>JANXHW010000005.1:111480000-121335000 GCA_026170595.1 Plestiodon gilberti rubricaudatus
AAAATAAATTTGGGGTATCACTTTGTGCCCTCCCTCCACCCAGCTGCAACAAACTCAGAGTTGACTTTTTTTTAGCTCAACGATCATGTGACTTTTCCTTGGCAAATCAAATTATTTTATTTATTTAAAATATGTATACCTTGGGAAATCAAATTACTTGTTTTATTTATTTAAATTATTTATACCTTGTGGCTTACAACATGTAAAACATCTAAAAATCAATAAATGCAATAATATGAAAGTATAAAAGCCGTGGCCATAAACAGCTTAAAACCCAGCAGTAAAACTCTAAATTCAGTTGCCACTCTAAACTCTAAATTCAGCTGCCAGTAGTAATCTGGTAATGCCCTACATACTCAAGTATAAGTCTAAAATTATGCCTTAAATTGACCGTGAAAACCTGGGTCGACTTATACATGGGGCTTCTAAGAACAGCTGCTTGGGGGGGCTGAGAAGCAGGACGCGGGTAGAAGCAGATCGATTTTACCTTGTTTTGAAGCAGCACAGAAACGGAGCTATTCTCCAGACAGGAAGAAAGGTGAAGGGGCTTATGGGAGTTGTAATCTTTGTGAGGGCTGCTATGGAAGTACAGTAGTATACTCCACACAAAGCCTACAACATATCCTGCCCCTCCAGGCAGCACTCTGGAACATTGACATCCTCCCCAGCATTTGATGGAAAAAGAAGTAGAGCTAGATGTATTCTGCATATTGATGATATTCTGCTAGATGTATTCTGCATATTGATGACACCCAACTCCAAACCCTCAGATGAACTCCCTCAGCAGTTTTACGTAGGTATTAAGCAATCCAGGGGACAGAATAGAACTCTGTGGCATCCCACATGTCAAAACCCAGGTTGCTGAACAGGTTACCCCTAGTTGCTCCTTCCAAGATCTGCTGGCTAGGAAGGACTGAAACCACAGCAAAGCCATGCCTCTGAGCAACAACCCAGCCAACGATCCCAGGACGACACCATGGTCGACCGCGTCAAAAGCCACTGAGAAGTCTAGAAGGACCAACAAGGGGGGGGGGGGAATGCACTCCTCCTGTCAGACCCCAGGATATAGCATTCACCAAACACGGGGAGGGGCACATTGCAGCTGGCATCTGCCAAAGGCAGAAGGCATGCATGGCCCACCCAGGACAAGCCTAGACCTAGACCCCATATGTTGAGGAAGGAGGTTGATCCCAAATTGATTTTCCAACCCAGGCCCCTCCCAAATTGGTGGGAAGTGTATCCACTATTATCACTGCCGTCTCCCTTCACCACTACCCCTTACTAAGGTCCAGGCTGTCCGCAGTAGTTTGGATGCAGCATCCTCTAGCATCCTTCAAGGAAATCCTGTGCATCCTCATGGCCCTGTACAGGATGCACAGCCTTTGTATAACCTATTCCCTTCCATTTTGTTAGTACCTGAAAGCCCCCCACTTGGCACAACATGGCACCAAAGAAAGGCAAGGCAAAAGATAAGAAAGGCGTGGCCAAGGAACAAAGCTTTATTGTGCTACCTGTCAGTGAGAAGGAGCAGTACCTGCAGAAGGAAGATGTCTTCCTGGCAGAGCAGGTCAAGAACTACACCCAACGTATGGAGCACTTCCAGAAGGAAAATGAGTCCCTGGACAAGGAAGCCCAAGAGATCCGGGAGAACACCAAGGCCTACGTTGCTTACTTAGCCAAGCACAAACACCGGTGTCAGGATGCGATCATCACCTTGAATGACCAGAACCTCTCAGATCTAGCACAAGTCCAGAAACAGAAGGAAGAGCTGCTCACACAGTACATGGACAAAGAAAAGGAGGTGAAGTGCCAACTGACAGAGATGGAGTTCAAGTTTTCCCTCATGAACAAGGAAATCACAGACATGCAGTCTTTTAAGGATCTGCAGTCAATGCAACAGGCTCAGATCCGGGAGCTGGAGAAGGAGCTGCTGGCCGTGAAAATCCAGCATTCGGAACATATGCACAAGGTCAAGAGCCGGTTCCTGCAGCAGAAGACAGAATATGAGCTGGAGTCTCAGGAGAAAGTCGAAGCGCTGGCAAAGAAGGCGGAGAAGGAAGCTGTGCGCAGTCTCATCCAACACACCAAGCAGATAAAAGCGGAGAACTGGCAGCTGCGCACTGAGCTGCTGAGCCTCATCCAGAGAGCCCAAAACCTGAAAGCCACCATGCATCAGCTGCTGGAGCAGAGAGAACAGCTCCTGCGGGAGCACAAGTACAGTCACAATATGGCATGCATGCGCCCCTGGCTAACACAGAAGGGGGCTGCAACAAGCAATCCTTTTTGTGACAGTTTGGGGTACAATCTTTCAGCCAAGAATAGGCCACACTCCCACCAGGCCGTAAGTGTCCTCCCACCCCTAGAGAAGGGCCCAAGATTACCCACAAGCATCCCACAGGCAGCGCAGAGTTTCTCACAAGCAAGAATGGCCAAGGCCAATAGTGGGGTGTCACTGGTGCCTGCTAGGAATGACTCTTCAGAGCATACACAGTCTGTATGATGTGACCGGCTTCAAGCCAAGGGACGCTGCAAAGACTGGCTTATCACCAGCATGCTATGGCAAAGCAACTCAAGAGCAAGTTTCCCAATTATGTGGGATGTGACATTGCAACTGTTACTCCCGTCTACAACCACCACCACACCACCAACAACTAACCAGGAGGATTTTCCTCTGTAGGGAGACTGCAGCAATGAATACTGTACATCCTTTTTGTACCTTCAGGAAGTAGTGAAGGGTGGGGATCATTAAACAAAAAATAAAATAAAAGAGAGTTTGTGGAATTATCCTGCACCACAGGCAGCCAATCCGGCTAGGCTGGGACTGCTGCGGAGTCTCTGCATGTAAATGAACAAATAATCGTGTATCCCCAGCCAGCAGCAAATACAGCCACATGCTAGCATGAATGTACAAGCGGTGAGGGCAACTCACCAGTCTCATCATAGCTCATAGTGATCTCCTTGAGCACCACCTGTACAGGGACAGCACCCATCAACAGCACAATAGCAACAAGCTACTAAAGTTAAGCCATTGCCATGGTCTCCACAGGCAATGGCCACATTTATGGCTGCAGATGATTTGTTCCATGCAAAATAGTGTTCATGTTGGTCCACCCCAATACTAGGGTTCAACAGAAAGGGGAAGAAGCAGTAAAACATAGCAGCAGAAGAGCTGCATCCAAAATTCTCACTCCAAAACCTTGACTAGATGCAGCTTGCTTTTACACTTACACACACACGCACAGTTGGAAACCATATGCAAAATGTATCCACTTGACTGAAAATAAAATTGCTTCTTTCCTTTCTGATGTTGTGTTTTACAGATTTTACACACACTCACACAACAGGTTGAGCTGTAATTTCAAAACAAAAAAATGGCTGCTTTTTGCTTACAAAATGAAACCAAAGGCATTTAATAAAAGTTGATGGGTAATTTTTCACAAAAGTGTAGCATGATGAAAGTAGCATTTTATGCTTACACTCAAGAGACTATAAATACAATAAGAATTATGTGCCTGGTTGAAAATTTAAGCACTACAAGTTCCTCTCGTTGCTTGGCCAGCTCCTGCCAACCTAGTAGTTCCAAAGCATGTTAATGCGAGTAGATAAATAGGTACCGCTTGCGGAAAAGTAAACAGCGCCCCGTAGTCCAGCCGCATGCTACGCGCTGTGGCAAGGAGAGTCATGCCGGCCACATGACCACGGAGGCGTCTTCGGACAACGCTGGCTCTTCGGCTTTGAAATGGGGATGAGCACCACACCCTAGAGTCGGACACGACTGGACTTGTCAGGGGTCACCTTTACCTTTTTAAGTTCCATTTTAAGAAAATGGAAAAAGTTGTTTATATGCAGCACAATGATGCATTTAAGGAAAATTAAAAATTAGGAAAACAACACACCTGAGGTTCTGCCAACTTTGGGCAGCCATTGCACTTCTAAATTTGAATTAGCAATTTGGAAGTAGCACAGTACGCCTCTCCTCTCAACTGGTACTTTGAGTATTTATTTATTTAAAAAATTTATATCCCGCCTTATCCCATGCCGAGGCAAATGCCCAAGGCGGCTTACAACAAAAATTAAAAACAGTTTAAAATACAGAAAGTTTAAATACATAATTTAAAAACAATAAAAACAATACTATCAATAAAAACCACTGGGGGGGCAACAGTAGGGAGCACAAAAGCAGCATGGCAGAGCATCTTGAGACACAGGAGGCAGGTTACAACCCATCACCCAAACGCGAGACGAAACAAAAATGTTTTGAGCCCTCGCCGAAAAGTCATGAGGGAGGGGGTGGTTCTCAGATCCCCTGGAAGGGAGTTCCACAGTTGTGGCGCCACAGCGGAGAAAGCCCGCCCACGTGTTGCCACTCCCCTAACTTGCGATAGAGGTGGTACACGCAGGAGAGCCCCCTCAGATGACCTAAGAGAGCGGGCCGGAATGTATGGGAGAAGGCGGTCCCTCAGATATCCTGGACCCAAACCGTGAAGGGCTTTAAAGGTCATTACCAGCACCTTGAATTGGGCTCGGAAACGAATGGGCAGCCAGTGCAGCCGCTGAAGCAGCGGCTCAACAGAGTCAAACCGCCTAGCTCCAGCTACCACCCGGGCCGCCGCATTCTGCACTAATTGCAGCTTCCGAACCGTCTTCAAGGGCAGCCCCACGTAGAGCGCGTTGCAGTAATCCAGTCTTGAAGTCACTAAGGCGTGGACCACCGTGGTCAGTATATCTCTCTTCAGCCCAGTGGCATACAAACCTACCATATACTGAGTCAGATCACTGATCCATTGAACTCACTATTGGCTACATTGACTGGCACCAGCTTTCCAGAATTTCAGACAAGTATCTTCCCTAGTCGTCCCTGGAGATACCATAAGATACCAGATATCAAATGTGCACCTTCTTCATTCAGAGTAGGTGCTGAAGTACAATGCCATCTGAGTGCAAGAATCTCTGACGTATAAACTGTTTGTCACTGGTTTAATTGCACTCTAATCGTAGAAATTCCTGTACAAAAAAAGGTATGGTGGGGAGTGGGCAGCACACATGCTGAAGTAGTTCATGGGAGAGACATTGTGGAGAAGGAGGCCAAAAAGACTGTCCTGATGACCTGGCTACCGGACAGTAAGTGCCCAGGGCATTTGCCCCCCCCCCTTGCCCCATTATAGCTACACAAGTGCCCACATTTCACATGCACATTACAAATGTTCAATGTGCTTCATTGATAAAGTGCATCATGGGTGAGTCTGACCTTGAAGATTGTCCAAAATTAAGTTGATATGAAGTATCAGCTTTATTTATGATGGGTGAAAATGTAACCCTTGTAGGTTAGTTGTAATTCATTGCAGTATAGCCTTGGAGCACAAATTGCAATGCAGGTATTTACCTTAAGAACTCAATAACCTAGATCTGGTATGCCTTAGGGCAGAAGGTTAGGAGCAACAGTTGCCAACACCTATTGGTTTAGCAGTAGGAACCAAAAATGTTCCTCTTCTCAGTAGATGCTGCTAAAGCAGAAATGGGAGTAAATTTGTGTATAGAATGACTGAACTTGTTCTGGCATTGAAATTCTTGCTGAACATACTGTGCCACCATTCTGCATTTGACATTGATGTTCTAGCAAACACTACAGTAGGCCACATAAGCTGGCTTGTTTAGCAGGGAGTTTCCTCTGAGCCCCCTTATACATAAGGATGTCTTCTAGGTGGCCCCCTGCTCAGGTAGATTTCTACAGATTATGGAAACACACAAAAAGGTTGCTGCACCAGTTACAGAAATCTTATGATAGCTGTCCCTCTAAACTTGACTGGGTCTAGCTCTAGTGAATACCTGGCAGCGTTGCTGAAGGTAAGAAAATAGACCTGATTGACCACATGAATAGAAGACTGATATAGCAGGATGTTTTTGAACAAGCTTGATCATATTTCTACACAGATGAAAATCTTGTGTGTTCAGAAAGATGTTGAGCCCTGCACAGATTTATCAATTCTAACCCAGTTTGAGTTTGGTCATGGTGGGATAGCTGACATACCACTGGAGCCCTGCTCTGATGCAGCACTTTTTTGGTGGCACATTTTTGCTCCCAAAAGGCTCCTGCCTTTGACAGAGCCTCTTGGGACTGCTGAGAAGGGGGCCTCCTACCTGCATTTTCTGGCTTCCAAAAACCCAGAAGTAACTGGTGATGTCATTGCCAGTCACTTCTGGTGGTGACTGGCAAGTAGGATACGTCTGCAAGTGGTATCTTCTACACCAGGAAGGGCTGTTCTGAATCTTGTCCTAGAGCAGGGGTTCTCAATTCCTTCCTGGGCGAGTACCACCTCCAGCACCACTCTGTGTACCACTGGAAGTGAGGCAATAGCCAGTTATTTCCAGGTTTCTGGAGGCCAGAAAACAGGTAGGAGGCTCTGGGGGGGTAGGAGGGACTCTGTGTTCGCGAGAGGCTCAGCTGAAGGCAGGATCCTCTCAGGAGTGAAAATGCGCTGCCAAAAGCGCTGCGTCAGAGCAGGGTTCCGGTGGTCGAAGTACCACTGGTGGTATTAGTACCACTGGTTGAGAACCCTTGTCCTCGAGCACTGTACTCAAAGTGAAACTAGATCCTGAAGATGCCACACTTGGTGCAATTGTTGTATTTGTACAAAGCAGAAATGCAGGACTAGTTAACCTCAGCGTGATGCCATCTTAAGCCCAAGGTCTGAGAGTTTACCAGTTTGTAGCTAACTAGGAACTATAGTGACTCCAGCTGCATTCCTATGGGGAGCAAGTCCCAATGAAATGAGTTGGACTTGCAGCAAAATGGACAGAATTGTGCTTTCAATCAAGTACTGTAATCTTTAGAGATTCAAGTAATTTAACTCCTGTCCAAGCATTTCCCTTTCCAATTTCCTTTTGTGGCTTGATACAGCCATCTGAACTAGCAGATTCTCCTTGTCACTAGCATTCAAAACATAGGTTGGATCCACAGAGGCCTTCTCCATTAGAGAAAGCTCCTTTAGTTCCCTACTTAGATCTACAGAATGAAGCAGTAACTACTTCAATACTACAAATGGTGTGAACACTTTTAATTTTGTACACATGACAAGATTTTACACCAAGTAGTCAGTTAAATAGTACAAATTTACATTGAGGAATGTTTAAAAAAAAGCAACTTAAAAAATTCTCTTCTGCCCATAACCCTATACCTCCCCCCCCCGCAACATTTTACAGTGAGAAAAAACCCCAAACAGATTTAGTTCACATTCCCGTTTCATCCCAGTCACAGGATACTAGTTTGAGTGCTCTTTATAATTCATCTTTTTCTGTGGGCTCCTATGAAAAGAAAAAAGATTAAAGTTAATTTTGAGACTGTTCATGGTCCATAGAATGCTAGGCAGAGTTCTTACCAGTGCTATTTCTAAGCCCGATGGTGAACAGTACTGCAATTCCATCTCCACTACACTATTTGCAGCGTTAGGTTACTGGTTTGCTCTACCCTAGGGGTTCTCAAAGTGGTGGGTTGCAACCCACCACTTTCCCCAGATGCTGGTGATTTTCCCTTAAGGGGGTGGCCAGTGCCAATGTCGGTAGCAGCACTCCAGGATTACGCCCACCTCCAACTCAGAACCACTCTTTTACAGATACCTGGTTGTCCTGCCAGCTCCCTGAAGGGTCTGGGGGGCTTGCAGAGGTGGCAGCTGGCCCCCTCCCCCGGATGCCTTCAGGGAGCTGGCAGGACAACCAGGTGTATTTTAAAAAGCATCTCTCTGTCAGGGGCAGGCACGATCCTGGAGTGCTGCCTCCATCACCCTGCCCCCACAGTCTTATAGGGGAGAAAACTCCCCTGTAGGACTGAGAAAAGCTGCTCTAGAAGTTGCTAGTTTTGGAATTCAATTGATACAACTGAAGTAAAGCCAAGTATGCAGTCATGCTATGTCTGCCTCTGGCAGGGAAGAGAAAAGCTTTTCTACTTCTTGAACTGCTAGATTATGGTAGTGTTCTTACTAGGCAATGAAGTTTTGAAAGAATTGCACATTAGTTGTATCTTCAATGTTCTGGCTTTAAAAAGATGTGCCCACTACACTAATGATACAGGATTCTAGATCCTGCTGCAATACTTAGATAGCTGAACAGAGATTTCATAATTTTGATTTCATTTAGTTTTCCCAGTACATTGGGCACATCAATAGCCAGCATTCGCACACACAAGTTACCTACCTTTTTCTCAGTTTCACTGTCTTCATCATCTGCTTCTACTTCCTCTTCGTCCTCCTCTTGTTCTACCTCTTCGGCTGTCTCTTCTGGTTCTTCAGGCTCCTCTTCCACCTTTCAGAAGAATTGATATTTAGTAAGACAAACACCACACCCTTTCATAGCAACAGGGTGAATAGGCTTTGAAGAGTAAAAGCTCACAATTCTATTTTCATAAAAGGGCAATTTTATTCATACGAAGCACAATGTTTTAGGCTAACAGACACTGTAATCAAGATGGCTTTCATAGCTGCTAGCCTTGAAGACAGACTTAATGACTAGACATAACTCTGCTCTTAGCTAGTTAAGCCTGGAGGCCTGTGTGTACAATATTTCACATAAACGTGGAAGACATGTAACAGTTGAATTCTAGGCTAGAATCCTTGATCACCAACAGTAGATCCCTGTAACTGCCCATGTTTTTTAAACTGAATAGCTTGTCAAGCTATGACTACGGCAGCACCCGCATTTGCCTAACATTTTGACTAACCTGTTCTTCTGGGTTGATGTTCAGACTCAGGCGGAGCATTCTTTCTATCCTCTCGCCATAGTCCTTTGTATCTGGCAGGAGATATCCTGATCTTAGGGTAGCCGTCTCAAATAGAACGACAGCAAGATCTGAAACTGTTTGATCCTCTTCATTTTCCTGGTGTTAAAAGCAGACTCAATGTTAATACAAGTAGATATGCTATGAAGTTCCCAGATTCGTGCTGGATTGATCAAATGAGCCCAAGACATTATAGCTAGGAGCTGTCCTAATTTTAGTGTTTCGAGACAGATTACCAATGTTTTGAAGGTTCTTTACCTGAACACGCCTGAGCATCTCTTTTATGAGGGGATGTCTAGGATTGAGTTCCAAAGTCTTCTTTTGGCTTGCATAGTAACTACAAGGGGAGAAAGTTAGAAATACATTGTTAGAAATTCCATGGTTAGACTATACAATTTGGGAAACAAGCAGCTTGCCAAACAAATAGCTAATGTTACTGTACATAACCAAAAAAAAGAACAGCAGGTTGGCAATTCTAACAATTTCAAAGTCTGCTAGTTGGACTGAACACAAAATGTTCTTGCATCATTCATCAAATCTAAGATTCGTGCAAGAGCTCCTGGGTCAAGATTCAGAGCTGAATTCAACAGTCTATTAGATGCAGCCTTCCCAGACGTTTGGGGTAGGAAAGGTTTTGAAACACTGAGCTATTTGCATTTACTCAAGTGAAACAAAAACTGTTACTTCTTTAAACTCAAGATGTTCACACATCAGGTTCAACCTGTTACTATAAAATCGTATTTGCAAAGTAACAGCAGAGTATGTCCATGTGAGTACTGAGATACCACCTTTGAGAATATGATGGCTTTGGCAATGTGGACTTGATGGGTTTGGGGGCCCGAACACTTGTATCCCAGAGCTTACTTTAGTACACTTGATGCATCTAGACTTCAGATAAGCTAGCTCTTTAGTCTTGAGCTAATGGCAGGACAGGACAATCCAAATGCACTTGCACCCCTTTTTAATAAAAACATCTTGAAGTGTAAGATAGAGAAACCCAATAATTGGTGATGTGATAAAACAATTCAATCATTACAGTGTCGAGTTGAGAGTCCAGAGTCTGTAGAACCCTAGTCAGTTTAGTTTTGAAAGAATGACAGCTCTCCCCCCCCCCCCAGCATCTATGACAATTCCTCACATACTTCGGGAAGCCAAAGCCTGCATGGACTCAGAAGTTCACACAGTCAAGTTTCTTAATTTTCTGTTCCAGAGTCCTGATGTGGACCTTTCTATTTGTACACTGCCTTTCCAAGGCTCAAAAGCCCTTTACATAAAAATGCACCACCACAGCTCAGTAACCAACAGCTAAACACAAACAGAAGTTCAGGTGCCCTCAAAACAGAGTATTCCCTTTAACAAATCAGCCTCTAAACCCTCATTCAAAATCAATAGGTAGAGGTGGTTTGTGGTGACCAACGCAGAATGCTAAAAAACAGAGTTTAATTACCTGAGAACTCCTGTTCCTGGTAGAAGACGAGTGCATTCCTAACTACATGGGAAAGCCCTCGCGGTAGGATCGAGGTAGGGTCGACAGTTGAAAATGCTTCTCCTTTGCTCGAGGCTGACCGTTCCCCAGTTCGAATACCATAGCTGGAAAACTTGCCTCTCTTCTTTCTAAAAGTGCTATCCCTCAAGAACCTCAGTTCTCTCTCACTTCTTTTTTTTTTTAATAAAGACATGTTAGTACAGACATCCCTCACTATCCACTTACAGTCCCCCTTTTTCTGTTTTGAAAAGCAGGACACTGAGCAATAAATGTGGTGGGTGGAATGCACCCATCTTCTACCAGGAACAGGAGTTCTCAGGTAAGTAAATTCTGTTTTTCCCTGGTAGAAGAGGGGTGCATCCTGAGAGCCAGGATGATGTAGTGGTTTGGGAGTCGGACTTAGACCTGGAAGATCCAGGTTCAAATCCCCGCTCAGCCATGAAGCTTCCTGGGTGACCTTGGGCCAGTCACTATCTCTCAGCCCCACCTACCTCACAGGGTTGTTGTGAGGACAAAAAGGAGGGGAGGAAATATGTATACCACTCAGCTCCTTGGAGGAAGGGTGGTATAAAAATGTGAAAAATAAATAAAATAAATAAATAACTACATGGGAAACAACTACATGGGATATATCACAGCAGTACTCCATAGACACAGGGTGGGATCGTGATGTGTCTGCACCTATGTCTGTCCCAGCACCTGCTGCAATACTCTTCTGCCAAATCTAGCCTCAGCAGACGATGCTAAGTCTACTCTGTAATGCTTTGTGAGTGAATGGCTAGATGACCAAGTGGCTGCCCTGCAGATATCTGGTAATGATACTACCCCATCAAACGCAGTCGTTGCTGCCACTCCTCTGGTAGAATGTGCTTGAATCCCTTGAGGAACCTCCTGGCCCCTAGCTTTATATACCATAACTATGCATTCTTTCAGCCATTTTGACAGTTTGTTTTGTCACCTTCTGCCCCATTTTCTTGCCATGTATAGCCACAAAAAGCGCCTCAGTCTTACGTATCTCTCTTGTTCTCTATATAAAAACGCAAGGTTCTCCTCACATCCAACATATGCCACTCTTTTTCCTTAGCATGTGCTGGATTGGGGCAAAAATTTACTTTGTAACTGGATTCTATCCACATGCCTAAATGCTCTATTGACTGCTCTGGAGTCAACATGCTTTTCTCCTTGTTGATGACAAAACCATGTCTTTCTAAACACTGAATCGTCTCCTGGGTGTAATTCATTGCTTGCTCTCTGGACGATGCCGTCCAAATATGGGTAAATACACACACCCCTTGTCTGTAGGAACGCTATTATTGTTATTATTTTCATAAAAGTCCTATTAACTGGAAAATGTATGACCAATTTTATAATTTTCAGGCTATCTGGATTTTGATTTAATTATATTTGCATTTAAAAGTTTAACTTTACCCTCATTTTTACTGATCAAACAGGTCCAAAATCTTTTTTTAAAGGAACATTGTTCCAATGCTGATGCTGAGGCAGCTTGCAAAAATAAATTACATGCATCTGAATGGATAGGATGCAATTTAATTAAATAATTTGTTGAGTCTGCATGTTGTGATTACGATTCTAGTAGCTTTTTAAAAGAGATTCAACAACTTCATGAGGGTGTGCCTGTCCCTGGCCACTACCAATGATAGCAGACTTCGTATTCACATTTGACTGCTGGATGCTAGAATTGTGCAGGTAATGAATGGATATCATCAACCTGTTCTGCTTTTAAACTTCCCAGGGTCATCTGATGCTCATTGGTAACATGTTAAGTAAATGAGCCGCAGGTCCGAACATGACAGTTTCTATATTTCACAGCCCCTTTCTGTTGCCTTTAATATGTGTGCCACAATGTAATTGAGTTGTAGACCAAGCTGAAGGTATGGAAATGGAAGTCTCGGAATCCTGCCTGGTTTAAAGTTTAGGTGCACCAGCATGAAGTAGGGTCAACTGAACAACATCTCAGTTGCTGAGACCACAACCAATCTGGCTTGTGACCCTGCATCTACCTTCCAACTCCACAACCATGTTCTTTCTTGCAATTGTCCCAGGTACCATTGCTCTCGTGGAAAACCTGCAAGGAATCCAGGGAGGCATCTGCCGAAAAAGCGGCCGCCAAGGAAATTTTCCTTAAACAATTCCTGGCCCTCTTCAAAAGTTCCATCTTCCCCAATTCCTCAATCCAGAGGATAGAAGCTCTTGACATCAGTGAGTTAACAGCTGCCACCCTGAGAGGATGCAGCCCCAAAACACCTTTTTAAGGCCGATTCTACCCTCCTGTCACAAGGCTCCCTTGGGCCGCCTTCACCCTCTGATGGAACCACTGCCTGGGATGAAAGGGCTGCAACTGGGGCATCCACCCCAGGGGCCTTGAGCAGATCCAGTGCACTCTGTGGCAAAGTGTAAAATTGTTACCGCCCTTGGAGTCCTTCTGCTGAGGAAAGGTGATGCCCATTCATTCATCACCTGCTTGAATGCTTCAGGGAATGGAACTTCTGCTAACTGGGCAAGAGGCACTTTTTCAATTGGTGCTCCTCTTATATTTAGCAGGGGGAGAGTAACTGCTCCCCTTTCACCCCAGCACAGTCTCTTTTCTGGTGGCTGTTTGCTGGTGGTCTTCTGCATCTTTTTTAGATTGTGAGCCCTTTGGGGACAGGGAGCCATTTAATCATTTGATTTTGTCTGTAAACCGCTTTGTGAACTTTTTGTTGAAAAGCGGTATATAAATACTGTTAATAATAATAATAATAATAATAAACTTCTGTGGGCTTCATTGGTCCCATGGGAACTAGCCCCTAACAGCTGGCAGCAAGCTATCTAAGTCCTTGGTCTCCGCACTAGAATCCTGGAAACTCAAATCACTTATTACTTTGGTTAGTAGTTTTTGGAAACTCTGCTGGGAATAATCTACATTCCCACCAGTGTCCTAATTTTCCTCATTTCCCGACCACTCCACCTCTTCACACTCAGAGGAGTCAGAGGAAGATGACCGGTCTCTGTTGAATACGCTTCTTGCTGCCACTGCGTGGTAGTGCACCTGACCCAGGCTTCTTACCACACTGTCCTGTCTTAATCATAAGAACATAAGAAGAGCCCTGTTGGATCAGGCCAAAAGCCCATCTAGTCCAGCTTCCTGTGTCTCACAGTGGCCCCACCAGATGCCTCAGGGAGCACACAAGACAACAAGATACCTGTGTCCAGTCGCCACTCCCTTGCACCTGGCACAGAGAAAACCCACTTCTAAAAACCAGGAGGTTGCTTATGGCTTGTAACCTGTGATGGTCTTTTCCTCCATGAATCTGTCCAAACCCCTTTTAAAGGCATCTAGGTCAGATGCCATCACCACATCCTGTGGCAAGGAGTTCCACAGATGAATTACACGCTGGGTAAAGAAATATTTTCTTTTGTCTGTTCTAACTCTCCCTCCACTCAATTTTAGTGCATGTCCCCTGGTTCTGGTGTTGTGCGAGAGGGAGAAGAATTTCCCTCTATCCACTCTCTCCATCCCATGCATAATTTTATAAGTCTCAATCATGTCCCCCCTCAGGCGCCTTTTTTCTAGGCTGAAAAGCCCCAGACGCTGTAGCCTTTCCTCATAAGGGAGGTGCTCCAGCCCACGAATCATTCTGGTCGCTCTTTTCTGCACCTTTTCCAATTCAACTATATCCTTTTTGAGGTGTGGTGACCAGCACTGGACACAATACTCCAGATGTGGCCTTACCATCGATTTGTACAAGGGCAGAATGATATTGGCCGTTTTATTCTCAATCCCTTTATTAATGATCCCGAGCATGGAATTGGCCTTCTTCACAGCCGCCGCACACTGGGTCGACACTTTCATCGACCTGTCCACCAGCACCCCAAGATCTCTCTCTTGATCTGTCATAGACAACTCAGAACCCATTAGCGTATATGTGAAATTTTGGTTTCTTGCCCCAATGTGCATCACTTTGCACTTACTTACATTGAAGCGCATCTGCCATTTTGCTACCCATTGTCCCAGTTTGGAGAGGTCCTTCTGGAGCTCTTCACAATCCCTGCTGGTCTTCACCACCCGGAAAAGTTTAGTGTCATCTGCAAACCTGGCCACCTCACTGCCTATCCCCGACTCCAGGTCATTTATGAATAAGTTGAAAAGCACTGGTCCCAAGACCGATCTTTGGGGCACACCGCTTTTCACCTCTCGCCATTGTGAAAGTTGCCCATTGACTCCCACTCGCTGTTTCCTGGTCTTCAACCAGTTGTCCTTGCCAATTTGACTGGGGGATCATTGTCCGATGAGACAAAACCCTCAAATTCTGAAGAAGACTAATTAGCCGAGGATGAAGAGCTAACCATCCTAGCCTGCTTTCCTGTCTGTGCTTTAATGCGCTTACGTCCTCTTTCCTTATTAGCCGACAATTGCTGCCCAAGATGAGAGCCTACCACCTCCTGGACCATAGATCTTATCCACGATAGAATCTGCTTTTGAGTTTTCGGAGCCATTGACAGTTGCTCTGCAGAGGTCCCCTCACCAGCTGACATCTCAGCGGCTGAATTGTCCTCTGCCATTGCCTTTACTACAGTATTAATTTTTTAACAGTGGCGCTCAGTGACCACTAGAGGGAGCTCCGATCACAGCAGAGAGCTCAGGTTACAGCAAAATCTAAACAGCCTCCAGCAGTTTCTGTATTTACCACAGTACAGACCGAGGCCGGAACTACACTGCAGCCGGCGCGTAGTGGAGCTTCCGACAACATTTCGGAAGCAAGCAGAGCAGCTGCGAGCTTCGCAATGCCGCCGCGTATGCAAGGCTGGAAAGATGGCATCCCCTCATCTTTTGAGGGTGCGGGCTTCGTGGAGCTGGGGTGGGTTTACGGAACTACTGCAGCCTACCAATCGGATGAGAGGGGGAGAGTGGCTGCATGCCAATCAGAGCTACCTTCAATCACCGTGGAGGTTTTATTTCAAGGCTTAATCCCAGAGGAAACCACAGGACGAGGAGATGAAGGAAAACGAAAATGGTGGGAAATACTCAAAATAGCCCAAACTTCTGCTGGGATAATGATGTTAAACTTGTCCTTGAAGTTAAGAGGAAGACCATGTCTTTATGACATGACTACCAAGACGAGGCTGCAAGGTTTTCGGCCAATCGGAGCACTTGTGTTTAACCAATCACAGCTGCGCTTTCATAAGAAGATGGGACAGCAGGAGGGACACCAGGCAGGAAGACACTCTTTCCGGCCAGCTCTGCGTGCAGGGGCAGGGGCCTCCGCGCCGGCAGCAGTGCAGTGTAGTTCCGGCCTCAGTCTGCTGCAAAGACTGAAAGGACGCTCCGGTAAGCTATGCAAAAGGGAAAAGCCCCCTGGAGTCCTGTTAGCTCCCTGTTTAACCGCCACCGCTGTGGGAAGGGTGCAAGAAAACAAAGCCAACCTCAGCGCAGCAATTGGGGACGAGCTAGAGGCCGCACCGCAAGGCGTGCTCCTCCTGCTCTGCTGCCTGAACAATCTGGCCGGCTATGCAGATTAAACAAGTCCTTAACGACACAACCCTGCCAGACATAAACAGCCCCCTGCTGTTCAAGACACTAGCAACAAACAGGGAGTAATGGAGAAGACAAACTTCTAAAACGCTCGCTTTTTCAGCTGCGAGCTCACATCTGACAACCTACTCTCAGCGAGTTAGGGCCGAACTGGGGAACGGCCAGCCTTGCACCAAGAAGCATTTTCAAAGGTCGACCCTACCTCGAGCTGGCAACAAGGGCTTTCCCATGTAGTTAGGAATGCACCCCTCTTCTACCAGGGAGAATTTTGACACAATGCTATTAAACCGATTTTTAGCTCTTAAACACGAAATGCTAAAAACCCTTTGTTCCACAAAATACTGGGGGCCGCCGTATCTGCAGGGGATACATTCCAGCCCCCACCGTGGATACATGAAACCACTGAAAGGGGCGAATGCCCCCTCCGTGGTTTTCAGAGCCCCCCGCGCCAGCACAGCCCCCCCATGCCCTCCACTGCCCCCTCAGGCACTTATTTTTAGAGGAGAAACCTCTGTTTTTCTTCAAGAGGCCGAGTGAGCAGCTTTCTTGTAGGCCTCCTCACCAACAAGGCTTAGGTACTAGCTAGAGTCTCTGCAACCTTGCAGAGATTCTAGCTAGCACCTAAGCCTTGTTGGTGAGGAGGCCTACAAGAAAGCTGCTCACTCGGCCTTTTGAAGAATAAAATGGAGGCTTCTCCTCTAAAAGTGCCTGGAGGGTCGTGCAGGGGGGACCTGCTATCTGCGGATAACTGAATCTGCAGATAGCGGATCCGTGGATATGGGGGCCTATATCACAGTTTTCTTACTTTTGAGTAACCTGCCAGTACTTAAGTAAGGATCTTGCTTGGAACAGTTGCAGAGCCTCCCCGTCTTGTTGCTTCACTTCTGCTCCTTATCTCTGATTTGCACTGCTCTGTATGGTTTGCTACATATACAGTGCTCCACACGAGGTGGCGCAGGCAAGCCTCTTATTTCCTTTTTTTTTTAATAGCACATTATTTCTATTTTATTGCTGTATTTGAGCAAGCTCCTCAAATTGCTGTATTTGAGCAAGCTGCTGCTCTTATTTGTAAATATTCAAATCAGTAGGCATGGGGGAGGGGCAATGAAACGTAACTGTCCAGGGGAAACATAGGCCAAAAGCCAGACTGAAAACTGAGGATGCCAAAAATATGCCCAATATTCTCCTGATGTGAAGCCTATACTAGTATATAGTATTATCTGCTCTTTGGATAATCTTCCAAAGCAAGAAGGGGATCTGCGAATACTACTGTTTGTTCAAACAAGTGGCTTAATTGCTGCATTTGCTGAACTATCACCTATCTAGTGCACATATAGTCCATTTTAAAAGCAAATAAAAAAATGAAAAATTTGAATAAAAACCCATAACACCTCTATTTGCATTTTTAAGCAAGAAATTTTGAAAACACACCAAAAAAACACACCTCTATCGATAGGTCTTGCAAGCCTTTCAGAAACCTACAAGGATAGCACTAGTCTGTTTCCTTAATGTACCAGTAATCAACTCCAAACACACAGGGCAAGTGCAGTAACAGCCCTGATTCTATGCAGATTCTTACTTCCCGCAGTTACAGCAAACTGACCAGAAGATCTTAACCAGCATGGAGTTCAATGTAGGGAAAGTGCTCTACCATGCTATGAACTTAAGAGCCCGGTTGAACAGATAGGCCTTCTATCTAGTCGCATACCTCTCTCCTGCCACTCCTATTCAGAGACTGTCCGCCTCTGAACCCAAGGGTAGCATGCAGCCATTGATACTCAACTGGAGGCCATGAGCAGTTGTATTTTAAGCACTATTCTGAATTTTCAATTTAGGACAAGAACTTTGTGTACTTTCTACTTCCAGTTTTGGTCTTTCCTCCCAACTGGCAAAGGTTTTCAATTCATCTAGTCTAGAAGATCTAGTTATGCCAGACAGTAATTACCCTGGACAGTGTTTAAGCAGATGACTAATGAACTGAAGCCTTACTTTGTAGAGATGTCTTTGCCAGTCTGGTAAGCCTGAGCCTTCATGATTCTTTCCATATTGCCAGACCATCCATACTGACTTGCCACAAGAGCACATGGGGACTGGGTTAAACGCTGAGACAACACTGCTTTTTCAATCTAAGACAGGAAGAAATGGTGCTATAGTTATGAACACAATGTAGCACAGACACATTTCATGTGAAACAGGCCAAATCTCCAGTATGTACATACTTTATCCTTTAGAGCCTTCTCTTTCATCCAGTTTAGAAGAGGTTCATATTCTTTTTCTAAAGCCTCACGAGCTTCCTTTGATTTTTCACTCTCTTCAAACTTCACTCCTTCCTTAGCAACATTCTGGAATCTCTTGTTATCAAACTCTGGAAGAGCCTGAATGCAATATTCATCTACAGGTTCAGTCAAATAGATTACTTCGTAACCCTTCTTCAGAAGTCGTTCTACAAACGGTGAAGATTCCGCCTATAGAGAAAGGCAGTTAAATTTGCATTTAAGACAATGCTGCAAGATGTTTTCAGCACTTAGAGAGGCATTTTACCTCCCCACACACTTATTCAGTACCAAATGACACTAGGCTAGGGAGTAGATACTGATAAAGATGTTTTTGCATAATGCAAAAATCGTGGCAATAGAATTTAGCAGTGGCCAACCATGATGTATTTCTATAGACAGTTCATGTACCTCTTTTCTGCTTGATCCAGCCATGAAATAGATCTTGTCCTGTTTCTCCTTCATTCTCTCCACATACTGGTCCAGACTAGTAACGTTGCTCTCATGGTGAGAGGATTGGAAACGAAGCAATTTAGCTAGACGAGTACGGTTTGAATGATCCTCAATTACTCCCAGTTTTATGTTTGTGCCAAATTCTTTCCAGAATGTGTCATTGTATTTTTCTTCAGCAATCTTTTTGATCATGTCAAGTGTTTTGCGGACAAGTTTCTTTCTAATCACCTAAATCACACACATAGGTTCACATAAGCATACTTTCATTTCTGACAATTTTCAGAGCATAAAGAGTTTGACAAGATGTGACAAATTGTTCAAAGTGGCAATGTATACTAGGACTTAAGGCACAATGGGATGTTATGTAAGTGAGCATGCACATGTTTGTACTTTTTCTGCCCAGCTGCTAGGGCAATTGCTGCATTCCTGCTCCCCTACCACATCCTAATTTGCTAACACTGGAACAAGTTGGACATTGCCAGAAACTAGGAAGATGGAGCCAAGTCAACCCTTCACCTCAGAGGCCCTATTCTTTTTGCTGTAAAGCACACAAATATGGGTGCCGAGAAGCTTCACCCTTCAAGCTAAGAGAGCCAAAGTTTTGGTCCCATCTGCAGCTAGGAGACAATTCCCAGCCTATTCTGCTCTTTAGGTTTGGACATTTTTCTGTTCTACAACCCCTAGATGTAAAGACACAACAAACCCTACAAAACCCTTGTCAAATTGAGCTGAAGTAGTAAAACACACACCTTTAGCAGTTTGTGCTGTTGGAGAGTCTCACGAGACACATTTAGAGGAAGATCATCCGAGTCTACCTAAAGTCAAAACAACCAACATTTAAGAGACACTTAACTAAAAAAAAGCTGAATTAAAAAAGCATTGTTTAGGATTGCTTAAAATACTCACAACACCCTTGACAAAGTTAAGGTATTTTGGCATCATATCATGGAAGTCATCAGTGATGAATACTCTCCGGACATACAGCTGCAAGACAACAAGGTTGTTAGGCTATTTGCTACAACTGTTTTTAAAAAGTAAAAAAAAAGTTTAAAAAGTCATTGTTCTGACCTTTATAAAGTCACTCTTTTTCGATCCATATTCATCAAACAAGCCACGTGGGGCAGTGGTAGGAATAAACAAAATGGACTTGAATGTCACCTCTCCTTCAGCAGTAAAATGAATGTAAGCCATAGGATCATCAGGCTCCTGTGTAAAATTTGGAAGCGGTCAGTTCTCAATTATCAGGAGAGATATCCACCAAGATTCCTAGGGTCAGACAAATGCATGCAAAGCACATACAAAAGCGAGGCTGGGTGCAGATGTAAAAAGTGGCCACCAAAAGCATGGTTGCCCCTTAACCACCTAGCCAGGCTAACATGTCCGCTTACTACTCAGCAGTTGGATAGAGAAATGCTGTCATTTCAAGGAAATGTTTGTACTTCCTATTCCAGAACCCAATTCCTTTGAAATGTTCCTTGGACTGACAGTGAGAGGAAAGCCCAGAACATGCTCACCATTGCAGGAGTTTTAGAACTGGATGCAAGATGACCTCACCACCAAGTTTTGTTTTAAGGAAATGCAAGATAGGGGACTAGGGCCAAAGGAAATGTTATTGACTCCAAACATTTTAATCGTAACCCTGCCGTCTTCGTTCAGGTCCCAAAATGCAAGACCAAACATACCTTAGAGAATGATTTGTAGAAAGCTTTATATTCATCTTCTTCCACTTCTTTAGATGGTCTCTGCCAAATTGGTTTGATGTCATTCATAAGCTCCCAATCCCAGACAGTTTTCTCAACCTGTAAAATATTTTCAGCATCATCCGTTGAATAAATTCATAGTTTCAAGCCCAACTCTTAAGCAACTAACTTGGTAAAATTTTCTATGCATACTTAAGAATCATCAAGTACTTAGCTGGCTTATTAAGCCATTCACAGTTACCTATGCATCAAGCAAATATAGAAATCTGTCCTGGCAAAAATCTAGGAATTTAAATTTCAGACACTACAAAATAGAATGGACTAACAAGGCATGTATCTGTCATTCCATTTAGTTGTAGCTGGCTTATTAAGCCATTCACAGTTACCTATGCATCAAGCAAATATAGAAATCTGTCCTGGCAAAAATCTAGGAATTTAAATTTCAGACACTACAAAATAGAATGGACTAACAAGAAGGCATGTATCTGTCATTCCATTTAGTTGTAGATGTGCTTAGTCACACCACAAGCATTTGTTGTTTTTATTAGGCCAAAATATACAATTCAGAAAATTCATATGAAGACAGGAATACTGTATACAGAATCACCTATGTGAGTAAGCTTAATCTGGCCAAGTCTAATTAGTAGCTGTTTTGAAGTTCAAGCTTAACTCCTCAAAAAACGTTCTTAAGACATTAAAAGAATCTTGCCATTTTAGTCTTTGGTTTTTTATCTTCTTCCTCCTCTTCCACTGCAGCTTCTTCATCAGTCTCCTCTTTCTCTTTTATTTCTTCCTCCTCAATAGGTTCCTCTACGGTTTCAGTCTGCAGAAACATGTAAGTTTTAGTTTGCTTGTCTTTAGGACTCACTAAGTATCCTCTAATAGCTCCGCTATGACCACTCAAAACGTTTACTGGGTCAGAACCAATCCATCCGAACTCATCCTGCCATGACAAACATGGACTCATGCACATGTTGATGATTTAGCAGTACTTCCAGTGGTCTAGCAGCCACTCCGACACTAAAGAGTTATCAAGTCTTTTAAAAGTGTATAGAGTTCCTATTTGAACCTGGCTCTGCTACTGTCATGCAACTTCAAGCTTAGCTGATTTCAGGTCCTAGTCAGTTCTAATTCCTGTCAAATGAAACCAGAAGTAACTCTACAAATGGCTTTTTGTAACCAACTCATTTGCTCAAACAGCACCCCATTTTTTCAGGTCAGACTTTAATTGCTAGTTTGTTCTTAAGTCTGGCAAGACAAGCTTCTTGTTCAAAGTACCAACTACTTGTTTCTGCAAGAAAACTTTCAGAACTCACATGTCTAAGCATGCATTTTTATCACTACTGGAATGTTTACCTTGCTGCTCCATACATATATAGGAAAGTTGATGAACTGAGAATATTTTCTGACCAAGTTTTTAACTGTATCCAGTTCAAGATAATCAGATGCTTCTTCCTTCATAACAAGCCTGAGGAATAGAATAAAACCATTCAGAGTTACATTAGTCCAAGCCAAATTTAAAATCTTAGTAGATACTTCTGCCTTTTAAAACCAAGTTATCCAAACTGAAACGCCAACAAAAAAATCCACACAACACTATTATCTTGTCACACAATATCAACTGCTTTACTGTTCTGGCAACTTTTACGGAGAACTCAACAGAAGCTACCCCAAGATTAAGGACTGTAGTACTTTTCACTTCCTGTGAGAAGTATCAGCCTTGAATGATAGATGGGCGCAATCCTGTGTAAGGATCCGGCTGCTGGCCCAGGGCTGCCAGCCAGATCCCATGCTGCCGGGTGCCTGCCATGCGGTGGGCTGGAGGTCTATACTTGGGGAAGGTGATGTTTGTCCCCTGGAAGTAAACCTGGGCCAGCCCAATGGGCCTCCTTGGATTTCCACCAGCTAAGTAGCTGGCGGAAATCAGGAGGCCATGTAAATGGCCTAGCCGCCTGACAGGGACGAGGATATGGTGGGTGCCATCCCTGCCCCCTCCCGGTCCGGCTAGCCCATTGGCCCTCTCCCACGCCAGACGGCCCACACGGCCACTGGGGGAGCGCTTACCTTCCTCCGGCAGCCGCTTGCCCGGTCTGGTGACAGAGTGAGGGAGGCCTTGCGGCAGCCTCCTTTACTCCTTAGTTGCAAATGTGCTTTACAGCACGTTTTCAATACTTTCGAATGGTGGAGCGCGCTCCACCATTCGAAAGATTCCCAGGATTGCGCTGGCATGGCAAGTTACTCTTAATTACAACATTATTATTAGCAACAGCTAAGAGCAAAGTGCAAGACAGATCAATACACCACTGATCAAGTACTTTCTTCCTTCTATATAAAAGATAGACCATGTTTTTTCTTCACAGGTTTTTCATGAAGCACACCACACTGCAGGAGGAAGTTATAGCTGCAACAGTCCATTAAACAACTTCTGCAGGAAGTTGGCCTTTACTATAGTATTTAATTTCCCTACTATGCAGGAGTTGATAAGTTTATGTTCCGAGCCAGAGAGATGCTTTTAGATTGAATTCACTGCTTGACAGCAAGCAATGTCTTCTGACAGCAGTATTGCCCTCTCATGCTCACGACAACTAAAGTCTGAAGGCAGCAGTGTAAAGTCAAACTTTCAATTCTAATGAAGTTTGATGTTATTGACACATCTCTAATGTGTACCCACCCAAAAGATACCAAAATTCACTGCTCTATTCTTCATAATAATTCTATTTTAATACAACTACAGTTTAGATTGAATATAAGCAGATCCAGTTACACAGTTACTTCATAGGCAATCTCATGCCTTCACCACTATTAAATCCATATTAGACGATACACTGGAGTACTGGGTGTTTACCACTCTTCCTGCCTCCTATCACAACAGTGACAACTGTATCTGAAAGACAAACAGATGCTAGGCAGCTACCTAAAGTACCAGGTTTTGTCTGCTGCCACTATGTTATAGTTTATTCCAGACATGGACCAAACTAATGGTGTTTTTGAAATAAAGTCCTGCATTTCTCCATTTCCCCAGTGATGGGCTACCCTACTAGCCGTAAATACAGTTCCTACAATGACAGAATGGTACAGCATTTTGCCACCTATTCGCCAAATATCAGAAAATGGCCATTATTCAACGTCCTCATGCTGCATAGCAAGGGACAGCTGTAGCACAGCAGTATGGAAGGCAAAATAAGCAGCAGATCCAGTCTACAAGATCACACCAATGGAGGGACTTTTAAAACCCAATCCTGGGCACTTAAGTACCACCTCCTAGGCTAGAGCTATTTGAAGCCTGCACAGTAGTGCACAATTTTGAAAAACTGGACAGATTCAAGTGCTTATATACAGTACTCAATAGAAGCCAAATTTATCCGACCATTTTAAGCACCACCTTAAAAGTGCTTGCAACACTCACGTTATAGTAGTGCCTCGTCCCAAGGTATCTCCTCGAGGATCATCAATGACGGAGAATTCGTTTGAGTTAGATTCCCAGATGTGCTGAGTATCATTGTTGTGCTTTGATGTGACAATAACACTGTCTGCTACGAGGAAGGCTGAATAGAAGCCAACACCAAACTGACCAATCAACTCAGAAGTTGACTGGTTCTCTTCCTGCATCTCAGTTACCCTATTTAGAAATTCACTCGTACCAGACTTGGCAATAGTACCCAAGTTCTTGATAAGTTCTTCTTTGGTCATGCCAATGCCTGTGTCTGTAACGTGAAGCATATTCTTCTCTTTATCACACTGCAAAATGGAAACAAATTAATTCACTGTCAATAGCCAACATACCACTGTCTCTTATCTATCCTTCATAAGATGTAGGGAATACTGGTGCAGGTGGATGAAAAAAGTATGCATCACTTGTAAGAGAACCTGACACTAATAGTAGCAGGAGAAACCAGTGACCATCTTACCTTGATTTTTATTGTGAGTTCTTCATTTCCAGAAAGAGCATTTTCATCAGTCAATGATATCAGCCGTATTTTGTCTAAAGCATCAGATGCATTTGAAATCAATTCCCTCAGGAAGATCTGGAGTGAAATTAACAGAGTCAGGCACATGCACCTAAAAATAGTTATGACAATACTGCCTAGCAATGAGTATACAGGTTACCTCTTTATTTTTGTAGAGAGAATTGATAATCAGCTTCATCATTCTGTTTACTTCAGCCTGGAATGCAAACTTTTCCGACTTCTCTCTGATTTGTTTTATCTGGGATGCGTTTAAACCATCCAGTTGGATAGACTCCTCTTCCCTATGGACAATAAAACCAGATTATGAATCAAGCCTCAAGTTTATATTGTACTAGAAAATGAATCTTGCATTCTGCAAGCATGGATACATAGTCCTTGTTGCAAGTGGAAATGCACCCTCCCCTGAATCAAAGTCAGGAGGCAATGAACTGCAAGCTTTCTGTCTCGTGTGGTTTCTTGGTGTGTGCTGGAATGCTGACCATAGCAGGTACATTTCATGCACCACATTTTAAGGTGTAACACGTTTCCCTCTCAAATAATTGCCTCAGACAATGTATATGCCTAATTTCAGGTGGCCCAATTACCTCCACAATACACAAACTTCCTTGTTTTAAGATTTACTATTAAATAGGCTATTTTAGAATACAAGCTTACCCAGTGTCAGAACAATCAATTTTGACACCACCATTAGTATGGTGGACTGGAGCATCTTTATATAATTTCAAGATGTTTTGAGGGATTCATCAAATGAATTCAAAGCAAGCTCCTGGACAGCATTTTCAAACTATACAAGAAATGTATATGCCACAAACTGGTGAAGAGGAGCCACAGAACAAGTTTATCTTCTTCCCATCAGCAGCAAAGGTTCAAGCATAAAATAACCCCCTAATCTTTCCTTACTACCATCTCGCTATTGGGTTGAGACACATTACTATACAAATGTTTAGATGCAAAGCAACACATTTCTTTATGTTCTCCAAACTCAGTAAAGCTTCCCTGTGACAATCTTTGGTGATCTTTCTGCAATATGGGGCAAAATCGTCAAAACCCAGAGAGAACCATTTGTTTTTCCTATGTTATAAATTCCAGTTCTAGCCACTACTCAGTTTTTTAGAATAAGAATTCCAGCTCCCATTTGGTTTTCCCAACCCCACTGATGCCATCTTCAAGTTGGAAGGCCCCAATGCAGCTACTTAAGGGAAACTAGAGCTGGAAGTATACATGTGAGAAGCAGTTACCCCAACTTATGTAGGCTCAAGTATGCACACAATGTCTTATTAAAGCCAGTCCTCTTTAGGAAAAGTAACTATGCTTATCTGTCCAAGGCTTCAGTTTAACACCAGCATTTAACAAAGCACCAATGCTTCCAGTTCAGTTATGACCTAGAACAGTTTGTACAAGTTACTTTCTCATGTTTGTCCAAAGCTGCTATTCAGATAGTGTTTTTTCTTATGTTTGTCCAAAGGTGCTATTCGAATAGAGGGCCACCACCCCAGCACTCTCATGAACAGACAGAATAAGGTTCCAGTGAATTATACTGGAAGATGTCACAATCTGAGACCAGACATAAGCTAAGAGTATAGTGCACAACTTAATGCATTCAGTTAATGCATTCAGTTATTTCAAAACAAGATGCATTCTAGTCCTATCTTTAGAAATTTTCCTCATTTACATCAATTTAGGGCATGCATGCAAGATTGCAGCATTTTGTATTTAGACTCAA
This sequence comes from Plestiodon gilberti rubricaudatus, assembly GCA_026170595.1. Classification (NCBI taxonomy): domain Eukaryota; kingdom Metazoa; phylum Chordata; class Lepidosauria; order Squamata; family Scincidae; genus Plestiodon; species Plestiodon gilberti. The sequence continues at coordinate 111,505,904 of JANXHW010000005.1, forward strand.
AGATGGCTCCAAAACAAACCTCTGAACAACTTCATCATCTGTTCGTGATCCTTCCCTGCTTTTACCCAAGTCATCTTCCACTGTGCCATCTGCATCAAGTTCATCAGCCCGGGCCACAGCTGTAAAAGGATTATTTGAACAAGTTAGTACCAAGTCAATCACAAAGCAAGGTTGCCAATACTGTTACACATCCAGCAGAGAAGCAAGGGAACTTTAAACAAGTGACTTTCAGAAATAAGTGCCCCACCTTATTTAGACCTCTGATCTTTATAACCTAGATCAGGGGTTCTCAACCTTTGGAGGCCTGGGTACCCCCTATCACGGTAATTAACCGCTAATTAATTGAATTAATTAATTAGATAATTAATCGTTAAATAAAAAAGTACTAACACTATTTTAAATATGAAAAATGTCTTATTTAACTCTGTGTGTGTGAGCGAGCAAGAGAGAAAGAGATGCAAGGATCACACTTCCCAAAATCAGCTCCTCCCTCCTCCACCCCACCATAGTACATTTTCTAAAGTACAAAAATAAGCCCAAAACCAAAATCAGAGAGAAAGAAGGGCTCCGAAAATAAAAAATTAAAATCCATGTTAATTAACACTTAATTACCTGCTGATGGGGCAGATAAGGGGCATGGCTTGGTGTACCCCCAGCAAGAGGTCTGCAAACCCCTAGGGGTACCCATACCACAGGTTGAGAACCTCTGGCCTAGATTAATGCTACTACATTCAGGAGAGTGGAGCCCAATGCTAGCACCCTAGTGGACCACAAAAGGAGCAACTTCCCAAATTACTGTGCTAGGTACCACATTTAAACAGAAAGGGAACAGAGGCTCACATGAAAACAAAGCATGAAGCAATCTTCAAAGTCACACCTCATCAGGGGGATAGCTACCAGCTAAAAGAGCTGATTGCATGGGGCAAAAAAAAATCAAAGAACTTGAGAGAACTTTCCAGATTTCAGGGCAATGACAACAAGGTTGCAGCACAAGTGGAAAGCAAATGGTGATCCCACAGAGGATGAGAGTCCTTTTGTTCAGCACTCCTTCACTACAGAAGAGATTCAACACACTTGCATTGCAAGGAAGTATCAAACAGGGTTGCTAGGCCCAGCCAACCAATGGACAGTTGCAGATTTGGACATTAGAGATGTTAAGAGTTCCACTTCTGGGACAAAGTCTACCTTTCCCTCAGCCTTTACTCCCCCCCACTAAAATAGGTATTATGGCAACCTCTCAAACAGTCTGCTCAGGTAACCCAAGTAAAGACTTTAGGATACTTTGACCAAGCAGAACTCATGGCGACGCGTTCATTCCAGAAGAGCCTTCGCTTCAGAGAAAATGAATCAATAACTCTGTAAGCGAAGCCCTACCAGCAACTCCCCCACAGCCACGCATGTCCGTTTCCTCAGAAAGCGAGCCACACTAAATCCGACCGACTTGCTCCCGAGTAGGGCAAGGGCGGCGGCGGCCCGAGAAGAACCATCCTGAGAAGTGCGATGCTCAGCACATTTTACTCACCGAGGCCAACAGGGAATACTTGGGAGAGTGGCTGACTGGCAGGCCGGCGCCTTCCCCTCCCCCAGGCGCTTTACACCCTTCCTGCGCCACACACGAGTAGCAGCAGCAGCAGGGCAGGACTCGGCTTCGTTTTATTTGTTTTTTACCTCTATTTCCGAACTAGAAGCCAAGGAACGGGTGGCTCAGAGAGAGGCGGTGGCAGATCCGGACCTGAGTTCTGAGAGGCGCCCTCGGAGCTGCACTGCTCCCCAGCAGGTCACTCGCAAGGGGAAGGGGGGGTCGCCATCCGTCCCCCCCACGCGCTCAACCTCCATCCACGGAAGGTTCCAGAAGCCCCCCCCCCACGCGCTCACCGGCCAAGAGGAGGAGGCAGAAGAGGCCGAGTCCCCACAGCGGCTTCATCTCGGTAGCAGCAGCAACGCCAGGAGCGGACGGAGAATGGAACTATCCTGTACAGCAACAGCCTGGGAGCACCTCTGCCCCCACGCGGTCTGAATTCGGACCGACGACAACCCTCCTTCTCCTCTCAGGAAGGCTCTCAGCGCACACCTTAATAGCTCAAGTCACTAATCAAAGCCAGCTAACCAGCCCGCCCCCCTAGGCTTATCACTAACCAGAGTCGTGGGGCGGGGGAAAAGGGCCCCTCGATCGCACCAATCAGCGCGCACCACGCCAAACGTACAGCCAGTAGCGAGCTTGAAGGGGAGGGGCGGGGTTTTTTCACCACCAATCATCGTATTCCAGGTTAGGCCTCCCGGCGCCAGAGCGTGGCTGGGTGCAATTGGCTGTTGCTAACATAACAGGCCAATCAGAGACAAGGGCGGGAACAGCAAGGCCTTGGGTTTTTAAAAATGTATTTTTAAAAATTCAGTTCGTGTCCCATATCGTGTCTCTGGGAGATTCGGAAAGAGAGAAGTGAGATTTGAAGTATTTGTTTAAAAACCTACAAATACAAGTGTAACCCCCCAAGTACTTCCGGGGCACGTCAGGCAAACATTACACGAGGCAGTTACTATGACAACACTCACTTCCGCTTTCACGTCATTTTAAATAGGTGCAAAGACCTAGACCAGAAAGGAGCAGGCGCGAATGTCACTCTTCAACACAAGTTTCCCGTTCTTGGTGCGCCAGAAATGAGTCAGAGCCCACGTTTTAAAGAGAACTGGTTTAAAAATAGTGCTTGCAAAGACGTTCCCAGCATGCAATGCTTCTTAGGCTATTAGCCAAGGTATTTGCACCTGATTGGTGCAGATCCTGGAGACGTCCGATGCTACGTTGCGTGCAGGGATCCACCATCTTGCATTGCATGATGGATGATGTAGTTCTTGAGTGGAAAGACATGTTGGCTTCAACGATGCGCAGAGAACTGTATGAGGCCCCCTAGAGACCGGTGCCAACATAGCAGGGGGCCAGACATCTTTCTCAAACGCGACTTTGGACTTTCTCCTTGCTCCTGCTTAGTGGAAACTACTTTTGAATATGATGCTTCTTCTAAGTTTCAGAAGTATCTATTTGTTGCTGTTTCGAAAACAAAGCAATAATTAATAAGACCCTCTTGGCAGCCCAGCGTATTTTTGATGTGCGTTTGTGATTTCCTGGATTGTACCATTAAAGGCTGATTCACACTAGCCCTTTCCGTGCGCGTTTTGGCTTAACGTTTGGTCTTTTCAAGCGTTTTTCATGCTTGCGTCAGACGCAGCATGAGCTTACGACGCAGCCAGGAGAGATGGTTTCGGTTTATCTTTTTGCTGCACTCGCGTTTAAGCTAGCGTTTATGCTCCCGGTGCTAGGCAGCTCACCAATCAGAGAAGCGCATTTCTCTTCACCAAATCACAGCTGCGCTTTCTTCAAGAAGGCGGGCAAACGTTCAGAGAACTGCTAGACGCACGTACAGACGCTAGAGTAGAGCAAACGTGCACGGAAGGGCTAATGTGAATCAGCCTTAAGGCTGAAGCACACCGGGTGGTGCGTCCCGCGTACATTGCATACGGCGCAACAAACGCAGCCAAAGCTGGGAATTGCCCAAGGGAGGCGTCAACGCGAACGTTCCTCCCGGTGGCTCCCGGTGGCCCTTGGCATTCCAGCCTGAGGCAAGTCCCACTGCAAGAACGCTGGGGCAGCCGGCCGCAATGTGCTTGACACACGCGGGACGCACCCGGTGTGCTTCGGCCTTCAGTCTAGATTTCATTGAGGTGCTGGGACCTGTGTCTCAGTAGTACCACTCACTTGAGAATGCAAAGGAGTTGCATAAATGATATTTTCCATTATGATTATGAGAAAACATCCCTGCAAACAGAAAACCAGCATGTCGTGAAGAAGAGTAGGCTAACTCTCTTCTCCAGCCATGGTTTTGTTTTCTGTTTTCTTTTGTTTTCTTCTTTTTGTAGGAAGGAGCATTCGATCATGGGAGTTGTGAGCCCCTACTTATTCTGCAATCATATACACATTACCTAGGAGTATGTCGCAGCCCTACTTCTGAGTAGATATGCATAGGATTGTGCTGTTAGTCTGTAGTGTTACAGCCCAGAAACAGATTTACCACCTCAATGAGAACTAGACCCTAGTCTACTTGATTTATTGCAAACAACAGTGTCAGCTGTGTGCAGGGGCGTCACTGGGGGGGGCAGCCCAGGTGACACCCCAGGGAAGGGTGACACCAAAATGACTTTCTATTAAATACATCCCATTTGTTACTGGTGGTGCAAAAACGCACCAGTGGTAGAAGATGGGGTTTAAATGGTTCTGATTGTGATTGAAGGAAAGAGACCTTAAGAACTTAGGAAGAGCCCTGCTGGATCAGGCCAAAGGCCCATCTAGTCCAGCTTCCTGTATCTCAGTGGCTAGGCTTACCAGACATCCAGGTCCGCCCGGGACAGTCCCAGTATTTCGGGGTTCATCACGGGCAGACGGACGGGGTCCCGCGAGACCTCTAGGAGACATGACCTAAAAAATAAAAATTAAACAAAATGGCTGCCGCCATGTAAAAAACATGACTGCCGTCATTTTCCTCAAGGTTGGATTGCCGGGCACAAGCGGCCTGGGAGCCCTTTAGAACAAAGGTCTTCCAGGCCGAGCCGCACACATGCAAATTTGAGGGTCAAAAAAACTTTTTCCAAAATTTATGGTGGTTTTATATGAATTTGGGGCACTGTCTAAAATGGCATCGGTTTTACCCTATCACATCTAGTTTTGGGGGTATGGCATTGACACCTTATAATGTGAGTCAAGCGACTTCGTCGTGAGAAAGCCATGGTGTCGGCTTCCTCATGAGGAAGCTGCTTGACTCAAATTATAAGGTGGTGACGATGCCACCATACCCCCCAAACTAGGCGTGATAGGGGAAAACCAATGCCATTTTTTGAATCAGCGGCCCCAATATACCCAGAAAATATACCCAAATTAATATACCCTTTAAGACACCAAAGTGCACAGGCCTGTGAAATCTACTAAGGCTGCAATCCTATGCATACTTACCTGGGAGTAAGACCCAGTGATTTCAATAGGACTTCTGAATAGAAGTGCATAGGACTGTGCTGTAAAACTGGAAGCTTTGTCTCACTGCCCACCATTTTGCTCCCTTTGGTGTTTCTAAAAGGTGAGAAATGTCTTTGGCCACTTTATTTCTCAAGGTTTAGCGTAAGGAGGTCTGATAAATGAAGAACAAACACAAGTAACTAGATCATACAAGGAACTGTTCTTCAAGATTTTAACCAGCCTTTACATGTCAGGAAATGTGCTAGCATCTACTTGAGTAAGTGCTCGTTTTTGCACATAGATTACATTTTTTGTTTTAATAGACCGTGGCTAAACCCAAACAGTGATTCTATTCATTTTATGGATAATTCCGGCCACAAAAGCCTGAGTGTGTATACAGATTATATTGTTTGTTTTTCAGCATTCCATATCAATAAGTGCCTATAGAATGTAAGTGTACTAAGTACTGATATAGGTAAGTGTTAAAGTGTCATTTGATGTCCTGTTGAAAAGGAAGTTTAGCAAAGTTTTCAAATAGGTTTTTCCCCACCAAGTTTCATCTGCAAGTGTTTCATGGTTTATCGAATATTAGTGCCATATATTGTTTTCAGAATAAATGGCAGAACATCTGCTTGGGAGAACTTCCAAGTTTTCCAGCTTCCAACTGCTGCCACAGAGATTGATACACTTTAGAATGTTGCAATTGTTGTACCCCCAATTGACACCTACGCTGTGTCTTCTCATGTTGACATGCTTTTTCTATTACCAGAGGTGTCACTAGAGTTTGCATCACTCAGTGCAAGAGATCGCGTCACCCCAGTGGTGTCACTAGGGTTGGTGTCACCTGGTGTGATAACTCATGGTGTCACCCCCATTAACTTTATTTATTTTAATATATAACAGTACAGGTCACCTAAAAAATCAGTAACCAATAAAAAACCAGTGACCAATTTGATGACAGTCATCAAGGCCTCCGAGAGGAATTTTATCAGGTGGTACAAAGTTTATTTTGGGGCCCTTCTCAATGGGGGGAGGGTGGCAACAGGGGTGGGTAAAACAGGGACAGGGAGGGAGCAGCAAAGGCTGGAAAAATCTCCAGAGCCCAGGTCTACCAGGCTTCCTGATGCAGAGCCCAGATCTACCAGCCTGGTAGACCTGGCCTCCTAGTCAGAATCTGCCTTCCTTTTCATCCGTGAGTCCAGGTGAGATTGAAAAAATGTTCCAGGCCCTTTGGTTCCTGGGCTCCCTTTTTGACCCCAAGCTCGGGTACAATCCCCCCCCTCTAATGGGCCCTGACAGTCACACAACTGAATAAGAGTTCTAGTATTAGCTCTGATACATAGAAGTGAGAGCTGACTTATACTAACACCTTATTGGTTCCGTGCTGTGTCATAATAACACCTCATTGGCTCTCGGAACAATCAGTCTAATTGGTCAGGTTTGAGTTAAGGAAATCCGCTTTATCTTGCTTAAGGCAGTTGTGTTTTCTGTTTCTGGGTAGTTGGCCATACCTATTGATAGATTACAGATAATTCAACGTGGTTTGTTTCATTTCATTCAGCATTAAATTACCTTTCCAGTGATATATAACATAATAGTATTATTCCTAAATACACATTTTCCAAATGGTTTCCACAATTTTGGCCACTAGTGGTGTCACCCCCCTGAGGGTGTCACCTGGTGTGGTCCGCACCTCCTGCACCTTCCTAGTGATATCACTGCTGTGGGGGAAAACTGGATGAGGTGTGTGAACCCTCCCTGCTGTGCCATTTCCTCAGTTGAAATCCCACCCCCTCTAAAGGTTATATTAGTACTTCTGGGGAAAAGATAGTTGCCTGTATTCTGCCTGCCTTTCTTTCCATCTCAGTAGGGAAATAGCAGCTTCAACCTTCAGGGTAGGAGAATGGATAGTTTCAGTCAGGGAAACAGGATGTAGCAATATGGAAAAGAGTCCATAGGTGGAGCTAGGTTATACCAGATCCCATGGAGACTATTCTAGGCCATACTTAAACCATTGTCAGTTGTTGCAGAGCTACAGGCCTGAATGGAAGTGTTCTGATAAGTTGATCTTGAATAAAGTACTGTACTGTATTATGTTTGTTTTAAAACCTTTGGGGCTGGGTGATTGAAAGCAAGCAGTGCTACTTAAAACAAAGGGAGAAAGTGTTGCCCCACTGAAATTTTGGCCTCCCATGGCTGCTCTGAAGATTAAAAGTAAAACATTGGGGGTTCTGATTTTGAATCTCCTATGTCACATCTGTTTCGATTCCGACTGTGGACCAATGAGGCTGGATTGCATGCATGTGGTTAGGCATTTTCTATCTTTTTGGGCATAGCTACATTACAAGGCCCTTTCTCATGAGTTTCAAAAATACGTTGTGTTATTGTGTTTGTGTGGCTCTTGCATAGGCATTTTCCATGGTTAACTGCGCGATCCTGTGTCCAACTTGTGCCGGCAGCATTACTGCTATGCCAGCACATCAGTCATACTCTTGCTTTTCTAGCACAAAGAGTTCAGACTGACATTTCAGAAGTACAGGTGGGCCCCCATATCCACTGGGGATATGTTCCAGGCCCCTCCGTGGATACTTGAAACCGTGGATAGGAGCGAACACCCCCTCCATGGTTTCCTGAGGGCCCCCCACCCTGCCTCCCCTGCGGGCAGGCATGCATGCCCCCCAGCTCTTATTTTTCTTTCAGCAAGATTTGTTTCTTCCTTAAAACAAACAGAGAAGCAGCCTCCATTGCAGCCTCCATTGCAGTCTCAATGAGACTAAGTCCTAGAGAGGCTCTGCAAGGTTTCTGTTAACCTTGCACAGCCTCTCTAGTACTTAGTCTCGTTCTACTTGCCTGTAATAAGCAGCCAGAGGCTGCTTCTCCTGTTTCTTTAAGGAAGAAATGAAGCTTACTGGGAAAAAAGTAAAAGCCTGGGGGGGTCCCCACGATCCGTGGATAACTGAAACAATGGATAGCGAATCAGTGGATATGGGGGCCCACCTGTATTGGATTGCATCCCTAGAAAACAAGAGCTTGAACTACTCCATGACAGCACAGCCATCCTAAAGACTCGGCCAGCATTCATTCATGAAAAACCTAGTATCACCCATCAATCATGTAGTGGCAGCCTGATGTTACCAATGCCTTGACGTGGAAGGAGCTAGTCACTGCAACCTACTGAGCCCCAATGACAATGGCTAGAGAAGTGCCAGTAGGGTCAACCAAGCAGGGGAACATGTTAGGCGTAGGTCCATCAAGCAGTCAATGCTGCGATGACACCCTCCCAGCCATGCCCAGGAATGAGTGACAGCCACTACTGCCAACCATAGGGAGATACCCCCTACATATCTCAACAGGATTCCACAGCACCTCCCACTGCAGGAGATACTGTGGCACAGACAAGCCAGGTGACCAAAGCAGAGAATGGTTAAGAATCCCAGCTACCAGAATTCAAAGCCCCTTATGCCTCTCACACAAACACACACTTCAGAGAAATACCTTTTCAACTTCAGCAGACCAAAAAAGAAAGATAACTCCCTTGGGAGGTGGCAGCCCTGTGAAATAAACATGAAGCCTCTTCACAGCAAGGAGTCGAGGTGTTGTGTTGGCTGTATTTGAGCTCCGGTCGAAAGCATGTTGGTGCAGTGTTGCACCAGTATTTGTGGCACATGATCCATTGGCAGAACTGGGGCTATGATGGTGAGACTTTTGTCGTTGTGCCAGCATAGCTGTTGTTGCTCCATTGTCTGAGGGTGTATGCCATATATCCTATGCTGTTCAGACTGACATTTCAGAAGTATTGGATTGCACCCCTAGGAAAGAAGCAGGGCAGTTGACTGCAGGCTAAGGAAAACAAGAGGCTTTGTCTAGCAAAAGGGGTTGCCAAAGAGGGCAAAGCCAGGGTTCATCATGTGCGGAAGCGAGGCTCGCGCAGCTGCACAACGCCTTTTCTTTTGCTTGGAGAGCTCTCTGTTGTGCGTCTGCGCGAGCCTCGCGAGCCTTGCTCTGGCACGCGACGAGCCTGGGCTGACCGGAACGCAGCTGGCCAGGCTCTAGAAGAGTCACGGAAGTGGTGCAGCGGTGGACCCGGAAAACTGGGACAGACCCAGTTCTGACCGGGATGGACCTCCAGAAACCGGGATTGTCCCGGTTTTTCCAGGACGTATGGTAAGCCTAGCTGATGTTGTTGTGGTCCAGAATGCTCCGTTAACGGTGCAATCCTCCGTAAAAATCTGCCTGTAGAGCTCGAGAGCCGACATACATTTGAGGGCAGCCCTACACCGGAGGAAGGGGACAAACGTCCCCTTCTCCCAAGGAGTCCCCGGGCCACGCCGGAGCAGCCCTATGGGCCAACCGAGTATCTTTACGCAGGATCAGGCTGTAAGTCATGATGATCTTACCCAAACTGCAACTCCCTTGTCAGAGGAATGGGTGTGAGCAGTGAGCAATTGTTTTATTTTTCCCTTGCGGTGTCTCTGGGCTCTGTTGATCACGCCATGAACAGGTTGTTCTAAATATTTGTATCTTTTTCATACTTGCACAATGTCCCAGAACTATGTACATTGTGCAACAGAAGAACAATGGACAATTTACACTGGTTGCCAATGAAGTTATAAGAGAGATGCATAGGGCCAGCTTTAAACTTTACCAAAAAAAAGGGGGCAGCCATTTTCCTTTCTTCTGAAGCATTTTTACTTAAAATAAAAATAATGGCTTATGCTGTTAAGCTTCACTGCACTTGATTTTCTCCTAGGTGGAGAAAATCAGTTTGAGCTGGCTGATTTGGGGAAGAAAAACAGCTCCCAGGAAAAACACTCCTACCCATCATTTCTCTGTTCCTGATTGACAGCACAATCCTATCCAACTTGAATCCCCCTTTGGAGGGGATTTGAATTCCCTTTCCATTCTAGGGCCTCCCGTTCTCGCTGCACCGCTGGTTACACTGGTGGTGTAAGTTGGATAGGATTGCGCTGTGGATCCTTCAGCTGCTGCTTATGGTCTGAGAAAATCCACACAGAACTCTATAAAATGTAGTTTAGCCCTCAAAAACTGCAACAGAAACAAAGCAATAATTCTATAGGTACACTGGATATATAAAAGCCCTACTGACAGTGGGGCCACAAGGTACATGCCTTGGATATTTCCTGCTTCTTACACTACTGTAACATGCTGCCATTGAAGACTGTGTACAGAAACTTCAACAGTTACAAAATAAAACAGCTAGATGGCTGACTGGAGCCTGCTTAGCTGATCACATAACACCTATATTGTTTGAGCTTGGCTTTCACATTATGTGATCCCACCCTGAGGCATCTGGTGGGGCCACTGTGAGATACAGGAAGCTGGACTAGATAGGCCTTTGGCCTGATCCAGCAGGGCTCTTCTTATATTCTTATTGTTTCTGGGTCCAATTCAAAGTGTTGGATTTAAGTTTTAATGCCCTCACAAGCCTGGGACATGGATAGCTGTCCATCTCCATTGATGTGAACTTGCTTTGGCCCTCCTGGGGAGAGACCCTACTCCAAGAGCACCCCATCTGAGAGATAGTGGAGGGGGATATATGAGAGAGAGAGAGAGAGAGCCTTCTTGGTAGTGGCACCTTAGTTATGGATTTTCTTGCTATGTGAGGTTGCTAGCTAAAAAACATTCAGATATGCCTTTCAGTAATTTGCTTTATAAAAATCTCTTAAGATTGCTGCTTGTTGTCCTCATTTGTTGAATGTATTTATTATTTGTTCTTTTAAGTTTTTGTTTTCATGAATGTTGCAAACCATCTCAGGGGTTTTACTGAAGAACCAAAAGGTTAGGTATAAATATGTTTTTAAAAATACGTACTAAATATAGTGGACAGATGTTTTCAGGATTTTGGCCAGGTGTGCCATTAGACTTGCTACATTTAATCATCAGATGTGAGTAGGGATGCTGAGGACTTGGAGCCTGCAAATGGTTGGCCTGGATTTTTGTGTTTCTATAATAGACTTCATCTAGAACATGGCACAACAGGAAGCCTTTTTTAGCAGTGAAAGTGAGAGATTGCTTGCATTACTTCCCACACTCTGTTCAACTGAAACTGGACACAAATATACCGTATTGGTCTGAGTATAAGACTCACTTGTTTAATTTTTTTTTTAAAACTAGGGGTGCGTCTTATAATCAGGCTGTTGCAATTTAATGCCAGTGATTTAATTAAATTTTTTTAATAGCACCAAACTTTAAGGGTGCGTCTTATAATCAGGTGTGTCTTATACTCGGGACAATACGGTATATTCAGTGACTGGATTCAGTTGATTCAGTCAGGCCAATCCACTAGGACAGCCAGACTTAAAAGGAGGGGACCTTAAGTCATGCGTGAATGAATCATACTGCGTGAATCATATTGTAGAGAAACATGAAAAGATGAGGACACAGGGGCTTAAGTGTAGACACATTCCTGGCTGCCACTAATAGTCCTTCTCTTCCCAATGTGAGAACTGTTAAAAGTGTTTGAAAGGGAACTTTCAGATCACTCTGTTGTATGAGGCATGATGTGTGGATTGTCTCAAGCCTAAATATCTTCCTGGCTTCGATTACAAATCTCTAATCGGAGCCTGTTCATACCGATGGAGGTGGAACTTTCACACACTGGCATTCTGCTCGTCTGTAGTTTGCCTGCTCTGTGCTGCAGTGCTGTCTTCTCTTAGGCCATATGCTTCACAAGGTGAGCCGGAGCTATTAGCTGTACAAATGTTGCAATGGTGGACACAGAGTAACGGGCATGTCATGGAATATGTAGCTCTGTGTTCAAATGTCTGCTTTCTCTCTGCTCTCTAGACATTTCTGTGACAATGTGTTTGAGTCTCAGTTGGTCCAACTATGTAGCAGCTCTAGTGGTGAAACCAGGGCCACTCAGAGGAATTTTATCAGTTGGTAGGTACAAAGTTTCTTTTGGGCCCCTTCATGTGAATTTGGCTCCTGGGCCCCCTTTTTTTGACCCTGGGCCTGGGTACGATTATACCCCCTTAACCCCCCCCCCTCTCAGAGGCCCTGGGTGAAATAGCATCATGCCATTTGAAAGATGTGTTCCAGGGGCTGTTCAACAACTGTGAAGGGAGCTGGTTGTTGTTGGACCTCTTGGATCTTGCAGTGTCAGCCAGGCAAGGGATGGGGGAGGGATCATTGGTGGCATGCTCTGCCGAATCCTATCCGCCGTTCTGGGCTTGACCGGCCTTACACCGGCTCCTTGGATTTGTGTCAGCGCACATCCGAGGAGGACCATTGGGCCTGCTGGGGCTCTCCCCATAGGAAGGACAAATGCCCCTTTCTCCCGAGGTGTGCTCCAGCTGTGCAAGCGCTGGTCCAATCCTGCCTAGGATCCGGCACAGTGTGCTTTTGCACGCTGTGGCAGCCCTAGACAGGATTGGGCTCCCCAGCAACAATCCTATACTACACACCTACCAGGAAGGCTGAGTGTCCTCTGAGTAGACATGTTACTTCTCCTAGTGTGGTGTGCAATGATATCTTAAAAATATTATAAACATAATTGTGAGAACTCGTCGGGGACCGGTTCAGGGAGAGGGGTGTAGAATGGGAGGTCCTCCTCCTCGTCGACCTCCAGGGCCGCTGTTCCTGGGTTCCCCCGAGGCTCGAATGAGAACAAGGGGAGGAGGGGAGCAGATGCCTGATAAAGCCGAGGTTCCCTATGGCCTCAGGCGTTCTAGAGGGCGGGGGTTGAAGCACCACTCAAGCCGCCTCTCTAGCGAGTCGTCCGTTCCCTGGCCCCTAAGCAGCCGCCTGCTTCGGAGCCTCCCGGCCGACTCCCTCATCATCGGCCGGAACTCCCTTTATATAGCCCAGGCTCCCTCCGCCCCGCCTCCCGGTTTGACGGACAGGCGGCAAGGCCAATGGGAGGCCTCCCTTCTGGGAGTGTCCCTCCTTGCCGCCTGCCCGACCGTCGGGCCCGCCCGAGGGGGTCTACAGGCCGCCGCGGGAGCGACGGTCCGTCCTGGGGTCCCGAGAGACTGCGTCGGCCCCCGCCCACGGGGCCTCCGGAGGCCTCGTCTGCATCCGGGGAGTGCACCATTGTTCGGAGCGTTGGTGCTCCGTCGCCTGGTGAGTCCGGCTGGGGCGAAGTCGGGCCGCCGAGCGACGGCCAGGGCGGGGAGAGTACGGGCGAGCCGGGGCTCCCCGTACAATAATTAACAATCAAGTGGTACAAAACTAGACAAAGAGCTAAGTAAAAATTAGGAAGTAATTTGGTGGAGGGGATAAATTAGCTAATAAGATAGGTGTATACTAGTTTGTGGCAGTGGTGTCACTATCGTTGGTGTCACCTATGTGGTGGGAGGTTGGTGCGCCGGGTGTCACCCCCTCAGAGCTCAGTGCACCCTTGGAGCTCGCCAAGCTGGAAGTCTTGCAATACGTCACTGCAATTACTTCTGTCTTGGCGAGGCTCTGCCCTCCAAGTCGCTTCTTCATCTGTTCCGAAGAAGCAACTTGGAGTAGCTGAAAACGGCCAAGAAGGGTGACACCCCTCCCCGGGTAGGGGAAGAATATAAAGAAGCAAGAACACGGAAAATGCAACTTGGAGCCTGTGGAAGAGCCTGGGTGGCCGTGGTGGTGTCATCCTTAATTTGCCCCTAATTTGGTGCGTCCCCTCATGATCCCTGTGGTTTGTGAGAAGGGACTGGACCATCCTTGGGGAGCAGACCAGATTGAGACCTTATTTATTTAAAGCAGTGCAATCCTATGCATTACTCAGAAGTAGGTCTCTCACTGTGTTCAACGGCTAGCGTCTAGGTAAGCGTACTAGCTACATAGGAAAGATTACTGTCTTAGCTCACCATCTTTCTTCCAATGCACTCAAGGGGGTTCACACACTGTGAAATAATAGCATATATACAGACAACACAGTCTAACAGACAGACGCCCTCCAAAGGGAAAGGGGCAGATAGGTACTAGCTCTGAGATCGTGTGCGAGCCCTCTTTGGGAGGGGCGGGGTTCTCGTGCAGCCACGCGCTTACTCCTGCCCCCTTGATCCCCTTGGAGAGACAGCCGGCGGCGGAGGCGTGGCTTAAGGAAGTGACTTCAGTCGGCTGCTGGTGGAACTGAGCGGCAGAGCCAAAGCCGGCAAGGGAGCGGGTGGTGCGTGCGGTCTTCGTAGCGCGCCGTCAAGGCATTCCTTAGAGCTCGGCTGAAGCTGCTGCCCTGGTCATGGCAGCTAAGGTTGTCGCTGCAGCGTCTGTGAGGAGAGTCCTGCTGGGGGCAGCGGGGAAGACGGGCGCGGGGTGGGTGGCTGCCGCCGCTGCTGTGGCTGCTTCTGCCTCAACCGGGCTCTGCTCCTGCTGCAGCAGGAGCAGCTTAAAAGCAAATCCTTTTTGCACGGCGGCCCCGCAACAGCAGCAACAGCCCTCTTCAGCGCCGCCTCCGGATATGAAGAACTACCTGTGGAAGCGCTATAACGAGGCCAAAAAAGTGACGAAAGGTGAGCGGGTCGGGGCGGGCTGTGGCAGGATTCTCAAGGGAGCGCAGCGCTGCCGCCCGCGCGCCCGGCCTCCCTGCAGAGTGCTGCACGTGTTGTTGAAGGCACAAGGCAGGGTCGCCTTGTGCCCGTTTTGGCGCCAGCTGCTTTGGGGCTTGAGGCAGAGGGGTCACCCTACCCCCCCCAACGCTTGATTTCTCCCATCTCTGCGCGCGCTCCCCCATCTCTGCGCGCGCTCCCCCCCATTCCCTCCTCTTTTCCCTTTTGGGTCCTTCTAGAACCTTTGCCTTCAGGCTGACTCTCGGCTCTTCAAAGTGCTGGCGAGACACTGTATTTCCGGGCTGAGATGAGGTAGAGAAGCGCTCTGTGGCAGGCAGAGGCTTGCCATGGGGCGGCTGTGGGTTCTTCAGATTCCTTCGTGGCTGCTAGTCTCTCTCGCTTGATGACCTTGGCCGAGCCGCTGGTTAACCTTCCCCCCCCCCCCACACACACACACACACACGGCCGGGTTGCTAGGAGGGGAAAACAGGATAGAGTCTCGTGTGCCCCACCAGGGAACTCAAGGCAGGATGCAAGTGTGGAAAATGACGCGCCTTGACATACGGTACTTAGCTTGCTGCATGTGTTGCTCTGCTTCCCCCCCCCCCCCGTCAAGAGTGAGCCTGTGTGTTGCTTCAAAATCACACCATTTGTGGTGTGCCGAACTCTGCGTGGCGAGCCAATGTGCCCTGTCTTTTTCTACAACTGTCATGCACCGTGTTTTTGACGAATAAGTACAAAGGGCAACCAGACGCTGCGTGGGAGATTCATGGTGTCCAGGTTTCTGCCCCAATTGATATTTTTCCCCCTAACAGCGGTAGTAGTTAAGGGGTGGGGCTTGACTGATTTTGACAGGGAAGAAGACCTAGTGGAGGCAGGGTTAAAACACACCCCTCTTCCCCAGTGCCGGTGCTGTGATCAAAATTGGAGCTCCTAGTGGTTTTAAGTGTCTTTTTAAAGCCAATTGAGAGAGCTTTATTATTTTTCTTCCATTGTAAGCTGCTTCGTGCTACAATTTTGGGAAAAGTAAGGTATACTATACTATAAATGTTTTAAAATAGGGATCCAATTGTAGATCTTTTGTGTGGCATTTGAACTGAGCTTTAAGATACCTTATGATGATTTTTTGCTTTAGTTGTTTCAATAGCTTATCGGGCACAGTAGCTGACAAATCATTCCATGAGGACAAAGGATAGTCTTGTGTGTTTCTTTTTCTTTAAATCAGATCATGGACATCTTGACAGAGGGATGATGTGGGTAATCCTTGGTGGGTTTTTTTTTTTTTGTAGAAGTAGAGAATATTGCAAGACTTTCAAAGAGTGGCTGCTTTTATGTGCTGTTCAGAGGAAAACCTGTTAACCTAGAAACTGAAAACTACTTCGTGTTTGATTTTATTTGGTATATGCTTGGTGACAAACTTGGGTGAAATTTGCTCTGTGAAATGGCCCTGAAAATTATGATTGGTACTGCACTCATTGAGATGAAATTGATAACTTCTTAATCTGCATATGCAGTAACTATTCAGAGTTGGGGGAATCTAAATATTGGCAAATGGCTTGGGTGTGCCCATGTGGGCTCTCCTACACTCTTGGTTTGGTAAAGGTGACCCCTGACAATTAAGTTCAGTTGTGTCCGACTCTAGGGTGTGGTGCTCATGCCCATTTCAAAGCCAAAGAGCCAGCGTTGTCCAAAGACGCCTCCGTGGTCATGTGGCCGGCATGACTCTCCTTGCTGCAGTGCGTAGCATGCGGCTGGAACACGGAGCGCTGTTTACCTTCCCGCAAGCAGTACCTATTTATCTACTCGCATTAACATGCTTTGGAACTGCTAGGTTGCCAGGAGCTGGCCAAGCAAACATTGCTTGCTTGGCCAGGATTCGAACTGCTGACCTTTCGATCGACAGCTCATGGTTCAACGGTTTAACCCACTGTGCCACCCACTGGTGCCACACTCTTGGTTTGGTACATGTCTCCAAACCTGAAAGTCTGGAAAATACCCTTCCCCCCCCATATTGTGTAGTGCTTTGTAAGTCCTTTCTGCTTGCTAATTATAGTACCCATTGTGTTCCTAAGTTGGTTGTCCTCTGCTGCAAGGTGAACATATATGTGTTAGATACTATGGGACTTGCAGGACTTGAGGTTAGATTAACACATGGAAAAATTTCATACAAATATGCCCCTCTAGAGAGGGTGGGCAGAAGAAAGTGAAGAAACGCCTAACAACAACAAAAATCTGACAGCATTATCTTGTTTCTATACCAAGTACCCATCAATTGCAACATTGCAAAATTGCAGGTGGCGCAGTGGGTTAAACCGCTGAACCATGAGCTGTCGATCGAAAGGTCGGCAGTTTGAATCCGCGACGGGGTGAGCTCTCATTGCTTGGCCAGCTCCTGGCATCCTAGCAGTTCCAAAGCATGTTAATGCGAGTAGATAAATAGGTACCGCTTGCGGGAAAGTAAAACAGTGCTCCGTGTGCCAGCCGCATGCTACGCGCTGCAGCAAGGAGAGTCATGCCGGCCACATGACCACGGAGGCGTCTTTGGACAACGCTGGCTCTTCGGCTTTGAAATGGGGACGAGCACCACACCCTAGAGTCGGACACGACTGGACTTAATTGTCAGGGGTCACCTTTACCTTTACTTATATGGTCTTTCCCCTCTGGATAAGGCTGAGTGTGGAGTAACTTTGTGTTGAAATCTTCTCTATTGCCAATTTTGGCTTCGCTTGCTGCACCCTTTCCCTCATCCTTGATCCAACTTGCTTTTAGGCTTCTTTAAATACTGCCTTTACAGACTGAACAGGTAGATAACCACTTTGGTTGTCTTGGAGGCAGTGGTGTTGCTGGAGGGGGTGTGGCACTGTAAGTGGTACAAGGCGCTGCACCACACCTTGCAAACCAGTTTAACACAGCCCCTTTCACTCATTGCCAGAATGGCTCTTGGAGCAATTGGGAGGGACCTTGTTACACTGGTTTGCAAGGTGCAGTGCAGCACCTTGCACTACTTACGATGCTGC
The DNA here is from genome assembly GCA_026170595.1 of Plestiodon gilberti rubricaudatus. NCBI lineage: Eukaryota > Metazoa > Chordata > Lepidosauria > Squamata > Scincidae > Plestiodon > Plestiodon gilberti. The sequence continues at coordinate 111,523,411 of JANXHW010000005.1, forward strand.
ACCCCCTCCACCAACACCACTGCTTGGAGGTATGAAATAGCGGAGAGCTAGAAGAACTGGGTGCAGTGCAGTTATGGCTACTGTTAGTTTTAATGAGAGAGAAGGTTATGGTTCAACCTGCTTTATCTTAATTATGTGCTGCAAATCATTTAGGGGTTCAATGGTACATGAAGTACTTCTTGACAGATCTATAACAACATCCCGTGCCTGAACTACTAGAAAAGCATTATGGATGAATACTTCTCGAGTGATAAATATAATGCTAAAAAGGGAAAACAACATGCGTAGGGTGATTTGAGGTGGAGGTTGCCTATGAGACTGAAAAGTGAGATTAGGTTCTTGTGGTGTGACTCGGCCCTCTTGGAAATCAAACTGCTTCAGTAATTGAGTGCAGTGAAAAATGAATATTTGAAATGAGTTGGAGACAAATCCTCTTGAAAGAGCAAATGGGAGAGAAAATGTTGAGACTTGAGCCTTCTTTTGAGCATGTAGAAAGCAAGGTAAAGTCTTGGGACAGATTAAGGAATCTAATAATGCTGAGAGTCAAATGGCGATTTTGATTAGATCTGCATATAACTAGCTCTGTTAATTTGATCCTCTTGTTCTTTCCAATCCAGCCATAGCTCCATGTCTGTGAGCTATATGGGCAGGTTTCTGAAGCAGCTTTCTGCAGAAGATGCAGTATTAGATCTTTTACTTGGAATAAAAGAAGCTTGCTTTCTTGGAGGTGCATTGCACAGGTCCCCAAACCAACTGCTTCTGATGGAAGAGCAAGAAGGTTGTGTGTTTGTGGGGGGAGCAAATGCACATATGTGTGAGTAGTGGCAGCTGAGATGTGGCACATTTTTTCCAGGTTGCTAAATTCCATCCTCTAAAATGCTGTTCCTGCACCTTGACCATGTGAAAAGGGGACATAAAAATAGACTTGAGATGCTGAAAAATGGCTAGTTTTAATTTAACACAATGGATAGTTTTCATTCAGCACAGTTTTAATTCAGCACATAGGCATTTCAGACAGATGGGTATATTCTTTAAAACTGAAAGTCAGTTTTCAAGTAAACTCTTTCACTGCACTCAATGAGGCAGGGGGTCTGGCTTAGTTGGTAGAGCGACCGCCTCATATGCCTGAAGATCTGAAGGATGGCAGTTCAAGAGCTGTTGGCACACTGCTGACAAGCTGCAGAAGCCTCGGTGGGAGAGAGTACTCTGCAGCTAGCATGTCAAGCTGATGCGTGGGAGGCGAATGCCAGAAAGAGGCCAGACTATGAAGGAAACCACCTGGAATGAGTGTTCTATGAAAGATTAGAATATTTATATGTAAAAACCGCTTTGGTTTAGATTGCCTGCACATATAAACCACCTTGAATTAAAGTTGGAGGAGAAATCCGATGACCAGAGAAAGGCGGTATATAAATACTGTACTACTACTACTACTACTACTACTACTACTAGGGTCACAAGCAAGGCCAGTTCTCCTACGGTTTACCAACAGTAACTACTAACAGAGCCAGAACAGGTTTGTGTAGTGTCGTGACTAGGGTCCAAATTACATGCAATGTTAAGCTTATGGTTAGAAGATGGACAATGTGGAAATATGCTAGGAGTTAACTGTAGAAATGTAACCATGAGAGCCTCAATTTGGCATGTAGTGGGGGTAACACTTTCCTCCTCTGCCACCTGTGCACTGAAAATACCCCAAATCGCAAATTTGCCCCCAAAGCAACTGTTTGCAACAAGCAGCTTTGGGGGGGGGGGATACTGCCAATGTGGTGAATTTTTGGCATGTAAATGGTGCGGGAGGAAGTTTTAACTTCCTCCCCCTTTGCTGTGTGCTGTACTTCCAGGCTCAATCAGCCTTCCCATGGCTAATTTTCCTGGATTGTGAATTAAACATTGTAAAGTGAATTAAACATCCAAGCTCTTATCTTGTCCATTAGCTGTTTGGCTTTAGATAAGGGCTTGCTGAATTTCAAAGCCCTTATCTAGCACGAAAGAGCTGAAGAGCTGGGGATTTAAAAAGATGCGTCTTTTTAAACTACTTTCTCTTTTTTTACTGGGGACCTCCATCATATATCCGGATCGTCGTTAAGCGATCCGTCATTGAGTGGGGGACACCTGTACTAGGTATGTCTGCAAAAGAAGAATTCTGTGGTTTGCAAACGTATTCCAAATCTTGTGCTGCTCAGCATCTCTCGTGGAAGTTGCCCAGCAACAGATGGATAGGGCCTTGTTCAGCAGTTCAGCGAATACAGCATCTTTGGCTCACTGCAGCTGAACTTTGGTTCTCTAAACTCCATTTTTGGTATCTCATGTCTGAATTGATGGATGGCGTATACAAGCCTTCTTGAGGGTCCACAAATGCATGAGGGGCTTACCAGGGCTGGGTTAGTTTTTACTAGTTTAAAATATATGGTACTATCAAGAAAATAATGATTTAGCAGTAGAAACCAACTTTCCAAGGCAGCAACTTTAATTTGTATTGCAGCAATTTGTATTGTATTGAGAGAAGTAGAATAAAGTTTAAATTAAAACTGATTTGAAGGAAAACATCGTAATGTGCTGCTCACTTGGAAAATTGTTCTTATCTGCTCTTGGAAATGTGTTTATGTGGCACTTCTGTGAGAGAACTGGATTAAATTTTGTGTGTGTTGAGATAGAATTTGCTCTAAGAATCCATCTGATTTCTACTCTGTAACCTTGAATATATATCTTATGAATTCCTTCTAGCTGGTGTAAAAGCCTGGAGTGCTAAGGAAGCTGAATTCAGTAACTTCAACCTTGCATGAGAATGGAAACATTAAAGCTTTTGTGAAGCTGGAGGTCATTGTTCTCTAATCACTGCAGTTTTGCATGCATTAAATATATTGTGTTAAATATAAAATAAAGATGTATTGTGACTGTCAACTGCCATTTTTTTTCTTTCAGCCGAACAGCCTGTGCAAAGTTATTCTGTAGTCAGGGATAATCTCTGCAATCTTGCAGTTTGTGGAGCAGAAAGCTTTGTGCGAATTAGCCCTCGATTCCCCCAATTCTGACTCTCTTTGCAATTGTTTCCTTGTATAATCTGGGAGTGGCATGCTGTCTCTGACAGCCCAATCCTATGGGCTGTGAGCGCTGGTGGAACATGCGTTCTGCCAGTGCTGGCTGCTGTAACATGGCCGTAAAGACGTAAAGTGCCTTCTGGAAGAGCACTCGGTAGCGTGCTGTCAGGAATCCCTGGGCCTTTCTGCACATGTTGCCAGACCTACAGAGGCTCCTGCTTAGTCACCTCTTCTTCCTAAATGGGAAAGCACCAAATGTAGCCTTTCCTTGTGAGGAAGGTACTTCAGGGTACAATCAGTGCACTACTGCTGCTGGGTTGGCATGTAGATGGCAGTCTGCGGAGGCCAGACGGATCCCACCAATGGAGAGTAATGGGATGGAGAGTGTCTTCCAAACCCTGGGGCAGCTGCATGTATAGATAGTGACTTACAGTGCAATCCTATGCAATATGCTTGCTCAAAAGTAAGCCCCACTGGGTTTAATGGAACTTGCTCTAAGGCAGGGGTTCTCAACCTGTGGTATGGGTACCCCTAGAGGTACGCAACCTCTTGCTTGGGGGTACACCAAGCCCTGACCCTTATCTGCCCCATCAGCAGCTAATTAAGTGTTAATTAACATGGATTTTAAATTTTAATTATTTTCGGAGCCCTTCTGTCTCTCTGATTTTGATTTTGGGCTTATTTTTGTACTTTGGAAAATGTACTTTGGTGGGGTGGGGGAGGGCAGTGCTGATTTTGGGAAGTGTAACTTGGAGAAAAAAGAGATCCTTGCATCTCACTCACTCACACAGAGTTAAATAAGACATTTTTTCACATTTAAATTTGTTTTAGTACTTTTTATTGATTAATTACCTAATTAATTGATCCAGTTAATTAGCAGCTAATTAGCAGAGGGTACTTCAGATAATTGGACCATACCTGGGCCTTCAAAGGTTGAGAACCCCTGCTCTAAGGTAAGTATGTATAGGAGGATTGCAGCCTTAGAAGCCCTTCCTAGCAGTTTAGTTATGTTAGCACTGGGAATTGGCCATCAGAGTTTTCTCCTAAAAAGGGAGAAATCTGCTGCATTCCTCACAGGGATAGGGTGGGGATGCACAGAGAAGAACTGATTTTACAGTTTAAGACATTCCTTTGTATTTTCAATTAATTTATGAAGTGCTTACTACTTCTAACGTTTATATGGGTTGGGAAGTTGGGAAACATTCCCACATGAGCCACCTAAGCAGGGTTTTAAACACTGTTCAGGTTAGCAGCACATCAGTGGTGGTTCTTCCGGCTGTAAGATCAGTTCAGTCTGCAAAGCTCCCTGTCATAGCTCTGTGCTCCGTTGGTAGCCAGAAGTGTACATCTTGTTCTTATTTTGCCCAAGTGAGGCAGATGCATCACATTCCTGGGCTAAGTTATGACTGATTGTAAAGTGTTACTCAGCTCCAGGCTTGGTGTGTTGCTTTAAATTTATATGTAAAAATATACTCTTCTTCAGCATGCCTAATTAGGTAGGGATTTTCAAAGCAACAATTCTCAACAACCAGATGGGAATATTGTTGACCTAGATTGTAGCAAGTCTCTTTTAAGAAACAATTTGGGGGAAAGGAGGTGTTCTAGTTGAGACTAGAAGAGTCTCCTCTTGTTACTTTCATTGAAAACCTTTTCGCCTGTATATGATAAACTGGGTAAAAATATTTTCTGTTGTGTTTATCTCTAATCCATCATTGATTTCTTCTCTCAACATAATTAAAACCCTAGTGCTTTTCAGTATTTGTGACAAGCAAACTACAGTACTCCCCCCATATCGACTGGGGATATGTTCCAGGCCCCTCCGTGGATACTTGAAACCGTGGATCGGAGCGAACACCCCCTCCATGGTTTCCTGAGGGCCCCCCGCCCTGCCTCCCCTGCGGGCAGGCGTGTGCACTCCCCCAGCTCTTATTTTTCTTTCAGCCAGCTTTGTTTCTTCCTTAAAACAAACAGAGAAGCAGCCTCCATTGCAGGCAAGTAGAACGAGACTAAGTCCTAGAGAGGCTCTACAAGGTTTCTGTTAACCTTGCAGAGCCTCTCTAGGACTTAGTCTCGTTCTACTTGCCTGCAGTAAGCAGCCAGAGGCTGCTTCTCCTGTTTCTTTAAGGAAGAAACAAAGCTTACTGGGGAAAAAAGTAAAAGCCTGGGGGGGGGGGTCCCCACGATCCATGGATAGCGAATTTGTGGATATGGGGGCCCACCTGTATTGTGTACCTATGTAAACTTGTAGCCTTTTCTCCTTCATGATTAAACTTCATGACATAAACTCATTTTTTTCTTGCTGAATGTTAGAATGTTTAATTATATAAATGTTAATTTATATAAATAAAAGAGCTTTATCCTGACTCCCCCCATGCACAAGGCAGCTAACAGTACAGTACAAGACACATACAAACCCCAATAAAACTACAATATAAAAAATACAATGAAATTACCAATAATTTATCTAATAACTCCATAACTCATCAGCACATAGCCCACCCATAGCAGCAAAACATTCACATCTATAAGCAGCAGCCTAGACATCAAAAAAGCACAAATGAAAGTAGCCCAATAGCAGCAATAAAGGTACCACATTAAAAAAATCACATAAAAGATTCAGTAAGCAAGAGAGTAAACACCCTAAAATGCTAATCTAAATAAAAAGTCTTCAACCCCTGCCAGAATATCACTAAAGAGGGGGCAGCTCTTAAATCATAAGGAAGAGAGTTTCACAACTGTGGTGCCATTACCAAAAAGGCCCTGCTTCTTACCACTGCCCCCTGATGGGGCAGCAGAGCCCTATCAGATGATGGGGCTCTTATCCAAAGCTTTGTGATGGTATGGTATAGCTGTAATCCAGAAACCATTCTCTTGTAGTAATCCTGTCTATTTCAGTTAGATCCCTTTATGAATAAAGTGGTTTATCAACTGCAGCCACAGGCTGAACCGTTACACTTGTTCATGCATTTATATTGCACTGCTGACTAATACTGCAATTTTATATGCATTTGTATGGAAGAAAGCCCCATTGTACTCAATGGGACTTGCTTCTGAGTAGGATTGCACTGTAAGGATTGCACTTGCATAGGATTGCACTGCACTTCACATAGGTGGTGGTAATTTTTCTTACTTGTATCTCTTCCTTTCTCTAAAGAGTTTGAGGTAACCTACACCAGATTTTCCATTTTACCTTCACAACAACCCTGTGAGGGTAGATGATTTGGATAAGATATAGTGACTGGTCTACTGAGCTACATAGCTGAGTGGGGATTTAAATTCAAGTCTCCAGTTAAAATTGCCCATACTGGTCTTCTGTGGCAATGACTTAGACCACCTTTAAAAAAAAATACCAGTAAATTCATGTGTTGGTTATTTATTGCAACTGTGCCCCATTTTACACTCTCACATTCCCAAATAAAATCATCTAACTAGGCACTGATCAGGAGACTTGCTTATCTTTACAACTTAACAGTATCCTGTACCCTCAGTTTCTTGTACATTCTAAAACGGAATGTCTTGACTTTACAGAAAGAATACAAGTTTCCATGCATATAAAGTTTGGTATTCTTTTTCTGTTTTCCTCCATCTATTCCACAGATTTAGTACCTTCAATCATGAGTAATTTGCTGAATCCAGATGCTATCTTTTCCAACAATGAAATGAGTCTCTCAGACATTGAAATCTATGGCTTTGATTATGACTACACGTTGGTCTTTTATTCCAAGCATTTGCACACACTGATCTTTAATGCTGCCCGGGATCTTCTCATCAATGAGCATCGGGTAAGGTATTTTGCTTTATGTGTACAGGAAACTTTAAGATGTTTAAAACCAGTTTCAAAACATTTTTCTTAACATCCCCAGGGGATAGGGATGTGAAAAGGTTATGTCTGGCAATATCGCAAGGGTTTTCAATGAAGATCTCCTGAGCAGGAATGTGCAAGAATCCAGCTTATTGTGCATTGGCTGCTTGAACTATAAACCATATGGATGTATTTTTTATTTTAAATTGGTGTTTCTATATGGGTATTCAGTGGAACAAAACTGTTTACAGTTAAATAGACCTTGGGCATTGGTCTATTTAGAAGTAACATGGGCCATCTTTAAGTAGGACTAGAAATGAAATTTTAAGTCTGTAAGGACCCATGGTTAAAAAGGAACCTAAGAACCAGGGTGAAGATGCAGTATTGAATCATGCATAAAATCAGGAGTGTATAGGCTGTGGCACACTGCCCGTGGCATGGTGCAGCGTGAAGCAAGGCAAAGCAAACCTGGCCACGCCACTTCACGCCACACCACTTCCTGTCTACACTGACCTTGGAATCGCTCTCTCCTTTGTCTCTCCTCTCAGCCTTTCAGCCAATCAGAATCGAGTCTGCAAAGACTTGATTCTGATTGGCCAGCACTTCGCTTTGTGTCTCGCCCCCACTGCGGCCTCTCATTGGCCGAAGTTCAATTTTTCCAATTTTTCTTGTACAGCAACGCAGCTCTCCTGCATTGCAGTGTGAAGGAGGAGAGTGCAGGATACACTGCACTCTCCACGCCACTTTGGCATGCTTCCTGACAGACTTATATGTGGAATTTGCACTTGAAGGGGGAGGGATTGGGGTGGGGAAACTCAACTACAGGCTCATTCCCAAACCAGAGTTGTTAATACTTAACATTTGTATAGCACTTTTGCCTTTAATGTGAAAGTACGTCTCATGTATTATCTCAATGTAATATTTACGACAATTCTGTATAAGGCAAGCAATAGTATTGTATTCCCATGGTGCAGTTAGGGAGCTGAGGCTGTGAGGGAGTCGCCTGCCTGAGAACACCTGTTGAACTCTTGGCAAAGGTATGATATGAACCAGGGAAGTTCAGATTTACAGTGCAGTCTCCTAGTTACTACATTCCACCAGCTCTCGTGTTATCACCACACTAACCACTTACGTTTACTCTAGTATCTTTTGTAGTGCTTATTGGCCAGATGGACTGTTCATCAATTCCTTGATGAAGCTTGAATCCCAATTAGTTGCTACAGCAATTAAAATATATCAGTTTGCAACTAAACAAAGCCTAGAAGCATAATCTAAATTCTTTAGTCATGCAGCTCACATGCAGCTTCCTTTTGCGCAACCGCTGAACCATAAGCTGTCGATCGAAAGGTCGGCAGTTCGATTCCTGCAACGGGGTGAGCGCTCGTTGCTTGGCCAGCTCCTGCCAACCTAGCAGTTCCAAAGCATGTCAATGTGAGTAGATAAATAGGTACCGCTTGCGGGAAGGTAAATAGCGCTCCGTGTTCCAGCCGCATGCTACACGCTGCGGCAAGGAGAGTCATGCCGGCCACATGACCATGGAGGCGTCTTCGGACAACGCTGGCTCTTCGGCTTTGAAATGGGGATGAGCACCACACCCTAGAGTCGGACACGACTGGACTTAATTGTCAGGGGATACCTTTACCTTTTTATGCTTGGAGATGAGATGGATGTCTGCTTGGCAATTTCTATACTATACAGTATATGTAAGGATGGATACACTCATCTATTTGAGGGCTGAAGCTGCAATCCTATGCACATATATTTGGAAACACATCCAATTGAACAAAGTGGAATTTGCTTCTTAGTTTGCATAATGTCAGGTAGTTGGCGCCCAGAACTTCCCAGAAGCAAGAGCTTGGCAAAATGGGTGAAACAATGTTTTTAAAAAAATTCCATGCTGTTTGGTAGTCATAAATTCATACCATGCTTTGTGCAATAAACAGTTGGAGAGCTCAAGTAAAGACATAACAGGATTATAACCCCCATGAGTTTTCTTGATGATCTGGTGTGATATGGGATGATGTCTCCTGGATTCTAGCATGTGTGGTGACAACTTCCTAATTTCTCGTCAGTTTGAAGTTTGCAAAAACACAGTACAGGACACATGCCATTAATAGCTATTGATCTTGACAGATGTTTTTCTTCATGGTTCTCTTTCACAGAAAAGCAGCCCTTGTCCCAATTAGCTGACAATGGATTGAAGGTCTTTGCTTGATAAAAACATGAGACTTACTTCCTAGCATGTGTGCTGGGCCCAGGTTGCTGTATGTATGGGATTGGTAGACCTGCAACTATTAACCCTTCTTGTGCTTCATCAAAAAAATTTGTTGTCTAACCTGAGTTCCCAGTGTAGTACTGTAGTATGTTAGGCACTTCCAATGTTGCATCAGCCCAAAGGTCAGTGACTATATATATGTATCCACATGTCTATAAATATCTCGGGAGTAGTAAATAAGATAGTCGGTCTTTACACATAATTACAATTGTGTAAATCTATTTAAGTCTATTACAATTAAACTATTTGTAGGGGTAGAAAATCCAAGTTATCTATGTCCTTTTTCTGAACTTAGGTTTTCTGTGTGGACTTTGTTTTTAAGGTACTTGCTATGGTTGTAGAGATAAGTGAGAAATATTAAAGCACATCATGTATTCTGTGTGTTGGGGGGCTGTAAGAGCAGTGGTGTTCCTGGGGGGGTACTGTAAGTTGTGCACAGGTCTACTCAGCGTTGCACAGTGGCCCCGCCCACTCGCTGTCGGAATCATTCCGAGCAGCGAAGGCAATGCGCAGGAGCCTCCCTACGAGTTGCCTTTGCTGCTCGGAATGCCTCCGACGGTGAGTGAGCAGGGCCACCACGTAATGCTGAGTAAACCTGTGCATAACTTACAGTACCGCCCCCCCCCCCAGGAATGACACTGTGTAAGAGTGCTCTGGCAAGCCCCCCACCCCACCATTGTTTGAGTACAGTATTTGTCTGCAGCACAAATGCTATACCCAGGGAGAAATTCTCAGCATGATTAAGGATGTTGGGCTACCACTGTCCCTAATCATGGGGAGGACTTCTTCCTGGATACAGAGTTCATTGCTGCAAGGACTGTGCTTGTGGTAAGGGCTTAGGAGTGCTTGGGTTTGGTGGTGGGGCTTGCTGTACACCCTTGCCTACCCATAACCATTTGTTGCCTTCACATGCTGGAGAGAATAGATGAATAGGGCTATAGAATAAATGTTTCCTATAATACAGCATTCTTTACAATATACCGTATTGTCCCAAGTATAGGATGCTCCTGATTATAAGTCGCACCCTTAAAGTTTGGTGCTATTTTTTAAAGAATACATTTTTAACTTTTTTTAACTTAAATATACACATTAGTAGAACAGTACAGCTTTAGTACAGTTAAAGGCATAGGCACCCTGTCCCTTATTGAATCTGGGCACTCTAGTATTAGTAGCCTTACCAGATCCAAAGGGGGACAGAGTGCCTACTTTTTAACCTTTGGAATTTGGGCAGGTGTAGCTTGTTGCACCCTTCCATGATGATGAGCTGCACCTGCCCAAATTTCAATGGTTAACAGCACAATCCTATGCATATCTACTCAGAAGTAAGTCCCATTGCATTCAATGGGGCTTACTCCCAGGAAAGTGTGTATAGGATTGCAGCCTAATGGTAGGCACTCTGTCCCCCTTTGGATATGGTAAGCCTCTTGCTCTCAACTTTCAAACTGTACTCTCAACTTTTAAACTGCAAGATCAATAAATATCTTAGTTTCCCCAGAGTCCTGGGGTTGAAACTTAAGGGTTAATTTTTTCAAATGCTTCCACAGGCTGCTGAGAGATAATGATCTCTCATGGTATTCAGCCATTTAGCAAGTGATTAAGAAGTGCAAGGAAAGGCTTGAAAGTACAGTGCTTTGCAGTTTAAAAAAAGCGAGAGAGAAAAAAGAAAAAAAGCCCCGTTTTACCTTTGAAAAGAGACTAGGAGAGGCTTGGTTTGAAACTGCTTTGCATAAAACACTAGGCAGAAACGCTAGGCTTTGATTGTAGGGCGCACCCCCTACTTTAAAGACTTGCCTTAGGGGATAAAAGTGAGTCTTATACTCGGGCAAATACGGTAATTCAAACTATGCTATGGTGGAGGTTTGCCTGCCTGCCTATTTCTCTTGCCTGCTGGCTTTTGAGAATAATATCTCCTGTTGTGGATACAGATTAGATTTTAATTATAATCTTTCATTATACCCTGTGGTGGTTGATGTTTACAACTGGAGGCTGTAATGATATCTGATAATCCTGGTTAAGTAGTAAGATGATACTACTGTAAAAAGCTGTAAAAACTTGAACACTTAAAACAGAAGATTGTTTAGCAAAAATATTAGTCCCCTTAATTGTAACCTCCTGGATGACATGTTAAAAGGTTATCTTCAGGGCTCTTATGTTTCACGAGTACAAATTGTATACAGGTGGGCCCCCATATCTGCTGGGGATATGTTCCAGGCCCCTCCGTGGATACTTGAAACCATGAATAAGAGCGAACACCCCCTCCATGGTTTCCTGAGGGCCCCCTGCCCTGCCTCCCCTGCGGGCAGGCGTGTGTACTCCCCCAGCTCTTATTTTTCTTTCAGCCAGCTTTGTTTCTTCCTTAAAACAAACAGAGAAGCAGCCTCCATGCAGGCAAGTAGAACGAGACTAAGTCCTAGAGAGGCTCTGCAAGGTTTCTGTTAACCTTGCAGAGCCTCTCTAGTACTTAGTCTCGTTCTACTTGCTTGTAATAAGCAGCCAGAGGCTGCTTCTCCTGTTTCTTTAAGGAAGAAACAGAGCTTACTGGGAAAAAAGTAAAAGCCTGGGGGGGGGGGTCCCCACGATCCGTGGATAACTGAAACCGTGGATAGCGAATCAGTGGATATGGGGGCTCACCTGTACTTTAAATGATGTGCTTTATTTTCGGTAAGCATACATAATTTGCAGTCTTCTGCAAGCTTAAGAGTGTTTAAAAATATAATTCGGGTTTGTGTGTGTGTGTTTGGATTTCTTGTATGAATAGCATGTGGTGGGAAAGTAGAGGTGAGGAAGGAACTGGCAGCTGGGCAGAAAACTGAAGCTCTGTGTCATGAATGCATTTTCACAGTGCTTGTTGTGGTCAATGCTTAACCTTCTGTGCAGGTTCTGATAAATCCCAATGCATACCTTGTACTTCTGTACAACCAAAGTAAGTACTTCGACTTACAACCAAATCGTAACCAACTTTCTATCACCGATGCAGCCATGTTGATGGGGCACATGCTGTATTCTGTGGTGGGGGAGCAGTCACTGAAGCCTCCTCGAGGTAAGGGAATGTTACATGTAGAGTTATAGCTACATTGGTGCTGGAAAGTTGGTTAGGATTGGGCTGTTAATCAGTTTCAGTGGAGGGTCGGCTCTGCCCATATCCCTTTAGACTAAAGTATAAGGAAGAAGCTTGGAACTCCAAATTGGGACACAATCTATACATTTTCAAATGCATCACAGTTATAAACTTTCAGGGGAAAGAAATCTGAGCTTCTCTAGATTTTGCACTGGGTACATCATGCAAAATCAAGGCAGACCACTGCAGAACTTTTATCTACCGCTTGTGTTCTGCTTTCTAGGACCACCACTGCAATAAGTATATGCCTAGCAATCAGGATGTGCCTTTCCAGATAAAATAGCAAACAAATGAGACTGTTGCCTTCCTTGGCTAACCAATTTCAGTGGACTATGATGCACAGACCCTCAGTCGCAGTTACCTCAGTTACCTTTACCTGAAGGTAAAGGTTGGTGTAAGTAGTTATGACTTGGTGGTGATGGTGATGACGGCACTTCTGGGTTCATGCCGCCACTACCAATGAAGTAAAAAAAGGGGGGTTTGGTCTTGGCTGGCTGCTGCTGCAGTTGTGAAAACCTGGGTTGTGCGATGTTTCCAGCTGCTGCCAAATAAATCCAACCCCCCCCTTTTTTATTTAGTCAGCAGTGGTGGTGGTGCCAACTTAGCAGTGATGTCGCTGCCATCCTGACATCACCGCCAAGTTGCCAACAACCCCCCTTAAGGGGAAAGATGTTGTCTCTCACAGGACCTTTGGGTTGCAACTCCAAGGTTGAAGATCACTGCCATAGGAGATAAACTGAATGCTTTCTGTTGTGGGCGAGGAGACAAAAGATACCTGGGCTTCTTATTTAGATAAGAGCTATTTTAATCTATTTTGCATTTACTTAAATGTACCGGTATTTTGTATGTTAAAGTAACTTTTTTATTCATATCCTGCCAGTATCCTGCAGAAATCCGGAAGTATGATTATGATCCTAGTTTTGCCATAAGAGGCCTTCATTATGATGTACATCGGGTAGGTATAAATGACTTTGGAATGTTGTTGCATGTAATGTATTATCAGACTTCCCAAATATATGATCTTGTATTGTCAGGAAAGTTAGTTCTACTTTGTCTGCTATTTGTAAGCAGCTTGAAAGTTATCCTTTTTTAAAAAGCATTTTTGTCTTATTTTGGAACAGAATATTTGTTTATCCAAGAATTAGATTTCTAACACCTTTGCAAACTCATTAGACAATAGACTGTCTGGTATTTTGTTCTAAGTTGTATGCAATGAGTGCTGTTCATACTGGACGTCTAATCACAGCTGTTAACCATGTCCTTTGTCTGAAATAAGAGGGGACCTAAAGAACTGGCAGACTTACACTTTATCTGTCACTATTTTAAATGCTTGAATGCTACCTCGTGTCAAAACTCATAAGAGCCCTGGTGGGTCAGACAAAGCACCTATCTATTCCAGCATCTGGTGTTTGTGCATGGCACACCAGATGTTTCTGGAAAGCCATGAGAGAACATGACCCCTTTTGCTTTCCCCCGTTTTCTTTCCATTAGCAACATTTATTCAGGCAGGTATTGTTTCTGAGCATGGAAGTTCTATTAGGCTGTTGTCGTCTTTTTCATAAATGAATTGTATCAAATTCCCTTTTAGAGCCAACTGAGCCAGTGGCCATCACTGCCACTTTTAGCAGTGAATTCTGTCATCTTATTTGTTTTTGTGTGAAGTACTACTTGTCTGTTTGAAGCTATTGCCAATCAGTTTCACTGGGTGACAAGAATAGAGAGAATTTCCTCTTTCCCTATAACATGCATAACTTTATAAGCCTCTGTTAGTCTCCCTGCCCTTGGTCATCTTCTTTATCTCAAATTCTATAATACTTTAATCCAGGAGTTCTCACCCAGTGGTACGTGTACCACCAGTGGTACTTCAGCCAACTGCTGGTGGTACTCGAACTGCTGGACTACTGGAACCCCACTCTGACGTGGCAGTTTCAGTGGCGCATTTTCACTCCTGAGGGTTCCTGCCTTTGGTTGAGTCTCTCAGAATGCTGAGAGAGGCCCTCCCACCCACCCAGAGCCTCCTACCTGTGTTTTCTGGCCTCTGAAAACCCAGGAGTAACTGGCGATGATGTCATCGCCAGTCACTTCTGATGGTACGCAGCAGGAGAGTGATGCCAGAGGTGGTACTTGGCCAGGAAGGGGTTGAGAACCCTTGCTTTAGTCTTTCCTCCATAGGGAAGGTGTTTCAACCCTGTGATCCTTTTGGATAACCCTTTTCTGTGAACGGATGAAGATGGGGTGAACAGAACTATGCACAGTGTTCCAAATGTGGCTACATCATAGCTTTTATTATGATACTGACTTGCTCAGTTTCAGTTCTCCTACTAATACCTAATTTGGAACTTATTTTCTTCATTGCTGCACACTGAGTGAAAGTTTTCATGGTTGGTTGGTTTGAAATTTCTTCAAAGGTGCTTTGTGAAACTTCATCTGAAATTCTTATTTTAAGGCATTATTGATGAAGATTGATGCTTTTCATTATATTCAGTTGGGAACAGTGTACCGGTGAGTCCAACTTGTTTAGTTCGCATCAAATCTCTGTCATGAATTAATGGGGGCCTCTGGGAACACTCAAGATTCATATAGTAGCAGTATAATAGAGTGGGCTTCTGTGTTATATACTCTTCTGTTGGAAGAAACTTCTATGCAACAATAGTGATTTTAGTGGTTGAACTAGTTGCTTCTGTGGTTGGAGGAGAATTGGCTGGCCGCATGGCACTGACTAATGTTCTTGCTTCCAGCTGCTAAATTGCACTGTAAGACTGCTAAAAATACTCTGCACTTAGCAATTGATCTTGTAAAAGCTAGTGCCAGTGTAGCTTTGTATATCTGTTTCAACGTGATTTTTGTCACTGTAAGAATTCATATCATATTAGTATTGGATGAAATACAACAGTAAACATGGTGTTCAGTATGTAAACAGTAGCTTAACTCCCTTCAAATGTGTGCAAACATTTTAAGGGATTAATTAGCTACCTGTAAAAATCTTCTCTGAAGCTGTAAGCTGGCATTTTTACCAGGATGGAGAGGTTGCTGACCCTCTTAAGCAGCCTGTCTTAAAATCCTAAATATTACTTGATACATACTTTTTAATCAAATAAAATAAGGGATATCCTATAATTTAATCATAAAAGTATCTTAAGTATCTTATACTCAGTCTATAGTGTGTTGATCATAGCACTTAAAAGTTGCCCATTAAGCAGGCTTATTGTGGCCGGCGCTGGTGCCAGGTTCATGTGGGCTCTGGGGCAAAGCCCTGTACTCGATCCTCTCCCATGGCCCTCCCTGCCTACTCCTTGAAGGTGCACTGGGCATTACTGCTCCTACTGGAACTGAGGGTTGAAGGCTCAGCCCAGTCAGGTGGATCCTCTAATAGGCATTGGCCCTCCACCGGTGTCCAATTTAGGTGGTCTCTGCTGGTGGTGAACATGCTCTGGCAAGGTGTTCAGTGTAGGAAAGCAGTAAAATGGTTCTCTAATGCAGTGTTTCCCAAACCTTTTTGACCTGCGCCTCCCTTGACCATTGGCCACGGCTACCCATTACATTATGTTGATGCCTGCCAATTGGCATTGCACTATTTTCTGAGATAATTCTGTGGAACTCCGCGGCCCCCCTGGCTGGTTCCCGCGGCTCCCCTGGGAGCCACGCCTCCCAGTTTGGGAACCTTGAGAGTTGTGTTTATGATCAAGTTTGTCCTTCATCATTGTATCTTCTGGTCAATACTTCAGGTGTGGTTGGTTGGGTGGGTAGATTCTCCTGCTTCTCCCACAGTAACGTTGCCACCACAGCTATGCATAAGAAGTGGCAATCCGATCTTGCCTCTGCAACTGCAAGAGAAGCTAGAAAATGAAAGAAAAGGAGTGATGAAATTATTCATATTATACCATGAACAAATGACAGATGCCCTTCATATCTAGCTCCTGCTGCTAGCTTGTGGTGTGGCAGCCTCTAATTATGACTTGGGGTGTGCTACAAAATCACTACTTTTAAAATTATTGAGTTTGAAATTGTTGAGGCTGCAGATTGGGAGATAAGTCACTATAATCTGGGTTTAAATACTATCTGTGATTTATAATGTAATATTTTAAATGGTAGGGTTGCTTTCTGCTGAAAAATTTGATGCTTTAGCTGCTTAACTTTGCCTCTAAATGATTGATTTTAAAGGAAGTTCACAATTTATTTTCCTTTTGGGAGGTTAAGAGCCTTGCAGCGCAATCCTATCCAATCTACACCACTGGTGTAACCAGTGGGGGAGAGCAGGAGGGGAGATTTAAATCCCCTTTGAATGCGATTTGAATCCCCTTTCCATTCTGGGGCCTCCCGTTCAGGATTGCGCTGACAGTGTGTGGTATTCTTCACAGAATCCAGAGCATCTAATTGTAGATGTTAGTAACTGAGGCTAGTCCATTGCTTTATATAAGAATTGCTTTATAGTCCATTGCTTTATAAGAATCTGAGAATATCCTGGGTAGAATTTCCATATTGTCATGTGCAAACTGCTTGAAATTCATTATTTGGCTTTGGTGCTGAAGCTGCTATTGCTGTTACCAGAGGACTGAATCTTGTCCCAGATGAAGAAGTCATTGCTATGTACGATGGGTCCCATGTCCCCTTGGAACAAATGAGCGACTTCTATGGAAAGGTAAGAGTGCAAACTGCTATATATTTTTATGTAGCAAATTTCCATATGACAAAACTAGATTTGAAATCTTGTAATCTGTGTTGTACTGACTTTGCCAGGGACTCTCTCTGTGTGAATAGGTGACTTCTTGTTGTCTTAAGAAGCATCGTTAGATGGGGGGCCCTGGTGCCCTGGGCACCAGGTGACGCTTTAGGGGGGGCGGAATGTCGCGGGGGAGGGGGTGGAATGTCGCGGGGCGCTTACCGGTTTTCCCGCTGTTCCTTCGGAGCCATCTCGGCTGCGTTTCGGCCCTCCCGCCCACCCTGGAGCCATTTGGCTCCAAAATGGGCAGCAAAACGGCAGGGGGGGGTGATTGGAGCCGCACAGGTGCACGAAAGTGACGTCACACGTGTCGGCGCCCCCCCATGTGGGGGCGGAAATACACCTCTGCTTAAGGGCTCATAATCTAACTTGGCACATGAAGAATAAAAGAATGAGAGCCCATGGAGAAGAAACATTAGTGTGTGTGTGTGTGTGTGTGTGTGTGTGTGTGGAAAGTAATTGTTGGTTATTTTACTTATTTATAAAATGTATACCACCTTGATTGTCCTTACCAGGAGAAAGGCAGGGTATAAATTTTTAAATACATATATTTAAATATATATATTCTTTTTTTCTGAGATGCCTGCTGTTGCTTGTTTTTTTTTTTTTTTACAAAAATTGAAACCTATCAAATCACAGAATTGCATAAAGTTGAATACTGCATTGAAACATTTGATCAAACTTGATGGTGCTCTTTTAATATATACAGATACAGGGTATGAACCATACCCTGCCTCTAACCACTTGCAGTTTGAATGGATACTAACATAGAATGGAACCGTAGGAGATTAACAGCTCAATTCTAACCAACTTTCCGGTTCCAGTGCAGCTGCAATACAGTCCTGAGGTAAGGGAACAAATGTTCCCTCACCTTGAAGAGGCCTCCATGACTGCCCCTGCACTGCAAAATGCAGCGTGCGCTCTGTTGGCACAGCTACACTGGTGCTGGAAAGTTGGTTAGGATTGCGCTGTAAATGAAGTCACGCTGTAGGATTGTGCTGTAAATGAAGATCTAGGATAGCTTGTAGAGATTTCATCATTCACAAAACCAAGGCCAGGCAACCTGTGACCTGCATGGTCTCTTTCTTCACTCTCTTCTGACTTGTGTCTAGAGAGTGTGGCTTGGTGAAGAATGAGACAGCAATGAAAGTTAATGGCAATGCATATTCTGAATGACTCAGAAATCCAAACATAATCATGTATTGCAGGGTATCTAAAGCTCTTGAATGTTTGTATAACTTGAACTTCCATGCTTTTTGGATATCGGGATTCTACCCATGTAACGCTTTGAAAGTCTGAAAGTTTTTTCTAATGTTTGTTGCTGAACAAGTATTGCTTGTCTCTCTAGGAATTGATTTTAAGCCTCCTGTGACAATGGCCTTGATTGTATCCTTCTGTGTGTCATCACAAAAACTGACACTGTTTAGACAAAACATGCTTGTGAAAAGAGATGAATAGGTTTCCTGATTAAAAGACAGGAAATGTTTTTATAAGTGATACTTAAATATACACTTTTACATAACACAAACCATTCAACGTCTGAACAACGTTCAAAAGTGACTCGTTCTTAACTAAAATACATTCTTGGCATTGCTTGCAAATGTTTCTTTAATGTCTTGTTTCTTTGGTTTCTTGTCTGTAGACTTAATGGAAATATTAAACTAAAACTTTACTAAACTCTCTTGTACCACCATAATCGTGTTTATCTTCTATGCATGTTTGCAGAGTTCACAAGGCCACACTATGAAGCAGTTCATGGATATCTTCTCCTTGCCTGAGATGACACTCTTGTCTTGTGTGAATGAGTATTTCCTAAGAAACAACATAGACTATGAGCCTGTTCATCTCTACAAAGATGTTAAGGTATTGATATGAACCTCCCTAGTTTGATAGCCATTCATTGAGCTGTTGCCCTTCATGTGTATGAAACTATCTACTCTTGTTTCTGGATATGCGTTCCAAGGTGCCGATTTCCCTTATTGATGACCACTACATCCTCAAATTTTGTAGAGCTCTGAAACAAACTCCATTGCAGCAAGGGTAATAGTTAGGACTGGTAAAATACTAACACTTGGAAAACCATGCATAGCTCTTCTGTAAATTTGCCTGTTGAATTTAATATGTATGAGGAGCTATTCAGTTTAATCTGAGTTGAGAAGCAACATGGGATGGGACGTGTTCTTGTTGGGGGGGGAACTTTGGTTACTAAAATTATGTGATGTGTATAGGCAGATCAAGTTTTTAGCTCTTATAGCTGCATAGATATAGAGCTTGAAAACATGTGGGTTTTCAAATGTGTGGTGAAATCTCTGAAGCAGCAGGAGAAGAGAGATGTTGTGTTGGCTTTTCAGGTGTCACTTTCAGTGCCTCCTTAGCTCTTTGACTATTCCTTTAATTGCACAACTTATACAGGCTGTAGAATTCAGCTGTTTTGGAATTTCTTAGCACAGAATTGCACATTGCAATTGCAAATTGTACCGATGGCTCTACTGATTTAAGACTGATTTAAGACTATCTTCCCAGTCTGGAAGTTTACTTTCTCCTCATGGCTTTGTAAATCAGCACTTCCTGCCACTCAAGGCAGCCTAGCAACCAGCCAGAAGGCTATAGAAACCATGCCACAGGTTGTGAATAGGAGGTGTTCTCTTCACTAACACTATGCTGTCAGTCAATGAGTTTTAATATGGAAAAAGCTCTCGCTAACTATATTAATCTCCCTGCCAGGATTCAATCAGAGACGTCCATATCAAAGGAATAATGTACCATGCAATTGAAGCAGATATTGGTAAGAATTAGTGAGATTTTATGGGGAGAGAATTCACTTTCTTCTTGTTAATGTTTTGCAATCAGAAATGTCCTCCTCAAGTGCATGTTTCTTAGATGGGCTCCAGCTTGTGTCTAAGCTAATAATGTCTACCTTTGTCCGGACGTGGATCTTGGCAGGTGGTGTTGGGTAGCACCCTCAGTGCTGTAGGCTGCTGTGCATGCTGGGGAGAGGGCAATGTGTTACTTCGAAAGGCTACTTTGGATACTCCAGGAAGTCCCAAAGTGGTTATGCAAGACATGTGCACATTCCTTCACTTATTACAGCATTCTACTACTACAGCTGATCTATTGATACACAGATGTTTGGACTGTTCTGTTCTCTCCTGGATTAGGGTTTGCCCAGTCCTATTTCAGTAGACCCTTTGCCTGGTGTGATGGCACATACCAGCAGGATACAGATCTAGAAAATCTCTTGGCCAAAGCTGCCCAATAGTTTTTACCCCATAGCATGCAATAATCTAAATTAGGTCTGAAATTAGGTTATTTGAAAGGGTTTCCTGGATTGATTCATATGTGCTAAAAGTTCTTCTGAAATCCAGCATTTACCGTCCAGTGTCATTATAAACTTCTGGTTTCCAGGATTAGCTCATCTTAATGTTGTACAGGCATACTTCTGTGCTCAGTTTAATTTGGAGCCTGGTTCCAAGGCAAGGACCTTCTGAAATGCCTTAGAAGCAGTTTATGGGCAGACTGTCTCCATAGCCAATGCAGCACCCGTGGGATTGTTGTCTGTCCTTCCAAGTTAAAGGGCATAGGTTTCAGACAGGCCTGAACCCTGGTGGTTCTGTCTAAAAATTAACTTCTGCATTTTGGAAAAAAACTGAAAATCAGAGGTTAGAGCCAAACAAGCACCATACATCCTGCATGCTGTAATTAAGCGACCATATGTTTCCTGGCCTTATATGCTCGCCAATACTCATGCAGCGACTTCATACTCTCCATCCACCATCAAGCCCATATACTGCTAGTGTGCAGGTACCATCTGGGTAAATGGGCTAGTGCATGAACCAAGATTTTTCTCAATGTCACAGCAGCTGTGTAGAGACCACAAGCTACTGGCAGTGGTGTTCAGTAGTGCTACCTGTACATACAAGAGGCCTCTTCTCTAATTACTACCAAGGACCAATTTAGGAAAGTGCTAGCCCTGTGGTTCTTTGACATAAATCTTTCTACATTGGGTCACCAGGATAACTGAATTTTTGCTGCTGATGTTGTAGTTGGGGCACTATGACTTAGAATTGCAAACAGTCCTGAATGTGAGAATGAGTATAGCGAAGGAATGTCTTTGAAGCTTGTGTAACTTGGCTTTTCCCTCTCCCTATTTTTTTTTCTCTCTCTCTCCATTCTAGAAAAATACATTTGTTATGCTGAGCAGACGCGTGCTGTGCTAGCAAAACTGGCAGATCATGGCAAGAAGATGTTCCTGATCACAAACAGTCCTAGCAGCTTTGTGTAGGTGGCTTGCTTTGTACATTAAAAAAAAAGTAGTTTGCCTAAATGATGTATGTCAGTTGTCACTTTTAGACTGTTTACAGTTGTATTACTGATGGTAATTCTGCTTTTTGCAGGGACAGAGGTATGAAGTACATAGTTGGGAAAGACTGGAGGGATCTCTTTGATGTAGTCATTGTCCAGGCTGACAAGCCAAACTTTTTCAATGATAAGAGAAGGTGAGTACCTTCCCCCAACACATGGGTAGTTTTCATTATAAGGCACAGGTGTGTCTGGTCACACAGGTGGTTTCTGGTACACCCACCTTGGTAGATAAAATGACATCAAAGCATATAAGAGGGAATGAAAAGGGGGTAGGCTGCATATGTAACTGAAGACTGCACACTAAACCTTGTACTTTGAACTTCTAGTGCACTCTGTCTTGAAATGAAAATTCTTAATCTTAAGACATATCACAATAGCTTATCACAATAGTTTATCTAATGATCAAAAATACAAATAGATGGAAACATTGTCCAGGCTGCACTAGTAGAGAAGCAACCATATAAAACATGAAATTGGATCTTCTTGAATTGCTCTTCTGTAGTGTTAGTTTTTTCCAAAAAAAAAACACCTTCATCGTGAGTAGAAAAGTATTTGGTCTAACCCGTGGAGAAAAAGGGTTTGAAAGGAGACGATACTAACATAACCGTATAACAGTACTTAATACCATAACAGTACTTTAATTTTCCTCTTCTAATTTCATATGCTGGTAATATGTCCCTACTCTGGTAGAGCTGCTATTATATGATTGTTCTTTGCTCTTTTTCTTTTTAGACCCTTCCGTAAGGTGAATGAAAGAGGCGTACTGCTTTGGGATAAAATTCATGAATTGCAGAAAGGCCAGATTTACAAACAGGTAGAGTGAGTGAGTGTGATATTCAATAAGATTTTTTTTGTTACATTTTAACTTTATGGAGCAACCTAGGGATTGCTCTCCTGAGCTGTACTCCTGACTCAAACAGCACAGAATCCCACCTATTGGCCTAACTAAAGGGCACACTTATAAAGAGATCCTCCCCTCTCTTTAAAATCACGTGGTTCTGGAGATGCAGTAATTGTGCAGAGGCCTGAACTTGACTGAACCTATGGACTGAACAGTTTCTTCTAGGACTTGTTATCCAGTTTAGAGCTCTCTATCCTGCTACCAAGTTTAAGTCTGTACTTGAGCAATTTTAAGCAGTTACAGCAGAGGTGAGCCTAGTCACTTTTAAAGTCTCAATAGGCTTTAAACATACCGAAATTTATTTTAAAAGATACACTTCTTGGCATAGTAAGTAACAAGTGCATAAAAACAGACATCCTGTTGGGCCAGGAAGTGGTTTGGAAGACCTAGGGATGTTTTTCCACAGGATTGTAGTCGTTTTTTTCATGTGGCTGTATCTTAAAAGTTAGGATTCTAAGGATTTGAAACTAATGGGACTTAAGTGAGTCACAAACAACTTATCTCATAGATTTCAATGGTGCTTAGTCATAACTAAATTTCCTACAGCACAATCCTAGACATATTTACTCAATAAGTCCTACTATGTTCAATGGGAATTACATCCCTGGGGTACAACCCTTTGTGAAAAAAAAAAGTTTTGCTGCTTGGTCAGAGGGTAGGGCAGCCACCAGCAGGACAATTGTACACGTGCCATTCAAAGACTTCATCAGATTTTGTTTATGGTTCATAACTGGCTTTTTCTGGTTTCTAGGGTAACTTGTATGAATTTTTGAAACTGACTGGTTGGAGAGGCTCCAAAGTCTTGTATTTTGGTGATCATATTTACAGTGATCTAGCAGTAAGTAGTTTTTCATGTTTGCTCTTGCTGCACTCTAAAAGCTGATAACACCTACCAGAATGAACTAACTATGTATTGTGGAATTACTTTTGTAAGACTGTGAGGTTTATAAAAACAGACGAGCTCTGTGCTTCAGCTATAAAAGTGGGAAAAAACACTGATGGGATTACTGTACTGTTCAGAGAAACTTAAGCCTCTTCTTTTTGAGTTTTTTTAGTAGTTACACCTTATAACCTTGTTCTTGGATAACCTTAGAAAGGAGGGTGGTGATTGCTAAGAGCCAGCATGGTTTTCTTAAGAGAGTCTTGTCAAACAAACCTTACCTCCTTTTTAAGATAAGACTGACTAATTTGGTAGATCAGGGGGATGATGTAGATGTCTGGATTTCAGTAAGGCTTTTAATGAGGTTCCCCACAGCAATCTGAAGGAAATGTTGGTGGGATGTGGACTAGATGATGCTGCTGTTGGGTGGATCTGGCAAACTGTTGGCTGGCTGACAAACTGTACTTATAACTTCCCTCCAACGAGTGGGGTGCCACAGGGCTGTGACTTGGGGCATCCAATGACATGAATGAGGGAGTAGAGGAGATGCTCATCAAATTTGCAAATGACACCAAGCTGGGAGGGGTAGCTAATACCCAAGAGCAGTGGTTCCCAACCTGGGGGTCATGACCTCCCAGGGCAGCGGGAAGCAGTCACTACCCCCTTAAGGGGGGGTGGCGACTTGACAGTGATGGTACTTCCAGGTTCCCACCATTGCTGAAGGGAAAAAAAGGTTTTTTACACTTACCCGGGTTTTGCAGCAACGGCTGCAGACGCTGCAAAACCTGGGTAAGTGTAACCCCTCTTTTTCCCCCTTCTTCTTTGTCGTTGTCGTCTTTGGAAACCCGGAGGTGCTGTTGCCACCACCACAGTCAATTCACCACCACCCCTTAATGGGGGCCGCGACTACTTACAGGGTTCCCAACCTCCATGTAAAGGTTGGGAACCGCTGCCCTAGAGGACCAGAACAGGATCCAGGATGATTTTGAGCAATCGGAAAACTGGGCAGATGCAAACAGAATGTACTTCAGCAGGATAACTGTAGTTTTGTATTTGGCATAGGAAAAGTCAGAAGCACGTGTATGGCTGGGGATACTTGTGTTGTAGTATGTCTGAAACTTGAGGAGTATACTTATAGTATACTTGAGTAGTAGTACCGTATGTGTGAGAAAATGGTTTTGCTGCATGTCAGTTGTTCTCCTCCCCCTCTGTGCTTTGTTATATTTTACAATGAAAAATGCTCCTCTTTTCATTTGGTCAGAAAGAGCCCCTATTTATTTATTTATTTATTTATTTATTTATTATACCGCTCTTCAACAAAGTTCACAAAGCGGTTTACAGACATGATTAAATGGCTAAGTGTATTACAATTACTAAGTGTAGGGCAAGGCCTGTTATTTCATTGCCTCTGATCTTGCAGTCCTTCCCCAAACTTGCTTTGCTGCTGCTGCTTTTTTCCCCCCCCCCTGGTACCAGTACGTCCTTTCTGAACAGCTGTAAGTGTTCTGTTTTACTTCAGTCTCTTAGGTCTGACTGTCAAGCTTTGGAATGGAAACTTTTTAGCTTGTTCCTTTAATTATTTGCATGATGGCATAGCTGAGCCACTTAATTCTAGTTGCTGCTGCTTGCGTATAAGTAGGAATATCTTACAAAAATCCTTTTTGGATTGAAGAATCGAAAGTACTTTTTAAATGGTCTTAACACTAACACTTGTGTTTTGCAATTCTGGCTGGCAAAACAGGATTTGACCTTAAAGCACGGGTGGCGGACAGGGGCAATTATTCCAGAATTACGAACAGAGATTAAGATCATGAACACAGAACGGTATGTTCAGACCATGACCTGGCTGCAAACCCTCACTGGATTATTGGAACACATGCAGGTTTGTGTTCATCTCTCTCTCTTTCTTTTTTTTTTTTCTTCTCTCTCTCCTGGAACGAGGGAAGGATTGGCAAATTCCTGTAGGGCTTGATTTGCTTGCATTGAAAATTGTATTTCTCATAATTCTAACAATAGATACAATGCAAGCCCCTAGAACAGTGGTTCCCAAACTTTTTAGTTCCGGGACCCACTTTTTAAAATGACACTCTATCGGGACCCACCTAGCTTTATGAGGCTTTAAAAAGTTTTCAAGTAATATTTTATTATTTATTTGCAAAAAACTCAATCCATTTCTGGTAATGAGGCAGCCCTAATGAATAGCCTCAAGGCTTGAGGGGCTTAGTTATGTGACCCAGCTTTGCCCCCACAGACTTGGAAAAAAAAACCCAGAAAAAAGACACTCATTTATCTCCCTATATTTACACAAGCCTGCGAACTACAGGAGTTCAGCTTTTTGCAGAGCAATTAGCAGCTATCTGATTTTTGAATAGCTTCAGGGCTTGAGGTAATTATCTTATCTTTCCATCACCCATGTTTTCATTGGAGGCTCTGTGAGACCCGCCAGAAATCAGGTCGCGACCCACCAAGTGGGTCCCGACCCACAGTTTGAGAAACACTGCCCTAGAACATATGCCTATAATCTAAAATGGAAATATTTAATTTCTATTTGAAAAGCCTGTGTTCTCTTATGGTCACATGGCTCTCTGCACAGAAATAAAGTAGTAAGGTAGTTGAAATGATATTGGTGGTGTAGAAAGCAGGAAACTATTCGCCCTAGCTCAACACTTGCTATTTGGTCTTGTTTGTTACTCTGCATTTCTAATGATATGCAAACAAAGTGTACAAATATAGCCACACTAAGAAGTGATGGTCATATCCTTCCCTAGGCAAGAACTGGCAAAGTTCTAACCATGTCACCATAACCATGTTATGTTTTCTAACCATGGTTAGAAATGTCACTATCATTTCAGGTTCACAGGGATCTTGACTCGCAGCTGATTTTACATGAGTGGAAAAAGGAAAGGAAAGAAATGAGGTAAAAATTAAAACTGGTCATTTGGTGTGTGTGTGTCTTTAAAAATAAAACCCTGATTAGTTTTTTGTAAATTAGAGTACCAAACCTGCCATACTTTTCAAGTGCCTCGGTTAGTAGTAGCAGCTAATAACAGCAGGATATTTTTATTCTTTTAGATTTCTAGCCTAGCTATTGGCAAAAGAATGCAATTTGTCCAAAGTTGCCTCTGTGTTCAGTCTTGCAAAATTTAATCTGAAACTTCATTTTGAGTAGGTTGTGATGAAATAGAAGAATGGGGCTCATGGCAAACAAATCTTTTGTTGAATGTGTTAAGACTCCACAAGTAATTGTTTACATGGCTGGGGATCATACGTGTTTTGTTTTTGGGTGACTTGGGGCCCAATCCTATCCAACTTTCCAGCACCAATTCAGCCACAATGCAGCCCCGAGGTATGGGAACAAACACTCCCTTACCTTGAGGAGGTCTCAATGACTGCTCCCCCACAGCAGGATGCAGCGCACACCCCATTGGCACAGCTGCATCAGCGCTGAAAAGTTAGATTTGGGCCCTGAATTTGAGAACCATGTTCGCACTGAGGATAAGGAACTTGTTTCAGTTTAAGAGTCACTGCCAATTTGACTGTTTTGCTGCCCTCCAAATCTGTATTCCTAAATTTTTTTACTTGAAATGTATATTCTGTTGCACAAATCTGCACAGTGAGGGTTCCACAATATGTCGTCTTACTTCTCACTTCTTTTTTAGGCAATGATGGACTAGGTAGGACAAATGATGCACCATGCTCTTTTTCCCACTCCCCAGGAAATGCCTTTAGACAGGTTTTACTTAAACATAGGCATGCCAGACTCTGTGTCTGTGTGTTTAAAAAAATAATTAGGATTGCATACAAACCTTGACATGAACAGAAAGAAGCTTACACAAAGGAACTTCCCTGTACCTCTTGGAAAGTCTTTCCTGATCATCAGGGAACCCAGCAGAAGGGAGTAGACTATAAGAAAGCGGGTACAGAGGAATCTACTCACAGGAGGTACTTCTACTTGAATGTTGATGGGTTCCCTCTACACCCACACCTCTCCCTTTCAAAAGATTCCTTGACTTTCAGGAGAATCTTTTTCAGGAAGTCCCAGTGGCTGTTGCGAGCAGGAGGGGAAGTTTTTCATTAGAGAAGCTTCCTGCATCCTGCTGTGGGGAAGCAGTCACGGAGACCTCCTCAAGGTAAGAGAGTGTTTGTTCCCATACCTCAGGGCTGCATTGTGGCTGAATTGGTGCTGGAAAGTTGGACTTCCTGAAAAGAAGCTCCCTTCTGCTTGTGCAAGGTTTGGATGCAACCCTTAGTATCCCACTGGGGCAAATGCATCTGGTGCTTATGTTGGACAAAGACACTTGCACAAACATTGTGATGCACAGTTTCTCCCAATTTTCTCTCTAACTTCCATTGGATGTTTCCCTTTACCTTTTCTGTTTCTTCCAGAAACTGAGCTGCTGGTAGAAGTTTTAAAAAAAAAAATCTAATCTTTGCCATTGGTGTTCTAAATGTTCATTTTTTTAAAAGTCATTATCCTATAACTTCTCAACAGCATTAAGCATAATGGAAGTAATTAGTTTGGGAACACAACTTCTGGAACATTTTTTGGATCTTATAGTCCTACTTAAATCCTATCATTAGCAGGCACAATTGTAGATAAAGTTAGGAGTGAGTTGAAAGCAGGAAGTGCCCCAGTTAATGTGGGCCATAAGAGAGTTGTGGGTAAGAGAGCCCTTGTAAACTTTCTCAAGGTGCTGGGAGTGTATTAAAGTTTTTGTTTTGATCAGGGGACCTGACCCTCTGTTATGATTCTGTGATTCTAGAGATCAAGTTAATGTGACATCGAGCTGTGCGTGATTTGTCCCAGCTAGTGTGTTTCTTTTACAAAACCAACTGGAAGGCTCCAATTCTAAAGCAGAAGATCGGGGGGGGGGGGGTGCTGCTAACCTAGAAAAAATATCATTATTGATAAACTTTTAATTTGAGATTTAAACTGAAATCGGACTGAAATATAACTTACAGCGTAATCCTATCTAACTTACGCCAGCGGTGTAACCAGCAACGCAGTGAGAACGGGAGGCCCCAGAATGGAAGGGGGATTCAAATCCCCTCCAAAAGGGGAATTCAAAGGGGATTTGAATCCCCTTTCCATTCTGGGGCCTCCCGTTCTTGCTGCGCCACTGGTTACACCGGTGGCATAAGTTGGATAGGATTGCGCCCTTATTCAGGCACTATCTTTCATTTGACATCAACCTCTGATCAACCCCTTTCAGCATGTAAATTACTTTCAGATAAACTAAGAGAATATCTCAAGTTGATGCATGGTAAACAAGCCTTTCAATGTACTTAATAGGTTGGCAATTCTAAAAATGTCTCTTCCTATTTCCCTCTTTTTTTTTTTCCTTCTCAAAACATCTTCAGAGAAATGACTAGAAACTTCTTCAACTCTCAGTTTGGAAGCTTATTCAGAACTGACCAGAACCCAACTTATTTCTTAAGACGCTTGTCTCGCTTTGCTGATATTTACATGGCATCGTTAAGTTGTCTCTTGAACTACGACCATGATTATACCTTTTATCCAAGGAGGACTCCTTTGCAGCATGAACTTCCAACGTGGTCAGACCAGCTGTGCACTGGTACATTCAGAATACCATTTCTGCAAGAGATGATTCAGATCAAATAAGCTCTGTTCTTCTCCCTTATTTTTATAATCTTGAGTTCTTACCATCCTCCTGGTGGCTCTGTAAAGTATATTTATTAGAATGTGAATGTATTTTTAATGAGCAACTATCCAGGTGTAACTGTAACAAATTCTTATATTGTAAAGGAGTAACACTAAATATATTTAGTGGGTCTCTTTGTTTCCTATCTATGGTGAGAATTGATAGGACTTGTAGTTGCACTGAGAGAAAATAGATTCTCTTCCAACTGACTGTTCATCGGAATGGAAGATTATTTGCACATACACCAACATTTTAATATCTCTAGACATGTAGTTTACAGTCAGTTGATTATCTTTGTGGACTCGGGTCAGAAGAGTATTGCTTTGGAGTTGGGACATATCTTGAATCCTGCTTTATTTGGCTAAAAATGCAGCTAGATTTCTGTTGGATATGGAGGGGAATGGGAAGATTTTGAACCTGTCAAGGTGAAGAGCCAATTTTCATATTTTAGTTTTCAGGAAAAAAAAAACAATTTGGCAAAATTTGAAATATAGGCAATATTTGCCAAACTTAAAAAAAAAAAATCCTTTCTGGCACCTAATAAGAACATAAGAAGAGCCCTGCTGGATCAGGCCAAAAGCCCATCTAGTCCGGCTTCCTGTGTCACACAGTGGCCCCACCAGATGCCTCAGGGAACATAAGACAACAAGATACCTGTGTCCAGTCGCCACTCCCTTGCACCTGGCACAGAGAAAACCCACTTCTAAAACCAGGAGGTTGCTTATGGCTTGTAACCTGTGATGGTCTTTTCCTCCATGAATCTGTCCAAACCCCTTCCAGGTAGGGTTGAGAGAGATCTTTGTCTAAACCTGAGAGATCTGCTGCCAGCCACTGTAGATGTTGTCTGTTGGATGGGTCAATGGTGGCCAGATTGG
This sequence comes from Plestiodon gilberti rubricaudatus, assembly GCA_026170595.1. Classification (NCBI taxonomy): domain Eukaryota; kingdom Metazoa; phylum Chordata; class Lepidosauria; order Squamata; family Scincidae; genus Plestiodon; species Plestiodon gilberti. The sequence goes on from JANXHW010000005.1 coordinate 111,553,048, forward strand.
GGCCGAAATGTATAACTGTTACATGTAGGTGCCAAATCATCGCTATTCAGGGCTGGCCTACCCATGAAGCCAACTGAAGTGGTCGCTTTAGGCCATAGATTGGTGGAGGTGCCCATCCCCTACTTGCCTCCACTGCTCCTCCACCTTCTACTCTCTGGATTGGAAAAGGAAGAGGGAGGCAGAGGAAGAAGGAACATGAAGGGGAGAAGAGTGCTGAGCTAGAACATTGGAGAGTGGGAGGAGCAGAGGCTGGCACATCATTGCGTAAGGAGAGCAGCATTTGGTAGGTGTCAGGTGGTCTTGGGCCGGCCCTGTAACTATTTATAAAATGAAACACATTCTTTGTGTTCTTGTTTTCAAATAGTAATTGGAAAGGGGAGCTGCAATCTGCCATATAAACACAATTTTTAACTGTTGTGTTTAAAAACACAACATCGCAATCCTGTTGCAGCATGGGTGCCGGGCTCACGCTGTACCCAGTGCTGGAGAGGAGCGGGCTGGGAGTCTCCTTTGAGTAAAGAGGCATTTGTCCCCTACCCCAAGGAACACCCTAGCCTCTGCTATTCAGCTACTCGGGTCAGTGCCACGTAAATCTGCAGCGCTGACCCCAGAAGCCCCATGTTGGGGCTAGAGGCCTGGGTGAGAGGATAGGATATGGCATGGCATCCGACAAGGATGCTGATCCTATCCCCTCCCAGTGCCAATCCCCTTTCATGACCAATTTGCCCTCCTCTGCCCCTCATGCAGAACTTAGTTGCTCCATGGTGCAGGGCGTTGGTCTTGGTTGTGGAGTAGCAGCGCTGGCCATGTCACCAGTGTGACCTACACTCCAGGTGTTGCAAATGTGCTTTACGGCACGTTCATGACACCCAGTGCCGGTGCTGAGGCCTCAGCGCTGGTGCTTTCGGACAGTAGGATTGCACCATCAGTTAAGAAAAAGTAAAGTTGAAAACCAAAATATCAGTATTGTAGTATAAAAACATCTCTTCTGCTTCTGCATAACAGAGCAAGTCAGCTCAGTAAATAATCCATATGACATCTGTAACAGATTGTAGTACTATCTAGCAGTATATATGAATATTTAGCAAAACCTTACATTAAATATCGGATACTTTTAATAGTGCAGGTTGAGTATTCCTTATCTGGATTACTTGTGATAGGAAGCTGTCTGGATTTTGGAATATTTGCACAAATGAGATCTTGGGGATGGGACCCAAGTCTAAACACGAAATTCATTTGTTTTCATATACACCTTAGCCTGAAGGTAATTTTATACAATATTTTTAATAATTGTGTGCCCCACCAAGTGCTGGAAATTAGTTTTAAAAGTCATAGCCCCCCAAATGTCTGGATTTTGGATGTCCGGATAAGGGGTAATCGACCTGTATGCCTTCATCCATGCATAGAAAGTTGAGGGCTATAGTGCACCATAGAGGCGGGCGTACAGGAATTGTAATTGCTTAATGTTAGTGTTCTTAAAGTGCCTTTGTCCTTTTTAAGGCAGCAGTCACAATATTTAAAACAAATTTCAAGAAGTGTTTCATGTATCATGGAAGAGAAAATATTAAGGTTTGGAAAACGGCAGCAAACATCTCACCCCATCTGGCCTTGGCCCTGTCCCCACTTCTTTATCCTTTTCCTCAGACATGTGACTATGGGATGTGCTTCTAGGTATGGTCAGCTGGTATAACATCATTTTAGTTGCAATCCAGTGAAAGTCAGGAATGTTAAGCCTCGTTGATGGAAGGTGTCAGTTAAATGCTGTGCAGCACATTTCTACAGATGTTTACTCGGAACAGTCTTGCACTGTGTTAAGTGAGGCTTACTCAGGTAAGATTGCATAGGATTGCCTCGAGTCCCATCAGTTTTTGTCTGATTATACCCATTATATTGCCCTGTCAAATGCAGTAGGTTGCTTTTCCACATTCTTAACAAGTTATGTATTAACATAGTGTGGTGGTCATGTGTACAAGAGGACCTCTAAGTCAGGCAAAACATTAACATTAGAAATGTAGTGCTGTTTCTGAGTGAAAGTGAAACAATGACATCATATTAAATTTTGAAACACATGGTTTTATGGAGCAATAAACCCACAAAGCATTCATGCGTTTTGGGCTCAATCAGTTAAATTCTGCATCCATGAATGTCCTTTTTGATTTATACAGGGAAGTTTTTTTTTTTATTATGCTTTAGTTAATGGACAATGGAGTGTAGGGGCCCCCTCATACTCATGTTAAGGGCGTATGGCCTAGATAGTGGACACACTGATATTGGAAGGGTATGGCAAGAAGATGTAATACTGCTTCCCCCTCACACATCTAAATGCACGAAGGGAAAAGAGTGAACAGGGCTAGAGAAGAGGCTGTTTTAAATGACTGTTAGAAATGTTTTACAGTGCAACCCTAAACATGTTGTGCAGAAGTAAGTCTCACTGTGCTCAATATTGGATTACTCTTGGGTAACTGTGCTAGGAGATCAAATCGGTCAATCCTAAATGAAATCAACCCTTACTGTTCCCTGGAAGGACAGGTACTGAGGCTGAAACTCAAATATTTTGGCCACCTAATGTGAAGAGTCTCTGGAGAAGACTCTGATGCTGGGAAAGATTGAAGGCAAAAGGAGAAGGGGAAGGCAAAGGATGAGATGGTTAGACAGCATCACCGATGCAACGAACATGAAAATGAGTGAACTCAGGAAGATAGTGGAGGACAGGAAGGCCTGGCGGGATATGGTTCATGGGATCATGAAGGGTTGGACACGACTTAACGACTGAACAACAACATCTGTGTACAAGATTGCATCCTAAAATAATGAAAAGCTGAAGGACTATAATGCATCAACAAGGACATCCTAATATGGTTTTAATTATCTAGTAATAACATTCCATAAAACATTTTTCTAAATTATGTCTTTGCTGAAGTCATTAAAGTTATTGCAAAAATTATTCTCACTTTTTTTTAGGAAATAATTGGGTTCCCAAAACAGTGGTCAGGTAAAACTCCTTGTAAAAGTTTGTAAGTATTTCTATGTGCACAAGTTTGCAGTTGCATTAATGTTATACTTCTGAACTGTGTGTGTTGCATACCTGTTGGCATGGCTCCAATTTTGTCCAAGATTTCAGATTTCTCTGGAACTTGAAATGGACTTCTGAAGGGGACAGAGTTGAAACTTCTGCTGGTGCATCTCCTGTCTTGAAAGTAGCAATTTCATGACTCACAACTCCTGTTCTGCTGCTGCTCTGGCAACATTTGTTCTCTTCCCCCAAATATGAAAGTTTCATATTCCTTGAGTGATCTGAACAATTCAAGCTTTATGTAGCAGATGTGACGACAAAGGCCTTTCTAACTTGTTGCATTGTATTGCAATGTAACGTATGTATTGCAATGTCTATTGTGTTGACATCACTAAAGTCCAGCGAAGCCCGCTTAGAGTGAGGACAACCTTCCTGCGTCACATAGATGATGATTCTAGCCAAAAATTGAGTGAACCCCTTTTTGACACTGAAAATCTTGAATGAAATATGCTGCCCCCAATTCTTTGGCTTAGCCTGAGAGCCGTTTCAGACCGCTTGCGGAAGCGAACGAAGACGAGTGAGCGCGAGAGGCTGGCCACCGACCTGCCTGTCTGTAGGAGTGTCTCCCTGAAAATAGTCCCTCCTTTTGTCCCGCCTTCTTGGAAGAAACCTCCACTGTGATTGGCTAACACTCCTCCCCCTCTCTTCTGATTGGTGGCTCCAGTAGCGTCGCTGTGCGTCCCCCTGAAAACATGGCCCAAGGGATGTTCGAGCGTGCCAGCAATCGGGAGACCGCTCGCTTCCGCTGTGTTAACCAGACACCCAAGCACGCCTCGGCTAAGATCCGGGACGAGCCGAGATTTGTGCGGTCTGAAGCGGCCTTTACTTCTGAGTATTCTTGAACTACTAGCTATATAGCCTTGTGTGCAAGCTGCTTCAGCTTGTCCTTCTGCTGGGGTGTTAAGCATTTGTCTGTGCCTATAAATATTACACTTGACATGCAATGCCTGACTGTCTTAATTCTCTTTGCTAAAGAGAATTACATTCTGCTGTGTCATTGGCCAAGCTGTGTCAAAATAGTTACCTCTTCATGTTTGTTTTCCATTAATAAAAAACACACACAACACAAACAACTCAGTTAAAAATGTTGTTGGGGGGGGGAATGTATAGAACTGAGTATAAGGTTTAAATAGAGCTTAAATTTATATCACACTTTTTGTAGCCCTAGGCTTCCAAAGCCCTTTAAGACTATATTATGTATTGTATTTAAGAATGTTCCAGAAAATACATAATGTAAGATCTTTAAAATGCTTTGCTAGAACTCTAGCAGGAGTTTTAGTTAGGTTTGCTAGAACTCTTGAATTGGCATATAGTTACTTGTGTTGTGGATCTAGTTAAATGTGTGACAACTCTCGCACTAGCTATCTGCTCTGCAGAATAAAGAACTGATCGTTTGTATAAGTTCATCTGGTGACTTTTAGTTTACTGTTTGAAGTTGTAAAAATGTTTTGCATGAGATGTGATAGAACACCTGCAAACTAATGTTTAAGAAAATGTTAACGCTATTCATCTAGTGTTACTATTCTGATGTAACTTAAACAAGTTTGTAATCGCTTCTAAGTTTTGAAGCTGTTGCCGCTCTCCCTTGATTGATATTGTGTCAATAGACGTTTTTGTTAGTATACAGTATTTTATCCAAACACTAAAAATTTCATGAGATACAAGTTCTGAAAAAGAATGGGAGTTTGTGGGAGGGAGCTTCTTGCAAAACCTTACTGGAAATGAATGTTGCTATGCTATCATGAATAACTATGCAATAATGTCGGATTGCTTAGTTTTAATTAAATCTAGAAGTCATAATGCAGGTTTTTTAAAATCTAATAAAGTTCAAACAAAATATGTATTTGGGAGAAAATGGGATATGTGCATGCATGCACATGCACACGTGTGTATATAATTCTACATAAAAAATAAAACCAAGCTTGGAGTTGATGGCTTCAAGCCAGAGTCTTCTTCACATCAGCTACCCTAAGAAACTCCAAAGAGCTTTTAAACTTGCTGTGGCATGAAAGAGCAAAAACAGTTGAGAGGGGTGTGGTGATAACAGCCTATTCCAAGGAAAACATGGAGAGGGGCAGAAAAATGGCAACATTAAATAGTTTGAAAATTATTTTTTTGGGGGGGGGATTATGTTAGAGGCAAACACAAGATGCTGATTTGGGAAGCTGTCTTTTAAATATTGTTAAAGCTCATAAAGCAAGCTCTCTGTTGGTGGGGTAGAAAAAATGTGATTTGGTTTTATCTGCTCTTTTAAAATGACCTTATCACAACACTTTAGTTTAAAACAGTAGACCTGCTGTGTAGAATCCCTACAATGCCATGCTCAGATCAAACACATCAACACTGCTCTGCCTGTTGTTGTTGTTGTTAATTAAGCACTATCTTAGAAGTGCAACATGCTGTAGAAGAAGGTAATGGGAACTCTAGAAATAGCCCTTCCTTCCCCCCTCTCAAAAAAAGAGGTAAGCAGAATAAGAGCAAATCCTCAATAAGAGTTTTATCTTGAAAAAGCAGGAACTGGACAATCAAGTGGCAAAACAGGATTCTAGGAACCAAGCCACCTTTTGAAGTTCCTTGCTGGGAATCTTCCATAGTCCTCAAATGCTCTTCACTTAAAACCCAGAAATGCTTTTGTAGTGCCTGGTATTTCATGTTGTGGTCCAGCAGAAAAATGGGTTTTCTTGGACTTAAGTCATCGGAACTCCATCATGGGGACCATCAGTCACCAGCTGTTGTTCATCAGAATCCTGTTTTAGCATAAAAAAGGAAATGCAAAACTTATTTACAGGATTATAGACTGCTTTTTAGTATTTTTAAGGCAGTTTGCACTGTAAAAATATGAACTACCGTATTTATCGGTGTATAAAATGCACCTTTCTTTTGGCCCTGGGTTTCAAGAAAAAAAGATTTAAAGCATTTTTGGGCCACTTGGCCACTGGCCGCTTAATTAGCTAATTTACATAAATTGCACAAAAATACCAGGATCTCTTTTAAAACACACAGCAATAAGACACATGAACAAAATGCACCAGAACATAAATCCCAAGTACAAAAAAAAAAAATCCAGACAACTCTTTTTCCCCCCCAACCCACCCATGCAGTTTCCAAAATAAAAAATTTACCCCAAGTAAAAAAAAACCCAGACTCAACTCTTTTCCCCCACCCCACCCCACCCCACCCCACCCATGCACAGTTTCCAAAGTAAACAACATAAAAGTAAAAAAAAAACACCCCAGACTCAACTCTTACCCCACCCCACCTATCCAGTTTCCAAAGCCTCCCAACTAGGCCCAGTTCAGAAGCTTACCCAAGCTGCATGGAGAGCTGGAAAGACCACACCCTCTGCAGCTCAGCTGAACTTAACTGAGGAGCACAGCGCCCTCTGCTGGCTGCTGAACCCGACAAACAGCTGTAGATCGGATAGATTAGTCAGGGAAGAAAGCACAAGGGAGCTCTCCGGCTTGGAAAAAATGTGGTAAGCCCCCAAAAATGCTTTAAAACGGGCAAGGGGGAAAAGGGTTTTTTTTAGTATTGGCGTATAAAACACACCCTACTATTTTGGGTCACAAATGTAGACAAAAAACTGCGTTTTATACGCCAATAAATACGGTAATAGAAAATAGTAAAACCAAAGAGCAGCAAGGCTGTATTCGATCTATTAAAGTTATATAAAAGAGCAGCCACATTACTGGGGTAACCAAAAGACCATTTACCTAGTGGATGCTAGTCTTGTACAAGTATTTTGCAAAAGAATACGCTAGTACTGTAGTAGTAGTAGTAATTGGTTAAAATAGCAACCAGACTAGGAAACTTAAACTGGCTGATTGCCTTAATAGCAGAGGCCAACACAATGTTTGTTGTATTTTTATCTGGCACATGTGTGGGTTGCTGGTTAATTGAGTGAATGCCACAAAACAAGCATAAATACAAAAAAAGACATTTGTGCTTGTTCATGCTATGAAAATGTGAGAACATAAAACTCTTTCTGCAAGTGCCAGAAAGCCATTGGAAATTTTCTGCTTAGATGGAGGAATTATACAGACATCCATAACATGTTGGTTTACAGAGTGTTTTGGTTTTAAAGTGCTGGATAATGTGGGTGTTTTTTTACTGTACTAGCAAGTAAAGGTATCCCCTGCTCAAAAGCCAGTCATGTCTGACTCTAGGGCTCAGTGGCATCTGAAGAGCCAGTTCTGTCCGAAGATGCGTCCGTGGTCATGTGGCCGGCGTGACTAATGGAACACTGTTAACTTCCCGCCACAGCAGCACCCATTTATCTACTTGCAATTTCTTGCTTTCAAACTGCTAGGTTGGCAGGAGACGGGCACTCACTCCATCACGCGACACTTGGGTCTTGAACTGCTGTCTTACCGACCTTCCGGTCTGCCTTACCGACCTTCCAGCGTCTTAACCACTAAGCCACCATGGTCCCATACTAGCAAGGTATCTGCCCTCATTCTGTTGTCTCTTGGACTGGTGCCACAGTTGGTTACAAACTTTTTTTAAACCAAACACTGTTTCATTATCTAATTTTGTTGTGTTTCCCAAGTAAAGCCCTCAATTCAAAATGAAACTTACAGAAAATGGATCATATGGAGGATCTGGGGGAGAGGTGGCTGAGACTTCATAGTTTGGATTCGAGAAGTTTGCAGGCTGTGCTTTGTCCATTGTAGTGACATCAATATCATCTTTTTGCTGTTTTAAAAAGAGAGTGCACTTATGCTTCACCAGTATATTGTAGGAATTCGGAAGGTAGAATGACTCTGAAATAAGTTGCATAGGTCTACTTGGGACATCAAGGTCAAAACATGTTTTGGCTATTATGAATGGACTTTGGTGCCTATGTGCTCAGAGTTCCTTCCTGGTTTGCAGCAGCTATATTTTGCCCAATTGTACTATCATGGCAAAGTATAGTTATTGCAAACCATTGTTTATATCCAGGACTGGAATCAAACCATGGTTTCCAGGCAAAGTAAGGTTTACAGGAACCTATAGTTTGGACATCACGGCACACTATAGTTACCATGAATCAGAAAGTGAGGGAGAGAACTGGAGCATGAGTGATGGCTGTGACATCTCACGTGGGCTATTGTAGGAAGTCATTTTAGTGGAACAAATTCTGTTAATTATGTGTGATTAGCCTTGCCTGTGTGCCTGTTCCTTCAGTGTGATTTTTGTTTTCAAGAAGGAAAGGAACTCTGTATCTGCCTGTGCAAAAGATTCTCATATAGCCAAACTCCTCACTTTATTGCAAAATCCATGTTTAATATCCTTACCTTGCTGCTGCTAGTACTTACAGATAGGGAGAGAAGATAGACTCCAGTGACCTTATCATAGATTTCTTTGTGGAGTACAAAGCTCTTGCCAATTTCACAACCTCACCAAATTAGGTGTCAAGATGTTCTTCACTGCAACTATTTGGTACTGGTTCATAATGACTAGCAATAGCTTTGTCCAGTTTATTAAACATTTAGAACAGTGTTAAGCTACAGACATAGATGATACTTTTAAAGAAAGTTGACTGGAATCACTTTACATGGTCCTGTCTTTTCATGATACAGTTTATGTACTGTATTTGGTTGCATTTTCACCAGAGGCAATAATATAGATTTTTAATGCAATACAAAACTAGTAAAACTGAGTAGGGAAAAGTGGGATGTGAACATGTGCACCATGAGCAGGAACCTCAGCAGAAACGGTCTTCAATTTCTGGGGAAAATGCTATTGTCTGCATCCAGCCTGAAGCAGTTGAGGTAACCTAGGATAGTTTTGCAAAGCATCTGAACCATGGATAGCTCCATGCTGCATGCTGTCTCCTGGGTACTGTGAGGCTATGGCCTTGCTCACTGTGCATATCCTTTTGAGACCATTATGGATCACAAAGGGAGTGATCTCTGTAACCTAGGCATGATGGCCAGTGAGGTGCAGTGATTAGCATATTGAACTGAGAGTAGGATGACCCTGGTTCAAACCTCACTCAGCCATGAAACTCGCTGACCTTGGGCCAGTCATATACATTTTACATTATCCTCAGAACAAGTCTGTGAGGTAGGTTAAGGAGGGAGGGGAGAGAACCACATGTGCTGCTCTGAGTCTCTTGGGGGAAGGGAGTGAGATGCATATTGTATGCAATTAATAAATGCTCCAGCATTTAAAGCAACCATTTTTTTGCAATTGTTTCCTCAATTTCTAACAACAGTTTGAGCATCCTAAATTGTCAGTGGCAATGATTTATAAAATTTTACAAGACTACACATTCTTGATTTTTTTTACAAGAAACTGATGTAGGAAGGAGGTTATGAAACTACATTCGCCCCCTTTAACTTTCCATTTTCATCCGTTACCTACCTTGAAAAGCTGGAAGCGAATATTCCCCTGCTTGAATCTGAAGTATGAGTACCCAACAAGAGCAATGATTCCAATAACCAGAAGGACTGCAAAGAATATGCCTGTTCCAGCCCCAGGATGCAGAGAAGTCTGAGTGGCGTCAGAGAGAAATGGTGGTGTTAGTTTGACATTTTTCTAGCAAATTCCAGAGGGGAAGTAGTGGGAATTAGTTGTAGCAAAAGTATTATAAATACTAACAGTTATTGTGACATTTAACCCACATTTAGGTGGCATTTAGGTGACATTTAGGTGGCTTTAACCCACCTTCTAAAATGCACGAATTGGTCTCCCAAATTGATGGGCTTTATATAACCAAAAGGCCAAGAAAATGCATGAGATAACAGTGGACATGTCCAATTTCATTTCAGACCAGGAGCAAATGTATAATCCAGTCAGAGTGGGAGAGACTTTTTTTCCCAGCTCATAGCCAGTTAACATTATTGGTGATTAATGATTGCTAGTTGGGAGTGGGGCCCTGATTACTACATGTGAAAGAATGATTGTATGAAATAAGCCAGACCAAGGTTTCAGCCTGTATTATTCCAGTCTTGTCTTCTACATATTTGATTTAGGGTTGACCTGTGCTAGACACAACTGCTCCTTTTCCATGTTTGTCCTGTGTTTTTGGCTTTAACCAGAAACTTAGACCAGAAACTTTAGAATCTCCCATACATTGCTGCAGAAGGGTGTTGTCACTTAAGTAGGGAAGAGGGTCATGATCTCCCTCTCCATGATTTAGACCAGGTGTCGGCAGCCTTTGACATAACCCTAGTATAGTCCAGGTCACTCTTCCATTTTCCCTTTGGAGGAGAAGGAACAGGGAGATGTTTTGCATGCAGAAGGTCCCAAGTTAGTCCAGCTGGCAGTGTCTCCGGCAGTAGGGGGTGGGAACGCCTGCTGCATGAAACCTCGGAGAGGCCCTGCCAGTCAGAGAAGACATGACTGTGCTTGATAGACCAATGGTGTGACTCTGTATAAGGCAGCTTCCTATCTTTGCAATAGCACCTATCATTTTGGTCTTCAGTTCACCTTTCATCCATTACATTCTGGAAGAATGTGACCCAGTAGGAAGCTCTTGTGTATGTCTTTCCTTTTCTGCTTAGAAAAAGTAGCAAGTGACCTTGTTTAAATAACTGAGGGTTTTGATCAAGATACTATGTTCAGATATACCATAGTTCAGTCCAGTTTCCTTGTTACTTTCTCCCAGAGGACAGGGGCAAGGAGACCTATCAAGTGAAAGGTTCTCCCTGGAATATGAAATAGGCTTCCAAGTGGCTGAACGTTAGGTAAAGGTATCCCTTGACAATTAAGTCCAGTCGTGTCTGACTCTAGGGAGCGGTGCTCATCTCCGTTTCAAAGCCGAAGAGCCAGCGCTGTCCAAAGACATTTCCATGGTCATGTGGCCGGCATGACTCAATACCGAGGTGCAGGGAACGCTGTTACTGTCCCGCTGACACGGTACCTATTAATCTACTTGCAATTTCTTGCTTTCGAACTGCTAGGTTGGCAGGAGCCGTCGCACGGATTCGAACTGCCAACCTTTCGATTGACAGCTCATGGTTCAGTGCTTTAAACCACTACGCCACCCTTTACCAAAATCTGAAACGGCAGCCTGGCATTGACGCCCTCAGTGAAGTTCCAGGTTTAATATGGCACCATAAGTAGGACAGGAACAAGTAGAACTATTTATTCATAATATTTTAGTAAATCCACAAGCGATAAAACATTTTCAATAAAAAGAAAAGACTTACAGGGGGTAGAGGAGGCGCCTTCAGCGCTGCTGTGATCACATGGATGACCCCATTAGAAGCAATTATATCCCACCCAAGGATAGCTTTTCCGTTTACATACCGCATTTCTATCTACAAAGGAAAAAAAAACCAGCATAATGTGATTTAAAACATACATGACATTAAAAAAAAAAATCCCCCTCAGTGCTTGGATCCTTCACTTATGGTTCTGCTCTTGGCTGAAAAATGCATTCTTCTTCCCCCCCCCCTTTTTTTTTTGCATTGTTGGACCTCAGCCCAAGAACCTTCAATTCTTTCTTGGCCCTTCCATGCCAGGAGTAGCTGGTTAGAGGAGAAATCTAGTTTTTCAAACCAGAAAATTGACTTAAGCTAGATATTAGGTTTATACAGACGTAATTGCCTGGTGCAGTGCTGCTACATTCTTTCCAGCTCAGTGGGTAACTTGCTCAATCTTAACGAGTTTTAAGAACATAAGAGAAGCTCTGTTTGATCAGGCCCATCTAGTCTAGCCTTCTGTTTCTCGCAGTAGCTTTGTTTGTTTCATTAACCCAATCCTTTTATCTAGGGCAAAGTATTTGCTTCAAAATACAACACTTTATTGGACTGCAAAGCCTCCTTCTTACCAAGGAGATTAGACAGAGAATTATCTGAATCAGAGGTTATAATGAGCACTATATCCTGGCATGCCTTAATAAGGACAATTGATTTATCACACTTCAGAGTTAATTAATATTGCTGGAAATACTGGAAATCATAGCTTGGTGAGGGTCTGGGAGAGATCCCTAGCCACCATTACACAATTCTCAGGGTTCTGGTGGTGAGGGGGGAAGAGTGACTTGTTTAAATCAATGGTATATATGTGCTCTTTGATTTTGGAGGAAATGTGACCCAGTTCACACATTCCCAGTGGCCAGTGATCAATTTGCAAGGAGAAGAAGCAGTTTAAAACCCGTCTCCATCACACAGATTCCAACTAGTATGAAATGGCAACACCATATGACCACCTGCTTGACTGCAAACCTGTTCAGGTGATATTCCTGCCCTTTTTGAGACAGCATTTACATGAAGTGATCTGCTCATACTAGTTTGTGTGATGGAGGGGAGAGGTTCACAACAATTGAGTGCTAGCCGACATGAATGCAAATTGGGTTATGTCTGAACATGCACTAATACCTACTATTTTAGTTGGAGAAACCTGGCTTCCACTGTGTGTAATTAATATACTTTTTCCTATTCTGGTTTGGAGGGTAGTTCCATTGGTCAAATCTTCATAGTACAGTGTGCCAGTGTTGGACAAATGATACTCAATGTCTCTTCCAGAAAGTGTCTGAAGGAAGCAACATACAGAAATGTTAGTTAACAAAACTACCATTTTGCTTCACTCAATAGGTTTTCCAAAATGAAATTCACATTATATGGCTCAATTTAACATAGTAAATCTTAAAACGGTTCTTTAGGCACAGAATGTTCCACTGAATGTATAACAGAACAAGAATCCTGAATCGAAAGAAGGAGCAGCTTTGAGGGGGAATAGCAGCTTCAGTGCTGGGGGGGATGGTGAGAATTCTTTGGCAGGAAAGCAACACAGGAGAGAGGACTAGCCATCCCCTTCCTGTGCTCTGCAGTCCCAACCAGAATCCTCCTACAGCTGCATTTGTGGGAGGAGGGCTGGCCAAGTACACAAGTACATGTCATGCATAATTTGGTACTTAGTCACACTTGAAGGAATTTTGGGAACTGACATTCTTTCAATAACGTCATCACTGTGATGAATACTCTTCCCCCCCCCTTGCTTATTTTCTTTTTGGACACTCCTCATGCCCTAGAAGCTCCAATGTAAGTTCAGCATCCTAAAAGCTGCTGGCAAGCAGCCGTTGACTGTTTTAAACTCCATTATTCCCCCAGTTATGTGCTGGATGTGGATTGGGAGCCCCCCCCCCCTCCTGTCTGGAGTAGCTATTCTGCCTAGAAATAAGCCTGCCTTGCCAACTGAGCAGCTAACCTGTCTGTCCAGGTTAAGGGGGTGGGATGGAGAATCAGGTGGGTTTCACTCCTCCAATCGGATAGCATGATGACATCATCAGACCTAGTTTTTTTTTTAAGCCCAAGCACAGGGACCTTAGGTGTGCTTTTCTGTTGGTTGGCTGTGAAAACCCTAATGCTAGGACACAACAGGCACCCACTTACGCTATAGTAAGTGCAAGAACTGATAATTCCTTTGACCAATGTAAATAGTTAGTGCTAGGAACGGTAAAATTAGCCACATGCGTTAAGGACTTTTCTTTTGCTTTTGTTGCCTTTTTTCACTCCAAACCAGCTTGCAAACATCACTAGTTTAGTGGTGTGACACTTTGGGGAGGGGACTTCATGGGCTGTGGTTTCGAGTAGCGTTCCCACTCCAGCTGCTGGGTGTTCAAGCTCTGCTTGGTCTTTCTGGTCAAGTCAGGCATTTTCCATCATCCCGCCTGTACATTTTCTACCCTTCCCCCTGCCCCCCCCCACTTTGCTTTTCTCTTGGTCTTTTAATAAACTGGTTACATTTTGACTCTTTGCCTGCCTAGTTCATGTTCAGTGGGTTCTCACTTCTCTTCACCCTGCAGACATTATTGTGGGTCTGATTTTCAATAAGAACCTTTGGCGTTTGATGGAGGGTTTTTTTCCCCCCCAGATGGCCCCTGCTCTGCCTGGTCTCTATAGCCTGGGATGATGGCAGCAGTTAAGAGCGGGCAGGGATGCATTGCACACTAACCACTAGGTGCTACTCTTCTCAATCATCCTGCTTTCTCCTCCTGCGTCCTCTTCCCTGACAATCACACACATATAAAACAGAGTTGACAGGATCTTCTGGGCCTAATGTGCCATTTATATTCAGGCCTACTTTGTAGGAGATTAACCTCATTCTGTATAAAGGGCCCTCTGAAATCTGCAACCCCACCACAACAGATTCACCTATCCCCCAACCCCTGTGATGAAAACAGTCCTAGCTGGGCTACACTTATGGATAACTGGGTCAATTTTTATGAACTGACAACAAAAGAATTGACAGCAGAGAGGGAGAGAGCAGTAAGTTAAAATCACACCACACCTGCCACCATGGGTTTATTGCTTATGTCCATGCTACAAAATCTGCCCCACATGCCTCATGTTGGCATTTAAACTCCCAGAGCAGGGCAACAAAGGAAGCCAAATCAATGATTTACCTCATTTTCCTTCAGCCCGTCATTGTTTGGTACAAAGAGTGTTGCATGAATGGACAAATTCGTAAGATATTTCTGGAACTCTTGGCCTTTCTTTGAGGTATTTGAATAAGTCAGGACCTCCTGTGAGGAAATGGAATTTATTCTGATGAGAGGATATTCTGGGATGGAATTTTTCCTTTGTAACAAGAGTCTAGCAAACATTTAGAAGTGATAATAAAAGATAAAATGTCATAATATGACTATTTGAGAGAATGCACCTAGTAAAGAAAGGAGCCAAGGCTGTTTAAGGAGAACGTTACATGTTCAAAAGCTTTTCTACTATATAATCCTTTCTACTATTTTTTATACACACACACAAACACCCACACCCATACCGACACCCCAACTGCCTTTCTGGTCATTGGATTTCTCTGACTTTTATTCAAGGCGGTGTACATGGGCAGGCTGTTCTAAACCCCAAAGGGTTTTTACAATATAATGTTCTAATATTTCATAGAACCCTTCATTCGAGATGTTGCTTTCATAGTCCAGCTCTCTCTCTCTGGCGTTCGCCTCAGCACGCTTCAGCTGCAGCTCACTCCCCCACAGGGCTCTGCAGCTTATCAGCTCCACGTGCCAGCAGCTCTCCGACAGACTTCCGGCTGTCTTGAACTACTGTCCAGCAGATCTTCAGGCATTTGTGAGACGAATGCTCTAACCTCCTGAGCCAGACGTCCTGCCCCTACTATTTATTTATTTATTTAATAGATTTCTACCCCGCCTTTCTCCCAATAAGGGCAATCAAGGCGGCTATGGCAATCAAGGCGGCTATACTATGTGTGACACATGACTTTTGAGACATTTTTGTAAAACACCCATGATCTCACTGTATTCCTATGAATGAATAGCAAGTTTGTTTTTTAAAATATTTCTAGCACTCGTGAAGGCAAGCTTGAAACATGTGTTTGTCTCAAACTAGCGGGAATGAAAAAGACAAATCCCAGAATGACCACAAATTCATTAGATTTTAAAATCAAGCAATTCCTAAATTCATGCTATGGTTTTGGACAACTGAACTTAGTAACACCAGATACTTTGGTTTCAACAGCTGATTGGATGTCTCAATTTGGAGAACAATGAAAATGGAAGTCAGCAATAAGAAATAAAATTGGAAATGGATTGATGCAGGTTCTTAATAATCTGGTGACTACAGATTGCACCATTTGTAAACAACATAAGCAGGTTGCTCAAATAAGTGAGCTGTGCCACCTGCTAATGGAGGAGACTCACAGCCCAATCCTAACCAACTTTCCAGCGTCAATGCAGACACAATGCAGCCCCGAGGTAAAGGAACAAACATTCCCTACTGCCCCACCACCACAGCATGCAGCACACGCCCTGTTGGCACAACTGCATTGGCACTGGAAGGTTGGTTAGGATTGGGTTGTCACACATATATCTCCTGCTGTGGGGGGAGGGGAAAACCTGCCTGTTAATCTCAAAAACTGTGATCATTTAGAAAGATCTTGAGAGAGAAAGTAAAACATATTAGGTACACATTCACAAGAGAATGTTTTCATTTAGTCCTAGTCCTAGTCCACCTGCGGCTCTGTGACATATAATGTGCGACTCTTGGAAATACGGTATGTTGGCTGAACTCCTTTTTTGCATCACAATTAATATAAAAGATAAATAAGAAATGTTCATACTGGGTATAAACTCAGAGCCCATTGAATTAAAACGCTAGTTTAATGTTCTAAATTTCTAAATAATGTTCTAAATTAGTTTACTGGTGAGTAAATATATTTAAGAATTTAAATGCTTCTTAAATATTGTGGCTCTCAAACATCTCTCTTGTGGCTCTCAAACATCTGAAGTTTATCGCATGTGGCTCTTATGTTAAACAAGTTTGGCTACCCCTGCTCTATACAATGCTCTTACTTCAGGGAGGAAATGCAGTTTTTAATTATTTAAAGATTTATATCCCAGCTGCTAAAGGGCAGCTCACAACAGCAACACAACTCGTGGCAGCTCGTGGCAGCTCACAACACAGCTCGTGGCAGCTCACAACAGCAACACAATGAAATAATGTATCAAATATAAAACAAAATACAACAATTAAAACAACCAATGACAACAAAGACGCAGAGCAGCTGGGAAAACTCAGATCAACTCAGCTGGGGATGATCAGAAAAATGGAAATGCCTGCAAAATAAAGTAGCATCTGCCAGGCACTGAAAAACCAATAGTGAGAGAGCAAATGGACCACTGGCATCACTGCAGGGGGGGGGCGGAGCTCTAAGTTCCGCTGTGGTCAGACCCTCCGTTATATGGGAGCATGAAGTGCCCCCGCCCCCTCGCCTTTGGAGCTATTCAAGTCGGTGAAAGCAACGCTCCCCCTGCAGTGACACCAGTGAAATGGACCCACAAGGGCAGAGGATTTCGCAACCTGACTGCATCTGAAAACCAGCCATCTACAGTGGAAGAATGCAGCACCGAGCCTCAGATGATGCATAGGGGTTGCAGGCAGATTTGTGTAGGAGGAACAGGTGAGGTCCCATAGATAACCTGGTCCCAAACTGGGGCTTTAAGATCAAAACCAATAGCTTGAATTGAGCTTGGAAACAAACTGGTAGTCAATGCAGGTGAAACAAAACGAAAGATTATTTTCTTTCATATCACTATTTTGGATAATCTGCTTACCTATTTACTGAGACGAAGTAACAATCTACTTACCGAGACAAAGTTTGTAAAAGTTGGGAAAGACAGGAGAACTTGAAGCAAGTTCCCACTACATGTAAATCCATCACCCACGTAGCCAATTTTGCAGGTGCAGTTGACATCTAGGAGAAAACAAATTCAACACAAGGTGTTTAAGTCGCAAGCTGGGAGGAAACATCACTACCCAGAGAGCTACCAGCAACTGCTTTGCAAAATTATTGCTTTGTAGAAAAGGAAACATGTATTCTTTTTAAATAAAAATTATTTCCTTTGAAAAGAAAAAGCTTATCAGGGAGACACCACAGCTCAGTGGTGGAGCATTTGCTTTTTACGTGAAAGGGACCCGTGCACAATCCCTGGCATCTCCAGTTAAAAGGGTCTCAGGCAGGAAGGCTGGGAAAGACCTCTGTATGGCAATTTGCCAATCAGAATGGGCTGTTGCCAATCAGAATGGATGACACTGAGCTAGATGGAGAAATCTCTGACTAGAAGACAGATTTGGATGACCCATTTTGCCCCCTTGTGGTCAGAGTGTGAAAAAAACAAAGGTAGAGAGTCGCTGTGTGTGTTCTAAGTTGCCAGAGGCTGGAAATAGAAACTAAGACCGCCCAAGCTCAGACATGTCATGGGACTTCCTGGAAATACAGGGAGCCTGATACTGCTTGCAGGAGTATTATTATGCTATCCAGTCGGATACAGGAAGGAAGCCAGAACTCGGGCAATGCTGTGCCCCTGAAATGCCCTCAGTGCTTGGGGAAGTGAGACACAAGCAAGTTACAATATGTTCAAACAATATCACTGCATATGTGAGCTTTTCGATTTTTCCCCCCCCCCATCTGATAGTCCATCAAGTGCCAATTGTGTGAACTAATCTGGAGGCACATCTCTGTGTGTCTCCATTTTATGGATTCTACACAGATTTAATTTAGCATCAGTGTTGCCTCATTTTAAGCTGATGGGCCCAATCCTTCCTGATGAGGGGGGCTACCATCAGCAGTGGTGTGCCTATCAGGGTTCTGAGACCCCAGCAGCTGCCAGTGCATGCTGCTGGCTGGGTGATGTTGGATCTGCCAATCAACGTGGCATGCTGCCGCTATGGCCATTTTGAACCTTTCTAGCACTTCTGGAAACGAATTGTGTTTTTTTATCAAACAATATTGGACAAAGGCACGACTTTTACCTTTGATTCTGTAGCAGAAGACATCCCAGGTTTCACTTAGGTTGACTCTGATTCCATAGTCGACAATCCCAACAACTCCTCCTCCACATTTTGGGGCAGAGAAAGCGGTTGGATATGCGACTCTACCATCCGCCAGCCAGCCAGCAGCACAGAGGTGGAACTTTGCCTGTAAACAGCATGGAAGTATCATGAAATAAATAAAAGGTGGTAGTGATGTTAACTTACAGTCCAATCCTAACTGGGCTTTACAACAGTGGAACACTGATTCTACTGTCGTAAGTGGCCATATAGCAGTGTTTGCAGCACACTGCCAATGGTCATTCTGGAATTTCCGCCACAAATGACAGTACAGTAGAGCGGCCTTCTACCGCTGCCAGCTACTGACGGGAGCACAGGTAAGTCAGCATGGTGGGCAATGGTGTGTCCCTCCCAAAAAAATGTGTTCCTGAGAAGGGCCTGTCCCTTAGAATGGAGCCCTTTAGTCAGCTAGGTCTCACTGTTCAGTTTTCTTTGTAAGCAAGCATACATTAATTACATTGCAAATGCGAGGAAAAATTAGCACCATGTTACCTTCTGAGCATATGAGAGTTGAGTGTAGGTAGCTACAGTTGCTCCTTCATCTGCACAGGTCTTATTTGCATTGTCATAAGTCAGTTTGTACTGTCCCTTTGGAGAACGTATGTGGAACACTCCAACAGTAGCATCTGCAAGTAAGAAAGGGGCAAACGTGTTAAAATGAGTTTTAAGTGAAGATGCTGCAGACAGACAACCAAAAACATATGCTTTTCTTTTGCATTCCTTTGAATTTAACAGTGACAGTCTGTATCCTGCTGACATTATTTGGACAAATTTTTCACTGTCTTTGACACAGAGATTCATCAGATTCTTTGTTGATTATTATGTCTTGAATGATGTCTACGACCCTGCAGCAATTTTATGTGTCCCATAGTGAACTACCACTAACATTTTAAAGTTGTAGGAAACAAAAGATTCTACACTCTAATGCTACAATTCCCTTTTAGATATTGTGTGGAATATGTACATGTTTACATGAGTACCTGTGAAGTCTTCAATGCTAGATAATCCCACCCCTCAAGGTTCCTACAGCATTGTCTGGAAAACAGAGTGATCCCTGAAATCAGAGTTTGGCCATCCCTGACACAGCTAATTTGATTTCCCATTTGAACTGTTTTGAATAAGTGCAACACAACATTAAAGACCACTGGCGTAGCTACGCCCCCCCCGAGGTTGGGGCGGCCCCTCCCCGACGCCCCCAATAAAACTGTCAAAAGTTTAGGTTTCGATTTTGTTTCCCCTTTTTTCCGAGGTTTTTTTTACTGTTTTCCGGGGCTTTTTAGTGGTAACGGGGCATCTGTGTGTGTGTGTGTGTGTGTGTGCTTTTCCCCCACTTAGCTTGTGTATAGGAGCCCCCAGCGACGAGCCTCCAGCGACGACGATCTCCAGCGACGAGCCTCCAGATCGTTCCTCTGCCTGCGCCCGGGGGTGCGAATTCTGTAAAGCGCCCAGCAGCGCTTTCCACAGTTCGCGCAGGCGCAGAACGTCGATTGGAAACGTCGTCGTTCTGCGCCTGCGCGAACTGTGGAAAGCGCTGCTGGGCGCTTTACAGAGTTCGCGCCCCTGGGCGCAGGCAGTGGAACGTCGCTTCCAATCGTCGCTGGAGGCTCCTATACACAGGCTAAGTGGGGGAAAAGCAGACACACACACGCAGAAGCCCCGCTACCACTAAAAAGCCCCGGAAAACACTAAAAAATCTCAAAAAAAGGGGGAAACGAAACCGAAACTTAAGGAGGCCCGCGCCCCCCGGAGCCTCAGCGCCCTACGCCCTGGGGCCCCCGCCCCATATCAGCCGATGCCTCTGTTAAAGACTTCTAACAGCACAATCCTGTCTAAGTTTAGACCAGCAGAGCAATTGCTCCGCTGGTCTAGGGTGTTGCAAATGTGCCGTAAGGCATGTTTGCGTCACCTGCAGAGTAAGTGGCGCCGGCAGAGTGGCTTACGCTGCTTCTCCAGCACTGCAGGATAGATCGCTGCTGCGGTGGAGAGATGAGTCCCCGCTGGGTGGCGGAGGGGCAGGGGAGGGCGGAACGGGCCATTTTTTTTTGGGGGGTGGGATTGGTCAGCCAGGCCCGGGAAGTGGGAGGGACCGGCGGCAGCCTCCCCCACCGAATCCTATCCCCCTTCCTGGGCCTGGACGGCGTTACATGGCCGGCGGTGCACATTGGAATAGAATTGGGACGGATGTCCCTTTACCCTGAGGAGGCCTCCAGCTGCGCCGGCGCTGGGCCCTATCTGGATAGGATGCAGCACGGGCTTTACACCTGTGCTGCAGCCTGGGCTAGACAAGATTGGGCTGCCCAACAATAGAAATGAGATCTACTCTTATGGAATTGGCTGGTCTTACATTTTAGATGTTTTTAACCATTGTATTTGAGATACGTATGAAGCTGCCTTATACTGAGTCAGACCATCAGTCCATCTAGGTCAGTACTTACTGACCTGACGATGGCTCTCCTCTCCAGGGTTTCAGTCTTTCCCAGCCTCACCTGAGATGCCAGGGACAGAATCTGGGACCTTTTGCATACAAAACTACAGGTGCTCTTCCATTTCTCCTTTGTGTCCATGTTTCTGAAGTACTGACCTTGGAAATGGGAGATGTTTCTGAAGTACTGACCTTGGAAATGGAGATCAGCACAGTTTGCATCAGCATGGCACTGTCCATTGTCTTGCAAACAGCGGTCCACAGGTAGCTGTTTCACTTCACAGTTAATTCCGTCACCAATGTAGTTATCTGAGCATTTGCACTTACGCTTATTCTGGGACGGAAAATTTCAGTGTAACTAAGTATCCAAAGTAACCAAGCATGCAAATATCAAGCTGGACTTGAAAGTATTTTCTAGAATTGAGAAACTTTGATGATTGTTCTTGTTTTTTCCCAAAGGCGCTGATTGTCATTGGTGCACTAGGAACAATTCCCAAGGCCCTTAAGAAATATCTGGCCAATATAGGCATTGACAACAGTTGAACAACTGCAATGAGCCGTACTACTAGGAATATTGAGCATTATATAGCGATATATCACCAGTTCTTAAATTCTTGGGTAGAGTATGAACTAGTGAGCACCCAAAAATCCCAGTCCAAACATCTGGTGGGCTGTGACACTACTGATGATGATGATGATGATGATGATGATGATGATGATGATGATGATGATGATATAGCCATGATGCAAAGACCACAACATCATGCAAAGACCACAATACTTACAGGTCCAGTCTTTGTACAAATAGCATGTTCATGACAACCACCATTGAGCCCATCTGTACACGGGTCGATTGCAATGCAGGTGTGGCCATCTCCATTATACCCTATCTGACACGTGCAATTGACTTGCACACCAGACTGTGTGCACTTCGCACGCTTATGACAGCCACCATTGTTTTTCTTACAAAGGTCCTCAGCTATAAAGCAAAATATAAAACAAAACAAAATCCACAAATAAATTATTTTATCCCGTGTATACTTTTCTCAAGGAAGTCTAATGTAATTATTTAAACATAAACGTAATACAAAATGACATTAAGGCCATGACTAGTTCTTCCCATGGGATGGGGCTTCTACCTCATTGCAAGCTATGCCACATTGCAAGCTATTTTTGAAACTCAGGATCAGTTTTGTAATGCAGCAAGGGTAAGAGGGGCAGCATTTCAGGGGACAGAATCATATCATGTGTGCAAATCCTGGATATTTATGGGTCACACTGAATTACAAATATTATAAGAAGCTTGCTGTCAAAAGGCCCATGAGGTCCAACTCTCTGTATTCAAAGTAATCAGCCAGATGCCTGGGGAAGTTCATAAGCAAGGCAGAGAGCCGCACCTCCTGCTATTTTTCTCTAGCATTCTGTAACGGGACATGTAATGGAGCATTCTGTAATATAACATGGAAGTTATATTCATTAGCTACTAGTCTCCAAGTACTAGTCACGGTCACTCCTCCATGAATTTGTAAAAGTGACAGTTAATGCCCATTTTTAATTTGCTGGGATTTTTAATCCCTCCGATAATAAGAACATGTACTCATTTTCCCTCAGAGCCCTTCAGGCAGAATGGGAATGTATGGACAGCTACAGGCACAACAACAGAGCAAATATTTTTCTCAGTCAGAAGGCTACTGACATTTTGGTCAAATAACAATAGGCATGTATGAGGTAGACAGAAATGATGTCTGCAATCCTAATGACTTCAAATTTCTGGATTTTCCATAGCAACCTAGGGAAAAACAGGCACTCTGTCTGCACTCTGCCTTAACACAAACCTTTCCCACCCTATAGATAACTGAGGGAAAACTAGTCCCCCCTGCTGATCATTTTTTCTTGGACCCATTTCAGGGAGGAGAACTTTGATGAGCACATACCTCTTTAAACTAAAGGCTTGGGTGGAAAGGTCAGAGCTAAAATAGAGAGCAGGGCTTGGCTCAATTTGCTGGGCTAATTAGCACATCAAAAACTGCAGTCTTCATGGAAGAAAGAAACAAAACCCTTCAAATCCTACAAGGCCCCAATCCAGAGATGCTTGAGGGTGACCCAAGGAGAGTGTCTGACGCTCTGCATGTGGAGATGCCTTCCTCCCTGGTTGCTTCTGCTGTCAATCAGGTGATGTGCCAGTTGTCCATTTTATTATTGCCACTACTTTTAATTTTGCTTTAATCTATTTTGTTACATTGTTTAATTTACAGCGCAATCCTAACTAGGATCTGGCCGGCGGCCCATGACCGCCCGCTGGATCCTGCGCACTGGCAGCCAGTCTGGCCGCTGGGCTGGAGGTCTCCTCGGGAAAGGGGACGCTCGTCCCCTTTCCACTATTTTGCTGGAGGAAGTAAGAGGAGGCTGTATAAAGGCCCCGGCGCCCAGCGGGGGTCAGGATACAGCCGAAGGCCATCCCCTGCTTCCTTCCGGGCCACCTGGGCCAATGGCCACCCTCTCCCACCCAGCGAACTGCCCCTCCCCCCAGGTCGCTGGATCCTGACTTACCTGGGTCCGGTATCAGCGGGGTCCTCCTGGTGACGGAGCTGGGAAGGCTGGCCTTGTGCCGGCCTTCCCGGCTCTCAAGGAAGGGCAAAAGTGCCTTACGGCACATTTGCAACCTCTTTCGGCACCGGAACGCCCATTCCAGTGCTGTGAAGTTCATCAGGATTGGGCTGATAGTTGTGTAATGTTGGCTTGAGAGCTGTTTTGCTGGATTAGTGAATTTTTGACTCGAACAATATTGTTGTATCTGATATGGATCTGAGCTGCTCAGAGCCCAGGCGTGTTTGTTGAAGAGCAGCATATACATATCAAATCCAATCTAATCAAAATGATCAGGGCTACCAGACCTGACAGTGGTGGTGACTACCAGTTAAGTGGCAGGAGAGAGGGAAAGGAGAGCCCTGGACTCTCCTCTAACAAGTGATCAGTGCTTATCCAATTTGTTCCCTAATGTTTAATGGATAGTTAATTTTTCCATTGGCTCTCAGCAACCTTACCTGTGCACGTGATTCCGTCTCCACTATAATATGGCTTACATTGGCAGGTATTCTGTTCTTTGCATACTGCATTAATGGAACAGCTGGGTGAACACACAGGGGAGGAAGCTATGAAGAAAGTTAAAACCACCACTCAAACACAAGCATTTGGCATCACCTCTAGTTTGTGGGAAAATTCTAAATAAACAAAACTGGGGATGTGGTCTGGATTACATCCCTGCACAGGATGTATCAGTTAGCGCAACACTGCAACCTTTGATGTTGTCCCAAAATTGCACAGTTGTATAATGACCAGGAAGCGTCGGTATTGCATCCGCAATACCAGATAGCACTGGTCATGGATATCAGCTGGAACTAATACGTGGACTAGGATGTGGCATTGATGACAGTGAAATCTCTCCTTTAACTTTGACTAAAGTTCTGAAGTCCCCTAAGTAAACTACAAATGGAAATGCTGATTCAAACCAATGTGTTAAATGAAGGCGTTCTGCTAGTCCTCTTTAAAACCTCTGATTTAAATCAATCCATTCTGGTTTCAAGGGTTATGATGAATGAGTGAGGATAGGTTTAGGGTAGGAAATACATTGCCCACTGGCGTCAACAGGGGGAAGCGGGGGGGGGGCGGGCCGCCGGGGGGCGTCGCGCGTATAGGGGTGACGCGCGATCCCCCCCACTTACAGTTTTCTGTTGGAGGCGGGCCCGCCCTCCCTCCCCGGTGTCCGTTCGGCTCCAAAATGAGCCGAAAACGGAGCGGGGAGGGCGCTCCGCTTCTGCGCGTGATGTCACGTGCGGGGGCGGAGCCTCTCCCTTAAGGGCGACGCGCGCCCCCGCTCTGGGGTGTCGCGCGTCGTCGCGACGCTACTGACATTGCCTTCTGCAGTCATGCTCTCATGATGCTACCCTGCTGCTTAACATTTATGCAATAGATTTACCTAATTTGCATATTTGCTTTACAGGTTTTATTGTGTTTGCCCTCAACAAGATAAGGTTTACCCCCTGAGATAGACCATTAAAAACTAATAAAAGTGTGTAGTATCGATACACCCTAAATTGCTAGTGAGGAGCAATATTAACTGCAATTCTAAGCAAACTTCACAGGAACTAACACACAAATTAGTGATAATTCTGATTGGGCTGCCTATCTCACAGAATCTTGGAATGAATGAGAACATGTGAAAGATATTGATTTCAGCAAGTTCATTAGTGGGAAGCATGACTGGTTATGGATAACGAACAGCCCCATTCTAGCCCCCCCCCCACGCTATAGCATGCAGCCATGCCAATGGACAGCACGCTGCATGCTATGGAGGGGGGGATTGGACAGCTTGCAGGAGGTAGCTACTGTAATATTTGTTAGTTACTTCCTGGTAGACTGCCTGATCTCCTCAGACATATGCTAGTCATTTTGCTGGCATAAGTCTAAGGAGAGCCAGGGTGTGTGTTGAGTTGGGAAATGGGGGATAGGATCTGGTAAAAGTGGCTGCCGCCAGATCCACCCCTCCAGCCCTCAACATGCTCCCTGGTTCCTCCCCCTTCCTGGCCAGTTATTCCCCCTTCCTCCCCCTCCATGCCCACAATCTGCCCCCTATGCCAGCCTACGTACCCTGGTGCCATCCGGGGTCTGTGGCGATGGGGATCCTCTGCTGTGACTGCCTTGCGGCATTAGCCTCAAAGAGCCCAGCAGTGGTGCAATCTTCACACTGTCACAGGGCCTTTTACGCCAGTGGGACACTAGTCCCGCTGTAGTAAAAGGCCCAGAGGATTGGACCATAAATTGGTTGACAACCCTAAAAAGGAATGGCAAGAAGAAACCTGCAGGATATAACTTAATGTTATTGTTAAATAATCAGACCAAGTTGAGTTTCGCAGAGCCGACCAGTCCATCCAGTTTCACAGAAACACTGTCCCGATCCAAAAATTCCTTCATCACACTGTCCATGTGCTGTGCACTCACAGGCTACAAACAAAATATCATTAGACTGTTAACAGAATGATAATTAGGAAGCGTTTCATGGACGAACATTTGCATGTTGCATTATGGACCTAATAAAAGCATTTTTTTTCACTGCCTCTAATATTTAGAAAAGTAAACTGAAGTCTCATTTGTGAGGCACAAAATACAGACATTTATATTGTATGCTGCAGGCCTGCACAACATGTGACTCACAGACATGAATATAGCTCACCAATGAAGGGCCAAACAAGACATTCCTTTGTGTATAGCACCAGGCAGACCACAATACCAGCACAATCCTGTGTAACCTTGCACCGGTGTAACAGTAGATGCACCAGTGTAAGTGCACTTATGCCAGTGTAATTGCGCTTAACACCGGTGCATCTGCTGTTACACAGGAGGTTACACAGCAAGGTTACACAGGATTGTGCTGTACATAGGTTAAGCCAGGCATTAATTTAACCCATCTAGTCCCGTTGAGTCTTTAGAGCAACGTCAGAAAAGAAAAGCGTCAAAAGAAAATACCCTGTCCCAATGTTTCTGGAATTTTTTTGTGGAAAGTAGACAGATGCCCCTATGTTTTACAACCATTGTCAGAGTTCTAGGGTCACCCCACTGACCCCCCCAGAGGAGCAAAGATCACTGTTTTTAGGGAAAATGATGCCCCGGAATTGGGGGGCTGGCCCCCCCTCCTCACTGAAATTAAAAATGAAACTGGCTTTGTTTTCATGGCCAGGGCCCTGGCTTTTGAATCCACCTTGTTTGGAGCACCTCAGGTGCAGGGGAGCAGCTGTACACAGCTGTACACACACGCAACATTAGGCGTTGCGCAAAGGACTCAACGGGACTTTATGGGTACGCGTTTCGCAAACGACACACTGGGCTTTTCCATATACAACTCTGGACTAAAGCTGGTATTTCATGAATTTAAAGTCCCATTAAAAAAAACCCTTGAAGGTAGGGACTTGTAACTTGAGGTACACTTAGGTGAGACATCCCCCTAAACACCCCTAAAGCCCTGGAGCTGTGTGTACAACACAACTATGTTTGTTTGAGCATTGTGGTGCTGGACTCACAACAAAATCTGCGTATTTCAAGAATTTAAAGGGCCATAAAAAAAATCCCTTGAAGGGAGGGACTTGTAACTTGGGGTACACTTAGGAGAGACATCCCCCTAAACACCTCTAAAGCCCTGGAGCTGTGTGTAAAACACAACTATGTTTGTTTGAGCACTTTCGTGCTGGACTCACAACAAAATCTGCATATTTCAAGAATTTAAAGTGCCATAAAAAAAATCCCTTGAAGGTAGGGACTTGAAACATCAGGTACACTTAGGTGAGACATCCCCCTAAACACCCCTAAAGCCCTGGAGCTTTGTGTGCAACACAACTATGTTTGTTTGAGCATTGTGGTACTGAACTCACAACAAAATCTGCGTATTTCAAGAATTTAAAGTGCCATTAAAAAAAATCCCTTGAAGGGAGGGACTTGAAACTTCAGGTACACTTAGGTGAGACATCCCCCTAAACACCCCTAAAGCCCTGGAGCTGTGTGTGCAACACAACTATGTTTGTTTGAGCATTGTGGTGCTGAACTCACAACAAAATCTGCGTATTTCAAGAATGTAAAGGGCCATAAAAAAATTCCCTTGAAGGTAGGGACTTGAAACTTCAGGTACACTTAAGTGAGACATCCCCCTAAACACCCCTAAAGCCCTGGAGCTGTGTGTAAAACACAACTATGTTTTTGTTTGAAATCTTGTGTTTTCAGGTCCATGCTTTACATAGGGGTAAATGGATGAGTTGAGTTGACCTTAAGTCCCATTGAGTGCCTAACGCAACGTAGGGGCTCCTTGCGCAAAAGACCCCGGGTGCATTTTATGCAGGTGATTCTTTCTACATGGGGGTTTGTTAAAAATGTTGATCAAACTGACTTTTGGGAAGTCTGGGAAGGTCATACCGCGGGACCAGATGGTTAAGCATGTGCTTTGCTGCTGTGTGCTTGATACCATGTCTCACTGGAATCTTTTCTCCCTGGGCAAATCAAAGGGTGGGGAGAGGCGTAGGGAGCCATCTGGATTGGGAATGTAGTAGGTGCAATGCAAAGGGTTAAAGTTCCCCTTTCCCCCACCCCATTGGCCTGGTTCAGATCAGGGCCCATGCATGTGAACACAGCTGCACAGCATACAGCAATATCTCATTTGGTCCTTCATTGATGGGCTACACTACAGGATATTAGGGTCAGTGACTCACAAGCTGTGCAGGCGTGAAGTATACAAAAGCTGATTCCAACCATTAGCCCAGCTCAGAGGCGTCACTACCCCCGTTGGAGCCCGGAGCAATGGAGGTAGTGACGCCGCTATAATTAATATTGCCGCGGCCTTTGGCCGCGGCGCGATCCGGAGGGGGGCGCAATCCGGAGGGGGGGCGGCGCGCTCCGGGAGGAGGCGGCTGTCGTGCTCCGGGAGGAGGCGACCCCCCCCTCAACCGGGAGAGCCGGCTCAGGCACGTCTTTCCCGGCCGGCTGCCCGGGGCCTTCTAAGGAAGGCGCGCGAGAACGGTATTTATACCGTTCTTTTTGGGCATGCTCAGACTTACTGAGGAAAAAAAGGGCAGCCTTATTCCCTCAGTAACAGTCTGAGCATGCGCAAAAAGAACGGTATAAATACCGTTCTCACACGCCTTCCTTAGAAGGCCCCGGGCAGCCGGCCGGGAAAGACGTCCCCGAGCCGGCTCCCGATTGAGGGGGCGGTGGGACTCGAGTCCCCGAGTCCGACTCGGACTCGTGGGCGGGGCGCCCTTTGGGCGATGGTGCCCGGAGCGGGTGCTCCGCCCGCTCCGCCCTAGTTTCGCCTCTGGCCCAGCTAACAAACTGGAAAAAGAGGTGGCGAGAATTGTGAGTTAGCTAAGGGTAGAGAGAATTCATAATTTAATTCATTGATATCCCACCCTCCTGGCTTGGAACCCAACATGGCATAGATAATACGTGGGGTTCCCAGGCAGTTCTGCCTGCTTTGCTTCAATAATGTAGTGACATCATCATGTGCCAGCTCAGTGCATGTCCTGGGACTGCATGCAGAGGCGTCGCTGGAGCGTGGCGGGGGGGGGGCCGCCAGGGGGTGACGCGCGCACCCCCGCGCGCATCACCTCCGTGACGCGCGCCACCTCCGTGACGCGCACCACCCTTCAGACGCTCCGAGGCCAGCCTGGAAGCCGGCCTCGGAGTGTCCGGCCTCGGAGTGTCCGACCCCGTCGGCGCTCGAGGGCCTTCTGAAAGAAGGCCCATGCAGTGCGTTCATCCGGGTATTTTTCGAATTTTCACGCATGCGCAGACCGTTTTGAGGGCAAAAGGCCCTCAAAACAGTCTGCGCATGCGCGAAAATTCGAAAAATACCCGGATGAATGCGCTGCATGGGAGCGCCGACAGGGTCGGACACTCCGAGGCCGGCTCCCGGGCCGGCCTCGGAGCGTCCGGAGGGCGACGCGGGGGGGGAGCCAGGTCGCTCCCCCCCACGCCGCGATGTCAGAGCGTCACTAGGGCGACGCGCGCCCCCTGCCCCAGGGTGACACGCGTCCTAGTGACACTACTGACTGCATGCTTGAGCTGAGAGGCCTGAAGTCAGCCAGCTCTGGATTGAGTAAGCCATGCTAGCTCTCCTATCCTGACTACATGTTTACAGAAGTATGATGGATGACCAACAGATCCGACAACTGCATGAAACCTACGTTTGCAGTCCAAGCCATATCTTCCTGGCTGACAGAGCTCACATGAAGTCCCATTGAAGCCACTGTTACATATGCATTGCCCTGTGCCAGCGTATCCTTCCTCACATGAGCCACGGTTATTACATGGAGCCTCTGGCCCTCCTGGGCAGGCTGGAAAATAGATAGTAGCACAGAGTTAAATCCTTCCAAGGTGGACATTTTATTTATTTATTTATTTATTTATTTTAAAAATTTATACCCCACCTTTTCCTATGCCGAGGCAAATGCCCAAGGCGGCTTACAACAGTTAAAGTACATAATTTAAAAACAGTACATAAAATAAATTAAAAACAATAAAATCCACGGGGGTGGGGTGATGTAATAATGTGAGGCAGAAAAACAGCAAGGCAGAACATACTGAGGCACTGAGGCAGACAACCACCCAAATGCAAGATATATATATTAAGATTGGAGTATTACAGAACTATAGAGCAGGAATGGATCATCTAGTCCAGCAAGGATGTACGATATTCCTGATCTTATATGAGGTGGTTGGTTCAAATAAAGGTACACAATATAGCAGAGTTTCTCTCCACTCATTGCAAAGAACAGATGAAATGCCCCCAGAATCACTGGCAAGGTGCTCAGTGCAAGAGTTCTTTCTTGTCTGAAATGATAGTGAAGAGAGACCCATAGTAAAGAGACAAAATTCATCCTTCTGGTCTCTTTGAAGGATCATTGTAGAATCTGGCTTTAAGTTTGTAGACCCTAAATTGTAGAATTTAGACACCTGAAGACTGGCTTAAGATAGGACAATCCCCCCACACACCCTTCCAGACCACAGTGTGTCAGCTTCCAACATACTTAAAACAACAAAGCAACAATAGTAAACAATTAAGACAGACAGATGCAACAATCCAAATTTGTATTTATACTTTAAAGAAGCCACTGCTAATAATAATATTGAACATTTGCAAAGCTCCTTCTGAGTTTGCAAAGCACTTCACATCTATTATCTTGATATTGCCCTTACAACAACCCCTATTAAATAAGAAGCATTATTATCACCACATTTTGCATCTGGGGAACTGGGCAAAAAAAAAGTGGCTTGCCTAAGACCGCCTAGTGAAAATTCATGGTAGGGGTGTAATTCATAACCAGGGAAGTCCTGATTCATAGGTCTTACAGCCCAATCCTACTTAAATCCTCTCCCCCCACCACCACCAATGCAGCTGTGCGATCAGAGCACATGCTGCATCCTGTGTGTGTAGAGGGGCAGTCCCGGAGGTCTCCTCCAGGTAAAGGAACACTGGGTCTACTCAGCCAGCTATATAGTTGGCGCAGGTCCAAGCGGACCTGGGAAGGGGGATTGAGGACGGGAAGGGGGATAGGATATTGGCAGCACTGCTGCCACAGATACTGCCCCCTTCCCAGCCTCGATCCACCCTCCTCCCCATATTGATCTCCTCCCCCACTCCCCGTTCTGCCCCACGCAAAGTTTCTTGTAGCCCTTCCCAGAAACCTCTCAAATGTTTAATCTTGAAAAGTCTTACCTTGACAGTCATTCCCAAAGTAGCCCTTGCAACACTGTGGTACCCTGACCATCATACTGCAATCCTGCCGACAGCCTTCCAAGGTTCTATGACTGATTAAATAAGTGCATGGCTTTTTCTCTCCCTTTTGAATGGACATTTGAAGATGGACAATCCAAAACAAATGCACACAAAACAAACAAAAATAAGAGAAATTAGCAGTCTTTAAATGCACTCCAATCCTGGCTACCAGGATGCTCTGGGATGTTGCTGGATGTATACGGAGAGAGACAGTCAAATTGAGTAATCAAAGGTGCATAGGTTATGGGTGCAAAAACTTGCCCTGGCTCAGCATTTCCCAAATTTGTGGATCGTGATCCAAGGTCGTGGCCCAATGCTCTGTCGTTCCGCAAAGCATTTCTGGGAGCCACTGGAGGCCACTTCCAGGTTGAGCCGGGCCCGCAATGCACTCAATTGACCTCCATGGCCCCCAGGATGCCTTGGGGAAGTGACCGGAAGCGACTTCTGGTTTTGTGCTAGTGACTTCCGGTTTACTTCTGCGACTTCCAGTTGCTTCCGCAAGGTGTCCTGGGGCCCGTGGAGGGCAACGGAGTGCGTTGCGGACCCAATGAGACCTGGAAGCGGCCAGGGTTGGCTCCCAGGAAAGCTTTGTGGCAGAGTATCGGGTCATGACCCACCGTGAAAGAAGAGGTGAGTCCACTGTTCTAGCTCATTTGTGAAGGACTTTGGAAGTATCTATAGTATACCATAGACTTTAGCTGGTTTAAAAGTAATTTTATATCACCAGGGAACCCTGCGAACTGCAGTTTTGTGAGACTGCAGAATCCTTAGCACCAGCTTCAGACTAGAATTCCCAGGATTTTTTGAGAGAAGTCATAAAAGTTAAATTGGTATAACACGTACATACGTTTATATTGTATATACCGTATTAGTCTGAGTATAAGACTCACTTTTTTCTCCTAATTTAAGTTTTTAAACTAGGGTTGCGTCTTATAATCAGGCTGTTGCAATTTAATGCCAGTGATTTAATTATTATTTTTTTAATAGCACCAAACTTTAAGGGTGCGTCTTATAATCAGGTGCGTCTTATACTCGGGACAATACGGTATGTCCTTGGAGACAATGTGGGCAAGAGAGGTACATCATACACATGGGCTGAAACTACACAACAGAATTGAAACCCCAGGATCACACATAGGAAGCTGGAGCCACAAAGCCAATCCAGGATGTATAAGTGTTGTGGTTATGACAATAACCACAACTGCAACTACTTACTTGAGATGGTTGTTACGGAGCCCAAACTGTGGTGGCTGGGGAGGCAATTCACCCACTGGTGGTCACCGCATGGTGACTGAACTTTGTGGGAACTCCCATACTCCTTTAAGCACCAGCTGGTGGCAGTGGAAATACAGTGTGCTGACCGAGGAATCTCCTAACTACATGGTTGCTGATGGGAGGGTCTCCTCTAGGGTGGGCTGCAGGTATCAGCAAAGGCCACTATCCAGGCAGCAATTGTGCGCTTGCACAGTGCTAACTGAGTCACTCCTTTCCTCCAGTGCTACCTGCCAGTGCTTAAAGCTACAGTTGGGCACCCTTTCCCCATTGGCCACCACACACTGGCTGCTGGCGGTTTCCACTGAGCATGAATCCAGTAAGGACTGAGAGGTTTGACATACATAGAACATAAGAAGAGCCCTGCTGGATCAGGCCAAAGGCCCATCTAGTCCAACTTCCTGTATCACACAGTGGCCCCACCAGATGCCTCTGAGAGCACACAGCCAACAAGATAACCTGTTTCCTGCTGCCACTCCCCTGCACCTGGCACAGAGAAAACCTACTTCTAAAGCCAGGAGGTTGCTTATGCCTTGTAACCTGTGATGGACTTTTCCTCCATAAATCTGTCCAATCCCCTTTTAAAGGCATCCAGGCCAGGTGCCATCGCCACATCCTGTGGCAAAGAGTTCCACAGATGAATTACACGCTGGGTGAAGAAATATTTTCTTTTGTCTGTTCTAACTATCCCTCCACTCAATTTTAGTGCATGTCCCCTGGTTCTGGTGTTATGCGAGAGGGAGAAGAATTTCCCTCTATCCACTCTCTCCATCCCATGCATAATTTTATACGTCTCAATCATGTCCCCCCTCAGGCGCCTTTTTTCTAGACTGAAAAGCCCCAAACGCTGTAGCCTTTCCTCATAAGGGAGGTGCTTCAGCCTTATGAGGACTTATGCTCTCCATAATAAAGAACAATCCACACATGGAATCCAAAGGCTGTCCAGGTTCATGGAAGCATCTTATCTGGACTCTGCATCACCATCCATAACTCATCACTAACCATAAAGGGAGCTGATTGCTTGGAGATGTTAGTTATTGCGACACTTGTTTTGCTTATACAAGGGTTTGTTAACAGTTCATCTGAGGTTTCATATTACAATTCATTAATTTAAATTTGAGTACATGACTGTAATTACCATAGCTTTACTCCCAGAAGGACACTGAAAAGTTCTGTAACAACTCCTGCAATCTCCCTGTGGGGAAAGAGAAATATCTATTTTAAATAAGATTTTAAAAAAGAGAGTTCTCTAACATAACTTTTTAAAAATTGATACTTTATTACCCCCCCCCCCCCCAATAAGCACGCGAGACAGAATCTGGAATTAAATTGGGCCATTTTATTAATTTTACAACTATAAAACTGCAGCAGAAAAACTACAACTCAAAGACTAAACATGCGGGTTGCTAATGCGGGGGAAACGGCGCTAGTTGTCTGTCTCCCCCAGGTGATCTGGATGATCAATGGGAGTGCCATCTGACTCAAGGCAGAACTCGGTGACAGCCGAGTGGGGCTATCATTGCCGACCCCGAAAGGTCGAGGCAGCTGGACGGTTCAGACCCACAGGCCATGCCTGCCAACGGCCAATCTGGCTGACAGCAAAAGAATCCTACCCAGTCCCTAAATGGGTGGCCAGCTAATCTTGGACTGAATGCAAGGCGGGTGAAGTTGGGGGCTTGTCGACCTGCCCCAAACTGATCAGGAGAGGCCAGCATGAAACGTTTTTTGTGTGCGCCCCACCCTTCTCGCAGGGTGCAGCCAATTGCCACCAAGGAGCAGCCTCTGCCCCGCTCGTTGGCGGGAGCAGGGTAAAAACGGCAGCTGCGCGAAGCACGCGCCACTGACACAGTCACAGTCGCACTACAAATACATAACATGTGGCCTAGCCATTACATTTTAACTGCAACTCACGAAGGACGTATACATCTTGAAGCCTCATAATGGTGGCCGATACATTCCAACAACGATGAAAAGGTTCCCACATTTTTTACAAGATAGCTCACGTAACGTCAGGGGTCCCTTATTTATTTTGATGATGTGGTTTTGTTCATAAACATCATTTCCTGTGATCTTTACCAACAGTCTCTTTCCAAAGATATATCCACTGATTTCCAATTTGTCTTGTTCTTACCCTGTTTACATTATGGGTACAACCCTCATATCCGCATATCTGCTATCAGCGGTTTGCTGCTCCCCCATTACCTTTCTTTATGTTCATAGAGCTGGCGCCAAGCCAGCATATTCTTTCTTTACCAAAATGCTATAAGCAGCATTGAAAAGCAGTATATAAATATTCTTAATAATAATAATACTACATGGCACCTGCATATGTAAAATGCACTGGATTATTTTGAAATTCAGATGGGTACCAAATTCCATGGAAGAACTAACCGGAAAATCAGATGTGATAAAAGTGTCACAGCGACCTCCAACGGTAGGATCTGTCAACATGCAGTCAATGCCATAAGCAATGCCTGAATTAAACTCCAGCTGCCTTTGCACTATCTTACACCTCCTTTCATTGAGGAACAATTCACCCTGAAGGAAAAAAATTAACATCAAGTTAACATCTGTTTCAGCAGGGCATCCACTGCACACATGAAAAGAGGAAGCATGAGAGTCCTGCCGGCCACATGACCACGGAGGCGTCTTCGGACAACGCTGGCTCTTCGGCTCTGAAATGGGGATGAGCACCACACCCTAGAGTCGGACACGACTGGACTTAATTGTCAGGGGTCACCTTTACCTTTAAGCATCATGTTGGTTTTCTTGCTTTTTAAAAAAAAGAAAAGAAAGCTTAGCTCTACGTACAATTTTAAAATGCGTCCTGAAGTCATTATTTCTCATTTCCAAAGCACAGTAATATTCAAATATTTTATTCATAATATTTAATACATTCAGGGCCAAAGCATTCATTTTCATATGCTGATCAGTTGTTTCATTGCCACCAGAAAGCTGATTATTTAATCATTTCAATCCAACTTTGGGGAGTGCTTAAGGTCATCATGCGCTCCCAGTCCTCAGACCATTGCTTGGAGGATTGGAAACATGATGTGAGCCACTGTATTGGTTTCTACATCTTACACTATGCTGTACTATTTGGAATGAAAATACTCTGTGACACTATCCTTGTCTCATTTGAACCAACAACGACCATCTACTATGATGGGGCAATAGAGTGGTCAAAAATCCAGAATCAGCTATGGAGTACTCACAATATTGGTGTCATCATCACCACACTTCACACTGAGATCAGAACCTTGAAGCGTTTTCATTGACTCAGAGGTAGGGAGGGCAAAGGCTAAAACCTGTGGATGATATGCAGAAAGAGAAGGAAGAGCATTAGGGAAGAGGAAGAGGTCCAGTGCTTCCATATTATAAATTACCTGAAATGTTTAGATTGAAAGCCCCTACCTTAGCACTTCCAATTATATGGAATTTCAAATATTGCTGCAGTTTTTCCTTGTCCGACATTTTAAATAGCAAATCCTGCTGGTCTTTTGGCAGAGCCCTGATCACTTTGTCAGAGGGCCAGAACAAAGTGACTGGTTGATGGAGAGGATTATTGATAAGACTCATTATTCCTGAGCTCTGAAACAAGACAGAATAGAAACTGATTTTCTTAAAGTTCAACAAATTAAAGCTGATGGCTATACTGGAGTAAGGCTGAATCAGCCTCTCTCTCTCTGTTTAGCACCTGCAAGCATTTGAGGCATATCCACTCTACAGACTGATGTTTTAAGTTGAATTGTGGACTAGAAAACTAGAAAATCACATAACCTCACCTCTAGCAAGTTGGAGAACATGATGTACCCATTTTTTGCTGCAACTATCTTGAGGTTTTCCTAAGAAGAGAAATTATTTGCAAAGTTTATTGGCCTGTTTAAGAAACATATTGTAACACTGGGGTGTTTGCATGTATTCTTTCAGGGCAAGCAGTGGAATGTTTGTGCATCCCTAATAATTATTACTGACAGCATTGGTGCGAACAGTCTAATTAAGGCTCTTGGAATAAAACAATGCATTGTTGCAACAATGAATGATTTGCCTGTATTCTAATAAGAAGAAACAATTATCACACTTAATTATTCCTGGCATATTAGCAAAGATCTGTGACACAGAAACTTGCTAAAACTAAGTAGGCCTGGCTTTGCTAAGTGCTGGATGGCAAACCTCTACAGATCACAATCAGGGTTGGCCCATCCATGAGGACAACTGAAGCAGTCGCCTCAGGCAGCAGATTGGTGGGGGGGCACCCATTTTTGTTCGTCTATCTGCCTCTACTAATCCACCTTCTCCTTCCACTCCCTGGATTGGAAAAAGAAGAAAGGAATAGAGAGGAAGAGGAAATGTGGAGCTGGAACATTGGAGAGTAGGAGGAACAGAGGCTGGCACTTCACTGGGTAAGGGAGGCAGCATTTAGCATGTCGTCTCAAGTATCAAGATATCTTGGGCCGACTCTGATCACAGTGCATGCTTAGTGAGGTCCACAGAAGAAAATCAGGATGTCAATAACAGTGGCGTTGCTGGAGGGGGTGCGGCACTGTAAGTGGTGCAAAGTGCTGCACCGTGCCTTGCAAACTGGTTTGTAATGCAGCCCCTCCCACTCACCTCCAGGATGGTGTAGTGGTTTGGGAGTCGGACTTAGACCTGGAAGATCCAGGTTCAAATCCCCGCTCAGCCACGAAGCTTCCTGGGTGACCTTGGGCCAGTCACTATCTCTCAGCCCCACCTACCTCACAGGGTTGTTGTGAGGACAAAAGGAGGGGAGGAAATATGTACACCACTCTGAGCTCCTTGGAGGAAGGGCAGTATAAAAATGTGAAAAATAAAAATAAAAAAAACAAACCATTCTGGCAGCAAAGGCAATGCAACTTCCTCAAGTTCACTTCCTATCACTTGAGGAAGTTCATAGAATTGAATGAAATGTTGAGATTTTTATTTTTGTTTTAAACGTGTTTTTAACTTTTTAATATTGTTTTAATGTGTTTTTAACATAAATATATTTTTCTAGTTTTTCACATGGCTTCTAACCCCGTGCGGACCCAATCTTTGTATGTAACTTTTAATTTGTTGACAATCCCAATATATTTTTACATACCCTTTCAGTTTTTGATTGTCCAGGCAGGAACTCTTGAGTCCTCTGTGGAATCAGGACCTTATCTATGATATGTATTACTCCGTTGGTGCTAATCATGTCACTGGTTACAATCTTAGCTTTGCCATTCAAAAAAACTGAATTCTGAAAATGTAACACAAATTGAGGCAAGAACGTATTCAACAGACCCAAAATGTTTTAATATGAACAGAAGTAAAGCATGATAAACAGACCTGCACTTTACAATAAAGGCATTCCGCCCTGCCCCCTCTCTCTTGTTGGCCAATCAGAATCTTGTTGGCCTCTTCAGACTCAATTCTGATTGGCTACCGTGTTTGCTCCACGTCCCATCCCCAGGTTAAAAAAAAGGCTCTGGATTGGCTGAATGAGAACGTGACGTGACAAATGCAGGAAAACCGAGCATCGGCCAAGTGTGGTGTTTAAGAGAACGTCCCGGCAGCTCCCGGCAGGCAGCCGGCGGGATGTCACATGGCAAGAAAGCAGCCACCACCAGATGCGCCCGATGCACCGGATGCAACACGCGCCTGGTGTGTCTCGGGCTTAACTGACCCTGCTAACTGGGCAAAGAGGCACTTTTTAAAGTGGTGTCCTCTTATCTGTAGCAGGGGAAGAGAGCAATTGTCTCCACCCCAGCATGGTATCTCTTCCAGTGGTTGTTGCTGGTGTCTCTTTTGTGTCCGTTTTAGATTGTGATCCCTTTGGGAACAGGGAACCATTTAGTTATTTATTTAGCCATGTAAACAGCTTTGTGAACTACATTTTTGTTGAAAAGCGATATATATTCTCCATCATCATCATCGTCATCGTCATCGTCATCATCATCATCATCGTCATCATCATCATCATCATATGCATGTCTTAGAAATTAAGTCCCATTGAGTTCAGTGGTATATACTCCCAGGTACGTGTGCAAAAGATTGGAGCATTATTTACCTGTGAAAATGTGATCTTGATCTGATCTCCCTGGAGAGTGGTGACAACTTTATCAGATGTCAGATCATTATAGAGGAGTCCTGCACAGGACACTATGTGGTAGCGAAGAATCTGAGGCATCATGCCTTTGGAAACCCAGTCAACCTTGGAAGAGGGTCAGAAAAGGCAATAAATAGGGAGAGAAGAGAAGAGCATGTAGTGTACAACACACACACACACACACACACACACACACACACACACACACACACACGATTCTGAGTTTGCTTTCTCATTACTGTGAATGGATTCGGAGTCTGAGGGATTTGACACAAAGACCTCTTAATGTTCTTTCATAGCTGTGGCTGTTCTGAATGGGCAGTTCATCTTTGGAGGTGGGGTCTGAATATTTGGCAGATTGTGTGTTAGCAGTTTTGAGCTGGGGTGCAACCTTGGGGTACAAACTCTTTCACTGGGGGTCTGATGCCTTGTAGGAGCACCTGCAATTTGCCTCCACTTATGCTCTGCTCGTCTACTTGTAAATAAAGTAAATTTTGCAAAGACACCATAAGTCTCCAGTGTTCTTTCATCCAAAGGAAACGAAATCTCAGGAGCTCCTGGAATTTCTCACCACCTGGGGAACTAAGGAGCATAGATAGAGCAATAACTTCTAGCATGAAGACTCGTCTGGGTGCTTACTTGTATTTCAGTCTGAAGTGCTTCTCTGATGGGTACAAAAACAGTGAAAGGGCCCGAGTCTACCAGATCTTCTGCAACACCATAATCCTGCAATAAAGAAATGAAGAAGATGAACACTTTGTTCATGTCAAGCCAGGGCCAAACTAAATGTTCAGTGCGATCATGTCCTGGGTAAACACAAACTTGCCATTTTTCTCTATAAAGCATGGGGTTAGGACTGGGGTGTCTACTTTTTATACCAAAACATGGAGGAGGGAAGAAATCCATGCCTTACCTCGTCTATGCTTGCTATGCCTTACGTAGTTTCCTCTCTCACTTCCAATATGGTTCCTTCCCTCCAGAACAACCTCTTCAGTGGTGGCCATTCCCTCTGGTCACTGGCACAGTTTTGGCAAAACATCTGACTGGCCCCTCATACCACATGATGAGAGACGTGAGCACGCATGTCACAGAGCATATTCCACTTTGCATAATTGTGTAGGGAAGGATGTCTAAATATCTGTCACATATGATTTAAGTGCTATATTTATCCATGTGATTATGCAAAGCAGAACCAGAAAGTGCTCTGGGAGAGAAGGGGGGAACTGGCGAACTGGCCCAATATGTATCTGGCAAACGATACGTTAGCTTTAGTACCTGACAGTCAATCCGGCTTAACCTTTGTGCCGGTTTAACCAGTGGCGCAGCGAGAACGGGAGGCCCCAGAACGGAAAAGGGATTCAAATCCCTTTTCCGTTCTGGGGCCTCCCGTTCTCGCTGCACCGCTGGTTAAACCGGCACAAAAGTTAAGTCGGATTGCGCTGTGAATTGGTTATTTCTTCTTTCCCTCCTCATCCCCTTTGCCTCTTGCATCATGTCTATCAGATTGTAAGCCTGCTAGCAGGGTCTGTGTCATTTTTAAAAACTATTAAAAAAATTATAGGTGCTTTGTAAATAATAATTTGTGTACTCCCAAATAGTGAACACACTCTCACATCATCCAGAACACTAGAAATATGGTGCACATGTTAACAAGGAAGCCCAATTGTTAGAAAAGTATGAAGATATTTTTAACCCTAACTCTAAACCTGGGACATGATGTTTACCTCACCATAAAGACCAGAATTGCAGTACAGAGGCAAGGGCTAAACTACCTGTGCTGCTGTGGGGGGGGGGGGAGAGGAAGGACATTTTTAAGGTCTTCCCCTCCTCTGATGGTTCTTCTGCTAAGATCACCTCCACAGGCAAACATGCTGCTTCCCCCCCCCCAGTGGCGGAAAAGACAGGGATACCCATTGTCTTGTGGATGAAAAGCAGCGGCATGGCATGTGAACATAGCAGGGAGAGAACCAAAAGGACAAGCAGATTTAAATGGCATTAATCCCGTAGTCATTTTTTTAAAAACACAGTAGCGATGGGGGCCCCTGATCTGGATTGGAACTACAGGGTGGGTGGGTAACCCTTTTCCCCATACAATGGTCTTGATGCTCTCCCTCCCCCCCCCAGCTGTACAGGGACTCGGAGAAAAAGCAAAGTACAGTATTTATTTAAAGTTTTATATCCCGCATGTCCCATCCCCCCCCCCCCGATAATGTGGTGCCCGGGGCAGCTGGACAGTGGCACAAAATTATCCACACATTATCACTAATCAGATGGGGGGGGGAATTGCCAGGATTGCCTCTCACTAGTGATTTCTGCCCACCTATTCTCTTGAGCAATTGTTGATAGCATAACAACACCATTGACCATTTCAGCCAAATGCATTCAACACAGCGTGTTCCCTTTGCAAGACCTTCTGTACATGTGGCTGAATGAACACTCATAGATAGAGGTGTTTGTTTTTGTTGAATACAAGAGGACACCATGGGCTTACTTCTGATTAAAATAAACAACAACCGTTTTCAAACACCTCTATTCGTAGAGCTCAGAAGGGCATGGCCCATAAACCCTTCTTACCGATAAATATGGGCCAAATCGAATTGTGATGGAATTGGTTGAAATCTCCTTTAATAAGACAACAAAAAGAAATAAGTTAATCAATGATGACAAAATGTAAAAGTATACAACCCTTGCAGAAAGAAACCCATGTGGGTTTATTTTTATTTATTTAGAAAACATCTTTTCCCACTCTTCAACCAGCAGGTTCTCAGAGCCGTTAACCTAGGGTTACAAAATACAAAAATACATATGGAACAACAATGCAAAACAACAAAACAGATAAGACAAGTACAATTTCTTGAAAAAAATGCATTACACCTGATCTCAAAGGATGTTATTAATATACTGAGGTAGGTGTGTGTGGGAAATGGTGGTCTTCCAAGTCGCCAGGTTTTGAGCCAGGAAGGGCTTTAGACATTCAAACAAAATGTGGGTTCAGAAGGAATACTGAGGTCTAGGATATGCACAGGGCTGGGTCATTCTGGACCAGCAATTGATCACCTTCCCACTGAGAGCCAGTGCAAACTGCCTTGAGACTTGTGTGTGTGTGTGTGTGTGTGTGTGTGTGTGTGTGTGTGTGTGTGTGTGTGTGTGTGTATGTGGGGGGGGTGTTTGTTGGTTGTAACTTGAGGAACGGCAGCGAGGCAACTCCTAATGTGCTTTCCTACTGTTTGGGGATTATTTAGTATTTCCGGATTTTTATTTAGTATTTCCGGATATTTTAGTGTCTATTGCTACATCCAGTCTTGTGTTCACCTCTGTACTCCAGAGACCATGTATCTCCATCTAGGACTATTGGTACTTTTTAGATATGAAGAGATGGCAGTGGAAGAAGGAAAAAAAAACAGGAAATAGAGGAGTTGACTGGTGACAGCAACCCCTCCACCCAGCAAAAGTGCCCTTGAGCTTAAGTCTGGTGGAGAGAGGGTTTCCCTCTGATTAATAACTTCAAAATAAAGAAAGATCTTTGCTTGAGCAGCATAGGTAACATTTTAAAATGGTCACTTTAGGCTGCATTGTATGTTTACTTGCACATCTGTGTTGGAATCCAGGTTACTACTAACAGCTGAAAAGTGAGGCGAGTTCCCTTGCAGAGGAAAAGTAGAGGGCAGGAAGGGGTTCTTAGCTCTTCCCCTGCTTGCTATTTTTTCTTTGCAAATCTTTCTCAGTCATGGTTCTGGAAGTACATTTGCCATGTCACAAAGTGAAGCAGCTGGTGGAAGACATTTCAGGAGGAAGTTGGGAGAGGGAAAAATATGAAGCAACACCACTGTCCTACCAAGCACAAATTCCCCTTCCTTCCCATCACTTTGTCACTTAGGGCGCAATCCAATCTTATTTACGCCACCGTTGTAACCAGTGGCGCAGTGAAAATGGGAGGCCCCAGAACGGAAAGGGGATTCAAATCCCCTCCAAAAGGGGAATTCAAAGTGGATTTGAATCCCCTTTCCATTCTGGGGCCTCCCGTTTTCGCTGTGCCGCTGGTTACAACGGTGGCTTGAGTAGGATTGGATTGCGCCCTTAGTCCATTGCTACTGAACATAACTTGCCTGTTAAATATTCAACAAAACAAATGTTTTACCTGCAAAATGCTGCCTCTGCAAGTAAATCCATCACCAATGTAGTTGGGTTTACAGGTGCAAGTCCTTTCTGACCGTTCGGTATCATTGCAGAATGCATTTTTCCCACAGCCACCATTATTCTGTTAAGGGAGAATCAATAGTGAATAAAATCTCCTTTGCAGAGGTGTATTTCAGGGCTTGTTTAAAATAGTACACTAATATGGACACAAGTTATTCAAAGTCAATATCTTTTAAGTTTCACTGATTTCAGTGGGGGAAAGTTAAGCATGTACCTCTCGACTGGCACTGGTACCCATTCATTCATTCATTCATTCATTCATTCATTCATTCATCTTCTTGTGGCACACAAGAATGGAACACTGCAAGTTCTTGGTTCCTCTCTAGCTGTGCTGCAAGCACAACCCACATGGAGCTGGGGTGTGAGCAAGCTGATAGAGACAGCTGGAAGCTTCTAAGGGTGCAATCCTATCTGGCCGCTAGGTCAGCATAGGACCTCTGCTTTGCGCCAGCCCAGGACCATTGCAAAAGTTGCTGTTAGGCAGTTGTGCCTGCACCAGCCCCTACAGGCCAAATCCCAACATCATACAGCCCAGGTAAGCTGCGGCTGGGCTGCACTGCGCAGGTGCGGGGGGATGTTATTCCAGGGGTGTTCCAGTGTGGTGGGTGGACAGTAGGGAGGGTGGATTGATCCTGGGAGGGGGGGGCAGGATCAGCGGCAGCTACGCCGTATCCTATCCCCCTCTCAGGCCCATTTCATCCAACACGAATAGCCTTGATTTGTGCCGTCAAAATGGCAGACGCAGATCTGAGGAGGCCCGTTGCGGGGACTGGGGCTTTACCTTTACCAAAGTTCCCTTACCCCAAGGAGACTTGCTAAGAAGAGTGTAGGATAGGATTGGGCTGCCTGTCAAGCCTCTTTTAGACCTATAGCTTTAAACACACAAATCTGAACTGAGAAGTAAGAGACACACAGCAAGAGCATACTATGAACTGAAAACTGGGACTGAAATGGATGTACTCACAAATAAACATAGACTGATGTAGTTGCAGGATTTGCCATCTCCAGAATATCCTTTTAAACAGTTACATGCTGCCTGCCAGGATCAGGAAACAAACCATATCAAGGTATGTAATAATAATAATAATAATAATAACAATAACAATAACAATAACAATAACAATAACAATAATAACAATAATAATAATAATAACAATAACAATAACAATAACAATAACAATAATAACAATAATAATAATAATAACAACAATAATAACAATAATAATAATAATAATGTAATATAAGTCCTTAACAAACTTTTTATATTACTAACTATTTAGTTGACCATGCTTACGTGTATGGAAAATAAACACCACAAAGACCAGACCAGCCTGTGCTGAGCTCACATCTCTTTTCTAACCCACTTTTCTCATAATATGCAAAGCACACAGGAAAGTGATGCTTCATTTCTATTTTTAGATGCCAGCGAGAGATGTCACCTGAAATACGTCATCCTGAATCATCTGAATCTTTTTTGATTTTACCCCAGGAAGAGGTTCCGGGATCGGAACGAAACGTTGGGACAGTAACCTTGGATTTTAGTGTGTTTTTGTTCCGTGAGCGGCTGCCTGTAAGGAAACCCGCTGACGGTGGTGGAAATAATTAAAATACAAGCTTTTAACCTCATGGCGTCTAAACCCGTATACTTGCAACATTGTCGGATAGGGAAGAAAAATTCTTATATTATGAAGTCCAAAGTCTTCTCTGACTCTGAAGGTAATGTAATATTGGTTTTGGTTCTGATGACTCTTCCTGGACCAAATAGCTGCCCCCCCCAATGGTTTTATTGTTTTTTTATTAATGATTTTACTCACTGTATACATTGTACATTTATGATGGAACTTTGTAAGCCTCCTTGGGCATTTGCTTTGACTTGGGAAAGGCGGAATATAAATTCATTAAATAAAAAAAAAATACATTTCCTTACAATAGTCAGAAAATTAAAAGATAACATGTAGGGGAAAACATTATACACATCCTAAGTGGTCAAAGCACTTCACATATGTTATTTCAGTAATCCTTGCAAGGGGTCAGCATAATTGCTGGCCTAATTGGTGGTCACTGGAGCTAGGCGGTTTGACTCTGTTGAACCGCTGCTTCAGCGGCTGCACTGGCTGCCCATTCGTTTCCGGGCCCAATTCAAGGTGCTGGTAATGACCTTTAAAGCCCTTCACGGTTTGGGTCCAGGATATCTGAGGGACCGCCTTCTCCCATACATTGCGGCCCACTCTCTTTGCGGTCATCTGAGGGGCTCTCCTGCAAGTGCCACCTCTATCACAAGTTAGAGGAGTGGCAACACATGGGCGAGCCTTCTCTGCTGTGGCGCCA
The DNA here is from genome assembly GCA_026170595.1 of Plestiodon gilberti rubricaudatus. Lineage (NCBI taxonomy): Eukaryota > Metazoa > Chordata > Lepidosauria > Squamata > Scincidae > Plestiodon > Plestiodon gilberti. The sequence goes on from JANXHW010000005.1 coordinate 111,598,042, forward strand.
CAACTGTGGAACTCCCTGCCAGGGGATCTGAGAACCACCCCCTCCCTCATGACTTTTCGGTGATGGCTCAAAACGTTTTTGTTTCGTCTAGCGTTTGGCTCTGCCATGCTGCTTCTCTGCTCCATACTATCACCCCCCCCCCATGGATTTTATTGTTTTTACATTTGTTTATGTACGGTTATGTACTGTTTAAACTTATTTTATGTATTATTTTAAATTATGTATTTTAATTTCTGTTGTAAGCTGCCTTGGGCATTTGCCTTCGGCATAGGAAAAGGTGGGGTATAATTTTTTAAAATCAATCAATAAATAATTACCATAGGGGGAGGCATTTGTAGCTTGCCTACGACCACCGATTGAGTTTGTTACTGAGCTGAGATCTGAAAAGGTGACTTCCTTACACTTGGTAGGCAGAACCGTAAACCGTACCAGAGAGAGCACCAAAATCTTGTACAGTAGTTAACACACAATGTAAGAAAGAACCCATATCTCACTGATAGAACACACGCTTTATATGCATAAAATCTCAGGTTGAATCCCTTGTGTATATCCAGTTTAAAAGGATGTTAATTAGCAGGACTGGGGAAAAACAACAACTGTTGGCCCAATTCTATTAGGGCCTTACAGCGCCGGAATGAGTGTTCTGGTGGCGTAAGATAAGACCCTTTATGACTGTTGCAAAATGCGACACACCATTCAGCGCGGTCTGGCCACCACCACAAGTGGTGAGTGGCTGGATCCGTGCACCAGCAGTTGGAGGACACCCACTGGCACCAGTCAGTGCAGGGGGTGGACGGGAGACAGGGTGTAGGCAGAACAGGATGGGGAGGAGAGTGGATCAAGGATGGGAAGGGGGTGGTGTTGGTGACAGCAGCACTGCTGATACCCTATCCCTCCTGGCCTCAACCCTATCCCTCCTGGCCTCAATCTACGTTTCTGGGTCCACTTGGACTTGCACCAGCAATATAGCTGGCGCAAGTCCGAGTAGACCCAGTTGGCTAGAATGGGCTTATCTTGGAGCAAGGGAACAAATGTTCCCTTACCCTGAGAAGGCCTCCAGGCCCTGAAACTCCCCAGGGAGATACAGCATGTGTGCCCCGTCAGCATGGCTGCTTCGCTGCACAGGGAGTTGTGTTGGATTGGGTTGTCAGTGTTACATCTTGAAGAGCCATTGCCAATCAGAGTAGGCTGCACTGGGTTAGACAGGCTATTGGTCTAACTCACTACAAAGCAGCTTCAAAGGTTGTTTACTGTTGTGTGCTTTAATACATGATGGAAATGTTTCTTACCTGATTGGGTCCAATGTGACTGCACTCTGCATTTTTATCGCATCCACCATTATTCGTCAAGCAGGGGTTGATTTCTTTGTGCAATCAAATAACAAGACCAGATAAAGGTGAGTACGGTTTCAACTCTCACACTCCCGAATTTAAGGGGTACTGCAAATGAAAACTACTCATTTCCAATAATTCTTGTTGTTTGTTACATAAGCTACTTCTCCTTGGTTTGACTAGGAGTGCAAAATAAGGTACTTGGAGGAGACTGCGACAGCAGAGCTGTAGTCTGTCCTTGAATGATGTAGAAGAGACACATCCTAATTGAACGCCTACTCAAAGCTTCTTCTTCTTGATGTGTACGCTTTCCATCAAGTGCAGGGAGGTTTTTACATGGACACTTTGAAACAAACCACCTCCATGTGATCTCTGAAGGGCTACTATCCCATAGTACTTTCGGAACATCTAAATAACCTCTTAAGACCCATTAATCAATGCAGAATAATAGTCCCAGCAGGCAAGATCCTGTCGTCCTAGGCCTGATTCAGGAAGTCAGCAATCCCCACTCATGCACCCCTCGGGCAATTTCAACCAGGGTACTGACTGTTTGGATGGGATAGGTCCAAGTCTAGAGAACAGCTATGTGTCTCTCTTTTATTAAATAAATTATTCATGGTTTATACCTCAGCTTAGTAACACACACACACACACACACACACACACACACACACACACACACACACACACACTATCCATTGGACAAATGGTTCTGTCAGGAGTCAACACTGCTGGCTGCTTCCCCAGGTCATACAGTTTGTATACATTTACTGGGGCACTTACCAAGGCAGACTACTCCATCACCAGTGTAGCCTACTTTGCAAACACATACTCGGTTTCCTGGAGTGGTACGTCTACATTCTGCTTTGGCAGAACAACCTCCATTGCTGGTTTCGCAGGCGTTGATAGCTGTGAAAGGGCAGAAATATAAATGACAGTTGCAATTGTTGAATCACTAAGATCCATTTCACATAATACACACTAGCAAACTTAGTTTACAATCCAAGTTCCCTGGCAAACATACTTGCCCCTGCTAACTAGGCAAAGAGGCATTTTTTAAAGTGGTGCTTTTCTTATACCGTATTTTTCACTCCATAGGACGCATCGGACCATAGGACGCATGCATCCTATGGAGCAAAAAATAGGGGGAAAAAGTTTTTTTAATAAAAATAAAAATAAAGTAAAGAAAAAATACTTACCGGGGCTTCGGGGAGGCCTGCAAAGCTCAAGAAAACCGGAAATGGCCGAAAATGGCCGTTTTTTGACGAAAGGAAGATCGGGGAGGCCTGCGCGAGCCTCTGCAGGCCTCCCCGAAGCCCCGATAAGTATTTTTTCTTTACTTTTTTTTATTCGCTCCATGAGACGCAGGCTTTTCCCCCCTATTTTTTTTGGGGGGAAAGTGCGTCTTATGGAGCGAAAAATACGGTATTTAGTAGGGGGAGAGCAACTGTCCCCATTCTCCCCAGCATTCTCCCCAGCTTCTTTTCTAGTGGCTGGTGTTTTTTTTCTTCTTTTTAGACTATGATTCCTATTGGGACAGGGCACCATTTATTTTATTATGTGGTGATATAAACTATTCTGTGATCCTTTTGTTGAAAAATGCTATAAAAATATTCTTAACAACAACAACAACAACTTTATTTGAACCTATGCAGGATCTCTCCTGGCTCCTACCTGAAAACAATAAGACGTGCTACAACCAGAACAGAACTAAAATTAAGGACTGTGTCGAAACTATGCAAATCAGTAAGTGAACACCCCCAAAGTTCCATGTGCCTGTCACAAATATTTACCATGACACAACATGTAAGTTTGCAAATATGTACTTGTTGCAGTCACACTTTTCATTAGGTTGTAGGTTAGTGGCAGAAAACTTGCTTTACATGCAGCAGTTTTTCATTTTTTTCAAATCTGTACAGTGGATCCTTTCTATCCACGGATCCAGGATCTGCAGATTTGTGTCACCGCGGATCCTTGACCCTCAGGGCTCCACTTAAAAAATGTTATATAAGTAGAAAAAGTCCCCCAATCCCTGTTTTTACCTTTGCGCAGGCAAACCGTGTGGTTTCCAAGCTTCTGCAGAGCTTTTTCAAGTTGAACAACCCACTTCCAGGTTGCGCGAAGGCTCTTCTCTCCTCCCAGCCTTGCCCCAGGATGCATTTTGGGGCGAGCCTGGGAGGAGAGAAGAGCCTTTGTGCAACCTGGAAGTAGATTGTTCAGCTTGAAAAAGCCCAACAGAGGCTTGGAAACAGGTTTACCCGTGCAAAGGTAAACATAGGGATTGGGGCTTTTTTCTACTTTAAAAGGCCTTCCTAGTACGGACCCCGGTATCCGCAGATTCTCGGTATCTGCAGGGGGTTCGGAATGGAACCCCCACGGATACAGAGGTCCCACTGTATCTTTTAGAAACCATTCTCTCTCTCTCTCTCTCTCTTAGTGGCGTTCCTCCGACCATAAGTCGCGCCCTGTCCTAGTACCACGTTCACGAACCGGAGCGAGGAGGCCCTGCCCCCTCGCCGTCAGAGCCATTCCGTGCAGCGAAGCCGAACGTGCATGACTCCCTGCCCATTCAGCTTCGCTGCGCGGAATGGCTCTGACGGAGAGGGGGTGGGGCCTCCTCGCTCAGGTTCATGAACGCGGTACTAGGACGGGGCGCAACTTACAGTCGGGCCCCTACCGGAGGAACGCCACTGCTCTCTCTCTCTCTCTCTCTCTCTCTCTCTCTCTCTCTCTCTCAGGTTCTTGTAAAGATCATGCACAATAAACATGGTTTTTCATATGAAGAAGGCAAAGCTCACTGACGTGCCTGTACAGTATGTCCCATTCCCTTGAAACCCGGCTGCACACTTGCAATATGCTGATCCCCCAAGATTGAGAAGGCAACTAAAAAGGAAAAACAAGGTAAGCAATATAAAACCAAACTCATTCTGCAGCATCACTGGTATTATTTCCGATGAGCTAATGGACACATGAAGCAGATATAAAATCAGAAGCAATTAAAAAGAAAAGAAATAATAATGCCAGATAGTGGTGCTTTGAATTTTAGGACTCTAGGAGACACTCTCCAAATTAGTCAAAAATCTCTTGGGAGAATTTTCAGTGAGCTCTAAGTTGAGATGATACATACTTGGCACTGGTGTGGCAAGTACTGTTGCATTCATTGTCTTTGATTTCTGGGGTCAGAAAAAGAAAGAAAATACTTTTGTTAGTCTACAATCACAAGCTGACATCCTCTCCCTCACTTCACGTGTCTTGTCTGTCTAAAAGCTGATCTAAGCATGCAGCAGAATCAACCAACACACATTTTCCTGGACTGTTCCATATCAGACCTGAGGTAGATTATCACCTTTTTGAACACTCCTCCATTCCTGAAAAAGATTAACTCAAACTCCTTTTTCTTCATGTATTTCATATTGGAGCACAACTGAATTCTGCAGATGTATGATTCTACTGTATACTGTAGACCAGGGGTTCTCAACCTGTGGTAAGAGTACCCCTAGGGGTATGCGGACCAATGGCAGGGGGTACTCCAGAGCCTGCCCCTTATCAGCATCAATCAGTAGTTAATTACTTGTTAATTAGAACTTAAATGCAATCCCCCTGTCTGTCTGTCCATCTGTCTGTCGGACTCTCTCTCTCTCTCTCTCTCTCTCTCTCTCTCTCTCTCTCTCTCTCACACACACACACACACACACACACACACACATACACACACACACACACACACACACACACACACAGAGTTAAGTAAGACATTTTTTCACATTTAAAATTGTTTTAGTACTTTTTATGTAATGATTAATTAGCTAATTAATTGATTGATTAATTAGCAATTAATTAGCAGGGGGTACTTCAGAAAATTGGACCATGATGAGGGGTACCCGGGCCTCCAAAGGTTGAGAACCCCTGCTATAGACTATAGGGATCTCACTCCTTCTGTGTTGTGCATTGTGCTTAGTGCACTGTTGCTGTTCAATCAATATTACAGTATATCATTTTTCTCATTGTTGTCTTTTTGCTTCATTGTCTTTCTGTAGCTCATTGTCAGCTTTTAGTAACTGGAAGCTGCTGCTTGCTAAACTTGAGCAGTTGGCTAGAATAGTAAATGGTTGAAGCTCAGTCCAAATAAGGAGGGGGGTACTACTATTGGTAGGTAGTCCCCTGACTTGGGAAGGGGTTTCCCAGTCTGTTCTGGAGGGGGATGCACTCCTGCTAAAAGGATCAGGTTTGCAGTTTGAGAGGGCTGGTTGATTCAAACCTATCTTTGGAAGCAAAGAATTTATTTGACATAATTCTACAAGCATTTTTTTTTTTTTTTAGATTGTGAACCCTTTTGGGACAGGGAGCCATTTAATCATTTGATTTTGTCTGTAAACCGCTTTATGAACTTTTTGTTGAAAAGCGGTATATAAATACTGTTATTGTTATTGTTATTGTTAACTGTGCAGGGTGAGATGCAGAGAATGGGATCTGGAAGGGCAGAAGGCCCAATTTCTAGGGCATGTTCAGCAGCTAGCCCCAAACAGCCAGAAGCTGCAATGCACTCTGGATTTTTTTTTTTACAGGTTCCTATTGTCTTTTATACCCTTCATTGGACAAAAGTCCACAGGGATCTGTCAGTCAGAGAGCAAAGGAGAACTTCTGCAGAAAAGAAGGCCTGTGCTATTTGAGGATGGTGCCTTAAGACTATGCCTTGAGCTCGGAGTCCTACTTTTGTGATCTCAGATGCTGACTCACACTTACCACTCTCACACTTGACACCTCTCCAGCCAACATCACATTCGCAAGAGCCATCTCCTTTAATGCCGCTGTTGCATTTCCCATGGATGCAGGCACAGTCTAAGGGCAGAAAAGTGATTTCATTATTTATGTAAAAACCGTGTTTCTGGCTTTTCTAAGGGATAATCAAATCAGCTGACATGCAAAAAGGACAATTTTAAAACAAATAACCTGACAACACCCGCAATTTAAAATCTCCCACAATAGTGATCAGTTTATGGTGAGCTCTGCCGTACCGTATTCTGACTTATTTATTAATATCTAAATTCCATGCACACCGTCTGTTGCTGATTGTTTCTAGATATAGGGATACCCTCTTCTGCTCTGTCTCCCCTTCTTTTCCAGCTCACCTCTTTTTTCCTTCACTCTTTTGCTCTGTCTCCCTTTTCCGGTGCCAGGAGTGGGAGTAACAGAGGCTGGCACATCAGCAGGGAAGGAGGGCAGCCTTTGGCATGCATGCCTCCTCAGGTGCCAGGAGGTCTTGAGCTGACTCTGACCACTCTGACTAGGTGGTACAGAAAACAGTTTTGATCAAAGAGCTTTTAACCCTTTTCAGTGTCACTCATGATAATCTTCAGCCCAGGCTAGAACAGGGCACCTTCCTGCAGTGGCTTGTCCTCTTTCCAAAGCCTAGCCTAGCCTTGAATATTTCCACTAACCCATTCAAACTCTTTTAAGACTTCTGTGCTGATGTTCCATTCTACAGTGCCTTCTAAACAAATCCCTCTGTTTTGCACTGTAATCAACAAGAGAGATTTAAGGAAACAGAACTGGTACTTAGCTTGTTACCTCCCATCTACTGACATTATTCTTGTTACAACTGTGAGTATGACAGTTACTTTTAGAAACTGGCCAGGTTAAGCTAGTCATCTCCGGAACCTTAAGTACCTTGGTCACAGTTGGTGCCATATTTGCCTTCAATGCATCTGTCACAGGCCAGTCCCTTGAATCCTGCTTCACACTCACAAGAGCCAGTGCCATTGATACCATCCAAGCAAATTCCATTTCCAAAGCAAACATCTCCAGTCAATCCTGGACAAGGTTCACACTGTGGGCCATAGAAACCTGCACAACATTCTCTGGTCTGAAAAGAATCACACATTGGAGGCATGATGTTTTAGAGGGGAAAGGCATGGATTAAAGTTGAGGTTTTCTTTTTTACCCTTTCTCCCCACAATGTAGTCACAATGAAATCTCCCCCCCCCCCCCCGGAAACTGCTGTTTGCCCCTGGAAAGAAGTTGCTGTTCTGCCAATGACACTCCCCTCCCAGGGCAAAAAACAACTTTGAGGAAGGGGAATGGCTAACTCTTTCTTGACATGATCTGAATCTTGTTCAGGCCCCTCCCCCCTGCTATAGAAGAAACACACACACACACACACACACACACACACACACACACACACACACACACACACACACAGAGAGAGAGAGAGAGAGAGAGAGAGAGAGAGAGAGAGAGAAATATGTCATTTGATTCATTCTGTGCACTCTGAACTATGCAACAGCCACTTGCTAACATTTCTGTCTCTTTGCCAATCTCTAGCAGTGTCATGCTGTAGTGTGATGGAAAGAAAAACAAAAACCAGGGAACAGGTGAGGACAGGAGGAAGCAATGACTCTCAGTCTGACATCCTCTTGCTTTGAGGGGTGCCTGTCAATTTCCTTCAGCCTGCGGAACTGCATTTCCCCTGGCCTGGTACTCTAGAGCAGAGGTTCTCAACCTGTGGTACGCGTACCCCTAGGGGTACGCGGACCACTTGCAGGGGTTACGCGAAGCCCTTCCCCTTATCTCTCCAATTAGCAGCTAATTAAGTTTTAATTGCCTGTAATTATTTTCGGAGCCGGAGAGCTCCGCAGCGCTAACTTCCTGCTCACTTCCGCATCAGCCAAACCATTCACAACAGCTGATCGGGGGGGAGTTCATTTATTCATGCACTTTAATTTATTCACGCACTGCTTCATTTCCCAGCTCCGCTGCCAGACGGGCTCCACCTGCAGGCTGGGCTCTGCTGCAGGCTGGGGAGAAGCTCCCTAGTACCACGCTGCTGAGAGAGCCAAGGTGGTCCGGTGTGCACACTCGCTCTGGCCGGCTCGGTGGGGAGGATTGGCCCCCCGCAGCGCTGCCTGCAAAGGGTGTGAGAGCCTCTGCCAGCCCAGCTCGCTTGCTCTGTGAGAGCAGCTCAGCAGGGAGGATTGCTCCCCCCTCGTCGGAGCTACAAGCCTTCAATCGCCGCCTTATCCCTGGAGGAGAGAACGGCCTCTTTGCTCTTCCGGCAGAGCTTTGGAAGCATCCGAGTGAGATGCTTTCTTTCCTCCAATTAAAAAAGCTAGCTTTGTGCTTGTTTAGCCTTTTAGCAGTTGGGAAGCAGCTCTCCTGCTTCTGTGTTTTATTTTAGGTCAGAAGTGAGGCGGGGCTCCAGACGGAGCCTGGCGTTGCACTGATGGCCGCGGACCTAATGCCTTGGGGACTCGAAGCCCAAGCTCAGAGGGCAAGAGCCACCCCGCTTCCCTACCTGCTTACTCTCCAGGGGGGGGGGAGGAGGAAAGACCCGCCGCTGCTGCTGCAGCCCAGCCAAATGCAGCCGCCTTGCCTGCGCTGGAAAGTCCCTGGTGCCCTGCAGCGGCTCCTCTCCCCTCTCCCCCGCAGAGCAGCAGAGTTTTGCAGGTCAAGTCTAGAGGATGGTTGATGATATCCTCACCAAGGGTTGAAGGCAGCCCCTTATCAACCTGGCCAGGGAGGGTCTTCCCCCTCACTTGCTGGCTTGGGATACAAAAAGTAATAGCCAGAAATGGGAAGAAAGGCAAGCAACTTAAACATGACCCTGGCCTGAAGAAAGTTGAGCAGGCATCTTCATCCCTGTCAGGAGGAGGAGGAGGAAGAGTAATTGCTGGTTCCAGCTCCGAATGAGAGGTTGCTGTCCCATCCACTTTTAGTCTGAGGCCAGAATAAGTAATTGTGGGAAGTGAAGGTTCAGGGGAAATCTTCACAAGGAGTACAACAGAGATGTTAAAAGACAGACTTAACCATGAGAAGTAAAATTTTGTTTTTGTAAATTTTGGGACGAATGTACAGCAAATGGTGTTACTTTAACTCTGGTCCTAGAATTGATTCTGATTCTAAATACTGGAGCCCTACGGAAACAGCTACTCTTGCTTGTATAGCAGTGTATTGGCCTACTGAAATCAAACCAGAATACTCACAATGATGTTTTTAGCACATTTTGGTTGGCATCCAGGGCGAAGAGACATCCGATACTGGTGGATATAATAGCATATTTCGTTCTTTCCTGACTGTGCAAAAAAAAAGTCAGAACTTTATTAGTTGCAGCAAAGATGCTTTAGAAATTTTATTACATCAGATTAACTACACCTTTCTGTGATATGTCCAGTTAGTGAATATAATCTTTCCCATGAAATGTTTGCCATTGAACAGACAAATTGAGCATACTCAAAGAATCCTGATATTTTACCACATGGGGTTTACATGCTTTCAAACCTACCACTGTAGCCATGAGGACTAGAAGCATGAGAGACAATCCAACCCGTTCCTGTGTGCAGTCTCCACAGGACATAATAGAGATATTTCCCTTCCCTTCCCTACCAGCTGTCAGCTGGACGCACCCTGCAGCAGGAGAAGGGCATGTTTGGACCTTATACAGTACTGTACTGACATTAGAAGTCCTGCCCTATGTGTCCCTTCCCCCCCCCCCAGCTAACTGACATGGTGGGTATCAGGGCTTTTTCAATTGTAGCACCAATATTGTGGAATGTTCTCCCCAAGAACGGTTGCCTGGACCCATCATTATATATGTCTCACTGACTTATAAAGATGTAGCTTTTGGGAGAGGCTGGCTGTTGACTAGGAGGAGGTTTGTTTGTTTGTTTGCTGCTGCTGCTGTACCACTATGAGGAGGTTTCTTTCTTTCTGTTGACTGCTGTTGCATTATTTTCTTTGACTAATGTGTCTTGCTGATAGATCCAACAGTCCTGCTTCTTCCAAGGACTATGTATGATCAAAATGTACGTTTTGCCAGGTGCCAGATCCTGCTTTGGGACAGGGGGACTAGAGGTCCTGATGGGAGGCGAGTAGAGCAGAGGTTCTCAAAGTGGTGGGTCGTGATGCACCACTTGGAGAAGGGGCAGGTCGCTACCCCCTTAAGGGGAATAGCAACCTGTGATGGCGGCGGTGGCAGTGATCCGGGGATCGTGCCATTGCCGGGGACAAAAGCGGTATTTTTAGACTTACCAGGGGTCGGGTCGTCCTCCGGAGGGTGTGGGGAACCCGCAGCCCCCCTCCCCAGCAGGCCTCCTCAAGCCTCCGAACGGCTCTTGGAGGCGATTAAAGCCCACTTCCGGTTTACTTCCCGTTTCCCCCGATAACAGGAAGTGGGCTTTATTCGCCTCCAAGAGCCATTCGGAGGCTTGGGGAGGCCTGCTGGGGGGGCGTGGGCCCCCCGCACCCTCTGGAGGACGGCCCGACCCCTGGTAAGTCCAATCCAATAGTTTCTTAACAGTCAAAGACCAGCATAACATAACACAGCAAAACACAACATCAACAAAACATCATTTATCGAGGGGAGGGGGACGTTTTTAGCCAAGCCTAAATTATGACAGGTGGAAAACACTATGCAAAGGGGGGCAGATAACCCTGGTAAGTCTAAAAATACCCCTTTTGTCCCCGGCAGCGGCATGATCCCCGGATCGCTGCTGCCGCCATCACCTCACCCACACAAGCACCCTACTCATGGGAGAAATTTTGAGAAACGCTGGTGTAGAGGCATAAGAGCAGGAGGAATGGTTTGTGCCCTTGATCATTTTTGTTTAGCCAGATTAAATGCTGATACACACAGAAATGCCCCAGGCAAGTGCTGCATAACAGTAGGGCCACATGGGAATCCCTTTCGGCCTTCATACACAAAATATTCGATAACTTTAAGTAATATCTATTTGCAGCAATCAAATTATAAAATACTCACTATAGGTGTAGTACCAGGAGGGCAGCCGGGTGGTAATGAGCACGACAAACACATTCCCTGAAACAACAAAATATACACATTTACAAAGAAGAGGACCATGGCATGATGCACTAGGTGTTCTATACGAACACCACAAAGACCTCTGGCATGTGCAGAGGATGGCATTATCACATTTTTTCAGAATGAATATTGGATTTATGTTGACCATTTATCCTGTTTAGCTGCTGGTTATATTGGATTCTTCTACAAATGTTCCTTGGGGGTCATTTCAGCAGCCTTTAATAAGGGTAGCTCAGCCTCTGTCTGATTCCATGTCTTGGTTTTTATTCTGTTGTCTCTCATTGTCAATCATTTGTTCTTATATCACTTGTGCATCACATCAGCAACCCACAAATGCAATAAACAGCAAAATAAAGTTGAAGGATAAAAGCCATATTGAAAAAAATAGGCCCAATCCTAACTCCCCACACGACAATTCAGGGGCAGCAGCACAGCTGATGCTGTATCCCGCGAGGGGGCTTTGGCTGGTAGATGTCTCCTTGGGGTAAGGGGACATTTGTAGCATGGTAAGCCCCAGTAGCTGATTTGGGTCAATGATGGGTCAACTTCAGTTCGCGTTGCTCTATGAAGGCGAATCAGGCCTGGGAAGGGGGTTAGGTCGGATTAGGCAGGCACTGCTGCTGCTGAACCCACCTCTCTCTCTCAGGCTTGATCTGCCCATTCCCCGCTCTGTTGCCTCCAACCACGCCCCCGTTCTGCCCTCCCCCCACCATTCCTGCCTCCCACGCCATCTTACCTGCCTCAGCGGGATCCGCTGGCATGTGCAGGAAGGCTCTGGCCTTCCCGCTGGAGCTCCAGCACTACCAGAGCGTGCTTTACGGCTGCATTGCAGAAGCCAGAGCCAGCAGAACATGAGTTCTTCAGAAGGGCTCAACAGTTAAATTCTTGCTCATTCATGAAGCTCACCTGTTGACTTTGGCCCCAATCCTTTGGCCTTGTGCTGCCAGAACTAGCATTCCGGCACCATAAAGTTCTTTATGGCTGTGGCAAAAGTCAACACACCATTTTACACAGTCAGGCCACAGCTGCAAGTGGCCAGCAGCCTCGCAACAACCCTCGGTGCCAGTAAGTCAGCATGGGAGAGGGAGGGTGGAGGGGGGTAGACAGAATGGGGTGGGAAGGGGAAGAAACAGGGCAGAGACTGGGGCAGGGAGTGGGGCACATCAAGGCCAGGAAGGCACCCTGGTGGTGGTACCGCTGATATCCTATCCCTCTTCTCAGCCTCAATCCAACTTCCTGGGTGTACTCGAACTTGCACCAGCTGGCACATGTCCGAGTAGATGGAGGAGACCTCCGGGATTCCCCCCCCCCCCCGCACGATGCAGTGCACACTCTGGTTTCACAATGGCAGAGGGGATTTAGGTAGGATTGGGTTGCCCATCACTTTTTCTTAGCCTAGTCTGTTTCACAGGGCTGTTGTGAAGATAATATAGAGGGAAGAGAACCATGTAGACTTGCGTGAGTTCTTTGTAGCATGGATAAGATAAAAAAGTGTAATAAATAAATAAAATGCTACAAACTTAAATGCCAATTTGCAAGCAAATTTATTAATGCATAGGAATACCAGCCTGCTATTTGAAATGGCAGACAAGTAAATATAATTGCTTGCCATTTCAAAGAACACGTTTGAAAAGGGGCGAACGTTTCTTGTTTATGGAAGCTACAGTTTCCACTGGCACCGGCCGCGTGTCTAAACCTCCTGAAATGGGAGCTGGTGACATGATGTTACATGAACTCCACCAACCCCCTGGAGAGCTGCCCAGCTGGAGTAGACAACAGAGGGCTGAATAGATCAATGGTCTGTCTGACTTAGTATAAGGGAGCTTCATATATTTTCTGTTTTGTGTTTCCCATTCACTAAAACAGGACAAAACTAGAACAATGGGTAGTTTCTATTTGTGAATTACATTAACTGATGAAGAATGTTGTTGTTTTAATACTAAGATGATGCTATTTTATATATACTTGTGTGTGTGTGTGTGTGTGTGTGTGTGTGTGTGTTTTAAACACATGCAGTAAATACACAGAAGGGCTCAACTTACAGTTATGGTCACTGTATCTTTGATATCACATCTGTTTTTTTGGATTTCCATTACTTTTTCCAGTCCATGGATTATTCCTTTATCAGTTGCTACATTTGGGTAGTTTAGAGGTGCCTCATTTATGTAGAGCTACACACAAAATGTTATCCGTTTAGAACACTGTAGGAGGATCTGCTGATATGAACATTGGTTCTTTAAATTTTGCAGAGCACATGTGTCTTGCGCTGCTGCTAATTGTAATAAAAAATAAAATTTTCACCAGAAAAGATTGGGCTTCAGGTTTACAGTGACAAAAATTACACAGTCCTCAAGAAAATGTTTCCTCAAGAACTTCAGACCTTGTTTATCTTTATTATTAAATTCCATTGATGTACTGTACATGCAGAATTTGACATTTTTGCATATCATTGCAAATTGATCTGTATTGGTTCTCTCTGAATGGGTCAACTCCAACCCATTGGGTCAACTTGTAATGGGTCAAGTCTGCGTTGATCTGTGCAGGCAGATCATGCACTGCCGAACCCGCCCCTCTCCTGGGCCCAATCCACCCATCTTCCTGCCCTGTCACCACCCCGTTCCGCCCACCCCTCCCTCATTCCACCCTGTTCAACTCCCTCCCCGCCCCCTTGCCTCCTGCGTGGGCTTACCACGCATGTTACTGACGGGTCTACGTTGATCCGCCAGCGTGCCGGCTGCTTGTGCTGCTGCAATGTGCTTTATGGTGCTTTTGCGGCAGCCAGCACCAGCCAGCATTGCCACTTCCTTTTGTTAGAATTGGGCCGTAAATAAACACCACAAAATTGCAAGGAGTTAGCATAAATCTATTCACTGGCGTCGACAGGGGGAAGCGGGGGGGGCCGCCGGGGGGCGTCGCGCGTATAGGGGTGACGCGTGATTCCCCCCCACTTACAGTTTTTAGTTGGAGGTGGGCCCGCCCTCCCTCCCCTGTGTCCGTTTGGCTCCAAAATGAGCCGAAAACGGAGCGGGGAGGGTGCTCTGCTCCTGCGCGTGACATCACGCGCGGGGGCGGAGCCTCCCCCTTAAGGGCGACGCGCGCCCCCGCTCTGGGGTGACGCGCGTCGTAGCGACGCGACTGAATCTATTCAACTCTGTTCTCTTCACATCAAGGAGGTTTTGTCTAGACTGTCCAGAAAATCATCTTCTCACTCAAACACAGCCTTGTGATAGAGCCAAGAAGTACCTTAAAATAGATTAGCTGAGGCCAGAAGTTAATGCTGATTCATTAACTCTCAGTCCTGCTTTCTGAATTCTACATCATGTTCTTGGTTCAGCACTTTAATTCATATGTTTAATGGTTACATACAGTGAGTGGCCTCATTACCTGGGAGTGTAAATACACTTATACCAACGGAGCCTTTGAGTAAGCAGCCTAACTAATGTCATGCATTGAAAAATTATGATTATGCTTATGATACAATAAATTAAGTAAACATAAATGTTTCTCTGGATCAGGTACAGTATTTAGATAAATAAGTAAAAGCTATTAATATCTTCTGGTTTTAAATTAAGCACCTGGGCGTCATGGATGAAGAATCCAAGTCTAAATGACAGTCCAAGCATGGTCTCTCTGAACATCCCATTATGCATGTCATTCTTAAACAGCTTCTCCTCCAGAATAATATGGTACCGGATTTGCTCTTCATCCTGCAGATTAAATTATTAATGCACATTCAACACATTAGCAAGATGCAGATTTTCCATTTTTCTATGGCAAAAGCAGTTGCCAAAACATTCTGTAGTTAAAAGACTTTACTGTCAATTATTCTTAGGCAGGAGACAGACAATATATATTTTAGACTACAGTGTTCATGGTGGTATGAAGCTAGAGAAATTCATAGCCTAACTACATGGGATGCTTAGTAACAACTATTTATTTTCTGACTTTTTTAATCCAAGGCAGAAGGAGATTGCAGTTTGGAGAAGTCTGATCAAAGGGAGAACTTTTTAATCCTTTCTGTGAAAGGTTTTCTGTTGACAAGCAGCATTTCCAAGTTGCTTTTTACCCTGCTGTTGAAAGTAGCATGAAAGAAGAATTGTTTGTTAGATTGAAAGGCTGTAAGCAGGGCCAGTTCAGTCCATACAGTCCAAGAGCATACACTAGTCCATACTAATACTGTAGCATACTGTAGCCTTTTTTCTGGGGTTGCGGCGTGGGCGGGCAGGTCCTCCCGCTCGTGCTGCAACCTCGGAAAAGGCTACAGCCCTGATGATTCGACAGGGTTGTAGCCTTTCCCTCCAGGTTGCGGCGTGGACGGGAGGGCCTGCCCGCCCACGTCGCAAGCTGGAAAAAATACACTTTTTGTGTTGGGGGGTATGTGGGGGCAGGTAGTCTGGGGGTACATGGCACCTTTGGAGGCCTGTGAGGGGCTAAGCGGGCCTCTAAACCCCATACTGCTGCCACTGAGGTGGTTGAGCTTCGCTAGGTTGGTCACATCTGGCAGGAATACTGTAGGACAAGGAATAGGGATAGGTGGAAACCAATGTGCACCAGTGTAAAGAGGCTATTAGGCTGTGAGATGCTGACTGGAGACCCTTTGGGCTCACAACTGCTAAGCCCACAGTAAATGTCTTGTTTAGATTGACCCTCAGACGTGTAGATTCATTGCATTTAAACCTTGCAACCCAGCGCTAGTCCCTGCTAAATTAGCACTGCAGAGAAAAGCACCGTTGAATTACCAGGAGTACCACAGTCTGTATGGAGGAATGTGGAGCATGACCCCCCCCCTTGCATAATGAACCCTCTTTATAGTGGACACCGTTTCCTGCAGTGCCACTATTGTTCCAATGCACAAATAAGCAAAGAGGGAAGCTCTTTGATATGGATATGTCCTAATAAAACGTTTGGGGACCAGAACATACCAGAGAAGTTGCCTGTTTATTCTTGAGGTAGCTTTCAATGGCTTCATTATTTGGAGCAAAAATGGTGTAACTGCTAGCAGCTTCTATTTCATTTGCCAAATTATATTGCTGTTGGGGAAAAACAAATACATATTGAACGTGGCACACCAAAATCTAGGAACTACACATCATGTCACAGCTAAGAACTCAAAATAGAAAGACACATTTGACTTCTATGAAAGTTGTTTTCCCCTTTTCATTTTTTATTTCCCTAAAATACCTCAATGAAAAATCTGCAAAAACATATTTGTACCACAGCATTTCATTGTTTTGAGCACTATCTTGAGCGGACTATACATGTGACAAATGTATGGATTCAATGTTGGGGGTGGGCAATTGGACAGCCAGCAGGTGATAAGTAACATTTTTATTGGCAAAAGTCCGAGAAGAGAAAAGGCATGGGGCAGCCTGGGAAAGAGGGGTTGGATCATGGCGCAAGTCGCTGCTGCCAGGATCCACCCTCTCCCTCCCCACTCCCTGCCCTCCCCCTCTGAAACTGCTACTGCCTCCCCCCTCCGTGCCCATGACATGCCTCCACCACCAACTTACCAGCACTGGTACAGGCTTTGGGAGCTGCTGCTGCAGACGCCATGCTGCTGCTCATTTGCGGCAGCAGCCTGGAAGCT
The DNA here is from genome assembly GCA_026170595.1 of Plestiodon gilberti rubricaudatus. Lineage (NCBI taxonomy): Eukaryota > Metazoa > Chordata > Lepidosauria > Squamata > Scincidae > Plestiodon > Plestiodon gilberti. Next base: position 111,614,777 of record JANXHW010000005.1, read on the forward strand.
CATGACTGTGGCCCTGATTTTGCACTGCCTTAAAGGATCTTGCGCTGCCGGAACTCTAGTTCCAGCAGCCCAAGGCCCCGATAGAACTGGGTCCTTAATCATGTGCTGTCACAAGTCTAATAATGCACTGCAGTCCTAGCAAAAGCACAAATACTTACAATAATATAACCCCTGAAAATGGAGTAATCTGGCATCTGTTCTAAGCGGACAAGCAGTTTAGGCAACGTGCCACTCACTCCCCTGAGGGGTGTCAGAACCTGTAGACAAAAGCACAAGGTCAACTTCAATCAGTTTGTATTGCTATGCTTACACCAGTAAGAATTTCATATGGCTCTACAAGTGCCTTTCAATTGGTTTATAGCTCTGTTTTACCATGTGTTTTTAAATGAGTATGGTTGCTTATCTTACTTAGGTAGCTTCCTAATCAATTATAATGCAGATGCAAAACCAATACATACCTTATCAATTACATGTATAATTCCATTTGTGGCTGCAATGTCACCAGCTACAATGTTCGCTCCATCAACAGTGAGATTCTGGAGAGCAAGGAAAAAGAGAGTTTATTTTTGTACTACAATTTTACTAGCTATTTAACAACTGGGGATGTAGAATCTGTGCAGAAGCAGTTTTGGAAGAAAGGAGCCCCTTTAGGGGGGCAATTTTCAACAGAAAAACACCTGGGGTACAGTTAAACCTTCCTCCTTGCATGTAGGACAGCCCAATCCTACCTAACTTTCCCAGTGTCGACGCAGCAGCGCCAGCACAGCATCTGCTGCATCCTGTGGGGAAAGTAGCCGGCGCAAGGACTCTTCGACGTAAGGGGACATTTGTCCCCTTGCCCCGGGGTAAGGCCCAGCCACTGGAATGGGGCAACATGGACCTGCGCCAGCTAAATCACATTCCCTGTGTAGGCGGATCAGGCCTGGGTGTGTGTGTATGTGATAGGATGTGGCGCTTGATTCAGCCACCCCATCCCATCACCACTCTCCCCCCACCCTGTTCTGCCCCCTCTCTGCCCTCTCCTGCCTTCCCCTGCCCCTGCACTGCCCAGCGGGAACTTACCGTGTCTAGCACATGCTGCTCCTTGCACTGGCGCCGGTGGGATGGCGCAGGGCAGGCTTTCCCGCTGGCGCAGCTTCCTGCTATGCCGTCGCAAACTGCTTTATGACAGTTTTGCGACAGCCTGCACCAGCAGAGCACGTGCTCCGCTGGTGCAAGTGGGGGATAGGATTGTGCCAATAGTCTCAATCTGAATTAGGCCCCCATGGCTGCCTTTTGAAAAGAAAGAGAGCATGCCAACCAGTCAGTCTGAAACCCATTAGTAAAAAGTAATTTCATAAGTTGTAGTTTGGCTCATAGTTTAAATGTGGTCCCAAGACATGGTCTGAGGGCAGACGAGATAGCCAGATAGCTAAACCCAAGCAGGTCTGCACCTGGTCAATGCCTGGATTGGCAACTGCCTGGCAAGTCCACTTATGTTACCCTAAGCTCCATGGTGGAAGAAAGTGTGGTATACATGTACCCAAGGAAAAGCAGTCTATACTGTTTTTGTGCTGATTTTAATACCACAGCATCCTGGCACTTCTAAAATATCATCTATTCTATGCCAATCTCCCTTTAGGACAGGCACAACCCCAAACTTGGCATGCAATTGACCATGGAACTGCAGCATGGGTCAGATGCCTCCTAAGTAGGGTAAAGACGGGGAAAAGTGTGCAGTAGCAGAAGGAACAATTCAGAGCAGTGCAATGAGCATCTCTGAAGCTTGTCTGTGCAGGATTGCAAAATATTGCAAAACATGTAGGTGATACATGATGTAGGTGATACATGAAGGGGTGGGCTGGATACTTAGTGGAGGCAGCTAAGCATTGGGCAGATTCAGAACTTAATGCAAATGTTCCTGCTGTACCTTCGTAAATAATAACTGAAAAGGTTATATGCTGTGAAGCAAAGAAGCTGGTTCTCATATAACCACACTAAGAAACAAAGCAATTCCTCTTTTATTTGGGTTCACAAGAGAACCATATTTAAACACAGGTTCAGTATATTTCTCTTAGAACATGGAATAGGAACTACCTGAGGATGAAAGGATATAGGATCTTAGCAAACTTACTCCATTTTCTTTGGACAATGCCAGGAAGTTGCCATGCAGAGATGTTATGAACCCATCAGATGAGGATAAGTTTTGGAGGTCAGCAACAGTGTATATTCCCTCTAATATGTGACACCTAATGGAAACACAACTCATTTTAAAGGAGATAAAAGTTAACTCTTTCTTTACATACAGGAGAGAAACATGTTTCAAATCCAAATACTATCTGAGCCAGGGGTCAATCATTTGTTGCCAGCAGCACTATGGGAGGCTCTTCCCTGTGGTTTCTCCTACACAGCTAGTGGTAAGTTTAGTTTGTATCCAGGATCCATCTAGATGGGGCCAGTGATGTGTTTCTTCACCCCATAGACGATTGGATAATATTTATAGGATTAAAAGCCATGGCTGTATAAAAAAATGTTTATCGTTTTAAAAAGTTTGCACTTAAAAGCATTAAAAACATCAAAACATGAAACTACTAAATACTAAAATGACAACGTTTCATCTTCCTCGGGTAGCAAGCTGAGCCTGCTGGGACAAGTCTGGGACACTTTGATGTTTTTAATGCTTTTAAGTGCGGACTTTTTAAGTTTTTTAAACTATAAACATTTTTATACAGCCATGGCTTTTAATCCTGTAAATATTATCCAGTTGTCTATGGGGTAAAGAAACACAGGATCAGTATATCCAGATGCTGCCCCCCCCTACTCAATGATGCTCCAGCCTCTGTTCCTTTCTACCACTCTCCAGTGCTCTAGTTCATCACTCCACTCCACTCCCCATTTCCTCTTCCTCTCTGTCCCTCTCTTTGTTTTCTAATACAGATAATGGAAGGAGGAGGAGGAGCAGTGGAGGCAAATAGGCAGACAAGAGATGGGCAACCCCCTACCCAATCTGTTGCCTGAGGTGGCCACTTCAACTGGCCTCATGGATGGGCCAGCCTTTGGCCCAGCCAAACAGCAAGAGAAGGTCTGGGCAGAAACAAATTTTCACTGCCAGTATCCTTTTGTTCCTCAACTGAGGCAGCAGTTGATTTATTGTTTTTAATATGCTTATACTGGTATCTTCTTACCCACCTTGTTTCTGTTTTTAATAGAGAAAGGTGGAATCAAAATCAATAAGTAGTAAATTAATAAGGTTAAGGTAAAGGTATCCCCTGCTCGAAGGCCAGTCGTGTCCGACTCTAGGGTGCGGTGCTCATCTCCGTTTCTAAGGCCGAAAAGCCAGCACTGTCTGAAGACGCTTTCGTGGTCATGTGGCCGGCACGGAACACTGTTACTTTCCCGCTGCAGCGGTACCTATTTATCTACCTGCAATTTCTTGCTTTCGAACTGCTACGTTGGCAGGAGCTGGGACAGGAGATGGGAGCTCACTCCATCACCTGGCACTCAGGTCATAAGAACATAAGACGAGCCCTGCTGGATCAGGCCAAAGGCCCATCTAGTCCAGCTTCCTGTATCACACAGTGGCCCCATCAGATGCCTCAGGGAGCACACAGCCAACAAGATAACCTGTTTCCTGCTGCCACTCCCCTGCACCTGGCACAGAGAAAACCTACTTCTAAAACCAGGAGGTTGCTTATGGCTTGTAACCTTGCATGGTCTTTTTCTCCATGAATCTGTCCAAACCTCTTTTAAAGGCATCAAGGCCAGGTGCCATCACCACATCCTGTGGCAAGGAGTTCCACAGATGAATTACATGCTGGGTAAAGAAATATTTTCTCTTGTCTGTATTAATACTCCCTCCACTCAATTTTAGTGGATGTCCCCTGGTTCTGGTGTTGTGCGAGAGGGAGAAGAATTTCTCTCTATCCACTCTCTCCATGCCATGCATAATTTTATACGTCTCAATCATGTCCCCCCTCAGGAGCCTTTTTTCTAGACTGAAAAGCCCCAAACGCTGTAGCCTTTCCTCACAAAGGAGGTGCTCCAGCCCACAAATCATTCTGGTCGCTCTTTTCTGCACCTTTTCCAATTCAACTATATCCTTTTTGAGGTGTGGTGACCAGAACTGGACACAATACTCCAGATGTGGCCTTACCATCGACTTGTACAAAGGCATAATGATACTGGCCGTTTTATTCTCAATCGTTTTTTTAATGATCCCAAGCACGGAATTGACCTTCTTCACAGCCGCCGCACACTGGGTCGACACTTTCATCGACCTGTCCACCAGCACCCCAAGATCTCTCTCTTGATCCGTCACAGACAACTCAGAACCCATTAGCATATATGTGAAATTTTGGTTTCTTGCCCCAATGTGCATCACTTTGCACTTACTTACATTGAAGCGCATCTGCCATTTTGCTGCCCATTCTCCCAGTTTGGAGAGATCCTTCTGGAGCTCTTCACAATCCCTGCTGGTCTTCACCACCCGGAAAAGTTTAGTGTCATCCGCAAACTTGGCCACCTCGCTGCTTATCCCCAACTCCAGGTCATTTATGAATAAGTTGAAAAGCATTGGTCCCAAGACCGATCTTTGGGGCACACCGCTTTTCACCTCTCGCCATTGTGAAAACTGCCCATTGACTCCCACTCGCTGTTTCCTGGTCTTCAACCAGTTCCTAATCCACAAGAGGACCTGCCCTCTTATTCCCTGACTGTGGAGTTTTCTCAGGAGCCTTTCATGAGGGACCGTGTCAAACGCCTTCTGAAAATCCAGATATATAATATCCACGGGTTCGCTCGCATCCACATGCCTGTTGACCTTTTCAAAAAATTCTAACAGGTTTGTGAGGCAAGACTTCCCCTTGCAGAAGCCATGCTGACTCTCCCTCAGCAAAGCTTGTTCTTCTATGTGTTTTAAGATTTTATCTTTAATGAGACTTTCCACCATCTTCCCTGGAACAGATGTTAGGCTGACCGGCCTGTAGTTTCCCGGGTCCCCCCTCCTTCCTTTTTTAAAGATTGGCGTGACATTAGCTATCCTCCAATCCTCTGGCACAGTGGCCATTTTAAGAGACAAGTTGCATATTTTGGTCAATAGGTCAGCAATTTCATTCTTGAGTTCCTTCAGAACTCTTGGGTGGATGCCATCCGGGCCTGGTGATTTATTGATCTTTATTTTGTCAATTAAGTCTGAGACGTCTTCTCTTTTAACCTCTATTTGACTTAATTCTTTAGTTAGGGGAGGCCATTTAGGCAGCAGTATTTGCCCGAGGTCTTCTGCCGTGAAGACAGATGCAAAGAACTCGTTTAATTTCTCTGCAGTCTCCAAGTCCCCTTTTATCACCCCTTTCTCTCCCTCACCATCCAGCGGACCAACCGTTTCCCTGGCAGGTTTCCTGCTTCTAACATATTTGAAGAAGCTTTTATTATTCCCTTTTATGTTGCCTGCCATACATTCCTCAAAGTCTTTCTTGGCCTCCCGTATCATCTTTTTACATTTCTTTTGCCACAGTTTGTGCTCCTGTTTATTTTCCTCATTAGGGCAAGACTTCCATTTACGGAAGGAAGCTTACTTGCCTTTTATAGCCTCTTTAACTGTGCTTGTTAGCCATGCCAGCACAGCCCCAGTAAATTAATAAATCCACCCAAATGATTCCTAAATATAAACAATGCCAGTAATGACCTTTCAAAACTGGAAAGGCTGAAATGTTCTCAGAAAAGTCATCCCACACCAGAGGATGTTGATATCTGATGCCCTCATTGTCTTTATATAAAAGAGGTTGGGTCCTGGGTTCAAATCAATACACTTTAGTGAAAACTTTGATGCAGGCACAATTTACAGAAATAGAAATGAGCTGCTCTAGCACCTGAGGTGGAGCATGAGTTGGAGACTGAAAGGGTGGTATCAAGAGGACTTTCTGGGTAGTCTTTTTAAGTGAGTCAACATTCTCCAGCTCTAGTTTCATATGTGTAAATTTCAGCTCTGTTAGTGCCCTGACTGACAAGTAAGATTCAAGGAGGCAATTCTTGTAAGCACTTTACAAGATCATGCAAATTATAAACAGAATAATGATGACAGAAATATTCAACATACTTTATAAGGGCTATGATATTGCTTTTAGACATCCAAAAAGCTTTCTCGTCTTGATCCATGTTGTCAATTATGCGGTGAGAGGGCACAAGGAAGGTTAGATTTGACATATCTGCCAGAAGAGGCTTCATTGCAGCTATCTGAATCACAGGATAAAATATATTATATTTTATCACATTAGTTAAACTGACATATGTTATTCGCATGCATAGATCTAGATCTTTTACTGTGCAATCCTGCTTAACTTTAGGCTGGCAGACCTCCTGCTCCGCCGGCCTATGGTGTCACAAAAGTGCCATAAGGCTTGTGGCACCGGGAGAGTAAGTGGCACCAGCGCTGAGGCTGGCGCCACTCACTCTGCTGCCTACCTGAACCTGCGCCAGGTAAGGGCTGTGCCGGTCAGTGCAGGGGCGTCGGGAGGGAGGGCAGGGTAGGAGAGGGGGCCATTGGCCAGCCAGCCTGGGAGGGGGTGGGCATATCTAGCAATTTTAAGGTATGGAGATTCGAAGGCAGGACCATATAGCCCAGTGGTAAAGTACCTGTTTTCTTTGCAGCAGGTTACAGGTTTAATCCCTGCTATTTTCAGATATGGAAGTATCTCACATAGCAGACCTGCAAAAAGCCTTGTTGGAGGCCTTGAAGTGTTGCTGCCCCTCAGCAGGGCTGGCTTTAAGCCAACTGGACCAATTGCTCCCAATTGGGCCCCGCGCCCCTTAGGCACGCTACAGTAGGTACCCTAGGGTACCCGCTAATCTACTCTAGTTTTGTCAAATACACACAACACCACATTACAGTTTGGCATTTATGTTCATTGAATCTGAAATTAGTAAGATTTTAAACTTTAAGAGATAACTTTTTCATAAGAAGAGGCAATAACATGACATTTATTAATGTGAAGTGATTTTTAGAAATCTAAAAAAGATAATTTGTTCCCAACAATACTGTTCACTTACATTTTGAATTTTTTTCTAAATAAAAAAATAAAATTAATATTTTTACTAAATCCTTCCACAGTCACTAAAACAAGTGGTTTTGTAACTATTTACGTTTCAGTGGTAATCTACACATTCTGTTTGTTCACTTGTAGGCTTACATGTATATAATTTTTTATTAAAATGTGCTTAGATCCATTTGGTCCATTAACTCACATGCACTTTTTAAGCGCATGTTTTGACTACTTTTCATTCTACCATAGAGATATAAAGTCTATAATAAATTTTATTTATCTCTCTAATGGTGCAATTCTAACCAACCCCCCACACTAGGATGCAGTGATGCTGGGACAGGCTCTGCTGTATTCAGCACGGGGCTGGAGGTTGCTGGAAGGTAAAGGAACATTCGTCCCCTTACCCTGTGTTGAGCCCCAGCAGGGCTACTCGGACATACGCCAGCTAAATGGTCGGTGCAAATCCGAGCAGCTCTGTGTTGGACTTTCAAGCCCGGAAGGGGGATAGGATTTGGCATGCCTCCTCCACCATGCCCGCCCTACTCCCAGACCTGATCCACCCTCTTCCCCACCCTCCTCCCTGCCCTGGAACGCCCCTCTGTGCCCCATTCCACTCCCCTGCCCATCCGCAGTCCGGTGGGAGCCTACCTGCTCCGGCGGGGGCTGCACAAGGATCTGGAACTGGCAGACTGGCTCAAGCCTTTCCGCTGGCGCCATGAGCCTCCATGCTGCTGCAACGTGCCTTACGGCATGTTTGCGACAGAATGTGTGCTTGTTTCGCTGGCGGAGGCCGGTATAGGATTGGGCTGCCCATTTCTATAGACCTTGGCAGTGAAACTGGGGCCCCACAGAAAATGTTTCCAATTGGGCCCTGCAGCTCCTAAGGCCTGCTCTGCCCCTCAGAGAACAGACAATACTGGGCTACATGGTCTGACTCTGTAAAAGGGTGTTTTGTATGAGAAATGCAACAAGTTGCAAAGAAACAAAAGTTTAGTTTGTATGCTCTGCATCATTACCTGGCTTCTGCTTTCAGCAACACCATTCTTAACATACAAAGTTATAAGCAAAATGTGTGAGTTTGGATCTTGTTTTTCCTTCCCCACCTTTGAATTAGTGTGAGGGGGCCTGCAAAATGCCATGAAACCCAGAGAGGGTAGGCGGATTTTAGATCTTAGTCTTTGCTATGGTTTCTGTGCCAATCGCACGTTCCCCATGTCATTTACTGTTTTTAAAAAGTTTCCATTGACAGCCAAAGGATGCTTTTTAAAAATGATGCATAGCTCATGGGAGGCATGCAGTCAGGAAAGGTACCACAGCAGGGGTTGAGAGCAACAGCTCCCCTACTCCCTGCTATGATTTTGCAGCATTTCACAGACTACCTACTTCCCACCAGCTGAAAGAAAAAAGAAACATTGGACTTCACCCTTGGGTACCTTTGGGCAGAGTGGCAATTCCTAAATTAATAAGCAAATAATAAAAATAAATACTTAATGTTATCTCTGGGAATTTTAGTAAGATACACTAATAATACTCACATCAATCCAATCATTAAATCCAGTTGCTTCTGACAGAGAAGACAGTTCCTGAACACACACACACACACACACACACACACACACACACACACACAGAGAGAGAGAGAGAGAGAGAGAGAGAGAGAGAGAGAGAGAGAGAGAGATATTACTAACAGGGAGAGACCATAGCTCAGTGCAGCGTTTCTCAAAGTCCTACAGGGGAGTTTACTCCCCTGTAAGTCTTGGGCGGGGGCGGGGTGATGTTGAAGGCAGTGCTCCAGGATCACGCCCGACCCCAACCCCAAAACGCTTTTTTAAGCATACCTGGTTGCCCTGCCAGCTCCCCGAAGGGTCGGGGGGGGGGGAGTTGCTGCCGCCTCTGCAAGCCTCCCCAAGGCTCTAAACAGCGGCAATTGTGTTAAAAAGCACACTTTTGGTTTTCAGTCGAAGTTGGAACATGTTAATAATAATGATGATGATAATAATGAAAAAAACCTTCCCACGACCCTCAGGAACATCCATGGGACCCATGTTTGAGTTGCGACCCTTAGTTTGGGAACCACTGCTCTAACCATTACACCACACTGTTGGCTCTCATGTAGTATTGAACAATTGTGAACACTGGTCTAATTACTAGAAAATAAAATATTTACTACCATGTGAAAAAAAGAGGGATCACTTGAATTGTGCCAATTGGCCTGAATTCCAGCTGGGGTAGAATTCAACGCTATCCTAACCAGGCAAACAGGTCTTTATTACCACTCATGTTATACAGTATAACAAACCCCTAGTACTATACTTCTTTCACATGTTTGTGTCTCTGATCCCTGGTAGCAAAAAATAGCAGAGATAAATGCTGCATCAAATAAATGCTGCAGATAGCTGACTTGTGAAATATTTCTAATGTTGGACTTTAACATTGTACTGTATATATTTTAGCTGAATTGCTGACTAACATCATTTAGGCTGCAATCCTATGTATACTGTACATTCCTGGAAGTAAGTCCTATTGAACTTATTGGGACTTACTTCTGAGTAGATATGCATAGGATTTTTTTTGGCTATTAGACCACTAACAGAGTCCCTCTCACCTCCATGGCATTTCCATAGCATATACTGCCATCTCCTTCATAGCCTTTTGAGCACACACACTCCCAGACTCCAGAAGACGTGAGCTGACAAATTGCCTGTGAAAAAAAGAGAGATTCAAACAGCTAGGGATCTGTGCACTCTTATTGATGCAATAAGATCTGCAGCATAAAGCACTGCAAAGCCTTTTTTCAGGTAGAGCTCTATCAATGGGCACATTTCTGTTCAGCCAAGATCTCAAGCAAGCCAACACTACTTCAGTCCCAATGCAATAAACTGACCTTATGGGCTAGGCCGAGTATAGTTAGCCACATGCTTTTATGAATCAAAGCAACTGCAAGACAAATCCTTTTAATTTAAATGCATTGATTGGTGTATTCATTGCAAGGGACAGTTTGCAAAAAATTTAAAGTCTTGTGGTAAGATTTTTCAGGTACAATTACATCCTCCTGTGTGAGCCACTACTTTGTTTTATATCGATAAGGCCGGGCCCACACAGAAGATGCTCTTGGAGAATTATGTTTTTTTTGTTTGCATCACTCTTTGAAGAAGAGTTGCTAATGTGATCTTAAAAATGAACTGTTATCTGATTATTTTAATTCCTATTTTGGGGGATCTATGCTGCCTCTATCCTGTTCCAGACTCTATCACTGTGCTGGTTTTCAAATAATATCTGGTCCTTTATCAGTCACTTAATAAACAGATACTGCTGAGACATGAATCTGTTCCTTCAAGGAATTTTTATGACTATTATGAGATGATAGAACTTGTGGCTACCATACAGATGCCAAAAACATATATAGTTAAGTAGTAAGGACAGAAGGACCAGGAAGTTTAAGACGCTGATAGATGATATTCATTCTCCTGGTCACATGAGAAAGTGTATCTTGCTGTATCTATCTCAGTTTTAAAAACTCAAGGAGTTCAGAAACCGAACAAATAACTCACCAGTGGGTGACACTTCCCATTTTGTTTGGAGCAAGAGTTTAGTGACTCACATTCATATCCATTGCCCCGAAATCCTTCTTTACATTCACAGTCATTCTGCAGTGGAATCATGGAATAAAGTTACTAACATAAAATACATCTGCTCACCAGTGACGTGTGGTGGGGAGGCACATACATACATAGTGCTCTCTCTCTCTCTCTCTCTCTCTCTCTCTCTCTCTCTCTCTCTCTCTCTCTCGCTCTCGCTCTCGCTCTCACTCTCTCTCTCCCCCACCCCGGAAATAAATTTAAAAATGTAGAACATTTCCCAACAAATAGCCCTGAGTTAGAGGACAAACATTACAGCTGCCATTAAGGCCAAATAAAGTTCACTTGTCTAGCCCATGAAAACAGACAGAGATATTTGTAGAGGAAAGAAGCAGAAGAATATGCGTATACTGAAAGGAAAGCAGATAAAATTTTATCACTATCTCCATGCCAGGAAAAGCTTCACCTACTAAATTTGTGTCAGGCTGAGGTTAAAGACACAGGAACAGAGCCAGCAAAACAGTTTAGCAACTGTAGCAGGAAGCAGAGAGAAGTAGTTCTGTAAACATACACATATAATATGATCTATGGATTCCGTGCCAATAAGTTACCGTATTGGTCTGAGTATAAGACTCACTTTTTTCTCCTAATTTAAGTTTTTAAACTAGGGGTGCGTCTTATAATCAGGCTGTTGCAATTTAATGCCAGTGATTTAATTAATTTTTTTAATAGCACCAAACTTTAAGTGTGCGTCTTATAATCAGGTGCGTCTTATACTCGGGACAATACGGTATATTGTTCTGACAAAAACCAGGAACTAGGTTATAGATCGGGGGTTCTTAACCTTTTTATGATTACAGACCTCCAATGGATTGCCCAATATATCCCCATACCCCCTTCGCCAGACTGTCGAAATCATCACCACCACCAGTCCTATTAGGTACCAGTATGACTTCAAAAATTGTCAATAGCTTGGTTTTACTTTACATATGGATAGCTAGGAACAGAATGCCTCAATCTGGATTAATAATGGTAATAGTTAACATTTTATTTTTTATTTTTCAGAGATCGAGTCCCATACCCACGTCATTTGATTCCCATACTCCCGGTTAAGCATCCCTGTTATAGATTATTGAATTCCATTGGCAGAAACCTCTTTGCTACTTCATAAAGACAACCTTCTGAGTAGATATGCCCAGCTAACTGGACAAGAGGCAGTTTTTCAATTGGTGCTCCTCTTATATTTAGCAGGGGGAGAGTAACTGCCCCCCTTCACCCCAGCACAGTGTCTTTTCTGGTGGCTGTTTGCGGTTGTGTTCTGCATCTTTTTTAGATTGTGAGCCCTTTTGGGACAGGGAGCCATTTAATCATTTGATTTTGTGTGTAAACCGCTTTGTGAACTTTTTGTTGAAAAGCGGTATATAAATACTGTTAATAATAATATATAAATACTGTTAATAACCAAAGACTTGTATGATGCAAAAATGAAGGAAGAGGCAGATTTAACTTACCTGCCCTGGTCCTATATAGAGGCAGGTAGCATTACTATGACAGCCTCCAAAATGAGGCAGCAGGCAGTTGTTGATTTCTGAGCAGTCTCTCCCATTTCCTGTCCACCCTGGTTGGCATATACACTCATGGGTTCCAGGACCAGTCTTAATACATTCTGCCTGCAGGTATATTAACAGCACATAAGTGTTACAGCCAATTCTTTGTTGTTCAAGATGAAGTGGGAGGGAGAGAGGAGAAAGTGCAAATGTAAGTGAAATGAAAGTGCAAATTACATTTGCAAATGTAACAAGCAGTGGTGTAGACTTGAGTCTATTGACTCAGACTCGAGTTGGACTCAAGTCGCATCAATGACTTGACTTAGACTTGACTCAGCGATTGTAAAAGACTCGAAAGACTCGACTTGAGACTTGGAGCCTTTTACGCCAAGTCAAATTTTATTCAGGTTTAAATCCGTTTTCCCCATTAAATAGACTGTATATATGTTGTGGAATTGTATACTTACATTAGTATTGCAACCATGTGGAATCAAATTAGCACAAGGATCTACTTCGCTGCAGGTTATTCCGTCTCCTTCATAACCAGGCTTACAAACACAGCTAAAAATGGCATCAAATTATAGGATAAATAGAAAAAAAAGCTAAGCATATTACTTTATCTTTGAGATAGTGGCAGTTCTACCTTGACTGTAAATGGCAATCCAGGTTCTCAGGCAGGAGTCTCTCCCAATCCTGCTACCTAAGATTCTTTAACAGCAGATTCTAAGCACTGAAATCTGGCATGTCATACATTCAAACCATACAGGCAAATCATATGCTGTGTCACTGACAGCCAGACTGGATGGGATGTTAATTGCATCATTTGTTTGTTTGGGGGGGGGGGGGAACTGCAGCAGGGGACTGATCAGGATTGGGGACTGTGATGGGGTTAGAGTTCCTCTCCACAACAGTCAGTATGGTGCCCTTCCCACAGTTGGTATTTGCCCTGCAAGGGGAGCAGCCTTTGTCAACATTGCTAAACTGGCAATTTTGCCTATTACAGATGCACACTATGGACCTACCTCATGGCACCATTCTTAAACAGGCAATCAGCATGTGCATGACAGAACTGAAGAAAAGTTCCACATGGAAACACTTGCGTGTCACAGAATTTTCCCGCATATCCACTTTTGCATGAACCAGCAAGGCAGATTCCATCACTGTCTATTTGGTTGTCGCACTTCCCATAAATACACAAACATTCTGTGGGAGGAATAAAGCAATGTCAATGAAATAACAGAAGGAGGAATAGTCATTGAGAACATACTCCTTTAAAAAGCTGCTATAAAAGCTTTCAACTGCTATTTTTTTAAGGGCAAATTCAGGTGGTAAAATATTTTTCATGTTTTTTTTTTTTAATTTGGCTTAAATCCTGCTCTCCCCCATACATTCTGGCTCATTTTGGAAATAAAACAAGAAGGAACAAGTATATGCCAAACAGCCCAATCCTATCTCGGCCTCTCCTGGCAGTACTGGACTCTGTGCGGTCGCAAATGTGCCGTAAACATGTTGTGATGGCATGTAGGCCAGTCCCACTGGTGTGGAGGCCAGCACCGCCAGGCCTCTGTCGGTGAAGGAGCAACACCTGCCAGGGCAGGTTAGCTCCGCACCAGGCAGCGGGGAGGTGGGGGGCAGGTGGAATGGAGATGGAGAGGGGGCGTTTCAGGGCAGGGGAAGGGCGGGGAGGAGGATAGATCAGGCCCGGATGGGGGTGGGCTCAGTGGAGGAGGCCTCCGCAGAATCCTATCCCCCGTCCTGGGCTTCAAAGCCCGATCTGGGGCTGCTCAGAGTTGCGCTGGCGTGCCTCTGAGTAGCTGGCATGCATTTAGTAGCATTTAGCTAGCGTGCCTCTGAGTAGCCATATAGGGGCTGCTGGGGCTTGACACGAGGGAAGGGGACGATTGCCCCCTTCCCTCGAGGATACCTCCATCCCTGCGCTGGATCCAGCGCAGCCTACCCTGGTGCCACTGCAGTGCAGTGCTTTGGATAGGATCGGGCAGTTAGGCTCACATTCTTTACCTCCCCTCCTTCATATGTGAGGGGAGGAGATTGGTGCTTCTCTGGATCCAGCAAGAACAGTCCTGCTGGATTAGGCCAAAGGCCCATCTAGTACAGCATTCTCTTTCTGACAGTGGCCCATCAGCTGCCCATGGGAAGCCCACAAACAGGAGAAAAGGGTATACTTTGCTCCCACCATTGCTCCCCTGCAATTGGTATTCAGAGGCATACTGCTGCTGGTTGGAGGTCGCACATAGCCATCATGGCTAGTAGCTATTGATAGACTTGTCCTCCATACAATCGTCCAATCACCCTGTAACCCCATTCAAGCTAGCGACCATCACCACATCTTGTAGCAATGAATTCCACAGACTAATTACATGCTGTGTGAAGAAGTAGATACAAGTCAGTGCTTCCACATACCCGCACTTAGCTTCTTGTGATCACAGGGAAGAAGCTGTATTCTCATATCATAAAACAATAACATCAACCCCATATGAGAGCTGATCATTCAATGATATGTAATTTATGTACAATATTGTCTCCTGCAATGTGAATAAAACATCTAGCGAAGGAGGAAGTGTTGTGCTTACTTTTCTCACATTGAGGCCCATATTTATTGGGATCTGAACAGAACTGGCAATGTGATCCTTCAAATCCAGCATTGCAAACACAAGTTCCATTTCCTTTCATTCCATCTAAACACTGCAACATGAAACAAATATATTTGGAATATGTGCATTGGGGAGATTCATGTGAAACAATATTAGTAAGATATTTTTCTTTCTTTCTACAAGATGATAGTTCCCTCTGTGAAGGTAAGACACAGGGCCGGCCCAACCATGCGGCCAACTGAAGCAATTGCTTCAAGCTCCTCACCATCTTGCCTCCACGGCTCCTCCTTCTCCTTCCACTCCCTGGATTGGAAATGGAAGGGGGTGGGGACCAAAGAGGAAATGTGGAAGGGAGGAGAATGCTGAGCTAGAACATTGGAGAGTGGGAGAAGCAGAGGCTGGCTCATCATTGGATGGGGGGGGGCAGCATTTGGCATGCCACCTCAGGCATCAGAATGACTTGGGTTGGTCCTGGTAAGACCGAAAGCCAAAATGGAGTTTGACATCTCCGTTCCTGTTTTCCTTCATTTTGTCTTTCAATAATGAAATAATGTTACTAATATCTTACTGATCCAAATGTGCCACGTATCAATAGGACTTATCTTTTTTTTTGTTTACATTTTAATCTGATGTTTCAAAACTAGACATTTTGAACAGTAGACCAGACCCTCAATACCCACCCACCCAGTTACTCAGATTAAATTCACATAACTCTCTGCTTGTAATTGAAATCTTTGAGTTGTGAATTGATTTTGGTTCACGGCATGCATGAAGAAGTCACTCTTTCAGTTTGCTGTACGATAAATTCAGTTTTCCTTTCTGTGTTTAAGGAGCTTTAGATTTTTTTCTCCACTGAACTTATTTGTCAAAGGGAAGGGAAGCCTGTCATGACGGGCAGCACAATCCTGCCTAACTATCCGGCGGGTGTCCCAGGGCCACCCGCCAGATCCTATCCCTATTCCAGGCCGCTCTGGAATGGCTTGAAGGTCTACTCAGGGAGACGTTCGTCCCCGTCCCCCAGTGTAAACCGGGGAAGGCCCAATGGGCCTCGTCGGATTTCTGCCAGCTATTTAGATGGCGGAAGTAAGAGGATTCCGTGTAAAGGCCACGCCGGCCGGGAGGGAGATGGGGATATGACGGCCACCATCCCCGCCCCCCCCAGGCTGGCTCGGCCAATGGTCCCCCTCCCTCGCCGCCTGGAGCGCTCCTGTACCCGCCGGAGCTGGACTTACCTCCTCCGGCGGCCGCAGGGACAATCTGGTGCCGAAAGGCGGTCAGCCTCCGTTCCCTTATTCCCAAGTCATTGCAAACGTGCTTTCCGGCACATTTGCAACAGCTTCTGGTGGCAGAGCGCTCACTCCACTGCCAGATAATTGCGCAGGATTGTGCTGTCAAGCAGATATGTTGAAAGCGCCATATCTCAACAAGAGGGTCATGTGGACCAGCCATCATTTCTAGAGTGTAACAAAGGAAATGGAGCCCACCTAACACTAAATACCTTTACCTGTCCATTGCCTGAGCAGGGATTTGAAAAACCACCAGGACATTGATTGCAGCCTGGGCCAAAGAATCCTTTGCAACAGTTTGGCTCCTGTGGAAAAAAATCAGATGCTTCCTTGAGACAATGCTAAATGAGCAACAACTGAATTTGAGTGTTTGTGTGAACGTTTAGCAAGCCCTTATCAGATGAGAAGGTTGTAAATGGGGGATATTTGGATTTGGATGTTCAGAGTGAGGATGCTATATATTTGCATGATGTGCTCACCCTGTTCCATGCTGACTTTGCTTCTGTTTGCTGCCACTTACAGTTTTTTGCTGTAAGTGACTTAGGCTGCAATCCTATCCACACTTACCTGGGAGTAAACCCCATTGATTATAATGGGACTTACTTTTGAGTAGATATGCGTAGGATTGGGCTGCAGTTGCTTTTTGTGACTTATCAATTGCAGCTCTGCACATGTAAAGATGCCAGTCTTTGCTATATACACCAAAGGTTTTGTGTGTGCATGTTGGCTATTTTTGTTTTATGTGCTTGATTGCCTAAAGTACTCAATAACAAAGATGAAGATGTGAAGATTTTTTGAACGTGGCAACAAATAGTGAAAGTGACTGATGGGTCTGTTACAAGTAGCAGCTTCAGGAGAGGATGAGAGATATAAGAACTCCATAAGATTATCAGCAGTTTTACAGGAGACTACCAACAGAAAGATTTTTTGCATCTCCTCACCTTTTTTGTTACATTGCAGTACTTAGCACATCCATATCGCAGAAGGCCCTGGTCACGGTAAATACATCTGCTTCTGATGATAGCCTAGAGCATTAAAAAAAAAATCTAATAAACCACCCATAACCAACAGAGGTATTTGGCACTATTATAAAAGCAACCAAAAAAACTATATAAATCTAGCAGGAGATCATATCATATCATATGCAAACATTTATTCTGTTATTATGTAATATTTTGAATTTAGGTAAAGGTAAAGGTGACCCCTGACAATGAAGTCCAGTCGTGTGGTGCTCATCCCCATTTCAAAGCCGAAGAGTCAGCGTTGTCCGAAGATGCCTCCGTGGTCATGTGGCCGGCATGACTTTCCTTGCCGTAGCGCGTTTCATGCAGCTGGAACACGGAGCGCTGTTTACCTTCCCGCAAGCGGTACCTATTTATCTACTCGCATTAACATGCTTTGGAACTGCTAGGTTGGCAGGAGCTGGCCAAGCAACGAGAGCTCACCCCAACGCGGATTCGAACTGCCGACCTTTTGATCAACAGCTCATGGTTCAGCGGTTTAACCCACTGCGCCACCCACTGGCCTATTTTGAATTTACGGTGAGGTAATAGAAGGAAATCTCTGATTATTGATTTGGTAATTTTCTGAGCGCCGAAGAATAGATGCTTTTGAACTGTGGTGCTGGAGAAGACTCCTGAGAGTCCCTTGGACTGCTAGGAGATCAAATCAGTCAATCCTAAATGAAATCAACCCTGACTGTTCCCTGGAAGGACAGATACTAAGGCTGAAACTCAAATATTTTGGCCACCTAATGCGAAGAGAGGAGTCTCTGGAGAAGACTCTGATGCTGGGAAAGATTGAAGGCAAAAGGAGAAGGGGAAGGCCAAGGATGAGATGGTTAGACAGCATCACCGATGCAACGAACATAAAAATGAGCGAACTCAGGAAGATAGTAGAGGATAGGAAGGCCTGGCGGGATATGGTTCATGGGATCACAAAGGGTCGGACACGACTTAACGACTGAACAACAACAACAACAAATTTTCTGGGTGGTAAGATGACTTACAACAGTGCCCGGTCCCGATGCTATACCCCCTGATCTATTGAAAGCGGACCCGGTGTGGTGGGCCTCATTGCTTGCACATCTCTTTACCCTGGTAGATAGAACTGGCTTGATGCCTAAGATGTGGACCAGGGCTATAGTTATTCCAATTTATAAAAAGGGAAATCATAGATCTCCAAACAACTATAGGCCTATAAGCCTCTTGTCAGTTATTGGTAAGATGTATGCAAGGCATCTGTTGAATAAACTGACTGCCTGGATTAGAGAGAATGGAATCTTGGGGCTGGAACAAGCTGGGTTCAGGCAGGGTAAATCCACTTTAGATCACTGCCTGATATTGTCTCATCTCATTAACAAACAGCTAGTGAGGGCCAATTCTAAACTTTTTGTGGCTTTTCTTGATCTTAAGGGAGCTTTTGATTCTGTTGACAGATCCCTTTTGTGGGATAAACTTCTACATCTTGGGCTTGAAAAAAGACTCCTTTATCTTATTAGAAATTTATACTCTGATACCAGCTGTCAAGTTAAAGTCTCCTTGAGTGGGGAACTCTCTGAACAGTTTTCAACTAACAGAGGAGTCAAACAGGGTTGTATCTTGGCCCCCTCTCTGTTTAATCTCTTCATTAATGATCTGGCTTCCTATTTAGAGGAAATAGAGGGTCATAGTCCCAAACTTGGGCTATTACGTATACCTCTTCTTCTCTATGCAGACGATGCAGTCATTTTATCGTGCGACGTCTGGGATTGAAACGTTTAATAAATAGATGTACAGAGTATCTATGTAAGAACAACCTGCAATTGAATTACGGTAAATCTAAAATTGTGGTTTTCGGCAAATCATGGAAGCCATCTAATTGGATCTTTAGTGGTAACAAAATAGAGCAGGTAAAACAGTTTAAATACCTAGGGATCTATTTTCACTATAAACATTCGTGGATCCCTCATTGTAAAGCTGCCTCAAGTACTGCTAGGGTTACTGCCCAAGCTATTATACGTTTTCATTACACCAGAGGGAATTCTTATGTGCCAGCAGCTCTTGAGGTCTTCAATGCTAAAATCATTCCTCAGGTCCTGTATGGCGTCCCTATATGGATGTGTGCTATGAACCGTTCTCTAGAGAGGATTCAGGCGTCATTTCTCCGGAAAATCTTTGGGTTGCCAGGTTGTGTGGCCTATGCCACTCTCTGTTTAGAAGCTGGTCAATCTCGGGTGGAGACTGTGGCATGGCTGAGATTTTTTAAATTTTGGTTAAGAGTTTTCTACGATCTAGACCAGGATAGTTTACTTACCCGACTTCTCTTGGACTCTGAGCCCCCTTTTGGGGCCACTTATTTTGAAAATAAAATACAATCTATAGGCCTTGCTTTAGATATAGTAGGTTCACTGACCCACGAACAAGCATTTAGAACAATTAGGGGCAGGCTTCTGGATATTGAACAGCAAGAACTTCAGCATGCTGCCAACACGACATGCTCACCACTTCATTATCAGATCCCTATTAAGTATGGCCAACGGGCAGAGTATTTATACCACCTAAAATGCCCATCTGATTGTAGGGCCTTCCTATTGGCAAGGTGTAATGTCATGCCATCAGAGTTACTTTATGGGAGATTTAGAGGGATTCCCTCTAGGGAGAGATGTTGTTCTTGTGCCGTGGGAGGTGTGGAATCTCTGCACCATATGTTATTTTATTGCCCCCTGTATAGTGATCTACGTGAGAAATATTTATATCCGATCTTGTCCAATAGGTGGAATTGGGAGGATCAGGAAAAAATCCAGATTATTTTACAGGGTGTAGATGTTGTATTAACAGAAAAAGTTGCAACCTACTTAAAGCTAATTGTAAAGAGGCGCAGTGCGAGTCATATGGGTAGTGTATGCTAGGTTAGGACTCTTCACCTTTACTTGTTATATGTCTATGTTGTATGTTATGTATGTTTAATTATGCCAATAAAGGTTCTGAATCTGAATCTGACTTACAACAGCTCGTGAATCTTCCGGACAACTGTTCTTATGGAATACCGAGCATTTCCCACAGGTACCCTAAAATAAACAATGCAATTATGGTTTAGGAAGGTATAACTTTCCCTCATGCACTGTATCTGACAGGCTGGCAGTCATAATTTCTAAAGTACTGTCATCAGTACTTTGTTAAGATTTAGATTTTATGTCCATTGTAATGCTCACATAGAGTTCCTGTGTATGTACAATATGTTGAACTGTTTACATAAAGGGATAAGCAGGTGAATTAGCTCCCCACATTCATATGGCTAGGAACGATCTTCTGTGCATGAACTATGTTCCATGCACAGGAATGAGCTATAGCAGGGGTTCTCAACCAGTGGTACTAGTACCACCAGTGGTACTTCGGCCAACTGCTGTTGGTACTTGGACCACCAGACCACCGGGACCCTGCTCTGATGCGGCACTTTCTGCAGCACATTTTCACTCCTGAGAGGCTCCTGCCTTTGGTTGAGCCTCTCGGGAACACTGAGGTGCCCTCCCTCCTGTCCAGAGCCTCCTACCTGCATTTTCTCGGCTCCGAAAACCCGGGAGTAACTGGCAATGATGTCATTGCCAGTCACTTCCGGTGGTACGCAGCAGGAGAGTGGTGCCGGAGGTGGTACTCAGCCGAGAAGGGGTTGAGAACCCCTGAGCTATAGTATTTGTTGGCTACTGCTCTTTATTTGACTGTTCTTGATGAGTCTTACCATCTTAATTTCAATTTTCTCTTCATCACATCTCTGTGGCAGAATTGGGAATATGGAAGGAGGTATAAGAACACCAGAGAGTGTGTAAATTCGTCCATTCTTTGCAATGATGTCTGTTTCTTCCAATTGTTCACCATTGACCAGGATTTGTCCCTGCATTAAAATAATAAAAGATAACAGCAAGAACAAATAACAGAATTTGTTCTTTGAAATCATTCACTACTCCCTCAAAATGTTTTCATACAGTATTTATCATTTTTAGATTATGTGATCTTGCTTCTGTTTTCATTTTCAGTGTTAGGATTTCTCACTTCCACTCTTCATAAAGGATGCTTAACTCGTTTTCCTGTGCACCAAACAGGCATCCTCCAAATGCCTCCCCCCCCCCCCCAGACAGCCTTTATCATCTGAT
Source organism: Plestiodon gilberti rubricaudatus (assembly GCA_026170595.1). NCBI lineage: Eukaryota > Metazoa > Chordata > Lepidosauria > Squamata > Scincidae > Plestiodon > Plestiodon gilberti. Next base: position 111,635,944 of record JANXHW010000005.1, read on the forward strand.
GTTCTGGAACTGTGAAAAAGCTGTCTGTCACAACTCAGTGGCAAGCTGTACAGTTTTTGTTACTCTGCATCCTGAATCATCTGCCATTCTGTGCCAAAAGAAAGAACAGACTTTCATAAGAATCCAGCTTCCACTGCCCAAAGTAATCTGAGAGGATTAAACAGCAAAGCTAAATTAATCAATTTACTAATAAGTAAATTTACAGTTTACTTCTTCTGGACTTACACTGTCAGTGATGTTAAAATAGATGAACTGTTGAGCCATAGTTTGGATATGCCCTATTGAGATAAGGCTGGCAACCTCCAGCTGAAAGGGGAGAGAGAGAGAGAGAGAGAGAGAGAGAGAGAGAGAGAGAGAGAGAGAGAGAGAGAGAGAGAGAGAGAGAGAGTTAAATATTTTTATAAGATTAAAGAAAAGAAATATCTTTAAGAAAAATAGATTACTCTGCAACTAGGCAGGGTACAAGTAATTTTAAGAATTAATTTAAGTATAATCCGGATCTTTTCTATTATTCTGTACTTTCTTTTCTTTTTTCTTTTTCTGTATTGTTTGTTTTTATGTATTATAATAAAATAAAAAATCATTTTTTTTTAAAAAAAAAGGCAAGTTGGGCAGCCCAATCCAATATAACCCCCCACACACACACTGATACAGCTACACCAACAGGGCGTGTGCTGCATCCCACAGGGGTGTTTCAAGCCCCAGAGGCCTCCATGAGGTAAGGGAACATGTGTTCCCTTTCCCCGGGACAAGCCTCCACTGCCCCATGGATCTACTTGGATCTCTGCCAGCTATTTCACTGGCACAAGTCCGAGTGGTCATGGGTATGTGGATCAAGACCAGGAAGGGGGATAGGATATCAGCGGAGCTACTGCCACTGATAATAACCACCCCCTTCCCGCCCTCGACACATCACCATCCCCACCCTAATCCCCGCCTGGTTCTTCCCCCTCCCTGCCCCATTCCTCCCAACCCTCGCCCACTGCCCATCCCTTGTGCCAACTTACTGGCACCATGATGGCTGCTGTCACCTGGTCACCACCACTCACTGTTTAAGGCAGTGGCCAGGCTGCACTCTAGGGCATGTTGCGTTTTGCTATGGCTGTAAAACTAGCTGGGCTGCCGGAACATGAGCTCTGGAGACGCAGCAGGCTGTAACTCTCATAGGATATGAAAAACTCATGGTCCTTTGAGATGTTGTCTTTACATCTCTTATTCACTGGCAGCACTGTGTTAACACACTTGGTTGTAATAAGAAGATATCAAACAATCTATAAAGGACAGAAAGCAGTTACACTAACCTGGGTATGAGGAACAATGTGATACTGAACTAACTCGCGAAGCTTTCGTGAACCCTGCTGTGCAAACAAAGAATAAGTCTTTTTAGTCAAACAGGCATAATACAAAACTGTGATTTCCTTTATAATGTCACCAATAGCTACATGGCTGCAATCCTGAGCACACTTCCCTGGAACACACTGACATACTCCGAGTACATATGCAGAAGACTGCACTGTACATCTGAGCTGCAGGAATACAGTACTTCTATCACTATTTTAAAGGAATCACAGGAGTGGTGCCAGTTGTCAGCATTATAGTTACATCCCAGCAGGGACCTGCTGGCAACCACATCATCACCCTTTTTCACCTTCCTCCTTCTGGTCTGCTAAGTACAGCAACCATCTGATTTTTGCTTGCCCTGAGCCTGGTGCTGGTATCAATGGACTGTGGAAGGGCCCCTCACTCAGAATTTACAGGGGGCCACTGAATGCATCTTGGCTGAAGGTCTCTTAAAGCCTGGAAATTGGGACAATGCAATTGTCGAGGAAATCATTCAGCTGTATATTGCTTTCTAAGAGAACCTCCTGGCATCTTGTGGCCTTATAAGGCTCATTGGGATTTTGCTGATATGTCCTGGCCTCTTTATTCCTACTCTCATCCTTGTGCAATCACACATTAAATTACCACCACTTTCAGCATACACGCACATGCACTTGGCCACATGGTAGCCCACTTTCAAGTCAGCATGCTGGTTTGTTGCAGAAGACGAATTATGGCAAAAAAAAACCACCAAAAAAACAAGAGGACAACAATGCAAGTCAAAAATGAAACGAGTCATGCCAGTGGTTAGGGAACTTCTAAAGTGGATTGAAGGATGACATAAAAATGGCTGGTTTACTGTGGTTAGTCTGAATGGCAGCATACAGTATATCTTCTAAATTCAGATTGGAATTTGGTTATATCCTAGTGGCTACTATTAGTACATATGAATGATTGCATTATTTAAAAACATATACCTTACTTGACAGCAAGTAGTCCAGAGCTCCATCTTTCAAGTTCTCCAAAGCACCATTGGTTGGAATGAAAATTGTATTAGGTCCATGATGAATATCTAAGATTGATCCCATGATATTATTCTATTTTAAAAGAATGGGGAAGGGGGAGAACATGTACAGTAGTTTTGACATACCTTTTAATAAATGCTTTGTAAATTAGTTGTTTAAACAAGCTTACCTCCAATATGGATCTAAAAGTGCTATATTTTGCTTTGTCTTGAAGCATTGCCATTATAGATTTCTAAGAAAGCAGAAATAAATTAATGTTTGAATATTAAATATAATTGTAAAGTAAATAACACTCTTTGATTTAATACTTCAAATATTAAAGATAATTTAAGGTATGAGGCTGCAATCCTATACACATTTTCCGAGAGTAAGCCCCATTGAGTACAATGAGACTTGCTTCTGAATAGACGTGCATAGGATTTCACTCTGAGTATATTTGTATTACTGCACAATCCTGTGTAGAAATTCACCAGCAGAGAGGCTGGTGCCGCTCACCCTGCCGGACCGGGAGCTGTGCCTGCTGGGGAAGGTAAATTATCTGTTGGCAGGGGCAGGGGCGGGAGGAGAGTGGAACGGGGCATTCCAGGGGGGGGGGGAGATTGGCCAGCTGGGCCTGGGAGGGGGGAGGGACCATCGGCGATACGTTCTGCCGAATTCTATCCCCCTTCCTGGGCCTCACCTGGGCCTCCCAGATTAAATTGCACCGGCCATTTTGCCAGCGCACATCCAAGGAGGCCCATTGGGCCTGCTGGGGCTCTACCCAGGGGAAAGGGACAAACATCCCTCTCCCCTGAGGAGTGCTCCAGCTCCACCAGCACGGGCTCAATCCTGGCTAGGATTCAGTGGCCTCCTTAGGTGCGCCGCCACTGCATTCTAGACAGAACTGGGCTGTTAAAGTTGTATGTAGAAACCTTAGTATGGCTTAATATGACCCACACTTTCCCAGAGCTTGACTTGCAAACGAGGTCACTTGGTAATTTGCTGTGGTAACTCACACTATTTGGTCTTACCTCTTTATCACTTTCAAAGGTAGGTTCCATGTTGTCCAGAGCTTTGTCGATAATATGCACAATTCCATTGGAGGCAACAATATTCCCTTGTAAGATTTTCCCTCTCTTCTTACCTCCCTGTATCTTAATTCTTATGTCCTAAAAAGGCCCAGAGTATGAATGAATATGAAGTATTTTATTTCACAATGCACACATTATTTATGTTGAACACCATCAAAAAACATGAACTGCTACCTAAAACCAAATGATATGCAGTACTCGTCTCATTTAACTCTCAGTCTTAAAACAGCCAATTGAAATAAAGTCTAGACAGTGACAGTACGTAGCTGCACAATTCATAATCACTACACTGGTAGCAATAGCCATAGAAGCTACTAGGTGAGCCCCTTATGGCTGCAGTCTTGGGGATGCTTGCTTACTTTGGGAGTCAGAGCACTGAACAGATGCATAGCAACTGAGCTGAAAATGACTTTGTACCCATTAGGTCTAATTTAGCGGTCTGGCAGTTCAACTGGAAGAGTATCACTACAGTGTTGCTGCTGCATCTGCACCAGCACAATCTAATACGCATCATACTCTGAGTCAGCATCCTCTGGTATATTTAACCATTGACTTTGGCACTCATGGTTTTTGAGCTAACACTTAGGTTTTGTTCTCTGGTGCATCCTGTTGATGAGGACATGACTGGGGTTAGTATTGCAATGCTCTTACTCTGAAACTCTCTCTGTCCATATCTGAAGAGTGCATCTGCATCATGAGTTATAACATCAAGACAACACATCCTGGGTGCTTTGCTTTATACCAACACAACATCATGACTTCACACAACGGCAGTAGTTGCATCTGATCCCACCCACTTGCTTGTTGCCTTGCATAGCAGACTGTAGCGTTAAACCTGGGTTAATAGTCTAAATGCATCCATACAATGAGCAAAAGGGAGATCTTATTTATAGGGCACATATGGATGTAGAAAAGAACACTCCTAGAGGCTGGGAACTAGGGGCACAATCTTAGCTGGCCTCCACGCCAGCATAGTGTGCACTGCACTGGTGCTAGCTGTTGCAAAAGTGCCGTAAAGCACTTTGTGATGGCATAGCAGTTGCTGGCGCCAGCAGGAAGGCCCACGGGCAGGAGCGGACATGGTGAGTTCTGTGCTGAGTGGCGCAGGGGCAGGGAAAGAGTGGGGACGGGTGCAGTGGGGCGGGGCAAAGCGATGGGGATGGGCAGATCAGATCATGGAGGAGTGGGATCGGTGGTAGTGCACGCCACATCCTATACCCCCTCCTGGGCCTGATCTGCCAACATGGGTGCATGCAAACTTGCACCAGCCATATGGCTCACACAGATTCGAGTAGACCAGTTGTGCAGGCTGGGGTTTTCCTTGGGGCAAAGGGATAAATGTCCTCTTACCCTGAGGAGACCTCCCACCTACTAAATTCCCCTGCGGGATGCAGTGCAGCCCATATTGGCCTGGCTCCATCAGCACGGGGGGATTTGCGCTGTACTGGACTGAAACACATGTTAGCGTATAAATTGTGTTGTATTCTGTTTTTTGCCATTTTATTGCTTTCAATGGGTTTGGACTTTATTGCTACTATATGAATACTTGTTGCAAGCTGCTTCGGGGACTATAGTGACAAACAAGTGAGATATACATTTAAAAATTATTTATTTATCAGAAGTATACCCTGCTTTTCCCTGCTTATCAGAAGTATACCCTGCTTATCCACAAAGCAGATAACAATCTCTGTTAAGTACAATAAAAAATTAATCAACAGTGAACATTTGTATACTGACTTTAAAAACAAGAGCTCCGGAAACAGCAGCAATCAGCCAAAATAAAACAAGTACACCAAGACTGTATGAAGGTGCAATCCTGTGTAACTCTTGCACCAGTGTAAAAATAGATCCCCCGGTGTAAGAGCACTAATGCCAGTGTAACTTGCCGCACGCCGATGGACGCAGGACGGACACCGGTGCAACCGCTCTTGGACACCTCACACGTGCAGTTAGGACGCGGAGTGGACACCGGCACAACTCCGCCAGCGCAGGGGGCATTCCAGGGAAGTCTGAATGCCCCCAGAATGCCCCCTTTGCCAGCAGAGTTGCGTTGGTGTCCATTCTGCGTCCGAACTGCACATGTGAGGCGTCCAAGAGGGGTTATGCCGGTGTCCATCCTGCGTCCATCGGCGTGCAGCAAGTTACACTGGCATTAGTGCTCTTACACCGGGGGATCTACTGTTACACTGGTGCAAGAGTTACACAGGATTGCGGCGTCAAGCACAAAACTCTTATATTTGCCCCTGGTGGTAATGCTGCAATAATAAAGTTAAAAATAGTCTATTACCTTTTCACCATTTAATATGTCCCCTGGCTTGCCAGTCACAGTGTAAACGGTACCTGTATTATTCAACCTATTCAGATCCAGCTGACCAGCAATTATGTGGAGCTTCACAAAATATTGGGCACTCTCTTTATTAGAAAGAAGGTCTTTGATCTGGGAGGTTAGCAAAATAAAACAAACAAGATATGTTGCAGCAAGTTTATATCACAGAGAAAGCATGTGAGAACGGCACCACCAGAATGTATTTGGAGAACCTATGATTTTCAAGAGACATTGAGAGAAATTAACCAAAATGTCTCTTTTGCCAGGAATTGCACTGGGGAAAAGCCTAGGAAAGCAGGCAAGGAAGCAGAACAATTAAAAAATGAAACAGGGCTCACCAAATGGCAGGGGATTGTCGGCAGAGGAGACTGCTGATCGGATGGAGAAAGCAGCTTCCTTTCTTTCATGCTGGCTGCCAGAATTCTAGTCCAAAATGTTAAAGGCTACATGAGTGCTCCTGCTTGAGTGGTAGAGCAGGGAGTACTCAGTTTTAAACCAAGAAAAACTGTTCAAAAAATCCAAAAAATATTGCATGTATGGGTTGGGAAGGAATGTGTCACATGTTATCAGTGACGGCACTGGCACTTGCCACTAGCTGACTGTGACATTCATAGAATCACAGTATATACCACAGAGCTATGGAAGCTCAAGGTATGTGGAAAATTGTGATTTTCAAAAACAAGAGTGTGTGATTTGCAGCTCAGAAATTCTGATTTCCACACCCATGGATTGCTAGCTTGGCAAAATATGTTAGATAGTTGGCAGCAGTTGAGTAAGGAACACACTGAATTTAGGGCCCAGGCAGCTGCTTTTATGCAGAGCCAAAAAACATTGTCTTTGACTTTTGCATATTTAAAAAGCTTCAAATGCTATGTTTTGCACATCATGTTTCTGGCCCCAAATATAAACAAATATCTGCTCTATTATTTTTAATATATTTCTAAACATTGCACTTACATTGATTCCTTTAAACCCCTTATTTGTTGGAACAAGAACTGTAAATGGTCCCAGACTATTCAGTGGCCATTCGTAGGCACTTTCTGAAGAGGAAAAAAGAAAAAGGGAACAAAATGTGAACACTGCGGAAAAAAAAATGTATTTTAAAAACTGTATAAAGTAAATGGGAATAGCTTTAATTAACTGTATTTGAATCCACCCAGCTGTTTTCAGAAAGTAATAGCACATTAAGGCTTCTGAAGGAAGGCCCATTGAGGCCCATGGGTGCTCTATCTTGTTTCTGACATCTGTGTGAAGACCGTTTTCTCTGCTGTACTCTGTCTGCATGTAACCATGGTTTCCTTATTTTACAAGCTTGACATGCAAGCCATAATTAAACTGCAGTTTGATTACCTTGTTTGTGAACTAACCATGATTTGCGCAAAACAGTTTCCCATTTCATTTCATCTGAATACGGGAAACTGGTATCAGCACAGTGACATTTTTCCTCATCTAAATCATCTTCAGAAGTAAAAAATAATAATTATTTGTAGGTCCTTTTAATCTTCCCCATCCTTTCTTTGCACTTTAGATGCTTTCTTCTTGCACAGCGGTGACTCACCAAGGGAGGTCAAAGAGGCATTTAAGTGGGTTTGGACAGTGTGTTTTTAGTGAAGCTTTCTAGGACATTTTTTGTTGTGAAGCTGCTTTATTAGTCTTTCTTAAGTTTAATTCATTAACTGTTTGATAATTACATGATTTGAAATATGGAGGAGAATAAGTGGTAAAAAAAAAACTGTTGCAGCCCTTTTAAAAAGGGGGGCACTGGGTTAGTAAAGACTTGAGGAATGTAACTGATTGGATGGTTTCACTAAATAGTGAAATCAAACCACACATGAATAGAAGCCTTGTCAGATGGAAAACAATATACTTGAAAAGGAAATTCCTCCTGAGAATTATGAGATTCCTGGTCTTAGTCATATAAAGGAGTCTGAGTATTTGGACCCTGATACAGCTTTAAGCCACTTAAATGCCTCTTTGACCTCCCTTGGTAAGTCAAGAAGAAAGTATCTAAAATGCAAAGAAAAGATGGGGAAGATTAAAAGGACCTACAAATAATAATTATTTTTTTACTTCTGAAGATGATTTAGATGAGGAAAAATGTCACTGTGCTGATTCAGAAATTATTCAGCAACTAAAGGAAAAATTTAAAACTACGAACAGAAGTAAAACGCTCATGATTTTGATAGTTTTACCAAAAAGCTGATCCTGTAAAAGAATAGAAAGTGAATTCATTCTCTATAAATCTATCTCTATAAGTCCTGTTATAAATTTTTGGATTCATTTCAGTTTACCACATAATTTTATCAATGTAAACTGTAGAAAAATGGACTTGAGGGGTTTAATTCCTGGTCACTGCCAACAAGAAAAATTAATTTTTGTATGATACCATTGAGATACCATCTTGAAATTTTTGGCTGATTGACTACAAGACATATACCATTAAGTGTGATTTTTTTGAAAATTTTAAAAAAGTTCAATTTTCTAAAATTTCAAAATTAATATTATTTGAATATTTTTGAATTTCTTGAAAATTTACAATTTTGTCATGTTGTATATCAAATGAAAGCCCTACTCATAAGCTTTAAAACGACACCTGTCCCATGTCTGTATCATTCACCGTTATCCTGTAACTGGCATTTGAAGGTATGGTGACAAGTGAATTTTGGCCTTTTTTTTTTTTTAGCAATTTTGAACATTCAATATCTCAAAAACGGATGGACAAAAAAATCTGAAAAAAATAATTTTTAAACATCGCATGGTAAGGTACAAATGTACCAAAAATGAACAAAATCCATGACATCAAGGATTTTTCATTGGTTGATTTCACATGGAATGACCCAGAACTGAATCTGGCAAAAACATGGGACATGAGGTTTACTTCAGAACAAAGGTTAGCACCCTGGCACGGAGCCAGTTGTCAACCTGGGATGGAATGTTGGAGTGTGAGAGTTCCATTATCTGTTCATACAGATATTTGACTGAGATAAGGAGCACTTTCAACTATAGCAAGGAAAAAAAATAGAATCTATATTAATATTAACAACAACAACAATATTAATATTCAATATTAATATATTATATTAATAATATATTAATTATAATATTAATGTTAATTATAATATAATATAATATTACATTATAATATTAATATATTATAATATTAATAATATATTAACAATATTAATATTCAATATTGAACAACAACAATATTAATATTCTTTAGTGTTTGCAGAATACATAGCCCAATCCTATCCACGCAATACACTGGTGGATCGTGTGGTCCAGCATTGTATCATGTGAGCTGCCATCACTGCAGCCGCTCTGATGATCTGCGGCCTGCTGCCAACAGTATGGCAGCAGGCTGCAGATCGGCCGTCGGCGCAGGTAGGTTGGCAGAGGCGGCAGATCGGGGGCAGATCAGGGCGGAGATCAGGTTGGGACGGGATGGGGGTGGGACAGGGACAAGCAAGAGTCAGGACAAGGGCCAGGACAGGGTGGATCTTGGAGGCAGCAGGGTCCACAGGATCTGGAGCTCCCATCCCAGGTCTGACACACCCCTGGGGTGGTTCAGATTCACACCAGCAGAAGAGCTGGCGTAGATCTGAGTAGGCCCCTAGGGGGCCAGGGTGTGGCAGAGGAAGTAGGTACATTTTTTCTTTACTTACCTCTCCCAGCCGGCCTCGTCCCCAGATGACCTGTGGGATGCAGCAGAGGCTGTGTCAGCTTCCCTGCATCGCTCAGGCCAGCCCTGGACAGGATTGCGCCGACAGACATACTATTTGTTATGGGTTGCAGAAGAGATTTTTGCTTTTACCCTGAAATACTTAAAACATTCATTTTTATTGGCTGAATTTTAGGGTGTTTGATATTAGAGTTCTGAAAACTGTGTAAACATGAAAAGACAGATTTCTGCTATCTCCTAACAGCAGTTTCCTCCACTGTCCTCATCCATCCTGTTTCCTCTACAATTCAACATACTTCTTCCTTCTATTCATCATGCAGCAATAACCCTTAAAAAGTCAGAACTAGTAAAACAGGCATGCTTACTTTGATTTACAATGGCAATTTGTGGCACTGCACTTTAGACTGAACAACAAAAGACTTTGTCTGACATTTGCAAGGAGACAAAAATGGAATAGGACTGTATAGTTTATTCTAAATAATTTTGTCTAAAACTTATGAAAAGTCAATCAATATGTGCCTTTATGGTTACATACCAAAGAGTTCTATAGCAGATGTTAGTCTTCCTTGCCACTGTCCTCCAGGTTTGGTATTCAGGTCTCTGATTTGATCCATGATATTTCCATAACATATAAACCCATCACCTACATAGCCCTTTTGGCAGGTACATCTGTGCAAACAACAACAACATTTATTGCCGTTTAGCTAAAGAATATATAGACAGGCACACCAATACTTTTATCCCAGTCATGCTAAACAGAATATTCTTACACTGAATGTTTATTATGTACAATTGCCATGTTTCAAAGAATTACTTTAAATTAGCATGGAAGTTGGCAAACTTCCAGTGAAATTTTTGACTTGTTTCCCTTTGAACTACAGAAACAAGTCAAAACAGAAACACTGATCCAACAGCCCTGGATCAGTGGTCACTGGCAGCCCCTCTCTGGACTCTGACTTGGACCCTCTCTGAACCCCTGACAGCGCATGCTGCCGAAGCGCGCTTTACAGCTGCCTTACAGCAGCCAGCGCTCGCGGAATGCTAGTTCTGCCCGTGGGGCAGCCCATTAGGATTGGACTCTCCGTCATGTAAATAATACAAATTCATATACCAAATATTTCTCTGCACAAAGGATACAGGCATTTTGTTTTTTTCATCCATTCTCCTCAGCATTTATCTTTGTGCAAAGTCTCAGTTTTGTTGCATTCTTATCTTTATGAGATTGCCATATGAAATAAAAACAAGGTTACCATATATGAATAGCTTTTGGAATGAACAGCCTGCAGCTCATAGAAAGACCATAATTGACTTACAGAGTTTGTCCTGGTGCAGCCATTGTGCATTCAGCATACTTATGGCAGGGGTTGTTGGTTGCACAGAGATCTGTCATGCTGCATCCTAGTCCAGGTACAAACTTCCTAAAATGTTCTTTGCATTCACAGTGGGACTAAATTGTGAAGAGGAAAAAGAAGGATCTGTTTAAACGCTGTTATCTTTTAGCTTTTCCCATATCTCCCCTTTCTCTTTTCCCTTTGCTTCTCCTTCCCTTTCTATCCCTCCATTGTTTCAACCATGATTGACATGTACATTGCAAACTCCTTGGGGCAGGGACTTGTCCCCTTGTCTATATGAAGTGCCGCATATATTGACATAATGGTAATATAATATAAATACAGTGGACCCTTGCCATCTGTGGATTTGACCATCCGCAGATGCCCATGGATGGCAAGGGGGGGAGGTTTTTAAATCATTCTGAATGCAGCAGTGACCTTCAAAATGGAGCAGAGACCTTCAAAATGGTGCCCGTGAATAGGACGGAGACCTTCAAATGGCCCAGCGAACAGCTTAAGGATGGCCTCAGATGCCAGGGAAAGCCGCCCAATATATGAGAACAGACCGCAAATGGTGCAATGTAAATGGCAATCCTGCTCCCCATGGATAAGCAAATTTGTGGGTCACAAATCCGTGGGTAGAAAGTAGAACTGTTAGCGCAATCCTATCCAACTTACACCACCAGTGTAACCAGCGGGGGAGGGCAGGGTGGGATGTTTTGGAGGGGAGGGGAGATTTAAATCCCCTTTGAATCCCCCTTTGGAGGGGATTTGAATCCCCTTTCCGTTCTGGGGCCTCCCGTTCTTGCTGCACCGCTGTTTACACCAGTGGTGTAAGTTGGATAGGATTGCGCTGTGTATAAGAGGAGCAGTGGCGTCGCTCCCGTCAAGTGACGGGAGCGGACCGCCATGGGGTGACGCGCACAAAGGGGTGACGCGTGCACCCCCACGCGCGTCACCTCCGTAATGCGCGTCACCTCCGTAATGCGCGTCACCTCCGGATGCTCTGAGGCCGGCCCGGGAGCCAGCCTCGGAGCGTCCGACCTGGCCGGCGCTCCAGGGCCTTCTGAAAGAAGGCCCGTCAATACGCAAACTTTTACTGTTTTCGCGCATGCACAGACCATTTTGAGGGCAAGAGGGCAGGCCGTTGCCCTCAGAAACGGTCTCTGTGCATGCGCGAAAACAGTAAAAGTTTGCGTATTGACGGGCCTTCTTTCAGAAGGCCCTGGAGCACCGGCCGGGCCGGACGACGCGAAGGGGCGGGGGGGCACCTGGGGCAGGGTACAGCCGGGTCACCCCCCCAAAAAAGGGGCGCGGCCTAGTCGCAAGGGGGTCACTAGGGTGACACGCGCCCCCCCCCCGCCTTGGGGTGACGCGCGTCCTAGTGATGCCTCTGAAGAGGAGCACCACATGAAAAAGTGCCTCTTTTCCCAGTTAACAGGGTAATACACTGACTTCATATAAAAATGTGGATACACATTATTCTGAAAGTTATTAAGTAATTTATGAATAATATCCATTTTTGCACAAACGAGTCCCAATGTGTCTTCTTCTTTAGATCTCTTATGTGTGAGTTTAACATGTGAGAATTAAAATTGTTAAGTGGGACCCAAAAGGGCTTCCCTCTCTCCTCAGGGCCGATCCAAAACCTCCTAGTGCCTGAGGTGCATGCTAATTGCTCCCCCTCCCCTATCTGGTAATGAGGCAGCCTCTGCCCCTCCCACTCCTTGGATTAGAAAAGAAAGAGGGGCATGGAGCAGAATAGGAAATGAGTAGCCCACCACTCTCCTGTCCTCCACACTTCCTTTCGTGCTCTGCCCCCCCTTTTCTTTCTCCAATCCAGGGAGTGGGGTGGAGGAGGAGCGGTTAAGGCAAATGAGAGGTCAAAGCTGAGTGCCCCCTATCAAACTGCTGCTTGAAGTGGCCACCTCAATTGGCCTCATCGATGGGCCGCCAGCCCACCACTCCCCTCTTGTATTTGCACTAGTATCTACTCTGGTTTGTACTAGAACCCACAAAGCCACTAATTGGAGCAAGGTGTCTCAGAGGGACAGACATAGACTAAGAACCAAACTATACATTAACTTACACTAGTACTGATGGCCTTAACTTTTCTTTCAAAAATAGCAGCCATGGATCGGATCGGCTCCTCCCCACTGGCTATTTTGTTCTGAGTCACTATTTGCTTCAGTTACACTGACACTTACCTTCCCAGGACCATCATATTTACAGACACTAGACTCTGTTGGGCAGTTTCCAAATTTTGTTTGGCAAGGATCTATCGGAATGCAAATTTGACCATCTCCTCTGTAGCCATATTGGCACGTACATTTGTGACGATTGGGTCCAAGGTAGAGGCAATCAGCATGAGGATCGCAAAGCTGCTTGGAGCATGGGTTGATGGCTGTGAGAAAAATAGTGAAGTAAATAAACATCAGGAAGGAAACAAACAAACTTGGTGGTGTTTATTTTTCCCCATCACTCAAAGATCTGTTGTCTGTATCACCCTGCCAAGTGGTAAAGAGAATCTTATCACATTGCTGCTGCTGACAAAAAAAAATCCAGGGAAGCTAGAGTTTCTTTGCTATTTGGTAGCCAGGATGGTGTAGTGGTTTTGGAGTTGGACTTAGACCTGGAAGATCCAGGTTCAAATCCCCACTCAGTCATTAAGCTTCCTGGGTGACTTTGGGCCAGTCACTATCTCTCAGCCTAACCTACCTCACAGGGTTGTTGCGAGGACAAAAAGGAGGGAAGGAACCATGTATACCACCATGAGCTCCTTGGAGGAAGGTTGGTATAAAAATGTGAAAAATAAACAAAACAAAACATAGGTAGTGGATTTTCTGCAGGATAAGATAGTGGTTAAGAGCCCATATCTTAGAAAACTATTAGCTAAGAAAGAAGATGTAAGAAAGATGTAGTCAGGATGTTGTAGTGGTTTTGGAGTTGGACTTAGACCTGGAAGATCCAGGTTCAAATCCCCACTCAGTCATTAAGCTTCCTGGGTGACTTTGGGCCAGTCACTATCTCTCAGCCTAACCTACCTCACAGGGTTGTTGTGAGGACAAAAAGGAGGGAAGGAACCATGTACACCACCCTGAGCTCCTTGGAGGAAGGGTGGTATAAAAATATGAAAAACAAACAAACAAACAAACAAATAAAATGATAGAGACTATGGTCTGTCCAAGCAGTTATATACAGCAGTGAAGCAATTCACTGGTGGCAATGAAAAGGAAAAGGCCACTTTTACCACTACCTACTGTATCAGGAAGTGGTAATGGAGGTACAGAGAATCACATTCAGCAGCACCATGTCAGCTGTTGTTGATTGGCTAGCAGCCTCTGCTGATGAAAGCAGCCTGCATTGGAGGCTGCTAACCAGTCAGCAGCCACCTACTCAACTGGCACTGACTGAGATTCCACCTACCTCCACCACAATGTGCTGATGCTCACCAGCTTTCCCCTTCTCCCTGGTCACCCCACAGCAACAGTAAGGGGTTACCACTAGAACAGGGGTTCTCAACCAGTGATACTAGTACCACCAGTGATACTTTGTCCAACTGCTGGTAATACGCAGACTGCTGGACCACCAGAACCCCGCTCCAACACTGCGCTTTTGGCAGCGTGTTTTTGCTTCCGAGAGAATCCTGCCTTTGGCCAAGTCTCTCGGGAATACTGAGAAGGGCCCTCCCACGTGCTCAGGGCCTCCTACCTGCGTTTTCAGGCCTCCGAAAACCTGGAAGTAACTGGCGATGATGTCCAGTGGTACGCAGCAGGAGAGTGGCGCACGAGGTGGTACTCGGCCGGGAAGGGTTTAAGAACCTCTGCACTAGAGGAATACCTCACTGGCCACTGCTGGTTACATGCACGCCATACCAACTTAACACTTGGTAAAGGGTCATCAAGGTCCACCCTATTCTCTTCAAATGGTGCAGGAGGCAGGAGATTTGCCAGCCCTGTGAAACAATGTGTTTGTGCAGAGTGCACAATGTTTCATATGCTAATATGCACAAAAGTTAGAAATTCAAATGGCTCCAGCTGCTTTCTATCTATGTTTACCTGAATAAAAAAAGAGAAAAGTCCACTGGGCTGCCTAGTTACTTACGTTCACATTGTTTGCCATCTCCCTGATAGTTGGGAAGACACTTGCATTCGAGTTGGGTTTGATCCACGCTGGAGACTGAGCACCTGGAATTGTCTGGGCACTGCAAGGCCTGACAATCTGGAATTGCTGAGATGAAAAGAAGAAAGCCAACAGTTATTATTATTTTATTATTATTTATTAAATTTATACCCCACTTTTTCCCCCCATAGGGGGGGACCCAAAGCGACGTACAATAAAACAAACTATAAAATACAAAATTAATACATTAAAATCATAAAACCGTGAATAACATGTTATACAACATGCATTGTTACATTAACAAACCAACATAAACAAACAAAATCAAATTTTCCGGTTTCCAAGATTTACAGGTGAACAAGCCATGTGTAGATTTCTAATTCCAGCTGAAGTAAAAATTATTCAAAACTGTCCGTGGTTTTGCAAGGTTCCCCACGAAGCTAAAAATACTCTGACGTTTCGCTTCTAAAACAAGAAACATTTTCTAGGAATAAATCCATAGATTATTAGATGGTGACGTCAGAGTATTTTTAGCTTTAGGTTTTAATTGTTTCTTGTCTGTACGTGGGGAACCTTGCAAAACCACGGACAGTTTTGAATAATTTTTACTTCAGCTGGAATTAGAAATCTACACATGGCTTGTTCACCCGTAAATCTTGGAAACCAGAAGATAATAGCGGGCCATGAAAGCCTCAGATCTAAAACCAAATTTTGAGTCTCTCCAACTTTTAACTATTTAACTACACACCACAACAATAAGGCTGCTGCTAACTTTAAGATGTCTGCACAACCCAAAAGAATGCAGAGCTACCTGTACACCAGAGACAAGGACAGAGGTGTGCTTATGGGCTAGGAGGGAGGGTTCCTAACCACCTGAGGAAGGGATCTTAGGAAGCAAAAATCAAGGGTTCTAGCACGGTCTCTTACCACAGTGTGGAAAATAGGGCAGACATGTATTTAACTGTAATTAAGGGGCTGTGAAATGGGATGGTACACGGTTGCTTGGTCCAAAAAGGCGCGCGCAGCACAGCAAGTAGGAATGTGAAATTATTTATTTAGGCATGTCTATACCTGCATTTTTAATTTCTGCAAAGAATTTCCCTCATTGTCCTGGTACTACTCTGAGTATTCCCTGTATATGCATCAAAAAATAATCATAAAATCTTGGGATAATATCCTGTGGTTAAAAGAAAAAGTGCACTATTGGACCTATGACACCAAAAAAAGTAGAGTGGACCCTTAATATGGCATATAAATATTTGGTGTCCTGAGGTCAGAGACACTCCTTTCCCCCTGCTAAAATGAACAGAAGAAATGGGTGTTCTTTTTTGAGCTGGGAAGAGAGTAATGGTAAGTAATATTAGAGAATAATATTAGAACCCAATCCTATCCAACTTTCCAGCGCTGATGCATCCATGCCAATGAGGTGTGTGCTGCATCCTGCAGTGGGGGGCAGTCACGAAGGCCTCCTCAAGGTAAAGGAACATTTGTAGCACCTCTCCTTGCCCCATATCAGACTTCCCCGTCTCATACTGTTGTCAATGCCATACCAACGGCTAGCCTTACCAGCATCCCAGAATCGAGGCTGGCTTCAGGCTAGAGCGGACCCGAGCTGCTCCCAAGTGTGCACCGTGGTCGCGTCATTAATTGGAAGTTCTGGAAGCCGGAACCCCATTGGGTAGCCGTGGTGCACACTTGGGAGTGGCTCGGGTCCGCTCTAGGACAAAGCCAGCCTCGATTCTGGGACGCTGGTAAGGCTACCAATGACAGATAGCAAGAAAAACTATTGGTCTGCACAGACTTTCAGAAATCTGTGCAGACCAATGCTTTCAGAAACTATTCCAAATGTTCAGGACACCCCCATTATAACCTGGTGTGGGTTCCTCAGGGCAGCCTTGCCACTATACGAGAGGATGAGCCAGCAGCATCAGGACCTGGAATGCCACCTTGATTAGGCTTACCAGATCCATACCAGGACAAAGTGCTAGACCTTTTGGAGAAGGAATGTGGGCAGGTGTAGCTTGTTAAACCATAAGAGCACAATCCTAGGCATGTCTACTAAGAAGCAAGCCCCATCTAACCTTGATGCCACCTTGGGTCTGCTGTCTCTTCACAGTTTCAAAAAAAAAAAAAAGCGCTGCCACTTACCATGCTCCTCACATGGTTTCTTCAATCACAGAAGTACAGGACTTCTGGTTAGATTTAAAGAGACCATGTGAATGAAGGAGCTCCTTTGCATGGTGCCTGTAAATCAAATCAGAAGTCCCGCACTTCCATGTTTGAAGAACCTGCACCTGGAGCAAGGTAATTAATAATATAATATATATAATAATATACAGTATTTATATACCGCCTTTCTGGTCATTGGATTTCTCCTCCGACTTTAATTCAAGGCGGTATACATGGGCAGGCTGTTCTAAACCCCAAGGGGTTTTTACAATATAATAACGTTCTAATCTTTCGTAGAACTCTGTGCTTCACAGTCCATATCTCTCTCTCTCTCTCTCTCTCTCTCTCTCTCTCTCTCTCTCTCTCTCTCTCTCTCTCTGATGTTTGCTTCAGCAGGTTTCAGCTGACAGGCAACCTTGACTGCCACTCAAGTGCTCAGCTTGAAGCTCCACTCCCCCACAGAGGCTCTGCAGCTTATCAGCTCCGCGTGCCAGCAGCTCTCCGACAGACTTCCGGCCGTCTTGAACTGCTGTCCTTCAGATCTTCAGGCATTTGTGAGATGAACGCTCTACCAACTGAGCCAGACGTCCTGCCCATAATTAGGTGGGCCATTTTAGTGGGTGCTCACTTTTAGCGGGTGGAAAGCAGATCAGTGAGGGTTGCATCCGTGGCAGGCTGGAGGAAGGTGGTGATGGCGGCGGCGGCGGCAGCAGAGACTCAGGAGTGAAGGGCACCCTGGATCCAATACCCTCTTCTTGCCCCTCCCTCAATCTGCCGCTGATGCAATCTGCATCACCTCGCCTAATAGATGGGCCACCCTGGGATGAGCAATTCATTAACCTGGGTCATTCCACCTGCCATAAAGAAGGTGTTCTGTATGCCCAGGAACAGAAACACTGTACTTACCTTGGTCACAGCTAGAACCTTTGTATCCGGACAAACACGTGCATTTGCCATCTCCAGTTATCCCAGTGTTACATACTCCGTGGACACAGTTACATACTATGAATGGAAATGAAATCTTAAAAAGAAGCTAAAATATTGCTGACTTTGCTATTAAGTTCTATGGAGACTTCAACACACATTTGAATGAAAGTGCAATATGGTGACCATGGGTCTCCATGTTGAAGGAGAGTTAATTCACAGTTTATGACTGGCCACTTCTAGCCTAACCACAGTTTGCCCATGGGACACAGGTTGTGTGAAGGCCCATCATAACCCAGACATTGGTAAGTAAAGCATTGCTCACTCATGATTAAAATTACTCTGGCAATATACACAAGCACTTTCTAGGCCCAAGGCAGCAAAGTGCAGTCAGGAACAAGATGAAACACCACGACATATGCTGAATGGTCATGTGAATTCACCCATAACTGTATGCGTTTCCAACAAACATGTCAATGGCACTCATTGATATTAATCCTTTTCCCATTATTACTTCACAATGCTTATACCACTTATCCACAGAGCAGCTCCGAGACACTGGTTATGTTTTCAGATGAAAATATGGAATTAAGAGATAGCTGTTTGTCCAAGACTGTTTGACTCAAGTGAGATTTTTGTTAATAATAATAATAATAATAATAATAATAATAATAATAATAATAATTTTGATCTAGGCATCCCAATTTGAAACTGAACATTTTATCTTCTGGGCTATGCTAGTTTCCATATACTATATTTGTTTTCTTGTTATAAGTCGAGGTGTTTGAAAACAGTGTTATTTATTTTACTCAGAAGTAAGCCCATTGTGTTCAGTAACACTTAGGCTGTAATCCTCTCATATTCAACAAAAACAAACACCTCTAGTTATAAGTAGGCTTACCAGATCTCCAACTGGGACAGAGTGCTAGACCTTTAAGGAGAAGGAATGTGGGCAGGTGTAGCTTGTTAAACCTTAGAGCATAATCCTAGACATGTCTACTCAGAAGCAAGCCCCGTTGTATTCAGTGGAGTTTGCTTCTGAGTAGACATGCCTAGGATTGTGCTCTAAGGTTTAACAAGCTACACCTGCCCACATTCCTTCTCCTTAAAGGTCTAGCACTCTGTCCCAGTTGGAGATCTGGTAAGCCTAAGTATTGCAATCTAGATGAAGCCTCTCATGAGAGGTATTTGAGAGGCATAAGACCAACCAGTTTGCTTTTGGATGATTGTAGGATTAAATTTCTGTAATGTCTCACTAGAGTCTATTGAGTAGCAATTCAATACAACTTTCATTTGGGATGTACCGTATTACAAAAACAGTTCCAAAACAGGCATAAACATACCTGAAGTACAGTTAGGTCCAAAAAGATTGTCTTCAGTGCATGTTTCACAGGCAGTTCCACCAAATCCTTTCTATCAAAAGCACCATTTAAAAATAAGGATGACAGTGAAAAGGTAACAGATAAGTAAGAGAAAACAATTCTTAGCTACCAATACTGAAGAATGCCGCTGCTGAGATTAGGCCAGAAAGAACTCTCCAGACTTCCCTTTCGTTCCCCATTGCTGTGAGGTTATTTATTTATTTGCTTTAAATATTTTTACCCTGCTTTTCAACTTTACAACTTTAAGAGATAATCTGTAGTTTCAAGGATTAACCACATTTTAAGGGGCTAACTAGAGAAGAGATGGAAACAGACCTTGGTATTAGTATGTAGATCTACATTCTTGGGGTGTCTGTGTGTACTTACAGTACGGAAAATAGATGGAGAGGGTCTGAACCCTTCCCCAGCAATACTCTTCTTCCCTACAACTGCCCCCACAGTACTTTTCGCAGTGGGTCTCCAAGACCAGAGAGAGCCCCCAGAAAGAAAAATGGGTGACAAATGCAGTTTGAAGGGGGGGGAACACAGGCTGGGGAGGGGTTCAGCACCTCTTCCACATGCTGCTTCTGCACTTTAAATCCCCTTTTACATTTTTTACTTAAAAAACTTTTTATAGCCCACTTTTCTCATATATGGTCCAATGCAACTAATGCCAATGAAACAAAAACTTAAAAACAACAAAATAGATTGAGCTAATTTCTGTGCCATTTTTTCCAGCTGTGATAATGCAATATTTTGAGAAATATAATAAAAAAACAACATACCTGGCAGGTACAGGTTCCATTCCCAAATTCACCCTGAAAACAATGTCCTCTTTTATTGCAGGGCGATGCAGCTCCACCTGGACATTCTGCCGATGAAATGAATGCAAATGAACAATCAAGAAAATTCATCTTAATACAACTGAGTTCTTAGTAGGGCAGTAAGCTTGGAGGAATCTGTCTGGACTAGCATTTATGGGAATTATATTTTTTATTTATGATTTCTTGTTAGGGCTATTTATATACTGTATAAAAATGTAGCAAAAATGAATGGGAACCTGGTTCCCTGTCCCAAAGGGGCACACAATCTGCAGTTTATTGTCTGTTTCATATTGAAATACGTAGCCATTTTTTTAGAACCTTTTTTAGTTAATAAGACAGGTCTTACGGACCAGAGTAAACTCATTCATTTTATTCGATGGCAGCCAATTGGAAGTGTTGCCAGGAGTTGCCTGAGGGGTCACTAGACGCGCGTCACCCCAGAGCGGGACGCGCGCGTCACCCTAGTGAAGCCTCCCCCCCAACACACACCCTATGGCCTATGGGTGCGGCGCGATTTGGGGGGGCGCCAGACGGGCTGCCGCTCCGGTCGCCCCCTCAATGGTTGCAGCCGGCTCGGGGACATCTTCCCCGGCCGGCTGTCCTGGGCCTTCTGAGGAAGGCCCGCTGCGCGAACGCTATTTATAACGTTCTTTTGCACATGCGCAGACTGTTGCTGAGGGAAAGGGCATGTCTGTGCATGTGCAAAAGAACGTTATAAATAACGTTCGCACAGCGGGCCTTCCTCAGAAGGCCCAGGAGCGCAGGCCCGGGAGGACGCTCCGAGGCCTTCTCTCAGCCTCGGAGCCTCCCGGGTGACGCGCGGGTCATGCGTCACCCTTCTGCGCGCTTCACCCTGGGGCGCTCCGCCCCGCCCACCATGCTACAGTGACGCCCCTGGGAGTTGCCACCTTCCTTATGCTAGTTGAAGGGAAATACTTTTATAGGTGCCTGTGTCTACGGTGTCTAAGTTAGCTTTGTGACCTGTTTTTAAGATGTGTGGTTCTTTGATGAATTAAATCCAATAAAGGATTTCTGATTCTGATTCTAAAAAAGAAGCACAAGGGATATACCAGTACACAATCACTTAAATGAACACTGTTCTGGAATGAATAAGAACCGCTCTCCTCTTGCTAAATATAAGAGAACCACCACATAAAAGGTGCCTCTTTGCCCAATTAGCAGGGGTTGCCAACTGAGCACAAAAGTCATTGACCTGGCTAGGGTTCTTTGCTTTCAGACCAGCTGCAAAAATAAAAAATAAAAAATGGAAGACCATTTTTTCAAGCTGTACACCTTATGAATAGGCAGCGTTTGCATTGGACACTGCCCTGGACCCACCAGAAACCACTAGGATCTGGGCCTCTGCCCAGGGCCCCACTAGATACCATCATTTTTTTTATTTGAAATCCATTTCACTTCCCTGCCTATGTGAAACTGGAAAATATACCATCAAAAGGGAAGAAGGATAATTTGCAAAATAGCACCCCTGTCTTTTAGAACTCCATGTTGCCTAACAGGGCCAAAGGCTAGTCTAGTTATCTGGTTCAAGGCTCTTCATGCTCTTAGATCCATTGCTTGGGATGACTCAACACAAAAAAAAACAGATGTAGGAAATATATATTGATATTGGCATTTACATTCTGGACCCAGATTGAAACTGCTACTTAGGTTCATGTGTTGGGATTATGCTGAATACATTTTTTTTTAAGTAGCCACTTGAAAACTGCTGACAATTTTATTCCATTTCCCTGTTGCCTCTTGTTTTGAAACAACGACAGAGGGACAAACAGTCCTCTATCAGTTCATATTACTACATGATCACGTATTGTTCTACCGTAGTACCTTGGCAAACAAAGCACTTCCTCTTGTTCTTTACATTTCAGACAGTTCTGGAGTTTGGCATTATCGTTCTGTTGGACCAGATTTAGTGGATATAGAGAAGTCGTCATAGGAGTGTTTCCGTTTCACAATGTAGTTAGATCCCAATTTCTCATGCTGCAAAACCATCCTTGGGAAGCATTGCTTGACTGAATACTAAATTAGTCTCTGAGTGTGCAGTGAAGCTCTTTCAGGCAGCTATTTCACTGCATTTAGATTCAATCCGTGGGTGGGAAACAAGACCCCAGAAGTGGTTATGTGAAATTATCTTAGTGATGACTAAATATTATGAACAGGATTCACATTTATTTATTTATTTATTTATTTATTGAAAATGTATATCTCATCCTTCTTAGCAAAAACTAAGGGTGTCTTACAACACATGCAATAAAAAACCAAGACACCATAGATCAGTCAAACCAACACAACCAAGAAAGAACTGCCAATTAATTAAAAATAAAATCCTAAACCATCTGTAAAGGCCTGATGAAAAACCCAGGCCTCCAACTGGTGGTGGAAAATAAACGAGGAGAGTGCTATGTGCAAATAAATAGATAATACATAAATTCCAGAGACAAGGTTCCATAATACAGGGCTACCACTGAGAAGGCCCACTGACAAACTGATGCTCCCTGGATTTCTAACCATGGCAGAACCCATAAGAAAGCCTCCCTAAAGATCTTATAGGTTGGGCAGGTTTACATGGTGAAAGGCAATCCTTCAAGTTTCCTGTCCCTGTCGCTTAGGGCTTTGAAAGTAGTAACTAGCACTTTGAATAGTGCCCAGAAGCTGATAATCAATGCAGGCAGAATAACAGAGGCATAGCAGGATTGTCATGCTTCACCCCTGTCAAAACCCTCATAGCTGCATTCTGTATCAGCTGAAGTTTCTGAACAGTCTTCAAAGGCAGCCCCATGCAAACCATGCTATAATAGCCTAGCCAATAATAAGTAGGCCATCATGGGTAAGCCATGCTTGAGACAGGAAGAGGTGCAGCTGGAGCACCAGCCAAAGCTGGGCAAACACACTGCAGGCCACAGAGGTCACCCAGACATCCAAGGACCTAGGTCCAATAGTACTCCCAAACTGCAGACCTGATCCCTCAAGGCGAATAAACCTCTTCAAGAAGAACAGGATAATCCACCGCCACTGCATCAGTAGATCTCCTAAGCAGGAGAACCTCTGTCCTGTTTGGATTTAATTTCAGCTTCTTTGCCCTCATCTGGCCCTTCACTGCCTCCAGACACTGATTCAGAACATTCACAGCTTTTACAGCTGGAGGAGGCAATGAGATGTAACAGTGGGTGTCATCAACATATTGATGACACCCAACACCATACCCCCAGATAACCTCTCACAGCTTTTCCATGTAGATGTTAATAAGCATGAAGGACAGGATGGAATCATGCAGGCGCCATAAACCACAGGCCATGGCACTGAGCAGGAGTCCCCATATTGACAAAAATACCATATTATGTTACTGGACAAATTCACAAAACAAATCCACCCTTCTGAGAAGCATGATGACTCAGATTCGTTTGTGGAAGATTAGTTTCCATTGATTTATCTCATATATGTGAACAGAGAGCCTTTGGTTAAATGTTTTTCCTAGAGACAGATGTTATTCTGGTCAGATATACTGTACCTATAGTACAATATCCTTTGTTGATGTCCTGTGATTGATCTCCAAAGGGAAAAGTAGATTGCTGAATGTCGCAAGAATGTATGGCAATAAAGTGCCCTTACTTACCTAGGCAGTCTGGCCCCCAATAGCCTGGGCAACACTGAGGCTGTTCGTACTCCCTTGTACAGGTATGTCGACATCCTGAGAGGGAGAGAGTGAAAGTCCTAATTTCAAGGTAATATCTGGAAAAAAAAGGATTTAGGGCTCTTTTAAAGTTCTTAATGCATTTGTATAGCAACTTCTCAACTTTTCACCATGTTTCTCTTGAAAGTAAGTGGGCTGCAAAATTCCTATCCTATCTCATCATTGTCAAGATAATTTGACATTATTCAAGCTGTTGGTTGATTCCCCATTACTTGGCCTTGGTTGGGCAAACACATCAGCAACTCCCCCATCCCCACAGTGCAGCACAGTGGAAAGAGATGAAGCTGTGAAGTGGGAGGTGAAGCAGGAAGCTCTCATTCCTGCCTTGAACTCTCTAGTTGGTGGTCTGAAGTCTGGCTGAGAAATGCTGCAAAATGATTGGTAGAAATTATGGACTTCAAGTAGTGTGTGTGGGGAAATGGCCAGTTTGAAGGTTCCCCTGCATTAAATTGCCTTCAAGAAGAGGAATCGCACAGTGGGTGAAGGACTCCGTGAAAATCCTTCTCCCTGGTGTGCAAGTTTTCTGCTTGCAGGGAGTTTTTTCTTTTTCATATGCAGGAACATTCAAAAGTGGTCTGAAGTGGCACAGATTACTTCACCTCACTCACCTGCATGTGCAAGTCATTCTTGCTCAGACCGAGTCCCCTATTGACAATATGGGGATAATAACAATGACCAGGCTTAACAGATCGTTGCTGGGACGGGAGCGGTCTACCCTTAAGGGGGCGGGGCGTGGGGGGGCAGAACACGACATGTTCTGGCCCCCCCACACCCCGCCCCCTTAAGGGTAGACCACTCCCGTCCCGGCAACGATCTGGTAAGCCTGACAATGACCTACCTTATAAGGTTGTTGTAAAGCTTACTAAATACTTACTCCCATGTAATTTCATGAGAATTACCTGCAATCACGTATCCCAGAGCCATTGGTAACCTTGGTATAACCTTCAGGGCACTGGATTTCAAAATTTAGAGAACAAGATCTGCATTTTGTTTTTGTGGCAATGAATGTCTTGTAAGCACATACATTCTTTCCCTAGAAGACAGAAACAGATAATGGCAATGATAAATTAAAGCTTTTTGAAACAGTGCCGTTCTAGGCAGGTCTACTCAGAAGTAAGCCCATTGTGTTCAATGTAGTTTATTCCCAGGAAAGTGTGTATTGTCGGGCTGCAATCCTATGCACATTTACATGGGAGTAAATTCCACTGAATTGAGTGGGAATTACTTCTGAGTTGACATGAATAGGATTGAGCTGTAAGTTTATTTTCTCTTATTCCAAAGAAGTTCTATTAAAGTTAGTGATGCTACTTTAATATGTTTTATAATTTTTGCTCTATATTTAGGCTTTATTCCATGCCCATTAACTCACTATAAATCATTAGTTTGCCTTCACTGTAAATACTGTATTTCTTCGATTCTAAGACGCACATTTTTTCCAAATTTAGCAATTCAAAAAAGGGTTAGAATCGAAGGTGTGCAAATTGCACCCCCAAAACGCCACCTCCTTACATACTGGGGCTTGTGGGGGCCTCAGGGAGGCATGCGCGACCCTCTGCAGGCCTCCCCGATCTTCAGTTCAGTGGAAAACAGCGGTTTTTGGCCATTTTCGGTTTTCACGAAAACCGGAAGTGCCCGAAAATAGCTGTTTTTCGCCGAACTGAAGATTGCAGAGGTCTGCAGAGGGTCGTGCAGGCCTCCCCGAAACCCCCACAAGCCCTGGTAATAAGCAAGAAGGGGTACCATTTGTAAGTTTGGGGGGTACAATTTGCACATAAATCCTGGGGGGAATTTTTTCCCCTGCTGGTAATAATGAAATTAAAGGTGCGCCTTAGAATTGATGGAATACAGTAAATCATTAATTTGCCTTAACTTCCCACTGTAGTTTAATATGCCTGGATTGGGACCAGTAACTTTTGTCACACATTATAATCAGTTGGCTGTTCCAGAAACACCAGAAACCTCTCTCCCTCTCTCTCCCTCCTTCTTTCACCATAGTGAAGGACTCAGTTTTGTCTCAGAGAAATGCAATGCAAGAAAAGCTGGGTTGCCCTTTTCACACAATCCATGTGTGCAGGCTGAACAAGCATGGGGAGCAAGTGGGATTCTGATGGACAGTGCTGCAGTGCTGCCCCAACCTATGTGCCTCCAATGACAGAACAGACCATGCAGGATTGGGAGGGAGCCTCACTTTGTCCAGAGTTTCTGACTGCATACAGCAATTACATCTGGATAGTTTGTATGCGCACAGGATTATGTTCTGGGTTTAATACTCCCGTGTTTCCCCCAAAATAAGACAGTGTCTTATATTAATTTTGGCTCCAAAAATGCAGTAGGTCTTATTTTCAGGGAGGTCTTATTTTTCCAACCTGTGGGGCGACCCCCCCCCCAGCACTTTCTTTGACAGATTAAAGCTTCATTCTTTCCTGAGGGTGCAAGGCTCTGGAAGGCCTGCATTCCACCATAGAGACGACGTGCTAGAGAGGCCAGCAAGGCCTGCAAGGAGACTGCAACCTTGCAGAGTCTCTCTAGCATGTCATCTCCATGGTGGAGGACTCAAGTGCAGGCCTTGCAGGCCTTGCAGAGCCTTGCACCCTCGGGAAAGAATGAAGCTTTAATCGGTCAAAGTAAGTGCCAGGGGGGTCACGGGGGGTGCCGGGGGGTCGTGTCCGTCTGGCTGATGATCCTAGCTAGGCCTTATTTTCAGGGGAGGTCTGATATTTATGAGTGCCAGCAAAAATCACACAAAAATAACGGTAGGTCTTACTTTCGGGGGAGGTCTTATTTTCAGGGAAACAGGGTCCTATGTAGGTTGTGAGTAGGATCTCACTTCCTCACAGATTAATTGTGTAGAAAGGGCTATATAGTGAAGTCTCCTTTGACTTTCTACTGATGTGTATCTCTTTGTATCACAGATCAATCTCCTCTAGCTAGATTTAATAACCCAAACCACTATAGTGACAAGAGCAACAGATATATAGACTTCATCAAAGAGATTCTAGGAATGAGCTGCAGGATCTATCTCAGTAACCACTATGAAATCCTGGGAGTGCTTTTCTTCTGTACTTCTTGTTTGGCTAGAGACAAAAGTGCTCCTGACCATGTGCAGACAGCATTTGTCTCACTAGTTGGTAATTAAAGCTACTCCAACCTTTTGTAATATTGAAGGAGAATGAGGAGGGCATCTGGGCCAGTTGCAGCATTTCCAGGTATGCTTGGGTGCTTCTTCTGATCTTTCTATAAATTAAGCACTAGCCCTGACCAATCATTCAGAATCTATACATAATTCATTCAGGAAGAGCAGGATTATGACTACTGAAATTCAATATGCATTTTCGGGCTTTTAGACAGAAAATTTTAGACAGAAAATGCATATTGAATTTCAGCATTCCGAAAACGAAAGTCTTGGTTATTATATCATTATGACTACGGTTTCTGTACATTGATTCGTTCTGTGCACTAGATGTGCACAGTCTCCATAAAAAGTTTTGCAAAAGCAGGATCCCCATTCACATGAAGGATGTGTGTCTTGAACACATGCAGACTCTGTTCACAGTTCTGAAGAAATGCATAGAGGTTGGGGGGTGAAGACCGTGGGCAGACTCCTCTTCCCCCTTCCACATTGGACTGTGCTCAGATTCCGAATGATTGAACAGGGCTATTCCCACAAGTTCTTCCCTGTGAATCTGTAGCATTTATGTCAAAACTACATCTGTAAAATACTCTTCTCTGCAATGGATGGTACAGACTGCAATATGTTAAATATGCCATCATCAGTCATACACTGAGCATAAAACACATACATCTTACCTGCTCAATATCGTGCATCAAACTGGAGGTATTTGCAATCCAAACAGAGAGAAGGAATAAAACCATCATGTTCTTCTCCATGATAGAAAATTGCAGAGTAGATTTTCTTCAAAATGATTCAGTCATGAGTTTTAAATGTTGCGGTACAAAACTTTCCAAAGGTCGGCTAAGCGAAGTTTGTCCACATTATCAGACAAACAGTAGGTGTGGTTCAAAATATACTCTCCTTTTCTCCTTCTCCCAAAGTAAGGAAAGAATGGAGAGCACGTGAAACCCAACCTTACACAGGAAAGGCTACCCAAATGCATTGAGTTGCTGAAAATGCTTACAGCAAACTCAGTTAACCCTTCCAAACTGGCATCCTGCCAGACTTTACTGTGAACTCTCCCCACCTCAGCCTCCGGAGACGTTGTTGACAGCACAGTTCCAAGGACAAGTAGCAGGGGACAGGAGATAACTGGCTTTTCATAGGCATGAGTGACCTGAGTTTTAAAAGTCGCTTTTATACAATGTGTCCAAATGGCATATTTAATGTAATAGTAGTTTGGTCCTGATATTCACCAGGTATTGCCCCACCTTCTCTTTTGCATATCTCTGCAAACAAAAGATTGCTTTCTTAAAAAGAAAACCAGAGATTCTGAGGGGCCAAATTAAACATTTCTAACACATCATATTAACTTGCCTTTAATAATAATAAAAAAAGGAACTGTGGGGCCCTGCCCAATCTAGATGGTGTGAAGAGAGCAAGACTTTGATGCTACGCCCATTCTGATCTGGATCTTCCCCCTATGGTTGCTATTTGCTCTAGGAGAAAAGTTCCCATTGGTACAAGTTAAATTGACAGGCAGTAGATCTAGGACAGAAAAAAGAAAGGACCTCTTTGCACAACCCATAATTATGGTAATTCTGGCATTCACTGCAACAAGGTGTGGCAAAGGTGCCTTCCAGCTCAGGGCCAAACTACTGTACATGCTGCAGCAAGTACCTGATTGGCCCTTGGGTGCTCCTTCCCCAATAGCAACCACAGGAGGCACGATACCAATTGGAGCTATGGCAGTGGGGAGGGGTCTTTAAGTATTTGACCCATCACAAATGGGACATAGGCTTGGACCCCTGTGGTTGTTAATGGGGGGGGGGAAATAAGCATGCAAGGGCTAATCATGGAGAATTAGTCTATCAGTGACTATTAGCCACTTTATCTCTATGGAACCTCTCTGTCATCACTCTGAATTCCACTAAACGCCGGGAGCAACACCAGGAGAAAGTTTTTGCCTTCAAGCTATGCCTGAGTCTTCTCAGAGGCACCTGGCTGGCCATTGTGGGAAATGGATTGCTGGGCTAGACAGATCTTTGGGCTCTTCTTTTGAACCTCTAGAAAATGCCCTGTGCTGGCAGTGCAAATATCATGATTACTCCATATTGCCATATCTGCCTCTGCTTCGCAAGGTTTTGAGAGACCCAAATGGTACTGGATTTGAGGTACTGATTTTCCCAGTGCAAAATCTGGAAGTGACGCTGTAAGCAGTGATATCACTTAAGATCAAATGGGGACTGATCCAACTTTTCTGAAGGTGCAACAGAACAGCAGATACGCTCTCCCCCTTATACCAGCCCCCTTCAGTTCTGGCCATATGAAGGCACTGCATTTGGAGATTAATTTGATTTTCCTTCATGCTTAAGAGCATTTTCTCATAGGATGCTTAAAGCAGCCCCCCCCCCCTCTTTGTTTTGTGTAAACAAAGTAGCATGAATGTTGAGCTCTCTTTTGCTATGGTACTTAGCCAAAGTGCTATGGTACTTACTACCTAGTGCAGATAAAGTGGTACCCCATGCTAGGTGAGAGAACTAATGTAGCATAATAAATAGCTAAAAGAAGTCCCTGCTCAAGGCTTAAGTCCAAACTAGATATTACACACAAACATGTATATCTTTGCTAATATACTGGCTCATTTATACAGTATAATGGCAGAGGAGTCTGGCTCAGTCGGTAGAGCTGCCGCCTTGCAAGCCCAAAGATCGGTGAATGGCAAGTTCGAGACATGCCGCCGACAAAAAAGCAGTGAAAGCCTTTGTGAGGAGATATAAGAGCTGCCAGCTGCCTCCGTCAAGTGTGGGAGGTGATGGCCATAGGAGAGGCCAGACTGCAAAAGGATACCATCTGGAATGTAGTTGTTCATGAAAGATTGGCCATATATATATGGGTTAGGAAAGCCTGCCCATGTACACCGCCTTGGATTAAAGTCAAAGGAGAAATCCAATGACCAAGAAAGGCAGTATATAAATACTGTATATTATTATTATTATTATTATTATTATTATTATTATTATTATTATTATTATTATAAATGATGGTGATAATGATGAAGAGCAAGTGCGCTATTCCCCCCTCTCACCTACTGTTGATTTGCCCAGTGAGCTACTGGTAGTTGGTGATTTATTTAAAACATTTATACCACAGGATACTTCTGAATAGACATGCGTAAGCTTGCACCGTTAGGCAAAGAGAGGCACACTGAGGCAAACTGGACAAGGAGGCACTTTTGAAAGTGGTGACCCTCTTATATTTAGCAGGGAGAGAGCAACTGTCCCTATTCATCCCAGAGTAGCAAGTAGCATCATTTCCAATGGCTGTTTGCTGGTGTTTCTTCTGCATCTTTTTAGACTGTGATTCCTTTTGGGACAGGGAATCATTTGTTTTATTTATTTGGCTATGTGAACTTCCTTTCACTATTGAACTATTTATTACTAGTGAACTATTTATCACTGCTATGTGAACGTTTTTGTCAAAAAGCAGCATTTAAATATTCTTAATAATAAATTGTATATTTTATACACACATACATATTTAATATATTTTTGAGCATATTGTAGTCAGTGAAAGCTTGTGCTACAATACATTTGTTAGTCTTTAAGGTGCCACAAGACTTTGTTGTTTCATCTCTTTTTGTAACAATATGTGCCTAACTAGAACATTTGCTCATACATTTATCTGACATGAAATGTTTAGCATTTACCTTACCTAAATGTTAGAGACTTTTAGCTGCTTTGGAGACTATAGCTGAACAGGGCTGCTATCTCTGTGAGTAGGTTTTCCCATGATAATACAACATTAACTCCAAATGGACTTTATCTTGCTTGGAAACCTGGAACACATGCCTCAAACAAATAAATCTCTGAATGGTAACCTGTCAGCATGACCCTGTATTGTTCTTTTTGAAAGTGCTAAGTAAAAAAATAATAATGAAAAAAACACCCTAAAATTATACATAGGAAACAACTGGGAAGAGGGATTTCCTGCACTCTCATCAGGTCTCTTATCTGACAAGGGAAGTAACCCATTTCTTCAGAGTTCATAATGTATACATCCCACTAGACTGTATATATTAAACACCCATGCAGTGATGTCATCCTGTGGGCCATTGTTTTTCCCTTGTTTGAACAAGCCTTTCCATGTACCGTACCTTGAATTTTGTACATTTTATGTGATTCATGGGCAGCCAGATCTGCTCAAGAGGGTTGTATTACCGCATGCAGTTGTGTATGTGTGTGTTCTGGGGAGCAGTGGGGTGCTAGCAGCATACATGACTCTGTCTGGTATGCTGACACAGGTACTGGATCCTCAGATCCAAACTGGTGTTGCATAGCAATGCCAGTGCAGAATCAAGGTTTAATCCTTGTTGTAAAAGACATAGATACATTGTATCTATGTCTTTTACAACAAGGATACATGGATACTGCATAGATATATTAGATAGGAGTCTGACAAGATTCTAGGCAGAGCTAGCCCAAGACCTCTTGATGCCTTAGTGATGCACCAAACACTGCGCCTTAATCTGGTGTCATGCCAGTTTCTGCTGCTGCTCCTCCTCTTCCCTGGATGTATATAGTTATTGACTTAGAATATTTATACCTCACCTTTTCACTCTTCAGGGGCTCAAGATGGATTTGAAAAGAGGAGAACAGAGCAGAGGAGGAGGAGGACTGGTGGAGGTGGGTGGCAGGAACTTCTCTCTACACTAATTTTCCACCTGAGGCAACTGCCTCAGTTGGCTTCATGGATGGGGCAGCCCTGAGACAGAGGTAGAAGAGCAGAGAAGAACTTGGATGCTCTTCTTTCCTAATCTAATCTGTCACTAATAGCTCGATCCAACCTAAATCCCCGTGTGGTGATTCAGCAGCACTGGTGCAGCTTCTGTTGCATCCCGCAGGGGATTTTCGGCTGCTGGAGGTCTCCTCTCAGGGTAAGGGGATATCGCTGGCGCAGGTCTGCACTGCTCTGTGCAGGCGGAAGGGGGTTCGGATGCAGCATGTGCCACAGCCACCAATCCTACCCCCCCTCTTGAACCTGATCTGTCCATCCCCCGTCCCATCTCCTTCCCATTCCACCCCTCCCTGCCCTCCCACTGACCCATTCCACCCCTCCCAGTCCTCCTCCGCCCCATTCCACTCCCTGCGCTGGGTTTACCTGCTCTGGTGGGCCTCCTCACATCCACCGGCATGCGTGGGAAGGCTCAGGCCTTCCTGCCGGCACGCCAGCTGATAGCGCTGCTGCAAAGCACTTTACGGCTGCTTTGCGGCAGCCTATGCCGGCAGAATGCACATTCCACTGGCACTTCCTTTGGATAGGATTGGGCTGTTTGTAGCTTTGTTAGTGTCAGTCTTTGGGGTGAATTTAAAGGATTAGAGAGAAGAAGGTAGTGTGATGAACAGAGAGGGCTGAGGCAGTTATTCCTCAGATAGCATGACTGAAGTCATGAAACTGTGAGAGCAGAAGAGATAGATCATATTATGTGACTCTTAGCTTTGTGTTTCCTGATCTGTACAATAGAGAACGAGAGAGGAAAGTCTCAGACCTCGCATTAAGTGTAATTTGCTTGTTTTTCTTGTGCCCAAGTTTCTGGTTCAGATCTCAAAGGGCTCTGTAGCAATTTGGGGTCAGAATGGTTTATTTTCCTGTTTTTCCTGTGTCAACCAGGACAGCCATCAGAAGACTAGAAATCAGGCACTTCCCTTTTCCTGCATGATGGATCAACACAACACCAACATTCATCATTGTCTATCAATCACCAGGATGAAGATAAACCTTTTATTCCTATGAGACTTGCTCTCCCTCTGCCCCTATACTGGAGTACAAAAGGATGCTACTGCACTTTCTTTAGGTCTCTGCTACACTGAGCCAGTTTCAGCTGCCAGGAACGTACAACAACAACAACATTTCAACAGCTCCATAACTTACTGATTTGTTTCTGAACTAAATTCGGAGTACTTTAAAGCTCTATATGGTTGGGCAGTACAATCCTACTTAACTCCCTGTGTGGTGATGCAGCTGTGACAACATGGCACACGCTATTTCTCGTGGGGGAGTATCCCAATCCACCCTCCTCCCCACCCCATCACCACCTTGTTCCTCCTCTTCCACCTGTTCCACCCCTCCCCTCCTCTCCTCCCTCCCACCCCCTGTGCTGACTTACTGGCACTGGCGGGTGTCTTCGAACTGTTGACATGCAGACCCGGACGCTTGCCACGTATAGTGGCGGCGGCCAGGCCACGCCAAATGACAGCTGTAAAGGGCCTTGTACCACCGGAATGCTCATTACAGCTGCGTAAGGCCCAAATTGTTCTGAGATACTTGAAGAAGCACCTTCTCTCATATATATCTCCTTTCTCATTGGGATCTACAGTGAAATCTTGATGAGGCTGCTTTTACTGGGCATGCTCCGAGACAAGCACAGGGGGAATAAAATGTGTGTGCTGGGAATTGGCAGTTGGCTCATGACACACACCACAATGGCACTTTAACAACATATTTAACAATGACGAGAGAGAGAAAGAGAAAGGTGCAACACAGTAAGATTTATAAATGTGCAATAAAGGGAAGGGGATATCAAGAATAAAAATGCAGCAAAATAACTAACAGCATACTCCTATCGTGCCTACTCAGAAATAAGTCCCACTCAGAGTTCAGTGGGTCTTATACTCAGGCAGGAGCCACAGGACTAGGTAGCTGAGCTCCTGCGGGTTCCTTGTTAACAAAGTTCAAAGGTGGCAAAAGTGCAACCCAGCAAGCATTAGGCGGTTTTTGGTTTTTGGAGTGGAAAGCAAGGCAAGGGAGGGCAGAGGGTCCTTTCCCTGCAAAGTGCTGAGCTGCAGCTTGTGCAGTTCAGAGGGAGAGTCATGGGAAGGACAGAAAAAGAAGAGGAGCAGAGAGAGGGGCATAGAAGAGGGTTACCTGTCCTAGGTACAGCAATACCTGGAATGTTGAATAGGATGAGATTGCTTCATGTTAGGCAGCATGCATGCTTGGGGGTAGTAGGAGTCTGTGGCCAGAATTTTTAATAGTGTTTTTGGCCACAGACTACTATGGAGGCTCTTGTGGGATGATCTCATCCTGGACCATCCTTGTCCTAAATGGGTTTCTATCACCATCTCCAGCAGAGACTGCCATTCATATTGTGCCACAGCTTGGGAAGGGTGTGACTAGATGCTTCTTAGTTGCTCATGAGACCTGGCAGGGACAGTCTGTGCCTCTTTGCCTCCTGAATGCTTCCCAGTTGTGCTGCCCTGCCATTTTGCTTTGCATCTGTTCAACACGTGCACATCTCTGTGGATAAGGAAGGGGGAGGTAGGTGAGTCAAGGTGTGCCCACATTTGCACCCGTATTCACGTCCCCTTCCCTTGGGCTGTTCTCAGTGCACAGTCTGCTTCCTCCATGCCAGTCCTGTTACACATGGAAGCCCAGCAGGCTCCACTCTTCTTGTTCATTTGAAACAGGACCAGTACAAAGGATGGGGGCTGCATGCCAATAGCAGCCCAAGGTAATATAAGGGAAGGGAATGGAAGGGGCTTGTGGGCAGGTGGGTGAGCATCAGGGAACTAACTGGCCCAAGACCTCCTGGTGCCTGAGGCAGTGTGCCAAATGCTGCCCCTGCTCTTACCAAGTGATGCACCACCAGCATCTCTTCCTCCCAGTGGAGGCAACTAGAGGGAGCAGAGGTGGGCTGGGCACCCCTTGTCAATCTGCTGCCTGAAGCAACTGCTTCAGTTGGCCTCATAGATGTGCCGGTCCTGATGATTATTGGGGTTATTTGAGTTTTTGTTCCCCCTTACACCCAGGCAGACTGCTATACTTAGCTAAATAAACACACGAGGCATAGGCTGAGTGAAGTTGCAAAAGAAGAAATAGTTTACTCACGGTTCAGTTCATATATACAGCATCTGGTTAAGACCAGAGGTTACTCTAACTTAGGATGGAGCGCCCTTATAGCTGGCACTCCCTGCATGAGGTGTGCTGGAAGATGGCCGCTGGGCTCCAGCCCAGCATGGCACGTCTTTCCTCGTTGGCAGTCAGAAGAAAAAGAGAGCGAAGAAGGGTAGGAGAAGGAGGAAATAGAGTCAGGGAGCCACGCCCCCTTCCTTGGAACACAGAGAGGTCAAGGTAAAAGGTCTTTCAGGTGACCAGACGACACACTGCCCCCCAGTGCCCAGCAGCCGAATGCTGCCCATCTCCAACAATGATAACATTCAGTACACAGTAACATAAGTTGCAAGTAGTACTATATTATTTGTTTATATCTGCATTTTAGGCCACTTTTCTGTTCCAGGGCCTCAAGTAATTAGATAAATTAGAAAACAACAATAAATGCAATAAACTAGAAAACAACAACAAAGTATTTATTAACATAAACGTAATATATACATATAACATAAACATAAAGGCCAGCGGGTGGCGCAGCGGGTTAAACCGCTGAACCATAAGCTGTCGATCGAAAGGTTGGCAGTTCAATTCCCACGACGGGGTGAGTGCTCGTTGCTTGGCCAGCTCCTGCCAACCTAGCAGTTCCAAAGCATGTCAATGCGAGTAGATAAATAGGTACCGCTTGCGGGAAGGTAAACAGCGCTCCGTGTTCTAGCCACATGCTACGCGCTGCGGCAAGGAGAGTCATGCCGGCCACATGACCACGGAGGCTTCTTCGGACAACGCTGGCTCTTCGGCTTTGAAATGGGGATGAGCACCACACCCTAGAGTCGGACACGACTGGACTTAATTGTCAGGGGATACCTTTACCTTTTTTAATAAATCAATGCAGAAATTAATTATATTACCACCAGATGGCAGCAGAATAAAAGCAATTGCACTAGGCTACTGCCTAAAAAAGTGGAGAGAAACTTTACCATGTCCATTTCTACTTTTGTTCTTTTTGCTGCTGCTGCTGTTCTGGAGCCAGTGGCTTATGGACCCTTCTAGGCCATGTTTCCTGGCCACACTGTGGAAGGTTAGACACACAGCTCCTCCTGAAATTCCATGCTTGCTGATGTTAAAAGTGTGTTTTTGTGTTACTCTAAGGCTGCAATCCTGTGCACACTTACCTGGGTGAGAGTAAGCACCTGTTCTCGCTGCACCGCTGGTTACACCGGTGGAATAAATTGGATAGGATTGAGCAGAGCTCAGCCGGTGGCATAAGTTGGATAGGATTGCGCCCTGAGAGTAGTCAGGAGATAATACGCATCAATAGCCCAGTCCTGTTACATTAGCAAAATGCCTCTCCAGCGGAGTCTATGCATGAAGCAGAATGACACAGCAGAATGCTAAAGTGGCGAATGGACTGCCCCCTTCAGGCTACAGGTGGTATATAACTCTTTTGATGGCTTCTTTGCCTGAGACTCCCTGCAAATAGGAAGTATCACAGGAGTTCTCAACCCCTTCCCGGCCGAGTACCACCTCTGGTGCCACTCTCCTGCTGCGTACCACTGGAAGTGACTGGTGATGACATCATCATCAGTTACTTCTCGGTTTTGGAGGCCAGAAAATACAGGTGAGAGGCTCTGGACAGGTGGGAGAACCCTTCTCAGTGATCACGAGAGGCTTGGCCGAAGGCAGGAGGGATGCAGCCACAAGCACTGCATCGGAGCGGGGTTCCAGCGGTCCGAGTACCACCAGCAGTTGGCCGAAGTACCACTGGTGGTATGAGTACCATTGGTTGAGAAACCCAGAACTATCACATTTAGGAGAAGGGTTTTAGCCTAGCACTTTGCTGCTGTGCTAGCTTCTTTTTGCAGGGACTCATGAATGGTGGGCAACATTCAGAAATGTGATCCCCCCTGCAGACTTAGGTGGTTAGATCCATTCTTCCATCTCCGCATTGTGCCACCTCATTCTGTTGCATGTGTAGACCAGGCCTGACCATTTTGAGGATGCAGGAAGTAGTGTCATGAATCTAACAGTGTGGTATATATTGATGCAAAACCTTTGCTTCAAGTGAAGTCATAATTAAAGCTGATTGTCTGGAGGAACACACAGCCCTAAATAGAGACAGTGCCTACTGGACATTGTCTTCATTACTAAACAGACGCAGCACCTGCTGGGCATTCATTGCTCTATCCAAAAGTAATATTCCCTTATTGCGTATTCCACTGGATCATTAAAACCTATAGAAAGCAATCAAGTGAGCTTGCTAAGATACTGGCTGCGTTTTGTCATCAGAAATGGGATGAGAGGAACATACCCTGTCAAGCTAAATGATTGAACTGAGCTATGAACTTTTGTTTGACTGGCATTAGTTCCAGTCATGCCAGCTGAAACACAGTTCTCCTTTGTATGTAGGGTCTTGTTTTCACCTTGCCTGTGGGGGTAAAAGAGGTATTTGATGTGACCTCTTTGAAGGCTGCAGTATGTGTGTCTAACCCCTTGATAGACACCCTGTCATAATGGGAAGCTGGCAAACGTTGACAGCTTGAATGAGTGCTCCCGGTATTCTAATTTTCTCTCTGCTTCTGGCTCACAGTTAGCTGGGCAAACTTTCTAAGAGCAACTTAATGTTCATTTTCAGTTAGGGTGGCCAGAAAGTTTTTTAAAGTATTTATTTATTTCATTGCAAAGCAGCAGGTTTTTTTTTTTTAAACCACAGCACTTTGCTTACCATTTGCTGCCGTCGCTTGCCATCTTCATCCAGACCGGCTGCTCATGGTCACCGGGACTGCGCCTGCCGCCATGGTGTCTTCTTCATCCCTAGTCTGGGCCTGCCTGGGAGAGCTCTCCCAGCCCCAAAACAAAACAAAATACTTTTGTGTGCTTGTGCAAGCTTCACGCAGGCACGTGGGGAGTCCTGCCCGGCAGCTGCCTTCAGCCAGGACTCCTCACGTGCCTGTGCAAAGCTCGCACAAGTGCACAATGTTTATTTATTTAGCTGGGAGAGGCGGAGAGCTGGAAGCTCTCTGGAATCGTCTGAGTGGACTTGGGCAGTTCCGAAGTGCTTCCAGCGTTGCGCAAAGAGTCCCAGTAGGGATGAAGATGCAGTGCATCAAGAGGAGCCTGCGCGGGCACCAGGGCCAGTCAGGATGGCTGCCGGGACGGATCCGGGAACCGGGACTCGTCCCGGCCGGGGCTATGACTATAGTAAGCCTACGCATATCTCTTCTGCTTCAACCCTTCTTAACATTAAAAATGATCTAAAACTTTCATGGTCAGCTATTACATACAAAGATTGGGTTAGCACGGGATTAAAAGCCAAGTAAAAACTATAAAAATATATTTGAGTTAAAAACACGTTTAAAAATGTTAAAAAGTTAAAAACAAGTTTATTTCTATTTAACTTGTTTTTAACTTTTTTTAAACATTGTTTTTAACTCAAATATATTTTTATAGTTTTTACATGGCTTTTAATCCCGTGCTAACCCAATCTTTGTATCTTCTTAGCAGTAGTTGACTAACAGCCCGATCCTGTCTAGCTAGGCTGCAGCGTGGGCATAGAGCCTGCGCTGGATCCTATCTAGATAGGAATGATAGGTGCGGCTGGAGCACTCCTCGGGGGAAAGCGACATTCATCCTCTTACCCCGAATAGAGCCCCAGCCACCCCGATGGGTCTACTCAAATGCGTGCCAGCTATTTTGCTGCCGCACATTCGAGAAGGCTGTATAAATGCGGCCAGGCAAGGGGGATAGAATTTCGGCGGAGCCGCTGCTACCAATCCCTCTCCCTTCCCGGCCGACCAATATCCCCTCCCGGAAGGCCCCATTTTGTCCTCCCCCTGCCCCACTGCTGCCCGGCAGGGAATTTACCTTCCCTGATGGGCGCTCTGTAACATCTGTAGCAGGTACAGTGCTGCAGCGGGTAGAGCTGCACCAGCCTGAGGGCTGGTGCTGCCTACTCACTGGATGCTGCAAACATGCCTTATGGCACGTTTGCAATACCCTAGATCAGCAGAATGGCGCTCTGTGTTTGGGAGTAGATAGGATTGTGCTGTGATTTCGGTGTGTCTTCTAACATCGTGCGGCAATGCTGGAGAACTGCGTTGCCATGCGAGAAAAGTTGGAAAAATTGAACTTCGGCCAATGAGAGGCCGCATTCGGTGCAGTGGGGGCGGGATGCGAAGCGAAGTGTTGGCCAATCAGAATAGAGTCTGAAAAGACCCGATTCTGATTGGTTGAAAGGCCGAGAGGAGAGACAACAGAGAGAGTCAGGAGAGATGATGGAGAGAGCAATTCCAAGGTCAGTGTAGACAGGCAGCAGCCCCGCGTGAAGCGAAGCAAAGGCCGGCTTCGCTTTGCATGCACCGCACTGTGCCATGGGCGGTGTGTCACAGTCTTTATGGTAAGTGGTGCAGTTCAGGGTAACCCAGTTATCAAAATGATGCTCTGCTGATACCTTTTAGCTTGATTTGTAGCAAGTGATTCAAAAGGCTCCAGCAAAGGGCTTTTATATGCAGTGTTACCTGGAAGGCAATCCTTTCTGAGAGAACCTTATTTCAGACAATATTTTGAGATACTACGAAAGCCTGGGGCAAGTACAGGGGAAGCCCAAGTGTCCCGGAGGGGACTAAGGGGACTCAACACAGATGTTGTTTACATTGACACAATTCTGTGGCTGTCTCCATGATAATTAATTAACAGCCTCTGTGTGCCTCCTGACTTTCCACTCCTTTCTCTTCTCGCCCCCTTTTGAATAAAATTAGCCTTTGCAAAGCTGATTTCTGAAAGGAGAGATTTCCTTCCAAACAACTTCCAGAGGGTTAGCCATGTTAGTCTGCAGCAGCAAAAAATTAGTGTCTGGGGGCATCTACAAGATGAACAAACCAACTGTAGCATAAACATTCAAGGGTTATAGTCTACCCTACCTCATTAGGTGCACGGAGTGTAATGTTCAATACGCAAGTGTGTGTGTGTGTGTGTGTGTGTGTGTGTGTGTGTGTGTAAACACAGGTGTATAGAGAAAAATGGAAATGGGAGTGTCGGTCAGCAAGAAATGCAAATAGTCTAATTGTGTGATGAGCTTAAAAACAGTTTGTGTGAACTAGTCAAAGTTTTGGATATTGATAATATACTGCTATACCGTCCAGGCATTTTGGCTAATGCAGATGAAATATATGTATAAGTAACGCTCTAATCCAGCTACAGTCAGTCATATAAGTAAGCGCTGCTGGAACGAATGAAACCAGCTAGTTCCTGTTAAATCTCATTACTTTCAATGAAACCTGCAACCTGATTCTTTGCATGTTTACTCAGAGGTAAGTCCCACTGATTCAGGCTGGATGAATGTGCATAGGATTGCAGCCTTAATCACAACTCATTTTAGTTGGGCTAAGGCCTATCTACACACACACACACACACACACACACACACACACACACACACGAGAGAGAGAGAGAGAGAGAGAGAGAGAGAGAGAGAGAGAGAGAGAGAGAATTCACTGCCTGCAAATTCATTCATTCATCCTTCCATTCATTATTTCTTTCTAACAGGTATAGATGACATCTAGATTTCTTTCTCTGCCAGGGATATAAAAGTGCCGCCAAGTTCCTCAACACAAGCTGCGTTTGGCCCTTGTCTTATGCCAGTGTAAAGACATAAAGCTTCAAGCCCACTGAAAAGAAATGGGGGCAGCACATGGTGCTTTCCCATTCCTCACAAATGATGGCTGCTGTGCTTGTTAACCTTTCCTGGGATTCAAGCCGTGAATGCTGTGGAGCAGGGGTGATATTTCAATGGAATAAAAGGCTTGCAAGACTTGGAACTCCCAAGCACAGACAAATGGCATCTTTCTTAAAGAAAATCAAGTACTCTCTCTCTCTCTCTCATCAAACATTTGATACATCAGTCCATGGCTCATGTGGTGGTGACAGTTCAGGTTCCAAAATGTGTGAGCTAGTTTAACTGAGGCATGGTCTACACATGCAGCAGGATAAGGTGGTAGAATGGAGTGCAGGCAGCAGGTGTATGTATGTGAGAGAAATAATATATTTGAATCCTCTCCCATGTCAAAATAATCTCCCTGAAAATAGAAAACTAGCAGAGCAGTTAAAAGAGTGGATTATCCCTGCTGTGCTAGCTTTCTACTTGCATGGAAGTTAGGTTTTTTTTTAACATGAGGGAGCATTCAAAAGCACAGTCTGAAGTGGTACAGCTTGTTCTACCACTTCATTCTACTGCATATGTAGACCCAGCCTTAGAATGTTATATTGTACAATGTTATATTGTAAAGCAACTTTGGGAAGCGACTGTGTCTGGCGGGAAAACAGTGCAGCAGAAAAGGGTTAACTTCCCCCCTGTGCACAACTGTCTTCTTGATCAGAACTGACCCCTGGCAGCTATATTTACAACACAAACTATGCATGTCTACCCAGAAGTAGGCCCCATTGTGTTCAGTGGGGTTTACTCCCAGGAAAGTGTGTTTAGGATTGCAGTCCTGGTCCATTAAGAGCCAGTATTAAGCACACCTCTTACCAACACGCTGCATGTCTAGTTTGACTATTAATTGTATTTTTAGTGGGGCATAGGGTGAATACTGCCTGTATGCCAGCAGCAAAAGGACTAGAGCTGATTTTCCATCAATGAAAACTGAGAATTCAGAGAGGGGGTCTACCTGCAGTATATCTCCAAGAGAGGAGCAGGACCCACTGGGTCTACAAGCCCAGCCTCAGCTTGCTAAAAGTTGTGGCTGTCCCTTGAGGAAAGGCAAAACTGCCTCATCATTCAAACTTGACCAAAATACTGAATTTTTGAAAGTTAGGTTGGGAAAGCTGCATATTCATCAGTTTTCAATGAATCTGACCTTTGCAAGGAAACAGGAAATGGGTCCGTGCGCGTCTGTGCACTCTCTCTCTCTCTCTCTCTCTCTCTCTCTCTCACACACACACACACACACACACACACTCTATAGCAAATAACAAGCCGATTTGCTTGCCTTGGATGACGGAATGCTCTTACAATTCATTATATGGCATTCATTATATGCCTTATCGCTCGTGTGAAAATAATTATTCCAGAGCATGCCTTCTAAATGTATAAATGTACAATTTTAAAATGGGTATTTATATTAAAATGATACATCCTCCTGGCAGTTTACATCCTTTGACAGCCTCTTGGGCAAATGGCAATGATTAACTGAAAGCTGCACTTTGGCTTTCATTGATGCATGACAGGCACCGCTTAAAGTTCTGAGCATTGCATGGCACTGAAACTAGGCCCCTTCAGTGTGCTGGAAAAGGTAACAACAACATCCAACATGGCCACAAAATAATTCTTGTAAGTGCATTCAGAAAGCCTCTTTCTCCATCAGTAGCTTCTTGTCAGATAATTCTATTTACCTGTGTTGACAGATTCTCCTGTCTGAAACAAATTCATTTTGCAAAGTCTTTGTTTAATTCAAGGAAGCTGCTTTAAGCATATGAGATTAGCCTCGTGGGGTTAACAAGCTATGCTATTTGTTTCCAAAACATAAATTCCCCCGCAGCAACAACAACAAAATAATAAAATAAAGCTCTGGGCAAAGATATACCGTACTTAAGTATCTCAATGCTTTTTAAGTATTGAGTAATAATAAGTATTGCTGCTTATTATTATTATTTCTTGAGATACTTATTTCTTGAGATACTTAAGTATATACCGTACTTAAGTATCTCAATGCTTTTTAAGTATTGAGTAATAATAAGTATTGCTGCTTATTATTATTATTTCTACAACAGCATAATCATTGTTTACATAGTGTCATCAATGTTCAATATTTGACAAACTATAACAGCACAATCCTAAGCATGTCTGTTCATAAGCAAGTCTCATTGTGTTCAGTGAGGTTTACTCCCAGGAAAGTGTATAGGATTGCAGCCTAAGAGGACAGAAACTGATCCTAGAGACTGTAATAAAATTTTTGACTCAGGGGAAATAATAGAGGAAGCGGGGAATGGAGAATAGCATCATCAACATTATTTATTTATTTATTTATTTATACGCAGCTGTAAAAAGTAACAAACAAGAAAGTAAATCACTGCTCTTGGAGTTTATAATCTGCGTGTGTGCATGCGTGTAAAAATAATAGAAGAAAAAGGAAAGACAAGGGAAGCAGGTAATGAACACGTGCAGATATGGTTACACATGCTTAGGTTTAGTTTTGGGGTGGGGATTAAGCTGATAACTTCTGTAAACTCCACATCTCTTCATTTTTATAATGAATGTATGAATTTGGGCAATCTAAATTCAATAAGGCAGAGGCTGCAGTTGGACTTCACAATCTGAACCAACATAAAATAAATGTGATGTGGTTAAGATCCCTATACACACGCTGAATCTGTGCACAGGTTGTTTTTGTTTTAATAATCCTTGCCTTCAGTGATCCACACAAGGCTTCTATGAGAAAGGCCACTTTTGTTTCCATTTTACTGATGGGAAACTGTGATGGAAAAAGGGTGAAGAATGGTTTGCCTGTTACTCTATACAGTTTGGTGGTGGCTGTTACACTTCTTCACTGCAATTCATCCTCACACTGCATGTGAACACTTACCCAGCATGTAATTCATCTGTGGAACTCCTTGCCACAGGATGTGGTGATGGCATCTGGCCTAGATGCCTTTAAAAGGGGTTTGGACAGATTCATGGAGGAAAAGACCATCACAGGTTACAAGCCATAAGCAACCTCCTGGTTTTAGAAGTGGGTTTTCTTTGTGCCAGGTGCAAGGGAGTGGCGACTGGACACAGGTATCTTGTTGTCTTGTGCTCCCTGAGGCATCTGGTGGGGCCACTGTGTGACACAGGAAGCTGGACTAGATGGGCCTTTGGCCTGATCCAGCAGGGCTCTTCTTATGTTCTGCCAAAGTGGTGCAGCTGTATTATACTCTCACACCCATGCCTTCAATGGCCAATCCATTGGGAGGTACACTGCTAGAATGGATGTAACCACAAAATACAACCAAGCCTCCCTGCCTCCTATAGAAATGCTTCCATGTTACCAGAGCAGCATGGAAACCAACCAAAGTATAGTGGATCAACAGCAACAACCATAACAATAATCTTGGAGTTTTCCAAGACAGCCAATGGTCAAGCTGGGATGGGAACAGAGACCCCCAGGTTGGCAGTTGAACATTCACCTTGTGTTCACACTAACTTCTAACAGCTCAATCCTGTCTAGTTAAGCCCGAGCTACATTGTCCGCGTCCGCGTCGTGTCCGCGTTCCATGCGTGTCTGGTGTCCCGCCCCCAGGTCAAACAACAGGCTCTGATTGACCGGGCGTAGCGTGGACACAGCAAAAGTCAAGGCCACCTCGACTTTTGCTGCGTCTGTGCTACGCCCGGCCAATCAGAGCCATTGTTTGACCTGGGGGCGGGACACCAGACACGCACGGAACGCGGACGCGGACAATGTAGCTCGGCCTTTAGGCTGCAGTGCGGGTGTAGAGCCCGTGCTTCATCTTATTCAGACAAGACCCAGCACCGGTGCGGCTGGAGCAGTCCTCAGGGGAAGGGAACACTCGTCCCCTTACCCCGAGTAGAACACCAGCTGCCCCAATGGGTCTACTTGAATGTGCGCCAGCGGCCAAGTAGGGAAGGGGGATAGGATTTCGGTGGAATCGCTGCCAAACCCTTCCCCTTCCCAGGCCTGGCCAACCAATCCCCCCTCCCGGAATGCCCTGTTCTACCCTCCCCCTGC
Source organism: Plestiodon gilberti rubricaudatus (assembly GCA_026170595.1). Classification (NCBI taxonomy): domain Eukaryota; kingdom Metazoa; phylum Chordata; class Lepidosauria; order Squamata; family Scincidae; genus Plestiodon; species Plestiodon gilberti. The sequence goes on from JANXHW010000005.1 coordinate 111,680,525, forward strand.
CCCACAGCCGCCTGGCGGGGAATTTACCTTCCCTGGTGGGCGCTCCATGGCATCTGGGGCAGGTACAGTGGCACCAGTCTCTGCGCCAGTGCTGCTTATAAATACAAGCATCGAATGGACCCTGTTCTCACCTTTGTAGACACAAATTGACCTCCTCCCCTGACCTCTCCACATTCAGTCAAGGTGAAAATGGACTCTATGTGTGCAATCAGGAATCTTCATCACAGATAACACTAGGGCTCCCAATCCCACACAAAGACCCCACATGTGCACAGCCCGTTGTCATCATTAGCTGAACACGTGGAGGTTGGGGGGGAGGGTCAGTGGGAGCAATCCAGCTTCCCCTCCATGCGTTCAATGAATGTGCGATTATGACAGTGGGAACAGGGCTCCAGTCATCAATATGAAAACAGAGCTCACAGCAGGGTGGGTTCTTTTTCCATATTGTACTTATTAGCATTATTTATCCAAATGGCACCTCCTGGTGGTAAAGACAGAAATAACTAAATATCTGACAATGTCTTGCCCTGTAACAGGACCTCAGATTCAGCTACTTAAGACAAGCTGCCTCTCTTTGCTTAATGAGAGGCTGGCCCGGAAGCTCAGTAATGATGAAGCTGGGCGAATCACTTGCAGGGATTACCTAGTCCTAGCCCAGTCTGAGTATTTATAATCACCATCAGCAGGCTTCAGAGCCGCAACCCAAATAAAAGTAAAAACACACATCTGTGAACACACCTTCAGCTGGGATGCCTTTGGTTTTGCCTCAAAGCAAACAGACATGTGTGGCAATTCCTCTTGTCACACTTCTTGGGCATTAAGAAAAAAAGCAACCCGCTAATTTAAGCGGATGTCACATTAACCGCCCCTTTTTATTTGAAAGATGACGTTGAGCAAGAAATATGCATAAAATGGCAGTGACTACCTGCAAGATTGGCTGGATGGGAAAATTAAAAGCCCCTGCATGTCATTCAATGGAATGAAAAGGATCCATACGTCAGCGAGGTGAGGTTATTGTCATGTAATAAAAAGCCTCACAAGAAGACATACATGCTTCCTGAGGACTGCTTTCATAAGTCGCTAGTTCTGTGGTGGTAACTGCAATTGTAACCACTGACCATAGCTTCATGGTGGAGCACATGTTTTAGCTGGTCTGAGACAAACCCTCACATGATGAAGTCTTGGACAGCTGCTGCCAGTCAGAGGGGACAGTAGCAGGCTAGATGGTCAGTAGTCTGACTCAGCATAAAGCAGCTTTATATTTTCCAATTCTGTAACTGATATTTTGAAGGAAAAGAAAAAGCTCATCAATGTCTGCACCTCCTGGCACGTATGATAACCACTAGTTTGTGTACAGCCACCAATAATAACCACCCTCTCACTATTAGGTCAGAATTGGGGGGGGGGGGAAGAGAGAGAGAGAGAGCACAGACAGACATTTTGACTTGCTGACTGCAGTTCCCCCAGGCCGAATCTGCTTGCTTCTCCATTAAAACTCCCAATAGCTCGCCCATCTGAAGAACCAGCTCATAAGAAATCTACCCACCACAATTCTGTCTCACAGCATCTGAGGCTGCAACCCTATAACACTTTCCTGGGAGTAAGTCCCATTGAATTCAATGAGACTTACTTCTGAGTAGGCATGCATAAAGTTGCTCTGTGAGTTGCCTAAACTAGATGCTACTAAAACTCAAAGGATTAAGTTCCCCTCCACACCACTGGTGTAATATAATAATAATAATAATAATATACAGTCTTTATATACCGCCTTTCTTGGTCATTGGATTTCTCCTCCGACCTTAATCCAAGGCGGTGTACATGGACAGGCTGTCCTAACCCCCCTTGGGGTTTTTTACAATATATATAAATGTCCAATCTTTCATGAACGGCTACTTTCCAGATGGTATCCTTTTTACAGTCTGACAAATTCTGCTGGCTGGCGCCTCCCACACTCAACCAACGCAGCTGGAAGCTCTTATCTCTCCTCCTGGAGGCTTTCACAGCTTTTTGCAGGCGGCATGTCTCAAAAGTATCAAGTTCACAGGTCTTCGGGCTTTGAAGGCAGCAGCTCTCCCAACTGAGCCATGAGGCTCTCAACATGCCATGAGGACATTACATTGTGTGTTGCCATAGCAATGTATTACAAGGAAGGGCAGAAGGACTTCAACACAAGGATGCCATTTTCAGCAGCAACCCTGAGCAACCACGGGGTCACTTCTGCCCCCCCTTTTGTTGTTGTTGTTCAGTCGTTAAGTCGTGTCCGACCCTTCCTGATCCCATGAACCATATCCCGCCAGGCCTTCCTGTCCACCACTATCTTCCTGAGTTCGCTAATTTTCATGTTCGTTGCATCGGTGATGCTGTCTAACCATCTCATCCTTTGCCTTCCCCTTCTCCTTTTGCTGCCCCCCCTTAGTGTACTGTATTATGCACACTGAACAATTTACAAAAGATTATATGCTTCTTTTGTGCTACAAATGACCTTTCCTTTATATCCAACAGCACAATCCTATGCATGCCTCCTCAGAAGTAAGTCCTATTGAGTTCAACTGGACTTTCAAGGCAATGGAGGAAAGGATTACAGCCCTCCAGGGCGATCCCTGTGCAAGGTCAGTCCCGTCCCGCAGTGCTCCATGGGGCTGTAGGCGTAGTCTGACGTTTCTCCCATTTCAAAACATATCGGTTGCCTTTAACGCAGGCAACGTTAAATATCCCCCACCCCTTATACAGAGTACTGTATTAATCAGTCTTTTTTCCTGAAAGTCGAGAAATCTCACGTTGACACGGAAGCCCCGCAATGAGCCTCCCAAAGGCCAGCGCTGCTATGCCCGGTTCGCTGTCTCTCTTCTCCCCGCGCGGCCGTCCAGCCACAACGCGCCGCCGACGATGCGTGGGTTACAGGATCGTGTCATTTTGGCGGCCTTTTCTTCCCCTCTGTCTTGCTTAGCATTTCTGCAGAGGCTGCGCGAGGGGTGTGGCTGACCCTTGGCAGCCTCTCTGAGAACGGCGAGCCGCGGCGGCAGCCCTGGCCCCCACGCTGCCCCTTTATCCGGGGAGACATGAGTGAGAGTCGCTCCAGCTTCGCTTCCAGCCGAGCCCGGCCCGCTCGCTCGCTCGCCAGCCGGCCCCTCCCCTTTCCCCTGTTCGCAGCACAGGGCGAGGGAACAAAACCGGCTCCCCTGCCGCCCAGGCTCCCTCGCGCCCCTTAATCCCTCCGCCCACCGGTTGCCCAGCCAACAAACCAGACAAGCAGGTGATCCATTGACAGGGAGCAGATGGTCTCCCGCCGAGGTAAGCGAGGCCCAACAAAGAAACCATATTGATCATATTGCTCCTTTTCTATTCTTCGGCTGCAGCGTCAGGCTTTGAGTTTTCTCACTGGAGCTTTCTCCTCTCTCTCTCCCCCCCCCCACCGCCGCCTAGATGACACAGCAGGTTCTCCTATCACTTATCCCAATGGGGAGATACAGTAAGCAGAAGAAAAGCAATACACTTGAAAACGTCTCTCTCCCCTGCCACATAAAGGAGCACTGTACAAACAGGAGGAAAAAAGCCAATGTCCTGCCCGCTGTTTGCTAGCTTTTCTTTCATCATAGCAGACTCCTCTTTTAAGGGCCAGTGCTGCTTTCTCTGGCGTCCTGTAGTCCTTCCACATCTTTCTCATCCAAGATATTTGGCCACCCCCAAGTGCTGCAGGGAACGAGCAGAGATGTGCGTGCTCAAGGCCAGCCCTAGATATTAAATGACATGCCAGAGGACATGGAGCATCACTGCCTGACACCCCCCCTCCATTAGTTCAGCTTTTGACTGTCTTATTTTTTATTACATTTGTAGCCCCTTTCATGACTTAGATGTATGAGCCTGGTGTATGATTTATCCATGTCATAAGCCAATAATAATAACAATACACACGTGTCACAGAAGATGCAAATATGCATGCATTATTTATTTGTGCCACATATAAGCCAATAAAACAAAATGTGTTTCCTCTAACGTTATAGTCATTATAGACTTTTTAAATTTTGAGAATACAGTAACCGAAATACTCTGTCTCCCCCCAAGTCCAGCATCCCAGGCAGTCTCCCCTGCCCCTTAATCCAACCTTTATGTCCTCGAATCCAGGATATCTTTGAATCCAGGGCCACTCAGAGTGATTTTATCAGGGGGTACAAAGTAGGGTGTTCCACATCTGAGGGGGCTGTCCCAGGAAGGCACTGTCCTACATGCATGCCAACTGAATCTCAGTCAATGACAGTATACAGAGAAGAGTTTCCACTGCAGAATCTACTTGTTTGTTGAGATCTTGAGGCATTGCTCAGTGACGTCGTGCTCAGTGACATCATTCATGAATGATATCCTGTTTCCTACATGGCTGCAGTGGGTTAAACCGCTGAACCATGAGCTGTCGATCGAAAGGTCGGCAGTTCGAATCCGCGACAGGGTGAGCTCTCATTGCTTGGCCAGCTCCTGCCAACCTAGCAGTTCCAAAGCATGTTAATGTGAGTAGATAAATAGGTACCGCTTGCGGGAAGGTAAACAGTGCTCCATGTTCCAGCTGCATGCTACATACTGCAGTAAGGAGAGTCATGCCGGCCACATGACCACGGAGGCGTCTTCGGACAACACTGGCTCTTCAGCTTTGAAATGGGGATGAGCACCACACCCTAGAGTCGGACATGACTAGACTTAATTGTCAGGGGTCACCTTTACCTATATTGAGCCCCATCTTTGTTTGTTTGTTTGTTTGTGTTAAGAGCATGATTGCGTAGAAATCATTGCCTAAGATGAAGGCAGCAATTACGACAGTGGAACATGGGGCATACAGAGATGACCTAGTGCAGGAGTGGCCAAACTTTCAACATTAATGCTCTTGGCCCTTTAATGGTTTATAGGTGAAGGCATTTCAGCAGGTGCAGCTGCTTTAGCAGCACCATCAGCACTTGCAGCTGTCAAGATTCTGTGTTCTACACAGCTCTTAAGAACGCAGAGGCCCTAATGGTGGAAAGTTGGCCACTCCTGACCTAGTGGCATGTGTGTGATATGAAAGTGCAGGTCTGAACACTAGATCAGGGGTTCTCAACCAGTGGTACTAGTACCACCAATGGTACTTCGGACGACTGCTGGTGGTACTCGGACTTCTGGACCACTGGAATCCGGCTCCAATGCAGTGCTTTCGGTGGCGCGTTTTCACTCCCAAGAGGCTCCTGCCTTTGGCCGAGCCTCTCAGGAAAGCTGAGAAGGGCCCTCCCACCTGCCCAGAGCCTCCTTCCTGCATTTTCTGGCCTCTGAAAACCCAGAAGTAACTGGTGATGATGTTATCACCAGTCATTTCCGGTGGTACGCAGCAGTAGAGTGGTGCCAGAGGTGGTACTCCGCCAGGAAGGGATTGAGAACCCCTGTACTAGATCATTACAATGGAAATACTGAGCTGAAGTTGCATACCAGGCCAACAAAATCCTTTTGGATTTAGGCTGAAAACATAAAATACTGTAAAGGTTACACTTATTGGAAAATTGGGTCCCACACAGAAAACAACATAAGAACATAAGAACATAAGAAGAGCCCTGCTGGATCAGGCCAAAAGCCCATCTAGTCCAGCTTCCTGTATCACACAGTGGCCCCACCAGATGCCTCAGGGAGCACAAGACAACAAGATAACCTGTTTCCCGTTGTCACTCCCTTGCACCTGGCACAGAGAAAACCCACTTCTAAAACCAGGAGGTTGCTTATGGCTTGTAACCTGTGATGGTCTTTTCCTCCATGAATCTGTCCAAACCCCTTTTAAAGGCATCTAGGCCAGGAACATGTTTCCACATCTACGTGATTGTTGTGACCCAGGTGTAGGACACTGAATACACATCAATCACCTTGAAGTGCCTCAGAATCCTTGAGTACCTCAAACATATCCAAGGTGTGTCACCTGCAGAGAATGATCTGCAGGCCACCTTGAAGATGAGGACAACATCTGATCCTGCCTCTGAGGGCTGGCAGTGACACATACATCTCTCAGGTGTGTAGCCTAGTCCTTCTTCCCTCTCACACCCTTGCAGGTCCACCCTAGCAGAAGGTATTCACAGAGGCTTCCTGTGTTTTCGGGCACAAGGCTCCAAGTTAGAAAACTGTGTCTTGAGAAACCTTACAGCTCAGAACTGAGGAGTGGACCTTGGGAGGTCACCTGGCCTCCTGTTACTAAACGTGCTCGAGTCTTGTCAGAGCAATCGCAGTGCTCCTAAAAGTTCTCCTAGGTTCTGCAAACGGTGTCTCAAATGATTCAGGAGAGTCATCTGCCTGCATTTGTTACAGTCCATGTGCACCCTTCTGCTCCACCCCCCTGCACCTCTACAGGCCTCAGCTGGGCAAATATGGGTCAGTGGTTCAACCATTTTCAAATCTAAAGCAATGAAAATACCAGCTTTGGTTCTACATTAGCAGTGACTCACCAGTACTGGAGCCCAACATCCATTTGAAAAACTATGCGGTAGTAGGCCCTGGAATGTGAATGTCTCATATCATGCATTGGCTGGGTCATTTTCGCTGGGTCCACAGGGGTAAACTGGAGAAAAGAGTGTCTTTTCTACTGCAGGAGGTGTGTGATGCCCCTTCCTTCTAATGCTTTTAGAAACTAATCAAGTCACATTTGTTTTACCAGGCATTTGGGATGTAGAGGGAGTAAAATATGCTCCCACAATATGGTGGGAGTAGGGTTTCAACCCTTTGCTCCCAATATGATCCTGATTGGGATTGGGGACCCCCCCCCCAATGGCCTTGGAAGGTGTTCTCTTTCAGAGAGTTGCTAAAAAACAACAACAACAACACCCCCAAGAGTTAGCATTTTTATTATAAGGAAAATATTGTTTACTAAACATTTGGATCTCCTCTTTCCACCCATAAGGTTTCCAAGAAAGCTTGCAACAAATAATTAAGACAGTAACATGCGTTAGCCTTCCTTCTCACTGGAGGCTGAAAATAAAATTGAAAATGCATGCATTGGTCATTTTTACTTGTACCTAATCTGAACTGTAGGGTTTCTGCTGCCAGCTGGTTCCCAGCTATTTAGGTTATCATCAAAACAAGACAAATCAGAGCCACAGTTTTACACCTTCCATTCAACCAAATTCTCTTTTCTTAAAACACATGCTTCTATAGATAGTATAAAAAGAGAGAGATGTGGTCCTTCACGGTTTGTGTCACTTTCTTCCCATCTCAGCACTTACGGAGTAGTACATAAGGGAAAGTTGGGGGCCCCTCAGTCTGTACGCTCTCTCCCCCATCATCATTCACCCAGTCTGGCTTGATATTCACTGCTGTGTAGCAAATTGTGATGCTATCAACAGAGAGGGCATGCAAACTGTACGCACTTATTCACAATTTCCATCCTACCTTCATAGCTGTCACATAAATTCATTGCCAGCCTTGCACAGATAAAAGAAAAAAGGAATTTAAAAAGGAATGGCCTTAACAACACCACCACCACCACCCGAGGGTTCGGTTTGCTACGGTATTGGTGCTTGTTCGCAGGTGGTTGTGGAAACCATAACTACACTTGCGGCTTCTGTCATTTTCTCCAATAGTTGCCACATAGATTTTAAGATAAATTTGTCCTCCCCTCTCTCAGTCCATTTTACAGTAGATAAAAATGCCCCAAAGGCTTTTTTATTCCCTTAACAGGGTGCAATGTGTGCGCTTGCGCGCGCACACACAAGAAAGAAATGAAAAGAAACAGGTCTGTGAATAAAAGCCAGACAATACAGGGTCACAAAGCTGTCTCAACTAATGTCATAGTGGAACTGCAGGGCCAGCTTACAGAGGGCTTCTTGTTCCTTGATTTTTATGGTGATTGGTATAACGCATGTAACACTTTGCAAGTAGTTTTAGGACAAGTGGAAAAGAAAAGCCCTTTCACAATGAACTCTCTTCTGATGCCTTTGGAGCATTATGCGCTCCTAAACACCTGTGGTTGACAAAGAGGGAGCTGGGCGAGACAAACATAAATAAATAAACAGAAGGAACAAGTGATTGTTGCGGTTTACACAGCCTCTCTTGGCTGAGCACAACGGGGCATTCAGCTTCAAATGCTCCAAGTTAGCATTTCATGAACTTCAGGAATGGGACCGCAGCATGAGGAAAAGAAGGTCATGAAAAGTGATGGTGACAGTCTTGTTTTGCAAAAGCGATTTCAAAAGATTGGAGCCTTTCAGGCCATCTGGGAACATGTCTACATCGTGTTTTATATCATGATTCATAACTTGTCCAGCAGCCTTGGTAGATCAAAGACTGTTGTACTATCAGCCACAAACACAAGATTGCATAGAAAATACGGTTTCGTATTAATAATCAATAGATTTAAAATATTTATGAATGAGTGCCTCCTAGCACAGTCCTATGAATGTTTACTCAGAATTGTGTCTCACTGTGTTCAATACACATTCTCAGGTATGTGTTTATAAGATTGCAGCCAGGACACTTTTCTGGAAGTATCCTTCAGCTGTGAGACCTTTCCTCTGTACCTAGCAGAGGGGAAAATAGTCCCTTCCTCTTCCAGAGTGCCTTGTGAACTTATCCTGTTGGCAGCTTGCATGGGACACTGGTCAAACCTTCTCTCCTTCCTCTTGTCTAGGAACGTGCTCTGCAGTGCACTGAATTGTGTGGCAGGGGGGTAGTGGTGGGCAAGTGCCTTTTAGAGAAGCTTGTTTGCCACTGCGCATCTTATTATTGAGAAATACTTGGTGGGCTTCCAAGAACCTGTTCTAAAACTTCCCAGGCTTAGTGGTTAAGACACTGAACTGCAAACCAGAAGGTCAGTAGGACAGCAGTTTGAGACCCGAGTGCCGCGTGACGGAGTGAGCTCCTGTCCCAGCTCCTGCCAACCTAGCAGCTTGAAAGCAAGAAATTGCAAGTAGATAAATAGGTATTGCTGTGGCAGGAAGGTGACAGCGTTCTCTTAGTCATGTCGACCCCATGACCACGGAAGCATCTTCGGAGAGCGCTGGCTCTCCAGCCTTAGAAACGGAGATGAGCACTGCACCCTAGAATTGGACACAACTGGCTTTCGAGCAGGGGATACCTTTACCTAAGCCAGTATACTAGTGTAACATGCAGAGTGTTTTAAGCACTGTGCTTACACTTAAGAAAAAAAGATGGTTTCCTCCCAATTTATGGAGGAGATGTCTATCACTTGTGTGCCTGAGAGAGGCTGTATATCTCTGAGTAGTTGTGGAAGGAAGCAGGATAGGCTGTTGCCTTCATTTCCAGCTTGAAGGCTTTTCAGAAGCATATGGTTGGCTGTGTAAAGTCGAATGCTTGACTAGATGGATCCTTGGTTTGAGCTACTTACTGTAGAGAAGTAGAGAGACACATCTTTGTGAATCTCGGTTGTCACAGGCACAAGTTGTGCTCTAACGTATTATTTTTAAATCATGTTTAGATTTGCATTTCCTTTGGTACACTGCAAACAAAGGATGTTTCTCACAGTAGTAGCATTCACACATGACTTGTGGTGCTTTGGAGTTGCTAAATTACTGCCAGAAGACCCAAAAGCAATTTATTGCTGAGGCTTGGTAGTATGCATGATTCTGGAGCTGAATGTCACTCATTCTGTCCTATTTAAGAACAAATGATCCTTTTCTCCATCCTTCCATTCTCCGTGCAAAAGGGCAATGAATTTAAGACCAGACCTGCTGGATCTGGCCAAAGGGTCAACTCATCCAGTTCCTGCTTGTCACAGAGGCTAACTAGATGCCTTCAAGAAGCTCACATCCAGGGCCTGAATACAATAGTCTTTTCCCATTGCTGCTCCCCAGCACCTGGCATTCAGTGGCAGAGTGCATATAACCAGCACGATAAATAGCCATTGATAGACCTATCCATGAGTTTTCTAATTCTTTTTAAGCCCATATGGAAAAGTTCACTACCTGTCTTCTCAGCATAGTGGCAAAATAAAGAGGAAATTCACCCTGAATGCGAGTTTGACTCACCCTGAAGTAGGCTTACCAGATCTCCAACCGGGACAGAGTACTAGACCTTTAGGAGAAGGAATGTGGACAGGTGTAGCTTGTTAAGCCTTAGAGCACAACCCTAGGCATGTCTACTCAGAAGCAAGCCACATTGTGCTCAGTGGGGCTTGCTTCTGAGTAGACATGCCTAGAATTGTGTTCTAAGGTTTAACAAGCGACACCTGCCCACATTTCCTTCTCCTAAAGGTCTAGCACTCTGTCCCGGTTGGAGATCTGGTAAGCCTACCCTGAAGGGACAACACAAATATCGTATTGGCCTGAGTATAAGACTCACTTTTTCCCCCTAAGTCAGGGGTTCTCAACCTTTGGAAGTCCAGGTACTCCCCTATCACGGTCCAATTTTCTGAAGTACCCCCTGCTCATTACGGTAACTGCTAATTAATTGGATTAATCAATTAATTAGATAATTAATAGTTAAATAAAAAGTACTAAAACAATTTTAAATGTGAAAAAATGTCTTATTTAAGTAAGTGTGTGTGAGTGTGTGTGTGTGTGTGTGAGAGAGAGAGAGAGATGCAAGGATCTCTTTTTTTTCCCCAAGTCACACTTCCCAAAATCAGCCCCTCCCTCCCCCACCCCACCAAAGTACATTTTCCAAAGTACAAAAATAAGCCCAAAACCAAAATCAGAGAGACAGAAGGGCTCTGAAAATAAAAAATTAAAATCAATGTTAATTAACACTTAATTACCTGCTAATGGGGCAGATAAGGGGCAGGGCTTGGCGTACCCCCAGCAAGAGGTCCGTGTACCCCTAGGGGTACCCGTACCACAGGTTTATTTATTTATTTTATTTTTCACATTTTTATACCGCCCTTCCTCCAAGGAGCTCAGAGTGGTGTACATATTTCCTCCCCTCCTTTTTGTCCTCACAACAACCCTGTGAGGTAGGTGGGGCTGAGAGATAGTGACTGGCCCAAGGTCACCCAGGAAGGTTTAGAACCTCTGCCCAAAGGCAAGTCTGTAAAGTAGGGGTGCGGCCTACAATCAAAGCCTAGCATTTTCTGCCTAGTGTTTTCTGCAAAGCACTTTCAAGCCAAGCCTCTCCCGAGTCTCTTTTCAAAGGTAAAACGGGGCTTTTTTCTTTCTTTTTTAAACTGCAAAGCTTCCTTGCAGCTCTTAATTACTGTACTTGCTAAATGGCCAAAACAATTATCTCTCAGCAGCCTCTAGCCTCTGGAAGCATTTGAAAAAATTAACCCTTAAGTTCCAGCCCCAGGACTCTGTGGAAACTAAGATATTTATTGATCTTGCAGTTTAAAAGTTGAGAGTGCAATTTGAAAGTTGAGAGCAAGAGCTCCTGCATAGGCTTACCATATCCAAAGGGGGACAGAGTGCCTACCTTTAGGCTCCAATTCTTTGCACACTTTCCTGGGAGTAAGCCCCATTGAATGCAATGGAACTTACTGCTGAGTAGACATGCATAGGATTGTGCTGTTAACCAATGCAATTTGGGCAGGTGCAGCTCATCATCATGGAAGGGTGCAACAAGCTGCACCTGCCCAAATTCCATAGGTTAAAGGTAGGCACTCTGTCTCCCTTTGGATCTGGGAAGGTTACTTATACTAGAATGCCCAGATTCAATAAGGGACAGGGTGCCTATGCCTTTAACTGTAATAAAGCTGTACTGTTTTACTGTTCTACTAATGTGTATAAGTTTAAAAAAAAAAGTTAAAAATGTATTTTTTAAAAAATAGTACCAAAACTTTAAGTGTGCGGCTTATAATCAGGAGTGTCCTATACTCGGGACAAATCATTTTCCAATCTGTGGTACACGTACCACTAGTGGTACGACGTACATGGACTGCTGGTTGGTGGTACACCGACACTCGGGCGGCAAGATGGTGGCTGCCATTGTGGCCATGCAGCACCAGAACGCTGAAAACGATGGTAATTGGTCCTCAGAGGCCGGCAGAGCTTGAGCTTGGTGATGATGTCATTGCCAGTTACTTCCGGTGGTACATGGTATGATGGCAGCCCCAGAGGTGGCACACCGTGCCGAAGGGGTTGAGAACCCCTGTTATAGACATAGAAGTGAAGTACCGTACTATATGACTGAAGTTAATAAAGCTAATGAAAGGGATGCTCAGGGCAGAGTGCATGATTTGCATGCAGACTTCCCACATTACCAAATAACGGACTTCAGGTCATAGGGAAGACCTGACTGCTGGTCTTCTAGACTCATAATAGTCTGAGCTTCATGTACAGTACATTGTGGAAATAATCTACTACGGTAGTTCTTCAAAAGACAGGAATGAGCAGATTTTGTGGGAGGACAAATACTGGGTCTCTGTAATAATTTCATATCTTTCAAAACAGATTATTAGATTGTGGGGGAATTGTTGTATAATTGTAATAAAGGAGTGTGATTTGATGCTGCTTCGTATATAACTGGAAGAGCACTTGTAATCTTCTTTACCATTTCACAGCTGGAATGATTTCCCTTGGGATAAGATTTGTTTTTCTCCCTTCTAGGACAGGTTAAGCTTTTACTGTATTTTTGTCCCTATCGTTGAGGTTGTTGGCATCAGAGTTTCAGTGGAAATAAAGGGAAATTTAGTATGGAAGTCAAAGTTGTAATTTAGCATCACATGGGGTCTATAACAGAGATTTTAAAAGCCCAGGTTCAGGGCAGTGGCTGCCAGAGAAGGAATCCTGCTGTTCTAGGATTGTCTTGAAGGAGACTCTTCAGTTTATGAAAGTCACAAAAGAAGAGATTATACAGATAGATTTTCACAAAAGATCTGATCCTAAGCTCATTGAAATCAGTAGGAGATTTTTTTTTTACACCAGCCTTAACAGACAATGAATCGGGCCCTTCATATTAATAGTAATAAAGTACATGGTTTCAAATCATCCTTTTAACCAGGGTGCCTTTTCAAGGTCTTTCAAAATTGTAGGAACGTTAAATATATATACTTTGGATTCCAAAGCAGAGTTCAGTGAATTTCAAATAAGGTGAGTAGAGATGCTTCTTTTGATGACTTACAGTATATAATTGGACAGAACTCACATCTGAGATATGATCCATATGACAGCTCTATGGATTGTCAGCAAACCGTCAGTGAGTCTTTGTGATGTCGTGATTAGTGTCCAGGTTGTTGAGACCAAGGAGACCTGCATTTATATCCTCACAAAACATATCGAGTAACCTTAGACTAGTTGCTATTTCTGAGCCCACCCTCCTTGACAGAATTGCTGTGAGAATAAAGGGAGAGGGTGTCATGTAAACAGCCCTGAGCAATTGGGAGGAAGTGTAGAATACAAATCTAACAGAGAGATAAATTTATCAGCCTTTGTTCTATCCCTCACTATGGTCCTGAAATTTAGATTGGAGTTCCTTGGGGTAAGGGCCTCCCCCCCCCCCATTTGTGTAATGCTGGCTAAGTTCAGACAACCAAGCAAACCATGGTTATTCAGTCACATGAATACAGTCTTTAAAAGACACATGTTCCTCCCCACCTTAACTCTTCTGTCCGCATGCCTGAGGAATTGTGATTTGTTAAATCACAGCTCTGTGGATTGTCTGAATGTTTAACTGTGGCTTACAAACCATGATTAAAACCAGGATGCGAAACCAAGATTCAACTCTGGTTTAATTCCTCAGGAGGGAGTAGGAGAGTGTGGAGATGGGCAGTGACTGTGCAGATAAGCATCTGAATGGATAGATGCATCTTCTCTTTAGCACACATTCCTATGAATTCGTATTGAACTCTGAGCCATCATGTTGCACAGTACACAGGCTGTCATTTCACACATTGCAACTGCCAAAGTAAATTTGGAATTATGTTTTTCAGTATCTCTGACAAAAAGAACAAATAGCCTCTCAGCTTTCTAATCCACAGAGAAGAGCCTAATTTGATGCAGACTAAGCAAAGAAAGCAAACAGAAAGTAGAAAAAAGTCTTCCATCATGTATTGAGCCATTCCTTCCACCAAGAAGGAAATGTTGAAGGATATGCACTCCTATCATATCTCAGAAACTTCAGCTAACATTTTGGATGGCTGGTTGCATGAGAGGAAACCCAACTAGTATCCTCTGTCACTAATTTGACAAGTGAGTGAACAAACATTTCATACCTCAGAATGCCGTGTTGTAGTATGTGGGATGGTTTTCGACTCCCTCATGTTTCCCCTCAGTTACTTAGCAATGGCTAATCAAGATATGCACACACCATATTGTTTTACATGTTTGACTAGGACCCTGACAGATTAATAGGAAGGGTAAATAGCAGGCCTCTCCGTGGTGGCTCAGTGTGGGCTGGCAGGATTGACTGCTGCCAGACTTTGTTGTAGCTGCACAGAGGAAGCCGCAGCAAAAGCCTGCTGGGGCAAAGTGACCTGGGTCATGGGTATTTGTTTCTCATCTCTGTAGAAAACAATTGTTCCCTCAATGGAAGACAGCTTTTTGAAATGATGTGGTTCCATAGGAGAGGAAGCAAGTTTGCTTCCACAGGAGTATAAAGACACTCATACATGTGTATGTGCACACACGCACAGACGTTTTCCAAAAGTACTACTGAACAGCATGCAAAAGAGTTTAGGATTTTGGGGTGGTAGAGTTGGAAAATTTATTTTTTGAACTTTCTGTCAAAGTAGCAGAGGATCTAATGAGTAGTGAGGACTTTCGCTGTAGGACTTTGTTAAACTGTACTTTTCCTTATACCTTGTATTTTCTTGCACCTATAGGCGTATTTGCATCACAACAATGCCTGTTTATTCCATACACCTCTCAGGCTGACATCATGTTCCTGCACATGCTTTGCTGTATGAAGTTTGAGTATAGACTAGTGTCTTCTCAACTAATGTACTTAACCACATTAACATTAATCCTGTGTATCTTCAGCTGGCGCTGCGTTGGCCTGAGTCACAAATGTGCGGTAAAGCATGTTTGTGTCTCCATTTGAGTAAGTGGCGCTGACTCAGAGACTGAAACCGCTTACTGCGCTGTCCTCCAGGACCCTCGCCACCGGATACAGGTAAGTCCTGCACTGCTTGGTGCAGGGGTGGGTGGCGGGTGGGCAGGGGTGATGAGGGAGGGGGGCCATTGGCCGGGCTGGGAGGGGGCTGGGCTATCGGCGGCGATATCCCAATCCCTGTCGCAGCCCGGGCTGGCCTTACACTGCCTCCCCAGTTGCACACCAGCTCCAGAGCTCTGGAGCTGGTGTGCATCCAAGGGCCCTGCCCCGCTTACATGGGGAAAGGGGACAAACATCTCCTTCTCCCGAGGTGAGCCCGGGTCACGCCACTACGGCCTGGGAACTGTGCACGGTACAGCGGCCAGCCCTTTAGGCTGACTGCCGTAACTTGCGCAGGATCGGGCTGTAAGGCTGCACACTTGCTGAACCTTCACCACAGGTTGCCACTACATCTTTCTCAGCATCCCTTCAGCACACGAGGCCGACACATCCTCAGAATGTTTTCATCAGTGACATGGGCTGGAAACCTTTTTCTTTCTACTAAAGGAAAGCAGATATTCTATGTACTGTTCCAGCATTCAAAGTTGCAAAGCCTCATCAAAACACCTGTAGCACAAGCGTATGCATGTTTACTCAGAAATAAGTCCCATAATGTTCACTGGGACTTACTCCAAGGAAAGTGTGCATAGGATTGCAACTTTGGACGTATAACACTACTTGATTATTAGGACTCGGACCTAAAAGACCCAGAAGATAAATGGATGGTTCACACAAACATGTTCATTATTTGATGATTGCAACACCAAGTAATGACTTGCATGTGTGAATGAACTACCTCAAATATAGCACACTTTTATTCTACCCAGACTGGATTATTGCAGTGCCCTTTTTGTTGATCTTCCTTTATCTCATCCGAAATCACTACTGTTGATTCTCCATTCGGATTCCACAATTTAGAAACCATTTTTATTTCTTATAAATATGACCCTATTTCTGCTCTTCTTTTCTCTTTCCATTGTCTTCCTTTCCCTTACTGTATCCAATGTATAATTCTACTACAATACTTACTTTTAAATGCCCATGCTCTATCATTCCTTTCTATCCATCTTCTTTCCATTAATTCTCTTTCAAGAAATCAGCATTCTTCAAGGTCTGAAGATTTCACGCACTGTCCTTTTTTCTTGACTACCATCCTGTCGCTGGAATTCATTGCCCCCAGACATCCACATCCACGCTTAGACTCTTCCACTCTCGAAGAAGTGCCTGGACATTGTGTACTCACTCCTGATAAATGACTAGGAAGAGATTTTTCCTCCTTGCACTCATAGGAACATAAGAAAAGCCCTGCTGGTTCAGGCCAAAGGCCCATCTAGTCCAGCATCATGTTTCTCACTGTGGCCCACCAGTTGTTTCTGGGAAGCCCACAAGCAGGACAGAAAGGCACACTTCTCTCCCACCATTGCTCCCCTGCAACTGGTATTCATAGGCACATTGCTGCTGGATCTGGAGGCAGCATTCAGTCATCATGACTAGTAGCCACTGATAGAACAGTCTGATTCTTGATCCTTTTCCTAATGACCCCTAGCATGGAATTTGCCTTCTCCATAGCTACCGCACAACACTAGGTGGACATTATCATTGAACTATCCCTCATGAACCCAATATCTCTTTTCTGGTTCATCATCACTGACAGCTCGGAACCCATCAGCTCAGCGCATATGTGAAGTTGGGATTATTATTTTTTTGCCCCACTGTGCATCGCTTTACACTTGGTGACATTGAACTGCATTTGCCATTTGGTCTCCCATCACCCAGTTTGGAAAGACCCTTCTGGGGCTCTTCACAATCCATCTTGGTTTTTACCACTCTGAATAGTTTGGTGTCATTTGCAAACTTGGCCACCTCACTTTCCTGTTGGCTGACCATTTTTCATGTTTTCTTTAAATACTTCTACTGACAAGCATTGTCACAGTCCTCAAACAGGGTCTACAGAAACTTGTTTCAACCTTGGACTATATTTCTCCTGGCTTGATCTGGCCTTTCTCCTGCCATCCATACAGCGCAATCCTATCCAACATACACCACCAG
The DNA here is from genome assembly GCA_026170595.1 of Plestiodon gilberti rubricaudatus. Taxonomy (NCBI): domain Eukaryota; kingdom Metazoa; phylum Chordata; class Lepidosauria; order Squamata; family Scincidae; genus Plestiodon; species Plestiodon gilberti. The sequence continues at coordinate 111,697,541 of JANXHW010000005.1, forward strand.
TGTAACTAGCGGTGCAGCGAGAACGGGAGACCCCAGAACGGAAAGGGAATTCAAATTCCCTTCAAAGGGGATTTAAATTCCCTTTCCATTCTGGGGCCTCCCGTTCTCGCTGCACCGCTGGTTACACCGGTGGTGTAAGTTGGATAGGATTGCGCTGATAGTTCCATTTCCATCCCTGTTCAAGGCCTTCATATCATAGCACTGCTCATCATCTGTAGCTTTTAGCTCTGACTAGGAAGACCTTCAGTTTGGTACAAGACCTAATTACATGGTGTGTATGATTTCAATGGCTGACTTTACCTGGCACCCTAGACTGGAACATGACAACATGAGAGCAAATTTTGTCATAAATGAGCATGAAAACCATCTCCCTGTGGTTAAAGTTCTTTTGTGATATTTTGTTTCTGTGTGTGATCTTTTAGAATGCATCATAAAATAAGCAGTTTAATTTATTAAGAGTATGATTTCTTGCTGTTAGTCATAAAATTGTTAATGTGTAAAGCTAAAGAGAAGAAAAAATTTCATCTGGCCTTCTAAAGCTGGCTGAAAAATTCCCATCTAGCTAGGCTGAGTGAGAGCTGGCAAAACACACTTATTTTAAAGATTCATGATGGGAGCGCTTGATAGAATCTGCCGTCTCCATAGAGCCAGGCCCTAGATTCCCCTTTAATGTAATTAAGCCTCAAGATTTATGAATACAAGAGGCCAAAACTTGATCCATGTTCATTTTCAATTACTGCACTGAAAGGCCTCCATCCAGATGTCTCTATTTACAGCATTCAAACAGACGGGACCAGGGGCCTTTTGGGGAGGGACTGCAAATTGTCACACTTGTTAATTCTTCGCGGAGGATACTCAGTAGAGGTCTTGGCTTTGACCCAGTTACAAAAGGCCAGGGTCTGCTGGAGCAAGTGCATCAATGATTAGAGGGCTGACCCTCTGACCTGCGAGGGTCCCTCCCTCTGCTTTGTAGGTATTTGTGTAATAATGGCCGGGGGGGGGGGAGTTTCATTCCTTATTTTTATTTCTGTTACAGTTCTAGGGTACAGAAAGAAAGCAGCTCACTCTGATGTGAAAGACAAACATACATAATGAGAAGATCAACCCTCCCTTGGCAACAGTAACTACTATGAAATGCTACAGGGGAAAGACACAGTACTTAGTGACCCAGATAATCAGGCCTACTTTAGTAACATTGTTTTATTTTTCTTTTGAAGGGGTTCCACCACCACCCCCTGCCCACCACCCTATGTTCCCAGAATTTGTAATTCAGCTTGGAAATATTGGAACACAGAAAAAACACTGTTACTAGATCCAGCTCAGGGCTTTATGGATCATTTTAATAATTCGGACATGAATTAGAGGTAGAACTGGAATCTTTATGCTTTTTGTTTTTACTTCCCTATATTTTTCTTGATTTTATTGGATTTTTTTAAAAAAATACAGGATGCATCTACAGCAAACACACCACAAACTGTTGACAACAGCTCACTATGTCCCTGTCTTTAATTAAAAATACCAATGGAACATATTGTGTTTTCTAAAAATATTCTCCCACCATCTTCTCACAGCCCAGGAGACGCAAATGCTGTTTGTATGTCATATATGCTCTAAATATGGTTCTGATAAACATTCTCTTATGTTTACTCCCCCCCCCCCGTCCCTTTAATTGTTGGTACAGCTGTCCTCCATCCACCTTTTTGAAATACAGGTGGGCCCCCATATCCGCTGGGGATATGTTCCAGGCCCCTCCGTGGATACTTGAAACCGTGGATAAGAGCGAACACCCCCTCCATGGTTTCCTGAGGGGCCCCCCACCCTGCTTCCCCCCCAGCTCTTATTTTTCTTCCTTAAAACAAACAGAGAAGCAGCCTGCATTGCAGAAAAGTAGAACGAGACTAAGTCCTACAGAGGCTCTGCAAGGTTTCTGTTAACCTTGCAGAGCCTCTCTAGTACCTAGTCTCGTTCTACTTGCCTGTAATAAGCAGCCAGAGGCTGCTTCTCCTGTTTCTTTAAGGAAGAAACAAAGCTTACTGGGAAAAAAGTAAAAGCCTGGGGGGGTCCCCACGATCCGTGGATAACTGAAACCGTGGATCAGTGGATATGGGGGCCCACCTGTATATAGATGCTGTGCATTTTTTTGCTTACATGCCCAAGTGCTATTCTAATGATGTGAACAGGCCTGTGCAGAGTTTAGGTAGGTCATGCAATTGCTATGTAATGCATTTAGTACCCAGAACAACCTGCAGTTTCCTTGCTATGGCAAAGCTGATGCTCCTGAAGCCTAAATCTCAAAAACGCCTGATAATAAGGAGGCAAACATGTTTGTGGGTAATACTGCTTCAGATAATGTTTCCCTTCAATGGTGTGGTATGTCCCTGACTGCCTGGACATGCTTTTCTGAGCTTGTCCAACAGCGACTCCTCTCTCCCACAGAGGGTCGGAACAGGCTATCTCAGCTTGTCGGCTGAGATATCTCAGCTTGTTGACAGCTTGTTGGCAACTTCAGGCCGTCTCAAACTGATCTCGTCCTGGCTGTTCTTCGGGCAAGGCGGCAGCTCAACCACTGGACCACACCTCCTGCCTGTTTGAGGTTCTTCACATGCAACCAAAGTCCAATGGCAATTTCTTCTCTTAGACACTAGAAAAATGTAAAACTTGATAGACTGGGCAGCCATGATGAGACACAGTTGCTGCCTACCCAGGAACATTTTGACATTTCAATAAAGCCAAGGAGTAAGTGCACTATTGGACTAACAAATGTCCTTAATTTAGCTAGGAGAGGCAATAGGGATGTACTGTCCAGCTTGCTGGACTTAGCTTGGGCAGAACTGAATTCAAAACTTTGTGTAGCCTCAAAATGTACTCTATGATCTTCAGCTAGTTACTGTATCTCAGCCTAAACCTACCTCCTAGGATTGTTGTAAAGAAAAATATGGGGAAGGGATCACCTGAGATCATTGGAGGAAGGGCAAGAGAAAAATCTGGTGGAGAGACAGAAGCAAAACTTAATTTTTTTTTTTAAAAAAAGAATGCCTGTAGATGCTTTAAAGGTTCCAAAAACCATGCTGGTGCTGATCACAAAGTAGTTATAGTATGTAGAATTTTATTATTTACAATTTTAGTCACATGTGGCATTGATCGGGCTTAATGGTAAACTGATTCTAAACTGTAACTGTAAGAATTATGGAGTTGGAAGGTACACACAAGGTCATCTAGTCCAACCACCTGCCTGTAGCAGGAAATCCTCCAACCAAGAGCATCTCCAGCAGCTGCCTGTCGAGCCCCTGCCTGAAGATGTCCAATGATGGACAATCTACCACCTCCATCTGAACTGCCCTTACCATCAAGAATTTCTTCCTGAAATCCAACTGGAATCTCCTCCCTTGCAATTTGTACCCATTTGATCTAGTTCTTGCTGATAAACAGTATGTTCAAAACATAAATTGCTTCTACCATTATCTATGGTAATATCCTTTCATAATCTTTGATATAGTAACTTCTGTGCATATATTCTAAGTGGTGGCTTTTGTGTCCTAATAGGTCTGTGAATTCTACTGTACTCCTAAAATTAAATGAACAAGTCACATGTGTATTCACCCCTTGATGACAGCGAGTAACAAGTGCTGGCTTGCATGTGTGAAACAGCCCCCACTGTTCAGATAACTTAGTATTAATTAAAATAAAGATAAATAAAATAAAGATAAATAAAATAAAGAGTCCTTCTCTGGAGCTCCAATTCGCAATCAAGAAGTCAGTAGTTCAATCCTTAATTAAAGCTTCAAGCTGCACATTTTTGCACTGGGGATTTCAGACTAGATTTTGCTGCCAATGTAACACATACTGATGCTGTGTGTCCGTGTGTGTGTCCGTGTGTGTGTCCTGAATAATGCGGAGCAAGCTGAAAGCAAACACAGTCAAATGTTGACTGTATCCCAGCATGTAACCAGGGAAAAAAGAAATAATGTACTCCTTCATGCTACTTGATTTGGGTGGAAGTGAAGCCAGAAGCATGACCTTTAGATATACATTTGCACCTTTTCCTCTGTACACGTACCTAATCCATTCTTGAAAATGGCCCTTTATAGTGAAAATCTGGATAATGAGTACAATTATTACATTAATTTCAATGGGAAAAATTCTAACTTGTTCCAAAGCCATTCCAAGTTCACCCCAATATCACTCTAAATACCTAATACCATAAGGAAAAAGTTGCATGGCACAATAAGTGTTAATATTGATGATGAAAATGTTTCAGAAGTTCTAGCATCACATTATGAGGTTTAGCCCCTCAAGCTTTAGCTGCAAACTAGAAGCAACTCTCCTATGTTTTAGGTGTTTTTCCACTTTTTCCATCAGATTTTTCATCTTCAGAACCCATATTCACAGCAATTTGTAGAAACACAGCGCAGAAACAGATACACTGGAAAAGGGAGTGTGTAAGGCACATGGTTTGAAAGTGTGGGGATACATACACTACTCATCAGACAGTGCAGCTCCCATTGAGGGTGCCTCTTCTCCAACTGTGCTTGGTCCTCCGAGGGTTCTGAAAAGTACTTCCCCTAAAGCCCACAGGAGCATACCCGAGAAAGGGAGCCCTTCTGGACCTCTGTCCTACCAGGGGGAGAAATCCAAAATTTGATCTGACCTCCTGGAACTCCTTGGGCAAGTGAGGCAAATTCATCCCCTTCTCTGTTTCCAGAGCTCAAAGCAGAGGGGATGCGTACACATTGGGTAAAATGGGAGGTAGACCTTGCATCCATAAGGGACACCCACCATCCCAAACCTTATATCAAAAATCTTGGTATGGATAAAGAGGGATGGTCTTAATATACAGTATATACAGTATGGATAAGTGAAAATCTGTATAGAAAAAGTACTAATAAAGAGGGAAGGGTGTACTGAAGGTGTACTGAGGAGGGTGTCTTACTCCTCAGCTGACCAGAAATTATTTTGCTCTTTGTATCGATTATAGCATTAGGATTTCATAATAGGAGGGGGGAAAAAATCTTGAAATGCAGTGTAAGACTGCCTGCAAACATTAGAAATGTAGCATATGAGGATGATTATTATTTCATAATCTCTTGTTTGTTTTCAACTAAAAGCAGGTTTTATTCTTCAATAGTGTCTTCAGGGTGGGGTGTCGTATGCAAATTAGCATTAAAAGTTAGCCGATCAATAATCCATCCCTAAATAGGCCAGCTGGTGGCGCAGTTTGTTAAACCGCTGAACCATGAGCTGTCGATCGAAAGGTCGGCAGTTCGAATCCGTGACGGGGTGAGCTCTCGTTGCTTGGCCAGCTCCTGCCAACCTAGCAGTTCCAAAGCATGTTAATGCAAGTAGAGAAATAGGTACCGCTTGCGGGAAGGTAAACAGCGCTCCGTGTTCCAGCTGCATGCTATGCGCTGTGGCAAGGAGAGTCATGCCGGCCACATGACCACAGAGGCGTCTTTGGACAAAGCTGGCTCTTCGGCTTTGAAATGGGGATGAGCACCACGCCCTAGAGTCGGACACGACTGGACTTAATTGTCAGGGGTCACCTTTACCTAAATGGAACATGGGTATGATCTCGCTTTTCCCATGCCAGGGGCCAGCAGAGACCTGCTCTGCATCATGAGAAGTGGCTGTGGTGCACCTCATGCTTTGCATGCACAAGAGCCCAGGTTCCAGTGCCTTTGGAGGTGGTTTGCTGAAGGTACAAGGGTTCTGCTGCTGAGCAGTGGTTTGTGGTTGGAATCCCTCAGGCTCCACCATGGCCAAGGGGGACCCAGCCAGAGGGAGCATTCCAAGGTAGCAGTGGAGACATGGGGTTGATCTTTTGGCACTGTCCAGACTTGCAGCTGTTGAATGGTTATCAAACAGCCAAGGTGGCTAAGTCAGCTGCAGCCTGTCCTGGGCTGTGCCTGCATGGTGCTGAGCTAGCAGCCCTCATGCCACTACCACATTGCAATTCACTCTGCCCCGGGTTTTCGGTCTCCCTCCTCCTGGATCGCTGTTTAGCAGTGGAAGGCTGTTTACCTTTGGGTAATGCCTATTTGCTCCCTGCACACCAAAATAGATTGAGGGGTCATCCCTCTGGTGGCCTAGCAATGTTTGTGTCTGTTCAGTTCGCCTCTGATTTAGTTTTCATTTCAGATCGGACCTGCAAAACTATAGCCTCAAGAATTAGAATCAAAGATAAAAATATTTTGGTGGTCAATGTATATATGCCTCCGGTTAGCTGACAAGAGAAAACCAATGGGACTATCTAAATCAAGTGATTGACAACCTCATCTTTAGATTCCCACAGGATTTCTTAAATGCCAGGGTGTGGGGAGGGGGAGATATATTCCAACGTGCTTGGGATTTGGCTGATGAGGCCCTGCTCCTGCATTTTTGTAACTTAGAGTGGTGCTCCAAAGACCAAATAACAAATGCGGCGGGTCTCCTTTTGGCTCAATTGTGTTTACACAGAGGTTTAATTTGGCTTAATGGTCTAGCAGGGGTTGATGCTGAGGGTGAATTCACCTATAATGTGGCCCAGGGATCTAGTGCAGGGGTTCTCAACCTTTTTCACCACGGTCAATTTTTTTTGAAGTACCCCCTGTGCCAATTAATTAATTAGCATTAATTAATTGATTTAATTAATTATTAAAATGTAATTTTTAATCATTAAAATTACTCATCTTACACTGTTAGCGACCCTTTTTAATTTTTGCCACCCCTTTTTTATTTTTAAAGAAAATATCACCACAGGTCTCCCATCCAAAAACAAACCAAGGAAATTCATTCTTAGCTTCCTTAAGAAGGTAGAAAACCACCAATCTGCCATAAGAGCTGATTTCTTTAAATGGAAGAAACAATGTATTCTAAAACCCAGCATATAAATTGAACCAGCCAGTAGGAAAGCACTTAATTTGAATTCCACTTGGGAACACAGTCTGTGGGGAGAGAAGAGGTGGTTTTGTTGCACAAGAATCTCTTATGTTCACTGTCAATGAAGTTTCTCTGTTTAGTAATAAATTAGGGTCAGATAACTTACTCTTGGATGTAAATGCTAGAAAGGAGTTTATATAGAGATTTGGCAGAGGTTTTCCTTTTTATATGGGAGTAAGTCTGTGCCTTATCAGCTGTAAGTCAGCTGAGAGTCAGGAGTTTAAATTAAAAAAACAAACTAACTAAAAACCGATGCTGATTGCAGCTGATAAGACACAGCAAGCTGCGAACCCCCGCCGGTTGGTTCACATACCCCCAGGGGTACACGTACCACAGGTTGAGAGCCTCTGACCTAGTGTATATAATTGATTATATATTGATCCCTAGCTCTTTTCTTCCGTATATTTCTGATTTTCAGGTGGGAGATTTGGAAATGAGCGATCATCTGCCTTTACATTGTAATATTGCCCTGGAGACCAATTGCCCATATGTAGCTAGTGCACCTTCCTCCATGCCTAATTTGCCAGCACTGAGACTTAATTGGGATTGTAGCACTGCACACAAGTTTGCCCAGCTAACTAAAGTGGATGCAACTCAACAACATTGTTCCCAATGGCTCTCTACTGAGGACATTGGCAATAACATTCCAGTCTTTGAGAATTTGCTCCACCATGTAGTTGAGGCGCTGGGGCAAACTGCTGTTCAGAAACCATCCCAGTGATCTAACCAGCATGTAAAGCTGGATAGGTCCTGTCTAAACATCAAGCTAGAATTGTGAAAGGTGTATAAGAATTATAGGACATCGGGAGCCTTGAGACACCCCCCCCCCCCGGTGCATTTTTTGACCTCAAACTCCAACTCAAAGAGGCAATTTTAGGAGTTTACCAACAGCGTCAAAAGAGGAATAGGTCAGACATCGCTAGAGCCGTTGATTCTAAGAACAATAAACGTTTCTGGGAGATAGTGGATGGCTTTTTTTCCAACCATGCAAATGTGCTACCACAGATACCGACCCATGGAGGTCCAGAGCATGGGTGGGGTGAATGGGAGTGCACCGGCTACCTATATCTTCTGCACTGATGTGCTCCTTGGTCGTGTCCCCTGGGCCCTCTGCACATTTAGCACTCAGACAGACTAGTGTTGAATGCAAAAGGCCAGGGGACATGGCCAAGGAGTACATCAGTGTGGGAGGCCAGTGCCAGGGCACTCTTATTCCCCCCCCAACACTGCCCCTTTATAGGCCCATAATGTATGAAGAGGGCTTGAGTACATTCCAGCCTGTCCCTGGGTGACCAGCAGTCTACAGTGGGGGGGGGGAATCTCTCCCTGCATTCAGCACTGGTCTCTGAGGACAAGTGCTGAACGTGGGGAGAGTTTGGAGCATGGGCATGATGAAGTGCATTGGGTGCAGACTGTGTGGCTAGCTAGCACACTCCCATTTGCCCCTCACATGTTGTTAGCCCTCTGTCTGTGGAGCAATAATGAAGAGAGCTTCAGTCACAGGCATTAACTGGCCCTTAGAAAAGCTGTTTAAAAATGCAGAAAATAAGGAGGATCATTTCATCTGCTACTGTTGAGAGACAAAATTGCTACTATTTTGTGTAATACGGAGTGCTGCAGCACCTTAAGGAAGGGGCTTGTGCATTCTGGCGTACGTTTTCATGGATAGACTATTCTTTGCTGAGATGCATCTGACAAAGTAGGTTCTGGCTCACAAAAGTCGATGCCACAATAATTAATCTTCGAGGTACTTTGAGGTTTCTGCCTCAAGAAACTAATATCGTTGCTCTTTTTAGAACACAGCTGTTGCTGATCCATTGGTATGAGAATAGATTCTCTCTCATTTCACTGTTATTGATCGTACGAATTGATGATTTTTTAAAATTAGAAATGTTGTGTCCCGTGTTCCATAATCTACATTCTTGCATGTGTCTAACATTTGCTTTTGGAGACTAATGGTGCTGTTGTGGCTTATAGTTTGTTTGTTTGTTTTTTTTAGCATGCTTTGATTTTTAAAAATCAAATAAATATGTAATAAATGCAACTATCACCAACAGATCATTTAAATCCATATGTGCAACAACGCTTTGTACTCTCTAGCTGTGGATGTTCGATCTTGTTGAAGTGTAAAAAATGTGCTTCTTGATGAGTCGTGCACATGAGGCAATCCAGAAGGTGGCTCCTAAATTTAAAACTGCACACATCTGTCAGCTTTTGACAACAATGAATCTTAAGTAGATTTGCGAGTTATTTATGGGTATCAAAGTGATGTCGCCATTGTAGACTGAAAGTCATGGGGAGCTTCCCTTGTTTCCTAACTTCCCTCTTGCCGTGCTGTAAATCTAACTTCTGCCCATCCCATTGTTAAAAGAAAAGCAGCCATATTGTGCTGATTGCTATTAAATTAAAGCAGAAAGAGTGAGAAACAAACGGGAAAGCCCATCTTACCAGCAGGGATGCCGCTACCTTTTATTTGGCCTTTTGGAGGTCACAAAGTCATTGCAGGAATCTGACCTCCGATAACCCCCTTTGCTGGAACTGCAGGCAGTTTCTCTCTGGAAGAACTTAATTAAACACAATTGAATTTCCTTGCTAACATTTGTAGCATAAAAGGTTGCTCTTTGATTGCTTGGTGTTTGCTGGTTTGGAGAAAACCAAGATGCTGCTTTTGTTCCCAGAAGAAAAGTAAGCATACGTTAGGTCAGGATTCATGATTTTCTTTAGCTGCATCCTGGTCCCTTTTAGTTTCTCCACTGCAGTTCTTTGAACATCACAGAAAAAGAGAAATACTGTTGAACAAAAGATGATGTGCAAATAAATAAACAGACACTTTTGACTGAAGCTGTATTTGGATATTTGAAAGAAGCATATGACTCTACTTGGTTGAATTGAAACAATTCCCTACCTACATTGTTTTTTGTCGCACACTGTGTTTTTATAGCAGGCAATACACATTATGCCACTCACCAAGAGCATAACTTTAAAATACTTTGAAATGCAGACAATGAATAAACTGATTTGCATATTTAAAGGATTGGGGGTTTTTTTCTTTTGTGTGTGTGTGTGTGTGTGTGTGTGTGTGTGTGTGTGTGTGTGTGTGTGCGCTGGCTCTGCCTGGTGTTCCCCACTATGCTGCCCACATTACAGTGAGTTAACTGTGCTGAGTTTCAGCAACATTTTCCAGATACCTTATATCAGCAAGTAAGCAGACCAAAAGTTCCCATCAGGAATAAGCCCCCAAATGAATGTATAAAACCCATGCAGCCCAATCTCATACATGCTTATCCAGAAATTAGCCCCACTAAGTTCAGTGGCATTTAGTATGTAGACATAGGATTGTGGGCCTGTAGTCCAGTCTTAAGCATGTTTCCTCAGAAGAAAAGCCACACTAACAGCCCAATCCTAACTAAATTCCCCTGTGCAGATGCAGAGGTGCCAGCATGGGGTATGCTGCATCCCGTGGATGAATTTAGCAAGTCACCCCCATCACTGGCCTCCCCCTGCCACCCCCCCTGCCTCTGCACTGTCTGGCGGAGAACTTACCTGCTCCGACAGGCGTTGCTCTGGCTGCCAGCACAAGCCGGCACAACTGGAAAAAGCGCTGTTGCAAAGCACTTTATAGCGCATTTGCAACAGTGCACACTGGCGGAGTGCATGCTCTGCCAGTGCAAGAAGAGGATAGGATTGGGCCATTAATTCAATAGGACTGGCTCCCGCATCAGTGTGCATAGGACTGCAGCCTAAGAACCAAATCCTAGGTTGATGTATTCAGAAGTGAGTTTTACTGTGATCAAGGGAGCTTTCTCCCAGGGTAGATGTTTACAGGATTGCAGGCTTAGGGCCCAGTCCTATCCAATATTCCAGCGCTGATGCAGCCATGCTGATGGGTGTGCGCTGCATCGTGCAGTGGGGGGGGGGCAGTCACTGAGGTCTCTTCAAGGTAAGGGAAGGCTTGTTCCCTTACCTTGGGACTGCATTTCGGCTGCATCAGTGCTGGAAAGGTGGATATGATTGGGCACGTAGTGTCTTTTTTTTCCCTTAGAGGGTACCGGTAATTAATGGATTACTATTCTGTAAGGCAGGGGTGTCAAACTTGTTTCACACAGTGGGCCAAATAGCATTCATGGCACCTGCCAAGGGCCAGAAACAGAACCGTAACCATGGTGGAGCCTGAGGGGCAGCTGCCCCGGGTGCTCCGCCAAGAGGGGAGCAGTCGGGGATCCACCCCTCAGGTTCCACCATGGCTGCCACTTCCTTGCAACCTCCTCCTCGCACGCCCCCTTGAGGAGGAGATCATGAGGAAGAGGTGGCCATGGCCTGATTGTGAAGCTGGGGCCATTCTCCCTCTGCTCGGAGCGGAGAGGGAGAGCGGCTTCCCGCCACTGCCTCCTTGCCACCTCCTTCAGGGTGCAGCCTGAGGAGGAGATCATGAGGAGAAGGGCAGCCGTGGCTCCTCGCCCTCTCTGCTGAGTGGAGAGGGAGAATGGCCACAGCTTCCCGCGGCCTCCTCACGACCTCCTCAGGGCACACACCCCCAGGAAAAGATCGTGAGGAGAAGGGCAGCCATGGCTGCTCGCCGTCTCTGCTGAACGGAGAGGAAGAGCAGAGAGGAAGAGCAGTCATGGTTTCCCGCCACTGCCTCCTTGTAAACTCCTCCTCAGGGCGCACCCTGAGGAGGAGATCGGGAGGAGGAGGGCAGCCATGGCCGCTTGCCCTCTTTGCTGAGCAGAGAGGGAGAGCTGCCATGGCTTGTGGAGACAACCCGGAAGTGACGTCAATGCCCCGGGCACAGTGGTGGCAAGGTATGCTACTAACCAGAAGTTACATCATTAAGCAGATGATGGCCAGAAATAAACACTTTGTTCTCGGGTAGGACCTCATTTGTTGCAAATGACAGAAGAGAAAATGCAAATCTTGACCATATTTTCACGAAATGGGAGATCCCAATTATCACACGGGCCGCCGTTTCAACAGCACTGCTTCTGCTGAGGTGTTGCTTTGCAGCTCAGCAGCTGAGAGGTGCTCTGCGAAGTGATGCCTCAGCAGAAGTGGTGCTGCTGAAAGGGCGGCCTGCATGATAATTGGGCTCTCCCAGTGCCTCGGCAGCGTCTCCCTCTCTTGCTCTGTACATTCTCCCATAGTGTTCCTTGCCTTCTGTGGCCTCTTTATGTCTGTCCCTCACAGAGCTTCAGCAAAAGCAGTGCTGCTGAAAGGGTGGCACTGGGATTGCCCAATTATCACCTGGGCCAGATAAAGAGCTTCTGTGGGCCTTATGTTTATCACCTGCTGTAAGAGATTCTGGAAAAATAGCCCTAGAAAAAATAGCCCTGTTAATCTCCCCCCCCCCTTGCAGGATGCAGTTGGCACATGCTGGCACGTTGGCATTGGTGCTGGAAAGTTGGATAGGATTGGGTTGCCCTTTTCTTGCATCAGTAAAATGTGTCAAAGGCAGACCTATGTACACATAGTGACTTAATAATGCGTGCTCACTCTGTGTTCTATGGCAATAATTCCATGTTTGGTGGAAGCAATATGTTAAAAACACACACAACCCAACAACCCAAGCTCCCAAGTGATCACATTACCAGCTCATTATGGTGAATGCATCATGATAACTGTAAGACAAACCTTACCCCCTCCCATCCCGCACATCTAATTTGCTAGGTGGTTTCATTTATTAGTATACATTCAGGCAGGCAGGCTCTTGTGTGAGGCCTTCTTCACAAAACAAAAGCATTAACCCTGTAGTACACCACCTGTTTGCACTCCATTGTTAACGCAAAGGTTTCTTTTTTTAATAGGCAAAGTTGTTTAGCTATTTTTCCATTAACTTCGTTCTTTATGAACACACAGGCTGGAACCCCGTTCCTTTTAAAAAAACAAACAAACCAGCAATGTACTCTTTTTGCCATTAATACCATGCTTGTGTCTCCCTTTCTTCGTATTCCAAAGGGACACACAAAGCTCTTTGTATTCTTTTTAGGACCATGTACCTTTACTTTTCTGCCTCCCTCCTCATGCTCTTCTCAAACCTACTTGATTAGGTGACAATACGTAATTACCGGCAAACTAGTTAAATTGCTTTATAAGTGTGCAAAATTCCCTCATTTCATTGCTTTCATTTATCAGCCACTATTACAGCCACAGTCCTGTATAAACACAAATGATTGTTAATGAATGCCTAATGTCATATTCATTAGAAAAGTGGGTTAATGGCTAGCAATGAATATCCAAAGTGCTTGGTAGCTTCAAGTACTTTCTCCCTCACCCTTTGCAGTGATTACAATACTTTATTTTACTTATACAGTGATTTTGATTTACCTGTCTCTTATCTTTCCTCAACCTAACTTAAGCCTTTGTTCCAATCCTACAGTTGCTTCCCCACTGCAGGTGCTAAAAATAGATTCAGATTGCTAAGAAAGGAGATGTAGCTAAGAAAGAAGATGTAAGAAAGATGTAGTCAGGATGTTGTAGTGGTTTTGGAGTTGGACTTAGACCTGGAAGATCCAGGTTCAAATCCCCACTCAGTCATTAAGCTTCCTGGGTGACTTTGGGCCAGTCACTATCTCTCAGCCTAACCTACCTCACAGGGTTGTTGTGAGGACAAAAAGGAAGGAAGGAACCATGTATACCACCATGAGCTCCTTGGAGGAAGGGTGGTATAAAAATGTGAAAAATAAACAAAACAAAAGTAGTGGATTTTCTGCAGGATAAGATAGTGGTTAAGAGCCCATATCTTAGAAAACACTTTTATGTATGGACTCTAAAGATAGTATGAAGACTGAGCAATGGATTGAAGAAGCAGGGTTGATTTGCCTAGAAAATATTTTTTTTATCTGTTTTTCATACTTTTGATGATATTCTATATATACTGTAATTAAACTGTAGATTTAAGAGGACACTCTCTGGTGTCCTCTGTTGGTGACTGAAGAGAATGAATGCAATAATTTCTGACACGATATAATGTTTTGCTTACACATGTGTATGTTGCCATAAGGAAAAGCATGCTTACATAGTGTATGTTGTGGTGTGCAACGATTGCACGTGTTTTAAGACCATTTTATATAGAAGCCAGCCCAGGGTATGTTCAATTGGAGCAGCAGCTGATCCTGGTTCTCTGACAAGTACAGTATACTGTATGATATACATACAGTATTTGCAAACATGTGGATGTCACAGTCACACTTGATTATTATTCTTTTAGTGTTCCCTTAAAACATCTGTCTGGGGCCAGACTTACCTGCCTCAGGGAGCAGCCTGCCCGGTGAGCCCAGGTCCGGGTCCATGCTGGAAGGGGCTGAGAAGGTCTCAGTGGGGCAGAGCGTGGGCTATCAGCCGGTTGAGCAGAGCACACCTATCCACACTGCAAGTATCTGTAGGTGCTTTCCTGTCCTGCAGCAGGTACCTGCAGGAGCCTGAAAGAGGAGGCATAGGATCCAGAGGGCAACTAGGCAGGGAGGGTAGAACCAGGAAGGGGGGGGGGGGACCAGCCAAGGCCAAGAGAATTTAAGGAGTAGGTCAGGGATGAGAAGGGGCTGGCTGTGGGCTGAAGAAAGCCCTGAGGCTCAGTAGGATGCTTTCAACTCTGTCTTTCCTCTGAGGCCCAGGGGAGGAAGAGGGAGACAAGCCAGGTGGGCATGGCCCAGAAAGCCCTATGTTGGCTACTGAGCCTATACCGGTGGGAACACCAGTGGCAGGAAAGAGCCCAAGAAGACCCCCCCTTCTCTGGGCAGGGGTGTCAACATAAGGCCTGCGGGCCAGACCTGCCCCCCGGAAGCTCTGGATCTTGCCCACATGAGACTTGGTGTAGCTGCGAAGTTCTATGTGGCCAAGGACTGGAAGCCTCCAATGCTGCTCTGAGGTCTCAAGGAATCTCGTGAGAAGGAAGCAAGTCTAAGCTGCTTTGAGAAGAGAAGGCAGGAGAATGGAACAAAGAGGGTGGTCCTGAACATTATGGGATGCACTGATGGTGGAACAGCACTGGGTGTGTGGTTTTGAATATGCATTGCAACCTGTTGCTGAGGTTGCTGCTGTGAACTGGCTACACGCTCCTAAGAGCCCCGGGGGGTGGGGGTGGGGTGAAGGATTTTCCTTCCCTCCCCCCAAATGTCTATCATAAGCAGGTTGGCTCAGCAGCAGCATCATATTCCAACCAGCTTACATCTTTGTAGAGAACATATATTGTGCGAAGCGCCCTTCTTGGGTTTGAAAATGTGTGTAGGCTTCATGTTAGAATATGACAGTGAAGATGTGCAGCATTCAGAAAAACCTGGTGTGTTCGTGAAGAGAGTCAGTAGTTCCATTCCATGGTGTGGTGTTACACAACAAATGAGCTTTGGGCTAGATGTGTGTGTTTACATCTGTGTGATGGTTGCAACCTATGTGATGATTACAGACATCTCTCTCATGGCATAAAACTTAAGATATGAATCTCCAAAATGTAATGCCGGATCAGTTTACTGGGGAAGATCACTGGGGAAGATTTACTGGGGAAGATTTACTGGGGAAGATCAGTTAATAATCTGCATCTTGCTGCTGAGAAGCAAAGAAACAGAAGGGGACTTTATATCAGTATTGGACAGGTGGGGTGGGGAATCTTCTATTAGAACATAGGGAAAAGGTAGGGACGTTTTGGTAGGGTTCACATTTGCTTCTCTGTCTTTTTGTCCTCCCTTATCCTTTGCCTAACTGAGCTTGGAGATCTCGGAGACAGAGGACGGGGTCTTTATATATATGGCAATAGTGTAACCTGCCCTGAGCTCTTGGGGCAGAACTGATTATAAATCTAAATAGCAAATGGCCATTATATTTTTCAGGATGCCCCCCCACACACACACACACATCCTTTGCATGTAGCAATGCTATGGGACAGAGGGGTTTCAGTTTGTCACTCTGTTGTAAGTACTGTACAACTGTGTTATAAAGAATTAGTTATGGTTTCTCCAAATTAGTCAAAATTGGTGGTTCTCATTTCAACTGTTGTGGCGAGTCTCCTCAGGGTAGTGTGGATTTTTGCCAGGGGAATTTAGAATGTCTCCCTGATCCTTTCCAAAATGTACCTTGATCAGGATCTTGTGTGTGTATCCCAAACCGTGGGCTGAGTCTTGACTTGTTTAGTCAAATATTATCTGTCTATTTTTTCCATATATTTATATTTTATTGATATATGAAAATATAAAAACAATACATATTTCATAAAGTTATAGCAAGCACGAAGCAATACATCCTACTAGCGTACTATTCACTATTTTCTACATATAATATCCAACTAAGCCAAAATAACACCCACATTCTATTCATTAAATCCGCATATATCACATCGTTCTTCTCTCTCTCTCTCTTAAAAAAATTAATAAATGGTTTCCAGTTATTCATGAAAAGGTTAACTGACTTTTCCCTAATTAAAATTGTAAGTTTATCCATTTCAGCATAGTCCAAAACTTTCAACCACCAATCTTCCAGCGAAGGTATCTCCGAATTCTTCCAATATTGTGCATATAAAATTCTTGCCGCAGTTATCATATATAAAAAAAAGTTTGAAATTTTTCGCCTACGTGATCATCCCTCATACCCAACAAAAAGGTTTCCGGTTTCATTTGAACCGTAATCTTTAAAATCAACTCTATCTGTTTCTGAATCTGAGTCCAATACTTCTTTGCTTGGGGGCAATATTATCTGTCTATTAGTAATATTTGTGTTCCACATTCCAGTCCATGAAAAATTTACATTGTCAGTCTTGGGCTCCTTGACTGAAATCGGAAATGGCTCCCTGAACTCTCTGGGGATTTGTTTTGAAGAGAGTGAGGGCTGAATTTGACTTCAAGAGATGCTGTGTGGCAAAGTATGAGAGCCCTTGGTCCACTTATAATCAAAACCCAAATATACCAATTTTGGTGTCTTTTTCCTCTCACCCACCCACTAAGCAGTGCTTTTAGAGATGGGATAAAAAACACATGCTGAATAGGGCGAAATACAAATTGCACACGAGCTGGGGCAGGGGTGGGTGGGTGGGTGGAGAAATCTACCAGTTATTGGCTTATTGTTTTGGAAATTATTGTCTCCAAGACTCAAGGCATACATTCTAAAAAATAAAATGATAGAAAATTGTAGTGCAGGGTTAAAGGAGGTTGCTTCATATCATATAATACAAGGGAGATTGTCTACAGGGAGTAAAGCATAAGGCAAACAACAAGGCATAATCTTACCTCCAAGTGAATCAAATTCAGGAATACAACAGGAAGGTATTGCGATGTGCTCCCTTTCCACAAATCATTCTCATATAAATTACGTTTATCTTAGCCAGGCAGTCAAGGTGATGCAGAATGAACCAGCTCCTGTCCAGGCTATTTACCATGTCGGAAGTCATGTGAAACATCTGGTACTGCTCAGTCAGCGATTTTGGTTTGCAACTCCACCACCTTAGTAGCTTCCTGTGGGTGTACATGTCGGGTTCCTTGCCCAACATTATTAAAGTGTACATAGGAAGCTGCCTTCTGCTGAGTAAGACCGTGGCTCCATCCAGCTCAGTATCTAGGTAGACTGGCAGTGGTTCTCCAGGGTGTCAGGCAGGGGTTGAATCTAGGACTGTCTGCATGTATAACAGGTGAGGTGCATGCAACGCCACCCCCCAGGTAAGCATTGGATATTTCAGTGTTATCCATTTCTATTTCTTTCCCACCCAAGGCTCTGGATGAGTGATAAGAATCTTGGACGCGAGTATTAATTTAATACTTTAAAGATTTCTATCAATATCAATAATTAATATTTGCCATTCCTGGTGGGGTGTTCAGATGGGCCAAGCCAGTCCTGTATTTCTGTCTGGATCCAGCAACTATTGGACTGACAGATTCATTTAACGGGATTCTCTCTCTGCTCCTTTCCCACTCAAGCAGGTCTAGAGTATGGGCTACAGTTGGATGTCCTGTGATTTTTCCAGACCTCATGCTGGAATGGGTATCTGGGCAGTATTACACATTGGGCTCATCATTGTAGTTTATTCTGATTTTGACACCTCTGCTTCTTTTATTGTAACTCTAAGAAAAAATGCAGATACAGCCGCTCGGCTCCGGGTCTTACCTGCTCCAGCGCTGGGCCCCTGGATCTGGTGCCTGCAGGATGGCGCAACTCTTCCCGCTGGCGCAGGCTACTCTCCTGGTATCGCAACATCCTTTACGGCATGTTTGCAACACCCTAGGTTGGCACATGCCAGCCTAGACCTTCAATAGGATTGCGCCGTGACAGATCAATCCTATACTTTTTACTCAGAAGTTCCCATTGTGTTCAGTTGGGCTTACTCTCAGGTAAATGTGTGTAGGATTGCCACCTAATATTAGCAGCTTCTTGCAGTGTGAGTCACACCCCAATCCTATCCTCCCCCCCCCCTCCACTATAGCATGCAAGTGCAGCAAAACAGGCAGCATTGTATGCTATGGTGGGGATGTGGTGGTCTGGAGGCTTGGGAGAGGTATTTAGAAAATTTATATACTGTCTTAAAAATGAAGCTCTAAATGTGTAATTTAACATAGATTCTTAATTTCCTCATATACCACCATGCATGCATGTTTTACTCTGAATTGTGTTTTTTTTTAATTGTGCACCAAATTAAACTGATTCTTAATCTATGTGACCTAATGTACTCAATTCCTGATGCTTGGCGGATTACACAATGTGTTTTCCCTCCATCCAAAGTGCTCTGGAGTCAGCCAGCAGATGTCACTCACTTGTAGTGTCACAGCCCTTAGCCTCACCTGGAAAAGAAGCTGACTAATTTTGCATTATGCTGTGCTTACATAAGTGATTCTCAAGAGGCATGCTTGCAACAGCCCATCAACTTTGTGCAAAAATCACATGAAATGAAAATCAAAACGCATCAATAGACGCTCCAGAGCAACTTATGTTGCTTCCATTTGAACTTAGCTGGGTTGCAAGCTCAAGACTGATCTGTACAGTCATATCAGTCAATCACAAAGGAACTGCAAATATTATGAGAATTTTTATCGTGTGAGAAGACTTTCTGTGATCACTGGGCATGAATAGCCTTATCATGTGAACGCAGGCAGTGGTCTGAAGGCACATTGTGCAGCTGAATATAAATGGGTCTGAGGTTGCTTAGTGCCTAGATGGGATACCATCTAAGAACCCTTCATAGGTTATCCTGATTTGCCAGGACCCTGTCCAGGAAGGCTGTGTCTCTGTGTTTCAGCTGGACAAAGGAATCCTTGAGTTGCATGATGCTTACTCACAACATGATACATCGCCTGAAACACTACTGTTAAATTTATATTCCCTCTCAAAAGTAATGGCCTGATATTCTGTAACAGTAGCACAAATACTTTTCAAGACAGATTACAGTACAGTATTTGGGATGCATTACTCATCAGTAAGCATAATTACCAATGAAAAGGAGCAGGTGTTCAAACATGCAGAGAAAGTAGCTTTGACACAGCATTTAATTCCCTTTTTTGTACTTTTAAAAGACTTTGATTGAAGAAGTGCAAACAATAAACGGTGTAACAATAAGAAGGGTTTAATAAAACCATATGGGGCATTAATGCATTTTTAGATCAAGGTTCTTTTTGTTGCATTACTAAGGAGGCTGGTTTTACTCTGAAAGTTATCGATTGATGATTATGGCAAATGTTTCATTCTTCAAACATACAAGTGCCTTACACTGAACTTTTTAAATCTAGGGTTAGATCTTGCATGCACTACTGAAATACTTAAGGCACATGAGGAATTACAAGATTGAATCCTCCCCTCCCCATTTTTCATGTTGAAATCTCTTCCCAAGCTGTTTCACTGGGCAAAATGTGCTGTTATTTTATTACTATTACAACAAAAGTTCTCAAAGGTGGTGGTTGCATAGCAAAGAAATGATAAGATGGTTTCCTGTTCCAAAGGGGTTCATGTTGTTGTTGTTGTTGTTGTTGTTCAGTCGTTAAGTTGTGTCCGACCCTTCCTGATCCCATGAACCATATCCCGCCAGGCCTTCCTGTCCTCCACTATCTTCCTGAGTTCGCTCATTTTCATGTTCATTGCATCGGTGATGCTGTCTAACCATCTCATCCTTTGCCTTCCCCTTCTTCTTTTGCCTTCAATCTTTCCCAGCATCAGAGTCTTCTCCAGAGAGTCCTCTCTTCGCATTAGGTGGCCAAAATATTTGAGCTTCAGCCTCAGTACCTGACCTTCCAGGGAACAGTCAGGGTTGATTTCATTTAGGATTGACTGATTTGATCTCCTAGCAGTCCAAGGGACTCTTAGGAGTCTTCTCCAGCACCACAGTTCAAAAGCATCTATTCTTCGGCGCTCAGCCTTTCTTATGGTCCAACTCTCGCAACCATACATTGCTACTGGGAACATCATCGCCCTGACTATACGAACTTTTGTTGGCATGGTGATATCTCTGAAGAAACACAAGAACAATACCACCAAACAGCCACTGGAGGCACATTATGCTGAGATGAAAAAGGAGATTTGCTCTCCCTTGGCAAAATAAATGAGAACCACCACTTAAAAAAGTGTCCTTTTGCCTACTTAGCAGGGGTTACGAGGTACCTTATACTACCTGTATGTTTCCTCTACTGGGCAAATAGCAGCACCAGGGAGAGACAGACAATTTAGTTCAGAAATAAGGGGGTAGGAAAAGTGATAATTTCACACACACCCATGCCACAGCTTCAAACCAAATTGGGTTCCTGCAGGGGGAAATGGACTTAGGGAAGGGCTGAGGGGGAGATCAGAAACCACACCAGGGAAGCTGATGGGAGATGATACCTGAGGTCTATATACTAATGCAGCGGTCTCCAAACTGCGGCCCACTGTCCGTCCGAAAACAGTGTCCAGGTGCGGCGGGACAGTGGCAGAGCCTTACCATTCCACCCTGTAGCCTCCGATCTTCGCATTCGATCTTTGCAGAAACTCGCACTGGGCGGTCGCTTCCCTCAGAGCCGTTTGGGGTGACATGCAGCAGAAGCAGCCGCCCGGTGTGACTTTCTGCAAAGATCGGATGTGAAGATAGGAGGCTGTGAGGTGGAATGGTAAGGCTCTGTCACCTCTGCACTGCACCCGGACACCTTTTTTGGTGCAATGGATCTGGCCTGTGGACCGGGGTTGGGGGTCCCATGTACTAATGCACAGAGTATGGGAAACAAAATAGGAGAAACTTGAACTCCTGATATGGAGAGTCAAATATGATCTGATCGGTATCACAGAAACTTGGTGGGATGAGACCTATGAGAAGAATACAGTACTTGAAGTGTATAACATGTTCAAAAAGAATAGACCCCACAGAAAGGGAGAGGAAGTTGCACTGTATGTAAAGATTGCATACATTACTGTTCTGTAAGCTGTGTGGCCACTGAGCTGTAATAGAGGCCCTGGCAGCTGAAAGAAGTTGTCAAACACCTATATTTTCCCTTTGTTCTCATATCTTCTTCCCTGGATGCTGTTGAGCCTGCTGCAGTGGTGTAGGAATGGGGGGAGGACCGCCATCGGGCAGCACGCGGGGTGTGTGTGCAAGCTGCCCCATTGGCAGTAGGGTGGCAGCGGTGGAAAAAAGGACCCTTTTTCGGCACCACGGAAGGAAAAGGAATCCCCCCCCTGCCCGCCAGTGGCGTCACTAGGGCGCGCATTGCCCTAAAGCGAGGGCGCGCACACCACCCTAATGGCCCCCTGACTCCCTGCACATAGCCCAAAATTTTACCTCTTCCCTCCGCAGCGGCATCCTCCCCGGGGACATCCCGGCTGGCTGTCTTCTGACGAAAGTCCAATGTGTCAGTACGTGATTTTTTAGGTTTTTGCGCATGCGCACAATGTTTCTGAGGGCAAGGGCTGCCCTTTTGCCCTCAGAAACGTTCTGCACAGGTGCGAAAAACCTAATAAATGACGCGGAGCCGCATCGGGCCTCGTCAGAAGGCTGCGGACCTCCGCCTGGGGCGGACGCTCCGCTGCCCGGGGCCGACACTCCAAGGCCTTCTTCTGGAGCGGCGGTGATGCGCGCAGCATGCGAACGCACGTACGAATGCGCGCGTCACCCTTTGCGCATGTCACCCCCCGGCGGTCCGCCCCCGCCACACTCCAGTGACGTGCGTGCCTGGGCCCCTACCTAGTAGCCTTCTTCAGGTGAAAAAACACTGGGGGGGGGTTCCGGAAAAGGTGCCGGAGGGACAGGGCTTGTGACATCATGGGGGGTGTCACAGGGTGCCACCCCCCCCCCCCCGAGCCTAGCTATGCCACTGGCCTGCTGGATGGAAGCTAGGCATGTGTGCAGATTCCTGACAGAAGTGATGCTTGGAAGCCAGGCATGAGTGCAGATCACTGATAAAGGTGATGCTTCTGTTGGCTTATATACCCCCCACACACATACACACTGTATCAGCCGCCATAGGGAGATAAGCCAGGTTTGTGGGCTGTGCAGATAGGAGTGATACTACAGGCTGAAGTTCTGTTTGCACCATCTCCAAAAGGATAGCATGGGAAAAGATGCAAAGGTCCCTGTACCTTGTACACAGAACAAAGGTGCAAAGAAGGGCTATCAAAATGATCAGGGGCTTTTTAGTTTGGGGAAAAAATAGGTGAGGCAGGTGAGGTGGCATGGGGGAATTAAGGGTGGGGAAGAAGATAGACATTTACGAAATTAGGCATGGTTTGGACTGGGAAGCAGAAAGAAAGAAAGAACATCAAAAAGTACTGTCCAGAAAGCCACAACGTTTTAAGGAAGTTTAGTGATAAGGACCCCCTCCCATCTTCAATCCTTGGCATGCCCAGGTAGGACTGGAATTTCTGTTAACAGGCCCTGATTCAGAGTCTAAGGCTGCAATCCTATATACCCATTTTCCTTCCATAGGAAGCTACTGGGAGTGGGAGTGGCTACTGATGTTGCTGGCTGAGAAAGCAGTGAGGGAAAACAAAGCTGTCAGCAAGGAAACTGAGACAGCAGTAAGTGGCAGAGCGTAGTCCCAGGACCTCTTATCAATTGTCTTCTGGAAAAGCCCCCATTTGCTGCTGCTGCTGCAAGAGGCAACCACAGGGGATTGCTCCTTCTCTCAGATCAAATGGCAGAAGTCTCTCTCTCTCTCTCTCTCTCTCTCTCTCTCTCTCTCTCTCTCTCTCTCTCTCTCTCTCTCTCTCTCCACTCAGAAGAGTCTCACTTTGCTGCCTTCCCTGGCGTCCAGGTGTGCGCCAACACACCCTCTGAGCACCAATGCGCCCTCCAGCCCAGTCCGCCTGCTTTGAATTTTACACAAGGTGCAGCCACACCTGTCTCAGAAGCTCTGAGAATGTATTTTCTTTCTCTTTTATCTTTACACACACACACACACACACACACACACACACACAC
Source organism: Plestiodon gilberti rubricaudatus (assembly GCA_026170595.1). Taxonomy (NCBI): domain Eukaryota; kingdom Metazoa; phylum Chordata; class Lepidosauria; order Squamata; family Scincidae; genus Plestiodon; species Plestiodon gilberti. The sequence goes on from JANXHW010000005.1 coordinate 111,720,795, forward strand.
ACACACACACACACACACACACACACACACACACACACACACACAATCCTTCTAGAGATGCTAAATTTTATTATTAAACCTGTAATGTGACAGGGTTAGGGTTAAGGCATGAAAAAGATTTTCTTGTAAAAAAAAAAAAAACTATTACTGTACATGACATACTTAAAGTACTAGATATGTCTATCTGAATTCCTTCAAACATGAGCTTATCAGGGTTTGGGCTGTTCTATTGTCTTGTGTTTCGTAAGCACCTGCACATTGCAGGCATTACTAGAAATAATAATTGTTTCTACTGAACACATTCTTCATATATGGCTGAACGTGTTACTTATTGCAATGCAGTGAGAGTAGGGACTATTCACAGAGTTCTGATAATGTTTCATTTAAAAAAAGCTAACTGCATACTGATCGCATAGTTCTTTGTCATGCCTAATAAACATGTGAACATGCCACCTGTTCTTCTTAGTTGTGATTCCTCAGGAGTACCTCACTTACTGATTAGTGGTCAAACTGGGCATTGCCTATTTCAAGATTACAGTTGTTATATACTGCTTTGGTCATTAACTGTTCCACACAGTAGGGGGGGAAATTGGAGGGAACATTGGTGTAGACCTGCACAGAAATCTGTGCAAGGAGCTCTAGTTAAAAGTGTCTGGGTAAAAATAAAAGGAGAGAGGATTATTAATGCTGATACCATTTGTGGAAGTCTACCATGGACCAGACACGGTCACAGACAATGCTTTTCTATACCAGATTGCTCAACTTTCCAAGAGGTAAGCCAGAGTGGTAAGGAAAGATTTCAGCTATCGTTATATCTGCTAAGAATGGAACATCCAATAAATTCTTGATTTGCCTTGCTGACAGTTTTATCTATCAGAAAGTGGAAGAAGGAACTAGGGAGTCAACTAGCCTGGACCTGATCCTCACTAACGTGAAAAAGAAGAGGAGAAAATGGCAGAGACTTGGGTGGAAGTGACCCCATCATCTGGGAATGTTCCATATCAAGGGACAAGAAAGGTAAGGTTAGTCAACTGCACCCTGGATTTAAGGAAAGCTGTTTTTGATGGGCTCAGAGGAAGATTAAGTGGTATTTCATGACTAGAACTTCTAAAGGAGAAAAGAGTCCAAGAGGGATGGGGTAGTTTGAAAAGTGAGAAACTGAAGGCACAATTGCAGACAGTTCTCATGACAAGGAAAACTGGGCGATACCAAAGGAAATCAGTATGGCTGCACACTTGCCTTTTTGAAAAGGTGAGAAGCATGAGTAGCATGTATAAGAAGCGGATGGAAGGACAGATAACTGTATATAAGTATAGCTGCACCTGAAGGGATACCGTCAGGAAGGCCAACAAAAAATGAACAGAGGCTTGTGAGCAGGAGCAATGTGACCCGGAATGCAGCCCAGTGCCTCCGGATGTCCACCGCTGCTGCCTCTGTGCTACCAAACAAACAAACAAACAAACAAACAAACAAACCCATAACTGTGCTCTACACACAGTTTTTGAAGCAGCTCTTTCATTCATGTAAAAAAAACAAACTGGAAGTCTCGGACGTCCAGGTTTGAAGAAACCACATGAAGAGCATAGTAAGGAGGCAGATGATCCACTTTCAGTGGGTGAAAAACAGATCTATGCGGCTGGCATCCACGGTGAATTGGAGGGAGGCAGCAACAGCAGAAGACTCGGGATGAAGGGCACCCTGTATCTGCCACCATCTCCCCCCCCCCACAATCCACCACTGATGCAACCCCCATCACCTTACCTCATGGACCTCATGGTCTCTTCCTTGGTGAAGGTTTTCAAGCAGAGAGTGGATGGTCACCTGCCAGGGACACCATAGTAGTTGCCTGTACTGAGCAGGGGGGTTGGACTAGATGACCTTCAAGGTTCCTTCCAACTCTTAACACGCTATGATTCTACTCTCTAAAAACATGGGAGATTGATTGTGGATTTCCTGCCACGCCACCTCATCTGGTTGCTCCCTGTAATGAACTCCCTCAAAAACATTTGAAAGTGCAAAGCTGGGAGCGATATAGCACAGTGATTGTACATACTGTAGGGGCAAAGTTAGACACTGTAAATTCCCAAATTCTGGATATTCTGAAAAATAGGTTAGCTAGAGATCAAGCAGACATGAGTACAGCTAATCCTGAATCATGAAAATGGAAAGACTTCATGGGACGTGCCCTAAACTGGGATTCCAAGTGAGGTCTGACTAGTGCAATTGTATTGCATTAGTCATCACTCATTATGAAGCAGCTATAATTTTCAACAGGGATGGATATAGCTCCCCTATCCACTCCAGAAATAAACCAGAAAATTAATCTGGATTACAAACTGGGCAGCCTCTCATGTACAGCACCGACATCATCACCCCTGCCCCAGGAGACCCGCCAGTGGTCAGCCAAATGCTTCTGGGAAGCTTAGAAGCAGCACACAGAGCCCTTCCTTTTAGTATGTCCCTAGTATCGGGTACATGGAGTGCAGAGGTATACTGCATCTGAACATGGAAGTTCCATTTAGCTATCATGGCCTGAAGCCATGGATTGACTTGCAGTTCTCCATGACCAAAGGAAATGTAGGCACTTGGGATTGTTTTACTGATGTTGCCCAAAGCTTCAGAGGCATTACTATTAGGTACCAAACAGAATGATGTCAATGGGAGCTGAAAGGGAGCTCAGCATCAGGGATGGAGTCAAAGGGAGAGGGAAGGAGTAGAGCTCAGTGACTTCTCCTATAGTGGAAGTGGTGATGTCATCAGCAGGACAGAGTGCTCAAGTGCTGCCTTGGACACTTTTTTCAAAGGGACCTTAGCCAAGAAGAAGCATCAGGCTCACCAGGAGGCAAATTGAGAAATTTGCCTATGGGTATACAGTATAAGTTAATGTCTAGGCCAGCACTTCCCAAACTATGGGTCGTGATCCACTTGGTGGGTCGCAGCCTGATGTGCGGTGGGTTGCCTGATGTGCCTGCCTCCCACCCTTGCATCCAGTTGGCTCCAAATAAAAGTCCTCCATACACAATTGGAGGCCGCTCTCGGGTTGCGCCAGGGCCGGGACGCACTTCCTGAGCCTCTGCCAGCCTCAGAACTCCTCTGAAAGCGACTGGAAGTCACTTCCGGTTTACTTCTGTTTGGTCGCTTTCAGAGGAGTTCTGCCAGAGAAGTTCTGATGCCCAAGGAGGCCCAGGGAGTGTGGCCTAACGCGAGAAAACCAGGTGAGTTGCGGTGGGGAGAGATTGGGGACCACTGATATAGGCCATTGACTTTCCTAAGGGCTGCCTGAGAGACAGCATGCCATTCATGTTCCACTAAAGCTACAATCCTTTGCAAATTTATCCTGGGAGTCTTTCCTACTGAATACAGTGAGTAAACATGCTAACGCTCTAATATTCATTTTATATTTACCTAAGATATTTTAAATGCCATTTTTCAATCTTTACGCAATCCATGTCAACCCACTCCAAGAGTTTGGGATGAAATGAGCTAGTTCTTTAAATGAAGTATAATCATAAGTTTCCAAGTAGAATAAGTGGCAGGAGAAGTGGCACAACAATTTATTGTTGTGTAGTCTTAGTGGGGCATGGTAATGTTTATCAAGCACAAAGAACGTGGAAGGTGAGCAAACAGATGCAATTGAAGGGTCATGAATCCCTCAAGACATGGTTCATGCCCACTTAATGACACAATACACCTCTGTGTTCCATGTACCAGGGGACATACTAAAGGGACGGCTCTGTGTCTTGCTTCTAATGGGGTAATGGGGGAGTGTCATGATGATGCCCTCCTCCTGCCCTTTAAAATTTACCACTACACCACTGCTCAGCCTCATACAGAATTTTCCATCTAAAAGGCAGGGAGTGTTCAGCTTCCATTCAGCTGTAGTTAAAAGTCTCTAGGCCAATAAGAGTTTTGTTGTTCAAGTCTGTATTGCAGGATGGGATTCAGAGTATAGCTTTTGTGTACTGATAACAATATAACTTGGGCTATGCTGCATGTGAACTTGACATGTTTAACTTCTTGGCCTTTTTCAAAATTATACGTTGACGTGAAGTTTTACTTTTTCTGGCTAATGAAATTACCAGGAGGGAGCAATCCCCATGTAAATAGCAAATCCCATAATTCTTCTTTGCCCATTGTGTTCTTTTTACTGTTCATAGTGTGGAAGACCATAGATACTAGATACACTTACGTAAGACTTAACGAACAGTAATTATCTTTTGGCTAAAGAGAAAGTCCAAACAAATGCTAAACTGCATTATCGTTTGGCTTCTGACATGAGCTGATAATCAGATTTTCTTGCTTAAATCCACGGTGCTTGAACAATGCTACCCACTGTCTGTCCTTCCCGATATTACCCTTAATTAGAAAGAACAGAAACACAAATCTGAATTATTTCAAAATCTGGTTTCCATGGTCAGTGGTTTGATGGGCTTAACTATATTACAAATAAACCTGGTTTTATAGGCTATTGAAATCTGAAATGCTAGAGAAGGCATATAAGCTAGTGTACCAGTATGGTGTTTACATACTGAACAAATCTAGTGTGGACAAAGCGTTTTATAATAAATAAGTAATTGAATTATGATTTTTTTGTCCCCCAAGCCACACGCAAACAGAAGATTGCAAAGTTCATCAAGAAATGTAAAACGAAGCCACTCTAACTTCTACTTCAAAAGTAATAGGGTGTTATAAAAATCATTACTGTGATGGCAGAGTTTTACATTGATTTTCAGGCATTGTTGTGGCCTGAACCATACATTACAGGATTCATGATCCTTCAATTGCATCTGTTTGCTCACCTTCCATGTTCTTTGTGCTTGATAAACATTTTAATTTTAATTTTTCCTGAATAACATGGGCTGACTGGTTCTGTCTTGCAGATCACAAAAGGACAGGCTCTGAGATGAAAACCTTTGGAAGTAAGTGTGTGCAAGCTTCAGGTCCCTTTCTTTGCAAAGCTTTGGACTCCCAGTTGCAGGATTGCTAATTGTCCATTTTTACGCTAGTCTAGTCATGTTGTTTGGAGAGAGAGAGAGAGGGGGCCAATTTACAAACAGCTTTTGGAGACTACCTGTTGCTAGTGGGCACACTCATCTTTCACAATTTGCAATTGTAGAAGAAGCACACCTCTCCTCCCCCTCCATGTTTCCCAGATCTAGAAACTTTTTTATTGTGCCTTTTTTACTTTAGTAAGAGCAGAGGGGCAGCTCAGAACTATAGGAGAACTTCACAGCAGATGATCAACATTACGCTCCATGCTGTTCGTGGACTGCCAGTTGGCCATCCCTTCCTTACAGTCTGTGGATTGACTTATCAACTCTGATGCCTTCTTCGTTTCTACTCTCTGCTTACCAAAGCCAGTGTGGTGCAGTCGTTAGGGTGTCCAACTAGGCGTAGGGAGACTCAAGTTCAAATCCCCACACAGTCATGGAGCTTAGTGGGTGACTCTGGCTCAGTCACTATCAGCAGAATCGTTTAATATACCGGTAGTCGTTACCTTTCATCAAGACACCTCTTCTTTCCCTTTAAATAAAGATGGAGGGAGACACTTTCTGATTAATAATGACAACAGCATGTATTAAATGATGGACAGGGAAATTCATCCTTTTAAGCCTCCTTTTTGTTTTGTGATTTGGAGCACTTGGGATTGCCAGGTTACAACTTGGAGATCTGTGCTGAACTTTTAAAATTGCCTAGTGCAGCGTGGAATGAAGCACCTGTGACTTCTACCACTCTTTCCCCTCCCAGTTGTGCCTGTTGTCTGCCACACCCGGGGGGGGGGTAGCCCTAGGAGCTGCGGGGCCCAATTTGCAACATTTTTGCGGAGTCCTCCAGATTCACAACAAACAACTAATAATCACAACAATTGTAAATAATGTTATTTTAACTAATATTAATATTAATAACTTATTGGCGTATTAAAATAAAATAACTTATTCAATAACTTATTTCCTTTTATTATGAAAAAGTTTTCTTTCTTGCTTTTTTCTTGAAAAGGCTTTTAGGATTTTGTCCAAACTCCTGCTAACTTGAGATTCAATTGACATAATCACCAAACTGTTCAAACGTTCTTTCTGCATTGATAATCTTATTCTTAAGTAAGTTTTGATCAGTTTCAGCTGGGAAAAACTCCTTTTTCCTGATGCCACACTCACTGGAATTGTCAAGAAAATCCAAAGAGCAATAAATAAATTTGGAAATGCAGCAGTAGACCTGCTGTTTGCAAGCAAGGAATTCAAGCCTTTTCATGGGGTTTTGAATCTCTGGTGGCATAATTGGCAGAAGTGGAAAAGGTGGGCTCTGGGGGCAGGCGGGACATGTGTGCTGCCTTTCGTTTCGCAAGCGCTTGCTTGCAGGCAGCGTCTCTTCTACGCTTGGCGCGTAGATGCGGTGTTGCTGGAGCAGGGAAGTGCTCTCTCAGCTGGCAAGTGCAGGGCCCTCTGAGGCGCGGGGCCCAATTTGACCACATTGGTCAAATTGGCCTAAGGCCAGCCCTGGCCACACCTGAAGTCCTGCTTCTTACAAAAGGTAGAGGAAGCGGAAGACTAAAGGAGCCCCCAGCAACCTGTCACCAGTGCTGTCTGGATTGTTGCCTTGCTACCCTGGAAGCACTCTATATTAGAGGTGGCAACGTTTTAAAGCTACATGTGGATTTGAAGTGTGTGTGTGTGTGTGTGTGTGTGTGTGTGTGTGTGTGTGTGTGTGTGTGTGTGTGTGTGTACCATTTTCTACCTTTTATTTTTCTTTATAGTTGGGTGAGTTCCACCTCTTCACTAGAACCCGCACTTATAATTAATAGTTATAGTCTCAACAACCAAGGAAGCCACAGTGATCTTGGCAAGTGCACAGCTGAAAAGTACAGGTGCTAGGAGTGTGCGTAGGCCCAAAGTAAACACTACTTCAGAAAGGAAATCTAAAGCAGGCATCTTTCATGCTGAGAAATTTATTTCTTCTAAATATTTACAATGTCCAACGGATAGCACATAATGCCACTTGGCTTTCTTTCCTGACAAAGGGGGTAGCTTGTGGTAACAAGCAGATGCTTGAGTTGTCCATGCACCATGAGCTGTACCGTCCGTCAAGAAGATCAATATTTACTGTTTCCGTCATGTGGAAGTCTGCCTTGTTGAATGGTGTGTACATGCAAGGTGGTGGTGTTAGATCATTTGTAGAGAAAGAATACTGAAAGTCTTCTCTCTTCACTGCGAGTTGTATTTAACCCTAGGTAAAGGTAAAGGTATCCCCTGACAATTAAGTCCAGTCGTGTCCGACTCTAGGGTGTGGTGCTCATCTCCATTTCAAAGCCGAAGAGCCAGCGTTGTCCAAAGACGCCTCCGTGGTCATGTGGCCGGCATGACTCTCCTTGCCGCAGCACGTAGCATGCAGCTGGAACACGGTGTTTACCTTCCCGCAAGTGGTACCTATTTATCTACTCGCATTGACATGCTTTGAAACTGCTAGGTTGGCAGGAGCTGGCCAAGCAACGAGCGCTCACCCCGTCGCGGGAATCGAACTGCCGACCTTTCGATCAACAGCTTATGGTTCAGCGGTTTAACCCGCTGCGCCACCTGCTGGCCTAACATTACTTTTTTAAAGTTTGTTTAATTGGACCAAAATGTCACTGCATTTTCTGACTGGGGTTGGCAAGACAGAATAACTCAGTATTGTATTATTGTCACTGGCTCCCTATTCATTTCTGAACCCAACTGAAGGTGCTGGCTCTTACCTTTAAAGCTCTGACAGCCTGGGACCTGATTACTGTAAGAACCGCCTTCTGCCATACATCAACACCAGAGGTCCTGCTCCTTGGTCCTACACCATCTCCTGAGGCTTGGGCCTTGGATGCTCTCTGTCATGGTAACATCACTTCAGAATGTTCTTTTCAGGGAGGTTCATGTGACCCCATCACTGTCAATGTTTCACTGATCATCTCTCACCATTTGGCAAAGACATAAGCCATTTTTGTATGTTCTGTCTCTGTAGAGGGCCAACATATACAGGGAGTGAATGAAAGTGTGCCTCCTGACCAGGTAAGGTTCTAGATTTTAGAACATGGGGAATAACTCTGTCTTCAGTATTTGCCTTTGGAGACTGTTAGCAGCAATGCTTAAAAAAAAAAACCACACATATGGTAGAGAAACAATTGTGTGCAAGGACCCAGTGTAATGGCCAGTGACACGACTTTATAATTCAGCGATGAAAGGAGATGAGGGTGAAGGAGCATAAAAGTTTAATAAAGTGCTCAAAAATGAAAAGGGGGTTCAAACTGGGTATAAATGAATTAGCTCTCTCACACACTTTATTTAGATGGGGGAATTCTTTGGCTAACTTCATGCAACATTGGAAAACTAGGAAAAGTGGCTAGAAGAAGAACAAACAAGGAGGAGAGAGGGATATTCCTTAGAAGGAGCAGAACGAAGAGGGGGGAACCATTGGAGGAGAAGGGACGTGGGAGATTAGCTGAACTAAGTTCTCAGGGGACCCCACGGGAAGAAAGGGAAGGTTTGGTTTGGGTGTTCAAAAAAGGGGAGAGAAAGGGATTAGTGGGGATGAAGAGAAAAGGGTTTAGGTCGTTCAGGCCACTGAAAAAGTCTGTGGCTGGAATGGTTCTCTACAGCCTGAACTGAGGGCTATGCCTAGGAACAGGCAGTGAACACACTTCACCTATTTGCACTGGGGGAGCTAGTCTGTCCCACTGAACAAGCACTCTTGACCGTTTCTCCAAGCCTCCGAAGGGAAATCACCCCTGGCATGGGAGATTCTCCTTGTTCTGAGGACTTGCTGGATCAGTCAAGGGGGTCTGATCATGAAGAAAGCCTGAGGTTGATCTCGGGCCTCCACCAAAAAGGTACAAAGATCAGAAAAAGCTTCCATGCACACACAACCAGAAAAGAAAAGTAACACACACTAACAGCCCAATCCTAAATAACTCCCCAATGTGGCGATGCAGTGGCGCCAATGTGGCTACTGCTGTATCCCGCACAGGAGTTTTGGCCTCTGGAGGCCTCCTCATGGTAAGGAAACATTTGTTCTCTTGCCCAGGGATAAGCCCCAGCAGCTGCCATCAGAGGCGTACAAATATATGGGGTTCAGGTGTGCAGCGCCCCAGGCGCGAGCGGGCACGCTACCTACGAGGGGCGCCCGCTCGCGCCTCTTGTTCTTAGAAAAAAGTGCAGCCGAGCGGCTCCCGAGCAGACTGCCGCTGCTGCGCGCTCCTCCTCGTCCTCTCCCTCCTCCCGGCAGCCCGCAGATCAGCTGGCTGGTGCTAAAGTCAGCTTGCTCATGTCGGAGGTAGACCGCAGCCCTCCCCTCCGACATAAACAGCGCCAGCCAGCTGATCTGCCTCTAGCCTGGCTGCCCGCGCGCCCGCTGCTTTCCCCTCGTCGTTCCTCGATCCATCCCTCATCGTCTCCCTGAGTCCCTCCCTCCAGGGCAGCTCGGCCTAAAGCCGAGCCGACTTCAGCGCCAGCCAGCTGATCTGCTGGCTGCGCGCTCGCTCCTTCAAGCCGGTGACGCTCTGCTTGGGGGAGGCGGCAGCCGGGCTCTGGCGCGAGGGGGGCGCTCCAGCCCCTGCCCCCCCGGGCGCCGGAGTGGCTTAAAACGCCACTGGCTGCCATAGGTTAACTTGGACCTGCGCCTGCACTATAGCTGGCGCAAGTCCACCTTGACCCCCTTGCTGCCCCCTCCACTTGGAACCACCTCCCACAATACCTTGGTGATCCCATCTCTTTTCCCTTAAACCTCTTCTCAAAACCTAACTTTTGGTGAAACCATTGGCTCAACCCCATAGTCCCCATACTACACTGTAACTTAGCCTAAGTAAGAGAACATAATACATAATTGCATATTCCTCCCCAGTGTTTCCGTGCATCCACTTCCAACCCTTCCTTGTGTCTCTCGTAGATTATGAGCCAACCACATGCATACCATTGAATTGGAGATTGTACGCTCCTTGGGGCAGGGTCCTGTCTTTTGCTTGTGTTACTTGGATGCTACATACATATAAACAATATAGTCATGGGCTGCATTCCCATTGAAGTCAAGAAGACTGATCTGCCCACCATTACAGTTAAGTATGTGTTTTGCATTTTTCTCAATAGGGATGACTTAATCATGCTCTTAAAGTTGTATTCATGTTTAAGGTCTTTGTTGTATTATATAGTGAAAACAATGCTCTGCCAGACTTCTTTTTTTCCTGCCAAAGAGGCACATATGAATGTCCCCAAAAGATATCTTTTTCATTCTTTGTTTCTACTTCCATGGTTACTTGAGCTTCTGTTCCATCCTTAAGCACAATTCAGTACTGGTTTAGCTACTTTTGTTTTCTTCTGATGCTCACTTCCTGCTAAGAAAAACTGGCTCATGCTAGGCTGCTTTGGCATTTTCACCTAAATAGGACTCTACCCTTTACATTCTTGTACCACCTTAGAGCTATGTCAGAATGGAGGTGGTTTCTCCTGCCACATGATGGGATCCTTTGGCAGAGCACAAATAACATTGAAATGGTACATTTTAATTTATATCCAGGCTTTTCTTCTACTGCAGGAGTGTTTATAGTGTGTCAATATGGATCCTACAGCATTTGGATCGTGACCCAGACCCTGAGAGTGAAACCTCCTCTGGAGAGAAGGAGGACAAACAGAACTTTGCTGTGGCTCCTGCCCCAAACAAGACCCCAAGAACAACAAGAACAACAACTGAGTGACCCCTGGAGTTTGCTCCACTGATGATACCCTGTTTAAGGAGATTGGGCTATCTAGGGATCCAGTTCCCCCTGTCTGGACCCTTCCACACTCCATCAGCCATGGGACCCCAGAAGAAGTAATGATGGGCCAGGTTAGAGGTGCCGAGTGGGTGACAAAGCCACCTAAGCTCTCCACTCCTGCAGTCCTCCTTGCCCTGGGTTGAGCCTCAGTTGAGATCCAGGATACAGTGGAGCGGACAGTTACTGCAAAACCCTTCATGAAATCTTTCCCTGTCAACCACTGGTGCATAGACAGCTCCTCCTTGAGCTTTTTGACCCTGGCCTTGTGAGACCCGCTTCATCTCTCTGGGGAAGGAAACATGGATATACAGCAATGGACTTGGGACTTGAATTGTTGTACACCAGGGGTCCTCAACCGCTGGTACATGTACCACCGACCGGTGGTACTTTGCACGATTGCTGGTGGTACGCGGCAGGCTGGTCCTTACCTTCTTTTCCAATCAGAAGTTAAGAAGCCCTCCCACAGCCCCTGCCATTACCTTTGGTGTGTTTCAAACCTGCGTCTTTAACAAAAGGTTTCCTTCTGTGCTTTAACTAGCACAGAAGCAGACCAGTTGACTGGATGGTAGAGAGGCTCAGCCGAATTAGCAGGAATTGGAACTGCTTCCTGTTAACATTCAGCCGAGCCTCTCTACCATTCAGTTGACTTTTCTGCTTCTGTGCTAGTTAAGGTACAGAAGCAGACCTTTGGTTAAAAGCAAGACACAGGCTTGAAACACAACAAAAGTAATGGTGGGGGTAGGGGGTGGGGGGTTAAATGCCCCTTTGCTGCCCTGCCTGGTGTTGCCTTCCCTTTCCCTACTCCACATCTATAATTATTAACTAAATAAACACATAAACAAACAAACTGTTAGGGCTTTTGCATTATGTTTAAAAAGATTGTTGTGTGCATTATACTTTGAGAGATTGTTGGGGTTTTGGGGGGGTTTCTTTAAAAATCTTCAAGACTGCATTGGGTGTATGGGGGGTATTATTCCTAAAAAATCAGTACACACACACACAAACAATTTGTACTGCTCCTTTCAGGGAAATGATGAGTACCTTTCTGAAAGTGTAGCTGCAAGAGGGAGGCTCTTTGGCCTCAAGTCATACAGACAAGTCATACTAACAGTCCAATCCAGCGTAGGATCTGCCATAGCATGTGCTGTGTGCTGTGCCAGATCCTGTGTGGGATTGGGCCTGCGCCAGCAGAGCTAGGACATACCTGGGGGGGGGGGAAGGAAAAAATTCCTTGCCCCCGGGAAGAGCCCAGCGACCCTTTAGGCATTCTCGGATGTGTGCCGGCAAAATGGCTGGTGCAAATCCGGGGAGGCCGTGTAAGGCCGGCAAGGCTCAGGTCCAGGAAGGGGGTGGATATTGGTGAGCAAGCCGCCGATATCCCCACCCCCTCCCTGGCCTGGCCAGTCAATTGCCCCCTCCCCTGCCACCCTGGCTCACCCTCCCCATGCCCTCCTGCCACCCGGCGCAGGTCTTACCTGTGTCCGGCAGTGTGATCTGGGTCAGGCGGAGTGAGCAGTAACGGCCTCTGGTGCTGGCGCTGCTTCCTCACTTGTGCCGCGAAAGTGCCTTACAGCACTTTTTCGACACCCAACGGAGTTGTCGCTCTGGTGGTGGATAGTTGCACAGGACTGCACTGCAAGTCATTAGGCACACACACACACAACATACAAATCTGTTTGTTTCCTTATTGGCACAGGTGGTATTTCAGAAAATTTGACTGTGACAGGTGGTACACCTGGCGACAAAGGTTGAGAACCCCTGTTGTACACAATGATACAGAATATTCTGGTCATGCAGTTTCAAAGTGCATTATATCTGGCTAGATGGCCACACAGGCATCTTATTATCCTACTGATTCAATGCGTTGAAACAGGACAAGAATCCTGTGGCATTATCCAGCCAAGGTTAACATTTTTAGATCACACTGATTTAAATGGGAGAGATTTAAGGATGTCCTCAATACTCCCACTCAAATTAAGGGGATTTAAAAGTGCTTAACTTTGGATGGATCGTGCCCTTAATTTTTTATACACATGTCATTAAGAACATAAGAACATAAGAAGAGCCCTGCTGGATCAGGCCAAAAGCCCATCTAGTCCAGCTTCCTGTGTCACACAGTGGCCCCACCAGATGCCTCAGGGAGCACACAAGACAACAAGATACCTGTGTCCAGTCGCCACTCCCTTGCACCTGGCACAGAGAAAACCCACTTCTAAAACCAGGAGGTTGCTTATGGCTTGTAACCTGTGATGGTCTTTTCCTCCATGAATCTGTCCAAACCCCTTTTAAAGGCATCTAGGCCAGATGCCATCACCACATCCTGTGGCAAGGAGTTCCACAGATGAATTACACGCTGGGTAAAGAAATATTTTCTTTTGTCTGTTCTAACTCTCCCTCCACTCAATTTTAGTGCATGTCCCCTGGTTCTGGTGTTGTGCGAGAGGGAGAAGAATTTCCCTCTATCCACTCTCTCCATCCCATGCATAATTTTATAAGTCTCAATCATGTCCCCCCTCAGGCACCTTTTTTCTAGGCTGAAAAGCCCCAGACGCTGTAGCCTTTCCTCATAAGGGAGGTGCTCCAGCCCACGAATCATTCTGGTCGCTCTTTTCTGCACCTTTTCCAATTCAACTATATCCTTTTTGAGGTGTGGTGACCAGAACTGGACACAATACTCCAGATGTGGCCTTACCATTGATTTGTACAAAGGCAGAATGATATTGGCCGTTTTAATCTCAATCCCTTTTTTAATGATCCCAAGCATGGAATTGGCTTTCTTCACAGCCGCCGCACACTGGGTCGACACTTTCATCGACCTGTCCACCAGCACCCCAAGATCTCTCTCTTGATCCGTCACAGACAACTCAGAACCCATTAGCGTATATGTGAAATTTTGGTTTCTTGCCCCAATGTGCATCACTTTGCACTTACTTACATTGAAGCACATCTGCCATTTTGCTGCCCATTCTCCCAGTTTGGAGAGATCCTTCTGGAGCTCTTCACAATCCCTGCTGGTCTTGACCACCCGGAAAAGTTTAGTGTCATCTGCAAACTTGGCCACCTCACTGCCTATCCCCGACTCCAGGTCATTTATGAATAAGTTGAAAAGCACCGGTCCCAAGACCGATCCTTGGGGCACACCGCTTTTCACCTCTCGCCACTGTGAAAATTGCCCATTGTCTTCAGCCAGTTCCTAATCCACAAGAGGACCTGCCCTCTTATTCCCTGACTGTGGAGTTTTCTCAGGAGCCTTTCATGAGGGACCGTGTCAAACGCCTTCTGAAAATCCAGATATATAATATCCACGGGTTCGCTCGCATCCACATGCCTGTTGACCTTTTCAAAAAATTCTAACAGGTTTGTGAGGCAAGACTTCCCCTTGCAGAAGCCATGCTGACTCTCCCTCAGCAGAGCTTGTTCTTCTATGTATTTTAAGATTTTATCCTTAATGAGACTTTCCACCATCTTCCTTGGAACAGAGGTTAGGCTGACCGGCCTGTAGTTTCCCGGGTCCCCCCTCCTTCCTTTTTTAAAGATTGGCGTGACATTAGCTATCCACCAATCCTCTGGCACAGTGGCCGTTTTAAGGGACAAGTTGCATATTTGGGTCAAGAGGTCAGCAACTTCATTCTTGAGTTCCTTCAGAATTAGGAGGCATGTTTTTATATACTCATATAAAAACCGATCCTGTGTCTGTAGGATGGAGCAGCCAGAGTATCGTTTGCTGTGTGTGTGGCTGCAGTGTGCTCTGAAGGAGCACAGGTCAAATTTTGGATAATGTGAATGGGTCCTACCAGCATTTATGTGTGAATCCTGCCCTGCTAGATCTCTGCTTAATTAGAAGTGCTGTTTCACTACCCTTTTAAACTCATTCTATATAATTATTGTTGGATTCCTTCACAAAATCCAATGATTTGTAGTCTCTCTGCACAGCGAGGGCCCGACTGTTTCTTTTATTCCTTTTGTTTTCTTGTAGTTTAGCTCTTGGGGGAATGATGCAAAATGCAAATGGCAGGCTTGAATCTCCAGTATAAAATTCTGGACACATTGTTTCTAAGTGGGGAGGGAAGGAGGGCGGTTATCAAAGTCCCCACGCTGCTGTACTTCTATAAATGCTCCCTCTTTTGTCCCTGCAAGTTTCTAAAGAATAAAACCCAAAACACAAAGCGGAGGAGGCACCGAAGAGTGAATGCAACAGTATTTCCTTAATCCATGTGGATCAAAAACATGAACGTTTTGATTCTGTAAAGAATCTTCCTCAGCATGCTGGATTAATCACATGGATTAATAAAACACTGTTGCATTCACTCCTTGGTGCCTCCCCTGCTTTGTGTTTTTCTTTTATTGTTATTCTTTGGAGCTGTATTGGAATAAAAGAGTGGGTATTTATATGAGTATCACTCACAGGCATTGAGGCTCATAGAATTCCCCTCTTGGAAGATATGCTTCCTGGATTGTTCTACCCTTTTTATGTGCCTTGGTTTTTGTTTGTTTTTCCCCCCTCTCTCATCTATGTTAAAGTCTTCACTTCATCTCAGGTATTTGCATGGATGCTTCATAATTCGTAAACAGAATTCTGCTTTTAAAATGATACTTGGACTCTATAATTATTCAAACTGTGCCCTGATGCCGAAGTCATGTACCCCAAGCTGCTGCATGTGATTCATTTGCAGAATCATCATCTCCAACCTTTTTCTCCTTTGCAACATTTCTGGCTTCGCTTGTTTGTCCTTATGTTCTTGCCCATCCCCTGCATTTCCATTTTATAGCTATAGAAGCATGATCTCTATCTTCAGACCACAGCAACAGCAGGGGTGGCCTCAGACAGCAGATTTGGGGACACCATAAAAGGAAAGCATGTTGTCAGTTATTTAGCTGATTCCATTATTCCCATCATGGGGAATGACATTTGGATTTTCTGTCTCGGGCACCAAAAATTCTTCTCCCTCTCGCACAACACCAGAACCAGGGGACATGTACTAAAATTGAGTGGAGGGAGAGTTAGAACGGACAAAATATTTCTTCACCCAGCATGTAATTCATCTGTGGAACTCCTTGCCACAGGATGTGGTGATGGCACCTGGCCTAGATGCCTTTAAAAGGGGTTTGGATAGATTCATGGAGGAAAAGACCATCACAGGTTACAAGCCATAAGCAACCTCCTGGGTTTAGAAGTAGGTTTTCTCTGTGCCAGGTGCAAGGGAGTGACAACAGGAAACAAGTATTCTTGTTGGCTGTGTACTCCCTGAGGCATCTGGTAGGGCCACTGCGTGATACAGGAAGCTGGACTAGATGGGCCTTTGGCCTAATCCAGCAAGGCTCTTCTTATGTTCTTAAAACGCCTTGGAGAACCTTAAGTTGCAGCCTATATCTGCAAAGCAGTGTTCTGCATTTATGATGCTCAAGAGCAGGTACAAATATCCATGCACTAGTGGGGGAGTGTGTGTGACAGCTACCCCTTTGCAGTGGTGCTAGTACTCAGATCTATTAACTGTGCCAGCAGCTGAGTGTTGCTATGCCAGAGCTTGCCCTCAGTCTCCTGTGTGAAGGAGCTGTGCAGGGCAAAGGCCCTTGTTATATTGGTCTGCCCTTGGATGCACTCCTCGGTCTTGGCCACAGACTTTTACTCAGTGGCGTTCCTGCGGTAGGGGCTCGACAGTAAGTCACGCCCCGACCGACTACCGTGTTCACGAACCGGAGCGAGGAGGCCCCGCCCCTCGCCGTCGGAGCCATTCCGCACAGCGAAGCCGAACGGGCAGGGTCTCCTGCCCCTTCGGCTTCGCTGCGCGGAATGGCTCTGACGGCGAGGGGGCAGGGCCTCCTCGCTCCAGTTCGTGAACGCGGTAGTTGGTTGGGGCACGACTTACTGTCGCGCCCCTACCGCAAGAACGCCACTGCTTTTACTATTCCGTGATGGAGCCTCTGTCCATTGATTCTGGCTTGCTCTGAATGATGTGAATGGCCCTAAACAGAGAGCTTTGTGTGATACAGGGGTTCTCAACCAGTGGTACTAGTACCACCAGTGGTACTTTGGCTGACTGCTGGTGATACTCGGACCGCCGGAACCTCACTCTGACATGGCACTTTTGGCGGCGTGTTTTCGCTTCCGAGAGGCTCCTGCCTTTGGCCAAACCTCTCAGGAACGATGAGAAGGGCCCTCCCACCCGCCCAGAGCCTCCTATCTGTGTTTTCTGGCCTCCAATGACCTGAAAATCTGAAAGTAACTGGTGATGATGTCATCGCCAGTCACTTCCAGTGGTATGCAGCAGAAGAGTGGCAACAGAGGTTGCCTGGGAAGGGGTTGAGAACCCCTGCTCTTAATATCTCCAAAACAAGTGGCAGAATGGCACATTCACGCTCTTTTGGCACACTCCACATTTTTCAAAAAAATTATGACATTATAATTATTAAAATTATTTATATACTGGTATATTTATATAGAATCCTGGAGAACCAGGATGGTGTAGTGGTTTGGGAGTTGGACTTGGAAGATCCAGATTCAAATCCCTATTCAGCCATGATGCTTCCTGGGTGACCTTTGGCATGTCACTATCTCTCTAACCTACCTCACAGGGTTGTTGTGAGGACAAAAGGAGGGGAAGAACTATGTACACCATCCTGAACTCCTTGGAGGAAGGGCGGTATAAAAATGTGAAAAATAAATGGGCACACAATTAAAAAAATAACTTTAAAAAAGTGAAACAAAAACCAGGAAACAGCCATTGGAAAAATTGTATGCCTGGGTGAATAGAGAGATTAGCTGCTGAATATAAAAGAACCACCACTAAAAAGGTGCCTCTTAGCTGAGTTAGCAGGGGATTGGTTTGCTGTGATTGTTTGCATCTTGTCACTTGTTAGAGCACTCTGAAAAGTGATCATGTACTGGGGGAAAAACCCATCTCAACCAGGGGCGGCCCAGACATGAGGCCAACTGAGCTTTGAGTGGCAGGTTGGAGGAAATGGCAAGCTGGGGGTGGTGGTGGTCTGCAACCTGCACCTGCCACTTCCCCTGGCCTGCCACCTGTCAGGCTGTCCACCCAACTGTCCTATCCTCTTCTCATGCACTGTCTACAGCCACTGCTCATCTTCTTTCACCATCTTGCATTTATTCTCTCGGAGCTTATTAGGACAAACTTCTAAATACAAACTAAGGAATGAACTGATGGAACAGATGGTTTGGGAATTACCAAACTGCGATGGAAGTTTTTAAGTGGAAATGAATTTCACATTCAGTGAGAATCGCTTGATACGAGAATCTTGGCATTGCAGAAGTTTAGATCCAGTTCAGTTCTTTATTACGGTCTCTGACCTGCACAGAAGTTTAGATCTGATTGTTCCTAAAGCCTGCTTTCAACTCCATGCTGTTAGTTGTCAAAGGATGGCTTCCTATAACTTGACTTCATTTTTAACAAGGAAGTGTGACATATCGTTTATTGAAATCTCACGTGTGATGTCCTATCTAGATTGGAGCTGACTACACCTTCACATTGAAGAGGAGGGCAACTGCAATTTCCTCCCATCCATGCAAATTATCATCAACCCCAAAATTCCTGGCAGAGGGCCAGAGTTGCCTTCTTTGGTATCTACTGCACTTCAGCCCCCCCCCTTTTTTCTTCAAAGATCCCTTTTTCATTAATCAAATGGGCTTCAGCATTTTACAGGGGAAGATGAGATCTTGATTTGTATTGACGGCAATGTCTAAATTGTATTGACTTTCACAGAGGTAGGACCGGCTCCCTTGATCTAGTGAAGTGTTTTAATTCTTTAAAAAATCATAAATAGGGCAATTTGAGCAAGCACTTAGCCAAATTATAACACCAAATAAAAAAGCACAAGACACGCTTGTTCCTCTCAGTTGATTATTACTACTTTGCAAATGCTATTAACATGCAGGTCAGGAAGTATTCCATGCCTGTCTCTTTGCTGCCTTTTTAAGATCACTCAACTACATAATGACTTTGAAATATATTCTTTTTGAAATGGAAAATGGAAAATCTTTTCATGCTATAAGATTTTTTTTTAACATACCCATAGCTTTTCAATATATGCTTTAGGAATGTCTTAATTTAATTCTTTGTAAAGATATTTTTTAAAAGTAACGTAATTTTGTGTCTCTTTCCTTATCCGATGAGAATATTTGTATTTGAATATCATTATGTATTGACTACCTAGCATACTGTGGGAATTTAGCGGATGTTTTGCTTCGCATGTGAGTTTTACAGCACAGTCCTATTCGGATGCGACACCAACAGTTCATGACACCAGCCCAACAAAGGCCAAATGCTAAGCCTGTCCTGGCAACACAATGCTGGTGCAGCCCTTCCCAGAAACCATGGAAATGCTGGCACAGCCTATTATTAACAACAACAACAACAACAACAACAACAACAACAACAACAAATTATTATCCATGGGGCAGTGTCCTGTCATTGGAGCGTCATCACTGTGATATCTACACATCATTGGTGTGATGTCCGTGTGTCATTGGTGTGATGACTAAGGAGCCAATCACCAAGGAGCAAATCACCAAGGAGCCAATCAGCCCCCACTGGTGGCCAGAGAAGTGGCACATGGTGGACTGAGCAGGGGGGCAGGGCAGGCACAGGGCCAATGAGTGGCCAATGCTTGGGAGGACACATAGCAACATAGCAACAGACATCACCCCTAAACATGAGGAGATGCCCCAAGGATCTCAAACAACAAACATACACATGACACAAGGATGCCACAACACCGTCGCCTCCTACAGGAGTTACAGTGGCATCAGCAGCAAAGGGGCAAAAGCAAAGAACTGCTAGGGACCCCTGCACTCAGGGTTCAAGTCCTCTCATTCCACTCACACAAGTCTACATAGCCAAGGGCTACTACCTCTTTGAGTAGAGCAGAGCAAAGATAGCTCCCTTGCATGAGGGTAGCCATATGAAACAAACACACAAGTTTCTCCATGGCAAGGGTGCGAGTCCATGTGGGGACATCTACCAGGTGGAAGGAGCCTTTAGGCCAGTTTCTTTTCCAAGGGCTATCTGAGAGACAGTATGTAGTTCAACTTACATGGGCAGCCCAATCCTAACTAAACAGTCAGTGCTTCAAATTGTACTGCTCTTTTCAGGGAAACGAGTACATTTCTGAAAGTGTAGCTGCAAGAGGTTAAAGGGGAGGCTCTTTGGCCAATGGTACAGACTGAAGTCATACTACCAGCCCAATCCAGTGTAGGATCCACCACAGCATGCTAAATGCTTTGCTTGGGATTGGGCCCGCGCCGCCAGAGCTGGGGCACACCAATGCAGCAGCGCTGGCACAGGCTGTGCTACGTCCCACGGGGGAGTTTGGCAGCAGGAGATCTCTTCGAGGTAAGGGAAGATTTGGCCCCTAGCCATGGGGTAAGCCCCAGCAGCCACAATGGGTCAACTCGGACTTGCACCAGGTCTATAGCTGGCGCAAGTCCACATTGATCCGTGGACAGTGCAGGTAGATCAGGCATGGGAAGGGGGGTTGGATATGGTGCTTGCCAGTGCCACCGATCTCACCCCAGGGCCCGATTCACCCACCCCAATTGCTGCCCTTCCTTGCTCCTCCTGGTTATGCACAGCCAGGTCCTGCACTTCAAAGTGACTACTACACCACTGGACAGCAGCTTGCAGCTTTGGAAGGCAGAGGCAGCAGACTGAATAAGAGTGAGAGAGAATTGAGGCCTAGAAGAGCCTTACGGGGTCCACAGATGGGTGCTCTCTTGGGATCTGGTGCAATCTGCGGGTAACTTGGAGAGGAGTGCATGTGCTGCTCCCCTCTTGCTCCACTGGCTGCTATTTTGTCTAGAATATAAAACAATGTGTCATTTGGCCCTGAGCAGAGACGAAACAAGGGTGGAGCGAAGGCAAGTAGTTCTGCAAGACTCCGTTACACTGGAGTCAGCGGCCCCTCCCCCTTGCTGTTGGAGCCATTCCAGCAGCAACAGGGGAGTGTTCTGCGTGTTGCCTTTGCTGCCAGAATGGCTCCAACAGCAAGGGGGAGGGGCCGCTGACTCCAGCGTAACGGAGTCTTGCACAACTACTTGCCTTCGCTCCACCCTTGTTTTGCCTCTGGCCCTGAGGAAGGCCCTCCAGTTTTCTTCAAATTTTCCTCTTGGTAAAATCCAGCGGTGGCCAAGGGGTGTGCAGAGTGGTATTACTAGCTTTAGCAAGCTTTCTTAGAGCAACGCTGAAAATTCCTTGCATGTTTTGCTTAAGGAGAAACATCCAAAGCTGCTTTGAATTTTATTTTGGTGACATTTTATTGACAATGCTGTCCCACTCATAGCATGCCACTGAGTTTCAGAGTCAGTTCAGGCCGAGTGGATGGAGGCTAGAATTTGTCATGGTCATTCAGTTTAATCAAGCACTGGCCTGAAAAATGTGTGGAGAGACCCACGTTCGCCCTGTAAAGTGACAAAAAAGTCATTTAAAGATGGTTTTAGGGTGCATTAGAAAATTCATGGAGGATAGGTCTCTCCACAGCTATTAGTAAATGATAGCTAAGTGGAACCTCCAGTTCTTGAGGCAGGCTATCTCTGAATACAAGTTGAGGAAAGGATTGTTCCCTTGAAGCCCTGCTTGCAGTCTTCCCAGGAGCATCTGGTTATCCACTGTGGAAAACAAAATCCTGTATTAGATGGATCTTTGATGTTTTCCAGCAAGGCTCTACTTATGGTTTTTAAGCTTGTCCATACCATGTAGCTAAACCTGCAAAAAATTAAAATATGCAGCCCAGAAAATATTGGTTTGTTTCCATTTTTGCATCCTGTTTTCAGCATTTTTAGATAAGAGAATATAGCAGGTGTTTTAATAAAGCCTGATGATTTTAATATTTTACATTTTAAAAATATAAGTGTTTTCAAAATACCCCCCCACAGTCCCCCCCCTAGTACTTTTGGACACTTGACCAGGATAGATGCTGTTGCAGAATTTAAAAAAAACAACAACCACAAACTTTTGTTAATGTACAGGCATTCATCATCTGCTGTTCATGAATGCACATAGGCCTGGCAATGGAACGAACGTTTTTCTGGAGTGGGGTCGAAAAACTAATTATTCACCATATGGTGGCCGGCTCAGCAACAATTGCTGAAGCCATGGAAGCAAAAGGAAGTTGGCTGGTTGATTTCTTTGAGCAGTTTGCACAGCGATGACTCTCTTGACACATGCCATTCATTTGGCTTCTGAATAACAGATGGACGAAGGCTGGGAATTGTGGAGAAATCAGGGCAGCAGGGATCTGGTGGCTGCCCCAGCCTTTTTATCCCGCAGAATGACTTTGGGTCACATGGCCTGTGGAAAATAACAAGCAGGGGATTGTACTCCGAGGATTTCCCTGCTTCTTTCATAAAGCAGGGCGTAATTTTGACTGCCTTTTTCGTATTTTGTTTATTAAAGGGATCAGGGGTTTT
Source organism: Plestiodon gilberti rubricaudatus (assembly GCA_026170595.1). Taxonomy (NCBI): domain Eukaryota; kingdom Metazoa; phylum Chordata; class Lepidosauria; order Squamata; family Scincidae; genus Plestiodon; species Plestiodon gilberti. Next base: position 111,742,982 of record JANXHW010000005.1, read on the forward strand.
AGATGAAAGAGATTACTTGGTTTGTGGTGTGTGTGTGTGTGTCGGGGGTTGGGGGTTGTGCTTATGCCAATGACACTCGGCTCATTGTTAGAAGAGAAAATGCTGGCAGTTTGATAAGGGATAAGAAAATAGAAGGGGTTTTAAATTAAAATTTAAATTACTTGCTATTTGTTCTCTTCTCGTTTGTAAATCACACATAGGCAAGTTAAGATAAGAGCTGTTTTAGATTCAGAAGGCTCAGATCTGAAACGGGTTAGAGTCCTTTTTTCTTCTCTCTTTTTTCCCCTAATGGAGCTGAGGGAGGTTAATTAATACTAGGACCACAAGTTGTAGTAACTTGTGTGCTTTCTGGATTTAACAATGTTCTGAGAACTGACCAGGAGGAAAGAGAAAGTTGCCAGCAAGATGTTTTCCTGCTGGACATCTTGGCCCGTTTAAAAATGAATCTGAGTAATTCAGCCTGTTCTTGGTTAGCACATTAAATTTTAATTCAGCATGTTTGATCACAGAAGTTAGAGGTTCTTTGGCCTCACCATACCCATCCAGATTCTATGGAGCAACACATAACCTACAAGGCAGTGGTGGTGTTTTGAACTGGGACCTCCAGTAGCCAGTCTCCAGTACCAGGGGTCAGCCTATCCATGATGAGGCCACCTGACCTGAAGCAGTTGCTTCAGACAACAGGTTGATGGGAGGGGCCCATCTCCGTCCACCTATTTGCCTCCACTCCCTGGATTGCAAAAAGAGGAGGGGGGTCACAGAGGAAGAGGAAATGGGGGGAGAGTTAGAACATTAGAAAGTGGAGGGGGAGCAGAGGCTGGGACGTCATCGGGTAAGGGGGGCAGCATTTGGCATGTCACGTCACCTCAGGCGTCAGAAGGTATTAACTTCTGGTGCCTTATCTTCTGTACCACCAGTGCTCTGATTCCTCAGCAAGCCAGATCCACTGAGCTACATGGGCCACGTGCATCCTCTGGGCTGCAAGACTAGCCTGAATACTCTCAGTTGGCCCCACAACCACTTTGGGACTTACCAGTACCACTGGTACTGAAGGCTGAAGGTCAGTCCAACCAGGTAGGTCCTCTGATGGGCATGAGCCCTCAACCAGGGCCCAACCTGGCTGACCCCCCCCCAACACACCACCCCTGCTGGTAACTGATCCCAAAACGAACAACCCACCCCAGCCAGTCTATTTTTAAAAAATATATATGGTTGTTTTTTTTTTAAGTCCTACCTTGTAAGTTGATCTGGTATAAATTCAACAAGATTGTTCAGAATAATCTGAAACCTTATAGCTACCTCACATCAATGATTTATTTTATGTCACTTTAGATTTATTATGTGGCCAGGATTGTGTCTTAGCTTTTCGATAGCAAAAGTTTAAAGATCGCATTTTTACAATTCCCTTTCAGCAGTTTGTTTTCACAAGTTTTTAAAAGTATGTTTCCTTTAAATATATTATATGAAACAAAACAGGAGGGCCTTGGGGCTCACTGGGTTCAGCTGTGTGTGTGTGTGTGTGTGTGTGTGTGTGTGTGTGTGTGTGCGTGCGTGCGTGTGTGTGTGCGTGCGCGTGCACGCGCCAGTATTATTGGCCATTCTTTGTGTCGTTACTTTATCTTTGCTGGGAGCGCTGAGCGGACAAAACAACCTTCAGTAAATAAGGTCCTGTTGCCAACAGAAATTCCAGCTGGGAACATGTTACCGGTTTAAAAAGGAAAGTGTAAATGTAATTTTCATGCATATTTGCTATTTGGCTGCTCTGTTTGAGCTTTTACAAGAAATGCTACTTTGTCGTGAGTACCAGAGTCCTTCCTTTCATATTGGTTGCAATTACCCCAGCAGAACACAGAAAGTTCTCTAGAAAACGTCCTTTTGCAGAATTGCGTGATTTATAATGCAGATGTATTTGCATGATCATGCCTTGATTAGGACCACAATTGACCCTTTAGTTTGCCCAAATACAAGTATTATCTATAGCAGCATAGTGTTGAGCTGGGAGCATGGAGGCCCAGGTTCAACTCCATCGGAAGCTATTTGGGTTGTCTGAGGACATTTTCCTACTTTCAGCTTAAGCTACCTTGCAGCACTGGCGTCACTACAGGGGGGCGGAGCTGTAAGTTCTGCTAAAATTGGAGCCTCCCTTACACGGATCAACGAAGCAGCCCCGCCCCCTCACCTTCGGAGCCTTTCAGGGAAGCGAAAGCAACACGCAGGAGACTTGATACAAGGCTAAAAATGATGGTGACGGGAACCATATGCACTGCCCTGAGCTCCAGGGTTGGCTCAAGACTTCCTGGCACCTAATGCTTACCCCCTTACCCGATGACACGCCAGCCTCTGTTCATTCCCACTCTCCAGTGTTCTAGCTAAGCACTCCTCTCCCCTCCACATTTCCTTTTGCTCCCTGCTACCTTCTTCCTTTTCTAATCCATGGAGTTGGAGGAGGAGGAGCAGCAGTGGAGGCAAGTAGGGGGACAGAGATGAGCAGTGGGCGTCCCCCACTAGTCTGCTGCCTGAAGCAGTTGCTTCAGATATCCTCATGAATGGGCAGGCCCTGCTGAGCTCTATGGAGGAAGGATAGGGATACAAGTAAATAATTTTACCACTGTTACTTCTGGATCTTTTTCTAATGGACCAATACAGCAATCTGCAATCCTTGTGTGTTGTAATCTGTAATATTGCATTTTTTTTTACTGACAGCAACAATGTCGAAAATAACAAGGTTGGTTTTTGCGAGATACTGCAAAACATTGGTAAAACCAACTAGAGCAGAATGAATTTTCAAATGCTGGGAATTAATTAAAATGACCATGTTAACAGCATATTTAAGATCAGAAAGGGAATACAAAGAAATGTATAGATTCTATATAAGATGGAAGCCAGTGTATAATTATTTATACAGGGATGTAGTGTAAGTGTACTATTGATTCAATGTGTAATTTTTTTAAACTAATCTAGTGAAGACATTATTGATTTATGTACTCTTAGTGACATTTTCAGAATTAAAAACATTCACATTCATCAGGTTTTCTGGTAGTTTATTAAAAGGATGTATTAAAAATAGTCCTAATGTTTCATCAGACAACATTTCTGACATCTTTGGAGGATTGACACAGCTACTAGATACTGTGGAGCGTTTGAACTTCTGTTTAAAGCTGTGAGGTACTGTCCGACTGTTAACAAGGAGCTAACAAGGTGGTAAGTGGTCACGCACTGGTTTCCGTCTTTTCTTTCTTGGTGTCTAATTCACGATGTGGTACTAATGAGTTACTAAGTTCGGGGAACCTCTCTTCCTTCAATTTTCATCTGATTCGTCCCAATCTGAGTTCTTTTAAGAATTGGCAGCCAACTATTTATTTATTTTCAAGAATTCCTTTCTTATTCACTGCATTTTTATGTTTATATATTTCAATAGTTTCTCGATGTAGTCTGGGCAAATATTGTTTACTTTTTACCAGTACCTGGATATGGTCAGAATCAATTTGGTGTCCCTTTTCCATTGCATGTTCTACAATCGCTGACTTATCCTTTTGCCCCAAGGCTACTTGGGTCAGCGCCACCTATTTCAGCGGCGCTGGCCTGAGAAGTCTCTGGAGGCCTGGGCGGGAGGATAGAATATGGTGTCTGATGAGGACGCCAATCTCTCCCCCTCCCAGGCCCGATCTGCTCCCTCTCCTCCCTTTCCCACCCCATTTTGCCCCTTCCCCGCTCTTCCCCAGCTCCAGTGCTGCTCAGAGCAGGACATATCCACACCACGGCACTGGCCTCCTTTGGCGGGCAGTGCAGGCCTCGGTGCTGGTGACGCAAACGTGCTTTACGGTGCCAGCCCTGCTTTGGATTGCACCATAAATGTAAAATTGAATACTGAACAGTGTAGATTATTCTCTTAATATGTAAGGAAGTAAATTGGTATGGATATTTATAATCCCTGCTGACTTGGCAAGAGGCACTTTTTCAATTGGTGCTCCTCTTATATTTAGCAGGGGGAGAGTAACTGCCCCCCTTTCACCCCAGCACAATGTCTTTCTGGTGGCTGTTTGCTGGTGGTGTTCTGCATTTTTTAAAGATTGTGAGCCCTTTTGGGACAGGGAGCCATTTGATTTTGTCTGTAACCCGCTTTGTGAACTTTTTGTTGAAAAGTGGTATATAAATACAGTTAATAATAATGTAAGATTATGGATTGAAAATGGTAAAGAAAAAATACACTCCAACTGTCCCTGTTTATCAAAGATAATCCCTGGTTTTCAGTTATGCACCACAACACTATGACCCTGGTATATCACTTTCCATATTTGACCTTTGGGAGAGGTTTTGAGAATGTCTTTACATTGGTTAGTATGCATGTGTAGGTACGCTAGAGCACAACAGTAGCTTCCCTTGCACTGCCACTTTCCCCCATAGGTGCCTGTCCAAATAGCCAGGGCTGGTCCATTGATGAAGCCAACTAAAGGCGGTTGCCTCAGGTTGGTGGGGGAGGGGGCTGCCCATCTCTGTCCACCAACTTGCTTCCACTGCTTCTCTTCCTCTTTCTGCTCCCTGGATTGGAAAAGGAAGAGGGGACAGACAGGAAGAGAAAATGTGATGAGAGTGCTGAGCTAGAACACTGGAGAGTGGGAGGAGCAGAGGCTGGCACATCATTGGTTAAGGAGGGCAAGCATTTGGCATGCTGCCTCAGGCATCAAGAGGTCTTCGGCCACCCTGTTCCGTGCCTTATCTTCTGTACCACCAGTGCTCTGATTCCTCAGTAAGCCAGATCCACTGAACTATATGGGCCACGTGCATCCTCTGGGCTGCAAGACTAGCTTGAATATTGTCAGTTGGCCCCACAACCACTTTGGGACTTACCATTACCACAGGTACTGAAGGCTGAAGGTCAGTCCAACCAGGTTGGTCCTCTGATGGGCATGAGGATCCTCATGAAGCTGGAGCTGATCCTGACTGTTTTGTCCATGATGTTCAGGAACAGTAATTCATCCTTGAATCGTTTCATTTACCTATATGCTTCTTCTAAGATGATAGCAGTTACTACAAAAACAGACACAACGATTTTATCTGGAGATGGCTGTTTTGGCACACAGTTCACTTGAGTTTGCTGGAGCTCTTGCCACTGGACAGAACAACTACTTTGTCTAATTATTACAGATTATCAAATTAATATGATAATTGGAGAGCATAATTAAAATGACTCCCACCAGCAAGAAGCAAGAAATCTCTATTGTGTTGGTGCTGGCTGTTGGAACAATTCATTGCTGTTTCAAAGGGTGCCCCAGGACTTGAAAAAGAAGAAATTCATTACTCAGAGTAGTGCATTATGCTCTTATCAGCTGTCAGCTTTCAACACTTATTTTGACAATGGTGGTTTTTGACAGAATTTGTAAGGTGCTTTCCCCCCTACTTTGGTTCTGAGATATGATGAATGTGCCATACAGGTGACCTTTACCCAAGGCCACATGTTAATATTCAGAACAGTCCTTTGTTAGCTTCACACAATGCCTGTCGTTTAAAAAAGAGCTTGGTTTGCCAATATGACCCCCTGTTAGAATGCTGGACCATTCCAGACTGGTCACCAGGAAGCATCAACTGCCTTTGACTGAGATGACATGGAAGATGTATGGTTGAAGTGTTGTACCCAGCACCACCGCTGTGACATGAAGAAAACCACTTTGACCCAAACAGAAGTGCACTCAAACAATGTCGCACCAACCAAAGGCAACATATTGGGAAGAAAAATGCTGGTGAACAGTGTGTGCTGGAAGATGTATTGGCCAGACGGCCATAGGGCAATCTTTGAACTATTGAAATCTTTAGAAATATTGTTTAGTACTTGAACAATACTTACAAACCTAATTAATCAAGCATAGATGATCTTGCTCGCTCTTTACATAGTGTATTATTGGACTTCAAGAATAGCCCTCTTAGCTTTGTTTTGAAAGGAATTACTTGGTAGCCAAACCACACTTCAGCTGAGATCATTTTGAATGGATGCAATTATAATCAGATAAGGGGCATGATTATTAACAATTATCTTCCTTTCAGGTTATATCCCTTGACAGTGTTGCCATTGTGGCGGTATTGCATTTCAAAAGGGTTATGTTGTTCTTTTGCCCAAGTCACATTTTTAAGGATTTTCACCCACAAATTATTATGAAAACTGTGGTTAAGATTATTTTAAAACTACCTTTACTTTTAAAGGAAAATAAACTATTTTCTGTCTAAACTAACCGGGGATGCTAAGTGCTTCTGAAGTTTGCTCTGCAATTGCATTTTTTACACCTGAAACTTGAGTACAATGGCTTGAATAACTGCAACCAAAAATATCCTCTCATTGTGAGAGATCAATAATTTTTTAATTATCATTGTCCAACGTTGGACTTACCGTGAAGGCTGCCAGTGATGATGCGGACAGGACAGCCTGGCGCAGGGCTGCCCAGGGCTGCCAGGGAGGCTGGATGTGAGGCCAACAGCCAAGGGCGGGAGGAAGGCATCCCCACCGTCCGGAGCAGCCACGCCACATGCTGCAGAAGCTGTGTCTGCCCCAGACACAGGCATAGCCTGCCCGCAAACAGAATCCAGGGGACGGGGGTATCGGAGGAGCCACACCCGCCAGGCAGGACACCCTACAGGAGAGATGGCAGGGCCAAGCGGGTAGGTATTATGGATGCGCAATTATGGAAGCCCCAGTTAAACTTTGAGGCTCTGCCTGGGTCCCCGCATAGAAGGGATGACCTCTGGAACCCCAGGACTGGCATGGGAAGACCCCCAAACCCAGCAAGTCACCTCCCAAACATGGTTACGGGTCAGCACCACCTAATTTGGTGGTTTGGCATAGCACCACTTGGAGCAAGTAGATGGACAGAGAGGGGAGCCTCCCCCCAATCTGCAGCCTTAGGTGAACACTTCAGTTGGCCTCATGGATGGGCTGGAGCATGAAAAATCTCTAAATTGCAATTAGAAAACAACAATGCTAGCCTTTATTTTGATTGTTGTTAACAACTCTTGTTTCTGTAGACATATGATTTTTGGATGCACATCCAAGTTTGGTGAAATGCATACTTTGGAGGCTGTTTTTGGAAGTCCAGATACAACAGGTATGATTTAGAACTCCATCTGGTGTTATTCTAATGTTTTGTTTATGTTCTTCAGCCTATTTTAGAAGATGACAGATACAGACTGTACGATCCAAGCCACCAATATATCATGAACAGAAAAATCCAAACCTGCCACCACCAAGGGGTGCCTACAGTGGGGAAGGGGTGGCTGAAATGAGTACATTGCCCTGGCTCTACTCACCTGTCAACCTAAGACACCACTTCCACACCTGAGGTGGAAATGGCAGAAGGCACCGAAATACCTAGAATTCTATGGACTAATGCAGACAGAAATATAGAATGACCTGAATTAGACAGATTACAAAGCTGTGGTCCCTTGCTCAGATTTCATCAGGTCTCTCTCAAGTGCAATTAGCCATTAGACTTCAGTCAGCTTTAGGAAGAAACTGATTGGTCAGGTATCGATTAGGTAAATTCACTTGTCCTGTGATATTCTTATGCCTCATTCATTCCCCAGCTCATTTAGCTGAAAGTCCTGTGAATGTTACAACTTATTTCTAAAAAAATACGTACACAGTATGTACACTTACCTGGGAGTAAGCCCCATTGAAGTAAGTGGGACTTACTTCTGAGTAGACATTCATAGGCTTGCGCTGATAGGTGTACTGCCAATCCTATATCTAGGCAAATGGTGCAAAGAGTATGCACCAATGTAGCTTCCATTTTAGCCTATTTAAGTCATCATTTATAAAGGGGCTAGCCTACCCATTATTCCCACTGTCGATTATAGTCTGATAATAAACGCTTACTATGACAGATTAAATGGCTCCATGTTGCCCAAACGTGCTATCCAGGGTGAATTGTTCTCAGATTTTTTTATGCATACAAAACTATTTATGAACAGTGCAATCCTATTCAACTTACACCACCGGTGTAACTAGCGGTGCAGCGAGGAGCCCCAGAACGGAAAGGGGATTCAAATCCCCTCCAAAGGGGGATTCAAAAGGGATTTAAATCTCCCCTCCCCTCCAAAGCCTCCTGCCCTGCCCTCCCCCGCTGGTTACACCAGTGGTGTAAGTTGGATAGGATTGCACTGTAGAATCCTGTTCAAGAAAAGGAAGTGCCACATTTTTTCTTCAAGAGTTTACATGAGAGTCCCAAGCAGTCTTTCATGCAAGCAGGTTCAGATTTTAGAGCGGCTTCAGCAAGTTGAAACTCTCAAGGAAATGTTGAGAGTTTCTGCAAGGTGGCCGACTCACGTGCCATCAGACCATACTGGGATATGGTTACCAAGTGAAGCACAAAGAAATGACTGTCATATGCCCCGTTTAATGGGGATGGATGGGTGAACCCAGCCTCTGCCCCACCATCCACCCTATCTGCCCTGCCCAATTGTGTTTCAAAGATCAGAGGGTTTTTCCCCAAGAAGACATGATCTTTCATTCAAGATAGTGGGATTTGTAAGACTCAGGAGGAGGAACCAAACATTTAACCAAATATTCACTCAAACATTTTAGCCTAAAGCTATGCTAATGATTGGAAGCTGTCAACCCCAAAACCCACCCTCATTAATCTGGATATTTAGTGATTTCTGAAGTACTCGGCTTTGTAACCGTGTTACTTCCTTACCAGTATTTTTTACTAAACAGCTTGGTACGCATGAGAACCCCAGTGTTACTCTTGCTCAGTATACACTTAGGGGATATATGAGTACAGTACATCCAAATTGGAATGTAAATGAATATAATTTTCAACCTGTTTATGTCTCAGGTTTTTCTGGAAGCTTTTCTGGTGTTTCCTTCTGTCGTGAAGGCAATGCCTCTCTTTCTTTCTTATTTGTGCTCATCGTCGGCCATGTCTGCAAGAAGAACTTCTTCCAAAACCACATTGGAAGGAGGCAAGGAGGACAGCAGCCAGGCGTCCTCCCCACACCTCTCTCCAGGCTGTCTCTTGGAGGCAAGTGGCTACTTCAGCAGTATTCCAAGACACAGCTGGAAGAAGAGCTTCAGTTACCATGGCGCTGCAGACATTCTCCATGCTTCACCATATTCTGTGGAAAAATGCTTGGGGCAAACACCCTCTTTCGTAGAAATTGGGCATGACCGTCTCCTTCATGACTGGCCTGTCCGTCCGCCCATCTCTGCACAAAGAGGTTAATAAATGTTTACTTCACCCCCTCCCCTGGCCCCCACTCCCCCCCCCCATGTTTCCATATGGCTTGTTCACAGGCTTGTGCTTGTATGTGTCTGAATGCTCCCTTGCATTGCTTGGAATGAGGGAATTGTTCCAGCCATGCTGGCCATCTTCGAATCAATGCCTGCCCGCAACAAGAGAAAGTGTCTCAGATGTAGTGGTTTCCACAGGACTATTGTTGGGCTTTTGTTAAGCATTTTTGAACCTAATAAATAATGTCAAAAGTCTCTATCCTAGCCAAAACTGTTCCCTTTTGAAACCCTTCTAGTAGGATTTTTGTGCTGTGATGGCTTCCAGGGTTGCAAAGAATTTGCACTTTACAATGGTACCGTATTTCTTCCATTCTAAGGCGCCATCAATTCTAAGGCACACCTTTAATTTCATTATTACCAGCAGGGAAAAAAAATTCCCCCCAGGATTTATGTGCAAATTGTACCCCCCAAACTTACAAATGGTACCCCTTCTTGCTTATTACCAGGGCTTGTGGGGGTTTCGGGGAGGCCTGCACGACCCTCTGCAGACCTCTGCAATCTTCAGTTCGGCGAAAAACAGCTATTTTCGGGCACTTCCGGTTTTCGTGAAAACCGAAAATGGCCCAAAACCGCTGTTTTCCACTGAACTGAAGATCGGGGAGGCCTGCAGAGGGTCGCGCATGCCTCCCCGAAGCCCCCACAAGCCCCAGTAAGTAAGGAGGTGGCAATTTGGGGGTGCAATTTGCACACCTTCGATTCTAAGATGCACCCCCTTTTTTGAGTTGCTAAATTTGGAAAAAATGTGCGTCTTAGAATCGAAGAAATACAGTAATTTGATGTATCGCGTGCCATGTCGCAATATGGATTAAAAAAAAAAGAGAAAAATAATGAAGTCTCTTTTTAAATAGAAATAATTATTTCTTACTTTTAAACTTATTTTTAAATAGAGAATGGATATTTCATATGGGATAAGATATCATGATCAAGAAGTGAAGTGAAGGAAGAAAAATCCTTACTTTAATTAGAATGTGGCTGTGTGTGTGTGTGTATGCGCGCGCGTGCGTGCGTGCATGCGTGTGTTAAAGATTTAAAATTGGCCTTTTATAAACTGAGCAACCTTGAGAGCAATTATTTATAAATTCTAAATAACTGGACAACAGACTTTTTTCTGGTCTTTGTATGTTTTCTACTGCATTCAATAACACCAAACTAAATTCTTTTTAAGCATTTCTGAGAATGTAAAATAAATAATTCTTTGGGCCCCAAGCCCAAAAAGCAGGAGCCTGCTACCTTGACAAATGCAGCCTATGTGTTAAAATTCCCCAACACTAAGCAAATATATATGAAAACAATAATATAAACAACGCATCCATCCAATATAAATGGTAATTCTTTGAGTTGAGGTGTCACAGGGCAGGGCTGTATCAGGCTCAAGACATGAATCAGGCCAGAGTGCAAAGACAAGAGCCTGCCCGATATTTAGGGATTAAAGAACAACCCTGTGGGGCTTCCTCCCCACTGCAGAGCTGAAGGACTTAGCCTTTGTTTGGCCCAAAGTTGGTGCTTTCCAGCTTTTAACAGGAAAGAACCAAACCCCAAAAGGGTCAGAAGGCCCTGCCTTGCTCAAAAGCCAGCATTTTCCATCACTTCAGCTTCATTGGGGCATCCCGTGGCAAGTTCCATAGGCTAAGTGAAGGCATCTCATTGATGTCAATGGGACTTACACCCAGGTAAGGGAGTTTATCATATGGGACTGCAACCCTTGCCATTTCATTTTTGGCCTGTATTTGTTTCCTCTGGTGTATTACAGCTCAGTTGTACTGAAACCTCGCAAGGTAATGCAGCAGTGCTGGCGTGGTCTCCGCTGCACCCCACAAGGGAATTTTGGCTGCTGGAGGTCTCCTCGGGTTAAGGGGACATTTGTCCCTTTGCCCCGGGATAAGCCCCAGCAGCCACTATGGGTCAACTTGGACCTGCTGAGTTAACGATATTGCTGGCACAAGTCCGCGTTGACTTGTGCAGGCGGATCAGGTCTGGGAAGGGAGTTTGGATTCGATGGGCACCGCCACCGCTGAACCCGCCCCCTCCCGGGCCCGATCCACCTACCCCTGCCCCATCTCCTCCCGCTTCTGCCCACCCTGTTCCACTCCCTCCTTGCTCTCCCCTTGCCCCGTTCCACCCCCCTGCCTTGGGCTTACTTGCTCTGGCAGGCCTCCCAACGTCCACCGGCACACGTGGGAAGGCTCTGGCCTTCCCGCCAGCATGTTGGCTGCTTGCACTGCTGCAAAGTGCATTACGGCTGCTTTGATGCAGCCTGCGCCATCAGAACACACGTTCCGCCAGTCCTAGTCTTCAGTAGGATTGGGCCGTTAGTATTGTCAGACAGTAGATATACTGCAAACATTATGGACATGATCCGGGAAACGTAAAGCACTGGTCCTGTGGATCAGGTGGAATTTAATTACAAACATGCCTAACTTACCCTTGGAAATTGATGGGACTTAATGAGTATCTAACTTTAATTCGATTATTCCCTATTTATAATTAGATAACTCCAACATTATGGGCTAAGGTCACCAATATTTAAGTGTTTGCTTACTTTCTAAACCATGATTTCACTCTGAAAATCAGCATGTATCCACTTTGTATTGAAGAATAGGAAATAAATACATTTTATGGCCATCCCAGAAAAAAAGAGCCTACTGATGTACTGTGACAACTGGCCACTCTCCATCTTATCAGGAAAACACACACAAGCTGAAACAAACATGAAGTTGCTGGATACTGCAGATATCATGGCACTTGGCAAGGCATTATCTGAGATTTGTAAGTGTCTAGGGCAGCACTGGAATTAATTCACCTGGGCCTAGTGCAGTAAATGTTACTGAAAGTTGGGCTTCTTCTTGTGTTACTTTCAAGATTCACTTCACATTTTAAGACAAATCGACAGCATAGCCCTCTGCATGGTGTGTATAGACCACAAAATTGGTATTAATTGTGCTTCATTAGGTGGTAGAAGTTATGAGGAAAAAAGTTGGTCACCAGAATGGATAAGAGAGATGTAGGCAGTAGGCATCATATCTGTTCATAGAGAAAGGCACATTACCAGTGCATTAAAACACATGCACACACACACAAACATACACCCCACAACACTCTGTAATCATTTAATGTAGAGATGCAGGGTAGAATAGAGGCTAAGAGATTGAGGGCCTGACTAGATGTGTGGGGTGTGTGGGTGTGAATCATGTGCTTGGGATTTTCCATGTCTTTTTGCTCCCCAAAACAGGCATGGGGTCCCCAATCCAAAACCAATCATAGTGCAGGGGGAGAGGGATTAATACTTTCTTCCCACCCATCTTTCTGCTGAAAATCAACCCTCTTCTGCTCCCCCCACCCCCCAGCAAAGATCCAGTTCTTTTTAAAATGTTACACGTTGGTGTAGGCAAACATTGGAATTTATGAGTGGTATCTGAAGAGACAGTTTAGTAGTTATCCTTTCAGACTAGAATGCTGAAACTGAGTTCAAATTCCCCACCACCGCCACCACCACTACCACCATGAAGCTCACTGGGTGACCTTGAGTCAGTCACTGTCTCTCAGCCTAGCCACAACAGGGCTGTTGTGAGGATAAGATGTGGGGGAAAAAGAATCATGTATGCTGTGCACTGGCGTCACTGCAGGGGGGGCGGAGCTGTAAGTTCCTCCGTGATCGGAGCCTCCCGTTACACGGAGGAACGAAGGGCCCCGCCCCCGCGCCTTCTGAACCAGTCAAAGCAGTGAAAACAATGCGCAGGAGACTCCCTGTGCATTGTTTTCACCGCTTTGAATGGGTCGGAAGGCGCGGGGCGGGGCGTTTCGTTCCTCCATGTAATGGGAGGCTCCGATCACGGAGGAACTTACAGCTCCGCCCCCCCCCTGCAGTGACACCAGTGATGATGTGTCCAGCTCCTTGGAGAGGAAGGCCAGGATAACAAAACATGTTTAAAAAACAAACCCAAAACTTTATAAGTCACTGTGGTACATCTGTTAGATGGTGGTCTTTGGACATTGTACCAGAACCAGGAAACCACCTATAATTCAAATAGGTGCATATTTGCATATATTCCCTTGCCGATCTTTCAAGGCTACCTTAGGCCAGTCTCTATAAATCTATTCTCCTCTGTTCTATTGACGACCACCCTGTTCCTCCTACAAGGTGAATACTGCCCACCATTAAAGGCAGTCACATCTAGACCAAGAGCTCCTCATCAATCTGCTTGGCTGCAGACGTGGTGGTGGTCTTAATGTATTCTCTGTGGCTAAATCAGTATGGTGTGTGTTGTTTTTTCCCTTCCCACAGTGCCCTTTGCTTAAAGATGCATCCTTTTAGAGGGATTTTGTGTGTGACTTTAACAATGTTCTGTTCACATTTCCTTGGATGGGGCCAACAATTGCTTGTTGACCCATTTTAACCCCTTTTGAGCATCATCTTCAAAGTGTAACTGTCCTTGACAATGAAAGAGACCTTCCTATTGTCTGGTCCTTCCCGGCAATCTTTAGCATTGAGTTAAATGGCTTTCAGATGGAAGAGTTGGCTGCAGGAAGGAGACAAAGTGGTCTGTTGTTTAGGAGTGACTTTGGTAGAGTTTCTCTTTTTCCTCCACTCCTTTTTTAGAGTGGCACATTTCTATAGAAGATGACAGACGTTTGACAGGTGCAATATGCTTTGAACTGTTGTGTCAGATAATTCTTTTGTCTTGGTTTTTCCCAGCAGAGTGGTACATTTTCTTAGGATGTTGATATGCATATTGTTTGCTTTTCATTTAGTGTGGTGAAGCCTTCCATCCCTCCCCCCACGTCTCTCACTTTTCCCCTTTTTCAAAGGTCCTTTGCATAGCATGTAGCAACTCAGACAGGGAGGCGGACAGGAGTGCCAGTATCCTCTCCTCTAACTTTTTCATTGTGATTACTGCCTGTTATTGCAATGAACAATCCTAATTCTAATGAAGAGAAGGTTGCAAGTCCTTGCTGAGATGCAGGTCCCTAATGGCAAATTAATTATCTCATTTCATGGTGTCAAGTCAAATACCCCAATTCATCTTGTGGTAGAAGATCCTCTTCTTATTTTATAGGACATATATTTTAACCCTGCAGATTTGAACCATAGAGACAAGGCTGGCAAAAGTTCCACACAAACTTGTATCACTGCTCATTGTTTAGGGTCAGGAGGTTGGCCTGAGTCTGATAGTTCATGTTTTGCATATTCTTCAAATACTGCATATCATATTGGGTAATTATACTTCAAAATGACTGTGACATGCACCATTTTTTCCCATACATCATCCTGGGGTACATCAGTTGAGTAGATAATCTCCCACTAAAATAACTGAAATTCTGTGCTTATACAGAGATAACTAGAACCAACAATATGTTAATAGTAAATGAGTGAAATTCACAGGTATAGACGTTACAGCAAATGCCCACAACTTGGTACATAGTAACAATCCCAAAGAGATCTTGTGACTCTGAAAATATACAGTATATTTCCCATTTATTTGACCTACCTCACAGTCAGAGGCGTTTCTACGGTAGGGGCCCTACCGTAAGTTGGGCCCTGCCCCCTCGCTATCGGAGCCATTCCACGCAGCGAAAGCGAACGGGCAGGGAGTCTCCTGCCCGTTCGCCTTCGCTGCGCGGAATGGCTCTGACAGCGAGGTGGTGGGGCCTCCTTGCTCCGGTTTGTAAACACGGTACTAACACGGGGCGCAACTTATGTAGGGCCCCTACCGTAGAAACGCCTCTGCTCACAGTTCTGTTCTTTGCTGGTGCTGCGGCCTCGGCACTGGCCTAGGGTGTTGCAAACGTGCCATGAAGCAAGTTTGCGGCACCCAGCAAGTCGGTGGCGCTGGCACCGAGGCCTATGCCACGCCACCCCCCAGCCAAAAAGGCCACAGGACAGCATCATGAAATGGGGAAGTCCTGCTCTGAGCAGCACTGGGGCGGGGGGGAGGGCAGAGAGGGTGGCAGATCAGGCCTGGGAGTGGGTACCGGTATTTTATAGTTATCCCTCTAATACAGAACAAGGTCAGCCTCTTGTCTTGGGTAACGCCATCGATGAGCCCAGCTAGCAAGGCATGTAAGAATATCACCAGTTTTAGAGTATGTCATTTAAGTGCATATAAATATTGTATGCTGTGTATATGAGCCAGTACAATAAAATGTTGGTTTTCCTTCTCTTCTGGAAGACTTATAGGGAAGGCTGCACCTGGACCAATTTGTGCACAATAAGCCAAGAGATGCCCAAGTTTCTCAGGAACATGTTTTCTTTCTGTTCTTTGCTATTTATTGTTTTGGCCAATTATATCGTTGCAGTTCCTCAAGGGGAACCAATGCCCCTTTCACATCAAGGGTTCTCAAATATGCATAGCAAAAATGGTTTATTATAAGGTCATCAACTGCTGGGTTTTTTTTGTTTGGGGGTTTCTTTATTTATTTTTTCAAAAGCGTCCTCCTTTTGTTGCACAGTTGTTGACCATATCAAGCAAGATTTTTCACAGCCTGCTGATGCTTCATAAAATTTCCACTGTAACAATTCCCTGGCTGGATGATCTTCATGGTTGTCAACTATTCTCCCAAGCCAAGCCATATAGGCTTCATGGTTGTCAGTGGAGATAGAGCTCCATACCTTCTCCTCCAAAAGCATAGGACCTACTGTTGATTGGCATCATGTTACTTCCCTGAGTTAGCAATGTAAATGAGAGAACTGCTAACATGGTAGAAGACTGTGCGCATGCCATTGTTATTCCTCTGAACATGTCCTGTAACATTCTTGTTCTCAGCAGTGGCCACAGAGTACCACACGGCTGCTACATGGAAAATGACCAACCTCACTTGGAAATCTGTGAGGTATTAAAATACCTGAAAAGAGGGAAGGCAGTAATCGAGACCATAATGAAAATAATGACACCATTATTTTGTTTATTAGATTGGGTTCTCCACCAATCAGCTTTCGAAAGCTTCCAGGGTGACTCACGGTGCTGAGAAGAAGAAATCCATCAAAACTGTGGAGCATTTTTTGAGAAGAAGCAGGGACTGAGAAAAAGCGAGCACCACTGATCAGTAATTCACTATTATAACAGTTCCAAAGCATGTTAATGCAAGTAGATAAATAGGTACCGTACCGCTTGCGGGAAGGTAAACAGCGCTCCGTGTTCCAGCTGCATGCTACGCGCTGCGGCAAGGAGAGTCATGCCGGCCACATGACCACGGAGGCATCTTCAGACAACGCTGGCTCTTCGGCTTTGAAATGGGGATGAGCACCTCACCCTAGAGTCGGACACGACTGGACTTAATTGTCAGGGTTTCACCTTTACCTTTACCTATTATAACCAGGGTTATATTTCCCAGATGCTATATGCACCTCTTCGAATAAGTGCCACAGAATTACACTTAACATTTGGGGTGAATTTGGAGGGGCCTACTTAGGCAAAATGTCTGTAGGAATTTCAAAGGAAGTTTACAGAATTTAGTAAGACACTTCTCTGGGGCAGGAAAAGGATTTGGACACCTTACTTAGAAAGTTTTCCCATAGGCTCCTCAGTAAGCACAGTACTGGGAGTCATTCCCTCCATGTTCTTGGTCCAGTGGTGCCCAACAGCTGGATAGACAATGGACAGGATGTGTCAGTATCACACTCTCCCTTTTTGAGATGTTGGGTCCCATAGCGCCCCCTTCTCTTCAGGCCTTCAGCCATGCTCCGGGGCCTCAACTGGGCCAGCATCAGACACTATTTCTCCTGGCTTCCAATTACCAGAATGTGTGAATCTTGCATGCATCCCTGCTGTTTCTAGTTATTATTTACTACTACTGCGACTACTACAAATATTTATATACAGCTTATCAACAAGAAATAAGTTCACAAAGCACCTTCCAAAAATAAATTTAATAATAATAATAATAATAATTAATAATAAATGTTCCCCTGTCCCAAAATGGTTCACAATGTGAAAAGGTGCAGAAGAAGCACCAGCAACAACCATAAGAAGAGACACTGCACTGGTGTGAATAGGGACAGTTGCTCTTCCCTGCTAAATATAAAAGATCCACCACTTACTGGTTCTGTTACAGTGTATTTCAAATGGACAGTTGCTTCGAAGGTCTCCTCTAATCCAGGATTTCCCTCAAGCTTTTCTTGTCATGGGATGTTGACTGGGAGCCATCTTTGATCTCCTTTCTCTATCGTACATCATGCCCTCTCTTCCTTTCTTCCAAACAAACATTTATTTTGGAAACTCATTTTTGCTTCTGGAGGGTACACATATCTAATAATAGGTGGGCTATCCAATGAAAATAAAATACAATATATATTGTGGTGGTGATTAGTTTAGATGGCTTTAAAGAACGATTAGTCATATTCAGGGAGGACAGATTTATGTCTAGCCACCATGGCCATGTGATTGTTCATAGCTCGGGAGGCAGGCATGGAATGATGGTCCAGAAGCATAGATGGGTCAGGAATGGGTACCAAATCAGGAAGATGGGAAGCAAAGGGCCAGAGGCAGGAGATTTGACTAAGGATGAGCTGGGATCAGGTTTCAGAGGACGCAGGCAAGGTAAGGCTGCATAGCTACTCAAAGTGCTGAGTTTCTCAAATTTAAGAGGTCGCCTTTCAGTAGGGGTTGGTTGTATCAGGTCTAGTGCATCCTCATGGACTTGTAGAGTTAGTTGGGCATATTCAGGATGGGTGTCAGCTGCCAGAGTTCAGACCAGTACGACAGTCATCTCATGGCATACTGACAAGGTACTAAGGTAGAGTATGTCCTTGACTAAGAGCCAAACCTTTCCTGGCATGATGAGGGATCAGCACTGCTGAAACTCTGCCTGGCTGCTACGTGTTGGGCTGCTGGAAGTTTGAGGTCCACATCCTGGTGTCCCAGAGTTTTATCAGTGGCTATTAGTCATGATGACTATATGGAATCTTCAGGTTCAGAGGCGATATGCTTTTGAAAAGATGTTGCTGGGAGAGAGAAAACAGCAGGGGAAGGCAATTGCTTTCATGCCCCGTTTCTGGGCTTCCCAGGAGCATCTGGTTGGTCATTGTGGGAAGCAAGATGCTACACATGATGGTCCTTTGACCTGACCCAAAAGTCTTATTCCTATCTAGATTGTGAGCCATTCAGGGTAGGAACCTGTCCTCTCGTTCTGTTTAAAATGCCATGTACATTGATGGTGCTTTAACAACACAAATAATAATCCAGCAGGGTTCTCATGTTTATATGGTGAAGTATTGCTGGGTCAGTTATTTCTTATTTGCCAGTAAGAACTTCCATCAGTGCTGTGTGGACAATAGGGACAGGTGTTGCCTGCTATTATTTTTTTGCTACACTCTATGGCTGGGCAGCTCCTTCACCTCTTCTTAACACAGAACTTGGCAGTTCACCATTAGTAGGTAGATTCATAATGGATTTTCAGTTTTCTTCTCTAAAGAAAGAGACCTCAGAGAAAACTTCATGCTCTTGAATAACTGTGCAAAAGGGATATAGCATGTTTTTGGATATGAACTACTCTGAAACTCAAAAACACCTTGGTAGTCTGATACATTCCCAACCATTCAAAACAAACACTTTTTTAATGAGAGATACCTACATCTGCTTACTATCTCTCCCCCCCCCCTTGGCACTACTTAAAACCCCACTTAAAACCCTATTGCGGAGAGTGTAGGTCTAATCCTGATGCCAAATGCCATTGACAGGCCTTCTACGCTCAGATTTTTAAAAATCACAAATACTCTTCACTAATTTCCCATGTATTCTTCTTATGTGTGACACAATAGTTGAAAAATGAGAGGGAGATAAATAATAGCCCCATGATTAATGTTCACAATGAACCATCTTTTTTGGAGCTACACATTTCAGCATTGGCTGCTAGGTGAAGGTCAGTAACCGAATGGAGTACATTGATTGCCAAGAGGAAGAGCTTCTTCCATGGCCCATATTGATGGAAGCAGGTCTGCAAAGAGAGCTTATGAAATTAAAGCATTATTCGGGATCATTTGCAATGCTACTCTTCCCTATAGTAGTGTATCAGTTCTGTAAACGTGCATAAGATGCCCACTGTATCAAATCAGCTGATCTTTGTTTCTGTAATGCAATTGCATTTTTCTGATATGTTCTTGCCTCTTCACATCTCAGATACCCAACAGAAGTATTGTACTGGATCATAGTAGCCATTCACCAAACAATGTAATATTGCAAGTACCGGTAATCTTGTCTTACAGCACAATCATATGCTTTAGTTAGGCTGGTGCAGCGGCTGCTGCACCAGCCTAGGGTGTCGTGAACGTGCTGTAATGCATGTTTGTGATACCCAGAGAGTAAGCAGTGCCAGTGGGAAGGTCTGCACCGTCCTGCTGATGCGGCATCTGGGACCCTGGCTCGAGCACTAGAGCAGATAAGTTTGAACCTCGAGTCTGCCACAACTGCTCCCCACAGTCATTGTATTGTCACTGGAAGAACAATGGAAAAGGAAAAGGTGGGGTGAGGTAGCTTCCTTGTACTTAAGTCACTCCAAATGTAGATAAACATAGATATTTGTCAACAGACAGAACCTTCAAGTATAATTGATTCCACATTAATGGACAACTACTGGCCAGTTTCAAACCAGATCATTTTCTGGTAAGGTTTAGGCTTGTTGCAACCGCCTTCCTTCGCAAAGGCGGGGGACCGCATTCTATGGTCCGCCCCCGGAGGCTAATGGATCCAGAAGGTTTCCTGAGGGCTCTGGGGGACTTTCCCACTGCCAAGACTGGTGACTCGTCTGAGGCCCTGGTTGACCTCTGGAATGAAGAAATGGCCAGGGCAGTGGATGAGATCGCTCCTGAGCGACCTTTGCCACGCCGCAGACTCAGAGCGGCTCCTTGGTTTACTGAGGAGCTGCAAACGATGAAGCGACAGGGTAGATGTCTTGAGCGACAGTGGCGGAAAACTCGTGCCGAGTCCGACCGGACACGGAGTAGAGTCCATTAGAGAGCCTACTCCGTGGCGGTGGTAGCAGCGAAGAGAAATTTCTTCTCTGCTACCATTGCGTCTGCAGGCAATCGTCCAGCGGAGCTGTACCGTGTGGTGCGAGGCCTACTCCATCAGGCCCCTCCAATGGATCAGGAGGAACACACGGTGGCCCGCTGTGACATGTTTGCTAAACATTTCGCAGATAAAATCGATCGGATTCGCCATGACTTGGAGGCCTCATTGACAATATCTGAGGATGTCCCCTTGGCACCTGCTAGTCCGGTGTTGTGGGATTCTTTTCAGCTTGTACAGCATGAGGATGTGGACAGGATCCTCTGGAGTGTGAGGCCGGCTGCCTGCCTGCTTGACCCTTGCCCGGCTTGGCTAATCAGATCCGCCCAGGAGGGGCTGGCCGAGTGGACGGGGAGGATGGTCAATTCTTCTTTGAGGGAGGGGGTGCTGCCGCTCGCTTTGAGGCAGGCGGTGGTTCGACCCCTTCTGAAGATGCCCTCCCTTGATTCCACAGTAATGGACAACTACCGGCTAGTTTCAAACCTCCCGTTTTTGGGCAAGGTAATTGAGCGGGTGGTGGCGTCTCAACTCCAGAGGGTCCTGGATGAAGCGGATTATCTAGATCCCTTTCAATCTGGCTTCAGGCCGGGCTTTGGGATGGAAACAGCCTTGGTCGCCTTGGTGGATGATCTACGCCGAGGACTGGACAGGGGGAGTGCGTCCCTGTTGGTTCTGCTAGACCTCTCAGCGGCTTTCGACACCATCGACCATGGTGTCCTTCTGGGCCGACTGGCTGAGCTGGGGGTCAGGGGCACCGTTCTGCGGTGGTTCCGCTCCTACTTGGCAGATAGGTCCCAGATGGTGGTGCTGGGGGACGCCTGTTCGGCATCCTGGCCCTTGAGGTGCGGGGTGCCACAGGGCTCCATCTTGTCCCCCATGCTATTTAACATCTACATGAAACCGCTGGGAGAGTTCATCCGGGGATTTGGAGTTGGGTGCTATCAATATGCTGATGACACCCAGCTCCATCTCTCCTTTCCACCTGATTCCAGGGGGGCTGTTGAGGTTCTGGAGCGCTGCCTGGAGGCGGTGGGGACCTGGATGAGGGCTAACAAGCTGAAACTAAACCCGGACAAGACAGAGGTTCTCCTGGTCCGGAAATCCACAATGCAGGTACTAGAGTATCGTCCTGCTCTGAATGGGGTTGCACTCCCTCTGAAGGAGCAGGTCCGCAGCTTGGGGGTCCGCCTGGATCTGCAGCTGCTCCTGGATTCCCAGGTGGCGGCTGTGGCCAGGGGGGGCCTTTGCCCAGCTTCAGCTGGTGCGCCAGCTGCGACCGTACTTGGATCGTGCAGACCTTACCACAGTGATCCATGCCACAGTGACATCACGACTAGATTATTGTAACGCGCTCTACGTGGGGCTGCCTTTGGTTCGGAAACTGCAATTAGTGCAGAATGCGGCGGTCCGTGTGGTCACTGGAGGTAGCGGTTCGACTCCGTCGGGCCGCTCCTCCGACAGCTGCACTGGCTGCCGATTCGTTTCCGGGCCCAATTCAAAGTGCTGGTTTTGACCTTTAAAGCCCTATACGGCCTGGGGCCAGGATATTTGAGAGACCGCCTACTTCTGTATAGTCCGGCCCGTCCCCTCAGATCATCAGAGAAGGCCCTTTTGCGGGTGCCGTCGCCCAAGGAGGTGCGAGGGGCGACGGCTAGAAACAGGGCCTTCTCAGTAGTGGCACCAACCTTATGGAATTCCCTCCCCTTTGACCTACGAACTGCTCCCTCCTTGGACACTTTCCGGCGAGGCCTAAAAACCTTCTTGTTCAAAGAAGCCTTCTGAGCCCCTGCCTTTTTAAACATCTCGCTGGTACAGGTGGGTGTGCTGCTGTTTTTATGCTCCTGCTCTGATTGAAGCCTGATTGATGATCTTTTACATTGTTTTTTAGACACTGTTTTTATTAATTTTCATTAATTGTTTTTACTGTTTTAAAATGTGATTTTTTTTATACTGTGTCTTTTGTATGTATTTTTTTTTCCCTGTTGTAAGCCGCCTTGGGTCCCTTCGGGGAGAAAGGCGGGATAGAAATACTGTAAATAAATAAATAAATAAATAAATAAATAAATAAATAATTGTGTGTTGGTTCAACTTCATGCAGAATCTCCAGGTACTACAAAAACATGTGAAAGAATTACAATCAGAAAAGAATAAAAACAACCTTGTTCACGTTCAGTCTAGTTCAAATCCTTTTGAAAACTTTGCCAATGGAATTTCCTGAATTGTGAATTAGTTCATAAAATAAAGAAGTTCCAAAGCAGAGGCATGAGAAGATGCCAGGCACATTTGGTCAAGGAGGATGAGGGAAGATAAACTTGATCTAGGATGCCAACCCTGTATGAGCATATGAAATGGTGTTATGCTGAGGTCCGTCCAGTGGTCCATCTAGGTACTTACTGGCTGTGTTGACTGGTAACAACTCTCCAAGTTTGCAGACTGAGGTCTTTTCCAGTCCTGCAATTTGATATCCTTGTTTCAGGACAATATCAGAACATACACACTTTTCTCCCTGATTTGATGTCAATGTTTCCTGTTTTAAACAGTTTATGATTATAGATACATATTTTGTACAAATTTACAAACAACAAACAAACAAACAAACAGGGCTTTACGAAACAAGAAAAATTTCTGAACAAAGCCATAATAATGAGGACAAAGCCACTCTATAAATATGAATTTTCACAAGAGATAGAAAGATGAGTTGCTCACCGTTTTGAATAACAAAACATTTTCTGAATGATGGAATTGGATAGTGACTGATTTGGAATTTCTTAGATGTTTTCCCCGCCTTTTCCTGTGGACAAAAATGTTTGTTTCTCCTAGTAATTTGTGGCTGCATTTTATTGCCTAGCTGTGCTGCGTTCATATTAAGCATCGGTCTTCGGCACCCAACAGCAATTCATCATGTTCATTGGCAGTTTTCCTGCCTCATCTTGCACCTGCCTTCTTGAAAGAAAGCAAGGCTTCAGATAGTCATTCAAGTAATGGAATAGGTGATCGAGAGGGTAATCATACAATGGTAAGCTATTCATGTTAAAAGAATAACTTGTTATGCCTTGTATGTGGCATATGCATTATTTCTTTGAAGATTTATGACAGCCACAAAACATTATCATTGTTCTTAGAATCAAACACTTTTGCAACCTAGCTGTGAATCTTTGTGTCAATAGATGGCGATAGAAAAATGAAGACTAGAGCAACCAGCCAGCTCATGTTGACTGCTTTTGTCTCTGTGACCAGGGTGGCTCCTCCCTACTTGTGGTGAATGGGTCATCTGACTCCTTTGTCACCAGCAGAAATATAAAATGTATTCATTTATCAATAATTTGGCTTGTTCCTGCCTGCCACTGGAACACCCAAAATCAGCAAAGCATGTGAAGAGGAAAATCTCAATCTTGTCTGGATTGGCTCTCATCCCATTTTTATACTTAAGTTTGTAACTGCCACTGCAAATCCCCCCCCCCAAAAAAAAGCAGAGATTGCTTCAAGAATGTGAAGGTGAACTCCCATGGGCCAACATCCTTTTCCATGTAGTCATTGACTTGACAAACCTCATCCCATCCCTTGCTTGTCATCTCTAATTGTTCCTAGGTGCTGTTGCAATATAAAACCTATTTCCTTGCCCAATCATCATCATCATCATCATCATCATCATCATCATCATCATCATCATCATCATCATCATCATCATCATGATGTCATCAGATTTCTCCTCAGACTTTATTCAAGGCGGTTTACACAGACAGGCTTTTCGAAACCTCCATAGGGGGGTTTACAATAATGTTCTATTTGCATAGAACCCTTTCATTCTCCAGATGTTTCCCTTCAATTGTGTGATATCTCTCTGGCTGCACAGCACATGCCTTCCGAGATTGCTCGACAGCGACGCCTCTCTCTCACAGACGATAACACAGGTTATCTCAGTTTGCCAGCAGCTTCCAGTTGACTCGAACTGATCTCGTCTTAGCTGTTTCTTCGGCAGGTAGCAGCTCAACCACTAGACCACACCATCCTGCCCAATATTCCATATCAGATAATAATAATTCCCAATAACCCATATCAGAAACCCACAGGATCAAGTATATAACCTTCCAAGTTGCCCCTCTGTGGTGCCTGGCCTGGCCCAAAGGAGGTAGAGAACCTATGCTGGGCTGCATCATTGGAGGTCTGGCTCTGACTGACAGGACCTCCAATGATGTCATCGCCAAGTGACAGAGAGCTGACGGAGGCCAAGACAGACTGACCTGGCCATGTGATGGGGAGGGGGTGGGAAATGTTAAAGGCTGGCATGGAAGGAGATGGAAAGGGGGAAAAGGAGATGGAAACAAGGACAGGGAGAGTCAAGGAAGCCAAGAGGGGGAGAATTGACGGGACAGAGGAAGAAGGAAAAAAAAAACTGGAGCCAGGTACAGGGCAAGGAAGAAAGGAAAAACCCAGGCTGGGGAAAAGAAGGAAGAGGAAGGAAACAGGAGACAATGGAGCAAAGGAGTCTGAGGGAAGGGAAGAGACTGGGATGGAGAAGGGGTCAAGTGGCTGAAGAAGGTCCAAGGGAAGACAGGAGAGCAGACAAATGGGTCCCAGGAAGATTCACCCTACTTAGAAGAGGTGGGTTCCCACCAACCATGGGAATAAGACTTCTTAGACTGGCCTCGCAAACATCCCGAGGTAAAGCCAGGGCAGTCCCCCCTAGATTAACCAGCCTGTCCATAGTTCCCCACTGGTCCTGTGAAGACAACAAGGAGGTGATTCAAGGGGGAGCTGGGAGTGAGGGTTCCTCATTGTTCTGACATGTTCAGTCTATTTGACCTCCCTGAAGCACATTTCTGTTCACCGCCTGGTTCCTAGAGCATAAGAAAACTTCAGGCATGTCCTATTCCACCTCCCCACTTAGTATGAGGGGGAAGGGGCAGGGGCGGTGATACCCTCCCAAATTGGTTGATGGTGATATCCTTCAATGGCCACTCATAGCGCAGCAAGAGCCTCTCAATCTCCAGAAAAGGTGAGAGGGTCCTGGGCCATCTAAAGTCCAGGCATAGCTAGTAACTTAAATTATTTTCTTTTAGGTTCCAGCTACATGATACGTAGAATGCATAGTTAAAATTAGCATGCTTTTAAGAATGGCAAAGTCACTTTCTTAACAAAAAGAAGACACACATGACAATCTTGATCTAAACTGTGGCATATGGGGGAGGGGGGAATTAGCCATTTTCACCACCAAAATAACTCTTCCCAAGTGGCTATCTGGGGGAAATTTTGGGTGGGAGATGTACAGCGGAAAAGATTAAAAACTTGTTCTACATGGCACAGCCCTGATTCAGATCACCCACCACCTGTGCCTACTTTGTTTAAGAAAGTGACTTTGCTAGTCTTTTAAGGTCATTTCTTCTTGACAACTCATCCTACATCATGTCACAGTGCGGTTTGGCCGCTCCTCATGGGGAAAAGTTCCTGGTTCACAATCCGGTGTGCAGGCTTTTTGGCAGCTGCTTGTAAAACTTGTAAGAGTGTTGTCAGTAACGAGGGAAATTTTAATGCCGATCTACGCTTTGTTTATCTGCCCCCCTTTGTGTAGTGTTTTTCCACCTGTCGTAACTTAGGCTTGGCTAAAAACTTCCCCCTTCCCTCAACATGTGATGTTTTGTTGATGTTGTGTTTTGTTGTGTTATGTTATGCTGGTCTTTCTTTAACTGTTAATAAACTATTGGAATTGGAGGTGCAGTTTGGCCCTTAAATTCCACTGTCAGGAATCCCCAATGTCAGTTGACCCAATAAGTGGACCTGATCAGTGGACCCCCGACTGCGACACAGTAGGACACTGACCAGAGGTCTCCCATCCCAAACATGGACCCTGCCTCCTTCTTCCTGAAGCCTACTCACTGGGAAGCAGCACTGCTTGCGAGCCACATTGCTAGGGCAATGCAAGCACTTCATCCAGGCCTTTGGATGGGGAGGGCAGGGGAGGAAACTCACACCTGCAGACTGCAGCAATACGTTCAAAAATCCAGTTGTGGATACCAATAATAGGAGGGCAGACAGATAGTGAAGGGTTTGACAGACAGACCTACCCTGACAGTTGGAGTCCTGTGAGAACCATTAAGGAGAAAGAGAAGACGACCAGGGCGAAGTATAGACCCCCCCACACACACACACACACACATCCTTTCTCTCCCTCTCTTGCCTCAGGTGTCTAGCTGGACTGAGTTGGGAGTAGCAGAACCTTCCTGATCCTCAACCTCCCCCACGCCAAAAATCTGCCCTCCTAGTGTGTGAGCACTACTTGTGAACCCTGATTTGGATAATAGAAGCCATCAGCGGCAAAACGAAGACCAGCCTTAAATGGCTTGTGATTTCAAGCTTCGTTCAGTAGCAACAAAAGCAGAACAAATACCCAGAGCTTTGCGTATCTGGTTGCTTGGGCAAGTTGCATTGCTTAGCAGATTCAACAATATTAAATTTCTATTCAGATGATTAAAAAGAGCTTCATGTTCTACCGCATGACTAACTCTGTTTACGATGCATTAGATATTACTTTACTTTTTAGAAAATAACTCCCCATGTCTCTCTCCCCCACACACACACTTTCATTTTATTTTGCAACAGATGTTTCTTCAGGAGGGCTTGCAATTGCCTGTGTCTTTCTTTGCACCCAATTCAAAAGCTTTCTGCAACATGCATATTTGTTTGTCAAGTGTATAGTCTGTAAAGGTTACAGGGAGTGTCAAGTTACTCAGATTGTGCCTTGCTTTCTTTACGTTGGACTGAAAACAGTGAGCGTTGCCATCTCAAGTCTCTAACAACCAATCTTTGTGCTGCTAGGACATCTTGTGAAACAGCTTTACTCTGGTTTTATTCTGGGATTGGTTTTCAACATAAAGATAGACTCCATGGCATAGGCTTCTTGGAAGATCTTATTTTAGAACAACTGGTAACTAGTGATGGGTGAGCTCCTCCTGGCTCAAATCAGATTGGATCAGAGGTGAACCAAGCTGGGAAAGAGCTCATCTTATTTCTGAGCCAATTTGGATTAAACTCCCCCCACCCAATGAACTCCCAAGCCTCTTTCCCCCAGCCATTCATCAATTCTCCAGACCCCCTTTTTGTCCCTACCACCTGGCTTACCTGACTGCTGTTGGCAGAAGCACATTGGAGGAGGGAAAGGAGAGAGGTCTACAGTACATGCTTACACCCTGACCACACAATAAATCTATTGTTGTGGTGCCAGACAGGGCATGCATATAGAGTGAATGTATATGTGGTCATATTCTATGCTCTGTAGAGCCTACACTGCATGAACATGTTAAACAGCCCACAGATAAGTGGAGTCTTATGTACTCCTGTTGCTTCTAGTTTAACACGTATGTCATAGACACCTTAATTGGAGGAGAAGCCATCTGATTTAAGTTAACAGCAGTAGAAATAAGGACTGGATTAGCTGGTACTGATTTTGGGTTTTGCACTAAAAAAAAAAGCAATTACTTTATGAGAAGAGCCAACCTCTCTAAAAAAATAAATATTGATTTTATTTAAGTCTTTTATGAAAGAATAGAGTTGTAGAATGAAGTGGAGGGGGAGGTTCAATTCTCAGGTTTCCAGTAATCCATTCAGTTTAAAGTGTGTTTAAAACATTAATCTTTCATCAGGATTACATAAAGTAGTTGGCTAATTTGCATTAGGAGATTTTGTCAACATGACATGTTTAATTTGGCTCTTTCCTATAAATGTTGCCAATGTCTTTGTGTGGAGAGGGAGAGAACATCTCCAGGTTGTTCTGTCAATGGAACTCAAGACCAAATATTCAGATAACAAGAAAAACTAATGTCTGAAGTCCCTGGTCCAGCAGCTCTGGGGTCTCCAATGGGCACATGGAGCTCCATATTATCAGGGTTAGCAGATTCTCTTCAAGGACACCAAAAGAGTATGGGATAGCTCCTACCTACCAGGGATGTGGATCAAGTCTCTGACTCCAAGTCTCGAGTCAAGTCCCAAGTCTTTGCCCCCAAGTCCCGAGTCTTTGGTTGCGAGTTGCAAGTCCCTATATATTTAATCGGGGAAAATTGGTTTAAACCTGAATAAAATCCGACTCGTTGTAAAAGGCTCCAAGTCTCGAGTCTAGTCTTTCGAGTCTTTTACAATCGCTGAGTCAAGTCCGAGTCTAGTCATTGACGTGACTTGAGTCCGACTCAAATCCAAGTCAATAGACTCAAGTCTACACCACTGCTACCTACATGGAGCTACATTATTTACATTTGTACTGATGGGAGAGGTGGATGGCTATATGCCCCATATCACCTTGTCCTTTCGTTTGCTATGTAACCCCTGGGCTAGAACATCCCTGACACTGTAGCCCACCACTCTCCTCTTCTCTACATTTTTTAGAGAAATAGGAAATACGGGTGAGAAAGCCATGTAAAAACAAAGTCCAGCTAGAATAAAAACGAAGATCGATCCTCTACATTTCCTTTTCTGCTCCACCCCCCTCTTCCTTTTCCAATCCAGGGAGTGGGAGGAAGGGGCAGTGGCAGCAATTCGGAGGTGGGTGGATGGAGGTGGGTGCCCTGGTCAATCTGCTGCCTGAGGCAACTGCATCAGTGAGCCTCATGGATGGGCCGGCCCAGAAAGAGTGGCTGTGGAAGGCTGTCTTCACAAGTGTTACTGCAATTTTTTTTTGTTTTTCCTGTATCTTTAATTCAAATATTTATATAATTGATTTTAATTCTGCCTTTCTCCCGATAGGGCACTCAAGGCGGCCTACAATCATTTTAAAACAATAATCACAATAATGAAACAATAAAACAGTAACAACAATAAAAACAATATAAAACCTACAATCGCGTTCATGAAGAATGCTGTGCTGCAAAGCTGACACCACATCACTGAAATCAATAACAGAACTTCCTTTCATGCCTGTCAATAGAACAAGACTGATGGCCCAATCCTATGAGCCACTTATGGTGGTGGAACTTCCAGTCTGCTGCCATAAGTGCTGCTGTGGCGTTGTAAAAAGTACACCGCTGCCGTGCACTACAGGTCCTCTTGTGCAAATGGTCAGAGGCTCTGTGCACACCCTGGAATGCAGCTCAGGTGGGACTCAACCTGTCTCTGACCTGTACAGTGAGGTCACAGGGGGTAGGATGCAAGTTTCAGCCCGACCGTAGTGGTGCCACCTGAGTGTTCTTAATGTTCTGCCACATAAATGAATGTTGGTTATTCAGTGGGTAAAGGTAAAGGTATCCCCTGACAATTAAGTCCAGTCATGTCTGACTCTAGGGTGTGGTGCTCATCCCCATTTCAAAGCCAAAGAGCCAGCGTTGTCCGAAGACACCTCCATGGTCATGTGGCCGGCATGACTCTCCTTGCCACAGAGCGTAGCATGTGGCTGGAACACGGAGCGCTGTTTACCATCCCGCAAGCGGTACCTATTTATCTACTCGCATTAACATGCTTTGGAACTGCTAGGTTGGCAGAAGCTGGCCAAGCAACGAGAGCTCACCCCGTCACGGATTCGAACTGCTGACCTTTCGATCGACAGCTCATGGTTCAGTGGTTTAACCCGCTGCGTCACCCGCTGGCCCTTATTCAGTGGGTAGGAAGCATTAAAAAAATGGCACCCCATAGATGGGGGAATCATGAATTGGAATGGCACCTGATTCAGCAGTGGTGGTGGGGAAATTTCTAGGAACAGGCCATGTTGGTGGTGACACAATGTGTTAACAGACACCCTTCTGAAGATTCCTAATCGGTCCCTCCCTTACCATCCTTCAGCCATATGTGAAGACTTGGCTTTTTCATTCTGCTTTTGGAGGAGGGTAATGAGTCGTTGGGTGATATGACTGTGATTTTTTCTATTGAGGATCTGGGTTGGTTGGGTTGCCTCCTTTGCTTATTGCTTTTTACTTTGTTATTGTATTGTTTTAGTTTTACTGTGCATTTGATTGATTGTAAATTGCCTTGAGTTGCCTAAAGGCTAGAAAGGTAGGCTATAAATGTTTCAAATAAATAATGAACCAGAGAGTGGTAGGGCCCTTTTTGCACGCAACCCCCCCTCCAGTTGCCACAGTTGTTTACCCTGCAAACAGGGTAGTGATGTAGGACGAGGCCATTTCCGCTCAACATTGTTTTATTTAGTTCTTGGAAAGTTGTGCACTCACCCTCTCCAGCACACAGCTTGCTTGGATTGTTTTATGTGATGGCCAACACAGCATCTCTTCCTGCTTTTGCTCTTACTGTGTGTAGCCTTGTGGCATAGTTATGAAGCCAAATTGGAGTGAGGGCAGGACAGGAGCAGCCTGCATTGCTGCTGCATCTTCTGGGGAAGAAACAATCCAGGAAAAAAAATTCTGGATTGTTTCCTCCCCAGAAGATGCAGCCGCAATGCAGGCTGCTCCTGTGAGAAAAACAGTGCCCAAGAGCAGCAGGGGCCACTGCATACGAATAGGTAGTAGCAGGAGCAGCAGAAAAGCTTAGTAGAGAAGGTGGATTCTTAGTCGCTCAAAGTCACTTGTTTTGAGCCAAAAGTTCTTTCTGAAAGAACAATCCCGCTAAAAACATAAAGTAGAAACTTTTGGCATTCCAGTTTTTTCCACCCAAATTCGTCTCTGCTGCAAGGAGGCTCTAAGCCCAAACGACAACAGGCGCTTCCTGGATCTTCCTAACGTTCAGCTCAGCTTCTGTTGCTGAAGATGTTAAAAGTATGAATAAATGTCCTAATCATGGAGAATAAAGAAACTAATCCAGGCTGACCTACAATTTGTTTAGGATCATTTGGAGCAACCAAGAGATTAAAATGTATAAAGAGGTAAACAGGGGGGTCAGAGATTAGAAGTGAGACATGCTTCTTGTCTCCTACTCCCCCCGGCTCCCTTCCTTTCTCCAGCCTCCTATCCCAGACCACACACTGATAGTGCATCTTCCTTCAGCGATTGTTAGAAAATGTTTCATGTTTCTTTTTTCCTCCAAAAAGCTTAGAAACAGCAGGTTTGATTGGCACTTGTCAGGGCTGATAGAGAGATGAAGCAGCTTCAGTAGAAAGGGGGGGGCTGTCGTGTCAAAAGGAGCCCTAGTCAAAGGATGGTTCCCATTTTCTGTGGTGGTTTTGTCTCTCTGTAAATTATTCAAATCTGGGTGGCATCTGAGGATAACTGGCATTTTGACACAGCTTAAAGGATTGTCTCTCTAACTCCACTGGCTGAATAGAGGCTGCCATCCTCTTCCAGAGACAGATCTTCCATAATCTGATACGTATACAACCCCTAGGCAGCTTGATGCCGGGGTCTTCAAATATTTGGGGTGACCATTTCCATCGGTCTCATCATTGATTGATTGTCTTTTTTCATAGGTCTGTTATAATAAGGCCAGTTTAAGGGGCTTTCAGTGTATTATTGTTCGAATGTGCCACAGCAGGGGCTTGGCATGCACCTTGGAGATGCAAATCCAAGTCAGGCCAACAAGCTTTGGGTCAGGTCTTGCAAGATGGCTGCCCTGCGGTGGCGGCTTGAAACCGCTTCTACAGGGGGGCTCCTTTGTGCAGCACCTGTTTGGTGTCAACCTGCTACGCAACGAGGGAAGTGGGCTTTTCTCCACACTGCCTGCAGCACTGGCTTGCAGTGGGATGGAGATCATCACACCCCTCCAAACAGCTATTTGCCCCCCTAGCAGCAATTTGCTGTAAATAACTGCTTGGGAGACAAATAGCCACTTCATAGGGGCTATGTTTGATGAGAGAATGGTGCATCGGACAGCATTAAACCTCCCCTCCTTGTGTGGTGTGCCGGTTCCAATCAGAATCAGGCCCCTAAGTCAGCTGTATGGACAAAAAGAGGTTCTGTCAGTGGTCGTGCACCTCTTAAAAGCACAAGTCTAGTTTGACCCTAAGACAAAACAAAAGTAGCTGGAGAATAAACACATACCACTACCAGTGGCTCTACAGGAAAAACACAGAACATTGCATTGTGTGATTTTTACATTTTATATCTTTTCCAATCTTACAGAATTGAAAGAATCTGATAATTTACAAAAGGGAAAGGATAGCCATCCTTCAGCCAATGGGAGAACTGAATACTGTGGAAGGAAGGTCCAGATCAAACGGCCCTCCCCATTGGCCCTGCTCTGAGGTTATGCCAAAGACTCCAGAGACAAGGTGGGTTTTAAGAAGGGATTTGAAGTAAGTACGTTTAGAGTGATGTTTCGTGGAGACTTACATAGCAACCAAGGGGAAAAAATATATATAACATGCACAGTTCCTTAGTACACTGTGGAAATGACCTTAATGATTTTTACTGTAATACTGAAGGGAAATGATGAGGCAGAAAAAATGTATTCACGAATTTGGCCTTTTGTCTTTCACACCTTTCATTCTAATAGAATTGAGACAGTTGAATGTTTTCTATTTTTGAAACAAATACATTCAGAAAGCACCATCTGCTTTTGACAGAGTGAACAACAATGACTAATAAGAAAGTATACAAACAAACAAGCCACAGGAAAATAAAATGGAAACCTGGTTTTGGTTTTTCATGGCTGGAAATGTGATTAAAAGCTATCTCTTTGAACTTGTATAATACAAACTATTATATATACTACTATAATGCTAGTATGTATATACCATTACAGCACAATCCTAACCAACTTTCCAGCGCCAGTGCAGCCACAATACAGGTGGGCCCCCATATCTGCTGGGGATATGTTCCAGGCCCCTCCGTGGATACTTGAAACCGTGGATAAGAGCGAACACCCCCTCCATGGTTTCCTGAGGGCCCCCCACCCTGCCTCCCCTGCAGGCAGGCATGCTTGCCCCCCCCAGCTCTTATTTTTCTTTCAGCAAGCTTTGTTTCTTCCTTAAAATAAACAGAAAAGCAGCCTCCATTGCAGGCAAGTAGAACGAGACTAAGTACTAGAGAGGCTCTGCAAGGTTAACAGAAACCTTGCAGAGCCTCTCTAGTACTTAGTCTCATTCTACTTGCCTGTAATAAGCAGCCACAGGCTGCTTCTCCTGTTTCTTTAAGGAAGAAAAGAAGCTTACTGGGAAAAAAGTAAAAGCCTGGGGGGGGGGGGGTTTCCCCACAATCCATGGATAACTGAAACCATGGATAGCGAATCAGTGGATATGGGGGCCCACCTGTACAGCCCCAAGGACAGGGAACAAATGTTCCCTCACCTTGATGAGGCCTCCCTGACTGCCCCTAAACTGCAAAATGCAGTGTGTGCCCTGTTGGCACGGCTACACTGGTGCTGGAAAGTTGGTTAGGATTGTGCTGTGAGTATATATAGTATTCTAATATATTATAAACTATATAATGTATATGTTTGGGGTGGAAGGGTAGAAGAATGAGGATGAATATATTTATGGAGTTTGTGAATTCCCCTCAGACATTTCAACCTAAGAAAGATATCTCTCTCTCTCTCTCTCTCTCTCTCTCTCTCTCTCTCTCTCTCTCTCTCTCTCTCTCTCTCTCTCTCTGCATGTGCCTCTTTCTTACAGATCCCAAGATAGCAGGACAATAATGTTCTTCTGTCTCTTCCACACCCAGAGTTCAGGGAGGTGACTGCTAAGGGCCTGAACTGCCCTGAACTGCTCCTGGCAAACTGAAGGGAAACCAGCTTCATTTTCTATGAAGTTCCTGTGCCACTAGTTAAATGACATGCAACTCTGGAAAAAAAGACAGGGGGAGGAAATGAGCTGGTCTGAATGGGGAGTCAAAAACTAGTCTGGCTTCAGACCGATTCATCCATATTTTGTAACTCTTCAGTTCAGTTCCCATTCAAACATGAACGTTGAAAAGTGGTTCAGAAACCAATTCAAACACTTTCAACTGATTTAGATATATTTCATGCGAAATCATATCAAACTCATTTGCTCACAAAGTAACTCTATGAAAGAAGTCCAATGATAACTATTTAACTTGATTTTTTTTAATTGTTTCTGTATTAATTTTGAATTTTTAAAGAGGTTTTTGCAGACAAACTACATGCAGATGGGATTTAAAAAATTAGGAAAATAAAATTGTAATCATACAATTCCTGATTCCTAAACCATTTATTTTAAAGTACTCACTACTTTTTCTTTTTAGAAATTTGCTTCTAGTTCAAGTTCAAAGGAACCATGAAACACTGGTGTCACTGCAGGGGGGCGGAGCTCTAAGTTCCGCCGCAGTCAGACCCTCCATTACATGGGAGCACGAAGCGCCCCTGCCCCCTCGCCTTTGGAGCCATTCAAGTCCGTGCTTTCACCAACTTGAATGGCTCCAAAGGCGAGGGGGCGGGGGTGCTTCGTGCTCCCATGTAACGGAGGGTCTGACCACGGCGGAACTTAGAGCTCCGCCCCCCCCTGCAGTGATGCCAGTGCCATGAAATTTTACAATTGGGATCAATTCTGGTTCATGGGGGGGGGGGGGAACCTCCCAGAACAGTTGTTTGGATTCTGGATCAGAACCCAAAATGATAGAGGATAAAAAGTTTATTAAAGTTTGAGGTTTTAAATTTAAAACTGCAGGCTGGAGGCTACCCAAATTCACCACCACCCCCATGGCATTCCCACTCGTTGCTGATCCTTCTTGTGGCTACTTATGCCCTTGGATTCTACACTTTATGAAGTCTCACTGGCACAAGGGAAGCATGTTTGTGAAGGTTACTCTTTCCACATGCTGTCAGTTTTAGCCCTAGTGAAGGCTCTGTTTTGGTAAATCTGTGAACTCTGAATTTCAAACAAAACAGAAGCCACATGTGTTGGAGTTTGGTAAGTGTCTTATGGCCCTCAGCCCAATCCTATCATCCAATTTATGGCAGCGGGACGGGACACTGTCCCACTGTGGTAAATCAGCTTCCAATGACACGCAGAGCACACCGCCAGTGGCCGTTTGTGAACTGCTGCCATGTGGCGGCAGCATCGGCAGCCCACTTCTGCCGCCAGCGACCTGCTCCAGTGCAGGTAAGCCAGCGTGAGAGGTAGTTTGTGGGTGAGGAGGGTGAGTAATGGGGCATGTTGGAGAGGAACTGGGGGGGATTTCGGGGGACAAAGGGGGTGGATCCGGCAGCAATCATGCATGCTGGAACTTATCCCTCCCTTTTAAAACCTCCCCACCCATTTTCTCTCCTTGGACATGCACCAAAGTGGCTGGCATATGTCCAAGGACCCATAAGCATCCTGTAGGCTTATGCAGAGGTAAGTACTTACCTCCCATTTGCCTTCAAGTTGTTCCACCACCACCACAGCATGCAGTGTGTACCTTTTTTTGCATGGCTGCATGCTATAGCATTGCGGAATTTAAAATATGTATATATGAGTACATATGATCTGTTTGTAACCCCATAAATTCAAGACAGATCTACACATATAACAGAATAAGGTGGCTAAATAGCGCTATTTCAGACTGCAGATGTAGGGGAGAGGCACACATTTTTAATATGAGTTCTTTTTCTACCCCAAAATTTCAGGCAGAGATACCATTTTGAATGCTCTTTTATATGAAAACTCCCAGCAGGTAGAAAACTAGCACACTAGAGAGTGGAATATTTCTCCCTGAGGTACAAGCATTCTACCTGTAGGGAGTGTTCATATAAAAAAGCATTCAAAATAGTATATCTGCCTGAAGTTTGAAGTGATGTAGGCTGCTTGTGTCTCCAAAAGCCTCTCCCATCTCATTTTGATGCATGCATCAATTTGACCTTGATTAGAATTCCCATGTATCTGAATGTTTTGGATGCTGTCAAAAATGACATAGTTGCTGCCCAAGGTTGTCTTCCTCATTAGTATTGCACATAAGATAACTTGATGGTTTTCTGACATTTATGGTTATGTGGGATCTATCATGTCGTGTGTACTGAATGGCATTCATCCAGAAATTCAGAAAAAGTGGGGGAAAGAGGCAAGGTTGATAAAAGTGACTTGTGAACTAACAAAAGAAGAAAAACAGGCCAGAAAAGGACTTTTTATGTGTACAATGCATGAAAATATTGTGGATGTCAACATACTGTTGCTCCTTCTGCATTTCAAACATGCAAGCACACTAATTAATCGCAGTGCTGCTGGTTTTGTGGAGGCGGAGATCAAGGTGGAGGTGGGGGGAAGTTTGTGTGTGTGTGTGTGTGTGTGTGTGTGTGTGTGTGTGTGTGTGTGTGCTCACGCGCACATGCATTTAAATGTTCTCTAGACTATTATTTCATGGTACACTGCACCCCCAAAAGCAACCTGTGTCCTTCTAGCAATTGTGGGGGGGGGGGTTGGACAGGGAGGGGGGATTCAAACTGAGGGGGGTGTTCATCATGTGCTCAGATGTAATCACATAAAGCCAGCTAGCTGTTGGGCATTAGTATGTTAGCTTTGTCCAAGCCTTAGCACCTTCAATGGAACCAAAACGTTCTCTTCATTTGTCACCCCAGCGCACCTTTTGTCCAACTAATTTCCCATTGGCATTGTCCAGAGCTTGGAGTTGATAGGCGACTAGCCTCTTTGCTTGTACCATTCTTTTCTGGCATGCTTGATACATCTGCAATAAATCCAGAAGGATTTGAGAGTGGACTGAGGAAGGATGAGTGACAGAACCGACTGATAAGGCTTGGTCTCCGCAGAGACAAAAGCCTTTCTATTTCTCTTCGGAGGAGACCGTCAGGGCTGCTTGCATTGATTTCATTTGATGAAGTTTTGGCCAGCTGTCTAGGGTAGCTCGAGATGGCAAGAAAACGAAGCTTACAAGAAGCTCTCTCTTTGTCTGACCCAAGGCCAGTATCTAAGGAATAAAAAAACATATCACTTTGGTACATTTGTTTGGTTATTTGATAAAGCAGGAACTTTGACAAAAGAAGGCCACAGCTTAATTGTGCTAAGGTTCGCTTGGGGCTCAGCCCCAGAATCTCTTTTCAGTGCAAAAGCTTAACCCTGGATCTTAGGAAGAATAGATGGAAATTCCCCTGAGCAGGTGCAGAGTACATACTCCACACTGTCAAGTAGCTATGCAGAGCCCTTACAGAACATGGAGTAGCTGGGAGGGCTTCCAAATCATGTGTTTATGATCAAAAACTTGCACCTCTGTCTGTCTGTCTGTCTGTCTGTCTGTCTGTCTGTCTGTCTGTCTGTCTGTCTGTCTCTCTCTCTCTCTCTCTCTCTCTCTCTCTCTCTCTGAAGATAGTAAGCATTGAACAACTTGTCACAGAGTTGATGTCCAGGTGACAAGGCTCAGTATAATATGATGTATAAAAGACTTGTAATGTACAGCGCTTTGTAAATCTGGGCTAACAATTGTTCATATTCACCCCAGTTATTCCTGACTCTTTTTGTCTTCCCCTGTCACCCCAGTTATGTTTCCTTTGATCTACTTGATGCTATTACAACATGGTTTATACTTGTGAGCAATCAGTCTTCGATGCTTTTGACAGAAACTGTAGGGCAGGTGGTTGCCACAGGGAGCATATTGGCAAAGGATGCCCACCTATTTCTCCTGCTCCCTGGATTGGAAAAGAAAGAGGGGAACAACTGAGTAGAAGTGGAAGTGTGGAGGATAAGAGCTGGCATACTACCGGGTAAGGAGGGGCAGCATTTAGCATGCCATCTTAGGCACCAGGAAATCTTGGGCCAGCCCTGAATGTAGGTATCGATTGGGTACTGCAAACTTCAAAAATAATCTTCTATTATCTTCTACAATAATCACCTGAAGATAAAACTCTACTTGGGGTGGGGGGCATTAAATACCTTCCAACCACTAGGTAACATTACTCAACTTGTCTTCTGTTGACTTTGGACGTAGTGTGCCACCTAAAATAAATCTACAACTTTGCTAATAAAAAAGACCACCATGTTTTTGTCTTTGCTTCTGCTTTCTGCCTTGCAAAAAGCCTGTGCACTTCAATTAGTGGTGGAAACTCCTGCATTTTATATTTTCTAGAAAAGGGGGGAACCAAATAGCCAATATTATTTCTTTGAACCAGTAGCCTGATGGGAATCTTGAATCACTGCTGAGCAGCTCTTTAAGTCTGTGTCACTTCTCCTCCTGGCTCGTATCAACTGCAGATTTGGGGGCTCGACAACCATGCCCAGCTTTGCTTTGCCATCCAGCCTCCAGAGAACTCAGAAACCTGCTGCTCGCAACTTGGTTGGTCCTAATAAAGATATCCCCAGAGTGTTGTTTGAGGATTCCCCCCCCCAAAAAAAAACCCTTAGTTTCCTGGTGTCCAGCAATCTAGGGCAACAGATGCAGATATCCAAATGCTTTATATTGTGCCAGCCAGGGGTGACCCCTGTACTGTTCTTTTCCAGCATGCGTGATACATCTGCAAGAAATCCAACAGGATTTGAAAGTGGACGGAGGTAGGATGAGTGTTACAGAACTGGCTGATAAGCTTGATACGTTGCCCCAAAACCAAAACTAGGCAGCAAATCCAAGTAGTGTTCCTGCTAAAGAGCTTCTATTCACATCTGGCTCTTTTCAATTTTGTGCTTTTAGGTCCATGAGAAAAAGGTACTGAAAACCTCCTGACCAAAAGTTTGCATGAAAAAGATTGTTCCATGGCCAGCTTTATGGAACCTTTATGGAGCTATGCCTTCTTTCTGGGCACTATCTATGGTGACATTCTGCTGTCATTCTGGAGAGCCAGGATGGTGTAGTGGTTTGGGAGTTGGACTCAGACCTGGAAGATCCAGGTTCAAATCCCTGCTCAGCCATGAAGCTTCCTGGGTGACCTTGGGCCAGTCACTATCTCTCAGCCCCACCTACTTCACAGGGTTGTTGTGAGGACAAAAAGGAGGGGAGGAAATATGTACACCACCCTGAGCTCCTTGGAGGAAGGGTGGTATAAAAATGTGAAAAATAAAAATAAATAAATGATGCTGTACAAATCCCATTGAAATGAATGAGGGCTGTCCACACTCCTAGGGACTCATGCGCTAGAGTCAAGTTATTTTCAGTAGCAGAAGAGGAATACAGAAAAAAGGAGGCCCTTTTGTAGACTAGGTTACCTCCCCCCCACCCCCCTTGCAGTTGACTTCTTGGCAAAACACTGCATCTTCAGCCAGGAGAAGCGGGCGAAATACAAAAGGGTTTTTGAAGCAGTAAGTCCAAATTCAGACCTTTTTTTCCCTTGCCTTTTATTCCCCATCTCCTCCCTTCACTCCTCCAGTGTCTGTAGACAGCTAAGCAGAAATAAGCCATTGGCTGTAGTATACATCCCATGAATTACCCTGACATCAAATGTAACTTTAGAACGCAGGCACACTTTATTCTTTTAAGCAAACTGGCTCCCCCAGCTATTCTTTATTTACATGGCATGAGGCTCTTCTGCGCACACACACACACACACACACACACACACACACACACACACACACACACACACACAAGGAGGCCATTAAACAAATTAAAAGCGATGAGGATGACTAATACCGTACTCTTGGAATCTGCAATTTGATTAGTCTGAATTTAATACACAAAAGCAGCGCCGGAGCAGGAGGGGAGTCGAAGTGCTCTTTAATAACCTTCTACAATTAAATTATGGTGATGAATTTCACTATTCTGTCATTCTAAAGGGGTCTTATTATCTGATTGACTATGAAAGAAAGTCAGTATTTAACCAGACTTCTTGAATATAGTCACTGCAAGGCACACAGTAGTTGTATAATTTTTAATAACCACTCCCTCTATGCCCTCCCCCTTTTCTTTCACACAACTCTTTCTCTATTTGAATTTATATGATGACTTAAGAATGTTGGTTGGTATGGTTGTTTCAAACTGTGTGAGAACTCTAATATGTTGTTGGTTGTTTTCAGTTTGACTTCTTAAGGAGTGATTTGGTGTTTCTTTTCCCCTTTTATAGAGAAGGGGAGTTTGATGCTCCTTTAAGAAAGGGACGTGCAGAAATTCTGAAGAAATTTCACTGGCTCACTGGAAAGTGGCAGTGGCCTAGCTGGCGTTTTTCCAAGGGGGCCGTAGGTGGGTTGCCGCGTCTCCCCCCCCCACCAGAATGGAGCGGAACCGGAGCCAAAAGGTTCCATTTCATTCCGGTGGGGGGGGGGCAGGGCAAAGACGCGTTGTCCTGCCCACAGCCCCCTTGGAAAAATGCCACTGGGAGGGGCCACTTACATGGTGAGTTGCAGCGCCTTGTGCCACTTAGCGCACAGCCCCCCCCCCCCCTAGCTATGCTACTGAGACATTTGACATGCTGTGTCAGGCATCAGGAGGTCTTGGACCCACCCTGGTTCTAGTCAGAGTAGACAATACTGAGCTAGATGGACAAAAGGTCTGACTCAGTTTAAGACACCTTCATCTACCCCCTGGGGATCCAGAATCAACTTGTACCAGGGTAGCATCTGCAACACAGCAACAGCCCACTGATGTCTATAATATATTTTCAGAAATGGCAGGCTTTGTTTCTGTTCTGAATTGGATGCCCTGCCAGGCCAGCCAACAATAAGAACACACATGTTCATTGCTTAAGGGCTACAGTATCAAGCAATGACTTGTACGGGTGCAACAGCGTGCACAGTGCCATCTCACGTCGCTTGAAGGCAAGGGAAAGGACCCAATAAAGC
Organism: Plestiodon gilberti rubricaudatus; assembly: GCA_026170595.1. Lineage (NCBI taxonomy): Eukaryota > Metazoa > Chordata > Lepidosauria > Squamata > Scincidae > Plestiodon > Plestiodon gilberti. The sequence goes on from JANXHW010000005.1 coordinate 111,783,768, forward strand.
AAGAGCATGGACGGAAGGGTTAACTAGGACGAAGAAGGCCCATGAAATATGAAGCGATGGTGCTTCAGTGCTTTACTGAAGGTGTGGGCGTTTTGAAGAGGGATTTGAAGGAGGAAGGTTGACTGATGGAGGGGGGGAGTGGCTGTTACAGCTACATGGCAAATGTCTGCCTTGGCAATACTAACATAATTTTGTGAAATCGGGAGATGCAAATTCCCATCTGGAATCCCCCGCTCAACAAGAGCTATTAGTGGGATATTCAGAAAAGTAGACTTTGAATAGCTTGAAATACAAATCCCCAGACACTTTTCATGCACGGATCTTGTGGGAAGGGCACCTCGGTGCTTGAAACTTAGGGATTCTTTGCAGAGCCTTTCTGCAGGCTGTGCCCCAAATTAACTTGTTCAGATGCTGAGCACAGGCAGAGAGTGCTTCGCAGCTAAGCAGAACAATGGCTTACCCTTTTTTGTAGTTTGCCTGCTGGTTTGTTCAGTCCTGCTTTGTGTTTCAGTCTTTGGCTGTGGCCTGGACAATGGGTCAGTTGCTACCAAGTGCCGTGCTTAGATTGTAGCCACACACAAAATAAATAAGGGCAAACAGGGAAGTATGAATGTAAAATTAGTCTTTAGGACAGCTGAATCAAGGCCTGTCTATTTACCTTACCATTTCATGCATCCCTTACCCAAGCTTGGATCGACTTATATAATATGCATACACAACATTAAATGAAATTTGCATACTAAAGTTGACAAAGGTAAGGCGGGCCCTGTTCTGCATTATTCTATTGAAAAAACATCCTCTTAACCACAATCTATGGATAGATTCTGTACCTCTAAAAATGCCTATTTAAAGTGGAGGTGCCAATGAAAGTTTGTCTATGGCCTGAACAAACAAAACGGATGGAAGGCTGCCACCCAAAACAATGGGGTTGCTTTTCATCCCCCTATTTTCCCTTGATAGCAATTCGTAGTACTACAGTCCTTGTGCAATATTGTCGAACTGAGAGTTTCCCTGGCCTCACTAGTGGTAACCAATGAAGGGGGGGTGGAGGTGATGACATTTTCACCATGATACTTCACATCCATAGTCAGTCGGAGCCAGTGTGAGTGAGGCATCCTCAGGCAGCTGCTAAGGGCTTAAGCCTGAGCTACATTACACGCGTCGCAGAGCTTCTGACCTCATTTTTGAAGCAAGCGGAGCCGCTGCGACCTCCGCACGGCCGGCGCGTACCTCAAACTGGAATCCTACTTTTGAGGGGGCGGGCGCGCAGAGCTAGGGGGCGGTTCGCGGAGCTACTGCAGCCTGCCAATCGTAGGAGAGGGAGGGAGGGTGGCTGCACGCCAATCTGAACTACCTCCAATCACCACCTTAAGAAGGCGGGACAACAGGAGGGACAACAGGAGGGAAGATACTCCCCCGCTCCAAGCGCATAGGCAGAGGCAGAGACTCTGCCTGTAATGTAGCTCAGCCTTTAGAGCAGTGGGGGCTTCACTGCTGATGCTTGCTCTGGTCCCCCGAAGTGGGCTGAGCCCAGTCAGCAGCTGCCAACTGGGAAGGTTATTGAGATGGCAGGTGTAGGGTTCTTTTATTCTGGATCTACTGACACCAGCAATAACAGCCTTTTAGTTGGTGGCTGGTACCCAACATGTTCTCTCTCTCTCTCTCTCTCTCTCTCCCTCTCTCTCTCTCTCTCTCTCTCTCTCTCTCTCTCTCACACACACACACACACACACACACACACACACACACACACCCCAATGCCCACTGTTACGATGCTGTTTTGGACACCATGGGGGGAGGGCATGGCAGGTAGCAGCCCCTGGCTAAAATGCGGTTTGTTTTTAAAACATTTATTGGCTGCCTTTCAGTCCCATTAAAAGTACCACCAATGCGACTTACACACATAACAATACATCTTGCACACAACTATTACCAGTGATAAAACAACAACAACAGTGACCCAGCTAACAAAAGGGCCAATGAAAGAGAAGTGTCTTTACCATCTTTTAAGGACTAGCAGCAAAGGAGCCAGCAGGGCCTCATGGGGGGGGGGGGGAGGACATTCCAGACCCAGAGTGCTGCGACTGACCAATCCAGGCCCAACTGAAGTGTAGCTGCTGCCCGAGGCAGTCCAAGAGTGCTGCCCTGCCACCCCACCCCACCCAGGAAGCTTCATGGCTGAGCAGGGATTGGAACCTGGATCTTCCAGGTCTGAGTCCAACTCCCAAACCACTACACCATCCTGATTTAAAGAAAACTTCACACATACCCCCCTGGGTGGATAAGAAGAGTGGAGGGCGGCAAGGCCAGTCCCCTTCCTGGAGCACCTCCATCCTTCATGTGGGTCCTGTTTCAAATGAACAAGAAGAGCTGATCTTTTAAGCCTCTGTCTTTGCACGGTTTACCACACATGGTCTTCTGAAGTGTGAGGGCTAACAGTGCAGAAACATTCCCATGTGTCTATACAACGTCCTTTTCCCCAAGGGGTTTTCTTGACACGTGAAGCTGTTTTTTCACCAGGTTGTGCACAGACAGCAGATGTCTGTGTTTGCCTTGTAGGTGTGAGTGGGAAAGCTGTCTCTGTCTACCACAGGAGCCCTCAACCTGCAGTTTCCCATGCATGTTTCTAAGTGTGCTGAAAGTATGTCTGATTCTGAAATCCATTTCAAAAAAACATTTGTTCCTCATCATACCGCACAGGGTATGTTCAGCTACAGGGTGATCTTTGTGAAAATGTGGCCTCCATCACTCTGCCAATGTCACGGAGACCTGTGTCAACCTGCTGCATAAGGGCTATTTGCACAAGGTTAAACTTTTAAGATATGTGTACTGTTTGTTTCTTTTGTGGCATGCCTTCCTCTCACGGTTATGTGTACTTTTACATGGAGCTGTTTTTTTCAAGAGGGATATGGAATGGCTTCAAATGCTTACCCAAAGCAGTGACTAAGGAAGTGTGAGTATGGCCCTCTCCATCTTCCATCAACACTTGTGGTTCTTGTGCGAAGTGGGAGAGATATGTACCCTCTACCAGCATCTTCTTCTTTGCACAGACAGAACAGATATTTTGGTGTGGGGGTTATACACCCCTCCTCTCATCTCTTCACAAGACCCAGGGCCAAATTTAGCATTGCATTGGGCTTGTTATTAGCAGATGGGCATAACACTGGAAGTAAGCTGGAAGTGTCCTTTTTCTTTTTTAATAAATAGCCACATCACTGGTGGGGCACGGTCTGACGTTGGGCTGAAGTGTGTGGAGAGGGGGTTCAGTTAACACCTCCCCCTGACATCATTTCCCCACTACAAATATGTGGGTCTTAGCTTGGCACCCACCCACAGTTTACAATGTGGGATTAGTGAGCTGCCTGCTGGGATCAGTTAGGATTTTTTTCCTCTTTGACCTGAATTAACTATGGGAACAAGGTATTTTGGGGCCTACACTGCACCGCAATGTTCTTTGGGTCACCTCCTGGCCTTTGTGCTGGCAGCAGCCCTGCAGAGCACCTGCCATGCCAGTGGCCAGCGGAATACGATGGTGGATTGCGAGATCCACTATCCTATTCTGCAAATAGGATTGGGCCATTAGATACCTGCACTGGGAGTTAACTATAAATTAAGATCAAGCTTCAACCAGTGGCATTCTTAGGCGTTCCGGCGCCCGGGGGGCGGGGGCTGGAGCGCCCCTGTCCCGCCAGAGCCTGGCTGCCACCCTCCCCCCCGGAAGTGGCGCGTCACTGGCTTCTGGAGAGGCTTTGCTCCGAGGACGGGAAGCCCTCCTCAGAGCGACCGCCCAGTTCGGCGGTCGAGGGCTTTGTGAGAAGTCCGAACGCGTTGCCGGCTTTTATTTGGGTTTTCTGCACATGCGCAGAACCTTTCTGAGGGCAAACGGATGCGTTGGGCCTTCTCACAAAGCCCTCAACCGCCGAACTGGGCGGTCGCAATGAGGAGGGCTTGTCCCGGCTTCGGAGCGGAGCCTCCGGAAGCCGGTGACGCGCCAAGTGGGGCCCCGGGGCCCCAAGCCCAAGCTGCCGCACCCCCCGGAAGCACCGTGCCCACTCAGCGCCTGGGGCGCAGCACACCAGCTCCCCCATACAAAGAACGCCACTGGCTTCAATTTGATGTAAACCCTTTAATAGGATCCCTTGTTTGATCCAAGAACTTGTGTCTCCTCTTTTCATCCCTGTGCCTGCATGTGTTGAGCTACGCCCGTGGGTGAGATGGAGACAATGCAATCCACAAGCAGAACATATGCAATCTTTGAAGTGGCACTGACAGTTTTGCAAAAATGCAGTTTTCCCCTGGGATCTTTCCACACAGCTCTCCTGCATGTATCTATTGTAGTGAAAGCACCACAGAGCAGAGCTTGGAAGGCCAAAAGTCTGCTGCCTCCAGGGCTGCTTGCCAGGAATGTCTATAGAGCAGACAGCCAGGAAAGCTGCTGCTTGTGCTGAATGGTCAGCTCCCTCCCTCGTGTCTCTTTCCTGACCTCCCTTCACTCGTCTTGGAAGCGAAGCACAAAAACAACTTCTGCCATTCAAGACAGTATCAGGTCGCAAAGTGGTTTTGGCTGAACAGCTGCATTCCGTATAGACAGTGATGGCTCATTTGGGGGTGAAGGCAGTTGGCCTGCTAAGCTTCTTTTTCAGCCCTGGTTGCATCAGGTGATGTCCAACAAGACGTTTGCCGGAGTAGTTCATGTTCAGTTCAGTCTCTGCATCATGGTCTGAGTTGTCAGATACAAATGAAAAGTGCAACATATTTTTTATTTGCCTGGCAGTTGTTTAGTTTGCCATTATTTTGGAACAGTGGCTGGTGGAGGTCTTGCTTTCTAAACATGCAGCAGAATAAATTGATAGAGTGAATGGTATTTGGGTGCCACTGAAATTTCACAGAAAATGAAACAAATTTCAGAGTTCCTTTGGAAGAGAAACACCTGAGAATTGCCAAGGAAAGCCAAATGAGGTTCTGCAAAACAACAGAAATGTCTTAGGGGTTCTGCACATTCTCAGACTGCAGATAGGGGTGTCATCCTTCAACACCCCCATGTCAAAACCTCCCTCCCAGTTAAAAGAAACAACCTAATACATTAAAAAGGATGGTTTCTAGCATAAACTGCTCCCTGCTGTGCTACCTGTCTATTTGCAAAAAATGCAAATGCAGGGAAGTATTAAAAATGTGACCGTTCTCCCAAAGTCTAAAGCGGTATAGTCACTGGCGACTGGCGTCACTACAGGGGGGGGGCGGAGCTGTAAGTTCTGCTGAAATCGGAGCCTCCCTTACACAGAGGAATGAAGCGGCCCCGCCCCCTCACCTTCGGAGCCTTTCAGGGAAGCGAAAGTAACGCGCAGGAGACTCCATGTGCGTTGCTTTTGCTTCCCTGAAAGGCTCCGAAGGTGAGGGGGCGGGGCCACTTCGTTCCTCTGTGTAAAGGAGGCTCTGATTTCAGCAGAACTTACAGCTCCGGCCCCCCTGTAGTGACGCCAGTGGGTACAGTCCATTCTGATACCTCAGGACTCTACTACTTTGTTCTCAGTTGATTGTGTAAAGCAGGCTTCACGCTAATAATACTTACCTGGAAGTCCTGGACTTCTGGGTTTGACGACCGTGTGTGAGGAGCACAGTAAGGAGGGGAACGATCTACTTCTTGCTTGAACTGGTGGCAAATTGGAGGGAGGTGGTGGTGGCAGACTCCGGGTGAAAGGCACCCCGAATCCACCACCCCCTCAGACCCCTTGCAAGCTGCTGCTGATGCAACCCACATCAGAAGGCCTCATGAGTCATGATTAGGCTTACCAGTGTCCCGGAATTGACACTGGCTTCAGCCTAGAGTGGACCTGAGTCGCTCCCAAGGGTGCACCGTGGCTGCCCAATGGGCTTCCGGCTTCTGGAACTTCCGGTCAACGATGCGACAGAAGCCGGAACCCCATTGGGCAGCTGCAGTGCAACCTTGGGAGCGGCTCAGGTCCATTCTAGGCTGAAGCCAGCGTCGATTCCAGGACGCTGGTAAGCCTACTCATGATGAATGGGCTGGCAGTGGGGCTGACCAAGTATGAGGTGATGACAGGGGGGACAGCTGCCTTGTTGGCTCCCGTAACATCTAATCCCAGTCACACAGACAGCAAGGTGAGGGGAACTGGTGAGCCTCCCTCACAAGGCTGTTTCACAAAGCTCTGTGTATTATCTGAGCTGCTGAACTGTCCACCCCACATGATGTGGCTTCGTTTCAGTGTTCCAGAGCTAAGGCGGCACCCGGATAGCTTCATCATTGCACCACCTCATATTCTGTGATGACAATTCACTTCAGCGATGCCAGTGTACATTGTTTACTTTTGTTCACTCTATAAAGTTCATCTTCTCCATCTGTCAGCGCGATTGTGTGTGATCAATTAATAAATCTAAAAAGGCTGCAGTCCTCCCTGTGTTTAGGTCTTCTTTAATGAATGTTCTTTCATAGCATGGATAATGGGAAGGGAAGGGGTTAGCCTTTTATGATTTCCGTAATGCCATATTTGTTTTTTCTGCTGATTACTGCTCTATGGAAAAAAAACAACAACCTTGAACCGCAAAAGCGATCCAAGCAATTTGTGTTGACTGTGCGTGTGCCTTCAGTAAACATCCTCCCCCCTCCTTTCCCTGTGGCTGTGTGTTTGTTCCTTGATAAAACTAAACAGGGTTTGAAAAGACAAGAGAGAGAGAAAAACAGAGGGTGCCTTAAAAGAACAACATATCTCTTGTCTACCTGCACTGGGAGGAAAATCAGTTCCACAATGAGTGCTACAAAGAAAGCGTCATTGTTGTTGGACTTTTTTCTTGTTGGAAATACTAAAAAGGAGAGAAACCACCATCAGTGACATTTGTGTGGACAAGATCTAGTATTGTGTGTGCCTGAAACTCAAAGAAAGCTAGCTCAACAGCATTCCCAATCTACTTTCATGGTTAGTGTAAGAACTCTTTCACTGACGACCAAAAGGCCAGGCCTTTTTTTTAGTGTGGTTTAAACACATTGTAAATCTGTTTGAAAACTTCAGTTAGTAGCCTAACATAAATCTTTCAGACAGATAGAACTTGAATTAGGGCCACAGTGTTTTCTATATTTACCTGAGAGTAAGCTGAACTAAATGGGACTTCTGAATAAACATGCACACAGGCTCGCATTGCAGACCTTAAGCCTTGTTGCGAATCTAACGCTCCCTCCTCCTGAAACCCTTTTACTCCCCGGTCCAATAAAACTCAAAACGGTGCCCTTGCTCAGAGCTATGCCACACCAATGCAGAGTTGGAGGTCTTGTATAATAGGCTTCAAAGTCCCATCCTCATCAGGAGGCAGACAAGCTATACCAATCTGGAATCAGCCCGTGAAAGAATGCATTAGAACAGGGGTTCTCAACCTTTGGAGGCCCAGGTACCCCCTATCACGGTCCAATTTTCTGAAGTACCCCTGCTAATTAACTGCTAATTAATTGGGTCAATTAATTAATTAATTAACTAGGTAATTAATGATAAAATAAAAAGTACTAAAACAATTTTAAATGTGAACAAATGTCTTATTTAACTCTGTGTGTGTGCGCACGCACGAGGGAGAGAGACACACATGCAAGGATCTCTTTTTTCCTCCAAGTCACACTACCCAAAATCAGCTCCTCCCTCCCCCACCCCACCAAAGAACATTTTCCAAAGTACAAAAATAAGCCCAAAACCAACATCAGAGAGACAGAAGGGCTCCGAAAATAATTTAAATTTAAAATCCATGTTAATTAACATTTAATGAGCTGCTTATGGGGCAGATAAGGGTCAGGGCTTGGTGTACCCCCAGCAAGAGGTCCACGTACCCCTAGAGGTACCCGTACCACAGGTTGAGAACCACTGCATTAGAAGACTATCAATTGTCCTGAGCAGAGGCGTTACTAGGACGCGCGTCACCCCAAGGCGGGGGTGCGCGCGTCACCTTAGTGATGCCCCCGACTATGCCCCCTCTAATGTACTTTTAGGCGCGGCCATAGGCTGTGCCACGATTTTTTGGGGGGGCGACCAGGCTGCACCCTGCCCCAGGTGCCCCCCCGCTCCTTCGCATCGCCCTCCGGACGCTCCGAGGCCGGCCCGGGAGCCGGCCTCGGAGCGTCCGGCCCGGCTGGCGCTCCAGGGCCTTCTGAAAGAAGGCCCAATGCGTCAATATGGGTAGTTTTAGTTGTTTCGTGCATGCACAGACCGGTTTGGTCTCTGCGCATGCGCGAAACAACTAAAACTACCCGTATTGACGCGTTGGGCCTTCTTTCAGAAGGCCCTGGAGCGCTGGCCGGGCCGGACGCTCCGAGGCCGGCTCCCGGGCCAGCCTCGGAGCGTCCGGAGGGCCCAATGGTGACGCGCGTCATGGAGGTGACACGCGCGGGGGTGCGCGCATCACCCCTTTGCGCGCGTCACCCCGTGGCGGCCCGCTCCCGTCGCTTGACGGGAGCGACGCCAATGGTCCTGAGGTTTTCATCAGTCAGATGACCTCAGATTCCAATGTACTGCTTGGTGATAGGCACTCTGCCTCCAAGGCTGGCCAGTACCTGTGAGCAGGTTGGTGATCAGGTGGAACACAGGCAGGTGACAGGCAGGCAGGCAAGCAGGAAGGTCAACAGGTAGGTAGATGATGCAAAGGGTTGGTCTGGTCATCTCTCCAAGTGACAAACAGAGCAGCAGGTCTGGGAGCTTTCTAGCAGGAAATGGCAGAACTGAGTGAGGCTTTCAGAGAGATGTGCAGAATCACCCTAAGAGATGTCACATCTGACAGAAATTCATTTGCCTTTCCTTGACAATTCTCAGATGTTTCTCCTTGACATTTGCTTCACTCTGCTCCTATGCTGTTTTAGAGGGACTTCTGGGCTGCCCATTAAGCAGAGAGATTGTCAGGGCTGAGCCGTAAGCACTTGTCAAGTGGGAGCCCTGAGCCAGGAGCTATGTCAGGAACCCAAGTTGGAGGCAACACCCCAGGGCCAAAGACCACAGCAACATCAGAATCAGTCAGGAATTACTATCATTGCCCTGGCAAAGGCCCAGCCTAAAGTCTTTATAGCCTTTACTATAGGAGGAGAGCCATTGGCCAGCCTGGGTAGATGGAGTTACTCCAGTCCAGTGTATCTGGTCTAGGGAGATACTACACAGAGTCAGGGGCTCTCAGTGCTATTTGGACAGCTCCTTACAGAGAGTATTTTGGACATCATTAAAGCATATCTATTGTCACTTCTTTAATTGGAAATGTTTCTCCATTTGGACGTTTTGCATAAAGTGCCAAATAGATTGGACCGAGCTCAGAACAGGTTCTCAGAAATGTTCTGGTGGTCATATATGAAGTCAACGCCACTTGAATGCCTGGGGAGGAGGTATTATGCAGATGTCCATTGCTACATAGCATTTGCCATCACCCTTGTTTTGTTTTCTGCTTTGTGGTGACATTTTTTCAAAAGTTTGTTTTGCTGTGTCCTGGTGGTGCTAATAAAGCCAAACTCGCTTTGGTCGCAGCTTATTATTTATTCCCTTCCCCCCCCCCTTCTTTGCCAGTGAGGTGGCAAACTGTTCTTTTTTTCGGGGGGAAAAAACCTTGCCTCATCTTTGCTCTCTCCACCCCCAGATTTCAGAGATCATGGACTATTATGTAACAGATGGTCTGACAGACCTCCAACTCTTTGCTGTGATGGCTAGCTTGGCGCAGAAAATAGCAGCAGTGGAGTAAGTATTCAGAAACATAGACGCTCATGAATTTTAACTCCCTCGTGACAAAGGAATTCAAGGGGGCCAGGGCTGATCTATCAGTTGCCAAAGTAATTAAAAGACTTAGATGGTTCTCTAGGACGGAGTATCTCATCCTTGTTACAGGCTGTTTATACTGGATTAGCCTTGTTCACGTACTATTCATCTATATATGAATAACCATAGAACAAAACAATAAGCCAGCCTTAATCCAAAATTGATACATTCCAACAAACATTGGTCAGGGGAGGGCTGTTCTTTTAGCTTTTAACAAAAAGTACAGTATGATATCAAAAAACAAGGCATGCCAGAGCAAAATGAGTAGCAGTTTTAATTTTGATTTTCACTTCTGAGGCTCTCCCTGAATTTACATATCGTAGACCTAGTAAAACCCATTGGTTCTACACAGAGCCGGCCCATCCATATGACCAACTGAAGCAGTCGCCTCAGGCAGCACAATGGTGGGAAGCGCTTATCTCTGTCTGCCTGCTTGCCTCCACTGCTCCTCTTTCTCCATCCACTCCCTGGATTGGAAAAGGATGAGGGGGGCAGCAGGCCAATGCTACCTCAGAGCAGCCCTGAGCCTGCCACCAGTTGACCCTGGCATGGGCTTCTCCTCAGGGCCTTGCTTGGCACAGTCTCATGACCTCACCCAGCAGAACAGAACAAAATCTACCTTCCAAGGGCATTTTACTGATAAAGGTAAAAGTGTCAAAGCTCTGCGTACATGAAAAGCACAAAGTACAAATAGGCTGAGCAGATTCAAGAAAAGGCCCAAGGCAGGCACAAGTGCTTTGTAAATGGATATATTTCCCTGGGTGGATGTTGTTGTTCCCTGAAAGCTGGGTCTGAAGTATTAGTTTTTCATAGTCTCTTATTTGGAAACCCCTGGTTTGTGAAAAAGAATGCTGTTTTTCTCCTTTTCATGTCTGCTCACAATACCTTTGTGGTTGAATAATAGTAGCTTGAGCTTTGGGTCAAAGTGGGCTCATGTCATCAGCTCAACACTCTTTTATAGAACAGTTTTGATTTGGAGTAAGGAAAATAGAGCTGTTACTATATCCATCACCACATCCCTGTCACATTATAGGGCATCAAGAACCAAATCTATGGAAGAAATCCTGAGAATCCTGTCTTGATTAGTCCTTAACAGAGAAAAGGCAAACCGCTTAGAGAAATATTTTCAGAGATATGAAAGGTGCCTGAAGTTTGCAGGATTGATTAAACTGTGACAGACCTTGTGCGGAGTACTGCTAAAAAGTTAAAACACTTGAACATGTTCATAACAGTGCATAAAAATATGGGAAGGAACTACTGTAGTAAGAATCACAGGCTTTGGGATCTCAAATGCAGCAAGAGTTGAATCCCATGCAGATGTTGGCAACATGTGTGCATGAGGAATGTGGGGGGGGGCAGCATAAGCATATCAGCAAGCCCCATCCCAGTGTGCTCTGAAGCTCCTCCTCCACCCCCATGAGGTACAGGATTTTTGCGCCTTAATCACAGGGTGAATCTCTCCCTGAGTAAGTATTTGCCGCTGCAAACAAACACTATACTGTACTTTTGTGCATGTGGGCAGGGCTTGTCAGTACATTCTCACCCCACCCATGTACACACACTGCTAACATCTGCACAGGGCTCTGGTAGTGTTAGCAAAGAAAAACAGGAGGTATATACAGTGTAGCAAATTATCAGAAGGCTTCGAAAGAGCCAATTCAGTTCTTGCCTTCGATGGCTATGCTCTGTTGCATTGGAGCAGTGATTCCAGGCAATGCTTCTCTCTCTCTCTGTTCTTTGGCAGTGAGTGAAAAGCTGCATATTATTTTTATTGTCTGCAATAATACCCACAGAACAGATCTGCAAGTCTGCCTGTCTGCCTTTTTCTTCTGAACTGACTTGACAAATCATAACAGTATCAGAAGAGTTCAATTGAAATATGGCAAAGACAGTGACCATTAGCAATCAAAGACCCATTCGCAGCAGTGTGACACTTGAACACTCATCCAAATATAAGCAGAGAAGTGGCCTGATGGATCTCCTCAGCACTGGCATTCCGTACTTTTGGCATCACCACCAAACATGCCCCATTTCTTCTGTCCGCCAACCATACCTCCAACCATGGTGGGGCACAGAGCAGGCCATCTGAAGCCAATATTAAGGTAGAGTCATAAGGGGGTAGGCCAGCGGGTAGCGCAGTGGGTTGAACCGCTGAACCATGAGCTGACGATCGAAAGGTCGGCAGTTCGAATCCGCGACGGGGTGAGCTCTCGTTGCTTGGCCAGCTCCTGCCAACCTAGCAGTTCCAAAGCATGTTAATGCGAGTAGATAAATAGGTACCGCTTGCGGGAAGGTAAACAGCGCTCCGTGTTCCAGCTGCATGCTACGCGCTGCGGCAAGAAGAGTCATGCCGGCCACATGACCACGGAGGCGTCTTCGGACAACGCTGGCTCTTCGGCTTTGAAAAGGGGATGAGCACCACACCCTAGAGTTGGACACGACTGGACTTTCAGGGGTCACCTTTACCTTTTTACATAAGGGGGTATGTGGCGCTTAAGGAATCCATGTCCCAGTTTGGATTGAACTACTCTTGTTGAATACTTGGACAAGTCTTTGTTTTGTTTCAATTTTAGAATCAATACAGAAAGGGATAATCTGAGGTTTTTCTTTTCTTTTCTTTTTCTTTTTTACAAAAAAAACCCTCAAGGCAAATAGAGGGTGTTCACAGGCTTCTCTATGATTCAAATGTTCCAGCTTGAGGATAAACAAAGCTGTGAAATAAAGGTCATTTTAATCAGGCATCATATGGGAGAATTACCTGAGGGCAAATAAACGCAAGTATCAGATTCTTATCAAATCACTGGGAATAATAATAGCCTGGTCACTGGGGAGAGTCTGTTAGTGTTGGCCCAGTGGGCCGGATAACAATATCGAGGCTCTCCCCGGCTTCCTACGGCTGCGTCTAGCCCATCTGCTTCTCTCTGGCCATATGGTAGAGAACTATCAGAGACTACAAACATCTGAATTTAATGCATCTGAATGTTCTTCTGTTTTCACTGAAACTTCATAGAAATGCTATCACTTTGAATACTTCTTTCAAAAGGGGCTTTTTGTACTTTTATGTTCAGTGGCTCTTTGCATGATGACATTAATGTTATTAAAGATGATCCTATATTTGCACGGCAGTATCTCAGATTTGCATAGAAAGTTGCCCCTGTGCTACGTTATCACTCTATTGTTAGTTCCCAGTGTATTTTGTTAGTTCACTGTTGTGGGGAGAGAAAGAGACAGAAACATATGGGAATGTTCAGAATAGTCTTCTAAATGTGTTGCATTCCTTTGCCTTCTTCTGCCTTCTGGTCGCATAGCAGGCTCTGGGAGCTGACGTGAAATCTATAACTGAGGTGCACCCAGATGTCATGTTCCCATGCCCTCAAGTTCAGTGCTTGCGCTGAGTGGGACAAAGCACGTACTTTTCTCCTGAGGGTTGGAAGTATGACTCCTGCCGTCAGTCCTGCAGGGAACCTGCTGGTCCCACAGTTGCTGCCCCATGGGCAGGTGGGATCAGGTGGTGTAATGTTTGGGTATCCATAAATATAGTCAACAGGAATGTGGACTGGCATAAAACACTTCTTGAATCTGCAGAGTCACACAGTAGTTATACACCAGTCACAAGCCTTACTTTGCTGTAACAGGCAAGCCCAAGCGACCTTAGGGCATATCCACAAATTAAAAAAGGTATCCCCTGACAATTCAGTCGTGTCCGACTCTAGGGTGTGGTGCTCATCTCCATTTCAAAGCCGAAGAGCCAGCGTTGTCCGAAGACGCCTCCGTGGTCATGTGGCCGGCGTGACTCTCCTTGCCGCAGTGCGTAGCATACAGCTGGAACACAGAGCGCTGTTTACCTTCCCGCAAGCGGTACCTATTTATCTACTCGCGTTGACATGCTTTGGAACTGCTAGGTTGGCAGGAGTTGGTCAAGCAACGAGCGCTCACCCTGTCACGGGAATCGAACTGCCGACCTTTCGATCGACAGCTTATGGTTCAGCGGTTTAACCCGCTGCGCCACCCGCTGGCCTATCCACAAATTACCATTTCCTTAATATTGATGACTACTGTGTAGGAAAAACCAGGGGCATAGCTATGCCCTGCGGATATGGGGGCCGCACCCCATGACATCCCCAGTGATGTCACAAGCCCCGTCCACCCACATGTGATGTCACCCGAAACACACACACACACACAGAGCAGTTTTTCACCCAAAAAGCACACTAGGTGCATGGGCATGCGGGCGACTCATGTTGCCGGCGCCGCGTCAAAAAATATCATTTTTGCCACCCCCGCACCACCCTGCCGCCCAAATTGCTGCTGAATCGGCGACTTGTGCGCCCCCCCGCCACATGCTACCTGGACTCCCCCCGCCCCCCCCCTTGAATCTGCCTAGCCACTGAGGTCATTTGGAGAGGCTCTGCTTTGGGGACCTTTGCTGGCTGAAGCTGTTGGGGAGTTGGGGACAGGACCTTTTCTGTAGCCTCTCCCAACTTGTGGGACTCCCCCACCCCCGGTGAGGCCTGATTGGCTCCCTCTGACAGTGTCTCCTAAAGACTGTAAAAAAAAAACCTCTTTCATTTGGCCTGTGGCTTGCTGAAGGTTCTTTGAGCTCCCTATTTGACTGATTTTGCTGTGTTTAATAATAGTTGCTGCTTTTTCATTTCAATTTTTGCTTCGTTGCTGAATGTTTTAATTGATGTCATTTTGTTGTGAGCCAGTCTGAATACCTTTTGAAAGGCAGTATAATAATAATAATAATAATAATAATAATAATAATAATAATAATAATATACAATATTTATATACTGCCTTTCTTGGTCATTGGATTTCTCCTCTGACTTTAATCCAAGGCGGCCATCACCTCCCACACTTGACCGATGCAGCTGGCAGCTCTTATCTTTCCTCACAAAGGCTTTCACAGCTTTTTGTCGGCGGCGTGTCTCGAACTTGCCATTCACCGATCTTCAGGCTTGCAAGGCGGCAGCTCTACCGACTGAGCCAGACCCCTCTGCTGGACTACATAGACCCTTGGTCTGATCCTGCAGGGTACTGGTACGGTACATACATTTCATGAAAAAGCTCCTAGGAATAAAGAAAGACCACTACTGAGAATCAATACACACCACTGCATAGTGTCATGTGGCCATCCTACCTTTGCCTATGTCGCCTGTCAGCCAGCAATTCACTTGCAATAATCCACCACACAGAAAAGCCACTGATCTCTACACCATGAGAGGAGGCTTCCCAAAGCCAGTTGTATGGTTTTGCAAGGATCTAGCCTATGCACTCTCACCAAAGGGGTGTGTGTGTGTCTGCAGGGAGACCAGTCACACCAGCAAAGAGGCCTCGCTCTTGACATCACTTGTTTGCAGAGGGTCAGGTGATACATTACTGTCTAATCCCTAAGTGCTTCTGGGTCAGGCTTAGTTACTTGTTGTCCTGAGCCAAATAACTGTTCCTACCTTACCTCCACCATCATCAAATCATTGCATATCAGGAGGTGTAGGAGGAAGTGTCTCTATTTTAGTGTCATTGCATGCTTGCTGTTTGGAAGCCACAGGGAACATTGCAAAATGACCTCCATTTTGCACTGTCCTTGAGACCCTGGAAAACATCTACTACTGGACCATCCATTTTATACCCCACAAGCAAGCAAGTTAAAATGTTTACTAGTTTGAAGTGATATTATGTGAATTGCTCATAATGTCTACAAACAGAGTGCAATCCTCAGATGCGTACGATTGCAGCCTTAATAATGTGCATACAGTATTTTGCTGTACAAATCTTGATCTTGCACTTGTACAAGAGTGGTGGGAGGGGCATGATTTCTGGCAATTCCCCCTTGCTTCTATAGTCCCCTGAAACTCCACCCCCCAAATCTGCTGCTGACTGTAGCGGGACCCTCAGGAACAAGATTTGTATGTATGTGGCACAGGGAGCTGGAGAGGGAAGAGGGAATCAGTCAAAACCTTGCCCCTCACAATCAGTCAAAACCTTGCCCTTGTCTCACACAAGTACAAGACAGAGCTTGTGCAGGGGAGCTTGAAGACCTTGATTCAAATCCCTGAGCAGCCCTGCAGCTCAGTGACCTTTCTCTAGCCCAGCAGTTCTCAAACTGAGAAAACTCCTGAAAGGCGTCTCTGGGAGCCCCACAGGCACAACATTACATGGCAGGGCAGAGTCTCAGGGAGCATCAGTGCATGTGTGGAGTGTCAGAGCAGCAGTACTGAGCCCAACTCTGAATACCAGTGAAGAACTGGGACAGAAGGGGAATAAGGAAGAAGAGCCATGAACAGAGGAAGTGGGAGGAACGGACAAGCAAATTGGGCAGGGGGCAGATGGAAGCCTCTTATGGTGTGCTCGTTGTGGAGCTCCTGACGGGGTCTCAGGGAATCCCAGGGCTCCTAGGAGCATGCTTTGAAAAATACTGCTCTAGCCTACCTCACAGGGTTGCTGTGAGGATAAAAGGGGGTGGGTGAAGACCGTAATACTACCCTGAACTCCTCGGAGGCAATGTAGATACAAATGTAATGAGGAATGGAAGCTGGCTGGTTTAGCTACCAAATAGGTGTATAGTTGGAGTGTGTGGAATTGAGTAAGGGTATTCCTGGCTCCAGGCTCCCATGGTTAGCTTGCACCCTGACTTTCCTGCTGTGCCCAAGGAAAAAAAGAAAAAAGAGTTAGATAGTGCCCTACTTTTCAGCTACTGCTATTTGACTGGGTGCTCTCTGGGTACATAGTCAGCAAGGATACATTAGCACAGCTCTGAAATCTTTCCTCATGAATTAGCTCTCTTTTTTAACTAGCACAAGCATCCTTTCATATTAAAATCTCAAAGCCTATTTACAGCTCCCAATAGCCTTAATGTGAGTTCAGCCCACCAAGGGGAAAGCTGGACAGCAGTAAATACATGACGGTTCAGTTGAGTTACCCTTTAAAGGGAAAAAAGGCCATTATTATACACATGGTACGGTGCAATCTGATTTTTTCAGATGTACCAGGTTGTGTGTTGGGGGGTGGGGTGGGGAGAGGGAGATCTTAGATAATCAGAGTTTCAGATAAAAATGTCACATTAAATCATTCCTACATAGGGGATTGCAAAAGAAATTCAGTTGTTTAGCTCAAGTTGAAGCAAAGTTTTGCACACATTTGAAATTCAGCAAAACATAATTCCTTTTAAGTTGTGACATTTGAATTTGGGGGTAGTTATTCATTTACAGTGCAATCTTGTGTAAGATGCGGTGGCTGGCCTAAAGGGCCAGCCACCGCATCCTGTGCAGTTCCCAGGCCATGTTGGCGCGGCTCGGACACACCTTGTGAGAAGGGGACGTTTGTCCCCTTCCCTATGGGCCTCCTCAGATGCACACCAGCTCCAGAGCTGGCGTACATCCGGGGAGGCCGTGTAACATCGGCACGGGCTATGACAGGGGGCTGGATACCAATGCCGATATCCACGCCCCCTCCCAGTGGCCCCCCTCCCTTGCAGCCCATCCTTCCCCGCCCCTGCACCACGCAGCCTAGCACTTACCTGGGCCGTCCGGCATAGGGTCTGTAGGCCGGGGGAGTGAGCAGTGCCGGCCTCCGCGCCAGCACCGCTTACTCTCCCAGAGTCGCAAACATGCTTTACGGCACGTTTGTGGCTCCCTACGCCAGCGCCAGGCCAGCGTAGGTTACACAGGATCGGGCTGCCCAAGTTAAACCTTGACTCTGATTGATGCATAAAGCAATCAAGAAACAGCTTGTGATATTAATTATTTTTATACCTTTTTAAAAATTCCAAATCTATGCCTTGTAAGTAGCCTGGTAAATAGATTTTATAGAAAAGTGGCTTTGAAGAGTGAATGTCTGCCAGTCAGCTTGGAACTGGACCCAGAGTAACTAAACACACAACCCTATTTTTACCCACCCAACTCATAAAATAGATCATTTATTTCAAATCGAATCTGACCTGACCTGTTTTGGACCTTGTTACACTCTTGATGCACTGGGGGCACAACTGGGTCCAATCTTCTTGCAACCTAATACCCAACAAGGTTCCCCCCCTTTAAATGCTCCCTAGGATTTATATTTGACTCTTCTGAACATACGAAACTGCCCTATACTATCTATCTCACCATTGGTTTCTCCAGTCCAGTGCTGGCTACCCTGATGTGCAACACTTTCCAAGGTCTCAAGCAGAGGTCTGCCTCTGCTCTGCTGACTCGGATTCTGAAAATATTAGGGACTGTCTGAACCTGAACCCTTCTGCATGCAAAGTGTGCATTATCACAGAGCTGTGGTTGCTCCCCGGTGTTGCCTGGGACTATGACTGAAGGCTGGGATGATGAGGTCTGTTGCCTTCACAATGGATGGAAAGTGGAGTCCACTGGGAAAAATCAGATATATTTTTACACACCAGTGCAAATGCCTACAAGGACTCTTCCAGCAAACTTCCACATGGCCCACACTGAAGCGCCTACTACGCCGGGGGAGGATAGGATTGGGCTTCCCGAGGTAGTGTATAGCTATCCTGCCTAGTAGCCAAAATGTAATCATAATTAATGTGGGATACGTGTCTTTCCTGACTGCTTGTGGACACTACAGAGATCTGAGGTCAATCGTCATTTCCTATAGGGCATGCACATAACAAGTGAATCCCTCTTGCACCTTACAGGGCACACACGGCAGACCAACTTTGTAACATGTGGACCTACCCTCAGTAATAAGGTTTGTGTGAAACTTGCAATCATTGGTGAAATGTTTTTTTTTCTGTAATAACAGATCAGACTCATGGGTAGGCTTACCAGATTTTTAGGTGCCCAAACCGGGCACACACACGCCCTATTTTCCCCCCTCCAGAATTTTTTAAAAATATTTTTTATTTTCAGGCTTTTGTTCGTTTAGCACAGATCGAAAATTTTAATTTTCAGGCTTTTGTTTGTTTGTTTGCTTGCTTGCTTGCTTGCTTGCTTGCTTTTGCGACCCATAGTGGCTGCTGGGGCTTACATTGGGGCAAGGGGACAAATGTCTCCTTACCCCCAAGGAGACCTCCAGCAGCCCAAACTCCCCTGCAGGATGCACTCCATCCTATCATGGGGTGCACCCATGGCGCGTCTAGGAAAACTTTAGAAATCGTGGAAGCGGCGATGGTGGCAGGAGTGGGCAGACCTGGAAAACCAGGATAGACCTGGTTCCAGGACCGGCTGGCTAGGACCGGGCTCCGGAATCTGGACTGTCCCAGTATTTCCGGGACAGATGGTAAGCCTAGTCATGGGTTATAAAATCCATGGTGTTTTTTCTCTGACCTACTATTTCCATTGCAAAGATACAATTATAGAGTGCGGTTTTTTGTTTTTGTTTTTTAATCTCCAAGCTAGGTTCCAGGAAAAGGCATATTCAACAAAGCACAGAGTCTGTTCAAATACAACGTTTTTGAATGCACAAAAGAGGCCAAACTCGATCCGCTGCCTGCTCAAGCTCCAGAAAAGATGTAAGCTTGAACTTGCTCAGAGCCGAGTAATGCTATCTTGTCAATAGGAATTGCCTTGAGTCTCTATCTGTTCAGCCACTCTAATTAATGATCATTTAACTGTACTGTCAGCCCTGTTTAAATTTGAGTGTTGCCAGTTGCTTCCTTCATCTGACCAGCCAATAGGAGCTAGGCAAGTCATTCATGCATACCACTGCCCCAGTGGCTCTGAGCCTATAGCAGCCCAGTTTAATAGGGCATTCAGAGCTCATTAGTGAGGAAACACATCAGGAGTGACCGCTCCAGTACCACACGTTGCAACTAATAGCCTCGGTGAACAGAATCGTTTCTGTTTCTGCTCACTTGTTGTTGAGTCCTTTCAGTGTCAACAAGTGGTCATGTCGGCGGGAGCCCGTCATTCTGCCCAACAGTTTTATCCGTTGCTCTCCCGAGCCAGACTTGTGTCCTCCTCCTTTGTTTGGCCTACAATGAAGCATGAGCAATCACAAAGGCTTCACAGCCATTCATCATCAGCTCACGAATTCACCCAGCAATATTGCCTGCCAAACGTTCAGGCCATCATCGTGTTGGCACCGTGTGTGAATACC
Organism: Plestiodon gilberti rubricaudatus; assembly: GCA_026170595.1. Classification (NCBI taxonomy): domain Eukaryota; kingdom Metazoa; phylum Chordata; class Lepidosauria; order Squamata; family Scincidae; genus Plestiodon; species Plestiodon gilberti. The sequence goes on from JANXHW010000005.1 coordinate 111,803,597, forward strand.
CGTGAAATACAAATAGTTCTTTAGCTGACACTTTTTCTTTCTTTTTTTGCTTCCGTAGCCACGGCAAGGATAGAGACAAGGAGAAACAGGGAACCGTAAAGAAGGTCTGACTGAAAAAAAAGATAAGATTTGGTCGTGGAGGGAGGTGGTGAAAAAAGACAAAGCAACTGGGGACGGAAAGCAGGTTATAGACGGCACTGATACCAGCCAGTCAAAGCTTAGCACTTCTATGTCCCATTGATTTAGCATCTACTTAACTCTCTTTTACTAGACTCAACTGGAATTCAGAATGTTTAATTGTACTCTGTTGCAGCTGTGCCCCAATTAAAGAAATCTAAAGAGGCAATCCTATCTACACTTACCTGGGAGTAAGCCCCATTGACTATAATGGGACTTACTTCTGAGTAAACATGCATTGGCTTGGGCTGTTAGTCTATTAGTCATATGAGTTTTGGTTTATTAATTTGTTAACCAATAATTAATCTGCATAAATTATGAATCAAATGTATAAATAGAAGTCATGATTCTGAAATAAAAAGCATGATGCTGACAGATGACAAAAAAGGGACCGTCTTAAGTAAGAGGCATTCTCTCCTCTGTGAAATAGGGGCAGGAATGCCTTTTCCACTATGGTGCCTCCTGATCACACACGGTTTTTGTAGGTGCTCTTATTAAAATGAATATTTAAAAAAAAACTCGCTCCTTCTGGAGGCAACTTTGTAATCAGTGAATCCACCTGATTAATTGAGTAAACACTGCATTACGACTCACTGCTATTGACTGTATTATAAAAGTACATCATGTGATCCCTGTGATCCCATTGTTAATATGTAGGCAAGTCCAAAGACCACGCGGTTGAACAGTGCCAATTAACCATTAATGACTGTTTGGGGAACTACTAGATCCACCTCCTCTTGCCCTCGACACCCCCGGATGCCCCCTCCCCGCCCAGCTACTCCCCTGCCCTCTGCCTCCCCACCCATGAACCGCCCCCGTGCCAGGGCCTTCTGGACTCCGTGGTGGCTGATCCCATAGTCTCACAAGGTATCAGGGTGGAGGCATGTGCAACTTGTAGTGTTGCTTTCAAAAACGTGTGAGAGAGTGCCAATGAGGAGCCCATTGGTCCCATAGTACCCTGTTTCCTCCTCCCCTGGATAAGACCTCCCCTGAAAATAAGACCTACTGTGTTTTTTGGGAGCCAAAATTAATATAAGACCCTGTCTTACAGGGTAGGGTAGGGAAACAGGGTAGGGGTTTCTGAAATCTCATGATCTCCCAGAGAGACTTGTATTCGACTGTCGCAAATGCAGCAGTGCTGCCACAAATGGTGTGCCACTGCCGGGAGCTTTAGAGCCACTGACATGAAGCCAGGTAAGTCAGGGAGGGGGAGTTCGTGATCAGGGATGGGGAGGTTCGGGAAAAAAGTGCTGACTTTGGAACAAGATGCAGGCCAACTATATTTAAAGGCATCCATGTAGAAAGTAGTACAATAGCCTTAAGGTTACTAGACAAACATGCATGATGGTTGCTAGGCTTGAATCAGAGAAAAAAGGTTGTGCACCTATTCTCAAAAGGTTGGTGAAAAGAGCATCCTGGTCACTGCCACAATCTCAAATTGCAGCCACATTGGTGGATCCCAGAAAGAGGTCAGTAGTGGAGGGATGGAGCATGGTGTTCATCACGAAACAGAAGGAGATGCAAGTGGGTTCACATATTAGAGGAAGATTGTATATTAACTAGCCCCCTACCAATAGGGCCCAGGTGATAGCTCAGCATTGTATATTAGTCTATCAGGAATGGGCTGAACTTGATTCTGTTCTATCAAGGAACATCACCTTACCTTACCCACTACACCTGTAGTCGAAACACAGCTGCAGATTTTAGAGGACCAAGGGGAAATACATTTCCCAGAAATGAGGTGGTTGACATGGCAATTGCTCATTATCCTCTTGGATGGAGAACAGGGAATTTGATTCCACCATGTCCCATTGACAGCTATTCCAGCTAAACTAGTGGGCTTCATTACACTAGTGGGTACATGTGAATGTTAAGAAAGCCATAGGAAAAGAAACTCAGGCCCGGAGCATTACCCACATTGTTGACTGTCCCACTAATCTAAAAAATAGCTGTCTTTCGTTGGTCAATCTACCATTTAACCAAAGGCATATGGTTTTTGTCTCTGGATCAAGCAACTTATCACAAAGGAACAGAAAGTGGACAGTTACTAGGGAACCTTTGTATGCTTTGGAGGGCAAGGAAAGATGGTATTTTAATAGATTTCCCTGGAGACCTCTTAGAAAGGTAATCTAATTGCTAAAATCAAATTTGGGACCCCCATCACAAATAATTAGCTTGTCTTTTATCCATCTATCTTTCTGTTGTTCAGACAAATAGCATATGCACGCAGACATCCATTAGCTTGGTTCTTTTCAGTGTATGGCAGTGTTTAACTTGCAGCTCCTGCTAATGATTCGTAAGCGACAAGTTGTATAAAAATGGTGAAAAAAGCGGTCATTTTGGTTGTGTCTTACTTGACAGCAGCACTTCTCAACGGTTCAACTTCAAAAGGGTTCAAAGGGAATATGCTGGTAGAAATTGCACCCAGATCATTTCTAATGTCTTAGCTGCTGTCATATGAACTGAGGCTTGCAAGGCAATAGCTAAGGTGTCTTCTTCCCAGCAATTCTGCCTTGCCTGTTGTTTCAAAGTCAGGCTGGTTCCAGAGGACAGAAAGGTCCCAAAATTTGCCCTAAGACTGGCAAAGGGACCACTGCCTCAACACTGCCACCAATGTCACTTACATGGAATACCCATGACAGCGCAAAAGAACCCTCTGTTTGCACACTCAGCTGTTTTCAGCTAATGGGACCCACTGAGGATTTGTTGCTTGAATGGTGATGGTCATTAGCACAGATAGACTGAAAAATGGATTAGACTCATTCATGAAGAACAGATCTACCACTGTCATTGGTTGGCTATTGACCCAATCCTATCTAACTGAAGCACCAGCGGAATGCGCGTTCTGCTGGCGCAGGCTGCTGCAAAGCAACTGTAAAGTGCTTTGTGGCAGCGCACAAACAGCTTGCTGCCTTCAGAACATATACGTGAAGATACTTTGTTAACATTTGCCTTCTCAGAATTCCTACTGCAGGGACTCTACCACAGGAGAACTCCTCACACAAACACCCATGTGGAATGTCCACACTACCACACCAGCAGGGGGAGTAAGACATGAGACACAACAGTTATTAGGTAACACCAAAGAGAAGCTGGCAGCAAGCCTGGCAATGGTGACCAGTGTGATTCCAGCTGTTCCTCTCTGGGGTAGCTGACCTACTTGTTCCAGACAGGCCCGGGTACCTTTGCAAATTCCATGACAGACAGTGAAATAGCTGCTGCAACCACCTGCTCCTTTGCTGTCTTGCATACAAATTGCAAAGGCGCAAGCGCCCTGCTGGGATGGGATGGTTGGCAGCCCCATGTATGTGTTTCTCTTTCGGATGCTGCTCTTACTGATATGCCTCAATAAATATTTGCCTTGATCACACTTGTTACTTTGTTAACAGATAAGATCCCATCTCCCCACCTTGGTTGTTTCTGACCTCAGCAGGCCTCAGTGTGGGACTCTGCAGGAGAGGGAGGAGGAGGAGACTCTCTGCTACTAAGGTGCAGGGTCTGCATCGTCTCCAATCTCTGATGGCCTCCCGGGGGGGGGAAGCCCCTCATTGGTCACAATCTTCCTGTTTATTGCTGCCATGATGTAGGGAAGTTGGGAAGGGCAGCATCATGACAGCTATGCTGTTGGCTACTCTGCAGCAGATGCCAGGAATTAAAGGGCACAACTGTGTGGGCTGCTGCAGTAGGGACCACATGGACTCCCAATTATTGATCCATGCAATTCTCCAGCTTATACTACAGTCTCCACGCCAAGTGCAGAATGTGAAAAGCCCCTTGAGGTGCTCTGTGTTTCCTGTTGTGGCTGAGTGGCTAGAGAGCAGCTCTGTGAACTGGCCAGTGTGGATTCAAGACCTATGCCCACCCCCTTGTGCTCCCAGCCAGTGAGGCAAAACGTGAGCCTGATGTTGGTTACTGAAAATCCTCTCACTGGGCTTGATCTTGTCTTACCTGGCTCCCATCCTGGGGAACTTTGTAGTGGGTTATCAGCACCTTGGCTTGCCTAAGTGCTGTTGGGGCTTCTCTTGTGGTTCATCCCTCCCCTGGCAAAATAGTTCTGGGCAATTGAGTTGATGGACTCAAACCCCTGCCCTGGAGAGGCACATGTGTTCAGTCTACATGCCTACCCTCTCCCACAGGAGCTATCTTCCTGTCCTTGGTCTGCTGCAAACAGGCCATTCCTGGCAGTATGGGTACATATTATGGGAATGGCATAAGGGAACTCAAATGCTGGGTGCTGGAATTCCTGGGTGCCCTCTGCTTTTACCTCATTGCTGCATGTGCCCCAGTAGCTCTGCCATGGGGGTGGGGGTGGTGCTGTAGCATCCTTGTATCAGGCAGGTTGTGTGTATGGTGTGCTGCTGGGGCAGGTCCCCATGGTTGGTGGGCATAGCTGCTGTTATGCATATATGCACTGGCGTTGCTAGAGGTGGGGCGGAACGGTAAGTCTTGCACAGCGGTAACTGCTCCATTCCATGGTGGTCCCGCCCACTTGCCATCAGAACCAGTCGAGCGGCAAAGGCAATGCGCAGGAGACTCCATGGAATGGAGCGGTCACCGCTGTGCAAGACTTACTGTTCCGCCCCACCTTTAGCAACGCCAGTGCATATATGGCTGAGGGGCCACTGGCAGTGCGCTGGCCTGGCATCAGTCACTCATCACTGGGGACAGCTGCTACTGGCTCCTCCTGCCTATAGGCTGTCAGAGGGCAGAGGCCTGGTGGTGTCTGCATCTGTCCTGACCCCCTCCTTAGCTCACCCTGGTAGTGCTTCTCTGGTCACCACCTTTGAAGTTGGGAGAGTTGTAGCGACTGACTCTTTGCACCTCTGTTCAGTGTGGGACCATCATTGGGCTGCCACCCTGTGACTGGTGGGTGGTTTCACATTTCGTAACCTGGTGTTGAAGTCATGCAGCGCATATCACTAGATCAGTGGCATAGCTAGACCAGGGCGGAGGCAAGTAGTTCTGCAAGACTCTGTTACACTGGAGTCAGCGGCCCCACCGCCTTGGATCCATTCTGGCGGTGATGGCAACGCACGGGACACTCCCCTGTCGCTGCCGGAATGCTTCCAATGGTGAGGGGGAGGGGCCGCTGACTTCAGTGTAACGGAGTCTTGCAGAACTACTTGCCTCTACCCCAGTCTAGCTCCTCCACTGAATTAGATGTAGACAAATGTTTCATTTTATCATTAGGTTTATGAGACTTCAAAGGGGAGTCTGCCCAATTTGCTTTCAAACTCGTCTCTCAAACATGAAAGGTCCTGTTAAAAAAGTGAAAGTTGAAACTCCCCCAATGTTATTATGAACCTGATTTTGGAGCTAATTAAAAACCTAATAAATGGTGAGGAGACTTGTTCACTGTTGGAGTGGTGGTCCTTTATTTTTAATTTTTTTTTTTATTTTGGACTTCAGCTGAGAGTGCTTTTCATTTAAAAAAAAAGCTTTTTGTTTGTCTCTCTGGTTTCTTCTGCACTGCAATCAAATTTGGTGAAATCGTATATCTTTTTTATTGTTATACCAGATACCGTAACATGAAATGGGCAATGGAGGCAGTAGATCAGAGAGGATTTACTGTCATCTCTGCGGAAGTGTTTGTTCTTGTATCTTTTCTTTCATTAAAAAAAGAGCCTTGGAGGAGGGGAGAGAGACGACTTCATAGTGGAGTAAACCTGAGACATAAATTCAAGAGCCAGACAGTTGAATGAACAGGATAATCGGGGTATTTTTGACAGGTGCGGCAGCCTGCCTATAGCTGGCATATAATCATTACCATCTTAATAAGGCTCTAATAGGGGGGCTGATAATTCAATGGGGTGTGAAGATCCTAATTCAACTCCCAATCCCACATGAATGTGCTAGAATTTGTGCTCTTTGTTTTCCTCCTTTGTACCCATGAATGCCAATAATTACTGGCTATAGATTCAAAAAAAATTCTTAGAACTGGAAGCTAAATTAGCTCTCCTAATACTGCACAAGAATGTCAATACTCATAAAAAAAAGAAGCAAGCAGGGGGTTTTGTGTGCATGTGCTGGGTGGGTTTATTTTTCAGTACACTTGTTGGTGCTGCAAAAGGTTCTGCAGCTGAAGAGGTTTGGCTTAGTGCTTGAATAATACAACCACTGTTTCTAAAAACCATCAGGGGCTCCCTTTTCTTCCACCAGAAGATGTTATACATGCATCAAAGTAGTTAAATTGTGCAGGAGTTCATGGCTGGTAAAAAAAAAAATGCAACTTGAAGTGTCCCCAAATGCTGCTTTGTTTGATCAGCATTGGTTTAACAGTTGTTCAGAGGGCGTAGTGAGCATCTCTGAACTCAACAGCAAAGAACAAATCCAATGCCAACTTGAGCATAAGTATGAACTAAGACACAGCTAACCAAGGGCACCTCGCAGTCATAATATGTGACATGACTTAAAAAACACACACACAACCCTACCACTTTTGCATGTTTGCAAAAGAGCAATTGCTACCAACATATTATGTTAAAACAGGAGTGGTCATTTCTATTTTACTGGCAATATGCTTGTAATTAGGATGGGTGGATGAATGGGGGGGTGGCTGCCCAATCCTAACTAACTGCTGTGCCAATGGCATAGGGATGCCGGTGCAGCGTAAGTCAAATCCTATTGCTGGCAGCTTTGCCATATCCCAAGGGAAAGCACAAGACAGGGCACAAGACAGCGCACACAAACCGGGAAGGAACAAAAGAAGCAAGGCATGGGGGGGGGGTGCACCGCTGGCGCAGCAACTAAGCTGTGCATGCGCAGAGACAGCCTAGCAACCGAGCTGCACGTGGTTAGAAACCAAGCTTCGCATGCGCACAGACAGCCTAGCAATCAAGCCACGCATGGCAGAGAGCCGAGTGTAGCCGAAAGCCCAATGTTGGCATGGAGATGCTGCCTGTGCCATTTTGTGTGGGGATGTCGTAGATCTCATAGAGAGCCAGGATGGAGTCGTGGTTCTGGTGTTGGATTTAGACCTGGAAGATCCAGGTTCAAATCCCCGCTCAGCCACGAAGCTTCCTGGGTGACCTTGGGCCAGTCACTATCTCTCAACCCCACCTACCTCACAGGGTTGTTGAGAGGACAAAAGGAGAGAAGGAACCATGTACACTACTCTGAGCTCCTTGAAGGAAGGGTGGTATAAAAATGTGAAAAATAAACAAATCTCGTGAAATTTCAATTTCACCAGACATGGCTGCAACTCAGATGCCGGGTGCATGTGCGAAAGATGCTAGCCTGGTGTGATGGAACCTCTCGACAGCGGGTTAACGCTTGGCCTGTGTCTAAGCGTGACACCCCATTTTCTGCCTGTTTATGTGATGGTGCACACAACCGGCTCATTCCCCTTCCACTGGCAGCCTGGCCAGGTCTCCCAGCTACCACCTGGCTATGTGGGCCCTCCCTTTATGGTGAACCTTCCTGGGCATTTCATTTCTTTTTTATTATTGTGCATAGGTTTTATTGCACTGGATTTATGGGGGAGCAGCATTGGAAAGGGAAACACGCATGGGTGGGGTGGCCAATTCTCTCTTCCCAGCAGGGCAGTTGCCAGGGCCACTCAGAGGAAAAATAATTTTATTTTAGGGGTACAAAGTTTCTTTTGGGCCCCTTCCCTTCATGTGAATTTGGCTCCTGTCTGGGCCCCTTTTGTGCTCCTAGGCCCCCTTTTTGACCCATTTTTGGCCGTGGGCCTGGGTACGATTGTACCCCCTTAACCCCGCTCTCAGAGGTCCTGGCGGTCGCACCATTGCAAGCTATCCAACATTCACCCACATCACAGGTGCCAGCGCGGTCTGACAGCACCAGTCGGTTTGCTGTGTGCCATGGAGTTTGCAAAGTCACAGGGGTGCAAGTGGGAGAAGTAGGTCAGTGACCAGACTTGGGACGGCAGGGCTCCACTGCTCACTTCGTTGAGGCTGTACACTTCCTGGTGTCCTCACCTGTGGGGCAGCAGCCTGCAGAGGGCAAGAGAGGATGGGTGAGATACAGAGCAGAGGCAGCAAGGCATTGTCAACAGCAACAGGAGTCCCACCTCTCTATCCTGGCTTGGGAGCACAATCCTATGCTTGTCTACCTTGAGGTAGGTCCCACTGCATTCAATGGGGCTACTCTCAGGGATGTGTGCATAGGTTTTCAGCCTGGGAGGGAGTTAGGCAGTACTGAGGAGGGATGGGAGACAGCTGTGTGCAGGTAGGGACTGCCTGCTTGGTGTCTGTGAGGGAGGGAGGATGGTGGTGCCACAGGGGTGTGCCTACAGTGGTGCTTAGGGGAGTTGTGGCCATGGATGCCAGAGTCCTTACCTGTTCTTCCTGCGGGGCTGCAGTGACCATGTGCAGAGATCCCATGTGCAGCCCCCAACACTTTCTCCTAAACAGCCAGGGGTTGCAGTGAGTAGTGGAATCCCCCCCCCCCAAACTTACCTGTGTGGAGCTGCTGGGAAGGATAGCCTGCAAAGAGAGATCTGAGAAGACAAGTACCTTAGCAATCTGTCTCTGTGTGCATATGCCCTGTGTTTTGTGCAAGATGATAGGTGTTTGGAGCAAAGTGTGGTTGTTGGTGCAGAGTGGGCTGTTTGTGCATCAAGTGCTCCCCTCCACCAAAGTCCCCCGGCCTTCATGAGAGAGGGGTGTTTATAGCCCCATGCTGTGCGCCCTGTGCTCTGAAGGTGTGAGTGCCAGAGCTGGGCTGCCAAGGTGTGGATTGATTGGCTGCCAGAGTTAAACTGGATCCTATGCTCCGTGGGGTGGGGGAGTGGTTTGGAAGGTTGGAGGGTGTCATGCTTTTTTGGTGCTTATAATATGTGCATGATGGCCCCCTATGGGACTCTTCTAATCTAGGCCTGATCTGTGGCTGACATAGCCATTCTCTGCAGAAAGGGCTGTGTGCCCTGCGGTGGTGGGGATAAGATTTGGAGCTGCTGTGCCTATGGCACTCCACCCGTGTCACGCCCACTAAATGCCCGTGATACACCCAAGAAAGTCCCATGGAATGTCCCCAGTGCCAATGGAGTTACACTGGTGGCCGGTTTGCATCAGGTTTGCGTCAGCGCAGGGTTTCAGGTACATTGTGCTGGCGTTAGGTTCATGTCCGTCAGCGGAAGCTGCCTTCTGCCATCAGAGCTCTCATTGCACTGGTGAATCACGTTTTGTGCCATGGTTTCCCATGGATAGGATTGGGCTCTGTGTGTGTGTGGGTGGGGGGGGGGGGATTCTGTATTACAAGGAGCTCTAGAGAGTATTTTTATTTATTTGTTTTATTTAAATGTTGTATGCTTTTTCACTTCAGTGCCCCCCAACAAGTGCTGTTGTCTCAAGCAACAAAATAAATTGACTATTGTAATATCCAAAAACAACCGAGACCCACTTTTTAAAATGACACTCTATCGGGACCACCTAGCTTTACGAGGCTTTAAAAATGTGATCTATAAATAAATAAATTTATTTATTTACAAGTAAAGAGCTCAACTGTTTGTAGGGTAATTAGCAGCTATCTTGGGAACTGCAAGAGCTCAGCTCTTTGAAGGGCAATTAGTAGCTATCTGATTTTTGAATAGCTTCAGGGCTCGTGGCAATTACTTATCTGATCTTTCCATCACCTAGGACCCACCAGAAATCAGGTCGCAACCCATCAAGTGGGTCTCAACCCACAGTTTGAGAAACACTGCTCTAGAGGATTCTCTTGCTAGGGCCAAAGATTCCGCTGTGGCCTTGGTTGACCTCTGGAATGAGGAGATGACCAGGGCTATTGGCACAATTGCACCTGAGTGTCCTCTCCCTACCCAGCCATACAGCCAAGTCGGCACCTTGATTCTGAGGTAGCTGCTGCTGATGAAATGACTGGGCGGACATATTGGGTGATGGTAGAGGAAGACTCTTGATCAAACATGTGCCAACGATGGCAGCAAAGAAAGTGTGCTTCTCTGCCACCATTATATAAACAGCCTTCCAGAGAAGCTTTTTTTGTGTGGTATGAGGGTCTTTTACATCTGGACCCACAGTAGAGGACACCTCAGAGACCATCAATGTGGAGATGACACCCAGCTTTATATCTTGATTTGTTCTGATAATAGGGCATGATGAAGATTGCTTTCTGGATTTGGTAACGGGTTTAATGAGGGCAAACAAGTTGAAATTAAACCTGGACAAGACATAGGTGCTACTGGTTAGGAGACCTGTGATCCAGGTTATGGATTGTCAACCTGTTTTGGAAGGGGTTGAACTCCCCTTGGAAAAACAGGTTTATGGCTTGGAAGTACCTCTGGACCCAGCATTGCACCTAGATGTTCAGGTGTCAACTGTAGCCCACGGTGCCTTTGCCCAGCTGGTGCACTAGCTGCTTTCCTTCCTGGGTCAATCAGACCTGACCATGGTTGTCCATGCATTGGTTATATCTCATTTGGATTACTGTAACACGCTCTATGTGAGGCTGTCCTTCACAAGACCATCAGGAAACTTCAACTTGTACAGAATGCTGCTGCTTGATTGCTGACTGGCATGAGGCATGTAGATCATATCACGGTGATGCTGTGTCATCTGCACAGTTCCTGGTATGTTCTTGAGTGCGATTCAAGGTACTGGTTTTAACCTATAAGGCCCTAAATAGCTTGTACTTGAAGGACCACCTTCTCCCACATAAACTTCCTGTCCCCTGAGATCATTTGAGAAGGTTCTTCTGTGTGTTCTGTTGCCAACAAACATACATCAGGTAGTGGAACAGGAAAGGGAATTATCTGCGGTGGTGCTCAAGTTGAGGAACTCCCCCCCCCCGAGGTATGGTTGGTGCCATCCTTTCTTCAGTTTCAGTGCTGGCCAAATACTTTTTTGTTCCATTCATTCAACCTTCTGTTTATGACTGCAGTGTTATTGCTTTGTTGTGGTGCCCTCTCTGCTCTTCTGCAATTGTTGCTTTGGGAATTTTTTTTAACTTTTTTAAAAAAATCTTGCCTTTAGTTTGTTTTTAACGTATTTTAGTTTTGTTGCAAGCCTCTTTGTGCACCTCCCTGATGGTTGGGGAAAGTGCAGGGTATAAAGTTTTTAACAGATAAACAGTGGTCGAAGTTTGACCACTGCAGATAGAAAGTGAGTCGAAGCAAACGATTCTTTATTGTTTGCAAAAGCAGACCTATCCTCTGTTTGATGAGTTTAACTTATATACAGAAGGGTTTTGGAAACCATTCACCTTGAAGATTGGCAAAACGGGCATATCGGCCTTGAAAAGTAGAGCTGAAAGATGTGTTTTATCTGCGTTGTCCTTTGTAATTATGCTGCTGAATAAGAGAAGTATTATCACACCAGGGTGAGTGCCAGAGGATTACCCAAAGTTTTTAAAATGGGATGCTAAAGTGGTACAAACAGGTGCACAGACAAAGAGCAAAAGAGAGGGGGAGAAAATGAGAGAAAGAAAGCTTGGTCCTTCTACGTTCAACCACACAGTAAAATTAATGGTTTCTGTAAATGAATGGCATGGTTAGATTACCATTGAACTTGTAAAATTAGAGGAAGGAGTCAGATTCTTCATTACACTCCTATTTTAATTTAAGCAAAAGAGGCCAACCTTAATTGTGCTTTACCTCAAAAATCTTTTCATTGGCATAATTTTGCAGCAGGCAAAGTGACTCCGAAGAAGAATAGTGCTTTCTTAAATCAGTTTGTTCCCTTTTCAAACTGTATCCTGCTTGCTGAGAGTTCTCTTTGAATAACCCACGTGCAAGGAGAGAAAAAGGAACTGAGGGGATTTCTAATACTGCAGTTGGAAGAAAAAAAATATCTTTTTAAAGAAATGAAGAAGCAAATGCATATTCAGACATGGCTTGATAATGTCGTTATTTTTGTCAAGTGTTTGGACAGGCATCTATAGTACTTTTTCCAGTCAATAGCATTTGGTATAAAAATACTAAAAGCATATGTTTACATGATACAGAACCAAACTATCAAATGTATGCTGATGTGGACCTTAACAAGCCAGAGGTGACCAACCTTTTTTTTAGGGGGACAAGCTTTTGAATTTGGGGAAAGAACTGTAGCTCAATGGTATGGCACCTGCTTTGCATGCCGAAGTTCCTTGATTGAAGCCTAGCTATCTCCATCTAGGACTGAGGAAAAACCTGTGGTGGAAAGTTACTGCAGATCATATTGAATTAGATGGACCAATGATCTGACTCAGGATAAAGCAGCCTCATACAGTCAGGGCCTGGAAGGAGGGCAGCTTCCACAATAACGTTTGTGAATGGCTTTATCCGTTGCAGTACGTTGCTGAGAAAGTCTGAAATGCGATTTGACAGCCACAATATATTGGATGGCCACTTCTGGGTTCGCCCACCGTTTTGGGGACTCCAGCCACCCCATCACAACCCTGGTGGGGAGCAGCAACCGGCACCATGCTGCCAAAGTACGGATGCATGTAAAGTCCTCCCATCATCTCCCAAGGCCCCAGGGCACAAGGTTGGCTGCTCCTCACAGGATGGAGGACTCTCCACCTTGGGGTGATGCTGTCCCTTTAACTACAGGACTGGGCCAGGTAAAGCCGGGGGTGGGGGGTGCAGAGGAGAGAGCCCTGGAAGGAGAGGGCCCAGGACTTCATAAGGCACTATGGGCTGATGATGAGGGAGTCTCTGGACAGGCTACCTGAGGGCTGCTCAGCGTCTGCTCCCCTGGGGCTGAGGCCAAACCAAGTTCAGGGAGGGAGTCAGGAGATGGGTGGAGGAGGAAGGAAGGTGAGGCAACTCCCTCCCCTCTGCTGAACTCTGCCTTGTTGGGGGTCCCAAACTTGGCCTTTTCCTACTCCTCTTTACCCTGGGACCAAGAAGGACCCAGATACTGGCGGAGCACATCCCTCTTGCAGCAACCCTGCCTGCAGGCAGAGGACAGAGGGACTTACATTGGATGCATTCAATATTCTCTGCTCTCGGAGAAGAGAGACTCCATGCAGCACTCATTGCATTCCCTGTCAGTGTTTGGACAATGACATGTGTCCAAGGGATGGGGTGAGGCTGCTATGGGGTACCTGAAGCAGCCTGTGCTACACCTGACAACAGCCACCTGACAGGTGGAATCCCAGAAGTGTCACTGTTGCCCAGGGGCGTCACTAGACGCGCGTCACCCTAGTGCGGGGACGCGCGTCACCCCCCCTAGGGGCGCGACGTTATAGGCGCGGGGGGAGGGGGCCACCCGGCTCCCCCCCCCGCATCGCGTCGCCCCCTCCGGACGCTCTGAGGCCGGCCCGGGAGCCGGCCTCGGAGCGTCCGAACCCTTCGGCGCTCCAGGGCCTTCTGAAAGAAGGCCCAGGCAGCGCGTCAATCCGGGTATTTTCCGGATTTTCGCGCATGCGCAGACCCGTTTTGAGGGCTTTTTGCCCTCAAAACGGGTCTGGGCATGCGCGAAAATCCGGGAAATACCCGGATTGACGCGCTGCCTGGGCCTTCAGAAGGCCCTGGAGCGTCGACGGGGTCGGACGCTCCGAGGCCGGCTCCCGGGCCGGCCTCGGAGCGTCCGGAGGGCGACGCGCGTCACAGAAGTGACGCGCGAGGGGGTGCGCGCGTCACCCCATGACGCGCGTCACCCCCTGGCGGCCCGCCCCCCCCCGCCACGCTCCAGTGACGCCAGTGCTGTTGCCCAAAGAGCCTGGTCACTGACTGGGTGAAGGGGAAGGTGGCACATTGGGGGAGGCAGTACTAACGGTGAGGAAGATGTCTTCTCATCTGTCTGGATTCTGACCTAGACAATATCAGGACCACAATCTTTAATCAGTTAGTTTAAAAGCCTTTTCTATTGACTGAAAAGATGTACTTGATGAACGGTGAAATCCACCGTAACCTTCCAGTGCTGGAGTGAGTGCTCCGGCACCAGAAGACGTTGCAAACGTGCCTTAAGTCACGTTTGTGCCTCCTCTGGAGTAAGGGAGGCTGGCGCAAGGCTGACTTCCCTCACTCCATCGCCGGACTGAGGATGCAGCTGGCGGCAAAAGGTAAGTCTTCCGCCACTGGCCGCATGGGTGATCCGGCCGGCGAGGGAGGGGGCCCGTTGGGCGAGCCAGCCTGGGAGGGGGTGGGGATGGCATTGGATTAAAAATGTTTTAAATATTACTTCTAAAAGCTGTAGCTAGCAGGCACCACCTTAGAAGAAGTCTTCCCCTTTCATTCTCACAAAGGACAGAATGCCTCTTCTGAAATGTTGCTTGCTATAACCATACAGTATGTGTGTGGCATCGAAAATCAAAGGAAATATGCTTTTTTTTCTTCAAAATGATTGCTCATATGCAGCTCTGTGTTGATTCGATGCATTCATGGACTAAAATCTTGAATCAGGTCACAATCCTAGATACCGTATACATACCCTTTGAAGTATCAAAGTGGGCCTCCAGTTTTAATTGAATTTAGACAGACGTGCTTATAAAATGTGAAAACATGCCATGAAAAATGTGCAGAGTTGCTGTGATTCTCTGGCTCATGGTACATTTCCAGTGTCGCTCTAACAGCTGAACAAGCTGCATGACCCTGTTTTAGAGTGTATCAGGCCTGTCAATAAGGTAGTGCTGGTGTATTTTAATCCATATCAGCTACAAGCTTGTACCCCTGCAGTGCCAGTTTCCTCACAGAGGCAAACGAATGACCTCAGCCTTAACCTGGGATGACCAGCTTCTGCATGGGTGAAAGGTCAGATGAAAGCCTAGCTATGCTTGACCCTACTTAGCCATGAGATCAGGCAGTCTTCTCCAACGTAACAGTCTCATCCATTTCAGTTCCTTGCCAATGTACAAAACTGGAGCTGGGAGGGGAACGGAGAGATGGGGAAATGTGCACCCAGGCATGAGTTTCATTGGCCTGTTCTGTGGTCTTCACACAACCAGGACTGTGAGTTTTCAGAACTGCACAGCTCTCATTCTGAATTTTTTTTATTTTTTTATTTATTTACAATATTTTTACCCCGCCTTTCTCCCCGAAGGGACCCAACGCGGCTTAAAAAAAAATACAAATACACAAAACATAATCACTTCAAAAAAAAAACACAATAAACAGTTAATTAAAACTAATAGAAACAACATCTAAAAAACGATAATAAAAGAGGCCACTATTACAATTAAAAGCAAGAACATAATAATTAAATAATTTCTCTCTCTCCCCCCCCCCATTTCAATTGCAACAAAAACAATACAATTGAGAGCCACTGAGAGTGGATCTGCCTGATTATTTTATTCATCATATTTTCTTCCCAGCCAATCTTCTTCCAAGAAGCAGAAGCTCAGACCAGTGGGGCACAAGGGTTACCCCTTTTTTTGTTTTGCAATTTAGCTAATTTGTGAGGCTGTAATGAACATTATTTCTTGAGTGGAGCTTGGTGCTCACATTTCTCCTGTTCAGTTGGTACCAACAGGGAGGTTTAGATCAGTTTTCGTGTCAGGAAATTCTAGTCTAGGAATGTCCTGCCATAGATTAGCTTCCCATGTCTGTTCTTTGGCCTGAGAGGACAGCTGCCCTTGGTGCCATCTAGATGGGGGGGGGGGGTTCTGGTGGGTGCAAAGGGTTAAATTAAAGCCCCTCTCCCCCTGCTGTGGCCCTGATCTAGTTTGGGGAGCCAGGATGGTGTAGTGGTTTGGGAGTCGGACTTAGACCTGGAAGATCCAGGTTCAAATCCCCGCTCAGCCACGAAGCTTCCTCGGTGACCTTGGGCCAGTCACTATCTCTCAGCCCCACCTACCTCACAGGGTTGTTGTGAGGACAAAAGGAGGGGAGGAAATATGTACACCACTCTGAGCTCCTTGGAGGAAGGGCGGTATAAAAATGTGAATAAATAAAATAAATTAATAATAATAACTCTACACCTAGAGTTATAATAATTCTACACCTTGGACCTAACCAAATTAATAATTAATAAAAATAATAACTGCTGTTTACATTAAAAAACAACCCCAAACCTGCAGGCCCCAATTATATTGTCTACTTCTACTAGTTTGGTCCTGTATTCATCAAGGCATAATGACTAGGTTTGAAATGTAACCTGTGATTCTAGCCATGACAGAATGGCTGCTGCATTACTAGTCTAGAATGGCCTATAACTAATGGTGCTGAATCCCTTTCTTAGCTCTTGCCTTTCTCTAGAATGCAGTGAAATTCCACCACATGGTGTCAGTTTCATTTTGCCTTTGATTTTTCTCCAGTGAGGCAAGGTCTGTGTGTGCATACAGTGAACGTGTGTAAGAAAAAATAAACCAGTGTTTGAAAATAACCTCTCTGTTGTTTCCCAGAAATTATTTTTGTGGAATGTAAATTCTCAGACCAATTGCATCATCTTGGAGCAGCTTCTGATATATTGCTGAAGGCTGGAAGGATAAGCAAGATGCATGAAGATAATTGCAACACATCCAAGAACTTGATCTTCTTGGCTTATTTGCTTCTCTTTGTCCTTATCCACAACGCTGTCATCCCCAATCCCTTGGATAATTCTACACCTTGGACCTAACCAAATTCTGCCACCCCTAACCAATGCAGATGTATTACTGCATAAATATTCCATCTTTTTTTCAAAGATGGCAATGAAGGAACCATGCGTAGAGTTCCCAGGTCATCTCTTATCCAGGCACTGACCTGATTCAGGCCCACCTAGCTCCAGCAAGTGTGTTGTATCATGTGCTTTTACCAATATGTAACAGGATAGGTTTAACCATGGGGTTGAACATCAGAACTTTCTGAAAAGCAAGGATGTGGATCAAGTCTCTGACTCCAAGTCTCGAGTCAAGTCCCAAGTCTTTGTCCTTAAGTGCCGAGTCTTTGGTGCGAGTTGCGAGTCCCTATCTATTTAATGGAGAAAACGAGTTTAAACCTGAATAAAATTCGACTTGTTGTAAAAGGCTCCAAGTCTTGAGTCGAGTCTTTCAAGTCTTTTACAATTGCCGAGTCAACTCCGAGTCATGTTATTGGCGCGACTTGAGTCCGACTTGAGTCCAAGTCAATAGACTCAAGTCTACATCACTGCTGAAAGAATGGATCTTTGTCTCCACTCCAGTAGATCTTGGAAGGACAGTCATCGTCCATGAGGAGTTCAGGGTTTGACTCTCATCTGGCCTGTTTTTCAGTAGTCAAGCCTGATGCAGCAACCAGCATCTAAAAGCAAAAGGTTAATCACGGATGATGGTCTAGTGGGCATTTTTGGCAGCTGGAGCTGCTATTCAGCATATGTGCAGGAGGACAAGCAGTCTTCCATTCAGGTTTTTGATACATTTGCCATTTCCTTAGTTGGCAGTAAGACCATGCACTTGTCCCAAGTAAGATATTGAAGTTAGAGCCACTTAATCATGTTGTGTTGATCATTCCAGAGTTTGAAGCAGGAGCAGGTCAATCAATATTTTTTTTATTGCATGATTGCAAGCTCTAGTTGTGAAAGATTAGTTTGCTGATAACTGACTCGGAAGTTCAGAGTCATGTAACTGAATCAAACAAACATTCTTTGCACAAAAGAAACATGCTTAATCGCTGCCAATTGAGATGATTCGTTTCTAATTATTATTACTACCGGTGTTGTAATAAATCAGAGCTACATAAATATTAACACGATGTGAACTTGCCAAGATGTTGAGCCAAGAGCACTTTGCAAAAACCCATATCATCATGGCATACCTGTGGCTCAGGAGTAGAGCACCTGCTTTGCATGCAGAAGGGCCCACCTACAATCTCTGGCAGCATCTCCAGGTAGGGAAGAGTAAAATTCCTGCCTGAAATACTAAAGAACTCCTACCAGTCTGTGCTGACAATACTGACCTAGATGAAACAATGATCTAATTTGGTATCAAGTTGTTTCCTCTTTTTACCTACATGCAGCGGGTGGCGCAGTGGGTTAAACTGCTGAACCATGAGCTGTCAATCGAAAGGTCGGCAGTTCGAATCCGCGACGGGGTGAGCTCTCACTGCTTGGCCAGCTCCTGCCAACCTAGCAGTTCCAAAGCATGTTAATGCGAGTAGATAAATAGGTACCGCTTGTGGAAAGGTAAACAGCGCTCCGTGTTCCAGCCGCATGCTACGCACTGCAGCAAGGAGAGTCATGCTGGCCACATGACCACGGAGGCGTCTTCGGACAACGGTGGCTCTTTGGCTTTGAAATGGAGATGAGCACCACACCCTAGAGTTGGACACGACTGGACTTAATTGTCAGGGGTCACCTTTACCTTTACCTTTACCATCTTTCTATGACTATAGTTTCCTTTTTGCCCTTCTTCGACAAATACCTATAGCCCAGTCCTATCCCCCCACTGGTGGGTGGCAATGCAGTTGCACCAACAGGGCACACGCTGCATCTACTGATGTGAGGGGAGGCAATCAGGAGGCTTGGAAGAGGTAAGGAAAAATATTTTTCGCTTACCTTTCCATAGGCCTCCTAGTGGTCTATGGCTCTCCTTGAACCTACGCCAGCTATACAGCTAGCATAGGTCTGCGGAGCAAAAAGGGGCAGAATGGGTTCAAAAAGAGGGAATAGGATCCTGGCGCAAGTTGCTGCAACCAGTACTGAAAGGTTCTGAATTGCTCCTTCAGGTTTCTACATTCCCTTGAAAAAGACTTTTCAAAATTGAAATGCATCCTCGGAATAAAAAAGAATCCCGCCAGCATTTTTTGCTTGCATCATTCATGTTAAAAAGCTATCGAGCTTAATAAGATCCTTGGTAAACAAACTTTCCCTCACTCCTCTGAATAATGGGCAGTGAGACGTTAAACCACAAGAGTTAAAAACAACAACACCTCAACTAGAATCTACCCCAAACCTAGAACCCTTTCAAACTTCAGGCTATTCATAATAACTCTGTTGTGTCTCTTAACACTGCCTGAATGTTGTATCTCTTAACATTGCAAACCCAGTGAAAACCAACAGGAACATTCCTCTCATTGTGAATGGGAGTTAAGCTCCTCCCCATGTACCCAAATAAATTACAGGTGTATAAGGACAGTAGAGACCACTTAAAGTTCAGCCTTAAAGTTCAACCACAGCAGCATGCTGAGGGGAACCCAGAATGGGCCGCCTCCAGCGATCAAATATTGATCTATTGACACAACCACCAATCCCGCTGTACTGTAGGGTTCATTTATCAGTCTTTACACAGGAGACACCAAAAGCTGAACTCACTTGGAACCTGAATTATCTCTGTTCCTGCAAGCAGGTGGCTTGTCTGTTGGAGGGCGGGGGGGATTATGGCTGCAGACAGTGTCGGAAACCTTGCGCTGCACCTGCCTTGTCCTATCAAGAGTGTAGATTAAAAAAAGTTCAGTGCCCTTCCTGGCACTGCTGCCACCGTTCCTTCGAAAACAAACACTCAACCTGAGCTGTTAAATAAAATATAAAATAAGAGTTGCCACCACCCTAGATGGAGGCCAACTGAACTCCACACTGTCTTGTAAATGAATAGGAAAGATTAGAGATCAATTTCCATACAGGTGTTGTAAGCATTTCCCCCCCCCTCTTATTACAAGGTTGAGTTGCTGGATGCCTATGTGTAGGTCCCCGTCCGTCCCATTCTCCCCCCGGCTTAGTAAAGGGGTGGAATTACCTTACACTGTACATTCAAAGGTGATTTTCAGTCACCTGCCTAGCCTTTCTAAAATGAAAGGTTTTGTTAGCGCTTATTGAAATAGTGGGGAGGAGGTTAAATGAAGGCACCTATAACTGGAGAAGGGATAGAAGAATGGATTCTTGAGGGGAAACGATTTCTGAATATCTTAAAACTCAGAAATAGAGAGCTGATGTACAGTGGTTAGAGCTTATGGACTGATTCGGCTGAAAACTGATTCTCCCTTTGCCGCAAAGAATGAGGGGTGTGAACGTGGCATTCTCCACCCCTCCCAGCATGCTATTCTACTCTGCATAATCGCATAGGGAGAAGACTATTCAAACTAGTACCACCTCACAAGATTTTAAGTAGCATCGACCCCAACAATTATGCAGCAGCAGGACAACGGGATGGGAGGAGAGTGCTTCTGAACCTGGAGGTAGCGCATAGCCATCATGATCAATGGCCTTTGATAAACTTGTCCTCCATTTGCATGTCATGTACAGAAGACTACCTTTTTTCTTAACATATCATAAGACTCAAAGAACCTTCTCTAGAGTACTGCCTCTGAAGTCAATCAGACAATTCTTGAATAAGACAAATGGCACTGGGGAGTCAAAGATCAAAACCTTCTGTTTATTTGGTTTAAAACAATTTTATGTCAATTCCACTGACCTGTTTTAGAACCATGGCAATGTTGTTTGGCTTTCTTTGCTTCTCTCTGTCTCCCTCCCCACCCATGAAATTGAAGCAGAAAAGAAAGAGGAAAAAAAAAGAGATCTGTGTCCAGTGTGCTGTCTATGGTACTGAAAACTTCATGTTAAAAACATTTAGCCATTCCTTAGATCCAAAGTCTTTAAAAGGGAGGAACCTTTACAAATGGTTGGCATAGTAAAGACAAAGTTATTGAAGAGGAGATGCTGAGGATTAAGTGGAGGGGGGGGGGAAGACTCCCAAACATCTGAAATTGTTTCAAGAACTTTTTTTTAATTGACAGATGTGTTTATAGTAGTAAGTTATACACAAAAGGTTAATTTTTAAATTGTTAATAATACTTTAAAGGTAAAGGTATCCCCTGACAAGTCCAGTCATGTCTGACTCTAGGGTGTGGTGCTCATCCCCATTTCAAAGCCAAAGAGCCAGCGTTGTCCGAAGACGCCTTCATGGTCATGTGGCCGGCATGATTCTCCTTGCTGCAGCACGTAGCATGCAGCTGGAACACGGAGCGCTGTTTACCGTCCCGCAAGCGGTACCTATTTATCTATTCGCATTGACATGCTTTGGAACTGCTAGGTTGGCAGGAGCTGGCCAAGCAACGAGCGCTCACCCCGTCGCGGGAATCGAACTGCCGACCTTTCGTATATTCAATAGAATTTTTAAATGGAATAGAAAGGTTTTAATCCTGCAGAAAATGGTACATTGCAATTCTAATCTAGTCTCCATTAAATATATTTCAGTTCAATTTAACCACTTCTAGAATACTTTGACCACTTCATCCTTCTCATTTTATCTTTAGAGACACATGGCTATGGATTGTTTAAGGACATTTCACATCTGATGACTTCACTAAATTTCGTTTGGCACAGGAAATAAAATCTTGTGTACATCATAATGTATGATGGACATGCATGTGCCTGGTTGAGGACACACTGACTGAAAACTTATTGCCAATTATGGATTCTCAATGAACACCCCTAAAACAGGGTGTTGTAACATCAGGATGGTGTAGTGGTTTGGGAATCAGACTTAGACCTGGAAGATCCAGGTTCAAATCCCCGCTCAGCCACGAAGCTTCCTGGGTGACCTTGGGCCAGTCCACTATCTCTCAGCCCCACCTACCTCACAGGGTTGTTGTGAGGACAAAAAGGAGGGGAGGAAATATGTACACCACTCTGAGCTCCTTGGAGGAAGGGCAGTATAAAAATGTGAAAAATAAAATAAAAATAAAAAATAAAACAGGCATTTCTGTTTTTGAGCTTTCCTTCCCTGTACCAGTGCAAAAATGTAAGCAGCCCTTATGCAACCAGATATCAGCACAATAAAGAAGAGATGGAACTGCCAGGTCCATGTTGGCCTAAGTCTGGCTCTAGTCGCATGTAACTAGTCATATTCAATAATAAGTTGCCCTTGAGTGGCATATGCACCCCCAAGAGCATCAGAAGACACAGCTGGCCAGTTGAGTGGAATCTAGAGGAGGATCATGAGGTGGATGCAGACGCAGATCCACATTGAAATCTAAAATGGTATCTCTTGCAGGTGCACAAGTCTGCTTCTGCACATGGGCCTTCCTTGCTTGAATGAGGTGATCTGATTTAAAACGTGACTGCAAGCATGCACATATACATTTCTTACCTAGCCATTATGTGTCACAAAACAGAATACAGTAGTATGATTCAGGGGCCTACTGCTTTTGACAGTATGTCTAGATACTGCCAATCAGACCCAGCGTAGGTAATTGTGGGAACAAGAAACGTTGTCCTGAATTCACTAGTTCAATGCAAGTGCAGCTATTTTATTTAATGTTATATTTACCTGTGCATTTAAATCATTCATCTTCCCCATGCCAAGGCTTGGAAGCAATGAAAAAATATCCAATTAAAACATAACTAAAAAAGCCATAACATTGCAAATGCTGAAAAGGTTCTCTGTTAATTTAACCCAGCTATCCAAGCCAGTCCGACAGCAAGGCTCTACAGTATTTCTGAAAGATGCAGAAAGTTTAGCTTTGCCAAGTTTCATTGTGGACTGGAGGAACTTCCATAGTTGTGGAGTATCCAAGAATACCTCTCTATCAGTCCAATCCTATTCCCTGCCACCAATACCAATCCAGCCACGCCCAAAAAGGCACATGCTGCATCCTATGGTGAAGGGGGGGGGCAGCCCAAAGACAAATGGGAGTTAAGTAAAAAAAAATTACTTGCCTCCGCATAAGCACTGGGGCTGCTTATGGGTCTCCTTGGCCATCTATTTTGATGGTGTATGTCTGAGGAGAGAAAAGGGGCAGGGAGTTTTACAAAAGAAGGAATAAGATCCGGTTGCACAATTGCAGCTTCCTCCCCACCCCAGTTCCTCCCCCCTCCCGCCCCAGAAATGCCCCCATTCTTGTTGCTCCCTCTCTCTGCCTCCCCCCCCACTGCTGCCTTTCCTGGCACTGGCAGACAGTGTCTTATCAGCCAGTGAATATGCATGAATACAGCACAATTGTGCTGGTGGCCTTGTTGCGCTCGCCGGTAATGTTGGCGAACATGACAATGTTGCACAATAGGTGCCATATTCAGGCACATCCACCTGAATCTTGACACTTCCATATGCAGAATGCACATTCTGCCAGCAGTCCATAAATGATAGGATTGGGCCATCAGTGTCCTATTGGTTTAAACTTGGCAATAGAAGGTAACACAGCAAACTGTCACGTGATCTGACAGATCTTGGGCAAATGGGATGAATTTGACATACTGTACATCAAGCAATTACCATTAGTTGACCTTTACTGATCAATATATGGTTCAGGGATGACAGCCCAGATAGAGCTGAGTAGCTGTTCTGCATCTGGATAATTCTCCCAAATTACCCTAACAGGGAAAATAGAGAAGCTTCAATTATTTTGATTGCTGTATGGTGATTATTAACACTAATGGTGGTGGTCACTAGTTTAAAAATCCTTTAGAACAGCCATTTAAAAAGTCATAGAGGAAAGATCTATCCATGGTAATTAACTGCAATAGCTAAACATTGGACTTTCATGGTCAGAGACATATCCCCAAGTTCTAGATTCTATGGGGACAAAGAGGGATAGCCATCATGTTCATATCCTGTTTGTGAGCTTTTCAGACACCTCTAGTTGGCTGTTGGACTGATCTAGCAAGACAATCTCTATGTTCTTAGAACAGCTTGTTTGCTGGAGTCTACCTTGTAACAAACCCTTTCAGACAACTTTTTCTGTATCTGCTTACAGCCCAATCCAAAACACCTGAATCTTGATCTGGCAGTTCTCTCCATACACTGATGTCCATATAAAATGTCTGTGTAGACAAAACACTTTTCCATTCATATATAACAATTAAAAATGTTCGGGCTTTTCCATTCAGCTCTGTGTTGTGGCTGTTCTGAATCTGTGTGTGTACACACACACACACACACACACACACACACAGAGCCATCACACTGCCATCACATGAACATAGATGTCCTTGACACTGAAGTGCACTGGAAGCTTAGGAGCTCTGCATTCCTCTGAAGCTTTGCACTGGGCTGACTACTTGGAAGCGAGTCCCACCCACGGATTTCAGTGGAGCTCATCACCACGGCCACACAAGCGTGGTTCGGATCTCAGCCATCCACATCTCTGTCAAGCCAAAGTAGGAAATGCTGAGCCATTAAGGTGGAATGTGCCTAGTTTTCCTCCAGACTAGCTGCTCCACACGCTTTTCAAGAACAAGCAAGGCTTTGGCAGCAAATCCAACAGTCCTGCTTGGCATGTGTCTTTAGCTTCAGCATGGCCTCCTGTTCTTAGACACTGTGCATTGCTATTTGTGTGTCTACTTTCACTATACAAATTCCAGGAGATGTCAATCTCCCCTTCACTCTCTTTAGTGCTTTACTAAATGAGTGTAATTTCCCTCTACCCCTTAATGCCTCCCCCCTCCCTCCAAGCTCCCTCTTCATCTATGACCAGCATCACTAATTGCTTTTTAGAGTCTTTTCTGCTCTCTCTTCAACATTCACAGGGCATTCCCTGGTTCCTTTATACTCCTGTTCTGAACCTTTTCAGCTTCTTTTACAAACTTAGCACTTTCTGGGCCTCCCTTAGTTCTTTGCAAAAAAAAAGTTTGATTTTTTTTGGGGGGGGGAGCACCCACCCCTCATCAAGGCCTCCTCCTTTCCCCCCTCTCCAAAAAGCACACGCATTGTCCCGCCTCCCATTGAATGGGGGGCTTTGTGTGTGGAATTTCCGGAACACAGCCCAATGCTGAAGGCTCAGTGTGAGTGGAGGGGCTTTGGGCAAGCAGCCTCCCTTAAGCCCACCCCATTACCACGGTCACTGTTTGCCCTGGACCTTCTAAAAGAACTATTGTTGCTTGTTGCCAGGTATTCCCTAGCAACATTTAAGCCAAACGGCCTTCTCTATTTATGACCCAAACTTTTCAATGGTTTCCAAAACACATGCTTGTCAACTCCAGAGAATACATTTCAAACAGACACACAGGGCAGGGGGAGAGAAATAGCCTCTAGGCTTTTGCTTTCGTTGAAATATGTGTGTTGGGAGTTTATTTTTATTTTTTTTAAATGTCTTGTCATTTACATAGGATCAGCAGCCCAAACACTTGCAATTAAAAACTTGCCTGTGTCTCTCTACCACCCGCCGCTAGTCTATAACTTACTTAATAACAAATGCTGGGGATGATGAGGGTGGGGTAGCAATCCTTGGGGGGGGGGGTGTTAATTCTTCAACAAAGCTTGATTATGCTTCTCAAGGTTTTCCTTGAAGAACAGAGGTGACTTCATTGTTTCAAGTTTCTCAGTTTCAATTTGTATGTGCTGTACTTGTTGCAGTCACAAGGACTCATCATTTGTTTGAGGGTGCATGCATAGCCTCTGGCCTTTGACAGAAGAACGTACAGTAGATGGCTCCTGTTAAGTGTAGGAATTATCATGTGGCAAAGAGCACGCTGCAGGAATGAGCTATTTCCATAAGTACACAAGAGCCCTGCTGGGCCAGACCAGAGGTCCATCTAGCCCAGCATCCTATTTCCCACAGTGTCCAACCAGTTGCTTCTGGGAAACCCACAAACAGGGCATGAAGGACACCCTGCTGTTGCTCCTCAGCAACTGGTATTCAGTGGCACACTGCCTCTAAGCCTGTCTCCGAACCATTTACCTGTCATGATTTGTTGCCATTGGGAGAGGAGATTTGTCTTCTAAGTGGTCTGATGGTGCTTTATTCTTCAGCGTCCATGCATGGTTGTCCTCTTTGCAGTTCTATGTAGTTTTGCGTCATCTCTCAAAATCAGATGGATATTGGCTCTTTCTTCCTAGTAATGGAAAAAAGTCTATCAGTAGGTATTAGCTATGATAGCTGGATGAAACCTCCAGCTTAAAAGAGGGAGTGTACTGAGTGAACAAGGAGTGAACCATGAAATCACCTCACTCACTTCCGATGGGAAAAACTTGCCTCTCCAACCTTCTTGTCACTCCTCCTAACCAATGTCCCAAGTCTCTGAGAAGGGAGTCAGTTGGAAGCAGGGACTGACGTCGTTCTTGGAGCTCTTGATGGATTGGTTAGGGGAAATCATTCGCTGGAGGTCTGGGGCTAATCTTCAGGCCTCCTTCTGAAATGGTGAAAAATAGACCAGCAGCTCAATCGTATGCACTTCTACTCAAAAGTCAGTCCCATTGAGTTCCATGGGAACTGCTACCAGGTACGTGTATGTAGGGTTGCAGGCCAATTGTCCTAGGCTCACAACACACCATGCACACACAAAGATGGAAAAGATAGAAGCACTAAAGATTTTGTCAATTTGACAGTACATGAGACACCGAAGGTAAAGCAGGCTTGTGGAGCAATGAACAGAGCGGTCAAAGGCCGAGGTGACCTATCCACAGCTGCTGAGACTGGAAGCACTGCAGAGCGGAGGAGGCAGGGGAAAACAAGCTCACCAGTTTCAGTTTCCAAGTGGTGCTCAGATAATGTTCAACAACATCATGACAAAAAATATTGAACACGCTGTGCCCAAGGTAGGCAGTTGGGGCAGCAGATCATTTGCCATCTTCACAGGAACAAGCTGGAGATTATGGAGGGGAGGAGAAGGAGGCAGCAGCGTAGAATTGTGGGGAGAGCAATGCAGAGTTGTCTCCATCCGGAGCACCCTCCTGTCTGCTGCTGAGCCTATATATTTCGGTTCTCCAAAGTCTCATTTCTTTGCAACCACTCTGCAGCCCATTGGAGTGGCAGAAGACTAGGATCCCTGGTGGTTCTGGCCTCTTCCCTTCTGTCAGAAGGTGTTGCAGTGCAGAGAATCTCTGCATTCAGGTGATGCCTAACAGTGACTTTTTCAAAAGTAAACCATGGAACATGGATAAAGTCATCCTGATGAGTGTCTTGATTGCTAACTGCTACTCTTACAGCTCAATCCTATCGCCCACCATAGGCGACAATGCAACGCGCGCTGATGGAGTGAGCACAGCATCCAATGGTGGGGGGTAATCAGAAGGCCAACCAGAGGTAAGGAAAAACCATGTTTACTGACTTCTGGGTTGGCCTCCTGATAGCCTATGGGTCTGCTCAGCTATGTAGCTGGCACAAGGCCAAGGAGAGGAAGGAGGCGGGGCAAGCTGAAAAATGGAAGATAGGATCTGGGTGCTCCTTTGCCACTGAGATCCATCCCCTGCCTTCCCATCTCCCCATCCTGGAACAACCCCGAATCTCTCGCTCCCTGCCAACCTACTGTACCAGTGGAGCCTTCCAGACCACTGGAATGTGCGCCACACCTCTGGCCATTTGTGGCAGCAGCCTGGAAGCATGCAATGGTGGCTTGGCTTTGGCCCCCACAAAAGGCCTTGCATTCCAGAGTGCAAGTTCCAGCAGCACAAGGCCCAGATAGGACAGGGCTGTGAAAATAATACCATAAGGCCATCAGAGCCTGAACTGCACAGTTTGGCTTTGACCTTCCTCTTTGGGCCACACCCTTGTCTTGGCACCTGTCAAGTGAGAACTGACCCTCATGAAGGCCTGACATCTGTTCCTCACCCAGCCCCAAAATGGACAGTTCCACGGCTCATGCTGGACAGCTCCATGAGTCCAGCTCTCCAGCCTTTGTGTTGATTCTCAGAGGCTAGCAGGAAGCTCATCCTTGCTTTCACATCCTTCTTGCAGCTTCTATCTCCTGTGGATAAGTCAGCACTTTTCCATGTTTCCTGCCTCAAAACTACCTCCTTTGTTCAACCCCAACCCTGAATGAGGTACTCTAGGACACCCCACCCCCACTATGCAGAGACAAAAAGAGAAACCAATTCTTCTTCTTTTTTTTCACCCACAAACCACCCCAGCATCTAAATAAAAAGAAGTGCTACCCTACACATTGATGCTGAAATACTGAAAACATGCAAACAAACAGCAATGCACACTGGATGATTTTATAACATCTCTCTGACAACCTTCCAGAAACAATGCTGCTTTTCTTTGGACAGGTGTATACTGAATAAAGCTAAGACAAGAATTAGAGGTGTGTCTATTTGTATGACATTTTATACTTTTAAACTTTACATAACTTGTAGATATTTTTACGAGTTGGTACCAGTCTGGAGCCTTCAGGGATAGCATGAGCTAAAATGCAAAGGCAGCAAAGAAGGAATATGGAATATTTCTGCCTCTAGCTGTTTGTTCAAATTAACATCCTTTTTCCTGACCTTCAAAACTTAAAGCATCTTCACCTGACATTGTAAAAAAGGGTGACTATGTTTCACAATCCTCTCCTGCCGCTTTCAGTGTTTTTAAAAACTCGAAGTCACTGTTGAGCTGGCTGCAGATATAGACTTATCTACTTAACTGAAAGTTTTAATGAAATTGGTACACCCTAGTCCAGAATTAAAAGTGAAATGATCATAAAGCGTGTGTGTTTTGAAATCTGCAGAGATTTTCAGATTCTGTTGATGCCATGGGCTTTGCAAGATTAACTTTTCTCTTTCAAATGGCATTAATAGCATTAGGCCTCAATTAATCAGATTGGAAATTTGGAAACAAAGGAAGTATTTTGTTGGCATAATCACTGAGAGGCCATACACTGGGTTCTTTTCTAACCAGCCTTTTAAACAATTATTTCAAGTCCTGATTTTGTTGGGGGGTTTAAAAAAAAATAGTGAAAGAAAGAAACCACTGAAATCTGGGCTTTGAATTTTGTAAATGAGCTTGCTGCCCAACACACTCCTCAGCAAGATAAGGGCAGAATGGCATTTGCTGAAATGCTTAGCTATCTCTCCAACAATCCGTCTGGGTTGTGGGCCCCTTGGTAACAGCTTGGCAAATCTGCAAAAGGAATGTGACTATATAGTTTGTGTGTGGATTGTTGAGTCATTATAGCCTCCAAATTGCACAGCAGATCATTAATCATAGGCCAAGATAGGCAATCGCTGCAGAAACCTGATGAAAAGGCTCCCAGAATAATGCCTGCTAAATCATGTTTAACATGCAGATCCTGCCTGCGCAGATATGGAAGGGGGGGGGAGCTAAGAGGGGCTGGGGAAAAAAAATCATCCCTCTTTTAGGAAAGAAAACTTCTACTTATCTTTGATTTCCATTCAACCCTTCTCTCAATAGTCTTTAAGCCTGTTATTTAATTCATTTTGGTGCCAAGTCCCATCACAAAGCAAGAAAAAAAAAACACAACCCACACTAGCCAGAACCTATGCAGTTGATGACCACCACCACCCCTCCCTCCCCAAACTGCCTGTCTTTTCTTGTCAGTTCTATGTCATTTGTGCCGTTGAACTCCACCAATTTGAAATGCTGACCTCTTCCATAGACAACCTTATTCTCCTCAAGTGAAAGAAAGGGCCGAGGCCTACAAACCACTCAAGCGAGAGATAGCAAGAAAAGAGAAAAGTGGTTGACTCGTAAATCAATTTCCACAGGCCACCCAAAACCCACACACACATGATACTGGGTTTTCAAGAAAGGGGGGGAGGGGAAACCCTGGGTTTTCAAAGCTCCACGTTTTAATATGTTTCATGAAAAGCGTATTATTTTTTCACTTTTTTTAAGGCTCAGAAAGAAGACAGAGATCCAATACGTCAAAGGCGATGCTGTTAGCGTCATCAATACGCTCCTATGGGCCTGGGTGGCAGGGCAGCAGCCTCCTTTTCCACCTGTTGTCAGAAAATCAAAAAGGAAACAGTCATACAAAATGCATGAATAGGGTTTTGTCAGCAACTGCAAAGATGCTAATAAAGGAAAGTAAATCTACTGCACAAAAGTGGTGCTGAGAAAGGATGAGCCTGCTGAGATATAATAGGTGGATGGATGGGATGCTGGAATGCCGGAGGGATAGCTGTGCGAAGTACAAAACATTAATGTATGGAATTCACTGCCACAGGATGCCGTGAGGGCTGCTAGGGATGGCCACTAACTTAGATGGCTTTAAAAGGGAATTCGACGTATTGTGCATGCATGTCTCAAATAAACGTATCTAGGGTCCATCAAATTATACCAGGGTGGTTTACAATAATAGTAAGCCACTTCTGAGGGTTTTTTTTTAATAAAAAGTGAACTTTAAAAAAATCTATTTAATAAATGAACAATAATACAAAGCATCAACCAGAGCACTTAAAACAATCGAAGCAGGAGCAGTGGCAGAGAGTGCATTTAAAACTCAGCAAAAATACCTGCAAGCACTATAAAAGGCACATCAAAACTTTAAAAAAATCATGGGAGAATCTGGCAAAGGTGCCAGGCGAGCTTCCCTGGGGAGGGGCTTCCACAGGCAGGGCACCACATTTGAAAAAGCCTGTCCCTGGTAGCCACCACCTCAATTCTGATAGTGAGCACACCTGAAGGAAAACATCCACGGATGACTGAAGTGTATTGGCAGGTTGATGGGCACTGGTGAACAGGCTGAAAAGCATTTCGTTAGGAACCTGTGTCCCAGTGCAGATCTTCATACGTTGTGAAAGATGAATCTACCCATAGCCATGACTGCAAAATGGAATTTCTGAAGCAGGGTGCTGCTACTGAGTATCAGGTGCTGGGAAGAAACAGCAGGAGAAGACTATTGCCTTCAAGGTCTACTTGTGGGCTACCAGAAGTGGTTGACCACTGTGGAAAACAGGATGCTGGACTAGATGGATCTGTGGTCTGATCCAACAGGGCTCCTCTTATGTTCTTGTGATATCCTATCGCTACACAGTACATTAAAAGCAAGGGTGCAGCCCAAAAGGGCAGCCATGCACTTAATTCCCTTTCTCCTTTCACAACTTGTAGGACCATTTACCTCCTCTCTGCCTCCTCTCTGGGTGTTGAAACGTGCCTTACGGTACATTTGTGACACACAGCGGCAGAACTTGGGTGGAGCGCGTGGAGCAGGAGCTCCTGGCGCTCAGGCGGGCAGGGGGCGCGCGGGGAGCACTTACCGTAGCGAAGCGCCGCGCTGTATCAGCCCTCCTTCCCTCCCTGGAGCCCGTTCGGCTCCAAAATGAGCTCAAAACAGGCAGGGGCGCAAATCGGGTAGGGGGCGCATCGACGTGACATGATGCAGGCCCCGCCCCCACGCGCTGGGCGCCAGGAGAGCGCCCGTCATTTCTGGTGACACAGGTCAATAGGATTCTGCCATTATAGTCAAACAAATTGAGATGTGCCAAATATGAAGAGCAGAAGGAACATGCAAGACACAAAATTGTACACAGCTGAGGCAGTGAGACGTTTTATGCATCCTAAGTAGGGAAATGAACTAGTATTTGGAGTCATCAGCCAATCTGACTCCAGAGAAAATGTCTTCCTGAACATTGCAAGTTAGCTTTTGCACTTCTAAAGAGGAAACAAAGCAATTGTTTCCAACTTCTAATTTGTTATCTATGAGGGAATCTCAAAAGATGCAGAGACATGGACTTTGAGTCCTGCCATTTTCATCACCTGGTAGAGAAATCGAAGAAACTCAGGACAGTTTCTTGACTCCCTCAAAGACAAAGCCACCACCCCATCTACGAGTTCTCCAATGCTTTCATCCTGACTACCCTTTCATACTCCATACATCTTTTGGCATCTCTCAGTTTTTTAATGACATCCTAGTTCCATGGAACAATTACCCTAACACAGAG
Source organism: Plestiodon gilberti rubricaudatus (assembly GCA_026170595.1). Classification (NCBI taxonomy): domain Eukaryota; kingdom Metazoa; phylum Chordata; class Lepidosauria; order Squamata; family Scincidae; genus Plestiodon; species Plestiodon gilberti. The sequence goes on from JANXHW010000005.1 coordinate 111,835,103, forward strand.
GTTCCCAACCTTTTTAGCACCAGGACCCCCTTTTGTAGAATGACAATCTGTCGGGACTCCCTAAGATCTAGGGCCGGAAGTGATGTCATTAAGCAGGAAGTGCTGGCAAGGCTGGAAGTGATGTCAGTAAGCAGGAAGTGATGTTATTGTTTTAATAAATTACACTGTTTAATAAATCACACTTTAAAAAATAAATCACATTTTTTTAAAGTTGTACTCATAAGCATCCCCATTTGGGGAGTGCTTATGCAGAGATACTAAAAGGCAAGCAAGGTGAGCGAACAAGCCCCAAGAGACCATCAGACACTTCTTTCTCTGCAGTGGGGGGGGGAGGAGTGAGTCGCCATCTTGGGTGCGGCCATCCAGCCAACATCCAGCAACCCCCCAGAAACAGCTTCACGACCCCCTTGGGGGTCCCAACCCCCAGGTTGGGAACCACTGCCCTAACATCACAAAGATCCATGAAGATTAATTGGCTCTGTAAAGTACCCCCCCACGAGATTCATAAACACCAAGAAGAAAACGGTAACAGTTGTGTATAAATATTTAATGCTACTAAATAAACATGATACGCATCTCCTCAGAGAAAGATGGAATGCAGAACCTGATTGTCCGGTTTCATATAATCAATGGATAATGGCATTAAGAAATATTTCAGCACTATCTATGGATCTTGGATTATGTCGTGTTACATAGCAATACTGAAGTCGATTACCAAATTGTATATTCTATTCAATATACCGTATTGGTCTGAGTATAAGACTCACTTTTTTCTCCTAATTTAAGTTTTTAAACTAGGGGTGCGTCTTATAATCAGGCTGTTGCAATTTCATGCCAGTGATTTAATTAAAAATTTTTAAAAGCGCCAAACTTTAAGGGTGCGTCTTATAATCAGGTGCGTCTTATACTCGGGGCAATACGGTATATATTCACACACACACACACACACACACACACACACACACACACACACGTATACAGTATATTAAAAGGATATTAAATCAAAACAATAATTATTTCTACATACTTCCCTCAGTGACATATACTTCAAACACATGCTTCGAGAAATGGCTTCCAAATATTCTCAAAAATATCCAATAGTATTTGTCGTCAGTATGCCATTCGCTCAAAGTTCGACAGGTATAAGAGGCCTTCAACCATTCCGCACTATTTGGAGGGCACTTGTCTTTCCAATATATGCACATGTATTTTTTTTTCTGTTACTTTGTTGTTGTTTTCTTCAGTAAACACTTCCCATATTTTAAGCATCCTGCCTGTCTGATAAAAGCCTGTCTGATAAAAGACATGAGCTAAGAGCAATTTGTCTCCTTGCTCTCCAAAAGATTGTTTGGGCCAAACACTACATGGATTTGGTGTATATGTGTTTTTGTCTGTGAGGACCAGAACAGAGGGCAACTGGGCCAGCTACTACCCATTTTTCTCCTCCAGTAATAGGCTTTACTGAGAGATGCCTCTGTCTAAGGATTGAAGGAAAGGCATGAGGTAGACTAGCCTCAGAACCCCACCCAGAGGTCAGGCTGGGACATAACAATGACAGCAGGACAGATTGCCATGGCGTGCCTCAGTTTCCCCTTGAGGATTCCAAGACTGCATGGGAAATGTGATGCGCAGGGTGTGCGTCTGTCTTGCTATTGCTACATGGTGGTCAATAGTCAGACCACCATCACACCCTGACATCTAGTTTTCTATGCACACAGATTTTTTGTTATTATGCTGCATGGTACGCAATCATAACAACGTACATCATTAATAACATGATGCGAATAAATAATTTTGTTCAAATTTAACTTTACTGACGCCGTAATCCTCTCCAACTTTGGAGCGACGCGCCTGCTGCTGTGCCATTCCAGGGTGTTGCAAACATGCTGTAAGGCAGGTTTCTGACATCCAGAGAGTAAGCAAGGCTGGCACCGCTCACTCTCCGTGGGACAGAGGCCACCACCGATGGACACAGGTATGGCCTGTGCCGGGCGGCGTGGGAAGGGTGGGACGGGGAAGAACGGGAGGGGTGATCATTGAGTGGTCGGGTCTGGGAAGGGGGAGGGATCCTCAGCGGCATGTTCCACTGAATCCTATCTCCCTTCCAGGGCCTGGCCGGCATTACACGGGCCTCCCAGATTTGTGGGTATGGCAGAAGAGAAAGGATTTGTCCATGTGATGGTCACTTGGTGGAAACCTTAGCACACATGGTCCTTAAATGTAAACTGTATGATGATCTCCGTCAACAATATTTAGATCAATTTTGCATTCCCACCTGGAAACCAGAGATGGAGGTCATACGTTTTTTATTATATGGGAAAGACCAGGAGCTCACCAAGATAGTGGCTAAATATCTTTATTTGGTTTTCTGCCGTCGAAATGCATTACAGACTTCTAGCCTTACTAACGACCTAGAGATGTAAAATAGACTGTTTTTCTCTTTTTCTTTTTCTTTTCTTTTAGACAGTAGCTTGTGTCACTGGAAGAATGGTGACTGTGTATTGGTATATTTAACTTGTATGTTTGTTTGTGATGTCAATAAAGGTTTGATTGATTGACCTTCCTGTACTCTAAGGTAGTAGTTGGTGAAGAACTGTAGTTGGTGAAGAAAGAAAAGCTGACTCGGTACCGTCTCCGCATGACTGAAACTTGGGCTGTAGTCGCAAGAGGCCTCCAAAGTCCTGAGTAGCTGTAGATGCCCCACTCTCTGGACCTGTCCAGTAGCTCAAGGCATCAAGTGTACTTCTAACTGCTGTTATTGTTTTGTCATTCCGACAAAATGAAGAGATTGATTTCTATTGATCCTGGGGAAAAGCTGGCTTTGTTTTGCTCAACCTTCCCTGCTGCTTATCTTGGCTGTGCCACGACACTGACACACAGAGGCTGAAAAGTAAATTAAAGAAATGTTACCCTGAGGAGGCCTCCATCTGCACCGGCCTGATCCTGGATAGGATCTAGCACAGGTCCTAGGCAGGATTGGGCTGCCAGTTAGTTAAGTATACAGTGGGCCCTCGTCGTTATCCGTGGTGGGGGTTTGGTTTCGGAAACCCCCACTGGTAACAAATTCCGCGGATAGTGAAGTTGCGCCACAGTGCCTTACCTGATCCAGCAAGATGTGCCTCTGGAGGCCACACTGGGCCTGCAACACACTCCATTGGCCTCCACGGGCCCCAGAATGCCTTGAGGAAACTACCAGAAGTTGCAGAAGCAAACCAGAAGTTGCTTCTACGAAACCAGAAGTAGCATATGCAACAGGCCTTGCACTAGCTTAATCCAGCCCTGCTTTCCAACTAGAAAGACAGAGAGAACATGTAAGAGAGCAAGGCCCTCTCCATTGGCCTGGCTGGCTCAGCTGCCACGTGGCCTGTCCCCCCCTCAGACTCCATCAATAATAGCCAACCACTTCGTATGAGATGGCAGGAGAAAGAGACTCTGTTTTGGCAGCGATTCACACCAGCTTTCCCTGACTGGTTCGCTTTCCCTTTACTCCCTAATGTGTCGATTGGAAGCCTGAGAGCAAGGACTGTGTTATTTCTAATTTTTGTACAGCAAACTTAGATGCATTATAAAGAAATAAATTACAGGACTCTTTCTACCCGTCCATCCATCCATTCACACACCAACATCCCCCCCCCCTTCTTGCCGCCTAGTGTTTCCACAGGGGTGGAGGTGTGATTTGCTATGGCAGTTTTTATTTCCCCGCATGCCTGACAGGCTGCGAGAGGAAGGCGTTAATGTTTTCTGACAGGCGACCCTTAATTGTTGCAGCTTTTCTTCTCCCCTTTTCTGTGAAATTCTGACTTAGGCAAGGAGCAGCATAACAAAATGCTCCAGCATTGAAATGGGTGCCTGCTCTGCTCTTCCACTGAGGGAAGGGGAGAGGCATTATTCATGAAGATTTTTTTTCAGCTGGTTTTTGTCTTTTAACTAACCTTTGAGTTGGATCAGAAGACTAGCCGGGGTCCCATTCTCTGTGGAGGCGGAGCTGGCAAGTGGACAATGGAGCCAAACTGTTTTACCCTGTTAAAGAGATAACTATGCCGTTGAGCTGAACATGAGGAAAATTAATCTTCAGCCCCATATCAATGATGGACTCACACCTTTGTTTAGGAATTGGAAGGCTGCAGCAAATGCATGATGGGGGGGACGACACAGAGAGAAGGAAGGGGGAGGGCATAATTTCAAGCAAAATGTTCCTCACACATTGAAGACCCTGCACCAGCTCCTTTTCTAGCAAGAATGAGAAGGTGCATTTTGCCAGTGAACATCAGATAGTTTAGCTGGCCTCTTTGTCTTTCTTGAAACTTGGTTAATGGGAAAGTGTGTAATTTTTTTTTTCTTGAAGCAAAATCCTTGCAGCACACATAATAAAATGTCTTGGGGCATCTGAATGACTCAGGGCACAATCCAGCCAAGACTTTTTTCAGTCCCACTGATATTCATGGGGGATTTATGGCCTGATCCTATCTGGAGGTTACGCTGCTGGCTGGAACACAGGTTCCAGGGGTCTCACATGCTTTCTGGCTGTCGCAAATGCGACAATGCTGGAGAGCGCAGTCTAGCTACCACTGGAAGTGGCGAGCGGCTGGGTCCTCATGATGACAGACCGGGAACACCCGCTCCGCAGGTAAGGTTGCGTAAGGGGCGGAGGGAGGGGTGGAACAGGGTGCGAAGTGGGCAGAATGGGGAGGATTTGGGGGTGAGGAGGAGGGCAGGAAGGGGGCAGGTTCAGCAGCAGTGGCACCCACCGAATCCTAACTCCCTCCCTGGGCCTGATTCGCCTTCACAGGTCAGCGTGGACTTGCACCAGTGATAGGTTCGACTTGACCGACTGGGCAGGTTCGACTTGACCGACTGGGCCAGCAGGGGCTTACCCCAGGGGAAAGGGAACAAATGTTCCCTTACTCTGAGGAGGCCTCCCGAGGCCAAAACTCTCCCAAGGGATTCAGCAGACACTGCGTAGGAGCCACTGCATCGCCGTGCAGGGAGTTAGGTAGCATTGGGCTGTCAAGCTCACATAGAACTTAACTTTTTGCAACTAAAAATTGGATCATACCCTCATGTGACTTAAACAATTGCAACTTAAAAGTGGACCATACCCACATGCATTTATACTGGCCTATGTTTTCATAGATTATTCGTCTCTCCTAACTGGAAGAATGATAATGAAGTGGAAGCATCTGACAAAGCTCAGGCCATGAATGTGTTACTTTTCAAGATGTCACAGAACCATTTGCTGTTTATGCTACAACAAACCAGCACTGCTGTTCTTCTGGAATTTAGTTTTATAGTGATTACAAATAGAAATAAAACTGAACATTGAATCCAGCATTAGATAATGATCGTTTTAATCGATTTTAGATACTGTTTTTATTCATTTTCATTAATTGTTTTTTACTGTTTTAAAATGTGATTATTTTTGTATTGTATTTTTTGTATTGTATTTTCTTGTTGTTGTTGTTGTTGTTGTTGTTGTAAGCCGCCTTGGGTCCCTTCGGGGAGAAAGGCGGGATAAAAATACTGTAAATAAATAAATAAATAAATGAACATAGTTTGTGTACCTGTTCGGGGATATGCCAGCAAATTACCATTTGAACTGCATGCCTGGTTTATTACTAAACCAAGAGCAAGTTTATTTACTTACTTGATTTCTATCCTACCTTTCTCCCCAAAGGGCACCCAATTTTGGTATAGTGGTCACAGTGTTAGACTTGAATTGTGGAGATTTTGGTTCAAATCTGTATTCAGCCATGATGTTTAGTCAGTGAGTGACCTTAGGTTGGTTACTATTTCTGAGCCTAACCCACCCCACAGCAATGATAAAAGGGTGTGTATGTGAAACATGCATGCTGCCTAAAGTTCCTTGGAGGAAAGGTGGAATCAGAAAAGTAAGTTAAAGTAACCATAATCAGCCACAAACTAGTTACCCTGTTTCCCTGAAAATAAGACCTCCCCCGAAAGTAAGACCTACCATCATTTTTTTTCGTGTTTTTGCTGGCACTCATAAATATAAGACCTCCTCTGAAAATAAGACCTAGCTAGGATCATCAGCGACCCCCCCCGGCACCCCCCCGATCCCCCCAGCACTTACCTCGACCAATTAAAGCTTCATTCTTTCCCAAGGGTGCAAGGCTCTGCAAGGTCTGGAAGGCCTGCACTTGAGTCCTGCACCATAGAGACGACGTGCTAGAGAGGCCAGCAAGGAGGCTGCAACCTGTCCTTGCACATCTCTCTAGCACGTTGTCTCCATGGTGGAGGACTCGAGTGCAGGCCTTGCAGAGCCTTGCACCCTCTGGAAAGAATGAAGCTTTAATCGGTCAAAGTAAGTGTTGGGGGAGTCACCAGGGGGTCGCGCCACAGGTTGGGAAAATAAGATCTCCCTGAAAATAAGACCTACTGCATTTTGGAGCCAAAATTAATAAAAGACACTGTCTTATTTTCAGGAAAACACGGTAGGGGTTCTCAACCCCAGTGGCACAATGTACCACTTCCCAGGGGGCCACCGCACTGTGAACCACCAGAAGGAAGTGCTGATGACGTCATTGGCACTAACAGGTTTTAGCTGCACTGGAACCCTGTTAAGGTAAGCTAAGGGGCAAGGGCAGGCGGGAGGGCCTTTTCTGGCCCTGGAACCCCACACGCTCAAGCTCTGCAGAGCTTGAGCTGCTGGTTCCAGGGCTCTGGTGCAGAGCAGGATGGGGTGGGCACCCTGGCGGCCGCCATTTTGGCAGCCAGGGACTGCGTACCACCAGCCAGCAGTACGCGTACCACTAGTGGTACATGTACCACTGGTTGAGAACCCCTGAGTTAGAGAGTGCATAACAAGTGTTCAAAGTGCTTAATATCTTAATAATCAGTAAAACAGGTTCTCCAAGTTGACTAGTGAGAGGTGAAAAGAGGGATGGGGTGCAGAGTAGTGAATATTTTTTGCATAGGATTTATTTTATTATATTGCTTATATATCAGTTTTTACCCGCTTTTCCATTTTGCTAAAACACTTCTGTCTGTTTAAATGCTTTACCTTTGGCTCTATTTGGTACTATCAGCTTCATTCTTGTGATTTACTAGTCTTCTTTCTTAGGTTTATTGAGGTAAAAGGGAGCAACACACACACCCACACACACACACACACACACAAAACTAGGGCCTTATTTTCAGCCCATTTGTTGCTAGAGGAGTGTGTGAAATACATTCTCACACAAACATGTGCACAGGCATGCACACACACGCATGAACATGCATGCCAACTTCAAGCCAAAGCAGCAAAGTTTTATAGTAGGGATCTGGGGTAGCACTGTGATTTCTAGATTGGCCTACAAAGTCCTTGGTTTGAATCTTACCTCTGTCAAGATCTCACCAAGTGTGTGGTGGTGGAGGGTGTCCTCAGGCTGCAGGCAACCCACTGCCCGGGGATATTAATACTATTACTGACATATCCTGTAAAGTTGTTTTAAGGCTTACAACAATCGAATGTACATGAAATGCTTTGGAAAATGTACTGTAAAAAACCGTAACGTGAAGTGTGTAAGTTGGCACTGGCAGCCCTACAAAACCAGCAGCTTTCTTGGTAAGCAGCACCAGCACGTCTTTCTTATTACAGCGAAGAGCTGCAATTCTCCCTCGGATGGGGCTTGCTGGCCACCAGGGAGGCTAGGGTCGCAGTTGCCTGCGCACTGCGAGGATAGCTTGTTCTTCGACAGCTTCTTTTCTCACTGGGCAGGTGCCCCCCCGCCTTATTGTGCCCCCCTTCTGACCCACCCAAGCAAGCGAGAAAACGATAAAAAGGCCGCATCGATCAACTCCACTCGCTCGTTGGCTGCATTTTCACGGGGCCGCCTGACAGCAGCGGTAACAGAGCCCTGCCGAGCAATCAGAAGCGCCTTTGCTATTGGCGCCGCGCACTGACGCTCGCTCTCCCTGTCTCCCTTTCGCACTCCTTCCTTCTCCCACGCTGCACCCACCACCTCTGTTTTCCAATCAACGGAGCCACCCTTAAGGCGCCTATTATCTTAATGGCAGCGCCTGGGCGGGAGGGGCCAGGCCCGCCAGGGGCGCGCGCAGATGACAGTAGACGCATGCCTGCAGCCAATCAGCGCCGAGGACAAACTGGGATGGCATATAGCTTGAATAAATCATTAAGCTTGACACGCGCGCCTGGGCTATGCAACGCAACGCGTTTCCTGCTCTGCTCTTAACCTGCGAAGCCCTTTTTGTACCCAGCGAATATTAAGCAGGGAAGGGGGGGGGGTGGAAACGCGAAGTCTAGTCACCTTATAGCATTCCACACGATCGTACGCATGTTTAGTCAGAAGTAAGCCCCAACCCCCCCCCCCCCAAAAAAAAAAACTTCTGTAGCATTGCAATCCTGGCGTCTGTAGGGGAGGAAATGAAGGTCATCAGGTGTTGCAAGAAACTGATGAATAAAATTGTTAGAGGAAGCCGAAAGAGGGAGCGTCTTACGGGTTACTGCTGTAAAATCTCTTGCTTTCGCGCGCAATGTTCCTTTTTAGAACTCGTCTCCTTTTCAAACATCCAATCTCGGATTCTCGGTGGATTCCATTGCTTGCCAGCAGCACGTTTACCAATCCTTTCCCCTCCATCTGCTCAAAGCAACAACGACCTCTCCGCTCTGGGGGCTACTCAATTCCGAAATATTTCTGCAGATTTTGATCGGGAGCTCATTCGCCCACCTGAGAAGTATGCAAACCTTATATCTGGGACAAAAATTGCTTATGTATGTATAACTCTTCTCCCTCTTTGTTTTATGATGGACACACACACACGGACGGACGAACCTAAATGGACAGCATCCCATTCTCACGCAAATGGAGACGGAGAGAGAGATCAGCAGGCAAGGAGAGTGCGGCCTAGACTTGCATTGCTATACTGTTGCTCCTAATGGGGATGTTGCTCCTAATGGGGATGTGTAGTGGTTCCCCCTCATCAGGGAGCTTTTCTCCCTGCAGCCTTTATGATAAAAAAATGACCGTTGATTACACCACCACCACGCGGTTGTCATGAATGGTCATTGGTCACTTTTTCTTAGGTGAGCTCCTAACGCAGGAAGGTCGTTATAGTAGCTCCAGGACTTATAACCCAAAGAAAGACTGGCTGGCTCGATTGAGCTTCTGCAGTGCCGCGTCCACATGGCTCTGCACACAACAACCTTTCGCTATTGTGACTCAGACGCACAAAACAAAAACCGTGTTGGCTACACATGGCAGACACAACTCGTTGTGGGGTATTTTTGTCACTTTTCTCTAGCGGCTCTCCCCACCAAACACTCAGCGCTTTGCTTGTGCGCGGTCGCGGTGCCTGCCTTTTGCCTATTTTATGTCATCGAATCAAACCTAACGAGCCAATCTATACGTCCTCCCATCTCTTGTATGGAATGCCGCAGCCTCTGGGCCTGCCCGGGATCATGTTTTGTTCCCGCATTTCAAAGCGCATTTATTGAATTGCCCCAGCTTTGTGAGCACAGCCATTCTTTAGAAAGGGCTAAAAACATGGTTGGGGGATGTATTCACATCAGCGCTCTCGCTCTCGCTCTCTCTTTTAAAGGACAAAATCTCCACCTGCATTTCTGTACAGTATTTTGTGTTTTTTTCTTCTTATAGCTCTGGCTGGGTAGCTTTAAAAACTTATAGTGCGATAAAATAGATTCCCCTGATTTATGGAGTTTCTTGATGCTGAATTCGGCTTGTCAGAGTCCCTGAATAGCTTGCCTCCTAGCACAAGAAAAGGCTTTGTGTTGCTAAGCGATTAGAGCAGATGTAATGAGATTTACCTCAGTCCTGCTTTGCCCTTTCCTATCTTCAGGAAAATTGTCTGTGGTGTGTATTGGAGAGGGAATTTTTGTCTCTCTGCCTCGTACACTGGCGCAAGGCAGAGGCTTAACTTTGCCTCTAGTTTCAGGGGTTCGGATATTTGCTATTCAGATATAAGCAAAAGAGAGACAGAAACACCTGTCTACATAAGGAAGAGAAAAATTCGCCTATAGTATCAGAATGAAACATTGTCTTAATCATTCTTGTATTCTTGGCGCTAAATTACCGGCTAAACTTCTTTTGCATACCTTATCTTAACATCCTTGCACAAGTGGGCAAACAAACACAACCTTTTGTTGGGGGCAGAGAGATGATAACCGTTATTATTTTCATAATCAAACAATAGTTCCAAGATCATCGGTTAAAACAATGAGTGTACTGAAGTAATGGGCAAGCAAGCTAGTGATTTCTCTATGCTTCCCTTCCCCTCAGAGCGTATTAATGGGGGGGAGGGGAATTGGAGGTTGAACGTATGGCAATGTAATGTTGACAAATTAAATAAAATTCCGTTATAGTCAATGCGTGGAGACTTTCTGTATTAATTATTCGCGTGCAAATATAAATAGCATTTTAAAAAAAGCAAACTAGATTTAGACACGTTGGCTGTATCCGTTGTGTGTCCATGTCTTTTTTTTTTTAAGATGCATTTTGCGCTTTGCTTTCCGCTTGGTTTGGTGCACGCAAACTGAATTTGCAAGCGACGCGGGAGGAGCTAAGCGAAAGGGGGAGGGGGAAAGAGGGAGAATGAGACCGAGTCGGATTCTGGTCACGTCTTTGCTAACTGACAACAAGGAGACTAGCCAAAAAAAAAAAAAAAGCCCCGTTTCTTTTTGAATCTTGGTAATTGATTGGGTACTTTTACACGCTGATCACGCTGCTGAGGGAGAGTAAAAAAACAAGCTAGATAGAGCAGCGTCTTGAATCAAAGGCGGGCGGGCGTTTTTGCCACTTCTCTATTTTCATTTTCCTTCCACCAAAACTTATCGAACATGATTTTATGTATATTACCTGACAAACGTAATTATGTATTAAATACAATTAAGCAATTCAGTGGTAATAATAACTTATGTGTCTCCTCTTTCCCCAAGCCCCTCCTCATTCTTGTGTACACCCTATTTCATCAGAAAGTGGGCAAGGTTGGAAGATGTAGGAAAGGAAAGGGCTCCCTCTCTGTCACGATTCAACCTTGGGGTAAATTCTTTTAAGGTGTTGCAGTTACAGGAAACACAATAAAGCATGCGGCCCTCTCTAGATTTAATACACAGTTGCAGAATAGAAAGGCATAAAGTACCATTACTACTACGCTGTTGTAAACTTTCGTATTATCAATCCTTAGCTTGTATAGACACAGTCCCAGAAATTACATTTCCTCCACCCCCCACCCAATTTGGTTCTTTTTACACATGGTTAATCAATGACAGAAGACAACACTACACAAGATATGCATCGTTTTGAAACAAAAGTTTTATTACCAAACTAGTTTGTATAAAACTTGGTTATACAGGACTTTTGTAAGTCTGTAATAAAACAGCATGAAAAGGCAGTGGTAAAAGATTGTGTGTGTTTTTTTTTCTTCAAAAGGCAGCAGCTTGTAAAATAAATAGCCACCATTTTGGGTTTGGACAATAGCTGCATAAACTTTGTTCACTTTCAACATAGTTTAATAACATTATTAATACATTAGCAAAGTTTCTATAAAAAAAGTAAGACACGTTGGTGCTAAAGTACATCTGGAGGCATTTCCAAGTCCTTTACAAAACCACATAACAAAAACATGGCAGTTGTAAGGTTGTGCTGACTACGTACTAGATATGAAGAGGTAATAACCATTACATATTTTTAAAAAGTTATCAAGATATACACATTTTAAACCATTTGTACAAAAACGTCTATAAATTTCTCTGTCTCTTATATACAAAAATAGCTTAATATATCCCCAGCATTGGTTAGGATTGATACAAATAGATTTTTTTTATATAATAAAAAGTTCACAAGAAAAAAATTGGAAGCATTTTATGAAGGGAACTGTAGGGAAGAAGTGGGCAAAGGGGAAAGGGAGACACTTTAGGATTCTTTGAGTACAGCATAGTTTTGATTTTCAAAATCTCCACACGCATTAGGCAACCAGGTCCACAACCCCCTGCACACTTACTGGAAAGTCCATCTGAATTCAGTAAGCATGCATAGGATCAGGCTGCACTGCACTACTAAAACTTCTCTTACTACAGAATGTCCCATTGAACTCTGTGGGGCATACTTTGAGTAAACATGCTTAGAACTGCATTGGAATTCGTATCTAGAAAGCAGTGAACAAACCAGCCTTCTAAAAGGGGCAATACTGTGTTTATTTCAGAAGGGAAGCTCATTGCTATGATGAAGAGATTTATATGCAGCAGCAGTCAGTGTTGTTTCACTGGAGCAGAAGCCTCATCCACCCTTCATGGCCCCCCCCTGCAGCTTTCAAGTTCATCATCGTGCAGCCTGATCCTATGCTATGCATGCTTACTTGGAAATTAGTCCCCCTGTGTTCAATGAAGCAGCAAGTGTACATAGGAATGGATTGCAGCCTGCCTTCATCTCTTGGAATGGCCTGAAGTGCAAAGGAAGAATCAGGGAGTGCTTCAGGTTCCTTGGACAGGCAGTCGAGCTCCTTCTGTGCTTCACTGTATGACTTTTTCTTTTCCTTTCCATAATAAAAGCAATAAGTTGCAGCAGTTTTGCAACAAGTCCTGTAACAGCATATGGAGGGGGAGAGAGAGAGAGAGAGAGAGAGAGAGAGAGAGAGAGAGAGAGAGAGGTCAGTGTCAAGGCTTAATCCAAGTGAAAAAGGGCAGCTTCCAGGGACAGCAGCAGCAAAAGATGACTGGCTGGCATTCAGACAGGGACACAATTGGCTCCCTTAAGTGCTCAGTGAGGCAAACTAGTTTCACAGTCAGGTCCACAATCCAGTTATATTCGAGTTTAAGGCAAATATACACTACAGATTTGAACAACTGACATGGAAGTAGCCCCCAGTGTTTGCCCCCAGAGTAGCCCCCAGAGTAGAGAGCCTACTCACCACCATTAAGGTTTCCATCCTAAGTACACTCATTAAGATTAATTAATCCTATGTACAGTATATCCTATCTTCCGTCCATAATGGAAGTCAAGGTGGTATACACAGAGTTCAGAGCTGATCTCCATTCAGATATTGACCAGACCCAGGATGTACATAGGTGATTTCACACATTTCTAAACTAATATTCATGGGTTTGGTCAGACAATATGCTTTATGATCACAGCCCTAAATGCCATTTGATATTTTGTATCATAATGTAAGGCTAAGGATCCGCTCAGTATACCTTCCTATCTAGGAGTTCTAAATCAATGGCCATTCTTCCAAGAATTGGTTTTGTATTAGGATACCAACTGGCAGTCATTCAGGAGTGCTGGTTTTATACTGGTTTGTAATTGTTTTTGATGTTTTATGTAGCATTTTCAAAAACGTGGTAGTGAGCCACCTCAAGTGAGGGAAAGACGTGTGAAATAAGTAAACAAAACAAAACAAAGGACACTGTGGATCTGGCTGTTAAGATTCAGGTCTACAACCCGGGTCATCTAACCCAGATAAGTTTCACTGAGATTCTCATTGAAGCCTGTGAAGCAGGGGTTCTCAACCAGTGGTACTAGTACCAGCAGTGGTACTTCGGCCAACTACTGGTGGTACTCAGACTGCTGGACCACCGGAACCCCACTCCGGTGTGGCGCTTTCAGTGGTGCGTTTTCGCTCCTGAGAGGCTCCTGCCTTTGGCCGAGCCTCTCAGAAACACTGAGAAGGGTCCTCCCATCCACCCAGAGCCTCCTACTTGTGTTTTCTGGCCTCCAAAACCCTAAAAACCAGGAAGTAACTGGCGACGATATCATCGCCAGTCACTTCTGGTGGTACGCAGCAGGAGAGTGGCACCAGAGGTGGTACTCGGCCAGGAAGGGGTTGAGAAGAACCCCTGCTGTGGAGCATTTTTAAGGCCTACTGCAGAAGTGCAGCCTTGAGCAATTGTGTAAAGCAACACAGGCCACCTAGGCCAATGCTGCCTCACTCACGAGTTGACTACAGCTTCCCAGAATATGCGAGTGCTTGGTGGCTTGCAGCTGCGTGTCATCATCAATCAAAATAAGGCTAGTCGCCTCAGTCGTCACTCCAGAAGTCTTGGCAATCCAAAGACGATCTACCTCGGATCTCTAATGTTAGGTGAGGGGAGAAACTCCCCAGTTTCAGAGGCCCACCATGGGCTGGACTGCAGCCCTAGTTCAGTCCACAACCATCCCATCCCATCCCAATCAAGGGGGAGGTGAACCACTTCAGTGAGATGCGGATGGATCTCTCTACTCATTGATTTTAATGGGATGTGGGTACCTAACTGCAACTTGACATCTTCGTCCCGTGCCCCTGTCGACTGTAAGCTCCTTGGGGCAAGGGCCTGCTTTTTACAAACTGACACTCCGCAGGCAGGCGGCGGCGACCCGACTAGCGAATGGGGCTTCTTCCGCTCCCTTTCCCTCTCCCCCAGCAGCGCTGCCAAAGAAGGCCCCTCCTGCCCCGCCCCTGCTCAGGCTGCTGCCCACCTGGCCAAACCCACCTGCTGCCAAGCCAAGGCCAAGAGGGCTGCCGGCGCCTCTCAGAACCAGTTGGTGAAGTCGAGGAGCTCCTGCTCCTCGGGGCTGAGGGGGTCGTACGAGCCTTCGTCCGAGGAGTAGGAGGAGACAGGCGAGCCTGCCATGGAGTTCATGTCGTTGGGGTAATTGGGGGAGATGGTGGGCGAGAGGACGCCGGCCTGGAAGGCGGCGCTGACGGCGTCGTGCTCGTCGAGCAGCTGCTGCAGGGCTCGGATGTACTCCACGGCGGAGCGCAGCGTCTCCACTTTGCTCATCTTCTTGTTTGCCGCGCCGTTGGGGACGTGCTCGCGGAGCGTGGCGAAGCCCAGGTTGACCAGCTTGACGCGGTTCCTCTCGCGCTCGTTCCTCCGCGCCACGGCCGCCGGCTGCTGCTGAGGGAGGCTGTAGCCGAACCCGCTGAAGTTGAGGCGCCTCTTGCAGCGCATCAACTCCGGCGACGAGGAGCGTTGCCGCTTGACCTGCTGCGAGTGTTTCGGCGCAGCCGCAACAGCCGCTTTGGCTGCGCCCGGAGAGGGCTGGTTCTGTTGGCTGCCCGCCGCCGTCGCCGGGCTCAGTTGCTGCTGCTGCTGCACGCTCTGTGAGGCGGCCACTGCGGCCGCCGCCGCGGCTGCCGCGAAGAAGCAGGCGGGCTGCAGGAACGGCGGGGGAGGTGGCGGCTGGCTGGCGCTGCTGTCCATCTTGGCGGGGCTGCCACTGGCCATTGGGCGGCCGCACGAGGGAGGAAAGGCGCGCGGCGGGGCTCGCGGCTCTCGCTGGCCTAAAGCGCGGGGAAGAGGGACGAGGGGAGAGAGGAGCGCCGAAAGAAAAGGCTGGCGGAGGTAATAAGCGCGAGCGAGCTCAGATGGCACCGCTGCCTGGCTGGCCCTCCTCCTCCTCCCCTTTCTTTGGAACCGAGGGAGGCTCGTGGCGCTCGCGTGTGCGCAGCCTGCTTCGCCAAACCTCTTTTGCCAAAAAAGGGCCAGAGATTGTGTCTCTTATAAGGGACGCCCGGACCTCCACTTGCTGCCCCCCTCTTTTCACACCCCCGCGCTCGCGCCGCCTCCTCCTCCTTCTAGTGTCGCTGTGTCTCCTCATACACACTCTGCACCTTGCGCCTTCCACACTCCCCGGCTTTGCAGTGAGTGGCCGCGAGTCGGGGAGTGCCGCCGCCTTTTCATGGCGGGGGGCGGCGGGGGGGGAAGAGAGGAATGGAGGGGAAAGCACAACAACACACACCCCGAGACCGGGAGCACCCCACGCACACACGCGCTGGCTGGCTGGACTCAGCTCCGCCTCTGCTCCCCCTCCCCGCACGGCTACCCTTCCAAGGTTTGTTGTTGCAAGTGCGTGCGCTAGGCGCGTGCCGTTGGCCCAGCCACTGAATAAACAATTGGGCTGGGCCACCGCATGGGGGTAAGGAGGGAGGGGGCGCCGGTAGCGCAGCCGCCGCTGATTGGCTGAGCTTGCAAGTAGGCGGTATGGGGGGAGGCTGTGGAGAAGGGGTGCCGGTGCAGCCAGGGAGCAGACTCCGCAGAGAAGGACGGGGAAAATGGAACTCGCGCCAAGAAGGGAAGGGGTTTGCGCTGGGCCATTTGGGCTCTTTTCCCCAAAGACCCCGCTTCCGCGGCCGCAGGTTGCAGGTATATGGCACGACTTCATTCCAGACGACTCTGGAAAGCAACATATCAACACTGGACATTTGGGAGCCGCCGCCGGCGTGGGGCACAGAGAGCTGGACAGAAGGAGCAGTCCCTTGCTGCCAAGGTCTGAGAAGCATAGGAGCAGATCGCAAGATACAGAGAGGACGCAGCATCTGGCTGGGAAGTGCTGGGCGGGACTGTGCGGAGAGGCGGATGCTACTGCTGCTAAAAAAAAGCTCTCCAAGTCCCTCCAAGCTCACTAGCTCAGACTTTTTTCACCAGCACTGCATTATATACAGTACATCGGTGCAGTTTGCTTTTCCCTAGTCAGTCATTCGAATATTCAATGCATAGTCCCTAGATTACACTCGTCTTACTCAAATTGCCTCTCCTCTGCTTCCTAGCCACTAGGAAAGCCACTGCAACAGCTTTCCAGCACACTTCCCAATCAATCACAACCCAGTTCCCAGCTAGATAAATGACACTACTGTGCCCATCCGGAGTCGGGGCTGGCCACTGATCCACCTCATCCAGCACTGTCTGTTTCAACTGGCAGCTGCACTCAGATAGAGGAAGTCTTTCCCAGCCCTCGCACTACTGGTGGTGTTTTATACTGGGGATTCTAGGAGTTGAACCTGGGACTTTCTGCATGCAAAGCAGGTGCTTTACTACCTATATGGCCCCTAAACAAAAACCAAAATCACAAATCCATTTCTTGAATATTCCTGATTGTGAATTGGCTGAATTACCTCTGAGAGCGTTCAGATGAGGGTATTTAAGGCGTAAGTCAGACTATTTTTACACCAGCAAGTTTTAGCCAGTTACCCTTGGGATTGCTTCATACATTAGTTTTTTGTGTGTGTGTTTTAAAGTATATAGCCAATATGTCTTTACTGGTCACCTAAAAATGTAACATGTGAATGCAACAAATACGTGTGTCTAAACATATGTATCATGTGCATGCCAAATAGTCAGGATTGACTTCAGCTCCCTCAAGGAAACACATGGATGCAAACCTGGATATGCCGTTGCATAATGTGTGAAATTGCCTTTAGCGCTGCCACCTTAAAACCAATTCAGTTACATGAAAGTGTTTCACTTTATAGACCCCACAAGGCAGTTATATTGCTTTAATATAAAGAACTACCGGTATAACCAAAGCTACAAAAATATTTAAAGGTTCCAAAGCAGCAACTTCCTCTTCCTTGTCTTTGAATTTAAGTGCCAGCCCTGTACAGCACTCTGTAAAATTGCAACATTTTTTGGCACCAGCATCAAATGTCTAGGAACCTAAGCAACCAGGCACCTTTAATTTTTCCAGCCCTGACTTTAACATGAGAAACTGATGATGCTTCAAGTGCTTGAATTGGTCAGCCTTTAAATGCAGATGCTGTACATGTATTCCATCCTCATTCCCATTACAAGGCTAAGAGCGTAATCCTGTACAAGTCCACGGCGGCAGACCGGAAGCCATCGCGAGTAAGGGCCGCCGGTGCTAGGCAGGGGCGTCGCGACGACGCGCGACACCCCTGAGCGGGGGCGCGCGTCACCCTTAAGGGGCAGGCTCCGCCCCCGCGCGTGACGTCACGCGCAGGAGCGGAGCGCCCTCCCCGCTCCGTTTTTGGCTCATTTTGGAGCCAAACGGACCCAGGGGAGGGCGGGCGGGCCCACCTCCACCGCAAAAATGTAAGTGAGGGGCGCCGCGCGTCACCCCTATACGCGCGACGCCCCCCGGCGGCCCGCCCCCCCGCTTCCCCCCGTCGACGCTAGTGGTGCTAGGTCTTGGAGCATGGAGGATTTTAGTAGCAGAGCAATAGCGGAAGAAACCTTGTCCTATGGTAAAAATGAATTATCCCAAACACCCAGGTTAGATTGCTATCAGTAACAGACACACGGAGGCAGAGGCTGGTAAGGTTATAAAAAGAATTTTTACTCACGGTTCAGTTCATATGTACAGCTTCTGGTTATGACCAGAGTTACTCTAACTTAAGACTGAGGCCCCCCTACAGTTGGAGCCCCATTGCATGAGGTATGCTTTGAAGATGGCCACTGAGCAGAGCCCAGGGTGACACAACCTTCCACCTTGAAGTCAGGAGAAGAAGAGAAGAGAACATGAGGCTGCAAAGAGGAAATAGGAAATGGGGTCAAGGGGCCATGCCCCTTCCAGGGATCAAGGAGAGGACCAGGTGAAAGGTCTTTCAGGTGACCAGATAACACACACTGCCCCCTAGTGTCCCGCAGACGAAAGCTGCTTACTAGGTCCACAGCCCTTACCCCAGTGCCGGATCACTCATGCAGCCGCCGGAGGAAGGTAAAGGATCTCCAGGCGGCTGCATGGGCGGTGAGGGAGGGGGGCCATTGTCCGTGCTGGCCTGGGAGGGGGCAGGGATGGCATCCGCCATATCCCCGCCCCCTATCTGTCCGGCGCGGCCATTACATGGCCTTCTACTCCTGCCAGCTAAATAGAGAACCCATTGGGGCTTCCCCATTTTACACCGGGGGAAGGGGTCAAACGTCCCCTTCCCCCGAGTAGACCTCCGGGCTGCTTCAGAGCCGCCCAGAATGGGGATAGGATCCTGTGGGCGGCCCTGGGTCTCCTGCCAGATAGTTAGGATTGCTCTGCCCCATCAGTTTTGGGATGGGAGAGAGATAGATCAGGAAAACATCATAGGGAAGAGTTCTTGCCTTTCCCACCTTGCAGAACCGTCCCTAAAAGGGTGTGGCCCAGATCAACTCAACCAATGTGAGGAGCCCATATTATGGCCATATATTGGTCATGAAAGCATGGGACCCAAGGCAGATGCCCCAGTTGCCCTACTAAAGGGACAGCTCTGCCACCTTGCCACTGCCTGAATGCAATATTTTTTCAAAAGGTCACATGAAGTTTGGCTCTAAGAATCAACAATGGTGGAGTGTGATCCTACTATTCTGTCTCCCATGCTTTTCAACATCTACATCAGGGATTCGGAACCTATTTGCGGTGGGGGGCCATTTTCTCATAGGGAAAACGTGTTGCGGGCCGGCCAGTAGGCCGGCCGTTGTTTTCCCCCCCCCTGCAAATTTACCCCCCCCCCGCGCGAATTTACCTCTCTCCCACCCACCGCTCTCCACCCACCGCTCTCTGAATGGAATCGGGTCCAGGCTCGCGCGGGCCCGGCCGGATCCGGCCCACGGGCCGCCGGTTCCCCACCCTTGATCTACATGAAACCTTTGGGAGAGATCATCCGGGGATGTGGTGTTGGGTGTCACCAATATGCTGATGACACCCACCCAGCTCTACCTCTCCTTGCCATCTCGCTCCAGGGAGGCTGTGGAACAGTGGAGTCACTAGGGTGCACACCGCCCCAAAGCGGGGGTGCGCGCGTCACCCTAATGACTCTTGGCGCGGCCGTCAGCCCGTGTCCCGATTTTTTGGGGGGCGACCCAACGGGACGCTGCCCCAGGTGCCCCAGGCTCTGCCCCCCCCCCCGTTGCAGCCGGCTCCGCTCCAAGGCCTTCTCCCGGCCTCGGAGGTTCCAAGGCCGGGAGAAGGCCTTGGAGCAACCTCCCCGGCCGACGCGCCAGGGCCTTCTGACGAAGGCCCACTGCGTCACTACGTTATTTATAACATTTTTCGTGCATGCGCAGACTGTTCCTTTCCCCTCAGGAACGGTCTGCGCATGCGCGAAAAACATTATAAATAATGTTGTGACGCAGTGGGCCTTGGAGCGGAGCCTCCAGAGGGCGACGTGCGCAGGGGAGGTGACGCGCGTGGGTTCGCGCGTCGCCCTTCATGCGCATCGCCCTCCGGCGGTCCGCCCGCGCACGTCACCCTTTGGCGGACCGCCCCGCGCACTTCACGATAGCGACGCGCCTGCTGTGGAAGTCCTGGAGCGCTGCCTGGAGGCGGTTGGGGTCTGGATGAGGGCTAATTGGGGTTGGGGTCTAGCCAGGGCTGCCTTTGAAGACTGTTCAGAAACTGCAATTAGTGCAGAATGCGGCGGCCCAGGTGGTTGCCGGGGCTTGTCGGTTCGACTCAGTCGGACCGTTGCTTCGGCACCTACACTGGCTGCCAGTTCGTTTCTGGGCACAATTCAAAGTGCTAGTTTTGACTTTTAAAGCCCTTAACAGCTCGGGTCCAGGGTATTTGAGGGACCGCCTCCTTCCTTATAATCCGACCCGTACTTTGAGGTCATCGGGGGGGGCCCTGTTAACCGTGCCGCCATTGACAGAAGTGAGGGGGATGGCGGCCTTCTCGGCGGTGGCGCCCCAATTGTGGAATTCCCTCCCCTTGGAATTAAGAATGACTCCCTCTTTAGAGGCCTTTCGGCGGGGCCTTAAGACGTTTTTATTCAGGACTGCTTTTAATGTCTGACATGGTGGGCTGACCTTTTAACAAATGGTTTTAATATATGTAAATGCAGGTGACCCACTGGGGTTGTTTATTTTTAACTTAAGTGTTTTAACTAATTATTTTAATGTGTTTATTAATTTTTTTTCACATTTTTATACCACCCTTCCTCCAAGGAGCTCAGAGTGGTGTACATATTTCCTCCCCCTCCTTTTTGTCCTCACAACAACCCTGTGAGGTAGGTGGGGCTGAGAGATAGTGACTGGCCCAAGGTCACCCAGGAAGCTTCGTGGCTGAGCGGGGATTTGAACCTGGATCTTCCAGGTCTAAGTCTGACTCCCAAACCAGTACACCATCCTGGCTCCCCAGGATGGGGAACATTAAAATTGTTTTAATGTGTTTATATGTATTTTAATATGTTGTAAGCCGCCTTGAGTGCCTTCGAGAGAGAGGCGGGCTACAAATTCATAAATAAATAAATAAATAAATAAATAAATAATAGGTTGAGATTGAATCCAGAAAAGACAGAGGTCCTACAGACAGAGGTCAGGAAAGCTTCGATACAAGTAGTACTGAGTCACCTGCCCGTTCTGAATGGGGTTGCACTCTCCCTGCAGGAACGGGTGCGCAGCTTGGGAGTACTTCTGGATTCACAGCTCTCCCTGGAAAGCCAGGTGGCGGCTGCGGCCAGGGGTACATTTGCCCAGCTTCGGCTGGTGCGCCAGCTGTGACTGTACTTGAGTCGATTGGACCTGACCACGGTGGTCCACGCCTTAGTGACTTCAAGACTGGATTACTGTAACACGCTCTACGTGGGGCTGCCCTTGAAGACGGTTCGGAAGCTGCAGTTAGTGCAGAATGCGGCGGCCCGGGTGGTCGCTGGAGCTAGGCGGTTTGACTCTATTGAACCGCTGCTTCAGCGGCTGCACTGGCTGCCCATTCGTTTCCGAGCCCAATTCAAGGTGCTGGTAATGACCTTTAAAGCCCTTCACGGTTTGGGTCCAGGATATCTGAGGGACCGCCTTCTCCCATACATTGCGGCCTGCTCTCTTAGGTCATCTGAGGGGGCTCTCCTGCAGGTACCACCTCTATCGCAAGTTAGGGGAGTGGCAACACGTGGGTGAGCCTTCTCTGCCGTGGTGCCACAACTGTGGAACTCCCTGCCAGGGGATCTGAGAACCACACCCTCCCTCATGACTTTTCGGCGAGGGCTCAAAATGTTTTTGTTTCGTCTAGCATTTGGGTGATGGGTTGTGGTCTGCCTCCTGTGTCTCAAGGTGCTCTGCCATGCTGCTTTTCTGCTCCATACTGTTGCCCCCCCCAGTGGATTTTAGTGTTTTTAAATTTAGTTATGTATTGTTTAAACTTATTTTCTGTATTATTTTAAACTATGTATTTTAATTTTTGTTGTAAGCCGCCTTGGGCATTTGCCTTCGACATAGGATAAGGTGGGATATATATATTTTTTTTTAAAAAAAATAAATAATACTATACATTCTTAGTTCAAATAAAGTCCCACTGTATTCAGTGAGGCTTGTTTCCAAGTAAATCTGCCTACAGTTCTAAACATATACCCTGCTCAAAGGTACCAAAAATATCCCAAAGTTTTATAAGTGCAGTCCAAGTGTCCATCTGTTGCAAGCTGTGATTAACTTTATAGAAAAGTCATCACAGCCCGTTATATCCATGCCCACAGCTTATAAACATGCCCACAAGCTCTGCTGTCTGAGATGTAGTCTCTTAAGCCTTATACAAAAAGTATGGTGTTTCATGTCCTATGATGCCTTCTTATACTTTAACTTACAGTGGGAGGGAAAATATCTTGGAACCAAGTCAAGAAAAGCTTGTTGTCCTGGTCGGGTCTGCTAAATGGAGCTACAGGTATCTAAAGAGATGACCTGTGTCCTGCAGGGATGTATCTAAGTAACTAGGTCACGAGTGCGAGTGCAAGTACGAGTCATTTTTGCAAGAGTGCGAGTCCGAGTGCGAGTCAGTGTCAAAATTTTTGGGCAAGTACGAGTCAAGTGCGAGTAATTTTTGCACGAGTGCGAGTCGAGTACGAGTAAGGCCAGAAACCACGAGTCACAAGTCGAGTCACTTTGGGGAAAATGGCTTTTCCCCTGAAAATGGGGTGGGTGGGTGTCTGTGTGTGGGGTGTGTGTGGGGACCTCTGAGACTTTTAAAGCACCCACTTGGCTCCCCCTATGCCCTTTCCCTCACCTCTCAGTCTTGTCACCACCCATCTGGTTTGGGAAAAACAAGCGTGTCTACATTCAAACCATTTATTATTCTCTCCCTGCACCTTCCCCTTGCTGAGCCAAGCATCCCTTGGGCTCGGAGTTTTGGTCAATGAGGAGGAACTGCTGCGGCAGCTTCGCCTTCCCTCACTCCTCCCCACCCCTCGCGCTCGGCGTTGTGGCCAATGCCAAACAGACAGCAACAAAAGGGGGGGGACTCAGAGCCAGGCTTGCTTTCCCACCCCCTTGAAAACCCTTCCTCCCTGCTGCCCTCCTCCTCCGAGGTCTCCACTGCGCCTGCCTGCCTGCCTGCCTGTGTTGATGCTGGCCATTAAAGGAAAATGACTTGGAAATGGCAAGTCGTTACCCCCACGAGTGCAAGTCAAGTACGAGTCCCGTGGGTCACGAGTGCAAGTATGAGTGCAAGTCAGTGGGTCACGAGTACAAGTACGAGTACGAGTCAGGGAAAAAGTGGCTAAGTCACACTTGCGAGTCGAGTCATTTGACTCAAGTCCCCATCACTGGTGTCCTGCAATGGTCTGCTTACCCACCCAGGCCACTGATGACCTGGTTATCAAGGGATCTCTGCATACTTACAACAACAGCTATGCATCTGTAGTAGTACTGTCCACTGTATTATCTCTAGAAACTAGATGGTACCATCTCATTCTGCTGCATGTGTAGATGAACCCTCTATACAAGTGCAAGGTATCTGAGAAAGCTTTAAATGTAATGGAATTGACAAAGCTATAGTAGGATGTGGCTCATAGGTAATCGCATGAATCCTTGCTAGATAAAGACCAGTTTACTTTACATGACCAAACTAGTGTGGTTTGCATATGAATTAGATTTATCCAGCATTGGGCATATTTGGAGAGGACTTCAGCACATGCCCAACTCATAACCCTGCCAACATTTGCCACTCCATACACACTGGACAGTTTTGGAATGGGTATTATTATAATGCAAAATTAAAATATGGGATTTACTACCACAAGTTGTAGCTGTGGAAATTAGATTGCTCTAAAAGGGGGTTAAACAGATAATGTAAGTAAGGTCATCATTAGCCAGGACAGCTATATGGAACTGCTCTGTTGTCTGTTCCAAAGCAGGATGCTAATGAATATCAGTTGCTGAAGAGCAAGGGTGATTGTGTCACATCCTGCTTGTGGGCTTTTCTGAAGCATCTGGCTGGCCAATGTAGGTGGTCCTTAGGTCTGATCCTGCAGGGCTCTTCTTATATTAGTTGTGACTTTTGTGACGTGCTGAAAATCTGTCAAGGCCTGTGTAGGAATGCATGTTGCACTCCCTGGCTTTACAAGGTGATGGGGGGGGGGTGTTTTTGAGGAGTTGGATGCTTACCAGCTGCCACTGCCAAGCTGTGACCAAGGCGGTGTATAAGCAGGGCCAATGCTGCACCTGGTGGGACCAATCATGTCATTCGTTTGCACCTGCACAGGCCAGCTGAGCTCTGCAAAGTCATAGTGCCAAACGGTACCCTGTCACCTCCACTCAACATACATGCCTATGTAAGTTGTGTGAGCTGGTAGAGTCCAGGGAAGAGTCTGAATGATGGTAACAGCCACCCAGCAAATGAAGTTAGTGGTCTCTGAAAGTGGCAAAATTAGAAACTGCAGGCCAACCCATAGGAATCACGGAAGCAACGTTCTGTCTTCATCATACATCAGACAGCAGGGTCAACCCTAGAAGGTTCTGTATCAAGAGCAAAATGTCTCTCCTTGCATGGAGAAGTTTCCAAACTTCCACATTACATTGAATCTCTTGACTACAGCAGGCACTGCTGATCGCCTAAGGGCAATTAAAAAAAAAAAGTCCTTTAAGAAGGAGAAAAAAAAACTTCTAAAAACTGTTTCAGGGTCAGTTTATTGTCTGGCTTTTTGCTCAAATTACCGATTAGAGCAAAGTGTAGCTATTGAAGTTAGAGTTATAGATACAAAAAAACCCCTCCTCTTTCATTAGCTCTGCACCTGCAGATAAGAGTCCTTAATTTTCCCATAATGATAAATATTCCTTCCCACCCTGCTTCCCTTAAAGAACACTCCCCTCCCCGCCATTATTTTACTGTTGCTTTCTGGAGGTAATTGGAGAAACAGCTCGAGTCCCACAGCCCCTCCCATCTTTATTTTTTTATTTTTTAATTTCCTTTGCGTTTTATCTTGTTTTCAACACACACACACACACACACACACACACACCGCCCACCCCCCTTATGATGACATGCCCGTCTTTGGATTAAGCATAACGAAAGTCGTTGATCTATATAGACCCTCAAAAGAATCAATACATTTGGAACAAGTTTGGGAGGGGGGGTGGTCCGATTTGGCACATGTGCGTCTCCTTCCCCCACCTTCCATCTCGAAGAGCGAAAATAAAGTAAAAGGTCTTTCATGATAAACAAAACCAGCTTATTCTCCGCATAGACGACATGAATAGCTGCTAGGGTGGGGGGAGAGAGAAGAGAGGGGGAAAAACTTTCAATACACGGGGCATTTCTCTCTCTCTCTCTCTCTCTCTCTCTCTCTCTCTCTCTCTCTCTCTCTCTAGCTGCTGGGTATAGCATTCAAGCTTCGGCCAGCATTCAAGAAGCAGTCCATTTTTTGCTCAGCAAGAGAGTTTAGAAAAGAAGCGTGGGGTCTATTCAAGGATCTTTCCCCCCTTCACAATTGTGGGACTTTATGAAACCTATCTTCCATGCCTTGTCAGGGTATTTTCTGGGGCCCAATTAGCGCTTTGTTGCAAAGCTTCTTTGCTGAATCTTTGAGCAGGCAGAAAAGAAGGGAGGAGGACACAAGAAAGGGGAGGAAAGGGGGGAGGAGGGGAGCGCTCTCACTCTCGGTTCTCCCCCTTATTTTGACGATTTCAGTCATTACTCCGTGTAATAATTAATATGACAACTGGACGCTGAAGTTTGTATAGAAACAGCTCGGGAACAGGAGAGAGCGTGCGGTGGGTGGTAACAAGCTAGAGATCAGCCCGTTCAGGCACACACACGAGAGAGAGAGAGAGAGAGAGAGAGAGAGAGAGAGAGGTGAATGAATGCATGAATGAATGAAGGAATGAATGCAAAGAGAAGAGAAGGAATAAAGATAAATAAATAGTTGGCACAACCCCGCAGAAAGGGAGAGAAGCGGGCTGGGGGGTGGGGGAGAGAAGTCTGAGTAGGCGAGAGGAAGGGAAATGAGAGAAAGCGCAAAAGAAGTTAACTTATTTTGAATCCGTTTTCTGAATAAACTCCTGGATTCCAAAACCTTGCTAATTAAAAAGAAAACTGGGGAGGGAGGGGGGAAGGATTCTGTTACAGGCAGATTTGTGTTTTGTAAGTTGGGTGAATGGATGTGTGTGCGCGTGTGCGCGCGCTTTCTTTTCCAAAGTTGGAAAAGCCTCTTTGCGCTGCCAAATTTGGCAGGAATTTGACTTCCAGTGAGGCAAGATATACCTTTGTTTCAATTTTAAAGGCATCACCTTTAAAAAAAAATGCTCAAAGAGAGCGGTTTTGGCGCGCAAGGAGGACGGGGATCTTGCTCGAACTGAATCAAATGGTTTTTTGAAAGTCTTTTTTCAGGTTTGATTTCTCAGGAGGTGGGGGTCGGGGCGCACCGGGAATGGGAAAAGCGGAGATCCCCGACGATTGGACCGTGGCAAGTCGCGGTCCGTCCGTCCCCCGTCCCCCCGACTTCCGCGGGGTCAAGAATGTCACTCTCTCTGTTTGAGTTTGCTTTGCAAAATCGAGTGACCGTGACATTGACCCGCAGTCCGGCCAGCCCTTCCTCCCTCAAGCTCTTCCTTAGGGAGAGAGACTGCAAACATTTGTGTTCCAGAAAAAGCACCTTAGACAGTCCTCTCTCCCCCCCCCCCCGGTACCATTAGGACATCATAAATAATTAGAGGGGCTTAAGCATATTAGCTACAGCTCATGCTAATGAGCGGCCTCGGGTCTCAAGCTAACCCGAAGAGACAGTTTGCATTTAAAGCTGCAGGGAGGGCGAAACGGAGACAGAGGCATGCGAGCTCATCGTACGGCAGATCATAGGTGGGCTAACGCAGCCTCAGAAAACCGCTTACAAAGTATACAGTCCTCGGCTATTGCGCCAGTTGCAGCCTCCTCCCTTCTTGTTGCTGGTTTTCCAGCTCCGAGTTGGCAATAATGCACTTGCACAACAACCTACGCTGGACAGCAGTGAGGCGGGGGAGGAAGAAAAGGGTTGTCTCAGAAAACTCCCCCCCTCCTCCTTTCCCTCTCCGAGATCTACCTTCCCGACGCAAAGGATGTCGGGATCAAGTCGACTCGGGGGCAGTTTGCCGACTTGGCGGAGGTCAGTCGTGTGTCTTCATTGTGCAGCCACGTGTCCCGCGTCCATCTGCGGCCAAGGCAGCAGCCAGCTTCTTTGCTGCAGGAATGGAAATGGGAACAGAGCAAGACCCGCTGTGGGGAGAAAGAGAGGAACAAATAGCCTGATCTCTAACGTGGAAGCAAAGGGGCCCTCGCTTTCCTTGGGCCCTGGCTTGAGTGGAAAAGGCACACTTCGAGTCGCACCTTTCTTACCTTCACACACACCCTCTTTCTTACGTGGAGCTCAAGGCAGGCGGACCAGAAACAGACCTGCTGAGCGTCAGCGAGGTTGTTACATCCTGACTGTGCCTCGCTGGAGGAGACACATCCTGATGCTGGGAGTGCTGCTCTCCTCCTCGGAAGTTCACCTGATGTCAGATGCGGCCCAGGCTGCAGGCATGAGGCTGACTGAAGCGCTTGGCTCAGGCATCAGTCTAGTTGGGGGGCAACAAACTGGCGGGGGTGGGGGTGTTATGCATAACACCAGAACCAGGGAACATCCACAAACATGGACCAGTGGAGAACCCCCTTGTGCTCCCAGAGGCATCTGGTGAGCCACCAGTGAGGTACAGGAAGCTGGACTAGACGGGCCCTTGGCCTGATCCAGCAGCAGGGCTCTTCTTATGTCTTAGGACAGGCAAACTGCCAGGGAGAGGGATGCTGCTGCTGATGATGATGAGGAGGATGAGGATGAGGATGTGCTTTTGCGCACTGAGGGACAGAGGAGGCAGGGAGAACTGCAGAGGAGCTCAGTTGCAGCAAGCTTTGCACACCCGAGGATAAGGAAATCAGGGGGTGGACAGGGCATGTGTGCCCATGCCAGGTTACTGAGGGCCCAGGCAAAACTCTGTGTTGGGCACCCCATGGTGCAGGTGCCCCCACCTCCTGATGGTGCGTTGGATGCTGCCATTGCCACTGGTATCAAGGGTTCAGAGGCTGGCCTGGCTAGGTGGGCCCTTGGCCAGTGCCTGACCTTGCCTTCCCCTGATGCCACCCTTGTGGCATGCTTTGTGCACCAGAGAAAGAAACACAAGAAAAAGATACATTGATGGCTGCTGAAAGAGCTTGGACTGGGCCCCTGCTTCAAGACTCACTTCTGATCCAGGTTTAAATGCAACCGAGTCCCATTTCAGTTCACTGGAAAAAAAAAAATAAAACAAACCAAGAAACCCTCTCTGAATTAGTTTTTGTGTTTGGGTTCAGCTTGGTGTCACTTGCCTGGTTTTACAGAAGAACAGGTTGGACTGAATGAAGTTCTGGTCCTGTGCTGCTGTCCTGACTCCAGCCCTGAGCAGCAGCTCAGAGTCCGACTCTGCTGAGGGGGGAGCAGTTGAGTCAGAAAGTCCAGTCCCAGACCATGCCGGTGCCAGTCAGGAGGCCCTTGGAAGAAGCCCTGCCAGAGCCCAAGCCCCTCATAGAATTGGCCCCTTCCACACCGTGTAGTCCTCAGACTACAGGAAGGATGTGCTGGGGTGGAGGAGTGCGAGGTGCGAGGCCAGAGGGAGGCTGCCTTGTTTGATTTCTCCAGGTAGGGAGGCAGGCAGACCTGGGAGATGTCTGAGCCTGAGGGTTTCGGGCCTCAATAATCCATCTCTGGCCCTTGCTGGAGCAAAATGCTCACTTGGAGCTCAGGGTTCTGCAGCCTTGCCCTGCTCACCTTGTTGAGCTTTGTGGCTGCAGGGCAGGACAACTGTTCTTTAAGTGTATGAGAAGGTGACCAAGGTTTGATGGATAACATGAGAGGTGATCTCCAATCTCGAGTGTCTCAGAGCAACTCTGAGATTATTGATCGAGAAGTCATTCTTTATTATTTCACTTTTGTTTGCTAACCCCCCCCCCCCCGAAATCCCCATCTACAATCTAGAGACTAGATTGTAGATGGGGATTTCAGGGGGAGGGGTGTTAGCAAACAAAAGTGGAGGGCTCTAAGAGGGCAATATTCTGGTAAAACCAGGTTAAAAAAACCCGTTGGTCAAATCTCTGTGTGGAATTGTGTGTTAAAGCACTGAGGTTTTGAGACTAAGGGTGCAATTCTATCTATGTGCGCCGGTGCTGGCACTGGCGCCGAGTGTCGCAACTGTGTCGGAAAGCACGTTTGCGAGTACTTTAAGAGCACTTTGAGAGCTGGCAGGTCAGAGAGGACACTTGATCCCTGTTTGAGGTGGTCCAATTCCACTGCTCCACCACCTTGTTTGTGGGTGCACGTCTCTATCCCCTCTTTACCTCCTCTCCCACTGGAAACATCTTCAAAACTGGCCAGCATGGGGGGATCCTGGGTACGATCCTGCCTACACTGCCCTAGTTTGAACAAGCATTGGTAGGAATAAAGGTAAGGAGGGGGCAATTTTCTTCCTGATGGAACAGTATCAGAGTGGCCACTACCTTCTAGCTGCCTTGGGTGCCCTGACCAGGAGAAATCAATGAAATAAATAAATACCCTCTCCTTCCATTCTATGATCACAATTCACAGGAGTAGTGCGTGAGAACGTAAGTAAGCTGTCCTTCCCATCTTCTCACTCACTTTCCAAGGAGAGAAAGTGAAAAGAGCATGGGGCAGTGACTGGGTTGCACAGCCGGTCAGGTTGCAAGCCAATGGCCCATCTAGTTCAGCTTCCTGTATCTCACAGTGGACCACTAGATGCTTCAGGAGCACTCAAGATAACAAGATACCCATACCCTGTTGCCATTCCCTTGCACCTGGCAGTCAGAGATAGGCTACCTCTGAAACCCGGAGGCTGTATCATGGCTTATAACCTGTAATGGCCTTTTCCTCCAGAAATCTGTCCAATCCTTTTTTAAAGGCATCTAGGCCAGGTGCTATCACCACATCCTGCAGCAAAGAGTTCCACAAATTACACACACGGTGTAGAAATATTTCTTTATGTCTCTTCTAACTCTCCCACCCGTCAATGTTAATGGATGTCCCCTGGTCCCCCTCGCACGTTGTGCGAGAGGGAAAAGAACTTCCGTCTATCCATTCTATCCACTCCATGCGTACAGTAATTGTATATGTCTCAATCGTGTCTCCCCTCGGGCGCCTTCTTTCTAGACTGGAGAGCCCCAAACACTGTAGCTTTTGTTCCTTGTTATATTGTAGCCTTTCCTGTCTTTCCCCTTCCATGGCTTCCCTCCCCCTTGAACTCATCCAAATCCTATTCTTCACTTTCCTTAGTGGTGGTGTTGCCACTACTGTCATGCAGGCAGTTTTGTCCTGTTCTCCTGGCTGGCACCCTGTTCCTGTCTCTGTGGCATTTGAAAAGAGTGGCAGGACAGGGACGGAAACAGGATGCAGGGGGGAAGGACAAGTAGTGGTGGCCACTCTAGCTAGAGCAACCACCATGCTACTCCCTCCCCCACTTTCTTTTTCCTGGCCAGCCACAGAGAGAAGACGATGACTATCAACAACAGTGGAGGTGGCAGAAAAGTGGCTGCAGAAGCAGCAGATGGGATGTGGGGGGGGGCTGCCTACATCAGGGGTCTCACTGGGGTTCATTGCTGGACCGGCCCTGCCTAAACACAGGAAGCGGTAACTGCTTCAAAATAATTTGACACTCAACTTTCAGTGGTAGAATCAATGTTTTATTTTCCTGTATTTTTTATTGTGCAGTATGTATTTTGTTTATAAAAACCTTTTAACATTCAAAAATAAACAGTTCCTAAACAAGAAATAATATATCCCTTAACTTGATAAGTTTGAGACATGCCGCCGGCAAAAAGCTGTGAAAGCCTCCAGGAGGAGAGATAAGAGCTTCCAGCTGCGTCGGTCGAATGTGGGAGGCGCCAGCCAGCAGAAAAAAGTCAGACTGTAAAAGGATGCCACCTGGAAAGTAGTTGTTCATGAGAGATTGGACATTTATATATATTGTAAAAAAAAACCAAGGGGGGTTAGGACAGCCTGCCCATGTACACCGCCTTGGATTAAAGTCAGAGGAGAAATCCAATGACCGAGAAAGGCGGTATATAAATACTGTATATTATATTATAATTGTATTCATGTTATAGAGCAGTGGTTCTCAAAATTTCCTGCCCTGCAACCCACTTAAGGTGCGGAACTCGGCAACCCAGAAATTTTGGCAGTGACGTGATGACATCATGATGTGATGACGTTATCACATCACTGCCAAAACTTCCAGGTTTCTGGCTGTTCATGTTTATGTGTGTGTGAACAGCCAGTTGCCCGAGCCTCTATGGCTCACTCCAGGCCAAGTCGCGTCGTGTTACATAGCAATACTGAAGCCGGACAACTCTATACACAGTCCGAAGCTTGGAAATGCCACACAAAAGAAAGTGAGCCCACTAGGCAAATGCTCCATGCCAACCCACTTGGATCTACATACAAAGTACGCCACCAAAACTTCCTGGATAGGGGCAAAACCACCTGTCTGCTCCCGCAACTGTACCATGTGCCGGGTCCCTGTGTTACCAAAATTGCCTTGGTTTTTTTTTTGGGGGGGGGGAAAGGGAGGGGGGTTGCAAGAGAGAGGGAGGAGGCAAAAGGGGGGAAGGGGAACAAGATAGAGGAGGGAGAGCTCACCAGTGTAGGAGTCCAAACGCAAGAGAGAGACTGGCAGGCTGTTTCTACTTTTTATAGGGAACAGAGCACATGGCAAAGAAAGGGGAGGATACCTTGAGAAGACAAGGTACACAGAGAAAGGGAAGTAGAATTCCTAGAGTGTCACACCTCAGTGCACCTCTGGGTAAAACTTATACATACACAATAGGAAGGTGGGAGGGGAGATCTGGCTTGATGGTCCGGTTGTTAAGGAGCTGGCTTGAAACAAAAGAGAGGCTGGGATGACTCATCTCAGGTAGTCCTGTGTATTGTCTTCTTTCAGGAACATATTTAGCATATCAGTGGGGGAGGGAATGCAGAGTAGAGTCTGTGACAGCTTAGACACATGGCAGTGAGTGAAATGGTGGTTGCTGCTCAGGTTTTCTTTCCCTCTGGTTCAACTTCTGGTTTTGGGGAAATCCTTACAGCATGGCTCATGGCGCAGGAGCACAAGTGCAGCATGACCCTCGCGCTGTGTCATAACACAGTCCAGTTTGGCACATATTCCATTCTTGCTCACCACCCATTTCAAAAAGCCTCATGGCAACAAACATTTTCAAAAGTCATGTGGCAACAATTCTCAATTTTAACAGGTCACTGGGTAACACCTGCCAAGCCCAGAGCCGGCTCTCCAAGAGCCTCTGCGCTGCCAGTGGCCACCTTTTGACATCATCGTTCATACTCACCCCCTAACACTAGCAGCTCCCTCTCTCCGGAACCTGCAAGGAGAACAAGCCTTGTTGGGAGGTGATTCAATACTGCAGCACCTTCCCAGCTGCCAACAACAATGACAGGAAGGCGGCGAGCAAGGAGAGACCCCCTGGCCAGGACAGAAGAGAGGAAGGCAGCGGCGATGGCACCTACCTGGCTGCAAGCGGCAGACTGGCTGGCTGCCCGAGGATGGGAGGCTCCTCACGGCTAGGCTTTGCCTGGGCGACCTTGGCAGGTTCAGTGCCACCTCCGTCCCTCCTCGCCCTGTCAGTCAGCGGTTTCTTGGGGCAATGCGAGCAAATAACACTCTCTGAGAACATGACGCGACTTGGCCCTGAGTGGCCTGCAGAGGTTCGGGCAGCAGCCTGCTATTTGTGAAAAAAAACACATGAACAGCTGGCAACCCAGAAGTTTGGGCGGTGATGTGATGCACGTCACCGACAAAACATCTGGGTTGCCAGCTGTTTGCGACCCACCAAAAATCTGGTTACAACCCACATGTGGGTCGCGATCCACAGTTGGAGGAACACTGCAGTTAAGCTGCTTGATCTTATAGGGCATGGAATGCATCTCAACCACTTCAGAACCTGCTGAAAGTGTCTGAACCAGTTACCAAACCATATTTTAAAATTAGAGTGTGAACCAGAGAATTAAAAACACATTGGTGACCCTGAGTTGAAATGAACCCACATTTATCAGCATCAAGTGCATCCCAATCCCATGCATATTTCAGTCCCACTGAAATGAACGGGATTTTCTTCCAAGTCAGGTTGTGACTTGGCAGGGCAGTCCTAAGACCTCTTGGTGCCTGAGGTGACATGCCAAGCACTGCCTCCCCCTTAGCTGTTGTTGTGCCAACCTCTGCTCCTTCCATTTCTTGGACTGGAAAAGGAAGAGGGGAACAGAGAGAGGTCAGATCTCCTCTCCCCCACTCTTCCCTCTTCATCGTTCTTGTCCAGTCCAGGAACTGGGATGAAGAAGAGGAGCAGCAGCAGTGGAGGGGAGAGTGCGAGAGGAGGTGGGCTTCAAGCAACTAATCTGCTGTTTGATGCAACCACCTCAGTCACAGCCCTATACTACCCCCCCAGCACCATTGGCGACAATGCAGCTGCGCCAACAGAGTGCGTGCAGCATCTAATGGTGGGGGGGGGGCAATCAGGAGGCTTGGGAGAGGTAAGGAAAAATATTTTCCCCATACCTCTTTGTAGGCCTCCTGGTAGCCTAAAGGTCTCATTGGATCTAGGCTGGCTATATAGCTGGTGTAAGTGCGAGGAGTGAAAAGGTTCTCAGGTTCAAAAAGAAGGAATAGGATCCTGGCGCATGATGCTGGTGCCACCAGGGTTCACTCTATCCTTCCTCCAACGTGCCCCTTGCCCTCCCCTTTCCAGATCTCCCCCAATCCTCCCACTTCCTGCTCCCACTGCCAACTTACCAAAAACAGTGGAGCCTCCAGGAGCTGCAACTTCATGCATCACACCTCCTCCCATTTATGGCAGCAGCCCAGAAGCACACAACAGCAGCCCAGCTGTCACACTGCTGCAAAGGGCTTTGTGCTGCCTGGACACGAGTTCCAGCAGCACAAGGCACCGCCGATAGCATTGGGCAGTCAGACTCCTGGATGGGCTTAAAGCTCCCTGGGTAAATGTGTTTTAAGCACATTGATTTCCATGGATTTAGATCTGCCCAAGGCTGCCATCCTATGTACAGTGTCTTTGGAATAAACCCCATTGAATGCAATGGGATTTATTTCTTGGTATGTTGGCATATCTACATAGGATTGGGTAGCTAGGCTGGCATTCTCTGTACTTCAGAGGGAGCCCCATTGAGAAGTAAGACTTGCTTCTTGATCACCTGTCATGGAAAGTACCTCTTCAGGGAATTCCTTCCTAATCAGAGAGATGTAATCTACTGGCAGTTACAGTTAAAGTTGTGCAAAACCCACCTCACCCTTTTGCAGATCTTACCCACATTCACTAGCGTCGACGGGGGGAAGCGGGGGGGGCGGGCCGCCGGGGGGCGTCGCGCATATAGGGGTGACGCGCGATGCCCCTCACTTACATTTTTGCGGCGGTGGTGGGCCCGCCCTCCCTCTCGTGGGTCCGTTTGGCTCTAAAATGAGCCAAAAACGGAGCGGGGAGGGCACTCCGCTCCTGCGCGTGACGTCACGCGCGGGGGCGGAGCCTCCCCCTTAAGGGTGACGCGCGTCCCCGCTCAGGGGTGTCGCGCGTCGTCGCGACGCCCCTGCCCACATTCTTTTAACTTCCCTCAAAGTTCTTACAGAAGTTTCACCCAAAGAGCAGGATCCTTCAAATTTGCTGCAAAGCTCCCCATTTGGTGTCAATAAAAAGAGAGGATCAAACACTCATACTGGGTAATCGCTTACCTACAGGTGACAAGCTGTTCTTGTCAGCTTGGTCTTGCCAGGTGCTCAACCACATGAGTGAGGAAACATTTGTATGACCCCAGGCTGCAATCTTGTTCACAGTTCAGCTGCTAAAATCATATTGATTTCTCCATATCAAACCTCTGTAAAGGGAACAGAAGCAGGCAGGGTAGTTGTTTTTTTCTGGCTTATTGGCAACACTAGGAGATGCAACAGAGGCCCTGTCTCCACGCTCCCATTCTGGCTGGCTCCCACAGAACAGTTCATTCTCATTATGCTTTAGACTTCAGCTGTCATTAGAATAATCAAATACGCTTGTAGGAGAAAATGCAGGCAAATTATTAATTATAAAATAGTAGTAGTAGTAGTAGTAGTAGTAGTAGTAGTAGTAGTAGTAGTAGTAGTAGTAGTAGTAGTAGTATACTGTATACTGTATACTGTATACTGTATACTGTATACTGTATACTGCTTTTCTTTATACTGTATACTACTATATAGTAGTAGTAGTAGTAGTAGTAGTAGTAGTAGTAGTAGTAGTAGTAGTAGTAGTATACTGCTTTTCAACAAAAAGTAGTTCACAAAGTGGTTTACATAGCAAAATAAATCTCTGATCTTTTGATAAAATAGCTGGGACAGAAGGGATTATTCAAATGATCAAATTATTTCCCTACCGCCATGTTCTTTTCAAGATAGCTCTGCAACTTCTGGTTTAAAAGCAATTGTGTGATATCTAGCCTACACCTAAAAGATGAAAAGGGGTATCAGATGGGACAATTGTACTGCCATCCCCCCCACCCAATTTTTAAGGCCTATAGTGGGGAGAAGGCTATCTTGCCACCCTCCCATTTTTAACAGGGAAGTGAGTGTGCTCCAGTACCCAAGAGAGAAAGCAAGCAATCAGCCTGTTAAGAGGGGGAACTTACAGCTTCAGTGTGAGTGGCTCCTTTCTTGATAGGATACCACTGCTATTAGGCTCACAACACAAGATAAAGATGTATGAGTTGTTGTGTTGCATAAGTGTTCTTCTTGACTTTTGCTGCGTTTGTGTGCTGGAGGTCCTTGCGGCAGCGAGAAAGGTGAGTGAGGGGCAGGCAGGCGAGGCTGAGCGTCTTTGCTTTCTCACCGCCACCACTGCCTGGGCCTCCGGCACAGGAACGCGGCTTTTGCCCCGTTTGTGTGCTGGAGAGCCGAGCAGCAGTGGGGAGAAAACATCCTTTTTAAAAAAAATTAAAAACCTGCCGGAGTGACGTCACAGTGGTGACATCACGTGTCACCAATGCCGCCCCCGGGTGCCACAGTGGCTCAGCACGCCACTGCTTCTTGCTGATCTGTAACACTTGCATCATTCCTCTGTTGTAGGGGTGGAAGGATTTCTCTGTTTCCGTTTGGTCTGAATTTTGCATGGTTCCCTTTGATTTCCATTCAATTCTCTTCCACTAAAAATCTCTGGATTTTCAACCCCCCAAAATAGTCAAAATATTTCTTTCAAGTATTTTCAGCTGAAACAGCCAATGCAATAGTACACTGCAAGTGCACATTTAAATAAATATTTTTACACAAACATACAGAATGCATAGAATCCATAGACACCTCTCTGTATCTTATAAAATCCAATCCCCTGGTGAGCAGGAGGGACCCAGAATTAGGCGCTCCATCACAAAATTTTAAGAGTGAAATTCAGTAACATCCCTCAGCACTCATTGATTTCATGCTCAGTATCCAATAGGTGCACACATGACATCACACAGTTGCTTTCTGAACACCACTACCATTCCAGTGGCCTTGTTGGTTAGTACGGTAGGGGTAAAGCATTTGCATCTTTTATTTATTTTATTTTATTTTTCACATTTTTATACCGCCCTTCCTCCAAGGAGCTCAGAGTGGTGTACATATTTCCTCCCCTCCTTTTTGTCCTCACAACAACCCTGTGAGGTAGGTGGGGCTGAGAGATAGTGACTGGCCCAAGGTCACCCAGGAAGCTTCGTGGCTGAGCGGGGATTTGAACCTGGATCTTCCAGGTCTAAGTCTGACTCCCAAACTACTACACCATCCTGGCTCTTCCCATCAGTAATACATTGATGTTTGAGTGCTGAGCCAAACATTGGGCTTGTATGTGACACAGGGTTTCTACTGCAACAATCCACCTGTTTAGTTACACGAGCACACACTGTGCATCGAGTAGCCCTGGTGTAGCTGACATTATGCTGTCCTCCCCCCCACACACACTGTCTGGCTTACATGTCATGTCAGCAGAGAACAGGTGATTTGCAACACCGCCACCACTGGAGCCCAAGAAGTTAGAGAGTGAGGATGCTGCAGACCCTGAGAACAGGTAGCAGAGAGTCTTCTCCTCCCTCTCGTGCAGAATCCTACCCTGAGGACAGCTGAGGTCAGAAACAACTAGTTGGGGAGAAGATTTCCCTCTGCTGATAAAGTGACAAGTGTGATCAAGTAAACATTTTTATTGCACAGTGTCAAAGATAGATAGAGCAGCTTCTGAAAATGAAGCACACCGGTAGGGTTGCCAACCATTTCTTCCCAACAGGTCTCTTGTCCTATTGCAAGTTATCTGACAGATAGCATAGTAGCAGGTATCAAGATCTGGCTGCACCAGGTACTGTATATTGCTGTCTGCCATGGAGTTTACAAAGCAATAGAATAGGGTTCTATCTGGAACAAGTAAGTCAACAACTCCACAGAGGAGTGGCTGGGATCACCCTGATCATTGCTGCTAGGCATGCTGCAGGCTTCCCTTCTGGTCTACATGACTGGTCATGTGGAAGGTCCTGTGTCCGCTGCCTCCATTGGAAAGCAGATGGAGGGCAAAGAGCAACACAAAGAGCATAGCAGGACATACAGCACAATCCAGTGTAAATGGAGCACCGAGGGAGCTAGTGCTTCCCCGGCGCTGGGTGTTGCGAAAGGTATAGTAAAGCACTTTCGCAGCACCTGGAACACCAGGTTTATTTTTACAGAACTCGGCTGGTGCAGGGGTGGGGGGAGAGCAGCCATTGGCTGCACCAGGCGGGGTGTACGGGGATATTGGCAGCGAGCTCCGCCAATATCCAAAGCCCTCTCCTGGCTCGGTGTGCCGTTACATGGAGGGCTCGAATGTACGCCAGCTCCAGAGCTGGCATACATTCGAGGAGGCCCATTGGGCCTCAGGCCGCTTACACCTGGGGAAGAGGATGATTGTCCCCTTCCCTCGAGGTGCACCCGGGCTGCCCCGAGGCAGCTGGGAAATGGGATAGGATGCGGCGGCCGGCCCTTTAGGCTGGCTGCCGCATCTTACACAGGATAGGGCTGATAGACATGTTTGGCCCATGCAGTGCTCCCTCTGATTGGTCTATGTGCTACTGTTTCCCCATCAGGTGTGCTTGTTTGTGGTGCTTTGGGACACTATATGTTCAATAAGGTGTTCTGTGCATGTATCCTGCTGTAGCTGGTGGTTACAGAGCAGCTCAGTGGACTGGCTGGTGTGGGTTCAAGACCTACTTCTACCTCCTCTTTTGTCACAGCCATGGATGATTTTGGACAGTGAGTGTGTTATTGGTTATGGTAAGCCCCTTGGCTGGGCTTGAGCCTGTCTTGCCTGTGCAGTGGAATACCAACGCCCTGATTTGTCTGAGTACTGTTGATGCTCCCCTTGTGGCTCATCTCAGTTCCTCCCCTAGCAAAAAGATTCCTTCCAACTGGTGGACTCAACCACAGGACTAACACCTTTGCTATGGAAAGACTTTAATGCTTATTTCACATGGCTGCCCTCTTCCGAGGGAGCCATCTTCCTCCCCTTGGTCTGCTGTAGTTGAAAAGGTATTCCTTGGAAGTGGTGCATTTGTGTAAGTGACATCAGCATCTCAGACGCTGGGTGTTGGAAGTCCAAGTAGTTTTCTGCTTCTGCCTCCTGTGGCTACTGGACCACAGTAGTTCCTTCAGGAGAAAGTGATGTGCCATCCTTGTGTTGTGTGTGAGGTGTGTGTGGTGTCATTGGGCCATCTCCCCATGGTTGATGGTGGTGGCTATTGTTGTATTGTGACCCAGTAGTGACTGCTCATTTGACCTGTGCCTGCCAACACCCCCTGCTTGATTCATCCTGGTGGCACCTCTCTGGCTGCTGGCATTGGGGCTAGATAGGTGGTGATGATTGGCACATTGCATGATGTGCCAATGTTGGGGCATCATTGAGTCAACATTGGACTGACATCAGACTGCCACTATATGATTGGTGGGTGGTGATGGAGTTTCCATGGACACCGGTGGAGTTACTGGGAGGCCTGTACCAATGTGGAGATGCTTGGAATTTTGTTTTCCCCCTCCCCTTTTGTGCTGCCGGCTTAGGCTACAATGAACATTGTGCCGATGTTGCATCAATGTAGCAGTGACACTGGAACAACTTCAGCACTGGATTACAGCATAAGAATAACTTCTTAATTCTTGATCCTTAGACATGGGGAGTCATTTGGGTGTCACCCCTACCCAGGAGCATAACAAGCTCCCATGGCGCCCAGTGCCCGGAAGTGATGTCACATGATGTCACTTCCGGGTTAGCGGTACAGGCTCCGTGAACGCATGGAGCCCACACCGCTGTTTCCCAGGCTTCGGAACGGGCAGGGGAGGGTCCTCCAATCTGCGCCGCAGCCCGATCCGGCAGAGCATCCATAGTGGCTGCTCCTCAGGCTCTGCCCAAGATACGCCCCTACCCCTACCCGGGGTGTCACCCAGTGTGGTCTTTTATGCTGGTCATTACTTTGTTATTTTTACAGAACTTCTTGCTTATGGTAATTTGATATGTGTAAGTCACCTTGAATTTTTTTTTAGAAAGATGAGGTAGAACTTTTAAAAAGAAATAAAGATAGCTACCTGATAACAGCACTGAGGGCAAACAAAACTCTCACATCATCCTCCCCTGGCATGTTGAGAGGGGAAAGGGAATCAACCCCATTGCCAGGCAATTGGTGATGCCCTTGTGTTGCCATGTTCCACTGACACTTTCATGGCCCATCAACACCATACAAAGATACTGTACTTTAATGTGGATCTAGCATCAATAGCACACAGCTATCCATGTCTCACTGCACCAGAATGTGGGAATGCACACCTGGAGGTGTATCCTCCCGAATGCACATTCCATCAGAAGTAATGCAGTGAGAATGGATGACCTCTGCATTCAGATAGGTATTCCTTCTGCTCCCCAGGAGTTGCCCCTTGTGAACACCTTCTCACCCTGGTGCAAAAGGGTGCAAAAAACCCACCCCAACATACTGAGAAGGGTAGGTACTTTTTGTGCGGTAAAACAGTTTGCCAAAAGGCCTGCCCTTTTAGGCGCAGCATTATCTAAAGCAATTATATCTCTTTGAATAAGAGCACTCTCTCAGTGGTAAGGGCA
Source organism: Plestiodon gilberti rubricaudatus (assembly GCA_026170595.1). Classification (NCBI taxonomy): domain Eukaryota; kingdom Metazoa; phylum Chordata; class Lepidosauria; order Squamata; family Scincidae; genus Plestiodon; species Plestiodon gilberti. Next base: position 111,875,152 of record JANXHW010000005.1, read on the forward strand.
GAACAATTTGTGTATTGATCAAAATACCTGGAGAGTGGCAGCACTTGGGTGTTGCTACAAACCCACCTCCCTCCTTCTTGACTCAGCTAAGGAGAGTGAAGAAAAGGGGCAGGTGCTGATCCAGGTGCAGAGGAGATGGAGTTCCCTGCAGAAACTGCCTGCCTTACACTGATTAATTTGCATCCACCCCCAGGTCCCTCTCCAGCTGTGATGTGTTAAGAGCTCCCAAAAAGGAATCTGTCGTCCATAATCTTGTGTGGACAGAGTGCCACCTACTGGCCATATTGTGAAGAGAAACATACTATCTCCCATCACAAGCTTTATGCTCAAGACTGAGGACCAACTTGCATTTTCAGTGGGAGATTCCTGACTGGACCTCTCTAGGTTTCATCCACACACAGTTGCGCATTTGGGAAGGGGAAACAGTGTGTCCTCCTTCTCCAACAACACAGGTGCCAGGCTGCGACGTCAGTGTGGTGTCATTGACTGAGGATCAGCCTTGACTCAAATCACTGCTAGCTGGATGACCTTGGGCTGGCTGGCTGCCTTCCTAAAGCTGAACCTTACCTCTCAGGTCATCAAGGGAGAAGAAGGAACAGGCAAGGCAGCAGCATCAGTGGGCTACCACGGAGAAAAGAGTGGATGACAAAAGAGAGAAGATGACATGGGCCCCAACCTCCTGGTTTTAGGAGTAGGGTATCTCTTAATACCAGATGCAAGGGAGTGGGGCTGAACACAATGGAGCTTGCTTCTGAGTAGACGTGCCTAGGATTGAGCTCGAAGGCAGAGGTTCTCAACCTGTGGTATGGGTACCCCTAGGGGTATGCAGACCACTTGCTGGGGGTACGCCAAGCCCTGCCCCTTATCTGCCCCATCAGCAGCTAATTCAGTATTAACCTGGATTTTAAATTGTAATTATTTTCTGAGCCCTTCCATCTCTCTGATTTTGGTTTTGGGCTTATTTTTGTACTTTGGAAAATGTACTTTGGTGGGGTGGGGAGGGAGGAGCTGATTTTGGGAAGTGTGACTTGGAGAAAAAAAGAGATCCCTGTCTGTCTGTCTGTCTGTCTGTCTGTCTCACACACACACACACACACACACACACACACACACGAGAGAGAGAGAGAGAGAGAGAGAGAGAGAGAGAGTTAAATAAGGCATTTTTCACATTTAAAATTGTTTTAGTACTTTCTAATTTAATGATTAATTACCTAATTAATTGATTAAATTTAATCAGCAGTTAATTATCAGGGGGTACTTCAGAAAAGTGGACCATGATAGAGGGTACCCAGGCCTCCAAAGGTTGAGAACCTCTGCTCTAAGTATTTAACAAGCTACACCTGCCCACATTTCTTCTCCTAAAGGTCTAGCACTCTGTCCCGGTATGGATCTGGTAAGCCTTAAAATACACATCATGACTTGTAACCTCTGATGGACTTTTCTTTCATAAAAATGTCCAATCCCCTTTTAAAGGCATCTAGACCAGGTGCCATCACCACATCCTGTAGAGATAGAAGTCAGAGTGGCCAGAGAAAGTGAAAAAGCAATGCCAAAACTAGGTCAAAGATTTTCTCATGTTGCAGGTTGAGATCTCTGCCAGCTGGGGCCTGGGGCAAAGCCCTGCAGGTGCTCCCTCTGCCCACCCTCTGATGGCCAATGCTGCCAGTGCCACTGGCAGTTGCACTGCGGGGGCAGAGCCTGGCCAGACGGGCTCAGAAGGCTCAGAGCGCTGAAGGGTGAGTGTGGACTTTGGGCCACTACCCAACCTGGCAGACCTCTGGCGCCATCCCTGGTTGGGACTGAGAGCGGGTTCTCTTTGTTTTAGCATCTTTTTATATGTTGGCTCTTGTTAAAGTACTGCATGAAATTAAAATACTGTATTCAAAATAAGACCTGAAGTTGTTTTGCTTGTGAATTATAAAACCATCTGGCATCCCGGAATGAACTTTCTGAACTGAACCATCAGGAATGAACTTTTTAGGGGACCACGCACGCATGCCCGCGTGTGCACATGAGAGAGAGAGAGAGAGAGAGAGAGAGAGAGAGAGAGAGAGAGAGAGAGAGAGAGAGAGAGAGGGGGGGGGGGACAGTTAATCTGGGCGATCTGATAACAAATGCCAGATTTGTTTATACTGTTGGCAATTCCACTGAAAGCCTATCCCCCTGTTTCTGCCAATCAGCGCAGTTTGTGAAACTGTTGTATGTATGCATAGATATTGCATCAGGTTGTGGAAGATGACACTGCAATTTGTGCCACAAAGTTTCTGAAAACAGCAAAAAAGAATCAACTGGTATGGTGTGTAGCTAAAATGAGCATTTATTTATTTGATTTATATACAGCTTCACCCCAACGGTTCTGAGAGGCATACAGTTTAAAACGTTGCTTTTAAAAGCAGGCAGAGCCCAAAAAAATGGGATTCTCCTGAAAAAAATTCCAGGAACACTTCCAAAAGTTCTATTGTTCTGTAGTAATGATTCTGCAAACAGCTTTCACAGATATGCTGATGGGTTCTGAGCTGTCTATGACAGATCTTGGGGTGCTGGAGGACAGCTCAATGAAAGTGTTGTCCCAGTGTGTGGCGGCGGCAAAGTAGGCAAATTTCATGCTCAGCTTCATTAAAAAAGGATTGAGAATAAAACTGCCAGTATTATTATGCCCTTGTACAAATTGATGGTAAGGGCACATCTGGAGTATTGTGTCCAAATACTGTGATGGCCAAATATTGTGATGGCACCTGACCTAGATGCTTTTAGAATTGGACAGATTTATGGAAGAAAAGTCTACCACAGTTTATAAGTCATGATGGCTATGCAACCTCTGAGTTTTAGAGGTAACCTATCTCTGAATGCCAGATGCGAAGGACTGGCAACAGGATACAGGAATCTTGTCTGTGTACTCCCGGAGGCATCTGGTGGGCCACTGTAAGACACAGGAAGCTGGATTAGATGGGACCTTTACATTACAGCAGAGTTCTTTCTGAAGGGAGCGGGGTAGGATCAGCTTGTTGGTTAAGCATAGGGGAAGGGTTAAGCGCCCTGGTCCTGCCCAGCTGATTCATTTTTGCATCTGCTGTTCCCCAGCTCTGCATTTGTGTTGGGAACCAACTAAAGAGTTGGGAATCTGGTGTTTGTCATAACATGATTCTTCTGCCCTAAGTAGTTTACGTAGCTATTTTTTAAAAAAAAAATGGTTCCCTGTCCCCAAACGGATTACAATCTACAAAGCATGCAAAAGCAACACCACCAGCAACCATTGCAAAATATGCCATGCAGCAGTGAAGAGGGACTATTGCTAAATATGAGGACACCATTTTAAAAGGTGCCTCTTTGCCTAGAGGCGTCACTAGGGTTTGCGAGACAGCTCATCGTGTCATTTTGTCAGTTCCCAGGGGTATTTATGTAAAGCATACAACATGCTAGGGGTCTTTGCTGTTTCCTAGGTTATCTTTGGGGCATAGTGAATTCATTGTGCACTGTTACTTTAAGAACAGTTCTGCATCCATGTTCCTTCTTTCTTCCATTGAGCTAAGACAGCTTGCTGCCTGCCTGCATTGAAATCTCTGTGTCTATTCCCATTGTGTCTATTCCCATTTAATACCAATACCTGTGTGGAACCTGAATCCAAAAGGCAGCACACCTATAAGCACCCTCTTCATACCTTTTTTTAAGGAGACAGGACTGGTAGAAGCTCGTTCAGGCACACAGTTCTGCAGCATCACATATTCTTTTCATAGCAAGCTTTCTACTTCTTAACAGCAGAAATCAAACTATACTGTACAAAATTATGAACATTATTATTATGACATTATTTTTGTAGGCAAAAGGCTGTGTTTATGGGTCATATTTTTAAATCCTGTCATCCTAATATGCACAGGCAAAAAAGCTAAGCACAGACAGAAAGCCAAATAATCCTATTATTGTTTGCTCACATTGGTGGGAAAAAGGCAGACTTTTCAAAGAAGAGGAATTAAAATTCCAAACAGTGCAGCAAACCACAAGGGAAGTATCTTAATTCATACCACTCCTTCGAACAGAAACCGTGGCATGTCGAAGCTAAAAGGTGTTCCAACTCGATGACTGTCATTGGACATGGTGGGTAAACAATGTGTGTTTTTCTGGGCAAAAGGGGTGGTATAGGGGTGTGACACAGGAACACTGCCCCCCCCCCTGCCCATGCAGTGCCAGAGAAGGGGAGGCATCAAAAAAGGGGGCTGGGCCTTCTGTTGGAAAGTAAACTTTAAATTTCTGTACATGTACACAGAAGAGCCTGCAAACACAGTAAGGTCACCCATCTTTCCCTCCTGTGAGAAAAACTCTGATCACTAGTGCCGGTGAAGGCAACATGAATCAAGAGGTCAACAGCATGAATGGAGATGCTTTTCAGGTAAGCAGCCCGTCATAGTGAGGGGCTTCTTTGCCTGTTTTGACCCGTTTGTCACTAGCTGCAGGCGTTGCTGTTTATGCAATGTTGTATTATAGTGTTCTTTCCTTGCAGCACTGGATGCAGCGAGGGGGGGGGGGGAATGACATTGTCTATTACTTGTTTTAGGATTTACCAATGTACCTGTGCTTTTAAGCTTAATCTTAAAATCAAGTAACAGGTGATGTCATTTCTTTCCATCCTGTAAAAAGCTTTACCTGCTAATTCCTGCATATCAAGCTGTTGTTAAGTGCAAAGTTACAGAAGGCCATTGAAAAGCTGGCACAGCCTTTCATAGTCGTGTGAGACTCTTCTGGAGTCAGGCTTGCAAAGCTCACATGGGCAGCATAGCGTTTCTTCCACATGTAATGTGTGATGAAGCAGTAACTTGAACTGGTAGGACTCCTCCACACATTAGGACAGTTGCTGGAAACGTAGGAGTTCTGCCACTGCAGCAAATGTTTTGTGCGTGGGTGTTGCATACCAGTGGACAGGTATATGTGTCAAACTTGGCCCAGATGCTTGTGCATGATAATAGTGTAGAGATGCATGCATGCTATGTACTGTCCATGTTTAACAGGTTTGTTGTTGGGAAACTCAGGAATCATAGTTGTGTAATAATGATACATTTTGAAGTGCAGGATCTTTTCATCTCTCTCTCTCTCTCTCTCTCTCTCTCTCTCTCACACACACACACACACACACACACACACACACACACACACACACACACACGATACCCATACCCCATTAAGACTGCAACAATAAACAATTTACAGTGTTTACATTGGAGTCTTTTCTTCTCATGCCAATGCCATCTATTTCAACTTTGAAATGTGCTGTATTTTATTTAAAGATAAAGAAATGTATAGAAATTAAAAGGTGGGATAAAAATACCAAATGAATATAAAAGATGTACAGTATTATAGTGCTCAGCATGTTGACTTAGAAGTAATGTTTACTTACTCACCCTGCCTATATCTCCTGGGGACCCTCATCCAGTGAAGTGAAATGAATAAGCCCCCACTCCCCTGCCTGGGAGGCATGTTCCAGGGTTACATTGTCCTCTCCTTCCATTCAGCTGCTGCCTCCCCTCTCCTATCTTCCAAAAATCTGTAACTGGTGCAGGGCTGGATGGCACTTTTGCCCCTAGGCAAATTTCTCAGTTTGTCTCCTGCTGAACCTGGAGCTTCTTCTCAGTTCAGGGCCTTTGGGGAAAAATTCAAAGGCAGTACTGTGCACTCCTGCTGTTGACATCACCACTCCTGCTGTAGGAGAGGTCCGGGCACTGCACTCCCCCAGGCCCCCTTGACTACACCCCTGAGTAATCGTAATGCGAGGAGCTGCCCATTGTCCATACAGTATTCTTCTGGTATTGTTGAATGACACCTTTTGAGGTCTTTATTATGTGGTGGAGCAAAATGACTCTCAAATGCTAACAGAAAGCAACATTAGATATCTGGTCTAATGCTTTTGCATGGATGGGTCTTAAATAAGGACTGTTAGAGCTCAGATCTTCTGATCAGGATCTGCAGTGATATAGGCGATAAACACACAAAAGTGCTTGTGATTAAAATGTGGGAAATGGTTTAAATAGGGAAACAATTACTTCAAGGTATGTTAGAAGGAGAGTATCTAAGGAATCCCATGAAATGTCTACAAGTCTTTACAAAACTCTTTTGCCTTCCAAATTCTTTAGCCATTTGACCTTAAAAGGAACCTCTTCAAAATTGCTTTGAATTTCACTTTAGGTGAAATTTAGATGACAGTACTAGAAGGAACTGGTTCTATCCTTAAACTGGTCCAAACCTATACTGGCATCTGCAGTGTTATTGAGAACCTGAGGCTTGGTCTATTCATGCTGCAGAGTGAGGTAGTGGATTAGAACATATCACTTCACACTGCAGGTGGAAAACCATGTTTTTGAATTTAATTTTTTTTAAAAAAATGCTCTGTGTGTGGAAGCATAGCAGGGGTTAAGCAGGGGGTAAACTAGGCTCCCTTTTCTGCTAGGATGAGTGTGGTTTTTAAATCGTAGGAAGTACGGTATTTTTAAGACAGGGAAGCATTCATAAATGGTACCCCTGCTTGAAATTTGAAGTTGAATGGTCCACATGACCACCTCAGCAGGATTCTGTGGCTTCATATGTAGAGTAAGTCTGAGGAAAAAACCATGGAGACATAAAATGAGAGCCAGATGCTTACAAAAACAAACAAACAAAAAACTGCCAGAGCAGGGTTTTGGAGTAGAACTACTGTATTTACTTCCATGTACGCACATGAGTTATTTGTGCAAACACAAATGTAAAAACAGATGGTAAAGAAATTCCCAAAAGATCTGTACTTATTAACGGTATCATTTAAATCAAGTTTTTTTTTTCTTTTGGCATTTATGTGTCAGATGGGATTCTATTTTCATGGGATAAAATCAGTGCAGATTCTACTCTCCATTCTTCAGAAAAATTTAATGGCCTTGCAGGCTTCTGTGGGTTAGTCTTTTGTTAAGTGATGGCCTTCATGTGGTCACTTTTTGTGTCAACTAAAAATTAATGATGTGTTGAAATTAAAAGACCTACCGCACAATCTTCATGTTTACTTAGAAGAAAGTCCCACTGAGTTCAATGGTTCTTACACTCATGTAAGTGTGCTTAAAATTGCAGCCTTAGAGCCCAATCCTATCCAATTTTCTAGCACCGATTCAGCCACAAATGCAGCCCCGAAGTGGCCCCTTGAGGAGGCCTCTGTGACTGCCCCCCCCCCAGGATGCAGCACACACCCTGTTGGCACAGCTGCATCAGTGCTGGAAAGTTGGGTAGGATTGGGCCCTTAGAATACCAAACTGGTATGTGAATAATGGACTTATGACTTTCCAGAATTAACTAGCATACAAAATATCAAATCCACATGGAACTGAGAGGGATTTCCAAGCAAATATATAGTGGATGAATTCAAGATTTTCCTCATAAAATTGTGCAACCTACCATCAGTCTTTGAACATTCTTGACATCCCCACCATTTCTTCATTTACAAGATTGTCTGCAACTTTTATTAAATCATTGCCCCAAGATTTCTGCCGCCGCCCCCCCCCCTCTAGATCCTTTGGCTACACATCAGTGTTACCAGCATTTATTGTAGAGTTTGACCCAGATGGTTTTAGTTTGTCTCATTTGTCTTGCAATTAACAAGTATGGGGAAAAAATACTTGCAGGGGCTTTATTCTACTGACATTAAGGGCTCAATCCTATCCAACTTTCCAGCACTAATGCAGCCGTGTCATCATCATCATCATCATCATCATTTATTAATACGGTCAAAGACCAACAGGAACAGAATACAACCAGATTAAAAATGAAAACAGACATTACTTATATTACTAAATGGTATCAAAGCTAAAATTTAACGAATAATCACAAATAAAAACAAGGAACAGAGACTTCCCAAAAGAAGTCGTCCCAAAAGTTTATTAGTCATCACAACATCAGGCAAGTCCGGGAATTCCCTAGTCAGGGGGGAGAAGCCATGTCAACAGGTCGGATGCTGCATTCGGGGGGGTCATGGAGGCCTCCATAGGGCTGCATTGTGGCTGCATCAGAACTGGAAAGCTGGATAGGACTGAGCCCTTAGTGAGTCTGCCTCAAAAGCTATGCAGGGCTGAGCCAGTGTGGAGTAGTGATTAGAGTGCTGCTGTGCCAGTGGGGAGACCTGGGTTCAAATCCCCACTCAGCTGCAAAGTCCACTGGGTAACGTTTGGGCCACTCATTCTCTCAATCTAACTCACCACAGACTTCCATGATCTTTCTGGAGAAAAGCAAGGTAAAAATGTAAGTGACAATAATTATTGTTACAGTGCAATCCTTCATAAGGATCCGGCCGGCGGCCCAGGGCCGTGTGCTGGATCCTGTGCACCGGCGGCCAGGCTGCCGCCGGGCCGGAAATCTACTCGAGTGTAAACGCAGGCCGCCATGACCGACCTCCTCGGATTTCTGCCAGCGAAGGCCCAGCTGCCCGGAGAGGGCTGGGATATGGCCGAGGCCATCCCCCTCCCCCTCCCAGGCCGGCTGGGCCAATGGCCCCCCTCCCTCACCTGGCGAAACACCCCCATGCCAGCCAGATCCCCACTTACCTCGGCCGGCGGCCGCAGGGGCGCTCCGGTGCCGGAGCAAGGGAGGCTGGCCTCTGCGCCGGCCTCCCTTGCTCAGAAGTCGTCACAAAGGTGCTTTCCGGCATGTTTGCGACATCTCCCGGCACCAGAACGCTCGTTACAATGCCGGGAGCAGCCTCAGGATTGTGCTGTTAGACAAGAATACTATACATAAGTGATACTTCCTGAAAAAGCACTGGGTTCATCTCTCTGTATGTCAGCACATATTTCTCCATGCATTTTTTTTTAACACAGAGGGATGTAGTTAGCCAGGAACATTGACTGCGCTTTTGGCAAAACTAAGCAGATGTCAGGTTTATTCTTTTTGTGCAAAATAAAAGTAAGATCCTAATGCTCATTGATGTAAAAAAGAAATTGAATTGCCAAATTTAAAATGTGCGCTGCGTTTGAGAGGTGGAGAAGTTCTTCCTGTGACTACAGCAAACTCCCCTCCCACCCATTATAAGCCTTTAGATGTCAAATTTTGTGACACTTCTTGCAAAGGAGGCAAACTCTTGTAAGGAGTAACATTTTCTGTTAATAGTTCTGAGTTCTATAAAAAGGTAACCGTTATCATATTCAGCTTGTGGCAAGCAAATGTATTGCAATTTGTAGATCTAGAAAGTTTAGCTCTGATTAGATTAGATTTTAATTTTTATGCTGTCTTCCATTCAAACGATTGCGATCAAAGCAGCACACAATACACCCCCCCCCCAGCAATAACCATTCATTCGGAAAAGATAACAGCATATACAGTACAGTATTTGTTTTATTAGTACTGTACATGAATTTACATCCCACTTTTCCTATAAATTACTGCCCACAGCAGATAATAAAAATAATGAAAACAATTAAATGCAAATGCAGATCATAAAATGACATGAAAAGCAACAAGCAAAGTCAGATAAGTAGAATGTAAAAGGCTGGGGGGGGGGGGGAGGCATCAATCTCCATCTAAAACCAGACATGGAGATACCCAGCCAGATTTAAGTGGGGAGATAATATATAATATAATAATATACAGTATTTATATACTGCCTTTCTTGGTCATTGGATTTCTCCTCCGACTTTAATTCAAGGCGGTGTACATGGGCAGGCTTTCTAAACTCCAAGGGTTTTTACAATATAATAACGTTCTAATCTTTCGTAGAACCCTTCATAGATGTTGCTTTCACAGTCCAGCTCTCTCTCTCTCTCTCTCTCTCTCTCTCTCTCTCTCTCTCTCTCTCTCTCTCTGGCATTCGCCTCACAACGCTTCAGCTGACAGGCAACCTTGACTGCCACTCAAGTGCAGCTGCAGTTCCACTCCCCCACAGAGGCTCTGCAACTTATCAGCTCAGCATGCTGGCAGCTCTCCGACAGACACAGACATTTCCGGCCGTCTTGAACTGCCGTCCTTCAGATCTTCAGGCATATATGTGACGGTCGCTCTACCAACTAAGCCAGACGTCCTGCCCATTCCAAAGTATCGAGATAATTCCAAAGTATCAAGAAGCAGATCATAACATATCACAACATAACATAACAAAATGATAAGCTTACTACATAACAATACAAGCAAAAATTACCAAAAGGAAGGAAATCTAACAATGTATATATAAGCGGCAATAATGATAAAATCAACAATGCATCAAATACAAAGGCAAATGCAATCACAACAAGCACTAATACAAACGGAAGCTCAATAGCAAACTGATACCTTGAAAAGTCACATATTTTGTGCTATCCACATACAAGGAAGTTCTGCCCCCACAACTCAACAGAAAGCACGGGGGGGGGGACCAAACCCCTTATAACCAAGCCTACTGTCCCTCCATGACTAGGCCCTTGGACAAATGGATGGGACCTTGCTCTGAGGGACTTACAATCTAGCTAGACAGAGACAAAAGAAACAACAGAGGGAGGGAACGGTGGCATGGGTAAGTAGCAACATTTAACTGGGGAAAAGCCTTTAGGAAAAGGTCCTGCACGGATGCTCTGTTAACCTTCAGTCATGGAAGACTCAGTTAACTCCATTTTTGTCTTGTAGGAATCCAGCTACATTGAAGAAAGCACCAAGAATGATGCGATCTCCTTGATTTTCTCTCTCAGAGAAGAAATTGGAGCTTTGGCTAAAGTCCTTCGCATATTTGAGGTATGTGTTTCACTAAACGTATGTAGGAAGAAAAATCTCACTGGTGTTTCAGAATCAACCCCCCCCCCCCGCCCTGTCAAAAGTGCAGTGTGTGGATGTGTGTATGCTTTGCTGTCCATTTCGATGACATTTGCATTACACCAAGGCATTGCAAGCCAGAATCTAGTCAAGACTGAGTAAAATACTAAATATATAGTGAAGCATACATGGAGAACTAGTGAGAAGAATCATAGAATGTTAGAGTTGGAAGGTGTCTTGGAGGTCATCTTGTGCTCAGTGCAAGCAACTGCTACAGCATCCCAGACAGGTGGTCAACCAGCACCTGCTTGAAAACCTCCAATGGGGGAGAGCCCATACCTGCAAGATGCGGACAATTCCAATGCTGGACAGTTCTTGCAGTTAAGAAATACGTCCTAATGTGTAGCCTAAATCCGCTTCCCTGTATTTTCAACCCATTGGTTCTAGTCCTGCCCTCAGGACTAGAGGAGAATAAGTCCTTCCCTTCTTCTGCCTGACAGTCCTCCAGGTAGTTGAAGATGGCAATCCTATTTCCCCTGAGTCTTTTCTTCTCCAGGTTCATATATGCCAGTTCACCACTTGATGATTGTGGTATCACACAACGACTTGCGTATTTGAAATCACACACCGATGCAGTGTTTGTCCTGAAATCGAGTTAAGCTTTCGCAGGCATTTCAAGCAAATGTCCACAAAAGCTCAAGCCTTTATGAAGCATCAGTTTGATCTCTCGCCAAGGGCTAAACCTTGCATCAACCACTTGGCAATGATTTGCAAAGGTTTCACTGCAAAAACAACCTTTGCGGACAGTCAACTTACCCACCAAGGTTGAAACTTTTGTGTGTTTGTGTTTGTGCTGATTCCACTCACAAACACATTGCCCATGCACTCCCCAATGAACACGCAAGACAGGAATATGGGTGAAATGAGCCAGTTTTATTAATAGGCAGTTGCAGGGCGGGGGAAAGACCTGAAACATGGAATCATGGGCATCATTGGCTGTAGTGCGGGCAGCTGACTCCAGGGGGCAGCAGCTGATTGCCTCTTCCCCAGACTGGGCATTTCCCCCTGACTCCAAGCTGCACCCTATGACAAGACAGTGTATGCTTATTACCGTCAACCCCGTAAGGGGGCAGGGGCAGCTGGACCACACAAGCCCACCCCAAGCCAGAAAGCCTTTGAGGTGGCCTCCACAATCCAGGCCAGCAAGCTCCCCCTGCCAGCCCCTCAAGCCACTGAGGTGTGGGGCTGGGTTATCCCACTGCCTTTGTTGACCTCAGGGTACACACCGAATGTCCTCCTCCAGCCTTCGTGGCCCGCACTAATCTGCAAAACAAAGTGACCAAGGTAAGTAAAAAAGGAAGAGGTACCAGCCCCAAGTACAGTTTGAGGTAGGCAAAAAAACTGCCTGCCAACAGTCAAGCAATCAAGCAGAAAAAGAAATTCTGCCCGCCCCAGAGGCAGCCAGCGAATACCAGGCCATAATCTTAGGAGATTGGACAGGGATCCTACTCGGAAGCGACTGCTGGGAGAGCGCTGCTGTCCCGCCAAGTGCTGGCAAGACGCCACCCACTTGCCGGCTCAGACCAATGAGGGCCATGCCCTTTAAGTCTCTCATGACATGATGGGGAGGCTGGGCAAGGGTGGTCTGCAGGTGACTGGTGCCGCATGGATTGGAATATGCAGAGGAGGTCAGTATTTCAGGCTTCATTGGTAAAATGCTTGCAACATCTCTACTACAGAAAGTTCTGGCAAAAACAACAACTGCTGCTGTAAGGTAGGATCCCAAAAACCATGCAAGGAACTTCTTATGCACAGTGGGGCTTCTGAACCCCCTGCTTCTGAAGGAGGCAACTCCTTGCATCGCTCAAGATACCACTTGGGAATTTTGTGGCGTCCAACAGCACAGATTTACAGTCAGGAAAAATCTTAGGGAAGTCTTGCTATGTGAGTGAAAGTTCTTGTTCATGCATAAGTCTTCACCCCCTGGCTAGACATACACAAGAACTTACATTGGGCTCTTTGGGTCCTGACGTTTGCCTTTCACTGTCATTGAGAGTGAGACCATAGCACCAATCTGATTTTAGCTGTTGTGTTGGTGTGCCAGGATCAGTCTGCCAAGTATATATGAACAGTTGAGCATGAGAGAGAGAGAGAGAGAGAGTGCACGCACACCAAAGTAGATGTGTCTGTAAGTACATGATTGCCATCACAAATACCAACTGATCATCTGACTCCCCAGCTCTGTAACATTTAGTAGTATTTACTTAGTTATTATGATGTCATAACATTTTCCCTTTCCCCGCATTTACCGTACAGCCTTGGCTGCCAATTATGGGAGGCAAGGAAAGGTCAGGACATCCCAAGGACATCAGTTCTACTAGATGTTGCAGAAGTGGGAACTAGGTGCACACTTGTGCAACATCTAATAGAACTGATGTACATTTTGGATGTGGCAGCCAATGTTCATTTCAGCAGCAGCCACACGTTGACCGCCATGTCCAGTGTGGCCCATGATCCATGTGAGACATATTTCCATGTACACTGGTTCCCATAAAAATGCCTCAAAATACAATGGATGCCTTTTTTTAAAAAAAATAAAAGAACTATGAAGACAATAACAGAATTCATGACGCCTGTTTGTCCTGTTGGAGACAAATATCTCATTTTGAAATCCCAGACTCTTGTGGTTTTATTTGTTTTCTTCAAAAACATAGAGTATTCATGAAAGCAACTTATTTTGCAAAAAAAACCCCAAATATTGTATAATAAACTGTGACCCACATATTTTGCATTTGGGAAAAAACAAATTAAAGGACAAATATGGAAACAATACAAGCCATGAAAAAATTACATGTCCAAAGACATCTTCAACTTGTTAATCCAAGGAAAAATCATCACTGGGGAATGAGAACCACAAATAAGAACCACAAATTTAGCAAAAGAATTGTGTCTGTCTCTGTAATAACTCCAGAAGTGAATTTTCTAATTCTGGATGATTGTATGAAGCGCGCCCAACAGGATGTAGTTGGATATGGGAGAGAGAGTACTACTGTATGTGCTTAACTCTCCCACTGAAACAGATTCAGAAGTACTTCGACTGAAGTATGAAACCAACCTTGGGCAGCAATCCTACACACACTTTCGGAGGAGTGAGTTCCATTGCACACAATGGGATTTACTTCTGAGTTAACATACATAGGCCTGTGCTGTGAGTCATGTTGTGCATGAACTACTTGAATTGAAGTCAATAATGAATTAATTGAAGAATGTCCTGTAACGTAGGAAGACTACTGACATTATGATGAGGTGTCGCTCTAACAGTCCTTGGTAAAGTTTGGCCCCTTGTTGATGCTGGAGAAATTCATGGCTTGTTGCTAGGTGAAGACTGCCTAGATCAGATGTTTCTATTAGGATCCCCTCCACACTCAAACAGGGAGTGAAGGGAGGAGGGGATTAACCTTTATCCCCCCCATGCTATTCTCCTGCCAACGATCCCTCCCCCTGAAGTGACTGTTGGTAGCAAATAGCTACTTTGGAAGCAAGCAGCACCTTCAAAAGGGTATCTTTGAAGGGAAAATAGTGCAAAGGGAAAGAATTAGCTTCCCCTTCCTTGTGGTCACAATCAGGATTGGGGAACCACAGCTGTTTTCTGGAAGGTGGTGAGGGAAAGGCACTTCCAGTTGGAAGCACATATCTTCCCAATTCTACTTTTAGGAGCATGGTTAGTTTGACTGTAGGTCAGAAACTTGACTTTGAACCAAGATGACTTAATTTCCCTCCCTCCTGTTAAACAAACAGAACTTCAAAGCAATTGTTATCTCTTTCAGTATATTTATTGTTGCAACTGGCCTACTCTGCTGTAGGAGATCTGATTTTTGTTTCGACCAGCTAAAAATTAATCACCGATAACTCTGAGGTGGAAAATGCAAAAAATAGTGGTGCAGTGTTTTCAGCCAGTCCAAACTTTGGACTGAATATACCGTACATTGCTTCATCATCAGTTACAGCTTTGTCCCCATTTTCACAAGAAGTCTTTACATCGAAAACTCAAGACAAGGTAACATTTCTGCATTGTTTTTACAATGGTGAAGCTCTCTTTGGAGTGTCCTTGAACATGAGGAGACCAACAATGCTGATTTCATCAGAAAACTATTCAAATAGTTGGGTTTCTGAGGGCTAAACTAGATATGATGGCAGAGCTCCGTAACTGGAGTTCCTGATATATATTTTTTTTTTCAAAAAGCACCCATGCACCAGTCAACAGACCAAATTCCTTTTTGAGGGGTAAAAAGGTCCAGGCCTAGGAGATTAAGGGTAAACCAGTATTATTATATTATTAAGAATACTGTATTTATATGCTGCTTTTCATCATGTAATGATGAAATTGAGTGTCTTGTAATTGGGTACTTTACTGAGAGCCAAGCTGGATGCTCTGCGCAGGTATGCATGACATTCACCTGACAAGTATCTGTATCTTTTCCCCCACACAGGCTGGGGAAATGACCTAAGTGGGGGAAGGGGGTAAGAATTCTCTCTTCTCCCTGCATCCCGATCTTCTTCCTGTAGTGTAGCAGTCTCCTAAGGCTGCTTTTCTTTTCCCTTTTTTAAACTTAAACTTTTAACGGTAAGCTTTTAAAAAAACAGGGCAATGTTGTTACAATCTAGCGTGACCCTCAGTAACATCTATCATTTCTGATATCAGTGCAAGCATGGTGTCTGATTTCCCAATGCAATTAGGTACATTAAAAAAAATGTACAACCCAATCTTTTGAATGTCTACTCAGAAGGTAAGTCTCATTGTGTTCAGTGAGGCTCTTACTCCCGGGTAAGTGTGTGCAGAGGGTCAAAGACTTGAATTATAATCTACACTCAGATCGCTTCCTGTACTTAAATTCTGCTAAATGAGCTACTCGTATAGCGTTGCCATTTGTGTTATCATGCATGCAGAGATGATTGGAGACAATGCATGTTAGTAAGGAGATGGTTCAACTTCTTTTTGGACTTGAAGTCCATCCATGCCCGTGGTTTTAGGTTGAACTGCAATACAAGGGAGCCAGGTCAGACCTTAAGATAGTAGAGGAACATATTACACCTGTGGTATGTGACATTTTTTCTATAGCACAAAGATGCTCCAGAAATAGAGGAACCTCATTGTGTTGTATGCGGTTGTGAAAACCTGTAGTAAGCACCCACGTTTTGACAGAAGGGATGACCCCTTAACACCTGCAAAGTAGCATTGCCGCCTCTCCTGGGACTATTTCTTATTTACTTCTATATTATGTCCAGTATGTCCAGCAGGTGGCGCAGTGGGTTAAACCGCTGAACCATGAGCTGATGATCGAAAGGTTGGCAGTTCGAATCCGCGACGGGGTGAGCTCTCGTTGCTTGGCCAGCTCCTGCCAACCTAGCAGTTCCAAAGCATGTTAATGCTAGTAGATAAATAGGTACCGCTTGCGGGAAGGTAAACAGCGCTCTGTGTTCCAGCCGCATGCTACGCACTGCGGCAAGGACAGTCATGCCGGCCACATGACCACGGAGGCGTCTTTGGACAACGCTGGCTCTTCGGCTTTTGAAATGGGGATGAGCACCACACCCTAGAGTCGGACACGACTGGACTTAATTGTCAGGGGTCACCTTTTTATATATTACGTCCAGTATTTACATCCAGTATACCTAAAATGCAAATTAAAATTTGGTGATTTCAGTTGGCTGATACTGGTGATAAAATAGCTTAACATTTATCTGTCTCATTTAAAACTAGGTAGGCAGCAAATCGACCATCAACAATAAATGAGAATGAAGGAAGCTGCTGTTCCTTGTGGATTCTGCCCAGCTTGTAACAAGTTGATTGTAAAACCAGCCAGAGACTTTAGACAGGCTTAAAGAGTGGGTGTTGAAATTGAAAATAAAATAAATCCCCCTGTAGAAAATTTAGTGTTTTTTTTTAAATTAGCAATTTTAGCATTAGGCACTAGGTGGAGTATTAGTACTAAAATGTAACTCGGATGCAAAAACTCACAAAGTCCTTATAAACTGCTAAAAATATTTTGGATTAAAATCAAAGCGATCACTTGGGAGATTTCCAGTAAACCATGAACATTGTATATTCGTTTAGTCGTAAGCAGAGCTCTCAAGCTCCTTTTAATCCTCAGTGACCCAGTAGCAAAGTGAAACAGTCGAACAAGTTTGTTGCCATTAATTCACACTAAAGGGAAAGAAATGGGTCTTGCAGCCCAATCCTAACTAACTTTCCAGCGCAGATGCAGCGTGCTGCATCCTGCAGTGGGGGGGGGGGGAGAGAATCAGTCACGGAGGCCTCCTCAAGGAAGCATTTATTCCCTTACTTTGGGGCTGCATTGCTGCTGCATCAGTGCTGGAAAGTTGATTGGGATTGGGCTGTTAGTTATCTGTATCCCTATTGGGATAAATTTGGGAAGAGCAACCACATTAATCTCTTGCAGCAAGATTGAGAGTTTGGTGAAAATCCCCAGATTTCCCCTTTTGTGTCCCAAACGGTAGCAGTGTGAGCTCTTTAAAATCACCATCTTTAGGGGCAGCACATGGTCTGTTGTTTAGTAAGGCACTCGTTGAAGGTGCCCCTCCTACTGGAGCTGGCATGAGCCCAGACTGGGTACCCCTACCAACCTGACCAGTGTCCAAAGGCAGGTGAAACTACCATGTCTTAACCAATGAGGCAGAATGGTGACATCATTCATCAAAGGGCATATAAACTTACGGTAAGCTGAAGGATGCACTTGGCTCTTAACCCTGACTGTGACCAAGTCATTGTCGGGATCCCACCCATCATTTGGGGAGAGAGGTGCTATGGCAGATCAGAGCCATTGTTTGGAGTAAGTAAGAACAGGAACTATCTTAGAAAGTCACATCAGATTCCATTTGTTTTCATGCTTGCCTTTAACCCAGCTGTCATTGCATTGTAAGAACTGTGCTAAAGGCCTCCTTCGCCTACATCTTTTTGACATATATCTGCTTGTAACTACACCTTTTTGTCTACCACCCTTTTCAATACACTTCCCTCTTATTTTGATTTTGATCTTTAAAATTCCTGGTCTGGTTGACTCAGTGGTGGTGCCTTGTCCTTGTGAGCACTAATTCTACTCTACTGCTTCCATTTTGCCCCCCCCCCCAGGAATCTGGGGCTCTCTCCACACAACTGAGAGAGAGCATGTCTAAGGTGGGCCCCCACTATGTCTGGTTTTAGCCTTGGTGGCGGAGCAATTGCTAGCATTTGTATTCCAGAATAAGGGTGAGCTGTGGGGAGGAAGGAGGGTGCTGGGAGAAGGGCCCCCTCCCCTGATCATCCCAAAGAGCCCAGGCGAATGTACTGTGCCATGAGCTTTCGTAGACAAGAGCCTCTTTTGACCACTGTGTGTGTTTTACAGAAAACGTGGTGCAAGGACTGATAACATAAGGGACCACTTGAATGGCAACCTCAGAGTACTCATCCCTTTGCAAAGTGGTTTTTACCATGCATAAGTCACATCAGAGGGCGGTCAAATCTCATACCCAGCAGAACCCTCAACACCAGTGGCAGTGGTAGCATCCATTGGGCCACAAGTGGAGGAGCAGGGTCTGGCATGGCATGGGGGTCCTGTGGAAGGCTTTACCCCAGGCCCCTCAACAATCTGGCACCGCAACTGTTACAGTGTAACCAACTTCACTCCACTTCACAATAAGTCACTAGTCTTCCCATTTACAGATTCTAGTCGACTTCTAGTGTGGAAAGCTACACAGTCATTGCACCAGTTTTTTTATGTGACTTTTCAGCTGTGGGAGCTGCTCTGCCTGTGGGCTGTGAAGATATTAGTTTCTCAGGTTTTCATGGCCAGAAAATTCAGACGTTTCAGAGGAATAAACACTTTCGGGCATTGAAGCCATGTAAAATTTTTGACATGGCTTCAATACCCGAAAGGTTTTTATTCCTCTGGAACTTGTGAAGATATTGTTTGCGTGTAGACAGAATACATACACAGGAGAAGTGGGATATGCACCCCACATGCATTAAACATTGTCACATAGCTCTTACATAGGTACACACTGAGGCAGGCTCCATGTGTATGATTGCAAACCATGAAAAAATTAGGGTCCCTGATCACATGGACAGAGAAATGTCCCTTTTCCCTAAGGTGTGCCCCAGTTCTGCTGGTGTGGGCCCAATCCCACATAAGATCCAGCGCAGCGTGGTTAGCACGCTGCAGTGGATCTTCCGTTGGATTGGGCTGCCCATCCCAGTGACTAAACCTTGGAATGTCACTTAGAGCAAACTGTGCATTTGTGAGTCTGGTCTCTATCATAATAAATCTTGCTTCAGTAATTTTAACTTTTCCTAACTCGGGAGTCCTCCAATGATTTGTGAGCACCTAATTAAATAGCAAATACAAAGCATTGCCTGTATGAAAACAGATCTTTGGAAAACTAAAACAAACCCAAGGGCTCAGCCTAGTTAAATGCATTATTTGCATGGAAGTCTGCTCCGTTCCTGGGCCACAAGATTTGATTGTGCTTTTGACCTTTTCAACTTGTTGTGTTGGTATCTGGCCAAACAATTTAAGTTCATCTGTAGTGTGTCCACTGCTAAGAGCTTAAGCTAGTGCACATCCCAGCAATGCTCATTGCATACTGGCAGACCTGCCATTTGGTGTGGCAGGGGCGGCAGTGGTAGGCAAGTATATTCTCAGTCATGTTTAAAGGCCTGCTTTTGAATACAGTATATCAAAATTAATGTCCCAATCCTTCCCCCCCCCTCGCCACTTGCACCGATGCAGCGTGCTATGGGTCGTGCGCTACATCCTATGGTGGTGGGATGAGCAGGAGGCATCCTCAAAGTCAGGGACCGTTTGTTTCCTTACTTCCAGGTAATCCTCCTGTTGCCTTTTGGGTCTACTCGAATCTGCACCAGCTCTTTGGCTGGCGCAAATCTGAGTGGACCCAAGGGGGCATGGCAAGGTCTGGCGGAGAGTATAGGATATTGGCAGCACTTTTGCCACTGATAACTGCCTCTGCCTACCCCAATATGCCTCTTGGTGGCCCCAATCCCTGCCCCAGTCCTCCCCCTCTCCATCCCGTTACTCTCCCCCCCTGCCCACATCTGCGCCAAGTTACTGGTGCTGAGTGAGCCAGACAAGCAGCTGCCACACAACCTGCACTGATTGTTATTTGCAGCAGTGGACCAATAGCACACAACTGTGTTTTGTGACGCCGCAAACCATATTGCACTACTGGAACACCAGTTCTGGCAGCACAGATGGGGGATAATAGGGTTGGGCAGTTAGTGCAAGAAAGCAAGGCATACCTATTACACAACAGTATTTATTGAAGCTGCTCTTCATAACTATAGCAATATTATCAATATAGGGTACAAAGCCCCATCTGTCCTCCACCCCCACATGATTTTATTTTTATTTTTTAAGCAAATGGCTTTGCATCTTTGAAACTCATACTTAGTGCATAGATCCATTAATATATTTTTTGTAACAATACTGTAGTTGCTTACAGTGCAATTCTATGCATGTCTACTTAGAAGTCCCACTGTCCCATTCAGGCATATTGAATAGTGTACAGGTGTCCCCCACTTAATGACAGATCGCTTAACGACGATCCGGATATATGATGGAGGTCTCCAGTAAAAAAGTGCAAAAGATTTTAAAAGACGAGTCTTTTTAAAGCCCCAGCTCATCAGCTGTTTGGTTTTAGATAAGGGCTTTGAAGTTCAGCACTGGGGCTTTAAGCACAGCGCTGAACTTCAAAGCGCTTATCTAAAGCGGCACCAAACAGCTAATGGGCAAAATAAGAGCTTAGATGTTTAATGCTAGGGCTTTAAGCACAGTGCTAAACTTCAAAGCACAGCAAGACCCACTTAATGACGGCTTCACTTTATGATGGGGATTTCAGAACATATCCCTGTCGTTAAGCGGGGGACACCTGTATACAGTGTAGAATTGTGACCTTAGTATGTAGAACCAGTGAGTTCAGCTATAGTGTGACACATGGTGGGAGGGAGAAAGACTGTCCTCTAAAATGGTACTAATGGCTTGCTAGGTACTCAGCCTGTTCTTCGCCCTTCCCCACAGGATGGTTCTGAGGCTCAAATGCTGCTCTGAGCTTCTTAGGGAAAGAGAAAGGATACAGATGTAAGTAAATGGACCTACAAAGTATGTTCAATAAGACATGTTCAAAATTTAGCATGTCCTAGCAGGATGGAAGATAGGACAGGGTAGTGTACCCAAGATAGCCCCAGTAGCTTTCCCAGTGCTATAGCTTGTGGGCTGTAAAGTCAGTTCTGTAAAGTCAATTCTGCCTTTGTAGACCGACTCATAGAGAGATGCACTCTCTGTTTCTTTTTACATGACTCCCCAAGTCTTAAATGCAAAAGATCCGAATACACCATAATCTTATTCATGTTTATAAACAATGTTTCTCTAGTCTTCAGGATCTTCGTACACAGTGACATGCATGGACCATTAATAAACCCATGAGTTTCAGTCACTTTTCACCCAAAAACAATGTCATGGTTATCAACGTTCCCCTCTTTCTTTTAGGAAAAGGAGATAAACCTGATCCACATTGAGTCCAGGCCTTCCCGGCTGAACAAAGATGAATATGAATTTTTCATAAACTTGGATAGCAAGAGTATTCCTGCTCTGGACGAGATCATCAGTTCTTTGAGAACTTGCATTGGAGCAAATGTTCACGAGCTTTCACGTGAAAAGAGAAAGGATGCTGGTAAGAAAATATTGCTTAGAATAATATCAACTCTATACAGTAATTATATCTGTAGTGAACTAAAATGTACAATTGCATAACAAAAGAATTACGCTGCTAAAGAGCAGGTCTCAGGTTCTGCTCTTAGACATTTAGACAGTGGTCTCCCCACACCAGTTTTTGGCAACGATTCGCCGCCACCGCCCCCCCCCCCCCACTGCTTCCACAAATGGTTTGAATATGTGCAGAATATGAATCTGCAAGAATATAATGTAAGACCCCTGCTGGATTAGACCAAAGATCCATCTAGTCCAATTAGACTAAAGGTCCATCTGGTTTGGTGTCCTGTTCCCAACAGTGGCCAGCCAGAGGTCTCTGGGTGGCCAGAGCCCCCTAATCAAGCTGTGAGTTCATCAGGTCATCCATTCATTTTCAGAAGTAATCTTTTATAAATGTATCTGCTTTCTTCATTTGTTGTACTGAATATATAGACACCATTGGAGGCAGGACAGTTATCTGGAGTAACTATGTACCAGTGTAGTATTCTAGAAGTACAAACACTCGAGTATATAGACTTCTCTATTTCATGTACGCATGTATTATGCACACACATATCTTAGGAATGCCCACGTGGCTCTTCGGGCAGCAGATGTGATTCTAATAGGATTTCAGTTCAGGTTGACTTTAAATGCTTTAGGTCTGCTGCCTCTTCTTCCTTCCTGGGAGCAACATGAAAGGGCATTAATATCTGCCAGAAATAAATCCTGATAATCTCCTTACTTTCTCCTTTGTGTCCTATCCATGACATTGCATGAGGAAAAAGGAAAATATTTGGAGGAGTCAGACTCTTCCATTCAGCAAAGGGACATGACAGACAAGGAATTATGGCTTGGCAGGGGACCACAAGCACCTAAAATGGAAGGTTTAATTACTTTGGGGGTGGGGAGGTGTCTCGATTCATCCTTCTTAATTATAATTTTGCAAAAAGAAGGCCCCATTTCTCAGTCACTTTCCAACACAATGCTGCTATTGTAGTCCTGCTTACATGGATATAAGGCCCATTGAAACTGGTAGATACTATTCCTAAACAAACACAGTTAGGGTTAGGGTATAATGGACTGACCTACATAGCCCAGCAGCAGGGCCAACATTATCCTAAAACAATATGGGGAGATTACTTGGGGTGGCATATTCCAGAAGGGGTGCATTTTCCTATCTCTAGCCTTCACTTCTGTGTACCATTAAAAAAAAGATCACCAGTCCAGAGAGTGGCACCCTTTTAACTTTTCTATCCAGGTATGCAAATACCCACTGGACTGGTGGTGATTTTGCCATAGAAAACTGGTTTGGTGCAGGACATATATGTCTGGATATATTAAGAAATGGCTGCAGGAATAGGAGGAAAGGGGGTAGAGAAAGAGGGTTAGGTGAGGGGCATAGGGTGGTCTGTACGTATTGACCAGAAAGTCTTCATGTGTTGATGGATTAATGGTGATGGATAGGATTATCTTGCTATTGCCCCTGAGAAGTCCCTCCTTGAGGGAGAATCATGCAGTGATCAATATTTGTTCCTGGCACCCTTTCCTCAACCATACAGCAGGGCAGAAGGCATAATGCTCTCAAATGCAAAAGCTCTTAAAATAGACCATGCTGTTCTTTTCTTTTTTGCAATTTAATCTGTAATACATCCAACAACTGGCTTTGAAGCTTGCTGTGACTCTTGCTTCCCCAGCTCTAAAATCTGCAGTGGTATCCCGTCACACAGAACTGGCCCAAGCAACAGATTTGTCCCATAGAGCTGAAGTCAATGGAATCATTCCGATGCTTTACTTAAGCACAGGGTCGAGTGTGCCAATGGAGTTAAGGTTGCAATCCTATGCACACTTTCCTAGGAGTAAGTCATTGAACTCAGTGGGGCTTACTTCTGAGTAGATATGCAAAGGGTACAGCATTAATGGCCCAATCCTATGGACCCACCCGCTGCTCCGCCGGAACTTGCGTTCCAATGGTGCAGCTTGCTTTGTGGTGGTTGCAAAATGTGACCTGCCATTCTGTGCAGCTGGGCCATTGCCACAAGCAGCAAGCAACCATGCAACAGTAGCCTCTAGAACAAAGCCAGCACGGGGGGTGGGGGTGGAGCAGGGCGAGGAGGGAGAGGAAAGGGGCAGAGACCGGGGCGTGGAGGGGGATGTTGAAGCCGGTAAGGGGCAACAACTCTGTCAATATCTTATCCCTCTTCCCAGCCTCAATCCACCTTCCCTGGTCCACTTGGACTTGCACCAGCAAAATTGCTGGTGCAGGTCTGAGTAGACCCATTGGGCAGCAGAGGATTACCCTTGCCTTGGGCAAGGGAACAAATGTTCCCTTACCTGGAAGAGACCTTTAGGACTGCCCCCCTCCACGCAGGATGCAGCATGTGCTCCGGTGGCGCAGCTGCATTGGCCAGGGGTGGGGGGGTAAATAGGATTGGGGCTGTTAGTTTCTCCTCCTGTTTGCTCACTTTGGCAAGCAAAGTTTTTTTTAATTATAAATCACTTAAAAAAACCAAACAACCACATATTTGTCTTGATGATTGACTTTGTGGTTATAATGTAAGTAAGGGATGTCAAGTGAGAGTTGAGTTAAAATGATCCTCCATTTCACAATCCCCAACAACAGGCAATGACGTTGGGAGGACTATTTTGGTTATTTTTTTGTGGGGGGGGGGAACTTACTGATGTGCACCCTCCTTCCAGAGGCTGTGAGCCTCTCCTTCTTGCTCTTGCTTTGCAATCATATGTGCATTATGGCTGGGCTACATTGTCGACGGCTGCGTCAAACAGCAGGCTCTGATTGGCCGGACGTAGTGCGGACGCAGCAAAAGTCGAGCTCGACTTTTGCTGCGTCCGCACTACGTCCGGCCAATCAGAGCCTTTGTTTGACCTGGGGGCGGGACAACAGACGCACACGGAACGCAGCCGCGACGCAGCCGTCGACAATGTAGCCCAGCCATAATGCTCATATGATTGCAGAGCAAGAGCAAGAAGGAGAGGCTCACAGCCTCTGGAAGGAGGGTGCACACTCCCATCAGTAAGTTCCCCCCCCCCCACAAAAAATAACCAAAATAGTCCTCCCAACGTCATTGCCTGTTGTTGGGGATTGTGAAATGGAGGATCATTTTAACTCAACTCTCACTTGACATCCCTTACTTACATTATAACCACAAAGTCAATCATCAAGACAAATATGTGGTTGTTTGGTTTTTTTTAAGTGATTTATAATTAAAAAAAAACAAACCAAAAAACCACCACCCCGACAGTATAGTTCTTTCATCAGCCTTTTCCATTTGGGCAACAAATTTAGCATTAGACTCCTTGGAGCCTAGAATAAAAGAATTAAATATTATTATTCGTGAGGATTGAAGGGAAATTACAGACAATTTATTGCTATTTGGAGAGAAGCGGGAAGCCAAAAGTCTGTGGAGGCCTTGTTTGCTCGGACCCTGGGGCTGCCCAGAGCAGTTGGCTATGCTTAAAATGGCCCAAACCTGTGCCTAAATGACAATAAATTTAATAGTCCTATCTTTACCCCCCCCCTTCTTCCCAGGATGGACAGAATGTCAGTCTTCTGCAGAACCTCTACAGCCCTTTGGTTTTGTTGCCCCTCATATATAAATAGCTGATTAGCATCCTGTTAAGCATCTGACCCTGTGTTAATTTGGTCACCACTTGGGTGTCCACTACAGGCCCATAAAATGCTGCTGTTCCTCCCTGCAGACAAATCAATATTTATTACTGATCAGCCCACATGTGCTCTGCAGAGCTTCACAGAGGGTCAGTGTTGCAACAGCTTGCTCTGGCCATTCATTAACAGCTGCAGGAAGAGACAGCCTGTCTGGCTAACTGGGGCAGAAGAAAGCAAGTTGAAGAGCCAGAGCACTCCGTGTTTCAGCGACTACGGCATAATTAGATTTTGTATTTTACAAGGATTACTTTGGACTATTCCTGCTGATGTTTGTTCTTAATGGCATTGCCACAGGGTCCAGCCTTCGTAAGGGTCACCTTGGTGGGATCAGACCCAAGTTCAGCTAGTCCAATGTTCCAAAAGCAACCATCCAGATGCCTCCAGCATAGTGCGCAAGCTTGATGTACTAATTGTAGTTCTGTGTACATGTGCACTGTAAGTGTGGAGGGAGGAAATGCGGTGACAGGCCCCAAATCCCCTATGCAACTGACCTCCATGAGTTGGTCAAAACAGGTGCATTGTTGCTTATGTGTTGTAGATGAGTATTGCGGGTGAGGAATACGCAGGGAAATTTGATGTACTAATCCCATGATTTATATTCATGTGAGTGGGGGGCTACAAACACAAATCACTATGTGCATGAGAATCAGACCATGGAGAGGTCAGAACTAGCAGCACAATCACCACACGCATGCATGCACACACACAGAGCGCTCTGGCATACCGTACAGTGTACACTATATATACAGAACAACCTCTGCACAGATGAGAACCCTATGAGAACAAATTTGCACTTTTGAATATCCCCCATTCATTTCAGTGGGGCATACACAAGTGAAATTATGAGTGGCTTGTACCTGTGATATTATTGTGGGTCATTAGGAGGCAGCTCCCAAGAACGCACCCGTCTCTTTCAAAGGTAGACAGCCCTGAGCAGAAGAGAGTGCAGTCTAAACACACACATATGCTTAGGACTGTAAATGTTTTGCTGCTGCTGCCCTCTAGTGCTTTTCAGCAGTATTGCCAGGGGATGTTATCACTAATTATCACTTAAGGCAGGGCCTTAAGACGTTTTTATTCAGGACTGCTTTTAATGTCTGACATGGTGGGCTGACCTTTTAACAAATGGTTTTAATATATGTAAATGCTGGTGACCCACTGGGGTTGTTTATTTTTAATCTTAAGTGTTTTAATTAATTATTTTAATGTGTTTAATTGACTGTTTTAATGTATTTTATGTACTGTTTATATGTATTTTAATATGTTGTGAGCTGCCTTGAGTGCCCTCGGGAGAAAGGCGGGCTACAAATTCCTTAAATAAATAAATAAATACTGCTATTGTGACTCACCGTCATCATCCTAGTCTTGTATAATACAGGTGTGACCCCCATATCTGCAGATCCACTATACTTGGATCTGCTTATCCATGGTCCCCCGGGCTCCCTGTGTCCCCATTACCTTCCTTTATCTTCTTAAAAGAACGTGTCTTTCTTTAATGCTATAAGCATGCAAGCAAGCTTATAGTGACAAGCAGGCAGGCAGCATGCACGATAGAGGGAACACGGAACATTTACAGGAAGCAGGTAGTGACCTGCAGTGGGAGGGGCCGTGTTACACCAGTTTGCAAGGTGTGGTGTAGCGCCTTGCACCACTTATGGTGCTGACCCCCTCCAGCAAAGCCACTGTATTCACTTCCACTGAGCTATGAGCCCTCCTCTTAAATGATGTGAGGTCTTGGGTTACCATGGCCTTAAGCGTGCCTTGCTTGATGCTAGCTTGTGGCCCTAGTCCTAGAAAACAAGAAAGATCTTCATGAGATTTTGAAAGGTGAGCAGAGACAAATATGCAGAGATGTTTCTCACTGAGGGTCTGTCACCATAGAGGCCCTGTCTTGGTAGCCACTTGGGCAAGGGATAGTCCCTGAGCAAATGTTGATGATCTTTTGGTTCCATCAGTACTATCTTCCTCAGTTTCTTTCCCAGTAAATGCCAAGCAATAGTAAGTAAATTGTTGTAAGTCGGGTTTAATGGTATCTGTTATTTGTATCCTCTTTGTATTCTATTTCATATATTTTGTTTTTAGTTATTTTAAATTATGTTTTTTTGCTTTTTATTTTAAATGTTTTAAATTATTATGTTGCATGCCGCTTTGAGCTGTGTTAAAGCGGGATGAACATCTTTTAAATAAATAAATGGGTGGTAATGGCACTACACTTTTACTT
The DNA here is from genome assembly GCA_026170595.1 of Plestiodon gilberti rubricaudatus. NCBI lineage: Eukaryota > Metazoa > Chordata > Lepidosauria > Squamata > Scincidae > Plestiodon > Plestiodon gilberti. The sequence goes on from JANXHW010000005.1 coordinate 111,902,531, forward strand.
AAAATATTTCTTTTCTGCTCTTTAGTACCATGGTTCCCAAGAACTATTAAGGAGCTGGACAGATTTGCTAATCAGATTCTCAGCTATGGAGCAGAACTGGATGCTGATCACCCTGTAAGAAAAAAAGTTTAAAATCTTCTTCTTTGTTCAAAATAAGATTTGCCATATTCATATTTTAATGAAGTTTCTAGTCCTCATGTTTTCGAAAACACCTTTAAATATAATTGTGAACAACAAAGCCTCAGAAGATTCTCAAAATGGTCCCATGATTCACTAGAGGTATGATGAGTAATGTATTTGAAATGGTTACCTTGAAGATACAAGAGATCATGCATTGATTTGAACTGGGGGAAATATTTAAACATGCAATCCCTCTTGTTGTCTGGAATGGTAGAGCCCCAAAGAAACATGAGTTATGAAACAAAAGCTTTGGGGGACTAGCAAAGGTCTTTTTTTCATCAAACCTGATACCTGGCAGGGGAAACGTTTTTGGATGAATGAGCGCGTAATCCCTTAACACTCCCAGGACTGACTAGAAAACATCTTTTCTTAATCATTTCAGGCTAATAGCACCTTATTTTGATGTTAGGAGATGCAATGCAGCCAGAAATTACTGCTATTAATTTAACTGAGGCTGGATACTTGTAAATAAATTACATGCAGCGCAGCAGAAAAAATTGCTGCTATTACACTAATTGAGGCTGATTAGCCTTTCAGTAGCTCTAGTTTAATCGGAAATGAACTATGAGTCCTGTACAATAAATTGGAACAATATTTGGCAGAGTCCTAGAAAAAAACAGGGTGAATGGAGACCCAATTGCACTGAGTGAGTGAATCAAAGAGCCCTCTTATAGCTCCGGTCAGAATAAAACAATGCCATGCTTGAAAGGAAAAGGAAATCATGGCACAAAATAAAACTAGTACACTGAAATGAAAAATGTATCCCAGATCCAAATGCTGGGATGAATTAGATAATGATCCTTTGGGTTGTTGAAGGAACCAATGCCCTTATCGAATTTAGGATGCAGGGAAACAAGCAAGTTTTGATTCATTGCATTGTTTTCATTGACTAACCTCAGGCTCATGGGACAAATCAGACCCCCTTTCATCTTCTCTTCACTGGGCACCTGCAACTTCTCCAATGGCTCTTTTCATTTGACTCATGCCTGCTTTGGCTATGTTGCCCTGTTTCCGTGTGGAGTTAAAAGACACTCGCAGGTCCTGGCTCAAGGCGATGCCACTGCCCATCTGTAGATGGGTGTCAGCTGGCAAAAAGAACACACTGCTTTCTTTCGAACATACCTGCATTAGTCACCTGTGTCTATCCAGGCACAATTCAAGGTGCTGCTCTCCCCCAGGAAGTCCTCTTGTGCCCCTCCCTGGCCCCTTGCCAGAGAGAGGTGAATACCTTTTAATTCTGTCTGGCATTTGGAGATTAGTGATTAGATTCTCACTGCTCTACACATCATGCACACTAGCCTTTTCCCGGCGCGCATGCCCTGCTCTAGCGTCTGTACGTGCGTCTAGCAGTTCTCTGAACATTTGCCCGCCTTCTTGAAGAAAGCGCAGCTGTGATTTGGTGAAGAGAAATGCGCTTCTCTGATTGGTGGGCTGCCTAGCACCGCGAGCATAAACACTAGCTTAAATGCAAGCGCATCAAAAAGATAACAGGAAACCATCTCTCCTGGCTGCATCGTAAGCTCAGACGCAAGCATGAAAAACGCATGAAAAGACCAAACGCAGATCCAGAACGCGCACGGAAAGGGCTAGTGTGAATCAGCCTTTAAATCTTTGATGTCATTACTTTAGTACTATTGTTTTTCTATGTTGCTTTGATTACTTTTATTTGCATTTTTAAACTGTTGGGCAGTTTTCTGTAGGAAGGTGGTCTCTAAATATTAGAAATAAAATATTTTCTCACACATCTGTAAGCGGTACACTTTTACTTGGCCTTCTGAAACTTCAGGGGCTGTCCTTTTCTTTTTCTCATCTTGAGAGCTATAAACATAACACTCATCCTCATTACTGAGCTATAAATATAACACTCATCCTCATTACTTTGAACACTAGGACTTCCAAGAAACATTTCCTCCAAGTACAGAATTGCCCGGACTCTTCTTTCCATTGACTGTGTTTTCTGAAAATACTTTTGATGCCTATTTCTCAAAATTGGTCCCATTGAAGTTGCTAGGACCCTGAAAACAACCTTTAGTTGAAAATAAACATAATTAAGTTCACTGAATCTTACTTCCCAATAAAATATCCTCTAATATTTCACAAATGAGCAATGCCAATACAGCTGTGGTTGGCGCTCGAGTGCATGTGTTATTTTAAGTTAAGTAGCAGTCGGGGGGGTACATGTGATGGGAAGTGGCACCTAATTGTAGCTTCCCAGCTCATGTACACATGGCAAAATAGATACATTGTCAGGTTCACACTTTATTGTATTTTCTTAAATAGAAGTGATATCCATGTAAAAATATATATATATTAGTTGTGGAAACAGTCCCAGGGTGCCATTTATGAAGGGTGGGAGGGCAGTTGCCTGCCTCCTCCATGTTTGAGGAGGAGTGATTACCATGTGATTACTGTTCAAAAGCAACTATATCTCAGGTTACCATGACATATTTAAAAAATAACAAAAAATGCCTTTACAACACAGTGTCCGTTTGCAATGTCATCTTTAATACGATCTTGCTGTGAATCTTGAAACCATTGAAACTTGAAATGTTGTGAATGATCAGCCTCAAATACTGCTTTGTTAAACTACATTTTTAGTCTAAAGTGCTTACAACAAGCCAGAACAATATATTTTATACTGTTTTTCGTCAGGGATTCAAAGATCCTGTTTACCGGGCCAGAAGAAAGGAATTTGCAGACATAGCCTATAACTACAGGCAGTAAGTATGCAAAAGACACAAGAAATGAAGATGTAAGGTCCAAAGCCTGCCTTTTGAATACTGCAGACATTGTCTGGGATGCTGAGCATATGGATGGCACCATGAAGCCAAACATCTCAACTTACTCAGTGCTGACAAATGGGTCTGTCTTAGCTATGCAGCAATTCATACTGAGCCAAGTTGCAAGCTCTGGGAATGTAATGGAGAAACCACTTCTGACTCGCAGATTTGGTAGACGTGATTGGTTAATAGTTCAGTTTCTAAGCAATTGCAAATTCTTCCCCCATTTCTTCTCTTGGGACCTGTTAAAAGGCTATGGGGGGGGGAGGGAGCAACCAACACAGACAGGCCACAAGTTAAGGGAAAGGGCTGGTGCCAGATATGGATCTGAAGGAAAGGAAGAAGATGGGGAGGAACTATGGACTCAGGGCCATGGACAGGGTTAGTTGGTTCAGGTGCAAAACCAAGCCATGGTTTATGGCTGCTTCAACAAGCCTTGTACACAAATGCAGTCTCTTCCTCTCATACAGTACATTCCGATTTGCCTTCTCTCTTCTGATTTTGGACATCATAGCAATGATTGGGTCATGATGGTGATGTAAAACCTCGATGTTCAGAAGGCAATGTGCATCTAAATCTCAATTTGGAGATGGGGAGACACCAGCACAGGAAAACTCTTGTCTTCATGCCTTGGTTGTGGGCTTCCCAGAAGCATCTGGCTGGCCACTGTAAAAGACAGATGTTAGGCTTAATGGACCTTTGATCTGACCCACCAGGGCTGCTCTTAAGTTCTTGTACTCTAACCATGCAATCCAGTGTAACTTTGGAGCAGCGCAGCTGCTGCTGTGCCACTCCAGGGTGTCGTAAACATGCCATATGCACATTTTTTACACCCAGAGAGTAAGCGGTGCCTGCGCGGAGGCCGGAGCCGCTTACTACGCCTCTCAACTCACCCAACTCCAGCCACCACAGGTAGGTCCTGCACCATTCAGTGGGAGGGTGGGATGGGGGAGCGAGGGGGCCATTGGCCGGCCCAGGCTGGGAGGGGGGGCGGGGATATCGCCACCAATATCCTAGGCCCCTTACTGGCCGCGCCCGCGCAGTGTGCCTCCCTGAATGTATGCCAGGTATGGACCTGGTGTGTATCCGAGGAGGCCCATAGACCCCGGACTTGCTTACACCCAGGAAAGGGGACAAACGTCCCCTTCTCCCAAGGTGCAGCCTAGCAGCCCCGTGACAGCCCACAATGCATATAGGATACAGCGGTCGACCGTTTAGGCCAGCCGCATATACTTACACAAGACTGCGCTGCCCATTAATGTTTTGATGCCTAATTAGAAGTGAGAGGGAAATCAGAGCATGTGATAGAGGAGGGAAGGGCCTGAGCATAGGGGTCGTCATTATCATTATCATTATCATTATCATTATTAACAACAACAACAACAACAACAACAACAACAGTATTTATATACCGCTTTTCAACAAAAAGTTCACAAAGCGGTTTACGGACAAAATCAAATGATTAAATGGCTCCCTGTCCCCAAAGGGCTTACAATCTAAAAAAGATGCAGAACACCACCAGCAAACAGCCACCAGAAAAGACACAGTGCTGGGGTGAAAGGGGGTTAGCAGGGGTTTACATAGAACCATTCTTTCACATAGAACCAACCAATAGCTTAAATAAGACTGACCAGACCTTGCGTATAAATACCTTTCTTGTCAGACCAGTTCTTCTCTAAAGTTGTTGATTTTCCATTGCTGACTCCCCCCCCCCCCGTTCTGTGCTTAAATCCTCCTTTGACTGCATTTATTCTAAAAGTACAACTTAACAGAAATAAATTGTGTTCTGATGAGGACCTCTTTTCAGTGCTGCAAAGCATTGTGGTTTAATTGCACTGCAGTCTCAGAGGTGACTACAAAGTCCCCGGCACCAAAGAAAGTGGCGTCTCATACGCTTCACATTAAACGGGGGAGAGGCGTGGGCACGATTTGCATTCAAGCTGGAGCTGTAAACAATATTGAAATGCTGCTTCGCTTATTATGGTTTTGATCTAATACTCTGCGTTTATCATTTGTGGCCCAGCTGCATATGTGTAATTTTGGGTAGGTTGTTTCCTCATTATTTTGTGTGGAGAAAGGGAAAGGGGGAAGAAAAAAAAAAAGGAATGACGCAAATACAGTCCTTTAGGTTGGATTGTTCTGTTTGATGATCAAATTCCATTGACAAGTTACAGGAAATAAAAACTGACCTACACATAATGTTAGTTTATATAGCGAGTTATTGTCCATTTCTAGTTTCATAGATGTTAAGACCCAGCTCCAATTTCACTTGGAAGCCCTGTCCTTCATTAGGGAGCCAACAGGTCACATCAACCACCACCACCACCACCACCAGCAGCAGCCTCAACCTCTTCCCCCTCCCTTCCCATTGTTCTTGCAATGTTCTGTTGTCCATGTTGGTTGCAAACACTCCTGTCTTGGCTTCCAGGTTTCCTTATGATGCTGTGCATTAATGTGCATGTACACTTGTACAATATTTTTAAGAGGCATGACTGCCAGCCTTTCCCTCAGCTTTTCCCTTTCCTCAGCCACTGAATCTCTGCAAATATTTTTGCTGCCACCGCGCCTAGTGCCAGAGTCTGGTCAAGTCAGGTAAATGTCTGGTCCCAGCGGCCTGTTTGAGTTGCTATTTTCACTTCATGCCAGTCTTCCAGGAAAGCTGGAGGCAATACAACTCTCTCTCTCTCTCTCAATCTCTCTCTCTCTCTCTCTCTCTCTCTCTCTCTCTCTCTCTCTCTCTCTCTCTCTAACCTTCTGAAAAGTCCAGCATAGTGATAAATCCTACCTTCTGACTCCCCTGTGCATTGTAGAGAACTGGGCGAATGAGCTAAGTAAACTTGGGGGGAGGACATACCTAACTTCTCCCTTGATTCATACACCCCCCAGAGGCAAAGGAGATGGCCTATTCTGAGCCAGAGCATTAGCACATCTTCTTGCTCAGCTTTGCCTTCCCTGACTGGCCCTACTATGTTTCAGACCAGAGTCTTTCCCAACCCTACCTGGAGATGCCACAGAGAGAGAGAGAGAGAGAGAGAGAGAGAGAGAGAGAGAGAGAGAGAGAGAGAGATGGGAGCCTTCTGCTTTTTTAAGAGGGCCCACTGATAACCTACAAAATCTTGGGACTGGCCCAGTGGCGTTCTGCGCCCTCCCGGCGCCTGGGGTGGGGGGCGGGGACCGAGCGCCCCCACGAGCGCTCGCGCGCGCCTGCCCACCTCTTCTTTCCCCTTCCCGGCTTCGTTGGTCAGCGGCCCAGCTGGGGCGCGAGCAGCTCGCGCCTCTAGCTGGGCCGCTGACTGACGAAGCCGGGAAGGGGAAAGGAGAGGCGGGCAGGCGCGCGCGAATACTCACTCACCTCCCCACCTCCGCCTGCTCTGTTGTCACTCCCCTGCTCTGTTCGGTCCAGCGGGCTGCGGCAGCATCAGCAGCAGCAGCAGCAGCAGGAGGCGGAGGTGGGGAGTGTTGTGCCCGAGCGAGCGCTCGCTCGTGCACAACACTCCCCGCCTCCGCCTCCACCTCCTCCTCCTCCTGCTGCTGCTGCTGCTGCCGCGGCCCGCCAGACCAAAGGCAGGTCCTGGGGGGGCGCACGCCCCCTGGAAGCAGCACGCTGGGGGCGCTGCGCACCTGAACCCCCCATATTAGGATGCCTCTGAACTGGCCAGGGATGTGGATCAAGTCTCTGACTCCAAGTCTCGAGTCAAGTCCCAAGTCTCTGGGTCCAAGTCTCAAGTCAGGTCCCAAGTCTTTGCCCCAAGTCCCGAGTCTTTGGTTGGAAGTTGCGAGTTCCTATCTATTTAATGGGGAAAATGGGTTTAAACTTGAATAAATTTGACATCTTGTAAAAAGCTCCAAGTCTCGAGTTGAGTCTTTCGAGTCTTTTACAATCGCCGAGTCAAGTCTGAGTCAAGTCATTGACGTGACTGGAGTCCAACTCAAGTCCGAGTCAATAGACTCAAGTCTACATCACTGGGACTGGCCCTATTTAGCATTCATTCATGTGGAATTCTTGTAAGTGGGATATTTTTATATGTTTCCATTCTACGGTTCCACCAACCTCAGAGAGGCAGCAGTTTAGAAAACCATGTGTGCCACAGGAGTTGCAAAAGTGAAAGTGTAGCTTCATCTGGATCAACCAATATCAAAAGGATGAGCCATTTAGCCTGGCACTTGGTGAGTCCCATTTGTTAAGCCCTTTGGCCATTCCTCTTTCTCTTTCCACCCTGGGCTTGCTTCCTTTCTCCCTGCCTCACCTGCCACCCTGAGCACTGGTCTATTGATCTCGGCTGCTTTCAAATTGGTTTCTGACAGTGCCTTAAGCCTCTGCTCTTTTCTCCAGGCCCATGAAGGTGGCCAAAGGATTAATTAGAAAAGGTCAATGCTATAGAAACCAAAGCGGTCCCTATTTTCCCCTCCCTCTCATTCAAAATCATGTTTAAGGCTCCAGAGATCAAGGAGGACTGGTGCAGAGACACAGAAAATTGCACAATTATTGGGGGGCTGCCACAAAGCTGAGGCTAAAATTAAAGGGGGTGGGGAGTGGTGGGGTATCAGTTGTATTTCGACAAAGAGCCTGCAGCTTTGGAAATCCGTCGTATTATCCCAGCAGTGCCACAAACCCTATTAAATTGCTGGAAAAGACTCTTTGATTTGGAAAACCAAGGGGGAGTTGCCTGCCCATTTTTTATTATTATTTTCTGAGGAATCGCCCTCCCTCTGCTTTAATGTCAAGGCAATAAAGGAGAGCAGGTCAAAGGGACTCCTTTCTGCTTTGGGGCAGACCTGGACTGACAGCACTGTAACTGTATTTAGGGGAGATACAGGCTTGCTATTCCTGCTGAGCTTAACCTAGAGCTGACCCACAGAACTCCAAGGTTTTAGGGGCATGCAAGATCTAAGGGGTTATCAAAGCTCACCCCTTTAACCTGCAACTGGCTTCTCTGTGGCTATCAGATGTAAGAGATTAGCTCTGATCCAGATTACACAGCTGCAAATCATGGGCAGGAATGATGATGAACAAGGGATGCCAGACCATTGTTGCTTCTAGAATGAAAAATGAGGATGGGTTGTCTTCCGAAAATTGGTCATGGTTTGCAAGAGGAATCATTACTGCTCATGATGTTATGATGGTACTGTTCTCTTGACTTTACTATGGTTATGTACTTTTTTAAAAAAAATTAAAAACATTATTCTATTTTGTTTGTTTTTACTTGTTTTAAACTTTGGAAATTATCTTTTCAAGATTTGATCCTAAAAGGCAGGGTACAGATTTATAAAATAAATAATAGATAAGATGTCCATAGATCCAGGTAAGTCATATTTGATGCAAGAAAGAGATACCTGAAAGGGTAGCCGGCTGGGTAATCTATTTTGCAGAAATTAATGAGCCAGCGAAATCCAATAGGTAGTGTTGACCTTAGCCTGGGAAATGTATGTTTGAATAGCAGCTCAACCTGCTCTGTGAACACAATACTGGCCACAAGCTCAAGTTTATTATATAAACATCAACCTGCTAATGACCAATATTGGAGGTAGCTGTGTTGGCACATTAGAAAAAAAGTTGAATGTTTTTCTTTTGAACGATTTGATTGATTGATTGATTGATTGATTGATTGATTGATTGATTGATTGATTGATTGATTGATTGATTGATTGATTGATTGATTGATAATATAGCGCTATTAGTGTAAATGAAGCTTTTGGATTTTAACCTGGATTTTAATCTGGATTTGAACCATGGCATGGGAGTTTTAACATTTTCCTTCCAACATGATCCTGATCCAGATTGAACCTCCTGCAGCTGCTATTTCTCCTAGGAGGAAAGCTCCCATTGGCACCCATGGGAACTTCCCTCCCAAGCAGAGGTCTCTCTCTCACTCCGGGGTATCTTGGTCAGGTCTTCTGTATCATCCTACCAAATGATGAAGAGAATTTTGACACACATCTGCACCTGGTAAAATGTTTAGTACAATGATCAACCTTACCGTGTGATGTTTCATCCAATGATCACCCTTCCCTTGTGGTGATTATCTTATGATGACGTTACCATGTCAAAATGGAATGCGTGAATTGCTGGTGTGGTCGGGTGTTGAATCACTTATTGAACTGTAGTCTGCATCTGTCCTTTCCTTTCTAGTGGGCAGCCGATCCCCCAGGTTACTTACACTGAGGAAGAGAAGAGAACCTGGGGTACAGTCTTCAGGGAGCTGAAGACTCTGTATCCCACCCATGCTTGCTATGAACACAACCACGTGTTCCCTCTTCTGGAGAAATACTGCGGTTACCAAGAAGACAATATTCCACAGCTGGAAGATGTCTCAAACTTCCTGAAAAGTAAGTGAAGGCACAGAGATGCCATTGACACCATACTAGAAATATGATCCTACATGAGAAGGAGTAAACATGAGCCATAAGCAAGTATACATCTATCGGATCAAAATTCAGTCCAAATCATAATGTAGAGCTGTTCTGTGCTTCAAGGCTGCACAGGATTTCGCCTGCGTCCTGTGGCTGGACTGCTGTCATCTCGGGATTTTTTGGCTGGCTTGGCCTTCAGAGTATTTCATTCAACACAGTACATTCGCCATTCATCAAGACCAATGTACACACCGGAACCGTAAGTATTATGTCTTAGTAGATACACACAGTTGTATTTACTGCCTGAAATAGCACCAAAGATCAACAGAGAGGACTCAAGACATGCTGGGTGCCTGGGGCAGAAAACCCAAATGGCACTTCCCCAGTGGTAAAAATATAATAAACAAAATGACAAACATTCACTGCCATTTTCCTTCTTAATGGTAAGGCAGCTGGTTCGGTTGACCAATATATAGTCATGACGACGTTCCCAGGCCTCACAGGAAATAGAGATTTGGTTTTGAAATAAGAGGTTAATATATTGACAGTTTTATTTTTAGCTATTTAGTTTGTGAATAGACTCAAACTTTGGCATAAACTCTCAGGGCAGTGTACAGTTAAAAGACTAAAATGGTGCAATATAATGCAGCCAACTGAAATACAGAAACAGCAACGTATTTTTTTTCACAAACTGAATTCCTATCACTTTTCTTTTAGTGATATTTGCCATGAACTCCTTGGACATGTGCCTCTGTTTGCTGATCCCAGTTTTGCTCAGTTTTCCCAAGTAAGTAAAATCCCTTAGTTGAATGATGAACAGAGTTATTCAGAAAATAGGTGGTCACATACAGCGGTATAGAAAAGTACCTAAAACTCCAGCTACAGTACTGTTCTCAGAAACGCCAATTTCTGGGATTTAATTTATGTTTAAAGCTCCAAAAACCATGCAGTGAATCTAACTTATAATATTGTTGTAAGCCAATTGTACTTCAACATTCATATGATGTAGCAATTATTAAGAATATAACAGGGTACCAAAGAGGTGGGTTTTTGTTGACCTAGCAGGGTTTGTTGACCTAAATCCTGACTAAAGGAATTGCCATAAAGCGCTTGCCTTTGCGGCAACACAAGGAGTCAGTGGGAAGAACAGAGCCTTCCCACACATGGCGGCAGAGCAATGGAGGCTTGCCAGAGCAGGTAAGCTCTGCACAGGGGGTAGAACGGAGCGGAGGGAGGGTGGGGATGGGGTGGTATGTGGAGAGAGAAATGGGAGGAGATGGGGCAGGGTGGATTGGGCCCAAGAAGGGGGCTGGTTTGGCAGCAGTTGGAGAATTCTGGGTTTGAACTATGAAGGAGAAGCAGGTGACACTAGACAGGAAGCAAAGATAAGATGGGGGTGCAAGCTTGTTGCAATGTATGATCAGTGAGTTCTTCAAGCACATGTATTGAAAGAATTTTCTTGAAAAAATCACAAATTTATTTCAGCTCTTGTGCCAAAAAAAAAAAAAAGAATGAATGAAATACAAAGAATGATAGCATTTTGTTTTTACAGGAAATTGGATTGGCTTCCTTGGGAGCACCAGATGAATACATTGAGAAACTTGCTACGGTAACTCTAGAATTTTGATGGCATTTTTCACTGTGATCCAGCACCAAATTCAGGATGAAATCTCTTGACTCATTGGCTATAGAATACCCTAGAAAATCCCACTGAGAAACAAGGATTCCATTATTGCATAATAATCATGACCTCTCAAAATCTGCTATATTTCATTGTTAATCCAATTAAAAGTTTGAATACAATTAAATGATATATTATTAATATGATTAAACCATTAAATACTCAGTTATGAGCATTGGAGCATTAGCACTTGTTATGCATGAAGCTGCATCTCATGATGGTAGTGGTAAGGTTCACTGCATTCAGAGGAGAACAGGGCCGTTGGATGTTAATAAGTGTATAGAAGAAGTAATTTTAGCAGCTATAGCTTTTCTGCACTGAACCCAGGAATCCCGTCCTCCTTGGCATACAGTTTGGTTCCACTTTGCAACATGTATGCATCAACCAGATTTCACATTTTGCATCCGAACATTCTGGTGGTCAGCACTGATACATTCTGCTGCAGCTCTGTAGCATAGTGGGTCAGCAAATGTCACCGGGCTGATACGATGTGATGTATTGTGAAGTTGTGGTGGGCGTAACAACCTTTCACCAGATGCCACAACCTTGTTTGGGTTAGGCTTATATGCCGGAAAGTGGCTAATCACCATCACTTTGACCTCAGATCTTATTGGAAAGTGACCCAAAGAAGGGGCGGACATATTGTTTCATGCTCACACCTCACTTCCCTGAACGATGAGCAGTACCAGGAGCACGGACTATTCCCTGGGTTCAGAGTTCTTGAGGAGTCGAGTTCCCTTGAGGCATATGGTGTCTTTGTAATATTTGCTTCCTTTACAAACACACAGGTTGGTTACAGGATGGAGTCAGAACACAGGCACACCTCTGAGGCCCAAGGTGTTCTGTTCTTGCCTTCTAGTCCCTTCTCCTGTCACACCAGGGCCAGCCCAACCATTAGGCAAAAACTGGAGGAGACACCTCACACACACTCCACACCTGCCTGCCACCTCTGCCCACCGCTCACACTGCCCTGCCAGCGCTCTCACCTGCCCCGCTGGTGCTTCTACTTGAAGGCAGCTGCTACTGTCGCCAGACTGCTTACATGCCCTTGGCCAGGCCAGGCCTGGTCAAAACTCAGCGAGCACGCAACCTGTAACTGCTGCCACTTCCAAGCTGGGTTCAGGACTTGCCTTTTCTCTTGGCAAGGCCCAGTCTGGCCAAAAGAGAGTGAATGAGCAGCCAGGCACAACCAAAAATGCCATTCCCACGACTTCCTTCCTGTATGCCAGATGCAAGGGAGTGGCGACAGGATACAGGTGTCTTGTTGTCTTGAGTGCTCCCTGAGGCATACAGGAAGCTGGACTAGATGGACCTTTGGCCTGATCCAGCAGGGCTCTTCTTATGTTCTTATGTCTTCCTGCTTCTCCAGGAAGTATAGAGGGGGAAGACAAAGAAGATGCTCTAGTCTAGGCCACTACCTTCCTCCCCTCCGTAGACTTCCTTTTAATAGTTGTACAGTATAGAGAAGGGAATTTTGGTAGGTTCAGCTAATGTCATGCCACAATACTTTAGCTTTGGGCAAGTCACCATCCCATAATTTCCTGTGTGTAAAATGGAGATGATGATGACCTACATTTCATGGGCCTGTTAGAAAGGTGGAGGTTTGAAAAAGTACATCTGCTAACATACTTTCATCTGAACAGCAGTAAAGGTCCCAGAGCTCTAATGTATAGAGGTTGGCCATCCCTTGACTGTTCTATAAGATGTCCCATATGTTTGGCTCATAGTCACAGTCACAGGATCATCTGGGACCTTGTAATGTTTCTGCCTTGCTTTATGCCAGGTTTACTGGTTTACTGTGGAATTTGGACTTTGTAAAGAAGGCAATGCCATAAAGGCTTACGGAGCTGGACTGCTGTCATCATTTGGTGAACTGCAGGTATGGAACCATTACTGTTATCCCTAGTTTGGCAAATCAAGTACGTTTCTTTCAGAATAAATGGTGTATAGTTATGTTTGTATAGCTGGGTTGTCCAAGCCTCAAGTCTTATATTTGATATTTATGCTGGTCAACAGATCACAAATGGACATTTCTGATTTAAACCTCAGCTCTGTCGCGAGCTCATGAAGTGACCATAGGCAAGCTAGCCCCTTTAACTCAGTCCTTCCCCTCGCTGTAATATAGAGATACTAATATTGACTAGCCTTGCAGTGCTAGTGTAAAGATTACAGTATTTCAGTAATGTGTGTGAAGGGGCTGTGAGCACTTGGGGAGAGCATGGAGGTCCTCCAAGCTGGTTTAATATCCATTGTGGAATACTGGACAGTGTTGAGCCTCCACCTTAGAGGTCAGGCTGGATTAACCATGATGCTGAATGAATTGCAGAACAGCTACTGTACAGTGTGGTTAGAGTGTAGAGTTTCTGAGTGAGGAGACCATCACTGTACTCCTTTAAAACTCATTGCTATGTGGGATTGACCCTGAATTACCATATACTGGCTGTGCTCCCATGTGGGGAAAAAGTGGGAATGGATAGCTCACCAGCATGAGGAGCAGAGTGCATGATATTACAGGGAATCATAAAGCAAAGATGGGGTTATGGCAGGGGCCCACAACCTAGTGGAGTCTGTGGGTGCTATCAACCTTGTGGGGGACTGTCATTACAAAATGGTGATGGGGGGGGGGTTTTGGCCAGGCACAAAATGGTTGCTGAGAAGGCAAGGCCAGGTGGTAATGATAGCAGCATCTGGGAGCCACCAGACCACCTCCAAAGACACACATGCACATCAGGGCATCATGTTGGGGTCTGTAGATGCTACAACCTTGATATGGGTCTGAGTGATGTGATATCCTGGAATATACTTCAGGGAAGAATCCAGGGTGGGTTCAGATCCCAGCTCCATTTGGATTCATTTGGATGTTTGGGGGCATGTCCCCACCCCTAGTTTCTTAGGTGTTAGTGGAAGAGGACATCAATAAGAACAGAATATTTCCAGTGGCGTAGCTGGCATTTTTCCAAGGGGGCCGTGGGTGGGACGACGCACCTTCGCCTCGTCCCCCACCACCGGAATGGAGCGGGACCGGAGCCAAAAGATTCCGGTCCATTTCGGGGGTGGGGCAAAGACGCGTCGTCCCGCCCATGGCCCCCTTGGAAAAACGCCAGCTACGCCACTGAATATTTCCTTGTGAACGGAAAGAATTATACCTAGGTAAAAATTTCCTGTAGTATAATAACAAGCACTGTTTAAGATTCAAACCACCCTGCCTTCCTCTTCCAGTATTGCTTATCAGGTAAGCCGGACACTGAACCTCTCAACTTGGAAAAGACAGCCATTCAGAAATATCCTGTCACTGAATTCCAGCCCATTTACTATGTTGCTGAGAGTTTTAAAGAGGCAAAACAAAAATTAAGGTAAGATATCATTTGCATTAGGGTTCGCTTGAATTGCTTTCAAACATTTACCATATATATTGCTTTCTGACAAACAAGTGTTTACATAGCCAAAGGAATGAGAAAATGGTTCCCTTTCCCCAAAGAGCTCACCATCTACAAGTGTGTGTGTCCACAATGTATGTCTGTAATGCAGGAATGGGCATATAGATCAGATCTGCATCTTGATACTCACTTGTAGTTACTCTCTAAGACTAAGTAAACAGGGAGTAACACCTAGGGGAAAAATGCCTGGGAATTTAATGCTACAGGCAGCACATAGAACAGCCAAAATTAATTTCCTGTTCCAAATTAACCCCCCTCCCAGGGCTGGCCCAAGACCGCCTGGCACCTGAGGCGGCCCCCCAAAGGCAGCCCCCCTTTCCTGGTGATGTGCCAGCCTCTCCTTGCCCTACTCCCTGTATTGGAAAAGAAAGAGGGGCTGGAGTGGAAGTGTAGAGGAGAGGAGATTTGTGGGCTAGAGCATCTTCAGTACTCTACTTTGCCACAATCCATACATGTTTTTCCAATCTAGGGAGCATGAGGAAGAGGCGGAGCAGTGGAGGGGACCCCGAAGAAGGAGGTGGGGTCCCTATCAATTTTCTGCCTGAGGAAACTGCCTCACAGCCCAATCCTTTCCCCCGCCAGTCCATAGCATGCAGCTGCGCCAGTGGAGGCTGTGCTGCATGTTATTGAGGGAGGGAGGGACAAGAAGGCAAAATGGAGGTCAGTTAAAAATGTTTTCACTCACCTCTGTGGAGGAGGCCTTCTGGCCACTTATGGGTCTCTCTGGAACCATACCAGCTATGGAGCTGGAATGTCTGAAGAGGGAA
Source organism: Plestiodon gilberti rubricaudatus (assembly GCA_026170595.1). Classification (NCBI taxonomy): domain Eukaryota; kingdom Metazoa; phylum Chordata; class Lepidosauria; order Squamata; family Scincidae; genus Plestiodon; species Plestiodon gilberti. The sequence continues at coordinate 111,917,727 of JANXHW010000005.1, forward strand.
AAGGGGCAGGATGGATTGGGAAAGGGGGGATAGGATCCTGGTGGAAGTCACTGTTGCCAGGATCCAACCCTCCCTCCTCTGAGCCACCCCCTGCCCTCCCCAACCCAAAACTCCCACTACCCTCCTCACTCAGAACCTGCCTCCACCACCGACTTTCCGGAGTCAGCACAGCCCAGGTTTTCCAAGGGGGCCGTGGAGGGTATGATGCATCTTTGCCCTGCCCCGCCACCGAAATGGACTGGAACCTTTTGGCTCCAGGCTCTGCGGTGGTGAGGGTGCAGTGCTGTCACTACTTGGGGTGGCAGCTGCGACTAGCCCAGCAGTAGCACAATTTTTGTGCCATAACTGGGCCTTTTACGACAGCGTATCGGGAGACACACTGCTGTAAACAGCCCATAGGATTGGGCCATCAGTCTCATGGATAAGCTGGCCCTGTGCACCCCCCTTCTCCAACATGCACAGTTGCTACCAATGTTGTTTGTTTGTATCTCTCACTTTTCTCACACAAGTTCTGAAAGCTACATTTGCTTGAACAAAAGCATTTGAATGCACTGCAACTTCTGTTTCTTCCCTCAGGAAATTTGCTTCAACAATTCCCCGTCCGTTCTCAGTCCGTTACAACCCATATACCCAAAGAATTGAGGTTCTGGACAACACTAAGCAACTAAAAAATTTAGCTGACGCAATCAGCAGTAAGTAATTGCGTTTGATGTACTTCAATTTCCCTTTCAAGAAATTACCCATATCTAATGGCGCAATCTGCTAAAACTGCATGATCTATATACCGTATGCTACAGTACTCAGCTTTTATTTATGCTGATTTTTTTAAATTTAGTGCAGAATTTTAAAAAATGTACATAGCAACCCCCTGAGAAATCTCAGGTTGAGAGGCAGTGACCTGCCCAAGGGCTTCCAAGATGGGTAGCCAGGGATATGAACTTTTGAGGAATTGCATACAAAAATTGCACTCTTTCCAGTGTAACTCCCAATCTTTTGACTGGTGTGGACCAGCCCCTAACACAGTAGTTCCCAAACTGGGAGGAGTGGCTCCCAGGGGAGCCGCAGAAACCAGCCAGGGGAGCCACATAGTGCCACAGAATCCTCTCGGAAAACAGTGCAATGCAAATTGTCAGGCATCAACATAATGTAAGTGGGAACCACGGCCAATCATCACCAATGGTCAAGAGAGCCGCAGGTTGAAAAAGTTTAGGAAACACTGCCCTAACAGATTTGTCTTCTTTCACAAGATTGTGTGTTTTGGGTCTCACTCTCTGATCTCCTGAGGCATCTGTAGACAAGAAGGCTACTATCATGTCACTTGATCTTGCAAGCTATGCAATGGTCCTCATCCAATGTTCCCCAGTTTAGGCCCATGGCAATTTGGCTGTGCCATATGTCCTGTTCAGTTTATTAGATACAGGCTTAGACATAATGCTGAATGTGGGAGATTTGAATTCAAATGTCTGCAATGCTAGCATTACTAGTCATGCAAGCATTACTATCTCTAAGCCCAAGCTATCTCTCAGAATCACTGTGAAAAGGGGGGGGGGAGCTATGACTACATGTGCATAACCTTGTGCTTCTTCACAGATGGGCAGGATACAAATATAATAAATAGCGAGGCAAGACACTGACTCTCTTATTTCCTTGTAGATGAAATGGGACTTCTTTGCAACGCTCTCCAGAAGATCAAATGAAGATGCTCTCAGAATGCTTTTGTTGGCTCTGATTTGAGCTATGTGGCAGAAAGGATGTATCAAAACGAATATCAAGCTTTTAAAAAAAATGCCAATAATTATTAATGTATGAATGTAACAGATATTTCATATTTGCATCATGGTTAGTGTTAGTGTTTCATTATAGACATATGATCATATAAATGTTATACAGCGCAATCCTGTGTAACCTTGCACCAGTGTAACAGTAGATGCACCGGTTAAACAGCAGATGCACTGGTGCATCTACTGTTACACCGGTGCAAGGTTACACAGGATTGCGCTGATAGGCAAGTAATTAAATAAAAAAATTAGCAATCTCTCAGCCCAATATTATGGGCACACTGCATCACCAGAACATGTGTTCCGGTAGTGCAGCATGCTTTCTGGCGGTCGCAAAAAGTAATGCACCATTCAGTGCAGCTGGACTCTCACAGGCGGTGAGCAGCCATGGCTGTGCGCCAGTGGTCTACCTACACCAATACGTCAGCGCATGGGGTAGATGGGCAGAATTGGGGAGGGGAAGGAATCGGGGGGGAGATTGAGGCCAGGAAGGGGGTGCAAGTCCGAGTGGACCCAGGAAGGCAGATCTAGGCTGGGAAGGGGGATAGGATACCAGCAGGATTCCTGTCTGCCATGGAAATAAGACATGAAGAGCCTGCTGATAGGTTCCACATGAGATGCTGAATCTTGAAATTTTTTTATGTCTTCATTAAAATATAAGATTGACAAAAAGAGCAGGAAAGAGAAAAAATGAAAGAAGTTTCCATCATCACCAACAAATCTTGCATCTAGGCATTGTTAAGTTCTGTTGTTGTTGTTGTTCAGTCGTTAAGTCGTGTCCGACCCTTCGTGATCCCATGAACCATATCCCGCCAGGCCTTCCTATCCTCCACTATCTTCCTAAGTTCGCTCATTTTCATGTTCGTTGCATCGGTGATGGTGTCTAACCATCTCATCCTTGGCCTTCCCCTTCTCCTTTTGCCTTCAATCTTTCCCAGCATCAGAGTCTTCTCCAGAGAGTCCTCTCTTCGCATTAGGTGGCCAAAATATTTGAGTTTCAGCCTTAGTACCTGTCCTTCCAGGGAACAGTCAGGCTTGATTTCATTTAGAATTGACTGATTTGATCTCCTAGCAGTCCAAGGGACTCTCAAGTTCTACTATTGTATAAATAAAATTGTTGGGGAGAAAATATATAGGTGTCTGTGTGGATCCTTCCCAAACTTGTTTATAAAAGGTAAGCTTAGGCATGTCCAGTGCCAAACTATCCCTTTCCATGCTCCCAACTGGACACTTCTGCAATTCTTTGCTGAGATAGGAGCTGTTATCAACATGTTACTAACACAATTGTCTTGCAGTTATTTCTTTTGTATCTTTGCAAGCAGCCAAACAAAAGGACAATATTAGGGTCCAAAACAACATAATTGCCAACAACACATCCTTAATACAGTGCAGAACTCCCCTTCCAACAGTTCTTGACAATCCCACCAAACTTGAGGAGTGCCACATGTGCCACATCTCCAGCATAAATGTGAAGGAGTCCCAAACAGCCTGGATAACCAAAATGGAATATTGTAGCACTGGTACAATAATTTGTAATCCTTCATCTTAAACGTTGATTCTTACATTTGTAATGGGCTATGGCTTGTCCCCATTTTATCACTGAGCATACTGGGATAGCAGGAGAGCTTCATGTCTTTGAGATCACTTAATTCCTTGAAGTTTTTTTATCCCCAGTGACAGAGCCAGGGCAACCATCTTCAACATAAGAGTGGAGTTCCACTGAATAGCAAGGAATGAGAATCCTCTGAAAAGCTAGGCATCTTGAGCAATGTTATATGGAGTTATATTTAAATACTTCATCAAAACTACTGGTTCATTTACAGAATAAATGTGTGACTTTGGAATTGACTTTAAAACACAATTGAAAAGGTACAATCTTGCATGTAAATAAAATATATTAACAGTGCAATCCTGCACATAACTGCTCAGAGGGAGGCCCATTGAGTTCCAGGGAACGTATTCCCAAAGCGGTGTGTATGAAATTGCAGCCTAAGAGAACTGCAAGCTCGCTCCCACACCCTGTCTTTTTGCGCGCTGCCTTCCGCCACCTTTTGCTGCTTGAAAAACGAACAGATGAAGAGTGGGGCGGTGCTGTTTTCCGGGGGCAGGGGGAGGCGGAGGGTAGCGTGGGCGGCTCAATCCCCAGCCCAGCTCTCTTCGGGGCGGGGCGGGAGCTTAGTTCCTCCCTCTGCTACCTCCAGTCACTCCATGTCTTGTCCTGAAGGCGACGGCAGGAGGCGGGTTGACCAGGTGGCCCAAGAGCCCCAGAGGCTTGGGTAGGTTACTTAGACCTGATGCTGCGGTCCATTTTCAGCGCCTTTTATGGTAAAGCGGATGAGGGATTCCCCCTGAGGTGGCAAAAATGGTCTCTTGCGACTTGAGAGGACAAACCGTTTAACACCTGAAGGGGACCGGAGCGGAGGCAGCTGCGCTTTGATGTGATATAATATTGGGGAAATGGGTGCGTGTGTGTGTTCTCTATTTGCGTGTTAAATTGGACGGGAAGAAGAAGAATCCTAACGATGGAGATGAGTGGTCAGAGTCAGGCAGACCTGCGCTCCTTTGTGAAAGTTTAAAAGTGTGATGCGGCATGATGAGATTTCAGAAAAAAACATCTCCCCGGCTCCGCAGCTTTGTAACATTTTTACAAACTTTTGTATTTCACCGCTATTTCACATTTCAGCGCAGCCGCCTAGCCATTGCATTCTTTTGAAATAGTACTGAGAAGGAATGGATTAATTAGAGTAGAGAATGCTTTCCTAGTTAATTTACAGCGCTAGCCTAGGCAGGTCTACTCAGAGGAAAGTCCAATTGTATTCAATTGGACTTACTCCCAGGAAAGCGTGTACAGGATTGATCTCCCTCCGTTTTGTCCAGGACACCCAAAGTGGCTAACAATGTAAACAAGACAATAAAAAAAATCAAAGCTGCTATTAGTGATAAACAATATACACTCTATCGTTTCATTTAGAGCTCGCACAAAAAGATTGCATGCCTCCCCTTCCCACAACTCTTCTTTCCTGCATCCTGCTATCTTCATAGGTAAAGATAGGTGTGGAGGAAAGATAGGGCGGGTCTAGGATAGCCTGCCTATGTAAACCGCCTTGAATAAATCTGATGATGAGAAAGGCGGTATATAAATACAGAAAATAAATAAACCTTGCTCGTTTCAAAATGTCACCTTTTCAAGACTTCTTATTCGTTTGTTTCAAAGTGAGTAGCACAGATTGCGTTGGGGTTGATTTCAAAATTAAATGTCTGGTTTTATCATCGCAATATATGTACTGGTGAAATTAAATGCTGCAGTATTTTTTTTAAACCCAGCGTCCAGTATCTCATGTCCAGCTGAAAAAGATTAACAGGCAACTATTTGGTTGCTAACTCTCATGAATGATATTTAGGGGACATTTTGAGTAGAATGAGACAAAAAAAAAAAAACCGTTCTGGTCTCTGTGTTGGAACCTCTTTTTTTCCCAATCATTCATTTTAAATAACTCTCATTATTTATTTTGTTTCATCCCTTCCCTAGATCTAACGACAGATGTCAATACAACGCAGCAAAGTAGCATTTAGAAATAGATAAACAAAAAGCTTCACCCCCTTTAATCCTAGACATCACTAACCAGCCAAAGGGGAAAGTGTCACAGTGATCCCAGGCATTATTTTCCAAGGAAAGTTCTAGGAGTCTGCGTTAGGGAGTTAGTTGAGTTTGACTTAATACATCCAATAAAATCATGGTTTATATATCAATTTGACATGAATCTGAATTTAGGAGCCAGGAAAGCAGATGACGTTTCAGCACATTGGACAGCAACTGCTTGTAGGAACAAATGTGTTCCATAGAACGACGTCTAGAAGAAAGAAATGGGGACCATCCTTATGGTCCCTGTTATAATGGTCTCTCGTTAGCCGCTTTGAATGCCTTGTTATTGTTGGGCGCTTGGATGAAAGGTGGCATTTAGACAGACAGACAGATGCACAAGTGCAACCTATCAACATGAATGCTCCTGGCCCTTTAATGGTTGCATAGGTGAGGGCATTTCAGCAGGTGCAGCTGCTTTAGAGGCACCATCAGCACTTGCAGCTGCCAAGATTCTGTCTCCTACACACACACATTATATATATATATATATATATATATATATATATATATATATATATATATATATATATATATATATATATATATATATATATATATATATATATATATATATATATATATATATATATAAGTACCCCCTCCCTGCTGCCTTTCGCCTTGTATATTCCAGGGCAGGCTGCATAGTAAGCCTCAACAATTATTGCAGTCAGACGGCAACAGTTGGATCCGATGTTCCTTGCACTTCATAGTGTGTCTCTACGTGTCTTTAAAACCATGAGCCTCATAAGAGAAGATGAATGGATACAGAGCAACAGAAACAATGATCTAAGCGACGCTTGAACACCAATGAATTGGAAAAACCCGTAAAAATCACCTTGCATTATCCGCCTTCTTCAGCAGGAGGCAGCTTGGAAGAGGGCAAGCTTGATTCCAGGGCACCTGCCCGCGCAGCCCGCCTGCAGCCACTAGAACAATTGTGGATCCCTCAGGGAATGGAGTGGGGAGAGGAAAGATTGCTGCAGTCATTAATTAAAAATATTTATGCGCCGAAATCCTGACTGTCTTGTTTTTTAGAATTGCTATACAGAATCTCCCGTTTGAGGAAGAAAATAAGAGCATCAAGGGATAATTTCCCAGGAAGCACGTTCAATCACGCCATTGAAGAGAAGAAACCTGCTTCTTGCGAGTTTTAAATAGCCCGTCCGTGCTCTTTTTTAAATTAATGTCTGAATCAGGAGACTTTTATATTTTATATTATAACTTTTTATAATTTTATATTATAAATTATAGGACAGTATTTTATAAAAACATGAAATATCCAGTACTGTATCTCAGTGGCTAATTATTTCAGCTGTCATCCCTCCTCCTCCTCCTCCTCCCTACCCCAATCTCCAAGCTTAAAAATACTAGGCAGATACTAACTAGACTATCCCGTTGGGACGATATAACTGGTTTTGCGTGGGACTGTAGGAACTTTAAATAGAGTTGTGGGGAAAGGAAAGGGAGTACACAAAGATCGTTTGTTGGTTTGTCATCAACATACACGGCATTTTGCCGATCTTGCCCGAGGGTCTAACAGTCGAGATGTTGACACTCAAGAAACAAGGGAGGCGAAGGGAGGCGAGGGTAACCGGGAAATATACGGAATGGCTCCGTTGCACCTGCTTAAGCTTAATTGCAGTAGAGAAGGGTCGTTAAGGCAAGTGGTAAAGTCTTGACGGAAAAGGTATGTTTTCAGAAGGGATTCAAAGGAAGTTGATGATAAAATACCTAGTAGATGTTCCCGGAGGCAGTTCCAAGCTTAAGGTTCACAGTTTCCGTTTGTAGTTCAGAGATCGTAGTTACCCCCTCCCTTATTTATTGTACTAGCCAGACTTTCATTCAGAAGTTCCTGCATGTGATACTTTTGCGTTATGATTTTAGGGTTTGTATGCATTAATCTTTTTGTAAGTCGCTTTGGGTCTCCCCTATGGGGGAAAAGCAGGCTATAAATCCATAATAATAATAATAATAATAATAATAATAATAATAATAATAATAATAATAATAATAATAATAATAATAATAATAATAATAATAATAATATAAAACAGATTTTGTTGGATTTGGTTTTTACACCCCATGAATGATTTCGGCTGCTACCGTAATAACATTTCATACAGTCGTGTCTACTTCCGCCTAAAAAGTAGATAGGGTTTAACACTAGGCAGGAAAGCAGACAGAACTTAGCTTGGCTAAGGATTATTCGCTGGGGAAGAGAAAAACATTTCATGGGTTGATTCTGGAGGAAGTTTCTGAGGCAGTTGATGCAGCAAACGAATTATAACAGAGAACTGCTTTTGCAATCCACATTTGGATTTAAACCCTAGTAACTTATCTCTGAGACAGTTTTCAGAAGTTTACTTTCAAGTGCCGCTATTCAATGACTGAGGTGAGGTCCCATTGACTTCAGTAAGGCGAAAAACCTCTGTTGGGATAAGCAGAGAGCGAGAGAGAGCACGCTACTGGCCCAAATGCTGCATGACTGTGTTATGACTGATGAGTGGAAATTTGAACCCAGGTCTATAGCCCATATACCTAGCTGTCTGCACCACCAATCGAAAGCCCTATAAAACATAACATCCTTTGCATTCAAAATGCCTTCCTTAAGGCGATGCATTTTTGCATACTGAAGGGGGGGGGGAGATTTTTATTTTCTTCTCATTGTATTGAGGGCTAGACAGAGCGAGACGTTCGTGAATCCCTCCTGGTGGAGAGAAAGGTGGCACAGAAGTATTTTTTTAAAAAATAATGAAGCGCTCGGACCTCCCTGCCAAGTGCCAACCTCATTTGCCCCTCGATCTCGCCGGGAGGGGAAGGAGGTCTAGTCTACTCCGCTCTCTTCTCTCCTCGGTGACATCTCTCTGCCAAGTGCTGGCCTGGCGGAGACCCTCAAGTCCTGGCCACCGTGTGGCCGCCGCCTCCTCGCCCCGCTTTCCCAAGTCCAGGCCGTTGACTTACTAGTCCCTCCCTCCTAGGTAGGCTGAAGCAGGTGCGTCCCTAGAAAGCTCTGCCTTCTGCGAGGCGGAGGCTCCTCCTTCGTCCTCCAGGAGGCGGACCTTGCTTGCCAGCCCAGGAGGAGGGAGGGTTTCACCTCGACGGGGTGCCCACAAAAGCGGTAGGAGAAGAAGGAGTCGCTGGCAGGCAGGGATCATGGAGTCGTCCAACAAGCAAGCTCCCCTGGCCCGGGAAGAAAGAGCCACGCTGAGCCTGACACTCGCCCTCCGGAGCGGGAAAAAGACGGGCATCTCCAGGACAGCCAGAGTGTTTGAGGTACTGCAGTCCGAGGCCAGGAATAGGCGCTCCTTGCTAGGACGCTTTTCACACGTTTCGTGGGAGCAAGCCGGGAATTGCCTTGGAGGGGGAATTGCGGTTGATCCCAAGGTGTCTGAGATCTCTTACTTTTGAAATAAAGTGGGGGGGGGGGAGCGGAAGCGGAGGCGCATAATTATGCATGGTGTGGAGATAACTTTTTCTCCTTCTCCCGTGACACTAGTACTCTACTAGTGATGGTCCATCACTAGTCCACATCCCTAGTAGTAGTGGTCCATCCCTAGTAGGGACCATCATCTCTTCATTTCGTTTGCTTTTCTAGAGCTACTGGGTGTTCTCGGAACCTTTTTACTATTGTAAGGATCGACCAAGATAGTTTCATCATTTTTAAGGCATCCTATCCCCCTGGGAATCATGTTCTTTTAGTCGTAAATCAAAATCTCTGATTTTGCTGTCCCTGCTAGCTCCTTTTTGGCCACTTTTAAGCATCTCTAGTTTTCATTGTTGGTGGTCTGGTAATTTACACACAAAGGTGCAATGAGGGCCCACATGTGGGTCCCAAATCACCAGGTGGGCATTACTGCTGTGCAGCTCAGAGGAAAGACTATTTTTGAATGAGTGAAGGATCATTTCAGGTCAATACTGAAGGGAAAGGTTTAGAAGAACCATCTTTTTAGTAAGGGATTGAGCACCTCTGGTACACTCAAGATGTTCCATGCATTGAACATGGAATATTTATGCAAATATTCCAAAATCCAAAACTTTCAATCTCAAGCATTCTGGGTAAGGGATACTCAACCTGTATTTCCAATGTTAAATTGAAGGTTCACTGTATAATGATCTGCTTGTTTTAGGAGTTCATACTTGAGGAAGTGTCTGTAATGGAAGACTTTCTAGCCATACAATGTCAGGTTGCCAACCTTTCAGAGGGCCATTAGTACCGTATCTTTCAATTCAACTTGATGTTGATCAGCAGGTGGCGCTAATGTTCAAAGGCTCCATGCTGTGAAAAGCTTCATCTATTGATTTTTGCACATTCAGCTAAAAGCAAAAGAACAGACCAAGTCATTTCTTTTGCAGTTAGCTGGCAACCCTTCCAGTGTGTCTGCTTCAGTGCAGGCTTGAATGCAACATAAATAATCATGCTTGAAATGAAATAAACTAGTCAACTGATTCGTAGCATGATTAGACCACTTTTACAACTGAACAGTACCTGCGGTTAAAACGGATTGTTAAAATTGGCCCGACATGTTTCATTCTCCAAGACTTTCCATTTAAAAAAAGGATGTTTACACATTTTAAAAAGGCTTATTTTGATCTTCATTTTAATTTTTGGAAAGAAACTAATGCTCCAATCCTATGCACATTTCCTTGGGAGTAAGTTTCATTGAACACAGTAGGACTTCCTTCCAAGTAAACATGGCTAGGATTGCACTATTAAATGTCTATGCTTTTGTTGTTGTTGTTCAGTCATTAAGTTGTGTCCGACCCTTCGTGATCCCATGAACCATATCCCGCCAGGCCTTCCTGTCCTCCACTATCTTCCTGAGTTCGCTCATTTTCATGTTCGTTGCATCGGTGATGCTGTCTAACCATCTCATCCTTTGCCTTCCCCTTCTCCTTTTGCCTTCAATCTTTCCCAGCATCAGAGTCTTCTCCAGAGAGTCCTCTCTTCACATTAGGTGGCCAAAGTATTTGAGCTTCAGCCTCAGTACCTGTCCTTCCAGGGAACAGTCAGGGTTGATTTCATTTAGGATTGACTGATTTGATCTCCTAGCAGTCCAAGGGACTCTCAGGAGTCTTCTCCAGCACCACAGTTCGAAAGCATCTATTCTTCGGTGCTCAGCCTTCCTTATGGTCCAACTCTCGCAACCATACATTGCTACTGGGAACACCATGGCCCTGACTATACGAACTTTTGTTGACATGGTGATATCTCTGCTTTTTATTATGCTATCTAAATTTGCCATAGCAATCAATAAAATAAATTGCTAGGAAAAATATTTGTTTTCAATAACTAATAGTCCAATCCTAAGCCTCACCATTGCTGATGATGCAGCTGGGCTGATGGAGCACATGCTGCATCCAATGGGGAGGGGGGGATCAAGAGTCCTGTCAGAGGTAATTTTTTTTTTAACTTATCTCTGGATAGGCCTCATGGTGGCTGAAGGGTCTCTTTGGACCCATGCCAGCTATGTAGCTGGTGTAAGTCCAAGGACAGAAATAGTAGGGGGAAGCCTGGGAAAGGGGGGATAGGATCCCAGTGCAGTCACTTCAGCTGGGATCCAGCCCCTGTTGGAACACAAGTTTTGACAGTTCAAGGTCCAGATAGGATTGGGCCGTAAATAACTCTTCCTTTTATAAAATCTCCTGAAAGATATGATTAAGCTTGTACTTCAAAAGTGATTTCAAATATGTATAATATGACCTATAAATATACATACTTATATGTCAAGATTATTATTCATTACATTTGCAAACCCATCTACTGCTTGTGTGGTCATGATACAGGGCTATTCATCTATGAGTTTTAATATCACTAGCTAATGGTCTCTTGGCTGAATGGGCTCCGAGTCCAGGTTCCTTAAGACTATTACCCATGCACCACCACCCCCAATAAGCACGCAACGATCTGGATGATGAACAGGTGTACAATCTGACTTAAGGTTGCACTCAGTCTAAGAGCAAGTGAGCCTACCATGGCCAACCCCAAAGAGTCGAGGCATGGGTCCACGTGGACTTGCGCCAGCTATTTAACTAGCACAGGTCTGAGTAGAGTCCCCCGTGCCACAGAGGTGTATCCCCGGATACGGGAATGATTATTCCCTGACCCTGACCTTGCTGACCTCAGAATGGACACCAAAGAGTTAACACCTACCTGCACAACACCTACTTAAAGTGATGGAAGGAGAAAAAGAGGGACAACCTTATCAAACTGTGCCCAACCCAACAACAGTCTGGGGTAGGCAAAAAAAATTTCAGCCACTGGCCAATCTGACTGGGAGCAAAAATGTTTACCTGGCCCCCATAAAGGGTGCCCAGCTAATCTCAGACTGTACGAAGGGTGGTCTGGTCAGAACGAACTGCTGTTTGAGAGCTCATGTGCTGCCAAGCCTTGCCTTTGCCCCTCCCCCAGCGGTGGCCCAGCCAATGGTGAGAGGGTGTCTCTGTGTTACTCATGAGGAGGGGCGGGGGCAAAAGCGGCAGCGCACGATCACTCGCTACTGACATTCATGGGTTGTATTAATATGTACAGTATCAGATTTGTGCCGATCAGAAGTACAGTACTTTATTTTGTAAAACAATTGCAGGGAGACCCCTTCAGGACAAAGTCTAACTCGCAGGTAAGACTTCAACATATATACAGTATATAGCTTACAGAAAGTATTCCAAGCATGATCAAAAGAGGAAATAGATTTTAAAAACCCCACAATTTTTCTTCTTGCTTAGCTTGCGGATACTTGTTTTTAACAGGAAGTATGGCACAGATGGTCAGTCAGCCCCTCCTCATTCCTTCTTTCACCTCCTATTCATAGACTGAGGGCCCCTTGGGCCAGGGTTGAGACCCACTTCTTCATATCTCACCTTTTGCAGACATTTAACACGAAGCTCCATCATCTCGAAACTAGACCAGCGAAAACGCCCAGGAACACTGCTGATGACCTTGAACTTTTTGTGAGATGTGAAGTTCTGAACTGTGAGATCAGCAGCCTTGTAAATTCCTTAAAGAGGGTGGCAGAAGATGTGAAAACTCACAGAGAAGAAAGAGGTATGTATGTAACTATATGGGGCGTCTCCTTGTGTTTCCAAAATGGGGACGGACGGACGCACATGTTTTTTTTTTATCAATGCCAAATTATTAGTTATGGATTATTAAACTGTGATGCATAAAACAATCAGGCCAGTATGTCTGGCTTTAAACTAGTTAACATCATTGGCCAGGTTCAAGAGGAGTGTGCATAGGAGTGTGCATAATCACACATGCATAGAGCAGCAGCACCCCTGCGCTCTCCACTGAAGAGTCTCCTCTGATGTTTGAAGACCATCCAGAACAGCCTGCATGAGCACCTGCCAGTGGAACTGGAAATCAGCACTCCTGTGCACATATGTGCATGTGTATACACACACACACACACACACACACACACACACACACACACACACACACACACACACACACAGAGGGTCTCTAAGAGGAATTTTATCAGGGGGTACAAATTTTCTTTTGGGCCCCTTCTCAAATGGGGAGGGTGAAAATAGGGCAGGGGGAGAGCAGCAATGGCCAGAAAAGTCTCCAAAACCTAGGTCTACCAGGCTTCCCGATGTGGTGCCCAGGTCTACCTGCCCTGGTTAGCCCAGCCTCCATCTTTCACTCTCCATGAGGCCAACTGAGATCCCAGGAAATTTCTGGGGGCCCTCCTTGGGTTCCTGGGCCCCCTTTTTGACCCTGGGCCTGGGTACAATTTACCCCTTTTACCCTCCTCTCAATGGGCCGTGCGTGCGTGCGTGCATGCACACACACACACACACACACACACAGTACGCGCGAGCACACACACACACACACACAGAGCAACTTCATGCTCTTGTTTCAGTTTTTTAAATTAAAAATTAATTTTAAAAATACTGTTTAAATTAAAATAAATAATTTACAGGAAAAAGAATCCGACGAATGAAAAAGCAATATGAATTTCATGTTCTGTTTACAGGTTTGGGGCACTCACAAAAAGCCTTGAGGAAACCATTCTTCCATTCATGTAGCAAAACAGGATTTTGGATAAGGTTGAAACTGGATTTTTTGCACAGACTTACACACATGAAAGCTACAATCTACTAAGTGGCCAGAGTGCCACAAATCATGTCCAAAGGATGACGGTGTCACTGTGAAGCACATTGTCTGGTTCAGTCTTCCTGCTGTTCCTTCCCACTCTTCTTCCGCTGTGCTTAGGATGGTTTTGCTTCTAGTCAGAACCACCTGTGGAGCAGGCAGCCACACATCCCTGCAGAGGGAAACAGAAATGCAGGCCTGACTGAGCCAGACTCCCATTGCTCATGGCGCCATTTGCAGCATCCATGGTCCAGGTTGGCGGTCACCCATGTACCAAATCAACCTGATCTAGTGAAGGCACTTACAGTTGTGCACAGAAAGTGTCAGCTCAGTTCAGTGAGCTTCAGAAATGGATGCTTCACTAAAGAAGGCTGCCTTGCCACACAGTTCACCCATTTCAACAAACTAGCGCACACAATTTCAGAGCTATAATTATCTCTATGCAGCACACATGGATTGGCCACAGTGACAGGTTGCCTGCCCAGTGGGGTTTTGGTAGCTTTAGGCCAGGGTTGGCCAACCTTCCAACAGGAATGCTCCTGGCCCTTTAATGGTTGCATAGGTGAGGGCATTTCAGCAGGTGCAGCTGCTGTAGCAGCACCATCAGCAATTGCAGCTGCCAAGATTCTGTCTTCTACACAACTCTTAAGAATGCAGAGACCCTAATGGTGGAAGGTTGGCCACCCCTGCTTTAGGCTCTCTTTTATGGCGGCATAATGGTTAGGTTTATTTTGTGAATCCCCTGAACCTGTAAAGAATAAATGCAAGTTTTTGACCTCCTTACACAGAAATAAGGATGTTGTCCACTTGAGCTTGAAGACAATCACAATATAAAATAGGTGGCTAATATTTCTAATCCTTCAAAGCCTTTTAAGAACTTAACTCTGTGTCTACATGAACATTAAGCAACACCTCCTGCTCCTGCCATGTGCAATCTCCAGTGAATGTGTAGATGACACATACTCACAGTCTGCCATTTCTACCCAGCCCTGTGGTTCCCAAGGAAAATACAAGACCTTGATAGCTGCCATCACCTGATGACCAAATATGACCCTGATTTGGATTGTGACCATCCGGTGAGTTATGAGTGTACCTTCCAAATTATTTAGGCCTGAGGGTAATTAAGCCCTGACTAACAACGCAATCCTATCCAACTTACACCACCGGTGTAACCAGCGGTGCAGCGAGAATGGGAGGACCCAGAACGGAAAGGGGATTCAAATCCCCTCCAAAGGGGGATTGAAAGAGGATTTGAATCCCCTTTCTGTTCTGGGTCCTGTCCTCCCATTCTCGCTGCACCGCTGGTTACACCGGTGGTGTAAGTTAGATAGGATAGGATTGCGCTGTAAGGCTCCAACCCTATCCAACTTTCCTGCACCTATGCAGCCCCAAGGTAAGGAAACAAATGATCCCTTACCTTGAAGAGGCCTCCGTGGCTCCCCCCCCCCCACCCCACCGCAGCATGCCGGTGCTGCAGCACATACCCCATTGGCACAGCTGCATCAGTGCTGGAAAGTTGGATAGGATTGGGCCCTTAGTATTGTACAAATGATTGCTATATTGAAAAAAAGCAGTTTTTATTCTATGATTTTGTGATCCAACTGAGGATGGTTGTAACTTCATTTTTCCTTTTCCATTGTCCCTCCACCCTGTTGAAAGAAATGTGGATTGCAAGTAGCTTCTTTTGCTTATGTTTCTCTGTAAAGCACAATATATCGCAATGAATGCGTTATAAGTTCATGAATTAATTTCTAATAACAAAATGACTATGATGATGACGACGATGACAAAGAAATTGAAGCCACTTGCTCAGTGGCTTTTGATATTTTAAACTGATTTTGAGAAGACCACCAAGAAAATAACTCGGTGTGTCTTCACTGAGTCAATTGTCAATTTGCAAAGATTTTTACAAGTATAATAAAACCCATTCCAAGCCCTTTAAAAGATCACCAATTTTTTTACTTAACATTTCAGAATACAACTATTGAATTTCAGAACTCAACTCTCATTTTCACAATTCAGTTCAAAACATTGAGAAATTGGATTGGATTTTTTAAATATATTTTTGCCATCTATTGTACTGAAGCATTTTCTCCTTCCCATGGCAGGGATACGCTGATCCAGAATACAGGAAGCGAAGGGCCTTCATTGCTGACATAGCTTTTAACTTCAGACAGTAAGTCCACAACTATTATGAGAAAAAAAAAATCCTTCTGAGATTTTCATGTCGTGAGATCCGCTGCCATAAATGGTGGATAGGATTGGGCCTTAAAGCACCAAGGGTCTCGAACTGGCGGCTCTTGATGGCAGGCCGCCTTTGGTCTCTCTTGTCAAGTTAATGAATTCTGCTCAAATGTACTCTCTTTTGCAGTGGTGACGCGTTACCGAGAGTCGAGTATACAGCCCAGGAAACTGCCACCTGGTAAGCTGTAAGCAACTGGTTCTGCATGGTGTCTTTAGCGATCTAAACAGAAGGAGAAGTTGGGAATGGAACATCTCTTCTCCCTACCTTTCCAGACAGATACTCAAATTTTATTTATTTATTTATTTATTTTTAAAAAATTATACCCCGCCTTATCCTATGCCGAAGGCAAATGCCCAAGGTGGCTTACAACAAAAGTTAAAATACATAATTTAAAATAATACATAAAATAAGCTTAAACAATACATAACTAAATTTAAAAACAATAAAATCCACTGGGGGGGCGACAGTACGGAGCAGAGAAGCAGCATGGCAGAGCATCTTGAGACACAGGAAGCAGACCACAACCCATCACCCAAACGCTAGATGAAACAAAAACGTTTTGAGCCCTCGCCGAAAAGTCATGAGGGAGGGGGTGGTTCTCAGATCCCCTGGCAGGGAGTTCCACAGTTGTGGCACTACAGCAGAGAAGGCTCGCCCACGAGCTGCCATTCCCCTAACTTGAGACAGAGGTGGCACTCGCAGGAGAGCCCTCTCAGATGACCTAAGAGAGCGGGCCGGAATGTATGGGAGAAGGCAGTCCCTCAGATATCCTGGACCCAAACCGTGGAGGGCTTTAAAGGTCATTACCAGCACCTTGAATTGGGCTCGGAAACGAATGGGCAGCCAGTGTAGTCGCTGAAGCAGCAGTTCAACAGAGTCAAACCGCCTAGCTCCAGTGACCACCCGGGCCGCCGCATTCTGCACTAACTGCAGCTTCCGAACCGTCTTCAAGGGCAGCCCCACGTAGAGCATGTTACGGTAATCCAGTCTTGAAGTCACTAAGGCGTGGACCACCGTGGTCAGGTACGATCGACTCAAGTACGGCTGTAGCTGGCGCACCAGCCGAAGCTGGGTAAACGCACCCCTGGCCACAGCCGCCACCTGGCTTTCCAGGGAGAGCTGTGAATCCAGAAGTACTGCCAAACTGCACACCCGTTCCTGCAGGGGGAGTGCAATCCCATTCAGAACAGGCAGGTGACTCAGTACCTGCATCAAAGCTTTCCTGACCAGTAGGACCTCTGTCTTTTCTGGATTCAATCTCAATCTATTAGCCCTTATCGTGACCCCAGCCGCCTCCAGACAGCGCTCCAGGACTTCCACAGCCTCCCTGGAGCGAGGTGGCAAGGAGAGATAGAGCTGGGTGTCATCAGCATATTAGTGAAACTCAACTCCAAATCCCTGGATGATCTCTCCCAACGGTTTCATGTAGATGTTAAAAAGCATGGGAGACAGAATAGAACCTGGTACCCCACACTGTAAAGGGCAGGGCGCCAAACAGGCGTCTCCCAGCATCACCATCTGGGACCTGTCAGCCAAGTAGGAATGGAACCACTGCAATGCAGTGCCCCCTAGTCCCAACTCGGCCAGCCGATGCAGAAGGATACCATGGTCGATGGTATCGAAAGCCGCCGAGAGGTCATACCCTTGCTTCTAATAAGACATAACAGTGCATACCAGAGCTCAAAATGCCATGTGACACAATGCAGATCACACTGGTTGGTTCTGCAATGTACACATCCGGTGTAAAACCAACCCATGGATTTCATAAAAGATATTCACCAGCCAGGGATAGGTGCAGGGGCCCCCCTTTATCCGCGGATCCTTTATCCGTGGATCCACTTATCCGTGGATAGCAGATGGCCCCACCTGCATAGGCTAACCATATCCAAAAAGGGACAGGGTGCCTATACCTTTAACCATTGTAAGAAGAGGGAAATTGGGCAGGTGTAGCTTGTTGCACCCTTCCATGATGAGCTGCACCTGCCCAAATTCCAATGGTTAAAGTTATAGGCATTGGCACCCTGTCCCTTTTTGGATATGGTCAGCATACCCCTGCGCCCCCCCCCCCAGCTCTTACTTTTATCGCAGCAATGTTGGTTTCTTCCTTAAACAAACGTGATAAGCAGCCTCCTGCTGCGTATTACAGGCAAGTAGAGCGAGACTAAGTACAAGAGTGAGAGGCTCTGCAAGGTTAACAGGAAGTGCTTCTGTTAACCTTTCTGAGCCTCTCTAGCACTTGCTCTAAAGGTAAAGGTTCCCCTTGCTCGAAAGCCATTCGTTACCAACTCTAGGGACGGTGCTCATATCTCTTTCACAGCTGAAGAACCAGCGCTGTCTGAAGACACTTCTGTGGTCATGTGGCCGGCATGACTCCACGCCAAGGCGCACAGAACGCTCGTACCTTCCCGCCGAGGTGGTACCTATTATTCTACTTGCAGTTTCTTGCTTTTGCACTGCTTGGTTGGCAGGGTTGCTCTACTTGCTTGCAATATGCAGCAGGAGGCTGCTTATCACTTTTGTTTAAGGCATTTTTGCCCAAGGTTGTGTATACGCATCCGGAGTTAAATGCGTACACCTGTGAGCTGGGTGGAAATTTAAGGAAAAAAACAATGTTGCTGCAATAAAAGAGAGAGCCTGGGGGGTTGTACGCGCGCAGGGGGGGTGGCAGAGGCCCTCGGAAAACCACGGAGAGGGCATTAGCCCCTATCCACGGTTTTCACGTATCAGGAGGGGGGGCCTGGAATGTATCCCCTGCAGATATGGGGGCCCTACTGTACTCTAATAGTGTAATCCTGTCTGTGGCTGCTGGCCGCTCCGCTGCTACTGAGTGTTGCAAATGTGCTGTAAGACACGTTTGCACCTCCTCAGGAGGAAGTGGCGCCAGTGGCGAGGCCTGCGCCACTCTGTCCTCCCCAGTCCAAGGCCTTTGCCCAATGGGGACGGTAAGATTTCCACCAGTCGGGGCAGGGAGAGGGTGGGGAAGGGGCATTCCGGTTTGTGTGTGTGTGTGTGTGTGTGTGTGTGTGTGTGTGTGTGTGTGTGTGTGTGTGTGTGTGTGTGTGGATTGGCCTGCTGGGCCCAGGAGGGGGGAGGGATTCTCAACGGCACTGGCGTCACTGGAGCGTGGCGGGGGGGCGGGCCGCCAGGGGGTGACGCGCGTCATGGGGTGACGCGCGCACCCCCTCGCGCGTCACCTCCGTGATGCGCGTCGCCCTCCGGACGCTCTGAGGCCGGCCCGGGAGCCGGCCTCGGAGCGTCCGACCCCGGCAAAAAGCCCTCAAAACGGGTCTGCGCATGCGCGAAAATCCGGGAAATACTGGATTGACGCGCTGCCTGGGCCTTCTTTCAGAAGGCCCTGGAGCGCCGACGGGTTCGGACGCTCCGAGGCCGGCTCCCGGGCCGGCCTCAGAGCGTCCGGAAGGGGCGACGCGATGCGGGGGGGGAGCCGGGTGGCCCCCTCCCCCCGCGCCTATAACGTCGCGCCCCTAGGGGGGTGACACGCGTCCCCGCACTAGGGTGACGCGCGTCCAGTGACGCCCCTGCTCAACGGCACATTCTTCTGGATCCTCTCCCCTGTCCCAGGCCTGGCTGACGTTATACATGCTTCCTGCTGGTCATTTTGCCGGCACACATCCTATAAGGGCGGCTGGGGCATTACCCGGGCGAAAGGAAAAATGTCCCTTTCCTCTTAGGTGGCCTCCCGCTGTGCCGGCACTGGCCTGATCCTGCCCAGGATCCAGTGAAGCATGCTTTTGCACGCTGCAGTGGCCCTGGACGGGATTGGGCTGCCCGAGTCATCAGGTCTGCCAAATGTGTGGTATGGGTATGTTCCTGCATCTACCTGTATTACCATTCAAACCACTTGTGGTTAGTCTTCTCTGGTCTGGAGCACCTGTGTCTCTGTTCATCTCAGCAGTTCAACACTCTGGGTGACTTTTTTTCTGAGTCTGTGTACTAGGTGTACACCCCAAAGGCACAAATCCCTCTGCTTAATAAAAAGAAAGGAAGGAAGTGGCAACTGTTTGCCAAGAGTTGAATCTCTCCAAACTGGGTGAATGGGCAACAAAAGGGCCAATGAAGTTCAATGCATCTCCCTTTTGGCCTAGATACTGGACAGGATTTGTCATCAGTGTCCCAAACCATTTTGTCCCCAGATGTATGTGTGGATCAATGGTGTTTTCCAACTATTGCTTTTGAGAGTTTGAAGAGGTATTTTCCTGCAGGTTTTTTGGATACCCAATTTGGAGGAAGGAATGAAGTGCGTCTAAATCCAGTCTTACTGCTTATCCAGCTACCAAAAGTATATATTAGCCTGGAGCTGGAACCTTGGTATATATAGGAAGGTGTCACAGAGTCCAAGGACTGCCTAGAGTCAAGACGACAGCCTTGACACTTGGGCTGGTTGGTAATGTGCCTTAGGGCTGGGCTGTTTAAGTGCACTAAATTGTTTCAGCATACCAGGCTTGTTGGAATGGAACAGAAGTGGCCTGGTGTGAGGCAAAAAAATCCCCCACAGACTTTGGGTCTTCTTGTACAATCCCTGCAGGACCCAAAGACTGTAACAGAATAATGGATCAAATGTTTTGCGCTTAACCTCCATGCTGAATTCTACAGCATTGATAGGGTATTACTTGGAGCATGGCAAAAGTCCGACCTTGTTCTCCTGAGCTTTTCCTGACTGCAACGTGGAAGGGATCCAAAACTCACACAGCTTTTGACATTACTAACAATAGCCACTGTTGGAAGACTGCACCTTTGTTGCTCATTCTTTAGCCTTGTAAGCTACACCCATGCTAACCCTCAATATTTGCCTGAAACAGAGAGCCATTGTAGAATGCTGGCTATCACCCTTCATAGCAACACCCGAGCAGCAAAAGAAATGCGAAACACAATACCCAAACAGGAAAAGGTCATTGCCTTAGTCAGCATTTCCAAGAATGAGCTCAATTTTCATAAAACAATGTTTACAAATGTGTTAGAACCCCAGAGCTGAATAAAAAACAACTCTTTCCATAAGATTTGCTGCCATTGCATGTTTGCTTTCCAACAGTTAAATATGTTGTGTGTGTTTTCATTTTTTTGAGGGAGAGACTTTCAAACAAAATAATGGTAATAAGCATGAATCCTAAACTCCGCATCAGAACAAGATTCATGTTTTGTGATATTTAATACCTGTTCTAAGGTCTGGATGCAACTATTTCACAAATACTCTCTGCTTAAAATGGACTAAACACCACCAAAGTTTGAAATCTGTGGTGTTGAGCATATGGACATTGTGACTGGAGTACAATGTCCCATGGTACTGTCTCATAGACAGTGATGTAGACTTGAGTCTATTGACTCGTCGGACTTGAGTCAGACTCAAGTCGCGTCAATGACTCGGCTCGGACTTGACTCAGCTATTGTAAAAGACTCGACTTGAGACTTGCAGCCTTTTACAACAAGTTCAATTTTATTCAGGTTTAAACCCAGTTTCCCCATTTAAATAGATAGAGACTCACAACTCGCAAACAAAGACTCAGGACTTGGGGGCAAAGACTTGGGACTTGACTTGAGACTTGGACCCAGAGATGCTCATAGATGTTCAGTTTAGTAATATACTTAAGATGTCACCACACCAGAACGTTAATACATGTTCATTGTAAGTTAAGTGGTACCAGAACATTAATATATGTATGTTAACTGGAAAAAATTTTAAGTACATTTGTTAATTCAATGTAAAGTACCCCCTGGGGTCTCTGTAGCATAAAAGTTCAAATTGCACGCTTTAAAAAAAAAACCTGGGCTGTGATTCTAATGTGTCATTTTCCAGATACGTATTTCTGTGTTCCAAGCTCAACCTATTTTCGGCCAGTACCTGAAATGACCAATAGAGAGCTAGACTATACAGCCAGAGCAGTTGGGCACACTTACTACCTGGCTGTGGCTCCAGCTTAGAGAGGCTTATTCTAGCATTCCAGCGTTCTGGCTTGCTCTGGAATTTAATTCAGTTTAAAATGCACTTGGATTGGGGTGTCCTGATTCATGCTTTACACAATAGATTGTTTGCCACATGTACAGTACAGTGGTGCGTGCTGTGCTGAACACTATAAAGTGTCAGGCAGGGCTTTTCTGCCCATGTCTACTGTAATGTCCTCATATCTTTAAATGCAGGCGTCTCCCCTGTATACCGGGAGACATCCATGTCTGTCATACAAAATTTGTAAAAAACCCTCCCCTACATTTCAACAACAAGAGATCACCTCCTTGTCAAAAGAAAGCTAGCATAACAAGAAGGAAGGATGCCTCAGATCCTACAGGAAGGTTCTAGTTCATTTCAGTTCTTGCTGTGCTAGTTTTCCACTTGCAGGGAGAAGGGTGTTTGTTTGTTTTTTACATAGCAGAACATTTTTTAAAAGTTACAGCAGTTGATGCAAATTTTTATTTTTCTCATATGCCCACTGCCTCACCCACTGTCAAGGTCAAGGGAGGGGGGTCCAACCAGCAACTGCCCTCTGGATGCTAGCTAGTCCCAGTTCGACGTGAAAATCAAGGCACATGTCAGTAGTAGGATCTCTGTCCTGTGGCTCTCGGCTGCCCATGAGTGCTATGTGCTGACACCAGCACTATTTCGTCATTCTTCCAACTCTCCTGCCTCTTCCTTTCAGATCTCAAGCTTAGCAGCATTTGAAAGGAGCACACTCTGCTCTGTGCAAATGTGTAGCACTTAAACAAAAATCCTTTTGCCAGGATCTCCTGGGCTTGGTAGAAAATGGGTAGGTGAGTTCAGAGCCAAGATCCAGCCTCATTGCCAGTATGTTGCGGCAAACAACTGAGCCACATTGAATTGGAACAGGGTTTATTTTGATATGCAAAATGTGCACAGTGGCCTTGCCCTGTAAATCATACCAGACTGACCAAATCGTCTCCCCTTCACTTCCGATATATTGTGCTACCAGACAGTGGTGTAGGAATGGGGGGGGCTGTCCACCCCCGGGCACCGCCGCTTTTTTTGTGCTGTTTTTGCAACGCTTCGCTGGCCTCGGCTACGGCGGTGAGCCTCACAGCAGTGCTGCCGAGGCTTCAGGAGGGTGGGGACCGTTTCCAGTCCTCCCGCCCACCCTGTGCCGCCATTTTCAGCCTGTGATAGGCTGCTGATGTGGTTTCCGGCCAGTGTCACCCCTGATGTCACCATGTCACTCCCAGGGCATGGCTTCTGCCGGGAGGGTGTAATCGTGGGACGTGACCCCCAGCCAGGGGCAACGTTCCTTCGCCACTGCTACCAGATTACATCTGCCAGCAGTGGTTTAGTTCTGTTGCTTACAGGCACTACTGTGCAGAAGGATACAGCAAACCCCATTAAATCTGGTGCTGCCCCTATGAAAAGAACAGCTCAAAGTGACAGGAGGTAGGAGAGAGTGAGAGTGAGAGGTAGGTAGATCATGGAGTGTCATTAAAATGACATTACTACTAGAGAGGTTAACCACCAACCAACACTTGTTGCTTTCAGGAGAGAAATCTACCAGAAGCTGAGCGGACTCTACCCTACTCATGCCTGTGACCAATACCTGGTTTCCTTTCATCAGCTCGAAAAATATTGTGGCTACCAAGCAGACTGTATCCCTCAACTGCGAGATGTGTCTACATTTTTAAGAGGCAAGATATTGCAGCATCATTGTTCCTCTGCATAGTTCACGTGACCAGTACAGCCCGCTCAGGGGCAGTTTCATATAAAGTAGAGTGCTTGCTTGCTTGCTCTCTTTCCTTCCTGTTTTCCAGTTAGACCTTTTATCGTGGCCAGGCCATCCAAGAAGCTGATGATGTGGCTTGTGTCAAGCAATGGGTGGCAGGGGGAGCAGCAAACAGACTCAAGGTGTACCCTTCACCCCAAGTCTGGCTCAGTTGTGGCTCCTTAATTTGTGGAACTCCTTGACACAGGATGTTGTCATGTCACCTGGCCTAGAGGCCTTTAAAAGGTCATTCAACAGATTTATGGATAAAAAGTCTATCACAGGTTACAAGCTTTGATGACTGTATGCAACCTCTGGGTTTTAGAGGTAGCCTATCTCTGAATGCCAGGGGCAAGGGGGGACAAGATGATACAAGTATCATGTTGTCTTGTGTGCTCCTAGAGGCATCTGGTGGGGCCACTGTGAGATACAGGAAACTGGACTAAATGGGCCCTTGACCTGATCCAGCAGGGCTCTTATGTTCTTATCAATGATGTGATCTACATTTCATCATAATCAACAGCACGTCTTATGTTCTTAAGCTACAGATCAGGATGTCCGTGGCTTCCAATTTGCCTCTTGCATGGGTCGCTCAGAAGTGTAATATAAAGGCTAAGTTACATTTGTTACATTTCACAGCATATACTTACCATCAAGGTCCACAAATCCAGCATGGGTTTCCCAAGTAATTAAATAGGAAGAGCAAGAGAATTCTCTGGAATGCATGTTTGTATACTTAAGCAAGTTCTATTCCAAGGAAAGAAAAATGATAGCCAAAGAATAAAAACAGTTTTATGTAGCTGTATATAAAGGCCGTGGAAATTTGTTCCTATAGGCTCCTTTAGGGGAAACTGGTCATGACTTTGAGTTCAACTCTCTTTGGGTTTCCAAAAGACATTAAGCAGCTGATCCAACCAAGCTCTGTCTCACCTCCAGTTCTTTCCTACAGCCCTGTTTTTATTGGCGGGCAATAAATCGCAAGTACAGTTTTTACAAGTTACAGTACTTGTTTTTATAAGAGCCTTTTCAACTTTTTTTCTTCCCCCCCCCCCCCTGACAAAACTCTTGGGATATCCATGTTTTAAGAATGTTAGGATGGGTTTCTTTGCAGAAGTGTTACACAATTTTTGCACGTTGCTATGTGAAGGGTTGTTAACTTGAGAAGGTTAAAGAATCATTTAGCAAAAAGTACACATCAGTTCCGTGATGGATGGAAAGTGGGAACTGACAACTCCGCAGAGCAGTCCAGAGTGAAAGGGAAAGGTCCTGTCAAGAGAAAGAGGTGTATGTGTATGAGAGAGAGAGAGAGAGAGAGAGAGAGAGAGAGAGAGAGAGAGAGAGAGAGAGAGTTTCCATGGCATGATGGTGTATGTGAAAATGAATATGGGAAAAGCTGCAGTAGTGCCTGGGAGATGGCACTGGTAGCAACAGACTGATTTCATTTCACATGCTGCAGTGTTGTGTCGTGGCCCAGTGACTGAGGTGTGGCAACAAAGATCGTTGTTTTGGATTGGGTTCCCATGCCTCAACATGGTGAAAGCACAGTTACAGACAACGTCTTTTAACGACGTTTTGCACCCAGTAAGACGGTCTCACCAGTACTATCAACCTTCTGGTGCCCTGCAAATTGTTTACCCTATAAAGAATGGTGGGATCCTGAGAACTGCAATTGGAGATCTGCTCACACAGTTTTAGCCTTCCCTGCTTTTCCTTTTCAATGCAGCCCCTGGATTAGGGGACCCACCAGCAGGGTATGAAATGGAGTGTTGGGGCCAGCAACTAGGAAATGGAGTGTTGGGGCCAGCAACTTGTACAACTCTCCTCGCCTCATGTACTCTACTCCATGTACTCCACATGTACTCCAAAGCCGTCCACATGAAGAGATTTCTAGATCCTGCCCTCAACCAACCTGCTTTCTTAGCTTTTATAATGATTTTATTGTGGATGTGCTTGTTATGTACATGCCAAGGACAAGGTCAAGATGAATCTGGGAGACCATTTAGAGGCTTGGCTGGCATAGTGTCATCATGCCTATCATTTCCCCAGTTTGACTGCTCTGTTGGTTTCTCTTGCAGAAAGAACGGGCTTTCAGCTGAGGCCGGCTGCAGGGCTTCTGTCTGCTCGAGATTTCCTTGCTGGCTTGGCGTTTCGTGTCTTTTGGAGTACGCAGTACATAAGGCATTCATCTTCCCCAATGCATTCCCCAGAACCGTGAGTAGGAGCGGGGAGATAATGTCATCGTTCTATCTTAGGCAGTGTCCAGTAATGGTTCCGTATGCCAGCCAGGTGCATCAGGTTATATCAACCAATAGTTCAATTTTTCCAGGGATTGGAAAAATTTGTAATAAATTTCTCAAAACGTAGCTTGGAGCAGAGCAGTAAATGGATAGAGGAAGTCTTCAAGATGGTCACTCACTCGGGCTGGCGTTACTTTAAACTTTCGTTTAGTTCTGCCTGCCAGCATCAATCATTTATGAGGAGTTCACATGCAACACCCTCCTCTGGCCACACATGAATCTCTATTATCCATCACTTTTTTCAATCCATATTTTATTACATGCTGCTTTGATTTTCAAATATTGGCATCCAAATCCAACATCAGCGTTGAATTGCCAAATTCCATTTTTTCTTGTAAAACAAAAAAGTTGTATAAATTGGTCTGAGATGCAACTTACACATGACGTTCATCACATGTAGCTTTTCTCACTAACATTTTCTTGTTTTTATCTAAAGCAGCCACCCTGGCTGCCATTGCCAATGGATGGGTGACCTGTGTGGGGTATCTGGACAACATAACCTTTTCATCTCTACTGGTTTTTTCCATGTCCAAATCATACCCCACAGCTGTTTTAGCCCCAAGGAGGGGAAAGCAAATAACTACCAATTTTTAGCGAAATAGGGTATACGAGTAGAATAGCCATGTGAAAGAAAGTCCAGCAAAGATAAAAACAATGTCCAAAACCTCTCGTGTCTATCCAAAACATTAGAATCAACACATGTGGACTTAAATTATTAAAATCCACAGCTGAGCCAAAAATGTGTCTCGACGTTTCATTTCTTATTGCAGAAACATTTTCTAGGGCAATCCGAGGATTGATAGATGGTAAAAACAATCATAGCGCTTCGCTCCTATATACTTCAAAAAAGCGCGTGGATAGACACGAGTGGTTTTGGACATTGTTTTTATCTTTGCTGGACTTTCTTTCACATGGCTATTCTACTCGTATACCCTATTTCACTAAAAATAACTGCTGGCCATGAAAGCTTTCGATCAAGACCTACCAATTTGACCATTGGAGAATGCAACTTGGACAGCTGCATTATATTCAACAACAAACCACCAGAGGATGAAAACTACATGTGATTAACATCACATGCAATTTGAGGCGCTCTCTCTCTCTCTCTCTCTCTCTCTCTCTCTCTCTCTCTCTCTCTCTCTCGTGTGTGTGTGTGTGTGTGTGTAAAATTGTATTTTGCCAACACTACATTTCATTGTGATCACATTGCTTGCAGTCAACGTTTCATTGTAATCAATGATCTTGATCTACATTTCTTCATAATCAACAGCACTTCCACTCAAGAAAGGAACAATACAGTAAATACCAAGGCCTTGCAAGTCTTGTACATACTGCTGGAATGATAAAGTGCTAGCGCAATGAACAGGAAGGTGTGTAATGCAGGCATCTACCTTGTGGCAACAGAGGTCACTGTTGTGAATTGGGCTTTCATGCCCAACACTGTAAAAACACAGTTAAGGGAAGTGTCTTTCAACAACCGTTAGACTGCAGTCCTATACACTGAGAGTAAGTTATCTGAGAGAGGCAGCCCAATCCTAACTAAATTCCCAAGTAGCGATGCAGCGGTGCCAGCGCAGGCTACGCTGCATCCTGCGGGGGAATTTAGGTTGCTGGAGGCAGGGCTTCTGAGAGGAATTTTATCAAGGGGTACAACGTTTATTTTGGAACCCTTCCCAAAGGAGGAGGGAAGGGGGCAAAATGGGGTGGGGGGGCAGCAACGGATATGGGCTGAATGGGGGCGGGGTGGGGTGGGCAGATCGGGCCCAGAAGGGGGTGGGATTGGCAGCCTTCAAATAAATAAATTAAAAATAGAGCATTCCTTGCTCTCTTAATGTGACTGCTACCCATTTGCGTCTAAATTGATTGCCTGCATTCAGACTGTGCACTGTCAGTAGAGAGATCAATGAAACCATGTTTCTTCTGAGATGGACAAAAAATTGGAAGTATCTTGATGATATCTTGAAGGGAAAGTGTTCATCTCCTAGGAATGGGGAAGTGTCTGAAAGACGAAGGAAATCGGACCCAAAGGAATATACAGCAGGGGAGAGCTGGGAAGACTTGACACGGCAGGAGGGTAGATAGAAGGATACAAAAGAAAGGCCTATGGCCAGATTCGCCACTGATTCATGACTTATATGGTTTGTGTGGGTAACAGTGGCTGTGGGCAATCTGAGATCTGATCTGTAGACTCCACTTTTGTTTCAGATTAGTTTTGCTTCTGTTCACTTAGCAAGCACTGAAAAGGGAGGGAAATAAAAATAACAAATGGCTAGGTGCCTACTGTCTGGTACAGTGGAATAGTACTAAATTTTAAAATGCAAGAGCTCATCATAGCACCCTGGCCACCATGCCCCATGAAAACTTTTTTTAAAAAATCCATGTTAAATTTCTTTATTACAATACTTCATTTACAGACTTAGAACTCATTTCATCCCAAACTCTTGGAGTGGGCTGCAATAGTTTTAAAAGAAATGTACAAAAATTGAAAAATGGAATTAAAAAATACCCCAAATAAATATAAAAGGTATATAAGAGTGCTAGCCTAGCAGAAGTAAGTCCTGCTATACTCAATGAGACAGGAGGATTTCACAGAGGATTATAGCCTTAATCCAACATGAGCTACACACTGTCTCTTGGGTAGCCCTTGGGAAATGTGATGGCTTGACATTAATATATTCCCCTAGTTAAACCTCAGTTTACCTCCTGCTGAACTTGATGCTTCTTGCCTAAGGTCTTTAGAAAAAAGTTTCAAAGACAGCAACTGAACACTCCTGTTGATATCACGACTCCTGCTGTAGCAGAAGTCTTGGAGTTTCCCTTTCTCCCCCCCCCCCGTTCCCGCTCAACTACACCCCTAGTCTGGTGTGGTGGTTATAAGGTTGTCCGGCTGACACCTGGGGGATGTGCTTATGCCTTCCAATTCCCCAGAGTAGCAGGAAATGAGACAATTGTGACTTTTTCCACCCTTGTTGATCTCTCCATTCCCCTACTCACCATAATAAGTTGGACAGAAGCAGATAGAGGAAGAGAGCAAACAAGAAGACATGAAAAGGAATAGTCTAGACTAGAGAAGGCACAGGTGCTTTGCCACTTGCTGTATTGTGGAATTTAAATACATAGATGTATCTTCTTTGAGTTGCAACATGGCACTAATAGGTTGTCATGCTTTTGTTTTAACAGTGATTGCTGTCACGAACTGCTGGGCCATGTTCCCATGTTAGCTGACAAGGAATTTGCACAATTCTCACAGGTAACACCTCTCTCACTCTGAATCATTTGTGTTGGATAGGAAGGAACTAGATCTGCTCTCCAATTCCACCCATCCAAAGTAGAATCCAGTCGCAGGTTAGCAGCTTCTTCTAGGTGGAACATGTAGGGGAGCATGGAAATTCAATGCAGTAATCCCACAAACAGCTTAAGCATGAAAAAGATCTAGGTATCTTAGACATACTATACACACCCTAATGTATACACACTTACCTGGGAGTAAGTTCTGTTTAACTCAATGGGGCATACGTCTGAGTAGAATGCATAGAATTGCATGGTAAGTGGACCAGAAGCTAAAGTGATGCGGCTCCAAAAAAAAAGGGAGTGCAATGCTGAGCTGCACTAAGAGAGACATAGAGTTCAGATTACATGAAGTTATAATTCTTCCACTCTCTACTGCACTACTCAGAACTTACTTGGAATACTGCATCCCATTTTGGGCACCATGTTTTAAGAACGACATTGATAAGCAGGAGTGGGTTCATCACTCTGAGCATGCTTTGCCCATCCTGCCTGTTTGAAACGGGGCCAGTGGAAGCAAGTGGGAGACGGTGATGATGGGCCTGAAAGTCAGAGGAAGGATCATCGCCATCACTGCCAGCTCAACCATGAAGCCACCTGGCACAGCTGGCATCATTGGCAGATTGTGGGAGAGGCAGATTTGGGGTGCCCTTCACCCCAAGTCTACGACTGCCTCCTTCCAGCCTGCTGCAGGCACAAGCCGCATTGCTCTTCCTCCTGCTCACGCCTTCATTCATGTGGTCCCTTCAAAGGAGGAGCATGGTAAGGAAGGGGCTTTTTTTGTTCTCTAGGGCAGGG
Source organism: Plestiodon gilberti rubricaudatus (assembly GCA_026170595.1). NCBI lineage: Eukaryota > Metazoa > Chordata > Lepidosauria > Squamata > Scincidae > Plestiodon > Plestiodon gilberti. Next base: position 111,947,586 of record JANXHW010000005.1, read on the forward strand.
GTGGCCAACCTTCCACCGTTAGGGCCTCTGTGTTCTTAAGAGTTGCGTAGAAGACAGAATCTTGGCAGCTGCAAGTGCTGATGGTGCTGCTAAAGCAGCTGCACCTGCTGAAATGCCATCACCTATACAACAATCCTGCCAACCTAGCAGTTCCAAAGCATGTCAATGCGAGTAGATAAATAGGTACCGCTTGCGGGAAGGTAAACAGCGCTCTGTGTTCCAGCTGCATGCTACGCGCTGCGGCAAGGAGAGTCATGCTGGCCACATGACCACGGAGGCGTCTTCGGACAACGCTGGCTCTTCGGCTTTGAAATGGAGATGAGCACCACACCCTAGAGTTGGAAACGACTGGACTTAACTGTCAGGGGATACCTTTACCTTTTTTATACAACAATTAAAGGGCCAGGAGCATTCATGTTGAAAGGTTGGCCACCACTGCTCTAGGGTACCATGACAGAGGCGATAGTAGGCAGCGCTCCAAGTCATGCTGCTCCTGATTGCCACGCGCTGCTTTCCCCTGCCTTGCCTCCCTCTCCTTGCCCGCTCAGCTGTGTCCCTAAGACGAGGAGTAGGCTGGCAGCAACAGCAAGAGGGGTTGAGGAGGTTGAAATGATCAGGGGTGGCAGATCTGTCCCAATTCAGGCAGCAGATCTGCTCTGACTGCCCCTGCCTTGCCCTGCACTCTAGACTGAGAGGCAGCACAGCATCGTCCCTGTATTCTCTGTACAATGATATGCATGGCTGATGTATTGATAAAGAACTTCAGTTGCCATTGCGTTGTCCCAACCCCCAGGTTCAGAGCAGTATGTAACTGAAGACCCATTGCTGGGAAGGGACAGTGGGAGAGGCAGTCATTGCCTTCCTGCCTTCCTGGGGCATCTGGTTGCCACTGTGGGGAAGCCGGATGCTGGACTAGAAGGACCCTAGCTTGATGTTGGCGTCTATAGGAAGCAGATTCTGTAGCTTAGTGGATCATGTGCACATGCTTTGCATGCCGAAGGTCCCAGGTCCCAGGTCAACCGTGTCAACAATACAGAGGTAGATGGTTCAGTGGTTTGACTCGGTATAAGGAAACCTCTTATGGTCCTTTGATCTGAACTAGCAAAGCTCTTCTTATGTTCACTACCAGTTAAACACGAAATGTGGCAGTCAACAAATGCACAACACCCCCCCTCCCATGTGGGCCGCTGCACATAGGTTTCATCATGGGTGAACAGCAGGTCAAATGCTGTTCTGTGTTAGGCTCAGAATTGTTGAGTTGAAGGACTTGAAGGATGAGCAATATGGTTCCCAGTTCTGCCTTGCTGTAGCCAGCTATTGTTCAAATCACCTGGGTGTGGACCAGCAAAAGATATTTCATATTAGCAATTATGTGCGTTACTTCCATATGTCCAATTTTCTTGGCTAAACAATATTCCAAATATGAAGTATTGGTTCTGTATTGTTTTACTATCAACTTACACAATATAATAAATTAAGATGGGGAAAAATACAGACATACAAAATGATGACAGATGTTCATCGTTAGGCAAAGGAACATACCTTCAATGTAATACATTTCCATAAAAGGACTGTACATTTTATTTCTATTTAATGCATTCTTGATTTTATTGTTATTGCTGCTTATGCATATTGTCAAAGGTCTTTGCTTTTTAAATTATTTTTTGTTATCCTGGGACTATGATATTGTTAGCCTGAATTTTAAGGAAAATGTTAGATATGTTCTGAACAAGTTGTTCGTGTGTGTGTGTGTGTGTGTGTGTGTGTGTGTGTGTGTGTGTGTGTGTGTGTGTGTGTGCATGTGCATACATGCATGGTTAATTTGAGGGTTTTTGCACATTGTAAAACACTTTGACCAGAACAGTTTGTGGAAAAGTGGCATATAAATTAAAATCAAATTAGCAGCCCAGCAGGCAGGGCCTCCTGGCAGAACTAGCAATCTGGCAGCAGAACATGCTTTATGGCATCGCAAATACTGTTGTGTTGGAGTGCATTGCTGTGTTTCCAGGCTGCCACCAGAGACAGCAAGTGACACCCTGCACACTGCAACAGCCAGGAGAGATTCTGTCGGTCCTGGTGCGTTGGCAGGGGGGTGTTTTATTGGTCGGGGAGGGAGCTCCTGGGTGGACCAGGGGAAGGTGGGAGGCTGGTTGGAGGTGGAGGGGGGTGCATCCCAGTGCAAGCAAAATGTGCTGGGATACTATCCCCCCCCCCCCGAGCCTCCTGACACATACCCTTTTTCTCCTTGGACTTGTGCCAGCTATATAGCTGGCCCAGGTCTAAGGAGACCTAGAGGCGATCAAGGGGCTTACGGAGGGGTAAGGGAAAATGTTTTCCCTTGCCTCTCCCAAGCCTCTTGATTGACCCCCACCCACCCACCATAACTTACAACACTGCCTGCTTTGGTGTGCCTGCATGCTATAGCACATCGGAGGGTAGGACTGGGCTGCTAATGTTCTCGCAGCCATTTTGGAAAATATGGGAATCAATGGCCAACATGCCTCGTTTGTGAGATTCCCAGAAGCATCTGGCTGCCCACTGTTGGAAACAGAGTACCAGACTAAACAGACCCTTGTCCTGATCCAGGGAATGGCTTCTTATGACTCATTTCCACCTGCTTAACTTCACATTGTCCTACACTTGCTTTAGGATATAGGTCTGGCTTCTCTCGGAGCATCTGATGCAGATGTAGAACAACTGTCAACGGTGAGTGGACATTGCATTTTCATAGTGGAGTTACAGTATCGAAAGTTCAAACCATGACATTGTTAAAGAAGATTGCCCCTCTAGAAACCACTCAGTGTTTTCCTAATGGACAGGAGTGGCCCAGGACAGACAGACAGACAGACAGACAGACAGACAGACAGACAGACAGACACTGTATGTAGTGTGTTAACTATGAAACCTATTTTCTAACATCTTGTGTGGTGTTTACAAATGCCATCACAGTTGAGTGTAACCATGAAACAGTGTCTAAAGTGGGTCTAGCAGATGAAAGGGTTGGTCATGACAGATTGGGACTGGTAGGCAAGGCTACATCTTCTGGGCCCTAGGGCAAGGCTGGGTACTGGAAATCTCCCTGACTGTGCATGGACCTGGGGGGGGGGACTCCCCAATGGTGCACAGGGAACATCCCATGGAGCACAGGTCTGGGGATCCATCATGGTTCATTCATTGGACAGGCAGCAGCAACCAACTTCTCATTACCATCCCTCTTCCACATGTCAGTGTCATTCTGGGGAGGGAAGGACAAGGAGCTGCTGTTCAAGAGCAACCCTATATGTTCTTAAACTTCTTTGAGATGTGCATGGCAGCTCCCAGGGCCAGAGCAGTCCTGGATGGGCCCCCATGGGGTAGTGTAGATGGTGTAGTGGTTTGGGAGTCGGACTTAGACCTGGAAGATCCAGGTTCAAATCCCCGCTCAGCCACAAAGCTTCCTGGGTGACCTTGGGCCAGTCACTATCTCTCAGCCTCACCTACCTCACAGGGTTGTTGTGAGGACAAAAAGGAGTGGAGGAAATATGTACACCACTCTGAGCTCCTTGGAGGAAGGGTGGTATATAAAAAAATGTGAAAAAAAAATGCCCATCAAGGTTGCACCTGTGGTGCCAGCCCTGCTGATTGGTTCTCAGAGGCTCCCACTGAATTATATGGAACAAAGGATTGTAGATTCCCCCCCCCCCCGCAACATCTGAATGTATGTAGTGTACACTCTTCAAGCACACCCCATGAGGGCATCCTGGTAGGTGCAGGGTGTGTGGATTCTCCAGGGCAGTTTTCACAATCTGGTCCATTTCTTCTGTGTGCTTACCAGCTCTATTGGTTTTCTGTTGAGTTTGGCCTTTGCAAACAAAATGGATCGATCAAAGCCTATGGAGCAGGTCTTTTGTCCTCCTATGGTGAGCTGATGGTAAGTAAACAACATTTATTATAATCTGATTTCCGATAAGATTTAACTGGAGATGTGTGTATCCTTACGATCATTTTCATATTACGTAGATAAACTTACCAGCTATAATCACTAGAGGACAGCATTGCACCCTGTATGCATGTAGTTCATTTTAAAATGAAACTGCTCATCATGTTTCCAATCAATGGCGAAGACACAAAGTTATCCATCAGCTGTAATGAAATAGTGGTTCAGGATATTGAAAACTTTGCTAGTTGTATTTTATCCTGAATCAATACAACCTGGCCAGAGGTACAGTGAAATGAATGTCTGTGTGCATCAAAAATTATATCCCCAGTTCCTACAATGGGGGGGGGGGGGGGCGGGATTTAACCAGGCTGTGCTTTTATGAAGTAAAACCCTTGCAATGAATGGGGGGAGGGGGAGGGGAGCACACATATAAAGTGGAGCACACATATATCACTGGTCACTACTGAATGTTGCACACATCTCTGCTTCTGTCCTATCCTGTGTCTGACGTGTCTGTCTGATCCCCTCATGTGTTTGGGGCTATTGTCAGGAATCAGCACGATTTGGCAGATCCTGAGGGACCCATTGCTACTCATCCCAGAGAGCACCTCTGCACCCATCACCATCAGATGATAGCAGAGCAAACTAAGAGGGGGCCCAAGGGCCTCCTGAAACCTGCAGTGGCTCTTTCTGTGCTGGTGCCTGCTCGATTGCTGTGAAACGGCTTCATCAAATGGCCCCTGCATTTATGTGCCACCCCTCAACCCCCTGCAGGCAGCATTCCCTGCAGTGTGTGACTTTCCTTGCTTGCTTGAACAATGTACTCACCAGTGCACCTGTTCTCTCCTGGTGGTACCCTTTGTGGTGCACCCTGCATGAATGGCTGAGTGGGGTGTCCTGTTTTGCAACATTGGCTTAGAATAGAAAGCCTTTGGGCTGCTTTCAGTTCTGTGATGTAGTGAATCACCAGTCCTCTTGTGACACAGATGAAATTATAAATGAACAGCCAGGTACCTAAGGCTGAAGGGGAGTAGCTGGCCCAAAGTCAACCAGTGAACTTCATGACTAATGGAAAACATAGACTTGGGACAGACTTATTCGAATCCATCATAATGAGTGCAGAAGAAGGTTTGGTATTGGGGGGCTCTTCAGACTAGAGGCACCTGCTTGGGACATGATTGATGGTGCAATCCTAAGGAGACCCAGCACAGGCACTGTGGCCTCGGCGCCGGTGCTGGGTGTTGCAAACATTTCGTAAAGCACATTGCAATGACTTGGGAGGAAGCAGCGATGGCGGGAAGGCCTTGCCATCCCACCAGTGTCTTGTGGGCTCCCAGAGGCATCTGGTGGGGCCACTGTGAATACAGGAAGCTGGACTAGATGGGCTCTAGGCCTGATCCCGCACAGCTCTTCTTATATTCTTAGTAGTCATCATAGTGACAGCCCAATCCTACCTACGTTCCAGCGCAGTGATGCAGTGGGGCCAGCGCAGGCGGTGCTGCATCCTGCACGGGAATTTTCCAGATTGGAGGCCTCCTCGGGGTAGCCCCGGGGAAAGCCCCAGCCCACGCAACGGGTCTACTCTGATCTGTGCGAGCCATATGGCTGGTCCAAGTCTGAGTGGATCCGTGTCAGCAGATCGGGCCTGGGAGAGGGGATAGGATGCAGCGCACACCAGCAGCACCGATCCTGCCCCCCTCACGGGCCCGGTTTGCCCATCCCTTGCCCCGTTACACCCCCACCCCATTCTGCTTCCACACTGCTTAGTGCATTACTCACCTTCTTCCGCCGCACTGCTCCCTCTGCTGGTGTGCGTGAGCCAGTGCGGGCCTTCGCTCTGGCCCTGGCATCTGCTAGGCTGTCACAAAGTGCTTTATGGCACTTTTGCGATGGCAAGCGCTAGTGCAGCGTGCGCTGTGCTGGTGCTTGTATAGAGCAGGATTGTGCCGCGAGTAGCCTAAGCTTCATGGCTGAGTAAGGATTTGGCCAACCACTATAGAACACTGGCTCTCAAAAGTATCCCGTATCCTCCTCAGGATAAAACCACCACCACTATTCCTACAACTTCTTTTTCTTGCAGAATGGGAGATCTATACAACGCCTGAGTCCAGAAGAACTAGTACAGAAGGGTTTGCCTGCTGGCCAACCTTTATGCTTTCTGGACTATAGGAATGCACCCCGGACACTTTAAGTTTTACACTGTAATTGCACTGTACCACCAGCTGTTCTGTATTGTGTAAAATGAATTCTATGTTCACACCCAGGCTGGAGTCTAGCCTATGTACAGTAACATGTAATGGCCCAAACTTCACTATTGGCAGACCTCAACATGTTCGCATGCTTCACTGGCAGAAAAACAAGGCTCCCTTAGCTGCGACAGGCTAAATCAGGTCATCTGACCTGTTCGAAGAATAACTTCCCACATCATAAAATGAAGGATTCTGCTTGAAATCGGGGCCTGAGATTCTAAAACCTTTCAACTTGCTTCCACAAAGCTTGAAACACAATATAGCCACATATACTGATACATCTGGTTTAGATATTAAAAGTATTCTCAGAGGAATACCCTACACACTATGCACTCCTAACAGAGAAGTCAGCAGCATTATTCAGTAGATTTAAATTTTAACTTTTTTAACCATTTAGGCAGAAAGCATCAGAACTCACTTTTTCTCCTGTCAATCTTATAGCAGATTTAGGAGGGTTTTTTTTTTTGGGGGGGGGGGAAATTCATAGCTGCTGCCACCACCAACCAGCTGTTGCTGCCTCAGTCCTCCCATCCCTTACCCCAACCTTTTTGGTTGACAGTGGTGGCAGCAAGTAACAGCAGCTAGGTTTTTCTGGAGGACTCTGTGCAAGGTCTCCCCCCATACACACACACTGGCACCTAGAACACTGAAACCATAATGTCCTGGGTGCCATGGAATCTTGGAAACGTAGTTCTCTATGGCACCTGTGTTCCACTGTCAATGCTCACTGGTACCTTTTGGTGAAAGGGAAGGAGCAACAGGCCAGAGTTTGGGAGTTCTCAGAGGGGTTGGGGGATCAAAGAGGAACAGGGATTCACATCCTGTCATACTCCTGATGATTAAATGGGGATCATAATAGGGTCTCCACCACATTCAGAATCATGCTCTGGAAACAAAGACCAAACTCTTTTCCAACCTTGGGGGGAAATAGCCAATTTTGTCAAACCACTTCCAAATCAAGCAGAGGGGAAATTCAACCCACACTAGAAATGTTCCAGGCTGGGGCCTGGATGTGGGCAGGACTTCAGACAAGGAGGAAATAATATAGGCTAGCAGGTCATGTGATTGAAGGTGGAGAAAGTGACTGTTTTTGATGGTGGTCAAGTCTCCACTCTCTGCTCATTTTAACAATTGTGACAGCCACAGATTTCCCCCCGCCTTTCCACAATTACTTTGTTGGAGGATGGGCAGCGTTTAGCTGCTGGACACTGGGGTGTGTGGTGTACTGCCTGGTCACATGTAAAGACCTCCTACTCTAATCCCTCTGTGTTCCAGGAAGGAGTGTGGCCCCTGACCTTTATTTCCTCCTTCTTGCCCCTCACTAAGTCTCTTCTTCTCTTGATGCCCACCGAGCAAGATGATGCCATCGCTGCTCCTGCAGCCCAGCGGCCATCTTGCAGCCTAACCCCATGCAGGGAGCCCCAGCTCTAGGGGGGTTCTATCTTAAGTCTAGGATGTACCTCTGATTGATGGTCAGACGCTATGTATATATGCAAACTGAACTGTGAGTAAACTCTTCTTCTTTTTACAACTACAAAGCAATGCCTCGTGTGTATTCATTTAGCTAAGCAAAGCAGTCTGCCTGGGTGGAGGAGGGAACTCTGCTAATAAGTGGGAACGCACCTCCCAATATATGCCAGAGAGCATCTAATCACCCCATCAGGTTATGGAGCCCAGAATACGCAAATGCTTCGCATAAAGGATTAACTCTGAAGAGAGAGAGAGAGAGAGAGAGAGAGAGAGAGAGAGAGAGAGAGAGAGAGAGAGAGATTTTGTTTTTTGTGTTTCCCCACCCATTGTAAGGCAAAGACTTGCTTAAAGCTAACACGATGGCAACAGGAAGGCTGAGGACAGGAGATCTAGCCGTGACCACACTGAACCCTAAATCGTTTCAGCGTTGGAAACGAATTATTGAAGGTGAACTGAAAGTAAATAGAGTTTTCTATGTTTTGAGCAAAAATCGTCCAGCAGACGGTAGCCCAGCCAAGCGGATCCAGGACTGGATACAGGATGATGATACTGCTCAATATTTAATATATAGAACTCTGACTGAAGAGAGCAGACCATATGTGGACAATGCAGCTACTGCAGCAGAAATGATGAGAACTTTAAATGAAAAATATGCAAAGACGGGTGTTAATGACCAATGCAGCTTAATTGTTGAATTGTGTGCGCATAAATTGCTCAGAAAGCAATTTGGGTACAAATGATCACATAAGTCTATGGCTGTGTATCTTTGGCCTGTTCTTGCCACTGCGGCTGTGTGGCTCAGAATCATGTCTTACCAGGGCAGCCAGGGAGCTGTCCAGCAGGACAGGGACCAAGGTTTCTATTTCAAATAGCAGGGGAGCTGTCCAGCTATGCCATCCCTGGGAACTCACCAGGATGAGGTGTTGCATCAGCAACTGTAGGCACCAGCTGAGCAGCTCTATTGCTGCCCCTGATGTCTCACCCTTGCTGGAGCATCAGCAGAGCCCTGATGCAGGGCATAAGTTGTTTCCTGCTTCGTCTCCCCGAGTGGGGCTCAAGGATGGGAGATCTTGTGCTGCCAGATAAGCACTATGCCTTCAGGTCGGGCTTCTGCTCAGACTTGATACTGACTCTGTTCCTGAGGGTAAATTTTGGAGGTTCTGGAGCTCAGGGATGGGACTGGTTAGGGTGCATCAGGCTCCTTAGGTTGGCAGACTTCCCAAGTGAGGCCTCTTCCCAGGGGATGATCTTAGGAGGTTTATCAGTGCCCATGGACCCCCCCCCTTGATCCCCATTGGTGCTAGGGCCAGTGATGGGGTATTCTCCCTCCAAGGAGGTCACATCTTTACAAGTGCTAGGTTGGTCCTGTCAGGAAGATGATGAGTACAGTAATATTTGCATTGCACACAAATTCTAAATACTGTTGCTGTTCTTTACTGAAGTATGCACTCTCAAAGAAGCCAGAATATAAGCCTTTCAACCCAGAAGTGATGGTGATCCAGCCTTACCAAGACCAGACCTTTCAGCCTATTTACTTTGTCGCAGAACATCTTGAAGATGCAAAGCTTAAGCTCCAGTGAGTAAGCCAGTGGCACCCACTCAAACAGTAGATGTAGCATCGTATTGAACACAGAAGATTTGGCCTTCATAACGTCATCAGTGAAATGTGTTGTAAATGGCTGGATGGGAACATGGAAGCTTGCGCAAACCTCCATTTCCCATAACATCTCTCTGTGGTGCCGATGTGCACACATCAAGGGTAAGGCAAGGTGGGCGGAAACAGGATCCTGTGGGGATCCCTCCTGTAGTATATGCTGCACCCACACTGGGATGGGTCATCTCCATTGTTAAGTTTTTCCTTGGAGAATAGGGCCAGCTCCCTATCTCTGATGTGCCACAGCCTGCTTCTGATAGATTAATGTCTTAAATTTTTCTTTTATGCCATCATCACATTGGGAAAGAAATTGCTCTTCTTCAAACACTACGAAATGTTTGCACTTTGAAAAAACTGAAACCCGTCTTTTGGTTATTTTCCTCTCCCTAGAAAATATGTCCTGCATATCAAGAAGACTTTTCCTCTTCATTATGATCCCTTCACCTGCAGCATCGATATCCTTGATTCGCCACAGAAAGTGAAGGGAATCATTACTCACTTGAAAGAAGACCTACAAAGCCTCTGCCAAGCCTTGGAAAAGCTGTCTTAAAAGGAGTTGGCCTAAATCAGCACTAAATCCATTTAAGATGATAATTAGAAAAAAAAATGTCACGATGACTATTGACTTGATAGATGTTGATGGTCTAGATACGAACCATTCAGGAGGAAATTGGTGAGCTAACCTGTTCATGGCACTTGATCCATACAAAACCACTGCACTACTTGTGAAAGTGGGGTTCCCCTGATATTTAACACTGTCATCTCTCTGGGCAAAACGACACAGGATGTTCAAAGAGCTGTATCTGCCAGGCTTTCCATCTCAAAGTCTTAGAATGGGTAGCAATAGTTTAAACCAAGTGTAAAAAAAAGTGAAAGCAAATTTAAAAAAAAGTCCCAAATTAATGTAAAAGAGATATTAGTTGGAGACTGCAACAGGTGTTGTTCTAAGCATGCTTATGCCTGCTTACCCAGCAGTAAATCTGGGTAATACTGTAAATCTTTACCTGCCTGCTAAGGACATGTGTTTGATAAAGTAGACTGTAATCCATGAAAGCTGATGCTGAAATAAATGAGTTTGTCTTTACAGTGTCACAGACTGTTTACGTTTTTGGTCTCTGTAACAAATCCTGGGGGCCCCATCTTACCCGCTTCAGGCAGCAAAATGTCTTTGACTGGTGCTGATGACTCTCCAACTCTCCCCTCTAATTTCACTGCCTGCCAATGGGATAGCATTTTGGCCCATCCCAAAGGATGACTAATACTGTTGATATTCCAGTCTTCCATGAACATTTCTAACAGCCGAATCCTGTGCAAGTTGCAGTGGCCGGCCTAAATGGCCGGCCGCTGCATCCTGCACAGGATGTAGCCCATGCCAGTGCGGCCAGGGCTCATCTCTGGGGGAGGGGAAATTTGTCCCTTTCCCTCAGTGTAAACCCCAGAGGCCCCAATGGGCCTCCTTGGATGCATGTGAGATCCTTGCTTGCCTTATGGATAGAGCAAAACATTACATGGTACTCTTGTCTTGTAAGTGAATGCTTGCCAGTAAATACACTTCATCTGAAAGCAAAGCCAAAGCTGACAACTTACAAAAAGCCTGGTGCGAGCTCCAAGGGTCAATGTGATGCCTCTAATAAAGAATTTCTACTCACTGGGTCAGATGTTCAGCTCTCTCGCTTGGGTGCCCTTTGAGCAAAATACTACATTTCCACTTGCTGACTCTGATATTTTCCTCTCGGTGCTGTTGGATGATGTGTGAGACATAAGACACATCAATACATATTTTTTCAATTAGTATATGATATCCTTTGTCACAACAATCTGCAGTGTTGACTCTGGAGGGAAAAATGATCACCATTTTTTAAATAATGCTTTAAATTATTATTCACATTTCCCATGGAATTCCCATGGAATTTCTTCTGGTCTTGAGCTAATAACTACTTTGGCCCTGCAATGAACTGTAACTAAGCTTAAGAACATGTAACTGAAACAACTGCTTAATCTTCTCGTCTCTCTCTCTCTCTCTCTCTCTCTCTCTCTCTCTCTCTCTCTCTCTCTCGTCTCCTTCGACAACTACAGTCCAACCCTACCTAAATCCACATGCAGCAATGCAGTGGCGCTGACACGGGCTACTCTGCATCCCACAGGGGATTTGTGGCTGCTAGAGGCCTCCTCACAGTAAGCCCCAGCAGCTACAGTGGGTCAACTTGGACCTGCACCAGCTATTCACTGGTGGAAGTCCACATTGATCTGTGCAGGTGGATCAGGCCCGGAAAGGGGATTTGGATATGGCATGCGCTGGCGCTGCCTATCCTGCCCCCTGGTGGGCTCTATCCACCCACCCCCATCATCGCCCTCCCCTGCCCTGTTCAGTCCCCTCCCCGCCCTCCCCCACACCTGCACGGGACTTACCTGCTCCAGTCGGGCCTCCCGATGACCACCAGCATGCACGGAAAGGCTTGGGCCTTTCCGCTGGTGTGCCGACTTCCTACGCTGTTGCAAAGCACTTTACAGTGCTTTTGTGACAGCACGCGCTGGCGGAACATGCGTTCTGTCAGTGTATCACTTGGTAAGGATTAGGCCACTGGATTGGAAGCCCCTTGGGAAAGGGAATTGGCCTCACTCCTTTTAAAGTGCCGTGTACATGCATGGCACTATGAAAATAAATAACAATCAACTCTGTGGGACTCCTGAAACTGTACACAATCAGCAAAATATGCTGGCCCCAGAACATGTGAGCCACTCCCTGTGTTTGTGATGACCCCATAGCACAACCTGGCAGCTTTTCAGTCCGAGTTTTTTAAATTAAACTTGAATAACTTTTTCAAGTTCTTCACTAGGTAAATATCTGTGCTTCAATCCCAACATCTGTCTTACTAACCAAGGCAGAGGAGGGAGATGAGCAGATTCCTTACTTTCTAGTTCACTCCTATGGAAAATGCTTTCCAAAGCATTCATTGGGTGTGACTTTCCTTTCTTTTGTCTCCCAGAGCTGCAAGATGTGGCATTTGCGGCATTTGCCTCCTTCCAATTAGATGCCTGACAGCTAACAATGGGTTTTCTTTCAAATCATTCAAGGTGCCGAAGAAGAAGATTATATTTGTTTTACGCTTTTCATTTTGAGAAATGTGTTGGGAAGGGAAGATCATGCCAGAAAGGCAGAGCTATCAAAATGTTTTCTTTAGATGGATGTTTTAGGTCTTAGGGTTACTGTCATGCATTTCAACTGGGAGTCAAAAAAAAGGAGTTTGGACTGGGGGTTGGCAAATGCTCAAATTAGTCCTGTATTTGGAAGAAATGAAAGACCTGCTGGATTTGTTTGGCTGAGATTTCTCAGTTCCCCTGGAGGGCCTCCATGCAATCCACACAATATTGTCTTTTCCTTTTACAGAGAGTGAGAAAAAATCTTGCGGCCTTGGTCTTCTCACTGCTATCTCGTACTCTGCTGCTAAAATCATGCCCCTACCTCTCGTGTCACTTGTATGATGTCCCTCTTTAAAGCCTTAACTGGTCATCCACATGCAAATGCCTCACTAGGTCCCTGTCCATTCCTGCACAAACTTCCCAGGGCACTATCAATGTTCTTACATCCCAGTGTTTCTGGCCATGAGCTTTGCTCCTCCAGCTTTATCACCTTCGGCCATTCAAAGCTCACCTACTCTTTCAAACGACTCTATCTTTTCTCCCTCTTATGCTTCGAACTGCCTCCCCAAACACCTGTGTGACGCCTCCTCTTATTTCCTTCCAAATGCAACTTGGGGAGGGGAATGATTTTCAGTGGGAATATGACACAAGTTGATGTGGTCAGACACCCCACTCCCTGTACACCACAGTCCCAATCCAGATCCACCCTGGCCCTCCTCTGGTGGCTATTGAAAACAAACAACAAGCTCAACAGAATAGATGATGACATGTTTAGTGAATTGTCTAGTCTGGCCCTTTGATGAGGCTTATCAACCAGTTGGCACAGAAAATGAGCTACAGAAATAGTTGACATACAGCGCAATCCTGTGTAACTTTGTGCACCGGTGTAACAGTAGATGCACTGGTGTAACAGCAGATGCACCGGTGCATCTACTGTTACACCAGTGCAAAGTTACACAGGATTGCGCAGATACAAAGGAGGAGTGGGGGGGGGGATTATACATTTTATTAGACCAGCTAGAGATCATTATTCCTTTTGTTCTGTGAGGCCAAATACAATCATCACCTGATCTTGGAACTGCAGGCTCACATCACAATGTCATGTGTGATTATATCTATTCAGGTTGCCTTCACCTGCAGACAGCCCCTTAGTTAACAATTGCATTCTGCAACTGTGTATCATTTCAGTGTCCCAGATATTTCTGATCTGACCACAAGATGGCAGTGTAACATTATCACTAATCCACTCTACCTCCCAGAGGGAACAGGTATAAAGACATCCTTTGTTGTTACTTTCCAGTTATGACCAGGAAACTCTTTGCTTGGTCTATTAAGGAGAAGGGAAGGAAGAGAAGCATCTATTGTACTATTTATTTTACGTTTACAGGAAAAGTGAGAGCCAGGTACTTCTAATGATCAAAGGGTCAGGCTAGCCCCATTGAGGTTTCCCTCTCAACTCCCAATTGTTTGCACAGTGAACAAAGAGTTATGTGGGTTGAAGTAACTGGAAACCAAAACAAGTCACCTGGGTTTCACCTATGGATGATTAAGAACATAAGAAGAGCCCTGCTGGATCAGGCCAAAGGCCCATCTAGTCCAGCTTCCTGTATCACACAGTGGCCCCACCAGATGCCTCAGGGAGCACAAGACAACAAGATACTTGTATCCTGTCGCCACTCCCTTGCACCTGGCACAAAGAAAACCTACTCCTACAACCAGGAGGTTGCTTATGGCTTGTAAGCTGTGATGGACTTTTCCTCCATAAATCTGTCCAATCCCCTTTTAAAGGCATCATCATCATCATCATCATGATCATCATCATCATGATTCAGGTTTATCCCTCCTACATTTTTTTTGGGGGGGGTACAATATATCTGACCCTAAGGGAGTATAAAATATGCAAAATCTGTTTTCCCCTTACCAGCTTCACTTCAGACTACATATATTCTCATACAATAAAGTAGTTGATAGTTCAATGGTGTTTCACAACCACATTCCTCCCCTCCACATTTCCTTTCTCTCTCTGTCTCCCTCTTCCTTTTCCAATCCAGGAAGTCGAAGGCGCAGTGGAGGCAAGTAGGCATGCGCACGCGTGCGCACGCACACACACACACACACACACACACACACACACACACACACACACCAATCTGCTGCCTGAGGCAAATGCTTCAGTTGGCTTCATGGATGGGCCGGCCATGACATCAGAGGCAAAATGGCCTCAAAAGGTAAAGTGGCCTTTAGTTTCAGCCCCCCTTAAAATGTCTCCCCATCAATGATTAATCATTAACCCTTGCAGCTTTATACAAGATGAGGAAACTGACTGACTGCAGGGAATTTTCTGGGTGGCATAATAGAGGTTCTTCCTGGCATCTGGCAAATATTTGTTCTAATCACATTAGCGGCATAGACGCTCAGAATCAGGTTGTCACCATCATGTGTATCCCTACTCCCAAAGGAGGAACAGGCTGGGCACACAGTTTCCCATCACCCCAAAGGTCCATTCAGCAGCTGAGACTACGCATGATGGGCAGCTCCACTGATATCATCAGAGACAGTGTTGACCATCTGTTTTCAGGTTTCAGGAAGGAGCTGGGGACTGGATAGCACCCCTGTTCCCCACTTCTCCCACAGATGGACTCCAGAAGCTTCATAGTATATATTTATTTTAAAATTTTCTATCCTACCTTTCCAGGTCTTTTAAAACTGCACAAGGCGGCTAACAGTCTAAAACACGACCCTATGTTTATAATCATGTTCATGAGGTGAAAAAAATAATTACCGTCTATCTTGCATCATTAGATTCCTTGTGAGAATGTGCTGCTTTGGAAGCTCCCACAGAAAGTGCCCCCCCCCCCAAAGGCCAGCTACAGTGATCCACTACAAGATTACTGGCAATCTTCTAAAATGGTAAAACTTTCTGACTTGGCTCCGTTACATGTTCAGATAGAAGACCACATGGTACAGTCTCCCCCAAAGTCTACCACTTCAGATGGCAGATATAGAACTGCATATGTGACTGCTTCGTCACACTAAAATTCTCTCATATAGAAAATGTTGCATATCAGGGAGCTTGGGCTAGAACCCTTTTCCCCGACATGCTAGCTTTCCATAGGCAGAGCATTTTTGACATACATAAGATTTATTATTATTATTATTATTATTATTATTATTATTAACAACAACAACAACAACAACAACAACAACAACAACAACAACAATAACAGTATTTACAGTATATACCACTTTTCAACAAAAAGTTCACAAAGCAGTTTACAGACAAAAATCAAATGATTAAATGGCTCCCTGCAGTGGCGTAACTGCCTCATTCAGCGCCTGGTTCCAGGAGGGGTTTGAGTGTCCAAAGGGAAGGTTCGCGTGGCCATGAGGCCGCACGCAATTTGGGGGGGGCGCCTGGCTGAGGCCCTGTTCCGGGCGCCCCCTGCCCCCCCGCCCGCCCGCACCCCCCCGGAAAGGCCTCCAGTCCTCGTCCTCCAAGTCCCGCAGGCTTACCTGCTGCTCCGGCCTCCCCCAGCATGTGTGGCGTGCCTTCTTCGGCCTTCCCATCATCGGAGCCTGCTGCCGGGAGGACGCTCGCTCAGCTGCCTGCCTGCACGGTGCAGGCAGGGGAGGCAGGCAGCAGAAGCGCCGGCGGCCGGCCGCTCCGCCTCATCGGCACGCAGCCGCAGCAGCTGCAGCCTGGCGCAGGCGGGAGTGAGTCACTCACTCACTTCCGCCTTTGCGACTGGCGCGTGCACACAACGTGACTCTGGGGCGCCAAGGGATGATTCAACTGAACAAACGATGTCATCATTCAGGGGCCAGGGCACGGGAGAGGAGCGAGCGCTGGACGTCGGTCGGGTTTCCCGGTTTGTCATCAGGCAGCAGCTGAGCTGCGCTGCCTCAGAGAGCCTGTCCTGGCGGGCGCGGCGGGACGGGCGGCGCGGGCAGGCACCCGGACAGCGCAGCCACGGCGAAGCGCCCGGTTCCGGTGAGCCACGCGCCGCTGCTCCCCGCTGCGCCCGGTTCAGTGCGGCGCCTGGCTCAATTGAGCCACGCGCTCCACCGTAGTTACGCGTCTGGCTCCCTGTCCCAAAAGGGCTCAAAATCTAAAAATGATGCAGAAGAACACCAGCAAACAGCCACCAGAAAAGACACCGTGCTGGGGTGAAAGGGGGCAGTTACTCTCCCCCTAATAAATATAAGAGGAGCACCAATTGAAAAAGTGCCTCTTGCCCAGTTAGCAGGGGTTAGCAGATATGGTAGCATGCATAGGGTACTTCCTTCACCTGTGTGCTGTTAGCTTTCACCTCTTTCTTTTCCTGAATGGGTCATTTGGTTAGAATTAAAAGAATGTTTCTGTAAACATACAAATTGTCAGAAAACTGGCCATGAGATGCAATGCCTACAAACATATGATTTGCTAATTGCAACAGTCTATGGACCGACTAGATAAAAGTATTCTGGAGTTTACCCATATAGGCAAAGTTCCACACTAATAAAAACAGAAAAAATGTCAAAACATGGTAAAGATATTACTGAGTGTTTTGTCTGCAGAGCAACAGATATATCTGCACACCACCATAAAAGGAAATGGACTCTGGATTTTTTTTTAAGGGTGGAGGGTATGAAAGAAATGGGACAAATGAGAGGAAAGGGGAACAATACAAATGACTTTAGGAACAAATTGCCCCACTTTCAATGGAAGGAGCTTCTTTCAGAGGAAGGAGTCTTGCATTAGAGGAAGCTCATTTGGAGGAAGAGAACCTTCAGATCCAATCCATTGTAAATTAGAATTTCATTCTAATTTTTTAAAAAACTGAATTTAAACTGAATTCTGTGGTTAGCCTAATCCTAACTAGGATTGTGCTGCCTTTTACAACACACTTTCACTGTTGTAAATGGCCATAGGGCCACCAGCAGCCATTTTAAGTCTGCCCCCACAAATGGCAGGTGGCTGGGCACTAGCGTCGATGGGGGGAAGCGGGGGGGCGGGCCGCCGGGGGGCGTCGCGCGTATAGGGGTGACGCGCGGCGCCCCTCACTTACATTTTCGCGGTGGAGGTGGGCCCGCCCGCCCTCCCCTGGGTCCGTTTGGCTCCAAAATGAGCCAAAAACAGAGCGGGGAGGGCGCTCCGCTCCTGCGCGTGACGTCACGCGCGGGGGCGGAGCCTCCCCCTTAAGGGTGACGCGCGCCCCCGCTCAGGGGTGTCGCGCGTCGTCGCGACGCCCCTGTGGCTGGGTGGGGGCACAATGGGGTACCCAGTGCCAGTCTTTGCCCCAGGACCCCCAGCAACCTCATGCCAGCACTGATTAGCAGTAACTTCAGCAATCTCTTACACTGATCTTCAGCAGCTTTCTTCAACCAGGCTGCACCAGGAAGTAGATAGTTCTACCCCTAAATATTCTCAATTCAGCAAATAGGACTATTGTCTATGCTTTACCAGAATGAAGATGTGTCATCAACTGTATTTGGGGGGCATCTCCCTAGAAGTGTCAACCTCCAGAGCAGCGTGTCAAGAGGGCTCTATAGAGTTGGCACCAATCCTTCAAAAAGGTAAAATTCAGAGCGAATTTCAGGTTCCTCCAGAGAAGAAATAGCTGAGGATTTTCAAGGAAAGGAAAAGCTTCTATAAAACTTGACATTTCTCAGGGGGGTTCTGTGCTCCTCAGGTCATGTAACCTAGTTTTGCTGCAAGGACGGGGGGGGGGGGTCCAAGAGCTGTTGCATAGTGGTTAAGCAACTGAGCTGTGAATCAAAACTTCTCTGGTTTGAATCTTACCTTTGCCATGAGCTCACTAGGTGGCCTTTAGCAAGCTGCTTTCTCTCAGCCTCAGCTGCCTAGTTGCAATATGGAGACAATAATACAGTATTTGTTTAGTTTCAGAATTGTAAGGATAACATCCTGATATACCGGTATAATATATGTGAAGTGTTTTGCACACTCAGAAGGCACTGTGAGAATAACAGCCCAATCCTGTGTAATGATACGCGGCCAGCCTAAAGGGCCGGCCACTGTATCCTAAGCCCATTGCGGGCTGCCCTGGGGCTGCTAGGCCACATCTTGGGACATTTGTCCCCTTCCCTGGGTGTAAGTGAGCCCAGGGCCTATGGGCCTCCTCGGGTGTACATTAGGTCCAGACCTGGCGTACATTTGGGGAGGCCATGTAAGGCCAACCTGGGCTGGGAAGAGGCTTAGGATATTGGCGAAGCACGACACCAATATCCCCGCCCCCTCCCAGCCCAGGCTGACCAATGCCCCCCCTCCCTCACCCATCCCAATTTCCTTCCTTGACCATCTTCACATACTAACTGAGTTTGGAAACAGGATTAAGATTCTATTGCTAGAGACAGAGAGAGCTTTGGGAGTCACTGATCTTCAGAACAAGAAATTCTGGATCCTATCCTGTGGCAAATTAACTTCCTTGCTTTTATTCCAATTGTGTTTGGGTGGCTTTTTATTAGCTCAGGTCTCGACCAAGAGAAAAGAGGAACCCTTATGACTTTGGCAGTAAACAGCTTCACTTTAATGGGAACAGAGAAAAATGAACAGTTAGTACTTTTGCAGTTCTTTAGTAATCTCAATAAAAGTGTGTGAAGGAGTGGGCAGCTAGAACGGCCAGGAGTCTGCAGCCCACAACCTTGACAGCAGAGAAAGGCGCAGGAGATCCAGAACAAAGTGCTGCACAGACAAGGAAATGCGAAGCACTAGGAGCAGAGATGAGGAAGAGTCGGAGGTCTATGGCTGGCCAGCAAATTATGGCCAAACTTGTGGTGCTAAACCTGATAACACTCTTGCTTGAAAACAGTGACCTGCTTTCCAGAAATATCTAGTTGGCCACTGTGGGAAAGAGGGTGCTTCAGCTGATTGATGGTCTTTTGGTCTGATCCAGCAGACCAAATTCTTATTTAAGTCCTCTATATCATTTGCAACAGAGGCCACAGACCAAATAACTAACCTGTGGCTGCTCAATGATAGAAACCATGGTTGTATTTGCATTTGCTCGGCCAGCCTGCATGTTTGAAGGAGGAATGAAACTGGGTTCTTCTCACTGGCGTTGCTCGAGGTGGGGCGGAAAGCTAAGTTCTGCAGCTTTCCACCCCACCGTTACTCTCCGGTACAAGGCGCCCCGCCCCCTCGTCGTAGGAGCCCGTCAGCGGAGAGAAAGCAATGCGCAGGAGAGTCTCTGCACGTTGCTTTCTCTCCGCTGACGGGCTCCTATGACGAGGGGGGCGGGGCACCTCGTACCGGAGAGTAACAGTGGGGCGGAAAGCTGCAGAACTTAGCTTTCCGCCCCACCTCGAGCGACGCCAGTGGTTCTTTTTATGGCACCAGTGGCGTAGCTAGACACTGTGGTAACTGGAGCCCTCCTCCGTGTGACACCCCCAAGAGTGACGTCACCACTGGAAGTGATGTCACATACACACACACGTGCTTTTAAAAAAATGGAGGCTTTTTTAATTAAAAAAAGCTCCATTAAAGCAGCAGCAGCAGAAAAAGTATTTGGCCACTCGCCGCCCCCTTCCTCCGCTGCCTCCTGGTTGCCTCAGCCCCCCTCCTGGTCTCCCCCCCAGCCCCAGCCCCCACCGGTCACCCCCCAGTCCCTTAACTCTAGATTAGCGTCTCTTTAAATCTTTAAAACCCAGTCAGGCTGGGTTTTAAAGATTTAAAGAGACACTAATGTCGTGCAGAACAGCTGATCGGCCGTTCAACGCTAGATTAGCATTATTTTAAAAATCCAGCTGGGCTTAAAAGTTTTTTTTTCTCCCCACGCCATGGCCTTTTGGTTCCCCCCTGGCAGGACTACCTGCCACCCTGGGGTGATCTGCCCTATTACCACCCCTAGCTACACAACTGCATGGCACCCTGTTCCTACTGTATGAGATGCAAAGCTCTGAGTAACTCCTCCTGCCACACTGGAGCAAGACAGAGTTGAAGACTTCGCCAAGAGTCCATTCTGGAATTTGTCTTTAGTGCCAGGTCTGAGGCCCAGAACCTGTAAAGTAACAGCAAAGCAACTGCCTTTGACAGAGCACAGCAGCCTGACACCAAATAACTACCGTCAGCCCTACACATCATTTGTGAAGAGAGATGTGTGTCTTATCTGAAAGCTCCTTGACACGTCTTATTGGGGGAGGAGATTTATTGGGCCACACAGTACGGCTCCTAGGCAGGCACAAGTCCTAGCTGTGTCTCTTTTTAGAAATAAACTCTTGGATATGCTCATCGTTCAGCCACTGGCGTCGCTGTAGCGTGGTGGGCAGGGTGGGTCGCCAGGGGGTGCCACGCGCAGAGGGTGACACGCGCACCCCCTCGGCCTCCGGTTTCTTCTGTGCATGCGTGGATTTTCCACGCACGCACACTCCATTGCTGCGGGTCCGCAATGTTTGCGTATGCGCAGACTGCAACTGAGGGCAACCGGGCAGCCTTGTACCCTCAGCGGCGGTCTGCGCATGTGCCAAAATGGCGGATCCACAGCAACGGAGTGCGCATGCATGGAAAATCTATGTCTGCGCACAACGTCACCTACAAGGTAGGTGACGCGCGGGCGAAGTTGGGGTGGCGGGAGGTGACGTGCGCGTGCCCCGCTATGGGGTGACACGCGCGCGCAGTGACGCCAGTGCTTTTTCAGCCAACCTATGGTCTACCTATCATTACAGCTGCTGGCCTGCCAGTCCTTTGAGAGCCATTTAATCATTTGATTTTGTCTGTAAACCGCTTTGTGAACTTTTTGTTGAAACGCAGGATATACTGTTAATAATTAATAATAATAATTCCTTTGTCAAGCAGATTGCTGGTTAATAGTCCAGTTGATCATCAATGTTTCATCAATGCTGGGTAAAGGTTAGGGCAGGCGATGGTCACCTGATAGTTGGAAATCTGTGTTTTTGAATAAGATCCATCAATTCTTGGAGAAGGTGATACCCCTTCAGCTGAGGGGAGGGGGCACATGGCCAGCCCAGCCATGTTGTGAAACAATGCAGCTTGTTTGAGGGCAGAGGGTGGGGGGAGCAGCAGACCACTGACCCCAAGTCTGCCACGCCCTCCCTCCAGCCCATCATGGATGCAAGCCGCATTGATCCGCCCCGCTTGCTCAATATGAGGGGGAAATCAAATCATCCCTTGCCCTCCCCATCCTCTGTCCTCACACCGGCTTTAAACTTTAAAAGAAACATATTTTAAATCCTTTAAACTCTAAATGCTGCACAAAAAAAGAAACACTTTGCTATCACCTCCCCATAGGCTTCACCTGTTATAGTCTTCATTTCCCTTCACCTTCCTCTGTTGTCTTCCTTCATCCATTGGAAAGCACCATACTTGGATGACACTATATATGCATATACTGTATATATCTTCTGCATGGAAGGAATGCTTGTTTGCCTTCACTCCTGCTCTGTGCACCTGTTCATTAAAAAAAAAAATCACAAAGATGTCATAGTCTCCAGTGGCCTGTTATCCAAAGAATAGGCTTTATCTTGTATCCACAGAGAGAGAGAGAGAGAGAGAGAGAGAGAGAGAGAGAGAGAGAGAGAGAGAGAGAGAGAGTAGTAAAGATGTTTGCAATGTTTGTATGTTGTACACTTGTATGTATGTTTGTATGTTGTACACTGCTTTGAATTTTTAGAAAAGTGGTAAATAAATCTTTTAAACAAACAAATGTGGACTGGAACAAATTGCCAGTATTACATCCTCTTTTCATAGAAACAGGACTAGCTTTATCAAGAATAGCTGGGCAAAGAGGTTTGGCTTTGAGCAAACAAAAGCACCTTCTAAATAAATGGGATTGTTGACACTTTGGTCATTGTGGACACTTTGGCCTTGCATATTAGACAGAAAGTTAACCCCAACGTGAGTATTATCATCTACATCCATGACAGGTAAAAGCTCCAGAAAGACACTGCCCTTATCTCCCTGCCATTGACAAACTTGGGGCAATGATCATGCTTTCTCCCAATGACCACCTTTGCTGTCATTCCGAGTAAACAGACCAATAAAGAACAAAGATTAAATCTGCATTAATAGTCACACGAGTACAAAGAATCATTCTGAATCAAAACGTGAGTTTTCTTTGTTTGGAGATGAGGCACACTCATGTTGCAGCTAGCATCATCATAGGAGGCATTCCCCCTTCTCTCTCACACCCAGGAGGGATGCTCTTTTTCAAGACAGTGCTTGCCACTTGCAGCTTGTATAAGTATTTGTATTAGAGATAATTTAAAACAGTTTAAACACCCAGTTAATTGAGAACCTAAATCAGAATTAGATATATTTAGAACATTTTAAAATCTGTTGCCTTGTTCATCAAAATATTTTTAATCAATGAATCCAATAAATTAAATCAACTGAATGTTGCAGCCCTGATTATCATGTTGCAATCTATAAATTAAATCAACTGAATGTTGCAGCCCTGATTATCATGTTGCAATCTATAGGTACTTATTATAGAATAACTGCAAGTGAAACACACACCTGACAACAATTGGTGTCAGGATAGATGGTTACAGTATGTGAAGGGATGGAAGGAAAGGAACGAGCACACTGGCCTTTCATGTTGATCTGCAAGCATCTGCCCCAACTTATAGAGCCCCGGAGGATAAGGGGCTGAAATCTGAAGAATCGCAGCTTCAGCAATTTGTGCTGAAACCTTTTTGAAAGGTATCTCCATATGATCATAGAATTGGAAGGAACCTATAAGAGCACTGGGTCCAACCCCTACCAATGCAGGCTGCCCACAACTGCAGCATCCCTGATAGGTGGCAATCCAGCCTCTGCTTAATTAAAGGCCTCCAGAGATGGAGAGTCTACCATGATGAAACAGTGACAGGATTTATCGTGACTAGATAACTAGAGCTCCTACATTTATAGCCCAATTCTATCCTGGGTCGGTCCAGTGCACGCAGCGGCGCTCGTGCAAACACCACTGCATGCTATGGGCTGGCCGGGCCCTGGGGACTACGCCACCACGCCATGGTCCCTAATAGGCCTACTCAGATCTGTGCCAGGTCTTTGGTCTTTGCATTGCTGCCTCCAATATCTGCCCCCTGGCTGCCTTCAACACACCCCTGACCTGCCGCAGTCAGTGGCAGCGGCGTATGCCATATCCTATCCCCCTCCCAGGCCCGTCTCTCCCAACATGGGCCTCCTTATTCGCACCACCAAAATGGCAGGTGCAGATCCAAGGAGACCTGTTTGGGAGGCTGAGGCATTACCCGGGGTAAGGAAACAAAAGTTTCCTTACCTCAAGGAGACTTCCAACCCTGTCTACTCTGCTCAGGATCCAGCATTGCCGGCGCCAGCATAGCTGGATTGCTGAGCAGAGTGTAGGATAGGATTGTGCCCTTATTCAGTTGTGTGAGTGTCATCAAGTTGGCCACAGTTTTTTTGTTGGTTAATGATTTGTTGGGTACTGTACTGTTATATATTAAAATAAATAAAGTGAATGGGGTTGACACCATGAGTTACCGCACCGGGTGACACCAACCCTAATGATACCACTGACAACACACTGCTTCTCTAAAAAGTTTGATCTTTTTTAATATACCGTATTGGCCTGAGTATAAGACTCACTTTTTTCCCCTAAGGCAAGTCTTTAAAGTAGCGGTGCGGCCTACAATCAAAGCCTAGCATTTTTGATTTTCTGCAAAGCTTCTGTTTTTCAAACCTCTCCATAAAATGGGGCTTTTTCTTCTTTTTCTTTCAGCTCTTAATCACTTGCTAAATGGCTGAACAATGATCTCTCTAGCAGCCTCTAGCCTCAGGATGGAAGCATTTGAAAAAATTAACCCTTAAGCTCCAGCCCCAGGACTCTGGAAACTAAGATATTTATTGATCCTGCAGTTTGAAAGTTGAGAGCAAGAGCTCCTGCATAGGCTTACCATATCCAAAGGGGGACAGAGTGCCAACCTTTAGGCTGCAATCCTATGCACACTTTCCTGGGAGTAAGCCCCATTGAAGGCAATGGGACTTACTTCTGAGTAGACATGCATAAGGTTGTGCTGTTAACCACTGAAATTTGGGCAGGTGCAGCTCATCATCATGGAAGGGTGCAACAAGCTGCACCTGCCCAAATCCCAAAGGTTAAAGGTAGGCACTCTGCCCCCCTTTGGATCTGGGAAGGCTACTTATACTAGGGTGCCCAGATTCAATAAGGGACAGGGTGCCTGTGCCTTTAACTGTACTAAAGCTGTACTGTTCTACTAATGTGTATATTTTCTTTAAGTTAAAAAAAAGTTTAAAATGTATTTTTTTTAAAAAAAATAGCACCAAACTTTAAGGGTGCGGCTTATAATCAGGAGCGTCCTATACTCGGGACAATACGGTATTTAATATACTAAAGCGTTTTTTCATTGTTAGATGCCTTGATTTTATAGAACAAGGTAAGAGGTCACTTTTAATAATAACCCAATAACTACACACACACACACACACACACACACACACACACACACACACACACACACACAATCTTAGCTAAAAGGCCGAGAAGCAATAGTAACTACTGAAAGGTAAACTAGTACCGCAAACTGACAGCCTGACCTTAACCATCTTTAGTCAGGAGTAAATCCAATTGATTTCAGTAGGACTGACTCCCAGGTAAACTTTCTTAGGCTGGCCTGCTTGTTCATTTATTAATGAGATTATTTCTATCCTGCCTTTCTGGCCCCCGTTTGGCACTCCCAAGGCATCTAGTGCCCAGGAGTAAAAACAAAATAGTACGTAAACTAACAAGAAAAATAAAATAAAATGCAACACAGCAGACGAAGCAGCATGACAGAAGCCAGCGTGAAACATAGAAAGAGGGGAGTTTAGTAGTCCATGGCAGAAGCATGTTGGAAATTATAGCTCTCCTGGCATTTGAATGTCAGCCAGGGAAGCAGATAAACCTCCCGAGAGAGAGAGGTCCGGAGCTTGGGCACCATGCCCAAGATGTAGCCATCTAGCACCCACCTATGAGACACAAGTAGGGCATTGTTGAAGCTCCTTGTAGGCACATGGACATGCAGTGTTACCTAGGCTTACCAGATCTCCAACCGGGACAGAGTGCTAGGCCTTTAGGAGAAGGAATGTGGGCAGGTGTAGCTTGTTAAACCTTAGAGCACAATCCTAGGCATGTCTACTCTTCTGATTGTGCTCTAAGGTTTAACAAGCTACACCTGCCCACATTCTTTCTCCTAAAGGCCTAGCACTCTGTCCCGGTTGGAGATCTGGTAAGCCTAGTGTTACCTATCAAAACCAGACCTAGTTTAGTCTTGCCTACTCTGCCTGGCAGCCTTTCCTCAGATTCCAGGATTGATTCCCCCCCCCCAAGACCTTCAGTATACAAAGCATGTGCTATCATTGAGCCACATATGCTCCCCTCCTTGAGCTTGGTCGTCATAGCTGAAGAAGAGCAGCATCGTTCAGAAGAGAACACCAACTAGATGATGTTAGCCCTCAATTCATGCCCCTCTCTGTAGGCGAGTTTGGAAACCTTTTGCTCCACTTCTGAGCAGCAGCAGCAGCAGCAGCAGTTGTGAAATCTCAGGAGGAGGATGGGGCCACCCAGAGTGCGTCAGTTTATCAGCTGGACAGCTGTGGTGTGTCTGCAAATGCCAAAGCATAAGCTTCCTGGCAGGGAAAGCAGAGACTGGGGCCAGCACATACAGAAGAGGCTCCTGAGTTTCTGTTACACTTCAAGTCAGAGCCATTTTTTGGACCTGCTCATAATCACACTGCATCACCCCTGTGGCATAAAGCTGATGGAGTTGAAAGTGCTGCAGTGAAAGTTTGTTTAGGTAGGCGTAGCCTACAAGGGTGTGCAGCTGCCAGGAAAACAACTATGGCTGTCCCCACCCAGAAGATATACTCTCAAAAAGAATGCAATGGGATTATGTGGACCTGATGCTGAGGCTCTGTGCACATGGGGATTTCTGATGGGAGCAATTTGAGCAGATGCCTTTATCCTACAGATGCAGCTTGACAACCAGGCAAATGTTATAGGAGGAGGACAGGACGTTTTCTGAAGTCATTTTTTCTGTTGTCCTTTCTTATTTCTTAAACACCTAAAAAGCTACTATACAAACATAAAACTATCAATAACCAGACCCTGCTCACAAGGTTACAGTCTATGTATGATGTCTTAATAGTAGCCTTATGGAGTCTGGAAGAACTTGAGACGTCAGACAAGGAGGCCTGTAGTTGAACGAAGTATGAGTTCACCGACACCATCACTTTGGTTGGATGAGGGAGGCCTGTTTGCTCCTTTAATCATTAAACAAACGAACACACACACACAGGGATGGAGTTAGTTGGAAACACTGGCAGCAGTTAGTGGGAGGAATGAAGGGAGGAGTATAAAATATGCCAAGTGCAACTAGACATGGGAAATGTAGTTTTCCCAAGTCTATTGGCACCTGGCATGCTGTGCAGCAGAGCACCACCTGCTAGATGTGAACAGCACTTTCCCTCCCTTCCTCTTTTGCTGTTGGAGCAACAGTAGCACCAGGTAACTGAACAGGAGGGAAGAAGAGAGGAGTCTTGGAGGATCGTAGGTGAATAGGAGAAAGAGGGTTAGGAGGATGGAAGGAGCTGAATCCTTCTCTGGCTTGAGCCAGGGAAGAACTATGGAGTCATAATGCTCAGCTTGTATGTGAAGTAAGCATTATGACATCATCACCCCAAGGCTCGTACTTCCAAGCAAAGAGGTATAAACTTTAATTACATCTTCACAGATTATATAGAGAATGGGAATTAGCTCTCAGGAGCTTATAACCTTTAAATTATTTTTCACCTGTCCCTTTTTTCTCCTGGGACATTGCTTGCCACAACATCTGCCTTTTCCTTGCCTGTCACAACATCTGCCTTTCCCTCTGTTGGTCTACTACTGGCAGTCTCTCATTTCTAGACTACTGTAATCTATTTGGTTGTTGGCCTTCATTCCTGCTGTATCTTCCCACTTCGGTCAATGCTGAAGCATCTGCTAAACTCATTGTATGTATTTTTGAAGCATGTGATGCTATTTTAGGGCAGAAAGAGAATCTCAGAAGCCATCTAGAGTGTTTAAAGAAAACCCTGTAAGGTCCCTTCTCCTACATCCCTTGCCTGACTTACTTAGAAGTCAATGTGGAAAATGACAAGAAGAAGGAGCCAATGCAAAGAGGACAAGTGGGGTGGCTCGATGGCAGGAGAAAGATGACTTTAGCAGAGGCATTTCAAAGCATCTGCAATAGCAACTAATTATTAGTCCAAACATTGGCACAAAACCATGTAAATAGAAACTGCTGTAAGGATATTGAAATGTACTTTATTTGCCGACATTGAAACTCTGGTCAAAATGACACTGGTGCACTTAAATACCCCCTTTGTTATCAAAGCTCTCTTGTGCATTCATGTCTGCATCTCTGCTTTGAACTTTATGTTGTCTGGAGCTACACATTGCAGCTTAATTTAATGTTCATATCTTTGAAAATAGTATAACAATTGTACCAAATTCTGGTTTTGTCAAATTTTTCAGATGCCAATGATTTAGGTGTTTTTAAAAAGGAAGCTAGGAGTTACAAGACAAATATAGATAGCCTTGACGTCCAGGACATTTCTGCACACACTTAGTGGCCATTTTTACTCTCATGGCCATAGGGATGGACTCGGGTGAAAAGGAATTATGGGAAGACAAGAAGGAGTCAGGGGCTTGAAGTGAAAGAGTGGATGGCAAAATTTCACACATAGTAAACTTCAAGGCACATGTCAGGGTTCCCCTCAAACAGCACAATCCTACCCAGCTTCTCCAGTGGTGCAGCAGTGGTGTAGGGCAGAAAGGGAGGCTTTGGAAGGGAAAGGGGATTTAAATTCCCTTTACATCCCCCTTTAAAGGGGATTTAAATCCCCTTTCCCTCCCAAAGCCTCCCGTTCTCCCTCTACCACTGCTGCACCACTGGAGAAGCTCTCCAATGGTGCAGCAGTGGTGTAGGGCAGAATGGGAGGCTTTGGAAGGGAAAGGGGAATCCGCTTTCCCTTCCAAAGCCTCCCATTCTGCCCTACACCACTGCTGCACCACTGGAGAAGCTGGGTAGGATTGCACTAAAAGAGAAAAATCTGATAATTTCCAATAGAAGCCCAAGAAGCTTCTACAAGGCAAGGGATTTCTCAGAAGCTTTCTGCACAATCCGAGTGTACTTGAGGCAGGAGACAGACGTGGTCATCTCAATAGGCAAGAGTGAAAGAATCAGGGCCAGGAGAATGAAGATGAGAAAAAGCCAGTGGGATATGAAACAAGGCAAAGCCAGTAGGGAATGGAAATTCAAAATTGCACTAGAGCAGTAGGAAAAAAAAATCTGAAAAACAGGCTTTTAATTTGTGACACAAGAGCTTCTAGTTAAAAAAATGCAGGCTTGTTTTAAAAACAAGTTGAATTCTAGGTTTAAAAAATCAGTGGTCTTTATCAGTGATATTGCTCCAAACTTCACCAACTTGTGCCAATTGTGCCAATTCTGCCAACCCAAGATTCCCATTTTTCAAGATTTCTCCCACCCCCCAAGATTGCCATCTTCCTTATCACACTTAAGTCATCCTGAAGAAATCTTCCTTTTGCCACTATAGCTGTCATGATGACAGACTACTTCAAGGAGATAAGCAGTAACTTCAGGACATGATTTTTCATTTAAGAAAGGTGTTCATACTCAGTCAGTAAAGATCCGGAACTGAAAAACAACTGTTTCTTTTACATTTCAGAGCTAACCATTCATAGATGTTCAAGCTTCACAGCAGAGTTTCTAGAAGCTTCTGCTGGCTAGGGGGGATTATTTATTTATTTATTTCTATACTGCCTTTTTCTTTAGAGACTCAAGGCGGTTTACATAGGCAGGCAATACAAATTTGGTACATTTGGTACAATTTGTACATTTGGTACAAATACGAATTTGGTACATTTTTTTCAAATGGGGTTTTTACAAGTATTGTTCTACGAGAACATAGAACCCTCAATTCCCAGATGTTTCCTTTCAAAGTGCAGCCACGTCCTGGCTATGCTTCTGCCCTCCAAGCTTTTTGCAGCAGCTGCAGGTCTCCCTCAGTCAGTTCTCAAGGTGTTCTCCATCTTGCCAGCTGTCTCCTACGCATTCCACACACTCCACACTCACAGTGCCTTGGCAAGATCCGTGAGTGGCAGCGGTCCCCCTTCCAAGCAAGGACCAGGGCGGAACCTGCTTAGCTTTCTTCAGGCAGGGCAAAGGCTCGCCCCACCAAAAAATGAGGCAGCCCACCTGATAAGGAAGGCTAGTCCGGACTGGTGCTTACCCTCCCACCCAGCTACAGTCTGTTCTATCTGAGCTAAGAATTTCTACTCAGCATCCTGAGCAAACAACGATTCCCAGGGTTATTTGGGGGAAACCATGACACTCAAATTGGTATAAACCTGACACAAGTTTGTAGTGTAGATATATCCTCAGCCTACCCAGTTTCTCATCTGCAGTTTGTTGGGCATGCTTGAAAATTTGACTGACAACCTTCTTGACTGGTCTTTTGCTCCTGGAATATGGAAATGTGGGGCAAGGCATAAACTGAAGAAGTACTATCTGTAGTGAACCTCTGATACCAGCTACCAATGCATGTAGACCAGAAACCTTATTAACCTTTCTTGCCAATTACTGCAACCGCAGACAGGGACAATGGAGAGGGGCTTTAGCTCAGTGATAGCACACCTACTCTGTGGGTAGGAGGTCCCAGGTTCATTACCTGACATCTACAGGTACGGCTGAGAAAAAAAAACCGACCTGAGACCCTGGAGAGGTGCTCAGTGCAGATCATGTTGAGCCAACTAGACCAATGGTCTGACTTGATAGAAGGCAGCTTCATATGTTCAACAGCTGGTCAGGAAAGCATTCTCAAGATTGTATAGATGGAATCCTCTGCATACTTTTTCGTCTACGGTGAATAGCTGCCAAATTCCACCCAAGTTTCAACTACCTCGCCAAGTCTTTTTTTTCTCCAAACCCTACTGAAAGTACCAGATCTCCATTAGATACACTATTCTTCCCAGTGCTATACAGTATAATTCAAGACATCATCATCACAGCAAGAGAAGGCCAGAAAAATGTCATCCACCAGAACCAAATACTAAACCTAACCCTTCTTGTAACAATGCTTTGTGGAAAGCTGCCCAAAAAGCCAAGAAAATGAACTCATATTAAATGTCTCAGAAATCAACCGCATATGTATAGGGTTTTAATGCTTTGTATTAATCTCCTTTTAGAACATGATCCTTCCCAGTGGCATTACCAGTTGCAGTCTTCAGGCTGGAGTTCAATGTAATGACAAGGCTGTTATCTTGTTTCTAGTCATTGCAGGTTGGTATACATCACTGCCAACAAATTTTGTCTCTTGTGTAATGCGTCTTTCAATGCTTCTGTCATGTACTTCACAATTAGAGCCGAAATGAATGTTTTTTTTGGGGGGGGAGATAGTAAATTCGCCCTATTTCAAATCTGTGTGCAAGTGAAATTTGTGAGGGCCCCTGACAGAAGCAATGTATGCACAAAGTTCCAGGTTCAATCCGTAGCACCTCAGCTAGAAAGACTGGGCAAGCCCTCTCCCTAGGATCCTGATGGGCTGCTGCCAGTCAAAGGAGGAAATATTGGGTTCAATTTTCTGTCTCAGTGTAAGGCACCTTCACACAGGCCTATTCAGTCATTCAAAATAGGGGTCAGTTCAACATGTGGGGTGGGATCACGATCATGGCGGTCAGTGCATAAGTGTATATTTTTATTATTCACATTTTTATACCACCCTTCCTCCAAGGAGCTCAGAGTGGTGTACATATTTCCTCCCCTCCTTTTTGTCCTCACAACAACCCTGTGAGGTAGGTGGGGCTGAGAGATAGTGACTGGCCCAAGGTCACCAGGAAGCTTCGTCACTGAGCGGGGATTTGAACCTGGATCTTCCAGGTCTAAATCCGACTCCCAAACCACTACACCATCCTGGCTTCCCCGCCCTCAAACGCATAATGCTCTGTGCATTTTTGGGATTCCAGTTCAGGTGTATATAACCTACATACACACATAGCCTCTGTGCACATGGAGCTGACTGATGTATGGAGGTCAAGGGCAGGGCTTGATTCTCCAACCAGATATTGATTCTATACCCCTGAGCAGCAGGGGGAAAGGGAGTGGCGCCCTACACCCCACATCTGCCCATCCTCCTCCTCTGGCCTCTTAGCTATGCAGGTGCTTCAGTCATCTTCTTGCTAGCTGAGAGCAAATGAGAGGAGGAGGGTTAGGATAGCAGCAACCAACCTATTCCTTCAGCACCACTGCCGGGAGCGGTTGCAGCAGGAAGATCCTGTACTGATCACTCACTCACTACCACAAGCAAACCAAACAAGATTGCTCTCTTTTCTTCTCCTTCTTGTCTGCCCAGCAAGGAGGTCAGGTGGACAAGAGGGAGAATGAGGAGGAGTCCTCCCCCCGCCTCCTTCCTCTTGTCTTTAGGGCCATCCATCTGTTGCTATCTTCTACGCCCACCTGGCCCTGTTTCAAACACAGAGGCTGGGCAGAGCATGCTGGGAGCTCAGGATGCTTCGCCCAACCTGTTTGTTTGAATAAGGCCAGATGGGAGCAAGTGAGAAGAGGCAGTGGTGGACAGGCAGCCTTAAAAAGGTAAGAGGAAGGAGGAGTGGGGATCGAGGTGGCTGCTTCATTGTGCTTCACTCTGCTCCCCTCTCCCTTCCTGCCCAGCTGCTTCCCTACACAGCTGAGCAAGTGAGGAGGAAGAGACAGCAGCCACAGTGGGGCTGGCATGTGGCCATACGAACATGTATGTAACTTTTTAAAAGGGGAGGAGTACCCGGGTAGGGGAGTGTGCACACTGGCAGGGGCAGGGCCAGCGGACCACCACCAAATCAGGTAGCGGATCCACCGGGACTGCCTCTGAGCACAAGTGCAGAGGATCAGAGCCCAATCCTATCCTTCATCCCCCCCCCCCCGCCGATGTAGCCACGCCAGAAATGAGCATGCTGTATCCACATTGGGAGGCTTCAAGTGGGAAGGGGGAAATTCCCCTCTGCAGGCCTCCTGCTCCACAATAGGTCTCCTTGGACCTGTGCCAGCTCTGTAGCTGGCACAAGTCCAAAGAGACAAAGGGGGTGGGGAGGCTTGCGAAACAGGAGATAGGATCTGGCATGCGCCTTCGCCACCAGATCCACCCCCTCCCACAGCCTCCTCGCCCCCTGTTCCCATTCCGCCCCCCTCCCACCCATTTTTGCCCTCTCCCTGTCCTCCACTCCCACCACTGCCTTACCTTCTCCGGCATGTGCAGCAGGCTCAGCAGCAGTGGTGGAGCTACTCCTTTTCCTTTCTCTCCCTGGATTGAAAAGGATGAGGGGGAGTTGAGGGACAGAGAGGAAGAGGAAATGCGGAGGGGAGAAGAGTGCAGATCTAGAACACTGGAGAGTGGGAGGAACAGAGGTTGGCACATCATCAGGTAAGGGGTGCAGCATTTGGCATGAGGTCTTGGGCCAGTCCTGGTCCTACACATGCCATTATTGGCATGTACAGCCCTCTGCAGACATTCTACTGAAGACAGGGAAATCAAGAGTGAAGCCAATATGCGCAATCCTGTTTCCTCCACGCACACAGTTTGGTTTGTTTTCTTCAGTTATGTCCCATTTTGTTCACCACATGGAGACACAAAGTGGCTTATGTTACAAGAACCAGAAATAGGGATACAATGAAATGCAAATAATTCACACAGAAAAATAATTGCAAACAGCAGTAAAAAGTCAAACTTCCAATAACAGTTTGTAATAATTAGACCACCCATCAACCAGTCAAATGGAACATTAGCAAGCACAAAAGATCACCCAATCTGAATATTTTACAAAATAGCTACCGGTAGGTCCACACACAGTGCCTAAAGATAAAGGCTGTGTGTGCCTCCAATGGAAGGGAGTTCTAAAGTATTGAGGCCATTATCAAAAAGGCCCTGCTCCTGAGAGATGCATGTCTCATCTCTGAAAGTAACACTTGGTGCAGGTGATCTGTAGTATGTTCTTCTGATTCTTCTGCATTCTAAGATTTTTGCAAAGCAATCTCTTCATCTTTCTCATAGTATCATGGTGTGCCCCCCACCTTGCTTTGAGAAACTATTGCAATCCAGGAGGAGTGGATTTATTGCCAATGTAATGTCAAAATGGTCAGGCAATGGAGAGCACATTATTTCCACGAAAGACTATTAAATCTTTCTGCAGAAAGGAAACTTTCCCAGGGATGACACTGATTCAGTTTCAGAGCTGGACTTTTTGTTAACATTTCTGCTTTGGTAAAGAAAATAAGGAATTCTGCATGAGCTGTTTTGACTGGGTCATGACCTAAGAAGGAGTTTGCATCAAATAGCCTTTTGGGAAGCAGCAGCCTAAGCCATTCTGCATATGCATATGCGCATGCATATATATATATATATATATATATATATATATATATATATATATATATATATATATATATATATATATATAAACCTTCCTGCATCTTGCCTTGAGCTTTAGTGGAACAATCATACATAATCTTCATTAAAATGCCAGGTTCAACATTTTGGTAAAAACGCCTTTAACACAAGTATCAGGGGTTTCCATACAATAAAAAAAAGAACTGGACGTCCTGAAACTGACCACATGGTTGAAACTTAAAAGTGCAAGTTTACTGGAAATGGCTGTAACTTTCTAGTAGAGGCTGCTGCAGTGCTTTTGTATAATGGTAAATTTCCAAACATTTTTCAAGATCCATTTGGAAATGATTAAGCTCATATTACTTCTCTCTCTGCGCTATTATTTAAGAAAGTGCTTTGAGGCTGAAACGTTTCCAGGCATTTTCAGAACGGCTGCTGGGAAAACAAAATGGCTCCATGTGTAATGTAA
Organism: Plestiodon gilberti rubricaudatus; assembly: GCA_026170595.1. Classification (NCBI taxonomy): domain Eukaryota; kingdom Metazoa; phylum Chordata; class Lepidosauria; order Squamata; family Scincidae; genus Plestiodon; species Plestiodon gilberti. The sequence goes on from JANXHW010000005.1 coordinate 111,981,903, forward strand.
AGGTGGTCTTGTTCCATTCTATATGCAAGTACTTCGGATTAAGCAAAGGAGAGCGTTAAAAAGAGTATCCCATGTGTTGACAGAAGGCTGTGGTCCAGAAGCGTATCGAGGGTTTGTGGTGCCCAGGGCAATGGCATCACACGCGACATCACTTTCAACTTCTCCTGGAGAAGGAGGAAATCGCATACTTCCAACACCTGGAAGTCTGTAATTCAAGCTGCCTCTTCTCACTGTGACTTCTTCTCTGGGAGAACCTGGAAGGAGAAGGCACGGTGAGAAGAGGCAGCTTGAATTACAGGCTTCCAGGTGCTGCAGCGTGCCGAGCAGACTGGCTGCCACCCCATCTTCTTCCTCCTTTAGGGTCAAGGAGAGTCTCCATTTGCGCCCCCAGCCCCCGCAGTTTGGCTGCCGCCTACTTTCCTCCTCTAGTCCACTTTTTAGTCCAAAAATTGCACACCCCCTTGGCGTAGCGCCCGGGGCAGGTGCCCCTCAGTCCCCACCCTTGTTACACCTCTGGTCCTGCATTTTGAAAGAGCCTTAGGCATCTTTTCAAAGCAGGAAATCGGTCACCCATTCAAGCTAGAAACAGAATCAAAGAATGTTCAAAGGGGCTTTAGAGGTCATCTAGTTCAACTCCCTGCACAGTTCCGGCAACTGGTACAGCATACCTGACAAGTGATCATCCAGACTCTGCCTGAAACCTCCAATGAGGGAGACCCCACACCTGCATGCGACAAACTGTTCCAGTGCTGGACAGCTCCTACAGTTAGGAAATTCTTCCTTGTGACAGCCTAACAGCCCAATCCCCTGTGCCAATACAGCGGTGCCAGCACAGGTTGCATTGCATCCTGCGGGAGGATTTAGCAGGTGGGAGGTCTCCTTGAGTTAAGGGGACATTTGTCCCCTTGCCCCGGGGAAAGCCCCAGCCCGTGCAATGGGTGTACTCAGACCCACGCCAGCCATATGGCTGGTGCAAGTCTGTGTACACTCATGTCAGTGAAACAGGCCCGAGAATGGGGTTAGAATACTGCATGTGCCGGTGCCGTCGATCCCGTCTCCATCCCAGGCCTGATGTGCCCACCACCACTTGCGCACTGCATGCTATGGGGGGAGGGGGAATCGGAGAGCCAGCAAGAGGTAAGGAAAACACTTCTTTTTTTTAACTTACCTCCTGGTAGGCCACCTAATCATCTATGTGTCTCCTCAGGCCCACACAAGCTACTTTGCTGGCATAAGTCTGAGAGGAAGGGGGACAGGTTAGAAAATTGGGGGTAGGATCCAGCATGCACTTTTGCACCCTCCAGCCTGCTACCCCTCTCCTCCCTAAACATCCCCCGAATTGCCCTCTCCACCACATTACCTGGGCCAGCAGAGCGCCCAGGCAAGTATGGCATGTAAAAGCAGTGCGATGTTTGTGCCATTGCAGGGCCATTTACAACTTGATAGATTCACCGTCATAAATGGCCCAGATATTTGGGCTGTAAGACATTAGATTTTTTTCCCCTACACATGCTGCTGCCAAGCTGGGTTTCCTACATGCAGAATTTTGCATTTGTATCCACTTATCTGAGGAATAACTTTTTGTTTTTAAACGTTCAGTTGGATGGATTACTAAGCAAGTGCTGTATTCATGGATGTCCCCCTGGCACTATGACTAAAGAAAAGAACTCAAAGCCTGAACTTCCTTTTCCCTTGGGGATGAAATCAGGCTAAGCTTTTAAATACTCACCAGTTGCCTCTGATAATGCCACCAGAATGGCTTTAATCTCCTGGTATTTTTCCCTGCATGCAGAGGCTACTAGGCCAATCTTTTCAGCATCTCTGGTTCTCTGCACTATGAAACAAAACTTGTGACTGTTGTTGCATTTTTTTCCCTTGGAAAAGTTTCATATTAACCAGGTTTAAAGAGTCAAACTTGCAAATTATTCTCAAATTCACAGCTGCTCATTTTATTTAATCTTGCTAACAGCTTATATGAAGAGTAAATAAGGTCTCTCATCATCTGTAAAACAAACAATGCCTACAGATGAGACTCACTACTGGAGTCTCCTGGTTGTAGGAATAGGTTTTCTTTGTACCAGGTGCAAGGGAGTGGCGACAGGATACAAGTATCTTGTTGTCTTGTGCTCCCTGAGGCATCTGGTGGGGCCACTGTGTGATACAGGAAGCTGGACTAGATGGGCCTTTGGCCTGATCCAGCAGGTCTCTTCTTATGTTCTTATGAGTCCTCATATTATAAAAACTAGCTGTCCACCTTAAGTTCTTTACTGTAGCTTTGTGACTATCTATGATATTTTAAATACAAAAATCCATAAAAATTTAGTCATGGGGGGGGGGGACCCTCATGGATACAAAATATAACTGTGAGGACAACAGGGATATAACCTTACAGCTAATTAACTAAATTCACCCTGCCCAATCCAAATAGTATCATAACATGAGACCACCAATCCAATCAACCTTTATTGGCATGTACATACATAACCAACCAAGCAAATACACATTTTAAGGGATAAAACATTTAAAACCAAGCAAACAAAAACAAAAGAAAAAGCACACACACAAAAAACTTGCAAATACAGATCAACGTCATCTAGAATTTTTTTCTCCACCAAACAAAGAAACTTCGCCGCTTGTCCGATTACCTCAGGGGGACCTTCATTTAAAAGAAAAATCAATCAGGTAGTCCAGGCATTTGTTCAGAAGATGTCTCAAGCCAACCCAGGAGTGGGAAATCAATACTGCATTATCTGCGTATAGCAGGAGTGGTATATGCTCATCCTTTGGCTGTTTATCCTTGCTGATGTGTTGTGTGATAATACAGTTGGCCCGCATTTTATATGCGACTGATTGGGTGACATACATTTGGGGGCAGCCCTACGCCCAGGGAAGGGGATGAATGTTGGCCCGGGAAGGGCAATGGATACTGCAGCCGGCCCTTTAGGCCGGCCGCATATCTTTATGCAAGATCAGGCTGCCCAGTACACTTCTTATTACAAGTTGCCATGAAAGACATTTCCTATCACCACTGAAGATCAGTGTAAATAACAGTTCATCTATCAGTACTTGCATGTTTGCATATCAGTTTGTTTGCTTCTCTTAGTTTCAGCTCAGGCCTTCTGGATAACATGATCAAAAGTTGTCGAGGGAGCACAATGTTCAAGCATGACATTTCTCTGCGCCTTAGCTGAGCAAAGTCATATTTGTTGAACAGAAACAACAAGGTGATGATACTGACTCCCCCTACCCCAAGGCTGTGTTGAAACACCTCTGTCTACACCTGCTCTTAAGAAATTACCTGAAACTCTCCTCAATTTCTTGATCCCATTACAAAGCCACACCATACTGCCATTACCACTAAGTGACAAGTATCATCACATGACATTGCTACAAAAAGTGTGCCGAGTGCAAGTGTATTTTAGACTGCTTTGTTTCAAAACAAGCTTGCACAAAATATAAAAACACATTTCATCTGAACAATCATTTATCATTATCATTAAAACACCAATTCCTCAACGCATTTTGGATATAACAAAACATCAGGCACTTTACATTACTGCCATACCAGTAGCCTTTGGAGAAACTACATTTCCCAACTGCCCTCAGGACCTTTTGTCCTATAGCACAGCAATGTGCCAGGGCAATAAATCTCTCCATTTATTTGTTTAAACAATTTTACTCCACCTTTCCCCCTGCAATACACATACAATAGGTGGCTTACAATAAAACCATAATAAATGCACTACAACCATAATAAAAACAATACCAGCAGCTTAAAAAACAGCAAACATCAACATAAATCAGCATAGGGAAAAAAGGCAATCAAAGGCAAATAAGATGACAATGTTTATGGCAGCAACATAAAACCTTCTCCCCAAAAGCCTTATTACAATGAAAAGTCCAATTACTAAGCCATCGCGGTCCCATGAAGGAAGAAATGTTAAAATCAGCCTTTCAAACCTCCCTTCTACCTTTTATATCTTTTCATCAGGTCTGTCAGATCATTAATCACCTGCCTTCTAACAGACTAATCAATTCATCAAGTAAATTTACAACTGCTACCTCTCACCAGAACCTCAATATAAATGCTTTTCTGCGATGGAAATGTGAAATAACTTACTATTTGATAAACGGGTTTCCTTTCATTACTGAGCTAAAGTTGTTTAAAAGTCACTTCAAGTTAGTTTTGAAATGTGTTCTTAATTCACTGCCCCATCAATGGCAATTTTCTCTTCTTCCATTTAAAACTGACCTCCTCTCTGATGGATATGATCCAATCAATGCTAAGCTCTTTGAAATTCCATCAGTTTTGATGACTGTTATGCATGTACTTAACTCTCCCACTGAAATCAATGGAACATCAAGGTGCGGAATTGTGTCGGAATTGTGTCCCACATATTTGGTTGATTAATCTACCAGCTGAATGGATTAAAGGTGGCAAATTCTACATTTCCACTATCCTTCTTTAACACAATAGCTATCACAGGAGAACGAGCAGGAGGCTATGAGATGCAAGAGATTATTAATCAGGTCTATTAAAAGGCTCTGCCCCTCATCCTCCAGCTGTTGAGCTAAGCCCAAAAACATGGTTCCAAGCCCTCTAAAAGGGGTTGCATTCTTATTAGAGAGTAAATTGTATCTCCTTAGGAGCTGATATTTCCTTTTGTTGACTGTTGGAACCATGACTTTGTCTTAATTAAGAACAGCTGCAACCATTTCTATTGAAATTCACTGTGAACCTGACCAAGCAGTACTTGCAGACAGATGTACACCAAGAAGTTGGCAGGTTGTTTGGAGCAGTTCTGACCAGCTAAATTAAAGGAAGTTGTCAGTCATGCCATTGGAAATTCCCATGGAAATCAATTACACAGCAAAGTGACGAACAACAATGTTTTGTTGCAAGATTCGCTTAGCAATTATGGAGCTTTCTCTCTAGGTGACTTGGGACAGACGCAACTTCATGCTGCAATCTACCCAGGGTCAGTTACTACTAATGGCTGTTGTGCAACAGTGAAGTATTACTTAAAAGCAGTCTCCAAATCAAGCAAGCCTGTGTTGGTTCTCTCGCAATCTTTCTCAGGCACTGCCGACTAAAAGTCAAAAGTTAACAAACATCAACTGTAGCAAACCAGGCTGGCCAGTTAGCAGAAGGTCAACTCTGCTGACATTTCTCATTTCAGTCCAGGTCCAGCCCCGCATGATGATGATGGCATCCTGGCCTCTCCTCTTGCTTCCAGTTTGTTCTCTTACAGCACAATCCTACGCATGTCTACTCACAAGTAAGCCACACCGAGTTAAATGGAACCTCCAGGTAAATATGTATAATGCTGTTCAATCTACTATAAGTAGATTTAGTAGTGTGTGTAGAAGGGTTGTTTGGACAAAAAAAAAAACCACCCATGCTATTCAGAGAAATAACCAGGAGGCGAGGCAAAGGGCCAGCATATGTGTGCGCTATGATGATAGTGGATGTTCATAAGCACATGGACCCAGTTCAGAATGAGAACTATTGTCCAAACCAGGATCAGAGCAGTTTTATCATCTATTTGCCATTCCCCATACCATGTTTCAAATCTGATCGACACATGCAGTAGAATGAGGTGGGGAAGGGGTGGTAAAATGAACCCTTCCACTTCAGAGCACAGGGATTGGCCTATTTTGGGATGCTCCCTTGCCTTGGAAAAAACCCTCCTGGTAAAGATGGCAAGGTGGGGGCTGGGCTAAGAACCTTTCATAGCATTGCTACATAGCATATAAACTGTTATAAACTATAAACTGTTGTTTCTTCCTCCGTACATCTGAATACATCCCATTCCTTCCACAACTTACCCTTATATAACATATAGGGCCTAATCCTAACTAAATCCCCCACCGCTGATGCAGCCATGCCAAAGGAGCATGTGCTGTCTCTTGAGGGGCAGGCAGTTGCGGAGGACTCCTTGAGATAAGGGAACTCCACTGCACTTTATCTTAAGTATTTATTTGCCCAGGACAGGTACTAAGGCTGAAACTCAAATATTTTGGCCACCTAATGCGAAGAGAGGACTCTCTGGAGAAGACTCTGATGCTGGGAAAGATTGAAGGCAAAAGGAGAAGGGGAAGGCCAAGGATGAGATGGTTAGACAGCATCACCGATGCAACAAACATGAAAATGAGCGAACTCAGGAAGATAGTGGAGGACAGGAAGGCGTGGCGGGATGTGGTTCATGGGATCACGAAGGGTCGGACACGACTTAACGACTGAACAACAACAATTTATTTGCCCAACAGCGCAATCCTGCCTAAGTATACACGGCTGGCCTAAAGGGCCGGCCACTGTATCCTATGGCCCATTGCGGCCTGCCCCGGCGTGGCCCAGGCTCTACTCATTCATCCCCTTCCCCCCATGTAAGCCACACAGGCCGCAATGGACCTCCTAGGATGTACGCCAGCTCTGATGCTGGCGTACATCCAGGGTAGGGGTTAGGGTTAGGCTGGTACAGGCTGGAAAAGGGCTCAGGATATTGGCGGAGTGCGTCACCGATATCCCCGCCCTCTCCCAGCATGGCTGCCCCTGCCTGCCCTCCCCCGCCCCTGTGCCCACCAGCCTGGGACTTACCATCATCAGTGGGTGCAGGGTCCAGAGGGCAGCGGAGTGAGGGCTGCTGGTCACCGCACTGGCGGCCCATACGAGTCATCGCAAACGTGCTTTACAACACATTCGCGACGGCTTAGAGCAGCGGAATGTGCGCTCCGCCACTCTAGACTTTAGTGAGGATTGCACTGCAAAACAAAGAGGCCAGACCAATTGTTGTTGTGTTTTTTACCCAGAACATTTACGTGTGAGAAATGACCAGCAAGCAAAGTAGAACTGGCCACCAAGAGGAAGCAGGTGACAAAACTGGGGCGCTGGCAGCTGTCAGAACATACTTTGGAAGCAGCAATGCTGACACTCAATTGACTTTGAGGTTAAACAAAGGCAGTGGGAACAAGGGATTGAGCCCCGGGGGGGGGGGAAGCATGGGCTGTAGAAGAAAGGTCCAGCAGAAACATCTGCAGGCAGCATCAGCAATGAGGGGCAGGAAAGCAGAAGACACACCAATCCACCCAGGTGCTCTCCTGCCAAACAGTCTGCACTGAAAGCCAGTATCATTTGTGTGAGATTTTCCTCTCTCCCCATCCCTCCCTCCCTCTAGATCAAAAGGACAGCAGCAGCAGCAGCAGCAGCAAAGCAATCTGCTCTTTTCAAGCAGAGCACTTTCAGCCAAGGCAAGGATACTGGAGCATCTGTTCTAAGAAGCCACTTTAAAAATAATCTTATGATAGCGTAGGGAAAACATCTGGTCAGCATGCAATAGACCACCAGTAACACAGTCGTGATTGAGGGGAAAGCAGAAGGGAGGTGGAAGAAAGGCTGAAGTTGGAGAGGAGAGCAGGAATTGAACTAGACAGAGGGCAAGTGCCCCACTGAGTGCCCTATATGCAAAGGGGCTGCTTACTTGATGTCTTTTCCTTTTACTCCTCAGCAAGGGCCAGACAGATTTTTCACCCACTGAGCTGTGTACATTGGCAGGTAGTATCTGACGTGTGTGGCTTTGAAAAATCCCAAATGAGACGCATTGTGTGTAAAACTCTGTGGCAACTCCCCTTCCCCCCCTTCCAGATTCATTCTGATCCTTCCTTTGACAACATTTGCAGAGTGAATATAGAAAACCCTGCTGAAATTTCCTCTCTGCGCCAGTGGCAAACTCAAAAAAGTGTGCCAGGAACCACCAGGTTCCAACATGGCAGATGTAGGCAGCACTCAGCTGCAACCATTCCTGCCATTTTGAATTTTTATTTGTTCTGGAGTAAAAATTATATCCCATTGACCAGCCAACAGGGGATTACGGTATTCTTTCACACCCAGAGCCAATGTGAAAGTAAAAGAAAATCCAGATCTCATCTAATTAAATAAATCTTATGGCCCAATCCTATTAGGGCCTTATGTCACCGGAATGAGCATCTGGGTGGTGTAAGGCCCTTTACGACTGTAGCAAAATGCAAAACACAGTTCAGCATGGCCTAGCCACTGCCGCAAGCAGCAAGCAGCAGGGTACGTGTGCCAGCGGTCAGAGGACGCCCACCGGCGCAAATAAGTCAGCACAGAGGGTGGGAGGGATGAAAGCAGGGGGCTAAACGGGGCAGAGATGGGGCAGGGAGGAGGGCAGATCGAGGCTGGGAAGGGGGTTGTATCAGCGGCAGTGGTGCTGCTGCCGATATCCTATCCCCCTTCTCGTCCTCAATCCCTCGATCTGGGTCCACCAGGACTTGTGCCAGTGAAATCGCTGGTGCAAGTCTGAGTAGACCCAGTGGTGCAGCGAAGGCCTCAAGGAGGCCTTTGCAGCTTGAGCCTCCCACACAGGATGCAGCATGCACCACATTGGCGCGGCTGCATCAGCGCCGGGGGAGTTGAGCTGGATTGGGTTGCCATCTTTAGTTTGACACAGGACTCTATACATAGTATATACCTCCCAATCCTCCTCTTCACTGGCACAGTCTTTCCCCACTCCATGCTGATGTGTAACTGGTTCCTGACGAGCATGAAAATGTTTTACACTCTGTATCTGAACAACAAGGAGAGAGGCCCATATTCCCAAGCGCCCGTCTGGGTGCTTCAATTTGTTTGTGCACGCAGGCGCACGTATACATTTATTATTTCTTTATTAAGACATTTTGACATTTATTTTCCAAAAAGCTCATAGCAGGTTAGACTGAGAAACAAATAACATTGAAACCAACAGTGTAATACAGTATTACTGTAGGATCAACAATGCAAACAGCCCCAGAAATCAGCCCAAAGCCCAATGGAAATGGTGTGCCTGAAACCCTTTCCGTTTTTCTTCACCTCTTCAGAAAAGAAGTTCCTATTGAAAAGAAGGACTATTGCAGTAAAAGCCAGATTTCTGGCTATCCCTGTCCATACTTGCTGCAAAGGTCACCCAGACAGTCAAGATTGCTGTCTAGACCTTGACTTGCAAGTGGGGCCATATGGGGACAACATTCCCTAGACAGCACCGCAGCAGGCACTGACAAGGGAGAAACATCTGCTTTGATTAATTTGCAGCATCTGGCACCACACAGAGCCTCTCTGTGCAGGGGCAGTCTATCTTCCTGCATCACCATATGTTATCCTCTCATGCATTTTCCTTCTGCCCCATTGCCCTCCCCATTCAGGCAGTGACAAAACGGCAGTGCCCTGTGTGATTTCCTCTCCAGCCTCTACAACTCAGCAAAATGTTCTTAGCAAAAGAAACCGTACTTTCTATTCGGTAAAAACATGGATTGGAATTTCTGCTGCAGCCACGTAGCCTACATTTTTCACTCATTTCTTGCCAATAATTTTATGGCAACTTCTACTCATAAAAAGAGCTGACCCTAAGTTCCTTCTAACCTTATGGAAGAGATAGTTTGTCTCTTCTTGGGCTAATTTGAGCTTCCAGGTACAGCCACTCTGTTGAGGATTTTCCCTAGGCAAATGATTGGACCAGTTCAGAAACAATATATTTTAAACCATGTGACTAGGGGTGTTCTGCCCTCTATGCGAGTAGACGAAGCAGGACAGCATGCTAGGTGGGCAGGACGCACCCTTGTTTTTAATCACATGGCGGGCAGGGCTGGTGGATTGTATCATCCACACTTGTCCAACATCTAAATGCATGCCTGTCTGGAAATCTACTATCAATAATCTACTCTTCTCTGTAGCCAAAGCACCAACTACTCGCCTTGGAAGGCCAAGTGCAAACCTCAGAGGTGGAATCCTATCATTACCCCCCCCCACCGCCGCCAATACAGCGTCATCAAAATGGCTATTACTGCATTTGAGGAAGGGGGCAGTCCAGGAGGTCTCCTCTGGATAAGGGAACAATCATTCCATTACCTGGGGGTAAGCCTCCACAGTGCAGGGGTCTCCTTAGACTTGCACTAGCTAAATACCTGGTGCAGGTCCGCGCGGACCCATGCTGCGTGACTGGGTCCAGGAAGGGGAATAACATTCAGCGGCCGCTGCTGTCGCTGAACCTGCCTCCTTCCTGGACAAAATCCGCCCCTCCCTGCCCCCTCCTCGCTCCCATTCCACCCTCCCTTCACCTCTCCCACTGACTTACCTGCTCCGGCGAGTGGCGGGAGATGTGATGACATGGGCGGGAAGGTGCAAGCCTTCCCGCCAGCGCTCCTGGCAGTGCACTGAGTAGCGTGCCTTTAGAGTGCCTTTTATGACTGGGGCTGACTGCTTTACGACAGTATTAAAAAAAGCAGCTGAACAACAGCATCCCATAAACGCCCCAAATAAATTAAGCAACTAATAACAGAAAACCAAGTGGTATGGAACAAAGAGAATCTAAAACTAAGATTCATGTACAAGAGAGGATTAAGAAGAAGAAGAAGAAGAAGAAGAAGAAGAAGAAGAAGAAGAAGAAGAAGAAGAAGAAGAAGAAGAAGAAGCTGCCGCTGCCGCTGCCGCTGCCACCAACAAGGCAGAGGGTCACTATCGTCATCTCTACCTCCTGCTGTGAGTGGTCACAGGGGCCAACAGAACCACCAACTGCCCTATGAGCGGGAGAAGAATTTTATTTTCATTGATTTTATGTAAACCACTCTGGGAGCTTTGCCAGTGAAAGAAAATGGTAACAATGTTTAAAATTTGAAAAAAAAGAAAACCAATATGGACAGAATATACAGGATAACCCTATACACTGCAGATGTTGTGTGCCCAGAAGGCACATCTGTTCATAAATTGGCTGGAAAACTAAAAGATCCATTCACATCTTCCTTTTTTTTTTTTTTTTGTAATTGACAAAGCAATAAAACCATCATCCTAGGGTCAACGCAACCACCACTTTCTGTTAAGCCGTTACGACTGGGGTCGCAGAGGCATCAGTGCTTGTAAAATGCAGACAGTGAGTAGCATGGACTGAAAGGCTTCAAGACTTGCCAACAGAAAGAGGGTATCAGGACATATGTAGGGGAGCATACTCTTATTGACCTATTATTCATTGAATACATAGTGTCCAACCAGCAACATCTATAATACATATGACAAAGAAACCATCCAGGAAGTATAGCTGCATACATAGCGATTTCTAAATACTGTACAATATTGTTAGTGACATCTGCAAAGGACTGCAGGCATCTTGGGGCAAAATGCAAATTCATTGTAATTGTATGTTTAATTCTATCAATGCAGTTTGCATAACATGTGAACAAGAAAGGTCTTGTTTTTTGTTTTATAATTTTGCGTTTTCCAGGCAATTTTAGCCAGCAACCTACTCAGCTCTGGCTGTCACAGTGAGTTTCTTTTATTTATGGATTCATTGTCTCCATGAATGTACTGAGATGGAATGTTCATCAACATTCTGAGATGAATCATGTACATTTTCAAAGGACATTTGTTCCAGGAAAAAATTAAATTACAACGATTTGTGCCATGTTAGCTTAATGTATTTATTAATTAATTACGGGGTGAGTGCAAAATGTTGCACATGTTATCTGATGCTGCCGATCCCAGGGGCAGGGAAATGAGGCAGATTCTTCTAAAAGGATTATGACCTTTCTCTGCCTCCCGACACTACTGCTCCCACACTGACCTGTTGTAAGATAGAATACAGGGAACAATCTATTCCCTAAAATAATACATACAAGGCTCTATGTTATAATGCATGTTTAACTATGTGTTACACTGAACTTTGTGTAATGTCTGCTATTGCTTCCGATTTCTGCAGTGGAAGTGATCCATTCGTTTCTAGCCTTGAGACTCTTTGTCAGGAACAACTGATTCAATCCATTCAATGGTTAATGGACTTAACAGTAAGAAAAATTGTTTTCTTACTCTGAGATACTAGTATGAAATCAGTTTGGTTATCCTTTGAATGGAATAAATCAATTGTCCCTAACAAAGAGTTGTAACATTAGGCTTCAAATGCATTGGGCTAACAAATTTGTTCTCTATGCAACTTTGAGGAAAACATACAAAGGTTGTACAGGTGCCTGTCTGATTTCTCCCATGTATGGGTGCGAGGTGATTTAAATTTAGAAAGACCATACAGGGAGGAAGATTAGCCCTCCCTTCCCCCCCCCCTGTCATGACCCTGATCCAAATGCAAGGGGGCTGTGGGCTGCTTTGAACTTAAAAAAAACCCACAGGAAAGTCTGCTCACAGATCTCTCATGTTACGTCTAGTTTGGCCTACGAGTGCCTGTATTTTTTTCACTCAACAGTATCACCAGGTAAGTGGTGGGTATTTCTTTTTAACTCCTAGGGATTTACATTGTACTGCACAAATTGTTTGATGCTTCCACTTCCTGGAGGCTGTGACAATAATATCCCATGCAATATGATTCTAAGAGCCCAATCCTATGGACCTGTTACAACAGCAGAAGTTCCCTTAACTGCAGCAGCAGCAACACCGCAAAAGGCGTGCTGCTGTGTGGAGCCTGGGAACTGGCAGCAGAAGCTGCCAGCTGCTCCCGGTGCTTGCCGATGGATCGCCCAGGACCCGCCAAGGTAAGAACGATGGTGGGGGAGGAGTTCTGAGAGTGGGGAGGGGGCATTCCTGGGCGGACTGGGGGGAGGGGGGTGTTGGAGTGAGAGGGGTTGTATCCTGGCGCAAGCAATGTGTGCCTGGATGCTATCCCCTCTGGAGCCTCCCAACACACACCTTTTCTCTCCTCGGACTTGTGCTAGCTATATGGCTTGCGCTGGTCCAAGAAGACCCATAGGTGATTTGAGGTCTTATGGAGGTGTAAGGGGAAAACATTTTCCTTTGCCTCTCCCAAGCCTACCAATCAGGCCCCCCCCCAGCATACAGCGCTGCCTTTTTTGGTGTGCCTGCATGCTATAGCGGGGTGGGGGGGATATTATTGGGTCGTAAGAAAGTTTATGTAACCATTTTAGAGTGAGGTTTTATGGGGATTCTGGTCTTACTGTATCGTGCCCCAAATTTACTGCGTGGGTTTTTAACATATTTACTTTCCAGAAAAGCCAGAGATTATTATCAAATTAATCAATATATCAAAGTGACACTTTTAAAGGTTCAATTATGGCATGCCTCCCAGGACATTTTACAGAGAGATAAAATTAGCAGCCTGAATAATTACAAATAATGCATGTTAAACAAATTAGCTTTCAGTGTCATTGCAACAATCTAGAACTAGGTCAGAGTCATAAATTTTACCAGTGCAAGTAATTCCACAGTCTGTCAAAGGATACTTTCACATGTCATGAAACTGGCAATGGAATTAGCCCAACATGGAAGAATATTAACTGATTTGGTAACATGTGAAAAGGCGTCTGCGGGCTTATCTGCATAGGCCTGATCCATACTGGGAGGAGGAGCCGCAAACTATCTCTTTTCCACCTTTTTGAGACTCTTTTCTGCAGCTGTTGAGCAAAGCGAAGCAACAGAATACTCCTGAATAGGCAGTCTAGGCCATGCTGCTTATTCAGGAGCAGATCTGTGGCTGGGATTCCTGGGAATGCTCCCATTTTGGTTGAAACTGATCCCTCCCAAGCACACAGATCTACTGCAGCCCTTGCAAATCTGCCAACTGGGGGTGGATCTCTGTTAAATAGCAGACACTCCTTCACAGCTGCTTCAAACCAACTTTTCTCCAGATGAGAGGTTTGCAAAGGCAGTAAATCAGCCAATTGGGGAGGGCACTGTTTCAAGTCAGAGGGTGGAGTCTTCCCAGCTAGGAGACCTTGCGTTCCAGGCTATATCTGTTCAGGAATTGGGCAGAACATCATGGACAACATTTGTTCTTTTGTAAAGAGGAAGACCCTACTTCCTTCACATGTGAGGCAGAAGTGAAGTATCCACCAGACCAGTTATTCAAGATCGGAGGCAAATAGCAATGGATACTTATTCATTTCTTTATTTAAAAGCACTCTCACCCTGCCTTTTCGAACGGGAAAGGAAAGCTTAGGATGGGTTACATTATTGATCTAAAAACCAATCCATCAAAATAAGAAAGAAGCAAAATTCCAATCAAAAAGAGAGAGAAGCAAAGCAGCAACTCAGCCATTAAGATTAGCTGAAGCCAGGGCTGACCCAGCCCAGAAGTGGGGGGGGCCTTTGAGTGGTGGGCTGCAGCAGGCGGCCAGCTGGGGAGAGATGCTCCACATCCTGCACCTGCCGCCGTGCCCCCCCCCGAGTCTCTTCACTCTGCACTCCAGTCCTCTTTGTTCTCACTCATTGAGAGCGAGTGAATGAGACGATCAGGGTCATGGCAGGGCCTCTCTCTCTCTCTCTCTCCCCCCCCCCAGGAAATCCGACATGATGGCACATATCTGCTGCCTTGTACAAATGCCTGTTATTTGCCTCCACCTATGTTCTACTTGTGTGTTTGTAAATAATGCGAATATTCTAGATACACTTTAGTGCTCTCTCATCCAAACGAATATGATCACACCCAGCACCACTACTTGGAATTTCTCACTGCTTTGAGAAGCGCAGGGTGCTGACCTCTACAATCCAGCCCTTCAGGACTCATGTAGCAGCAGACTACATGCATCTGCAACTATTTCATGTCTTGCTTCTTGGAAGATGGAAATGCGTTTGGTGCTGGAAAATCATAACATGTGCAGCAGCCCTGAGATGCAGATCTGCAAAGGTACAGCAAGCATGGTTATTCAGTCACCTTGCCAGATCTTATTAACACTTTATAAAGGTTACCTTTTAAGCATTCAGATTTCTTTGCAATGCATTAATTGGGCAGGGAAAAGCGGTGTCACTACCTGAGAGCATGCTAGAAAAATGGTCTCAAGCTATTCTAAGCAAAGCCTCATTTGTTTTCCTTTCATATTGTTATTTAATTATATCCATTCATGGGTCGCCATCCCATAGACAGAGTCATTAATTTGCACAATGCCACTAGAACACACTGAAATTGTATTAAGCACAGATGAGTGGTACTATAAAACATTAAATAAAATTTACAAGGAGAATATAAATTAGAAATAGAGGGTGACTGACCTTTGTTACAGTTTGTCTCTTGCATGAAAACATCTTCCAGCTAACGGCATTACTAAAGATATTTCAGAAATCTTCATTTTGGCATTTGGTACAAGATACATGACTGAGTCATTGTGGTTACAGTCATTGCATTTGTGATTTCTTCAGTTAGTAATTCACAAAAGACATGAATTCATCCTGTGTAGCTGATTCCCCGCCCTCTCCCCGCCTGGTTCATCCAATGGCCACCCTCCCGCCGCCCCTGCACCAGCTGGTGCAGGGCTTACCTTCTCTGGTGGGCGCAGGGACGGTCCGTGTCGCTATAAAGCGAGTTTGCACCTACTTCAGAGTAAGGGCCGCCAGGGCAAAGGCCAGCAGCTCTCACTCTCCCAGCGAACCGTCCCCGTGCCCGCCAGAGAAGGTCAGCCCTGCACCAACTGGTGCAGGGGGCGGACAGCCATTGGCGAACCGGGCAGGGAGAGGGCGGGGATATCGGCGGTGAGCTCCGCCGATATCCCAAGCCCTATCCTGGCCCGGTTCACCCTTACACTCTGGGCTCAAATGTACATCAGCTTCAGAGCTGGCATACATTCAAGTAGGCCCATATGGCCTCGGCCACCTTGCACCTGGGGAAGGGGATGAGTGTCCCCTCCCCTCGAGGTGCTCCCGGGCTGCCCCAGGGTTGCCCAGGATGACCACAGGATACCGCAGGCAGCCCTTTAGGCTGGCCGGGTATCCTTACACAGGATTGGGCTGCCCACCTTATAACTGTGAATATTGAAAACTTGAAGCAAGTTATACATTATGGATTCACCCAAAGGCTTTGGGTTGTGCTATGCACGAGCTACTAGTTTTGGGTCCCCTTTTCTTAATTATCCTCCTGTACCACCAGATAAGCCATCTCTGAAACTCAGAGGAACTAAAGGCTGCCTCCCTGTAACACACTATGAGAAGTAGCTGCCAGGAAAAGGGGATAAACACTGATGCACACATAACAACGCAAATGAAGCTCTTTGGATGTAGCCTTTGTGCTTCCATTGCCAAACCATACTTCTGCACAATCCTATATCTTTTCTGTAGGCTTGAATAGCCTTGCAAACAGGTAAAAAAGAATGATCAGCTCACACTTTGTCCCTATTTACTCACACACTTCACTATATGTTACTGGAGCCTGGGGTCAAGGACGTCAGAGATACGACATGGCAAAGTGGGACCAGTTTTCTGCAAATGTAGCTAATTCTCAAGGTAGACACAGGTGAGAGATCAACTCCGCTCAGGTCTTGGTGACCCAATTCACCTCAGTGCTCTCAACCATATCAAATCAACTGTGCATCAATCTGGCATTAAAGAAATGCTCCTCAAGACTCAAGGGTGAATTGACTCAGGAACTTACTGTATTGATTTAGGGCTGAACAAAAATATCCCCTCAAATTCATCACCCCTTCACACGTGGCAAATGGGGGAGCATTTCAGCAATTTATTTGGAGACGCATTCCTCAGGATTGCGCTGTCAATCAGCAGACCCATCAACTACAGATTTAAGGGCAGATTACTATCCTCTCCAACAAAAGGCATTTAGTAGTTGACCCCAATTAAGTGGCACTGACAAACAGCTTGCTTGTATCACCACTGCTGGGACATTTATGAGTTCATTTGGGGGTTTTGCCCTTCATTCACTTACTGTTGCAACTATTCACAATGCTTATGTAAGGAGTTTTTGACTGCATGAATAATCATTTTGCTTATTTTAACAACTCAATTGTGTTTTAAATGACCTATAGTATAGCAGCATTAAGCTACAATCATGTTAGGTCAACAAGGCTTCCCATCAGCTCAGATGGGAACCAAGCCATTGTTTTCCATTTGTGTGTTAAGGGAAGTCAATGATTGATTGTCCACAGCTTCAGGGAAAAGATGCCATACGTTTAAAATGCTAGGATTACAGCACTTCTCTGTCTTATATCAGCACTTGGCAAAAAAATTAGCATGGCCATAACAGTACTCTACCATTAAAAAAAATGTTTTTGTTCACAGGCTGACTTTATAGAGAAGTTTTTTCTCCAGGTGGCTACCCGTTTGTGTGGGTCCCCAGCAGATTCTTCTTCCACTGTCCCTGATTGAAATCAAAGTCATATTTATTCAACAATTGAAAAGCAATTTTGAAAAACTGAAACACTGAAGTCTGTTTTCTTTTCCTTTCTACTTCCAATTTGCCATTAGAGCATTTCATTAAACTGGAAAAATGAATAGTTTGACTACATAAAAACAGAGCAACCTCCTTGCTCAGTTAGAGAAAATATCTAGTCCAGCGGTCACTTATAGACAGGGCCAAATTACACTGAATGCATAACGTGATCCAGTGATGTTTTTTTAAAAAGAAAACAGCAGCTAAGGGGGCCACAAACAGAATGAAACCAAAGTGGGGAAAGTTGAGGGGCTCTAGAATTTTAGGAAGCCTCTTCCTGCTTTGGGGATCAAGTAGAAGATTTAGTAAATGTGGAAGTACCCAGCTGAATATCAACCCCACTAGCGATTGCATCAAAGGCTGAGGAGCTGACTTCTGGTTTTATTTCAAATGCATCTACATTTCTCAAAACATCCATAAGGCCAGCCTGGCTGCCCAAGCAACCCAAAGAACCTCTGATGGTGCAATTCTGTCTGGCTAGGGGTCCCGGCATGGGGCCTCCGAACCAGCACCAAGTGTCGCAAACATGCCATGATAAGGCACTTTCCAACTACTCGGGAGGAAGTGGTCCAGCGCCGAGACCTACGCCCTGCCGGCCACCACTGGACCCTGCGTTGTGGAGTAAGTACCGCTCCAAGTGGCGCAGGGCCTGGGGGAACGTGGGGAGGGGGTTAATGGGGCAGGGGGAGGAGAGGGGGAGGGATCGGCGGAGAAGGCCTCTTCGCTGTATCCCATCCCCCCCCTCCCAGGCTGGGAAGCCCTACACGGGACTTCTTGGGCCTGCGCCAGTGATTTAGCTGGTGCAGATCTGAGTAGCCCCATTGAGCAGGCTGGACAAATATCCTTTTACCCCGAGGAGAACTCCAGCCTGCTCAATCCCAGCGCCGGATACAGCATGGGCCGGCTTGGATGGAACATTGACCAATGCCCAAGTTGCTCAGGGAGGTACTGCCAGTCACAGTAGACAGTACTGAGGAGATTGATGAATGGCCCGGCTCAGTAAAAGATAGCTTCTAACAGTCATAGTTAGGATGAAAAGGTTTGCCATACAAAAGATGCGTCCCACAAACTGTTACAATCTGTCCCACGGGATGCTGAGTAATAACTCTCAGAGTCCGCACTGTGATGCACGATCTGGGAGTTGTAGTAGCACAACATCCTCTGTAATGCTGTTAAGCATCTTTCTTGGAGATACTCTGTTAGATTGAACAGCGCAGGCAGTTGAGGCAGCAACCCATCTTAAACTGGCTGTGTTCAAAACGTTAAAATTTCCAGTGTCAAAACAAGCCAAAACCACCATTTGGTCAATTTCTGCATATTATAACGTGCACAAAGAGGGGCACACAAAGGCCTGCTTGCTCTTTTTTCCCCTTGCTTACCATACGTTAAGTAGGCTAATTACCCAGCATGCACTGTGTGAAGCGCTGGCACTGGGAACATCAATTCAATATGTTTCGATTAAAACAGGAGGTTTGGTGGAGAATTCCAGCATTGCCACCCCAAACCTGCCTAGACTAGGGGCTGAGTCTTTAAAATATTTAGAGAACAAGCTCACGCTTCTGAGTCTGCTTCCAGTTTCCAGTGGTATTGGAAAAGAAGCCAGGATAAATCCCGTTGTCACAAAAGCACAAATTCTAGTATACATTCAACCACACTGAAAAATGTTTAAACAACATTAAGGGTATAACTGAAGCCCACAAAAGCTGAGAAATTTACAGCTGGGGTTGAAAACTCTGTCCTTAATTCACCCTCATTATGTGAAACAATATCATTTAGGATTATAAGATGTACTTCCAAACTTGCTCTGATAGAGTCAGGCGGGGGGGGGGGGGTTAGCACTGGGTGGCACTCAACAAGAACTTTTGCTTGCGCACCCTCCCCCTCTCCCCAAAATAAATAATCACAACTGTGATTCATTTCATTTGTTGGAGGGTATGGAGCAGAATTCAGTTTATATAACAGGGGAGGCCAAACTGCGGCTCCTGAGCTACATGCTGCTCTTTCAGCGCAATCCTGCGCAAACTGCGGCTGGCGGAATGAGTGTTCTGCCGGCTGAAGACATCGCAAATGTGCCGTAAGGCACGTTTGCGTCTACTTTCGAGCAGGGAAGGCCGGCGCAAGGCTGGCCTTCCCTGCTCCATCGACCGGACCCTCACCCGCCCGCCAGAGGAGCCAGGTAGGGATCCAGCCGACTGGGGGGGGGGCGGTTTGGCCGGGAATGGAGGCCAGCCATAGGCCCAGCCGGTTGGGGAGGGGGCAGGGGATGGCTTCGGCCATATCCCATCCCCCGCCCATTGGCTGGGCCGTTACATGGCCTCCTCCGACTTCCACCAGTGATTTCGCTGGCGGAATTCCAAGGAGGCTGATCGGCTCCAGCGCCAGTTACACCCGGGGAAGAGGACAAGCGTCCCCTTCCCTGAGTAGACTTTCCGCTGCGCGGGTGCCTCCACATGGCGGTGCACAGGATCTGGCGGGCGGCCTGGACCGCCCGGCAGATCCTTAGGCAGGATTGGGCTGTAAGACATATAATGTGCGGCTCTCGGAAATATGTTGGCTGAGCTCCTTTTTGCATCACAATTAATATAAAAAGTAAATAAGAATTTAAGTTTTATAATTATTTATGGGGTATAAACTGAGAGTCCACTGGATTAAAACATAAGTTTAATGTTAATGGTGAGTAAATATATTTAAGAATTTAAATGCTTCTTAAATATTGCGGCTCTCAAACATCTCTCTTGCGGCTCTCAAACCTCTGAAGTTTACCGCGTGTGGCTCTTACGTTAAGCAAGAACAGGCCTGGTGCATATGGCCAAAGGCCCATGTAGTCCAGCATCCTGTTACCCATAGTGGCCAACCACCTGCCTCTGGGAAGCCCACAAGTAGGAGAAAAAGACATACTTCTCTTCCACCATTGCCCCCCTGCAATTGGTTTTCAGGAGGCATGCTGCTAACAAACCCAGAGAAAGCACAGAGCCTTCATGACTAGCAGCCACTGATGAATTTGTCCATGAATTTGTTAAGTCACCTTTGAAGCCACCCAAGCTAGTGGCAATCACCACATCTTGTGGCAATGAGTTCCACATATGAATTAGGTGCCGTGTGATGAAGTGACTCATTCAATTTATCCTAAGTCTCCCACCAATCAGTTTCATTGGATGACCCCTTCTTGTATGGAGTTCTCAGGGAATTGTACTTGTCAAGTTAAGGCTGATCCGCACGAATTCTGGCGTGTCCCGGGCATGTGTGGCGCGTGCGGAGTGGTGTGCCATTTTAACTAATTGCAACGGAACGCAGAGCTTTCCCGCATTCCTTTGCGTCCAGACATCAGGCATGCTTATGTCTGGCCGTGTGGGCGGGACGTAGAGCAACATGTTCACCAATGGGAGGAGAGGGGGGGCTTTCCCAATGGGCCTCCTCGGATTTCCGCCAGCTATATAGCTGGCGCAAGTTCAAGGAGGCTGTGTAATGGTCGCAGCGGCCCAGGAAGGGGACAGAAATATGGTGGCCGCCATCCCCATCCCCCACCCTCGGGCCGGCTCAGCCAATGGCCCCCCTCCCTCGCTGCCCGGACCACCCCCGCCAGGGATTGCTTACCCTCCAGTGGCTGCAGGGATGATCTGGCAATGGAGTGAGGGTGGCCGGCCTCCTCACTGGCCGCCCTTACTCAAAAGTCGCCGCCAACATGCTTTAAGGCACGTTCGCGACAGCTTGGAATGGTGAAGCACTTGCTCCGCCATTTTAAATTTAGGTGGGATTGCGCCCACAGTCTGATAGGCTAGCTTTTATAGCTTTCATTGAACAAAGCCAATGGCCAAACTGGGTGGGTAGAGTCAATCCCATACCTGGAAAGCTATCACTACCCAATACTCTCATCACACAATCACATCTGTCTACGTAGTCTTTACACCTCAGAAGGATCTCAAAATGTTAAGAGAGATTTCTTCTGAGAAGACCTGAGGATCAGAGGTGAAACTTCACCCGCTACACCATTCTGTGATTTTATGCTACACCAAATATTTCATCTGGTTTAATATGTTCTGCTAATCAATGCAGCAGAACGAACAGAGACTGGCTCTCTACTAGGAATGAGCTTTCAAGCTTACTTGAAACCACAACGTTTCACTTGGTTGTCTTGCAAAACCATAAATTGGCATTCGCAATACAAAAATGATCCACTTAAAGGTTCTCAACACTCTTCAGAAATGTATACTGGCTTTTGAGCATGCAATAAAACCTAAAACAAGGTGAGAATTTTGAATAAGGGTCAGGTTTCTTAACAAGCATTCTGTGGTGGTTATAAAATACAAAGAGGGTTGCTAACTTCATGCTTTCAAACATGAAACCATTACACAATGATTACCAGAAAATAAGAATTACTCAGGATAAAATGTATTTGACTTATTTAGATGCAGGAGAAAAGAAACACATTTACTGCATTTATAAACCATTTTTTCCTATTTTTAAAACATAAAAATTAAATCAATTTTAACGATTTGTATACATTTTTGTTAAGATAGCCATTTTTGTTCAAGACATCCTGAAGCGTTCTTAAAGAGAGTGAGAGGAAGAGAGGGAGACACTATTCTGGGAAAAATGGGGGCAGGGCTAAGGTGCACATTGGCATCAGGGCGAGGCTTGCTGGTGCACTCCCATCCCCCCTACAATTGTGTCCACAGTTACAATCACATCCAAATAGGAATTCTCTCTGTCTCAGTTGCACCTTCATGCACAAAGACCCCACTAGATACTAGTGGGCTGAGGGAGGACCAGTTTAACTCAAGTTGAGGCAGCTTCATAATTTAACCTCACTTCTGACCAGGACAAATGCAAGAGGCAACTGGCAGAGGTGACATGAAAAAAAGGATTTTGCAAGGCATTGTAAGGTGCAAATCCAGAGTTCATGACTAGCAGAATTTTCTGTTCACAAGAAGTAAAACAATGCCATCCGCTGACTCCAGCACACACAAGTTTGTGTCTTTTCATCTTCCACTGAAACAGACAATCTCCTCTAAGGGACCATTTCATACATTTTGTTCAGAGGCAAATGTGAGTTTAGCATCAAGTACTGTACACTGAAATAGAAGATGCAGTCAGCCACTGCTCCTGAACAAATATACCTGTATTATAGATGTGTTTTCAAATACCGTATGCTTCCTTGTGGCATTTAAAATGAAAGTGCGGCATATTAAATATTGAAATAGTTCATTTATTAAAGAAAACATCCCAATTCTAATGGATTGGAAGGAGAAGAACATAAATGTAAAGGCTCTGAATTTGCAGAGAGGGAATGGCTGAACAGTACAGTCCAATACTTCTGTATATGTTACCCGCCATGGCACTAAAAGTAGCTTCCTCTGTTCTTGGCAAATGGAACACTGTCATCCAACCCTATACTACATGCATTTTTTTTGTTTAAGAAGAAATATTTATCCCCCCTTTCCCACAGCTTACAAATAACAACTGAAAATCTAAGATCATGATACCATCCAATGTTCCCCATGTATGTCCACCCATTGAAAATGAAAAAAAAACACCAGCAAGCAGAAGGGGAAAGTTCTCAAAATGGCAACCACCACTCATTCGCCAAAAGTCTCTTTCGAAGGGGGAGCTCTACCGAGCCCCCAGAATCACTGCACAGCTGTGCAACTCTTTGCACCTCCTTAGGAATCTCGTTCCAGGTTGTTGAGGCTATAACTGCGTGTAGAGGCCTGTTTTCTTCCTCACAGCCAACCTGCTCTCCCCTAGATACTGGGGCGTTGAGCAGGGGTATTTCTGCCAGACTGCTCAAGAGGTTCATATAGGGAGAAGTGTTGTGTATGAGATACAGTATTCGGCCTCCAAGCCATCAATGATCTTAAAGGTCAAAACCCAACATAATGAATTTGGCCCAGAAGGCATAACCTTTGAAATACCTCGTTAAAAACCTTTTTACGGAAATATGTTGTGCAGAATATCACCAATAATCCTAGCTGCTCCGTCTCTAAATAGCTAATTATGATGTTAACTCTTGTCTAAAATTAGCCTTACCATAGTCCCGGAAATGACCGGGACAATCCCGGTTCGAGAGCCCAATCCCGGGCTCCCGGCCGGTCTCCTCATTGTCCCAGCCAGCTGGGACTTTTCAGGTGCTCTCCGGACTCGTCGCGTATTTGCGACGAGGCCGGAGAGCTCCCAGCCTCGCCGTGTATTTGCACAAGGCTGGGAGCTCTCCGGAACAGCCCGAGTTTACTCAGGCTGTTCCGGAGAGCTCCCAGCCTCGAGGGAGGAGGTCCCCGCCCCCGGCCACGCCCCTGGCCACGCCCCCAGTCCCGGCTGTGTCTCGGCCAGTATCGCTTCTGTCACCCCCTGCATTGGGGGGGATCTGGTAAGGCTATCTAAAATTGTTCTGCTATACAGCTCTCTAGATTCCCTCATCATGCAACAGCTGTATCTCAGGATATCAATCCAGGCAAAAATCTCTCCAGGAGAAAACCATTCAGGTAGCCAGAGCTATTCTTGCTGTCCTCTTTTCAACGGTTCCCACTTCCAAAGAGACAAGCCACTTTGAACTTGAATAATAGCTTGACTCTTTGGCAGTCAGAACACTGTAATGAGCAATGCTCTGGTTCTTCCTAGTTCTTATAGAGTAGAGGAAGTGGCAGGGAGACAGAAATAAAAGGGGGGAACTTCCTGGGAGGGGGTAATTCTTGTTTCTATTCTAGAATAGCTGCTAGTGACGTTTTCCTTCTCATTATAGGAAATGCAATGGCAAAATCAGTCGGCAATACTCCAGCTATATGGGTTCTTTATGTGCATGATGTATCTCCCTTCCTTGGATCCCAGCCCAAAGTATTAGTTCATTACTTACTCATAAGGCATTTCTCAATGCATTTGGGGTTGTCCATTTGCTTAAACTGCAGGTTTCTCAGGACAAGTGTAGGTTATTTCTCATGTTCTGCATAGCATCAAATATAATGTCAATAGTGAATAATAAAAACGTGGCCAAATTCTGCAGTCATGCAAACAAAATTCCCATAGAAACCAGAGGGAGTTTTACTCAATTAACAACATTTGGAATTTGGGCCAATAAAAATAATAATCAGGTCCTACTATAACAAAACGTGTTCGTTTGTAGCACTGAACGTTCTGCTGCTCCCACACAACCCAAAAAAGAGATTTACATTTGTGATGATGATACCTTGCTTGTCCGTAGCATCATTCATCCATGGATTCGAAAGCAACATAATAGACCTACACCATGCAGTATGGGTGAGTGTATTGGCTATAAGCTTTGTACCAGGAAGTCTCCCGGGTTCAAATCTCACCTTAGCTATGAACTTACTAGGTGGTCTTAGGCAAGACCCTACAGCCCTGTTCAAACAAACAATCAAGGGACAAAAACAATTTTAGGTTTTCATGGCCCGCAATAATTGGAAAAAATGGGTGTGAAGCCATGGCAATAAAGTTTTAAAATGGTACTAATAAAAACGAGGAAACTAGGTGCAACTTGAGGATTGTAGTTTAAAATATAGAATATTAAAAACACATACACATTAACACTTAAAATAACACCGTTAAAAATTATTTGATGGTTTTAATTTTTAACGGTGTTATTTTAGGTGTTAATGTGTGTGTGTTTTTAATATTCTATATTTTAAACTACAATCCTCAAGTTGCACCTAGTTTCCTCATTTTTATTAGTACCATTTTAAAACTTTTTTTGCCATGGCTTCACACCCGTTTTTTCCAGTAAATTCAAGAATCCAGGGACACTGATTGAACAGGGAGGGAAGTGGGATAGAGGTGGCAAGCCTTGTCCCCAAACTACAGACATTCAACAGGAGTTGTAGGCCATTGGCGGAATGGGGCCATTCAACCCCTGTGAACCAATTCAACCCCAGATCATGTGCTATCAGCAAAATAATTTCCCTGCTGCAGTCAATGGTAATCAATTTCAGTAGGGAAAATGTTCAAACTAAGGCTGCAATCCTATGCACACTTACATGGGAGTAAAGCCCATTGAATATAGTGGGACTTCTGAGTAAACATGCATAGGATTGTATTGTTAGTCATATTGTTGCATATTAGACTAGTCAACTCTTGGAAGTTTGCTTTGTATACTCTGTTGGCCATAGCATGCTATTAAGTGTATGCTTGTTAAATGGTTTCAGGATCCCTGGATGAAAGATGCCACAGATGGCAAGGTAGCATCGTGTCTCAAAAGTTCAACCTCTACAAAAATCAGTGGTATAGCCAGACCACCCCCGGGGGGGGGGGCGGTCACATGACACCCCACACATGACCGCCCAAACCACGCTCCTTCAGCCCGATCAGGCCGCTTCCGTTTTTTTCGGCATGAAAAAGCACACCCCTGGGGTGTTTTTTCGCCTGATTTAGAGCGCAAATGGCCTGGGCGAGTGGGGGGGGGCAGGCCAATTCCCGACCCGCCGCTGGGCTGAAAACGCACGTTTTTGCTGCTGCTGCCGCCGCCACCATTTTTACAACCACTGGGTAAGTGCAACACCCACCCACCTCTGACATCATACTATGGTATTGCTAATGAAAAACGGAACCACATGGAATGTTGCCCCATAATGCTCATAGGTCTATGTGGCTAGTCGAAACCACTGGAGGTATTTTAGCAAACAAAAGTGAATTGGTCAAATCATCTCAACTGCTTTTCATTAATGTTTGGAGAATGTAGTTTTACTGCAGCATGCCTGCTTGTCAGAGTAGAACATAAGGAGCCAGAAACTCCTGAGTTCTAATCCTGGCTCTTGTGCCAATTCCTTCTGTGGCTTTGGGCAAGAAATAATTGTTCAGCTGTAAAATGCTTGTCTTAGCAGGAGAAATAATCTTGTGTAGAGGATCTTACATTGGTTTCCCATCCTTTGTTTCTAAGATTCCAGCTACAGAGATGTTCAAGCCTACTTACCCACTGTTTTTCCACTATACAGGTAGAAAAGAAGATGTTGTGGGAGATCCAAGGTCTAGTCGGGGAGGGAAAAATAGCAATCATGTGTTGTACCCTGTATAGAAGAGTGAGATCTCACAGAAGTGTCCAGGATTCACTTTGCAGGTATAGCTCTGCCTTGTTTTCACGACAAACACATCAGATGACACACATCTAACAATAAATCAGTGATACTAAAAACAAGATTCCTGTGATACAGCCTTGGCTGTAGATTTGTCAGCCTTCCACAGCATCCTTTCACAGGGTCTGATCATCTGATCATTTCTCCACTCTGTTTTTGCAAGCTGTCCAAATGTCCCCAGGCTACTCTTTTAAAATCAAGTGCAGATGATCCCAACTTTCCTTATTAGCTCTTTTTTCATTGTGGTTAGTGTTGTGTTGAAAAAATAATCTGTTAAAGACATTATTATAAGATGGGAAATATTAATTATTAATATTAAATATTAATTTAGTAGAGCATCTGAATATTTGGAGTACATGTCAAAACAGAACCATTTGTTATATAAACTTCCGTAATCCAATAGATTCCACACTTTGTATCACCAGCTGCTGTCAAAAGTGATCAATTATGAAACCTAGGGCCCAATCCTACCCAGCTTTCCAGCGCTGATACAGCTGTGCCAATGGGGCATCATGTGTGCATCCTGCAGTTGGTGGGGGGGTGTAACAGAGGCCTCCTCAAGGTAAGGGAGTGTTTATTCCCTTACCTTGGGGCTGCATTGTGGCAGAATCAGCACTGGAAAGTTGGATAGGATTGGGCCCCAAGTCATAAACCTTAATTCAAAAAACTTTCCTTTCCACCCCCCACATAAGCAAAGTTTGAGAATTCATTGTACCATTCTCCGTGTAATGTAAACATGTTGCAAACTATCAGGGCGCCTACAGGAGGTCTAGCATTCATTCAGATCCCTATGGGAGGCTGACTGCACAACCCTATCCTTTCTAAATGCCGGTGCAGTAGCTGCTGCGCTGGTCTAGGTTGTCGCAAATGTGCAGTAAAGCACGTTCGCGACACCCTGTGAGTAGAAGGCACTGGCGAGAAGGCCTGTGCCATCACGCTAGTGCTGCATCTAGGAGCACCACCACGTGCCATGTAAGGCTGCTACAAGCTGGGACTGGGGGACGGAGGGGAAGGGCATAACGGAGCAGGAGGAAGATGGGGGTGTGGGCGGATCAGTCCTGGGAGGGGGCAGGATCAGTGACACTGGCGCAAGCCAAATCCTATCCTCCTTTCCGGGTCTTTTTTCCTTGCATGGGGCTGCTTAGTTCTGCGCCAGCAATTGAGCTGATGGAAATCCAAGTAGCCGCATTGTGCAGGCTGGGGGTTTACCCGGGTTAAGGAGAAATATGTCCCTTTACCCCAAGGAGACCTCCAGTCTGCTCCTAGCCAGCGCTAGATGCAGCACGGGCCGCTGCACTGTCCCTGGATAGGATTGGGTTGCGAGGACATGGTTTTACTGAGGTCAGGCACAAAGCAAACTATGGGATAGGGGCCCCTTCTGTGTCTGATCAGATTACAGGTTTCGGGATCCAGTGTGTTAAAATTCAAAAAAGCTTGTCTAGCTCTTCAGAACATAGTCACAACACACACACACACACACACACACCACTCCCCACAGTTAAGACCTAAACAACAATTTTTGAAAAAGGTTTTGTTCCTTCAGCTTTGTTTCAATTCCCTATTGAGGATAAACAAACATGATTTCCAACAGTCAAAGTGTTTAAACTGAGTTCAACTAGGTTTTCTACAGCCAAGGTCTCCCCACCACCACCACCACCCCTGAAGAGGGGATTTGGCTGCTAGCCCCGGCCACCATCCCCCTCCACCTCCTCTCTCTTATAGTATGATAGGGAATTATTCAATCCATGACAGCTGGCTTAAACCTGTTGCCCTGATAATCCTTGTGATTCTGTAGTTGTAGTCTTTCCACTACTTAGGGAGGGAGGGATAGCACTTCACCCATCCTTTTTTTGCATGCGATCTTCCACCATATTTCACCAGATTTAGTGAGAACTGTGAAAACAACTTCTTAGTTTTTACTTACTATTGTCCAGTTGATTCTCAGACATATTTCCAAACATTATCGTATACAAACAGTGCTAATCCTGAAATCAATTTTTCTTTTCAATCACATAAATCATCTCTGATTCTTATCCTTTTTATTTATTTTATTTTATTTAAAAAAATTATATCCCGCCTCATCCTATGCCGAAGGCAAATGCCCTTACAACAAAAATTAAAACACATAGTTTAAAATAATACAGAAAATAAGTTTAAACAATACATTAACTAAATTTAAAAACAATAAAATCCACTGGGGGGGGGGCGACAGTATGGAGCAGAAAAGCAGCATGGCAGAGCATCTTGAGACACAGGAGGCAGACCACAACCCATCACCCAAACGCTAGACGGAACAAAAACTTTTTGAGCCCTCGCCGAAAAGTCATGAGGGAGGGGTGGGTGGGGGTGGGTTTTTGCATCTCATTTGCTGGCTGAGGCCTTTCATGAACAAAGATCTAGCTATCAACATTTTCCATGCCTCTGCAACCTCAAGGATTGACTATTGCAAGAGGCCAGTTAATTTTTTTCTCCAGTTCTGATTGTAATCCAAGCCAGAGAAGAATTCATATAATTGAAGGTGAGAAGGATGAATCACCAGAGTTCACAGCCTGAGCCTGGAAACTTCAGTGACATCTCTACTATACACTTGATGACTGACAATTAAATATGGGAACTCATTCCATTAAAGTATTGTGTCTGAAGTCATACGTGCTGGTATGAAAGCTGTATCTGTGACAGTCCATTCAAACATGATCATTACCACTTGATTTTGCAGTCATCAAGTGATCATCTAGCTCAGGGGTTCTCAACCCCTTCCTGGCCAAGTACCACCTCCAACGCCACTCTCCTGCTGCATACCACCGGAAGTGACTGGCAATGACATCGTCACCAGTTACTTCCAGGTTTTCAGAGGCCAGAAAACGCAGGTAGGAGGCTTGGGGTGGGTGGGAGCGCCCTTCTCAGCATTCCCAAAAGGCTCAGCCAAAGCCAGGAGCCTCTCGAGAGTGAAAACACGCCGCTGAAAGCAATGCATTGGAGCAGGGTTCCAGTGGTCCGGTGGTCCGTCTGAGTACCAGCAGCAGTCGGTTGAAGTACCACTGGTGGTACTACTAGTACCACTGGTTGAGAACCCCTGATAGCTTGTGTGAACCAATGTTGACGATGGTCTCTTGAATGTGTCAGCTGACTCAACTGAAAAGCATTGCTCTGAAGTGGTGTGAAGTGATGGACTTTGATAAGCACACATGTGTAAACCTGTCTGAAGAGAACAGGGCAACCAAGAAGTCCTCAGCTGGGATGAGATGCAACCATGAAAGAGAGATGGTCACCAACACCTAACTTGTAGGGTCAAAAATCTTATGACTTGGGCCATTTCTATATACACAAAGTTAAGCTGCAGTCCTATTCAGGCTTATTGGGGAGTCTCACTGAACTCAGCAGGACGTCCTTCCAAGTAAGCATGTATAAAGGTAAAGGTGACCCCTGACAATTAAGTCCAGTCGTGTCTGACTCTAGGGTGTGGTGCTCATCCCCATTTCAAAGCCGAAGAGCCAGCGTTGTCCGAAGACGCCTCCGTGGTCATGTGGCCGGCGTGACTCTCCTTGCCGCAGCGCATAGCATGTAGCTGGAACACAGAGCGCTGTTTACCTTCCCGCAAGCGGTACCTATTTATCTACTCGCATTAACATGCTTTGGAACTGCTAGGTTGGCAGGAGCTAGCCAAGCAACGAGAGCTCACCCCGTCGCAGATTCGAACTGCCGACCTTTCGATCGACAGCTCATGGTTCAGCGGTTTTTTTAAAAAAATATTTTATTTTATTTTTTGCCTAAATTGCTTTGTAATACAGACGTAAAGTTACATTGGTCAAAACATTTATTTAATTAAAAGTGCCTGTTTTCTGTGTTCCACAGCAAACTAATGATCAATCATTCACATAGATTGCATAGTTGAAGACAAATGTCTCAGCCTCAAAATGCCCTTTGTTCACCTAGCTTTGAATTCATCAAACGCACAACTTGCATTTCATCACAGATTCTCCTCTATGTATGTGCATCCTGTATTGAAATCATGCATATCCTTTCCTTTAAAAAGAAGTGCGAATGCTGTAAAAGAATACCAGTTTAAAAAAAATATAAAAGTGGAAAAGTAAATCTGTCTTCTATGTAATTTGATTTATTGTGCTATTTCCCATCAATATGTGCACTGAAAGAAGAATAGACTCTGCAAAACGCAATAAATATGTGCCTTGCTTAACAAAATAAACCCTGTTATATATTGTGGTAACAAAAAATAAATACCTTGAAATCTACAGATTGGCTGGCATTTCTTAGAATTTGATACTTTAAGTTCTTTAACTATACTCTGAGCTGAAATTCATCTTCTCAAAGCCCCATCTGCTGACTGCTAAACTTACCATTCTCCATAACTGGAAAGATGGTGCCTTAGAGCCAAACTAGACATTGCTTTAAGCGGATGATGGTCCCTCACATGACTGCTTTTCACCCCATTAAAGAGCAGCTTTAGAGGGGTGCATTCTGCATCAAGCAGGTAGCATGGAGAGAGGTTTTAACTTTATGCTACCATCACAGTCCTGATCCAGATCTCTGCCTCCGTCCCACCTGTTATTTCGCAAAAGAAAAATTCAACAAGTGGGCAAGTTCATACACAGATAGGTGGTCCTTCTTGGGAGAATGTTGACTTTTGAAGGGTTCCTATCAGTACATAACACATATGTGGATATGCAGGGATAGTATGGTGGATTTAGCCATTTGTGCAACTTCTACAGCAATAAACCCAATAATAAGACCCACAGTAACATGATGTTAAGATCCTGGCCACCGGACTGCGCCTGGAAACATTACAGGAATAAGCAATGCTGATGTAGTTTTTCAGTTATCCAGTGACTACTATATGTGGAATACAAATATAACACACAAATAAAGATGTCCATAAAGTGTGGATTGTTGAAGTACATATTTGCATCTGTGCCATTCTTTTCCGCAGTCTTTGTGACAACAACGAGTCATCAACATTAATATGACCAGGCTAGAAAGCAGTTATGTATATTTTTACACAAAATACTAATGCTCTCTTGGCTCCTAAAAGTTGAACATGAAGCGGTCTAATGCAGATTACTAAGGAGCAGGTTAGCAACCCTTCCATTTTCATGTAGCTCTGAAAGCGCTGTGGTTGGAAAGAGACACCATGCACATGTCTGCGATACTCATTATAGCAATGCTGGCCATTGACCCGGCCTGCCATATGGCATCAATAAGGCAATCCTCCATACACTCTAAAATATCTACGTGTCAGTTACTCCTGACCAAAACAATATTGTTATTCTTTGGCACGAATCCTTACCAATTAGCTACCTTGGAGAGGTTGGCGAGATCGTTGTCATTTGGCTGACTACAGCCATCTCAAAGGTATACAGGCTATAAGGAGAGCCAGGATATGTTTGCAAAAATATTAGCAGTAATATTTCTAGTATCCCGGCCCTGACCTCTTCCATAGTCATACTGTGTCAGTGCATTCTGTACATCTGTTCATTATCTGGCTGTTTCTACAGCCATCAATCATTGCCTTGGCATGGAGGAAACCAGCAGGAGGAAACACAATAGTAGTCTAACAGCACAATCCTATGCATGTCTACTCAGAAGTAAGTCCTATTGTGTTCGATGGGGCTTACTCCCAGGAAAGTGTATATTAGGATTGCAGCCTAAGCAGTTTTACATGGTTGATATGGGCTCAGTTGCAAGCTGGATGCGTGATGAAGAAATAACTCAATGGTCACCTTGGCACTCAAGCATGGGTCCACTAATACTATCACACCCAGCTGTAGCAGCACTGCTGGGCTTGACCAGGGCAGAGGTCAATCAAGCTGCTTGCATCATGTTGTGGCATTGGGCTTACAGGGAAGGCTTCAATGGGAAGACTTCAGACTGCTGTAGGACTATATAAGAGAACTGAGGCCTGTGCTCAGCTTGGGCAGAGTTTTAGTCATGGATAGTCTGGGGCACCCTGCAATAACCTTTAGAGGTTAAGATCTCCTTAAGAGAGGGCTTCAGACGCTCTAGAGCAGCGGTCGCCAAACTTTCAGACCTCACGGACCACTAAACTCACAATTTTGAATCCCTTGGTCCGTGACTTCATCGGCTGGAAGCCCCACCCCCCTGAAGAGATGTCAGCAGCCCGTCAGTGGCTGAAAACAGGTCCAGGGGTGGGCGGGGACCAACATTTCCACCCTCCAGAAGCCTCTCCAACGGTGTTTCGAAGCTCACCACCACAGCTGCCTCGCAAAGTGCCTTCGAAGTGGTGCGAAAAGCCTCGTCGCTGGCACTGCCGCCAATTTCAGCAGCCGGACATCCCTCTGACACACACACACCGGGGTGATGTCCATATTTCTCCACAGACTACTAACATTTTCTCGCGGACTACCCATTGGCAACCATTGCTCTAGAGCCTAGACCAGTCTAGTAACTGGAATGGGAACCACCACAAGCCCCAGGAGCAGTCCACAGGAATGGAAATCCATGTGTGCCACGTCTCTGTCCACTGTCATTCTTCCTCCCAGTATTTCCCAATAGTCAGACTAGGCTAGTGCAAGTTGACACCCAGCCACTGGCACAGGCAGTTAGAGGCTTTTGTCCTTGCTCTCCTATGCCAAACCACAGGTACTGTTAATGTTCTAACTGTACATATATACTGTATGTATGTTTATTCACCCAGCTATGTTATGGACTACTAGAGTACTCCTTCTCCCATCTCCAATTTCCAGTACAGGCACAACTCCTTCTCTAAATGCTAGTCTTCTTGAATCTATTCTACCCACATTCTCAATATATGCCCATTTGTTCATGTGAATTGACTCCAAGCATTTCCATTAGGCTCTGTACAAAAGCAGTGGTTGATCTTAGCAACATATTCTAAGCGGCTCAACATCTGAATCCAAAAAGTTTTAATTGTTACTTTCTCCTTTGCAATTTTTATGACACCGTTGTATACAGAGTCCCAGGTTGTTTCTTTTGGTTTCACCACTTCAGGCACTTTTTAGAGACAAGCACTGAATAAATTTACAAAAGAGATAAAATAACATGAAGGACAGTTGACTCAGAGAATTGAAAAGTGTTTTGCCTCAAATTATCATAGTGGAAAATTGGGAATGCTTGATGACATTTTTTGTTTAGAAGCAGTATTTAAATATTCTTAATAAAACAATAATACATTGATATTAATTAAATGCAATTTCAATGAAGTTAGCAATTACATTTCATTACAAATGTCCAGGTTTCCATAAGATATTTTTTTTAACAAAATCTCACTGGGCATATATCTCTGAGTCAGATGGTTACTGATCATTTTTATCAGGTCTTCTCTGCTTTGTTTTAGGTACAGTGATCATCACAGTGATCATCCCTTGCTTGAATTTCAAAATGTCTTTCTCTGAAACAATGGCCATAGCAATAGCTGAAGAGTGCTTGGCAAAAACATAATTTCCAGCAGCTTATTGCATTTGTACTTGCAATACTTCTTTTTTGCATTCACCATTGCAGCACATAATCCTGGGCCTTCCTCTCACTCACAGGAAGGGTGGGCATAGAGCTGCTTGTACTCTGATTGATTCTCTCATTCCAGTCAGTCCTTTCGTATTGACAGGCCTGCCTGTTTCAGAAAGCTAGGTCAAGGGAAACCTGGCTGATGATGTAAACTCTTGAGATGGGCAGCAGGAGTAGGTTTCCATACATACTGGACCTCTCCATAATTGGTGCACAAAACTTGGCAAAGGAATGCAATTTATGAGAATTCCAAAAGAAGCTGAAAGAAAGCTCTCTCCTTCTCTTCCACTTGACCTTCCCCAAGGTAATCTCTAATTTACTATTTAGAAAGACAGAGTTAGAGACCCCTGTTCTTCCCAGAATCAAGAGGTGGGAAAGCTTGGGTGCAGGAATGAAGAAG
Organism: Plestiodon gilberti rubricaudatus; assembly: GCA_026170595.1. Taxonomy (NCBI): domain Eukaryota; kingdom Metazoa; phylum Chordata; class Lepidosauria; order Squamata; family Scincidae; genus Plestiodon; species Plestiodon gilberti. Next base: position 112,016,027 of record JANXHW010000005.1, read on the forward strand.
CAGAGAACAGCTTAGTGGTTGCTTTTCACTTCCTATTTTCTTCAAATGTGCAGCTCATAATTCCTCCTCCAGTATTAACCATTGAAATGGACAGAGGAGTTGTAGATCCACATCTCCGGACAGTGGGAGGAATAGCCTGCCTTCCAGGCATTAAAGGCATGTCTGTGACACTGTGAACTGCATTTGGTGGAGAGAAAAGCAGCGTGAAAACTTGACGGGGGGGGGAATTTTGAGTATATTGGGGCGGGCACATGATGGACAATATGGACAGAGGACCAAGGAACTGCTATCCTAAAGGTGAGGAAAGAGGCAGAAATAGCAGTTTTATTTGCAGCCTATTTTCCTTCCCAGGCATTTGGTAGAGCCATACATACTGAAGGGGGGAGATCTGCATTTATTGAGGAGGAACTTAAGACAGGCAATGTCCTTATAGGCTGAAGAACGTGATCTAGTGACTGGAAGGGGGACATTTTGAGTTCACTCAGGCAGATTCATAAGGGCTAGAAGGAAATCCCTCCCCACACCAACTGTGATGGGCAGCCCAATCCTGCTTAAGGATCCAGCGGGCGGCCAAGGCCGCCCGCCGGATCCTGATCTCCACCGCGGGCAGCCTGCAGCAGGCAGCCCGCAGCGGAAAGTCTACTCGGGGAAGGGGACGCTTGTGCCCTTTCCCAAGTGTAACAGCGGCTGGGGCCGATAGGCCTCCTTGGATTTCCGCCAGCTATTTTGCTGGCGGAAGTCAGAGGAGGCCGTGTAATGGCCCAGCTGCTCGGCGGGGACCGGGATATGGCGGGCGCCATGCCCCTGCCCGGGGTGGCTGGGCCTATGGGCGCCCTCCCAGCTCCGCCGTCCCTCCTCCCATCCACCGATCCCCCCCCACCCATTGGATCCAAACTTACCTGGGTCCGGCGGATGGCCGAGGGCTCCGGCGGCGGAGCTGGGAAGGCCAGCCTTGCGCCGGCCTTCCCAGCTCTAAAGTAGTCACAAACATGCTTTACGGCATGTTTGCGACCACTACAGGCGGCGGAACGCTCGGTCCGCCGCCCAATAATAGAGCAAGATTTCGCTCTGTACTGTATATGTTTAAAGCCCTGTAATGCTTGGGGCCACAGGACCAGAAGGAATGCCTGATCCCACATCAACCTAAGCCCTCCTCTAGATGCCCCTGCAGCCATCTGAAGTGAGGGAGGTAGTAGCGACGGGAGAGAGCCTTCTTCACGGTAGAATTCTCTCCCCAGGAAGGTTCACCTGGTGCTCCTGCAATGGTATTTCTGGGTGCTAGGCAAAGACTTCTTTTTATTCTGTCAGGCTTTTGAAGTTGTATTCATGACTGTATTCATCATTGTTTTGATTAGAATTGTGGTATTTTGTGATTTGATTTTAAAGTTCCGTTTTGTAAAATTGCTCTGGAAATGGTGTTGAAGTATCCATATGTTATAATAAATATGTGCACAACATACATTTTAATTCAGATTGGCAGGTAGAAATGGGTGCAGCAGAAGCAGCCTGTCATCTAGCCAAAACAAAGTCTCTTTGAATCTAAATTCCTGCACATACATAGGAAATGGCCTCAGGACCCTGGTCCATCTAGTTCAGCTTTGTTGACACTGACTGGGGCTGTCCAAGGTTTCAGACAGGAATTTTTCTCTGCCGCACCTGGAGATGACAATGGATTGAACCTGGGACCTTCTGTATACTAAGCAGATGCTCCTCCACAGAGCTACAGCTCCTCCAAATCAGCACGTTAATTAAGCCTCCTTTTTGCATGTCAGTCAGTTTCTTAGCCAAGTCTGAAGAGTCATCTTAGGGCATGGAGCGCCTTTCCAAAAGGAAAAGGGGGGGGGGACCCATGACCAAGAGTGTCATGACCACTTTGAAAACTTTCTTAAGGAGGAGAATTCTTCTGTTGGCAACGTGCTATCAGGAACATCTGGGTCTAGTGTTATCACAGTCTCTTCTGTTTATTTTACAAACATCCATCCGCGGCAACATTTCTGAGTTGTAGTAAATCTGAGACATGCGAATGAGGAGCACAGAAAATGTGTCCTGGGGACACTGAGGGTAAAAGTATAAATTAGGACAAAAGTCAGAACTAGCTAACCTGTCAAAGGGGGTATTTATTTGCCAGCAACTGTAGGGCTTCAGATAAGAACCTGTTCCTGTGGCCTGGAGGCATTACCTACCCCCAGAATTTTGGATCAAGTAACATCGTACCCGGTGCATGAAAGATGCTGCCCATGCAGGGTGGAGGAAGGGGGAGAAAAGGAGGAAAATCTTCTTTTAGTGGGAGGTAGTTTGAAAGAGAACGGGGCTAGGGTAAGCAGTAAAGATACTTTGCCACGATGAGATATTTTATTCATTTATATTAATCCCCCACCCACCCCGCGCTGCTATTCTGTTAAATACACAAAGCAAGGTACAATAAAATACAACACACACACACACAAAAAAAAATAACAATAGTTAGAATTACAAATAACAGCAACATTCACCACAGAAGTCTGAAACAGTTCTATAACAGAATAAATAGCACTTCTTTATCTCACTCCTGAAAGACAACAGCATGGGCATTGGGCAGGCCTCCTTGAGGATGGAATTCTACAAGTGGAATTCACAGCCTAGAAGCCCTCCTTGATCATAACCTGCCTCACTCTGCTGGCAGCAGAGGCACCTGGAAGATGGCCTCCAAAGATGACTTCAGTGCACTGGTAGGTAGGAACATGTGAATGCTGGCATTCCTTCAGGTACTGAGGGAAGTATAGGACACCGCTAGTAACTGAGTAACATCTGGAAACCCAATAACTTGAATCCAGTGGAGCCCTTCCACTGTCGCACAAGGCAGTTCTGCTCATGTGAGGAAAGGTCCCTGGTTTTGCAGATTTCCTCCCTTCAGCTGCAGGCCCCATTCTTAGGCTTACCAGATCTCCAACTGGGACAGAATGTTAGACCTTTAGGAGAAGGAATGTGGGCAGGTGTAGCTTGTTAAACCTTAGAGCACAATCCTAGGCATGTCTACTCAGAAGCAAGCCCCACTGAACACTCTGTCCCAGTTGGAGATCTGGTAAGCCTACCCATTCTGGAAGAGTTCCCCATTCCATGATCAGAAATCAGTTACTTACCGGTAGGTTCCAATCAATACATTTTGAGCTAGTTATAGCTTTTCAACAGGAGTAATAATGAAAAAGTGTGTGTTGACATAAAGGTATCAGGCTAGCTGTTAGAACAATGTATTGTAAATTATTGAAGCATTCGCATCATAAGTGATAGAATTGCTCCATCGGTCTACTATTCAAAACTCCATCCCAAAACAGTCAGATTTGGAACAGTCTGGAAGATTCGGAGAATGGCTTGAAACTATATTGTTCATTTTCATTATAACCCCTGCTAAAAAGCTGTATGTGACTTGAAATGTCATGTAATAATCTGTACAATGCATTTTAGGTTCAGATACGTTTACTGGTCTTGTTTCACAACAAGCCTGCAAATTCAGTCTTTACTATGCGCTTTTCATATGAAGTAATGAGAATGAGATACAATTACTGTATTTGCTCTGGACTTGCAGCCAGTACACAGGTAAGTTATTATTTGAATTTGGAATTCTTGCATCCAACTTGATCGTCTGCAAATTATCCCACTTCTGCCTCCACTCCCCATGTCCTAGAGTTGTAGTCATTTTTTTCTGCAAATCTTTTAGTAACATCAAGCTGGGATGTGTCTGTCTTCAGTAAGTCTAATAAAAAAGGGTTACTGTTGATTAGGCATTGAATGTCAAGTTTCCCTTGGATGAAATTGTGAAATGTAAGCAAGGGATAAATAAATGTGATTTTTTTTTTCAGTTACTATAGGCCATTTAACTTTATGGTTTATCAAAAATCTGTTATTTAATGGAATGATTGGAGCTGTGTGTGGTTTCTACCACTGGCTTTAGCCAAATTTCATAGTTTCTACAAATTTACTGTAAGAGGTTATGGCTTGACAATGGAAGACCACATGAGGCTACCAGCCTTGCCAAGCTATGCTGAATTATAGTGGTTTTGTAGCATTGGGCTGTTCGCCACAGGGAACCAAAGGTCCATAGCGAGAGAAAATGCTTTGCTAGGCAGTCCTTTTTCTTCTTCAAATACAGAGATCTAACTAGAGCTTCTTGCTACAGTACATTAAGAAGGAGCAGAATTAATATGTACCAAAGTCAAAGTAATGTAAAATAAACATGACTACCTTCTCTCTGTCACAAGGGGTGGTGATACCCAACCATTAGCTTAGATCAGCGTTCTCCCCACAAGTTGGAGAAGTTGCATGTATTTGCGGGGGCGGGCCAATGGCATCCAAAACCAGAAGTGGGTCTCAATCGCTTCAGGGAGCCGATCTGAAGTGCAGGGAGGCCCGCAGAGGGGGCCATGCCCCCCACCCTCTAGAGGGCCGGCGCAACCCCCAGTAAGTAAAAAAGACCCTTTTTGTCCCAGTGGCGGTGGCAGGATATTGCCCACGTCGCCACCCCCCCTTAAGGGGGTAGCGAGCACATCCGGTTCTCGTGGTGGGTCACAACCCACCACTTTGACAACCACTGACTTAAATGCTTTTAAAGAGGAATTAGACAAATTCATGGAGTACAGGCCTATCAATAGCTACTAGTCATAATGGATATTTGCTTCCTCCAGGTTCAGAAGAAGTGTGCATGTGAATAACATCTATTGGTGAACAGTGGGAAAAGGTTGCTGGACCTACGACTTTGGTCTGATCCAGCAAGGCTCTTATTATGTCATATTATGTTCATATGAACCTACCAAAGTCTTAAGATTGGCATCAGAGGTCCTGCTGTGTAGCCTGTTGTTGACCCATGTGCTGATGGGTACAAGAGAGAGGTGAAGCCTAATTGTGGGACTCCCTGGAGAAATCCACCAGACTCCATTCTCTTCTGATATTTTGGCAGGCACTTAAGATCAATCTGTTTCAGCAGGTTTGTGAATGTTGATAATTGCTACACTGGATTTTTTAATGGATGGACTTCTTTTGAATCTCTTATTAGGTCCAATTTATCCGTGTTGGGCAGCGCAATCCAACAGAGAGTTCGGGCGGCAGAGCAAGTGCTCCACTGCCCAAAGCCATCGCGAACATGCCGTAAAGTACGTTTGCGATGACTCTAGAGTAAGGGCCGCCGGTGCTAGGCCGGCAGCCCTTACTCCGGCGCCGGATCTCCCATGCGGCCGCCAGAGGAAGGTAAGAGATCCCCCAGAGGGCGGCGAGGGAGGGGGGCATTGGACATGCCGGCCCGGGAAGGGTGTAAGGATGGCATCCGCCATATCCCCGTCCCCTTTCCAGCCGGCGCAGCCTTTAAATGGTCTCCTCCTACTTCCGCCAGCAAAATAGCTGGTGGAAATCCGAGGAGGACCATCGGGCCTTCCCCGGTTTACACCATGGAAAGGGGACGAATGTCCCCTTCCCCCGAGTAGACCTCCAGGCCACTCCAGAGTGGCCCAGAACAGAGTTAGGATCTGGCGGGCAGCCTTGGGCTGCCTGCCGGATACTTTGTTAGGATTGCGCTGTGAATTTGTAAGATTTTGTTATATATATATATATATATATATATATATATATATATATATATATATATATATATATATATATATATATATATATATATATATACGTATTTAAGAAACTATATTGCAGTTTAGTTTGTTTGACCTTTTCTTGTAGTTCTTCCTGGATAAAGGACAACTCATGTCCTACTCATGAAAAGTAGATGGCAGTATTAGAGTGGCAAAATCTGACCCATCAACAGTGAGCCACCTATTTGGGGATATTCTTTTCTACGTCATCCTTCAAAAGTCATCGCAGCAGTCAGATATTATTGCAGTAGTCACAGGTCACACCTCCTAGATTTATTCTACACGACATAGAAGAAGAATAATGTGGTAGAACAAAAAGCCAAACCTCACAAGATGCTCGGTTTTTGGTTTTCGTGTTTTACAAAATGCAGTGGGAAGAGGCTGTAGTAGCTCAGTGCTAAAGGCAAACACAATTGCAAACAGAATATCCAAGCTTCAGCCTCTGGCATCTCCAAGTACAGCTGGGAACAGACCCCCATCTGGCCTCTGCCAATCAGTGGAGACAATATTGAGCCAGATGGATCAATGGTCCAACTCAGCAGACAGCAGCTTCTTGTGTTCAGCCCCATGAAGGTCACAATCTAAAATGCAAAGGCCATGGTAAGAGGGAAGGAATATCCAAACCTTTTCCCCTCTGGATTTACTAACAATTCCTTGAGCTCTCTTCCCCCCCCCCCCCCCCCAGTGATTTCACAAGAGGAAAAGCAGCTTAAGGGGTGATTTTTTTTATTTTATTTTTTTAGTGAAGAAAGTTTTGGACTGGAAACAGGAAGCTCTTCTCCCTACCAGCTTGGGTTTTTCACTGTTTTTTTTTTTAAATGCAACTAAGGGTCATATTATTTTTGAATGTCACCACATGTTTAAAATCCTGCATGTAGAAAAGTAGATCAGGCAAAAAGATTTAGCACAATCCTTTTCCTGATGTTCAACTTTGCAAATTGCAGGGTATTTTCTTTACGTGGGGGGAGGGGCATTCAGAAACATGACATTTCCACCCAGTCCAGAATTCGAGCACTTTCTTCAGTCTAATTATATGTAGAATTCTTAGGGTCCCATCTCATGTAATCTTCAGGGAAGTTGCTATAATAGCATGGCATGGCTCCTTCCCACACTGCAGAAGCCTGAATTCACAGGGGAGGAGCCGGTGCTGGGGCCAAGTTGCTGTGAGCCCTGGCCTAAAGCCCAACCCACTCACCCTCGTGGCTACCATTACCACTAGCTACTACTAGAGCTTCAGAAGGTGGCCAGGATGTGGCCCCTCAGACAATAGTGTGGTGCCCCACCTCCTCCCACATGGTCCAGTCTTCTTCTGTTACTTCTCAATATTGGAAGGAGACACTCTACAAATTAGACTCCCGTCCCTGACATAAATAATAAATCTGCAGAATTGAGTTTCTTGTGGTGCAGAGTTTGGATTGTGTGTGTTTTTGCCACTCTATCCCCCTGTCTCTTGAAAATGTCCAACCATATTTTTAACACCAGTAGTTACACCCTGATCATAACACTGTCTTTTGCAACAATATGCTAAATGTAAGAACAATTGTGACCACCAGAGGGCTCACACTTTTTTTCTAATAACTCTGGTCATTTCTTATGTCACACATTCCCAAACATATACAGTAACTCGAATGGACAAACATACATTTACACTTGTAGGAAACAAGGAGCAAACAGCCCCCTCCCCCCCCCAAAAAATAATAATATATGAACAAAAACATTAGTTCCTACTTAAAGGCTATTAGTGGAACAGCAAATGCCAACATGGTCATTTGAGGGGGAACTGAGTTATATCAGAATAATTTCATTTCAGTTGTTTTCTCAGACAACATCTCCAGAAAGCCGAAGGATAACAACAAAAGAATCCAAGAAAGCCATGTAGGAGGAGGTTGAATGGAAAAATGTGAGCAGGCATTAGTTTCTGATGTGCCTCTGAACACTGATCACAGCAACAGAGCAGAGCTCTTCTGGGTCAGACTAAAGGTCCATCAAGTACATACAACATACTGTTTCCCACACTGGCTAACCAGTTGCCTCCAGAAAGACCACAAGGAGGACATGAAGCAGTAGCCCTCACCTTGTGGTTTTCCCACAGCAACTAGAACCTCCATGTTCAGAGATACCACTGAATGCCACTTAGGTGACATTGCTAATAGCCTTTGATAGAAATACCATCAATGAATTTGTCTGCCCTCTGCCCCTCCCTTTAAAGACTGGTGGCCAGTTTTACACCTCATGGTAGTAAATTCCATAAAATTACTGCAATTATATATTGTACAGAGAAGTGTAAGAGAGAAGGCAGAAACTGAAGAAGAAACTGAAACCCTCAGAGATTAAAAAAACTACTTGTCGCTTTTACAGCTGTTTTATGCAATCATGATGCAACAATATGCTTCCAGTCTGCTAAACTGAGAGTAAATGACCAGGTCACAACTGGAGATGTTGCCTATCTACAACTGGAGATGTTGCCTGTCTACAACTGGAGATGTTGCCTATCCACAGACACAAGGGTGAGGTGTGTAGATGTGGCTTCTCCTGCCCCACTCTTTCCCTTTTGGCAGCTTCCCCTTCCACCTGTCAGAATAAGCAGGACTCTCGTCATTTTGCCTATGACAAGTGTCCACAGAAGGAGAGGGGCAGGAAACAGAGAACTCTCCGAAGATCCCTCTGTACCTTGAAATCCACTGCTGAATGGGGACATGAGGCAGCCAGAACTTCTGATTTACCTCTCCACAGTCTGTGGAGTCCAGGTTTGTTCCTCAGCAGGCTGGGAAGGGAAGAGACAAAAGGACTTGCAGGGTAGGTGGATGAGCTCATCTCTCCCCTGTTCAGCATCACATTGTAAAATATAGGAGGGACCTCCAGGTTGTAATCTGGCAACTAGAGAAGCTGTAGGGTACTGCAGCATTCCTTTCATGGCTATGGTGCTGTTAAGGCAGACAGGGCCATGCAGTTTGGCAACGCTCTGTGCCAGCACTGGTCCTCTCTCGATCAGGAAGCACTTGGGTGCCTTTTTACGTTTCTGCTTTATTCATTATATCCACCTTCTTTATTCCTTCCACAGCCCCTCTCCGTGTCTTTACCCATGTCTTCTACACTAGTCATAAAATCGGAAGGTAATATTTCAAATGGTTTCTAGGTATCTATTCAGCTGACAAAATTTATCCACCTGGCTTAAGTTATGACAAGAACTATGATTTATCTCTAGGAAGCAGACAAGAGACTCTTCTCCTGTGCAGAGTCATCTCTCTCTCCTCCCCCCCCCATCACATTGACAATGGTTTCTAGGAAAAGTGCAGACCTTCAAAAATTAGTAAATAAATCTCTTATCAAATCTCACACAAGATCCTTTCAGACCATGATAAGATAAAAACGGGATAAACTTGCCAAGTCCGCTGTGGAAATGTGTAAAGTTAAAACTGGCTACAGCACAAGTCAACGCATAGAGTCCTTTCTCAATGTGGATTCCCCCCTCCCCCCTCAGTTTGGATAAAAGGAGTCTTCTTGGCTTGCTACAACAGATCCTGCAAAGGTATACATTTAAAAGTTGCATGGACAAGAATATTCTGCCAAGCAGAGCTTCTTCTGTTACTGTAGCAGAAGAGACATAAGTCAGGAAATGGGGGGAGACTAACCCCCACTCTGCCAGCACTGTGTCCTCAGCTCAAGGTTTGGGAACCTTCCGCTGCTTAGAGAGAGAGAGAGAGAGAGAGAGAGAGAGAGTTTGGCCTTTAGATGAAGCTGCCATACTGAGTTCATCTAGCCCAGTTGTGTCTACTCAGGCTTACCAGATCGCCGACCGGGACGTTCCGCCGACGCGCTCCGTCTCCTATCGCCCCTCCCCCCCGCCGCCCTTAAGGGCAAAAAGGAACGTCCCGGTCGGCGATCTGGTAAGCCTGTAGTGTGTGCCCATGTAGTGTGTGCTCATAGACAAGGTCTCCAGAGTCATAGGCAGAGGTCATTCCTTATCATCTGCTACATGTTTTTAGCTGGAGACTGAATGTGGGAATTTCTATGTGCATCTCACACATGTGCTCTGCCAGTGAGCTATGGCTTTTCCCCTACTATAGGCATGGACTAAGATAAAAGAAAGCAATTTATGGCACAATCCTTGGCCTGTCTGCTCAGAACCCTACTGAATTTGATGGAACTTATTCCCAGGTAAGTGTGTATAGGATTGCAGCCTTACAGCGCAATCCTATCCAGCTCCTCCACTGGTGCAGCCAGTGGGGGAGGGCAGAATGAGAGGCTTTGGAAGGGAAATGGGATTTAAATTCCCCTTACATCCCCCCTTTAAAGGGGATTTAAATCCCCTTTCTCTTCCAAAGCCTCCCATTCTGCCCTCCCCCACTGGCTGTACCAGTGGGGGAGCTGGATAGGATTGCGCTGTCAGTCAATGGCAATGTTCAAGATAGATCAGAGGAACGTTTGTGTGGGAAAGGAGTGGTAGAGTAAATATACTGTTAAATAATTTGCTCTTTTTGTATGGATCTGTTCTCCCATCTCATTTACAGACACAGGATTTCATTTCTTATGGAAATGGAAGGGTCCGAATCTCTTATAAAGTGTCTAAAGAGCTGGCAGTGCTTCAGAAAACTGCAATGCAATTGTAATACCAGCTTACCGGGAATTCCTGATGATATTTTAGGCTCTAAATTTCACTAAGTGGGAAGTCTAAGGCCTACCAAAATGTAGATAAATGCATGATCAGGCCTATCTATAGGGGTTACCAAATGGCTACAAGGAGGCCTAGCCTGCACAATATACTGTGCAGAAATCAGCAGCTTTTCACCACATTTGGGAATACAAATGTAAAAAACTGTCAACCTTACTAACCTGATAAGTGTAGCATGTATGATACAATGCAAATGTGACAGGTTTTCCTGACAGAGATGCCATAGAGAAATAAAATATTTCGAGATCTGAAGCCATGTAATAGTTTTTAGTACTAAGTTTTACAGTAACATGCAAAAATCCAACGTTTCGGCTGTCAAAACTGGCAGCCTTCGTCAAGGAAACAAGATGAGACTAAGAGAGTACAGTACTGCCTCACGTGCCCTCACAAGATTTGGGTGCCGCCATCTTGGATCTCGCGAGATCCAAGATGGCGGCGCCCAAAAAAAAGGTAAGTTTTGTCACTTTGAAATTGGCGGCGGAGGCTGTGGGGGCACGACGGCAATGGCACGATGAGCAGCACGATGGCAATGGCACGACGGGCGGCGGCACGACAGACAGCAATGGACAGCAATGACGGCAGGCGGCAATGGTGGCACGACGGGCGGCAATGGTGGCAACTACAGGCAAGTCGATTTAATTAATTAATTGGCTTAATCGGGATCCAGTGTTAAAAATAAATAAAGTGTAATATAATAAGTGTAATATTATAAGTGTAATATGAGTAATACAAGTAAGCGACTGACATATTACATGAAGACCTTAGAAACTTAGGTTTAGTTCCTCCATCAACCACAGATTCATGATATAGCTTTTGGCAAACCACTCTTTGAACTTCAGTCGTCTATCTATTGTAAAATGCAAGCAGTAGTGACTTTTCCCACAACATAAGGCTTAAGAGTAGTAGTAACAAAGACAAAAACGCAACGCATTCAGCTTTGAAAGAAACCAGGTCATTCAGGGTCATTCGCAAGCATAGTTTCATCTACCAAGTCCCAACACAAAAAGGATAATGATACCAATTGTGTCTATAACAACATGGCATCTTTATGTCCTTGATCATTAAGATCTAAGTGTACATTATAAATAAACAGCTGTTTTGGAGCACATTGCAAGCCACTAACAGAGTTGATGGATTTGAATGACATCATAACCTAAGAGGACAGACACACTGCTGGCCAGCTGGTGTTATATATAATACAGTATACACATATTTGAGGGGAGGGAAATAAAGAAGCAAAAGACATGTATCTCCTGTGAGAAGGCATGTGACATAGTGGCAACATTATTTTTTGCTCACTCAGATTGCCAGCTTTTTTACCAGCTCTTGCTCCTGTGCTTTTGACAGCAGCTTGATCTGCAGACATTAGCAGGTTATGCTTATGGCCATGCATGTCATGAGAACCCTACTGATCCTTGCTGCTCTCAAAGGTACAGGAACTAGCCAGTTTTCTCTAGTCAGTGGGCAACCCTATCTTCTATCCATGCTGGTTTATTCGTTTTTGAATATCACAAAAGTATAGTCATTACCCTCTCATAGGAGATTTTTAGGAAATCATACCAGCCAATATGCTAAAGAACATTGCAGAGTGATTGCATACAGGTTAGTAAAAGTTAAGCGTCCCTCACAAGCATTGTATATGAATCAGACTGCAAAATAGTGGTTTTGGGGTTAATGTCAGCAGGAGCTGGTTATGATGACGGCTCAAGGCGCAGACATGCCCTGGCTTCTCGGCTCATACAGTGCAAAGATGTACAAGCTGATATGGGAATGTGCATCCGCCCGGCTGAAATGTGAACATCCTACAGTATGTTTCATTTTCCCTTGCAGCTTCAGCTTCTTTGACTTCTTAAACCATTTTTCCCTCCCCATCACTAATGTACATTCTTTTAAGGAGGGAGGGGGAAAATGCTTCAGTGCTCCAGTTTCAAAATGCAAAGGTATGATGTTATTTGTCACCATGCCCAAAAAAGTCCTTACTCTGTAACTTTGCCAGAAGAGGGAGAGAGAGAGAGAGAAAGAAGGCAAATGTTCCCCCAGCTGTTTCCTGTCTACAGTGTCTGTGTAATGTAGATAAATGTGAGGATTTTCTCTAAATCCCTCTTCTGTTTGCTAAATCTCACTGTCACTGCTAAAATCAGAGCAGATAGAGCCTGCGCAATGGAATAAAGTCCTCAATATTGAAATGTGACATTGCTCTCAACATCTCACCTCTCCCTGGATTTCTTTTCTTTTTTTTTCCTCATTATTACTGCTAACCAATTCATTTCCAGAGTTTGCACTTAAGAAGCAATGGAAAAAATCAACAGTCTTTCAACACAATTATTTAAGTGCTGCTTTTGTGATTTCTTGAAGGTAAATCTTTCTTCCTATTTGATTTCTTTTTAAAAAAAATATTTTTTTTAATTGTGTATGATCTGATTCTGGCTAGGAGAGTGTTATGCACTTCTCAGTGACATTTCTGTTCTGGGAATTCTTTCTCAAACTGCTAAACAGGCAGTTTGAGCAGAGCTGAGGGATGACGGCATATGATGGTTGGTCTGAATACAGCTCAGTGACTGTAAAGGTAACTCTTGCAGGTACTTAAGAATTCAACTTGTGTTGGGGAAACTTTTAGGTAGAATTTTGCAATGTCATATCTGAAATTTCCACTTACATCATGTTCTTTAACTGCTGCTGCTGAACATGGAAGAAGAAGTTTGGGGGTTCACTGCAGGTGCAGATGTTGCCATTGTGATAGCTATTCGACATCAGGTAGCTGGTTCAAATGCTCAGAGATTACTATGTGTTCAGAGTTAACACGGAAGACTGAATTGTACAGCTCCCATTGCAGCTGTTTGCTGGCACTGTTTTGCATTTACTTTTTTAATGCTTTCCTGTTAAAGTCAAAGTGAAGTTTGTTTTTCCTTTCCTAAAATAGAAACCATGTACAACTTTGCTGGCCATGTATTTGCATGTAAGTTTCAGTAATTGTGCATTAAGGAAAGGGCAGAAAGCCTTTTGTCCACCTTCCTTTTGCCCTTTGCAAGGGAAGGTTTTGTGAAGCAAAGTTTGATACGAATGTTTATACAGTATATTACTATTCACTGCTCCAGAGGAACATAAACACTTTTTAGGTAAAATTGGCTTCCGTCAATCCACTGACCTCTGTTTTCTGTCAGCTGGCCTTCACTCAAGTTTCCATTCTCAGCAAAATTATATCCTTCAAGAACTTTAGTGTGTGTTTTTTCCCATTTGCAGGCAACATTTTATGCAGTTGACAGTCTCCAGTGCAGGAGATGCCACTGAGTTTAAAAAAAAATGCTTTACCTAAGTGGAATTCATCCTTTTATTTTAAGACAGAATGGGGGAGGGTTGTAACTTAATTTACAGTGGAAGAACACAGAGTGTAATCCAAATCTTGCTAAAATTAATAGCCAGTGAAGGATCAGGGTGACAACCCCCAAACTATGGGCATCCACTGTTCAGTTTATTTGAGAGAGGAAAAGAGAAATAAACTAACCAGTACTCTTAAAATAAACCCTTCAGTCTATAGCACAGTTCCCACCTTCTATCATTTCACTATGGTCCATTGAAGTAAATTAAGTTATCCCAGTTTATAATAGAAGGATGTTTCCCCATGGATGATGTGCAGCATGATAACAAACTTGGTAACTCAAAAGTCTGTCCTACTGAATTCAAAGGGACTTAGTTCCTAGTGCTTGTACTTCAGACAGCTGCTTTAGCCCTGTAGTGCTGAGGGGAAAGGTACCATGAGAAAGAGATACCAAGTAGCATGGACTTTTTCCACAACAGCCATTCTCCTGGATTGTGCCACTTGCATTGACTCTGTAAGATCTTTGTCTTCCATATGGACTAGAAACAATTGGCATATTGGCATGGCTTCGGAGTGTTAAGCAGAACACCTTTCCATACAGAAGTGCCCAGAGGCTTCTTGTTCAAATCTTTCTTCGTGTTACTTTTATTGAATCTCCTGTACCAACCTGCATGTTTACTAGCGTTGTTGTATTTGGCAGCATGGCATGGGTTTCATTAGCACGGATTGAAAACTTTGATCTTATGGTTCCATAGGCAGCCAGGCAATTTTCAAAGATCTAAAAATATACAGTATATCATTAGTCGATGGTGTTCCTGTCGCTGTAGTTGTGTCACGAGGCATATCCAGTAAACGAGAAGCGTAATTGTTTTAGATGGTCGCAAATCAGTGTTCACCCAAATTTTAAATGAGTGTTTCTATGCGCTGCTTGATTTAAAGCTTGCTGAATGGGAGGAGTTGGGGGAGGGCAAGGAAGGTGTAAAAGCCGCGGAGTGAGCCATCTGTTGGCTTCCTTAAGTGCCACTGTTTTGGACTGCTGTTCTCTGAATGCAGTAGATGCTGGATGTTCTGCTGCAGGAGAGATCCCATGGAAACTCCAGCTGTGAAAAACAATTGGTCATTCATTATAGGGGTGTTTGACCAGTCTAGCACTGTACAGAGTTGGACTCGGAGTCCAAATGAAATCAGATGCTTCAATAAACTCCACCTACATGCCAGGGCATGCTTTTAAAGGCCTCTGTTTTCTCTGAAATTTGGACACTGAATAAATTGGACACACCTCGACCTGTTGAAAAAACCAGCAGCCAAATTGTTAGATCATTGTAAGTATTTTCTTATGAATCCCACCATCCCATCTGACGAGAAAAGAACTGTAACGTTTCAAAAGGGAGTGTTTTCTGTCAAATTCCTGAATAATCTTTAAGGAACTGTTATATGTTTTACAGATGAGCTTCATAGGCCCATTTGGCCTATGAACATATGACTCCATTACTCTTTCCCAAACCTTTGTAAGTTCTTGATTTGTTTTATAATTTAGGGGAAAATGTTGGAAGTTCTCAGAGATTGCATTGTGTCACTCTCTTGGCTTGCACCAAAGGAGTGGGAAAAACATGGATACCTTGCCTCTTGTCCTAATAACAGGAGTGTACATTTTACTACAATGTAGCTCTGCTGCAAACTCTCAAAAAATATAATATTAAATGAGGTTTATGCTTGAAGACGGGACAAATGCGATTCAAGAACACACCGTTAAATACACCGTGTTCAAAGATACACAATGCCATTCCATTGAGATAATGGTGGAAGGACTCTTTGAGTTGCCTCCTGGGAAACAAGAACATAAATAGCAAGTGATTTACTCCTATACTACGGCAACAAAGGCTGCAATCCTATCCACATTTGCATGGGAATAAGCTCCATTGACTATAATAGGATTTATTTCTGAGTAGCCATGCATAGGATTGGGTTCTAGGAGAAATTATTTGTAGGACAAGTGATGTTGGTACTGTTCAGGGTTTGCTTTAAGATTAAATGCCCAGTGTTGGGCTGCAGTATGGACGGCCCTTCTGTCTCCTACAGAAGTTCTGCTCATGAATTCAGGTTTTTGACTGATTTTGAACCTGAGAAAATGGGGGAAAGATGCTTCTTCTGAATAAGAACATTCATTGCCTCAACCTATCCCACTGACCTTGTGTTGGAGTTCTTCATTGTGGCAATGTCCTCTTGATGAATTCCATTTTCCATATTGTTTGGTACTGGCACCCATCATTACGACAGATGGTGATGTGTGCAGGGAGGGGTTACATATAGTATGGACCTCAGACGGCGCAGCAGATCTCTTTTTGCTCTGTGCACTAAAAGCACATTAAACCCCTCTGTTGGACCCCTGTCTGTGACCCCTTGTCACAGAGAAGGAGCCATAGCTCAGCATTACAGCCCTTGCTTTAGATGCAGAAGGCCCCAAGTTCAATCCTGGTGTCTCCAGATAGGACTGTGAAAAACCCCTATCTGAAATCCTGAAATCCACTGCTAGTCAGAGTAGACAGTATTGAGTTAGATGGACTAGAAGATGGCAGTTTTGTATGCTCCTAAGAGTAGATTTTGCCCTTGCATCAATAGGGTCCCCAAATGCAGCCTCCCCCTCAAAGGGGCCTGCCCATCAGCAACAATTCACTTATGCACTCAGGGGTACCCCACTGCAGTAGGGGCTCAACCTACTGCTTCCCAGCACTGGTGATGCACAATCATTAAGTATCAAGTCTGCCCTTATTTGTATAGCCCACTACTGGGTTTTGGTTGTTGGTCACACAAGAATGTGACAGAATGTTGGGAAAGGGCAAACATTTTTTTTGTGTGTGATTCTTTACACAAAAAACGGAATTAAATCTAGCAGGTGTTTGAGGTGCCGTGACTTGTTGGATTCAACCGCAATTGAGAAGATGTGCATTTGCCCTTCTTGTGGTTAGATGATACTTGCGTTTACAATAAAGAAATAATTTCCATCTGGCTCTTCAAACATTCTGTGAACAATGTGATTACATTGTCACCGATGTCCAGGAAAGATCAGTATGCCACAGCTGCTTTGTGCTGCTCCAGTAACACAAAACAGCTGAAAATCCTAATTTAAACTGCATTTACACTGGGGTTTTAGAGCTGATTTGGTAGCTGAACCCAATCCATTTGGCTTTGCCATTCACATTTGAACTATGCTATCTGTTGACTTAAACTCTCTGAAACTGACAACGGTAATGGGCTTACCTAGGAGCTGCCAGGATTGATTGTATAGAACAGGGTTCTAGTGTTTTTGAGCAAAAGAGAGCAGTTTTGACAGGTGCCGCTTTTTTTTGTTATGCTGCTTCAGTGGTTAGAGAAGCTGCATCAAATAAAGTTCTCCTTCTTGAGCCACTGTCAGATGCACGGGAGCCTGCCGTCAATTGAACCTGGCAAACTCATTTGTCTGTACAGGGATGAACATGTCTATATAAACTGGTCCTGAGTTCCTGGGGTACTACAGTCACAATCCTTCCTTTGGGGGACAGTCAGTGGCGTTGCTGTAGGTGGGGCGGAACGCTAAGTTCCGCACCACGCTGACCCTCCATTACTCTCCTGCACGAGGAGGCCCCTTCGGAGTCTCCTGTGCGTTGCCTTTGCCCCACTGAATGGCTCCGAAAGCAAGGGGGCAGGGCCGCCTCGTGCAGGAGAGTAACGGAGGGTCAGCGTGGTGCAGAACTTAGCATTCCGCCCCACCTACAGCAACGCCACTGGGGACACTTCATATTTTGCATGCCCATTCTACATCTGTATACAGGAATCTGGTCAGCTAGTTCAAAACAAAGCATGGGCTTTATACAATATACTGTATTTGATGCAACCTCACTGTATTATGTATAATGTAAACTGTATTGGATGTAATTCTCATTAGGCTCCAAGCCAAAGGTAAATGCAGCAGACTTCAGCACACACTGAAGTTCACAGCTTATCTCATGGATCCTGTACCTGCCTAGTACAGGCTGCAGTCCTACAACACTTCCTTGGGAGTAGGTCCCACTGACTTACATATGAACAGGCCTCAACTTTTCTCAGGTTTACTACATCCCTGTTGCTTCTCCATCTCTTCCATTGATGCTGGAAGATAGTCAAGTTTCTTTGCTACATCAGGCACCCACACAACCACTTCTCTCTTGATGTGCACATCCAACTTGGACGTGCACATTCTTGGAGAAAACGTTCTGCATGTGAACTTTAACTTCTTACTTCTCTGCTTAGAACGAAAAGGAATGCCAAATGGTTAGCTGGAGGAACACACAACTTCCTCTTGATTCAAAGTGGTCTGTTACTGTTTCACTTAAAACTTTAAATGGTCTTTTAGCACCTTAAAGATTAACAGATTTGTTCTGTCATAAGCTTTCCTGTGCTAGAGTCCATCAGATGCATGACATTTCTATGCAAAGCTGATGTGCGATACAAGATAAGCAGTGAATATTCACATCTTATCACTTAATGTTTTTATTTATATTTATAATGTACAGTGGGCCCTCGCTATCTGGACCCTCGCCATTCCAGACACACACACCCCTGCGTGGATAGTGAGGAAACTGGGGTCTACCTTCAAAAACCTGTAAAATGTTTTTTAAAAGCTCCCCAATCCCCATTCCTACCTTTAAGTGGCCAAACCGTGCTGTTTTCAAGCCTCTGCAGGGCTTCTGCAAGCTTAACAACCTACTTCCGGGTCACGCAAAGGCTCTTCCCTCCTCCCAGACTTGCCCCAGGATGCATGGAATCGGGGATTGTGGGGATTTTTTTTTCTTTGTACAGGTTTTTGAAGGTGGACCCTGTGGATCTGGGACCCGCGGAATGTCAAATTCCAACTTGGATAAAAACCAGGAAGAAGAGACCTCTTTAAATTTCTTGCATCACATTTTATAAAGGGACAAGAACATTGGCATGATGATGTATTCTGTTTGACTCCTGTTCTTAGCCCCATCAATTAATCTAGGCCTAAAGCTTGAAACTTTAGTTCAGTGTTTCCCAAACTTTTTTGACCTGTGGCTCTCTTGACCATTGGCGACCATTGGCTGCGGCTCCCCATTACATTATGTGGAGGCCTGCCAGTTCGCATTGCACTGCATTCCGAGAGGATTCCGAGGCACTCCGCAGCTCCCCTGGCTGGTTTCCGCGGCTCCCCTGGGAGCTGCACCTCCCAGTTTGGGAACCACTGCTTTAGTTGAATGGTCATAAAGTTTGTTAATTCAACAGCATGGATACCAGAATACCAGAACGTAAATATATCAACTGCCTTGAGAAGAGATGAGCCAGGCAAAGAACCGCTATTGTCTTAAATAAAGGGATTCTCTGTGGAATATTATCGCCAATAACCATCTCCACTTGTGCTGCTGCTGTGACTGCTGTCTCAGATCCAGTCAGTTGTTGCAGTAGGGAGAAGATCAGATTGTGAAACATGGATGTACTCCTCTGCCATTTGAACTTCACAGGAGTGTACATTGTGGTTATGGAATCAACGTTCTTCCTTCCTAGGTCAGTGTGCCAAACACACAACTTTCCCTAGTCCCAGGACATGGTCTGAGGTTACATGATACAGCTACGTTGTTGAAGCTAAGCAGGTCTAGATTTGGCCAGTGCCTCAATGGCTGACCACCTGGGAACCTCATGTCGGCTACCTTGAGTTCCATGATGGAATAGAAGTGGGATAGAAACACATTCCTCCTCAGAGGTCCCTTGAAAGTTCACTGTTTTGCTTGAGGTGAAATTCACTTTGAAGTTTGCTTAGGCAAAATTTCATGGCAACTTGGGATGTATGGAACTCCTGTAAGAAATTCTGATACTCTTCTGAAAACTCTGAGTTTTCCTTGAAATCTTTCACACTTTCCCTGAGGAAATTTGTTTCAAAGTTCATGTTAATGAAAACATTGGTGGCAATGCTATTCCTTCATCTCCCCCAGAGAAAATGGCAGGAGGCCTGCTTTGAAATGAAGTAGCAAGTAAGGGAGGGGTGGGAGAGGCACAGGGTAGTCCCAGGGGAGGGGGTGCAGAATGGATCCTTGTACCAGGCAGACCCTCTTTAGGACTCTAGTGGGAATCTGATGCAGTACTTTTGCTTTTTTGGCAGGTGAAGATGCACACTGTGTCCTACGTTCATCTCTTCTACTTTGGCCTGTGTTTGCTTACGTTAACCAGTTCCTCTGTTGCTGCTGGCCATGAGACACTGTGTGGAGCTGAACTGGTTGACGCACTTCAGTTTGTATGCGGAGAAAGAGGCTTTTATTTCAGTAAGTTGAACATCTACTTATGATTTCTCTCATTCAAAGACCTAACACTTTTTCCCACCAATGTTTTAAGGAGCGAGAGACGTGTATATACGAATAGTTCAATCAAACTGCAGAAATAGGGTTACTTTCTTCAAATCTGAGAGGAGTTCAAGGATTGACTACTGTATTTGGTCTGAGTTCAGCATTCCTTTGCCCCACAAAAAAAAAAAAAAGCTTTAATGAGTTTTCCTTTTCAAGGAGGTTATGCCTTGGCTTTTAACCATTTCTCAACAACTTCTTTCGTCCTGTTGCTGTATTTGCTGTTGTCGAAGTTCTTACTTCATGGAAAAGTACACCATGAAGTCATCAAGGTAGTTCAGCACGTTTAAAGAAATTAAGAAGTGGGCGGCACAACCTATTACAAATCACTTTGCTATGTTGGAGTAGTTATGTGAATTATAGGTAGGAAGTATGGAAGTTCACACAAATGTAAAACCATGGCTATGAGGAAAGTTTGCTGCTACTGCCTTAACTTAAAGAAACTCTAGTAGCTGGCCTGAGGAATCATCTGCATACAATCCTGGAAAACTGGATTTTCTGCCAATGGGTACCAGTGGTGCTGGATTAGCCAGACTGAATTATCTGACAGTTTTATGCAGCTTTTCATATCCTTAACTGCCCAATCCTATCCCCCATCTCTGCTGCTAGAACCCGCGTTCTGGCAGTGCAGCGTGATTTGCAGTGTCGCAATACATGACACGCTGTTGTGCACCAGGCCGCTGCTGCGAATGGTGAGCAGCGCCGGCTACACAGCAGCAGCTTGTAGCCAGCGCTGTGTCCTTGGTAAGTTGGTACAGGGTTGGATCGGCAGTGGGCAGGGAGGGGGAAGATTGAAGCAGGGATCAGGTCCATCAGGAGGTTGTGGGGGGGCGGTTATCAGCAGCAAAGATGCCGCCATCATAGCTTGTAACCTTTGATGGACTTTTCCTCCATAAATCAGTCCAGTCCCCTTTTAAATGCACCTAGGCCAGGTGCCATCACCACATCCTGTGGCAAAGGGTCCCATAGATATGCTGGGAAAAGAAATATTTTGTCTGTTCTAACTCTCCCACCACTCAATTTTAGTGGATGTCCCCTGGATCTGGATTTAGTAATTCATGCAAATTATTATTATTATTATTATTAACAGTATTTATATACCGCTTTTCAACAAAAAGTTCACAAAGCAGTTTAGAGACAAAATCAAATGATTAAATGGCTCCCTGTCCCAAAAGGGCTCACAATCTAAAAAAGATGCAGAACACCACCAGCAAACAGCCACCAGATAAACACTGTGCTGGGGTGAGAGGGGCGCAGTTACTCTTCCCCTGCTAAATATAAGAGGAGCACCAATTGAAAAAGTGCCTCTTGCCCAGTTAGCACGGGATACGTTCTGTTGAAGTCTATTCTTAGACTTACCCTTAATTAGGGCTGGACAACTTCATGAATGTATTGCAAACATTCTTATGAACATTATTGCTATATCTACAATACACCTAATCCATCTTGAGTTTTTCCTTGCATAGGACAATCCATATTTCTCAATTTCAATTCTTACTACCTAGACAGTATAAAACAGCCATCATCTACTGATAATAGAGAACAAATCCTTTTAATCAAAGAAATGCAGTTCTTATAAATGGAAGTAACCAAAATGTCAAATGGACACTGATTACAGTTTATGTCCCAATCGTATCCCGCGCCACTTGCAACAATGCAGCCATGCCATGGAGGTGCACACTGGATCTGGTGTTGTGCAAGAGGGAATAGATTATATCCCTCTATCCACTCTATCCATCCCATGCATAATTTTATATGTCTCAATCATGTCCCCTCTCAGGCACTTTTTTTCTAGACTGAAGAGCCCCAAACGCTGTAGCCTTTCCTCATAAGGGGGGGGGGGGTTGCTCCAGCCCACTAATTCTGGTTGCTCTCTTCTGCATCTTTTCCAGTTCCACTATATCCTTTGTGAAATGTGGTGACCAGAACTGTACACGATACTGCAGTGCAGATGTGGCTTTACCATCGATTTGTACAATGGTATAATAATATTGGTCATTTTATTCTCAATCCCTTTTTTAATGATCCAGTGATTTAAGTAGGTTTGAATTAAATTAGATTAAGGCTAGACAAATGAGAGAGTACACTTATCTTCTCCTCTCGCAGATGCTTAACTCACTGTGTCTTCTCTTACCTTGGCACTTGGTCCCAATGAGGCACTTGGTCTCAGGAGGCACACTCGCTGCTCGTGGGGAAAAAAAATGCTCTGTTGCCAGTTCTCTCCTGAGGTCTACCTCTGCAGTTTTAATATAAACGATAGTGTTCATAATAATAGTGAATGCAATCACTGAACTAAACTGAAAAGTTAGATGCTGTATTTCTGGAGTAGAGTTAAATCAATTTTATGTTATTCTTGTGCAAGGATGGTTATGTCCAATGGTGACATTCAATGGCTGACACCGTTATTGACTCTGGGCCAAGAGAAGGAAGCTCTGGGTCAGGGGTTCACTTTATTTGTGTTCTGAGGGATGATGGACAGTTTGCTGGAAATCTACATAAATACTATATATAGGCAGCAGTGGTGGTCACTGTGTGTATTAACAGTTAAAAGTTAATATATGGTGTGTCATGGCTTATAATGTTGTGTCATGGCTTCCCTGAAGAAATTCTGGGACTTCTAGTTTGGTGGTGGTGGTAATTCTCTGTTGGAAATCCTTAGTGCTTCTAACAGAACAACAATTTTCAGGGCTCCCTGGGAAGAGGGCATATCTATTAAGGAAATTCAAGTCTGCAGTATTGACAAGCAGTCAGAATAGATATGCTGAAGCTATATTCATTAGCAGCCATGATATTCAAGCTTTTGATCAATGTTTTAAGCATAAAGCACCTGGGAATTCTGAGTCAATACAGTGCTTGTGGTAGCAGGTTCTGGATTGACAGTCTAGCAGACTGAAGTCCTCTGTTTATTCACAGAGCAAGTACAGTACAGCATTGGCAGCAGCAATGCAAGCTTCCTCACAGCACTCCGCCAATGGGCCTCAACCCTGACCTGAAGGGATCATCTCTAGGGGTGAGAGGGCAGTTCATTCTACATGCCGATTGTGTCCTTGGAATTCTCTGCCAAGAATGCCAACAAGGGTACTAATTAATTAGTGCTTATTGTGTTGGTGGTTTTTTGCTATGTGAATACGTGTCCATTGGCCACTGGACTGAATCCTGCAGTTGGGGGTTATCACCTTGCGGCTGCCAGCTATAAAGTTAATGTTCTGTGTAAGGTCAGGTCTAGTAGTTATTGCTTGGATGGGAGATCTCCAAGAAAAACAAGCTGCTCAGGAAATGCTTATTCAGTTGACCTTACTTTGCCATCTGAGTCAGTCCATGTTCAGGGTTAGAGAGAGGCCATCATTTGGCTGACGAAGAGACATCCTAGCCACTGAAGAAAACACAGGACTGTGGTTTTTCAAGTATGCAAGGAAGGCTACCTCTAAAAAAGCAGAATTTTATCTCTTCTGTCCCCCACTCCACATAGTTGTAAATAGGACATGGCAACCCCCCCCCTTTCAAATTATTCTCATTTATCCTTGACTTTTTTCAGCCAACTATAGAACACTTACTGATATATGGAAATACCATTGATCTGTGTGTTTTTCACTGTCATAAAAAACAATCACCTCCCAAAAACAATCCTTTACAGAATCTTAGTATACTGTAGCAAATACAGTATATCTGATATCAAAAATAAGAAAGCTGGTATTTTACCTATTAAGTAGGATATATACCAGTGATTGAATTATGAGGGGAAAGTGCCCTTAAGTGAATCCATAAGCCCCATAGTCTGACTCTTTCTAGTTTTAGCGAAAACATCACCCTCTATTGCCTTCTCAAAACAATAGCCAAGGAGGCTGGCACAAATGATAGGGGTCTGGGCCGGCCCTCACTCCTGTAATTTGAGCACTGGGGTGGATGAGCCCCAGTATTGCTGCTAAAGCCTTATTGCACTAGAAACCACACAGGATTTTAACACTTGGTTCTTTTTGTGTATGGTTTCTAAACCATAATTTACCCTGAGATCTAGGATAGAAATAAGAGAGATCTATTTGTGGGTTCTCATAATCAGACTTCATATAATTCTACACCCAAGTCTGTTCTATGTTCAATTTTTATCACATTCAGTACTGAAATCTTGAAGGGTATGAAAAGTCCATGAAATGTTTGCCTCTGTTTTTCACTGCATTCGCAGATTTTTTTTTCATGGCCATTGCTGCTTCAGTGTCTCCTTTTTTACCTTGAAAGAAGATTGCCCACAATCTTCTGATGTGGGCCATTTCACACGCTAACACATGTTAGGACTATTTAGAGAAAAAAAACCCAACCCTTTCCTGTGTGCATAACCACCTAACTTTAAAAGCAATTGCAGAATTGAGACTGTAATCCTATACACTTATGATGAATTAAGTAGGGCTTACTTCTGAGTAGAATTGCACTGGTTTATACGTTTCTTTTTAAAGACAGTGAGAGTTTCTGTGCTAAGGCATATGAAGTTCTGGGAGGAAAAAATTAATTCCCTGGCAGGAATTGTCATGCCCTTCAACTGCCCCCTGAACTGGCACACACTTGTTTTGAAAGTTGTACAAACTCTACACAAAACTCAACTCCACCCCAAGCCCACCCCTGTTCAACTCTGCTATTATCTCATGACCTCACCCGGTTTCCATGTAAGCAACTAGTAGACCATGACAGGAAATATTGTCTAATCATTGGGCAATGACTAAGACTGGATATCCGACAGGCCTTGTTGGTTGTTTGATGCTGGTTGTTTTGTTTGTTGTTGTTGTTGCTACCATGTCTATAAGTTGACAATAATGTCTCTGGATTGACAAGTGTGCTGTAGAGCTAAACAATACAATAGTTTTTAAAAAAGCAAAGAAGTTTTTGCTTGCATATAATTTTGTCCCCTGTGGTTAGGAAAAAAGACAAAATCTTCCAATGCAAATATGCAATAGTGTCTTTTTTATAGTGAATATTCATACAACCCTATAAGTAGACTGAAACAGGGGCAATAGAAAGTGGGCAGGGTTTAGGAGTGTGGAGAAATGGTGATGAGAATGCTTCATTACATGTCAAGATAGGAGAGAGAGAGAGAGAGAGGCAACAAAGAAAGGGTGGGCCAAGGCTGCACATGGCAGCTCCCTTGATGGGGTCAGCAGGTACAAACCCAAAGATATAATTGGCCCATCATAGCCACTGTTCAATCCCCAAGTGCCATGTTGCTCCATCTCTACTGTGCAGTGGCACTTAATCCTCTTCCACTGTTGCCTCCCAGCAGCCTCTGCTGGTGAGCACATCAGCCTGCACATTGGTCAGTAACCACATCTAAAAATACAGACCTGCGACGCTGCCCGCTACTGAGTCAGACCATTGGTTCATCCCCACGTAATGAATTTCGGACAGCTGAGGGACTATCAACAGGGCCTCGGTTGTTGAATGGAGTGCCTGAGCAAGCTTTTAAGGAGGTGATCATTAAGATATCCTGAATCCAGACCTCTAAAGGTTAAGACCAGCCCTTTCAATTGGGTTCAGAAAGAAATTGGTCACCACTGTAACTAAAATATCATATATTGCAGAGAGGAAACTGAGTCCAGGGGCTACACTACACATTGAGCTAAGCCCATGATTAGGGCTGATGGGCTTGCTTTTTATAATAGCAGCCACAGGGAGTCAAGATCAATTGTGGCGTAGGGAGAATGGCCTTTAACCTTTTGCCTCACCACTGCCCCTTTCCAGATCATCTCCTCCCCTATCGCTGCCAATGAGAGTTTCCTCTCAGAGAAACGCACACACACCCCGGTGACGTCACTGCCAGAAGTGATGTCACCGCCGCTAAACATCCCTCAGAGGCGCAGGACGGGCAGGAGGGCCAAAACCATTGCCGTCTCCGTGGCTACCGCCTGCTCTTTACGCCACCAAAATGGCGTGATTGACGCCCCCACCAGTCACTTTGTTGCCCCCCGTGTGCTGCCCGGGGGCCACTGCCCCCCCCAGCCACCGCTTCTGATCTGCCAATTGATTTATAAGTCAAGGCACAACTGAAGAAATGTGCATTCAAACACACACGCTCCCTCCCTCAGAAAACTGATCCACAGGTAGGAAAACCAGAGAGAAATGAAAAACACAGAAGGGAAGACCTGACCATGAGCAGCTAGGTGATAAAGAACAAGTCAGATTTCACTGAACAAAGCAATCTAGATTTGGTTGCCAAATAGCATTAAAAAAAGTTGTCTCTTTCTTTGTATAGCATCCTATTTGATGCTTGGTAGTCCAAATTCCATGGCATATTGAAACTGTGGCTTTCTTAGCTCACAATAAGATGCTTGGCAACCAGTATAAATCTTTGTGTCCAAGTTCGATGGTCCTTAGGGCCCTAACAGCTGGAAAATCGCCTGAAACCTTATGTGTTTTTCAGAAGGAACCACAGGTATTCATGGAGGAGAGGCCCATCGCTGGCTACTAGTCATGATGGCTATGTGCTGCTGCCTCCAGCTTCAGTGGCAGTCTGCCCCATCTGAATTCCAGTTGAAGGAGAGCAATGGTGGGAGAGAATTGTGCCTTTCTCTCCTGCTTGTGTGGGCTTCCCAGAGGCAACTGTTGGGCCAGTGTGGGAAACAGGATGCTGGAGTAGATGGGCCTTTGGATGATCCAGCAGGGTTTTCCTTGTGTTCTTATACAATATAAAAATGTGGCATTTGACTATTACTTTCCATATAAGTAACAATTAAGAATAAGCATCAAATGGAGCCTCCAATACCAAATGGTACTGATGTATTTATTTATTTATTTATTCACATTTTTATACTGCCCTTCCTCCAAGGAGCTCAGAGTGGTGTACATATTTCCTCCCCTCCTTTTGTCCTCACAACAACCCTGTGAGGTAGGTGGGGCTGAGAGATAGTGACTGGCCCAAGGTCACCCAGGAAGCTTCGTGGCTGAGCGGGGATTTGAACCTGGATCTTCCAGGCAGGGGCGTCGCGACGACGCGCGACACCCCTGAGCGGGGACGCGCGTCACCCTTAAGGGGGAGGCTCTGCCCCCGCGCGTGACGTCACGCGCAGGAGCGGAGCGCCCTCCCCGCTCCGTTTTTGGCTCATTTTAGAGCCAAACGGACCCAGGGGAGGGCGGGCGGGCCCACCTTCACCGCAAAAATGTGAGTGAGGGGCATCGCGCGTCACCCCCATACGCGCGACGCCCCCCGGCGGCCCGCCCCCCCCGCCACCCCCCGTCGACGCTAGTGCTTCCAGGTCTAAGTCCGACTCCCAAACCACTACACCATCCTGGCGACACTAAGACAAATGATAATAGCTGATCTGTGTTCCTGGTTTCTTGCATGTGATCAAGATAAATAGGGCATCCCAGTCAGTTTGCCACCTCCCCAGGCCAGCCCATCACTGAAGCAACTAACTTCATGGATTGGCTGCCCCTGCTTGGACCCAGATTTTGTTCCTAAAGGGCGACAAAGATGGTATGTTGTCATTCAGTTTCTGGAGGAAAAGAATATTGTTTTCTTAAATCTACAAGGGAAGTGGCTCATTCATATCATTAACTTAAATGATTCATGGTGTCCTTCCTAGGATTTCACAATAAAAAAAGAATGGCCCCCTACTGCTACGGAATCCTGTTGACCAAACTGGGGAAAACTAGTGGAAAGAGAAAAAATGTAATCTATTACTGCTAGTCAAAAAATTGAGAAATGGCCGTCTGGAAAGTGGGGCAGAGTCAAATTAAGGAATATTTGATTCATTCATTCAACAGACCTAACGTAAATCTAAAAGCTATCATAGAAATTTTCTACCTTCACAAAATGAAATGCATTTTTCCAGTTACACAAGTTGTCTGTGCTCTTAAAGCAAACCTTCTGAAGCATCACTAGCATTAAAAACGAAAACCACAAACTGGAGTTAACTTGGCACTGTGTAAGAAGAATGATCTAACACATGCTTCTTTGAGCAGAAGACAGAATTTCATAAAAGAACTGGGCAGATTTGAGTTTCTCTGATATTCAGCACTGCCTGCGACCATCATTAGAGAACTATCCATGATGTCATTTGACTGTTGGCCTTCTGGTCACCAAGACAATAAAAGCTCAATGTGCATCCCTGAGGATGCTGATCCAACTTGCCCCCCTCAAAAAAAAAATGCAGGCACATCCACATTTTGATATCTACTCAAACCTTGTGGCAGCTATAAAACCTTGTCTTCTGTGGCAATGCTCATCCTGATATATTTCTTTCCTTGCCATCCTTTGCAGTTCCTGATTGTGTTGATCCCTACAGACCAGTTCCACCTTCCCCCCCCCCCCCACAAACACACACACACGAGTAGATTTCAGTAGCAGCTTTGGAGACATCTGTTTCTCATTGTCTTGTAGGAACCTTGTTTACGTGGAAACATTCAGACACACAGATGCCTTTATGTGTGCCTTGAAGTTGTGGTTCATATTCATTAAAGGTTCTCTACATGTATGTTGCTTGGAGAAACAAATGGCTTTGCTTTGGACTGTGCGAAGTTTCAGGTGTGAAGGAACAGTGGTGATCCTAGCTTAGGACCTGGATACTTTAAGAACTGCCTTTTCCCATCTGGATCTGCCTGTACACTTCATACTGTGCTTTGGACTGTGCGAAGTTTCAGGTGTGAAGGAACAGTGGTGATCCTAGCTTAGGACCTGGATACTTTAAGAACTGCCTTTTCCCATCTGGATCTGCCTGTACACTTCATTCTGTGCTTGAGGCTTTGCTTCAGGTCCTGCCTTTCAGTAGGCAGAATTGGCAGGGACAAGGGACGGGGTCTTTTCAGTGGTAGCATCTAAATTGTGGCACTCTCTCCCGCTGCTGGATCCACCCTCTCCTTCAGAAGGCTTTCTCTCTAGTAGCTTTTAAGCAGGGAATAAAGACCTTTTTATTTCAACTACCCTTCCGCATATGAGGTCAAAAACAAAACATTGACATTATTCATATTTTAGATATTTTCCTTTTTAAGGTCTAAGTATTTTTATTATTTGATGATGATGATGATGATGATAGTTGCATTGTCTGATTTAAAATATTTGTTGTTGGTGACAACAACAAATTGTCACCCTGGTAACCCCTGTGGGGTGGAAGAGTGGGATAGATACTTTAAAAAAATAAATAATTCATTATGTTGGAACTGACCCCATAAGAATATTGAGTCAATAGGATTCTAAGGTTTGTCAGCAAGTCACAGAAACTGACGTTGCAAGAGTTCTGGTAATGAGATCCACCATCGTGCTTCCATGACGATCTAGAGAGAAAGGTTATACGGAGAATTTGAACTTGCAGATCAGAAAAACAAGACAAGCAATGGTCAGGTTTGTGATCATACAGTTCCTGCAATTGTCAACTTGTCCTCATCAGTTGTTCATTTAACTTGTGCAAAGAACTTTTTTGAAGCAGCATTGAGGGAAGTTGAGCCCCTGAAAAAGAGAAGGATAATATCTGCATTAGGAATACAGTACCTTAAGTATATCATGGCGATCTTTGGTGACTGTAAAAATTCCATAAGCCCTGAAAAGCATCAATGGGGATATATGAACTGCAATGGAACATTTCTAATTGGAGGCATGGAGAATAGCTGCTGAGTTCTACAGAGTCTTAAATGCTCTGTGAATCTAAGCATCATCGTCTGTAAAACACTATGAACTTTTTGTTGTTGAAAAGTGGTGTATAAATATTCTTAACAGTAGTAGTAATAATAACTGGAATAGGTCAGGCGACCAACAGGTTCCACCCTCTGCCCAAATACAGGCTCCTCCAAAGATCAGCCAAGTCACATAATCTTGACCACCAGCAGGCATAAACAACATGTTCCACAATAATGTGCAATGTAGACAACTCCAGATTACCAGAGCACATAAGGCAAACCTTTGCCATCTCTCCTGGGTCATTAGCCAAACTGACTTACAGCCCAAGCCTGTGGGCTGGAGCCACCAGCACAATGCGCATTCCACTGGGAGCAACTACTGAAAAAGTGCTGTAAAGCGCTTTCCAGCAGCGCTGAGTAGCGCACTGCTGGGATGTCGGTGGGAAGGCTGGAGCCTTCCCACACAAAATGGGACGGGGAAGGGCAAAACTGGGCAGGGGAGGCATAATGGGGGGTGAGGAGGCTGCGGGAGGGGTGGATCCGGCAGCGATGGCACGCACCTGATCCTATCCCCCTTTCCTTCAGCCTCCCCACCCCATTTCTTTCCTTGGACTTGCACTAGCGAAATCGCTAGTGCAGGTCTGAGGAGACCCATTTCAGAACAGGAGGCTTATGCAGGTGTAAGGGAATTTAAATCCCCTTTTCTGAAGCCTCCTAATCCCCCCACACACACACACACACACTAGATACAGCATGCCAGTTTATTGGTGCAGCTGCACTGAGGAGGGGGTAGAAGAGGATAGGATTGGGCTTTGGAGGGAGAAAAAACCTTCCTAACCTCAAATATGGTGACATATTATCCTTTATCCTTTGAATGATGTTCTAGGAGTAAAGTACCTCCAGGCAGCAGCAAGGAGATATAATTTAAATTCAGCTACACCATACTACTAGTGTAGCAGATAGCCTTTGTTGTTGTTGTTGTTCAGTTGTTAAGTCGTGTCCGACCCTTCGTGATCCCATGAACCATATCCCGCCAGGCCTTCCTGTCCTCCACTATCTTCCTGAGTTCGCTCATTTTCATGTTCGTTGCATCGGTGATGCTGTCTAACCATCTCATCCTTTGCCTTCCCCTTTTGCCTTCAATCTTTCTCAGCATCAGAGTCTTCTCCAGAGAGTCCTCTCTTCGCATTAGGTGGCCAAAATATTTGAGCTTCAGCCTCAGTACCTGTCCTTCCAGGGAACAGTCAGGGTTGATTTCATTTAGGATTGACTGATTTGATCTCCTAGCAATCCAAGGGACTCTCGGGAGTCTTCTCCAGCACCACAGTTCGAAAGCATCTATTCTTCGGCGCTCAGCCTTCCTTATGGTCCAACTCTCGCAACCATACATTGCTACTGGGAACACCATCGCCCTGACTATACGAACTTTTGTTGGCATGGTGATATCTCTGCTTTTTATTATGCTATCTAAATTTGCCATAGCTTTCCTTCCAAGGAGTAAGCGTCTTTTAATTTCATGGCTGCTGTCTCCATCTGCAGTGATCTTGGAACCCAAAAAAGTAAAATCTGTTACTGGTTCCATTTCTGCCCCTTCCATTTGCCAGCAATTGATGGGACCAGGTGCCATGATCTTAGTTTTATTAATGTTGAGTTTCAAGCTAACTTTTGCACTCTCCTCTTTCACCCTC
This sequence comes from Plestiodon gilberti rubricaudatus, assembly GCA_026170595.1. NCBI lineage: Eukaryota > Metazoa > Chordata > Lepidosauria > Squamata > Scincidae > Plestiodon > Plestiodon gilberti. The sequence goes on from JANXHW010000005.1 coordinate 112,047,268, forward strand.
ATCAAGAGGCTCTTTAGTTCTTCTTCACTTTCTGCCATGAGGGTGGTATCGTCGGCATATCTGAGGTTGTTGATATTTCTCCCGGCCATCTTGATTCCGGCTTGCGATTCATTCAACCCTGCATTTCTCATAATGTACTCTGCATATAAGTTAAATAAGCAGGGTGACAGACATAAATTGTAAAGCATTCTGCTGCTAAAAGTGCTATGTAAATGAAAGTACTTACAGTGAATTTACAAACATTGAATGCTTGCATATGGATCTGCACTCTTTAAATGGAGGGTGTAAGTCTAGATTCTCATATCTCTTTTTTTCCCCAGGGAAAGTTGACATTCGCAATCACCAAGTGATGGGATTCCAGAGAAAGAGTGTTTTCTGCAGGGGTCCAATACGCAATGAATTCCACAGCTATTCTTTGAATAAGCTGTTCAAATGTAGCCCACCAAAGTGGTTGACCCTGGAGTCTATCTTCAGTTGCCACCTTCTGATAAACTGCTTCTGCTAGAGTCCCACAATTTGGCCACAGCAAAAAGCAACACTCATAGAGGAAAAACTGAATTCACCCATACATCCCTTCAAAAAAGAACTATGTTTGTCATTTGGTAAATGAAATTGGTAAAGTTCTTTACCAAGAATTTGGTAACGTTACTATTGCTGCTGCAATGGTGATGACGAGCTGAATGGTTTGAACTGTGGCTGCCGCCAAAGGCAATTTTTCAGGGAGATAAATCTGCCTTCATGCTGCCTTTGATGCAGAGTATAAATTAAAAGCTGGAATCCCATTTGCCCTTTATTTCAGTGAAGGCACAGCAACATCTTCGATGATATTTTATCAATGTGTTAGGTCAAACTGGAAAAAAGATCTGAGTTACTTAATACTGGAATCCTTAACTACAGCTCATTGTGGGTGTTGTCAATGCATTGTTTAGTGTCATGTTGGCAAACATTCCTTAAAGAAGCACTTTGGCAAGCTCAGCATCAGTTCTTGGCATAACTGCCCCTCTCACTTTTTCACAGAACCTTAAATACCAAGAAATCCTTGACTTGCTTTTACGTTATATAATCAGCCAAAACCTTTGCACATGATCGTCACTATTTGTCCTGATATTATTAATGGCTTTGCAATATTTGAGCAGGGGTAGCAAGAGTCATTCAGACAAATCACACAGTCAACCAAGACCACACAATCTCTTAATTAAAACCTTTTGCTCAAATGTTGAAGCACATAAAGCATATAAAACCCTTACAATAGCTATATCCAGAGCCTGGTTACATGGGGTTTCCAAAGGGTATAAAATGTTTACTATGGAGTGGTCTGCACCCAGTCTTTCAGCCTTTTTCACCTAAAGAGCTGGTGCGTAAAAAAGTGCTGCTTACACCGGGGGAAGGGGATGAGCACCTCGAGGTGAGCCCGGGCCACACTGGCACGAGCTGCAATCAACACAGGATGCAGCGACTGGCTCTTTATTTATTTGTTTGTTTGTTTATTTGTCTGTCTGTTTGTTTGTTTGTTTGATTTTTATCCCGCTTTCTCCCTCCATAGGGAGGGACTCAAAGTGGCTTACAACAATATAAAACTCTTAAAACATATTGTGTGTTTAGGCCGGCCACGCAAACTTGTGCAGGATGGCGCTGCAAGACTTATACATTGAGGCATGGAATGGATAGAGTAGACAGAGGGATGTTCTTTTCCCTCTCACACAACACCAGAACCAGAGGACATCCACTAAAATTGAGTGGCGAGAGAGTTAGAACAGACAAAAGGAAATATTTCTTTACCCAGCATGTAATTAATCTGTGGAACTCCTTGCCACAGGATGTGGTGATGGCATCTGGCCTTGTTGCCTTTAAAAGGAAATTGGACAGATTTATGGAGGAAAAGTCCATCACAGCTTACAAGCCATGATGGGTATAAAAAACCTCCTGGTTTTAGAAGTATCTCTGAATGTCAGATACAAGGGAACAGGATACAGGTACCTTGTTGCCTTGTGTGCTCCATGAGGTATCTGGTGGGCCACTGTGAGACACAGGAACCTGGACTAGATAGGCCTTTGGCCTGATCCAGCAGGGCTTTTCTTATGGTCTTATAAGTACCCCATGTTGTGCATCCCATCTGCTGCCTCACTCACAGCCCACTACTACCGAAACCCCCATGCCTGCCCCCTCCCAGGTCCAGTCCACCCACCCTGCCCCATTCCAATCCCCTCCCTGCCCTCCCCCCACCATGTTCCACCCCCTGCGCTGGGCTAATCTGCTCTGGCGGGCCTTCCAATGTCTGCTGGCGCACCCAGGAAAGCTCTGACTTCCCCACTGGTTGCTTGCGCTGCTGCAAAACACTTTATGGCTGCTTTGCTGAAGCCTGTGTCAGCAGAACATGCATTCTGCCGGTGCTAGCCTTCAATAAGATTGGACTGCTACCTAGCATCCCTGCTTTCCTCAGCCCAGCCCCATACCTGCCACCAATCTCTTCTACTCACTCTCCTGGCAAAGCTTGCAGAGATTCTGGAGCGTGAGCAGCAGAGGAAGTATGTGGATGACAGAGTGAGATGAAGTGGCCAAGAGTGTCTGCCAGGAAAATTCTAGGTGATCTCACCCTGTCCTCCATATCCTTCTTCTGTCACTCACTCCTCAGGCTCTACAAAAGCCATTTTCAGTTTAGGACATAAGAACATAAGAAGAGCCCTGCTGGATCAGGCCAAAGGCCCATCTAGTCCAGCTTCCTGTGTCACACAGTGGCCCCACCAGATGCCTCAGGGAGCACAAAACAACAAAATAACCTGTTTCCCGTTGTCACTCCCTTGCACCTGGCACAGAGAAAACCCACTTCTAAAGCCAGGAGGTTGCTTATGGCTTGTAACCTGTGATGGTCTTTTCCTCCATGAATCTGTCGAAACCCCTTTTAAAGGCATCTAGGCCAGGTGCCATCACCACATCCTGTGGCAAGGAGTTCCACAGATGAATTACACCGCTGGGTAAAGAAATATTTTCTTTTATCCGTTCTAACTCTCCCTCCACTCAATTTTAGTGCATGTCCCCTGGTTCTGGTGTTGTGCGCACAATGAGCACAATGGGCTGTAGGAGAAAGAGGTAGAGGGTGAGATGCCTTTTGAGATGCCTCGGGTGTCAGGTAAGTCCCCCGCTTGGCAGATGCTAGCATGTGTGATGTGTGTCAGCTCAGGCATGGGGGAAGCACTGGGTTCAGAAGGCCTCCTCTAGAAGATGACTTCTCTGCTCTTCCAGTGTATAACTCTGTCCTCATTCTGGCTCCCAACAGACACACATGCAATTTAGACTCAGCAGGGCAGCCTGACCCTACAGCTGCATTCATTTTGTAGAAACGTCACCTTGACTTAGGAGATACATTGGTTTTTCACATGATCCCCTGTCCTTTCATTCCATCCCTCCTGAATTGGTTTCATGCTTTATCTTGAGGACATTCTCATACACATCATGACAAGGAGAATGTACTGTTACCCATTATCTTTATATTTATTCTTTTTGCATAAAGCCCCCTGAGACAGCTGGGTGGCCTACTTCACCAGTCCCTGAAAGTTAATAGAAAGCTAATGGTTACATCTATTTTATTTCAATGTAGCATATTCAAAATTATTATGATCTCAAAAGCCCTTTATAAGTTGAGTTATAGCATCTTGCTTCTGCGCCTCTTACATTGCTGAATTATGATTCAACAAGGCCATCCATGGATGAGCTTGATTTCCCCCCCCCCCCTTACATATTTTGAGTTTTATGTTTCTTTCCATTAACATTTCCAACCTTTCTCAAACATATTTAGTTTGGCAAAAGGATTAATGGTGACTCATGGAAAAGATTTGAGAATGAGCTACTGAAAATGTATCTAATTTCTCTTTGTGTAATTTAGGAGCAGGCAATGGATAAATGGGTAAAGTCACAAAGTAACAAGTGGATTTTTTTTCCCTTAGGTCTCCAACCCTATTTATGTTAGGGAGCCCATGTTAACGATCAAGAAAATCTAGGTCAATATTTACTTTTCTCTAAGATTGCATATATCTGTATCTGTCTATAGGATCTTTCTAAAATACACAATGATATTTAAAGGCAAGTACTGTGTATTTTGTAGAATTTTACCAAATTTTGCAGCTCCCCGAAACCCACCTCCAAAATAATGCGACCTGTTAGAGTTTGAGCAGATCAATTTCCTCCCCTCAGCCCATGTTCTTCTATTTTCTTTCCAGTGAACATCTTCAATATTCAGTGGCTCTTGAGGGACTGAGCATAATCAGTTCTCATCAGTTGCAACTTGTGTTTGATCTAAAGCAGGGGTTCTCAACCCGTTCCCAGCTGAGTACCACCTCCAGCGCCACACTCCTGCTGCGTACCACCGGAAGTGACTGGCGACAACATCATCGCCATTTACTTCCGGGTTTTCAAGTTTTTAGAGACCAGAAACCACAGGAAGGAGGCTCTGGGTGGGTGTGAGGGCCCTTCTCACTGTTCCCGAGAGGCTCTGCCAAAGGCAGGAGCCTCTCAGGAGCAAAAATGCATCGTGAGAAGCACCGCATCAGAGCATGGTTCCAGCAGTCCGGCAGTTCAAGTACCACCAGCAGTCGGCCAAAGTACCACTGGCGGTACTAGTACCACTGGTTGAGAAACCCGCATTGTTTCTTTAATGTTTATAAAATGTATCCCGCAAGTGAATGTTTAAGTTTCTGTATTCAGTCCATAGTGGGAACCAGAGTCATGACAATAGTATTCAATATTTTCTTTCTAATAAAGCAGAACACTTTAAGCATCAGCATGCAGCATAATGTATTAGATTAGTCCTATTCTTATTCATATTGTATGCAAAGAGTACTCAGTAAAAGCATCATAGCAGTGCTATAGGAGTAGACAATGTGCGAGAATGCCGACTGACAACCGTTGTGTCTGCTTATGGGGATTCTGATTGAAGGTATGAAGCTTAAAACCTAAGAGCTGAGCTACATGTGACACCAGGAGCGCTATGATTAGTCTTGTCATGCTTGTTTTTTTAGGGAACTGCAAACTCAGGAACTGTGAATTTGATTACTGAGGCAACAGTGGGGGAAGGGGGGAAACTCTGCATATTCCCCCTGCAGGTTGGTTTTTATAGTCAACCCCACACACACACACACACACACACACACACACACACACACACACACACACACACACACACACAGCTTTCCTATTCATCAGGGGTGAGAAATATGATACCCATCGGGAACGAAAATATTTTATTTGAAAGACAAGACATAAGCCCCTAAAATGGGTTAATGCTCCCTCAATACTGCTACTGAGTTCACATTCACAGCTCCCCCTCGATCCTGTACAGTATTTCCCTTTTTAAAATATTGGGAGGTCACTCTCCCAGGCTCATTTGCATTTTGGTCTTAAGTGAGAATTCTGGTAAAATGGACCCACAACTGAAGCTCCAAGTCCTCTTACTGTGGAGCAGGAATGCTAGGACACAACATTTTCTGATTTCTTGAGGGTCTTCACTGAAAAAATGGACAATTCTAGTTTACAGAAGTCACCCTTGGAACATGCTCTGATCTCCTTTGGGAACTATACTAGACTTACCTATGTCACAAATATAGTACAGGTTGAGTATCCCTTATCCAGACTGCTGGGGACGGGAAGTTGTCTGGATTTTGGATTTGTCTGGATTTTGGAATATTTGCATAAATATAAGGAGATATCTTGCAAATGGAACCCAAGTCACACAAAATTCATTTATGTTTCATATACAACTTATACACATAGCCTGAAGGTAATTTTATACAACATTTTTTTCATAATTTTGTGCCCGAGCATGCCTTGCACTATGCCAGCCAGGTGTTGGAAAAAAGTTTACAAAAAAAAAAGTCATAGCCCCCCAAAATGTCTGGATTTCGGAATAGTCTGGATTTCGGATGTCCGGATAAGGGGTAATCAACCTGTACGCAGATAAGTGACTGTTCTTAAGGAGCAGAGGAGTAGATATCTCTTAACCTTGCATGTGCTAAAGGCAATAGCTATCTTTTTGTTGACTTCTGCTTGGATAATGTTTTGTCAGTGCTGATGCCAAACCAAGAATACAAAGTCCCTCTGCCGACCTCCTTTTCCATTTCTCTTTTCTTTTGAGGTAATATACAACTTCTTCAAGGATAACCCCAGTGCCTGACCTTCTCTGAACTGGAAATTGGAAAAGCTAATTGCTGTGGTTGCAATTTCCAAACCAGTGGTGTGGTCCAAAAACTGTACTTAGTCAGATCTTGCCAATGTTTAATAGTTGTTTTTTTTTGAGAATGACAGAAGGATTAAAAGAGAAAAGGAGACAGAGAGAAATCTATGTCTCTTAGGAGTGGATAAAATATGTAGTTCATGTGCTTTATATTTCTATGCAATTCATATCCCATTTTTAGACTTTCCAAACAAATTTGTTGCGGTTCATTCATCTTTAGAGGAACATTCTCAGTCATTGCCTTAATGAACCTCTCTAGTATTCATACTCATTTTTGCCCTTTTTCTCTGGTCCTGGGAGTAAAGGGTTAAAGTGCCTTCCTTGGAGTTCTGCCCCAGGTGTTCTAGTGAGGGGGGGGGAGACATTCCAGTCTTGCACTACACCCTAAGGGCCCACAGAGCACTAGGGGAAGCTGTATCAAGGGATAGGTTAAGGGGTTTGGGATAGCATTGCCCCACTTACCTTGGAGAAAATGCCTCTATAGACAATAAGTCCCCACATATGTACTGGTTCCATTCTGCACATCTGTCCAGATGTCAGAACATACATAGGTCAGAACAGCCAGCTCTTGCCAGCCTACCGCTATTGCACCTGCACAAATGCACCACAATGGATGGACTGCGCCTGTGCGAAAGCACCGATGCAGCCATCCATAACTCAGGTGTCCACAACTCGGGGAGCCAGCATAATTGCTTGCAATGCAAGCCTCTGCTAACTAGTATTTATGTATTTAAAATATTTTTATCTCACCGTTCCCTTCCTACAAAGGAGCATTCAAGGTAGCTCACAACATATTTATTCATTTATAGATGTATGCCCTGCCTTTTGATCAAAATTGTCTCCAGGTGGGGGCTTAAAATACCAATAGAAAACAACCCAGGAGCCCCTGAAGCCTCTGGCCAGGGTCTCCACTCACTTCTCCAGTCCACAGGCAACTGGCAGTTAGAATCAAACTACTGTACTACCACAGCAACTAAACTAGATTGGACTAAGATTCAAGAAATGAAATTGTGCAAGCTTCCTAGATGCTAAAAATGACAAATCAAAGTCTCCTCTTTCTGCCCCATCTTATGTCAGGCAAACTAACAGGAAAAGGGAAAAGGAAAAGGTTCAGATGAACTCATAATAGGCACTACAATACATGTCACAGGATCAAAGGAAGGACAAAAGAAGCATAAGGCCCCTAACAGGACATTGTTCCATCAGTCTTTAGCACCATCAGTGAATGCAGATGCTTGGAACGCTTGAAATGCATTATTTAAATAGTTAGTAGTATTAAAAGAACAGAGCACTGCTGGGCCCAATCAAGACATACAAAAACTAAATGGAAAGAGGGAGTCAACCTTTCTTAGAAAAAGCTTTGACCTTCTTAGAGAGGTTTAATAATGCCTATTACCTATGACAGCTGGTTTATTACCGTACATTTGTATGTTACATTTCGTCCCTCAGTCATGGAATTCGAAGTGGCAGTGGCATCGCTAGCCCCCCCCCTGCTGCCCGGGCGATGTCACGCCACCCACCACGTTCCCCTCCCCCCCAGCTTCTGGAAAGGCTCCATTTTGAGCCAAACAAAAGCGAGGGCGGACAGGATGGCCCACCTTGCGCTGGGAAACGCCGCTGCAGTCGCTCCTCATGAGTAGACCACGCGTGCCACCTGGTGCAGTGCCCCGCCCACCCAATGGGAGCTATGCTGCTGCAAAGCGACATACCTGGGATTACTAGGCATTGACCAGACTAAGAGCTGATTAGCTTCAGCAAGGTTGCTGGCATCATATGCCCTCAGACCATGCCCTGGTACCTTTATGTATGCTGGAATACCAGCTGTGTCCCCTGGATGAGCCTTATATGCCCATGGTGATGTGCTATGAATGGCAGCAGAGTTCCAGCCAGCAGAGTTGGAATCTTGTCTTCCATTGTGGTTGTGAGGAAAGGTATCTAAGGCTATGCGGGAAGAGGGCATAACGGGGCAGGAGGAGGGCTGGGGGTGGATTGGGCCTGGGAGGTGACAGGATTGGTGATGCTGCCATGCGCTGTATCCTATCCCCCCTCCCAGGCCTCTTCTCCCGATACAGGCCTACTTGGTTCTCTGCCGGCTAAAGACCCAGCGGAAATTCAAGTATAGCCCCATTGCGGCGGCAGGGAGTTTACCCGTGGGAAGTGGACAAATGTCCACTCACCCCGAATAGACCTCCAGTCACTTCCTTCCCCAGATAGTATACAGCATGGGCCAGCAAGGGGTTGAATAGGGTTGATCTGCCCGTCTTTGTAAATGCAGTATTGGAATATTTTATTATTATTAGCATTATTTATTATTATTATTAACTGCTTCAATATTTGGGGGGCTGTAATAGTGGCACTTTGTATGATATGGTAGCTTTGATTTTTGAAACCTATGCTTAGCGGTGCCATAAACATACTGGTACTTGTATTTCTCTACTGTTACTAAAATCTCAATGAACAAACACAAGCAGTGCTAGACACAATTGATTCAAATACAAGTCTTCCCAAAGCACATCTGTGATTCAAAACAGATGAACCTTAAATATGTCAAACAGACTTAAATTTGAAAATAAATCCAACTTGATGGCACTATTAATAATCAAATAATAGGTAACAGATTTTTGATTTCAAATCATTTTTTAATTATGACACAACCACTGGCCACCCAGTTTTAATAAAAGTTGAAGGCATAATACCAAAAATGCAACTATACTTGCTCAGAACAGATGTCGCAAAGAGGTTATAGAGGCAGAAATAAAGGTCCTTCCATACACTTCATGCAAGCTTATAATACAACAGCCGACTAGAGATAAAAGTTTGTCAGTCTCTGTTAACTGATCTTGAACTTCATGATAAGACCTTGGTCAAAGATGGAAAGGAAATCTATACATGTAGAACCCCCAAGAGCTCAAGTCCTGGACAAGGGAGATAGGATGAACAGCCCAATCCTGTCTAGCAGGATGAAGCGGCATACATAAGGCGCCCACCACATCCTGCGCAGGATTGGGCCTGTCCCAGCACAGCTGGCGGCCTTCTCGGGATAAAGGGACATTTGTCCCTTTTAACCCAAGTAACGCGTCGCCCCAATGGGTCTTCTCGAATGCACGCCAGCAATTTTGCTGGCATACATTTGGGAGCAGAGGCGTTCTAATATGGGGGGAGCAGGTGTGCTCCACCCCAGGTGCTGAGTGGGTGCGGGGGCGCGGCAGCCGGGTTGACGGAGGAGGCCTCTGCACGCGCAAACCCTATAATGGCCGAACGCAACGCGTTCGGCCCTCTCAGAAAGCCCTCGACCGCCGAACTAGGCGGTCGCTTTGAGGAGGGCTTGTCCCCGGTCTCCGCAGCGGAGCCTCCGGAGGCCGGGGAAGCGCCAAGTGGGCGCTCAGCCCCGAGTCCGGCTGCTTGGGGGGCGCACCAACCCCGCCCCCCCAGGCGCCGGGAGGGCTGGGAACGCCACTGTTTGGGAGGCCCATGTAACAGGCCCAGGATAGGATACGGTGGAGGCCTCCTCCGTCAATCCCTCCCCCTTCTCGGGCCCAATCCTCTAATCCATTATCCTGTTCCGCCCTCTCCACCACCATATGGCGTACCTTCCTGGTGCAGCGCTGTTCTGCAGCATCGGGGGTGCCATTTACTCTCCGGGTGCCGCAAACGTGCCTTACAGCACATTTGCAGCACCCTATACCAGCAGAGCCACCCCGATGATCTAATTGCAGGCAGGATTGTGCCATAAACAATTCAAGTATCTTAAGCGAGAGCATAAAGGTCATAATCAGAGTATACACAAGTTTTATAGCTAGAGAGTTATCAGTTACCACGTAGAGTAGCACCCCCATGCAAGAATTATAGGACCATAATCAAGAGAGAAAAGAAATGAATTGTAGATTAATGTAATACGTTGTTGTATATACAAGCATACAAGGCATGCAGCACCTGGAGCTGGAGGAGTAGGTACAGGAATAAAGTAGCTAGCTGTGGAAGCCATCTTTTGCTAGAAATCTTAAAGACAGGCCTAAAACAATCTGGCTTAGAGCCACTCTTGAGTTTGTTTCACTCACACAATATACGATTGACTTCAGATGGCTTCACATGTTGGTGTTCCCAGTGCAACAAGATTATTTCCCTCCCCCCCTCCCGATCTTTGATGTTTACAATCCTTTTATAGGCCCACTGTTGTGGCATCATGTGTTCTACACTTCAGATGGCCCAATTTATGTGGTTCTCTTTGTAGTGGGTGTGAATTCAGCTTCTTGAGATTCACCGTTCTTCAGCTTATACCCATGCTGCTGCTTAAAGTACACAACTTTATTGCTCACAGCCCAAAGATCAACAACTGCTCACTGAGCTTTTGGGATATATCAATCAGATTTTAATTAAATGCCTTAAAAAATCTATTATGAACAAAATAATGTTTGGCCTATAGATTTGACTACCTAACACAAATGAGGCTAATACACTTATGGCACAATCCTGTTTAATTTTAGGTTGGCGGAGCGTGTGCTCCGCCAGCCTTAGGTGTCGCAGAAGTGCCGGAAAGCACTTTCATGGCACCTCTAGTGTAAGTAGCACCAGCGCAGAGGCCGGCACCGCTTACACCACTGCCCTCCGGACTTCATGCCACCGGACACAGGTAAGGCCTGCACCAGTCGGCGGGAGTGTGTGGGGAGGGAGGGCTGGGGTGGTAAGGGAGGGGGCTATTGGCCAGCTAGGCCTGGGAGGGGGTGGGGATATTGGCGGCGTGCTTTACCATATCCCTGTCCCCTCTTCCTGGGCCGGGCCAGCCTTACACGGCCTCCCTGGACGTGCACCAGCTAAAGAGCTGGCGCATATCTGAGGAGACTCATTGGGGCCTCCAGAGCTTACACTGAGGGAAGAGGACAAATCCCCTTCCCCCAAAATGAGCTCCATCTGTGCTGTGCGGGCCACATCCTGACTAGGAGGCAGCGGCCGACCGTTTCGGCCAGCCGCTGCATCTTAGGCAGAATCGGGCTGCCCGAATGAAATGTTCTTGTGAAGCAACAAACGAAAAATGTTTTGTAATGTAATTAATATCTTCTAAACTGAATGATAAACATACCTTATTAAGGGGGTGTGGCCAATGCAAGAAACTGCATACTATAGATATTTTTGTAGGTTTTCACGACGCGACCATATCCTCGAATTAAAAATCCGCATGTTGCCGGGAAACTCCGTCATTGTAGATAAATTTATTACAACAAATAATAAATTTCAGAGATGGTAAAACATACTTTTGATATTTCGCGCACGTAACACTCGTGGCATCATCAGAAATCCCCTATAGTGCTCATGAGACAGCTTAAAAGGCTGATGCAAGAGAAATCCGGAAGTGGGCACTACCAGTATCTAACAAGAGAAACAATTAGCAACAGCTGATTGTAACTGCTGGTAGGAGAAGGCGGACACCAGCTGAAGCCACTCAAGAACAAACATAACAAAAGAAACTGCATACTATGTTCATGACTTCAATAAACCTTAGGTATATAGGTACAGTATGGTTAGTATATAGATAGCTGTTTAGAACCCAGAAAAGGTGAATGCAGACATAACATTTTGGAATAACAGGATCATTCCTATATGTGATTTGCATGTCAGTATGCACGAAAACATAGGCGGTGATCATCAGGAAGTTTGAGAGTCATGCACATCTGCTGTTTATGGGGCATGAAAATGTATGGACAATTCCTATATATATAATGTCAGGTGCCTTATGTATTCCCAGACTTTTGGAAGTTATCCCAACTGTTCTGGGGAATTAAAACATGCAAAACTATATTCATTACTGGTTCCGTGTCCAAGCCATAGCCAGTGCCAGTGGCTTAAGGGCTGAAAAACAACTGCAGTAGACATGAGACTATTGGAAAGAAAAATGTGTGAGCAGAGAGTTAGAGACAAAATACTCTACTACTGTATCACAGAAGTAACTAACATTCCCATTCTGAGTACATTTTTGATAATAGCTTTCCATCCTGATATAAACATTCTATCTTTAGAGCTTCCTCTGTCTCAGATGGGGGTTGGGTATTGAAGCACTGTATGTGTATTGTCTACTACAGGTATAGCTAAGCCAGAAACTAGAAGAAAGCCAATCTGTATACTGTCAGTCTGTATACTGCCCAGGCCAATACTGGGTGTAAAACAAGAATATCTCTTATACTTGGACTCTTGTCTCTTATACCAGCTCAGCTTAGAATTCTGTAATAGATTTTACAAGGAAACAGACTGCTGTTCAGCTTCCATGAAGTCAGTGAAAACGTTATTCAGTGACCCAAGTTCACCACAATTTTTGGAAAAACAGCAACAAAGGTTTGGAAGGCCCATGCCTGAGCACAAAAAGAAATATATTTTAATGCTTTTAAAGATATAAAATTCCTAGAACTGTTGGAAAAGCTCTTGCGTGTGAATCCTCTCATCCAAGTTGCATTGCTCAATAGTATGACTCCAATCAAGAGGCTAACATCAGACTATTGTGTAACTCATGATGACCGTAGCAACGTGAGCTCTGCAAACACATTCTGTAATTTTAAATCTCACCAGTGTGTTATATATAGTTCAAGGTGGTTTTCTGAATAATGAACTCACTCCTTTGCAGGGTTATTTCCCCCCCCCCTCACCCAATGGCATTTGGAGAATGTCAGCAGCTCAAGTTGGAAACTCCTATTTATTTTTGAGAAAATGGAGACTATAGAGAAAGTAATCTGGGACAACACAGTCTGTCTGCACTGGGCTGCCAACAAGGCTGTATCTTTGTGTTCAGGAATAATTACGTAGGTGCAGTTGCATGGAATGAAACAGGTAGGGAACCCATTTTCTCAGTATTGGTACTGTGCCACATTCTAAAGGCCAATACCATTCACTGAGTCATAAAAAATGTATTAACAGGCATGACTTAGAGGCAAGCTGAGCATTACTCAAATGGGCAGTTCCCTCTGGAGTACTACTGACAGTTAAAATATTAAGCTGTGCCAGAGACATTTCAACTCCATGGTCTTCATTAGTGGCTTGGACACTGTAAGTTGTATAGATTACTCCAGCATTCAATGATGCAAGACAAAAACATTCCCTTCCATACTATTCAAAAATATAAAACAATCTATAAACCTTTTTCTTAAATAACTTATGACATGAGTCCCTTCTGCAAATTCATGAATGTATTACTGATCTTGCTGGATAATTTATGTCAAGAAGGGTATAAACCCCTGAAGTAACCTTTTCAGATTTTTAAGATACATACTGTACAGTATTACATATGGGTCTGTCTACAGGCTATAGATCTATCTCTACAATTATACATTTAAATAAATCTAAATTAATCAATGGAGCTATAGCTAAATTGAGCCACGAATCCAGCAGTCAGACTGGATTCGTAAAAAAAATACAAAGTCTTACTGCCCAATCCTATCAATGCTGTCCTGCTGCCCTAAATTGGCTGATGACGATGCACAGAGAATGCTGGTGGTGGCCATTTTTGAGCCGCCAACACAAAGCGTTTGCAGCATCGGTAGCCTGCTGCTGTGGCTGGCAGCCTGCTCTGGTGCAGGTAAGCTGGCACAGAGGAAAGTTCATGGGCATGTAGGGGGAGGAACCAGGGGTTGTCCGGGAAGGAAGGGAGTGGATCTGGCAACAGTCACACACGCCAGATCTTATCCCTTCTTTTTATAACCTCCCCTCCTGTTTTCTCTCCTCAGACATACACCAGCAAATGGCTGGCATATGTCCGTGGAGACCCATAGGTGCTTGGGCAGCCTACCAGGAGGTAAGTGAAAAATATATTTACTTACCATCTCTACAGGCTGTCTGATCGCCCCTCCCCCCACTATAGCATGCAGTGCAGCCTCCATTGGCATATCTGCATGCCATGGCAGGAGATAGAATTGGGGCCTTAGATAGTTTTCTACCAACTCATTTAGAAAAAAGGCCCCCTTCTAAGAGATATTTATGCTAATAGCAACACAAACTGCTTCTGATGTAGCTTAGTCATTACACAATCAAAATACCCTACCTGTAGGTTTACCATGACTCCTGGTTTAAAAGGTTATTCACCCAAAAGATGGTATTGAGAACAGCCTAATGCAAATATGCCTGGAAGTTGCAACATTAGTCTTAAATGCCTATAGTCTCCCCATTATAGTTCATGTCATTTCGCATAATTCTCAATTAAACATATAAAATAGGTAAAAGATATACTGAATACAATGGCTAAGGAAAATTATAATCTAATGAAACAACCTTACAGCCCAATACTAGTCAAAGCCCCATGCTCGGATGCCGTGGCGCCGGGGCAGGCTCTGCTGTATCCAGCATGGGGCTAAAGAGGTCTCCACGAGGGAAGAGGATGATCGTCCCTTCCCCCTGTGTCAAGCCTCAGCAGCCCCTATAGGGCTACTTCAGAGACATGCCAGCAAAATGGCCAGCGCAGCTCTGAGCAGCCCCGTGTCGGGCACTCAAGCCCGGGATGGGGGATAGGATTCGGTAGAGGTCTCCTCTGCCGAGCCTACCCCCCTTCCGGGGCCTGATCTGCTCTCCTCCCCACCCTCTCCCTGCTCCGAAACGCCTTCTACCCATCGGCTAGTGCAGAACTCACCTGCCACCAGTGGGTGCAGCTCCTTCCCCGGTGGACGTCTGCCAGCGCTGGCCTCCACACAGGTGGGAGGTGTCACAATGTGCTCTACACTCTACAGCATGTTTGCGACAGCGTGGAGCCTAGTACCACTGGGGGAGGCCAGCATAGGATTGGGCTGTTAATCGACTAGAGTTGAACCTTTTGCATGGGCATTTCCAAAGAGAGGAATGGCAGTATCTCATCTTTCAAGCTAAAGGTCAGGGCTGGCCCAAGACCTCCTGAATCCTGAGGTGGCATGCCAATGCTGGCCCCCTTATGTGTGCCAGCCTCCTTCCACTCTCCAATGGAAGGAGACCCAATTATAGTTCATAATTATACTATTATTAATTATTATTCATTGGATTTATATCCCACTTTCTCCGCCCATAGGGGGGACTCAAAGCGGCTTACAACGATAAAATACAAAAATTAATACATATAAAATATATAATATAAAACTCTTAAAACATTAATACAATCTAAAAACTCAACACAAGATATAAAAACAGGAGTACAAAGCTCTTATAAAAACGGGCTGGACCACTAAAATAGTTGGGCTGGATGGTTAACTCAAGACTTTTTTAAAAAAGAAATGTCTTAAGGCCCTGCCGGAAGGACCCCAAGGAGAGAGCAGTTCATAAGTTTAGAGGGAGGGAATTCCAAAAGGTTCCATAAGGGAAAGGGAATTCCATAGACCCAGTTCAGTTCATAATCTTTAGGTCCCTTTGAAATGTCTGGACTTTCTGTGCCCTCAATTCCTCATATTGTGCTTTCCTTACCTAGTACCTCAGGTTTCTCAGAGAACTCTCTCTCCTAAACATGTTTGCAAATCTTCCCTTGCCTCTTGAACATCACTATTTAAGCAGTTAATTTCCATCTCTGGGGTTCCTATAAATAGGATCATGAGGTTTATAGAGCATTTATTTAGAATGGGCATACCATTTTTCTGTAAACTTAGCATTTTGAGGAAACCTGCTCAGGTTTCATAGTGCCCCTGGGGATTCCTTTGGCCCATACACCAGTCTTCTAAAGCCCCTGTATGCATTTCCTATCTCATAATTTTCATACACAAATGCTGGAATCCATCCCAATTCACATTATTAGCGGAATCCACACTCCTTGTATCAAAGAAGGAAGGGGTGTTCAATAGGACTGATGTTTTTCATCAGTAAACATGTCAGTTTTCCGTTTGCTTGTACCTTTCTTCCCAAGATGGGTTTATAACAAAGGAGAATTGCCTCCTGGTCACAAGTATACAGAAGAACAAAGAATATCTAGGTAGAAGATACAATAAAAATCAAGAATGTATTAAAATAATCTAATAAAAATATTCATGGTCATAGACAAAATGCACTCCGCACATTCTAAAGACAAATGCCATACATTGATCCTTTAAAAAATATCAATAAACATAACTTAGACGTAGCTTGTACATTGTCCAAGTGGATAGTTCTCACTGGAATTCTACTTTCAGAGTTAAACATTTAAATATGTGCCAGACTCGTTTTGACTCTGTGGCGTTGATCAGTGGCTTGGACAGTATGTTATACAGACTACTCCAGAAATCAATGATGTGGGACAAAAACTTTTCTTTGCAGGAAGACTGCAGAGGGGATTCATGCAGTAGGATGCTATTAAAGCAGAAGGTTAAAGATTTATGTTATTTTATATCTTTTGAGTTGTTTTTATTTTATATCTATTTGAGTTCCAAGCACAAGTGCAATAGGGACCTGTAAGCAACAAAATGCAAAGAGCGAAAGGGCCTAATATTTTTCACTCCTAATGCAAACAAAATGACATTTCTGACTTTGAAACAAGGGCGTTTCATGAAGAAATGTAAATCTGGCATCCTGCACAAGTCAAATTTGGCTGAGGAAACCAAACAGGTGGTCCTGAACATTTGGCCCAGGAATAGGGCTTAATGACTAAGCAGGAGGTGAGATAGATAGATCAGAATTATTACACAAAGGTGTTTGTGCTAGTGGTGGTAACTAAGAAGGGACCTATGGGGAACTAGAGAGTGCATGAGGGTTTTTGCAGGAAAGTACAGGATGTACTCCAAACATGTCTTAATATGATGTGGGGAGCTCACTTGCTTCTCCTGTGTTAGGAACAAAAGCTCACCAGTGCCATATCGCTGCTACTAAATCTTCGGCCGGTACAATGTCTGACATGAAAGCTTACAATCTGAACTCATAAATTAAGAACTTCTGCTATATTAAATGTCTCTGTAATTATTGCCAGCTTCAGCACTCAAATGATAGCAATATGTTTGTACTTCTGAATGCTGCATTTTTACTACATATCAGTTTTGATGATATTCTAGATCCTTGCCAGATGTGACTGAGGAACACTGCAGCTCAGAGTTTGCTTATCCTTAGATCACCTCTCTCTCTCTCTCTCTCTCTCTCTCTCTCTCTCTCTCTCTCTCTCTCTCTCTCTCTCTCTCTCTCTCTCTCTCTGCCTTTTTTTCCCCTCCCAAAGTGGAGAGAGAAAATATTTGCCTACTGATTTTTCAAGATAAATATTAATTGTTAAAGCTCTTATTACATTAAAATCGGTATTAGATTTTCAAATACTGGTGCTAAGAACATAAAACCTTTCCTAAGTCCTGATTATCAGCACAAAATACTTAATGTAGTGACGTCACCTTGGAAAGAAGGCAAGGATAATCTCTCTCTCTCTCTCTCTCTCTCTCTCTCTCTCTCTCTCTCTCTCTCTCTCTCTCTCTCTCTTGTTGCTGCTTTATTGAGGAAAAACAAGTAATTCTGATTAATACACCTCTCGGCACATACATATGTTTAATTAGGATTTATTTGGAAATCTATGTGGTGCACAGATGGAACAAGTTAGAGATTGTATAAGCAGTGTCTCCTGTTTTCATAATGCATAAGTGTCCTGTCATCCTACTGTACAGCAACAGTTTCCAAGCACTTTTAAATATTTAACCAGCCTCCATTGGTGATTTCCTTAAGCACCAACTGTCAGCTTTGCAACTTTCTTCAGCATGAAGTTGACAAAAAAGAGACATAAATCTAATAGTGCAATGGTGCCAATAAGATCACATTGTTGCTAGCAAGTACAACCGCTAGAGTTGGGCAGATAGCTTTGGGTCTCAAGATCTGAATATCTGAACACGCTTACAAGAGAGAATCCGGGGACCCTGAATCCAAGGATTCAGATTGCTGGAAAGAAACTGAGGCACACTGACCTTGCAGCAAACCCATGTCTCCTTTTCTCTCCTCCTCCCCCCCCCCCAACACCTAGCAAATGAAAAGTAATGATGTGATATCATCATGTTGGGAGTTTCTCCACTCTTGCCCCATTTCATTTGTGGGTGCAGGGAATCCACAGCATGACATCAGTTACAAGCAGTAAGCAAGCACGTTCAAGTGCTCAACTAGCCACTCCAATAATATACATATGCGCTTTGTCATGTCTGTATATTCAAGGTGCAGATGGATTCCAGATTGTTTGGATGCCAAATATGAATTCCATTTGCTCCTCATCAGTATCATTTAGTCAACCTTTCATTGCTGGGAGTTCTTAAGGAAATGGAAAGGGGGTGGAAAAGCCTTCCAAAGATTGTGATTTATTTTTAATGGCCTGCTGTCTTGACTGCTAGAGGGATAAACAACAATACACAGAATGCAGCAGCCAACAGCTCCATACTGCTCATTGCCAGAAAGTTACTAACAAATGTTAAGCGAGCCAGTGAGGTGAAACAAAAGTTGACATATGGGGAAAGAAATAGTGATGGATTTTTTTTAAAAAAATGTTGTGCCTGTTTTTGGCCAAAAGTGCCAACCATGGAAATTAAGGAAAGTGAAAAAGACTATTGCTCTCAAAACTAATCTGTATCAACTTATTCAAGAATAATAAGTGTATTTGCCACAATTCAGAAGCTGGCACATGTCCAATGGATGATGCACATTTAGATGCACAGCTTCCCTGTCATTACTGTAGGGGCCGTTAGGAAGTCCAGGGTGCAAATTCTGAGTTGCTTCACTGGAACATGATCATGAGGTTCAAAGGGGAGGGAAAAATGATTTTGTTTATTTATGAAATAAATTATATGCCACCAATTTATTCCCAACCAAGGGGACTCAAGATGGCCCTCAAATTCACATAAAAGCAATAAAACCAAGCAGGTATAATCAAAGCAAAACACAGCATTTTCTCTGAAGAGCACCTGCTTTCTAAAGCCTAGCAAGAGAGGAGTCTCTCGTATGCAAGTGGAGCAATCCATGCCCTGATTCTTATACTAGTTAATTGGATGAAGCATCCAGTCAGTTCTTAACATGCACAAGCACCAACTCGACATTGTGCAGTTTGGATCGTGTCCACTATGTCATGTGTAACTTGGTTAGAACATAACAGGGTTCTGTCATTAAAATACTTGCAGGTGCCAGACAGTATTGTTTTCAGGGTCTAGTCTATTCTCTATTTCTGACTTTAGCAAACTCTTTCAGTCTGCAGTAGTACTCTAAAATGTGACATGGCCCTGTCTCTGAAGGTTTTCATCCTATAATCATCAAAAAAGGGAAAAGGGAAAAGGGGAAAGCTTTACAGCCCAATCCTATGCTGGTCTCCGCCGGCGTAACTAGACCCCACACCCACAGTGGTGGGTGGCCAGGGTGACCAGATACAGTGGAGGACAAAGTGCCTATACCTTTAACCATTGTATAGAAGAGGGGATTTTGGCAGGTGCAGCTTTTTGCACCCTTCCATGATGAGCTGCACCTGCCAAAATCCCCGCTTGTATACAATGGTGAAAGGCCAGCGGGTGGCACAGTGGGTTAAACTGCTGAACCATGAGCTGTCGATTGAAAGGTCGGCAGTTCGAATCCGCGACAGGGTGAGCTCTCATTGCTTGGCCAGCTCCTGCCAACCTAGCAGTTCCAAAGCATGTTAATGTGAGTAGATAAATAGGTACCGCTTGCCGGAAGGTAAACAGCGCTCCGTGTTCCAGCCGCATGCTACGCGCTGCGGCAAGGAAAGTCATGCCGGCCACATGAACACGGAGGCGTCTTCGGACAATGCTGGCTCTTCGGCTTTGAAATGGGGATGAGCACCACACCCTAGAGTCGGACACGACTGGACTTAACTGTCAGGGGTCACCTTTACCTTTTATACAATGGTGAAAGGTATAGGCACTTTGTCCTCCATTGTATCTGGTCACCCTGTGGGTGGCGGCAGCAGCGACCTAACTTCTGGCTGGCCCTGCCTCTAACACTATTTAAATAAAACTATTTTTTTCCTACCTGATTTAGCAGAATCAGTAATTGTGCTTTCTGATATCACGTCTGATTAAAAATATATCCCTGATTTAACAATCTAGGACTTTCATTTTGTCTTTTATACAAGACATAATTAGAGGCACCCTCACAACTTTTATGGTAACAACAAAACAACAGCTTTCAAGATTTGCAGACAGCCAGTCGCGTGTCATTTAGGGCAACCTCAAGGTTGACTCCTCAGATCTTGCCCTGCCGCACATCTCCATCTAGCCAAATTATTGTCCTGTTCTAATAGGTCCTCGGTCTCCCAGCACTCTTGCATAAAGAAGCAAGAGAAGCTGCTGACTGGCTGGTCAATAATGGGCTCTTAGCGCTTTTCAGCATACCCTATGGTGAGAATCTCTGTTTTGGCCTGAATCTGCCTCTCTATCAACCGGCCTTCAAAGTTAATTGGAAAGTTAATTGCTGAACTAACCAGCAGGTTCCTTCTTTCATTCCATCTTCAAATTTATTCTACCACTGCAGTTCCATGATCAGATTTCCCTCAGCTTTTTATAGCTTCAAGCATCCGCAGGGAGCCCAAGTCAGGTTAGCAGAGCACTGGGGTAGGTAGGGGAATTCATTCCTGCCTCCTGTCCCCAATTTTCCCAATCTAAACTTCCTGCCTGAAGCTGCTATTAGACCTGCAGGAGGTTGTATGATATGCAATATGCATTGTATGATATGCAGTCATACATATACTAGTCTATATAGGTACCTGCCTGCATGTTTTTCCCCACAGGGCAAATAGCAGTGTGTGGGGGGGGGGATTTAGATCAGGAAAACAGTATAGGGCAAAAGCATAAGCCTCCCCCCCCCCAGCATTGAGGCCCCACCCTAATTCCAACCCCTCACCTCCAGTGGCTTTTTGAGTTTTTAAAAACAAACGCAAGCAATACAATCATGTCCCACCATATCTTCTCGTTTGGCCCTAAGTCTTTACTGGAGCCTTGTCCTTTGAAAAAGAACATTGAGAATCAGTCAGGGGTTGAAGCACTTTCTGAAATGTCTCTATGTATGATGTTTTAGTAACTACTGTATATAACTGATGCCTCCAACAGACAATCCTCTTGAAGAGGATGAAGATGACTGATATGACAGAGCCATTGTTAACTTGCCATGCTCATTTTTCCCCCACTGTTTGCTATGTTTTGGGTTTTTGAACTATTATTATGAAAAGCCTGCAAAATCGGTAAATAGTCTAGATGTATGTAAGAGTGTGATGAGTGTAAACACTATGGAAAGCTATGCCCCCTCTCCAAAACACCTGCCCCGTCTCCAGTCTGGATTACCCTCACATGGCAAAAAGGAAACCTGGTTTATGCAGAATACTGCCAGGCCCTGCAACTGCTTTCTCTCAGAAGAAGGACAGATGTGCAACACCCCTGTTAATCAAGTCCTTCAACTTTAAGGGATGGCAAAAATGACTCCAAACAGTCAAGAACAACAAGGGTAATGAACTCTTCTCTAAACAAGGCAGTGAAAAACTTTCATAGATTAATGTGAGCATAGTCAGAGTGTTGCCAGGACTGATTACACAATAATCCTATCTTTATACATGTATGAACTTTATTCCTTTTTTTTTTGTTCTCTAATGCTTTAAAGCAATAGCATCCCATAGCATTTATATTAAGGAAACTGGGTGAAGAGTACTCTTATTAATATCAGCTTCATATATGGTGTGAGACCAATAATACAATGAAAGTTTATTCAACTGTTGTAGTCGGACCCAGTTTTTAGAAGATGGCCCCTAATTTTGTTTTTAATCTTTGTGCTCACACATAGAGCCCCAATTGAAATACTCAGTAGCCCTTTGCAGTCACCGGCAAGAACATGTGGATCTGCTAGCAGGCTTGCAATTTGGTCAGAATACTTGAAGGTGCCATATGTATAAACCTGTGCCCCCATGTGGGAGCCATACATATGGCTAAGTTGATCTGAGCAATCAGAGTTGGCTTTTTTTCAAGTCTGCATGATTGCATCAATCCCAGCAGTCATGTGTATTACCTCCCCACAGGCATGCTAGTTCATGCAGCCAGCACCTCCTCACAGCCAGCCAGCCTGGCCTGGCTGCAAGCCCACAGCAGCCTCATGCTCTTCCACAGGCTATTTTGTGGGGCCACTAAACATCTAAACTAGGCCATGGGGGAAAAAACTCTTTACCTGCTCTCTGCCCTCCAGCATATGTCAGATGAAAATAAGTGCATTTGTGTTACTTCTCATGCACAAATACAATATACAGGTCAAGCCTTTTTTTTTACATGGAATAGCCATCTGCAGATTTGTCTCAATGCGGATGGCTACCCTGGGAATAAAAGGGAGACTGGCGGCTGGGCGCGGCATCACAGTACCTTATTTTAGCAGCGCGCCAACCTGCCGCCCTCTCTGGGACTCCAGCGCCAGCTTCCAAGTACAGTGATGCCTCAATTTCGTCTTGTGGAACACTCAGCTCCTAAAGCCACAATCTATTCAAATGTTAAAGTATTCAAGAGGGTTAGCAGACTGCAAACAGTACAGCCCGAGGCCACACCGATTATCACCCGACAAATAGCTAACACCAGCAGAGATAAAGGCAAAGCAGAGATAAAACTACCATCCTGAAAAACTTCCCATCCTAGTAGGTGTACTGATTAAGACCTTACCCATTCTTCGTTTTGGCCCGGAAGCGGCAGCAGCAACTCGGCACAGGCTGTCTGCCTGCCTGCTTCGAGTCTCTTACTGACTCACACAGGAGCCGCCCCCACGCCGAGGAAAGCCTCTTCAGCTGTTGCACGGCCGAGAGGTAATGGTGCATTTAGTGGTGCCTGCTCTGCCCCTTAGCCTGGCCGGCACCGCAGCAGGAGGATACTGTAGGCGACAGCTACACTTGACATTTGAATAAAGTATTCAAGAGGGTTAGCAGACTGCAAACAGTACAGCCCGAGGCCACACCGATTATCACCCGACAAATAGCTAACACCAGCAGAGATAAAGGCAAAGCAGAGATAAAACTTCCCTTCCCTTCCAGAAACGGTGTGCATTACTAGAGCGGAGCTCTGGGAACTGTGAGTACTGTAAATACTTAAAAGTAAATAGCACGGCAGGGGAGGTGACTCGCAAGACAAAATTATTCGCAAGACAACATGACTCACAGAACGAATTAATTTTGTCTTGCGAGGCACCACTGTACTTGAAATGGCTGTAAAGAGTTTTTTAAAAACCCAATTCACAGCAACTTCCAGTTTCACATTGCAACTGGAAGTCACTGTTAATCGGGTTTTTTTACTCTTTACAGCCGTTTCAAGTACTTGGAAGCTGGCGTTAGAGTCCCGGAGAGGGCGGCAGGTTGGCGCGCTGCTAAAATAAGGTACTGTGATGTCTCCTGGCCCCCGCCACCCCTCCCCCACAGCTGATTTCATTTAAGGCTTTTTTTGTATCTGCTGGGGGGTTGGGAACCAAACCCCTGCGGATACAAAGGGCTGACTGCATAAGGTAATTTATCCAACAATAACAGCTCAATCCTACCCAACTTACACCACCAGTGTAACCAGCAGGGGAGGACAGGGCAGTTGTCTTTGGAGGGGAGGGGAGATTTAAATCCCCTTTGACTCCCCCTTTGAAGGGGATTTGAATCCCCTTTCCGTTCTGGGGCCTCCCGTTCTTGCTGCACCGCTGGTTACACCGGTGGTGTAAGTTGGATAGGACTGCGCTGTAAGTGGGGAATGCATGTACTTTGCAATATTTGAATGGTGATAGAAGGAGCCTTTTACACATTCTCTCAGCTTTGAGGGAGGGCAACAGGTCAGTGATTGAACATGTGCACTGTGCAGAAATTTCCAGCTTCAGTTCCTGGCATTTCCAGGTAGGGCTATGGAAACATCCCTGTACAAACCTCAGCCAGTCAGCATTGACAATACTAAGCAAGATGGACCAATGGTATGACTCAGCATGAGGTTGTTTCTGTTAGCAGACCTGATGGAATCAATCAGTCTCACACACAGCAAAGCTGAGTACGATTAAGAAGTTTACTTCCACAAGGAAAGAACTGCAGCCATTGTTATACAGGCAGAACAAGACAGAAAAAAGAAACTAATGAGAGGTCTAGTCAAAGTAAGAGAGAGCAACCCATGCGTCTTTAAACTAGCAACAAGATAGGTTACAGCTTCCCCTACTGGTGGGGATTAACATATATAACCACACCCACTGGCTATGTACTGGTGGCTCTGCCCACATGCTGTCACTCTTCTAACAACTTCATATTTTCATATGAAAAGGAATACTCACCAGGCAATCCAGTAAGATGGATGCTCCAGTCCACTGCCATACAATCCACCTGTATTGGATCACTGCAACATGTATATGTAGAATTAGGATGTAAGCCCATAGAACAACCATCATGATATTTATTTATTTATTTATTTATTTATTTATTCACATTTTTATACCGCCCTTCCTCCAAGGAGCTCAGAGTGGTGTACATATTTCCTCCCCTCCTTTTTGTCCTCACAACAACCCTGTGAGGTAGGTGGGGCTGAGAGATAGTGACTGGCCCAAGGTCACCCAGGAAGCTTCGTGGGTGAGCGGGGATTTGAACCTGGATCTTCCAGGTCTAAGTCCGACTCCCAAACCACTACACCATCCTGGCTCTCACTGGCCAGGCATTTTTCCTCCTGTGGAGAAATACAAAGCAAAATCACTGAGTAAGTAAATTCTAAAACAAACTTTGTACATTTTTCAATACTGTGCTGTTTGAAGAAATAATGGGAGTTAGATCAGGCATAGAAAAATTTGAGTGAAAATTTTATACTCTTTTCTGGATCAAACTTCAGCATGATCCAGCCTTTTTGTAATTTATGGTGTTTGTTTAATCCAGAGATTGAATCCAACGAAACAAAAGGAAAGAACAGTTGCCAATTAAAAAAAATAAAATAAAGTATCACTGAGAAACATCTTTAAATGTTCTTAGGACTCATGTCAAACTCTGAGAAAACTTGGAGTGGAAATAGTGCAAGAAGAAAGGAATTACTATGATTACTTTAAAAATCTAACCATACGGGGAAACCGAACTTACTGAACATTGAAAGACTAACAAAGAAGAAGGATGTGGAAAAGTCTCAGGAGTTTCTCACTGTGAACGGAAAGATGGGGAGGAGGGGTTTGTCTCTTTTTGTTTCCTTTTCTTTTTTATTAAAAGTTCATTCTATTGTCAGAGTAATTAGGAACATAAAGTGGCTGGGATCCATAGAACCATACAACAACTTCTGCCCACCCAATGGAACTTTGAACTTACATTTGTTGAAAAGCAACCTGCTTGCCACATAGCAAACTACTTTTGAAATGGGGGGATGGTGGTTGAAAAGCAGATTGTTATATGGCAGCTGGGTCTCATATTCAAAGGAAACAAACAAGGATCCTACTAAGCATGCCCATAAACTTTTATATACAAGAAGTAGGTGCATGGGGAGGGGGATTGATAGAACCACTAAACATTTGAGTTCAGTTCCGGTTCAGATATTTTTTAGCTCTGGAGGTCAGTTCTGGTTCAAATGCTAACATTAAACAATGGTTCAAATAACAGTTCAGACACTGAACTGGTTTAGACACATTTCCTGCAGTATCAAACTGCCCTTGCTTGCCAGGGAGTCAAACTGAACCTGAACCGTGAACCCAACTCCAAAACTACACATTTTGAAGTGGCTGTCTCTTTTTGTGTTTCTGTTTCAGTTTCAGTTTGTGTGTGCGTAAGAACATAACATAAGCTATGTACTCTCCTTCCATTCAACCCAACTGTCTCCCTATCATGACTGTAAGATTTCTATCTCTGAAAAATCCAAACTTTTCCCAGCTTTCCATCAGATTGCTAATACGAAATTTCAAACGGCATGGCTTACAGCCCCAAACATCATGAGATTAAAGAAGACAAAACATTGCGGGGGGGTTTCTTTGTATTTTGGGTTCTAAGACAGAGGACATCATGCTGTAGCTTGAATTAAACTATATATTTTTTCCGCTCTTTGGGTGATTGGATGAAACCAGTTTTCCTGCAAAAAGCATCTTGTGCTGTTTTAGGTGTTTGGGGGGGGGGGGCATGGTAGGCCCTGTCTCAGAAGATCTGGTATAGGTATAGCATTCAAGAGCATGAACTGTGAGCCAGGAAGTCCCTGGTTCAAAATTTCACCATCCATAGCCATGAACTCACTTGGTAGTCTTAGACAAGCCACTCTCCCTCCCTCAACCTCAGCTCCCCGCTCTGCAATATGAGAACAAAAACACTGACATATCTTCTCGGGTTGTTTGTAAAGATTACAGCGACAAATTATGTGAAGCCTTTTGAATGACCATTAAACATATGTACTGTACTAGGTTTTGTTATGTTACGCAATAGCAAATGCTTTTTCCAGCTTTCACTCAAGTAGCAGAGAGCTATAACAACAGTGCTTCCGTAGTGCTGCATCCCCATATCATATATTCTTAAGCACACATTTGGCATGGGCAGAGGAGATGTAGTACTAGCCTTTACAGGGGAAGTAGGATTCCTCAAGTAATGGCTGTCCTTTCTTCCAGGCCTTTCTGCAGCCAAATGGTCCTTGGTAGTTGCATTGACGACCTCTGTGGGTTGAAGGTGTTGCTGTTGTCCCTTTTCTCCTCCTGTTTTCCCATCTGCCTGACTTAGAGTTCTGTTAGATTCGAAAGCTTGCTGATTGATATTCTATTTCCTTTTTGGTTGGTCCTAATAAAGGTGTTTAATAAAGGTGGCCAGCGGGTGGCGCAGTGGGTTAAACCGCTGAACCACGAGCTGTCGATCGAAAGGTCAGCAGTTCGAATCCACGACGGGGTGAGCTCTCGTTGCTTGGCCAGCTCCTGCCAACCTAGCAGTTCCAAAGCATGTTAATGTGAGTAGATAAATAGGTACCGCTTGCGGGAAGGTAAACAGCGCTCCGTGTTCCAGCCGCATGCTATGCGCTGCGGCAAGGAGAGTCATGCCGGCCACATGACCACGGAGGCGTCTTCGGACAATGCTGACTCTTCGGCTTTGAAACGGGGATGAGCACCACACCCTAGAGTCGGATACGACTGGACTTAATTGTCAGGGGTCACCTTTACCTTTAATAAAGGTATTGCCCTGCCTGGGATTAAAGTATATTTTAAGAGAGTGACCTTGTTTGACTTTAACCTGAAATGAATGGGTCTGTCATATGCTCATATGTCACGCCATGTGTGTGTACCATTGCTCTAGGCCTAGGGCAATTTGAATAGGGTGAGTGAGACAAAAGACAAAAGGCTCCAGTGGTGAGGGAGTGAAGTGAGTAGAGAGGTATGATAGGAAATGAATAGAAAGGGTCGGTGTAGACTTGGCCTCCATCTGATGCACAAAATACCTGAGCCCTGCCACATGAAAACCCTTGGCAATGGCACACATTGTTCTTCGATGTTACATTTTTGGTTCAGGAATAAACAATCATCTACCAGCTTCTAATTATCTTATCGCAGTCCTTGATAAATCTGGCAAGTCTCTTCAAAATGCCTTGTGTCCAGCACAGCATTTTTCTTGCCAAAGTATCCTTTTTTTTCTGGCAGCATTTAGAAAACCATTTCCAGCCATGGAATCTGACCTAGGCTTGTAAATTCTGACGTGTTGGCAACATTCTCGCCCTCTGGAGCATTGTATCAGTCTCAAGCAATACATCATATCAGTTCCCACTCTTTTGCTGGCCCTTGACTCTGAAGAATCCTAAGTGCCATAAAAGTTCCGCCTCACATCCTAGATCACTACTGCCCTATAGGTCTTGTTCTGCACATAGCCCAGCTGGCTTCGGAAACTACTGTGTGAAGTTCATGGGCTGTATCACTTGCTTTGACTTAACAGCTTCTCAGCAGCAGCCTTAAAAAGAGGGCATAGTGCAGTGCAACTATGTGTGAGAACAGCTTCCAAAGTACAGAGTTTATAGCAAGTGTAAGAGAGAGTTAAGCAATGTTTAAAATTGCCATTGGAAGCAGATTCCTCAAAAAGGAAAATCTTTTATTCTGTTCCGTGGTGGGATGAGTTGTCTCTAGCAAACAAATTACGGTAAACATTAACACAACCCATTGATTTTACAACCTGTTCTTCTGTAACAGTCTTTCAGCATAAGGCCAGAATATACACACTTTCCAGAATTGCCACCAACATCATACAAACATCTAAAGAGCTTACAAAATATATTTTGATTGATTTGTCTATTTCTGGGATTCATACCTTGCTTCCCAGGCGAGGCCCACAGTTCTTGCTTCCTTTCCATACCAGCATCATTGGCTATCAGAAAGAACTGACAGTGGAACTGAAAGGTGGTTCAGAATACATGAGCCACCTCCATCACCACCTGAGACAAATAAGCCCATAGAATTACAAGGAAGTGAACCAGGATCAGAGTAAGAGACGTTGGAGCAACACAAAACTCAACCAAGCACCAGAGTGCATATTACCTTCCCCCAGGCCACTCTCTGAGATCCTTTAACTGGTGATACAGGTAATAGAATTGAGGACTGGATAAATGCAAAGAAGTGCATGCTCTTCCAATAATCTATGGCAGTGGTTCGCAAACGTTTTTGCACCGGGACCCACTTTTTAAAATTACACTATATTGGGACCCACCTAGCTTTACGAGACTTAAAAAAAGTGATCTAGAAATATTTTTTTATTTACAAGTAAAGAGCTCAGCTGCTTGCAAGGTAATTAGCAGCTATCTTGCAAACTGCAGGAGCTCAGGTCTTTGAAGGGCAATTAGCAGCTATCTGATTTTTGAATAGCCTCAGGGCTTGTGGCAATTACTTATCTGGTCTTTCCATCACCTGGGACCCACCAGAAATCAGGTCGCAACCCACCAAGTGGGTCCCGACCCACAGTTTGAGAAACACTGATCTATGGACCCTCCTCAATCTGACACATGACTGAGATTGAAATCGACTTCCAAATCAGTGAGTCAATGCCCAAAACGTTGGAGAATCTAATAAGATTCATGGTGCCCTTCTAAATTGTATTATTTCCTTAAATTGAAATCCCAAGCTTTCAATAACTCCACTTACCAAAACTCATTTTTCATGCTCCAGAGCAGTGCTTTACAATAAGTGGTGTTAGTACCACTAGTGGTACTTCACAGTATGGCAGGTGGTACTTGGTCCCACTGCCATGGCAAACATATGGCACTGCCCCACCTGGTCTGACCACACTAGAAGTGGAGATGGATGAGGCATAGCAATGGGCAAGGTGTGGCTGTGCTCTTCAAAAGAGGCATGGTTTGAGGAAGGACAAGGCATAGCAAAGCCCCAACTGTCAGGAAAGCTGCCCCACTCCTGTGCACCACTGGTGACAGTGGCAGTACTTGCAAAAGTGGTCCACAAAAGATGGCACTTGGAAAAGTGGTACTTGCAAAAAAAATAGTTAAAAAACCAGAGCATTCTTGTCATTCATCTCTGGATTTCCTACTTTTATATTATTCAGATCAAAACATCTTCAGTAATTAACTGTTTTCATAACAGTAATTAACTATTACCGGTGGTTTCTATCATAATATTGTACATGTCAAAGCTGGTTTTCATTCTTCTTCTATACATCACACGTAACGAACATGATAAAAACTGACAGTTCCAGGAATAGGATTGGAAATGAAGAACTGCTTTACCCCTGCTAACTGGGCAAGGAGGCACTTTTCAGATGGTGCTCACCTTATATTTAGCAGGAGGAGAGTAACTGTCACTCCTCACCCCAGTATCTTTTCTAGTGGCTGTTTGCTGGTGTTCTTCTGCATCTTTTTAGATTGTGGGCGTAATCCTGTGTAAATCTTGCACTGGTGTAACAGTAGATCCCCCGGTGTAAGAGCACTAATGCCAATGTAACTTACCGTACACTGACGGACGGAGGACGGACACCAGCATAACCCCTCTCGGATGCCACATGCGCAGTTCGGATGCAGAACGGACACCAGCACAACTCTGCCAGTGCAGGAGGCATTCCAGGGGCGTCTGAATGCCCCCAGAATGCCCTCTACACCGGTAGAGTTGCGTCGATGTTCGTTCCGCGCCTGAACTGCGCATGTGAGGCATCCGAGAGGGGTTACGCTGGTGTCCATCCTGCGTCCGTCGGTATATGGCAAGTTACACTGGCATAATTGGTCTTACATGAGGGGATCTACTGTTACACTGGTGCAAGAGTTACACAGGATTGCGGCATGAGTCCTTTTTGGACAGGGAACCAGTTAGCTACTTGATTTTCTCTGTAAACTGCTTTATGAACTTTTTGTTGAAAAGCAGTATATAAATATTATTATTATTATTATTATTATTATTATTATTATTATTATTATTATAAAGTAGTAACTGGTAGGGGGAAGAGGGGCTGCTTAACCCTCTCTCCACCTGCTGTTTTCCTGTGGGGTTCTAAATTCATATTTAGAGAGGCAAATACACATTTGGGATTCTGCGGGGGGTAAACATAGCTTGCAGTTATTTGGAACAAGGGAAAGATAAATCACTCTTTCACTCCAACCCCCCCTCCAGCCCTCTTGAAACCCTAGGAAAAACAGATGTTGGGCTTCTGTTAGTCCTCATATGCATGCAAATTCATCTCTACTGTTACTCTAATGAGATCAATCTCTAATCCTATTCCATAAATATCTACAAAACTCAATACTAATTAAGTGAAGTGATCTAGTAGATGTGCATTTTCCATGGCTTTCATCAATCACCCCTTACCACCTTTTTGCCATAAAGGAAGATATCATCCCAGATTCTCTTCCTGGAGTTGCCCCTTCCTTTCCACACTACTAAATGGTTTGGATGGTAGTTTTAACATCATCAAAGGGCAGATGTAATTATATATTACTCTTGACATCGGGGTGGCGCAACCCAGACCTCGGGTCTACTGCTGCTACCTCTGCAATACTTTTTTTTTTTAAAAAGCCCCTTACCATGTTCCTCATATGGTTTCTTCCAATGCTGAAGTGCAGAACTTCCAGTTTCATGTAAAGGGGCCATGCAAATGAAGGTGCTCCTTTGTTCTGCATTTGAAAAACCATGCAAGGAGCAGGGAGAGTAGGCAGATTTCTGTTTTTAGCGGGCAGAAAGCAGATCAATGTGGTTTACATCTGTGGCGGACTGGAGAGAGGCAGCAGCAGACTTTGGGTGAAAGGAACCCTGAATCCACCACCCTCTCGCCCCTCTCCTGCAGTCCATCCCTCTCACCTCATGAATGGGCCACCCCTGCTTGACATGGATTGCCACCGAAACCTAGCCCAGCATCTATGTTTCTGCGGTTCCCCACCACCCCTGAAACATTTAGGTATATTCACCCATGTCATCACCACATCATGTGAATCTCCATCCCCGCTGAACTACACATCATTGGCTGCTGCTGGCAATGGTCAGGAAATACAGATGATATGATGCACATATAGGTAAAGGTGACCCCTGACAGTTAAGTCCAGTTGTGTCCGACTCTAGGGTGTGGTGCT
The DNA here is from genome assembly GCA_026170595.1 of Plestiodon gilberti rubricaudatus. Lineage (NCBI taxonomy): Eukaryota > Metazoa > Chordata > Lepidosauria > Squamata > Scincidae > Plestiodon > Plestiodon gilberti. The sequence continues at coordinate 112,078,855 of JANXHW010000005.1, forward strand.
CATCCCCATTTCAAAGCCGAAGAGCCAGCGTTGTCCGAAGACGCCTCCGTGGTCATGTGGCCGGCATGACTCTCCTTGCCGCAGCGCATAGCATGCAGCTGGAACACGGAGCGCTGTTTACCTTCCCGCAAGCGGTACCTATTTCTCTACTCGCATTAACATGCTTTGGAACTGCTAGGTTGGCAGGAGCTGGCCAAGCAACGAGAGCTCACCCCGTTGCGGGATTCGAACTGCCGACCTTTCGATCGACAGCTCGTGGTTCAGCGGTTTAACCCACTGCACATATATGTACCTAAACTTTACATGAAAAGGGGGGGTCTGAGGAGCAGCAGCTCTGTGTCAAACACAATGCGCTCTATTGTTCTATCAACAGGCATAGAAATTGATCTTGTTATTTAAGTGCCTCCTGTGAGAGAAGCTTTGCCTTGTGTGAGCTTGTGAGAGAACTGTCCAAATATATTTTGACTGGTCCACTGAGTTCCCACTGGGGCCCAATGATTGAAGGTATAGGATTCTTACATCTTGGGCAGTTCAATCTTGTGCAAGTTGCAGTGGCCGGCCTAAATGGCCTGCCACTGCATCCAGCGCAGGATGCAGCCCATGCCGGCGTGGCCAGGGCTTACCTCGGGGGATTGGGGAAAGGAGGCTTCACCTCAGGGGAAGCGCCGGAGACCCCAATGGGCCTACTCAGATGTATACCAGCTCTGGAGATGGTGCACAACTGGGGAAGCTGTGTAAGGTCGACCTGGCCCAGGAAGGGGCTTGGGATATCGGGGCAACCCAGCGCTGATATCCTCGCCTCCTCCCAGTCTGGGCCGGCCAATGGCCCCCTCTCCTGCCACCCCAGCCCACCCTCCCCACACCCTCCTGCCACCCAGCACAGCACCTGCGTCCGGTGGCGCGGGAAGAGGAGGGCGGTGGAGTGAGCGGCACCAGCCTCCACACTGGCGCTGTTTACTATAGAGGTGATGCAAAAATGCCTTATGGCACTTCTGCAACACCTTAGGCCGGTGGAGCATGTGCTCCACCAGCCTATGTTTACGCAGGATCATGCCGTGAGTCAGCAATTCCAAAGGCTGAGTAAATGTAAGGCTCCTACTAATAGCAGCCAGACGCAAAGTGAAACTTGGTCACAATGAGAGGGATGTATAGCATGAGGGAACAAAGTGCTATTTCATAGCAGCACCGCAGGATACTTATTGCAGTATTCTTATATATATATATATATATATATATATATATATATATATATATATATATATATATATATATATATATATATATACAGTTGCAAGAAAAAGTATGTGAACCCCTTGGGATTACGTGGAGTTTTGCATGAATTGGTCATAAGATGTGCTCTGAACTTCATCTAAGTCACAACAATAGAAGAACACAGTCTGCGTAAAATAATACGACACAAAAATTAGATGTTGCCATGGTTTAATTGAACGTAACATGTAAACATTCACAGTGCAGGGAGGAAAACGTATGTGAACCTTTGGACTTAATAACTGGTTGACCCTCCTTTGGCAGCAATAACCTCAACCAAACGTTTCCTGTAGTTGCAGATCAGACCTGCACAACGATCTGGAGTAATTTTGGACCACTCCTCTTCACAAAACTGTTTCAGTGTAGCAATATTCTTGGGATGTCTGGTGTGAATCGCTCTCTTAAGGTCATGCCACAGCATTTCAATCGGGTTGAGGTCAGGACTCTGACTGGGCCACTCCAGAAGGCGTATTCTGTGCTGTTGAAGCCATTTTTTTGTTGAATTACTTGTATGCTTTGGGTCATTGTCCTGTTGCATCACCCATCCTCTGCGGAGCTTCAGTTGGCGGACAGATGGTCGTACGTTTTCCTGCAAAATGTCTTGATAAACTCTGGAATTCATTTTCCCATCAATGAAAACAATCCGTCCAGGCCCTAAGGCAGCAAAGCAGCCCCAAACCATGATGCTCCCTCCGCCATGTTTTACAGTGGGGATGAGGTTTTGATGTTGGTGTGCTGTGCCTTTTTTTCTCCACACATAGTGTTGTGTGTTCTTCCCAAACAACTCAATTTTGGTTTCATCTGTCCACAGTATATTTTGCCAGTAGTGCTGTGGAACATCCAGGTGCTCTTTTGCAAACTTCAAACGTGCTGCAATATTTTTTTTTTGACAGCAATGGCTTCCTCCGTGGTGTCCTCCCATGTACTCCATTCTTGTTTAATGTTTTCCTTATTGTAGATGTGTCAACAAAAATGTTAGCATGTGCCAGAGATTTCTGTAGGTCTTTAGCTGACACTCTAGGATTCTTCTTTACCTCATGAAGCATTCTGCGCTGTGCTCTTGCAGTCATTTTTACAGGACGACCACGCCTAGGGAGAGTAGCAACAGTGCTAAACTTTCTCCATTTGTAGACAGTCTGTCTTACCATGGACACATGAACATCAAGGCTTTTGGAGATACTTTTGTAAACCTTTCCAGCTTCATGCAAGTCAACAATTCTTGATCGTAGGTCTTCTGAGAGCTCTTTTCTGCGAGGCATGGTTCACATCAGACAGTGCTTCTTGAAACCAGTAAACCCAAAACAGGTGTGTGTTTTTAAAGGGCAGGGCAGCTGTCAGCAACACATCCAATATCATCACACTGATTGGAGTCAAGGTTGGCTCACTCCTGGCTCCAATTAGCTCTTGGAGACGTCATTAGGCTAGGGGTTCACATACTTTTTCCTCCCTACACTGTGAATGTTTACATATTACGTTCAATTAAATCATGGCAACATCTAATTTTTGTGTCGTATTATTTTACGCAGACTGTGTTCTTCTATTGTTGTGACTTAGATGAAGTTCAGAGCACATTTTATGACCAATTCATGCAAAACTCCACGTAATCCCAAGGGGTTCACATACTTTTTCTTGCAACTGTGTGTGTGTGTGTGTGTGTGTGTGTGTGTGTGTGTGTGTGTGTGTGTGTGTATATATATATATATATATATATATATATATATATATATATATATATATATATATATATATATATATATATATAATTGATATATTTGAACATATAAACAATACATATTTCATAAAGTTATAGCAAGCACGAAGCAATACATCCTACTAGCATACTATTCACTATTTTCTACATATAATTTCCAACTAAGCCAAAATAACACCCACATTCTATTCATTAAAACGGCATATCATCACATCACTGGCGTCGACAGAGCCTGGCGGGTGGGGCGGACCGCCCGGGGGTGACGCGCGTCACGGTCGGACGCTCTGAGGCCGGCTCCCCGGCGGGCTCCCCGGCCTTCAGGTAAGGGGGTGTTTGGGGGGGTTCACCCTAGGGCAGGGGGGTGATGCGCACACACCCCCGCCCTAGGGTGTCGTGCGTCTAGTGACGCGACTGCATTACATCGTTCCTCTCTGTCTCTCTTAAAAAATCGATAAATGGTTTCCAGTTATTCACGAAACGGTTAACTGACTTTTCCTTAATTAAATTTGTAAGTTTATCCATTTCAGCATATGCCAAAACGTTCAGCCACCAATCTTCCAGCGAAGGTATCTCCGAATTCTTCCAATATTGTGCATATAAAATTCTTGCCGCAGCTATCAAATATAAAAACAAAGTTTGAAATTTTTCGCCTACATGATCATCCCACATACCCAACAAAAAGGTTTCCGGTTTCATTTGAACCTTAATCTTTAAAATCAACTCAATCTGTTTATGAATCTGAGTCCAGTACTTCTTTGCTTGGGGGTCTTATTGCAGTATTCATCATACAGGTAATCATTACAGTAATCAGTATACATACAATGTATTATATTGTGTGGCACATTGGTATCTACATGTGCATGTCTTAAGTCTCCCAGTGAGGATACAACAACATTTTTGGATTAAAGTTTAAAAGTTAAAGTTTCAATCATTAAACCATACAAGTCAACATATACCTGTACATTTTCACTTTTCTTGACTACAATTCAAACATCTCTAATTCACGTGACTAAAAATGGGCTCTGGGCATGCAGGTGGCTCAATGTGCATTACAGCAAAGCAGCTGCCTGATCAGATGTTTACTGGATCGTTGACCAGTTTCCAGAATGAGGGAACAGGCAGGTTTCCACACAACTGTTGTAGCAAGTGATGCAAGCTCTCCACCTGAAGGTCCAATTTGTGCAATGCTTCCCTGTTGCAAAGCATGAGTGAGGATATGAATGAACATATGAAGCTGCCCTATATTGAGTCAGACCGTTGATCCATCTAGCTCAATGTTGTCTACACACTGTCTGGCAGCCGCTGTCCAAGGTTTCAGGCAGGAGGTTTTCCAGCGATGCCAAAGATTGAACCTGGGACCATCCGCTTTCAAACATGTCTCCTACCACTGAACGTGTATTTGTCCATTTCTACGAAGCATGCATGGGCAAAGGGCATCCATATGAAGTGCCTACTTCATTTGTTACATTAGGACTGTGGGGGAGGTGCTCACACCCAGTTTTTCACCACAGGATTCAGACAACTGCCCAATAAACAATAAGTTGGTTTTTTTGCACCTGGTGAAGGGTATGGGGGGGGGTCTGTTTGCCTCATCATGGGGTGAATATTGCTCTGACCAGATGAGAGAGAAATCGTTGACAGTGAATTATTTATAGTGTACTTGCCACAAGACAAGACCATTTTCAGTCATATGGACAAACTCTAGCTGGGCATGTGGACAATTGCATCCCAGGTCAATTGGCGCGCCCCAGAAAAGCTGGTTATAATAGAACTACTCTTGGTAACAAACATGAAATGAACCCAGACAAACGGCAACAAGGGTCACTGAGCTTTAACACAGAGGAAATACTTTACAGTAGAAGTGTTTCAGAAGCTGTGTGATGGCTCTAGAAAGGAATTGGATGTTCTAATTGTACTGTAATATTTATATACAGTATTAACAAAATATTTTGAAGGTAATTTATACATAACTGTGTGTGTATATGATGCTCCATGCGCACATCATACTCAGCAGTGTTAGTCTGTAAGGACTATTGTGGCCAATAGAACATATCATAGCACTTTCTGTATGTGTCTCCCCCCCTCTGTGGGGTCACCTAGCTAATCATATTAGTAGATTCCTGCAGCTTTTGTTATCTACTTTCGCAATAAGACTGATTTTTGTCACCTTCAGGTAAACCAGCAGGGTATGGAGGCAACAGACGTCCATCACCCACCAAAGGAATAGTGGATGAATGCTGCTTCCAGAGCTGTGACTTGAGAAGGCTGGAAATGTACTGCGCTCCAAGCAAACCACCGAAATCAGCACGGTCTGTACGTGCTCAGCGCCACACTGATATGCCTAAAGCACAAAAGGTAGGCAGAATGAATAGAATCTGATCTGCTAACTTGTTGCATTTCTTTGCATCGCTGCAAAATAATTCAAAAGTTATTCATGTGTAAGTCGTGGGTACATAGGATGCTGCCTTACACCAACTCAAACCATTGGTCTGTGAAGCTCATTGAAGTATTGTTGACATCGACAGTGGCTCTTTAGGGTTTCAGACAGGTTTTTCTCTGCCCTACCTGGTTATGCCAGATACTGAGCCTAGGACCTTGTGCATGCATAACACGTGCCCTTCCATTGAGTCATGGCCCTTTTCCCCAGTGCCATTCACGTGCCTGAGTACTGTATCTCTATCAAAAAGCAGAGCTGTCACAATAAACTGATTAACAGCGCAATCCTAACCAACTTTCCAACGCCGGTGTAGCCATGCTAACAGGGCGCACACTGCATTTTTGCAGTGTAGGGGCAGTCATGGAGGGCTCTTCAAGGTGAGGGAATATTTGTTCCCTTACCTCAGGGCTGCATTGCGGCTGCACCGGCGCTGGAAAGATGGTTAGGATTGCACTGTAAGAAAGTTTCTGAACCCAACATTCAAGATCAATGAGATCCTGCAAGTTGATCAAGCCATCTATTTAGTGGTTCTCACGTTAAGAACTCCCAGTTTACTCATTCACTGACTCTCTCCTTAAGAACTAATTGGTGGGTGGAACTCAATTGTATTGCACAGCTTTTGGGTGTTTATTAAGCTATCAGAAGTTACTATTTAATGCAGTCTCCTCTGAGAACATCAGCTCTATGTGAGGTCTTTCACACATTCCCTGAGGAAGTCCAGGGTATACTGTCAATATATTTTATTATTTATAACAGACACAAATACATCAACAACAAAGACATAAATACAAAACAAAGTTTAAAATGACTTCCACTTATCTCCACCCCAGACGTAACTAACAATATTATACTTTTTTATTAAATCCAACTTTTCTCATTCTCCAAATCCACAAATATACAAATCATTATTATCTAGGCTCTGCAGAAAATCCATAAAGGGCTTCCACTCGGTCAAAAATCGGTCTGTTGTTTTTTCTCTTATGAAGGATGTCAACTTTGCCATCTCTGCTAACTCCAACATCTTCATTATCCAGTCTTCTATTGATGGTATACTGGAGCACTTCTACTTCTGTGCATAAAGTAGTCTTGCAGCTGTTACCATATATAAAATCAAAGTACCATATCTCTTTTTCAACTGATTATCCATCAAACCTAACAAAAAAACCTCTGGTTTCCACTGTATATTAATCCTTAGAATTTTCTGGATTTGCGAATGAATTTGTATCCAAATTTTTTTAGCTATCTTACACGTCCACCACATATGGTAGAATGTTCCTTCCTTCTGTTCGCATTTCCAGCACATTCCTGACACGTCATACATTTTAGCCAATTTTACAGGTGATAAATACCAGCGATACATCATCTTATAAAAAATTTATTTAAGATTAACATTCAACATACCGTATTGACCTGAGTATAAGACTCACTTTTTTCCCCTAAGGCAAGTCTTTAAAGTAGGGGTGCGACCTACAATCAAAGCCTAGCATTTTCTGCAAACTGTTTTCTTCAAACCCCCCCCTCAGAATCTGTTTTCAAGCCTCTCCAAGTCTCTTTCAAAGGTAAAATGGTTTTTTTTCTTTTTCTTTTTTTAAACTGCCAGGCCTTTACAAGGTTGTTCCTTGCAGCTCTTAATCACTTGCTAAATGAACTCTCTAGCAGCCTCTAGCCTCAGAAGCATTTGAAAAAAATAATCCTTAAGTTTCAGCCCCAGGACTCTGTGGAAACTAAGATATTTATTGATCCTGCAGTTTGAAAGTTGAGAGTACAATTTGAAAGTTGAGAGCAAGAGCTCCTGCATAGGCTTACCATATCCAAAGGGGGACAGAGTGCCTACCTTTAGGCTGCAATCCTATGCACACTTTCCTGGGAGGAAGCCTCACCATTGAATGCAATGGGACTTACTTCTGAGTAGAGATGCATAGGATTGTGCTGTTAACCATTGAAATTTGGGCAGGTGCAGCTCATCATCATGGAAGGGTGCAACAAGCTGCAGCTGCCCCAATTCCAAAGGTTAAAGGTAGGCACTCTGCCCCCCTTTGGATCTGGGAAGGCTACTTATATTAGGGTACCCAGATTCAATAAGGGACAGGGTGCCTATGCCTTTAACTGTACTAAAGCTGTACTGTTTTACTGTTCTACTAATGTGTATATTTTCTTTAAGTTAAAAAAAGTTTAAAATGTATTTTTTAAAAATAGCACCAAACGTTAAGGGTGCGGCTTATAATCAGGAGCGTCCTATACTCGGGACAATACGGTAAATCTCAATCCTTTTACCCACATACCTATCCATTGTTCCATTAATACATTATAACCAAAATTTTGAGCCCATTTTATCATACAGTCCTTCACTTGTTCATCTTCCATTTCAAATTTCAACAGAAATTTATACATTTTAGCAATACGTTTTTCATCATTTAAACATAATTCCCTTTCAAATTCTGATTTAGTTTGTTCAATATCAAAAAGACTTTTTCTACTTTAAACCTTTCTTGCATTTGTAAATACGAAAACCACTGACATACATGACCCTCATAGTAATTCTTCTCTTAATTTTAAAACACAATCTCCTTGTGGGAATTTTAATATATCATGGTATGTCAGCCAATTGTGTGTACCTAACATTTCTCTTTTGTAAAGAGCTTCTTGTGATGATAGCCACAATGGTGTTTTTAAACAGAACCTAAATTTATATTTGTTCCAAACTCTCAAGTTTGCACTTCTAAAATCAGGGGCGTCACTGGAGCGTGGCGGGGGGGGCGGGCCGCCTGGGGGTGACGCGCATCATGGGGTGACGCGCGCGCCCCCTCGCGCGTCACCTCCATGACGCGCGACACCCTCCGGACGCTCCGAGGCCGGCCCGGGAGCCGGCCTCGGAGCGTCCGACCCCGTCGATGCTCCAGGGCCTTCTGAAAGAAGGCCCAGGCAAGCGTCGATCTGGGTATTTTTCGGGTTTTCGCGCATGCGCAGACCTGTTTTGAAGGGCAACCCGACGCGACGCGGGGGGGAGCTGGGTCGCCCCCCGCGCCGCGATATGGTAGCGTCACTAGGGTGACGCGCGTCCCCCGCCCCAGGGTGACACGTGTCCTAGTGACGCCACTGTCTAAAATAGTGATTATTGAATTCTGCATTAATCTTAGCCTTATCATACCATAAGTACCCATGCCACCCAAACCTCAAGTCATGCCCTTCCAAATCCAATAGTCTTCTATCTCTTAACAAAATCCATTCTTTCATCCATACTAAACAACATGCAGCAAAATATAGTTTCAAGTCCAGTAAACCCAATCCTCCTCTTTCCATAGCATCCTGTAAGAACTTATATTTAACTTGTGGCTTTTTCCCTTGCCATATAAATCTAGTTATATATTTCTGCCATTGTTTAAATGGTAGGTCCGTTTTCAAAATGGGAATTGTCTGAAAGAGAAATAACATTCTGGGTAGAACATTCATCTTAATTGTTGCTATTCTCCCCAAAAGCGAAAGCTGAGTTTTATCCCATCGTATTAGATCTTTTTTAATTTCAATCCATGTCTTAACATAATTATTTTGAAACAACATACAATTCATATTTGTTAACGTAATACCCAAATATTTTTACCTTCTTTTCAATTTTAAAACCTATTTTATTTAACAATTTTGATTGGTCTTGTATTGTCATATTTTTAGTCAGAATCTTAGTTTTATCCTTATTAACCTTAAAACCCGCAACATCCCCAAATTCCTTAATTTTAGCCATTAAGATGTCAATTCCCTTTAATGGATCCTCTAATATCAATACTAAATCATCTGCGAAAGCTCTCAACTTGTAAGATTCCGTCTTAATCTTTACTCCCCTAATACTTTCATCCTGTCTTATATCTCTAATTAGAATTTCCAAAATGAGAATGAACAACAATGGTGATAATGGACCTCTTTGTATTTCACAAGGCTTCGTCAAATCCCCATTAATTATTATCTGAGCTGTTTGTGTAGTATAAATTGATTTCACCCACTTTATAATATTTCTTCCAAAATCCATATCTTCCAAGACTTTAAACAGAAACAACCAATTCTCCGCATCTAAAAAAATCAATGCAGCTTGTTTCTCATTATGTTTTTTCCATATATTCCCAAATATCCAACACAGTTCTAACATTATTTCTCAATTGTCTTTTGGGCAAAAATCCACTTTGATCTTCATGTATAAAGTCTTGGAGAATTATTTTAAATCTCTCAGCCAATATCATTGTAAATAACTTATAATCATTATTCAACAATGATATTGGTCTGTAATTCTGTGTCAACATTGGATCTTGTCCCTCTTTCGGTATTAATGCTATATTTGCAACTTTCCATGTCTCAGGCATTTTACCTCCACTTAAAATAGAGTTCATCGTATCTCGTAGTGGATATAAGAGCTCATTCTCAAAGCTTTTATAATATATACCTGGGAGTCCACCAGGCCTGGTGCCTTCCCTAATTTAACCTTTTTAATGACTTCTTCCAACTCTTTTACTGTTATAGGACCATTCATAATTTGTCTTTGCTTCTCTGTCATTTTAGGTAATTTTTGCTTCTCAATATATTCATTCATTTTTTTCAGAAGATACATCATAACCTTTATATAAATTCAGATAATATTGATGAAATACCTTCTGTTATTGTTATACTAATATCAGTTAAAACCAAATCCCCCTCCTTTATTTTTAATATCATTTTCTTTTCCTTTTCCTTACGTAATTTATAAGCCAACCATTTCCCTGGCAGGAAGTCCAGGGTATACTGGGTGGAACATTGGAATATGGATTGTTTTAACGTACGACCATGGTCCTTCAACCCGGATATTTTAACTGTGTATGGGTTGTCCGGCCATGAAAATTTGAGAACCTATTTGATTGAGAAAACTTTAAATATTGAGCTCAACTGTTTTATTGCCTACAGGATTGGGGTGAACACAGGCGATCATATGCAAATTGGCACAAGCAACTCTGGAATGTGTCCCCCTGGTCCTGCAAGCTGCTGCCACCATTTCCACTTCCCTCAATTGCAAGGCACCTTCAAACACTTACCTTGGGGTAGGGGGACCGGTGACGATGCCTCAGGGAGCTCCTGCTCCTGGTGCAGCATCTTTTCCCCAATGGAGGTGCAATGGGGGTCCAGGTCCCAGTGTGAAAAGATGCTCTGGGCACCTGCAAGAAATCCATTGCATATGACATTGAACTTAAGATCATTTTACAGGCACAGGATGGGGGGGGGGGGGAACTGGCTTGGCAGCAGCACATGTGAAAAGAACCTAGGTGTCATAGTGGATCACAAGCGACATATGAGCTAGCTGCAATTAAAGCTAATGTAGTGCTGGGCTGCATTAACAAAGGCATACCGGTAGAGTCCAGACCATGAGAAGTAATAGTTTCACTCTATTCTACATTAGTCAGACTTCACTTGGAAGTGGAACTGCATCCAGTTTGAGGCACCACATTTTAAGAAGGACACTGATAAGCTAGAATGGGCTCAGAGAAGGGCACCAAAGATAGTGAGGGTTCTAGTCCTCTAGCCCAAGGAACGGGCTCTCTCTTCTTGGAAGTTTTCAAGCAGAGGCTGCATGACCACCTGTCAGGGATGCTGTAGCAGTTGCCTGCAGTGAGCAGAGGGTTGGATGACCTCCTGGGTCCCTCCCAATTCTACCATTCTGTAGTTCTACTTATATAATTGGCTGCACAGAAACGTCCCATGAAAGCTCTGGGAGATGATCCATACACAAATCAGAGGCCTCCTTTAATTTGAAATGGTCTCAGCCATTCATGTTTGTCAGAAGTGTGTTACTCAATGCAAAGCCATACTCGTACAGTGCACTAGCATTGCAGTCAGTTCGTCATCTTCTTAGCAGTGGCAATCAAAGCATCGTTGAACATAGGAAACCAACCTTTAGATGTTTGCACACCATTCTCTCTAACGTTCAGCACAGGCTTCTGTAAAGAGAGAGTTTTGTAGATATAGTTCAACTTTAAATTAGAACTAGGATCATCTTTGATCATGTCAGAGCAGGTTGGTTCATAACTGTAAGCTTGCAATGATAAACATAGGCCAGGATCAAGAGGGGCACAATTTTAATTAAAATACACTGTTTTTGTCTAATAGGTGTGTAAGACCTCATACACTGTAAATCATGAGCACGATCTATCATCAGGCAGACTGAGCTGGGTACACAAAAGAGGATTGGCCTCTTCCCTAACTCCTCCCTCTTTGGTCGGCCTGCAGCCACATATGCACATGGAATGGCATACTGGCTATTTCTTACAACAAGAGGCCCATGTGTGCCGCCAAGGCGCAACACTACGTAACAGAGACAAGTAGAAACAGGTGTATTAATGACAACATGGCAGATGACGACGACGACGACGACGACGACGACTGCTAGTTGATTCACATAAGCATTTTTTTTTAGCATAGCAGTTTCAGGGTGAAACCAGCACAAGTTGAACTTTTTTGCCATGGTAAAATACAACTTATCACCATCTTGTTTGATTCCCCTAGAACAATGATCACTTTCCAAATTGACTCATCATGGAACATTTGTACATTCCAATGGACTCTGGGATGTATCCAAGGTCACACGCTTAGTTCACGCGGGGCATTGACCAGGCCTTTTAGCCTCACCAGCGTCCTCTGCACATTGCTGGAGAAGATTGGTGGTGATATGCAAGCTATTTTCCAAGGGAGCTTTCTGCCGTTATTGATCACTGGGTTCCCCAGATTAGTCGGAAAACGCCTATCAGAACATTCACAGCACTACTTGCCACAGTAAAATGGTAACCTCACCCCAAAACTGTAGGACTGAAATTTTGAAAGTGAATTTATTTATTTTCTGTATTTATATCCCGCCTTTCTCATCATCAGATTTCTCATCAGATTTATTCAAGGCGGCTTACATAGGCAGGCTATCTTTAGACCTGATAAGGGTCTTTACAATATTGTTCTATTCCTATATAGAACCTTCCATGCTCGAGATGTTTTCCCTTCCGAGTGCAGCCCTCCTTCTGGCTTGTGCTTTGCACTTCTAAGCGTCACAGTTCACCGCAGTTCACCCTCGGACGGTTGTCTTAGATGTTCTCTCTCTAGCTGACTCCTCCGCATTCCACCCTCTCATGATGCCTTCTCAGTGTCTTTGTGAGGTTCAGCAGCAGCTTCTGTCCCCCATCCAAGCGGGAACCGAGGTTGACCCTGCTTAGCTTCTTCAGGCAGGGCACCGGCTCAAACCTCCAGGCCACACCTCCTGAGTTTCAGAGTTTGTCCCAAGAAGAAACATTTGAGAATTTTCAAATACATTTCTATAAGCTAAATTTCTCAGGAAGTTTCTTCATATCTCAATAGATATTAATTTGAGAGCCGTTTTGGTGCAGTGGGTAGCGTGATAGACTTGGTTCTGCCAAATTTCAACTCAAACCCTACATCATTTATGGACTTAGTGGATGACCTGGAGAAAGAGATTGTCCTTTGACAGCTCCCAGTTTGAAAATGGGACTAGAAAATGGTCCACTCTGAGGCTAAATAAGACCATTGTTACCGCAAGCTATCATAGCTTTCTGTAAGTACTTTTTTTCCCCTTTCATTTTCAGGAAGTGCATTTGAAGAACACAAGTAGAGGAAACACAGGAAACCGGAACTACAGAATGTAAGAAAATACAACCCATAAGAGTGAAGAATGAATGTGCCATCTGCAGGATACTTTGCTGTAAATAAATTATCAAAGATTGGACAAACTGTTAGAGTTCAATAAGCTTGATGAAATCTCAGCTAATGGGCATTCTCCCAATGAACAATGCAAGTGAACATTCCAATAGAAACTAACTCAGTGCTTACATGTTTCTGAGACTGGTAGATTGCTGTTCTAATTGTCTACCTGCTATAAAATGTCTCTCTCTCACACACGCACACGCACGCACGCACGCACGCACGCACACACACACACACACACACACACACGAGTAAACAGAAGTCCTGTGCCCTCAAAAGCCAACCCATGTATAGGCTTTTGATCAATGCAATTGCACTAAATTAACTTATGAACCCAGGCTGTTGAAGTCCATTACCAGCCTTGTCTAAGTGGTTTCTTTTTTCTTTTCTTTTTTTTTTTAAATATTTGCACTTCCATACAAGCAGACGGTTTGTCTCACAATGTCTGATTACATTTGTTTGTTTGCCCCGTTCATATTTGCACAGTGGGTATTCCCAGCAGCAGCAAAGTAACACATTAATTTCATCCATGGCATTTAGACAGTATATGGGTTATATAAATCCACCTTAAGACAGAGCTTTATATGTGCTCCAATGTGCACACAGAGTTCCTGCATGTCCAGGAAGTACCATTGACTTACGTGGAAGATGCTGCTATACATATCACACCTCTTGTGTGTGTGCATGAAACTGCTCTCAGTCATTGAAGTGAATAGAGCAGCCTGCACACACAGTAGTTCCATGAGTGCATGGGAGCCCCACATCTGCAACAATTGCTGGATCAAGATAACATATTTTAAGACAATGCTTCCCCACCACCACCCTATAACACATAAAGATGCAAACAGATTCAACATGAACAATAGGATTATTCTTTGTTTAGAATCAACTGAGAGCAACATTGGCTCTCTCTTAAATCCTCAATGATTCTTTCAGAGAATGAATTATTCTGCAACACTATAAATATAACATGTTTTTTTCCGCCATATAGTGCAGTATGTAGACATTTAGTATATCAATAAATAATACACATATATCGACAGTATGTAAAACTGTTTCATAGTACAATGGTGCTATTTTGTAGCTTGTTATATGAAAGGGTCTGGCCAAATCTGTAAGAGGTAAAAGCAAAACAAGCAAAACTTGGAGTCAGGTGGGAACCAAGCCAAAGATGAAAGGGAAGGAATTTCATAAAATACACACTTTAAAAAAATCTAATTACAAATTGAAATATGTAATAGTAATGCTAAAATCCCCAAAATTGAAATGTCTGTCTGGTTCCATAAAGCCACTAAAATGGCAACATACACAAGGGTGGGTTGAAAACTATAGAGAAGTTGGCATCTTGTTCTTGACTAGTAGTAGTAGTTCTGGCATCAGCTCAGGATGACAATGAGAAGGTACATATTGTGGTTTGCACCAGAATAGTGTTCCACAACTGGAATGGGCCACAAGAGGTTGCTGAAACAAGTAGAATGGTGATGGCGACTACACCCACTATTTTTAAAGAATGATTTAGGCTGCAATCCTGGTCAAACTGCTAGACGTCTTGCTACCTTCACTGAAATGTAAACAGTTAAGGTCTCTTTCACACAAAGCCAGAAGCTTGGGACATATTCCATGTGGTATGATCCCATGCTGAACAGTTCCCATGCAATGGCGATGCAGCAGCACCAGTGCAGGCTACGCTGCATCCCATGTTGGGAGAGGAGGAAGTAACAGAGTAATCAGCGAAAGGCCCCCCTTCCCACTCAGGCTAGCTGCTGTCAATAACACACACACAGAGATGAGCGGAGGCTTGGTTAAGGTTTCATAACAAATACTTTACTCACAGTTCATGGTTGATTATATACATCTTCTGATTAGGGTCAGAGGCTCTAATACTTGGGAACAGGGAACCCTAGGTAGCTGTCCCCTTTGTGTGCAAGTGTGGGGGGATGGGGACACCCTTCTCCTTCAGTGTCTGTAGAGGAAGAGAGAATGTTTTATTAATATAGGGAGCACAGAAATATGAGATTTCCCCCCTCCCGCAATCCAAAGTCATACAGTCCAGTACAAACTGCTCCAAATGATTCTGGAGACTGCAGACCGTAGAGCCTATCTCGAGAGGACCCTGCTCTGGCGCAGTTGGAGCACTCCTCAGGGGAAGGGGACATTCATCCCCTTACCCTGAGTAGAGCCCAGCCTCCCCAATGGGTCTACTCGAATGTGCACCTGCTATTTTGCTGGTGTACATTCAAGAGGGCTGTGTAACGGCGGCCAGGCCCGAGAAGGGGAATAGGAGTTTGGCGGAGTCGCCGCTGATCCCTCTCCCTTCCCGGGCCCGTCCAACCAATCCCCACCTCCCAGACCACCCCATTCCGCCTTCCACATGCCCCTCCGCCGTCCAATGGGGAACTTGTCTTCCCCAGCAGGCGCAGCGTTGTCTCTGGCATGGGAGGAGTGGCGCCGGCCTCGTCATTGGCACCACTTACTCCCAGGGTACCACAAACGTGCTTTACGGCATGTTTACGACACCCTAGACCAGCGGAGTGGTGCTCTGCTGGTCTCTAACTGTAGTCCAGGCCAGAGTCCAGTAATGGTTACTGCAAACCACAGGTCATTTGAATCAATAAGGTCAAAGTGTCTCTACCCAATAAACATACTGATCCCATGAAACCTTCACGTGGGTCCCTCACATTAGACAGCCCTGAAAACCCTTGCATGCAGATAAGTCTCAGTGGTTGGCATCCACAGTTTCCCTCACTCCTAAACAAGGACTTTTCCAAGGAAGACTGTTTCAGGATGCAACCCGACTTCAGCAGTTTTACATAAGTGAGTCTATGGCTGCAGTCCTTTTCATATTTACAAGGAAGTAAAATCCCGTGAACTCAGTGGGACTTACTTCCAAGACAACATGCACAGAATCACGCTGCATGAGCTGGGCCTTAAGGTGTAATGGACCCAGATGGCACAAAGGTCTTGTATTGGTTATCTGCATGGACTGAATGTGTGCTCTATCACTGGGTTACTGAGTTATGAGGTCCTTGCTCATCTGCACAGAAATATATTTTCTGAATGAATGTATATAGATATGAAGTCTTCTGCTGTATTCAAGGCCCCTCCATTTTTAAGAGCCAGAGCTTTTCAAATGAAGGTCAGAAAAGAATTACATAGTTAATATTTTGCTTTACCTTTTACTGATTTGGTCAACAATGCCAAGGTGGTGCTATTGTTTTGTTTAATAAAGTACTTGACTAAAAAAATATAAAAGAAAGCATATGCATATTTTTTAGGTAAGAAAATGACAAATATATAGATTTTGCTTATTAAAATAGAAACATGTCTAGCCATAACCTTTCAACTTTTTGTCATTTACGAAAAAGGAGAAATGTTTGTGAAATTGAGAGTGCGTTCATGTTTTAAATCCAGAGGACAATAAAATTGTCAAAATGATTACTGATGCTAGGAGCCATTTTGAATATCAAGAGCTGAAGGGTGAGACCTACCAAGTACTGCTGTGACTTAAACTCCATTGGCTTCAATGGGTTTCATGCTGGGCTACCGCACAAACCCCATTGGGATGAATGGCACACTGCAACAGTGCTTAGTGGATTACACCATTAATGCCATTACCCAGCAAACCCTGTGTGCATGTGGGTGTTCCAAGCTGTAGCCAGAGCTTGTTAGAAGCTCTCATGATCTTTAATGTAGGGGAACAACCCTGCACTTTTGACAGGATGTGTATGGGGAATTTTGGAGCATGGCACTGAGCTCCAGCTATTAAATGCTTCACACACAAAAATGATTTATACTGGGTGTTGCACCAGAATTACTTAGCTGTTCCAAGAAATTTACGACAAAATTAACTGTTGGCTTGATGTCACCTAGGAGAAAGAACTTGACATAGTCCAGATTGTCATTCAGAAGGCTAATCATTGCCACTGACAGTACAGTTCCACTTTCCATTTCTGAGAACATTTTCACACATCACAAATGGAAGCACCCTTGAGCCTTACTTGTGCCATTCGTGTTCATGTGTGAATGCTGTCAACGAGAAATGAAGCCTAGAGAAACACCACTTTTAGAAATGAGTGTACCTTAGAGCCTGTGTTGATTTTATATCTCCATGAGCAATAGAGGAAAAGGAAAGAAAAACCTCTCACCCTGATTTAAAGTTCATGTGTGAAAACGCACCCACGCAATTAGCCCCCAAACCAGCATGACAAACACCCTAAGCTGATTCTAGTCATGCTTTAAAAGGATATTGGGAGCCAAAGTATACATTACAACAAAGGCTTGGTGTGGGGAGTAGATTGTAAATAGCACACTGGGGGTGCTGAACAGGGTCCAATCTGCAAAACATAGTCAGGCATGACTAGTTGCACCTGAACATGGATGGGGATATGCTTTTCAATGAATTGTAAAGCAATGCAGCTCAGACAGATGGCTTCCACACTCATATGCAGTTTATGTCTGCTACTCCTAGTCCAGGATACAATGTGCATAAACCTGTTTATGTACATGTACCTCCTTAGCTAGACTGCAGGGGAAAGTATTTTTGGCTGCAGTCCTCTAACTGTTTATTCCCAGGGAGGCCCACCAACATCAGCAAGACCATTGCAGAGAGATTTGTTTGTGTAAGAATTCATATTTCTTGCTCTGAATGAAAAAAAAAAGTACAGTTTTCATGAAGGAGGGAAACTATATATTCTCTAAAAATGAACAGCTCCAGTTTTTGAGAAAGAGTTGAAATGTATGGCTAACATTATGTGAAGCTGAAATTGTATGTGTGCTGTGTGTGAGTCTGTATGTGTGATTTTTTTTAATCTTTATATGGTTTTCACAAACTTCATAATGTGCAAAAATGACACCTTTAGGGTTTTTTAATGAAAGATACACCCAATTAGAGATTCTTTGATTTTTAGGGACTAGATAGAAAAAAATGTTCTGATGAAAGTATAATCAGTCTATTTAATGTGTTTTAAAGGTACTTTTAGTCTGGAAACGAATTGTAATAATTTATTGAAGACACAATATATACCACTAATTCCTCTTTTAAAAATACCACTCCAGTTCAACCAAGTATGCCACACCTTTTAAAGTACATCCAAACAAACTTTTTGGCTTCAAATTTCTAGTTGAAATGCCTGTGCATTTGGTGATTATTTTGAAAAGGGGGATTAGGATATTTTTTTTGAGCATTTTTTGGTGCTATTTAATAAGTCACAAATCTTCATTAGTGATTTTTCTCACAAACCATGTACTTCAGATGCAGAAATCTCATTTGGTAAATCATCAAATTCATGTTTTGAAATAGAAACAAAATCAAACCTATACTCATTTATCCTACAATAGACATTTTTGCTTATCACAATACAGAACTCTACAGAACTATATTCTACAGAACTATTGTTGCTCAAACACAGTATCTTACATACATTTTTAAAAAACTTTTACATGAAGGAGGTTATAAGAATATCTCAAACTTGACTACATATAAAACATTATAGAGATACCACTCTAACAAAGACCAAACTAGGTGATGCTTTCATTTCCCACGGGAGATTGAGACTAGGTACACAGTGTGGCTCTGCTCTAGCTAAAAATAATTGTGACTAAGTTCAAAATAGGTCCATTCTTCCAATGCGACTAACAGCACAATCCTGTACATGTTTACTCAGAAGTAAGTCCCACTATGTTCAATGGGACTTACTCCCAAGCAAGCGCGCATAGGATTGCAGCCTTAGGCATGGCCAACTTTAGCTGTATCAAGAACAATCGTTTTTCAGAGAGTTGAAGGCTGAATGATATCTAAACCATTGAATCAATTAATCATTGCCCAGTGGGACCATGTTTAGTTTCTTTGTCTCACTATGTCAGCAGCTGGATGCCCCTGAGCCCAGACTACTGTTAAATGGTGTTGTGCTGGTCCATCATCCCTCATTTCCTTCTCAAAGTGACCCTCCAGGAAAATGAGTTTCTGACCAGGAACTATGGTTTCTTCCAGCCAATAAAGAAGGGAAGAGTTCAAGTATGTACAGTAGTTCAACTTGCCTCTACTTAAACTCTAAATATAAGAGAAAAATATACAAATAGACCTTTATTCAATAATTGTATAGCACAAGCATGACCAGAACATGCATAGCTGCTTTGGTTGGACAGAGGCCATACTGAGACAGAAGAAATTAACATGCTTATGTTTGGGCAATGATAGTCCGATCGTACCATCTTCAAAACTCTGGAAAAACTATCAACTCTTCCTAGTTTCATACTGGTTGCATATTTTTAGTTTTTCTCTTCAATAACCTGTAATATTTAATGTGCAACATAATTGCAAGTCCTCTGCTACTCTCATGTGAGCTCTTCAACTATTTTCAGCAAGGCAAACCAATCTTGTACACTAGATAATTTCATGAGTACGCATCAACATACAGTAGTTTTATGCTTCCAAACCAAACACAACCAACATTTCCAAATATGTGTTCCTTTGATTGTTATTTGGTTATTTTGGCCAGCCTACTACCATGGATACCAATGAGATGGTGCTTGCAAATTCCTTCTCTGCCTACTTGTGCCATTTTGAAAAGTCAAACTACCTGCCATTTCGAAATATTTTTCCTTTGGTTTTACTTACTCTCCACCAACTGTGCGCTCCTGCTTTCTAGCACTGGAGGAGATGTCTCCTTCAATAAGTATTCAAAAACCCACGTATGTCCCGCAAAATGGCTACCTCCCCTTCTATTTTATGAAGACTTGGGATATAGTGGCAAGTGAGACAACCACTGTGTTACTGCTTCTTGCATACCAATAAAGGGCACTCTTTTAAAGCCCTACGCTGCATTAATGTAGCTGCAGTGACATCCTGGTGGTTGGAGACGGCACGGTAATCTGTCTTGTGCTGTTCATCATTTGCAATCCATGACAATAAAGAACTATCACACCCCAAAGATTTAGGCCCAATTCATATTGTAGTAACTTACTTGACTACCTCCAGGAGGCTGTACAAGTGGCCACTGTGATCTGTGTGATCAAGGCAGGCCTTTTTCTCTTCGTATATTTTGGTGTGCTTTGTGCAATACTCTTATGCAGCGCCTACCAACAAAGTCTTTAAAAAATAAGAGGTCCAGGTTTTCGGGGTGTTTATTGGAGTTAAATTGGACAAGTCCATATCTTCTAACGTTTCACCGACTAATATTTTCGCATCATCAGAGAAGCTTGTTTCAAGACGTCTGAAGAAGCTGTTTCTCTGATGATGCCGAAAATATTAGTCGGTGAAACGTTAGAAGATATGGGGACTTGTCCAATTTTAACTCCAATAAACGGCCTGAAAACCCGGACCTCTTAATTTTTAATTCTGTCATAAGTACTGGCTGTGAAAACTTGATAACTTACAACAAAGTCTTTATCTGGCACACTATCACCAACCTTCCTGTAGAAATGTCATGACTTCCTGAGTGGACTCCCAATCCCAGATAACAGCACAGGTCCAGATGTTACACATCTCTAGTCATTGGTGATTATTTTTTAAAGTGGATTTGGATTGGGGTGGGGCCATGTTTGTTTGTTTTTGCACTCCCCATCCTAATCACTTATTTGCTGCTGCGGCAGCACATAACATCAGGCTTGAAGGCTGCAATCCTATTTTCATATTAAGGTCCGCTGATATCAATGGACTTTCCAAATATTGAAGATTGGCTGCCAACAATCTTAAATCTGAATGCTCAGTCTTACCTGATGTGTGGATTGTACTGGAAGACACAAGCAAAAACAATATTGAAGAGGGAATAGCATTAAAGAAGAAGTCATTCTGTGAACATGTGAAATGTTGGTTGATACATTCCTAGTTCAACATGATCAGTTCCTTCTTTTTGACTGCTCCCGAATAACATTTTGCTTTGCTTTGCTCAGCAAATCTGCTCCGTTTTCTAACGGCCACTAAATACTTTGGCCACAGGATACTTTGGCTGCTAAGTACTTTCTCCTAAAAAGCATGTTACACTAAACTTGCATGCAGACTTTGGCAACAAATGCTTGGCATAAATCCAGGAATTATTTCTTTTCCATTAGGCAAGGAAAATAATTGCTGTAAAAAGGCATTCATGTTGAATAAGGGGCTTTTCCCCACATGATGTGGTTGCAACCAGCCAAAGGATGTATATAACACCAGGAGTCATGCTGAAACCTAGCTCCTGGACAAGTATATCTGCAGGATACATGTATTTGCAAATGTGTGTCTACTGCATTCAAATTTTACATTTTTCCTTAAAAAACACATCATGTGTGAAGAGTCCCTCAGCCTAACCCATAACACAGCTCGACCTCCGTATTTGCCACTATGCTGAGTTATCCACACTGACATCAATGGGACAAAAGTTGTTCAAACTCCAGAACTTTGGGTCCCTTATGCTGATGTCAATAATGAATGACAATATGGTTGCTCCAAACAAATTATTCCACTGCTTCATGTCTCAGTACATAATCCAGACCATTGAACAATATGGCTATAGTTAGAGATCAGTGCCCCAATTCCAAGTGCATTATGCACATGCCACAGAAGGCATTGGGCTCATCATGATCTGGAGCCTCACACATGCAGAGGCTGACCTGATTGTCTTCTATGAATGCAAATGCTTGGTGGGAATCCATACTACATGCAAAGAACATTTCCCTAATTCATGGAAGACAATGGGGCTGCCTATAGCTGAGATTCAGCCCACCCAAACTTAAGTGGAGGGGGCTCTCACCTAACATCAGCAGAAAAAAAGCACCCTTTGAGCTTGCAGAGTTCCATTGGCCATAACAGGCAGTGGGAGTCCTATTGGACTGCAGCCTATGTTGTGTTTTCAAAACCTGCCTGCTGATGGGATTTTCAAAGGAGAAAATGCAATGTTCCATTGCCCTTAATTTATGAACAGCACTTTGCTATTGCAGAATGAAATGTAGGTGGTGGCAAAGGGGCAGCATATAGCCAATATGCCACTTAGAAGGTTTCTGTGTTAGCAGCACGGGTTGCGTGCTGGGGGGGAGACATGCATATAGGTGATTTTGCGCGCCTTAATGATTTTTTTACTACTGTCTTGTAATCAGTCCATTAGTTTAATGCCTGTTGTAAGCAGTCTACCAAAATTGTGTAGTAATTTAGGTTTATTTCCACTTACAGCCCAATCCCCAAAGCGCTCCGCCGGCACAAGCCCCATTGAGGACCAGAGCCTTAAGCAAGGGACTTGCCTGCATCAAAACTTAAACATGGGCAAACTTCCTTACACTATACAGTAAATGAGAACAACTTTTACGTTGAAGTATGACAGAGTGACTCTGATGAATTCCTTACCAATTCCAAATGATGAACAAACAATTGAGACCCAAGGAGAGTTATGCAGCAACGGAAGCAATCAGCTGGCGTATGACAGTGTGTTTTTCTGACTATGGTTGCCAGCCAAGCACAGGATTCCTTAATGATAAAGGGCATACGTTGCTTTTTAATATTATATATACATATATATCAGAATGTGTGAATGTATTTTACATAATTCTGGGAGCCTTTGGAATTATGCACATTTTTTTACCAATTCGTCATCAGAGGTTCAGATTTAAAAAAAAAAAACCTGAAAGTTTTCTAGTATCTCCTGCCTCTGGCCAACACTTTTCTGAACATGTCCAACCAAATCTAGTTAGAAGCTAACAAAGCAGACTGATTCCTAGATGGGTGATCCTCTAGCAAATCTAGGTTGTTGTAGGAAACCAGCTGGCTTATACTGTACATATTCTTCCTCTTTACTTAACTGCCAAAGTGCTAAATGTTGAGATTAATATATATTTGTTTCCATAATGTAGTTCTTTGGGGGGGGGGGGACAAACTGGCCAACTTACTCCTTAGGTTAAGAATATGAGATCTACATCTAGGTTAATAAGATACATACAAGCACTTATGTGGGCACTTGAATTTCTGAGAAGTGACCACTGAAAAGTACAGTACTGGTTCCAATTGTATAAAGAAAACCAGTAGGAAGGGGCCTATTTGCTCACATTCAGCCAAATTGTTTCTCTTCCTCCCCCCCCCCCTTTCCAAGTCCACAATCCTCAAAGCACTTTGGTGGGGACTGCTTAGGTGCCTGGGCAATGCACCAGCACAACACTTTGCAGATTGGGCTGTAAATGTCTGAATTTCAACAATGTTTGTTTTCCCTGTGTTCTTTCAAAAATGCAAAATGTCATGACTTGATGACAAGTAAATAATATTTCATACTGTGTATGTAACAGCAGTGTTGCAGAACTCCCCCTCCCCTGCCAAATACATCAGTAACACCACTCATGCTGTTACTCTCCCCATTTAGCACTTGTTGGCTTTCCATGGACACCAGGAAGTCCAGGCAAATGGAGGTCTTCATGCTTATGAAAAGGTCTTGCTAGTTCACAAATTACTCAGAACCACTTAGCCATGTTGCCCACTCTGTGCAAACCGTCTTACCTGGTAAACACTGCTCCATAAACAATTGTGTATATGTGCTTTTGGAAAGGTTCTTGATGTGTGTTTACCATTAGTCCAAAAGATCTCAAGAGTGAACTGTCCAATTGTCATTTCTTTTCTTTTCTTCTTGAAATCTATATTGATGGCAGAAAAAGAAGGGCTTCATCACACTGTATAAATAAAGGCTACAGCAACCTTTGGTTTGTAGAATGTACTGAAATGTTTGCAACCCTCTTGGGATCCAGTCCAAAATGTGAAACATTACTGTAAGAGGGTATCTTTCTAATGTATTTGTATGTATGGTTTACACCTCTGTGAGGTCTAATAAAGAATAATGGTTACTAAAACATCTGTGTACCGAGCGTCTTTCTTGGGCTATAAAGGGACTGTTTCTGAGCACCAGAAGACCCCAGCCAGATCAGACCAAAGGTCCATTTAGTCCAGCATCCTGCTTTCCACCATGCCCAGCTCAATGCCTCTAGAAAGCCAGTAACTAGGACATGAAGGCCAGTAACTAGGACTAGGACACTATCACCTCTCTCCCACTGTTGTCCTCCCCAGCAACTGGTATGCAGAGGGATACTACTGCTGCCTCTGAGCCTGGAGGTGCTAGCTAGCTGTCATGCTGCTGACTCTGTTCTCCATTAATTTGTCTTCTCTCCTTTTCAAGCAACCTAAGATTCAAACTACACATTACTTTAGGTACATACTTATTTCTTTAGGTTACTCACCGCTCCAAACTCTCCATGGGTCAGGAGGACCAAGGCAGGGGGAAAGAGGGCCTTTAACCCTACGTCTGCCACGCTCTTGATCCAGATCAGCTGCCTGTGCACACTATTTACCGAGAGGGCAAAAGCTCTCATTGGCACCAACTAGTGACATTTATTGTATTAGCCCTGACTGACTTGGTTTTGTTTTAGTCGACATCTGTATAAGGACATGGTGGGGGGGGGGGTTAAAGTTTCCCTGCCCATTCCTGCTGTGGTCCCATCCTGTCAATAATGAATGACACACATATACAAGCATCTGTTTTTCTTTTTTAAGATTCAGAGAAGCGATAACTGGGGGAAAGTCAGACCCTTGGTAATTTTTTTTCCTAGAATGCCCCAGAAATTATGCTATGTTATGATGAAGGATCATTCATGGGGCATTCTATTGGATTTTGTTTGTTGGTTTCAAAACAAATGCTGGCTGGCTGGACCTGGCTACCCAGAAGGGGTCTAGTCATTCTACGCCGGCTGCTGCCGCCTCTTGCAAAAGTACAGCATAAACTATATTTAAAAAATATATATATCTACTGCCATCACCAAGCAGTAGGAAGCCGCCACCACCTCTTGAATCGTTACAGAATTCTTCACCCACCCTCCCAAATCACCATTTTGTCCCTTGTGCATCTTTTCAGCATCCTGGATGGCTTTAAAGAGGGATTGTACAAAGTCACTGAGGCTATCAATGGCTACTACTGGGCACGATAGCTCTACATACTACCACTAGGCTCAGCAGCCTCTGAATACCAGTTATAGATAGGGGAACAATGGCAGAAGAGATGTATGTCCTTATTCTCTCCTGCTTGTGGGCTTCCCAGAGGCAGCTGGTGGGAAACAGGATGCTGGACTAGATTGGCCTGATCCAGCACAGGGCTTTTCTGATGTTCTTATGAGTGGGATTTAGATTATGAAACAGCATGGGGGGGGAAGGGTTAAACCTCCTCCTCCCTGAACACCATCAAGACCACTGATCCCCTGGATCACGCGTGGGATGGCCTCTGTAGCATGACATCTGTTCCCCATCTGCTGGTTGAGTGCTGACGTTTCCCACCAGGTTGTCACAGGAGCTGAAAGATTGTGAAGCACTTTGGATGATGCGGGGAGGGGGGGGAGGAGCATAATGCAAATAAGAAACAGCAGCAATGGAGCTGCTAATGTTTTTTTTTTTAAAACAAAGCAAGGTTTTACAGTTGAATCAAGGGCAGCAGAATCAACCTAAAGTTTTCAAACATAAACACATTTACATGCAACTGTATTTTCAAAGACATGTAACAAATGAAGCGAAATATTATTGGTGTAATCAAATCTATTGGTCAAGAAGTTAATATAGCAAAAAAATGTAACTGAGGGTGAAGGCGGGGGGGGGGCCTCCATTAAACATGCAGTTTGGTACAACTGACAACATGTCCTAGCTCAGTAACCCCTTTGTGTGTGTGCACCAAGTGTTAGAGACATACAATAGCTTTGGGTTCCTGCTGTGTACAGAAAACAAATCCTCTATGAAGCTGGCTTACACTGAATCAGACTATCTAGGCCAGGGTAGGCAGCCTACAGCCCACAGACCAGATCCAGCCCACCACCAAAGTCATCCAGACCATAGTCCCAAAAAGTTATATATCCACCCAGCTCGTGGTGGTCCTAACAAAGACTACAATGCCAGCAGACCAAAGGCAGAAGCTTCCTTTGAACGTCTGAGCATGCCCTCTCTCCATGCTGTGCCCATCTCTTTTTTCTTAGCTCTATGGCCTAATTGGGAGGTTTGCGCATGCTGTTGTTCTTACTATTGATGGACCCGATATCTGAGCGATAGAAGATTGCCGATCCCTGATCTAGGCCATAAGAACATAATGCTGGTTTCAGACAGGGGTCTTTCCCAGCCCTGCCTCGAGAGGCCAAGGATTGAACCAGAGTGAGATCTCTGCATGCAATGCAGGTGCTCCACTGCTGAGCTACAGCCTCTCCCTATGTTGTGGGGCTGGTTAGGGCTCTTCTGTGACACAACTTTAGCAGGACCTTGGAGGTTTCCATGAGCAGAAGGTGCAGCATCACATACCCTCCAACATCTCAGAGGAAAACAGATACAGCCCTGGAAAAATCCCTACTCTACTAACATACTGAGGATCCCTGCCCAAGCCTTCCCTCAACCACCACGTTGCTCAAAGTTCCACTCCATCTGCTACAAGATGTACTCACTGACTTTGAAATTGCCTATCCTCCATTGATTTAAAAGTCACGCACATGGTTTTTCTTTGGGTTTAAAGATATACTGGAAAAACACAACTGCCCTATACTATGTTACTAATAGCTCAGGATGTAGCACAGCAGCTTCAGTGTGTAAAACAGCAGACTTTGAACTATCAATCAGTGTGCACATGTGTGTACATATATTTCTGTGTAGCCTAGAGACAAAATTTCTCCATCCTTGTCATGCTTTCCCATACCTGAGACCAGGGAATGGGGAAGACCCATGAAGAAAGGACACACACGCTAGCAACTCATACTAACAAAACTTTAATAAGGCATCTCCAAAAGGCAAAAATATAGACAGTGATTCACCAAAGCCAGTTTGCTGAATATAGAAACTATCCCTGGTAAATAGGGATGGAGCAAAGATCAGTGAACCTGCTCTTAGTCTTATTCTCTGTGAACAGCAACATTAATTTAACAAAGCAGATGTCCAGAGTCACAAGAGCAGCCTGATTTTATGCATGTTGAAATGCAATGAGCCCTATTCTTTAAGAGCAACAGGATTCATTACATTTCAATATGCATAGGAAAGGGGAAATGTGATTGAAACTGTGTTTTTCCTCACCAGTGTTCTTTTGTGAGTGAATAAGCTGCACCTTCTCCGTTGATGCAACAAGATAACACTCAAGAGCTGGCAATCCTGGCAATCCTAGGTTAGCCTGCCTCATTAAGGGACAAGTGATCCACCTCAGTAGTTACATGTTCTGGCTAACACTGCTCCCAGCGTTTAGTTAACTAACGGCCCACTCCTATGAGGACCTTATGCTGCTGGAACTAGCATTCCAGCAGCCTAAGGTCCTTTACGGCTGTCCAGAATGCAACACTCCATTTTGTGCAAGCTGCCACGGTGGTGCACAGTGGTCCACCCATGTCCCTCAGTGTCGGTAAGAGTGCAGGGGGGAGGGGAGGAGACTGGAGGGCAGTGATGCCAGGAAGGGGGTGTTATCAGCAGCAATGGCGCTGCTTATATCCCATCCCCCTTACTGGCCTCGATCCCCCGACCTGGGTCTACTCGGATTTGTGCCAGCAAAGTAGCTGACGCAAGGCTGAGTTGACCCAGCGGGGCTGTGAGGGTTTATCCCAGTGCAAGGGAATAAATGCTCCCTTACCTTGAGGAGGCCTTCATGGCTCGAAACTCCCCTGTGGGATGCAGCACATGGCCCATTGATGTGGCTGCACCGGCATGCAGATAGGTAGGTAGGACTGGACTGTTAATTATTTGAACATGTGGAGACAACATTCCTCCATATCAATTGCTTACCCTTGTGCAATTAGATTATACTTTTCATGCACACTCAATTTGTCATCTGAGGCCCTACTGCAGACGCCATTCTGTTCGGAGGTGATGCATTCCTCTACTAGGAGCAGGGCCTTTTTGGTGGTGGCCTCAAAACTTTGGAACTTCCTTCTAGGAATGCACAAGCATCCCAATATTCAACCAGAAATCAAGTTGAGCTTCTGCACACATTTAGAGCAAATGTTCACAAAAATGTGAACCTTTGTGAACTATCAAGTCAATCACTCACAAAGCTTTTGAATGTGCTCACAAAACATCAACATTTTGCAAGCATTCAAACGGCAAAGAACCTTTGAGGGTAGTCAATTCACTCACAAAGGTTCAAACGTTTGCAGGTGCATTTGTGCTTTGAACAAGTGCAGATTTTGATGCTTGTCTTTATTCTGCTTGCAAATATTCAAGCCATGGAGTTCAAAATTGCAAGTTCCCCTTGTGAAATGCTTGCTACATCTCTGCTACCTTCCCATCTGACCTCACCCTGCTTATCGTCCGCTGCCAACAAAGACCTGGTTATTTCGCAAGGCATTCAGGAATGGGTGATCTTTTTGGCTTGTTTGGGTTCCATTTGCTTGGTGAATGGGTGGCCTAATTGTTATGACTAATCCTCTGTTATTGGAGAATTGGCTTTTTACTGATATTTGTAAGTGTTTTTCTGTGTTAATTAATTTTTGTAGTTCATTTTATATCAGTCTTTGTTTCTTTCAATGTGAGCAACTTCATACTGCCATATGGTGAGAAAAAAATGTTTTAAAATAAAATAAAAATAGATTCTGGGGCCAACTTCCGGGGGTCAGAAGGCACAGCATCTAGGGCAGTCTTGCTCTCCAGCTTCTCTCTCCTTAGAAATTAATCACTGTCTAACTTGAACTAGGTTCAAAAACTGACTAGTCTCACATTTTCATTTTGCAGACAACCCAAATTCCATTGGAGAAGTTTCTAGCTGAGCTGTCCTTGAAATCACTTTGATGCTAATTTATAGGGGGAGGGAAACAACCAGCTGTCATTCCACAGATGCAAAATATGCCAGAAACAATTGGTACTGATTGTAATGATAGTGTTTGCAGCCTATGGAAGTCAAAAGCTTTTGGGCAAGGAAGCCTTTCTGTTTGGCAGGAGGTCCAAGTGCTGACTCTTCCTGTTGTCCTTTTCTAGCATGACTGTTATGGCTCTAATATCTTAACATGGTACTCAGTCTTCTGACTGTAATCATAACAACAGAAGCTACTAAGGAACAATAGACTGTCTGTATTGGGAGGGATGACATAATGCCTCCGTTTGCTAGTAGAGGAAACTTAACAAGAATTATTCAGCCTGCAAGAAGAGATCTTTTTTAGTATTAAATGTAAATTGCTTTGAGCAATCTTACTTTTTCTTCCATTTTTGCTATTCAGGAGGAGTTTATAAGAAGTTGTCACACTAATAAGAATGCTTTTAGCAATCTGGTCTGTAGCCCAAGTCAACGTACCTGGTTCTAAGTTCTGGGGAGCTGTTCTCACAGAGCTCTATTACCATATGTCATTTTCAGCAACTGTGGCCAACTTGGGCCAGTTCCACATGGACACGGTTGTCATCAGCTTAATCATGGCCACAAGCATAGCTGTTCTGAAGTATCCAGAACCACCTTCCTCACATGATGTTAGGTCATCACAGTTAAATCAAACAAAATTAGATTTACTTTAGCATGCTTTTCTAAGTAATGTCCATGTCAGATGACACTGGCTTCTCATTTTGGCTTGCCCAGTTACTCTAGCCTCTAGGGGCTCCCCCCTCCTCATTGAACCACCAGGCAAATCAATCACAGGAACTACAAATCTCATCCCTTAATCATGCCCTGGTAGTGAGTATTCAAAAATATGTTGAATCATGATCAGCTGACACTCAGTGAGCTGCTAATTGGTCCCCTGTGGAATAACAGTTCCTGCCATGCCTCCTTCTCATACTAGTGGCTGCTTAGATACCTGGATTATCTATCCAGGCTTTTTTCTTACCTCTGACTGTGTTACTTTGCACAAGAAAGCTAGATTCTCTCATATAGCTAATAAAATGACAAGGATTGTTTTGCTTACAGCTGGAACCTTTTCAGGGTTAAGGCTGGCTGATCTACACCAACTCTGTTTGTGTTTGGAGGCTCGCAAGCGTAGGGGACAGGACGCCCCGCCCCGAGACGCTGCCCTGGGCTCCACCAGTTTCTTCCACACGTTGTCTACCCACTTGTCCCTCCTGATTGGTCGCTTGCTCCCCCCCCCCCCGTGATAGGTTCGCTCCATGTCCCGCCATCACTTTCTTCTGATTGGCTGAAAACGGCCAAACATGAGCATGTCCACGGCCAATCGCAACGGAACTCGGGAGAGTGCAGCTCTCCAGCGTAACGTGGCGATCGGTTAAAAAGGAAGCCACGCCGCTCCGCACACGCTGCATGTACCCGGGACGCGCTGGGATTCGTGGGGTGTAGATTAGCCTTTAGGCATGCTCATTGAAATCAATGGACTCAGGTGTGCCTATCTCTGCATAAGATTGGGCTCCTAATCTGTTTTCTGCCTTACATTTTTAAAAGAAAGAACAAGGTCTTTGAACCTTGCCCATTCCACCCTGATGTCTCTTCCCTCCCACTCCTTACTAGAACAGTGCTCCTGAGGAAGACCTACTTTACCATGCTTTACTAAGGGTGCAATCCTATATTGCACTTTCCTGGGAGTAAACCCCATTGAACACAGTGAGATTTACATAGGAGTTAACACATGTATGATATGATTCACAAAGCATAGCAGCATTAGAAATTTCACTTTCCTTTAGGAGGTCTATAGCGAAATGGTTTGAAATAATCATTTTTCTTTGTCATGTGAATTCATTGCTACTAGAAAGTGCTGACTGAGAATTCTGGCAGTTGTTTTTTTTTTTTAATTCACCAGCCGGGAAAGTGTTGAGAACCCCTGGTTAAGTATTCATTTATACCCTAACTTTCTGCACAGAAGGGCACTCAAGGCGACTTATATGCAAAATAGAGACATTAATATAAACTGATAGTATAATGCGCACATGTACACAGCAGAGAACAACAAGTACCACAGAGGTCACACTTCAGAACAGCTTAAAAGTTTGCTTTCTTGCTTATAAATAGTGGAGTCTTCACTGTCCTTCTGATGGTGGACAGCAAGGTCCCAGGTCACAGTGCAGCTGTTTAAGAAGGTTGTCCCATAGTTTGGGCCACCTCTGAGAAGGCCCTATTCTTTGTGGTCACCCACTGCGTCTCCGACAATGGGGGAACACAAAGGAGGGTCTCCATAGAGGAGCAGAAGTCATGGGCAAGTTTGGACCAGATGAGGCACTTTTTTATTTCCATTAGCTTTATTTATTTATTCATTTTTCAATTTCCATTCCACCTTTCACCAATGGCCCCATTCCCTACAGCTCTATATGGTCATCTGTAAAAGGCAGTCTATCACATTGGACCAGCTGTGATATGGTGCAAGTTGAGAGTTGTTAAATTATAAAGATAAATAATGTTGTATTAGTATACGAAGATCAAAACCTTATATTGCAACTGAATTGCATAAGTAAAATTCCTACAACCTCCCTGGCTTTTTATACTTGCAATAGCCATTAATGCACTTACTTCAATGCTTGTATCCCCCTTCAGTATTATTGCAATGTTGGTTTTTCAAATAAATTGTATTTGAAAGCTGGACTATTCACCTATTCCCAGCTGCCCTTTGCTGTTTTCAATGGATAACAGAGATTCAAATCATCTGCAAAAAATCAACTCTAGCCTTAGAGCTTTTGGTGCAAAAATGAAATATTCTTGCCAGGTATTTTTCTGGCTGAGACAAGACTTGTCAAGTAGCCAGATTAACATTACCCGACTACCTCTTAAAAACAAACAAACTAATTACTCTGCTTCTCAGGAAGACATTTTTCCCTCTTTAAAAGAGATCTAGAGGTTATTTCCTTGCTTTATTATTTCCTTGCTTTAATTAGAATAATCTCAGAAATCAGAATAAGGCAGTGGTTCCCAAACTTTTTTGACTCGCGGCTCCCTTGACCTCCCTCGCCGTTAGCCGTGACTCCCCATTACAGTGCACTGAAGAGACAGGCACTCTTTACATGCTCAGAGGCACCCTTTCTTATATGTATGTGTATATTCCCAAAACGAGCCCTAAAGTGGATTTTCCATGCTTATGCTGAGCAGCAGCTAAGCCAGGAGTGCGCAGGGTGGGGTTGGGATGCTGCCCTCCCTCCATTGGCAGGCCTAGGTAGAGGGCACTGATGTCGTCTGCGTTAGTCCTATTCATGGCAAGAGAAACATTAAAGCATGGGAGGGAGGCCTTTTTTTCCATTGGTCATGCCCCACCCCAGTTGCATGAGAGAAAGCTCCTTTGGGTAGCATCTTTGCAAGATGAAAAACAGATTCTTATACTGCCTGGCAGTCTCCAATGGGGGTGGGGAACTAACTTAGATGTGGGTCAAAAAGGAAGGAGAGAAATCCTAATAATTAATCAACCAAACAAACATAGTGGCTGCCTCCTCTTCCTCTGGCTTAAACAAGGGAGACAGAATGCAAGCAACTTTTTCCACCTCTCTTAATCAAAGAGTGAGAAATAGAAGACTGTAAAGCAGAACCTGCTCTGCACCATTTTCAATTGCAGGTCTTGCATTTGTTTTGTGTTTGCTTTCTTAAAAACATTCAACAGAAAGAAAATACTTTATTTGCAAACCTGCAATGTCTCAGGATTTTGTCTCCAGCTCTGTGCAAAGTACTTAGCTTATCCATGAGTTGTTAATTGTTCTTTGACATAAGATAAACACGGGCTTCACTCACGCTGTGGTTAAAAACAAGATGTGGAAAAGCTGCCTACAAACCTCAAGTCTTTTGAAGTGAACTTTGAGTGACCTGATGTGAAGAGGCAACTTTTCCGGGTCTTTGTTTTTGCTCTCTCTCTCTTGCAAGCAAGAATATGTGGTAATTAAAAGACTAACACAACGCCCCTGGCTGCTTTCCATGACACACTTGGGAGTCGCGCCTCCCAGTTTGGGAACCTGTGGACTAAGGTACCAACGTTCATAAGGTGAGCATTATAAACTAGAAACCTTTATACACAGCTTTTGAGAAGATTTTTAAAAAACACCATTTTTGTTTTCATGGCATACCCAAGTGCTACCCAGAAGTATATTCATAGTACTGTACTGGTAGGTAAAGGTATCCCCTGCTCGAAAGTCAGTTGTGTCTGACTCTAGGGTGGGGTACTCATCTCGGTTTCTAAAGCCGAAGAGCCAGTGCTGTCCGAAGACGCGTCCGTGGTCAGTTGGCCGGCATGACTAACGGAACGCTGTTACCTTCCTGCTGCAGCAGTACCTATTTATCAACTTGCAATTTCTTGCTTTCGAACTGCTAGGTTGGAGCTGGGACAGGAGACGGGAGCTCACTCCGTCACGTGACACTCGAGTCTTGAACTGCTGTCCTACCGACCTTCCAGTCTTCAGTTCAACGTCTTAACCACTAAGATACCGTGGCCCCTTTTACTGTACTGCTATCTGCATAAAAATATCAGAACTATAAATAGGGCTTTCAGTAAACTGTCCTTCAAAAGCCCCCTCCTACCTGCCCCCACGTTCACTGTGGAGCTTACCTTGGAGGATGTGAGAGAGAAAGTAAAAATTGAGTGTCCACCACTTCAGCATCTAGAGGCTATGGACACAGAGGTTATTTCAGGGATCAGCAGTAGGTTTTGGACCCTCAGCAAATGCCCAACAATGCTGAGCTCCCATGCCAACCTTTCAAGAGGGCTATGGGCAATCCCATAACAAGCACTTTTCTAGTGATTATATGAAAATGCAGGTGACAGTCCAGTAAGCAGCCAGCTGCTTGAGTAAGCAGTGTCTGTTTGAGACTTTCCACCACGCTGACCATGTGTTCATGTGTGTGTAATTTCAGATTTCAACAAGGTGGGGGGATTTTAGCTAGATCAACTCTGCAAGTGACAAGAATTTTCCAGAAGACAACAACTCATACTCCCTGAACTGCTTGTGTTCTCATTCCTATTCAAGGTAATATACTGTATATTCCAATAGTCATAATCACACAGGCCTATGTTGGGTCATTCCAAAGACTTGACTTCAGTAGAGTTTTTTTCATGTTGAAGTCTGGGGTGATGTCTCAGTGCCTTGTTGCAGAAGTGAGACATTGAAACAAATTTTAAAATTTTCCCCCGATCTCATTTATAGCATTGCTTTGTCACCTTCTCTGCCATCAACACCTGTCTCTCACTTTCAAAACTATCAGGTCAAACATTACGGCAGGAAAACATCATCACAGCAAGATGATGTTTTTTACTCCTTTTCCTTCTTACGCGAGAGATTCTTGACCTACTTAAACTCTAATCATTTAGATCAGGGGTGGCCAACCTTCCACCATTAGGGCTACTGTGTTCTTAAGAGTTGTGTAGAAGACAGAATCTTGGCAGCTGCAGGTACTGATGGTGCTGCTAAAGCAGCTGCACCTGCTGAAATGCCCTCTCACCTATGCATCCATTTAAAGGGCCAGCATCCATGTTGAAAGGTTGGCCACCACTGATTTAGATGGATCTCTTTATCAGCTTAATGCACCCAATCCAGTTCTGGAGTGAAAAGTAAGTACTGTACAAAGCTGATTAACTGAGTCAAAGTTATTCCAAAGTACTACTTGGAATACATTGGACTCCATATTCCAGAAGCACTATGCCACTGATTACCAGTTTTTGAGATGCAACAGTGGGAAAGGGCTATTGTGTTCAAGCCAGGCTTATGTGCTTCCTTTAAAGCATCTGGTTGGCCACTATGGGAAAGCAAGTTGCTGGACTATTTGGACCTTGGGTTTTATCCAGCAAACAGTCGGCACCACCTCCTCACCAGGTGACGCAAACGTGGCTTACAGCACATTTACGACACCCTGGACTGGTGGAGCAGTCGCTCTGCCGGCCTTCGTTTAGAGAGGATTGCGCTACAAATCACAGGAAAGATAATAGTAGGTTATCTTTCCTTTGAAAGAATAAACATATTCTTATCACATCAACAGCGCTATCCTGTCTAACCTTGCACCGGTGTAACAGTAGTAGATGCACCGGTGCAAATGCACTTATGTCCAGTGGAGTTACACCACCACCCTGTGGGGGCCCCGCAGGGGGCTGACGTGACACCCCCACGTGCCGTCAAACGCCCCTCCCCGGCGGGTGTGACATCATGCTCGTGCACTGCGATGCGGCACAAAACACACCACACCCCGTCGCATTTTGGCCCATTTTCGGAGCCAAACAGCTCCAGGGCAGGCCGGCAGGCCGGCCAAACTCCCCCCGCGACAAACAGCTGTTCAAGCGCCGGATGGAGGAGAGTGCAATCCCCCCCCGCCCATCTGCTGCCTGGGGCCCAATCCTGCCACCTGGGGGCCCACCACCCCAAGGCCCCCACCACTGACAACGCCACTGCTTATGCCAGTGTAAGTGCACTTACACCAGCGCATCTGCTGTTACACTGGTGCAAGGTTACACAGAATTGCACTGCAAGCTATATAATGCTAGCTTCCTTTGCAAAAACAGTATGCGACAATGATCATTTCCATAAAATATCACTAACTGCTTATTTGCAACAGGAAAATACCCACTAAAGTGTGATTAACTACATCTAATAAAAATTATTATGGACAGATGTCTTATCCAGCAATAAACCATCAATATTAAGAAAATAATTTCTGTTAAAATGAAATAGAGACAATACCCAATATTCTGGATGTGTCAATACCAAGTTCTTATATTGGTATTATACTCAGCAATGATAATATTCTAAAGAAATATTATATCCCAGTTCGATCCACAGATAAAAGTCCCAATTCAGTTAAATTGGTACTTCAGCATAAGGATCATATCCTAGCCTCTACAGCAATTATCCTACTGTCTGCGAAACTAATCATGGATATTTTAAAAATGTTTCATTCTGAACCAAATACTTTGCTTTATTAACATCTCCTTGCTATGGAAGTATGCATTGCTCAAAATCGGCTATAGTATTAGATATGCAAGAACAAGCATCATTCTTTCACCAAGCCGTAGCATCGCCTAGGAAGCAGAGATCCTTGTCAATCGATCTGGAAATTGGGAAAAGCTTTCAAGTTATCAAAAGTCAGACTGTACAATTGCAGACTTATTCTTTGCCTTGTGAAAATCTATAATCCCTGTTTTCTTGATAAGTGTATGTGATTTCATTACGAGTCATGCGTACAAGTGTCTAGACAAGTCTGTTGTAAAACACTGGTAATTATTAAAAGCCGTGACAGCAGAAACTGATGAAATCTGGAGAGAGAGAGAGATTATGTGCACAACGTAAGTATCAAATCATTGCTGCCAATGTTAAACAAAGCATTTATTCATTAATCTGAGGGGCCACAGGGAAAACATTTCTGAAAATCATTTGAAAAAAGATGTGGAAAACCAATTTCTTCTCAGTCACAAAGTTTAAATTCTCAACTCACCTGAGTCTCTGTGGAATAGATACATACAGGTGTATATATCTGATGGCAGCATTTTATGCTGTATATTGATTGGAGGTATATCAAGTCTCTAGAATGGATATCACACAGTTTGAGAAAGGGCTACCAGACAGTGGCATTCCCAGCCCTCCCGGCGCCTGGGGGGGCGGGGTTGGTGCGCCCCCCCCAAGCAGCGGGACTCGGGACTGAGTGCCCACTCGGCGCTTCCCCGGTCTCCGGAAGCTCCGCTCCGGAGACCAGGGAGAAGCCCTCCTCAAAGCGACCGCTTAGTTCGGCGGTCGAGGGATTTCTGAGAGGGCCGAACGCGACGCGAGCCTCCAGAGGCCGGGGAAGCGCCGAGTGGACGCACTGCTTCAGAGGGGCGCGCCAGCCGGGCTCTGGTGCCGCGCTGCTCTGCGCAGCCCCGAGCCCGGCTGCCGCGCCCCCGCGCCCACTCAGCGCCTGGGGTGGAGCACACCTGCTCCCCCCATATTAGAACGCCTCTGCTACCAGAGTTGCAAGACATAAGATGACATTTGAATGGCAACAGAATCCTGGCATGAATTTATGTATCATAAAGAAAAACTCCACCCATTTTGCTTCGCGTTTTTTTGAGTTTACTGAGTGGAAAAAAAGAAAACACTATTCACCTTGAGTAAACCTCAAGGGTTATTTGAAAGCAACATCTTTTAATTACAATTGGCATCTTCCAATGTGTACCGCTGGAGGCAGCCATTTTGATGGAATAAGTGACATAATTCTATTTTACTAGCAATCTGGAAACTATCTTCTAACAGGCCATATGAATGGGTCTCCAGATGATTTAATATGACTTAAAGAAACCTCAGCTGCCTAATATTTCTTTACTATCTTCAGTTAAATTTTGATGCTTCATTTTGATAATTATTATATCGCACCCACAGTTCAAATTCATGAAATCTATCAGAAGGAGCTGGATTTGCCAACCACAGATATTCTATAAATGTTTTATCCATATACATTTATCACAGTGGCGTAGCTAAGGGGGGTCTAGGGGCCCAGCCCCCGGATGCCAGGCCTCTTGGGGGTGTCATGGGAGTGCCATTTAATAATAAATTAGTAATTGAATTTATATCCCATATTTCTCCCCCATAGGGGGACCTATTTTTATTAGGGTGCGTACTGTACTGTAAGGGCCTGGGTGAATAAAATGTCACAATTATTATTGTTTTATTATTATTATCATAGTTAATATTATATGTAATTAGTTTGTTGGAGCTCGAAGGGGGTGCAAAAATTTCATGGGCACCGGGTACACTGGACCCTAGCTCCTCCTCTGTTTTATCAATTCATTATTGAAACACTTCATATTCTAGAAACATCTCAAAGATTTTTCTCACATTTATGAGCTCTGGTCTGGTTTTGCGTATACAGTACAGCCATATTGCAGACCTGTACATTTTATAATTGAAGTCCAAAAATTAACATATTGGTATAAAACAGGCCAGCGGGTGGCGCAGCGGGTTAAACCGCTGAACCATGAGCTGTCGATCGAAAGGTCGGCAGTTCGAATCCGCGACGGGGTGAGCTCTCATTGCTTGGCCAGCTCCTGCCAACCTAGCAGTTCCAAAGCATGTCAATGCGAGTAGATAAATAGGTACCGCTTGCGGGAAGGTAAACAGCGCTCCGTGTTCCAGCTGCATGCTACGCGCTGCGGCAAGGAGAGTCATGCCGGTCATGCCACATGACCACGGAGGCGTCTTCGGACAATGCTGGCTCTTCGGCTTTGAAATGGAGATGAGCACCACACCCTAGAGTCGGACATGACTGGACTTAATTGTCAGGGGATACCTTTATCTTATAAAACGGATACAGTATATAATGCATAATGTTCTGCCTTTAACTACCCAGAAACTTCGGTTAGTGAACAATACTGCACAGCTGGTTTGCTGATGAAACCCTAGTGGTCTGAGAATATAACATCAATGTTGTACCAATTTCACTGGCTCACAATTTGTTTCTGGGCCCAATTCAAGGTGCTTGTTAGCCCTAAATAAAACAGAACATGTACAGCTAAAGGACACCTCCTCCCATATGAATCTATCACACACTTTGCTCTCCTCAAAGGAAGCAAGAGAAAAGGAGTCTAGAAAGTCCATGCCGTTTGCTTAATTCAGGGTTCCAGTTTCTGCAGAAGGCTTCAGCATCATGGGAAGCGACTAGCAATGCCAACTCTAGTGGCCTTTATTGATCACTAGTCTCACTTGCTGGATCGTATGGATCATCGCCTTTCCGATATAGGTATTTATTATTTATTTGGTTGAATGGTATACTGTCTTTCAGGCTGGCTGAGGCCTCCCAAAACGTTTACATAACATTAAATAGAACAACAAAATAAGTAGTTTTGATCCTCTGTTGGGCCGCAGATGTCAGAGCGGCCCTTAACTGCCACCTTTTCTTCCTCACAGAGGAGCTCTAAGTAGCAGCAAAGACTGGGGGGGGGGGGGGGGAATGAGATGGCAACAGTCCTCACCCCCAGCCCAGATGTTCTGATGGAATATAGAACATGGAATAAAATGAATATCACATTGTCATAGATGCCCTTAGCAATGTGGTGCCACCACTGGTGCCAGTTGTTACTATGGAGTGAAAACTTTAGTTCTACCTATCCCTTCATGTATTGCCTCAGTGTTTTGTCACTACTTCCTGTTCTTTTTATTTGTTTACAGATATAGATGGTTTATTCTGTTCACGTTGTATTAAAAGTGTATTCCTACTGATAACAATGTTGATAGCATTGATTTCCAAATGTTATAAAAAATCATTTACTTATGTGGATTTCTGTTTTGTTTTGGTCGCACTCGCGCTTCCATAGTGTGCACATACACACTACCCCAAGAAAATTTAAAAACAAAACAAAACAAAATTGAGGAATGAAGCCCCCCTCCAAGGTTTACTATCACTTCATACATATTACAAACCAAGATTAATCCTAGATAAACCTCAGGCAGTGTCAACATCATACATCACTCTACCTACATGATTTCAAAGACGTAGTATGGTTTCTCAGTAAAGAAAAAAAAAACTCAAACACATAAGCACCTCAATCCTTTCACCTACAATTATAACAAAAATCAGAACATAAGAAAGGAGTGCAAATTGCAAGAACTACATGCAAGATCACTGCAATCTTTGCAATTCCTAGCGAACGGCATTCACCTGCACCATGCTAGATAGGTCTTCTCTGAGAAGGGAATGAAGAATGCATTGTCTTTGGCAATGACTGGACGCTGCTGTAGGGGTCACCAAAGACGAACAGCACAATCCTGTGTAAGGATCCGGCCGGCGGCCCAGGGCTGCCCATCAGATCCTGAGCCCGAGGCTTACCGTCGCATGGCGGGCCGGAGGTCTACTCAGGGAAGGAGACGCTCGTACCCATCCCCAGGTGTAAACCGGGGCCGGTCCGATAGGCCTCCCTGGATTTCCACCAGCTAAATAGCTGGCGGAAGTTGGAGGAGGCCGTGTAATGGCCTAGCCGGCTCGGATGGGGATATGGCGGGAACCATCCCATGCCCCCTCCCAGGCCAGCAAGTCCAATGGCCCCCTCTCCATTGCCCGCCGGACTGCTCACGCTTACCTTCCTCAGACGACCACTTGACTGTTCTGGGAATGGAATAAGGGAGGCTGGCCTTGTGCCAGCCTCCCTTACTCCCGAGGCGTCGCAAACGTGCTTTACGGCACATTTGCGACGTCTTGGAATGGCAGAGCACTCGCTCTGTCGTTCCTGAGCTCTGGTGGATTGTACTGCCAAGCTGTTGGATGCTGATTCTCTGATCATGACAGAGGTTAGCACCAGAAATCTGAGACATTGTCCCACAGGAAGCCTGTGCGACTCCCTCCCTGTTGTCCTTCTGGGGGCACATTACGAGTTCTTCTGTTGCACCTTTAAAAGCTGATGTTCAAAAATATTTTTATACTCTACTGTTTATTGGTTTTGGCTGGGGAGATGGGCAGAGAGGTGGGGGTGGACTAAGGCTGCAATCCTATACACACTTACCTAGGAGTAAGTTAT
Source organism: Plestiodon gilberti rubricaudatus (assembly GCA_026170595.1). Lineage (NCBI taxonomy): Eukaryota > Metazoa > Chordata > Lepidosauria > Squamata > Scincidae > Plestiodon > Plestiodon gilberti. Next base: position 112,119,288 of record JANXHW010000005.1, read on the forward strand.
ATTGAACTCTGTGGGGCTTACTTCTAAGTAGACACACATAGGGTTGTGCAGGAAGTCACAGAGGGATTCAACTCCCACACAACCCTTTTAAATATTAAGGACCTCTCCAGCTTTCTCTGTTGTTATGGCAAATATAGGTTTATACACTTGGATCTGCTGCCATCATGGCTAAGTTGTTTCTGAGAAATACATTTAACTGTTGTAGTTGATTTTTCTTAGTTACATTCATTTTGATTGTTGTGCACTGCATGAGATGTTGTTTCTTGTAAAAATATACAAGTCCATAAACCAGGAGCCATCAGCTTATATTAGCCACTTGACTGGTATTTTACATATATTTTTAAAAGAAAAACTTAGTGTTACCTGTCTGGCCCTGCGGGAACGTACAGACTAGAAATTTGAATAAAATAAAATCTGCCTTCTCAGTTTTATAGTATTAAAAACGATATTTCATCCTCTCCCCCTTCTGACCGCATACCTCTCAGTGTGCTTGGCAGCAGGACTCTATAAGAACAGCCTTCCATCTGCAAATACTATTAGTTGAGAAAATTTTCCCCACGCTATGTTGTTATAAAACTCATTTTTGGCGCCATTTCTTGTATTTTTTTTTATGTTACAGGACACATTTTTTTCCATTTTCTTTTCCCTGCATAATGACAGTTTTAAATTCAGCTATTTCGGCCGTGTCTAAGTAGCTTTCCTGAGCCCAAATAAAAAGTCAGCCTGGAGTGGGTCTTGAAGGCTTCTGTAGTTCATTATGCTAGTAATTGCAGTTGCTGAGACATTATAGAGCAGAGGTGTCAAACATAAGGCCTGCGGGTGGGTGTGGTGCACAGTTCTTTATCTGGCCCTCATGATAATTGGGCTCTCCCAGCATCACCATAAGCTGCTTTCTGCAGAGACCCACGCCAGGCACTTACTTTTAACAAAGAAACCTTCCTTTTTCTTCCAAAGGAACACGATGAACAGCCTCATGCAGCTTCCTTGCAGGCCCGTCCACGGAGACTAGGTGCCTAGAGAAGCTGCAGACTCTCTAGGCACCTAGTCTCCGTGGATGGGCCTGCAAGGAAGCTGCATGAGGCTGCTCATAGTGTTCCTTTGGAAGAAAAAGGAAGGTTTCTTCGCAAAATGTAAGTGCCGGGGGGGGGGGGCATGCAGGAGGCGGGGCCCCCTCAGAAAACCATGTTCACCCTTTTCCACAGTTTCAAGTATCCACAGTGGGGCCTGGAACGTATCCCCCACAGTGGGGGGTCCCACTGTACTTATATACCTCCTTTTCTTTACAGATTCAAGACGGTTTACATAGGTAGGCAATCCTAAACCCATTTTTTTAAGTGCGATTTTTACAAGTATTGTTCTATGAGAATATAGAACCCGCAATTCCCAGATGTTTCCTTCAGAGTGCAACCACATCCTAGTTCTGCTTCTGCCTTCTGAGCTTTTCGCAGCAGCTGACTCCTTCACATTCCACACACTCTCATAGTGGCTTTGCAAGATCCGTCAGTCGAAGTGGTCTCTCTTCCAAGCAACGACCAGGGCTGAACCTGCTTAGCTTTCTTCAGGTAGGGCAACAACTGAATCTCCAGGCCATGCCTCCAGCACTGCATATGCTTCTATTTTTCTAAATGGAAAGGCTTGTCACTTTAGCCTTTCCTCAGAGGATTTTTGTCTCCATTCTCAATTTTTTTTAAAAAATGTAGCTTAATAGAAAAATAGCTGTTTTCAAAAGAGAAGCATTAGTTCAGTAGCAGAGCACCTGCTTTGCATGTAGAAGGTCTCAAGTTTAACCCCTGGCATTTTCAGGTAGGACAGAGAAAGATTTTTGCCCGAAACCCTGGAGAGCTGCTGCCAGTCAGTGTAAACATACTGAGTGAGATGGGCTAATGGTCTAACTCGGTATAAGGCAGGCTTCCATGAGCCCCCATGCCCCGGCTTTCTTCCACACATATGCAAATTGTTTTCCCCTGAAAATGCCCTTAAGTGCAAATTAAATCCAAGTTTGAAAAAGGTAGAAGTAGAGATTTATGATGTCCTGTGATGTTTGATACACAGTAATCCAGATTATTCAAAGATTGCATAAAGAAGCTATGGTTTAAAATAAAACAAAATAGTATACAAAAGGTCAGTCAACTAAAAGCTATCTGAATAGAGCATAAGCCACTGAAGTGGTTTCCATTCATTCTGAGAGTTATATAAAGGTAGATTTTGCTATGACAAACATGAAGGGAAATTGCTCTTAAATATCTGAGCCCAGTTCACTTCTATGCAATCATTAAGCATCTGAGAATGTGCATCTCATCCTATGCGATAATACTAATTTTATCTCTCTTTTCTCAAGGTTTCTTCCTTTCTGTCTCAAAGTCTCTGAGAAAAGCAGAAGATGATATGCTACTAAGTACGTTCAGTCTTGGAAAAGTAATCCAGAATGGTGGAAAAGCTGAAAAGTCACGGCCTGCAGCTTCTCTGGAACGTTATAAAATTGATGACAGCAATTTTCTGGGTGATGAGGAAGATGGAGCCCCAAAGTTTTCTGTAAGTTTCCTCTATTTAGCCATCGCATTAAAACATGTAAGTACATTATTGATTTATTGTTTTCAGTTATCATAAGCCATGCTGGTAGCCCTAGTGGAAGGCTACTGGAAGGCTACCATATTTTTTAAAATAAATAATTCTTTATAAGGTGCCATAGATTGTAGTAATTCAAAATATTACAGTGGATTATTTCAACCATGCCAATGAGTAGTTTAACTGGGGCTTAGATTTGAAGTGCCTACCAAATTTGGGCAAAACTACTTTAAATGGACATACATTTGTCAACTTTAATCAAGCATAGTATCATAGAACAATGATTTCCAACCTTAAAACTTAATTGTATCTTAATAAAATTCCTTGGTTTGCTCTTAATAAATAGTTTTAACTTCAGATCAGAAAAAAAAATCATTCCTGATCCATTATCATCAGTGAGATATGGATTGAGCTATGCATCCTTAGCCTACAAAACTCTGCCATAGGGCCACTTAGAAAGCAGGAGTTTCAGAACTGCTGAAATCCCAAGCTCCCCAAGAGCTTTCATGCACTAGGCATTATCCGAATTTTTTATTCAAATGCAGGCTGAGAAGCTTTAATCAGAAGAAAATGGGAACGGTATATCAGGTGGTAGCCTCTGTGTTTTGGATTCTGGTCATTATTCACTGTTTCTACTTCAATCTAAATCAGCTCTTTCTTTGAAATACAGACTATCGGTTCTAAACACCATATCATAGGCCATGGCCAGCCACTGAACCTGGGTATTAAGCAACTTCCTTATTTTTCACTGGATGGGCCTTTGGCTTTGCCAGCTGATGCTGAAATTCATAGTATCGAGTCAGTACAGGAAAGGAGAGAGACTGGAGATGATGAAAACTCAGCTAAGTTACCTATTGGAAGAAGAGATTTTGACAGTAAGTATAACTATCAGGTTACTTCAAATAATGCTGTAGCTGGATAGTTTGAATATAACTGTTGAGACAAATAGATTGCAACTCTTCCTAAGAAACATTTATTAGATAAAATTGACCCAAATAGTTTAAGATAAGGTTCGTGGAAATATCCAATATGCCACTAAAGATGAATGTTCATTTCGATATCAGTTTATCACAAATATTGACAGTTAACTATTTCTCTGACAAATCAAAATGTCTGGTGTGTTTTCTTCAGTGCTCAGGTGCATGCTGGGAAGAGTCTATCGGCCTTGTTGGCAAGTATAAAAGACTGCTGCATACATCGCTCAGAAGAGAAAACATTTCTTGAAATTTCAATGTAGATGTGTGGTTTAAATATTGCTCCGTATATCTGTATGAATCTAAATATTTGTATGTGAGAACAACACATGATTAAACAACTGTAAAGATTATACTACATTATTAAAACTGAGAACTCTGCAAAACTTGATCTGTCTGTCCAACTATTGTAAATAGTTTTGTTTTCCATAATATTCATAGTCACGATGAAGACAAGATATTAATTAAGCAAAAGCCTTTTTCTTTGGAAGCTTATTATTGAGATAAGTATTTCAATAGGAACAACATCTACATCCTAAAGAAATGTGTTAGCTTTCTTTGACCAGCAATCAGTTTATTTTTGACTACCGTCTTGTTGCATTTTCTGGCTCCTTCTGTTTTTCTGTCCAAACTGTTCTGGCATTTCATTGCAGTCTTTGGTCTCTTACTATGTATGTGTTGAACTGATTCATTTTCATTAGTACATATGCCGGCATTTTCACCAGTCCTATCCACCTGCTTCCTCTTTGAGCTCTTGTTTCTTGGCTGGCAACTTAATTTTCCTATTTCTTTACTTCCATTCTGATTAACGTTTCTAGAACTAGCTCCAAGTGCAGCACTTTCAGGATGTGAATGTAGGCATTCTGTTGGTTAAAAGAACAAAACATTTTTTGTGACAGTGTGGGGGGGGAAGCAGTATATACAGTAGTATTCGTCAAATAATTTTTTTTCACACTTGTTAGTCAATTAAAATCCCCATCATTAAAAAAGCGATCACAAGTAAAATGAATTACATAATCCAATCAACAGAGCTAATCTACCAAACTTGATGTAGAATCTTAGCCATTGTTTTTAAAAAAAAAACATTTCAGTATCTACTCCAGGAATGAACGCAGAATAATCAGAATGCAGGAAAAAAAAATTATGTTAAAAAGGTAACAGATATATAGTATAATGCTGCTATTTTTCAACGTAAGTAATGAGACTGATCCTGTGTGTCTACTCAGAAGTAAAGGGCGTACTCCCAGGAAAGTGTGTATAGGATTGCAGCCTAAGTTAACTGTTAGCCCTAATTTTCCTTTGAAAATAGTTTTTATTCATCTGCTCAGTATGGAGCTAGACAGGAGACCTTTAATGGGGGTATCTAATTTAAAAAACGTTGTCAAGAACATATACTGCACAACTTTATTTTACACTTGAGTAGTCCTCAGGCACTCACCTAGGCAGACAAATGCAAAAGCTAACCCAGTGATCACAGATATAGTAACAGCAATTACTTAGGGCACAATGGCACTTTACTAGCTGCAATGTTCACAGGAACTGATGCATGCTGAATCCACTGTCAAGTTCATGCACTGATTGCCCTTAACACCAAAGCAATGTTTGACCTGCCTGCCTGTAGAAAGAAACATTGGGGGGGACTATCCCCAAGACAAGAATAAATAAAAACATTCATTAGCAGTGCTGTGTTTAGCACCCAATTGGCTTGTAATGTTTGAATGTTTGCCTAAGTTCATACAGAACTCTTTGTATAAAACCATGGAAGGAAACAGTGGGGTTCTCCAAGAAACTGTATTGGGAATTGTGCTATTTCACTTGTTCATAAATGATCCGGAATCATGGCAAGCCGTGAAGTGGCCAACTTTGTGGACATCACCAAATTATTCAAGACTTTGAAACCCCCAAGAGCTCCAAAAAGGAATTTTGACAAACTGAATAAATGGGCAGCAAAACAACAATAAAGCTCAATATAAGTGAGCAATAAAGAAATGAACACTGAGGCAACAAAGCCCAACTTCAGATAGCAAACACTGTCTTGTTGAAATCTGAGGAATGGAAGGTCAGAGCATAAATGCATACAGTGCGCTGGCCCGCTATGCCAAGCTAATAGCTATCAGGAAAACAGTCCTGCAAGTAAGCAGGTGCAAGTCTACCAAGCCAATGGGTTCAAAGGGCTTGCCCATAAGTTGGGACAAAACCAACAACAAACTCCATGATGGTACCAGAGGTTTGATCAATGGGTACAGGTTTGATAACTAAAAAGTTAGTTTTCCCTAACCCCTCTGACAAATGGATTAGGGAAAATGGGGGCATTGTCCATTGCTGGATGGAAAGGATAATGGCGTGGCAAAATGAACTCTTAAGGACAAGTTTGCCAGGCCTGTTGACTTGACATGAGACAATGTAACGTAGGATGTCCTGGATAGATGCATCCCTTGGTTTGATGCTGAAGAAATGTTTCCACTTCGCTCAGTATGTCTTGCATGTTGACGGTTTTCTTGAGTGAGCTAGAATGATTTCTCAAAAGTCTTTTGCCACTTTTTAACAGGACAGGCAGCATTGGTAAACACTGGGCTGTAGGTACAACTACTGAGAGGAAACGGGAAACATCAAAGAGATCTTAGTGACTCATTGTTGATTCTGTTTACCTTTAGTCGATCCATCTTCAGGGTTCAGTCGTCTTGGCAATTTTGGTGCTGGGTGTATGCATGTTGGGACCTGGCTTCCGCTGAAGTGATGACCCTTTGACTCAGTTATTAGGTCATCTTTGTAGGTGCAAGCAAACTGAGACCTAATTAAAGGTTGCTTCAACTAAATGAAAGAAAAAAAGAGAGAGAATTAGTGTGAACAATAAAATCGTGAGGGATGTAGTTTTTATCGCACTGTGGTATCAAGTAGCAAGTCTTGGTTATTTTTTATTCTTTTGCTAGAAACGTTAATTACATAATCCAAGAATTAGTGTATAAAGAGCTGTTCCTGTTTTATTTTAGGTAGTTATCAAAAAATGCAACTACTGTATGCTAAATTTAGAAAGCTGAACAATTGATATTTTAATTTATAAAGGCTCCTATCTTTATAATGTCTGTATAGCTTGGTATTAATTGGCTGAAATGTTAGGAAATGCCTTTCTGTTCGCTTTACTTCCTAAAAATGAGTGTTGCTCTTCATTCTTTAAAGCCATAATAATGCAGCTCAAACACCTCAGAAACATGATATTGAGGTTGGGATTTGATCAGATTTGTTCAGAATACAAAACAGAGACAAGGTTGATTCGGCTCTGATCTTCATGATTCTGATTCGAACCATCATGATGTAAAGAACTCCTGCAGAATTGAAGGTCAACACTCCCCCCCAATGCCAATTCTCTATTAATGTCAGCTGTAATGCCACCAAATAAGAAAAAACATGAATTATCTGGTATCTTACAAAGATGGCTTTTAAACCCATTTTTAAGCAATGTTAAAAAATTCTATAACTCTCTATAAAATAGCTGCAGTTTGCTTGCAGTACTTGCAGCGTTTTGCTCATTCACCTGATGAAATTTATGGAATTGAAAGAAACGTAGTGAACCCAGTGTGTGTTTTAAACTTGTTTTTATTCTTGTTTTTTAATACATAAAGATCTTTCTTAAAAAGAATTTTTTACATGGCTTTTAAACCCATTTTTAAACAATCTTTGTGTGTACTGGCTGGCCATGAGAGTTTCAGATCGCCTTTTATCTGGTATTTTTCAGTCATTTTGCACAGATTTAGTCAGCTGCATAGCTTTTGCATGGTGTGAATGGCTGTTGCCCCAAGAGTTCCTTTCTCCCACTAACTTCAGTGTCACTCAAGAACTTTAACCTATTATAAAAACTGTAGTTCCAGCATTAATCCCTTGGTAAAGGTATTCAATTTTTTTAAACCACCATTTCTGTTAACAGCACTCCAAATACATCATTTATTTCCACAATAATAACAAAAACAAGCCAATGGCCTCTAGTAATGACTTTTGGTGAACTAAGGTATTCAAAATAATGCTCAGATCTATACAGTGGCGTCACTGTGACGCGCGTCACCCCCCCCCCCCCGACTCACCCCCCCCCCTACAGAAACTTACCTTTTCCGGCGCTCGTCACCCTCCGGGAGCCGGGCGGGAAGCGCTCCAGGGCCTTCTGAAAAGAAGAGGCCCTGGAGCGCTTGCGTTAAAACGCGAACTTTGAAGATTTTCGCGCATGCGCAGACCCTCCTGAGGGCAAGAGGGCAGGCCCTTGCCCTCAGAAAAGGGTTTGCGCATGCGCGAAAATCTTCAAAGTTCGCGTTTTAACGTAAGCGCTCCAGGGCCTCTTCTTTTCAGAAGGCCCTGGAGCGCGGGCCGGGCCGGACGCTCCCCGGCCTCGGAGCGTCCGGCCTCCGGAGGGTGACGCGCGCCGTTGTGGAGGTGACGCGCGTCACCCCTTGGCGCGTGTCACCCCCCGGCAGCCCGCCCCGCCCGCCACGCTACAGTGACGCCAGTGGATCTATACCAGCTTTGAAGATCTTTTCTACAGACAAATGGACAACAATCAATTCTCACAGGACAGACTGAAATACTCTGCTTTATAAATTTTTATCCTTGGAAGAATTTCAACAACATAATAAAAGCACAATTATGTGAACTTTAAGCTTGCCAAAGTTTGGCCAAGGGTTTAGCCACAAAATGGAAAATAACAGTACTTGATATAGGAAACTTGCCATCAAGTGGATTAAGAGAAAAATTGGCATGCGTCAAGAATGAAATATTACAACCTACTGCCTGTATCAGGCTATAGGTCAGTAAGACAAACCATCATATTTAAAATTTGCATTACTATTTGCTATACTTGTTCCATATATTCTATTTCTGCATGTTGAAATGCTCACCCATAAATATTTGGCATATATTATAAAGAGAATATCTGAGAGACCATTTTGGCTTTTGGGGTAATAAGACAAGACTATTTCCTGACTTCCTCTGCTGTCCTACATCTGGCCATTTTTCAAGTGATGATTTATACCAAATAAAACAATAATGACAAAAATAAAGCGTAAGGGGTTTGCCTCATAGACAACTTCTTTTTCAAAACAGTTATTCAACCAAAAAGCAATTCATGTTATTATTTAGTAACATAACTTGCGGTACAAATTAAAGACAGAAGAAATGGAGTGGTGCTATATCCATTTCTACAATTTTAAGATACGTACATACAGTGCCATTTAAAATGGCTATGGGGCAGATGTAGTGGCAGCTGGGGAGATCCTAATATGCAAGCTTGCTTTTTGAACAAAACTGGTTATTCAGAACCAAGGTTAGAATCTGTGTTATTACAGTCTCTTTGAGCCTCATAGGAAGCCATGGATTCATCCCTAAGAGACTGCAAGGGGTTCACCTGAAGCACTGCAGAAAGGGAACCTAAGGGCCAAAACGCTTCCAACTATTTAAGACGATTCAGGTACCTTTTTCTGAAGTAAGGACAAGGAAACGTATTTAAAAACTACTTGTCTTAATTCATTGTTGTAAGTAGTAAGGATACTGGACCAACAGTCTCTTCTCACACATCCCTTCAGTACTGGACTAGGTACTCTTCAGGTGCAATAGCCAATCCATTAACAAGAACAAATAAAAAAAATGTGGGGGGGTCTGAAAGCAGATAAGAGGAAAGTGAATTCCTTCATCATATTCTCTTACAGAACCCAATTTTTCAGGAACAAAAGACACTTCCAACAAAACTAAAGTCCAAGAAGAAATGTTCTGAAACTAACAGCACAATCCTATTGCTGCTGCACCAGCCTAGGGTGTCACAAACATGACGTAAAGCACGTTCATGTCACCTGGTGAGTAAGCAGTGCTGGCAGAAAGGCCTGCCCTGTCCCGCCGGTGCTGAATCCAGACTGCTCCAGGTGGCGTGGAGAGAGAGCAGGGGGGTGGGTGGATTGGGCTTGAGAGGGGGCAGGATTGGTGCATGCCAAATCCTATGCCCCCTTCCCAGGCACATTCACACTACACAGGCCTGTTGGACTTGAACCACCTAAATACAGTACTCCCCCCATATCCGCAGGGGATATGTTCCAGGTCCCTCCGTGGATACTTGAAACCGTGGACAGGAACGAACACCCCCTCCATGGTTTCCTGAGGGGCCCCTGCCCTGCCTCCCCTGCGGGCAGGTGTACGCGTGCCCCCCAGCTCTTATTTTTCTTTCAGCAAGCTTTGTTTCTTCCTTAAAACAAACAGAAGCAGCCTCCATTACAGGCAAGTAGAACGAGACTAAGTCCTCGAGAGGCTCTGCAAGGTTTCTGTTAACCTTGCAGAGCCTCTCTAGGACTCAGGTGCGTCGCTAGAGTGAGGCGCGGGCGGACTGCCGGAGGGTGGCGCGCGTCACCTCCGCTGCGTGCGTCGCCCTCCGGAGGCCCCGAGGCCGGGAGAAGCCCTTGGAGCGACCTCCCCAGCCGATGCTCCAGGGCCTTCTGATGAAAATGAGATAACCATCTCGTCATTAGGCCTTGGACAGCCAGCTGGCGCAGATGTGTGGAGCCGGCCGGCCAGCCGGCTGGCCAGTGTGTGTGCGTGTGTGTTTAGGTCCTTCACACCGCCTTTGACAGCGCGAAAATTTTTGAGGGGGGGAACGGGGGGATCACTAGGGCGGCGTGCACCTAGTGACGCGCCTGCTAGGACTTAGTCTTGTTCTACTTGCCTGCAATAAGCAGCCAGAGGCTGCTTCTCCTGTTTGCTTAAAGAAGAAATGAAGCTTACTGGGAAAAAAGTAAAAGCCTGGGGGGGGGGGGGGGGTCCCTGCAATCCGTGGATAACTGAAACCGTGGATATGGAGGCCCACCTGTAGCTGGTGCAGATCCAAGAAGACCAGTAGCACTGGCTGGGGCTTTACCCAGGGTAAGGGGACAAATGTTCCCTTACCCCAAGGAGACCTCCAGCCTACTCCTATCCAGAACTGGATACAGAGTGGGCTGTGTGACCCCTCTGCACCGGCCCTGGATAGGATTGGGCTGTAAGAGACTGAGACCACAAAGAACGCTTCCTTCAGCCACTACACTTGCTGTTTTCATGTATCGCAGTCTACTTGCATCAGTCTTTGGATACAATAGCTGTCATTTAGAAGTTACGCCTGCTCCATTCCATCTCTCCTATACAAAGGGCACAGCTCCATGGAGAGTGGATCTACTCATTCATAAAATAATATGGCACAGCTGCCTTGGAACTGTCTCCTCAGAATGAACGTGGGGCAATTGTACTTTTTAAAAAAAAAATCTGAACATACAGAAAAGGAATCTTCTGGAAGAACACTCGCAAGAATACTTCTTGACATACAAGCTTTTTAACGGGAGTGGAAGAGAGAAATTCAAACATGCTATCAGCCACCTAGATTTTGAAGAGGTATTGCTCTGGCTGCTAGAGTCTAGCAGGTCTGTACCAGGCCAACACATGCTTTTTCTGAAATTGCATATTAGTCCTCAGAAACTCCATATTAAGCAATATAGGTATGCAATCAATAAGATTAAGAATTGAATAATAGTTATTTGGCACCAAGGTGTTTGCAGTTACTCTACCTTCAGTATTCTTTTATTCGCTGCTGTTTGCATCCGCTGTCTTAAAGATTTTGGAGGCAATCCGGTGGACTGTGATGGAGATCTATATTTGAGAGAATTGTAAGAAGAGTGTTTATAGTACTATATATATTAGAAATTATCAGCCCAATATTTTCATGTTATGTATATGTAGAATTTGAGTATCTTTTTAAATCAAAATAAGTTGTTTCATAACACGGCTCCCTAAAACGCCCATTATAGCAGTCTTGATTCCAAAGTTTAACAGATATTCTGACCTGCATAAAGACCTTTCAGCTTTATGAATGTTTCATTCATTTCAATGAAAGGAGCCAATACACAAAGAAATGCAAGGGCAAATTGGTTCCCACCAAGAAATTAATGCTCTTGTAGGTAAGTAATCTTAAAATATACATAGGTATTCCTATACGTGTTAATGACTACTGATTATTAGATTATAAGAAAATTTGAAAATATTTCGCTGTGATACTTTTTAAATGTTCCCTCTTTTACTGTAATTATATTTATGTTATCAGTGGGGCTATAGTGACCATTTTAGTAAAGGCAATAGCACATGCTTGCTAAATGTTCCACTGAAGTGTTGATTTTTCTTAAGGAAATATTAGTGGTTTCAAAGTTAGTGATACGGACAGAATTAACATCTTTTCCCCAACTCTCAGCAGCATAAAACTGGTTCAGTTTCACCATAGTAAAGTTCTTCATGCTGCTTGTGCCTTGGTATGTTTCTCCCTAAATTCATTCTTCCTCTGTAAGTGGTCATCAACAAAATTTAAGAAAAGGAGATAACCATCATTTTGTTATATAGTAGGGAATTCCATAAGACTGATGTTTTATTGACATTGGGTAGCATCCCAACTAGAGCTTCCACCATCAGAAGCTCCCTCCATGAATAGAAAGACCATTGTGCTAGGAGTCCTTGTGTGGGTGGAATGCTCCTTCCCAATCACAGACAGAGTTTCTGATGGCAGAAGTGAAAGACTTCGTAGAAGAATTCTTGTTCTTGCCTCCTCTCTGCGACATGCTAATTTAATTTACAACACTTAGCACTTACGTGAACAACATCAAGGTAGAAGGGAACCCGAATTCACTATTGTACAACAGTTCAGCTTTGTTGTTGGGAGGAGGATGAGTAGCTGCTTCATCCAAAAGAGCCAATAAGAACTTCACAGTATCTCTGCCGCAGTAAGCAGTGCCATGATTTATAACATGGAGTTTGGGCTGAAACAAAGTATTTTCTATATTATTATTATTAGCTTTAAGATTTGAGATGTATGTAAATGTTTCCTATACAAGATTACACAAGTGCTGCATCTAATCCAGTTTGGTTGGCTCCAGTGCCAGGCCATACAAAATAAGGCTGTTCTGGTTTAGTTTAAGACAGAAAGCTTTGATGCCTAATGCAAAACGTTTCTCCTAATTCCAGATTGCTTGGGAGTTGTTTAAAACCCAAGAAGAAATGTTTATATATACCAGGGGTGGCCAAAACGTGGCTCTTTGACATATAATGCGTGGCTCTCAGAAACAAGTTGGCTGAGTTCCTTTCTGCATCACAATTAATATAAAAGGTAAATAGAAATGTTCACGCTTTATAATTCTTTGCAGATATAAACTGAGTGTCGACTGGATTAAATCATAAGTTTAATGTTCATGGTAAGTAAATATATTTAAGAATTTAAATGTTTAACAGTGCAATCCTAACCAACTTTCCAGCGCCGGTGCAGCCGCAATACAGCCCCAAGGTAAGGGAACAAATGTTCCCTCACCTTGAAGAGGCCTCCCTGATTTCCCCTGCACTGCAAAATGCAGTGTGCGCCCTGTTGGCATGGCTACACCGGCACTGGAAAGTTGGTTAGGATTGCACTGTAAGTATTGTGGCTCAAACATCTCTCTTGTGGCTCCCAAACATCTGAAGTTTATCGTATGTGGCTCTTATGTTAGGCAAGTTTGGCCACCCCAGATATATACATATCATTGGGATAAATGTGATCAGACCCTAAGTAAGAGCAGCTCAGTTCTTTGCATATTGTGCAATGGATCCAGAAACAGCCCAATCCTATCCAGCTGCCATAGGGCTTGGAGTGGAGCCCCACGCCATATCCTATGCACCCGGCCCAGGACAGCAGTTTGGAGGTCTCCTAGGGGTATGAGGACAAATGTCCTCTTACCCCAGGTAAAGCCCCAGCCTGCGCAATGGGGTTCCTCTGGTCAGCACCACCTAATTCGGTGGTGCTGATCCGAAAAGCCCCATGTGAGGCCTGCAGGCCTGGGATGGTAGATAGGATATGGCATCTTAACAAGGACGCCGATCATACTAATCTGCCCCCTCCCCCAGCACCCCAGCTCGGAGGTCTTACCCACTCCACAGCGCTATCCTCCAGGCTCAGCAGCAGGTGGTGCAGATCTCAGCCAAGTGCCGCAAACGTGCTTTACAGCACATTTGCAACACCCTAGGCCGGTGCTGAAGACGCAGCACTGGTGCTGGCCAAAGTCAAGATTGCGCTGGAAGCCTTTGCAGGGTTACTAGTCAAGCTGATCAAGGAAAAACTCAGCATATACATCACCAGCACAAAGTTATGATGGTTATTAACGTCAATGGCAACCATTATTAATGGAGCAATTAAATCAGAATAAAAATATTTTTAGAAAGAATATAGATTTCCTGGGCAAAAAAAAAAAATTTCCTCTAGCAATACCATGACACATAAAACAAAATCTACTGTTGTATTCAACCATCTTAAAGTTACTTATGGTGGAAGACAAGATATTAAACACATAAAACCATTTGGGATACTGTAGTATATTATTTATCAACATTAAACTCAAAAAAGGTTTATCTTTCATAGTGGGGTTCTTTTTCCAGAAAACCACATCAGAAATTGGGTACACCTTCAACAAATTAAGTGGCACTATGCTATAGGAAACAACGTTGTTCTATATTACTGAATTATTTTGTACATGCAGGGCATGAAGAGAATTGTCGTTTCTTTTATTTCAAGCAAATGAGAAGAACAAAAGGAGGCCCCTTACCCGGGCTGGACTGATTCCAGTGGTGCTAGCTGCCTCAACCTCATGCTGAAAATTGATATTTTTAATCCTCGCATCCAAATCTTGTACAACTTCCTCTGCTGCTTGACAGAATGGATCCCTGCTGTTTCGGCCTTTTATCAAATGCATCTTGATTGTTGATAGAATTCGACCCCCTGCAAGTCTAAAAACAGATCTAGGGTCATCTTCATATCCATCTTGGCACTATTTTAATAGACTCGATAGTTCTGAAAACAGCGAGTCTTCACAGTTAATGAAAACTGTTCAGAAAACAGCTTTGATCTATTACGTTGCCCAGCATCATGCAATGAGATCCTTGCAATGATTTGCTTTTAAGAATTGGGAGATTACAAAAGTCAAGAAGCAGTGACAGTAGACTCATCCTTCTCTAATACACTGTTTTAAATAGCAAAAGAAAATAGTCTGCCTGCAAAAAAAAAGTTTTAATTATCCCAGCATGAGTCCGCTCACAATATTCTATTTTGTTCATTAGCCATAAGTGGGACTAAAGTTTGGAAGTGAACGCATCTATTTCTTGTTATAAAAGGTTTCCATTTCACATAAATTTAGAAGCACATGTTATCAGAAATGTTTTGTCTAAAATAATTAAGTAGCCAGTATGAATAAAGGATTAATAGCATTTTTTTTAAAGAGTTTTAAGTACACTTCCAGTAGCAGAGAGAAAAGCAGAGTGTATGTGAGGGGGAGATGGAAATAAGAGAATGACTAAAGCGATGATAAACATTTTGGCTACTGCCTTCCTTGGTAACAGTTACAGCTCTAAAAACTATTGCCTTGGCTCCCAGCATTGATTTGAAATCCTAAGGCTGTACACCTAAACACACTTGCAGCCTCAGGATTTCAAATCAACACTGAGAGTCAAGGTGTCAGTTTTTAGTATACCGATGGAAGAGTTGTAAAGAAGTGGCGAATGCAAGATAGCTTTTAAAAAAAGCTAGGTAAAAATTAAGATCTCTCTCTCTCTCTCTGCTCCTATCATGTTGACAGGAATTTTACTAGTAAAATATAAAGGACATTTCATGATCATATTATTTCCCCTCACACTGGCTGTCTGGCATGCTTTGTACCAATGACACTTTAAAGTTTATCATCTCTTGAATCCTAAATTCTCATCCCTGTATCTCTACTGTACTTTATGAACGTTCTTGCTCCCTCTGCAAGACTCATCACTTGCCTGTATGGTACCTCATTGCTATGTCTTCTCTCACGCTGCTCAATGCATCTGGAACAGTATGTTTGCACTAGAATGGTTAAGTTGTATATAATAATAACAAACATGTGCCATGTTTTGCTTTTTAAATCTAATGAATAAAGATTTGTTTTAGCTTGAACAGTGGAGTACACAGATGTACAGTATATATAAGAAAAGTACCTAGGATCCAGGACTTCACCAATAATTTCTTCCAGTTTATCAATAAAGTGAATGAAGTATGAAAGTCCCTTCACATGGGTTCTCAACGGATCAGTTGGAGAAGGGGCATAACCTTTCCCTCCAAGTTCTATGGTTCGGATGAAAGAGATTGCCACCTAACAAAAAATTACATGTTTAGACAAGTTACAAAGTAACAGAATGTTACATCTGTAACATTAGGAACATATTTTTTTCTAAAGTAATTTTGGAAGATCAACTCCCTCCCAATAAAGCGATACCACCAAGCATATTTCTAAACAAGCAATTCCCACAAACATCAGGATAATTCATGGCCACAAACAAACCCCACATTATTCATAAAACTGTTACAAGCACAAAGACATCTGTGATGTTAACACACCTGAAGCAAAGTTCTTTAGAAGATTTGAGCTGCATGAATGCTTAAACCAGGGGTGTCAAACGTAAGGCCCACAGGTCAAATGCGGCCTGCAGAAGTTTTTTTATCTGGCCTGCATAGTTGTGTTCTCCCAGCAGCACCATCAGCTGCTCTCAGCAGTAGTGCTGCCAGCCCAAAATCTAGGGGGGGGTCCACCCTTGAATTGGTGCCCCCCGTTTCCCCCCTATAGTCCCAGGCGCCGCCAAATTGTGTGTGTGTAAAAATCGCTATTTATTTATTTATTTTTTCCCCTATACTCACTCTGCCTGCCTTTTCCTGCCTGCCTGCCTTAGCGACTGTTTTTGGAAGCAGAGGTGGAACTAGACTGGAGCGGAGGCAAGTAGTTCTGCAAGACTCCGTTACATCGGAGTCAGCGGCCCCTTCCCTTTGCTGTTGGAGCCATTCCGGCAGCGACAGGGGAGTGTCCTGCGTGTTGCCATTGCCGCCAGAATGGCTCCAACAGCAAGGGGGAGGGGCCGTTGACTCCAGTGTAACAGAGTCTTGCAGAACTACTTGCCTCTGCTCCAATCTAGCTACGCCACTGTTTGGAAGGCTGTGGATTTGGTTAACACTGCGGGGAGGGAGGAGGTAAGGCAGTGGGGCATGTGAGTTCCATGAAGGGCCCTCTGTCTTTCTCCCCATAGCCTGAAGCCCCTGCCCTGTAGTACCGTACTTCTTCACAGACTCCAGCCCCTCGTAGTGAACAAGAGAACGTACCTGAGCTTCAGCTCTGATTTGCAAAGGCAAAAGTACCTCTTTGCTGCAGCTCCTGCCTAATGCCGGTGAGCTTCCCATTTGCCCTTGATGCAGGCAGTGGAGTCTGTGCCCACACACTCATGATTTAACCCCCCCCCCATCTCTTTATCCCGGCTGACTTCCAGGGGGTGTCATGGCAGTAACTCCATCACTGACCAGCGTTCTCGGGTTCCCCGGCCCCGCCGCACTCAGCACAGGGGCAGCGGCGGCAGAAGACCTGGCACATTCATCTCCGCAGAGCCAAGGACAGCAGGGCGGCAGCCGCGCAGGGGGCTGCTGCTTAACCCTCCCAGTGCCAGCGCGGCGGGCTGAGCCCCACGCGGGGACCCTGCAGAGTGCAGAGCCCGAGCGTGCCAGCCGCTCACCCAGGGCTGCGCTGCCATCCCACTCCACGGAAGCTGAAGCAGCGGCGGTGGGACGAGCAGCACAAGGCACTTCAAGAAGTCAGAGCCAGAAGGGAGTGAGGAAAAGAGCCCGCAAGCCACCGTTGGGATTGGCTGCTGTAGGCTTTGGGGTCACACAGAGCTCTGCCTCGGGTTTAGGGGTGCTGAGAGCGAGCAAAAAACCATCGTGGGGGAGAGGAAGCAAGGTTGCATGGCCGGGATAAAGAGTCTCACTGGTGACTCAGGAAGTGCCTCTCTAGGCTCCTCCCCAGTCTCGCTGGTACTCACTAGCGAGACTGGGGAGGTGCCTAGAAAGGCACTTCCTCTTCTTCGCCCGAGTGAGTCGCTGCTGTTTTCGCCCTCGCGTCTGGCTTTTTTTGCCCCCGCGCCCGGCAGATAACCCCCCCCCAGGACTGGGGGTAGCAGCTGCCGCCCAGGGGACGCTGCTGTGGCGAAAAAAGCGTGAACAAGCCAGGCGCGGGGCGAAATGACATACGGAAATAATAATAATTTTAAAAAATCCCTGACCTTTTGCACCCTTCCCCCCCCCAAAGCGGCGCCTGGGGCCCAGGGCCCCCTACCTAACGACGCTGCTGGCTCTCAGCTGCTGAGCTGCAAAGTGACACATTGGCAGTAGTGGCACGGCTGAAAGAAACACACTATATGTACAGTAAGAAAAGCCAGTGGGCATGGAAGGACATTTCTTCTCACAGGAATCTGATTAGTGGCACAATCCTATAGCCAACTTCGGGCTTACGTCAGCGCTGCACCGACCTAAGGTGTTGCAAATGTGCCATAAAGCATGTTGTGACATGCGAAGAGGAAGTGGATGGCGGCGGGAAGGCCTGCACCATCCTGCCGGTGTTGCATCCAGGAGCACTGCAAGCTGAAGCAGGTAAGGTTTTCTCCAAGCAATGGGTGGGGGGAACGGGGGGGGGGGAAGGACAGAGACGGGGGTGGATCAGGCCTAGGAGGGGAGCAGGATTGGCGACGCTGGCATATGCCGAATCCTATGCCCCCTCCCAGGTCTTTTCTGCCTGCATGGGGCTTCTCAGGTCTGCACCAGCCATGAGGCTCACACAGATCCAAGTAGCCTCATTACGGAGACTGGGGCTTTACTCGGGGTTAGGGGACAAATGTCCCCTGACCCCGAGACCTCCAGTCTGCTGCTCC
Source organism: Plestiodon gilberti rubricaudatus (assembly GCA_026170595.1). Lineage (NCBI taxonomy): Eukaryota > Metazoa > Chordata > Lepidosauria > Squamata > Scincidae > Plestiodon > Plestiodon gilberti. The sequence continues at coordinate 112,137,590 of JANXHW010000005.1, forward strand.
CCAGCACGGCCCCACAGATCTGGCACTGGTTAGGATTGGGCTGCCCAACTACCTGCTAGAATCCTACATGGATATGGAAATATCTTCTGCCAACATATTTTAATTTCCCAGGTTTCTTCCATGTTGAACACTAAGTAACAATCCAGAGAGCTTCTTTAAGTGCATCCAACTACAATCACTGCAGATGTTTTGTCGTTCTTTACCCTCTTTATATAGCAATGCCCACCAAATGTCACATCACAGTTTTTGGAATTCTCAGGTTTCAGAAGCAGCTTGCTATATAACAGAGAAGAACTTCAGTTAGGGTGAGGGGTGTTAAATATTCTACAAAACATGGATCTAGCTTCATAATTTTGCTGAAGTATGAACATTCAGACTTACTTTCCAAGGTAAATGCATGTACAAAAGCCTCATGATCTACCTTGACATCTCACATGAGAGAAACAACTTTTCACTGACACAGCCCTCTGCGCTTGCTCCAACCTAAAACTACACACTTCCATGCAATTTATTCTGGCTGGAGAAATTAACCCCAACCCAGCTCCTAAAGAAAGAGTTCAGGTTGGTGTTTTTTTAATCATCCTACTACCTCTTCTCAATGCTGCGAAAAAATATAGCAAGATTGATGTTAATCTTTCACACTTACCGGAAAAATTGACATTTGTCTCTTCTGTGCAGCATGTTTTAGATCAGTAAAGGAATCTCTTCCAAGCCCTCTATCAGGAATGTTTAAAATATGAGCAACGGCTAGATCATTTTTGGAGTTAACCAACAGGCTTAAATATGCATATAGAATTTTCTTCACCATCAATGGCAGCTATACAAAAGAGAATCCAGTTACATTCCTATAGATAATTTGTCTCATGAAAATATGGATGTAGCCATACATTAAAAAGTTCATATGAAACAAAACAAAAAATGTTATCCTGGTAATGGCTTTCAAATCACCGACATCTGTCCTGAAGAAATTGGGTAAGGAATGAATAAAGCAATAATAGATTAACATGAGTATTTAAATGTGTAATGACAAACATTTAAATTACCTATTACTCATACGACAGCTCCCTTTTTGATTTTCCTTCTGACATCTAGCACGTCCATGCTAATCAACCTGATAATAGATACTATTATCATATGTACCTAATCTGTTCACTATTCACAAATGATCTTTAAGATGGGACCCCCGTGAATAAGTAGTAGTGTTTTAAGTGTCAATTGAAAAGACTAGCAGCCCAATCCTATCCCGTGGTTGTGCAGCGGGGCCGCATGGCCCACGCCGTATCCAACAGGGGAAGGAGAGGGGCCAGAGGTATCCCCAGGGTAAGGGGACATGTCCCCTGACCCCATATAAAGCCCCAGGAAGCCCTACGGGTCTCCTCGGATCTGCGCCAGCTATTTAGGGGAAAGGATTCGGCGTGTGCCAACACCACTGATCCCACCCCCTCTCCCAGGCCCAATTCGCCCACCCCTGTCCCTGCGCTGTTTAGAGCAGCACTTACTGCTCCAGCGTGCGTAGCTCCTAGATACAGCACTGGCAGGATGGCGCAGGCCAGTCCGCTGGTGCTGACTAATCTCAAGGTGTCACGCAGCAGCACTTTACGGTGCTTTTGCAACACCCTAGGCTGGCGCAGCGGTCGCCGCACCAGCATTAGGCACAGATAGGATTGTTATTTATGAAGTATAGCAATTAAGCAGTCATTTATGAAGAGTAACTGAAAAACACTGGACAATTCTGAACTTTGGAGCCTTTTGCCAATACCACGCAAACCAAGAAACTGATTTTTGTCTTTCAGCGAACGCGGACATTACACTTAAGTTCAATATCAAATTCCAAAGATGTGGATTTTTTACTTAAGGAAAACATGCCTGGCAATCTTTATCAAAAATAGGCAATGCAAAGTGTCACACCTAGGTAACTGTTTCTTGTAAGAAAGGATCGCTGTGATTAATACAGGGCAAAATGTCTTACCTCTTCGTTATTTTGGCTCTGTCTGTTAGTGGGTGTTGAGGGTGCAGTGCAATTCTCACTGGCTACATCTGTTGTTCCAGCAAGAAATTTTAACAGTTGAACCTTCAGCAAGCAAGAAGAGATTTAATAACTGTTACTAGACTCACAGCCCAATCCTAACTATCCGACGGGCGGCCCAGGGACGCCCACTGCATCCTATCCCCATTCGTGGCCGCTCTGGAGCGGCCTGGAGGTCTACTCGGGGAAAGGGGACGTTCGTCCCCTTCCCCTGGTGTTGAACGGGGAAGGTCCGATGGGCCTCCTTGGATTTCCACTAGCTATTTAGCTGGCGGAAGTAAGAGGAGGCCGTGTAATGGCAGAGCCAGCCCGGAGGGAGACGGGGATACGGCGGCTGCCATCCCTGGCTCGGTCAATGCCCCCCCCTCGCTGCCCGGACTGCCCCCACGCCCGCTAGAGCTGGACCTACCTCCTCTGGCGGCCACAGGAGCTATCCAGCACCGGAGTGATGGTGGTTGGCCTCCGCGCCGGCCGCCCTTACTCCCGAGTCGTCGCAAACAATATATACAAGCACATATTGACTCTCCAAAGACCAAAAAGGCTTAAGTCAACCCATAACAACTACACTTCTACCTGGACACTCTAACCGAAGAGGGGCTTAGAAAGCACTCTGCACACTAGGGGATAGTACATGGGAGCGCCACCTCAGGCGCTTGGGCTGAGGCTTGGTAGGCAAGACTTGTGTCAGCAGCCTTTGCATTTTTGAGCGATTGATAAATATAAAAACACTTACGGTATCTGTTGATGTTAGTTTTTTGATGGTGCTATTTGTTTTTGGTGGGTTGTTTTTATAGGTTGTTTTTATACTTAAATCATTATAAATGTTATGTTTTATATACAGTGTTATTTTATATACAGCCACTTTGATTATTTTATATATAACAGCAGAGTACAAATGTATTTAAATAAATGCTTTGTGTGCATAAGGCTCTAGGTTTAGCCTCCAGTCAAAAGGATCGGGTAGCAAGCGCTGGGCAAGATTTCTGCCTATGATCCTGGAGAGGTGCTGCTAGTCAGAGCTGATAATAGTGACCTAGATGGGTCAATGGTCTAACTCAGTTTAAGGCAGCTTCCTATGTTCATAGGAGTTTTTGGTAAACAGGCAATTTCATGCTCTCTTAAATTATCGCAATTGTTTGACTTCATGCGGTTTCAGAGTTTCACATAACTACTTCTCAGAAATTTTACTCCGTTACTCTGACATGAAAAGCATCAGTTCCTTGAGCCACGTGCATTATGAGGAAAAGGGGGATTATTTTAGTTCAAAAGCCACATAACTTCTCATCTTTATAAAGATTTAGAGGGAAAACTATAGCAAACAAGGCTAATATGTGGCTTTGGCATGGATTTCAGGATTACTGTGTAGCTAATTTAGTTCCATCTACATCACTTTCTTGGCTACAACATTTTATTCCAGCCTTTCAAATCAGCCCACAAGAGTTACCAGCCCACAAAAAAAATGCTTACTAGCCCTTATATAGTGTAAGTCACTGCTATGGCACAATGACTTGAAAGGAAGAACTCTTCCAGTTTTCAAAAGTTTGGTTGCCCTGAGGCAAGTTTTACTTGCCATGAGTAGAGGTGTTGGAAAATAGTGATAACGAAATAAAAACACAAAACACCGCTTTCTGCTAAAAAAAAACTGCAAATTTTTTTTTAAAACCATGTATTTTTGTGTCATTCTACATCTGTTGAAACTGTACAACCTCTACCACATACCTAGTACACTTTTAAAGCATTTATAAATTGATAAAAATGGGGAAATTTGGAACACATAACACCACTTTCTGCTATTCCATTTTGGTTAAACACAGAAATCTATGAAAAAATAAAAACATTTTCAAACACCTCTAGCCTTGAGTTACCAGGTAAATGGCTATTTACAAGTCAAAATATATAATAGAAATACTTACAGGAAATATGGATTCTTTTTCCAGTGTTAGTGTCCCACATTTCTGAAACACATCTATAAGATCCACCATATTGCAACGCTTTAAAAAGCTAGCATAAGCACATCTGATGTCAGCATAGTTTTGAGGAGCTTCCATATTTTCATGCAATAAACCCAGTTTGTCAGGGAGAAGATAATTCCAAGATAAGATCACTTCACTAAGAGATGCTTTAAAATCCCCATAGTGCTATTTAAAAAAAGAAAAGAAAATGCCTCATTCAGAATAGGAGTTGAAGACTAACAAAAAGAATAGCCAGCTTTACAAAACTTATAGTAAGTTGGAAGAAGAAAACTAATCATGTGGAACTAAATTTGTCCTATTATATAGATTTAACAGATTTTGATCATGGAAAAAATGTTATGCCCATATTTTAACTTTTTCCTAAATCATTTTTAAAATACATTGTTGTGAAACAGTTTGTGTTTCTAGGCTTATTGGGTTATATCCTATTCCTAGCACATGCAGATGCAAATTCCCACAAGGAATTCCCACAAATTCCCTTCCACAATGTCTGGAAATCTGCACCTGAGGGTTGGGGAACCTCTTGGAACAGGACGGGATATACCATGGGAAAGCTGCCAAGGGGCTAATTAATGAAAATTCACCCCCATGCAAGGAAAAATGCCTTCCATTCTCACATGGAAGGATACAACACATTATGTATCAAAAAAATTACCAAGGGATTATACTGTGATATGTGTTTGGCCAGTGTTTCTAACAGTGCAATCCTGCGCAAAGTCCCACCTGCGGAGCACATGTTCCGCAGGCGAAGGGTGCTGTAAACGCGCTTTAAAGCATGTTATCAGCACCCAGCCAGTAAGGCCCGCCGGCGCATACGCCGGCAGGCCTCACTCTGCCATGGACTGGACCTGCTCCCACTGGAGGAAGTTAAGGGTTGCTCCGGTGGGAGCAGGGCGGTCCAGGCGGTGAGGGAGGGTGGTTGCTGGCCAAGCTGGCCTGGAAGGGGGTGGGGATGTTGGCCGTGATATCCCCGTCCCCATTCCCAGTCTCGGCGGCCCTTACACCACCGCCTCGAATATCCGAGGAGGCCCATCAGGGCCTTTCAGCCCTACACCGAGGGAAGGGGACAAATATCCCCTTCCCCCGAGTAGACCGTGGGCCACGCCACAGCAGCCCGGAAAGAGCATAGGATCCTGCGGCCGGCACTATGGGCCGGCCACGGATCTTTGCACAGGATTGGGCTGTAAGCTAACAACTACATACAGTACTAAAATCTTCATGTGACCTAGAGCCACAAGACACAGCTTTTACTGCCACTTCTGTCTTTTCCAGCACCGTACGCCTCTCAATCTCCTGAGTCCGGCCCTTATTTCCATATTTATTTATTACATTAATATCCCACCTGTTCTTTCAGGAATTCAGACAGGTGCATATAGAGTTCTCAGGAAGACTCACAGTCCAATCCTAACTAACTTCCCAGCACCAATGCAGCCATGCCAAAGGGACGTGCACTGCATTCTTTCGTGGTGAGGAAATCTCGGAGGCATCCTCAAGGTATGTGAATGTTTGTTCCCTTACCTCGGGTTGCACTGCAGTTGCATCAGCGCTGGAAGGTTGGTTAGGATTGGGCTGTCAGTCAGGCACTTGCTTAGCTTCAACAAGGTGGCTCCATTGTGAGACTTCAGATCATTTACTGGACCTACCATTTTAGCACAACATGTCTGAGATTGTGTTAATGTAAAAAGTGGCCCATTAGGAAAAATACTGAGATTACCACTAATCATGTTAAATTAACCTTGGTAGTAAATGAAAATATTTTATACGGAATTCCATTGGTAAAGCAAGTACTTCAATCATTTTCCATTGCGGTTTTCCAGAAAATCCTACTTCAGACACGATACATTAGCTATATACTACAAGATGGCCTTTTTCTCCTCATTCTTTTGTTTTGAAAGCAAACCTTTGAAGTGTAACTACTAGTTAAGCTTCAGTATAGTTCAGTCAAAACCTTTTCTCACAAGATGAAGAGCTTACAACTTAAACTGTGTTTATACTGGTATTGTAAAAACATTTAAAATCCAAATAAAAATGCTGTCCAGATATCAGTTTTCATGATCAGGTGCCCACCGTGACAGCATATTATTCAGAGAAAGGATTGTGAGAGTTTGTGGTAGAACTCGGAAAATGTTTTGCTAGGAACAAATGCCAGCTGGCTAATTTATAAAGGAAGTTCACAAAGTTCAACACTTTAATTCTCTGATAGACAACAGGAATATTGTATTTCGCATGGATAAAATGAAAAAAGCAAGGTTTACACATCTTAAAGCCCTGCAGTTCTTCCCAATATATATTTTCTAATTACCATGTTCTTTTGGAACTTTGCACTATACAATATATTATTTTAAATTTTAAATTTCTAAAAAATCAAATTTGGTCTGCAAATATATTCAGTTATTTTAAAGTCTCCTTAATGGTGGAAATATGATGCATAATGTCACTGTGGATAAACCCCAAAGACACCATGACAGGCTTTCATTATAACTTCTGAAACTTCAGCTAATACAAATTGATATCATATATACCTATTACAAGTGTTAATTTACATGGGATGAGTTTAGAGAAGTGGTCGCCAACCATTCGAACCTCACGGACCACTAAACTCACAATTTTGAATCCCACGGTCCCATCGGCCGGAAGCCCCGCCCCCTGAAGTGACGTCAGTGGCCCAAAACAGGTCCAGGGCGCGGGCGAGGACCAACCTTTCCACCCTCCAGAAGCCTCCCCAGTGGCGTTTCAAAGCTCGCCGCAGCAGCAGCTACCTTGCAAAAGCACCTACGAAATGGTGTGAAAAGCCTCGCTGCTGGCGCTGCCGATTCGGCAATTGCCGCAAGTTGGCAGGAGAAAAATTTGGCAATTGCCTCCAATTTCGGCGGCCGGACACCCCTCTGACACCACCACCCCTGGGTGATGTCCATATTTCTCCACGGACCACCAAAATTTTATCGCAGACCATCAGTGGTCCGCAGGCCACCGGTTGATGACCACTGGTTTAGAGCAGGGGTTCTCAACCCCTTCCTGGCTGACCACCACCTCCGGCGCCACTCTCCTGCTGCTGACATCATCGCCAGTTACTTTTGGGTTTTCAGGTTTTTGGAGGCCAGAAAACGCAAGTAGGAGGCTCTGGGTGGGCCCTTCTCAGCGTTCCTGAGAGGCTCAGCCTAAGACAGGAGCCTCTCGGGAGCAAAAACACGCCACTGAAAGTGCCACATTGGAGCGGGGTTCTGGTGGTGCAGCAGTCCAACTAAAACTAGCAGTCGGCCAAAGCACCACTCGTGGTACTAGTACCACTGGTTGAGAACCCCTGGTTTAGAGGGATTAACTCATACCACACTTTGCCACAAGTCAAAATGCACATTTGCCTTATCATAACCTCCGTCTCTCAAACTGATCACTTTGTAGGTAGCAATAGGTACCGCTGAGGTACCACTCAGCATGTCACAAATCCTCCACGGTACTACCCACGGTACTATAAATCCTCCACGGTACTACCCTTACCTCTCAATTGAATACTGGCAAGAATTCTGCAACAGGTAACATTGAAAGTACTGTGTTAGCCAAATTGCCTTTTGTTGTTCTGGGGAATAGCTTTAAATATGGCAATTTGATATATACAGGGATCTTTAGACCAGCTATACCAGAGCCCAGCCATAGAATTCCACTTTAAATAATATTGAGGACACACGTGGTTACTTTCCAATATTTACTAGATAGTTAGTCATATTCATACAAAAATACAATCATACACATCATACAGAGAACTAGGAAACTTAGATAGAACATACAGAGGTTTAGCAGGTTTCCTTGGTTTATACATAGGTGATATTTACCTATCCTGGAGAGTTGAACTTGGCTGCAATGCTGTAGTACTGGCACAACAGTGAATGAAAAAGGAGGAAGAAACAAATTGGCTCTGAACTGGACAGGCTCAGCCGTCTGTAGAGTGACTGAGAAGTCAAGTTAAGAGGGGGGGAGGGGGAAGAGGGAGGGGTTGGTGCCAGAGGGCACACAGAGAAGAAGAAAAGTTCAGGAGGCAAGGGGGTCCAGAGAGAGAGAGAGAGAGAGCAAGACTGGCAGCTTGCCTTTTTATGCCTGCGCAAGAGAGGAGGAGCTGGTTGCTCTTATGCTGCAAAAGAAAATACCTTACTTGGGCTGGAGGTACACCTGGGGGTGGAGACTCACACACTGAGGAAGGGGGAAGAGGTGTTGGCTTCCATTGGTGCATGAGATGTGGATTGGCCTGCTCTGGGCCAGACATTGGTGTTAGCATATCTTTTGTGGATTTTCTCCTTCCTGGCAGACTGGCCACTTCACAAGTCTTTAGAGAGGGGGAAGGTAATGGAATGTGCCTACGTGCAGTGAGCATTTTCGGTTCATGGCGTGCTGAAATGCTGATCAGATTCCTCCCTCATGGCTTCTTGACCTTGGGGACATCCTTTTACAGCATGACTTCACACAATCATGGCACAGGAACACCACCGCGGCATGGCCCTCGCATAGTGTCCAAAATACAGTCCGGTCTGGCACATGTTCCATTCTAGCTCACAAGTCATTGGCAACATTCTTATTTTAAAAAGGTCATAGGGCAACAACTGGTAGTAACTTAGGTATAAAGCAGGGGTGGCCAACCTTCCACTATTAGGGCCTCTGCGTTCTTAAGAGTTGTGTAGAAGACAGACTCTTGGCAGCTGCAATTGCTGATGGTACTGCTAAAGCATGTGCACCTGCTGAAATGTCCTCACCTAGATAACCATTAAAGGGCCAGGAGCATTCATGTTGAAAGGTTGGCCATCCCTGGCATAGAGCTACAAAACTCATGCACACATTCATGTGATTTTGACAACATAAACTTTGGCAAACGTGAGTATCTATAACCAGATTTCCTGCCTAGAAAAAAAAAGTGCTCTAGTTATACTCCCTTCCAAAGTTCCTCTTTGAGGTTATGGTGGATAAGGGTGGATAATTTGGAAAGAATGGATGATGATATTGTACCTTGGAGATTGACAGAGTTATTTTTTGCTTTGTGTTAAGGAAGGGAAATTGTAAAAAATATGTTATTTGCTTCTCCATATTTCTTTTTTTTACTTTTATCTCTCTCGCTTTTTACATCTATATTTTTCTTCTTTTTGTATTTTTATTGTACTGTATGTTAAAATTTTCTATAAATAAATAATTAAAAAACAATAAAATAAAGCTCCTAATCTCTAATCTTTCTCTCTCTTATTCCCTTTCCTGAGCTATCAGCTGAACTCTCTCTCTCTCTCTCTCTTAACTGCCAACAGCATGCTCTTCTCAATTGCCGGGAATTGTTGCTGTCAATCAGAACTAGCTCCTTACCAACATTCCAAAATGCCAATGCCATTACACCTGCAAACTGCTGCCAAGTCAACACAGGCCAACCAATGATACTTCAAACTCTAAGGATGCAATCCTATGCATACTTTCCTGAGAGTAAGTCCTACTAAACCCAGTGTCACTTGCATCTGAGTAAACATACTTAGGAGTTCACTGTTACAGTCCAATCCTGTGCATGCCTATTCACTTACTCTCAGGAAAGTGTGCACAGGATGGCAGTTTCTCAGTTTAAATCCAAGCCTCAATAAGCCATCTTCAGAAATCTAACTTTACAACTCTGTGCAGATTTTCCTGAGAGAAACCTCCACTGAACTCAGCAGAACTTGCCTCTATGAGTAAGAGAAGGCTGATAATTGGTAGTCAATGTGACGATGGATCAAAATATTCTGCAAGCAGTCAGAAACTATACAGATTATGGGGAATGCAACACACACCTTTTCTGGAGTACTGTTCTCCTAGGCCACAATCCAGTGTTTAATATTTTAATTACCTCTGCCTTTGCATCTCACCAAAACAGTGACTGCGATATAAAAACATCTGCACTGCTATAAACCTCACTGAAGCCAATATGGTTCTGCTGGTGCATGAAGCCCCATATCAATTACAGATTTCTGTTAAACAGAATGCCATATGTTGAGAAGAAACTATATCAAGAAAATATAGAGGAAAAGGTTAGATAAATATAAGCAGAACTATTTAATTAGCCATTGGAATTACAGATATAGCTGAAAAACAGTTTTCTTTCTAATCCTCCCCACTTTTTCATCTGTTTATAATTTTACAAAGTAAAATCCTCTGAGCTGAAAATTTCCATGGCTGGTCTCAGCAGAGGAAAGTGAGCTTTCCTGGAAAAGTTTGCTGAGGTACTTCATCCTTCAGCTGCTTGTGCTTGGAGAAAGAGAGGAAAAAATTGGTTCCACCATAAACCAAGTTACTATTACTGCAAGATCAGCGTTTGTATAACTCACATTTCTGAAGTTAAGCTACTTCATTCTTACTAGAAATGTAGCCCTCATTAAAATTCTAATTCAGCAAAGTAGTTTGGCACATGCTAAATGTGAAGGAAAAACCAGAACTTTTAATGTGAGTGCATCTCTCTATATAAAGCTGGTTCTCAACATTCTGTCACGTGTGAGTATGAAAAAACAGAAGCCAGCGGGCTTGAGTCTCAGTTGCTGGGGTCACCAGGGGTCCAGAAGCAGGTTTACCCTCAAGCAAATGTTGTCCCCTTTACTTTCCGTTAAATTACAGTAATACAAAAATAATGCCTTGCACTTTTGCAATGAGGGCAACATTTGCCCTCAGCTTCTGATACCAGGTGGCCCATTTCTCATTTACAGGAATCCCACAGCATACACAACTAAAGCATACACATTACCCTTCCCACATTCTGGGGCACTTCCAAACTTTATCCCACTTTACATCGAAATAAACTTTTTTGAAACAGAAATAGGACATGCAGCATTGCTGCAGACTTTGGCTTCTTCCAAGTATAACCAAAAGTTGACACAGCTAGGAGTGAGAGTTCTCACTGACCACTAATCATGCCAGAAGCTTGAGGTATGCGAGGAGGTGGCCCAACATAGTTTTGAGATATCCCCAAGACATTCTAGAACACTGTTTTGCATGTTCAAAGACCTTTGACACATCTTGGATGTGGCTTCCAGCATGGATGCCCAAGTGAGAGTTCAGCAGCATTCCTACTGGAGGCAAGGTGCAATGTTTCTCTGTGAACTTTAGCAGGATTACTGTAGGCCATCAGACGTTTTGTGGTAAAATGTTGGCACACATCAAAATTCAGGCTTGAGTGAAATCACCAATTCATTGCCACATTTGAGTTCTCTACTGTTTGGGCAGAGGGAACCTAGAATCTGCAATCCACTCTACAGAACAGGTGAACAGACTGGAAACATTCACTCACTGCCAGACTTTAGAGACCCAGACAAAGACCGTCATGTTCTCTTGGGCATTTTATAACATTAGTTTTCCTGTTTTTACACCCTTTGTTTAATGGTGCAATCCAGTCGTAACTTCAGCCGGCGGAACGAGTGTTCCGTCAGCCAAAGACGTCGCAAACGTGCCGTAAGGCACATTTGCGACGACTCACAAGCAGGGAAGGCCAGCCTACCCTGCTCCACTGCCTGGACCGTCTCCCGCCCGCCACCAGACCCAGGTAAGGATCCAGCGGGGGGGTGGTTTGGGAGCAAACAGCGGGTGCCAATAGGCCCAGCTGATCGAGGAGGGGGCAGGGATCGGCCTCGGCCGAATCCTGTCCCCCGCCAATCGGCTGAGCCATTACACGGCCTCCTCCGACTTCCGCCAGCAAAATAGCTGGCGGAATTCCGAAGAAGCTGATCGGCCCCAACCGCAGTTACACCCAGGGAAGGGGACAAGCATCCCCTTCCCCGAGTAGACTTTCCGCCGCGGGGACCCTGCCTGCCGCGGAGCTCAGGATCCGGCAGGGCTGTAACAGTGTTAATTGGTTGTGCTTTGCTGCATTTTTAGCTGCTGTGTTTTCATTGCTGTAATTTTGATTCTTTTATACTTTTAACGATTATGTTTTATTATTTATTTGCCTTAATACTAAGTAAAGAAGAATATACATTCCTAAATAAATAAGATAAAATAATTTTTCTCTATTCATTTGAAGTCGCTTTTCTCTTATTTCCCCCCCCCCTTTTTTTTCAGGCTCCATTTGCACCTTCCTTAGTCTCTTCCTTTGAAATCCTGCTGAAAAGTTTGAGAACTGTGGCTCTAAACTGGTGGTAACTATTTGTAGTAAGAAAGAGATTTAACAAGAACCTTTCCTTTCCAAATATCAGAATAATGAATAGAACACTGCAACAGTATATTTCAGCTCAGATTCCTACAACTGTATTTGGGTACCCTATGCACCCAATATTTGGAACAAAAAACTCCCCAAACCTAATACACTGACCTTTTTATTGACCTCAGCAACACAAAGCTGCAAAGTCATCAGCATGAAGTCTGCACCACACACTGTAGTCCTTTCTGAGTCTGAAAATAAGCACCATTCTTTTCGGAAACATTGAATCATATTCAAGATCCTGTGCTGAAGAGAAGACATGCTCCTAAAACAGAAAGTAGAACATATTACAAAATCATGCGTAACTAGGAAGAGGGCAAGCATTTAAGAGGGCAGGATAAATATTCACAGTATTATCTATTAACTGAGATAGGCAAATTGAGACTGAATGAAATTCAGCAGAAAAGGATCAAAAAAGGATGGCTAGGAAACACCATACAGTATTTAATAGCAATAGTGGATAACCAAAGCAGGTGTCACATGGATAATATTGTGGTAGTGAAAGTCAATGTCATTTCAAATTGCACAGGAACAACTGTTTCCAAAAACACTGGAAACTAACGGTATCACACCCCACTAACAATATATCTTATTTTGGAGTATTGAGTTCAGTTTGGTTCATGAAAGAGACTGAAAAGTTGGAAAGGCTTCAAAGGAGATAATCAAAAATGATACAGGTTCTAGGAGACCATTCTAGGAGACCAATCATATGTGGAAGACAGCATTAAATCTTCATATGAGAAAAGACGATCAACAGTGTAATTCTAAGTACAGTATATTCGCTCATTGAATTCGATGGGTCAGGCAGTCCAATTCTATCCCGCCACTAAGCCAGCATAGGACAACTACGTTGGCCAAGGATTGTTGCAAAAGCTGCCGTAAGGCAGTTACACCTGGCCTGGGCCAGTGGAGAGGCCCACACCAGCTCCTGCAGGCCAAATGCAGACGGCACAGCCTGAAAAGGAGCTCAGCGCAGGGGGTGTAACGAGGCAGGGGGAGGGTGGATCTGGCCTGGAAGGGGGTAGGATCGGCGGCAGCAGTGCACGCCGTATCCTATCCCCCTCCCAGGCCCATTTCAGCCTACGGCCTCCTTGATTTGCGCCACCAAAATAGCAGGCGCAGATCCGAGGAGACCAGTTACAGGGACTGGGACTTTACAGAAATTCCCTTATCCTGAGGAGACCTTCAACCCTGCCCATTCTGCTCATGATCCAGCAGTACCGGCATAGCTGGATAGCTGAGAGAAGCATGCATTGGATAAGGTTGTGCCCTAACTTCTAGAATGTCAATTTAGGACTGAAAGCTAATTTGAGAATAAACTTTACTCAACTCAGTGGGACTTACCGGTACTTATGTGTACACATGTATAGGCTGAGGCTGTAAGAAATATTTTTATATCTTTCATATTGTGCAGCAATGGGATGTAGAAAGAAGGAAACAATATTGAACAAAGGAGAAGCTGCAGTAGGATTAAACTATATGAATGTAGATTTAGATTAAACACAATGAAGAACTATGATGACCAATTCAGCACTGAAATAAGTTACCAAGAAAAGTTGAAGACCAAATTTCTTCCCTTAAAGACTTTCAAGAAAGAGTTGGACAGTCTCAAGAGACTGTATACAGATTTGTTTGTTTAGTGGAGAGGAAAGAAGAGCCCAGACTAAGAAGCTCATACCATCAGCTCCTGAAGGGACCAGCACTGGCCCAGGCAATGCCATTTTCTCATTTGCAATGCTAATAGCTTGCTTACACCACTACCTCCATTTCCTGCGAAGGTTGCCAGCTCTGCCACTGTATCTGTGCTTTTAAGAGCAGCTCGGTGGACTGACCTGAGCAGGAAGCGCTTATGTTTTATCCACACATTAGGAAAAGCTTCTCCTGCCGAGGATTATTGAGCAATATTGCTGCTGCTAAGAACACAAGATAGAACAGTCTCCTAGTCGGCTGCCTTTTGGCTTTTAAATCCTGATCAGTTGGCAACCTAAGTAGCCAGCAGCGCTCTCATCATTAGCATCTTCTCCACCAGCCCCACAGCTGCTCCGTCACTGCCGCACTTACCCCGCTGCCCTCCACCTTCAGAAAAAGCGAGCGAGACGCCAGAAGAATTGCAGGAAACTGGACCCAAACAACTGCCGGTTACTAAGCAACAGAAAGCGCGTGCAGCCGAGCCACTCGTTCGCGGTGGTTTGATTTCAAAGTTTTCGATAGCAGCCAATCAGAAAGCGGAACGCTCTCCCGATCCGGAAGAGGATTGCCGCTTCAACGGAAGCGCCCCGGAAGTACTGAGTTCTAACAAAGTCTTCGCGGGAGCTTCCCAGACTGAGAATGAGGCGCAGAAACTTTGAGGTGGTGGTTATAGTAATATATAAAGTACTCTAGCCGTTCAGTGTCTGGTAGTAGAGAGAGACGGAGACATGCTCTTTGTGGTCTAGGATCGAGTTGAACGCGCTGTTCTGAAGCGGTACAGACCTCGCGTGGGGACTGTACGCTTCCAGTTTCAGGTCGGGGATCAGAATATTTCTTTGCAAAAGTCCCCTCCGCGTGAGAATCTATTTCTATGCGACAGATAACGTGTCGTCGGGACTGAAAAAAATAGCTTTGGGGCAGATTCGATCTGCAAGGAAGGATGTGGTACAGTCTTGTCACACGTGGCTCTATCACCTTAGGATTGCTTCATATATACCGGTATTACAAAACATGCGGTGCTCTGTGAAAATTGTTACCACAGTGGTGGTAGCACTTGAAAGCCCCTAATCTGCCCTTTCTGTTTTAAAGCCGGCTGTAAAAACCTTCCTTTTCCATAAGACTTTTCAGTTACTGATTTTAAGATTTGTCTGCTGTTGAGTTGTAGTCACTTTTCTTCTGTTTTTGAGAATTTGGGAGAGCTTGGTCCTGAAAACATGATATAAATGTTTTAAATAATAAATCATCTGGGTTAACTTGGTTATACAGAGACACTCCACACTCTCCTGTCCAGAGTTGGATGATGCTAACGTGGATGATTGTACAATTGGATTGAACTACTTGATAAGTGTGTTTCAAGACGTTACAGCTAATCTGTGGAAGTAATTTTTGACAATGCCAAAACAGGAGTGCAAAGTTTGTATCAACCCTCTCATTTCACATATGGAATTGTTGATTTGAAAAGCAGCCCTGTTTGATATTTGTGTCAAATATTTCTTTTTTGTTTTTAAACTTCCTGTATTGGAGACAAGTCTTAAACTATCCTTTTTGATATGGCTTTTCAGTTAGGTTGTAATTTTGGGGTAAGGGTGCTTTAACTCACCACCCCCACAAGAACACTAGTGGCACAGTCCAAGGAAACATGTATAAGGTTAGGGTGTTCGTTGTATTAACTCTGTGTGCATTTACAATTTAGTTCCTTGTCCAACTGAAGGATCTACTATTATGTTAATTTGAGTCCTTCTATTGAAGATGAAGCATGAGACCTCCCGAAGTGCAACTCATACTGTGGAATGTGAGGATTACGTGCATGTGGTGGAATTCAATCCATTTGACAGTGGGATTGCAGAGTCTCTCATTGCATATGGTGGCAATAAGTATGTGGTGGTTGGGACATGCAGATTCCAGGTTAGTACACTTCATCGCTCTGAAATTAAGAAGGCATAGTAACATGAAGCTAAAGAAGGTCATTGTTTTTGTGAGACTGAAAATGTGACTTAAATGAATAGGCTTAAATCTGATGGTCAGGATGCACCAAAAATTGCAAATTGTATACATAGATGTTCACAATGCTCAGAATAATTTTATTTTAGGTTTACTATATCACCTCTCTGCCCATAGACCTCTAAATTGGCATAGAACAGTCAACATCCACAATCTAAAGAACAACACAAACACATAGTATAAATAAGGATATGAATAGACTGTTCTGCAGTTCGTTTTTGGTTAGCATGATTTTTTTCTGAGCATCCCACTAATAGCACTCACCAAACTGTTAGATTTCCTGATGCATTACATCATCCTGATGCATTTCCTCCCTTTGCATTACAACTTCTGAGCAGATGAAGCTGCCTTTCTCCTGACACAAGCATACTTTAGAATGCTGATAATAAAATCTTGAGGATTTCCAGCATGTCTTCCTTAAGATGTCTCACACAAACACATGGAGTTAAAAAGAGTGGAAGAATTGCTGCAGCTCTGTTGTGCTACCCATGCTGCTTGTTGAAGTGAAGAACATTTTGGCTTGTCGTGCTCCCCTTCCCTCGCCAACCCAGCCCCATGCACAAACAAAATGTCACAGAGACATGCTGCAGTAGCAAATTTGAGGATTAGACCAGTGGTGGCCATCCTGCAGCATGCCACGTGCCACTTTTTGAATGCTGACATATGCCACTTCAGAAGGCTCGGCGTGCCACTAAGTGGCACACATGCCGCAGGTTAGCCACCTATGGATTATTAGACGATTGATTTTCAAACTGTGATGTAGGCAACCCTGGGATTTCTTGAGGAAAAGATCAGCAACACAAGATAAGAAAGACAGCTTGCCCAGCAGTACCAATTTTTCCTTTCCACAGCCATAGGGACCGGGGGAGATTAGTCTCCATTCATGTAGGGTGATCTCCAAGATGCTTGGACAGTGCCCTTGTGAATTGAATATACTCCACCCAATCCTCTACTACAACACATAGGAATGCAGAGTTTCCTGCAGAGGCAAGTCAGCATGGAAAAGATTTCCCAAAAGTAGCCATTTTGAAATACTTAGACGATAAGCATACTTCATTTTAAAATATACCTGTTTAACAATATATTGTTCCCAAAGTGTTTCCCTTTGTTGCATGTATCTCTAGGAGGAGGATACAGAAGTGGAAGGAATACAATATAAAACACTAATGACATTTAATCATGGGATTAGAGTTGATGCCATAGCATGGAGTCCTGAAACTAGACTGGATGCTCTACCTCCCCAGATACGGTAAATTTATATCACAACTGTGAACATTGTGCGTCATCACTTTTATTGTGATTTTATTTAGAGTGCAAGTTCGTGGGCTAGAATTTCACAGGAATTTTTCCTCTGAAAAATCAGTTGTAAAACAACAAACTCCTTTTGGAGGACTGTGTATTAGAATAATGAAACATATACAGAACAAGGAACGAAACAGTACAGTGTTATGTCATCCCAGCAAATGCGTTGTAGTATTGGATTCTCTTATATGGATCATCACTACTGAAAGTCTGAGGAATCTGTCCAAAAGAGTAGTAACATTAATCTGTAGCAGCAAGAAGACCAAGATAAAAAGGGGAAAGCGTTCTACTAAGGCACCCTTTGTTGTTTTTTCATCAGCAGTCTATATCCCGAGGCACACCAAGCGCGTTCTCCGTGCGTCGCGGAGGTTGCGTCCGGCAACCTCCGGTGTGACATGCCTCCGTAACAAACGCACAGGTCCGGCGGCAGCCACCGGGAGGCACGTCTGTGTCGACGCCTCCCCTCAGCAAAGCCCAGTCTGGGAACGTTTTTTGCGTTCCGTCCGTGTTCCAGCCCCCTGGGAGCGGGACACAGAGCAGCCAGAGCCAATCAAAGGGAACGAAGCCAAAGTCAATCAAAGGGAAAGAGGGGCAGAATGTTTTGGTAAAGCAGCCATTTTTCTCCCCGCTTGGAGTAACTACGAGAGCGCTGTTTTCAAACCTTCGTCACTTGGAAGGGTTTTTGAAAATCCAGAAATACAGTGTTGTTGAAACCTGTGCCTGGGGCAGCCAGCAAGCTCCATCCTGTTCTCCAATGTGTCTAGCGGTGTTTGCTGTCATTTGCTGATTCCCCCCCCCCCCTCTGCTGGTTTTATTTTGTAGTTACTGCCATTTAATATTGTGGCTTTAGTAGTAAACTAAACAAACACACGAGTACAGATGCGTTTCTCTTCTGTGCAGGTCCCCTCACTAGTCCTGGCCTCTTCTCTCCCCTCCCCCCCCCGCTCGCTCTGTCACGTCGCAGCCGCCTCCTGCAACAACCCTCACGGCACGGCTTGCATAGTTACTGCCATTTATATTGTGGCTTTCATAAACGAACACACACACACGAGTACAGATGCATTTCTCTTCTGTGCAGGTCCCCTCACTAGTCCTGGCCTCTTCTTTCCCCTCTCGCTCGCTCGCACAGCTGAGATCTGGTGGGACATGGTTACGCCCCATCCAGCCCCCTAGTGTGCCTCGCGTGTGGCAACGCAGCCTGAGCGACATGCGCGCCGCACAGAAAACGTGTTTGGTGTGCCTCGGGCTTAATTCATCATATGCAATTGTCTTCCACTTGTGCCACACCCAAGAGAAGGGAGCAGTTGGTCCCTGTATGCTGTGTGCAGCCAGTGCAGAAATGCAGAGCTAAATGTGCTGTGTGCATAGCACTGTTAGTTCCACTAAGTATCCAAGACCGAAAAGGGGCGGAAAGAGGGATTCCACATGGCATTGCGTTGTACTAGAATTGCAATTTTTTTGCCTTGCCGCTAAGCAACCGCCAAGTGAATTGTCATAGCAGTTATTGCCTTCTCGAGATCTGCAGTATTTTAGGTTAAAACACTTCAAGCTACAAGAATGTAAGTAATAACATTTGTTGAACTATTGTATCTGTACTAGTTCGACAAGCATTACAGATATATAGCATGTAAATGCCAGATGTCGTAAGAGGTGTGTTTTTTAAATAAACATGATCATGATATACCCTTGTTTTTTAGCCACCATTAAAAGTATGTGGAAAATCAGCTCATGATCCCATCTTAGGTTTTGTTGCTGCTCTTTTAATTTTCTCAAACATTTAGCTATCTATAACTTTTATACATAATGTTACACAATAATACATATGAATAATTGTTTGGACATAGTCTAATCTGTTACGCAGGGTATTTTCTCTGTATAAATTCAGAGAAATATGGTGGTTAATCTTTCATTTCATGGTGCAGATTTCCTTTGAAAAATAGATCCACCTTTAACATAGGATAATGATCTGTCAAGTTGCAAACTGCTTATTAATTGAATGAGATGATTAAATGTATTGCGTATTGTTTGTCTGATTACTTTAGATTTTGTACTGCAGCTGCGGATAGGAAGTTAAGGTTATTCTCATCAGATCTGCAAACTAAGAACGAATATGAGGTAACAGAGCAAAATAAATTCTAATAACAATGTATTTAGGTATTTTAAGTGCTTGCTTGCCTGTTGTAAAACAACTAATGTGCATTTTTAAAAGACGGATAACGTATTCTTGAGTGGTATTTTTGAGGAGGTATGATTGTGTTGTCTTTAAAAGCAATTATTTTAATACAGTACTTCTAAGTTCAATGTGTGGTCTTGCAAAATGCAGCCATTTTATACTTAATGCAGAATTTTAGTAACATCCCAAATTGACATTTTAACTATCTAATCCTAGTGATTGTTACTTCAGATAAGACATTGGTTTTCATAGTTCCTGTGTAGATATGTTTGCTTGAATGTGAATTAACTTACTATGGTGACATGTTTGAGATATACAAAAATATATACTGTAGTAAGAGCCAAGTGGATTATTGGGTTTTCCTCTGCACAGATAATGTATATATTGGAACTAGTAGCAGCAGCAGAATATCTAGTTCAATCTCGCAGATTTCTCCGTACTCTAGAGTACTCTCCGTACTCTAAGGCTACATGAAAACTACAGCCTCCTGCATGATTGATCACACATTATCAGGGTGCCGGAAGTAATATTGTGTAACTAGATTTGTATGCCAGTTCTGAGTAATTCCCTTGTTTGGATTGTTGTCTAGGCCAGGGATTCTCAACCAGTGGTACTAGTACCACCTGTGGTACTTTGGGCAATTGCTGGTGGTACTCAGATCGCCGGACCACCAGAACCCCTCTCTGATGCGGTGCTTTTGGCAGTGCATTTTCACTCCCAAGAGGCTCCTGCCATTGGCCAACCCTCTCAGGAATGCTGAGAAGGGCCCTCCCACCGGCCCAGAGCCTCCTACCTGTATTTTTTGGCCTTCAAAAACCTGAATAACTGGCGATTATGTCTTCGCCTGTCACTTCCGGTGGTATGCAGCAGGAGAGTGGTGCCAGAGGTAGTACTCGCCCGGGAAGGGGTTGAGAACCCCTGGTCTAGGTTCTTTTAGATGGTGGTTGGTCTCTAGAGAAACGTAGCATGGCATAGGCATCTATTGACTCAAACATTGGTCCATCTTGTTCAGCGTTTTCTATGCTGACTAGAAGGACTTCAGACGGCACTCCTTTCGTAGCTGTTCCTGGAGATGCCAGGGATTGTGCCTGCGAGTCTTTGGATGCAAGGTATGTGCTCTTGCTCTGAGCTACAGCCTGAACTCCAAACTTAAGATGTCATTTTCTCCCACCAATGGAGAGGTTGTGGTTGCACCTGTAGTTTGTTTCCATGCCCAACCTGGTTTATGAAAGCCTGCTTGGAGAAGTTGGATCCTTTGCTTCATTGGGCTGTTAATATGTTGCTTAGGGAGGGAAGAGTGCCAGATGGCCTTCAATCTGTACCTGTCCAGCCTCTATTCAAAAGTTCATATTTGGATGCAGTTTTTCTTATCTCCAACTCTCTGTTCCTAGAAACACCTGGATTTTATCCATTTTCTGGACTTCTACTAATCCAGCTTTCAGACACTGTAGCTCTGAAATTGCACTTGTTACGGTCAATAATTGCCTGGACCTTGTGACAGGGCCTAATTGTACTCAGTTGATTCTGGGTAGCCTTTCTGTGTACTTTCTGGGTACTGTAGATTGAGGTGATGGTTATACAGCTATAGAGCCTGCTGGACGTCCATGGAATTGCTCTTGAGCAATTTGCTGATTCATAGCAAAAGGCTCCTGGAAAGCGATGATGGCATATCAAATTTTTCTCTGTGGCATCCCGTAATAGTCTGTCTTGCTCACTGCCCCCTTTCAGAGTGAGGCATGTGAGGTTTGGAGCACACTTAGCTGTCAAACCATAGTTGGAAACTGAATATGGGTGAGCTGATTGAAGCTGAATCTACATAGGACTGAAGTGATGATTTTCAGATCCTGTGTCCTAGCAAAGATGGGTACACTTGCCAATGATGTCATTTGACCTCATTCAAATCCACAACCTCATGTTGCTTCTGTCTTCCTCACTGTGTCCGGGATCTCTGGTGATTGTAACAGTGCTTTTCTTTTACCAATGCCATGGATTGTAGTAACTGCAGCTCTTCTTGCCCAATATGTAACTAGTGATTGTAAACTCATGGCTAGAATATTGTAATGCTGTCCAGGTAAGTCTGCTCTTGATGACTTTTGTGAAGTTTTAGGCTGTCATGTTGTACCAGCTATCTCCTAAATAGGGTTAGTCTCTAGGGCACACAACAGCAGTACAGTACTTCAGAGTTTGTACTGTCTTCAGTCTTCCAGACACAATTCAAGATACCTGTTTTATCCAGTAATGCCCTAAATGGCTTAAATCCAACATGTCTAAGGGGTTGTTTCTATATTTTGTGATGATTCCTGACTTTTCAAATCTTTCCTTGATGGCTTTTTAGAGGAATGTTTTCACCTTACTTTTGCTTGCTAATGCTTCTAGCAGCATTAAGTAATGTTTGTTTTCATTTTGTATTATAATCAAAGATATTTCCACTTTCTGATCAACAGACCTTTGAGGGCCACTCAGATTATATTAATGACCTGGTATTTTCACCTAAAGAAGGTCAGGGAATTGCAAGTGTGAGCGATGACCACACCTGCAGGTAAGTATTCTATTTACCTAATGTGACCACACCTTGACCAACTTGTGACCAACGTGATCTCTGAGTGTCAGTATGAAAATATAAACATGAAGAAGTAGAGCAGGATCACTGAAGCAGTGCTCAAATTCTTCAAATCAATGCTTTTTAGCACAGTGTAGTTTTTCATAGTATTGTGCTTCTGACTAAACTCAATTTTCTAACGGACATTGTGCGTAACTCCACGCACATCACTTAGAAAATGGGCTCTTTTTGCTAAATTTGGAAAGGAAAAACATGCAACTACAGAGTTTAAAGCATGTGAATGAGTATGAGTTTTTAAATGCTCTATAAAGGCACAATAAAAAAAATAAACATGGGGTGTTTTTAAGCTGTGACATAATTGATTTGTTCTTATGGCCATCCACTATTGCTTTCTTGCACCAAATAAACCCCTTTACCATTGGTTCATACTGTATAATGAAACTGTTGGTTGCTGAGCATGAGTACATTCTCCTTTACTCCTTATAGCAATTTCTCCCATGTCATCGATTTAGGCTGCAATCCTATGCACACTTACCTGAGAGTAAGCCCCATAGAACACAATGGAACTTGCTTCTGAGTAGACATGCATAGGATTGAGCTGTAAATATCCTAGGAAAATGTATAGTTCTTGCTTCTTCCTAGTGTTGTCCTGGAAGTGTTGTTTGCTGCTTTTTGTTCAGGACTTGCTGCCACTCCCCCTTTGTGTTAGTTGGCCGTTTTGTTCGTTGGACAGTTGGGATGAGTCCATGCTGTAAGAACTGAAAGAAGAGTTGAACCCAAGAGTATTCCAGGCCGCTGTTCCCCTTTGCTCTTCTCATCGCAGCTCCTGCCAAAAAATGTTGTTCTGGGAGTAATCCTGCACATTCAAGAACTGCTTGAGCTTTTTTGGCAGGGGCTTATGCAGTTTTTCTGTCATTTTATTCTTGGTTCTCAGCAGTCTTTCACCTCTCTCGTACTCCTCCTTTTGCATTACTTAAGGCTACAGTTTTCAAATGGCTATTTTTACTGTCGCTTGAGAGCGTAAGAAACATGGCTTGCTTTACCCTAAGATTTGCTCGGGTAAATAAACACGCAAAATGGGGTGTAGTAATTGCAGTGCCGGTGCCAGCTTACTTGTGTGATGCTGCCTCATGTTACGGAGTGTTACTTGCAACCCTGCAGGCAGATGTACCTGCACCAGTGAATGTGTAAAGCTGCCCTATACTGAGGCAGAGTGTCTGAGGCATCTGAGTCTATACTGAGGCATCTAGTCTCGCTTCATTGTTGTTTACTCCAGGGATTCCCAACCTGTGGTACTAGTACCACCAGTGGTACTTTGACCGACTGCTGGTAGTGCTGGACCACTGGAACCCCACTCTGACACGGTGCTGTTGGTGGCGCCTTTTTGCTCCCAAGAAGCTCCTGCCTTTGGCCGAACCTCTCAGAAACGCTGAGAAGGGCCCTCCCACCTGCCCAGAGCCTCCTACCTGTGTTTTCTGGCCTCTGAAAACACAGAAGTAACTGGTGATGATGTCATTGCTAGTCACTTCCGGTGGTATTCAGAAGGAGAGTGGCGCCGGAGGTGGTACTCGGCCGGAAAGGGGTTGGGAATCCCTGGTCTACTCTGACTGGCAGCAGCTCTCCACCATTTCAGACGAGAGTCTTCCCCAGGCTTAACTGCCAGGGCTCTGCATGCAAGTCATGTGCTCTACCACTGAACTTATGGCCCTCTCTGTGTTTAGTACTAGACTGCTGGTTTTTCTAATGTAGGGATGTGTCAGTGTTTTAGTTGTATGTTTTAAGTAGCAAAAGACACAGGCCCACTAAATATTATTTAGTCTTTACCTGTGATAGAAATCATTTGCCATGTTTGAACCATATTAATGTCCTGTTTTCTTATGGTAACCACATCTTCTTTTTCCCCCTCTCTAAAGACCTGAACTTATCTGATGTTCACCAGTTTAGCTGTTATGTATTTTAATACTTTACTATGGAGGCTTTGGACTAAGAATAAAGATTATGACATAATGAGAATATTTGCTGATTCTTGGATTCCATGGTTTCTGCCCGTTTTTTCTTGTATTCAAGTATGTCCTACAGATGTGCATTTTTTTCTGTTTAGCACTTAATCATTGCAAAGTGCCAGACAAAATGCAAGTTTGTGTCTTGTTACAGTATCTAGGCATCCTCACAAACAGAACAACTTTTCTGAAACAAATATATTACCTGATCTTTTAGCATAATCGAGAAGACACTATTCATAATTTTATATGTTCATTTTGCACAACTGGACTGCTTCTTCTGCTTAATATTTTCTGTAGGTCTGACTACTTTCACTTCTCAGTCTTCTGACTTATTTCACACATTTGGTGATTTGCACTCATTTACATCGGCTTTCACGTTTTATTCCAGGGTGTCTTTTTCTTGAGCAAGCAGCCTTATCTTCTTAAAAGGATTGCATTAGTACTAGCCTTTCTGAAGTGAATGAGGCAAGTCAGCGTGCTGAGCCAGAATCAGGAAATATGGGTTCAACTCTCATCCACTTGTACTTGTTTTGTGTCCTTCATTTTGCACCTGTAAAATGAGGATCAAGGAGCCCTTCCTTGCAAGGACTGCCATGGAATAAGGGCCTGGGGTCCAGAGAGGCTCATATGCGAGGTTAGGTGACTGTCTTTTGTTCCTGATAGCAGCCCCTCACACTTCATGGGATGCTGCTACTGAAAGCTTTCCAATCTTCAGGGGGTCTTTTCAGGACTGACACCAGAAGGAAAGAGCCCCCATGTTCACATAGAACATTGCAGAATACTTTGGATGCGGGCCAAAGTGGCTTACAACTCTGGCGCTGCAACAACATATTTACTTAAAATAAGGCCCATTGAAATCAGTGGGATTCATCGCTAAGTAAATATAATGGGGGTCAGCACATACATGAATAACAAACATAATGAAAGCCAACACATTGCCGTTTAAACATCTGCACTTTACAGGACTTTTCCCCTGAATTAACAGTGATATAAGCAGTTCTGAAATAGTGTTTTTAGATATGATTGCTGATGCTTTTGAATGCATCCATCTCCCAAGTTAACTCAGAATTCTTGCAAAGAAACAGCTGCTGATGGTGCATATAACAAATTATGAGGTCTTGATTTAACAAGAAACAAGGAAGGCAGTACTCTCAACATTTGTGGTTGCCCAAAAAACTGAGCTAAACACTAATAGGAAACTATCTTCCGGTTAATAAAATTTCTCCTCAAGTTCAACTGGGAAGTACATGAAAATGTTGACTTAAATGTCTGAAGTTTAGCATCCTGCTAGCACAATTTAAGACTACTTCTAGTGCAGGCTTTGTACCCACAATCTGTTTTTTTTCCTTTCCTGAAGGGTCCCACTGCCTTATGGTGACCGAGTACTGTTTTTTCAATGCTACCTACCTCTTCTCTAGCTCCCTCCCATCAGCCGCTCTATGGTTCATATGAGCTTCGGAGGAAAAGAGCAGAGAGCTAGTGATTATTTAATTTTTAATATTTAGTAACCTGAGATCAGTTTCTACCGGTAGTGACTGATTGACTGCTGTCCTGCTTGTTTGATGATTTGAACTTAACCTGGTTTTTGTGCAGGAGAAAATGGCTACGTGAGAGTTGATTAACAGGCACATATTACCTTAATTGGGAACACTCCAAATGTACAGGTGGGCCCCCATATCCGCTGGGGATATGTTCCAGGCCCCTCCGTGGATACTTGAAACCGTGGATAAGAGCAAACACCCCCTCCATGGTTTCCTGAGGGGCCCCCACCCTGCCTCCCCTGCAGGCAGGCATGCTTGCCCCCCAGCTTTTATTTTTCTTTCAGCAAGCTTTTTTTCTTCCTTAAAACAAACAGAGAAGCAGCCTCCATTGCAGGCAAGTAGAACGAGACTAAGTCCTAGAGAGGCTCTGCAAGGTTTCTGTTAACCTTGCAGAGCCTCTCTAGGACTTAGTCTCGTTCTACTTGCCTGTAATAAGCAGCCAGAGGCTGCTTCTCCTGTTTCTTTAAGGAAGAAACAAAGCTTACTGGGAAAAAAGTAAAACCTGGGGGGTCCCCACGATCCGTGGATAACTGAAACCGTGGATAGCGAATCAGTGGATATGGGGGCCCACCTGTATTCCAAACTAACAGCAGAATCCTATGCACATCTGCTCAGAAGTAAGTCATAGTGCGTTCAGTGGGGCTTATTCCCAAGAAGGTGTGTATAGCATTGCAGCCTAAGGGCTGTTTGAAATGCTGTTTCAAAACACAGCCATTTCCCTACCAGGAAAATGTTGTATATAGGAAAAAATCATGAAAATTGCCTGTAGGTTGCCATAATAATAATAATACAGTAATAAGAGTATCATATAGCAGTTACTGTATATAGCATGTTACCTCAATATTCCATACACTGACTCTGTAAGGCAGGTCAGTATTATCCCTATATTATGAAGGGGGTGAAACTGAGACTGCATCCTATGCACACTTACCTGAGAGTAAGTCCCATTGACCATAATTGGACTTCTGAGTAGACATACATAGGATTGGGCTCAGAGTCTGAGGAAGACTGGCTTGCCTAAGGCCACCAAGTGCATTCATGGCGAAGGCACTGCTTAAATCAAGAACTTTCTGGTTCATAGCCAGTCTTCTACACTAGCTTTGGTATGAGGATTGTGCATTTGTCTGTTAGGTTAACGTGTAAATTGAGTGTGTGTGTTTTTTCTCCGAGCATAGCAAGGCTTTCCACATATGAAATGCAAAGCCTTGGAAGCGGTCCTAGTAGAACTATGTTGTTGTAGCAGAGTGGAGGAGGGGGAGATGGTAAAGGATGTTGTGCTGTGTTTTGATCTCGGAGGACGTTCTGTTACTGAGCATGTTGTGTTCTCCATGTTTCAACAAAACATAAAGCAGATACAAGCCTGACACTAAATCATAAATCAGAGAAATGGATAGAATTTTCTATCGGTGCCTGCATCTCAGCTCCTTTCCCTTTGGGAAGGGGACACAATGTTCTTTGGCCAAATGATTCACCATTTTGAATTATACTACACTCTTCTTCCCCACATAGTAAACACATGTAGAAAGTGTTGATTTGACTTGGAAGGATCTACAAGGCAAAACTTCTGGCAGAAGAAGAAAGGGCTTTGCCTCTAAATTACCTAATCAAGTAGATATTCGTTGTTTTCACAAAACTTGTACATTTTTAAAAATAAGGATACTGATCTCTCCAAATTTGGAGGCCATAGGATTTTTGCAGGGAAAACAAATATTTGATCTGTTGAGGTTTGGCATGGAAAGCCTCGCACTGTTAATTAATTGTGTTTACTTTACTTCACATCTATTTTGTCTAGACTTGTGATGTTATCATTTATTTTAGAGTGTGTTCAGATCTTAATATAAAGTTTTAAGTACCCTGGTGAGAGATGAACTGAAAAGCTCTTGGAGCAGAAATTACAAAAATAAATAAATAATGTTTTGTTACTCAGTAACTCATAACTGGAGGTTGAACTGAACATTTTACTTGAAAACCTTTATGACTATGATACAGCTGCATGATGTAGCAGATCTATAGTTGATGTACTGAATTTGGAGAATTGTCCAGTTAGTATTTTCTCTTGGTCCATTTTTTCCTGCAGCCATGGATATTCTTTTTCTTTTGGGGGGGGGGGGGGTGTTGTACAATCACACAATGATTGGACACCTTATGGGGCTTTCATTTTTGGTTTGGTTTGGTTTTGAAATAAAGCAGCTTCCAGTGACATAACTGAATTGTTGAGAAAAAGAAGCGCCTACTTAAATGAGGGAAAGAGGTGCTGACCACAGTGCTTCTGCTTGATAAAGAGGAGCAAGAGTTTGAGAATTCTTCCTTTTTGAGAAGTGATACTACAAGGGCAGGGCCTCAGCCTTTTAGAACTGCTGAAAATACTAGCAAGTGTGAGGGGGAGACACAAATAGGTGGTTTCTGTGCAAATACCTCCTTTGCACAGTGGGTGGTCCAAATAGTGTTCAGAAGAACACGGACTCATGGGGAGCTAATCGGAGAATCTCTTTTTTTTAATCTGGATTTGTTTGTCCTTGGGTTTTAAATACTATTTACTGTGGGATTGTTGTAGTGTTGTAATTTTGTTTGTTTTACTGTAATTGTAAACTACCTTGACTGCTTGTTTTAAAAGCGGGGTATTAAAAAACATTTTTAAAATAAACAAAGAAGATGGTGATGGCAGAAAATCCTTGGAAGACAGCTTGTCTCCAGACCACTTTGCAAAATATTACATTTCCCTCTGTGTGTGTGTGTGTGTGTGTGTGTGTGTGTGTGTGTGTGTGTGTGTGTGTGTGTGTGTGTGTGTGTGATTTTTGTAATGCTTCGCTTTTGTAATGCTAAGGGTGCATGTGGATATCATGTAATCTCCCCCCCCCCCCAAAACTGCTTCTGCCCTCAAATTCATAACCTTTATTAACCAGATAATTTGATTTATGCACAGTGGCAAAAAAAAATCAATAAAAGGGGATTCCTTTTATCTTTCTCTGCCCCAATCTTTGCTTATATATTTTACTTGGGAAAAGGAGTACCTACTATTAATTTTTCCCCCTTAAAATATCTGTTGTACAACTGCTTCTCTCTTCCCTGCCTCCTGTTTTCCATGTTTTTGTTTTTGGCCTCACTCAGAAATAATCAGCATCTTCAAATATAAAGGTTAATTGCCTAGCATATGCCTGGATCCTGTCTTCTGCCAACAGCAAGGTCAAAAGACAGAGGACAGATCTGTTTAACAGCCTGTTGAAAAAATTAGATGAGGTTGAAAAAAATTGGTGTTGTATGAAACCTTTTTAGAATAGTGGTATTACTTGTTTTTAGGGTCTGGGACTTGGAAGGCAACGTGAGAGCTTGTTTTGTTCTACGTTCTCCTGGAATGAGTGTGGGCTGGCATCCTGAAGATGCATTCAAGGTTAGTATTCTAAAGGTAGTATTTCCCTTACCCAAACGTGATGTAGTGATACACTGACTAGCAGGTTACAAAACTGAAGCCCATCTGAATTTTGCCACTGTTTTCAGAGGATCTGAACTCTTCCAGTCTTATAGTCAGCCAGCTAAATGACAAATATCGTAGTTTTGTGTGAAAGTTCTTGTTGATGGATTACCTTGAAGATGTGAACTGCTTTCACAGAGCAGGCTTCCCCACAGAGTCCCACAAGACATGGAAGTTGCAATGGCCATACAGTGCCATTTTCAACATTCAATATCTCATGAAATACAGCTCATAGGAGAAGTGTTGAATCCTATGTTTCAAGATCAAAGAAACCAGTAGGTATCTTGTTATAACTGTCAAATAGTTTGTAATGAATTAGCACAGGGGTTCTCAAAGCGGTGGGTCACAACCCACCACTTTTCCTGGAAACGGACAATATGCCCTTGAGGAGGGTGGCCAGCAGGAGCGGCGGTGGTGGTGCTCCAGGATTGTGCCCGCCCCAACCCAAAAACGCTTTTTTCAACATGCCTGGTTGTCCTGCCAGCTCCCCGAAGGGTCATGGGGGCCTGCTGCTGCCGCCTCCGCAGGCCTCCCCAAGGTTCTAAACAGCAGCAGTCCACAAATGTTTGGCTGGTCTTAGTAGTAAACAACTATTTGTGGTAGTGATTGACTCTCTCCCAAGTTTTCTGGTGTGAGTCCTCTGTACTGGGAGGTGACTGTGTCTCATCTCTGATTTTGTGCCGTGCTTTGGAAAGCACTTGGCATGCTTCCAAAACACAATGCAAAGATCAAACCTCCCTGATAAAGTTCCAGGCTGGAAGAAAGGGGCAATGGTTTGCCTCTGAGCTTCAGAGATGCTCAGGATGCTCCCAAAGCATGGAGCAGAGACAAACCCAGTCCCTTGCCCACATTCCAGGTTCATAGGAAAGGCAGTGTCCATCTCTGACTTCATCTTGCACTTCAGATTTTGTGTGACTCTGAAGCATGAAACGAAGTTGAAGATGGGGATCATAGACTTATACGTCCCATAGCTGCTGTTTCCATGTTAATATTGGGCATGTATCAAAAGGCCTGACTTGTATATACATGAATACTACCCAACTGCACTTACAGCGCAATCCTGCGTAAGGATCTAGCAGACGGCCCAGGGCCGCTTGCCGGATCCTATCCCCGTTCCTGGCACGGCCCAGGGACGGGACATCCATCCTCTTTCCTTCCCCCCCCCCCCCGGTGTAAATAGCTGGTGGAAGTAGCAGGAGGCTGTGTAACGGTCAAGCCGGCCCAGCAGGAGACGGGGATATGGCAGACACCATCCCCATCCCGGGCCAGTTTGGCCAATGGCCCCCCTCGCCACGCCTGCCGGGGGATCTCTTACCTTCCTCCTGCAGCCGTGGGGACGTCCTGGCGGTGGAGTGAGGGAGGGCGGCCTTGTGCCAGGCTCTCTTACTCCCGAGGTGTCACGAACGTGCTTTATGGCACGTTCATGACGTCTTGGAATGGCGGGGCGCTCACTCCACCATTCCTCCGCTCCGCAAGATTGGGCTGTTAGTGCTGTAAATAATGTATTGCAGGGCATCATGTTTACTGAAAAAAGCAGTAAAAGATTGCCATTTCCCAAATGTGGTTGTAACCCACGTTTAACTTTCTATTCTAGTTGATGGTTGCAGAGAAGAACGGAACAATACGATTCTATGATCTTGTGACCCATCAGGCCATTTTATCTCTCACAACTGATCGAATACCACTGATGTCTGCTCACTGGTGCTTAAAAAATACTTTTAAAGTTGGAGCAGTTGCTGGAAATGATTGGTTTATTTGGGACATTACTCGATCTAGGTATTGTTAAAGTATTTGCTCTGTTATTCAAGCTTCGAGATGATATTTTTAAATACTGTATTTATTAAAAGGGAATTGTTTTGTTTTTTGAACCTATGCAAGATAGTCCATCTCACCTGCCCAAAATATTATATCACAGACAAACTGTAACACATGCCTTATGTCAACTAATACATTAGAAGAAAGAGCACAATGAAAAAGAAAAAGATGTATAAATGTCTCTAGGAGATGATGTGCTGTTCCTGTCAGTAGGTCACAAGACATTACCTGAGTGCAACTGTGGATTTGCATACATAAGTGAATATTATACTAAGATGAATCCAAACTATACCGAATAAAGGGCAAATTGGAAGATTACCTTGAGCCATATGCTGCACAGAAAAGCATTTTCATTCGAAAGCTTTCATGGCCAGCAGATATAGTTAGTGATATGGCTGTGTTACCCGTTTCACTAACTAGAAAAGCATTTATTTATTAAAAACATGTACTATATATCAAAAGCTCAAGGTGGCTTACAATGCCCAATAAAATCAATCTAAAAATAAAAAATACATAAAAAATAAGTTTTAAAACCATACAGATTTAAAATACAATGCATAGTTACAAAGCCAGAACAACAAATGAAAAAATACTAAGCTACTTCTAAGACAGTAATAAGTATTAAAAGCTAGCACAAACAAGCTAAAGATAATGAGGCAGCAAAAAGGCAGGCAGGTACACAAGAAAAAAATGGACCAGATGGAGGCAGCTGGGGATATCCCACCCCTACTCAACCCCAAAAGCCAGTGTGAATAAAAATGTTCTTAGGCCTCATTGGAAACTTTCCACTGAGGAGCAGATCTTAGATTTTCTGGTAACGAATTCCATAAAAGTGGTGCCACAAATGAGATAGCCCTGTTCCTTGCCACTGCACCCTTCTACCAACGGTGGAACTCTCAACAGGGCCCTATCCAATGTCCTAAGAGAACAGACAGGATTATATGGAGTGGGAGGTCCCTCAAATACTGTGGTCCTGGGCTTTTTAAAAGTAAGTACCAGCACCTTGAATTGGGCCCAAAAAAGAATGGGCAGCCAGTTCAGCCGCTGGAGCAGCGGCTCAACTGACAGACAAATCCTAAACAACTTCCTAGCACCGATACAGCTGCAATGCAGCCCCAAGGTAAGGGAACAAATGTTCCCTTACCTTGAGGAGGCCGCCGTGACTGCATCCCCACCACAGAATGTAGCGTGCAACCCGTTGGCAAATCAATAGTTTTTCATGCCAGTGTGGATTGCAATATACGTCTTGCAAATTAACAGCCTCTCTTCATATCTCAGATTATATGGATGCAGTAGAGTTTTTAAAAGTTATACAGTGTATATTTGCACACAGCACTTTCATGCTTTGTCACAACAGTGCCAGCTGTTTTACTAATAAGGTCAATTTGGGAGTAGATTAATCTGCTTTTCTGTCTGTGATTTTAGAATGAGGTTATGCAGTACAAAAAAAAACTATCCTATTTCTCGAGGGGTTTGTGTTATGAACCGAATTGTAGACATTGTTTATTATTGATAATTGAATGATTTCTCTCATATTTTGTTTTACAGTTATCCTCTGGATAAGATACCTGTCCATGCAGATAGAGCTAGACTATTCAGGTATTTTGATGTAGTTTTGTCCTGACCTAAACTGATTTTGCATCTGCCAAAGTGGGCTCCAGACTGTTCATATTTGTTAGCCTTTAAGATGCCTCAATTGTTTTTGTTTGATCTTAAAGTCATAGCCCTTCAAAGCTAAAAAAAAAAATGCTAGCAGTGTGCCCCACTTTAGCTTAAATTCTAGACATGTAATTTTTTTTCCTTTGGAGTTCTATTCTAAATTGTTACTATTTTTGTTTCTATTTCTAATGAAAAATAGTTTGAAATAGGGGATCAAAGTAGAACTAAAAGCAAGTTAAAGTCACTTGTTTTATGTGTATAGTGCCACAGATTTATTGTTTCATTTTGCAGAATAGAAATGCATACAAAGCATTCAATACCTACATGATCAGCTGCCATGGTGTTGTGCAGAAATTGTGTGTGTGCGTGTGTGCACGCACTTCACCCTCCCATTGAAATCCGTGAGACTTAAGAGTGCTTAACTTTGACTAGTGACCTATATATTCCATTTAAAAACAAAAGCACCCTTTATTTGGACTTTTATGTATACAGGTGGTCCAGAGTCAATGAAAACTTGTTTGCTACTATCGGCTACCCAGGCAAAATGACCACTCAGCTTCTTGTTCATCATTTAGGACATCCTCAGGTAAAGTTCATGCAGATCTGAGATGAGAGAATCAGTCTTGTTTTCTTCTAAATTATAAATTGCTTGTTCTAAGAATTGAGGCATGATTACAAAACAGATCAGATATAGTATTGGGAGGGGGGATGTTCCTATTTTTCATTTGTATCTCAAAATGAATACAAGTGGGCTTGATGTACTTTGAAACTATCTTATCAGAACATCTTGGAGAACATTGTCTGCAATTTCAGCGTCCAGAATTGAAGGCGGATGAAAAGCACATAGGCTGAAATCCAAAGAGTTACTTTAGGTGTGCTCAAGGGATTGTTCAAGCCTGGTGTTGTTTTCTATTGACTTACCCTAAACAGCAGCCCCCTCTTCCCTCCCTCTTATACCATATTACAAACAACTTTTGAAATACTTTGCCATGTGGCATGGAGCCCTGCTGTTTGAGAAGCACAAACCCAAATATCCCCCTTGGATCCTAGCTGTAGGCATGTAGGTATCAAGGCTCACAAAACAAATAAACCAAATTAATCTGACTTTACAGTATAACAAGAAATTTAGAGGTTTTATGACATTGTGATTGACACTTTATTCCTCCTGAAATTGTACAGTATGTGTAAAATCCCTGTTAAAAGGACTAATGTGTGGACAATAACAAGCTGGGTGCTGACCACTCCTGAGGTCTCATCTAACTGCTGGCGTTTGAGGTTCATTATGCAAGTTGAACTGATGATGAAACTGAGGTTTGGAAAAGAAAATCTATTAGTATATTGAAAAAGACCTTCATAAGTGTGAGAGATATGTGACTCCCCAACTCCTGCAATCCTCCTCCCTCCAAAAGATATGCAAGGGTCAGAGGGATCAAATGCATATGTGTATACTCTGTATTGCATCGAACACATAGTGGAGTTTGCATAAGTGAAGTCCTGATACCCAGTACAGTATTCAGGACTTTCTGTGAACCAGCTTACTGTGTAGGGCCCAAAGGCTGCTGACTTTTGAGTTTCACTGAATTCTTCATTGCTGAGAATGAGTGTTCAAAACACAGAAAGGTAGCAGAATCTCTTACATACCTTGGGTTCAGTTTTGGTGTTCAGAGGTAAAACCTGGCTGTGTTAATTTGTTCTTGGCCAGAGGTGAACATGAGAATTACTTTGCCTGGATCAGAGCCCATAAGTCTCCAGTATTGGCCAACAGATGTGACTGGGAAGTTGACGAGCAGGACAACTTGTGTGCTCCCAGAGTTACCTGGTGGGCCACTGTGAGATACAGGAAGCTGGACTAGATGGGCCCTTTGCCTGATCCGGCAGGGCTCTTCTTATGTTGTTATGACATGGCAAAGATAGGGCTGTTTGTCTTTAGCATCAGTCTGAGGGATACAGAGGATGAACATGTGGGTGGGTGGGTGGGTTCTTGCTAGTCCTTGGATAACCATATTAAAAAGCCAAATAAAACAGTAGCACATTCTCAAGTTCCTGTCACTGAAGCAGTAGACACAGGTCAAGAGTTAACATGAAGGAACTGCAGATTGTAGATGCCATGCCTGGCCTGTGGCATGAAATTTGGGTTGGTGGCCCACCCCATTCATTTTTAAATAGGGTGTGTGCTGGCAACTTTCCCAGTTGACCTTTATGACTCATTCTTTACTAATACATTTTCTTTTCTGGCTTATTGAAATGTACAAGCAAGGCCTCCTGAGAGTTTTATGAAATCAATCTGGAAGCTAAATGCAATACAGGAAATTATTCCTGTACTGATACCATACGGTTATCAACTGAATTCTTTCAAAATTAATAATATGGTACATTAAAATTAGTGTCTTATTGCACTCTACATCTTGGGCAACAGTCATCTTTAAAATGTGTTCTTTCTCTTTCTTTCTGTTTGCAGCCCGTCCTAATTGGTTCTGCACCTGTGGGATCTGGCTTGACTTGGCATAGGACGCTCCCATTATGTGCCATGGGTGGAGATCATAAACTTTTTTTCTGGGTGACAGAAATGTAAACCATTTCTCCATGGTGGTTAAAGTCTTGGATACTGAATTGGGAATAGTTAATGTAAGAAAAAAGTTGCTTATTTTAGATCACTGTTTACTAACAACATGATACAGGTACCAAATCATCGCACTAAATACAAGGAACAAAGCGCATTTGCAGGTGTTTGGGTTTTTAAAAAGATTACAGGTGCAAACAGCTCTTTTAGAGCAGATGTTGCATCTTAAAGACCATGAAAGGCCCTTTAATGGTTGTAAAGGTGAGGACATTTCAGCAGGTGCAGCTGCTTTAACAGAACCATCAGCAACTGCAGCTGCCAAGATCTTCTACACAACTCTTAAGGACGCAGAGGCCCTAATGGTGGAAGGTTGGCCATCCCTGCTCTAGACAGTTACATATAATGTAATTATGGGCAAAATCCACCAATAAATCTGCCTTTAAAATGAATGAGGTCTACATGTTAGCTGTTACTCATTGTGGAGAACTTACTGAAGAATTGTGCCCCAGACGTAGGGCCCAATTTGTACTACTGCAAAAGTTAATGAGACTTTTTTTTCTTGTTTTAAGTAAGAGGAAGAACAAGAAAAGGTTTCTCAAACTCAGTTCGTACAGCTGCAGAGCAAAACAGATATTTTAACTAAGTCGTGCTCATCATATGTTGTCAACTGTGTTAAAACTGCTCTTTTCTAAGCAGGAAAGCAATAGGTCAGTGTGTCTGACAAAGCTGCCACTATTGTGTGTAAAAGCCATCATATAAGGCAGGGGTAGGGAACCTCCGGCCCGCGGGTCGATCCGGTCCGGCCCCTGCGGGACCGGACCAATCTGGCCCGCGGGACCGGAGGCTCCACCGCCCGCCTGCCTAGTCACTTTAAAATCGGCCTTTCTGCAGCTGCGCAGATCGCCGTTGAGGCCGAGAGATTGCCCTCTCGGCCTCAACGGCGATCTGCACAGCTGCAGAAAGGCCGATTACAGGAGGAGGTGCCGAGGTGACACGTCACCACGGCACCTTCTCCTTCTGAAAGCGGCCTTTCTGCAGCTGCGCAGATCGCCATTGAGGCCGAGAGGGCAATCTCTCGGCCTTTCTGCAGCTGCGCAGATCGCCGTTGAGGCCGAGAGGCCAATTTAAACTGGAGCTGACGCGGGAAGGCGGCGGCGGCAGTTGCCGCCACCCCCACCCCCACCCCGGAGCCTCAGGTAAGCGTCCGTGGGTGGGTGGGAGTGAGGAGGGGGGGAGGGAGTTCCGTGGGAGGGAGGGAGTTCCGTGGGTGGGTGGGAGGGAGGGAGAGTGTTCCATGGGTGGGTTAGAAGGGTAGATTCGGGGGTTGTCAAATTTGTGGTGGGGGGGCCCCAAAAATTTCGGCCGCCCTTATGTATGTGCCAATTTTCCCAATGGGGAAATGGCCCCCCAACGCAAATAGGTTCCCCACCCCTGATATAAGGAGTTATGTGCTTCCCATACTACACGATTTCCCCTCCCACACTCTATAAAGTGTACCTTACAGTTTGGGGACTAAACATCTTCAACAAAATTGGGGCCTATATGCAACTGCCTCAGTGGATGCTAGTTCCTTTTTAGTAACTTGTATCCTTTATAAATAAGAAATCCCATTTGATGACATAGCTGTTCTTCAAATGCAGTCTTGCCAGAGTGCCTTTTGAATACACAGACTTGGAGAACTTCATGGGAAAAAAATATTATACAGTACTTTCTGACCTTTTTGGCTGTTCACTGAACTACTTTAGTAAACACAATTGTTGCCCTCTTGGAGGATCAGGTGACAACATGTCTGGAAATTGCCTTGGATCAGCTTTTTCTTTCTGTGCAACTTGCTGCTTTAGTCGTACAGTTCTTTTGACTTCTATGCTGATTACTAAGTGGAACACCTTGGGGATTATTATATAAGCATATGGAAGTCATACAAAGCATTGTAAGGCACACGCCTGCCAGTTTCTTTGGCTATTCTGACTACTGATAATTAAAGTGAGCTGTTATAGGGCAGGTCTGGTTCTTGTTTGATCTGAGGGATTTGGTGCCAAACACCATTATCAATCATCACACAATTACCCTTATAGGACATAAAGCTAAAGTCTTCCTGTCACTTCCACTGCTTTCACTATGGAAGCAATGTTTGACCATTCTGTCGACATTTCCATGCAGTTAGGTGGTGTCATTGTCCCGTCCCCCGTAATCTTAATATTTTAAGCTGCCTTGTGAGTGAACTGTATTTCTTTGGTGGGAAAAGTAATACACTGACAGCACAATCTTATACATGTCTGCTCAGAAGTAAGTCCCTTCTGAGTTCAATGGGATTTATGCCCAGGTAAGCAAGTAAAACAAGCAATTAAAGTACAGTAGAGTAGGGCCATGAAAAAAATACGGTAGCCCTAGTGCATCCTAATTCTACACTTAGTTACTTGGGTATTACTCTTTTTTCTAAGGATTTACTACCATCTACAGTTTGTAGACATTACACATTAGCCCAGGATTGTTTGAATGCTTGTTTTCTATTATTTGCCAGATTAAAAAAAAAAACATTTGGTCTGATAAGAGATGAAATTGTTCCAGTAATATTTAGAAACAGCCTGAACCCTTGGAGAGGATAGTTGCCATTCTAGTATTAGCAACAGTATTTGTTTGTTTGTTTAGCATTTATCAGTATACAATGACACATTGCAGATTCATAGACAAAATAGACAGGTACCTTTTCCCCAACGAGCCTACAACCTATAATAGACGGTGAAGAAAGCAACAGAGGGAGGGAGAGGCAAGGGTAGGGAGGAATGAATATGGGCGAATGTGTTACACATACTTAACACTTACTTACAGTTGGGAATGAGAACTAAAGAAATAAGCCCAAGGCTTTGCAAAAAAGGTGGGTTTCAAGGAGGCATTTGGAGAGGTAACAAACACATACATGTTTCAGGAAAGGGTTAATGCCTGTGGGGAAGCAAGGGAGAACAGGCAGTTATTCAAGAAAGCAAGAGACCTGGCTGAGTTGAGCTGGAGAAATACAAGGCATGGGCAGGGGACCATGAGAGAAACCATCCTTCAATGAACAGGAGCCCCGATTCACATTTAATCGGACATTCCTAGCCCAGCTCTGCTATAAACATTTCTCAATGAGGTCCACTATTTTGTGAAATTCCTTTAGCTGAGATTAGAATCATAGAATGTTGGAGACTGGAGGTCATGTAGTCCAGCCTCACATGCAGTGCAGACAGCTACCTACTACACCGTCCCTCACAGGTGGCCACCCAGGCTCTGCTTGAAAACACCCACTCAGGCACTGTTCCAGTGCCAAATGCAGTAAGTCTCACAGTTGGGAAGTTCTTCCTCATGTCTAGCCTAAATTATCTCCTCCTGGCATCTGCCCTGTGATTGGCTACCGGGTGAAATGCATCCCATCCCCCTCAGTACAAAGCACTGCCTCTGATTGACTGCACATACATGAAACGGGCAAGAGTCGAGGTTGACTTTGCCCGTCCGGGGACGCAGCTATCCAACGGGCCAACGCCGACAAGAGACCACATGGGACGCCCGTGCCCATGCTGAACACGTACAGTGTAGCCCAGCCTTGAGAAGCAGTGCTTTGTACTGTGGGGGTGGGATGCGTTTCACCAGGTAGCCAGTCGCAGGACAGATGTCAGAAACTCTAAACCAATCATAAGCAAGTACTTTTGACAAGTTTCTCACTGATCTCAGTCTCTGAATAATAAGACTCTTATTAATAAGCAGCCTGAAGTGAATTGGAGGAGGAGGGGCAGGGGAAGGTGCCATGATTATTTGTTGGGCAGTGATTTTCAAAACATGCTCTGAAATCGTGTGGCTTGGTTACCTCTCGGCATGGCTGCATCTCGGCAGAATCAGATGCACACGGAACGCAAACGTCTACAGTGTAGCTCTGGCTTAAAGCCGGAGCTACATTGTACACGTTTGCGTTCCGTATACATCTGGTGTTGGGCTCAACTTTGGTTGCGTTTTGTTCAGCCAACCAGCCCGTTGTTTGACTTGGGGGCAGGACACCAGACACATACGGAATGCGAATGTGTGCAATGTAGCTCTGGCTTAAAGGCCGAAACACACCGGGCGCGTCCCGCATGCGTCACGCACGTTGTGGCCGGCTGCCCCAGCATTCTTGCAGTGGGACTTGCCTCTGGCCAGGAGCCACCGGGAGGAACGTTCGCGTTGATGCCTCCCTTGGCCAATTCCCAGGTTTTGTCACTCCATATGCGATGCACAAGGGACGTGCCTCGGTGTGTTTCCGCCTTAAAGGCGAAAGCACACGGGGTGCGTTCTGCGTGCTGCGCAAGAAACGCAGCCAAAGTTGAGAATTCTCCAAGGGAAGCATCAGCACAAACGGACCTCTCGGCGTTCAGTGGGACTTGCCTCCGTCTGGAAAAAATGCAGACGCAATGGGCTGCATGCACACAGAATGCAGCCAGTGTGCTTCAGCCTGAAGCCCAAGCTACAAGCCAGATCTACACTGTCCGTGTTCGCTTTGTGTTCCGTGTGAGTCTGGTGTCCCGCCCCCAGATCAAACAACTGGCTCTGATTGGCTGGACGTAGCACAGATGCACCAAAAGTCAAGGCCGAGCTACATTGTCCACAGCCGCGTTGCATCCGCGTTCCGTGCCTGTCTGGTGTCCCGCCACCTGGTCAAACAACAGGCTATGTTTGGCCGGATGTAGCGCTGACAGCAAAAGTCGCAGCTACATTCGGCCAATCAGAGCCTGCTGTTTGACCTGGGGGTGGGACACCAGACACGCACGGACAGGCTGTGGACAATGTAGCTTGGGCTTCAAAGCCACCTCCACTTTTGCTGCGTCCGCGGTACATCCGGCCAATCAGAGCCATTGTTTGACGTGGGGGCGGGACACCAGACCCACACGGAACGCGAACAGTGTAGCTCCGGCTTCAATAGTACTGCTAGCGGATTGGAGAGGACGCTGCCGCCTGACACGCCATCGGCAGCGAACTTCTGTCGAACTGAGCGCAGCCTCACTTCCGTATACCGAACTACAATTCCCATGATGCAACGCAAGAGCCGACTGCCTAGAGAGCCTCCTATCGCCTCGCATGTTCTCCCCCCCCCCCGTATCTTCTTGCCGAAAGGCGGGACTAAACTATATTGAAGAATTGCTTCCGGTGGCAGTGCTCGTGATGTTCGATCAGCAGGGGTTTCCCAGTTGATAGCCGCTCTAAGCCTACTGTACTGTATTAGTTTATAGGAGCCTGACTGCGGCCAGTGGGGATGGATGAGGACGGGTTGCCCCTCGTAGGCTCCGGCATTGATCTCACCAAGGTACAGGCGACTGTCGTTTCCTGTCTCCCCTTCGGACACTCGCTCTGACTTCTGCTGCTGCCCTGGGAAGGCTGCTGCGGTTTCCCCTTCTTCCGACTTAGACCCAGGGGAGGGGAATGAATGTATTTACTAGGTCAAAGGTTTCTATACTACTCTCAGCCTTGATTCCAGTCTCTTTAGGTT
The DNA here is from genome assembly GCA_026170595.1 of Plestiodon gilberti rubricaudatus. Classification (NCBI taxonomy): domain Eukaryota; kingdom Metazoa; phylum Chordata; class Lepidosauria; order Squamata; family Scincidae; genus Plestiodon; species Plestiodon gilberti. Next base: position 112,178,028 of record JANXHW010000005.1, read on the forward strand.
ACAATACTTCGCTAATAATACCAAGACGGCAACAGGCAGCAGGAAATCCAACGCAAAAAAGTCGCTAAAATAGATTACTGAGGGATAAAATTGGCACTGTGTAGTCTGTAGTATCTCTGAGAGGAATTGGAGTAACTAGGGGAATCGCCGCTGTAGTATCTTGGGAGGAAGCTGCCTTTGCTGTGTACAGTTTACTTTGTGCCTCCCATTGGGGATCTAAAATATTTTACCATCGTTAGGCTGAATCAGCGCTGCCACCTCTTCCTGGCAGGGCTTTTGGATCTTTGACAGCAGCAATAACTGGCAGAAGGCTATTGCATCAAGTTCCTTTTCTTGGTAAAGTTAAGTAGCGCACTGGGGAAGGCATTGCCCCTGGTGTGTTTGCGTATCTTGCTGCTGTATAGCATCTCTGCCTGGTAAAATTAGGCAACAATGTTGGAGTAAGTAATTTGACTTGCATCCTGGTTTTCAACTGGAGTTCCTAAAGCTGCAGCTCACTACATTAATAAAATGCAGTTGATAGATTAAAATAAAACCAGTGCAGCAGGAGCAGGTGGCTGGTGTGGATTTTGCCTGTCTGTCTCTCCTGGAAGTGATTATGGTAGTGGTGATGGTGTCGTCATGTGCCTCTAGTCTAGGTGGTTTAACTTCCTTTACTGTTAACCTGAGAACTGGTACGTGTAACATGATCCACTAAGGACCCCATATTCATTTAAACTTCAGAGTTTTCCACAGAAAACAGATACAGTGTGGCACCATAAAAGCCAACTAACTAGTGTAAATCTTAACTACTGCTAACCTCAACCCATCTAAGTCACTGAGTAGACAGGTCTTGGAAAGCTTCCAAAACATCTCACAAAAAAAAGCATTTCTGATGGAGAACCTACCATATCTAAATCTTCTGTGATAGATTAAAGTACCAGTGGTTGCCAAACTGGGAGGCATGGCTCCCAGAGGAGCCGCAGAGTGCCACGGAATCCTCTCAGAAAACAGTGCAATGCTAATTGGCAGGCATTGGCATAATGTAATGACAAGACTCAGCTAATGGCCGCCAATGGTCAAGGGAGCCGCAGGTCAAAAAAGTTTGGGAAACACTAGATTAAACCTTTTCCCTAAAGGACAGTTGATTATATCTGGACTGGTCTGATATACCTTGTTGCAAGGACCAGGAGACATTAGTGAGGTGTGTGTATATATGATCTGAAACTGGGAGAAGTTTCAAAAACTGTTTATGATATAGCTCAAGGGTCATTAAAACACAAGCATACATGTGAGCTCAGTACTCCAGGGAAGGTGGAAGACTTGTGCTAGCAACCCATTTCCGCTCAGCCCACAGGTGTGAGCATTTAACTCCAGATCCCTTGGGCAAAAATGCCTTAAAGTAGCTTTCCTGATCCTGGCCAGAATGCTAGTTGGATCCAGCAAGGCACTTCCTATCAGAAAGTATAAATGATTAAAAATAATTAAAAAAAATCAGTGTTTATGTTTTAAATTGGGTTTCTAAACATTATCACTCGTAAGTGCCTTTTTAAAAATAACCTGGTTTAGCTGGTAGCTTTTGTTTGCGCATATATGATGCTGCCTGCTTCTGAGTCAAACCACTGGTCCATCTTGCTCAGTGTTGTCTGCACTGACTGGAAGTGGCCAGGGGTCTTTTTCCAGCTTTCCCTGGGGCCTTCTGCATGGGAAGCAGGGTTTCCAATTGATCTGTGGCCCCTCCTCTCTGTGGCACTGGTGGAGATGACCCAGAGGTGGCTTCAGAGGGACCTACTGAGAGAACCTACTGTACCTGAAGGACTCTGAGCAGTCTGCCCCACTCCATTATTGGCTGCCATACAGGTTGTGGGAGCTGAGAGTAAACCTAGAGTTGCACAGTGATTCTAGTTTTTTCTTAACTTAATGTACAAGTAGTACACAGAGTTGAGAGAACCCAGAGTCACAGCCTGGTTCTAAGGTTTTCACCTGGCAGCCGGGAAAGCTTGGGGACAGGAGAGGAGAAAAGGTAGAACCAGGGGTTCTCAACCCTTTCCCGGCCGAGTACCAGCTCCAGCGCCACTCTTCTGCTGCGTACCACCAGAAGTGACTGGCGATGACATCATTACCAGTTACTTCCGGGTTTTCAGAGACCAGAAAATGCAGGTAGGAGGTTCTGGGTGGGTGGGAGGGCCCTTCTCAGCGTTCCCAAGTGGCTTGGCCAAAGGCAGGAGCCTCACGGGAGCAAAAACGTGCTGCTGAAAGCGGCATGTCGGGGTGGGGTTCCAGTGGTCCGGGTACCACCAGCAGTCGGCTGAAGTACCGCTGGTGGTATTAGTACCACTGGTTGAGAACCCCTGGGGTAGACTATAAAACTCAATTGTCTTTGAAATTGTATAATATGCTTTCAGAATAGATCCTGTGCCATTTTCAGCATTTGAGACTTACAGTCAAGATATCTGAAGCAAAGTTGAACCAAATGTACATATTCAAAATGTGGGGGAGGCAATTGGGTAAGTCATTTCACCTTGGAAGAGGATTTAGAGATTCTATACTGTAACTCAACCTAAGTACTGTAAGTGTAACTGCAATACTTGCATATTCTTCCCGTTTACCACAATCTTTCTGTAGTCTCCTTGTGGTGTTTTCTAGATTGTAGACCCCTTGGGGCAGGGACCTGTATTCTTTGTACATGGATGGCACTATATAAATACTCTTGCTGTTGTTGTATTTTTATGTGTGTTTTACATAATGCAGGTTCCAGCCATCCAGCAGAAAAGAACAGTGGCATTTCTAAACCAGTTTGTAGTTCACACAGTTCAATTTCTTAACCGATTTTCTACAGTTTGTGAAGAGGTATGTATGCATTACACCACATCGCACCCATGTACGTGCTACAGACAGAACTTGTACTGCTTGCCAGTGGCTTGCAGTGTGCTTTTCTACTCAGTGGACTTCAGGAAGACGCAAAAGTAGAGGAATTCAGATTTGCAAATGCATTCCCTGTTGAATCTCTGTCAGTGATTCTGCCAACATAAGGGCAGATAGCTGGGGCTTTCCTGGTTTTAGTAGCATAATATGAACAAACAGTGAGACTGGGAACAGCCAGTTTTAGATTTCTTGATAGTGAATTGGAGATTTCCTCAGTGTTAAGTTCATGTGTGCACCTATGAACTGCATGATCATGATGGAGGAAGATTAGCGAGGACCTGACTACGAGCTGGCAACCACTCCTGTGGTCATAGCTGAGCTTTTTTTCTATTTTATTTATTTACTTGAAGGATTTATGATTTGTCTCTCAAACCCTGCCTCCCCCCCCCCCCCAAGCCTTCTATACCTATGCAGGAGCCAGTGACGGAAGCCAAAAGGTGCTTCCCTTTGCTTCTGTAGTCCCCAGGCAACTGGCAGTTTGAGTGGAGTCTGGCGGGGAGGAAAAGCAAGCTGTCATAATGTTCTTCCTCAGGGACAGGGGTACAGCCTCCCAGTGGCCTGAGCACTCTGCCCAATGGCAGAGGCCAGAGGATGCTACAGTACTTCCCTTTAGAGCTGCAGTCTCCAGGCAACTCTAGCCTCTTCCATCTATGGCCTATATACTGTACTAACCTTTCTCTGAAGGTAGAGCTTCGGAAGCAGTTTTCCTTTCACTGGCCTGTTGTATGGCAAACCTGACCCCATGCACATTGGCTTTTTGACATTTGATGGCCTGATGTGATCTAGTCTATAGACAATGCTGAGCTAGATGGCCCAATGATCTGACTGAGTATGAGGCAGCTTGTTTTTTAGATCGAATTTGGTGACAGCCCTGGTGCATATCTGGACCATTCTTGCAAGACTTCTCTGTGGAATGTGTACCAATGCTTTGTAGCAACCAACACCGCAGCCCAACTTTGTAATCATATTTCGGGCTGACTATGTAACAGAGTTGTGTGGCATGTTCTCCAAAGCACTGAGGTAATAGGTATGCCGTGAGCAGTGGTGATAGGGTATTGCTAAATATTTCTTGGCAGGAAGGGCCGAGGAGAGAATTGACAGTGAGTAAAGTATTGAGTAATATTTCCTTCTTTCCCAGAAATTGTCAGCACTTTCCCTCCGTATTCAGCAAATTGAAACAACACTCAATATTCTTGATGCGAAGGTTTGTGCATAATCTGTCTCTTTCTGTTAGCACTAATTTTGAGCATACTTCAAGGTCTTGCCTTTAACAATGCATCATGTACTGTAGGTTTCATCATAACTATATGTTTCTGCATGCAGAAATGAGCTTAGTTTTTCTTTTTCTTCAGAATGACAGGATGTAAATGCAAGCAGCTGAGAAATGTCTGCCTGGTAGGGCAAACAGGAGATGAAGTTGTCTAATGTAAACAAGGTCTTGAGACAAGTACATCATTAATAGAACTGAAAGAGAACATGCTTTGAATGCTAAGTAAGATGCTAAAAGTATTCCCACTGGTAAAACATCTTCTGTGTTTGATGTCCATCTTCAGTTGTCTTCTATACCTGGCCTAGAAGATGTTAAGTTTGAAGTAAGCAGCACCAGCACCAACAGTGTTATGAACGGCCCCGTCTTACAAGCCTCAACAGAGCCACCATCAACAAATGCGTCTCCTCAGTCAGAGGTAAATATTAGTGTTGCTGGTTCAGTCACTTCCCCCAAAGTGTGTGTTCTGATTAGCCTTTCTGCAACAAGAAACTTTCACGTATATTGTCTGAGATTAACACACATATTTGCTTTGTACAGCAGGTCAGCATGCAAGAGACAGGACAACAGAATATGGAAGAAGCCACTGAAAATGTCCGAACCGTAGCTAAGGATCCACACTACGCCAGATATCTCAAAATGGTTCAAGTGGTAAGCCGGTTTCAGTGTTTCATGTTTCATCAGCAATGTCAAATTTGAGTCACTTGTATAGCAGATGGTCTTCAGTGATATATCCCACATGGAGTGAATTGTAAGGAACTTATCTCAAGGCTACTAGAAAATGCAAAACAGTGGTGAGATTCCCACTGGTGGGGGCTTCTTCATGTTTCCAAGCTTTAAGAGGTTTGCACTCATTTTTCATACTGAAGAGCCCCAACTACATGGAAACCATGTGAAATTAAAATACAGGAGTCCTATTGGCTCAGGTTGAGGATGTATCTAGTCCATCATCCTGTTTTCAACAGTGGCCACTCAATGCCTCCAGGAAGGCTACAAATCGCAGGACTGCCCCAAATCGCAGGACTCAGAGTTCCACTCCCCTTATGCTATTTGCACAAACCTACACTTCTAGGAAATACCTTTTTGACTGTAGCAGACCAAAGGATGTAAGATGCTTCCCTTGAGGGAAGGGAATCATGTAAAATATACAAGCCAACCTGTCCCCATGGGGAAGTCTAACAGCTGTAAGGAACCCTCTTGCCAAGACAGGAACTACGACAAGCCACAAGGGGAGCTCCAACAGCACTCAGGCAGGCCAAGCTGCTGGTTTCCCACTGCACAGAGGGGCAGACTAGGAGTCGGACAAGATCGGGTCTAGGCCAGCCAAGAGCTTTGCTAGAACCAATATCACCTTTTGCATGACTGTTCAAAAACAACCATGGGCAGGGACAAAAGAGGTGGAGCTAGGTCTTGAACCTATACTGACCAGTTTACAGAGTTGCTCCCCTAATCGTTTAGCCACAGTAGGAGACATGCTTAGAGCACCTCATGCATCCCACAGCACCATAAATAGGTACACTTGGCTAGGAGACTGTCGCACATGCAGCACTGCATGGGCCAGTCATTGGACTTGCATGGAACACAGAGTTCTTATTGCAACAGCCCACCGAGACAGACACTGACTGACTGACACACACACGCACCCTTTGCATCATTTGTAGCACCCAGCATAACATTATGGCAGCAAAGAACAGGCGGCTTGTGACCAACAGGGTGCTTCTCCTTCCACCCCCCATGGGAACCCAAGAAGTCAGAGTGAGGAGGCTGCAGGCCCTGAGTCCTGGTAGCAGACAGGCCCCTTCTCCCTTCCCTGCAGAGTCCCACCCTGAGGCCAGCTAAGGTAAGAAATGACTAGGATGGGGAGAGGGGATCCCTGTCTCCTAACAAAGTGACAACTGTGATCAAGTCGAAGTTGTTGTTCTGCAGTCTCAAAGATGGAGCAACATCAGAAAGAGAAAAACACAAGTAGTGTTGCCAGCTATCTCATCCCAGCAGGGCTCTTGCACCTTTGTATAAGTTATCCAACAGAGAGCATAGTAGCCAGTATCAGTAAAATCTGGCTGCATCGGATATGCATCGGATACATCGTTGTCTGTTGTGGAGTTTGCAAAGATTCATGGGCCAGTCTGGGACAAGTTGGTCAGCAACCCCACAAAGGGACAACTGAGAACACACTGGTCACTGCTGCCAGGCATGCTGGGGGCTTCCCTTGTGATCTGCATAAGTGGCCATATGCAAGATTCTGTGGAGAGCAAAGAGGAACAGAGAGAATATAGCAAGGCATCAGTAGCAGCAGCGGCAAGACAGGATCTCTGCATCGGAATGCATTCTCAGTGTTTGTGAGGGAGAGAGGTGCAGCTGTATCCATTTGGGAGTGAGAGAAACGGGGGGGGGGCTCAGTGCAATACCTGTCACTCCCTGATGAAGGCTGCACTGTAACTCTGTGAGAAGTGACTGTTCTGTCCCATGTGGCAAGTGTTATACTGTTATTTTTGCAGTACAGCAGTAGTCACCAGCACACTTCTCTGCTGAATGCCATCCAGCCCTAGTGGTGACTCATCATCAATTAGCTCCTAAATATCATGCTTTGTTGCCTCTATTTGTCATAACTTCCCAGATGCCCTTCCTGAGAATGATGGCTTGGAGCTTGATTTCTCTCCTACATCTTGCACAGTGAACACCAATGCAAATAATTCATTTAGGGTGCAATCCAAACCTACTTAGGCCGCCGTTGTAACCAGCAGCCCAGCGAAAGCGGGAAACCCCAGAACGGAAAGGGGATTCAAATCCCCTCCAAAAGGGGAATTCAAAGGGGATTTGAATTCCCTTTCTGTTCTGGGGTAATTAGAGGAATTACTGTGCTTATTCATACCATTTCTAGTTTGATGTGCATTTTATCTGAGTTTTTATAGTGTTTTCCATTAATGTTCTGGCTTCAACTTTCCTTGAATAATTCCCTCACTTTTGATACGGGGCCATCCTATGATGTTAGACATCATTAAGAATATTTATGTCGTGCTTTTCAACAACAAAAGTTCTCAAAGTGTTTGTTTACATAGCAAAAGGAACGACAAGAAGTCCCTGTCCCAAAAGGGTTCACAGTCTAAAGAGAAACACACAAAGGAGACACTAGCAACAGCCTCTGGATACAGTATCTGCTATACTGGGGTATAGAGGAACAGTGTTCTTCCCTGCTAAATACAATGCAAGAGAGCCCATACTTTGAAAGGTGCCTCTTTGCCCAGTTAGCAGAGGGTAGCAAACTTGACCTTTGTACTTCTAGGCATTTTCCATTCACACATGTTGAATTGGATAGTGTTGTGGTCACTGTTCTCGAAGTTCCTCAACCTGCCTTTAACCAGTTGTTGGACATTGCCACCTCCTCTTATCAACTGCATGGTGAATAGTTCTAAGGCACATTCATTTATTTGTAGTTAGATTTTTCCTTTCTTGTAAACTGAATAGGTACACTTACTCACTCGATATCAGGAGAATTTAAGTCGTCCATTAACCTAACACCTTCTGTTTGGCTGTTCTCCTGATTCCATATTCCACCTCAAGCTCGCATTCACAACTTTGTTCAGAGAGATGACAGACTGTCCCTGGTCCTAAGTTACGCTCTTAGCCTGGTATTTCTGCCGGCAGACTCTGTTCTCACGACATTTGTGTCCTCAATACCCTCTTTGACATACAAAGTTACACCAGTGCCAGTGTGACCTATGCTGTCCTTTCTGTAGATCATTCTTCAAGGAATAACTCTACCCTACTGATTAACAACACAAACAAACGGAGAAAATAATAACACAGAAACAAGAAGTACAAGCCAAAGAGTCCAAATGTATACCAAAAAAGGTCTCACCTGTTGAATATGCTTATCAATCAGTTCTTTGTTCTGCTCCAAGCCAGCTAGTTCCTAATGCCTGTTGCTGAAAGCTAGTGCAAAAGGCTCTGTTTACTCACTGTTTACTCAACCCCCCAAACTCTAAAATTCTGTATCCAGGCAATCCCAACTCCATGACAAAAAAAGATGGATTCTACAGCTGACATAAATGATCAAAGAGCACCATGCACACATATGGCACTGTATAAATAACTTGAACAGATATGTGTATCATATTGTGCATAGTTCATTTCTTTGTGTTTAAACTGGTGTGTGTGTGTGTGTGTTTTGCTTATTCTAGTTTTAAAGCAGTTGGGGAGGGACTGGGAGCGATGCTGCTCATTGATGCCCTGCCCAGCTGCTGGTAATCTTATTCAGCCACCCCTCTGACTTTGGAAATCTTAGCACATATTGGCCACATGTGTTCAAGTGTATCCATAAGGACTAGGAACTGCATTTATAAAAAGAGAAGAACATGAAAGCAGAGACCCTCAACTAGATACTGTACCCAATGCCTGTGCTTTCTGCAGATTTTCTGCACTTCCACAGAATCACACGTACCCACAGCCCTGAATAGTAGGCAAAGACAAGGCAGGTGGTTTCTCCCCACCACCACCACCCCCGTAAGTGGCTGTGTGTGTTTTCCTGTATTTGCAAGGACCTCGATAACTGCTTTGGCAAATAGCAGTATGGTGACTTATTCTAGGTGTTCCAGTAATTAAAAAGAAAAGTCACCTGAATGTGCAATGATATGCCATTTGTACTTTGTCTTTGTCATACATTTCTAAGAAATTTTGAATCTCTGTAGAGCAAAAAAGGCAGGATAGAATGACTTGAATTCAGAGACCAGAAATATTCAGGCTGCTTATTTCACGGGGGGGGGGGGGGGGGGGAGGAGGCAACACATGCCCATAGTTTCCTTTGCTGGAGAATAAAATGGAAATAATGCTTCATACACTTTCCAGAGATGCGTTTGTGCCACAGTAGCATGCCCGTTGGTCTCATCTAGACCAGTTATTGGCATGTTTTCTATTTGGACATGATGTGGACTCCTCCTGAAATGAAAATGGAACCAACAGCTGAGTTTTGTTGCTCACGCCCAGTGGCTGCAGTTGAGTCAGGCATACAAAGCGTTCAGATTTGGTAGAGTGGTTAGGATATTCCATCAGGCCCCTTTGTTGGCCCAGAATGTTTCCTGTGAATCTGGAGTGGCAGAGTGGCATTGTATGCCTAGTAGTTAATTGCCAGCAGATTTTGAAAGATGCCTGTACTGCTGCAAGGAGAGTGCTTGGTGGCCAGTTTGCTCTGTGGCTTAGACATCTATTCATAGGGTGCCTATTCTTCAGATCCTACAGGAGAAGGTGAGGAAGCAACAGAGTGAGTTACTCTCTATCTTCTGCTTTCCCCACTGCTTTGTAACATTTGAAAAGGTCTTTAGTTTGTTTTCCTTGATTAAAGTTGGGGCTGCTAGCCCCCCCCCCCCAAAAAAAAACTTAGTCCACTTTTCAGGACCACATCCTCACAAGGTGACTAATAAAACAAAGAGAAAATCGTTAAAATACAACCTGATAAAACTAAAAAGCCGCCAGATCAAAATTGCAAGCAGTTGGTAAAAAGCCTGGTGGAGCAGGGAAGTCTTTAAAAAAAAACAATAAAAAACCCTGTATTTATATACCACCTTGTCATTTGAGCTCTCCTTTGACTTTAATTCAAGGCGGTTTTACAATAGGCAGGCAATTCTAAACCAAACGGTTTTTACAATATAATAAATGCCCTAATCTTTCGTAGGATGCTTCTTTCCAGGTGTTTCCTTTCACGGTCTGGCCTCTCTCTGGCATTCCCCTCACACACGTTGACTGAGCGCCAACTGCAACTTCCTCTCACACAGAGGGTTTTTTGCAGGTTTGTCAGTGGCACGGAGTCTCGAACTACCATCCTTGGCCTTAATCTTCAGGCATGTAAGGCTGCAGCTCTCCCAACTGAGCCAAACCTCCTGCTTTACATAATGCTTAATGGTAGGAGCTTGATGAATTTTCCCAGGGAGGGAATTGCAAAATGGTGGTGCCATTACCAAAAAAGCCCTATCCCTGACAGCTCAACAAATTAGTGTTGGAGGTGGATCAGTGAGCCGGACTTGAAAGGCTGCTCATATGGGCAACGGGGCTGACTAAGGTAACCCAGTCACAGGCTGTATGGTGCTACCCCACCCCCTAATGTGTCTTGTATCTAGGCAGCACTACAGGGGACCAGCCTCCTTACTAGGCAGGAAATATCTGGCGTCTCATTAGTCCCATGGTTTGCCCCCTCTAACCTTTTTGAACAAAAAGAGGCAAGCTATCAGGAGTGGCAGTTAAACTGTGGCTCAGTAAAGCAATAAAGCAGGGGAACTGGGCTAAATCCGATGAACCTGACCGGTTTACATTATTTCATAACCTCTATTGCTATAAAACGTAAAATCAGTGTGTCTGTACTCTCATGCTTTATCTAAAGCCCCACCCTCCATATGCCAGTTAGCTAATGAGGTAAAGCCATTAGGTACGAGTTAGAGACCCCTATAGGAAAGGAGGCAGTAGGGTGGAGCTATCATGTCAACGTCCCTTGTTGTGTAGGCACAATGGAGGGGGAGGGTTGGATCATTTGTTATGCCTGGTTGCTGTGAGGTTTAGGGTAGATTCTTCCTGTGCCCCCTCCCCCCGACTATGTTTTGGTTTATTTTGTGTAGGTTGCAATGCACAGTTTGCCCACTGAGGAGATTAATATATTCTGAGCCAATAGCCAAGGAGTTAGACCTGAACTACGTGTTACATTGGAAAAGGGGACTGTCTCTTTGCTTTGATGTTGGAGCTGCACAGTGCTACAGCTCAGATTGGAGCCGTGGTGCCAAGGTAGAGGATATTTAACAATGTGCCCCCAAAGTAGTTGGTTTACCCTTAAAGTAGATGCTTCGGGGGCACTATTTTTGACAAGAAAATGGCAGGAAGGGTTAAGTATCCTCTACCATGGCCATGCATGGTTGCTACACACAGGTAAAAATAACTTGGTACTACAACTTCATAATAACACACAGCATCGTGTGGCTAATGGAACGTGCAGTTCGGTCTTAAACGGACCCGCTATAATGTTTGAAGCAGTATCAATTATGACATCCATTCTCAGGCAACAAATAGTTTCAGTGTGTGTGACTGGTTCAGATAGTTGGTGCAAACCAAGTCAGTATAATTTATTTTTTTAGAGAGAGCCATCTGTAGCAGTAACTAAGCTAACTCTGACCTCTAAGATGGAGAAACTTTCTTTTTAAAAAAATTAGAGAGAATGCACTGACTCTCCAATTAAAGGTGGGTCTGGAAGTAAATTATCTTCCACTTGAGATAACTTCTCCACCTATTTCTAAAAGCCCAAAGCTCACCATTTATAGACCTCCAGGATATGATCTCAAATTCTTCTTGCCTTAGTTATGAGATACAACTCCAGTTCCTTTATTTGATTTATAAATCATTTTAGTGTTGTACGTGTGTGTTGGATAAAGCATTTGGCAAACGAAAAGCTGAACTGCATCAAAGGATAGATATGTAGGTGTGGGTTTCATCTTATTCATTTCTTATTTCATATTTCCCATGACAGTTTCTGGAGTTGAAGCCGAGATAAGAAACTTTAAAAAAAAGGCAGCAAGCTGTTGAAAATTTTGAAATAGGAAGGAAATGTTTTATAGCAGGGGTTCTCAACCAGTGGTACTTCCAGCTGACTGGCGGTGGTACTCTGACCGCTGGAAGCCCACTATGACGTGGCACTTTCGGCAGTGCGTTTTTACTCCCAAGAGGCTCCTGTCTTTGGCTGAGAAGGGCCCTCGCACCTGCCCGGAGCCCACCTGCCTGTGTTTTCCGGCCTCTGAAAACCTGAAGACCCAGAAGTAACTGGTGATGATGTCATTGCAGTCACTTTCGGTGGTACACAGCAAGAGAGTGACGCTGGAGGTGGTACTTGGCCGGGAAGGGGTTGAGAACCCCTTTTTTTATAGGACTAGAATCAGGCCCCTTGGAGTTATGTGGCCTGAATCCTCAGTATGATTTTATTATTCTTATTGATAATTTACTCCTTTGCTGTTATGCTCATAGCTTCATCAAGTATTGTGCTGAAATTGATGGTTAGATGCTCCTTTGAATAGAACAGTAACTTTATGAGGGCTTCCTTGATGAGGAGATCCCTTGTGATGGCAGGGAAAGCATCTTGTCTGCCATGGATCTTGGACTACAGTGTAACGGTACAGAGGAATGTAGGCATGTTAGGACTTGGGTTGTATGGAGTGACAGTGAGGCACAGGAGCCTGGGCATGACCTGTGTGCCCCTTAACATATGGCCCAGAATCCTTTGCAATGTGCAGAGGACCATCAGCTGTCAAACTGATGCAGAGAACATTCTTTTAGAGCAAGAACTGTGAAAAACTGAAATGTACCCCATGGTATCTATCTAGACAATCACCTGCCTTGCTCATAAATAACAGAAAATAGTTCTTTCTCTCCAGCTAACAGTTAAAGAACCCTGCAGTTCTGTAAGGGACTTGAATCATATTCTTTACTGGCATACAAAAATGACAGAGAAGCTTTGGGGTTATCCTGTTTAGTGCAAGCAGAATGTAAAAGTAAGTCTGAAACATCACCACCTGTAGCCTGGGTGATGCTGCTGGTGTTGGGCACAATATGGCAGGATCCTGTCCTATTGTGCCCAACACCAGCAGCATCACCCAGGATACAGGTGGTGATAAATATAGCTGACAGAGAATCCTGAAATCACAAACTTTCAGTGATACGCAGCTTTCTTGAACAGTGTGCCTGTCTAGTACAGTCTTGCAGAGTTTTTTCTGCTGCAGTTATTAGAAGCAATTCCATTCCATGCCTAAAAATTGTCTTATTTCTTTAGTCAGGAGTTGTTGCTGTTTTACAATTTTCCCATTGTACATACAAGGAGTGTTGAAAAACAAAGAGCCCCCCCCCCCCCGGTGCCTCAATCCTCCATACTTTAGGTTACATTTTCCATATGGCAGGCAATGACTCCCTGTCATAAAAGACCTATGTGACTCCCAGTAATAACAGTTGTGGATTCCCACTATTAAACTGCTGAGTTTAATTGTTTTTATTGGAGGTAGCCAGTTTAGACCGGGGGGAGCCCCAAATACAGATGAATGCAGGAAAATATTAATCACCAAATTAACATGGCTGTTTCTCTGCCAGCCTTGACCGCTCTCTCCACTTTCCCCAGTGACGCTGGTACAGACACACTTCTCTGAAACACCAGTCAAGACTCCCTTCTCTTTTAAAGCCTTTTTTGTGCCTGGGCCAAAGTACATTTGTTCCATGCCAAAACCAACCACACACTACTGTTCACTTAGATTCTGAGGCCTCTCGTGTCCTTTTCAGACCTCCAATAGACCTTGGAAATCAGCAATTGGACAAGTTGGAGTTTTCTTTTTTCCTTTTTGACCTTTGCGTCAATGATGGCAAAGTAACAAGTACTCTTGGAGCCACAGGAGCAGACTCTGTTGGAACACCCCTAGCACTGAGGGTTTAGACTCCGAACCATTCTTGGGTACCCTTCAGGAAAATACAGTATATTGGGAGGATGTTTAAGATGGTCGTAGAGGGAATAATCTACAAACAGTGGGAGCCCTTGCAATAAAAGAGCATTTTCTTCTATTCATGTGCATCGTTGGATAATGCCTGCTTTGGGCCAGTCTGCATGAATTGTATGGGCTGTGTGTTGGTGGAACATGGAGAAGTGTTTTCTGAGATGAGCCCCCGATGGTGTTGAGAAACATAACAGTGAAGGAGAGTGGCATACTAAAATCACACATGAACACAGTTATGTGCTACTAGACTACTGAAGCTAACTTAATGAGAGTGGTTCACAAAGCTATACATTTCATTACCGCTGGTGGAGTCTTCTAAGGGCGTTCTTAGAAGACCCAGCAAAGGTGGGAGGGGAAGGGAACCAGTCCAAAGGTGTTCAACACTCCTGAAGCATCAGATGGAAAACCTTGAGCAAACGAGTTTGCTAGTCTAATACCTGTATCTGTGACCTAGGGCAGAAGGGGAGTCACCACCCCTAAGAAAAGTATGTACCGTAGATGCAGGTTCTGCAATAAAATAGAATTATCCAAAAATGGAACTTAGTTTTTCCTGACTCGTATTGCTCCTATTGCTGTAGGGCAGCCAGAGGAAAGATGTACTTAGTCTACAAAGTAAGTTGCTTTGTGAAAAGCTTTTTCCTTAAACATTTTGTTTGGTGAAATGCTGGGATTTTGATAAGGCTCTCCTTGCATTCATCAGTGTACCAGGCTTCTAACAATCTTTTCTTTCTCTGCAGGGTGTTCCTGTAATGGCAATAAGAAACAAAATGATTTCTGAAGGGTTAAACCCTGAACTTCTTGAGTAAGCAACAACTTTAGTTTAACCTGAATATTATTTGCATGAAGACTTGGTGGAGTTAGCACTTGCAGCAGGGAAAAATATGTTGGTAGCTTCAGAAAAATGTTATCTGTTAACCTTGTTAACAGAAAAATGTTATCTGAAAACCTTGCAAAGTTCAAAGAACACTTAATATTTCATGATTGCATACAGTATTTATCCTGCCTCCATGCTATCTCCAAGGAGGTCACAGCAGTGTACATAGTCCATCCCTCTCCCTGGTAATATCACAAGTAGGTAAGGTTAGGGAGTGAGAGAATGTGGCTGGCTCAGGGTAACCAATGAACTTCATGGCTAAGCGAGGTCTTCAAACTGGATCTCCCTGGTGCAAGTCCAACACTCCCAGCTACATCATACTGACTCGCCATGCAAAAGGCTTTGAGAAAATCAGCTACTATAAGGATTTTGTGTGTAAAGTTAGGAATTCTGCACAGACTAGTTAGGACAAAGTTAGGAGACTAGGAATTCTGCGCAGAGAATGTGCGCTTTCACATTTCGATTTTTATGTCATTGTTAGCTTGATTGTATTTGTTCTTGGAAAATCGTGTTGTCAGTGCACTTGGATAGCTCTGTTAAGTTGGGAGGGGCAGACTATTATGTTTTCCTTGATACATTCCACATGCATGTGGACACACCTTGTATCTTCTCAGTTCACTTTGTACAGGAAGTCCTCACTTAATGTCGTTGATAGGTTCTTAGACACTGAGACTGTCAGCGAAACAACATATAATAAAACTGATTGTATCATAGGCAAATTGATGGCGTGGAGAGCTGTAGAATGGCTACAAAAAGCTCCAGAATGGCTTTGGATAGCTTTAGCAAGGTATTCTGGGGTGCTACTAGTGAAATTGACTACCTTTTTGAAAGGCTACAGAGAGCTGTAGAATGGCTGTGGATAGCTTCAGAATGGCTGCGGAGAGTTTTAAAAGTGACCACGGATGCAGAGAATACATTTGAGAAATTAATGAAAACAAGTAAGATAATTATTTACAGGACGCCACTTTTTCTCATCAACGTTATAACGAAATGATGGTGAAGGAAACGACGTTAAGTGAGGGCTTCCTGTATAGCGAATAATGTTGGCTGTTGCCTACAGACGCTCGTGCCACAATAAACCTCTTACTCTTGAAGATCCCAAAGCACTTTTTGCCGCTACAAACTAGCAGAGCTACTCTTCTGGAAACAGTTAGGGTTTTGACACTTGGGTTTTATGTCTTCTGGCATTCTAGATAATAGAGTTTGATTTCTCGCCTTTCCGTTTCAGGACACCAGATGCTGCTCTGCCTGCCTGGGGAGACAAGGCAAATGCAGAAGAAAGTTCTGATAGTGAATCCTCATTTAGTGACTAAAGGTGTTGATTTGTGTGTGTCTTTTTTTTAATCCCTTCCAAATTCTCTGTAAGTGCTATGTACATAATTTAATCTGGAAAATGTCCTGATAGTTTGAGCCATATGAAGTATTCTTTAACAAACTGCTGCTTTGCACCAGGATCGTCACGTTGTCTTCCACAGAGCGTTGAATGACGTTCCAGTCAAACCTGAAGTGAGATGTCATGATGTGCTCTTACTGTGGTGCCCTTGACTTAGGTTGCTGCTGTTCCACAGAAGCTCAGGATGAAGTCGTGGGGGTGGGGGTGGAAGAGACTGCATTTCTTATTCTTATTGCATTTCCAGTGGCATTATGTAACCCAGATCTATCTTTGAATAATGCTTTACTTCACATTTTGGATTTCTTCTTCCTATTAACTTTCTGTTCAGAATTCAGCTAAAGGTTGTATGTTTTTGGTATTGCATTGTTGTTATCCTTCAGTATTGGATGATAATTTAAAGCTCTATCTAGCTTACATTGGGATAAACACTTTTTTCCCCCAGTGAGCTACAAGTTGGGGTTGATATTGGTGGCTTGTTCAAATGTATAAATGTCCTGCAGAAGCAAACCACTAGACACTGATGCTACATTCTCTTTAATGGGAGATCCTGTGCCAGCTGTGCGGAAATCTTAAGGTTGCACCCCACAAAATGTAGTTTGCACCACCCTAATTGGCAATCGCTATCCTAAACTGCAGTGAGGCTTCTTGTGCTGGATACTTTGTAAATATAACAGTAAGCCCAAAGGGAAAAGTTTCCTTGATGAATATAGCTCTAAATACTGTTGTGAAAAACCTTATTTTTTAATGCACTAGCAAAGATTTATGTTGCATATGATTTGAAGGATGGTTACAACCAAAGTGGAGATTACCTCCAAGTATGTCACGTTGAATGAGGTGAGTTTGTAGTGGGTGTCTGGTGGATGTTCTGAAAGGCAGGTTCAAGAATGAAACCACTTGCAGCGATGGAGACCTACCATCTATTTCCAGACAGATAAGTTGCAAAGAGTTGGCCTATCTGAATTGTAAACCAATCTTCTAGATCAAAGTTCAAAAGTCCCTAAGAGTATTGAATGAATAAAATGGTCAGAGAGGTACTTTGTGTTTGGGTTTTTTTGTTTGTTTGTTGCAAAATTGGATCTGATGCTACCTGGTGAATTTTGCCAGTGATCTGACACTGTCTTAAGGACAATGTTGTGCTTTACTGATTAACAGCATTCTTAAAGTGTACCAGTAGTGGTACACTTTCACTTGCACTGGGCTCCTCAGAGCAACCTGTTCCACCTCAGTCGCTAGTTCTGAGGGTTCAGGGGTTGGCCAGGTGAGCCCTCTGATTAGCGTAGGTCCTCAACAAGTGTCCGATCTGGCTGACCACTGACACCACCACTGCAAACAAGCCTCAAGGAACAGGAAGTTCCAGAATCCCGGGGCCATGACGGAAAAAGCCCTGCCACATCTCCATCATACAAACCTCTGAAGGTGGGGGAAACATGCAAAAGAGCCTCAGCCAATGAACAAAGTGGAGGGGCAGATTCACAGTACCATTTCATGGTTAAAAGAACTGTGTGCATTCTGGAGAGGACTGTAAGTTTTGACTTACAGGGATTCTTGGATGTTGAGAATACATACAGTGTAACTTTTGGGAAATGATGGACATACTGTATGGATTCTCATTGGTTCCTCATTTTCCAGTATTGAGTTTATCATTAATTACAGAATAACAAAAAAAGATTACATTACTAATAATTCAGAAATGCAACAAAATAAGAATAAATGTTACATTTGTATATTGTTTCCCTGGCAATACACCTGTGGTGGTTTACAATTTTAAATAATGGCATACAATCTAATAGGCAAGATACAAAAGGAAAGGGGAATAAAGAAGAAAATAAAGCACATTTAGGTACAGATCTCTTCGTTGTGTTGTATCACTGTATAATAGGTAGAACAGCCACTGTGGGGAGACAGTGCTGTTAAGAAGAGCTGAATTATAGTTGGCCTTAGCCAGAGCGATGGAGTGGACCTTGCTGTTATACCTCTCCTCAGTTGCAGTGAGGTGGGGTGGCTGCTGCTGGAGACAGTGCTGCGAGAAGAGGAGCCAAATAGGAGTTGGTCCCAGCAGATGGTAGACTAGGCTCTCTCTCAACATTGCTTCCTTATTCCTGAAAGCAACCTCAGATTCTTCAGTATTTCAATAAAGAATATCCCTTGAAACACTGTGACCATGTCTTCTATTCCAGAAAAAACACACTAATTATCATAACACACTAATCTAATCATAATTAGTTCTAATTATGTAGAGGAAAAAATATTTCCCTTATCAACTGAGTAAAGATTATCGTAGATCTGGCAATGCAAAATCGCCATTTGTCAGCTCCCCGTCAATGTTAATTTATCCTACAGTAGACCCCATGGAAAACAGTCAGCATAGATGCACCCTGAATAATTTTCCTTGTGGAGAATTAAAAACAATTATTATAATAGCAGCAGGGAATAGGAGGGAAGGAAATATGACTTAATGCATGTATTATATATATATATATATATAAAAATAATATACACCCAGATATATATACACACACACACAGTACACGCAAAAGTGGTTTGAAAGAATTGGCCCAAAAATACACCCCAAATGCCTGTTGGGCATTAGTGGGGGTTTCTTAACTGAACTTGGAAAGCCTGATTATAATAAAGAGAAAAATGTTCCTGAAAGTCTGCTAAAATAGTATAGGAACGGATGCCTTGGAAAATGCACCCAGTCGCCACAGGAACTTAGAAGTTGTCCTCTAAACAACTTTCTTTGCCTGGAAAAAAGGGCAAGCTGTGGATTAAAGCAAAGTACATCCCGCCATGATTGTCTGGAGAATGCCTGACGGGTATAATTTGTGTGTCTTGGCCCTTCTCTACTATATTTTATGCCAGTAATGGAGGAAATGGATTTAAAGTGAGGTGTTCTGGATTTCCCCCGAGGTACAATGCAAATGTACAGATCTTCAGTTGATTTTCTCCTATTTATGTAGGCCTGTTGATGGCCAAATCTGGAGAACAGTCCTTTTATTTTTATTTTTTTTCATAATTTTTAAAGCAATGAAACTGCTACTGTGTGATATTTACAGTATTTGGTATCAATGGTGTAAAAAGGTCTTTGTATATAATTTGAGTCTTGTGTACATGCATTTGGTGCACATGTGAAACAAAAACACATCTGGATTCGGATTGCAGCATGAGGGAAGGTGGCTTTAATTGTTTGCCCCTGTCATGGTTCCAATCCCGATTGGGCCCCCATGCGTGCTATTTACCCAAGAAGGAAAGTCTTATACTGAGTCAGGCCATTGGTCCACCTAGGTCAGTATTGATAGTGGTTTTTATGGGTTTCCGCTGCCCTACCTAGAGATGCCAGGGATTGAACCTGGGACCTCTTGCATGCAAAGCACATGCTCTACCACTAAGCCATTGCCCCTTCCCATGGCTTGCTGGGCCAGCCCCAAGGTTCAGGGGACCCTCAGCAAACTGCCCTCCATGGGTCATCTCCTACCTGACTGGACATAATAGAGTCACTCCACTAGCAATGCCACACAAAGGCTATGGGCGCAAAGATGGTCTTGGGCATTAGCAGTGCGCCTTCCAAAGACCCTGGGCCCTCTGCAGCTACCCAGCAATGCTGGCCCTTGATGGCTTAGATTCAAAGCCATGGTTAATATCAATAAGCCATGGTATGGTATGATGACTTTGCTGAACCAAAGTGAAGTTCTTTGAACATTTGGGTCTACAGCAGGGGTTCTCAACCTGTGGTACGGGTACCCCTAGGGGTACGCGGACCTCTTGCTGGGGTTATGCAAAGTCCTGCCCCTTATCTGCCCCATCAGCAGCTAATTAAGTGTTAATTAACATGGATTTTAAAATATAATTATTTTCGGAGCCCTTCTGTCTGATTTCGGTTTGGGGCTTATTTTTGTACTTTGGAAAATGTACTTTGGTAGGGTGGGGGAGGGAGAAGCTGATTTTGGGAAGTGTGACTTGGAGAGAAAAAAAGAGATCCTTGCATGTCTGTCTGTCTGTCTGTCACACACACACACACACACACACACACACACACACACACACACAAGTTAAATAAGAGATTTTTCACATTTAAATTTGTTTTAGTACTTTTTTATTTAATGATTAATTACCTAATTAATTGATTAATCCAATTAATTAGCTGTTAATTAGCAGGGGGTACTTCAGAAAATTGGACTATGATAGGGGGTACCCGGGCCTCCAAAGGTTGAGAACCCCTGGTCTACAGTATTAGTAACCACAGTAAACTAAATATTAAGAGTAGCACTGGGGCTGAAGTATGAAAAGCAACATGATTGCTGGTTTGGATACAAGTCTTAAGTCGAACTGTGATAGGCCAAGATGAAAAGAATAATCACTTTCCACATACCCAAATTAATACTAGAAATGTACTCCTTGCCATTCATTCCTCCTTCTCAGATGAAGGTTGCAAACGATGAAAATGTTGAGGAGCCAAAGACAGGCTGGCTCTGGGCATGAACGTCTTTCTGCTGGAACCTTTGAATCACAGAGTGAGAGATCGGAGGGGAAGGTTTATTTCTTAACAGCTTTGCTAACCACTGAAAAAGTCTTTCCCAAAAGTGCTGAAATGAGGTGGGATGGATTTATATAAAGATTTTAAAATGTTAGACATCTTTTCCTCAAAATATCAAGGATTGCTTTTATAGCTAGATTGGAATATTTGTGTAAAGCTGAAAAACTTGGCCTAACATAGATAGGATATAGTCTATATCCTCGTGATTTAAATTTATGGACTATTTAAGAAGCTCTGTCCCTTAAGAGTTGCTCATCCCAGCTCAAACTTTCACAATCTCAGGGTGCCAGTGACCAGCAGTCATATTTTTTAGTATGTGCAGGTTTATTAGGAATACTTTACATTCAAGAGGTGGGGGAACAAGAGAAAATGTCTTTTTCATATTGGCTCTCAGACTGAAATCTTCAGATGCAAATAACTCAACTGTAATGCTGCTGCAATGATCTCTTAGAGCCTCTGTGATCAACACTTTACTGGTTTAATGGTTGGTGAATTTGCTGATCCAGCAAGTTTTAGGACTTGGTTGCAAAAAAAAAAAAGGCTCATACCATAATCTGATGTAATATACAAATATTTGTCCATTTTTCTCTCTCACTGTTCCCTCTTCTCTCTCCCCCACCCTCCAATTTAATCCACACAAGAAGTCGGTGAAGTGGGTTTGACTGAAAGAAAGTGGCTGGCCCAAAGCCAGCCAGTGAGCTCCAAGGCTGAGTGGTGATTTGAACCCAAGCCTCCCTAATTTAGGCCAACACACTTGCTACCCCTTACTGACTCTTAATATTAGTGTCTGAAAGTGCAACGTTCAAATGACACCTCCTATAAAAACAAGATAACTTCTTCACCTTTATGTCTTTCTTCACACAACCCCTAATCATGATCAGTATTTACACAGTATTCACAGCATTTCATGTATGTTGTCTTAAGGAAGGTCAGTATTACCCGTATTGTCCCGAGTATAAGACGCACCCTTAAAGTTTGGTGCTATTAAAAAAAATTAATTAAATCACTGGCATTAAATTGCAACAGCCTGATTATAAGACGCACCCCTAGTTTAAAAACTTAAATTAGGAGAAAAAAGTGAGTCTCATACTCAGACCAATACGGTATTATTGTCGTATTGCAGATGGAGGGAGGAGGAGGAGGCTAGGGCTTGCCTAAGGCCACCTAGTATGTTGAGAGAGCAAAGACAGGGCTCTTAGCTGGCTCTTCCCAATCCATAGCACAGTCTCTTAGCCACAGTCCTACACTAAAAGCATTTACTGAAAAGACCTTTCATTAAGACCCATGCTACCTTAGGCAGCTGCCTCCCTCATTGTAGGGCTGGCCCTATTAAGCCTTTCTGTCCCAAGCTACCTGAAATGGATGGAGAAGTTGCACCAACTTGCAATGAGAGGGGGCTGAACACCCTTGCAGGTCTAGCCCATAAACTGCTGGACATTTTGGAAAACAGGTGTGGTTTTTTTTCCTGATGCTGAGAGCTGGTTAGGTTTGGGAGGACCCAAAGTGATGCTGTGGTGAATTTAGTACTGCCAGTGCCTGGGTACTTGTTGCTGCTGCACACCCATGATGATATCTGCCCAATGATAACCAGTGCATTTGTTAATAAATCTTATTCTATGTTACAGTAGGTCTCCCGTGTCTTCTTCAAATCCACTGCCTAAGGAAGGGGAAGCACAAAATGATATTTATCCCAGCAGTGCTCTCTAGCACGTGGTCATAGGAAAGTCCCCAGATTTCGACTCATCCCATAGGTTTTAAAATCACAGGCTGGCATGTCAGACATTTGCAAGAAAAGAAGTGCAATGTGGTTGCACAGAACTAGGTTATAGAATCGCGCTGAGACTTATGGCATCCAAAAACAGAATTTTATTTCCCTCTGTTCTCGGACAGAGTTCACTGGGACTTTATTGCACTTCATAGTTAAGGGTTTGTATCCACATAGCAGTTTTGCAGATGGGCAGGGCTGTTTCCCCAGGCTTTAGTCAGAAGCATATAGTATAATCAGATCAGGGCAGTGGCACCACCAGGGAAAAATATTGGGGCGGGCACAGCAGAGGCAAAGTACATGGGGGGGGGGAGTTTTGTCCCACATTAGACATCTGAAAGAGCCATACTAGTGTCTTTCACATTAATGCTCCCATCCTAAACATATTTTCTCCAAAGTCCAATGGATTATGATACAGTTCAAAGTTCTTTTCCCCATCCCAGCCTGTCACTGATGGACAGAAGTGACCCCATGGAGGAAAACTAATCTTGATATGTATTGATTGATGATAATAATAAACAGCACTCTTAAGTATGCGAGGGTGCCTTTCCTTCAAGTAACCACAGGGGTACAGCAAGCTACTTGTCGGATGCTTCTCCTCTGCCCCCATTAGCACTGCCTATGGCCAGAGAGAACCAATGGGTGGCCTGGAGTAGGGGCAGAGACAATATTACTCTTCTCTCTGCCCTCCTGGAGCCTTCAAGTGATATTATAAGTATGGATTTTGTCACCCTTGAGGATTTCTACTTTAAAAACAAATAAAAACAATTATCTACCATAGTTCTCATGGGTTGAGGACCCAGCTTGGAACCGCATAGCCAGTGTCAGGTGGAAGTTAAGAAATGCACTTGATTTAGCAAGCCTGCTTTATACAGGATGTGGGGGAAGCCTTTACCTGTGTACACTTTCTCTTTAAGCCGAGTCACATTTAAACACACGTACCATGTGTGCTGGCCCATGGACGTGGTAATGTTAGCACACCAGCAATTGATAGCCCCTGTAGGAGAGCCACTGGCAGGCTAACCTTTCATGCTAAGTCACTAAATGCATTTGAACATGACCACATGGAAAGTTCGTATGGGGAAGGTTTTTCCCCAGGACCTGTGCTCTGTATAAATCAGGTCTGATGTATCAGAAATATAAAACAGGTGAAGTGATATTTTTCCAACAAATCAACTCCTGTCAGCGTAGAAATATGCAAGTTTTAGACTTGCATGGAATTCTGCATTAAACAGAACAGAAAGGCAACTAATTCTCAGCTTTGGAAGGAGCAAAGTTCATTACCGACGATGTGATAACGTTGAAAAACCTTGCCTTTTTCTTCACTAATAGAAGCACAAGTGTATCACCCTACCTATTTTGTATGATTTGCTGGAACCACCACAGCAACAGCTGATCCTACCAAACGAAAAACCATACTCCTTTCAGGTTCTTTGTCTATTTGGGCAATAATGGGAATCTCGCTCATAAGGAATCCATTAACATGGAAGAGCCTTTGAAGCTTCAAGCTGTCTTTTTAGTCTCCTTTTCCACTGCCAGCCACTGATTTGAGGAATGTTTTAGAAATACCTGCCAATACAATAATGGAAATCATTTTGGAACTGGGAATCACAGTTACAATCTCAGGAAAATACCAGAATTTATTGCTTGCTCCAACTTATGAAGTAACATCAGCAGCAGCTCTTCTTGGTTCGTTCGTTCTCTCTCTCTCTCTCTCTCTCTCTCTCTCTCTCTCTCTCTCTCACACACACACACACACACACACACACACACACAGAGAGAGAGAGAGAGAGAGAGAGAGAGAGAGAGAGAATGAACAGATTTGATGTAATGGCAGGGTTGCTAATTTTGATTGTAAAGACAGAGCTTGTTCTCTGAGCATTTTTAAACATAACCCCAACAATTTCTCACTTCATAATTTGCCTTCCCATGACCTTGTTTTGGAATAGACTGCATGCAGATGGTCTGTGTAAGGATCCTCAGAATTCCGCCAGTTCCCAGCTAAGTTCAACTATTCATGGAAGACTCAGGAGCATTTACACTTTGAGAAAATAATTATGTCATTTTAAAGATCAATGTGGTAGGTACAAGTTACACAACGCAATCCTGTGTAACCTTGCACTGGTGTAACAGTAGATGCACCAGAGTGTAACAGCAGATGCACCAGTGTAAGTGCACTTAAGTGCATCTACTGCACTTAAGTGCACTTAAGTGCATCTACTGCACCAGTGTAAGTGCACTTACACTGGTGCATCTACTGTTACACTGGTGCAAGGTTACACAGGATTGTGCTGACAATCATTTAAAACACACACACACACACACACACACACACACACACACACACACACACACACACACACACACACACACACACACACACACACACACAATTTGCTGTGAGGTGGTGTCCCATGGATTCCATTGCTCTGTTCCTAAACTCCCAATACATTCAGTTATGATTCATGAAGCACACTGCCCTGCTGATTCGGAATGCTTATTGGGAAACAATCCCGCTCCCTTGATCTTAGTGGGGCAGCCCTACAGGCAATGTCAGTAGAATGAGCTACTGTACCAAGACAGTAGCTCATTCCCACCTGCCCACAAAACTCCATCAAAATCAATAGGACTTACTCCAGAGAAAAGACGTTTAAGATGGGAGCAGTAATGTGAAATATACTGTTTGTTCTATGCCATAAACTAAATGTGAAACAAAGCTCCCGCCCCCCACAATACCATGGAAATGCACTTGCCCCTTATGTGCTCCTCCAATTTTCTTTTTCTTCATATATTCAGCACTATATAGCACATCAGGGGAAGGTTGTAGGAGGATGGGAACGAAAAGAACACATAATACCTGTGTGCTGCTGTTTGTTTTTGGGCTGGTGGTTCTGTTTTCTAATTGGATTTGCTGTCTCTGTTGTTACATATTTTATTTTATTTTAAATTGTATTTTACCATTTGCCATGTGTATTGTACAATTTTGAATGGGTTGGAAGCTGCTTTGGGTTTCCCTTCAATGAGACTGTCAGGGAAGGTACTGGGAGAGAAGAGAGGCTAACTGAGGGCAATAGAGCCTTGTGGTCAGCATACACGCCAAAAGGTAGAGTATACGTATTCAGAATTCTAAATGAATTAATAAGGCTGTATATTTCAAACAAACAAACCACCATCTAGAGCAAAAAAAAAAGGGGGCCCAGGACAGGAGCCAAATTCATATGTAGGGAAGGGGCCCAAAAGAAACTGTACCCCCTGATAAAATTCCTCCGAATGGCCCTGCCAACATGCCCAGTGACTATGCCTGGGCAATGGTGTAAAGTACCGAAGGTTGCAAAGAAAGAAATCAGTGGGCTGAGAAAAGGTACAGTAAGTAACCCTGCGTTTGCTACAACATGTGCAGGCCCACACCCAGTTGTTACTCACTGAGAAGATCAGTACAGTACTGGCATGCAAGATCTCTGAAAGACAGCACCACTAATTTCTTGCAACGTGAGCTGTGGGAGAGTGTTGGATGTGGTGTAGGGCACAATCTCGGCTCATGTGGGACCACGGAATTCAACAAGACTAACTAGCACTCTCTGTATGAACTAAGGGCTCACCCTAGACTCCTCTGCACTATGCAAGAGTTCCCAAAAGGCAGACATTTTGAAAACCACCCCCTTACACAGGATTGCCAGTGGTTGGCTAGGGAGGGTACTCCCTTGCCGTTAATAGGATGAGATGGGTAAATCTGGTAACTGCAATTTTGCTGATGATTCCAGTACTGTTACAGAAGAAGTGGCAGCTACTCAGCCTCTCCAGACTCCCTCAGTATATAGGAGGCTCAAGAGCTACCTTGAGTCGGGCTTGGTTACCCTTTCAAGTCCATGCTTATTATTAACGTGGCCACTTTGCAGCTGATAACTAGGTAGAGCAGCTGTGATGAGAACACAATTTATGTGGCTCAATGCCTAGAGCAGGGGTTCTCAACCTGTGGTATGGGTACCCCTAGGGGTACGCGGACCTCTTCCTGGGGGTACGCCAAGCCCTGCCCCTTATCTGCCCCATCAGCAGGTAATTAAGTGTTAATTAACATGGATTTTAATTTTTTTATTTTCGGAGCCCTTCTGTCGCTCTGATTTTGGTTTTGGGCTTATTTTTGTACTTTATAAAATGTACTATGGTGGGGTGGGGGAGGGAGGAGCTGATTTTGGGAAGTGTGACGGAGAAAAAAGAGATCCTTGCATGTCTGTCTGTCTGTCTCTCTCACACACACACACACACACACACACACACACACACACACACACACACACACACACACACACACACACACACACAGAGTTAAATAAGACCTTTTCACATTTAAAATTGTTTTAGTACTTTTTTATTTAATGATTAATTACCTATTTAATTGATTGATCAATCCAATTAATTAGCACTTAATTAGCAGAGGGTACTTCAGAAAATTGGACCATGATAGGGGGTACCCGGGCCTCGAAAGGTTGAGAACCCCTGGCGTAGAGCAAAAGTTTTTGTTTGTTTGTTTGTTTTTTAAGTGCAGAGACTCATCATTTATATGCATTAAGACTAGCATTCAAAGTCCTAACTGGCCTCAGGCCAAGGCTCCTGAAGGATCACCACCTCCCACATGAACCAGACTGATTTGCTGCATTCCCTGTCAGAGGCCTTGCTCCAGATGCCCCCTGAATCAGAGGTGACATAAAGGGAGGTCCTCATCACCTGTGGCACCACAGGTGTGTAATACCTGACCTTCCCCCAAGAGGTGCACGTGGCACTTCCACTGTCTACCTCGTTTAGGGGCTAAGACTGGACTTAATTGTCAGGGGTCACCTTTACCTAAATCCTTGTTGCTTATTTCCTATGACAGCCCTGATTGATATCTGTTGCTGGTGTTAATGCTTATTCTGCTCTAGTCTTACTGTTGTCAAGCAACATCCTGGTCTTAGTAATAATAGGCTATCTCTGAATGCCAGATGCAAGGGAGTTGTCCTGTTGTCTTGTGTGCTCCCTGAGGCATCTGGTGGGGCCGCTGTGGGATGCAGGAGGCTGGACTGGATGGGCCTTTGGCCTGATCCAGCAGGGCTCTTCTTATGTTCTTATTGTTATTGTTATCGTCATCATCCTGCACCTTGTTTTCAGTGTTTTCTGGGTTTTATTTCTGATGTAAGTCACTTTGGACAGTTGGTTGGAAAGGGAGGCTGTGCATTTATTCAATAATTATTTTAAAAAAATCTCTCAAAAAGAAAATCAAATTAGTACAAGGCTCCCCAGTGTCATGCCTGCCACTCATCTCCTCCACCCCCTCACCCCCCCCCCACTGATGCTCTCAGTGCTCTAAAAGTGATCATCAGTACGTCACCTTTGTCTAAATTCCACAGAAAATAGCAAGGGTTTCACCTCACTTATGTAAGCATTTTATAAAATAAGGTTTAAAGTGGCAAGTGAGTGGGGGGCCCTGATGTCAATGCTAAAATCTGTTTGATGAAAAATCTTTTAGGAGAGAGGCAGATCATTTGAGGGTCCCCAGGACTTTAAAATACCTGCCTAGTCTTAAATCTGTCAGGCAAGACAGGATTAAGGCGACCACAAAATGGAGGGAAGTAAAGCTAATTTGCTGATGGTCATGAAGAAAGATGGCTTTGGAGTAGGAGCCTACAAACCACATGCTCATACTAGCATGCCATGAGAGTACGCTTTGCCAACACAATCTGTGTGAATTGAATATTATGTAACACAGAATGACGACAGTGAACAAAAGAAGAAAGTGGACACATCGCCAACTATGTGCCCCAGAATCGAAGCAAGGCAATGTCAAAGAAATGCTTAAATATTCTCAAGAGAACAAGCACTTGTTTGTTGGAGCCTGGCTTTTCCTTATGTGTCCAGCTGTTTCAAAAGCTCAGTCCCACTGGTTGGTGAGACTCTTTCTCATCTTTCCACTTTAGAACAATGTTAACAGAGAAATGCATCTTGCTTAACAGAAAATTCAAATTAAGTTCAGAAACCCAAGTGAAACCGTATCTCTCTTTGGATCTGCATGAAGCCTTATGTTTAAACACTCTGGGAGTTTATGCTGCCAATCCACTTTTGTGCCTTCAGGGGAAGAGGAAATAACCCCCACCCCACCCCTACCCCACTTCTGAAAAAGAGAGACTGCTCCAGAGGATTACAGCTTGTCCTTCTTTTACCTTCTCTGTGTTTCCAGCTTGCAAACACATAAAAATAGGTTCACCAGAGTTTGCCACCAGGGCCAAGTTGGGGCTTTTTAATGCATTAGCAGGGGATTTTATTTGGCCCATAATGATCTGTGCTGAATGCTGATCAAAGCAATAAAGACTATGCAAGAGATAAGAGTGACCACTTGGTTAGCTTGCTTGACCTCATTCATGAAGGTTGTGGGTTTGGATCTTCTTAGGGCCTAACAAAACATTACACACACAAAAAGACCATTGGGGTTTTTCATTACACATATTTGCATGTAACATTTAGTCAGGCTATCGCTCCATGGGCCTCTTCCAATGCTACAATATGTGGTTTTTATCCTCAAGGAAAGAACTAAGGTGCAAGATGCCACAACTTTCAAACTGATGTGCATATTCCAAGCCTGGACCTTATCAAACAACTAGTCTATCCACAATTTGTCAAAGTAAATATCATGGGAGAGAAAAGCTTTTCATAGTGGATACAGAGAGCCAGCCAGAAGAAGCAAGTTACTGCTCTGGGGATTAGAACATTCCATTAAACAATGTTGGAATTATTACAGGTATTTCAATTGCTCTACTACCTACAAAACATACTTCTTGACGTCTAGATAGAGTTACTCTGCATTTTTTTCCATTGTGATATACAAATCTAGTTAACACCACATTTTCAAAATTTAAAATCTTGGTGTATGGTAGCCAAATTGTTAGATCTGCATCAAAATAAAAAAACAAAAAACTAGCAGCCAGTATTGGATATAAATCCAGTGCATGCCAGAAAATGATACATGTAGTAAGAAAACAGGTATTGTAGCTATTCAGTAGCTACAGGTTAGAGGAAATGGACAGGTTGTCCCCTTCCATGTTGTAAGGCTTATAACATGGAAGGGAAGGATTAAATTGGCAGTCTTGATTACATCTACATTGCAAACTGGCTTTAAAGTTACTTCCCTGAATCATTTGGATCCATTTGTGAGAATACTGATAATTTTCTGCTAAAGATCTCCTACGCTGTTAGATCTCTAGTTCTGTTACATATTCTCCTCATTCAAGTGACAGTTGAGTTGAAAGTATACATGCTTGTATAAGGTGGGTTCTTTACAAAAGGTGAGTACCGTGCATATGGTCCCAACTTCCCAATGCACATACAGCCATGATAAGAAAAACAGCCTAGGTTTGTCATGTAAACGTGGCTCTGGTCCTCCATTGCCTCAGCGGTAAAGCATCATCATGAGCACAAAAAGAAAATTGGAAGAAGGCGCTGAAATCTTCCTTTTTTCCTCCTAAGAACTGACGCTTAATGTTCCACAAACTAGAACATTCCCTTACTTTGGGGGCTTCCCTGTCACCTGGTAAATGATGTCTTGACCCAGTTTAATAGCATGTTGGACAATGAACTGTAGTCTTGTACAGTAATACCTCCCATAATGCTGACTTGCTATAGTATTCTTCATCTTGGGTTGATTGTCAGCCATTGTAGCCAATGGAAGCAGTGCATTTTGTGTAGGGTAGGACCAATCAGCTCCCATTTCCTCCAATGGCATTTCCCATAGAACAGTTTCAGGCAGCATTTGGCCTTCCAGGAGTGGATCCTGGGGTTAACAGAGATGTTACTCTGTATAAACAATCATTTTTGTCAGACTTTCTACCACTATTATTATAGCATTGATTCATTGTGCTATAATCCAAGCAGCAGTTATCAGCAGTAGGTGTAACTACTGTAATGCCTCAGAGAGGGGCAGCCCAATCCTGCCTAAGTATCCGGCAGGCGGCACAGGCCGCCCGCCGGATCCTACCCTGGGTCCCCCCAGGTGTAGCGCGATTTCGCTGGCGGACGTCAGAGGAGGCCATGTAATGGCAGATCCGGCCAGGGAAGGGGACCTGGATATGCCAGCCATCATCTCTGCCCCTCCCCCAGGCCGGCTCGGTCAACAGCTGGCCTCCCGAACCGCCCCCACACCCGCCGGAGCTGCACTTACCTTCTCCGGTGGCCGCAGAGACGATCCGGCAGCGGAATGATGGTGACCGACCTCCGTGCCAGCTGCCCTTACTCACGAGTTGTTGCAAACGTGCTTTACAGCCAAGTAGGGTTACCCCCCCATGTGTGCACTATCCATCAATACAGATTTTTTAGTTTGACGTTGCCTCGTCAAAAAGAAGCACAGTTTGTATAACCTACCAAGTCAAACACAACCCACCAGATATGGATAGGAACCTAGAACCGAAAACAATGGTGCTGTCAATCACTTCACAGGCTAAAGGCCATACAACATTCTGTTTGGCTCACTGGGTCATTCCCATCTTGAGTCGGAGCCCTCTCACCGACCCAAGCCTTCAAGCTTATTAAGGGCAGGCTATTGGACATTGAGCAACAAGTTCTTTCTGCAGCAGCGCAGAAAATATGTCCCCCCCACACATTTTCGACTAACATCATCTGTATGTAAAATGGCCAAATATCTTACCTTATTGAAAAGTCCACAGGAACGACGTGCCTTAACATTAGCGAGATGCAATGTGCTCCCATCTAATGTTACAACTGGCAGATATAAATCTGTGCCACGTGAAGCATGGCTATGCCCTTGAAATAACACGGCTATTGAAACCGTGCCTCATATGTTATTGTATTGTGATCTATACCAAGATTTGCGTTTATCCTATTTAGGTCCGATTTTGATTAAATTCACAGGATTTTCTGATTTGGAAGTCATATATTACCTATTGGCTGGTGATGATGAATTACGCACCAATCAAATAGGAAACTATCTGGATTTATTAATAAAACGTCAAAGTGATCTCACCTTCATATGACGCAGATTCATTTGGTTACAGATGGCGGTTGGAATCCTTATTACTGTATGTATCGGCGTATAACATGCACTTTTTATCTAAATTTGTGACCCAAAATAGTAGGGTGCGTGTTATATGCCGATACTAAAAAATCCCTCTCCCCCCCCCCCCCGGCCGTTTTAAAGCATATTCGGGCTTACCGCGTTGTTGTTTAGCGGGTCCAATCTTCGTCCCGCATTGCCAGCTGCATTGCGGCCCCGCCGGGACTGCCCCCAGTCAGCAGCTCCAAGATGCGAGGCTCCTAGGCGCTGGACGCGACCAGGGAGCAACTGCGATGTTTGCACAGAGCCTGCAGTCGCGTTCAGCACCTGCGCAAAGTTCCCTGATGCTGAACGCGACTGCAAGCCCTCCGGAAACATCAGAGGAACTTGGATGATTCTGGAGGGCTTGCAGTCGCGTTCAGTGTCAGGGAACTTCGCGCAGGCGCTGAACGCGACTGCAGGCTCTGCGCAAACACCGAAGTTGCTGCGATATTTGCGCAGGGCTCCTTGGTCGCGTCCAGCGCCTGGGAGCCTCGCATCTTGGAGCTGCTGACTGGGGGCAGTCCCAGCGGGGCCGCAATGCAGCCGGCAATGCGGGACAAAGATTGGACCTGCTAAACAACAACGCGATAAGCGGCCAAGTGGCCCAAAAATGCTTTAAAACTTTTTTTCTTGGAACCCAGGGCCAAAAGGAAGATGTGTGTTATATGCCGGTGCGTGTTATACGCCAATAAATACGGGTATATCTTATTATCATTCTAGATGGTCCTTTGCAGTTATGTGCTGGTGGTATCCACCTATTACGATTGTCTTAGCTATTGTTTTTATGTGTTGGATTAGTCTGTGCTTTATGATATTGTTTGCTTGCTTGTTATTTATATTTTATGTATGTTTGTCTTTATGCCAATAAAGTTTCATTCATTCATCATCATTCATTCCCATCTTAGTCTCAGTATTTGCTGTTGAGATTATATATTGAAGCAGAATTGTGAATTGCATGGCTGTAGATAATAGATACTACTGAGTAGAACTCCTACTGCCACTAAAAAAAAATGGCCTCCAACACTAACAAGCTTCCAAAGTAAATTATTGCCCTAATCTGAATGTTGTACATATTCTGACTAAGAGCTGCTTTTCTCTATGAACCCAGAAACACACAGCTGGGGATGTCCATTGGATAAACATGCAAACTACCCACACATTTATTTCTTCCTAGGGAAGTCTGCAAGGATTTGTGGCAATATACAGTATACTACCAAATCCAATATAGTCTGCTAGCACCATCTACTGTACAACCTGAAAAACATTTTTAAAAATGCACACACCAACCTTCAGTTGCACATTGAATTTACTGGGATAACTTAAGCATCAGTCAGTCTGCAACCCTACTTTATACTTACTTGGGAACAGTGTGGGGCTGAACTCAGTGGGGCTAAAGGCTGATCTCCACCGCACAAATTCCAGCACGTCCCAGACGCATGCGGAGAGTGTGGCTTCCATTTTATCTGATTGCATCGGAATGTGGGAGAGCCGCGCAGGGTCACTCAGAGGAATTTTATCAGGGGGTACAAAGTTTCTTTGGGGCCCCTTCCCTTCATGTGAATTTGGCTCCTGGCCCTGGGCCCCCTTTTTGACATATTTTTGACCCTGGGCTCGGATATGATTTACCCCCTTAACCCCCCCCCCTCAAAGGCCCTGGAGCCATGCTCTCCTGAGTTCCGTTGCGATCGGCCGTGGACCATGCTCATGATTTGAGAGGGCAGGATGCAGAGCTAATTGTTTGACCAATTGGATGAGAGGGTTTTTTCAGCCAATCGGAGAGCACTTGTGTTTCAGCCAGTCACCACTGAGCTTTATTAAAAGGCGGGACATCCCATCTCCCACAAAGAATATTCTACAAATCCATGTATGTATAAACATGCCTCATTTTTATTAACTATAAAGAAAGTGCTCAAATGTTTGTGTGTGTTATCATGTGTTTCATTGTTTTGGGGCTCAATTGAAACGACAGTGATCACCTTTAAAATACCTGAATGGTTTGGCCCCAGGATATTTGAAGAGCTGACTCTCCTTGCATGCATTTGACTGCTCGCTTTGCTTGTCATCTAAGGTCATTCTTCATATTCCACTGTCAGTCCACCGAAGTCTGGTTGGCAGTAACGCAAGACAGGGTCTTTTCAGTTGTACAGCTCAGGCCTGTGGAACACTCTGCCCCATGACATCCACTTGGCCCCTTTACTGATATTTCAGCATTTTGGTAAACATTCTTATTTTGCTGTTTGGTATTGATTGCTTTCCTCCACTCATTTTGTGACAACCCCCCTCCCCCAATGCTGCTCCTTAGTTTTAGTGTACTGTTGAGCTCTGGTTTAGACATTAGGCATTTTAACTGATTCTTTTTGTTGTTTTTTCAAACAGCTTTGGGGGCACTTCTAAAGGCTGAAAGGTGGAATAGAAATCCTCAGTTAAATAAAAGTATTGGAAAAGTCAGATTTCTGCCCCAACCTAGAGAAAGTTAGTCATGCAATCCTTATACAATCCTATGCACACTTAGGAGTAAGCTCTAAGTATGTTCATTTCAAGTAAACGTTCATCAGACTGGGCTGCATGTCCCACTGAAATCACTGGGCCAAACTGACCTACTTACTAATGTAGGTGCCATTAATTTCAAATGGGATTTGAGAACTACCACCTTTCTTTGAATAGGGGCTGGTTCGTCCGTCCCCCCCCCCCCAGTATATTAAAACACACACACTTAAGTTAGTTAAACCATTTCACATTTTCCCCATCTTAACACTAAGAATGGTAGGTATTTTACAGTATGATCCTAAGTACATTTAGGATTCCCCCACTGAATTCTAGAGTGCATAAGGAGTGCCCCCTGAGTTCATTTTTGAGGCTATCTCTGTTCCCCACACAAATAAAAAGGAAACATTTGTACAGAAGAGGAAATTATGTTCCACTTTCTTGAATTTGCATGCTTTCAGAGATTCTCTCTTTTAAAAATGAAATGTGAGTATTTAAAAATACATAATAGTTTTTGAAAAACAGGTTAAAAGCAAATAAATGATACATAAGGAAATATTAGTAAAATTAAAGACAGTTTGCATTAAGATGATGCAGATTGCAGCAGGTTCATGTCACGTCAGCTTTGCCAGTTCCTGTTGCTCTGCAATGGTTTTGTTAATAACCCTCTCCTCCCTCAACCCTGGCTTCTACAATCTTTATGGATAACAAAAAATGGTCAGAGGTTTTCATGCATTTCTGTTGATATCCTTATTGTAACTCCCTAGAACGAAAGGGAAACAAGAACAGTCACACATCAGCAACTCATTTCAAAGTACTCATGTTACCTCCTTCACTAAGGGAGTTGGATGAACAGGACAGGAATATATTTCAGACCCAGGCAGAAAAGCAACAAAAGGCTTGGAACTTAACAAGGAACTGAACAGTTTAACAATCCTATGTGTACTCAGAAGTCCCATTGTGTTCAGTTGGAAAGTGTGTGGGATTGCAGCCACAGACACTTTAGCAGAATCAAGCTATATCATCTACTACTGACAATATCATAAATTGGTCATATGTAGACATGAAAATACAGAGATACTTATTGTTATTGGCAATTGTTCAGAGGATTTAGAGATCAGAGAAGAACAGTCTGTAGAAATGTAGTCACGTTGTTGCATCCCAATTCCATCTCTGGCTTGGAATAAAGGAGACGCTGAAGAAGATGGGGTTGGGTGGCAAAATGAAAAGGGAGAAATATGCTCCCATTATATGCTCCCTCATTTTCTAAAGTCTCTCTTCCAAGATGAGGGGTGGAGAGGGTGTATATAGAGAAAAACTTATCTTTGTGCATCTTGCTCCTCCAATGTTAGATCCCAACTGAGAGAATCTAAGTCAAATTAGACATGCATGCAGAGGCTTGCTTTTGAGCCTTTCAACTGAAGCTTCTTTAAACCTATAAATAGTGCAGGGGGGGGGGGGGACACAGAATCAAGTGTCTGGGTTTGCCCCCAGAGATGGGGCAACCTTGGTGTGCCCTGGACGGAACACCCTGAGGCAAGAGAGGTTATTTCCAGAATGGGGGCCATTGAAATTGTTGCAAGATCCAATGTGCTGCAGAAAAGTTGTGACAGGGCTCCCTCCGTCAGCCTGGCAATGGAGAGCTCTGAGCCAGAGTGTGACTCTGGGAGGGGAGAGGCCAGAACTTGCAATGACTGTCTGGAGGAAGGCTTTAAACATTCAAGTTTAGAGGTCTGTGATGAGACGCGAAGGTGGGCAGAGTGCTCTGGAAGGACCCCCTGAAGTAAGGAGGCCTGGACAGCCCAGAGAAGCTGCCTGCTGGGAGGAGGATGAAATAAAGTGAAAGCTGAACACCATCTCCTCCCTGGGAGTGAACTCTGAGGCCAAATGGAAGGTTGCAGGCTGGCCCCATTTCCTGCTTCCAAGCAGGTAAAGAGAAGGGACCAATGACAGGCAGATGTCCTGGGCCACGTAGAGGCACCTAGACCTGCCACAACCACGGGTATTACATCAGGAAGGATACTAACCATGGCTAAGGCTAAGTGCTAAAGTCCTCCAACCCCATTGTGATAGTTTTGGATGGTTTGCATGCCATCTCCCTCGCCCCCGCCCTGCACTATTGGTAAAAAGAAAAGAGGAAAATTTTAAAGGGTCAAAACCATGCACTTGTGTTGCACATCTAAGTTGACCCTAAGAAAATAGATACAGATAGATACATATTACCCTCTATGAAAAGAGAATGCACGTATATTACAGGAAATGTCTGAAGTGTTACGGCTATCTATTTTTCACACATACACTGGTGAATGCTGACAATTACCTCAAAGCAGTTGTCAGCATTTGCTTGCATGTGGAGAAAGGCATATCTGTTGTGGGACAGTCACAGAATCACCAGATTCTGGACAGTGACTTTTAATATATGAATGATCGAGCATTTATGCTCATGGACATGTTCTAAAAAATGTATTTAACACAGATAGTATTCTACCTCTGTGTGCGTGCGTGTGTGCGTGCGCACCAACTCCAGTTCATGAATAGGGCTAAGTGATGTTCAAATCTACCAGTGGCAGAGAATAATGTTTCATTTACCTTTATTTTAAAATTAAACAAATGCAATTAAACAACAGCTTTTCTTCCCTAACCTGGGAGTTCTGGTAATGCTAGTCAGAGAGGCCAGGCCCAACCCAGATTCAAATATTGGTGACACAGACTCCTAAGGGTCAAACTACATATTATGAAAAATGCATAACGTGGCCCAGTGGCAGTTTTAAAAAAACACCAAAACCAAATCTGTGGTAGGACAAAAGCACTAGTCCCCCTCCACCAGGCTCCATCTCCCAGCACTTTTGTTTGTGTGTTCACTCTCGCTCTCACTCTCACTCATGTAACATGTAATTTGGCCCCAAGTCCTTTCCTCTGAATATGCAACCACCCATTCATCATGCCCACCTGGAAGTCTTTGATGAAAGTTAAGAAGAAGAAAACAAAGCCAAAAGCTACTGTCCATTCGCAGATCGCACTCACAAGATGATAGTTGTAATCCTAGTGAAAAAGAGAAATAAAAAACAAATGCCAAGCACTAAAAATGTATGTGACAGGAACACAATGGCGTAAGAAGAGGATTTTCCGTATTTCAGAGAAGTTCATTTCCTGCATTTAGACAGACTGTAAAAAGTAACTAAAACCTTCATAAAAAAGAGAACTAAATTTGTAACCTAATGTAACACTTCCTGTTAACCCCTTACTTTTGCAATTTTGAATACTTTTACTCTGCCCTGTTTTCTATTTTTTTCCCCAATTAATGCTGCTTTCAGGATTTTTAACCACCTTGTAATGCAAGCCATATTTCAAGGCCCTTTCTATGACACATTTCATAGAAAATATTATTTAAAAACTACAGGCCTGCACAACTTTGACAAGTCAAGCCAAACATAGCTCTGCAACCAAGATGACCCACTGAAACCTTAATGAACTTTGCTGCCTACCCGAGACCCTCATGGCTGGTGGCCTACCCTACATCTTCTTCCATCATGGAACCCAAAACAAAATACACAGGATTCCAAGGTGGACATCCATCCAGGCACTGACCAGTCTTAGACCTGCTTAGCATCATCATGTGAGGTAAAGCAAGAGCAGGAACTTGTATGCCTTCCTCAAAGTGAGATGCTCATGGAGATAGTCTAAGACAGGGATTCTCAATGTACTCAGTGTGGTGTACCACCTACATGGCCGCCACCGCGCTGAGTACCACTGGAATCGGCATATTTGAGCTTAAATAGTTTGTGGGTTGTACAGTGTAAGCTCCATAAGAAACAAAAGGCTGTACCAGGATCATGATAGAAGGTCTAGGTAGGGGATGCAAATACAATGTGCAGAGTTTGTTTGAAGCCAAGATTTATATACCGGTAACTTGTTCTAATAAGAAGAGCCATTCATTCTCCAGGACGCAAAACACAGAACAGCACTGTGGTATTAAAAATACAGAATCTTTGCAGATTACCTCCACAGCTGTTTCCCATCATATTAAAATAAGGCAACACCTTTACTCACTCTCATGGCAGTGTAAAATATGCTTTTTTGTGGGGCTTTCCTTATATAAGTGCTCTCCTTATGGTATGGAAATGCTACAGAAATACCACTAAAAAATTGCAATCAATCATTAAAATCAACTTTACAAAAACTAAGTTTACTAGGTATCACCACTCTGTGTACAAAACTCACTGGTTTCTATGAAACATGCTTGTGCTATTTTATTTTACCCTGTAAGCCACACCATGCAATTTATCACTTCTGGTTCCTACACAGTTTCTCTCATCGAGTCATTTCACCCCCAAACTGAACTCACAAACCTATTCCACCACATCAGGCCCATGCTATGAAAAACCCTGAGGTTTGTGTATCGTATAGGCTTCTTACTATCACACTCTCTCCTTGGCCGATTATCTCACAAATCTCAAGAGGGGCAGCACCCCCAGTCTGAGATGTGTCATGGCCACTGCTCGCGCGCTCTCTCTCTCTCTCTCTCTCTCTCTCTCTCTCTCTCTCTCTCATATTTTGACGCTCATGGCAGGAGGGGGAGCATTGCTGATTTCTCCAACAAGGTGGGGGAAGTTTGCTTATAGCCTGATCCAGTTGTTATTCCAAAAAAGAGGCTTCTGGGAGTTCAGGGCAACCCAATAAGAACATAAGAAGAGCCCTGCTGGATCAGGCCAAAAGCCCATCTAGTCCAGCTTCCTGTATCACACAGTGGCCCCACCAGATGCCTCAGGGAGCACAAGACAACAAGATAACCTGTTTCTTGCTCTCACTCCCTTGCACCTGGCACAGAGAAAACCCACTTCTAAAACCAGGAGGTTGCTTATGGCTTGTAACCTGTGATGGTCTTTTCCTCCATGAATCTGTCCAAACCCCTTTTAAAGGCATCTAGGCCAAGTGCCATCACCACATCCTGTGGCAAGGAGTTCCACAGATGAATTACACGCTGGGTAAAGAAATATTTTCTTTTGTCCGTTCTAACTCTCCCTCCACTCAATTTTAGTGCATGTCCCCTGGTTCTGGTGTTGTGCGAGAGGGAGAAGAATTTCCCTCTATCCACTCTCTCCATCCCATGCATAATTTTATACGTCTCAATCATATCCCCCCTCAGGCGCCTTTTTTTCCTAGGCTGAAAAGCCCCAGACGCTGTAGCCTTTCCTCATAAAGGGAGGTGCGCCAGCCCACGAATCATTCTGGTCGCTCTTTTCTGCACCTTTTCCAATTCAACTATATCCTTTTTGAGGTGTGGTGACCAGAATTGGACGCAATACTCCAGATGTGGCCTTACCATCGATTTGTACAAAGGCATAATGATATTTGCCGTTTTATTCTCAATCCCTTTTTTAATGATCCCAAGCATGGAATTGGCCTTCTTCACAGCCGCCGCACACTGGGTCGACACTTTCATCGACCTGTCCACCAGCACCCCAAGATCTCTCTCTTGATCCGTCACAGACAACTCAGAACCCATGAGCGTATATGTGAAATTTTGGTTTCTTGCCCCAATGTGCATCACTTTGCACTTACTTACATTGAAGCGCATCTGCCATTTTGCTGCCCACTCTCCCAGTTTGGAGAGATCCTTCTGGAGCTCTTCACAATCCCTGCTGGTCTTCACCACCCGGAAAAGTTTAGTGTCATCCGCAAACTTGGCCACTTCACTGCCTATCCCCGACTCCAGGTCATTTATGAATAAGTTGAAAAGCACCGGTCCCAAGACCGATCCTTGGGGCACACCGCTTTTCACCTCTCGCCATTGTGAAAATTGCCCATTGACTCCCACTCGCTGTTTCCTGGTCTTCAACCAGTTCCTAATCCACAAGAGGACCTGCCCTCTTATTCCCTGACTGTGGAGTTTTCTCAGGAGCCTTTCATGAGGGACTGTGTCAAACGCCTTCTGAAAATCCAGATATATAATATCCACGGGTTCGCTCGCATCCACATGCCTGTTGACCTTTTCAAAAAATTCTAACAGGTTTGTGAGGCAAGACTTCCCCTTGCAGAAGCCATGCTGACTCTCCCTCAGCAGAGCTTGTTCTTCTATGTATTTTAAGATTTTATGCTTAATGAGACTTTCCACCATCTTCCCTGGAACAGATGTTAGGCTGACCGGCCTGTAGTTTCCCGGGTCCCCCCTCCTTCCTTTTTCTAAAGATTGGCGTGACATTAGCTATCCTCCAATCCTCTGGCACAGTGGCCGTTTTAAGGGACAAGTTGCAATAGGAATAGAAACAGCAAGCAGAGTTAAGCCACACTGTATAAACCCTAAAGCCCAAATTTGTGGAGATGGAGTCTGCAAGCCATTTCTACATGGAACACACACACACACACACACTATTGGCTTTCAATAGATTTTTTTTCCATTTTAAAATCAAAGCCATGGCAAGGGAAAATTACTAAAGCCCTCCTACCCCCTCAGCATGGTTTTTCCTCATTTTGCAGCCCCATCCACATGCTAGTTATAATTAAACCTAAGCCCGTTGGAACACGTTGCACGATTAAGTACATGTGTAACTGAATCCTTATGCTATCATCTATTCTAGCTGAAAGATCTCTGTGTAGCTTCAAACTCACCAGCAAAGTTTGTTAATGTTAACAAACATTATTTGTGCCTAGTTAAATAGCATTGAGTAACTGAGCTAATTAGCAGAACAATTAATTGTTTTTACCTAGTGAAGTTTTACCTTTTCACCTGGATTCCAATCTATTTTTGTTATGGAAATTAGCGAAGCAAACGCAATCACTGGAGAAGAATTGGTTAAGAAAAGAATTGCTTTAAGAGGTACTACTTCTACAAAAAAAATACTCTCCTCTCCCTACTGAACTGTACTCAGCTGAAATGGAAAATGCATGTATAACTATTCACACAGGGGGAATGGAATAGTAGTCAATGGGCGGTTCACACTACACAAAGGGCTGATTCATACTACACAAATCCAGGCGCGGATGCCCCTGCCCCAGTGCACAGAGCTGGCGGGAAGGAGTGTCTTCCCTCCTGCTGTCCCGCCTTCTTATGAAGGTGATTGGAGGTAGTTCTGATTGGCATGCAGCCACTCTCCCCCCCTCTCATCTGATTGGTAGGCTGCAGTAACTCCGCGAACCCGCCCCAGCTCCGCGAAGACCGCCCCCTCAAAAGATGAGGGGAAACCAGTTTTCCAGCTTCTGCATTGCGGAGCTCGCAGCTGCTCCGCTTGCTTCCGAAATGCAGTCAAAGAGCTCTGCGCATCTCCGTAACACGCTGGGATTCGTGTAATGTGAATCAGCCATAAGTCTAGCCAAGAGAAGCGTTCCATCTTGCTTGTTTGAGGAGACAGCATTGCCTGGAAGCATACTTCCTAGAAGAAGGGCTATTTCCCCTGGGCTTGCCACAAGCCCCATATGAACAGGGGCAGCAGGAACACATAAGTAGGCTTACCATAGTCCCGGATCCAGCCGGGACAATCCTGGTTCGGGAGCCCAAATCCCAGGCTCCCGGCCGGTCTCCTGTTTGTCCAGGACTGCCAGTGTGTAACATCCGATTGTAGCATTTACACCACCATGTATTTGGGTTGCAATGTCTGCAAGTTCTCGGAACAGGCGACACAGATAATGTCAGCAGTCTGCTTAGATTTTGAAATATCTAACCGTTAATTTTTGGGGTCATGGGTTTTTAGTTCCAGTATTAGATTGCTGAGTATATTTTAAAAAAATGTCAAGTTCCCTAGTGATATACACTATACGGTGACAAATCACATGTTATGTCAGGGACTTCCATTGCTACCAGCTCCAAGAACTACATATGCCATCCCCGGCAAGTTAAATTCTGTCTTCAAAAACAGCAGAGCTGGTGCATGCTATATATAATTCAGGTGTGATAAACTTGCAATCCATCATCTTTCAAGGAGACTGGTGTGTGCGAATTTAGCTTTGCTAGTCTAACTTAAATTTAAAATATTGCCATTCAAACACTGAATGCATCAATTCTCAGAAATGTTCAGGCTTACATCCCCATCTCTTTCCTCCATTTTCAAGTGTTTTTAACTATCTCTAACCTTCAGAAAACACCTGAGAAGGATGTTGCTTCATATAAACACACACAGAACTGCACTAAAAGGATACTGAGAATAACAGCCACCCAACTCGTTGAAGAGATGGCTAGTCTTATCCAACATGTACACTGAGTGCTCCATTGTGGACATGACTTGAAAGAGATTATGGTCTGAAGCGTTATATACAGAACACCAAAGATAAAAGCCACAAGGGCTCCTCCATCATGGACACTAGGAACTGCTAGCTCCTGAAAGAGACAATTGGGAAAACATTATTTACTACTGTTAATTGCATCAAATGCATACTAAAAGATGACTCAGATGGCTACAAATAGAGGGCAAATACATGAGAATACTGGTCTTGTCATAAAGAGCTTTTTTTTTTTAATAAGCAAGTTGATGCCAGAAGGTTTGAAAAATAATTCAATAATTACATCAGACAAAATTATTCCTCCTATGAGCTCTGCTAACTCGGCTAGCTACTCCTGAAAGCCAGAAAGGTAGGAGGCATCCCTCCTTGGAATATTTATTCCAACAAAGCAATGTAAGAATGGTACGGACTATGTAGCCTGCGATGGCACTGCAGTTGCCACTTTGAAGCAAGAGATGGATAGAACTAGCAGGGTTGGTGTCCAAGGTGTGGAGGAGGTATTGGGTCAGTTATATGCCGTGCACTTCTGATCATCTAAATAAGGTCTATGTAAATATGCTCTTCATTTTTTA
This sequence comes from Plestiodon gilberti rubricaudatus, assembly GCA_026170595.1. Lineage (NCBI taxonomy): Eukaryota > Metazoa > Chordata > Lepidosauria > Squamata > Scincidae > Plestiodon > Plestiodon gilberti. Next base: position 112,220,608 of record JANXHW010000005.1, read on the forward strand.
TTGGCCAATACTAAGGAAGATTATTCCTCCATCTTAAGGCATTTTTATCCAAGGGTGTGTATGTATATATATATATATATATATATATATACACACACACACACACACACACACACACACACACACACACACACACACACATATACACGCAACAGGAGTTAAATGTGTACACCTGTGGGCTGGGAGGAAATGGGTAGAAAGGGCAAGTGGTTTCTTGCCCCTCTAAAGGCCGAGCTACATTGTCCACATCCGCATCGCGTCCGCGTCCGGTGTCCCGCCCCCAGGTCAAACAACAGGCTCTGATTGGTCGGACGTAGCGCGGACGCAGCAAAAAGTCGAGGCCACCTACATAGCTCAGCCTTAATATGTTTTGGCTTAAATATACTTTCAGAATCCTGAAGGCATTTATTGTACCCTGCATTTCCTAGTCAGTAGCTAGCACAAAACAGCTAAGAACAAATTTAAAAACTACACAAAAAGATATAATATAAAAACCATAAATGTTATAAGCAACAGTTGAAAACAAAGCAAACCTTCACTGAATAAGAGCAGATGCATTCAATAGGCCCACAAGTCTTATCCATTTTTTGCAGGTCTCTTCACCTAGGACTGTTTAGACTAGAAACCTAAGCCAGTTCCTGGACCTCTCATTCCAGGAACACAACGAATGGTAGTTCTGCAGGGGGGGGGGGGGAATAGAGTTCTTTAATAGAACCCACCACACCCTCAAAAAAATAAATAAACCACAAAGCCTCTGTGGGGAGAGCCATGGTAGATAGATTAACACACATGCAAAACTTGTTTTATTAAAAAATTAAAATAATGCTTAAATAAGAACTTGGCCATCATTGTCTACTCCTTACATGCAGCTGTATCCTTTAATCTTGGTTTTATTTACTGAAAACAAATAATGTTTATGTCCTGGTTTGCAAGACAGTTTATACAACAGTTCATACTTTGCAATGGGAGACCGCCCAAAACACAACTTTGACCTTTTCATTCCTGCCCTGCCTAAATTGTCAGCCCAATCCAACTTTTGCCCTTTCCATGACTCCTTATTAATAGTTCCCATCAGTGGCGTACCCAGCCGATTTTGCGGGTGGGGCCCGGTCCTCCCCGCCCCGCCCCAAAACTAATTAGCATAAACTATGCTAATTGTTGCCGATTTTTTGGGCCGATTTTCGGCGATTTTAAGGGGTTTTTAAAGGGGTTTTTAAAGTATGTATGCTTTGCGGCACTTAACTTGTGTATAGGAGCCTCCAGCGAAGCGATCGGCTGACTCTCTCCAGCGACGACGTTCTCTTCCAGGGGCGCAGATCGGCGATCTGAGATCGCTCCTCTGCAGCCCCTGACCAGAACTGCTCATCGTAAGCTCATCGTTTGAGTTCGCGCATGCGTGAATGGCTGTTTGCTATGCGCATGCGCGAACTCAAACGATGAGCTTACGATGAGCAGTTCTGGTCAGGGGCTGCAGAGGAGCGATCTCAGATCGCCGATCTGCGCCCCTGGAAGAGAACGTCGCTGGAGAGACTGAGAGCCGATCGCTTCGCTGGAGGCTCCTATACACAAGTTAAGTGCCGCAAAGCATACATACTTTAAAAACCCCTTTAAAAACCCCTTAAAATCGCCGAAAATCGTCCCAAAAAAGCGGGAAAAATTCAAATTTTTCCCGCTCTCCTCCGGAGCCTCCTGCCCCCCCCCGCACCACCTCCCGCCCTTGCGCCCTGGGGCCCTCCGCACCAGGGCACCACTCAGCACACGCCCCTGGTTCCCATCGCTCTGTTAGTCTTGATATGAATAAATCAGAATATGCAATTATACGGAGTCATGCATGCATTAGAAAACAGGAAAACAGGAACATAAGAGAAAACAGGAACATAAGAGCAGCCCTGTTGGAGAACAGAGGCCCATTTAGTCTGGTGCACAGTGGTCAACCAGATGCTTCTGGAAAGCCCAGAAGTGGAACACGTAGCCAAACAGTCCTCTCCTGTGCTCGTTCTGAGCAACAGGTATTCAAAGGCATACCACCTGGTAGCATATAGCCAGCACAGGTAGACTAGTCCTCCATGAATTTGTGTGATCCCCTATTTAAAACTATTTAGGCTAGTGGTCATCAGCACATCTTGTGGTCGCACATTCCATAAGCTAAATTCTGCACTATGTGAAGTACTTTTATCTGTCCAAAATCTCTTGCCAATCAGTTTTGTTGGATGACCCCAGGTTTCTAGTGTTGTCAGAAAGCGAGGAAAAAAACCTCTATCCACTTTCTCCACAGTGTGCATAATTTTATAAATCTATATCACATTTCCCATTTTATCCTCGCATAGCCCTGTGGCATAGGTTGGGCTAAGAGAGGATAACTGACCCAAGATCACCCAGTGAGCTTCATGGCTAGGTGGGCATTTGAACCCAGCTCTTTTAGGAGGGCTTTAACCTTAACAATGAGGGCGAACTTGGATTACAGTACTTTGATTCTTGGCTGCTGGTTTGTTTTTAAGGTCTGAGAGAGACCATATATGCATATGCATATACCGTATTGTCCTGAGTATAAAACGCACTTTTTTACCCTAATTTAACTTTTTAAACTAGGGGTGCGTCGTATACTCGCACTATTGCAAAAATAAAGAGACATTGCTGGAAGAAGCGGAGGTTAAGAGGAGAGGCGTTGTCTTCAAAGCAGCTAATTGAAGTGATTATCGGGTGATTATCGCTGCTAGCTGAGCTTTGCAGCGCAGCTCCGTTTGCAACTCCGAGATGCAGTGGGCTCCTTCTTCTCTGCCCTTTTCTTTGTAAAAACAAGAGGGGACACACACACACACACACACACACACACACACACACACACCTCTGCCGTGTACAGGCTGTAACCCTTTCCAGGCTGCAATAAGTTGTTACGTCTTTTCCGGTGTTTCTTTTTAGTGGAGCTAGGCAGCGGGCTCCTTCTCTCTGCCCTGCAGGGCTTTTCTTTGTAAAAACAAGAGTGTGCGCACACGCACACACACACACACACACACACACACACACACACACACACACACACCTCTACCTGTACAGGCTGTAACCCTTTCCTGTCTGCAATAAGTTGTTAATTTTCGTTCTCTGCTCTGCTAGGTTTTATATCCTCTTGTAAAGCAAGATCACATACACTTTCATCCCCCCTCCCCAGGCAATGAATGGTTTAGGCTGCAATCCTGTGCACACTTTCCTGAGAGTAAGCTCCATTGAGAACAGTGGGACTTGCTTCTGAGTAGACATGCACAGGATTGCACTGTTTGTTTAGATCACTGGCATATATTTAATGCCAGTGATTTAATTCAAGTTTTTTAATAGCACCACCAAACTTTAAGGGTGTGACTTATAATCAGGTGCGTTTTATACTTGGGACAATACGGTACATACCACACCCACCCACCCCCCTACCTATATGCATATGCATATACATCTCTCTCTCTCTCTCTCTCTCTCTCTCTCTCTCTCTCACACACACACACACACACACACACACACACACACACACACACACACACACACACACTATTCTCAATTATTTGTAAGTCATTATCAGGAGGAAACAGGATATAAATTTAACAAACATTTGTTTGCACCTACCTGAAAGCTTGCAACAATGCTCATCCCAATGCAACCCACCAGTCCAACACATAACACAATTCCATTGAAACGACGGTTCATGAAGTTTGTTATTTCATTTTGCTGCTTTGTAATTAAATATCTTATATACATTGTTGCTGCACCTTTAAACAAAAGGAGGGCAAACAAATTTTTTTATTTAAAAACCAAACTAAAAGCAAGCACAGAACTTGATTTCGTCTTAAACACAGAGAAAAAAATATCCTCTTATGGCGCTGATCAGACAATTAATGCTTATTATTAATGCATTAATCTTCAATGCAGCACAATATGTCACTGGATTGGTCTGGTAAGAGGTGGCCAGCTTTGGCTCAGAAGTGTGTAGATATTAATTTTAAAAAAAATATGTTCTAAACATTCTGTCTCACTCGAGTGACTAGAGTGACACAGCAGTGAAGTGACACAGCGCAATCCACACTAACTAAAGAACGGCGGAGCGAGCACTCTGCCATTCTAAGCTGTCGCAAACATGCCATAAAGCATGTGTCTGTAGTAAAGATAACCATTTTTACCTGGCCATGTTTACAAGATGAAGCAGACTAGATAGTTCAATAAAATAACATATATATACCGGTAACACACATACATACCTGGCCATGTTTACAAGATGAAGCAGACTAGATAGTTCAATAAAATAACATATATATACCGGTAACACACATACATACCTAGGAATGCAGAACCATTAATCATAAATCCAAAGATACCACTTTCTGGAGGTGTTGCTCCTGTATCACTAAAACAAATAAAACACATTAACATTTTTAAAAAGTATAAAGTAATTAATAACAATTGCTGAATTTGCTTAGGATTTCAGCTTCCATCCCACTCATTTGACTTGAATTTGGGGCCCAATTGCAAGCATGTGTGCCTGAAAGGAAGTCCCATTTTGTTCCAAGTTAAAAGTTCATAGTGTGGGAAGCTGCACATCCATCCCCAAGTGCTGGAAGCAGACTTTGGAACCACGCACATCACACCCTTCTGTGTACATTGCCTAGTCCACCAGCAGATGCACATGTGGAAGCCTGCCTGTGTACGTGTGCATGGCTGGACCTTCATTCTGATCTTTGTCTCCACTACTACTATATAGTGAATTTCTGTACTGTTTTACAGCATAGAAAAAGCTTTACATTTGTCTTCACTCACAACAGCCCTGTGAGGAAGCTTAGGCTGAAAGACAGCAATTTGTCCAAGGTTAGCTTCATGGTTGACTGGGAATTTGAAAGACAATGGAAGCACACAGTCATCAGCGCAAGAAAACTACTTATAAAGAAATAGTTGTTAAGATTTCTCTGAATTTCTAACACGTTTCAAACATTCGCATTCTTTCTCAGCGGAAACTAGTACATCTATTGTACCACAAAAATAGATGCAGAAAAAGCTGCTCCCTGAAAGCTGGAAAATTTAAATGAGAACTTGAACCTGCTTCTCCCACCTTCATCATAACCAGCTCTCTCATATCGAAGCTCAGAATTTCAGTCCTTTGACAACTCTACTAAGCATTGTACCAGAATGGCAGGTGGCTATGACGACAGAACTGTAAAGGGCCGAAATACACATCATGAGAAATCAGTCACTGGAGCTCCAAATTGAATTGGAGCAACAGCACTGGGGAGAAGGCAGTTAATCCTCCTCCCCCCCCCCCCCATTTTGATCAACACAAATCCTGCTGCCCCCAAAGTTGCTGTTCTTGGATTTCATTACCGGGGACTGGTAGAGGCCTCATCTTCACTGCTTGGCAATCTGGATGCTGCTGCCTTGCCCCATCAATGGGCTGACAATGCGTGTATAGAGAACAAGGCCTCTCTGTGCACATGGAGTCCACGACTCGCTATTTCAGAGCCACAGGGATGGGTGGGTGGACAAGGAGGATGACAGAGGACTGGGTGTCAGGAGAGGCTCTAGCCCAGGACAGTGGCCATCCAGAGGAGGGGGAAACAGTTGGTGGACAACCCCCTTCTCTCTATGTCTGAAGCCAGGGTGAAAGGAGGCCCACAGTTGCTTTGCCCTCCTAGAAAAAAACCTACCAGCAGCTTCAGGCATGTTTTAGATCAGGGGTGGCCAACCTTTCAACATGAATGCTGGCCCTTTAAATGGCTGCATAGGTGATGGCATTTCAACAGGTGCAGCCATCAGCACTTGCGGCTGCCAAGATTCTGTCTCCTACACAACTCTTAAGAACACAGTAGCCTTAATGGTGGAAGGTTAGAACATAAGAACATAAGAAGAGCCCTGCTGGATCAGGCCAAAGGCCCATCTAGTCCAGCTTCCTGTATCACACAGTGGCCCCACCAGATGCCTCAGGGAACATAAGACAACAAGATACTTGTATCCTGTCGCCACTCCCTTGCACCTGGCACAAAGAAAACCTACTCCTACAACCAGGAGGTTGCTTATCCCCATCATGGCTTGTAAGGTTGGCCACCCCTAATTTAAATAGAGAGAAAATTGCATAGTAAAGTAGTTTAACACCCCACACGTTTGCCAGCATTGCTGCTGAGATCCAATCTGAAGGACCTGTAGCTGTTTTTAAGTAAAAACAAAAAGGGGATACAATTTATTCACCACTTTACTTAAAATAAGCTCTGAATAACTTCTACAAACAGCAAAACGTTGATGTCCTACGTGAGCCACTTCAATTTGTGACAAATCTGAAGTACTTCAACAACGAGAGACATACCTGTACTGCCTAAAAACTATGCTGAGCTGTGATCACTTCAAAGCCTTTGAAAAGTATTAGGTAAAATGAGAATGGAATCTGCACATGTGACCACTGCACAATTTGAACTTCTTGGAACACTTCACATTTTAAGAGTAATCCAAATAGTTTAAAATGGCACATAATGTCATTCATTTGGACTGAAAGCCTTTTAAAAATTGCAATGTGTGTATAAATTAGAGTTTGTAAGAAATATCATTAAACAACGTTTTCAAAAGTACTTCCAAAAGATATATTGCTACTACAAATCTACAGTGTGACTACATTTTAATTTTATTACTTATTATTCATTTAAAAATAAAATCAGGAAGCAAACACATAACTGCACACCTGCCTTGGGAAGTTTTTGCCTGTACCTACTCAAGCTTCTAAATAGCCACTTGCTTGGTAACCTCTGGCAAATAAGGTTTAGGCAAGCTGAAGGAGTTCAATATTGACTGGTTTGTTATAACTGCTTGACGTTCCTAACCATGGAGACACCAGAAAGCCTTCAACTATGTTATACTAAGGGAGGAATCAAGACTTTTTTCCCAGCTCTTTCCCTTTAGGTACCAAGGACAAACTCCCACTGTCCAATTCTCAAAATAGATCTGATCAAGGACTGTTTCCATCCAGGACCCATGCCAAAGTTTCAACACATGATGATAACCCACATGTTAGGGAAGCCAGAGGTCAACCAAGGGCAGTTGCATCTAGTGGTTAGTGCTCAGTGCACCCCTTCCCGCACTGCACTGATTTATTGGGTCAGCAGTGGGTGGTAGGCCTAGCAGCTGTCACCATCCCAGATTGAGAAAACTAACCAGAAAACCTTTCCTCTCAGGAACCCAGTGGTTCTTATTTAAAAATCAAATTGCAGTAGCATCCACAAACTATCAGACATGACAACACACTTAATTACCCATGAACATGGAGTAGGCAGGCAAGGAGTCAAAATATAACCAGTTTATTAAAACCCTAAAAGAAACAGGAATTAAAATGGGGAAAGGGTGAAGGATAATATAACAAGCAGGCTGATGAAAAATGCCTGGACTTGGCTGGATGGATGCAAAGAGATACCATAGCTTGACAACACTGGATGCAACAACTAGTAAGGCCCAGCAAGGGGAAACTGATAGCTACTTAAGAAAAAGAGAAAAAAAAAAGCACAGAAAGCCCAATGAGAGCTACATCAGGAAGTTTGCAGGCTGCCTTGGAGTGGAAAGAGCAAGCAAAATAAAAGCAATTCCCTGAACCCAGCTAGCTAAAAATACACCCCCAATTGCTAGCTACTTGGTGTTATCCCAGGAAATCTGGCCTTCTTCATTACTAGTGTGCGAGTATGCTTTCTGCTAACCAGTGGCTAGTTCCAGCAGTGGACCTTGCAAAGCACCCTCAAGCAGTGGCATGCCTAGCATATCTGACACCAGGGGCAGATCCTCACGTGATACAAGAGGGCCGGGAAAGACAGGCCAACGCATGACAGGCATGCACCACTGCAATTCTATACAGACAATAATAATAAATAAACAAACCAGTATTTATATACTGCCTTTTCTTTGATCATCGGATTTCTCCTCCGACTTTAATTCAAAGGCGGTTTACATGGGCAGGCTTTCTAAACCCCAAGGGGTTTTTACAATGCAATAATGTTCTACTCTTTCGTAGAACCCTTCATTCTAGATGTTTCTTTCACAGTCCAGCTCTCTCTCTCTCTCTCGCCTCACCACGCTTCAACTAACAGGGCAACCTTGACTCTCACTCAAGTACAGTTGCAGTTCCACTCCCCCACAGAGGCTCTGAAACTTATCAGCTCAGTGTGCCAGCAGCTCTGACAGACACAGACACTTCTGGCCATCTTGAACTGCTGTCCTTCAGATCTTCAGGCATATATGAGACGATCGCTCTACCAACTGAGCCAGACGTCCTGCAATGCACCCCCTTATTGCCTGCACCCATGGTGGACTGCTCCCACTGCTCCACCCTTGGTACGCCACTGCCCCCAAGCATCCTTGTGCTTTATCTTAAGAAGGTAGGCTTGATTATGTAATAGGGTTAACCCAACTGGATGAGGTGAAGTCACCTGGCCACTCCATTTCACCTCTTTGGGTGTCCAATCAGTGGTAGAAGGCCACTCTTCTAATCACACATGCCAATCTTGGTAGAAGGATTGGTTAGAATCTTTTGTCTCTGGGGAAAGTCCAGACACAAAGAGCAATACACATCCAGCCACATGCAGCTGTTTGAGGTACTTTGCTTGAAATGCCATTCCCAAAGGAGCATCCCAGGCAGTCTCTATGGAAGGTTACAGCATCCCAAAGGGGCGTTAGGAGTTAAGACAAAAAATAAGGGGAAAACAAGGCATTCATCACACCATCTCTCTTCCTCCCCTTGTTCACCAGTATCAGTGGGAGAGACCGATGCTCAGCATGCAAACTTTTCTGAAAGGAAGTCATATGAGTCATAATTTCTACCCAGGAAAGTCCAGATTGCTACAGAGAAGGCAATCACATGACAGAGAGACATGGACTACATTTCTGTCAAAAGCAATTCAAGGGCATTTTGATAGAAGTAACACAGACAACCCTGCAAAGAATTTCAGAGCTCCCTCTCATTCAAAAGCACTCAACTTAAAGACACCGATCGATTTTTAGATCAGTATCTAAAGGATCAAGGAGGACAACTTGATTACAAAGAGCAATATACCTGTTGGTACCAGATATAACTATGGTAATTACAGCAGCACACCCACAAAGACAGTTCATATGTTAAAAGAATCAGAATTATACAAAATTGATGCCTAACCCCATGTTCTTCTGCAATCAAAATATAAAGTACACAGTTACGTACATTTAAAAAATGGACACAAGACTCGCAGCCCAATACTATGCATGTCTACTCAGAATTAAGTCCCACTGTAGTTATTGGGGCTTACTCCCAGGTAAGTGTGAATAGGATTGCAGCCTCAAGGAACTATGGATGAAAAGAAACCAGAATGTGATCATTTTTAAGTCTGACGTGACTAGTCATAAGTAATTCAATTAAAGGAGTGGTTAGATAGCAGATATGGGGAAAATGTAACTATTTCTAAAATAAGGTATATAGTTAACATTTCAGTATCCTACTGGTTTCAAATGTGGTTGCTCTACAAAGATATGTTATGATTTTCCAGTAAATATGTTCATTATACTGCAAAACTGAAATTCTGCAATATCCTTCCCCTTTATTACAATAGTAATATCCTAATTCAGCAACTCAGGTCATGGAAAAAAATTAAATATTAAAGAAAATTTAAAAATTTGTTGCATATCCTCAAGCAATCAGTGTGCTTCCTTGCAATTAGTCATATTCTACGCCTCAAAACCACATTTCTGTGATTTTCTAACTAGATTAGGGAACACTTTCATTTTTATCTATTTTACCAGATACACTTCTGATTAGACATGAGACCACATTTTTCTGATAACGTTTTGCAAGAAAACCTTACAGACCATGATGAGTGTATTTCCAATCAAGTGGCCCATTATGATTTCTGCCTTCCTTATTGCAGTTCAATAAATGCAAATACATTTTTAAACAACCTCAGAAAAATCTAGCTCCCTCTTTGTCATATTCCTGAAATGCAATGAAACACACAAGCCCCAATGTCTGTTCTCTCTGCATTACATAAAAGGAGGCACCAGCAAACCACAATTTCTACTCCAAAATCTTTCAGTTGATGGATTTCCAGAAAGCATTTGACACAGTCCCTCATCAAAGGCTCCTGAAAAAACTTCACAGGGAATTAATGATCCTCCTATGGATCAGGAACTGGTTGAGGACTAGAGTGGGTGTCAACAGGCATTTTTCACAATAGAGAGAAGTGAAAAGGATTGGTCTTGGGATCGGTGCTTTTCAACTTGTTCATCAGTGACCTGGAGTTGGGGATAAGCTGCTTATCATAAGCAGCAAGGTGGTCATGTTTGCGGATGACACTAAACTTTTCCAGGTGGTGAAGACCAGAAGGAATTGTGAAGAGCTCCAGAAGGATCTCTCCAAACTGGGAGAATGGGCAGCAAAATGACAGATACGCTTCAATGTAAGTAAGTGTAAAGTGATGCACACTGGGGCAAGAAATCAAAACTCCACATACACGCTAATGCAGCATTTCTCAAAGTTCTCCCCATGAGGCAGGGAGAACTCTGAGTGTTTGCGGGGGCAGGGCCGTCCAAAACTCCATTTTTGTCTTTACAAAAAGCTGGGGGGGGGGGTGTTTCGGGGAGGCCTGCGCAACCCTCTGCAGACCTCCCCGATCTTCAGATAGCAGAAAAATGTGAATACTGGAACTGCCCAAAAGATCTCAATTTTTCAGCAATCCGAAGTTCAGGGAGGCCTGCAGAGGGTTGCACAAGCCTCCCCCAAACACCCCCAAGCTCTGGTAAGGACAAAGACGGCGACGTTGGGCACTTTTGTGGCGGCGGCGACCCCCGGGATCGCCGCTGCCATGCTGCCCCTTAGGGGGCAGGGGGACAACTTTTGTTCTCAATGGTGGGTCGCGACCCACAGTTTGCGAACCACTGCACTAATGGGTTCCGAGCTGTCTGTGATGAATCAGGAGAGAGATCTTGGGGTACTGGTGGACAGCTCAATGAAAGTGTCGACCCAGTGTGCGGCGGCTGTGAAGAAGGCTAATTCCATGCTCGGGATCATTAAAAAAAGGGATTGAGAATAAAACGGCCAATATCATTATGCCGTTGTACAAACTGATGGCAAGGCCACATCTGGAGTATTGCATCCAGTTCTGATCACCACACCTCAAAAAAGATATAGTTGAATAGTAAAAGGTGCCGAAAAAGGTGCCGAAAAGAGCGACCAAAATGATTAGTGGCCTGGGGCACCTCCCTTATGAAGAAAGGCTATAGCATTTGGGACTCTAGAAAAAAGGTGTCTGAGGGGTACATGATTGAGACGTATAAAATTATGCATAGAACGGAGAGAGTGGATAGAGAGACGTTCTTTTCCCTCTTCCACAACTCTAGAACTAGGGGACATCCACTGAAATTGAGTGGCAGGAGAATTAGAACAGACAAAAGAAAATATTTCTTTACCCAGCATGCAATTAATCCATGGAACTCCTTGCCACAGGATGTGGTGATGGCACCTGGTCTAGATGCCTTTAAAAGGGGATTGGACAGATTATAATGAGTAATTTTTAGCTCCTCAGATAGGTATATTGTGTGCAGTAATATCTTTGCATCAGTTTCTTCCAACGCATTCACTTGTCACATTCTGCTAGTCATTGCTTTCTGCTGTAAACTAATGAAGCTTCTATTTTTAACCATCCTTAATATATTTCATGAACTCCCCAGTAAAACGTTGTCAGCAGCCATATTTTCTCTTCTCATGTGATAAAATTTAGTCATGTTGCTCATGTTTGTTAATGGAAGCATCTCATACTGAAGTGGTTCTTACCAGTTCTGACAATGTCAACTTGTTACAATCTTTAACAAGCTGGTCTTGTAAAAGGCACATAGCCTTTAATTTCTCATCCATTCACAGAGCTATGCTCCAAATTTCTTGCATGTTTTCAAAGGTGCAGGTTTATCAATACAGTGCAATTCTGCCACACTATCTGCAATTGTCACTAGGGCATCCAGGGGATCGGTTGCTTCTGATGAAACCAGCCATAAAGACATAATTGAACCAACATAGGAAGTCCTTCTCCGTTGCTCTGGCTCTAGCACAGACAGACAGAGAGAAATCCTGTGTAACAGTAGCTCCACAGGTGTAAGTGCACTTGTGCCAGTGTAACGTGCCGTATGCCGACGGACACAGGACGAACACCAGCGTAACCCCCCCTTGGACGCCGTGCACACGCAGTTCGGATGCAGGATAGACGCCAGCGCAACTCTGCCGGTGCAGGGGGCATTCCGGGGGTGTTCAGACACCCCCGGAATGCCCCACCCCCGGAATGCCCCCTGCACCGGCGGAGTTGCACTGGAGTCCATCCTACGTCCAAACTGCACATGCGTGACGTCCAAGGGGGGTTACGCTGGTGTCCGTCCTGTGTCTGTCGGCATACGGCACGTTACACTGGCATAAGTGCACTTGCACTAGTGTAACAGTAGCTCCACCGGTGTAAAAGTTACACAGGATTGCGCTGAGAGAGAGAGACAGAAAGACAGACAGACCTTTATTAGCATCAAAACAAGAGTAAAAATCGGCTATGTACAGGTGGAATATTAACACTATCAATGGACAAGACGAGTGCATTAAAAAAAGAGAAATTGCAAGGAAAGGTGATATAATCTTGGAATATATTGAGCTTTAGATGCTGATGTACTTTTAAAAATTGCCTATAAAATGATAAATGTTTGTAATTTGACAGGTCCAATACTTTACAGGTGCTGTAGAATGCCTAAAAACTCTGTCAATAAAATGGAACACACAGAAGTTATAAGCAACAACAAAAGCTTCGGGGTCCCTGCCATTGAAATCAATGAACATCTTATACTACATACATAAACCTTTATTGTCATACATAAACAGAAACAAGCAAAGCAAAAAGAATAAAACAGAATATTTACAAACAAATCACCCTACTACATTGCTTATGAAAAATAAATCAGCTCACAGATGACTCAACATGGTTTACAGAGTGACAGACCCTTCTGCCCTGGCAGTCAGTATTTCTTAAAAGTTTGGGGAAAATATTGAATGCAGTTTGACGTCGTTGGACAACTAATAAAAGATACTCAGCAATATAACTAATAAAAGCATGGGATTCTGCTGCCAATCGTGACCGGATACAGGATTCATCCGTATTCTCTTCATGTGCTGAAAAGTGAGGGTAATGGTATGAATAGGTCTGATGCAAATCATAAATAGGGCAGTGTAAAAGAGTATGGTACAAATCTTCTATAGCTCCCCTATTGCAAATACACTGACCTTCATTCCTACTGTCAGTAGAGGCTCTAAAGCGGGCTTTTAGAACATTCAAAGGAAAGACATAACATCTTGCCAACGTAAGGGCCTGTCGCGCCTGCGGATTCTCAATGGAGGTACAAATACAGTACCTTGGTTTGCAAGCATATAGTAGGGGTAGATGGAAAGCTAAAAGAGAACCCTCACTGCCTCAGCAAAATCGTTCCTGCCTATTGATGGCATATAACCTAGTCAATATCATATTAACTGCATTAGAAGGTAATACAGAGCCCAGGATCTCCACAGAAAGACCCATACAGTAGATTGGATTTTTTAAAAAAACATCTTATACTACAGTCCACCGTTCTTAAATTATTTCCAAAACAGTAACCCTTTATGTAATCTCTTGGAAATTACAGATAGAGGCAGATAGGATTCCTCTAGGGTACAATACATAGGCTTACCATAGTCCCAGATCCGTCCAGGACAATCCTGGTTCGGGAGCCCAAATCTTGGGCTCCCGCCCGGTCTCCTGTTTGTCCCGCCCGGTCTCCTGTTTGTCCCGGCCGTCCAGGACTGCCCCCCTGCAGCACCGCTGAGTCTTCCTCTTATTTGTTCCAGCCTACGCGCGAGGCTGGGACAAAGTCCCCGTCCTCGGTGACATCACGATTCCAGACCCTGCCCCTGGTGTTCCAGACCCTGCCCCTGGTGACGTCCCTGCCACCGCCCCGCCCCCCTGCGTCAGGGGAAATCTAGTAAGCCTAACAATACAATGCCTAAAAATGTTATCCCATTTGGATGGAAAATAATGGCGTTACATGCAGCAGAAGGCAAGACAAGGTAGATTACCTCCTGAAAACAAGAACAAATTAAAAATGAAAGGAATAATGAAATCAAATAAAAGTAAAAGAATAAAACTAATGAAAATTTGAAAACAATGTGAAAACAAATAAAAATAGTTTCTTGTAAATGCCTACTTTTTCATACTTGTGCTTCCTGAAATCAGAAATATTCTAGTATAAAAAAATCTATTTGACTTAAAGTGTTTACAAATTTACTCATGCACCAAAAAGCATGGAAATTGTAAGTTAAGCTGTTCACCTTGACTGCTTATGTTGCATGGAAGTTATCACTTTCTACAGTCTCACACACTGCATGTTTACATCTTAGTCTCAATGGACCCATATTTCCTTTGGTTTGCACTGCAACACACTGAATGCAAACATGCACTGCAGCATGCCACACACCACATCGCATGCAAATAGATGTTGCACCATGCCACATGAAGGTGCAAAGACAGAGAGTATCATCAGCTGAATTTCTGCCCATCCTGCAACAATTAAAGGTGCAAAAAAAAAAAAACACCACCCTGTTAGGAAAGACAACCATATATTGAAGGGACAAATTCACACGGTGCTTTTCCCCTTACTGTTGCAATATAGCAAGGGTAAAAACTGGCAGCTGGTACCCTTCTATGCAACATGTACAACCTGATCCTATACATGTTTAAGTCCCAAAGAGTTCAATAAGACTAATGGCGCAATCCTGCAGAACTCTAAGCCTGCGGAGCATGTGCTCCACAGGTGAAGGATGCCGTAAACGCTCCGTAAAGCGCATTTTCGGCACCTTTGGAGTAAGGGCCACCAGAGCACAGGCCGGCAGTCCTCACTCCGCTGTGGAACCGACCTGCAGCCACAGAAGCAAGTTAAGGTTTACGCTGGTGGGTGCAAGGGCGGGCCAGGCGGAGAGGGAGGGTGGCCGTTGGCCGAGCTGGTCCGGGAGGGGGTGGGGATGTCGGCGGCAATATCCCCGTCCCCATTCCTGGCCTCGGCGGCCCTTTCCCCGCCGTCCTGAATGTACGTCAGCTCGAGTACATTCGAGGAGGCCAATATGACCCAGGCAGTCTTACACCGGGGAAGTGGACGAATGTCCCCTTCCCCCGAGGGGTCCCCGGGGTGAGCCGGAGTAGCCCAGGAACGGCTGAGGATCCTGCAGCTGGCCCTATGGGCTGGCTGTGAATCCTTACACAGGATCGGGCTGTGACTCCTCAGTAACACATGTGTTACTGCACATATGCCTTGGCATGCAATCCTAAACTTACCAGAACGTTAATGCTTGGTGCTTTATACTAAAGGCTGTGACACACCACCTCCGTCAGGGTGTGTTGCATCCTGGTGTGTTGCGAGAGTAACTGACGTGCTGCAATGCAACGCACCCTGTTTACACCAAGAAAGCCGAACGGATCAGTACTGTAGATATGCAGTGTACTCCAGGATATGAACCTTTCCCAGCCCAAAATGAAAATACTATATTAGGATTGAATTTGGGGCCTTCTGCATGCAAACCAGGTTCTGTTCCACTGAGCTATGGCCAATCCCCTCCAAATGTAATGTAATGTAATCTAATCAATGGGACTTCTGAACAAACATGAGTACAACAGAATTATGTGGCTTCAATCCTAGGCAGGTTTACATGGGAGTAAATAAAGAAATTAGCAGGACTCACTTTGAGGCAAAGATGCAAGTCTAGGCCACTTAATTGCATGACCACCACTCAATTACAGATGCCCTTCCCAGCAAAACAGTATAACTGCAATTCTAAACCAACTTTCTAAAAGAGTATAATTTCTATTGAAATCAATAGGATATCTTACTTCAAAGTAAGCATGCTTAGGACTATAGAGAATGAAGCAGTACAGTAGTCTAACCGCAGGTAGGGGAAAACCACTCTTGACTACTTCCTTCTTAGGTAAAAACAAAAAAAAAATGCATCTCTTTCTAAGTTACTAATGACCACATCAAGGAGAACGATTCTAACCCAGTCGAGCCCTTTCTCTTTTGTGCTAGTTTTCTACAGCCAAGGACTTTCTCGTGTAGCTGAACATGTTTACAATATGATATACTTACTTCCCCCCAATCTGAAATGGTACAGGCCGCTCACCTCCGAGTTCTACCACCACTTCCTCTTGGGCCCGTTTATAAGATCAGCAGAATGAAGTGACAAGGTTTTCCCGGAAAATACCATTTAACGCTACAGGTGGAGGAGATCTGATTTTTTTTTAAGGATGTGCATCTGTTTGCGACGGGAAACTGTCCAAACATTACTTTACCATGTAAGCCACTTTGAAAACTTTGTTTAATTAAAACGGCATATAAATGCTATAAGCAACAAATACTTCTCCCCGCTTTTAAATCATGAGAATGTCAAGGTGAAGGGCTCGACCTAGCCTTCCCCCTCACAGAACCATGAACACCTTCAGCAGCAACCTGAGGTGGTGGTTCAGTCTACTCCTGGCTGGGAAAGCACTACCGGGTAGCTCTGCAAGGCTGACCCTGCACAGACTACTACTAGCCTGCCTGGGATTGCCAACGCTCTCCAGTGAACTAAGAGCGGGCACCTCCTCCTTCTCCCATCCCACCACCACTCACCTGATGTAGGGGAAGACCGGCTGCACGTGGCCGCAGAGGACGGCGATCACGTAGGAGATGATGAAAGCTGCTGAAGACCAGATCACCAGCAGCATGGGCAAGAACGCCACGCCTTGCGAGAAGGAGAGCATCCTCAGCCACCCGTGCCCGTGGTGGTTCCCTTTGGGAATCAGCGGCCGCCGCTCGTCCCTGACGGACATTGAGGCAGAGGCCGCGCTGGGGGGTCCCCTTGTTCAACGCCAAGTGAATGAAGTCACAAAGCACCTGAACTAGTCACACGCAACACTGTAACTAGGAAGGAGGACTTCAAGTCTCGTCTCGGACTAGCAAAGCGTTTGCCTGCGAACAGATTAAACGCGCTCGCTCTCTCGAATCCCGCACAGACGGCTGTACGCGCCCGCGCTGTTTCCTCCCTGCCGGGCGCTTTCTCCTCACAGCTCGCTTGACCTCCTTAGGCAAAAGTGGTAGCGCAGTTCCTTCCTCGCCTTCGAAAAAACTTCTTCTCCCTCCCCACCCCCTTCACTCACACACTGAAAACTCTTTCCGCCTTCAGCTCACCCCTACCGCCTTTGGAGGAGCTCTCAGTTCCACTCGCAAGCCAAACATTGCCCTTTTCACATGACATGTAGATAGCAGTGCAGTCGTGCTCAGCACACGGTTTTCATTTCACAAGTTCCGTTCCATCCATTTCACAGAACGCCTCACGCAAGTTCTCACAGTTTACTAAAGGGGAAGCCCTGCTGAAGAACTCGCCCGCGCGCTCAACTTTCTCTTTCCCGCTCTATAATCCGGATTGTTTTTTTCCCTGACTGACACATGAGCATCAATCTCTCCCCTTGCAACTCTACCCAAAGGTCTCCCAGGATTCAGAACTCGCTTCACTCAGCCTCAGCAAAATTCTGCACGCAAACGGATGTGATGAATCCCCCCCCCAACTGGGATAACGTACAGTATTGTGAAATTCTGTTTTTTTTAAAGGTCAGAAACCACAGCATTGTCCCGCCCTCTCAAGCTCGTCATTCCGCGAACTTCAGAAAATCAGACCCTTTCCTCCATCCAGGATAAAGGCCATCCTTTCCTTTCACTTTCGCTTTCAGGATTAGTTTAATCGACCCCTGTCTCTTCCTCTTCTTGTGAGAATTTCTTCATCGGGAAGAGAAAAAAAATACTTCCTGTTTGGGCACGAGAAGGCGTGAAATCATGAGGCACAGGGATGGAGAAAGTTCAGTCTTTGCTCAGGAAGCCCATCTAGCCTAATAAATGGGAACTTGTGATTTCCAAATCGGAGTTTAAGAACAGGGCCAGAGGGTAAACGTTTGATAGACAGCTAGATTTGCTTGTTTGTCTAAAATCCAGTAACACCTACATAGTTTGTCCAATTATATTTAAGTTTTCATTGGATTTGTCATACGCAGTCAATGCCTTTAAATGGAAGAATGCAGGTGAGTTGAATGTCAGGCGAAATAAAATATTCCAAGGGTGCAGACCAGACGTGCAGTTTTCTTTCTCTTTTAGGATTAACCCTTCGCTTCACCACAATCCTTAAGAAATGAGTAGCCCTTAAAGTCAGTCTTAGGTTGCAGTTTCTCACCATTTTAAAATTTGTAGAATTACAGCTAGACAAGAGAACCTTGTAATCCCCACCTGCTTCAGCTGCCCTTATAATCTAACTGCATAAGTGTAACCTTAACATAAAGACCACTCCTGTTTAGTGTTTAACTCTCCATTAGGCAGGCATTTATCAATGTTTTCTGTGCCATACAGATAGAGATTGGGGGGATAGGCAAAACCTAGAAACCAAAACAAGAAATTATACCCTTTTTGGATGTCTAGCTGCTGCTACTCCTTTTCATTTTTCAAAAGTAAGGATTTGTGGGACATGAAGGTTAGCAAACACCAGGTCCGTGGTCCTGAAAATAAACAATGCACTTTCTATAGCACAATAAGCCAGAAGAAATCCCATTGATTTATGTGATGGCGCTCACAGACTACTTGGGCTGCATTCAGTGCATATATACCTAGGAGTAAGCCCTGTTTAACAGACAAGACTTACTTCAGAGTAAATATGCATAGGATTGTGTTGTAAGTAGCTCTTGCAATACTGAGTCTTGTACAGTATAGTAATTGTGATCCAGTTTCACTGCATTTCCCTGACATGCTAGTTTTCTATTTGCGGGATGTTTGTTTTCCATTGGAGATCATTCAACTACTACCACCTCCTCTTACAGCTTGAGTATAGTCCAGGAAAATATTTACAGCTTGATTCAGCTGTCAGTACAAACTGACCTTTTATGTAGTGTGTCAAATACTACATTGGAATTAGATCTCTGACTGCCCAGATCAATGCATGCTTATTCGATGTAAATTCCACTGGATTCAATAGGCTTTACTCCCAAGTAAGTGTGTCTAGCATTGCAGCCGCAGAGTTAGCTCCCACAGTGAAACACCATGCACCTGTGTCTTAATGCAAAATTGTGAACAGTGAGTATTTGAGTTCTCTAGATTAAAACCCTTCTACAAGCTGGATGATTTTATCATCTGCCTATGATTTTAGATACACAAATTTGGAGATGTAAAAGCCTGTACATCTAATGCAGTGGAAACATCTCTGGCTAATATTTTAACATCTATACTAGACTTCAGTTGCTAATTTCATTATCATCTATAAAAATGCCTAGAACAGGGGTGGCCAACCTTTCAACATGAACACTCTGGATCTTTAATGGTTGTCTAGGTGAGGGCATTTCAGCAGGTGCAGCTGCTTTAGCAGCACCATCAGCACTTGCAGCTGCCAAGATTCTGTCTTCTACACAACTCTTAAGAACACAGAGGCCCTAATGGTGGAAGGTTGGCCACCCCTAGCCTAGAATATACTGGGTAATGTATAGGAATAAAACAATCAAAAAGGGAGAGCCCACTACTAGAGGAGGCAAATGGTTCCAGTGCCTGACAGCTCTTACAGTTAGGAAATAAATCCTTAATGTGTCACCTGAATGTACTTCTCTATAGTTTCAACCCACTGGTTCTAGACCTGCCCTCAGGAACCATAGAGAACAAGCCCTTCTTCTGCATGACAGCCCTTATTTGAAGATGGCTATCATATTTCCCGCTATTCTTCTCCAGGCTAAACATTCCAAGCTTTTTTTAACTGTTCCTCATAACTGTTTCTCATTATTCTCTCATTACTCTGTTTCTCATTACCCCAGGTACCACCCCACAGCAAATGGGGGTACCTGGACAGGCTGCTTCAGAAGAAGCCACCCAGCCCAGCTCAGAGTGCTCAGCAGCCACTTCTACCCACCCACCCACCCCTTCTGGCCCCTTCTGGCCATGCTGTGCCAGAAGGGGGTGCATGAAGAAGTGGTGGCCTCACTGGGCTGAGTGGCTTGTTCCACCCCCTTCCTCCAGCACCCTGCTGAAGCAGGAAGAGGAGGCAGGGGTGGGGCTTTGCGATCTTGCTGCAGCCCCATTCTGGCTTATCCTTTGGAAAAGAAAAGTGGGAAATGGGGCTGCAGCGAGATTGCAAAGCCCCACTGCTGCCTCCTACTTCCATTGTTTTGCGATCTCGCTGCTGCACCATTCTGGCTTCCCCTTTCCAAAGGAGAAGCCAGAACGGGGCCACAGCGAGATCGCAAAGCCCCGTTGCCCCCTCCTGCTTCTAGCTGCAACCCGGAAGTAATTGGCAGTGATGTGGTGATGTCATCACGTCACTGCCAATTACTTCTGCATCTGCACACTGGGGGGGGGGGTGATGCCAGAAGTCACCACCCTGGGCACCAGATGGGCTGGGTACACAACTGCTCATAGGACGAGGTTTCCAGGCCCCCTCATAATCTTTGTTGCCCTCCACTGAAGCAGTTAAAAAATTACATCTTGATTAAAATTTGGTAAGTCCACCAGGGGGCCATATAAATTCCTTGGTGTGAAGACATTCAAAAGAACACAAGAAGGGTCTTGCTGGATCAGGCCAAGGACCCATCTATTTATACAACTTCCTGTATCGTGCAGTTGCCCACCGGATGCCTCTGGGAGCACCAAAGAAAACATGATACCTGTATCCTGTTGCCACTTCCTTGCACCTGGCATTCAGACAGGCTATTTCTGAAACCTGGTACAGATCCGAGTAGCCCCATAGAGGCTGCTGGGACTCCACATGGGAGCCCTTGAGAAGGTCTCCAGCCTGATGCTGGACACAGTTGAGCCTGCCCCAGCACCATTGCATACCAGTGCGGGACTTTGAGTAGGATTGTGCCGTTAATTACAGTACATGCTGGATAAAGGAATATTTCCTTTTGTCTAACTCTCCTGCCGGTCAATTTTAGTGGATGTCCTCTGGTTCTGGTGTTGTGTGGGAGGGAAAAGAACTTCCCTCTATCCACTCTATCCATCCCATGCATAATTGCATATGTCTCAATTATGTCCCCCCTCAGGCGTCTTCTTTCTAATCTGAACAGCCCCAAATGTTGTCGCCTTTCTTTGTAAGGGATGTGCCCCAGCCCACTAATCATTCTGGTTGCTCTCTTCTGCACCTTTTCCAGTTCCACTGTATCCTTTTTGAGATGCGGCGACCAGAACTGGACACAATATTCCAGATGTAGCCTTACCATAGATTTGTACAATGCATAATAATATAGGCAGTTTTATTCTCAATCCCTTTTTTAATGATCTCAAGCATGGAATTGGCCTTCACGGCCACCACACACTGGGTCGACACTTTCATTCATGGATAATTTAAGGAATCAGATCAGAAGGGAAAAGAGGAACAAAAGCTGCATAGATACATGTTGTTGAGTGGTATCCGACTTTTATCCAACACACGGCCTATGCTTGTTTGCGTATTCAAATAACAGATTACGTTCCCAGTTCATCTATTCATATAAATGTATTTAGTGCTGGACTTTAAACTGTATCTCTTTCAACCTGTCTCACATTGAGCACTGGTAGACCAATACTGCTCACTTATACATAACGAAATGCTTTGATTAAGCTATTATTGTTCCTAGTTGCTAGTCACCACACAGTGTTTATAAGAAAGGACTTTGAACTTGGCTTCTTTTTTCCTTAGCAATGGTAAACAGAGTTTCTTCTTCCAAATCCAGCTGAAATGGAAGAAGAATTATTGTATGCAATGCAGGATGTAGTAACTTTTCATCCATCTGCTTGTGCTGTACTGACTGTACTCGTCCTCAGTCATAAACGTATACGCAACACCCTCTCTCTAGGCTACCTGCTATATGACATTTTATCTACCTTTTTATTGCTTAAAAGACTATCCTTTTTTTAAGGAACAAAAGCTTTCATGGCCAGCAACAATTTTCAAAGACATAGGGAATACAGGTTTAAAAGCCATGTAAAAATTGTAATAAAACAAGTAAAAACACATTAAAACCACGTAGCAACAAATTTGTTAAAAGAGCCTTCCTGGTAAGATGTGATCTGACAGATTGCCACCCTTACTAACTCAATCAAGAGAGCCTAATGTTGCATTCAAGCACTTCTAAGCTGAGCCAGTCTGGGCTGCCCCAGAGCTGAAGTAACATTGCCCCCTAAAGCCCGACTCACATCGCACGAATTCCGGCGCGTCACAGACATACTAGGTGCTTTGCCGAGCTGTGCGGAGGTGTCTGGTTACCATTGCAAAGGCTAGCTGAGCTGATGCGATCTCCCGATTTCCGGTGCGTCCATAAAGTCCTTTGCCCATGTTTTGAGGGAGTTGCTTTGCGGAGCTACTGTAGCCAACCAATCAGATGAGAGGGCGGGATGAAAGGGGCTGTCAATCAATCGGAACTCACTTGAGTCTCCGATTTCTCATCGATCCATTTCTCCTTCTCACAAAAGCAGTGGCATTCCCAGCCCTCCCGGCGCCTGGGGGGGCGGGGTTGGTGCGCCCCCCCAAGCAGCCGGACTCGGGGCTGAGCGCCCACTCGGCGTTTCCCCGGCCTCCGGAGGCTACACTCCGGAGACCGGGGAGAAGCAGAAGCCCTCCTCAAAGCGACCGCCTTGTTTGGCGGTCGAGGGCTTTCTGAGAGCCCTCGAACGCCGAACAAGGCGGTCGCTTTGAGGAGGGCTTCTCCCCAGTCTCCAGAGCGTAGCCTCCGGAGGCCGGGGAAGCGCCGAGTGGATGCGCTGCTTTAGAGGGGCGCGCCAGCCGGGCTCCGATGCCGCGCCGCTCTGCGCAGCCCCGAGCCCGGCTGCCGCGCCCCCACGCCCACTCAGCGCCTGGGGTGGAGCACACCTGCTCCCCACATATTAGAATGTCTCTGCACAAAAGTTAGCAAGATGAATTCTATTCCCAGCACAAATTGTTTAGTTAGTTTTCTCTCCTTCCTGCCCCTCTCTCTCTCAGTAGCGTCATTGCAGGGGGCGGAGCTCCAAGTTCGGCTGGGCTCTGAGCCTCTGTTACACGAGGGGAGAAAGCGGCCCCGCCCCCTCGCCTTTGGAGCCATTCCGGCCGACGAAAGCAAGTGCCGGAGCCCGGCGGAACTTGGAGCTCCGCCCCCCCTGCAGTGACGCTACTGCTCTCTCTTCTCGTGTATCGGACGGACCGCATTTGTGCTTAACCAATCACCGCTGTGCTTTCTAAGAAGGCGGGACAACAGGAGGGACAACAGGCGGGAAAACACTCCCGACCAGCTCTGCACGCGGAGGCAGAGACCTCCGCGCCAGATCTCGTGCAGTGTGTGTCGGGCTTCAGGGCTGAACTACATTACACACGTTGCGGAGCTTCTGACAGCATTTTGGAAGCAAACGGAGCAGCTGCGACCTCCGTACGGAGCAAACGGAGCAGCTGCGTACCTCAAGCTGGAAACCTATCTTTTGAGGGGGCGGGTTCGCAGAGCTAGGGGGCAGTTCACGGAGCTACTGCAGCCTACCAATCGTAGGAGAGGGGGAGGGGTGGCTGCATGCCAATCAGAACTACCTCCAATCACCGTGGAGGTTATATTCCAAAGCTTATTCCCAGAGGAAAACACAGGATGAGGAGAGAGAAAACCAGAATGGCGGGAAATACTCAAAATAGCCCAAACTCCTGTCACCGTGGAGGTTTATTCCAAGAGGATTAATTGTAACAAGAAAGAGTAGGAACAATCAGAGAGATTTGCGAGTGTGTGTGTGTGTGGGGAAGCGTTTCGGTGCTTGTTTGCTGCTTGCAGCAAGGGAACGGTCTGTTGTGTATGCACAGGCAGAGCAGAACAGTATTTCCACTGCAGACCGATTATGGATTGAAAGCAAAATATTGCTTACGACTGCTCCATGTTCAGTGGCGTCGCTCCCGTCAAGCGACAGGAGCGGGCTGCCACGGGGTGACGCACGCAAAGGGGTGAAGCGCTTGCTCCGCTGGCGCCGGGCTAAGCAGAATTGCGCCTTAAGTGCACTACATCTGAAATTTAATAATAAAAAAGACTTATCAGTGATAAGGCAGCCATGTTTTAGCCATGACTTGAAGAGTTCATGTATACAAAAAGACATAAGCTTTTCTGCTTGGGTCAAATGCTCCTTTGGACAAAATTCAAATGTCAGCATGAACTGAAGAAAAGAGTAAATGAGTTGCATAGTGTAGCTCTTCTTTTTCTATAGTTCAGTTCATACTGAATATAACAGTTGAGCCAAAAAGTGTTTCTGTAAAACTCCAAGGCAGTGGGAGTGGTACACAGACTAAGGATTCATAACTAAAAAGCAATGAGCATAAGCTAGACTTGGAATAAATGAGAGCTACAAAAGAGGTTAGACAAGCAGTCATTGGCTATAATTCACAAACCACTTTGGATAAGTTCCATTGTCTTCATGAAAGAATGTAAGCGTGCATAAATAACATATCTTTTATCTCCAGAATGTACGCAGAAGAAGATTCTCAGCTGTTAATCATAACAGCTCATATTTTCTCACATTCCTTAACTGTAAATGAATATAAAATGTGAGGACCAGGACGCCTGGGTTCAAATCTTCACTCAGCCATAAAGCTCTCTGGGTGACATTATCTCTCAGCTTAATCCATTTTACAGGGCTATTGTGGGAATAACATGCATAGGAAGGGGCAGGTACACAGCCCTGCCCCGAACCCCTTGAAAGAAAAGCCGGTTAAAAATGTAATTTACTCATAAGGGCAGCCTAATCCTATCCACCCCCGGTGTAGGCTCTTCAGCATGGGATGCGCGGCCCACACTGAATCCTACCTGGGGAAGGCCATGGCTGGAAGTCTACTTGGGGTAAGCAGGCTTTTACCCGCTTACCCCGGTTAAACCCCCCCAGCTGCCACAATGAGGCTACCCAGTTCTCCGCCAGTTCTTTAGCTGGTGGAGAATCAAGCAGCCCCGTGTTGGCTGCAAGGGCCTGGGAGGGAGAATAGAATAGCGTCCGAAACAGATGTGGGTCCCACCCCCCTCCCAGGCCCGATCCACCCCCAGCCCCCCCACCTGTTACTCCCCCTCCCCGCCATCCCCCCACCCTCCCCAGCCCCCACGCCACTCAGAGCGGCCTTACCTGCTCTGGCACGTGCAGCACCTTGATTCAGCGCCAGCAGGATGACGCAGGCCTTCCTGCTGGAGCTGCTTACTCACAGGGTGTCAAAATGTGCCTTATGGCATGTTTGTGATACCCAGCACCGGCACTGAAGTCTTAGCACCGGCGACTGTGGGGGATAAGATTACACCGTTAATAAAGTGTTTTCCCACTTGAAAAGAAGCCATGGGGGGGGGATATTCGAATTGGAACCTCCTGGAAGGGGGGTTAACCCTTGTTATGGTCCCAATCCAGGTTATAACCCTTGTTATGGTCCCAAGGCATCTTTTAAAGTGACAGCTGTCTTGAGTTTCTTAGGGGGAGACTAAAGCAAATGTCCCTATTCATTCTAGGACAGCATATTTTCCCGAGGTTGTTTACTAGGGTCTTTTTGTGTGTCTTTTTAAAGATTGTGAACCCTCTGTGACAGAAAACTACCTTTTCATTTCCTTTGCTATGTCAACCACTTTGTGAACTACTTTTATTGTTGTTTTTGTTGTTGTTTATTAATATTCTTAGTAGTCATCCTCATCCTCAAATATTACTGCTTTACAGCGCAATCCTAACCAACTTTCCAGTGCTGGTGCAGTCGCAATGCAGTCCCGAGGTAAGGGAACAACTGTTCCCTCACCTTGAAGAATGTTTGCACCGAGTGTCACATGTATGACTATCTGCCTCTTGGGCATAAGTCATGGGTGTGTGCTCGGTGCAAAGAGCTCCAGGCTCTCAGGGAACGGGTTCGCTCCCTTGAAGCCATGGTTGCTGACCTGGAGAAGCAGAGATAGGTAGAGAGGGACCAGGGTGAGACTTCTAGGGACGTGGAGGCGTCGCCCCAACCTCAGTTGGCCAGCTCCTCAGCTGCCAGGGAAGGGAGTCTCAGGGCTGGAGGACGTCACACTGGAAAAGAGGGAAACTATCCCCCAGAGGGGACCCCTTCTTCAGATGATGGGCCTGTATTCAGTCGCACTATGGATACTCCTCTGGGGAGGGGGCGAAGGGGGCTTCTTGTCATGGGTGACTCTATAGTCAGGAACATAGAGAGAGGGGTCTGTGACGGATGTGAGGACCCCATGGTGACTTGCCTGCCTGGTGCGAAGATTGCGGATGTCACCTCTCATCTAGATAGGCTAGTAGAGAGTGCTGGGGAGGAGGTAGCGGTTGTGGTGCATGTTGGCACCAATGACGTGGGGAAATGTAGCCGGGCAGTCCTGGAAGCCAAATTTAGGTTGCTAGGTAGGAAGCTCAAATCCAGGACCCCAAAGGATAGCTAATGTCATGCCAATCTTTAAAAAAGGAAGGAGGGCGGACCTGGGAAACTACAGGCCGGTCAGCCTAACATCTGTTCCAGGGAAGATGGTGGAAAGTCTCATTAAGGATAAAATCTTAAAACACATAGAAGAACAAGCTTTGCTGTGGGAGAGTCAGCATGGCTTCTGCAAGGGGAGGTCTTGCCTCACAAACCTTTTAGAATTTTTTGAAAAGGTCAATAGGCATGTGGATGCGAGCGAACCTGTGGATATTATATATCTGGATTTTCAGAAGGCGTTCGACACAGTCCCTCATGAAAGGCTCCTGAGAAAACTCCACAGTCAGGGAATAAGAGGGCAGGTCCTCTTGTGGATTAGGAACTGGCTGAAGACTAGGAAACAGCGAGTGGGAGTCAATGGGCAATTTTCACAATGGCGAGAGGTGAAAAGCGGTGTGCCCCAAGGATCGGTCTTGGGACCGGTGCTTTTCAACTTATTCATAAATGACCTGGAGTTGGGGATAGGCAGTGAGGTGGCCAAGTTTGCGGATGACACTAAACTTTTCTGGGTGGTGAAGACCAGCAGGGATTGTGAAGAGCTCCAGAAGGATCTCGCCAAACTGGGAGAATGGGCAGCAAAATGGCAGATGCACTTCAATGTAAGTAAGTGTAAAGTGATGCATATTGGGGCAAGAAATCAAAACTTCACATACACGCTCATGGGTTCTGAGTTGTCTGTGACGAATCAGGAGAGAGATCTTGGGGTACTGGTGGACAGGTCGATGAAAGTGTCGACCCAGTGTGCGGCGGCTGTGAAGAAGGCCAATTCCATGCTCGGGATCATTAAAAAAAGGGATTGAGAATAAAACGGCCAATATCCTTATACCTCTGGTCACCACACCTCAAAAAGGATATAGTTGAATTGGAAAAGGTGCAGAAAAGAGCGACCAGAATGATTCGTGGGCTGGAGCACCTCCCTTATGAGAAAAGGCTACAACGTTTGGGGCTTTTCAGTCTAGAAAAAAGGCGCCTGAGGGGAGACATGATTGAGACGTATAAAATTATGCATGGGATCAGAGGGGTAGCCAGGCGACCCTACTCTGTAAAGCGCCCAGGAGCACTTTGCAGAGTTCACGCACGCGCAGAGCGACGATGTTTCCAATCGAAAGCGCTCGGAGCAGAGGAGCGATCTGCGCCCCCTGGAGAGAGCGTCGCCCCTGATCGTCGCGGGAGGGTCCTATAAACAAGATAAGTTGCAGCAAAGCATACACTAACGTTTACAAGCCTCGCTAGCGCTAAAAAAAAAAACCCGTAAAAAGCTTTAAAAAAACCGGAAAAAGACAAAAAAAAGCCTCGCACCCCCCCCGGAGCCCTTCCGCCCCTACGCCCTGGGGCCCACCGCCCCACCGCCCCATATCAGGTGACACCTCTGCATGGGATGGAGAGAGTGGATAGAGGGAAATTCTTCACCCTCTCGCACAACACCAGAACCAGGGGACATGCACTAAAGTTGAGTGGAGGGAGAGTTAGAACGGACAAAAGAAAATATTTCTTTACCCAGCGTGTAATTCATCTGTGGAACTCCTTGCCACAGGATGTGGTGATGGCACCTGGCCTAGATGCCTTTAAAAGGGGTTTGGATAGATTCATGGAGGAAAAGACCATCACAGGTTACAAGCCATAAGCAACCTCCTGGCTGTAGAAGTAGGTTTTCTCTGTGCCAGGTGCAAAGGAGTGACAACAGGAAACAGGTTATCTTGTTGGCTGTGTACTCCCTGAGGCATCTGGTGGGGCCACTGTGTGATACAGGAAGCTGGACTAGATAGGCCTTTGGCCTGATCCAGCGGGGCTCTTCTTATGTTCTTAAGAGGCGTCCATGACTGCCCCTGCACTGCAAAATGCAGTGTGTGCCCTGTTGGCACAGCTACACAGGCGCTGGAAAGTTGGTTAGGATTGTGCTGTTAGTGGCTTAATATTACAGAAGAGTTTTGATGCCATCTTGTGGTTGCTGATGTGTTACTACAAACCATACGAAGAAATCTTGAAAGGCTTCTTTGCACAGTCTGCCAGAACTGAACTTCAGGCTGTGCATGATACTCCCACACTTTCCTTTTCAATGCCAGTAGTGCTATATCCCTTCCATATACAAAATAAGGAGCACATAATGAGGAGTCTTGCTGAATGTATACTTACCCTCTTTTGTGTACAATACACTCGAGAGCATAGAGGCTGCCTCCAGAGAACAAAAAGATAAAAGAACAAAAAGATAAAAGAAGAAATCCACTTTTAGCAAAAAAAAAAGAAAGAAAGAAAAGAAATACATACAGTACATGTTATATTGGCCAGGAAGGCGGGAAAGGAAGAGAGGTGAGCAGCCTTGCTGGTGTTTATTATTTTAAAACATTGAGATATGACGCATATCAACCCTGGGAACCCTCCATGCCTTTTCTCCACAGCTAATGCCTCCTAAGGCCTGCCTCCCTTCCATCTAACTCTTGGGTAGATGCTTTTTGGAAAAAAGAATTTTTTTTTTTGGTCAATATACTCCAGAAGTTAGAATCTCATGCCTGATCACTTCTAACGTGCACTTCTAGTGCATAGTAATTTAGCGTATCCAGAAATGTTCTCTTTGTCATGGCCTGAAAATGAATTTACCAGTATGTACAGCAGGG
Source organism: Plestiodon gilberti rubricaudatus (assembly GCA_026170595.1). Taxonomy (NCBI): domain Eukaryota; kingdom Metazoa; phylum Chordata; class Lepidosauria; order Squamata; family Scincidae; genus Plestiodon; species Plestiodon gilberti. Next base: position 112,249,696 of record JANXHW010000005.1, read on the forward strand.
GGTGTACAACTTTTAAAGATGTGCTGCTGGAAAGATGCCTTGTCATTAACTACATCACCAAAAAACCCCACAAAACCCGCATTTGCAACCACGAGAGCACAGAATGCACTTTCCAGGGGAAGCATCACATTTCTCCAAATACACAATACTGCACACGAGTCCTACCCTTTCATTGGAGTACAAAATAGGTTCAAAGGTTTTTCACTTATTCCTTTGCTTTGCTTGTTATTAACATCACAGGCTTTGCTTTCGTTTGGGCCAAGACAAAGAGAGGTGGTGGGGAGGAGAGATCAGAAGAAACCTGCATTGTCCTGTTGTTTTTTTATTTAACGTTTACAAAGCTGCTGGGCAGGCTTACATTAGCGTAATCTATGGCTACGTTAGACAAGATTTCGAGGCGGAGGAGGGCCTGGCTTTAGCCAGTCACGAGACTGCGAGGGCCTGACAAGCGCATGACTATTGATGGGGCAGAAGGGAAGCCCTCCTGCCTGCCTAGTCCCTTCCTCTCTCGCAAGCCGCTCCGAGGCGGGGCGTCAGTGTCTCGGGTTGCAACAGGCCAGAAGGTGGCGTCGTCGAGTCCGCTCCCGGAAGCAGCGGCCGCGGCCCTTGAGATGAGGCAGGCAGGGCGGCTGAGCAACGGCGGCGGCTGCTAAGACCTTGCCGCTTGCGAGAAAGGTGGCACCGGCGGGCCGCAGGGTGATGGTGGCCAGCGGGCCATGCTGCTGAAGCTCCTGCAGAGACAGACCTATACCTGCCTGTCCCACAGGTATGGACCCTGCCTCTGCCTCGGAGGCATCGTCCTCATGATCGTCTCCGCCCTGCAGTTCGGCGAGGTGAGCAGTTCTCCGGTCGCGGACTCTCCTTGCATGTCGCTCCCCATAGGCGCCATTCCTTTCCTCTGCGTTCTTAAAGGACTCTCCTTGGGATAGATGTTCGCCTTGCATGTGCCAGGCATCCCTCCCCGCTCCCGCCCTCCTCATTTTTGGCAGGCCATCTCGGCCGTAACAGCTGCATTCCAGGCGAGAGAATGGTCTCCATCTCCAACCATCCCTGTGCCAGGAAGAGCTTTGTCGGTTGGATTTCTGCCTGACATGCATATGTATCACTGGTGAAAGCCCAGGAATTTTGCCCGAAACTTTATTTTCTGCACTTTCTTCTTCCTACAGCTTCCCCTGCATATGGTTTTTTCTTCCCAAATATGTGTGGCCTAGAACTAGGGCCTCATCCCATTGCTTTATTTTCCTTCTCTACCACACCAGCTTAGCTTTGCCCTCTCCTGTATCAGCTCTCTCCTCTTGTCTGTGCCCTGCTTCCCTTCTCTCACATAATGCATATCTATTTCTCATTGCATGTGCCCCCCTCTCTCTGGAGAGTTTCCCTGGATTAACCTTATTTGCCCTTCCAAAAGCACCTCCTTTCTCCTGTATCTGCTATATTTTCCTCCACAGACTGATAGCCACATGTACCTGGACACATTTCCAACATCCAGACCCATGAGAGGTAAAGGGGGCAAATTGTACCTGGGCCCAGGGTCAAAAGGGGGCTCAGGAGCCAAAGGAGGTGGCCCATTGATTTTGTGGGATCTCAGCTGGCCTCATGGAGAGTGAAAGATGGTGGCTGGGCCAGGTCTACCAGAGCTGGGCACTGCATTGGGAAGCCTGGTAGACCTGAGCTCTGAAGGCTTTTCCGGCTCTCCCCCCACCTTGTTTTGCCCCCTCGCCCTTTGAGAAGGGGCCCAAAAGAAACTTTGTACCTCTGATAAAATTCCTCTCAGAGGCCCTGCCAACATCCCCTCCACAGTCCCTGCACCCTTTTATGTTCCTGGTATCCCTGCCCCAGAGAGTGACCCTCTCTTCCACCCTGTTACCTTTCCTAGGCAATTCCCTTCTGTCAGGTAAGGAGGGAAATAAGGGGTACCATTTGCTTACTGCATTATGCCTTGAATTCTTCCCCCTACGTCAATTCCCCCTATATTGTTTGCTTTCTCACCGTTGCTGCAATTCTACTTAGACTAAAATATTTTGTGTTTACCAACAGTGTTTTCTTTCATGGTGTCACTTTGGCCACGGGATTCTTCCCCTCCTTCGTCCCCAAATCTCTGTGCCGGAAAGCCAGAATGTTCTTTCACTCCCATTTAAGTGATCTTTCCCCTGACTTTCTTTGTGTGCCAGTAGCAAGAGCCTTGTTTTCAAGTTCAGTGTTAGTACCCCATTCACTCCTGTAGCCTAGTTTGTTGTCATTTTGAGGGCTGTTTCATACAGTAGGGGAGGAAAACATGTACTTTCCATAAGCTCCATGTGCTGTGTGAAGCCTTATTGACCAATCCTATCCAGCTATCCACTCTGCGATGCAGTGGTGCTGGTGTGGCTTCTGCATTCTGTGGGGGAGTTTTGGCTGCTGGAGGTCTCCTCGGGGTAAGGGGACTTGCCCTGGAGTAAGCCCCAGCAGCCGCTATGGGTCAGCTAGGACCCCAACATCCAGTAGGCCTTGTGTGATCTAGCAGCAATTGCCAAAGAGTCCTTTGACAGACCATTTCTACCTCCTGCTGACTTCTGATAATAGTTATTGAGAAACTGAAAGATGAAATAGAAAGTCCCTGGTTTGAGTCTCACCTTTGTTATGAGCTCATCACATGGCCTCCGGCAACCTGCTCTCTCTTAGCCTCAGCCTTTTCTCCCCTTCTTTCCACCGTGTAGCATTGATGCTACTGACATCTTACAGAGTTGTTGTAAGGCTTATAATATAATGTTTGTGGAGCACTTTGAATACTCTGTGTATTATTACCATCACGTGAGACCGCCAGGGAGCTTTGATGTGGGCAGATGGGAATAAAAGAAGTGGAGCAACAAGTGGTGGTAAGATGGGAACCACAGCAGTAGGAGAAAGGTAGACCAGAATGCACATACTAGTGTCTCCTTTATACCCACACCTTGCTTCATTAGGAACACAAGTGTTGAACTCTTCTTTGCTAAAGAGTAAGTGGCTTTTGTCTTTGCATCAGAAGATCAATCCACCATAAACTTAAAATGTGATCTCAAATTTTCTTCGTAGGTTGTTCTAGAGTGGAGTCGGGACCAGTATCATGTTTTGTTTGACTCTTATAGGGACAACGTTGCTGGAAAATCATTTCAGAACAGGTAAGGCTCAGTTTTGGAATCGCAATGCTATTATTTGGTATTTGAGGGAAGGATTTGTTAAGATTTCTGCAGTGCAACCAAATCTTTTCTCCTCTTCTGTTGTTTCAGTTGTTTAAATCAATAGGTTTGAAACAGCTAGAGTTGTGAAAGGAAAGGGCCAACAGTTTTGTCCATATGCTGCATCTCTCTCTCTCTCCCACTTCCTCTCCCTAGTCTGTTCTAAATGATTCTCTGGTGGTGAAGAGAATGATGCAGAAGGAATAGTGTGACAGCACTTTTTCCTGGGATGGGGGTCTGGGAAGGAATAATAAACTCTTTCCCCCCCCCCCCGCATGTGTATACTAATTTAACACTCTCCATCATTGTTAAAGCAAAAATAGTATCTGGGTAACAGATGGTAACACTTGGATCAACATGAGAGGAGCCAACTTTTCAATATTAAGATCTCTGTGCCTTTAATCCACAAATTTTGGCTTGTCACAATTTGTGGGTAATGATGACCCTTCCTTTCTCCAAATCCTCCAGCATATGAGGAGGACTTGGGAGGTTTTCCCTGTCATGCTGTGGAACAGGCAGAAGCATTGTGCTGCTTCTGTCTGTTCCAAAGTTCAGAATAATAAGAGTGACTCCTCCCAAGTCTCTTGCATGTGCCGGAGGGCTTGGGTGAGGAGAGGGTGTGACTCTGGGCCTAATCCTATCCAACTTTCCAGTGCTGATGATGCAGCTGCAATGCAGCCCCGAGGTAAGGGAACATTTGTGCCTGCCCCCTCCCCCACTGCAGGATGCCTCTCATGCCCTGTTGGCACAGCTGCCAACATGAATTCATGCCAAACATGAATAGAATATAAACAAAAGTACATAAAATAAAGATATAACAATCAAACAAACAAAACAGGCAAATAATAAAAACTCCAAAACAAAACACCCTATCACCAGTATCTACAGTATATCCACTGAACAATGGAAGGAATGGATTCAGATATATACTGTATACATACACATATACATGTATACATGTACATATGCATGTATGTATGTGGAATTCCTTCCTTCCGTTGCTCAGTGGATCGTTGGGTCTCTTGACTTTATCAGCTTTTGAGTGAACGGCTTACCAACGTCAGTTGCGGATGGAAATATTTGAGAATATTTGGCAGCCATTTCTCGATTGATATACTGTATATCCATCCGCAGTTGACGTCGGTAAGCCGTTCTCTCAAAACCTGATAAAGTCAAGAGAGCATCGATCCACTGAGCAATGGAAGAGGGGCACTTGTTCATCAAATTTTTCATTATCGGTCTTTTGGCCATGGTAAGGGCACAAAGGATCCATTTTTGTTGACCAACAGTTAGCCTCCAAGTCAGAGTCAGATAGATAATTCAAAATGGCATAATAGTAATGTTTGTTGTGATACAATATTAATACTATTACAGCGCAATCCGACTTAACTTTTGTGCCGGTGTAACCAGCGGCCCAGCGAGAACGGGAGGCCCCAGAACGGAAAAGGGATTCAAATCCCCTCCAAAAGAGGAATTCAAAGGGGATTTGAATCCCTTTTCCGTTCTGGGGCCTCCCGTTCTCGCTGGGCCACTGGTTACACCGGCACAAAAGTTAAGTCGGATTGCGCTGTAAATAACTTCATCCCCAAAACAACATACTACCGGGCATGACCAAAGCATATGGGTAAGAGAAGCATTTAGTGTATTAACATGGCCAACATCTTGGTTCAGAGATTAATCCTTTACTATGCATAGATGAAGACCTGTCCTTGATAGATGCATACGAGCAGCTGGCTGCAGTTTTCTAGGGTTTTCAAAAGCAACCCTGCCAATATTCTCTTATTTACATAACTATTAAAATTATAGATGATCTGATGTTGAAAGACTGACCAGTCCTTATGTATGTATGTTATAAAATTAAAATGCATGCACAGTTAAATCTTACTGAATATCCTTATCTTATATATTCTCTAAGGCAGGGGTGCCCAACTTGGCAGTGGGTAGGGGCCAAAATGAATAGACTAAACTTCTTCGGGGCCGCAGATAGGTGTTGCGGGGGGCGTGGCAAGGAACCATGATGTCACTTCCTCAGGAAGTGACATCACAGTGGGCGTGTCCATGAGCCAGAAAATCTCCGGAAATGCAACATATTAATAAATAAATAATGAGCCACCTGTGGCTCTTTAACATATAAAGTGCAGCTCTCGGAAATATGTTGGCTTCTTAATGCTTCTTAAATATTGTGGCTCTCAAACATCTGAAGTTTATCATATGTGGCTCTTACATGAAGCAAGTTTGCCCACCCCTGGTATATACCGTATATATACCCATCAATCATCATCATCATCATCATCATCATCAGGGCCTTCCCTTCTGAAACCTCACATGGCACGGAGGTTCCGTGTTGGGAAAAGTATTTCCTAACAAACTCTGTCTTGCACGTTCTGCAGCTCTCAAATGCATAACCGACCAGCAGAGGAAAAATGTGGCCACCCCAAAGTGAGGGTCCAACGGCCTGAAGAAGAGCTGAAGCATCACAGACTCGGCCGCCGGTCACCTCGGCGAGCTTAGATGTTCATTCACTCCTCCCAGAGCCTCTGCAGGGCTTTCAGCCAGAGCCCATGCTTACCTCAAAATCCCGGGATTTCTTCTTCAGCAATTCACAGTTACGTTGCTTCCTAAAGAAGTCACCATCATCATAGCAGCCCAACTTCCCTGGGGATCTATGTCATAACCGCTGTGCCAGCACCAACTCCGGCACTTCTGTAATGCAGCTGGAAGCTTCGGAATCGTCCGCTCCTCGGACGATTCCGAAGCTTCCAGCCGCGTTACAGAAGCACCGGAGTTATGGGAAGTGCTTGGCTAGAGCGGCCCAACAAAGAAGCGATGTTGCAGCTCTAGCCAGAAAGCCTTTGGGGGCCACCAGAAAACCTTTGGAGGGCCGCATGCGGCCCCCGGGCCGCATGTTGTGCACCCCTGCTCTAAGGTGATACATGAATTTTATTTGGTAGAACTATTTCAGAATACAAAAAAAAGGGAAGAATAAAAATAGTTTTACAGCTCAATAATTTGGCTTTGGTGGGGGGAAAATCCTAGTCATAGACCATTCAAACTTGAATCATGTCTCTTACTCGCTTGTTGTTCTCTTCTGGCTTGAATTCAGATTCCAGGCATCCATTAATACTTTTTTCCCCTGGGGGACACAGGACATACATTGAATAATGTTGAGATGGGAGAAGTTACTTGGGCAATCTAATCTACATACAGTCGACCCTCCTTATCCACAGGGGTTTGGTTCTGAACCCCCTGTGGATAAGGCAAATCTGTAGATAATTAAATCCGCTGATTAAACTTTTTTAAAAAATGTTTTTTAAAGCATTCCCTTACCTTTGCACGGCAAACCACTTCATTGGCAGGGTTGCAAATAGTGCTCCGGAAGCCACTTCCAGGTTGTGCAACTCCTTTCCTTGGCTCACCCCAGAATGCATCGCAGAATGCACTCTGGGGCAAGCCAGGGCCAAGGGGGAGGGGGTCACGTGACGCGGAAGTTGCTTCCGGAGTGTTATTTGCAGCCGTGCAAATGGAGCGGTTTGCCACGCCAAGGTTAAAAACCACTTTTAAAAAACTTTTAAAACCTTTGGCCTGCACCGTCATCCGCATTGAAATCCAATTCTGAGGGCCCACTGTACTCTAGTGGCACAATCTCCAATAAACTGTATGTGGTTGTTGGAATATACAGGACAGGGCCATGCACCGGTGGTGGAGCACATGCTTTGCATGCAGAGAGTGCCAGGTTTAATCTCCAGTTTAAAAAGATCAGGTAACTAGTCCTAGGAAATACTCCCCCAGGTGGCCACTGACGGTCAGAATAGACAATTCTGGGCTAGATTGACTAATAGTTTGACTCGCTTCAAAACTGTATGTGATCCTCTGTTTGTTCTGTAGTGGAACCATTTGAAGAAATGTATTGAAATTATGTTAGGATGACTGTCCTGTTCCCCATTAAAGTTCTGTAAACTCGGCAGGAACATTCTCCAGAAAATTAAGCTAAACAAGCTTCTGAGGTCCTGTTGCTGTGAAAGATTTGTGGTAGTTATCTGACTAGTCCTTGGGAATCGCACTGTTTTGTGTCAGTGCCCTTTTCTTAAAAAAAAAAGCATTAAACATTTTTGATATACAGTTCTTGGCATTCACAAATATGGGTTGTCTGTCTCTTTCATATCAGATAAAACATTCTCTGCATTGTTGAATAATGATGAATGGGATTTTTTTTTTTTTTTGCTGCTTAGCTGAAGCAGGATGTGGTTGATGTAATCAGGTTTTCATAGACCACAGCAGTGTACGTTTTTTGTTTTGGCTGAATACGGAGCAAGACACACTAGCTACCAATATTTACAAAGGCAATGTGAATTTTTTATCTCTTGGTCATGCTGAACTTCTGGGGTGCCTGTGCCTTCAAACTATGTGTATTCTGAAATATTTTACATGACTGAGAGATGAAGGAAGAACTGAACAGAGAAGAAATGGGAATATAACCTCAGCCTCCCAACCAACCCCCGGTTCTTTCGGCCAGTGGTAGCTGCAGAGATTGACTCCCTGGGTTTTCTTTAGAGAAAGTATGTACAGTGGTTCTTTTACCCTTCCCATGCCATGTTATGTATGCAGTAGCGTCACTAGGACGCGCGTCACCCTGGGGCAGGGGGCGCGCGTCACTCTAGTGACGCTCTAACATCGCGGCGCGGGGGGGGCGACCCGGCTCCCCCCCGCGTCGCCCTCCGGACGCTCTGAGGCCGGCCCGGGAGCTGGCCTCAGAGCATCTGACCCCGTCGGCGCTACAGGGCCTTCTGAAAGAAGGCCCAAGCAGCGTGTTAATACGGGTATTTTTTTACAGTTTTTACGCATGCGCAGAGACCGTTTTGAGGGCATTTTGCCCTCAGTGTGTTAGTTTACTCCATTCAGCATCACATCAGTGAAGAAAGGCTATATGTAGACATCTCATTGTATTGTATTTAGTTACTACATACCGTAGTTTCTGGTAGGGTTTAAAGACATATCTATTTCGTTTAGCCTTTGAGGAGGGATAATCCCTCAGGTAATCCTTTTTAGTTACTGTTTCAATGTTGCTTTTATGGTTTTTACATTTACCCAGTCATGATATTATTGTTTTGGTTTTGCATTTACCTGGTCATGATGTTTTGGTTTTAAAGTACAGTACCTGTTATGTTATGAATTGTATAGTTTTTAGTATTTAAAATTATGTTTTATGATGCGTGCCTCTTTGAGCCACAGAAAAGCAGCACAAAAATATTTTAAATAAATAAAACAAATCTCTGTGATGTGCTCTAGCAGACCACATGTAGTACTATTTCACTACATTTCACATGGGGGCACTTTCAGAAATACGACACTTTGCACTTGCGGTCTTGAAGGGTACAGTCCAGAAACCAGCCCCTGCCATTTGCTAATGCAGGTGTGGGCAGACTTTAGGGTTTGGGGACTTTTTTTTTTTTTTTTGGCTAGAGCCTTGCAATGTGAAACGGTAGCTTGTGGACAGCAGAGCATGTCACAAAATGGCGGCTTGAGGGAGCAGAGCCTGCTGCAAAATTTCAGGTAGTGCAATAATTTGCATTTCTTGCTAGTCTACACCCACACCCACACCCACACCCACACCCACACCCACACCCACACCCACACCCACACCCACACCCACACCCACACCCACACCCACACCCACACCCACACCCACACCCACACCCACACCCACACCCACACCCACACCCACACCCACACCCACACCCACACCCACACCCACACCCACACCCACACCCACACACACACACACACACACACACACACACACACACACACACACACCCCTCAATAGTGCACTTTACCCAATATTCTGCCTGTGCGCCAAGCAAGACTGGGCTGAGATTAGAACTTGGGCTCCCAGGAGGATACAAGAAGCCTGTTCAAGCTACCTAGGGTGGTGGTGGTGGGATGCAGCAGGAGGCTCAGGAATGACTTTAGATTACTGTTGGAACTACCCAAAGCTCCCAAGAAACCTTCTGCTCCCTGCTGTAATGGACATCTCTGAGAATCCTCAAGGGCAGAGTTTCCCAAACCTTTTTGACCCGCAGCTCCCTTGACCATTGGCGACCATTGGCCGCAGCTCCCCATTACATTATGTTGATGCCTTCCAGTTGGAATTGCACTGCTTTCTGGTGGGATTCTGTGGCACTCCACGGTTCCCCTGGCTGGTTTCCGCAGCTCCCCTGGGAGCCGTGCCTCCCAGTTTGGGACCCACTGCTCAAGGGTGTTAGACAAGGATCCAGTGCTGTCATCTTAGACTTCCACAAGAGGAAAGAGTGATGTGACACGAGAGACATTCATCATTCTGTCTTTGCCAACACTGCTTCATGATCACCACCGTATTTAAAACTGCTGGTAGATTGAAATGAATTTGCATTTCTTTTAGCACCACTCGCGTATCGTGTCAGAAGTATCTGCCAGTCTCCTAGGTCATGAAGCCAGATGATTAAAAATAAATGATATAAAATTTATTTTGGATAATAAGCAGGGTAGAGTGGCTTGCCAGCATTTCAAAGATTGGGCAGATGCAATAAACATTTAATTTCCTTAACTAAAATTAAATTCTCCAGGGACGCCAAATTTAACTTGAGCCACTTGCCAGCCCAGATCAGCAGTTGGAAAACCCTGTTTTTTCAGCTTGTTCAGCTGTGCAGAATGTTGTTCTTGCCACTGAACAAAATATGTCCTTTATAATTAAGACAGAGCTATTTGGGGATGTAAGAATGTTGAGTAGCAGGGTATTAGGAATAACCAAACCGAGTGTATTTTTGTATGATCAAAGGACTTGGGTTTCGTCTTCACAGTCTTGCTGTTGCAGCCAAACGTGTACTTAGGAGGGCGGGGAAGGGGCTGCAAACGGTTACATCTGGTGCTGCTTGATAGCACACTCCTGGAAAGCGGCTCATTCCCCTGGGCTCCCCAAGGACAACAGCTAGTGGCAGCAGGAACACCAAAATGCTGGGGAGGGGCTTTAGTATTCTCTCCCCCCCCAAGTATCTTTCTCAGCTGTTCTACGGCATAGTTTGTATTATATTTTGTGCACTGAGTCGCCTTGGATATGTGAGGCATATAAGTCTTTAAAATGAGCTGTATGCTTGTGAAATGTAAGAATGAATGGTGTTTTGAGTGATGGGGTAACGGTAGACTTGTAAATCAATATAATGTTTAGTAGTGCCTATAAACCCTTTGTGTTGCCCTACCATGGCCAACTACCTCTTGGGCTCCAGCAGAAGCCAGCAGGGAGAGGCTCTCCCATGAGCCTGTTTTGACCCATTTATATTGGAGATTTTTTTCATTGGCTGCCTTGAGGTTTTCTGTTGGGAAAGAAAGGCAGGATTAAATGCAGTCTTCACACAGGGCATTGGTGTGTATGTTCTACATGCAGCAGGCCTTGGAAGCAAGCAAGCCCCATGAAGTGTTATGAAACAGAAAGATTGCCAGTTCTAAAAACGTATAATTCCATAACTTCATTGGTAGCATAATGAATGAATATAATCCAGTCAAACACGACACTTCCTAGATTAGCTTGTTTTAGGTGAATAGCTGTATGAATCACCTAAAATGTGTATTCTCTCTACTTGTTAGCTTCTTAGTGGTCTAGGTCAGACTTTGGGACTCTCTCCACTCAGTCCATTAGGTTCATTAGAAGGACATGACTAGGGGTGGATAGGAGGCACCACCCACTTCCTCTCCTAAGCCCGTCTTCCTCTTGTCTCCACAGTGGATGGTTATTGGTTCTTTGCTCAGGCAGTTCTTTATTGTCCCTGGCAAAGCAGGGAGAAAGACCAGTAATGGTTTTTCCAAAGAGGGACAAAGAAATGAGAGAGTAGCAAGGCAAAAGAAGATCAGGACAGGTGGTGCTTGCCTATTCTCCTGTGGAGATCAGGCCAGTCAGGCTCCACCCGACCCCTGGTGACTCCCTCCTTGTCTCACTGGGAAACAACATGAGGTGAGAATGCCTTCAGCCAGGTATTTTCTTGGCTATACACATGGTCTGTCTGCAATTAGGTAGGTGCATTAAAATAAAAAGTGCACGTAATTCAAACATGCTAAATGAGATCCTGATCGATTAGGGCACTGGGAATATTTCTCAACATTTTTTTTGAGAAAGCACAGACCTTATATAGCTGCCTTGGGCATTTGCCTCGGCATGGGATAAGGCGGGATATAAATTTTTTAAATAAATAAATAAATATCCCACTCCTCGCTGCGTAAAATGTTTAGCATGAACAAGGCATAGATTCACATGCAAGTAGGGCCTATTTGCGTGATGATCTCTCTGTTTCACAGGGGTGGACAGATGATGTGCATGGATATGGACCATAGTTCAAACAAAAAACAGTTGTATATGTGTTGGGAGGCACTATCCCAGTCAAAGACTTCAGTGGTTTCTGAATGAATGTGGCAGGCTTGTATGTGAACCAATCCTGTGTATCATGGAGGAATGGATCTGGCACACTGCTGTACAGGGAGTCGTTAATATGTAGTCCCAGTTTGAGCATAACAAAAAACAATGGTTTCTTGTGAGAACAAGCTATGGTGATTCATGGCTTCTTATTCCTATGGCTAAAGACAAGAACCCGATAGAAGGCACCCTGTCAAATGTAATAAACATTTTATTTGTAATCCATGAATGCCAGTTGAGAACTTAATTTGCACCGTCAAATGCTTTTCGGTTTAATCTCTCTCTCTCTTCCTGATTTGTAAAGGCTTTGCTTGCCTATGCCTATTGATGTGGTGTACACCTGGGTGAATGGCACAGACATTGAGCTGATCAGGGAACTGCAACAGGTGAGGAAACAGATGGAGGAAGAACAGAGAATAATGAGGTAAGAATCACTGCCAGGAAGCACAGTAATACAAGTTGTCCTGGCTGAAGGAAAGATAACTAAAACCATGGATTCCAAGGGGGAGGTGAACCTCTTTAGGAAGACGCAGGCTGTTGTGGATGGATATGTGAGCCTGCACCTTCGTAGCTCAGACCTTTGTCTTTGGGGGTGGGTGGGTAAAGAAGTAGCAACACTGTCAATCACTTAATACTCCATACCATTGGTTCTCAAAGTTCTCCCTGTGAGGCAGGCACTAGCGTCGCTAGACGTGCGTCACCCCAGGACAGGGGGGTGCGCGTCACCCCCCGCCCTGGGGTGACCCCCCAAACGCCCCCTTTGCGCATGTTTTTCGCGCATGCGCAGTACATTTTCTGAGGGCAAAGGGCTGCCCATTTGCCCTCAGAATAGTACTGCGCATGCGCGAAAAACGTAAAACTTTACGTTTTGAGCCAGTGGGCCTTCAGAAGGCCCCGGAGCGCCGGCGGGGTCGGGCGCTCCAAGGCTGGCTCCCCGGCCTCGGAGCGTCCGGAGTTGGGACAGTGACGCACGGGGGTGCGCGCGTCACCCCTTTGCGCATGTCACGCGCGCGTCACCCCCTGGCGGTCCGCCCCCCCCCCCCCCCGCGCTCCAACGATGCCCATGGAGGCAGGGAGAACTCTGAGTCTTTGTGGGGATGGGAAACTGGTGGCACGGTAGCATGGCACAAAAGTAAAGGAATTTTTAACCTTTTACCTCTTGTAAGGGAAGGTGAAAAGCAGACCAGGTACAGAGCTTCCCTGCTCCTGCTTCACCTATTAAATGGGGGCAAACTGAGAATAACTGGGTAAGGTAGATTGCTGGCACCACCCTAGACCAGGAAGCCAGACAGAAGGAGGCTACCTGGAGAAAACCTCCCTCACAGTAGGGCTAACAATTCCAAAAACCAGGGGCTCCCTTAAAACCAAACTGGTAAAACCTGATGGTCAGAGACTCGGTAACCAGCTCTCCTCTCCGTGAACTGAAAGCAGGCTGATAAAATCATAAAACGGCAAAGATTTATTTAAAAGGTGATACAATATGTCAACACCATGGAAGGGTGTAAAAGGTAAAACAAGACACAGGTAATCTTACAAAAAGAGACAAACAGGGGAGCAGCAGCAAAGACTGGCAAGGATGCAAAATGTAGGCAGAAAATAGAGCAAATTGATGTGTCTTACTGGGTATGATCCTTACCCTATTTACATGGTTCCAAGGTCTTGATGCATTTGCAGCAAGGTGAGCATGTGAGGCTCCCATGAAGCATCAGAGTCTTCCCATGTTGGAGATGTGCAGAGGGAGATAGTGTAGAGGTTTGGGACCTGGAAGATCAGGTTCAAATCCCTGCTCAGCCATGAAGCTTTCTGGGTGACCCTGGGCTATCACTATCACTCAGCCTCACTTCCTCGCAGGGTTGTTATCAGGACAACAGGAGGGGAGGAACTATGTACACCACCTTGAGCTCCTTGGAGGAAGGGTAGTATAAAATGTGAAAATAAAATAATAAAAAATATAACCTGTGGATGTTAACCCTGTTTTAACTGTGAGATTGGATACTTGGGATCACCTGATCCACTTGAATTTCACACTTCTAGGAATCGGATGGACTTTATGTCCCTATGAGTTGGCTCAAAGGCAAATCCTTGTTTATCAGGCACATGGCAAAGAAGATGCACAAACAATAAACACAATAGGACAAATGTGGCTACTGTCTTTTATGAATTAGCAGTGCCTTCAAGGTGTTGTGGCATCACAGAAGCTTCTGAGGTGATAGGGCCAAAACAAGTTAAAAATAGGAGGGAAATCAAGGGGTTTTTCTAGACTTCTGCGATGTTTTCCTACCAAAAACTGTACCCACAAAACACTTAGTTAACACTTAGTGCCCTTGTATCAAATTTATTTAAAGAATTTTTACCCCGCCTTTTTCCTGATAAGGGCAATCAAGGCGGCTTACAACATGTTAAAAATACATAATAAAATATAATACAATAAAAATAATTAAAACGGATAACTAAAAACAATTAAAACAAACAAACCCAAAAACAAACAGATGGCACTTTAAGGGTTAACCTGGCATCATGGGGGGCACAATTTTTAATGAAAAAAAAAGCATGGTGTTTCTCTACCTCTGAGCTCCATTCAAACCACAACCTGTGTGACTGCTACTTACTAGTATAAATGAAACCCAACGATGCTATCACTTGGCAGTTGTATTGTTAAGACTGGGTCTAATATCTATGAGTGCTCAGAGATATCATTGGTGTATGAAAATAACTACCCATGGAGGGACATGTAGTCAGTTATTTCCTCTTAATCTTTTGTATTTTACCGTTTGAACTTGTGGTTAGATTGCAAGATCTTTTTCAGTTGCTGGAGTGGGGTGGGGGTGGTGGTTGTACTTCATTCTGTTACCAGCAGTCCTTTTTTAAAAAAATACACACACATAACATCCTCACACGAGGAGAGAAACAATCATGTGCAGAGATCCTGTGTTGAAGCTAGTGACACATAAATTTGGTGGTGATGACTGAGGCCAAATTAAGGTGCACTGAAACTTGGGAGTGCTCAGAAAACTAAACGGGTTTGATAGGGACTGTTTAAATTATCACACTCACTCTTATACATAAAAAGAGGATCTAATTCCGACAAGCACACAATAATGGAGCCCTAAGAAAAGCTGGTTAGTAGGACAGGAGAAAAGAAGAACTCTTTAGAAGGTGAAGCGGCAGGGGGAAGACATGGGGGAAGAAGAAACACAGTTGGATGAGGTGGGCTCTCGGAAGAATCCAGGGTAAAAAAGGGAAGATTTTGGGGTGCAGGGAGGAAGAAAAGAGGGGAGACTTCTGAAGAATTTGGTAGGAAGAAAAGAGATAGGTACAGGCATTTCAGTGCCACAGTTCTGCAGCTAGAAATACAGTGGATCCTTTTTGTCTGCAGATTTGATTCACCATGGACCTGCGGGGTCCACCTTTTCAACACTGTAAAAAGAAAAAAAGGTTTTAAACGTGTTTTTTTAAAAAACCTTTTTAGAAGCAAACCGTTGCGTGTTCTTAAACTGAAATCGTGCTCCGGAAGCCTCTTCCGGGTCACATGACTCTCCCTCTCCCAAAGTAGCTCCAGAATGCATTGCATTTTGTGACAAGTCGGTTTCTCCACTCCACTTTCTAAGCCTTAAATTTAGTTTTATTAGTATTGGTTATGATAACAATTATAACAAGTATGCATTATGACCCTCTTTCTCCAGTTCGGTCTTTGGACTATAAGGTTTTCTCCCCCCCCCCGCCCCCCCCAAAGGATCAGAAACACTCTTGGTGGGAGAAGTGAAATCTTTGTGTATATTGTATGTATGTTTGAGGAGGAAAAAGTAGTTGTTTGTGTTTTTTCTTTAGGGAAATCCTTGGAAAGAATGTAACCGAACCAACTAAGAAAAGGTGAGATGGATTAAAAAGAGAAAATACATTAAGCTTCATTAAATTTTTCAATCATCCATACTACTACATACACCTTAATTATATATGATTTCCGAATGATTGAAATGCATGTTGTCTAAAAGTAGCCAAGGAAAAAAGGAACAGGAAAACATTGGTATAGCTTCCCTTCCCTAAATGTTTATGAATATTAAATACAGCTATTGACTTTCCAGTCGCAGCCATCTCGAAATGATTTATTGATAAAGATACTTAGAAGTATCACTATATTCCCTGGACTTTACTCCCAAGTGGGCATGCATAGGATTGCAGCTATAGTCATATTTTGCAGAAAGAGACCTGATTTTGCTACAGGAAAAAGTAGGCAGCACAATCCTCTTGGTGGCTACTTAATCAGCTGTTGGTTATAGATACATAGGCACCTGTCATTTAGAACCTGACTGGAAACATGCATTTGACTGCTGTCTTGATCTAGTGAGAAGCAACTGGAGTGTTTATTGACACATTGCATCAAAGTGCCGATGCTCGTCTTGGATCCTGCTTTGCCAAGCAACGTCACTCTCAAAGACCTGCCATCTGCCTATCCTCTGTTGCAAGCTGCCAGCCATATTTTTTCTGTTGCAAAGCCAAAAAATCCTTCTTACAATGTCACCATTGTTGTTTTTGATAATGCAAAAGAAGGTAAGAATACGTTTGTCTTCCTCTGGTTAAAAACGCATGGTACTGGTTTACTTTAGAATTACTGCTTTTTTGTACCCTTCTGTATGGAATTTCTTCTCTTCTCCATTGCAAATACTGTATTAAAGGATGTCATTGGATAAAGCTAGTAGACACAGGAGAAATATCCTAACAATAAGCCCTTCTTGAATGTTCTGATCTAATATTAGATCATAAATGAATGATAAAAATCTGTACATGTAGCTATTGGGAGCTCACTTATTATGGAACACAGATTGGTTACAATTTCCTCCATTCATAAGAGAGAAAATCCTTCTTTTTGAAGTTGGGCAAGATGGAGGGGGGAAGGGGCAGGTTGTCCTCTTCCTAATGGAAGAAATACAAATGTCATGGTGAAAATGTATGAAATGCTTTGATATCATGTACAAACATACTAAAATTTATTTTAAATCAAACAATACTAAGATGTTGATAAAATTGCAAACAAGTACCAACAAACCATTTAAAATCCTGAACGTGTTATAAACAAACACTGTAGCATACAGTATCATATATGGTTATGAGAATAAAAATAACCACTGAGAATAAAAATTCAAAGTGCCAAATACATTTCAGTCTTCCAGCCGTCTTCAGTGGCTTAAATGTCAAAGGTGGTAATCTAGATGCCTTTGTGTTCCAAAAGGCAGTTCATGTTTTCAGTCATCCACATGAACATGAGAGATACTTATACTGGTATAAGGGACAAAAGTGAAGCCTTGTGCTGTAGATCCTTCACTTACTGGATTCTCCCGAACTAAAAACATGGGTCTACTGCGTATGTTTAAATGCAACTTACCCACAGATATAGAGAAATGTCACCACCCACAGATGTAGAGGTGCTATGTGTGCACAGACACTGATGCAGAGGCAAACCTTTCTCTGCACAAAGGCCCCTAGTCTACATTGTACTAAAATGTAGGCCCATTTTGAAGGCATATGAATGTATTCTGAATAATCAGTACTAGAAGTTTTAGCCATGCTTTCCAGACAGATCTGAGAGATCGTTTAGTCGCACCCTCCTATTTAGTAACTCATAGTGCGTGTTAAAGGTTATCTTGTTGTCTTGTGCTCCCTGAGGCATCTGGTGGGGCCACTGTGACACAGGAAGCTGGACTAGATGGGCTTTTGGCCTGATCCAGCAGGGCTCTTCTTATGTTCTTATGTTCTTATTAAAGCTTAATCAAACTGAGAACCAGTATGGTGTAATGGCTTCAGTGTTGTGTTGAGTACTGGGAACCTCAGATTCAGATCTCCACTCAACCATAAAGGTCTAATGAGGTATCCTTATCTAGCTACCATCTTTCATCTGAACCTGTCTCACAAGGTTGTAGTTGAGGCACATATTCATATCCCCATTGCTTCAGTACTCTTAACAAGTGACCCTAACAAATATATGTGAAATATTAGAGAAATCTGCAGTATGTTACAGTGGCAATCTGTGATTTGAATTCTTAACCCTTCTAGCTGAAGATTCCCATTTTGGACTGTTAAAGGAGAGCAGCCAGCAAGCAGCCTGGAGGGGCTATTTGGTATGTTCCTTTAAATAATGTCCGTGTTTTTGCTAGAAAGCCAGGATATACCGTATGCTTTGCAGAAACCTGTGTTAAAAATCTCTTGTTTTTGTTATAATATTTTCAAAACTGTTGCCATACTTTTAAGTGAAATTATAGCACTCTGCTATAAGAGCTTGTATTTGTCAGAAAAACATGTTGGATTTCTTCTCTGGGTCCTTGAGCGGGGAAAACATTGACGAACATTTGCTTTTTCTTGCAGACTACAGACAAAGAAGTTCCTGGTTTAGTGTTTATGCAAGACTTGGCTTTCCTCCGAGGATTTCCCCCATCGTTCAAAGAGACAAATCAGCTAAGGACAAAACTACCAGAAAACCTTGCTTCCAAGATAAAGCAGGTAAGCTTTCTAAAGGCCACATAAGGGGACTCAATGAGCAAGATCAGCAGCAAAATCTACCAGAGAACCAGGAGCACGACGTCTACTAAAAACCTATCTTTCACTGTTTCTTAATATACTCATATTAAACTGATTTTTTTTCACCATACAATTGCTTACACTGGTCTCTATATCGTACTCCCCATGGTCTACAAAGGATGGTAAATGCTAAGGACAAAGGATTTGATAAAACTTTGGCTGGGATCCAGAGAACTACTTTAAGCATGCTTAAAGTTTTTAGTGGGCCCACTGTTGTTTTTGGCTGGTTTCTTTTTAATAGCAGACCCATATGCCACAAACTTTGGCCAACTTCAAAAGTGGTTTGTTTATATAGTATGAGAAGCTGCTGTTAAAGATTCAAACACAAAGCCCCTTGGAGCATGCAGAACTAGGTGCATAGTTCTTTGGACCCCAGACTTTATCCTTGCTAAGTTGTCATCATTCCTTAGAGATCCACTGTTCTCTCCATCTCCTTCCCAATATTTAAATCCTGAGCAAAACTTCCAGTTTTCAAAAATGGACACAAGTCTGTAGATGTCCTACAGACATCCTTCTGTAGACATCTGAACTATTGCATTGTTTAGCCTTCTTATGTTTACCTGAGCTAGGCATTTGCCCGCTTACCCCCGAGTAAACCCCCAGCTACCGCAATGGGGCTTCTCAGTTCTCTGCCAGCTCTTTAGCTGGCAGAGAATCAAGCAGCCCTGTATCAGAGCTTGTGGCCTGGATGCCAATCCCACCCTCCCCCAGGCCCTGTGCCTGTTGGAGCAGCACTTACCCGCTCCAGGGTGCAGGATCTTCTGCCGCTAAGCGGGGAGGCGGCGCAGACCCTTTTTTTAAAGCTATTTTACAGAAGAACACTGTTTTCTTCAGAACACATACAACTATGATGCAATCCTATGCTCTAAGTGTTGCAAATGTGCCATAAAGCACATTTACAACACTTGGAACATAGGATTGCGTCATAGTTGTATGTGTTCTGAAGAAAACAGTGTTCTTCTGTAAAATAGCTTTAAAAAAAATCATGGGGGTGTGGTTGAAAGTCAGCGGCTTGTCTGGAACAGAATTTGTAACTTCTTATTTCACACTACAGTTTGAAGCAGTAACTGTGCATAGAAATCAGTGTTTGACCACTAGGTGTTGCTCTAGTCTTATCAAATACATGTTAATGCTTGGAAACCACATTCTGGAAAGGTGACCTATAAATAAATATTTCAAGCTTGTGCCCTTCTTGTGCCAAAAAGTTTGATGTTGGAATTTTAAATCTGTTTCACTTCAGTGCATTTCTCCCTTATAGGCTAGGCCAGAGCTTTTCAACTTTTTTTTCCTGCAAGTCCCACTTTTCTAGGAACCACTTTTGCAAGTACCACTCGCCTCCATAGACAGCAGCTATGCACAGGAGTGGGCAGGTTGTTCTATGGTTCGTGCTTTACTCTGCACCCTTTTTTCCCCAAAGCATGCCCCCTTTTTAAGGGACTACGCAGTTGTAGAGCCCCATCTCGCTCACTGGTGCCCCATCTCGCTCACTGGTGCCCCTCCATCCATTGTCACTTTCAATGGGGTCAGGCTAGTTGGGGCAGTGCTATGTGGTCACCGTGGCAGTGGGACCACACACCACCTGTTATACTGAGAAGTGGTACTAGTATCACTGGTTGAAAAGACTGTAGGAGTAGCTCATCTTGTATGAAATTTGAAATAATTTATAATCTGAAAACCCAATGTCTGTCCAAGGTTTTCAACTATGGTGGTGATTCAGGTCTTGCACATATAATCTGAGTGTAATTTCACACACACACACACACACACACACACACACACACACACACACACACACACACACACACACACACACACACACACACACACACTCCCCCCCCCCCATGTTTAAAAAATCACAGTTTATTATCTGGCAGTCATATTTATTAATACGGGGAGTAAAGTCCCACTGCATTCAGTGGGACTATTACTGAGTAAACATGCATAGGGCTGCACTTTTAAAGTCTTGCAAAATAAGCACATGACAAGAAACGAGAGCTGAGCAATAATGTGAAACCACTTCTTTTGTTCCACTTCTATATTTAGCTTTATCTAATAACTTGTGATGCTCTTCCTGAAAGCGCTACAGTTGAAGCCTGTGGCATTCATGCTATTTATAGACAACATTGGGGATTACATTTTATTATTTCTTTAAAATTTCTTTAATAGAAATTTCTATTTTTTATCATGCATATGGCATAATAGTATTTTGTACAAGCTGTTTTAGAAATACAGGAAGCTGGACTAGATGGGCCCCTGGCCTGATCCAGCAGGACTCTTCTTTTGTTCTTAAGACTTACCTCTGAGTAAGCATGTTTAGAATTAGGCTGTAAACGTTGTAGATAAAACATCTTTCTACACACACCACTGTTCATAACTTTTATGAACATTGTTATTATGTAACCCTTCTATGCTTTTGGCAAAGTGTTTTACCTTTACTTTTGAGATCCAGTTTGGGAGTATCCCTGTATCCCTGCAGGCACTTTAGTTATGCAGACTTGGAACAACTGAGAAAGGCAGGGAAAATGCTGACCTTTTTCCATCCAGGAAAAGGCTGCACTTAATGTTTCCTTAGATGTGGGGATGGGGAAGCTGAGACACATGGAAATCCCATGTCCTTAATTTGGTCTTCCTGGGTGGAATGGAAAGTTCTGCTGATCATTGCATGAATATATATTGAATGACGGTGTATGGAAGGGACGGTGTGACATTGTTGTACTCCTAAATAAATACGAAGCTGCTGCAGGCAGCTTTACAATCTGTAGCATTTCCACAGCATTATTTTTGGAGATTGCTTGCTGCCATCCATAACTCTACCTCAGTCTCAACGACTACCAAGACCGCCCTTTCATCAGTTTGTCTAGATGATGCTCTGGAAGGACTGGGATTTATCAGATTTTTCTAATGACAAACCTCATGAGTCAGATTTAGAGCTATCGGGTAGCACATGAATTCAAGCCATCAATGGCCTTAAAATGTCACAAGTGTGACAGCTGGCCTTATGTTTGCTGTGGGGTGGGGTGGGTAAACTAGGCAAATGTTGTCTGAAAGGAGAGGGGAAAGGTCATTCTTAAAAGTAATAAGTTTTGTCTTGGAATTTATGGACTTTGTGGTAGGATAGTTAAAGTTGTTTTTCAGTGTGACTGGAATCCCCATTGCGTTCATTTCAGTGCTGTCCAACACAGGCCAGGAATGAATTAAGTGGGTGTGTGATCCAGCTTTCCTCTCTCTTTGGGAAGGTGCAAGTGTCCTGCATTTGGCAGGTGACATTTGCCACTGAAGTGTTTTCCTGGGGATACGTTTTGCTCATCTGAAGTGAGAAGCAAATGACAAGGCTAAATGTCCTGTACCAAATATTAATAAATTTTCCTATCTCCTCTTGAGCTTAGTGGAATATGTGCAATTTTCAAGAGTTCACAAATAATCCTCTTGGCTTTCTACCTAAGCATCAACCTTCCCTTAATGCTCCCCCACTCCAAACACACATACATGCACTAAACTGTCTCCAAAGCACACTCTCAATGCGCACAACCCTGAATCCAGTAATTTGTGATTCATAAGTCACTATCTCTCAGCCTAACCTACCTCACAAGGTTGTTGTGAGGACAAAAGGCAGGAAAGAACCATGTACACCACACTGAGCGCCTTGGAGAAAGTGCAGTATAAACATGTGAAAAATAATTCATTACAGTAGGGATATACTAAAAGTGCCTCTGAGCACATGACAAGTGCCATCCCCTTTCCACTGAGCAAGTGTAGCCCGCCCTGCCACACACAAAGTTAAGTAGAAGGGCTTGCAGGACAGGGGGCAATGCTATTTGCAGGTCTGAGTCCCCACACAAATTTAGTCCTGAATTTTCCCATGTCTCACCCAGCAGCTCTTCACAATTAAAATACTGCTTTCCCTTTCCCCTGACTCTCTGACTTTCTTGCCATAGACAGGCGCTTCATTTTTTGCTCCCACCCAGACATAGGGCTTCATTCGAGTCACAAAACTGGTGGGTAAGAATCTGTTTCTCATCACCAATGCTAAAACGTCTAGCGAACACAATTGTTCCTTCCACTAAAGAAAACCACTGCAGATGGTTTGTGCTAGTCCAGCCCTCCAAATCAGTTTGGTTCCTGGAGTGTTTTCTTTCCCCTTTTCTTTAATCAACTTTGGAAAGGTGACTGGTGCAAAATCTTGGCTTTCTCCTTTTTGGGGATGGGAAACTGTGCTTCACGGAGCCCAGGCTCTCCTACATCCATGCAGAGAAGTTCACGTGATCCCATCTAGAAGAAAAATCTTGCTACTCAGTTAAGCTCTGCTTTCTATGAAATCATTTTACCCACTTGCTTTGTTCTTTGTGCATTTTCTTGAGTGTACATTTGAAATGGAAGTGGGGAGTGATGAGGATTACCTGACAACTAACCATTGCACCTATTCTTCCCACATCCTGGAAGCAGCCTTTCTGCTGATTTTCTGCCTTGTTGCTGGCCATGGCCAAGCACATGCAGGAGAGAGAGAACTGTGCCAGTACATGAAAGAGAGCCATGTGTCTTGACACTCAAATCATGCAGGGACTGATGTGAAGACGAGCAGCCTTTACGTGAGCATGCAAATGGAGCAAAAATGCTCAGTCTTGTTGGTGGAGACACACACACCTCCCCAAGTTATCCATGAAGAAAAGGAGATTTCTCTTTCCCTCTGGCAAGAAGGGAACCCGCTTGTAGAAGAACCCGTAACCAAAGCTCATAGACTCCTTCCTTGTCACCCCAAAACTAGTTCTGTTTTTTGCAACTCCCATCCAGCAGCAGTGAAAGGAATTTTCCACTCCAGGTTTGTTGACACCTGGAAATTTTTTTTAATGATTCCTATGTTTCCCAATAAATTCATTAGAAATTTAAGTCCTTTTTCCTTGATTGAAAACAACCAGTCCCTTCCCCTTTGCAGGCCATGTTTGTTGTTAGATGCAGTTCCTAGTGTAAACCTCTTTTCATCTTGCCCATTATGAAAGCTGATATCTAGAATAACTGGTGGCAAGTGTTAAAAATAGCAAGCAGATCAAACGGTTCCCAGTAACAAATGACCTTAGTGGATCGGCAATCTTGGCTGAAGACTCGAAGGAGACCCACAAATGGATTAGTTCTGGAGCCTTTTTGTGTCTCAGATTTCTAGATGTCTTGTTGATCCTTTAAAACCGTCCTAAAAATGTGGTGATGAATGTCATTTCAGGATATGGTATGTATAGTCTTTTTAAATGAAATTGAGCATAAATGTTGTTCTCAGTAAGGAATACTGGTCATAACTGAATCATGCAGCCTTTTCTTTCTGTTGGTCTTTTAACAAATAGGCCCAAATCTGCAATCTTTAGATTATAGTATAAAGAATTCCCAACTGTCTCTTTCTGGTCATATGTAAAGGATGGATGTTGAAACTGATATGACTAGAGGCAAATTTTACCTCCCTCCCTAGCAAAAATGCCTGGTTGTCTTTGGACACTGGCCTTGGAGCGAGTAAGAAGCTGCTATTTTCTTGAGATAGACAGAATGATGCAACGGTTAGTGTTGGGACTGGAGACATATGAATTAAATCCCTGCTTAGCCAAGAAATTCATTGGCTGACCTTGGGTCAGTTTCTACCTTTCAGCCTAAACTACAGGATTGTTGTGAATAGTAAAAGGGTAATGCTACTCTGAGCACTTTAAAGGAAGGGCAGGTTGCAAATGTGGAGACAATCTTTACCACCTTGGGTCCCTTTGGGGAGAAAGGCGGGGTAAAAATATTGTAAGTAAATAAATAAATATACTAGGGCCATTCAGATTATGTTGCCTGTTTTAGTTTTTTTAGATTGCTAGCTTTTAGCTATTTCATTCAGGGGAAACGTGTATAATACAATAAAAATATGGAATCCTCTTGATTTACACTATAATATATATATTCCAATTCTGCTTTCTCTTGAGAAATGTCATTCCAGTAGATCGGCTTTAGTTCACCCTTCAGTGATATTTCTATGCTTCACTTTGTGACAACAGTTTTTATAGATATCTGCCAATCAACCTTGCTCCTTGCCCCTTTCCTAATTGCCATAGTGAGAATATTGGAAAGCAGGCAAGTCATGCCAGAAAAACACTTCATTTATGGATATGTGCCAGGATTGAAATATTATTTCTCTGTGTAGTTGCAGCTTTATTCGGAAGCCAGCGTAGCTCTCTTGCAACTGAATAACCCTAAGGATTTCCAAGAGCTAAACAAACAAGCTAAGAAGAACATGACCATAGAAGGAAAAGAACTGACACTCAGTCCTGCTTATTTATTATGGGATCTCGGTGCCATCAGCCAGGTAAGCAGCATTCCCTAATGGTTAGAAAGGCAACGGGCTGTAAAGTTTCAGGACATTTAAATAGCTAATGATGAAGAATATATTTTATGGTAAAACATACAAAGCATCAGTAGTAATTTGAAAACGTTACACCATACTGCATAAAGTAATATGGTTTGCAAATGGATTCTAGTATATGAAGTCAGGACTGGAAGTCAGGATACACTGGAGGTCATACACTGGAAGTCAGGATACAGTTCTGGATTATCAGGTATTTTTATTGGTGTTGCCTTACACTTTATGCAAGTGAGCACTCTCTTGATTCGGCACAATAGCATTATACTGGCGTTCTAGAATTTTCCATGAGTCTCTAGGACTGGTGTTCTGGAGGGAAAACATGCATCACATTTCTCAAGTGTTTATTCTCAAGCGCCAGTGTTCTGCCATAATTACATAGATTGGTAGGCCAATTTACAGTGAAATATTTATATTGCACATCATAATTGTCAGACAAGTTTATACATATTTTTTCCTGCTGTGAAATTACCCTCTGCATAGGAAAGTTGTCATGCAAAGCAGTCTTTGCTATCCTAATTGAATAACAGTACTTTTAAATATGTTGACTCTCTTATCTTGCCATTTGTGTAACACGTATCATTCTTTTTGATAGTCTAAGCAGGATGAAGATATTTCAGCCAGCCGTTTTGAAGATAATGAAGAACTGCGATATTCATTGCGATCAATAGAGAGGCATGCACCTTGGGTTAGGCACATTTTCATTGTCACTAATGGTCAGATTCCTTCCTGGCTTAATTTGGATAACCCTCGGATAAGTATCGTAACACATCAGGTAAACATCTTCTGAAATGTGCACTTTGTCTTTGGGCAAAAGGAAAAAAGAATACTTTAGCGGTCAGAGAGACAGACACCCTACTGCTAAAGGAACTTAAACACAAGGGGAGAGGTGGAGAAAAAAGGTTCAAAAAGATGCACTGCTCATTTGATGGACAAAGTAAGACCGAAAGATTCCTAGACTGAATAGGTAGAATAGCTGGGATGGCTGGCTCCAGTCAAAACAAAAGAGCTTGATTGGGATAGAGATGGATTTCCCAAGTCTAACAAGTTGCAGGAAGAGGTTTGGGTGTTAGTCTGGAGAGCAAAAGAGAAATGGTCCTTCTGCAAAGGCATAATGATTAGTTTAAAACTCTTTCAGGCATGAATCTAGGGTGGGTGCAAGAGGCACCTGTTAATTCTTTTGGAGCAAGGCAGTCAAGGGGCCCTATATGTTTGATTACAGTCCAGACAAAGAAGAGGATTATTCACATTGGAGGCAAGCAGGCTTTCCTTCTTCTAGCATTCCGTTTTAGATGCTATCTTGGGCAAGGTTTGGCTTTGCATTGACTAAACTTCTACAGCAGTCCATGCCTGGGGAATGCACACAGGCAAAGTGATGCTGTCTGGCAACAAACTGCAAATAAATGACACTCCTGGAATGGTGCCCAGGGGAAACACTGGGCCACTTGTGTCCTTGACAGGCTTTATACACACACACATACTGCGCGCACACCGCGCGCGCATGCACGCACATATGTGTGTGTGTGTGGGGAAAGGACCTCTAATATAATGGGAAAAGAACTTACAGAAAAATGCAAGTAGACCTGCTGGATCCCAGCATAGTAAATTAATACAGATAGCATGTGTGTGCATGCATGTGAGAGCACTATGTGACGCGCAGTTGCCTATGTAGGCGAGAGAGAATGGTTCCATTCAGACCGTCTTTTGTACAATGGTTTGAAAAGTGTTTTGAAATCTCACATAAGGTTTGACCTTGACATTTTCTCTAATGTTGTCATTCTAGGATATATTTCAGAATTTGAGTCACTTGCCTACCTTTAGTTCCCCTGCCATTGAAAGCCACATTCATCATATTGCAGGCCTGTCCCAGAAGTTCATTTATCTAAATGATGATGTGATGTTTGGGAAGGATGTATGGCCTGATGACTTCTATAGTCACTCCAAAGGTCAAAAGGTAAGTTATCTCAACATAGCTCAATGTGCAGTATTTAGGTCTAATACCCTGTCATTTAGGAGTCCCCATCAATAAACTCTGTCTCAAGTGTCTAGTTCCTTGCTCAGCCTGATCATAATAAACTTAGCTAATGAAAGAACAGAGCCTAGCAATCTGCTGTATTCTGACTCCTTGAAGCCATACTATTTAAAGCAGTTTAAATACAGTGACAACTCAGAACAGTAGTAATTGATAACAGAATCTTTCTAGCCTTAGAATCTATCAAGAGGTTTGATAGTATTTGCTCAGACTAGGCAAGGCTAGGAAGATTGTATTATCACCATTACTGCTGTTTGTGAATTGTTACAGTGCTTGTCTTGTATGTAGTGGTGTTTGAAAATAGTTGTTGGGTTGTTTTTTGGTTTTTTTTCTTGAAGATTCCGGTGTTAAAAAATTGAAAATGGCAGAAAGCAGTGTTATGTGTTTTTATTCCAATTTCTCATTTTTATTTGCTTTTAAAGTGTTCAGAAAGACTGTTGTCTTTCTGTTTTTCAAACGGGTAGTATTCACAGATCCACTTCCTGCTTTGAAAGCTTATCCACAAGAGCAAATATATAGGCTTCACTTCAGCAGTAGAATGTTATGTGTATTTTTGGCATTCTCAATTTTCACTCTCTGTTTTTTGGCCTTTTTCCCCTTGACCAGTGGTGGCCAACCTTTCAACATGAATGCTGGCCCTTTAAATGGTTGTACAGGTGAGGGCATTTCAGCAGGTGTAGCTGCTTTAGCAGCACCATCAGCACTTGCAGCTGCCAAGATTCTGTCTTCTACACAACTCTTAAGAACACAGAGGCCCTAAGGGTGGAAGGTTGGCCACCCCTGCCCTTGACAGTTACGTTTCATTGCTCTTCCCCCCCCCCTTTTCAAATGTGGAATAGGAAGAAATGAGACTGAATTCAGAGGATGATAAAGTACTGTATACTGTGATACAGAAAATTCATTTTCTGAAAACTGGAGGTGTCTTTATGAGGGTCAGTGGATGAGCTAAAATGGGTGCAGGTCAGAAATGTGGCTTGTGGATTTCATTAAGGCCCTTCCTAGCTTTTTTCCTCATAATCTAAACACTGGCCCCAACTAACTAGCCATCTGGCACAGTTCATTTATTTTTAGGCAAATACGTTAGACCTGTAAACTATAGCTTCCTCATCTTGAAGAAATAACTAAAGTGCTACCTTGTGAAGAAAAATAAGGACTTGCCTGCTTTAAAAGATAGATTTTTAAAAGAAAGGCTTGTCTACGCCACTTAGTGGTTGAATGTTGTATAGCACCTATGCAAGCAAGCAATAGGGAACAGTAGAGATTGGAGATAAGGAGGCAGTAGAGGTCAGAGATAATGGAAGTGTATGCAACAGGATGGCCTTCGGAGCTATTGGAGAAGCTCTGCAACGTATTTTGGTTTAAAAAAAACAGAAACAAGGGTTAAATTTGGGGTTATTTCGCTGTATTCCTAAAAATTGTTTTATATCATTTTTTCTAGTGAAATTTGTATTATATCGTGGTTTTTCGCATTTACCATTTTCAAGCACCTCTACTTATATGTATTGAAGCTTTGCATAGAATTGTCAGACTTGTACTTCTTGCATTTCCTTGCCATTTGACATTACTATTTTCATTTTAGAATGTCCAGTATTTTGTTTGTATTTACATTTTGTTTATCTCTGTTATACAGTATGTGTATACACACACAAAATTGAGGATGCACTTCATTTATTTATTTATTTAAAAAATTATATCCCACCTTTTCCTATGCCGAGGCAAATGCCCAAGGCAGCTTCATGCAGCTAATGCACTTCATGCAGCTAATGAAGTGGACTGTAGTTCATGAAGGCCAACACTACAGTCAATATATTAATCTTTAAGGTGCCACTGGACTCTTGTTTTTGTAAAATCAACTGTGAATCAAAAAAGAGGTCACAATTCTGGCCCATAGGAACTTGATGACAGTTACTTTAAATCTTTCCTTCTCAGAGTTCAAACACTGGGAAGCACTGACTTTCCTACTGTTTTTCTCTGAGATTTGGAGGAATCTGAGAAATTACCATAGTCACTTCTTATGGAAATGTGGGTACTTTATTGCAAGAGCTTGCTGTGCAGAGTAGAGTTTAAAGATGCTTTCTTTAAAAGAAGTGGGTGGAGGATGAATGTGAAAGCAAAGTATTTCTGTCTCCTTTACTAGGTTTATTTGACTTGGCCTGTCCCCAACTGTGCTGAGGGATGTCCTGGGTCATGGATTAAGGATGGCTACTGTGATAAAGCCTGCAACAATTCTGCTTGTGATTGGGATGGAGGTGATTGCATTGGTAAGAGGTTTTGAAAATTGGGCTCCTGTATTTCAGAAGTGTGAGAACTGATGGGTTATTTTGCAAATGTGAGTAATTCCTCTCTAGGACTTATTCTTGCAAAACGTTCGTGTAGCTAGAAAATGCAAGTTCACATTATTGACTCTGCAAAGGACCAGTTGCACAAAACACGCTGACCTTTGTCCCAAGACTTAGCACACTTGTGAGCATCATTGTGTGACTGTAGGTGTCTTCTGTGCGAATGCATTCTTAGAAAATGGAGTCACTTTTCAATGACATTTTTTTCTAGATATGATCCATGTACGCGAAAAGTATGTTTAAGGTCTTGTGCAAGTGTGTCTTTGGCTGCACCTAAACATACCCAATCCTCAGCTTCTCTTGTTTAGATATAGCTTCTCCACATTTATGTGCAGATTGTTGTGATTTGATAGTTGTACTTGTACTAACACCCATTGTTGAGCAGTAATTGGCCACACAAATGGCTGCTGATTTTGATTTTCCTTAATATCTGATCCATTTTTAGTAGAAGTCCTAGACTTCTTTTTCCTCCCTGAAGTGTACATAAGAGATGCATTTTCTTCTTACCTCATGACCTGCTTCCAGACCAATACGTTAGGTTTATGCCAGTGAAAGAGGCAGGACACTTGCATCTTCTCAAACATAATTTCAAGATCCTTATTTCTCACACCAGAACAATATATTAAGACAAAGTGTCAAATATTCTTGGCCCTAGGCCAGAGGTTCCCAAACTCCTGGGTACAACTTACGCTACTATAAGTATTTGCAGGCCCCCCCGACAGCAGCAACAGCACTCCCAGGATCGCGGACCCCTCTGCAGGCCTCCCCGCACCTCAGAACAGCTCCCCGACACAATCGTGACCCACTTCCGGTTTTTCACAATCCGGTTTTTCCGGTTGCAATCACATTGGAGAGCCGTTCTGAGGCGTGGGGAGACCTGCAGAGGGGTCCACAAGCTCCCCGCACCCCAAAGAGGACCACAACGCCCCTCAGGGAAGTGAAAAAAAGAACTTTTTATCCCAGCACTGGCAGTGTGATCCCGGAAGCACCATCGCCACAGGTCGCAACTCCCCTTAAGGGAGTAGCGACCCATTGTTCCCAGCTGGGGCATCACGATGCCCCAGTTTGGGAACATCTGTCCTAGGCATAAACGTTTTTTCTTAATTTAATTTTTCAGAAATCGTTTGTAAGAATATTTTAATCTCATGAAGCCTTGTGTTTAAAGCATACAATGTCCCTTAATTTAAAATTTACCAATGCAGATCATGAGTGAAGAAGTATGCTGGGATCAGATATTAGAGAACAGAATTCACGTAATTTATTTTTGTCTAACTTATACACTTCAGGCTTAAAAGTAGCAGTTGGTATTTAAGTGCATTGTTTCCCCTTTTCTTAAGGTAACAGCGTGGGTAACCGTTACGGTGCTGGTGCTGCAGCTGGTGTAGGTGTAGGAAATGTCCCACCCTGGCAGTTGGGTGCGGGGATAAGTGGAGTCTCTTACTGCAATCAAGGTTGTGCAAATTCCTGGCTAGCTGATAAATTTTGCGATCAGGCATGCAATGTCCTTTCTTGTGGATTTGATGCTGGTGACTGTGGGCAAGGTATGTCAACGCACATGTAATCAACACAACCTTTTGGGTAGAATTCTTCAGTACTGTTCAGTGTATATTGTACAGCCTGGATCTATGTATGTGGTTTGTTAGATTCAACTGTATTCCACCCACATTTGCTTGACAGAACCTTGTGAGGCTATAAACCCATGTTTCGGGTAAAAAATAGTCTAGTAGAACACGTGATATCTCTTGGGAAGGGGAAAGTGGGAATGGTCAGAACATGCCACTGTTTTTCTTTATTGGCAGACTCCTATAAGCTTCTCCCTCCTACCTTCCTCAGCCACATTTAGGCCTTGCCTGCCTGCAAAAGGCTATCAAAAGGTGGCCCAATGGTGGGAAAACGCTTGGATCTTTGACCTTTTTCTGTATTTCCCATTTCTTCATTTTGCTTGACTTTGGGCAAATAGAACTCTAGTGAAGGGAGCTACTGTAGCTCAGTGGTAGAGTAACTGCTTTGAAATGCCAAAGTTCTCCGGCTCAATCCCTGGCATCTCCAGGTAGAACAGAGAAAAAAATCATAACTGTGAAAACCCAGAGACAGAGAGCTGCTGGTAGTTGGTGTTGACAATACTGAGCTAGCTGATCCAATGGTCTTACTTGGTATAAGGCTGCTTTCCTAGTAATTGTGAGATCTCATAGGGTGTTTTGCCTATTCACTGTCCGGAGCCAACAAAGAAGAGAGCCAAGCCACCCTGCAGCTCACTGCCTCTGTCAGCAATTAGCTGTGGGCAGAGGAGTGAGGCTGGTTCCAGTCTTTGAAAGCACCTGGAATCAGCTGGTGGGGAAAAGGATGGGGGGGGGGGACGGACCATGGGAAACAGCAAAAAGGCGGAAAGGAGAGATTGAGCCAAAGGAAGGAGACTGGAGGAAAGTGGGAAGTAGACAGAAGGAGAGGAAATGGAGGGAGGTAGAAAGTGAGTGAAAGGCAGGAGAATGGGGGGGGGGGAGGTCAGCAAGAAGGAGAAAAGGGGATACTGGTGAGGTGAGCAAAAGGAGGGAAGCGAGTGTGGAGTAAAGAATATCGACAAAAGGAAAGAGAAGAGAGACAAGAAGAGTGACGGGGAAGGAGGAGGAATTTAGTGGGAGAGTAATTAAAGGAGGGGGAGAGTCGGGCAGCCAGCACATTAAAAGTAGCCAAGGATATGAAACCAATTTCCTCCAAGGCCCTTTGACACTGGGAAGAGTCTACAGCAGCGCATTGCTTGGGCCCTCCAGTACCCTCAGCAACTCTACACCCTAGGATAGACTGGGATGCACATAACCCCTGACCCCATGTCTCGTGTGGAAGGTTGACTATCTGTTTTAGTTAGGGAATAGTCTTGGGAAGATACTGTTTGTTAATTGTTGTGTTAATGACCTTAAAACAGAAGTTATGACTGAAGGTGTAGCGGATTATGAGAAACAGTGTGGTATAGTGGATAGAAAGCTTGGCTAGAGCTGGGAAGACCTGGGTTCAAATTCTATTCAGCCATGAAGCCCAGTGGGGTAACCACAGGTCAGTCACTTTATCTTGGGCTGACATACTTCACAGGGTTGTTGTGAAGCTAAAATGGGAAGGAGAGAATAATGTACACAGCCCTGAGCTCCTTGGAAGAAGGATAGGATAAAAAGTGAAATAATAATAATAATAAAAGAATATTATTTATCTGTTCCAGATCATTTTGGTGAGTTGTACAAGGTGACTCTTCAGAGGAATCAGACTCATTATGTCATCCCAAAGGGTGAATGCCTACCCTATTTCAACTTTGTTGAAATAGCCAAGAAAGGACTTGAGGGTGCCTACAGTGATAACCCAATAATTCGTCATGCTTCCATTGCTAACAAATGGAAGACTATCCACCTCATAATGCATGGTGGAATGAATGCAACTATAATCCACTTTAATCTTACATTTCAAAATAAAGATGATGAAGAGTTTAAGATGCAAATAACCCTGGAGGTCGATACAAGAGAGGAACCAAAAATAAATATAACTTCCACCCAGACATTGGAGGAGGCTGTGAAAGCTACAACCTCTGTGCCAGAAGCTGAAATGATATTTGAGGATATTCCTGAAGAAAAACGTTTTCCAAGAATTAAAAAACATCCAAATGGCACAACAGAGAGTCTGGATGAAGATGTGGTCATTCAACGAGTTAACTTGTCTGCCCTTCCTGACGATGTGAGGCTAGCTCTGCAAAATCTACATTTGCAACTTGAAGTTGGAGACATCACTCAGAAAGGCTACAATCTGTCTAAGGCTGCTCTCTTGAGACCCTTCCAGATGCTACCTGCAACAACAAAGGCTGCCATAAACCAGGACACAAATAGGAAAGAAGTACCTGATGGCTTGAGAAATGGAAAGAACACAACTATTTGGCAGAAACCTTCCCGAAATGTCAGTGATAGCAGAGCAGAAGAAAAAATGCATGAAGCATTTCCATTGGAACTGGTACCT
Source organism: Plestiodon gilberti rubricaudatus (assembly GCA_026170595.1). Classification (NCBI taxonomy): domain Eukaryota; kingdom Metazoa; phylum Chordata; class Lepidosauria; order Squamata; family Scincidae; genus Plestiodon; species Plestiodon gilberti. The sequence continues at coordinate 112,282,631 of JANXHW010000005.1, forward strand.
ATAGGCAGAAGCACTCCTGTGGCAATGAAGGTGAATAGTGACTTTCCACTCAAACCCAGCTTTACAGTAAAACCCCAGTCCACATCTGTAATCCAGAATATGGCTGAAAATCATGAATCTGAGGAGAGAATTTTGAACACCTTCATGCTTAAGGAAGCTCAGAAGTTAAAAGAAATCAAGAAAACTGAAGAAGAGAAAAAAGGAGATGTGGAGGTCAATCCAGCACATGCCAAGGAACGCATAGCCGGAAATCAGGTTTTACTAAGAAGGAAATTGCAGTATTACACTGGAAATTATCGAGGTTTTTTGCCATGGGAGAAACATAAATATTTCCAAGACCTTCTTGATGTGAGTATCACAAATGATTGGAATAGTGTCACAAGAAGACTTTAGTGCTGATGTAGTGTGTTAGCTAAGAGGATGATGTATAAATTGGGTAATTGCCAATTCGTATTTTTACTTTTGTTACGAACTCACTGGGTGGTGCTAAGGCTAGCCACTCTCTTGGCTTCGCCCCCTCCCTCTTGCCATATGGGAAAATTGTATTAGTTTACTTTGCAGGGTTGTTAAAAGAATTATGAAAAGATAATGTAGTATGTGAAGGTGCTGTGAACATTCAAGAATACTATATTAGTGCTAGTGGTTTGTTTGTTTTTTAAACAAATATCACACTATGGCTTGGATCCAAATATCTGCTTGAGTATGCCCAGTAGAATCTTTTTAATTTCTGTTTGAGTGACAGATTCTCTTGCTATATCACAAATCACCTTTCAAACTGTGAAGAAAATGTGAGACTTGGGGGACTCTTAAGAGCCTTGAAGACTTCAGAGGGATCAGTCAATCTCCTCTACGCTCTTGCACAAATGGAACGCATGTTGGAATTCAACCCTTAATAATATATAGTACAGTATGACACCTGTATAGGGAATAGGTTACTTACACACACACACACACACACACACACACACACACACACACACACACACACACACACACACACACACAGAGGATGGGTGGAATGCTATCCCCCATGGGGGGCCCCATGCCCATTACCTTAGTTAGGCTTCCAGCGCCAAGCAAGCACATCTTTCTTTACAAAAACGCTATAGGCTAGCATGCTGCTTCCTGTTTAACGTTCAGGAGCCTCTCTAGTATGCAGGCTGCTTGCCTGCTCTGTGGTATAAGCCAGCATGCTGGCTTATACCATTTTTGTAAAGAAAGAGACGCGCTTCCTTGGCGCCAGTGCTGGAAGCCTATCTAAGGTAATGGGTGTCGGGGGGGGGAGGTTGTGAACCGTGGATAAATGAATCTGGGGGGCCCCTGTATTTATGTATTATCCCTGTTTTCCCGAGGCACAGGTTTATACCACTGTTATCCCTGGAAAATGAATTATTTGAACTAGCAATATTTAAAATAATTCTTTAACAACTTGAATTAAAGGGAAGAACTGGCATTCTATCAGACATGTTTATTTTTAAAAATAATGTGCCTTTCTCCAAGAAGTAGTCAAAGTGGCTTAAATCAACAATAATAAAACAATCAAAACAACAGTTTATAAGTTAATGGGAACCTTTTAAACATTTTGTAAGTCATGTGAGCATGATGTGCAGATGTATTTTTTTTCCCAGGAAGAAGCAGCTTTAAGGAAAGAGATGGCTTACTTCACTGATAGTAAGCTGGTTGGGAGGCAGCTGAAAGATACATTTGCCGATTCTCTCAGATATGTAAACAAGCTTCTAAATAGCAAATTTGGATTCACATCCCGGAAAGTTCCTGCTCACATGCCTCACATGATTGATCGAAAAGTCATGCAAGAATTACAAGATATGTGAGTCTTAACATTTTTATTTTTTATTATTTATTAACTATACAGAGGATGATGCTCAATTGGTTAATCCAGAATGTGACCATGGAAACCAGTAAAATGCACATGTGACATCCTTGTAAGATGTACAAGGCACATGTCTCAATAGGGATCGATCTTTGGGATACAGGGATACCTGGAGGATGCAGAGATTACAAACATGAGATACATTGGAAGGTTGCATTCAGTGGAGACAAAACAAAAAGGATGTGCATTGGAAACCTTATGCACTTGCATTCATTGGAGACAAGAGGTTGCACAGATGAGATTGTCTTCTTCCTCCCAGGGTATATAACTTGGAAGGAAAATAGCATTTAAGATGAGGGGTTGAGGCTTAACTTTAGTTTCAGGAAACACACTGTCTGGAGTTCATATTGTCCATTTTAGGTGTAGCAATTGCTAATGAAATGGTCCATACTACAGTGCTGGTATCAGTTGGTATGTGCAGGCAGAACTGGCTTGGATGGTGCTGCCTGGTATCAGACATTGTCCATAATTAAACATGAGGGCATAATGCAAGAAAAAAAATAAGAGAAAATAATACAAGAAAAATGTCTGTTTGATAGTCACAGTTTGGTCCTAATAAGATCTTTTACTTTGGATTGTGGATTTTTTTTCCCCACAAGCATTTCACCATCCCATATACCAGCAGTTCTCAAACTGTGGGTTGTGAAACTGTCAACCTGATTGCTAACAAGGAAAATATATTTAGTTCTATGGAAACCAAAACGGGGCAGCACTGTGCATTATGAGTAAATGCACAGTGTTGCCCCGTTTTGGTTTCCATAGAACGAGGTAACCATGCCTTGGTCCATTTCGTCCATAGAAGTAGGTAACCATGCCTTGGTCCATTTCGAAGAGCACGGGTGGCCAACCTTTCAACATGAATGCTCCTGGCCCTTTAATGGTTTTATGGTGAGGGCGTTCCAGCAGGTGCAGCTGCTTTAGCAGCACTTGCAGGTGCCAAGATTCTGTCTTCTACACAACTCTTAAGAACACAGAGGCCTTAATGGTGGAAGGTTGGCTACCCTTGCGATAGTGTCATTTTAAAAAGTGGGTCCTGATGCTAAAAGGTTTGGGAACCACTCGTATACCATATGTTTAAGTTGAATTGCAGCATAACCCTATACAAGTATAGTCAGAAGTAAGTCCCACTGAGTTCAGTGAGATGTATTCCCAGGTTAACTTGTGTAGAATTGCAACCTTATTTGGGGAAATTATCCAAACTGTTCGTTAAGCGAATTAAATAAATTTCCTTTCTTCCTGGACAGATTTCCTGAGGAATTTGACAAGACCTCATTTCACAAAGTGCGTCACTCTGAAGATATGCAGTTTGCCTTTTCTTACTTCTACTATCTCATGAGTGCAGTTCAGCCCCTGAATATTTCCCAGGTTTTTGATGAAGTTGATACAGATCAGTCTGGAATTTTGTCTGACAGGGAGATACGGACATTGGCTACAAGAATTCATGAACTGCCTTTAAGCCTGCAGGTAATTTTTTTTCACCTGGAAAACATAATTACAATAAGGAAGAAAAAAGTTAATGAAAAGTAGGTATTAAATATACTTCTTTAAGGGTGTATTTCTGTTTTTATATTTGTTTGCTTTTTGAAGCTTTTGTACAAGCATTAAAGAAGTTCAGCAAAATATGAAGGGAGGTTGTAATGTCCTTATTAACAATTTTATAGTTCTAGTTTGAGGCATTGGTCAAGACAGAAGCTGTCCATTCTTCATAGCAAACTTTCTACCGGTAATAAAATGTAGTTCTTGTTCTGATGAATCATGTTTTGTCTAACAGAAATAAATAGGGAAGAAAGCAAGTGGGATCCTAAATTTGCAGGGGGGGGGAGGTCAAGTGCAGCTGCAATCCTATAACACTTTCCTGGGACTTTCACTTTCCTAACACTTTCAACTGAACTCAATAGGGTTTACTTCTGAGTAGACATGCATAGGATTGTGCTGTCAGGGGCTTGACCAGTTCAGGAAATAAAGCTGCAGTCCTATGGACACTCACTTGGAAGTAAGCTTCATTAATTCCAGTGAGGCTTCTTTACAAATGAAAGTGTTTAAAATTGGGCTGGAAGAGTGTAATCCACATCCTGTTGATTTTAATGGCTTAAATTTCATCCTCTATTTACTGAATGCACATAGTTGCAGGAGCACACAGCTCACAGGTTATGTCTTACTACATTTTTAACTCACCCCCTTCAAGGAGCTCCAAGAATGTGGTAGAACAGGCTTACAGAAATGCGCTTTTATGAGTGAGAATGGAGTTCATGTAATTTTAAGAATGATAGTTTTATGTTTACAGAAGTAGAAAATATGTAATTTTTTTTTCTTTTATACTGCTAGGATTTGACAGGTCTGGAGCAAATGTTGATAAATTGTTCTAAATACCTTCCAATTAACATCACTCAGATTAATATCGTACCACCAACTCAGGAAGCATATTATGATCCCAATCTGGTAAGGAACCATTACATATATATTTATTGTCTCCCTTCTAATTTCAGGAATTAGACACTTCAGGAATAATGTGTGTGAGTGTGAAGACTTTTTATTTTCATTAGGTATGTTGATTATCCCCTGTTGAGTTGGTTTATATTTCCTTGTTGCTCTTTCTTGCTCTGATGTTAATAATGGTATATTAATGGTAGTTCTTGTTCTGATGAATCATGTTCTTGTCTAACAGAAATAAATAGGGAAGAAAGCAAGTGGGATCCTAAATTTGCAAGGGGGGGAGGTATATTAATTGTTTATCTGGGTGCACAGGGTGAATCCAGGCCCTGGAGAACATCTTTTTTCCTCCTGGAACTGCATGGGGCTACAAGTCCCAGCACTGTCTCAGGAACTCGGCACACCTCTTACCTGTCCCTCAGGGATCTTGGCGAGGAAAGGTGCATGGAGAATAACTTTTTCCTCGGGGAGTGTGTGTGTGTGTGTGTGTGTGTGTGTGTGTGTGTGTGTGTGTTGGGACCTGTAGTCCCAATGCAGACCCAGCAGGGAAAAGATGCTTCTTCAGGGACTAGACATGCCTTGTACCCCCACAGCTGCTATCGGCAGAGCCTTCTCCTGTCCCATGATTAAGATACAGGGTGCCTTGGGGGGAAGGGGCAGATTCAGCTTGGAGCACCTGACAGCTGTTGCCTTCTCTTGCCCTGTCTGAAGACAAACTTCGGAGTACCGGGGTGGAGGGAGGCAATAGTGGAGACGGAAAGGCTTGGATGCTATGCGAGTGAATGATACAGTCCCACTCAATCCCTCAGGAATTTGCACATGTTCACTTGGAATGAGAATGAATCCTATCAGGGCAAGCTGGGATTCTGGCAGAAGTTGCCATTATTGATGATGATAGCAAGCCTTCACGTAAAGTTGTTGATAGGTGGTTCTTAGAAACTGCAACTTTAAGTGAAACGACTTATAATGAAACCAATTTTACCATAGGCTAATTGATAAATGTAAACGTTCCGAAGGCATTTTCCATCAACATTAAAACAAAACAACTTTAGCGAGAGGACTGTATTCTATCATGTGCAAGGTACATTACAAAATACAAAAGAACAGTTTCTAGTCCCAAGGAGCTTACAATCCAAAATTTAACTTGGGGGAGACAGCAAAGTAAGGAGATGAAGGTGGAATAAACCAGGAATCTGCCTATTTCCCCAATTATACTTTCTTAGGGCTTCATTACGGTAGGGGATGGGGACAGTATTGTTAGATCAGTTCAGTTCTTGATAAACTTTTCTTCAAAGGAATAAAATGGCAGCTAAAAAAAACCTTCTTAAAATAGCACCATAATGTCTTTTGTTTCTATTGTCATGACAAAATTTATTTTTGAACTATTTCAGTTGTTGAATTTCCAGGAAGAAGGCTAAACATATAAAATACTTTCCTTGAGACTAGGGACACTTTCTCAGAATTGTTTGTGGGTTTACCACAGCGCTTAAGTTACGCTAGGAATACTAAAACTAATAGGTATCAGCTGTTCGGAACTTACTTGGCATGTTTTCCTGGCTGGCAGTGATTGTATTGCATCAGGGCATTTTTTTTGCTCTGCTGCAGAATACTGAATTCTGCATTGTGCTGCATATGAAATGTGGAACCTGCTAAGAAATATTTGCAATCGGTATTTTCTTTTGTATAGTATCTGTATTATACATAAGTCTTTGCTTTGATGAGCAATAAATACCATTCCTTTGCAGAAGGAGTAGAATAGTTGGGAGATCTCTACAGAATATTTCCCTTTAAAATGTGGAAGAAGGATATACATACAGTCATAAACCATAACGTCAATTATTGATCCATTTTCAGCCTCCAGTGACTAAAAATCTGCTAACCAACTGTAAGCTTGTGACTGATAGAATTCGTAAAGCATACAAAGACAAAAACAAATACAGGTATTCTTCTCCATTCTTCTTTATTTTAATTGTGAGGCAGAAACTAGTAGGCAGGTATTAGAAGCACTTATAGGCTGAACTGTGTATATTTTGTGACTTCAAGTTAAATGATTATAAACCTTCTAGTGTCAGGAGCCTGACATCATAGAAGTAAAGTAAAAATGATGTCTGCTTATCATATTATTAGTTGTAAATGATACTTTACCAATATTCAACCTTGTGAGTGACACTGAATATCTCTGTACCAGCCATTGTATATATCTTTATATATCTGGTATGGAAGCTTCTAATCCCCTCCCCCTGTACATGGAAGAAAGAGGTAGGGGTGCATGATCTGGAAGGTCTTCATCCTTGTAATGCCAAACAGATGGCATTACACCTGAATACACCAAGTCCCCAACATACATAGTGGCTCTGTTCTAGAGGCCTGTCCAAAAGTTGGAACATATGTAGGTTGAAGAAGTCGGCTCTTGCCAGCCCAGCACTATCGTGCCTGTGCAAAAGCACCACAATATACGGACTGCTCCGTAACTTAGGGGCCCAGTGTGTAGCCGTCATGTCCTACTGCATGCAGGAAACTAAAAAAGGGGTCACACCAAAAACAGGAAAGAGAGAATGCTAAGAAGGTACAATTCTAATGTCACATGTAATTCCCAAGGTGTTTTGGCTGTCTTCATTGAGTTAACTAGACACAAAACTGTATCTCCCAATATTTATTTATTCCATCTTCAGATACGGTACCTCCCCCCAGAGAACTCAGGGCATGTACATAGCTCCTTCCCTTCATTTTTCCCCCCTCACAACAACCCTCTGAGGAATGTTAGGCTGTGAGAGTAACTGGTCCAAGATCACCCAGTAAGCATTATGGCAAGGTGGGGATTCAAATCCCAATCTTCCTGGTCCAAATCACAACTTGAGCTTTATGTCCCTGCGCAAGCATGAGTGACATAAAGAGAACAATCTTTCATAGAGGGAGCTCACTCCTAATATGTGGATTGATTCTCAATACAACCCTATTACTCTGTTGTCATTTTGCTCTCCCGAAATTGCACACAGGTAGAATATGTTGCATTATAGGGAATAGGTCTGTGTGTACTTTTCATGATTGCATCCAGTCCTCCTCCTCTGCACTGTGAAAGTTACTCATGTTCGAAAGCAGAGCTTAAGTAAGGTCTGTTATGCAGAGAGGGAGGGGATGGATTGGGACCTCCTATTTTGTGTTCTCCTGGCCTGCATGCGGGGAGGGGGGAGGAAGAAACCCCCCTATGGGGATTACTGTAGACATGACTGCCACATATACACTAGGAAGGATGGTCCCAAGGTATCTTTGTTTCCCATCTCTAAATGGGAATAACAGTGACTTTTGTTAATGCAGAACAGAGATTTTATAGAGCAATAGTCATAAAGCTATATTTCCTTAAATAAGTAAATAACAAATGATGAACTGATATGGAAACACAACAGCCAATACACAAGGATGTACTGTAGACGGTGTTGTCCTGTAGAAATTCATTGTAACACATCATGTCGTCATAAATCTTCATGTTATGCTTCCCTTTATATTTTCTTAAAACACTAAGGTTTGAGATCATGGGAGAAGAGGAAGTTGCCTTCAAAATGATTCGCACCAATGTGTCTCATGTTGTTGGACAACTTGACGATATACGAAAAAATCCCAGGTACAGGCTTCTTTTGTGCTTTCTGTAAGAATTTAACTTCTGTTTTTATAAAAGGAGAAGTGCATTTTCCTTATAGATTGCAAGGAAAGACCATTATTACTGAGTGCAAAGTAACCTTGAATAGTGAGTGCAAAGTAACCTTGAATAGTAACTGCGCTGTTAAATTATAATGCTTTTAGTCATAAACGTCTGGTTAATTTATATCATAGTTGTGTGTTTTTATACCCACAAAACTGTTGCATTGAGTTCCTGCTTAGGACTTAGATGCCTGTGTGCTTTTAGATGCCTGTGTGCTTTTATAGAACTGCAGTACTTATGTGCTTTTACAAATGATAAATGACAGTGCCACCACTATGGAGACGTTTTGGAGGGCATAAAGTGTTCCTGTGGGAAGGAGAGCTCCTTCCCACATGCAAAATCCTGTGCCTGGCCCTCTGATCCTGGTGCGTAGATGAAATGAAAAATATGACTTTGTGAAAATACACAAAATTGTGGTTGGGTAACTGATACTTTTCCTTCATGAATTGCAATGTGCTAGATCCAGAGTTGTGTAAGTGTAAGTTCGCTTGTGCAGCGGGGCATTTCCACCCCCACCTCTCCACCGCAACCCCATGCATGACCCACAAAAACATCTCCTGAGGGCTGGCAAAGGGTTGGGGATATCTCATGGGGTGAAGGGGCTGCAGAGAGAGGGGAGAATTGCTGAAAATCATGCAGAGGCACCTTCTACGAGCATAGAGGCTTTTCAGGGTACGCTGGGGGAAAAGACAATTCTGTTGTGCAAGTAGATCTCTACCCATGCAACTGCAACCCATTTACAAGACATGTTCATAGAAATTATTTCACATTAATAAACATTTAAATCTTTACATTGTGTGGCATATACAGTTGCAAGAAAAAGTATGTGAACCCCTTGGGATTACGTGGAGTTTTGCATGAATTGGTCATAAGATGTGCTCTGAACTTCATTCTAGAAAAACACAGTCTGCGTAAAATAATACTACACAAACATTAGATGTTGCCATGGTTTAATTGAACATAACATGTAAACATTCACAGTGCAGGGAGGAAAAAGTATGTGAACCTTTGGACTTAATAACTGGTTGACCCTCCTTTGGCAGCAATAACCTCAACCAAACGTTTCCTGTAGTTGCAGATCAGACCTGCACAACGATCTGGAGTAATTTTGGACCACTCCTCTTCACAAAACTGTTTCAGTGTAGCAATATTCTTGGGATGTCTGGTGTGAATCGCTCTCTTAAGGTCATGCCACAGCATTTCAATCGGGTTGAGGTCAGGACTCTGACTGGGCCACTCCAGAAGGCGTATTCTGTGCTGTTGAAGCCATTTTTTTGTTGAATTACTTGTATGCTTTGGGTCATTGTCCTGTTGCATCACCCATCCTCTGCGGAGCTTCAGTTGGCGGACAGATGGTCGTACGTTTTCCTGCAAAATGTCTTGATAAACTCTGGAATTCATTTTCCCATCAATGACAACAATCCATCCAGGCCCTGAGGCAGCAAAGCAGCCCCAAACCATGATGCTCCCTCCGCCATGTTTTACAGTGGGGATGAGGTTTTGATGTTGGTGTGCTGTGCCTTTTTTTCTCCACACATAGTGTTGTGTGTTCTTCCCAAACAACTCAATTTTGGTTTCATCTGTCCACAGTATATTTTGCCAGTAGTGCTGTGGAACATCCAGGTGCTCTTTTACAAACTTCAAACGTGCTGCAATATTTTTTTTTGGACAGCAATGGCTTCCTCCGTGGTGTCCTCCCATGTACTCCATTCTTGTTTAATGTTTTTTCCTTATTGTAGATGTGTCAACAAAAATGTTAGCATGTGCCAGAGATTTCTGTAGGTCTTTAGCTGACACTCTAGGATTCTTCTTTACCTCATGAAGCATTCTGCGCTGTGCTCTTACAGTCATTTTTACAGGACGACCAAGGGAGAGTAGCAACAGTGCTAAACTTTCTCCATTTGTAGACAGTCTGTCTTACTGTGGACACATGAACATCAAGGCTTTTGGAGATACTTTTGTAACTCTTTCCAGCTTCATGCAAGTCAACAGTTCTTGATCGTAGGTCTTCTGAGAGCTCTTTTCTGTTCACATCAGACAGTGCTTCTTGAAACCAGTAAACCCAAAACAGGTGTGTGTTTTTAAAGGGCAGGACAGTTGTCAGCAACACATCCAATATCATCACACTGATTGGAGTCAAGGTTGGCTCACTCCTGGCTCCAATTAGCTCTTGGAGACGTCATTAGGCTAGGGGCTCACATACTTTTTCCTCCCTGCACTGTGAATGTTTACATGTTATGTTCAATTAAAACATGGCAACATCTAATGTTTGTGTAGTATTATTTTACGCAGACTGTGTTTTTCTATTGTTGTGACTTAGATGAAGTTCAGAGCACATTTTATGACCAATTCATGCAAAACTCCACGTAATCCCAAGGGGTTCACATACTTTTTCTTGCAACTGTAATCATACTAAAGAGAGCACTGTCTTCAACTAATTAACAGTTTCAGAAAGTTATTGAAGGGAGGCAGGGAACAGGGAGCTTTACTGGAGTTAGCCTCAAGGTTACAAAAGCATGAACATCGGATGAAAAAGCTCAGAGTTGGTGAAAAGTGTTCTCTGCCACTTTCATAGAGTAGGATCAAAGTCGCAATGATAAATGCAGGATAAGCACAAAAAATTAAGATACTTTTGAAACAGTGACTCATTTGTAACAGTGACTCCCTCTAAGAATCTGTAAAATGTTTATGCAATCAAACTCTTTTGCTAGAACAAGAGAGTCATAAACCCTCAACCGCCCATGAAATATACTGCAGTGGGTGGAAAAAGGAAGAAAAACCTTTCTGAAATTTGACGTTGTGCCAAAGCTGCAGGAATATAATATAATATGCAGATATTTGATAAGAAATCATTATGTGCAATGAAAACTCTAAAATGTTCTTGCTTCATGTGGTCTGAATATGAGGAAGTCAGACTACTTATAAATAATGATATTGAGATATGGGAGTGTGTTTGCCAGTATATCCAGAGACATTTATAAAAGGAAATTTTGGTTTGAAGATTTTTTTTCTTTTTTCCCCCCATCAGAAAATTTGTTTGTCTAAATGACAATATTGATCACAGTCATAAGGATGCTCAAACAGTAAAAGCGGTGCTTAGGGATTTTTATGAATCAATGTTTCCCATAACATCCCAATTTGAGCTGCCAAGAGAGTATCGTAACCGTTTTCTTCATACGCATGAGCTTCAGGAATGGTAAGTATTTTAGGATCTGTGAAAATAGTCCGTGACTTTGTGCCAATAAAGCACAAGAATTAAACTTTATAAACAGAACAGGGCTGCTAACTTTCCCTGAAATGTAGCTTGTGTTTTCATTTTCAAGCTAGCAAACAGCTTGCCTAATGACTCTTCTTTAAAGGTAACTGTAGGTATAAGAGTAGAAGTACTGTATTCAAAATACTAATGACCTTTTTTGGGATTCAGTGTAACAACATGCTCTGTTCTATTAAGGTTTCTCATTTAATTAAACATTTTGACACCCTTTTTGAGCTAAACATTATGCTGTGCATTGATTCCTCACTACACAAGGGAAGATTCATCTCATTCAAAGCTGAGTCTCTTGCATACTTGCAAATTGTCAAATACTGACCAACGTAAATTCAGTACCCTGAAAATTTCCTTAAATATTATGTAGGTACCTCATTGTTAAATTATTAGAGGAAGGAGATTGGTTTCTTTATGCCCTCCCCCAAGAGCCCACATGCAGATATGTGCACATTTAGGAAGTGGACTCTTCCCACCCCCTTCATCCTCTCTGTCCTCCCTGCCTCCCACTTGTTCTTCCTCTACCCCACCCCCCACTTCTCTCCTTCCTAGCTTGTTAGTGCATCATGCTGTTTTTACCCTGCCCTGGGATACAAGTATTTCTCCAGCATGCAAGAATAAAGCTAATTAAACAATGGTTAACAATGGCAACTCTTTCTATTTTGCTGTGTTTAGGAGGGCCTACAGAGACAAGCTGAAATTTTGGACACATTGCGTTTTAGTAACACTGATTGTGTTCACTGTGACCTCATTTTTTGCTGAGCAGGTAAAACTCATTATATACTTCAGAGCTTTTCTTAGGGTTATCTTTCTCACTAAAATATAGTGTGGAAAATCATAGGAAAGGGTTTTGGAAAATACAATGGTCAAGCCAAGGGTAATATCTTATAGAGCAATCCTAACCAACTTTCCAGCGCCGGTGTAGCCGTGCCAACAGGGCGCACACTGCATTTTGCAGTGCAGGGACAGTTATGGAGGCCTCTTCAAGGTGAGGGAATGTTTGTTCCCTTACCTTGGGGCTGCACCGCGGCTGCACCGGCACTGGAAAGTTGGTTAGGATTGCGCTGTTAGTCTGTTTGTACCACCTAGATATATGGCTACTGGAATATTGAGAGTCACTGAACAGAGTTTAGCAAAGGTAATGCAGTAGTGGGCTGAAAAGCCTGGGATAGAAATGCATATAACCTCATTCTTGATTGTACTAGTCAAGATTGTACTTGATTGTACTAGTGTACTTGATTGTTCAGGGGGAAGGAATAGGAAGGACAAAATCCCATTATCTGCTTTGCCCATCTCTCCCCCATTACACACACACACCGATGGTCATTGCTGGTAATCTGATTTGGGTGGGGTGGAATTGGTATGTTCAGCTCAGGGAAACTTGTACAGGAGGCCTCTGCTGGGCATGCATACTGTTGAACTGAGACATTTGTGTACAGACATACATTTCTTTCTCTCTCTCTCTCTCTCTCTCACACACACACACACACACACACACACACACACACACACACACACACACACACACACACACACACACACACACACACACACACACACACACACACACACACACACACACACACACACAGAGTGTACTGTGTTAAATGAAGTCTGCTTGATTTTCTGGAATGGAAATAGTCTCCTTTTGTGTTGGAGTGAGGCATTCTGGAATGAGTTGCGTAGAGCAAAATGATGCATTCATGTGAACAAGCAGATGGAAAACCTAACTACTGTAATTTGTTCTTTTCAGCTAATAGCTCTCAAACGAAAAATTTTCCCAAGGAGAAGGGTTCAAAGAGAAGTTTGTCATGAACGAATGAAGGTCTAGAAGAATTTTGTTTGTAAATCTGTCTACCTCAACATGTGCCGAGAATGTAAAATGTGATGTTTCAGAAGCGTCTTGATATTTGCATCCTGAGCATGAACAAAAGCGCTCACAGTATATGACACAGTATATGCTACTGGATTTACGGAGAGTGTGAGGAAGGGAGTGTGTTGCCAGCTCTCAGGTGGTTACAATTCACAAGCATCATCTCCTGAATACATTATCCTTTTTATAAAAAGGGTTACTGAAAGAAACATAGCTGCATTTATTGCAGTAGACTTTGCCAACTAAATGTAATGTTGGAAAGTTAAGTTGTTAGGCTAGATCATTCTGTGAGGAGTTGGCCATTCAGTCGTCCTTCTTCACCTTACTCTCACTCTTCATAGAACAATAAGGCACCCCTGCTTGGTCCACAGTCCTGTAGCTTGAGTATGTAGAGAGCAGGGTGTCAACCATCTCCTGTAGTAGTTCCACTGTAGCCCTCCTTTCTCCACTTCACTACTACTCGTCACTGTAATGACTACTAATACACACTCCAATGCAGTGAATTGATTTGTGTCAATGAGAGGGCTTCCTGTTCTTTCCATGGCACCTTGCAGCTCCTTCTTTCTCTGGCTCCTGGCCTGTAGGCTGCCCTTGGAGAAACAGGAAAGAGAGAGGATGTGCTTTCAGATGCTTTTAGGTAAGTGCAAAAAGTCTTCTTGGCATTAATTGCCTAGCTGTATTGACAGGCACACAGCCTAGTGGCAGCTTGACAAAGCAGCGAATATATAGCATACTTCTGTGGGAGCATTTGTACACTTTGCTCTTTGTGCACATGGGTAAGATTGTGGCCTTAGTCTTTTTTCCCATTTAGGCACCACCTATGCTTAGTAAAGTATGCAGTTTTCTGAATGAAGAATTAGAAAGATAATGCTCTTATGCTATATTGTTCCGCTACTCGATAATGAAAAAATAGAATTTTCAGACTATTTATTTAAATCTCTGATTCCCCAATGGTAATGCCTTTGATCAAAATGTAAATTGTCATTCTATCAGTTTCATTGCATTTTCGGAAACAATGTAATAACATTGTATGCCTCATTACAAATGTAGGGCTATTAGTGAAAGGAATTTGGAGATAACTTATTTTTACAAGCATTGTATATTTAGCAGCAGAAGTGCCTCACCGTACAAGTTGTCAATATGTTGTATTGTTTTAATGGTATAAGTGTATTAGCATGATACAGTCATTTCTCATACGAAGCATTTGTGTTCAAAAACTGGAACAAGCTCTGGCAATCTGCTCTATTTTTGACAATATCAAAGCAGGAAAAGAAAAGGACACTTTTCAAGCAGCTATTTTTTTAAAGAATACCTTTGATCATGATTACTGTAGAAGACTTTAGATCACATTGATAATTATTTTATAATGAAATCATGAGATTTTCAATGTATATGTGCTATAAAATGTATGTTTTCTTTTAATAGATCATGATTTTAAAATGTTATATGGCTTGTTCTGTGTGCATGTAAAAGAAAAATGATCAGCTGAGGAGTTGAACAGAATACAGAACATCTTATTCTCTATTCCAGTGCATACACCTAATTTTAAATTAAATAAATCTAGTTCATCTTCTTGGTATTTTAATTTATTTTGCCTATTGGAAGAGCAATGTTTATTTCTTAAGGGACTCTACAGTAGCATTTACATTCTGGCTCACTTGAGATGTCACGCGCAAACCATGCATGGTTTGGCTGACAGAAATGTGCTGGTGGCTCTCACAGTTCCACCTGCCTGCACGTGCGCATACACGTACAGATTCCGCTGTGCCCCCCCTTTCTAGTTCATAGTCACTATAGCAGGGGTGGCCAAACTGCGGCATGTGCATACACCTGCTCTTTGACATATAATGTGTGGCTCGCAGAAATATGTTGGCTGAGCTTAATATAAAAGGTAAAAAATAAATTTTCAAGCTTTATGATTATTTACCGGGTATAAAATAAGAGTCCACTGGATTAAAACATAAGTTTAATGTTCATGGTAAGTAAATATATTTAAAGATTTAAATATTACGGCTCTCAAACATCTCTCTTACAGCTCAACAGCTGAAGTTTATCATATGTGGCTCTTACATTAAGGCATCTTTGCCCAAGGGTGTATACGGTATATGCATCTAGAGTTAAATGCATACACCTGTGGGCTGGGCTGAAATGGGTAGTTTGGCCCCCCCAACAACCACGCCGAACACAATTGCTGTGTGAACCAGCCCCTCTGTTCCTGCACTTAGCTTTAAACCAAGTGTTGAATAATAAGTAGTTGTGCATACATGTGATCAGCCATGTTGTACATCATGAACATGAAGCAGAGTGAGGTTGTAGAATGGGTCATAGAGTGTTTAATCCTCCCCTATGTAAAAAGCTTCCTGCAAGAAAAACATAGCAAGGAGTAGAGTTAGAGGGCTGATTTGCATGATTCTTATCCCACCAGCCACTGCATGCTGAAAGATGTGTATGCTCAATGGCTCATGGAGGGGCTGTAGTAGAGGCAAACTACCCCCCCATGATTAAAACAAAATGCCTGAATGAATTCTTATTCTCCTAGATAGGAGGGGAGGAGCCAGGATGTGCACATTCCACATGCATACATCTTTTTATCATGTTATACCATTTGCACTGACCCATAATCTTTGTTCCGGATTATGCTAGGGTTTTTTTCCTTGTGGAAAACATTCAAAATTGGCACTCCTCACCTGAAGTGGAGCAGTCTGCTCTACCACTGCAGGCTTCTGTCAGCTCATTCTGCTCTAACGATCAAGCCATAGTTAGTGATAATACATCCTTTTCACTCCCTTTCAAAGTTTAGTGTCCTTTTTCCTACCTTTAGCCTGAAAGTGAATGTGTGTGGACAAGGGGGAGAAAAGTTGCATTAGTGACTAGAAAAGTTGAGTTTTACAATGAGATCTTGCAACTTTGCAAGGCAACTCTGGAATGGCAGGGAAGGGGGGAGAGGCACAAAAGAGACTGCGAGTCTGAGGTAATTTAATTAAGATGAGGGACATATACAAATCTAAGGCCGAGCTACATCCTTAAACGTGTGTCAGCCGATGGCCTTTCTATAAACTCAAAAGTAGCTTTGGAGGGAGAGATCCAGTCTTGCCTATTGCTGAGGACTGCACCATTTCAGACAGCAAGTGGGGGAATTTCTGAATGGCCCCTTATGGAAAACTTTCTGCAGGTAGAGAGCCATCAAGAAAGGCATAGCGGTGGGCACCTCTCGACTGCATATTTTTTGGCCTGCAGGAATGTGTAATGTGGGGGACGGGAGCACCGCATTTCAAAGTGGTATCCCTCCCGCGTATTCTGAAGTAGTTCAACCCATTCCACCCTCTGCGCCTTCTGACCACCTCGTTGCATTTCGCGGGTAGAGCCTGCCTGGTCGTGAGGGCAATATTGGGTGTTGGTGGATTTCGTTACGGTAACAATGTGCCCCCCCCCCTTTCGTCTGTGTAGGGTCCTGCAATGTTTCCTAGCTCACCGTTTGTTGGTTACCAAGATGTGTACACTCTTGTGCTGCCTTCGTTCTCCTCATTTCCCCCACCAGGGCTGAGCGTGTCGCTCTTTGGCGCAGCGCGGGGCGTGAGGAGGAGAAAGGGGTAGTTTGGTGGTGGAGGAAGGCTGTTTAGGTAGTGAGTCGAAAATCTTGGAAGGAAAAACGCAAAAAAAATCACGCTTAGCTAAGGAATAAGGAACGGCCAGGTCAGGAGCTATCCTTACACACAAACAAAACGACCACAGCGAGTTACAATCTGAGGTGATTTAGGCGGGAAATGTGCAGAATTGAGGGACATACTTGGCTCCAGTTACATTGAACAATGGCCAAGGCTGGGCTTCAAGAGACAAACAAATTGATGGGACAGAAAACTTTGAGGTGACCGTGTGAAGAAAAGAGAGAAACCGTTGCTGGGCTTGCTTGCAGGATGACTGAGGAGACGCAGGGACACTCAGCGTTTGTACGTGACGTGACATTTTCCACACGTGTAGGAACTAGAGTGAAACGTGTGGTCGTGCGAAGCAGCCTTTCAGGGAATTTTGGCTCGTTCTGCTCTAAGGATTAGGGTGCGTGTGTGTAAGCGTTGGTGGGACAATGGTATTTAGAAGCAAAATAAATACCGTATACTGTACACTCACAAGATTACCAGAGAGAACTTACATTCCCAGTGCTTGACTTTCGATAGGTCTTTTCTTTCCTTTCTCTTCTGATTTATTATAGCTCGTCCCAAGCTATATCCCAAGAGCAATAGGTTAGAAAAGAAGTACTAAATATCCCAATAAAACACAGTAAAATCCCACTGAACAAATACAAAACATAATGGACCCTAAACTCTTTACACTTTAGTGTCTTAATTCAAATCTAGTATTAAGCCCAATAAGGTGTCTCCCCCCCCAAAAAAAAATATATTGTTTCCCGCTTTGCCAAGCAATAGGGAATTTTAGAGGCAGCCTTCCATACTTCCCTTATGAGGAAGGAATAGTGGAGGTGTGATTTGTGTAGATTTGTAGAACCTTTGTGTAGTGTTTGTGTAGTATTGTATTTACTGTGGACCATTATTTCATTCATAATTATTCACTTCATACTATTTAATGAAATGGGATTGATTTTTACTTATCTATATTTTATAAACCCATGCTTACCTGAACAAGTGTGTGTTATGAATTATATAAGACATAAATATATATGTATATTTATAGCATTTAGAAGATCTTTGACTATGGCACCGTCAGGAAGAAAACCTGCAAGGAAACCTGCCAAATCAGCACAAGAAGACTCAGTTGTACATGCCTATGATTTTGAAGAAGATCCAAAAAAGCATTTGAGTGGCTCTGAAGAGGATATCAGAGAAGGTGCAGAAACATTGGCTGTTATAGTCAAGTTATGTTTAGTTGCACCTTTGAGTATTTATTTAAAATATTACCCTGTCTTTTCAAGGTTCAAAGCAGCTTACAACAATTACCGGTAGCCATTAAAACCATCCCACTACAATAGAACAATAAAAATCAGAAGAATAAAGCTTCTTGGGCAAGGGTTGTCAGTTCAGGTTAAAAGCCAGTTTAAAACATGTGTTTTTAAAAAGTGCAAATGAGGGGACCAGACATGCCTCCTGGAATGAGGAATTCCACATTCTGGATGCTACCCCTGGGAAAGCCTCCTTCCACAGGCCTGCGACTTTAAAGAATGACAGGACCCATAGGAGACCTTCTCCAATTGATATCAGTTTCATACGTGGGGGGGGGAGGCATTTAAGGGCTTTAAAGACACAATCAGCACCTTGAATTGAGCCTGGAATTATATAGACAGCCAATACAACTGATGAAAGATTGGTATAATGTGATCCAACAGACAAGCTCCACTAAGGAGTCTTGCCACCACACCCTGCACCAACTGAAGCTTTTTAGTGCTTTTCAGCTGCAGCCTCATGTAGAGTGAGTTACAGTAGTCCAGTCTTGAGGTGACTAGAGCTTTTGTCTCCATGGCCAGATTTTCCTTCTCAAGGAGTAAGTACAGCTGGTACACCACTCTGGTCTAGGCAAAGGCACCCTCCGCCTTGGCCAGGGCCCAGGGGCAGCCCACAGATGAAGCAACCTGAAACCCTTGTGTGGAGCAGAAAGTTCGAGGGGGTGAGATAGGAGAAGAGGCACTCCATGCCCTCTGTCTTCCCACTGCCCCTTCTATTCTACTGCAGACAGAGGCACTCTATTTTGTGCTCTGATCTCCTTGCCACTCGCTCAAAGCAGACGGAAAGATCTGGGCAGTGGCAGCCACTTCCTCTAGGAAAAAAGGCGAAAACCCAGCGTCTGCCACTTTTCCATCTCCCCACCCACCCCCAACTGCTTAAGAAAGCAGTCAAGTGGACCAGGAGTTGACAAGGCAGAGCCTTTCGAACCTCTCTCTTACCTCCAGCTTCCCTGGACCTGCTTCCTGGGTCCTTAAAATGACTCAGAAGAGCAGAACATGTTTCCCCAGGGAAGATACCAGTCTTTTATCAGTTCATTCCCTCTCTCCAGCCACCAGTGGGTGAGCAGTGCACTAATGTGTGTGCAAGGTTTTTTTTTAACCTTTCGGGAGATGGTGGTAGGGGCTTCACATAGGGCATTCACATGCAGGTGACATTTTGTGTGGCTGTCTCAGGCAGCATTGGAGATCCAGCTGGGCCTATCATCACCTGGGTATCCAGGCATAAGGCCAGGTCAAGGTGATACTCCACACTGTGAACCTGCATTTGGGGGGGGGGGGGGTCACAATGCCATCCAACACAGGTTGACACTATTCCCTGATCAGCATCTCTACTGACCAGGAGCACCTCTGTCTAGATTAAGTCCCAATTTAGGCTCAACAGTCCAAATGCTTCAAGTGTAGTCATATGGAAAGGAGAGATCTCTCCCAGTGGTTTCATCTGAACTCTACCCTTCAGGAAAGACTAGATAGAACCACCACAGTGTTTCCAATTCCTATTCCATAGGGTTGGCCCAGAAGGAGACCATCGATGAAAGCTGCTAAGAGATCCAGAAGAACCAACAGGGGCATGCTCCTCCTGTCTAGTTCCTGGTGGTAGATAATTTACCAGGACAACCAGAGCAGATTCCATGCTGAAATCAGGCCTGAAGCCCAATTGAAAAAGGATCCTGATAGTTTCATCCAGAAGTCCCTAGAGCTGTTGCCACTAAGAATAGGATAGCCAGCATTTAGTTCATAATAGTACAGATTTCCTGCATGCAGCTCATTTTGTTGCTTCCCAGGTTATTGCTACTGGGGGGATTAGAGTAACTATCTCTTAACTAACTTTTGTTTCCTGCGTGGTGTGTGTGTCTATGTATGTGACTGGTTTCTTTCCTCCATTCATTCCTTCTTTCTTACTTTTATGGTGAAATAGATATATTTCAGTATAAAATAAAGAGGGAAAATATAATAGAGTGAAATCTGTAATTTCACACACATACTCCATTGGGAACAAAATCAGACTAAGTAACAGGCAACTAGATGTAGTTCAGCATTAATTTCTTAGATGTGCTGATCTGAAGAACAATAGAATGGGCTGAACCTGCAAACTTTTAATTAGCACTGAGAAGGGTTATTGAAGCCTTTGAGAAGGGCATTGTTGGAGACAGTACTGCTGAGTAGAACTTCCATTTTAATTCAGCTTTCACCTAACTGAACATGTTATTCCTCAGTAGTGTTAAAGGGTCCCTTTCGCAGAAGCAACTCTTGTGTACACCAACCAGTGCCAAATGCATACTATGCCATACTGTTACAATCCCATTATATATTTGATACTTGAGATGCTATATTCTCTACCAAGAGCCTGTGCCTGCACTATACTATCCTCATGATTATGAACCATTTTATGATTACTTTTTTCAAGACATTAAATGAAACAATTAGGGTTGTGATATCTCTGTTTAGGAAGAATGGTGTGGTGGATGCTTGAATGCGTGGTGGGGCATAACTCAGTGTTAAACAGTGTCACATGTTTGGAAGCAGAAGGGCTTAGATGCAGTGCTCTACATCTCCAGATACTGACTTCTGCCTGAGGCTTTGGAAAGCCACTGCTAGTCAGAGTAGGCATATCTACACAGTCATAATGACAACACTAGTCCACACTGGTTCTTGGTGATATTGTAGGCCAGCCTACCCTTCCTTCTTCATCATCAAATGGCTTCCTACTAAGTAAAGGAGATCTTCATTCCTCAGTTGCTAAATGGTGACAGTAGCTGGTGGTGCTCCGTTTACAGCAACTTTGTGAGTACCCTGTGCCATTACCCCGTAATAGCTAAATTACTGCTGATGTAATTAATTGTGATCTGTGCTTTCTGTTTTTATGTAAGATGAAACTTCAGTGAAGGATAAACATGGGAGGAAAAGATCTTCAGTGACTCCTCTTGCTGTAGTTGAAGATGATGTTGGGTAAATTGTTAAACATTTAATTTTTTTTAAAGTCCAGTGCATGGTTAATGTAATATTAATTTGACAGTTATGTAACATCAATTCATATAATCAGTTTGGTGTCCTGTATCTGTTTTGATGTGATAATCATAGCCAGAAGTATATGTTATTTATTTGCTGGTAAATTTGGCTAGAACCTAATTGTGTTTTTAAGAAGAATTATCTTCTTAATGAAGGAGGAACATAAATAAGATACTACACATACTTAAACTAATAAAGGCATGCTCATCTTCCACCTTCTCAGATCTGATCATAAAAGCACAGGGATATAAAGAAGCTCCAAGGTTAGCTAAGTCTAATTCTCTACTCTGTGTCATGATTCTCTCATATTAATCCACATACACACCACTCATTAAGCATGCAAAAATCAAGTCATCGTGTATAAGTCTACATGCCTTATAGCCCAATCCTACGTAACTATCCGGCGGGCAGCCCAGGGCTGCCTGTCAGATCCCATACTCGCTCTAGAGCGGCCTGGAGGTCTACTCAGGGAAAGGGGACCTCCTCGGATTTCCGCCAGCTAAATAGCTGGCAGAAGAGGCCGTGTAACGTTCATGGCGGCTTCCGGTGGTTTGAAAATTCTAGTCCTTGTTGACCATATATAAAACAGGCAGTGTACTGGATTTTTAAAATTATGATTCTATGTTCAAATTCACTTCAGTTCAGGTTTACAAAGTTGTTTCATATATCACTAGTGGGCACTATAGCTCTTAAGTAATATTTATACCTTCAGTTAAGCTTAAACAAAAATTCATCATTGGTCTGTAATGTAAATAAAGGACCTTCATTGGTCAGAATATACTGTTAATTTAGAAATATGAGGCATTGCTTAAGAGCTATAGCTAGTGCCCATGAAATTAATGTTTTCAAAATACAATATACCTCAATACTGACTTGTTGCCATAATTAATACATTATTCTCTAGCAGTGGAGGAGGGTATTTTTGACTAGGTGCTTCTCTGACTCATTCCTGATAGACAGGACCTGTCAATCAGAAGTGTTCTAGACCAGGGGTTCTCAACCTGTGGTACGGGTACCCCTAGGGGTACGCGGACCTCTTGCTGGGGGTACTCCAAGCCCTGCCCCTTATCTGCCCCATCAGCAGCTAATTAAGTGTTAATTAACATGGATTTTAAATTTTAATTATTTTCGGAGCCCTTCTGTCTCTTTGGTTTTGGGCTTATTTTTGTACTTTGGAAAATGTACTTTGGTGTGGTGGGGGAGGGAGGAGCTGATTTTAGGAAGTGTGACTTGGAGAAAAAAAGAGATCCTTGTATATGTCTGTCCATCTGTCTGTCACACACACACACACACACACACAGAGTTAAATAAGACATTTTTCACATTTAAAATTATTTTAGTACTTTTTATTTAATGATTACCTAATTAATTAATTGATTAATCCAATTAATTAGCAGTTAATTAGCAGGGGGTACTTCAGAAAACTAGACCATGATAGGGAATACCCAGGCCTCCAAAGGTTGAGAACCCCTGTTCTAGACGCTAAGGGAGTAAACCACTCCTAACTCTGGTCCTGTTTCATTTCTAGGAACAAGACTATGATAGAGTTTCATCACTTCATTTATTTTTCTACTTCTTTATTGCCTCATAATGTGATTTTTCTTTCTACCCCCTTCAGATTTTTAGTTATTTCAATCAGAATGGACTTAAATTTGTTTTAAAATGTGTTTTTTCCTCATAATGAAGGTCAGCACTGCGGTGTTGTTACCTCCTTCCACAGTTTCTCACACTATGGAAGCTCTGCGTCTCACGGCAGGCTTGTTCCTGGACGACACTACCTCTTCCTTGTCCCTCAGCCACAAAATGCAAACCAGCAGAACCATTTGGAGAACCCCAACACAATAAGAAAAAGTCTGATCAGGGGCATCTCATCAATGCCTCAGCGGATGGGACAGGGAAAAATATCTGCCTGGGCTGGCATAATCTCTCCCACAGAAACAACTAGCAAAACGGGGGGGGGGGGGATACCTGACACAGGTGTGTTTTCTCCCTTGAAAGATCATGCAGATAACGATCATCCTTCAGATTGCCTTGCACCCTTTGTACTGACAGCCTGAAATTGAACTGGGGGAGGAGGCTGCACTCAGAGCTCTTCCAGACAGTTAATAGTTGTTAGTGACGTGTGATGAAATCTCACAGTGCCTAGCAGAACAGCAATTTTGGGGCAGCGCTAATCAGCCTCAAGATGCAAGAGGTTCCGGACAACCTGGAACAGCGCTGCTAGACAGTGCTGGACAAAAAGTGCAACTGGTCAACAGCACTGCCGATGCAATGGTGGCAGAGAAATACACTTTCTTCACTGCCATTACTGCCACAAAGTAGGCCCTAAAATGGACTCTAGCTCAGTTGAAACACAAGTTTTCCTCCACTGATGTTCAATATGTCTGCTGAGGCATTTCATTGCATGCAACTCTCCAGAAAACCAGGGAGCCACTTTCACTCTGCAACAAGGCAGAGGTCACTTATGAGTTATCATGTTGACAGCCCTGGCCATTTCCTCATTCCACGGGTCAATAAGAGCTTGGATCAAGTCCTGAATTAGGCTAGTTTTATTATTAGAGCAGGTGTTAAGCAGCAGGAGCTTCAGACTCAAAGGGCTGCTGTTACAGACCAGTGGTCCATTGTTTGGGGAAAAGACTAGAAAGAGGAATAGGAATAGGCCTTACATGACTAATCCTCCACTTGAGATGACCTGTCAAAGCCCCATTGCCATATCTCCCCCAATCCATTACTCTGTCTATGATAGTGTCCGTCCTCACATCCCCAGCTCTCAAGCTCGGGCTCTGGCAGCACCCAACACTCCTGGCACAGGATTAAAAGAAGAAAAAACATAAGACAGGACAACCAAGTAGAGCAGGGGTGGGGAACCTATTTGAGGTTGGGGGCCATTTTCCCATGGGGAAAATTGGTTGCGTTAGGCCGTCCGAAATTTTTTGGGGGGCCCCACCGCAAATTTGACCCCCCGCGCGAATTTACTGCTCTCCCTCCCTACCACCTACTGCTCGCTCGCGCTCTCCCTCCCACCCACCCACGGACCACCCTCCCACCCACCCACGGACCACTCTCCAACTTACCTGAGGCTCCGGGCCGCCGCCACCTTCCCACGCCTCTTCAAAGCGGCCTTTCTGGACCTTCGCAGAGCGTCGCTGAGGCCGAGAGGGCAATCTCGGCCTCAGCGGCGCTCTGCGCACATCCAGAAAGGCCGCTTTCAGAAGGAGTAGGCGCCGAGGTGACGGCCTCAGCGACGCTCTGCGCAGGTCCAGAAAGGCCGCTTTTAAAGGGAGTCGGCGCACGGCGGAGCCTCCGGTCCCGTGCGGGCCGGATCGGGCCGGAGGTTCCCCACGCCTGAAATAGAGTTTTTTAAAACAGGGGCCTCCCCTGACCCCATTGGGTCTGGTAAAAAAGAAAGTGTTGTTCCTATCCACCCAGCAATGCTAGGCAAAAAGGTTCATTCCTCACATAGTGCGTCTACCACAAATGCTCCTGTCAGAAATTTGTTGGACAGCCACATGGTCCTCTGTCTTCTTTTTTATCTTCCATTACATACTTTATGCTTCAGTGGAGGCCACTTTTAAGAGAAATGTCCTTTAGCAAGTAGAGTTAACCCAGTAGCTGCAAAGCTATTTTTCCCCTTCTTCCAACCAGTTGGTAACCACTATTCACAACCTCCTCCATTGTGGGGATAAAAACATTGTGGAGTTAAAATGAAGGTCCTTTTTCTATACAATACTCACCCTCTTCTGCTTTTTGTAGGGGATAATAGAACTGGGACTTTCACTTCCTGGCTTTCCCCCTTGTAGGAGAGGTCAGTACTAGGGTTTTCCAGGGATGTCCCCGTTTTTCAGCTATAAAGCTTAATACTGTATTGTCCCGAGTACAAAAATAAAGAGACATTGCTGGAAGAAGCGGAGGCTAAGAGGAGAGGCGTTGTCTTCAAAGCAGCTAATTGAAGTGATTATCGGGTGATTATCGCTGCTAGCTGAGCTTTGCTTTGCAGCGCAGCTCCGTTTGCAACTCCGAGATGCAGTGGGCTCCTTCTTCTCTGCCCTTTTCTTTGTAAAAACAAGAGGACACACACATACACACACACACCCCTACCTACCTCCTGTGTACAGGCTGTAACCCTTTCCAGGCTGCAATAAGTTATGTGCAGCGCCTGCTTTTCAGTTCCAGTGTTTGTTTTTAGTGGAGATAGGCAGAGATGCAGCGGGCTCCTTCTCTCTGCCCTGCAGGGTGCACGCACGCACGCATGCGCGCACGCACACACACCTCTATCTCTCCCCTGTACAGGCTGTAACCCTTTCCAATCTGCAATAAGTTGTTAATTTTCGTTCTCTGCTCTGCTGGGTTTTGTATCCTCTTGTAAAGCAAGATCACATACACTTTCATCCCCCCTCCCCAGGCAATGAATGGTTTAGGCTGCAATCCTGTGCACACTTTCCTGAGAGTAAGCTCCATTGAGAACAGTGGGACTTGCTTCTGAGTAGACATGCACAGGATTGCACTGTTTGTTTAAATCATTGGCATTTATTTAATGCCAGTGATTTAATTAAAGTTTTTTAATCGCACCACAAACTTTTAAGGGTGCGACTTATAATCAGGTGCGTCTTATACTTGGGACAGTATGGTAGTTTATTCATGTTGCATGGTTGCATTGTTGGTTGTCAGATTACTCTTAGGGGTTTTTGGTGAACTGTTTACTTTTTCCAAGGTAAAAAGTGAAGTAATTGTTTCACGATCAGAACTAGGAGTTACTTGTTTCCTCAGGCTTCTAGAAAACTTTTGATTGATAGGCTCTGTCAGGAACAAATGGGAGGAGCAACCCAGTCAAGGATACTCTTCATCCATTGTGGAGAAAGAATCTTCACAGTAAGTCCAGTGTTTCTCTCTAGGTCTGTATTCAGTTTTCTTCTGTCTTTACAAATCAACTTTAATTGGCCTACTTATAGTGGTATTAAAGATATTGTTTCTATTTTGGTTGTTTTGCTTATCATTTACAAGTAATAGAATCTGAAAATATAAAGTGTAGTTATACTATTCAAAATCAATTTTGAAAATATGTAAACATTTTATAGGGGAGACGTACAGAATATGCTTGAACGATTTGGAGGTATGTATTTGAAAATATTCATATACTATGAGTTAATATTCCCGTTTTGTTTTGAATTATTTTCCTTTGTTTTACCAAACTGGGCTCAACATTTATCTAGTGTAACAACACTTGGGAAAAGGGGGGTAGGGTAGGGTAGTTAAGGCTGTGATTGTAGACCATTTTTTGATGGGCTCTGCTGCTCCTCCTTCTGAGGAGGCATAGTACAGTAGGTATCAATGTCTGTTTAAATCTCCAATCATGCTAAGTACAAGTATCGATGCAGGTGGTCCAAATGGCCAAGTATGTATCTAGTTGATGTTGTCTTTAGTGCAATAGGTTCATATATGGAGAGCAAGATCAGGTCCACGGCCCATTGGTATATGAAAGGAGGGAATCTATGCTTCCGCTACTGTAAGACCAGGTGCTCCACAATCAATGTGGCAGATCAAAATGTTGTACAATCTTGTACTACATGTGCTTTGCTCCCATGAAAACACAACCATTTTTGCGTTCAGGTTTTCATGGCCAGCAACGATTCTCAAAGATAAAATTTGTCATGGCTTTTAATCCCGTCATTTTATCTTTGACAACCATTTTAATAGTTTATGCTGTATTAAAAGACGGCCTAAAAATGTGCTAATGAATTCATACTTTAAAAATACTATAACCCAAGATTATTTTATTTAAAATATTTATTTCTCAAAAGGTCGCTAATAATCACAAAACTGGAACACAATAAGCTCAAACAATAAAATAACCTTAAAACAGCAGCAATGAAATCAGAACTAAAAGTAGAGTCAATTAAAAGCCTTGTGGTACAGAAATGTTTTAACGGCTCATTTAAAAGCAGCCAAGTGGGGACCTGCTGAATGTCACTAGGGTGAGGAAATTCCAAAAGAGCAGCACCACCACAGAAAAAAATCCAGTTCTTGATTATTGACAGTCAAAGATAAGTTAATTGTGCAGCAGACAGCAAGGCTTGCAAAATGAATAATAAAGCCTGTGAACACTCGTATGGGCAAAAGCAGTCCTCAAAGTAACCCAGTCCCAGACCGTATAGGACTTTAAAAGGTTAAAACTAGACCTTTCAATTGGCCTGAAAATGAACTGGTAACCAGTGCAGCAGATACAGAACTGGTCTCACACTGTCATGCCATAACACTCCCATAAGCATCTATGCAGTGGCATTCTGCACCAGCTGCAATTTCTGAACTGTCTTCAGTGGCAGACCCATATAGGAGTGCATTACTGTAGTTTAATAGGAATGTGATCAGGGCATGTGTGACTGAAGCCAGGCCCATGTTCTCCAGGTAGGACTACAGTTGGCACACCAGCCAAAGCTGGTAAAAGCACTTCTGGCAACCAGCGTCTCCTGGACATTCAAGGATAGTGCTGGGTCCAAAAGCACTTCTAAACAACAAACTTGGTCCTTGGGAGGATCACAACTCCATTTAGAACAGGTTATACACCGTCAGGGTTTTTTTTCCAGCTCAGAGCTCTTTCACCTTATCTGGATTAAGCTCGAATTTGGTAGCCTTCATCCAGACCAGAATCATGTCCAAATACCAGTTCAGGGATCCACAGCTTCCCTAGGATAGCTGACAAGAACAAGAAATAGAATGGGTACTATCAGCATATTGACAGCAATGCAGCCTAAATTGCTAGCTGACCTCTCCCAGCAGTTGTGTGTAGATTTTAAATAGGAGAGAGGACAAATTAGAGCTCTAAGGCACCCCATGAACCAAGGGCCATGGATCGGAGCACGATTCTCCAAACCCCACCTTATGAACCTTCAAGTAGAACTGAAGCCACTATAATACCATGAATCCCAGTTCCAGCCCTGCAAAGCAACCCAGAAGGCTATGACAGTTGATGGTATCGAAAGCCATTGAGGGGTCCAGTCCCTGCCGTCTACCTTCTAGAGAAGGTAATTCGTCAGGCAACCCAGGCAGTTTCTATCCCAAAGCCAGTCCGGAAGCTGGACTGAAAGAGGATCTAAATAACCAGTATTGTTCAGGATGGCCGAGTTGCTGCTACACACTCTAGCACCATCCCCCCAAACAGCAAATTGGACACTAGCTGATAGTTGTTTAAAGTAGTCATGTCCAGGGTAGAATTTTTTACACAACTTGCCAAACATACATGATACGATATTTTAGGTGTAAGTGGACTTATTTTGAAAGGGAAAGACACTTATAAATATTAAGATTATGTAGTATGCAATATAATGCCTCATTATTTGTCTTGATATAGCGGATATTAACAAAGCTCTTCTGGCTAAGAGGAAAAGATTAGAAATGTATACTAAAGCCTCTCTCAAAACAAGTAACCAGAAAATAGAACTTGTTTGGAA
The DNA here is from genome assembly GCA_026170595.1 of Plestiodon gilberti rubricaudatus. Lineage (NCBI taxonomy): Eukaryota > Metazoa > Chordata > Lepidosauria > Squamata > Scincidae > Plestiodon > Plestiodon gilberti. Next base: position 112,311,189 of record JANXHW010000005.1, read on the forward strand.
AACACAACAGGAACAAAGGTAAGACATAATTCTGAGGGAAATCATTGTAGACTTGGTTGGCTGTATTTGAATGTCCTGTCTAAATGTGATCAATTTGTTCAAATATGTTACCAAAACATTTTTCTTTCAACAAAGTTTGTCTTGGTCAAAATCAGGTTCATTAAAATAAATGTGCAAGAAATCAACTTCATAAAAAGGTCACAATTTTGATGTTCAAAGATTACTTTCAGGCCAATTGAAAAACTACTTTCAGGTCCTTCCTTAAACAGATCAAGACTTTATTTTAAAGCTTTGTATGCCCAATATTGAACTCAATGTTTTAAATTCACCATCTGTCATTAATGCCTTTGCACATTTTATATTACATTCAAAAATGCGTTGTTTCAGATAATAATTATAATTTTAGGCAGAAGCTCAACCATGAGTATTCCCAGGAGTTTCTACATGTATTTCAACAGTGGGATGCCGATATACAGAAAGCAGAGGAGCAGGAAGAAAAGCTAGTGGTTTGTTTTTCTTGTGTTCATATATTTTTTTCAATACATGCAAGTGCCTGAAGCTGGTTTAACACCAAACTCTCATGTGTCATTCTCTTAACGGAGTATTTACCAATGTGAATTTCTCTGTTGAGACACAAGAGCTCCAGGTAAAATTTGCAATCTGACAATTCAGCTAGAGTTTAAATTATGTAGCAGGGCAATAAATATTGCTATGCTATGGTAAAGAGCCAGTCAGAGTGCAATAGTATCACCTGTGCCATTATGTATTATTTTCAGTGGAAGATAATATTTCAGTGCTTAACATCAGCTAGTGGAATCAAGGACTATACAGTGGGTCCCCAAGTTATGGATGGCTGCATTGGCACGTTATCACAAGGCATGAAAGTGCTGGGTCAGCAAGAGCTGGATGTTTCACGCTACCTATATTCCAACTTATATACAGACCCATGGAACTTAACTGATACATAGGTAAATGAGTTAGTGTACACTGTTTTCTTAGAATTGACCGTGGCTCTGGCCCTATTTTCAAAGGCTTGTTAATGAAAAGAGGTCCAGAGGCAACTGTATTAACTATAATGTTGACAAACAGATTTTCTTAAAATTGGTTTTGGCTCATTGGTCTTCCAAAACTTTACAATTGGATCATAAACAGTGCTTTTCTTGCCTTATGCAATTTCTGGCCTTATGCATCTTCCCTTTTGCAGTGTAAACAGTGAACTGGTGTAAACTGATTTATATCATTTTACACAGCAACATTAGAGGTTCTGTAAGAGGCAGTATGGTTTCATTTAAAAAAAAACAATAGTAGAAATTGCAGAATTGCCAAGGGTAATTTAGAAGTATAGCTAAATATGCATTAAAAGCTTAGAAATTAGATTATTTACAAATGGTATTTTTAAGTCTCAATTTATAATTTGCTCTTGATTAGTTAGCAAGAGTGCAATTTAATATCAATCATACATTTATTATGGCTTTTTTTTAGAATATGATTCGGCATCAACAAAAGGTTTTTCAACAATCAAGAATAGTTCAGAGTCAGAGACTGAAAACAATTAAGCAGCTATATGAACAGTTTTTAAAGGTCAGGTTTGTTTCCATTTAAATAAGCAAAATGATGGCTTAGTCACAGATACAGTTTTGTTCAATTATGTATGCATAATTTTCAGTTCTGTTTACAAAATACATTTTGTTCCCAAAATAATACAAGCAGGGTCTGCCAGCCTTATGTTAAAGATATGGCATGTCTTGCTATTTGCAATAGCATATTGCCCAAGTCATAGGAATATAAGCCCTGCTGGATCAGGCCAACGACCAGAGGCATAACCGCCCCCCCTGGCGCCCGGAGCACCGGGGGGGTAGGCGCCCCTATAATTAAATATCGTGAGGGGGGGCGCTCCGGGAGGGAGGAGCGCGCTCCGGGAGGGGGCGACCCGGCGGGACCCCCCCCCCAATCGGGAGAGCCGGCTGGGGACGTCTGCCCTTTTCCCTCAGTAACAGTCTGAGCATGCGCAAAAAATTGCGCAGCGGGCCTTCCTTAGAAAGCCCCGGGCAGCCGGCCGGGGAAGACGTCCCCAGCCGGCTCTCCCAATTGAGGGGGCCGGCCCGAGTCAGACTCGGACTCGAGAGTCCGAGTCCGACTCGCGGGCGGAGCAGCGGGGCGCCCTTCGGGCGATGGCGCCCGGAGCGGATGCTCCGCTTGCTCCGCCCTAGATTCGCCTCTGCCAACGACCCATCTAGTTCAGCTTCCTGTATCTCGCAGTGGCCCACCAGATGCCTCTGTACCTGTATCTTGTCGTCACTTCCTTGCATCTGGCATTCAGAGGTAGGTTACCTCTAAAACTCGGAGGTTGCATATAGTCATCATGGCTTGTAACCTGTACTTATTCTGCCCTGTTTCCACCCATTTCTGGGCCATAACAGCTTTGTATGCTGAGCATACAAGATACCAGTTCAATAGTTTTGACGTTCTGTAGGGCCAGCATGGCATGCAGAACTAGTATCTCTCATCTGATTTTTGTAACTAAATACAAATGTTTATATAATGCTCATTACTTCAAAATTTCATGTTTCACTCAGACTTTGTATATTATACATGATTGGCTTTATCACTGTTCTGAAAATATTCTGCCATTTCTTTTGGTTTTCTTCATGAAGCAGTTTGCTTTTTGTATAGTGGTGCCAAGAACAGAATACTGTACTCTAGATAAGTCATTACCAGTGCCAAAAAGGCAGCGTTACTTCCCATGTTTTGGTGAAGATGCACCTCCAAATCCAATGGTACATGTCCAGGCTGTTATTCACAAACTCCTAAATTCTTTGTAACCATAATGGTAACTCGTGTACCACCTGACTTTAGAAATCTAGCAGATTTCTCAGATAGTAACCAACCACATATTTTCATGAAGTTATTGTATGATTGTAGGGTATTGAAGACATGGAGAAGACTCATGAAAACCTTTTAGCAGGTGCACAAAATGAACTTCGTAAAGAAATGGCTATGTTGCAAAAGAAAATTATGATGGACACTGTAAGTGTTAGCACTGATTTATAAAAACTTTGTTACGTAATTTTAAAGTAGAACATTTAAATAGAAAAAGTAAATAGTCACCATTTATAATTCAGTGTGTTAACACCATTGCACAGAATGTTACATTGATTTGAACAGTATTTTTTTCCTTCTAACAGCAACAGCAAGAGATGGCAACTGTTCGAAAGTCTCTTCAGTCCATGTTATTCTGATGGCTCAGTGGAGAAACAACTTGTACCTAAGTAACATGATACAATTGTATACATTAGCCATGGGGAAAGAGCCTTGTTTTAAACTCCATATTAAAAAAAATTACACATATTTGACTATTTTATGTTCAATAACACTGATACTGAAATCAACACATCATTGCTCAATAGAAATTACTAACTGGATTTCACCCTGTCTTAGAGGGCTGTTAATGCTTCTTGAACATTAGAGCTCATTGCTCCAATTCTCCTTTACCTCCTCAAAATTAGGAATTACCGTCTAGGGCTAATATAGACATCCCCCCATATCCATAGTCCCTGTAACCATGATTTCACTCACCCACGGTTCTCAAATCACCCCCCACCCCAATCCCGTTCATAACTCACCTCTTCATCTGCAAACAGCAGCATTTTCTTCCATTTGCTTTGGAACAGGAAGCAATGCAAACAGTGAGAACCTAGACTCATACACTCCATATACTCAATCACTACAGGGGGTGACTGTGAGAACACTAACAGGAAGTAGACAGCAGAGAATTCCTTGTTAGCATTCTCACAATCACCCCCTGTAGCGATTGAATCTATGTAGCGTATGAGTCTAAGGTTCTCACTGTTTGCTTTCTGTTCCAAAGTGAAAGGAAGAAGGCTGCCTTTTGCACAGCGTTTGCAGATGAAGGGAAGTGAGTTATGAGTAGGATGGGGGGGGTTAAGTAGGGTTCCACAGTTTCTGTTTCCCTTAAAAGGTTAACAGCTTAATTTGAGAGTTGAAGAGTGATGCACAAATATTTCTATAGTGTAACATTCCAATATATATTTTTGCTGGCATATTTCTTTTTATGATAAGGCACCATAATGCTTTGTCAGTGTCAGAGCCTTACTGCAAGAAAAATATTCTGCTTTTGGGGCAAGTCACCGGGACTGACAGACCAGCAAACCAAAACTCACTGGTAATATTACATAAGAAAACAGTACTTTTCATTCCACAGCTAACATAAAATCTCCTACATTAAAATGCCATCCACAGCGATTATTGAAGAAAAACTTGGACAATAAGGTACTCATCTCCAAAAAATTGCCATTGAACATCAGATTGTTTTTCCCCCTCTTCTGAACAGAAAACACTTAGTTCAGTGCCTCTAGTTTGGGTAGTTGTGTGTATTTTTTTAAGCAATGCTAACCATATTGTACAATACAGATAATTCAAACATTACAATGCATTAACATCACATAGTAACTTAGAATCACTGAAGTTTTAACCACTGAAATTTATACACGTATACAGTTGGTCTTTAATGACATCACTTTTCAGAAAGACAATTTCTTAAAATTATTTTGCTTTAAAAAAAAGTCTTAACAGATCAAGAAAGAGAGATATCAAGCTCTGTCCCCTTTTTAGTTTTTCTAAAAAATACCCTTGAAATGTCAACGTTTTCCAGTTAGCTATCCTACAGCACTTCATGCACACTCTCCAAATTACATCCGCCACTAATCAGTATTGTTTAGAATCTAGTTATGTAAGATTCCTCATTTTCATGAACTTAGCCAGAGAAAAAAAATACCTGAATATGGCAAAGCTAAGGAAATCTATGACAGATGTGCACTTGGTTAGGAGAATTCTTCAAAACTGAGATAGGAGGAACACATTTTGATTTTTTAAAAAACCAATCTGTGTTTCCTATTTAATGGTAAACTGGGCAGCTTTCATACACTGGATTTCTGTGAAGGAAACAGCCACCATGGAGATAGAGTAGGACTCCAAAAAAGTAAAATCATCAGGCCAGTACTTAAACATTTAGCACAATTTGTGCTTAGCTTATATACCAGTATGACATGTTGCAAGAACATGTTGCTGAACTATATGAATCTTTGGTGTCTAACAACTCATCATTCCAAACAGAGCTCAGTCTTGAGTTACATTTCACTGTCTCAATGGGCCAGTTCGCACAAGTTTTAGTTGATGTCTCAACTGATCTTTGGCATTCATTCATGTGTACAATTAATAATTCATGAACTGAGCAGAATAAGCATCACAGTAGAAATTGTTCACTGCATCCATGATCACACAGTTCATAATGTTTACAGAAACACAGGCATATCCAAAAATCATTCACAATCACACATCTCTTGTGTGAGCCAGCCCCAAATAATCAGAATAGATAACACTATAGATAACATGTTTGGGGTGCTGGTGGACAGGTCAATGAAAGTGTCGACCCAGTGTGCGACGGCTGTGAAGAAGGCCAATTCCATGCTCGGGATCATTAAAACAGGGATTGAGAATAAAATGGCCAATATCATTATGCCTTTGTACAAATCGATGGTAAGGCCACATCTGGAGTATTGTGTCCAGTTCTGGTCACTGCACCTCAAAAAGGATATAGTTGAGTTGGAAAAGGTGCAGAAAAGAGGGACCAGAATGATTCGTGGGCTGGAGCACCTCCCTTATGAGGAAAGGCTACAGCGTTTGGGGCTTTTCAGTCTAGAAAAAAGGCGCCTGAGGGGGGACAGGATTGAGACGTATAAAATTATGCATGGGATGGAGAGAGTGGATAGAGGGAAATTCTTCTCCCTCTTGCACAATACCAGAACCAGGGGACATGCACTAAAATTGAATGGAGGGAAAGTTAGAACGGATAAAAGAAAATATTTCTTTTCCCAGCATGTAATTCATCTGTGGGACGTCTTACCACAGGATGTGGTGATGGCACCTGGCCTAGATGCCTTTAAAAGGGGTTTGGACAGATTCATGGAGGAAAAGACCATCACAGGTTACAAGCCATAAGCAACCTCCTGGTTTTAGAAGTAGGTTTTCTCTGTGCCAGGTGCAGGGGAATGGCAGCAGGAAACAGGTTATCTTGTTGGCTGTGTGCTCCCTGAGGCATCTGGTGGGGCCAGTGTGTGATACAGGAAGCTGGGCCTTTGGCCTGATCCAGCGGGGCTCTTCTTATGTTCTTATGTTAATACTGAACTTTTCAAAAGTACTCAACCCTGTTTTTCAGACTGCACTACCTACAATTGGTTTTATTATTGAATACCATCAAAGCCAAGGTGTCTAATACTATATTTGTTTTAAAGTTGTTCCTATGATAATTATTAAAAGCAAGTCTGTTCCCTGTTCAATGAAATATGCATAATAATTGGAGCTATCCACTCATACTTATAACACGATTTAAATAAAACTTTCTGACATGAAAAACTAGAAAACCATAAATATTCTGAATAGTATTTGAAAACATGAGTTTATACTGGGAATTAAATAAGGGTTGGCAAATTTCTTACTAAATGAAAAAATGCAGCTCAATCAACTAATGGTCCAACTTGACTGGCAGTAAAGAACTGGGGTTCTATTTTTTTCTGGTCTCACAAAATCATAGGAATAGGGGGAAAGAAAATGAGGGAAGAACACACATATCCCTCAGCAAGAACAAACTGCTTGCTAAACAAACATTTTCTAGATAGAAATTCAGTCATCAAAAACAAAAAGACAGTTACCTACACAATACCTACAAGTCATACATTTTTGTAAATGAAAACATGACTTTTTACTACCTGAACTCTGGAAGCCTCATTTTACTTCTATGTTCACGACTTCACATTTAATACAGTTCCTGAGCTTGAATAATTTTGAAGTCCTTAGACCTTTTCCTTGAAACCACCATCTACCAGATTCACATTTAAACTCTCACATCAAACGAATGTGATTAATATCTTCACAAGATTAATATAAAAAATAGACTGCTCACTAGTTTTAGTTCTTAAATACTAAGAAGCAGAGCCTCAAAACCTATAACATTTGTTGACTGTATTTCACCCAAAGCAACAAGTTGGAGAATGGATAGCTTTAACAGTTTATACAAGTATTGTACCTATATATCATGTATCAGTGTCATGTTACCCTCTAAAGCAAGGGTGGGGAACCTATTTGCGGTGGAGGGCCATTTTCCCATGGGGAAAATTTGCTGCGGGCTGGCCGTTAGGCCGGCTATAATTTTGCCCCCCCCCCACCGCAAATGTTCCGCTCTCCCTCCCACCCACCCACCGCTCTCCAAACCCCCACCCACTTGCTCTCCTTACCTTAGGCTCCTTGGCTCCGGGCCACCGTCTTCCTACACCTCCCGCTTTTGAAAGCGGCCTTCCTGTACCTGCGCAGATCGCCGCTGAGGCCAAGAGGGCAATCTCTCGGCCTCAGCGGCGCTCTGCGCAGGTACAGGAAGGCCGCTTTCAGAAGGAGGAGGCGCCGAGGTGACAGTCTCTTGGCCTGAGCGGCGATCTGCGCAGGTACAGGAAGGCCGCTTTCAGAAGGAGCTGATGCGCAGTGGCGGAGCCTCCGGGCCGGTCTCGCGTGGGCCGGATCGGGCCGGTCTCGCGCGGGCCGGATCGGGCCGGTCTCGCGCGGGCCGGATCGGGCCGGTCTCGCGCGGGCCGGATCGGGCCGGTCTCGCGCGGGCCGGATGTTCCCCACCGCTGCTCTAAAGGCCCAATCCTATCCTCAAGATATGTCAGTGTATCTCCATACACCAGCAGAACAATAGCCCTGCCAGTGTAGAAGCCCATCTGCCTGTGAATGTGCCATAGATGCTGGTGCAATGTCAGAAAAGCACCATGCCAACATAGCTTGAACATCACTTGGACACCAGTGCAACTCCACTGGCAGAGAGGTGAAAACAAGGAGGAGATAGGGAGTGATGTGGGAGGGATGAGGAAGAGTAAATGTAAACTATATCCTAACCCCCTTTAGACAACAGACATGCCCAACTCCAGAAAAATGCTATGCCAATGACAGCTGGCATAGGTAGGAGTTCTGTGTTCCATGAGGAGCAACAGGGAAGGGGAAAATGGCAGAAGATCATACCTCCTGCCGCCACCACCCCACCCTATCCACTTTCTTATGACAGAGCATCAGATACAGACTACATTTGGCAACCAATCATAACACATCAACCCTAGTACTAAAGCCCCTGCCAGGGAGACTACAGTTCATATGAGTGGCATGGGGTATACCTCTGATGTCTCAAAGGGGAACTTTGTGGTAGGAACCATAGTGAAAGGGCACGGTGTACAGAGGGAACACTTTGCACAAGCAACATCTTGTTGCTCACTACATGTATGACATATTTTGGTAACTTGTCTTCTCAGAATTCTTATTGCAGGTATTCTGCCCCAGGAGGACTACACGCACAAACTCTCAGCTGGAACCTCTACCTCACCTCCCCAACAGGTGAAGGACAATGCAACCCATACGGGTAAGCAAAAGGGGAGGGAATCCCATGCTGCAATGTATTGATGCCACATCTCCCTCTCATCTCTACCATCCCCATTCCGACCATTCAGGATGTTCACATGTGTCTCTGCTATCTATTGCCTAACCATCCTTTCCTTTTGCAACAGCCACGAACTAGGAGCGTCTGCTCCCTTTTGGGGAAAGCTAGGAATTCCAACGATTGTTATTGTTGGCCACACTCATCAGAACCCCTTGTGTTTTTCAGGACTGCACCATTACCACAAGGGATTGAACAGTGGTCTTCTGCGGAGTTCCACTGCAGCCCCTCCCCCCCAAAGAGGGAACGGTATTGTTCCAAGCCACCATTATTTCACATCGGACAGAACACCACTACATGTACACTCTGGTGGCACCACTCTTCCTCACAAATACAGGGTATGCATCTCAAGCCAGAGAACAGGTTTGACTGATGCCATTGTCTATTCCTTGTTACTCTGTATTCTTCTTTGCTTTCCACAGGCAGCTAACCCCACAGGTGAGGACATAGTGCAGATCCAAAGGGAAGTCTATAGCCTGCCTGCCTGTAGTGACCAGTGTGGGCCCACCTGCAGCTTGGCAAGGGGTTTTGTTGCTGTTGTTTATGCCAATAAAGGGTTACTGACTGATTGGCAAGGTTGCTCATTCCACTCAGGTCCTTATGGCTTTGTAAATTCCATGGCAGACAGTGAACCAACTAGTGCAGCAAGACCTTACTGTTATTTGTCTATCTGTTGGATAACTTGCAGTGGCACAACAGCCCTGCTGCAAAGAGACGGTTGGCAGCCCCACTTGTGTTTTCCTTTCAGATGCAACTCTATCACCAATGCCATTCAATAAAAACCTTGACTGGATTACATTGTTATTAGCAGGTAGGGATCTTTTCTTCCTTAGTTGTTTCTCAGGGTTGGACTCGGGGATGGGGGCCTCTCTGCTCCCGAAGTCTGCTACATCTTCCCTCTGTGACTTCTTGGACTCCAAAGGAGGAAGCTCCTTGTCAATCATGATGACTCATGAGCCCCCTGTTCTCTGTTACCATGGTTTATGGTGGGCAGTGGCAGGTGGGAAGGAGGGGAAGCAGATGGACCGCTGGTAGGTGCCAGCAATGAAGCAAAGGGCATAGGTATGTGTGGGTGTGGTTAGCTAGGCAGGTTGCTGTAGGAGGCACCCTGTGTCACATGCCAGCCCAGTGATTGGCCCATGTAGTACTCCTTCCGATAGGTCCATGTGCTACAGCTTCCCAGTCAGGTAAGCTTGTTTGCAATAATGCAAGGTGCTAAGTGTCAGGTGGCGCACACGGTTTGCCTTCTTCTGGGGCTGGGTGGTCAGGGAATAGCTGGTGTGGGTTCTAAAGCCTCCCCTTCTTTTGTTCCTGCCATAGGCGTTTCTGGCCAGTCCTGCAAAAGGAGAGTGCCTTGCAGGTTAGGGCAAGTCCTGGTTGGGCTCGAGCTCATGTTGCCTGGCTCCTAGCCTGTTTCTTTGTGCAGTGAGCTACCAGCACCCTGCTTTGCCCGAATGCTGTTGACGCTTCCCTTGTGACTTATTTCAGGGCTCCTTCCAGCTGGCGAATGTTCCCAAACAGATTGTAACCTTTTCCATGAGGAACCGGGTGTGGGTGTAAGGCACTTTAACATTGCATGCAGGGGCTCCTAGCAGTTCTTTGCTTTTGCCCTGTTGATGCTGATGCCACTGTAACTTCAGTAGGAGGAGGAGGTGCTGTGGCACCCTCATGTCATGGTGTTTATGTGTTGTGTCCTCTCTCCATGGTTGGAGGTAGTGCCTGTTGCTGCATTGTTCATCATAGTAGCTTACGGGGAGTGTTGCGCCAGTATTAGCCACTCATTGGCCCTGCACCTGCTCAGTTCACCCTGGCAGCACTTCTCTGGCTACCAGTGTTGGGGCTGATTGGCTCCACTGACTGGCTCCTTGGACCTAATGGCACTGATAAGCTGATGTCAGGACACTGCTCTATGGCTAATGGGCTGTGTCAGTGTTTCCATGGATGCTGGGGGGGGGGGGGGTGTTACTGGGAAAGGTTCTGCCAGCATTGCTTTGCCAGGACAAGCTTGGCATTTGACCTTTGTTGTGCTGGCATCGGTGTGTTTGTAACACGGTTGCCTAAATAAGATTGGGCCGTAAGAAAGTCATATTTGCCTAGGGATTGAACTATGATTTAGCTGCCAAGTACATTTTTGCCAAGTACATCAATCACTTTTCTGCAGGTAGCGGAACAAGTCTTTTAATCAAGGATTTAGCTACTTTGTAGCAAAAAAAATCCCTCAAACTCTGTTCCTGGTTAAGTCCCAGTACAACCTTTAGGACTTTTGTATTGTGAAATTAAATAATTTATTTGACTTTAGGAGCAAAATTTAATAAGCTCTTACACACTTAGTTTTCTTTACAAGCTTCTGCATCTGTATTCTTGTTTTTTTTTTTAAGGTTTTTTTCCCATAATATCCCCTCCCCCACTTCTCCTCTTCGCCTTCACCTATAAGTCACTCATTATGTTTTTGAACCTGTTCGGGAGCTTGATGAGATGTGATTTTGAAGACCCGTATGCGAAAGTGAGCAGCAATCTGTATGCATAATCCAGTAAAATATCGCAACAAATCAAGCAAGGATATGATCTAAAAAAGGAGGGAGAGAGAAAAAAAAAGTTAAGAAATTAAGTTGTGTTCGCTTTTAAACAAGTAAATTCTTCTGCACTTGAATCCTATCTTATCCTTGGGGGCTGGCGAATAAGTATTATTTAGGATCTTACAACACAGCTTTATCTTTTAAAAGGATTCAGTTAGCACCGCAATTAGGGTTGCCTGGAGAGATTCAGAGATTTCCCCAGTATTTTTAAATTAGCAGCTTAGTTGTCCACTCTTGCTCTATTTGAACTGACAACAGATTGCCAACTCCAGAAACCAGAGGTTCATTTGTAAACCTTATACAGATAGGTTTGCTTATCTCCCTAATCTTTATACATACAATCTTTTGGCCTCTAATTATCCAACTCTTGTATGAATCTTTTTTATTGATGTTTGGGTTTCCCCCCTTTCCTCTGCCCCCTCCTTTCCCTCTAATTTTCTTTATTGTTGGTATCTCTGTATTATACTTGGAGAACTTAATAAAACTTATGAATAAAAGTAATTAACTGCTTACTTAGGAGATGCCGCTGCTATGTCTTCTCTTGTCCACGTTTCCCCACCCAGGCCTTTCATCCATCTCCCCTCCCACCAGCTGCTGTAGCATGCAAAAATCCAGTTGGTGTACATAGCGGTTTGGGGTAGACACATGGATGGCAGGGAGAAGCCATCACTGCCTTCACTTCTAATTAAATTGTGAAGTTTAAGAAATATGGGGGGGGGGGGAAGAGAGAGAGAGACTCAAGTTTGTAATCTTAAACCTGTACTGGTTGTTTGACCTGTACACCAAACAAGAAAAAAAATAACTCCTTATTTGACACCGCCATCAAGCCTATTGAAAAGTTTCTTACCAGTGCTATCCATAAAATGATATATTCATCAATAAAACTGTTGAAGTACTGGTCTAGAAATAGGAGTCCTGGCCCAATAAATGCGGTATCTTGTAGGAAGATTTCACTTTTTGTCATGTGTGCTGTCTATAAATAAAGCTTAGATTTAGTTACTAAGTAAGAACTTTAGGTCCTTTTCTTCTACACAGCAAAGAACTATGGTTTTATGAACAGCATGTAAAAGGTTAAGTAGATTTGTCCATTTTTAGAAGCACTAATTGTTTAGTTCTTAGTTTATAAATATTGACTGAAATAAGACTTGTACATAGGTATAAGCCGCCTTGGGCATTCGCCTTGGCATAGGAAGAGGCGGGGTATAAAATTTTTAAATAAATAAATAAAACCTATGTAGTAGTAATACACATTACAGTAATGTAAGTTGTTGGTTAACAGTAGTAAACCACTAAATACTCAAGGTAGGAGCCAGTGATGTGGACTCAAGTTGGGCGACTCACTCACGAGTCCAACTTAAGTCACAGTGGTGACTTGACTCATGGATCGTCCGCAACTCACCCAACTCGACTCGAGACTTGGCCCCTTTTTGGGCAAGTCACATTTCAAGTCCCTTTTTAATTCTGAAAGAAGACAAGGGAGGCACAAACACAGTGGAGGAATTTTCAATGGGGTGGAGGCGATATAGAGAAGAAGGCAAGTCTTTTTGCTTCAGTGTTTACCATTTTAGGAATGAACACAAGGCAGGGCTGGACAAGGGGCAGGCCAAATATACAGTAAAACCTTGGATTGGAGTAACGGTTTGCGAGTGCTTTGCAAGACAAGCAAAATTGTTTTCTAGATTTTGACTTGATAAACGAGCAAGGTCTTGCAATATGAGTACAGTGGAACCTTGGATTGCGAGCATAATTGGTTCCAGAAATGTGCTTGTAATCCAAAGCACTCGTATATCAAAGCAAATTTTCCCATAAGAAATAATGGAAACTCAGATGATTCGTTATTCTGCAAGAGATCTTTGTGTGTGTCTGCATTATCTCCTGGGCTCAGCTAATTAAGAAGCTGCCCTGCAGAGTACTCCTTTGCTCTTGCAAACTGTAGCTCACTTTGCAACATCTGATATGCAAAACCTGAGCCTTGTTCTGCAGAGTAAATGTCTTTGCTAGAGGCAGATGGAGGAGGGGGAAAAACAGCTTGTTAATGAGGTCTGCAAGACAGAAGTTGCAAAGCAAAGCCTGAGCTGCTATTCTGCACAAACGGAGCCTCTAGCAGACGGAGAACAAAGTGTTAATGAGCAGTTAATGAGGGCAGTTTGTTGCCCAGGAGATGCTATTGTTACTCTGCAAACACACAGAGAGATATCTTGGAGAACACAATGTACTTATTAAGTCAAAATCTAGAAAACAACTTTGCTCGTCTTGCAAAGCACTTGCAAACCAAGTTACTCGCAATCCAAGGTTTCACTGTACATTGTGTTCTCCAAGAGCTCTCTCTGTGTATCTGCAGAGGAACAATAGCGTCTCCTGGGCAACAAACTGCCCTCCCCCCCATCCCCTTCTCATGATGTCCCTGCCGTTTCTCTGTAAAACCCTTGCTCGTTAACGATCTGTTCTCCCTCTGCAAGAGGCTCCGTTTGTGCAGAATAGCTCAGACGTTTGCCTTGCAACTATCATATAAAAAAATCATTTTTCTGAAATGCAGGCTTGATAAATTTGAATAAGATCACAGTTTGTTTTTAATAGCTTGAAGTTTGATACAAGTGTTATAATTTTGAAGCCAAACGTTAAAAAGAGAGACCTGAAATGAGACTTGAGAGTCAGACTTAAAAACTTGGGCAAAGACTTGGACTTGACTCAAGGCCAAAGACATCACTGGTAGGAGCTCCATACTATACCAGCATCTTTTTTCAAATACTGAAAACTATGTCAACAAAAGAGTACGTAAAACCATGTACTATTTCACCTATGTCCATAATGAACTTTTTAATATTGAGGGCATCAGCCCTCAATATTAAAATTAAAGACACAATCTTATCATCTCCAATATTTTGACTCATTTTAAGATTTTAGGGGTGTTAAACACATTTATATAGATCTTATCAATGCTTCACATAGTAAAATGAAATAATGACATGCATTCATTTATTTTACAAAGTGTGTGTATCTTTCCTCTCTCATCACGGTTTGAAAGCAGCTAATAATCTCAACCAGTGGCAGTGCAATCTGAAATGCTGCCCACACCACCTTGCGTATGCTGCATTTACACAATTAAAAACAAAAGCAGATGCTTACTGCACTCTTTGCATAGTTTCTTCAGTTGCAGAAGTGCAGGATTTTCATGTTCTATTTAAAGGGAGCTCCTTCACTTGAATGGTCCCTGTAAATCAAACGAATTCCTGCAATTCCGTGTTTGAAGAAACCATGCGAGGAGCAAGGTAAAGAGTTGGGTGCTCCACTTTCTGTTCACTTTTAGCAAGCAGATCAGTGCAGGTTACATCTGTAGCAGCTGGAGGAAGGAGGTGGTGGTGGCAGACTTGGGGGCAAAGGGCACCCCAAATCTGCTCCCTTCTTGCTCCCCTGCAATCTGCTGCTGATGCAACTGGCATCATTTGCCTAGTGGATGGGGCGCCCCAATCTCAACATATGTTTTGCCTTACCATAGTCCCAGTTCTGGCCGGGACAATCAGGTTCAGGAGCCCAAATCCCGGGCACCCGGCGGGTCTCCTCAATTGTCCCGGCCAGCTGGGACATTCCCCAACGCAGCGCTAATGCGCGACGAGGCTGGAAGCACTTTGAAAATGTCCAAGTTCACTCAGACGTTTTCAAGCCCTTCCAGCCTCGTCGCATACTCTCGCGAGGCTGGAAGCTCTCCGAAACCCGGGCCGTTTCGGAGAGCTTCCAGCCTCGCGCAGGCGCACGAGGCTGTCGGTCAGTGTCGGGGGCAAGAAACTGGAGCAGCAGCAGTGAGAATGCATGGGCGGCGGCAATCACTGGGAACAGAAGTTGCCGCTCGTCAGCTGGAGCGCAGGGCATGCTGGGGCGAGTTATGTGATTACTCTCAGCCCTGCGTCCAGCTAACAAGTGGCGACCAGCTTCAGTTCCCAGCGATTGCTGCCGCCGCCCGCACACTCTCGCTGCTGCCTGTCTCGCTGGGAAGGAAAGGGTGTGCATAGCAAGCAAGGGAAAGCAAGAGCTTGATGGCAATGACTTCCAGTCCTTCTACAGTTGTGGCTCTAGCATGATGACATTGGGGTGCAGCCCTCTCTGATTAAACGGAGGAAGGAATTAATGACAACTGCATCACCTTGTTTCTTTTGGTTCTCTGCACTAATCCTGAAATCAACGCAAACTAGCACTCAGGATGGGAAAGGAAGCCTGCAGAGCAAGTCAGAGAATGTCATGAGGCTGCCTCATCTTTCTTTGGCAGGCAGCTAGACTGTGACAAGTCCGTCCCGTTTCCTCCCCCCCCCCCCCGCCTGCCATGATCGTAGCCGTCAGGCCAGCCAATTTCTTTTCATTATTTATTTATTTATTTAAAAAACACTATAAATAAATAAATAAATCTGGCTGGACACACCCTCATCACCTGCCCACTTACGGCAGACACGCCCACTTCCAGTGGAAGTGACATCATGGTTCCTTGCCCCGCCCTGTGATGTCACTTCCGCCCCCCCTTGGAGGTGCCAGAAATCTGGTAAGCCTAAACATATGCACATTACATTTCAAAACCTTACCACCAACTTTTGTGTGATCTTAGCATTCACACATCCAAATGTTAAGGTATAGAGGAAAGGATGATTTTCAAATAGGTGTGTTGTGGACTTTTTATAGATCATTGCTGCCAAAGTAATAATTAATCCTATATGGAGACCTGGTGACAGAACACTCGTTCCCTGCAAGACACAAAAGACAATTTTCTTCAACAAACCTATTCCTCTGAGAGCCTGTAGCAGCAGTGAGCAAACAATTTCAAAAGTACTGAACAATAATCTGATCCTGAAATCCTTTATTACTGCTGTATTTGTTCTAGTGTTTCTTCTCATTCGTCCCCTGAAACAGTAGGATTTCTTGAAGACTGCAAGAGTACCTAATGGTCTTGTTTGGGAGGACCCTTACCTGGTCCAGGCGCTAATCCGCCATGTCTCCGTGAGAGGGCCAAACACTCACAGTGGCCGCCAAATCACTGGAGCACAGGCAACATGGCTGGGCAGCGGTTACCGCTGGAGCCTCGATGCTGGAGCAGGTGCTAAGCGGCATGCCACCTGACAGAGGCTGGAAGGCTGAGGCTAGCTGGCTCCGACATCTAGGCCAAAAGTGGGCAGTCTTCCCTGCCCTGTTGGCACGGCGTTTGACTACTCAGTCAAGCCACAGCTGGTGGTGGCCTCTGCCCCTCACTGGGTGGCTAAGCCAGAGGAGGGGAGGGGAGGACGTGAGGAAGGCAAAGGGAGGGTGCCATTAAGGCCGGACAGAAGAGGCGGCTGCCCAATGGCCCTGAAAGGATATGAGCGGGCCAGGATGGCTGATGAGGAGGATCTGTGTCTGGAGGGCAGCCGGCTGGACTTCCCCTATAGGGGACCTGCCAAGCCACCCCATAAGAGGCAAGGAATCTCAGGAGACAAAGGGTGCGCTAACCCCCTCCCCCCTGGGCAACTTCAGATGCCATCCCGCCCTGACCTGCTTCCACCTTATCCCGTCTGATGCTACCGCACCCTTCCACTGACCCCACCTCCAAGGCTGGGACAACAGGGCTGCCAGCAAAAGACCCTAGGAGCCATAAGAGGAGGCTGAGCTGCGATGGATACTGGGCTGTGGATAAGCCTTTATTTACACATGCATACAAGGACAAGCCAACCTAACATGATTCAACATACACTACATCTAGTCATTTAAAGAATTTCTATCCTGCCTCGAGTGCCTATTGGGGTAACAAAACAATCATAATACACACACAATATTAAAATAGGTCAATAAAACTCATCCAAAAACCAGCACACAACTTCATAAATATCCTCAATACAGTTGGACCTCGCTATCCACAGGGATCTGCTCCAGAACCACCCACCCCACCCCCGCAGATAGCAAGGATCCGCAGATACCGGAGTCCACCTGAAAAACGGTGTAAAAGGGTAAAAAACGTGTGGTTTTTACCTTTTTAGAAGCAACCACTGTGTGTTCTTGCTTATAACAGGCTGAAGTTCTCTGGAAGCCTCTTCTGGGTTGTGTGACTCCCCCCTTCACCTCCCAAAATAGCTCCAGAATGCATTGTAATGCAATGCATTCTGGGGCGACCTTGGGAGAGGGGAGTCTCGCAACTCGGAAGAGGCTTCCAGAGTGGAACTTCAGCCTGTTATAAAGCAAGAACACACAGCGGTTTGCTTTTTAAAATTTTTTAAAATGTTTTACACATTTTTCTCCTTTTTTTGCTTTTTACAGCGTTTCAGGTGGACCTCACAGGTCTGGGATCTACAGTGAGTCAAATCGTGAATAGAAAGGATCCACTGTACATATAAATCCACAAAAACAACAGCATAAAGGCATGAAAGCAGCGGTATATTAAAACACAGAATCAGTATGGATAATCAGCTGATAAAGATCCAAAAAAGCAACAGTAAAACCAGTACATAAAAATGCAGCTAATTCAATCCCAAACCACCCTCAAAAGCCATTCTAAATAAAGTATTTAGGCCCTGCTCTGCTGGAACACTGATTTACCAAAATCAATGTCACAGTTGAGTGTTAATCACATATCAAAATTTAAATCAAAGACTTACTGCTATTGTAGATCCATTCTTCCCCACTCCTCCTCTAAAGATTATGCTGAAATAACTGGAAGTATAAAATATTCCTCCACACAGTATTCCAGCAACAGGAATCATCTTCAGGCTTAAATCCAGCACAGGAATCTTGCAGGAAAAATGCACAAGATATTAATACTTCACAGCACTAATGAAATAAATTCTATTTTTTCTCAACTATCCATTTTTCTTCACCAGACTCAATCAAATACAAAAACCATAGTCATGCCATTCAAACAGCAACTTTATTCAATTAGACACACAAAAGATTAAATATTTATTTTAAAACCAAAGTCAGGCATGTTGTACTAGCATCTGAACAACATTTGTAGCTTTATTTACTATCAATTATCTCTCTGAAAAATGGATAGTTTTCCATAATTCACAACAGTAACAGCACAGGAAAGACAAACACCATCTGCCTGTTTTGTTTCAATTACATGTTAAATTGCATTATCCATATCATCCACTGGACAGACCTTCTGCACAAGTATTTACCTTTATTATTCAATTGCTGTTTCAAGGAAACTTCCAAAAGGCAGCAGGGGATTAAAGAGAAGAATAAAAAATGAATTTACTGTAACCCACCAGGTTACATGTTAGAAAACAGATTTGCCAAGGATCTGTTATTGAGACGATTGTATTTTAAACTGTCCAGCAGTTGAAACAAATTGTAGAATTAGTTTCACAATGTAGATTTTTACGAACTATATTACAATGGTTTCAGAAGAGCACACACACTTAAAAAAAAAACTATAATTTAAGAAAATATCGTAAAACATGGTTAAATACTTAGTATTTAATGATTCAAGCATGCCAGAATATTTCATTTCACGATTCAATTCAGACAATTAGAATGTACATAGCTTGGATGCTTAAAAGCTTATAGTACTGTGCATACAATTACATGGGTAGCTGGTTTTGCATAGCCTTTCACCATGCAGTTTAAATCCAGTACTACCATCCACTGAATTTCCTGGATTTCTAAATAACTGCACGATAGTGGTAACATTTAAGCGTAAGCACTTAGTCTGAGACAACAGGCAACCACCTCTGTACAGGGGTTAAGTTTTCAAACTGCTCCTATGTACGTCTTGGTTCTCAGTCTTCTCTAGAGATTCTGGACTGTATAGTACAGTACAAGGATAAGCAGTGCATAAATCTGTTCTGATGATACACACACTTTAATTCTACTTTGCCAAGTTAAATGGACATGCACTCTACTAAGGCTTCGATCCTAGACACACTTTCCTGGGAGTAAGCCCTACTAAACAGTGGAACTTACTTCTGAGTAGATATGTATAGGATTGTGGTGTTAAAAACAGTGAATTCATTACAACCTGAAGTGCAACTATAAAAGCACAACAGTGTTACATAAGAGATATTGCCCCAACTGGTGGAATTATGTGATCAAATAGTGAAATATAGAGAATGACACTGTCTCTAGATATAGCATTAATGCATATTGAAGGTTCTGAGTGATAGAAGACAAAGACCACTTATGGCAGATGGAGTCTTCTTCCTTTGTGTAGTTCTCAATTCATGCATAGGATGACCACCACAACACTGAGATTACTGGAACTACATGGGGAAAGCCATTCTACAGTAAACTTAATAGAGCTAGGTATTATTTTAAATGGGACATAAAAAAAATCAAGTGTAAACAAACTGCAACACAGGCTAAATACAAATAGTTAATAAGAACTACCAAAATAATACATCTGCACTGCACTCAGTGATGTAAAGTTTTTCAAGCTATATCTAGTTACCTTGGTGTCCCACATTGTTGTTCCACCAAATGCCGATAACAAAAACAATCCCATTACGGCTATCTGTGTTTCAGTTACATCAAATCTAGAATGAAGAAATAACATTGGCACATGATTTAGCACAATCTAGAGGAGAGGGAATATTTTACCAAATATTAGATACGAGACAGGTCCCCAGGATTACTGGGAAGTACTTCAGGCGAGTCAACATTTGTTAGATATAAAAATCAAGTTTGAGAAATTCTGCCAAATGTTTTGATAATTAAATTTCCGTATACGAAATGTATATTGGAGGGCAGGAAATCTGGAAAAAAACCTTTTAAAAAAGAAATCCTTAGAAAGACAGAATGATTGCTAGCCATGCCAACAGAAAGGAGCAAAGCAGCAACCTTTCTGTTTTAATAGAGAAAGAGCTGAATTTGTCATAAATAAAATGTACATTTTCCCAGAATTTGTAAAGAAGTAGTAAATCCTTCTGTAATGGTAGGAAACCAATTATCTAGTATTCTGAATTTAAATCTGGTAGCCTAAAGTAAAATAGGAAAAAATCTGAATGGTTGAAATCCAAGCCTCACATAAGGAAGTAGCACCAGCCTAATACAATTTGACTTTTTTCCTTTAACAGCTGACCTTCATGCCATTATCACATACTGGTTTTGAAAGTACTCAGGGCCAAACTATGTTTTACATTGGGTGCATGCTACAAATCTGGAGTCCCCTTATACTTACTGAACTACTTTGATTATTCTTTGGATCCTGGCCAATATTCTTGAGACTACAGCACAGGCATCAGAACTCCAAGGCTACAACCCTATACATACAGTGGTGCCTTGTTATTTGCAAGTTCTGCTTCCACTGATCCCAGTATCCGCAGAAGCAGCCCACGAATAACGGGGTGCTGGAGTCCAGCATTTACTCACAGCAGAGACCCGTTCCATGTCTGTGTTGACCTGGAAAGGCCTGCAGTCTGTAAGTCTCTCCAATGCGATTTAAAGTGACTTCCAGTTTGACCGGAAATGAGTAAATGCTGGACTCCAGCATCCACGGATCCTTCCTATTCGCAGGGGAGTCTGGAATGGATCCCCTGCGAATAGCAAGGGCTCACTGTACTTACATGGAAGTCCCATCAAATTGAATAAACTTACTGAGCAGATATGCATAGGCTTACAATAGGTAAAGTTCCAAAGTTTGCTGGAACTACAGATATGGCCATAAGCCACACAATACCTCCCATAACACTGCTTCCTTTAGTGCTATTTTGCTACAGTGCTATTTGTCTTGGGTGTGATTAACCGCTATTATAGCCAATGGGAGCAGTGCATTCTGGGTAGCATAGAATCAATCAGCACTTATTTCCTGACTCAACAATATCTCCTATAGCTATGTTTCACACAGTGCTTGACTTTCAGGTAACATTTCCCCTGCACTATTGGAGGTGTTGCTGTATTATATGATACAGTGGTCATTTTCAGTTTAGGCAGCCTTAGCTGGCCGAGACCAATGTCGGCAACCTGCAAATAACTTACTTTCTATTCTTCTAGTGCTTCAGAGTATCACCCTGCAAACCTTATGACCAAATATCTTTTCCATTCACTGCTCTCAGCACCAAAACTGTCCTGTTATAATTGTATAGGCTAGCTAAAGTGTCACACTTTTTGGTATAAAGTATCATACCTATTACAACCTAGCCACACAATCTGGAATTTAGCTCAAAGTTATACCGGTATTTCCATCTGTCCTGTAGGAATTAGGCTAAATCTTATACTCCAATTTGAGGATCACAGTAAATATCTCAAACGACACTCGCAGAATAAATTAGCCAATGGTCCACTTACTTGCCAAACTTTAGCATGCCCGATACGTAGGTTTGCCAGTGAGCACAATAGAACAGGAACATTCCAATAAAGGAACAAACAAACAGCCAATCCGGATTTGTTCCCAGTCGAACTGCTATGCAGGCTCCAATACCAACGAAAACTGAAGAGTTCAAATATCTACAGTTACTCATATAGTTTAGTGGTCTTCCTCAGAATAACTGAAAAATATTCTGAGTATTTGGGTGCAACTTGTGTTGCAGTAAAATGGACATGCAAGCTGTGCTCTTGGTAAAGGAATTGTGCATTCCTTTTACCAATGAGTAGGACTCTATCCTTAGACACTTTATCATCACTCAAACTGAGTCTAATATCTCAAATAGTGTAGCCTTGTGAAAGGAAGCCAATTTGGAAGGAATTTTGTGAAAGGAAGCAGCTTTGCATCCCAACACTATAATTTTTGAAGGGTCATTCATCTAACGTTAAGAAACGACTCCATGCCAGAGGCTACTGGAAATACTGGAAACTGCCTGGCAACAGTTCCATGAGGGCAACCTGCAACATCTGAAAGGTTCTTGTGACATGAGATGCCCTGTCATGTGGAGAGCTGCAAGGTTCTTGCCAAAGTGCCTACGCCAACATCACACAGTCCGATCAGCCAATAGCCACAGACTCTCTCACATGGCAGTCACAATATGAGAATTTGTTCCTGTACTCCCAATCCCCAAGGGGAATGCTCCATTTATGTATGTCCTACAGTAGCTATACAATTATGGCTGCAATCCTATATACAGGCTTAACCTGGAAGTAACACCCATTAAATTCAATGGGGCTTACTTCTGAGCTGACACATGAGGTTGCACTGTAGATCTCATCTTCAAACATGATGCTAGCTAGCACCATTTTCACACTACTTTCAGATAACTTTGTCTTATCCGACAATGAACTTCTGCGTGTCCACCACAGAAACCCTGTTATGGAGCACTGACTAGGCTTACTGTGCTTCACTGTTGCCAACAGTGCACCCTAGAGATTGAACATATCGAACACAACCCTGCAGCTGCACATTGCAGGGGAAGAGCAGTGGTGAGCAAACCGTCTTTCAGGGAAGTTTGCCCATCATCCCTAATCAGAAAATTACTAAACACCCAATAAACTTTCAAAAAACCACAGGTTCCCTAGAACACAGTTTGAAGCATGCTCTGTGCTTCTGGAGCACAGAGGCAACTATGGCACCTTTCCCCCCTCCTTCTCCCTCCAGCACTTAGCTAGCAGGAAGAGGATTGAAGCAGCTGAATGGACAGAGAAGGAAGAGGAGGCAGCAACAGCAACCTATGCATGCTTACTCAGAAGTTCCATTGTGTTCAATAGGGCTTACTCCAGAGAAAGTATATAGGAATGGAGCGCTGATGATAGAGGCTCTGCTGTTCTAATCCTCTTTGTGCTCACACTTTGCTGCCCCAAAGGGAAAAGATGGAGGCTTCCCCTTCCCTCTCCCCAGGTAATTTTCAACCAGATTAACAGAGCAAAAGATCAAGCAAAAACTGCTTTCTGCTCCCGTTTCTATGGGGTGGGCTGGAACTTCCTAAAGAGAAGCAGTTGTGCAGAAGTTGTCCAAGATTAATTTTTTAAAAGGGAGCATATGCTATACCAAAGTCATACCCATGCAAGAATGACTTAAAGAATCACTTGTAAGACAGTTTTAAAAATAGTATTTAGCTGTGTAGCGATACTTGTAAGCGATATTTGTAAGCTGTCATTTGTTAAGTGATATTTGCAAGCTGTCATTTGTTATCTTCAGCTTACCAATACTCAGTAACAAAACATTTAATTAAGTTACCTGCAGAAACAGAGTCACAGCCATGATCAAAGAGTTCTCCCAAAGGAGAGCTGCTATTGGTTCTTCTGGCCTGCTTCCCATCAATAGCATCCAGTGATTGGTAAATGAAGAGTCCCAATGCACATGAGAGGAATACCCAAGAAGGAGCCTGAAACAAACATACAAATTAATCCATTCTGGCATTATTAGCCAACTGCTATATATTGCCAACGAATGCAACAGGGACCCAGGAGGCCTTATATGACTTCCATTATCTGTACTAATTTGTTTGGCCAAGGGAACTTGCTGTTTAATTCTTTTTAAAAGCTCATGCCATAGAATCCCAGTGAAGTTCACAATGCCTACCCAGGTTAGCTACTGAACTTTGCATAACAAATATGAACCTGCAAAGTTGCCAGAAGTGTCCTTAAGTCAGCTGGCTTTCCCACCTTATCAGTAGTAGTTTTTTTTTTTTAATCGGCTTGAATTTGGAGGGATTTTAAATAGCCTAGTTCTGCCTCATGCAACCTTGGAATATAACTAGGATTTCCCTTCCTCAGTAAGCGTTTCTGAACTTTTTCCTCCCAAAAGCTTCTTCTAAATCTTAATTTGGAATCTTTACAATATTTCAGTACTCAGTTGAATACAAATACCTAATTAGGTACAAAGCTGCTCATCATACAAGTCTTCATTGTATCCAAAATACTGTATATGAATTTAAGTGCCAGCCAAGAAGACAGATGCAACATTTAAGAGACAACATGGTATAATGGTTAGAGTGTTGTCCACCCCCACCCCCAGAGAGCAAGGTTCAAATCCCCTCTTCACCATGACAATTTGTGGATAACTTTGGGCTGGTCACTATTTTTCAGCCTAGCTTACACATGGTTGTTGTGATGATAAAATGGGGGAAGAGAATATCAGTTACACCAGTGCTTCTCAAACTATTCAATGTGGCAGACTGACATTTTTTTCTTCCAAGGTACCAAGGCTCAGTACCACATTTATGCCATATTATCATATTCGCATTATAGTCTTGGGCACCTTCCAAAGACTAGCAATCTTATTGTGGCACACTCATTCACAAGAAAAGAGCCTTGCTCATCAGATAGAATTGATGGAGCCTGCATCTCAGAAAGGAAGAAAATTTGGGAGGTTTTTCTTTCAACAAATTTGAAGAAAATGGAGCGGCTTTATATATTAAAATATTTGATGCGGGAATTAAGATTTTTAGATGATAAAGGAAAAGTTAGTTAATCTTTTTGTGAATAATTGGAAACCACGTATAGATTCTTTAAGAGAGTGAGAGAAGAAATGATGAAATGTGGATTTAATGAATAGTATGTTAGAGATACAGGCTTGCTTAGATATTATAAGTAGAAAATATATAATAGTATTGTGAGAGTTGGACCATAAGGAAGGCTGAGTACTTCGAAGAATAGATGCTTTCGAACTGTGGTGCTGGAGAAGACTCCTTGGACTGCTAGGAGATCAAATCAGTCAATCCTAAATGAAATCAACCCTGACTGTTCCCTGGAAGGACAGGTACTGAGGCTGAAGCTCAAATATTTTGGCCACCTAATGCGAAGAGAGGACTCTCTGGAGAAGACTCTGATGCTGGGAAAGATTGAAGGCAAAAGGAGAAGGGGAAGGCAAAGGATGAGATGGATAGACAGCATCACCGATGCAACGAACATGAAAATGAGCGAGCTCAGGAAGATAGTGGAGGACAGGAAGGCCTGGCGGGATATGGTTCATGGGATCACGAAGGGTCGGACACGACTTAACGACTGAACAACAACAAGGATTTACTGCTTCGCGCTTGCTGTAATCTTTCGTAATATGTTGTATTGTTTTGTTTTAGTAGTATACTAATAAAATTAAATATATATACAAAAAAAGGAAATGTGAATGCAATAATAAAAAGTTGAATGACAGCCTTGCCACTTTTGACTTTCTCCAATCTCAATCTCACTAATAAGGTCAGATATACTCAATAAAACCAAAGTTTCCAATGCATACAGTATATCAGTTGAGTCACAGAAACATAATGAAAAATACCACAGGAGTCTTGTGATTGGTAACAAATCGCAACTCACCGCAGACCAAATCTCAGTGCCACCATCCATCCCTTTGCTAATGCCATTTTTACAAACTTTCTTATCCATTCTCAATTTGGCCTTCCTTTGTACACATACAATACATCCCGATCTTCCATTGTTGCTCTAATTGCCATCAACCTCGTCCACACAGGCACATGCAACCCCCCTGCCCAGGGATTCCACACGTGTGCCTTCATTTGGTCTGACCTAAGCTCCTCCTCCTGCTGACACTCAAAGCACACCGTTCCCCTTTCTGGCTGGAAGGAGGGTGGTACTTTTGGGAATCCAGTTTAAACAGTGCTTCTCAAACTATCGGTCATGACCCACTTGGTGGGTTGCAGCCCGATGCACGATCGGTTGTGGAGTTGGGCCCACTCCCTGCCTTTGCATCATCAGCTCCAAATTGGAACCCTTCAGAAGCAATTGGAGGCTGCCCCTGGGTCGTGCTGGGCCCTAGGCCTAGGCCTCTGAACACCCCCGGAAGTAACTTCTAGTTTATTTCAGGTTTCACGGAAGTGACTTCTGGTCACCGTCAGAGGCGTTCTGAGGCCCACAGAAGCCCAGAGTGTGTCCCAGGCCCAGTGCGAGAGAACCAGGTGAGTTTCCGTGGGGGAGAGATTGGAGACCACTGGTTTAACACATCTGGTGCCACCAAGCCCACAAGCTGAATTTTGCCTTTCCACAAGTTACTTTCCTGTCTCTTCTCCCTGCCCATTTCCGAAATCCCACCAGCAGCTACGGTTGCCGCCACTTGTCCCTTACCTCCTCCACACAGAGTAGCCACTCGCTCACTTTATCAGTGTTAGTGATTTGAATCTGGTATGCAGTGTTGGGGCGAAGAAGGTGAATAGGGCCCTTGCGCCAAAGAGGTGAAGCTCCAAGCCAATCAGACCCCAGAGGCCTCTGAGCTCCAGCCAATTACTGCTCTTCTTTCCCCCTCTATTGACTAGAAAGGAAAGTTTGGGGGGGAGTCAAACGCTGTGGAGAAGTTTGGTGTGTGTGTTGGGCACAAGGAAGAGGAAGTAGAGAGTTCCTTGCTGTGAGTGGTGGGTCATGTACCTCTCAGCACAGCACAAAATTCACTGCAGACCTGTAGCTGATGGCTGGCAGACCAGCACCGGTCCGCAGACCACACTTTACTGCAATCTGATGCACACTTGCTTGGGAGTAAATCCCATTAAACTTAATGGTGCATTAGTGGGATTTACTTTTGAGTAGGCATGCATAGGTAGGCACACATACTTTTGAGTAGGCATGCATAAACCTAATGGGATTTACTTTTGAGTAGGCATGCATAAACTTAATGGGATTTACTTTTGAGTAGTCATGCATAGGATTGGGTTATTTGAGAAGCACTGGTGTACACCGTCTTGAGCTCCCTGAATGCAAGGCAGGGTATAGATATATCAAAAACCAATATTGTGGAGCTCCTGAAGCAAAGACACATACATCTAGCCATTTTCACCCAAGTCTGTACTTGTGTCTTTGAGACATGAATGCAGAAATACCGTCCTGCTCCAGAACAGGGGGAAGGGATCATCTCTTTCCTCTTCAGTCCATTAAACATAACAGAGAGAGGGAATAGCCTGTACTGAAAAAGGCAACAGGTGTAACAACACCTGGTGTAACAACAGGTGTATGCAACACTGGAACTAAAATAGGAAGCATTTACTACAGAGAACACTTCTTTGCTGTAATTAAAGAGGTATGAGCAAATATCACAATCCGCTGCATGCTACCTGGTTGATTACATGCTGATCGTTGGCATATTCTTCACAAGCAATTAACACACCAAGTATATTTAGGGCTATTTAACATTCTGAGCAAGGAGGAAGGAGCTGGCTTTCACTTTGCAAACAGACATGCACTACTATAGTTCCTCAAACTGCAGACATTCCTTTCTAAGCGACCTATATCTTGTCTGGCTCCCAGCCTAAACACTTCGATGACACCCAAACACCTCCAATAAGAAACATACAACTATTCAGCAGGAGCGCTCGTCTTTGTTGGCCTCATCTCTGTCTTGTATATGAGAAACAATGAAATAATAATGAGCAGTGTTATATTAATAACAGATATTTCAGATGAAGACAAAAGTAGCAAAAAGGATTCTGGGTCAGTGAACTTCTGTTCAGTTAGAGGAAGAGTCAAAGCTACTATTTAACAGCTGCTATTGGCTTAATCTTGCAGCGCAATCCTATGCATGTTTGCTCAGAAGTAAATCCCATTAAATTCAATGGGGCTTACTACCAGGGAAGTGTGGATAGGAGGATGGCAGCCTCAATCCTGTGACCAGGTCACACCTCCCATAAGAGGCCCCTTTACCAAAGTTACTGCACAATCACATGTCCCTAATGAGTACTCCCTCTTCAGAAGGTGAAGGTTACTGATTTCTGGCAGGCTGTACAGCAGAATATTACTGTATTCATTATCAGGATGTTCTCAAGTATTGACAACGTTGCAAGAACATCCACTGTTGAATTTATTAATGCGTGAAGCAAGCATGCTTCTCATTTCATAGAGCAGGGTTCCTCAACCTTTGGGGGCCTGCGTACCCCCTGTGCGGGCCCCAAAAGGCCACGTACCCCCAGACCCCCCAAAAGTGCACCCCCAAACATTTTTCACGGGCTGTGGCATGGCCGGGCAGGTCCTCCCACCCACACCACAACCCAATTCGGCATGGCTGTAGCTTTACCCTCCGGGTTGCGGCACGAGTGAGAGAACCTGCCCTGCTGCGCCGCAGTCCAGGAAAACCGGCTAAATTCCCCCCCTGTAGCTTCCTTTACCTTGCTTCCCGGCCGCCTCCATATTGAAACTCGCGAAAATCTCGCGAGATTCAAGATGGCGGCGGCTAAATCTCGTAAAGGCATATGGAGGCATGAGGCGAGTTTCAAGATGGAGGCGGCCGGGAAACAAGGTAGGGGAAGCTACGGGGGGGGGGGGAAATTTAGCCGGTTTTATGCTCCCCATTACCATCTGCTGATCACAGCAGCTGATAACAGGGAGCATCTCACGTACCCTCAACCTGCGGTCCGCGTACCCCTGGGGGTACGCGGACCACAGGTTGAGAACCTCTTGCATAGAGCATCAAACTAACCTGGCTGATGCCAGCAAAAGCTAGAACAAAGCTATTTACATATTTTTAATCCCAGGTAGGGAGAACAAACAGCAACGTGATGGGAAGGTTTACTGAGATGTTCCAAGGCTTGAAAGCCTATTATGTACCAACTAGTCATCCTAAGAACTGGGTTATCAGAGACACAACTTCCCATCCCTAACCTAAAAAAAATTGTTCCCAAACCACAAGACTGATCTAAAGCAGATCAGTCTTACATTCATTAGTTATAATTGCCACCAAACCACATACACATTCCTCTTTCTCAGCACTGTATTCATGCAAGCAGTGCAATATTCCAGTCCCCACAGGTCAGGGGTCAGGTTTGCTCAGCAAGGGAAACAACAGCATGCTGCAATTAGCAGTATTTGGTTTTTTAAAAAGAAATAGACTAGAGAAGCACTCCACAGCTGGCTTTGTGCAACACACAAGTCAGTTACCAGTCAAGGAAAAGGTACACAGACATGAGGAGGGAAAAGGAAGGCCTGTCAACTGGCTCTTATGATGTCGCAAGCATTCTGTGGTCAGCATGGGTAAGAACAGGCAGATGTTCTAACTGAAGTATCAGCACTCAGCATAGAACTCGAGAGTCCTAAAAAAACATCACGCGAGCTCTGCCAAAGCACCATGTCCACTTGCATCATTGCAGGCACAATTCCGCAGGTAGCTGGGAACTTATGCAAGCATATTCCACAGCACAGTTGCCGTGGATACACTATCGAAGTGAAAAACATGTCACTAGAAAGATGCATTTTACAGTGGCACGAGCTTTTCTAGGCAATAGCCTGATGTCTGCAATGGTAGTGCTGGAGGCAGGCACAAGTGTCCCCCAGACAAGTAGCTTGTCCCCTGCCAGCACCACCACCATTTCTAGGCCCCTGTGGTCATTTGAAGATGGGTGTGTAGAGGAGAGAGAGAGCAAGAGAGAGAGAGAGGTTCCCCTTCCTCTTAGGATAAGGTTTTAAATGCAAAATACACCATTTTGCACATTTGGGATAAAGTGTGTCCCTCTCTAGAACGTTTTTTCCTTCCCTGTTCCCCGATTTTTTTCAAGTGCTGCCACTAGCTGTACTAAAAAGTGCTGCCACTAGCTGTACCCAAGAACTAAAAAAAACACCTCATCTTCTCATAGACAAAATTATAGTGAGTGCAATATTTGGAAAATGCAACACACCTGCAACAGAAGCACTACCTATTCAGTACCACCTAGTTCCCGTCTATCATACAATATCCCTCCCCCAGTATAGGAGTAAGTTTTCTTAAAGCCTCCCATAGCCTTGAGCCCCCCAACACAAGTGCAGGCCTCTCTGGCTGCAATCCTAAACACAATTCCCAGAGCATGAATCCCATTTGTCTCAGCCTGACTTACTTCTCAGTACACCTGGAGACAGACAATAATTCTGGGTTTTTTCCTCTAAGGAGCAGAAAACAATGTGTATGAGAA
The DNA here is from genome assembly GCA_026170595.1 of Plestiodon gilberti rubricaudatus. Lineage (NCBI taxonomy): Eukaryota > Metazoa > Chordata > Lepidosauria > Squamata > Scincidae > Plestiodon > Plestiodon gilberti. The sequence goes on from JANXHW010000005.1 coordinate 112,341,011, forward strand.
GCAGGGTTCCTGAGGCAACCAAGCACCCACTTTTCCCTGCAGTTGTATAGATTGCTTAAAAAAACACAACGCTCCCTACCAAGTCTGTCTGACAACGGAGGGGTGAAATAATGCAGTGACATCTCTCAAGTCACTTTTAATTATCTTCACTATGGGCATGTGCACAGGACGGGCTGCCTGCTGTATCATAAAATGAGGCGCCTTCTCCACAAAACTCTCTTCTGTGCTTGGCTAGCAGATCTATTGCGACATACACTTCCAGTCTTTCTGCTACACCAACAAATCTAAGAGTCTTTGAGGCGCCACGCAAGACTCTTGGCTGACTGTAGCAGGTTTAGACCTGGTAGACAGAGTGCCTGAAGAACTATGGACGGACGTTCGTAACATTGTACAGGAGGCAGCAACTAAAACCATCCCAAAGAAAAAGAAATGCAAGAAAGCAAAGTGGCTGTCAGATGAGGCTTTACAAATAGCTGTGGAAAGAAGGAATGCGAAAAGCAAAGGTGAAAGGGAAAGATATAAACAACTGAATGCAGATTTCCAGAGAATAGCAAGGAGAGATAAGAAGGCCTTCTTAAATGAACAATGCAAGGAAATCGAGGAAAACAACAGAATGGGGAGGACTAGAGATCTCTTCAAGAAAATTGGAGATATCAAGGGAACGTTTTGTGCAAAGATGGGCATGATAAAGGACAAAAAAGGCAGAGACCTAACAGAAGCAGAAGAGATTAAGAAGAGATGGCAAGAATACACAGAAGAACTATACAAGAAAGATCTTAATGTTCCTGATGACCACGCTGGTGTGGTCACTGACCCAGAGCCGGACATCCTAGAGAGTGAAGTCAAGTGGGCCTTAGGTAGCATTACTAACAACAAAGCTAGTGGAGATGATAATATCCCAGCTGAGCTACTTAAAATCCTAAATGATGATGCTGTGAAAGTGCTGCACTCAATATGCCAACAAATTTGGAAAACTCAGCAGTGGCCAAAGGATTGGAAAAGGTCAGTTTACGTTCCAATTCCAAAGAAGGGCAGTGCCAAAGAGTGCTCAAACTATCGCACAATTGCACTCATTTCACATGCTAGCAAGGTTATGCTCAAAATCCTACAAGCTAGGCTTCAGCAGTACGTGGACCGAGAACTACCGGACGTACAAGCTGGGTTTCGAAGAGGCAGAGGAACTAGAGATCAAATTGCCAACATGCGCTGGATCATGGAGAAAGCCCGAGAGTTCCAAAAAACCACCTACTTCTGCTTCATTGACTACGCAAAAGCCTTTGATTGTGTGGATCACAACAAACTGTGGCAAATTCTTAAAGAGATGGGGGTACCAGACCACCTTACCTGTCTCCTGAGAAACCTGTATGCGGGTCAAGAAGCAACAGTTCGGACCGGCCATGGAACAACCGACTGGTTCAAAATTGGGAAGGGAGTACGGCAAGGCTGTATATTGTCACCCTGCCTATTTAACTTATATGCAGAGTACATTATGAGAAATGCAGGGCTGAATGAATCGCAAGCCGGAATCAAGATTGCTGGGAGAAATATCAACAACCTCAGATATGCAGATGATACCACCCTCATGGCAGAAAGTGAAGAAGAACTAAAGAGCCTCTTGATGAGGGTGAAAGAGGAGAGTGCAAAAGTTGGCTTGAAACTCAACATTAATAAAACTAAGATCATGGCATCTGGTCCCATCAATTCCTGGCAAATAGAAGGGGCAGAAATGGAAGCAGTAACAGATTTTACTTTTCTGGGCTCCAAGATCACTGCAGACGGAGACAGCAGCCATGAAATTAAAAGACGCTTACTCCTTGGAAGGAAAGCTATGGCAAACTTAGACAGCATAATAAAAAGCAGAGATATCACCATGCCAACAAAAGTTCGCATAGTCAGGGCGATGGTGTTCCCAGTAGCAATGTATGGCTGCGAGAGTTGGACCATAAGGAAGGCTGAGCGCTGAAGAATAGATGCTTTCGAACTGTGGTGCTGGAGAAGACTCCTGAGAGTCCCTTGGACTGCTAGGAGATCAAATCAGTCAATCCTAAATGAAATCAACCCTGACTGTTCCCTGGAAGGACAGGTACTGAGGCTGAAGCTCAAATATTTTGGCCACCTAATGCGAAGAGAGGAGTCTCTGGAGAAGACTCTGATGCTGGGAAAGATTGAAGGCAAAAGGAGAAGGGGAAGGCAAAGGATGAGATGGTTAGACAGCATCACCGATGCAACGAACATGAAAATGAGCGAACTCGGGAAGATAGTGGAGGACAGGAAGGCCTGGCGGGATATGGTTCATGGGATCACTAAGGGTCGGACACCACTTAACGACTGAACAACAACAAGCAGGTTTAGACCGGCGAGCGACCCCCTATGGGACCCCTCGCTCCCCCACGGCCAGCCCCTCCCCCAGTCGGCCAGCCCACCAGGCGGATGTTGATTCCGTCCGCCGAGGGAGACCTGCTCGCCTGAGGGCTACGCGGCGCTTTCTACCCTCTCTCGCCCGCGGTACCTCCTCGGTGGCGGTCGGGCAATAGGCGATGAGCAGGAGCGAGGGGAGCAGGTTGAAGACGAAGCCGAGGAGGGTGATGGTGTTGGGGGCGAGCCAGAGCGGCGTGCGCTCCACCAGCCAGGCCCAGTAGTGTTGCAACAGCTGGTCCAGCAGCGAGCAGCCAGCCGCGCTGTAGCGGTGCTGCTCCAGGCGCCTGAGTTGCGCCGCGCTCAGCGGCTCAAGCAGCGCCATCGCTGCTCCCCGGCCGACGCCGCCCTGCCTTCTCTGCAGCCCGGATTTCCAGGTCGCAAGGGCGGCGGCGGGAGGAGCTGGACGGACCGCCTCCGCTCGGTGGGGCGGGGAAGGCAAAGAAGGCAGGAAGTGGCGGATGGGACGGGACACGATCAGGTAGTCCAGCTGGAGAAGGGCTTGTTCTGGGGCCGGCTCTTTAGCTCGCAGCGTCGCCAACAGCTGCTCGGTGACTCGGGCCCCCCTGCCTGCCTCAACGCACATGTGACTGGCGAGGCCCTTGAGCGGATTTTAGTCTCCGAGTCCGCCTCTCTCTTTTCCTCTCCGGGGGAGCAAAAGTATTTCGCAGTGAGAAAATGAAACGACAGGTCCTCCGACCGAAGGCATTTTTTACGCAAGGCAAGGGTGTATATATGTGTGTTACCTGTGGGCTGGGAGGAAATGGGTTTTTAAGCAGGAAAATCCTCGACCCGAAACAAATCGCCCACAAGTGAATCCTGTGAAGGCTGCAATTCTGGGCAGCTTACATGGGTATATCAGCACAATCCTATGCATGTCTACTCAGAAGTAAGTCCCGTTGTTCAATGGGGCTTACTCAGAGGAAAGTGTGCGTAAGATTGCAGCCTCAGAGCACAATCCTATGCATGCCTACTACTTAGAAGTAAGTACCATTCAATGAGGCTGACTCCTAGGGAAGTGTGTATATAGGATTGCACCCTTAGTCGCATTGAACTCAGTGAGACGACTTACTTCTTCTAAGTAGACATGCCCAGGATTGCACAGTGTAGCTTGTTACAGCAAATGACAAAGAATCTTGTGGCACCTAAGAGACAAACCAATTTCTGGTGGCTGAAGCTTTCGTGGCCTAGGCACCACCAATGAGCATTATCCTCAGTTGACCCAAAATATCCCACTTGTGCTCTTTTGATGTTTGTGCTTTTGGAGACTTTATTGTTTCAGATCTCATAAGCTGCTTTACCAGCCAGGTTTGTTACCAACTGAGCCATTTTGAAATTATTCCCTTCCGAAGCCATTCATGCTTGTGGACTGACTCTCACGTGAACCAAAGAGAATGAATCTGTGTACGTTCGGCAGCACCGCTCCAGCTTATCCTGCCTGCTGATCTCATTCTCAACCAGTGCTAATAATGCACTACGGCCGGCAATGTGAACTTTGGACACTGTTGTTCTTACAACTCAGGTCAAATCTCACTCAAACCTTCATTTTGAACTGTGCCACTGTATTATCCACACTGTGGGAAAAGGAGATACTGTACTGTAATGTACATCTGGTTATGCAACCTTTTCAGCACCACCTGCTTTCAGTCAATGGCCATCATTCTGTACCATGCTGCTTGTATCTGCATTCCTTGCACCACCACCAAATGCAACCTTTCAGCGTACCTACATTTCGGGCGCAATCCTGCTTAGGCAGAGGGTGTCATAAATGCACCGTAAAGCGCGTTTACAGAACCTGGGGAGTATGGGCCACTGGCGCAGAGGCTGGCAGCCTGTACTCCGCCTCCCCTAGGACCCTGCAGATTTGCACCGGTCAGTGCAGGGGTGGGGGGAGGGCGGGGTGGGTGGTGAGGGCGGGTGGTGTTTGGGCAAGCCGGCCCAGGAGGGGGCTGCCGATATCCTGCTCCCACTCCTGGGCTCGGCGGTCCTTTCCCCGCCGCCCCGGATGGACATCAGCTCAAGAGCCAATGTACATCAAAGGAGGCCCATTGGGGCCGGGCATCCCTACACCCCCAAGGAGACCCCGGGCCATTCCAGAGCGACCCGGGAAGGGCTCAAGATCCTATGGGCCGGCTGTGGATTCTTACGCAAGATTGGGCTGCCCAAACATATCCAGTTAATACTGCATTTCATACTTATCCACGTTACCTATCCTATTCCAACGTGCTATGTAATTTCCACCTTCCAGTAGTACCCAATTGATAACACTGGTCAACACACTTTTTCTGGCATAAGGTATTCCAATGGTCTTAAGGTAATTTGGGGGCGCTGATTCCAAATCTGGCATCAGTTTTTGTCTATCACATCAGGTTTTTGAGATATTAAATATTGGATTTGATAAAATCAATGTCTACAAAATATTATTTTTTCTGGCCTGGATTTTTGCAGCTGTTTTAGACTAATTTCAGGGTGCTTATTCCAAATCTGATCCCAGATTTGCTCTATCACATCTCGTTTTTATGCTATCGGCATACCCCATTTTCATGATGCCAAACCTGATGCCAGATTTGGAATCAGTGCCCCAAAATTACCTTAAAACCATTGGAATACCTTATGCCAGAAAAAGTGTGTTGACCGGGTACCCCCTTATCACGGTCCAATTTTCGGAAGTACCCCCTGCTTATTAACTGCTAATTAATTGGATTAATCAATTAATTAATTAGGCAATTAATCGTTAAGTAAAAAAGTACTAACACAATTTTAAATGTGAAAAATGTCTTATTTAACTCTGTGTGTGTGTGTGTGTGTGTGTGTGTGTGTGAGAGAGAGAGAGCGAGAGAGAGAGAGAGAGACATATGCAAGGATCTCTTTTTTTCTCCAAGTCACACTTCCCAAAATCAGCTCCTCACTCCTCCACCAAAGTACATTTTCCAAAGTACAAAAATAAGCCCAAAATCAAAATCAGAAAGACAGAAGGGCTCCGAAAATAATTACAATTTAAAATCTATGTTAATTAACACTTAATTAGCTGCTGATGGGGCAGATAAGGGGCAGGGCTTGGTGTACCCCCAGCATAAGGTCCACATACCCCTAGGGGTACCCGTACCACAGGTTGAGAACCCCTGTTGTAGCCATTGTTAGATCCCTGCAGAAGGAAAATATTAAATGTGGATATCCACATAAAATGATATTATAAACACACTATCCTAAAAATACAGCACCATATTTTAACACTAAAGCAGTCACTGACTCGCAACAACTTGCAATCATAAGTGACAAAGAGTTAATTTTGGGGTAAAATCAATGAAAATGGGTTATGCCGATAGCATAAAAATGAGATGTGATAGAGCAAATCTGAGATCAGATTTGGAATCAGCACCTTGAAATTAGTCTAAAACAGCTGCAAACGTCCAGGCCAGAAAAAAAACTGTAGACTAGTGTAAATTTGCTGTTTTTCATTGATTTTATCAAATGCAATATTTGATATCTCAAAAACCTGATGTGATAGACAAAAACTGATGCCAGATTTGGAATCAGCACCCTGAAATTAGTCAAAAACAGCTGCAAAAGTCAAAGCCAGGAAAAAAAATCTTTTTGTAGACCAGTGTAATCTTTGGTTACATCTAAATACTGAAACTGTATCTGCATTTTGAATGTGTACCCATTGTGTAATGTGCCCTACACATCTAGGTTTTGATTAGAAGTGCTTCTCTAGATTGTGTACCAGGAGCAGACACATCAATACCCACTGAGGTTTCATTTGCCCACCAAGTTACATATTTACACACAAATGTAGAAGACACCGGAGCCCCTTTTGGATCCTTGGTAATTAGATATTATTATTAAGGCATTGTAAACTGCTTACCTGGAGTAAGCAGCAACTCAAAAACCCAAATGCTGGAGCATTTTGACCAGTACGTTACCACTCTATCTTGGTGCAACAACCCCTGGGTGTGTTGCATCTGAGTAGGGTCCACAGTACTTGGAACCCTCTGGACCCCCTGTGAGGCTCTGCACAACACATTGGAACAGGTAACTGTATACTTGCACTGTTAACTTTATTGCTTTCCGCACAGCCATCCTGCTCTCTGTTATAAACACCCTCTCTTTCCTAACACATGTGCAGTCTAGACCTAACTCCCATTTTGGTTTCTGGCTAACATTTCTAAGAGCCTAGCAGGATTTTCCTCTGCAAGGGGGTGAGGTCAGGCTGAAATCTTAGGAAAGGTCATGGTCATTAAAGGGAAGGAAGGTTGGAGCCTGTAGGACAGTGGTGGGGAACCTCAGGCCCCAGAGCCGGATCAGGCCCCCGAGGCCATCCGGTCCGGCCCCCGGAGAGATTGCCGGGAGGCCGCCCAACCGGCCCGTGGAGGCTCCGCCGGGTCCACGCGTCACCTCCGGAGGCCGGGAGAGGGCCTTTGCATGTGTCCTCCCCGGCCGCCGCCTCGACCCCTTCTCACCAGGCCATTGGCCATTTCGCACATGCGTACCACGCCGATGGGGGCAAGCTCTTGCCCTCATCAGCATGGTACGCCGGAGGTGATGCGCGGACCCGGCGTCGGCTTCGGACGGTGAGCACGGAGCCTCCGGAGGCCGATGGGGGACGGGGGCAAAAATTAATTAAATAAATAAAAATGGCGGCCGGCATTATGGCCGGCTCTCAAGCAAATTTCTAATATTTAAAACGGCCCTCGCCAGGGAAAAGGTTCCCCGCCCCTGCTGTAGGACATCTGTCACGACCCACTGGGAGAACTGGAAGCAGCCACCAGCCCCTTAAGGAGCATGGTGAAGGCGGTGCTCCCGGGATCGTGGCAGTGCTCACAGGATTGTACCACTGATGGGGGGAAAAGGGTGGCTTTTAACTTACTGAAGTTTGTGGCGACCCTCTGGAGGGTGCGGGGAGGCCTGCAGCCCTCTCTGCGGGCCTCCCCGCACTTCAGATTGGCTCGCCATGGCGATTCTGACCCACTTCTGGGTCGTGCTCACCATGGAGAGTCAATCTGAAGAGTGCCCCAATCTCCACCATCCCTCACACTTTGAGATTTAGGGGACAGGTCATCCCAGCCAGGAATGGTAACTTCTAGGAGGATTTAGACACACTGGCATTGTCCATGTTTGCACAGGGGTGTAATTTCAGTGCTTGCCATAGGCGCTGTTTTTGATAGATATGCCCCTGGGCCCTCTGCAATTTTGTGCCCCCTCTCTCAGTGCATGCTTTCAAGAAGATCAATGAACAGATAATTATTGCAGGTGGAGTCAGTCTGGACAAGGAGAAGAAGACTGGTCTCCTCTTGTTGTGACATTTATTCTGTTAAGCAGGAGGTGCAACCTCCCAGTGACCCTTTGTTCTCTGGCAGCATAGCACATATGCTAGATGTTCAAAATGTACTCCGTCTTGTCATTGGCCATGCTGTGTCCCTTTTAAAGCCCCAGAAGCTAATGGCCATCAACACATTTTGTGGAGTGCCCATGGATAAAGCTGCAAGCTCTTTGGGTTTGTCCTTGGCTTGAAGTAACAGATTTCAATAGCAAATTTCTTAGTAGAGAAATCAGTACTGAAAGGCAATATCGGTATATGCAACTCATGCAGAGAATGTCTCAGATGACCCAGATCATCCATGCACACAGTTTCTCCTTCTCAGGGGCGATGACTGAAGCATCTGTGCAAAGTCTGGTTCATTTATTATTTGCCATGTAAACACATCTCAGACATTTGAGGAGCATTGTGTGGACTGGAGACAAAACAGGCCTTTAGTCATGCCATACCTTATCATTTGATAGAAATAAGTTCTACTGAAATTAGTTTTGACTTACTTCCAAGTGATGGGTTCAAGACCAGGTTGCAGCAGCCACTGAAACATTTCTATTGGCTTTAGTGGCATCAAGACTTAATGCTGGGATTTCCATCCTCTAATAGGAAGGGGCTATGCAAAAATTCTTAATGTACAGTATTGTTGTGCTACAAATAATTGGTTGGGTTTCTTCCGGCATGTAAGAGTTTCTGTGTTGTAATTTTTTTGTTTATTAGTGTACTGCCATTCAGTTGTCCCAATGGTATGCTAAATCTCTAAATGCAATTTGAACCTTTGCACCTCATCCATAATCCAGAGTCTGACAGTTTCATCTGAGTTGACAACAGACAAAGAAACAACAAAGGGAGAATAGTGATGGTAGGAGAACATGAAACAAATATGAAAATCCCAAATATTCAGGTAGGTCTTAAACACGTCAGCTTTATTGTACATTAAATAAAAGTTTTAACATTAGCCAAGAAAAATGGGATTCACAAATGAGTGGCGGGAAATAAAACTTTTCTAACTGAAGATGCATTCAGCTGAAATAACTGTTAAATGCTGCAACTCATGGATAGGAAGCAGTCCATCTATAGCAGCCTATTAAATACGTTATTTAACAAAAGAGGTATGTGTTTCAAGGCCTGACTGCATTGTTGCCACTTGGCTTGGTGGCATCTGCTTCTCACTCTGACAAAAATAATAAATCTAGCCATCTAGAGTACAAACTAAAAGATCAGCTCCCATGCGTATTGCTTTGCTTTTCTTCTTTTTGGCATTAAAAAAGAGGAAAAAAAGAACCCGAGGAACACACAACCATGTGGGACATTACAAAAGATGGATAAGCATCAATATTTCATTGCAACCCCAAAAAGCAATCCATGCGTGAATTTTCTTTCCACCACCAGCAGCGGTGGCGGCAGGAAGGGGGGAGGGGCAATAAACCAGGCCATGCTGTAGGACTGCTGTGGTAGGAGTTCAAACGCAGCAGCAGTGGCAGAGAAGCACGGTGGCCAGACTCTTTACTTGTCCTCAGGGTTGCCTGCTTGCACTTCTTGCATATAGGAATCAATGATATGTGGGGGCACCCCTTGCATTAGTAGTCTGAAGAATGAGACCCCACCTACGGACAAGGAAGAAGACAACCGTTAAGGCAGGCAAGAGAACAGCGTTTGTAAAAACTGAGTTCCAGCTATGAGCACCATGATCCTAAATGCATTTACTAGGAAAAACAGGTGTAGTAACTTCAGTGGAACTTGCTTCTGTATCAACAGCTTTAGGATTTCAGCCTTAATTTGTCTCTGATAAAGGAGATAAAATTGTAAAGCACTTTGCATGCTTACACCCTAAACCGGGGTGGCCAACCCACTGGCGTCGCTCGAGGTGGGGGGGAAAGCTAAGTTCTGTAGCTTTCCGCCCCACCGTTACTCTCCGGTACAAGGCGTCCCGTCCCCTCATTGGAGGAGCCCGTCAGCGGAGAGAAAGCAATGCGCAGGGACTCTCCTGCGTGTTGCTTTCTCTCCGCTGACGGGCTCCTACGACGGGGGCGGGGCACCTCGTACCGGAGAGTAACGGTGGGGCGGAAAGCTGCAGAACCTAGCTTTCTGCCCCACCTCGAGCGACACCAGTGGGCCAACCTTCCACCATTAGGGCCTCTGCGTTCTTAAGAGTTGTGTAGAAGACAGAATCTTGGCAGTTGCAAGTGCAGATGGTGCTGCTAAAGCAGCTGGACCTGCTGAAATGCCCTCACCTATACAGCCATTAAAGGGCCAGGAGCATTCAGGTTGAAAGGTTGGCCACCCCTACCCTAAACCAAACACACACTTGCTTCAAAGTAAGTTCCATGAACACCAATCGGGTTTATTTTCCAAATAAATGTGTGTAGTTCATGTGCACATATATTATGTCAGTTATTACTCCCAGTTACAGTAATGCAAGCTCCTTCAACACTCCCAAATTCTAGCCATGATCCAACTACACCCTTCGCCATCCTTTGTCTAAGACCGTAACCACACAAAACTAGGCCTCTGACTGCATTTAACTTCTCTGCTCACAGCTATAGATTATTCAAACATGCTTTGGGCCACATTCCCATCCCTGTTCGATGCTATCAAGCAGTACTTCTCAAAACATAAGGGATCCCTAGAAAGGGATCACTAATTGTGAAGCCTCTCGCTTCTGTCTGATTTCTCCCAGCAGGTGTCTGGTTTAGACCAAGACAAAGGAGGGCCTGTTCTTCTGTTAATAGAGCAGTAGCAGGGTTGCAGCTTCCACATGGGTTCATCTCATGCTGCTTTCATGACGTTTGTATAGAGGAAAACATGGAAAGGATCATGATGTGATTCATCCCTGTGCCAGCTCCACCTACCCCAGAGAAAGGGAACATTGATATCATCAGCCCATCCTATAAGGTGCAATGTGGAATCAGTAACTACACCATTCCAGGAATATACAGAGTGGCAACACATCAGTGCAATCATGTGAAAGACAATATGATCTTTAAGTTGATTAGCAGTGCTGGGCCAATTGTTGTTGGGTTTTTTTAACAGTGTACTGATACCCAGGGTATCTCTGTGGGAACTATAAAGTATATCGAGGTCTATGAAGCCAGAAAGTCATGTGCATGGCCCTTAGTTAACACAGGCTGAAGTCGTCGTCCCCCCAAATTCAAACAGTGGTCCCCTCAGCTTGCTGAGGATCATGGGGGAAAAAATCTGAGAGCCCCTGCTATAACATAAAGACTCCTAGAATTGCTACGATTTCTTAAGTCTGAAGCAATCATGACCACTAATAAACAAATACTTACCTGCTGATGCTTTTGACGCTATGAAATTAATACACAAGGACCTTTTCAAGATGGACTTACCAAGAGCTTCCAGTAAAGTTCCAGCTCTACTGAGTAGCATTCTACCATTGCCTCTTAGGCAGGAGCTTTTTCCACACTCAACCAAATGAAAATGCAAGTGGCATTTCTGTGCAATCTAGTACTGTTTATACAGCTAAAACTGCATAATTTGATTCTGACTCAGGCGTTAAGACATGTCACTGAAGATATTTTTTATCACGCTGTTGGTCTATACGTGCCTAAATCTTCAGTGAATGTGGAAGACAGACAAAGGGGAAAAATGGCATGCTTTTGAAGCATTCTTTAAATTCATTGTGCAAGTTTTGACCAAAATCATTCACATTTCAAGTAAAATTAGGTGATTGGTATAAATAGTGTCATTTCTTTAGGCATCTGAACCTAGATGCAAGTAACTAGCTTTAGAATGCTCTCATATTTGGCTTGCTTGTTTATGTATAGTAAGCTGTTAACCTGGCTCATGCTTTATCACATCCCACTGAAGTATTTGTGTGTGCTGTTAGTAAGTGGTAGCGTTGCTGGGGGGAATTGCATTTATTGGGCAGATTCAGTGATAGTTGTTAACGAAGGCAGCATAATATAAAGTCAGTCTATTACAGTATTGATTTTACTACCCCATTTTCATTAAATGACATAATGAAAATTATGCCATACGTCGGTAGGCTTTGTATGACGTGAAACAGACATAAGCTTCATATGCAGGGACCATATGAAAGCTTACCTTAGATGACACTATACATTCAAAAATCCTTACTGTGCAACTAAGGGAGAGAGAAAGAAAGAAGTTGTAAGCACTTAAGTTGCTAAACACAAAAGTACAGAACTTGTTGAGTGAAATTATGTTCACAACTATGATAAGATGATGGTTTAATCCTTAGTCATGTAAAACATGAGAGAGAGAGAAAGAGAGAGAGAAAGGGAGAGAGAGAGAGAGAGAAGCAAATGGAGAGTCAAAATAGGCAGGAGTCTAGCACCACTTCAGAATTATAATTAATAGATGAAGTGTTATAAATTATGCACAAACAGAAATGATTGGCTCTGGCAGCTAATCTAGATGACACAATGGAGCCAATCAGATTGTGCTACTAACCTAGGACCAAAAACTTCTAGCTACAGTAAACAAAAACATACATATATATGTATATATATATACACACACACATACACACACAAACACACATACGGTGTTTTTCAGTACAGGAAAAAGCAACACACATAGGATTGAAATATATATATGTATGCTGAAACTCTAACAGGCAAAATTATCAAGTATTATACACTGTAGAAAAGTTACACAATTTAGTTCTATTATGAACCTCTGCAAACAAGACATATTAAGAACCAGCATTTATTCTGCACGAACCTCTAACTATGTGGTAGTTTAACTTTTAACTATTCTACCTAGTTTTTGTATATTTATTTTAAGGGTTACTCCAAAACTAGGTAGAATAGTTCATATGCTGTATATTACAGATTGCTTTTTGCTTTATGGGATTGAGTTTTGAAAATGTAAATATGAACACCAACCCATGTGTGATCATTTTGGCTCTTAAGAATTGAGAATTTTGTTATTACATTTCTGCTCAGAAAGTTAAAGAAATCCTTATTGATTCAACTCTACTCTATGGTTTGCCAGGTGATGGACAGCTCTTTCAATGTTAAAATAAACTACCTAGATCCAGTTCTGTGATGAACAATGGACATTGCTGAGGCAGAAGCCAAAATATTATTTTGAGACAAGGATATAAGATTATGTCGAGAAATGCAGTGGAAGTTCTTGCCTAAACTTTCCACAACTCAAATACTAGTTCCTAGATTTCTTGATTAATTTAGCCTTCTTTGCCCATGCCATAGCCAGTATGCCATGGAGCAACCATATAATCTAAGAGCAAATATGAAATACACGCTTCTCATGCAAACACATTTTTATATAAAAAGAGAAGAATGAAATGGAAGGTAATGCCCAGTGGAATATGATTTTAGAAACCTGTTTCTGCCCCGCCAAGAAGATTGGTTCTCCTGGGGTAATTACTCCATGATATATCACTGCAGAATTAGAATATTTGTACCAATATTTATTCTCATTTGAAATTCTTGTGCATTATTTTCAACAAGCTTATGTTATTTTATTTTCAAAGCTGTTAATACCAGTTGTAATTTTCTCAGGAGCTTTCTACCATTCAAAAAGATAAAGCATTCTAGTTTCTCACATAGTAGGCCCAAATCAGTGATGGCAAAACAACAACAACATGGTGGCAACATTTCTTAGATCACAATCCCTAGATCACTGAATCTGGATGGAGCAGTTCTACTGCTGTCATCAGTACGACTACTCAAGAATAAGTGGTATGAAAGTAGCAGCTTTGGAAAATGATCCAAAACTCCTTGGTCAACCTCATTCTCAAATCAATCTTACTTTCTCCATCCAGTTTCGTTGAGTTTTGTCTCTTCTCCCAACTGCCAAATAAAGGCGCTTGCGAAGTAACAAACAAAAACACATATGGTGAATCAAACACTAAACACACATCTAATGGTGTGTCTGCACTGGTCATTTTTCAGAGTACAGGTGGGCCCCCATATCCACTGATTCGCTATCCACGGTTTCAGTTATCCACGGATCATGGGGACCCCCCCCCCCAGGCTTTTACTTTTTTCCCAGTAAGCTTCGTTTCTTCCTTAAAGAAACAGGAGAAGCAGCCTCTGGCTGCTTATTACAGGCAAGTAGAATGAGACTAAGTACTAGAGAGGCTCTGCAAGGTTAACAGAAACCTTGCAGAGCCTCTCTAGGACTTAGTCTCGTTCTGCTTGCCTGCAATGGAGGCTACTTCTCTGTTTGTTTTAAGGAAGAAACAAAGCTTTCTGAAAGAAAAATAAGAGCTGGGGAGGGGGGCAAGCATGCCTGCTTGCAGGGGAGGCAGGGAGGGGGTGCCCTCAGGAAACCATGGAGGGGGTGTTTGCTCTTATCCATGGTTTCAAGTATCCACGGAGGGGCCTGGAACATATCCCCAGCGGATATGGGGGCCCACCTGTATTTGATCTATATCAGATGAGCTCCATGCATCTCTAGCTCCCTCCATTTCAAATGGAGGAAACTGCAGAGGGAGCACAGACTGAACCATGAGTGGGAGCAACAGTGATAGTAGTGATAGTTCCTCTGCATAAAGCAGGAACATTTATCACATGACTTCTGTCACATCTATAGAAGGAGCACAAGGAATCCTGAATTGCGTCTGGTGCAGAAAAGCTCCCACAAGAGGAATGTGTCTTCTAGGTGTCTTTAAAAGATATGCTGAGCAGCCTCAGCAACAACTAAGGACATGATGGCTAGGTCATTCTTCTAGTAAAGGTGCAGGTACTGAGTGGGGTGGAAAAAGAATAAGATAATTTGTCCTCTTAAAGCATATGTAGTGTACAAGTGGATAGAGTCAGTTTTGCTGCAAGTCATCATTGTCAGATTTATTGTAGTCAGTTATAAAGCTCCTATTGATGTTCCTGGATATGAACTTGTTAGCTTTCAGGGCCAAATGAGATGTGAAGCAGAAGATCAGTGACCACAGCACTGGAGGAGAGGGTTTTTTTTTAAAACCCTTTCCCCAGGTCATTTCCACTGGTTAAAATCACACGCAAGTGAAACTACTATATGCCCCATGCAGCAAAACAAAGAGGTACCATATAGATAGATACCTGTATGTTTTGCCCTGCAGAGTAAATAATGGCTTCAGTCAGGTAGTTTCTACTGAGAAAATAGCAGAAGCAACAGGTTTAAAAAAAAACAAAAAACCCTCCTCCAGCACTCCAGAAATTATGATATGAATCAGCCCCCCCCCTCCCGCTCTTCACACATTTTAATATTTTAATACCCATGGGAAATTCTGTTCATGGATATCCCAGTTCACGGCTAGTTTGGCTCTGAAGCAGTGGCTCCAGTGTGTGTATGAGAGCTCCAAAGTGCAGATGGAACAGTGTATGAGCAGAGGCCACCTTGTTGACAATGACAAAGTACACATGGAGGCATTCTTTGGCACTGAAGGAAATGTGGGCAGTCTCTCCCTAATGATGCACAGAGCTTGAGACTGAAATACAGGCATAGCACAAGTGAATACTGAAGTTAAGTCAGTGTGGAAAAAAATTGCCCTTGGAAATGTTGGAGTCTTTAATGTCGAGTAAAGTGTAAATAGAAGAACAAAATCAGGATCTTCTTGTTACACCATTGTTAACTTGTTAAAGTTCAGCAAAGAATCAGCTTTCAACCAAGTCCTACTCAAGGCCCTGCAATGTTTTGTTATATTCCTACAACAACCAATACCTGCATACAGCTCAGAAAGATTTAAAAATGTATGTATTTGAAAGAAGAATTAGACCCCAATTGTAGAACCTAACTCTTCCTGACCGGGGGCACCTCCATTTTAGCAGGGGGAAGGAGACTATCCACCCATACAATGGAATGGGCACACATATACTGTGGGCGCAATCCTGTGTAACTCTTGAACCAGTGTAACAGTAGATCCCCCGGTGTAAGAGCACTTATGCCAGTGTAACTTGCCATATGCCGACGGATGCAGGACGGACGCTGGCGCAACTCTGCTGGCGCAGGGGGCATTCTGGGGGTGTCTAAATGCCCCCCGAATACTCCCTGCTGGTTCCACCCCCTCCCTCCCCACCCCTTGTTCCCAGCCTCCCTGCTACCTCCCTGCCACCTCCACCCTCCCCCGCTGTTTTACCTGCTCTGGCAGGTGGCCAGCACTCCAATGACGCGCAAGGGAAGGCTCCAGCCTTGCTGCTGGCATTCCAGCAGCACACTGCTGGAGCATGCTTTACGGCTATGTTTCAGCAGCCGGCACTGGCGGAACGCACATTCCACCAGCGGGGCAGCTCAATAGGATTGGGCTGCCCTATAGGGCAGTGGGGTTCCCAAACTGGGAGGCACGGCTCCCAGGGGAACCGCAGAAACCAGCCAGGGGAGCCATGGAGTGCCACGGAATCCTCTCGGAAAACAGTGCAATGCTGGCACGCATCAACATAATGTGATGGGGAGCCGCTGTGAAAGACAAGGCCTTTCTCCCTGACTCCATTTTAGTTGCCTGACTCCATCTTGCAGACCTGAGTAGAAAATTTACAGCTCTGATGTCTTAAATCACTTGAACAGTTAGACAGCTGCTGGGAAGCTAACTAATTAGTGCAAGCCTGAGAGCGGAACCCATTATCTCGGACTGATAAGTCTGGCCAGTTTCTCATTCCGTGCTGGTGGATCCTGGTACTCGTCAAGGACATCTTAATTGCAAACTATGTGCACCTGAGATTTACGGTTGGGAGGGTGACTTTGGAGCACCATGATGTCAGGGCCTAGAAACGTCGGTCCATGGAAGCCTTTGATTGGCTATTCCCCAGTCACCAGGCAGAAGAGAACCAAAGTTTACTTAAGGGATGTAGCCCTTTGTTCTGAGCGCAGTTGACCGTTGAACATTCTCCTGGAGAGGTCAGTTCGGACCTCCAGTATGGAGCCATGTCCCTTTCACAATTATTGGGATGGATAGCTTAACATCTCTACCTTATCCGTGCTATGAGAGCCAATTTGGTGAGTGTTAGGACCAGTAAGTTTTAGGAGATAGTTTTCTTGTTTTATGTCTGTTTGTCTTGTATACCATGCCTATAAAGCCTTACAAAGAATTGAATGCCTTCTATATGTAATCTTTAATTTACTTTAATAAAACCAAAATATATTTTACAGGCTTGTGTGTCTGTGTTGAGTAAAAGGGAAACGGAATTCTACCCAGCCTGCCTAGCTGCTTGGTTCACTACTACCAGTGCTACCAGTACTTACTCTTTGAAGACTCTGAGGCTTGAGTCTGGTTCTCCTGTTGGACGGAGGGGCCAGCCTTGCAAGCACTGAGACTTGGCCTAGAGACCCCAGCTTTCCCTGGAGCTGTGGGCCTGGCGTACCAGGGTGGTGGCAGTTGATCTACCCTTGGGTTGTTGCCCAAGGATATTCAGTTTCTCTGATTTGGTCAATCTTGTTGGAGCTAAGTCAGGCATAACTGAGTAGGTAAACTTGTACTTGTCGATTTGGTTTGATTCGGTTAAGATCCAGGGATCCGATTCTTTGGAGTTCGTCTGCCCTGAGAATCCGGACCCCTGACAGTAGCAGTGGGGCCTTTTTTCATGCTTGAGGTAAAGCCGGCCTGGAAGAAGCTTCCCTAAGTAAAAACGTCTAAGAACTACAGGCCTGCCTGTTCTGAGTGTGATAACATCTTAACAGGAGGGACTGTGCGGTAATCAGAAGGCTGAGGCCGCCTTGGTGCTCTGGTGGGCTGAAGTTAACCAGACGTTTAGCCTGGCACTACACTGATGGGGTTCCAGGGGTGAGCCTCCGGTCCCTGCAGTGTATCACAGCCGCGACCAATGGTCGCCAATAGTCAAGGGAGCCACAGGTCAAAAAAGTTAGGGAAACACTGCTATAGTGGGAGGAGTTTGTATGCATATCAGCACCTGTATGAAATCACTGGATTTTGGCATCAATGTACTTTTTGAAAAGCCTGTTCTTATTTAAAGGTAACTATGAATGGAAAATGAATGAAAAAATATATCACCATCAAATACATCACCATTGTTGAGTCAGAGACCACAGTTGACAGCCTGCATTGGCAGGGGGTTGGACTTGACAATTTTGTAGGTCCCTTCCAACTCTATGATTTTATGACAACTCAATGATTTTATAAACTCTATGATTATAGTGACTGTTGGTTCAGAGGAAAGTATAAGCTACATGCCCAACCAGTTCAGCAGGCAGAAAAGCTGCTGAACTGCCTGAAAGATGGATTTGTCATTCAGCCAGTAAGTTAAGACGTGTGTGACTTGGGTTAATAAAACACAGTATCAAATGCCAAAGAGAGAAAGGAGGAAAGGGTGGGAGGCACTAAGAGGAATAATACCACAATGCAGGGATGAGATATTTGAGCCACAAACTATTTCTTTTCCAGCTGTGAAGCAAACTGAAATGCATGCTTTCAGTGTAGGAGAGCTTTAGCCTTTCCACCTCTTGAAGTTAAACAGAGAATGTAGGAAACTGACAAGACGTAAAGAAGAAACAACTATATGTGGAAGGTCTCCAAGTGAATGAAGATTTGTGATCTACACAAATATGTCAGTTTTAGAGCCTTTTTTTTTTTACAATAATGCATAAGTTACTGGAGCCAAAAAATATCTTTACTGTGTTTTGCATATTGGCATTTTTAGCCAATATTATGAGCAAAACACCGTCAGAGGGCCCAGTCCTATTCAACTTTCCAGCACTGAGGCAGCCATGCCAATGGAGTGTGTGCTGCATCCTGAGGTGGGGGAGCTATTATGGTGGCCCCCTCAAATACGGGAACGTTTGTTCTCTTACCTCGGGGCTGCATTGCGGCTGCACCGGCACTGGAAAGGTGGATAGGATTGGGCCCTGAATTTCTGAAGCAGTGGGTCGCCAGTGTAAAATTTAGAGCTTAAAGGCATATGAGTTGCAGGGCCCAATCCTATCCAACTTTCCAAATACAACACAGCCACAATACAGCCTCCTTGATGAGGCCTCTGTGACTGCCCCCCCCCCACCGCAGGATGCAGCACATGCCCTGTTGCCACAGCTGCATCAGCACTTGAAGGCTAGATAGGATTGGGGCCGCAATGACAGATTAGTCTAAGATGAACTTGAAGACTTGAAAATATATGAAATGGTTTTTCAAGGGCTAATAGTTTCTCAAGTGGTGTGAAAGAGTGGATGTGCTTAGAATGAGAGCATTGGTTTTATGAACAAAAACAGGTAAAAGGGAAATATGTAAGGCCAAGAAATATAACTACTATAGTGCACAATTTCCATATACTGTATACACACAGGAACATTTTGTGGCACAGTTCATTTCTATCCTATTTGAGTTGTTGGACAATATAAATAAAAAATTACATACACAAAGATTCTAAGGCTTTCATGGCCATTGTCTTCATTAAAAACAAACGCTTCCGGGTTTTCCGGCCATGGAGGTTTTAATAAAGATGGTACTTTCTCCAACGTTTCATCCACCACTGTGGCAGACATCATCAAGGGAAAAATGCAGAGGCAGAAGTGTAAATCACTTCCAAACTGCTCTAGGATATAAAAAAATAATTACTCCTTTGTTCACTGTTGGGTTCGATTCTGCTGCACGTTACGTTGCTAGAGCTAGAGCGGTTTGGAAGTGGTTTACACTTCTGTCTCTGCATTTTTCCCGTGATGATGTCTGCCACAGTGGTGGATAAAACGTTAGAGAAAGTACCATCTTTATTAAAACTTCCATGGCCGGAAAACCCGGAAGCTTTTGTTTTTAATGAATTACATACACAGTTGATCACAATCCAAACCAAGTAGAAATGCAATATAAAAACAACACACTTAATAAAGTGCAAGCCTATGCATGTCTGCTCAGAAGTAAGTCACATTATGGTCAATGGGGTTTACTCCCAAGAATGTGTGTATAGAATTGCAGCCTGAATTTACTACATAAGCAATAAATGACATATGTGATATTCAGTACCATGTTATCCTCTGAGAAATTTCTTTCCAGACTATTCATCATTAAATTCAACTCCTTTTCTCATCAATAGGTATCTCCTTGAACCTACTGAACCTTTGAATATGTCACTCTCAGTAGTTTAAAACATAACAAATGCTATAAACCTGAGAAAAGTGTTGCCTTTTTATATACTGTATGTGAATTAAAAGATTTGCTTCAAACTTTGCAAAACTTCAACTTTGCTCTTATTTGCCTTGGTTTCTAGGTTTTTTTTTCCACAAGGCCTATACACATATTTCCTACAGTTGTGCTTTTGCTTTATTGCACTATTTCACCAGTTTTGGAAGACTGGAAGAGGTGGAAATCTGCTTTTTGTACATAGGAAACTTCAAAGAGCTTCCTGCTCCACAGGACTGTACTGAGTGAGGCATGACAAGGCACCCAAAAGCTGGCTGTATGAAACGGTCATACAACTGACTGTAAAAGTAGGGGTAATGTGAACCAAGAGCTTATACAGGTGCCCATATGTCTGTGGCTGGCCATGCAGTCTGCATGAACATCTGAAGTATTTCTATTGAGGTCAGTGAAAGTCTAGCTATTGCGTCTGTGAAGATCAAGTTGCAGGTTCTTTTTAAATTAGATCAGTCTTTATCCAGACTGCTTTTAAGCACAAACAGAAACATCAGAAAATCAGATTCTGTGTCTTCCGTAGCTTGGTTCTGATACCATTATTTTATTGCTCCTCTGTATTCATATTTTATATTTGATTCTCTATATAGCATCCTTAAGGTTCAGGCATCCCCCCCGTATCTGCTGAGGAAACATTCCTGCTGCGACCGTGGTTACCTGAAACCATGGAAAACAGTGAACCCTGTCCCGCTCATAACATGCCTCTCTTCATCTGCCAATGCTGTGCAAAAGGCAGCATTTTCTTCCTTTTGCTTTGGAACAGGAACCAAACAGTGAGAACCTAGACTCATACACTACATAGACTCAATCACTATGGGGGATAATTGAGAGTATGCTAACAGGAAGTTGTCTGCTGTCTACTTCCTGTTGGTATTCTCACAATTATTGCCCATAGTGATTAAGTCTATGCAGTGTATGAGTCTAGGTTCTCACTCTTTGCTTCTTGTTTCAAAGTGAAAGGAAGAAAATGCCTTTTTTGCATAGCATTTGCAGATGAACAGAGGCAAGTTATGAGCAGGAGGGATGGGGGATTTGAGAACTGCGGGTAAGTGAAACTGCAGTTATGGGAACCGTGGATACAGGGGGACTCCGTCCTGTACATTATTGGTGTGTTAGAAGAACATGTCCTGCAGCTCTCAGTAAATTCTAGGTTTTCTGGCACTGACATTTTCTGGCATCCCTATATATCAATAAATCACCTGCTCCCTAAATGACATCCTAGCACCATTTCACTCAGTCAACATCCCCCCTCCCAGAAATAAAACAACAACACTAAAATGTAGTTCTGTGATAATCAAACACACAAAATACATAACAGACCACTTTCCCCATAACAGACCTCTTTTCTAGCAATATATATTTGATACAAGCCATTTAAAAACAACTACAGGTATTTGATGTAGTAGACAACCTTACCTTTAACTTCCAATTTGCATTCAACTTCTGCCTCACCAAGCGAGTTGACAGCTCTGCAAGTGTATGTGCCACCATCATAGGGGCTGGGTTTGCGGAGCTCCAAGGTACAAACGCCCTGGTTACCAAACATTCTGTACCGTGGGTCATTCATTATAATGATTTTGTTCTTCATCCATGTTATCTTGGGCTGCAGTGAAAAGTGCACATACAAAAGGTATGAACTGAAACACTCAATTGACTTTTTGTGGTCTTATACTAAAAGACAGATATCTGTGGAGGGCAAGTTATTTGGCTCATACTGTTACATAGACTTTTTTTTCTCTTAAGAATTGCAGTCTCAGAGAATGATCCTGACATACAGTCTTCCACTGAGGCAGAATTCTCAAAGCCCAAAGTCCCCAACAGACACAATTTGTTTCAGAAAGAAAGAAAAATACTATAGTGATCATGCTTATAAGACAAGAAGCAGGTATCTTCAGGGTTGTCAAGGTTTGCCCTGCTCCTGTGCCTTTAACAGCAGCTTGACATAAAGAAATGAAGCCGGTTCAGCTTTTCCTAAACTGCTAGGAATGAAACTTGTTTCGTTCCTGAGGGCCAGTTGCTAGCAAAGGCACAGGAGCAGTAAAAAAAAAAAATAACCATCTATGTCGAGATAGCTGAAGTAAAGGATTCAGTAAGTATAATATTTACACAGCAGAGATGGAAAAACAGTACAGGTGGTTGATGTTGGTGAGATAATTACTTGTCTATTTTGCTACCCTGCAAAGGCGTAGAAGAGGTGGTCCTAATATGCAGCCTTTGGCCTGAGATCTGATCTGCTTTGTGCAAAAAGAAAAGCATGATCACATTTTAAAATGTCCATTTTGGTTTACATACATCTGTACCGTTTTGGATTATTTTTAAAAGTTGTACCTTACCTTGGGATTTCCTCGGACACTGCAGTTCAAAGTTGCATTGTAACCAGATACAGCATATGTGTTGACTAAAGGCTGAGTAAAGAGTGGGGCTTCTGTGAAATCAAAGTCTTCGTAAACTGGGTTTTTGTAGACTTTACCTGTAAAACAGATCCAAGAGATCAGGAACTGCAAGGAAATAGTGTGTGTTTGTGTTTTTAAAGTTCCAGACTTTTCAGTTGTGCTATAACAACTTTTCCTTTAACAGGAACATGGTACCAGTGGCGTGGAACAAAATTCACCTCATTAGACATTCTGTTGGACATTCCTTACAGCACAATCCTACCGAGCTCCTCCACTGGTGCAGCAGTGGTGGAGGGCAGAATGGGAGACTTTACATCCCCCTTTAAAGAGGATTTAAATCCCCTTTCCCTCCCAAAGCCTCCCGTTCTCCCTCCACCACTGCTGCACCAGTGGAGGAGCTGGGTAGGATTGCTCTGTCAGTTATGTTGTCTGGAAGCTCAGTGGTGTGCTCTCATTCCATAAACTACCTGGCATGTAAAGTACACTATCTAACAGAGCAATCCTACCCAGCTCCTCTACTGGTGCAGCAGTGGTGGAGGGAGAACAGGAGGCTTTGGGAGGGAAATGGAATTTAAATCCCCTTTCCTTTCTAAAGCCTCCTGTTCTGCCCTCCACCACTGCTGCACCAGCGGAGGAGCTGGGTAGGATTGCGCTGAAAGACTCCTTGTTGAAGTTGCTAGATTGCCCTTATTTTAGAGTTGATCTCTATTCCAGAACTTCTCAGCCCTAGAGAGCAAAGGATGTCCATATTTTCATATTGCTTCCTTTCATAGAACACAATGTTGCTCCCTTTTCAATCAAAATTGTGCCTTGTTTTAAAATTCTCATTTCTTTGGCAACAATGTTGTATACAACCCTCACTAAATCCAAAAGGATTTAGCACAGGCCTTATGAGAAGAATATTTTGTTCGGGGGGGGGGGCGTTGACTCCACGATATCACTGCAAAATACTGTATACATTTTGTCTTTTCACAGGTCCTCTATCCTAGTTTATATAATCCCCTGGCCATTTCATTTTCTGACTCCCTACATGTTTTTCTGCTGCCTGTCAGCTGAGGGGTGTGGTATGGGAATTGAGGCGAGAAAGAGCCCCAACTCTCTGACAGAGACAAACATACAGGTGGCTGCACTTTCTGGAGAGATTGGCTGTGGGAACTTTGCCACCTCTCTCACAGGCTCTGAGCAAGCACAGTTGGAGTTGACGAGAAATGTGCTCTTTGATCTATGTTTAAAGCCTAGTATATAATTTGCCTTTGATTTTCTGATGGGTTAACATTTGTATTTCTTAAATGTCACTCTTGCCTGCTCAGCCTGATGGTATAATAACCATTAACAGTTCTTGCTTCTGCAGGTTCTGCAGAAAGCACGAGCCAAACAAGCAGATTCTGCACCAAAGTCAGTGAGAAATATCTTGTCTGAAACTATTCTGTCACTCAGAATAGCTACATGGGATGAAAATCTCCCTTGGGCAAAGGACATGGGTTCAATCTTCCTTATGCTTTCAAAATAGGATGCTAAGTAGTTTATAGGCTTTGTGGACAAGATGAGTTTGCATAATACGCAGTGACAAGTACTACACTTACTTTAATGGCCATCTTCTTCCTTCTGGGAAATATCAAGGTAGAGCTATATGGTCACAAACTAGGTGTATGTCTGCATGCATGCACATATGTCTGGACTGAACGTGCTTATGTTGAACTACAAGTTGTGTGAACTAGCTCCCACACAATCAGTTCTAAGCGTAGTTTGTGGTCATGTGCCTCAACCTTGACACCTGCCACAAGGATGAAGATGGTCAGAAAAGTGACTGTAGACCTTGGCGAATGAACAAACTATCAGCATTCTTACAATGAACCATGTGAGAAAATTAACATCATGGCTACACTGGAAGTTATTGGTGATTTTGAGGACTGATCTGCACAGTCAATTTACTATACCCACAAGACAAGGGAAATCATGTTTCTGCATTACAGGTGTCCCCCGCTTAATGACGGGGATACGTTCTGTAATCGCTGTCATGAAGTAAAACCGTTGTTAAGCAGGGCTTTAGATAAGGGCTTGGATATTCAGCACTGTGGCTTTAATCACAGCGCTGAACATCCAAGCCCTTATCTAGCGCAAAACAGCTGATGAGTTGGGGATTTAAAAAAAGAGGCGTCTTTTAAAATCTTTGCTCTTTTCCTCCAGTGTATATGCGGATCGGTGTTGAGCGAACCGACATTAAGCGGGGGATACCTGTACACTGAAGGCAAACGCAAAATTCCCATTCATTTTAACAGATAAGGTCCCATGTGAAAAACTTTGCAAGTAGCATTTCTTTGCCACATAGGACAAATATTTTACAATCTAAACCAAAAACCAAGTGGTCAGTACTTTATGTCCTTTGAAACTGTTTTATACTCTTTATGCACAATCAAACACTATCAATAGTGTTTTGCACACATCTATGGAACTACCCAAAGCACATGCAACAGAAGCATGTCCCAACTTTTCCTTCTTTTATCTGTCCTCCTCTGCCCCATTTGTGTGTTACAGGTTTATAGCAAAGCTTTCTAACCATCCTTTGCAATCACAGCACTCTCTTTGGTCATTGTTGCATTATCGCTGAGACCACACATATTTTCAGCAAAGATCCGGAAGTAATACTCATTGCCAATGACAAGCTCAGTAATGGTGGCACTGGTTCGGTGGTAATGTTCGATTACGGTGAACCATTCCTGAAAGACACAAACACAGTATCCCTACAGTGCAATTCATTAACAAGCAATAGACTCTTTAAAAGCAGCCACATGGGAAGCAACTGAGCAAACAAACGTTAAGGGAATTAAAGTTGCAATCCTGTACACACTTACCTGGGAGTAAGTCCCATGAAGCTCATGGGGCTTACTTTTAAGCCTATGCATGCATAGGCTTGCACTGCCAGAAAATGTATTAGTTGAGTCCAGACTCAGCCTTCAAATGTGAAATAGTAATAAAGAACAGGATTTCTGCTAAGTGCATCCACCCAGGCTGGTGCACCTTCTTTCATCACTGCAGGACAGCATATAAATCATGCTGTCTGGATTGTATTTGATTACACAACCGAACACGCATTTTGGTGCCTTAAAAGTTAGACCTATTCTTGGGTATATTTGGGGCGCTGATTCCAAAAATGTCATCAGTTTTGCCCTATCGGCTCTAGTTTTGGAGATACAGCATAGCCACCTTATATGCTGATTCAAGCAGCTACCTCGTGAGGAAGCTGACACCATGGCTACCTCATGAGGAAGCTGTTTGAACCAGCATATAAGGGGCTATGCCGTATCTCCAAAACTAGAGTTGATAGGGCAAAACTGATGCCATATTTGGAATCAGCGCCCCAAATATACCCAAGAATAGGTCTAACTTCCAAAACACCAGAAAAAAAGGTTTTTTTGTTGGGCTGTATTGGCCTTTCTAGGCCAGCGGGTGGCGCAGCAGGTTAAACCGCTGAAACATAAGCTGTCGATCGAAATGTCGGCAGTTTGATGCCCGTGACGGGGTGAGCGCTCGTTGCTTGGCCAGCTCCTGCCAACCTAGCAGTTCCAAAGCATGTCAATGCGAGTATATAAATAGGAACCGCTTGCGGGAAGGTAAACAGCGCTCCATGTTCCAGCTGCATGCTACACGCTGCGGCAAGGAGAGTCATGCCGGCCACATGACCACGGAGGCGTCTTCGGACAACGCTGGCTCTTCGGCTTTGAAATGGAGATGAGCACCACACCCTAGAGTCAGACATGACTGGACTTAATTGTCAGGGGATAGTTTTACCTTTTTATTGGCCTTTCTGCCAAAAAAAAAAGTCATTTGAAGCAGTGTACTGCAAAAACATCAAACGCCATCGCAATATTATCAATATTATCAAACCATACAAAATATATAATCCCAATATTATCAATATTATCAAACCATACAAAATATATAATCAAACCATACAAAACATATAATTAAAATCCAGAAGGCAACAGAACACATAGAAGGACCAGTAACCCAAAGTAATTAAAGGCTACACTACATATGGTATGAAATGCACCGCTGACCCTGGCATATTTTAATTTTCTTTGGTAAACAGCTGCCAAATTGGGAGTCCTCATGGATCAGGACTATGGCTCTAGCACGAGTACCCCTCTTCTCAAAAGAGGAGTAAGCCAGCTGTTGCACATGCGCAGAGTGCAGGGGGTTATAGTCAGTGGAAGGGAGACCGCCAAGGAGGAGACACCTTAGTTGGCTCCAGAGAGAAGTGGGACTGTGGATGCAAAAAAGACAAAGAAGGCGCACAATAAATCCCCTCCCTAAACTCTAAGCTGTGGAGCACAGTGAACATTGGACAAAGTCACAACACAACAACAAGAGAATCAGGACTGGCTCTAGGTTTGAGGAGCCCTTGAGAAAGTGTCCTTTGGGAGTCTCCTTCTACCTGGGATACCCCAAGGGTTGTAGAGAGCTTACTTGAGCATTATCAGGTAGATGGTCTGTTCTGAGAAGGCAACAATTGAGCTGGGATGCTTCATGAAGTATATACCGGTAGCTACCATCTACACCCTTCTCTTTCTACATTTGCCCAGATAAACGGTTTTTAGGTTCAATATGTACACCTACAAATTAGTGAACAAACATGTTGGGATTTAGGCAAATTATATTAAAAATCTACTTACCATACTCTTTTTATCGGCTTTTTGAATTGTATAGCCACTAATGTTTGCGTTGCCATCATCGATTGGCGGCTTCCATTCCAAAGCCACATTCTCTCCCCAGACATCCACAATGTTTACAATTTGGGGTGGACCTGGACGATCTATGGATAAAATCCTTCATTAATATTCCTGTTCCTCCTCCTCCAAAGGCAGGTGGTCTTTCTCTGTGAGCAGGGAGGCGTATAATTCAGCTTAAAAAGGCACCAGTAGGTGGAGGTGGTAATTATGGCTTTCTGATGCCCAAAACTCAAAAGATCTTTAAGGCGGTGCTTGAATTCTCTCCAGTCCTACCTTCACCATGCCACTTTCCCCTCCATTTTTGTGCTAAAGGGTGACATTCCATACTGCCACTATGCTATGCTGTATCTGAGGATGGTGATAATTTCCAACACTTGTAGCCCCCACCCCATAGTTGCTGCCAAATCCTGGAGCAATTATTGTACCACATGTATCACATAATACACCCTTAGGCTACAATCCTATGCCTCTTAATTGGGAGTGGTACTTACTGCTGAGTAAATATGCAAAAAAAAACAGGCTATGGATTACTATTAAAGTAACTCACAAAACTGAGTTTCAAGTTTTGTTGAATCTAATAGGACTATAAGCTGATTAATAATGTGACCATTGCAGCCTAAATAATGCACTTGAGTGTGTGTGTGTGTGTGTGTGTGTGTGTGTGTGTGTGTGTGTGTGTGTACACACATCATTGCCACTTACTTCCAGGTGTTTTGCTGCAGAAAACACAAGGTAAGAAGGAAAGGGTGGGGGTGTCTTTCCAAGCACAGGAAGCACACGCCCTCGAGCTTTGCCACCCCTTGTCAGAGTTCAAGCGGCTCTGTTCAAGCCACTGCTTTTAGGGCTCCACTGCAGCGCGACTGCCATGGCGGCCGCCATCTTGCCGGCCAGGGATTCAAGTAACATGGAACAGTGGCTAGCGTACCATTAGTGGTACACGTACCACCGGTTGAGAAACCCTGATCTAGCCCAATATGCTGTTTCTGATAGCATACAGTTTCAGGCACTAGGGTGGAAGCATACAAGAAGATTGCAGAACGGTTATGGCATATAATAAGCCATTACTTACTGGTAGGTTATTTCTCACTGCCTGTAAGTACACATTTGCCTAATAGCGCAATCCTAACCAAATTTCCAGCACCGGTGTAGCCATGCCAAGAGGGCGCACACTGCATTTTGCAGTGCGGGGGCAGTCATGGAGGCCTCTTCAAGGTGAGGGAACATTTGTTCCTTTACCTTGGGGCTGCATTGTGGCTGCACCGGTGCTGGAAAGTTGGTTAGGATTGCGCTGTAAGTGTATTTTAAGAAGTGAGCTTGAAACCAGGTGCCTCTCCTTTCACGAAAAGCAGCAACAGAGCCCTGATCCCAATCAAGACTGTGACATGCAGGGAGGTAGAAGTTAAATATTTCCCCTTGCATTGTTTTCCCAAGGAAAGCTTTCTCCTCCTACGGCTACTATGGTATTTGCCCATGAAGTGGCTATTGGCTATTGGGGGCCTGATTCTGAGGCAAAACCCCATGGCTCTTCTTTTGTAAAATAATAGGCGCTTATGTGAATGTGTAGTTTGGCCCCAGTTTTAAAGACAGCTAAGTATGCCAAAGAACTGCCTGAATATCACAAGCTACGTTCCTGCCAGTCATGCATTTGTAGACATACCAACTATTTGAATCTCTATTGTGGCCCTATCCACCAAGTTGTCTACTTTGACTTTCATGTCATATTTTCCAGAGTGGCTCCTCTCTGCCTTTCGAATGAAGATGATAGTATCATTTTCACTGTTGCGGATGTTAATTTGGTTCTTGTCTACATGGGCGCCATTTTTCTTCCAAGATACCTTTGGCCTTGGTCTTCCCTGTGAGAACACATACCGATGGAGCAATCATTCATAAGTTTTAAAGAATATCTTATATCACAAATCAGTAGAGAACAGCAGATGAAAGTCAATGAGCTGCTTAGGGAACCGTAGCTGTCTATTCCTTTAGGCCAACTGATCACTTTCAAGTATATGATCACAACTGTTCAGCTATTTTCGTGACAACTCCTTGTGATTTAAATTGCAATATGAAAAAGCACTGAGGGTGCTTTCTGGAATCATGACCATTCTGAGAGGTCAGCAGGCACATAATACTATCCACCATTGAAAATGTCTTGTGGTCTTCAGCATATTCACTTCAACTCTTTTGCAAACATTAATATACTTCTCAATAGAGTGAAATATTTCCCTTTACTGTTTCTTTGGTGTTCACTGAGAAGCTGAAAGATCTGACAAAAAGTATATCTTCTGCTAATGACCTCTTTGCGGACCTTAGGGATTCTAGAATGACTGGAAATTCATGTGTATAAAGAAGTCCTCTATGGCAAAGCATCATGATGTAGCCATAATACAAAATAAAAGTTTGAATATCTGAAGGGCTAAACCAATAAGGACATTATGCCACAAGGATATGAGTGTTTTGTTTAGCCCACTCTGTCATAGGGTTAATACAGTATGAAGGCATTCATACCTCCTGAATTAAAAAAAAAGTATGACATTTGGTTTTGCTGAGTCATTTGTCATCCAAATAGAACTGGTGATAACCATTTTAGGTAATCCTGGTGGAATTTTACACACCATTCTATGTTATAATTTCATTTCCTTTTTCTATATAGTATAGAATGGGATGGGCAGAAGATAGAATGGAATCTACTGGTAGATCTCTGGGTGACTGGATCAGCAAGCGTTTCTGATTCCTAATTGTTTAAAAACAATATGAACAACACAAAGGTGTTTTTTTTTTCTTGGTACTGAAAACAAATTCTTTGACTGAGCATGTGTTAAGAGAGGCACCTTGCTCCTTAGTGTATTTGAGATTAAACACACCCCACTCAGCCTCTATTTTGTACCTGGTTCTGGTTGGTGGACCTCAGGATTTTAATACAAAATTCAGTAGATCACTCAAACCTAGTCTGCCCTCCTTTGGTATACACAGTAATATTTGCGCTGGGAATTCAGTATATGCTGGATGTCAAATTGTACTTGGGACCAGAGAAGATGGGAAATGAAAGGGAAGGCAAAATATAGGAGCAGGTGTGAATACAAAGTTTTGGAAGTGTTAGCCCAGGTCTAGGGGCTATCTGGCTCACTGGTAATTTGAATTCCTCAGGTGTAACTACTGCTAATGTGATCTACACCAGTTTGTCTCTGAGAGTTTCTTTTATATAGTCATTTTCTATAAATGTTCAAAATGCTTTCATGTACATAATCCTTACAACATAATTCCTACACTCAGTAATCCTTTCAATTTGATAAATGAGCCAGTGTTGTTATCTCCTCCATATTACTGAACATAAAAGATTTTGAAAAATCCAAAAGAATATGCTGCTGTACTGAAAATACGTGGTATATTCTCATCTCTTTCAATTCTGACAGTGCCAGCATAAGAAAATATATCTTTGTTCCATACCTGGAAGGGAATAACAAGATTCACAGCTTCTCCAACCCTTCGAATATAGGTTTGCTTTAAGTGTCTTGGCAGGCGAATCTTTGGAGGTTCTTAATCAAAAAAAGCCATTTGTTTTTAATATCAGTGATACTAGCATAAGATATTAATAAGTATATAAGGACATTCCTTTTACTGAGTCAGGTCTGTATTTATTTTTAAAGATGTGTATGCTGCTTTTCCAACATAGGTTTAAAGCAGCTCGCAGTGACAGAGAGAAAAATTTAGACCCTGCAGGGCAGCCCCACCATGAGGCAACTGAGAGGCAGCCCCACTTCAGTCAGCAGATGGGGGGGGGGGGATGACACACACACACACCCGTCTCTGTCTGCACACTTGCCTCTACTGCTGCTGCCCCTCCTCTTGGAAAAGGAGGTGCAGCAAAAGAGGAAGTGTAGAGAAAAGAAGAGCACTTCAACAAAAAACCCCAAGGCAGGCAGCTAACAAAATATTTAAAAGATCCATATCACACATATCAAAACAATGATTATAAAACCAAACAGGAGAAACTTAAAACATTTGAAATACAGCAGTCCCAGTTAACTAGGCAGCAGAAAACTCAAACACTGTCAAAGTCGCTAGAATATATTTTTTTTCTTAATGGCTAAGAAGGATAAAACAGAGCAGGGGTGCTGGACCCAGGGGCATGCCAGCTCCCCCTTGGCCAGGCTTGACCCGTGCAGTCTGTCCTCTCATTCCCCGTTTACTTGGCTTCTGGCTGCCTGTGCCCGGCAGAGAACATTTGAAAATCTTAAACTTAATGCACAATGTTATTGCATCTTGAATACATGGATGCAGAAAATAGGGAAGTTTGGGAAGAAGTTTGTACCCCGAGGTTCCAATAATACTAAGCACCAGCATGGCTGCTATGATGTTATGGGTTGTCTCAACACAGAGCTGTCATTGAGAGTGCTCCTAAGTTACTTCTTCTGACCCAAGGCACTAGTCCGCTATGGCAGAGACCTCTCCCAATGCAAACATTAAAAAAACAAAAACACTAGCCATTCTTGATTTGTTTGTATCATTAGCGCACCAGTCCATTCAAAGGACTGTCCACTAAGTAGCAATGACCCAGACGTACAAAAAAATAATTGGATAGGAAGCATAGACACTTCCACTGGACTAATTTAAACCTGGCCAAATGGAATCTCTTGCAGGTGGATACATAACAAATGCGGGAAGAAGCATACTGCTTCTAGACTTTGTATAATGCAGTGTTTCTCAGACTGTGGGTCGGGACCCACTTGGTGGGTTGCAACCTGATTTCAGGTGGGTCCAAGGTGATGGAAAGATCAGCAAAGCAATTGCCACAAGCCCTGAAGCTATTCAAAAATCAGATAGCTGCTAACTGCCCTTCAAAGATCTGAGCTCCTGCAGTTTGCAGGCTTGTGTAAATATAGGCAGGGGCGTTAGCTGACTGGGGGCCGGGGGGCGGTGGGCCCCAGGGCGTCAGGGCGGAAGGCTGTCCAGGGGGGCGGGAGGCTCCGGAAAAAAGCGGGAAAAATTTGAATTTTTCCCGCTTTTTTTCGCCGATTTTAAAGGATTTTTACTAAGTGTGTATGCTTTTACCTGCACTTTAGTGAAATTGGACGGCTCCCACGACGATTTCAAGCCTTCTCCCGGGGGCGCAGCGTCTCCGTTCAGCCGCTCACTTGGTGCGGCACTTGGTGCGCCCCCAGAAGCAATCTCCGTAGTTTGCGCATGCGCAAAACCACGGAGTCTCCAGGGACGTTCTGGGCATGCGCAAACTACTTCCTGGAGCGTCCCTGGAGACTCCGTGGTTTTGCGCATGCGCAAACTACGGAGATTGCTTCTGGGGGCGCACCAAGTGCCGCACCAAGTGAGCGGCTGAACGGAGACGCTGCGCCCCCGGGAGAAGGCTTGAAATCGTCGTGGGAGCCGTCCAATTTCACTAAAGTGCAGGTAAAAGCATACACACCTAGTAAAAATCCTTAAAAAAACCCATTTCTAGCCTTAAAATCGCCGAAAATCGGCGAAAAAAGCGGGTAAAACTAATTAGCATAAATTATGCTAATTAGTTTTGGGGGCGTCGAGGATGCCGCCCCCCCTGCCAGATCGGCTGGCTCCGCTACTGAATATAGGGAAATAAATGTTTGAGCGTCTTGTAAAGCTAGGTGGATCCCGATAGAGCAGTGGTTCCCAAACTCCTGGGAAGGCCCTACGCTGCTCTAAGTGGCAGCGGGGCCTTCCCAGGGGTCGTGACGACGCGCCCGGGATCGCACCGCCGCGCCCGAAATCGCCCTTTTTACCTGCATTGGTGGGCAGTGGGTGTCCGGCGGGGGTTGTGGGGAGCCTGTGGACCCCTCCGCAGGCCTCCCCAAGCGTCGGAGCAGCGCTCCGACGCGATCGCAACTCACTTCCGGTTTTACGAGAAACCGGAAGTGGGTTGCAATCGCGTCGGAGCACTGCTCCGACGCTTGGGGAGGCCTGCGGAGGGCTCCGCAGGCTCCCCACAACCCCCGCCAGACACCCACTGCCCACCAATGCAGGTAAAAAGGGCGATTTCGGGCGCGGCGGCAGCGCGATCCCGGGCACGCCGTCGTCGTCACTGCGGGTTGCCATGCCCCTTAAGGGCATAGCAACCCTTTGTTCCCGGCTGGGGCGTCGCGGCGCCCCTTTGTTAGGGAACCACTGCGATAGAGTGTCATTTTAAAAAGAGGGTCCCGGTGCTAAAACGTTAGAGAACCACTGGTATAATGTATGAAGTCGCTGAAGAAAGGTTAGATATGGTGACATACGCTCACATGAGACACGGCTCAGCCGCCAATCTCACCTATGACTTCTTTGACTAAAATGGGTTGTGGATGCAACCGAGGCTCACTGGCACCTGCAGCATTCACAGCTCTTACTCTGACAAAGATTTTTGCTCCAGTTGGTAGACCAGTGATGGTGAACTTGGTTTTGTCAGTTAGGTCAGGATTGGCCACAATCCATTCTTCCGCTGAAGATAAAAGCAAAAGAGGGGGAAAAGGAAGAACTGAGAATTAAAGATATGACACATGGCTCTGTGAAGGAAACAGTCAAAATTAAACAAGAAATGTTTTTGAAAATGACTATATTCTCCTGTGTTATCGGAGGTATGACTTGTATCATTGTTGCAGACATTTGCATAATGAATTCAGGAGATGGGATGTGAACTGAGCTAATGTATGCAATGAACCAGGCAATTACATAATTGATGGTTCTTGATGCAGAATGCGCATTCCACCGGAGGAAAGGGGGGGATAGGATTGGGCTGTCATCATGTTATGCTGGAGGTTGGGGTACAGGTAGATCCCAGTATAATTTAACAGGAGGTGATTTGGCACAAGTAACTGTTGGAGGCAAACTGATGGTACAATTTCTATGTCACTTTGTTTTTCCACAGACTTGAACTAGTAAGAATAATTTCACCATACCCTCTGCAAGCCTAGACTGTAGATAACTCAGGAAAGCTTTGATAATTATGATTTATTTTCAAAGGAGTTTTCCTGGAAGTAATAAAATGTTGATTTCACATGTTACCATTTTTGGCTCACGAGAGACTTCCAGGAACACTCCTTTGAAAATAAATCATAATTAGCAAAGCTTTCCTGAGTTACTAACAGTCTAGGCTTGCAGAAGGTATGGTGAAATTACTCTTATTGGTTCACGTCTGTGGGAGATGGACATGGAAATTGCATTCAAGCAGAACAAAGCTTGCATAAGAGACCTTTCGCCTCCCCTCCTCCCACTACACTTTGTTAAGCACCCCCCTCCAAGCCATTCCTTAGGGACCCTTGGGAATGGGGTGCAGTGACGTGGGGGGGGGCTGCAATGGAAGAGGGAATCCCTGGAAATTGGGCAGAGGCACCTTCCAAACTCAAATTCCATCGGTGGAAGTGAGAGGATGCCGGTGGAAGTGACATTCTGCCAGTAAGCTCAACAAGGATGCTCGTGCAATGGATGGCAGCCGTGGGCACAGGTAAGTGGGGGGGAGGTGGGGGGGAGAATGAATCTGGGAGTGGGAGGAAGGGGGATTTCTGGGTGGAAAGGGGGCAAGGATGGGGGATGTCGAGGACGGAAAGGGGTTGTTATCAGCGGCAGCAGCTCCTCCAATATCCTATCAACCTTCCTGGCCTCGATCCACCTCCCTGGGTCCACACAGACCTGCACCAGCATAATAGCTGGTGCAGATCTAAAGGAGACCCACTGGGGCAGTGGATGTTCCCTTACCTTGAGGAGACCTCCAGGACTCCCCCCCCCCCCCGTGAGAAGCAGTGCATGCTCCATTGGTGCGGCTGCATTGGTGGTGGTGGGACTTTGGTTGGATTGGGCTGTCAATCTTTTGCTCCAGTAAAATAATCTCAGTGTAAACATCATTTGCATTTATGTATACAAATAAAACCTGACTCAGAACTCTGTGGGTGCTACAATGGGCACAAGAAGCTCCCAGCAAGCACATGCTCCCACCTTCAATGTCAAAGGCACCTCTGTGTGCACAAATGGAGATGAAAGCAGTGCCAGCACCAATCTACTTGGGACCACCTGGGCCAAAGCCTTGCAATGGGGCCCCCAGGTGCTTTGGGCACATTCAGTGGCATCTGCACTGAAGGGTCAGGGGGTTGGTCGGGCCAGTTGGGTCCTCTGATGAGTGTGAGCCCTCAAGCAGTGCCCAACTTAGCTGGGCTTTAATGCCACCCCTAGATGAATTCATGAATTTGCTTAGCTGGGCTTTAATGCCACCCCTAGATGAATTCATGGAGCTGCCTCTGAAATTACATAGAATGAAGAAAGTCTTTGTGAAAGAGAGTTCCATGTGCACATCAAAGCTCTACACATGCAAGGAACCTCTGGGCTGTGTCTATAGCCTTTATCCAGGTAACATCAAGAGAGTCTCTCTTGCTTATTGATACTTAGAACTTTGGAGGGAAAAAAGTCATTCGTTAATCATGCATCTGACATCCTTTATAGAAAATGAATAAATCAGAAAAAGTCTCACACAGCAATGATGCTAAATTAAGCAGTTACTGAACAGTTATTGCTGGTCAATTACTTTAGGAAAAAAGTGTGTTTTTATACAGAAAGAATAATGCATGTTTGTGTATGCGATATGAATAATGTACACTTAGTAGAAAAAAGTAACCCCATTTATTTCTTAAAACTGGTTCTTCAGTCTTCTTGGAAAGGAGAGCCAGTGTGCTTTAAGAGACAGACCATTGGATTTGGGCACATATAATAATCCTACTTATTAATCCTACCATAAACCCATTTCTAGCTTTATGCAAGTTTTAGTTCCCCATTTATGAAATAGAAACAATAATTTCCTACATCTTAGTGCTTTATTTTGCCTTAGGAAAGGCAAAATAAAGACAATATTAAACTATATAGATATAGGTATACAAAATTAATAACAGGACTTTTCCCCAGCTACCTAAATTTTACTGTATCTTTGTATTTAACAGATAGTGCTCCCCAAAAGTTCAGTTATTATACTGCTGGAAAAAAAAAGAGTCAATTTCAGTAAGAAGGTAAAATATCTTCATTGCATACTTTACCTTCCAGGTCATAGGTTGCTTCCAGAAATTCACCATCATATACTTCTGCTGGTAAACCTTATGAGAGTCCATCATTACAATTAATTCAGAGACACCCACTTTCACACAGGCAAGGAATGAGTCTGTAGTTAGTACTCCCTGTTAGTAAATGTACAGAGATATGTACTGCACCTTGAAGAAGAGTTTGGAAAGACTGAGGAATTGGTAAAATAGTGAAACTAAGATTGTGTATTTGTGTGATTCCTATTCACGGCAAACAGTTTTTTTGCCTGGTTTTCTCCTTTGTTTCTGTCTGACTGAGGTTTCAACCAAGAGAAAATGACACAACGGGGGAAAAACAAGAACCATGTTGAACACTCACAGGGTTTAGCGGTCTTCTCTTCAGTCTGCGTCAGGCCCCCGTCCGCCTCCTCACTATTATTTTGCTGTATAGAACTGTCTCCCTTGCCCTCTGTAGTGGGCGCCTGGGGACCTAAACGATTTGGAAAGTACACATGGGAATTTACTGCCATAGGCAGAAGAGCCTTTTAGACGGCCATATCTGAGCATCCAGAAAGGAAGTGAAAGATGAGAAATTTGAAAAGAAGAGATAGGCAGGAGAAATCCATTGAGCAGGAAAAAGAGAAGATTTAAAAGGAACGGAAGATTAAACTGTAGCCCAGAATAAGAAAGAGAAAAGAAACAGAGAAGAACAATCTTGTGGAGGAATAGGTTGATATAAGGCTATCTGCAAGATTGCTGGCATGACTAGAGTTGTGATTCAGTGGGTACCACAAGCAAAGCAAAGTTGCTTGCTAAACAGCCTGCACTCACAGATATCTGGCTTTCATAGCCTATATTAGAACCCCATAGTGCATAGCATGTGTAGTTCACTGCAGGGGTGTCACTAGGGAAGTGTGAGGGGTGCGGACCACACCAGGTGATACTCCAAGAAGGGTTGACACCAAAATGACTTTCTATTCTATTTGTTACCAGTGGTGCGAAAACGCATCACTGGTAGAAAATGGGGTTTTCCCAATCCCTGCCGTGACTCACGTGAGGATCACATTTCCCAGGAGGCCTCCACATCATGTGGTCTCATATAGGAGGAGGTCCATGGGGGTGACACCATGAGATCTTGTCCGTAGTGTCACCAACCCTAGTCACACCCCTGGTTCACTGGATAACATAGGATTAAAAACCTGTCAGAGGACTGGTGTGTCTTGCTAAATGAATGTAATGACCAGATTTTCAATGGGTTTTACAACCTGCTATGATGCTGGATGTTAAAATGAGCAGTAAGCAGTAGGAAGTGTGCGTTATATTTTAATGAATGTGAGCTGCCTTGAGGGCCTCTTAGGAGGTGTAAAAAGGCAGCAAACAAAAAGCCCAGATAGATAAATAAATAAATTGGACAGTAAGGCAGTAACTGCGCTGTGGGGAGGTGAGTTTATAGGCTGTGCTGGTGACAGTACTGCTACATTTAATTCAACAGTCACGTCTTACATTGCTAGTTTTTCCATTTTCATGGAAAATGTGTTGAATTTCCAGGGACTATACATTCCAGGATCAGGACACAAAACTGGGGAAATAAAGGGCTTGGGGTTGTTTACCTGAGCAACTGCACCTAATGTTATTTCAGGGATTGTTGATGAGAGACGACAATCTGATATCATCACACCCCTTTGCTCAAGTTCTGTCACACCAGGTCATCGCAGGCCTGTAAGGAGCATCTTATTCTGCTGTGTTTGTCATAAGAGAATAAGAAATACAGAACAGGTAAGGGGATCTCTTTATTACAACAACTTTATCTGGCTGATGAAGACTTGTGTGTAATTAAAAAGTTTTCATACTCCTGCTCTTACAGAAATGAGTTTACTAAAACAGATCACCTTGCCTATTTCGCATTTACTATGGCTGTTATTTTGAGATGATAGAGGAGAATTATTATCCTAATGTACTTTCATTATCAGCTCCCCAAAACTTCTGATTCACTTCTTGACAGTATAATAAATATGTGACTAGAATGAATTCATGGGATTGAGATATCTGATCATGTCAATAATATCATATGTGATCCTTTAAACCTATACATTTATGCGTCTGTGGTATGTAATATTGGCTTCACTGAAACCAGATAAAATTCTATATTAACTGTAAAGGAGCTATGGTGTTTCTCTCCCCCCCCCCCATGTCATTCTATACTACTTTACTTAAAAAAACACCCCTGCCTATGATTAAAATATCCCTAGTAATACCCCATTCAAGGGCAATAGACAAGAGAGAGAAAGAAAAGAGAAAATATTATGAGTGTATAGAATAAGTAAGCAGAACAGAGAAGAAAGGAAGAACTGAAAAAAGTGACAGCTGAAAGACTGACAGTCAAAGAAAGTACCTGGAGATCCAGGCAAAGTATTAAACTTTGTAGAAAAATTAGTTGAAGGAGAGGTACTGAAAGAAGATGCAGAACAGAGAAATTCAGATATTGAAAGAATAAAGAAAAGAGACAAGGCAGAGTAAGAGATACAGCTGTAAACATCAAGTATTTTTGTATTCTCTCGAAAGTTTTGTTCCACAGTGTTACAATATACACACGAGTAGCATTTATTGTGTATATATACATGTATATCTAAGTATG
The DNA here is from genome assembly GCA_026170595.1 of Plestiodon gilberti rubricaudatus. NCBI lineage: Eukaryota > Metazoa > Chordata > Lepidosauria > Squamata > Scincidae > Plestiodon > Plestiodon gilberti. The sequence goes on from JANXHW010000005.1 coordinate 112,379,549, forward strand.
CAAAGCATAAGTAGAATATACAGAATGCACACAAATATTGTTTGTAAAATACATTGGCTTTGTATTTTATCTGAGGTGGGTAACACCAAAATGGCAGACATATGCTGTCATTTTGAGATATCTTCTTAATGCTTTTAAGCCTATCTGAAAGAAAAAAGTAAAGGTTTTGCTCTGTTCAACAGGTACACAAGGAAGCTTGATGTGCTGCACCTTTAAATGTCTCTTGAAATACTTTCCCCCCTGTTCTTGCAAGTTTACCATTCAATGTTCATATAGCATTCTCTTGGGTTACACAGATTTCCTTCTGCAATTGTTCCCAGAGAGCTGATGATAACTAATTCACACAACTGTTTTTACATAATGGTTATCTGTTGAAGTCAATACAACTTAGCTTGTTTGATGTGGTCAACTGATCCTGTGAATGCTGCTCCTACATGTGTCAAGGTTGTCACCCAGCATTGCCTTCTGCAACTGCACACTTCAAAGGTTTTCTAGGATGCACCACATTGACAACACATTGGGTCATTTACAACACCTGTATACCATGCCCAAAGTCAGCTTGTGTTGATTACTCTACAACACCACCATCTCAAAAGAGAAATATTGTGGATCAGTCTTGATTTATCAAGCAAAAAGAATTTAATTCCCAATGACACTCTTGAACGTTTTTTGCTCAGAACCTTCTTTGACTTCTCTGACAAGAGTAGAGCTGGCCTGAAAGTTTGATAAGTTCAATTTTCCATATATTTAAAGAAAAGAGAAACTTCCACTGGTGCAATAGAAAATTGATTTACAGCTCAATCCTATCCATCCCCCCCCCCCGCCGATGCAAAGGTGCCAAAATGGCAACTGTTGCATTGGATAGTGAGGGGGCAGTTCAGGAGGCCTCCTTTGGGTAAAGGAAAGTTCGTTCCCTTACCCGGTGGTAAACTTCCACAGCATGGACAGATCTAATCAGGTTCACTTGGACCTGTGCTGCAGGATCAGGTCTGAGAAGGGGGATAGGATATTGGTGGCACTGGCACCACTAATCCCACACCCTCCCGGGCCCGATCCACCCATCCCCCACCACATTTTGCCCCTCCCCCACCCCATTCCACCTTCCCGTCAGCCCCTCTCGCCTCTCCCGCTGACTTACCTTCATCGGTGATCAGTGGGAGAAGTGCTGGAGCAGGCAGGAAGGCACTAAGTAGTGTGCCATTTTACCGAGTGCCTTTCAAGAATATTGCTCTTATGGCCCAATCCTGCAGAACTATCCGCCTGCAGAGTGTGCGCTCCGCAGGCGGAAGGTGCTGTAAATGTGCCATAAAGCGCGTTTTTGGCACCCGGAGTAAGGCATGCAGGCCAGTAGGCCTCACTCCGCCGCAGACCCGACCTGCAGCCACCAGAGCAAGGTAAGGGTTGCAACAGTGGATGCAGGGGCGGGGGGGAGGGCAAGCTGGGTGGTGAGGGAGGGCAGCCGTTGGCTGAGCCGGCCCGGGAGGGGGCGGGGATGTCAGCAGCGATAGCCCCATTCCTGGGCTTGGCAGCCCTTTCCCCACTGACTCAAATGTATGTCCCCTTCTCCTGGAGGAGTCCCCATGGAGTGGTCCTGGAAGGGCTGAGGATCCTGCGGCCAGCCCTATGGATCGGCCGTGGATCCTTACACAGGATTGGGCTTTGGAACAGGATCAAACAGAACACATTTTTGGCCTTTATACTATTCCCACTGCTCCCGACTTTTTACTCAAAACTCAGCTGGTAAACTTCAAGAATAAATCGATTTTCTACAGCACCTGTGAATGTTTTCCTCCTGCCATTCTACCATACCATATTCAAACAACCATTATCCTTTCTGAACTCCATATGCCAGATCTTGAAGAGCACTTAGCTCCCATTTATCTCTACATGGGAAAATATGATCAATATTTAATTTCAAGTACAGAATACAATGGTTTTTATTTTGGCACCAAATATCAGCCAACTTGTTTTGCATATATCTGGCACTAATTTCAAGTGCTAAGCATCTGAAAATTGCATCTTGTGTTCATCTGCAAAACGGTCCTGGCATTCAAAAAACCAGTTATGGATGATTCTTCCTAGATATAGACTAGTGTTTGCACCACTTTTAAGCTTGTGAAAGCAACAAATGATTACCTTTTTCAGTTGAGTTTAGCATTTTGAACTGGTCTTATGAATGTCTCACTATCTGATCAGTCCACAGCATAAAACATCCTAGAGAATCTTGAACCAAGGTAAGTCACTGTCTGTCTGAATATGTGTGAAGCATTCACATGAGCAGTTTGACACACCAAAATGTAAAAGATCCACACCAAATGTCAAGTTGTGTTGACTTCACCATATAAGAAAATGACTGTGAATAATAGTTAATTTGTGGATTTTCAAATTTCTGCACTTACAAAGTGTCTTACAACACTGTAAGATAGTCATTCATTCTGTTTTTCTTTTTTCTTTTTTTCAGTAAAGAAGCCCAGGGTTGCCACTGAAAGCAGACATGACACTGCCATACCAAAAGGATACATATCTAATGTCTCAGGGTTTCAGGATTATGAGACATTGGTCTGAAATGCCAGTTGGAAACCTAGGATTCCACAACAGAACCAACAACTTTGAAGCTATACAGGAGAGAGTCACAAATTTTGCTTTGGAGAATCCTCACTTTTTTTGCATGTTTGCCTCGGGGTGTGAATGGGAGCATCTCTCAGAGAGTAAAGGCAGGACATATCTCACCTAACTCATTGAAGTATAACACGGTTGTCACTTACTTCCTTCAAAGCAATACTCTATAACATAGCCATCTAAACCTGCAGCTCCAATTTGGTCTGGTGGCCTCCATTTCATGGTGACTGTAGTATCTGTTACAGAATCCACTGCCAGACAAGTGGGCGGACTGGTGACAGCTAAAACAATGGAAGAAAGCATTAGTGTTAGCACTACAACCTCAAACAGTGTCTGCCTGTTGACTGCTGCTGTTGGAAGTCGTTTACATCAGCGGTCCCCAACCTTTTTGCAACCAGGGACCGGTTATCTTCTAAAAAAAAAAAAAATCTGCGTACCGGGGGGGGATAGTAGGGGGAGCAGCGCAAAATGACACACCCCGTGACGTCACTGGTCTCCAGTGGCGCAAGGGAGGGCTGGGGGGTGGGTGAAACCTTTTGCGCCCCCTCCTGCAAGAACACTTCAGAGCTGCTTTGCAGCCCTCCAGGAGCCTCCAAAGTGGCGTGAAAACTTTGCTGCTGCCACTACCACATCGCCAGCTCTGCCACACTTGGCTCCAGAGAGCGTTGCTGAAGGCCGAGGCTATCGCTCCCAACGGGACCGCCTGCACCACCGCCCAGTGCACCCGCCCCTTTCTTCACTGCCATCGCGGCCGGACGGCAGCAGCTCCACCCACAGGCCCAGGACGTTTGCTCCAGGTTGCATTTTCTGCAGCTGCGCGAAATTGCTGTTGCCTGAGAGGGAAGGAGGGAGGTGAACAGCAGCAGTAGCAGCTCCCCTCCTGCGCAGAGGACAAACCCTCTGAAGCACCTTTGAAAAAGAAGGAAGCGAGCGGTCCTGCCCCGTGGGGGCTTGTGCACCTGCGTGCCGGGCGGGGCTTCAGGCGCCCTTTTTCCTCCCGTTCCGGCCTGGGCTGCCGTTTTGGCGCTGGGAGCCAAGAGAACCGGACGGGCCACTCATCAGCTGCTGGGGGAGCAAGTCCAGTCAGAGCGAGCCGAGCCTTCTTTCCTTGAGTCTTCAGGCAGAGGCTCGAGTCTTGGGGGGCAGCCGCGGCCCGGTTACGAACAGGCCACAGTCCAGTACCGGGCTGCGGCCCGGGGGTTGGGAACCCCTGCTTTACATAATGTTTTGAGCTATGTCTCAGTCTTGATGCTGCTGTTTGTGCATTTGCTTGCTGTAAAGGCACATGGCCTCTGCATGGGATTGTGAACTATTCTTTGGTTAGTTAATTTTTAAAAACCCAGCTGTTCAGCATCCTATTTTTCTGGGGCATGAAAAAGAAAGTAGAGGGGCAGGAGAAGAAGCTAAGTTTGGCATATATCTGCTAATATGACATCTGCTAACTAGGTAAAGAGGCTTCTTTTAAAGTTCCTGTGTATTCAGCGCAATTTTTGTTCAAGAAAAATCTTCAGCATAGCTATCACCAACTGTATATCATCATTAACAATAGGATGTGTGTGATATTTATATCAGTTGACTATACTATACTTGAGTCTATGAGAAAGGCGGTATATAAATACTGTAATAAAAAAATAAAAAAATAAATACTAGCTTAAGTCACTTCCCTTTGGTAGTGAATATGCATGCTCAGAGTGCAGGAAAGGAGCTGGGTGCATTGCATCTCCAAGTAGGAGTGACATATGCCCTCATCTTCCTCTTTCTCTGGAGCTTTAATGTCCACTATCAAAGAGTATGTAAGCATAGAGCTGTCTTTCTTCCAGGAGTTGAATGAATGCATGTGGCGACAAATTCCTATGGCTTTATACTATAGCATTCTATCCAAACAAAGGCATTTCATAAATAGTCTATCTAAAAATTCGTGTATATCAATACATTATCTACTCACCCAATGGTACAAAAGGCTTTGAAGGCATGCTTGGTTTGGAAGTGCCTATCGCATTCACTGCAAACACACGAACTTCGTAGGCAACTCCTTCAATCATCTTTTTTGGCTCAAAAGTTGTTTCTTTAATAAGGTCAAAGTTCAGCCTCATCCACCTGGAACTTTGTTTCTTTTTCCTTTCAATGTAATATCCTAAACAATATAAGCATAAATATAACAGTATTCGCTAGTGGCCCAGCACTTCTAAAATGAATGAATACAAACACCACATAAATTACGTGTTCAGCCTGATCAGGCTTCCGAGTAAGAAAAAAATTCTAATGTAAGTTTTCAAGTTTTCTTGGCCAGTTCCAACTCTCTCTTCCCCTACAAGTGGCAGATGATAAAGTTGAACTGGGAGGACAAAGCTCATCAGGGGAAATGATGTCAGGTCATATGGAGAGAGGAGAACGAGATACAAAGCTGAGCCTTTTGGCTTACATGCACACTGTCATATATGAAAGAAGGCAAATGATGATCTTTGCTGGTTTGGAGAAGCTTCTTTTTTATGGTCAGAGACTGAATGACCTCTCAGCAGGCATCATCTCAGAAGGTGATGAGATGCCACAGCTCAGTAGTAGAGCACCTGCTTTATGTGCAGAAGGTCCCAGGTTCAATTCCTGGCATCTCCAGGTAGGACTGGGAAAGATCTGTATCTGAAACCCTGGAGAACTGCTGGCAGTCAACATAGACACAAATTAATGAATGGTCTGACACAGAATAAGGCACCTTCATATGTTCAAGGTCCACAATGCTTGACACTACTATAGTACACCTTCGGCCCACATCTTAGGTGAGGGTTACATTCCAGAGTCAGCGTCTAAAGCCAAAATCACGTATACTCAAAATTACCTTGAAAATCCCTTTCAGCTGCAAAATATGTACTGTCTCTTTAAAAACTTCTAGTGTCCAATGGGAACTGAGACCAACTGAGGGAACAGCAGCTTCATTCTCCTATCTCAGGCTTAATCTGCCTGCACTACTTAAATTCTTGTGTTTCTCTCTGTCTCTCCCCCCCCCCACACACACTTGAATTCACGTAATTGAATTCATGCAAGTAAAGTCCGTGTAATATGTGGAGCGACTGTATATAACTGCTTACCTAAGATAGGGGACCCGCCATCATATGCTGGAGGTTCCCAGTTCATAATGCACCAGTCTTCTCCTACATCAACCACATTTGGTGCTTCAGGAGGGTCAGGGATATCTGTTGCAATCAAAATAATGTATATTAGTTTGGACTTCTTTTTTCTTCTACTAAAAGTGATGTTTAAAAGTGTCATGTCCCTAAAAGGCTATTAATTATTTCTATACTGGAGCAAAACTAGACTTTCAGTAGAAGACAGACTAGAAACAGATTTTACAACTTTCCTTAAATGGCCCCTGTTATATATTAAACAGCATGGTTCCTACTGTAGTGGATACAGTATCAGGTTTAGGCCCAGGTTTAAATCTCTGCTCAGCTACTGTACAAAGAGATTCATGTCATGGTCTTGGGGGGAAAAAATCACTGTATTAAGCTTAGCCTAACTCAGAGTCACTGTGAGGGTCACTAGAAGAGTTACATAGTTCTTTTATATTGGAAAGACCCATAGAAATGATAAAGAATGATGCTAGGACTAAGTACACCAGCTGCATAGGCGTCCGCTGACATGGTGCGGTGGGGCGGTGGGCCCCAGGGCGTCAGGGCGGAGAGGCTCTGGGAGGGGCGGAGAGGCTCGGGAGTGGGGCGCGGGAATCCTTTAATTTGAATATTTATTTGCGGTTTTTCCGCAAATTTAAAGTGTAAAAACAGGGATTTTCAAAGTGTGTGTGTGCGTTGTGGCCACTCAAAGTGTGTGTGTGCTTTGCGGCCACTTATCTGATCTCCAGGACATTCCTCCAGCAGGCTGGCAGCAGCAGCGACGATCGCAAACCTGCCGAGTTTGCTTGCGCATGCCTAGTCCGTCCTTGCTAACTCCCTGAGTTTGCGCATGCGTAAACTCCGGAAACTCCTGCGCCCGGAGCAGGGAGAGGCTGTGTGCCCTGGCGCAGAAGTTTCCGGAGTTTACGCATGCGCAAACCCAGGGAGTTAGCAAGGACGGACTGGGCATGCGCAAGCAAACTCCGAGTCCGGCAGGTTTGCGATCGTCGCTGCTGCTGCCAGCCTGCTGGAGGAATGTCCTGGAGATCAGATAAGTGGCCGCAAAGCACACACACACTTTGAGTGGCCGCAAAGCACACACACACTTTGAAAATCCCTGTTTTTACACTTTAAATTTGCGGAAAAACCGCGAAAAAACTTAAAAAAAACCCGAAAGCTCATTATGCAAATTACTTACTTAATTTGCATAATGGGGCGGCGGGCTTTTCCGCCCCAGTTGCTGGGGAGCCTGGGTACCCCTCTGACCAGCTGAGCTTGGTACAAAAGCCTTGAACTGAAATAACTTACCAACCACTTTGACATTGATGTGGGCTGTATCTTCTCCAGCCTCGTTCTTTAACATGATTCTGTAGACGCCTGTGTCATCTCTCTCAGCTGAATCAATCACCAAGCAACTGCTATCTGGATAATTCTCAGCCCGTATTCTGCTTGCAGGATCCATGAGCCACTAGCAGCACAATTTAAAACAGTACCCTTTAAAAAGTCATTTGAATAAGGCAGTGGTTCCCAAACGTTTTAGACTCGCGGCTCCCTTGACCTCCCCTGCCGTTAGCCGTGGCTCCCCATTACAGTGCACTTAAGAGACAGGCACTCTTTACACACTCAGAGGCACCCTTTCTTATATGTATGTGTATATTCCCAAAACGAGCCCTAAATTACATTTGTACCTTGTCCCCTCTACTCCACATAATTTTTGGAGCAGGTTCTCCAGAGACGGGGATCTCAAGTCGTAATTTGGTTCCTGCTACCACTGTCACTGTATTACCGTCACCAAGCCCATCCAGGTGGATTTTAGGTGGATCTGAAAAAAAATGAGATAATGAGGAATTCATGAAATGAATTTCTATGAACACTTTGATAAGTGCACTAATGCATACAATATGATCGCTAATGTAATTTTTAAAAAGGGTGAATATTTTCTAAAGTTGTGCATTTTACAGATGGTTGACATTTTGGAATAAAAAAAGTAATACTTCCTATTTGCTATTCCAAACTTATGTTAGCAAGTCATCAGTAACCCCTTGGTTCCTATACATGCTATAGTCAGAAATATTACAGATAGATAGACCCAAGTTTTGTTAATCCTATGCAAGACTGTGGGCATTGCACCCTCCTCGATATCATCCCATGGGGGAAGCTCTACCGCTGGGAAGAGAGATTATGACATTTTAGGGTGATAGAGGAAATACCAGGATGACCTTAGCTGCTGCTTCAAGCGTTTGTTGGGGAAGTGCACAGGACACAAGGAGGCATGATAACTGGGATCAAATGAGGGCTGAGCTTAAGTATGGGTTCAAATCTCAGGGCTGAGCTTTAGTCTGCTCAAGGCAGATGGCTGATGTGAGGCTTCATAGGCTTCTCTGTGAATCCAATGGAACATTAACTAATTTTATAGTGAAAACAACCAAGAGTCAACCAAGAGGCATATTAAAGATGAACAGACTTATTGTTAGGCTTAAAGGTGCCACAAGACTCTTCATTATTTTTGCTTCCGTGGACTACTGTGGCTATCCCTCTAGCCTCTCTCCTTACACTTATTTATACAAACTGGTCCAAGCTACAATGAGCCCCAGACATATATACCAATTCTACCACTTTCCCAGAGTGCCACAATGCTGAAATATCTCCCTCATCTCCCTTTTATCTTCTTCTATCTTGTTTCTTCATACTTATCTGAGGAAAACAAAGGCTGGTTATTCTGCAATTCTACAAAAGCCCAAAGTTGTAACAACAAGAACTTACCGTATTAATTGGGGCATAACACGCACCGGCATATAACACGCAACTTAGTTTTAACAGTGCTATTTGAGTAAAAAAAATTAAGCATTTTTCCACCTGTGGTTCTCACTTGACTGTAGTTTTCCTGTTCTGTGGGACCACCATTGCCACCTATGTTGGCCCCACTGCCACTTATTTACCCAAGCAGGACAGAATTGTTTCCAATTCTGGGAAAAAGGTGTCTGCCCTCTCTGTGTTCAGGGTTGCAGAGGAGAGGAAAGGGGTGCAAAAAGAAACACCAACCAAACAATTTTGGAAAAACACCACGCAGAAATTAGAGAGACAGAAGGGGGATTGCAAAAAGAAAATCTGAACTGCAGGGCATAAAGAATGAAACTTACTGTGGGAAAATGCCACTTTATTTCTAAAACAACAGGAGACGATGAAACAAAACGAAACGAAACAAAATAAAACATAGTGCCGAGATCATTTCCCTCCCCCATTTCCCTCCCCTGCAGAGATAAACCAAAATACCTCAAAGGCAAAGGAGAACAAAGAACTGGCAAAGCAAGCAGATTACCTCCCCCCCTCCAACTCTTAGACTCTCGCTTCAGAGGTGTGTGAATAAATTTTAACTCCTGACAAACAGCTGATAGCTTATGCGGAAGTTGGCTGCAACGGAGCTCCTTCTTGCCTGCACCTCTCCACCTCCAAGGCTCAGACTGCAGACAGAAAGAGGGGGATCCATGGGGCTCTAAAAAATCCGGGGGGGGGGAGTTTTGAAGCCTCAATTTTGCAGCATTGGTGTATAACACGCACCCCACTATTTTGGGCCAACATTTAAGACAAAAAAGTGCATGTTATATGCCGAAAACGTGTATGTTTTCACTGCAATTCTTCATTTCTTTTTGTTGTTTTTACAGATAATGAACACTCTTAATAAATTACTGATAACAAAACAAAGCTGAAATACAGGAAGTGGAAGCAATCTGCAGAGAATCCAATAGATCCAATCTCTATTTTAGGTCTAACAGTTCATATTACAGTACATTTGTGAACCATGCAGACTTGACTCTGAATATTAGACACATGCCCCAGATAAAATAAAAGAGGCACTAGGAAGTTACCTATAATATGCACTTTGCAGGGGATGTTGACATTGTAAGCATCTGGGACAAACATGTATTCGCCATCATCATCAACAAGGGAGCTATCAATAATTAGTCGGTGGATTCTATGGAAAGTCAAGATGGGAAAAAATATTATGCAAGTATTCCCAAATTTAAAGGTGCTATACACATTGGGGATACAAAAGGATTTAATGTAGCTATGAGACTCTAAGAAAATTTTGTATGATATGGTAATACAAACAATTCATTCCTTTGTGTAATATTTCTGAATCTAAAAGGTTGAGTGTATACATATTTTTACAGAGATGTCTTACCACTAGGTAGGTATGTACACACACACACACACACACACACACACACACACACACACACGCATATCTATCTATCTATATCTATATATATCTATATATCTCTATCTCTATCTATATCTATATCTATATATATATATATATAAAGTCCACGATCACAGAAAGGCCATTTTTTCCATGAAATACATAGTCATTCTGCAATAACGATGAGCAAGTGTCCGGGATCATTGTGTGGCATGCCTACCTTCCTTTGTGATACATCTTGATGCGGTCACTTGGCTGGAGAAGCTGCCCGTTCTTGTACCACTTCCCTTCTACATTCTCAGAGATCTCACATTTCAGAGAGAGCTCTTTGCCAAGCCTCACAGTTTGGTCTTCCAATCCCTGCAATATCTTCAGTGGTCTCACTTCAGAAATGAGGAATGAGAGAAATTATAGCAGCTGTTCATGACTTTCACTGCAAGTTGCTAATGCTTACAGTGCTGAGCTGAAGCAGCTTCGCAGGCATCTGCGGGGGCATACAACCACATTGGAGCTTCCACATGCACAGTCTTCCACATTTACTGTAATGCTGGAGGCAGTGCCACATAGGCATCCCAACTGCACAAACAAAAGGCTTCACAGCAGTCAAGAATGGGGCGCCCTCTCACATCTGGGAGTTCCAATGCATATCATATGCACATATGACACCTCCTTATCTTGTGTCAGACCATTGGTTCTTCTAGTCTAGTATGATCTACACTGACTGGTGATGATTCTCCAGAGTTTTAGACAGAGGTCTTTTCCAGTCATCCCTGGAGATGACAAGGACTGAATGCAAGACTTTCTACATACAAAGCAGGTGCTCTGCCACTGAGCTATGGCACCTCCCCAAGAATTTACAGAGCTCTGAATTAAGACAGTGCCTATTAACATTGCCTATAATCCAGGGGTTCCCAACCTGTGGTACTAGTACCACCAGTGGTACTTCGGTCGACTGCTAGTAGTACTCGGACTGCTGGACCACTGGAACCCCATTCCGACACGGCCCTTTTGGTGGCGCATTTTTGCTCCCAAGATGCTCCTGCCTGTGGTCGAGCCTCTCAGGAACGCTGAGAAGGGCCCTCCCACCTGCCCAGAGCCTCCTCCCTGCGTTTTCTGGCCTCTGAAAACCCAGAAGTAACTGGTGATGATGTCATCGCCAGTCACTTCTGGTGATACTCTGGTGGCACCGGAGGTGGTACTCGACTGGGAAGGGGTTGGGACCCCCTGTTATAATCAAATGATCAACTAAATTCAAATAAAGTAAAAATGGGAAGCGTGCAGCGTACAGAGCCTTATCCAAAAAGATTATTGCATTGCTCTTGTCTAATGCAGGGTTTCTCAACCAGTGGTACTTGTACCACCAGTGGTACTTCAGCCAAATGCTGGTGGTACTTGGACTGCCAGACAACCGGAACCCTGTCCCAATGCGGCGCTTTTGGTGGCGCATTTTCGCTCTCAAAAGGCTCGCCTTTGTGGCGCGTTTTTGCTCTCGAGAGGCTCTTGTCTCAGGAATGCTGAGAAGGGAATGCTCCCACCTGCTCCCAGGAATGCTCCCACCTGTCCAGAACCTCTTGCCTGCATTTTCTGGCCTCCGAAAACCTGAAAACTCAGAAGTAACTAGTGAGGATGTCATCACCAGTCACTTCCGGTGGTACACAGCAGGAGAGTGGCGCTGGAGGTAGTAAGGGTAACCCCTTTGGCAGGGAAGTGGTTGAGAACCCCTGGTCTAGTGCATAAAGAGTTCATGACATATGTGTGTACACGTTCTAGCATAAGCAGAATGTCATTCTTCACTCACAGTCAACTTTTAACTTGGCAGCTGATTGTCCTCCAGTTGTCATCACTGAATAAGTCGCATTGTCAGATTTGGTTCCTTCCTCTATTATTAAAGTGTGCTTTTTACCCTCAATTTTCACTTTGTATCGAGATCTACTATCAAGGGGCAGCTCCACACCATTTTTAAACCTGAACAAAAAAAGTATAATCATCTTCATTGCACCACTTCTTAGGCCTCACAATTCACCTGGTTATATTGGGTCAACTGTGAACTGAAAACAATTGTGGTAGGTGAACATTTTACATTTGGGGATGTTCAATTTTGGCTTTTTTAGAATAAATTTGCAAAATTACAGATTTTATATGATATTTGAAATGATCCAGCATTGTCACATCAACACACATTTTCTTTCTATGATACCTTTTTCATCATGTAAGGCAGTGGTGCCCAACCTGAAGGTCTACCTTTTAGTACTCAATCCAGTGGTGGCCAACCTGTGGCATGCAACATGCCACTTTTTATGTAGATAATCTTGAACGTGCCACTAAAATAAATAAATAATTCTAAATCTTTAAAGCACAGTGATAACGCAATCCTATGCACGGCTAAAGTGCCATCGCCTTCAGAGGTGGGAGGGGCGGCGGCAAGAAATAGGGCCTTCTCAGCAGTGGTACCGACCTTATGGAATTCCCTCCCTCTAAACTTACAAACTGCTCCCTCCTTGGGGTCCTTCCGGCAAGGCCTAAAGACATTTCTATTTAAACAAGCCCTCAGAGTTAACCACCCAGCCCAACTATTTTAGTGGTCCCGGCCCTTTTTATAAGGGGTTTTTACTCCTGTTTTATATTTTGTGCTGTGTTTTTAGATTGTATTAAGAATTTTATATTATATATTTATTAAATGATTTATATGTATTTTATTGTTGTAAGCCGCTTTGAGTCCCCCCTGTGGGGGGGAGAAAGCAAGATATAAATAATAATAACAATAATAATATACTCAAAAGTAAGCCCCATTGTGTTCAATGGCCACCAGTCCCACAGTCTCCAGAGCAGTATGCACTTGCAGCCTGCTCCTTCCCTCCAGTGGCACATCCAAACTACCTGGGAGGGAGGGAGTCACCGTGTCCTGCAAAAAACCCCTCCTCTTCAAAGGATGGCAATAGAAGAGGACTGGCCCGAAAGGCACCCTTTTGAGTACTAAAAGGTAGACCTGAAGCTACCTTGAGATAAATGCATCAGCACCTAAATAAATCCAGCTAAAGTTTACTTTACAGTAAAGTAAATCCAGCTAAAGTTTAACTGAGGCAAGGAGGTGGAGAAATGGGAGGAGATGGAGTGGAACAGGGGGTAGAATGAGGGCTGCAAGGGGGCGATATTGGCGGCAGCGGTGACACTGAAATCCTATCTCCCTTCCAGGTCTTTATTCGCCTTCCCAGGTCCATTCAGAATTGTGCCAGCAAAATCACTGGCATGGGTCCAAGTGAACCTGTTCTGGAGCTGGAGGTTTATCCCCGTGTAAGGGAACAAATGTTCCCTTACTCAGAGGAGACCTCAGGGACTCCCCCCCCCCTTGCAGGACTCAGTGCGTGCTCAGGCAGCACAGCTGCATTGGCGGGGGAAGGAAAAGGATAGGATTTGGGCTTTAGCCACAGCCAAGACCTGTAAAAGCAGTGGGACTCAAGTTAGCTGAGACTAACTTGTTCCTTCAGACACAAGTAATCTTAGTTGGACTGGGGTCAAAATATTTATTAAAGATGGATGGAAGTAGCATACCATTTCACATTTGCATCATCTTCAGACACTTCAACTGATAATTCTATTCTGTCACCAATATAGGCATTGGTATCGTCCAGGCCCTTTGTCACTATCACTGGAGGCTCTACAGGGAAAGACAATCATAAGAATATCAGAAAAAAGCTGCTATAAAGCATCAGATTTGCTTAAATACTGACAGAAAAAGCTTGCAAGGGGGCAGAGGTAATTGCTTTTTTCTCTAGGGTTCTTGTCAGTGACAATGTCCAGAGAGAGAATGGGGAGGGGGCTAATTTTCTCTCTCATTCTCCTTGGTGTCAGAAATGTCTGGGCATTCTGCGCCTGAAGATATATTGCATCCTCTACTCATGAATCTACTGGCCTTCTTGTGTGTCTATCTTCCCGAGTACAAGGGGATGTATCCACCTCCTGAAATATTGACTATTAGTGAACCAACACCATTTTATATTAGTAGAGAAGCTGGAGGAATCTTTGAAATAAATGCTGGTATTGTTTACCTCTTACAAACAGTTCTGTAGAGCATTTCTCATCTCCAGCAGTCACATGATAACGGGCATCATCTGTCAGCATGCAGTTGTTGATAAATAAGATTCTCTCATTACCTTTGTGCTCAAAAATGTATCTGTTGGAACAGACAAAATAACAAATGAAAATTATCTGCAGACACTGGACTTTACATATCATTTTTTCAGATCCTAGAAGGATAATGTTGAGGAATACTTTTTGACTGTCTCACGGCCCAATAGGACTTGCTGCCAGCAGAACACACATTCTGCTGGCAGTGACTGCTGCAAAAGCGCAGTAAAGCGCTTTCCGGCAGCACGCTCAGTAGCACACTGCCAGGAAGGCGGCAGGAAGGCTGGGCCCTTCCTGTATGTGTTGTCAGGTCTTCCTCTGCCTGCCAGAGCAGGTAAGCCAGCGGGAGAGATGGGAGGGGTAGGAAGGGCGGAATGGGGGTCGGGAGGGGGCACAATGGGGCGGGAGGCTGTGGAAAGGGGTGGAGCAATGCATTCTGGGTCGAGCCTGGGAAAGTGAGAGGGAGTTGTGCTACCCGGAAGAGGCTTCTGGAGCATGATTTCCCCCTCTAACGGCCTGAAAATGAAGCGGCTTGCCAGCGAAAGCTCTTTTTAACTCTTTTCTTTGTTAAAGCATTTTACATTGGCCCCTGTATCCGCAGTAGCAGACTCTGCTATCCGCGAATTTCAGTATCCGCGGGGGTTCCAGGAACAGAACCCCTGCGGATACAGATGGCCCACTGTACAGTACATATTATTTCTAATTTTTGCTTTGTTTAATTTTTTTATCGGCTATAGTCCATGTTCATGTATAATTTATTGGATTGTTACTCTCTTTGCCCTGCAGATGCTACTGTGACTTTGATTTTTAAAAGGTACCCCTGGAGTTCAGTGCTCCCTTGGGAGGAATTTTTTTCCCTAGATGGCTCTCCTCTGCCTGGTCTCTGTAGCTTTGGATGGTGGCAGCAGATAACTACCAAGGTCTTTTCCCCCATTCAGCTGCTGGTCCAGTAAAGGGAAAGTGGGAAGCAGGAAGAGGTGTGTGCATGCTTGCCACTAGGCACTATTCCCCTTGGTTAGCTGGCCTTCTCTCAGGAGTCTTTTCCCTGACAATATATTGCAAACACAAACTTCAAGAGGGCCGAACAGAACAGTCTCTGAAACCCTAGATCAGTGAAGATGGAAATAACCCGTAACAGGAGCCTAGGTTTCATTCCAGCACTCTTGACATATTTTTTTAAGTACAATAATAGCTGGGTAAAGGAGCCAACATTACTGGTAGGCCAGTTGGCTCAAGGGATAGGTAATAGATATGGAACCTTTCACCTTGAGGTCAGTGGTTCACATTTGTTTCAGGTCAGTAATGACCAAACACTATTAGCATCTAACAGCTGTTCAGTGGCCTGAAAGATGCAAGGTGGTGTATTTAATTCAGCTGGCTTCTTGAGAGAATGTATATAGGCCTTGGGGAAGCCACTGCTCACAGCCACCACAATCCCTGTCCAAGAGGCTGAAGCCCCTTCACACAGCTTTTCGTTCTTTCTGCCTGTGGACTTCATTGCTGGGAGATGTTGGCAGTGGAGAGAATTCCTTTGGAGAGATTCAGGACTGGAAAGCATGCCACCTGTCCCACAGGCTCTGCCCTTCGGCATCTAAGAATGTGGTAGAATATTAGACTCTTCTATTTCAGACTGTAGGTGGGAAGTCATATTTTTGAATCCTCCCACATGGAAAAAGCACCCTGAATGTAATAAATTAGCAAATCAGGGAGAGGTTACTACATGTCGTAAGGGTTGTTTTAGATTAATATTATTAACAATATTTATATACCACTGTCATGAACTGTTGGTTCATGTAGGCTTGGGATTTTCTTTATCTGTTGTAAATAGAACTTTAGTAGGTTTTTGCAGGACCAACCTTATAGTACTACTTCTGTGTAAAATGTCAGATGGAGAAGTACGGGTGGGCCCCCATATCCGCTGGGGATATGTTCCAGGCCCCTCCGTGGATACTTGAAACCGTGGATAAGAGCAAACACCCCCTCCATGGTTTCCTGAGGGCACCCCCTCCCTGCCTTCCCTGTAAGCAGGCATGCTTGCCCCCCCCGCTCTTATTTTTCTTTCAGCAAGCTTTGTTTCTTCCTTAAAACAAACAGGGAAGCAGCCTCCATTGCAGGCAAGTAGAACGAGACTAAGTCCTAGAGAGGCTCTGCAAGCCTTCTGTTAACCTTGCAGAGCCTCTCTAGGACTTAGTCTCGTTCTACTTGCCTGTAATAAGCAGCCAGAGGCTGCTTCTCCTGTTTCTTTAAGGAAGAAAAAGTAAAAGCCTGGGGGGGTCCCCACAATCCGTGGATAACTGAAACCGTGGATAGCGAATCAGTGGATATGGGGGCCCACCTGTAAATTGAATGGGAGAGTTAACTGAAAACAGAAGGGCTCCTCGTTATGGGAAAGATAAATTCCTCAAGAAGAGCAGAGCTTGGGCAGTCTCTCTGGTGTAGAGGTTGAGGAGAGACCTGGGAAAGAGTAGAGTGTAGTTGACTAGTCAAAAGGAGATTAAAGTATTTGAAAGGTTTTTTTATCGGCTGTTTTTAAAGTTTTAGTGTTTTTACTTGATTGTACCTCAATGTTGGGAAAACCCTCTTCTCTTCTATGTTTATAGGTTTCTAATTAAAACTTAATAATAATTGTGCCTGGGTTGTTTGTGAAGTGAAAGACTATCTGCATACCTTGACTTTTTATTGTAATAGGAGGAGGTTTAGCTCAGGAAACCCCTCCAATCATATTAATTCCTGGGCTGGTGGCAGCGGAGTTACCAAGTCTCTTGTTTTTCCCTTGCTTGGCCATGACAACCACTTTTTAACAGTAGTTCACAATACGGTTTACATAGTAAAATAAATCAATAAATGGTTCCCTATTCCCAAAGTGCTCGCAATCTTTTTCGTTTGTTGGAAAAATATTCTAAATTCTGACCCCATGCCTGCAGTCTGAAGTCTGTGCCATAACAAGGGGAATTAGCATCCAAGGTAAGGAAAAACGAGCCCCCCCCCCCCGGTAGTTGACAGAATTAGGATCCCAGAAAGTGGGTGAAATAGCATACCAATATGTATTTAACTTAATTATATATACAGTATATTATTATATGTAATTTAATTAATTTTTGTATATGATATATGTATGGTGCTAATCCATAACATATTTGGTCTTGGCCTTGTTTAGATGTGAATTTGAGTAGCTAAGTGCTACTCATTGAGTGCAAATACACACACACACACACACACACACACACACACACACACACACACACTTTATATATAAATAAATAAATTGAGGTAATTATAAAAAGAGCAGGACTTGAATCTCAGATGATGACCACCCCACCATTTAACATTTTTGTGCCCTTTCTATTTTTGTGCCTGGGGCACATGCCCCACTTGCCACACCCTTGTCTGAAGGGTGATATTTTGAACTGTCTGAAGTGGAACAGTCCAGAATTCTACCACCTTGCTTTGAATATTATGTGCATGCATGCAGCACGTACCAGTTTACAGTTTATAGAAAAGTGAGGAACTGGGATTCTCTCCCAAAATAATAATAATAGCACAATCCTGTGTGGCCAGCCTAAGTGGCCAGCCTAATGGGACGGCTGCTGTATCCTAAGCCCTTTCCGGGCCACACCTGGGCTGCTGGAGCGCACCTCGGGAGAAGGGGATGTTCGTCCTCTTCCCCGGGTGTAGATGAGCCTGGGGCCTATGGGCCTCCTCGGATGCACGCCAGCTCTGAAGCTGACGCAGGCTACCACGAGGCATAGGATATTGGCGCCGATATCCCCGCCCCCTCCCAGCCCAGGCTGGCCAATGGCCCCCTCCCTCACCACCCCTGCCTGCCCTCCCCTGCACCAAGCGGCATGGAACTCACCTGCAGTGGCCGTTGCAGGTTCAGGTAGGTGCCGGCCTCCACACCATCGCCGCTTACTCTCCAGGTGTCAAAAATGTGCTTTCTGGAACATTTGCAACACCCTAGGCCAGTGGAGCACTAGGCCCGCCGGCCTATAGTTAGGCAGGATTGGACTGCTAATTGGAACCCTGGATCTGTGCTATGCTCTCCTAGAATACCAGCTGCCTTTAAGCAATGTAATTCTTCAGAGCAAGGCATTTGGCATAATTTTATTCTTGGACAAATAATTCCTCAGATTTCATTTTTCCTCAAGAGTCCCTCTTTGAGAAAACACAAAAGGAGCAGCTGCTCCTTGCCTCATAATAACTCATCAAGCATCACTTGAGTGTTTTTTGAAGCTCCGCACTTTGCCTCAATTTTACCACCATGTTTGTGACAGGAATATTTTTGCTCAGACACTACTTTTCTGTGCAGATTTCTAGAGCCTATCTTTTTACTGATCAACATTATAGAGGCAGATAATGACCCAGAAAAATCAAGAGCTATAGAAATTCAAGCCCAGTAGGGTAACCTCCCATCCTGTGGCACAGGAGTCTGGCCTATCTAGAGCTGCAGAAATTTAGGCCCCAGCAAATCACGTCTTCATTTTATGGGGCAGGAATGAAACGGAGCAAATTCAAGATGAGCAAGCTTATTTCCCTATCAGTGCATGTGTTTGGAATATCAACAGCTACAGAAATTTGAGCCTACGCAAGCTGCCCTCCTTAGTCTATGGATCTGGCCTGTGACAGAGTGCACATGCTAACTAGCCACAACAACCCATCACAGTCCTGGAAATAATGAAAAAGGATATGAAGGCCAATGATGTGACTGCCGAACATGTGAGTTCTACTATGTCTCATTTTGGATATTAAACACAACTGCCATGTAAGAATATAATGAAATTACAGCCCAGCTGAACTGCTCTGTGAGCAGAATTTGTCTGCATCTGTCAGTAGTTAGTGAGTTTCAGTAATCTGAGAATGATCCTAAGAAGAATATTGTACGATTCCTGTTTCAAATGCAAATTACTGGCACCTTCTTGGCAGTGTGTGTTTGTTTAACTGAGTGGCTAACAATGTCAGTGGTGAATGGTCAGTCACAGATGAACTCAACAACAACACACCCTCCCTTTTGGAAGGTGTTTGTAATGGTATGTTGCTGCTGAACAGAAATGAAAGGCCTAAAAAAAGTGCTAAGTGAGGGAGCAGGAGTGGTATTAAAACAATTTAATTGCTGGATTAGACCAATATCCATCTACTCCAGCATTGACTTTCCATCTTTAGAGGCTCACAAGTCAAATAACCTCAGTCCTCAGTCTTCCAGCACCTTGTTATCAGAAGCATGCATTTATCATGATTTCATTGTAAGCCACCTTGGGTGCCCAATTGTGAGGGGAAAGGCAGGGTAAAAATGCTTTGCATAAATAAATACAGGTGCCTCCCACTTAACAACGGGGATACATTCCCTGAACCCCTACGTTAAGCAGGCCTGTTGTTAAGTGGGCCTTTCCCTACCTTTTGAAGTCTTTGACGTTTGAGGCCTCTCCAGAGGCCTTTCCTGGCCTCTGCAGGCCTCAGAATGGCCCACAGTGGCCTCCGTAAGGCACTTCCAGTTTGCTCCGAAAACCAGAAGTGCGTTACAGAGGCCTCTGTGGGCCGCTCCGGAGAGGCCTCAAACTTCAAAAGGTAGGGAAAGCGACCAACAACGTTCTGCCTAACAACCTCTTTGTATATCCGGGGGGTCGTTAAGCAGAATGTCATTAAGCAGGGGATACCTGTATTGCCTCTGAATATGGTGGTTGTATCTAGCTATTCTGGCTAATATTCAATTCTATCTAAACAATCTGACCATTTTTTAAATAAAAACAATATCTTTAAATTTGAGTTAATCATGGACATACTTACTTTCCGCTTGGTCGTATTTCTTGGCCATTTTTATACCACTTAAGTTCCACGGTTGGATCAGCCAACTCTACTGCAAACCTTACTCGACCTCCTTTATCCACTTGATATGCAGGATCCAAAATCTTAGAAAAAGCTGTTGGATGCGAAGGATGTTGAGGAAGAGAAGTAGATACAGAACATATATGCAAAAAAACATAGGCATTGTCATGAAATTTTACAATGTATAGAAAAGTAGATAATAAGGGGGTTCTTATACAGTATTAACAGTATGTAACATTATCAAAAGTAGATTGAATATTGCTTTGAATATTTTTATTCAAATGCCGAAATGCCCTGTTTTTAAAATGCCCAGAAATGTTGGGAATAAAATAAATAAAAATGATCACACCAAAAGATATATTTTAATTATCCTCCTTAAAATGTATTTTGTGACAATGGTTTATTTATTATTAAGGTATATGCTGCTTTTTGTAAAAAATAAATAAATCCCAGTGTGGATGGTTGGAACAACACTGGAGGTAAAGGTTCTTCCTTCCTTCCCCTGAGGAAACCTCCAGCATGCAAATCTCCCTCGCGGGATGCAGCTAGCACTGCTGCATCGCCGCATGGGAGTTTAGTTAGGATCGGGCTGCTCCGTCCCATGCGTTCTCTATTCTTTGCATGTAGGTAGGCAACATATAGTGGATGTAGGGATAGAGAGGGAGTCTTTGTTGGTCCTCTGGCATGTGTGGGAAGGCTCTGACTGGCATTCAGGCAGCACACGATTCCGTGTGCTGCCAGAGTATTTTTGTTTTACGACTGCCGTATGGCAGTTAGCACTGGTGGAATGCTTGTTCTGCCAGCACTGAAGCCCAATAGTATTGGGTTGTTAGCAAAATTCTTCATGTCTGTCAGCTGTTAAAAAGATAACAGCTTTCTTTGAGTAAGAATGAGCAACCTAGTCAACCTAGTCAAACCTAGACCAATTCATGTATAGAGGCTTTTCTGAGGAAATTTTCCTTGGTTTCCTCAATATATAGGACCATGCTTTTTCCTTGTTTTCATACCTGCACTCTTCTTTTCTTCCCTGCGAGTGCGCTTCAGACGTTTCAACATGCCCCTCAGATCGGTGATTCCATACTGAAATGCAATTTTCTCATAGTCATTAGGGTTTGCTTTTTTCAGAAGGTCCCACACATCTATATCAGGTTCATCAGGCTCTTGCTTAACCTCCCTAATTAGAAGCAAAAGGGGGGGGGGTTTACAGGAAAAAAGAGAATGCACCACAAGTTAGCGAGATCTTTCAGCATTATGACGTGGGCAAGTGGGAAATCAAATCCAAGGAAGGCTAGTACTGGACATATTTTAGCTAAGTCTTCTGGTGATTTAGATCAAAGGTTTAAGGATGGCTCTGAGCTAATGGTTGGTTGTGTAATCAGACATCCTTACAGTAGAAGGGAAGAGAAGTAGCAGGAATCAGATGCGTACTTACCCTTGTCTTCAGTGGGCAACATTTTATAGATCTTGAGTTAGCCTTTTGAGTTCAAACCTGTGAGATTTCACATGAAAATAACTGAAGTTCTGCACCAATCTATTGTTATTCCATATTTGTGAGTCAACTGGTAGAAAGAACTTTGAAACAAATAATTTTAAGGGCTTGAATTTTTACAGATGCTAACACAAAGATGCTTTATGTTGTATCATGTGTTCATTTAGTGTACACATGATACCACATAAAGTGTACAAATGATTAGGTTTAATTGAATTGTCAAATATTTTCAGGGAAATAAAGCAGCTAACTATTAATAGTATATGTACGTGACTGATTTCTATGCTATTTTATTATCCTATTTATGCTTATATTTTATGAAGCTTGGCTACTTACTACAAAACACTGCTATTTCAGTGAGATTCTGCCTGGTCAAATACCAGGTCAAAATGCAACCATGTCCAAAGACAGACACACATTAAAGTGACAAATTCTCACTTCAACGAGCTGGCCATCCTGGCCGTGGCAACTCCTCTCAGTTGTAATGAGAGGTATGCACAGGCATCAACAGGAATAAAGATGAAAATGTGCCCCTTAATATTAGGTGGTAGTTGAGAATGAGGATTGGTGTATCCTGATTTTCAGCTCATTACAGAAATACTCCTTCAGCCACTTTATTTACCTTGTTCAACTGAAGAACAAATCCTTGATCAAACAAACTTTGTCCTGAGGATCAAATGGCTACTCCAGAGCAGATAATGATCATACAACTTTTATTTGTTTTAGACAGACCTATAGCACATTTGCATTCTTTTGTGTATGCTTGGAATGGCATGCTTGTTGAGCTTTAGGAGAAATAGATTATTAGATTCTTCCAGCAATCTAGAAACCATTCAAGTTCTCATCAGTCCTGCTATCTATTGCATTCATTGTATCCAAGTAATTAAGTCAAGCCTGTTTCTGAAACCTGTTATCGTAGTGTGTGATGGCGGTAGGCCCATGTCCAGTTGCCTTTGATTTCCACAGTTCAATGGCTTAGAGTTCCATTGACAGCATAGGTCGACATACTCTCATTTGGAATGCAGTCATGTGTTCTAATAATAATTTGCCTGGTAGCCATAAATAGTGATGTAAATCTGACATATTTACAGCCCAATCCTATTCTGGGCCAGTACAGAGTGTGCAGTGGCGCTGGTGCAGCCTCCACCGCATGCTATGGGCTGGTAAGTAAAACGTACCTCTCCATTGCTGCCTGGTCACCAGCCGGCCCATAGAATACCTACTCCGCCATTTAGTCCCCAATGGGCCTTCTTAAATCTGAGTAGCTTAAAGGGTGTGTGTTGAGGCCGGGCCAAGGGCATAGAATATCAGTATCCTCAACATGCCCTTGAACTGTCCCGATCCCCACCCTGATCCTCCCTGAATGCCCCCTCCGCCAACCTACCTGCTCTGGCAGGGGGGTTGGCTCTCCATTGGTGCACGCGTGGGACTGCCAGTCGTTTGCACTGGTGGCCCCAAGCCATGTGCTGTTACAGTGGCTGTCACATTGACAGCCTGGGCCTTGCGCTCATGGAGCACGAGTTCCATCGATACATGGCCCAGATAGGACTGGACTGTTGACACTAGCCTGATTTAAGTGGTTTCTGGATTCTACTGTTCCCAACTGAAAATTTGCAGAGTCACAATATATAGTACTGTACAAGTATTTGGATTTTTCCTAACATGCGTGCTGATCAAAAAAATTGTCTTGAGTTAGTCAGTGAAATAATGATGAAATTGCAATACAATGATTAACTAGAAGCTTAAAAATAGCTGAAGTGTTCTTAAAACTCTTAGTGGTACATAGTTGAGTAAAGCTTAACTATCCTTAATGGAACCTACCCTAATATGCACATAGATTTTCAGTATTTTGATATTGGTAAAATACTGCTATTTTTTAATGTAATAAAGTTGTGTAACTGTAAAATAGTGTCAAAAATTGATTTGCCCATTATCCACACAAGAGTTACATTTCTATAGGTTTATGTATGTACATATAAATATATCCATAAACAAGACTAAATGTAGCAGTCATAGCCATAATTCCACACTACCACAAAATTCACTCCAACCTTTCCACACATGTTGTATGTTAGTAAGAAACAACGGCAAATCAAGCCAAGCAAATGCATTTCCAATATGAGTATTAATACAAACGTTACATGAGCACATATCAAATTGACTGCGCAATCCGACTTAACTTTTGTGCCAGTTTAACTAGCAGCGCAGCAAGAACAGGAAATCCCCTTCAAATTCCTCTTTTGGAGGGGATTTTAATCCCTTTTCCGTTCTGAGGCCTCCCATTCTCGCTGTGCCGCTGGTTAAACAGGCACAAACGTTAAGTCGGATTGCGCTGTAAGAAACCTAGATAGGGAAGAGACAATGGAGACCTGGCAGGAGTGAAATGGATCAAAAATGGGTTTGTTGTCATTCCTGTGATTCCTAAGCGTTTCCTTGGATCACCTTCCAAGTCATGGCCGTAGGACAAGGTATCAAGGCATATGGTGTAGCAATCTTGCTGATACTATTTAGTTCTGGGTCCGGTCAGTATTGGGAGACCACTTGGGTGGAAACCCTATGTGCACCTCATTGACTTTCATGAAAGAAAGTCAGGATATTCATGTAATACATAAACTCCCAGCCTTCTCTGCAACTGTTACCGGTTATATTTTTTAGAAGTTACTCCTGATTCTTCACTATATAAATGATCTATGAACTTTATCTTGAGTTAACTTTTATCCATGTTCATACTTGTTCTGGTCCGAACTTGTGATGATTTCAAAGCCCTTCTGCTTACTTACTTTATTAATTTGTATTTGGTAAAATATGTATATCCTGGTTTTTGGTCCCCCTCAGATGGCTAATAAGCCTATTAACCCATTTATTAAGCCTGAATATTAATTCCATTAATTCTAGCCTTTTCCAGAGAACCTGCTAGCTAGAGGTAAACAAGAGTCCTCCTGGGCCGCCTAAGTCAGAGCACTTTTGGACCATATTTGGGCTGCGCTGCAGGAACCCTTGTGGGTGAATTCACACTACAGTGCTTTCAACAGGACTTTATTATATTATGATAATGGCATGAATGCCTATCAAGTAATAATAGGGTGACTTCACTGGGTCTGGTGACCCAGCATTCTCAGAGGGAAGCATGCTATGTCTGTTACCTACTTCTAAGTTCAGACCCAGTGGTTAGAGTGTTGGACTACTGTAGGTCTGGAGAAACCCAGGTTTCAAAACCCTCCTCAGCTATGAAGCTGATTGGGTGACCTGGCGTTATTGTGAGGATGAAATGGGAGGGGTACACAGTACTGTTCTGAACTCTTTGAAGAAAGGGCGGGATAAAAGTACAGTATGCTTTGAAAATAAATACAGCCACTCTTACCGAGCAACAAAACATCCGCATGGGAGAAGAATGGACTCTCCCATTAACCCATTAAGTTCCCATTAAGTACATATAATACGGTATGTGTGATGTAGGCATATCTCAGAGATGCCTGATATGCCCTATTCATCTCATTCAAAAAGATGCCAGGGAAATTTCATGAACCAGCCACCTGCAAAATTCAGGGCTGTGTGGAATGCCCATATCACACGTGACATGATGTTATCTGTCTGACTTTATTACCGTATATTTATAGGAGGGGGGGTATGTGACTGCTTCTCCACCAGGCAAATGGAACTCTGCTTTGTAAGCTTGAAAAGAGCCTCAGTCTTGCAGCCTGAAATGTGTCCATTTGTAATTCTTGCAGCCTCTTGAGCAGAACAGGGTGCTAAAAACTGAAACCACACATAAAGGACAAAGAAGTGCTCTGTCTTTGACCACTTGCTCATATAGTTATTCTGTATGGACTGGTAACTTGAAATGCTGCTGACAGCTTTTTGGATTATTTTGAATTTTCCGAAATGCTGTCACGTGCCCTCTGAAACGCATAGTTTCCCACTGTATAAAATACCAGAGATTTAGCTAGTCCTAATATATCTACCCTTTTAACAGCATATATGTTATTTACATAAAGAATGCACATATTACCAGAACCCAGTAAATAATTCCACAGCATTCTTAAGAGTGAAAGGAAGAATGGAAAAGTCTGCAGTCCACCTATGGACTGTGTCTTGTTGAAGAGTTGGGGTTGGGTTGTTTTTTTTTTTTTCAACTTCCTTACCAGACCCCATTGTCTGAATTGCTCATCCCGATATAGGAAAAAACATGCAAACACAAAACAAACATCAATATAATACTGGCATCTGCCATTAAGACCTTGCCCCCATGTTATAATTTAGTGACAGAAGAATTCCCCTCTTGAGTCACTCCCATGTTAAGTTATAATATGGGTAGCAGCCCTAAGAAAGTCAAGAACTTTGTAGTTTCTTGACATGACAAAATGGGCTTAACTCTTAGCAAGTTTTCACCCTTAAAAATTAAAGTTCAAAACATGAAAAGGACATGATCATCGTAACATTTTTGGAGGAATTAATTCTACACCTGACACTTTCTGTGTGCGAGCCTAACCATTTCCAATCCACACCTGCTCACTTCATTGCTTGGTTCTCACCTACGTTTCAGGAGACCACTAAAGTCAAGTTCTCCTGCATCCTCTTGTCCTTCACCACTGTTATTAATAAAAAAAAGATCAAATCGTTGTTTAATACCCAGAGAGTTGGACAACACACATTGCATACACTCTAGATGCCCTACTATGAATGCAGTACAGTATAGACACGCAAGTAAGTCTATTACGTCAACACAAACTTGTATTCTTTTTCACAGGAGATACAATTCCTGTTAACAAGCACTTGTGAAAAATGAACGCAAAGGTTTGTATTGCTCCAAATTGCACTTGTTCAGGCAAATTTTTGTAAAACAATTGACATATACAGTATTTGCCTAAATTTGTGTTAAACGTTCCTGTAACACAAATGTGTTTCAAGGTGAGTCAGCACAAAAGGCTTGTTTTTGGCTTCTGTATGCCAAATGTAAACACACAAAAGGTGTTTACATTGGCTTTTACCAATGTACTTGCTTAAGAAAAAACAAAGGTCTTGTGCTGATCGTTACATATGTAAAGCAAAGATTTGCATTGTTGTGTGTGCTGCATGGAACAATGCAGTGTCATGAAAAATATCAAATAAAGTTAAGGTTCTTAAACTTGGTCAGTCAGGTGAAAGGTTGGCAAGTAGTCACTCCCACCTCCATGCCACACAATGTATTGTAGACGATAAAGGTTGTCATAGAGGATTTAATGGAAGGTGAATTTCTTTCTAGGACACATTGAGCAATAAGAATATGATTGCTATATTTATAGACAGGGCTGAATGTATGCCACATAGCTAAGGATTCCCTAGGTACTGAGTTTGGCATTCTGAAAATTCTGTCTTTGGGGAAAGGGAGAGTTTGTTCAGTAGAAAGTTTCTAGTCCTAATGTTTGTCTGGTTGCATATTAAGCTGAAAAATATGTAGACTCGGAAATGAGAGGAGAAGGTTTTTCTGCTATCGGGAATTGGGGCAACAGTAGCTTGCAGAGTAATTTGTTCTTATTTCTTTCACCTCAGTGCTACTATCCATCTAACCCCAATCTCTCCTCCCTCTCTCACTTTGCATCAGTATCACTCCATCCCTTACAAACAAAAGAAAACAAACCACCAAATTCTCCAAAAACAGTTAATCTTTGGAGAAGAAATTATAGAAGAGTTACTTAACTGCTGGTCTTATTTATTCTGAATCAGAATGTGAAGATTCCTGGAACTGAATCCAGATTCAGTTTGTGGCAGAAAATACATGAAGCCCAGTTTATAAACCAACAAGTAATAAAAGTTACATTGATGATGATGATGGTGCCCTTAACCATCAGCTTCTTCCCTAGGGCAACCACCTTTATGGCTTTCAAATACATTCCCTTCCATTTCCATTGCACATGGAAAAACAGCAAGTGCTTGACCTAGAAAGAGGAATGGGGGAAGCGGTCGTTGTTTCATCTATCTGAAGAATCAAATACCTGACTGAAAATATGTGGATGAAACAGATCAGAAGCACGTGGCAATAAAAGTAATATTGCCTAGCTAGGCAGCAGAGTACATGACACGGTGTAGTGATGGACACTGACCCCAGAGAATTCCAGTACTAAAAAGACTTCCTTGTAACGGTTTTTAATTACCAGGGGACTGATGCTGCAATATTAATGTAGTAATTATTACTATGGAAAACTCTAGCATACAACAGCAATAATATCTATGGTACCCGGATTTTTTTAAAATAAGAAATTTATTGCACTTATGCATTTAGAGTGTAATGTGTTTTTATTCCTTCCTTATTAAAGAAAAGTAACTGAAGTCCACTGTATGCCACATCGATTGAGCTGGTAGATCTGAATAGCTTTCGGACCTGAGATATTCCTGCTTGCTTCTTGCATGCCAAATTTCAGTGATGTAGACTTGAGTCTATTGACTTGGACTCAAGTCGAACTCAAATCGCATCAGTGACTCGACTCGGACTCGACTCAGCGATTTGTAAAAGACTCGAAAGACTAGACTCGAGACTTGGAACCTTTTACGATAAATCGAATTTTATTCAGGTTTAAACCCGCTTTCCCCATTAAATAGATAGGGACTCGCAACTCACAACCAAAGACTCGGGACTTGGGGGCAAAGACTTGGGACTTTACTTGAGACTTGAAGTCAGAGGCTTGATCCACATCCCTGCCAAATTCAGTTGCTGATGTCATCAGCCAGTATTGGCATCATGACATGCCAGGCAAAATACCAACCTAGCGATACCTAGTCATTACAAACATCATCAAAGAGAAGGAGGAAATGGTGAGCTCTCCTTGCCTTCATGTTTTCTCTGCAGTGTCTTTGTGCCATGCATGCATGTGAAGAGATTATGTCTTTCTTCCATGTGGGTTGTTAAGGATTTGGATGCCAAAATACCAACATTTGGTTGGCAAATAAATAAATAAATAACAGCGCAATCCGATTTAACTTTTGTGCCGGTGTAACCAGCGGTGCAGCAAGAACAGGAGGCCCCAGAACGGAAAAGGGATTCAAATCCCCTTTGAATTCTTCTTTTGGAGCGGATTTGAGTCCCTTTTCCGTTCTGGGGCCTCCCGTTCACGTTACGCCGCTGGTTACACTGGCACAAAAGTTAAGTCGGACTGCGCTGTAAATAAAATAATCCTGTAGCTGGGAAGGATGATGAGGGCTCTGAGGATAAAAATGAGGGAATCAGCACCAGGTGGTGTGGGTTGAAGAAGTAAGTTTGGAGAGGAGGTGGACGAGACTGCAGAGAGAGAACTGACCTGGCTTTGTGAATTGACTTCTGGACCAGCTTGTGGATTGACCCTGATTTGGCTTTACGAACTGACCCCTGGACTGGCTCACTGACCTACTCTGACTTGTGGACTGACTCGGACTGGTTTGAGGATCTGGACTGGCTTTTGGACTTGGACTGGCTTGAGGAACCTGCTTTGGCTTTTAACTTGGACTAGCTTTTGGACTTTGACATGGCTCACAAATTTGGACTGTCTGACCTGTGAGTTGAAAAGGGGAACTAATTAGTCTAATGCAGACCTAGGCCCTTGGAAGGGACAGAAAGGGAATTTTCTGGGACACGTGCTTACTTGGAATCAGCCAAAAGGACCTGCAGAGGAATCCCACACATTTATATCCCTATATCTGGCTATGCCTTGAAACATAGGTTGTCTTTGTACATCAGATGTACATCAGAGAGATCTCTCCCACCTACAAGGGCTGTGTTTCTCTGAAAGGGTAACACTGCACACACATTATTCTGCATGTGTGTACTCTGCCATTGAAATAATGGGGAGAGTACACACATGTGCAAGGGCTCCATGTTGAACTGTGTGGATCAGAATGAATGAAATTTTAAAATTGTCTAGAAATGGATGAGTCTTGGACGAGTCCTTACAACTAGAACAATGCTACAATGACTGGTGACTGTCTGTGTTCAATGTGACAATCTCAGATGAATTTTGTGAATGTCTGAATAGATGGTGTATATACCCTTCCCCACTTGTTAGACATACACAATTCACTGGTGCCCTTGTTCTTCCTTTCGACAACCCCCTCCTCAAAATGCACTTTTTCCTCAGGGCCTTTGGCTTATCCTTTTAATCCTCATCCCCCAGCTGTCACCAGGTTTTAATGGCATTTTCCCGCTTTGTTCCCTTCCTACCTTTGTTTCTCCCTCCTCATCTCTGTTGTTTCTCCACTGTCTATTTCAGATTGTAAGCTAGTTGGGAGCAGGGGCTTGTCTATGCTGCCTGTGTAACTCTGTCAGGTGCTGTGCATAGCTATGTGCATAGGCACAGTGATGGCATGTTATAAATAAACCAACAACCAGAGGGGATTATAAATGTATACATTATAAACAAACATTTAGGTGACTTTTAGCATTGACTGATGCATCAGTGAGTTGTGCACAGCAGCTCACCTGGTATATATTGTGTGTTTTTCACTGTGCCACTACAAAACCATTGTTTTGTCCACATTTGCAATGGAGTGATGAAAATCTGCACTTAGTTGCTGTACACATACAGTTCACCTTCTAGAAGCAGCCACTATATGGAGTGATTTTAACAACAGTCTCCAAATGGCGACCATAATGTGCAAAACAGCCCTAAATTAAGGAAATGAAGTGGCAATCTTAACTCCAACAGTGACATAAAAAAAAAAACATCCTACAGCTGTTAGACATTGAAGTCCACTTCGTAACTTTAGACTTCACTCTCATTCTGCTATGCCATTTCTAATGGCCTATTACAATCTCTTATTTCCCCTTATTTTTAGTTGGGTTTCACCCCACTTGCTATGTTTGGCTTTCAAAGCTTGCATCACATAAGGTTTGTGACACTCTTAGCACCCGTTGCTGAAGAACATTCCAAGATCACTAGTTGAAGTTACCTTCTTTTGAATGCAGACCGGATATCAATTGATGGTGCAGATGAAACTTCTACAGAAATAAAAATAAATAAATGAAATGTCATGTTTGAAATTCGAAAAGCTTAAAGTCTGGGCAGGATATTATCTAGAAATATGGATTTCTAGGCCCATGTTACAGAAGGAGTGATGTGGCCAGCACAGTGCTAAGACCATGTTGATTTTGTTAAGCTAGTGTATCAAGCCAAATGACTTCTAGTTGTAATTTCTTTTCACCGGATAGAAGTTTTTCTTTATTACAGCAAAACACACCAGTGGAACATGGAAGAAACAATAACTTGCTAGGAATCGAAATTCTAAGTATATACGCTAAGCATATAGTCCTGGTATCAGTTAAAATTTCTTTCACCTCCACTTAAAATAAGACTCATTCAGAGATCAGAATATGGCCCCTTAACATGGAGTTGAATTTCACCCAGTGTAAATTAGCCATGTAATCAGATAAAACAATTCACTCCTATAGAACGTTTATGCACACAGACAGGCTGGCTCCTTGCCTGCCTGCTACTGGATGTACATAGACGTTGAGGTTTGTCCGGTTAATTGGCAGTCAGCTGCTGGACATTCCGTTAATTGTGTCCTGCCTCCCTGGCTGATTAATGAGCACTCTGACCTTGGTAATCTGGTAGGCTTGTTTTGCTAGGATGAACATATATTGGGTTAGCTGCCAGATGGCTGCAGGCCTAAGATATTTAGAAAGCTTGCCTAGATGTGTCTGGCAGCTGAAGCCATAGAACCAGGCTTTAGGACCCAACAGCAGCATTTTGCGGGACAGACAAGGTCCTTTGCTCTTGAACAGCCTTTTTTGAGAGGGTGGATTCAGTTGTATATAAAAAATAATAATCATGCACCGTCCCATGGCATCAATAAGACCATGCACATTCGCATTTTAAATGTGCTTGGCATAGTTTAGAGTAGACCTTGGTGGTCTTACAGTTGCAATGAATATTTCCCAAACTGAGGACCTGATATTAAGTTCTCAGAAAAAGAATTGTGACACCACATTAACTCTGATATTGCTACATCTCCCACCTACTATCAGCAGCTGCCTTATTTGAGACCAAATGACTCTTAGAAAAATCCAAGGTCTCCTTACATGGTGGTTCTATGGTGCCGTATACTCATCCTGGGAGAAAGGGAATTTTTCACTTACTTCATTATACAAACTGTTCCCATTTGTTGTAACCAAATCTCCACCCACATTAAATGGGTTTATAGTGATGTTGCATTTACAGTACTTTAGATAACTTTATCTTTACTGCAAAGATGCAAGAGGATGACTTCCAGTAGCGTGCAGGGCAAAAGGTATATCAGAAACCGAATATACAGTCATATCTCATGATATGTTTGTAAAAGCCAAATTCCTTGCTAGCCCAGAGATGAGCCAAGGGGGTGTCCTTCCTTTGTTCTCCATCACGGCTAAATGTGAAGGGAATTGAGCTGTCAGCACTGCCATCTATTCCAAATATAAACTGCAGGCTTCAGCAGCCAGACTTCTCAAATAATTGCTTCAAGAATAATACGATTTCACTACCTCAAAGTATGTTCTGTGTCATTTCCAGTCCATTAGAGCTATGAAAGGGACATGATATTCCAAGGAATCCTGGGAACAGTAATGTGCTGTCTGATTGCTTTAAAGGGAGATTAGGCAACTGGCTATCACAGGCTATTAGCCATGATAGGTATATATGGGACCTCCATGTTTGTTACCTAATTGTTGGAGGGGGCAGGGGGAGAGGGCTATTGTCCTCAAGCCCTGCTTGTGGGCTACCTGGAGGTATGTGGTTGGCCACTGTGGGAAGCAGAATGCTGGATGAGATGGACCTTTGGTCTAATAATCCAACAGGGTTTATGTTATTATCCTGAGATTCTTCATTGGAGATCCCTTGCCTCTGTCCCCTCATGGTCAAACTACACATTACATTAAACATATCATTGATCCTAACACACTTTACTTTTGTTTACTAAATGGCAGCTGTGGAAGGCATGTGGGCTCTGTTTATTTGGAGAGAAAGGTGAGATATAAATAATTTAAATAATTTAAATAAATGTTATTTATTTGATCATCTGGGGTTAATAGGTTGGGAGATATTTTTGGGAGGCAAAGGGGAAAGGGTTAAATACCCCCCTCTCTCCTTGCTATGGACCCAACACACACACACACACTCCACACACACTCACTCAGGGCGTAATCCTGTGTAACGCTTGCACCGGTGTAACAGGAGATCCCCCGGTGTAAGAGCACTTATATTCCAGTGTAACTTGCCGTACGCTGATGGACGCGGGATGGACACCGGTGTAACCCCCCTCAGACGCCTCACATGTGCAGTTCGGACGCGGAATAGGCACCGGCACAACTCCACCGGCGCAGGGGGCATTCTGTGGGCATTCAGACACCCCCGGAATGCCCTCTGCACCGGCAAAGTTGTGCTGGTGTCTGTTCCGCGTCCGAACTGCACATGTGAGGGCATTCTGATGAGTTACACAGGATTGGGCTGCCACTCTTGTATTGCTGTGAATAAAACAAGTTGGAGGGACTTATCTAATGTAATACGTAGCCTGACCTTCAGTGTTACAGGAAAAGAAAGAAAGAAAAACATTCTTACCATGGACTTCCAGATCAAAAGAGCAGCTATCAACTTTATCCTTATAAGTTACTTCACATCTATAATTTCCTGCGTAGTTTTCCTTAGCTTTTATGATCTGCATCTCAAATGTATAAATCTGAAATCCAAATACACAATGCAATTATTAATTTAATTTAGGAGAATAATCTGCAGCTGAAAAGACACATTCATGTACTCGCATGTAGAATGACCAAAGCTTACATACATTTACTAGGATAGGCCATGCAACTATGTCAAAAAGGAACATATCTCAGCCCTGAACATAAAACACTAGATTCTAGGGCCCATTTAGTCCAGCTTGCTGCATCTCAGCCCACCAGATGCCTCTGGGAGCATAGAAGACAATAAAGGCGCAATCTTGCACACCCCTGAGGAACCACTGATCAGTGGGAACTACCCTTTTGTAACCCTCTCCTCTTGGCTAGGTTGCCAAGACTTTACGCAAGCTTGGCTTGCCTAGTCTTGAGGTCACCCACATGATCCAACGTCCTTGGACATGGACACCTACTCAGCAGACAAAGGACAGGTATACTGCTCAGGGGTGTCACTAGGGTTTGCATCACCCGGTGCGAGAGCTCATTGCATCACCCCAGTGATGTTGTTAGGGTTGGTGTCACCGGGTGTGGCAACACATGGTGTCACCCCCATTAACTTTATTTTAATATATAATATTAAAATAATATTATAAAAATATGCTGTGTCATAATACCTCATTGGTTCTCAGGACAATCAGTCTTATTGGTCAGTTTTGAGTTAAGGAAATCCACTTTTTGTTACTTAAGTCAGTTTTTGTTTTCCGGTTATTTGGCCATAGCCTTTGTTAGAATACAGATTATTCAACATGATGTGTTTCATTACATTCTGCATTACATTACCTTTCTAGTGACATATAACATGATGGTATTATTCATAAATACAAGGTTTCCACAATTTTTGGCCACTAGTGGTGTCAACCCCGCTGAGGATATCACCGGGTGCAGTCTGCACCCCCCGCACACCTAGTAACGCCACTGACTTCCTCTATCCTATCTTCCTTTCTCATGTGCATATCTATTGATGGTGTGATCTGCACCTTCTCCCTTTCCAACTTTCCCACTACACTTGCATCAACGTAGGGTGGGAACCTGGGCATTTGCCTCCAAGCTCCTTGTGATTTGCTCTGCCTTAAATGATCTAGCAAGAACTCCAAACTCTTAGTAAAGCAACTCTTTCTCTGGTTAGAAGTACCACTTGGAAGCTTGTGTTCCTTTAACATTCTTTCTCCTTGCTATTTATTGTAAATAATCCCCTTAAGAAATTTCATATTCATTTCAGCGACATTCAGTCTCTGATTCCCTTTTTCTTAGGTTCCTAATCAGGAGGTGGGTAGACCACACCAATGCTTAAAGATCCCACAACACATCTGCTTGAGGATCACAAATGTGTGCTAATACACATGTCCGGGAGCAGTCTGATTACTGTTGGAAAGTGAAATTGGGACTAGATGAACTTGGTCTGACCAAACAAGGCAGTTATTACGTCGTTCTCAGACTTTGAAGAGCGTCTACATGTACACTGTGTATCCAGATAGTGTGCTGAATGGAACCAACAGGAATATGTTAGATGGAATGAGGTTGCACTTTTGGGTCCCAAGTAGGAACTGATTGACATAATCATTGGAAGCCAAGTTCACATACTCCCTGTCCCAGGACCCTGTATATGCTTGATGAGGGAGAAAGTGTTTGTACCCTCACACCCATGAATTTGAAGTAACTTGACTTACAATATGCATCCGAGAAACATCAGATAATTTAGAAAAAGATCAAATCAATAACGAAACTCATGATCTCATGTGCATTAATTACAAGTGCAGTCGAATTTAAATTATGAACTGATAAGACCACATTCTGCCACATGAAAAAAGGCATCCATATGTACCTTGGTTTGGCGCTCAAACGTTTCCTTTAACTGAAGATGTTTTCCTGCTTTGCTTGCCAGGTCCATCCATTTCCCTTTGAACCATTTAACAGTTGGCTTTCGGAGAAGATCCTGGGCTTCTACTTTGGCTATGAATGTAATGTTTTGTCCTTAAAAAATATAATATATAAGTTAACTGTTGGCTGTCCATCATATTTGTAATCATTCTTAGGGCGCAATCCTATCCTACTTACGCCACCAGTGTAACCAGCGGCGCAGCAAGAAAGGGAAGCCCCAGAACGGAAAGGGGATTCAAATCCCCTCCAAAAGGGGGGTTCAAAGGGGATTTGAATCCCCTTTCCATTCTGGGGCCTCCCGTTTTCGCTGCACCGCTGGTTACAACGGTGGCATAAATAGGATAGGATTGCGCCCTTAGTAACATAGATATCCATTGTGGTGTGAAGGTTACAGCGTTAGACTGAAAAGATCTGGGTTTAAAGACCTCAAACTGGTCAAAGTAGATGTAATATTAAAACATGTTGTTTGGCGCTGAGCAGGGGTGGTGCGACCTGGAGCACTGTAGAAAAGAAAAGAAAATGCTCCTTACTGTGTTTCCCACATAGTTTTGTCAATTCCGGAAGTGTAAGATTTCCAGTTTTATTTGGTGCTGTCCCTGTAAATAAAACCAGAAGTCTTGCACTTCTGCCTTTAAGGAAACTGCACGGGGAGCAAAGAAAGGAAATGGATGAACTGCTTCTTGCTCAAGCAAGTGAGAAGTGGATAATTGCGGCTTATGTCAGTGGTGGGCTGAAGGGAGGCGGCAGGAGACCCAGGGCGAAACACACCTTGAATGATTGAAACACACCTTGAATCCGCCTCCTCATCGGACCCCTCACAATCCTCTGCAGATGAAATGCGCTTCACCTCACCTCATTGTTGGTCTGGCAGTGGTCCTGGGAGGTTTTTGTTTTTTTAAAGCAAACCTTGAACTAGATCAGGACCATGGTGTCGGGGAGGGAGGATTTAATCCTTGCCCCTGTCAGTCTGATACAGATTAGGGGCTTCTATGGCTGCTATATACAAAAATACACAAACGTAGGGGAAAACAACATGTTTGAAATCATGTCTACTTTGGTTCTCAGCCACAAGCTGACTGGGTGATGTTGGGCCAGTCACTGTCTAACCTAACCTACCTCACTAGGTTGGTTACTAGGTTGGTAACCACTAGGCTTACCTCACTAGGTTGTGGTAAGCCTAACCTACCTCACTAGGTTGTTGTGAGGATAAAAGGGGGACCAGGTACATTGCTTTGAGCTTCTTGGAGAAGTGTAGGACCAAAAAGATTAATCTGTTAGATTAATATGTGTGGGGAAACTGTATATTCTAAGACTATATCAATGAACATCAAAGAAATTGTCTAGTTAAAGTGTACACTCTTGCTACATGGGGGTGAGTGTAGTAAGAATTGAACATGATACAATTCAAGGCAATAATTTCTATTTGACATGATTTCTTAATTATGAGCAATAATAAATCAGCAAACATTCTTGTCCTGATCAAGCTAGGCTATGTTATGTGCCTGTAAACCTAACTAGATGGGGATCAACATGTGCTACTAAGTGGTGTATGTGAAGTTTTCCCTTGCCCCAGAGTAAACCTGTGCCAGGCTGCTGGATCTACTCAGACCTGCACCAGTGATGTCACTGGCGCAGGTCTGCGTGGACCCAGGTCAGGGGATTGAGGCCAGGAAGGGGGTTAGTATTTGGTGGATTCTGCTGCCACAGAACCCATCCTCCTCCCAGGCCTGATCCACCCTCCTCCCCACCCCGTTGCCACCCCATTCCGCCCATCCCATTCCGCCCACCCCCATTTCCCTCCTGCCCCTGCACAACGTACTGGTGCCAGCAAGTGTCTGGTGGCCGCAGGAGTGCATAGCTGGCCACTCGGTGCTTGCGGTGGCAGCCAGGCCATGTGCTCTGGTGTGTCACCTTTTGCAACAGCTGAAAGCACCAAGTGCTGCCGGAATGCTCGTTCCAGCGGTGCTTGGCGCCCTTAAGATTGGGCCATAAAATGTTACTGATCAGTTGTTGGGGAAGAGGAGGGGGGTGGATGCAATCCATCTTGCTCTCCTCTTCCTGCGAAGTACCTCATTGATGTGATTTTAGATTTTAAAAACAGAGTTAACTGCAGCTCCAGGTACATTCTTGAAAACCAAGAGGAACCACTATATTCATCTTCAAGTGACTTGGAGGGGGGGCGGTCTGTGAAGTGATGGGAATTTGAATGCTTAATCTCAATATAGGTACATGAAAGTCTTTTGAACTTCACAAGGCTTACACGTAACTGCTAATTTTTATACTTACCGACACTAATTGAGCCACCCTTTGGTTTTTCAAGAAATAAAACTGACTTCTGGGAATTGTCTTGCTTGTCTCCTTCTTCTGGTGCACCATCTGGTGCACCCATAGACCATACTAGTATAGGGAAGGAGAGAGAAAATATCATTTATATGAACAAACACTGCAGCCAACAAAGGTCACTTACCTGATTTTTCTAATTTTAGGCGACATGAGACCTTTCATTATAATACTTATTTAAATGTACTTGCATTCTCTATCTTTCTTATTCAGCATGACATGACACTCATTGGAAGTGATGGGATCATCATCTAAATCAGGGGTTCTTAATCTGGGGTCCACAGACCCATAGGAGTCCATGGATGGGCTTCAGGGGATCCATGAACTGGGTGCAAAAACAATTTTGTGTGTATGCGTTTATGTGCATTTTTTCCTAGGCAGAGAGTTCATAGCTTTCATCAGATTCTCAAAAAAAGTAATCTAAATTACTAAATTGTCACGAGCCATAAACGTTTTAGGTTTTACTTTTAGTAATCTAAGAGCGCAATTCTACTTACCTTGC
This sequence comes from Plestiodon gilberti rubricaudatus, assembly GCA_026170595.1. NCBI lineage: Eukaryota > Metazoa > Chordata > Lepidosauria > Squamata > Scincidae > Plestiodon > Plestiodon gilberti. The sequence continues at coordinate 112,417,280 of JANXHW010000005.1, forward strand.
GGGCGGCAGACCTAGCAATCCACCGCCCGAAATAGCCCAAAGTAGTCGCAAACGTGCCATAAAGCACGTTTGCGGATTACTTTAGAGCAGGGCAGGCCGGTGCAAGGCTGGCCTGCCCTGCTCCACCAGCCGATGACTCGACCAGCCGGCGGACCCAGGTAAGGTTGGATCCGGCAGGCAGGCGGCAGGCGGGGGGCGTTCAGGGCGGTAGCAGGAGGGCGGCCATAGGCCCAGCCACTCCGGGAGGGGGCGGGGTCATGGCGCCCACCATATCTTGGGCTCCGCCAGGCCCCAGAGGGCAGCTGGGCCGTTACACGGCCTCCTCCGACTTCCACCAGCAAAATAGCTGGCGGAAATCCGAGGAGACCTACCGGGCCCAGCCGCTGTTACACTCGGGGAAGGGGACGAGCGTCCCCTTCCGCAAGTAGACTTTCGCTCTTTAAGTAGGATTGGGCTGTAAATGTTTTATTTGACCTATATTTCTCAGTGGAATGTTGCTTTCTCTGATGCAAAGTTAGCTGTTATCTGGCCTGATCCAGTGGTATTGGGTGCATAGACTTTTCCTATCTAGAATAAGCTTCCTTGTTCATATCATTGGAAGGAGATTATTGGTACACACTCCTTTGTGTGTGGAATGAGCTTCCTTGAAATGAATAGCCCCCTGTGTACACTCAAGAGGTCTATGTGTGTATCTGAGCTTGTACAGATCTCTGAAGTCATCTGCTGGAGTAAAATTTGATCCTGGATGATAATACCTTGTTAAGAATATGGAGTGCAGTGGGTCAGCCTTAATACAAAAGAATGTCACTAGGTGATTTTCAAATCTTTGTCTAGCTCTGTCATTTTAGTTCTGAGTAGGCATGACTGAATGCATCAATACTAATCCCATGGCTGACATTAAACATGATAATCACAGTCTGTTATCACATATTTATCAAACACTTTGCTTTTTAAAAGAACTGAGGGCGCAATCCTGTGTTAGATTTTCAAATGTTTCTTACAGCCCAATCCTGTTTAACTCTTGCACCAGTGTAACAGTAGATCCCCAGGTGCAAGAGCACTTATGCCAGTGTAACTTGCTGTACACCAACGGACGCAAGACAGACACCGACATAACCCATCTCAGATGCCTCACATGCGTAGTTCGGACATGGAACAGATGCCAGCGCAACTCCGCCAGCGCAGGGGGCATTATGGGGTCATCAGAATGCCCCCTGCACCGGCGGAGTTGCTCCAGCATCCGTTCCGCATTCAAACTGTGTCTGTGGGACGTCTGAAGCGGGTTATGCCGGTGTCCGTCCTGCGTGCATAGGCATACGGCAAGTTACACTGGGGATCTACTGTTACACCGGTGCAAGAATTACACAGGATTGGGCTGTAAGAAACATTTGAAAAACTAATGAAGATCACATTCTGTGTTGTAAACTATAACTCAGGGGCTATGAGAGGCTAAATCTTAGTGCCACCGATGATCATGAAGGTGTGATAGCACCCCAAAGCGACAATATCAAGCTTAGAGACTTCACATGCAGTTAAAGCCTTTTCTCTTGCATTCTTAGGCTGCCTCTCATTTATAGACATTGAGATCCACTATGTATTTGGATGTGTTTCGTTGTTTACATATAAATGTACATGCCTTCAGGAACAAACAGATATAGATAGAACTGTTACATATATACTGGTACACAATGCAAAATGAGAACAGGAGTACAGTTCTTCTAACAAGTGTCAGTAATTAATGTATTCGAATAATCATTCTGGATTGTATATGTCTACATGGCACTGCCTGAAACAGGATGGCATTTTAGCCTCTTTCAGTCCTATGATTTAGTGATTTCTAATTGGGCTACAATTATCACATTTTTCCATAATGATAAGTTGAACACATAACTTATGTTCCATATAAATAACATTATGGAATAACTAGAGATCTGATTTTTAAGGAATAATATGTTTTCTTAAACAAGCTAATATATAATATGTATTTTGAGAGTGTATTTGAGTAAAAATTGGATTAAAAAAAAACCATTCCTAGTTGTAATATGTCAAATACAAGAGAAGTCTATGTCTAGATTTTCTAAATCAGCTCTCTGGAATTATCTACCGGTATACCATAGATGGCTTGTATAGCTGCCATAGACCTGATGTGAAGCACCAAAGTGCACTTGTGCAGAGTACAGAGCTTAAAGTGAGCAGGGGCCTCTGTTTTTTATTCCACTGAAGTGAGTGAGGAAGACCCTGCTCATAAGAAGCTCTGTTTGCACACTGGAGCCTCATGAAACTGAACCAGGATCATTAAATGTAGATCTGAAAGAAATGCAGAATAAAAATAAAGGATTAGCATGTGATACCGTATGAGCCACGGTAGCAGAAATCAAAGAAAGGTAAGCTAAAAAAAAAAAGTCATTAATAGTTATTGCAATATGAGAATGTTGGAATGGTTTGAAGTTCCCTTCCTTTCGTTTGGTTTCCGAAAATCTCACCTGAGTCCTTTCTGTCTCCAGACCGATTAGTCCCATCTGAAAGGTAAAAGTAAACTGGATGATACCAATTCAAAAGTTATCCCTGGATTACTTTATTGGACATGTCAAATTGTGGACTCTTCTAATGGTCAGTGTTTGAATGGAATTATTAAAAGGTATTAGACACGTTCATGGAAGTTAGATTGATATTTAATGGCTACTAGCCATTATGGTCATATGGGCTCAGAGACCAAAGGCCTAGAGGGACCTGGTTGGTCCCTGTGGTAAGTAGGATGTTGGACTAGCAGCCCAATCCTATGGGCATCTTCTGCTGGAATGAACGTTCCATCGATGGAAGGCCCACTCTGTCAGTACTGCAGCTGCAGGGACAACGTGCACAGCAGGGCCGCCAGGGCAAAAGGCTGGCAACCACACTGGCATGCCATTAGAGCACCCAGCCACTACCAGAGGAGGTGAGTTAGAGTGGGGGTGGGCTGTGGGCAGGGAGGGGGAGGACTGGGGTGAGGATCGGAGCTGCTGGGAGGCATGTCAGGGAGGACAGGGGCAGTTACCAGCGGCAATGGCGCAGCTGATATCCTATGGCCCGCCACACCCCCTTGGGTCCACTCAAACTTACACCAGCCAAAGAGCTGGCACAGATCTGAGTAGACTCATTGGGGACCATGGCACAGGAGAGTAGGAAGAATTGTTAACTTACCTCTCTGTTGTGCCATGGCCAGCCCACATGATGCAGCAGAGGATGTGTCAGTGCTGCTGTGGCCCGCAAGCTGGCCAAGAATAGGGTTGGGCTGTAAATGAAGCTTTGGTCTGATCCACTAAGGCTCTTATTTTCTTGTTAGACTACCTGGGAACCCCATGCACATCACTTTGACTTATAGAAGAAAGGCAAAATTGGATTGGATTTTATAGACCTTGCCCTTTCTTATTAAGAGGAGAATGATGCTCGTTTGTGTTTTATTTGTGACATTTTAAGAATGTTTTAATATTTATACTGTGGATTATAGTTTTAAATGTCATTTTTTAATGGCTCTGTAAGCCGCTTTGGGTGCTCTTCAAGGAGAAAAGTGGATACAAAACGCGTAAATAAATAAACTAATATACTCTTCGTCTTTTTAGGTTGCAATTATATACACACTTACCAGGGTGTATGTCCCATTGAACTGAATGGGAGTTACTTCTGAGTAGACATGCATAGGATTGCCCTGTTACTTTGAGTTTAAAATGTTAAAAGCCGGCACAGAGGAAGCAGGGCTAAGCAGGGCTGCTGGCAGCGCATGGCCTTCTGGCATTTGCACTGGTGGTAGTACTGTGCAGAACAGCAGGGAGGCTGCCGTGCCAGCGGACCTTGTGGTACACTAGTGGACCTCGCAGTATGCCAGCTGCAGCATACCACAAGGATAAGATCAGGCTGTTTCGGGCCAATCCTATTCGAGCCTGGGACAGGGAGGGGGTGGATCAGGGCCTGGAAGGGAGCAGTATTGGCGGCAGCAGTGCATGCTGATATCCTATCCCTCTTCCCGGCCTTGATTTCCTGACTCAGGTCCATGCAGACCTATACCAGCTATAGAGTAAGTCTGAGTAGACCCAGTGGGGTGGCATAGGCTTATCCCAGGGCAAGGGAACAAATGTTCCTTTACCCCGAGGAGGCCTCCAGAGGCTGACACTCCCCCGTGGGATTCACCGCGGGGGAGAATTGAGTAGGATTGGGCTACTTGTCCCCTACTTACAGAAAGATTAAATTCCAGAGGTCTCTTTGTAACTTGAAACCGACATTGGTCAGAAGGAACAACTGGTTCTTGGCGGCCCAGCCCTATCACACCTGCATGGAAGCAACAGCAAAGGACGTACTGTACCTACACAAAAGTGTTGATGCAGTTGTCCATAACTCATATGTCTGTAACTCGGGGTGTATGTGTACTAACACTAATAAATGTTTCTTAAGGTAGAGTGGCGTGGTGGGAGTTTTAAACATAGATTCCATTTCCTAAATACAATTATGGAAAATCATTGAGTAATATTTATTTACTATTAGTATATTTATTTATCAGGGCATCTACACAGTTTTAAAATCTTCTGTGTTAGAGGGAATTATTCTTGACTGAGAACAGAAAGAACAACCGCTTAGTATTTTTCCTTCTTGTTTTAGCAAAATTAAACATCACAAAATGGAATAGTCCTCCTAACCTGCTGCTGAAGCATCATCTTCATCTGCAAAAAGAAACATATAACAAGTAAAATACAGCAAGCAAGTAAAAGAAACAATATAGATTGTCCTTATTTTTAGTACAAACAAATGAAAATGGGGAACCTGCAAAAAAAGGGAAGACCACGATGGCTGGAAACACTGGTAATAATGAAAACTGCAAACTGATGGATAAAGCTTTATGGGATTGTGCAGCTGAAATGGATATCTTTAATGCTTCATCACGCAAGTACAGAAATGGGATGTAAAGTGTGATGTATTATTAAAACATGGGTTTGCATGGGAGCTTTTGAAGTGGTTGTGTTTGTTAGAAATGTCATCAACAAAATACAAAAATTGGGGGGAAAATGGAATACAAAAAACGCCACAATGAAAATCAAGGTCAACCATAGATCTGACCTTCTGAAGAGGATGTCATTTCGCTGACGTGTCCCTCTGCAAGTAAAATGTGTACCATATATACATTCATCATCACTTTTTGTAATGAAAAGTCAGGAAAATAATGCCAGTAATTAGGAAATAGATACTCTGTAACAATGGAATAAAATGGATTCAAACTGATGGGATTAAACAATTAATCCCTTTTATTTTCAAACTCAGATAACATATCTGGTACATAAGAACTGTCACTTCTGTGACCAATAGAGGTTTCAATCCTGTAAATTAAATGCTTTTAAAGTTCCATCATTACTTTAGCACCTCTTTCCCACCATAATCAATAAGCCCTAAAAGTGTTTTTAGTTGCATTGTGTCTAATAATGACAATAATAATATGACGATTCTGATTAGAATTACAGTATATATTCTAATATAAGTCGAGGGCAAGTTTTAAACCAATAATCATGGAATTTGCTATGACCCATAGATAAGTCGATGGCAAAAAGGAGTGTATGAAAATCTTTGAATTCTTGAAAACAGCCAGTGATTGTTCTGAGGCAGCAACAAAACTTCTTCAAACAGGAAGAAAGAAAGCTATTTTACCTTGTTCTGAAGCAGCAGAGAAACAGAGCTATTCTCCAAACAGGAAGAATGGTGGAGTTTATGGGAATTGTAGGCTTTGTTAGGAGTATGTACAGTACTGTGCTTCCATAGCAGCAGCCCTCACAAAGACTACAACTCCCATAAGCTCCTTCACCTTCCTGTTTGGAGAATAGCTCTGTTTCTCTGTTGCCCAGAACAAAGTAAAATTAATTCTTTTTTTACCCACCCCGTGCGTCCCACTTCTCAGTCCAGTCCCCCTGAAGCTCTTAGAAGTCCCCAAAGCTCCAGTCCCCCAAGCAGCTGTTCTTAGAAGCCCTGTGTATAAGTCGACCCAGGTTTTCAGGGTCAATTTTAAGGCATAAATATTTAGACTTATACACAAGTGTGTGTGTGTGTGTGTGTGTGTGTGTGTGTGTGTGTGTGTGTGTGTGTGTGTGTGTGTGTGTGTGTGTATATATATATATATCTGAAAAATGTAGAAAAAATAATATGATGCAATAATTAATTAACAATGATCTGGAACATTATGAAAACGGTTTAGCTAACACATCCTGAGAACCAATGAATATATATGTTAGATAATCTTAGTTCTAAGATAAAATGTACTCCCTAAAATACTCCACTATTTCAATTAGCTAATAATAACTGTGCTTAAAATGTAGACAGCAAATGAAGGGAACAGACTCAGAGGTCACTGGCAATATTAAACCACAAATATCTCTACTGTAGATGGGCATGATGAAAATAACTTAAGCATTACCTGCATGCTCCTTGAAAAGCTACAACAAACCATGTAAGGGTGAAAAACATAGGCATTCTAAAGTATGGTGAAGGTGATTTGATCGCACATTCACTGCATTCTGAGGCATTACATTTTCAGAGCAGCAGAGAATATGCATGCAGACCTCTTGCACCATACTTTTGAATTATGTCTGTCTTCAAATTATGTCTGTCTTCACCCTGGAACTGCGTATTGATAATGATGATGTACTATAAAATGCAGTATGGAAACTTTTATCCTGTTACACTGAAATAATTTAGCAAAGCTCCTAACAAGGAGAAAAACTGAGGTAAATGCACATGGCAGTAAGTGCCATTGAACAACAAGATTTACTTCTGAGTAAACATGCTTAGAATTGAGCTGTGTATCATTTTAAGAAAAGGCACACTAAAATAAAAAACAAACTCCTCTTTTCAGCCCAGGATGCCAGAACATTGTCTCCGTTTATCACTGTAAGAAAAACATTTTCAACTGAAATCAAAGGAGAAGTGCTGGCCCCATTATAATTGGTTTCTGCACTTCTGTTTATTTACTTGGAGCCAGGATCACAGCAGTTGCACTGGAAGATGGGGTGTTTAATACTTTCCCTATGCTGTTTTCCTGATCAAAATCCACCTTACTTGCAATTTGTCCTGCAGGGGCAAAATATTGTATTTCCCTTCAAGGGGTAAAAATCATTTGGGGTTATTTTGATCAGGAAAACAACTCAGGGTAAAGCATTAGATATTCCCCCCTCCAGTGTAATTTCTGTGAGTAAACTGGCAGTCGCTTGCAGCCCCACTTCATTCAAGAGATCTCATAACGTGCAGTTTGCTCCTTAGTAAACAGTTCTGTGTTAGATCTGAATTTTGAGAAGCTACAATTTCAATTTTTGGTGCTCTTAACTTTTTTTTTTAAAGAAAATAAGGTTTTGCTTTTAACATAAGCATAGTGTCCATTTCTGTAGTCTAGAGAGATAAGGAATGTTAATATAGATGTAAGGTAAAGGTGACCCCTGACAATTAAGTCCAGTCGTGTCCGACTCTAGGGTGTGGTGCTCATCCCCATTTCAAAGCCGAAGAGCCAGCGTTGTCCGAAGACGCCTCCGTGGTCATGTGGCCGGCATGACTCTCGCTGGCATGGAGCGCTGTTTACCTTCCCGCAAGCGGTACCTATTTATCTACTCGCATTAACATGCTTTGGAACTGCTAGGTTGGCAGGAGCTGGCCAAGCAATGAGAGCTCACCCCGTCGCGGATTCGAACTGCCGACCTTTCCATTGACAGCTCATGGTTCAGCAGTTTAACCCACTGCGCCACCCGCTGGCTTGTGGGTCAATGTTTTGACTTCCTATAAAAGGGTCAGTGTGTGTATTGTGGGCATCTGTTCCTGCATGGACTTTCCTTGCTATGAACTTACATTTGTAGAATTCCATATCTCAATACTGGAATTAAGTTCTGTTAATATAGATAGCAAGGAAAGTCCGTGCAGGAACAGATGCCCACAATACACACACTGACCCTTTTATAGGAAGTCAAAACATTGACCCACAATAAATTAACACAATACGGACCTTTTAATAATAGAACAACAGTTATTCTGCTACGTTCGAAACATCTGCAAATTCCATGCACTACGAATGGCTTTAAAGGTGCTGGTCTTCAGTGAGCTATGATAATGATAAATGGATAAATGCATTGAAAACAAATACAAAAAACACAAATATTGTGCTAACCAGGCAATGACTGGCTCCAGTGATTGTTTCCACAATTAGTGTAACATAAATGCACACCCTTCTGTTTTTTTACAATACTGTCCTTGTTTTAGTCAATGAAAACATGACAAAAATAAGTAATTTGTTCAGCTCAGTCAGGCATCACAATATATGCAATGTTGTCCTTGTTATCCAGATGGAAAACGAATGTCATATAAAAGAGTAATCTAGTTCACTACTATCTCATTGAAAGACTTGAGAAACTAAAAGGACGAAAAGCAGTTATTTGGTATGCAAGATGACAACCTCAATTTTACCAATGAGTGTAGCCTATCTTTTCCAAGCAATCAAGGTTAATACCAGCACACGGTACATCTCCAACATATTAAAATACGATATGAAACTTCCATGGATATCAAGGTAACAAACGGCAGTAGAACTGCTTTGACAGATGGAATGAATGAACTGTAACAATCCATCTTTCCTAATTCTGTGGTTGCTAGGAGTGGATGGACTGACTGTGTAATCAGAATGGAGAAATGATCACAACAGTGATCTATTTAAAATGAGAACATGATAATCTAATCCAGGGGTGTCAAACTCATTTCATACAGCGGGCCGAATAGCATTCATGATGCCTGCTGAGGGCCAAAAATGATGTCATTAAGCAGGTCATGACCAGAAATAAGCACTTTTTTCTCATTTAGGAATTCATTAGCTACAAATGACAGAAAATACGCAAATCTTGATCATATTTTCAAGATATGGAGAGCCCAATGATCATGAGGACTACCGTTTCTGCAATACCCTTTCAGCATATGACACCTCACAGCTCAGCAGCTGATGGTAGTACTTCTGGGAGAGTCCAAGGGCTGGAAAAAGAGCTTCTGGCACAGGCCTTACGTTTGACACCCCTGGTCTAATCTATGTTAGCAATGTCATCTTTTCAAAAGATAACAAATACTCAAAGTATATCAGACCTGATGGTAGAATTGCGATCACTATTTCACTCTCCTTTTCTTCTGCAAGTAAAATTTTAATTGAATATATTTAACAGTGTAATGCATGAAAAGAACTAGACAAGAAGAAGACAATCTGGTGTAAACCAATTTGTTCACTATAGAGAAGTAGTATACCTGTATATACTACTATATACGTAGTATATACAACAGTTTGCATGAGTGGAGGAAAAGTCCAGTTTACATGAGTGGAGGAAAAGTCCATCACAGCTTACAAGCCATGATGGGGATAAGCAACCTCCTGGTTGTAGGAGTAGGTTTTCTCTGTGCCAGGTGCAAGGGAGTGGTGACAGGATGTAGGTATCTTGTTGTCTTGTGTGCTCCCTGAGGCAACTGGTGGGGCCACTGTGAGATACAGGAAGCTGGACTCGATGGGCCTTTGACCTGATCTAGCAGGGCTCTTCTTATGTTCTTATGAGTGAAAAAATGCACCTGTCTTGAACCCTACTCATATTGCCAGTCCACTCTCATTCCTTCAGACCAGACACAAAAAAGAGAGCTGTTCCACAAAACAGCACTAGTATAGCTCTAGCTATCAGCAGTGTTACCACAACAGTACAAGCCATCCCATTTTGAAGAGTCCAAGAATAAGTTCAGATGGGCAGCACAATCCTATCCAGCACAGGTGCAGCATGTCCAGTGGTGGAGAGGTTCAGATAAGGGGGTGTTTGTCACCATAGCCCAAGTAACACCCCAGCTCCGCTATGGGGCTACATGGATCAGCGCTAACTAATTTAGCTGGAGGCCTGGAAGGGAGGATAGGATATTGTGCCCGAGGATGCTGATCCCACCCCCTTTCCAAGGCCGATCCTCCCACCGCCCTGTTACGCCCCCTCCCCGCCCTCCGCCAGACCCTACAGGGTTTTACCTGCTCCATGGCGCAGGGCACTGGACTCAGTGGTGGAGTGGCGGCGCCAACCCTGGTGCTGGCGCAGACTACTCTCCAGGTGTCACGAAGAGCTTTACGGCACATTCGCGACACCCAGCGCAGGCACTCAGCCAATAGGATTGTGCCATTACCTAATGGTAAATCGTGATAGAAGCTTGATTGTGCTCAGTGGGTGCAGAAGACCATAGTTTGTAGTACTGCTGGATAATGCTCAAATTATGGGAGAAAAGGTAGATGGGTCTTTAATGAAATTCACAAGCCCTACCTGACTTCTTATTTTAGCGGCCAAATCATGTCCTCCAGTAGCTTTCTAAATACACGGGCAGCCCAATCCTAATTAAATCTCCCCCACTGATGCAGCTGCGCCACTGGAGAATGTGCTGCATTCTGTGGGAGGGCAGCCCTGGAGGTCTCGTCCAGGTAATGGAACATTTGTTCCCTTGCCCAAGGGTAAGCCTTCATTGCCCAAATGGGTCTGCTCGTACCTGCGCTAGCAATTTTGCTGGCGCAAATCTGAGTGCACCCAAGAAGGCAGATTGAGACTGGGAAGGGAGATAGAATATCAGTGGCACTGCTGCCACCAATACTGTCCCCTTCCCAGCCTCTATCTGCCCCCCTCCCTGCCCTGGTCTCCACCCCATTCTGCTTTCTCCCTGCCTTCACTCATCGCCCACCTTCCGCCCACTCCCTGTGCTGACTTACTGGCATTGGAGCTCCTTGGCAGGCCGTGCTGAATGGCGTGTTACCTTTTGTGACAGTCATAAAGTTCACTGCCCCACCGGAATGTGAGTTCCAGAGGCGCAGCGGCCCAATAGGATTGGGCCCTAAGTCCCCTATGTGCCCTAAGTTCCCCCTATCTACAGGTTAGGTTCCAGAGGTCTGTACGTAAGTTGAGACATAAGTAGGTTGAAACAGCCGGTTTGTGTCAGCCCAGTGCTATCATGCCTACGCAAAAGCACCACCAAAGGACATACTGTGCCTGTGCAAAGGTACCAACACAGTTGTCTGTAACTTAGATGTCTGTAACTTGAGGAACCAGTGTAGCTGTACAGTACAGTAGCTGTCACAAAAGATAAGAGGAGTGGGCCCTCTCTGGTTCTCCAGTAATTTGAGTGCTGCTGTTATTGGTGAAATATTACATGAGTCTACAAGTCTAACTGTCCAATCATATCCCCCACCATTCATGCAGGTGCAGCCATGCTGGCAGAGTACACGATGCATCCAGTGGTGGACGGGTGATCTAGCAGGTAAGTAATATTAGTTTTGCAACCCCAATAAGGCCAGAACTTCTACCAATCTTACAGCCCAATCCTGTCCAACTTTCCAGTGCCAACGCAGCCGTGCCAACAGGATACGTTCACGTGCATTCGGGGGGGGGGGGGGCGGCAGTCACGGAGGCCTCCTCAAGGTAAGGGAACATTTGTTCCCTTACCTTGGGGCTGCATTGCAGCTGCACTGGCACTAGGAAGTTGGTTAGGACTGGGCTGTTAATGAAATTCTCTCCATGTCCACTCCTCATATATGCCATTAAGTTGCACATAAACTCTAACATCTTAAGCAAGGTACTCTAAAAGACAGCTGAGATAGATTTTGCATGGAAATTTCATGGAAATGTTAGATAAAAACACAGATGAAACATGCAAATATTTTAACAGAGGACAGGATAGAACCTAAAGAGATAAAGTTAGAATGAAAAATACAGACAACTTATTAGATGATTGGATGGCTGGATGGAACCTAAAGTGAGAAATGAGCACATTAGTTTTGGATTTATGATTATTCTTCCAGTAGATTTATTCCAGTAGATGAAAGCAAGATAGTAGTCATATTTTTTCATTAAAAAGATGGTGAACAGAAACATAATGTGGAATGTAATACATGATTAGAAGACAAGGGTAGTTTCTAGTTTTTTTTACACAATGATGCTGGACAAAACAAAACTGTGGAATGGAGTCAGTAGAGGATGATACTGTGAGTTTGATGCTGCCGCTGTTGATTCTGTTCTTCAGTAAGTAAAATAAATACTGGTTGTAAATACTGAATGAGAATGGAACTAGCTTTTCATAATCTCATTGTGATCCATGGCCCTCTGGAATGAACGACTGCAGCGGGGCAAGGCTTCTGGGTATCTCACTTGGCAATGACATCATCACCAGGCAGTGAGGTATCATGAGAGCAGACTGGTAGCACACCTGGCCTGACTCCTATTGATTGGGGCGGTAGGGGCTGGGCAGGAGCTACACAGAGGGGGTGGGACACAGGAGGGGAGGAAAATAGCATGCAGGACCCCTCCCCATCATATGATTGGGATCAAAACTGCAGTGGGGGCAAAGTACTAAAGCCCTCAACTCCTGCTGTTGTTCTGCGACATTTCACACTCCCCATCCTTGCTATTGGTAAAGAAACTAACCCTCGATCCAATAACGCTACACAGTTAGATGCATGTCAAGTTTGGCCCTAAGTCAAGACCCGTTTTGGGGTTTGCTGTAACAGACTAACACAGCTGCTTCTCTGGAATTGTCTTACTTGAAAGCCACAGCACACAGAACATCACAGACTACTGTAGAGAGCAAGGTTTTGTTTGTTTGTTTGTTTGTTTGTTTATGGTACAAATGAAGCAATGGCATTGTCTCCTTAGGCTGAGATATGCAGACAAAATCCAGGAACCTACACTAAATCACACAATTAGAAAGTAGAGAAATGAAAGGCTGGTCAGAAGAGAGGAAGAAATGAACAAATAAACGAAAAGCAAATTCTCGTATCATTTACTTCTACTGTAGCATCTACAGCATTGATATTTTGGCTGCTTATAACATGACAAGTTCACTCACCTTTTGCTGGTGCATTTCCATCCTCCTGAGGTTTAGTCTCTGTGTAGGAAGTAGAAGCACATTTTTGAGAGAAAACACCCCATTGCAAACATTTGCACTGTCATACCTGCTAGCCCCAGCATTTTTTTAGATGTTGCACTAGCACAGTATGCCCCATAGGATTCATTATCAAAGGAAGGCTTCAAGAGTTAGACTGTTAAATTGGAACATGGGCATGGAAGTAGTAAAACTAATTGCAACAAACCATTGGATAAGCAGATATTTTTAAAGGGGATTAGACAAATTCATCCTGAATAGGTTTACCGTTGTTCTTTCTTATGATGGCTATATGGAGGGGAGGTGCAAAGAGCAGGCTAGTGCCTTTAGGCCCTGCTTATGAGCCTCCTAGCGGCATGTGGTTGGCCACTGTGGGAAGCAGGATGCTGGGCTTGATTGGCTTTTAAGCCTGTGACACACTAGGCATGTCCCATGTGCATCACGTCCAGTGCATCCGGCGGTGCCCGCGTTCCTGTGGTGTGACGTACCTCTGGCCGGAACACTTAGGGCCACTGGGAGCCGCTGGGAGGCACGTTCCTGTTCACTCATCCGTAGCCCTATGCTCTATTTTTGCTGGCATGCGTCGCGTCTTGCCAATCAGAGCCTGTATTTGGAACTCTGGGGGGCGCGAGGTAGAACAAACATGGTAGCCAATCAGAATTGAGTCAGAAGAGTCTCGATTCTGATTGGCTAAAAATAGAGGGGGGCAGGGCAGAACATCTTCCCTTCTCCGTGAGGCTTTCATTGGCGTGCCTGGGGCACGTAGCCGCTCAGGCAACACACTGCATGAGACGCACGCGTGATGCACGTAGGACGTGCCTGGTGTGTCATAGGCTTTAGTCTGATCCAGCACGGCTATTCTAATGTTCTAGCTTGAACTTCTTCAAAAGTAGATCCACAATGGTGGAAAGGCTTCTATGAATTTGAAGGATCCGTTGCCCATTTCTCTTCCTCTGCACTGTGCCCCAGGAATGTGTTGGGTATGTTCTAGATTTTGTGCGAGGCAGAGCGCAATTCTATCCAACTTACACCAGCAGTGTAACCAGCGGGGGAAGGCAGGGCGGGAGGCTTGGAGAATCCCCCTTTGGAGGGGATTTGAATCCCCTTTCTGTTCTGGGGCCTCCCGTTCTCGCTGCACCGCTGGTTACACCGGCGGTGTAAGTTGGATAGGATTGTGCTGGCAATGTGGGAGGCCTTATAGGTCCAGCCAGCAACCCACATGAAATGACAGCCCAATCCTATGTGGGCCTAACAGTGGCGGATTTGTCAGTGGCGTCCTTATTATGGGGGAGCTGGTGTGCTGCACCCCAGGCGCCGAGTGGGCGTGGTGCTTCCAGGGGGCGCGGCAGCCGGGCTCAGGGCTGCGCGGCGGGGCACGGCACCAGAGCCCGGCTGCTGCGCCCCCCGGAAGCAGTGCGCCCACTCGGCACGTCACTTTTGCCACTCAGCCCGTTTGCCCTCAGAAAGGTTCTGCTCATGCGCGAAAAAACTAATAAAAGCCGCATCGACGCATTCGGCCTTCTCAGAAAGCCCTCGACCGCCGAACTGGGTGGTCGCTCTGAGGAGGGCTTGTCCCGGCCTCAGAGTGGAGCCTCCGGAAGCCGGTGATGCGCCGAGTGGGCGCGCTGCTTCTGGGGGGGGGGCGGCAGCCGGGTGCGACGGGGGCACTCCATCCCCGCCCCCCCAGGCACCGGGAGGGCTCGGAACACCACTGGGATTTGTATTCCACCTCATGAGGTGGTGTCCAAGGCAGCTTACAGTATTTTCCCCTACATATTAACAGAATATAAAAGTAAGTGGGGATATGCCTCTCTCACTTCTCCCTCCCTCCCTCCTCCTCCTCACAGGGCAGTTGGTGTTTCTCTGTGGAAAGGGAAGATCGCAGAGGAGCTTTATATTATACAGTGTATGACCTATTAAATTTTATGTGATTGGGATTGAGTGGCTGTGACTGTTCCCCCATTACTTCTCCATTCTTTGAAATACTCATATAAGGAAGTATTTCCTTATATGAATAACTGAATAACTGAATACAAAGAATAACTGAAGATATGTATCTCTGTAATATTGACGTTATATGAGACCTGTGAATTGCAAAGCTCTTGGAATCTTGTATTTGCGTTACAAACGTTTGGGGAATGGATTAGGGAATTGTGAATAGAAATCCCAAAATAAGGCGAAGTCAGATATTTGTTATTTTAGGAGGTGATGCAGAACACCATGGAATAAATTACAGGTGTTCCCCGCTTAATGGCGGATCGCTTAACGACGATCCGGATATATGACGGATGTCCCTAGTAAAAAAGAGCAAAGGATTTAAAAAGACGTGTCTTTTTAAAGCCCCAGCTCATCAGCTGTTTGGCTTTAGATAAGGGCTTTGAAGTTCAGCACTGGGGCTTTAAGCGCAGCGCTGAACTTCAAAGCCCTTATCTAAAGCCAAACAACTAATGGGCAAGATAAGAGCTTGGATATTTAACGCTGGGACTTCAAGCACAGTGCTAAACCTCAAAGCACAACAAGACCCGCTTAATGACGGCTTCACTTTACGACAGGGATTTCAGAACGTATCCCTGTCGTTAAGCGGGGGACACCTGTATATGGATGTCCAGGTGATGAAACTGTCCAATAAAGGAACACTTAAGCCATTCTAACACCTCCTAAGCAATTTTTCATGTATTTGTATACATAGAAATAACTTGGAGTGAAAGTAACTATGATCTTCTCCTGTCTTGGTTGGCCCAATTATCAATACATGCATAGGACTACAGGCCTGAGGGAGAGAGCATACATTCTAATCTAAACTATGATCATTTGTATTAATAAAAGTTTTTGCAGAAAGCTTGGAAAAGAAATGTGCCAATATTTGAAATCTGGCAGATGTTCAGTTCAAATGCTTTATTAATACACATTTGCCTGGAACTCATGCTTGCTTGCACTAGATTCCCTGGCTATCAGCTACCACATATGACTGAAATATAACATATTGGAGTTTCTATACGTACTAAAGCAGAAATATGAGGCCTTTGTTAAACATCAAAATATGTTTCTCCTTTTTTATACCCATCAGTATTGAATCAAATGCTTTCTTCTCCATTTTCCCCTGATCTTGTACAATTTCCACAAGCGTATTCTGGGAATTGTATTTCAGTGAGGTAGAATTCCCAGCACCCTCATAAATTTGCAATTCCCAGGGCTCTGAGTGGGGGGGGGGAATGTCATGACAATTAAATTGCTCTAAAACAAGTTTGATCTTGTAGTGCATGATCAGTGCAATAAACATTCACCTCTTCATTTATGCCACAAAGCCTATACAATACTTTATTACCTAAAACACACACAATCTCTTGACTAACCTGGAGGGGGTGCACTTTCTGCTTCCGTTTCATCTGAAAAGGATAAAATAATATGTTTAGAGAAGCTTATATGTTCGAGTATGCAGCTGATTTACATATATTCTGGATTTTAAAAGCTATGATTAAATCCTTCCAATAACAGATTTATCTACAGTATATCTATATCTATCTATCTATCTATCTAGAGAGAGAGAGAGAAATTATCTCTCTAATACCACCAAATTATCCGTTTTTAATTTGAACTAATGAATGATTCCACTGGCTCACACAAAAGACTGTTAACATTGCTTTACTTTTTCTATAATCCCTCCCGCTCATTGGTTTTATTGAACAAGAAGAAGTTCCAGTGTTTGAAGCATGTTAATGTGATTCTTAGTAAAAGAGAAAATAAGAACACAGATTTGCCTTGGCAGAACCAAGACAGGTTTGCCAAGGTCTGTTAAATTCAGCACTCTACTACCAGCAGCAGCCAACCAGATGGACTTCCTCATGAGAAGGGCCTGGAGGTGTTAGGAAATTGCTGTTATTTATTCTTCTGTCCCTGTCAGATTTTATTGGCATATAAAAAGGGCCCAGTCCTTATTGCTTCCCAGAGTGAGTGAGCAGGAAGTGGTGTGAGCAGAAAGAGGGCATTGGTCTGATCCAGCAGGGCTCTTCTTATGTTGTTGCTCTTGTCACCAGTCCAGGGTGACCAGATACAATGGAGGACGAAGTGCCTATACCTTTAACCGTTGTATACAAGAGGGGATTTTGGCAGGTGCAGCTCATTATGGAAGGGTGTGTGCAAAAAGCTGCACCTGCCAAAATCCCCTCTTGTATACAATGGTTAAAGGTATAGGCACTTTGTCCTCCATTGTATCTGGTCACCCTGCACCAGTCCCACTTGTTTGTTCAAGCAGGTGAATAAGTGAACAGGCTGAGGAGTAGCAGCAGTTCAGGAGGCAACCGTAGGCCCTCTTGTGGAACTGAGCTCAGCTGAGTCTATGGATGCTGACATTTGATGCTGGTGTTTTTTTCTCTACAAAAGGTCTTGAGGAAATCCCACAACGTGACTGCTGTGGAACTGCTAGCACTCAGCAAATCTTTGCTGTGTTTATCGACCTGCTTTTCAACCAAAGTAGCTAGAAAAACCCAATACAAATGAACAACGAAACCTAAAAATTACATCTAGGTTGGCCCCTTATTTTAAACATTTGAAGTGAGCTCACCAGACACACCTCCCTCAGAAGGCAGATCCTCCATATCTCCACCAACCATTCTCAAACAAAAATGGGGACGTGCTTGTACCAGTTCTCATCCCAAGTCTCACTACCCCCATCCTTCAAATTTCTGAAGGCTCTACTCTACCTTCTGTATGCTAAATTAATGGACTCTGCAAATCTTCTGTGGCACTTTTACAAGGGAAGAGGGTGTAAGAAAAATAACCTATCCTAGGACAATTCTCAACAGTTCAAAACATACTTCAACAGCTGCAACATATAAAATGGCCTGCTGTGCGTGGTGACTTCAAGGGTGATACATCTACTTTGAATTCTGACAGTTAACTTCTAGAGACCCTAGAAGCGGACTTTAGCAACCTAAAAGGTATTCACCCAAGCAGGAGTAGTGATTTACCAGAGCAAGGTACCCCAAAACAGGAACTGTCTGCATGGTGGAAAGCCAGCAGTGAGGTGGACATGCAACCTTGGGGGGGGGGGCAGCATTTCACAACTTAGGTGCTGCAGTCAAGAAGGTCCCATCTCTTGTTGCCACCTGCAATACCTCAGATAGCAGGGGGCACTATCAGAGCTTCTGTTGCTGAATGGAGTACCCAAGCAAGTTAATATGTACAGTATATATCCCTAAGATATCCTGGTAGGCTTACCAGATCTCCAACCGGGACAGAGTGCTAGACCTTTCGGAGAAGGAATGTGGGCAGGTGTAGCTTGTTAAACCAGAGCACAATTCTAGGCATGTCTACTCAGAAGCAAGCCCCACTGAACACAATGGCACTTGCTTCTGAGTAGACATGCCTAGGATTGTGCTCTAAGGTTTAACAAGCTACACCTGCCCACATTCCTTCTCCTAAAGGTCTAGCACTCTGTCCCGGTTGGAGATCTGGTAAGCCTATATCCTGGTCCCAGTCTGTTGAGAGCTGGGCAGCCCAATCCTGTCTAGCAGGACGTGGCGGTGCACACGAGGCGCCTGCCTCATCATGAGCAGGTGTCGGGGATCTGCTGCGCCCGTCGCCCCCGACTCACCTCCGCCGCGCCCCTCCAGGGTCTCATCACTGGTGGCGCCATCACCCCATGTGGCCCCCACTCCAGCAACCCCTCCAGGGCGACCGCTCTGGCTAGCAGCTGCAGAATCCTGGGCAGGGCCAAAGCCGCCGCCGCCTCTAACCCCTGCCGAGACCAGCCTGAGTCCTGTGAGTGCCGTCAGGATCTCACCCCTGAGTCCTGTGAGGGCCGGCACAGTCTCACACCCGAGCCCTGCAAGTGCTGGCAGGAACTCACCCCCAGGCCCTCCGAGTGCAGGCAGGATCTCACCACCGACACAAAAGGAGGCCAAGGCCAAGGAAGGGGGTGAAGCAACACAGTTAGGCAGCCTTAAAAGTTGTATTGTTTAAACTTATTTTCTGTATTATTTTAAACTATGTATTTTAATTTTTGATGTAAGCCGCCTTGGGCATTTGCCTTCGGCATAGGATAAGGCAGGATATAATTTTTTAAAATAAATAAATAAATAAATAAATAAATAAAAGGGGGTAAAGGAAGCCGATGAGGAGGTTCATTACCTGAGAGGCAGTCAGTGAGTGAGGAGCTCCCTAAGACCAGGAGCAAGCGAGTCTGGGCAAGAGAAGGACTGTGGATGTAGTAACCCCCTCCCCTGCCCTGTCTGAGGCCTATTCCTACCCCATGATTGGGACCAGTTTGGAAGCCTCACAGCAGGATTGGGCTTGTCCCAGCGCATCTGGCAACCTCCTTGGGGTAAAGAGACATTCAGAGGTGTTCTTATATGGGGGGAGCAGGTGTGCTCCCCCCCAGGCACTGAGTAGGCGAGGGGTGCGGCAGCCGGGCTCTGGGCTGCGCAGAGTGGCGCGGCTCCAGAGCCCGGCTGGCGCGCCCCTCCGAAGCAGCGCGCTCACTCCGCGTGTCTCCGGCCTCCGGAGGCTGCGCTCCGAAGGCTGGGGATAAGCCCTCCTTAAAGCGACCGCCCCGTTCGGCGGTTGAGAGCTTTATGAAGAAGCTGAACGCGTCGCTGGGGATTTGTGCATGCGCAAACCCTATAAAATCCAGCGACGCGTTCGGCTTCTTCATAAAGCTCTCGACCGCCGAACGGGGCGGTCGCTTTAAGGAGGGCTTATCCCCAGCCTTCGGAGCGGAGGCCGGGGACACGCAGAGTGGGTGCTCAGCCCCGAGCCCGGCTACTTGGGGGGGGCACTCCAACCCCGCCCCCCCAGGCGCCGGGAGGGCTGGGAACGCCACTGGAGACATTAGTCCCTTTACCCCGAATAACATGCAAGCCAGCCTCCCTGATTGATCTCCTTGAATGCATGCCAGCAATTTTGCTGGCATATATTCGAGAGGCCCGTGTAAGGCTGAACAAGCCCAGGAATGGGGATAGGATATTGGCAGAGGCCTTCTCTGCCAATCCCTCCCCCTTCCCAGGCCCAGCCAACCAATCTCCCCTCCCAGAATGCCTCCATTCCACCTCCGCCCCTCCGCTGCCTGGCGGGGCCTTACCTTCCCGCTGTGGTGTTGCTCCATTCTGCGGCACTGGAAGCGTGGCACAAGACTCTCCATCGGTGCCACTTACTCACCAGGTGCCACTTACTCACCAGGTGCCGCAAACATGCCTTACAGTGCATTTGCAACACCCTAGACCGGCGGAGTGGTCACTCCAGCGGTCCAAAGTTGGACAGGATTGTGCCGTTAAAGTTTGAAAGTGGCACTTTGAAGTGGACATGGACAACAAACTGGAAACTAGTATAGCTGAAACAATGCTGGTGTAACATGATCAGAACACCTCACACTGGTTAATAATCTAGCAGCAGCTGCTTTCTGAACTGAAGCCTTCAACCATTTTTCAAAGGGAATCTCTATACAGCGTACGTTGCAATAATATAGTCTTATGTAAATTGCACTTGACATGGATTGTATGATACCATTATCAGTCAATAATGAGGAGTCCTAGACTGTCACCTTCACATGTAAGGAAAGCGAGTAAAAAAACAAACACATGGCAGCAATCTAAATCCAAGGCTGTTGGGTCTCAGGACGGACTTGTTGAGCAAGGAAAAATATATCAGACTGCCATCACGATTTCATTCTTTCCTGATGCAGCCTGCTCTGTGGCGTTCCCAGATGCCATTCTCTACCATCCAATTACCGTATAAGGCTTTCTGGCTAGGTGTTGTGACTTGTGAGGGACTTTACTATGGATCAAATGCTGGCTCTGAATGCCTGACAAAGCATTCCAGCACCACGGGAGAGAAGTTTTCCTCATTGAATCATGATGAACCTCCTTAGCTGCCACAGTTGGGGAAATGTCAATACAGATCTTGCCAGGAAAACCAAAAGCTCTTCAGTGTAAAAATAGAAAGTGACTAAAAACATGTATGAAATAATAGAATTGTGGAGTGAGGGGAGAATAAAGTGTCTTGTAGTCTGCTTCTTGTGCTCTAGAAGGAAAACCTACCCATAGTTTGTTATTCTTTCCTCAACAGTGCTTGGTTTGTGAGTGTTCTGTGGAATTGGGGTAGTGTGAATGTCATTGTCACCTACTGGCATTGCTGGTCACGGACGATACCCTTGCATCATTAGTGACCAACAATGCAGCTGCTGCCATACCTTTGCATGTTTAGAAAGAACTCTATACTGTCCTCAACACATATTGGAATACCTTCTTTTTTGCAAACAGCCACAGTAGGAGATTCAATAACTCCTGACCTGACATTTAGAGTCTCAACCCTTAGGGCAGTGTTTCCCAAACTTTTTCGACCTGCGGCTCCCTTGGCGATTGGCAACCATTGACCGCGGCTCCCCATTACATTCTGTTGATGCCTGCCAATTGGCATTGCACTGTTTTCCGAGAGGATTCCATCGCACTCCGCAGCTCCCCTGGCTGGTATCGGCAGCTCCCCTGGGAGCCACTGCCTTAGGGTATCCTCAGAATACACCCAGATGGCAGCTTTCCATGTTGCCAGTTCCAAGCTGCAGTGCATGAGTACAAGAGTCCTGGGGAAATACAGGAATGTTTCCAACAGTACACACTTGCACATGCTGTGAATGACAAACTAGGTGCTCTGGACAGCCTGGACAGATCCTGAACAAGTCTACTAGCAAAGGTTGAGGCCTCCTGCCTGTATGTACTGTGGGGAATAGATGTGTCTCTGTTCTTTATAGCAACGTTTTCAGTATATCACTGTGGTGATGTGTAATGGGTTTTACTAGGACAAGAAGTCCAATTATTTGCTTCTTTCCTTTTGTTTATCAGTTCTATTGCTCTCTGACCCCGCCGGGCGGCTGGGCCGTTACATGGCCTCCTCCGACTTCTGCCAGCAATTTTGCTGGCGGAAATCCGAGGAGACCGATCGGGCCTGCCCCGGTTTACACTCGGGGAAGGGGACGAGCATCCCCTTCCCCGAGTAGACCTCCACCCTGACGGCAGCCTGGCTGCCAGGGAACAGGATCGGGCGGCCATGGGCCACTGACCAGATCCTTACATAGGATTGTACTGTGAATGTCTTTTGCCTTAGGTAGTGCCTAAGCAAAAATGCCATATTAAACAGTAGCAGATACAAGAATGGTTCCCTTACCCAGGGAACCATTTGCACCATTCATCTCAAGTCTGTTTCTGACATTTTACAGGCTCTTTTTGCATGGTCTGAAACTGTCTACTCTTCCATGTGTGTGGGGGGGTGGGTGGAGGAGACCATGCCCACTGTGCCTATTTCTGACTTCTCCATATTCACAGATATTGTGTGCAGAGCCTTCATCACTTAATTCAACCAAGCCAGTAGAAGAGAAGGAAAATAACTGCTTCGTTTACAGAGGTAGGTAGGAGCCATGCACAAAAGGTCACATTTAAGGGAGATTTCCAGCTATTTCCCTCCTGCTTTGCAATTGGTGTGAACTATCCTCCTTTATCCTCCTGTTACCTTTTCAGAAGTTTCTTCCAGACAACATTCCAGTAGTCAAGTAGCTTAAAACAGTACTCCCTGATACTGTATCTGTTCCTTATGAAGTTTTGAAGACATCTGTGCTGAAGACAATGTAGCAAGATGGGAAATTTACCCATCCCTGTTTCACACAAGACACAGAACAAGGCTAGAGTATCAAGAAGTATAATCAAACAGAGAGAGTGAATACACAGCTGTTAGTTAGATGCAGTCAGAGAAATCTTTTCATGTCTTTGCCATGTCAGGAAGAGGATTATGGATCTAGAGCATAGGTGGCCAACCCACGGCACGGGTGCCACTTAGTGGCACGCCGAGCCTTTTGAAGTGGCACGCACTGCTGTTCCTGCTCGAGCCGAGCGCTGAAGTTCCTCTCTCTTTCTTGACCCCAGCGCGTCTTTCCAAGTCTGTGGCACTAGAGGAAGTTTCTGCACCCCACTGCGCCTTATTCTTCTTGCGCTATCACTGTGCTTTAAATATTTTCATTACCTTAGATTTTATTTATTTATTTATTTAAGTGGCACGCTCAAGATTATCTACATAAAATGTGGCACATGGCGTGCCACGGGTTGGCCACCACTGATAGAGTGACACAAAGGGCCAGGTTGCCCAAGGGGCCCAGAATTTATTGTGTGCTGATTTAAAAAGTAGGAATTAGGCCACAATGCAAATTGCATTTCTATTAGAAAGTGAGTTATTGATCAGATACCAGTAGCTGTTCATAATATGAAGTTGCACTCTCTTTCAGTCCAATGGACATTTGTAGTTGTCATGCCTTGACAATCTAATAGGAACTTCACATAACCAAACTGATGTACACCTTTCCCCCTTTATAAGTACCTAATTCGTTCATGAAAACAGCCCGTATATTGAAAATCTGGATGAGTACAATTATCACATTAATTTCAATGGGAAAAATTCTAATTCATTCCAAAGCCATTCCAAGATCACCCCCAAATCACCCCAAATGCCTAATGCCATAAGGAATCATTGTCATTTTCAGTAAACCTAAGCAAGAGATGTCTTTTTGTCTTTCACCATATTGACTGCACTTCAGCATCTGAAGTGTTAACGTAGTTCCAAACTTAACTCTCTTACATTTCACCGGTTTTTCAACTATTCCCATTCCCATTCTCTTTCTCACTCTTCTTTTCTTTTGTATCAATACTGCACACCAGTTTGCAGAAACACAGCATGGGAGGGGGTAACAAAGGGAGAGAAGCCAACAGAGCTGCAATAGACATAGTAGCGCTCCGCCCACTTAAGGGTGAAATTAGAGCTAACTGCAGCTCAGTCCATCATTCAGCTGCTCAAGTACGGTAGTTTCATTCAGTTGCCTTGTGCCACTATTTCCCTTATTTGCCAGCAGGTGACGCTATTGCTTTACCTAACTCTTTTTGTCTCGGACCTTATAGCGAAAATCTCCAAAAGTATAACAAAGTACGATCATAATATACAGTATATGTAGTACATATAAGTGAAAATCCTTATAATGAATGTACGGATAGCGGGGGAAGGGTGTATTGCGAGTGGAAGAGGTGACACCGTGACAGCATCATGTAGGCTGACTTACAGGCTAGATGTGTGGTGAAGTATTGTTAAGAAGATTTATATACCACTTTTCAACAAAAAGTTGTTCACAAAGTAATTTACACAGCAAAATAAGCATTCAAATGACACATACTATATGCCAACTTTGCACAGATCCACTTCACACACATTCTAAGCCCAATTCTGCCCATGCTTACTTAGAAGTAAATTCACTGTGTTAAGTCATAAAAAGGTAAAGGTGACCCCTGACAATTAAGTCCAGTCGTGTCCGACTCTAGGGTGTGGTGCTCATCCCCATTTCAAAGCCGAAGAGCCAGCGTTGTCTGAAGACGCCTCCGTGGTCATGTGGCCGGCATGACTCTCCTTGCCGCAGCACGTAGCATGCGGCTGGAACATGGAGCGCTGTTTACCTTCCCGCAAGCGGTACCTATTTATCTACTCGCATTAACATGCTTTGGAACTGCTAGGTTGGCAGGAGCTGGCCAGGCGGTACCTATTTATCTACTCGCATTAACATGCTTTGGAACTGCTAGGTTGGCAGGAGCTGGCCAAGCAACGAGAGCTCACCCCGTCGTGGATTCGAACTGCCGACCTTTCGATCGACAGCTCATGGTTCAGTGGTTTAACCCACTGCGCCACCCACTGGCTCGTGTTTAGTCATACTTCCAGGTAAATGGGGATGTATCAGATTGCAGCATAACTATACGAAGAGCTCAATACTAACTCCCCTAGCACCAATGCAGCCACATCAATGGGGCATGTGCTGCATCCTGCGGTGGGGGGACAGTCACAGAGGCCTCCAAGGTAATGGAACTGGGATCTGTACTTTGGTTCGGCATTGAGAATTATTTTAGAGCCCCCTAACTCTCCTACTCAGAATGCCTATTCCCAGAATTCTTGGATAGAGGAAATAATTGCTAAACTAGTTTATCCATTATGTGTTCTTGTGTCTATGGAGACAGCTGGTTTCTGAGTAGACAGAGTGTATGGACTTTGTACACTACCTAATGCAGGCTTTCAGGCAGTCTCTGTCCAAACTTACAGTACATTCCATTTTAGGCTGTGTAAAAGGAAGCAAAATGTGGGAGGTAATAACATTCCACTTGGCACTGGTGAGCTGAGGTATGACATGCCCTTGTGTCAATACCATTGTCCTAAGGAAGACAGCCACAAGACACGATGGAAAGCTTAGAACACAAGACATGAGGAAAGATTGAAGGAAGTGTGCATATTTCATTTAGGATGGATTCAGAGCTGAAACTGTTCTTTTGCACTGCAGATGGGACGACAGCAGCATCAACATAACAGAACGGATAACTTTCTCTTTCAAAGGTGGTGTAGATCCTGAGAACCATGCCATGGCAAGCGGTTTAGCTTATGCGGCCTTCAAGGCCACTTCCAACTCTTATCTCAACTACTTGTCTGACGACACAATCCTACTCAATAGCATGCTCAGCGATCCAGCTGTGCCGGCACCGGCAATACTGTATCCTGAGCACAGTTGGCGTGGTTGGAGGTCTCAGGGTAAGGGAACATTTGTTCCCTTACCCCATATAAATCCCCAGTCCCTGCACTGGGTCTCCTCAGATCTGCACCTGCCATTGTGGAGGCGCAAATCAAGGAGGCCCGTATCGGAAGAAACAGGCCTGGAAGGGGCATAAAATATGGCGTACGCTGCTTCTGCCGCCAATCCCGTCTCCCTACATAAGAACATAAGAAGAGCCTTGCTGGATCAGGCCAAAGGCCCATCTACTCCAGCTTCCTGTATCACACAGTGGCCCCACCAGATGCTTCAGGGAGCACACTACCAACAAGATAACCTGTTTCCTATTGTCACTCCCTTGCACCTGGCACAGAGAAAACCTACTTCTAAAACCAGGAGGTTGCTTATGGCTTGTAACCTGTGATGGTCTTTTCCTCCATGAATCTGTCCAAACCCCTTTTAAAGGCATCTAGGCCAGGTGCCATCACCACATCCTGTGGCAAGGAGTTCCACAAACCAATTACATGCTGGGTAAAGAAATATTTTCTTTTATCTGTTCTAACTCTCCCTCCACTCAATTTTAGTGCATGTTCCCTGGTTCTGGTGTTGTGCGAGAGGGAGAAGAATTTCCCTCTATCCACTCTCTCCATCCCATGCATAATTTTATACGTCTCAATCATGTCCCCCCTCAGGCGCCTTTTTTCTAGACTGAAAAGGCCCAAACGCTATAGCATTTCCTCATAAGGGAGGTGCTCCAGCCCACAAATCATTCTGGTCGCTCTCCTCTGCTCCTTTTCCAATTCAACTATATCCTTTTTGAGGTGTGGTGACCAGAACTGGACACAATACTCCAGATGTGGCCTTACCATCAATTTGTACAAGGGCATAATGATATTGGCCGTTTTATTCACAATCACTTTTTTAATGATCCCAAGCATGGAATTGGCCTTCTTCACAGCCACCGCACACTGGGTCAACACTTTCATCGACCTGTCCACCAGCACCCCAAGATCTCTCTCTTGATCCGTCACAGACAACTCAGAACCCATTAGCGTATATGTGAAATTTTGGTTTCTTGCCCCAATGTGCATCTCTTTGCACTTACTTACATTGAAGCGCATCTGCCATTTTGCTGCCCATTCTCCCAGTTTGGAGAGATCTTTCTGGAGCTCTTCACAATCCCTGCTGGTCTTCACCACCCGGAAAAGTTTAGTGTCATTCGCAAACTTGGCCACCTCGCTGCTTATCCCCAACTCCAGGTCATTTATGAACAAGTTGAAAAGCACCGGTCCCAAGACCGATCCTTGGGGCACACTGCTTTTCACCTCTCGCCATTGTGAAAATTGCCCATTGACTCCCACTCGCTGTTTCCTAGTCTTCAACCAGTTCTTAATCCACAAGAGGACCTGACCTCTTATTCCCTGACTATGGAGTTTTCTCAGGAGCCTTTCTTGAGGGACCGTGTCAAGCGCCTTCTGAAAATCCAGATATATAATATCCACAGGTTTGCTCGCATCCACATGCCTGTTGACTTTTTCAAAAAATTCTAAAAGGTTTGTGAGGCAAGACTTCCCCTTGCAGAAGCCATGCTGACTCTCCCTCAGCAGAGCTTGTTCTTCTATGTGTTTTAAGATTTTATCCTTAATGAGACTTTCCACCATCTTCCCTGGAACAGATGTTAGGCTGACCGGCCTGTAGTTTCCTGGGTCCCCCCTCCTTCCTTTTTTAAAGATTGGCGTGACATTAGCTATCCTCCAATCCTCTGGCACAGTGGCCGTTTTAAGGAACAAGTTGCATATTTTGGTCAAGATGTCAGCAACTTCATTCTTGAGTTCCTTCAGAACTCTTGGGTGGATGCCATCCGGGCCTTCTGGGCCTGATCTGCCTACCCCACCCTCCCCTCACCCCAGAATGCTCCCAAATGCCCTCCCCCCGCCCCTGAGCCGCACGCCATCTAGATCCGGCCCGCAGAGGTTGGCATAGGCTTCTGCACCTGCCTGGGGCCTGTGCAACTGCCTTACGGCAGCTTTTGCAAAGGTCCTGGTCCTGTCCTCCACTTTTATAGTGGAGTCCACTTATATTTAGTGGGGGGAGAGCCTCTTCACCCCAGGTTGGTGTCTTTTACAGTGGATTTGGTTGTTGGTGCCTGTTTTGCGTCTTTTTTATATTGGTCAGCAATCTTCTGATGGCTGGATGGCAGTGCAGTTACCAGGGATATTTTGGGAGCATCCGTTGGATTTGTTACACTGGTGTTTATTTCTGCAACTATTATTGCTTCTGACTTTTCTGCTGGGTATACTTGGGATCATGACTACATAATTTATTATCAAGATCTATACTTTGTCTTTCCAAGAATGGTCCAAGGTGGCTAACAATATTTGTTTAAACTGAAATGTGATAAAAACAGTTTTTAAAAGTATGTTAAAGCAGCTGCAACATCTTCTCCATTATTTCAATTTTTAGCCCATTACACCGTAATTAGCCTTTCTGTAGCAGGCAGGTAGCTGCTACAGAAGGGCTAATAATGGTGTAATGGGCTACCAGTGAAATAGATACTGGTAGGTGCTGGTTGGTATGATACTATAGGATGTTAGATAGATACTGCAAGATACTGTAGATACTGAAGGTAGACAATGCTGGTAGTTACTGTAGGATAGGATCACTCTGTAAGTCAGACAGAAGTTAGACTCTGTGTATTTGGGCAGTGAACCTTTGCAACCCTCCGCGCGCTGTGCCTCCCCAGCCTCCGACCTCACCGCACATCACTGGCTGCCAGCAGGAGACCAGGCCGGCTGGGAGAGGTAAGTAAAGAAAAATTTTTACTCGCCCTGATCCACTCCCATTGTCAGCAAAACTGCACTGGCAGCTGGTCTGTGGGGTGCCGCTGGCAGCATGCAGCCTTCCCACCTTTGCGCCGACAGTAGCACTCGACAGACCGGCAGAGAGACTGACATGACAGCAGACCGCATGGTACACCAATGGACCTCGGAGATTGCACTGCTACTCCCATGGAAGTGTGTATGGGATTGCAGCTTGAATGCATCTGAGAGTGAAACTACATGTGACATTGAAAACACTGCTGTATTTTTTATCTTTCTTTAAAAAGTTATGCCACCTTTCTGCCATTGATGGCATTCAAGTGAGCTGAACACCTTATACACCCAAAGGTACATGCTTCAAAAACATGCAGAAAGCAACTGCCAACTAATTCCTGCTCCAGAGTTCACTTTGGTTTCAATAAAGCCATTCCAGAATATCATCATCATCATCATCATCATCATCCCACTTTTCCCACTGTACGGTTTAGATTAGTAGTAGAGCACCAGATTTGCATGTGGAAAGTCCCACATTCAATACCAGGCATGTCCAGGTAGGACCAAGATAGCCCCCCCCCCCCCCCCGTATGAAATCCTGGAGAGTTGCTGTCAATCAGTGCAGACTGTACTGATGTACAAACATGGATCAATCAAGGGTCTAACTGAGAAAAATAGTTTTCTGCTGAGTGCACAAGCCTTTGGGAGCATTCAAAATAGCTCTAGCTAGTGGTCTGGGGTGGAAATTCTAAATTTCAAGGAAGTTCTAATCTAGTTACCTGGGAGTAACACTCATTGCACTCAGTGGGGTTTACGTTTGGAACGAACATTCATAGGGTTGTGCTATGGACGTGTCCTGTGATTTGCAAACAAATGGATGCTTCTTAGGAATAAATGGCCTGTTTGCTCCAGTTTTGTGAAAAACCAAGAGGTGGAGAAGTTTGCATTCATTTGTTGTTAATTGAAAATCATGGGTAGGCAGGCTAAGGAGGAGGACTGTGAAGCACTGAAGGTCAAAATTAATCTGATATCACAGGAGGAAGCGTGGGAGCTAGACATGAAAAAAAGCTTTGGAGTTAGCCAAGGATCCCTCACATCAGAATTCAGGCCCCCTTTCTACAATTTCATCTATTTAGATGGGCAAACTGTCAAACCAAGCTGAATGCAGGTTTGTGTTTTGGTGGAATTTTCCTCCTTTTTCAAATCTTTAAAGCCCACTCAAGTTTGGAATCTGGTGACAACAGAGAGGTATGACTAACAGAAAATGCACCCATTTCTGATAACTGCACAGCTCACCCAGAAGCTATTATTTTTTATGTCTTTAGCAGAATGGAGCTTAGGGCCATTGTACTGTATACATTATGCAGCAACAGATGTGTACTGACATCCAGTAGGCAGTGACGTTGTGACATCATGTGACATTGTGACACCACTTCCGGCTTCTCCCAGAAGAGAAGGGGATGGTGGTGACTTCGGGATCTTGGTGCCACCCAACAACCTCCTCCTTTGGAGGCTCAACGGGAGCCTAATATCTTCTAATACCTAATACCCTCTCAGATAGAAATGATGTCAATATATACATGTTAATCACTGACATTACAAGATGACACTTTAGAAAGAGGACTGGCTGTAGCTTGGGTGCAGGATTAGACTCTCACATTCATATGTGCATTTTTGGTATGTCTATTTGCGGTGGGATACTTCATCCGATATTGTCCTTGGGCATTATGGAAAAATGCCAGCAAGCAACCCGATCCTTCATGCTTGTCAACACTAGTTGCTTTGGACTCAACCCTGAATGGTGCTGGATCCTACTTAGAGGTGCTAAAACCCTTATATCCTACAGAAAAGCTCTTAACCCCTTGTTTTAGCTGAGAATAGAACAGACATCTTGAGGTTCAAACTCCATGAAATCACTTTAAATAGTTAATGGCAACAGAAAGAAATGGCTTCCTAGTTTTCCCTTTATCCCTGCAGCATAAATTGTATCATTGCAAGGACCTAAATGGTCATCTTGATTAACCTTCTCCCCTGATTTAGACACACACTACCATGCTCAGAAAATCCCTGATGTCTATGGACTCTTATCCTGAAGACTTGGGAGGGGATGAAACTGGGTGGGGAGGGGGGAGGAACAGGGGTGTGTAGGCTGCGGGATGGGGTGGATCCAGCAGCAATAGCGCATGCTGGATCCTATCCCATCTTTTAACAGCCTCCTCCCCGTCCCCTTTGTCTCCTCAGATTTGCGTCAGCTAATGACCTACGCTAGGGTTTTTAAAAAGCAATCACTTAAGTGGATTACTCTGAAGTGTCACTGCAGTTTAGAGCACTGTGCACAGTCCATAAATTTCACATCAATTAGCAGATTTGCCACTGACATCTTTAGGATGCTCTAGGACAAGTAGTTCTTAGAAAGTTCTTTAAAATTAGAAATAATTTATTGGAAATGATTAAAGAGTACTTTTAATATATATACTTGTTTTGCTCTGATTGTGATTTTTTTTTTAAAGACTGTTTTGAAGACACGGACAGCCCAATCCTAAGCTAGCCTCTGCCAGTGGTACTAGGTTTCGCGCTGTCGCAAACATGCCATAAAGCACGTTGCACTGGCATGAAGGCCAGTCCTGCCAGCGGAGAGGCCAGCTCTGGCAGGCTTCCACCTGCACAGGAGCAGCGCCCTCCGGGACAGGTGAGCTCCACGCTGGGCAGCGGGGAGAAGGCGGAACAGGGGTGGGGAGGGGGCATTTCAGGGCACGGGAAAGGTGGGGAGGAGGGTGAATCAGGCCTGGGAGGGGGGCAGGCTTGGCAGAGGAGGCCTCTGCCAAATCCTATCCCCCTTCCTGGGCTTAAAAGCCTGACACGGAGCTGCTCGATTTGCGCTGGCCATTTAGCTGGCGCACATCCAAGTAGACCCATAGTGGCTACTGGGGCTCAACACGGAGTAAGGGGTACCTTGATGAGACCTCCAGCAGCTTCCAGCCCTGCGCTGGATACAGCCGAGTCTGCCCTGGTGTCACTGGATCGCAGCACGTGGCTTTGAATTGCCTTGCACCATAACCCATGCAACTAAAGACCACTAACCCACTATAAACCTGGTTACAGAGCAGCTGGTGCAATTTTTTCTGGTGCAATGTCAATTTTGTCTAAACAATCCTAGAAAACCTCAAGGAAGTGTTATATCCTCTAAGTATTCAGCCAGAGTGAAAGATGAGAAGGGGGGAAACCTGGAAGATCCAGGTTCAAATCCCCGCTCAGCCACGAAGCTTCCTGGGTGACCTTGGGCCAGTCACTATCTCTCAGCCCCGCCTACCTCACAGGGTTGTTGTGAGGACAAAAAGGAGGGGAGGAAATATGTACACCACTCTGAGCTCCTTGGAGGAAGGGTGGTATAAAAATGTGAAAAATAAATAAATAAATAAAAATTTCAAGTAGTTCACATGATATAAAAAGGCACCATTAATTAATTTCAAAACATGCTTTGAAAACATTTTGTCATGACAGCCAAAGTTCCAGGGGTAACATTAAATGACCCCTTCCAAATGGAACACAGGCTGAGGACCCACTTCGTCAGGCTGATCTCTGAACCCTCAGCATCAGTTGCAGTGGTAGAGCCCAGTGCCTCATGGGAGTATTGTGCAGGGCTTTGTCCAGGACTCCCAGCAACCTGGCACTGGCATTGCAAAGCTCACAGAACATTTCAATCAATAAAGCTACTGTCAATAATAGTATAGTAATAGTAGAAGAATAATTAGTATATTACTAATACTAATATTATAGAGTAGAGCTGGAAATGATCTTATCCAATCCCTTCTTCCAAGCAAGGTCTTCCACAAGCAACCCCCTAACAGATTAGCTCATGTTATTGATATACTAGATAGCGTGCAACAAGCCAAGAGAAGGAATAAACAAGGTCCAGTGTGTCACAGGCAGTGGTTGGACTAGATTGAGTATAGCACACTCTGTAAAACACTCAACAAGAAATCCATGCCACACGCTAAAGGACAAGGTGAAAACCCCACAGAGCCACGATTCAGGATGCCTGGAGAATATATCCTTTCCAGGTACCAAATATGGAAGTCAGTGATACTCCTGAGCATGAAAGCAAAGCCAGTATACAGAGCCACACTAAGGGATACAATGGTGTTGGCTCTTTAGCATAGCTATGTCCCTTCTCAGCATCCCAAACCAAAGAAGATTAAGAGCTGCTACTCTTAAGGCTATTACCTTTCTTAATATTACCTTCCATGTAGAAAATTTGCATGTATGCTGTTGTTGTCTGACGAGGAAAGATTTTATGGCAGTAATAGCACCACCACCTAAAGGTGTTTATTTTGTTATATATAGACACATGCATTTTTGTATGTTACAGTGTACATATAATGTATATGTGGTTCATACGCCAAAACTGTCTTATGTGTTGTAGTGGCCCTAAGAGGACTGCAGCCAAGACACTGTAGACAAGCTGAAGCAACTGGACAGGTTTATCTTGCAGGAAGGAGATTAAAGGCCCAATCCCCAGTGACTGCATGATGGATCCAGGGCTACTGGCACACCATCTGCAGCATCCAGCACGTCATCCAGGCTGGTCAGGAGAGGTAAGAAGCTAAATACTTACCTTACCTCCCCAGCAGCCACATGGTCTCCGATGGGACTCTTCAGATCTATGCTTGCTTTTTTTGCTGGCATAGTTCTGAGGAGCCTGCCGGGGGTGTATCTGGCCTGGGACCGGGGTTCAGGATGCAGCAGATTCTGCTACCACCGCAATCCATCCCAAGCCGCCCCAAGCTGCCCCTCTGCTGGCAGAACTCCACCAGCAACCAATCTGCACCATGCTGCTGGAGGCACATGACTTTCCAGCTGCTGCAAGGGCAGCCGTGCAGTAGCTGTCTTTTTTTCTAAGCCAGCTAACAAACAATTGAGATTCATTTGCAACAATAAAGATGTATGCACTTTCTGAAAGCAAAAAGACAACGTACAGTACAAGCCTATGCATGTCTACTTGAAAGTAAACCCCATTATGTTCAATGGAGCTTACTCCCAGGTAACTGTGTATACAAACTGCAGCTTTATTCTATTATTCAGGCTCAAGATTGTGAGTGACCTGAAAAACAAAGCTTAAAAAACAAACTATAACAATAAGAATCTTTTATAGTCAAAAAACCATAATTCTCCTGTGAAGCACAGCTTTCTAACCTTCCCTGCTATTTATGGTTCCAATGGCTGTAGATGAGCTTCATTTTCTGTTCATGAAATCCGCTTATCTTTCTCAATTAGCAAAAAGTTGTAGCAAGGATACAGTGTTCCTTAACTGTTCCCTATTTATTCGCACATTGGTTTCAAAGGCGGGTTTTGCATTTTGTTAAGATACATACTTTAAAAAAAGAAATGAAAAGAAAACCATATGGGATTAAGCTTACCAGCTTTTTTGGTGGGTTCCGGCATTGTTTCCGTCACTCTTTATTCCCAATATGTACCAGATATAACAAGTCCAGTTCAGAGCATGCAGACCAATATGACAAGCAGGGGGAGAGAA
This sequence comes from Plestiodon gilberti rubricaudatus, assembly GCA_026170595.1. Lineage (NCBI taxonomy): Eukaryota > Metazoa > Chordata > Lepidosauria > Squamata > Scincidae > Plestiodon > Plestiodon gilberti. The sequence continues at coordinate 112,451,088 of JANXHW010000005.1, forward strand.
TAATTCTTCTGCTTTATATACAGCATTGAAATATCAATCAAAAGAGCACCTCCTCTCCTCTCAATGCAAACCCTCTGAAAACTGACAGTTATGGGAGCTCTGCTACATCTGTTGTTTGCAGGCACTGCCCTCTTGGCTTTAGGAAGGAATCTCTGCTGCATTTCATGAGGCTGATGAGAACAGCTATAACTTTCTAAATTCAGAAGCATCAGATTCACACACGAAGGGGGGAATCCAACAGATTGCCAGACTATCAAAGAGCTTTCAGAGACGCAAGTTGAAGTCCTGTTCAAAATGGTGTGTACTGTATATGGTTGATTTTTTTTTGCCCCATGGCAAGAAGATAACCCAAATATATACTTGATCAAGATCACACAATACTGTTCAAGTATATTTAGTGCTTTGTGGGCTAATACAGAAAGCATCAGAATGCTTTCTTTTAATTTAAGGAAAGTGGAATATAAATCTCTATTGGACGGACCCTGAGAATATAGCAGACTTCAGTTGTACTATACAAGGAAAGAGCTCATTGGTATGATGGGTGATGTTTATCTCTCCAGTAAGAGTCAATTTTAATTCAGTCCTTGAAGTTCACGCCTATAAGAAATGTCTCTATTCAGACGCCATTGAAGGGTGGGAGTGAGTGACCGACTGCCATTCATTTCTATGGTAGAAAGTAATGCGTGTGCACCTTGTAGAGGACGAGGGTGGTGCATGCCCCCAGAACGGCTATGTGGCCAACTAACAGATCCAAGGAACTGGTTGTTATAAAACACGTTTTTATATAGAGTATAGACAGTGGATTCTCTGAAAGATACCTGATAAACGTTTTGGTAGAATGATTGAAGCTACAGCTTCTATTGTCTGCCTTTCTAACAAGACACAGTAGGTTGGATCAGAGAAGTGAGAGCTAATTTCCATCGACATTCCCCCCCCCCCAAATTTTTTTTATTGAAGGTTAGAGGACCCTCTAGAATGGCGTGGGACATGGTGCACAGGTTTGCAATTGGAGGGGAATTTGAGTCCTATTGGAGGAGTTTGGGGAGTAGCCTGTACAAGCAAAAGTGCCTTTTCACTTTCACAAACATGTTTGGATCCAACCTAATGCATAATGCTGGTACATTTCTACAGTATTTTAATTTGTTGTATATGCTATTGCTTTGCCATACACCTGACTTTTAATGCAGCCCTGATTGCACCATTGCCAACCTAGGTAGTGGTAGCTTTCTGCGTTGAATTGCAAACTGGATGCATGGTTCAGAGTGGAGGTATAGGATACCATGGACGTCACTGCCACCGAGATCCAGCCCCAATCGCCCCCTGCCCGATCCCCACTCCAATTTACCCCGAATCTGCCCCCACTGCTACCTTATATGCATCAATGGATGGTCTGTGACCCACTGCTGCCAGCATGGGGCTTACCAGCTGCTGCGCTGTCGGCAGTGAGCCACAGACTGTCGGAGTGGCTGCAGCAATGGCAGCCCACGCGATGCTCTGGCGGACCACAAGATCCCCCAGCATATTGCATAGATAGGATTGGGTCGTAAATTACTGAAGGTTTGCAGAATAAAAGCATCTTGACTGCCCTTCTAAACATGGGTAGCAATAGGAAACTGCCTTGGACAGCCTCCTTAGCAAGCCTCCTTAGCTAGGGGAAGTTCATAGTGCTGGGGCCACAACTGAGGCTCATTTCATACATTATGCAGTGACAAACCTTGTTTTTTCACCCAGTTTGTACTCAACAGGAAGCTGCAGCCAATCCGGTCTCTCTGACAAGTGCATCTGCATGCTTTACATGTTTCCATTAACATCTCTTTGTTGCAGTTACACTGCATGTTGCATGTACATAAACATTTACTTTTAAGCGTCTACTTAAACATTTAACATTTAAACGTTTAAGCATGTACTTAAAACATTTTAGGTATGCAACCAAAATACATAATGTATTTTCCACATCCTCGGGTAATACAGTAGAAGCTGAAAAGAATCCCAAGTAACAGGACAAACAACTGCCTGGGGCACATCAATAGACACTGTTAAAGTGGAGTCCAAATCATGGCAGATGCGAGCAATTTTATTCACGAAGTGCCTAGCAAAATCGTCACAACAAGCCACTGAGCAGTCTTCACACATAATTTGCAGAGCCTGTTGTAATAGGCCCTGCATTACCCAAAACAGCTCAGCTGGACAGCACTCTGCAGACGCGATGGTGGCCATCACCGCCATGGAATAGGCTCTATGTGCTCTAGCCCATTTTCAATTGGATTCATTATGAGCAGGAGCACAGCTGGACTCACGGCGGTGGGTGGGGGCAGGTGAGGCAATGACGCGTCGCCCCACCCACCGCCCCACTGGCGCGAGTCCAACTACGCTACTGCTCATGAGTCTTCTTCCACAATCGCTCAATATGTCTGCCCAGTCGTTTCATTGCCTGCCGCTCTTCAATAAACCAAGGAGCTGCTGTGGCTCTTCAACAGGGCAGAGATTGCAAGGGAGCAATCTCATCTACAGCTGTAGCAATTTCCTCATTCCAGAGGTTGACCAGAGCTGCACTTGAGTCACCAGCCCTGGCAGCAGGAAACTCCCCTCGAGCCCTCAGGAATCCATCTGGATCCATCAGCCTCTGGAGGTGGACCATACAGTTCAATCTCCCACCCCTAGAGAGGCAAGGAGCCACAGCTAGTCTAAACCCTACCAGGTAGCGATCAGTGAACCAGATGCAGGAATAAAGTAGCAGGAGCACCTGCATACATGCATGTTGTGCTTCTTAGCTGGCAGAGTTGCTGCTCACATTCAGAGGCGCAACTAGCCCTCCCGGCGCCTGGAGGAAGGGGCGGGGCCTAATTAACGTGACGCGCCCAGCGCGGCGCTGAACACACACCCCGCCGGTTTCCTACCCATTTTGGAGCCGTTCGGGCTCCAGGGAGGGCGCGGGGGCCCGAAAACGCGATGGTAAGTGCGATCCAACCCGCGATGGCAAGAGCGCCCCCCGCCCGCGAGTGGAGCAGCTGCTCCACACGCTCCGCCCTGGTCCCGCTTCTGTGAGTCACATTTATGGTCATGTAACAATATGATCACAAAACAGACAATGAACACAAAAATCTAGGCCAGTAGAGTGGGTCGCGGGCTTGGCACAACCCATAAGAGGACTTCAGAGGCTCCTGGTAAGTAATTAGACATACAAAATGGCTCTGATTTGGAGCCAAACTGGCGCATGAGTGGGTGGGAGGGCCCAACCTGCGACCCACCTCATGTGGCCTCCGCGACCCACCAAGTGGGTTGCGACCCATACTTTGAGAAATGCTGCTTTAGATGACCCTGAGTTCTAGTACAGTCTATGTTTAAGAGCAGGAAGTGGGTGGTGGAATCTCTATCCATTCTCTCCAAATGTTATCAAATACGTACCCAGAGGCGTCACTAGGGTTTGCGTCAACTGGTGCGAGAGCTCATCGCATCGTTACCCTGCAATCATCTTTTTCCCAAACTGAAAAAACCCAGTTTCATGGTGCTCTTAGGGAAGATGCTCCAGTCCCTTAATCATCATCATCATTATCATCATCATCAAACCTTTATTGGCATCACAAACAAACATCCAAAAACAAATACACCAATAGTCACCATCACTCCAGTGGCACAAGTCACTGGCCAAAAGAAAAGAAGAGAAAACAGTCTATCTTTACATCTCTGGGTCAATAGTAAGGCTAGATGTCTGTAATACACTTCGACGGCAGAAAACCAAATAAAGATATTTAGCCACTATTTTGGGGAGCTCCTGATCTTTCCCCTGTAATAAAAAATGTATGACCTCCATCTCTGGTTTCCAAGTGGGAATACAGAATTGATCTAGGAATTGTTGGCGGAGATCATCATATAGTTTACATTTAAGAACCATATGTGCTAGAGTTTCCACCAGATGGTCATCACATGAGCAAATCCTATCTCCTTCTACCATGCCCCTGAACCTACACCAAAGAAGGTTTGATGGGTTAGAATTGAACCTAGCCAGGAAAAATGCCCTTCTTCCTTGTGGGTTGAACAAAAATTGTAGGTAATTATTTTTGATTTCTTGTGCCCAAGCAAGTTGAAAACAGAGCGGGGAGCATATTTTCTCTGCTGCTACAATTAGTTCCTGGCGTTCAATATCCCACAGCCTAGTTTTTAGCATAGCCTTGGCGGATGGTAATGACATAGAACCGTCACCACCCAGTGGCGTTTTAACGCCGTCTGGCGCCCGGGGGGGCGGGGGCTGGAGTGCCCCGTTGCGCCAGAGCGCGGCTGCCGCCCCCCCCGGAAGCGGCCCGTCACCGGCTTCCGGAGACGCTTTGCTCCGAAGCCGGGAAGCCCTCCTCCTTGCGACCGCCCAGTTCGGCGGTCGAGGGCTTTGTGAGCCGGCCGAACGCGTCGCAGGCTTTTATTTGGGTTTTCTGCATAAGCGCAGAACCTTTCTGAGGGCAAACGGGCAGGCACCGTGCCTACTCAGCGCCTGGGGCGCAGCACACCTGCTCCCCCAGCGTAAGAACGCCACTGTCACCACCCCCAGCTCCTCCAAGATCAAGTCCTATTCCCTCATGTGTTCTCTCATGTGTTATTCCCTCACGTGTAGAGTGAATGTGTGAGGGGGAAACAGGAGCATGCCAGCTAATCATACACCCTGCTCTTGCATATCCATCCCAGACACCAGTGTGGTCAACGTTTGTCTGCAAAAGGCAGCACTGAACATGGGACGGGTTGCTACAAGAGATTTGGAACCCTGGTAATTTCAGATTCTCCCACACTCAGTACTACCCTTTTCAGACAAACAACAATGTTCATGGCCTAAGTGTGTGGCCAATAGGCATGTTGGCAGATGAGATGGGTGTGTGGTTAGCTGGGGTAGCCCCCTTTCCATTTGCTGTATGCCAGAAGGGATGATTACCGTATTTTTCGCCGCATAGGACGCATCGGACCATAGGACACATGCATCCTATGGAGCAAAAAATAGGGATAATAAAAAAATGTAAAGAAAAAAATAGTTAGCGGGGCTTCGGGGAGGCCTGCAGAGGCTCGTGCAGGCCTCCCCGATCTTAATTTCGTCAAAAACCGGCCATTTTCGGCCATTTCCGGTTTTCGTGAAACCGGAAGTGGCTGAAAATGGCCGTTTTTTGACGAAATGAAGATCGGGGAGGCCTGCAGAGGCTCGCGCAGGCCTCCCCAATCTTAATTTCGTCAAAAAACGGCCATTTTCGGCCACTTCCGGTTTTCACGAAAACCAGAAATGGCCGGAAATGGCCTTTTTTTGCCGAAATGAAGATCGGGGAGGCCTGCGTGAGCCTCTTCAGGCCTCCCCGAAGCCCCGGTAAGTATTTTTTATTCGCTCCATAAGACGCAGGCTTCCCCTCTATTTTTTTGGGGGGGAAGTGCGTCTTATGGAGTGAAAAATACGGTAACTTGTGAATAGGACTTTTGTATGCCCTGAGGTATACAGTATGTATGTACTACTTAGGACTTTTGTATGATACTGAGGTTTTTGATCAAGACAAATCTTTGAAGAGGTGGTACTGTAGTTTTTAGGAGCATGAATTATACAGGTCTGCAACTTTAAGGGTCAAAAAAACTTTTTTCAAAATTTATGGTGGTTTTATATGAATTTGGGGCTCTGATTCCAAAAATAGCATCGGTTTTGCCCTACCATGTCTAGTTGGGGGGGGGGGTACAGCATCACCACCTCATAAGGCAAGTCAAGCAATTTCCTCGTGAGGAAGCGATTGCGTCGAATTCCTCATGAGGAAGCTGCTTGACTCGCATTATGAGGTGGTGATCCCATACCCCCCAAACTAGGCGTAATAGGGCAAAACCAATGTCATTTTTTGAATCAGTGCCCCAAATATACCTAAGAATAGGTCTGACTTTCAAGAAAGCAAAATGTGTGCAGGCCTGTGTTATGTACTGGAAGTCCCTGGTACAAATCTCAACTGTGCCTGAACTCATTGGGTAGCCTTAAGTAACCCAGTATCCCCTAGCCTCAGTTGTAATACTGGCCTACTCTTCAGAGGGTGGAAAGAGCTCTTAATGTTAAGTGTGGTAAAAGCGGTTTGCACTCACATCCCAGAATGCTTTTTCAACTCCAAGGCAGTGAATGTGCGTTCAAGCCCCTTCCACCACACTTCGATAGTTACATCTGTCTTCACCCAGAGTTAGTAACTATCATTAGTACTCTATAATTTTCCAAGTCTCTTGTTTTGTTCAGGCAGCTTCATGCGACAAATGCCAGGCATTCTTTGGATCAAAAAGATCCTTCTTGTATCCAACCCGATACTTCTCTTTCCTCAATTTAGCATGTGACCTTGCATTTTACCCTTGTAATGTAAAGGGAACAGGTTTATAACCAGATCCTTCTTTATCCCCCTTAGGGTCTGGTATCCCATCATAAGATCCCTTCTTAGGCACCTCATTGACTGAACATTTTAAGACACTCCCAAAGCCACAAGATATGGACTCCAAAATATTCATCCATTCGCATTAATCTCTTCTGGCTTCTGTGGATATTCTTTTGAAACTCTGTACAGTTCTCTTCAGCTACTGAGCACACTGTTATTACAAAATGGTTGCTAACCAGGGAGCTAAATTACCTATGGCCCTATGCTGTTAGGATGGTTTCTAAATATATGACCAGCCCTAAGCCACACTTCATCCATCCCAATTAATCTTCTGGCCTTTGTAGATATCCTTTGAAACTCTTTATAGTCTTTGGCCTTTAAGAACATAAGAACATAAGAAGAGCCCTGCTGGATCAGGCCAAAGGCCCATCTAGTCCAGCTTCCTGTATCACACAGTGGCCCCACCAGATGCCTCAGGGAGCACAGCCCACAAGATAACCTGTTTCCTGCTGCCACTCCCCTGCACCTGGCACAGAGAAAACCTACTTCTAAAACCAGGAGGTTGCTTATGGCTTGTAACCTGTGATGGTCTTTTCCTCCATGAATCTGTCCAAACCCCTTTTAAAGGCATCTAGGCCAGGTGCCATCACCACATCCTGTGGCAAAGAGTTCCACAGATGAATTACATGCTGGGTAAAGAAAAGTTTTCTTTTGTCTGTTCTAACTCTCCCTCCACTCAATTTTAGTGCATGTCCCCTGGTTCTGGTGTTGTGCAAGAGGGAGAAGAATTTCCCTCTATCCACTCTCTCCATCCCATGCATAATTTTATACGTCTCAATCATGTCCCCCCTCAGGCGCCTTTTTTCTAGACTGAAAAGCCCAAAACACTGTAGCCTTTCCTCATAAGGGAGGTGCTCCAGCCCACGAATCATTCTGGTCGCTCTTTTCTGCACCTTTTCCAATTCAACTATATCCTTTTTGAGGTGTGGTGACCAGAACTGGACACAATACTCCAGATGTGGCCTTACCATCGATTTGTACAACGGCATAATGATATTGGCCGTTTTATTCACAATCACTTTTTTAATGATCCCAAGCATGGAATTGGCCTTCTTCACAGCCGCTGCACACTGGGTCGACACTTTCATCTACCTGTCCACCAGCACCCCAATCTCTCTCTCTTGATCCGTCACAGACAACTCAGAACCCATTAGCGTATATGTGACATTTTGGTTTCTGCCCCAATGTGCATCACTTTGCACTTACTTACATTGAAGCACATCTGCCATTTTGCTGCCCATTCTCCCAGTTTGGAGAGATCCTTCTGGAGCTCTTCACAATCCCTGCTGGTCTTCACCACCCGGAAAAGTTGAGTGTCATCCGCAAACTTGGCCACCTCGCTGCTTATCCCCAGCTCCAGGTCATTTATGAATAAGTTGAAAAGCACCGGTCCCAAGACCGATCCTTGGGGCACACCGCTTTTCACCTCTCACCATTGTGAAAATTGCCCATTGACTCCCAAATGACCCAAAATGGTCCCTAAATTACCACATATACGTCTTCATTCATGTCCTGACTTGCATTTCTGGAAGTATTTTATTTTCATTTGGCTACTACTACTCTGTATACTTTACATACATTTTTTTTTTAAAAAATGGAATTAATTGAACCTCCTCCAGTATAAACCCAGTATAAACATTATCCACTAGTTCTTCTGAAGGACTTTCACTCAGGTATTTTAATTTACAGCCCAATCCTGTTTATCAGGACACGACGGCACACATAAGGTGCTCACCGCATCCTATGTAGGATTGGGCCTGCCCAGATGCAGCTGGTGGCCTCCTCGTGGTAAAGGGACATTTTTTCCTTTACCCCAAGTAATGTGTAATATTTCTCTGGTGTACATTTGAGAGACCCGTATAAGGCCCAACAGGCCCAGGAAGGGGAAATAGGATATGGTGGAGGAGGCCTCCGCTGATCCCTCCCCCTTTCCTGGTCTGATCCTCCAATCCCAACACCCCCTGGAATGCCCCGTTCTGCCCCCCCCATTCCTTAACCACCTGGCAGTGAACTCATCTTCCCCGGTGGGCATTCCACGATGACTGGGCCGAGTAGAGAGGTGCCGCCCTCTACACTGGCACCACTTACTCTCCGGGTGCCTCAAACATGCCTTATGGCATGTTTGTGACACCTTAGACTGTTGGATTGCACCATTAAGCAATAACTTAGAAACCATTTATGTAAGTTTGGACTTCCCTTTATTGAATCAAAATATGTACTCCAAGCATGATGGTTTCTCAGGACTTCCCTGGTTCAAATCTTGTCTCTGCCATGATTTCTCACTAGGTGATCTTGGGCAAGCCACTCCCTCTCAGCCTCAGCCGGACAGCTGTAATATGGGGATAATACAGTACTTATTTACCTTGGAGAGTTGTTGTAAGCATTGCATCATGAAGCATCATGAACATGTTTTATGTAAATATTAAATATAAATATTATTAATAATAGAATCATTCTTGCATAATAAACAACATATTTCTAAACAATGTTTGTAGCCATCAGAAGAAAAGACATCTTGTGGATGCAAGATGTTATGGGTAACAAGCCCCAAGATCATTCTTCCAGTACAAATAAGCTTGGCATAATCTCAAGTAATGGACTGCATTTGTTTGACAGATAAACACCATTTGATGGTTATACTTTCTGCCTGACAACCACCCAAACAGTGAAATTACTATATAAGCAGCACATGTCTGGGGGGGTGTCTTATAACAGTCCTAGGATTTCATTTCTCACAGTGGATCTTTGAACATGGGAGGACTCACCACAGGGGTCAACAACTGGCCTTGTTACAAGGAGAAGCAAACAAGCTACCAGGAACAAGAAAAAGCTGCTCATTTCCGTATCTTCAATGATAGTTTGACCATTTAGGACTGAGACTGTCAGGTTGGAAGTACTTTATTTTCTGGAAGGTTGGGAAGAGCCGACAAGATTTCTGGACAGCTTTAAAAAGCCATAAAAGTAGTAGCTGAAAGCTGGTTTATATTTTGTGTTGGGTTTCTTTTTTCCTTGTCCCAATATTGTTTCGTGATCTGTTCTGGAAAAAAAACCAAACATTTAAATTGAAAATTAAAAATAAAGAATTTCAAAAAAAGAAGAACCTTTTAGGGGATCAGCTTAGATGGCAAAAAAGATCATTTTGAAACATATTTTTAATAATTTAATAATACAAACAAACATATATAAAGTTCATAGCAATGAAGGTGACAAAAATGGTTGCACAGAGCCACTATGCATCTCATTCCAATATTGATTAAACAATAACAGTTTTAAACAAATTAAACATCTGGAGGGTAATCTATTCTTTCTTCTATTAGATAACCATTTCTGCTACAGCCTATTTGCCATATTTTAAGGCATTCCTTATTCTTCTCTCTTGCTGCTTTACAGATTCTGCCACAAGCAATAGGTTTGCCACAGCTTTGATATTATGCACCGTTACTAATCCTTTCAAAAAACTCAAAAGTAAGACAATAGGATCCATTGAAAATTCATTTCTCAATTGGCAAAAAAGATCATGATTGATTTTACTGCCCCTTTAATCCTATTTATATTGAGGAGCATTAGGGTGAATATAGCTTGAAAGCAAATTTGTTTGTGGAGCTTTGTAAGACAGTTTGGTCCAAGTCCTAATAAGTGAGTGGGTGCTTTGAATTCTATAAATTCTAGGGAAATCTATGTTGCATTATAAGGTATTGTAAATGTAGTTTGTAAAGTTTGAGCCATGCGTAGCTCCAGTGGTGTTCCTGGAGGGGGTGTGCGGCACTGTAAGTGGTACAAGGTGATGCACCTTGCCTTGCAAACCAGTATAACACAGCCCTTCCCACTCCCATTTAAAAAGTGATTTTAAATTGATGACCCACAGCTTAAATCATTTATTGTGATTTGCCCCATGGTGTGCAACTTTTTGACTATGATATATGTGACTTATCCTTGAGAAAAGGGATGTTGGATGACTTACAGCACAATCCTATGCATGTTTATACTCAGAAATAACAGCCCAATCCTACCCTTCCCTGCTCATGCAGCTGCGCCAAAAAGGCTTGCACTGCATCCTGCAAGGGGAGGGGGCAGATTGGGAGGCTTGGAAGGGAAAATGTTTTCCCTTGCCTACCCATAAGCAACTCAAGTGGCAATGGGTCTCTTTGGACCTGCGCCAGCTACTTAGCTTGTGCAACTCTGAGGAGACAGAGTGGGCATGCCAGCTGCAAGTCGCCCATGCCGGATGCCACTCCCTCCCACCTCCATCATGCCTGCCGCCCTCCCCGTTCCACTCTGTTCTGCCCTCCCCCCATCCCGTTCTACCTCCCCCACCTACCATCCTGGTTCAGTGGGTGTTCCGTCCTCCGCTGCCGCATGCAGGGTTGTTCCGGCCTTGCCACTGGTGGGCTGGTAGCGTGTGGTTCTGCGCGCTGGTGGCAGGCCACTTGTGACAGTTATTTGTGACACTGCTAGTTCCAGCAGTGGCCCGCTAGTTTAATATAGGGCCATAAGTCTCATTGAGTTGAATGGAACTTACTCGCAGGGAAGTGTGTATAGATTTGCAGCCTCAGAGAACTACAATTATTCTTCCTGTTACTTGAATATACAGAATGTATTAGAGAAAATAAAGACACATGGTAAGAAATTAGAAGAAAACTGATTCTTAACAGCTGCTAATATGGATTTTTGTAAAAGCAAATCATGTCAGTTAAACTTAATTTTCTTTATCAATAAAACAAGTAAATTAATTAAAAAAAGGGGGGACAAGCTGATATATCAGGCCAAAATTTAAATCTAGATCTGACATCCTCCTAAGTAAACATGAGAAATAGAAACTAGAACAAATTGTCATGTAATGGTCATGTCATTGGGTCAAAAGTGAAACAAATAATGAATGCATCAGTTTGGAAAAACGTATCCAGGAGTCTTTCACAAAATAATGGCACTCTTCTAGCATAATTAAAATACTGAGGAAGGAGTTGACATCTCTTCAAAACCTTGCAAACATTTGCAAAATGATGCAAAGCTGAAAGGAATTGTATAACAGGCTAAACGTTAAAAATTAGTGGGCGTTCAATAAATCCAATTAAAAATATTCAGTAAGTTGGAGAGTTGGACAACTGGCAATAACATGAAATTCAACATGGAGAAATGTGAACTGATACTATCCATTTGTCACCCAGTGCACAACATAGGTGACAAATGTCTGGATGGCACTGCTTCCCAGTATAGGGTTCTGTTGTGCTACATCCAAAAGTGATCTGCACATGCACAGCAGACCACATGTGTAGCCAGACCTTTGTTTGATAGTAATTCTGCAATCATTTCCGTGCTGCTACAGATCCTTCTTTCTTAACTCATAGCAGTGATGTGATTTTAATTATAGACTGAACGATGCAGTACAGTATATCTGCTTTTTTAAAAAAGGACTTTTGTTGGAATTATAGGCACTCATCTATGGGAAAGATTTTTTTTCCAAAAATAGACCCTTCCTGCTCAAGTTAGAGCCTGTGGCTTAAGGGTATTAGCAGTCTGGAACCATAACAATACAAGCCCATGATAAGCCCAAATGAGGCTGGGTGGCATCTGTGCATGGTGTGGTCACTACTTTGTTATGACAAGCTCAACAATCCATTTGGGGTTGCTGTTGCAGTATTATTTTAAGAGCATCAGCTGGATAAATTGGGAGAGTGGGTGCCATCTACTGGCAACCACACAAAGTTTTTGTTAGCACTTTTCAATTGGTATATCCAGACCAGCTGTTGTGTGTGTGTGTGTGTGTGTGTGTGTGTGTGTGTGTGTGTGTGTGTGTGTGTGTGTGTGTGTGTGTGTGTGTGTGTGTGTGTGTGTGTGTGTGTGTGTGTTTTGGAAGATACTGTATATTCCAGAACATACAGCAAATGGAATCAAGAGGGTAGCACCAAGCATTCTGAAGAGATTCTTTGTGGGTAACAATGATGTGCCATTTTTGTAGGAAAATCAAATAGTTTAATCAATGACAAATTCATTAGCTAAATCAGGCGTGGGGAACCTCTGGCCCGCGGGCCGGATCCGGACCGTCCCGCGCTGGACCGGATCAATCCGGCCCGCCCAGGACCGGACCGGAGGCTCCGCCGCCGCCCGCTGCCGCCGTGCACCTAGTCCTTTTAAAACCGGCCTTCCTGGACCTGCGCAGAGCGCCGCTGCGGCCAAGAGGGCAATCTCGTCCTCAGCAGCGCTCTGCGCAGGTCCAGGAAGGCTGGTTTTAAAAGGGGTAGGCGCCGAGGCGCCAAGGGAGAGCGAGCGGTGGTTGGGAGGGAGGGAGAGCGAGCAGTGGGTGGGTGGGAGGGTAAATTCGCGGGGGGGGGGTCAAATTTGCGGTGCCCCCCAAAAAAAATTACGGGAAAATGGCCCCCCACCCCAAATAGGTTCCCCAACCCTGAGTTAAATGAAGGGAATGGGCAAATGGAGAAGAATGTTAATAGTGTAATCCTGTGTAAAGCTACACGGCTGGCCTAAAGGGCCGGCTGGCCTTAAGGGCTGGCTGCTGTGCAGAAGTGTTGGGCGCCCTCCCGGCGCCTGGTGCGTGGGGCGGGGCCTGTGTCGCGTGACGTTGACGCGCCCCTCGCGTCACGTCGACGCCCCCCGCCCGTTTTCCGCTCATTTCGGAGCGTAACAGGCTCCAGGGAGGGTGGGCGGGCCGACACAACATCAGTGACTGCCCCGCCCGAGCACCTGGTTCGAGTGAACCACGCGCTCCACTGTGGTTACGTACGTCTCTGATCCTAGGCCCTTTCCGGGCCACGTCAGCGCTGCTAGTCATGTAAATCAATCCACAGATTAGTTTCTTGAACGCCACACATAGTGTTTGTAGTGCCAGAACAAAATTCACTAGAGAGCTCTCCTCTGCATGCCCCATTTGAACTGAATGAGAGCTCTCATTTCAAAGGGGTTTTGGGTAGGAGAACTTCTGGGTGGATTGTGACCCTAATGAAGCCATAGATCTTTTAATAAAGACAACCAACTCTTTTCAAAATAGAATGATCATGCTTCTCTCTCTGTTAGTAGGTGGCCACTCTTTCTAAAAAAAAACTAGTTGTAAGAATTGCCAAGCTAGAGAGTTAGAATAGCATAACTCAAAGCTCCTCTTTTAGGAAATCTTGGCCAAAGGATATTCCTGTAAATTATGTGACAATTGCTAAAATTATCCTATACTGTATTTCTAATGCTTAATGCTAAGCCAACCATGGGAAAAGTGATAGTGGCACATAGAACTTAACTGAGTACTTTGCCTGACATTTGATAGGTTTTTAGAAAGGCCTCTCTCTCTCTCTCTCTCTCTCTCTCTCTCTCTCTCTCTCTCTCTCTGCAGACTGCAGTGCTATTCTTGGCCAAAAGCACATGCCCCCACAATATTCCTAGGATGCTAACAAAAGAAACCACAGAGTGAGCAAAGAATATGGTTTGCGGTGAAATTGCATCTAGATCCCCGGCCCTTTGTCTCTTGAAAGAGTTACTTAAAGAGACAAATGGCAAGAAAAAATAAATAAAATCAAAGGTGTGTCTCCCTCCCTATGGAACCTGACTGAGGCTACCTTTGTTTAAAAAGAATAATAATATTAAATAGAGAAAAGAGTAAATAGAGCAAGATGAATGAAGGAGGAAGATGCCTTCCAGTCCGTGGATTTCATATATTTGCAAATTTTTATGTTCCTTTTTCATAAAAACGTGAATGTTTTCCTTCTCAAACAATTGGATCATATTTCAATTCAGGCTTTTACATTGGAAAACTGGGTACCTCTCTTACGGCCCAATCCTATGCTGGACTGAGCCAGCATGCACAGGGGTTTGCATGCTAAAATGGATTTCGGTGGCACACACAGTGTGCCATTTTGAGCACACTGCTGCAACCAGCAGCAGCGTGGGAAGCCTGCCACCAGACCAGCACAGGTAAGTGGTGCAATGGCAGCGGGGGCGGAATGGAATGGAGAGAGGGAGGAACAGGGGCCATTCTGGGCAGGGAGGAAGGTGGAGGGGGCAGCGGACTGGGGGCGGTATCAGCTGTACTCATGTGTGCCAATATCCTAACTCCATCCATCTCCCTTACCACCACAATTACACGCCTTGGACATACGCCTGCTAAACAGCAGGCATAGATCCAAGTAGACCCATGGCAGCAGTGGAGACTTTCCCTGGGGTAAGTGAACAAAATTCACTTACCCCGAGGAGACTTTTCTGACTGCCCCCCTCCCGTGGAAACAGTGCATGGGGGGGTTGAATATGATTGGGCTGTTGTACCCAACTACAAGCACATTCCCTTGGACATTCCATTTGGCCTTGTGTGCAGTGCAAGCTGCTAAAAGGTACAGCAAACTCAATATTACGGTACCTTAGCAGATGTGAAAAATATGGCAGACTTACAGAAGTATACACCAAGAGAGAGCATAGTGTGCTTGACTGAGATGAGATGTATTAGAGTATGGAGTGTCCTAAATTTAAGTTGTAAATTAACATCTGTCCCTAAGATATATGATTCCATGATAGCTTGCAATCGTCTCTGGTTACTTTACAGCCATACAGGCTGTTGTCAGTGGTTAATATATGAAGTGCTATGAACTTACACAGTAATTTGGCATAGCTGGTTTTACTGCAGTGCTTGAACCCAGCTCTCCATAGCCTCTCAGGCCTTGGGCAAGCTCTGAGACAGGCTGCAGCTGGGGGATCCTAGTACAGGCAGATGAGGAATGCCAATGGTAGATGACATGGTTAAGACAGGCTGAGTGTAAAGCATTGTGGGTCTCAAACTTGGGACCCTGGCAGCAGGGCTCAGGTGCCTTAATCCTTACATCTCCAAAACTGAGGAAGCTATTGGTCTGATCTCTGCCCTATCCACATAAGGGCCAGAGCTGAGCCTCCTCATGTGTCCAGGTGACCTTTATCTAGATTTGGAGGGTAGACAAGGAGAGACAAACCACAATATACATTAGAAAGAATAAGATGTATTGGCATACAGAGGTTGCAAAAGGGAGCTTATATGTACAGAAGATGCATTTGGAGAAAGAAAGCTAACAATGTCCTTTCAGCTGACTGGAGATTCCTGACATCAGCAAATGGACTCCAATGGGCAGGTTCTGGGGCATGACTGTGTAGTCCTTACCCACTGGTGAAATTCTGCCCACCTGAAAATTCTAGAAGCAGCAAGATGTTTTTCACTAATAAAAACGGCTGCGCTTTCCCAAAGCATCTATATGTGTTTTACACAGGAAAATCTCCTGCATCTGGGCCTTGCTTATCTCAAGTAGGCAGTGATAATTTGTGCTCGGCATAGCTCTATGCATATAGAAAACCACAGCTGTGGGTCTGCAACTCCCAGGCCTTTCCAAATGAGCAGGCAGACAGGCCAACTGAGAAGGTTTACTAATTCATTGCAATGACAACGGTCAAACTGAATCATACAGGGAGCCAACACAGGGACTTGGCCATCTTTATGTAACACTTGCTGCTCCAGGCCCAGATTCCTCTGTCTGAACAACTTGTCCGAATAGTGATACAGACTGTCCTGTCTTGCCTCTTTTGGTGCTCGGCTCTAGCCTGGCTCTGACTGTGCTGCTTTATATGCCTCTGTCTCTTATAATCATCTGTCTACACAGTCTTCTTGCACTTGCTGACCAAGATCAGGACAGTAACTCCATCAGCTTGGTGGGATGGTGTTGCCTGACCAGTCTTTTTATTTCTGTTTATTTTGAGGTGTACACTACAGGGAACACGTGTGTGTGTGTGCACACATGTAAGTGGTTCTGGGTGCCTCCAGGCTCCCAGAAAAGCACGGCCCAGGTCAATAATGTGAGGCTAGTTCTAGGTCTGATGGCAAGAGGCGTCAAACCCTCAGCCCAAGAGGAAGGAAGAAGGCCACATTTTTTTTTATTTATGAGCTCTCCCCACTCTATCAGTCTGGATTGGATGGCATCTTACCTACTCCAAATTCCATTGGCAACCAAACCTTGCATGCATAGCTACCTTGACTGTCTTTCAAAAGCCACCTCCTAGGAGCTTTCTGGGAAAAACAAGTTATTAGGAAACAAAAGAAGTCTCCCCAGTCCTAGCTGTCCTCAGCAACTCCATGGCTAAACTCATTCAAGAAGGCATGCTAATGAACCAATGGACCTCCTGAGCTAGTTACTACACGCTCAGGACCCGTCTAGGTCCTGAGTAAGGCTCAGCTTCTTTTTGTGTGATATGCTGCATAGTAAGCAAGGTGACGATGTTGTCATGCCAGGGAAATAAACCATGAAACCAGGTGTTTACCTTCCTGCTGATATCACAATACAGTAATTGCACCACCACCAAACACCTCACTCCAGCTGCAGGGTCACAAGATGAAATTAGCTCACTGTCTAAGAATCTCAAGTGACTACATCCCCCAGAATAGTCTTGTGAGATTGGGATTTGATGTTTATTTTATTTATTTATTTATTTATTTTAAAAAATTATATCCCGCCTTTTCCTATGCCGAAAGGCAAATGCCCAAGGCTGCTTACAACAAGATTAAAATACATAATTTAAAAAATACATAAAATAAATTTAAACAATACATAACCATATATAAACAACTTTAAAAACAATAAAATCCACTAGGGGGGTGACAGTATGGAGCAGAGAAGCAGCTTGGCAGAGCATCTTGAGACACAGGAGGCAGACCACGACCCATCACCCAAACGCTAGACGAAACAAAAATGTTTTGAGCCCTCGCAGAAAAGTCATGAGGGAGGGGGCGGTTCTCAGATCCCCTGGCAGGGAGTTCCACAGTTGTGGCGCCACAACAGAGAAGACTCGCCCACGTGTTGCCACTCCCCTAACTTCCGATAGAGGTGGCACTCACAGGCACTCACCCCTCAGATGACCTAAGCATGGCACTAGAACTAGGCCCAGTGGCAATGCTTAGCTAATTTTCCTGGACTGGACAAAAGAGGGTTAACAAACGTTAATGGCCCAAGAAACTCCATGAATAGGAGTCTCTCTGTCAGAGACTCTTAAGACTCTTGCACATGATCTACCTAAGTAAGAAGAGGGGCTAAACCTAAGGTGTAAGATGATTCCTCCCCTCCTCCCTCTCTGAGTCAGTGGAAAAGACCAGTATGTGTTGGCAGATTCTGGAAAAGACACAGAGAGGTTTAGGATATGACTTGGCAGAAACTAGAAAGTCAAGAGAAAAAGCTGGCAGCTGACACGCTTAGAGCATCCAAGTCACGCAGGTTGCTTGCAGGAGGGTGCTATCCACACCATCCAATGTTGAAACCTATATTGTAAATAAAGAAACTATTACAGAGATACCATAAGCCTCCAGTGGTTTCATCTCCGAAGGAAGCCTAAACCTGGGTTGTGCTGCAGTTCCTGGACCTTCTCACTGCTTGGAGATGTGAAGGCCGAGCACGTAACTATAGCAACCTGCTGTTGATCGCATGGATGGCACAGAAGGTAAGGTGCTGGACCCTGACTGTCAGGGGCCTTGGTCTAAAACCCCATGACCAGCACATTAAACCCCTGTCCCCCTGCCACAGGAAACTCTTTTTGTTTTACAGAATTGATCACAAATGTTAGCCATAACAATGGAAGCTGCATTGACATAAGTCTATAATAATTACCCACCATCAGTCGGCCCATGTGGTTGTCTGTTGGGGGCAACACTTTGACTCTGTTAGGCCACTGCTGCAGTAGCTGCAGTGGCTGCTGGTTTGTTTCTGGTTTGTTGACCTTTAAAGGCGCCCTTCACGGTTTGGGACCGAGGTATGTACAGACCGCCTTCTTCCACATCAGTCACCCCATCCCCTCATGTCATCAGAGAGGCTCTGCTACATGTTGTGTCATCCCTGCCTCAGGCCAGGGTGGCAGCCGCAATGGGTAGGGCCTTCTCTGTCATGGTGCCACAACTTTGGAACTCCCCCCCCCCATTTGAATTCAAAACAAACATTCTGCCGGGAAAGACCAGATTAAAACACATGATAAGGTGTACGTGGTTTATAAACACTATCTGCGAGATATATATATCAGAAGCAAGCCCCATTCAGGCTTAACAAGGCAGGTTTAACAAGCTACACCTGCCCACATTCCTTCTCCTAAAGGTCTAGCACACTGTCCCGGTTGGAGATCTAGTAAGCCTAAGTATGCTAATAAGAGCAATCGAGGTCACTTTAAATTGTCGGAGAGGAATAATGAATGCACGGCATGTAAGTTTTAGCGGAATTGATGAATTAACCCACGGAGAGTTGTAAGCAGGATCTTGGCAAGTGTCAAAGCAAATCAGGTGTGTGATGTAATACAAACAGTAGAAGGTCAGTAGAAGAATGTATTTATTGTTAGTTGCAGCGGTAGCCACGATACTTCTGAGGATGCCTTCAATGCTGGAGGCGAAGTGTAAAGTTTTAACCATCTAATTGTAATAATAAAATTATATTATACGACAGAGTTTCCCGGCAGAATGTTTGTTTTGAATTCTAAGATATGGACATGTCATGAGAATCTAAGAACGTACTCCCCCCATTTGAATTAAGATCTGCACTCTCCCTGTTGGCCTTCTGAAAGGGGATTAAGACTCTTCCATTTAGCCTTCCTGCCTTTGTGTTAGGTGTATACTGCTTTTCTGGCTTTTGTTGCTGTTAAAAAGTTATTTGCTTGTGTTTTGCTGCCTGCTTTGATTGCTTCTTTATATTGTTCTGATTATCTATTTCCTGCCTATTCTTATTGATTATATTTATACTTTTTACTGTGTTGATCATAATTTTGACATACTGTTGTAAACTGCCTTGGGCATCCTGGTTGTGGAAGGAAAGATGGGATATAAACATTTTAAAATCAATCAATCAATAGATCACATCCTAATGGGACATACGTAGACATAGTTCCTCCTTACAAAAGTATTACATGAATGGCTATGCCCATAAATAGCCTATACTGCTGTTGGGATTCTCTCTCTCTCTCTCTCTCTCTCTCTCTCTCTCTCTCTCTCTCTCGTGTAATAGCAATCGTAGCAGAAGATCCCACAGGAGTAAAACAAGTCATAATCTAGCCTAGGATTACCACAGTTTGTTATCTGAGAGGCCCAAGGGTTTGCTGTCTCACATGTGTCATAGAACAGGGCTGCTCAAGTTGTTTCTATGTATTTACCGCTACTATTTAACATTTACTTTAGCACTACCACCAACACTATTGTAGTGGAAATCGCGGAAGATTGGCGAGGAGTTAGTGGTGTTAGCAGTGGTCCCCTGTTTTGACAGGTCCGGGAAGGAAGGGGTTAAAGGATTGCCTGTTTGACAGGACTGGGACACAAAGGGTTACCACCCAGGATTGTGTGGGTGGAAGCACACCTGCAAGCAATTGGGTGTGGCCCACAGGTGTTGCTGTTAATTGAGATGAAGCTGGGACTTTGAATGCAGTGGGTGTGGCTCGCAGCTGCACTCAATCAGCATTGATTGGAACTCTCACAGCTGTGGGCAATGAGGGCAGTGATTGGAAACCCACAGCTGTATCCAGTAAAGAGTTGATAGGGACTAACAGTATAAAAGCAGCAGCAGTTGGAGCAGGAAAGAGCCTCACCAGCTTGCCACGGGGACATGCTGCCAGACTGCCGAGTGACAACGACGACAACTCTGCTCCAGACGGGGACACTCTGCCGGACTGACTGCTCACCTGGATGGACTACCCACCTGGATTGACTGGTATTGGGAGTCACTCTGCCTGACTGGAAAGTTGGAGAGACCAGGATTGATTGGACTTTGTGCTACAAGACTCTTTGCTGGATGGGATAAAGGCAACAAGGAGATTCTACTGCCGTGAAGCAACGAGCTGGACTTCTCTATGGAAACAGACCCTCGTTAGCTAAGTAGAATCTTATCTGCCCGGGAAGGGCTAATGGACATTTATTGCTGGGAACGTAATAAATCTTGTAAATAGTTGCCTTGGAGTTCAGTGTTTTCTTTGACACACAATTGCAATTAGGGAAAAGGAGCTAACTTTGCCTAAGGTGGACATGGGAGTTAATTAAAGGGAATAGTAGTTTGCTCCCCCAGGAGTAAAGTTTGGGGTGCAACATTTGGGACACGACAAATTGGTACCAGGAGTGGGGTTACGAAACCCAAGGCAGTTAGCAAACAATAAGCAATTGTGTGTAAAAGAAAATGGACTTCTGGATTTTTGGCATGATGGACCTTGTAGCAAGGGAGGCAGATTTTCCCGCTGTATTATGGGGAGTCTGGAGTGCCCTAGGCATGTGCTGGAGTCTGTGTATGTTGATTTTGTACATGTGGCGGTTCAGCAATCGTGTTGTCCTCTGTCTGAGGAGGCTTAGGGTATCGGAAGGGGGAAGCGCGGAGGTGAAATCTCTAAAAGAGGAAATTACTAAGTTGTACAAGGTGGTTTCCCTTTTAAGAGAGAAAAATGCTGCGCTTTCTGAGGCTCTGGGAACCTCCCAAAGGAGAGCCGAGATAATGAGCAGCCTTAATGACGTTTTGGCAGCTCGCTTGGCTGAATTAAAACAGGGAGCCCAGATAAGGAAAGCCAGTAATGAAGGGAAAAAGATACTTACGGACCAAGTGAGCGCTTTCCCAGCTGCTGGTAATACCGTCTGCCTAGAATCAGCGGAGGCTTGTGTGCATGCAACGGCGGAAGGCATTGGTGATGGGCTGGTACGGCCGGTGAAACAGGCACGCCCACTCGTCACTAATAAGGCGAAAGGGCCACTAGGGGCACCTGCACAAACAATTAGGACAGTGCGGGACTATACAGGGCAGGAACTAGCAGAGATAGCCCGAAATATGAGGCAGAAACCCACGGAACTATTGAGTGCCTGGCTACTCCGCCTGTACGATCATGGAGCTGACAACATCTTCTTAAGTGTAGAAGAGTTGCAGGCACTGGGGTCTTTGTCGAAGGATGCCATAATTAATGGGTACCTGCGAGGTGCGCAAGGGCAAGCAACCTCATTATCTGCTTGGATTTATATGGCAGTCGGGGCAAAATATCAGTCTCCCATGGACTGGGAGGAACGTTTGCCGGGTTGGCATACAATAACTGAGGCCATGGAGCAGGTCCGCATGATGGCGATGCAAACAGGCATCTCTACACCTGGCTTCAAGGACCCCGATGATATGATTTTCACCGGGGGAATGAGGACCAGGCTGGTAAAAGGAGCTCCGCCTCATTTAAAGGGGGCAGTAGTAGCTTTGTTGGGACCTGCCCAGGGAAGTGCGGTAGGGCATGTAGTCATGTTGCTAGGGCAACTAGAGGACATGCCTGGAGAAAGCACCCCAAGGGCCAAAGCTAGGAGAGTGCAGGAAGGGAAGGGACTTCCCAAGCCAGAATGGAAGGTGCCTGCAGGGAAGAGCCCCACGAAAGGGAACGGGAATGGCAAGCAGGAGCCTCCCAAACCTAAGCAGAGGGTGCCCAGGTGGAAGCTGGGGGCAGACCTCTTAGGTAAAGGGGTTCGAAAGGGCGAAATAGACGGGATTCCCACACCAGAGCTATTAAAGCTCTGGGAAAAGAAATGTGGTAAAGGGAAAGATCGGCCCCAGGTGAGGCAGACAATGCCCACTGACCTCCTAGCAGAGTCAGATGAGGAGGATGAGATCCCAGGAGCCTCTCAGGAGGAAGATCTCATCACGTTGGGGTGGAACCCACCCCAGCCAAGGGAATAGGGGGGAGGGAAGGCTCCAGTGGTGAGGCTAATAAAGACAGCCATCCCTGGAGACCCACGCCCTCATATACCCCTAACAATTTACTGGGCCAAGGACAAGTATGGCAAGCGGACTATATAGGTCCACTGCCTCAATCGGGTAGATGGCAGTATCTGCTCACCATGGTGGATACTTACTCGGGATATTTGTTGGTATACCCAGGAAGGAGAGCCAATCAGCAAACTACCATCAAAGGCTTAGAGTTGCTGATAAGGAGGTATGGAGTCCCCACGCAGGTGCAAAGTGACAATGGCAGTCACTTTGCAGGTGCGGCAGTACAGGACTGGGCGAATGAATGGGGGATTGAGTGGGTGTTCCACATTCCTCATCATCCCCAGGCCTCTGGGCTGATAGAAAGAATGAATGGGCTGCTGAAACAAAAAATAAAACAACTAACGCCTGATCACACCCTAAAGAAATGGAGTGTGGTGTTGGATCAGGCTGAATGGGAGTTGAACAGCAGACCCATTGGAAGGGGACAGACCCCCCTGCAGCGCATGGTGGGGTTGAAGGCTCCCACACCCGTGGTACATCTAAGGGTGTGGAAGACCCATGCATATGGTGCGTTACCCATACGTGCCACCCCGGACAGTGCCGGAGTGGACTTAGTGACGCCTGAGGAGATAAGTCTGCCTGCAGGAGAGCAGGTGACTATCCCCTTAGGGATTGGAGTCACAGTGCCCCCAGGGACTTATGGCAGGATTGCCCCCCGGTCTGGCCTAGCACTGAAAGGGATACAAGTGCTAGGAGGTGTGGTAGACCCAGACTACCAAGGAGAATTATGCACAAAGGCAACTGTGGAAATGGTATAAATTGTATATATTATGTAAATGTGCACATATTTTTTTATTTGCATCATTTACAGTCCAATCCTATTCAGGGCCTACAGCAGCAGATCTCACACTCTGTTGCTGTAAGCCCCCTTCCAGTGGTGTGAAAGCCACACCACAGCTGCATGCTTGGAGCTGCTGGTGCAAATGGCCAGATGTTCCACATGTGCGCCAGCAGCTCCTGGATGCCCCACCAGAGCAGGTAAGGTAGTGGTGGGGGCAGTTCAGGGGAGGATCGGGGTGGGAACCAGTCCCAACGAGGGCAGTTTGGAGATAGGAGGAGGAGGATCTCCGCAGCAGCAGTGCACGCCAAGATCCCATTCCACTTTTCCCAGCCCAACACGCACCCTGAGGCTCCTTGAACGTATGCCAGAAAAATAGCTGGATAATAACTTATAGGAATTTTAAAATTAAAATTCCTATAAGTTATTGTCTTTATAGGAAAGATTTATAGGAAAGATTAATTTTTGTAGGAAAGATTAATTTTAAATCTTTATAGGAAAGATTAATTTTAAAATTCATAAAGTTTTAAACAGAGTTTTTAATTGTGTTTTTAACTCGCGATTTTAAAATATTTTGCGTCATGGCTTTTAATCCCATCATTGCTTCTGTGAGAATAATTGCTGGCCATGAAAACCTAAACACACAGTTAACTTATAGGAAGTAAGTAAAAATGAGTTTTACTTACCTCTCCTAGGCCATCTGGTCACCCCCACCCCCACCCCCCACCCTCACCATTGCATGCAGTGCTTTTTGGACCATCCATCTTTCCTGGATTGAGCTTCAGTCTAGATTGCAGGTGTATTTTGAAGCCTTACAAAATGGTATGTTCAACGGAAAGCATGGACAGGGGAAATGGTAGTGAGAAGGCTAATTTCTAGGCAAAATTTTGAACTGAGTAAAAACAAAATCTATATGTGGATGCAGTAAAGAACAACCTACGTATGGCTCAACATATTGCTGAATTCACAACAGGATTAATGCTATTCTCAGCAAGCATGCAGTTTTCAGTTTTTTTTTTTTTAATTCATGACTAGTGAAACTACACAATTTGAGAAAAGGCACGTAGTGAGAGCCCTAATCCACAGATGACCAAGTGTTTGTACTTTAGCTGACTCCAAGTATTTCCCTAGTTCAGTGTTTCCCAAACTTTTTCAACCTGCGACTCCCTTGACCATTGGCCCTGGCTCCCCATTACATTATGTTGATGACTGCCAATTGGCATTGCACTGTTTTTGAAGAGGATTCCATGGCACTCCGTGGCTCCCCTGGCTGGTTTCCACGGCTTCTCTGGGAGCTGCATCTCCCAGTTTGGGAACCACAGCCCAGTCTTTCCTTCCGCACAAGGCATATACAAACCCCTTGGATGTGGTGCAGACCGCTGGGGGGAATGAAAAAGAGATGACATCCCCTCATCCCTATCGTGCAGGAAGCCATTTTTTTATACCCTCTCAATGCCCCCTAAATAGCTTCCTGGTGTACAGAGCATGTGGAACTTCATCCGCCAGCCCCCTAAACCTGCTTCCCTCCTGGTCCTCCTGCTGCCAATTTCCTCTTCCTTCTCCTCCTCTTCCCAGCTCCTGCTCCCTGCTGTTTCATAAGACAAGGGAGGAGGAAGTGGAGAGACACAGAAAGTGGAGACATTTTTCTCCCCCCTCATAATTAATACTAGAACCCAGAGTCATTCAATAAAATTGATTGGCAGGAAATTCAAAACAAACAGGGAAGGTCTGTTTTCATACAACATATAATTATGACACTGGCTTCCCCAGGATGTGGTGATGGCCATTAGCTTAGATAGATTTAAAGAAGGGATTAGACAAATTTACGGAGTAGAGGTCTATCACTGGCTATTAGACATGACAGCTGTTCCCAGAGGCATCTGGTTGGCCACTGAGGGAAACAGAATGCTGGATCTGACGAACCTTTGCTTTGATTCAGCAGCAGGGCTCTTCGTGCATTCTGAAAACGAAGGAATCATAAACTTCAGACAGATGCTGAATTAGGTTTT
Organism: Plestiodon gilberti rubricaudatus; assembly: GCA_026170595.1. Classification (NCBI taxonomy): domain Eukaryota; kingdom Metazoa; phylum Chordata; class Lepidosauria; order Squamata; family Scincidae; genus Plestiodon; species Plestiodon gilberti. Next base: position 112,476,031 of record JANXHW010000005.1, read on the forward strand.
GCTGCAAAAGCAATGAAGGCCCTTTAAAGATTGACAACACAATCCTGTGTAACCTTGCACCGGTGTAACAGTAGATGCACTGGTGTAACAACAGATGCATCGGTGCATCTACTGTTACACCGGTGCAAGGTTACACAGGATTGCACTGTAACAGAAGTATTGTGGCACAAACTTGCATAGGCCAGCCAGAGCCCACTTCATCAGATACGCATACGCAAGGGGGGTGATTCCTGTCAAGCAGCTCCACCAGCATATGGCACTAGAAAAGGGTTGCCCAGGCGAGGTCCTAGCCTAGGGCTGTGCTCAAGGATTGGCTGGGAGTCTCTAGGAATCAGCACCAATCTTCCCCAGAAGACTTCTGAAAGCAATCCTGGAGATTTTAGCAGGGCCTCCCTGGCTAAATGACATTGCATCATGTTGGTAAAAATATGGCCAAGAATAGCTTCAGTCAGAGTTGGCATCCCTATTTTTGCCCAAACAGATCTTGATACGACGTTCTGTTTAGGAAGCCTCAAGGGCCAGCCTGGGTAGGTTGCGTCAGTTCTCAATCTGGGAACTCTTATTGCTTCAAAAGATGCTCTAGAGCAGGCGTGGGGAACCTCCGGCCTGCGGGCCGTTTACGACCCTGAGGCCATCTGGTCTGGCCCGCACAAGACCAGACCCGAGTGCATCAGGTCCGGCCCGCGCTCACCTCAAGCTGATGCCGACACCGGCGGCTCCGCGCGTTGCTCCTCCTTGGCCAGCTGGTCAACTCCTTCTGAAAGTGCACATGCACAGAACGCCGCTGAGGCCTGAGCAGCGTTCTGCGCATGTGTGCTTTCAGAAGGAGTCGACCAGCCGGCCAAGGAGGAGCGACGTGCGGAGCCGGTGGCGGTGGCCTCGGAGGTGACTAGGCCGGCCACCGGCCTAGTCACCTCCGAGGCCACCACCGCCAGCTCCACGCATCGCTCCTCCAACCTAGGCCGGCAGCTCAGAACAGGCCGAGCTGCCAGCCTAGGGTCGGAGGAGTGACACGCGGAGCCGGCAGCGGCGGTGGCCTTGGAGGTAACTAGGCCAGCAGCTCAGCCCATTCTGAGCTGCTGGCCTAGGTCGGTGGAGCGACAAGCGGAGCTGGCGGCAGCAGCGGCCGCCTTGGAGGTAAGGAGACCGATGGGGGGGTGCGCGCACGGGAAAGAGGCAAGGGGCCTCAAATTTGCGCCGGGGCACCAAATTTGCCGGGGGGGAATTTTGGCTGGCCTAACAGCCGACCCGCAACAAATTTTCCCCATGGGAAAATGACCCTCCACGGCAAATAGGTTCCCTACCCCTGCTCTAGAGCCTGGTAGCTCACCACAAAGGGCCGGCTAACTGAGGGTTCCTGCTGCTAGTTCCAGGGGCTCATGACAAACTACATGTTACAATAAATAAATATCATGACTAGGTGGATATTTTATTTCTTTTCTAAAGGGTGGCAGGGGGATATGGTGAAAACACGGCAATAATGGGAGGGATTGAGTAATTTGCCCCTGCCACAGTTGCAATTTCAATTGCATTGTCATCCCCACACTAATTTTTCTGGATAAAAACTGTCCATTGGCTTTCAATAGAAGTATTTTTCCAGTACAAATAACATGTGGGATGTGATTGGGATTGGACCTGTGATAGGGCACAGGTCCATAGGGCTAAAGCCCCCCCCACCTCTGCCATGGTTTCGTCTTATTCCCTCCCCACAAACTATTTATAAAAGAAATAAAAAATCCACTAGGCCATGTTATAAATTTTGAGTAACGTGTAGTTTAGCTGAAAGGATGCAATCTTGAGTATCTGGTGTTAAACTGAGCAAGAAAATTAGGTGCCTCTGGGTCTTATACAGCCGAAAGCAGGGGTGTCAAGCTCATTTCATATAGTGAACCGAATAGCTTTCATGGTGCCTGCTGAGGGCCGGAAGTGACATCATTGAGCAGGAAGTGATGCCATTAAGTAGATGATGACCAGAAAAATAAGCACTTTGTTCTCATATAAGAAACTCATTAGCTGCATTAGCTCATTGTGCAAATGACAGAAGAGAAAATGTGCAAATCTTGATCATATTTTCAAGATATGGGAGAGCACAATTATCACACGAGCTGCCCTTTCAGCAGCGCCGCTTCTGCCATAGTGTCACTTTCAGCAGCTGAGAGGTGGTCTGTGAAGTGATGCCTCAGCAGAAGCAGCACTGCTGAAAGGGCAAACCGCATGATAATTGGGCTCTCCCAGAACCTCAGCAGTGTCTCCTTCTCTCACCCCTCTTGATCTGCCCGTTCCCCCATAGAATTCCCTGCCTTTTAAGGCCTTCTTCCGTCTCTCCCTCCCAAAGCCTCAGCAGCAGTGGTGCTGCTGAAAGGGCATCACAGGGACCAGATAAAGAGCTTTCAGGGGCCAAATCCAGCCTGCAGGCCTTATGTTTGATACCCCTTGCCTAAAGGGTCATTTTGGGCTCCCACTGCGCAGTGGTTCAGCTGAGACAGGCAGGGAGGTAGCCCTTGTCATTTTATTCAGTTGATTGGGTTTCCCCACCTCCTGTGCCCTTCACTTCAGAGGATATGTAAGATGATATTAGGGCCAGGGCTAGGAAATGTATAAGGGTCAAGTTACACAAATTATGCCAAACGTGTAACATGAACTGTTGCATTGTTTTGTTTTTAAATAGCAGCTCAGGGGTGCCAAAAACAGAGCGAAGCCATGGCAGAGGGGTTAGGGGGCTTGAGGACTTTGCCCTCCAGTGCTTTTTTGCCACCAACCACATCCCTCTGCACACTATTTTAGAGAGGAGAAAAGCTCTCATTGGCTTTCAGTGGAATTTTTTTCTCTCTTTAAAATGATGTGAGGGGTAGGCAGAGGCAAAACACGCCTGAAGGGTGCCTGGGGCAAGGCAGCATGCGGTGCCAACCCAGAAGTGAGTGTCGATGATGTCATCGCCCACTCACTTCCAGGACTTGAGCACCCGACATGAGCCTCCACATATCGATAAGAGGCCAGAGGCGAGCAGGCGGGCTTTTACCAGCGTGCAGTTTTTGCGCACCGCAGCTCTCCGCATGAGCCTCCTGCCGCCATTTGGAGGCTTGCACGGGGGAAAATTTCACCCTCCTTGGCGAAGCGCCTGGGGCAGGTGCCCCTCAGGCTCTGCCATTGTTACAGCGCTGGGGGTAGGGTGTGTGATAGAGAACAGAACTATGGCGGGGGCAAAATCATAAAGCCCCCCTGCTATGATTTTATTCTTTTTTTATTATACACACTGGATAATATGTTACTTGAGCCTTAGCTTGTGTGCTGCCAAATCCAAAAGGTCCCTAATACCCGGTCACAGCTGCCAGGGCCTGCTGGCCTGCTAGGTCACAGAAACCTTAGAGGCTCGCTCGTCTGGAGGATTCAAACATTGACGCAGATTTATAGGCTCTTTTCCAGCTGTCAGAATGGACTTGTTCACGGTAAGAGAGAGGAGCAGGCTGCACAAGAGGAGGTAGAGCATTCTGAGCACTGGAAACCTACAGCATTTAGTAGTACTGTATGTACTTTATCAGTATGCAAGAAAAGCAGAAGTGGAGGTATAGAGGCACTCCTACAAGGTATAGCTCCCTGACATCAGAACCTCAGAGAAAAAGGCACGACAGTCCCAAATTATTCCCAGGCTTCAGCTAAGTCTCCGCAATCTCTCATCTCTCTGCCTCTACCTGTTCCGAGATTCTGTTTCATCGAGTTTCTTCACAGAGCCAAACTAGGCATAATGTTAAACATTAGGGGCAATTTTCTCTTTAAAACAGCAATTTCATTATCTAGGTCAGGACAACAGCACAGAGGGACAGGGTATTTTTAATTCATTATTTCTGTGCATTTTCCTGCCCAAAATCCCCCTGAAACTGCTGCGGATCTGCAAAGGTGTGTGCAGTGGTGTGCAAAGGTGTGTCCATTTATTTCACTGGCACCTGGAGGGGGGGGGGCTTATAGCAGATTCAGAAGGACAGCATTGGTGGGAAATGAATGCTGAGGTAAGGGTTCCCTCCCAGTGTGCTGCAGTCCTGATCCAGATTAGTGTCCTGCACAGCGGCTATTTTAAAAAGAAGATAAAAGAAGATAACTCCAAATGATTTATTATTGTTATTGCACACCATCTATGTGTATGGCACTTTACACAGAGTGAAAAAAGAGAGGTCCCTATCCCAAAGACTCAACTTAATTTGTTTAGTTTCACATCTAGCTTGACCCCAACACACACATCTTACATCAGTCCCTTCCCCCTTTGCTGGGGTGGTGGCAACTTCTCCAAATGCTGATGGGCTTCCTCAACTTGAAACTTCTCTTGTAGGCTTCCTGGAGGCATCTGGTCAGCTACTGTAGGAAACAGGAAGCTGGACTAGATCAGGGGTGTGAAACCCGTTCATGGCACCTGCTGAGCACCAGAAGTGACATCATTAAGCAGATGACGGCCAGAAATAAGCACTTTGTTCTCACATAGGAAGGAACTCATTAAGTGCAAATGACAGAAAAGAAAATGTACAAATCTTGACCATATTGTCAAGATATGAGCCCAATTATCATGCTGGGAGAGCCAAATTATCACACGGTATACGCTTTCAACAGCGCCACTTCTGCTGAGGCCTCTCTTTGCAACTTAGCAATCAAACTTCATACAGTTTAATTTAGTGTGCTACCCCTTCCTTTTGCAGAGAAGTGATACCATGTTCCTGCTTTTTATAGCTAACAGGAGAGAGAGAGATGACTCTATGAAGCTTCCTTATACTGGCCTGTCTGACTCAATGTCATCTACATTGACTGGCAGAATTTTCTCAGCTTTCAGACAGGAATTTTTCCCCAGTTCCGCCTAGAGTTATCTGGGATTGAATTTGTGACTGTCTGCAACAACAGACCACTGCAACAACAGAGTGGGAGACACAGCACCTGCTAATTAACATGGTAGCACTCTCATGGCTTAATCCTATGCATTGTTTACACCAAAGTAAGTTGAACTGCATGCAGTGGGATTTATTCCTGTGTATAAGATTGCAGCGTTATAGCCTGATCCAGAACATACTTAATCAAAAGTAAGTGACCTTTGCTCCCATTAATTGCATATAGGACTGCAGCCTTAATACCTGAAGCACACAGTCAGAACAGTCTTAGGATGCTGCTTACAATGGGCTGAAACTAAAACTTGTCAACAGGTGGGGAATAACTGCATGTTTGAACATGCCCTGGTGTGAAATAACCACTGCATTTGGCCTATTAGGGAGCATACATGCTACTTAACCTTCCAGACATGCTACAGGGGCTGCTTTTTCTTTTTTAACGCATTCAAGCACATATTATTAACAGTATTTATATACCGCTTTTCAACAAAAAGTTCACAAAGCGGTTTACAGACAAAATCAAATGATTAAATGGCTCCCTGTCCCCAAAGAGCTCACAATCTAAAAAAGATGCAGAAGAACACCAGCAAACAGCCACCAAAAAAAGATACTGGGCTGGGGGTGAAGTCTAAAATAGTATATATAGTCTAAAATAGTATAGCTCTGCAAAAGCTGCACTGCATAACTACTCTGATAATCTTTTTTCTGATCTAAGCTGGCTGGAACAAAGACAGAGTGGATGGATTTGATTTCAAAGCAGTGCACAGGTAGATCAGCCTTAAATAGGCTTACCAGATCTCCAACCGGGACAAAGTGTTAGACTTTTAGGAGAAGGAATGTGGGCACGTGTAGCTTGTTAAACCTTACAGCACAATCCTAGGCATGTCTACTCAGAAGCAAGCCGCATTGTGTTCAGTGGGGCTTGCTTCTGAGTAGACATGCCTAGGATTGTGCTCTAAGGTTTAACAAGCTACACCTGCCCACATTCCTTCTCCTAAAGGTCTAACACTCTGTCCCGGTTGGAGATCTGGTAAGCCTAGCCTTAAAACTAGTAGACTACCCCTTGATGCAGATCTGCAACACAAAAACCTCAGAGGGCTTTCGTGCAGAACATTAGAAGACCCAGCCAAAACGTAATCTGAAGTCTTATGGTTTTGTTGTTGTTGTTCTCCCTTCAGCATGCGGGTTGTTTGGATCTCTCCCTTCAGCATGCGGGTTGTTTGGATCGTAAAAGCAGCGCACACCACACTCTTGGCTATAGGCCAGGAACAACAAAAGTCAGTGTGGTGAAGGTGACATTGTAGCAAATTCTTTGCTAAGCAAGAAGGAAGAAAGAGCAAATGGTCTTCGAAGAATTTAGGCTTCACAGTAAATATCAGAGCTCTTCTTTTTAGGGGAGTGCCGTGACAGCACCTGGAAAAAAAAAACAGAGGTGGGGAATGAAGGAGCAAGGTGCATTTGGGGGACGACACATTGTCCCACATGCTACATTTCTGAAAGAAAAATAACGGTGTAGTTAGTAGTAGTAGGTAACATTAATGCACCCATCCTAAACATAAATGACTCATGGGGAACTGCTCTTTATGTATATTGATGCCTCTTATTTAGATTGATTGATTGATTGACTAACTGATTGATTGATAATAAAGAAAAGCACTCCAAGTACATAAAAAACTACTTTCCTCCAAGTTACCACAAGGGTCTAACAATGGGGTGGGAGGTTAGCTACTTGTCTCAGAGAAGGTGCTTCCCCCCCCCCCGAAAATGGAGAGAGATATGTTAGAATCCAAAGAGCTACTTTAGATGCACTTAAAGTGTTTAATCATGAGTTGTGTAATGTTTGAGTTTCTTTTCCTTTGAAGGACAGATTCCTTGATGTCATTACACAAACTTGCTTTTGAAACAGGTGGGTTTTTAAAAAAATATATACTGTAACATGGGGAGGGGGAAATGCTGCTGTTAGATAAAGACAAGTCCAAAACTCCCTTTAGTTCCTGGAAATAGGGTCACATGTTACAATGAGCATGTGCTTGACCTTGATGAGCTTGTTTTTTATTCTCTAAATAGCAGCTGTAGACGCCGGATCTGAACTGGGACCAGGATGAGAGCAAAGGATGAAAGCCCCCTCACCCACACCTTAGTCTCAGACTAATCCAGATCTCTCTCTCTCTCTCTCTCTCACACACACACACACACACACACTCACACACACACACACAGAGCATTCATAGATGCAGTTTAGAGAATTAAAAGGAAGCATGCCAGCACCAAGCACTTCCTTACACATAACATGATGTTATCATACACTCAGGGAGCTGTGATTGGCTGGAGCTCCCTGCTAGAGTACACTTGGTGGCGAACTTGTGATTGCTTCCTCATAATGTGTGAAATGGCTCACAGATTACCACTTGATATTGAGGTGGTTTATAGGATATATTTTAACATACACTGAGATAGCATTATATACTTAACATGACAGTGATAACGATGGTGTTACCCAGTATTGTAAAACCCTGAAGTCCAGAATCCTGATCCTAGTCCTTCCTTAAGGCTGAGCTTTAAGGTTCTGCTAGAAACTAGAAGTGGTGTGTGCGCAAAATATTGTGCTGAAACCAGCCTCAGCTCACCTTTTTTCACCATCACTGCCAGTTTCACAGCATCAGCAATGTTTCTTACTGTGAAAGTGCTGCTCCTCTGGGCAGGTGGCAGCTGCCATTTCCCCCCCCCCCCAAAAAAAGTCTCCTCCAGTAACAATGCTACACTATCACATGACATCATTAGGGGACTTATGGAAAAAGTGATGTCTGCTAGCTGGCCAGAGAAATGGTGCTATCACTGTAGGTAGGCTTACCAGATCTCCAACCGGGACAGAGTGCTAGACCTTTAGGAGAAGGAATGTGGACAGGTGTAGCTTGTTAAACCCTTAGAGCACAATCCTAGGCATGTCTACTCAGAAGGAAGCCCCATTGTATTCAGTGGGGCTTGCTTCTGAGTAGACATGCCTAGGATTGTGCTCTGAGGTTTAACAAGCTACACCTGTCCACATTCCTTCTCCTAAAGGTCTAGCACTCTGTCCCGGTTGGAGATCTGGTAAGCCTAACTATAGGTATAGCCTTGGCCCTTTATTCCATTTCACTTCCCCTCTCCCCCAAAAATTGCCAGTGTAGTCCCACAATTTACCAAGGTGCAAGCAACACCAGCCTTGGGTACCACTATCATGTGTATAGGATGGCAGCCCAGGCATAGAGAGGCCACGGCAGGCACTTTTTTCCCCAAGTAGGCAGAGGCGCCTCTCCATGTGATGCATTCAGTAACATAATGTACATAATGCCTACTCAGAAGTAAGGCCCAATGTGGCTTACTCTCACACATAATTATACTTGGAATTGATATCTCTTTGTCTGCTTTTCTGAGTGTGGGTGTGAAGGGCAGCTGCTTGCGTGACCTTCCTCCCGTGTCTGGTTTGGAGCACGATCCTATGCGCACTTGCTCAGAAGCCCCAAGGAGTGGCCAGCCACTTGTTCCTGCAGAAATGAGTCAGTGGTTCATGCAGCACATTGGCATAGAAAACAAACTGCACATGAATCCTGCTGTCATTGGCAAGAGCAGGATGTTTATTGCCCTCAGAGGGGCAGTTCCTAGGGTGAAGCTCTTACTCCTTTTGGCAGGCAAGTGCAGCTGGGAGGGATACCTGCAGACAGAGGAAGTTTGTCAACGGATGACTGCTGGCAGCATTGGAGGGGGGGACTAGTGCAGCTTTTGCCATGAAGAAACCCCTGGATTGCAGTGAACATATGGTCACAAATCGTACATGGGATGACTCTCACAGATGTCATTCACAGCTGCATTTTGCCATGTAACAACTGCATATTTGGTTTGGTCCTGGGATCCAAGAACTTGGGGGTGATCAAACCAGAGAAACAATAAATGAAATAAATGGTGAGGGTGGTGGGGATTGGAATCCTCTCATTTAAACAGTCCCTTGTCAATGCATGGAACATTTGTTTGGCTTCCAACAAAGTTCAGTCACTATTCCACCTGCATTTGGCGGAAATGGTGTCATTATTATTAAGAATAATATTTATATACCACTTTTCAACAAAAAAACTTGACAAAGTGATTTACAGAGAAAATCAAATAACTAAATGACTCCCTGTCCCAAAAGGGCTCACAATCTAAAAAGATGTAGAAGAAACACCAGCAAACAGCACCTTGAGGCTTGAAAAAAAGATACTGTAGTGGGGTGAATAGACTGTTATTATACAAGAGGAACACCACTTGAAAAGGTGCCTCTTTGCCCAGTTAGCAGGGGTGAGGGGTGAGGATACATTTTTTTTGGGGGGGGGGGAATTAGGTCTGCATTTGCAGAGTGTTACTAATGAAAACTCTCTCTCTCTCTCTCTCTCTCTCTCCCTCCCTCCCTGGGCAGCTATATGAGAGCAGGAAAAGAAAAGGGAGGGGGTAATGGGAGAAAGAACATGATAGTCACTCTGTGAGTTTTGAAATGTGAAGAACTTTACTAAGTTATCACCACTCATGTGGATCCACAAGCTTTACCCATTGCTGGTTTCACGTAACACATATTGCAAGTACTTGGTTCTTGATTTACTTCTTATTTGAAAAAATCTGCTTCTTAGGCTTGATCTAGAAACAAAGACAGATCATGCTGTAAGGAAATACATTCAAGGCCAAATAAATTCTAGAAAGTTAGCAAAGTGGCTGGGAAGAAAGTATTGTTTTCATTTTATTTTAGCAACTACAGTTTAATTAATAGAACTATAGGACCTATGCATGCTGATATAGCTAGGGGCTGTAACAGACCGCACGCGTCTCGCTGCGTCGTGTCCCAGAGTCGATTCTGATTGGCCCAATGCATTGCTCCGCGTCCCGCCCCCACAACACTGATCGCGGCCTCTCATTGACCGAAGGTCGTTCTGGTGCGTTCCAACTTGAATAAATCGAGCTTCGGCCAATGAGAGACCCGCATTCGGTGTTGTGGGGGTGGGATGCGGAGCAACACGTTGGGCCAATCAGAATCGACACGGCTAGGCTACTCCGGGACGCGACACATGCGGTGTGAGGGCAGCTATAGTACCACTGAGCATAGTGGGAGCCAAGTAAGCATACTTAAGGCTACACTGTGGCTCCATTGTAACAAATATGTAATAGTATAGGGGGTATAAGATGTTATGTCCCTTGTTACTTTTTGCTTTATTATCCAAGGGAATAATCTGTTTTTCTGGAACAGATAATTGATAATATTTTCCTGTGAAAAAGAAATGTACTTCTTTCTAATCTCTTTATAAAGTTTATAGTCTCAAAAACACCATAGTTTTATAACAATTTTATTTATGCCCTGATTTATCCCACGTAGCATAATCCCGGTTTTCCTTGTGTCCCCCCCCCCCCCAGAAGGCTAAAAGGTTCCACTGAAGAGTTGAATCCTCCCAAGGCCATGTTATTGTACGCGAATTATGTACACATATTGCATGTGATCACAGTTTCCTAATTATACGTTTCATTTCCATTGTGGTCTTCAAACTGCAAAATCTGAGTGATCTGGTTGGAAGATCCCCCCCCCCCAATACTAATGTAAAGATCTTCCTGAGCACAGCTACACAGACAGTGGTTTTAAAGCTCACGCTCTTACCAAGAAGCTGTCGATGTCATTCATTTGAGCTCCAGTGGCAGGTGTTCCATTCCATAAAGTGGGAGTTCATCCGGAATTGTTGCTATGTTGGCATCAGATGCTCTGGATGAGCAGCCTGTACCAGGCAAAGTATGTGGCCCCCAGCTGGGGGTGAGGAGATAAGCCAGGAGGCCTGCTAGGTTGAGTGAGATTTGTGGAGGGGCAAGAGCTTGCCGCAACACGAGGCAGGGCTTTATATGACTTTATAGTCTGATCAGATAATGCTGAATTAACTGCGGTGATGCAAATAGCAGTCTATACTCTTGCTAATAAAACTACATCCTAGGCAGGCCGCAGCCATTTGGCTCATCCTCTTGCCAAAGAGAACTCTCTCTCTCTCTCCCCCAGTCCCTTACTATAAGAAAAACAAGAGCCAGGGTTGCATCAGCTTTCCTCACTCTGTGGAGACTGAGGGGCCACCAGGAAGCAAACTGCTATGATTGCTCCAGTTGCTGCCCCTTGCAGAACATTTTATTATGGTTACTTAAGTTATACCCTTCATTCCGTGGACTGGTAAAAGAGCTGTTCCAACTATTAGACAAGGTGAGAGGCTAACCTCAAATGGCAGATGGGGGAGGGGGTTATTGCTGTCAATGATTTGGTTTTACAGTATTATACATTATTAACACCCTGGGGTGCCATTTTTATTTTAATTCCTCAGGCACCAAGATGTTTTGGGTGGTTTCTAACTGGGAACATCACTGCTCTCCTCTCTGGATACAGTCAAAAGACAAGGAAAAGTGAGACCTCAGGCCAGAAGAAAGAAGATGAGATGTGGGGGAGAGGAGTAGCTGGATCTTAAGGGAATAGAATCTGATCCCAGCCCAGGAAGAGGAGAGCTGAGAGAACAGCTCCAGTCCTTACTTCCTACCAGCTTGCCATTCAAAGATTTGGACATTTGTCAGCTGAGCTTAATGTTACATTACAGTTTACCTTGACTGTTGGGTGTTTGCTGACTACCCAGTAATAACTACATCCACCACTGACTTAATTAGGTGTTGCTTTTATCACCAGTCTTCAGGAGAGCCATTTAGCGAAGTACAGTACTCTTCAGAGCCCAGAAGAAACGCATTAGACAACAAACAAATTGCAGTGCAGTGGCAGTCACATCAAATCCTATGGAAAGAAATCAAAGAGCAATGAATGAATGCAGTCAGCTGAGATTTTCTTTTGCCATCAGCTGGGTTCGTGCATATGCTGATCACATATTGAGCTGATTCATACGATAAGGCCCACATGCAATCAGCAGGCATGTGAAAGAAGATAGACTAATGGCCCAATCTTATGGGCTCTTATTGCTAGCAGAACTAGTATTCCGCCAGTGCAAGAAGCACTCCAACAGCACACGAAGGCGCATGTTGCTGGAGCACCAGCGGGGAGGCCGGAACCTCCCTGTGTGTACCGGGGCAGCGGAAAGAACCTGCCGACGCAGGTAATGTAGTGGGGTGGGTAGGCAGGACAGGGTGGGGGAGGGTGGAACAGGGGCGGGGGAGGGTGCAACGGGGCAGCAATGGGGGCAGGAGAAGGGTGGATCAGGTCTGACGGGGTGGGTTCAGTGGCGGCAGTGGCCACTGCATCCTAGACCCCTTTCCATACCTGATCCCACAGCATGGGTCCATGTGGACCTGTGGCAGTGAATTCACTAGCGCAAGTCCAAGAAGAAGCCTTACAGGTTGGAAGCATGCTTCTTAAAAGCATATTTGCCTGCATGTCTAGTTTGACCCTGTCTGGAGCTGAACTCCTTCCTGCCATCGGGGTTCCATGGCATCGGGGTTCCATGGCAGCTTGGAGCGACACTGCCCAGGCAAGGAGGAGGAGGGATCCACTGAATGGATCGGCAATGGGAGGCCCTGCAACAAGCCACTGGGACCAATGGGCACGGCTGTGGCCGCAGAGTCAGCTGAAGGAGCGGCATGTTAAACTTCTGAGTGGCAGGCATTGTTAGTGCCTGCACAAGCACAGGGCTCAGAAGTGGATATGTTGGCCCTGGAGTGCCTGTGCACCAGTAAACCAGGGCCGACAGACAAAAGGCGTGCATGAACGATTTGCCTGCTGTATGGGCTAAGCCCAGGCATCAGCAACCTTCCAGCCAGAAGGGAGTTAACGAAGGATAAGGGGAGGGAAGAAAGAAACATGAGGCTGGGGCCTGGAAGGGGAGGGAACAGGGAGGGGTGGACAAACTATTTAAGGGTAGGAAAGGCCAAAGATGATGAGGTGGGGGCAGGAGCTGAGGGTTGGTAGTGGCTGGACGCAGTTGGCTGCTCTACCAACCCCAAGGAGGCAGGCTGAACCTCATGGCAGAGGAGGGTGTGGTGTGGGTACTGTAAACCCCCTCCCTCCTAGAAGTCTGAGGCCTCGTGGGAAGGGTGGTGTACGTGTCAGCCCCTTACTGCCCTCTTGTTGGCAGGACCCAGAGGGACGAGCTGACCCTACCTCTAGAGATGTAATTGGAAAAACCAAATACTGTTGGATGGTGTAGGAATGCATCCAGTTGGGGCTACCACAATGTCATGACATTTTTTGCTTCATGTAGAATATTTCATTGAATCCAAAAGAATTTATTGAACTCATAACTCCTTTAAAAAGAGTTTTGTGCATCTCAGCTTCTATTGTAGCAAAATTATGCAGCACATCCTTTTGGAGATATTGGTTGTTGTCAGCCTTTTAATAAGTTATTAACATTAGAAGGACTCTACTGTGTTACAGTGGTTGCCCTACTCCTCCACTTATTGTGTCTGGCAATCAATTGCATTTTCCCTCACTCTTTCATTGTTCTCGTCCCTTAGCTTGTGATATGTGACTCTGGAATGTCCAAGGGATCTGTTTTTCCACCCACCAATTTACACTCTGTCTGCATGTGGATGGCATCTTGCTAATACTGCCCAGTCGCACTGAGATTCATCTTCTAATCCACTATATTAACAGAAGTTGTTCCATGCACAAATGCTTAATGATAGCCCATTCCTTTGTCAAAAATATTGCACATATACATACTGTTCATAAATGAAAACAGGCATCTTCCTCCTTCTTTCAGTTTTGGGAGTGAGGATATTTCTTCCTGGGTTTTCACTCATGCTAATCCTGTGAAGGAAAAATAATGCAGTTAATTTCTACCTGCCTATGTTGTATGAGGACAAACTGAACAAGTGTAGGAAGGGCTTTACAGACCATGAGGTTTCTGCAGGTGGTGGTGATAGTTAAAGCCCTTTGCTAACCTTTGCTGTGGTCCCAATCCATATCATATATACACCCTGCACATGTGTTATTTATGGGGCTCAGACGAAATAAGCATGCAAGAAATGATGAAGTGATTAACGTCACATCTAATTTGACACTTAGGGTCATGATACAAAAGGAATGGGAAGAAAAGAGGAAGCATAAGAACCAGCTCTTCCATGCTATAACACAATGACATTATACTGTATAACGAGCAGGTGAAATGGTCACTGCAAGAAACAGTTCTCGGAGGAGTGGAACAAAATGACTGTTGGTTCTGGCCAGACCAGTGGAAGAAGTTTTGCTGTCTCACCTCTTCCTCCAATGCAGCTAGGTGCTGCTAATGGAGACAATTCTGGTAGCAACGGTTAATTTTTCAATGTTTAAAAACTTTTAAGAGGCTGAGCACCCTGCCTTCATCTACCATGACATTACAGTGCTATATGTCCAGAATCGTATATGTCCGGAATCAAGCCTGTAGCAGGGTCTTGAATTCAGAGATGGTTTCAGGGATCAGCTAACTGTGGCACTGGCCGAGGGCCAAGGATGATCAAAGGCCCCATGAGTCAGACTGATCCCTGAAGCTCTGGTGGAAAAAAAAAAGTTTGCCAACAAAATTGCTCTGCCCTCTCTTCCTCAATTGCTGCTGCTAACCTTCAAACCCTTGTGGGGGGTCACCTTACTGGCGGTGATAATCGGCAGACACACTGGTGTCTGCTATCCTTGTTTAGGTAAAGGTAACCCCTGACAATTAAGTCCAGTTGTGTCCGACTCTAGGGTGTGGTGCTCATCCCCATTTCAAAGCCGAAGAGCCAGCGTTGTCCAAGGACGCCTCTGTGGTCATGTGGCCGGCATGACTCTCCTTACCGCAACAAAATGGTCTCATCACCATTGCTGCATCCAGTGATAACCAACTATGATAAACAACTATGAAACCTCACCTTCACCCTGACTTCGACTGCATAGGAATTGGAGCTGATGCTATTTAACCCCCCGCCCTTCGCATTTACTGTTACCTTTTTACCCTTTTGTTCATAGCAGGATTCCAGGTTTGCAACTAAATACTGCACAGTGTCCATTCATCCTTCCATTTGATTGACAGCATCACTGATTCAAAATTACAAATTTAAGAAATGGGAAGTTCAGAGTGTCTCTTTAGAATGGCAGCTATACAGGAATTGTAGCGTGAAAGGATTCATGGCCAGATACGATGTTCAACGAAATCCCATATTGCCTGTTTCGTTATACAGGAATTAGCTATCTGGCCCAGGGTTGGCTCATCATAAGGCCAGTTGAAGCAGTCTCCTCAGGCAGCAGATTGGAAGGGAGTGCCCATCTCTGTGTCCACCTACTTGCCTCCACTGCTCCTCCTTGCTACGTCCACTGCCTGGATTGGAAAAGGAAGTAGGGGAAAGAGAAGAAGAGGAAATGTGGAGGAGGGGGGAGTACTGAGCTAGAACATTACAGGGTGGGAGGAGCAGAGGCTGGCACATCATCGGGTAAGGGGAGGCGGCATTCGGCATGCCGCATCAGGAGGTCTTGGGCCAGCTTTGATCTGGACGCAGGGCTGACAACAGGCCAGAACCCATCCACCCCCACACAAAAGCCTGTGTGTCCCTTTAACAGACGTTTGATATGCAGAAATCAGCAGATGAGACTTTTCATGGCATGAAGCTAACCTTTGTCACCTAGTAATTGCTGCAGATCAAGCTGCTGTTAAGAGAAGAACTAGAGGGACCAGTTCTAAAGATGGTAACCCTTTCTTGAGAGCACTTGAGGACACAAATGCTGCGGTAAGACGGAAGGAAATATTTCGAGCCAAACAAAACTAGATTGGTTTGGAAACAAGGTTGACTTGTAGCACCACCTTGTGCTACAACAGATATAAACAACGGATATATCCTTGTGGATAGACCAGGATTTTTTTTGAAACCGGGAAAAACCAAGTAAACCAGGTTTTATTCAGCCAGAATAAAAAGTATTTTAAAACCAGGTTTTATTCACTAGGTGCGGGAAGGGAAAGAACACTATACTGTATGACCCTCAGCTCCTTGAAGGAAAGGCAAGATAAAAATAGAAACAAATGCTACATTGACTGGAATGCTTATCCACACAGTTCACATGCCTCACTTCCATCTTAATGACATAAACAGCACAAAAGAAGTTCAACGATGATTTAAACCTCACTTGTTGTGCAAACCTTTCCCAAGAGTAGTTCTAGCCCACCACTCTTCTCCACTTCCTCTTTCACTTCACCCCCCTCTTTTCAAACCCAGCAGTGTCAGGGCTGGGCTGTGGGCAGCAACTGTGGAGTGTGTATCAGACTTTAAGACCAGGAAACAAGCCAGGGTTCAGGAAGAAGCCAGGAGTCAGAGCCTGGAGTGAAACCAGGATGGAGAGACAAACCAGAGCCAGGAGCCAGGAGGAAGAAACAATCTGGAAGTCAAGAGTAAGAGACAGCCAAGAGTTATAGGAGGGTACACACCAGGGTCACATGGGGCCTTGTTACTAAGACAAGGATCCAGTCCAGACAGGAAGACTTTTACCATCCTTCCTGTCCAGTGAGGCCCAATTACCAAACTCTGTTGGCGGCGCCAGTCAAGAGCCTAAGCGTACTTTACTTCAGCTGCAGTTCTGGAAGCTCGCCACATGCAAGCTCTAGCCCAGGCAGTTCCTTACAAGTGAGTATGGGAAGAGGAATGGCAGCGGCAGCAGAAGCCCCCCACCAGTTTGTCTCGTGAGGCAACTACCTCAGTCTACTGCATTTAAAGTTTGGCCCTCTGCAAGGGATCCCTAATGATTAAGAATTCTCAGGACATTCAAACTACAATTCCCAGGAGTCTGGGGAGAAGCCATAATAGCTTCTATTATGGTAACTTTACAATTTGAATACACCCACCATTGTGCCTAGGTATTTTTAGTCATCCTAGTTGTGGCAAGATTCAAACAGCACAGTTTCTAAGTTGCTTTATATCAGGTTGCACACAGTTCACTTGGCAAAGAGACCCACAAAATGCAACCAGGCTCCAAAGTGCCTGGGAATGGGAGCACTCTTACGCACTGTTCTTCCAGTTGTTACTTAATTTAGTTCAATCAGCAGGACTTAACCTGATGCAGAAATAGAGCTACAATGAGTATTTTAAAAGTGAATTTGAATTCAAATTATCAATTGCCAATGATACACTGTGAAACTTTGCTCCAAAAAGTTCTAAAGAAGACTATAGCTTGAATCTAAAGAACTATAAGTGAAAGGAGAAAATGTGTTAGTGTCCAGTAAATTCTTGCACAAATCTTAGCAGACCTTCATGCAGTGCAGCATCACAGTGAACTGGGGGTTGTGTTACAGTATGAGAAATACAGTGAATAAGGAAGATAGAGGCTGTAGCATATAAATTCTAGTGGACTAGAAAAAGGCTTTAAAAAATTGCACAAATGGAAGAAGTCTTGATATGTGGGTCACTTTTCTCACACAACACTCCTCTGCTAGGATCTAAGGCTATGTTTGGATTTTTTTAAAAACTCATGTCTAATCCAACGGGCATAATATGCTGATGGATCTTGCGGTTCGTCAGCACATTGTGTGATATGCCATTGCCCCAGCTGAGCTGCCATTCTGCAGCAAGCTAGCGAAAGTGTGGCAGCCAGGAAGCGCTGCACCATATGTGGCTGGTCACTGATCACCCGCTGGAGCTGGTAAGGTAGCGGGGTGGTGGTAGATAGGGCCGGGCCAGGTCAGATCTCGGTGGCTGCAACCTCCCTAGATCTGGAGCCCCCAGCCCGTGTCCAACATGGACTTATCAGAGTTACGCCAACAAAATAGCAGGTGTAGCTCTGAGAATACCCATTCCCTGGTCCCCAATGGGGGACCAGGGGACCAGGGGACATTGGGGACCAGGGAACGGCAGAAGAGGTAAGTAAAATAAGAAAGGATCTTGGGAGTTCTGCTCCTAAAATCTTTCCTGCCTGGCCAGTATTGAAGATGCAGAGCAGGAGGCAACCTTCTTCCCAACTGCTAAAGGGTGATCAGGGTCAGGATCGCAGTGGCATCCCTTACCCCCTCCTCTAAAGCCAGAGCTACATTACACGCGTCGCGGAGCTTCTGACCTGATTTTTGAAGCAAGCAGAGCCGCCGCGACCTCCGCACGGCCGGCGCGTACCTCAAGCTGGGGTTCTATTTTTCAGGGGGCGGGGACACAGAGCTAGGGGGCGGTTCGCGGAGCTACTGCAGCCTACCAATCATAGGAGAGGGGCTGCATGCCAATCAGTACTATCTCCAATCACCTTCTTAAGAAGGCGGGACAACAGGAGGGACAACAGGCAAGAAGACACTCCCCCACTTCCAGCGCGGAGGCGGAGGCACAGGCAGCGGCAGAGCCTCTGCCTGTAGTGTAGCTCCGGCTTAACTCCACTGCTACGTTCGTTGGCAGCAGTGGTGGAGGTGGAGGTAGGCTGGCCACCCCACTTCCTGTGCTCTCTACAAGGAGAATGAGCAAGAAGATGATGGAACAATGGTCAGGTAGAGCATTTGGGCAAGCGGAATGTTTTCCATCAGTTCCCTGCTTCCCCCAGTCCACCCCCCCTTACTTAAGGCAGCTGTTTCACCTCACCTCATGAGTGGTAAAATCAATGATTGCTTAGGTAGATAGGAAGTTTAAATACATTTTGAAATGTGTTTTACTGATGCTCTAAACAGAACCAAGTTGAGGGAAGTTGGGCATGGGTTCATCACTGCCTGTTCTCCAATTACCATGCTCACTGGGTTTATCATGTGGCATAATTTTAGAGACTTCTTAAGACCAGAACCTCTGGAGTCAGGCTGTATTATATTATGAATCTGGGTGCTGCATCTCCCGCTATGTTCTGTGAGAGTCATCTGATATCAACACATGGTAATTTCATCCAGATACAGTGTGACATTACTTTACTTGCAAATCCTCTTTCTAATTCTGTACTACTATTCACTCTCTAGCTTCTAAATGAGCGCAACTTGTGATGACATCACAAGTTATACTGTCCTTAGAGCATTTAAACAAGACTTTACATTGAAGCACCATCTCAAAGTTTCAGTAGGAGCACGGCAATGGGATGTGAGTAGGGGAGGAAAAATTCATGGCAAGAGAAAGGCCTCCCCTGCCTTGGATATACAGTAGTAGTGTTTCAGTTGCAAAAAAGTAATGTATTTTAAGAGCATTTGTTCTCACTATTTCTTTTTACCTAGTAAAGATCAGAAATATAGGTACTCCTGAGGAAAAAACACACATAACCTGAAATACAGAGGGAGAAACTATTCCAACCTGCCCTGTAGAGCTGCAACCTTGAATTGTTAGATAAACTGACTAAAAATCTTTAAATTGATTAGAAAGCACCTCTGGTTAATCAGGCAACATATTTTTTAATTATGTTAATTATTCTTAGCATAAGTTCTTATGGAAACTGCAGATGACGGGAACTTTCTTAGAAGAAAGAACCCCACCCTTCATTGTCACACAGGACGGATGATTTTCTCTGATAGTGGTTGCTATGACATATTACATGTACCATTTAAAAACAAAGAAAATACGCGTATTTCTTCAAAACAGTTGCAAATGTATACAGATTTCATCAGTTAAAATTATGAAACTTTGATTTCTTTAATTGGGTGACAGGCTCAGTCCTATTTATTTATTTATTTTCTGTATTTATATCCTGCCTTTCTCAATAGTGCCCCTGCTCTGCATGCAGAAATGTACATCAGCACTTTTGCTGGAAGGAGGTATGTATGCTGGAAAGACCCATGGAAACATGTTTGTCTGTGGGGGCCCTTTCCCTTTCCATGGCAACAGACATGGGCTTCTCTCATTCTTGGCAGGCCACAGTGGGAACAACAGCATTTGATACCTACCTGCTGTGTTGTTTTCCCCCATACTGCCCAGCTATGAAGCCTGTTGCATCCAGTGCCACAGTAAGGGGGGGCATACTGAGGAGACCCACCAGAATCACCTTGCCAAGGCCCCCCCTTAAACGTAGAGCTGGCCCTGCAAGTAGCTCCCCCCCCTCCCAAAAAAGGCCTCTTACCTGCTGCTGACTGACACCTGCTCTGGCCTCCAGAAAAAAAAAGTTTCATCCAAATTCATAATTGAGGCTTCAGGACTGGTGCGATGTTAGAAGAGATTTGGGAAAAATATATGATCTACTCTCATCACTGTTGTGCAGGAGCTCCATAAATACGATTGGTGTAATGTGGGACAACTTACAGCGCAATCCTGTGTAGGATGCACGGACTACGCTAAACAGACAGCCGCTGCATCCTAAGTAGGATGCAGCCCGCACTGGTGGAGCTGGGTGTAAGCCCCAGCGGCCCCAATGGGCCTCCTTGGAGGTGCGCCAGCCGGCCAGGCCTTGGACAGGGGATAGGATATAGCTGCTCTATCTAGACTGGTCCTTAAAATGCTCCACCTTCACCTCTAAAATGTGGAACCCCCCACATGGGATGAGGGAGAGGTGAGGGGCACTGCCACAGATGCCAAGAGAAAAAAAATAGTGGGCAGGGGAAAAATAAATGAATGGGAAAGTGGAGTAAAATAAACTGGAACAGAAAATGGAGAATGAGAAATTCATTAAGGTAAGACAGATAAATTAATGGGAAGTATATGGGAGGAAATGAGCTGGAAATTGAATAAAACAGGAAATGGGGGGCTTTTGTAGCACTGTAGCGGGCAATGCTGTTATGAACTGAAAGCCCTGATCTCATGAAAAGTAGCACAGTAGGTGGTAGACTTACAAGTAGTGTGATAGACTTACTAGTGGTAGACAATTAGTCATCATTCTAGTGACTGCTCCAAACTCAGCCCTGAAACCTTAAACTTTTGTGTTTGCCAAGCTGCTCTAGGCTGATTTTGTATACTGTGGCCAGGGTTAAAGGCTGTCTACAGATGCTGAGAAAAGTTTGCAACTTTAAACTGCGCTTATCATGCCTCCCACCTTGCATTTTCCCACTAGTCTCAATCCTGTGTGCCTGCAAGCTCTTATGTCTGAAGGTGTGGGTCATTGGTTGTCCGTCCTTACTATGTGGTGATGACTCCTGCCCTAGTTAATGTGCTGCCATTTGGATCACGGTGTGGTGAAAAGAAAGCACAAGCAAATCCTGGTGTGAGCAAATGGTCAGGTTAAAATACATTTCCTCTAATCCTTGTCCCTCATTTACCAAAGAGCAGGAAACATAATATTTTTTAAAAACAAAACTAATGGCTCTGAGTAGTTTGAGCGGATATCATTAAAGACACAGTTTTGGTACTTGATGGCAATTGTTTAATATTAATAAGGAAAAAAGTGCAGTATAATGTAAGAATTTACAGTATTTCCTTTGTGGTATCTAAAGAATATGAATATCTAAAGAATATGAAACAATTCTGATGTTTAAGTAAAATATGTTAAACGTGAGACATTTGATGCAGAAGTAAATGAAGCCACAATATGTTTTGATATGTTGTAACTATGCATTAGGAAGTTCAAACATCTTAAAGTGTACATTTGAGCATATTATCACTGAGGCTGTAACCCTAAATGCAGTTAATCTGCAATGTTGAACATACTTACTACGCTAGAGTACATCCCATTCAATTCAGTGTAACTTCCTTTTGAGTAAGCATGCTTAAGTTCATAATGTTAGTATGAAAAAGGCCCATTGAAATAAATGGTATGTACTTCCAAGAAATTATTGTTGAATTTTGGGTGATTCAATTGAACAAATTATGGAGTGAAAGGTAGGGGGGACATTAATGAAATCCACAAGTCCCACCTCCTGACCTGCCCTCTATTTTAGACAAATAGAGCCTCCCTGTAGCCTTCTCCAAACAGTAGCTAAGGGTGCCAAATAATTTGAGTGTTGTTGGGGGCCTTTTAGAATGCTCTGTTGTTCCCAATTTTTTTGTTTTAGGAACTCTGAACATCTAGGACCATTCCAGCTTAGCTTTAAGAAGGGTTATGTGAATGAGCTTGTTTATTTTCAGATTTCTAGAGAAGTAGTAGTTGAAGGCAGAGACGTAACAACGGTGGAGCGCGTGGTTCACTTGAACCAGGCGCTCAGCGGCGGAGCGCATGGAGCAGAAGCTCCAGGCGCTCGGGCGGGCGGGGCAGTCACCGACGCGAAGAGCCACGTTGTGTCGGCCTGCCCTCCCTCCCTGGAGCCCGCTACGCTCTGAAATGAGCAGAAAATGGGCGGGGGCGCGTCGACGTGACGCGACGCAGGCCCCGCCCCTACGCGCCAGGCGCCGGGAGGGTGCCCGACATTTCTGGTTGAAGGAGTATGAAAAGAAGGGCTGCCAGAGTGTATATGCATAATGTTACATCTCAAAAGAGAGGAGGTACCTATGTATACAGCAGTACTGTTGCAGAGCATTGAAGTATCTCAAATCACTAAGAACCACAATAGAATGGATTTGCATTGATGTTAGCCTGCTATAACTCATGACCATTGGTGTACATGTAGTAATGATAAGGAAGCCAGTCATCTGAATACTGGCACTCTTGGTCAGCTTGAGCATACTGATCTACATCTACATCTTTTTCCAAGAGGTAGGCTGCTGGAGAAAGCCTTTGCAAAACCATAGCACCAAACTGATAGGTCAGCTTCCTCCGGATTTTAATTATTTCCCCTGTTCTTCCATAGTTCCTCAGGGCTCTGGCCATTTTCTGGTAAGTCATGACCTTACGGTTTCCCTTGCGTTCTCCCCATAGTTCTGCTAGTTTCTCTTTGTTTTTGGAAATAAACTGGAAGACACCATTAGGCTTATCTATCCACTGGATGCAGTTTGCCATATCTGGGTTATGAAGAGATTCATGAAGATATTCAAATAAGCGCAGCTTTTTTCTGCCTGTCAGGAAACAAAAGTGTAGGCCATAAATGGAATCCACTGGAATGTATTTAAAATATAAAACTGATATCTCAAATGCTCATGGAAACTGATCCAACAACACAGAGGTTAATCAGTACTTTTATTGATAACTGGTTATGTGCAAAAGGGGGCATCAGGGATTACTTTGGACAAGCGCTGGACGAGGACGCACAGGCTTCTGAGGGCCCACGGCAAATTCCAACGTACCCAACTCCAAAACTTTTGAGCAAAAGCTGACTCTAGATTTTGATTGGCCTCTCTGGGAGTGATGAGGGCGTAGAAAGTGCCTGATCAGGCACTTCTTCCTCCTATCACTTGGGAACATTCCTGACCACTCTAGCCACTAATAATTAGTGGCTAGAGTGGTCAGGAATGTTCCCAAGTGATGGGACTTCTTTTGTTTGGGAGTATCCAATTGGTCTCTGGGGCAGGGAGAAAGTGCCAGGCATTTCCTCTTCCCTCCTTTCCCCAGAGCCCAACGTGGTCAGGCCAGTAGCTAATGGACCTGGCGGGAAAGGTGGGGTGAGAGGAAGACAAGGCAGCCAACCATCTGGATCGCTGCCACTCCACCTTTGTCCCATCCTAGCTAAGTGGGGGAGGGGAGCAATCCAGTGAAAGGACAGACTTTCCTCCTATCCACCCCTCCTTCTCTCCCAGTCCAACTCTTACTGCCACTGGCCAGGGGCCCCAAACCAGCATTTGGCCAAGGACCTAGGACACCCTGGCACTGTCATTAGTTCACATATACCAATGGCCCAATCCTATCCAACTTTGCAGGGCCGATGCAGCACAATGCAGCCCTGAGGTAAAGGAGCAAATGTTCCCTTACCTTGAGGAGGCCTCCGTGACTCCCCCCCCCCCCCACTGCAGGATGCAGCACACAACCTATTGGCAGGGCTGCATTAGTCCTGGAAAATTGGATAGGATTGGGCCCCAAGTCACAGTTTGCTTATATGTCAACTATATGTCAGTTTACATGTAACATTTCTATCCCTTCAAACCTAGGGCTACCAGATTGGCGACCGGGACGGAGCGATCTCCCCTTAAGGGGCGGAGCGCGGGTGGGGCCGGTAACGCTAGCATTACCGGCCCCGCCCATGCTCCGCCCCCTTAAGGGGAGATCGCTCCGTCCTGGTCGCCGATCTGGTAGCCCTATTCAAACCCATAGTTTGAAGGACTGGGAATAAGCCTTGTATACACATGCTCATCTCCTCGTATGCTTAGTTAGTTCAGGCAAACCAGGCAGGTTCAGGCAAAGTTGTCCATTACATCTGAACTAACAAACTATGGTTTGCACATGCCCTCCGACCAAATCAGTGCCAAGCTATGGTTTCAATCCTGATGTGGAGGGCAAGTACAAACCTGTATACATGTTTTAATCTGTATTACTTTCATTGAAAAATGTATATTGATTTCATGGTCATTTTAAGTGTCATGGTACCCCCCCCCCCAAATAATCCTAGAAGTTATAGATTGGTGAAAGTGCCAAGAATTATCTGATTAGATCCCAAGCCTTTCCAACAGAACTACAATTCCCTTGGTTCCCCAAGGACAGAAAATGGCCGCTAATCCAATTTAACTCTATATTTTCAGTATAATGCTGCTTTTTAAGGAGTTCCTTTGGAATGGTACTTACTTGTGTCAGAATGCATGCAGAAACCTATGGCAAATTTTAAAATCTTTGAATTTTTTTCCCCCAAGACAAGAGTCATGAATATGTTTTCTTGTTTACTAGTCTTCCCTGAAAGATCCATGAAGTTTTCCAATGTTACTATAAAATTATCCACAAGAATATTTCCAACAGTACTCCCATTGCGAAAAACATGGTTTCTAAGATGGACTTCGGTGTTCATGAGTAGTGCAGACAAAGGTGCATGTGTGACGTAGGAACGTGTCAGAAAGGTGAAGATGGAAAATAGAATTCAAAGCCAAAGCAAAGAAACAAGAAAAGCAGCAATTTAAAAGTGCTTGACAGAGTAAATATACAATAAACAGAAAAGAGACCTGAAAAACTCTAGTACAGTACTGTAGATCTAAAATCTAAACATTAATACACTTTCTTTATATCACTGCATACACTAAGTAACAGTAGCCCGATGTTCTTCCTCTGCATGTCTATGCAATCCTATGCATGTCTACTCAGAAATAAGCCCCACTGAATGTAATGGAACTTACTCCCAGGTAAATGTGTGTAGGATTTTAGCCTCAGGAAACTTTTCAGCCCAATTCTATCTAAAAAGTGTGTTAGTGGAACATGCGTTCCGCTGGCGTGGGCTGCCGCAAAGCAGCCGTAAAGTGCTTTGCGGCAGTGCAAGCACCAGCATACCGGAAGGAAGGCCAGAGCCTTCCCGTGCAGACCAGGGGTCATTGGGAGGCCTGCCAAAGCAGGTAAGCCCAGTGCAGGGGGTGGAACAGGGCAGAGGGTGGGAGGAACAGGGAGGAGATAGGGGTGAGGTGTAGGGGGATTGGACCTCGGAGGGGGGTGGGATTGGCGGTGGCAACGCATGCTGAATCTTGAGCCAATTTCTGGGCCTGATCCACCTGCACGGATTAACTTGGACTTGTGCCAGCGATATCACTGGTGCAGGTCCGAGTTGCCCCATAGCGGCTGCTGGGGCTTACCCCGAGGAGACCTCCAACAGCCAAAACTCCCCCGCAGGATTCAGGGGAGGCTGTGCCGTTGCCGCTGCATTGTCGTGCAAGAGTTCAGGTAGGATTGGGCTGCCTGGAACACAGTTTAGAAATAAACCAATGCATGCATTTGTACACACCTTTCCCTACGTTTTGCTGGAGAGGTATAGTGCTCATCTCTTGGTTTTTTGGAATAGTCTGCAGGGTATGGTAGACAGCTCCATCTGTATACAAGTCTGCTTCAATATTCTTGCAGAGCTGGACAACAGCAGTATAATAAGGAAGAAACATGAGTTAAATCATTGATGGATTAATCATTATCTGTTTGTGATGGAATTCTGCAGAGATAAAGTAGGGTTTTATATATGCTGACTCCAAATTTTCATATATTTTCATCAAGTGGTCTTAGGCCCATTAAACAGGATTGGAACAGGATGATAGAACTGTGCAGGATGCTTTGGGTAAGATCCTGTGTAGTCAATGCATGACTATCACAACACTGGAAGACCTAGGAATCCATGAAATAATAAGACACATTCTATATGCAATATCCTACATCCCTAGAATATCATGACCAACAGTATTCAAGGCTGCAGAAAAGACGTATGTTCAATCTATTTGTATGTCTTGTACTAATCTCTGGGGAAAGATCATTGACCAAAGCTCAGTCAGTGACAGTATTGACTTTATTACCTAGAGCCCAATCCTATACTTACTGCACGATGTCGTTCCTTCCCTTCTGTTGGTGCTGACTGCCGTAAAGCAGTCAGTGCTAGTTGTAAAAAGCACTCTGACAGCGTGCTACTTAGTGCACTGCCAGGAGCGCCGGTGGGAAGGCCTGCGCCTTCCCGCCCGCGATGATACTTTTCCCACTGCTCGCCATAGCAGGTAAGTCAGTGGGAGAGGCAAGAGGGGGTGGCAGGGATTGGTGGCAATGGTGTGCACTGTACCCTATCCTCCTTCCCAGATACAATCCCGCAGCGCGGGTCCACGCGGACCTGCGCAAACTATTTTTTCTAGCACAAGTCCGAGTAGACCCCCCGCGCCAAGGAGGCTTACCCTGGGGTAAAACTGCCCCCCACCATAGGATGCAGTGGTCGCCATTTTGGCGCCACTGCATCGGTGTTTGGGGGGGAGGATAGGATTGGGCTGTTGGTGTAAGTGGGCCTCAGAATATGAATAATATCCCTTATGAATCACAAAGTAAGACTTCTATATCCACCAATTATACAGTAGATGGTCTCCCCAGGTACAAATTGACAAATTTTCATGGAGGCACTATAAGTTCTTTAATTGTACAGAGTGACAATATTTTCCAAAGTCACTTCTAGTCAATGTTACTTTTAGTTAGCAAGAGACATTTTGTCAAAGTATTGCAATGTATTTTTTAAAAAATTGTGTTTTCAGTTTAATGCCACAGCTCACTTACTATTGTATTTTTCCAGCTATATATTGATTTTTCTGTGGACGACTCTGCCAAATAGCTTGAATTTGCTCGGAGATGATGATGGTAAGTCAGACAGTTTCTATAGTCTATTTAGACAACACAGAACATGTCAGGAAACAAGGATGGAGAATATACCCATGAAAATCAGGGGAAAGAGTGACATATCTTGAAAAAGAAACTGGGCAGTAGCCAGTTTTCACTCATCTTGCCAGTTATAAAGTTTCTCTATATTTGGCTGGCTCTTAACGTTTATGACTTTCTCCTCTGTGACCTTCTTTAGATATCCTCTGTTCTCTGGAGAGGAAACTCAAGAATTTGCATTAGCCACATCCCTGCTCTCCCTGTTTTTAATCATTTGTGCACAGACACCAACATTGATTGTAGGGAGGGTTTCTTCCTGTGATTGGAACTCTGGAATGTTCTATGGAGGGCCACAGGGTGGCAGGGAGGGTCTTTTGTTCTAGCAACTATCTGTGCTGCCCTGGGATGGTCAGCTTGTCACTATGAGACTCATCTTACCACAGGGGTCAAGGTGTACATGAACGTTTGATCACAGACTCATTGGTGGACCATTTGGCCCTTAAGATAATTTACAGAAAGCTCTTATGCTGAACGGATCAGATCTGAAAAATGATTAGTGTGTCGTATGGTTGCCATTTTGAAAGGATGGAAAACTGTATGTAATCTAAACAGAAACGTAATGTGTACCTTGCACATAATACAAGTTACCTTCTTCAGACTGGTGTTGTAAGACCTCCAAGGCATCTTCAAGGGCTTGTCCCAGTAAGTCCTCATCTGTAAGACTCTGTGATAACAAACATTTTTTTAAAAGTTGAAATGAATCCAGAATAGACAGATTTAGACAAAATACATAAATAACTGAAAATATAAAAGGCAACTACTATACATAACTCCAAAACATGGCTTCTGACATCACAGTACGCAAAGGATCATGCTCTAAGGGCTCCTGTGCCACTTGAGTCATATCAGAAGTGGTCCTCAGCTACTTGATGATGTGGAAGGAGGAGGAAAGGGCGCCTGGACTCATGACCACCTTGGACTCTCCTTTTCCCCTCCCTTCTAACGTGTTGCCACCATTGCCACCGCAACTCAGAAACTCAGAAACCTCTCTTCACCTCTCTCCTCTCTGCGCCCTCTAGGGCAGAGACCTCTCAGAAACCTCTCACAGCCTTGACATGCTATTGCAAGAAAGCTGCCTCGAGTGAGTTCATGAGTTTCCTTCTGTTTCACCTGATAGGTTTAAATTATCTCCCATGCTTTTTTGTTTGGCATGAGAGTTTGCCTCTGTCATATGACAATATCATGCAAAAAACAACTCGGCACTAAAAGCAATTGGGCTGTCTCAGACAATGCCATGGTGGCACATCACAGGAGGAGAAGCAAGAGCATGCCGCAACTCCACACTGAGCTGGCTCATGGAAGGAACTGTGTTTTATCTAGTAACACTGTTCTCAAAGAAAGAATGTTATGGTATGTAGACTTACCATTTTTTTTTTAAAACAATGCCAGATCTTCAAGCCTGTGCAAAACCAAAACAGCCTTATTTAGATAATCTAACATTAACTGGACCTACTTTTTCATAGAAGATGGTATTGTGGTATGTACTCTTCTGTGATGGCAGATTTTAGCCCGAGGTTGCAATCCTATACACATTTTCCCCAGGAGCAAGTCCAAAATGAGACTCACTTCTGAGTAGACCAGCATGTCATCTTGCAGAGTTACATGGGCAAAAACAGTCACATCCCTGTCCACAAGAAGGTGACCATCTAAAACAGACAATGGGACAAACAGCAGAGGCAGAGACCACCGTAGAGAGGGGGAGAACGTAAGCAGGTAGTTACACATGCATTGACACTTGACAGCGCTATCCTATCCAACTTATACCACGGTATAACCAGCAGTGCAGCGAGAACAGAAGGCTCCAGAACGGAAAGAGGATTCAAATTCCTTCAAAGGGGATTTAAATCTCCCCTCCCTTCCTCTCCCCAGCCTCCCACCCTGCCCTCCCCCACTGGTTACACTGGTGGTGTAAGTTGGAAAGGATTGCGCTGTTAAACTTAGTTACAATTAAAAATGAGGATTAAATTATATTTAAATTATTTTAACTCAAAATAAATTACCTGCAACTTTCTTTTTCTTAAAATAAATTATCTGTGAAACTGATTTCAAAGACTTCCCTTTAATGTATTGACTAGTTCATACAAACTATAG
The DNA here is from genome assembly GCA_026170595.1 of Plestiodon gilberti rubricaudatus. NCBI lineage: Eukaryota > Metazoa > Chordata > Lepidosauria > Squamata > Scincidae > Plestiodon > Plestiodon gilberti. The sequence goes on from JANXHW010000005.1 coordinate 112,504,981, forward strand.
TTTTTGTTTCATTGAAGCACAGTACATTGGTTTTATTAAATTTGTACGCTGCCTTGTATCTATAACAATACCGTAAGATTTTCAGAGACATCTTGCAATTATCATCATTACCTTAATGGAACTCATCCAAAGATAAGATTGTGACAAATCCAGATATTGAAATACTTTCTTCTGATTGTAGTGACATGCACTATATAAATTTGCCCAAATATATTCAAAGTAGGATGCTTTATAACAAGTAATCATAGATTAATTTTCAGCCAATTTAAAACAGAAAATGTGTGACATGGAAGGATGATCAGGTGCAAAGGAGGGCAGAGTGTCCCTGTGAGATACAGGAAGCTCGACTAGATGGGCCTTTGGCCTGATCCAGCAAAGCTCTTCTTATGTTCTTAGGGTTCCAAAGGTGGTCTAAGGCCTTGACAATGGGGCTTTTTTGAGGTCCCGGAGCCCTCAACAGCTTCATAACAATGCAAAACCCCACACTGGCCCTGGATTAGAGTGACAAACTAGGACGTTCACTGAGTGTCCATGGGCCAGTCATTCTCAACCTAACCTACCCCACGGCAAATTCCAATGTACCCAACTCCAAAACTTTTGAGCAACATGTTATAGAAACATGTTTCTTTCATTGGTCATAATTGCGAGAAATTTGCCATGCTCTTTGTGCACCTAAATGGACCACTGGCTGTTTACTTGCAATGCAGTACATCTCACATAAAAGCTGCCTTGGGTCCTTTCGGGGAGAAAGGCGGGATAAAAATAAATACATAAATAAAATGCTTTAAAAACATGGAGGAGTTTCAGAACCATTTGTGATATGGCATAGCGAGGGGCAAGGAACTGTCGTTTCAAGGTATAAAATTGAAAGTCCAATTGGGCGCACAGGCACAGGTGCCCTTGGGTGTGCCCAAGGTAGCTCTGTGGACTGTTTGTTCAGTTTTTGTAAACACAGATATTGTTTTATAAGGTTAAACAAGAAAACATTTAATATAGAATCGTAACTAAAAAATATCATACGACTCTAGTCCCTTTCAGCCCTTCTCCCAGATTAAATGAACTTGACGCGGCGGGACTGGGATTGTGACAGCATGTTTCCCCCTCGATCTCTGTGCATTCATTAGAAGCTGCATAGAGAACCCAGAGTTCTTGATCACGTGGCGAGAGCGCTCTCTACGCACAAGGTTCTCTTCTTGCATACAAATGAACGTGTGCAGATATGGGGATACGCCGCCACTCACCCATTGAGGCATTCACTTACCCCTATGTTAATGCCTGAAAAGATCTTATACTAAGCTGCATTGATGTAACCTGCCTTGTACATTGTTGTTATTAACATTATTATTTTCCTTTCTACACAGACATATGTAAAATATAAAAAATAATACCATATGATAAATTAAAGCAAACCCTCTGGACACACACATAGGAGACAGTCTCACTGAAATCGAATGCCGATTTGCATAGCGAGACCAGATGCCAAAAAGCCAAGACTCCTGTACCTCTAATAATTGCATGAGAGGATGAATTAATTAGGTGCTGTTTTTCTCTCTGTTCTTCAGCACAACAAGCTGAACTTGCCAAAATGTTCTTCTCTATACAACTGTTAGATTAGGGGGTTGCCAACTAGCCAGGAAACAAAACCTCACAGACTCCTCCTGTGCCTTTTAATGGTTGTTTGCTATGCAGGAACAAGCAAGTGGCGCTTTCCACAGTATGGAGAGAGAACCAGTATCACCCTGCTAATATCTGTACGTCAAGAAAAAAAAATGTTTCCATTCATTTTGGTTTTCATTTGTTTTGATTTTCCATTTATTTTCAGAGCAAAACAAATAGAAACGAATGGGCCGCATTCATTTTCATTACCATTCATTTTGAAAATGACTGTAATGATACAAGAAGCTGGTTAAAAGGTTGGCAACTGTATCTGATAAATACAGGAGCGCTGCCATGCTCTGCCCCAGATAGTAATACTTATCTCCATGTTGTAACAAGCTTCAGCTGCTTGTCCCAGCTGCCCTTAAAAGCACAGGAAAAGTTGAGGATTTTTTTTTTCCTGATCAGACAACTCTACTTAATACAATTAAAATTACAAGAGGATCTTTGTTTGCATGTAGTCATCCTATATGGGCCTGATACTGCACCTAAGTAAATCAAAACTTGGTTATACATTCCAGAAATCATAGTGACCAGGATCCAAAAAGCTACGTACTTCCTGCAACCGTAACAGTTTTTGGCATGGCGAAAAGGTTGTTGGCTCTTTTTCTATGAACCACAGACACCCTTCTCTCTGCCTTATCGTTAAGAGCTCTTCCAAGTTCCCTCGGTTTTAAAAGGGGATTGCAATGAAGCATTGGGAATGTTGGCTGAGAAACATGAGCCCAAAGACCGTCTTGGGCACCCAGAACTAGTTACGCAGTTCTTTGGGTCTTGGTCAGTATTTTCCACATTGATTTCAGTAGGCAAGGGATCAGATTTTAAAACAGGTAGTCTTGCTATTATTTTAGCTAATGTGGCAATTAAACACATACACTCTTGGGAACTCTGTAGTACACCAGTGTAAGGGTCGGCTTGATTATCCCAATTTCTTTAATGGTGTGGTGGTTTTTCTGGTTGATGTTATTTTGAGAATCTTCTAAAAACCCCTACAATATCTATAAACATTGATTGCAAAGATTCTGAAATTAATTGTTTAAATAACCTCACCTAGGATATATTTGTTCCCTGGAAGGGAACTGACTGTTCCCTGGAAGGGCAGGTACTAAGGCTAAAACTCAAATATTTTGGCCACCTAATGCGAAGAGAAGACTCTCTGGAGAAGACTCTGATGCTGGGAAAGATTGAAGGCAAAAGGAGAAGGGGAAGGCAAAGGATGAGATGGTTAGACAGCATCACCGATGCAACGAACATAAAAATGAGCGAACTCAGGAAGATAGTGGAGGCCAGGAAGGCCTGGCGGAATATGGTTCATGGGATCACGAAGGGTCGGACACGACTTAACGACTGAACAACAACAATAGGATATATTTAATGTTATTGCATCCACCCACTGACAATAAAGAGAATGGAATGGCTGAACCTTTAAACAAGGATTCTGGAAACACTTACCTCGAAAAGGATGGTCACTTGGAACACACAGAGCTTGCCTTAGAACACATCGGGAAATGTGAATTCCTACAGAATTCCGCACTTCATGACTGTAACAACCAGCAGAGGAGGAGCTGTATTAAATAGCTTGCTTTGGGGAAGTGCTTCATTTGGGGATTTCTCTTTAAAATAAAAGATGCAGCACGCTGCAGTCTTAGCTTAAAAAAAATAATTTGCCGCCTTTTCATGGACAGAAGAGGAAGAAAGTTTCTTTGTGAACATACAGTACAAAGCGGCCTCGTTCTGAGTCAGCCCATTAGTCTATCGAGCGCACTGTTTGTCAGCACTGACTGGCAGTGGCTCTCCAGGGTTTAAAAGCATGAGGCTTTTCCAGCTTGACCTGTAGATGCCACAGGGACTGCTCAAACCAATTCTTCTAGATCCATATTGTTTACCATTAATTTGTGAGTTGAGGAGGCAGTCACATTTATGTTCCATATTCCTTGTATGTTACTCTCACAGTCAGGAATCAAACAGGCACATCAGGGCTAGAGAAGACCAGGGCCAGCATCTGGGGTAGTCCAAGTGGAGCACTGAGCCCATAAACTTTGCCCAGTGCCCACCTTATTGCGGTAAATAAAATGGCAGCTGCCAAGACGCACTTCAAGCTTTTGCTGCCAAAGTAAGCCTCCCATAAACATCTTGGTGGCAGGGGGAGCAGCTACTCAGAGTGTTCTTTGGTGTCTGCCATCTTTCTCCAACAATTATCCAATGCCTTGTCCACCTCCCACTGCAAGCATGACTGTAACACAGTGGCATGAATCAGGGCCTTGCATTATTGGGAAAAAAAAAAAAAAGACAGTGACTACCGAGTTACACTGTGCTCCCCTACTACCAAGGTAAAGTGGAGAAGTCAAATTTCCAGAAATTCATGAATCTGGATCCAAACCTGAAGATGTCTTTGCAACAATACTATAGCTCTGTGCAGACCTCAAACAGGGTACAAATGCATGCACGCGGGGGGGGGGGGATCACATCTGCTGGCTTTGTCCAAATCTCATCGTATTCATTAGACGCTGTGTGCACAAGAGTATATGTGCGTACCTCCCAGCATGAGTAGACTCTGAACATGCACTCTCTCTACCCACTATTTTTGCAGAGTACGGCTTGCACAGAGCCTACATGCATTCAATGTTTAAGGTACAGACTGTACTTGCATTTCATGGACGTCTTGGGATTCCAAGCATGCTTGGATGTTGCTGTTTTAAGACTGGTGGTGGTGCTTTCGGGCTAGTACTACTTGCTATTTGTTCACCACCTGCTCAACCTCTATATTTGTAAATAAATAAATACAGTACAAATAGATATGTAAATGTATTATAAAAGATACCCTAAATCTACAGTGTTCTCTCACTCAAATGGAAACATATACAGTAATGTAAAAGGGTGCCTGAAAAATTTCCAATGGTCAGGGAAGTAAAGAGTGCAGAATATTATCTAAATACTAATACAATCCTATGACAGTTTGCAAATTATCTCACTGACAATGAACACCTTTGTGCATTTGCAAATTAATGCAGATTTAATCCATTCATTTATTAGTCAGAAAAAAACCCCATACAATTAACCAACCAAGGTTTAAAACTGCAGATTTATCTGTTGCTCAAGTAATTTTCATGTACTGTCCTTTGCAGGAAAAGACAGCAACAACAATGCAAGCTCAGCTCCTTCTCTACTTCTCCCTGTCCACTTAGCCCTACCCTATAGTTTTCCTACACTGGTGCAAAAGGTAAGACTTTCAACCTGCATGTGGGTCTTAGGATCTTGGAGGGGCTGCATCTGCACTCAGATGGGATGCATGCAACACACACGGTGTGCAAACAGGTACATTCCACCCCTCTAAGGCAATGGTGTGGCCCTCTTCAAGGATCATTCCCACTCAGCAGTGCTTCTCAGGCAATTCTGCCCTTATTCCCCCCCATATAACCTAAGGTAGTGCCCTCTGTTGGAAAGCCCCATTGAGGAGGGAACAATTGAAAACCACAACAAGAAGGAACAGATTTGAACATACCAAAAAATCCAACTATATGCTTTACTTTTCTTCAAAGATGCTGACAGCATCCTTTCACAAAAAAAAGTACCTAGCCAAGCATATTTAAGGTTTATCGATCATTTCTTTAAAGTACCTCCCTGTTTCCTGTACAGTATTTAAGGACATATCTGGTGCTAAGAGAATGTTCAAGACTTATCTAAATTCACATAAATCTGCAAGGAAGCAGGGCAACCCCCCCCCCAACAGAAAACCAGGTACATGTTTAATCTTTGATAGATCACTTGATTGCAAAACAACTAATTACTCACAGTTGAATGTATGGACTGACTCCATTGAAAAACATCATCTCTGAGATGATACGAATTCCTATTTTTGATTTATTCTGGTTCATTCATAAGTGCAAGTCATTACTTCATGTCACAGACATCAAACTATTGTGGACAAGCAGCACATTGTGTAGCATCAGTCGCTATGTGGAGGTACTGACAAGATTTAGGTTTAGACTAGACATGAGGAAGAATGTCCCAACTGTAGCAGCTAGCTGATCAGCACTGGAATAGTCCGCTTTGTGCAGCAGTGGGCTCTTACTGGAGGTTTTGAAGCAGAGACTGGATGGCCACATGTCTGGGGTGCTGTAGCAGTTGCCTGCACTGAGCAGAGGGTTGGACTACATGACCTTCAAGATCCTTTCCAGTTCTATGATACAGTAGCCACAATGTGTAAACCATCCCTCAGTTGCAGGACATCACACACACACACACACACACACACACACACACACACACACACACACACACACACACACACACACAATGTATATACCGCTTTTCAAACAGAATAGTTCACAAAGTGGATTACATAGAAATACATCAATAGTTCCGTCCCAAAAGGGTTTAAAAAGGTAAAGGTGACCCCTGACCAAGTCCAGTCGTGTCCGACTCTAGGGTGTGGTGCTCATCCCCATTTCGAAGCCGAAGAGCCAGCATTGTCCGAAGAAGCCTCCGTGGTCATGTGGCTGGCATGACTCTCCTTGCCGCAGTGTGTAGCATGCGGCTGGAACATGGAGCGCTGTTTACCTTCTCGCAAGTGGTACCTATTTATCTACTCACATTAACATGCTTTGGAACTGCTAGGTTGGCAGAAGCTGGCCAAGCAACGAGAGCTCACCCCGTCGCGGATTCGAACTGCTGACCTTTCGATCGACAGCTCATGGTTCAGTGGTTTAACCCACTGTGCCACCCGCTGGCCTCCAAAGGGTTTACACTCTAACAAAAATGCAGAAGAGACACCAGCAACAGTCACTGGAAAAGACACCATGCTGGGGTGAAGAAGAGGGTCAGTTGCTCTCCCACTGCTAAATATAAGAGGACACCACTTTATAAGGTGCCTCTTTGCCCGGTTAGCAATGTATACTGTGTGTGTTTGTGTGTGTGTGTGTGCACGCACGCGCACACACATCTATATCACCAACAGCGCAATTAATGGTCTGTCTCAGTAGAAAGTAGCTTTATATGTTCAGGAGTCATGTTCAGAACCAACAACAGAGTCCTGTGTGCACCTTCAAAGCTAACAAATTTATTTCGGCATAAGCTTTTGTGGACTATTAGTCTTGAAGGTGCCACAGGACTCTGTTGTTTTTGCTGCTCTTCAGAACAGTGACTGTCACAGAGAGGGTGGAGAGTCCCTACTCTTAAGAAGTAAACGTCATTGTGGAAAAGAAAGGCATTTGCCTCCTTTTTTTCTTAAAGTTTTCTTTATTATTAGAAGTTTGGGAAACATTGATCTAATGATCTCAGCCCCTTGCCAGCCGAGTACCACCTCTGGCGCCACTCTCCTGCTGCGTACCACCAGAAGTGACTGGCGATGACATCATCACCAGTTACTTCCGGGTTTTCAGATTATTGGAGGCCAGAAAACACAGATAGGAGGCTCTGGGCAGGTGGGAAGGCCCTTCTCATTGTTCCTGAGAGGTTCGGCCAAAGGCAGGAGCCTCTTAGGAGCGAAAACACACCGCCGAAAGTGCCATGTCAGAGTGAGGTTCCGGCGGTCCGAGTACCACCAGCAGTCGGCCGAAGTACCACTGGTAGTACTAGTACCACTGGTTGAGAACCCCTGATCTAATAGTTAATTTGCTCAGGTTACATCCTGCTCTATCCCATGGGCACAGAGTAGCTTTTGCAGCCTTTTTTTTTTTAACAGCTTCAAGGTACATTCCAGGTGTTGAACAAAAGGATTCGGTCTGTGGCTAACTGCCTATTATTCATTTCATTTGTCCCATCAATTAGGAGACCATATCAAAGCCTCAAGGGAGGGCTGTTTTGCATAACAGGAGAACATTACAGGCAGCTCTACAGATGCTGGTGTCAAATGCATCTGCTATTTCAAACAAATTTCCACCCTATGTATATCAAAGGGAACAAGAAGCTGTGGGCAAGCAATTGAACACAAGAAGCTGTGGGCAAGCAATTGAAAAGCAGTAGTGCCACTGTGAGGCCTTTCTGTGGTATTGCATTTTATTGTGTGTGAGAGAGAATGTGGGCAAACAGTGTCTTTTACTTAGAATTTCAGATACCACCCCCAACTCAAAACAGTCTTGAGAATAATCTAAAACTCTCATGGCCAGCAATTATATCCAAAGATTTATAAACGGGATTAAAAGCCATGTGTCTCCAAAAAGGAAATTATTGTTTTAAAAATAGGTTCAAAGGTTAAAAACAACCAGCTAAAAACAAAACATACTGTTTAAAAAATACTAAGTTACAAATACGTGTTTTAATTGGAGGCTCTGCAGGACCCACCAGAAATCGGGTCCCAACCCACAGTTTGAGAAACAATGAGCTAGAACATTCAAGGAGGTGAGGAAAAAGGTATAAAAAGCTAGGGGTGTGTGTGTGTTTCCTTTTCGCCTCCCACTGTTTGACTCAACATGGCAATGCTGAGGTACAGTGTTTTGACATTCTGCACATGTTCTGGAGCTATGTTCCCAAGGTGAGGTTAGCTGGTAATTAGCTAGGAACATTGCTTTGTTGTTGAAACTGAAAGTGGTAGAAGAGATGACCCAAAATAACCTCACCCACTCCCAACCAGGGAACACAGCTGTAGCCAATTCCCAGTTAACTAACCCAACACTCCAGCCTTGGAAGGCCAAACAATCTTGATAATGCAGGCTTTTCTCACAAGGACCATCCTGCTTAACAGCAGGCGCTTCCAAAGGAGAAGACATTGGCCTCTCACAGGAGATGGAATCCAACACCACAAAATGGAGTCCTGGGTTCTTCACAGTGTGCATAGGATTGCAGCTGTAGCGTTCTCCAAAAAAGAAAAAAAGATACACATTTGCCCAGGTGCAGTGATGCGAAGTCTGGGAAAAATCCCCATTTTTTTTCAATTTTTTAAAAGTAAAACATACAAAATTGGGAATTTTCCATAAATCCTTAGACACAGTGTATCACTTTTGCACTACATGAACATGACAGACTGCGCAATCCTATCCAACTTCCCCCACCGGTGTAACCAGCGGGGGAGTGCAGGGCAGAAGGGTTTGGAGGGGAGGGGGATTTGAATCCCCTTTCTATTCTGGGGCCTCCCGTTCTCGCTGCACTGCTGGGGGAAGTTGGATAGGATTGCACTGTGAATGACCATCACATTGGTCACTCGTGTTGATTCTTTCTCTACACTGCCTCTGAAAATCAGCAGATTTTGCTTGCCCTCAACCTGTAACTATATACTGTATATGCATATTGTCTGACATGATTTTCAGATTATTTATGATTCTTTTTCCTTCATGCTCTTTCAATATTATTTTGAACTCTTGATATTGTGTTTGTGAACTGTTCAATTTGTTACTTATAATTATACAGTACATGGGTGTATCATTTTTCCATGTAGTTTTTATTGGATGTGGAAGTCCTAAGGCTTTTTTTCTTCAGGGAACCTCCCTCACCCAGGCTGAGTGCTAGCAAAAAAAAACTGAGGCAGTGGTAAACGTTAACGAAACATAAGTTTACTCACATATATCCAGTCACAACATATATACATCTTCTGATTAGTTTCAGAGGTTTCACTAATACTTTGTGATAGCAAGCCCCTAAAGCTGGCTCGCCCTGCAAGCCTTGGTCTCTACATGTCTTGTCACAACAACAGTCAGGAGAAGAGCAGCAAGAAAAAGGAGGGAAAACAGAAAAAGCAGTTAGACCACACCCCAAGGATCACAGTCTGCCCCCTTCTGGATGCAGCCGGAGTTGTGCCAATTCCAACACCCCTTCTCAACTCCGGATGCGTGAGTCCAGCAGATTCATGCTTTCTCGTAGACTCTGAAATTTATCTCTTGCTAGTGGCTTAGTCAAGAAGTCTGCTATCATTTCTTGGGTTGGGCAGTAGTCCATCCTGACAAGCCCCTTTTTGATTAGGTCACGCACAAAGTGGTTTCTGATATCAATGTGCTTTGTTCGGGCATTGTGGCTTTCTGATTCTCCCAATCTTATACAGCTCTGATTGTCTTCAAACATTTGAATTGGCTTTGGTTCATCTATGCCCAAGTCATTTAATAAGTATGAAAGCCACATTATTTCTCTGCATGTTTCCGATGCAGCTATGTACTCAGCTTCTGTGGAAGAAAGAGCAACACTCGTTTGTTTCCTACTTGCCCAGCTTATTGCTCCTCCTCCATACAGAGCCAAATATCCACTGGTTGACTTGCGTTCAGTTCTGTCTTCTCCCCAATCTGAGTCAGAGTAGACTACTAGTCTAGGGTTTTCACTGGCTGTCAGTTTTAGTTGGAAGTCTAATGTGCCTTTCAGGTATCTCCCAACCCGCTTAACTCCAAGCCAGTCCCATTGTGTGGGAGAATTAGTTTTCCTGCTTAAAATTCCTACCGCAGTGGCAATATCTGGCCTGGTTGTGGTAGAAAGATAAAGCAACTTGCCTATTGCTTCCCTGTACTGCTTGTTGTTTGGGAGAAGTTCACTTTCCTCTTTTTGCTTAAGAAAGTTGGCCTCCATTGGTGTTGCTTTTGGGTGTGCATCTTTTAGTCCTAGTGACTCTACTAAGTCCAAAATTTTTGTTTTCTGGCTTAGAAGAAAACTTCCATCCTTTTCTCTATTGATTTGCATACCCAGGTAATAGTTGGCATTTCCCAGTTCTTTAATTTCAACCTCTTTGTTCAGGTGATTTACTATGTCTCTATAGTCTTGTTCTCTTTCATAAATGCACAATAAATCATCCACGTAAACTAAGAGATATGTCCATTTTCCATCTTGGTACTTTGTGTACAGGCATTGGTCTGCTGTACTTTGAGTGAAGTGTTGTTGGGTTAACAACTTGTCTAGTTTTTTCACTCCAAGCTCTGGCTGATTGCTTTAAACCGTACAGCCCTTTCTGGAGCTTGCATACAAGGTGAGCTTTGTTGCTGTCTATGAACCCAGGTGGTTGTTTCATGTAAAGCTCCTCTTTAATTTCTCCATGGAGAAATGCAGTCTTAACGTCTAAATGTCTGACATGCATTTTTCTTGAAGCAGCTATGCTTAGGAGCAATCTTATAGTGGTGTATTTTACTACAGGTGCAAAGGTTTCATCATAATCTTCCCCATATTTCTGGGAGTATCCTTTGGCTACTAGTCTTGCCTTGTATCGTTCTATCTCCCCTTCTGCATCTGTTTTGGCCTTGAAGACCCATTTACAACTTATTGCCTTTTTCCCTGGTGGCAATTTGGTTAATGTCCATGTTCTGTTTTTACGTAATGCATCTATCTCTTCTTGTGCAGCCCTTTTCCACTTACTTGATTCATCTTTAGTCATTGCTTCCACTTCCTCCCAGGATTCTGGTTCGTGTTCTGGTGACGACCTTGCGAGGTAGGTGAGTGCAAATCGTGGAGGTGGTATACCTTTGTTTTCTCGGGATGAACGTCTGGGTTCTGCTGGAACCTGGTCTGTTCCTGTGGTGACTTCTGGCCCTGGCAATTCTTCTTCTCCCTCAGTCTCCCCTTCTACTGCTGTACTGGTCTCAGACTCTGGTGATGAGGGTCTTGGTATGCTGTCATGGAAAACTGGGACATACATGAGCTCCCCATCTGTCTGTGGTAGACCATCAATGAATGTTTTATTTTTGTCAACTCTCTCATTCTCAGCAAAATATAGTCCATGCCTAATGGTCACCTTTCCGGTTTCCATATTCATAATTTTGTAGCCTTTTGTGCCTGGAGCATATCCTATGAATAGACCTTCTTCAGCTCTGGCATCCAACTTGGACCTTTTTTTCTTTTGGGACGTAAGCATAGACTTTGCAGCCGAACACGCGAAGGTGCTCCATGGTGGGTGCTCTGCCATGCCATAGCTCAAAAGGAGTTTTGCTGTTTAAAGTACCTTTAGTGGGTAGTCTGTTTTGTAAGTAATTAGCTGTGACTATTGCTTCACTCCAAAAATTTGTGGGTAGCTCTGCATCTGTTAGCATGCATCGAGCCATCTCTAAAAGACTTCTGTTTTTGCGTTCTGCAACAGCATTCTGCTGAGGAGTGTATGGTACAGTAAGTCTGTGCAGGATCCCTTGGCTTTCTAAAAGTGTCTTAGTGAGATGCGAGGTGTACTCACCACCATTGTCTGTCTGGAGTGCGCCAGGATTCCTTCCAAATCTGTTTTTCACCATAGCCAGATATTTTCTGAGCATCTCATGAACTTCAGTTTTCTCCCTCAGCAGATAAAGCACTGTATATCTCGAAAAATCATCCACAAATGTTAGTACATATTTATAGTTTCCTAGAGAGTGACTAGGCATCGGACCAATTAAATCACTGTGCACAATTTCTAAGACCTTGGTGCTGCGCTGTTCAGTCCTCTTTGGAAAGGAGGGACTGACCGCCTTGGCTTTGATACAACATACACACCTGTCTGGATGATTTTCACAGTGTTTTACCTTTAGTCCCTTTGCAAGATTCTTGTTCTGCACGTCCAGGATTGCGTTAGTGTCTCTGTGTCCCAGTCTGCGATGCCATAGGTCTAGGCAGTTGTTAGTGCAGGTTTGCTTGGCATACATCAGCTGTTCTTCCTGGTGTAAGTCTAGGAAATAAACTCCATCGTGCATATAGCCTTGAGCCATTAAAGCACCATCACTGACTCTTTTTATGGTACTGTCATTGTCAATGAATTTTACAGCATATCCACGTTTGGTTAAAGCTGATACACTAATCATGTTGCCACTTATATCTGGGGAATATAGAACCTCATTTACTGTAACTTCATTTATTTGATCTTCTGCCACACAATTTAGCTTTATTTTCCCTTTTCCATGGATTTCAATTTTCTTTCCATCTGCTACAGTAATCTGACCTCCTATGCTTGTGTCCATTTCTTGAAAATAACTTTGGTTTGAACACATGTGCGATGAACAACCCGAATCAATGATCCAAAACTGTTTTTCTGAGCTCTGTTCCTTTATGCAACAGTTAAAATCCTGTTTCTGCTTTGGATTGTTGCTTGTAAATTGGTGAGTGAACTGGTTACCCCCTTTTCTCTGGCTCTTTCCTTTGTTTTCTCCTGAGCCTAGGTGTGAGTTCCTGTTTGGCTGTTTAGCATAACAATTGCGAGCTAAATGCCCTTGTTTGCCACATTGGAAGCAGATCAGGGGCTTTTTGTTTGGTTTACTCTCTGCCCTGTAATTTGATCCACTCTCAGTGAGGTCCTGTTTTCTATAAGGAGTACACTCTGATCTTAGCTCTGCTAGGACGTCTTTAAACTCCTTTTTCTCTCTTCCAGCTATCGCTTGCTTAAAACTGCCAAAAACTGAATCACTAAGGCACCCAACAAGATAGGCCACACGTTGATCCAGTGAGAAATTAAGACCAGTGAGCGCAAGATCATTGAAAATCTGGATCATTTTACTACAGTATTTATCACAGTCCTCTTTCCTTTCCAATTTGAGCCCACACAAATCATTAATCAAACTGAATTGATCTTTCATTCCTGTTCTTGCATAGGTTTCTGTCAGAATTGTCATCATCTCCTTTGCTGTCTTTGCCTCTCGCACATAAGGCATTTGAAGCTCTGTTAAGGATCTTAGAATTAGGCATTTAGCCTTTCCATCTGCCCTATTCCAGTTCCGAATTGCAGCCTCCCCGCTGTCTGGGCGACTTTCCTCTAAGGCATGTAAGGCATCATACATCTGTATTTCTGCTGTTATTTTACAATACCAGTTGTGGAAAGATTTGGGGTTTAATCTGATCACTGGTTGGAGAGGCAAGGCCTCCACATCTAATCCTTCTGCCATTGTTCTGCTAGCTAGCAAGCAACTTCAGCCTTTCACAAGTGAGTGGGGAGAGAACCCAAAAAACAAAAAATATCTTCTTAGGTTAATTAAAGCCTTTTAGTGTTCGTAAGCTGGGCCCATAACCTATTGGATGTGGAAGTCCTTCTAAGGCTTTTTTTCTTCAGGGAACCTCCCTCACCCAGGCTGAGTGCTAGCAAAAAAAAAACTGAGGCAGTGGTAAACGTTAACGAAACATAAGTTTACTCACATATATCCAGTCACAATATATATACATCTTCTGATTAGTTTCAGAGGTTTCACTAATACTTTGTGATAGCAAGCCCCTAAAGCTGGCTCGCCCTGCAGGCCTTGGTCTCTACATGTCTTGTCACAACAACAGTCAGGAGAAGAAGAGCAGCAAGAAAAAGGAGGGAAAACAGAAAAAGCAGTTAGACCACACCCCAAGGATCACAGTCTGCCCCCTTCTGGATGCAGCCGGAGTTGTGCCAATTCCAACAGTTTTAAAGAACAAAATAAACCATTTGTATTTTGATATTGAATAAATGTCCAAACGTATTGAAATATTTAATAATTTACAGCCCAATACTATCCTATGCTCTGCTCATCGATCCAGCTATGCCAGCACCGGCAATGCTGTATCCTGAGCAGAGTAGGAGGGGTTGGAAGTCTCTCAAGGTAAGGGAACTTTTGTTCCTTCACCCCGGGTAAAGTCCCAGTCCCTGCAACAGGCTTCCATAGATCTGCATTACGGCAGCGCAAATCAAGGCTGCCCATGTCAGGTGAAACAGGCCTGAGAGGAGGATTGAATATGACATACACTGCTGCCGCCAATCCTGCCCATCCCCCTGCCCCAGAACACAGCCGGAGCACCCTCCCCTGTGCCGCACACCGTTGAGTTCTGGCTCGCAGAGGCTGATGCAATTGCCTTATGGCAGCTTTTGCAACGATCCTGGGCCAGCACAGCTATACTGGCCTAGCAGCCCGATAGGATAGTGCTGTTAGTTTTACATGTGTATAATTTATATACATTATATTTAAGCAATGCATACAGTTTAATGCAAGTTTTTTTTCTTAATTTATACTGGTTTTTTGGCAGTATTGGACATTTTTGCAAGAGTTTGGGAATTTTTTTTGCCACTCCCTGGGAACAGTTGGCATTGCATCCCTAACTTCTCATGTCTGCCCAGGAGCAAGCTTTTATGCAGTAGCAGAAGACAAGAGAATGGGGTCTTCCTCACCCCAGTCATCATCACACAGGCTTATATAGGCCTATCTTCTATCTTGGTTTACAGAGTCATGTGGTTCAGTTAGTGCAGGAAGTAGAACTGAGCAGCTGGTAGATTTTGTTTTAAAGGAAGGCGCAACCGAAGTTGTTTATTTGTACCTGCAACCCTGAAATCTGTGGGGGGGGGGGGTTAGCATCTAGTGAGGCAAATCCTCTTATGTCTGCATAACTCCCCGTGCGCGCCTTCCTCCTGAGACGCTGATAAGGACAGACTCTGGGGCTCGCTCTACCCCTTTCCTTCACTCGATAAAGACTCAGAGTCCTCCTGGAGAACTTGCTGCTCACAACTTTGTGTCCCGTTGGTCGTTCGTATGGTTCTGCCAGACGGCGGCTTGTTTTCTCCAAAATGAGGGACAGGGTGGGTGACGGGTCGCAGGGAGAAGGAAAAGGGGCCTCCAATAAAAATCGTGTGCATGTTTCCCAGGCGGAATGCGTTCTTCTCTTGTGTTCAGCCGGGCTTGCTGCAAGGAAGACGCGCACAGGAATTCAGCTGAGAGGGTCTTGAAAAGGGCCCGGTGGCCACAGACAACAACAAAGTCATCATCGCGCGCCTCCCGCTGGCAGTCGCCCAACACTTCTCGCTTTCGGTTTCGTTTCTCCTGCGGCTGCTCCGGCACAGCAGGGCGAGAGGAAAGGCGGGGGCTCGCGAAGGTCTTCTCCTGTAGCGGCACCAGAGGGCCGACTGGACGGCCTACCGACTCACCTCGCCAGCGGGACCACGAGGCCGAGCCCCGGGCGGGATGGCCCTCCAAGAGGTAGTGGTCAGTCATGCGCTGAAGCAGCTGTGCGCGTCGGGCGGCTGCCTGGCAGAGGACGAACTCTCTCGGCGGCTAGAGCTCCAGAGCAGCCGCGCGATCCTGGCCGACGCCCTCCGGGACGCGAAGAAGTTCACGCTGGTGACCAGGGAGGAAGCGTCCTCCGCGGGCGAGCCTACCGAGCGGCGGGTGGTGGTGGCCACCAGCGGGGTGCGGCTCTGTCGGGAGCACGGCAGTGGGACGTGCACGGGGCAGTGCCGGCAGCTCCACCTCTGCCGGTACTTCGTGTACGGTGGGTGCCGCCATCAGGGCACCAGGTGAGTCTGCCTCCTCCCGACCCCGAAGGGGCTTATAAGGGAGCGTCCTTTAAAACACTCTGCCCGGCGGGCATGGGCAGCCGCCATCCATCCTATTGGAAAGTCATTCCCACTGACTCACTGAACTTTGTTGGAATATGCTTCCTAGGAAGTGGGCATAGGATTAAAATCCTAAATACACTTTGCGTAAGAGCCATTGGACACAGCTGGAGTTTGCTTTTAGCCAGAATCGGGTTGTAATAAGTGGAATTCACGCGTATGGAGCGGAACTTCTAATCCGGGTTGTAGATTCTTCTGAGTGTAGATCCCGGATCTGTAGCTCCGACGAGTTAATTCACACGGAGTTCAAGAGTGGGGAGGGGTTGCTCAGTGAGTGTTCTATACTCTACTTCCCCTCTTTATTGTCCTCGGAGAGGGGCGGGGTTGGAAAGGGAATTATGGTTAGGTCACCAAGTGTATGTAATGTGGGTGGGTGTCTTGCCAGTACATAATGATTTTTTAAAAAAATCTTGTGTTGCATGTTGATTTTTGAGTGAACCTTTGTAGAGACCAGGAAACAAATAGTACAGTACTGGTGTAATTGTTTGTCTTTCTCTTGCTGTGTTGACTGAAAGTGTTGAGGGTGGCCAATAGAACTGTCGTTCTGCCTGGTTGTGTTTTATTTTCTTATGGTTCTCTCCAGGGATAACTCCAGGGATAAGAACCTAAGAAGAGCCTGGCTGGATCAGGCCAAAGGCCCATCTAGTCCAGCTTCCTGTATCTCACAGTGGCCCCACCAGATGCCTCAGGGAGCACACAGCCAACAAGATAACCTGTTTCCTGTTGTCACTCCCTTTTGCACCTGGCACAGAGAAAACCTACTTCTAAAACCAGGAGGTTGATCTTGAAGTATTCATAAGATCCTTCTTCATTCAACTCTCTTGTCCTGTTTCTGCTACCCCAGTTGTTTCTTGTCATGTAGAAGTTCACTATATCTGAAAAATCCAGTTTTAAAAATCACAGAACATGTAAACATGGTATGAGAACAAGAGTTCTGGGGCTGCAGTTCTATTGTACTCTGGTATTGATTTCTGAGTATACATGCAAAGACTTAAGCTGCAAGGCTTGTAGATGATATTAAAATAATTGATATCTGATAGTGAAAAGCAAGATGCAAATACAGGAAGCATGTTTTGTATTTTTAAAACTTGCAGGAAACAGTGCAAGTTCATCCATGACTTTCATACACCACACAATCTGTGTGTTTTAAGAGAACATGGACTTGAAATCTTAAGCTCTGATGAATTATGTCAGCTGCTACTTCAGAACGATTCTTCGCTCTTGCCTGAGGTGAGAATTGATGTTTGCTTTAAAATGGGTCTCATGACACCTGAGGAACACAACTGACTGGGGAAATGTATGTTCCCTTGGGCACCTCTGTTATAGCCAAGGACCATTGTTAATTGTGAGAATTCTAGTTTATATTTCCGAGTTGAAAATCAGCATATTGCCGGGCAAACTCCGTCGTTTTAAAACTTTTATTCAAAATAATGAAGATGTTATAACAACTTTACGTTTCGCCCCAAATATCTGGGGCATCATCAGAAGTAAAACAGCCTGCTCAGAGATACCCAATTATACTCGGAGCCGCTGGAACCCGGATGTATCTAGCTACTGTGCTGAGCCCGGCAGCGCTGTCTCCAACCTAATTAATGCGTTCCGGAGGAGAGCTAACCCCACTAATTGATACTGTGTTGTTTTTATCAGATACATGTATCCTTGCCCAGTGAAGTTTTGATGTTATTGTATATGTGCGTGTGGGGGGGGGGGTTATACTGGTGTTTCCTGACTTCATGGGTGGATGATGCCCAATAGTTACTTCATAGATTCATAATGCTTTACTGTTATTCTTTTGCATCATTTTCATCCCATATGCATCATTTTAAACCCATTCCATCTTCTGACGTTTTATTTTTATCCTATCTGCATTTTTATCTACAATCCCCTGCCTCTCTGCATCATTCCCATTCCATTTTATCCCATCCCATTTCATGGTTCGTGACGTCTTGTTTTTATCCTAATTATATTCCCCTCTTACTGTTTTTTAGGGTCTTATTATTTTAGCGGGTTGGCAGACGCGTTTTATAATTGTTATCCGATACTGTGTCGGATGCCTATTCTTGATTTTTAATATGTGCGTTGGACATTATTGTCAGTGTTGTCAGATTGGCTGGGTGGGTTGCTATACAGTGAGGTCTGCTCTAGTGTCATCAGAACCTCGGCACAATGTAAGCGGGCGTATCACCTTAAGTTTTAATTGTTGTAAGTTCGTGCCGGAACTTTTCAATTAGTGGGGTTAGCTCTCCTCTGGAACGCATTAATTAGGTTGGAGACAGCGCTGCCGGCTGAGCGCAGTAGCTAGATACATCCGGGTTCCAGCGACTCTGAGTATAATTGGGTATCTCTGAGCAGGCTGTTTTACTTCTGATGATGCCCCAGATATTTGGGGCGAAACGTAAAGTTGTTATAACATCTTATTTATTTTGAATAAAAGTTTTAAAACGACGGAGTTTGCCTGGCAATATGCTGATTTTCAACTCGGAAATGTGGTCATGTCGTGACAACCTACGAACGTTTCTAGTTTATATCTTTGCTGCAAAACACACAACCAGTTTGTAATTGCAGTTATCTGCTATGTTAACAATCAAGTAGCATTAATATATGGGGTCTTGCTCATAATTTCTAAATATTGCCTGATCCAAGACATGGAAAGGAGCCCAGTGCTGTGTTAGCAAGCTAGTTTTCAATCTAATGGGATCTCAGCAAAGCTTATTTTCCAGATATAGCACTGGTACTTAGACATTGGTGCATGTATTTCCAGTGGCGTACCCAGCCGATTTTGCGGGTGGGGCCCGGTCCTCCCCGCCCCGCCCCAAAACTAATTAGCATAAACTATGCTAATTTTTTGCCGATTTTTTGGGCCGATTTTCGGCGATTTTCAGGGGTTTTTAAAGGGGGTTTTAAAGTATGTATGCTTTGCGGCACTTAACTTGTATAGGAGCCTCCAGCGAAGCGATCGGCTGACTCTCTCCAGCGACGACGTTCTCTTCCAGGGGCGCAGATCGGCGATCTGAGATCGCTCCTCTGCAGCCCATGACTCGAACTGCTCATCGTAAGCTCTTCCTTTGAGTTCGCGCATGCGCATAGCAAACAGCCATTCACGCATGCGTGAACTCAAAGGATGAGCTTACGATGAGCAGTTCGAGTCATGGGCTGCAGAGGAGCGATCTCAGATCGCCGATCTGCGCCCCTGGAAGAGAACGTCGTCGCTGGAGAGAGTCAGCCGATCGCTTCGCTGGAGGCTCCTATACAAGTTAAGTGCCGCAAAGCATACATACTTTAAAACCCCCTTTAAAAACCCCTGAAAATCGCCGAAAATCGGCCCTAAAAAGCGGGAAAAATTCAAATTTTTCCCGCTCTCCGGAGCCTCCCGCCCCCCCGCACCACCTCCCGCCCTTGCGCCCTGGGGCCCTCCGCACCAGGGCACCACTCAGCGTACGCCCCTGTGTATTTCGGCATCTTTTCTTGGATGGGGATAAGAGAGAGTAGTATCTCACAGATGTATGTGCAGTGGCGTTGCTCTAGGTGGGGCGGAACGCTAAGTTCCGCCGTGCTCTGACCCTCCATTACACACTGGCACAAGGCGGTGCCAGAGACGAACGTAGATCCCCATAGGGTGGGGGCCGCCGCCGCGACGCCCCGCCCCTATGGCCGCCACCCGCCCATAGCGTAGCGCACCCGGAAACACCCTCCCCCGGCGCTTTTTGGCTCCTTTTTCGAACCAAATGACACCTGGGAGGGGGGGAAGGCCAAACCTTCAGTTGTTCTCCCTGCGCGTTGCCTTCGCTGCCCTGAATGGCTCTGAAGGCGAGGGGGTGGGGCCGCCTCGTGCCGGTGTGTAATGGAGGGTCAGAGCGCGGCGGAACTTAGCGTTCCACCCCACCTAGAACAATGCCACTGTGTATGTGGGTTGAGGGTGTTCATCATGTATTTGTTTTTCTTTCCATTTCCAGTTATGTCCGTATTATAATAAAGGGAATGGACCCTATGGGGCTTGTACGTTTAAGAAGATCTGTGTCAAACTGCACATCTGCCAGTACTACCTCCAGGGAGACTGCAGGTTTGGGAGCGACTGCAGACGCTCACATGATATTTTTAACCCGGAGTGTTGTGAGAAGCTGGAGAAATGGGGAATGAACCGAACCCTGATTAGTAGACTTCCCTTAATCTACAGGAATGTACATGACATCAAAAATAGCACTGTATCACCTTGCAAAGGTAAAGCACCATACTCCCTTGTAAAACATTTCAGGAACCAACCATTTGGTGAGCACAGTGCAACTACCCAGCCTTGGGAACAGCGAAGATTTTTGTTTCTCTGATAGAACTCTGCCCAGTGACGTTGTTGAGGAAAGGTTACTGCCGTTTCTCCACTGAGTTTCAGGAGCAGTCTTGATGGCCGTTTAAGGGGGTGGGTGGGGGTAGAGGGTCTTTCAAATCTGGTGGGAGGGCTACATGGCCAACTTCTAAGTTAGCCAGCCAGTGAATCAGACCCATGAACACAGTTCATGTTTTCTCTACCTGTTGTTCACACCCACACCATCAGTCTCCTTGTCTTCTCCCATCTTATTTAACACTTGGATTGGAATCTGTTTAGCCTAGGACACCTCAAAGAACAGGAGGAACCATAGCTAAATGGTAGAGCACAAAGGGATTGTTTGGCTGCTGCCTTTGTTTGGGTCCCAGAGCTCTTCAAAATCCTTTACTTGTAGCCTGCCTTTACCTCCTTTTTTACTCTTCAAGATGATTTTATTGCTCTCATCCGACCTTTCCACTCCCTTCTCTCTTCCTCCTCCATATTTCACAATCCCCATCTAGGTCTCTAAACTCTCGTTTTCAAAACATTCTTTTTTCCCCCCCTTCTCAAACCCAAACACTTTCGCTTCACTCTGACTTTCCATTTTGGTCCTATTTCCAGTGGCGTCGCAACGACGCGCGTCACCCCAGAGCGGGGGCGCGCGTCGCCGTTAAGGCGGAGGCTCCGCCCCCGCGCGTGACGTCACGCGCAGGAGCAGAGCCCCCTCCTGCTCCGTTTTCGGCTCATTTTGGAGCCAAACGGACACAGGGGAGGGCGGGAGGGCGGGCCCAGCGCCAGCTCAAAACTGTAAGTGGGGGGAATCGCGCGTCACCCCTATACGCGCGATGCCCCCTGGCGGCCCGCCCCCCCGCTTCCCCCCGTCGACGCCAGTGCCTATTTCTCTTTGGTGGTTGTTGGGGTGGGGCATCGGGTTGTGGTTTACAAGCTGCCTGTGCGTCACAGAAGGCAAACAGGCAAGAGAAGGAAGGTCTAACTTCCAAATTTTGGGGCTGGCTCCCAGTTCTAAAGCAAATATGTGAAGCTCCTGTTTTGAGTGTCTCTGCTATGTTAGCTCTTTTCTGCTGCTATTGTTTGATGTTTCTAGGGGAGCATAGGATATCGACTAGTTACATTAGTGTAAGCTCCAGCGTACTGGTGGCTGTCTTAGGCTGGACCATAAAATTTGTCTGTCCAGGTCAGTGTTCAAAATCTTTGAAAAAATATTTTAGTCTTCCTTAATAGCATAGTATTCCAGATGGTTCCCGATCAGTACCAAGGTATTGATATTTCCCTATCTCTAACTAGAAATGTTTCACATAACACATACCAGAATTACATTTTAGTGCTTTGTATAGGGGGCACTCAATCATCTTGTGATCAAGACATTCAGTGTAACTAGAACTAGCCTTACCATAGTCCCAGAATCGAGTCGCGTTGCGGCCTAGAAAAGACACGAGACGTTCCCAAGGATGCACCGCGGTGGGCCAATGCAAGGCGTGGCTTTCGGAACTTCCGGTAAACGAGGTGACCACGTTGGTCCGCCACGGTGCATCCTGGGAGCGGCTCGTGTCTTTTCTAGGCCACAGCGCAACTCGATTCTGGGACTATGGTAAGCCTCACTAGAACTGAGCTCCCCTAGCAGTGATAACAAAAGCACAGTAAGTTGGAACAGGTGTAAGAAGTCTGTGCATTGATGTTAACACATTTAGAATGGGATACTGGAAGGTTTGAAATTGTTTGGGATGCAAAATTCTGGAGTAGTCTTCCTGTATCAATTGGGCAATCAAAGAGCACCTGTGGATTCAAGGGGAATTTGTGTTAATGTATTTTTCCATTGTGATGTCTTGGTCGTACTACGTTGAGATATGCTAGTTTCTGTCTCTTTTTTCCTCTGCCACCTACGGTAGCATGTAACTGTACTTTTCTCCATATTTTGGATGATAGCAGAAACTGCCACAGGGACTGTTAGGAAAGTAGCACCCAACTTAGTTGTTTTTATACTTTAAAGTTAGGTTTTGATCATGCTAAAAGTCTCTGTAATTGTTGTATTTGAGTCTGAGGTTACAGTAAACAGCCTCCCTGTGCTTTAAGTTTAGCTGGAGGTGTTGGGAGGTTTTTTTTTTTTTTTTTTTGCCTCATGTAAGGACTCTGCATGCACCCCAGGTCAGCCCAGAACTTAGGCAGGAAGGGCTGATGGAGTCAGATGAGTCTGTCCTAGTTCTCACTAAGGTGGTAAACCCTATATGTGGAAACCCTTCATGTTACAGATGTGGACTTAAATGATTGAATATAAAAAATAAAATCCTTGCTTCAGAAAAAGCTAGGTTTTGCACCCTTCCTACCATCTAATCATGTGAGCCTGTATCCATAGTCTGAAGTGATACCGTCCGGGCATGGGATTACCATCTTGGTGAGGGCTAGGCCATTTTCCAGGTCATTTTTCATGATAACATTTTTCTTGTTATCTAGGGGAAGGACCCCTAGATATTTTTTAGAAAGTATTTTGCTCTGATTCCTTGTTTGACTTGCTTACCCCTAAGCTGAGGGAAAGAAGAAATACTACCAAAGGTACATCTCTATCTGTCACCCTAATATTTGGAGGGACTGGGGCCTGTGTTGTTATGAGGTAGGGGAATCCTTAATGGAATTCCTAAGCCCATTCCCTGGCTCCCTCTTATTTCAGCCAAATCATGACTCTTCTGCCCTGTAAATTCCTACAAATGGTAGTTCTGACCCCTGTAATTCAAGCACTAGCAGAGACAATTGTTGTTTTTCACTTGACAGTCATTGTGACAATATTTGGGAACAGGAAGCCAATGCAGCCAAAACAAGCTCCCCCTGCTTGTCTTGCCTTGAGTCAGTGTGTGTGTTTCCTTCTTCCTCAGAAAGAAGAGAGAGCAGTGGTCAGGACCTATCAAGTACAAGCTGCAATGAAGAATTAGATGTGATTTGTTTATACCATATTCAGAAAAGTTGTAGCTTTAAAGGTGAGTTGTTGTGATGCTGAAAAAAAAGTATTGTTTTTAATATACATTCTCAGGCTTTCGTAGCCAGCATGACTATCTTTACAATTAAAATTGTCTGGGTTTTGTGACCACAGTCCATTATATGATTGAATTCCTGATGTTTCGCCCATACCTGTGATTGCTTGTTGCAATCACAAGTAGCTTGTTTATTGGCTTCTCCTCCTAGCTTGGTGTTGTCTGCACATTTGATGAGTATCCCCTCTCCTCCATCCTTTTTATAAAGATATTGAACAGTACCAGGCCCAGGATGGGCCCTGAGGCACCCCACTCATCACTTTCCTCCAGGTTGACAGGCAGTCTCTGTCAGCTGTCTATCAATACTGTCTGTCATACACCCGCGGATTCACCTGACAGTAGCGTCATCTAGCCCACGTCCCACCATCTTGTCCACCAGGATATTATGGGGAGCCTTCTCAAAACCCTTATCGAAATCCAGTATATAAAGTATTTGTTGTAGAAACAAAGGCCATATTATCTTGACAAGGCCACATCTGAAATGGTCTCCATCAGCACCATTCCATCTGGGTGCATGAGAAGGAGAAAGGTGGGTCCCCTTCATTGGATCGATTGGGACCAACTGCCATTTGGCTCTTTCCCTACCAGAACTGTCTCCATCTGTGGCTATTCTACCTGCTCATGATGTAACTTCCTTTCATCATGGAGTGGAGAAGTTTACACCTTAATTTATTTGTTGTTTCCTCTTCCTGTCCCCTCTGTGTCATATCTCTTAGATTGTCCGCCATTATTTTAAATTGTAAACTGCCTTGAGTGCTTTGACAGAAAAGTGATATATAAATGTCGTGAATCACCTTTCAGTAGTCGGACTCCTATTTGGAGGAAGATGTTTTGGAAGCAGTTCAAGGGTGATGGGATTAAGTAATTTATGGTCCCCTATTTGTTACTCACAGTGCAATCCGACTTAACTTTTTTCCAGTGTAACCAGCGGCCCAGTGAGAATGGGAGGCCCCAGAATGGAAAAGGGATTCAAATCCCCTTTGATTTCCTCTTTTGGAGGGGATTTGAATCCCTTTTCCGTTCTGGGGCCTCCCGTTCTCGCTGGGCTGCTGGTTACACAGGCAAAAAAGTTAAGTTGGATTGCGCTGTCAGTTGCTGAGCGAGACAAAAAGCATTCTAGCCCTTCTGTCTATTCCTGTCTTCAGAGTAAAGACAGATGTACGGCAGTGGGGCTGATTTAGAAGACACTCATGTTAAGCACTCGCTGTGTTTAACGTGAGCGTATCTTTCCACTCCAAGGTTGAGCCCTGAAAATGCCAACCCAGCACGTTTTCAGCAGAAGCTGGCTGTGGTGGTGAGTGGCTTTCGCCTCTGATGTTACAGTCTTCCTTCCTGTCCTCCCCTACAATTCAAAAATATTTTCAATAGTTTTGCTTAAAAAGCAATGCATTACATGAACTTTGCGTGTCCTATGCATATTTATTCAGAAGTAAGTTCTGTCAGTTCAACGGAGCTTACTTCCAAGTAAGCATACATAGGATTGCAGCCTAAATGAACAAACTTAACATTCAGCCAGTTAAACATTTTTTTTTTAAAATGGGCAGCCTAAGCCTAACTAAAGCATGGCAGGGAGAGGTAAGGCTGATGCTTAAACAACAAGCATTTGCCTTGCTGGAATGCATGCATGTCGTTTCTGTTGTGGGAGGCGGCTGGGCTCACTCATGGTTGAAATAATTGCCTTTCTACCCTTAGGGTTCCATTTCACACTTACTCATAAAGGAGTAAGCCCCATTTAACTTTGTGGGACTTGCTCTTGAGTAAACATACATAGGATTGCACTGTTTGGTGGTCATCTGAGGCTGACCTGAATTTGTCTAAGCATGGTGGTGGTTTTCTGGCATTGTTTTCCCTGTTCTCCCCACGGCTCTTCCCCACACATCTCCTCTGCCCCACTTCTTTTCCTGCTTTCATTCTTCACTTGCTGTACTGTGGCTTTCTTGATTTCAGTTGCTCTCGAAGATATTCTGACCTTTGCTTGGGGTGAGGAAAGAGTGGGACCATAGCTTGCATTTCATATGCATGTTCATGCCCCTAGAGCTCATGAGGATGATTCTTTCCTTCACTGCTCTCAACCTCACTGTCAGCACCACCATTGTGATGGCCAAAGAGGACACCAAAATGATTAACCAGAAGGAAGGTACCGTAGTCTAAGGGGGACGTGGGCCTGCTGTGCTCTTGCACTCCTCTTGCTAAGGTGATGTTGCAGTCTATACCTTTTTGTTAAGTGATGGTATGTAGATCTGAATGTGTCATCAGAGATGTAACTTTCACATCGCACCATGTCAACTCAGCATCATGCTTTTCAATGGAGTGGTTCATACGTTTGCTGCAGGTCATCCAGGGTTGATTAACCAAGCTATGGTGTATGCGTGTGTGTACAACTGTGAAGTAATGCCCTAAAAATGGAGCACAAGCTGTCCAGTGAGCAGTTCTCTTTGACGCCTTGCCCTAAGCCTTTGCCATGTGGTGATCTCACTAGCACTACCTCCTTAAGCATTTCTATCTTAAAGCCACTTTAGCAGGCCAAGAATCTAACATCACTTGGTTTTACTTTGTCTAGATAAATGCATTCGAGTTCATTTCCATTTGCCATATAGATGGCAAATATCTGATGGTACCCAGTGGAAAGATTTTCCCGATATGGAAATAATTGAGCGGGCCTACTGTGATCCGTCTCATGAGAGGTATGAATGTATTGGTACTATGCTCTTCCTTGATTCTCGATTGTATGGATGCTGATCCCTCTCATGAAAATTTCTGACATTTGTCAGCAGATATTCTGTTGATGGATTTCTGCTTCATTGTTGTTTTTGTCTGGTTTTGATGCACTCATGAGCTGACTTTTGAGTTTTTGGTGAGAGGTGGGATGTAAAAGTACAAAGTAAATATACAAGGCCTATTCAGATGATGGTCTAGACCAGGGGTGTTAAACATATGGCCTGCAGACCGGATCCAGCCTGCAGAAGCTATTTATCCAACCCTAGTGAAGATTGGGTTTCTTTCTTCGTCAGTTATGCCTGTCATCCAGTCTGTGATGGCTGTTCCTTGCCTGGTCCTGCCCACCGTGCAAGACCTGGGGTTGGAGAAAGTACCTGATTGGTACTTGGAGTCTTTGGAAGTACATCCTGAGGCATCTGGTGGGGCCACTGTATTTCATATGCATGTTCATGCCCCTTGAGCTCATGAGGATGGTTCTTTCCTTCACTGCTCTCAACCTGGACTAGATGGGCCTTTGGCCTGATCCAGCAAGGCTCTTCTTCTTATGATCGGTGCTCAAGAGATCGCAGGCTTAGGGCTCACAATGACCATTCTGGAGCAGACAGCATTGCTGAGGAGACTGCTTGCAGTGAAGGAGCAGTTTCAACAGAGGGTACCGAAGATCTTGGCAGGACATCTGGCTCAGTTGGTAGAGCGTTCGTCTCTCACAAATGCCTGAAGATCTGCAGGACAGCAGTTCAAGACGGCCGGATGTCTGTCGGAGAGCTGCTGGCACGCTGAGTTGATAAGCTGCAGAGCCCTGTGGGGGAGTGGAGCTGCAGCTGAAGCGTGCTGAGACGAACGCCAGAGAGAGCTGGACTGTGAAAGTAACATCTCGAATCAAGGATTCTATGAAAGATTAGAACGTTATTATATTGTAAAAACCCCAAGGGGGGTTAGGACAGCCTGCCCATGTACACCGCCTTGAATAAAGTCGGAGGAGAAATCCAATGACCAGAAAGGCGGTATATAAATACTGTATATATTATTATTATTACTTTCAATCTTTGTTAATAAACTTGCAGGGGCTCCCCCCTCCCTTTTGTCTGTTCAACTTTTAGAGTTCAAAGTTTACCATTGTAGTTCAGTTGTTACTGGGTGTCACAGGAGTTGGGAGGTGTTCGATTAAGAGGCGGGAGGGACTTTCCTGCTTACTTCTGGAGCAGTTGATTTTTTTTTGGGGGGGGGGGGTTGCAGGGCTTTCCCTTTCTCACCCTAGCTTAGTTTTACTTTATTTCAGTTCAGTTGATTGGGAGAGACATGTTACTACACTACCCTCTTTCCACCTTTTCTTCATTTACATTTTGGGCTGATGACATGAAAATGAACAAGTGAAATTGAAAGTGCTGCAGGATGACATGAAAAACCTTCTTTAAACAAATAAGAGTAAGAGAGAGAAGACAAAAATGGGAGCTATTTTTAGATCCTAGTTGCCTATGTGTTTCCTGCTTGACTATTTAGATGGGGAGCGTTCCTCTGTTTTCTTTATTAAAAAGGACAACATAGGGAGATGCTGTCCATTATGCAAAATGCAGTTCTTTTTAACAAGACGAACTATTGGCTTTGTAGGCAGACTTGTTAGCTACTACAATTTGCTAAGCAGGGCTGGCTCTGGGCAGTATTTGGATGGGAGATTTGTTAGAAAACATTTTTTTACAGTTGCTGAGCTTCAATTACAAGCTGATAGTTTTACTGGACTGAAGTGCTTGTGACAAGCACTTGATTAGCTTGACTAGCCTTACCATAGTCCCAGAATCGAGTCGCGCTGCGGCCTAGACAAAACACGAGGCGCTCCCAAGTGTGCACTGTGGCTGGCCAACGCGGTCGCCTCGTTTACGAGGTTTGATTGGCCTGCCGCGGTGCACTCTTGGGAGCGGCTCTTGTCTCTTCTAGGCCGCAGCGCGACTCGATTCCGGAGCTATGGTAAGCCTAAGCTTGACTATCCTGCTTTGAACGAGTGGTGCTTGCTTTTTGATTTAGTTTTGATTTGCTCCTCTGCTTGGTGACTTGTTTGGGATAGAGTACTTTCTTATTTTCTTATGCAAAGTTATATAGTAAGTAAATCCATCTACCGGTATTATTCAGCCATACCGTCACATGCCCAATGATACCTTACCTATTAGATCAGTATTTTTCCTTTTCTCAAGTTCCGGTTGCTTATTTCATGACATCACTTCCGGCCCGTGGCAGGAGTCATGAATCCTATCTGGCTCACTGTATGAAATAAGTTTGACACCCCTGATCTAGACCATGATGATCACGAGCAAACTTTGGGTCCACGCACCCTCCAGCTTCCCTTTCCTTCTCCTTTGCAAGTAAAGTGAGGAGATTGAAAACATCCACTTTCTGCAGTTTATGTCCAAACTTGGGAAACTGTAGTTTATTCTAACTGGTTAGTTAGCAAACCAGGATTGATCCTGGTTTGTTTTTACTAGCTACCATTGGAATAAACCAGTTTCCAAGCAGTGTTTTTGAATAAGGTGCAGCTTATGTTCAAACTGAAAGCTTTCAACCAGGTGGAAGCTTTCAGTTTCCTTCTTGCACATGCAGAAGTAGAAGGTGGGCAAGGGTGTGTGTGCACCTTGTTCATGATTACCTGAACTCTGGTTGGAAGCTTGTCAGTCTGAACCAGACCCAATAGTTGCTTTTCTAGTCAAGATGTCTGTCTTGTTATCAAAGTGACAGCGCACAAACTTGCACTTATTCTGCTTTGGATACATATTGTACTACATAAATTGGCTTGAATAAAGTGGCCAGGAAACCACATTTTTAAATTGCGTAAACTTCATGTGGTGGAACGTTCGACCAACAAACACACATGGCCTTTAAGGTAATAATATAATAATAATATACAGTATTTATATACCGCCTTTCTTGGTCATTGGATTTCTCCTCCGACTTTAATCCAAGGCGGTGTACATGGGCAGGCTGTCCTAATCCCCCTTGGGGTTTTTGACAATATATAAATGTCCAAGCTTTCATTACCGGCTACTTTCCAGGTGGTATCCTTTTGCGGCCTGGCTTTTTTCTGCTGGCTGGCGCCTCCCACACTCGACCGACGCAGCTGGAAGCTCTTATCTCTCGTCCTGGAGGCTTTCACAGCTTTTTGCCGGCGGCGTGTCTTGAACTTATCAAGTTCACCGGTCTTCGGGCTTTCCAAGGCAGCAGCTCTCCCAACTGAGCCAGACTCTTCTGCCCGTTGTCCAGTCCCTGGACTCTTCTAATGTTGTCCAGTCCCTGAACTTTTCTTAAGAGTTATTAAAGTTCCAATTCTTGGTTTGTGGGTGGAAATACAGTTTTCAGGCTCTTGTGATAGCAGACATACTTTTGGCATGGAGAAGAAATATGTGAACAGTGGGACCAAATGGCCGTGAAATTGCATAAGTGCAGTCTGTGACGTTGCGCTTAAATCTGTACAAGAGGAAGCCCAGGAACCCATTCACAGCAGTAGTAAAGTGTTAACACAATCATACTTGTTTTGCTATGTTAAATTGTTGCCCATTACTGCTGGTCACTGTGGTTCTTCTTGTATAGGTTTATTGTAGCTTAATTGTCAAACTTTGTGCCATCTGGTCCAACTACCGGTATTTACCATATATATGTTTTCCTGTGTTGATTCGTGCGCATCTGCAAGCTCGTAGATAATGCTTCATGCATATAACCAATGTGGGCTCTAATCCAAGAAAGCTTATTCTACAATACTTTTGGTGTAGCTATTTAAGGCATCACAAGACCCTTTGCTTTAAGTACCAAGAACCACCTTTCCTGGTCTTTAGAACACTTTAAAGTGACCCTCTTTTCAATCCAATTGCCTATAGAGTTTCCTACGGCAGTACTAGAAACCGTTCAGTCATCGATTTCTCCACTATGACTTGTGGCTCTGCTGCACTTAGACGCCTCTCCACACCATCCTCTGTGACCAAGCCCCCTCACTATGTTCTTGCAACCGACTGGATCTGGTATTGGAAAGATGAATATGGGGTGTGGAATGAATATGGAAAACAAGTGAGTAACATCTCAATGACCCTTTGTATGCTGTTAAGTGGTATAGATATGTGAGACAGTTTGGAACCAGAGACTAAAAATCCTGTTTGCATCTCTTTCCCTGCAACAGTGGGCTCAACCCACTGGGTTTTTTTTTGTTTTTTACACAATCCTCATTAAAATAAATAAGAGCTGCTTAAAAGCATGCTTGTGGACCAGATTTTATTTGTTGATTTGAAACACTTCTACCCTCTCCTTCAGCACTGCTGTTTCCTGAATTGCAAAAATACTAAAAAAAAATAAGATAGCAGCAAATTAAACAGCCCAAACAGGAAAATTGCAATAGCAGAGTAAAATCGCGTTCAACCAAGGGTTAAAAAGGCCCGCAAAAATAAAAAGGTATCTGCCTGGTGCCAGGAAGACATGGGAGTTGGAGCCAGGTGAGCCTCCCTTGGGAGGATAAAGATAGAGGACCACAACTGGGAAAGCCCTCTCCCCAGTAGCCATCCTCCTGACCTTTGAAGACAGGTGCACTTGAACAAAGGCTTCTGCAGGTGATCTTAATATAAAGGTTGGCTTCTGTGGGTGAAGGCAACACTTTAGGTACCAGTTCTCATAATGTGTAGAGCTTTAAAGATAAACACCAGCAATTTTGAATTGTGCTCAAAAGCAAACTGGCAGCCTGTGGGGTTGTTTAAGATCAGCAAGATACGTTCCCATTAGCCAGCCCCAGTTAGAACCTTAGCAGCTGCTATTTTTAGACGAACTGCAGTTTCTGAGCAGTCTTCAAAGGCAGCCCCACACATAGCACATTACAGATCTGTTTTTGCAAATCAAAACAGAACCTGTAATCTGTATAGGAAGTAGGGCCCCTTATAGTCTTGAACTTGTGACTAAATCGTAAACATTAATGGATTTTTCCCCTCTAAAACCACTTTTTTTCATTTAAATACAATTTCATTTTTAAAAGCAATTTAATTACAGTAAATGGGGTCTACAAGGCATAACATGCCATCTTTATCTCACCAGGATCATCCATGGAAACCTATGTAGGTGGTATTGTAAGTCTACTTCAGCGTCCACTTGTCAGATTGTGAATATTTTTATGATTTTACCAAATAACGTGGACATACTTTTTCCACTTCATATGGAAAGACGGTTTTGTCCAGTCAATACCATATCTTGTATCTGTAAAGTTCTAAACACTTGCAACGTCCTAATCCTGTTTATGTTTACTTGAAAGTGGTGAATGATCCACTCCTACAGCTAGTATATCTTGCAGCTTTAGACCCATGTGGTTCATGACTCTTATTTGGTTCTGTGCTGGTAGGATGTTGACCACGCTGCTGCCACAATACTCAGCTTTGACCTGGAGAAGGCCTATCAGTCCGAAGCATCGCCAACACTCAAGTTCTCAACTCCAAAACATGAATATGAGCTTGATTTTAAAGGTTTGTTTCTTAGATTCTTTAATCCCCAGAATTTTGCTGAAACAGCACCAGTTTCAAAATGGTTGATACAGAACCAAGCCATTTTTCCCTCTAGCCCAGTAGTTCTCAAAGTTCTCCCCTCAAGGCAGGGAGAACTATTGAGTGTTTGCAGGGGCAGGGCTAGTGGCAGCAGAGATCGCTGCTGGCACCGGAAAAACCGCCCCCGAAAATGCCGGGTTTTGCCTTAACGAGGCTGGGGGGGGGGCTTCAGGAAGACCTGCACGACCCTCCACAGACCTCCCCAATTTTTGGATTGCCCAAAACTGTGTTTTGGGGGCACTTCCGTTTTTCGGCGATCCGAGGATTGTGGAGGCCTGCGGAGGGTCGTGCAGGCCTCTCCGAAGCCCCCCACAAGTCTCGGTAAGGGGAAAACCCAGCATTTTTGGTCACTTTTGCGGCGGCAGCAAGCCCCGGGATCGCTGCCGCCGCTGCCATACTGTCCCCGCCCCTTAAAAGGACAGGGGACAGTTTTTGTTCTTAATGGCAACCCACCACTTTGAGAACTACTGCTATAGCCCATTATCTACTTAGTGGCAGTAGCTCTCCAAGATTACAGATAGTGAGATCTTTCCAAACCATGCCTCCTGGGATTCTTTTAATTGGAGATGCTGGAGATTGTACCTGAACCTGCTGTGTGCCAGATGTGCTCTACTACTGAATTACGTTCATATGATGAAAAGAGCTTTCAGCTGATGTCATGCTAACTGTGTCTTGTTTAGATGGTTTATTTGGTCCTCTGACAGCATTTAGGTCCGGTAGGGTTGAAAGTAGACCTCTGTTGGAAGTCATTTTTTGAGGACAAAGATAGACAACCAAATTAGAAGCCAAACTAGGTCCTCTATCCTTGCCCATTTGGTCCATATTAATTGGGTTCAGCTCTCATTTTGTCCTGAGTCTAATCCCATCTCCATCATTCAAGAATCGAGATTTAGACTCAAGCAGCGTCTAAGGAAGGCAATGTGGCCTTTTTGGGAGTTTCTGGCTCTGTTTCAGGTATAAATCTGAATGCATATTATTCAAGCCTCTAAGAGAGAATATAAACCTGATGCTTTAATGGCTCTGATAGCAAAAGGGGTTATTGATTGAGAAAACTTTGCTGCATAAGCAAATACTATTCTATTTCTGTTTTTGTTTTTCAGCCATGAAACAGAAAAACCTGCGTTACTTGACTGAGCGAAAGGTTCGTAGGCGACCTAAGTTTGTGTCTCTAAATGAAGTAGAGAAAAAGAAA
Source organism: Plestiodon gilberti rubricaudatus (assembly GCA_026170595.1). Lineage (NCBI taxonomy): Eukaryota > Metazoa > Chordata > Lepidosauria > Squamata > Scincidae > Plestiodon > Plestiodon gilberti. Next base: position 112,537,634 of record JANXHW010000005.1, read on the forward strand.
ACCAGGTTGGTGGTGGATGTGTGTATATAGAGAGTGCTCTTACTAAAAAATTAGATGTATGTTATGTATAATATTGTTACAGCAATTTGTAACTCTTGAAAGATTTATGGCAAAACTAAAGCAAAAATGAAGCCGTTAACGCTCACTGTCTGGTATGTTCAGGGTAGTTATGAACTGCGTGAGAACTTTGTGTGCTATAGCCATAACAAACATGAGTTCAGTAACAAAGCATAGCAATGTTTAGGTACAAGGAAATTCTCTGAGTAAATGTTGATTTGCTTCAAAAATCATTGTTGGGCAACTCCAGTATGGTGCTTCTTCGTCACTCGTTGGACCCACCAATAGCATTTTAATATTTTAGTCTCCCTGGAGTTCTAGATATTGCTTCTGGCTTCTTGTAAACCAAGGATGGGCAGAAGGTAGATTATAATCTGCTGTTAGATCACAGGATTATTTGCATTAGATGGGCAAGGGTTTCCTATTCCCAGTTGTTTGACAGTGACAGCAACAAGGCTTTCCATCCCTAATCCAGACTGCTAGAATTGCCAATCTCTAGTAATGCAGATGTAGATTCGTATTTGTACATTCATGTCATCCCAGTGTGTGCCTCATGCAGTGCAATACATAATTGGCTTGGTTACCTAAGTCACCATTTTGCATCTGGCTCTGATTGATGGACCTTGGTTTCTAGTAAACCAAGGTCCATTGTAAGCCTGAAGGTCACACAAGCCTGAAGTCTGTCCACACTTGTTATATTATGATTCTAAAACAGTACTGTGGTCTAGCCTGTTAGCATTCTTTTGGTGTTCAGCCTCCCCTATTTTCCCAAGATACAAGGATTTGTCTTATTCTGAATCGTAACATACAGTCCTGCTAGCCTAGTATTGTCTGTTCTTGCTAGCAATAGCTCAGATTTTTTCCCCCCAGTTTTGCTTTCTGTGTTTTGCTCTAACTGAAGATGCCAGGGATGGAATTGTCTCCTCTTTTTGTCTCTGTCTATCTAAAGTAGTATACATGGCCAGAAAATATGTAATTCATGAAAACCTGTAAGAAAGTTAACAATATAGACCTAGCGTTCTACCACCTCTCTCTGTGCAATGTGTAGATTGGGTCTAGTTGGCGGTGGGGTTATATGGAATAAGTCTTTCCCTCTGGGCTTAAACTCACTGGGATTTAAAGTTAAAATGAGCATTGTAAAGTGAACCCAGAAACAAAGCGTAAGCCTTTGCTATGAGCTATGATTCCTCCCTTTTTTGAACCTCCATGGCAGTGCTTTTGAATGAGTGGTATTTGTACCACTAGTGGTACTTCACGATATGGCAGGTGCTACTTGGCTCCACTGCTGTGGTGACCACATGGCGCTACCCTATCCCACTGGATGTAGAGATGCCTGGGGCAGTGTTGCACCAGTGGGGCCAGATTTGACTGCTAAGCTGCCTGGCCTTCAAAAGAGGCATGGTTTGGGGATGGAGAGAGCAGGAGGCAGCAGTAACTCTCCTCTCCCTTGCCGAGAGACAACTGGGGGGCAGGTTCCCCACTCCTGCGCATAGTTATCATAATAGTATTTGGGAAAGTGGTACTTGCAAAATGATTAGGAAACACACACACCCTCACCCCAGAAACATGCTGTTCCCAAAGACTCCCAGCACTTAGAGCCATTGTTCATTCTAGAATCTAGAATGTTCAGGCAGCTTTCATACAAATGGCATCTCGCACAATGAACAGGGCACTCCTCTGTGTGGCTCAGTGGATGCCCCATTTGGCCTGTGGATTTACAAGGCCACTGGAAAGTAGTGCTCCTTTCGCACACCACTTGCCCTGTCCTGCAGATTGATGTGTCTGTCTCTTAGGTTCTCGCAAAACTGGAGAAGTAGAGAGCATTAATTTTAAGCTAGAAGTTAACTTATTGGGTGCAGTCCAGTCTCCCTCCCATAAGTGATAACAACTGACCCTCCAGTTGCAAGACTAGAGGCGAGAGGGGTGTGCAAGAACCAGTATCTTTGGCAACAGTTGTCTTTAGAGGTGGGGGTTAAAGTTCAGGCCCACCATCCCTTGCTTGCTTTTCAAAATTGCTTCTAGGTTGTTAAACTAGTTGCTGGGTTGTTACCCAGATGATTTGTACTGTCGATCACTGCCAGGGTGGCAGACCACTTTTTCGCTTGAGTTATATGCTTAAGGTGTTTGAGTATGAGCCTTGATCCTTGTTTGACTTACAGCGCAATCCTATCCAACTTTCCAGCGCCGGTGCAGCCGCAATGCAGCCCTGAGGTAAGGGAACAAATGTTCCCTCACCTTGAAGAGGCCTCCATGACTGCTCCTGCACTGCAAAATGCAGTCTGCTCTCTGTTGGCATGGCTACACCGGCGCTGGAAAGTTGATTAGGATTGAGCTGATCAGTAGGTATCCTTAAAGTTTCTTTCCAGGTTACCTTCAAAGAGCCAGTGTGATAAGGGTTAGAGCAGAGGTTCTCAACCATTGGAGGCCCAGGTACCCCCTATCACGATCCAATTTTCTGAAGTACCCCCTGCTAATTAACTGCTAATTAATTGGATTAATCAATTAATTAATTAGATAATTAATTGTTAAATAAAAAAGTACTAAAACAATTTTAAATGTGAAAAAATGTCTTATTTAACTCTGTGTGTGTGAGACAGAGACAGATGCAAGGATCTCTTTTTTTTCTCCAAGTCACACTTCCCAAAATCAGCTCCTCCCTCCCCCACCCCACCAAAGTACATTTTCCAAAGTACAAAAATAAGCCCAAAACCAACATCAGAGAGACAGAAGGGCTCCAAAAATAATTAAAATTTAAAATCCATGTTAATTAACACTTAATTAGCTGCTGATGGGGCAGATAAGGGGCAGGGCTTGGTGTACCCACAGCAAGAGGTCCGTGTACCCCTAGGGGTACCCGTACCACAGGTTGAGAACCTCTGGGTTAGTGTGTTGGACTAGGAGCTGGATGATTCAGGTTCAAATCTCTGTTCAACCTTAAAGCTTATCGGATGGCCTTGGACTAGTCACTCTCTTTCAGCCTAACCTACCTCATAAGGTGGTTGTGAGGATCATTTGCGTGTGGGAAGGACTGTGTGCATTGCCCTGAGTTCCATGGAAAATGGGTGGTAAAATAAATACAGTAAGCAAATGACGCTTGAATGCTTTTACTAATGTCAGATATAATCTCATATTCAGCAGTTAAAAGCCTTTTCTGTAATATATGGAAGCAATGATATCAATTGTTTGTTCTCTTCCGATTACAAAGTCGGCCTGAGCAATCAAAGGAAGGACCTGCACACATTCCTGTCTATTGGGACCAGTCAGCCTTGCCAGAATTGGGATATGAGGTAGGATGCTTTGAACTGTGTCTGGTGGGGTTTTCGCTAAAATGTCACAATACCCATTATGACTTGTTCCCTTCTGTTTTGAAGGTAGGTGTGGGTTGTCTTGATCTTTCCCAGGCTCTGGGCAAATGATTCACAGTTGTTTGGCAGCTGTTGAGGTGAAAAAGCTATTTCAGCTCCGTCCCTAGATATTGATATTCTTTCTCTTCCCCTCCACCCCAGCAGAATCAGATTCTGCACTCCACAATTGTTCAGTTTTCTTAATTTTTTTTACAATTCAGTTTCAGTATTTCATTTTAAATCCATTATTTGTGTTTTGGGAAAGTTTGAGGTAGATCTTTTTTATTTCTGCGGTTATTTATTTCCAGCCTTTCCACTTCGACTGTTGATTCAGAAGTGATGCCCATGGTGGTGAACATAAATACCAACTAAATGCCCAAACCATTAAAACCATCCAGTAAAAACATGGAATGCAAATAATCAACTACATAACCTGTCTTCTAGTGCTTTTCTTGTTTGGTTCATTTTATTGCTGCGATCTGTTTATCCATTGCTTTAACTTTGCAAGGAAAAAAAGGTAAAGGTATCCCCTGACAATTAAGTCCAGTCGTGTCCGACTCTAGGATGTGGTGCTCATCTCCATTTCAAAGCCGAAGAGCCAGTGTTGTCCGAAGACGCCTCCGTGGTCATGTGGCCGGCATGACTCTCCTTGCCGCAGCGCGTAGCATGCAGCTGGAACACGGAGCGCTGTTTACCTTCCCGCAAGTGGTACCTGTTTATCTACTCGCATTGACATGCTTTGGAACTGCTAGGTTGGCAGGAGCTGGCCAAGCAACGAGCGCTCACCCCGTCGCGGGAATCGAACTGCCGACCTTTCGATCGACAGCTTATGGTTCAGCAGTTTAACCCGCTGCGCCACCCGCTGGCCGGGGTGTAAACCGGGGTGTAAATTCCCATGAAACATAGATATCCAGCAGTGGTATATGGAAGTGGAGCTGCTGTCTGGTATGAGTTTGTGTGGCTCCTTTGCTGCGTTGCTTGCACAAGTAGATCAATTGCATGATCTTTTTGCATGATGATATATTGTATGATGTTTTTTTTTTTTGGTGGCTGCCATATTGTCAGACCTGATTTGGAGACTAAAGGAAGAAGACATAGCTTAGGCTGTGAAGAAATGTTTTCTGACTTTCACAGTCACTTGCTAAGATCCAGCAAACCCATCTGTGCATGTACTGTGGTAATTTGCACAGAACTAGTATTGGATGCTTTTCCTGAAAGTGAAAATTTGATGTCAAATATTCCTGATGATACAATGCAGGGCACTTCCAAAAGGAGATTATTAGTATTATTAATAACAGTATTTATATACCACTTTTCAACAAAAAGTTCACAAAGCGGTTTACAGACAAAATTAAATGATTAAATGGCTCCCTGTCCTAAAAGGGCTCACAACCTAAAAAAGATGCAGACGAACGCCAGCAAACAGCCACCAGAAGACACTGTGCTGTGATAAGGAAAAGTCCATATATTCCTGCACCAGTAGACATTTCTCTAGATAACACACGCCATTTTTTAATCTAACATTTTAATTCTATAGGACTGTGGCGGTGTCAACCATGTGTACCTGGGCTTTGGTTAAAATAGTGTCGTGAGGGAAATATCAATGACATAGAATAGAGGGGTGATTCTAGCTCATTCATCCTGTCTTGCCGGCCTCGGGAAATATCCTCAAAAGTCATGGAGATCACAACACGGATATGAGTTCTGTTAGTATGGCCAAATGTCCATCTCTTCCCCCCACACTCTGGATCTCGAGTGATCTGTGATCTATTGAGCTTAATGGTACTTGACAGGGTTTCTTATTTCTTTATTTCTAATGATCTCTTGTTACACAGATTGCATTTACTGCCAATTCTGAGAGGCATCTTTCATATTTCTTTTTCCCTTGCAGCTGATCACACTTCGTAGCTCTTCCAATGAGTACAAAAAGGTCCAGGTTAACTTTCAGCGCACAATGCCCAAGGCAACGATTGTGAAGATCAAGAGAATCCAGAATCTGGGTCTCTGGCAAGTGTATCAGTGGTATGTGCAAAAGGGTTGCTCTGGTGTTGCTTAATTGAAGAGCTTAATTGAAGGCTTGGTGCTGCCCTGAAGACTAGATAGGGGAAAGTCTTGATGCAGATTTGTTAAACAACTGGTTTCACTTACCAAAACTTTTTTTTCCCCCTGTGTGGATTTTCTGCTGCTTAGCAGAGCTCTTTTCCTGAATGAGTATAAATATACATTGTGTATATGGAATGTATACTGACAAGTATACTGTGTGTGTTTATTTACTATTGTCCGGGATCCACCGTACCTGCTCTAGTGGTGGCTACATGGCGGTGTTCCCCGGGCTCCCACTCGCCTCCCGACATTGGGTTTCTCTGTGGTACAGTATCTCGATGCTTGCATAGTGTTGAGGTAAAAGTGCTGGGATAAAACTAGATGAGATCTGTGATGGGTTCTCCCGTGGTGTTTTTTTTTTTTTTTTAAAGTTAAAAGCAGCTGCATGCAGGGCTTAGATTGCAGCCATGGTGTTAAAAGAGAAACGTGAACTTCTTTCGTGCTGTTTTCCCATTTTTCCACAACCAAATGGGTATGAATGTGTGGCCTCTTAGATCACGTAATCCTGAAGATGACTGTTGAAAGTATACTGTGTGTGTTTATTTACTATTGTCCGAGATTCACGGTACCTGCTCCAGTGGTGGCTACATGGTGGTGTTCCCCGGGCTCCCGCTCGCCTCCCAACATTCGTTGTGGGGCCGGAATGCCCACATTGGCTGAGGCGTTCAACGTGCAGGCCAGCTGGAGCAGGAAGTAACCACACTGGCCATGCTACAGGCCGGGATGAGCCTTGGCGGCAGCGACCAGCATGGAAAAGTGCGATAGCGTCACTAAAATTGAGTGGAGGGAGAGTTAGAACGGACAAAAGAAAATATTTCTTCACCCAGCGTGTACCCGTAATTCATCTGTGGAACGCCTTACCACAGGATGTGGTGATAGCACCTGGCCTAGATGCCTTTAAAAGGGGTTTGGATAGATTCAGGGAGGAAAAGACCATCACAGGTTACAAGTCATAAGCAACCTCCTGGCTTTAGAAGTAGGTTTTCTCTGTGCCAGGTGCAAGGGAGTGACAACAGGAAACAGGTTATCTTGTTGTCTGTGTGCTCTCGGAGTCATCTGGTGGGGCCACTGTGAGATACAGGAAGCTGGACTAGATGGGCCTTTGGCCTGATCCAGCAAGGCTCTTCTTATGTTCTTATGTCTCTCAACCGCAGCGTGGTGTCTTTCACCGCTGCAGCGGGGAGACGACTGCGCTGGAGGAGCTTGGGGAATCACCCCTTGGGACGAGGAGCTGAGTGGGCAGACGTGGCCCCTAGCAGGCAAACTGACAAAGGGGAAGAGGGCAGGCCTTAATAGGCTCCAAGAGCAGGAAGTGGAGGGTCACACTGGGGAAACAGCTATGTATATAAAACCCTTGTTGGCCCGTGATGATGGCTCAGTTGAGGGTAGACACCAGGGCGAGCAGACGGCTGTCAGTGACCAAACAATTGCTCAGAGAGCAAGTACTGGGAGAAGGAACAAGAGTGTCGTAACTCTCTCCCCCAGCCCTGTCTGAGGCCTGGCAGCTTTCCCCAGCGATTCAGAGAGAGACAACCCTGGACCGGTCTCAGGGAGCTCCGACCAGCCAGGGGTAGCCGAACTCCAGGAAGGTGGTGGGCATCCACCACCCCCCGGGGGCCAGCGGACAACTATAAACTGTCTTTTGGCCATAATGGCTCACAAAGGCAGTGTAAATAAAAACAATTAAAATAATTGAAACAATTCAAGTCTAAAAATCTAAAAACAATTCGGCAAAAGGCACCAACAGTAGGAGTATCAAAACCGAGCAAAAGCAAGACAGCAGGAAGAATAACCCTCAGTCTTATTGCTTGAAGACACAGTGAAAAGCGTAAGTATTCTGTACGACCCTCCTCCTGAAAGGAGAGAGGTGGCTGAGAACGGGTCACCATAAAAAAAGAAAGCCCCACTCATGAGGACAGCCCAGTTTTCCCACGATATGGCACTTAGAGCCGGGTTTCATTGGCATGTCTTAATGCCAGCAATGACAATGTTTCCTTGTCAGATCCTGTTTTGTTTCTGTTCTTTATTTGACTTTAGGGAACTGTTGACACCTCTTCTATTTGTTTGTAGGCAGAAAGGTCAAATGAAGAAGGCAAATGGAGGAAAGGATGTGGATGAAAGACTGTTATTTCATGGGACAAGCAAACCCCATGTTGATGCTATTTGTCAGCAGAACTTTGACTGGAGGATCTGCGGCGTTCATGGTACAGCCTATGGCAAAGGTAACTTTTTACAAATGCTCTAAAACAGTGGTGGCCAACCCATGGCACGCCATGTGCCACATTTTATGTAGATAATCTTGAGCGTGCCACTTAAATAAATAAATAAATCTAAGGTGATGAAAATATTTAAAGCACAGTGACAGCGTAAGAAGAATAAGGCGCAGTGGGGTGCAGAGACCTCCTCTAGTGTCACAGTCTTGGAAAGGTGCACTGGGGTCGAGAAAGAGAGAGGGACTTCAGTGCTCAGCTTGAGCAAGAACGGCAGTGCATGCCACTCCAAAAGGCTCGGCTGGCCACTAAGTGGCACCCATGCCGTAGGTTGGCCACCTATGCTCTAAAACTTTCATGGCCAGCTATCAATTGTAAAGACTGGATTTGTACAGGATCAAAAGCTGATCCATGTTTATCCATGTTGAATAAAAAAATATAATTTATGGTTAAAAACACGTTAAAAACCACTAAAAAGTTAAAACCACATTTTAAAAACATAAATAAGACACACAATGTTTCATTCAAATCTTTGAACTTCATCAAGTGCAACAGCAACCCAGGTTGCAAGATGTTAACTTTTTACCTTTACTTTTTACCTTTCCATAATAGTTTAGCTGCCTAAAATATTCCATTTGCTTTTACTTCATTTATTTGATCTGGATGTTATCTTGAAAGTCCAAATAGCTTATTCAGAATTTTAAAATAGCAAAGGGGTTGACAAATGTGTAAAGTACTTGCAGAATACATCAAGTCCTCACTTAGTCGTTTCGTTATAAGTCATTTCACTTTTAATGTTGTTGAGGAAAAAAAATTGATTCCTGGCCAAGGCCACTGTCTGTGTGGAGTTTGAATGTTCTCTGGCCCAGAAAGCTCACATTTATTTCAATGTTTAATATTAGAAGTGTTTTGGTTCTTTACTTAGAAGTTTGGTGATGTTTTTGTTACCAGAAAATACCGTCAACTCTTGTTTATGTATATCAAAGCTTATGATAAAATTTGTTTCGTTATAAGTCATTTTGCTTAAAGTTGCAGTTTCTAAGAACCTATCAACAACTTAAGTGAGGACTTGCTGTACTTAATAAATCTGGGAAGTGATTTAAAACTGGGCCAGATTGCAAATTAAAAATGGGCTCATACCACATGGCTTGGTTGATGAAAATGTATGCAGTTGCGTATCAGTCCTGACAAGGAATGTAAAGGTGAATTGCAAACCCAACATGAATTGGCAGCTGTTCGACATCATAGCAAAAAAAAAAAAATACTGTTAGCTTAAACTGTATTACGAAGCTGATTATTTGGAAGTACCATTCTTGTAGGGGTCCACGTGTCTCATTTAAAATGCAGTGTGTGGTTTTGGGGTCTGCTGTTCAAGAAGGATGTTGACAGATTTGAAAGGCTTTAGAACAGAGCTACAAGATTAACTTCAAAAATCCTGGAGACGGATCTGATGGGGAATGCTTGAAGGAGATGGGTGTGTTGGCTTAAAAGAAGATTAAGCAGAGGGAGGATGTCTTGGGTGTTTCAATCTTTAGGATGCTAAGAATGAGTTGGCTCTTGTACATTAATTGGGGACAGGATAAGCAGCAGTGGCTCCTGTTTGTACTGTCTGCCTAGTACTACATAGATAAGGTTGCCCGACCCCTGGCAAACCACAGTACATTGCTGTGGGTCACAAATTGTAGAGGCCTGGTCTAGAGCATCTTGTGTGTGGGTTTCAGTTTGGACTAGATAACTTTAGGGTACTATCTGACTTTGGGGGGCCAGTTAGAAATGGCAGTGGCAGCCGACGTAAAGATATAGTTGATCTTTCAGTCACGGGGGTTGTATGAAAGTGTGATCTTAGCACTACTCATTAAATAAACATTTGTCTACTGTCCTTCCTACAACAGGTGACTACAAGGTGACTAACAACAAAAATAAAAACATAATCAGCAACACAATTATATTAACATAGTAATTCTTGCACCCTGTTCCTGTGCATGTTTACTGCAGCGTAAGTTGCACTGAATTCAGTGGGACATCTGGAAGCATTTGTCAATTATAGCCTTAGTGGCAAAATCCTGGGTGTTGAGGGCAGTGTGCGTTGGCAGGTGGCTCAAGAGACAAATACGAAAATTCCAATTTGGAATTTGGCCTCATAAGAAAGGATTTGGTCTGAGTCTGGATTAGCAGGATCTCTTTATGACCACAGAGACTACAGGTGTCCCCCCCCCCCCTTAACGGATTGCTTACCTGCATATATGACAGAGGTTCCCAAAGTGTAAACAAAGAATTAAAGCTAGAGTACTGTATTTTAAATGCAAAAAATGTTGTCTTTAACTCTTTGTTTTTGTGTGTGTGTTTCTACCTCCATTGACAGGTAGAAATCTTGTTGTGCTTTGTGTTACACTCATAATGTGCACTGTGTTTGCCATTCATTCCCTATTACAACTCCATTGTGTTACATTGAGGACTCGCTTAATGACCGTTTCACTGTATGACGGGTTTTCCAGAACGTATCCCTGTCGTTAAGCGGGGGACACCTATAGTTGGAATCCATTTTTATGTTGTTGTTCGGTTTGATTGTTTTGAAATATCTCACTGATGCATTGCTAACCTTTAGCTCTTCCATATCAAGTGTTACAGGGAACCTTACCATTTTTCTTTGTCTGTTTGGCCCCCCTTCCCCCACCCTTTTACAGGAAGTTACTTTGCAAGGGATGCCGCCTATTCTGACAGATACACCAAAAGCGATTCTAGCAGCAGGATCATGTTTCTGGCCCGAGTATTGGTGGGGGAGTTTACCACTGGTTTGTCTACCTATGCCCGTCCTCCTACCAAAGACAACCAGGCCACTGTTTTCTATGACAGTTGTGTGAATAGTCTGCTGGATCCAACAATCTTTGTCATTTTTGAGAAGCACCAGATTTACCCTGAATACCTAATAACATACCAAAGTTAGGTGGGATTTGCCTATGGGGCACATACTGTTGCTTACCGCTGTACCTTATTGGCTACTTTCCAGAAAACGAAATGAAACTCCTTTTTATATATGCATTTATATTAGGGCTGCTATTGTTAGCTGATTGATCTTCTTAAAAGAAGGCACTGAAAGTTACCCTTGATTAATAAGCAGCTAATTTTAAATATATATATTTTACACTCTTACCCCCCCCCTTTTAAAAAAATACATACTGTACTTACAAATCTATGCAGGATCAGTGCCTTCTTAGAAGAGACCTTCTTCTCTCACACAGAGGAAGAAATGCCTCTTCTGAGAAGGTGTTGCCTGCAGTGGTACAGTTGAGGACATCCTGGAAACAAAATAAAGTTTCCCGAAGCTATTTTTATTCATTTGCAAATTTGATTGAATAAATTAATTGACCGATTATGATATTAATTGATCGATTATGATTTGAGTATGATTTTAATCAGATGACAGCCCTGATATATATGTCATTTTCTTGCTTTCAATGGCCGGTGTGCGTTGCATGCCGTCTTGTTGCAACAAGATTAGCCAGGAGGTTGCTTGAGAGAACGCTTCCTTGATTCTCTTCTTTCTAAAGATCTCATGCTTTTTTTTCAGTAGACTGTACTATTCTAGGAATGAGATTCACTTGAGATTCACTTCACAAAAGCCTTTGAGTCACTTCCACAGTTTTAAGCAGAGGCGTCGCACCACTGGGGGCAATTGGGGCGGTGGGCCCCAGGGTGCAGGCCGCTCTTACCTGCCCCATTGCGTCCTCCTCACAGGCAAGAACGGCTGCGGTTTTGGCCTTCCCGCCCCTCCTTACGATGTTTAGAGCCAAAAAGTGCCTGGGGGGGCGTTTCTGCGTCGCGGAGGCACGCTACGTTGGGGCGGGGCGGCGATAGCCCTCACCCCACAAAGATCTCCGTTTGCCTCTGGTTTTAAGATAGCTTGCTATGAGGTGTCTTGCTATAAGGTGTCTCTCACTTCCTTAAAACCTCAGGTGCCCTAAGGCCACAAGGGCAGTGACCACAAAAGGGGAGGGCGACAATTCCAAAACCTTTCTTGCCACAAATACTGTATACCTTGAAGCTCAACCTGGGTAGTGCAGCTGTGTCACTTCTAGTGACAGACACTTCATTCCTGTTGGAGGCATGCTTTGAATGACTGGCTTCGTTGTAATTTTAGGGCCATAGGCCGTACTTCTTTCTCCTTCAGCAAAACAGCTGCTTCTGGTAGTATTTCTAGAATGTTCCAGCCCTTTATTTTACTCTGGCAGCTTTCCGCCTCCCTCTTTTCCCCTCTGATACGAGATATAATCTGTATCCTGATCATGGACAATCCATAGTTTAAAAGGTTTGGATGTTTAAGTAAAGTCAGTGTTAGTATGAAACCAGTTAGTTCTTGATGGCTTAGGTGGGCAGCTGTTCCTAAAGCCCATCAAGGACTAACTGGTTTGATACTGTTTGTTTGATCTAGTAATCACTACTTCATTTTAAAGTAGCAACTATATTTTGGTTGATCCTGTATTGATATTTCATTCGAATTTCCATGGAACTCCTGAACTGGAAGCCCTCTTCAGATATAGCTGTAAAACCTTTCAGTCATATGAGGTTCAAGTGGACACCGTCTGGTCTCACCTGTCTTATCCTTTTCTCATTATGTATTTTAGGTCCCCTTATGTGCACATTAAAATCTTGAAATTACAAAGGTAATTTCTGTATGTTCTATAGCTGACTGTCATTGAAAGTATCACTTAACATTTATTTTGCATCAACAGATTGCTGTGCATGGGGTGTGAACTAGATTGATATGATTAAAATTTCAGGGAGAGTACTTGGAGCCAAAGAAGTAGCAAGGAAGGTGGGAATGGGAGTTAAATTTAAGTTAACTTGACTGAAGTACAGAATCTGCAAGGATATAGGTAATCCAAGAAAGCCTTTGTTTGACAAAACAGTTTTATGTAGGGATTGGCGAGAAAAGAGGCTAGCAACATGGCTAAGAAGTGAGAAGATTAAAACATGCCCCTATCCAGAGAAGGAGAGCTGCATTCAGAAATTGGTCTTGCACCTAAATTTCCTTTTCTGAACCATGGGCTTAAAGACGATGCATATATTGATGGGAATTATCAGTAGAAGTGCAGTTCTTCCATGAGGAGACGCATCCAGATGTCTGCCTAGAGATGGTTTGAGACCGCAGAATTTAACTTCTAAGGGCAGGGGTTGGAGAGAGGCTAGCTATGGGCCTAGTTCAGTGGTTCTCGAACTTTTTAGCACTGGGACCCACTTTTTAAAATGACACTCTATCGGGACCCACCTAGCTTTTTATTTTTTAAAAAAGATCTAAAAATAAATATATTTATTTACAAGGAAAGAGCTCAGCTGCTTGCAGGGTAATTAGCAGCTATCTTGCACTGCAGGAGCTCAGCTCTTTGAAGGGCAATTAGTAGCTATCTGATTTTTGAACAGCCTCAAGGCTTGTGGCAATTTCTTATCTGATCTTTCCATCACCTGGGACCCACCAGAATCAGGTCGCGACCCACCAAGTGGGTCCCGACCCACAGTTTGAGAAACACTGGCCTAGTTCATTGATGCCATTCTGTTGGCAATAAAGAGATATTTGGTCGTACCTATGTGGGTTTGTGGTGAGCCATAAGGATGGGCTAACTTGTTTTTGGTAGAGAATAAAGCAGCATTGCCCAGAAATTGAGCAAAATGAACAGTTTATACCAAGTAATGTAGCTCATTCTCTTCACACCAGAAGAGCAATCACTCGGTTACATTTTCCAAAATGGTCCTGAGCATTATAGGAAGTAGAAGAAATGTCTAATATGAGAGTAGGTCAGCCAAGCCCTCTTATAATCTATTGGAGGAATAGGTACCGCCTGCTTCATTTGAAGGAACAGCCAAGAACACATTCCCAGAATCCTATTGCTTGCAGCCCTCAAAGTGAAGGATGCACAGAAGAGTTCTCAGCTGCTTTGTAAACAAGGTACTTAATTTTCCTTCAGCTTTACTTCCAATCCTAAAACTTTATGATGTGGGGAAAACGTATAATTTTGGAATTTTAAAAAATAACATGTGACATGGTTGGACTTCTTTTTTATCATATAGTACAATCAGTGTTCATGGTACTTTACAACAGAAAAGAGTATAGGTCCCAAGTATAGGTCCCTGCCCTCAGTGGCTTACAATCTAAAATAGACACGAGGAGGACAACAGAGGAAAAGACCCAACAGTGGTGAAGGTGGAAGAACACAGGCAGGAGCATAGTGAGATTCAAGAGGTAAGGTGGGATTGGGCCCTGCAGAGCTTGAAGGCCAGGAGCAGCAGTAGCACTGGAAAGTGCAATACAGTCGGTCCTTGTTATCCGTGGGGTTCGGTTTTGAAAAATACCATGAATAACGAGAATCCGTGTATACGGAGGTCTGGGGATGTGTGCAAAAACTTACCTTTTGGTCGTGCCAGCCTTCCAGAGGTCCTGCAGGGCTCATGGCCACTCTATGGGCCTTCCCGTGCTTCAGAATAGCTCTGAGACGTGATCTGAAGCTACTTCTCGTTTTCGGCAAAAAACAGAAATGGCTTCAGATTGCATCTCAGAGCTATCCTGAGGCGCAGGGAGGCCACTCATTTTGAGACAAATCTATGGGTGGCAAAACTGCGGAAAAGGGTGACCTGTACTAAGTTTGCTTCTTCCAGTATGTGGACTATGCCATGTTTTTCTTCTGTCTGAAGTGTGTATGAATGAAAGTTGACAAAGGCTACCCTGCTCATTGGTCGTCTTGTGGAGAAAAGTATATTTCAAAATTGGTGGAATTCTGACTCAACAAAGTAGGCCCTGTAAACTGTTTGAGGTATAATTTGTGTGCACACATAGTGTGTGCAGGCCCCAGAATGTATGTACAAGAACTGTCAAGTAAAAAAAATGCACCCAATTAAAGCTTGATACTGTTGTCCTAAAGATGAGAGACATTGGTGAAGGCACACTCAAGGAATAAGACATCACAATGTTTTTCCTTTGCCATTACTTGCTTATTCTTTGTCAATGTGAATGGGCCACTCAGAGACGCCGGGTGCCCTCGCAGCGCCCGGGCGCGGGGCCTGCGTGCGTCACGTCGATGCGCCCCCCGCCCGTTTAGCCGTCATTTCGGAGCCAAACGGGCTCCAGGGAGGGCGGGTGGGCCGATCCAGCGGCTTGCCTTGCTTTGGTGAGTTTCCCCGAGCGCTCCCGCCTGGAGCTCCTGTTCCACGCGCTCCACCGACGTTCCGCCGCTGGGGCCACTAGTTCAGAAAATTGACCCAGTTACTCCCTGTGAGCTATTGTACAGCATCTAAGCCATGTGGTGAACCAAACAAACATGCAACAAAAAAAATCTCAGGTTTTGGAGCTTGCTGTAATATACTTAATATCCCTGGATTGCTCCTGCTTCAAAAGGGTAAGAACCAAACAACAGTCATTCAAAATACTTTTATTCTGTAAATGTTTTTTAAGTGTAGATTAACAGATTAAACAGTGGAAAAATGCAGAATGCTTTACATTGAATAAGCAATAGTTACAATTTTAAAATAATTACTTCCTAAGAAATGCAAAGTCTTGTGATCCACAAGGCAAACTGTTTTCACCACCCAAACTCTTTTAAAGTAACAGCTTTCAGCTGAGACAAAGTATTAATTTTCTGAAGATGCTTCATCATAATAATGAATCACTTAATCATAGCATGGAAGAAGAAGAAAGGGGGAAAACCCCTATATACTTGTGTGAGTGAGGACATCAGGCTTTGTGATGGTGTGCATGAGAGGCAAGGTGGGGGAGAAATGGGAGCAAAATCTCTGATCAGGAGTGTGTACACTCTGGGACTGATGGAAGAAAAGAGGCGGCAATGCTAAAAATCCCCATGATGCTGCGGGGTGATGATGAGAAATTAAAACGTATTATAACACAAGATGTTCCTGATGCATTTTTGAAAACTATCTTCTTGTGGAATTGCCTTGATCTGGGCTATTAGCTCAGTGGTGGAACCAATGTTTTGTATGCAGAAAGTCCCAGGATCCATGCCGGACATCGCTAGGAAGGGCTGGGAAAGACTTTTCTTGGAACCCTGGAGAGCGGCTGTCAGTCAACGTAGAGAGTAGACAATACTGAGCTAGATAGATCAATAATGTTGACTTTGTTCTCACAACAAGAGGTTAAAATGATTCACTTGGAGGACATTCTCACAGTGAGCTGTCTTTACCTGTGGCTAGGAACAAGAGTTCTGAATACCTTTTTGCTCCAAAAGACCACAATCAAAGTATCTGGCATCTTGTATGTTACAATCAGTTTTAATTTCTGAGTACCAGGCTGATGTTTTGTCTCTCCGTGAGGTTTGGGCCTGCACTGCAGCCATTGGGGTGAACTTGCAAAATTTAGCATCTTGGGTCTTCTCTGGATAACAAACTACACAGCCTGCAACAGTAGGCTTGAATATTTGGGGAACAGCTGATATCATTTTGAATACCGGCACAGAAACCTGAGCAGGATTTCCAGGACCTGGGCCATGAGCCTTTAGTGCCCTGAACAGTCTTGCGCTCTTCTCCCATGAGTAGCAGAAATTAAATTCTGGAAATTTGCAGCAAATTTCTACTCAGTTTACAAAGGTCAAAGAATTCAACTGTTCTTTGTGTGGAACTTTGGATAGTTTTGCTTATTTTACTGCAGAGTATATTAGCAGTTGTGTCTACAACATTGCACAGCCTAACATGGGAAAGGTGGTTCAGCCATGTCTGAGTATCGTTTCGACAGTTTGTTTGTGTTGTGATCCCAAAACCTATGTGGCAGATGTCACTGTTTAGTTGGGTTCTCAACAACCTAAATCTAAAGGCAACTTAGCACTTGTTCCCATCACAACATGTTCCATTGTGCCCATTGAAACTCTCCTCCAAATAAATGCAGATTTTTTTTTCAAGAAGTGCATTTCCTTCAAAGATCCTAAACTGCTTGTTTTGTAAAAAGGTGAGAAAAGTTGTGACTTGGATGTTGTTGATTGATAGACAATGAGATGGAAGTGGTCCCGATCACCACAGCACAAGTTGGAGCAGATTCATACGTTCAAAGAATTGCAGGTAACTCTAGAAGCTAGCTGGAGTTCAAGGATCTCACTGTAACGCTTCCATGTTACAGCACAGGTGGAAAACGACTTCTCTTGAAATTTCTTGTGTTTCGCTACTCTGTTTCTTTGCATGTATGAAGTGGCTCTCAAGAGCAAGGTTTGGAATGGGGCCCAGGCTCCATGCCTGCCAGTATCCCACAAATATCTTTTTTTTTTCCCCTCTAGCATCACAGATCCTTCCTCACACAGCTAGATTTTTAGAAATGGGAAATGTCACTATACCTGCTCTCATCAGTGTCAAAACAGGTTGAGTGCAACAGTACATTCCACAGCAACCTACTGTCTCCTTAGAACACACACAGAGCAGGAGGTTTTGGTCTATCGAGAAACTGTCTTGATGTAGACGCCATTCTGTGGTCCTAGCGTAGCCTGTGATTTCAGCTGCAAAGGAATCTGGGAAAGGGGGAGGGGAACAGAAATAGAACAGAAGCAAGTTACATACATTTACAGTCACCATAGTTCACAAAGTGTGAATTGGGCCTCGTCAGGAGGTTTGTATGTTTTGTCAGAGAAGGCAAACATTTATTCTGAGCCTTCTGGGCTTGATTTTTGTGGGAGTTTTGATGGGGCTCTAACAGTGGCTATGAAATTGTGTGCTGGGGAAAGGGAAGCCTAGAAGTGCTTGGATGCTTCTCAGGGGTTCTGCAACCAGAAGATCAACCATTGTGCCAATATGAAATAGTGTGGCTGCTGCTATGACCAATCTTCCCCTTCAGTGCGTAGCTGTGGAACGTTAGGGTGCACCTGCTCAGGTGACTTGGGTCGACTCGACAGGCCTGGTCAGCAACCTGCCTGACTGATGCACACCCTCAAACACTTCTCTCTCCAGAATCTTCTGCAAAATGCAGGGGTTCCGTGGCATAAGGTGGACTGTTTGAGAATCACTGGACTGGAAGGTCCAGCACTAATTCTCCCCTTCTCCATTTCAAACGCTGGCTATTGGCCCATACAAATGTGCTAAAGATAAATAGGAGGACTATTCCTTCCCCAGGAGACTTTGTGTGCTTCTGCTAATTTCTCAAAACAGGCAAACGTAACCCCAAGCAGCAGCACAGATACAAACCTGAGTCTTGGCGCAGGTTTCAAACTTGAACTTCTGCAAGATTCTTAAGAGCGCGATCTTTACCTCCATCAGAGCCAGCCTCATGCCAATGCAGCTGCGAGGGCCTGCCCCAAAGGGGAGGTAGGAGAAGGTATGGCGCTGCTGCTTGGCCTCTGCTGTAAACCTGGAGGCAAGAAGATGAAAAGGAAATGTGAGAAATGGTCTTGGGTTGTGAAACATTAAGCTGTTTAACAGTAAACATGCATCTTGCTATTTCAGAAGGTTCTAGAGCAGTGGTTCTCAAACATTTTAGTACCAGGACCCACTTTTTAAAATGACATTCTAACAGGACCTACCTAGCTTTAGGAGACATTAAAAAAAGGTGATCTAGAAAGAAATATTTGTATTTGTTTGCAAGTAATTTTACACATCAACCTCCTTCCTCAATCTGCCACATGAGCCCTTTTGAAACAGGGAGCCATTTAATTTTATTTTGTCTATAAACTGCTTTGTGAACTTCTTTGTTTGAAAAGTGGTATATAAATATTGATAATAAAAAATAATGTAGAAAACAGCATTTATTTTGACTGGGTCTGAACAACGAAAAAAGGGCAGCCTGTATACCTCTCGGGGATAAATTTCTCCGGTTCTGGCCAGATGGTTGGATTGTAATGAAGGTGGCCAACAGCTACTTCCACTATAAGACCAGCAGGTATATGTTGTTTCAAAACGATGCAGTCTTTTGATGCTTCCCGGGTGAATCTATGAGAGTCAAAGGTGCATATTTCAGGAATAAAAGGACAGACATGCAGGGGAGAGGTCTCTGAAGAAGCCTTTGCCTGGAAACCATCAATGCTGGCCTGCCAAAAAGCAAGGGAAATGGCCCTGTGATCACTGAAAAGGTAATAATCCGGCCTACCTAGGAAGCGTATTTAGCGAATGTGGCAGCCAGGTTGTTAACTGGGATCTGCTGTTAGTACAGTTGTTCAACAGTACTTGGAAGATTTTCACTGGCTTCCAATTTTCCAGGCATGATTCAAAGGGTTGTTTTAATAAGCCTATAAAGACTGGGAAATGTGTATTTAAAGGGCTGCCATCCCCAATATGGGTAATAAAGATCTACCTCTTCCATTTGTAACTGCTGCTGTTTCATCTGTTTGTTTTGGGGGTGGTGTTTTTTTAAACTATTTTGAAAATATCTTGGCATTGTTTTAAAATCAAATGGAAGTAGAGTGTGAAGATCTACTGATAGAAAAGCAGAACTCTCTTTAAATATGAAAAGCCATTTAGTCAGTCACAGAGCCCCAAAAGAACTGACGAAACAGTTACCTTGAGGGTTTGTTTTGCAGGAATGATAAGCTAGACGACTGTTTTTCAGGGCTATCTGTACCTACTCTCTGCTGTCACATCCATTTTTAAATTTAGGATTTGAAGAGTTTTTTATCCAACCCCAACCACTCTGACAGATTAATACAGTACTACGCTTTTTCTCACTATTGATGTGAACAGAGCGGGTAAGAAAATATGCCTTCTGAAACAGAGATTTCTACTAACCTGAATGCAGGTGGATACATACGTAGAGTCTCTGCTATCACCATATCCAGATAGGAGAGTTCATGTATATTTTGGTAGTCAGGAACATCCTTGCAGGGAAGGAAAAAATCATTTTGTTTATTTTTGTTAAAATACTTACAGCCTGCCTTTTGAGAGTTGGCCATCCATGAGCAGAGGCGCAACGCGCCGGGAGGGCGCCCTGGAGCGAGGGGGCAGGGCCAGCGTCGCGACGCACCCTCGCGTCACGTAGATGCGCCCCCCTGCCCGGTTTGGTCTCATTTCAGAGCCAAACGGACTCAGGGCGGGCAGGAGGGCCCAACCGCAACGCTCCTCAGCAAGGTAAGATCCCGCCCCCCCCCGCGGTGGAGCGCCTGGAGCGCTTGCTCCACCCGCTCCACCGTAGTTCCGCCGTTGTCCATGAGGCCAACTGGAACGGTTGCCTCAGGCAGCAGATTGATGGGGGGTGCCCATCTCTGTCTGCCAACCTGCCTCCTGCCATTCCCTGTATTGGAAAAGGAAGAAGGGTACAGAGAGGAAGAGGCAGTGTGGAGGGGAGGAGGGTGCTAAGCTAGAACACTGGAGAGTGGGAGGAGCAAAGGCTAGCCTATCGCCAGGTACGAGGGGGCAGCATTTAGCATGCAGCCTCAAGCTTCAGGGGTCTTGTGCTGGCCCTGCTGCCTTTCTGTTTGTGATGGGATGCTCAAGGCATCTAACTACTAAAATAACACAAGCATTTTTTTTAAATAGTGTTTAGAAATTTGGCAGGCATACCTTGATTTGTTTGCCTAATCAGCCTCAATCATTTCATTTGGCCCAGAGTGTGCAACTCTGGGCCAAACATGCAGACCTTCATGGCTGGGGTAGGTAGCCTCATGGGGAAGAGACGGCGCTGCCAATCGTGACTTCCCTGCGTCAACGCCTCTGCCATTTCCTCATAAGATGGCCTTCGGCAAGCTGTGCCCTCTCAGTCTCCGCTGCAATATGCTGACCAGGAGTTTGAACCCTGGTCTCCCCTGTCTACGGCCAACACTCTCCTATGTCGTAAAGGTATCCCTTGACAATTAAGTCCAGTCGTGTCCGACTCCAGGGAGCGGTGCTCATCTCCGTTTCAAAGCCAAAGAGCCAGTGCTGTCCGAAGACGTTTCCATGGTCATGTGGCCGGCATGTCTCAACGCCGAAGCGCATGGAACGCTGTTACTGTCCCGCTGACGCGGTACCTATTAATCTACTTGCAATTTCTTGCTTTCGAACTGCTAGGTTGGCAGGAGCCGTCGCACGGATTCAAACTGCTGACCTTTTGATCGACAGCTCATGGTTCAGTGGTTTAACCCACTGCGCTACTCGCTGGCTCCTCCTATGTCGTACTGGCTCTCAATTAGCTGGCCTACAGTTCTTGACAATCATATTTGTACTTTAAAATGAACAAAGATTGTGGTGCCATCCCCCCCCCCCCCAGAGCTTCATAATATTTTCCCAACACTTCAAACCACTGTATTCCTGCCCCTGGGATAGGCTCAAAGACACAAGCACAATTTCCCTTTATCAAGATAAATTCTGTTTTAGGAAAATTGGTGCAGCAACCCTAGCGGTTGCTCAGTCCCACCAGGTGAGGGCAGCAAAACTACATGTAAGACTTTGCTAAAGAAAGCAATAAGCCATATTTTTGCTTTAAATTCAAATGGGGAAATTGCTTTGGGGTACGTTGTGTTCAGATAAATCAACTATACATATATGGGGGGGGGGTTAATCACAGGAACCAAACAGTCTCTTCTTCGGTTGAGACTTGTGCAAGAAAGTCTGACAACATAATGTGTGAAAGATCAATAAAACATTTCACAAAAAGTGCAGGGCAAAGATCAGTGGCTCATTCTGGGACAGAAATCTGAGACAGAATAGCCACATGCCCTTGCGTGGCCTTTTTGCCACTAGGATCAGGCACAGGCCACGGAGATCTCCGTTTGAACAGGGTTGCCGAACATTGGCTGCTCCATACAAAGCTGCCTCCTACCGAGTCACAGCATTGGGTCATCTAAGTGCAAGATGCTCTACAGCAGTGGTCTTCAATCTGTGGGTCATGACAACAACCCTGTGAGGTAGGTGGGGCTGAGAGATAGTGACTGGCCCAAGGTCACCCAGGAAGCTTCGTGGCTGAGCGGGGATTTGAACCTGGATCTTCCATAAAGCAGTTTGCAACACTGCAGAGGCTAGGCACGCTAGTACGAAGGTCAAGGTGCTCCGGAAGCCTCTTCCAGGTTGCGTGCCTCCCCCCTCCCTCAAATACCTCCGTGGATAAAACGGCCCACTGTATTTTAAAATCCCACCCTTCCGCCGGGTAGCATACACATGAGTCCTTGCCTTTTTTACATCTTGCTGGTACGGGTGGGGTGCTGCTGTTTTTTATTTTTATTTTACAATCTTGTTTTTAATTGTAGTAATCTTTTAAAATCAATTTTTAGATGTTTTTATTAGTTTTGTTAACTGTTTTAAAAAGTAACTGTATTTTTTTTGTATTTTTTCTGTTATAAGCCGCCTTGGGTCCCTTCGGGGAGAAAGGCGGGATAAAAATATTGTAAATAAATAAATAAATGAGTGGGCCTGTTCTGTGAGCAGGAGAGGCCCTCTTGCGGGTCCCACAGTCCGCGGAGTTGCAGTGGGTGTGTATGCCAGAGAGAGCATTTTCAGTGGTAGCGTCAGATTGTGGAACTCCCTGCCGCAGGAGTGGAACTCCCTGCCCCACCTAGCCCCAACTCGGCTTGCCTTCTGACAGGGCCTGAAAACCACCCAGTTTAAGTCTTGCTTTGGATCTGTTGTAAGTGTGCAACCATACTGTCATGCTTTTGTCTTTGTTTTTGTCATTATGCTTGCTTTTGTCTTGCTTTTGTCTGTTTTTGCTTATTTTTATGTGTATTATTACTGCCACCTTGAGCACGCTGCATTTTAGGGGGACAGGCAAAATATAAATGTTTTAAATAAAACAACAAATACTATTGTGGATTGTTTTAATACTTTTATTTGGCTTTTTTTTAAAAAAAAAAACTGAACTGTGAGTCACTTTGGATGTTGAAAATGTGAGCCCCCACCCACTCGGTGAACTTCCTGGCTGCCTGAGGGACTGAGCCTGCTCTCCCTCACCCTGCCTAGTCCTTTTACCACTGCACCACAGAGTTGCAAAGGGCCCTTTTCAAGGTGTTAGTTCCATGCATCACCTGCAGACTTAGGGCACAGCCCACTACTGTCTCTTCCATCAGTGCTGAACAAATGGGTGATGAAAATTTAACCCCCCCCCAAGTCATACAAGCATAGTCCAGCAACGTAAAAAAGAAACCTTAGGATCGGCATTGACCTCAGTGTTGTTTGAAATGCAACCTGATTTACTTCAGCCAAGGTCAGCAAAAGTGCCAGCAAAAATGTCTGGATCACAAGGATCAAAGTCTACCGAGAGTTCAAAGGATGAAGCTTGGATGCCTGACCTTTGCCAGCATCTAGGAAAACGTTTAATCTACCAAAAAAAACCCAGATCCATCTCTTTCAGACCCAGGCCAACAGAGTTCAAGGGAACCTGATCGTGTTGGGCAATATCAGAGGCCTCTCCTTGCAACCTTTGGCAATAGCCTGATCAATAAATGCAAGGGTTACTGGCAGGGCAGCAATCGGAGCTGTTGTGGGGTTACTGGTGCAACTAGATCTTGCCTTTGCAGAGACTGTGGGGAGTCAGTAGTCATAAATGCAGTGCCCCCCCCAATAACTTAGGGCTCACCTTCTAAAGAGTGGAGGCCTTATTGGGCGATGGTGATCATCGCCCAATAATACTGTATGGCTGTAGTGTGGAAAACCGACAGGTAGCTTGGCCGGTTTACACATTCAGAAAAAGCATGCAGTATAGACCTCCACCTGAGACAGTGACGTAGCTAGCCACTGGTACCCGGGAGCGAAACTCGCAATGTCAACCCCCCCCCAGAAGTGCAGTGCGTGTGATGGCACTTCCGTGGTGGTGGTGGTGATGGTGACGTCACTTCCGGGGGTGACGTCACATCCCATGTTTTTTAAAAATATTAAAAACAAATTTAAAAAATGATCTGCTTGCCTGAGGGTCCAAACCCTCCCTCCCTTTTAACAAAAGGCAGTCATTCACCGTCGCCCCTTGCCCCGCCACCTGCCTGCTGTCCCCCACTCAGCCCTGTGCCCCCCCCTTACCCTTGCTGGCTGCTGCCTTTTTTGCCCCAGCCTCCTGAGTCTCCAGCGAAAAAAGCGCTGGAGACTCAGGTGGCTGGGCCGAAAAAGGCAGGTCGTTGGCCATCGCCTCCTTGCCCCGCCACCTGCCTGCGCCTCTGAACTTTCGATTGCTCTTTGACGGAGAGTTTCAGAAGTATTCGTTGAATTCCAGCCATTTCCGCCATCAGCACATGCGCGGTTTGCAAAGTAGTTTAGAACAGGAAGAGACATTGCTTCACGCTTGCTGTAATCTTTCAATATATTGTTTTTTATATATAATAGAGAGAGAGAGAAAGGTAATCACGGAGCTGCGGCAAGGTTTTTCAAGAAAAAAAAAATGGGCGCGTGTGTCACCCCCCTCTGAGGCGCTTTTTGGGGTGGAACCCAGGGATAATGAATGATCACGGAGCAGCAGCAATGCTTTTGAAAGGTTGTTCGGGGGGGGGGAACATACGCAGCGCGTGTCACCCCTGAGGTTCTTTCTGGTGTGTCACCCACGGGCACACCATCCCCCAAGGCCTCCCCTTAGCTACGCCACTGACCCGAGAGCACATGTGGCATATTGCACTCGGGGACACTCCTGCTTCAAGACCTCCCTACCCACAGACAACTTGGCAAGCCAGGCAAGGGTTCCAGGCCAGTGTTCTCGTTGATGCGCTACT
This sequence comes from Plestiodon gilberti rubricaudatus, assembly GCA_026170595.1. NCBI lineage: Eukaryota > Metazoa > Chordata > Lepidosauria > Squamata > Scincidae > Plestiodon > Plestiodon gilberti. The sequence goes on from JANXHW010000005.1 coordinate 112,561,916, forward strand.
TCATGAAAAAGCTTTTCTTCTGTTTTACATGAGGAAACATTCAGGAGGACTATCACAAGTACTTTGGTGATGGGGTGTAAGTAACCTGGTTCAAGATAAAATGACAAGGCTTCACAAACCTACCTTTCTGAAGAGGAAGGTCTGGTTCTGGTGGCTGTCAAAGAACAACGCGGTGTAGGATCTTCACTGGCCACCAGGTTGTTTCTGGGCATGATTCAAAGTGCTGATACTGACCTTGAAAGCCCTAAACCAGTGATGGCGAACCATTTGGGCTTGGTGTGTCAACATTTTTGAACATGCCTAACTTGACTCTGCTGGTGTGTCACATCCCCCCCCCAAACTTTTAATAGTAATTTGACTATTGCTACTTTTAATAGTAATTTTGAGCTGAACTAAAAACAACTATAGAACACATTGCATTTTATTTAACATCAATTAGTGACTTTTTTGTTGCTGAGTTTTAGTAATTTGAAAGAGGTCTGTCAAAATCCCTGCCCTAAATGTTCAAGACAAGCCTGTAAAACTTTTGAAAAAATGTAAGGTGTGTCAGGGCCCTGAGGAAAACACTGCCGTGTCACCCAAAATGATCTCGAGTGTTGCCTGTGACACGCGTGTCATAGGTTCGCCATCACGGCCCTAAACAGTCTGGCACCTGTGTATTCAAAGGCCTGCCTGCTCCCATAGGAACCTGTCTAATTGGGAAGCTCTTTGTTGGAAGCCTGACTCTGGGTGCCTCACTCACAAATAAGGCTGACTCTGGGTGCCTCACCCACCTTCAGAGGGCAGAGGTGTGGCAGCCAGACTGAGAGGCTCTGCTCTGGCAATGGCACCTGGGCGCAACTCCCACATCCATTTCACTGGCAGCCACTCTGATGACTTTGAGGAGCCTGGCTAAATGCATTGGTTTGTCTGGGCATTTACTGAAACCTATTACTGAGTTTTGCTGCTGCTATGGTGTTTTTAATATTGGTTGCTTTTCTTTTATGACAACATTGTCTTTAATAATACAAGAAGCCACCTTGAGAACTAGGCATAAAAGGCTGGGTAGAAATTTTTCAAATAAATAAAACAACAGAAAATATTTGAAAACACTTAGACAAGCAAAAGGAGAATTTAACATTTCCATCTAAACTGCTTAGTTCTTAAGTATTTAGTTAATTAGCTAAGTGTATAGGCTGCCACCTAGCAGTAAAAATTCCCAAGGCAGCTGGGACAGATGTAATAAAACAGCATATATTTTAAAACCCAGCAACAATGTTAAAAGACACACGAACAGCAGCCAAAGAGTCAATATAATTCAGCAGAGTCATTAAAACAATGCTAAAACCAGCCATAAGACATGTCTTTGCCTAGTGCCAAAAAGACAACTGAACTGGTGCCAGGCAAGCTTCTCTTGGGGTGGCATTTAACAGACGAACAGCCCAATCCTATCCCCAACGAGATGGGGTTAAGTTTAGTTGGGGGGACATGGGGAGGGTGGAATGGGAGGGGCGCACATCCAAGGAGACCCATTGGGGTAGCTGGGTTTACTTGGGGTAAAGGGATGAAAGCAACTATATACCAGGTCCCCTGAGTTTGTGCCTTTGTCCCCACAGCCTCTCGTTCTGCTGGACTGGCTGTCATGTCCTATCATGCTTCCACTCCCAATTCCTACTCTGTTGTTACCTTGCTCTTCTCGAACCTCTCCATCCTCATTCCAAAGGGATGAGGAGTCCCAAACCAGAGGCCACTCAGCTATCTCCCTATCAGCTTTTCCCCAGTGTTCGGTCTAAAAGCTGCTCTGCCACCTTTTTATGTTACGCACCAGCAGTCTGGTTCCGTCTTAGTTCAAATGAAACCCGTCCCTCTTGTAAAGGTCTGGCTTGTCCCAAAATTTTCCCCAGTGCCTAATGAATTTAAACCCCTCCTCCTGACACCTCCATCTCATCCACGCATTGAGACCCCTGAGCTCCACCTGCCTAGCTGGACCTGAGCGTGAAACAGGTAGCACTTCCAAGAATGCTACCTTTGGGATCCTGGCTTTGAGCGTCCTACCTAGCAGCCTACATTTGGCTCCTAGGACTGCCCAGCTACGTTTCACCCATGTCCTTGGTGCCAATATGCACCACAACTGTTACCTCCTCCCCGGCACTTTCTACCAGCCTATCTAGACAAGACGTGATGTCCACAGCATTTGCACCATGTAGTCCTCACATCCATCACAGACCCCCCCTCTATGTTCCTGACTACAGAATCACCTACTACAAGAAGCCCCCAACCCCCCTTCCGCACAGGAGTACCCTTAGTACAACTGGATACAGGCTCATCACCTGAAGAAGGGGTCCCCACTAGGGGATTGTTTCCCTCTTTTCCAGAACGACGTCTTCCAGCCCTGGGACTTCAGCACATAACCATGACTTATGCCCAAGAGGCATATAGTCGTACATGCGACAGTGCAAAATACTGGATAGCCCCCACCCTGCTGCTGTCTATGTGTGTTTGCTTTGGGTTTATCAAGAAAGCTTAATGCAGTTGGACCTCTCCTCTTCTCAAGGGAAGCGAAGGGCAGCGTTTGGGGCCTGGCTTCCTCGCCCAGCTGCTAAACTCGCACAGATGCTTAATTCGCTGTGTCTTCTCTTACCTCGGCACTTTGTCCCAATGAGGCACTTGGGAAGTGCCTCACAGTCATGCTGAGAGGTCATTTTACGTCTCTCCACACAGTGAAGACAGCAGAGTTTTGTTTTTAAAATTCCTCTTTAGGTTTGTCCGACACATACAAAATTTGCTCTTAAGTGGCAGAAAATTTTGAATGGCAAAGTATCCCGGAGGGAGGGAAGCAAGGAAGATATTAAAGTAGTAACAGCACTGCGCATGGTTCAATTAACTAAGATTAAAAAACAGAACAGGACAGATTTGGTCAAAAAGCACCACACCAATGGAGAGCCTATTTTGCCACTGGAGGCTTTTTTGGAAGTGAATCTTGCCAACCATGGAAATATTATTCCGAGAAAAAAGATTTAAGGGTAAAAAAGCCATGTAGAAAATATTTATCAAGCCAAAAAACGTATTAAAAACAATAACATCCACAGCTATGCTGTTTTAGACCTAGCAAATGTCCTACGATTTAGGACGAAACGTCGGCCCTTGCCTTTGTATTTGAAATGATTTTTATTTCTTGTTTGCTAACTTTTAGCATTATAGAGACTTGTATTTTTAAAATTGTTTTTAATATGTTTTTTTGGCTTGATAAATATTTTCTACATGGCTTTTTTACCCTTAAATCTTTTTTCTCGGAATACTGTTTCTGGCCACGAAAGCTTTCGTTTGACATGGAAATATTCTTTAGCAGTTACTCTGCAGACGTCTTGCTGTAAAGAATCTTGAAACCTCCTGTCTCCTCGCCCCCATTGCTCTCATCTCCCCCTCCAACCTCGGCAGACATTTGTGGTATCACTTAGGACTCAAAGGATAAATTTAATTCATTTCTCCTCCAGCTGGCAGTTGCAACGTGGAGGTGACAGTGCTTTAAATTAAGGTCTGTGGGTATAAAAGGCCCATGTGTTTAGTTTAATCAAATGTTCATTTCCTCAAGTTTGTGTTTATATTAAAACCGCATCAGCAGCAGCGTGAATTTTCGGCCTTTCCCCTGCAACAGAAACCGTCATGTGGATTCTGCACAGAGTTCTCTTTCAACGCTTTTTCATCTGCCAGGTTTTGTATGCAATGCAGACGGCGGCAGGAAAAGAGAATGCCCATCATATCCATGCAGAATGCGGGAAAAGGCACCCCTCACTAGGGAGTCCAATCTGAAAGGGGGAGTGGAGGGCTTTATTCCTTTTCAATAACTTTGAAAGCCTGATCCTATGTGCAACTAGACCAACACAAAAGGTATAGGATAAAGCACTGAGAATGCAGTCGACAGAACAACTTTGAGCACAGGCGGCACTGGCAAGCAATGCGAGCTGACTGTCAACATGGTGTTGATGCTACAGCAGGAGCAGCAATCACTGCCGTAACTTGGAGGGGAGAAGGTACAAAAAGAGCCCTGGCAGACAGCTGTATGCAACCCTGCGACGTGATCAATGAACGAGTAATTACGCACACAGAAAGGAAGGAGGGCTGGAGAGGACTCACCTCTGCGCCTTCCTAAAAGTCTTTCCCAGCACCAGTGGCACTTAGCTTAGAACTGTCCAGGCACCTGATGATGGGATTGTGACTGACAGATGTGGCTCATGTAAGATTTTGTCTCAAGCCGTCATGGCTGTTCTCCAGGTCATGAGGCAGCCCTTCTAACAACTGAGCTTGGCACTGAGGGCAGAGCTACATCTTAAAACTGAACTCTGGCTTTACTTATTGATGACATGTTTAACTTGCCCTCCCTCCAAGGAGTACACAGTAGTACACAAGGCGCTCTCCTTCCACGTTGTCCTCCCTATGAGGTAGGCCACACTGAGAGTGAGTGACAGGCCCAAGGTCACCCAGTGAGCTTCACAGCTGAGCCGTTGCATAGGAGGGGGGCTGCCTTATTCTCAGTCAGAGGATGAGTCCATCTAGTCTAGTACTGTCTGCTCCAGGGGTGGGCAGACTTCAGGTTTGTGGGATTTACTTGGTTTCTTACTAGGGTTGAGGCCCACCAACTGGAACCTGATGTAAAATAGTGGCTTAAGTGTTAAGGAGCAGGCAGATTCTAAGCGCGCGCTCAGCCCAGGAATTTGCTTTCGGTATCAGAACAGTCCTTTTGCACAGAAAGCCACCTTTGGGTGCCCTTCTCTCCCCTAGCTTTCAGCAGTTAGCAGTAGTGTAACGACGGTGGAGCGCGTGGTTCAGCTGAACCAGGCGCTGCCTGCTGCGGAGGCGCCGAGTCCGACTCGAGTCCGCGCTGCTGCTGTCTTCCTCCTGACGGAGAGAGCCTCGCTCCGTCAGGAGGAAGACAGCAGCAGCGCAGACTCGAGCCGGACAGAGGCGCGCTCCACCGTTGTTACAGAGAGAGAGGTCCTGGGGTGAGGTGAGCCCGCCGGCGGCGAACTTCCGCTGAAGGAGTCCGGCAGAGGCAGGGAATTGAAGGCACACGCACAGTTCAGTTCAGTTCAGGCAAGTTAAACATGTCATCAGTTCAGGCTTCAGCGGAAGTGAGTGAGTGTGTGTGTGTGCCTTCAATTCCCCGCCGCCGCCGCCGGACTCCTTCAGCGGAAGTTCGCACCGCCAGCGGGCTCACCTCACCCCAAAGGACCTCTCTCTCTGTAACGATGGTGGAGCGCGTTACAGCAGCAGGAAGAGAGGTAAACTGGCCGGGTTCGCGCTGGGGGTGTGTGCCCGGTGCAGGGTCCCGCAGGGTCGCCCCCTCCCGGAGCGCGGCGCCTCCCTCCCTGGAGTGCGCCGCGGCCGTGAGGCCGCACCGATGTTTACTGTATAGGGGCGCCAATTCCCCCCCTGAACCGGGCACCAACGGAGCAAGTTACGCTACAATGTATAAATAAATACATAAATATTGTCGCACAAGCCATGATGTCTATATACACCCTCCAGGTTTTAGCGGTCGCCTCTCTCCGAATGCAGGATACAGGTATCTTGTTGCCTTGTATGCTCCCAGAGGCATCTGGTGGGGCCACTATGAGATACAGGAAGCTGGACTAGATGAGCTCTTGGCCTGATCCAGCAGGGCTCTTCTTATGTTCTTATTGTTAAACAGTTGGAAGTCAGAAACCCTTGCATACAAATCACCAAGAAATCTAACAGGAGACCCCGATCTACTTTGCCCACCCCAATAGCAGCAGGAGCTCCCAAAGTTGTCTGACAGAGAACTTCCCTGTCCCGCCTATTTGGAGTCGCCAGGGATTGAACCTGGGATGCTCTGCATGAGAAGCACAGGCTCTCCCGCAAGTAGGTAAAACAAGCATACATATTTATTTTACTTTGGGCAAGTACGTCAATAAATCCAGATTAAATCTCATGGGAATTAAAGCAAGTACTCTAATTGCGATTATAGAAACAAAACCAAGGGCTCTCCATCATAGAGGATAGTTATTATTTACTGTGACAAGGGGAAACTTCATTTTCATAATGCAGTATTAAATATTTCTGGGGTATCTTATAGCTTAAACGCATTTTATAATGCCACTCTACTTTTGTATAGCACCTTTTGTCTGAGGTGCTGAAAGTATTCGATAGAGATGAATATAATTAATAGTCCTCTCCATGCTCATGTCGTTAGGAACGATAAAGTACATATTATCTCCGTCTTACACAAGGGGAAATGCGGAATTGCCTACATCGAGAGCTTAAAAATCAGGAGACTGACTTCAGGCCTTGAGTTTGTAAGAAGAGGATTCTCTTGGGCTGTGGTGATTTAAGCTTTAGTGCGCAAAAGTCTGAAAGTTAGGCTGTGCACTTAAAACTGCTGACTTGCATGTTGAAGGCTTTCAGAAGCAAGAGCTGCTCCAACGCAGCTGTATTCATGACAGCAAAGTCACCAACTTTGATAGTGTTTTCTTAGAAATATACCCTGTTAGGGAGAAGGGCCTGAAATATGGAAGTGGGGGAATTCTCTTTTTCTAGGAAACTCCGAATGGTGCATTTTGCCTGCCTTATGTGAATTTGCTTTCACATTTGTCCAGAGGAAGAGTGAGGTCAGCTTGCAGCTGCTTATACTCACAATCACACCAAACACATGTGCAGAATTCACCATCTGTCTTATATTCGGAAACTAGGGATTGTTGCTTGGGTACATTTTTTAAAAGAGTCAATTTCTTACTGTGATTCTTTCCCCCCATGGAATGAACATTGGCTGTTGAACTCTCAAAAGCTGCAATGGTCTTCATAGCTCTTTCACCTTCCCCCATGGCTAGCAAATAAAGAATAATTTATGAAAAGGATACCAATACATAAATAAAACAACAAACAATAAATACAGTACATAAACATAGATAGATAGATAGATAGATAGATCGATAGATAGATAGATAGATAACAAGGGTTACTTTGATGCAGGAAAATAGGCAGAAATGAACTACTCATCAGAGGGGTTGTATTATGAAAAGAAATACAGGTTGCAAGGTACTATACGTTTGACACTGAAAGCACTACAGCAATACTAAATCATCACCATAACTGCGTTCTGCTCTCTGGCACAAGGAATGCCATTTTTGTGTTGCATGATCTTTAAACCTTGTTAGAGAAGACTCTGTTAGAAGGACTCTCCTGCGCGTTGCTTTCTCTCCGCTGACGGGCTCCTACGACGAGGGGGCGGGGCGCCTCGTACCGGAGAGTAATGGTGGGGCAGAAAGCTGCAGAACTTAGCTTTCCGTCCCACCTGGAGCGACACCAGTGCTAGAGAGAAAAGGAGAAATGCTCTTTTCCAGGTGCTACTGCTCTCTGCGGTGGGGTTGTCTCCTACTATGGACAGAGCTTTTTCAGTGGTGGCACCTGTGATAACTGGAAGTCCTTCCCAAATTAGGTATTTCAGGCCTGTTCATTTGTCCATTATTGGTGAAAATCATTCTTTTTGGTCTCTACATCTGATGGTGTTTTAGCGTCAAACTAGACATACACACAGATGCGTATAAGAGAGCATACTTCCAACTGGAAGCACCTCGTATTTTTAAGATACAGCCCGGGGTGGGGGGGAGGCCAGGGTATGCAAGGTGGTACACTCTTCCAAGTAACCTGTGAAGCACCAAATTCCTGAAAGTGGCACTTTGTGGGACTAACGGCTGTATGGAGGGTGGCATTTTGGCTTGAAAACAGTGCATGGGGAAAGAGTGAACTTCCTTCTCCCTGTGCTCCCTAGTATGAACTGGATTGTGTCCCTGCATGGCAATATTTTACAAATAAAGAGGCACTTCTGGTTGGAAGCATACCTGTACTGCACACATTTGCATGCATATCTAGCTTGGCCATTAGATGTGAAGTTTGTTCCATCAATTTTGAGGTGATATTGAAATTATTTTATTTCTGTAGTGATTCGCTTTGAGGGCTTTGCAGCATTATAAAAATTAGTGTGTGTACCTCTCTCTCTCTTGCTCGATAGTAAGATTTAAAAAATTAACTATGGCCAGAATGGGCAACTTAACTATCCCTGACATTGCTGACTTTCACAGAGACCTGGCTACGCAACTCCCAACTCCCGCTATTAATGTGTAATTCTGTCCACGTTCATGTCCATGGAGAAAGCAACATGATTTTATTAATCCTCTTTATACAGCAATTTAGGGCTGGTTCTGACATAATCTTTTGCAGCCACAGCTTGATTCCTGGAGTGATTCCAGCAGTTGTGTGCATGGGGAAATGCCTCGTGCAAATGGCTTGACTTGATCTGAGAGAGGCAGAAGTCTTGCAGCCACCACTCTGCTTTCTGGAGTTGCCAGCAAACAAGTGTATTGCTGACCCATTCATGCAGAGCACTTCCACACAACCACGGTGATCATTCCAGAAGTCATGCAACGTCTACAAAATGTTCCATTAGATCTACGCTTAGTAAGATCATGAGATCCATGATCTGTGCCCACCCTGCTAATGCTTCCCCCCTCTCATTTTTCTCTCCCCTTTTCAAACCTCACAGAACAGCCTGCCCATCTGTTTATGATTTACCCTTCACAATGCCTTGTTTCCGACTGCATAGATAAACACACTAGGTTATTTCACAGGCAGCTGGTTAGCTCTAATTACACTGTAACTACATCAAAACCATGGAAACCTTTACCACCCTAGGAGAAGAAAAGAGGTGTCTGAAAAAAGAGCTATGCAGGAAACATTATCCTGATTTTGTTTACCCTCCTAGAACAACCCTGTCCTCTGGCCTTTAATCCTGCTGGTCACAATAAAGCACTTTCGGATAGAATGAAACATAATAATTAAAATTTCATAATCCCATATACCAGGGGAGGAAAAGCTGACAACGGCATCTTTTCAGAGCTTACAAAAAAAAAATTGTGGAAAAACAGACAGGTTTTTCCAGACATCAATGGATTCATTCTGAGATTCATATTATCTGGCAGGCCTGCCTGCCTGCCTGCCTGCCTGCCTGCCCCCCCCCCCCTCTGTATTTTTCAAATTATTGTATCATGGTTCCAGGGCCACTCCCAGAACAACCAGTTCTTAATGAGAGAAAATGTATGACGCGGACCTTTAGGAAGGGAACAAAAATTCACTGTAAGTATTGTATAGTACTAAGTTCATCACTCTACAGGTGTTGGCAAAAAAACAAACAAAACTAACGCTCACCATATACACAAAATGAGAGAAACGAAAAATCAAGAATATGAATGTGATTTAAACAAATAAACTAGGCAACAAATAAAGTACGTATAATGAAAACTGAAGGCATAATGAACCTAAAAACATTTTCTTGCGCATTCCTACTGAAAAACATGACTCGGGTTTCCTCTGCCCCCACTTCGGGAGCATGTCTGAAGTGACTCTGAGTATGTTTGTGTCCCAACAAAGGAGAATGTGAGGCATGTGGGTCAGGAAAAGATGAGGTCCCAGAATATTGCTCAGCATTGTTCTCCTCTGTGCTTGAATCCAGCACTGACCTTGACAAGGAAGCCTTCCAGTTCAGGAACATTGTGTTTTAATAACACCACACACTCAGAGCATTTTTCTTCTGCTGAGCACCTCATCTCTATTTCCACCCCCCCTCCACATTTCTGCTGCTGTTGCTCCTACACCCAGCTCTCAACTTATCTGTGGCTCAAACCCAGACAGCTGGGTGATGGCGAGAGAGGAAATTTAATTAAAAAGTCAAAATCTTAAATCAGAAAAAAGGAGCTCGCCAACCTCTCCCCCTCCTTCCTGACTTGATATATAAATAGAGCCCATCAGGCTGGTGAAGGGTGCTTATTATTTCTTTTAGCGTCATGAGCATGAAGAAAAAACTCAATGGGTTTTTCTCTGGAGAGCACACAGCATAATCATTCAATGCCTGTGTGGGATTCTACTGTAGAAAGTTGAACGGTATTTTTAGGTTTGTTTATTTAGCGTGGTTTTTTTTTAAATAGCCTTTGGCGCTGTAACATGATTGGAAAGCTGCTTATCATTTGCTCTTCTCCTACCTCTCAACTCTCTCTCTCTCTCTCTCTCTCTCTCTCTCTCTCTCTCTTCTATTCTGCTTTATCTTCATAAAGAAATCAAAGCAGCTGGCAAGCCCCACCTCCATGCCAACACACTCCTCAAGCCCTGCACCCTGCTCTCCCAATGAATACGAATGCTAGTTGGCAGGTTGACGGAAAAGCACGTCAGTGTGGAGGCAGAGCTTGCTAGCTTGCTCTTGTTTCCACTCCATCATGTGCACAATGTCCACATGATGATAAGGAGCTAATACGGCTCTAGTTCTTCCTTCACATTGCTGGCTTGATGGCAGTAAAACAGCAGTACAAAGCAAAAAAAAAAAATGGGTTACTCCCCATCAACAGCAGCAGCAGACTGACCAACCAACCTTCAGTCAACGCCAAAGGTCTCCCAGAAGAGTGAGTACTTTGCCAGGCATTGGAAGACACCCAATGATGGGGTGGGGAGGGCCTCTCAAAGGAGGGCATTCCATAAGGTTGGCACCAAAACCAAAAAGCCCTGCTACTTGTAGTCACCTAGTGCACTTCAGTCTGGGGGACAAGGAAAAGGGGATATGAAAGATGACCTCAGATTAATACCTACAAAACACACACTCAAGGGCAGTGTGTGCATTATAAGTCACAATCATATTTCTTTTCATGAGATGGCCTCGCTTAAAACAAACAAGCAAAATAGGGATAATCTAAATTCTGACTATGTGTCATAGAAGGCAATGAGTTGGAGACACGATTGTTGTCTTATGGCATAACCCTGCCTATTTATAGGCCAAGGAGTCGCAAAAATGCCTTACAGCACTTTTGTGGTTCCTCTGGAGTAAGCAGCGACAGCGCGGAGGCCGGCACCACTTACTCCACCACCTAACTGGACCTGCGCCAACTGACCCAGGTAAGGGCCACGCCGGTCGGTGCAGGGGCGTGGGGAGGGAGGGCAGGGGTGGCGAGGGAGGGGGCCATCGGCCGGGCCAACCTGGGAGGGGGCGGGGATATCGGTACTGGGTTGCATCGATATCCAACACCCCTTCCCAGGCTGGGCTGGCCTTACAAAACCTTGCTGGACGTTCACCAGCTCCAGAGCTGGTGCGCATCCAAGGAGGCCCATTGGGTCCTCCATCCTGCACTTACACCGGGGAAAAGGGAGGAACGTTAGGCCCTTTAGGCTGGCTGCCGCATCTTAGACAGGATCGGGCTGCCCATAAACTCTGCTCAACATAACAAATGAATGAAGACAAGACTAAATTTCAATCACCAGTTTTAAGTTACTGGATTCTCCCTATTCCAGGGGTTCTCAACCTGTGGTACGCATACCCCTAGGGGTATGCAGACTGCAGGTTGGGGGGTACGCGAGATGCTGCCCATTATCAGCTGCTGCGATCAGCAGCTGATAACGGGCAGCGGACCCCCCTCAAATGTGATTTTTTTTCCAGCCTGTGGCGCGGCCGAGCGGGCCCTCCCGTCCACGCCGCAACCCAGAGTGAATGGCTACAGCTCTGCCAAATCAGCAGGGCTGTAGCCTTTCCTTCCGGCTTGCAGCGCGAGTGGGAGAATCCGCTCGGCCGTGCCACTGGCCACAAAAAACACTTTTGGGGAGGGGGTACATGGGACTTTGGGGGTCCGGGGTACACCAACCTTTGGGGGCCCACATAGGGGGTACGCAGACCCCTAAAGGTTGAGAAACCCTGCCCTGTTCTATTCATTTTCTTCCTTACTATTCCTACCATTTACTTATTACTGACTAATTCTTATTCCAGTAGCTCAGATGAGTGCTCTTGTAGTCATGTTAAATGAAAAAACTGCATAGCAGCTCACTCCTACAGCAATATTCCATCATTTTAATAGCCCTTCCTTAAAAAATGTTATTTGAAATGTGTGTTCTCCTCCTCCTGAATGACAACATATATTGCCCTTTTGTGGTTTCTCCCTTCCCTTCCCCCACCTCAGCAAACCTACTACCCTCCTTTGTTACATTTACCTACTCATCACATTACTGCAAGAACGGGGCTAACTCCACTGTACCAGTAAGTAGGAAGCAATTTCCACCACCGTGAAATCCCCTGCACAAGCCCTTGATATGCCCTTGTCTAAACTTCACACACAGAGGAGTCTCCCAGTCAGTCCTTGATTTTCTGGTAATAACGTTTTATTTTGGCCCAATCCGATCCCCTCCTCCACCTGTGTAACTAGTGTTGCGCCGATGGAGGCTGCTTTACGGCTGTCATAAAACAGCTCCCGCTGACAAGCGCAGCAGACCTGCCAGTGGGAAGGGCCTCAGCGGACACCGCCGAGCCAACAGATACCCGCCGGAGAAGGTATGCCCGAGCAGGGGGTTGGAAGAAGGTGGGGAGGAGGCGGAGAGGGGGCGGGGTGGGTGGATTGGGGAGGGGGGAGGCAGAATGGGATGGTGACAAGGTGGGGAGGAGGGCAGATCGGTGGTGGCAGTGCATGCCAAATCCCGAGCCCCTTCCCAGGCCTGATCCGCTTTCATGGAGCAATGTGGACTTGTGCCAGCGATTGAGCTGGCACAGATCCAAGTTGCCCCATAGCAGCGGTTGCTAGTCTCTTTGGGCAGAAGTTTGGTTTCTGCAGTTTGTGTTTTATATTTTTAAAATATTTTTGGGGTCTAGTAATTTTAGACATGCTGCTATATTGAGTAGCCTGCTGCTGCTGTTTTATGTTGTAATGATGTTTTATCATCTTGTTCAATAAAGTTAGAATTGCTTTTTATTGTTTTAATTGCTTTTTATTATAAGCCCTCTGGAGAGCCCTGTATTTTAGGGGGGAAAGGTGGGATCAGATCCTTTAAATAAATACTGTACATACAATTACAGGTGACAGCAAGCATCCAGAATGGTGCTCAGAGTGGTCGAGGCCAGCAGTCTTTGAATACATGTTTGAATAAAGTTGTGAATGATCTTGGCAGGGGCCTTTTTCCAACCCACGATGCTGCACCTTCCACTACAACCTACACAACATGGGTGTTGTAGAAGAATTCACAAGGTTTTCCCTGGCCTCCATAATGGAAAGCACTTCCTTGTTCCCATTATCCTTCCCTCACCCCACATAACACAGAGAATCAAAGCAAAACAATCCAAGGGAGGAAATGTCACAACATGCTGCACAACCCTCCCTGAGAACCCATCTGTCACCCTCACTCCCCTATTTCCCACCCCGACCCTCACGTGCTTGTTATCTTAGACACCGCAGATATTGGCTGTGAATAAAGGACAAGAAAGAATGAGAAAAGAGAATAAAATATGAGATCAGCAAAGGGGCCACTCTTCACATTTTTTAACCATTCATATCCCTTTTCTGCTTTTTTCTTTAGGGCGGGAGGACAGGGCCTTAACATTCATGACTGAGGCGGCAATGACAGATGTCGCTTTCCTCACACCAAGAGCATTACGATGTGAGAAGTGGCACCTGCCAAAGTTCCCACTTCTATGCCACTGTTCAAGGTGCCAGAGGCCCCTCCTCCTTGGTACTGGGTAACACTCTCTGCCTCCTTTTTATAAAATGGTGGTGTGATGTCACTACTGTTACTCACCTTCAGTCAGGGTGTGACCCAACCCACCAGCTGAAGGCCACTGCTATTGGTGATCAGTTTTGCCACACTGGTGTATATATGAAAATATTGTGTATTTAGGCCAGTTTCTGCTGCAAGGCTTCTTCCGTTCCTCCACCCTCCATCAACCCCCCACTCTCCCCACCCACCCCCCACATCAGTGGTGCTGAATCAGCTGCTCATACACACACAAAAAAAATGAAACAAAACACCCTACAGGGCTCTTTCTTAAAGGAGTGAACGTCCACCCATGGTCCCTGGAGGTTTGCTTCACGATGAGCAGTCACTGGAAAGAAAACAAACAATGGGAGGACTCTGAATGAGCTGTTATTACGATCTCTTGGAAAAAAAGGAGGGAAAAAATCCCCAGAGATTCTGAATGAGAGGTTTAGGTGTAACTGGAGGGTTAAATGGCCTGCTTGCTTGTTTTAATGTGTGTATTGTTGTATCACTGTCTCCCTCATTAGGATTACAAATCAAAGTTAACTTCCCCCACCCATTACTATGGACCTGAGGTTGAGGACAGAAATTTCATTGGATGCATGACCCCTACCATATGAACACATATGACCCAATGGCCCCCATTTACCGAGGACAGTCCCTATTTTCTGGTACCTGCCCCTGATAATTCACAGTTCCTACTTTGCCCGTATTTGGGGAGAAAGATTTTGGGGTTGCCTTCAAAAATAAGAACATAAGAACATAAGAAGAGCCCTGCTGGATCAGGCCAAAGGCCCATCTAGTCCAGCTTCCTGTATCACACAGTGGACCCACCAGATGCCTCAGGGAGCACACAAGACAACAAGATACTTGTATCCCGTTGCCACTCCCTTGCAAATGTTAGTGTGCGCACTTGTGTTCTAGTGCTGTTGTTCCTCAGATTCCACTGGCTTGCCTGGGTCTCTAGAAGATACTTCAAACTCTAGAGTGGGAGTGGAGGTTTCTTGAATGTAGGCTGCCAATCAACAGGAGCAGGGCATTTTTCTGTGGTGGCTCTGGAACTCTAGCATCCAACCCACACACCCACATCCAGCCCAGGAGGTCTCCTTTCCTTGCTTGCTTTTGGAAGTAAATGGAAACATTTTTTATGTTGCCAAGCCTTCAGGAACTAACGGATGTTTGTTCGAAACAGAGGGTACATTAGCTGCTGTTTTTATTTGATTATTTTCTCCCCAGAATACAACTAGATGGATCTTCCACTTTTGAAAAAAATATAATAGTTGCAAATCAGGGCTGAACTGCAGAGGGGCTGAAGCACTGGGGAAAGAGATTTAACCCTTTCTGCCTCGTGCCATTTTCCCAATGGAGATTGCTGTCAAAAAGCTGCCCTGAGTGTGGGATAACACTTTGTTTTCTTCTGCTGGGCAAACAGCAGCTTGGGGGGGGGGATTTTTAATGACAACAATGGAGAGGGGGGGAATGATTTATTGCTACATGGATTTGTTGCTGAATGGATCAGTGCTACAGTCCTGATCCATTTCCCCATGGCTGCTGTTGATTACAGAAAAATGCTGGCACCAAAATCAGCTAATGCTCGCACCATAACAAAGTGTCACACTACTGCAAGGCTGGCTGGCTGGCTGCTTGTGGACTAACCTGGACTTGACTGGCTTGAGAACCCTGCTGTGCTTTTGACCTTGGACTGGCTTGATAAACCTGTTCTGGACTTGGACTGTTAGACCGGTGAGTGGAGAAAAAGGGGAACTAATCAGCCTAGGACTCTTAAAAGGATAGGAAAGGGGAGTTTGGCAGCACTTATGGCCTTTCACCAAATGCTAGAGCAGCAATACTGAAGGCTCCTCCTTGTGCAGCCTAGGAGGTCATCTTTCAATGCCAGAGTAAGAGGAGATGGGTAAGATGTTTCCTTGTGCTGACGTTACAATCTTTGCTGCTTTACAGTGGAATGGATTGTGGAATTCACTTTATCTTTTAAAATCATGTCTGGGCCAAGAAGAAGAAGTAATAGCAATAATTCAAATAGCTATGGAAACAGCTATGGTTGTCAGCCTTCACTGTTTAAATTCTTAATCTTGTAACCATGTACACGATTGCAGCCCATCAGAATAGCCACGCTAGAGATGCACAAGTTGACGATGACATTACAGGTAAGTTTTCTCACTGGCTGTAGTATCTGAATATGCATTTGAGCTTTTCCCAGTCGTTATTATTACCACATATTCCTTCACAACAGCACCCAACACAGTCCATTATCAAGAGGACAGGAGATTGCCCCCTGCACAGAAGAGTTCTCATTCTCAGCCTCTTGCTCTGTCTTCATAAAAACTACCATTACTAGTATGTTTCCCCATCCCCATCATGCACAGCATACATCATTGTATTAAAGGCGGTGATTGGACTACCGGCACAAGCACTGGCAAGGTGTTCGATGAAATGGGTGTTGCCACAGTAACAAATGGAGGCCCGGAGTTCGTTAACAGCATCGACATCCAGCATCAACATCAACATGTGCATGGAGAACCGTTCCCGAGACGAGGCTGCTGATACCATGAGGCGGCCTCGGCTTGATGGAACATGAAAGGGCATATGAAGCCTTTTGTCAACTATTAATAACGCTTAAATATTAGAAGGTCAACAAATGGAAGGTGCAGGATTCCAGCACAAAAGATTTAGTGTCAAATTATCCAGGGTAAGAGGATGGAAGAGAATAAAGAGGCTACAGTGAAACCCCCCCCCCAAAAAAAAAACCCAAACAAAAAAACACAGCATAATGTTATTTTTTAAATGGCTCCACCAGCTGAACCTCAATAGAAGCCAGAATTTCCTGCTTCTGTCTGGAGTGCAGTAAGGGTCCTTGGAGAGCTGATAAACAAAGATAAGTGCTTTGGACAATGGGATATTTAAGTCTAAATAATTTCCTCAGATTGAAAAAGCAGTGGGGCAACATCCTCTTATTTCTAGGCTTTCTATAAAGCTTATCTGTAATAAAATGTGAATTCATCTTGATAAGAGGCCATATATAGTCACAATACAAAATCGCACCCCTACATTATTATTTGCTTCTAAAAGTAACAAATCTTGCAACTTTCCCCGATTTTTCAGTATGAGCTCCAGTTGCTGTTGTGTGTTCAATTTTTTACAATACAGTCCCGTTTTCCGCAAATTCACAACCTGTGATTTCGCTTATCCATGAGAAGCATGTTGGCCACCTACCTCTCCATAATCGTAGGTTGTTATTGGATATCCGCGGTTTGGCGAGCTCTTTAAATGACCATGGGAGGCTTCCAAATGGCACGGATAGCTTTTCTGCTGGCCATTTTAAAGGACTGTGTGCTACTCGCAGGCACCATTTTGAAGGTTTTCACTACATTCTGAAGGTCTTTGAATGCAGCAGAGACCTTCAAAATGGCACAGAGTCCTTTAAAATGGCACCCATAAATGCTGGGGAGTTTGTCAAACCACAGATTTTGAAGATCTCCAATGAATCCTGCTAGCAGGTAGGCTGCCCCTTCTTGGGCCTCTCAAATGTACGCCAGCAACATTGCGGGCATGCATTTGAGGGGACCCATCGGGGCAGCTGGTGCATTACTCAGGGTAAAGAGACAAACATCCCTTTACTCTGAGGAGGCCGCCAGCTACGCCGGGGCAGGCCCAATCCTGCATAGGATGTGGTGGGTGCCTTATGTGCACCGCCGCATCCTGCTAGACAGGATTGGGCTGCCCCGTTGCAATGCTATAACACTTTCCTGGGAGTAAGCACCACTGAACTTAATGGAACTTACTTCTGAGTAGACATGCCTAGGATTGTGCTGTTAATCAAGTGTTAAGATGACCACATAACTCCCTGAACCCTGGCACAAGCAACAAGACGGAGGTGGTTGAATCTCCCTTTTTGAAGGTATGAAGGAAAACATTAGAAAGGTATTTATCAGAGCTATTCAATTATAGGAATCATTGGCCTTGGTCTAGAGATGCTCATATGCAGCAGCAGCAGGCCAATACATACTGATGGACATAAACACTTCCCTGTTGAACTAGTGCTGTCTAGTGCCATCAGCTTTGGCCATATTAATCACTAGTTCAGGGGAGCATTGGAGAGGGGAACAGATCTAGTTTCTGTTTACCTTCCCAACAGGTGACTGGTTTGGTAAATGATGATACTTCACAGGGCCACTGTAAGGTTAAAATGGTGTAGAAATGGAGTAACCACATGTATGCAGTCCTGAGCTGCCTAGAAGAAACGTGATATGTAAACAAAGTATTAGAAAGATAAATGAACAAATTCATAAACTTTGGGGAAAGCTAAATGAGCAATCTGAACAGATTATCAGTTCCCCCTGGTTTCCCCAGATTATCAGCTCCCCTTGACTATCAGTTCCCCCAACCAGATTGTTGGGGGCTGTGGGGCAAACCCCTGCACTGGGGTCCCCTTGGCACCCCCTGCTCACCCCTTGATGGTACATTGGGTGCTGTTGCTGCCCACCAGCACTGAGAATTCAGGGGCTGGTCCAGAAAGGTGGGTCTGACCTCAGCCGGTGCCCTGTTTGGTCGAACACTGATGTCACCCTGGCTACTATGTACCATAGCAAACACACAGGTCCAAACTACACATTTAATGCAATGTGCAGTTTGGTCCTTAGCCACCACTCCCTAAGGATGCAATCTTCCTAAGTACTGTATACTGTACTCACATGGTAAGCCCCACTGAAGACAATAGGGCTTTATTTCCTGCAAAAATAGTGAGAATTGATCTGTAGATACGTGTTTTTGTATTTCCCAAGTCTGTAATTTAAACGTTCAAATACAAAATTTCTGCAGGCTGCAATGAACATTTTGTTTAAAGGTGTGTCTCTTCCATTTTCTTTTCTGCATTAACAACATTCACACCTGTGACAGAGCACACGTTCGATGCAACCCTGTCTAGCCCCGCACACCAGTGCTGAGCCTCAGTGCAGCGTGTCGCAAACGTGCCATAAAGCACGTTTGTGACTACATGTGAGTAGGCGGCACCGGCAGGAAGGCCTGCGCCAACCCACCATCTCCAGTGTAGGCCCAGCGCGTGCCAGAGCAGGTAGGAAACACGTCAACCGGCACGGGGTGGGGAGGGGTGTAATGGGGCAGGGGGAGGGCGGAACAGGGGCATACCAGGCCTGAGAGTGGGGCGGGATCGGCAGAGGAGGCCTCCACCGTATCCTACCCCCCGTCCCAGGCCAGGAAGCCCTACACAGGGCTTCTTGGGCCTGCGCCAGAGATTTAGCTAGCACAGATCTGAGTAGCCCCATTGAGCAGTTTGGGGCTCAACATGGGGTAAGAGGACAAATGTTATTTTACTCTGAGGAGACCTCCAGCCTGCTTAACCTCAGCGCTGGATACAACGTGGGCCATGCAGCCCCACTGCACCAGCGCTGGGTAGGTTTGGGGGCTGTCTGTCTGTGCCTGTGTGAAAAACCCCAAAGAGACTATTTATTGTTGCCTCCCTGGACATGCAGGACTCCAACATATTAAAACAGTTCGGAGCCACTCGGAATGTCCACCCTCATCCACACTGGACAAGAAACTAGTGCAGGAAAGCCCACAAAACTCCTCCTTTCAAGCTGAAATCCTCCTCTTGAAAAGGTTACTGAGCACATACCAGCTCCCTTTGCTTTCAGCGGGAGTTGTAGCCATTTAGAGCCTCAGAAGACTAATTTAATATCAGACAGAACTTTTAAAAATATCTTTACATCATGGTGGATTAACGTAGTTGTGAATGAGTCACCATACAGTATGCAATTTTTAAAACCCTGTAATTTAGGGAATACAGCTGGGATTGGGGCACATTTGCTTAATTTTTCCCAATGATTTAATTCTAAAACAAGCAACAACAAAAGTTCCTCATTGAAGAAAGAACAGTCACATTCACACAGTGGTTATTCAAGGTTGCAATCATTATCCAGTTTTAGAAAATACCAGAAAGCAGGCTATGAAATGTATGCAGAAGGATAACTTATAATGGTTTGTGTTTCCTGTACTAGGAGACAGGAACCCTCCCCTTTGTATCTGTTTTTCTCTTGCTTATGAAGAATAACGTTAATTACAGTCTCTTGGCAGGAAGCCAATTTTGATTACCAAAAAAGAAAAGAAAATGACAACTGTCTCAGCATGTTTAAACTTCCTGCTCAAAGTAACTTCCTTCATTTAATTAAACAACATTAAGCTAAAGTATGAAAAAAGGAGTAGTGAACAATCTATAATGTATTATTATTATTATTATTATTATTATTATTATTATTATTATTATTATTGCCAGCCATAATCAGTTGTATCTAGTGGGTCTTTGTTCTGTGATGACACAGAAAATGTAATGGGAAGTTTAGGAGGACCTCAAAGAGGATTAAAGGAAAAAAATTATGTGTGGCAACAGAACAGCTGTAATTTAATGCCAAACACACATTTCCTACCTGACAACCTGATTTTGCATGGCTGTAGATAGGACTTTGAGAACATAAGAACATAAGAACATAAGAAGAGCCCTGCTGGATCAGGCCAAAGGTCCAACTAGTCCAGCTTCCTGTATCACACAGTGGCCCCACCAGATGCTTCTGGTGCCCCACCAGATGCCCCACCAGATGCCTCAGGGAGTACACAGCCAACAAGATAACCTGTTTCATGTTGTCACTCCCTTGTACCTGGCACAGAGAAAAACTACTTCTAAAACCAGGAGGTTGCTTATGGCTTGTAACCTGTGATGGTCTTTCCTCCATGAATCTGTCCAAACCCCTTTTAAAGGCATCTAGGCCAGGTGCCATCACCCCATCCTGTGGCAAGGAGTTCCACAGATGAATTACACGCTGGGTAAAGAAATATTTTCTTTTGTCCGTTCTAACTCTCCCTCCACTCAATTTTAGTGCATGTCCCCTGGTTCTGGTGTTGTGCGAGAGGGAGAAGAATTTCCCTCTATCCACTCTCTCCAACCCATGCATAATTTTATAAGTCTCAATCATGTCCCCCCTCAGGCGCCTTTTTTCTAGACTGAAAAGCCCCAAAAGCTGTAGCCTTTCCTCATAAGGGAGGTGCTCCAGCCCACGAATCATCCTGGTCGCTCTTTTCTGTACCTTTTCCAATTCAACTTTGCTATGAAAACTTTGCTTTTGCCCTTTTTTAAAAAAAGAACAGTCAGTAGGTCATGGAGGGAAACAAACTGCACAAAACCAGATGATTTAGAGATCATTACTGCACAGTCTGTGAAGACTTTTTTGTATTTCTGATAAATTATAATCATCATTATCTATATAGTAATAGCAAACTCAGGAGATCGAATGCCTATCGGTTTGTATACAAAATGGAGCCACTGACTCACCACAACCTGTTAAGGCTGTAACAGCAGAACATTAAGTGGGGGGTGGCAGCGGCGGCACTTGGCCTGCTTGAGTCAATTGAGCATGGGGACAGGGGAGATGAAATGATTTGTTGCTGGCCCCACTTACTTAGCTATATACTCGTGAACTCAGGTTGCTGAGTGCTGATCAAACTGTGAGCAAAACAGAGCCATCAAATAAGGGGAATGTTTCTACTTACTTAGGGGACTGCCTAGATACATAGAGGTACATAAATGATAAATTTGTAAATTGAAAGAAAAAGTAAAGGTAACACTGCCACACCCCTCAAACATACTGCCAACCAAGTATGTTTGATGACCTCCAGGAACCAGGAAACGTTGAGGTGGCAGCTGGGAAAGATGTAACAGCAGAACATGGTGGGTGGGGGCAGGGAGAGGGAACAGGTCTACTTGAACCTTTAACAGCAGAAGAGGATATGGTGAAAATCCCTGATTTTCCCCAGTCCCCCTTGTTTTGATTTGCCAATCTTTTAAATAAACCTTTTGTACTTCTACAGTTGTGCCTGCCTGATCACTTAGAAGGGAGCAGGTTGCCATGCCTACCAGACCACTCAAGTTTTGCTACTGTCTGGCTTGTTAAAGGACCCCCTGGTTTTGGGGGCTGTTTGCTAACCTGCAAACAAGACTTCCCCAAGGTCATGTCCATCTGCTTGGGCTTCCCAGCTTTGGGTGGTGGCAGAAACCAACTTTTTCTCAGTTCATTTCCAGCGTAATCAGTAAGAAGGATGAAGTGATGGAGAAGGATGCTGTTGCTATCCACTAGGCACAATGCCCATTTGCCCTTCACCTTCCCTTAGGCTTACACAGTGGCTGTTACAATTGGGGAGAGATGTAACATTTAACCAGAGTTCCATCTACTCCAGCATCCTGTTTCTCACAGTGTGGATGAGTCTCTGGGAAGCCACAAACCCTTGGTTTTCAAAATGAAAGAGGAGGTTTTCAGAAAGCCAAATTCTGCACCTTATATTGTAGCACCCCGGATTGCTCACTTGCGGTGTCAAATCAACCACGCAGCAACAAGAGTAGAGCAGGATTGTTTATTGCAGGAATAAAGGCACCCAGTGGATTTTAATCCAAAAACCGAGGCCCCGATCACGAGACATACAAAGCCTTTATAGCAAACTAAACGTCATGCATAATCAACAATTTCTCCTCCTCTTTACAGTGTTTTTCTAACCTATTGACATGGTGGATTCCTTTCGACTCCTTCCCACCACCTTATATGCTTATCTATAAAATAGTGTCTAGTAATGTCCAGTTTCACAAAGCATGGCTTGTTCATGGCTGAGTCTGCCTAGGATGGGCGAGTAACTGCCCCCCTTTCACCCTAGCACAGTGTCTTTCTGGTGGCTGTTTGCTGGTGGTGTTCTGCATCTTTTTTAGATTGTGAGCCCTTTGGGGACAGGGAGCCATTTAATCATTTGATTTTTGTCTGTAAACCGCTTTGTGAACTTTTTGTTGAAAAGCGGTATATAAATACTGTAAACAGCGCTCTGTGTTCCAGCCGCATGCTACGCGCTGCGGCAAGGAGAGTCCTGTCGGCCACATGACCACGGAGGCGTCTTCGGACAACGCTGGCTCTTTGGCTTTGAAATGGGGATGAGCACCACACCCTAGAGTCGGACATGATTGGACTTAATTGTCAGGGGTCACTTTTACCTTTTTAATAATAATAATAATTAGGGTAGCACACATGTGCATGATCAGCGCGTGCAAAGTCACTTTCTTCTACGTGATTGGCACAGGGTGTGCTCATGCTGGAATGCAAGAATTAGGGAGGGATACTACTCACAGTTACAGGCCTCTACTTCAATATCACATCCTGCCTTTTTTTCTTCACTTTGCAGGGCTCTCTTGCAAGATATGTTTCTTCACTTGCACACCCTAGAACAGGGGTGGGGAACCTTTTTTTCTGTCAAGGGCCATTTTAATTATTACAATATTGTTTGTGGGCTGGCCGTTAGGCCGTCCGAAATTTTTATTTATTTTGGGGGCTTTATTTTTTTTCAGGCTTTTTTTGCCCTTTCCCGCTCCCATTCCCAGCAGCGTCCCCAGGGCGGCAGCTGCTACATTTGCAACCCCCCAGCCATTGAATGCACTTTGCGGCGGCCCACGAAGAAACTGGGTCTGCTGCCGCATCGGCCTCCGGAGGCTCCGTGCTCACCCTCAGAGGCCGCCGCCTGCCTGCTCCATGCGTCACCCCTGGAGGCCGGGAGAGGACCTAGGCGCCTCCTCCTCGGCCGGAGACTCGGCCCTTGGCGGCGTTTTCGCACATGTGCACAACGCCGCTGAGGGCAAGAGGGCAGCCTCTTGCCCTCAGCAGTGTTGTGCGCATGTGCAAAAACGCCGCGGAGGGCCTCGTCAGAAGGGGCCGAGCCGCCGGCTGAGGAGGAGGCACCTAGGTCCTCTCCCGGCCTCCGGGGGTGACGCACGGAGCA
Organism: Plestiodon gilberti rubricaudatus; assembly: GCA_026170595.1. Taxonomy (NCBI): domain Eukaryota; kingdom Metazoa; phylum Chordata; class Lepidosauria; order Squamata; family Scincidae; genus Plestiodon; species Plestiodon gilberti. The sequence continues at coordinate 112,585,292 of JANXHW010000005.1, forward strand.
GGTGGCGGCCTCGGAGGGTGAGCACGGAGCCTCCGGAGGCCGATGCGGTGGCCTCCCGGCAAGCTCTCGGCGGGCCGGACCAGATGGCCTCGGGGGCCTTAAATGGCCCGTGGGCCGGAGGTTCCCACCCCTGCCCTAGAATATATGCCAGGTTCAGAACTCTGCATATATGCTTCTGCAAAGGAGTGAAATGCTTGCACTCATCCAGATGCACAAGGTTTAGCAGTGGTACTGATGTTCAGCAAACTTGTTTGTTTGTCGTGAATTGAATGCCAATCAATTTCAATAGGTCAATTTCAATAGATGACCTCAAGTTCTAGAATGATAGAAAGAGGGGGGGGGAACTCTTCTCTATCCACTTTTTCTACCCTGTGAAAAATAATTTTACAAACCTCTATCCTCTCCTCCCCTCCCAACATTTTTCCAGACTAAAATACTCTAGTTGCCCAAAATGCTTTGGGGCATCTTCTTCCTGAGTCTGGAGGTGATATCTCTGCAAAGTATTCAACCTTCCTGACCTGTCTTGGGCTTAGGATTCAAGGTCCAAGCCTTTGCCTGCATTTCATTCTTTCGCTGCAGCTGTGTGCCTCTTTCAGACAGACCGCTCAGTATTTAACAGTTCATGGTTCTTGGGATTATAAATTCCAATTATTCCCTAAGTCTCTTTTTATTAAAAAAAATTCAAGCAGTATGATAGTAAGCCAGGTTAATATGAAAAATCCTTTTACTACCTGACACACAACACCAACACTTAAACATCTCACCACTGCAAGCCCCCAAACAAAAGCCATGCAGATTTTTTTTCCCCTTTTAAATCACTATACTGGTTTGTTTCTGTTTGTTTGTTTTAAAGAAAAGGGACAATATTACTTGCTTTAATCTGGGAACTGAACCTTTATAGTATGGTCATTTTGTTAGCAATTCCTTTGCAAAGATGAAAGCCAGAACTGCTAAAAATAATAAAGTTCCCTTAGATCTAGAGGCTGAGTCCTCTGAAGCATCACTTTCCCTCCTGCCTCAGTTTACGCATGTTTGCCTGCAACCCCCTTCCCCCCCCCCCCCCAAGCAAGAAGCAGAAAATACTGCATCCCTAAAGCAAGAGGTGCTTGCCTTGGAGCTGCTGTCTTCCACTTTTCTGCCACTGTGGGCCCTGCCAGCTGCCTTGAAGAGCCCTGTTGCATCCCAAATTCCTACCCAACTCTTCTACTTCATCTTGCAGCATTCTCAACTATTCACCTACATTGTCAGAACTTGGGTCATAAAGGCAGCTGTTCTTCATCCCTGAAACCTTTACTGGCCATGGTATGGAGTTGGCAGAGAAGGGAGGAAATAGGCTATGGCTGCAATCCTAGGAACACTTGTGGAAATAAGTTCTTAAACTTATTTCTGAGTAAACATACATAGGATTAGATTGTAAGTCTTCCTATCAAAAAAATAAACATGAAGTTTCTGCATGATGACAGATGTTTTCCAGTTGCTAAGAAAGTTGTCCAGGTACGAAAGCATGGTTGGCAGTCAGTATGTATCACTTCTGTGTTTGACACTCTTTTAACTTTGTTTCTGGGCTGGATTGTATGGTACTTACCTCCCTGCCCACCTGGCTCACATGCCCCACCTCTGATGCTACTGGCCAGCCATGCTACAGGAGTATAAATTTTAACATCTTTATGCCAATAAAGCAGTGTTTCCCAAACCTTTTTGACCTGTGGCTCCCTTGACCCATTGGTGACCATTGGCCGTGGCTCCACATTACATTATGTTGATGCCTGCCAATTGGCATTGCACTGTTTTCTGAGAGGATTCCATGGCACTCCGCGGCTCCCCTGGCTGGTATCCGCGGCTCCCCTGGGAGCCATGCCTCCCAGTTTGGGAACCACTGCAATAAAGGGTTTTGAATTGAACTGAGTATAAAGTTTGAGTAGGGCCTACGTGCAGAAAATTTAATGCACATAAGCTCAGCTCACAGTCAATTCACATACACACAAAAAAACCCTCGGGAATCTGAACCTGTGTGTGTTGGATTTTACACGCATATGCCCTGTTCGAATACAATGCCCCTGGCATGGACAGCCGGAGCCAACAAAGGTGAGCAAATACACTGGGGGTGGGGGTGGGGTGGGTAGGTAAGGTGTGTTCTTATTTCCACTTTCCACCATATACAAGGGAGCGATCAGGGCCATGTGATCGAATGTACTGTGTCAGGTACAGTATATCCTTGCTTGTTGAAAATAGGATCCTGCTTAATTTACAATGCAGCAAGTAGAAAAACAGCTGCAGTCATCCTACACAACCAATGGAATCAAGCTGCCCATAGGTCAGGGTCTGGATACTGGGGAGCAGCCATAGCTCAGTAGTAAAGATCATCATAGCTCAGTGATAGAGCACATGCATTGTTACACAGGAAGATGCCTATACCGAGTCAGACCATTCATCCAATTAGCCCAGTATTGTCTAGAGAGGGACATTTTTCTCCCCCTTGGGGCGGGGCTGTTGCTCATTGGTAGAGGTAATGATTTTTCATGTAGGTTCAATGACCCAGGTTCAATCCCTGGTATCTCTAGGACGGGCTAAGAAAGACCCCTGCCTGAAACCCTGGAGAGCCACACAGAGTCAGTGAAGGCCAAACGTGGATAGCTGGGCAAATGGTCCGACTCAGTTCATACACTGATATTAGGAATGTTATGGTAACAACGCTCCCAGACAATAAAAAATCAAGACCGCCTACAAAATCATGAGATTATGAGAAATGTAGAAGATTTTTTGTTTGGTAGTTTAGGTTTCTTTTTGTATGCTGTATATTATTATAGCTTCAGGAACTAGAGACATTCTGGGGGAAAAAAGTGTATGAGTTGCGACTCGATGCATGATAAAATCAAGACTGTTTGTAACATTCAAACACGGGACTTGGCAGATGAAACGGCTAAAGGGAGAAGGGAGGCAGAAAACTATGGGGAGCATTTTGTTTGTGTAACAGCAAAAGCCTGTCTTCTGATAATATAAACAGCTTTTCTTTGCTGAGGCAGCAAGGCACAGAGCTTGCTGGAATGTCTGCTTTCATTTCACAAAGGAATTAAAAGGTCATAGGCACCAGCCTTTGAACAGGCGACTGACTGCTTGTCTCTGCTGCTGAGACGAGGACTTTGTGGTGCCACCGGCTTTTCCTTCTGCCTCCCTCCCACTTCTCCCCTTGTTTTTCGAGCGATGCCTTCCTCTGACCTCAATTTGGGACTGTGACCACTTAATCCTGCAGCCAGGGTCACTTGGACTCCTTGAGGCCACATTGAGTATTAATAGCCTTGCGAGAATGTGCACATTTGCCCACTTGTGTGCATTTCCTCCGGGAGGCTCTCATCAAGAGCACGCTTGGTAATAATTCAGCTTTGGAATGTATGAATTGTGAATAACATTCGCAACACCTGAAACCACATATAAAACTGGACACCTATTTATCGGATATACATTTCCCCTCCCAGCATGCTTCCATACTGTTACAGTTCAAGAGCTGTGACAAGTTTCAGGAGCTGGGCTACCTGGGTTGGGTTTCCTTTGAGCGAGGCTTACAACATTTTAGAAATGTTTTCCTTTGCATATATACAAGCGGAGTCTAAGTGGAGGAGGCAAAGAGGAACTTCTAAGCCCTCTTCATGTTAATATCACGGAAAGAGGCAACATCTGTGGGGGGGGATGGGAGTGCACTGGGGGAAAATGGGAATGAACCAGCTCGTACTGAATGTGGGGAGAGTTCCTCCATTTGGGAGGTCCAGAGGGTGTGGCCAAGGAGCACCATGGAACAGGGGAGAGTCGAGCTGGCATGTTCCCATTTGCCCCCCTCATGTTGGCACATCGTCCCCTGATATAATCATGTCAGAAAAGGGCTCTACGAGGCAGCAGGTGTGCTTCCCCAACATCAGAACCTCCGAGAGTGAAGCTCTGCACCTGCAACGTGCTTCCAGTCTTCAGCTAACTGAAGACTCCCTTTTGGGAGGACATTTAGAAACAAAAACTCAAGAGCAAATGTCATTTATATCTAGGTGGAAATAGTATACAACAAAACATGCAACAAAGAACCAGTTGGAGAGGAGAGATTGTTGAGGAGAGAGTTAATGGAAGCCCTGAGTTTTTGCATCCTTGTATTAATCTTGACACTTTTCATGCAGAAAACAGTCTCTTTTCAAACTTAAAAGGCTCTGAGTAGTGTTGCTTATATACATGTAACACATTTGGTGCTGTGTATAGCTGGGGCACAGGAAATTATAAACCAACGTGCTGTAACCTCGGGAACACAAAGCCCCCCCTTTTTCGGTCAAGAAAACAGGCAGTTGCAGCAAGACTAACAACAAAAATTACAGAACAAAACACAAACCCAGGTGAGAGAGAGAGAGAGAGAGAGAGAGAGAGAGAGAGAGAGAGAGAGAGAGAGAGAGAGAGAGAGAGAGCAACATCCCTTTTCATTTAATTTTGCTGCCCCTTCTTTGCAAATCAAGTGCAATCCAGTTCTTGGAAAGGGGCATAAAAGAATCCCCTTAAGGAAAGCTAGCTCTGGTTGTGGAGTGTTTTTATTTCCATCTGAAAAACAGTGGGGATAAAGGTGTACTCTGTAGGGGGAAAACTCTCAACTGCTTCCCTAGCACAGAAGCCTTGAGAAGCTGAACAAGATTTATTTTCAACAGCTATGTACAATAAACTCAATGCAGCCAGGCATTCAGCTACAGATTTATTATACGTCTCTTTGCTGAAACCAAGTTTTTGGTTTTCTTGATGTAAATACCGCAGGACTCCCTTTATCCAAACCTCAGGTGCTTGAAACGTCATTGTGGACTGAAAGTGTTGTATACCTCCCCTAGTGTGCTCAATGTGAATGTAATACTTTCACTAGAATTTCCATTAATTCAAACCTCAAATGTCAAACCTTACAAGGTAAGGTTGAATGTTCGTAAATCTGTGGTGCAAGAATGGAATTCAATATCTGGCATGCAATTTAGAATCTTGGCTTCCTTTTCAAAAAACAAAACCAAGTTTCTAGTTCTCAAGTTACAGAGAAAAGACTGAAATGAGTCATATAATGTCTAGAGGAGGGTCAGCAATAAGGACTGAAAAGAACCTCCAGCTGTTAGGAGGAGAAATGTCAATGTTAGTTTCTCACTCACTATGAATTTACTGGCCATCTAATTCTAATTGCCATGCCCTTTCCTCATGTAATAACAGACAATTTTATCATTAATTCTATGTGCAGGTAGGGTAAGTGGAGCTTGTAGACTTGATACAGAAGTCCTGTAATGACCACTCTTGTCAAATGTTAAAAAAAAAACACGTTGGGAGAGGCAACAACAGGTCTCCAGCATTACTGGTGATCTACTTCCTTTCACTATGAAAGTCTTTTCACACCTGGATGTCCCTTAAATCTCCACCTTCAAGTTTCCTGAAGGATCTATCAATGAGGGGCAGGAGGGGCAATGCTCGCTCACCTCGTAAAGGTAAAGGTGACCCCTGACAATTAAATCCAGTCGTGTCCCACTCTAGGGTGTGGTGCTCATCTCCATTTCAAAGCCAAAGAGCCAGCGTTGTCCGAAGACGCCTCCGTGGTCATGTGGCCGGCGTGACTCTCCTTGCCGCAGTGCGTAGCATGCAGCTGGAACACGGAGCACTGTTTACCTTCCCGCAAGCGGTACCTATTTACCTACTCGCATTAGCATGCTTTGGAACTGCTAGGTTGGCAGGAGCTGGCCAAGCAACGAGAGCTCACCCCGTCGCGGATTTGAACTGCCGACCTTTCGATCGACAGCTCATGGTTCAGCGGTTTAACCCACTGCGCTCACCTCACTCCCCATCAAAAACTGACAGGAAACATGGAAATAGGGCTGAATTTTAAAAGTACATCAAGACAAAACTTTGACGGTAATGCCATGCCATATTGCTATGTCAAGGTGTTGACTGAGCTTTCGTTCTTGCCTGTTTTGCTTCTTTGCATTGCTTTGTGGTTAACTGCTTATCAAATCCCATACAAAGATTATTTTGCTTGTCTTAATTTGCAGATAAGGAGCTCAGGTTAATGTCTCTAGTTTTTTGTTTGTTTGTTTGTTTGCAACTCTGCCCTGTAAGTTTATTCTACTTAATTTTTAATACCATTTTCTATGAAGACACAAAACCAACAGAATTATTATTTTTTTGATGCAGTAAAATGAGCTACGGTAAAATGAGCTGCTTTACAGGATATAGGTGTGCCTATCTTCTTTCAGTTTTGATTGAAAAGTGGAAGAAAGCTGATCAGCCACACTAGGGTATAATTTGGTAGTCTTGAGAAGGCAGGGAGAGAGAAAGCAAGCAAGCAAGCATGGGAGAACATTTCTTTTCCAGTTTGTGACCAGATTTAAGCCTGGGGCTACAAGTTTTAAAAAGAAAGCTAGGTGAGTTCATCTGCAGTTGATTCCACGGATCAGCAATACAAGAAGCAAGGACTTGTACTGCTGCAGCTGCAATGCAGAGCTCTGGCTAACGGTAGCCAGGAACCTGGTTCGGTCCACTGTGCAGCGATGAAGGGGAGAAGCGAATTCCGACCCTGACCTTCAGGTCCTAGGAAGTGGCAGGCGAGGCAGGGCAAGCTGTAGTGTCAGTGCGCAGTTACAGACTCTTCCTGGTACGGGTGGAAGCTCCTGATGTAAGCAGGGGTGACTACTGTTTGCTGAGCAGGCATGCACTTGCCCAGTGCCAGCTGCAGCACACACCCACTGCCTCCTCCACCACCTCCCAGCAGCACCTGAACACTTCTTATGTTCCTAGCAGCACAATCCTAGTCAGCTCCTCCACTGGTACAGCCAATACGGGAGGGCAGAACGGGAGGCTTTGGAAGGGAAAGGGGACTTAAATCCCCTTAAAGGGGGATGTAAAGGGGATTTAAATCCCCTTTCCCTTCCAAAGCCTCCCGTTTTGCCCTCCTCCACTGGCTGCACCAGTGGAGGAGCTGGCTAGGATTGTGCTGCTAGGATAGGAAGTAAGTCATTGGTAGTGAAGAGTTGTCTTCTGGGGATTGTGCATCAGGCCCAGTGAGAGGGCAAAACAGAACTTCATTGAAACCAGAGCCTTGGAGTTCAAAGGAAGACCTCATCCGCCAGTTCTTTCACTATACATTGAAGAGGGGGGGGGGGGAAGGGAGGAAGGAAGGGTAGCAACCATTCGAAATAAAATTCCCAGGCACGACTGTATTAAACCAACATCCAACTTATAATAAAGTAATACAATAATAACCATCATCATAGTTTTAGGGCCAGATGTCCGCCATCTGACCTTGCAGTTCTGCTCAGAATCAATAAGTGTGGCATTTCACAGAAAGACGAAGGAAAAGGGGGATGGAACAGAGGGACAAACAAGCCCTGGCAACAGCAGGAAGCTCCCTCGTAATTCTGAGATAATGAAATGCTTCTAACCAGGCCTGACTGCTGAATATTACAAGAGCCATCATCTCGTGTGGGTTACATGTGGCTTTATTTTGTGCTTCCCTGCATGGCGTGAATATGGTTCACAGTGGAGTTGCGGGAAACAGTCATTACTATTTATTCGGAGAGAGATGAGTGACTGTTCTAAATAGCATCAAACAGCAGCACCTGAAAGGGCTCGCGGTAGTCCTTTTCTTTTTTTTCTAAATTAAATTCCCGTTCATCAAACGCTTTTTCCTTCCGGCCTCTCTCACCCACCCCCCACGCCTCAGCTCAAGGCTAGGATTACAACAAACAACAGTGGGCAGCAGGGTTCAAAAGCAGAGTGAGACAAATGTACAAGATGCTGTTGAAGCAGGACTGTGAAGTTAGTCCTGCTCTGGTCCTCAAAAACGCTACAACGAGCACGACCCTATGCACTGTAGTAGCTTCCCATGGAAGCAGAGCATCGAAGTGCGATGGCATCAGCGTGTGTCGTGGGATACAGACTAGGATTCCGAACACGCACCCTGAGAGTGTGACTCCCCGTCCGTCTCCACTCCTGCTGACTTCGCAACGCTAAACGTCTCTTTGCTCTGGCCAGCTAAGGTCTGTCCGGTGCCTTCCCACACTCTCCTCACTTGGTTCCAGCTGCTTTTCCAGAATGGCTCTTTTTGTTCCAGGAAGCTTCCCACAGGGTCAAATGGGGCACTGGCAGTGGGGTTATTTTTCTCTGGTTGCACAGAAACACAAGCAACTCACTTCCGCCTCTGTCCTAATCTAGCCTCCTAATCTGTCTTTCCCTCTAGGTCAGCGGAGCTCCCAGGATTCTGCACTGTACTAGCAAAGTATCCAAATCTTGGAAACAGTGTACTTGTTACTGTTTTACAGTTGGTATCCTGACCTCAACTCCTCTTCTGTCCCCACTCAAATCTGGCTGCTTAAAAAACAAAACAAAAACTAGCTCTAAGGCTAAGATTCCACTCTGAGCTCAGTGAAAGAAAGACAGGATACAAACAGACAACAGAAAGAAAGACAGGATACAAACAGACAAACAGACAACGAAGCATTATATGCTTCGTTTGTGCCTTGAAGGGGAAGCACTTGAGGCTGTGCACAGGCGCTGGTATGCTACCCCCACTTTTCCACCTAAGTGCCCTGGAACAATGCTACATAGGTGGTATTGTAGGGGGGAAATGGTGCCTGTCCTTGAAGTGATGGCCAGGTTCAATCTGCTCCAAGGAGCCGAAGGACTGGAATTGGCACTGGGATCTGTCGGGGCACTGAAGTCTTAGCATCTTCCTGGGGGTACAATGGGTTGACACCAGGCCTGACTGACATAATATATTTGCAGTAGTCAGCCCCATTTAGTAGGCTGGCAGCCATATTCTACACCACTTGCAATTTCTGGTCACTTCTCAGAGGCAGTCTTGTGTATATTTGCAGCCTGAATATACAAACTGGCTCTCTGCGCGAGTTGACTCTCAGCAAAATTCCTTCTCTGTCTTCAGTCAGATCCCCTTGCAAGAACAGCCTGGTTCCTGACATAATGGAAAAAATTCAAGCTCCACTGATTTCTTGCTGAAGAAGGGAAAGAAGGCTTACATCTCCAGGACTGTCCTTCTACCACCTTAGCTCTAAATTTCAGTTGTGTGTGTGTGTGTGTGTGTGTGTGTGTGTGTGTGTGTGTGTGTGTGTGTGTGTGTGTGTGTGTGTGTGTGTGTGTGTGTGTGTGTGTGTGTGTGTGTGTTTTAAGGAAATATAAGCCCATTTTTATTTGCCTTACAAATGACAGCTCCTCTAGTCAGGGATGTGGATCAAGTCTCTGACTCCAAGTCTCGAGTCAAGTCTCAGGTCTCTGGGTTCAAGTCTCAAGTTAAGTCCTGAGTCTTTGGTTGCGAGTTGCGAGTCCCTATCTATTTAATGAGGAAAATGGGTTTAAACCTGAAAAAAACTCAACTTGTCATAAAAGGCTCCAAGTCTCGAGTCGAGTCTTTTATAATCGCCGAGTCAAGTCCGAGTCAAATCACTGACGTGACTTGAGTCTGACTCGAGTCCAAGTCAATAGATTCAAGTCTACATCACTGCCTCTAGTGTGCAGGGTGGCTTTCCAATACGGGAGAGAAGGTATACATATGCTTAAGTGGCTAATTAACAACTTCTGCAAGCTAATTTGCTAAATGGAGACAGAGTCGACTTTTCCGAGCTACCAGATTGCAAATGGAGAAGAGCTGGGTTCTTTGGCAACACTTCTAATAAGGGCGTCTGTGTGTGCCTGCATGCGTGTGAGCATTATGCTTCCCAAAGATCTGTCCCCAGCCCAAATCCCAGCAGGACAAGACGTCAGTGGAGTTTAATTACATTCCACCTATTGAGAACAGAGCTGTGAATGCACAAAGTACATTAAGAGAACAAAAATGGAAGCAAAGTATATGATTTGTTATTTTCCTGGTCACTATTTTGCCTTTCAGAAGGAAGACATTTGGGATACCTTTTCAAAACATGATTAGGCTGTACACAGGTGTACTAGAGTTTCCATCCTCTCTGTATTGAGTCTCTAAAATGTAAATCTGTGGGCGAAGGTGGATGCATATTAACGCGTGCTCACGTGCCTATGAAAGCAAACAGAGAGACCCAAACAGTGAACGTACACTGCTTTTCTTCCATAACCAACTCGCCAGACAGTAAATGTTGCTGAATGTCTTTGAGTTGCAGCTAAACATGCTTAAAAGTGTTTTTGTTCTAAAACAGAAAACTGTTATGGTCAGCTTACTAATATGCCCTGCGTCAGAAGTCAGCGCAAGACAGAGTACTACAAAATGAATATTGTAATTAGTATTATCTATATTATAGTTTATTTAATCAGTATAATGAACAGCAGACAGTGAGGATGGGGCTTAAGCAGTGTTCCTTGACGTAAGAATAGGGGTGCCAAAAGTACATAAGACTGTTCCTCTTTTGATCTACATTGGAAGCTTTGTTACTGTGGCATCTTAGTAACTCTGTAGGCTGGATCTTTAACATGTTGATCCTGCAAATCTTCCCTTGGCTAGCTCCAGTAACTCCAGTGTGCCCCAAATTATTTATGTGCCTAAGTATCTGTATGAAGAGATCCTCTGGGTAAAAAAAGCTTTGTGAATAAAGTGACAGATGTTATTAGCATTATTATAAATCCTGAATGTCTGATGGCAGGTGCAGAAACAGAACATTTTGTCATCACTGTGGATAGTCCCAAGACGCTTAACAAATTGCAATAACAATTTTGTCTTCTGTGAATATCTCAAATTGTTAAATATTTAAACATCTGCTTAATAGAAGAACTGTGTCTGTGGCAGAGAAAGGAGTAGAATTGAGCAAGCGAAAAATGCATGTGCACACCCCAGTTTTACAAACATGCAAAAATCACATAGCAAATGCATGTAAGCTCTCTCTCTCTCTCTCTCTCTCTCTCTCTCTCTCTCTCTCTCTCTCTCTCTCTCAATGGCAGTGAATTTGAGTGGAGGAATGGTGGATGGCCTTAACCTTGCTTTCTCCAGCCTTGCTTTCTCCAGCCATTTTTCTGCTGCAAATTCCCCCCCACCCATGCACTAGTTTTTCCACTTGTGGAGAAAATATAGGTACACAGCTGCTTTTCATTTTGAAAAGAAAAAGTTGGAAAACTGATTCACATGTCTGCCATGCAACTGGAAGAGACTACACAGTAAGAGCCTTTCGGTGGCCATAGCAAGTGTTGCGAATAACATTGCCATTAATCCTGCTACAACCCTCTCTCCGTGCTTCTGCTACTTGCTGCCTTCCTGTTTGTTCTAGAACTGCAATAATTCTTCTTGTGGCATCTGAGGGAAGCAACAGTCTTAGCACAATGATGGTGATGCAGAGAGAAAGCTGACACAGGGCACTCTGACTGACTGTAGCACTTGCCAGCAGTGGCATAGGAATGGGGGGGCAGACCACCCCCGGGCAGCAGGCCCGGGGGGCATTAAAATCGTTGGCCCGTGACCGCGGCTCCTTTTCATGCCATTTTTTTTAAAAAATAGTGCTTTTTCACCCTTTTTTGGCTGTATTCAGCCGTGCATGGCTTGTTCTGGGCCTCTGGAGAGTGGGGAAGCTGTTCCCCGCCCTCCCCCTGGGGCCGTTTTCGGCCAGTTACAGGCCGCATGATGTCATCTGGGGCGTGGCTTCTGGGTGATGTCACACGGTGGGGCGGGGCTTCCGCCGGGGGCATCAACGTGGCATGCGGCCCCCAGTAGGGGGCTGTATTACTATGCCCCTGCTTGCCAGAACCAGTCAGCAGCTTCTGACCAGGTTGAGGCTGAATTTTGACCTCCGGTGTGAACTACTCCTGAGATCCATCTCATCCTAGGAAGAAGTGGCTCTGATTCCAACAGTAAGAAAACCACGACCTGAACCTCATTTCTCTAGTTGCACAGTCTAGCAGTGCAATCCTGAGCAAGTAAAGACCTGTGGAGCGAGTGTTCCGCTGGCATGTTGTTGTTGTTCAGTCGTTAAGTCGTGTCCAACCCTTCGTGATCCCATGAACCATATCTCGCCAGGCCTTCCTGTCCTCCACTATCTTCCTGAGTTCGCTCATTTTCATGTTTGTTGCATCGGTGATGCTGTCTAACCATCTCATCCTTTGCCTTCCCCTTCTCCTTTTGCCTTCAATCTTTCCCAGCATCAGAGTCTTCTCCAGAGACTCCTCTCTTCGCATTAGGTGGCCAAAATATTTGAGCTTCAGCCTCAGTACCTGTCCTTCCAGGGAACAGTCAGGGTTGATTTCATTTAGGATTGACTGATTTGATCTCCTAGCAGTCCAAGGGACTCTCAGGAGTCTTCTCCAGCACCATAGTTCGAAAGCATCTATTCTTCGGTGCTCAGCCTTCCTTATGGTCCAACTCTCGCAACCATACATTGCTACTGGGAACACCATCGCCCTGACTATGCAAACTTTTGTTGGCATGGTGATATCTCTGCTTTTTATTATGCTGTCTAAGTTTGCCATAGCTTTCCTTCCAAGGAGTAAGCGTCTTTTAATTTCATGGCTGCTGTCTCCGTCTGCAATGATCTTGGAGCCCAGAAAAGTAAAATCTGTTACTGCTTCCATTTCTGCCCCTTCTATTTGCCAGGAATTGATGGGACCAGATGCCATGATCTTAGTTTTATTAATGTTGAGTTTCAAGCCAACTTTTGCACTCTCCTCTTTCACTCTCATCAAGAGGCTCTTTAGTTCTTCTTCACTTTCTGCCATTAGGGTGGTATCGTCTGCATATCTGAGGTTGTTGATATTTCTCCCGGCAATCTTGATTCCAGCTTGCAATTCATTCAGCCCTGCATTTCTCATAATGTACTCTGCATATAAGTTAAATAAGCAGGGTGACAGTATACAGCCTTGCCGTACTCCCTTCCCAATTTTGAACCAGTTGGTTGTTCCATGGCCGGTTCGAACTGTTGCTTCTTGACCCGCATACAGGTTTCTCAGGAGACAGGTAAGGTGGTCTGGTACCCCCATCTCTTTAAGAATTTGCCACAGTTTGTTGTGATCCACACAATCAAAGGCTTTTGCGTAGTCAATGAAGCAGAAGTAGGTTTTTTTTGGAACTCTCGTGTTTTCTCCATGATCCAGCGCACGTTGGCAATTTGATCTCTAGTTCCTCTGCCTCTTCGAAACCCAGCTTGTACGTCCGGTAGTTCTCGGTCCACGTACTGCTGAAGCCTAGCTTGTAGGATTTTGAGCATAACCTTGCTAGCATGTGAAATGAATGCAATTGTACGGTAGTTTGAACACTCTTTGGCACTGCCCTTCTTTGGAATTGGAACGTAAACTGACCTTTTCCAATCCTTTGGCCACTGCTGAGTTTTCCAAATTTGTTGGCATATTGAGTGCAGCACTTTCACAGCATCATCATTTAGGATTTTAAGTAGCTCAGCTGGGATATTATCATCTCCGCTAGTTTTGTTGTTAGTAATGCTACCTAAGGCCCACTTGACTTCACTCTCTAGGATGACCGGCTCTGGGTCAGTTCCACTGGTCTAGGGTGTCACAAAAGTGCCATAAAGAACTTTTACTGCATCTGCCGAGCTTGGCGCCGCTCACTCTGCCATCGGTCAACACCCACACCACCGGACACAAGTAAGCCTTGCACCAGGAGGGCGGGTCGGGGGCAATTGGCCAGTCAGGCCAGGGAGCGTGTGGAGATATTGGCGGTGTTCTATTTGCAGGGATTTTTTTTAACGCAGGAGGACTCTCAAAAGTGGCATCCTCCCACCTGTAGACGGAGGTTGTGCAGTCTGTTCCAGTCTTCTGCTGCCTCATTGCCAGCACACCTGCAGATCCAGCCTACCTCTTTCCCCACACGAGGGGCAGATGGGTAAGAGCTGCTTCTCTTGGTATGGAAGCAAAACCCCACTAAATCCTCCCTGCCCTGAAGCTATTAAAAAGACTGCCCTTGGCCAGCCAGTGACAACTCTTTACAAACAATCCTTGCCTACAGCACAGGTTTACTTGCCTAAAGCTTACTCTGGTTTAACAGTCATTTCTTGTCCCCAGGGAGGGACCCGAGAAGGGGCTTGAGATTTCCAGCAGAGAATTCTCAGCACCCTTACCAGGATTTGGGGAAAGGGGGCAGCCCTGAGCATTTGACCTCATTCTGATATTGCCATCCAATTATGTGTAAATGAATGGTCATGAATAAACAGATAATTCTCGTGGACAAGGTCAATTATTGTTGCTTTGGAAAAAAAGTGCTTTGTTTGAAGTAAAAATGGGAATTATTATACAGACCTCATAAGGATGTGAGCATGGTTTTACAGACTACATTCACGTAGGTATTTTATATCCGTGTACTCATTTCTTGGTGGGTTTAGTCAATATTATAAATTATAAATTTCAAAGTTATAAATTGAAAATTTGCACTCACAGTGCCCATGATTGTTTTTGTTTTGACCAAAATTGGATTCTAATCACACCCACACAAATATAGTTTAAAGTAACAATAAATGAGTGTATGATTTCTTTAACCCTCATTATTGGGGTTTGTTCTTAAGGGTGGAGCCCTTTGCAGCTTGGAAGTTACTTCAATGCAATGTTTTATTTCTTGCATTATTCAAGAGTTATATTGCCCTTAACCAGCAGTTGTGATGTTAAAATATGCACACACACAATCAAGAGGCCTCCTTCACAAATGGGTTCTTAGTGGGCCTGCAGACTTTTTGCAATAGAGATTGATTAAAACTTTGGAATGTATACCTGGGCAGGCACCACCTTGAAAGTAAATAAACAACTAAACTGTGGACGAGGGACAGATTGCATAACTTGAAGCAACCACTAAGTCTGGAGCAAGTGCTTCTGAAGTTATTTCTCAGGACTTCTACAGTATGTACTGGCCTTTCTAAAAATGTACATTGTTATATATGTTAGTCATTTATTTCTTATGTTCCTTTCTACAAGGACAGAATCTAATATCTCTATTTTATATCCTGTTTTGACAAGCTATTACATTTATTAATAGCCCAATCCTATGTAGAAATGGGCTGCTGGTCGGAATTCTGCTGTCGCAAAATGGCCGCTGACAGTGCATGGGGCCGTTGGCGGTCATTTGGGGAGTGCTGCCGCAAGAGGCAGCAGCACTCCAAAAATGGCCACCGCCATAGCTGGTAAGGCAATGGCGGAGCGCAGGGGGCAAGGAGGCTGCGAGAGGGGGTGAATCCAGCAGCGATGGTGCATGCTGGATCCTATCCCTTCCATCAGCAACCTCCCTGCCCCCTTTCTCTCCTTGGACTTGCGTCAGCTACAGAGATGGCACAGGTCCAAGGAGACATATTGCGGAGTGGGAGGCTTACGGAGGGGTGTTGTTGTTGTTGTTCAGTCGTTAAGTCGTGTCCGACCCTTCGTGATCCCATGAACCATATCTCGCCAGGCCTTCCTGTCCTCCACTATCTTCCTGAGTTCGCTCATTTTCATGTTCGTTGCATCGGTGATGCTGTCTAACCATCTCATCCTTTGCCTTCCCCTTCTCCTTTTGCCTTCAATTTTTCCCAGCATCAGAGTCTTCTCCAGAGACTCCTCTCTTCGCATTAGGTGGCCAAAATATTTGAGCTTCAGCCTTAGTATCTGTCCTTCCAGGGAACAGTTAGGGTTGATTTACGGAGGGGTAAAAGGATTTAAATCTCCTTTCCTCTCCAAAGCCTCCCAATCCACCCCCCACTGGATACAGTACACTCCTTTTCGGTGCATGATGTTCAAACTGGTAAACTGTGGTTTAAAAGTGTTCCCTGCAAATCAGAATGAAACCATGGTTTAATATCTCAAAGCATCATTTCCTTGCTTGAATGGCATGGCAAACTGTGGTTTAACAAACCAGTATGTTTCCAATTTAGCCAGGTGTGCAAGTGGAGAAGTAATGAGCAAAGGGGGGGGGGGAATAGAGCACATTTTCACACAGCTCATTTCTGGTCAGACTATGGTTTGCTGAACTGAGTATTATAGCTGAATCAAGCCTTTTCACTCAAGAGAAAAATATCCTCAGTGATATTATCAGATTAAAGCAAGGCATGAGCAAATGATCATGAATAAACAGGTCTATGGATCATGACAGGGTAATTACTACTGCTTTGCCAAATGGTAAATGAGTTATCTGAAGACAAACTATGTGAAAACAGACAGGGACCCCATCGTCTGCTCTTGAATTGCAGCCAACTTACAATACACAGCGAGATACACTAAGCATTAGGAGAGAGCGTGGAAAATACTTTATAGTTAAAACTGATACTTAAGAGGTCGGCAACATGTAATTAGAATTCAGTCAAATTGGCAGGATTAAAAGAAAAAAGCACAACTCATGTGGAAAATGTTAAATGTGGAAAACGTAAAGCTTAACACCTTGTAGCAGAAAATATACTTCATGCTTTCTGAGAACAGTCAGATTCAAGGCCAACGTTGGGCACCGTTTGCACCCTGTCCACCCACTCCCAGGCTGGAACTTGGCACTCTAGGGTCTGGCAGCCCCTCCTCTGGCCCACCAGTCCATGGCTGGATCTTTCTGGCCTGCTCTCCCTGCTGCTATTCTAGTGAACTCTGCATTCCAGGGATCCCTGGTTTTCTCTTTTCCTACATGGTTTTTATTGAGTCCTTGTGACCAGGTCCCAACAAGTCATGGATGCTCACTACCCAGGTTTCACCTCTGTGGCTTGGAGAACCTCAGCCTATCACAGGGGTGGCCAACCTTCCACTATTAGGGCCTCTGCGTTTTTAAGAGTTGTGTAAAAGACAGAATCTTGGCAGCTGCAATTGCTGATGGTGCCGCTAAAGAAGCTACACCTGCTGAAATGCCCTCACCGATACAACCATTAAAGCAGGGGCGGGGAACCTTTTCCCTGGCGAGGGCCGTTTTAAATATGAGAAATTTGCTTGAGGGCCAGCCGTAAGGCCGGGCACCATTTTTATTTATTTATTTAATTTTTGCCCCCGCCCCCCATCGGCCTCCGGAGGCTCCATTCTCACCGTCCGAAGCCGCTGCCGGGTCCGTGCGTCACCTCCGGCGTACCATGCCGATGAGGGCAAGAGCTTACCCTCATCGGCGTGGTACGTATGTGCGAAATGGCCAATGGCCTGGTGAGAAGGGGTTGAGGCGGCGGCTGGGGAAGACATGCAAAGGCCCTCTCCCGGCCTCTGGAGGTGACGCACGGACCCGGCGGAGCCTCCAGGGGCCGGTTGGGTGGCCTCCTGGCAATCTCTTCGGGGGCCGGACTGGATGGCCTCGGGGGCCTGATCCGGCCCTGGGGCCTGAGGTTCCCCACCACTGCATTAAAGGGCCAGGAGCATTCATGTTGAAAGGATGGCCACTCCTGGCCTATCAAGTCAGATGGGCTAATGTGATGAATGCCCTGCTTTCTACCCCCCCTTTTTTTTTACCAAATTTTCCTTATTTTTGGATACAGTACTTCTAATCTTCCAAAAGCTTCTGTGTTGGTTCAGCAGACTAATAGCTATTAGTCGGAGACATCCTCTTGGTAGCCCTTATTTGAATATGCCATTCTCACACAGCCATGTGGTGGGATGCATATTTGGTCCTCTCTTATGTCTGGCATAGCCAAGCCTCCTACTGAGACTGGCAAGTGCCTACTGAGTGGATAGCCATTAGCCAAACCTGTCTTGTCTAGGTAAAGGAGTGGGGTGGAGTGGCAGCTGAGTACCACTCATCCAATCAGGTAACCTGCTGACATAACCAAGTCTAGGCTTCTTAAGTTCAAGCACAGGCTACCTTCTCTGACAGGCTAGATGGATCATTCAGGGATTGGTGACTGCTCCTTATATCCATCTTTGCCTCTCTGGGTGCAGGGTGACCAGATACAAAGGGGGACAAAGTGCCTATACCTTTAACCATTGTATAGAAGAGGGGATTTTGGCAGGTGCAGCTGATCATGGAAGGATGCAAAAAGCTGCACCTGCCAAAATTCCACCTTCTATGCAATGGTTAAAGGTATAGGCACTTTGTCTTCCACTGTATCTGGTCACCCTGTTGGGTGCAGTGGTTCCCTGCCCACCTCAGCCACGATTGCTGGCATGCTATGTTAGGCCTCTTCTCGTCTCCCTAGTGTTTCAGATCTTCTGTTCTTCAATAGTCCCTTGGTTGTTTGCAGAAGTATGTGCACCAACAGTGATTGCCAAAGATGGAAAGTACTGGGTTATGGAAACAGCAGTTCGATACGAGACACTCAGGTTCTTAAAAAGGAACTGTTTATTGTTGCAAGCTGCCTGGAAAATCCCAGGCAAAACTGAAACTGTCGCAATACAACAACAAAGCACTTGTCTTCTGGGCCTGGCTCTTCCTGTGTCCTTGAGATGCTGAAGTAGCACAAGTTACTGCCTAAAAGTGGTGTGTGTACAGGTGGGCCCCCATATCCACGGATTCACTATCCACGTTTTCAGTTATCCACGGATTGTGGGGGACCCCCCCAGGCTTTTACTTTTTTCCCAGTAAGCTTTGTTTCTTCCTTAAACAAACAGGAGAAGCAGCCTCTGGCTGCTTATTGCAGGCAAGTAGAAAGAGACTAAGTCCTAGAGAGGCTCTGCAAAGTTAGCAGAAGCCTTGCAGAGCCTCTCTAGGACTTAGTCTCGTTCTACTTGCCTGCAATGGAGGCTGCTTCTCTGTTTGTTTTAAGGAAGAAACAAAGCTTGCTGAAAGAAAAATAAGAGCGGGGGGGAGGGACGTGCACCTCTGCCCGCAGGGGAGGCAGGGCGGGGGCCCCTCAGGAAACCATGGAAGGGGGGTTTGCTCTTATCCACGGTTTCAAGTATCCACAGAGGGACCTGGAACATATCCCCAGCGGATATGGGGGGAGTACTGTATATGCCTAAACCACAGTGTTACAAAACTGGAGTAAAGAACTCAGTAGCACTGGACATGAAGAATTCAGCCATGAAGCACTATACTCTTTGCAGTAAGACAGGGGTGCACAACATACGGCCCACGGGCCGCATGCGACCCGCTTGACGCTTTCCCGTGGCCCGCAAAGAAATCGGGGATCCCAATTTCTTTGCGGGCCATGGGAAATCCTCCGTGCCCATTCTCCTGGCGAGCGCGGCTAATTTTGCCCCTGACGCGGCTCATTCAGCTCCTGGCTGAACGCCAGGAGACTCCAGGCGGCGCTTTGATCGCCACCAATCAGCTGAGTCTCCTGGCGTTCAGCCAAGAGCCGAATGAGCCGAATGAAGGAGAAGGGCTCAGCTTCCGCCGACGGGAGTGTTGGGATTGGCTGGCTGGAGCGCGGGCATGCAAAGGGAAGAGGCCTGGCCCCTGGGTGGAATCCCCGCATTACACGCGAAGTTTGCAACGGGGCTCAGGCTGTGCCTGAAGCGGAAGACACCCCGGAGGAGCGAAGCAGCCCCTGCCCCTGGGGAGTCGCGCGCCGTGGCTGCTTCTTGTCCCTGTGGAGACGCTGCGTTCTGCCCTCAGCCCTTCCCGGGGAGTCTGCACAATCTGCACGTTCCGTGAGTATATCTTTAAGCATTTGCTGGCAGCAGGGCAGAAATGCAGCTAGATCTCCAATCGCAGCGTTTTGAAACTGACTATTGTGCAAACGGCCGTCTTCGTGGTCTCTGTGCAGGACTATCACTGGGTTTGGTGCCTGCGCTGAGCACTTCCAGAACTCTAGAGCTCTAGTCCGAAAGCTGCCCCTGTACTCCCTCCCCCTTTGTGGAGAAAGCTTTGGCCTCTTTTTGCCTGCTACAAGTGGTGGGGGGAGCTTCCCCACGTGATTCTTTTTTGACTGCCCTCAGCCCTTCCCGGGGAGTCGTCGGCGCAACCCCTTCTCGAACTTGGAGAACGCGCCACGTCCGCCGGGGCCCAGCGAAACCCGGAACGCTGCGGAGGAGAAGGATCTGAATAGGTGCCCTGAATAGGTGGGAAAATGGGCTGCTGGGGAAATGGGGGGGGGATGATTTTTGGCTGAAGAAATATCCAGTCTGTGTTCTGCCTTGACGTGACTGCAAAATAACAGCACGTGCATGCTGCGAGAGGTGTGCTGCTTTGCCCTGAATAGGTGGGGAAACGGGCTGCTGGGGAAATGGGGGGGGTGATTTTTGGCTGAAGAAATATCCAGTCTGTGTTCTGCCTTGAAGTGACTGCAAAATAACAGCACGTGCATGCTGCGAGAGGTGTGCTGCTTTGCCCTGAATAGGTGGGGAAACGGGCTGCTGGGGAAATGGGGGGGGGGTGATTTTTGGCTGAAGAAATATCCAGTCTGTGTTCTGCCTTGAAGTGACTGCAAAATAACAGCACGTGCATGCTGCGAGAGGTGTGCTGCTTTGCCCTGAATAGGTGGGGAAACGGGCTGCTGGGGAAATGGGGGGGGGGGATGATTTTTGGCTGAAGAAATATCCAGTCTGTGTTCTGCCTTGATGTGACTGCAAAATAACAGCACATGCACGCTGTGTAATGGGATCGCAAGCTTAGGTTTGAATTGGAGATAGTCGTGTGTGTGTGTGTGTGTGTGTCTGTTTCATTTTTCTCCTTTGTTTAGCAATGTGCTCCCTTTATTTGCTTTCATTTATCATGGTTTCCAGCTGATTAAATTGTTTAGAGATGGAGGGGGGGAGGATGCATCTATGATAAAAAATTTTAAATGGGGGCATGACTGGTGGGGAGGGGGGGTTTTGCTTGCAAAGGAATCAGGCTTGTTGTGATTTTTGTAATGTGCTGCTTTTTGTAACTGTACTGTGCTTTGAGTTTGAATCAAATTTCTGGCTTGCAAAGTGATTTGTGCTTTTTAAAATTTGACTGGTGGGGAGGGGGGGGTTGCTTGCAAAGGAATCAGGCTTGTTGTGATTTTTGTAATGTGCTGCTTTTTGTAACGTGAGTTGATATGGTTTTAAAAAATAAAAAAGAGAATTTTTAAAAATATGTTGCTTTTCGTGATATTTTCCGGCCCATGGACACGCCCCCTGTGATGTCACTTCCTGAGGAAGTGACATCACAGTTCCTAGACACGCCCCCCGTGCGGCCCCGGAGAAGTTTGGCCTGTTCATTTCAGCCCCCAGCTACTTCCAAGTTGTGCACCCCTGCAGTAAGACATAAAGCAGAGGCAGAAAATCCAAATGATGCCCCCTGTCATGGTAACAATGTAACAAATAACTAGTACTTTTCCAAGCTTTGAAGTTACCTCCACATTTTCTGCCTGAGGTAGGCTGCCTCACCCTGTCTAATTTTAGGACCAGCCTTGCACCCCATGGTACATTGGGAAGAGAACGTTTTACTCATCCAGAACTCCAGCAGAAGTGAGGTTCACCTATTCCACAGTTATGAACCCAGGAAACATGCTGGGATTAGTTGGGTGTCTAATTTCACCTTCCCACACATTCTGAAACTTTCAAAGATGCACATAAACTATAGTCACAGTCTCACTGACATCAGTTTTTATGCTTGTGGATTCAAAGCTAAGAGGCAGTTTTTTGTTGTTTCCTTTAAAAAAAAATTCAATTTCTTTCTAAATGGAAAGAAATTGAAACTTCTAAGCCTTGAGGCAGCAAATATAATTTAGAAAGAATAGAATCTAAGGTATCATAAGTCCCCTCCCTGATTCACCAATGTAGCACCTTGTGAGCTGCCCACGGTACAGGTAGAACTAATCTGAAATAATGTCTGGTAACTGCAACATGTAATTTCAGACTCAAGGCACCAATTTCCCAGTCAGTTTGTAGTGACACTGCGTTACTGTAAAACAAGCTTTCTACACAATTATCATTACATATTAGGAAGCTAAGCATTCTGGGGGGAGGAGAGGAGGGAGTGCAATAAAATTATTATTTCCATTTTATAGAAGAAGCCCTTCCCCCACAAAATGTTGTTCAAAATGTGACTCAAGTTAAGGGAAATACTTCATGCACAAAATCATGAATCTGTGGAACTTTGACAAGAAAAAAAGGGGGAAGTTGCACCGTCTTCCACACTGCAAATAGAAGATAACGTTAACCTAGGAAAACAGTGTTGTTTGGGGAAGTGCAATTTGGTGATGATGAAAAAGAAGTCACATATCACTAGTGGATTTGATATTCACTTGGATCTCACAAACCAACCACAATGTGCTTTTATCTTTTACAAAAATTACAAAAATTGTTGGTGCAAGTCTGAGTGGATCTGTGTTAGCGGATTGGGTCTGGGAGGGGAGATAGGATATGGCGCACACCGGGGTCGCCGATCCCACCCCCTCCTGGGCCTGATCCGCCCACCCCTGCCCACATTGCCACCCTCCCCCCGTCCTGTTACACCCATCCCTTTCCTCCCCCCCCCCCCGTCCTTGTGCTGCCTGGTGGGCACTTACCTGCTCCAGTGTGCGTCGCAGCCTGCACTGGCGCTGGCAGTGCAGGCCTTCGTGCCGGTGAACCTACTTCTTGTGCTATCACAACGTGCCTTATGTTTGTGACAGCTAGCGCCACACACAGCGCGAGGATAGGATTGTTCAATTAAAAAATTCATTTCGTTTACATGTGGTTGTTTTTTTAAAAAATCTGCTTGGCATGCATTGGAAGGTTCCCAGCAGTCCTGCTGTCCCCCCTCCCCCCCGTCAGACCAAGTCATCTAACTGAAAGACAAGGCAAAATGATTGGTCAGAGAGAGGCAGGCTAAAGTCACTCCCCAGGAGGCACTTACAGATGGGCAAGGCAAGTGTGGAGAGAGGAAGTGGAATGCATAGGACCAGGAAACGTTTTTCCAAGTCAAGGAGAGGTGGCACGAACAGGCAGCGCAACATCAATGAATATGGGGTAAATGGGAACATGGCGAAACACTTCAACATCTGTAGTGAAATGGCAATATTAACTCAACACTACGTCCATGCGCAGAATTTCAATTTCCAGAACGTACAAGGTTTTCAAGGGGTTTGACCATCAAATGTACAGATGTTGTATGAATATATCTTTAAAAGAGGTGTTTCAAATGAAGCTTTTTATTTCCAACGTCTGCTAACCTATAAACTCAGTTAAATCAACAAATAAGTCTGTTTGAACTTTCTGGATATAAGACATCAACAAGCAAACATTTTCCTTTCCCACCAAATAAAAAGAAATCTCCAACAGTGAACCAAAATTATCTCTTGTATCCAACTCAACATTTTAGACAAAATACACAACACAAACGCTTTCTGCTGCTTAGCCTTACTGCATGAATAAAACTCTTAGGATGGAAAAAAATACTTAAATACATAAGCATCATCAGTCACGGAGGACGGAATGGGCTGCAGAAGAAAAGAGATGGCAGAAAAAGTTCACTTTGTTAAAGGTGCAGCTTTACATAACCATCCAATGCAAATGCGTTTCCATGCCTTCAGGCTTCTGGTCATTCAGCTTTCACTTTGCACAATTATTGACAAATAAATGGACTGGCTGATTTCCATTAATGCTGCCCTAATTTATGTACATACCTGGAGGAAAAATTCCATTCTGACCTAGCACTCCTAACAACTCAGATCGTTATTTTAAGCTCCAACAACATTAAATAGGAGTTTAATTTCTTCACCAATCGCTCCTGGGGACTTAATATTTCTTAATAAATTAGACAAGTGTTTTCAACTCGTCAGCATTCAGAGCTGGTAAGTAGAATGTACATAATTCAGGAGTTGGAGTTTTAGGTTATACAGCACTTTCCCTTTCCTATATTTCATGTGCTCTCTCTCTCTCTCTCTCTCTCTCTCTCATGCACAGAAAATAGTATTTCCTGCTGATTGCGTATCTCCACTTCTTTTAAAAAAGATTCTACTTGAACAGGAGATTTCTCTGATGCCTCAGATGCTGGCAAATATGTTTGCAGGATAGGAGTTACTACTGTAATATGATTTGTTGCTTGGTTTTTTCCCAAATACCTATAAAGATGACATCTCAAAATAAGAGAAATTGATGATGATACATTAAACAGGCGGCAGTACCACAGCTGAAGAGTGCTCTTTGTCCCCAAGGAATCTGAAGATTAATTAGGCTTAAGGGGAACTGGAGGGACCTTCTCTTAAGTGGAAAATAACTAATAAGCAAACTGAGCCTTCTGCAAAATGTTTTCCGCCTTTCAATGTTTATTCCAGTTAACACTTTACAGGAGAGGTATGAATTTGCATTTTGAATTCTATTGCCAGGGAATGATCACTTCTACTGTTGTGGCAAACTAGTAAGATTATTGGGCCTAGCTGACTGATGGATTCATTCACATGCCAACCGATGCAGGTATCAACACTGGTAGAGTAGTTCCACATAACTTAGAAAGTTGAGACACACACTGATGATTCAGGTTATCCAAAAACAAGATACAGTATATTTGCACTTATCTCCCTCAAAATGGAACACTTAAAACATACCCCCAAAATGAAGGCATTTCCACACCAACCTGAGTTGGAATTTTTCACACATGCGAAGATAATCTCTTAGCGCATGCATAGGTTCCGGTTACAAATGCACGCTCCTACTTCAGTCACACTATCTCTGACTCCCGGCATTGTTTTTGACAAACACGCACACACTTTCTTGAATTAGGATTCCTGATATGACACAATCCTCTTGCTTTCTAGTTCGAAGAAAAAAAAAGTGTCTTTGGATAACACTGAAGAGAGCAAGTGCTATGAGAAATGCATGATTGTGCAAGGTGACGGGAATGGGATACCACAAATATTTGTCACTCAAAATCAAAGCCCATCTCAGAGCCTTCACTATTCAGCTCAACAGAATATACTTCCATGTCGTTGATAAGACTAGAGGTGAAGACATTTCCCTGTTCTGACAGTCTTCATTCTTGAAATGTAAACTTCCCAGAAATACCGAGACAAATATTTAAATACAACCAGCAAGTGATCTTGCCGGGAAAGGAGAGACTGGCACTGGCCTACGCTGTGCAAGGATTCATTTGTTTTTAAGTCACAAAGCCTCCTGCTCACACAGGAGGCTCTGAAGTGTACTTTCCCCACACAAATAAAGAAATCAAAGTGGCTCAGGGTTGTTTTGACAGCACTGACAGTAAAATGATTTCCACTGGCCAAGCTTATTTTCTGTGTATGCATGTGGGTGTGTTGGATGTGCAATCACATTTTTCACCTGTGGAATTCTGTTTCCAAAGTCTATTTACGCTGCAGTCTCTCTTGATAAATGCAAGCCTTCTCTGTCAGCATATTTGCTTAGCAAAGCTTAGCCTTTGTAGTTGGCGGCTTCGGAGTGTAAAGTGCCTTGAGAGATTGCATGAAAGGCACCAAATACATGCAAATTGTTGTGGGTAATTCCTTGACAGCAGTGTCTCTGCAACTTTCATTACCATTTTCTCTAATGCTCTGAGAAAGCAGTTTCTGCAGCTAAGGGGATTCAGTCCATAAACACTTTAAACTATAAAGCATTTGATTAGGCAAGCTGATGCACCAAAACAAATACTTCTGCCTTTCTCTGTAGTCTGGGAACGCTATGGAAGGAGAAGACTACTAACTGGAAAGACCCCATTACAGTCTGCCATGCAACACCTGTGGTCAGACATACTGTACTATCCTTCAATGGATGAATCGTAAGCAAATGAATCCAGTGCCCAGTACAACTCACTATCTAGAATGGGATGTGTGATGAACTGAGAAAAGGGCATGGCTGTGAGGTTTTTTTGTCAGGCCCTAGGTGGAAGCCGGAGAGCCCTTAAGACAAAATTATTCACTAATAGATTAAACATTTTAATACTTGATTAAAAGTTGATTATCCGATGTATTAAAACTTGCAGTAGTGGTCATTTTTTCACTAGTCCAGGTCGACAAAATTACCATCTTGTGTCTCTTTCCCCAGTTACTAGGTTTGCCAGATCCATCAGTCAAAGCCTTGAATGCTCCCATTGCATCAAGAGAAAAAGCAGTTGCTACTTCTTTTGCATAGGCCAGCGGGTGGCGCAGTGGGTTAAACCGCTGAACCATGAGCTGTCGATCGAAAGGTCGGCAGTTCAATTCCAGTGACGGGGTGAGCTCTCGTTGCTTGGCCAGCTCCTGCCAACCTAGAAGTTCCAAAGCATGTTAATGTGAGTAGATAAATAGGTACCGCTTGCGGGAAGGTAAACAGCGCTCCGTGTTCCAGCCGCATGCTACGCGCTGCGGCAAGGAGAGTCATGCCGGCCACATGGCCACGGAGGCATCTTCGGACAATGCTGGCTCTTCAGCTTTGAAATGGGGATGAGCACCATACCCTAGAGTCGGACAAGACTGGACTTAATTGTCAGGGGTCACCTTTACCTTTACCTTACTTCTTTTGCATAGTCTCTCTCCCTCTCTCTAACCTTATATATTTAATAAATTAGACCCCAATGAGTGCTTCGAGCAACGCCTGAAAGAAAATAGTTTTTTTTTTAAAGGGCTTTCTCCAATTTTTCTGGATTTTTTTTGTGGAAATTAGACAGGTGAAACTATTTTTTAAAACAATTTTCAGATTTCTAGGGTCACCACACTGGCCCCCCCCCCAGAAGAGCAAAGATCACTGTTTTTAGGGGAAATGAGGTGCAGGAATTGGTTGCAGGGTACCCCCTCCTCGCTGAAATTAGAAATGAAACTTTGGCTTTTTTTTCCATGGCCAGGGCCCTGGCTTTTGAATCCACTTTGTTTGGAGCACCTCAAGTGCAGGTGATCAGTTGTACACAGCTGTAAGCAGGAGCAACACCAGAGGTTGCTCAAAGCCCTCATTGGGGTTATATGGGAAACAGAATAGACCTAATGCAGTTATTTTCATCATATTGCATCATTTCCTATAGTTTGTGAGTGGATTTCTGCGTTTTTTCATGGCCAGGGCCCTGGCTTTTGAATCCACTTTGTTTCCAGCACCCCAGGTGCAGGGTGATCAGTTTTACAGAGCTGTAAGTAGGAGCAATACAAGGGGTTGCTCAAAACACTCATTGGTCCTTAGAGGGTAATCTAATGCTGTTCCTGTAAGTTGGCTGTTTGTTTCTGGTTTTTTTTTTTCTATTCGCCCCTCAGCCTGAGCCTAGCAGGGGGTGAAGGTTGGGGTACTAAGAATTCTGTCTCCAGCCTCAAACTGACTGTTTGCAGGGATCTGCCAGGTGGCTGTGTTATACTGATTTTCAGCAGGATTTTTGCAGGCAGCTCAATGTAGATGTTTATTTATAGGTTTTTTTTCTTTCCCCCCTCATCAGGCCGAGCCTATCAGGGCAGGGGTGAAGGCTGGGCTACTCAGAATTATGTCTCCAGCCTCAACTGAGTGATTGCAAGAACCTTGCAGGTAGCTATTGTTATATACTGATTTTTAGCTGGATTGTTGCAGGGAACTCAGTTTAGCTGTTTATTTCGGGGGGGGGGGGTCTTTCCCCCCCAGGCTGAGCCCAGCCTGGTGACATGGTATTTTTGCAGTAACAAGTGCATTCAAGGGTCAGGAACTAGCCTCCAGCTAGGTGGGGGTGGGTGGAATAACAGCCTTTGTTATAAGGCTGGCTGTATAACAAAATACGTTTGCTTTGCTGAGCGGGTATTTAATTTTTAAATAAAAAATCTTATAATCACGATCTTTGCAAGACGATTTTGCAAAAACGAACTCTCAAAAGCTATAAAAACTGAACCCTTGCAGGCATGGATTTGTAACTTCGTACACACTGTGCTGAAACATGCCCCTACACCAGTGGTTCCCTAACTGGGGCGTCGCGACGCCCCAGCTGGGAACAAAGGGTTGCTATGCCCTTAAGGGGCATGGCAACTCACGGTGACAATGACGGTGCACCCGGGATCGCGCCGCTGCCGCCACTGCCGCGCCCGGGATCGCCCTTTTTACCTGCATTGGTGGGCACTGGGTGTCTGGCGGGGGGTGTGGGGAGCCTGTGGACCCCTCCACAGGCCTCCCCAAGCGTCGGAGCAGCGCTCCGACACGATCGCAACTCACTTCCGGTTTTACGCGAAACCGGAAGTGAGTTGCGATCACATTGGAGCGCTGCTCCGACGCTTGGGGAGGCCTGCGGAGGGGTCCGCAGGCTCCCCACACACCCCGCCAGACACCCACTGCCCACCAATGCAGGTAAAAAGGGCGATCCCGGGTGCGGCGGTGGCGGGATCCCGGGTGCGGCGGTGGCGGGATCCCGTGCGCGTCGTCGCGACCCCTGGGAAGGCCCCGCTACCACTTAGAGCAGCGTAGGGCCTTCCCAGGAGTTTGGGAACCACTGCCCTACACAACTCTAAACCACAGAAGTTGTGTGTACAACACAACTATGTCTTTTTGAGCGTTTTTGTGCTGAACTCACAACTAAAGCTGCAGCACTTACAGGGTTTGAAGGGTCATAAAAAAAAACAACCTGGCAGGCAGGGACTTGTAACTTGGGGTACACTGTGCAGAGACATACCCCCTAAAGAACCCTAAGCACAGAAGCTGCGTGCACAACACAACTATGCGTTTGTTTGAGATCTTGTGTTCTCAGGTCTATGCTTTACGTAGGAATGAATGGACAAATTTGTTATGCCTTAAACCCCAATGAGTGGCGTTTGCAACACCCATGCTACAGGCAGAGGCGTCGCTGGAGCGCGGCGGGAAGGGTGGACCGCCTGGAGGAGACGCGCGCAATGGGTGACGCGCGGTCACACGCGGTCACGCGCGCATCGTGCGCAGGTGGTCCGCCCTTCCCGCCGCGATCCAGCGACGCCTCGGAGGAGGCATCGGAGCGTCCGCCCTCGGCAGAGCTCCAAGGCCTTCTGAGGGAGGCCCAATGCGATGTCATATTTAGAAGGTTTAGCGCATGCGCAGAACGTTTGAGGGCAAATCTGCCCTCAGAAACGTACTGCGCATGTGCGAAACCTTCTAAATATGACGTCACATTGGGCCTCCCTCAGAAGGCCTTGGAGCTCCGCCGAGGGCGGACGCTCCGAGGCCTCCTCCTGCCCAAGACAGCCGGCCGGAGAGGATGTCTCCGGAGCCGGCAGCAGCGGAGGCTTCGCTGCTGCCCGCTCTGGAGACATCCTCGTCGGGCGGCACGGGGGTCATTAGGGCGGCGCGCGCCCTAGTGACGCCGCTGGCTACAGGTATATGGCACACCTGGGAATTTTTTTGCAGGTGGTTTTCTCTATTTGGGGGTACCTTAAACATGTGACAAAAACTGGCATTTGGAAGTTCTGGGGAAATATGGCCTCGGGAACAAGTAGGTTTAATCCCCACAGTGGCTAAACTGCTAACTGGTGACTCAGGAGAGCAGGGAATCTCTGCTCTTATATTCAGGGGGCAAGAAGAGCTGCAATCAGCACCACGCTGAAGGCCAAGCTAGGTGTTACAATAAATGTATCTGTTGGCCCTTTAAGAGTTTTGCTTTTATTAAAAGCAGCATGCCAGGAAGGCACCAATCTGAAGTGAAACCGAGTGTTTTAGCCCCTCCACAGTCTCCCAGCATGGTTTCACTTCAGATCTCCATCCTTCTGGTGTGCTATTTTTAATGACAACAAAACTCTTCAAGGTCATTTCTTGTAACATCTAGCCTGGCCCTGAGTGGACAGGCACCCCTGGGTGGTCACAGGCCACGATAATCAGGAGGGCAACGGAGGCCCTCTTGGTTCGGAGATCCTCGACACAGGTCCTGGATTAGCCACTTGTTCTGAATGGGGCTGCACTCCCTCTGCAAGAGCAGGTTCGCAGCTTGGGGGTCCTTCTGGATTCTCCGCTGCTCCTGGATCGCCAAGTGGTGGCGTTGACCTGGGAGGCCTTTGCCCAGTTTCAGCTGCTATATCAACTGTGGCTATACTTGAGTTGACTGGACCTCATCACAGTAGTCCACGCCTTGGTAACATCGCAACTTGATCACAACGCACTCTATGTGGGGCTACCCATGAAGACTATCCAGAACCTGCAATTAATGCAGAATAAGGTGGTCTGTGAATTCTTGGGGGCTCAGCGGTTTGATTCTGTCTGACTGCTGCCCCTGAAGCTACACTGATTGCTGTTTCTGAGAGCAATCCAAGCTGCTGCCCTTGGCACAGGAGTTTAAAGACTTGTAGATCTACCTAGACATTTAATCAGAAGCAACAATATTGTTTAGATCAGGGGTTCTCAACCCCTTCCTGGCCAAGTACCACCTCCAGCGCCACTTTCCTGCTGCATACCACCAGAAGTGACTGGTGATGACATCATCGCTATTTACTTCCAGGTTTTCAGAGGTCAAAAAATGCAGATAGGAGGCTCCGGGCAGGTGGGAGGGCCCTTCTCGACCAAAGGCAGGAGCCTCTCAGGAGCAAAAACACGCCGCCGAAAGCGCCACATCAGAGCGACGGTCCGTCGATCCAAGTTGAGAACCCTGGTTTAGAGTATCGTTTCTTGTTCTTCATAATTAGATAACACTAAGACTGCAACCCTTTGTACACTTATCCAGCAGCAAGTCCTATTTGAATAAGTGAGACTTACTTCCAAGTAAACATGTATACGTGAGGGAGCTACATGTTAGATTTCTGAAAGAGAAATAATGGTGTAGTTCACATTAATGCCCCCATCCTAAATACATTTTTCTCTAAGGTAAGTTCTATTGATTTTAATGTAATTAGAACTTCTCTTCCCCACTCCAGTTCTATCACTAACATCTAGAAGTGAGCCCATGCGGAATTTCTTTTTACAGAAACAAACTTTTGGTATGTGAAAAATGCCTTTTCTTCAAGTTACCACAGGGGTCCAGCTACTTGCTGGCGGAGAAGGAAGTAGGAATCGAGCTGGGGGAGAGGGAAGCACCCTCTGGTATAGGGCTGGGCTGCTCCGAACTATTTCAGTTGTAAACTTCAGAAACTGCTAAATTTTAAGCGTGGTTGAAGGTTAAAAAATACATTTCTATGGCAACTAATTAACACAGAAGAGGTTGTTATAATTGTCCATTTATTGCTCAATAATTAAGTATTCACTGATTTGCAGCCTATTTGGCAACAGACATAATTTGGGCAATGGTAGCACAGGGATACAGAATCCATTAACTGTATATTTTGGAGTCTGTTGATAGGATTCTCCTCACTCATTGACACTGTCATGCTACAATCTTGGGGACCCTGCAGTCCGCTGCTCTGTGGCTTGGGCCATATCTCTGTAGAACCAGAATCCAAACTTCTTTTCCTGTTTTTCATTTGATCAGTCAGAGGCTGAATACTATTCCTTTTCAGTATAATAAAGGATTTCTCTGCAAGGGCTGCTTACCTCAGTTTCAGAATCAACTTAATGTCCAATTCAATCCGAGGCTTATGGCGGTGGATCTCACTATCCACCGCTGTTAAGTCCCGGTCTGGCATTGTAAAAGGTGCACCACTGTCGTGCGCTGTGGGGCCACCGGCACAAACAGCAGGAGGTCTCATGCGCAAGCCAACGGCTCACCCAAGCCATGCTGAAGCAGGTATGGTGGGGGGGGGCAGCTCAGAGGAGGATGGGGGCAGACAGTGGGGTGGGCAGGGGATAGATTGTGGTGGCAGTCATGCTTGCAGGGATTCTATTTCTCTTTTCCCAACCTGATATGCCCCCGGAGGCTCATCAGACGACTTATGCCAGCTAAATAGCTCGTATACATCCGAGGAGACAGTCCAGGGAGAAGTATGCATATGGAATACCAGATTCCTGCAAGTGTGAGTACCTGAATGATGACTACAATGACTATTATTGTTACTTCTAATAAACATTTATCATGCAGTCATTTTTCCTAAGTGCTTCCCATAAATGATCTCAGTTGTTATTATAACAGTTCTACAAGGTAGGTCAGTACTGATTGGGGGTGGGTGGGGGGAGGCTGAGTAGGGCTGAGGCTAAAGGCCAGGAATTTGCTAAGGCTACTCACTGATTTCATTGCTGAGCTTAGAAGTGATGGGTTTCAGCCCAAGCTCATGCTCTTACCCAGAATGCTACACCAACTCCCTTGAACCTTGTACACTCAAAAAAAGTATGTACAAACAGGACAATAATCAACTCATTCTGAAAAAAGAATTGAAGAATATTCATAGAATGATGCAAACACAGACCATCTCAGCCGGATCTGATCTGCCTTTATGTCTGCAGACTTTGATATGATTATTTTCAATCCATCAAAAAGACGCGAGTTGCAAATTGGTGCCCATAGTTAAACACGAATCTAAAATGGGAATTTAAAAACCTTTTAACTTAAAAAAAATACACAATGTATTTTCTTGACCCCAAGGGAAAGGTGTACCTTTGCAATAGCCTTAAACATAATCTAAACTGCCACCAGTAGCGGCACTACACCCCCCCTGGGAGGGGCCGCTGCAACACCTCCACGGGACACCGTAAGCCCTGCCCCTGGGGGGGTGTTACATCATCATCGTGCACCGCCATGGCACAGAAACACACACACACCGGCGCTTTTCAGCTCCTTTTGGGAGCCAAACGGCACCAGGGAGGGTGGAAGGGCCAAACCTGCAGCCAGAACGGCTGCGAAGAGGAGCCGGCAGCGGGGGGAGAATGGATCTGGTGGCAGGTACACCCCCCGTGACCCACCGCTTGGGCCCCACCGTCACGACGCCTCTTACTGCCACGATATGACCTCCTTCCTGCCCAGGGCTGATCCACCTGCATAGATCAATGTGGACTTGGGCCAGAAAGATCACTGGTGCAGGTCCGAGTTGACCTGTTGTGGCTGCTGGAGTTTACCCAGGGTAAGGGTAAATGTCCCCTTTCCCCAAGGAGACCTCCAGCAACCAAGAATCCCCCATAGGATGCAGCGGAAGCCGTGCTGGCACCACTGTATCACCACGCAGGGATTTAAGTAGGATTGGGCTGTGAAGCGCTTCCCACAGGAGGTGGAGCAGGGGCAACGCTTGGCCTCACTGGTGTCGCTGCAGGGGGGCGGAGCTCTAAGTTCCACTGCGGTTCGACCCTCCGTTACACCGGTGCACGAAGCGGTCCCACCCCCTCGCCTTCGGAGCCATTCAAGGCGGTGAAAGCAACACACAGGGAGACTCCTGCGCGTTGCTTTCACCACCTTGAATGGTTCTGAAGGCGAGGGGGCGAGCCGCTTCGTGCACTAGTGTAACGGAGAATCGAACCACGGCAGAACTTAGAGCTCCGCCACCCCCCCTGCAGCGACGCCAGTGCTTGGCCTGCTTCTCTTGATCCGATTCTGCACTGTGTTGACCAGGACATGTTGGGAAAGAGACTGAAGCCAGGAAGGTACATTCAAAACAGAAACATCCATGACATTTCATGGGCTCTAAGCTGTACCCTCAGAATGCCATGTCACATGTAGTACATGTGACCATAGTGCAAAGTCTGAACCTTCTTGCCATGGATACAGTAGCTCTTCTCCCCAAGCAGACAGCTGCCATTAGCCTCCCCCCCCCCCCCCGGCCACACATACACAAACACACAAAGCATCTCCCACCATCAGGGAAATTGTGAGCACTGTCTCACAATTCCACAATCCACCCCAATGCCAGCAAATAACTGATCCGTTGAGCAAAGGAAACTAAGAAAGTCAGCAAGCTGCTGGTCACATTGATCTCTTTCATGTAACACTCCACAGAAATGCGAATATATCGGCCGTGATGTGACAGATGGCTTTAGGCAGCATTTGATTTTAACTTGAATCTCTGCATTTAATTAAATGTCACACTGGTCATATAATTCCCATTTTAGATAATCTACTTCAGTTGACTTTATCAAGTACATTCTGCTCTCTCCGGCTGCAGGATTTTTTTCCCCGGTGTGCATAAAAAGATAGGAAAACAAGCAAGGTGTCTACTCACATGTTTTGCAAAGAATTCATCAACTTCTCGGAGCAACTTTTCCTGGCACTCAGGATTGGTGGCTAACAGGTAAGTGGCAAAGGAGAGTGTGCTGTTAGTGGTTTCATAGCCAGCAATCAGGAATAAGAAGGACTGGCCAACTATGTCATCATCACTCAACGTCTTGTGCTCCTTCTTAGGCACGGCTTTGCCAGCAGCTTTCTCACTCTCCTGAATGCAAACATCAGTTTGGTTGACTGTGTCAAAGTGTTCCATGCTGATGTCATTAGCAGCACTCCGGGCATCAAGTATCAGCTGTAGAAAGTCCCTGCGTCTCTGTAAAAAATCAAGCAAGTGAGCAATAAGTGAACAATCGCGTGGTTATTGCATTCGCCCTTACACAGTTGTACAAAATGTCTTTTCAACAAGAAAAGACAATCCTGATTTTTGGCATTGCCTTAATGATTACTCACACTTTGACCTTTATTATGAAATCTGTGTCCCTGTGACAGACAATTTTGTGATTTTTTCCTGCACAAGGCAGGCTGAAATCAGAAGTAGAGGACCACCTGGGACAGGGAGGGGGTGTCTTTCAGCAAGGGTCTGCTTAAAATCACTCCAGTAAAGCTGGCCTTGGATGTACAGTCCACTTGGCAACTCAGCATTAACCGTATTACAGCATCACATTTATTTTCAGTTCCTCAAAAAAGAGCTAACCTGTCAAAGTAAAGAAGAAATGCAGAAGAGGCGGCAGCAAGAGAATTTGAGGACCTAAAACCTGAAACAGAAAAATGAGTCTGAAATACTTTTTTAGACTAATTTAATCTGAACAACTGTTTTTTTAAGATCAAGGGAGATCTTTTAAATTATACTCTTGGAGACATGATAGGAAATAAAATGAAGGGAGGAGAGAAAGCATAGGAAAAGGGCAAATGAGATAAGAGCAAAAAGGAATCATTCATTATGCATGTCAGAGGACTTTATCAGATCATTGACATGGGAATGGTGAAAAAAAAAAGAAGCAACAATATTCAACATACCGTGCTTTGGCTTTGCCATTAATTAAGTGCTCTGACCAAGTTAAAAAAAATATATACCTAGTAAGTGAGGTCACAACCCAACTATAAATCATGAGGTTGGCCATTCCCAAGCCCTCAAAAAACTTTCTCCAGATGAATTGCATTATCTCTAAATATCTGGCATGCATAATTGCTAGGCGATGAACATAAGAGCAGCCCTGCCGGATCAGGCCAAATGCCCCTCTAGCCCAGCATCTTGTTTCCCACAGTGGCCCACCAGTAGCCTCTGGGTAGCCCTTAAACAGGAGATGAAGTAAGCTAAGCAAGTCTAACCTGGGCTGGCTGGTAGGACATTTCGTAATTGCCATAACAATACTGAGGAATCATATGCTACAATGATAAATGGCACAATGCAAAAGGAAGGTCTCCTGCACAAGTCCCGCTGCACTGGACAAAAGCACTACCTGTCGGACCATGTAGCGACAACTGTCAATGTCTAATCATCACTTTATCGTGTGTTAACTTGAATTTCCATTACTTGGTTATTGAAATCTGAATTATACAATTTATATTTATATAGACTCACAACCATATAAACCCATTTCCATTAATTAAAAACTCACACCCTAAGGTGGTCCAAACAGCTTGGCTGCCTTTATGACTGGCTGTTATTAGAATACACTTCTAAGGCTGGAGACAGCGAACAGCCTTTTCAGAGTTCAAGGTGAACGAATGACAGAGGCATCGTTGTCCATAGCATGTTTTTTCATCCCACTATTATCTCGGTTCATTACAGGTTTTAGTAATGCCTCAACAACATGAAAAATAGAAAATTTAAACAACACTGAAATGGAGATAACAATGGGACAAAGGAAATGAGTATGTACACCATGGGAACAATATCATATCATTCTTTAAAATTATATCTCCAGCCCAAAGTGCGCTATCCAGATGAAGTTAAATGAAATCAATTGGATATAAGCATTTCTGACTGAAGGGTGCTGAAGTTCCATTGATTCAAATAGGGATGATGTACACATAGCCTTCCCAAAATTCTACTTTTAGTTTGTTCATTGGTTATTTAAAGCTTTTGAAGGAAATCCCAGAAACATTCAGAAGTACGTTAGAAGCAAGAAAGGAAGGAATGGAGGGACAATGATCTAAATGCGCTGTACAATAATTGTATCTTTGCCTTCTGAGGTTTGTTTGGCAATATGTGAGAAGGCTTCCTCTGCTGTGGCACCCACCCTGTGTAATTCCCTTTCATGGGAGCTGAGACTGGCTCCCTCCCTGTTGGAGTTTCAACGCCAATTAAAGACTCAATGACGAGTTGCTATGTACTCTGCTTGGCTTTTGTTATATTGACTGATGCAGTTTGTTTCATTGCTTTTAGGGTGTTGTTTTATAAAGAAATGTTGTAAGCTGCTTCGAGCCTTCTTTGGCAAAAGAAGGATATGTTTTTAAAACATAAATCCATATGAAAACACTCAATGCCCTTGTGCAACAATGGCTGGTTTCCTGATTTAATTCACAAGCTAGATAAACAGGAGGAGAATAATAATTCAGGACTTAATATTTTCAGTCCTTCAACCAACTCGGTTGAGGGCAGAGTACAATATTAATTCCAATTTTCCTAAAAACAAGGATGGTAGCTGCAAGTTAGAATGGATGCCCTCTTTGATAATAGTACTAAACATTTATATAGTGCTTTCCGAGTGTGCACAGTACTTGACATATATTATCTTGATGTTGCCATTACAACAATCCTGTAAGTTAAGTACTATTATCCCCACACTGCATCTGGGAAGCTGAGGCTGAGTGGCTTTCCTAAGGCCACCAAGTAAAAATTCATGGCAAAGGCAGGATTTGATCCCGGAAGCCCTAACTGGAGCTTGTAGCCACTATGCTACACTAGCCTCTCAGCCAACCCAGCTTCTGACTCAGAGTTAGGACTACTCTGTGACTAGAAGGAAGAACGGAAATGAAGAATTGTAGTAGTTGGGGCGGCTCAAAAAGTACCTTTTCCTTCTCAGCTTTGGGAAAAGTAGTACAACAAAGACTGAGTGGCAATAAAATATTGGTGCGAGGGAAATGGTGCAGGTGAATTATTGTCAGGTGTACAGTTTCCTAAAATCAGTTCAATATTGACATGTACTCTATCATGTACACAGATTGAACTCTCTCAGCCTCAGAAATGGATGGCTCCCTCTAGTGGACCCTGCTTTGCCTCGTGTGTGTCTGTGTGGGGGGGCAGATCTATGCTATAGGGCTTGGGGTAAAACATGTTGGGCTGGAACCTCAAGAGAGAGAGGATATGAAAGACTGAAAAGTCGTGGGTGATGCTATCAATCCCTTTTATTGGGGAACTGGCTTACAGTTTGTCTCAGTGGGCCCTGAATACTTCTTCAGCTCACTCTCCATCCCACAGTTCCACAAAGATCCCCCAGTTCCTTCACTGGAGTGCTTCACAGGGAGTCTCTTCGCTCCTGGGTAGGATTAGTTGCGGCCAGGATCTTTGGACCCAGCTATAGTGACCCTAGGGGCTGCCTTGGGGCTCTACTGGCCAGTTTCAACACCTGTAGGCCAGGCAAGTGTCCAGGGGGAAAGGGGTGTACAACTGCCCAGTAGATTCTGCCCAGGGACCACCTTTGGCCAGGAAACAGGGGTGTTCTTTGCCCAGTCCTCAGAACATGCATGCTTTCTTCTCCTCCTCCATCTCTCACCCCTCTCCAAGCCCCAACCCGTCTCGATACAGAGGCCAGCTGGGGTCTCCTCCCTTGCCCTGACTTCCTTGACGCCTGGTGATGATGTCATCACCAAACAGCAGCTCCACAGGGCATCACACTCCCTCATAAGCCATTTTGGGCTCTTTGAAACAAAGGTGGGACACAAAATTACACACACACGCACGCACGCACGCAGGCAGGCAGGCAGGCATCATATCTGGCATTTGGCTCAGGTTTCCCAAAAGTTTTCCTCACAGCAAAAGGACACCTGTGCTGAGCTTCATGCCCTATTCAGATTTGCTTAGCTACAAAATAATTTGAGTTGTAAAAAACTGCTACACCAGCAAAAGGCTGAAAGACATGTCAGTGAGATGGACTCTCATTCTATATTACATATCCTTTCCCCCTTTTTTGCACAATAAAGTATCTATCCAAAACCAGTTGGTGTTACCATCGTAGCTACCGCATGAAGCACTGTTGCTCGGCACAGTTTCGCAAGAGGATAAAAGCCTAAATTTGTGATGCTGTGGGAAGAACTCCCTTCCAGCCTCTCTAAGAAAGACATCTTCCATTATAGTTAGTGACATGGCTGCTCTGGGCCGCGTCTTTCCTGCTCATTAGCCTTTTTAAACACTGCCTGGCCACGCAGAGAAGCAATTCTGCACGGAAATAGCAAGCTTTGCGCTATGCGTCGAAAGAATGAATGCAAGCTATACAGAGGAAGGCAGATTCAACTGCATTAATAATCTTTCCTTAAATCCTCATTTCTGAGTTTCACAACCATCCAATAAAGTACAGGAATATAAAACTTGAGCACGGGATGCAATGCAATTCTTTTCTCCAAGGTCAAATGTATTGAGTGTCAGTCTCAAGTTCTTTCTTACAACTGAATTCTGGTATCTATCTTTAATTGAAAGTACTGAACACCCTTTCAACACGTGACCCTCCAACTTCTAGGCCCAAATATACATTACATTTTCGGTTACAATGTCAGTAGAGAAACTCAGCGATGTGACCAAGAAATCCTATGATTAATGAGACTTCACCCCAGGACCATATTTAAAATGTATTTGTGGGAAGTCTATGCTCACAATGTTAGAATAAGGCTGCCATCCGATGCACACTTACCTGAGAGTAAGCCCCACTGAATACAGCAGGACTTAATTCTGAATAAACTTGTATAGGATTGCCCAGTAAATTAATCTGGCAAAAGAGTTTCCTTTTTTCTTTACTTGGAGCAATCACCCAGGGGCCAAGAACAACCAAATAATGTCTCCCCCAAGCACATTTAAGTCATGTTAGAATCAGTGGGAGTCAAGTATCCAGCTTTACCATTGATTTTGGTGGGATTTAAGCATGCTTAACCTTGATTGGATTATGACTTAAATGGTTAGTGTGTTTTGGTTTGGCAACTCAGATTCAAATTCTGGCTCAGCTGTAAAGCTCGCCAAGTAGTGGTCATGAGCAAGTCACTGTCTTCTCAGTCTTAACCCATTTCAAGGCATAATTGTGAGGTTAAAAAACTGTGTACAATACATAGCTACAATGGTGATCTGGCTGTGGAAGCATAGTCCTTGCTGTTTCGACACACGGACGGTCTTCATCCTCATTTTATCTATTTATGTAAGCCACCTTGAACTCCTACAAGGCAAGGGTGGAAAGGTGGGGTATATGTTTAAAAAAAATGAAATAAATATCTTCAGCAGCTCTGAAGTACCTAGTATGGAAGCAGCTTCTGGGTTTTTAGACCTTTTGTTTTCTCTTTCTCTCCTCTCTGACGTACAGATGTTTTAAAAAATGCTACCGTGGCAGGCTCTAGATTTGCACAAAACTGAGGTTGAGGGCAACACATTCTCAGCTCTGGAATTTATTCCCCAGACAACAAATTTATTAAGTTTCAGGCCGTATTTCAATGTCTGTGTTTTAGTTCAGGTTCTCTCGAAAATGCTAGTTTGGGGATTTGGCTTGGCAATGAAGTTGCTTTGTTTGATAACACCAACAGCTGGCTGATGGGGACGGGGTGGTTCTACACTGTAAACAGGATGAGAATTTGACGATAGTTAATTTGTTTTTAATAAAAGAGTACAGCATTACATTTCTTCTCGTACTTTCATGCAAAAATCTCTGAGCAAGCTTGTTATTTAAAAAAGGAACTTTGTGATGAATCTATTATCTCCCTTCCTTTATCAGTAGGCATCGTGTGTGTGCAGGATGTGGTAGAGTGAGAGGGATTAGTTATAGGTATACAGGCATGCATCAAAAACCTTAAAAATATCCACGCATTCATGTATAGAGAATGTGCATAGAAACAACACAAACTATATGTGGTTTGTGCTTCATTCAAAATGAAAACAACATCGAGAAAAATGATGCCACTGTGGTATAGTGGTTAGAGTGTTGGACTAAGTTAAAAGAGAGCCAGGATCAAATCCTCACTTGGCCATGAAGCCTGCTTGGTGACTTTGGGCCAGTCACTATTTCTCAATCTAGCCTACTTCACACGATTGTTGCGAGGATAAAACAGGGAGTGTATTGTATGCCACCCAGAGCTTCTTGGGGGAAAGGTGGAGTACAAATGTTAGAACTAAAAATGGCTTAGAAGCAGGTATCCAACCTGAACATAGGAAGTTGCCTTACACATCCATATAGGATCACCTATGCCTTACAAAGCTGCCCGACACTGAGTCAGACCATTGGCTCATTGGGGTCAATGCTGTAAACTCTGATTGACAATGGCTCCCCAAGGTCTCTCCTAAGTGTGAGTTAATAGGAAATGCATGCACAGCACATGCTCCGTCATTGAGTTACTGCCACTCCCCAGCGGCACCACAGCAGGGCTACAACATACGAACACCTTATCAAGTTGGGGCACAATGTAAGGGTAGCACATTTTGGACATGTTTTGTTGAAAAGATGAAACATGGTAGGTGCTCAAGACGAATACAGTCATTCTCATTATCCACTGGGGTTAGTTTCCCGGAAAACCCAGTGGATACCGAATCACTGATTCTATGGGGAAAAAACGGGTTAGGTTCCCACGCTATGCTATATGAACTTTATGAACCTGAACCTTACTTTGAATTGTATGGACTGGGTGATAGCAAGGGCAGTTCAACATCTCCAACATTTTAATCTTTATTTCTGTTGTGTATCAAGTCCAGAGTTATTTAAAACAGATAGCAGTGGGGACAACTGAGGATTTAGCCTTATCCCGGGATTTATCCCAAACACTCAACAACTTCTGCAAGGTTTTTTTAAAGACCACAGGCATATTGCTTAACACAACTGAGAATCAGCTGCTTCCAATCACAGACCATTCCTTCCTCCTTCCCCAGGAAATGGAACACTAGTCCTCAGCTGGTTTACTGAAACTCTAAAATCTCATCTTAGTTTCCACAGATTGAAACACAGCTTCTTCTCTTTTTTTCTCCATTCACTGGCTGTTAATAACCTGCAGTTAATATGTTATTCTTTAGAACACAAGCCCCTAAAAAAGTAGCCACAAGAACAATCTTATGTCATTCCTATCTGTTAAGCCGCGAGAACAGTTGCTTCTCAAATAGGCCTCTCAGAATGGCTGCAAAGACACCACGAATGGGGGGACATAAGTTACATTTTTGTTTCCGCAGATAAATGAAACCAAAGGAAGAAAACAGGCATGATATAATGAGGACTGACTGTATTTGCACCAAAGCTTATTTTTAAGTTGAACCTCAGGATACAATATATATTTGAACTGTATTTCATGGATCCTGCAAGATGCAGAGAGAGAAAAGCTGCAAACAGGCAGGTTTTATTGAAACAAGTCAATTACTATACTGTACAGACTGTAATGGGAGTGAAGTTCAAACTACATACAATGCAGGAGACCTGTGATCTGCTCCAGATTCTGTCACATTAGTGCCACAAAACATGAGGCTTCTGGTGGGGCCACTGTACAGGAAGCTGGACTAGATGGGCCTTTGGCCTGATCCAGCACGGCTCTTCTTATGTTCTTATGGCTTTTGAGGCAGGCTTAGCAGGTTTATAATCATTACAGTATTTATTAAGATGTTCAGAAATGTTTGCAGCACAAAAGCAGTTACTCACATCTTTATTTTAATTAAAATCACAGAACATTCTCTAGAACCTCCCCCGATGTTAGGTGTGAATTTTTGTCTCTCTACCTGAGGAGACTGGCTTTTAATTGACAAATTTTTAATTCAGACCGCACACTTTTCAAGGGAGCATTTTCAGGGAAAATAACAAGGTACATACATACATTCTTCTTCCCCCACCCAAATATAATAGCCGAAGGACCTCCCTGTTTAGATTTTTGGAAAAAACTAAAATATTTCGGGTTGCATATAGTTTATGCACTATAGATGCCTACAGTTTTAAATGCTCTGATGCAGTGGAAGGCAAGGCAGCCATGATTTCTCACGTCCTGTTCCAGATCCTGTCAGCCACACCCTTCTCCGCCTATTGTAATGAGCAAGACTCCAAGGATGCTGCACAGACAGACAGACAAGCGGGAGATGGGCATCCAGGCCAGAAATGAAATGGGGGGGGGGGGAGAAGAAGAAGCAGCAGCAGCAGCAGCCACAGCTGCCTCATTTCAGTGAGCCCCAAACCCGAAGAGATGATGTTACATAGTCTGCAGCCATTTTATTTCCTACAAGAGCTCATCTTACAATAAGCTGGTGAAATTTGGAGGGGTCTCACCGGTTTTTTGTCTTGGAGCTCCCAGTAAGTCCTTTTCCTCTCATGCCGCATCACCACAGAAGACCCAATTAACCTAAGTGCTGGCCTACATGTTTTGGTGATTCTGCACAGGAAGTACATTCATATACCTCCATTTTTGCTTTTAAAAAACCACTCAGATGGAAATGACACCGCGGTCAATGTTCCTCCAGGGCTGATTCAAGAACAATGAATTATTAATACGCATGACAGTTTTCATGATCGAAAGCAGCGGAAAAACTGAGGAGGGATTGTGTGTTTTAGAAATCCCCTGTTTGGGCAGCTTTACATTTGGTTGTAGCTTTTATGAAACTCATTTAAAATTTATGATGGCCCTTATCTGACAATCCTTTCTGTTATTCTGCCTTGAGGATTAACCAAATGTTTGTAAAAAATACTTTATAAGAGATCAAAAGTGCCGAGTATGATTATTATTTAGAAACACCTATTTCAGTTTTGAGCATTTTTTTTAAAGCCAGCCTTACAGGGTCAGGCAAATAGTCCACCTAGGTTAGCATTCTGTTCCCAGCGGTAGCTAATTATAGATGCTAGCGAGGAAGTTACAACAGCCCATGGAAAGAAATGTAAAATGTAATTCTCTCAAAGTTTCTTCCACACCTGGGCCTAAACATACATGTGTTCACCAACTTGATGAATCAGCACTAATAGTCCTGTTCTCTCTGAATTAATTTCTCAAGCCTTTTTCAGAATTCACCAGTTCTATAGAAGTTGATTGTTAAGCACAGCAGCTCTCAATCATGTCTGACCAGATGCAAAGAAACACAGGGTTCTTGCAAGGAAGAAGGAAGGAGAGGAATGAAAGTTCCTTTCAACATCAGGAAACTGTGGTCTGTTCTACTCTACTCTGTTAAAACAAAGGGCTGATTTGTTTGGATGATACTTTATTGCCATAACCTTATGGCATATATTAAATCAGTGTTTCTCAAGTGGTGGGTAGCCACCACTTTTTCCGGGCATGGCCAATATTATCCCCTTAAGGGCCAGTCTGAACTTCAGAGGTGGCACTCCAGGATCGCGCCTGCCCCGACCCAGAAACACTGTGTAAACATACCTGTTTGCCCTGCCAGCTATCCAAAGGGTCTGGGGGGCCTGCTGCCACCTTTGCAAGACTCCCCAAGGCTCTAAACGGCACCGATCGCATTCCGAAACTCACTTTTGGTTTTCGGCGAAGATCCTCCCCCTCCTGCACCCAGCTCGGCCCACTTCCACCCCGAAACGCCCACAATCCCCCGTTTCACACCCTTGCTGACTTACTGGCAGCAGCGCAAAATAGAGGAGGTTCTTCAGCAAGCCACTGTCACCATGTGGGTCCTCTGGCCATTTGCCTAGTGGCCATGGCCCACAGAACAGAGCGACTTTCTCGCCATCATTCCGGACTCACGCTGACAGATCCGTAAGGGTAAGCCCTAGATAGGATTGGGTTGCTAGTTTTGTCCAGATTTTTGTGATATTTGCACATCTCGTATCTCTGAACCCTGCATTAGATTTTGGCTATTTTTGGCCAAATCACTCAAGCATCCAAATTCAATGAGTAGACTTGAGGTGGCTTCTACACCTCCAGTTTTAGTTTATTCGTTAATGTACAAAACAGAAAAAAAAACCATTATGATCTACGAGGATATTTTCACAAGTGCTACTCCAGTGGTTTATAAACAGAGACTATTGATTGAAACATTCAATTACCTAATATGAACAAAAGTCAGTTGTCCTACTCCTACTATATGAAATAGCTTTCTTTGCCACTCAGAGAAAGAAGTCCAAATGCCAAAATAACTAGTATTTACAATGTTGTTGTTTTTCTGAAAATGAAAGTGGCTTTTCAGATTTCCAATGCTAGGCTAAAAAAATAAATAAAGATTAGATA
Organism: Plestiodon gilberti rubricaudatus; assembly: GCA_026170595.1. Lineage (NCBI taxonomy): Eukaryota > Metazoa > Chordata > Lepidosauria > Squamata > Scincidae > Plestiodon > Plestiodon gilberti. The sequence goes on from JANXHW010000005.1 coordinate 112,629,216, forward strand.
GGGGCAGTATTGCTGTTCCATCCCCTATCTAAGGTGCATAGTATTGTACTACTAGGAGTGGAGCTGGCCTAGCTCTATGTCAGTGTGAAGAATAACATCCCAGGTCAGGAGGGCACTGCCAAGTGGGCCTCATACTCGGGAGGAAGTTCCAGGCATACAGGGCAGCAAAAGTATGGTCAAGGACGAAAGAGAGAAGGAAAAGAATAAGGGGAGAGCGTGGAGAGTCAAAAGCAAAATGAAAACAACCACCACCAGCATTAAAAACAAAAACTGGTGCTTAAGGAAATTTCACGATTTTCAGTGGATGGAGTAACTGGGTTGGAAATTTACAAGAGTAAGTGCAATTTTCAGTGTTACTTTTAATGAGGACATCAAGTCACTAGAAAAGCAAACCCTCCTGTACCCTCTTCACAGTTCCAATTGCAGCATACATCAAGAAGTGCAAAAACATGTAGAAGTCAAAACCAAAACAATCAACCAAACTGTTTAGAGGGTTACATCAGGCAGAGTTAGCATGGTGGATCAAGGCTTGCACCAGTTTTTATATCATCCCAATACACAACGTTCATCCCTACAAGTAGCAGAGGCCATATCTCTCTGAATACCAGATAGTGGGGGATAAGCAAGGGAAGGGTGTTGCCTTCAAGCACTGCTTGTGTGCTACCTGGAGGTGATATCCGGGCTGTGGGACAGATAATGCTGGAAAAGATTAACCCCTTCTTTGTCTAATAATTCATCAGGGCTGCTCTATGTAAGAGAATGTTCTTGCACAGAAAATGTCTTACCTCCTCTGTATCTTGCTGGTCTCTCAGAGCAATCATATTCTTCACAGTATTGATAAAAAATCCATTCACCTCATCTCGCTTTTTATTTGGCAAAATTCGAAGCAGGGGGACCATTATGAATGGAAACGCAACTTCAAAAGAGTTTCAAAAATGCGTCATTAGCAATTTATGCAATTATTCTCCAACACTAACATTACTTATTTCTCTATCTTACATCCCACCTTTCTATATTTAAATATTCTCAAGGTAGCTCACAGTCAAACACAATAAACAAACAAACATATACACACACTCACACCTACTTCTGGTGTGTGTTTGTGTGTGTGTGTGTGTGAAACACACACACACACCCCTCCCACCAATCTGCTGCCTGATGCAACAGCTTCAGTTGGCTTCGTGGATGGGCCGGCACTGCACACATCTGCCGGCAGAGGAACAGAGAAAAGGGCCTCAGAAGTAGCACGAAGTTTTGGGACAAGTATGTATGGGTGAAGATACTCCGAGATACTTTGGTCCTAGGTCATTCAGGGTTTCAAAGGCTGTTCAGCAAACCAAATTGAGTTCAGAAACAACTTAGCAATCAGTGCCGTGGAATGCATAGTATAATCCAATCTCAGTATAATCCAATCTCATTTTCTTTATTATTTTTCCCTCCTTTATTAGGATTTCTTAAAACAACTAATTATTCTTATTTGGTCATTCCTGATGTCTAACCTTATTGGGGCCAAGGAATTAGTTGCAAGATGCCCTCTCAAAGACTGTTCTAGTGGACAACACAGTCTAGACACGCTGCAAATGCAGGTTGCTACAGCACTGCAGTGCCAGCTGAAACATACAGAATTCATGATGAGGCTTACTTAAAAAAGTCCTGCAAGCCAACCTGCAAGACGCAAAGCAGCTCTTAAGAGGTTACAGTCATTCAATTACCACCATCCTGTATGGCTCTGGAAACCTCGTTGCTTCATTTAATGCATTATTTCTGTCACTATATGCTTCTCCAAAAATGAAAAATCGCACCAAAATGTATTTGCAGACTCATGGGACAATCGCAAGGTTCATCTCCTGGCTGCAGAAAGCTTTTGTGTAAATACACCCTTTAACTCACAGCCCAATCCTAACTAACCCCTACCCCCTACCCAATGCAGCTGTGCCAACAGACCACATGGTGTATCCTGTGAGGGTGGCAGTCCTCCTCTGACACGCCTGGACTCCTTCTCTTCTTGCACAGCACTGTGTCATCGCTGAACGTCCGGATTGCTGAGCTCCACACAGTGCGGAGCTTCGCTTTGAGCTGTGTGGTCACATGGCTTAGCAGGAATCCTACTTCTGGCATGGCACTATGCAACCTCTGGGTTTCAGAGGTAGCTTATCTCTGAATGACAGGTGCAAGGGAGTGACAACAGGACACACGTATCATGTTGTCTTGAGAGCTCCCAGAGGCATCTGGTGGGCCTCTGTGAGATATAGAAAGCTGGACTAGATGGGCCTTTGGTCTGATCCAGTAGGGCTCTTCTTGTGATAGCAAAGTCCAGTTAACTCTGCAAGTGCCAGAACAAAATGCACACCATCTCGTTCCAGCTGGCCCATTTTTATAGATTTTGGGGGAATCAAGATTCTATCACCCTCATTGGCTACTCCAATGGTGGAAAATTCTAGCACAGTCCCCTGAACCTCCCCTTGGCCTGGATCAGGTGGATGGATTTGACCCAAAGGACAGGTGTAAGCAAGCAAGTACTGGTGTTTTTTCTCTTGGCCTATTGTTCTAGCAAGGACAGGTGTTAGCTACATCAGGGCTATCAATACACATACCAGACTAACAGCCCAACCCTCTGCTCCCCCCCCCCCCCCGCGCAGTCTCCGTGGCACAGAAGGATCTACTCAGACCTGCACCAGCAAAATAGCTGGCTCAGGTCCCTATGGACCCAGTCTGTGAGATCAGGTCCAGGAAGGGAGTTTGGATTTGGCAGCCGCCACTACTGCCAAAATCGCTCCCTTCCTGGACCCGATCTGGCAGTTGCTGCACTGCTTCCTGGACCCCGCCCCGTCTCTGCCATTCCACCCTCCCCCCACCCTGTTCCGCCTCCCCTGCTGACTTACCTGGGTTGGCGGGCCGGGCCGGAACTATCGCTACGCATTAGGCCACTGTGGTCTCCCCACCTGCACACAGCTTTGTGCGCTGCCGGAGGCCTTTTTGAGACTGCCATAAGGCAGTCTCTGCTGGTGCAACGCACATTCCGCCAGTGGATAGGCCCTTTAGGATTGGGCCATTAATCTTTCCAGTAGATGTGCAGGTTACAGAGGGCATTATGGTGGGGTTGTACAAGCTGACTAATCCAAGCCAGCTCCATATTACATGCACATAAGGACTTCCCATTAGGGTGAAGGGGTCCTGATGACCACATCTACAATTTGAAGTCTGGACAAAGAATATCTGCAGGAAAAACAACCATGGTTGCAGGTCACCTTCAAGAAGCCAAGTGGTTATATTGGCTTGGCACACAGACGGCATTTCAAAATCACTACACCTCTCCGGGTAGAATGTGCCATTGCTTAAGGAAAGATTTAGGAAAAGCACAACACAGTTAAAGAGTCTGATATACATACCAGTAAGGATTAAGAGAGGTCTAAAGATGGACAGTTCAAAGAACCTTCTCGTGTTCTTAACAAAGGTGTCATCGGGGTTCTTCTGGGAGTCCACAGGAGTACCAAAAGCCACACTAGCAACAACGTCCAGGGTGAAGCAGCCATAATTCCTATGTCAAAGTAAAGACGTTGCTTTTAAACTACAGCTTTCTATCATTACGTATTTTTGTTTCTGCATTTGTTGCACCCTCGGGGGTGTTCTCTTTCTGCAGGTGTCTGGCTCAGTTTATTTTAGAGATTTTGAGTTTTCATGTATGTCAATTTGCCAACCCTTTTAAAAACGACTTTCACGGCGGTGTTGAGAGATATTTATAGCAACATGTAAAGTTATGTGCAATTTCCTGCGAAGCTGATAATGAACAATACTTCTTGTGTCACTGATAAAAACAAGTTATACTTTTAAACTGCAAAACAGAAAAGAATACATTCTTATTAAAAAAAATAGTCCCAAACACAATAAACCCATCCTGATCTGAATCATGGTTTTCAAAAAGTCCAAGGACTACGGTAGTTAATATATAGAAATGTCCATCACCTGGTGACTTGTCTGTATTGTACTGATGACTTGCCTGTATGAATGGGCCATCACCAATACAATACCATAATGATACCACTTGTTTAGCGCTTTCTGAGCATGCAGAGTATCTCACCTGTATTATCTTATAACAACCCTGCCAGGGAGGTAATAAGAATGATTACTCCCATACTGCAGCTAGGGAGCTGGTGCTGAGTGAGAGCAGCTTGCCTAAGGCCACCTAGTGCGTTCATGGCAGAGATGAGATTTGGACTGAGGAAGTTCTGAGCTGCAGCTCAGCCAGTTAGCCAGCAAGGCTACACACCTGTCATAGGAGACCAAGTGTTGTGCTAGTCAGTGGGGTCAGTTCACATATTCAGCTGCCAGTTGCCATATGGATAGATAGTAATAAGGTGTACATAAATGAAGATATGAATTGCATGCATGAAAACAGGTCTTAATTAACACAGCTTATTTATTTAAAGCAGGTGTTCTCTTCCTGGCTGAGTACCCTTCCTGGCTGAGTACCCTTCCTGGTTGAGTACCACCTCTGGCGCCACTCTCCGGCTGTGTACCACTGGAAGTGACTGGTGATGCCATCATCGCCAGTTACTTCCGGGTTTTCAGAGGCCAGAAAATGCAGGGAGGAGGCTCTGGGCGGGTGGGAGGGTCCTTCTCAGTGTTCCCAAGAGGCTCAGGCAAAGGCAGGAGCCTCTTGGGAGCGAAAATGCGGTGCTGCGTTGGACAGGGGTTTTGGCAGTCCAGCGGTCTGAGTACCACCAGCAGTAAGCCGAAGTACCACTGGTGGTACGTGTTCCACTGGTTGAGAACCCCTGATTTAAAGAATTTATACCCCACCTTTCCCTTGACAAAACTTGCAAATTATTCATAAAATACGTTACAATAAGTTAACTCAGGCTGCAATCTGATAACTCTTTCCTGGGAGTAAGCCCCATTGAACACAATGGGACTTACTTCTGAGTAGACATGCATAGGCTTGTGCTGTTAGTTGCTTCCCTCCCTCCATGCTAGCATCATGTCAGCATCAACCTTGGTAAATAATTTGCCAATTGATTTTGCAAAACCAAGCACCAAATCAGACGTTAAGCAACATACTTCATGTGGCTTGGTGGTTTGTGTTTTTTTCCTTTAAACAGCAGCTGGGAGGGGGCATTAAATGGGTGAAACGGTGGGGTGGTAGATGGACATGAGGACCTTGCTCCCATTGCATTTCCAATCCCTTTACCCCCTGTGAGCTATTTTAAATAGAAGAAAAACTCAACTGAAAGTCACTAGAAGTTTTTTTCTATTTAAAATACCACATGGGGTATGTGTGTATGTGTAATTGGGACTGTAACCATAGCTGGGGAACATTCCTAAGGCCTCCCCCAGTCTCTCCAAGCAGATGATGCAACTTAACTTAGCAAAACCTAGATTTCTAAAATCAATATGCAAGTCTGACTCCATAATAATAATTTTAATGCATTCTAAAGAATACAAAAAACATGTTGATGCCACCTGTCTAAAACTCGCCATCTTGCTCAGAAGCAGATCTTTGCCTGGCCTGACTTGACCAGGGTTATAGAAGTTCAAATCTCTACACTGTGGTCCATGGATCAATGATGGGCCGTGAAGGAGTTGTTATCCGACCGCAGGGGGCTGGTTAGATTCACTGAGCTCTCTCTTCCTTTCCAGCTCTTAAAACTTCATTAACAAGCAGTGACAGATTAGATACCCTGCTATGATTAGCTTCACACATAATTGTTGCTGTAATAAAACAAATGGAAGGGATACATTGCTGTGAAAGTGATAGAGTCTACATCGGGAGTAAAAAGAATTAAAACCTTGACGTATTTAATACCTGAAAACGTTCTCTTATTTCAAATTTGTTAAAGTACCTTTGGATGTCAAAAGCTGTGCCAGAATCTGCATAGACCTTTAAGTTACTCAGCAGGATGTCACATGCCTGGTTGATTAGCGGAGTCATCTAAAAAGAAGCACATGCGCATGGTATAATTTTAAAAAATACAATAACATTTCTCTACATTAATTACATGCAGCAGGAGGCAAGTGCTCCCAAGAGCTTCTGAATCAGTGGATAACACAATTTTCTCTGGAAGGAAAACTACATCTCTCTCTCTCTCTCTCTCTCTCTCTCTCTCTCTCTCACACACACACACACACACACACACACACACAGAGGTTCTTGTTCTCACAGGTATCTGTCTCCCACACTGATGGTCAGAGAAATGGGTTTCCTTAGGCTGCAAACATACATTTAGGCTGTGCATATTATATTGTAATGTAAAGGTGTAATTTTGATTATGCGGGAGGCAGGGCAATGATGCGGGGGGGCAATGATGTGTTGCCCCGCCCACTGCATGGGAGGAGTTCCATCATGGGGGTGACGCACTGACCTCCCGCACCGGTTGACACAAACCCTGCCTGCTATCTTGTTCCTGTAGTGGATGCTTCCTGCTCCAAAGTGAAAGAGTTGTCTACCTAATTTGTGAGAAATGGAACCTGCAGCTTTGTGCAGTCTGTTTACAGCACGGATCCGGCCCGCGAGGCCATCTGGTCCAGCCTGCCGGGAGGCCACCCAACCGGCCCCCGGAGGATCCGCGTGTCACCTCCTCCTCGGCCGCTGGCTCGCCCCTTCTAGCCAGGCCCTCGTCGGCGCTTCAACCCATGTGCACAACGCCGACGAGGGCAACAGGGCAAGCTCTTACCCTCATCGGCGCTGTGCGCATGGGCGGGGTTGCCGACGAGGCCGTCGTCAGCAATTTCGCGCATGCTTACAGCGCCGATGAGGGTAAGAGCTTGCCCTGTTGCCCTCGTCGGTGTTGTGCGCATGGGCGGAAGCGCCGACGAGGGCCTGGTCAGAGGGGGCAGAGACAGCAGCCGAGGAGGAGGCATAGAGGTCCTCTCCCGGCTTCCGGAGGTGACGCGCGAAGCCGGCCGTGGCCTCGGACGGACGGTAAGCACGAAGCCTCCAGAGACCGGGGGCAGGGGGAATTAATTAAATAAAATGGCGAGTGGCCTTACGGCCGACCCGCAAGCAAATTCTAATAATCAAAACGGCCCTCGACAGGGAAAAGGTTCCCCGCCCCTGGTTTACAGGGATCCCTCAATTTAATGGACTAATGGGGGGAAGGGGTCTCCATCAATGCCAAGAGTCCATTAAATCTGAAAGTATTTCTGTCAATGGGCATGTGCAAAACATATATGACTAGATTTTAATGAGGCAGACAACATCCACTATTTCCAAAGTCTGTTAAATCAAAAGTTCACTGTACCATGAACTGGAAACAGCCATAGCTGCAAGAATCAAGAAGCCCCAGGAACAGAGTGGTGGGTAGCAGTGCTGGCTCCAGGTTCAGGGAGGGGGGCACTGTGCTGTCTGCTTGCTTCCCCCCCCCCCTCTCTAGATCCAATCAGTAGCACCACCATCCAGAAGGAGAGTAGGCAAGTAGAGTCTGCTGCTTTTTCTTCTTACTCCTATCACTGCTTGTATGTTTTGGAAAGGCCAGGAAAAGAAGCAGAGATAGCAAGGAGGTGCAGCAGCACAGCCAGGGGGCTCTGGGAGTTGGCAGTGGGCTTTTGATGGGTATGGGCCTTGACAGATGCCCAGTGATGCCAATTCTTGATGCTTAAGAGTAGACCTCCCTAGTGGAAAATGGGTGGGAGGGGGGGTCCAAGCCATGCACATACTCTGATCAGCTTGGCCTTCACTGGCAGTGATGAGAGCAATGCACCCAAGGCAAGTGTGTGTCTTTTCTGTGTGACAGGGAGATGTAGGGCCCTGCATGTGCTTGGATAAGAACATCTGGCCTTCAGCTTCTCTTGCCTTAGAAGAGAGAGACAAGTGGCAGTCTGCAGGGAACGACAGCAGACTGCCACTTTTGTTCTCCTCTAGTAGCATAGTAGCAAGCCCCCCCTGACATTTAGCTTACTCCCCCACCACCCCCATGGCTGGACCCCTGTGGCGACCGGAAGGAAAAGCATTTTCACAAACTCAAGAGTGCTTCTCTTTATTACCATCAATTCCAGTATTATTCACTAATCAGAAAACACGCACGCACGCACACATTCTGCCAGCACCTGTTATACCTAAATCATAAACTGGAAATTAAACTAAGACTACAGTTGCAAGCAGGCTTACTTGACAGTTCATTTTATCAAAATCAATAGGAATTACTTCAGAAAAAAATACATTTAGGATGGGAACATACTGTTATTTCTCACTCAGAAACCTAATATGTGCGACAAAGCTCCCTCCCACCAAAGTGCCTTCCTTGGTTTCTATACCCTTCCAGAATCCAAGATATATATTACTTTGGTGCCACCAATGTCTAGAAGCAATTGCAGGATTATCCCAAGCAAGTGGGTGTTGTCCAATGATTGTCAGAGCCTCCAGAAGATGAACAGTAATTATTTATCCAAGAAGAATACAGAACAGTTTAGTGGACTCTGTGATACTAAAACTCTAGGAGCCCAATCCTATTGTTCCCTCCCGTCGATGGAGCGGTGCCAAAATGGCTGCAGGAGGGCAGTTGTGGAGGTCTCCTCTGGGTAAAGGGAACAATTGTTCCCTTACCTAGGGGTAAGCCTCCGCAGTGCGGGGAGGGGTCTACTTGGACCTGCGCTAACTAAATAGCTGGTGCAGGTCCACGTGGACTCACGCCGTGGGATCGGGTACGGAAAGGGGGTTAGGTTTCAGTGGCAGCCGCTGCTGCTGATCCCACCCCCTTCCCCGACCAAATCCTCCCAGCCCCATCGCCTAGTGTCTAAAGTACAAGGTACGGCAGTTTTATTGTTTTTAAGCTGTTTTCACATATTTTTACTTGTCCTTGACCTAATCAATGTCCTATGTGTAGGACGAAATGTCGGTCTTTTGTTTGTTATCTTTGTGTATTTTAAACAATTTTTACTCATTGTGGCTAATTTTAATATCTTTTTTAGCACAGTGAATTTTGGTGTTGTTTTTAATGCAAATTTTAGACTTTTTGATAAATACATGGCTTTTTTACCTATAAATCCTTTGTCCTAGAAAATTGTTTTTAAACAATTTTTTTTACATGACTTTTAATCCTGTAAAACCCTACCTCTATGTACATTGTAGCAGGCCATGAAAGCTTTCGATTTTTACTAAGGTACGGCAAGTTATGAAAAAGTCAGGAACAGTAGGGTCAAGTGGGAAAAATGGTGGGCTGGAAGGTACACATCCCCCAATCACGTGATAGTCTTATAACAGTGAACTTGATTTAATTCTGTATGTGAAATTTTTTTAAAATTTATGTGAAGTGTATTTCATGTTAAGGCAAGTATACATGATGCCATTTATTTGATTTGTAGTATGAATATTTATAAATAAAAATCTATATTTCCAGCCCCATCGCCATGAAAATGGGGGGGGGGGTTTGATTCTTCTCTTTCTCTCCACCCACAACACCCATGTTGCTGATCTACATGTGCACACAGGAAGCTCTCTACACACAAGATTGGGAATCTGGCAAAAGGCAATTACTGTAAGGCAGCCTAGGACTGTACAGGAGCACATGTATGTACTGTGCACATAGAGCCTATCTATGTTTGGAGGTGGAGCATCAACAACAGTAGATGCAATCCCTCACCCATATTCATTATACATGCTTTTAGAAGGTCTGAAACGAGTTCATGTGCCTCTTGATTAATTGAGTTTTCTGATGAGAGACATGTCCAAAAAATGGGTAACAACTTATTTCATCCCCAAAGGCTTTCCCCTTCCTTTGGGTCTCATACAGAACCTCACTGGCCCCAATGATTCTCTCTTTCCCATTTCTATTGATGTGCCTGTCACCCAGCCTAGCATGCTGCTAGCTGAGACTTTTTGTTTTTCTTTTGTTTCTGTTATCCTTGTCCTGGCTCTCTTCCAGTTGACCCCATTTAAATGTTTCCATAATCAGCCCTTTTCATCTGCCAGTCATGTCCGCTTGGCACAGATGCTTATCCTACAGTGTTCCTTGACAGCTCAGAAATAGCAGTCAAAAACTTATTTCTAGGACAGGAAGCAATCATAATTTGTGAAAGAAAGAAAGAAAGAAAGAAAGAAAGAAAGAAAGAAAGAAAGAAAGAAAGAAAGAAAGAAAGAAAGAAAGAAAGAAAGAAAGAATGGTAGGATCTCAAACTTCACAGTATCATCTTGCTTGACCAACTCTTTAAAAACCTGAATGCCATTGCCTGAATACTGCCATAGTCCAAAAGGATGGTCCAAAAACGATATCATGAAAGCCTATTGTTTATTTCCCACATTAGATGCTGGGTTTTGCCAAACAGTATGCAAAAGTCACATAACCTGGCTGTGATAGAAAATTATCTCAATTTCTGGGCATTCAGATGGGTTGCTTATGACACAGTGAAATAAAACATAAGCAATATGCTCACTGCAAATATTTGATCTGCCAATTATCTCACATCATGAGAACCTCAGCACTGAAGTTCACTTCTGAGCGCCAAACACGACAGTTGGAGGCTGGAAATCTCTTGGTGGCACAATCCTTCCAGAACATGTCTTGGCACTTCATACTCCTGATGTACATTTTACAGAGATGCTTGTTTACAGTGTTCTGTAATGCCAGACTCACGGTTTCCTAATCAAATGCCTATTCTTGTTAATTCCTAAACCTGTGCCTACAAATTGTGTTCCCCAAACAAGACTTTTTTAATGGATTCCTTAAAAATGGAATAGAAATGCTACCTTTGGGGCTTGTTCTCAGAACTGTTCATATGGACTGGAAACAACACTCTGCACTGCACTCTTTCGTCATAAGCCATGAGGCCTAGGAATTTGGCTTTTAATCTGCTATGAAATCAGCACCCTCAGTTTATATCTGAGAAGACTTCTAGGTCTTGTATCAGTTTTCACCAGTGCTGCTCTAGCATTGCAGCACCTAAAGTTTTCAGGAGTTCACAGAAACATTTTCAGGAAATCCAGAGGATGAAGTAACTAACCCAGAGCTCTCAAGTCAGGAACTTGAAAGCATTTCTCCCCAGGAATCTGTTATATTACCATCACCACCACCCCAGCTACACTAAGAACCATTAGGCTCACTCACTTTAAGCAGCAGAGGAAAGGTGGTAGGCCGGGGGAACATACCTGAAGTGGAGTTTTTAGAAAGTCCAGTTTCCACAGTCATCACTCCGTTCTCTTGTGGCAGCCAAGGGTCCAGCTACTAGTCCCCAGGTGCTGATTCCTACACTAGATACATTAAGCCTGCTGTTGGCCTTGGCAAGACTGTTTGCTATTTACAATGCCAGCTGCTCCTGCAGAGTGACTGAGGGAGGAAAGAAATTCCCAACCGTTTCTGTAGGCACTAGGAAGCAGTGATGGAGTCAGGGACTCACTCACAGCACAATCAACTTCCCAGCGCAGTGCAGCCGTGCCAACAGGGCGCACGCTGCATTTTGCAGTGTAAGGGGCAGTCATGGAGGCCTCTTCAAGGTGAGGGAACATTTATTCTCTTACCTCGGGGCTGCATTGCAGATAGAAAATTGGTTAGGATTGCACTGTCAGTCTTGTAATCCCACTAAACAAGACTAGATAGTCATCTCCATTAGTATCATCAATTTGTGCCCATGCCAGGAGTGGCTATGCACATGCCCAAGCAGTGTGAAGCACCCCCTCCCCCACTACTTCCTGGAACTTACAGGTAAGGGCAGGAATTCCCCTCCCTCCTTGATTGTCCCACAGCAGCAAGGTGGATGGCCGTCCAACCAAGATGGCAGTTCCAACCCACCATCGGTCTCAGTTGTGGCCACTGGTATTTGGAACTTGCAACACTTATATGTTAAGTGTGAGATACGTGAGATAATTTGAATGATACGGCCCTAAAATATGCACGTTAGCTGCAGCTCTCCAGGTCAGGTCTGGATAATGTAACATTCCAGTGTGCTCACACTTTACCGTGCAAAATGCATTGCCCAAAAAACATCTTCTAACTTTTCAGCCACTGCTGTCAATCTCCAACATTTGATTCTGTCCTGGGTAAATCCAAATGCTTAAAACTAACATGGGGATTTGTTTTTCTTCACGTTTTTGTTAACATCACAAGTTAGCTCTATAACCTTCTTCAGGTAGAATAATAATAGCCACGTAAGTGCCATTTGTATCAGTAGTTTTGGAGTGTGCAAGGCATGTTGTGCACTTTTGCTTAATAGATTTTCCAAAGAAGGTGATGGGGAATGTTACAAAATATGAGGTGACAAGAGAACAGCAGCACGATCAGAAGAAATAAAAATCAATAGAATTTGCATGGTGTCAGCTGAAAAATAGGGAATAAAGTTATTTATCAAACCTGACAAGGGTTCTAGAACCACAGGATCTTCCCAGATGCATTTTTGTCTTTTATCCCAAAATACTAAATAGAGCTTCCCTGTAGTTTGGTACAATGTAATCAAACATCTATTCTTAACATACTTCCTTGCCTTATTATGTTTCACCAGGAGAGGAGCTTAAAGGAATGTTGGCATACACTTATGAGGACAGTGCAAAATATCAAAGGAGATTTTTTTATCTGAAGACCTCAAAGCACTTCATCAGCATTCATGACTTAAAGCTTCAGAAAAACCTTCTGTGGAGGGCACTGCTGTCTGCCTTGCACACACCAGGAAACTGAAAGGTTCAAATATTCAACCCCACTCATAGGCCTGAGAGGTTAAGAGCACAATCCTGTGTAGCTTTAGGGCGGCAGAGCGAGTGCTCTGCCGCCCTAAGCTGTCGCAAACGTGCAGTAAGGCAAGTTTGCGGTGACTCGTGAGTAAGGGCGGCTGGTGCAAGGTGCAAAACAATGTGTTTTTAACTTTAACTTGGGTTTTAATCAGATTTTTTTTTAATAAAAAACATAGAATCATTTTTGGAACTTTTCTACACATGGCTTTTATTCCTGGATATGAACCTAAGACTTTGAATCTGAACCAAGTTACCTGAAGGTCTGCATTTTCCCATATCACCCTGCCCCTGAGATCATTACTGGAGGTGCTGCTCTCTGGCCAATTATTCACAGAGATACAACTGGTGGGCACAAGAGACAGGGCCTTTTAGTGGTGGCCCCATTGTTGTAGAACTCCCTTCTCATAGAGATTTGTACAGTTCCCACACTTTAAATTTTTAGGAAAAAGCCAAAAACATTTTTATTTGGCAAGGTATTTCCAATTCTTTGTTTATGGCTTTTACAGCCCAATCCTACTGAAAGGAAGCGCCAGTGGAATGCATGTTCCATCGGCGCTGGCTGCCGCAAAAGTGCCGTAAAGCACTTTGCGGCAGCTCAGGAAGCTGGCATGCCAGCTGGCATGCCAGCGGGAACGCCAGAGCCTTCCCACACATGCTGGTGGAGAGACAGAGGCCTGCCAGAGCAGGTAAACCTGGTGCAGGAGCAGAACAGAGTGGGGGGAGGGCAGGGAGGTGGTTGAACAGGATGCGGGGAGGGCAGAAAGGGGAGGAGATGGGGTGGGGAGGGCGGATCAGGCCCGGGAGGGGGGCAGGTTCTGGGGCGGTGGCACACACCGAATCCCGAGCCCTTTCCCGGGCCTGATCCGCCTACATGGATAATTGCTAGCACAGGTTTGAGTTGACCCATTGCAGCTGCTGCGGCTTACCCCATGGCAAGGGGACAAATGTCCCCTTTACCCCGAGGAGACCTCCAGCAGCCAAAAATCCCCAGCAGGATGCCGGCACCATTGCATTGTTGTGCGAGGATTTAGGAAGGATTGGGCTGTTAATGTTATTTTAGTATGCACAGATTTTCAAATATTTTAATTTAATTTAATTTTTTATTGTCATCTGTGTTTTGTAAATAGCGCTATATCTTGAGAAAGCAGTCTGAAAATTAAGCAAATAAATAAAATAATATAATTTACTGCTATTCCTTTTCATAAAATAATATTCAACCATTTTGGAAACCTTGGAAAATGTTTGAAGATCCATAAAAAGAATTTGTTTCACATCACTAGCATACCTAAAAATTCCTCTTATCTTATGAAGACTGTACAACAATTTTCCATGCATCCCATGGTTTTCCATTCCCCCGTTTCACTGTCAAACTTTAATCTTTCTGGTTATAACTTTCCATGCTTGGCTTCTGCCAGTTCTTGTTCTTAACAGAACAGCAAACCAAGTAAAATTCCAGAAGCATGTTTTGTGGATTTCCTAGTAACAGCATGCCCCTGCTCTTATGGGGGGGGGGGGGCAGCATGAGGACCTTTGAGTTCTGCCAACCTCAGGCTCTAAACAAAATATCTTCTCAGATATAGAAAGTTCTGCCCCTTGGCAACATGATCTCAGTTGATTTCTATTATAAGAAGCTTGAAAATGTGCAACTGGGAGAGTGGTACTGGTTGGCTCACAGAGTGGTGAAGCAAAGTTTTAGTAGTTTCAAACGAAGCAAGTTGCTTTACTGCAAAAAAGCAAACCACAGGGATTCAGAAAATGATTGCTGAAGATCAAATACCAGGGAGTATTTAATTTACATAGAATGGTCTGGACCCTCAAGAGTCTCTGTGCACGTGTGTGTGTGTGTGTGAGCGCGCGCGCGCGCGCGCGCGCGCACACACACACACACACACACACACACACACACACACCTTAACAGCTCAATCCTGTGTAACTCTGCACCGGTGTAACAGTAGATGCACCGGTGTAAGTGCACATATGCCAGTGTGCACTGGTGCATCTGCTGTTACACCGGTGCAAGGTTACACAGGATTGCGCTGTAAATGTCAAAATCCTTATACATATGAGTCAGCTCTGAAAACAGTGAGCAAGAAGGGCATGTAACGTGTAAAAACAGCTGGCAAGACTGGATAGATAAAGAGAGGGCAGCAAAACCAGAATTCAAAGATATATTTGGTTACAGAACTCTAAACTCTATGCAGCCAGATACTAATGTGCTTAGAATGGAACTGCAGCATTTAATCACGTATCCAATGGGAATTTTCCAATCTCTCTAGACTGACTGTAAAGGCAGCCTGGTGTTGCACTAACTATTGCAGCAAAGTCAAACCATATATGATGACAAACAAACAACCCAGAGAACACAGAAACGCAGGGCAGTGTGTTTTCTCCAACCCCCACACCTATATATAGCAAAAAAAGCAAGTGCCTCTTAAGGAGAGAATGAGCGTATGACGCAGATTAGCTTTCCCATGTCACTTCAAGAGTTGAGATAAGGAAGCCAAACCACAAACTATAGTGAACTGGCAATGTAACACCATTGCACCATGGGGCAATAGAGTCATACAACAAAATCTCACACCATTTGGATTAATTTGACCAAGATAGGAAGGCAGGGTAAAATAATGGAAATTATTTGTGCAAATTCATAAATGCCAACACATTTATAATGAAACCGGCTGCTTTGTAACACTTTCTAATAGAGACATGAAGCCCATTTCATAGAAGCCCTTAATTTAAGCAACTGTACAAGCAATGCAAAAAAAAATTAATATTTCCATCACTTGGGAAGTTCTGAGTGTTGCATTAACAGCAGTTAATCAAAAGGATCAAAAAAGAGGAAGGTTGTGGACTACGGCAATGAACGAATATTGATTTCTGGAGAGATCTGCTTGGACTTCTAAACTGAGTAGTGGACAGACAAATTCAAGTGAGAGGAGTTAAACCACCATAAACCACAATCCCATCTGCAGTCTAGTTTTCCAACATGCATCCCCAAGAGGACACAGTTTACTTTCTATGGTGGCTGGTACAGCAAAACCCACCCCATCTGTTTTTCCACACGGTAGGATTTTCTTATTTTAAATGTGGGCAAAAAAAGGTAGAGCTGCTACTCTACAGTATTGCTACACCAGCAACAAACATCTTGAAGACTGCATCTATTCATATGAACAGGAAAATTCTCCTCTTCCAGATCAACTCAAATGTGATAACTATTTGTAAGCTTTTAATTTAAATCAAAAATGTATTTATATTCATATTCCAACTCACAATTTAAGCAAATTCAGAAGGTGGTTTACAAAGTTCTAAAACACTAAAACAACAACTTTTTTGTGTAAAATATAAAAAAAAAATATTACTAATAACACAAAACACACACACCCTGGCTCCCCAAGTTATGGATGGCTGCGTTGGCTCTTTTGCACAAGTGCAGTTTGCTTGTGGTGTTTTTGAGCAGTAGGCATGAATAGCGTTGAAGAAGGTATGTACAGCCTGACTTCGATTCAGACCTCCAGAACAGAACTGGTACATATGTTGGAGACTTGTGGCACAATTTTATCCGGGCCTTACGCTGGCAGATCTCGCAATTTACCAGCATAAAGCCAGTGACTGCTGGCGCCACAGCCACTCCATCATTCTGCTAACAACGGTACGGGAGCTGATAAGCCCCGTCCCAGCGGCAGTGGGTCATAGAACCTCTGCTAGAGCAGGTAGGTAGGTGGTGGGGCAGGGGCGGTTTGAGGGCAGTTTGGGGCAGAGATTGGGTCAGGGACGGGAGAGGGGGTGGATCTCAGTGGCAGCCACACACCTCGGATCTTACCTCCCCTTTCTTGGCCCAGACCTACCCCCAGAGGCTCTTCAGACTTACGCCAGCCAAAAAGCTGGCATAGATCTGATGAGACCCATTCAGGACCAAGTGAAGGTAAGTAAAAAATGTCATTACCTCTCCCAGGCAGTCTGGTCCCCAGCTGGCCCACAGCATGCAGCGTTGCATGCTCTGGGCTGGGCCAGCCAAGGTTAGGGCCCTTAGCATGTTAAGGCAGCAGTAAAATGACAGCAAGAAACATTGCGCTCAAACAACAAGAAACAATATTAAGTAAAATAACATTAATGATCATAAAATAATGGGCAAAAAAAAAGTCTCAACCCCCCACTTAAAATGCAACAGACATGGCACCATCCAGTTATTTCCAGGGACGGTATTCTTCCAAAGACATGGCACTTCCACAGAGAAGTCTCTATCTTTGGTCAACACTTATGGCGTAATCCTGTCTAACCTAAGACAGGCGGAGCAACCATTCCACTGGTCTAGGGTGTTGCAAATGTGCCATATGGCACGTTTGCGGCACCTGGAGAGTAAGCGGTGTCAGCGGAGAGGCTTGTGCCACTCCTCTGGTGCTGCAGAATGGAGCCGAGCCACGGCAGAACGGTAAGGCCCTACTGGGCGATGGAAGACAGGGGGAGGGTGGCACAAGGGCATTCCGGGAGGGGGGATTGGAGGATTGGGCCTGGGAAGGCTGAGCAGAGGCCTCCTCCGCCATATCCCATCCCCCTTCCCAGGACTGCTGGCGTGCATTCGAGAAGACCCATCGCAGAAACTGGCATGTTACTCGGGGTACAGGGACAAACGTCCCTTTACCCCAAGGAGGCGGCCAGCTGTGCCGGGGCAGGCCCAATCCTGCTCAGGATATGCCGGGCACCTTATATGCGCTACCGTGTCCTGCTAGACAGGATCAGGCTGTTAATTGATGAAAATGGTGACATCTGGAGAAGGATCTCTGAGGATAATCTCAATGACCAGGTTCACATGGAACTAAATTTTTACAAACCTTTTTCAAAATGCAACACAACATAAATTAAACATAGGCAAGAATATCATCTGAACGGGAATGACAGTTCACCAATGTTAAATGAGGCATTCACCTTATTAAAAAAAATCTTTAGAACTGCTTTATAAAATAAAAAAATCCAAAATATGAAAAAGAGGATACGATGTATTATTACTGTCGTTTGGATCCCATACTGCTTCCAAGGAGCACATTGTTTTCGTACACGCACATTTTATCCCCATAATAATCCCATGAGGCATGTGAGATGATGGCTGGCTCAAGGTCATTCAGTGTTTTATAGCTGCGTGGGATTTGAACCAGGTCTCCCAAGTCACAGTCCAACACTTTAACCCAGGGGTGTCAAGCATAAGGCCCACAGGCCCACAGAAGCTCTTTATCCGGTCTATGTGCTAACTGGGCTCTCCCAGTGCCTCCCTTTCAGAAGCACCACTAGCGTCGACGGGGGGAAGCGGGGGGGCGGGCCGCCGGGGGGCGTCGCGCGTATAGGGGTGACGCGCGATGCCCCTCACTTACATTTTTGCGGTGGAGGTGGGCCCGCCCGCCCTCCCCTGAGTCCGTTTGGCTCCAAAATGAGCCAAAAACGGAGCGGGGAGGGCGCTCCGCTCCTGCGCGTGACGTCACGCGCGGGGGCGGAGCCTCCCCCTTAAGGGTGACGCGCGCCCCCGCTCAGGGGTGTCGCGCATCGTCGCGACGCCCCTGAGAAGCACGGCTTCTACTGAGGCTCTGGGAGAGAGAGGGGGAAGGAGGCCTCAGAAGGCAAAGAACACAATGGGGGAAGAGGCAGACCAAGAAGGGTTAGAGAGGGAGATGCTGCCAAGGCGCTGGGAGAGTCCAATTATCACACGGGCCACGCTTTCAGCAGCACCACTTCTGCCAAGTTATCACTTCACAGAGCACTTCTCAGCTGCTGAGCACTTCTCACCTTGGCAGAAGTGGGCTGCTGAAAGGGCAGCAATATGGAAAATATGATCAAGATTTGCATATTTTCTTGTCTGTCGTTTGAAGCTAGACAGTTCCTACTTGAGAGCAAAGTGCTTATTTCTGGCCGTCATCTGCTTAATGATGTCACTTCCTGCTTAATGATGTCACGTCCGGCCCTCAGCAGGTGCCACGAATGCTATTTGGCCCGTTGTATGAAACACGTTTCACACTCCTGCTCTAACCACACCATAGTGGACCTCAGTAGGGACAGTTTTAGTGTCACTTCCAAAAGTTCCTTCGGGTTATAATGCTAAAAGTCTGCAAGGGCCAATGTCACCCCTACGTTCTGCACTGAACACGTTGGTACTTGTTTTTAAGTAGTTGTTACTTGTGGGGACTTTCTACACTGGATATCGTCCCTTCCACAAGTGTAGCCACGTGAGTTGATTAAAGCAAAAACAACTAAAAGTCTTGTTGCACTTTGAAGACCAACAAATATACTGTACTGCAGTATAAGCTTTCATGCAGGTGTCTGGTGAAGTGGACTGTAATCCACAAGGCACTAGACACTTTATTGTGGTGACATTAGATAGGACAGTCCTCTGGAAAAACAACAACAAAAAGGCTGACATATAAAAAGCATTCCCAGGTGTGCAGCAGGAATTGGAGTTGAGGCTTCTCTGCTCGTTCTCACTGATTAGAAGAGAAGAAACAGCCCCTGCTTTCTAGCACCTCTAGCATCCTCTTACAGATCTTAACATGCTGAATATTAAACAAGGGTTAAGAATAGAGCTGTTACTATAACTAAAAATAAACAATTGCCATCTCTGCCCCGCTGCTTTTCTTCCTGCCTAACAGTTGGGGCTGCTGCTTCACAGCCATGCAGCAGGAGATGCAACAGTGTGGATTCTCTTCTCTCTTAAATAATTAACTCTGGGTAAACATTGACATCCATCGCTGCAAAGCACAATGTCCGAGAAACCATTTGTGCTGCTAAAGCTGCATTATGTCTGGCTCATGCCAGCAGGGGTTGCTCTGTACAAACCAGGGCTGTATCTTTTGTTAGATTTAACACAGGAAAACTGGAGGCAAGGATTTGCCTTGAGCTGATGACCCACACTAAGGGAGATTAATTTCTGCCCAGGCAATGCAAAACTCTCTCGTTCACACACACACCCCTTACTGAACAGACTTTGAATTACCCCCCCCCCCTTTAAAATCCCAAGGATTTATGAAATTTGCTACCAAACCAGGGCCAGAGTCAGTCGTCTAGGTGATATTGTCAGGTCTGATTAATCAGCAGTCCTTGCCAGGCTTATGGCCAATTAGAATTTACCATAATAAGGAGGTGACAGCTGGTGTTGCTAAGCAACAGCTGTCTATAGAACTAAAGGAGCCAGACATTTAGATGCTACCATGGATTTCGACAGCAGCATGTCAAAACAACACAGGCTCCTGCCCAGTGGAAAATTTGCTACAACCAAAGACCAGGCGCTGGAGGGAGGAATGTGTTTACTTCTTAAGCATAACACCGTAGAACAACACATATACTTTTTTCTTCTGAGAAGAATTTTGACCAGTTGAGACATTACCCTGCTCTTTAACTATGAGGCAGACTATCCGTACACTAGAAGTCTTGTGTAAAAGTCACATAGTTGTAAAAACGTAGAGAGAAATCAGTAACAGAGAAACCCTGAGACAACTCCTCCCTCCCCAGACAGAAGCATTTGTCTTACAACTCCATTCTGTTCCAGCAGCTTATTGATATTAGAATGAAGAACGAGAGGGTGCCCCCACCCCAAAACCTGACACACCCTCATGGGGGTGCAGGCACTGCAAGCGAGAGAGCTTAGCTCTGTGACGATCTGTTTGGGAGAGAGCAAGGTTCTGTCTTCTGCGGCAGTCAATGGTTAAGGGCAGATTGTTCATGAAAGCAGATTTCCCCCTTTTGGGGGGGGTCCTATTTTTCAGCTGCTTGGGACCGTTCTTGCACCTCAGGGGCTTCTGTGATGCTTCAACATCCTGCTGGGAAGACAGTAACCACGTTTGCCCTGTTGTGTTGTTGTTTGTTTATTGGTCAGTTGGAGGAGAAGATGCTCAAAGACCTTGGCTCTGTGCTAGCTCGCTGGACCATGAAGCCCACCTGACCTCCAGGAGTGGCTCCGGTGAGCCCAGTTATCCAACCCCACAGGTAAAACTGGATTAGAAAAATTGGGATCCCAGAGAGTTTTGTTTTACTTGCTATTTGCATTGTAACATCCTTGCCAACCTTTGCCACCATCCTACCACCCCTTTTTTCTTTTTGTCAGTTTATCAGTATCTTGATTTTTATTCTTGCATTTTCCTCTCAATTGTTTTGATATCTTTACAGCCTTTTAATAAACTTCTTGAATGTTTACTGCTTTATCTTCTTAGTCTCAATTCACTCAAGAGGGGTCAGGTTGCCACATTCCCCAGACCACCTGTGTTCAGCTGCTGTTTGCTTTTAAGGGTTGCATATTGGGGCTCCCTGTTCACCTGTGATGCAGAAAAATATTTTCCTGGTTTCTGTTCATATCTGCCTCCCCAGGTCCCTGGAAAAACCTCACATTTGGCAACTTAATCTTTCCTCCTTTCAAGGAGAGCATACGCATTAGGCTGACTCTGGGTGCAGGGAGACTCCCAGAGCTAACTCAATCAAGTCTCCCAGGACTCAATGATCGAACCATCAAGGACCATCTAGATGTCCTCTACCCAGCTCAGCCCACTATTGTTCCCATTGTGTTTCCAAAAGTCTCTTGTAAAAACTGTATGACTCTGTGACTATGCACATTCTCAGCAACCATGTGATGTTCTGCTTGGAAATGTATAAAAACTGTGCTCACATGTAGCAAAGGGTCAGTTCCCCTGGGGGCTGTCCACTGCGCTGCGTAACCAATAAACCCATACTTTTTCCTTGTTCACCAGTCTTCCTGGTCCTCCATTATTAACTATCCTCTGCTTAAAAATTCCGCTACACCTGGGAGGGAGGTTTCCGCAAGTCAGCCTCCTTCTGTTTGGTGGCAGCGAAAACTACCCTTCCTCAGTTCATTTTCAGTTTACCCAGTTAAAATGGGGAGCCAGTCACCAACTGCTAGGTGCTGCAGTTGTCCTCTGTCCTCTTGTCCTCTGTCTTCCTTTGCAAAGGCAAAAGTTCCTATTTGTAGAAGTTCAGGGCTAGATATTGGGGGAAGAGAGAGTGCGCAAGCATCTCAGACTATGACTTTGTTACAATTTCAAGGTATACCACAGAGGCTTACCTATGTACAGACAGAGCCCTGCAATCATATGGGGTCACACAGCCACTCTACTACAGCTAGTTAGCAAGGGCAAGATCAGCCTGTGTGTATAAGGCTGCAACATTATGTAGATCAGTCATATGCTAGAATGTTCTCATGTAACTTTTTTTTAAAGGTACAGGCACACACTTATGAGCTCACAGGACTGCCTTCTCTCGGAGATACATGTCCAAAGTAAAGCTTTTGCATTGCACTGGTACAAACATTCAGAGAAGCTGCATCTCATGAGAGTACATCTATTCATTTTAAAGGTAAGTATGAAGCTGCCTTATACTGAGTCAGACCGCTGGTTCATCTAGCTCAGTATTATTTTTATACTGTACTGACTGACTAGCTGCAGCTCTCCAGGGTTTCCAACAAGGGTAGCAAGGGTTTTCTCGCAGGAAACAAGGGTTTCTTACTAGGAAAAATGTGATCAGAATGTCAAAAACTATGCCCACTATAATAGGCATTCTGCTATTCAGCTCCCCATATATTCATTATTTAATTGCCTCTCCTGCAAACTTCCCATAGAACTTTTATTTCCCTACTATCCCTGTTTCAGTATGTGTAAACTGTTCAAATTAACACTCACATGCGCACACACACACACTGCCAGTTTAATTCTTTTGACTGGGCTAGCTGGTGGCAGCAGTAATGAGTAAGTTATATTGACAACAGTCGATTAGTCAGTAGTCTAGTCCCTGGGATTTGTATCGGGGTCCTACTGTACTGCATTTTTAAAAATTAAATACATTATAAGCTTTAAAATAAAACCGTTTCACAATGAACAGTTTCAGTATTCTTATTCATAACATCAAATAACTGCCCCCTTTGCCCCACACTGTCCCACTGACAAGGAATATGGCAGCCCTGCACGTGCATGCATACACGTACACGTGTGTACACACACACACACACACACACGATAGCCATACAAAGTCAAGAATAGACAGAAAAATGCGGGGAGGGGGACAAACCTTACCATCAAGTTCAACCAAAACACTCCAGAAATGTTGACTAAATATTGCTGCCTTCTTTTACACAGAACTTTCTTTCACGCAGCAAGTAGCACTAGCCCTCTAGCCATTCTTGTGCCCTGGGGGATTCCCAGGTTGCCAGTGACATGATATTCCCTTTCTTTCCAACCTACAGAGCTCTCCAAATTCAAAGCTTGCTGGGTTTTATAAGAGCCCAGACAGTGAACATACAGCCAAGTACAGCACTGACAAAAGAAATTTCATCTCAGCTCTCGCAACCAACCAGACTGATATTCTGAAAAACCTCCTCTGCCAAAAAAGCAATGACTTTTACATGGGCAAAGAGGTGAGACATTAGGAGTTTGGCAGTAAACGCAGACATTTAAACTTAGTACATCTTACCTCTTTAATCTTTGCAAGACCAAAGGTTGGGGTCAACAGACTTCGGACATTCTTCCATCTCTCATTACGCAGGCCAAGAAGGCTATCTGCAATGGGCTTAGAAACCAAGCCTGGAATCTAATTCAAGACAAAGGCAAACAAGTATTTTTGAAATTCATCTCTTTAGTAGCACCTGAACTATTACCAAACATGTAAATGGCAGGTTACAGAATTAAAAAAAGAAGAAGAGTGACAACATTCTAATTCCAGTATTCTTAGAGGATGTCTACATGGCAACTGCCCGCACTCTTCCATCCGCACTCAGAGCCTAATGCAGTAGTGGAAAAGCCAGAAAGGTCCCAGGAAAAGGCAGGTGCATCATTTCCTGGGATTCTCCTGTGCACCTAGACGCCAACCAAACTGGTGGCTAGCAGCTCATGTTGATCCAACAGTGATCCTGTCTCTGCCATGCAGTGGGCCAAGAAATCAGTGCAGGCTGAAGTTTTCCTGTGTCTGGACTGCAGGGACCTGAAGAACATTAAATGCACATAAAACCGTATTCCAAGCTCCTGTGTTGGAGTGATTTCACTGGCACAGAACAGGTCAGCAGTTTGCTGTTTTTCCTGCTGGGAACAGTGTACTTTTTGATTCCAGTGCTACCCAAATAAGTAAAAATGAGCAAAAACTAAGGCTGCAATCCTATGCACCAACAGGACTTACTTCTAAGTATGCATGCATTAGGATTGGGCTAATAAAGAATTCGAGAGAAATGGGAAACCAAAATACTACATATCTCAACCTCAGCCCGTGTGTGTGTGTGTGTGTGTGTGTGTGTGTGTGTGTGTGTACATACACACACAATATTTTTACCCAGCCTTTCTCCCCGAAGGGACCCAAGGAGGCTTATATATAGTCACTTTCTCCACCGATATAACCACCTCATGCCGCTGCTAATATAGGCTGTTGCTCGTGAAAGAGCACAGTCAGGAACAGCAGGGCTACAGTGTGGATGGAACTTACAACAACAAGGGTTACTTGCTTAAAGAGCAAAAAGGCAAGTTATAAAACGAAGGTGACGAGCGGGATCATTAAACATGCAGAGGAAAGATATGAATCTATTGTTTTCATGACTACTTGGAAGATGTAATGTATGAACACATATCTTTTCTTTCTACCAGTCAGATCAGATTTCAGAACCTTTATTGGCATATAGTCTCTACCAGTCAATAGAAACGTAACTGGAAAAAAAACCATGCATGCACACACAGACACATACAAAGAATACCAACAGTTGCTTAACAGTTAAATTTTTACTTAAAATATTAAGACACTGTCGAAATGCAGCAGCTCTGGTCCTTTTGGGGGCCCACTGGTCTAATCACATTACTCCTGTCCTATTCCTTTCTCCCCCCATAGGGGGACCCAAAGCGGCACTTTGAGTATGCTTCTGTGCCCAATTCAAGGCATTATCTGTAAAGCCCTGAATGACTTGGAACCTAAAGGAACATCTCCCCCCATGTGTACAGTGGCGTCCTAACATGGGGGGAGCAGGTGTGCTCCACCCCAAGCGCCGAGCTTCTGGGGGGCATGGCAGCCAGGCTCGGGGCTGCGCAGCGCGGCGCGGCACCGGAGCCCAGCTGGCGCGCCCCTCGGAAGCGTCACCAGCTTCAGGAGGCTCCGCTCCGAAGCCGGGAGAAGCGCTACTCCGAGCGACCGCTCAGCTCGGCGGTCAGGGCCTTCTGAGAAGGTTCTGCGCGTCAAAGCGCCTTTTACTCCCTTTCGTTCATGTGCAGAACCTTTCTGAGGGCAAATGGGCTGCCCGTTTGCCCTCAGAAAGGTTCTGCGCATGAGCGAAAGGGAGTAATAGGCGCTTCGACGCGCAGAACCTTCTCAGAAGGCCCTGACCGCCGAGCTGAGCGGTCGCTCGGAGTAGCGCTTCTCCTGGCTTCGGAGCGGAGCCTCCTGAAGCCGGTGATGCTTCCGAGGGGCGCGCTGCTTCCGGGGGCTCCGGTCCGGTGGCGCGCTACTCAGCCCCAAGCCCGGCTGCTTGGGGGGGCGCGGAGCGATGGGGGCGCTCTAACCCCCGCCCCCCCAGGCGCTGGGAGGGCTGAGTACGCCACTGCACGTGTATATGTCCATACACTTTGGTCAGCTTCTGAGGCCTTGCTCCATGTGGCCGGCATGACTAACGGAATGCTGTTACTTTCCCGCCGCAGCGGTACCTATTTATCTACTTGCAATTTCTTGCTTTTGAACTGCTAGGTTGGCAGGAGCTGGGACAGGCGACGGGAGCTCACTCCGTCACACAGTGCTCGGGTCTCGAACTGCTGTCCTACTGACCTTCTGGTCTGCAGTTCAGCATCTTAATCACTAAGACACTGCAGCCCTGAATGGTAGATCCACCTACCCCCAATTACCAGTACTACCCCCAATTACCTCCTGTCCAGGTTTTATAGTCATGTAAATAAATATTTTCTTCCATCATCCAAGACTTTTGGAGAACAATAAAAGGGACAAAGATTGCTTAGGACCATGGATACAGAATTATAGAGATTATAGATCCCAACTATCTTGCCTACCCCCTGTCCAAAATGCAAGACTGTCCTCCCCTCCACTAGACTCCACTCCTCAATTAACGTTGACATCCTGAGTCTGAACAGAGAAATAGGAAATGATTCTGGAATAATGACAATATAAATCTGAAGAATGCATCCCTTAGACAAGTGCTATAAGCGAAACTGGATTCAAGCCATAATAGTGTAGGTCTTTATAAAGTGACTTGGTAATGAAGGAGCCAGAACAGCCAGCAAAAAGAAAAACAGAGAGAGAGAGAGAGAGAGAGAGAGAGAGAGAGAGAGAGAGAGAGAGAGAGAGAGAGAGGTTTTGAGTGAATCTCTTGTTATATTCTTAGAGTTCTCTTTTATTTTACTTTGCATAGAGCAATTCAGTCTGAGTATTAGAAGCAATGTCAATTTTTCTACTTCTAACAAGCGGAATAAAAAACAGTGTATTAAAAAACACATTTATATTAAAATTATACGCAATGTACTGCATTAAGTACTTCAGAACAGAACCATTCTTCAAGTTCCACAATGTATGAGGAAGGATACCCAAGAAGCAAAAAAGAGAATAAATTACATTGCACATTCCAGCAGAAAAATAAAATAAAATTCTATTTCATGAGAAAGCACTTCAAAAACAGCTTACTATCAACAGTCTTATTGTGATTGATGTATTTAACCAGCTCAAAAGATACTCACCTTTTTAAAGACTAAAAATATAAGATTTTGTTTTGATAAAAAAGAAAAATTAATTTTAGGATTCTGAAACTCACCTCCACTGAATGCACAGGCTGCTAATAATGATAGCAAGTGCCATAAAATATTTTTTAAAAGAACAAAAAAATTAAATAAGCCATACCAGGCTGTATAAAATGCAGGCACTAGTGGAGAAGAAAAGATGAGTGGAGAATTATAAATGAATGCCAAGATTTTCAAGAAGGGTACCTACCCTTTTAAATCCGTACTTAGAAATCCAAAAAGGTGTCCACATTTCAGCTCAGTTAACTTTAATGGGATTAGTTAATTAGTAGAGTTTAATGTTTCCATAAAGTTTCAGTTTAAAGTCAGGATATATGGAGAACCTCCTGCTTCCTGAGTACTACTTCAATAGGTGTGAAGCACCTCAGCCTCCAAGGCTGAAGTATTGGAGCGACCGCCATGAAATGAAGGTCGCCATGAAGTGACCTGAAAAGGTCACATGGAGCGGCGCTCTTAGAGAGGTGGGGAATAGACGAGCCCCCAGCCCATCTGTCCACCACCCTCTCCAGTTTACCACTCCACTGGGGGCTCCGATCCTCTTGCTGAGAGCAAGCTGAAAAAGGATCACGGCAGCCCATTCAGAGGCGTTTCTACGGTAGGGGCAGGGAGTCTCCTGCCCGTCGCCTTCGCCGCACAGAATGGCTCCAACGGCGAGGGGGCAGGCCTCCTTGTTCCAGTTTGTAAACGGGGACTAGGACGGGCCGCAACTTACGGTACCGCCCCTACCATAGAAATGCCTCTGAGCCCATTCTTCCTCCAGTGCTGCTGAAGGGAGGAAGGAGAAGAAAAAACAGCTGCCATGACACCAGATCGCTTCTCTCTGCCTACTTGGTGCCAATGAAGCGCCAAGTAGGTCAATGAGGCACCAAGTAGGCAGGGAGAAGCGATTTGGAGCCTGCCTCCCCTTCCCTTTACCTACCAAGGGTGCAGTGTGCAGCCTCCCTGCTCCACTTCTGTTTGCAATGAGCAGAAGAAGTGCATGCTGGATTCCCAGCATACACTACTCCTGCTCATCTCGAACAGAAACAGAGCCAAGGACATAGAAAGCACACCATGCTCTTGGTAAATAAACGGAAGGGGGGACAGGGATGTGCCTTGCTCACCCACTCTCCCCCCCCCCATCCATGGCATCATACGCACATGCAGAGGTGGAATTTGGGGGGATTCAGGTGCCACAGGGGCATGCACCACTCCTGCCAAGTTCCATAATCATTCAAATAGACCTTGCCTTCTCTTGCTACTTGTTAGGCCTTAGCCAAGCTCAAAAAGCAGGCTGCAGCTGGGTGTGCAATTCTGGTGCAGGCACAAAAAGGTTGGGGAGGGACCAATGGTAGATGGCAGGTTAAGACAGGGTGGGGTCAGATTCTTGAGCAAGAATACAAAGATCAGAAAAGGTCAGAAGCGGAAGGTGTGGCCAAGGTCGGGCTGATGGTTAGGTACCAAATTAAGCAGGTATCACAAGGAAGTCTTCTCTCAGGATGCTCTTCAGCAGAACATGTTGTTCAGACTGAGACCTGGAGCAACAGTTATATAAAATAAGCCAGGTCCTGTTGGTTCCTTGATCCAACTGGGCTGATGAGCAGCAGAACCATATCTAGCCGGGTGATGCTGCAGCATAAGAAAGATTAAGCAAGTAATTCCTTAGGCTTGCAAGCCACCCTGGAGGTACAGAGAGGAAGGTGGCTGAGCCCGGCCACCTGAATTCTTGCCTCAGGTAAGGCAAGGTCTACACCCAAAGCTTCACAAATTATTTTTATCACTATCGGTTTCAACAGAAGCAAGGAAATACAAAGCCACCTGGTTCATAAAAATAGGAAGGAATTATACACACTTTTTATTCCTTTTTTGGAACATCAAAGAAAGGTGACTACAGGGTTCCGCTTAAATTTTGTGGTAAAAGTTAATAATTAGTCTTTTGAAGTGAGATTCCTCATTGTTCTTGCCTCAAAAATGACTTTAATTGGGAAGCTTTAATACAGTGCACTTTGGCAATTGAGTATTGAGGTGACGGAGAAACACTGAAAATCTAGTTAAATTTTTCAATACCGTTTTCCAATACTAACTGCTGGCCTGATGCCCAAACCAATATTGATTAATTCTGCCAGTAATCTTCCCCGAACAAACAAACCAATAAACAAAAACAAAAACCCTCCCTGGATGAAATTTCAATGTAACGGGGAGGGATAATTATAACTGGGACAGGGTCAACATTTCAGTATGCCCTTGAATGCCACCTCTACATACACCATTGGCATTAGATGAGGCAGGCAGGCCCTGAAAATGTTTAAGTACTGTACTACTAGAGAGAAATATTGACATGGAACTAGGCCAGTGTTTCTCAAACTTTTTCAACCTGCAGCTCCCTTGACCATTGGCAATCATTGGCTGTGGCTCCCCATTACATTATGTTGATGCCTGCCATAGGCATTGCACTGTTTTCTGAGAGGTTTCCGTAGCACTCCGCGGCTCCCAGTGGCGTCACTGCAGGGGGGGGGGCGGAGCCATTCTGCAGGCAACTTATAGTAGACCCTCTCTATCTGTGGTTTCGGAATCCGCGGATTTGACTCACGGCAGATCCTGGACCCGCGAGGTCCACCTTAAAAATACTGTTAAAAGAAGAAAAAAAGTTTAAAAACCTTGAGGTTTTGTAACCTTTTAGAAGCAAACCGCTGTGTGTTCTTGCTTTAACAGGATGAAATCACGCTCCAGAAGCCTCTTCCGGGTCACGTAACTCCCCCCTCCCCTCTACCAAGGTCGCCCCAAAATTCATTGCAATGCATTCTGGAGCTATTTTGGGAGAGGGAGGAGGAGTCGTGCAACCCGGAAGAGGCTTCTGGAGCGTGATTTCAGCCTGTTAAAGCAAGAACACGCAGCGGTTTGCTTCTAAAAGGTTAAAAAACCCCACGTTTTTATTTTTTCTTTTTAACAGTGTTTTTGGGTGGACTCCAGTATCCGTGGATCGTCACTATCCATGGGGTGTGTGTGTCTGAAACGGATCCCTCATGAATAGTGAGGTCCGACTGTACGACAATCCTTAGTTGACTGAAGGTCACCTGCCTCCTTAAACAGCTCCACCCATTCTCCCTTGCTCCTATGCACGGACCTCTTACCCCACAGCCTGATCTTTAGGCCATGATGCCTCAGCCCTCAAATCAGTGTAGTGCCTCTCTTGCTATAAAGGGGCTGAGGCACTTCTGTCCCAGTTCTGCCTGACAGCTCTGAGATTCCAGAGTCCAGCAATGTCAGGCTGAGAAGAACCTGTAGGTCCAATCCTAACAGGTCTTTGGATATGAACACTGTTTCAACCATGTTCTTATTTGGGGGGCAAGTCCTTCTTCATGACCTAGGGGTTGGACCAGGCCAGCCAATTCCTGGCAATGAGTCTTCTAATAATGTTCTTTTTTCCCCCTTTTCTTTGCTACTGACTGATTCTGATCAAGTCCCAGGAGCAAATATTTCAGACTGGTTCCTTTTCAAAAAGTGCTGTAATTTTGTGCAGCTGCATCCAAGTGTTTCTGATCTCACTTGTACCTGATCTGACTTGCCACTGAAAGGAAGATTTGCCCATACTATTGTTAGCATTATTCAGTATTTAATCCACCTGATGTTCTTAAATCCAAGTATTAGCTGGCATCAACTTCACATTGTTTGGTTAGAACAGGAAAAAGTATTTCACCTTTGGGGAAAAAAAACTAGTCTTATTCTTGACAACCCTGGCTACCTATAAAGTTACATAATCCCCAGCTGCTCCATGGGGGTTCTTATTAGGGCAGAAATTTCTACCTTCAACTGTGATCCCTTCCTGAAGGTAAGGATTTTTTATTTTGTTTTTGTCTTGGGCAGCGGTTCCCAAACTGGTGCATTGCGTCGCCCCAGTCAGGAAGAATCGGTTGCTCCCCTTAAGGGGAGTGGCGATCTATGGTGATGGTGACAATGCTTCCAGGATTGCGCCGCCGCCACCAAGGAAAATAAGGGAGGTCCCCACTCACCTGGGGGGTCATGCCGGGCCTCTGGAGGGTGCAGGGAGCCCATGGCCCCCACTGCAGGTCTCCCTGTGCCTCAGAACGGCTCCCTGGAGCAATAGCAACCCACTTCTGATTTTTGCCAGCGCAATCCTGGAAGCGCTGTTCTGTACCCCCTGCTGGTTGGGGAAGAGGTAACAGGCAGCAGAGGACATGATGGAGGCAGGATGTTAGTAGTCCCAATTTCTGTTGGGTCAAGTTGTTGGGACTTAACAAAAATTGGGGCCACTTTATTTGAGAGGCATGGGTTTGCATTTTGAACTCCCCCCTCTTGAATCCTTACCATATCCCTGCTTTGTAATCACAGAAGCAATTAATTAATTCAATTAAAAACACTCTCCACTATCTCCCTAAAGTGCTTTTTTTGGTGTGTTCATTTCTGTAAACTCTACAATTGTTACAGTAACCTTGTGAAGTAGGCCACCAGTGCCAAAGACAACAATGCTCCCCGGACACATGTATAACAGTCTTACGAACGTAACTCTCTGCATTCATAAAAAGTTGTTTTGGGGTGTTTAGATATATAATCTCCCCAAGGCTTACAGCACCAGCTTCACTTACTTACGGCGCAATCCTACTTAGCCTGGCGCCAGCAGAGCAAGTGATCCACCGGCACAGGGTGTCACAAACATGCCATAAGGCATATTTGCAGCATCTGCAGAGTAAGTGGTGCTGGCGCCGGCACCACTCACTCCGCCACAAGAGAACTGCCAGATGCAGGTAAGACCTACGCCAGGCATGGGGATGACGTCAGGAGGGCGGGCCGGGGTGGTGGGGGGAAGGGGTGATTGGCCAGCCAGGCCAGGGATGGGCGGGGATATTGGTGGCGCGCTCCGCCGATATCCTAACCCCCTTCCCGGGCCTGGCCGGCCTTACACAACCCTTCGGATGTGTGCCAGCAAAATAGATGACGCACATCCAAGGACACCCATTGGGGCCGCTGTGGCTTACGCTGGGGGAAGGGAACAAGCGTTCCCTTCCCCCAAGGTGTGCCCAAGCTCTGCTGGCTCCTGCGCAGGATCTGGCGCAGCACTTTAGCGCGCTGTGGCAGATCCTACCCTGCATTGGGCTGTAAAAGAGCTACTGTGCTTTTCAACAATGATGTGAAATGGAAACATTCAAAAGAAAACCTGGTTGTAAACTTATGCATGCTTTTTCAGAAGTAAGCTCTATTCCTTTTTCTAACAGAGCTCCTATGTCTTCTAACAACTACTGTATGTGGCAGACAGAAATCAAAGCAAATAACCTGCAATCTTATGCACATTTACTCAGAAGTCCTACTGAGTTCAAAGCATTTACTCTCAAGTAAGTGTGTGGCAATCCTATGCACACTTTACCTGGCAATAAGCTCCTTTGAAAACACTTGGGGACTTACTTCTGAGTAAACATGTGATACGCTCCCCCTTACGGGACCATTGTTCATTGCTGCTTTCTTGCCAGAAAAATCCTCTTTGCACTTTTAAAACACTGCATTTCTCCAATTTCTCTCCAGAATTAATTGCAGTGTTATGCATGCTTAGTCAGAAGTTAGTCCTCCTGAGTTCAAAGGGGTTTACTCTCAGGTAAGTGTGCCGGACTCCTATGCATGCTTACATGGGTAGTGAGCACCATCAAAAACACCCTGGGATTTACTTCTGAGTAAACATGACTGCACTGCTTCACATGATGGAAAGTACCGGTACCCCCTCTTGCAATCTTCCTGCTGCCTGCAGGCTCCACTGTGGGGACGGAAGCCTGTCGTATTATTCCCTGTTCCCTATAGGGAATACAGTAATTCCCTATTATTATTCCTATGAAACAAAGAGAAACAACTTTGACTGGGGAAGTATTGCTGGATCTCTGTCACTTTGCAGTAGATCTGCACCAAACTTTGAGAGGTGTGGTGGGAACTTGGCCTCTTCTTACTCCGAGGCAAATTTCAGGACGGCTGACAAAAACATATTCGTTGTGACCAAAAGCACGGTTGAGTTTGAAAGTGCTCTGCTTGCTCATTTCTTTGTGGGTCTAGAGAAGATTAAATTTGGGGAGGTGTCGGACCATGAGTTTAAATGGCTGCATCTCCCTCCTATCTCAGCAGGTTTGTAGCAAAAGTGGAGAGATGGTGACGAATGTGACAAGTTTCAGGAGGAATGGATGGAGGGTTCAAGATTGCATGGTCAATAGAACATACAGGCAGCCACCCGGTGCCTGTAGAGTTCATCACTTGTGGTACAACAGCAGTTCTCACATAGCAGGCAGCTTGTGGGGAAAAATCCCTGCTGTAAGAGGTGCTCAGCCAACACAAAGCTGTTCCATGTAGGTTAGGAGGCAGCCTGCAAAAAAAAAAAAAAACCAGAACAAAACATCCTGCAGCTCCTACTGTACTTAGGATGAATGGGGCAAGCAATGGCCTGTCCACCCTGAACAAGGTGCTGACCCATGTTAAGTAAAAAAAGAAAAGAAAGCAGCTGCCATTCACAAGCAGGGCAACCACAGGCATTAGCGTTGAGACGCCCTGCCCCCTTCCCCAACCATGCCAAGTCACCGCAGGCTCAAGAAAGAGGCAAACTGTTTTCAACAGAGTCAGTTTCATACAGTTGAGGACCTTTGCTGAAGCTATCCTGTTGTTGCCCTTTAAACAGCCCCTCTCCCTAGCTCTTAGCTGCCGTAACAATCAATAAACGTATCAGGTGGCCTCTTCTGTTAATGCACCCTGGACTAGACTTGAAAGATTGCAACCCACCTGCAGAGCAAACACTTTTGAGAAAGCAAGGCAAACAGTCGGCACACAATAGAAGCTAAATGTCAGATAAAGGTTTCTACTTTGAATGGGGGGACCCTTCCAAAGCTGCCCCGCTGACTCAGCTATTTTGTCATCCAAACAAATACCAAGAGATTTCTAACCACATCCAACCCACTTTTGTATCTGGGCAATGTCTGTTTGCCTTGCAAGGATTCCTAAATCTCTTCTCTAGAAACAGCCTGGTAAGAGAAATGTAGCAATGATTTAAATACTGCTAATAATACAGATTTCAAAAGAACCTTCTTTTCTTTTTCTTTTCTTTTTTACAAGGAGCATTTTAGCATACTTTGTTTGTACCTGTGTGGTGAAGTGGATCCATGCCTGCAAATTATGCTTTCAGATCTGGATTTGATGGCACTCACAAACCATGGTTTGTCAGATGGAGTCAGTTTAGACATCGCATGAAAATTATGTCTTGGCTTTGAAAAATGTCTCACAGAAGTATGATGCAGGTGCTCCCATGGAACTATCTGCCCAGGCTTCCTTGTGCTGCAATTCTCTAATAACCCAGGCCATCCACACAGTATACAGAAAATAACTCCCAAATATACCACTGAGTATATACTGAACAGGGAGCCAGACAGAATGTACCTGTTACACCTGTTTCTCTTGATCTTTTTGAGAATATACTTAAAACATCTTAGGTATATGAAGTTACTCCAAGATGATTCTAAAGTCTTGACATGCAAGTATGGGTCAGGGCAAGTATACAAGACCTTATCCACTGTGGCAAGCCACCTGCATGTGGCCATGCTCTTTGTCCTGTCATAGCACCTAGCATGCCTTGCCACAAGGATCCTCCTGATCACATGAGGAGTCTATTCACCAAAGCTAGACATTCCCAGATGCATCTACCAATTGGGTGGAAAAAGTGATCCAGAGAATCCACATAGCATGTCGCAGTAGACATTACGGCAGGTGTTCCTTCCATTACGAGGAAGCAGCTTTAAATGGATTATATTTCCATTAAGTGTAGTCCAAGGGAGACAAATTAGTGCAAGATCTTCCCGGGCCTATACGAAGTGCTTTCAGTGGTCATTTAGAACTAGACACAGGCAAACATTTCAGCAGAACGTATCTACCAACCCTGCCCCATTCTTCTCTTGTGCACCTAATGTGAATTGCAGGTTCTCTGGATAAAGGCCTGTTGCTTTCAGTATAGCGCCTAGAATACATTAAATACAAACATTAAATACAATGTTGAATGTTGAAAAACATTAAATACAAATGGATTAACAGTAGTAAAGGCAGCAAAACAAGCAAACTAGGATACACAGAAGCTCCAAAATCCAAACTGGAAAGTTCTGGTTCAAGTTCACTAGATGTCTCTCTTGAGACCATATGGCAATGAGAACAGCACTTCAAAACCTCTTCTGATTATCCAGATGTTTTGGAAGTCCTCCAGGCCATTCAGACAAATGAAGTTGAACTGTACTTGCTTAGCTTTAAACAAATCTTCATGCCCCACTGAAACTAATGGGACTTAAGCACATAATTGAAGTGCTTTTCTAACTAGGGTTTGCCTCAGAAGTCTGCTTACAAGCCTTTGTTTGCATAAGTGTTTCCTAACTTGCTGACATTTTCATAGTAAAGAGTGTGCAGCCGCCAAAAATATTTTAACATCAAGGCATTTCTTGTTGTTCCTGAGAGCGGGAAGACCAGCCGGCTCCCAAGATATGCCCACTGCATGATGATGATATTGCTTCTTCTGCCAATACTTTCATACAAGGCAATTGCAAAGCACAGCCAATTTTCACAGCCAACCACTTTGATCAGTCGACAATAACCTTCAGTACAGCAATAGGAAAAATACTGGGCGTTACAGAGCACAAGCGAAAGCCCAGGATATATAGCTGATGAAATTTGACCCTCTCAGGGTCAGCAGCTTAGGACTTGCTCTGCAGACCCTCCTTTACTGAACAAGTATATAAATGTTTCCTCAGAAGTAAATCCCACTATGTATGTTCAATGGGGCTTACTCCCAATGTACTGTATATAAGATTATAGCCTTAGAACTGTGAGGAGCTGGGAACAGGACTGGTTGTCCGCCCATGCCTGTCTACTCAGAAGTAAGTCCCACTGAATTCAAAGGGACTACTTTTAGGTACGTGTGCATAGGATTGGAGGCTGAGTTATGGTGCCCTCCCCATGGAGACTTCTGCACTGAGAAGCACACCAGGCTCCATCCTAGTACACTTTGAGAGGAAGTTAAAAATGTTACTGTAAAACATTTTTAAAATAGTACAGCTTGGATGGCGGAGTTGAGCTTGATTTTAAAATGGCAATTTTTTTTTTAATTTTTGCTGCTGCTGTTTAAGTGTTATTTTGTTTTTAAGAGATAAGTTATTTTAGTTCCTTGTTTTAGTGTTCTTCACATCAGGTACTTTACAGAGAAGTAGCTAATGAGTTTTATATATGTTAATACAAATATAATATAATATAAATTATATATTTGATAAATATATTAAAAATATTATTACTATTACCATCACGGCATCGAGCTGTACATAATATAAGAGGTTCGTCTCTGTCTTGTAGAGCTCATGAAATTTGGTACAAAGGAGACAAACAAAGGGGAGGGAAATGGAGACAGGATTAATAGGGGGGGAAATAAGAATGTATTTCAGTTTCACTTACTTAGATTCACGGTGCAATCCACCGTATGTTTAAGCCGGTGGAACGCGTGCTCCGTCGGCCTAAGGTGTTGCAAAAGTGGCATAAGGCACATTTGCGGCACCTCTAGAGTAAGCGGCGCCAGTGTGGAGGCCGGCGTCACTCACTCCACTGCCCTCCTCTTCCTGCACCACTGGACGCAGGTAGGTGCTGCGCCGGGAGGGGTGGCGGGGGAGGGGGTCATTGGCCAGGTCAGCCTGGGAGGGGGTGGGGATATTGGCGCCGGGCTGTGCCGATATCCCCATTCCCTTTCCATGTCCAGGCCAGCCTTACATGGCATCCCCGGACACATGCCAGCTAAAGAGGCCCATTGGGGCCTCCAGTGCTTAAACCGGGGGAAGGGGACAAACATCCCCTTACCCCAAGGTGAACCGCAGCCACGCCAGTGTGGGCCACATTTTGCGCAGGATGCAGCAGCCGGCCATTTAGCTTGGCTGTGGCAACTTGCATAGGATTGGGCTGTCAGTAGTGTTGCTAGGATGCGGACGGGGTGGCTGTGCCCCAGGTGCCGACTGCAGTCTCCTCGATAGGAGCGACCCCGGCAACAGCTTTCGCGTTCCTGGCAGCTTCTTTTGCAGCAGCGGTGGCTGCGGAGGCCATTCGGACTGATTCCAGGGTGGGAGAATGGCCCTCCCTTGTTCCTGGAAGGCTCCAAATGAATCATTTCCAGGGGCGATGTCGTGATACGGGGTAATGATGCAAAATGCATCATTGCCCTGCCTGCCTGCCCCCTCCAGCAATGCCTCTACTTAGATTTTAGTTAGAGTGGGGTATGGGACCATGGAGTCATGCCAAAGACATCCTGGAAAAGGTTGGTTTTGAAGGAAATAGCGCAAGACTAAGCATGCCTAATCACAGTGGCGTTCCTGGAGGGGGTGCAGCACTGTAAGTGGTGCAAGGCGCTGCACCGCACCTTGCAAATCGGTGTAACGTGACCATTCCCACTGACCCGCAGAGGCAGAGCCATCCCGGTGACGAAGGCAACATGCGTTGAACCACTTATGGTGCCACACCCCCTCCACTGCCTAATCAGAAGCAAGCTCCACTGTGTTCAATGCAGTTTACTCCCAAGTAAGTGAGTACACTTACCTGAGAGCATCAGAAGTAAGCTCCGTTGGACCTTACTTCTGAGTAGCATGCTTAAGCTTGTGCTGTTAGAGAGCTAAGATATGTACCATATTTATTATATACAGTATTTATATGTCAGTATTTATATACAGAATGCAGGGGTGGTAGAATACAAGGAATAAAGTGTGGTTTCAGACAGGCTATTTATTCATTTTACAATACTGATATATACTACTTTTCAAGTGAATGTATGAAGGATTTACAAAATCAAGATGTGACACCACAGCTGAAACCATTAAAACCGTAAGTCGGTCAGCAGAGGCTTCAAACAATGGCTTCAAAGTCTAGATAGATGAAACAATTGAGTGACAACTCATTTCCAGAAAGCCTTCTTTCATGGGGTCGAGCACATCTCCCCCAGGAGGCAACTCCAGTGAGTGCCTGGTATATCTCAGGACAGCATCACTAAAAGACCAAACTCTAAGCACATTGTCTCTGGTAGGTCTTAAGGCATGGGGAAAAGTTCATATAAGAGGAGCTTCCTGAGTCAGTACTTGCAACAGCCTCTCCTACTCAATGCCTGAGTGATTAGAACATCAAACAAATTTGGCCTGTGCTGCTCTGACAGCTGACTTAATTGCTGTTGTATTTTTGTTCATTATGGATCTGCTTTATTAATTGATACTATTTTTGTTTTAAGTTGTGCGCTGCTTTGGAGATTTTCAAGCCAAAAATTGGTTTATACATATGAAAATTAAATAATGATTAATAATATATCTGCTAAAACTTTCATGGCCGGTATTCACAAGATGATTCGAGTTAAAACTATTTGGGTTTAAAGGTCACGGTCTACAAAAATGCTTGCACCTGATGTTTCGCTCGCTTCTATGGCGGGCATTTTCAAAGGAAAACAGCACGTACCAAATAGTTCGTGCAACTGCTGATACCAGTAGCTCTCAGAACCTCTAATATAAACACTGTTGACCTACCCTAACTCTACGAACCTCAACTATCACTTGCTTACTGATTAATAATTCTTAAAAGGCTGGTTTTCTGTCCACCTGTTCAATGCATGCTTATGGACATCATAATCCACAAGATTGTGAGGACAGAACAGGTGGTGGTAATTATTCTGGATTAATCAGTGTGGAATTGCTATCTCTGACATCCATGAGCTATTCTCACAGGTTGCCTGATAAGATGACCCAACGTGTGTGTGTGTGGGGTGTGTGTGTGAAGCAGTTCCCTACGCCAAGTGAGGACTGACTCTACAATCTCTGCAAGTCTCATTGGCATCACCTTGACTGTCCCTCAAAGCAACGGTAACGGAAACAACTGTTTCCAGAAAAAACAACTTGGAAAACGCTATTGTTACACAGTTTTGCCCAAACAGCTCACCCATAAGAGCAGAAAGTGGAAACAGGATTCCTACAGCACAAAAGGCTACGGCACTGTTTGCTGCTGCCACATAAGTTGCCCCTTATATTAAATACAGTATATCAAGAAATATTAGATTTCCCACTTTCAGACCATTCTTTACCTTCCAGTTGTTCCAAAACCCTGCAGCCTAGTGTGTGTCACTGTCAGTTATTCACATATGATGCTACCCATCTGTTTGGAGAAGTGTTATTGTATTTTGTGACAACAGCAGCAGCACCTTGCGAAGGAAGTCAGAATTCCACACAGCATGCACCAGATAACAATGCTGCTGGCCCAAGAGGGAACGTTGGCCCCAGTCACCCAGAGGCAGCCCCCAAAATAGAAAAGCCCATGGGCAAAGATGAAGCACCAGCTAAATGATGCCGCACTGTTGCCGCACTGTTGCCAACTCTGGCTTTTTAACAAGTGTTTGTTATGCACATGTTTGTAAAGCTACTGTAAGTTTGCTGAATTGACATTTGACATTTTTAGGCGCTCATTTAAAAAAAAAATGCATGAAAACAGCCCACCACATTCACCTTTGCATAGTGACTAGGTAGGTACAGTTTGCCAATTTTAACCATGAGTTAGGAGAGATAGGAGGAAGCACTCGTGAAATAGTATGGTCGGTTCAAGGGAAGTGGCTGCCATATTGCACCGAGTCCTATATGCTGCTAAAGATACGCTGTTCTTATTAGGAGGAGACAGAGCTCGGCGACAGAGAACAGGTTCTGCATATACAGAAGGTCCCAGGTTCAGCCTTTGGCCGCATCTTCAACTAGGGCTGGGAAAGACCATTATCTGAAACTCTGGAGAGTTACCACTTCCAGTCAGTGTAGATCAACAGTCTTCAACTAGTCAAGAGCTGGATCTCACATCAACCCCCAACCTGCAACATGGGGTCTACTTTCAAGAACCCAGCGCAAGAGAGAGTGAGCAGTCACAGTTGCTCTTCTTCCCTGGCCCGCCAGCAGTGCCAATCCGTTTGTGCGGGCGGCTACTGTCATTCTGCTCCTTCTTTCCTTCCAGACTAATTGAAAGGAGAGAAAGGCTGTTATATGGCAACAGCGTGCATTCAGTTTTGAAAGGTGGAAGGAGAGTGCTGTGGTAGAGCAGGTGGATTGATGAAAAAGTGAGGGAACATATTGAAGATTGGGGAATTTGACCAAAGTAACCCCTCCAAAGCCAAAGTCTCTGGAATTTCCCTCACCAGGACCCCTCGTTATGGCGACTCTTCAATCAGTGCAGGCCTGAACCTCAAAACAAAATGGTGGTAGAAGCAGCACTGCCACAACCCATTTAAAATCGAGACACAACCCATTTCTGTTGAAGACCTCAGACACAGAGAACACTAAGATAGGTGAACCAATGGTCTGTCTCTGTACTTCTGCATAGGGCTGAGAACCCTGAAGAGCTGCTGCCAGTTACTATTGATACAGTAATACTGATTTAGATGGACTATGGCTGCAATCCTGTGCAAACGTACCTGAGAGTAAGCTCCACTGAACACCATGGGACTTGCTTCTAAATATGCATGTATAGGATTGCTTTGTAGTGGTCTGCTTCAGTGTACAGCAACTTCATATATTGCTCTTCAAGTTGACAAAGCATTATACCGGTAGTTGTAACCCAGGATAAAAATATTGCAGCTGAGCTCATGAATTCAATGTTTCCATTCCTAACTCTGAGTGGAGCTCCATCTATAATGTGGCTATTTGCTTACACAATTAATCCTTTCAGTAGTTTCATTCCAGTGGTCAGATTAACCTAGATTATCTAGTATTTACCCTTGCCTGAGGGCATCAACTCACCAAGGAATTTGCATTTCCTTTGATTAATTTGGAAGAACCAAATTAGTTTGGATGGCAGCACTTGAGCACAATTCACAGCTTAGGTTTCATGCCACCTAACCACAAGATTACTATTATGATGATGACCCTTAAAGTGATGCTCAGTATAGAGAGATTCGAGTTGTTTTAATAAATAGTCTTGTGGCACTTAAAGACTAACAATTTTATGGTGACAAAAGTTAAGGTGGACTAGACCCCACTTCTTCAGATGTATTAGTCCAGTAAAATCAGCATTCATTTGATAGCTCAGATAAACATACTGACAGCCCAATCACGACTAAGATCCGTCTGGCGACCCATGGCCACCCGCCGGATCCTGTGCACC
Source organism: Plestiodon gilberti rubricaudatus (assembly GCA_026170595.1). Lineage (NCBI taxonomy): Eukaryota > Metazoa > Chordata > Lepidosauria > Squamata > Scincidae > Plestiodon > Plestiodon gilberti. The sequence continues at coordinate 112,669,752 of JANXHW010000005.1, forward strand.
GGCAGCCAGCGTGGCTGCCGGGCAGGAGGTCTACTCGGGGAAGGATACTATAGGCCTCCTCGGATTTCCACCAGCTATTTTGCTGGCGGAAATAGAGGAGGTGGTGTAAAGGCTCCAGCGACAGGCGGGGGTCAGGATATGGCCGAAGGCCATCCCCCGCCCCCTCCTGGGCCGCCAGGGCCAATGGCTGCCCTCCCGGCTCTGGCGATCCCCCGTCAGATCCTGTCTTACCTGGGTCCAGTGGTCAGCGGGAGCTCCGTCATCAGAGTAGGGGAGGCCGGATGCTCCGCCGGCCTTCCCTGCTCGAAAGTAGTTGTGAACGTGCTTTACGGCACGTTCACGACTGCTTCCAGCGCGAGAACACTCGTTCCGGTGCCGGGGAAGTTAGTAGGGATTGCGCAGTAAATGTCGCAAAAATTCAAAAAAATATCATTCTGGAAAATGGCAGATTTTACTCTATTTAGTGAACACATCCATGTCTCTGAAATGAACGAGAGAAATCTGAAACTAATCAACTGAACGGAACATTTTTACATTCAAAATAATCAGAAGATCTCAAAAAACAGCTTTGTATAGGATTTTCTAATCTACTGTATGTGTTTCTTATGGCTATCAATGTAATTTGCAATTTTCAATTATCAAAAGACTCCAAGGTATATTTGTTGGAGCTGTTTTGAGTATTCATTTAGAAATGAATTTCCAAGCTGAAAGACAAAGGCATTAACATCAATATTGCCCTCAACATTAAGAATAGTACAAGATGTAATTGATATGGTTGAGACTGAAATTTAACATTTTAGGTATTGGAGATAAGATACATTTCAGCTTAGCTATATAGGGTCACAACTCATGTGATAAAAGGAAGCGAAAACCAGAAGCGCTCAGAGATCGCCGCAAAACAGTGATCCAAAGATTGGGGAGGCCTGCAGAGGGACGCGCAGACCTCCCCGAAGCTCCCCCAAGCCCCAGTAAGTGCAGCAGGGGCAATTTCGGGCAATTTGGTGATGGCGGCGGTGGCAATCCCCCAGATCGCCGCCATGCTGTCCCCGCCCCATAAGGAGGCAGAGGACAACGAAAGTTCGGTGGGTCACGACCCACAGTTTGAGAACCGCTGTTCTACACAACCCTTAAGAAAGCAGAGGCCCTAATAGTTGAAGGTTGGCCACCCCTGGCCTAACCTGTTGTGAGGACAAAAGGAGGAAAGGAACTATGTTTACCACCCTGAGGAAAGGTAGTATAAAAATGTGAAAAAGTGGGATTACACCACTACTTTGTTACATTTATAACTGCTCCATGGAGTTCAAGGTGCCATATATAATTTTGCTTCCTCTCTTTATCCTCACAACAACCTGTAAGGTAGATTAGATTGCAAGATGGCTAACAAGCCAAGGTCATCCTGCAAGCTTCATTTAAAACTGGGTCCTTCCAAGCCTAGTCTGGTACTCTAACTACTATACAACACTACACTGCTCTATGATGGCTTCTGTAACAGACTGTGAATTGTACTGCTGTTGTTCTTTGTATAAGCAGAAAAGGAATATTACAAAAATGATAATAACTGTGATATCAAAAATGATAATCAGATTTTAAAAAATGGTGTTTAGAAACTGTGCCATACATATTTTGAAGTATTTCTTTCTATATAAATTACAAAGTTAATCTTATGGGAGCAAGATGATCCTAAAACTTCTCAGACGTGTTCTGAGGAAAAGAAATAAATGAGTGGAAACCGATAAGTGTTGGTTTTTATGACATATTATTACACCATTATTTTATACTATATAAGCACTGCTTAGAATCACTACTACAAGTTGTAAAGATCTATACCTAATTCTGCTTAACATGCCCACAATTAATATTCTGTGGGTGGCAGGACTGAATATAAATTACACACTTTTAAATGAGGATCTTATTTAATCATTTCTGAAATTTAACACTGGTGTCTGATTAATGAATGGTTAATTGGAATGTTCCTTTTACTGCCTCCTGTCACTGTGCCGAATTAAGGATACTGGCTATTTAGGCAAGAATTGTTCAGTTTTGCCATTTCTTACTTTGGAGCATTTACACTGTCTTAAAAATCTGGCTTAACTGCACACTATGGTGGCAGTCCTATGCACACTTACTTGAGAGTAAACAGAGCGAGACTCACTTCCTAGTATAGGTACAGTTCAACCCCACTAATATCTCTGTGAAGCGTCTGGAAGCTAACAGGTGGTGAACCCCCACTCTACCCATTACAACCCCCCCCCCAAAAAAAAACTGGTTTGGATTATTTCATGGTTTGGAGGGAAGAAAATGGAAACAAGCTGCAAAAGTTATGACTTACCTTTTATCACATGAATTCCTGTAAGGAGCAGCAGTCATAAATGGAACGGTTTGTGGGAACTAAAGACACATGCATAAATAATATTCTCTGCTCCGAACACTAAACTTTCACGCAGAACACAAACCAGTAACAGGTGAACAAGGTTTGAATAGCCAGTTAGGATTCACAGTCAGTGTCTGCAGTCATCTACACAAAAATCAATGCTTTGCTTTGTTGAAATGAGTTCTATGCACTAATTCTAACTTTGTCCCAAAGAACTGGATGTGTTTCAAGGCTCAAGCCTACATTAATTAAAATAAAATAAAAAACATGGGTTCAGAATTCGGTTTAGCCAAGCATACATTAAGAGGAAAACTATGAGGTCATTACTGCCCACCTAGCCATTACATGGGTGAACATGAAATACATTTAGGCTTTAGCCTTGCAGGAAATTAACATTGGGCTTGCTGTATTTGGTTGCCTTTATAAAATGGATACGCCAGCAGGGAACCTTGTGGAAGTTTGGATCCACAGCCTCTTTGGGCTGCTGCTGCTGCTGCAAGCACTACACAAGATTATTAATAAGCTGCTCTGAAAACATCAGGAAAGAGTGGGAGGAAAGCCTAATACTCCTTTGAAGAGCATTCAAAAGAGATTTCCTTGAAGATTGGGAATAGTCAAGGCACAACTAGACCTGACAGCAGCAGGACCCTCTAAAATGTGTGTGGGAGGGTAAGACTTGGTGTGGGAAGACAGAACGGGGTATTGGAACCTTCTCCAACTTATGCTCTTCCACCCCAAACTGCTTCTTGCACAGCTATTTTTCTCCTGGCAAGGGTTACCTGGTCATTTATAGCAGCAGCCCATCCACTGGGGGGCAGGCCATAGCGTTGCCTGAACATGCTTTGCCCGCAGAAGGTCGCAAGTTCAATCCCTGACATTTCCAGGCAGGACAGGAAAAGATTCCTGTTTCAGAGTCCAAAACTCTGGATCACTGCTGCTGCTAGGCAGTGTAGACAATACCGAGCTTGATGAACCAATTGACTTCTTCTAGTCTCAAACAGGGACGTGCGGTGCGGGCGCAGCAGATAAAGCGCCGCAGCCTAACCAGGAGATTGCGTGCGCTACCCGATTGCACTCAAGTAAGTGGGCAGCGGCACGCATGTGCAATCCCCCGGTTAGGCTGCGGCGTTTTACCAGGAATAACGAGGTGACACAGGGTTGCCTCACCGCACTTCCTGGTCTCAAAGCCTCATCAGGAGGACCCCTGCAAAACTTCATGCAGGATGGAAGAAGGGTTCAGCCCCTCGCCCTGTACTTGAAATCACACCCCACTCCCCAATTTATAGGGATGCAGCAGCCTGTCATGTCTGGAACTCAGGCACTCCAACTACAGGGGGGTTTAGTTAAGATTGGGCTGTAAGCTGTACAACTTTGCTCTATCTGGGATTTCTCTTCATTTTTTTTTTCCGTGACTGAGTTTCTCCTTTCAGGTAGTAAACCAATTAGAATCTTCCAAGAACCCTCTCATCAGATTAAACCAAACTGATTTCTTCTGAATACCTTCAAGCAAGTAAGGTATTCTGGCGAGTGCACATTTAACAGATTAAGGTCATTCTCCTCATGAACACACCAAGACCTGACACTGATTACAGACAGCTTTGATTAAACACACACACACACACACACACACACACACACACACACACACACACACACACACACACACACACACACACACACACAGAGTTTTAACAAGGTTCACTGAATTGTCACTCGACTATTTATTAACCCACTAGTAAACAAACATCTCAACTTCCTCATTCCTTTGGAAGCATTTTTTCTTTGCAATGGAAGTCAGAGAATTCCAGACTATCTCCCGCACTCTTACCCTGAAAACATCCCAGCTCCTTCTACAGCTCCTTTTCTATCTACAACATACTAGCCCCTTCTCTTCACCAGGCCCAGTAGCCCACCACAACACAGCTCATGGAACTGGCTGCATATGCTCCAACTCTCTCTGTTTACCAGGGATAGTTCCTGTTTCCTGATCTCCATCCTTAGTAAACAGCCCAGACCACTGATGAGGTTGCGTGAAGCAGCTGAGTAAAACAGGTGCTTCAAGCTGAGAACTGGTGGCAGTAGTTGTGCCAGCTGTGCAGTGGCGTCGTAGGAGCGTGGCGGGGGCGGCGGACCGCCAGGGGGTGACGCGCGTGTGACACGCGCAAAGGGGTGAGGCGTGCACCCCCGCATGTCACCCTCCGGAGGCTCCGAGGCCAGGGAGCCGGCCTCGCCGGCGCTCCAGGACCTTCTGAAGGCCCGATGGCTCAAAACGTAAAGTTTTACGTTTTTCGCGCATGCGCAGTACTTTTCTGAGGGCAAATGGGCAGCCCTTTGCCCTCAGAAAATGTACTGCGCATGCGCAAAAAACGAAAAACTTTACGTTTTGAGCCATTGGGCCTTCAGAAGACCCTGGAGCGCCGGCAGGGCCGGACGCTCCGAGGCCGGCTCCCCGGCCTCGGAGCCGAGGGTGAGTTCCGTTGAGGGGGTGTTTGAGGGGGTCACCCTAGGGCGGGGGGTGACGTGCACCCCCCTGCTCTAGGGTGAACCGCGTCTAGTGACGCTCCTGCAGCTGTGCACCCCACCACCTCCACTAACCACCTGTAATCTTTGTTGGTCAGTTGACAATCACCCTTCTATCTTGGCAGTCTGGCCCAGCACCAGATGCCCCTCCACCTCCTTCTCCCACAACACTCCCATAGCAGAACCTGGGAAGTGAAAGAGTAAATGAGAAGAATAGAGTGACAGCACCCTAGACTGTCTCTTGGATGATGCTCTAGGCAACTGCTATTCTATTTTCTCCCCAATTCCGCTTTCACTTCCCAGGCTCTACCATGATGAGATATATGGGAGAAGGAGTAGCAGCAGTGGCACAAGTTGCTGCCACCACCACTTGGAAAGAATGGGGGGGGATTCACTGCCTCAAGCATTGGTGGGGAAGGGCTTGGGGTGGCACCGCTAGTAAATATCTCTGTCCCTATTTTTGCTGTTTGCAGATATTTGTGAGTTTCAGGAAAGGAAGCAAGCAAGACAGGAGAGCCTAAAAGGAACTTCAGAAGCATATACCACCTCCAAAAGGAGCTACTTTTTTTACTCATGGCTAACTTCCTTCCTAGAGCCAGCGGGTGGCGCAGTGGGTTAAACCAGTGAGCTGTCGATCGAATGTTCGAATCCGTGCGACGGCTCCTGCCAACCTAGCAGTTCAAAAGCAAGAAATTGCAAGTAGATTAATAGGTACCGCGTCAGCAGGACGGTAACAGCGTTCCATGCGCCTCGGTGTTGAGTCATGCCGGCCACATGACCATGGAAATGTCTTCGGACAGCGCTGGCTCTTCGGCTTTGAAACAGAGATGAGCACCGCTCCCTAGAGTCGGACACAACTGGACTTAATTGTCAAGGGATACCTTTACCTTTACCTAACTTCCTTCCACTCATGATTTTGGTATCCCACTATCTTGATAATGTCTGACAGGCCAGGCGTGAGAGCACAGACAGCATGAATTCTAGCAAAGGAGTCATTGTGAGATGAGAGTTTCATGCCCACATGAGACCTTCCCTACATTATCTTTGGCCATTTCCTGACTGCTTCTTGGAAACAAATTCCAAAAACATGGACAGGGAAATGCAATCTCGGGCGCTGCCCTCAAAGGCTGCTGGGAAAAGTCCTGGCATGAGAACAACAGGAATGTTCAGCTCAGGAACAAGCTGCATTATCAGAGGTTTGTGGCAAGCATTTGTGGTCAGCATTTAGGTAAGTGTGCATAGGATTGCAGCTTCATTATCTCAGTTTCATCTGCATAACATTATGGGCAGCAGCACAGGTGGGGAAAATAGCAGAATAGAGAATTTTTCTGTGCATAATAAATTCTACACTTCCAAGCAGAATCGCTAAATAAAAGCAGAGAAAGAATTTGCTTGAAGTAATTTTCAAAAATATAAACAGACGCCTTCTTGCCTAAAAGCCATGTAGAAAAGCTTCTGTTTAACAGCGAGAATGTGTTTCTCTTTCCCTCCATATCATTCTCTGTCTCACACACAATTATGTTTGTAGACCAACGCGCTTGCATTTTTGTCTGTATTTATACAAAGCAATTGTACTGGCTGGGATGTGTTCTGATGTGTTATTGTTTAAGTGAATCAAATGCTAAATACAAGTGTCGCGCGTTGCAACACTGCCTCAAATCCAGCTCCGTTGTTAAAATACTCTTCTTCTCGGGAAGGCTGCAGAGTCTCAAACTGGTTGAACTCAGCTCCCCACGCTTGCTAAATGGATGCTGCTTTCTACCCTCCTCCCCATGCAGCACTAATAATTTGTTTCACTGGTGAAGATGGAGACATCCCTACACAGTGGAGGTAGCATATAATCGTCATGACTAGAAGCCACTGATCAGCCACAGAACTTCTGCTTGGGGGGCTTGCAAATGTGAGGAGGATCCAGGAGGAATGCGTATGGATGAGAAATACCGGTATATGCTCTTAAAAACATAACACCAATTAATATTGCAAGAATTGTCAAGGTACATCATTAATAATGACCCTCTGCTAATTAACCCAGAACACATTTTGAACCTCTACAAAAGTACCTAAGAGCACATGGGGGGGGGGGGATTTCTGCCGGTAAGATGCCTCTCCTTTGGGCATGCTATGCCACTGTAACTCTTGTTCCAGTGGTGCAGCATGCTTTTCAGTGGTTGCAAAAGGTGATGCGCCATTCTGTGCAGCTGGGCCACCCGAGGTAAGCGGCTATGTGCCAGCAGCCCCAGGAAAAGCCCCCGTGCCAGTAAGTCAGTGTGGGGAATGGGGAGGAGATTGGGGGAGGAAGGGATGCGTGTCAAGGCCAGGAAGGCAGCAAGTATTAGTGGCAGTAGCACCCCCTTCCCAATCCGCTTTCCTGGGTCCACTTGGACTTGCGCCAGCAAAATCACTGTTGCAGATCCGAGTAGACCCATTTGTAGACCTGAGTAGACCTAAGCAGGTCCCTCTGCTGCCCTCTGGGCAGTGGAGGCTTACCCCCGGCCAAGGGAGCATATGTTCCCTTACCCAGACACCTCTGGGACTGCCCCCCCCACAGGATGCAGCACATGCTCCAGTGGCACAGCTGCATTGATGGGAGGGGGGTGTTAGATAAGATTGGACTGTTAGATAATGTGGTATAGTAGTTAGAGCATTGGAGCTAGTCTGGGAAGCCCTAAGTTCAAATCCCTGCTCAGCCATGAAAGTTGCTGAGTCATCTTGTGCCTGTCATTATCTTTCAGCATAGCAAACCTCAGATTTTGAGAATTTTATAAACCCCATGTATCACATGGCAGGAGGGTGGTACCTTAGTGGCAGAGCAAATGCTTTTTATCTGAAAAGCCCCAGATTCAATTCCCTGCCTCATTCTATCTAAAAAGACCTTGGCTAGTAGGGGTGAAATGAATTCATGCTGCCAGAGCAGACAATACCAGGCTAAATGGATCAATGGTCTGGTACAATATAAGGCGGCTTCATGTTGGAGGAAAAGGTGGGATATAAATACCTGAGTTGCCCCATTCAGGACATGCATACCAACATTTTAGAGATGATGAAGCAAATCCTGATGTAGACACTACCGGCAGAGATCCCTGTTCTAGAAAGGCTGCTTTTTTGCCCAGGCAAATTCAGGGCATTTTTTTAATGGAGTTTAATGGGGAGCAAGGTTGAGTTAGGTGATGGTGACAAGAGATTCAGTGTCAATGTCAAATCAGTTTTAAATTTTATTATTGTTTAGACAAGGAGAGGCTCAGAGTTTCCATCAGGGATGCGCTCCACTGCCGACTCAGCAGCAAGGTTCCTGCTCCGCTGAAAACACACAACTGCTTCAGAAGAGGGGCTCCAGTAACAGACTCTGGGTTACAAAAGCAGGACAACTGGTCACCCTAAAAGTAAACTGAAGGAAAATGGCAGAAGCATATTCTGCAAGTGGCTGGTCACCAACAGAGGGCTGCCCCCCCCCCCCACATCACCAGCATGGACAATCACTAAGAGGTCAGACCACCTGCTGAATCTTCTTGATTGGAAAGAGCAGGCTGTTGCTAAAGCAATACTTCATAGCATTTATACTTTAAGGTAAAAGGTAAAGGTGACCCCTGACAATTAAGTCCAGTCGTGTCCGACTCTAGGGTGTGGTGCTCATCCCCATTTCAAAGCCGAAGAGCCAGCGTTGTCCAAAGACGCCTCTGTGGTCATGTGGCCGGCGTGACTCTCCTTGCCGCAGCACGTAGCATGCGGCTGGAACACGGAGCGCTGTTTACCTTCCCGCAAGCGGTACCTATTTATCTACTTGCATTAACATGCTTTGGAACTGCTAGGTTGGCAGGAACTGGCCAAGCAACGAGAGCTCACCCCGTCGCGGATTCGAACTGCCGACCTTTCGATCGACAGCTCATGGTTCAGCGGTTTAACCCACTGCGCCACCCGCTGGCCTTATACTTTGGTGATGTTCAAAGTGCTCCACATACTTTATCTCAATAAGTACCTTATAGCAACAGCCCTGTATAACGAATTCCCATATGGGGGGGAGGGGGGAGATGCACATGGGGCAGAAAGATAGTGTGAGACAACCCAGTATGTTTGTGACTGAGGCAAAATTTGACACTGTGCCAGCTCTGTAGTGCTCCACGCCTTGGTTCAGCCACCAAAGGGATACAGGTTGACGCCAGACAGGTGCTTCCGATTCTCTGGAGAGGTCTGCCTCATGCATGGAGGACTGAGCATTGCCAAATGTGCTTCTGAATGTTCTTATTGTTCTCCCCTTCAACAAATAACAAACCTTGAAATGGCTACTTACCATTCTGTTAGTAAAGTTTCCAAAGTCGTCCACTAAGATATGTTTGATCATATCTGGCTCAGAGATTACCATGTACATTCGACGACCAATATAATACCTGTAGTAGATGAAATGAAGAACTGCATTATATGTGAACAGAAAAGTGTTAAGCTGCCTGTTAGGAAAAGCTATTTCAGCCAGTCCACCCTGATAACAGACTAAACATGTACCGGTATTTATTGGGATTCTTCACCTGCCTTATTCGGCAATAGGCCTCGCAGGACACCTATAATCTTGTGTATCTTGTGTTTGCCCACCATTATTTATTAATTATAATATTTCTATCCAGCCTGTCCCCCATTGATGTGGGCATCCAAGGCTGCTGCCATTCAGAGTCTTGTTCTCTGGGGCTCTTGGGGGGGGGCATCCTCTTTCCCATCTGCCATTCCCTTCAGGAGAAGGTTGAAGAGAAGAGATTAATTGTCCCTTTTCACTCCCCCACTTCAACCCTGTGTGACCCCCCCAAAAAAGATAGGACATTAATTTAAATGTGGATAATTGGCTTCCTGCCCACTCCGATACAACACAAGCTCCTCATCCTTATCTCCAAAGTCCTCCATATCTGTGCTCCTCTCTACCTCTCTGATTTAGTATCATTCTCCACTCTTGACTTCACCATCCTCAGACATCTGAAGTTTTCTTTCTCCCTCAGTTAACTCCAATCTTTTTCCCTTGCTGCCCCTTATGCTGCCAAACTACCTCTCAGAACACCGGAGTGATGCCCTCCCTCTTAAACCCTTCAAATTCTTCTTAAAACCCACCCTTTCTCAGAAGCTTTTGGCCCAACTTCTCAGTCCCCATCCAAGGCTAAACAATCACACATTCTTCTTCTGTTCACCTCTGCTGTCTCTCCTGCATCAAATTTAAAATTTTAAGTTCTATGGGGCGATGATCTTACCCATCATACCCTGTAAAGTGTCATGCACACTGATGGTGCTAAATAAACAATGAATAATGATGATGATGATGATGATATAATCATCTATATCCTTCATTATATCCCTTCTCTTTAGGTACCATATACCAACTTTTCAGATCAGACAATTGATATGCATACTCAAAGGGACTGCTCGCAACATAGTAAAACATATTATTATTATTTATTGAATTTATATTTTGCCTTTCTCCCCCCTAGGGAGGGAGAGAGGCACGCACACACGCACGCACACACAAAGCAAATTAATCCAACCCTTGATGTTCTCACTGCAGCCAGTGGATAGAAATTCCCAGCTGCAAGAGATGTTCCTGTAGCTGTATTTCAGTTGGATGAAATTAACTTTAAAGACAACGTAAAGCAAACTTCTTTATGAAAACCTGAATCACATTATGTTTATTTGGATCAAAATGTATTGGAACTGGCAAATTGGCTACACATCTCCTCTCATCACCCATAGATCTTCCTAGAGACGCTGACAGCCCACAATGAAGTTAAAAGCTATTGTGTTCTTCTGAGTCATAAGGACCTTTCTGTGTCATTATGATGAATTGAGGCTGCATTCCTATACCCACATTCCTGCGAGTAAGCCTCACTGAACCCAATGGGACTTACTTCTGAGTAGATGTGCATAGGATTGCGCTGTCAGTTATTTAATATGGAGGTGCTGAGTGGGAGGGAGGGAGAATAAGGAAAAAATGGGAGAAAAAAACACTAACACACAAATGAATTAAAAATACTCAGAGGAAGAACCAGTGAAAATTGCTTTTATGCGAGGTTCGCAGCTGCCTTAATGTTCTCAATCTGCATTTGTGAAAAGATGTATGAAAATACAAACAGAAGGTACCAAGCACTTTCTTTCACCTCCAACAATGACTGTTTCCTTGATGCTTCTTTTCTGGTTTCCCAGGCAGTGTTTTAAGTACATGTTTTCTATCCTTAACTGGGAAATAAAAATATTGATATGCAGGAATGTGCTTTTAGAAAAAAAAATCCAGATGGAGCAATGACCTTGATTTTTGGAGACCGTTAAATACATTTTTATTCGAAGGTCGCCATCACCAGTAAAGTTCAGATTTTCATGCACTTTAAATTTAAAATAAGGTGCTGTCCGTCATCTCTCAGACAGTTACTAAAGTAGCATTGAAGAAACCCTTCCAGTTTTGAGACTGCTGAATTTTGTCTTCCATTAGGGTAAACTTGGGACCATATTTATTGCATACAAGGATCCGGACCCACTTCTGCTGCTGTCATCCAGAGGTTGTGTTCTGCATACCGAATGTGAGCTGAACAGAAACTCTGAAACATAATCATGCATGGTCTGAATCATGGGGTGGTGGGCAAGCAGTAGCTCTCAGTAGCCCTCCCCACACTGTACCCCTGCAGGTGCCAGTTGTAAAGCTACTGGGTTCTGCAGCAGTGTGCCTGAGGACCCAACTGCACATCACATTCAAAATGGTATTAACCCTGACGGGTTTAGCAACAGGTCAATAGTAACAGGATTGGGGAACCCACGAATCAGAACCATGGAGGGGGGAGGGTGATTTAATCCTAGGAAGTGCTGTGATCCCAATCCACAGGGCCCTAAGCCAGCTGCTATTTACACACACACACACACACACACACACACACACACACACACACACACACACACACTCCCCATATTACTCCCCCACTTCCCACAGACTGGGACCTTGGTAGGGCAGTAGGGTTCAGACTCTCCCACTCCCTGCCATTCAAACTGGCCAACAGCCCTTACACATCAGGTGTAATTAGGCCTTGAGCTTTATGAGCTCTGAACGTGACGTTGCTTCTCAGAGCCCCCCTCCAATTGCTTCCCCCCTTCGGTACCCAGCACAAACTCCTTGTCTCAGGTGGCAAGCTGGGCAGGGCCACTCAGAGTAATTTTATCAGGGGCTACAAAGTTTCTTTTGAGCCCCTTCCCCTCATGTGAATTTGGCTCCTGGGCCCCCTTTTTGACCCATTTTTGGCCTGGGCCCGGGTATGATTGTACCCCCTTAACCCCCCTCTCAGAGGCCCTGAAGCTGGGAGAGGCAGTACGCTGGTGTCAGACACCCCACACCTGCCCACTCGCCACCTACCCCAATCTGCCCCCCAGCTACCCATCCTCCCCTTCTGAGCTCTCTGAGGAGGATGGAGAAGGCTAGCTTCCTCTTCCCGCAACATTCCAGGGAAAAGGGTTGGAAGCAGGAGTCTCCCGGCTGAGCCAACTTACAAAAAGCAGCAGCAGGAGAGCAAAAGGTTATCAGGCGCGTGCTGGTGGGGATGAGGATACAGTGTTACTGGCAGAGGCAAGATGGCAGCATTGAGGGGTGGCAGAATGTGGGGTGGGTCTGGGCGGCAGATCAGCTGGGACTGCCCCAGCTTTGCCCCACCTCATCCTTCCACCCTCATTTCCCCTTATATCCCCCCATCCACGACCTGGCTGTGTTCTGCCAACTCTACCACCTTGGGTAACCAAAGGTCTCTTCCTCCCTTTAGCAAGTCCACCCCTTCCTCTCTACTGTCCAAAGGCAAATCTCCTTCTCTGATCTTTGTGCCTCCCTTCCTCCCTCCTTCTCTTGCTTCCTCGCTGCAAGTTGCTTGAGAGAAGAGACCCGCCTATGTTGCCTGTGTAACTCCATAAGGTGCCAGGTACACTGCTGGTGCAGAATAATAGCTATTGTTATCATCATTGACAATTCCCTCAAATATTGCCATATCTATATATCAATATCTGCACACCAACTCAAATACTGGTGTAAAGGAGAAGACTGAGACAGATTTATAAATCTAGGAGGTACAGATCCCTTCAGTTTTCCACATGTATCTAAAACGCTAGAGGGGCAAATGAAAATTTGCAGCATAGTGGTCGAGAACTCACTCTCAGTTCTTATACTTCACCTCTAGAGGGAGCCAAAGAGATTTTGTTCCCACAGACCAGGTTGTTTGGCTACACCTACAATTTGTGTATTCTTTCTTGGGAATAAAAGAGTGAGTGTGAGGCTCAGGAGAGAGAGAGAGAGAGAGAGAGAGCACTATATGCTTATTCTTTTCAGGATGCTAAGGCTTGACCTTATTTACTTAAACCTGGAGAGGCTATAGACTTTCCACTGCTAATAGATTAATACTTGTGGATAGATATAAGCAAATAAATATGGGCAAAGAGTCTCACATAGATGTATCTGTAGTTTTAATACACACATCTGTTCCAACTATCTCAAGATTGTTTTTGTTTTCTCAACCAAACGTAGCCTGGAATCATCACATCCACGCAAACTGTCACATTTATACAGTATTTTACTTATATTTGCTAATCTATATTTGTGAATAGTTTCTTTGTTTTATTAAGTGATTTTACTCATTGTTTTTCATACACTGTTCATCTTGTTATGGAATCTTTGTAAGTCACCTTAAATAAATAATAAAATAATCTCTTATTTTCCAGTTTATCCAAAACCTCTTCTATAATCAAACAATGATACATATTTTCACTTCTTGACATCACTAGTTTAGATTGTGAGCCCTTGTGGGACATCGTTGTTGTTCAGTCGTTAAGTCGTGTCTGACCCTTCGTGATCCCATGAACCATATCCCGCCAGGCCTTCCTGTCTTCCACTATCTTCCTGAGTTCGCTCATTTTCATGTTCGTTGCATCGGTGATGCTGTCTAACCATCTCATCCTTTGCCTTCCCCTTCTCCTTTTGCCTTCAATCTTTCCCAGCATCAGAGTCTTCTCCAGAGAGTCCTCTCTTCACATTAGGTGGCCAAAATATTTGAGCTTCAGCCTTAGTATCTGTCCTTCCAGGGAACAGTCAGGGTTGATTTCATTTAGGATTGACTGATTTGATCTCCTAGCAGTCCAAGGGACTCTCAGGAGTCTTCTCCAGCACCACAGTTCGAAAGCATCTATTCTTCAGCGCTCAGCCTTCCTTATGGTCCAACTCTCGCAGCCATACATTGCTACTGGGAACACCATCGTCCTGACTATGCGAACTTTTATTGGCATGGTGATTTATTTATTCTATTTTCTCTGTAAACAACTTTGTGAACTTTTCTGATGAAAAGTCGTATACACACATGATGATAGCATATTATGTCCTTGCATAGGAGTATTCTGGACTATTCTGGGTTACAAGTTTCAGTTTTTACCCTAACCTGGGGGGGGGGAGGATTGGCATTGGGCAGCTACGGAGGGTTCACTGTTGCTTCCATAGACCACACCTGTTCCCACAGGCTTTGTATGGTGGTAGAGGATCTTGCTTGGGCCCACTCAGATAGGAGGGGGCTCATGGAGGGAAGTTTGTCAATGGCTCCCCTGGAACCTGGAGTTGGCCCTGTTTATAACAACTTCTAAAGTAGATCAGTATCAACGTATTGCATACGGGAGCCTGAGGTTAACAACCAATGTCTTGCCAAAGGCCACCGAGTGGGTTAATAGTAAGTTCTGAATCGGGAGTTTCCTGGTTCACAGGCCAGCCTTTTAAATTCCCTACACAAACTTTCCTTTGAACATTATATGATGTTTGAGATGTATTTATGTATGTTATTTCGCTTTGCTTACTCATAGGTTTTCTATGCGGCACTGCTGCAGCTTAAAAAAAACCATACAATTAAAAACAGCTAAAAATCCCACAATAATAAAACATGAAGCACAATAAAAGACACAGAAAAGCAATTTTTTGCATAAAACAATTCTGCAAGGCTTGGGCAAATCAAAATATCTTCACTTGGCACCAAAAAGAATATAAGGATGATGCCAGGCAGACTTCCTTGAAGAGGGAGTTCCACATGTAGGGTGCCACAACAGAAAAGGCCCAGTTTCCAGACACACACACACACACACACACACACACGTACCAGAAGATGAGGAAAATTCAGTGCAGTGAGCTGCAGCCGCAGACAAAATCTCTTGTCTGCATAAAACCTTCTCTCTTTTGGATTGCTAAATCCAAAGATTGTAAGCAGTGGCCTTTTAAATGCCTTGTGTAATTTGTTAATGAGGCATTAGATGGTAAAGCCTTTGCCAAGGTGCATTAACACCATAGGATGGTCTCCATTCAGATTTTGCTTTGCTTCACAGCTGGACAAGCATGACATAAAGGAGCATTTTTGTTCAACATGTATCTGTGTGGGAAAACACCTGTGCTCCATTCACTCGCTGTTTATAGCTGGGCCATCAACTTGCAGAAGGCTTTGATCTGCCTATCTGTTATCAGTTCCATACATTTCAAACATGCTGCATGAATCATAATAAAAAGAAAATGGGGTGAGGGGTGGGGGTGTCAAAGGGTTTTTAAAACAAGGCTTTAATTTGTTTCTTTAGACCAAAGCCTGGTAAAGCTGTCATCTGGAAATACAAAAGAAAGGCAAAAGAAAATGATATTATCTTTTGTCTTACTAAGGAAAACATACTGAGAAAGGGGAGACATCTGTCTTTTAAAAAGGCAGTGGGAAATAAACATGCTGAAGGGAAACACTCCTTTTCTAAGTGCCATTCATTTCTTGAAAAACCAGAAGCAGTAGCAGGGCCATCTTTTCTCCCCTATTTTTAGATATGCTCATACACAGCAGGTAGGTGAAAAACACAGGGAAAGTAAAGCTCATGTTTACTCTTTTAAAAATAGACATCAGCACTTCCCTAATTATTTCAGAGGTCAGCAAACAGCTCTACCATGAATGTAGCTTGCATCCACTTTCAATGCACAACATTCTCCTTGGCACCAAATGGTATGGGACTAATAGCCCAATCCTATACTTACCGGCTGTCGTCATCGTTGTTGCACCTCTTCCATTGATGCTAACTGCCACAAAGCAGTCCATGCTAGTCATAAAACGCGCTCCGGCAGTGCGTTACTCAGCACGCTGCCGGGGACAGTGGTGGGAAGCCCAGAGCCTTCCCACCAGCGACAGCAGATCCAGAGCCACGCACAGATCCAGGTAAGATGGCGATATCGGCGGGATGGGATGATCGGAGGGCAAAACGGGGCAGGGGAGGGAGAAACGAGGTGGCAATGGAGGCAGGGGAAGGGCAGATCGGGTCCAGGAAGGGGGCGGAATCGGCAACAGCGACAGCTGCCAAATCCTGATCTTGTAGCATGGGTCCACACAGATCTGCGCCAGCTATTTGACTATTGGATAAACTCAAGATTAATCTGGAAAAAGACAGAGCTCCAGTTCAGATGATCCAGAAAACCATGATTTGTTTGATTGGGAATGAACACATCAAATCCCACACACTTCCTCCTCTCTTTTCCTTCACTCAGATGCAGCCTTGTGATGCCAGGGTGCTCATGTGCTAAACCACAGCTCTGTTTTTCTTCCAGACTCAGTAGCTATGATTTAACTGTGGTTTATAATCCAGACTATGACACCAAAATCAAATTCTGAGGACACATTCTGCTTTGTAAATTACAGTTAAATCATAGGTCCTAGGTTGAGACAGGAGCTGCGATTAGGATTCCTTTGCACACAAGAGGAGGAGAGAGCACGTTGGCGAGTGCTTGTGTGGCTCACATCCCCAATCTGGAAATCCCCAATGGTTTGTTGGGTTGACTGAACTGAGAGCCCAATCCTATCCCCCGTCATCTTCCTCCATGCAGCCACGTTGACAGAGTTCACACTGCATGCAATGGTGGTGGTGGTGTGTGTGTGTGACCAGACGGCCCGAGAGAGGTTAGTAAACATATTTTTAATTTACCTCTCCATATCTGGCTATCAATGGGTCTCCTTGGACCTACACCACCTATTTTGCCGGCATACGTCCAAGGAGAGGCAGGGGGCATGTCAGGCTGGAAAAACAAGGATAGCATCCCAGCGCATTCTGCCGCTGCTGGGATCCACCCCCTCCATATGTCTACCCCAGTGGTTCCCAAACTGGGAGGCGTGGCTCCCAGGGGAGCCGTGGAAACCAGCTAGAGGAGCCATGGAGTGCTACAGAGAATCCTCTCAGAAAACAGTGCAACAGCAATGCCAATTGGCAGGCATCAACATAATGTAATGGGGAGCCGCTACCAATGGTCACCAACGGTCAAGGGAGCCACAGGTCAAAAAAGTTTGGGAAACACTGGTCTACCCCATTCTCATATAAAGTAAGGGTGGCAGTGCGGGGCTGTTCTCTATATGAAAAAGAGCATGCAAGAAAAAGCAGGAAGCCTGCTTCCATCCCTTGCCTCCCCTACCTTAAAGTCTCTTGCTTTAAACAATTTTCCCGCAGTCCACCTCACTTGTGACATTAGAGACAGGCTGGGAGAAAGTTGCCTAAAAGACAGAGAACAATGAGGTAAGGCAAGGTGAGCTTTCTTTCCCTTTCCACTTGCTTATTTTTATACTATAAAGAACAGAGCCTCTCACCCCCACTTTATGTTGTGAACATATGGCAAACACATGGATGACTCCCTTGTCATGTCTAGTTTTGCCCTCAGTGCATTGAATCATTGAGCTAGCTAGCAACAGAGGAGATCTGTGGAATAATCTTGCTTCGTCAACCTGTGGCGCACTGATATGAAGAAGTGCTTCCCAAAAGGTAGTGTCATGTTTTAATTAGGCCTTAGTCATAGTCTGGTTGACGTGATACTACGGAAACCTCCCAGCACTTCCTCAGGTATTTATCTAGATGATTATGATTCACCTGGATAATATTCTCATATTTCCTGATGCCTGAGAAGCCAATGAGCTCCATGTCTGTCAGGTGCTCAAGAAACCGTGCTAGCATTATTTTTTTCAGCGACTGTGAATGTGAATTTGAGTGCAACACCATTGGCAGCTGGCTCTCCCAACGTCATTTTCTTTCAATAAAAGCAGTTGTAGCAGGCTCTGATTTGGATTGGGGCCATGGTACTGGGGGGAAAGGGGGTTAGCTCCTTCCCTTCCCTTGCATTTCTCTCACTTAAATCCTCCCTCTATCAGCCATGGAGGGAGGAAAAGAGAGGTATAATATATATAATAGATACCTTTCTGTTTGCCTTCTGTGACTAATAGCAGGTTGGGCATGGAATGGATTTAAATGGGGAAAATGGCACTGATTAAACCAGGCAGTGATTAAACCAGCAGATGTCAAATATAAGGTGCACGGCCGGATCTCTTTATCCAGCCCATGTGATAACTGGGTTCTCCCAGCACCACCACCAGCTGCTGACATCTGCTGAGCTGCAAAGTGACACATCAGCAGAAGCAGCACTACTGAAAGGGAGGCACTGGGAGAGCCCAATTATCTCATGGGCCACCCTTTCACTCACTCACACTCACACACCAGACTTTGTATCCTGACTAACCAGCATGAACAATTCTCAGAGGAAAGTGACCACCAAGGGAATGTCAGGACAAACATTTTGTAGTATATGATAAACCTGCAGCTCAATCCTATGCATGCTACTCAAAGGTAAGTCCTACCAAATTCAATGGGACTTACTCCCAAGTAGGAATGCATGAGATTGTCACCTCCATGGTCCATGAATGCACATGCGCTCCCTTGTTGCACTACTAATCATTATTGTTTTATCAATGACTGTGTTTTATCCTTCATGTTTATGTATGTAATTTTTATTTTGTGGTGGTGAAGGACAGTACAGAAATACATTAAATGAATAAGTAAACAAATCATTTTTACTTAATAGCATTCCTGTGTTAGATTCAGACAGTATACTTATACTGTAGAAACAGCAGAGACTGAGTAGACTGAGTCTGGGGAAAACAGCCCCACCCATCCGCCTCTCCTATTCCTTTCCTTTCTGGTAATAAAAACAGACAAAGCTGCAACAACAGTTTTACATGAGATTACACTCCTCTGCCTTCACATTTCGTACACAGGCATTCCAAGCACTGCATGCATGAGCACACACTTGCTGCACCATTTTCTCCATGTGCTCTGGACTGAAAGCATTGCCTAATCTGCCATTCAACAAAAGAGAGCCTATGGCACCCCACAGTTCCATACTCCCTCAAAACATTCTTACTGCAAGCTGCATAAAGACTACTGAAGTCTAAAGAGTTGTTTAAGTACTGAAGGCTGCTAATGTTAATAAAATCAATAAGCTCTATCTCTATACCTCCACCAAAAACAGGCTTCCCAGAAGGGCTTTAATTGCTTAACTGAAGGATCAGCAAGTGACTGCTCAGCCTGCTACAAGTGCTAATTCAAGCTCCCTTTTCCCTCTTCCATTTGTCAGAAACAGGCTCTTCAGGTACCAGGGAGGGGAGAGGAAGACAGAAAAGCAGGTGCACAGCAGTCTTGAAAGCAAGGCCGGCTCATCCATGAGGCCAACTGAAGCGATCGCCTCAGGCACCAGATTGGTGGAGGGCGCCCATCTCTGTTCACTAATTCATCGCTAATTCATCTCTTGAATTAGCCTGTTTCTACTTGCCTCCAATGCCGCCCCCCCTTCTCCTTCCACTCCCTGGATTGGAAAATGAAGAGGGGGACAGAGAGAAAGAGGAAATGTGGAGGGGAGGAGAGTGCTGAGCGAGAACATTGGAGAGGAGCAGAGGCTGGCACATCATTGGGTGAAGGGGCAGCATTTGGCTTGCCTCCTCAGGCGTCAGGAGGTCTTGGGCAGTCCTGCTTGCAAGTGCCATGATGAAATCCTATCCCAAAGAAAAAAGGGCTGTAGAACAGGGGGCTGGAACATACGAAGAGCCCGGCTGGATCAGGCCAAATGACCATCTAGTCTAGCATCCTGCTTGCCACAGTGGCCAACCAGAGGTCTCTGGGAAGTTCATAAGTTCCAGAGAGCCCACTGGAAAGGAGGAGAACAGAAAGGTGTGGAGGGGTAGAAAATGGAACGCGAGGCAGTTGTGATGGTACAAAGGAAGAGAAGAGGAATTACTCTAATGAAGAAAAACACACAAAAACCATTGAGGGCTAAACTGAAGAGCCTCATTCATTTTACAGAAAAGTCTGTAAACAGAACCATTCTAGTAACCCATTTATTGATCTCCTGTGGAAAGCTTTATGTTAATTTTAAACTCCAGTGTAATATTATCCATGTATAATTCTCATGCGTATCGTTCCAAAATATTCTCATGAAAGAAAATGGTACATCAAAATAGGGCTCTGGTCTCTAAAGGCCAAACCTGTGTCTTAACCAAGAAGCAACTGAACACAGTATTGGTGTGCTGAGAATGTAGGTTAAGTGAATTTGCTTAGACTGACCCACAGTGAAGCAGCAATGTACTTGCTCCACCATGTGTCTAACGCATATTTGCCAGTGTTCAAGTTCAACAACTTTCTGTTGGTGTGTGATCATTAGAGATGTTGCAAGCTGGGTAGCTGGTGACCATCATATGACTGCATCGCATGACTTAAATGTCAACAGAGTCATGTAAATCAGTCAATGTGCAGGCACGAATCCACTTGCCCTACAGGACTGGTTCACACATGAATTGGACATGGAGGTCTTACATGCAACACGGCACAGTTTTGGCTTACGTATCCCCTCCTACCACGCCCATCGGGTACATGAGCCACAACTTTCACATTGTCATGTATAAAACCTAAGTCTATGTGAGTAGGCTCTGTTAATAGGATTCATACACCCCTTTTCGCATGCAAGGTTCTACACGGCATGGGAGTGTGTGAGAGATGGACTGGCTCCTGTGCCCCACAACATGTTTACATTCCAGAATCATAGATGTGGAACTTGTGTGTCCATGGGTGGCTGAAGTCCATTGACCTGGCATTGTCTGAGATGTCCCAGGGTCCTCTCCTTATGGAGTCGTAGGCTGTGGTACTGGAAGCTGCACAACTGCCGGATGCCTTTAGAGCAGAGGTTCTCAAAGTTCTCCCAGTGAGGTGGGGAGAAATTTGAATATTTGTAGAGCCAGGGTCAGTGGCAGAGGTGATCCCAGGAACTGCCGCTGCCGTTGGGAACAAAAATAAGATAGATAGATACCTTTATTGGCATAAACACATCAAACAAAAATAAATGTTAAAGACTTACCAAGGGCCCTACAGAGGGTCTCCTTGTCTGCTTGTTTTGTCCCCAAGCTTTAGCTCCACAGTGATTACAACCACTTCCAGTTTTGAGATGAAAACCAGAAGTGGTTGTATTGTAATTGCTGCCGAGCGGCGATCTAAAGCTCAGGGAGGTCCATGGAGTGGTCTACAGGTCTTCCCGTACCCTCTGGAGCTCTCCAGGACCCCCAGTAAGTCTTTAAAATGTATTTTTTAACCTTTTTTGTTATGTTGTCGCCATGCTGTCCCCGTCCTTTAAGGTGGCAGGGGATAGCATCCGGTTCCAGTGGTGGGTCGCAACCCACCACTTTGAGAACTGCTGCTTTAGAGGTAGTCTCAGAGTAGCTTGGTGGCACTAGAATGGAAGGGAGGGGTGGATGCTCACCCTGGTCCTCTTCCTACTGGGAGCGGCTTCATGGGCTAATACGTTGCCTTCCTCCAAAGCAGGAGGCAGCCGGAAGCCCTCGGCCTCTTGCTCTTCAGCCACCCTCTGCTCATCATAGGTTAAAGTTCTTAAAGCCTATACTACAGAGTCTGCACTGCCTACATCCCACTCACTCAGTGGCACAGCCCGAATGTAGTGTCCTGGTTGTTAGGTCAACTGGGACTGTGTTGATTGAGTCAATACAGTGCAGGTTAGGTGGTTCCTGCACAGCCTCCTTTGCCAGTTGTTCTGGCGCTTTGGAAAATGGCACTGATTTGCTCTATGTGGATCAATCAAGGGCAGGGCATTCCAGGCCCACAGGCAGCCCTGGACAATGTGTGAACTGACCCACAGTCCCAACATGCCAATCTGGTCACATGAATTGGCTCTAGGTAGCCATCGAACAACTATTTCTCCAATCACCTCTAGGACAAAGCTGAAAACCATTTTGGGGACGAGTTTAGGAAACACACTGCAACTGATGACATGCTGCTTCGGGGATGGGGCCATAGTCTAGAGGCAGAGCACCTGTTTTGCAGGGAGAAGGTCCCATGTTCCAGGCAGGGTGCAGAAGACTCCTGTCTGAGACCCTGGAGAGCCACTGCCAGTCATGTAGACCAGCGGTCGCCAACATTTTGGACCTCACGGACCACTAAACTTACAATTTTGAATCCCGCGGTCCGTGATGTCATCGGTCGGAAGCCCCTCCCCCTTGAAGTGACATCAGTGGCCCGCCAGTGTCCAAAAACAGGTCCAGGGGTTGGGCGGGAGGGGACCAACCTTTCCGATCTCCGGTAGCCTCCCCAGCGGCATTTCAAAGCTCGCAGCTGCCTTACAAAGCGTCTCCGAGGCGGTGTGAAAAGTCTCGCCACCGGCGCTGCCACCGATTTTGGTGGCTGAACACCCCCTCCACGGACCACCAAAATTTTCTGGTGGTCCGCAGACCACCGGTTGGCGAGTGCTGATGTAGACAACACCAAGCCAGATGACCCAATAGTCTGATTCCGTAGAAAGCATCTTCATGTGGATCAAGGGTTCCAGTATCCCAAGGTTACTTTGGCTCATTTTTATTCTAACAGGTTAAGATGATTACCTCAACTACATCTGTGAGCATATGTCAACGAATGCTGTTTCTGATTAGCTGAATCAGGACTCCATTTCATTAATACACAATGAAAGATGTTAATAGGATTGCGCTTCTCTGCTCCTCTAAATGAATAGCAATGTGATCCTAATAAGATAGGAGGTCAGTGCCCCTGCTTGGGAGAGAATGAAATGGTCCGCAGCACTTTATCTTGGCAAACAGTGGCAAGCAGAAGATTTCTAAATGTGTTTCCCACCAAGCTGCCATTGTATTTGTCCACGTTTTATTACCCATGCCTCGACTGTGACATTTTCACTCAGCTGGACTGAAGCTTGTTTTGTCTGCCTTTGTTTTTTTAAACAGAGCGTATGCCTGACTGATCTTCCTGTGATGTTCTGGCAGACATTCCTTGAGTGGCTCAGCCTATCACCATTACCAGCTCCTCCATGAACTCACAGGACAAAGCAGGGCTTTTCAAAATGCTAAGTTGCACACACGCCCCTACTTCTACACTTATTAAATCTCCAGGGCAAACTCTCCACCTTTAAAGACATCACCCTCCTATACGCCCTGTGATTTTCTTCCACCACCCCCGTTAGTAAAACACGGAGAGGGGGAGCGCGAACACAGGCACTGGCAATGCTCCACAACTGCTATGCATTCAGTTGTCATGAGGAAGGAGGGGTCCCACATACACCATGTGAGCAAGAACTCTGGTTATGCAGGGTTCCTCTCCCACAGTGTGCATGCGTACCGCTCCGTTCTCATGGAAGTCAAGCACAAAGCTGCGTTGATAAATAACTGACTTATTGAAACAGGGTTCTGTACTTGTAGAGGGCTCTTAAGACAGGCCTGCAGCAGGGTTACTCGTAAGAAGGGGGGGGGGGAGTCTGGAGGCTTGGCTGTAGTTAAAAGGACAGCACACAGTTAATTTACAATACCCGAATTTGAGGTGACAAGTGCCATAGTCAGTACACCATGTAGGAGCTGGAGTGGGTGCTTCTTTGCAAGGTGTCCAGGTGCAAAACACTGAAGTCGCCAGCTAGGCAAGGCCAATTGTCAATCAAAAGAGGAGCCCATCAGTGTTTACATAACTGTGAATACCTGTCTGTGTAGGCTCCTTCCAGGATGTTGAAGATCAATAGTTGCTAACCCTGGCAGTCAAGGATTTGCAAGCTCCCTTCCCACAATCCACACTTTGGAAAAACCTGAGCACTGCTTGTCATAATGAATGAATGAATGAAACCTTTATTTTTCACTGCTTGTCATATGCATAAGAAATTCTTGTTGCAAAAGGACCTGCAAAATTCCTGCTGGTGTATCATCCCCTCCATCCTATCCTATTATTATTATTATTATTATTATTATTATTATACCGCTTTTCAACAAAAAGTTCACAAAGCGGTTTACAGACAAAATCAAATGATTAAATGGCTCCCTGTCCCAAAAGGGCTCACAATCTAAAAAAGATGCAAAAGAACATCAGCAAACAGCCACCAGAAAAGACACTGTGCTGGAGTGAAAGGGGAGCAGTTACTCTCCCCCTGCTAAATATAAGAGGAGCACCAAATGAAAAAGTGCCTCTCGCCCAGTTAGCAGGGGTTAACAAATGATCCTAGGTCATTTGTTCACCTCCCACCCTCCCAGGTGGGAAAAACAGCACCACAAGCAAAGGGAATCCCTCATACTCCACTGTTTACATGTACTTGTAAATCTCACAAACACGTGTGCTGTTTTCCGAAGAAAACTCCATTGCATAACTAGTCCCACAGCAAACTGAAAAAGGGCCGCAGCTGGAAGTGATCAACAGACCACTTGTTCTTTGCATTTTCAGTTTGTTTCACCATCTCTCATAAAAGTGGTTATTTGTCTCTATTTTTGGAACACATTTCCTATTTTAAAACAGCATCATCCTTTTGTTATCAGAAAGTTAACCAGTCTACATTTTACTGGTCTAACGAGAAAAACTGTGTTCTGTCAAAGACCAATATTAGGGTCTGCAAAGCCAGATGTCCTGCAACTGAGAAAAAGAGGCACCTTTTAAAGTGATGCCCTCTTATATTTGGTACAGAGAGAGCAATTGCCCTTTTCACCTCAGCATGGCATCATTTCCAGTGGATGTTACTGGTGTCTCTTTTGCATCTTCTTTACAGCACAATCCTATGCATGTCTACTCAGAAGTCCCATTGTGTTCAATGGAGCTTACTCCAAGGAAAGCGTGTCTAGAATTGCAGCCTAAGACTATGAGCCTTTTAGGGGACAGGGAACCATTTGGTTTTTTTTTTTTTTAAGCTATGTAAACCAATTAGTGAACTACTTTGGTTGAAAAGCAGTATATATAAATTATCATCATTAGTAGCAGTAGTTGTAGTATGGGAGACCGAGGCCGCTGGTGTGTCTGTGCGGAGGAGTGGAGTGTGGAAGAGTCAGCTGGAAAAACAACAGATAGCATCCTTGAGAAGCCAGTCTGAAGCTTGGTGCAGCTGCCTGCAAGAGCTTGGAAAGCGCAAGAGCCGGCAGCCAGGATGATGACTGCACTATGAAGGGAAACATCTGGAGAAATGGAGGTTCTATGGGATTTTCTCATGGAACAATACTTGAAAAATGGATTTACAGTATGTTCAGCCTGCCTATGTAAACCACCTTGAGTCTCAGAAGTGGAGCAGCTGCTCCAGGCGCAGGCAGACCTCGGGGTGCGGTGTTGGGAGAGTGGAGCAGCTGATTGATTTGATTGTTCCGAGAGCCAATGAGGTGTTATGACACAGCATGGAACCAATAAGGTGTTAGTGCAAGTCAGCTCTCATTTCTATGTAATCAGAGCTAATACTAGACCTCAGTTTGTTTGAGTGTCATCAGGTTAGCCAATGTTTTTTTGTTGGTAACTGATTTGTTGGGTGACATGTACGGTGATATATTAAAATAAATAAAGTTAATGAGGGTGACACCGTGAGTTATCGCACTGGGTGACACCAACCCTAATAACACCACTAGGGTGATGCAATGAGCTCTCGCACGGGGTAACGCAAACCCTAGTGACACTTCTGCCAAGATGGGCCTGCTGCTTGGGGAGAAGCACAAAGCTGCACTTGGGAATTCCCAGTGTTAAATCAATGGACAGGAAAATAAACCAGATTTGCTGTTCACCATCTTGGGGGATTCGTACTTGGAAAGGTAGGATAGAAATGTTTTAAACAAACAAATGTTAATATTCGGGGAAAGCCGTTCAGATTCTTTTTGAATACAAAAAGAACAGGAAGTGCACCCCCAACTCACCTTCAGGGTAGTCAAGGGAACTAGACCCAAACATTACGTTGCTTTTGTGTGTGTTGGTCTCCAAAAACAAAACGTTGGAGAAGGAACAGGCAGTGCCTGAAGTTTACTGTTTTGATATATCAAGACAGAAAATAAAAGGGCAATAAATACTTAGAAGAACATACGAACTGCCGTGCTGGATCAAACCCAGCTCCATCGACTCCAGCATTGTGTTTCCAACAGTGCACTGCCAGATGTCCCTGGGAGTTCACAGGCAGGGCATGAAGGTGAACAATCCCCTGTTTGTTCCTGCCATCTGGTATTCAGAGGTACGCTGCCTCTCTGTATATAGAGGGTCCATGAACCAAATATAAAAAATTTTTAAAAGAACCTCTCTAAAACTAGGTTATTAAGGTCATATGTGGGGTGACGGAAAGATGAAGATGAAGAGATTATGACATTGTCTTCTGGGAACCTCTACACAAGTTTCTGTCTGAAAGGCATTGAGCTTAAAAAGTGTGAGTTTTGGAGCAAAAACTAGACATGGCATGGGAGATCCATAATCAGATCTCCCAATGTCTTGGCTTACATTTAAAAGCAGTCATGGAAGGAAGGGGGAACCCCCAAATTGAACTGGGGCTGTAGCACTAGAAGAGGTGAATTTAATCCTCTCTCTTCATGCTGTTTTCTCGATTTAAATCCCAACCCCCAAAAACTACTATCAGCTGTGGGAGGGGAAAAAACAGCCCAATCTTGTCTAACTTTGTGCCCCATGATGCAACACGGTCGGTACAGCCTCCGCCACATCCAGGACGCAAAGCAGGCAGGTGATCACCTCGGAGGAAGGGAACATTTGTTCCCTTCCCCCGGGTAAAACCGCTCCAATGGGGCTACTCAGATGTGTGCCAGCTATTTTGCTGGTGCATGTCCAAGAGCCCCGTGTAGCAGCGGTCACGCCTGGGAAGAGGGATAGGATGCTGGCGTAGCCTTTGCCGCCGATCCCTTTCCGGGCCCGGACATCCAATCCCAAGGGGCGTTCCACCCTCCCCCCACCCCTCTACCGCCCAGCACAGAACATACCTTCCCTGGCGGGCACAGCTTCGAATGCGGGGTGAGTAGAGTGGTGCCAGTCTCAGTGCCGGTACTGCCTACTGGCCAGGTGATGCAAACGTGCCTTATGGCACGTTTGCAACAACCTAGACCAGTAGAGCAGTCACTCTGCTGGTCCAAGACTAGACAGGATTGCGTTGAAAGGCAGTAAGTACCTGTCCTTTTTCCCTCTGCAGCTAATAGCCATTTCAGCAGGCATTTTCCAGTTTCTATCAGGTACCTAGCATCAGAGAAAGGGGTCGTATGCACTCTTTCCCAGCACTATGTTCTCAATTAAATTAGGGGGCCGTACAGCTCCATTTAAGGATTAAAAACAAAACTGGGAGTTCTGTTTCCCACATCATGTTTAGTTTGGTCCTAGTTCCCCATAGACATAGTATCTGTTTCCTGAAGGCCATATGGTAAACCATATTTGAAGCCATGAGGTTTTTCAAAAGCAGACTGTGATATGGCACAGAGTCTGATGCTTGAAAGGGAAAGAAGTCAAAAATTGCACCAGGCATACCTAACATTTTTGGCATGCTTAAAGTAGCTCTTTGGCTCTCATGCTGAATAGTTGCTTGTGGCTCTAGACAAGATTCTGCTAGATGTATGAAATGGATAGAGGTGCTGATGGGTTGGACGGAAAAAAGTATCAGCTTAACTCTGCTAGATGAGGAACACAACCTGACAGATGAACATGCAAACAACAGTCCATCAAAATGTAATCTGCATTTGCCAGAGGATCCAAGCAAAAATGCTAACAATTGCTGCAGTACCAATTAGAGATAATTAATTTCCTTTGCAACTGGAATTCTATGTTTTAGAAATATTACTTTTCTATTAATTGGAGCAAACACACCCATTTAGTGATAAATTCTTTCGAATTCACACACTGATGATCTGGCAAATGACATTTCTTTTAGATTGTGTATTTGCTTTGCCATAGCTTGCCTCATCCCTAGAGGCAGAAAACAGCACTTTTTCTTTTACCTATCCCTGGTGATCCAAAGCCAGTCTGAATTACAATGTCTTACTTACACACACCACCTCCAGAAAGCCACCTAAGCTCCTGAAGAAAGTACAAAATTGAGGGGCAGCTACCAAGAAAACGTCTATGTGCATCTTTGTAGTCCCAAGAGGACAGAGATGGTGTATACTTAAGCAGTACTGACTAATGAAACTTTCACTGCTGGGTAATGGAAGGAAAAGGGGAATTCTTGTCCTTACCAGAAACTGACAGAAGGCAGTGATGGAAATGGCTTAGTAAGCGCAGTGCAAGTACACAGCTGCTGATTGGCTATTGTCTTCACCAACATCAGCAACTCACATCTGCACAGGAGCAGCTAGCCAATCAGCAACCTATTCTTGCAGGATGCTGACTGAAGTTCCCCGTCTCTACTGCTTCTGTCCGTTTTTTGTAACACTCCTCCCCCTTCATTGCCACATGATGGCCAGTACAAGTGACCTGTTCCCAGAGACAGGGTGTTGGGGCAGTGGGCCCTCGGGCGGCGGGATCAAGACCAAGGCAGCAGGCGGGTGTCATGGTGGCCGCCGCCGCCGCCAATTGTCCCATTCGTCGGGGCGAGCGCGGAGCCATTCCGCCTGCCCTGTGCCTTGGTATGCTCAATAACAGCTGCAGCCATTACATCACTTCCGGTGCGGGGGGGGGGGCGGCGGTCAGGGAATCACCACTGCCTGTTCCACCAACTGCCACTGTACTTCAGCATACCTGGCTGATCTTAAAAATTATGGTGAAACCTTGGGGTGACAGCTGTCTCTCAGGTGCGCTGGGCCGGGCCAATTAAGGGTTTCTTTGCTGTCATCGCCACATTCACATTTCACACCCCAATGCTCAGCATGTGTTCATAGCATTTCCTGCAATACTGGTCTTCGTTTTGTTAATCTGCCTGTTGCTACAAGTTCAGCAACGCTAATGGATACTGCTGTGATAGAGCTAAGGCCAGCATTGGTACCAGCATGAAGGGTCGTCGTGTTCATAGGATCCAGCTGTACCGACACAATCCTAGAGTTGGTAGCTCCATTCTACCCAGGGCAAAAAAGAGGGGGGCAGTCCTTCATGTATTATTACTAATGCAATGCAGCTACATAAAATTGATACTTTTGATCAATTGATAAGATCAGGGGACAAGAAAAAGAGAAATCTGAAACCTATACATAGGCAAGATCATAAAGCAGTAATAAAAGCATTTATCGACATGCATAAAAAATGGAAAGCTATTTTTTAAAAGTTAGTTGAAATCATTGCATTCAGCTCCACATGGATAGGCTTACCATCCGTCCCGGAAAACCTGGGACTGTCCCAGGTTCTGGTCCAGGGTCAGTCCTGGGCTTTCCTGGCCCAGTGAAGCCACCACCATTTGCAAAGTGCAAAAAGGCACCTTTTTTCCCCCAGCAGTGCCATCTTGGATCTCGCGAAAGTCAGGATTTAATTTTTTTTAATAAACAAGCAAACCTTTGCTAGAGTCAAACCATGAGATGGCTATTATTGTGTCATATTTATGAATTTCCTTCTGGTATCTTGGTGGGCTAGATGGTCTGACCCAGCAAGAATTCCTTAATTCACTCAACTGACTGAACTCGGTAACGCAAAAATGGGAAGAATCTCTCATACAGGTATATGTTATGCAGTCACAATAATTCATCCATTGTTCTTTATTCCAATGAACAGCGAATTTCTTTCCCCCTTCCTATTCAAGCCTCTGAATATGACCATCCATACATGAAAACAGACATGATTTTCAAACACACTGAGAACTGAAGGTTATTTGGTGATGGGGAGGGGAGAAACCTGCTACTGTGACCTACAAAACCTTGGTTGAAATAACTCTCAAAGACATGAGGGCTTCCAGAATAGAAGGAATATATTGTTTTGACTTGATTAAAGCTGAAAAGTTGATTTGACATCCAGTTGTCAAGGAAACCGGTTCACACAAAAAGAAAACAATTGTGATGGTATCAGTCAAATGATTCAAGTGACCTTAGGAAAAAAAAATTATAAAGACTTCATCACGCTTCACTATGGGAAAAATGAAGAACTTTGCTCTTTATATTCATTTGGAAGTAGTTTTCAATCTGGAATGAGCAAAATGCTGTATCTTCTCCAAGACTGTCAGGTCAGACTCTTGAAGTCAGTCATACATATAATGCTCCCACATAACATTCATTACCTGCATCCATAAGAGCCAAGGGCATCAGTGAAGAGCAGGGAGAGTTGCTGACTGATGGGGGATGATGTTTATGCTGTTTTTCAGGTTTGATAATATTGCATATACACAGGGCTGTGTGTATTCTGCAAACTCAAGCAGTCCACATTGTGTGCCAACTATAAATTGCATTCATTTGCTTGCATTTCATTAGCTTGCATCATTTATTCGGCTACAGCAGAGTCAAGCTTTCAAATATTTTAGATACTGAGCTACTATAGGCACAACACATACTGCAGGGATTAACTCCTTGTGGAACTCCTTGCCACAGGATGTGGTGATGGCACCTGACCTAGATGCCTTTAAAAGGGGGTTGGATAGATTCATGGAGGAAAAGACCATCACAGGTTACAAGCCATAAGCAACCTCCTGGCTTTAGAAGTAGGTTTTCTCTGTGCCAGATGCAAGGGAGTGACAACAGGAAACAGGTTATCTTGTAGGCTGTGTGCTCTCAGAGGCATCTAGTGGGGCCACTGAGAGATACAGGAAGCTGGACTAGATGGGCCTTTGGCCTGATCCAGCAAGGCTCTTCTTAATGTTCTTACCTTGGAAGGCAATTCAGCAGGTGCTTGATAGACAGTTTGTGGCAGTGATCAGGTGAAGGGTGTGGAGGAAAAGAGAGAAAGACTGGAATAAGAAGAGAGTGGTCTGATTCCATTCCTTGGCAATGGCCTTGGGTAGCAGAGGGAATGGGGGTGCTTGATGCAGCACCAACGGGTTGCTGAACAATCCACAAGAGGCAGCAACAATGGGGAAAAACAATGATCTCAAAGATAACCATGAGGTTATCTTGTTGTCTTGTGTGCTCCCTGAAGTATCTGGTGGGGCCACTGTGAGATACAGGAAGCTGGACTAGATCGGCCTTTGGCCTGATCCTGCAAGGCTCTTCTTATGTTATGTTCTTATCACCAGTGTGACCCAGCTTTTTATAACCGAAATTTCCATAGGGAAATGTAGAGGCCATTGTTCGGTGAGATCGTGTATTCTTTTTTGCCTTGATGGCCCATCTATTGTTTTGCATCCTAAGGATGGTGTGGCACAGGACTCCTTGATTGCAGTCTCAGGGTCTGTGTCTCCATTAACATATGACTCATCATGGCTGAAAAGAGGCTCCTAGGATGCGGCCTTGTTTACAGGTTTACACCTGCTCATCAAGTAAGGTGTGGCTGGTCATGGAATTTTCTAGACAGAAAGGCTTTTCCTCAGCCAGCAAGTAAAGGGGGGCAGCTGCTCTGATGAACCTAAGTTTGTCCTTTTCCCTAAAGGCCTGTGGTACCTGATGCTTCTTCGTCATCACCCCAAGCAAAGTGAGACTGGCCAGCGTCATGCCGTCATGCTCACCTGGCATGCACCCAGCACCACGTAGATGTTTATATAAACATTCCAGGGAACAGGGATGCCAATCCACCTGGCTGCCTAAGAGGGAGAGGCGAGACAGCAAGACTGCCTCCCATTGGCTCAGCTGGGACCAACTGCCATTTGGCTCCTCCACTCCCAGAACTGCCTCCATCGCACCTGATGGAGCGGTGAGACAACAAGGCCCCTCTGTTGGAACTGCTAGGTCCAACTGCAGTCGGAAGAGGCTCAGAGAGCCCCAGTGGAGCAGCAGGCTAGAGAGGGCAGCAAACAGATGGGCTGAGGGCTTATCTGTTCACCACCTGCTCCACACAACCGTTTCATATCGCTTCATGGCAAGGCCAGTCCTGGCCTCCTACGTCAGCAAGGTCAGGGGAAGAGAACAGATTGCTTCTTCTTAAAAATGATTATTTTGCAGCTATAATGAACAACATCCTAATTCATCTTTAGGGTGGGTCTGGTTTTTTGTTTTTTTTTTAAACCCACATTTTGAGTACAATTTCATTGTTAAATGTGGAGGAACACTCTGACCACTTGGCAGCAACAGAGAGGACAGACAACGAGGCCTGGAAAGGACTAATATGATCCTATAACTAAGCCTAAGTACCTACAGTACATCAATCACATACTTTCTCCCCATTTTCCGGTGCCTCCACTTCCCCTTCCTTTCTTCTGCTGTCTCCTTTTCCTCTGCTTAGATTGCGAGTCTCCCCTGGAGCAGGGAACCGTCTTCTCATTGCGTTGCTACGCAAATCACTTCGAGAACGGTTTGTTTCAAAACAGTATATAAATATTGTAAATAAATAGAATTCAAAACACAACTTGGTGGAATGATTTTGAGTAAACTAAAGGAAAACAAGATCTCTCTCTCTCTCTCCCCCTCTCCCTCTGGTGAATGAAAAGTGACAATTAGAAGGAATAATTTCTTCAGGGGCAGTATCCACCAACAGAAACACATTGGTAAGGAGCACAAACTTTGTAACAAGTAACGCATTTTCGAATCACTCTGAGAAACATTCAATTTTCAAGCTAAAACACAAACTAACAGAAAAGCAATAGAGGAGATCACACACTGTGCCAAACGTGTCACCGTAACAGCCACTGAAGTCCAAACCACATGTTACAGTGCATTTGTGGGCATCTCTGACCCACAATTCCCACCACATCTGCAGGGTGATGTGCAATAATAGACATCTGGTGTAACTCATTATTTGGTGTTGCCCAAGCCTCACTCTGCTTCATTGGCCGTCACTTGTAGGACACAGAGAAACACCGCTATGATGGTGTCGTGTCATGTCATGCGTTTTTTCAATGACATGTTTCCACGAAGACAAAAGCAGGCAGCCACCCACACATTCCCTTGTAGCATGTAGTTTGGGTCTGAGACAGCCAACGCTCCCTCACTACTGCACCTATAAGATGCATCTGGTTGCAAGCACATCTTTGCTGCATTCATTCACACTGTACATTTTCAGGGACACACCTGAGAACATAATGTATAAAGAGGTTCTGAATCTCTCTATGCAAATACAACCAAGTCTCAGAAATAATTGAGAGGGAGAGAAGAGGTGTGGCATCCAGACGTACAAATTAAGCAAAATGAACAATAATCATCAGTAGTGGTAACAGACCAGGGAGTTTTAAACATTTCACCAGCCATATGAGAGCTAACAATCCACTCTTTAGCAAAGCAATGAAGATGGAGAACAGAAAAGGCCCCTAAATCCTTAGGATTTCAGCAATCGAGTCTGTAAAGAAGACCCTCAACATACAAGAATCCTATAAAAATAAAGTGGAGGGTAAAATAATAAAGGATGAACAAGTACTTGAGATTTTGAACAAATGCAAATGTTATTTTATTATATTTTATTATATTTACACCCAACTTTTCAATCTGGACAGGCTTCCCAAAATGGTTCTAAAATTTAGAAAAAAATAGAAAACAGGTACAATATTTAGGGTGGAGGTGTTTATGGGAGTCTAGCTGTGGATTAAATACAATTTTAAGTTCTCATGGCCAGCAATGATTTTTGAG
The DNA here is from genome assembly GCA_026170595.1 of Plestiodon gilberti rubricaudatus. NCBI lineage: Eukaryota > Metazoa > Chordata > Lepidosauria > Squamata > Scincidae > Plestiodon > Plestiodon gilberti. The sequence continues at coordinate 112,703,319 of JANXHW010000005.1, forward strand.
TAGTTAAGATTTACGGGATTAAAAGCCATGGCAGTAAAAACAAAGTTAAAAACAGCTTTAAAAACTTTCAAATAAGAGCAACGTTTCGAACCAGATTCCACTGGTCTTTTTCAAGCTCACCTCTCAGTGGCATGAGGCAAAAAAAAAAAAAAAAAACATTTTGCTTCATACCACTGAGAGGTGAGCTTGAAAAAGACCAGTAGAATCTAGTTCGAAACGTTGCTCTTATTTGAAAGTTTTTAATGCTGTTTAACGTTTTAACTTTGTTTTTACTGCCATGGCTTTTAATCCCGTAAATCTTAACTACTCAAAAATCTAGCTGTGGATGTTGGACTAGCTAGATACCAGCCCAAAGAAGCAGCCCCTCCGTTGCTACACAAAGTTTTCTGGTTCCTGGCAGCTGGAGGTGTCATTCAGGGTTCCAGGCTCCTCCTTTCAGGGGGAGAAGACAGAAGCGGACTTGGGAGCTGGCAGGCATTAAAAACGACAACTCACAAGAGCAACCACACCACTGTTTTGTGATATACATAAAATCCATAATATCATATACTAATGTATTGCAATAATAGGAAGATAGCTGGATTAATTGAGTGAGAATTTCCTTCCCAACATTTCAGCACTAATTAAAATATTGCAGTAACCAGAAAACTGCACTTAAATAATTAACATGTCTCTCTTCCTCATCAGAAAAGGCTTAAAATGATTACACATGAACCTCATGGGAATATTTGGTATTTAGGATCACAGAAATATGACATTTGAATGTTGTATTTTTTAAAAAATTCTGGCAAGCTTCATCATCCAGCACTGACAAACACAAACTACCAGATAAAACTATTCATTCACTCAGAACTTAAAACTGAAATATCAAATACAAAATGTAAATGTTAGAAAATGCACACGCAAGTTTCCAATACCAATGAATGAGAATTTTCCACCTGTGCATGGACAATTTTATCATTCTCTTTCCACCCAATGTAATTCATTATACACCTAGAATATCCTGCTGAGCTTCCTTAGCCTCAGGTACAGCAATATTATGGTAGACAATGTTATCCCTTCCGTCTCATTTGGTATTGATTCTGCATAGGATCACACAGTTACTTTCACTCTGATCAATTTAAACTGAAGTGCCACAAAAAATTACTGTTTTTTCCCCCTTGAAATACAGTATAGTTAGCCTTACCAGATTGCGCCCCCATTCAAGGGGGGCAGAAGTGATGTCACTGGGGGTGGGGCGGGTGTCATCAGGGACAGGGCCAGGAATGTGACATCACTGGGGGTGGGACTTAGCCTCGCGCACGTGCTCAAGGCTAGAAGCACTCGGAAAGCGTCCGAGTTCACGTGGACATTTGAGTGCTTCTAGTGTCCGAGTTCACTCGGACATTTTCCGAGTGCTCCCAGCCTCGCGCCCAGCCCCCAGTCATGGTTTTTTTTTTTTAACTCTTTAGAACTCGTGTGGCTTCCCAGTGCTTCAAACAGCTCTAAAGTGTTTTAAAAAACCAATTTATAGCGACTTCTGGTTACAACGCGAAACCGGAAGTCGCTGTGAATCAGGTTTTTAAAAACTTTTTAGAGCCATTTGAAGTGCTGGGAAGCCGCACGGAAACCGGGATGCTGGGGAGGGCAGCCTGGGATGACCGGGATGATCCTGGTTACCAGGACAATCCCGGTCATTTCTGGGAGTCTGGTAAGACTAAGTATAGTATATCAAAATATCACACACAGCCCCTGAGTTAGGATGACTGAAGTTACAATAGCTTTGCACAAAGTGAGCTTCAAATTGTCTCCCTGGTTCTTACTTGAGCTTATCTACAAGTTAATTAAGATAACTAACAGCTCAATCCTAACTAAACTCCTGCGCAGCAGTGCAGTAGCGCCAGCACGGGTTGCACCACATCCCATGGGAGTGTTTTGCATGCTGGAGGTCTCCTCTGAGTAAGGGGACAAGGGGTCAGCACTTGATTCTGTGCCTCCACTGCCCACTCACTCCCACTGCTTTGCACCTGGCACTTGTTAGTGGAGCTCAGGGTTCTAGTAAATAAACTAGATCCCACAAGCCTGAAGACCCCCATTCAAAGTTTGCACCATGCTTTTCAACACTAGTTCCTTGAGTAAGTCATCCTCTTTGGGAAAGCATTACACTATTACAATTTACTGTACTAACTAAGCCAAATCTTATCCAACTTTCCAGCGCCAGTGCAGCCACAATGCAGCCCCAAGGTTAAGGGAACAAGTGTTCCTTTACCCTGAAGAGGGATCCATTACTCCCCCCCCCCCCGCAAGATGCAGCACACACCCCATTGGCACAGTTTTATCAGCGCTGGAAAGTTGGATAGGATTGGGACCTTTTAGTTCTTAATATTCATTCACATTGTACTGTGTGACCAAGAAACAGAAACCAGGATGGGGTTATGCAGAAAAGACCAGGCTTGATTCTGAATGGCTAGGGTTACAGGGGTGGGGGAAAGGAATAAGGTTTAGGCCTAACCCTAATGTTATCCCAACCCAGAGTGCTTCTCTCCAATTCATTTTACATAAATGAGTGGCTGTCATTCATTCCTATACCAAAAAGTAAAGTGGGGAAGAGAGACAGAAAAGCAGCACTGGAGAGGTTGGGGGATGGGAAGAAAAACAGTGCCAGGGGAATATTTTCAGGGAGGGAGATGAGAGTGGGACTGAATAAGGTAGGGGTGTGCGTGTGGTTGTGGGTGTGGGTGGTAGAAAGAGATGGGACAAGGGTGTTGGAGCTCTTCCTTCACCCCTACCTCCCTTCCTATCCTTTAAAGTTCCAGAGCCTTTTGCTAGTACAACTCTCTCTATTGCAAAGATGGCTAAAATAAGTGCAACCAAATGACTGATATTATAAAGCTAAGGGCTGAACATACACTGCTGTTGTCAGAGCAGAGGCATTCCACATCTGAAAATGGCACAGAGGAAGATTTAACACAGAGATAGATATTCCCCTTAATTTTGGGAAACGTTGGGATTCAGACACTGCTCAATGCTCCTGGTTCTTTTGCCATACTGCCTTGTTGCAAACCCTAGATGGTGCTGAGAACATGCCCAGAGTTCAGTACAAAATCCACTCAAGCTAGCTAGGAAACAAGAAAAGCAGTAGCAAGAACAAAAAGAGGCTGAATGAACGTAAGTGCATCTTACCCACAAGCAGGTCCGTATTCATTTATCAGTTTGCTGTGGTTTTCCCAAAAGCCCTGTATGAACATAAAGAAATGTTACAGCATGATAATTTATTCTTCACCCAAACGGATCTGAAACTATCCATTCTTTGACTAACAATCATTCAAAGCCAGGCTCCTCTCTATGCAAAGCAAGGGATGGGAGGGAAAGCTCCTCCAAAAACACCTGCCATGTAATCACTGCAGGCAGCCCTCACCCCTTCCCCAAGTAGCTGCACAGCATTCTCTGAGAAGCATGTCCCAGCATCCACTGCAAGGGAGACTGTGATGCACCTCTCCATCATGTCCTTGGCTGCTTCATTAGCACTCCCAAGAATATTGATTTCCCAAGGAGTTGCTTGGGTACCTCCGCACCAGGTCTCCAGACTTTCTCTAATTTGGATCACAGTTGTTAACCCTCTTTAGGGCTGTTTGCTTGTGCATGTGTGTGTGCGTGCGTGCGCGAACTGGCCACACCTCCCAACATCAAGTTGCAGGGTTCCTGAATGCGTGAAGGAGCTGTACGTGTCTAAAGTAATGCTTTACCACTAATGGTACTCACAGTATGGCAGGGAGCACTTTGTCCCACTGCCATGCTGACCACGTGACCCTGCCCCACTTGGTCCAACCCTACTGAAAGTGAAGATGGTGCACCAGTGGGCAAGGTGTGGCTGTGCAGCTGCCTGGCTTTTCAAAAGAGATACAACTTGGGGAAGGAAAGTGCAACTGTGAGGCAAGGCCCAGCTGCCATCCCTGGATGATACTTGCAAACGTGGTACTTGCAAAGGAAACAACAACAAGAAAAAAGGCTGGCAAGCCCTGGTGTAGAGCTCCTTCACAGTACTGTCCAAAGCATGGACATCAAGGGGTGCAGTCAGTGTGTACCCAACATAGGGGGAGAGGCCTGGCCAGCGTACACGGTCCCATTTCCTCCTCATGAACATATGATGCAGAAATGAACAAACAGCCCTGTAGCGCTTTGGTCAACAAGACAAAGAGGTCAGTAGTGGCTCTATAACTAGGGCTGTGTTGTTAACGCTCGCTCTCCCCACAATCATTTCAGCACAGGTCTATCCACATCCCGCAACTGTGACAAATTTGATAGCCTTATCCTCCAAGCCTTTACTTTGTCAAAGCTATCCATTTGAGGGGAAGAAAGGTCTTTGACAGACATTTCATGAACGTTTCATTTCATGAATTAAAATGAAAACACATGTCTGTAAGAGGTTATTAAGGTACTTTTTCTTTTTACGCTGTATTCTTAGAGCAAGAGATCTCCCAAGCATTATTTTAACGTAGCTGTTTTTTAAGATTAGACCCATTTTATGGTACAGATATATGAGGTAATCTAGCAATAGTCTCTGATTGGACCATGCATCCCTTAAACTCTGGACGTCATTGTAAACTCCAGCTTCAGTCTTGCTTTCTGAAATAGTCCTAGCCTCTGCTAGCTGTCCAAAACTTTGTCAGGAGATAACTCATAACAACTCAGTAGAGAGCCAGTAGCCACTTGGACTGACATGTATTTTGCCAGTTTAAACAAACCACTTTATTTATGTATTTAAATTTATTTTAAAAATCGGCTTTGATTATGGTTAAGGGAGTTCCATTTTGTTGTTTGCTTCTTTGGCCTTTTTTAAACGAAAGCGTGGGATGAACGTTTCATACATACATAAATACTGATCCCTGGCGTCCTTTAAAAGGTGGCCCTTGAGACCATAATGAAAGTAATGAAGGAGGACACGGAAGATGCAAATGTTTTTTTAATTAGTTTTCACTCCACGCTGAGGAGGCCAGTCTCTTTTCAGTGTACATTTTAAAGCCTACAGTGAAACACAGCTTGCGCTTTCAGCCATGGAAATGGCTGCAGTGGAGACATTTAAAAAAAAACACAGAAGGACAATGATTGGAGCCAAAGGAAAGAAATCAGGTTGGGGAGCAGTTAGAGAAAGGACCTTTTCCGTCTTTAAGTGAAGAAAATGTGGTGGTCAAAGGAGCGAGCAAACAGCAGTCCCTTAGGACCACAAAGTTTAAGAACCACGGATGTCTTTCATTCATCTGCTTTAAAAAAAAATTCCTAGAGCATTTAGTAAAAGCAATGAAGTTCTTCATACTTGTGATTCCCAATAGAACCACAAGATATTCAGATGAAATTGTGAAGGGTGGAAGCTGAATCTCCAGAGGCACCGAAACAGCAGCTAATAAAGCTGGCAGCAATCACTGAACGGGGAAAAATGCACTAGGAAGCTACACTAGGCATCCAAGAGTGACTTACGCACTCATTTGCCAAAGAAATGTTTTAGTTGCATTATGATGCATTATTCCACTGAATGTTCTAAATATATATTTTCAAACACACTGAAACTAACGATGAGTTCAGGTAATGAAACTTGGCTTCACACAACGGCTGCATTGCCCATCAAGTCCTAGTGCACACATGCCAGTGATACATGGATCACACATTCATATAAATAATGTGACCTGGAGTTGAGAATAAGCAGTGAGGTGGCCAAGTTTGCGGATGACACTAAACTTTTCCGGGTGATGAAGACCAGCAGGGATTGTGAAGAGCTCACTGGTTAGCTCCTCTAACAAACTGGGTTTATTTATGAGGGTAGCAATCTTTCTCTCAAATAGTTCAACAGTGCAATTCAGCAGTGATAGAGCTCATTGATTCAGCTCCGTGTTTCAGCTCCAACTTCCCACACTGAATGGCTGACTAGGCCATAGAATACTATGCTTGCATCCAACCCAGTTTCTACATCTGAGCAACTTATTCGAATACCATCACGGAGCCATGGAATTTTAAGGGTAGTTGAGAGTTGCGGGGGGGGGGGGAAGGAAAATGGGGGTAGGAGAATTAGCTTGCTCAAGTCCATGATGATAGTTTAGTACTATAGTACAGGTTGGTCACCCCTTGTCTGGACATCCGAAATCCATACATTTGGGGGGCTATGACCAAAAAAACAAGAAAACCTTTTTTCAGCACTTACCTGGCATAGCGCAAGGCATGCTGGGGCACAAAATTATTGTATAAATTACCTTCAGTCTATGTGTATAAGGTGTATACGAGACATAAATGAATTTTGTGTTTAGACTTGGGTCCCTTTCCCAAGATATCTCATTATATTTATGCAAATATTCCAAAATCCAGACAAATCTGAAGTCCAGACAACTTCCTGTCCCAAGCAGTCCGGATAAGGGATACTCAACCTGTAATACAGTAGTGGAGGAGGAAGTAAAAAGGGCTGTGGGGGGAGCACCATGAGGTTAAAAAAATAAACTACCCTTACCACTTTTCCAGGAGAAGGAAAAATGGAAAAAAAAATACCTTTCTATGGTAGTCACACATGCACCCTAGACAGCAATAAAATACTTTGGTCCAGGGCTGTTAACCTGCTCCAAATGTCCTCCTCCCTCCTTCTCCTGAAACGCCCCCCCAGCAAGCCCAAAAGGGTGCAAATTGGTTCCTCTTTCAGGCTGACAAAAGCCCCGAAATCAGAGTACCTTTTCTATTAGGGCCTAATAGAAAAGGTACTCTGATTCGGGGCTTTTGCCAGCCTGAAAGAAGGGTTGGAGATACATTTGCAAGCTTTTGTTGCCGGTCCCAACTTTTTCATTCCAAATGTAGAACATGTGGGAATGAAAGACCTATGGGATGAGGCAGACTATAACACTGACATACTGTACAGCAGTGTGCATACTGTCTCAGCAGTGTGCATATAAAGACACCCCTTTCCTAAGCATGAGCTGTTGTCCCTTTAATTAAGTAATCCCACCATAAAGCAGAAATTGCTCTGGAAGTCAGCAGACAGCTGTGTGCCTGTAAATTTGTATCCAAGCCTCTCTCTCTTTTTTTTAAGTCATGTAGATAGTTTGTTTCCTTTGATCATCATCTCTAAACGTTGTCCTCTGCGGGTAATATTGTTTAATTTATGTGTGTGCCATTTCAGATTTTCACACACACATATAGGCCTTCTGAATTTAATAAAAGCAGCTTTCCTACCCTTTAGAGTTATTGAGAGGTTAGTGTTATGTAATTAAGTTAATCCTCATTTGTAAAGGCTAATTAACTAAATGCTAATTGAATCTGCATATGAAAATTAGCACAATGTGTTCTCATTAGACAGTTTTAAAAAATTACCCTGACTGAAACCAAGCACACTGTAAATTATTTTGTACCTTTTAAAGATCTTTACAGAAAGTACGGGAGGGGCATATTTTGGTGCAAGAAGATGCTTTTTTGCCCCTGATTAACATTTGCCTCATCTGAATAGCAGAGATTGCAACAAATAGCTATTGCTTATGCTGATTCCTTTAAATGTATGCACATTTTTTAAATAAAGCTAAGCAAACAAGGACTCCAAGAAAAACCAGTCAGAATGGTTTGAAATGATATAAGTGGTAACCCCACGAGAAATGCATTTATAAGTCCCCATACCCTACACAGGGAACTAAGACCAAGTACATGTAACTGAAACAACAGCATATTCCTCCTGTTTGTTCCAGCCTCCATTTCCATCTACTTCTCCACTGCCTGTTTTGTGTGGATATCTTTAATTGTGGGCTCCTCAGGGCAGGGGCCTATGCCTCCATTCTGTGCATGGATGCTGCTGCTATATATATATATATATATATATATATATATATATATATATATATATATATATATATATATATATATATATATATATATATATATATATATATATATATATATATATAAATAAATGTTTTTTTGGGTTTTTTTGGGGTGGCTGGCAACACTATTGGGAATATATGTCAGTTTTCTAGAGACCACTCCTCCTGCATCCTAGGAACCAACCACTTTTCCTGCATTCTAGGAACCAACCACATGGCTTACCCATCAAGAGTTCATCATGTTCACTGGTATTGAAGCACCCCTTACACCGAAAACTCAAACAGCAGAGAAGGATAAGGTCATAAGGTCTGCATAGGGAAAATCCCTCCCCCTCACACCTTGCTCATGCATTCAGTCTGCAATTAAATTACCCTTATCTTAATATGCATAACTATAAATGTAATTAATTATAAAATTACCCAGACCTTTTAAATATTTCATACTACAATATCTTTCCTGTGCTCAGTTTGGAAGCTGAACATAGAGGGGGGGCAGGCAGGCAAAAACATGCTAAGCTTTTTATAATTCTATCTCTATCTATAATTTCTATCTCTTTTTATAAAGAGATAGAATTCTAACACAACACATGAAAACTAATTATCCTCGGATCCAGGTAACAATGTCAACATGAACATTCCTAAGAATACTTTGGAAAAAATAATGCAGGTTTTTCATTTATATGGAAAGAAAATAATCCCATTTGTATATCAAGTAACTGAGTCTCAGTGTATATACTGTGGCAGCTGGTTATTTTGCAAAGATCAATATTTGGAAAGCACAGAGGCTCTTCTTGAGAGGGGAAATGATCAATTGGTTTACCGATTCCCTGCATCAACTCAAATATCTCAGTTAAACCACCTCTCTCTCCAGGCTAAATATCACCATTGCTTTAGTAGCATTGCTTCGCCTACTGCAAGACTTGCCATATCACTAACCATCTGTTGCACTCATGAACCACAGAATCAACATCAACAAATGACATGATTGTAAAAACAATGCATCCAGTCTCCCATATGTGAAGTTTCATTGTTTGACTACATTGCTAAAACTTTCTGATCTATAGGCCTTATTTCTTCCTGGAATCAGGTGTAAATAATTGACTGCTGTTCCTGTAAGGAAAGGATTAGTGGGGATGGGTGAGGAAGACAAAAGAACCCTTAGAAAGAAGGTTCAGACATGAGCTTTGAGAGATCAGCAACACTGCCTTGGCACCACTTGAAAATAACTTCAACAATTTGTAAGATCTGGGAAGCAGGAAGGAGTTACCAAGCCTGAGTGTTGTGCAGCGCACACTATAAAAGTTAATAAAACTGACTGATCAGGGAGACACTGTGTGACCTCGGAGAAGTGGAGCAGCAGCAAGAGTCTAAGCAAGGTAGGTGAATGGATTCCCCAGCTGTTCCAAGAGCTCTGATGAAGTGACAGCTGGAAGAGAAGGTGGACATATAAACATACGAAGGTGTCTTATACAGAATCAGAGTATTGTGCATACCAACCAGAAATGGCTCTCCAGGAATTCAGACAGTGGTGTTTGTTTCCCAGTCCTACCAGGAGATGTCAGGGCATGAACCTCAGACCTTCTGCATGCAAAGCAAGTGCTCTACCATTGTGCAACGGACCCTCCCCAAGAACCAGGTAGCATGGAACCCCTCCTGCCATGGTGCCAGATGTCAATTTCTGGCTGCTTGAGGGAGGCAAAGTGGGTCACTCACAGTACAGACTGTGGGTCTGATTGGCAGGTAAAGTTTAGAGGTGTGGTAGGATAGGGTTATGAGAAAGAGGGGCAAGAGGCTGTAACAGAGGGCCAGGAACAGGGGCAGAAGACTGGGAGCTTGCACTAGAGGAGCTTTTGAGGTAGAGCTGCTGCACCAGTGAACACCTAGATGAGACTGAAGGGCTTATAAGGATGACAGAAAGCCCCGCCCCTTCCTGCACCTGCTTCCTCCTCCACTAGAATAAGCCCAAGGGAAACAAGGCCTCAGACAGCCACGCAAGCACTTATTTGTTGATACTGATCCAGCACTGCTTCTCTTGTGGTTCCAGTATGTGATGGAGGGAGTCTGCAGCAGGTTCAGGGGACCAGATGAGAGGGTGTTGAATTCCCCAAGAAGGCTCCTCAATGAAACATCGACAGGGGAGCAAGCTCCAGTCGCCACTCACTCAAGGGCCATGATCACTGTCGGATCTTGGTTGCTTGGTGGTATGGGCTGGCTCCTCCGTCTCAGAGAAGGTTTCTTGATATGGCCAGGTCCTCTGATACCAAGAGTGCATAACTAGGGGTGGCCTTCACTTTTCACACTACAGCCACAATGACCAGGTGTCTATATAAAACAGCAAGAACTCAGACAACTGGAACCAACTGCATTTTCTTAGTAGCCACACCGATGTGATGGGAGGGGCTGGGCAGAAATGCAAACAAGGGGACCGTCCTAGGCAAACCTATTTGGGAGGCAAAGCTCAGAGAGGCTGTCACCTGATCAAGATTCAGAGAGACAGAAAAAGCCCTGAATACAAATACTACATCAGGCTCAGAAGACCCCATCAACAGCTCTGGGATGACTGAGGAGAAATGAAGATTGCACTAGCTGCAAACCTAGCAGTTCCAAAGCATGTCAATGCGAGTAGATAAATAGGTACAGCTTGCGGGAAGGTAAACAGCGCTCCGTGTTCCAGCTGCATGCTATGCGCTGCGGCAAGGAGAGTCATGCCGGCCACATGACCACGGAGGCATCTTCGGACAACGCTGGTTCTTCGGCTTTGAAATGGGGATGAGCATCACACCCTAGAGTCAGACACAACTGGACTTAATTGTCAGGGGTCACCTTTACCACCTTTTTACTAACTGCATCAGTTGCGACTTGAGGTTACAAGAAGCAATCAAATTGCTCCGAGCTCATTGTGCCTTGCAGCTCCACCTAGTCCTAGACCAATGTTGCCTTATATGATATCTAGCATTGTCTATGCTGGCTGTCATGCTCCATTAATCAGTTTCTACCTGGAACATGGCTACATACTATTCGCTGTGCAAATCCTATACAAACATGTGTTTATATTTCCCCCAAACACAAGCAAAACATTGTGTTTTACCAGGAGTTTTGGATGTCCTCCAAGGTTATTCAAGCAAAAGAGCTGGTTGTTCTTATACAGTTCACATGCCACAACAAAGATCGAGTTGACACTAAAGTGAGGAATACCTAGCCAGCCAGCCAGCCAAACACCACATACAGTGGCTTCATGCGTTGATGGGTTCTTTGGCAGGTTAGCTTTCTCACTGAGTAACAATGCCCATAAAAAGGTAAAGGTAAAGGGTAAAGGTATCCCCTGACAATTAAGTCCAGTCGTGTCCAACTCTAGGGTGTGGTGCTCATCTCCATTTCAAAGCCGAAGAGCCAGCGTTGTCCGAAGACGCCTCCGTGGTCATGTGGCCGGCATGACTCTCCTTGCCGCAGCGCATAGCATGCGGCTGTAACACGGAGCGCTGTTTACCTTCCCGCAAGCGGTACCTATTTATCTACTCGCATTGACATGCTTTGGAACTGCTAGGTTGGCAGGAGCTGGCCAAGCAACGAGCGCTCACCCCGTCGCGGGAATTGAACTGCCGACCTTTCGATCGACAGCTTATTATACTACATTATAATACAGCATTAATACTAATGTATTAAGAGTTGCAGGAGGATCACAGGGTGCCATTTTCAAGATTCCATATTTTACACAACAGGTTAGCAGTTAGGAATGCTGGCCAGCCAGGACTTTTGTTATGCTTATAAGTCTGGAGGCATGTTAATGGTTCTCAACAACTCCCTGATGGTCCTAAATGGGAGCCTGTACTGAGGTTTTTTGGTCCCTCAAGTACATCTACATGGAGAGGAGGAGCTAAGGCAATTACTACCCTGCTCTGAGTCCCTAAGCTGGATTTTCTGGAAGAGACAGGACTTGATCAGGGAGAGGCTGAAAATGGAAGTTAATAGAAGGTGCTAGCAGCTGCAGACACACAGATGTCACTGACCTTGCTTGCAGGAGCATGCTACCCAATTCTATCCAATGCTCAACCCTGTATATCTGTCAATAACACGGATATTACAATGACACCATAAGCCCCCAGTACTCTCTCTCCTAAAGTAAACCAGGACCCAGGCTATGCTGCAGCTGCCGGAACTTCTCACTGCTCAGAGAAGTGGGGGATGAGCACATAACGTACAAAATATGGCGCATAGAAAAATGAATCACATGGTGTTGGATGGCATGTTTTCAAGGTTAAGAAAACCAATGGACAAGAGCTCCCACAGGGCTGTTCATATGCGTATACTTATAAACTGAAAACTAAATGCCCTGCCTTGTTAACTAGAGGAGTTGGGTATTGGGTTTAGGTCATTTTCTTGGCAGAAGTCCTTTTAAGAAGCGAAATAGGAAGTGTATAATTTAAACTTAAGGAACATAACATTGGTGAACAGGAGAGAGAACGGAATAGGAACACACAGAAAAAGAAACATAATGATTACATCCAGGAAAAAAACAAATGTTCTGGTAGCATCACACGGCGCAGCATGATTCCATGCTGCAGAGAGAGATTACCGAAGAAAGGAAAGCAGGCTGCTTTCCTAACAATGGAGGATTCATCATAGGTAGTGAATGAAAGCAGCAAGAGGAGTCCAGTAGCAGTTTGAGAAGACACTGCTGGGAACAGGTTGATATATGAGGAGGAGCCTGGCAGAAGTGCTGTCTCAACAGTCCGGTGAATGCAAATTACTTTGCTGAAAAGAGGCTCCTCGGACTTCTAATCTAGCCTTATGTATGTCGAGCTCCCAAAGACGGAAGAATTTAGGTTTCTCTCATGCTTTCTTCCAAATACCAGTTAGAGCAGCCCAGCAAACTGGGACAAAAATTGAGTCACCTTTTAAATATAATTAAATGCCTTCCACCTCCATGCTGCTCCTATCTCATCTCAAACACTGTTGCTCTCTTCGACTGCTGCATCTTACCCCTCCATCTCACTGAAAATACTTTATGCCAAAATTCAGAAATATTTCAATAATGTTACGCAGCGCCAGAGGGCCAAGCTGGATGTGACCTTGAAATCCATGTTTGGTTCCTGTCTCTAAATTTATTTTAAAAGCAGTCAATCATCAACAACAGGACAGCAACAATGGGGGAGGGCAGTTTAACCCTTCCCCCATGCCATTTTGCTCAATGTAAATTGGTCCCACTAAGCTACTATTTGTACAGTTAGAGGAAACATATGGGGGAAATGTTGGAATTCCCTAAAGGGGGGGGGGTAGCTATTCGTAGCTCCGTTCCCCTCTCCCTTACTCTGGTTTACTCCCCGCCCACGTGGCAGACTTGCTTAGCTTTACTTGGCTAGATAAAACATATGAGGCACAGGCAGATTGAAGTTGCAAAAAGAAGAAGAGTTTTACTTACAGTTTCATATGTACAGCAGCATCTGATTTACATCAGAGGTACATCCTAGACTTAAGATAGAACCCCCCTAGAGCTGGGGCTCCCTGCATGAGGTGTGCAGCAAGATGGCCACTGGGGCTCCAGAGGAGCTTGGCATCATCTCGCCTGGTCTAGCATCAAGATAGAAGTGAAGAGAAGGGTGAAGAAGGAGGAAACTGGGTCTGGGGCCACGCCCCTTCCTTAAGACAATGAGGGGTTAAAGACAAGAGGGTCTACTTAGGTACTTAGGTGATCAACCAACACACACACACCCTCCAGTGTCCAGCATACAGAAGTTGCCCAATTTCCCAACAGGAAATCCAATTACCACCTGGAAAACAGCAAGAGTGTACAGGCTAAGTTCCCCTCCTGTGTCAATCCAACCACCTCCTTCTCTTGATAGCTGCTTTTAAAAGAAACTTACAGTCCAATCGTGTCCTCGAGATGCACTGGCACATGTGGTGTAATGACAATCCAGCCAACACAGAAGTCCACCCGCCAATGGATACACCACAAGCACTGGTAAAAGGCCACAAAATGCTGCACTGGTATTACTCCACTGATTGAGAGGCCAAAACAGGGAGAAGATCAAAGGAGGACATGGGAGGGTCATAGACAGGACAAGGTGCACAGCATATCCCAATCCCAACCCCCGATGCTGGAAAACATTACACCAACTACAGACCTGGCGTAAGTAGGCATTAGCCCATAGGGAACAATGGGGAAAGGAAAAACATCAGAACTTGCTCTGCTCAAACAGGTATTCCTTGGATGTGTGTGTTTCTATGAGTGGGATAAGGGGACCTGAACCCATAGTGTGGGGATTCCTAGCAGTTCTTAGCTTTTGCCCCTTTGCTGCCGATGTCACAGCAGCTTCTGTAGGGGGTGAGGGTGCTGTGGCATCCTTGTGTCCTGTCATGGTCCTGTGTGTGGTATCCTTGGGGATCTCCCCATGGTTGGGGAGATGTCTGTTGCTGTATTGCTCATTCCTAGTGGCTGGCGGGGGGCATCACCCCACTGGTGGCCACTCACTGGTACTGAGCCTGCCCTGCCCTCTGCTTGGTTCACCATGGCAGTACTTCTCTGGCCACCAGCGTTGTGGCCGGGTGGATGCGGTGTTTGGCTCCTTGGATGTCACACTGATGACATGCCAACATCATGTCAGTGACACACCAATGTCACACTGGTGACACGCCAACGTCATGCCAATGATGCACCAATGATGCACCAATGCTAGGATGCCACTCCATGGATGATGGGCTGTTTCCATGGACATTGTTGGCGTTACCGGGAAGGGTTGCATCAGCGTTTCCTGGAGGGCTGTGCCAGTGCTGCACAGCATTGCATAAACAGGCTTAGGATATGACAGACATTGCACTGGTGTTGGTGAGCTCTTGGTGCAGCATCCAAATAGGGTTGTGTCATTAAAGAGATAGGAGACTGGATCATAGATCTTGACATCATGTCTAATTTGATTCTATTGTGAAAGGCGGGGTAAAAATACAGCAAATAAATATGACAGTATAAATTCATGGTAATTCTGTTTTTGAATGTTTTACAATTTTTACAGAAAACAAAATAAATAATGTTTTAAAAAAACAGTATACCAGGAAATGAAGGAAAAAGAAAACACAAAAAAGCATTTTCTATAGGTAGCTTCCCTGGAATTGGGGAATGTCCTTCTCCTGAAGACCTACTACCACTTAAGACTGATCTACACCAACTCTGTTAAGCATTTGGAGGCTCGCAAGTGTAGGGGAGAGGACGCCCCACCCCGAGACGCTGCCCTGGACTCCACCAGTTTCTTCCACACGTTGTCTACCCGCTTGTCCCTCCTGATTGGTCACTTGCTGCACCCCTGTGATAGGTTCGCTCCATGTCCCGCCCTCACTTTCTTCTGATTGGGCGAAAACGGCCAAACATGAGCATGGTCCACGGCCGATCGCAACGGAACTCGGGAGAGCGCAGCTCTCCAGCGTTCCGTGGCGACTGGTTAAAAAGGAAGCCACAGTGCTCCGCACACGCCCAGGACGCGCCGAGATTTGTGCAGTGTAGATCAGCCTTAATTCAATAAGGATTTGCTGTTTTATGTTTTGTTGGTGGAGTGAGAGAATGGGAAAAGCAGTTCGCTTCTAGCCTTGGTGAGGCACACTCTGACGAAGTTTGAGAATCCTGGTTGAAATATTACTCAGGGAAACAAAACCTTGGGCCTTTCCCTGTGATGGGAATCCAGCCATCAAAGTGTATGACATTTTACAGGGTAAAGCATAGTTAAATAGAGAGTTACTAATATATCCTTTTGCTGCAAGAGCACACAGGCGGTCTGATTACATCTGGCAAGAGAAGCTGTTGCCTACAGTGGTTCATTTCAAAAAGAGAGACATCAGAACTCAAACCTGCATGGAAAATGCAGGGAACATAAGGAGCTGCCTAATATTGTTAAGTTAAATGGTCCAGCCCTGGATTGTCTTCCTTCTTTAATTTCTCCAGGATCCCAGAAACCCTTCTCAGCCCTGCTACCTGAAATTCCTTAACCAGAGAAGCAAATCATTGAACTTAAGGCCCTATTTATTAACAGTGTGGGGTGTAATACACTGAATTACTATAACCCCCCCCCCCACTCTAGAGACTGTAGAGCTTGAGAGGAGAGTGCAAAAGAACAATTTTTTTTTAACATGGCATTCTCCCAGCTCAAAAATAGGAACAGCAAATTTCAGAAAACAGGGACTGGTCTTGCTAAATAGGGACAGTTGGAGCATATGCTGTAGTAAGGTGAAGGGGGGGGGACCCCAAGGAGCTGGCATTTCATATACTGAAATGGTTTTATCATTATCTTTCATTTCAGACAGATAGATGTGGCAGCTTCCCCATGAGGGATTTTATAGAGTTGTCATCGCCACTGCAGCTGCACCTCTCACATCCATTTTGATTAGACTTGTTGCCAGAGTCAGCTTTTTAAACCTTCTGTCCAAAAGTAATGGTCAGTTGTTTCCTGTAATGAGCCTAATTTCATACTATAGTACTCCCCCCCCCATATCCGCTGGGGATATGTTCCAGGCCCCTCTGTGGATACTTGAAACCATGGATAGGAGCGAACACCCCCTCCATGGTTTCCTGAGGGGCCCCCCACCCTGCCTCCCCTGCGGGCATGCATGCATGCCCCCCGGCTCTTTTTTTCCAGCAAGCTTTGTTTCTTCCTTAAAACAGCGAAGCAGCCTCCATTGCAGGCAAGTAGAACGAGACTAAGTCCTAGAGAGGCTCTGGAAGGTTTCTGTTAACCTTGTACAGCCTCTCTAGGACTTAATCTCGTTCTACTTGCCTGCAATAAGCAGCCAGAGGCTGCTTCTCCTGTTTAAGGAAGAAACGAAGCTTACTGGGGAAATAGTAAAAGCCTGGGGGGGGGTCCCCGCATTCCATGGATAACTGAAACCGTGGATAGCGGATCAGTGGATACGGGGGCCCACCTGTAATCTCATTAACTTGAGAGATCAGCCACTTTTCTTGCAAGGACTCATGTTACATGAAGGTAACATGCCTGCCACCTAACCTAACCTGCCACCTATGTCTGTCTGATGGAACTCACGTGGGCAGTCAACCCATAAAGCCTCCAAAAGGCTTGATATTTTGAGCCTGGATCCTACCAGTTCAGACATGAGGATGCCTGCCACAGAGTCTTGCAAATCAATGGAGACACAGTCAATACTGGGGAGGTTGGGCTCAGAGAGGACTTTGCAACTTCCCTAGCAAATGTTCACAGTTCCTTGGGAAGGTCCACCTTGCATGTTGAGATCCCAGGCTTTGAGAATTCAACTACAACAACTCAGTGAATGAATGAATAAATAAATAAATAAAAATAAGCTCAGTTCATAAACTTGAGTCAAACTAATGCACACAAAATGGATGCATAAATAAGACTCCAGAGGAAACGGCTTCTGTACTATATAAACTATACTTCAATGGAAAACACTCTAATGAAGAAATTTTAAGTTGATTTTCTTTTGTTGCATAGCCTTGCTGGGGTGTGGCCATGGGGGTGTGGCTTGACAAGCTCTTGCACTTCAAAACCTACCACACCACAGGGACGTGCGGTGCGGGTGCGGCAGGTGAGGCAGACCTGCCCCATCCAAGTCCACGGAACAAAGTTGCGTGCAGGCACTACCCGTTTGCATCCAAAGTAAGTGGGTAGTGAATGTGCACAATCTAAGGTTAGGCTGCGGTATTGTTCCATGGACTACAATGGGGTGGGGGTCTGCCTCACCTGCACCGCACATCCCTGCTACACCAGTGGTATACACTCCTTTCAGCTGAACATACCAAGACAAGGAACAGAGGCTATACTAAATCTATGTAAGGCACTGTGGGGCAGAATCTGGACTCAGGACTCCTAAAGCCAGCCTCTGGCACCTAACCGCCTGTGCTACCAGCACTCTGCTCTCTCAACAAGCCAAGAAGACTGTGAGAACAGGGGTGCCCTTACTGCCAGCTGACCCCAGCCCGAATCCGGTCAGTTGACTCCACAGTCCAATGAGGACACACCAGGCCCTATACAATCTGTCTCCAGTCTGAGCAACTCATCCCTTGCAGTAGCTCTGCAATCTCATCGTGCCCTCACCTGAGCCTGTCTATGACTCTGCCTTCTGCTTCCGGCCCTTGACTCTGCACCTGCTTGTCTCCCCAGCTATAGCCTGGCTCAGAGTTGGACCAACTTCTGACATGGGGAGTGTCCCTTGAATTGCTCTGCCACTCCACGTGGTCTGCCTAGCCTAGTCTATGAGTAAAGTCAATGTGACCTATGACTGTCTTTCCATCCTCCCTGTTCCTGACATTTCGTGCTTGCCATGCAGCTAGTCTTAGCCTTTCACTCTCCTTCATTCTGCTGAGCCTGCATAAATGTTAATGTAGCATTTGGAATACTGTTACAGACCTGCTAGGTGTGTCAGCATTCAGAACCACCACCCATGTCCCCTAGCCCAGTGTTTCTCAAACTGTGGGTCGGGTCCCACTTGGTGGGTCGCGACCTGATTTCTGGTGGGTTCCAGGTGATGGAAAGATCAGATAAGTAATTACCACAAGCCCTGAGGCTATTCAAAAACCAGATAGCTGCCAACTGCCCTACAAAGAGTCAAGCTCCTGCAATTTGCAAGATAGCTGCTAATTACCCTGCAAACAGCTGAGCTCCTGCAGTAGATTTAGGTTTTTTTAAACAAATAAATAAAATGTTACTTGAAAATAAATATATTATTTGTTTCTAGATCACCTTTTTTTTTTTAAAGACTCATAAAGCTAGGTGGGTATCATAAAGACTCATAAAGACTTATACCGGTAGGGTATAATTTTAAAAAAGTGAGTCCCAGTGCTAAAACGTTTGAGAACCACTGCCCTAGCCTCACTTACTATATATTTAAGACAACACAATTTTGGCCAAGTTAACCATCTGCGTGAGCAAGATAAAGGTGACCTGGAATGATTTTGTGATGATTGAAAGCACTGCCCTTTGATAAACACACACACCCTTAACAGACCCTCAGCAGCACAGAAAAATTGGATCCATACCAGGCCTCCATTTAAGGGCTTTTGCAATAGGCAAGAAGCCACATTAAGAGCGCTTTCAGTGGGGATATGCATGGAAATGGGACGTATAAGAGAAATGAAGTAGAAATAGAAAAAATATACTAAATGAATAATTTGCACCAAACTGACAGCCTAATCCTATCCACATGAACTGCCAGTGCATTGCGCAAGCTGCTAGCAGTGCAGCCAATACTGTGTGGCTAGCTGCCGACGATGCAGCAACTGGTAAGCCCCACACTGGCAGCGGTGGGTAGTAGACCAGCGCAGGTAAGGTGCTGGCAGGCGCAGATTGGAACTGGCCGGGGCGCAGATGGACCTCTGAGGCAGCGGTGTCTGCAAGATCCGGAGCCCTCATCCTGGGCCCAACGCAACCCCTTCGTCCTAACAAATCTACGCCAGCAAAATAGCTGGTGTCCAACTTAGTAAGCCCATAGGGGACCAGGGAGCTATGAAGGAGGTAAGTAAAATTTTTCTTGACTTATCTCTCCTGAATTGCATTCTTACGTATACCAACTCTGCAGGAAGACATGCACATCTCTGTTTGTGGCTCTGTGGCAAAGCCTGGTTTTTCACCTTGGGGAGCCATTCATAGGGTCAGTATAATTGTGTATTCTGGTCTCTCCCCGTTTTATTCTCTCTTCCAGAAATGAAGTATCATAAAAGTGAGAGTTCATATTTATGAAGTTGTGTAGGTAGGTCTGGGAAGCATAAAAAAAAGGAGTGAGGAAAATGTAAATAAATCCACATATGAGGATCTAAGCATGCCTTAATTCATTTTGCCCATAGGCTTTCCCAAGCTCTTTATCAAAATGCTGACTTCTGTTAGAAAGGTCACTCTAGCCAGGGTTCACCTCATTCCATCAACTACAGCACCCTCATGTCCCCTTGTTATGAAGATGTTCTAACAGTGCAGTTTTGTTCACACACACACACACACACACACACACACACACACACACACACACACACACACACACACACACAAGCAACTTGAGAAAAAACAGATAGTTCTTTTAAACACTAGTAAAAGCAAATAGCAAGGAAAGAACTGATACCAGTTGCAAAACTGTTTTGCATTTTTTTTAAACCATAATTTGCTAGAATTAGAGCCCTGTTCATGCAACCAAATCCATGGATATGAATGCATGGGGGAGGGTGCAGGAATGGATCACACTTACCTGCCCCAATCCACTTATTGGAAAGGTTGGAGCAGAGCCTATGCACATACAGATTGCATGCACTTAGGTTCTCTCCTTGCCACCATGGGTCTTGCATTTTGCAGGGTTCCCAGTCACACGTATAGAGCTCACTGCTCAGGATTTCATGGGTTCCATGACACCCATGAGCCTATCTCAGTTAATATCTGGCCCTACCCATTCTGCAGATCATACTCTTGATATGGTGGGGAGTTTGGGATAGGCAAAGGCAGCAGTTACTCTCAACTGTAACAAGGTGTGCGCTAAAGCCAACTAGAGCAGTCAGCAGAACGCCACACCTTTGGATAATGCCTCTCACAGGGGTGAAACATTTGGATAATGCCTCTCACAGGGGTGAAACATTAGGACAACCCCTTTTTTTCTTATCTTAACAAACAACCAGAAAACCTGGAAAATGTTTACTTTATTAACTCAAAAATATGTGCCTGTCGTGAAAACCTCAGAACATATATTATGAGTTTGGGATAATTCCTTTGTCATGGACAGATCATTACCAGGTAGGGTTTAGATTCACCAGGACTCCTAACCTCTGCAGCAGTGGGCTTAAAAGCTGTATCAGACCGCACTTCGTCTTGCTTCGTCGCGTCCCAGAGTCAATTCTGATTGGCCCAAGGCATTGCTCCGCGTCCTGCCCCCACAACACCGAACATTGCCTTTCATTGGCTGAAGGTCGTTCTGGTGCGTTCCAAGTTGAATAAATCGAGCTTTGGCCAATGGGAGGCCGTGTTTGGTGTTGTGGGGGTGGGACAAAGAGCAATGCCTCAGGCCAATCAGAATCTACCCCAGGACGCAACAAAGCAAGACGCCTGTGGTGTGAGGCCGGCTTAATAGAATGGTCTGCCCTCGGAGTCATTCAGTTTTCACTAAAGTAATGTCTGCATAGTCCACAGCGACTCTTCAACATAACAATGCATTGATGCTGGTATACCTTAGTGGCTCAGACTATGAGCTGCAAGTCAGCAGATCTCCAGTCTTAATCTTGTCTCAGCGAACCCACTAGGTAGCCTCAGGCAAGTCGTCGTGGAAACAACAACAACATGGGCAGCCCAATTCTAACTCCCCTGCGCAGTGAAGCAGCAGCACCAACACGGTGTCCGCTGAATCCCACTGGGGTTTTGGCCTCAGGAGGCCTCCTCAAGGTAAGCGAACATTTGTTCTTTTCCCCCAGGGTAAGGCCCTGACAGCCCAGTGAACCTGCGCCAGAGATATCGCTGGTGCAAGTCTCCATTGACTTGTGAAGGCGGCTCAGGCCCAGGAAGGGGGTTAGGATTCCTTGGGCACCACTGCTGCCAAACCCACCCCCTTCCTGGGCCCGATACCTAGTTGACACTTGGGTTTCAGGTTGAAACTCGTACCCCCTAGTTAGCACCAGTCAACAACACTTTTTATCTGACTATGTTCAATGAGGTTTTGAATAAATAAAATAATAAACTGGATTGGCCCCGCCACACAGGTTGCCTCATGCCACCAACAAACATCGCTAGCAATGTGCTTGCAATGGTGTGGAGACAAGTTGCACAAGTGAGAGCTGATCCACACAGCTAGCCAGTCGTGTGGGTCGGCAGTTTCAAGTTTCATGCAGAGGCAGTTTCAAGTGGTCTCCACATGGCAGCTTAATTATGGTGAGAAGCGCTGCTTAACCGCTTGTTCTTCAAAAGCCAGCCTGGTGACAGCATCTTTGGTTGAGCTAGAACTAGCACCTCTTGCAATAAAACACTAATGAAAATAAATTGATATGTATTTACCCATATGCCGAGGAACATATGGTTAATGTGTTTAGACATCACTAATGAAGTTAAGCCTCAGCTAAATGTGTTGGCTTACGGATAAAGACTGTTCTCAGCTGCAAACCAAGGTTGACAGTAATTTCAGCTCTACAACTGCTACAGTGAATTTTGGAGGTGTTACAGGACTTTTTTAAAATATATTGTAATAAAAAAATGTGCTTGGATCTACGAAATTTCACAAGTACAGTCAAAATAGCCTGAATTAGTTTCTTCCTGCTCCCTGCACCACTGGCTGAAGGAGAGGGACTTGCTGGCAGTTCAGATTTGCACACTCAGACCAGAATCCTACCCAGAATCCTCCTGGCCTGAGAAATCAAGTGACCACACTGTGTACTGGGTGGTATTAAACATACTAGTAATCGCGCTTCCCTTTGTCAAAGAAGGCCATTGTGCAACTGCTGATATCAGGTTCTCAAGTATGCTATATTCCTTCAAAAGAATTCTCACTGGCAAATTCTCACTGAGGGAAGTTACCTATTTATGCCTATGCACTGCGGGACTATTGGTTTTCCACCCTCCGCAATGACCTTGCTGCCTCTGAGTCTGACACCTCAGTCAAGTCAATGCAACTGCACCCAATGACTTTTTAAAGCATGGCAAAAACCTCTCTCTTACCTTATATAGCGTTACCTCACCTATAACATGTACATTGACAGGGAAACCTTAAAACGGGTTGAGATACAAAGAGGTAGTTGTCTTCGCTAATTTACGGTGCAATCCTGTCTAGGACACTGGTTCTCAAAGTGGTGGGTCGCGAGTCACCATTGGAACCAATAACGGTCCCCTGCCCCCTTAAGGGTTGGTGACACTACAGCATGGTGGCGGTGATCCCAGGTATCACAGCCACTGCGAAGAAGTTTTAAAATGCCATTTTCAGACTTACTGGGGGTCTTGGAGCCCTCCGGAGGGTTCGGGGAGGCCTGTGCTATCCTCACAGTCGTGTCCCCCCCCCCGAGCTTTAAATCGCCGCTCTGCGGCAATTTACGACCAGTTCCGGTTTTTGCAAAACCAGTTTTTCAAGCAAGGCAACAGCTCAACCTCCAGACCACACCTCCTGCCACAACCTTCACTCCCACTGTCTCTTCCATGCCTGAGGTTCTAGGGACTTCAAGGTTCTAGTAGGAAACCAAGTAGACCCCCTAAATCTGAAGTCTGACAACCCTGCTCTAAAACTGGCTTACGTTATTTGTGACCCACCAACAGTGCAATCCTATGCATGATTACCCAGAAGTAAGGCCCAGCGTTACTTTCAGGTAAGTGTGTATAGGATTGCAGCCTAAATCAAACACTGTCATCAATTATACAGTAATCCTGCTTGCTGTCTGCAACCCCCCTGTTATTGCAGTTCCAGGAAGAAGAAAAAAGCAGACTTATCAAGCCACAAAAGGCTATCAAACATGGGGTGATGAGTTTCATTTGGCTTGGTGAGTCAGAAGTGGTTCAAGCCTGTCTGCTGTAAAACAAAACATTTAACAGATACCTGTCAACTAGTAAAAGGTTTGTTATTTAAATGGCTGCCATGCCTTTCCGTGAATGAACCAATTAAATACTGCAGTAACTCACAAAGAGGATCAAACCAGCAAAATACAGTCTCTACTGTGTTCGATTTGCCAGAGTCAGCAAGAAGAGATTGGCTGGTCTCTCACACGCAAATTAATTTGTATCCACGCACAAATTACAAATTACCCACCACCCCAGTTCCTGGCTTGTAACATGAGAATTTACCTACCATAAAGGGTTACTGTGTGGATAAATGAGAACCACAGTAAGGAACGTACAATAAAAGTTCTATACAAATAAATATTATAACAGGTAACCTTTGCTGACTAACACAGCATTTTATTTAATTTTGGAACCATCATCTTATCCCCATTAAGGAAGTCTCCATAAACTGTTTACATCAATACTACCAGCCACGAATGCCCCTTCACCAATGATAGCTCTAATTAAAATGCACGTTTTAAATCCATGTGTATGGCTCATTCAATGATCAATATCATTCGTTCATTGATATAGCACCGTCAAAGTACATGGTGCTTTACAGAGAATAAGGGGGCAGGCCCCTGTCCCGAGGGTCTTGCAGTGTAGACAGACACAAGGGAGACAACACAGAAAGGGCAGGGAAATGGAGACGAGTTAAGCAGGGGAAGAATACGTCACTGTTGTAGTTACACATACTCAAGCTTACCATAGTTATAATAGGAAGAGAGAACTAACAGCGCAATCCGACTTAACCTTCTGGCCGGTGTAACCAGCGGCCCAGCGAGAACGGGAGGCGCCAGAATGGAAAAGGGATTCAAATCCCCTCCAAAAGAGGAATTCAAAGGGGATTTGAATCCCTTTTCCATTCTGGGGCCTCCCGTTCTCGCTGGGCCAATGGTTATACCGGCAAAAAAAGTTAAGTCGGATTGCGCTGTAAGATTGGTGTCACAGGCTTCATGGACAAGGTGGGTTTTACGGTGTGGTGAAAATCACTGGATTCCCCCTTTTTTGCCATTTCTACCTACTTTTGGACCCTTCTCAGCATCCCAAAAGCTGCCGAGACATCCTCCTGCAATAGCCCTTGTCCTTTTTGAATTCAGCACCATTACAGAAGGGGCATCTAGCATGCCAGACAAGTCTTGAGACCCTAATCTTATGCGTGTCTTCTTGGCTGGCTTTTCCTCAAGAATGGATTCTGGCCAACCCTCCTGCTGAGATTGGCCTACACCAGCTGCCTGATCACCCCAGTCCATCAGTCCTACCTGGGAGGAGGAGGAGGTGGCAAGCACAAGCACTTGCTCTGGATAAGGGCCCTGCTGAGATAGAGGCAAAGCAGCCAACTTCACTAAACAAGTCTTCAGGCTTTGCCTGCTAGCTGTTGGTGCCACAGCTTCCTGGGGAAATTCCCTAGCCTAGCCTTCAAACCCAGCTTCTACTACTGCCAGATGCTGCTGGAGGAGCTCCCCTGGCAGTTCAGCCTTCCTTGGCGAGTTCCCACTTTTGCTGCTTGGTGTCTGTCAGACTGTTCCCTGGCTGGCTGAGACCTCTAGACCAGTACTAGATCGTACTACTCATATTCTCCACAACATCCAGGATGATGGAAATGGTCAATCAGGTGCAATAAAACTGGGGGACGTCAAGCAGGGTAAACAAGAGTGTATTGGAATTGGGGCAGGAGGTCTGGCTTGGTGGTAGAGCTGCTGCCTTGTAACGCCTGAAGAGATCTGAGGATGCCACCTCAAGACAACCGGAAGTATCCGAGAGCTGTTAACACGCCTCTGACAATCTGTAGAAGCCCTCAGTGAGAGCGAGGAAAAGCTGCAAGCTACACTCTGAGTGGGAGTCAGGGTTGCCGTCAGCCGAGCGTGGGAGGCGAATGCCAGAGATAAGCCAGATCATGAAAGGAAAACACCTGGAATGAAGACGTTCTATGAAAGATCAGAACTTTGTATTGTTAAAACCCCTTCGAGGGTTTAGAATTGCCTGACTATGTGCACAGCCTTGAATTAAAGTCAGAGGAGAAATCCAATGACCAAGGAAGGTGGTAAGATATATAAATACTGTGGTATATATAAAGGTAGTAAGATATACAGTATAAATAAGATATAAAAAAGATATATATATACTGGATGATGATGATTATTATTATTTGGAAGGAAGGGCAACTGGAAAGGAATGAACCACAGGAAGCTACAGGAAACCAATGTTCAGTGTACTGTACTAGGCTTTGGGAGGTCCAGAACAGTCATGTGTAAACACATCAGTACAGGTTTCCCTCCCAGGACTGTTGAAAGATTGCTGCCTCCTTGATACGGTGAGGGCTTTAAGACGGTTTGCAAAACTAAATTGTCATGATCATGATTTACTAAATTAAATCATTGCAATTGCACACTGGGTGGTATTAAACATACTAGTAATCGCACTTCCCTTTGTCAAAGAGGGGCTTTAAAAAAAAAAAGCATCTTGGTTATCCTTTCGAAAGATGCTTATGTTATACACTTCATTAACCTCCTGATGGGCACTGCTGCAGTGTGAGCTTTGGCCATCACAAAAACCAGAGTGGAAGTAAAATGGTTTTCCAATTAAAACTGACAGTGTTGTTGGTTGAGAGAGCCTGCTCTCACAGAATGGGCTGGAGAGGCAGGGAGAACACATGGGAGCATTTCAGAGTTTCCAGTATCCCACCAGCATCCCTGGGGCTTTTTGAAATCTGTGTATCTACAAGGCAAAGGATTCTGGCTGAATGCAAGACAGTGCATAGAATGTAATCTCACAACAGTTGGAAATACTGTAAGCCTAATGAGAATATGACTGGTCAGGTGCATTTTTCCTCATGAAAGTAGACTCTCATAAGAGTGACTCTGAGGGTCCGACTCCATTCCTCGCCAGCCCACCGCACACAGTGCCACTGTTGGAGCACATGGTGCGTGTTATGAGGGGGTTGGGTGACCAGACAGCCCAGGAGAGGCAAGTAAAACTTTTCCTTACTTACTTCCCCGTAGACCACTTGGTCTTCAATGGTTCTCTTTGGACCTATGCCAGTTGTTTTTCTGGCATAAGTCTGAGGAGACTCAGGGGGGCAGTTCAGGGTGGGGAAAGGGAGATAGGATCTTGACGTGCATCGCTGCTGCTAAGATCCTCCCCTTCCACCCCTGAACCACCTCCTGATCAGCCCGCTCCCCGCCCCCAACTGCCCATGATCTTTCACCAAACCTCTGCTGCAGCTGATCTACCTGCTCCAGCGGGGAGTCTGGGAGCTGCTGTTGCGTACACAGGGCTTACGGCCATTTGTACCAACGTCCATTTGCACCAAGTGTATGACGACAGCGTGGCTTTCGTGCCGCTGGGCCATGGCTTATGGTGGAGGATCACTGGACTGATCAGCCAGTGACTGATCAAGTGGTTTGGCTGATATCCTCCCTTCCCCTTCAAAAATATTTCTTTCATACTTAAAAATCTTAGATTTTTTGAAACACCCCCATTTTTAGGCAACTGAAATTCTTTCACAGATTTGTATTCCCTGGTTGAATAATACTGTATTTCTTCAATTCTAAGATGCATGTTTTTTTCCAATTAAGCATTTCAAAAAATGGGGTGCGTCTTAGAATCGAAGGTCTCCAAAAAGCACCCCAAAATACTATCTTCTTACTTACTAGGGCTTGGGGGAGCTTCAGGGAGACCTGCGCGACCCTCTGCAGGCCTCCCCGATCTTCAGTTCGGCAAAGAACGGTGATTTTCAGTCATTTCTGGTTTTCACGAAAACCAGAAATTGCCAAAAATCGCTGTTTTTCACCGAACTGAAGATCAGGGAGGCCTGCAGAGCTCCCCCAAGCCCAGGTAATGAAGGAAATGGCACTTTCTAGCGGGGCCAGAGACGCTATGCAAAGGCAGTGCACTCAGTCATCCTCAGCTGCAGGAGACATGCTAGGGAGAGTTGGTGCTGAGCGGGTAGATTCAATGAAGGGAGGTGAGTCTTACAATCGATGGATTTTTTTTTCCCCTGCTGGTGGTACTGAAAGTAAAGGTGCGCCTTAGAATCGATGGCGCCTTGGACTCGAAGAAATACGGTACTTGCTGCAATTTGATGAACATCTATGGATACCAACCAAACAACAGTAATTGTGGAGATTCCAGTTTTTCTGTCGCTAACTGTAGACAGTAGAACTATTGACAGCCTCATCTTCCAACCAATCTGTGTCAGGGAGACAGTTAGAATTTGAGCGCATTCCTCGCCCCATACAATACATTTGAATCAGTAACGTAAAGGATGATGATATACAGAAGACAATGAGGCAAGGTGGATTGTTTAGTGAATGTGAGATGGCTCAGGGGTTTTTTTTGCGAAGAGTTTCACAGGATGGCCTTCTAGTGCATTCTCCTGTCCAAATAGGGGAAATGTGGGGGAGGGGAGATTTAAAACTTCTTTTTCCAGGTTCCACAAAACCATCGGACAAGAGTCAAGCAAGCACTGTCCCCTCAACTTCCATCCGGTTTTTCTCCACAAAAGCAACACTAAACCACACGCAGACAGACATTTTACTATCTCTGCAAGCTGTAATCAAAACTGGGGCCACAGACAATATGTGCTCCACTTCTTCCCCTTCATTTCACCATGTGCTTCTTCAGAAGGAGTCTTTTCATTGTTTCCAGTATCCTGGTTCTACAGCTTTCTTTCCCTAACCATGGAAACATTTACATTCCAGTTCCAAAAGTATGCCAGAGTTGTTCAGTTACTCCATATGCTTTGCATTTTTGTTCCTCCTTACTTGCTTATCAAAGTGTTGGGGGGACGACGACTGTGGAGTGAGGAACAGGGAGCACGTTCTCTCTCTTCCCTGCCCCTGCCCTTCTCTATCCTCTCAACAGCTCTAAAACAGTTCAGCGTAGCCAGACTAACTGAGACAAAGCTCTCCCTTCCCCATACACACAGCACCCCCCTTTTCCATTAAACAGAAGTGGGCCACTCAGGAGAAGCCCAGGAGCTACAAGTAGGCCAGACAGAAATAAACAGAGCAAACAAAGAGTATCCTGTCCATTCTGAGAGAGGCTAAAGAAAGAATGATGTCTCCATTAAAATTCAAGGCAGGGAAGCGGCATGCAGCCTGTCAGCAGTCTGGCTAATAATAAAAAGGAGGGGTGAGGGAAGAGAAAGAAAGGAAAACCTTACTATGAAGGAAAACACATGATAATGTGCTGATGTGCATGAACATAAGCAGCATCAAAAGGATTTTAAAATCTTACTCCTCGAGTGACAAAGAGACAAATTCACATAACAGAGTAGGAGCACGGGTGCTATTTGAAATTGTTGCACATCTGATTACACCCATGGTGCACTACTCATGCACACACACGATCGTGCACACTTTTGCACCATCACTAATCCACACTTTGGGTGCTTTGAGAACAGTCTTGAGTTTGGTGGTTTAGGCATGGCTTTTGGGAAGGATTTTCCAAGTTAGTATCCTGTCTTGCATCTATTAGGTAACATCAGTGGCATCACTAGGGGTGTGCGGATCGCACCAGATGACACCTTCGGGGGGGGAGGGGTTTGATACCACTAGTGGCCAAAATTGTAGAAACTTTGTATTTATGAATAATACCATCATGTTATATACCATTCAATGCATACTGTCATGCGGAATATAATGGAACAAACTGTTTTGAATTATCTTTATTCTATCAAACAGTATGGCCAAATAACCGGAAAAGGAAAACACAACTTGCATTATGTAACAAAAAGTGGAGTTCCTTAACTCAAAACAGACCAATGAGACCAAATGTTCCAAGAGCGAACAAGGTGTTATGACACAGCATAGAACCAATAAGGTGCTAGCATGAGTCAGCTCTCATTTCTATGTATCAGAGCCAATACTAGAACTCTTATTCAGTTGCGTGACATCAAGTTGGCCCCTGGTTCTTTGATTGTTACTGATTTGTGGGTGACCTGTACTGTTATACAGTATATTAAAATAAATAAAGTGAATAGGGGTGACACCATGAGTTTCCATATCAGGTGAAACCAACCCTAGTAACACCACGGAGGTGACTCAATGAGCTTTCGCACAGGGTGACGCAAACCTTAGGTAACTATGGTAAATGGTAACTATGGTAAAACTTAGGTAAAATGCCTCTGGGTAACATGTTTTAATGAAGTAACAGTATGAGAGCACAAGCCTAAACGTGCTGCCCGATGGCTGTGTGCCTCCCGTGCTGGCGCAGACTGCCATAAAGCAGTCTGTTTCAGTCGCAAAAGCCTCCCTGACAGCACGCTGGTCAGCGCGCTGCTGGGGATGCCGATGGGAAGGCCTATACGTCCAGACGCGCGCCAGGAAAGGTAATCTGGCAGGAAGGAGGGGGAGGGCATAACGGGGATGGGGAGGAGGTGAAAAAAGGTGGGAGGGGGCATAACGGGGGGCGGGAAGGCTGCAGGTGGGGGAAGATCCATCGCAGAAGGCCCACGCCATATCCTATTCCCCCTTCCCTGCAGACTCCCCGCCCCTTCTCTCTCCTCGAACTTACGCTAGCCAAGTCCGAGGAGACACATTGCAGGCCATGAGTCCTACACAAGGGTAATCCCATTTCCCTGCAGAAGCCTCCCGGTCCTGACCTCCTCCCGCACAGGATGCAGCGGGTGTCATTTTGATCCACTCACCCCCTGCCCCATCGCCCTGTTATACCCCCTCCCTGCTTTTCCCCTGCCCCATTCCACCTTCACGCTGCCCGGCCTGAACCTTACCATTTCTAGCCCACACTGCTCCTTCTGCCAGCACACGTGAGCCAGTGCGGGCCTGCATGCCGGCATGCCGGCCTCCACAACTTCTATGCTATCTTTTCGGCGCTTTTGCAACTGCTTGCACCTTCTTTTAATGTGCTTCTTTTAATGTGGATTGCACAGTTAGACTGAGATATAGCGACGTGTCTATGATTACCCAGTAAGTTTCATGTATGATTTGAATTCAAGTCTCCCTGGTCTAAGTCCATCATCATCATCATCGTTATTAATATACTGCTTTTCAACAAAAGTTCACAAAGTAGTTTACAGAGAAAATCAAATAAACAAATGGTCCCCTGTCCCAAAAGGGTTCACAATCTAAAAAGATGCAAAAGATACCACCAAACCGCCACTAGAAAATACACTTTTAACCAGATTTTGTGCTAAAAAACAAGATCACTGCGACCTTGAAAATCCTCAATGCCTCTCCTGTGGATTTATGATACTTTCAACAGCAAGAAGCAAAACATGCAGGAAGCCGGTATAAACCCATTTTGTTTCCAACCATACTTGAATAGATCTCATCCAAAGTACTTACTTCACGGAAGAACAGCAGGTTTCCAATGAGTGGCAGAGGTGGAGGGTGACGAATGCCCACCTTCTTCAGTCTGGAGAATGCAGAAGTACTATGCCTGCAAAACAGTGAAATACAGTAAGTTCTACAACAGGCCATACGTTTAGAGTAAGAGGATAAAAACAAAAACTAAAGCAGAAATGCCCTGGAAAAGGAGCATAGCTGTGATGTGAAGCCACCATCCCTTGAATGTCTGCAGGATAAAGCATCGGTCAATAATCTATTGATTCCCAGTCTTGGTATCACCGTAACACAGATCTTTCTGCAGAAGGCGGATGGTGCAACCCTGACATTCAAACTTCAGGTAGCCCTGGATAGTTAGCTTCTTAGACCTTAAATCTGATAGCCCAATCCTATCCTGCGGTTGCAGGGGGTGGACGGAGTGGGTCAGGGAGGGGGAAGAACCGAGCAGGGACCAGGGTAGGGATGGGGATGTGTTGAGGGCAGGAAGGGGGTGGTTAGCAGCAGCAGCAGCAGCTCCACCAATATCCTATCCCTCTTCCCAGCCACGATCCACTTACATGGGTCCACTTGGACTTGCGCCAGCAAAATCGCTGGCACAGGTTCAAACAGACCCATTGGGGTAGCGGAGGCTTACCCCAGGGTAAGGGAATAAATGTTTCCCTACCTGGAGTAAACCTCCAGGACCGCCCCCCCCCCCCCAGGACACAGAGTGCGCTCCAGTGATGTGGCTGCATCGGCAGGGGGGACTGGGCTGCTAGACTACTCAAAGCATCTGGCTGAGTTTGAGGATTACCTACATGCAGACAAGGTGATTGAAATTTACACGCAGATAAGACTGAACTAATGATTGATCAGGCCTTGTGAGATGGATGAGGCCTGAGACTCCCCTCCCTGATGAGGCCATCCAGTTTCCTCCTGTCCCTCAGCCTCACAGCTCCCAGATGCTCCTCCATTCATTGCCTGACATAGGAATAAAATAATTGTATTTCATATCCACCCTTCACAACGAGGACTAGAAACTTCAAGCAGACTATCTTCAATTAAATCATTATAAATCAGGAAGCACAGAAGGTTAAACTGTTGTAAAGTGAAGCAGGTTTGTTTGAGTGAACTTTAGGGTTAAGAAGGAACGCAGTACAAAAAGAGAAGTAATTTGCTTTATTTATCTTTTCTCTTTTCAGGACTACCAAGCTGGGGCAGCTAAGAAATCAGTTCAAATAGGTTTCTGACACGCAAGTGTCAAAATACTGTCATTGCACATTGCAGCAATGCCAGAGATGCTACCTAAATGATTTCTCAGCTAATTAAAACAACACACAATTTGGTGAATTGAAAAACCAACATCTAAAGCAGGGGTGGCCAAACTTGCTTAATGTAAGAGCCACATACAATAAACTTCAGCTGTTTGAGAGCCACAATATTTAAGAAGCATTTAAATTCTGAAATATATTTACTCACCATGAACATTAAAGCTACGTTTTAAGCCAGTGGACTCTCCGTTTATACCTGGTAAATAATTATAAAGCTTGAAAATTTCTTATTTACCTTTTATATTAATTGTGATGCAAAAAGGACCTTAGAGTCATCATATTTCCGAGAGCTTCACAGTATACAGTATGTCAAAGAGCCGCATGTGGTTCATGAGCCGCAATTTGGCCACCCCTGATCTAAAGCTTAGCTACAAGATACTGCATTGGACAATGATGTCAAATGAGGCAGGAGGTCACTTTTGTAACATCTCAGCTAGAGATAACAGCATACTTCTCTAAGCTCGGCTTAACCCAGGGGTTCAATAAGCCAAGCTAAAAACAGAAACATTTTTTTAAATCCCCAACTTGGAAAAGTTCACCAGTTTTTGTTAATCAATGTTACAGCAACACAAACACCCATCTCTAATCTTTGCCAAATTCTGTTGGGAACTTTCCCAACTGTGTTCTTAGTCAGTGGAATTTTAAAAGGTGTGTGTGTGTTCAGCAGTAGTTTCTCCAAATCACCAGGAAACAAAGTGGACCCTTGCTAGGAAAGTATCCTGGTGGCAGGAAGTCTACAAGTTCGAGATCTAACTCAGAATTAAGCTGGAACCTTGACCAGAGCTTTAGGGGACAGGCTGTAGCTCAATGGTAAAGCACATGTTTTCCATGCAGAATCCCTGGCATCTCCAGGTAGGGTTGGACCTCCTACTTGAAACACTGGAGAGCTGCTACCAGTCAGTGTAGATAACATTGCCTCAGGTAGACCAGAGTCTGACTCTGTATTGCAGCTTCCTGTGTTCATCTCTTTCTTCTTGAAAATCAAAGGTCACCAAGCAGCTTCACCAACTCTGCCTTACTCCACCCCTTTCCTATGCAATTCCTCACTCTGTTTCCTATACAACAGTCTACTTTTTTATCTGCAGAATTTGTGAGACGCTCACAGACACAGTACTGTACTTCACCTCTCTGCTCCTCAAATCTGCCTGAATAATCTGAGAGAGAGAGAGAGTATACGCACGCATGTTAACTTGATGTGTTGTGCACAGCTGGGTTCACCCACACAAGTTATGCACTTTTACTTCTTGCTTTCTGCTTGTGATACAGGAGAGATCTAGGAAAATCTGCATTGATCTATATTTTCACATACAGGCATATTACCTGGTAGTAAGCGACTTCAAAGTACCCAGAATAACTTTAAAACATACACAGTATTTCAGTAAGCTCTGCCCCCGGATCCCAGAGGCTCCAGCCACTGGCAGAATTTTGTCTTTCAAAAGTTGACAACCCTATCAGAGCTCCTCCCTTTGCGGAGAGGCACAGAGGAGCCCCACCAAGATATGACCTACTGTTTTATCCCATGCAGGTCAATCTCTTGCAAGAGCTCACAACAACAAAGCTCAGGTGCTACAGAGGACAATATTCTGGAAGCCAATAAGCAACTCTCTCTACTGCCTTTCCTCCATTTATCAAGATTAAAACATGCAATCTTAGAACTCCTATGACTGGCAAAATATAACCATGCTATCCATATTCACATCTTCCTTGTTTTCTCACAATGGCTTCCTGCATTTCATCTTCATTATGAACAAAACTAATGGCAAGAAAGTCTACAGGTGCCGATACTTGCCACTAATCTACTCATGAAGAACATAAAACCCATATTTGACAGAAGAGAAAATAGTAGGGTTGTACAAAAAGGTGCGTCACTACCAAAAGTTACACACACAAACCAACCATAGAGAAAGCACTAAAATACACCAGACAGAAACGTCAAAAAATCCCATTTATAAGCTGTACACGAGTCCCAGCCAAAAGGGTAGAATATATAACAATTTTAAGTTTTCATGGCCTGCAATAATTCTTGAATATACTGGAGCAAACGGGTATAGAGTCATGGCAAAAAAGTTTTAAAATGGTACCAATAAAAAATGAGGAAAACGTAAGTGCAACTTGAAAGCGGTAGTTTGAGTTATATGCTAAGAGAGAGGTTTCAGGTAGAAGAGACCTTACATGACCAGGGGAACCTGGATGACTGGCGAGGTGGATCACTCTGGCCCCAAGGTCTTCCTCAGAGAGACCTTTTTAGGGCACCTTCCTCACAAAGGGAGGTTCCCTGGGGATCTTGCCAGGGGGTCCCATTACTCTGGAGTCATAGCCGCCTGGCTCAGTCCCACCAAGGTTTCCTCCAGGGCGAGTCAGCTCTCTTCTTTCTTTCTTCTCTGTCTCTTCTCTCTCTTTCCACCCTTCTTCACCTGGTCTCTCTGTCCTTTCCAATGCCTTCCCAGCCTGCTTCACCTCATCGCCATCCACCTCCTCCTTTCCCTTCTCCACTCAAGCCTCTCTCCCTGCTTTCTATCTTCTCTTCACTCCTCTCATCATCCCCACTCATTCTCCCCTGGCTCCTTCCTCCTCATGTTCCTTTCCTCACAGCCCTTTTTATGAACTGATATCTGTTCCCAGTGTTACTGGGGGGGGGGGCTGATGACTGAGCAATCAGCCCACCACCAGTCAGATGAGCTGCAGAGGCACACAGTGACGACATCACCACTGAGCCCCCTCCCCCCCCCCCGAAGCTCCAGATGAGCCTCAAGCAAGCTGGGTCCACTAAGGGCTGCAGCAATCCACATCTCACTTCAATGGTCAGAAACAATGGGGTCAAAATTAGTCATTTCCTTCCCCCATCCCACTTTTTATTGACTATTTAACATGTTTTTTCAATTATTCACCAGAGCCTTCAGGTCTGGGTATGTTAAAAATGTAAACATTATTTATTCATTTACATTGCTCCAGAAACGTGCTAGATAGATGATAAAAAATATATATCCAAAAATAGATTTTCACACATCCTCCCATCTTTGACAGAGAAAATCAGGTACACTTGCTGTATATTACCGGTAAGTGAAACATAGCAGTAAGCAGAACAGTATAGCAGTGAGCACACCAAATGAGCTAGCCATTATTATGAGGTCTGGTGACAAGGCCCACCAAATAATTTTTGAACAACTGATGTCAAATGACATCTTTCCCAAACAATGAAGAAATCACATTTGACTTCTAAACATCTACATAACTGAACTGGAGCTCATTCTCTAAATATTCAACCATCTCAGGAATGTTAAAATGCTGAACACATTAGCAAAATTGAGTTCCCAAGTATGACACACAGTCTTGTGCCAGCCAAACTAAGCATAGTTTACAGGGGTACTCATCCATATTAGGTACACCAGCAATGTTGCCAACTCACATATGATGTTTATCTAGACATAACAAAAAAGAAGAGGAAAGAGACATGGAACGGCAGCAGCTTGCGTCTCTTCTACATCTACGGCCCAATCCTATCTGCTCCAGCGAACATTCTAGCACTTCTTCCACTGGTGCTGACTGCCATAAAACAGTCAGTGCCAGTCGTAAAAGGCGCTCTGGTAACACACGAAGCCACGTGCAGTTGGAGCGCCAGTAGGAAAGCGCTCCAGAGCAGCGCTCCAGAGCAGCACAAAGACAGCAACGACGGAGGTGGGAGAGGATGGAATGGGGCAGGGGGAGGGCAGGGCTGCAATGGGGCAGGGGATGAGTGGATTGGATCCGGGAAGGGGGCATGTTTAGCAGCAGCCAAATCCTAACCCCCTTCCTGGATCTGATCCTGCAGTGCGGGTCCACATAGACCTGTGCTAGCTAAATAGCTAGCACAGGTCTGAGTAGACCCCCACTGCGCTGTGGAGGCTTACCCCCAGGAAAGGGAATGATTGTTCCCTTCCACAGAGGAGACCTCTGCAACTGTCACCCCACAAGATGCAGTGGTAGGATTGGGCTCTTAGCCAATTAAAGACCACAGTATTGCTCTTAAACAGATTGTGCAATTATGAAGGCCAAGGTTGTCTGTGATCCTGAATACACTTACTAGCAAGTAAACTCCACCGAACAGTGGGATTTTTGAATGGACTGCTAGAGATCTAACCCAAAATGTCTGTCTAACGGCATAAACCTGTCTATATCTTTGAGCAGTGGAACGCTGCTCCGCCAATCTAGGGTGTCGCAAATGTGCCGTAAAGCATGTTTGCGGCACCTGGCAAGTAGACGGCACCACTCCCATCGCCCCAGATCCCAAGGAGCACCCGCCAGGGAAGGCAAGTTCCCCACTGCGTAGTGGAAGGGCAGGGGGAGAGGACGGGCCAGGGGCATTCCGTGAGGGGAGGGATTGGTTGGCAGGGCCTGAAAAGGGGAAGGGATCAGTGGCAGCGGCTATCCCACTTCCCGGGCCTACCTGACATTATACCACCTTCTTGAATGTACAAAACAGCTGGCTCACATTCAAGTAGACCCATCGGGGCAGCTGGGGCTCCACTCGGAGTAAGGGGATGACTGTAGGAGTCCTCTAGTTGTACGGATGCTGGGTCCTATCTGGCTAGGATGCAGCGCAGGCTCTACGTCCACGCTACAGCCTAGCTAGACAGGATTGGGCTACCCACCATGCAAACTGTTTCTCCCAACTCCTAGTCCAGTACCAAAATCATCATTCCTCCAAACATGAACATATAGTGCAATTTTGCCCTTGATGCTTTCATGGATGACATGTTATTCTTTTTGCTTTGCATTCCTTTACTGCTGTAGGGGGTGGGAGGAATTTATTTTGTACAGAGGCTTTTTGTGGGGTTTTTTTTTTAGTTTAAAATGCAATTTCACTAAGCAGTATAAACTTTCATAACTTTTTTCATCATGCAATTACAGGCCTTAATTATGTAATTCGACATCTTAACTGCATAATTAAAGGACATGATGTTTCAGCTTAATTAGGCACCCTAATTATTATGCAAGTTCATATCCCAGCACTGTGATCCCCTTTGCAAACAGAGAACAAGTGCTCCTAGACAGAACTCCAGCCGTTTTGTACATGTCAATAAGAACGAATGGATCCGATCTGAATACATTAAGATACTCAAAAACGAAAGGAAGCACCTGGCTCTGTAGCATGATTAGTATTCGTTGTGTTACAATGATCGGAGTGGGTTTGTGTTCTTCCTTCCCTGAGAAACAGCAGAGGGTGCATCACAAGGGGCAGAGGCATTCCTCTTTAACATACAGAGATAGGGAATTGGTTATGTTCAGGGAGCCATAAAAAATGTGTGCATGCATATTCCGTGTCTCACATTTGCTCCTAGATATGCCTACTCTCACACACTTACAAATTGGCATTCACGTTGCACACACACAATTGTTCTGCTTTTACGATCACAGGGATCCTTACACACTTTGGGCAGGCCGAGATATGACAGGCAATGGCATGGCACGTGTGGTGAGTCTGTTCTAAAGCCAGTTTCAGTTAAGGCAGTTAAGTTCCAAGGCAGATGACGCAGCCAGGCTGATGACGTGGCCACTTTCCAAGCTAACATCACTGTCAAGCTGGAGGCAAGGGATGGACGAAACCTGCTGGATCAGTTCTCTTATACTCTTGTCAGGGATCCGTCACCCCTGACTCAACTCCACCACACCCTTTCAGGGTCTCGTCGCTGGTGTCACCATCACCCCACGTTGCCCCCACTCCGGGGACCTCTCCAGGGCGGCCACTTCAGCTAGAGGTGGCAGAACCCCCGGTGGGACCGAAGTTGCTGCCACTACCCCCTGCCAAGCCCAGCCTGAGTCCTCCGAGTGCTGGCAGGATCTCACCCCCGAGTGCAGGCAGGATCTCGTCCCTGACATGAAAGGAGGCCAGGGAAGGGGGCGGAGCAGCAGAATTAGACAGCCTTAAAAAGGGAGGCTGATGAGGAGGCTCAGTACCTGATGCAGTGTTTCCCAAACATTTTCGACCTGTGGCTCCCTTGACCATTGGCAACCATTGGCCGTGGCTCCCCATTACATTATGTTGATGCCTGCCAATTGGCATTCCACTGTTTTGAGAGAATTCCATGGCACTCCGCGGCTCCCCTGGCTGGTTTCCGCGGCTCCCCTGGGAGCCATGCCTCCCAGTTTGGGAACCACTGCCTGAGAGGCTGTCAGAGAGTGAGGAGTTCCCTGACTGCCTAAGACCAGGAGCAAGAGAGCCTGGGCAGGATGATGACCACGGGTGTAGTAACTCCCTCCCCGTCCTGTCTGAGGCAGGGGCAGGAACCTCAGACTCTTATATACAGGTGGGCCCCCATATCCGCTGGGGATATGTTCCAGGCCCCTCCGTGGATACTTGAAACCGTGGATAAGAGCGAACACTCCCTCCATGGTTTCCTGAGGGCCCCCCCACCCTGCCTCCCCTGCAGGCAGGCATGCTTGCCCCCCCAGCTCTTATTTTTCTTTCAGCAAGCTTTGTTTATTCCTTAAAACAAACAGAGAAGCAGCCTCCATTGCAGGCAAGTAGAACGAGACTAAGTCCTAGAGAGGCTCTGCAAGGTTAACAGAAACCTTGCAGAGCCTCTCTAGGACTTAGTCTCGTTCTACTTGCCTGTAATAAGCAGCCAGAGGCTCCTTCTCCTGTTTGTTTAAGGAAGAAATGAAGCTTACCGGGGGGAAAAGTAAAAGCCTGGGGGGGGGGTCCTCACGATCTGTGGATAACTGAAACCGTGGATAGCGAATCAGTGGATATGGGGGCCCACCTGTACTCTGAAAACTCTGAAAGTTATCATTTGGGCCATCATCTCTTGTGACAGTGTTCTGCCTAGTACTTGAAACACACTGAGGGTTAACCCCTGGTAAAGAGGCCTTTTGCTGGACATCTCAAATTGGAATTTGCAACAACTATATGGTTAATTGGGATATAATGTTACTGATGTTGCATCTCCTGGGACACCGATGAGCATGGTACCAGGTGTCTGCACCATGTGTGGTGAAATCCTTCCACTAGGCGGGTTGATAAAGACACCAAGCGCCTCCAGTGTGTTGAGGCAACTTCTGTATGGGATCCATTCAGCCATTTACTATATTATGCATAGGAATGGGTGTGTAGCAGGGACTTCCGGCTAGGAGGACATGGCTGGCTGACAACTCCGCCGATCGCTCTGTATTGACGGAGTACATCTGATGGACTTAATTATTCTACCCCTGGATTAAAAGGGAGTACGAAGAGATAAACCACATTTCTTTCAATCGCCCTCATTCTGACACTTCAAGGCAAAGGCTCTGAAGTTTTGGGTTGTCGGTGAGGAAGAATTGGACTACCATCGAAGCTCCGTCCGCAGATGAAGCGTAAGCCAAGCCACCTCCCACATGCTTCGCTTTACTTAGGCAAGAGGCGTAGAAATGATTTATGAGTTGGAGAAATTAGCCGAGATAAGAGTTAACGCTAAAAATAATACGTTGCGATAAGGCGAACTGAACATCCGAAACTGAAAGTTGGAAAGACGAAGTTAAAGTTACAATAGTGGTGAGTTTTATTGAATTACTTTTTTGTTTTGTACTTATGGAAGATTAAAACAGTAAAAAGGTTTTTTTTAATAGATATTTCGGTAAGAGAAAATTGTCCGGGACTTTGTTGACATTCCTGACATTTTTGCTAAAAGAATATGAGCCCTTCCGTGTTAGAGTTCATGGATCCTGGCAATTAATCCTTCTGTTTCACGTCGTCGACCGCAGAAGTTTTTTATATTACCTCTTCTTTTTTTTTTAAGAGAAGAGAGATTGGCATCTGGTGAAAAAATTGCAACATGACTACAATATTGTCTTGCTTTAAGAAATGGGAACAGAGATTCGATGTAAAGATGACAATTTTGGAGGAAAATCTTCAGAATATGATTGCAGAACTGAAACAAGCAGGGAAGGAAAAGGATGAAAAGGATAAATTAAAAGACTCTACGTCGGCCTCCCTTGCTCCCAATAAAGAGAAAATTGTCTTTCGGGAGAGGAATATAGAAGACGTGAATGATTCTGTGGAAAAGATTGCAAAGTGGATACAATTTAAAAAACAAGGGACTTTTGGGAAATATTCAAAGATGAAGAAGAGGAAGGAGAGGAAGAAGAAGAAGAAGAGGAAGAAGAAGAGGAAGAAGAGGAAGGAGGAAGGGGAGGGATGGAAGGGGTAATGGCAAAGTGTCAAAAATGTTTTATTATTAAGAAACAAATAGATATGACTTGTTTTTAAGAAACTTATATTAAGAGTGATGGAAAATTTTTGATGATGAATTAACAAATTTGAAGACAAAAATGGGGTGACTTAATAAATTTAAAAATTTGAAGTGGAAGTTAAGATTTTTAGATGATAAAGGAAAGGTTAGTTAACCCTTTTGTGAATAAAAGAAAAATGTTTTATTATTTGAAAAGACTTAAGTAAGATGTGATTTGTTTTTAAGAATTTTATATAAAAAGGGGATATAGATTTTTTTTAAAAAAGAAACATTTGAAGGTTTTTATTTTAACACATTTGGAGAAAAATGGGGTGGCTTTATATATTAAAATATTTGAAGTGGGAATTAAGATTTTGGGATGATAAAAGAAAAGTTAGTTAATCTTTTTATGAATATTTGGATACCACTTATAGATTCTTTAAGAGAGAGAGAGAGAGAGAGAAGGAGTGATGAAGTGTGAATTTAATGAATAGTATATTAGAGATATAGGCTTAGTTAGATATTAGAAGTAGAAAATAGATAATAGTATACAAGTAGGATTTACTGCTTCGCGCTTGCTGTAATCTTTCGTAGTATGTTGTATTGTTTTGTTTTGTTTTTGTTTTGTAGTCTATTAATAAAAATTAAATATATTAAAAAAAAAAAGGAATGGGTGTGTAGCAGGGATACTTCCTAGCAGGACTCAAGTGAACATAGCAAAAAAATCACCTTACAATGTCCCAAGCAGGTTAAAAAAAAAAGTCAGCCTTAAAGTGACAATATCCTTAAGCCAACTTTCCTGCAGCCGTCAACACAGGACGACCATCTATCTTTCCCTCAGGTCTCTCCTGCTCATTTCTCCTTTGCATAGGAGATTGTCTTTGGAAGTATCTTTTAGTTTATTCAAGACCACTATGTGTGACATCATGGAATGGACCTCCAGCTCCCTGTGGCTATTTGATCCATACTACTCTGCATCCTATCACACAACACCAGCTGAATGTTGCAATGTTCCACTCAGGGCAAGAGTCTCCTCTCTTCAGAAAAAGGGCTGACTTGGAGAAAGCTGCTCCATTCTTGCATCAGTTCTGTTTTCTCTCATAGATGACAGAGCGTGGCATGTAAATTTCTTATCTCATACATGATTGACAATGCCAGAGGGGCTGTTGCTTTGGTTTCCTCGTGTTCTTTTTTGGTTTTGAATGGGTGTTTAGCATGCTTTACATCATTGTGTCAGCCAAAGAATGCGCCCCTGGCGTTTCAAAAGATGACACAACCACCGAGGCCTCTGTCACTCCTGCCACGAACCCACAAAAAGGGAACAAAGTCTGCCAACGAGTGCAACCTAGGAAGGACACCTATGCCTGAAGATCGCAGTATTAGAATTAAAAGGGATCAAAAGGCCATCTAGTATGACCCCTTGCATACTCCTTAACAGCTCTGTTATCGGGGACAGTTCCTGTTTTCTGGTGTTTTGTGCCCCCACTTTCATTTTTGATGGGGGTTAATTTATTCATTTAGATAGTGCCTTTAAAAAAAATGCTTTGTGTGCATGAGAGTTGCCATTACTGCCATCCCTCAATTTAAATAACTGAACACTGGATAGATGAATCTTGCCCCAGAAGGTGCACAGACCCTAAAGCACCATCTCTAAGTGCAAAACCTGCCACTTCATATGCTGTCGCTAGTGAGTTTATTGTGAAACGTAGCCTGAATGCAACTGAGCTGCAACTATAATATAGCAAGTACAACTAGCAGCCCAGTCCTATAGGCACATTATGATGGTGAAATTCACATTCCGCCATCCTAAATGGAGCGACTCCACCGCCAAGCACATTGGAGCTGCTGGTGCAAATGGTGGCAGCTCTGTGAACCTGCAACTAGAGCAGTTAAAAGAGGTGTGGGGAAGTTCAGGGGGCAGAAGGCAGGGAGTTAATTTAGAACAGAGGTTCCCAACCTGTGGTATGGGTGGTACGTGGACCACAGGCTGGGGGTACGCGGGCCGCCAGCACCTGAGATGGAGCCCAAAAAGCGGCACCTCGAGCTCTGCCGAGGCAGCAGAGCTTGAGCGTGCAGGCTCCAGGTGTTGGGAATGGCCCTCCCTCCCCTGCATCTTCCCTCCCCTTCCCAAGCTCCAGTGTGGCTGCAAACCCGGAAGAAAGTGCCAATGACGGCATCGGCACTTTTTACGGTGCTATGCAGCCAGCCGGGGCCCCACATAGGTGGTACACAGGCTGAAAAGGTTGAGTACCACCAATTTTGATTTTTTTTTTATCAGCACATGTCATGCCAGACCATATGTTGCCAATTTCTAATGCATTGAATTCCATTCTTTTACCCTGAAAGGTTTTAAGACTGCTTATCTACATGTTCTTTTGTGCTCGTCTTCCAGGTTATCTATATTCTATACTATTCAGTAACTCTTCAGAAGGAATTTTAAAAAGGGGAGCAGATGAGGGACTTTCTGGAAACCCTCCTCTCCCAAGATCCCCCCCCCCCGGTTCAATTGAGTCAGCCCTGGATTAAATCAGGTTCAGGTCAAGCTCCCCTAGTGCCCAAGATCATGAGGTCCAGGCACCTCTCTCTCTCTCTCTCTCTCTCTCTCTCTCTCTCTCTCTCTCTCTCTCACACACACACACACACACTGCCATGCACATTTTCCGCCATCACACCCTCCAATCTCCCTTCCACCCACCAATCACCATTGTCAACAACTCCACTAATCTCCCCCATTCCACCATCTTCCAATTACTCTCCGCCCTCTCACTGATCTCTCCACCAATCCATGCCATCAACAATCATCCCCATCAGTAGGCTTACCTAAAGTCGGACGTTTCCGGAGTGCTTCCAGCTTCGCGCAGGCGCACACAGAGTCTAGGCCTGGTCTGAACAGAGACGCAGTGGCAGCGTATTAGCGCTGTGGGGGGGGGCAGTCCCAGCCAGCAGGGATGAAGAGAGGACCGGCCGGGAGCCTGGAATTTGGGTTCCCGAACCAGGATTGTCCTGGCCGGATCTGGGACTATGGTAAGCCTACCCATCAGTCCCTATGAACTGGCCCACCCCTTCAGTCCAACCCACTTACTCTGTCGTCCAACCTACCTGCTGCCGCCGCCGGCACCCTCCTCTTCCTTTCACTCTTGCCATTCCAAAAGCAAAGAGGGAAGGAGTGGGGAGAGAAGTAGAGAGGAGCATCCTAGAGTGGCTCCTCTTCCCACTTCCTCCCTCTCTTCTTCAATAGCACAGGAAGGGAGCCAGGAAGAGGACGATTATGACGACAGCGGTTTGGCTCTTTCAGCAATGCCAAATAATAGACAGCCAGACCGACCCCCTAATAAGCTGCCAGGGACCCATAGTCTCACCAGGGCTTATGAGAGGGGTGGCCAGATCAGAGTCCTATTTCCCGAGTAAAGACACTTGCTCCTTATGTCTTAACAGGGGCCTTACTTTTTCCACTATCCTGTTATGATGTAAACAGGAATTGAGACCATTGGTGGAGTGAAATCCGGGCTCACAAACTGCAACGCACATAAAAGTTTTCTTTTTCAGTTATAGCTGCTGGCACGCTGGCAAGTGCAAGCCTGAGCCATCTCTCACTTACACACACCTGGTTTATGAAGCAGAACAAACAGGAGTGATGACTCAGTGCCACTTACGAAATGCACATTTCTATAGCTGAATGTTGCTGCTGTTCTCATTGTTGTGTTAACAAGCTGCTGCAGCTGATGATAATAATAAACCAGTACAAAGGGTATTTGGCTTTAGCTCTGTTAGATTATCAGCACTGGAGATTAAATATATTCTGACAGGCCACTGAACTAGCAAAGCAAAAACAGGGGGAATGTCAAGATTTCTCACACTATCAGCCACCGTTTATTACATTTATATCTCGCCCTTCTGCTATGGACATTGGAGCCACTTTGCAAGAGATCCTGGTCAGTCAAAAAAGCTGACCAGAAAGCTTCAGAGATGGAACACTGAGGGGAGCAAATTCTTGCATTTGCCAACAGTCAGAGGGCTAAAGAAGGCCACTTGGGAGGGCTAAAGAAAGCCACTTGCCTCCCAGGACAAACATCACAGCAAAGGGACAACCAACCAGGTCCCAGCGGTCAGTCAGGGAAGGAGCAACTGGAGGCAGCACACTTCCTCCGTCCCCGTCCAGGAGGAACACTCTGCTCCAACTTTCAGTTGCCTGGAAAGTCTCAAGGCCTCAAGTTCAAGCAATGGCCAGGATAGGGTTGGGGGAGCAAGAGCCAACCAGATCTCCATCAGCAACAGGGGAATAGTCATGGGGGCTCAATCAAATTAGGCCCACACCCATGAGAGAGCTCAGCCAGCCAGGCCAACCTCTGGATGCCCCCATTGCTAGTGGTGCCAGGAGTCGGGCAAAGCAGCAGTGTGAAAGGGAGGTACCTACTGGTGGGTTGGGGTTGTCTGACTGTCATCATGCATGGATTGCTGCCTCCCATACAAGGGTAATGCAATGGCATCAGTGTGCAGCTTTGTGATTGTGGGTGGCAGTGTCGTTTCCAGGGAGTGGCGATAGGTATTGCCATGTTGTTTCTACAGCTGGT
This sequence comes from Plestiodon gilberti rubricaudatus, assembly GCA_026170595.1. Lineage (NCBI taxonomy): Eukaryota > Metazoa > Chordata > Lepidosauria > Squamata > Scincidae > Plestiodon > Plestiodon gilberti. The sequence goes on from JANXHW010000005.1 coordinate 112,748,007, forward strand.
GTGCTGCCGACTCCACTACTGAGTGAATATAGGACCCTAACGACATTGTGCTGCCAGTGTTCCTGGCAAAGTAGCTGCCTGGCATAGCAGGTCTACTGCCCATTCTGGCATTGCAAAAAAAAAAAAAAAAAAAAGTACTGAAAAAGGCCAAGCAAATAACTCATTGCAAGATTCAAAAGGTTGTTATCAGTTCCCTCCAGGGAACAAAGTATTTCAGGGTGCCTCAGCCTTTTCACACACACACACACACACACACACACACACACACACACACACACACACACACACACACACACTCTACAGAAGTGTGAATTCAGCTCACAAGAAAGAAAAAGCCTGCTACCGTTTCCATAACTCAGGAATGAAAGTTGGTCTTTGGCTGAAAGATGAAATTCACAGGAACTGACACTATTCCTACCCATTTCAATCTTGAATCCAACCATTGTAAATAATTAGAAGTTGTCCAGGGATTGTTAACCCGGGATAACCAGCCACTTACAGAGGCCCCAAGATAGGCTTGCCTGTTAAAGGGGCAGTAAACAGCGCTCCGTGTTCCAGCCGCATGCTACGCGCTGCGGCAAGGAGAGTCATGCCAGCCACATGACCACCGAGGCATCTTCGGACAACGCTGGCTCTTCGGCTTTGAAATGGGGATGAGCACCACACCCTAGAGTCGGACACGACTAGACTTAATTGTCAGGGGTCACCTTTACCTTACACAACACGCACAATGCAACATATTACATTAAAATAAATCAGTGCAGCTTAAGCCAACGTTTTACTCTGCAGCTAATCTTCAGACAAGATTTGAACAATCTATATCCAAGTTTAAAAGTTGTTAAGCTTCAAGCTAACAAGTCAGTGGTACAGACATTACCTCTTAAATCATTCCAACACAGATCTACAGGATCGCATGGACAAGCATGTGTCGACACTGTGCGGAGTTGCTGCTTTCATGCTCAGGTTAAAAAACTAGCAGATGAAAAACAACACCTCCTCCCTTGCTGAACCTGGCATTGGAGCAGCTCCAGATGAACCCTACAGGTGCATTGGCAAACTCTCTAGACTAGCATCTAGTGGTTTTTTTCCCTCACATCATGTCCCTAGGACAATATCAGAGAGAGAGAGAGAGAGAGAGAGAGAGAGAGAGAGAGAGAGAGAGAGAGATTCCTCTCTTGACTGGTATCTTTTATTTTGGGAAGTGTGGCCAGGGGAGGAGCCATGCTGGTGACAAAACGCAGCAATGTCAAAATCCTGGATTTCTCCACTGATTTCTATAGGCAGCCGTTAGCGCCAATGGGAGCTTCCCTCTGGGGGGGGGGGGAATAGCAATCATGAGGGACCCAATCCCAATCTGAACCATGACAGAGGAAAAGCTCCCACTGAGGAGGAAGAAAAAGCATGACAACCTTCCTCTACTCTTGCCACGGTCCTGATTTGGACTGAGTCTCCCAAAACTGATTTTTTAAATAGTTAAGAAAACAAGCACACAAGGGCCAAACTACTGCTTTTAATGTCATGTGTAGTGTGGGCCTGAGACCCAAGCAGCTGGCCAAGGTAAGTAATACAGGATTAGATAGACTAGTAATAACCTGACTCCAAATAAGGAGTTTTCTATGTAGACACCGTATGAGCAAATCAAGTATCCTACACCAGCCAAGATTCAGGAATCAAAGGAAGAATGATTCTCGCCTGCACTGAGGATCAGAAAGAAAGCAAGAGACTATCTTCGGGGGGGGGGGGGGAACCAACTCATACTCAGAAGGACTTCCTCTCTCACCACTGGTTCAATGTTTTTCACCTTTACATGGTTTGAATTTGTTCTTGGCCTCCGTGACAAGCACAAACACAAGACAAGACTACTATATGAATGAAGCCTTTTGTGTAACTCACAGGTGCCCTGTATGTCACAGTACATGTGTAATAAATATGACGCAAGTCCAGTCCTGCCAGCATCTCCAGCATGCCTTGAAAAGTGACCACCAGGAAAGGATTGCGGAGCCTGTTTTTAAAGCCATGCGCAAGACTAAACACCACCAATCAAGCGTAACTGGAAATAAAAATATATACACACACACACACACTTGCTGCAATGGTTTTTCTGCATTAGAATACATAACCCGAAACCCCTATGTAACTAATACAGCAGACACAGAGGCAAGCAGGTCGATCCGAGAATAGATTTCTGGATGTTTTCAGCATGTGGTTTGCTGTGCTGGCTTTGACAGTATGAGAGAAATTTCCACTGCACAAAGAACTGTTGCACAATCAAACCACTGCAAACGACAACTGACATAACAGGAGAGAGGGAGCTGGCAGAGGGAAGGCCAAGCTTTTGCAATTCAAATATGCTTTAAAGCCTATTCAAAAGGGATGAACAGCAGCCATGGATGCTAAGGGTCCCTCTAGGCCAAGATCCCGTTTCCAGCAGCAGTCAGCCAGATACTTCTGAGAATTAGGGTATGAAGGCGAAAGTCCATCCCCACTGTTTGCCCCACCCGAATGACTGATATTCAGAGAATACTGCCTCTAAACCTGGAGGGTCATCCCTCTCCCTCCATAGTTCCAATCTATGGGGGTCCAGTTTGGCTGCTAAACAAGAATATGTTTAATGTAATATGCTCTTTCAATCTAAGGAGGAAGAATTCCTTGCTCTCAAAAAGGAACACATATACAATGCTTTTGCCCATGAGCCACTGTTATTGGTGTGGCTCCTGACTGGAAGGAGACACGTCTAGAACACCAACTCACGCAGAGATGCAATATGGAACCTCCTCTGAAGCAGGGCTGTTAAACTGGCTAAAAAAAGTTCTTTCCTGTACCTTTAAACAGCCTGATCTATACATATTAGAAGAAGATGGTGTTTATCTCCATGCCACGAAAAGCTTCACCTGCCGATTCCAGCTTACCAAGCTGCAGCTAAAGACACTGGAGGAGTCATAACTTTTTGACCAGTCAGCTGGCAACTCTACTCGGAGGGTAGGTCAGTTTTGCTCCTCTGCATTGGAAGGGACTGAACGCTCAAACCACACGTCCAATGCAGAGATGCAGCAGAAGTGCCTGTCTCCCAGGGCCAGCCCAAGACCTCCTGACGCCTGAAGCGACATGCCAAATGTTGCCCCTATTTACCCAACGATGTGCCAGCCTCCGCTCCTCCCATTCTCCAATGCTCTAGCTCAGCGCTCTCCTCCGCTCCATATTTCTTCTTACTCTCTGTCCCTCTCTTCCTTTTCCAACCCAGGGAGTGGAAGGAGAGTAGATAGGCACCAATCTGCTGCCTGAGGCAACCGCTACAGTTGGCCTCATGGAGGGGCCAGCCCTGCTATCTCCTACTGGAGATTAGAGACAAGTTGAGAGCACTAAACCACCCAGAGAGGCGGTAGGAAGCATCTCCTGCAAATGGAAGACCCTTGAGGGTCAAACTACATGTTCAGGGGCTGTCATTAAGAAATAGTATTAAAATTGGAGGTGTTTCTTTTTCACAAAAAAGCAATTGCGGGAAGGGGGAAGACGATGCAGATCTGGACCACAACACACAGGGAGAGGAGAGGTTAACAGTAAATAGCTGCTTTGGGGGCAATACTTGGCAGGAAAATGGCATGGGGAAAGTGTTAACCTCTCTTCCCCATGCACTGTGCTTCATATCTGCAACCCAGCTGCTTTTTGTGCAAGAGAGAGACACTTTCAGTGTTAAGCTTGTCTCTTAACAGGTTTATCATAACACGCATGTTGCTGTTGGTTGTTGTAAGCTCGAGCAAACAAAACATGCGCTAACCACGCCTCACCCCCCGCCACCTACATTTCCACAGATCTTCAAGTGAGTGTCACATGTTGTAGCCAACTCGACCAATTCCATCTTACCAGGACTGGCTAATCTGTAGAACTTATTGATACACTTATTTCATAAATAAATACTTTATTTCTTAACTGTAATATGTATACACTGCTTTTCCAAAACGTTCAAAGCAACTCGCACTGCAAGAAAGAATCGAACAAACCAACCATGTAATATTAACATTAAATCAAATAGCAAGATAGACACAGACACAGACACAGACCTTAACCAAAACTTTGACAAAAGAGGTCTAAAGTCAGTACAGTATAAATGTGCATAAGTTGTGTTCATGAGAATTTCCACCAGGTGCAGCTTCTCTCAGCATAGAGTCATGATGCTTAAGAAGATGCACTGGTGAAAGATTCCCTGTAATGCAATTCTCTAAGCCGGTACAGAATGTGCTCTTAATTCCATTCTCAACCTAGTTGTTCACCATTAGTGCTTCTGCCCTTGAAAATTCTCTGTGAAATATTCTCATTTCTTGGCTTCCCCAACATACCATCCTGTTTGCTTAAACTAAATGCCAAGATTTGGGTTTGCCTCTTGATGCTCAGAACGGGAGACAAGAGTTCCTTGAATGAAATTAGCAGCGTGTCATCCAGCAGTCTGGGCTACGCAGCAAATTACAACATCTGCTTGACCACTCCTGGGCTGATGAAATACTATGCACAACTAGTGACTTTAAAAGAACTAAGAACAAAGTAACTTTTGGGCAATACCTCCTTGCTTCATTCTTCGAATGCAGACATTTTTTTAAGCAACTACTAACTGCCTGAGACTGCAGAGAAATTAAATGAGTTATTTGCATCTGTCTTCACGGCAGAAGACCTCAGGCAAATACCACTGCCGGAACGGTCTCCCCTGACTAAAGAATTAAGTCAAATAGAGGTTAAAAGAGAAGACGTCTCAGACTTAATTGACAAAATAAAGATCAATAAATCACCAGGCCCGGATGGCATCCACCCAAGAGTTCTGAAGGAACTCAAGAATTAAGTTGCTGACCTATTGACCAAAATATGCAACTTGTCCCTTAAAACGGCCACTGTGCCAGAGGATTGGAGGATAGCTAATGTCACGCCAATCTTTAAAAAAGGAAGGAGGGGGGACCCGGGAAACTACAGGCCGGTCAGCCTAACATCTGTTCCAGGGAAGATGGTGGAAAGTCTCATTAAGGATAAAATCTTAAAATACATAGAAGAACAAGCTCTGCTGAGGGAGAGTCAGCATGGCTTCTGCAAGGGGAAGTCTTGCCTCACAAACCTGTTAGAATTTTTTGAAAAGGTCAACAGGCATGTGGATGCGAGCGAACCCGTGGATATTATATGTCTGGATTTTCAGAAGGCGTTTGACACGGTCCCTCATGAAAGGCTCCTGAGAAAACTCCACAGTCAGGGAATAAGAGGGCAGGTCCTCTTGTGGATTAGGAACTGGTTGAAGACCAGGAAACAGCGAGTGGGAGTCAATGGGCAGTTTTCACAATGGCGAGAGGTGAAAAGCGGTGTGCCCCAAGGATCGGTCTTGGGACCGGTGCTTTTCAACTTATTCATAAATGACCTGGAGTCGGGGATAGGCAGTGAGGTGGCCAAGTTTGCAGATGACACTAAACTTTTCCGGGTGGTGAAGACCAGCAGGGATTGTGAAGAGCTCCAGAAGGATCTCTCCAAACTGGGAGAATGGGCAGCAAAATGGCAGATGCGCTTCAATGTAAGTAAGTGCAAAGTGATGCACATTGGGGCAAGAAACCAAAATTTCACATATACGCTAATGGGTTCTGAGTTGTCTGTCACGGATCAAGAGAGAGATCTTGGGGTACTGGTGGACAGGTTGACGAAAGAATATATTTATTTACCCAGCATGTAATTCATCTGTGGAACTCCTTGCCACAGGATGTGGTGATGGCACCTGGCCTAGATGCCTTTAAAAGGGGTTTGGACAGATTCATGGAGGAAAAGACCATCACACGTTACAAGCCATAAGCAACCTCCTGGTTTTAGAAGTGGGTTTTCTCTGTGCCAGGTGCAAGGGAGTGTCAACGGGAAACAGGTTATCTTGTTGTCTTGTGCTCCCTGAGGCATCTGGTGGGGCCACTGTGTGATACAGGAAGCTAGACTAGATGGGCTTTTGGCCTGATCCAGCAGGGCTCTTCTTATGTTCTTATGCCTGCCAGACTCAGAGGGGAAACCAGTTCACTGAGATACGAAAACCCCAAGAACATGCTGTTCAGGGCAGTTTCTGTGACTCAATTTCACAAAACAATAACTTAGGACAGGGGTTCTCAACCTTTGGAGGCCCGGGTACCCCTTATCACGGTAGGATATATAACCTCTGATGCCCTTTCGGTGCCAAGTAACAATCTCATTATTTTCCCTGCCCTTTTAAAACATCAGCTGAATTATTTCAAACCTGCTCCTGTTGATGCAATTTTATCTTATTGTCTTAGTATCTTTAGTTTTTCATTGTTCGTTTTTTTTTTAAGTGTCCGTAACGCCACCATGAGTATGGGTGGGGTATACATTTTTAAATAAATACATGTTGCCAGATTACAGTTGTGCACTATTTAAAATTTAAAAGGTTGGAGGAGAGGAAGGGAAGGGTCACTACCACCCGTTGCAGAAGAGGATGGAGAAACGGTCTGGGGAAGCAAAGATCATCTCTGCCAAGTAGAGGAAGCCCCATTTCCCAGCATGGCTATGTATCAAGACACCAAATACTAGTGGTAATCAGTGCTCTGGTCATGTCAACAATTTGACAGGAGGCAATAATAGCAGTGGAATATGCCAGTGCAATTTCTTTGATTAGGGGGTGATTGTGTGCCATGAGAGAGATGTTCAAACTCTTCCATTTCTTCACTGTTGTTATGCTGGTCCTTTTCAAATACTGTACATTTGAGAAACCGCCATATTTTATTCTTAGCACTATTATCCCTAACCCCAACTCCTACATCAGCAATGCAAAAACACAGAAGGAACAGGCACAGCCAGAAAAGACACTGGAGGGGGGAAAGTGACCAGGCTGACATGATGATGAAAGTTTTGCTTCAGGCAGCGGGTTGGGGAACGTAAAGGAGCAATGAAGGATATGATGTAGATTTTCTGGAAAAATTGAATCAGCGTTTGCAACAGCAGTGGACAGACTTGCAGGTGAAGGACAGGGAACATGAGGTGTCCCTCCAACTTTAAGCTCCAGCTTGAAGGAGATGTCTGGATCCCACCAGGGGCTGCTCCAGTTGTTGGAAGACCCCGGGGCAAAAGAAAGCACATGTGCTATTATTATTATAATAAGCCCCTCCCATGATGTCCAGGAACAGGTAGCTGGAAGGACATGAGCCCTCCTTCGTGCTGCAGGTTCCCAGCTAGATTTCCCAGGTGAGCACAACCCGTGATGCCCTGCTAGGAAAACTGAAGGCAGTGAATGGCCGAGAGTCCTCTTTCTCTCTTTTTTTAATCCTCAATATTTTATTAAGATTATATACAATTTTACAATGTCAACAACATTCTATAGGAAAAGTAAACACAAGTGCAAGGCCCTAAATTGTTATTCCATACATTTCATCAACTACCTAAACAAAATATCTACGTAAGAAAAAAAATAAAAATAAATCCTTGGTAAATTTATTCCTCAAATCCTAAAGTTACTAAATCATTGTTCTCCTTCCTTAACAAAAATACCACCAACGGCTCCCAATTCTTCACAAAACTGGAAAGTGTCTTTTCCTTTAATAATCTCGCAAATTTATCCCATTTCTGCAAAGTTCATGACTTTTAACAACCATTCATTCTAGGTAATTTACCGTGATCTTCCAATATTTAGCATGCAGGGTTCTTGCTGCACTTGTCATGTAAGCAAATAAGGTAGCAAGATTCTTATCCAAATCTTCCTGCATTCCTAACAAAAAATTCTCTGGCTTCATCCTTATATTTACTTGTAGAACCATTTGTATCTGGGGTGACAGTCCACTTTCATGGCTGCCAAGATCATTCTGGGAGGTGGCGCTAGAGAACTCAAGATTATTTCATTGATCATTACAGATCAAAAGGGATCGAGAATAAAATGGCCAATATTATTATGGCATTGTATGAATCGATGGTAAGGCCATCAGCAACAAGTTCAAAAAAAATCTTCAATGTACAGGTGAAAAGGACCTGGGATTGGAAAATCACTTGACACTTTCACCTCAACCATGAAAGGGCTTCTTCAGATGCAGGGATGTTAATTTAACCTTTGCAGCAGAGGCTAAATACTGTGCAATGTTGTGCTTGAAGTAGAGAAATATCCAGCCTGCACTGCAAAACTGCAACTTAGGGAAATGTTCCTCAGTGGCATAGCTGGGGGGGGGGGGAAGAATGCCACCAAGAGAGAAAGACGGGGGTGCCAAATCACAAAGCCTCCTTTTCCTCCTCCTCAGGTTTCCTCTTCGTGTTTCAGCATGTTTCAGCTCAATGAGAGCAAGAAAATCCAGAGGAAGCAGCAGTGGCGGCAGCTTTGCAATTGGGCTGCCGCCCCCTCCTTTGCAGGCACCTCCAAGGGAGATGGAAAGGGGGGGCAGCCCGACCTCTTGCAGCTTGCCCAGAATGGTGGTGGCGGACAGGTTGCAGGGCAGCTGCACAAGCCGGCACACTCGCCTGCAGCTCCACAAAGGGCATCGTCGAGTTGCTTTTGCAGCTGCTGCCACGCATGCACCAGAGGCCATGTTCATGGGGTTTCTCCTGCGCGCCGCCCCCCCGCCACCTCCTCCGCTTCCGAAGTGATGTCACAACGTCGGGTGACATCAGGGCAGTACCGCCCCGGGTGACAGGTGGGCCAGCTACGCCACTGATGCTCCTACACTGCAGAGGTTAAACTGATACCTTCACCAGTTCTGTAGCAAAGCTTCTCTGGACTTACTGCTGCCCTCTTGCCCTCGGCGGCATTGTGCGCATGTGCGAAAACGCCGACGTGGCCCTTGTCAGAAGAAGCCGAACCGCCGGCCGAAGAAGACGCACAGAGGCCCTCTCCCGGCCTCAGGGGGTGACGCTTGGAGCCAGCGGGGGGCCTTGGAGAAACCCCGTAGGATGCCGCGTGGAGCCTCCGGAAATCCGGTGGGTGACGCGCAGGCCGGTGAGGGGGGGGTGACGGCGCCGGGGGGACTATAGTCCCACCCCCCCAAGTCTGGGCCCCCAGCAGCTTGAGGGGCAGTGAACTGGCCCCCTGCTAAAAAATGTTTGAGGACCCCTGGATTACAACATCATGGTATCACGGGGGGGCAGACCACCCCAGGTGTCACCCCAGGGAGGGGTGACGCCAAAATAATTTTCTATTCTATTTGTTACCGGTAGTGTGGAAACGCACCACTGGTAGAAAATAGGGTTTTCCCAATCCCCGCCATGACTCGCATGGGGATCACATTTCCCAGGAGGCCTCCACATTGTGTGGTCTGGTATGAGAGAAGGTCCATGGGGGGGGGCAGGACACCCGGTGTCACCAACTCTAGTGACACCCCTGCATGACATCTCTATCTTCCTCCACACCTCAAGTAGACAGTGGAGGTGATGAATGGCCTACATATAAAAGCAGTTCATGAAGACACTTTATGTATCCAGGGCTTTTTTTTTTTAAGCTAAGTCTACATTACAAGAGTCAAAGATTTCCATTCTAAGCAAAAGCTATACAATGTGACAGGACAGATTAGAGCTAGCTATTTAAGAGCATTTTATAGAACGTTTTTTATCTACAAGGAAAATGATACAGGCACCTTTCCTTGATTTTGAAAGGTTTCTCTTTCCTTCAAGAACATTTTGCATTTACAGTGCCATGACAGATAAAACCATGAAAAGTATTAAAGAGCAATGCCTCCTCCCACCTCTGCTACACTGCTTTCACTGTACAAACGCTGCCAAGAAGCCACTCCGTGGTTGCGATCATGCAACAATGCGGCAGAACAATGACTTGTTACAACGGTTGGAGATGATTTTATCTGCATCACTGCAAATGTTGACAAGCATTTACTGCAAGGGCTGCAACACTGACGCAATTGATCGGCTACATGAATCAATTAAAAACTCAAGTTTTAAAAAATGCCCCAATTAATTGCACAGTAATTTTTTTTAAAAAATCGATTAACGGTATTCAGTCCAAATACTTTCAAAAGTCACAGTCAGCAGGTGCCATCTTAGAAGAGAGGCATTTTGTCCTCCCTTGCACAGAAGAAAACGTCACTTCAAAGTTGATGCAACATGTCTGTGGATCATCATTAAAAACAAAAAAGCATGCAATTTCCTTCAAAACCACCGCTGTATCCATATGAAAATATATGTAATTTATTCAATTCATATGATTCATCAGCTAAGATTTCCTTCCCCATACTTACTTATCAAAGAGCTCTATGGTCTTCCTATTTTGATTCTTGCACGGAAGCTGTCATGGCCAGCAATTATTGACAAAGATCTAGGTAAAACGGGCATCATAGCCATGTATTTTCAAAAAATAAAGACTTGAATAAAACAAATTAAAAAGACTGCTTGTATTCTGTTTCAACAAGGCAGGCAAAAAAAATCCATTAAAATCCGAAGTCTGATATTGTTAACACTCCAACGTTTCGTTTCCAAATCCCGGAAACATCGTCTAGGGAACAATCTAAAAGATTGAAGGATGTTACAATCAAAAGGCAGCCCAAACTACTATATACCCAAAAGCACTTCCTATTTTGTTCATCATCCAAAGCTTTGAAGTCAGTAGGTATGGGGGAGCTGAGAAAGATTGGGTCCTTGCCCAAGGACCCAAAGTAGGCACAACTTGCAATCCACCCAATGTTGAACACAGCCTGCTAGTAAGTGATCTATTGTGGCCCACCTAGGGATCTTGGCTGTGCTGCTAGCCTAAGATCACAAACACAGGGGCAATTCTCAAGGCCCTAGTAGGTTGCAATTGGTTTGGTGGATCACAAGTCTGCACTAGCTCAGAAGTCCATAGCTAAATAGGTTTGGCGAGGAGCTCCAAGACAGAAATCACAACACTTACCAGGGGACCACACCAGTTCTCAACATTTTTATTCTCTTTGGCAATACTTGGGGTCAACCGAGTGGTGAGGAATGGCTAGTAAGATGTCGAAATACTTTGTACAGTTCTAACAATTCCAGCGTTGCAAAATATTTTCAAAAGTCTGCTTAGCACAGACAAAATGCTTTTAAACAAACGAATGAAAAGTCAAACTAGATGCAACAAGAAAAATTAGAAGATTTATATCCTGCATTTTCCTCTCCCATCAGGGAGATGCCCAAGGCAGCTTACAGGAAGGAATAAATACACTACAGTAAAACAAAGATCAGAATAAGAAAACAAAAACAGTAGCAGCAGTAGAAACAGCAGTAAGGGTACCAGAACAAAAACAGAAATTCAGCAGTTCATTATAAGGCAAGACCAAGCAAAACAGAAAAGTCTTTACACAGATCCAGAACTACATAAGAAGAGCCCTGCTGGATCAGGCATAAGGCCCATCTAGTCCGGCTTCCTGTATCACACAGTGGCCCACCAGATGCCTCAGGGAGCACACAGCCAACAAGATACCCATTTCCTGTTGCAAACTCCCTTGCACCTGGCACAGAGAAAACCTACTTCTCAGAAATCCAATGACCAAGAAAGGTGGTATATAAATACTGTTATTAATAATAATAATAATGCATTTTTGGATTTCTACTAAAAGATGCCTTAAATTGCAATCCAACATACACTTACCTAGGAATACATCCCATTGAACACAATGGGACTTCTGAATAAACATGCCTAAGATTGCAAAGTCATAAAGCAAACAAAATAAAGTATGAGAAACAAATGACACACACTAATTTGCAGGTAGCCATTTTTACTCCTTTAGAAAAACGAAACAACGTTAAATGAAATGACTTTAAGTGAGGACTTACTGTATTATGCTACAGTTACTTTTGAGCTTGTTAAAGTTTTAAACGCTATTTTTTAATTAGCTGGAGAATCTATACTCTCACCTGCAAGAATGCTCATCAAGTAGTCTTTTTTTTGTGGTGGTAAAAGCTATCTTGAACACACAGCCACAAAACCAGGGTGTAAATTTTGAAACAAATACTGTAATACTTTTTTTTTTAATCGGCATAACTCCTCTAAGTGGTGCCTAGGGCCTGCATCAGCATGGTGGAAAAAGCTTCACCTGTTGAATTTCTGCTTATCCTGCACCTAGTTGGCACAGGATCCAGGAAAAAAAAAAACTGTTGACAAACCCATCTTTCTCCCACCCCATCATCAAGGAAAAGTTGCCTAGAGATGAGATTTAGAGTTTAATTCATTGCAGGCTGTGAGCTCTCATTAACAGATACTGTGCAGGAGAATTTCTCAGACTCTGCCCCACATTCTCTTAAGGCTGCAATCCTACAAACACGCACTGGAGAGCAAGTCCCATTGAACTTAATGACATTTACTTTCAAGTAAACATGCATACATTCATATTTGCAGGAAGTTGTGGATACTTCACAAGACTGTAAAATATGTTCTTTGAAAACAATTCAACTGACACACCATAATTGGTATGGAATGTTCCTTCCTCCCCCTTCCAACCCCCATTATCATTGAACACATTTGTAGGAAAACAGGATGTTTTGAATTCATCTGACTCTTGAAAAAGTCACTGCTCTGCAAGAAAGAATTATGATTCTGTTTTCAAATATGGATGCTTCTGAACCATTGTTACTCAAGCACAGTTCACACCCTCCCAAATCATCCAGACTGCAGGGCAACATGAATTCTGCAAGGCTTATAAAACAAGTTAGCCAAATTCAGATTAGCCCATATTCTAAAAGTATGTACTGGATTGATTGGGTGGGAACACGGCCCAGTTCCATGTGGATGCCATCAAATGATGGCTGGAAGAAAACCCATGCCATGGTGGGGGAAGAAAAAAAAAACCCAGCTGAGTGAACGCATGGTACCATTTCATTTGGTTGAATGGCTTGGCCTGCTGGGCATTAACTACAGTACAATGCAGAAATTACCTGTGGTTAATAAGGCAACAACCTTGCCTGCCAACAGAACTATGCCAAAACTTTGAGCTAGCCAAGTTAGGGGACTGATTACGGCCAGATTCCTACACCATTAACAAGCAGTTCTGAAACTAAGTGCAGTTTTGCTCACACCGATGCTTTTAGGGTTGGCACAGAAAGAAATGAGCAAAGCTCTTTGACCAGGAAACACTTTAAATCTAGTCGGAGAGGCCTGCACAAAGAATGGACCTCCGGAGGCCCCCCAGGTGAGTAATTTGTGATCGTAATTTGTGACTGTTGTATTATACAGTCACGCCATTGGCCATTACGCTGGGTCCCTGCACACGACTGTTTATCCATGTTACATGTGTTTTAAACAGCACTGCCGGTAACAACCAATAAGTCTGCCAATTCTCATCAATATTTGCTTGCATTTTAAGGACCCCTGTTTGGAATGTAGCCCAAATACTTCAGTGCAATGATTTTATCAACAACTGTACACATGTGTCAAGCTTCCTTGCTTTCCTTAAAGTGCAAATCATGAATAGTTGTGTAACAAATTCTTTTCAGTACAGAACCTTCACAGCCGCCAAAGAGCACATCACAAAACAAAAACAAGGAAGGCTATAATTTTCCCCTTTCTTTTATTATTGTTTGACCTTCACTTCTTTGTTGCCCTTGGATCGCTTATGCAACTAGATATAGTCTTTTCACTGTTTATACATTTCAAAAAGAGCTGTTTTTTGGTGCCAAGGAAGGAAGTGCTATACATTTATTTTTGCCCCCAATTGTCTTCGGAATAGCAATGTTAAAATATATGTTTTGTTTTAAAACCACACACAGAGAGATAAAATTCCAACCCAATACAAGAGCTTACTGCAAAAGCTTTGTCAATTTAAGGCCATCCTCAAAGGAAAATGCCAGGAATGGCTAAGTCTCTTCTTCACCAGTTGGCCAATCTTAAATTCGCACAATACAGTTCTCCTCCAGATGGATACTAACACAATTTATAACATATATAATGCACATGAATCAATTTACCCCATGAGAGGTGTGAGAAACACACTATGATTACCACATTATGATTACCAAAAGATTTAGGTCAGACTGATCATTTCCCACAAGAGGGATAGAAGGCAGCTGCTACCGACATACAGTATATTCTAACATGTACATTAGAAGTGATTTCAAATATTATCACTATTACTTTCACTGGAAGCTACCCCATGGTTTCCAGCTTCAAGGGTTATGAAATGGATCAATAAGGGAGCTGCTTCCATACCCCATAGACTGACAGCGCAATCCGACTTAACTTTTTTGCCTGTGTAACCAGCGGCCCAGCGAGAACAGGAGGCCCCAGAACGGAAAAGGATTCAAATCCCCTCCAAAAGAGGAATTCAAAGGGGATTTGAATCCCTTTTCCGTTTGGGGCCTCCCGTTCTCGCTGGGCCGCTGGTTACAACGGCAAAAAAGTTAAGACGGATTGCGCTGTCAGTCTCCTAGAAGACACTTCCCTTACTTTCCCCTTTGCCTTTCACCACCACAGAACTCAATAGCCATGTGCTTTCCAGCCTCTTCCTGCCCGCCACAAATTCATTTCCAATCACGCTGTCCCACAAACTCACACCGACTCACTCCCTAGCCCTTGCAATCCCACAGCTTGTAACATTTTCCTGCTAGCATCTCTGAAGATGCTAGGAATATTACCGGACCAAACATCAGAACAGTTTTTAACTTGTTTTAATAAATGACCAGAAAACCTGGATTATGTTGTATTGAACTCTAAAATTTGCACCGGTCATAAGAACATAAGAAGAGTCTTGCTGGATCAGGCCGAAGGCCCATCTAGTCCAGCTTCCTGTATCTCACAGTGGCCTCACCAGATGCTAGGTCATGAAAAATCTAAGGACGTATATAATTTTCCTGCCACTTCACTTGCCCCAAGGATTCCTTTCCTTTATGCCCTCCAGATTCCTGTCTGTTCCAAGCCCCCCAACCTCCCATAAGTCTTCTCCTGCTCCTCCAAACCTCCTGTGTTGCCCCCTCTTATATGTGCAACTGCACTTGCTCAGATTCACCTTTTGTGATCCTCACCTCTGCTCAGGGAAGGAATACTGAGGTGCTGCATAAATTAAATATTATTTGACAACCACTATGATTTATCTGAAATATGGGGATTTGATGCGAGGACAACTGTACTTAGCTGAAACAAAATGCAGAACCCTCCTTCACAAACTCACCTCAGCAATACTTTTCCAAGCTGGCAAAACCAAGTTGGCAAAATATAGTTGGCAAAAAACTATTTTTTTAATCCCCCACATACTGATTCTACATTAATTTAAAATAACTTTAATAAGAACGAGAGGAACCACTCTTTCAGAAGCCTCACAGAAACATGATACAAGTCGTATCACAGCCATCACAAAACAGTGGTCTTTGGTGTTATAACAATTTGTATCCCTTAAAAGACACAGCAGATCCTGGTTTTCACATAAACTTATTTACTACATTTATATCTCACCCTTCTTCCATTATGGAACTGTTGCGATAACTCCCAAGAAAGTACTGTATTCTTTTTTTAAGGAATCAGCAAGTCTGTTAATTGGCCACCTCTTAACCTAATATGCTAGGAACCTAATATGCTAGGAACAACAACTTATTGCAGAAAAAAATTGTTTGACACCAAAATCTAGGGTCAGTAGAAATTCCAAAACTATTGAGACGGAAAGCAGTCCTTGCCTTGTTTATTACTGATCTAAACACAGTGATCCAAAGTAACACGGGGGCAGCAATGACTTTCAGGAAGTTAAAACAGGGCCGAATTTGTTTTATAATGATTTCATCCTGTGGATATGTCACCCAACACTAGTAAGGCCTCAATGACAAATCTCTCTGAATGTCAGGTTTTTAAATATTTGGCATACCTATCAGGGACCAGATATGGAAAGGCCTCAACACCCAAGACACAGAGCTCTTTTATAAATAAAAACTATTATTCTAGCCCTCCTAGTGCTCGTCGGTTCCACTACTAAAAGAAACCCAAATCCAGATTCTATAATAAGGGCGACTTCTACGCTACAAATACAAACTGGATTCACTGCCTGAGGCTGTGAACCAAGAAACCAAGCACATATCAGGCAATATAGGAAGCCAGAAGGAGGCTGCCTGTGGATCACACGTTGGCGTCCTGCTGCCTGCACTACCCAAGTGGCTGGCTGGAAGAAGAAGATAATGGCAGAGACACAAATGTTGTGCACATCGACATGTTCTGCGCTTCAATTTGATACCTCATTCCTCGTCTCTTTATAATCCTGGTCAAAGTCCTTGCTGCTTATCCAAGTCCTAACTGCTTTGAGTTTGCAAACAGGCACAGTGACTACCACAACAAGAACAGGGCGCTGTCTTCTTAACAAAAAATGACTATAAAACTCCTGCAATTTCATGGATGACACAACTCAGCAGGGGTGACATCACTCAGGGGTGCTCATCGGCGGCCTCAACTAAACCCCTGAACCGTGTGGGGGGCAGTGGTATCACCCAGTGCACCATCGGAGCAAGTGGGGAGCCCAGTGCAGGGCTTTGCTCCAAGTCCCTCAGCAGACTGGTGCAAGCGCTACATCCAAATCGCAAACTATCCACCAGATCACACTGGTTTTAGAGGTGGAAGATACCTGCAAAGCCTCTTTAATTTGGACTGGTTTTACATGACAGAGATTGGATTTAATCAATGCAGATTAAAATTTCTCTCTCTTTCCTGGGAGGGCTCCTGTTGCTTTAATGGTTTGTGCCCAGCCAATGCCCAGTCAGGCAGGATGAGAAAGTTGTATCCATGCATATTTTTTTTTGCCATTCAACTGTTAAAAAAATGCAGGAGGCCTGCCACAAAAAGAGTGCAATCCTAACAGGCACTTAAGCATACATATGATATAATGAGGAGTATTGTTCCAACACTGCTGCATATCCCTGTAACCGTTAGCTTCAGTAACAACAACGCGCAACAATGCAGGAACAACATTCATATTCGACTCCTGCTGAAATGCTTCTTTAACAGTCCCTTATTTTCTGTTTACCTCTCCCTGGTAAATCCCTGTCCCTGTTTTGCCTTTTGGGAATCCTTGTTATTTTGTCAGTGCGAGTTGCTAGAGCTGCCTTTTTCAGCATTCAACTCTCTCCCCAGGGTCTCCAACCGTGAAACCTGCAATGGAACATGTGTGAACGCATCCTGTCTCTGATACACATACATGCACAACCATCCAGGGACCATGTAGTGAACAAACAGCTATTTCTCAAGCTGCTGTGGCTCATTTTGAGCCGCTGCTAACAAACTGTACAATAATTTATGCTTTTCTAGCATACCTTTTTAACCTGAAGAACTCACACCTTCTTGGCTCTTACCAGTACAGGATCATATAGCATGCAGAAGATCGATGGAGGAATGTGCAATTTGGCGGGGGGGGGGGAGAGACAGGGCTTTGGGAGTTCATTTTGGAACAGGAACAGGGGTGTTACAAATTTGTCCCGATTTGTACCTGTGACATATTTCGCCAACCAACTGCTCAGTGGGAAACTCAGGAGAAGGAGGGACAGAGGAATGCGCCAGAATAGCCGGGATTAGTTCCTCTCTCTGACTCTCCATCACCTCCTGTTGCCACAGCACAGGCCTCTCCACAACCATATTAAGAACTAACCGACCTATCTTTAACGACAAACACACAATTTATTTTGTCTGTCCTTTGTTCTCTTTATTCCCTTCGCAATCTCTCTCTCACATTGTAAGCTCTTCAGGGGGAGAGGGCAGCATATACTGCCATCATCCACCCAGAGCTAATAAAACATAGGAGATTATAAATCAAAATGTTAAAAAGAAACAAAAAAAATCTAAATAAAACTACTGTCCTGTAATCTGCCCAGTTGGACAAAGGGGGGGGGGGTGCAATAACAACTTCTTGTTTTAGCTAGCATTATTTTTCTCTCTCAACCTCTCCCTCCTTTACAGCCTAAAGATTTTGCCTTAACTACCTGCTCCTATTTTCCCCTGTATCCCTCGTTCAAAATGTCTAATGTAACCAATGCTATTCCCAATGAAGTGTCAGTGGCTGTGACAGGGAGACATTTTCTCCTTGCTAAATGATAGGCTACTAAATAAGCAAACATCTCAGCGCTATTAGTAATCTTATTATTACCCACATTGTAAAGACCACGATGTTTATGACAGCGCTGCTGTCGGGAGGAAACCTGTGCGCCAGGCACCCAAGCAGGTAGGCTGGCTTATTTTATAACCTTGGAGTACAAACTGCATGGAACAGAAAGCAGCTGGAGGAAAATGGCTAGAGAGAAATGAGTCTCCAGAGCCTCATCTGCTGATTTATTTTGTTTATATAGATAGAATAAGATTTTTTTTTTAATCTCCACTCAAAATATAAAATTGTTGCCATGCTCCTTGCTTAGGGATGCTGTGGATGAGGAACACAAGCAGGAAGAAGAGGGAGAGGGAATAGAAGGGTATTTTGGGGTGTTGTGTTTTGTGTTTTTTTTGCAAATATGTTATAGTAAAGAAATTGGGGGAAAGCGATCTTTATAAAAAGGAAACTGTTTATCCATAATCATTAAAAAGGAACACTCCATTTCTTTAAATAGTAGTAATTCTGTAAGCTTCATTTCTATGATTTTGTGACTAGCTAATGCAGGGCGCAATCCTAACCTACTTAGGCCGCCGTTGTAACCAGCGGCCCAGCAAAAACGGGAGGCCCCAGAACGGAAAGGGGATTCAAATCCACTCCAAAAGGGGAATTCAAAGGGGATTTGAACCCCCTTTCTGTTCTGGGGCATCCCGTTTTCGCTGGGCCTCTGGTTGCAACGGCGGCCTAAGTAGGTTTGGATTGCGCCCACAATGACCTCAACAATGAACTATACTTTCTTTTGTACTAGAATACTAAAGTTCACCCAAATGGAACAAGGTGCACAATAGTAGTGGCTCACTGGGATAGAAATACACTTAGGGAACACAGTGCCTTTCAAGACCTACTCAGTCCAGAAATTTGTTTTCATAACCAGAACTGAGCCCATTGTGCTTCCATGCAAAAAATCACTCCTGGTTTTCCCACCAGCTTTCTTTATTTCAGCAACCTAATTTGGGGCTGGGGAGAAGGATAAACCTTTTTTGTTGTCGATACTATGGGCAGTCCAATCTGCCCATGATAGCTTCCCCCACCACCATCAATGCAGACGCACCAATGGAGTATGTGTTGCACGGGAGGGGGGGCAGTTGCAGAGGTCTCTTCAGGGTAAGGGAACTTTTGAACCCTTGCCCTGGGGAAAGCCTCCGCTTTCCCTATGGGTCTCCTCGGTACTGCACCAGCCATTTTGCTGGCGCAGAACATAAGAGTGTAATGGTGGTGAAGAGGGAGAGGGGTAGGATCTAGCTACATGCAAGTGCCACCGATCCCGCCCCCTTCCTCCCCAGGTCCTCCCACTGCCACTCACCACATGCTAGTGGACAGGGTCGTCTGTCAGTCAGTGCTCCCAGCTGTCAGCTATTGTGCCAGCAGCCTCACTGCACTTGCCAGAGGATGTGACGTTCCGCCAACATACTCCTTCTGCTGGCAGAACACATGTTCCACTGGCAGCGGGGTGGGTGGGTGTAGAATTGGGCTGAAAAACCATCAGGAGTCACAAGACCTTGGTGAGCTACAGCAAATCACCTAGACTTGAGAACTAACTTCTACTCATGCCTGGTCTAGTTCAAGTATCCTGTGCTAAAGACTACAAGGTCTACACAGTTTGCATAGATTGTTATTGTTACAGTATTTTTATATATATAATATATATATATATATATTCATTCATTCATCCAACAGGAGTAGTTCACAAAGTGGTTTACACAGTAAAATAAATGGTTGGTTAAAGAAATAGATTTTTAATGGGATCAGATAAGGGAATGAAGAAGGACCCCCCACCCACCCCACTGCCGAAGCAAGAGTCAATACATGGGCTGAAAGATGGACTGAAAATGATGAGAGGCGATCACTCCAAACATGACTATGAGATAACAAGAAGTTCAGCCAAGCATAATAAGTGCCTGTTCCAGAATTCTGAAACAATGCAGCTTGAAATGTGTCCTAGGCATATATACAGAAACCTACCCCTTTATTTCCACATTTCCAACACTCGTCTAGTTTGTTTAGAAAATCCACTGAAAATCCACTTTGAACAAGGATGTCAGAAAGCTGTGACAGCTTCTTCATAATGCCAAGCTCATGGTACATTAAACTTTAAAAGGATGGTAAGTTCCTGCATTTGTTTTTATCAACACATTCACAGGCAGCAAGAGGAAACCCACAAAAGGGATACGTACACCCACTGCCAGGCATGGGAAACCCGACTCAATATGCAACTGAAGCTAAAAACTAATATTTATAATAATAATAACAGTAATAATAATTCGCATGAGGAACCACAGCATCTGCCACCTAAAGATATTAAGAAGTTTTGCAAACTTCACAGTTCCTCATTAAAACCTCACATTTTCTTTAGCTGCAATCATCCCTATTTTCCAGCTGAAGACAGGCCACCAGATCAGTCCCAACCAGAGCAGTTGCCCTTTTAGGCAAACCAGATCAGTTGCCCTTTTAGGCAAATACAATTCAGCGTAGCTTAAATTTGCAAAACTTGGAAGCACTTCCTCCTTTATAAGTACCAACAGGCTTCTTTCTTGGCTGCCCCATGTTTGTTCCAAAACGGCAAACCAGGGTCAAACAATCAGTCCCACTCCATAACAACCAAGGATCCAGTGCACGGGTCTCAAAAATGAGAACGAGGTATGAATATAGCAAAAGGGTGGTAAAAGAATCAACCTCAAAATAATCTATACCAAGCACCAGTAGCGTAGCTGGACTCGCGCCAGTGGGGCGGTGAGCAGGGCAGCGTGTCATTGCCCCACCACTGGAATGGCCCTGATCCATTTGGCTCCAGATCAGGGCCATTCCGGTGTCGGGGTGATGACGCATTGCCCCACCCACCGCCCCACAGGCACGGGTCCAGCTACTACTACTGCCAAGCACACGGTACTACAGCAGTGAATATTCATGGCACAGCGGCTCACACATCTCAAGGAGTCGTCTTGGGAGAGTCACACGCCTTCTCCCCCCCCCCCCCAAGGCACCAGTAGTCTGAAGGCATCATACAAAGAGAGGCACAGCAAGACTGACTGAGTCATGCAAGAATCCCAAGTATGAGGTGCCATTTCGGGAATGGGAGGGATGCTGCCCCCTCCAGGTTTCAAATATGTGGTATTACTTCTCCGGATCACTTCCATTTTAGGTCGACTCACTGGTTCCAGCAAGTGACTGTTATAAACAAACAATTCAGTCGCCCTACATACTAGGTATGCAAATACACAGAATTCCTTCACTTTTAAAAAAAGGGACAGGCTGTTTAAGGCTTCAGTCCTGAGCACACTTACTTAGGAGTAAGATCCACTAATCATAGTGGTACTTCTCAGTAAACATGCATAGGATTGCTCTGGGAGAGAAAAAAATATCAAAGGACGGTATAGTGAGATATTAACAGTGAGGCTCCACAACTAACGCTCTTAAAATATACTGCTTTTCTGCAATTTAAGTTTGAATATATCCAAGAACAGATATTCGATGTTGCCGAATTCCCCAAAATCTCTTTGCAGGCTCAGTACTAAAAAGGATGCCCCTATCCATGGCATGTCAAGCTTTTTTGTGGTGGCACACAAGAACTGAAGCATTGCTAATGAACTGTGCAAGTCAAGTGCTGCACGCCAGGATTCTCAGCCACATCAGAGGGAAAGCGACCGTGGCTCTTGACTCGTGCGCTGCTTCTTCGGCGATGCTGCACTTCAGGTGAAATACTGCAAGGAATCCTGAAATTCATCTCTAAATTGGGCACTGCAGCCGCTTGGGTGACAAGACTCTTAGACCAGTGCTAAGGCACAGTCTGTACTAGTCTCAGAGCCATCACTGTTCCCAACCAGCTTTGTTGAACACACAGTACTGTACTACACATCAGATAAAAAGAGTCATAAGGATGTGCTCCTCAGGAAGTAAACAGAGCTCTGAAAACATTTAGGAATTTAAGGTAGGATTTTCAAAGACATCACCAGGATATCCTTCCCCAATTAAAACACAACTATGTCCGTGCTGGAAAGGAACTGGCATCTTTCTCTTATGTAGAAAAACCAGGGTGGGGAGAACAATTGAAAGCTGTAAAGGCCCAAATGTATTAACAGCACAGTCCTATGCATGTCTACTCAGAAGTACGTCCCATTGAGTTCAGTAGCACCTACTCTCAGGTAAGTTTGTACAGGATGGCAGCCTCAAAGTTCTTAAACATTCAACACACAGTTGTTTTGGGGATATGCTCTTCATCAAGGATGTCTGCTTAAACAAAGAAATATTTATATTCAACTGCCAGCAACCATTAAAAAACTATTTTTAGGAACTCTAAGAGTCATCTCAAGCAGATATTTTAGTGCTTTTACATTTTCTTTCTCCAATCACGTTTTCTACTGGCAATATATTCAGTCCTTTGTACCTTTGGATTGCTCTCCCCACTTTTCAGGAGGGGAGGGTCTTTTTTGGTTTGATGCAGGCCCATTTTTTTCAATCTATTTGTTATGAAAATAGTTTAGTCCAGTTGGTTTGCATAAAGTTTCTTTTTTACAATCTCCTTTACTGCATTTGAATCGCATTCTGTATAAGAACACACTTGGGGGAGACTGAGGGCCAAACTTGGAAATGTTGGGAAATTATTACAGTATCAGATCTCCAGCGCATTTCACCTCCCCCCCCCGCCGCAAGTAAAATAAATCAGGATCATGGTGGGGGGAGGGGGGCTGATCCTTTCTTCCCCACCACAGTGTCATTTTCTCAAAATGAATACCCCCCCCCCCGATGCTGCTATTTATCTTGCAGAGGAAAAAACCCAAAAGGTTACTATATGACACCTGTACAATTTCACCTTGGGGCAAACTAGGGAACAACGTGTGCTCCCCGGCTTCAATCAGATTCAGGGGGGGTCTGTGCTGCTACATTTTACCATTGAAAACAACACGTCTTACAGTTACACACATCTCCTGACATAACATCTCGTTTGGCCCAGAATTTGCACCTGGGACTATGTCAACACATCCTGGGGATCAACTATCCTATGACAGATTCTACGTGTTGTTCCTCTTTTGAGGAACCATATCCTGAGAGACAAATGAGCGATGACACATCAGTCCATCCAGACACAGTGCACGTACAGGCAACAACACCATCACACCAGCAATTGCATCCATCTGCAACGAGATTGTGCAAGTTTGATCTAAAAAGGTCTTTTCTAAATTCCTTATGCAAGATTGGTCCCGAAGAACCCTTTACACTGCCAGTCGCTTCAAGGCTGAAGACCCACTAATAGCTCTGCATGTATGCTAGATCACATTCCCATTCCAGCATCACACAGGAACAAAATGTTCAGCATAAAAATAATAGTCCTATGGAGATTCTGTGAAACAAATCCATATCATTCACTAAAAGCGTTAGTTGTCAACCCTTAAGCCGATATCAAATAAATGATTTTCTGCTAACTGCACTATTTCCAATATACAGTACATCTCTTTGTTTAGGGCTGGGTGAGCCAATCTAAACATATTTTAAGTTGATCCACTGTCTTGCTTCCCATCTATTGATGTAAATATTACAGCACATCAAGACGCGTACAGTGCAATCCTGTACTCTAGAAAAGTATACTTTAGAAAAGCATACTTTAAATGCTATCGGTGCATTATTCTTTCTGGAGTGCCATTTGGGAGGCATCGGCCCTGCCTCTGCCACCCTCCAACTGGCTCTTCCTAGAGGTGCTTCCTTGGCCACTGGAGTTGGAGGAGGGGGGATTTACAGGCTGGGAGCATCTCTCTTCATTATATGTAGGTTGGTTCCTTCCACGTCTGATCCGTGCAGGGCTATCATCCCAACAACTCGGCTTGACTGGTGCGCAAGTGTGTGTTCCCACAGACACTGGGAGAGTGTATGTGGTTGCGCCACTGTGAAGTTGCTTAAGCTCTTGTTTTCCTCTCCCCCTTTGTGCTGAACTGGTTTAGCATTTGTCAGACTTGAACTACACACCAACATGGGGGGGGGGGGGACACGACACACGCTGGTGCCACTCGAGTATAGTACAGTATTGCACTGCTAATACTACTAACAGTGTCTCTCAAGTGAGTTAATACAAACCACCTATTGTTGGGGAAATCCACTTAAGCAATTTGTTTGACTCCACAGATGTACAAAAGATGGTGCAAAACAGTATCATCGGTATTGCAACCCTTTTGCAGAGGATGGCTTCAATTAAAATCCAATTGCTTGCTTGTTGAAAACGTCGTGGCCAATCAGTCAATCACACCAATGAATTCTCACAGCCAGGCATTTAATCCAACTCCCACCGAGGAGGATACGCAGACTTCACCAAAGAAGAAGCTAGAACATTCCGTACACACAACAACATGCACACAACCCTAACGTTTTTGTCAGCTTCAGCCCTGCACGTAGCGATGCCTACGTTAAGTCCCACCAAAGCCAGGGGAACAGTTACATATAACTGCCTGCAGGATTGCAACTTTAATGGGGATTATACCCAACTCGCAGTGCCTGAAAAGAGACCTCATGTCAGAACTCAAGTAGTACACGTCTCTCCCACACTCTCATTAATCCACTTACCAAAGCAGCAAGGTCAAGAGGATTACGAAGAAGGTCAGTGTGGCTGCCATGCCACTCATTTCCACAAAGCAAGCCGTCAAGCCATCCACAAGTCCCATCTTCTTTGACTGCAGCAGCCGTCTGGTCGAGGCGACGAAAAGAGGAAGTCTCTTTGGTTAGGACAGACTTCCACTGCTACACTGATGACAATCTGCAATAAAAGAGGAACCAAGAAAGCCAGGCTACGTCAAACTAACTCCAACACCAACTTTTCCTGGTTTTGCTGCCTTAAGAAAGCAGAATTAAGGATTTCCGGCATCAATAGGTCGAAGCAATGCTTCCCCCCTCTTTAATGACTGCAATGTCAATAAATATTTACATAGTTGCTGCCTGAGATATCAGAGCTGGCCCACAGGTTTTGCAGCAAGGGATGAATAAAAGATAAGAGTGAGCTGTCCTCTCTTATGCAATATAGATTTAAAAGCCCAGAGGACAGTGGGCAAGTAATCGATGACACTCCTTTATCTCTGTTTAATAGAAAATATCCTAGACAATATGAAGACTTTGGGATTGTACTGCTGATTAATAGGAATGCTGCTAGACAGACAGCTCTTGAAAATGTGCTATTCAAAGATTAAGCATCAAGCTGACAGTGGGAGGACAAGTTTCCCTTTGCCTAGATTTGTTAATACACCATAGAAAGGTTTGTCTCCGGAAGTAAAAGGAGCAACAAACACATAGTGCTCTGCTGGATCAACTTGAAGGCCCAACATCCTGCTTCCCACGGTGGCCAACCAAATGCCTACAGGAATTACACAAGCTGGGCTGGAAAAGGCCTTTTCTGCTGTTGATCTCCAGGAACTGATATTGGTGGCATACTGCCCCTGAACATGGAGGTAATTAATTGTGATGGCTGAAGGAACCTCCATGTTCGAAAACAGACAGCCAACGATTACCATCAGTACTAATGCAATTCAAAGCATGTTAATGCAAGTAGATAAATAGGTACCGCTTGCGGGAAGGTAAACAGCGCTCCGTGTTCCAGCTGCATGCTACGCGCTGCGGCAAGGAGAGTCATGCCGGCCACATGACCACAGAGGCGTCGTTGGACAACGCTGGCTCTTCGGCTTTGAAATGGGGATGAGCACCACACCCTAGAGTCGGACACGACTGGACTTAATTGTCAGGGGTCACCTTTACCTTTTTAAACACAGGCAAATCAGACGATTGGTCCATCTAGCACTGGCCAAGGGCCCAAGCCCATCAGAGTAGGCCAACCCTGAACTCTCTGTACCAGTGGCAGTACCCAATGCCCCATCAGGGGTCCACGGCAGGCCTTTGCTCCAGGGCCCCCGCCAACGTGGCATCATCCGCAGAACCAACTACCCTAATGGAGGACAGCTCTACAGATCTCAGGCAACCATCCTTCCCAGCCCTGCTACCCGATTTCCTTTCAACTGGAAATCCCACAGATTGAATCCGGGACTTGGGCGGGCAAAGCACTTGCTCTACCACAGAGCTGTGGGCCTGTAACAGTTGTATAAATACGAAGAGTCAGTGAATTTTCACCATTTGTCCTGTCTGCCCACTTAGTCAAGTCTGCCTGGAGTTCACACGAACTTCACCAGTTGGCCTGTTTGCCTTCTTATTTAGCAAGGCCCGAGAGCTGCAAATTCACGTTGTTTCCTATGAGCTGGGCCGCATAGTTTAGATAAGGCAAGGTTGCAGGGAGGGCAATGAAAAGCTCTTTTGTATTTGAAGCCCAAACGTCTGGCAGCTCCTAGCTACTTGTAGCCGCTTCTCTGGGAGCAGGTACAGTATATAACCCCCAGAAACGTCGATGCCCTTTGGATTTTACTGATGGACGAAGAACTACACAGGCATGATGACCAGGAACCTGCCAGATTGGAGTGGGTCTCCTGCTGTCCAGAATCTCCAGCAAACTGAAGGGACGTGGTTTGCAGCTCTCTTTTGCCAATGCGTCACCTGTATACGCAACTATTCATTTGCTCAAATGCACTCGCATATATACTTGCTCATACTTACCACTTCTTTTGTATGTCAATAAATCTTATTCTTTTTAATACATATTGCTGCCAGGCTCTCTTTGGTTGCCCTTTCAAACGTGAGTGACACAGAGTTTGGCTGGACCAGCAGCCTGTGATGTTAAGACAGGGCCATCCAATCATTCTGCTTTTTTTCCTGGTGTAGATACTGAAGATCATTATCTATACACTACTAAAGAATCTACTGAATGTCAATCACCTCATTCACAGGACATAGAAACTGTGGACCTGCTTTGTTATCCCAGGGTTTGAACTGGCTACATATACATTTGGGGCACAATTCAAGGCTTTGGTACCTAAACTCTTTATATTCCTTGGAGAGCTCCCTTATGACCTTTACATGTAACCAACAGTGGCCTTTATGTAGCACTATTGATTAACAATGAATGGCAAAAGCACACAGGGAAGCATTTCTCCCGGCTGCAGTTTTTCCTTTCAAAAATACACCTGAGTGGCAACTTTGCATGCGTCCTTTGGAAGGCAACCCAGTGAAAACCTTTGCTCAGTCCTTTTTAATTTTTATTCAACACTAGCATTTATTTTCAATTTATTGAAAAGCACTGTCTATAAAAAAAAAACAATGGATATTTATATCTGATGCTGCAGTAGTGACCCCTTCACACATGTAAGGGATCACTGGATGCTTCCGTCAACATCAAGGGGAGACTCTAGCCGTGACAAAAAATTGGTTGTAAATTGATCCTGCTCGCCCAAACCAGATAAGACTTTCAACTGCTGTAACCCCCTCATTTCCTCAATGGATGTGCACAAAATTTGGTGGGGTGGTGGAGGCTGTGACCCTTTCTGCCAAATCTGGAGAAGACTTGGGGCCGAATCCTATTCCTTGACAGCCCATAGCATGCAGTGCCACAGATGGAGCTCGCGATGCATGCTATGGGGGAGGCAACCAGACGGTACAGGAGAGATAAGTAAAAATCTTTTTGACTTGCCTCGCAGTAGGCTGCCTGACCTCCAATGGGTCTCCTGGACCTATGCTGGCTATTTAGCTGGCATAAGTCCGAGAGTCTCTTTCTATTGCCTGAAATTGGCACGCACTGTTTGATACTGTGTTGCGATCAGGAGCCATAGAAGATAACACTGAGTTTGGCTGAAGACAAATGGAAAAACTTGACTGGATAAAGCAGCTTTAAACTGTGGCAAATTATTGGTTCATTTAGCTCAGTACGGTCTCCCTTTTTGAGTGACCTGGGCCCCTGTGTGTGTGCACCCCCTCGGACTGCCCCATCCTGTCCCTAGATTGCCCCATCCCATTTTTTCCACAGTTTACAGGGTGGTGGGCAGGCTTAGCAGGCAGGGGCAGTTCTTCCCCCTCCCACCTCGGCTTGCTCCCAGGCAGTGGTGCTTCCACCATGTGTCACACTGGCCTCTGGGTAGATGAAGGAAGTGCCCATGTGAGTACTGCCTCCTCCCTCCCCAGAAATCAATCAGCATTGCTCTCCATCCGACAAGGGCTCCTGGAAGCAGCCCCATTAAGGGGCTCATACAAGACGTAGCAACCTAGAAATCTAGTTTGAAATCTAGAGTTGCATGGAGAATCTAGATTGCCATGACTATTCATGCCTATGCCTAGCCCTATATATACAGGTACATGCGACTTCTAAGCTGTTGCATGTGGTGCCACAGATCATCCCTACACAGACCTCTGTGGGACCATGGACACGTGCCTCGCAAGGCCACAAGTGTGGCTCCGTCCCTACCGTGAAAGTCTTAGTGGGTGGTATCAGGCTCTTATAACAGGCATACCTCAGAAGCAGGCTGCATTCATAAAAGAAATCCAGAAGCCTATGAGTTATGAGGGGAAAAGGAGGACAAGGAACTAGCCCCACTCACACATTACGTTCAGTGTGAGTGCAGAAGTGTACATGATCTGTACTCTGCATTCTTGAGGAGCCCAATGCCCATGTTGACTTTCAAAATGAACACTCCACAGTGAGCCAGCAGTTCTGCCTAGAGCACCACTTCATCAGTCACAGCTAAGAACGTTTACATTCCATTGATTTTGGTAGGAGCGTTAAACATGCGCTTTTAACTCTGTCCCACTGAATCTCACGGTACTACAGAGCGCTTATCCTTGTGGCCCATCAGACTTATTTCTCCAGACAACACAAGTGAGTCTTATTTATATTTATATACCACTTGTAAACAAAAAGTTCTCAGAGCAGTTTACCTTACAAAGGAATGAGACTTTTCCCTGTACCAAAGGGGCTCACAGTCTAAAGAGAGACATAAGGACACGACAGAGGAAGGGAAGGGAAGTGGAAGCAAGGATACATGGGGGAAAAATACCCCCCCAAAAAACCTCACTCAGAGAGAGAGAGAGAGAAGTCAGCAACACTGTGCTCCATGACCCTGCTGGGAAATTCATATAAGCCTTCCAAGTGCCAGAAAGACCCACTGCAAACTAAACCACTTTCATAGCTCTGTAGCCAGAGTGAGCTGACAAAGCCACATTAGGCAAGCCACCTTACCACTACATTTTAATTATATTTATTCATATTCCACACCTAAATGGATGGCTACAGGGGGAAAGGGAAGGTGGCCCTCACCTTCACCACACACACACACACACACACACACACACACACCCCCAAAGGGGTGCCGCCCTCAGAGCAAACCGTACTGGGATTGGCCCGCTGCTGGCAGCCTACCATTCACATCTGCTGGCCTGGGGAAAATACCACACCCACACCCACACACACACACCAGAAACGGCCTCTACAGTCAGGGGTTTCAAAGGTTCCTTCCGGGGAGGCATGACGTTCCTACTCCATACCTGGCCTCCTATTCAATTTTATGCACCAGAATGTGTCAGTGACCCACAGAGCTACTGCCACCATATTCTAATGAGATTATTAATTTATTTATTTATTTTTCATTTATTTTTCACATTTTTATACCGTCCTTCCTCCAAGGAGCTCAGAGTGGTGTACATATTTCCTCCCCTCCTTTTTGTCCTCACAACAACCCTGTGAGGTAGATGGGGCTGAGAGATAGTGACTGGCCCAAGGTCACCCAGGAAGCTTTGTGGCTGAGTGGGGATTTGAACCTGGATCTTCCAGGTCTAAATCCGACTCCCAAACCACTACTCCTAGTAAGCTTAAGGCATTGAAAGTCTCATCATTCCTATCCTTCCAGCAAAGAGGAAAATTCTCAATCAGCATCATGATCCAGCATTGTAAAAAACAAAGTAATACTCGTACTGTCCAACTGGATAAGTTTGCATGTCCCACTCCATCCCACCAGCCTTTTCTTATACATCTAGGCTTTCTTAGAGCAAACACATTAGCCAGCTCTATGCACTTTATTCCCGACGGTCCCTTAGGGCAGATCCAAAGCAACCCACCCATACCCGGGGGTGGCCGCAGCCTGGTTCCTGGCAAGGAGAAATTACACATCCACAACACAGGTACTAAACAGGAGAAGTTTTAGACACTATTTTGCCTGTCCCGCTATTAATTTTTTCTGACCCTACACACACCCACCTTGCTGCCCCACAAAACACTTGTTCCTTGCTCCCTGATGTTACAGACTCCTGCCTGCCATCCCACTCGAACCTAAAAAGTGTAGATTTGCTCTCATAAGATTCCTTCCTGACACATTGCAACACGTCTGCACTGCTGCCTTGCCCAGATGAAAAATGGACTTTATATATCTTTCTTACTCTTCTTCTCCAGAAAAGCTGCAGGAAGAAGAAAAAACATGTTTGAAATTCTAAATTATCTTTTTTAAATGCTCCAAGGCACAAGCTTTGCTAGTTTTTGATTTTGGAATTTATTTGCCTTCAAGAGAAAGGCAGAGTTCTCCTTCCATTGATAAGCTAGTTAGCTGAAACAGGGAGAGGGAGTGGCGAGGGGTCAGCACAATCCTATCCAACTTACACTACCGGTGTAGCCAGCAGTGCAACGAGAACGGGAGATCCCAGAACGGAAAGGGGATTCAAATCCCCTCCAAAGGGGATTCAAGTCTCCCCTCCAAAGCCTCCCACCCTGCTCTCCCCCACTGATTACACCGGTGGTGTAAATTGGATAAGATTGCGCTGCAACACTGTTATCCTTGAGGCACCAAGTCCACTCTTATCTCAGTCTTTTGATAATATTTTATATGTTTATCTTTCTATCAGCAGGTTTTGCACTTTTATCTTGTTAGTTAGAATTGGATTTTATCTGCTAGTCTGCTACTTGTATCTCTGTGGTTATTATAGGATGCCAGCCCTCCAGGAATCAGCATCAATCTCTAGGTGACTACTGTAAGCAAACCTTACAGATTTTAACAGGTCTCCTTGGCTTCAGTGGCATCATATTATTTTGGGAGGGAAGAAAAAAAGTCTGCAGAAATAGCTTCAGTCAGTGTTGGCACATTATTGTTTTAATATTGTTTTAATTATTGTTTGTTGTTGTGAGCTGCCTTGAGGCTGTTTGGTAATAAAAAGGCAGAATATAAATACCACAAAGGAAAAAAAAAACAACAGCAACATAGCATGTAACTGGGCCAGGCTCTGCCCCTGGGGAAAATCAAAATCCTGATTCCCAAAGCAATCATTTCTGGAAAGGGGGAGGCTACTTCTAGCAGGCCCCTGTCAAGTGCAGAGAAGCAGTACAGAGTAACAGGGTCATTTGGGAGGGCTAGAGGGCTGCCAAATATAATACCCCTCCTAGTAGTGTATCCCCCCCCCCCCTTTGCTGCTGTCAGTGCCAGAAGGAAGAGCAACAGGCCAGAGAGCATCATTCAGTTCAAAGAAGAGGGCTGGGTGATGGGGGGGGGGGAAATCTTTCCTCCCCACACACATTCAGTGAATGCATGAAGTGGGATCATAGCTGCTAGCCACACACACCCTGATGCCAGTACACCTGCTGGCCATAGCCCCTGTATCCACTCATTTCATGTTAGCGTGTGGCAACTCAGTGTACATACAGGTCCACGCAACTGAGTCACAGGCCTGCTGAGATCAAGGTTCCAGACTCTATGCAGCAGCTGTGCATCTCAGAACCCTTCACACTCAACGCACAGGTGTTGGAGGGGTCCAAGTGGCCACGTCCCGTATTCACTGAATGTGTGGAAGGAAGAACAAGTAGGTGACCCAATATGCACAGCAGTCTACTTTCCATGGAGGAAAGGTGGAATGCAAGTGTATTGAATAAACTATTAGCGATGAAGCTAATGGCTTATTTTGCACACTTATTTTTCAAGGTGGTTAAAATCCTTCTGAAGTGAATGTACTGCCTCATTTTCACTGGAGGAACCGTTTGTGTGTGAAAAGCAGCATACCAGGGGGAACGCTCAAAAGTTGCCTTTTCCACAGTAAGAGTTACTTTTTTCATTTTTCATTTTTCACCCAGGAGCCATTCCCAAACAAACAGCTTTCCATTTGAGAATATCACTTTTACTGCCACCCTTAAATGCTGGGCGGGCCCAAAGAATTCAAACAAGGTGTTGAATATAAAAGGAATGCACTACATAAACATTTATTTCCTAGGTAAGCTCCAGACCCCAATTAGGCCTGTAGGAAAATAGGTGCATAGTGAGAATACACCACTTGCTGCTGTGGTGTTAACATGATACTGTTGTACGTGGCAATTCACTTCCTTTGCACGGATATCAGGAGGCACAATAATCCTGTATGAATCGGCCCCTGTAACATGTTACAAATGAAGCCTAACAGTATGCCAACTTCTTAAGATCACCGTAAACCTTGAAAAACAAGAGTTTAATCACAGCTAAACACCAATACAGTGTACACATTTAACTACAGCAGCACTAGGGGAAAAAAAGGAAATGTTGCCATGAATTCAGCTTTGGGTTTCCAATGTCTACTTTTACAAGATATGAATGACTAACACACTTCTACACTTCCTGTATACAGTTACCTATATAATTCTTTCCACCAGAGGACTATATAGTATTGTATTGAAAAAAAAAACCCATCTTGTTGGACTGCTGTAAAGGGGAAAAAAAGGGAATCCTTTCATGTTGTTCTTGTGTTGCTAGAAACAACAAGCTGGGCATGTAAATGACGATATGGCAGTATATGTCAAATCTGCTTGCATTATAAGGATGTATTTCCATATAATCAACAGAAAGCCAGAGGTTCTGCTTTGTCCTCTTCCAAATTTGACCAGCCTGGGTTCC
The DNA here is from genome assembly GCA_026170595.1 of Plestiodon gilberti rubricaudatus. NCBI lineage: Eukaryota > Metazoa > Chordata > Lepidosauria > Squamata > Scincidae > Plestiodon > Plestiodon gilberti. The sequence goes on from JANXHW010000005.1 coordinate 112,780,741, forward strand.
TCGGGCACAGTTCAAACCACTCACTGAACAATAAACTTACCTAAAGATCCAGATTAGATTGCAAAAGCCGGTTTGCAAATATACAACTCCAACCGCCTGTCAAAACTGATCAAGTTGCTAACAAACACCCAGGCGGTTTCATCTAGACAAGTTAGCCAGTTACTAAAGCATGTTTGTGAGAAGCAATAATCAACTTTTTGCAATAAGAACCTGCTTTTTAAGAAAATCTTTTATTTGGTTTTTATACCCCACAAATTAGAGGAATAGTAACAAGACAACTGACAGAAAGAGAAATTAACAAGTCAATAAGGCCAGACTGAGCTAAGTGGCGGCATTTCAAGCTGCTAATTGTCTACATGCCTGTCTTGTAGGGCCAAACTAGAAGAGACACTAGAATTCTGTGACTGAAACTCCCAGTGTCTTTTTCAAAAAGCAGTTGCAGTGGCATTGTCTGGAGCCATTACCACAGCACAAGGGGGGGGGGGAGAACGGGGATTCTTCCCTCCCCTCACCCCTGACTAAAATAACACATCCCCAAGCCACTCTCAGCCATGGAGGGTAAAACTGTCTCTCCCTCTCCATGGCTGTGTCCCTCTCCATGGCTGACAGCAGCTGTGGGGGGGGGGGGGGGAGAACACGACATAATTTGATCAGGCCCATAATACTGAGGGAAAGACGTAGACACTCCCCTCCCTTGTAGCCCCAAACATACACGCGCGCACACAGTTCCAATTTGGCAAGAAAAACTTGTCTGTTTCATCATAAGATCTGGACCACGTAGCTAAGATAAACCTTGTGTGTGTACAGTAAAAACTTCCTGCAGGCAACAGGTCTATGAGCAAGTGTAAGTAAACATGGCGTGTTCCCATGTGCCTTGCAGTTAAGCCATGTTCCGTTCTCTTTTGACAATGAAAAATGTTCCTTGCATGCACAAGGCTGCAGAGAGGTTTGATACGTTAGTCCTCCAGTCACCTGGTGTTACAGGTTTTCACCAGAGCACTGGCTTCAGGAACAAGCCCTGTGTTTATTTTACAGCCATATGGTAAACGTCACTTCTCCAAGCTGCATCCAAAAAATTGTCCACTCCACACCCCTGTTTTTTCTTAAAATATGCCATTGCTATAACTGACTTAATAGAGTCACCCTTGTCCCTTTAAAGGGTACAATAATGAGGGCAAGTCGAATGAACAGGTTCCCTGCTACAACTCTGCTTTAGCTCCAAGCCTGAACACACCAAGACTCCAGATATTATGACCTCATATACACAGCAATCTACATATTACACAAAATGAAAAGGAAGAATTATGAAAAGCACCAGTCAAGTGTGGGATGGTGGATATATTTTAGAATGCTCCCCCACATTTAAACAGAAAATCAGTTATTAGCGCAGTTATTAGTGCATACAGTTATTAGCGCCCCAGAAGACAAACTTGGTGTCTTCCCCCAAAACATACCAGTTTACTACATGTGGAGATTGTTTTCCCCAGAGGGTACATCCAAAAGTGTTACATCCAAAAGTGTAACATATACCCCTGCAGTTAGACATGGTACAGTCCAGAATTACCATATTGTCCCGAGTATAGGACGCTCCTGATTATAAGCCGCACCCTTAAAGTTAAGTTTGGTGCTATTTTTAAAAAAATACATTTAACTTTTTTTAACTTAAAGAAAATACACACATTAGTAGAACAGTAAAACAGTACAGCTTTAGTACAGTTAAAGGCATAGGCACCCTGTCCCTTATTGAATCTGGGCACCTTAGTATAAGTAGCCTTCCCAGATCCAAAGGGGGACAGAGTGCCTACCTTTTAACCTTTGGAATTTGGGCAGGTGCAGCTTGTTGCACCCTTCCATGATGATGAGCTGCACCTGCCCAAATTTCAATGGTTAACAGCACAATCCTATGCATGTCTACTCAGAAGTAAGTCCCATTGCATTAAATGCAATGCATTCAACTCCCAGGAAAGTGTGCATAGGATTGCAGCCTTAAAGTTGGCACTCTGCCCCCCTTTGGATATGGTAAGCCTATGCAAGAGCTCTGGAAATATCTTAGTTTCCACAGAGTCCTGGGGCTGGAACTTTAGGGTTAATTTTTTTTAAAATGCTTCTGAGGCTAGAGGCTGCTAGAGAGATCATTGTTTTTGGCCATTTAGCAAGTGATTAAGAGCTGCAAGGAACAACCTTGTAAAGGCTTGAAAACACTTTGCAGTTTAAAAAAAGAAGAAAAAAAGCCCCGTTTTACCTTTGAAAGAGACTTGGAGAGGCTTGAAAAACACTTTGCAGAAAACACTAGCAGAAAACGTTAGGCTTTGATTGTAGGCCGCACCCCTACTTTAAAGACTTGCCTTAGCTTAGGGGAAAAAAGTGAGTCTTAGGCCAATACGGTATATTACCCCCACACACACACTTGAGTGTAAATTAGCTTTAAAAGGCTATCACAGGATGCCACACTAAACATTTTTCTGCCACTGCAGCCTTTATGTAAAAGGCCATCTTCATGCACCAAAGAACATTTGGATTCCATTGCAGGCGTCTGTATCACCACGGTCCTCCTTTTGCTGGTATTTCTTACTCCTTACAGCAAATAAATTGTTGCACATTAAAAATCTGCTTTTTGCGCACATCGATCAAACTGACATATGTTTTGTCTGAAAATGCACAGGTAGTAAAAGAGCCAAAACACAGGTTTTGTGGGCAAACATTACCCACATATAGTATTATTGGTTTATTATTACTGCTGCCTTGGCACTACTACATTAGTATATGCGAGGTAATTCAGCTCAATTTTATTTACTTCCCACACAAACCTTATTTTATGTTTGCCTGCTGTTTAATACTAAAAATAATTAAGACATCAGGTCTGTCAAGTCGATAAACACACTTTTGAATGCGATAAGCACTTTGCAGTTTCAGACTGCAGAGATTGCTTTATGCCTAGCAAGCAAAACTGATCCTGCATCATTCACTGTTGTCATTTCTGCCATCAGAGATGATATATCTTACTCTAGACCAGTGGTGGCCAACCCATGGCACGCCATGTGCCACATTTTATGTAGATAATCTTGAGCGTGCCACTTAAATAAATAAATAAATAAATCTAAGGTAATGAAAATATTTAAAGCACAGTGACAGCGCAAGAAGAATAAGGCGCAGTGGGGTGCAGAAACTTCCTCTAGTGCCACAGACTTGGAAAGATGCGCTGGGGTCAAGAAAGAGAGAGGAACTTCAGCGCTCGGCTCGAGCAGGAACAGCAGTGCGTGCCACTTCAAAAGGCTCGGCGTGCCATTAAGTGGCACCCGTGCCGTGGGTTGGCCACCTATGCTCTAGACCGTGGACCGATTCTTACTAGGTACAGTACATACTCGTAGTTGACACTTTGTGTTAATTCAGCACAGAGGATGGCTACAACAACTACCCCACAACAATAACTTCAGACTCTAAGTGAATTTGTACTGACCACTGTACAAGTAGTATTTTGTGATAAGACTTACCATAAAGCAACACAAAACCAATGCTTCTAGATTCCAACAGGGCAGGGGGTATAACATTTTTCTCATCCTTTATCCCAACTGTATGCCTTTGACCAATACTCTTCCAGATTATTACTTTATAAATGCACAGCTGTTACCCATTCATCACAGTCTGGCCGTTTTCCTCAAGGTAGAACTTCCATTGCCAACAGAGTGCACGCTGCGGGCTATGGGGGGGGGGGGAGACAGACAGCCCAGCAAGTTAAAAAAATACTTAACTCCTTGTAGGCCACCTGGCCTCTAGTTGGTCTCCTCAAACATATGCCAGCTCTTTTGCTGGCCTAAGTCCAAGGAGACACCTGGGGGAGGGCCCAGGCCAGGAAGAGGGGTGTACACCACTGCGAGCTGAAATCCTCCCCCTCCCGCCCTCGGCTTGGCCAACTCCCAGCCCCAAACCGCCCACAATCCTCCCTGTTCCACCCACCTGCTGACTTACTGGCAGCAGTGCAGGACAGAGGAGGCTCAGTGGGCTACTGTTGCCCACATGTGGCCTTCAGCCATTTACTCTAGCGGCCGTGGCCTGCAGAATGACGGGCGACTTTCACACCGTCATTCCAAGACTTACGCTGACGGGTTGCGAGATCCCTCAGCGACAGCGTAAGACTCAAATAAGGATCGGGCTGTTACATATGTAAGAAAAACAGCAACATGAATTTCAGTCATTAATGCCCCCTTCTCCCACACCCAGAGCCGGCAGGTGCATAAACCCATCTCAGGCCAGGCTTACCAGATCTCCAACCGGGACAGAGTGCTAGACCTTTAGGAGAAGGAATGTGGGCAGATGTAGCTTGTTAAACCTTGGAGCACAATCCTAGGCATGTCTACTCAGAAGCAAGCCCCATTGTGTTCAGTGGGGCTTGCTTCTGGGTAGACATGCCTAGGATTGTGCTTCAAGGTTTAACAAGCTACACCTGCCCACATTCCTTCTCCTAAAGGTCTAGCACTCTGTCCCTGTTGGAGATCTGGTAAGCCTATCTCAGGCAAATGCTGACTGGGAGTTCATGTTCCCTTTCCCTTTCCTATGTAAATCACTTTGCAAACTTGTTGGGAAAAGGTATACCAGTAATTTGCAAGGATTCTACAGAAGCTCTCCTACTTAAGAGCATTCAACTTACGATCTTTCAAGTTACAAAACATACCTGGCCATATATCCACATAGATGGCATTAGTGCCCAGTCTCCACATTCCCCATCTTATTCCAGCCAGCTCTACTACCCACTTTTCAAGGTAAGACCACACAAGACCACAGTACCATACTGTAGTAGGTATAACTGTAAATTCATAGCTTTTTTTCATATCTCACAGCATGTTTGCTACTGATAATAGCAATGTTGGACTTAACTTACAAAGAGACCCTTGGAACTTAACCTGTTTTAAAGTGGGGGAGTTTCTGTATTCCGGAGTGAAAGCCTGCTCAGTTAGTGGCCAGGGAAGCTTTAGGCAAAGCAACAAAATGATTTCATTTGCTGATTTCGTCTGGTTAAGAATGCTAAGCACCCCACCCATTCAAACTGAATTTCCTTCTCTCCCCTACTCAATCTGACAGCCTGCCTGCCTTTTAAACTATAGTCTCTCCCCACCCCCAACTCCTCAGGATCTTTTCAAAAAAAAAAAAAAACTCCACTAGCAAAAATGAAAATAACTTACCCTGGCTGTTTAGGATGAATGGCAGAATGGCTGCCAGGAGGAATTGCAGTGCCCAAGAAACACAAGGAGCTCCATCCAAAATCATCCCCACCAAGGTCTTGTGTCTGGGCACCACCCAGCGAGTGGGCAAGTCCTTACTTGAGCAGCTAGAGGACTCCCAGTTCTTGGTCCTTCCTACCAATAATTTCCCTTGCTGCTCTGCTTCCCTTCTTGTCAGGTTGCTCATCATGAGAAACCTTCTCCAAATGCAGTCAGAGCAAAGAGAAGCCCTTACCACTTCTCAGAAGAACATCCTGCAGGCCAGGCCCAAAGTGAACCGTTTCCATAAGCAATGGCCAGTTTTTGCACGCTCAAACATACACACAAACCTTCAAAACAGTCTGGGCTGGCAGATCCTGGGAGCAGAATAGAAACACACACCTGGGTCTATTCTGAAGAAGGGGCAGGCGGCAGTGGCAGATACTCCAATGGAGGGGTGCTGCCTGCTCTGCTGCAGGGCCATTCAAGTGAGCTCACCCAGTGACTGCAGGCTATTGACATCAGCAGGAACACTTGTCCACTCAGCAACCATGTGTTTTGCATAATGCATGCCAATTGCATGCAGCTGCATCTGTCTTCTGAATGCAAGAGTGGAAATTACCCCTCAACCACCCCACAGTGGCAGGCAGCAATTTAATCACTGCAGGGATTATGGATGTAACATTCTACTGACACCAAGGCCAGGACAGAGGAGCAGCTGCTTTTACTCCTGCTGCAATGGCAGTGTTACAATTAACTGTCTTTCACCAGTTGACAGATCATCTGGCAACTCTAGTTCCTGTTCAGGTTCAAGACAACCAAGAGATTTTAGGTTTGGATTCAGTTCCAGTTTGCTGAAAAACACTCTTTGAACTGGTTTTTGGGTTCAGTTCAACTCCCTGCTTGCTTGAGAATGTCTTCTTTTTTTTCCTTCCTAGCAAGGCTCTTGTGCTTTTAGAAGCTGCTTGACATGCAGCTTGCATGGAGATGAGATTACAGTCAAATCAACACCCACTAAATTTCTGCATGTCAAACAGCTGGTAAAGACACAGGAGCCCTGACAGGAAAAAAGCTGGCAAGTTTACACTGAGTCCCTGAGTCCTTATTTCCATCATAGTTTTGTTTTTCTTCTCAGAGAACTTTAAAGCATACTGTGTCAACAACACACATACCACAGACCTGTACAATCCTGCTCCTTCCATACATTTTCCCGCCCCAAGGCCAACAGGAAGAGACTGTGGCAACAGTAGAATTCTTTATCTTCAATTCATTTATCCCTAAGAAGATTTTTTTCCTTCCCTTAGCCTTAAGTAAGGCTCCAGCCTTAAGTTGGCCACAGCTTGAAAACTTAAGCATTTTACAAATCAAACTATAGCTAGGCTTACCAGATCTCCAACCGGGACAGAGTGCTAGACCTTTAGGAGATGCAACGTGGGCAGGTGTAGCTTGTTAAACCCTTAGAGCACAATTCCATTGTGTTCAGTGGGGCTTGCTTCTGAGTAGACATGCCTAGGATTGTGCTCTAAGGTTTAACAAGCTACACCTGCCCACGTTCCATCTCCTAAAGGTCTAGCACTCTGTCCCGGTTGGAGATTTGGTAAGCCAGACTATAGCAGTTTACTCTGAGTGACTCCTCAGTGTAGGTAACTATTGTACTTGGCGAGTACACGTCCACAGTTACCACAGCAAGCATGCACAGGAAGCAGAGACACTCCCTTAAACACCCATAGAAGGGGTATTCATTGGGCCTCTGAGGTTCACGTCCATAGATGTTTGACCCACCTGCACTGGCTGTTCATGTTACACATTTGCTGTGTAATCACCAGTGTAACTATGGCAAACACAACAGCCACATAAAGGAAATAACTGGTTTCAAACAGCTTGTCGATAGCAATATGTTCAGGCCTGGGGGGAAGCATAATCCAGGTGTATGCAATGCCATAATAACCCCCACCAGTCCACGCACACAGAATGAATCAGACTTGTGGAGGCTGTGCAGCAGGCACTGCAGTCTTCCTGGGGATGAAACACCTTTTCCTGTAAAAGGAAGCTGTATTCTCCAGGGCTGGCATCAGGTGCCAGCATCAACAGGAATCAAGGTTCATACCCCAGCAAGGGTCTCCTGCCAATAACCTTAGAGGCGCCCCCAAGCCAGACTCCTCCTCCTCACTATTGTGGCCTAATCACTTGCCACCTTCTTAGCGAGTATCAGTGAGAAGGAGCAGCTGCCTTGGTATGCCTTTCGTGTGCTCTCTCTACTCTGGACAGCAGTGCAATGTGAGCCCATAGGGATAGGCTTACCATATCCAAAGGGGGACAGGGTGCCTACACCTTTAACCATTGTAAAAAGAGGGAATTAGGGCAGGTGAAGGTCATAATGGAAGGGTGCAACAAGCTGCACCTGCCCAAATTCCCTCTTTTTACAATGGTTAAAGGTGTAGGCACCCTGTCCCCCTTTGGATATGGTAAGCCTACATAGGGAGTGCATAAGCCAGGGGTGGCCAACCTTCCACCATTAGGGCCTCTGTGTTCTTAAGAGTTGTGTAGAAGACAGAATCTTGGCAGCTGCAAGTGCTGATGGTGCTGCTAAAGCAGCTGCACTTGCTGAAATGCCCTCACCTAGACAACCATTTAAAGGGCCAGCATTCATGTTGAAAGGTTGGCCACCACTGGCATAAGCAAATAGGCAATAGTGAGAGAGCAACAAGGAGAAGGCCCATCTTGCCCAAGAATCTCTCAACCTCTGGCCACTCCAACACATCCTAATTTGGGAGCATAGCAAATTGCCCAGAAAGGAAGCAACGGGGGAGGGTTTGATAAAATAAAGCAAGGAATAACAAAAGTTACAAGATACAACAAAAACTCAAATTCATTCATTCTCTTCTAGGCCAAACTGTTACAATCACAGTGGTTCTTTCAGGATCATTTTGTATTTAGCCTACTACTAGCTGTGATTCATTCAGAAAGCAGAACCTTTTTCCGCAGCTGCTAGAAAACACCATGCCTCTACAGGACCTTTTCCACAAGTTTACATAAGAAATGAAGTCATTTGATTAAAAAAAATGTTAACTTTATATCGTATTGAATAGGACACAGACTCATAGTCAGAAGCCCCAAATATTACTCATTAATTAATAGAAATCTAATTGCTTCTTACCTTCTAAGCTCTACCGTGCTTTATCCATAAGTTCCTTGTTGTTGGCTGATTCTCAAACACAACAGCTGCTGCATAGTTTACATGCTCAGGAGGAGTGGCAAAGAATGTGGGCCGTTTCCCTGATGAGGGACAGGTGTTCTAAAATTCGCCCTAACCTGAGGCTAAGAGCACAGAAAGAATGGAACTACTTTTCCCAGCATGCTCTTTGAACAACTTTTCTTCCCTGGTACACAATGGATTGTGGGAGTTGTAGTGCTAAAATGCCAACGTGCCCCCTAAACCTTGTGCAGTTTCTTGCTTCAACAAGGGAAAAGTGAGCACATGGAATATGCTATATAATATATTCAACAGGAAATAAAAAAAGTCCACATACGCACTGCTGAAATTGCAGTAGTATTTTGCATGTAAATGTACAGTTCAAAAACAATATCTCAAATGTGTTCACATTTTATTGTATAGTTGTTCCAATACTTGGTTGAGATTTTTTTAAATAATGCAGATAACTACTACAACCCCCAACAAAAATTTTAATCTGATTTGTGTAATTAATATATTGCTCTTCTTACATATTAATGACAGCAGGACTGGCTCTAGGATTGAGGATGGGACCTTGGCAAAGGTGCCTTCTTCTGATAGGTGCCCTCCTACCTGGGTGGGCCCAAACCTCTCCAGGAGACAGGGCAAGAGTAGGTAATGGGCATCTCTAGGGTGTTGAGCCCTCGGCAACTGCCCAAAGGATACATGCATAAGCACAAACAGCTGCATGATGCCCTCCTCAAGAAAAAGGGGGCTTTTCAAGGTTCAGGCTTGTGTGCTCCCCCTCCCCTTTCTTCTTCCTTTGTGTATGTTAATGGTGGGGAGATTTGAAGTTGTGTCCATGATTTGGAAGTTACCCCCTGATAACTTGGCAAAGAGGCATCTTTCAAAGCGGTGGCTCTCTTACATTTAGCTGGGAGGCAACCCAGCATCATCCACTGCTTCTGCTCATTGCAAACAGAAGCAGCGCAGAGCAGAGAGGCTGCATGCTGCGCTCGTCACATACGCAGGGAAGGGGGTCTCCAATTCATAAGCAGGAAGTAGGCAGGGAAAGGCGATATGAAGCTGCGGTAGCTTTCTTCTTCTTCTTCTTCTTCCCCCCCATTCTCCCCCCAACAGTACTGGCAGGAGAATGGGCTGCCACTGCTGCTGCAATACTCTTCCAACGTGCTTCCAGTTCCAGCCAATTGGAAGAGGATGAGAGACACACACCTCTTTGGAGCAGCAGGCGGGTGGAGGGTGGCGGACAGACCATAGTGGCAGATGGGGGCTCATCCATTCTCTGCCCCTCCTAGGATGCTGCTCCTTCAGGTGACTGTTTCAGGTCACGTCATAGCAAGGCCAGCCCTGGTGTCTTCCTTGGGTTTCTTTTTAGATAGTGAGCCAGCCCTTTTAGGACAAGAATCATCTTCTCATTCCTTTTACTACTTAAATCACTTTGAGAGCTGTTCTGTTGAAACACAACATATAAATATTCTAAATAACTACTACTACGGTAGCAGTAGTTTTCAATGTTGTCTGAATACTAATCGGAAGATCAAACCGGGATCAGAACCATGGCTAATTAAGTCTGAATCAGGCCAACGAGTAAAGAATATGGATATGTGACAGTTTCTGAGCAGGGATCGCATAATTTACGTACCACTTGCTGTTGCTATATATACTGTAGTGTTGGATCTTATGATTTGTAGAGTTTTGGTGAAAGGTTTGATTATCTTAATTTAGGTGGATAGGTACTCCTTCATAAGAACAAATAAATAAGCTATTGTTAATTTCCTAGTCCAGGAGGTTTACCAAATTTGTGTTGTTTCCTACCACTGGGCTCAGTACAATAATGAAATCCCCAAGGGTGGGAAATGTATGATTCACCCCTTTAAAATTAAATTAATAAATATAAGCAGCTGTTTTGTGTTTTATCCATTCTGACCTTAGCCATTATCAATTATGGTCTTAGCCTGTGTTATGGCCACCAAGGTGAATGGGAGCTTTTCAAATGGAAAAATGCACCAGTGTCTCATTTGCTTAATAATAGTTGATACATCTGAGGACAAAACACAGCTAACCAGCCTTGCATATTGATTTAACTGCTCCTCGGGAGTCTTTTTATGCATTTTTATTTGGAAAATTGGAAATCATACTGGGGGGGAAAAAAGCACCCTTAAACATTACATCTATGGGGAAAAAACTGGAAGTGGCTAAAAAAAAGTGCACATAGTTTTATTAGTTTTATTAGTTTTATTAAATTGATGCCATGTAGACAAGCAAGCAACCCACCCCACACACCCCAAATCCCGTTGACAGAGTTGTTTCCCCATCTGCTGAGTAGACAATAAGTGATAGTATAGTTTATAGGTTTTTTATGGGGTATTAAAAAACTAACGTCAGCAAGTGTTCTCATGGACAGAGTAAAATATTAAAGGGCTTGAACAGAGACACCATCTGCATGCAAGAGACCCCAGACTAATTGATTTGTGTATGTGAAAGAGTCTTTGTTTCAATTTCTGTTGTATTCCCTTTTAAAATATTTATTTCTCAAATGTAAATTATGTTGTAACCTAATGTCTTAGCTCTGAATAAAACGCACGCCACCCAATCGCTTGCATTGTGCGAGTTCCTTTGGGAGATAGAAAAGAATACAGTACTATTGTATATGAAGAGCTCACTCTGGAGCATTATAAAATTAAAAGGAAAAATTAAGGAACCCATCTTTGTGAGTGCTGGTTGAACAACTTCTCTGTTAGGCATAGGCTGAACTTCTGCATACACCTACAGAGAAACTGAAACCCTAGCAAAGAAGATTAGTCATAAGAAGGAACATTATACCTGCACAGGAAAATATGAGAGGATTTGCAATCTTTATTTTTTTTTTAAGGAAAGATGGATCTCATTCAGCTTTATTTTGAATGTGGAATGTTCATTAGACTTTATAAGAAGTCTGAGGTAAGGAAACAGGGGACTGGTGCCTTTAAATGCTGAGGGAAGGTGGAATTCCAAGTGGCTAGATCAGAAAACCTTTCTGGATTCGACCAAAGGTCTATCTGGCCAGGATCCTGTTTCCCACAGAGATATCCAGCTGCAAGAGCCCACAAGCAGGACATGAAGGCAATAGCTCTCTTTCAATGTGGCTCCACAGCAAATAGTACTCAGAGACATATTGCCTCTAAATCTCCACAGCCATCATGACTAATAACTGGTTAAAACAACACACTGGAATTGGTTGATATTGTTTACATTGTGATGAAACCTTTTCATCTTGATTATGTGCAGACGGCAGCAGATGTTATTAAACCCTAGCCAGGGGGGAGGAGGAAGGTATTAATAGGCGATCTGTTCAAATAAAACTTTTTTTTTTGGTAGATAGCAGTATGTTTCCAACATATTAAAAAGTATCAGTCTATATGGGGGGGGGGGAGTTTACATTGGAGGTAGGAAGACAAAGCACTCTCTGACATGGGCATGAGAAGGCAGCTTGTCCCTGGGGCAGGCGCCACACCCAGGTCATACACTTTGAAATTACAGCTACATCCATCCACCAAACGTATAATAATTGATGGTGTCATCTTCGACAGTACTGATCACTTGTTGGGGGACTGGGGGGGTCGGGGGTCAGAATCCAGGTACACACAGACCCACTCAAGGATCTTTGTATTATTAGAGCCATAGACCCCAATCTCAAGAAAGGTACAACATCTATCTTGTATCACCAGTTGAAATCTATATCTGTGCAATCAAGTTAATTTCTACGCCAGGATAAATTTAACACAGTTAATCTGATGCTAATACATTGGCTATTGGATTTTCCATCTCTGAGCCACATGTGCAGGAAGCCATAGGAAACTGATCTGGTGATACTGGGGGAGGTTAGAAAGCCTGCTGATTTAAACAGCCCTTCCCATTGCACCTGAGCTCTGTGTGTGATGTTTTTGGAAATGTTTAAGGGGCTGCTACAGAGTCAAGGATGCTCTGTTTGAAGAACCCCAGGTAAGCAAATAAATAGTCACCTCCTTTGCCAGTTTGAGAGACAGTGAACCGCTGAGATGCTGTGCCTTGTGATATCCTCAAGTCAGTATATAAAATTATAGGTAGCCGAGGAAAAAGCAAAATATGGAAAGACAGCCTCAAATAGGAAAGAGAAGGGAACGGTAACCTGAGAGTCTGATATACTATTATAAATGAAATTATGGAGGCCTGCAACTTTTACAGCAGAATCCTGACTAAGGATCCGGCCGGCGGCCCAAGGCCGCACGCCGGATCCTGAGCCCAGGCTGCCGTTGCACTTGCGGGCTGGAGGTCTACTCGGGGAAGGGGACCCTTTCCCGGTGTAAACCGGGGCCAACCCGATAGGCCTCCTTGGAAATCAGAAGAGGCCGTGTAATGGCCTAGCCGCCCGGCGGGAACAGGGATATGGTGGGCGCCATCCCCCGCCCCCTCCCAGGCCGTCTAGACCAATGGCCCCCCTTGCCCGCCGGACCGCCCATGCGGCCGCTGAGGGTGCGCTTACCTTCCTCCGGCGGCTGCTTGCCCGGTCCAGCAACACAGTGAGGCCTTACTCCCGAGGTGTCTCAAACGTGCTTTATGGCACGTTCATGACATTTTTGAATGGCGGAGCACTTGCTCCACCGTTCCAATGCTCCAGTGGATTGCGCCCTTAATCAATCAGTTAGATCAGTGGTTCTCAATCTTTGCCGCCCCGCAACCTACCTGTAGCGCAGAGCTCGGCAACCTGGATGTTTTGGTGGTGATATGATGACATCATCACATCACTGCCAAAACTTCCAGGTTGCCAGCTGTTCACATTTTTTTAATGCAAACTGCCGGCTGCCCGAGTCTCTGCATCACATGATGCAACAAGGCCTGGAGCAAGAGCAACCTGGAAGCTCGGGTGGCCGGCTGTTCGTAACCCACTAAAAATCACAGTTTGAGAAATGCTTAAATTAATTTCACAGTTTGATACATGCTGAGTTAGATTAATTGATGGACAATTCAATCCTATCCAGCACCAGTGCAGCAGAGTCATACGGCCCACGCTGTATCCTGCATTGGATAGGAGCAGGCTGACGGTCTCCTCGGGGAAAGGGGACTTTCCCCCTTACCCCGAGTAAACCCCCAGCTTGTGCAATGGGGCTACTCAGATCAAGTACCAGCTTATTCACTGGCACAGAACTGAGCAGCCTCGTGTAAGTAAAAAAGACCCTGGAAGGAGGATAGGATTCGATGTGTGCCAGCGCCGCCAATCCCACCCCCCTTGGGCCTGTTCTGCCCCCATTGCAGCCTTTCTCCATCTTGTCACGCCCCCAACCCCACTTCCGTTCCACCCTCACCCAGCCCCTGCTCCGCTCGGAGCCAGACCTGCTTCAGCGCACAGTGCTCTGGATTCAGCACCGGTGGGATAGCTCAGGCATTCCTGCTGGCGTACCATGCTCATGGGGTGTCGCCGATGTGCTTTTTGGCACTTTTGCAACACCCAATGTTGCACCGTTGCAATAGGATTGTGCTGTAAACCTCTTTGTAGTCAACTGACAATGCAATCCTATGTATGTCTACAAAGAAGTAAACCCCACTGAATTAAATTTGAAGTTTCTCCCTGGTAAATAAAATAGAATTGCAGCCTAAACGTCATTCCCAGATAATCAGGCACTACATTTTTTACACAAATTGTTAGGTACGTTTAATATAAATACTTACGTGCCAGTAGCTGAGGCACCACTTTCTTCTCTCACTCTCACACAGGAGGGAATGCCTCTTCTAAGCTGCCACCTGCTGTACTGTCTACTAAAAAAGATGCCTTTTTTCTTCCCTGGATACAGGGCTACCAGATGCCATGTACAGTAGTATGACTTCAAAACTAAGTCCAAAGGGTATTCTGAAAGTATATGGTGCATTTCTGCTGCTGAAGCTAAGCAAGTCTGAACATGAGACTGCCTGGGATCCAAACGTAAGTCACTTTGAGATCTTTTGTTCTGAAAGGGCTGGTATAGCTTATTGCTTAACAGCGCAATCCTGTTGAACTATTGACTTGATCCGCCGGCGCCGGATGTCATAAACATGTCATAAGGCATGTTTTCGACACCCAGAGAGTAAGCAGCGCTGGCGGAGAGTCCAGCGCACTCTGCCCTGGACTGAAGCCACCGCCGGCGGATGGTGGTAAGTCCTGCGCCGGGGGGGGGCATGGGGAGGGCGGAACAGGGTGGAACGGGGGGGGGATTGGTCAGCTGGGCCAGGGACGGGGGAGGATCCTCGGCAGCATGCTCCACCAAATCCTATCTCCCATCCCGGGTCTGGCGAGCCCTACAGGCACCTCGGATTCGCACTGGCCATTTTGCTGGTGCACATCCAAGGAGACCCATAGGGGCAGCTGTGGCATTACCCAGGGCAAAGGGATGAACGCCCCTTTCCCCCGAGGTGTGCTCCAGCTGCATCAGTGCTGGCCCAATTCTGCTCAGTATCTGGCGCAGCATGCTTTTGCAAGACAGGATTGGGCTATAAGAGACTGAGCTGCAAATCAGGAATTCTTTGATTCAGATCAATTGTCACTCCTCCAACTGTTTTTATTTGTTTTATTTATTGTAAGCATCGTTGTTTTTTAATGAAACTTGTAAACTGTGTGGGAATTTGCCTTGGCAAAGGAAAGGAGGAATATACATTTCTTTAAATAAATAAATAAATGAATGAATAAATGAATCTTGCCTCTGCCATGAACTCATTAGGCTCCAATCCTATACATATTTATCTGGGAGTAAGTCTCACTGAACTTAATAGGACTTTCTTCTGAGTAGAAATGCGTAAGACTGGGCTGTTGGTGACCTTAGGCAAGTTATTCTTAGGGCCATACGCTGCTGGAACTAGCGTTTTAGTAGCACAAGGTCATTTACAGTGGCGTGAAAACTGGGCCGCTGTCGCATGATTCCGGGCTGCTGCTGCAAACAGGCAGTGGTGTAGTGCATGCAGCAGCAGCTCCAGAGGCCTCCACTGGTGCTTGTAAGTTGGCGTCCAGAGGCATCACTACGGTGGGGGCGGTACCATAAGTTGCGCCCCATCCTAGTCCCGTTTACAAGCCGGCACGAGGTGGCCCTGCCCCCTCGCCGTCGGAGCCATTCCATGCGGAGACGGTAGCAGGCAGGATGTCTCCGTCCCCACCGTAGTGACGCCTCTGTTGGCGTCAGAGGCATGTCATGGGCGGGGAGGGAGAGGGCAGGGGGAGTTTTGCGGCAGGGATGGGGGAGAGTAGAGGGGAGAAAAGTGGTGGATCCTACTGGCAGCGACTTTTGCCAGGATCCTATCCCCCTTTTTTTAAACCCTTTTCTCTCCTCGGGGATATGGCGGCAAAATGGCTGGCATACGTCCAAGGAGACCCATAGGTTATCGGGCAGCCTACCAGAGGCTACATTAAAAAATATACTTACCTGTCGCAGGCTGTCTGATTTCCCCCCCCCCCCCAGCATACAGCACAGCCTCTGTTGGTGCAGCTGCATGCTATAACATGGATGGTGGGGGGTAGGATTGGGCTGTTAGTTTTCCAAGGGCAATAGGGGGATAATAATACAGTACTCACCTTACAGCATTGTTGTAAGGCCAACATCAAGATACGGTAATACATGTAAAGCACCCTGCACACTTGGAAAGCACTATACAAATTTTAAGTATTATTTGAAGAAAAAGTATAGAAGTATAATAATAATAGTTTCCACTGTTTTAAGACTACAAAAACTCTGATGTACAGTGATCTCTAGCAAAAACACAAGAATAACATTGAGCATAGAGTAAATAATGGAAACACACATGAAACTGAACAGATTGCAAAATAGCCTTGGATTTTTCCATGAAAATCCATTGCTTGAGATCAGGAAAACGGGAAGGGCAACTAATTGCAGAGAGTTTCTAGCCATCCCTAGTAAATATGCCAGTAGGTAGGTTGGTTGCTCCAATAAGATGTTTTTAACTGAAGAGCTTAGAAAACTCTCCCTCGTGGCTTGGTGGTGGCATGTGTTTGTTGCTCTAACAGCATTCCAACACTGACTTGTCAATATTCCCAGGCTTTCCCTAATGGGAAGGAGTGGGGTGAAGGGGCCAGGCTCTTAACTACAGCACTGGGTGGAGTGGGATGTTTTTCCTCTGTGGCTATCAGATTGAGCTAACTTTAGCATGTGTTTACAATCCTCCAACGGTGCCTGGGGTTTAGATAGGAGGAGGTTTTAAAATCGCTTTTCCAATAAATAAGGCTCACTAGCCTAAGAGCAAAGCTTGGTGCTGGGAAGAGAGGAAAGGAATGTGACTTGCAAGCCACAACGGAAGTGGAGTTTAAACATGGGCCACAACTTGCCGGCCCTTTCTTCAGGTGCTTTCCAAAATTTATATTTATGCAGTTTTTCAAAATCTTTTCTGTAACAGAAAATAATGTGGATTCTTTTAAATGGGCAGGTTCCTGTTTGTTTGTCCCAACCCTAGCTCACTATGCATATTGCATTCGGGCGCCGGCAGAGTGAACTAGTCTAAATGTACACTGTCCCCTTGCCTCCTTCCTCCCTCTCTGACCTTTGTCTAAGAGAATTTCTGCTACAGGCCTGCCTTAGAAACTGTAAATGAATCAGTTAAGTTACCAACACCTGGGTGGAACTTGCATTCAATAATCAAGGTTCAACGTTCAATACTGTCTGTCTAACCCTACTGGTTTATGGAGAAATAGACGACTAGTCAATGATGCACTTTTTTCTTGCATTATTCTAAAGAAGAGCTTCTCCTCACTGTAGCACTCAATTCCATCCTCACGTAAAGTGCATGCCATCTGTTCCTGCAGTTGCAAATGCCGCTTCTGGCTGAAATGTTTGGCAAACAGGTTGTATCTAGTGATGTGCAAATTCCTCCACACCCCAGCTTGCCTTAAAAAAAAAACACCACCCCTAAAAACCAGGGGTTTTCAAGCATTCCTGCTGAACACTTCAAGGTTTTTCAAGTGTTCTGCAGGAATGCTCTCAAAAGCCCATTTTCATGTAGCTCCCCCCTTCCTTTCCCCCTGCCAGTCTCCACTCCCCTTTGCAAACAAAAAACCCTTCCTTTTGCAAAAAGGAAGAGAGTAACCAGTAGAAAGAGCTAACTAGACAGGCAGCCTGCCTGCCTGACTCCTTCTTGAGCTTGAAATAACACTCCAGAGCGTGCTCAAAAGCATAATTTCTCACTGGAAGCATCGGATTGTAGCTTTGCCTGGGCAGCGAAAGCTACAAATCCCGTCGTGATCCTGGCTGACAGGGCTGGTGCCAGGTTGCTGGAGACCTTGGGGCAAAGCCCTGCACTGCTGACACCAGCCACACTCATAGACAGCAGGTGGCAGCAGCCAAGGGTGGCCCTTCCCAAACTTTCCAGCACTGAATGGGGATGGATTCTGCACTGGCTGGCTAGTACTGGAGGGCTCAGGCATGGGACAGCCCAGTGGCCAGGTGGGCCCTCAATGGCATGGGCTTCACCTGGCTGACTCCTCCTGGGGCCACTTTTGGTGGCAGGAAATGATGTTTGAAAGCTCATAAGGTTGAAAGAGGATTGGACTCTACTGGGGTCTGATTTATTTTGTCAGTTTGGCTGGAAGTAAACTGAGCTATTTCCTGACTGTTGGGAGGAAAAGTTCAGTTCATTCTGAGCCAATCTGAAGAGAACCGAAGGGTAAGGCAGGGGTGGTGCAACCCGGAATCCCGCCGGAGGACATATCAGGTCCACTACATGGCCATGTGCAAGCAGCCACTAGAGAAGTCCCAGTGCCGTTACGTGGGCGTGGGAGGAGGGGGAAATGTGGTGGAGACTGAGGCGGGAAGGGAAAGAATGGGGCGGAGACTGAGGCAGGGAGGGGAGGAATGGGGCGGAGACCGAGGCAGGGAGGGGGGTTGTCAAGGCAGGGAAGGGGCATTATCAGCGGCAGTGGCTCCACCAATGTCCTATCCTCCTTTCCTGGCCTCAACCCACCTACCCAGGTCCACTCGGACCTGTGCCAGCAAAGTAGCTGGCATGGATCCAAGCAGACCCATTGGCTGGACCATTGGGGCAATGTTGGCTCGCTCCAGAGCAAGGGAATAAATGTTCCCTTACCTCAAGGAGGCCTCCAGGACTCAAAACTCCCCCGAAAGATGCAGAGCATACCCTGTTGGTGCGGCTGCATCAGCAGGGGGAGACTTAGGGTGGATCAGGCTGTCCGTCATGTAAGTGCTTTGATAGGAGTGAGAAGTAATGTTTTTTTTTTTCAAAAGTTGCATATATGTGTGCGGTTGTTACCCCATGTGGCAGCTTTTGCAACAAAAGCCACCTGCACCTGCAATTAGATCGTAAACAAGCCCCCTTTTGCTTCTTATTGGAAGGTTTGAGCCTAGCTAAATAATCCATTATAGAGAACTTTAATGTCCGTAATTGAATGGACTTACCATTACAACCAAGTATTCGTGAAATTACTAGTAAAATCCATTTGACGGTTCTCAGCTGATGAAATAGCTTTAAGAATAAAGGAGATAACCCAGAGTTTATGAAGCACTTTCTCACGTGTATTTTTAGTTTGTGCCTAATGTGATTATATTTTTTTTTCCCTTGGCAAGCTTATAATCAACTCTTGAATGAAAGAATGTTTGGGAGGCTGGTTTTGCCTGCCTTACTGTGCAGTCCTTGCCTGTTTACTTAGAAGTAAGTCTATTGAGCCCAGTTAGACATATTCCGAGGAAAGTGTGCATAGGATTGCAGAGTAAGTGCCCCAACCGGGAGCACAGGAGAGTTCTGGCTGTATATCCCCTTCCCCTGTAGCAGCATTGCATGAAGTGGGGGGGGGGGGAGTGTTGTTGCCTTCTCTCCATTTCAGTTCCTTCCTTCTATAAGGAATGTGGGAAGTGCCACTGGGAAAGTGGAGTGGCTGAGGTTTCTTTTTCACAAGAGAGAAGATGGAGAGAAGAAATCAGGTGGGAACCCTACACCTCTGTAACTACATTAGATGTGAAGGGTAGCTGAGGGCAGAACTACACAATACATCCTGTATTGTTCCATAACTTACACACAAAGCAAATACAAATATTTGTGTGTGGGTATACACACAAAGCAAATACAGAAGCTGTGGTTTGAAGTGGAAAGCCAGCATTGGGGGGGGGGGTGTCTTAACTCTTTCTGCTTTGTGCCATCTTTTTGCAGAAAATCCACCCCCCCCACCCCCGATGCTTTTTATCCCTGATGGGAAATGATACAACTAGCTATATCTTGTGGATATCTTGTGATATCTTATGCAGCAGGCATAAAAGCAAGTTTAGGGGGATTTTCAACAGAAAAGCAGCATGTGGTGTGGGGCAAAGGCTTAAGAAGTCCCTCTCCCGCCTCTCATGCTAATCTTCTACCCCATGCTGCAACCTCAGTGGCTCCACTATGTAAAAAAAAGTTCCAAAACCAGAAATGATCATGGAACTACATATACAGTCGGACCTTTTTATCCACTGGGGTTCTTTCTGTTCCTGGAACCACAGTGGATAAGAAAATCAGTGTTATATGAAATCCGGGGGGGGGGGGTCGGGAGCAGTGCCACATTACATTTTTCCCAGAATCTTTGCCGCTTCCCTCTTCCTGAGTTTGTTTAAACTGACTGAAAAAACAAAAGCCACTACTGGAAGCAACCTGTAAATGGCGCCAGAGACTCCTAGCTGCATTTTTCAGCAGTTTGGACACGCGCAGGAGGCTGGAAGTGCCTGGCACAGTTTTGCCGTCCGTGTTGAGTCAAATCCGTGGATAAAAAAACCGTGGATAAAAAGGTCAGACTGTAAGGTGTAGTAGTTCTTCATTGACAGGGTTGGGGTCGCTGCTGTCTAAGAGAAAGACACGGGTGCAGGAGGCGACTATTGCTTGGCATTTCTGTGTCTGCCCAGTGTTCTGAGCAAAAGGTCTGATTTTGGAGGCTCCAGGCTGATGATTCCAAATTGATAAGATGGCAACTCTGCACACAGTTCCTCCAGGCTTTGACCTGACTTTGCTAGACCTGACCTGACCCAATCTGAGATATGGCAGCAGGGTGTGTGTGTGTGTGTGTGTGTGTGTGTGTGTGTGTGTGTGTGTGTGTGTGTGTGTGTGTGTGTGTGTGAGAGAGAGAGAGAGAGAGAGAGAGAGAGAGAGAGAGAGAGAGTGCGCGCGCGTGTGCTCCATTTTAAAAGCCAAAAGTTGGCAACCCTATTTTGTCAGACAGGAACATTTCTCCAGTAGTACACCCTTGCGTTTTATTTACTGTTGTGGCAAAACATGGAGCCGTGTGCTCTAAAGTGATATTTACCCTAGCGTTGCCAATGTTTAAAAAATAGGCCCAGCAGATTCCGGGCTTTCCAATCTAATACATGTTGTTTCTGGACTCCAGAAGCAGAGTGCAGCCAGTTGCAGGTCAGCTAAAAGCTTTATAGATCTGATCTGACTTAATTAGGCCACAATGCATGAACTTGAGTCATTACAACCTGCTTTGCAGTGACACAGACATACATAAAACCCTTTCCACAGGACAGGAGAGCACAGGATTTGCATGTGCACCTTTGACAACAAAGCACTGTTTGAAGAAAGGGCTTGTTACCAAGCAGGGAGACATAAAACAAATGGACACAACCACATAACCTTTTCCTCTCTCCACCCCTCCCAGTAGTCTCATTACTGTAAATAATGCTGCTCCTTATTGGAAAAGGCAGTTAAATGTAGGATGAATTCTGATAGGCGGCCATGCAGATCTGCTGCCAAAATGAGGCAAATTACTTTGAGCAAGTGCAACCTTTTTTTTTTTTTTTGCCCTCAATAACAGCCTTCAAGCAATCAGTCCAGTGGCTTCTACGAAGGAAAGCAGAGCACAACATGATACTCTGATCATGGAATCTTAATAAGTATCTGTCAGGGATGCCTGTTCTCATGCTCCCGACTTCCCCAGTGATAGCAAGTTCCAGAAGCAAATTTACTTGTGAGAGGAAAGTACCGGAGGGCAGCTACCGTGCCTCCGTAATAAAGTGCACAGATTGTGCAGGTGGAAAGCAGGCAGGCACAGGAACAGGTAGTGCTAGCTAAAAGCATCAGTCCCTCCAAAAGCAACAGTATACTCTTGCAGGGCCCTGCAGGGCTGATTCTGGCCAAACAACTCTGAGAAACTGAGAAAATATTGTTTCTTTATTGCCCACACTCTTTTTTTAATTGCCTACATTCAAAAACCCCAAATCTTTTATTTTACCTCTCTGTTGGCCTCTCTATTGGTCCTCTGTCCACGTGCAACAGAGTCTCTGGCAGAAATGGCCAGTGGCTCCACACGTGTGCCAAAATCATCTGTGTTGCCGGCCCAGGTAGGGTGTCAGAGAAGAAGGTTCATGGTGGTTCAGGGGAGATTTGGGAGGGGAAGGGCAGGGGGTAGGGAGCAGGCTGGAGGGAGTCGATCTTGGCAGTAAAAGCTCACGCCAGATCCTATTCTCAATTTTCCAACCTGCTCCATCCTCTACCTCTCTGGGGATTTATGCCAGCAAAATAGCTGGTGTGGGGCCATGGAGACCCACAGGCAATCAGACGGCCTACTGGGAGATAAGTAAAAAGCTTTTTACTTATCCTTCTCTTGCCGGCCATCTGATCCCATCCCACCCCCACCCCCATAGCATGCAGCATGCAGTCTACTTATGACTAGTAGCTGGGGAGCAACAGTGGGAGAAAACTTTTGCCTTCATGGCCTTTTTGTCATCTGGTTTGCTACTGTTGGAAACGGGATGCCAGACTGGAGGGACCTTTGAGCTGCAATCCTATGCACAAGCAAACCCCATTGAACACAATGGGACTTAGCTCTGAGAGGCAGAGGCTGCATGTCTGATCCAACAGGGCTCTTCTTGCATTCTTATGTACTCTTACAAAAGTCGAACTTTCAAAGATAGCTACTGAATAAGAGGTTGTGCCGCAGCTCTCTTCATAGGGCACCAGCACAAATGCCTGTTGGGAGTGCAGTTTACTCTCCTGAGCAAAGCCTGCCTACTACTCATATCATCTCATTTAATCTGAAAGGACACTATATTATCACAATCACCCCTCTGTTCATTCAGATTTACCTGCAGGGATTATATTTAAATGGAAACTCACCTCCACAAAGCTAATTTCAGAAAAACGAGACAATGGAAGCAGAACCCTTTACTGAACACCTTTCCATCACACCCTCCACACCAACGGCAAGAACTGTGAGATGGAAGAGGTTTAAAAATCTGTGCCTAAGTAATGGGGCTGTCAAACAGGTATAGAAGAAGCATACAGAGCAGCAAAGAGGATGAGAGAGGCTCAGCAGTTTCTGTGTCAGCAGTTCACAAACTTGGAAATGCTGATACTCCATAACTTGGGAAAGAAATAGCTTTGAGTCTCTTCAAGTGCATCTAAGAGTTGATTCTTACTACACTGTGCCCATACTGAGAGAGCTGCTCCTTCCCACACCACCACAATGACAAAGAAGTCCAGGACCACACTGCAAGCATAATGGCCTCAGAGTGAAATAATGAGAGATGTCTCTCCTCTGATGACATTGCAACCTCCATTAAGAGTTTACTTGTGAATGTAAGTTTGGGATATTTCCTCTTACTCTTCCCTCCCATTTCCCAACCCTATTCTTACTCAAGGACAGAATCATTTCCCATTGTCTGTCAAATAGTTTTGAACCAAAACACTGTTATATATAGCTGAACTTCTTTTCTGTTGTGTATTTCTAGCATCAATTGGCTCTCATTTGTCTGAGTAATGTAGCTTATGCCTAGCTGACACCGGTTTTCCTTGACCTCTAACAGCCCAATCCTATGCATGTCCACTTCAGAAGTAAGCCTCACTGAGTTCAATGGAGCTCCCAGGTAAGTGTGTTAGTGTGTATAGGATTGCAACCGAACAACCCAATCCTAACGAAACTCCTGTGCGGCAATGCAGTGGTGCCGGCGCGTGCTGCACTGCATCCTGCGGGGAGGTGAATGCTGGGGGTCTTCTCAGGTGAGGCGACATTTGCCCCCTTGCCCCAGGGTAAGCCCCAGTAGCCGCTATGGGTCAACTCAGACCTGCATCAGCTCTATAGCCATACGCGTCACTGGAGCGTGGCGGGGGGGCGGACCGCCGGCGGGTGATGCGCGCAAAGGGTGACGCGCGCACCCGCGCGCTGCGCACGTCATCTCTGCTCTAGGAGGCCTCGGAGCGTCCGCCCCGGGCGGAGGTCCGCGGCCTTCTGACAAGGCCCAATGCAGTGACATCATTCATTAGGTTTTTCGTGCCTGCGCAGAACGTTTCTGAGGGCAAAAGGGCAGCCCTTGCCCTCAGAAACGGTCTGCGCAGGCACGAAAAAGCTAAAACTGCACGTATTGACGCATTGGGCCTTCGTCAGAAGGCCCAGGACAGCTGGCCGGGGAGGATGTCTCGGAGCCGGCAGCAGCGGGGCCTGGGGGTAAGCGGCGCGGCAACTTTGGGGTCATTAGGGCGGCGCGCGCCCTAGTGATGCCACTGTATAGCTGTCGCACGTCCACATTGCATGTGTGCCAGCTCTATAGCTGTTGCAAGTCTGCATTGATCCATGCAGGAGGATTGGGCCTGGGAAGGGGGCTTGGTCTGGAGGATATGGTGCATGCCGGTGCCACTGATCCTGCCCCCCTCCCAGCCTGATCCCCTGCCCCCGTCACCACCCTCCCCCACCCTATTCCGCCCCCTCTCCACCTCCCCCCACCCCTGTGCTGGACGTACCTGGTCCAATGGGTGTCCCAGCGACTGTAGGTGCATGCAGGAAGGCTGCCTGCAGGAGTGCCTGGAATTCACGCTGTCGCAAAGCACTTTTGCGACAGTGCATACCAGCAGAACACATTCCACTGGTGCATCTTCTACTAAGGATTGGGCCATAAGTTTACCATTGGATTTCTCTCACATTATTGTCATATTCAAATAAAATATGCCACATATAGCCATAGAAAATTGATCCCATAGAGCATCAAGATTGTTTGTGGTTGCTTGCGTACTAATGAGTTACCAGTGCAGAGAGGGACAGAGAAGACAAGGCCCCCTTAGCTATTGTGAAGGCCCCCTTAGCTACTGTTTTTAGAAGACTTGAAGAGGCATGATCTTGACAAAATTGGGGGGATTTGGGGGTAGCCTTCCCTTGTGGATTTTATGAAGGGCCTGTACGTTTAATTCCTCTCCATAATTTGAATTCTGTGAGCTACCAGGTCAGTATTTATTAACTTAGTTGTCTCCTAAATAGTCTCCCCCCTCCATATAATGGGAGTGTGTGATGTGCTAGCACTATCTGTTAGATATTGGAGGAAACTATAGGTTAACTGTAGACTAAGGGCCCAATCCTATTCAACTTTTCAGCGCCAATGTGATGCAGCCACAATGCAGCCTGAGGAGGCCTCCATGACTGCCCCCCCCACAACCGCAGGATGCAGAGCCCGCCCCGTTGGCATGGCTGCATCAGTGCTAGAAAGTTGGATAGGATTAGGCCCTGAGACAATGAACAAGAGGGGAGCAGGCCTACTTCTAAATCCTCACATGAGGACTCAAATGTCTTCTTTCAGAAGGAAAATGGGAGTACTTCCACCACAGTGGACCACTTTTACCACAGGCCGTTGTTTATAAAGAATGACTTGCACCTATGTGTAATATTGGAGTTTCCTCCCTGTTTCCAGGGCCATAGGATTAAGTGGTTCTCTCAGAAATATATTTTTCAACAAAAAGTGGTTGTTTAAAAGATTCACAATCTGTATGCAAGCATAAAGACCTGAGGTTTTGAGCCCTTACAAATTCTTTAAATCCTTTTTGTAAGTCCAGGAAACTGGCCTCCGGATGAACTAATTTGTATCTTTTAAGCAACTGCTTCTAGTATCTAAATCGGTGCCAGCCCAAAGACTTTAAGATACTTCAGGGACTCTGCTCATAATAATCTTGCTTCGTTGTTTTTGTAATGAGAATAAGTAACCGATGTAGTTAACTGCAAGAACCTCAGCAGTTTTGTGTAATTGTATGCTGCATCATCCCCATATTCCAGGAACCACATGTTTTCATATGTATTTATGAATCCTGATAATATTCATGTGTCCTTTGTAATTCATATGTGATTAAATAAACATTTAGTATTGATTTGGAATCTAAGAAAGTGTCCTTGATCTTTCTGCCCATAAGAAGCATAGCTGTCTAGAGACCCCTCTATGCAAATAGTAGGGTACTCATCATTTGGCTTCTCCAAATCTAATTTGTTGATTCAAAGCTGTAAAACCAGCATTGCATTCAGGCACGGAAAATTAAGTGTGCATTATCTCCTTAAGTACAGCCTAGTTTCCAGATGCCCCTCCCTTTCATCCCTGAGACCAAGGGTGGGGAAGGAGGGTCAGAAAGCAAACTAGGATTTATTGGTAGATGTGTGGGGTGAGTTGCAATAGATCAGCAAGAGTTTCTGATACCCAATTGGTTGGCAAAAACAAAAAGACTGGTGTTGCTACACCAGTTGAACTGTCACAGTTTTTCTCAAGGAACCCGAGGAATTCTAGTTTTATGAGAATGCTTGAATGAATTCTGTTAGAGATCCCTGCCGAATTCCCTCGTAAAACCACAATCCCCAGGTTTTCTTGTGAGGGAAGCCACAAAAATGAAAACACTTTAAGTAGTGTATGTAGCTTAAGACCAAAAAAGACCTTTCAGAAGATGAAGCTTACCCTCTTCCTGGCAAGGCAACAGGCTGGTGGAAAGAAAAAAGTAGCAAGGCCTGACATTTGATCAACTAAGAAAACTGTGAAAAATAATTACGGTACACTGGTCTGTAGCACAGGTCTGACAGCATGAATTTGACAGAATTGACACATTGGGGAGTCACATCCTGGACCAATCAGCACAGACTTCACAACTGGGCTGGAGGGGTGGGCAAAATGGTGCTGTGCCTCTCCTGAGTAACTTTATAGACGTCTCCTGTGTATCAGTGGCTTCCAAACATGTTGAAAGGGAAGCCAACAACTTATATTTACCTGAAAGTGCCAGGGACTGAACTTGGGAATGTCTGTATGCCAAGCATGGGCTCTACCACTGAGCTCTGGCACCTTGTCAGATGCAGGGGACAAGCAAGAGGAGATGGGAGATGGGATGGCTATCCCCATTATGGTCTGTTTGTGAGCTTCCCAAGGGCCTATTGCGAAGGAGGCAGACCTTTGGTCAGAGCCAGCAAGAAAAGCAACCAGATCAATGAGCGATATAAACCACTGGGAGATCCCAACCCTTCATTTGGAGCTACACAGTTTGGCACTTGATCAGTGAACAGGACATGTTTTAAGATGTGAGAAATGTTAGAAGTGCATAAGGTTGGGAACACTGCAATAGGGCCACCTGCTCTGCAGCATACTTAGGACCGGTTTACACATGGAACCACATATACATTATGTTGCAGGATACAGAAGAGAACCTCAAGCTCAATCCAGAATGCGAGCACACGCGCGCATGCGCACACACACACACGCACACACACACACACACACACACACACACACACACAGGATGTAGAATGCTTAAGGTAAATCAAGGCTATGCACATAATGATTGCAAAGTGAAACAGCTGTCACCTTCACACACATGTATACACAGTGCTGCTGGTGAAGAGTTTTGCTAACAACTGCCAGGGGGCAATTGTCAGGAAAGGGAAATTGCTACCAAACCTTTGATTGCTAGGAGGTAGTGATGGAGGCAGGGAGTGCCTGGCCATGGGTTCTGAAGCGGTCGCCTCAGGCAGCAGATTGGTGTGTGTGTGTGTGGGGGTGCCAATCTCTGTCTGCCTACTTGCCTCCTCTGCCCCCCCTTCTCCTTCTATTCCCTGGATTGGAAAAGGAAGAGGGAGATGAAGAGGAAGAGGAAATGTGGAGGGGACAGGGGAGGAGAGCGCTGAGCTAGAACAGTGGAAGGAACTGAGGCTGGCACTTCATCGGGTAAGGGGGGGGAGCATTTGGCATGTTGTCTCAGGCATCAGGAGGTCTTGGGCTGGCCCTGCCTGGCAGCGACAATGGCAGCAGGGGTAGTCAGCAAACATGCACTTTCACTTCCCATCCCACTTTCTTGCCTTTCCCAGCGCTCAAAGAATTGTGCTCTCCCTTTGATCACTATGCAGCAGCTAGAGATGGTTTCACCTACCAAAACTCCTGACCAGCCACTGCTGGACCCCACCCACCCAATCTGCCTGCCCACTTGTTGCTTCAACTTGTGACTTGCATGTGTACCGTCTTCTCATATTACACTCACAAGCACAATGGAAGACGTGAGGACTATGCACAATAAATGAGCATCAAATACACATTAAATACACATCATGGCCAAAAGCTGGTTGTCCAGAAAGGTCTTAAGATGTATTATTATTAATTATATTTATATAAGAAATGTCTCTCCCCATGGAGTTCAAGTTGGAGTTTTCAGGCAGTCACCCATCCATCATTGACTCAAAGCACAATTCTATCCAACTTACACCACCGGTGTAACCAGCGGTGCAGCGAGAACGGGAGGTCCCAGAACGGAAAGGGGATTCAAATCCCTCCAAAGGAGGATTCAAAGGGGATTTAAATCTCTCCTCCAAAGCCTCCCGCCCCCTGCCCTCCCCCACTAGTTACACCGGTGGTGTAAGTTGGATAGGAATGCGCTACAAGACTAGACTTGCTTAGCTTCAGCAAGATGACTGTATAATATGCTTTCAAACCATGCCCTGGACTTCCTGCCTTGGAGTTAGCCCACGCTTCTTCCTGTTCCATTTACAAAGATGCTTTCACTAAGCTCCAATAGATTCAAATTGCTCTTCACTTCCTTAGGTATAAAACAAACTCCTTTATATCATCTTGTCTTATGAAATGTTCTCCAAAGAATCCCCCTTACTTTCTTCCTTCTCTGACACTTGACCCTGTTATTGTTTGAAGGCAGATTGGAATCAGGCGATTGAAATTGCACGATTCTAGCATCATTTTATTTTTCATTTCCGTGGTGGAAATGTCAAGGGAAAGAATACTCTATAATTATACTTCAGACAAGACTATAATTACTTCCAATTAAATCGTGGCCCTTCATGTTTGAATGGTTTGACCACAGTTTGAATTCCATTATCTGATAAGCAATTGTGTGTGTTTTTTAAAGAAAATTCAAAGTTCAATTGTCCTAGAAAATGTATACAGTACATGTGAAGGATCTGATGCCTCAATGTTATTAAATGAACCAGTTGCTAAAATTAGGAGACTGGCAAGAACTTTAACCTTCTGAAAAGCCTCCCAGGTTCTAGTAAATGAATACACCATATTACTGTGCATGCTTACTCAGACATAAACCCCGCTGACGTCTGTGGGACTCACTCTCTAGTAAGTGTGCACTGGAATAGAGCCTGACGGTGCGATCCTATTCTATGCCTGAGGGCACCACTTTTAACGCCACTTCTACATTCCCATGTACTGGGAGAGTACAGTAATATACCAGCAGGGGAAAAAATGACACCATCATATAACAATATCCTTGAGCCAGGATATTATCCTTGTGCCTTCAAGGAACTAGCCATATGTTGCCAGTGACCTTTTCCAGATGTGCACAATCTCTCCTGACTCCACCTTGGTTCCTTAGCATCTATTCCAGAAGATCAGCCAGGGCTTCTCTCTGGAGTGAGTGAGGCATGTCTTCTCCTAATCAAGATCATGCTAACAGCCACTGATTGGAACAGAAGGCTGAATCGCTCTGGGGCATCTGTGTGTCACCCTTCTCTAAGATCTTGCAAATTCTTTAGGGGGGAAATTCTTTAGGGGGAAACATTGGGGCTGCACTGGGTAACATCCATTGAGGGGGTGACAATATGGGAAAAGCCCGCCACACCCCCCAGTTTCAGCCGTTTTCTGCCTGCTCTGAGCTACTTTGTTCTTTGTGTTCTCGTGAGTGTAGCTCACAAGAACATGAAGAAGTGATTTGGCAACTAAGCAAGGGTCACACCCCTCAAGAAGGATGTGACCCTTACTCGGTCAGCCGCTTTGAGCTGCTTCTTGTTCTTGTGAGCTATGTGAGCACATGAAAAAGTGACTTGGCTTTGCATGGCCAAAGACAGTTGAGCAAAGGTGACACCCCTTCCTGCGGGGAGTCACCCCTTGCTCGGCCATCTTCAGCTGCTCCAAGCTGCTTCCTTCCTGTTCTATGCTCATGAGGACATGAAGCTATGCTCGCAAGAACACGAAGGAGCCACTCTGCCAAGTTGACCAGGCTCAGAGCAGCCAAAGACGGCTGAAAGGTGTCACCTCTCTCTGTGGCCACTCCAAGTTGCTTCTTCGTGTTCTGTGTTGCTTGCTTGGCAAGCCGGAAGTAACAAAGGTGATGCAGTGACATCATTGCGTCACTGCCAATTGCTTCTGCACCTGCCTAACAACAACGTAAGCATAAGTACTGCACATACCCTACCAAACCTTTTGTTCATTAAGGAACCTCCTTGTTTGGGGTGCAATCAAGCCTTTTGTGTCCTCCTGGAAGGACGCACCTTACCTCAATCAAGCCCAGGAAACTCCTGGCTGCACACCCAAGAGATGACCAAGATACTCTTATCTGTCCAGGAATGCTTTTGTATTCTTTGTTTCGACCCATATAACTACCCCTGCTCTGGAAGCAGAATTTTGATGTTTTCTTCCCCACAGAAAGCCCTCACTCTGCCCATTTTGGTAGTCTCTCTCCAACAGAGACTTCCACTCTGTCTGTTTTGACAGAGTGGAAGTCTCTGTTGGATAAGCCTCCAGCCATAGTAGTTGCCCAGCCCTCACCTCTGGAGGAACTGCCTACCCTGCCCACCAAGGGGCACCGTCTTGGCTTATTCATACTCCTCTGTGTGAGCACAGACATTTTAAGGGATGTGGCATGAAGTGACATCTGTTTTCATGTCTGTCAAACTTAGACAAGTCAGAGTCTTAGAGATATAAATAAAATTTATTATGGACTTTATATCTCTATGGTAGAATGGAAAGCAATCAAAATGTGCGCTTAAAAAGTGCATGTGAGTTAATGGACCAAATGGATCTAAGCACATTTTAATATACAATTGCATACATGTAAGCCTACAAGTAAACAAAAAAAGTGTAATTACCTTTGAATGGTAAATAGTTACAAAACCACCCTAACATGGGGGCCCCTAGGCGTGGGACCCAATTGGCTTAAAGCTGGCCCTGGGTGTAGGGTTGGGATGTCCCCTGTCAGCTCTTCAACTTGCTATTCAAACTGGCTGCTTCAGCAGCCTCGTGGCTAGGCCAGTAGTAAAAATAAAAAGTAGTAAAAAAAAGTAGTAGTAAGTAGTAGATGTTGGGTCATCTAAACCAGCCCATTTTGTGAATGTGTGCTACAGTTGTTGTTACATTGGCACATGTCTCTGAAGTTATTGTGACTCTCATTTTGCTGCTGCCTGAATATAAGACTGAAAGTAACTGTATGTTGCTGGCATTAACCTTCCGGGCTGCATCGCGGCAGGACCATAAGGTTGTTTTATTAGTTAAGCTTGCTTCAATAAGATAGCAAAGCCAAGTTCAGCATTTGATCATACACTGTGCTCATTTTTCCCTGCTCCTTAGCTTGTACTGTACTGTACTTTGCTTTCTTCTTTTAGCTATAGATTTGCTGATGATTCATGTTTTCGGTTTTTGTGGGAAGATTTGCATTTACTGTATATTTGTACTGTGGGGATTGTATTTTGTGTGATTTTGTATTACTATTTTTAGTGTTTGTGATTTTTAATAGTTTTATTTCGTGTAGGAATATAATAAGACTATACCAAATAGCCTGGCAGGATAACAAGATAGGTAAAGGGGGTGGGGGTGGGGGAAGGAAGGCTTGATGATGTTCAAACTGTAGGATGCGAAACTGTATGATTCGTCAGGTGAATACAGAGACACACAGATCAAGAAAAGTCTGTTACTGAGTTCTGATGTACGACTAATCTGTAAAACTGTTTTTGTTATATATCTTAATTCTGTTAGAAATTGGTGGCAAGCTTAGCAGCATTGCTAACAATGGTGGTTTTCTTTTCCTGTTAAACTGGCTGAGCTAGAACATTCTTTTGTTCTAAAGGAAAACAGAAAAGCAGTAAAGTAGTATGTATATTTTCATGGCTTGCTACAATAGAAAGTGAGACAATTCTTATGGGATTTCCAGCCATGTATCGTTCTTTATTGAGGAAATAAAGTTGATGTTAAACTTGCCTGTAGAAAATCTTCTTCAAACGTTTCTGCCACGATGTATACGGCGACTTGAGAAAGATTTTGCAGGGTAGGCAAGCAAAAACTTTAAAACCTCCGCTTAACGTTTCCTCCCGGCACTTCGGGACCTTTCAGAAGCAGCACTGAACAAGGCCAGTACCAGTACTGGCAGTTGGATACAGTTCCGTAGAACACCACACAGATGTTAAAGCAAAACTAACAAAATGTGCAGGAAATGCTAAAATGGTTCATTAAGAGCGGAAGATGCGGTTTCCGGGTTGACCGGGAGTAAACCCTCTCGTGCGCTGACCGATAGTAACCTAGCACAGCGTTGTTTGTACGATTTATTTAAGAATGGCAGCCAGATCCGATTCACAGATTTCAATTCTTGTTGACGATTCATAAGTGCACCAGGTTTTTGGGCGATGGAAATAGCTTCCAGGTTTTGACGATGCCTAATGTTAGTCTCATGAAATAGAGAGTGGGTGTTTTTAAAATCAATCCAATGTCCGGTAGCTGCCGTGTGTGTAGCTAGCGCAGATTTTTCTTCTTGCCCAGATTTGACAGCCCGTTCGTGTTCCTGTATTCTTGTTTTAATGCATCTCCCCGTGTGTCCTATATATGAACGATGACAAATACCACATGGGATTTCATATACCCCCGGGTTTGAGAGATCTGGCCTCTTATCCTTAGGATTACCCAGCAACTGTTGGATCTTCGTTGTAGGCAAAAATATGGTTTTTACGTCATGCTGTCTAAAAATGTAGGCAATTTTGTCCGTAATGCCCCTCAAATAAGGTAGAGCTAGCCATTTGAATTCCTTATTATTTGTTTCCTCCTGTTCTTTCTCCTTGTTTTTATTAATTTCCTCTATTGTAGGGATATATTTGGCTTTTTTCAATTGTTTTTCCCAAATTGCCTCAATTTGTTTTTTTTTATATCCATTAGCTTTTAATGTGTCCATAATCATCAGTTTTTCTTTGGCTAAAGAGTCTTCATCAAAACATTATTCCATACGAATGCTTTCTAAAAACATTATTCCATACGAAATATGTGGAAGTAAGGGTTCACTAGGGTTCCACTAGTAGAAGTGATGAACCTGATAAGTGACTTAACATTACCACGCGACTTAATACCGCTATTTCACCACTGCCTTACTTCCACATATTTCGTATGGAATAATGTTTTTAGAGAGCAGAAGGAAGGCGTAGCAATGGGGAACCCCCTGAGCCCCATTGTGGCGAACCTGTTTATGGAGTTCTTCGAACACAAAGCGTTGATGTCTGCAGAAAACAAACCAAAAACGTGGCTACGATATGTGGACCATGTGTTTTGTATTTGGGAAAAATTGGAATCCTTTCTACAACATCTAAATAATCTCTGTCCCGAATACAATTCACGATAGGTATATGAAATCCCATGTGGTATTTGTCATAGTTCATATATAGGACAAACGGGGAGATGCATTAAAACAAAAATACAGGAACACGAACGGGCTGTCAAATCTGGGCAAGAAGAAAAATCTGCACTAGCTACACACACGGCAGCTACCGGACATTGGATTGATTTTAAAAACACCCGCTCTCTATTTCATGAGACTAACATTAGGCATCGTCAAAACCTGGAAGCTATTTCCATCGCCCAAAAACCTGGTGCACTTATGAATCGTCAACAAGAATTGAAATCTGTGAATTGGATCTGGCTGCCATTCTTAAATAAATTGTACAAACAACGCTGTGCTAGGTTAATATCGGTCAGCGCACGAGAGGGTTTACTCCCGGTGAACCCGGAAACCGCATCTTCCGCTCTTAATGAACCATTTTAGTATTTCCTGCGCATTTCAACGTTAGTTTTGCTTTAACATCTGTGTGGTGTTCTACGGAACTGTATCCAACTGCCAGTACTGGTACTGGTCTTGTTCTCAGTGCTGCTTCTGAGAGGTCCCGAAGTGCCGGGAGGAAACGTTAAGCGGAGGTTTTAAAGTTTTTGCTTGCCTACCCTGCAAAATCTTTCTCAAGTCGCCGCATACATCGTGGCAGAAACGTTTGAAGAAGATTTTCTACAGGCAAGTTTAACATCAACTTTATTTCCTCAATAAAGAACGATACATGGCTGGAAATCCCATAAGAATTGTCTCACTTTCTAGAAAAGCAGTAGCACAATATACAAGACATAGAGTATAATACTCTATGCGCAACCTTCATTGAAAAGTTTTTTATTTTTATTTTTGCTATTTTCAGCATAAATTCCTTACTACATTCTAGATTTAGGCTAAGGTAAAGGTAAAGGTGACCCCTGACAATTAAGTCCAGTCGTGTCCGACTCTAGGGTGTGCTGTTCATTCAAAGCCAAAGAGCCAGCGTTGTCCGAAGACGCCTCCGTGGTCATGTGGCCGGCATGACTCTCCTTGCCGCAGCGCATAGCATGCAGCTGGAACATGGAGCATTGTTTACCTTCCCGCAAGCGGTACCTATTTATCTACTCGCATTAACATGCTTTGGAACTGCTAGGTTGGCCAAGCAACAAGAGCTCACCCCATCGTGGATTCGAACTGCCGACCTTTCGATCGACAGCTCATGGTTCAGTGGTTTTTAACCCACTGCGCCACCCGCTGGCCATGATACTGGCCATGATTTAGGCTAGCATTGCACAAATTGCTATATTGAATTTGGTTGCAGGCTTAACTTGTCCAATGCTTTGGGGCTAAGTTCACATGGAATGTATCTGGTGAAAATAATCTAGTCTAGTAGTTCATATACCCAAGTAGGATCATCCATGCCTGTTGCTTATATAACTTCTTGCATCATCCACATTAGGGTATGAACAGAGAGCAGGAGTGAGCAGTGCTCTAGTCAACTCAAGCAATGAGGGGCTGAGGTTCAGTTTATAATTGAGGATTCTGTACTCCCAGTAGAGCACTATGTAGTGCAATTTTCTTCATGAACTGACCACCAGACACATCTTCAGACAGAATACTTTTTAGAGCGTCAGAGAGGAAAATAACCTGCAAAGATGCAGGAAGACCTATGATACCTTTATTCTGTGCAGTTGAGAGGGTGAGCCAGGCTGGGAAGTGGTGCTTGCTTGATTTGATCCTCCATTGAATTTCCTCCTCTGCACCAATATCCATGTTTTCTGCTCTCTCTTTATGTATTGTAGAGGGGGTTAGCACTGGCTATCAGTCCACAACAGCTGGCTATTCTGGCAACTGCAGTCCAAATGCACAGCAGTCATGCCTCTCTGCCTGCAAAAATCACAATCAATGTGTTCAGTACAACAGTAACTATTTTGTGTGCCATTTGCGTTATGAGGACAGAAACTGAAATGGCAGATGAATCATTGTTTAAAATTATGAGACTCTCTGATGCAAATAAAATAGGCTCCCTTGACACTTGTGTAATAACTCAATTTTCATTAAATGATCCAGACTCTAACTGCAGTGATCATGTAAATAAAATCTGGTGTATATTTAATAGCAAAGATCTCCTTGTTTGTTTGCAAACAGGCCTTTGAGGTCTGTTTGATATTAAAGATTTAGAAGTTTGGTTTCCCTGACACAATAATTTTTTATACAACCTTGGTGTTATATACCGGTGTTTCAACAAACAAACAACATGTGAAACTAGAGGTACACCTTCCTCCTTTATTGATTGAACATGTAAAGTATGCACATCTACCAGGGGTAGATGCGGTATTAACCACCTGTGTACATGGCTTGGGAACAGTGATGACCCACTGAATTTCCCAGACATATATCCATGATTAAAGATATCCATGATTAAAGACAATCACTAATGTGCATAAAACTGTCTTCTACTGAGTCAGATCTTTGACTCTATCTGGCCGAGTATTTTTTACTCTGACTGGCTGAAACAGAGGGGCTTCCCTGTCCATCACTTGCAGCTGGAGATGCAGGGAATTGAATCTAGAACCCCCTGCGTGCAAAGCCATATGCTCTAGTACTGAACTCTGGTTCCTCTCCATATGGACATGAGTATGCATATTTGTATTCTTTTTTCCTTTGGAGTTGACTAGACTCAATCGCAAACAGCTTCAGACCGAATCCATTTTTCAGTTTTACCATTTCATTGATTTTATCAAGCTTTTGATGCTGTATCATGGCAAGTGTCACAGTAGTGATGTTGTTGTTGTTGTTCAGTCGTTAAGTCGTGTCCGACCCTTCGTGATCCCATGAACCATATCCCACCAGGCCTTCCTGTCCTCCACTATCTTCCTGAGTTCGCTCATTTTCATGTTTGTTGCATCGGTGATGCTGTCTAACCATCTCATCCTTTGCCTTCCCCTTCGCCTTTTGCCTTCAATCTTTCCCAGCATCAGAGTCTTCTCCAGAGAGTCCTCTCCTTGTATTAGGTGGCCAAAATATTTGAGCTTCAGCCTCAGTACCTGTCCTTCCAGGGAACAGTCAGGGTTGATTTCATTTAGGATTGACTGACTTGATCTCCTAGCACTAGCAGTCCAAGGGACTCTCAGGAGTCTTCTCCAGCACCACAGTTCGAAAGCATCTATTCTTCGGCGCTCATTTATGTAGCTCAACAGAAATACCGTAATAATCTGGAAGGAGCTTCTTTTTCCTTCCTGCTGTCTTCAGCCTCCTTCAAAGATGTGCTAAACATTCATTGCAACAGCTGAGAGATAGTCCTTATTGCTGTTCTTCTGAGCAGGTTTCAGGAACAAGAAGGTTGTCTGAGGTAAGTGCTAAACACAATATCCTGGCTACCTAGACAAACAATTGACTTCCAGTTATCATATAATCAGAGAGTTATGGCCTGGGATTAATAAAATGCCTGGAAGTATCAGTCAGGAAATCATAATGATCTCAGTGTTTAGTCATGGGACAGGTCACAGTGATCTGAGGCAAGCCTGGCTTCCATTTAGGGGGCATGAATTTCTCTCTGACTTTTAATGTGTTTGAATGTCTGGTTTTGTAGGATGTTTTCCTTGACATTTTTGGATTGTATTTTGTTACCTTTAAATAGTTGGGAGACTCTTTTGTGGGGGAGCAGAAATGATGCCAGTTAATTAATTGTCAGATAAATGTATTATAACTACAGTATTAAGGAGTTAGGGTTTCAGATCCTCTTTTATCTCATGGCATTCAATGGATTGAATTCAGCCATGTGAACAGGAGCGTTAAGTCCATCTGTGTGAGCATTTCTATGAAAAGAAACAGCATTGTAGAGATGCTGCCTCCAGAGGCCTGGGTGTGCAGTGCCAGTGATCAGGTTTTTGCAGAACAAATGTGCAATCCTTGCAGGGTCCTGATAAGTTGGAGGCACTGTGTGGTAGTTGTGATCCAGAAGATCAAGATACCATGGTCATTATGGTTTCAAAAGCCAAGGAAATACCTAGGCGAATTAGCCTAGATTAGGTATTTAGGCAACTCACACTTCCCTGTC
The DNA here is from genome assembly GCA_026170595.1 of Plestiodon gilberti rubricaudatus. Taxonomy (NCBI): domain Eukaryota; kingdom Metazoa; phylum Chordata; class Lepidosauria; order Squamata; family Scincidae; genus Plestiodon; species Plestiodon gilberti. The sequence continues at coordinate 112,817,714 of JANXHW010000005.1, forward strand.
ATTTTCCCAGTACAGGTATCAACCACAGCAATCAAGGTAGGTAGCTGCAGACCTACAACAACCACCCTGAGAACCCAATTGACAAACTCTTGTTGTTGTTGTTCAGTCGTTAAGTCGTGTCCGAGCCTTCGTGATCCCATGAACCATATCCCGCCAGGCCTTCTTATCCTCCACTATCTTCCTGAGTTCGCTCATTTTCATGTTCATTGCATCGGTGATGCTGTCTAACCATCTCATCCTTTGCCTTCCCCTTCTCCTTTTGCCTTCAATCTTTCCCAGCATCAGAGTCTTCTCCAGAGAGTCCTCTCTTCGCATTAGGTGGCCAAAATATTTGAGCTTCAGCCTCAGTACCTGTCCTTCCAGGGAACAGTCAGGGTTGATTTCATTTAGGATTGACTGATTTGATCTCCTAGCACTCCAAGGGACTCTCAGGAGTCCTCTCCAGCACCACAGTTCGAAAGCATCTATTCTTCGGCGCTCAGCCTTCCTTATGGTCCAACTCTCACAACCATACATTGCTACTGGGAACACCATCGCCCTGACTATGCGAACTTTTGTTGGCATGGTGATATCTCTGCTTTTTATTATGCTGTCTAAATTTGCCATAGCTTTCCTTCCAAGTAGTAAACGTCTTTTAATTTCATGGCTGCTGTCTCCGTCTGCAGTGATCTTGGAACCCAAAAAAGTAAAATCTCATTCGGTAGCTTTCATGGCCCGCTATCAGTAGACAATGTTTCAAAAATATGACAGACATCTGTGATCTTTTGAGATTTATCCTATGAAGAGGTTCCAAGCTGCTGGAACGAAACGTTGGGCTAAGTACCTTGGATTTTAATGTAACTTTTACTCCGTATGCGGCTGCCTGTCACGGAAACCCACAAACGGTATTGAGGACGATTAAAGTTCAAGCTTCTTTTTATCACATGGCATCAATTCCCGTATTTTTGAAACATTGTCTAAAGTAAAATCTGTTACTGCTTCCATTTCTGCCCCTTCTATTTGCCAGGAATTGATGGGACCAGATGCCATGATCTTAGTTTTATTAATGTTGAGTTTCAAGCCAACTTTTGCACTCTCCCCTTTCACTCTCTTTTTTTTTATATATATATATTTATATTTTATTGATATATTAAAACATAAAAACAATACATATTTCATAAAGTTATAGCAAGCGCGAAGCAATACATCCTACTAGCATACTATTCACTATTTTCTACATACAATTTCCAACTAAGCCAAAACAACACCCACATTCTATTCATTAAATCCGCATATCATCACATCATTCCTCTCTCTCTCTCTTAAAAAGTCAATAAATGGTTTCCAATTATTCACGAAAAAGTTAACTGACTTTTCCTTAATTAAAATTGTAAGTTTATCCATTTCAGCATAGTCCAAAACTTTCAGCCACCAATCTTCCAGCGAAGGTATCTCCGAATTCTTCCAATATTGTGCATATAAAATTCTTGCCGCAGCTATCATATATAAAAACAAAGTTTGAAATTTTTCGCCTACATGATCCTCCCACATACCCAACAAAAATGTTTCCGGTTTCATTTGGATCTTAATCTTTAAAATCAACTCAATCTGTTTGTGAATCTGAGTCCAATACTTCTTTGCTTGAGGGGATGTCCACCACATATGGTAAAAAGTTCCTTCTTGCATTTTACATTTCCAACATTTATTCGTCACCTTCTCATACATTTTTGCTAATTTGCTTGGGGTTATATACCATCTATATATCATTTTATACATATTTTCTTTAATATTAACATTTAACGTAAATTTCAACTGTTTTAACCATAGTTGTTCCCATTTCACTCTCTCCCCTTTCACTCTCATCAAGAGGCTCTTTAGTTCTTCACTTTCTGCCATTAGGGTGGTATTGTCTGCATATCTGAGGTTGTTGATGTTTCTCCCGGCAATCTTTATTCTGGCTTGCGATTCATTCAGCCCTACATTTCTCATAATGTACTCTGCATATAAGTTAAATAAGCAGGGTGACAATATACAGCCTTGCCGTACTCCCTTCCCAATTTTGAACCAATCAGTTGTTCCATGGCCGGTTCGAACTGTTGCTTCTTGACCCGCATACAGGTTTCTCAGGAGACAGGTAAGGTGGTCTGGTACCCCCATCTCTTTAAGAATTTGCCACAGTTTGTTGTGATCCACACAATCAAAGGCTTTTGCGTAGTCAATGAAGCAGAAGTAGGTGTTTTTTTGGAACTCTCGTGCTTTCTCCATGATCCAGCGCATGTTGGCAATTTGATCTCTAGTTCCTCTGCCTCTTCGAAACGCAGCTTGTACTTCCGGTAGTTCTCGGTCCACATACTGCTGAAGCCTAGCTTGTAGGATTTTGAGCATAACTTTGCTAGCATGTGAAATGAGTGCAATTGTGCGATAGTTTGAACTCTCTTTGGCACTGCCCTTCTTTGGAATTGGAACGTAAACTGACCTTTTCCAATCCTTTGGCCACTGCTGAGTTTTCCAAATTTGTTGGCATATTGAGTGCAGCACTTTCACAGCATCATCATTTAGGATTTTAAGTAGCTCAGCTGGGATATTATCATCTCCAGTAGCTTTGTTGTTAGTAATGCTACCTAAGGCCCACTTGACTTCACTCTCTAGGATGTCCGGCTCTGGGTCAGTGACCACACCAGCGTGGTCATCAGGAACATTAAGATCTTTCTTGTATAGTTCTTCTGTGTATTCTTGCCATCTCTTCTTAATCTCTTCTGCTTCTGTTAGGTCTCTGCCTTTTTTGTCCTTTATCACGCCCATCTTTGCACAAAACGTTCCCTTGATATCTCCAATTTTCTTGAAGAGATCTCTAGTCCTCCCCATTCTGTTGTTTTCCTCGATTTCCTTGCATTGTTCATTTAAGAAGGCCTTCTTATCTCTCCTTGCTATTCTCTGGAAATCTGCATTCAGTTATTTATATCTTTCCCTTTCACCCTTGCTTTTTGCATTCCTTCTTTCCACAGCTATTTGTAAAGCCTCATCTGACAGCCACTTTGCTTTCTTGCATTTCTTTTTCTTTGGGATGGTTTTAGTTGCTGCCTCCTGTACAATGTTACGAACGTCCGTCCATAGTTCTTCAGGCACTCTGTCTACCAGGTCTAATGCCCTAAATCTATTCATCACCTCCACTGTATACTCATAAGGGATATGGTTTAGGTCATATCTGACTGGTCTAGTGGTGTTCCCTACATTCTTCAGTTTAAGCCTGAATTTTGCAGTAAGAAGCTCATGATCTGAGCCACAGTCAGCTCCAGGTCTTGTTTTTACTGATTGTATAGAGCTTCTCCATCTTTGGTTGCAAAGCACATAATCTATCTGGTTTCGGTATTGACCATCTGGTGATGTCCATGTGTAGAGTCGCCTCTTGTGTTGTTGGAAATGAGTGTTTGCCGTGACCAGCGTGTTCTCTTGACAGAACTCCGTTAGCCTTTGCCCTGCTTCATTTTGCGCTCCAAGGCCAAACTTGCCTGTTGTTCCATTTATTTCTTGATTTCCTACTTTAGCATTCCAGTCTCCTATGATGTAAAGGACATCTTTTTTGGGTGCTAGTTCTAGAAGGTGTTGTAGGTCTTCATAGAACCGGTCAACTTCATCTTCTTCGGCATCAGTGGTTGGGGCATACACTTGGATTACTGTAATGTTGAATGGTTTGCTTTGGATTCGAACTGAAATCATTCTGTCGTTTTTGAGGTTGCACCCCAGTACTGCCTTTCCCACTCTTTTATTGACTATGAGGGCTACTCCATTTCTTCTAAGGGATTCATGCCCACAGTAGTAGATATGATGGTCACCTGCAGGGGCGTCGCTGGAGCGTGGCGGGGGGGCGGGACGCCCCCGGGTGACGCGCGCACCCCCCGCGCGCCACCTCCGTGACGCGCGACACCCTTCGGGTCGGACACTCCGAGGCCGGCTCCCAGGCCGGCCTCGGAGCGTCCGGAGGGCGACGCGGGGGGGAGCCGGGTCGCCCCCCGCGCCGATATCGTAGTGTCACTAGGGTGACGCGCGCCCCCTGCCCCAGGGTGACGCGCGTCCTAGTGACGCTACTGGTCACCTGACTTAAATTCTCCCATGCCTGTCCATTTTAGTTCACTGATTCCCAAGATGTCAATGTTCAATCTTATCATCTCATTTTTGACCACATCCAGCTTGCCTTGATTCATAGAACTCACATTCCATGTTCCTAAGCAGTATTGCTCCTTGCAGCATTGGATTTTCCTTTCAACCTCAGACACATCCACAGCTGAACGTCCTATTGGCTTTGGCCCAACCGCTTTATCCTTTCTGGGTCTACTTGGAATAGTCCTCAGCTCTTCCTCAGTAACATATTGGACACCTTCCGACCTGAGGGTCTCATCTTCCGGCGTCATATTTTTTGCCTTTTGGTACTGTTCATGGGATTTTCTTGGCAAGGTTACTGGAGTGGGTTGCCATTTCCTTCTCCAGTGGATCACTTTTAGTCAGAACTCTCTGCTACGACCTGTCCGTCTTGGGTGTCCCTGCACGGCATAGCTCATGGCTTCATTGAGTTACGCAAGCCCCTTTGCCACGACAAGGCAATGATCCATGAAGGAGTGACAAACTCTACCAGTGCTGTTCTCTTAGCACCCACCACCTGAGCCTCTGCTTGGCGGTCTTTGGCCATTCCGGGCCTTGTTGCGTTGTGTTCTCGCTGATGAGCGACAAAAACACGCTCATCAGCGAAAACACAATGCAGCGAGGTGTGGAGTGGGCCGAAGACCACTGAGCAGAGGCTTGGGTGGCGGGCTGTTCGCAACCCACCAAAAATTGGGTCGCGAGCCACAGTTTGGGAACTGCTGATGTAGAGGCCAGGAGACTGAGCTGTAAACCAGGAAGCCCCCAGTTCCAATCTCACCTCTGCCATGAATTCAGTAGCTGGCCCAAAGACTCAGTCTCAGCTCCCCATCTGCAATATGGGGATTATAATGCTGATCTCCCTTGTAGACTTGTTGTCAGGATTAATATTATGTCCTTTGAACATTATAATTCATAATGTTATTAGTATGCGTCACATGATGTTAATAGTTCTGATTGATTCATCTGGAATGGAAGGTATACCCAACAAATGAAGGAAACAGGGCAGGAGGTCTGGCTCAGTTGGTAGAGTTGCCGCCTCATAAACCTGAAGATTGGTGAATGGCCAGTTCGAGACACGTCGCTGACAAAAAGCTGTGAAAGCCTCTGTGAGGAGAGATAAAGAGCTACCAGCTGCATTGGCCGAGTGTGGGAGGCGATAACCAAGGAGATACAGACTTCAAAGGATACCATCTGGAATGCAGTTGTTCATGAAAGATTGAACATTTATACCGTATATATGACTGTAAAGCCCACCATTAGGGGGGTTAGGAATCCTGTCCATGTAAACTGCCTTGGATTAAAGTCAGATGAGAAATCCAATGACCAAGAAAGGCAGTATATAGTGTATATTATTATTATTTTATTATTATTTTATTATTATTATACCCCTAGTTCTATTACTTTTCACTGGTGGGACGTGCTTGTGATCATGGGGTCTCAGGTAGTGGCTGACTGAGCATTTTTATATGTATAAGATCAACCTGGAAAGCCCTGGTGATGAAGGTCAATCCGGGGCCAATTTATGCACTATGTAAAAGTGACTGTGTTGTACTTGGTTGGAGATAGTCTATAAGATGCAAAGTTCTACAATAATGCCAGAGGAAGAGAAATGTTTTGCCAACAGCCCCCAGGGGGATGTCCTGAAGACAACCTCCAAGAAGAGAGCTGGCAGTGCCAGGGCAGAAACTGAGCAAAAGGGATGGATCGCTTAAAATGAACACAGGAGGGGGCTTACTGGCTGTCAGTCTCAATACATAAACACTCTTTTGATGTGGCTCTTTTCAAGGAGAAAAAAAAATCGTGATCGCAACAGTGTATGTTTATCTCACAAACACTCACATTGTTTAACTACATCTAAAAAAAGAAAAAGGAGAAACAACCCAGAATTTTTTTTTTGTCAGGGAAGCAAGATTTTAAATGCAAATAGGGCATCCAAGTCTCATTTGAAAACGGAAAAATTGTCAGGTTTTATTTCATTTTATTGTAAAATGTCTCAGATTATACCATGTTTCCACAGTCAATGACAGGCAAGGCTTTGTTTGTACTGTATTTTGTATTTATTATTTATTATTTGCATCTGGCCATCAGTGTGCATAGTGCTTTATAGAACTGCAAAGAGAAGACAAGGTCCTGTCTGAGGAGCTTACAAACTAAATTTTGTGTTCATGGGTGTGTATGTTTAAGTTGTGCATGATTTTTAATTGATTGTTAGTTGTATTAATTTTGTAGCAATTCTAAAAGTGGAAAGATGGTTATAACTGATTCTACAAATAAATTCTTAGTTGCCTTAAAATACTACTATCTATCTATCTATCTATCTATCTATCTATCTATCTATCTATCTATCTATCTATCTATCTATCTATCTATCTATCTATCTATCTATCTATCTATCTATCTATCCTGGAAGAGTGAAGGGGAGGCAGAACCTGTTTTGCCAACTTCTGCAGCCTGTAATCTCTCCCCCGCCCTCCCCCCCCATTGAAATGTGTTTGTTAAACAAGATCCCACATAATCTCAGCAGAGAGTGGTTTTTTCTCTCTTTCCTCCCCGTCCCTCCTTCTGGGAAACTGCGATCCGTGCCATCGACACTCGATTATTTGCAAACTCCCTGTGCCTTCCCCCCTCTCCTCCTCCTTCTGCTTCTCTCCTCCCCTCTCTGTGTCTCTCTGGCTCTCAGTCTCTCTCTCTTCCTCTCCTCGCTAAGGCAACTTTTGCAGAACCCCCTAACAGAGACAGACAGACATGTTGAGCTGAGAGCTTCGGGGGATCGCTCGAGTCCCCCCTCCCCGCCCCCCAAAACCCCAAGTCTAGGGGGACCTCCAACTACCCACATCCCCCTCCCCACTTGACCTGTCCACTGTGCAACGACCCCCCACCCCTTTCCTCTCCCCATCTTCTGTTTTTGCTGCTTTCGCTACCGCTGCTGCGAGTGCTGCATTTGCTTTATGGAGGGCTCCACGAGCATATTTTTCCCCCTGCCTACTACCCCCTCGATGAATTGAGGCAGTGATGCAGGAGGCTGCTGGCCGCTTCGGCTGTACGGAGAGACACAGGCTCAAGATGGCAGATTTCTATTGAGTTTAAGGGGGGGGGGGCTAAAATCCTGCTTCATTTTTCTTTCGTTGCCATGAATAACAGACATTCTTGCACCGATGGCCCCAATGTACGAAGGTAAGGCAGCTTTTCTGGATCTTTTTATTTCCCTTCCTGCTTAGGCATCTCTCAAACCCAGCCTTCCACCAGGAGGGGGGGAAGCAAAAGAAGGGGAGGGGAAGAGGAAAAAAATGTATTGATGACCACCATTTGGCTGCCCCCCCTTAATTATAGGAGTGCTCAGGGAGATTGCTTAGCAAGAAGGTGGGGGTGTTTGTGTAGATTTCACAGCACCGCTTTTTGTGTTAAAAAACAAGACACAATTGCTTTAAAATAGAGGTTTTCAGTGCTGTTCGTTCACCATTTCCCTCTCCTCCCCGCCCCCTTTTCCGATTGTCTTTCAAATATTTATCTTGATGGTTTTTTAGACAATCGCCGAGATACTGCAAATGAACATGTCTCTGTTGAAGTCTCGCCGCAAAAGTCTTATTTTCAGTACCGGCTTAGAACAATGAAATGGACAAGGGTTACCCTGCAGTCGCCGGGGTACATAGTGCCCTGCCTGCCTGCCTGCCTGTGTGTCTTAAGCAAAACATGTAGTTGAAATTCCTACTAACACTTCGGGTCTTTTTTTAAAGGATTTGCTGATACACCATGATCATGTAGTTTAAAAAAAGGGGTGGGGGAGCGGAATATGTATACAGGTTGGTTGGTATATGTATGAGAGAGAGAGAGAGAGAGAGAGAGAGAGAGAGAGAGAGAGGTCTATATGTCAAGGAGAAGATTCTGAAAAAAATCATTTTTTCAAGACAGCCAGTTCTTCCTTTCAGTTTCAAGCTAAAACTAGCCGGGTGAATGGGTGGGACTGAGATTATGGTGAAGTACATGAAGTTGGTTTTTCTGGTTTCATTAGAATCTAGGACGCTTTCTTTCTTTCTTTCTTTCTTTCTTTCTTTCTTTCTTTCTTTCTTTCTTTCTTTCTTTCTTTCTTTCTTATTCGTCTATGTCTATAGCCTTTCCCTTCGCCATGGGTTGGCATTGATTAAACAGCGTTGTGCCAGTTGTTGGGGGGGGGGAGAGAAAAGGGGCATCCCTTTCGTTTGATTCTTGTTTGTTCATTCAATACTTGTCTCGTCGTGTCCTATCCTTTTTCGAGCCAAAGACAGAAAGGGGTTCCAGCCCTGCCGGGCTGTTCTGGTTGGGAAGCGGTACTTTGACCCGAGACGAGACGGAGAAGGGCTGAGGACTGGAGGGTGATCAAACTTATCGAAACCCCGCATTAGTTGAGAGCTGTTTTTGCAAGAAGCTGCTTCTCTCGGTGCTATAAAGTTACCGATCTGAAGGCTAGATGGCACCCGGGGCCGACGTTAGGCAGTGCGTGGCGTGTTCAGTATTGCTGGAAGTCTTAAAAGAATGCACTGTTTTGTATCGCGGCTTGCTTTTGCAGAAATAAAGGTATGCGTTATTACAGGTTTTTCCATTCCAGATGGTGAGCTTTTCAGGTCAAAAGGTAGCCATTAGGAAAGAGAAAATGAACAGGAAAATTAAGGGTGGGAAAAGACTTTCATTGCTTGAGCTAGTCAAGAAAAAGAAAGGACAGCGAGAAAGCCGCTGTTGGGAAGAGGCAAAGAATGATATTCGTGTTTGTTTGTTAAAAAAAAGAAAAGAAAAAAAGGGAAAAAAGAGGCCACGATCTGGAACAGCCTAGCGTGTTTAACAGAAAAAAAAAGAGTTTCTCTTTAAATAGCTCCCTAAAGCGCCCTCTGCTGGACGATGGCGTGGCGGCTGTCAATTCCGGGAAAGAAACTGAATAGGGAGAAAGAAGCGTCGTGTTTTAATGAGAAGAGGTGGGAATTTGTTTGTTAAAATATTCTAGAATTTAATAACTTTTATTTCTTTCATTTTTATCCCAAGGGCTTAGGGTAGTGGACACATTCGTTCCCCCGTTTTAGCCTCACAACAACCCCGTGAGCTTCATGGCTGAGAAATTTGAACCCAGGCCCCCCTGGTTTGACCACTGCACCATACTGGCTTTGGATAGCATCCGTGGCTCATGAAACAGAGATGCTAACTGAGAGTGCTAGCGGGGAGAAGTGCTGCTTACCCCAGTGTGACAATGAGCACCACTGGCTGAATGATATCATTCTCTTTTTTTCCATAGGTGGCTCATTGCATCTAGGGACTGCATAATTTCAGCTTGGGCTTTGTCATTTCCCAGATGTTTCAAGCAATCCATACTTGCTCCACCCTTACTTTTCACCCACAGACCACGGCCCCAACTCAGAAAATTAGACCTGATTCACATCATTCACACCTGTATATTAATTACTCGATCGTTGAACGTGAAGTGATGGCTTGCATGTGAGTGGGTGATCACAGACAGAACAGCACAGACAGAACATTCGTAGAACCTCAGGAGCCATGCTTGCCACTGGTGTCTCTGTTCACGCATTCCGCACAACTGCTTCACACGTGCTGGAGTGCCACTCGATTTCCCTGCATTGGATGACTGTAACCTGAATGTGTGAACGGACGCCAGTGAAAAGCATTGCATTTGAGATGATGATAGAGGAGAAACACAAGCAGTGTCTGTGGAGTTATATCTGTGATGGTCCATTGACACAAGCACATCATCATTGGATATTACATTCATTAAACGACAAGCGTGTGAACCAGACTCGGGTTTACAGTAATTTATTTATTTATTTATTTATTTATATACCACCTTTCTTATCCTCAGATAGCTCTTCAGATATTATTCAAGGCAGTTTACATAGGCAGACTTATCTAGATCCGATAAGGATCTTTACAATATTGTTCTGTTCAATATTGTTTCCTCCACGTAGTAATCAAGTGTAGAGAAATGATGTACATGTACATGTGAACCAGTCCTCAGTCACACTTGGTCATGATGAAATAAATACATGGGACAAGTCAGCTATGAGTAACTTACACTTGTCCCATTAGTTTTATCAGCATTTAAAAATGACCACCTTTCACCGAGTCTGGGCCCATGTGTCTTATCCTGCTCTGTCATTTCCTTGCTGCTCTATTCCTGGACTACTTTCCTCCTCCATAGTGTCTGCTATTTTCCTGTAGGAAAATTCCTAAAAAGAGAGTCTATACATTCTTTTGAATGATGCAGCTCTTTTATAAAGGATACTAAAAGAAGCCCACGGGGATGAATCAGCCAAGACCATGACCTCAGTGTGATGGGTTATTATAATTTAAATTTAGGACCTGAACTTCTCCAGAAATTAGGCATGTAATTTCAAGCTGCTCTCCGTCCCATGGCTCAGTTGAATAATGAACAAAATTCAGAGTCTGTCTATGTGGTTCTTAACTGTTCCCTCCAGAATATGGATCTCACTCAAGGGTTCTTTTCAGGAAATCACATGACAAAGACTAACTGAGAAATACTAGATTCCAATGCTCACTCTTGAGATCTCAGCCTTGATTCAGGGCAATTCCACATGCCACATAGCAGCAAACCTGGGTTTGCCACTGAGTGTAAACTCAACAGGGAGTTGCAGCCAGTCCTGTGTCTCTACCCGTATAAGAACCCTGGTAGATCAGTCTGGTCCAGCATTCTGTTTGCATAGTGGCCCAGCGGAGGCTTCTAGGAAGCCCACAAGCAGGGCATGAGGAAGGGTTGCCAACCCTCCAGGATTGGCCTGGAGTCTCCAGGAATCAGCATTGATCTCCAGGTAACTGCTGAAAAACATCCTGGAGATTTGAGCAGCGCTTCCTTGGCTTAATGACATCGTCCTATGGGCAAAACTGTCTCCAGGAATAGCTTCAGTCAGAGTTGGCAACCTGGGCATAAGGCCCAGGTTCTCCTACTGTTGCTTCCTAGTAACTCGTGTCCAGTGGCATACTGGCTCTGAACATGGAGGCTCTGCCATGGAGCTATCATGACTAACAGTCAGTGACAGACTTACCCTCCATGAATTTGTCCAATCCCCTTTTGCAGCCACTAGTGGCCATTGCAGGGCATCCCAACACCTCCTGATGTCTGAGGTGACATGCCAAATGCTGCCCCCACTTAGCTGATGTTGTGCCAGGCTCTGCCACTCTCCAATATTCTAGCTCAGCACTCTTCTCCCCTCCACATTTCCTCTTCCATTCTTTTCCAATCCAGGGAGTGGACAGAGAAGGAGTAGTGGAGGCAAGTAGGCAAACAGAGATGGACGCCCCTACCAATCTGCTACCTGAGGCAACTGCTTCAGTTGGCCTCATGGATGAGCCAGCCCTGGGCCATTGCCACATCATGTGGTTGTGATTTCTATTGGAAACAAATATTTCACAAAACGTGTTTTTCACACATTACATTTTTAACACTTTTAAGTTTAGATGTGTGACTGAAAACATATTATGGGAAGCCACCAGCATAAACTGTTGCTACCCCAGGAGCTTTCAGCAGAACTTTGCTGGTTGTCATCTGCTGGTTTTCATCTGAACTTCCCCAAATCATGCAGGTCATTACAAACAAACAGAGCAACTCTATTTGGAGCTAAGATATAAAGTGTCTTGCATTAGAGGACTCAGAGGGCAATCCTACAGATAGACCATTTCCCCAAAATTACAGCACAATCCTATGCATGTCTATTTAGAAGTAAGTTCCACTGTATTCAATGGGGCTTACCCACCCACCCCGGAAAGTACTGTATGCAGCCTAAGTCTAAGAGGCAGAAAAAGCTTTGGGTTTTGCAATGGTTTGTTTGAATATGAAAGTGGAGCAGTGTATGAATAGTTCTTAAGCATTCCTGCATTTAAAACTGTGATCACTTGATGGCAAATAAGCCATTTTTTTCTTACTCAGAATAAATTATGCAGATTAGGAAAAATTACATGTTTTGTGTATAATTCATTTCTGCTTTTAAGGTTTTGGAAAAGTTGATTTTTCTTTTTGTTATTATTGGGGTGGCAGATGGTGAAGAAAAGGAATGGACTAGGCGAGGATGGCACTAAGGCTGGATTAACTGGGCAGCAAGCAAGAGGGAGCAGTAGCCATTGGACAGCGATTAGGTCATCCTGTTACAGCACAATCCTAACCAACTTTCCAGCGTCGGTGGAGCCGCAATGCAGCCCCGAGGTAAGGGAACAAATGTTCCCTCACCTTGATGAGGCCTCCCTGACTGCCCCTACACTGCAAAATGCAGTGTGCGCCCTGTTGGCACGGCTACACTGGCGCTGGAAAGTTGGTTAGGATTGCGCTGCCAGAGTGATAATTCTTAGTATTTGCAAAGCAATTTTTCTTAGAGCTTAACAGGTTTCACATACATGGTTTCATTTATCTTTACACCACCCACTATAAGGTAGGCTAGTGTTATTGTCCCCACATTATTAATTTGGGGTTGAGACTGAAAGTTTGTTTCTTAAGGGCACCTTGTGTGCTTGTAGCTGAAAAAGTGAGATTGATACTAAGGCAGGAACTTTTAGCTCACAATGTTTAATCACTGGGCAATAGTTGTATAAAATACTGAAAGCTCAGCCGTGATTACTTGATTCTCAGCCAAGTGACTCTCAGTTTGAAAAGGTTTGACCAGGTACACCCCATATCTTTCCAAGCTGTCTTGCAATTATGAGGGAGAGAAACACGCTCGTTTTAAATGAAAGCTGAGAGTTTTAGAATGCCACATAAAGTACTAGTGGCTATGCTTCGCATGTGGAATATACAATGACAACAACATACAATGACAAAAATTACCCAGATTTTTAAAATGCACAAATAGATATCTTGAGAAACCATCTTTGTCTAGATTGGATAAAGCACAACATGAACTGTTAAAGACTTGTGCATTTATTGTTATTATTCCACCTCATCCTTCAGGCAGCTGAAAGCACTGCGCACACACACACACACACACACACACACACACACACACACACACACCCCGTTTATTCTCACAACATCTCTGTGAGGTCAGTTAGACTGAGAGAGAGAGAGAGAGAGAGAGAGAGAGAGAGAGAGAGAGAGAGAGAGAGAGAGAGACTGACTCGGTGAGCTTCATGGCTGAGTGTTTGAACAGGAGATGTGGACTGAACTTGTGTTGTGGTTGTGGTGGACTCCTGATCTCTGTCTCGTCCTCCTTTGTAGTTTGCAAATTGACACATTCTTTGTTGCTGGAATTGGAAGAGCCTGTATGGATCTGCTCATCATAGGCAATGTTCTAATGATAGTAAGACTGGTTGGTAATGGGCTTTCTTTTAGGAACAAAAGTTTTTCCATCACTCTTCCTCATTTTTTGCTTCTCCCCAACATATCAGATATTGCTTGGCAACTGCTGTGTTGGATCAATACCATTCTATGCTGCTCAATAGCCCTCTTATAAGGCCAATATTCCTTCTGCAAGATACCGATGCTGTTAATTGGACATGTTAATAACACCAATATCAATAAATGACAGAAGGCATATGGGAGAAGCCACCTTTTCCCAGCAATGCTCCATTTACACACAGAAGTGGCCTGAGTCACTGTTATTTTATGACCCTATTACACAATCTGACCATGCAAAGAGGCCTTGAAGTGCCAGAGAACGGCTTCATTTATCATAAGCCATATGATGTGTTCATAATAAATAGGTACACAGTATAAATGGTTCAGGGAGCAGGTGTAGCGCCCTGGCTAAGAGGCTGATCTGTGAGATAGGAAGCAGTGCTGACTCAAGGATTTGGGGGCCCTCAGGCAAAGTTCTCTCAGGGCCCCCTCTCCCCCTCAACCTGTAAGAGATGGATCATGCAAACAGAACTGTCTTATACTGCCTGCCTTCTTCCTGGGTGCTTTGTGCCTAGTGAGAAGAGTGGCTTGTTTGGTCTAGTGGACCCCGTGGATGAGATACAGTTACAGTACTTGAGTGCAGTGCGATTAAGCCTGCAGGGCTGTGCCCCCCCCCCCGCGGGTCATCCCAAGGGGCAGGTCCATATCATAAGGGGTGAGGTAGGACGTTTTGGGTTCACTTGGTAGGCAGCAATTAACCACTGGAGACCAAGGCACTGCTCACAAGGCGTTTGTCACGTGTAGGAAGCAGAGAACAATAAGAGGGTCTTAGCCCCAATGTTTCTGGCCTGGTTGTCTTGCTTGCTGCTGCAAAAAAGCCCTCCACCTTTGCCCGCTCTCGGAGGGTAGGATGGCTCTGGAGATCCGCAGGCTCCTCTCACTGTTGGGGGCAACCTTTTCCATGCCTGAGGAAGGGCACTCAGCCCTGGGAATAAGGGGTTTTTTCCCTGTCTCCTCCTTCCCCCCCCCTTCCCTTTGGCCTCCCTCCTCTTGGGCTTCTGTCTCCTCTTCCAATCTTTCTCCAGTCCACGTTTCCTCCTTGCTGCCCTCACCAGGCACCTTCTGCCTGCTTCTGCCAGTTCTTCCTCTCTCTTCCTGCTGCCTGCCCTGTGCTGTCTCTTCTTCCTCATCCCCTGCTTTCTCCTCCCCATCCTGTATCCTCCTTTCTTAAAGGGCCCTTGCACCTGGCTTAGCCCTGCCCAGTGGAGATCACTGTCAACTGCTGCGCTGACAGCCTCTCTTAGTTTCCGGACGACAAACCTGCCACTGCTGCTCGCTGGGTTCCTAGTGGCTCTTTCGGGGCTTGGGCGGGACACTGGAGCCCACAAGGCTCCATGCAGAAGGTCCCAAGTTCAATCCCGTCCCTGGCAGCTCAAGTCAAAACAGCAGGCAGCCGTAGATGGGAAAGGCTGAGACCCTGCAGACACGTTGCCAGTCAGAGGAGGCAACACAAAGCTAGACGAACCGGTTCTGACTCAAGAGCACCAGGGAGGGTGTCTCAGTGCAACCTCTCTCATTGGACCATTTGTTACATGGATGCTGCTGGGGAAGACCATGGTCAAAACCTGCAATGGGACTGATTTTATCCTCTAATAATGGTGTGTTGTTGGATTATGAAATGCTCATGAACTATTCCAAATCGTATTGCATGTTAGAAGATTTCATTTGCTCTGGGAATGGGTGTGTTGCCACTTGTGTTGCTTTTGAAACAACTGCATGTGTGAATCAATTATTGTCATGTGTGTTAGAGGAGGACCTGTCTCTGAAATTCTTTGGGCACAAATCTTACTTCCTAGGTTCAGCCCTCTCTCTCAACATCAGCCCTCCTATCTGCAGTATGGGAATAATAATACTCCAAACCCCCCCCCTACAAGGAGGGGGATCCAGACAACTGTAAAAGCCCGCAGAGAAAAGACAACAGCACAAAAAGACAGCTGCAATGAGTAGATAAGTTTCCTACATGTTTTGAATATCTCTTTGTCAAAGAAAAATTCTCATGCTTACTCCTTTGGGAAAACTGCTTTAAAAAACTTGATGTTGCAGTAACCTTAAGCAGATCTTTAGTCTGCAATCCTAAACAAAGTTACCTGAGCATATGTCCCATTGAATTCAGTGAGATTTACAACTGGACTTAATTGTCAGGGGATACCTTTACCTTTACCTTAAACGTACTTAGACTAGCACTTTAAGGGAGTTGGTGCCTGGAGCTTTTCTGAGTGGTTTTCACAAAGGAGCAAATATGAAGATTTCCCCTTGATACAGATGTATTTGAAACACATCAGAAGCTTATCAGACCTTGCAGCTATCCCTCTCTAGATTTTCTTGTCTCTGTGGATATTAATACTGTCCTACCTTACATGACTGTTGTAAGGATTATGTAGGGGAAGTAATTTAAACTTGCATGAACATAAGTGCAAAGAGTAATTACTATAATAGCCATTTATCCCTGTAGCCCAGAGGTTCCCTAACTCCTGGGAAGGCCTTACGCTGCTCTAAGTAGCAGCGGGGCCTTCCCAGGAGTGGCGATGACACGCCTGGGATCGCACCGCCGCCGCCACCGCTGCGCCCGGGATCGCCGTTTTTACCTTCATTGGTGGACAGTGGGTGTCCCTCGGGGGTTGCGGGGAGCCTGCGGACCCCTCCGCAGGCCTCCCCAAGCGTCGGAGCAGCGCTCCAACGCGATCGCAACTGACTTCCGGTTTCGCGTAAAACCGCGAAAGGGGAGGGGTCCGCAGGCTCCCCGCAACCCCCGAGGGACACCCACTGCCCACCAATGAAGGTAAAAACGGCGATCCCGGGCGCAGCGGTGGCGCGATCCCAGGCGCGCCGTTGTCGTCACCGCGGGTTGCCATGCCCCTTAAGGGCATAGCAACCCTTTCTTCCCGGCTGGGGCGTCGCGACGCCCCAGTTAGGGAACCACTGCTGTAGCCTGAGAAATGCAAGTAACAGAGTCATCTATTCATGTGTGGATGAACCTGAGAGCTCTTTACATGGAAGGACATTGATATAGGGTTGATATGTGGTTGATATGTGAAGGGTTCAGATAATCAGGCATTTCTGATAAATGGGCTTTTTGTGTGAGAAGAAATATGGGAGGGTATAAAAGAGGCAGCAAAATACACTAGAAAAGCAAACTGAAGCAAATGCTGCATGACTTGGTTTTTAGCTGCCTTATTCTTAATCAAGAGTTGGAAATATATTGGCATGATGTAGCAACCATGGAGCAAAATCCAATAGGCTTATACTGTACTAGATGATCACAATGGCCCTTTAAAAATCAATAGGCCAGTTTTCAGTAAAGCCATTTTGATTTACATGAGCCAGAACAAAATGACCCCCTGAATACTGTATAGCCTGAGAGGGGAGGGCCTCTCAATATAGGTACATCATTTGCTTGCTATGTACCTTAGGGTCAGTGTTCATCAATGGAGGGGAATTTCTGTCAGCATACAGAAACGTTCTTACACAGAGAGTGAAGAGGGAATTACCTTTAAAAAGAGAGAAATGTTACATGAACAGGCTGGAAGCAGCTATGCTTTGTCCATTTCAAGTTAGCTCTGCTTCCTCTTCCTGTATCTACATAGACCCTATGTGGATATATTTAACCATGATTTACAGCCCAATCCATGGTAACTCCCCACCCACCCTGACCCAGGGATGCAGTGGCCAATGTGGTGTCTGTTGCATTCCGCGGGAGAGTTTCGGCCTCTGGCGGCCTCCTCAGGGCACGGGTACATTTGTTTCCATGCCCCGGGGTAAGTCCCTGCCAGCCCGGTGGGCCTACTCAGACCTGCACCAGCGATATCGCTGGCGCAAGTCTACATGGACCTGTGAAGGTGGCTCAAGCCCAGGAAGGGGGCTCCCTGAAATCTGAAGTCATCCCTGAAACCAGGGTTGGCACAATCTATGGTTAAGTGTTATGTTTGCATGCATCAGTCTCATCATGCCATCATTTTTTTTATGTGAAGGCAGCTCTCTCATCACAATATAGCACTCTTTCCTGTTTTCTCTCTCTCACACACATCATGCCTTGATAAGAGGCACATTTTTACAACTAGAGTGTGCAAGTGTGCTCAGCTGTTGCCATTTTGGTGCCTGTTATTGCAATTTTAGTACATAAAATGTATTCAGATAACCACCCTGCACATCTGGAGAGAAATTTTGTTCCAGAAAGCCAAATTCTTAGGCATGCAGAAGGAATGTAATGAAGAAAATCTAGGAACGCTGCTTATGGTCTCTCTGAGCAATGACGTATTCTGCTTAAATCCCAATTTTTATATAAAACCACCTCAGGTTTAAGATGGATTGAGCTGCCTTACAGGTTTCTGGTTGCCTTTTTCTCTTGAACTGAGCTTCAGCTGTTCCTTGCTTGGTAATCCAGCCAACCACAGCTTTGAGTCAGCAGCAGCCTTGCAAGCCCTGTGGGTGTGTCAGGGGATGTTCATGTGCTTTAATCTTTGTTGGCTGTATTACAGACAAATCATTATGTTATGTTTTAGTTTCATGATCGGTCTCTCGCACTCCTTCTTCTTTGCTTTGCTTTGCTTACTGCTTCTCCTTGACAACTTTTATAGCAATTTACAGCGTATTTTTAGCAGTAGTAGGCGGTAGCTTTGTATGTGGGCGGCTTGTGGAATTAATATCTGTAATTTCGGTAAATTGTACATCGTCTGCTATCGGCAGAATGAGGGATAGGAGTTGTCCCACTCTCAAGGCAAAGTAAGACCACTGCACCGTGGTTCTTATAGTAGAGTTGTGCGGGTCTCAAGCTTTAAACCTCAAGGACCAGTCTGGAGGTGTGGGTTCCTAGGCCAAATATTTGCACAAGAACAAAACCAAGGTCACATTTAGGAAGGATCAGCAAGTATGATCCAGTGTGCAAAAGGTCTGAAAAAAAACCTAGCTTAAGGTTCCCACCTGTGGCTGTAGATTACTTCTGTGACCATAATTGAATCACAGTAGTCCTACATCATACTCGTGTTCAGTGAACACAGGGACAGGGGGGCGAGGACATGCACCTGGCCTTCATATGTTCTGCTGAAAGCCTGAACAGAGCCTATATGCATACATACAACTGTATACAGGCAAGCTCTGTTTAGACATTTGGGGACATGGTTGCATGGAGGGTCTACTGTGTATAACTTGGGAGCGGGGACAGGAGGCGCAATCCCAATTCTCCAGTGGTTCCAGGTCTGGCTCAGTGTAGCAGCATTGACACTGACCCAGACCGGAACCACAGAGAAGGGGAATTCACAGTAAGTACCAATCTCCCCATTTCCTCCCTCCATGTCATGAAGATTCTCCTGCCATGATGACTATGGTAAATGGATAAATAGATCCTTGACAGGATTCATCTCTCACTGTAATCATTTCTGTGGCTTTCTTAACCAGTGTTACCATTCTTGCTGCTCTGGTTTGTGGACAATTGCTCCATCTCCACCAACAGTCTTGTGGAACTTGGCCTCCATCTTCTTGTGGGGAAACAAGCATATGTCTTCACTCTGTCTGGAGTTATCATATGCAGCTGTGTTATGGACCCAGAGGTGAATAGATCTCCACAATACAGATGGAAATGGGTATCAGACAAAAGGGCCAGGGTGATTCATAGCTGGGCTAGAACAGGAACTCCAAAGTTTTAATATTGCCTGCCTGAGTTTCTTTATATAATGTTTTTTGTTTTTCTAAAAACTCAGACTTTGTATCAGTGTGCATTAAAATAATAAGATGAACAATAGCTAGGGTTTCCCTCCTATAGGAGAGATGGTAATATTTAGCCATTCAATTCAGAGGTATCTGTTTCAGCCATTGGCTCTCACGAAAAAAATAAATACTAAGGCAACATAGCAGTGAGGGCAAAATCAATAAAACGGGAAAGCAGGAAATAAAACCAATCTAACTGCAAATACAAAGCAGAAGCATTAAAGATATACTGTAGACGCATAATGTATGTTCATTCTATAAAAGAAGGCATCAATAATGCAACTTATATTCAAATAGCACCCATCAACAGGTGCCTTGTGCCTGTTTTGCAAGCAACTACGTGTGAATCAATGAGGTTGGATGTTGCTTTGCAGCCATCAAGTAGTCACAATTCAGCTGGACTCTTTGTTCTCACTAGTCAGTGTCTGTCCTCTTTTCTGCTGAGTAGACCACGATTTTTCAATAATTGGTCCATATTCTTAGAGACAGAACAGCAAAGTATGTAGGGTTATAGCTAAAGCTATAGCTCATGTGTCCCATTGAAATTAATGGGACTTTAACTTGTCTCATTAGTTTCGACGGTGCTTAGTCATCATGACTGATGTTCTTTGGATACAACCCATCATGTGGAATGTTTTTGGGTAGTAACATTAAATATGGACCAAGCTACATATTTTATTAAGCCCATATATTACAGACAAGCCTAAAAGTGGCTCTCTGTGCAACAAAAACCACCCCAGGGAGGCAGATGTGCAACAAGACTATGATGCAGTAAGAAGGGAGAGGTCAACACATTCCTTTGTGCCATGTTCCTGCTGAAAATCCCAGCCAAAGTGACTAATTACAGCAAATAGGTGCTGGGGTGTGTGTGTGATTTTTGGTGGAAAAATGCTGCAGAGGAAGGAAAAGTGTTTACCCTCCTTCCCCATTCATTATGGTCATGATCAACATTGCCCCACCCACCAGTTCTTTTTGGGGATAAAGAGATGTCCCATTTGAAGACCATCATTTTATGTTATTTTTGGAAGAGGTGCTGTGTTGATCAGCTGGCTTGTTTCTAGCACAGATGGATAAAAAATGAAGGTACTTTGAGGAAATATTTTCTTATCCATCAAATGTTTCTGCATTGTGACAATAATAGACAACAACAGGAAGTCAGTTCTTATTTTAAAAGTGTAATAATCATCCCTTCAGCTCACACAACGCTAAGGATGCAGTTATTACCTAGATAACGGAGGACTCCTTTGCAGGTGTTACTCATGAAACATATATACACGCAATTCTAATTTAAAAGATTTAGAATTATAATTCTACCTTTATAACTAGGAGTTTAATACTGTACTCGAATTTACTGAAGAGTTAAAGTACTGAAATAGACAACAGTTAATGACAACAGGAGGGAGGCTCCCATCTCTTGCTGACTTACCATTCGGGCAGCCCACTCCTGCCTAACATGCGGCAGCCAGCCTAAAGGGCCGACCGCTGCATCCTAGGCCCATTGCAACTTGCACTGGCGCAACCTGGGCTCACCTTGAAGGGCTCACCTTGAAGCAGCACGGGCCACAATGGGCCTCCTTGGATGCACGCCAGCTCTGAAGCTGCCGTGTGTCCGGGGAGGCTGTGTAAGGCCGGCCCGGGCTGCGATGGGACATAGCGCATAGGATATCGGTGCAACTCAGCGCTGATATCCCTGCTCCCTCCCAGCCCGGGTCGGCCAATGGTCCCCTCCCTCACCGCCCCTGCCTGCCCTCCCCTGTGGTGACTGGCGCAGGACTCACCTGTGGCGGCCAACGCAGTTCGTGGTGGGCAGTGGAGTAAGCGGTGCCGACCTCTGCGCCAGCACCGCTTACTCCTAGGGTGTTGGAAACGTGCTTTCTGGCACATTTACGACACCCTAGGCTGGCAGAGCGCTTGCTCTACTGGCCTAATTCTATGCAGGATTGCGCTGTAAGCCTGAGCAAACATGGCAACATTGGGTTGGGTGGTTCAGACAATACCAACCACCCAATGGCATGAGGAGGAGCATATGTAGGCTCATCCCCCCCTTTAATCCCTATGTGGTTACAGTGTTCCATCCCTGTGTGGTCATAGTGGAGGGGGAAGCAGAGCATCTACACTTTCCCTAGCTACTTAGAGTAACTGTGTGATTGGGGCAGTTTTGCCCCCCCCCATTTGACTATATGGGGACGGAACAGCATGCTAGGTGGGTGGAGAAAATGTGCTTGCACATCTCCTCTTCATGTGATTGGTTGGCTGGTATAATCTAAACTGACCTATCCATATTTACATATCTCATTGACTCCGAGTAATTGCAAAATGTGGACAGCTAAGGCTGCAGTTCTCTTAGTGCCGGGTTTAGACTTGGGGAGACCCCTTGTTAAAAACATACACCAGGTCTCACAAAACTTGAAAACATCTATGCCTTTTACCGGTAATTATTTAATAGCAAGGCATTTAAAGTGAAAAATACAATTTTTTTCAAATGAATGCATTTGCTGATTACGTATTTATCATTTGGTTACGACAGTCAGTGCCATCGCAGGAGGTGCGCTGCTATCTGAAATGTTTGAGGCCCCTGCTGATTGTGAGGCCCTAAGCTTAGCTTGTTTTAACTTATGCCTAAATCTGGCACTGGGTCTTATGTAAAGTTATTTGGAGGTATCATTGATCTGACTAGGACCTAGCAAAAATTTGAACGCTACACATGATCTAAATCTCAGAGTCTTGGACACTCCATCCACTGGATCTTGTTTTTAGGTGGCTTTTAGTAAACAGCCTGAACGCTAAAGTGGAAAACAGTTATTTATAGCCTCATGCTAACCTTACTCAGGAGTGGCTGTTGCTTAGTGGTAGAGCTTTGCTTTGCATGGAGAGGGTCCCATGTTCAGTCCTTGATATCTGCAGGTAGGGTTAGGAGTGGAGAGTTGCTGTCAATCAGTACAGACTATACAGAGCTACATGAACCAGTAACCTGACTCAGCATAAGGCAGCTTCTTGTATTTCAATAGATGTACTCCCAAATAGCAGTGCATAGAAGTTGCTGATAAGTTTGACATGTGCAGATCATTTAACAGCATTTCAGAGTTTAGAATTAACATATTGCTGGGAAACTCCATCATTTAAAGGCTTTATTTCAAAGATAAAACACGATGTTAAGAAACTTTACGTTTCGCCACAGACATTTGTGGCATCCTCAGAAGTATTACAAACCCAGCACAGACCAACCAATTTAATAGCAGTTTCATGACATTTTAGAATATGGGGGGGGGGGGTATACTGAACTGGATCTGTAGTATGAAGCCTTTGGGACTCCACAGCACTGCTCCATCTATCATGCAACCGGGAGTCAGTTTTGACTGACCCAGCGGGAGACTCTGGAAAGAGTAATTGACTGTGGAAATTTCTTGCTCTCAGTTTTCTGAATATTATGAATGTCAGCCTATCTGGCCTATTGTTGCCTGGACTTGCTTACCGTAGTACAGTATGCAGAAAGTCCCAGGTTCAATCTCTGATATTTCCAGGTAGAGCTGGGAAAGACCCAATGTCTGAAGTTCCAGAGACAATAGACAATAGTCACCTACATGGATCAAATTCAAAGGCCAGTAGAAGGCAACTTTGCATGTTCATGTTTGTTTCTACTTTACCTGCTTTGCTTTTTTTGGACTGTTATGCCTGGATGATACCTTCTTGCCCGATGCTGGTTTTGGCTTATTGCTTTCTCCGTTTTGGTGGGGCATTTTAGATTGGTCTATGTGCTCTTGGATTTGATCTTTTACCTGCCTAGAGCCAGATCATATATATGTTTGTATATCTTTATACTGTAAAAACTTGGCCCCTTTTGTGGCTTTGGAAATACTTTGAAGGTTCCATGTGGGCATGACTACGCTGGGACCAAAATGCAATATTCTTCCAGTCATATTAGGTCTGAAAAAAAATGCTTGTCAGCAAAGCTGTACTTCATATAGGGGCATAAGAAAGAAAATGTTTGACAGTACTTAACTCACTCTAGTAGTGTTATTTTGCTGCAACGATTCCCAAATCTTCTACTGGTGCAGACAGAAACGAAGTCTAATTTTCTGTATGCACTTTGTGTCTATAATAAGTGCAGCTGAATGATGAGCGTTTCTGAACCTGTACATCACATAATTTCTGACTTGGAAGGAACTGTGAGTTTCAGGTTAGTACTGGAGACTGGACTGAGTTAACTTTCAGATATTTATATTTCTCTAAGCAGCCCTGTGTGTGTATTGAAACCATCGCATGTCTTTCAGCGGCATATTCAAGTGTGCATTCAAACCTCCTAAACTTCATCTTGTGATTTTACAAACTAGTGTAGACAATTGGGAGAATCTATAAAATTTCCCCACTATTTCCCCCACCCCCTGATTCTTTTGCTTACAGTCTAGCACGACGAAGAATCCGGTAGGATTTGAAAGCTTGCTGTTTGATACCTTGTTACATTTTGCTTTGTCCTAATGAAGGCATTCCCCTACTTTGGACCCTGGAGTTTCCATAAGCATCATGCTGTTGGAATAGGAAAGTGTACAAAGTAGCTGTGCATATTGGTGTAATAAAGGTCTAGAAAATAACTTTCTGAAACATTGCAGAGTGTGGGGTGAATGCATGAAACACAGTTAGAGTTCTTTTTGGGGGGAGGGGGGACACAATTCTGCTCTTAGTTACTCAGGGCCACTGACTTGTTTTTCTCTTGTGATTCTTGAAAAGTCTGGCTCCTACCAGCTATTTGTAGGTGCCCTTCCTCTCCCTACTCCCTGGACTTTATACCTTTCCTTCCTGTTCAAGGCACCCATAATCCTCAGTGTGACATCATAGTTGTTTCCATAGCAACAATTATGATACTGGAACAAAGGATAATGTCAAACAGGAGGAGGAGATAGGTTACAGTATTGGTGCGTGACAGTACATAATAATATCCCCATATCCAAATAATATGCCTAGGATAGTCAGTCTGATTTCCTTTCTATCTAATTTTCCTCTAAGAAAAGCAAAGCAGCATGAGCATATGTTCATTTCTGATATCAGTAGGAGGAAATATCGTCATGTCAAACCTAATTTAACTCAATTACAACTCTAAAGTTGTTCTGTATTATCTGGAGTTTTAGGGCCAAACTACACATTATGTTAAGCCTGTTACTAGGGCTGATGGACTTGTTTTTTGCACAGTTAATAGCAACCATGGGGGGGGGGGGGAGAGAATCTGGATAGGGACCATGGTGGGGGCAAAGAGTTAAAACTGCCCTCCCCCACACCACAACCTGGTTTGGGGTCAGCACGACTGCTATTTATTGATCATACAAGCCCATCAGCCCTTGGCCTGTAATGTGTACTTTGGCCCTTCATAAGAGTCTCAAAGTAAAGTTCAGGACTTTTTTTTTTCTGAAATAGCCTAAAAAGTACTGTACTTATTTTTGCATTGGCAATTTATAGCTGGCCTGGTTTACTGTCAGAACTGCTGGAATACTGCTTAGGTTTACATCTGATCTGCCCGATAGCTGTTTAATGTTTGGGCTGTTTCATGTATTTTTAGTATACCTTAAAAAAAGTGTACAGTGTGGATGTGACAAACATGTGTTTGCAAATCTGACATAATAGAGATTAGTTGCAGCTCCTGGGAAATCTGGATATGCCTGTGCATAAGTGAAGCAGCCCATAGAGTACTGCTTGCAAATACTACAACATGAGTATTTTGCTGCTTCCCATAGGATACATGAAAGGGACCAAATGTAAGGTTGGTTCTGAAGGGTCAAGGGTGGAATGACAGTGGAATTAGAACTTGGCAATTCCAGAAGACAGAGTTAATACTAAAAGCTTTGTCAGGCTAGGCAAGGCCCTGATAATATTTATCTGCCTATATGCAGTTCTACTGTTTGGACCTGTAAAATAATAGCCAATTGGTAGCTTGACTGGAGCATAGAAGGGGAAGAAAAAGCAAAGAGAATTAGCAGGAAATTAATTCCCACTGGTGGCAGTGCAAACATTACAGAAGTGAAATGATTTTCAGCCCAATCCTAAATGTCTAATCAAGTTCCATTGTATTCAATGGGACTTACTCTCAGGTAAGTGTGCATAGGATGGCAGCCTTTACCGCTGAAGACAGTAGATGCAAGCAACACACAGACCTCACAGTTGCAATGGGACAGGTGGTCAGAACAGTTGGTGGGAGGTCAGGGTGGGAAAAGCAAGTAAATGACAAAAGACAGTATGCACTGAACAGTACTATTGGCAGTGTCTAGAGAATAATTTCATTAGAACAAATTTTTAGTAAACAGACTGGAGACATTATTTTATGTATAGAAGGCATAGGAAGCTGCCTTATGCTGAATCAGACCAAGGGTTCCTCTAGCTAGCTGAATCTTGTTGACAATGAGTGGCTGTGGCCCCCCCTGGAATTCAGACAGGAATTTTTCTCTGCCCTACCCAGGAGATGCCCAAGATTGAACCTGGGCCACTTAGCACGCAAAGCACGTGCTGTACCACACTGAACTATGGCCCCTTCCTTAGGCAGTTCGTGTGTTCTATCTCTTGGTCACACCCAGTATAAAAAAATAGAATCCATGGCAGGACTATGCAGTCGATGAGGTGTATTCACAAAGATAGGACCAGTTATTCAGACCTGGCCACTGTGGTCCATGCCCTGGTGATGTTGCATCCTGATTACTGTAATGCGCTCTATGTGGAGTTGCCCTTGAAGACTGTTTGGAAGCTGCAGTTAGTGCAGAATGCAGCAGCCCATGTGATCATGGGGGCTTGGCCGTTCGACTCTATCGGACCACTGCTCTTGTGGCCAGTGGCATCACTAGGAGGGTACAGGGGGGTGCAGACTGCACCAGGTGACACCCTCGGGGGGGGGGTTGACACCACTAGTGGCCAACATTGAGCAAAATGTGTGTTTATGAATAATACTATAATGTTATATATCATCGGAAAGGTAATTCCATGCAGAATGAAATAAAACAAACCGTTTTGAATTCTCTGTATTCTATCAAACGTTATGACCAAACAACCAGAAAAAGAAAACACAACTGCCTTATGTAACAAAATTTCCTTAACTCAAAACTGACCAATGAGACTGATTGTTCCGAGAGCCAATGAGGTGTTGTTATGACACAACATGGAACCAATAAGGTGTTAGTATGAGTCAGTTCTCACTTCTATGTATCAGAGCTAATACTAGAACTCTTATTCAGTTGTGTGAGTGTCATCAAGTTGGCCACTGGTTTTTTTTGTTGATTACTGATTTGTTGGGTGACCTGTACTGTTATATATTAAAATAAATAACGTGAATGGGGGTGACACCATGAGTTACCGCACAGGGTGACACCAACCTTAGTGACACCAATGGGGTGATGCAATGAGCTCTTGCACCGGGTGACGCAAACCCCAGTGACGCCTCTGCTTACGGCTATGCTTGTTTTCGGTTCGCTTCCAGACACAATTCAGGATGCTGATTTTAACCTTTAAAGCCCTTCACAACTTAGGGCCAGGGTATTGGAGGGACCACCTTCTTCCATAAAGTCTGGCTCGTCCCCTGAGATCATCTGAGGAAGCCCTTTTATGTATGCTGCCCTTGAGGGAGGCTAGATGGGTGCTACCAGGGGTAGGGCCTTCTATCTGGCCTCGCCCCAATTGTGGAATTCCCTTCCTAGGGACTTGAGAGCTATGTCTTCCCTGGATGTCTTTTGACAGGGCTTAAAAACTCACTTATTTCAGGTGGCATTTTCACTGTAGGTGGATGGGTGGATGTTGGGGTGTTTTGTTTTTTTCAGTATTATTTTGTTATGTTATGATGTTGCCTAATGTAATTTTAATGATCTTACTGGCTAATTTTGTTCTGCTGTTTACGATGTATTGATGCTGCTTTCTCGGATGAGGTCGAGAGAGGCTTTGCTCCCATCTCACTGGTTTCACCAACTCAGGTTTTATCTTCCATGGAAGTCAGTGCAACCTTTCACGTTTACGGGAGAATATAAATACTTGCCATCCTACTGATGAGCACTTTGGTAGTTATTGTTTCTGTAGCACTTTTAGTTTTCTGTGGATTATGCCCATTGTGTATTTATAAGTGGAAATATGAATGGTGTGAACTTGCAAGATGTTGAGTGACTCCTGGGTGATCCAGAGCACTGTGAGATTTCTCAGTGTGTTGACATGGCGGAAGAGTAAGAAGTATGGTAATTGCCTGTTTTGGTCAGAGCCAGACTAGACAGTACATTAATTGTGGGATTGGAGTTTGCATGTTTGTTTTCTAAAACATAAATAGCACCATCTTAGGGTCCCAATCTGGACAGGGACTGAAGCAGGGGAGTTAGGTTTTAAACCTTTGTCCTACTGTGGTCTCAGTCTGGATTGGGGTTCCGGTTCCCAGGAGAAATTGCAGCCACAGGGGCCCTAATCTAGATGAGAACCATGGCAGAGGCTAAGAACCAAGTCCCCTTACACTAGTCCTGATCCACCATGTCCCCACACACATCTGTTTATCCGTCAGCAAATACACAGGATGGAGACAGTAGCCTCAGTCTATTGTCTCAATTTTAGAGACATGAAGAAGCTTTTTTCCCCAAGAACAATGAGTGGATTTGTAAAGACAATTTCCCTTGAAACAGAGTTTTATTCAAAATGCATAAAGCATAAAAGATAATGTCTTTTCCTATACAGCTACTGTTGCTGTTCTGCTAAGAAGTAATTCACCTTGGAATGAAGGCAACTGGCTTAGAGCACAACCCACATTGCAGGCCAGAAGATGAATAGCAGTTCCTGATTAGCAACTATTAACACTATACACGTCAGTTAAAATTATAGGTTTTGTAGACCTGCCAAGTGTTAGACGTTGATCTGGAGAGTACAGATTTTGTGTTGTTTGTCTACCTTGAAAGTCTTTGGGCCAGAAACTACTATCAGGATTTGAACCTAATGACATCTGGCGGTCTAATCTATTTACAGTGTAATCCAGGACTGCATAGCCTCCTTCCGACTGTACTGATTTAATCGGTACAATACCTATCTTTTTCACTTTTTATCACACACTGCTGCGTTTAACTTGTGTTACTTTTATCATGCACTACTGTGCCCTCCAAAATGGAAGGAATGTGTTTGGCTATTTTGCTGCTGTCCATCTGATATGAAACTTTACAATGTTTTGTTGCAGAACAGAACTTGATCATTCTGAACTTAGAATTTGGGATATTTTGTTAGGGTCTGGTGTGGAAAGTTTGTGGGATATCTTAAGTGTTATTTAGGATGAGAGGAACTGTGACATAGGGGAGCTATTGGCACGGCAGCTCTAGTGAATGGAGAATTTAAGGTTCTGTGAGGTTTTTTTGCAAAGCTTTCACCAATTTGTAGGGTTATCCCTAGATTTACACTCCCACCTTTTATTTTGTAACCGAGTTATGGTGGACAATGGGCTGCAAGGTTCAGCATCTTCCAAGCGCCATCTATACCCCCTGCCCCCATTTTGCCCTTGAATTGGGATTAAACTGGGATGGTAGCTAGTGCTGCCACCACCCCAAAATAAGGGTGATCCAGACAGAGGGAGGCCATCTTGGGTAAACTTCACTCCCAGTTTTTGGAGAGAGCCCCCAAATCACAGGGGATCCCTGTAAACGTTTTGACAGTAGTGCAGGATGCGGCAACAAGTTCTCTTCTGAGTGAACAGAAACCAGGCAGGTGAAACCGTAAACCGAGATTATTGAAAGAATAAAACATACAGACAACAAGGGCATGGAAATAAAGGCATGAAAACAAGGCACTGTTAGGACTCAAGCAACAGGCATAGCCAAGGTTGCGCAAAGGGCAGCATGGAGATTAAAAGGCAAGTTGAAAACAAGTTACAAACCGAATGCATCTTTCTGGGTACTTTCCCTACCATGTATATACCCCCAGTCTAGGAGATTTGTTTCTACACCAGGCTGGGAGGGTGGGTAACCCTCACCTATGCATCCAATGCTCCAAATGCCCCTTACTTTGCGGTTTATAATGTCTGGGCGTTACCAAGATTTTCAGCACAAACCTTTGCATGTCTACTCAGAAGTAAGTCTCATTGAGTTCAATGGGACTTACTTCCAGGTAAGTACCGGTATGTATAGGATTGCAGCTCTAGTTGCTGAATTGGTTACTTGGGGGTGGGGAGGTGTCACCTGAGCTCTTTAACGTTCCTGCTCTGGGAAATTTGGTGGGCTTCACTTGACTTCACAGTGAACTGGCTCAAGCTAAGTTCTTGGTTTATGGATCAGTTGAAGAAGAAGAGGAAGGTAAACAGTAGCAGCAGCAATAACACAGGAATGGCTGCTAAGTTGACTCAGCAGGCCCCTCCGGATGCTGTCCCTTGCAGAACCCTCCTTAGGGGACAGGAAGGTCAAAACAGGTAGAAAATAGAGGAAAATCAGGGTGTTTTGTGTAAGTGACTCCCTTTTGGGGAGTCAGGTAAGGGTGTCTCTAGAGGGAGGTCTACCCCTTTGGAGGGGTCCTCCGGTGGCCAAGGTCCTTGACCCTCCAGTAAAGCTCTTATATAGCCCCTTATCCCCGGATGTCCCGCCCCCGGGGGTTGACTGACAGGCGTACGAGCCTATCGGCTCACGCCTGAGTTGGCTCCACCTAAGCGTCGTCTGACGCGATGTTGGGCCTGCCCCAGCCTTGCGGCAGAGCATTGCGCAGGCGTCGGGCCTGCGCAGGAGGCCTGGGGGTCCGGGCCCAGCTTCTCCTCCCCCCTTGCTTGCCCACTGATGCCGGTGGGCCAGGAGGATGGGGCGTGCGGCCGCCCTGGGTTCTCACCTTCCTCCGGGACAGGCGGCCGCAGCTCCATGGACGCCCTGTCTCGCCACCGCTGCCCATCCCCTCCGCTGCTGGCCGGGGTCGGGGCCGCCGTCGGCTCCGATGGGCTGGACCTCGGCGTCTCTGGTCCCAGAGGGCCCTCATCCAGCGTCGGAGGGGTGAGTCGGGGCGGGCTAGCGGCGGCAAGTCCGGGCGATGTGGCGGCGATCCTGGACATTTTGTTTTGTTTGTGTTTTTTACCACAAGAGGATTGGAATCTGTTGTGTGATTGCAGAGTGCCACTGGCATTGCTGCAGAGGGGGCGGAGCTCTACGTTCCGCCGAAGCTCCGACCCTCCTTTACACCGAAGCACGAAGCGGCCCCGCCCCCTCGCCTCTGGAACCATTCAAGGCGGTGAAAGCTGCTTTCACCGCCTTGAATGGTTCCAGAGGCGAGGGGGCGGGGCCGCTTCGTGCTTCAGTGTAACGGAGGGTCGGAGCCTCAGCGGAACTTAGAGCTCCGCCCCCCTGCAGCGAGGCTAGTGCAGAGTGCTGTCATCCAGGTCTGTCCCTAATACATCCCCCCTCCTTCATTCATATGGATTAGAACAATAGCAGAGCATTGATCCCAGGATATTCTCTGAAGGCACCTGGTGCAGCATGTGGATTGCTAAAGCTAAGCAGGCCCAAGTCTTTTCAGTGTCTGTATGGGAAACTGCCTGGAAATATTGTGTATATTGTTTTAAGAAAAGTGTATATTGTGTTCATATTTGTTAAGGAGATATTGTGTACTGTATATTGTTTTATTGTTCTGTGGTAGAAAAGTAGTCGCAGCTCAGTGTGTCAGACAAAAACAGCACTCAAGCTCTTGTCAATAGGCCTAGTACAATCAAGGCCCTCTGGCCAGTGTTCCAAAACAAAACGTTCAGTAAGTGTCTTCCAAAAACTGAATTTCGACACTGACAGCACAATCCTAACCAACTTTCCAGGGCCAATGCAGCCGCAATGCAGCCCCAAGGTAAGGGGAAAAAAATGTTTCCTCACCTTGAAGAGGCCTCCATGTCTGCCCCTGCACTGCAAAATGCAGGGTGCGCCCTGTTGGCACGGCTACACCGGTGCTGGAAAGTTGGTTAGGATTGCGCTGTGATTGTTGTAGCAGCAGAACTGAAACTTGAACCAAGCTATTCTCATGCTCTATACATATCTGACAAGATTTGGATCATCTATATTTCTGGGGCCCGTCTTTCCTTAATTCTTCATGTTGACTGGCCTTCGGTCGCATAAAGGAATTGATTTACAAGGCTGTTGGGTAGAAGATTGAATAAATGGGAGAGAGAACAGATACAAATGTAAGTGTTCCTTCTTTTACTTCATGAGGAGGTAAAAGACAAATGAGGTGCTTGGAGTTAATCATAAAAAAAAACCCAATAGCTTGCCATTTGTTTTCATATCATCTTGTTAATGCTTGACAATACTAACAGTCAAATTCCTTGGATAGCGATGTCAGTTCTGCACATACCAAGTAAATTACCTCTTACTAGAACTACAGCAGTTCATGGCACTGATGGGAACATTTGTCATAAATGACTGAATGATGAGCAAAAAAATCTGAAACTCCTTTTCATTGTGCTACTGTGTGTGTGTGTGTGTGTGTGTGTGTGTGCGCGCGCGCGCGCGTGTGAGAGAGTGATGATGTATTTTTTAAATTAGTATAGAAATGACACAGGTGCCATTGTTTCCACAAGACTTGCATGTATCTCTTTATTTATAATCCACCTTTCAATCAAAATGGTCCCCAAGGTGGTTTATAACTGTAGGAACACAACCCATTAGTCCTTAGTCCTCCAGCCAGTAGCAGAAGGCCAGAGGGTGCTTCCCATCAGTTCTTCAGCCCAAGCAATGGCAACTTACATTCCTTTTTCCTTATTCTCTCCATCTTTTCCTGCTGATTCTCGTCCTTGATGTAAGGCAATGTGCTCAAAGGAAGTGACATCAACCAGTAATACAAGTACAGTACTGTACTGGATTATCAAGTAATGATTAGGGATTTCAGATGGCTACTGGTGACAGTACTTTTTCTGCAGCAAGTGGAAGGGACTTCCCAGTGCTGCCATAGTTCATGTGTTGTGCAGCTCAGGGGAGATTGGTAGGCCTGAGGCTTTAAGGAGGTAGGGAAGTACCCGATAATTGATACATTGATAATTGATCTGGGATAAGCAGAACACTGGGACCAGATATTAAGAGCTGATTATTAGACAATACACTGCCCGTGTGGGGCTCAGCACCCCATGACAAGTTTCTCATCTCTGGCCATGATGTTAAGTAGAGAATCCTGCCCATCACATTGTGAGTTTCCTCATCCCCACTCCATGTCATTTGCAACTGCCAGCAAGGGCATGGAAACTTCCTACTTGATATGGGGAGGATTCTTATGATGGGTTCTAGTAAATGATATGGGTGGAGTGGGAAGCTCACCACAGGAATGCTGGTCCCCATGGTAAATATAATGTTTGGACCAGTTTGGACCCCAGAGGCAGAGGAGATATTCAGGATTCCAGCATGGTTGCTTTTAAGTGCAAACATGAATACAGGAGTGCAAAGGAAATCCTTCTGTGGTAGAACACAGTAAGGTGGGAGTTTTGGCTATGAGTAGCCTTAGCGTCCCGGAATTGAGGCTGGCTTTGGCCTAGAGCGAACCCGAGCTGCGCGTTGGGCAGCCGCGATGCACACTTGGGAGCGGCTCGGGTCCGCTCTAGGCCAGTCAGCCTCGATTCTGGGACGCTGGTAAGGCTAGTTATGAGTATGTATGAAGGCTGATCTTGTAAAGTCTACATCTCTTTGGTGTCCTAAACATGAAGCCTCTTATTTCTAAAGTTCCCATGTCATCAGGACCCAACACTGATAACAAAAATGGTAAAGAAATATAGCACAAAGAAAGAAAACAAAGCAGAATAGGAGGCAAAACAGAAACAAGGACAGAGTTACTTATAAAGCCAAGGCGGTACTTTTTCATATATAACGGAAATGCAGCAGCTTTCTCAAAAGAGGTCACAATCTGAGAAAAAACATTTCACTTGTTTTACGTGGCAACAGAAGTACCATAAGAGCTGATCACAAAAGTAATATAAGTGCAGACATCCAACAATATAATTTCTCCTTAGTTAAGGTATCTGCCGTTGGGCCCATGAAGCTCATACATTTACTGTCTCATTTCTGCTATGTACTACCACAGCTATCTGCATACTGCATCACAAGTCAGACATGAAGAGATGTGACACCAGCCATTTTGTGTGTTGTCTGTCCATAAGGACTTCAGTCAGAAATATACAATAGATTTTCAAAACGTTACCTGGCACAGGAAACAGTGATTACTGTACTGTGGAAAACAAACAAACATGGCACTTAACAGGTACAGTACATTTAATTAGGGCTAAAGCACATTCTCACAGGAATTTCTGGACTAGATCATAAGATAAAGGTGTGGATAATCCAGGGGTGTTCCTTAACCAACTCCAGAGACAAATTCTACAAGCACGGATGTCTGTCAGCAAAATACATGCGACTGCTTGAGAAATAAAAAGGGGCAAAGAAACACCAACATGCCCAGCTAATAGTTCATGGAAGCTTCTCAACAAAAATAAAAACTGTTCCACACAATACGTTCTATTGGGAAGTAGCTGAGACATCCTAGGTGGTAATCAGTCTCCCAGACCATAGCAAATGCCTATGAAGATAGCACAGGTAGTGTGCTATAACTGTGGAGGTTCCTGTCCCCACAGAGGCAGTTGCCCTTCCAGAGACATAATTTACCATTACTATGGAAAAAGGCAATATTCTACAAGGGGTCTTCAGATCACCATAGCTTGCAACAAATTTTCAGCAACAAGGTCAAGATCAAGTAAATGCCCTTCACAGTTCCCCATCAGATGAGGACAGCCCATTCATTTATACTTAGGCTTACCATATTTTCCTGCCCTTGACCCAGGACACCCCCTCATCAATTAAATAATTAATTAATAAAAATAAATAAATAAAATAAATGTAAAAATACCGAGGGGGCGCAAAGTGCCCCCTTTGCTGCGCGAAGCGCATCTGTATTATTTATTTATTTATTTATTTATTTAGGCCATGAATTAAATAAATAATTAAAGAAATAAAATATTCAGAAATACAAGGGGGGCGCGAAGTGCCCCCTCTGCCGCAGGAAGCGCGCCTGGATTTTTTAATTAATTATTTATTTTTACAGTAAAATAATTAATTAAATGTACTTACCCCATAGTCGCCCGTTGCCACCAATGCTGCTGGCTCTCACAGTTATAATTGATCACAAGCCTCTTGAAGCAATGACCATTTGTACCCACTGGCTTGTAATGGATAATAGTTGCTCAAACTGCAATCCTATGATTACAGAGTCATCTATTGACCAGAGAAAGACAATCCCTCTGACTGTTTTTCCAGGCATCCCGCTTCTGAAACAGCTACTAATCCTGATGCCACAAGCATTGCAGAGAGATACATCAACTTTCTTCTTCTTAGAAAACGCCATTTCTAAAGATCTTTCTTTGCAAAAAATAAAGGCTATTACAGATGCCATATTTTTAAATTCTTTCTTTAAATACAATTTTAAAAAATACATTGTACATATAGAGTAAGTACAACTCACAAACAAATATTGTGAAATAAACCAGCCAACCTTATGCTGTTGGGTTAAACAGCAAGTGATCTGATCTACAATATTGACAGTTTCCATACTTATGAATTCTCTCAGGGCTAATTTCAATTTCAGTAAAGTACAAATTTACTCTCTTGTTCCCTACAAGTAGTAATTGCGTCATCTCTACCTGCATGCCTTTACAATAGCTGTTAATTTACACATAATCATGACATTCCGCATTTTCCTACACCAATTATCAGTTTCATGCGGCATCTCCAGTTCCTGGCAACAATCACATTTGCACCAGCCAACAAATTATTCACCAGGATCTTATTTACCTTTCTTACACATTTTCTCAGCTAATTCAGTAATATCACCTGTGGCACATAAACAAGTATCTCCAGTTCTTTCCTGTATTACTGTATTTTCAGAATTTCAGACCACATGCTTTGCATGATTTTATGAGACCAGAGAAGCAAATATTCTGCATCTTGCACATGGTACCAGCATGGCCTACCTGGGGTGTTGCTCTGTATCTTTGTTAGTCTTACTGGTGTGTTATACTACTGGAATAATAACATTACATAACATTTCCTTCATAACTGTGTTTGAGGATATAGTAGGACCCAGCCTAGAAATATATCTCCATTGTGCTTCGATATACAGTACATTTCTCCAGACCCTTTTCCCATTTCCTCCAGTACAGTATTTATTTTAATCTAATTCTTATATGTTTATCCTCACAAATTTGTGGTGGTGGGGTTGCCCTTTAAGTAGTGTTAGCAAAGTATGTGAAAAAGAGGTAAATTTCATGTTACTATGCATTTTTTTCTGCACCTTTGAGACTAGGTATTAGGACTGCATCTAGTATTTCTATGAGTGCCAAAAGTTCCATTTGCAGAGAGGGGAGAGGGTGATTTTTCACCAATTCCTTCCACAGTCTGCATGTCCTCCCAAAATTTTACTCCTGGTCCCCAAACCCTCATTTTAATTACTGCAACCCTTCTCATCCACGAAACCCTTAATTTGGACTATTTCTGAATCTTTTTGCCCCAATCCTGTGTAAACATAGGCCAGCGGAGCACGTGCTCTGCTGGCCTTAGGTGTCATGAAAGTGCCGGAAAGCACATTCGCGGCACTTATAGGGTAAGCGGCACCGGTGTGGAGGCTGGCACCGCTTACACCACTGCCCTCCAGCCGCTGCGCCACTGGACACAGGTAAGGCTGGCACTGGTTGGCAGGAGGGCATGGGGAGGGCCAGGGTGGTAGGGGAGGGGGCCATTGGCTGACCAGGCCCAGGAGGAGGCGGGGATATCAGCGGTGCACTCCATCATATCCCTGTCCCCTTCCCCTGAGATGAGCCCTGGCCACACTGGCGCAAGCCTCATCCTACCTAGGATGTGGCGGCTGGCCGTTTCGGCTGGTTATTGCATCTTAGGCAGGATTGGGCTGCCCATCTATTAAGGGACATTGTTGTATTTGACCCAATCTTTAACATGCCCGGTGAATTTCATCCCAGGGTATACAATGTTTTCTATCCCTCCTCTTAGCTTTGCTCACTTGTCTTATTTCTTCTTTATTATCCAAGTCAATTCCTAATGGCTCTGATTTACTTTTATTAACTTTATATTCTGACACACTTCCAGATTCTCCTAGTATGTCCATTAATCTTATCCGAGATTATCTAAGGTTGCTTAAAAAAGAAAACCACATAATCCAAATGTAATGTGACCTTTTGTTAATTCTCTGTGACTTTAATGCCAGCAGTGATAGAATATATCAAATATCCTATCTCTTTGATAAACAAAATGTGATACAAGATGCAGACGTGGTCCAAGTTAAGAGCCTCGTGGATGGATAGACTTACAGTAATATAAAATGAATGTTTTACCACATTTTTCTTTTTATTTTTGATTGTGGCTGATGATGACAAAGGTGCTAGCAAAGAGGAGCACCCCTGCAGTTGATCTGCAGAGTGTTTTAGCCCCTTGCAGTTGATGGCATCATCCAGATTCCAGCCTGTTCTGTCTAGTGCAGGGGTCCTAAACTACAGCCCATGAACCACATCGAACCCACCAATACATTTTGATAAGCCCGCTGTACCCAGTGGTATTGTAATTCTGAGTGCCTCCCCCTCTTTTTCTTCTCCATTCAGCCCACCACTATGCACCTTCTTCCTTGTGCTGGATAAGTGATTGCTGGACTAGTCGCTCTTGCTGAGAGCCCAAATGAGAGAGACAGCAAGCACCACAAATATTTTTTTCTCCCGTTGTGAAACTTTTTAGAGTTATGTACAAAATGTGTATATTCTCTCATTGACCCACTCTGGTCCTCCATAAGAGGAAGACTGAGTGATGTGGTCCTGGCAGGTGAAATTTTGGAGACCCCCGGGAAAGAGCAGAAAGACCTACAGATGGATTATGGGACTGGTGGGTGGTCAAGACGCCAACTCATAGAAAGAGTCCACTGTCTGGAAATCTAGTGAGGAAAGGTTGAAGAAACTGAATAGCTTGGAGAAGAGAAGACATGATATCACTCTTCAAAGATCTTAAGGGCTGTCACATAGAAGAGGGCAAAGACTTGAGGGCAGAACTTGATCTGGTGGGCGTAAGTTACAGAACAGTAGATTCTGATGCAACGTTAGTCGAAACGTCTTAAAGATTGGAGCAGTTCAGTTAATTTCTGGTAGGAGGGCCTCTTGCTTGCTGTGGAGGTCTTCAAGAAGAGGTTGGGCAGCTGTTCAGGATGCTGTAGCAGTAGATTTCCTGCATTGAGCAGGGTTTGGACTAGATTGACTACAAGGCCCCTCCGTGATTCTATGATTCTGTTTGATTGTGTTGACTAGAATTTTATTGGTTTTAACCATTTTATTATTGTAAACCACCTTCTTGCAATGAAGGCATTTTATACATACATACAGGAAAAAAAATATAAGCTGACTGAGGCAATGTAGGTTACTCCAGACCTTACTTTGTTTGTTTGACTCAGAGGTTTTAACTTTCAGATATCTTTTCAGCACAGACTGTCACCCTGTGAAAGGCAGGATCCATCCAGCTTGTTTCCACTTATGATCTAAAAATGAGACTTTAATTCAGACCTCAAAGGGTGATTCAGTGTGATGTTGCCAGCTCAGGCAAATGACCTCATGGTATGAATAAGCAAGGAAAGATTAGTGGGAGAGAAGGAAGCTGCTACTGTACATGATTGAACACAGAATAACTTACCACAGGACTGATTAGGAGAAAGCCAGGAGGAACATATATATGAGCAAATTATTCATACATTTTTAAAAAATAAAGCAGCTCTTTCAATTAATTACTATTGTTTATTTGAGATGCAGGTTTTCCTCTGCTCTTTGTTTGCTTCTGTCGTCTGTGCCCTGTTCATTTGGAAGTGGGAGGGAGGGCTTAGGAAAGAAAGAGTTAATGAAATGCTCAGTGGGGGATTATAAAAGAGCCAAGCACTCACAGACAATTAAGGAAAGAGAACTGAATCTGCCAGGAGGGAGTGTAGCTCTGTAAGGGGTGGTGGCTTCATTTCATTCTCCTTCTCAGTAATGATGTTAAAGGCTTTCCTATAATGGATAATAGTCCAGATAATGGGGGTTGTATTTGCCTGTAGGTTTATATTTGTTAGTTCAATTTACAGCCCACCCATCAAAAAGCTCAGGGAATAACATTTGTAAAGCTCTTGCAAACGTTTAAAAAAATAAAATAAAGGATTTCCATGGCACCCTATCCCCTGGCTTGCAAAAGACAACCAAAATGCAACTCTTACACTTGGGCTTTGATTAGTCTAATGGCCCAATCCTATGTGGCACTACCGCCACTAGAACTAGTGTTCTGGCAGCTTTACAGTGTTGTGTACACTGATCCAGAAGTGTGCGTAGCTGTGTGCTTTCTGGCTGCCACTGCTGATAGTGGGGAGGACAGTGAAGAAGACCCAGCGCAGCTGGTAAGTTGGAGGGGTGGGCGGAACAGGGTGAAGGGAGGATCAGGGGGCCGGGTTTGTGTTGGAGGGAGTGTCACCTGGCGCTAGCGACTTGTGCCAGA
The DNA here is from genome assembly GCA_026170595.1 of Plestiodon gilberti rubricaudatus. NCBI lineage: Eukaryota > Metazoa > Chordata > Lepidosauria > Squamata > Scincidae > Plestiodon > Plestiodon gilberti. The sequence continues at coordinate 112,856,381 of JANXHW010000005.1, forward strand.
AGTTATGCCCTTTGTGGTCAGCTGACATTTGTCTCCTCATACTTGCCTCAGCTAAAGAGCAGGTGCAGATCCGAGGAGACCCATTGGCAATCATAGGGCTTACCCCCCCCCCCAAGCCTCCCAATCAGTCCCCCCACAACATGCAGCACAGCCTGTTTGGGTGTGGCTGCATGCTATGGTGGGTAAAAGGATAGGGTTGAGTTGTAAAACATCTAACTGTAGAAATGTCAGCATTAGCTGTTCAGCAACTCTGGCACCTCCATGCATTATCTCATTCTGTCAAAAGCTAGTATCCAGAAGGTCCCAAGTTGAACCTTTCCCGTGATTACTATTCTGGAATGTTCCATGGTGACATTGATGAGGAGAAACTCTCCCCAATTTAAGTGTTTATTGCAGAGGTGTTTCTACGGTGGGGGCGGTACTGTAAGTTGCGCCCTGTCCTAGTCCCCATTTACAACTCGGAACGAGGAGGCCCCACCCCCTCCCCATCGGAACCATTCCGTGCGGCAAAAACAATGGACAGGAGACTTCCTGCCTGTTGCTTTTGCTGCATGGAATGACTCCGATGACGAGGGGGCGGGGCCTCCTCATTCCGGGTTGTAAACAAGGACTAGGATGGGGCGCAACTTACAGTACCGCCCCCACCGTAGAAACGCCTCTGGTTTATTGCTGCAGACAAACAGTAATCCTGGGAAGAATGGGGGCAGGGTTTTGTAAGCACATCAGCAGGAGGTGGGGCTAAACTGGGCATACTACTAGGAAGCCTTCGTGCATGCAGGAGTGTGCGAGGGCTAACTTACGGACAGGGCATACATGTGTACAAATTGTACATACTTGGGATCTCTGTGTGCAATCTGTACCCTGCATTTTGCAGGGTACAAGGTTGCGCAGCGATCACATATATACAATTTGTGCACAAAGAGACTCTGTACAAAAGATCAGCTGAATGGACAGACATTGGGGGCAGGGAGAATGGGAATAAAGTTCCATGTGTTTAGCCAACAAGATTAGCCATCCGATTATGGCTTAAGGTTCTTTGACAGGCACCTTTATCAAGCAACAAGCTGGTTTATTTGAAATGTGTTAACCCTGTGTCTCCATGTGCCTCATGCAACTTACAAATTACAAAACATAAATAACACTTACAGATAAAACCATCTTGGGAGTCTCATGTGAGATAGAAAGACAGGATAGAAATATTTTAATACATAATAATGAAATTGTTAAATAATTAAATATTTGTTAAAAACACCTCCATCACCTAATAGAATAACATAGAGGGAGCAACAGAAAAAAAATATATAGTCAAACCTATAATTAGGATGTGTGTTGTTGTTGTTTTGTTAACCAAAGAAATATGCTGTCAAAACTACGATGCTTTCCAAGGCTCTGGCCTCTCTCTTCAGTCAAACCCATTCCAAGGCCCCATTTCAAAAAAGAGAACTCTCTGTGGAACTCCTGTCAATTTCCTTAGAATCAGTTGCGCTACTGTCCTTGGATGCCTATGTGGCACCCAGATTGTCTTGGACCACTCCTTGGGGCAGCTAAGTAGTTGATCTACTGCCCAATCCTATCCCCTCCACGTTACAGCATGTAGCTGGGCCAACAAGCACGCGCTGCATGCCATGTTTATTACTTGTGGCCTACAATTTTTGTAACATCATCTCATCTTGGATGTCAGAGACAGTTCTTTTACTTATTACAGCAAGTGTAATAGCAAGTCTGTTTACAAGCCTGGTTAGGTTTGGTGTTGTTTATAGGCTGTCTCTTCCCATATGTCCTTCCCCATGCCACTCAAGTGTCTGAGGTCTTTCTCTGTCTCTTGCCACTATCTGAAGTTTGGCAGGTGACATGAGAAACAGAGCCTTTTTAGTCATGGCACCTTTGCTGTAGAATACCCTTCTCCCAGAAACCTAAACAGCTCTGTTACTGTTTCCTGTTTGCAATATGGCAGGGATGGCCAAACTGAATGCTCACACTGTCCCTAAATAAAACCAGAAGTCCTGCACGTTTGGGTTTGGCAATAGCGCGCGAGGAACACGGTAAGGAGGGAAATTATCTGCTTTTTGCTTGAGCGAGAAGATCATTGCGGCTTGCATAGGCAGCAGGCTGGATGGAGGAGGTGGCAGCAGACTTGGGGTGAAAGGCACCCCAAGACCACCGCCTCCTTGGACCCCTTGCAATCTGCCACTGATTACCCCACATCTGGTGGGCTCATGGATGGTCTGGCAGTGGCTGCAATGCATCCTGTAGATCAGGGGTTCTCAACCTGTGGTACTAGTACCACCAGTGGTACTTCGGCTGACTGCTGGTGGTACCCGGACTGCTGGACCACTGGAACCCCACTCCAGTGTGGTGCTTTTGGTGAAGTGTTTTTGCTCCCAAGAAGCTCCTTGACCAAGCCTCTCAGGAACGCTGAGAAAGGCCCTCCCATCTGCCCAGAGCCTCCTCCCTGCGTTTTTTGGCCTCTGAAAACCTGGAAGTGACTGGTGATGATATCATTGCCAGTGGTAATCAGAAGGAGAGTGGCACCGGAGCTGGTACTCCGCTGGGAAGGGGTTGGGAACCCCTGCTGTAGATCATGCTGTGTCGCCACTCAGTGTAGAAAACATCTTAGGCTGGCCTGCATACAGAGTGGGGGGAGGGCTTTTTTTCTGAACAGAAGCCCCAATGCCTCTTTTCACAGAATCATATATGGCCTTCAAATTCCTGTGAGTATCAAAGTTAATGGGCAAACCACATGGATCTAACTGCCCGCTTCTTTGGCTCACAGCCTAGGACCATATAGTAATTCAGCCTGACTGGTACTCCAAATGATAACATTCTGATTCCCTCTGTAGCTCCCTTGGTCACTTTTCGAGGACAAAACATTTGCTTTTTTTTTTTTTAACCCTCATTACCATGGTATCTAGTACAGTTCTTTCGTTCTGACTTTCTTTGTCTCTCAAAACATGTGGCTGGACAGAGTTAATTTTGTAAAGCAGGAACTGCTGTTCAGAATTGAGTAACAAGATGCTGTTATTGTACATTAAGATTAAGAAATAAATGAATCCCGTTTATCAGAATGGAACCAGGAAATAAAATAGAGCTTTATCTGCTATTTGCATCTAAGCTGCATTTCATTGTGTCTGGGTAGCATCTGGCATTTGAGATTTCCTCTTGCAGCTGGATAATGCTCAGTGCATGATACAAAATGTAAAATAATAATGATAAATAATGTATTGGCTAATAGAATAGCACCAATATATAAAATATAATTTAAAATAGACACAGGTGCTTCCTGTGGAGCAGGAAATGGTAAGGGGGGGTGTCTCAATCCTTTAGTAATGTAGCAAAATATTATTCGCAAAGCTTTATTCGGCAAAAGAGTCTGGCGTAGTGGGGAGAGCTGCTGCCTTCAAAGCCTGAAGACCGGTGAACTTGATAAGTTCGAGACACGCCGCCGGCAAAAAGCTGTGAAAGCCTCCAGGAGGAGAGATGAGCCTCCAGCTGCGTTGGTCGAGTGTGGGAGGCGCCAGCCAGCAGAAAAAAGTCAGACTGTAAAAGGACACCACCTGGAAAGTAGCTGTTCATGAGAGATTGGACATTTATATATATTGTAAAAAACCCCAAGGGGGGTTAGGACAGCCTGCCCATGTACACCGCCTTGGATTAAAGTCGGAGGAGAAATCCAATGACCGAGAAAGGCGGTATATAAATACTGTATATTATTATATTATTATTTGTAGAGAGATGGGCAGCTCAATCCTGTCTAGCTAGGCCGTGGCGTGGGTATAGAGCCTGTGCTGCATCCTATCCAGATAGGACTCAGTGCTGGTGCAGCTGGAGCTGTCCTCGGGGGAAGGGGACGTTTGTCCCCTTACCCTGAGTAGAGCCCCAGCTGCCCCAATGGGTCTACTCGAATGTGCACCAGCTATTTTGCTGGCGCACATTTGAGCTGACAGTGTAATGGCGGCCAGTCTGGGATGGGGGATAGGATTTGGTGGAGGAGGCTGCTGCTAATCCCTCCCTCTTCCTGGACCCGGCTGATCAATCCCACCCCCACCCCCCGTTCCACCCCCACCCCATGTTTTTCCAGGAAACTCACCTTCCCTGGCAGGTGCTCCTTCAAATCTGGCGCAGGGAGAGCAGCACCGGCGTCACCTCCTCGCCAGGTGACACAAATGTGCTTTATCATTTGTGACACAACCTTCTAAAGACTAGAAGATAGGATTGTGCCATAAGAATATAAATGTACCAATAATTACAAGTACCTTAAGATGTTGGGGGGGGGAAGGGGGAAAATGATGGTGATTTCTAAAGGATTTCTTAAGGGAGCTGGTCTCAGTTGTCCTGACTTATTAAAAAGTAATAATCATAATCCAGCATTATAGGGTATTGTCTCAAATCACTGTATTTTGCCATTATGTTCAATAAGGATGAGATTAGACATGTGGCTATATTTGTTACAGATGTTCTAGAAATGAAAGCTTTCCTTGAATTTGTATGCAAGCTGTTAAGAATACTGGCTTCTGCCCCCACCCTTGCCTGAGAACCTGGTGTTTTAGTAGCCCAAAGGCTGCTTTGCAAATGGCTAATTTCCTAGAACGCTATCTCTGTTACATAAGAATTTACATGGAGCCTGTGTCCTAAATACATGTGTATCTATTTTGTCATATTTTTGGATTATTCTCCTTCTAGGGTTGAACCAAAGTGAAGTTAACAAAATAGGAAAGGCCATACATATTTGAAAATTGCATGGAGGTGTCTGCTGCCTGACCTGTGGGCAATTCATCCCATACAATTAAGTTTTTTTTAACTGCTTTTGTCTCCACCATCCCTAGACTTGGGCAGCCCAATCCTATCCCCTGCCCATTCTTAGCATGCAGCGCTTCTGATGGAGCACGCACTACATGTATTGCGGCGGGGGATGCGACGGTCTGAGGAGAGAAAGGGGGTGGATCTGGACCCAGAAAGCAGGATAGGATCTGGCTGCCCTCAAACTTCCCCCTGTTTTTGCTCACTCCTGATCATCTCCTGAACTGCCCCTTCTGCCACCTTACCTGCACTGGCGGAGCATCCTGGTGGTTCTGGCGTGTCCATGGAGCCTCCAGCTGTTTTCACTGGTGGCTTCATAGCACATGAAGGCGGCACAATGTTTGTGCCATCAGCAGTGGATCGCTAGGATTGGGCTGTCAGTGTACCTGGGAAGTGGTGTACCATTTCTGTGGCCAAACCATCTTTAGAAATAGCTCAAACACTGAAAGGTACTGATCACTCTAATGAGATTCTGTAGCGCACATAGAAAATATCCATTCCTCATGGCACAATCCTATTGTGCCTCTGCTCCGGCAGAGCGCACACTCTGCCGGTGCAGACTGTCGCAAACGTGCCATAAAGCATGTTGCGACAGTGTGCCTTCCAGAACCGCCAGTGGGGCCAGAACCTTCCCGTGCACGCTGGCAGAAGGAGCAGTGACCACCGGAGCAGGTAAGCTCCGTTTGCGAGCAGCGCAGGGATGGAACGGGGCGGGGGGAGAGTGACGATGGGAGTCCGGGGGTGGGTGGATCGGGCCCGGGAGGGAGCAGGATCAGTGGTGTCGGTGCGTACCATATCTTACCCCCCTTCCTGAACCTGATCCGCCAGCATGAACCAATATCGCTGGCGTGGGTCTGAGTAGACTCATTGCGCAGGCTGGGGCTTTCACTGGGGCAAGGGGACAAATGTCCCCTTATCTTGAGGAGACATCCCATTTGCTAAATTCCCCTGAGGAATGCAGCATAGGCTGCACTGGCGAGGCTGCATCAGCGCGGGGGAATGTGAACTGCCCTTTAGGAGATGTATAAAGTATGAAATCAGTGCTCATCTGAGAGCCACAGTAGCCCAGTAGGGAGGATGTTGTACCCAGAACTGCAAAATCTAGATTAATCATCACTGTATATTTCCGACCCATGTTATACAGTGGTTGGGTGTTTGAAAGTGCTACTGTAAAGTAGTGCTACTTCCAACTTAGTTGGGCTTTGTAAAACGGTTTGGCTACCTCTCCTTTTAAATGATTGGTTTGTACACTCTCTTCCTGCATTATATGACTCACGCTAGAATGTATTAATTCCATCATTCCCAGATGTCACTAATCATAGCCCTTAAACTTCATTCACAATTTAAAAATAAAAACAAAACAACCGCCAAAGTGGTTTCTTCTCATTGTCATTATCTTGGCATGATCCAGCTATGCTTGAGTCACTTTCCTTCAGAAAAAGTGTTCACAGTAGTTGTGTTTTGCCTAGCCTGCTTTTACTGACACTGGCACTGATGTTTTCAAATAAATGTCAAACTTTATTCTCTTTTAGAAATGGTTATTTGTCATGGTCATTTGTCTACATTTCCCTTTTCATCTTTTGTAGTACCTCTACTCTGAAAAGCTAGACATTCACTTCCATATGGAAATAATGGGAATTTCCTCCTTTGTGAGTTCATATGCATCCAGATGAATGCAAAACAATTCACAAGTGGGTGTTAGGGCAGGACTTGAGAAATATTTGAAACAGAACTGTCTGTATTTCAGAGGTCATGAATGTGCTTTGTTTGCAGAAATTACTTGGCATGTCCAGTTTTGTTTTGTTGTTTATTTTTTAAAGATAAATTGCTCTACCTGAGACGTTGGAGAATGACTACCAGTTGTAATAGACAGTACTGGACTCGATGATCTGATGGGCAGCTCAATCCTGTGTAAGATACGGCGGCCAGCCTAAAGGTGCAGCCCTAGTGCACCTTGAGGGAAGGGGACAATTGTCCCCTTCCCCGGGTGTAAGCGGTGGGAGGCCCAATGGACCTCCTCGAATGCACGCCAGCCGTGCAAGGCCGTGTAGTGACTGGAGAGGGCTTGAGATATGGTGTATCCCGCTGCCGATATCCCTGCCTTCTCCAGGCCCGGGGCAGCCAATGGCCACCCCCCCTCACCGCTCGGTCCGCCTTCCCCCCGCCCCTGGCCCGGCTGGTGTAGGACTTACCTGCTCCGGTGGGCTGCTGCACCGCCGGTTCTTACTCGCCGGGTGCCGTAAACATGCTTTATGGCATGTTTACGACACCCTGTGCCAGGGGAGCACGTGCTTCCTTGGCGCTCCATTTACACTGGATTGCACCGTAAGATAGCTACCGATGTTTATATAGTTGCATGTACAGAATCCTCCGTTCAGTGCCTGACATCTCCCATTAACGAAGTCTTAGACAGCAGAGCTGGGAAAGGCCTCTCCCTGAGACCTTGGTGAGTGACCGCCAGTAATACGTTCACAATTCTTGGTCATGTGGATCAATTAAGACATTTCATACACAGATGCAAATTCTGACTGAAGCTATTCCTGGAAAACTGTTATCCAAAATGATGTAATATTGGAAGTTCCTGGAGGCCCTGTTAAAATCTCCAGAATTGCTTTCAGTAATCACCTGGAAAGTGATGCTAACCTAGCTTCCTATGTTAATTAAAAAAAAACCATCTGAAGTTTCTTTTGTTTGTTAGTTTTTTTGTTTGTTTATATCAATAAACAATCTTAAACTAGAAACGTATACAATTTTTTGCTTGCAAAAATATACAAGCACTGAGGGAAATCATATGACCCTAAGAACATAAGAAGAGCCCTGCTGGATCAGGCCAAAAGCCCATCTAGTCCAGCTTCCTCTATCACACAGTGGCCCCACCAGATGCCTCAGGGAGCACAAGACAACAAGATAACCTGTTTCCCGTTGACACTCCCTTGCACCTGGCACAGAGAAAACCCACTTCTAAAACCAGGAGGTTGCTTATGGCTTGTAACGTGTGATGGTCTTTTCCTCCATGAATCTGTCCAAACCCCTTTTAAAGGCATCTAGGCCAGGTGCCATCACCACATCCTGTGGCAAGGAGTTCCACAGATGAATTACATGCTGGGTAAAGAAATATTTTCTTTTGTCTGTTCTAACTCTCCCTCCACTCAATTTTAGTGCATGTCCCCTGGTTCTGGTGTTGTGCGAGAGGGAGAAGAATTTCCCTCTATCCACTCTCTCCATCCCATGCATAATTTTATAAGTCTCAATCATGTCCCCCCTCAGGCGCCTTTTTTCTAGGCTGAAAAGCCCCAGACGCTGTAGCCTTTCCTCATAAGGGAGGTGCTCCAGCCCACGAATCATTCTGGTCGCTCTTTTCTGCACCTTTTCCAATTCAACTATATCCTTTTTGAGGTGTGGTGACCAGAACTGGACACAATACTCCAGATGTGGCCTTACCATCGATTTGTACAAAGGCATAATGATATTGGCCGTTTTATTCTCAATCCCTTTTCTAATGATCCCGAGCATGGAATTGGCCTTCTTCACAGCCGCCGCACACTGGGTCGACACTTTCATCGACCTGTCCACCAGCACCCCAAGATCTCTCTCTTGATCCGTCACAGACAACTCAGAACCCATTAGCATATATGTGAAATTTTGGTTTCTTGCCCCAATGTGCATCACTTTGCACTTACTTACATTGAAGCGCATCTGCCATTTTGCTGCCCATTCTCCCAGTTTGGAGAGATCCTTCTGGAGCTCTTCACAATCCCTGCTGGACCCTGACCCTTTGCAGTGCATAAAATGTATGAGAAAGTGAACAATAAGGGGGAGACAACAAAAACATCAAATCTCTACTTGCCAGGATATAATTTAGTGTCTTGACAAACTAAACAGATGAGCATTTCAGTGAACAATGTGCTCTTGCTGGAGCGGCTGTTAATCTGTGGGCTATCTCTGTTACCTGTAATTGTATTGTGTGGGCTTACTTGTTTGGCAACTGTGCTTTGGGGCTGAAAAGTCATGCGTTCTGCTTCCTGTAACACTAGTATGCATCAGTCCCCATGCAGTCTTTGTTGGCACTTCGGATCTTAAATTGAATTGATTGTCACTCTAATCACCAATACAAGGCATATAGAATTTTCAACAGAGATGCAGGGATAGAGTGACTACTGGTGGTATAATGGCCAATGACGGTTTTCAGTTTCACATCAGAAGTTCAGGCTATCTCTGGACTATTCCTGGTATTATGGCATTCACTTTATTTGCATGTTTGCTTCTTCTCTTTCCACTAATGTTTTCCCTATGCAAGTTAGGTTCCTGTCCTCTTTCCTCATTAATTTCCACTTCTTGCTTGTTCCTCTGTCAGTCCGCATTTCTTTGTCCCCTCCTGAAGCACTTTATCTCATCTTTAGTCCCCTTTTGATTTGCTTGCAAATACAGTCAATCCTTGCTACCTGCAGATTTGCTACCAGCGATTCACTTATCTGTGGGGAACAAGAGTGCAACTTAATTTGCGCCATTCGCTGTCTGTTCCTAGCTATCTGCAGCCATTCTGAAGCTATACATGGCATCTGCAGCCATTCTGAAGCTATCCAATGTGGTCATTCACTATCTGCGGCAGCCATTTTTAAGCTTCTAGAAGCTATCCCTGGTCATTCTAAAGGTAGTCACTAGTCAATTACAGGTAGCACCCCAGAATGCCTTGCACAGCCATTCTGAAGTGATTCCAGCATTCGTGATAGCCATTTTGAATATTGCAGCGACCATTTTATTGCATTTGTTACTGGTGGTATGAAAATGCACCCATGGTAGAAGAGCTATCAGTGACCATTCTGAAGCTATTCATGGCCATTCTGAACTATTGGTGGTCATTCTGAAGATATTGTGCCAATTTGATCCCCCCCCCCTCATTGATACCATAGGATCAATGATTCTGTATCCGTGGATTTGGTATCTGCTGGGTTTTCCAGGAAACTAACCCAAGCGGATACCAAGAATTGTAGTTTTAAATTTAAGACTGTTTGCTATATAAGTACTATAATACCGACGTAGAATATTCTGCTGAATATAGGTCTTTATGTCATCCTCCACTCTACAGTCCTAGATTCACATACATATGTGCAAGGTTATTTCATGTTTGTTGGGATTTTTCATAGGTCTTTTTTTTAAGGGTGAAAAATAATCCAGAAGATGGAAGGTGAAGGTGGGAATGCAAAAAGCCTCATCACATCTAAAGATACAAACTGAAAAAAATCCACTAACATCTTATTGAGAACAGACTCTAGAATAGCTGCCGTAAGGAGTGTAGTATAACATCTAAAAAGACCAGTTGCTCTTGGAGGGTTCTCCCCACCCCTTGAGATTCTGTTCCATGGCCCACCTCCATGTAAGAGTAGGCAGTTGGATACATGAGACAGAGCCTTCTCGGTTGTGGCACTGAAGCTTTGGAACCCCCTCCCCTGGGAGGCCCATCAGTCTCTTCAACCTTCAGAAGGATTGTAAAGAAAGACTGCCCTTTTTCAGTGGACAAGGAATATTGCTTGATTGCTCCCTTGTTGGATTATTTTTTATGCTGGCTAAGAAATAAAAGGCAGCCAGCCTCAAATGCAATTCAGCTGGGGTGCAATAAAACAATATTCAGAGCTCACCAAATAATATGCTGGTTATTGCTTGGATAGTTTCCTGATATGCTTTTGTGTTTTTATTGGTCTGAGACACACTTTGGGGCAGCATGAACATATACACACACACTCACACACAAAATTATGTAGGAGGCAGCATGGTAGACAGTGGGTATGATTATTTATTTATTTGAAGACATGCGCAGGCATGTGCATAAATAAATTAAAAATAAAATGTGTAGGGCAATAATCATATTGCCCATATGTGCGTTTGAATGTATGCAAATTTAACACTTGCCCATTGATTAGTATGTATCCCAAGTGGCAGGAGGAAGAAAGAAAAAGAAAACCAACTGGGGCGGTTCCCAAACCAGCCAACTGGCAGCCCTTATTTTGGGACAGAGTGTGAAACTGACCTGGTGCTATGCGTTAAATTGCTTAATATGTGGAATATGAGTCGGTGTGGAAGATATTATTTCATGATCTTTTTCCCTGAAACGGTTTTATGAAACCCTAGTTGCAGAGTATAACCTTGCGTGGGAGATACTATTCCATGATTGCCTCTCAGAAGCATTTTTATGAACGTTGCTCTCGTACCTCAGTGCCTCAGCCAAAGCTTGGGGTCAGGTCAGAGTTATCCACTGTACATATTGAAGTGGATCTGCTTTTTCTCCAGTTTCTCAGTATCTGAAAGCCTGGCACCCCTGCCTATGTTTGTTTTAATAGCAACTCGGCAGTCATAGGGGAGTGGGGATTCAGGGGTGTAGCTATTTTATATTTCTTAGCTTACATCAATAAGTGAAAAATGTGTTGTAGGAATCCAGGCAGTGCTGCCAGATGCCTATGGATTTATGAAGCGCTTGGAAACACACAGTATGTGATTTCCTGAGGACTGTTTCCTTTGTACAGCAACCGTGCTTACTCATTCTGGGAAATGACAAAACACCAAGGCCTTAATACTGATTCTTAAAAGGCAGCAGACATGTCCTCCATAATCTGACAGAACCAGTTTGGTTTTTCCCCTCCAAGCAGGATCAAAACGGTTTTTAAAAACTCTTTTTTTAATGCATCATGTAGAAATTTACAAACCATTCTTCTCTGAGCAAATCTGTTTAGCAGGCAGTTTCTGTAGCTCCGTGTGTCACTTAGGAAAAAAAAAGTTCCCACCAAGGGAGCCGTCAATATTGGAACTATGTCTTTGTTTCTCTAAACAAGTCATTTTCAAGCTTCAAGGAACCCCTTTCACACCAATTTGTATGCTGAGGAGTGCCTGCATGTCTGCCACAGAATCACTGTGCATTTCAGAGGATTCTGAGGCATGTTGGTAGGCCTCAGTTCACATGAAGGCCTAGTCAGGTCTTCTGAGCCTCATTGGTTCCCTGTGAAAACTGAGAGCACCCTCTACATAAGAATTAAGATACCATACCTGTCCTGACCACAAGCAGGAGCTTACAGGGCACAAGAGAGTGGCAAAGTTAAGCAGGTGAGAACACGTTGTCTGTCAAACAGACAACTAGCTTTGACTATCTAAAGCTCAGCTGAGCCCTTATGTACTCCTATGGGTCTGACTACCCCTCCTAGGCTCCACCCCATTTCTGAGGAGTGGCACCTTCACAGGGTGAAGCCTGGAACCTGGCAGTCTGTCAACCCTTGCCTGGTGTATTGTCTGTAGAGGGGGCATGGAGTGGGCTGAAGGGGGGGGTTGGCAGCAAAAGCACATGCCAGATCCTACACCCCCCACACTTTCCAGCCTGCCCCGCCCCTTGTGTTTTTATTGGTTTGAGACAATACATAGCTGGCGTGGGTCCGAGGAGACTCATAGGCGGCCAGAAGACTTACTGAGGGGTAAGTAAAGGGTGGAGGGAGCACTTGTGCATTCCAAGCACTCCTGGTGATGCACAGATACACAGTGTACTCCCTCCAGGATTCCTTATCATTGAGGGCCAGGCCACCCAGTGTTAGGGATGCTGAGTGGTTTCACTCACTACAACAGTGTCTAAGTGCAAAATGTAATTTTTCCCCACAGGTGTGAGGGACATGTATGTGCTTATGTGGGAGGCAAAAGGACACCATTTTTAATGCATTTTTAATCCATTAGAGTTGTGCTAACCTGCTCATTGCCCTGGTAACTCCTATTATCTCAGCCAGTGAGAATCAAACCTGCTACTCTTTGCTTAACCCCATCTTGGGTTTTGTTTCTTGATCACGCTAGAGTCTGATGGAAACTTTGGAGCTGGCTTACAGTTAGATAAGCACTTTTAAAATGTGCTTTATAGTCATGATGATTGTGTTTGTCTTTGCAATGACCCTATGAGGTAGATTATTTCTTATTTTACAGATAAGGAATTGAAACTTGAGAGATAATGAATTGTCCGAGTCCACAGTCTTATAGAGCTGCATGTGTAGGCTGTGGAAAAAGCATGCATGTGCAGCTGGAGATTTTGGAAGTTTTATAACTGGTTTGTCTGGTTAGTCCCAGAGGATTGGCTGCTGTAAAAAATTCAAAACTGTCCCACTGCACATGTGCTTCTTCCTGATGTGCACATATAGCTGCCAAAACTTCTCACAAACAGATGAAATGGTAACTTTGTCTGTGGACTGTACCAGTTCAGACCACAGTGGGGCTCACATGCTTTCTTGCTTCTCTGCACATAGAAAACTAGATGCCAGGGAGACTGAAATGCCAGTTTTCTATATGCATGGATTTATTTATTTATTTATTTTGGCATGGTGAGGCACTCCATGCATGCCACCACCTGTCATCTGAAGCAATACAGTCCAGAAACAGGCATACCATTCATCTGTGAAAACTAGGTGAAGGCTTGTAGCTCATGACCGTTCAGCAAGTGGCATATATGGAACTTGAACAAATACCCAGCATTTGTAGAGTAGAGTGCTTAAGTGTTCAAAGCATTGTCTTTAGCCTTTTAAGGCAAGCATTATGTCCCCATGTTGCTGATGAGGGGATGGGGATTGAGGCTGAGAAGCAATGAGTTGCCTAAGGCCATCTGGTGAGTTCATGGCAGTAGTTCAGTCTTTTAGCCATCACACCATAATACCAGTTCTCCCAAGATCAATGTCCAGCTCCATAGATCACAGAATTGCCATACATTTTGTCATGCTATAATGTTGCACTAAGTCAGGTTCCTATAGTTCACTCAGGACATACCGTATTTATCGGCGTATAAGATGCACCTGCGTATAAGACGCACCTTCCTTTTGGCCCTGGGTTTCAAGAAAAAAAGATTTAAAGCATTTTTGGGCCACTTGGCCACTTACTGCTTGGCTGCTTAATTAGCTAATTTACATAAATTGCACAAAAATACCAGGATCTCTTTTAAAACACACAGCAATAAGACACATGAACAAAATGCACCAGAACATAAATGTACAAGTACAAAAATAACTCCAGACTCAACTCTTTTCCCCCCAACCCACCCATGCAGTTTCCAAAGTAAAAAACATTTACTCCAAGTACAAAAAAAACCCCAGACTAAACTCTTTCACCCCATCCCATGCAGGTTCCGAAGTAAAAAACATAAAAGTACAAAAAAAAACCTCAGACTCAACCCTTACCCCACCCATGCAAAGTTTCCAAAGCCTCCCAACTAGGCCCAGTTCAGAAGCTTACCCTTCCGAGGAGAGCTGGGAAGACCACGCCCTCTGCAGCTCAGCTGAACACTTTTCCCCCACCCCAACTCTTTTCCCCCACCCCACCTAACCTAACCTAACCTAAGCACAGTTTCCAAAGCCTCCCCAACTAGGCCCAGTTCAGAAGCTTACCAAAGCTGATTCAGCATCGGAGGAAAGGCCTTCTGCAGCTCAGCTGAAGTGAACTGAGCACAGCGCCCTCTGCTGGCTGCTGAGAAGCTCAACTCAAGCTAGTGCATAAATTAAACCAAACAAACAGCTGTAGATCGGATAGATTAGCCAGGGAAGAAAGCACAAGGGAGCTCTCCTGCTCCGGAAAACCCCCGGTAAGCCCAAAAATGCTTTAAAACGGGCGGGGGAGGGAGGGATTTTTTTTAGTATTGGTGTATAAGACGCATCCTACTATTTTGGGTCACAAATTTAGACAAAAAACTGCATCTTATACGCCAATAAATACAGTAATTCAAGACAGAAATACACTGCTAAAGAAGTAGTAGGGGGGAAACAGAAGAAGGTGTACTGAGAATATATTGCTGAAGTCACCAGTACAGTAATGAAATCCTGTGCAAAACGTGCTTTCTAGTAACCAAAAGGCTCGTAGACAGATTCATCTCCTATAGACAAATATGAAACATTCTGTTTCCTTTGTTCTGAAAACAATAGACTTCAAATACAAAGCACAGGCCCACATGCACAGAAAGGTCACTTGCTTTGTACGCAAAGACATAGTCCTGTGTTTTATATGTATTGGAATGGTTCTTCAAAGTAACTGAGTTAATTGGTGATTTCTAAGAAAGGCTATGGTATGCCAGAAGGTGCTGAGGAACTAGTGGACAGACAGAAAGGCCATTTCTGAATGGGTAGAGGATGGACGATGCCTTCTGTCTGATGTAGACTGGATGGTAGTTATTGTTAGCGCTTAGTCTGTGCCACCCAGATTGTGGCAGAGAAGAAAACCTCTGAACAGCAGTGACACAGTGACATCAACCACTAGCTCATGCTATTTGTTATATAGTCTCTTTGTACAGCACAGCAAAATCTAGATTCTAAGCGTGCTTTCCGAGGTAACACAGACACCATTGTTTGGATTTCATGCGTTGCTCTCTGATGATGATACAAGAACTAACCTTCCAAAATCCACACGGCATGATTCTCACGTACATGATTGTTGACTATTGATTGGATTAGAAGTGGCCACACCCCCAGGAAGTGAACCCAGATGTTTCATTTTCAGGAATGACCCTAACATTCAAGACTGGGTGTGTTGGAAAAAAAGTCACAAGAAAAGATGTCAGTGACATCATAAGCATTAGATATATAATATCGTACAAGCGCCCATGATTATATTCTACTAACTAGATAAATAAGGGTTTTCGTTTAAGTTTTCAAGGGCTGCTCCATGTTTCAGCCTCTGCAACAGCAATACTTACATGCACGGCTTTGTGGGTTAAAATAATTGTGTATTCTCTAGGCATGGCCCTTCCCCAGTGTGGGCATAATGTCAGCATGCAGAGAGATCACTATTGGGCAGTGTTTCCCAAACTGTTAGGCACTGCAGCGAACTCACAGGGGTGCCGCGGGATGTCCTCAGTGCCCTCTTCTTACTGGCTCTCCCGGGCGCCGCCATCTTGAATCACTTGAAATCGCACAACATTTCGCCCAGTTCAAAATGGTGGCGTCCAGGAGAGCCGGGCAATGATGCTGCCGCAACAGGGCATTGTGCAAGAAGGGTGCTGTGACCACGGTAAGTTTGGGAACTGCTGCTATAGGGCATAGCAGAGCCCTGTTTCCCCGTCTCACCCCACCTCATACATAGGTGTACACATATGCATACTCAGCACACTATGCCACTATGAATAATGGGAAGATGCTGTAAAGGTCTCAAATTCCAGTACCAATGTTCCCATTCATTGCATTCATCAATAGAGACCCTTCTTTAAGTGGCCTCACCAGTAGTGGTCCAGTGGGTGGCCATGGGAGAAAGAGCCCTTTCAGTTGTGGCACCCTGTTTCCTCCCTGTGAAGTTCGCCTGCATTAATGTATTTTAGCAACCAGGTACATGCTTTTATATTTTCCCAGGCTCTTAACGTCTGAGTTTTAATATTGCTGCTTTTATTCAGCTGCTTTTAAATCTATAAGTTGAACTGTTATGATATACTGTTCCTAACATGCTGTAAGCCACCATGACGGATTCCATGGAAAACATATTATGTAATTAAGTAAATAATACAAATAAATAAGAGTCTCCACCCATTCCCTACTCAATCAAGAGACAAAAGCTTGGAGTTTGCATTCCTTGTTCAAGGAAAGAGGTGAGGACTAGATGGCGATATGTGAGTCACACACAGACCTCCCATTACCTGTGTTAGCCTCTTGCTGGTTGCCTGTGTGTATGCACTGAGAACGCAAAGAGGGAAACTAGACCTTTGTTGTGCCCCGTGGAAATCCCTCTATGTGCTGGTGCTGTGGCCACTCAGGAGCTCTTGTGACATAGTTATTTCTGCATTTCTTAGGTCCCAATCCTATCCAACTTTCCAGTGCCGATGCAGGCATGCCAATGGGGAGTTCACTACATTCTGTGGTGGGGAAATGTCATGGAGGCCTCCTCAAGGTAAGGGAACGTTTGTTCCCTTACTTCATGGCTGCATCGGTGCTGGGAAGTTGGATAGGATTGAGCCTTTACACATTTATTTATCTACTTGTCTGGATAACAGTATAATTAACCCAGATGACTGAACAGCTGAAAAATCTATTCTTCCCTGTTTGACTTATCCGATGTGTTGGTAGCAGGCCTTACTTATTTTTCTCCCAAAGAATACTCTGTATACTGGTATAACTAAACCTTCGTTTATCAACCTAACCTTAACAGACGCTTGGATTTGACTTCCAAAGGAACAGCTACTTAATCACGATAAAATAGAGGGGAAAGCTCCCTAATAGGAAAGCTGACCTTTTCAGCCCAGCCTGTGGCTGATATGACTTTCCAGTTTATACGTACAGTTTATACGTACAAAATATAGTGCCGAATGTCACGCAACAGCCTTGCTATAAACAAAACTCTTCTAAAAAAAATGCTGTGACTCAGATTCAGTCACAGAATGGTATCAATCTGTATCTACGCCTTCTCTTAGCAAACACGGTTGGGAACAAATATGTGTGAGGTACAGACAGTTACATATGTTCTTGATTTGATTTCCTACCTATATAAAAAAGCTGTTGTATTATATTGAACTAAATGTGCCGTGTATGCCTTAAAAAATGACAGTCCAGGTAAGATCTTGCACTATTTCCAGAATATGCTCAGACTCGGTCTTTAGCAAGTCTTCAATGAGATGAAATTCTACAGTTATAGAACAGCCACTAAGTACAGCTCACTAGCTTCCCTTAATGTGAGATGTGTTACAGGGGGTAGTGAAGTCAATAGGGCATTTTGTTTTGAGCTTAAGAGCCTTTATGCAATAAAAAGAAAGCAATTGGTGAGTTATATGGGATTGAAGACATGGTTTAAACAGAATTATTGAGATGGAGAAGGTGACAGGTTTCCACTTCCAGTTTGGTAAGAGTATTTGACAGTGCAATCCTGTCTAACAATAGACCGGCGGAGCAGTCGCTCCACTGGTCTAGGGTGTCACAAACGTGACGGAAGGCATGTTTGTGTCACCCGATGAGTAAGCGGTGCCGGCGAATAGGCTTGCACGGCTCCTCTGGCGCTGCTGGACAGATCGCCGCTGCGGCTGAGAGGTAAGTCCCCACCGGGCTGTGAAGGGGCAGGGGGAAGGTGGGTGTTTTGGGGGGTGGGTTTGGTCGGCCTGGCCCGGATGAGTTTGCAGTGAGTTTTTAATATAGGGGAGCATTCTTCCACCTGAAGTCTGAGCTGGTACATTCCATTCTACCACCCCATTTTGCTGCACACGTAGACCAGGTCTTCTGTGTGGTACAACCATCGAGTTTGTGCCAAGCCCATGAGTGTTGGGGGTTCATTTGGGGCTACAACAGAGAATACATGAAAGGTTTGTGGTTTTAGCCACAACTGGAATTAGCAATCTGAGAAGATGCAAGGCACAACAACAGCAGTGTTGCATTGTATCTGCTCCTTGAAGCCTCTGCTGGCACATCTCTTACGGAAAATAGAACTTGACTTCCCTCAGGAAGAATTCCCAGTGGGGCGCATTGGCATCAGCTGGTGCAGTTTGTACAAATCTGTCCCATATACTAATTAATTCTCCAAACACTCTTGTATGACAAAGAGCTATTATTAGAACCCATTTTTTGAAGCTGGAAAACATACTCTTAAAAGTTGAGCAATTTGATGACGCCACATGCAAAATCAGTGTCGATTAAGGCTCAGTTGTTAGTGAATTCTCAGACTAGACCAATTTTCTGGATTTACTGCTGCTTCAAGGTCATTTGGCCCTGAATATCTGGTTTTTATGTGTACAATATGCAATCCAAATGCAATCCATTTATATTTGTAACTCAGCTTCCTATTTAGGATGGAGACATGGTGGAAGTAACAGAAACCACCACCATCCCCACAGGAATATCACAGTTTACATGAAATGTAAATACTAAGCCTATATAAGACTTGCATGTGCTCAACATTGCATAGACCAAACAAGTGACGTAAAGGTCTGATAATTTTTCACCATAAATAGTTTCACTTGAGCATACATTATTTCCAAAAAGTATGTCACCTATGTTTTATCAGGTAGTAGAATAATCAAGGAAAGGACATTTCTACTACAGGTTGCGTATCCCTTATCCGAACTGCTTGGTACGGGAAGTTGTCTGGATTTCGGAATACTTGTATAAATATAATGAGTTACCTCGGGGATGGGACCCAAGTGGCGGCGCCCAAATCTCGTGAGGGCACATGAGGTAGTACTGTACTGCCTCATGCCCGCACAAGATTTTGGCGCCGCCATCTTGGATCTCACGAGATTTTGCAAGATCCAAGATGGTGGCACCCGAAAAAAGGTACTTTTAACCTTTTTTGAAGTGGCGGTGGAGGCTTCATCCGGGCCCGGAAAGCTCGGTACCGACCCAGTACCGAAGCTCGGAGCCCAGGACGGTCCCAGACATTCTGGGATGGATGGTAAGCCTAACTAAGACCCTCCATGAATTCAACTCAATTGTTCAGTGTCATGATGAGATCCTCAGACAACCTCAGCAGGAATTGTTTTTCTAGAACGTTTCCAAGCTAAAACCATGGGGGGGAGGGGTGTAGGAATGGTCTATGTTTAGTTTGCAGATGTACATTAGAGAAAGAAGGGAAAAATCCATTTTCCATATTTTCCTTTCTGCTCCTTAGCTTTCAGGTGTAGGAGATACTTTAAAAAAATGAAAAAAAATGTTCCTGCATTTACCTGGAAAACCTGAAGACATTTATTTTAAGTGTTTTTTATGCATTACTTAGAGGCTAATCAACAAGCTGTATACTGCTCATTGTATTTTTCAAACAGCCAGCCTCCGTCTTCTAGTCATGAGTTTCTGTAACGTACAGTGAAATGTTTCATTGCCTGGTTAAAGGAGTGCAAGGCCTCATTCTCCTGCTGCCACCTGTTAGGCCCAGTTTATAAATCACCAGTCAGTAACACTGCAGTGACTTTCAGGTTCCTTGTTTAGCCACCAGTTGCAATTTCTTTTTCTTTTTCCATTTTGTGAGGTGGTGACTATAAAGGCTTCCCTTTGCAGTTCTGGATTTTATATGAGCTATGTAGGTGCAGGTGTGCAAAATGTGTTTGCATAAAGAACAGCGATTTTCAGCCTGGAAAAAAATACCCACACAATTAACATGTAGTCAGGTTTGAGGGGAGTTCACAAAGGAAAGTACAAACAAATCCTTCAAAGCTAGGCTTACCATATCGCCGACCGGGACGCTCCGTTTTGACCTTAAGGGGCGACGTTCTGGCTCCCTTCCCCCCGCCCCGCCCCTTAAGGGCAAAACAGAGCGTCCCGGTCGGCGATATGGTAAGCCTATTCAAAGCTACCTCATTGAAGGGGCCCTTGGGGAGAGAGGCCCTATCTTTGTGATAGAGCACATGCTTTGCATCCCAAAAGTTCCACGTTTAATTCCTGGCATCTCTGGGCAGGGCAAAGACTCCTGTCTGGAGCCCTGGAGAGCCACTGCAAGTCAGTGGTGTCAACAATACTGAGTTAGTTGAATCATTGGTCTGACTCAGTATAAGGCAGAGGTTCCCAAACTCCTGGGAAGAGCTTACGCTGCTGTAAGTCTGTGCAGCCCCCCCGCCCCCCCCCCCGACAGCAGCGAAAGCTCTCCCAGGATTGCGGCAATGCCATGGGACAAATGGGTTTTTTTTACCTTCCCTGAGGGGTGTGCTGGTCCCCTGGGGGTGCAGGGAGCCCGCGGACCCCTCTACAGGCCTCCCCACAACCAGCACACCCCTCAGGGAAGGTAAAAAAGCCATTTTTTCCCCTGGTGGCAGCGGGATCTCAGATGCGCTGTTGACGTCACCATGGGTCACCGCTCCCTTTAAGGGAATAGCGACCCATTGTTCCCGGCTAGGGCATCATGATGCCTCACTTTGGGAACGTTTGGAGGCATGACTAAGGGAAAGGGAATTTAACTGCCACCTTTTTCTGGCAGGGTTTCTCTGTCCATAACAGCTATAAGACAGGCCAAAATTCAGCTTGGACGAGTTTCCCAATAAGTTTTACCGCTTGAATGTCTGTCTGTCCTGCAGCTTTTAAAAGCGTGAGAGCTTTAACAGAAAACAGGCAGAACCATTAGTGAATTTCCTCTCCTCCATTCTTTCTGTATTCAAAAACAACAACAACAGCCACACCTTCACCTCTGACTTCTCCAGTATGATGCATTCAGGCACAGTGAATTAACTGGAGACTGTCCCCAAAAGAACAAGCCTTTGGATTTCGCCCTCCCTCTCTCTCTTTGATCTTTCTAGGAGAAACCTGTGCAGGTCTATGTTTAGAGCCCTGCCAAGAAGCTGTATGTAACCCTAATAAACCTTTTATGTTACTGGCACCTGAGTAGAACTTGAATCAGCAACAAATCAGCCTCAACACTCCACCCCACTATGGGAGGAAAGAGGATGTGGAATCTGGGTCATACCTATAGTTTTTTTTTTAAGAGACTGAAGTATGTGAAAACCTGGAGCCAAAGGTAGCCACCTGACTGACAAAATTCTTCCTCTGTTAAGTCCACAGAATATGTCCAACAGTTCCTCCTTTATTATTCATTATTGGGGAAATATTGAGGGTTGGGGTAGTGGAGGTGGTTGGGAATGTGCATCACATTCAGAAAGGTTAATCTTTGAAAAGGAACTATGACTCTTTTCAGTGGGAAGAAAACCAACATGTTGGCCTTAGCCAGATATGTTTGTGTCCTGGATGACAAGTTGAATAATACTGCTGCAGTTCTCTGAGCTCACCATGTGCCTCATGCTAAAATCAGTTGCTGCAACATCATCACCCTGTGGAAAGTCAGAAGAAAAGCAGAGGGTGGGAGGCAAAGAGAGATTTGGCATCTGAATCACTGGAACTTTCGAGGGCTTTTCTTTAAATATATACTGGGTGCCATCAAGATGATAGGAAATCACATTTAAGCTTAACCAGGGTTTATGCACAGTGCTTTCTCTGATGTCGTTTTCAGGGAGCATTGCATACTAGGTTATAGAAACTGAGAGGGTTTTCTGTTTTTCTCCTTTGCCTAATAAGGTGTTTCTTTAACACTGTTCTAGTTGTAAAAGCTGATTGCTTTGATGAGTTTAAATTTGGGGATTCTGGGATAAACCGGCGCACTCAATGTGTTGGCGAGTTGCACATCAGTAACCTAGAATGCTTTTACAGACCACTTCCTCCAGAGGGGTTTCCTTGGTTCCTGCAGATACAAATTAACTGGAAGGTGTGTATTTGCTTAATTAAGTCTTTATTTCTGTTAAGGACCTAGGAATATTTAAGTCTTGTTAGAAAGTCGCACACACATGATGGGAAGTGGGGGTGGGTGGGTTGGGGTGTGCACAAATGCATGCTCTCAGCCCCATGCAGCTCAGAGGATACTGTACTTCATACTTCTCCTATGTATACCTTGTTGATTTTGCTATGTTTTTGTTCCTGTGGCATTTCTCTAGCCTTTACTTTTATTTTTATTTTTTAACCTTTAAAAACTGGAAACAAGTCAAGGTTGTGTTTGCTTTTAAAATTTCAGAGAGGCTGCCAGCTCAGCACATTGTCTTTTTTCCCTGGGAAAAGCAGAGTTTATTTATTCATATACTAGGTTAATTGCTATAAAATATTTAATTTACAGAAATATAACATGCACAGTGACATTCTTATTTATATTTAACAATATATTATTCATTTTAATACATTTTTTCTTGCTCCATGCATGTGACATTTTTTCTCCAAATTAGCCTGTCTGGGTTCTCCCTTCTTTAAACTCTCAAGCTCTTCTTTCAACTCCCCTCAGTTCAAAAAGTAGTAGGGAGGTGGGCATGACTGAGAGGTGTTCAGTGCAAAATAGCTTCTATCACTGACAGTATTTTGGGCTTTTAGGGAAGATTGTCTGTCTTCCAGTATTAGACTTTCCATTAAGAACATCTGCTAGGGTTCTGAGAAACCCCAGGGCTCCCATGGCCATGGTGTAAACATATATTACCGGTATTTAAGGGACAGTAAAATACTTTGCCTATTTCAGGTTTTTCCATGAATAGGGCCAGATTTTGCTATGAGTAGTGCGTTATTCAATTCCTCATCATTTTTATTTCACTGAAAACATGATACTGAACAAGAAGCAGTATGGGTAATAATGAGGACTTGACCTGGAGTCATTTCGGCAAGGGAGACGTGTAGTAGCGTCCAGCTTTCTGCAAGATTGCCACGTACAGAGCTGGCCCAGGGATTTCATTTCTGACCTGCAGTGTCACCAGCTATTTTTGTCTTTGAGTTGACTACCTTACTTTGCAAATGCACCATAATTTGGATCTCTGACACCACCTGCTCATCTCATCCAGGAACTTGCATGGAGAGAAAATGGGAATTGCATGTGATCCCTGCTAGGATTTGGAATTGAGATTTTGGAGGTAAAATATTAGCACGGTACCATACCTGCTCCTTGGTAGCTGTAAGGCATTCCTGCACTGCCACAAATCTGCCTGACAGATCTGTGCTGCTTGCACTTAATGTTAATTAGACTTCTGTAGTTTTCCTCATACCCTACACTAAACCTGCATCTTTTGTCTGCTCCATGGAAAGTTGCAGTCATCTTGTTGGGGTGTCAGGCATAGCTAGCAATGTGACAAACAGATGTGTTACCATTTGTAACATTATGAAAGATATAGAGCAGAGAGAGGGACATTTTCTTTTTCAACTAAATATCAACTAAATTTCAACTAAATTATCACTGATTCAACTAAATACGAATAGAATTCAGATTTCTAAAATATGGACCAATGAAGCTGATTGATAGTAGGTTCAAGACTTACAAAAATACTTCATACAATGCATAAAGTACAGTAATGGTATTCACCACTACAAAATGTGATGTATAGCACAATCCTCTGAGTGGCGGAATGATTGTTCCTCCGTTCCAGGGTGTTGCAAACATGCCATAAGGCACGTTTCTGACACCCAGAGAGTAAGTGGTGCCGGCAGAGAGGTGGTGCCGCTCACTCTCTGCCTGACTGAGGACACCGCTGGCGGATGGAGGTAAGTTCTATGCCGGGCGTGGGGGAGGGCCATGGGGAGGGCGGAATGAGGTGGTAAGGGAGGGGGTGATTAGTCAGCCAGGCCAGGGGTGGGGGAGGGATCCTCGGCAGCACGCTCTGCCGAATCTTATCCCCTGTCGTGGGCCTGGCCGGTGTTACACCGGCTCCTCAGATTTGTGCCAGCCATTTTGCCTGCCGGGCCCAATCCACCCACCCCGCCCCATTTCCTCCCTGTTCTGCCCTCCCCCCACACCGTTCCACCCCCTTCCCGCCCTCCCCCACCCTGTTCCACCCCCTGTGTCGAGCTTACCTGCTCTGGCAGGCCTTCTGATGTCTACTGGTGTGCGGGGGAAGGCTCTGGCTTGCACTGCTGCAAAGTGCTTTACTTGGCTGGCGGAACGCACGTTCCTTTGGGGGCTCCAGTTAGATAGGATTGGGTCGTGTGTCAAGTTATTCGAAATAGCAAATATCAGCACACACGTGTTGTAAATAGATTCAGTACAGGAATTTGTCAGGACAAATGGCAAACAAAAGTGGTGACTGATTTTGCATCCTCTGAGAATGTAACCTCTGGATCACTTGCCTTGCCAAAGTCATATTCAATTTCATTCTGAAGCTTTCATTGCCAGCTATCAATTGACAACGTTTAAGGAATACGGGAATTAAAGCCATGTAGTAAAAGAAGCTTGAACTTTAATTGGAATAAAAATCACATTAAAATCCAAGGAACTGAGCCCAACGTTTCGTTCCAGCCCCGTGGAACCTCTTCATAGGGATCTCGAAAGATCATGGATGTTGCTGTTCTCAATTCACCATAGTAAATTTAAACCAAAAAAAAACAAAAAAAACCCCCGCAGGAAACTTAAATTTAAACCAAAAATATTTAAACCAAAAAATTTAACCCCCCCCAAAAACCCGCAGGAAACTGCGGTTTTTTTTTGGGGGGGGTGTTAAATTTACTATGGTGAATTGAGAACAGCAACATCCATGATCTTTCGAGATCCCTATGAAGAGGTTCCACGGGGCTGGAACGAAACGTTGGGCTCAGTTCCTTGGATTTTAATGTGATTTTTATTCCAATTAAAGTTCAAGCTTCTTTTACTACATGGCTTTAATTCCCGTATTCCTTAAACATTGTCAAAGTCATATTCATTCAGTTTGCTTAGACTGCAGATGGGCAACCTATGACTCACAAGCTGCATATATAGCCCACTGGCGTATAATACTACTACTAATACTGTAATAATAATACTAGTATTTATATACCGCCTTTCTTGGTCATTGTCTGTGGCTCTTGTGCTGAGATGGCTGATTCAAAGGGTCATTTGAATGATTGAATGTCACTGAATGATGAACACGTATATGTGTCAGCTCCCCCTAAGCACATATTGCTGGAGACTTTATAAAGGCTGAATCAATGTTTTCCCATTTAAAGGTAAAATCTCAGAATAAGAAGACTGTAGATTAAATGTTGTTTGTTTGGCACCTGTCAAATTAATAAAAAATGATATGCAAATTATATTAGTTATGTGCCAATGAACTATGCAAATTAGAAGTCGGAAGCCTCTCTCATTGCAATGCATTTCCAGTGCCACTCTCATCGCCAACCAATGATTCTGTTTCTGCCTTCAACCAATCATCAGGGGCACCACTTTGGATGGGGGAAACTACAAGAGATTTCCAAGATAGAGGGCAAAGGTTCAAATGTCTGCTCCTGGATACACTGAAAGATAAATTATGGCAAAGCATTGCATTTTAAGAGCATTTATTGTAATTTTTTCCAACTTTCATTTTTGCACCTCATCAGAACTATTGCAGTTATCCACTTAATTCTTGAAAACAATAGCGACTCCTGTAGATAGATTCAGTGAGCCGGCCACAGTTCTGTTAAATAATCGGTGGGAGGGGGCGGTTTCTAAAAGAGGGTAGTGAGACTCCTTGCTCCCTTTTTCCCTTCAGTGGGATCTATAACCATTCCATACTAGGAAAGGCTACTCCTGGTAGCCATTTTAATAACCAGTAGAACTTTTGAGAGTGTGGTAAACCAGATTGTGGATACTAGCAGGCCTTGGCCTGAGCCTTCCTTAAGGGCCTCAGGCGCAGAGGGTTGTAGCACCCTGGGTCCTCCACCTGTCTTTTCCAAGCTCTCCTGCTTCTCACTGAGTTCTCTGATTGCAAAGGAACCTCCATCCTAGTTCCAAGCCTGACTGCCTTTTAAACAACTTCCAGCAAGCTTGGCAATAGTCCCCCTTCTGTCCCTCAAGAGACTTCCTGGTTCTTCTGTAAAAGGGGAAGTATTCCTGTCCCCAGAGAGATGGAGCTGCTTAGCCCCTCTTTTGCACTGCGGTATGCAGTGGCATAGCTGGTGTTGCGCCAGCCGCCCCCCTCATGGCGCTGATGTCACTCACTCTGCCCTGAGTGACATCAGCTGAAGCCAAACGTCCCTCAGGGGTTGGGCGGGAGGGAGGGGGCCAAACCAAACGTGGTGTGGAGGCTGCAGGAGTCTTCTGCAGGCTCCTCCGAACCGTTCCGCCGTGTTCTCTGCCGCCGCCGCTCATATCGCCTGCGCCGCAGGTATGATGGCCCCCCGCCTCCGATTTGATGCCCCACGCCTGCTGCCCGGGGGCGCTCTGCCCCCCCGCCCCATCCCATCCTACCTCTTTGGCAGAATGCAGTGTCTCCTCTTCAATATGGGCTGAGAGCCCCCCCCCCCGCCGCCGTTGTTGAGCAACAGTGCGAGTCTAGAGCCAAATCCCAGACAGAGATGCATCTGTTAGCCCCATCATCTGACTTGGGAACTATTTTCATTCAACAGTCTGATGAATTGCCATGTTACCATCTAGTATTTGTGGCCTGGCAATTTGGTTTGCTGTGACTAATGTGTAGCTCCTCATGACCCTTCATTTCAAATTATTGTGCTTAGGTACCGTAGCTTGTCGGTTAGGACAGCTTTGAATAAAGTCAAGCCAACTAACCACAAGTTTCATAAGAAGTTGCATGACCATGGAATTCCCGTTTGGTAAGATGACACCAAAGTTCATGGGACTTGCTCTCAGCATAGAATTTGAATTACAAATGTGTGCAACATGGTTTCACTGGGCATTATTTGCTTTGACTGGGTAAGCCTGTAAATATATTTCCTCCACTTTTCCAATTCACATCCAGGTCACATAATACAAAGCTCTATAAAAAATATTTGGCTCTTGAGGTCAGGTATTATAAGGTGTGATAGGTGGATTATTTTGTTTTTATTCTGTGTGGACTATGAATATTTAGACAGTCAATGAAAGTCATTTATTTTCCAACTCATGGAGAATCTACCCAGCAATCGCAAGCATTTGCACGTGGAAGGTTCTGGATACTTTGCCATCAAGTAAATGCTCTTGCTTAGTGTTCTTGCATATGTTCTTGCAGAGAGAGAGAGAGAGAGAGAGAGAGAGAGAGTGACTACAAATAATTTCACAATTGCTTTCCTGTTCCTAAGCAGGTATAAATTCTGAGGTGCATAAGGCATGTTGGCTGCCTGACCATATGTTTTGGATTATACTCCTGTCCTAAATAGAATAAAGTTCTGTTTAGTTGCAAATGTGGATACACATTAATTGCTGTAGAAACCTATTAGTATGCAGACTTGTTCAGGAAATGGGTTTGAAAACTTGAAACGTAATTTAAATTGGCCTTTTTTTTTCTTGATAACGTATCAATTATTTTAATTGCTTTGGTTTAAATTATAACAGCAACTACAGCTAAGAGAACATTGAAACGAAACAAATTGTCAAGGCACCAGTAAATAAAATAAGCCAAACAGTAAATAAAATAAGAGCAGAGTACTAAACTCCAAAAGCTAAAGAAAATAAATAAGTCTTCAGCTGCTACTGAAAGACAGGCAGAGAGGGAGCCAACTTGCTCTCTGATGGTAGGGAGTTCCACATATATACTGTATGTGCCACCACAAAGAAGGACCTCTCCTGCCAACCAAACTGCTGTCAGTTGCGAAATCCAGAGGACCTGTAAATCAGTCCATATTGCTGAGCATGGCCTTAAACTTACATATCCCAAATACAAGTCCAACACTATCCACGACAATACCCTAGCTCTCATTGTCTGCAGCTCATCAAATAAGGTCTGTTTGTTGTCTTCCCTTCCCCAGGTGAGGATGTAGAAGACATGTAGCTGGGCCTTCTGAGTTGTGGCATCAATCTCTAGAAATACGTTTCCTAAGCAAGTTTGGATTGCCTCCTTTTGTTTAGCCTTTCTGTCATTGGTTAAAAACTTGAAGCATTTGTGGAGCTTGGCTAAAGATTGTGGCTGATGAGATGCTGCTGTCTTTTATTTAAATGACTGGCTATTTATTGTGGATTCTGCGTTTATTATGGTTTTTAATGTGGTTAACTTTTTTTGTACACCAGCTTGAGAATGTTGTCTGTAGTGTTGACAAATAAATGTTAAGAGCATTAAAGCATTACATTTTTGACATTATTCTTTCCTCTTATGTTGTGTCACAGGTATGGCCTCACATGTGCAAGTTTTCTCCCCTCGCACCCTTCAATCAAGTGCCTTCTGTAGCGTGAAGAAACTGAAAGTGGAACCAAGTTCCAACTGGGATATGACTGGGTACGGCACACATAGTAAAGTCTACAGCCAGAGCAAGAACGTGCAATCCTCTCAAGCAGCCGCCACCATCAACGCCTCTCTCCAGATCCCTAATCCCAGCATCCCCTACGAGCAGACCATCATCTTCCCAGCCAGCACAGGGCACATTGTGGTGACATCCGCCAACAGCACCTCTGGTGTAGTTGCAGTATCTGGGCAAGCACTGGGCGGACCACACAACCTGATGCGTCGAAGCACTGTGAGCCTTTTGGACACCTACCAAAAATGTGGACTTAAGCGCAAGAGTGAGGAAATTGAGAACACGAGCAGCGTTCAGATTATCGAAGAGCATCCACCAATGATTCAGAACAATGCCAGTGGGGCCACAGTAGCCACCACCACTACATCCACTGCCACATCCAAAAACAGTGGCTCCAACAGCGAAGGGGATTACCAGCTGGTACAACATGAAGTGCTGTGTTCCATGACCAACACATACGAAGTATTAGAATTTCTTGGCCGTGGAACCTTTGGGCAAGTGGTCAAATGCTGGAAACGTGGCACCAACGAAATTGTGGCTATCAAGATCCTTAAAAACCATCCTTCTTATGCCCGTCAAGGTCAAATTGAAGTGAGCATCCTGGCCCGATTAAGCACGGAAAGTGCAGATGATTACAACTTTGTTAGAGCCTATGAATGTTTCCAGCACAAGAACCACACCTGCCTGGTCTTTGAGATGTTGGAACAGAACCTCTATGATTTCCTAAAGCAAAATAAGTTCAGCCCCTTGCCCCTCAAATACATCCGGCCAATCTTGCAGCAGGTAGCCACAGCCCTAATGAAATTGAAAAGCCTGGGCTTGATTCATGCAGACCTCAAACCAGAAAACATCATGTTGGTGGATCCATCTCGGCAGCCATACAGAGTCAAGGTGATAGACTTTGGTTCTGCCAGCCACGTGTCTAAGGCTGTGTGTTCAACTTACCTTCAATCCAGATACTACAGGTAAGAGATCTTCGTCAATGTTAGAATATGTAGTGTTGTTCCTGGAAGCCATCTGCTGTGATCCTATAAAAAGTATTGAATGAGCTAGATGAAATGAAACGCAACAAATGCCAATAGAGACCTGTCCTGTTGGCATAAGGCACCAAGAGACTCGAATCAGATACTCTACTAGCGAACCCAACCTCCTTGGTCTTTGCACCACCATGGTAGCTTGCTAGAAGGCATGCGCTCTGTTGCACTTTAGCACCACCACTCAAGTAACTAAAGTAGCGCAGAGACTATCGAGGTTGGGTTCGCTGCTAGTCTCTGGATTGAGGTCCCTTATGCCAACAAGTTTCCTGGGACATAAGCTTTTTATTGTAGGCTTTGTATATGTGTTGGTTGTTAAGATGCCAAGGGTTTCTCTGTTGTTTTTGCTGTAGCAGACTAACATGGTTACGCTTCTGGAAGTAATCAGTGATGTGATTCTTCATGCTGATTGATTTGATCAACACATGCCGTGTGAGTTCTCATTGTGGCTCATACGTGAAGTGCGACAGATGCTTTGCCTATCAAAATGCAGGTTATGGCAGCACTTCTGAAAGGTTCCTTTACAGGATGAGCAGAGGGCTGTTCGGGAAATGTGTCAGTTGTGCTGCTTTTTGCTGTCTCGTAAAATGCAGATTTTAGACACTAGAGGGACCTAATCAGGGCTGGATAAGAGTTAATTTCCAGAATGTGGAACTTTGACAGTGCAGCATTGCAGCAGCTGATTTTTATCAGTGTATCCTTTTGTTCTGAAGATGGGAAATAAAGCCTCTCCTTTCTTTCTTCAGAAAAGGTTTATTAAATGAAACATTCAAACTAACCACAGTCCCATCTTTCAGGGCAGACATGTTTTTGGTCTAAATATGTGAATGCTTTTAGGGTTGCAATTAGCTTGCTGGATGGAGAGGGGGAAAAGGGGGAAGTAATGATAATCGCTGCGTTTTGTTGCTGAGTTACCTGAGATACTGCAGAGTTATCCCATGTGCCCACATGCAGGGCCACTCAGAGGAATTTCATCAAGGGGTACAAAGTTTCTTTTGGTAGGCTTACCAGGTTGCCAACCGGGACGGAGCGATCCACCCTTAAGGGGCGGGGCGCGGGGGGCCCCAGAACGCGACACGTTCTGGCCCCCCCGCGCCCCGCCCCTTAAGGGTAGATTGCTCCGTCCCGGTCGGCAATCTGGTAAGCCTATCTTTTGGGCCCCTTCCCTTCATGTAAATTTGGATCCTGGGCCCCCCTTTTAACCCATTTTTGGCCCTGGACCCGGGTACAATTTACCCCTTTAACCCCCCTCTCAGAGGCCCTGCCCACATGAACCTAGAACAGGCAGCTGTAGGGCCTCCATTGGAGACACAACCTGAAAGGGAAGAGGTGTTTGGTTTTCTGAGAGAAAGGGAGTGTTTTTGTGTTGGTAGCTAGGGAATGCCTCATGGTAGTTGATGTCTTGGGTTTTGTAGTGTTGTTCAAAGGCAATGTTGGATAATCAGATTCTGTTTAAGTAATTCCTCTCCTGTGTTCTGTTCTCAAGCTGATGGGGAAGGATAAAGAGAGCAGTTCACTGAAAATGGTGAACTAGGTGAGTTACCACAGCAGGAGGCAGCTGATGAAGTCAGGAGGAAAATTCATATCCCTGCCCCTGCATTTTCTGATGGAGTTGGTGCTGGTGAAAGAAAAGTCCATTCTCCACCAGAGATAGACCCTGTTATGCTGAGGGCAACTTGCAACTTAAGAACACTTGTAGAAGAGAAACATTGGTTTTACACTGCTTTTGTTGCCAGGTCATTAGGAAGCAGGTGGGATGGCATTAAGAAAACATAAATTGGAGATGAATGTGATTAAAAAAAAAATCCCGTGTTTCTGATAGAACATAGAATGATCTTGTGTATGGAAGTGAGATGTTGCTTGAGACAGTGAAATTCCTGCTTGCTAAAGCTGAAAGATTGTTACTGACAGAAGGAATGATCTGGTGAAAATGGTTTCACCTCTGCCACCTCTAGGTTAAATTGAATATATGAAGCTTACTTATACCGAGTCAGACCACTTGGTCGTTTTTTTACACTGACTAGTAGAGACCTTTTTAGGCAGCAGTCTTTGCCAGCCCCATATCCACATGGAGATACTGGGAATTGAATCTAGGACTTTCTGCATGCATAGCAAGTGCTCTACGACCCAGGTATAGCCCCTCCCCAAACAGCACATTGTAGTGAGCAGGGAAGTGCAGTCAGGGGAGGGAGAGACCCAGCAATTTTTTTTTTTTAAAGCACCTTGCCTTTCTTGAGCTGCTCTTTTCGGTTCCAGCACAGTCAGTGAGTTAAGCAGTACACACACACATTATGATACAGGGAGGCAGCTACCGGATCAGCTGCCTCAGTCAGTTAGGCTACGATCATGGCTGGCTTCCAATGAAAAACAGGCAGGGTACCTGTGTCAGCAATCGCTGGGGTGGCAGCAGGCAGAACTGCCTCAGTCCCTTAGACTGCAATCATGGCTGGCTTCCAATGAAAAACAGGCAGGGTGCCTGCATCAGCAATCGCTGGTGGGGGGGGGGGCAGCAGGCAGAATTGCCTCTGATCCCTGCTTTGTATTGTATACCAAAAGAAACAGTAGGGCGCCTGTGCAAGACAAAACACCTGGCTCCAGTTTAAACAGGGAGGGCAGCAACACATGATCCTTGAGGAAGAGAGCTCTGATTGGCTGAAAGAGGCAAGTTATGATTTGAATTAATTTCCTGTTCCCTCTGAATTTATTTCCTTCCCACCGGTGGACTTGCATTTTTTAAAACACACACACACGAGAGAGAGAGAGAGAGAGAGAGAGAGAGAGAGAGAGAGAGTTCGCTCGCTCACTGAACTGGTAAATACAGTACTTTGCTTTCTCCCTCTCTCTCCCCCCCCCCCCTCGCAATGGTGCTATAGAGAAAAAAGATAGTCACTCGTACAATTTGGGAATGGACAGGCAGGGAGGAATCTTGGACCTGTGTGTGTGTGTGGAGGGGATGCTTACTGCTCCTTCTTCTCCTACGTCACACCATACTTCTGGGTCTGCCTCCCCAGGCTTGGACCTCACCACACGTCACTGGTAGTGAGGAGTGGCCATTGGGTATGATGAACCCATCGCAGATTGAATCTTATCTATTACCTGGAATTAGTGCCCACCAAGAGGGAGGCCAGCTGGCATTCCACAAACTTTAGCATTCACCCGAAGTATTTTCATTAACAAACACTCGGTGGTGGTATCATTGCTTGGTGTCTCATTGTGAGCACATTCTGGCCTTAAAGAGGGTGTAATTATAGTAGGGAGGACAGGCGGGGTGATCATCTGGTTGTGTAGGAACAACCTCTTACATCATCTTCTTTCACTGCTTGGCAGTGCAGCAGGAAAGGGTCATGTGGCATGAACTGTTTGTCCTCTCAAGTTACTGTACCCAAATGCAGCCACCTTCGCCTACGTGGACCCACACCAGGATTTGGCATGGAAAGTGTCCTCCTTAAAATTATTTGTTCACACGTGGTGGTTATAAATAGGCATTTCCTTTATCTGAGTAAGGATTGCAGAATTTCCAGGTAAGTGTTTACCTGTAGCGAGTAAGAATCTCCTCTGGATGGTCACAAAAGGCTTTATAAATTGGAAGAGAGCTGGTTGCTCTTGTTGTTTTCCTCTTAAGACAGCAGACATGCCACACATGGCTAACATAAGGAATGGTTGAACAGGCTTGTATAAACATTTGTGGGCAGATAACCAATTTCACAAATGTTTGGTGCACAAGTGAAGAGAGGCCATCCATAGTTCAGTGGTAGAGAATGTTCTTGTCCCAGGCTCCTACGTCTTTGATATTTTTGATAAAGTCCCAGGCTCAGTCCTTGATATTTCTGGTTAAATGTAGCAGGGCTGGGAAAATATCAGTGCTGGGCCTTAGGCAACCAGTGAGTGAGAGGCTAGGGCAGAGGTTCCCAAACTGGGGTGTCACAACGCCCCAGCTGGGAACTACACCTTTAAGGGGCATGGCGACCTGGACGTCGACAGCGCATCCAGGATTGTGCCGCCACAGACAAAAAGTGCCTGTTTTTCCTTCGTTGGTGGCTTTGGCGATCCTACAGGGTGTGTAGGAAGCCTGCAGACCCCTCTGCAGGCCTCCCCAAGCATCGGAGTAGCCAAGCATTGGTGGGGTGTGGTCGCGTCGGAGAGCCGCTCCGACGCTTGGGGAGGCCTGCCAAGGGGTCCGCAGGCTCCCCACACCCCCTGCAGGACCTCCAAAGCCACCAACAAAGGTAAAATGGGCACGTTTTGTCTGCACTCCTGGGAAGACCCCGCTGCCACTCAGGGCAGCGGAGGCTCTTCCCAGGAATTTGGGAACCTCTGGCCTAGGGGATCCAAAGGTGAGATAAAAATCTTTAAATTAATAAAACCAAGAGTCAGCAGTCACAAACTAGGAATCCAATTCTGTGAATAAAGTTGTGTTGCAAGCAAAGCCCCTGACCTGGAAAGTTTTATAGTCCTTTCATGTGATGGGAAACCAATCATAACCCAGGTAGGCAGGATCATTCCGGAGTATAAGAATTTTAATCCTAGGAGGGAAGCTTCTCTCTCTCCCCCCCCCTCCACCCAGGGTTAATAGCAACTTAACAGTCACAGTTTTCAGCAAGACCAGAGCATGAGGGAAAGGTTAAAGTACCCCTCCCCTCAGGCTGCAGTCCTCCTACTGATCTCCCCTGTGATTGCTATGAAACGTAAAGAAAAACAAAAATGCAGAGCTAAACTGTGCATTGAGCATAATGTGTAGTTTAGCCCTCAAAGAATTCTCTGCCTCACAGTCCCAGCAGCTCACCACAGGCACAGGGGGAAGCAGCACATAGATCTGTGAGTTTCTACCTCCAGCCTTGGAATGCCTCCTAACAGAAAGACTTCTGCCTAAAACCTTGGGCTGCAATACACAGTTACCTAGGAGGAGTAAGTCCCACTAAAATAACTGAACTTAGTTCTGAGTAGACATGCATAGGATTATGCTGTTAGAGAGCAATTAATGTTTTGTACACTTCTGCATTAGATGGACTAATGATCTGACTCACTGTGCTAATGCATGTGGTTTGTACTGTTAATTGGTCCTCAACAAGTCCAGGATCATACCATTTACACAACAGTGATGGAATTAGAAACACAGTGTGATTGTGTGGACTTTGTTTGCTTCTTTCAGAACAAGCCAGTCTGTCTCCCTGATTTTATTATTATTATTGAATATATTAGTATAAAGTCAGGGTCATGCAGAGTTCTTCTGTGAAAGTATTTCCATAATCCTTTTTACTGGCATCTTATTGCAACCAGATGGGTGCATTTGTATTACAGATGTGTTCTTGGTTATAGGATGTCAGCATGCTCTTCTTCGGACTCAACTTCAGTAGCAGAGCACACGCTCAGGCAATCCCAGGTTCAGTCCCAGGCATCTATACTAGTAAGGCTGGGAACAACCCATGTCTGAGACCCAGGGAGTCACTGCCAGACGTCAGCAGAGACAATACTGAGCTAAAAGGATCTCTGGTCTTATTTGGTACAAGG
This sequence comes from Plestiodon gilberti rubricaudatus, assembly GCA_026170595.1. NCBI lineage: Eukaryota > Metazoa > Chordata > Lepidosauria > Squamata > Scincidae > Plestiodon > Plestiodon gilberti. The sequence goes on from JANXHW010000005.1 coordinate 112,891,296, forward strand.
CAACTTCCTATGCTCTTTTCTGTCTTTCAGTATCGGGAAGGGCCTTTGATTGAGCCTTCTAGAGTGTGTCTCAGTCCAGACTTTTGTCCACTGTATATAGATATTTTCAGTCAAGGAGTCCCTCAAGACCAGAACAGCCACCATCTAATACCAGTAGTCTGTTAATTCAATGAAACACAAAGATTACATCATGAATCTGGGACAGAAATGGTTGTCAGCATCTCATCAGGCATTGATAGGGAAGAACTAGGTTTTTGCCTACAAAAAGAGAGCTCCAAAAATGGTTTTAAGTCCTCGTTCTTAATCTTTTTTTAAAAACCCAGCTGTTATCTATATAATACTGTATATATACTCTTTCTCTTTCCTTTGTTCTTTGCTGCTCAAGTTATTTGCATTTTAAAGGGATGTTTGTTTCTTTTTCCAGCTGCTTATCTTCCCCACCTGAAGTCATGATCACACTGCTAGTAACATACATTCAGCTGGATTTCTGATGCGACAAGTAGACTTGGATTATGACTTCAGGTGAAGGAATAAGCAACAAGAGAAAATGAACTCCTAAACAAAATAGTCTTCACACATCTGTTTTTTGGACAAAAATGGCCAAAAACCAAACAAATAAAATTCTGAAAGAAAATCCTTTTCCCAAAGCATCAGCAGCTCTTTATGTGTGTCAGTGATTTTCCAGTGAAGGAAGTGCACACCTTTTAAGCTTTTCCAAGAGAATTTCCATTGAAACTGGGGGTCTGACTCTCATTGGTCATTCATTTCCCACTGCAGTGCATTCAGTTCTCTTCTCTGTCATAATATAATAATATACAGTATTTATATACCGCCTTTCTTGGTCATTGGAGTTCTCCTCTGACTTTAATCCAAGGCGGTGTACATGGGCAGGCTTTCCTAATCCCCCTAATGGTGTTTTTTTTACAATATATGTGTTCAATCGTTCGTGAACAGCTACATTCCAGGTAGTATCCTTTTGCAGTCTGGCTTTTTTCCTCTGACCGTCGCCTCCCACACTTGACCGACGCAACTGGGAGCTTTCCATGTGATCCTAAACATACGTAGTCCTTATTCTCTATTCCAGTGTTTCTCAAACTGTGGGTCAGGACCCACTTGGTGGGTCGCGACCCGATTTCTAGTGGGTCTCAGATCAGATCTGAAAGATCTGATAAGTAATTGCCACAAGCCCTGAGGCTATTCAAAAATCAGATAGCTGCTAATTGCCCTTCGAAGATCTGAGCTCCTGCAGTTTGCAAGATACCTGCTAATTACCCTGCAAACAGCTTGGGGCTGTTCATTAGGGCTGCCTCATTATGAGATATAGATTGAGGGTTTTTTTTGGCAAATAAATGAATAAAATATTACTTGTAAATAAATAAATATATATTATTTCTGTCTGGATCACCTTTTTTAAAAAAAGTCTCATAAAGCTAGGTGGGTCCCGATAGAGTGTCGTTTTAAAAAGTGGGTCACGGTGCTAAAAAGTTTGAGAACCACTGCTCTATTCATTTCAGTTTTATAGAAGTAAAATGGGAGCAAGATTAGCCTTGAAGTTGAAGGAAGAAATTACAGTGACAACCCTCCTCCACTGCTGTTTTTAAGTGCAGCCTCCAGGAAAAAAAATGATACCTGCCCCAGAATCAGCTGCCTACAGTGGCTACTTCATGTTGCTTCAGGGTAAAGCTGGTCCTGAATGTGGGAGGGAGGGAATATGCTCTTGACTGAGCTACAGCCTCTCCCCAAATTCAAAAATGGTATTCCGTTTCTGCAGTCTGAAGTGCACTACAGTCCTACTCTTCCACCTCTCAGGGTTCTACCATTTCATTTTCTGTTGCATGTGTTGACCAGGTCTGATTTATTTTGTATCAAAAAAGTAAAAAGCCCCAAGCACTTTTGGAAAGGTTCTCTAGTCTTTGGTTCATTTCCGTTGCTCTTTTGTCGCCGTCGTTCTCCCCCCCCCCCCCCCAGATCTGTGATATCATTTTTCCCCTGCTTGAGTGAAGCTGCTGCCATGGTGGGATGTTTTGGGCCAAGTTGCAGTTCTATATGTGTGATAAAGAGCACTCTCACCTGGTTGAAATAATAAGTACCATGGTTGAGGACTTGGATCCCCATTGCTGTGTTGCCAAATTGAATGGAGCTAGACTGTAAACTGATGCGTCTGAACAAAAGCAGGTAAATGACCTGAACAAGAGCCTCATTAATACTTTAAAAAAAGAGTTCAGGTTTCAGGAACTGTCCAGACCTTGACTTCAGCACCTTTTGAGTTTCTTCCACATTTCTGGCTGTCATTCAACCTGTGATGTTCTCAATTAGAGCTGGCCAGTCTGGGGCTTAATGGCAGGAGCTGGCAGATGCAGAGTACTACAACCCACCAGATAGTAGTGCTTTCACAACCTTCATTCAGCTGCACATAGGTCCCATGGAGATGTATGGAGAGTGCACAGTAGCAATGCTTGGGAATTGCAGCCTCAGTCTGGGGCTCAGTGAGTGATCTGAAGACACATGATGAAGTCTCTGCAGCTGAAGGTCAGTAGGTCTGGCCCTGAGAGCTGCGTGCATAGCAGGCTGCCTCGGAGCCAGTGTAGTGCTCTGGTTAGTGTGTTGGACTCAGGCCTAGTCTACACATGCAGTAGAACGAAGGGGTAGAAGAATCCCGGGATGGTAGAGTGGTCATTTCAGGCTGTGGGGGATGCTATTTTAGAATGCTCCTGCCATGTAAAGAAGCTTCCTGCAACTAAAAACTAGCAAGACAGGAAGAAATGTTCCTCTCAGCCTGCTCCTTGCTCTTCCACGTTTTTGCTTTCAAAAAATTTTCTTTTTTAAAATGTAAAGGAGCATTCAAACTTATGACTTTCTATCTGCAGTTTGAAATAATACAGTCCATTCTCCCACTCATTCTGCTGCACCTGGTTGCAGATCCCAGTCTACGCTTTGTGTACGGTAAGGTGGTAAGTGGAGGTGGTAGAATTCTGGACTGTTCCACTTCGGACTGTGGAGCGGTGTGTGTGTGTGTGTGTGTGTGTGTGTGTGTGAGTGTGTGTGTGAGAGAGAGAGAGATATTTTAGAATGCTTCCCCATGCATGGAAGCATACTCGCTGCATACAGTAAATGAGCACATGGGAGGAAATGCTTAGTACAAACTGATTTGATCTCTGATGCTTCGTTCTCCCTGATTTGCTGATTACCACAGGCAAAATGTTTCTTTGGAGGAAAGTTGGCATTGGATAGTAAGGTGTGCTAAGCTCTTTGGAGGAAGAGCAGCTTACGTGTGATATAAATATCAAAATGTGTTGATTTTGTTCCTGCTTCAAGGACCTTGGCAGCGCAATCCTATCCAATTTACACCACCGGTGTAACCAGCGGGGGAGGGCAGGGTGGGAGGTTTTGGAGGGGAAGGGAGCTTTGAATCCCCCTTTGGAGGGGATTTGAATCCCCTTTCCGTTCTGGGGCCTCCCGTTCTTGCTGCACCGTTGGTTACACCGGTGGTGTAAGTTGGATAGGATTGTGCTGTGGGTTAAGTTACAAAATCTCTTTCCTGTATTTTATCCTCATGATGTAGTCTGAGATAAGGTGTCTGAGAGATGGCATTGTGTCCAAGGCTACCAGGAAGTTGCATGGCTGAGCAGGGATTTGAATCTGTGTCATACAGTGAAAAGCAGCATCTTCAGTGAGATGGAATTTTTTTTACCATTGCCTGCATATATTCAAGTATACATCCCACAATGTTCTCTCTATCTGTCTGTCTTGCATATTTGTATGTAGTGCTGTGTTTGAGCACATGGACTGTTACAGGGATGCCTTTCCCGCAGGCTAGATGGTGCCAGCTTCATTATATAGAGCCTGACCCATCCAGTGTCTACACCACTGTCTGGTGCTGATAAAGTGGTTACCTAGAAAGAATACAGAAGCTGACCATCCTTGTTTTTAAAGATACAGCAATACCTCCAAAAGCACAGAGGATATGTGATGCATGAGATATGGTGCATGAGATATCGTTGACAGCGAGCCATGAAACGTGCTGATTGGCCTTGCATTACCCAGAATGCACTGATCTCATTGGATCATTGTTCTGTGTCACGATATTGTAGGGTCTCTGGTACATTAGCTGTGGTCATCATGAAGGACGTGTGCTGAGCTGGGGTACATTTTGTTGTGCTGTAGTTTGAGCAGTTTGTAGAGGGGCAGCTGAAGTTAAATTATTGAAGGGAACACAATAGTCTGTCTTTTCCTGCTTTATTACGTTTGAACTGACTCACTTGACCTGCCCTTTCATAAAGCCAGATAACGTATTGATATGTGGATAATTTTTCCGATGACTCTGCTCCCAGAGTAGTGAAGCTATCAATAATAGCCTTGATGTGACAGAGGGTGAAGAGAACAGAAACACACAATTACATATGACCTGCTGTGTGAAACAAAATCCTAGAATATTACAAGGGCTTCAGGAAAGCAGGCTGTTGCCTCCTGGCAGTATGAACCAATTACTTTCTAATGTGCCACTGCGATTTTATCTTTTTTTCCCTTCAGGAAAGGAATGATTTGATAAATCTTTATTATTAACATTAATAACAATAACAACCTACACCTAAAAAGGGTTTCAAGGTGGTTTACATAAAAATAAATAAAAAACGGTAAAAATATGAACCCCCCCCCCAAAAAAAACACCCATCCCCAAACCCCAGAAAATCCCACCTTCAAACCCAGAGATGTTTACCGGTACTTGTTCCAAAACCAATTACAGAGTGACAAGGCACAATATTCCACAATGCTCTCCATCTCCTTTCAAGAGCCTGCTAGCAGTCGGACATCACAAGATTATCACCCACCCAACCCTCACTCTCACTTAGGGATAAGCCAATGAAAAAGGTGTACAGCCTTGGCTGCCATTTAATCAAAGAAAAGCTAAGGTCGTAGTCAGTCCTATGTCTTCTCTGAGTCAAAATTTATAGTTCTGCCCAGCCCACTCGTTATGTCAGCTGCGGCTCTCTCTGCTGCAAATGAAAAGGGGATCCTTGGGAAGTTAAACACTCAAAAGAGTCTCTCCATCGCAAAGGATGTAGAATTTCTGAAATTATAGATGGTAAGGAAACGTTGTGTGCTCTTGCAACACTATACACAGTATTGAGGTGAGTGCATTAACTAAGCCACCAAACAACATTTCGATGTGACAAGGAACCTAAAGGAGATCTCACGTTGCTATGAAAGAACGTAATTAAATTTACCTGTTTACTGCAGCTGTCTTTCCTTTAATTTGCCCCCATCACACCTAGTCCTCTCACCTCTGTCCATTACCTAATGCTTCTGTCCAAATTGGCTGGTACTAAATGCTAAAAAGGTCTGCTGACCGGCTTATTCAAGAACCTGGTGGATGACATATTGTTCAGGAGTAATCTGTAACCTGGAGTCCAGTGGATCTATTTTCAGTTACTCTCTTCTTCCCCCTGCCCCTTGACATTTCTGGATTTAAAACAATCCCCTGATCTTTCTGAGTCAGTCCACAAAGAAGAAGCATCTACTGGCATTTTGACAGTGGAGAGCAACCGGCCAGTGCAGATGCAGAACAGTAGATACCGTACATGTTTTCAGATAGGTGACAATACTAATCAACAATGACTATTGTGAGCAACCATAGTCATACAGAGTGTGAGCCCGCCAGAGTAAAGCACTTTGTCCCATTGATTTCAGTAGGAGAAAGATAAGCATCTACTTTTGTATCTTGGTTTTTGAAAAATGAAACTTAAAACACCCACCCACACACACACACCCACACACACACACACACACACACACACACCTTCCCCATCATTCCCCTTGATTGCTCCATTCTTTTGGCTGACTGCCACCAGGGGACTAAAATCATTGAGTCAAGAGGAAAATGTAGCGTTTCACTGAGTTTCATAGTGAAATTAACGGAGACAAATAAAATCTGAAAGGTAAACGGATACTATTTGCCTGAAGTCCCACATTATAGGAAGCTCAGAAGTGAATGATGAAACACCAAACCTTTATTTCAGCAGAGAGATGTGATGGTGGCATTCAACTTCTATCCTTAATTTTTTTCTTTAATCCTAAGAGATGACTTTTCCTAGTTGCTTAACTGAATAGTTTATTTTCCACAGCACGCTGGATACGAATCTGTCAGACGAAATATAGTACTATTCTAAATGGTATTATCTAGTAGAATGTTCCTGAATATTTATTTAAAAGTCTTCCGTTTGGAATAAAGGATGTGAAAGTGGGGCGGGTCAGAGACTCACTGACACCAGTATATTTTACTCCCATAATTTTTCACAAAGCAGTGAATGTAGTTGAAGACATAAAACAAGAAATACAATATTTTTTTAAAAGAGAAAGACCAACATGCTAACATTTGAGCAGATGAACACACCAGAAACCACAACTAACACCACCATAAAATAGTAGTAATAAAAACTAAACTAAATCCTAATCTAAACTAAACTAATCCACTAAAAGCAGAGCAGAAAAGTAAAGCCTTCAGAAAGTGCTTGAAAGCAACCAGCGTGGGGGGCATGATGGATCTTCTCTGGCAGTGTATTCCGCAGTCATTGTGCCATCAGTCAAGTCATCACTTGATGTTGCAGGCAGAAGCACTGAGTGATAAATACGCAAGTGTGAACTTACCCTGAACTGATGCATATTAAAGACATAAAATGATTCTATTTTTGTTTTTTCTTGCTTTCCTGTGACAGTGAAGCAGAAGGATGGCTCTTTCAACCTCCTGATGTGTGCATCAGCCTCAAAATAAACATGTGTCTCACACTCCTCCATGACATTAAGTTTAAAATGCCTTTTCTCAACCTGAGTGGAAGTTTTCAAAGTGGATCTGTGTCCGCTGCGTATCTGACCCCTGCAGTCTACTTGCCTGCAGCTTCACCTTTTGCTGTCTTCTTCACTGTCCACACTGTGGGTCGTGGCAATTGTAGAATCAGTGTGAGCCATGCAAGTCTGTGGGTCTTCCCACAGAAAACCCCCTCCTTTTTTCGGAGTGTACATTTCATCCTTTTAGTTTAGCAGCAAAAGTGCCAAACCAGGAACTCTGGTAGCTGCCCATAGGACATTCCGTCAACATCACTTTTCAGAATCAGCTGTCCAAAAACAGTTACATATGGTCCAAAAGGAAGGCCAAAAGGAAGGCCACTGAAGAGTAATAATACTCCCTGTTTATAGCATTTGTCATGCAGCAGCTGGCTCCACAATGGCAGCAAGGAAGTCCCTGGTCACCTGTGCAGTGACTGTATTTGTTTAGTTTGCAGGGGGGAAAAAGAACTGCAGTACAGAGATGGGGCCTCTGCAATTGTAAAGAGAACTCTGTTCCTCCCTGATTATTATGTGCATCTCTCAGTGTGTGTGTGTACGCGCGCATCAAATAAGAATAATCAGATAAGCAAATGCTTTGGGGTATGTTCGGATCTGCATCTCTGTTTGATGTGCCTTCCTGGCTACCTTCTTATTGAGGTAAACATTTCAGGGAATAAAAGCCATTGTAGAACTCTGGTAAGGCTTGGGTGCCGAGGAACTGCTTAGATGTATAGTGTCATTTCTGGGGAAAGTGTGTAACAGAACTGCAGTTTCCATTTAATAGTGGATGGCTCTTTAAGAAAAGGAAGAAAAATAAAATAAATAAGAAACACCTGGCGCTGGGATTGACATCATATTTAAATATGAGATTTAGGAAATAAAAGCCAGCAGCATTTTTTCAAGCAAATTAGCTGTGTGACTTTTCATTTCTTTGCAGCCTTCTGAAGAATATACTGTAAGATTCCATAGTTTCTTGGCCAATTGCTCTCTTTCAAACATCTAATGTAACAGATTCAAATAATGTTGGCTTTTAAAAAATATCTCTCACTCATTCCCTCCTTCCCTCTCATTGTGTAAGCAAAATAGTTTCATTGGGCATACATTATACAGCCCTAAGAACAATACACAGCCCAGAGGGTTATTGCCTTGGGAGAAAGAGAAGGGTAATAAATCATACTAGTATGATTGGTTTTTGTTGTTTGGTTTAATTGTCTGTCTGACTAACAATCATGTTGCTATTTTTTTATATAAGGACTGTAAGGTTGTAAATATTTTCTGTGCGTAAGTTTGCAGAGGTGTGCAAAAAGCTGAATCCTATTTGTACACAACCAGCAGGCCACAGGCTGGGATCTGATGTATGCCGCAGCATCATGTGCATGAATGCAGGGAGCCAGTGCAAGCAATCTGAGCTTAAGGATAGATTCATGGAAGATACCAATAGCTAAATGAACCTCCATGCTCAAAAGCAGTGAATATCGATGTACCAGACTCTGAGGACAAACAACAGTTAATGATTGTCACAGTCATGTCATGCTTGTTGGCTTCCTGAGAGGTATCTAGCTAGCCATTGTTGGAAACAGAATGCCGGACTAGAGTAGTACACAGCACCTGGTGAAGGATTTCTGCTTTCCTAAGGATTGCATGCAAACAAGCAGACTTATCTGCTTCTATCAGTCTTTTGTGGAGGAGGGAACTGCAGAGCTGTCATGGTTAATTATTCTGCCAGAAATGTTCTGTGGCAAGGAAGAGAATTATTTAAGTGTTGTAGTGATTGTCTACCTCTTTGTGGGTGCGCGCATGTTGGGCGTGGTAGGGTGTGGGGAAAATGCGAAGATTTTATTTTGTGCAAATAGAAGGAATGGATTCTTATGATACACAGATGGAGAGGTGTCCTAGCTTATTGACAGTCTGAGCACATGCAGTCCCTGGCCACATCAGGTAGGCCAAAGACCCCTGCCTAAACCCTGGAAAGCCACTTTCAGGAAGTGTAGACAATACTGAACTGGAAGATGGGCCAGTGGTCTTTCTCCATATAAAGTTTGTCATATGTGTTTTGTATGCTGCACAGGTGTGCGTTTTTATGGGAGCTTCTGTCTCCCTCCATGTGGTCATTTTAATGTTAAATTAAGAGTGTGAGTTCCCAAAAAAGGCAGAAATGTTGTGGTGTTGAAGAACAGTGTGCCAGAAGCTGTTCTGGACACTGAATTGACATCTTTTTGACCTAGCAGGAAAGCTAAGAGAGGGTTAACTGATAACAGCAGTGCAGAACATAGGAATTAATTACTGCTTAGGAAAGGAGTAGCCAAGAATTCCAAGAAGGAGAGCGAAATGACTTGATGGAGTGGAGGAGGATGTTCTAGGGAAGTGAAGTGATTTGATAGAGTAGAACAAATATGGGGAGCAGCACAAAAGGGAAGAGGCCAGTTTTTCAGCATTATTGGGCCTCATCCTCATCATAGCTACCTGTAATTCTCAGCCTGTGACTTGAGCAATCAGGGAGGAATTCAGATTGTGTGCCTGCCGCCCACCACAGATGCTGCAACCGCCCCCATTAACCAGGAACAGTCCTGATTTTCTTTCTTTTATTTTGCTCAGACGTTTGGCTTCTGGGAATGCTTTGTTAAAATGTTGTTAGTAGAAGTTGCTTGAGTTGTCCTTGTTTGGGGTTTAGCTCCTCCCCAGGGTCTCTAGTTGGTAAGTGTCTGAGAGAGTAAATGGATGCATCTTCTCTCTAGTGCACATCTATGTCAGTACATCTGTATCAGTACTAAGGCAACGTTTTCCAAGTGTATTTTTAACTGAAAGAACAAACAGCCTCTTGGCTTTAAAATCAGTGGAGGGAAGACTGCTTCCAAGTAATCGAATACATCATATAGCAGGTGCAATGAGCATTTAGCAATGTGCTGTAGTGAAGTGAGGGTACTCGGCAGCTCTGGACAGATGGAGCTGCCTTATACCGAGTCAGGTCGTTGGTCCACCTTGTCAGCATTGTCTATCCTGACTGGCAGCAACTCTCTGTCTGTTTTCAGGCAGAGATCTTTGCCAGCCCAAGCTGCTGGAGATACCAGAAATTGAAACTGGGACCTTTTAGCAAGCGCTCTGTCACCACCTCCATATGACCCCAGGCAGTGATCTGTGGTATGAGAGTCAGGGTGACACAAGCATCTCCTTATTTTCATCTGTGAAATGATGGAGGATATGCTGCCACCAGACTCTGTCCACAAGAGAGAAAATTCAGGAATTAGGTTTGTCCAACCTAAGGCTTACTCCTTAGCAGCAGTAAGGAAGGGAGCAAGTGAGACATGCTGGGGTTTGCTTTCACCACTGTTCCATGGTCAAATAGGTAAGGCCTGCTGCTTGACTTCTGAGACATCTCGGTTTAAAAACAAAATTTGTGCTATACAGATGGCCCAGGAGATCTGCTTTGGCAGAGAAGTTTAGCTGCTTCAAGCCGCTCTGGAAAGTGGCTTAAGGATTTCTATTGGTGTGAGGCCATTTCTTTGCTGCTGGCTGGTAAGTGTTCCATGTTCCTGAAGATTCTTAAGTGCTGGATTTCTGTGTGCTGATAATCAAACTATCAACAGGACAGCAATTATGGTAGCAGCTGCAGCTTTTGTGATGTCAAAGCTCCTTCTCTCAGAATAACAACAGTGCTTTTAATTCACCCCAAAACAGCATCCCAGCCCTCCAAATCATGAGATGGTCTCCTAAGCTTTTGAGACAGAGCACTATACAAATTGAAATAATAAGCAAATATTTCAGATAATGTTTCTGTAAACTGATAAATATATATGAGTGTTCTACATTTCCTCATAATTTATGGTTTGGCATATCAATCCCCCCTCCCCCCTGCTGCTGAACTGGGATGGAGACTTCATTTTAAAGCTGGGATTCACATATATAATCATACGATTGCAGGAGCTGGAATTTCAAGAGGGAGGAAAAACCACCAGATATGCTTCTCCTCAAAGCAGAGCCAGCATACTTAGAAGCCCTCTGGCAGGCAGGCAAGCTTTGGGTGACAATGGTGTTTTGTTCGCCACTGACCAGTGATTAGGGGTGAATGGTTCTGTGTTCCATTAACAGTCCCTAGAGCCAATCACTTCTTAGCACTCCCTTTTTATTATCTAAACATGACACAGGAGATGCCTGGGATACAAGTGTGATGGTTTCTTAGTTTGCCAACCCTGGAAGGAAAAAAAGAACAAGTTTGCAACCTCTTTAAAAACACCCCCCCCCCCGGCCGTCTATAGAAACACTGTGCCTGATGTGTATTTTTAAAGTGCATACTGGAATTCAGATGTGTTTAATAAAAAGATTGCAAGCTGTATGTTTACTGTAAAAGAGGCAGAATGCATCCCAAGGGCAGGATGTGGGAAATACCAACTCGTTATTACTGTGACAACACCGGCAACAACAACAAGGATGAAGGAACCAGGGATTTTCCATGGTGCAGGGAGATGACAAGAAATGGCTGAAATCTGTTCATTTTGGGAGAGGCCCTTAATCTGTCTGGGTTTGCTAACAGCAGGGTCCATCAAGGGTACGGTGGCCATCTGTTCATAATTGTTATGGACTGTTCATATTTCAGAATCTCTGCACATAACAAGGAGAAAACATGATGGACAGGATTGACCCTTTTTATTTTAATGTTTGTAAAGGCAGAATATGCAGAAAGTTCAGTTTTAAAAAATGAGTTTGCAGGGAAATGGAAGGCTCCTAGAGGCAGCAAAGCGTGACAGCAAATTTATTCTCTCTTTAGAAAAAAGAAGAAAAAAGAGCCAAGAAAGAAGTTGTTTTGTAGAACTATATTGCATAATTTTTTTGACACACACACACACACACACCCAACTGAAACATAAAACTGTATGGTAAGATGGTAAAGGATTATAATGGTGATCGGTCATTCTGACCACTTGGTTGTTGAAATGATTTTTAAAAACTGTATCCCCAGTCATACTGTGGCTACAACAAGCCCCTTGATGCCCTATTTACTTTGTCCCACTGATGCAGGAAATGACTGGACTTTTTGTATATTTCCCAGGTTTAAGGTGGAGACCATTAAAACAGTTGAGGATTGTCATTCTTGTATCTTTATTCTTGTATAAGATAAGATTCTTGTATCTTTATTCTTGTATTGCTTATAGTACAGTATTCAAAAGATTCTTGTATTGTTTATAACAGCGGTTCTCAAACTGTGGGTTGTGACCCACCAGTGGGTCATGACCCGATTTTTGGTGGGTTGCAAAACTGACAAGCTGATAGCTGACATGACAAGGAAAATGTATCAAGCCCTATGGAAAGCGAAACTGAGCCACATGTGCTTGTTGTAGTCATGACTAGGTGGCCGAGCCTCTGCAGGGCCACTAGAATGGTCCCTATCCGATGAACGTGGAGCTCAACAAATGCTCCAAAGGCAGTCCCCCCCACCATACTAAAAAGGGTAAAAACAGAGGCTTGAGTGGCTGGTAAAGTGAAACTTTTATTTTTAGTCTCTTGAACCTAGGTGAATCCCGATAGTGTGTCTTTTTAAAAAGTGGGTCCCGGTGCTCAAATAATTGGGAACCTGTGGCTTATAGTATTCAAAAGGGGGAAAAGATTAAAAGGAAAACAAATTTGCTAGGAATTTCTCAGAATTCTCCCTCCTTTTGCTGACATTAGTTAGTGAGATTTCCCCCATACCAAAGTGGGCCTGATAATTTCCACCAAATGGCTTTAGGAAGCCAGTGCTTACAGAATGAAACAAACTTGATCTGTCACAACTTTACTGAATAAGGAAGGAGAGGCAGAGGGAGTGTATTGAATCTCTTTCAATGAGTGTATAATAATGAAGAGTATTTGTAATAATCAGTACACAAACACATTGGTTGAATGTGGACACCAAGCCATCGTGTGTGAATGTGTGTACGTGGATTTTGTGATACTGTACTTTCTGGTACTGTATTACAAGGGGATGTTTTAGTTCCTGCTTTAGTTCACTGTAAAATGACAGTGATTCAGAGACTGAATGCTTCAAATCCCTTTTTTTCATAAAAAGAATCTCGGCCTGAGACTAGACCCTGGCAGCTGTGTGAGTTGACGTGCTGCAGGAAGGTGAAATTTCTTCACTGGGGTGGAGGTCAGGTTGTGCAAGGGAAGGGCAAACATGAACTAAACTTCCCTGACAAGAACTCCTACTAAGCAAAAATGTGGTGCTTTCCAGGAAACTTAGCTTCCCAACAGCCACTCAAGCAGAAGGACTGCTTCAGGGGGAAAAGGAGGGTGTTGGAGAGAGAAGAAGGGGAGTGAAATGATAAGTGCTTTGAAACCACTTGCAAAAATACTGAGCAGCAGGAAGAGGTTTTTTTTCAGTGTTTCACATGTCTTTGTAACTTGGGTCCCAATTTGATGCCCAGTGCATTGTGTGGTATGCATATGGATCTCAATCCAGACCACTATGGATGCAATGATGATGCGTGGAGGGATCACCGTAGGACATAGAACAGAGCTCTCTTTCCTTCTGCTTCCCTCTTGGTATGCACACAAAGCACTTAGCTCATCATCCCATCACCTGGTCAGTTCACAGTTCCTCCATCTCTGTTTGGCCTTCCCCCTCCTCCCCACTTCTCTGTCAAGGAATATGACCTGAAAGCTGGCGGTCTTTGAATAAGTGGAGTGGGAGGGCTGGATGCAGATAAGGGAAAAGCACACAGGTCTACCATATGCTGAAACAGCTTGCCATGATGTGCCTCAGGGAAGGGAGGGGGGAACTGGCTCTGTTATGCCTTATGGGCATCCCTTTACACAAGAGCACTACAGGTACAGTGGACTGGATTGAGCCCAAGGTGTCCTCCAGAAATCCAGCAAATTAAGTATGTGTGTTCCTACTTATAGGAAAAGCCATTCTTGGGTAGAAACTAGATACATGGCTATGTATATTGTGCTAAAATTCTGCATCAAATCAAATCAGCCATCTTTTCCAGCCTGTATACGGTATACAAATTAATTAAACTTGCCTATATTTTGCTGTCGGGGTACAATATACATCAGAAGTCCATGAATAGAGCCAATATAGTCAGGGTCCTGTTAATGGCGGGTTCAGTGAGTCTTTGACATTCAGAGTTCTACCCCTTTCCCACCCCTCTGCAGCACCTCCTCGCAGTTCTCACTCATGCTCTCTTTCACCAGTAGAAGTCAGTTACTTCTGTTGACACAGCTTGGGCCCTAGCCCAAATATTGGTGGCTTGGGTAGCATAACAGACATGATTCTGCCTGTTGTGGCTGAGTAGCAAGAAAATGCAAAGGGCAGGAAAGAGGAATAAGCTGGACCAATCTATCCTCTTCCTTCCTGCTCTTTCCTCTCATTTGTCGCTCACTGTTGGTCTGTAGCTTCCCATCACCCACACTCTAGTCAACATATGTGAAAAGGATGGATTGTAGCCATTCTTCATTAAATGGATGAGATGAATGGAAAGGGCTGTGTGTCACATTGCCTTGTCTCACCCGCTAGGGGTGTGTGCCGCATTGGACCACACCGGGTGACACCCTGGGGGGGGGGGGTTTGGCACCACTAGTGGCCAAAATAGTGAAAACTTTGTCTTTATGAATAAAGTCATCATATTATGTATCATTCGATGTGTATTTGTATGATCTGTATTCTATCAAATGTTATCACCAAATAACCAGAAACTGAAAACACAACTGCCTTATGTAACAAAAAGTGGATTTCCTTAACTCAAAACAGACCAATGAGACTGATTGTTCTGAGAGCTGAATTGGTTACTGATTTGTTGGGTGACCTGTACTGTTACAGGTTTTTATTAAAATAAATAAAGTTAATGGGAGTGACACCATGAGTTACCGGACTGGGTGACACCAACTCTTGTGACACCACTGACCAGGAGAAATCTGTATAAATACATAGTCCTGCCTATGGGCATCTTTTGTAGAACCCAGCTCAGTCCAACCTTGTTTCTCCCTATTCGCCTCTTGGACCCATCATGGGAGTGACGTGCTGAGCTAACACACTGGGTGACGCAAACCCTAGTGACGCCTCTGTTTAGGCTGCAAACATACACTTAGGCTGTGCGTATAACGTTTTTACTTTTTAAAAAATTTTGCACTGAGGAGGAGGAGGAGGATGTGGTCTCCTCTTTGCGCAAAGTAAAAAATAAGGTTAAAAGGGGGTTATTTTACTTACTCGTGTCCGGTGGCGGCGAGAACCCAGAAGAAGGTCGAAGCAGCAGCTTCTTCAATGGACTTCAAGCAGTGCTGCAAGGCCTAGCATGGCGACCAGACGAATCCGGAAGAGCCGGGCAGCAGCTGCAGGAGCGGCCGGTTTGGAGGCACCGCACTGGGCCTCCTTGTGCTCCTGCAACTGCTGGCTGGCTCTTCTAGCAGCTACAAGGATGTGTGCTCACTGCAACGAGCCAGCTCTTTGCTCCGAGCCCAGCAGCAACAGGCTCAGAGTGAAGAGGTGCACAAGTGCGGAATTACTTCCATGTCTGCGCACGGCTAGCTCGGAATAACCAACGTCCTGGTTTTATTAATAGGCTATCTCTTAATGCAGAGGTTCTCAACCTGTGGTACGGGTACCCCTAGGGGTACATGGACCTCTTGCTGGGGGTACTCCAAGCCCTGCCCCTTATCTACCCCATCAGCAGCTAATTAAGTGTTAATTAACATGGATTTTAAATTTTTAATTATTTTCGGAGGTACCTCCCCCTTCTGTCTCTCTGATTTTGGTTTTGGGCTTATTTTTATACTTTGGAAAATGTACTTTGGTGGGGTGGGGGAGGGAAGAGCCTCTCTCTCTCTCTCTCTCTCTCTCTCTCTCTCTCTCACACACACACACACACACACACACACACACACACACAGAGTTAAATAAGACTTTTTCACATTTAAAATTATTTTAGTACTTTTTATTTAACAATTAAATACCTAATTACTTAATTGATTAATCCAATTAATCAGCAGTTAATTAGCAGGGGGTACTTCAGGAAATTGGACCGTGATAGGGGGTACCTGGGCCTCCAAAGGTTGAGAACCCCATGCCAGATGCATGGGAGTGGCAACAGTATACAGGTATCTTGTTCTCTTGTGTGCTCCCTGTGGCATCTGGTGTGGCCACTGTGAGATACAAGAAGCTGAACTAGATGGACCCTTGGCCTGATCCAGCAGGGCTTATGATCTTATGCATGCAGGGCCTCCATAAAGCACGGGGCTCGATTGGACCGAATCGGTCAAATCAGCTTAAAGCTGGCCCTGGTCAGTATACACCACAATGATCAAGTATAGATAAATGAAGTGATGTTCGTGTGAACTAGTCCTAAGTCTTAAGCCTGTTGTCTTCTGCAATCCAGGCAAGTCCCCCAAGCTATTTGGGCACTGTACTTCTCATATAATGGATGACCAAAATGGATTACTGTATTTTTCATGGTGCCATCTGAGCACCCTATGGGAGGTTTGACCTTCAGTTCCTCTTTTGTGTATTAGTAGCAGGGCAGAGAGATTATAATGCTGAAGATGGTCACAGGGCTAAAGTTCAATTTCTTCGTTCCAGTGCTGAAGTAATCAACAGTAATTAGCTCAATAAAGAAGAAGCAAGTAATCAAATCCCTAACAGATTGCTTTCTGGGTGAATTTTTATAATAAACTCTTTGTAATATATAATAGCTTCATGTACATGCACATGTGTTTTCTGAAACCAGTAAGCTCCCAAAATTCTGGATAATAAATGAGAAGGAATCTATCTTTTTTTAAAAGCTGTATTCAATACTAGTATAGCCAACAAAATTATTATCATTAGGAGTTTTAAAAAATGTGTGTAATATTGTACTCATAGACCTGCAGGCATGTGTACATAATTAAAACACATGAAATGAATATAAATCATATGCATGGTAAATATTAAAGGTAGAGTGGTAATTAATTTGACAGATTGACTCTGAGAATGCACACTGAGATATCCTTACTCGTATAAGCTGTGTGGGCTAAAGAGATATGCGGGGAAGCTGAAAAAGGACTTGCAAGCTTCAGTTCTTTCAGGATGATGTTATAGAGCTCTGACCCCCATGTGCACACATGAGCAATGGTCCATATTCACCTCAGTGGAGAGAGCTGGTTGGAGGCCGTAACCACAGAAACATCGCCCCTTCTTTTGGTGTCCTTCCTGTGGAGGAAGCTTCTTCTGTCAGAGAAATGCAACCTTTGGATAAAACCCATTGTGTTTGTACCTCGAAGCTCCTATTTTTACAATGATCAGCCAGATGGCTGTGTAACAATAGTTTGTGTCTGAGTATAGTCTTCCAGCTGCTGCTCCTGAGGATATTCCATGACCATGATCGAGAGAACTGTACATTGGATATGTCTCCGCTACATGGCTTTGGGCTTCTTCAGACTCTTTCTTCCTCTCCCACCTCTGCCCAATAAGCAACTTTTGAAACTTAGTGGAGATTCAATAAAACAATTATTGAGGTGTCATGCTGGGAGTGAGGATGGATCACCCGGGTTCTGCTTTTCCCAGAGGAATGCAAACACAATGTAAATTAGCATAATTGTAACTTTGGCTGTTAGAATTTCCTTTGTGATTTCCAATACAAACTACACAGATTGATATGAAAATTTAATTATTGATGCTATGGGTTGCTAATATGATGCACCCACAGAATTACTTTTAGGAGAACTGAGTGCAATGATTGCATCAGCACAATGTCAGTACTTTGTAGTGTTGCAGCAGTGACACAAGCTGAACAGTACATTGGTGTGCTAGGGTGGACCAATTTCACAGTGGCGGTAGCAATCTCTGCTGACCGTGTTATGCCAAACCTCTGTTAAGGCTGATCTATACTGCACTTCACCTGGTGCGTCCCGGGCGTGTGCGGAGTGGTGTGGCTTCTTTTTTAACCGATCGCCATGGAACATGGAAGAGCTGTGCTCTCCCGAGTTCCGTTGCGATCAGCCATGGACCACGCTCATGATTTAGAGAGGGCGGGACATGGAGCAAATTGTTTGACCAATGGGATGGAGGGGTTTTTCAGCCAATCGGAGCACACATGTTTCAGCCAATCAGCGTTGAGCTTTATTACAAGGCGGGACAATCAGGAGGGACAAGCGCGTAGAAGAAACTGGTGGAGCCCAGGGCAGCGTTTCAGGCGGGGCATCCTGTCCCCTACACTCGTGCGCCTCCCAACACAAGCGCAACGCAACAGGAGTGGGGGTAGATCAGCGTTTGTAATGAGATCAACTTGGGAGGCACTTTAGGCAAGTGCTGACCATAGAGATCCTGTTCTATAGTTGTGGTGCTCTGCCTGTGGAATGCCCTCTGCAGGGAGGGTTGCTTAGCACCTCCTACACTGATGTCTTTTAGTGCTGTGAAGACCTCTTTATTTTCCCAGGCCTTTTAAATACAATATCTGTAAGGTTAACTGTTTGAAAAACCCAAATAAAAAAAGCAAACAAAAAAACATTACTTAGAAATGAAAATTATAGTATTAGAGAGCATTATCAGAAGTAAATATAATATAATTTTGTATTTGTAAATTACAAATATAAATTTGTATTTGAATGAAATGTTTAAGATCTTGAGGATTTTCCATATAAGAAATAAATAAAAAACACGATGCCATTAACAGCCCAATCCTATGCAGAATTGGCTGTACTACGGAGTGGTTTGTGACAGCGGCAGACACTTCCGCTGTCACAAAATGACTGCTGATGGAGTGTGGACCTCTTTTTACCCGCTAGAGCAGGTGAAGGGAGAGGAACGAGGACCAGGGAGGCTTTGGAAGGGGGTGGATCTGGCAGCGATGGCACATGCCAGATACTATCCCCTCTTTTGCAAGCCTCCCTGCTCCCTTTCTTTCCTACAGAGCTGACACAGGTCTGAGGAGACCCATTGCGGAGCCGGAGGTTTACAGAGAGGTAAGGAGATTTAAATCACCTTTCCCCTCCAAAACCTCCTAATCTGCCCCCCCCCCCACTGGATACAGCATGCGTCTTTTTGGCACAGCTGCACCAGCGAGAGAGGGGGGAAGGATAGGATTGGGCTCTCAGTCTATCTTAAAGTTCACATATTCTGCCTGCTGCACTTTTTGAATATGTTTGTACTGTATATGATTGTAATTTTCCAAATCTTTTCAGGCCATTGTGCTTTGAAATTATTGATTTGTTTTTTGTCCTTTTTTTTTTAATTCTCCTTGTGTCAACTTCCTTGGAAATGTCAAACCACACATTGATATCAAATATCAATGTGTGGTATACACATTCAGAAAATAAAATAAAATAAAATAATAGGAGTAGCTGGACGGCCTGGACCCGAGGAGGGCTGGGCTTGGAGTGACTTGCTTAAAAACAGTTAGCCCACTACCTAGCCACTGTTTCAGCAGAAAGGAATGTATCTGATACTTTATAAAAATAACTTATTTATACAGTACTCTGTACTCCTAAGCATAATTTTTCAGATGTAATCTTCACTGTGAAAGCAACTTAATTTCCTTCTAAACAAATGTGATTGTGAACAGGATTGCAACTGAAAGGAATCCAGGCACAATGGACTTAACTCGCTTGTTTCACTGGTGAAGCAGCATTACACGGGATGCAACTGCCTGAGTTACTACTACAGCTTTGCTGAGATTTTGTGTGGTGTTGCTTTTCTCCAGGCATTCTAGCTACGGAAGAAATGGTATCCCTTTCACAGAAACACACACACACACCTACGTCCTTTCTTATGAATGGTTTTCAGAAATTTCCTTCCAATTTTTTTTTTAAATTACCCACAAGTAAATTGCCAAAGGACTGGTATCTCACAGAAAGCTCTCCTTTCAAAATGCATCCACTAATGAAGATGCAGCTTTACCTCTAGCGACAACTCATTAGCAAAATAGGGCATGGGGGAAGTGGGAAATAGATGGGGGGCAAACAGCCTGAAAATCAGTTTGCAAAATATTCAGCCTATTCAGTGAAGCTTTCTGCAGTCCAGTGTACTAAACTGCTGAGTGGCTTTCTAATCTAATCATTTCACTTGCAATTCAAATGAGTTCCCAATTAAAAATGAGCTAATAAATTCTGAAATGTAAATCAGACTCTATTACCTTTTTATAATTGCAATGCCAGTTTCAGTCTTCTCTTTGCTCAAATCAGTAGGTACAGGCTTCCTCAGATCTGTGTATATAAGGGATATATACTGCATTCATTTGCCTCCTTAATGAACTTCTCCATTATTCTATATGTCAGTCAGCCTTACAAAACTGCACTCGCTGTTTGCTGGTGGGTGGCAAGCAAAAGCATAGGTGTTCCATAATCACTGACTGTATTAGGACTATGTACACATTTTATTTTTCCATTTTGTTATCCCATTTCTTTTCATTCTTAAAAAATTGACTTGTTTGGTGTTGGTTTGTTGTGGCCACCATTTACTTTGTGATGACATGCTGGCAACTTTTGGTTGCCCTGTTCATTTTTGTAATGTGGGCTTCTCTTGTAGCATGGCAGAATCTTCTTGTTTTAATAATTTTAAATAGAAAAGAAAAGTTTTTCCCCTGTCAGATGAGCCGAATGGGCCCCCATTTCATTTTCCCTATACTTTTGGCTAATTTTTAGGTTTACTCAGTGAGGGTCATGAGCTTCCACTCTGTCAATATAATCAGCTCTTAAAGCAATCACATTGGGAAGGAATTGGCAAAAGGATAATCAAGAGAATATTCTAAGAGGGTCTATAACTATAATAGGTTATAAAATATTCTCATAGCCACAACGGACTGCATTATCACTTCAGAGAGAAAGAAGGCAATGATGAATCATATGAAAATATAAACATTTATTTTTTAAATTACTTGCATTAAAAAAATTATTACTTTTCTCTTACTGCTTGAAGGAGATGAAGCTGATTTAGTTGACATGCACAACATATATATAGACTGTTCAGAATTTGTTGCAATAGAATGTTTTGAATCTACTAAGCTTTTGATGAATGGTGGCTGCCAGTATCACTGATAGAACAATAGGGATGTGTTGCATTTTCCTCAAAAAGCCAAGAAATACAGCTCAGATTTTTGTTTCTTAAATTGGTATTGTCAGCTATGGAACAGTTTAAAGTCGCTGTATTTTTTAGCTATAGCTGTATTGTACTGCAAAAAAAGAAAAGAAATATAGAGCAATTTGTTAATTTAGAGCAATTTAGCAAGATGTCCTCTGCCTTAGTAAATTAGCATGGAATGTACTGTAATTTGCACAAACGTTTTCTCAAGACAAGATTTTTGGAAATCAAAAAACAAAGCAAAACAACCCAGAAATTATTTGTTTTATAACACCTTGTTTCATTTCCCTTTAAGCTACTTTTTGTTAATGAATCAGGTAGAAATGCCTTCTAAACTGATAACTAGCAGACAGTTTTATTCACAAACTGCATTCAAGTAGCCATGGGAGAGGAACAATGCTGTGCTACAAAGAAACCATTACCTTACTGTCTGTTTTTGTTTTATGAACAATCACAATGTATAACTACCAAGTCAAATTTCTATTTTTTTTCTTTTTTAAAAATCCAGCAGGACTAGAATTTTGCTCGTTTCCAGAATAGTTTCTGGAACTTTCCATGATGGAAAAGCATCTTTCACATAAAGCCAAATTTGACACATACTGCTGGTTACAGCAGAATTCCCCCTTCTCAGGCAGGTGATCCAAACAATAGAGCAGGGGTTGGCAACCTAAGGTCCGCAGACCAGATCTGGCTCACCACCCAAAGTCATCTGGCCTGTGCGGAGCTCAGCTTGGGAGGAGAAGCCACCTACCCAATTTGCTGCACGCCAGACAGAACCGCTGTGCGGCACAGGGACCCTGTGAGCCTGGGCAGGACGCTCTGCCATTCCCTGTCTGGCGCGTGGCAAATTGGGTAGGTGGCTTCTCCTCCCAAGCTGAGCTCCGCAAACTTTGCCTCCCAAACTGAGCTCCGTGCAGCCGCTTCCGGGAGTTCAGCAACCCAGAAGTTCGAAGATGACATGTGCCTCTGCCACAGGCTTTAGTCTAAATACATAAGGTGTTCACATTCCCATATAAGCCAAATTGCTTGTTTTAGATTAGAATATTTTATGGATTATGGGGTGGGGGGCGTCGCAGTATGTTGAATGCTTTGGTCTTGCAGTTATAAAATAATTTGGCGATTAAAATATTTATTGGTCCATAAAAGGCTTTTAATCGGACTAAGAATATGACCTGGTTCAGATGTAATGCTAAACTGTGCTTTAACGCTACATGAATGAGCTTCAGAGAGCCACACGCTTCTCCCTCTTCTCCACTCTTTTATACTGTATAAGAGAAGAGTGAAAAAGCTTTTGCTTTCATGCTAGAACAAACCACAGTTCCACACTGTGTATGAACTTGGGAAATTGTGATTAGATCTAACACTAATTTCCAAAACAAGGCAGGGTCAAACCATTGTTTGATCTATGGATTTATCAACAAACTAGGGTTAGAATAAACCATGATCCTTGACTTTGTATGTAGTGTGGAGCTGTGGCTTATTAGAAAGTGTTAGTTAATGCTTTCAGTCTCCTCTTTCTGCATGTGAGAAGGAGGCGAGGTAAGGATGGAGCTTGCAAGCCTGCAGTGTTTTGAGGTTTGTTCATGTAGCACAAAACCGTGACTTACAGCACAATCCTACCCAGCTCTGCCCACTGGTGGAGGGCAGAACGGGAGGCTTTGGAAGGGAAAGGGGATTTTCCTTTCCCTCCCAAAGCCTCTCGTTCTCTCTCTACCACTGCTGCACCATTGCTGCACCAGTGGAAGAGCTGGGTAGGATTGCGCTCTTAATTAAAACCAACTAGACTGGGGGATAAAGTGGCTTATCATATTTGGCTAAAATGAAAGCAGCATGAGCAAGCCACGTCAGGGACCAATGACTGCCCACTCCTCCCCAGTACAAATTGTAACTTCAAAACGTACATTGTATATTCTCTGTATAAAACATATGCTTTCTACTTGTGAATACTACACATCTGTACATTTTGGGAGTGTCTACCACCCAAATAATATAACTTTTAGAACTCCATAAAGAGTAGCCAAGTTTTGATTTGGTAACCATCCATGCTGATCTAAAGCTTAATAAGTACGGTAAATATCAGAGAGAAAACAGGTCTTGTTCCTGTTAAAACTTTGGACAAAATATTGAAGGTATTATTTCTTCCTAGATAAATGGGATTTACTCTAAGTTCACTGATTATTTCAGGCTTTAACAGGGAAGCTGTGGCTGGCTGTGGTGCACTAACAGCTTCTACTGCTGCCACCCTTGTGTGTGGTACTGCTGTGTTGCCATGTCAACTGTGCATGTCATTTGTTTACATTTGATCTGGCAGAATACTTCACGATAAGAACCAAGGCCTCAAGTGACTTTGAACTGGGAAAGGCAAAGGGGATGGGAGAGAGAGGATGGTGGCTAGGTAGGAGACAGGAGCGATGGGAAAACGATATGTGCCCTCTGCTAATCAGTGCCACTTCCGTTGTGCTTTGCTTAATTACCCCTTGTTTCTTTCAGAGAGTGGAGTGTGGGAAATAAATGCTAATCCATCATGGCTTAATTTGAGCCAAGAAACTGTGAGGCACTGGCAGAGTTTGACAAACCACTTAAGCCAAAGTATGTGGATTTAAGTTGATTTACAGTCGTGTTGACTTGAATCATCATGCTGAACAGACTTAAATTCAAGTATACTAGCTTGGATTAGGGTGAATTGGGCTTTACTCGGATTCAAAAGATATAAGCCACAGAAATACTGAAGCTCTCATACTGTATGTGGAATGTGCAATTGTCTGATCATGTGAGAATAGTTTATCTGCCCTGCTTTTGACAGGTCAGGTCTGGATCTCAACACGTGGTGAAAAGCAGTGAGATTGAAGGCGGAGGGGAAAGTAATTGTATTTGGTGTCAGAAAATCATTTATTTTGTTGAAAACATTATCCTAGTCAGAAACATTTTTTAAAACCTATTTTCCTAAAATAGAGTAGACAATACAGTTTTTATGGAATTACTCAATATTACAATTTAGCGTGGGAAAGTAAAATAATATTTTGAATATAAAAACTCACCTAATTCAGAGGTTACAATTCTGTGCAAACTTTCTTGGGGAATAAGGGTGCAATCCAATCCTACTTACGCCGCCATTGTAACCAGCGGCGCAGCGAAAATGGGAGGCCCCAGAACGGAAAGGGGATTCAAATCCCCTTTGAATTCCCCTTTTGGAGGGGATTTGAATCCCCTTTCTGTTCTGGGGCCTCCCATTTTTGCTGCGCCGCTGGTTACAACGGCGGCATAAGTTGGATTGGATTGCGCCCTAAGTCTCCTTGAACTCAGTGGGACTTAACTTTTGAGTAAATATGCATAGGATTGGGATAGAAGACTTACAGCCCAATCCTAACCAACTTTCCAGCACTGATGCAGTCATGTCAATGGGGCACATGCTGCATTCTGGGGGGGGGGGCAGTCACAGAGGCTTCCTCAAGGTAAGGGAACATTTGTCCCCTTACTTTGGGGCTGCATTACAACTGGAAAGTTGGTTACGATTGGGCTACTAACAGTACAATCTCTGTTGAGTTCAATGGGACTTACGGCGCAATCCTATGGGCCGGCGTAGAGGCTTCTACGCCAGCCCAGGGTGTTGCAAACATGCCGTAAAGCACATCTACAGTACCCTGTGAGTAGGGCTCACCAACGAGGTGGCTTGCGCCACCGCTTCGACGCCCAGCACAGAGGCCTGCGCCACCGTCCAGGTAAGCCCCATGCCGGGCATAACGGGGCTGGTGGGGAGGGGCGTAATGGGGCGGGGGTGGGTGGATTGGGCCCGGGAGGGACAGAACTGGAGGAGAAGGCCTCCGCCTTATCCTATCCACCCTCCCTGGCCTAGAAGCCCTACACGTGGCTTCTCTGGCCTGCACCAGCGATTTAGTGGGGTTTCTCGGCCCCACTGTGCCAGTGCTGGATAGGATTGGGCTGCCCCTCCCAGATAAGCATTGCAGCCTTAGGCACACTTACTTGGGAGTAAGTCTCACTGAATGCAATATTATTTACTTCTACGTAGACATGCATAGGATTGTGCTGTAAGAAATTAGGGAAGAAAATCTTTTTATTTCTACAGTGGGAAGGCAGGAGACCTATAGAAAGCAATGGTTCCTTGTACAGTATATCCACTTGCACTTCAGTTACAGGCCTGAGTGCATTATTGATATTTGGGAGTGATTCATGTATCTTACATTTGGAGCCTATTTTCAATCCATGCAGAATGTTTTTCGTCTGTATGTGAAGGAGTGGTTATTGGAAGGGTTCGTCTTGCTATTGTTCCATATTGATTTTCATACTGTGAATTCTTCCAAAAGAGTTTTAGTATTGCCAATAAATTGTGGGTCAGTATATGTGATGAAGTACACGATACAAGAAAGTAAAGGTTTTACCATGTGCATATTAAATCAATCACTGCCATTTATGAATGTGTGAATGCAGATGTGTAAAAAGAGAGGGCACAGGTGTGACCCTGATTTCCCCCTGCCATTCATAGTTTGAATGACAGGTATAGATTTCAGCAAACCAAACGCTGGTTCAGCTATCAGCCTTGCTCCCTCCCTTCCCTGTGCTCCAGAAAGTCTTTCCTTCCTTTTTTATTTTTAAAGCACCATATATATGTGTATTCATTTATATGGTTGCTCCTCATCGTATGTGAGGGTTCCAGAATCAGTGCGTAAAGCTAAAATTGTGTATACTCAAAATTACCTTGAAAATCACTTACATCCAGAAAATACATACTGTCTCTTTAAAAATTACAAGAGGCAGATGGGAACTGAGACCAACTCAGGGAACAGCAGCTTCATTCTCGGATCTCACGCTCACTGTTAGGCATGTATTTAGTAATTGGAATGGTGGGCAGGAATCACCTGCACAACTTAAACTGTTGCTTGTCTTTATTTTTATTTTTAATTTTACTGAGCACATGTAGTTGAATTTGCGCAATTCACCTGTGCGTAAGATGAGGTGTACATTCATTCTTCCCAAACATTTGCAGAAGTTCAGGGAATTGGGGTGATGGTAGAGTTGAGTTTATGATGTCAGCAGCTTATGATGGGTGATCTCAGGGATCAGCAGTGGGTCTTTCTGACGGCCTTGGTCAGCTGCCCAACACTGCTGAGCCCTGATGTCAGCTCTGGCACCTCTGACATTCTCTTTTAAAATTCCAAAAAATGTTAGTATTGTGGAAGTAAAATATTCGTAAGAAAATAGTCCAGATTTCTGACATATACACTGAACATTTACCTTCTTCAAGTTACACTAAACGGTAAAATTTGAAATTAATAATTCAAAATATCTTTATTGGGGCATGCCACTTAACCCCCACAAAAATGGCTCAGTTGTTGGGTCTGTCCATTGCCATATTATAAGCTACCTTTATGGTCTACGTTTCTCTAATATCAGAAGGTGTGAAATTGCTTGCTTTTCAGACCCTGAATATACATGTGCACTCATAAGAACATGAGAACATAAGAAGAGCCTTGCTGGATCAAAGGCCCATCTAGTCCAGCTTCCTGTATCTCACAGTGGACCCACCAGATGCCTCAGGGAGCACACAAGACAACAAGATACCTGTGTCTAGTCGCCACTCCCTTGCACCTGGCACAGAGAAAACCTACTCCTACAACCAGGAGGTTGCTTTTCCCCTCATATCATCCAAGACTTAATATGGAGGCAATAGAAATATTTAAGCACCACCACAGTCTGAACAGGAAGGAGGAAATAAGAAATATCAGTGCTTCCTGAACTCCAGCACAGAGAAACTGCAAGATCAAGCCTCTCTCACTGCTTAACAGTAAAAGTGCTGTTCCTTTAAGAATTATGGCTGAGGTACTGCACAGCAATTGAAAATGACTAATCAGGGCTATTTAAATGCAAGGTCTCAGTTGTGCTGGTAGCTTGGGTTTGGGTTCATTTTGTGGATCCATAGCCCACCCCTGAAGAAGGCAACTAGGGCATTTGGTTCCTGAAATGTTGGGAGAAATTGTGTGTATGTGTTTTAAATTTGTTCAGTTCTCTCTGCTTTGTTGAGAGAGAATTGAGCAATTTTCCCTTTTCTTTACCATGACTTTAAACCCCTTAAACACCTTATGCTCTACATGTGTTCTTCCTTTGAGAAATGCACGTCAGTCCTTTCTATGTCTGTTGTGTAAAGTACAGCAAAGACATCAGAAACATTTTTAAAACGTGGAACCACCAGTAGCCTTCTTGCATGATTAATATCCTGCTGAGTGAGTGACGAAGAGAAGCAACGCATGAATGGAAGCTGGGAAAATAAGATCAGTCTGATCACCGCATGTGCCATTCTTTTTACCCATGCTACCTGACATATTAGTCTGAAAGACTGTTATCTGGAGCATCATAGCAGCTGTAGGAAACCTAGTTCTGGACCACTTTCCTACTGCCAAAAAATCCCATTTATAAGCTATGGGAAGGCAGGGAAGAAAAGGTTTTCAAGAGCCAATTCTGGGGGCAGTGGGAGGGGCGGTCATAGTAGCAGACACAAATTGCTTCTTCTTTTCTGTTTCCTACATGATTGGGGATTATAAGAACCATCTGTAACTCTCTCACATTTCAGCTTTCTGTGGAGCCCTTTAACACCTAGAGTGGCTGCTGGGGTTTGGAAATGAATAGTCCCCAAAGTTTCAGTGTCGTTGAGGTATGGGACCTAGCTGTGTGCGATACTTGATCTAAGCCGGAAAAGTGGTTCAGTCTCATGGAGGAATGTGTGCGTGATGGGCATGCAACACTCAGGTTGCTGCGCATAAGAGGTGGTAGGAATGCCTGTTCCAAACAAAGTAATGCTCAGTGGTGAGGAGTGATATAACCCTGGCAGCTGTCATAGGAATGAGCCCTTTTCAGTCATTCTGCTGTGTAGGTCTGGGGCTCCATTGCAGTAGTACAGTACTTACCACACACCCACTGGCGTCGACTGGGGGAAGCGGGGCGTCGCGCGTACAGGGGTGACGCGCGAAGCCCCTTACTTACAATTTTGCGGCGGAGCTGGGCCCGCCCTCCCTCCCTCGCCTCCGTTTGGCTCCAAAATGAGCCGAAAACGGAGCGGGGAGGGCGCTCCGCTCCTGCGCGTGACGTCACGCGCGGGGGCGGAGCCTCCCCCTTAAGGGTGACGCGCGCCCCCGCTCAGGGGTGTCGCGCGTCGTCGCGACGCCACTGCACACACCCCAACCTATACACGTTTGTTTTATATAAAATGAGCCTACTATGTGTATACAGTTGTACACATGTAGGGACCTCTCTGTGCAATCGATAACCCTGTATTTCATAGGATTTCCAGGTGCGTTGGTTGGTTTTAGATGTTGTAACAAATACATCTACCGTAGGTTTGGAGTCTGCAGTTGCAATGCTTCCCCTTCCCTTCTCCAAACGCGTTCATTCTGCTCCATTGAACAGCTGAGAAAGAGCCAGAGGGTCTCTTTTATTAGGGTTGTGAGTGTAACTCATAGAAAATCAGCCTTGGTTCATGCTTCTGATGTGTGTGTGTGGTTTTTTTTTAAAGGGAACACTTGAATTAAAAGTTTAGTATAGCAGGGCAGGGGGAAGGAATGACAAAGATTAATCTTAGTGTGTAGGTTAGTGTATATTATACAGTATATATAAATATGAAGCCAAAAAAGGACTCCACGTTTACTCCCATTCATCTCTTGCCACTTCTGTCACCCCTGTTGCACTATGAAGGGAGCTGGTTTATACGAGATTCCCTGGAGACTATTTTAGGCCACACCTGAATAAAATATAAAGTTTGTTTTAAACCTTCAGATTAGAAGTATGGCGATTGAAAACAAGCATTGCTACGTGAGACATCCCTCACTGGGGATGTGGTGATATAGCTTGAAGAGAGAGCCTAGAATTGATTTGATACAGTTACCTGGGATTTTGGAAGGAACTGACCTGTTATGCAGTAAAAGGGAATAGGAGGAGCTTGATATAATAGAGCTAGTTGATAGTTATATGTTGTTGTTTTTCTTTCACTCACATTTTATTTATTTATCACATTTTTATACCACCCTTCCTCCAAGGAGCTCAGGGCCAGTGTACATGGTTCCTTCCCACCTTTTGTCCTCATAACAACCCTGTGAGGTAGGTGAGGCTGAGAGATAATGACTGGCCCAAGATCACCCAGGAAGCTACCAGATTTTCAGGTAGGGGTCTTTCCCAACCCTCGTACCTGGAATCCTTTAACTAGAGAAGTCAACAACCTGGGACCTTCTCAGTGGCGTTTCTGCGGTAGGGGCTTGACAGTAAGTCGTGCCCCGTCCTAGTACCGCGTTCACGAACCGGAGCGAGGAGGCCCCACCCCCTCGCCGTCGGAGCCATTCCGCGCAGTGAAGCCGAACGGGCAGGAGACCCTGCTCGTTCAGCTTCACTGCGTGGAATGGCTCCGACGACGAGGAGCGGGGCCTCCTCGCTCCGGTTCGTGAACGCGGTACTAGGACGGGGCGCGACTTACTGTTGAGCCCCTACCGCAAGAACGCCACTGGACCTTCTGAATGCCCAGCATGAACTTTACCACCACTGTCTCCCATGTCCTTCTGTCCTGGAAGAGGCATTTATTCCATGGTCTCAAGTGAGCTGGGAGAGTGGCCAACTGGGACTTGTTATATAAGGGAGTGGGATGAGTCCAATAGTCAGGAGAACTAGTTACTGATTATATATTATTTTCCTCTCATATTTTACTTATGAAAGTCAGCAAAGTGCCATATGCGGTAGTTCATGGCACTACATCATTAATAATAATCTTAGGGACTAATTGGTATATTGTGCCATGAACTTTTTTGGACATTCTGATTTTGCTGTGGATTTGTGAGTGACTCACACAGCTTATTTCCATACTTCTGGTGTAATGCGCAAAGCTGAACATCTCTTCTGCAATGAGATGCATGGGTGTCAGATGTGTGTGGTGCTCTGTTTTTAGAAATTGACTACTGTCTATTGAAACATGTTGATAACATCACAGATGCACATAAATCAGATTGAAATCTTTGGGTGTTTGTTTATGCAATGAATTATGGAAGATGCTGTCAGATGACAATGTTGTTAAGGAAGAAAGCTGAAGAATAATCATGGATATTGGGCATTGTAACCATTGAAATTCAGTCAAGAAGGAATTTGCTGAAGTTACAGCTGGTGGACCAGAAGAGCAACAATCATACAGGAGGGAAATTATTGCTATTTCTTCACTTTTGAAATATACAAATTAAGGCAAAATGTCTACATTTGTGGTGGTGGTGGTGGTGGTGGTGGTGTGTGTGTGTGTGTGTTTACTTTGAACCCTTCAGTGCCAGACCATCATAAACCAGATAGTTTCTAGCAAGGTAAGTAAAGGTGACCCCTGACAATTAAGTCCAGTCATGTCTGACTCTAGGATGTGGTGCTCATCCCCATTTCAAAGCCGAAGAGCCAGCATTGTCCGAAGACGCCTCCGTGGTCATGTGGCCGGCATGACTCTCCTTGCCGCAGCACGTAGCATGCAGCTGGAACACGGAGCACTGTTTACTTTCCCGCAAGCGGTACCTATTTATCTACTGACATTAACATGCTTTGGAACTGCTAGGTTGGCAGGAGCTGGCCAAGCAACAAGAACTCACCCCATCATGGATTCGAACTGCCGACCTTTCAATCGACAGCTCATGGTTCAGCGGTTTAACCCACTGCGCCACCTGCTGGTGGTCTAGCAAACCAAATTGTAAATGACTTTGGCTGTCAAATCTATTATTACAACAGGCTAGCCAGCCAAACGTTCTGGTTGATCCATGTTTTTAAATAAAACATATGACATTTCGTGTAACGATATATACATTTTCCCATCAACATGTCTGCTTTCAGACACATGCAGACACAACTTCTACCAAAAGGTAGAAAAAACGTATCCTCGTATCTATACTGAACTGTTTTTGCCTTGCATTTCCAAACGATAAGCAGTGAAACCTTGCACATGTACAACATCCATCAATGTGGACTATTTTTGCCTGAAGGATAGTTCTGTACCCAAATGCCAAGTGAGAAATAGCCTCCCTCAGGTGCGCTGGGCTGAGAAACACTCAACATTCAGATCCTTCCTCATTGCCCTGTGTTGTCCCAGCCTGTACATCTGTTTTGTGTTGCGTGCAGTTTTAGTAGTGGCATATGCTAATCAAGCTAATGTTGTTTTCACATTACTTTAGTCAGCTATCTGGGGGCTTATCTAATATATTTCAGACATGAAGGCAGGTTGCGATTGGGAGAGATGATAGATTGATCCCTGGATAGCATATTAACAGAACAATGTGAAGTAGGCAGGCAGGAGTGATGGCAGTGGAGTGAGAACGAGAGAGCAGAGGACAGGAACCTTGCAGTGAGAGGCTCACCATCTTGCATGTAGTTAGCCATTAGTGACAGTAATCTGATTACAAGACCCTAGGAGCAAGAATAGTAAATGGCTACTGCAGAGGGAGCTGATTATCATGACCTCTGGAAAAAGATTGTATTTGCTTTTAAAGATAAAGCTACAGCTGCTCCTGAATGCAGGCTGAGAAATGGAATGTTGATCTCAGTATATAGGTAATTGCAAAGTGATGCTAAATGTGGGCTCTGTAGCAGCCGTGAGCGCTTTGCTAGCATGGCCACCTGGCCACTAAACACAGTGGAAGGACATCCCATTATTTCATGAAATGCAGTTTACCATGGACTGTATTTATTGAGTACCGGTAATTCAAAATTTGACAACTAGTAAATAATGTTATATGGTCGAGCATGTTCTGCATGTATTCTCTCTTTCTTTGAGGGCCAAAATGATGAAATGCCAGGAGATACATAGTCTCCTGATAGCTTTTTAAAAAACTGAACTGTGGGGTATCTGTATAAATCAACGTAAGAGCAGTGATGGTGAAAAGGGAAACTTATCCTTTCCCTTTGGACCATTTTCTGATCAAAACCACTTCCTCACAGCTATTTTTCTACCTACAGAGGTAGAGGGTATCCATATCTTTTTCACAGCAGGGAGGAAAGCAGTCTGTGTGTGTGGATTTTGATCAGGAAGATGGCCCCAGGGGCTGCGGCATTGCTGGCCTCGCTGCTGCTGGGGCAGGGCCGAGGTGACATCACAATGCCTCATGTCGCCCCCCCGTGCATCACCCTCGCCTTCAGAATGGCTCCATTTGGAGCCATATGGAGGTGAGGGTGGGCAGGAGGGTCTCACATGCTGCTGCCTTGCTGAGTGCTCCCCTTGCCAGCGGAGATACTGGAAAACGGCCACTCCGCCACCACGAGGGGGACAGTGGGCCCCCCACCAGCTATGCCACTGCCCAGGGGAAAGAATTAAGCATCTATTTCCCTTTGTCATTACTCCAGTGAGATTCACAGCCCCTCCTGTTGGCTGCATTTCAGTAAAAAATAAAGCTGTTGGGGACATTTTTTTCACTTTTGAATTTTGCAAAAAAAAAAATTGATGCATTTTTTTGGGCATATAGTTGAGTTTGGTCCTCAGCTTTCATGTTTTGACTTGTAACTTCTTCATTTTCTGTTCTACCTGGCTGCAACATCAGACAACTATCAAATGTATCTTCTCCCAGTTTAGGTAAAGGTATCCCCTGACAATTAAGTCCAGTCGTATCCGACTCTAGGGTGTGGTGCTCATCTCCATTTCAAAGCTGAAGAGCCAGCGTTGTCCGAAGACGCCTCCGTGGTCATGTGGCCGGCATGACTCTCCTTGCCACAGCGCGTAGCATGCAGCTGGAACACGGAGCGCTGTTTACCTTCCCGCAAGCGGTACCTATTTATCTACTCGCATTGACATGCTTTGGAACTGCTAGGTTGGCAGGAGCTGGCCAAGCAACGAGAGCTCACCCCATCACGGATTCGAACTGCCGACCTTTCGATCGACACCAGTTTAACCCACTTTCGGTTCAGCGGTTTAACCCGCTGCACCACCCGCTGGCCTTCTCCCAGTTTACTTATAGTTTAAAACCAACCCCTGGACTGCTCCTGGCAGAGCAGACTGTGCTGGGCTAGGTGGACCAGTGATCTGACCAGAATGATACAGCAGATATATCTGTACTGCAGACATCAAGTGTCATATCACTGTTTCCTGCAGTGGGATAAGCAACCCCATTTGTGTATAACACTTTGCAATGTATATTAAATAAATGTTGTCAACTATGTTTAAAAGACACTTTAGTCTTCTTTTTTTTAATTTTGAAGGACTTGAAAATAAAAATAAAACTTAGCACTTTTCAAGGATTTAACCATTTGTCCTCTCATCCACTTGCTTGCTTTCAGAAAGAATGGGAAAAGAGATTTTCTGGAAGCGTTTTCTTAAAGAAATGAAATTTCCATGTAATGTGCCAGATAGTCCTGTGCTCATATCCTTTTCTCATATTTGCCTGCCTATTTTTTGTATAAATAATGCATGTTTGTTTCATATTTACAGACCAGGATGGTGTAGTGGTTTGGGAGTCGGACTTAGACCTGGAAGATCCAGGTTCAAATCCCCGCTCAGCCACGAAGTTTCCTGGGTGACCTTGGGCCAGTCACTATCTCTCAGCCCCACCTACCTCACAGGGTGAGGACAAAAAGGAGGGGAGGAAATATGTACACCACTTACTACCTTCCCCCCTTTGTTCAAAAAGCTCCTTGGAGGAAGGGTGGTATAAAAATGTGGGGAAAAAAATATTTGATGCACGCGTGTATGTGTACATGTGCGTGTGCATGTAATAGAAATAGAAATACTGTAAATATTTAGAAATGAAAAGTACCAGTTAAATTTATTTTGTAGTGGGACGAGGAACAAAAGAAGCACTTTGGTAGTATTACTGTAACTATCTGTCTGGGAAGACAAGGAAGTTTAGATGGACCTTGATTTGCCATCACTGTTGACATCTAGCCCAGTTTAAATCAAAGCAAGGCAAACATAGAAGGGAAAAAGAGAACTAAATGCTGCTTTTTGTTTCTGATGTTTCCTTTCATATGCATACATACTGGCTGCTGTGAAGGTATTGTTACAGCAGACTGCCAGCTGGACTTTTGGGGTGAGTTAAGGCATTGCTTTTAACTTGCCTCCTTTGTCAAAAGTGATAAGCACTGTTGCAAATGTCTTTATGTTGTGGCTGCTAGAAAGGGGAAGCAGAATTGGCAAACTGCCCTTATTTTTATTACAGGAAGGCATGTTTCTGTTGAAGATATTGCTGTATGGGCCTAGGGTCTTGACACACCTATAATGCTGAAGCATGGGACACCCATGGAAGAGTGAGGTAGTAGAAGTATATAATAAATGCAGTTGGTTAAAAATATTGCTGCTGCTGCTACTGCTGCATAAGACATAGTGAATGTTTCTTGTTGTTAGTGTGGCATTTGTAGTCGATGTCACTCAACCCTCTTTCCTAAACTTAAGTGCAAATTCTTATGGGAAAGGTGAGACAACTGATACCTTGTAAGAAGTCAGTTTGTAGGCCGCATATGATAACTCTGGTGTGAAGACTAATAATCTGGTTAAGGAAGATAACCTAAATCATAACTTTTTGGCCTTGTCATAATTTTTGTTATTTGATTGTTCTGTATCATTGCTGTTTTAGTCATTGTTTTTGTTAAGTGTGGTTGTGTCATCTTGTTATCTAGTTGCATGTTCTAGAGGAGAATAGTTTTTTTGAGGAATAGGGACTGAGGCAGAAAGGGTGCAGGTCAGGCAGCTATGCTGTTAAAGAAACACATGTGAATATGACACATACCATTCTGGGGTGTGGCCAAAGGAAAGGAGCATGCTGAGAGAAATCGGTCATTGCATTCAATGTTAGAAATATGATGAATTCTCAACAAAGATGGAATGTGGGAAAAAAACGTAGCTGCACCTTATGGTAATAAGCAAGTGCTATTGAGTTAGCTGCTGAAAATGCATGATGTGGCTCTGAGTACAAATACCATCATGGAGAAATGATTCTCCAGTTAAATCACCTGTTTGAATTTGACACAGCTTGAACTTTTGCATCCAGTGTGTCACGCTCTCTGCGTGCATGTATGTTTTTTTTTCCCCCACAACAGTTTTGAATTGTTTCTCCCAAGCAACATGGTTTGTGATGCCTGTAGGTGAGGTTTGAACTCTTTCGAAATCAAATACTTAACTCTTGCTCATTTCTCCTTGTCTTTTACGAGCAATAAAACACATGCTGCATACAGGCAAATGAGTTTGATTCAGTGTGTCCCATGGAGGTGTTTTGATGAACAAGAGTGAGAATTTGTTGTTGGGGTGGGTCGAGGTGGATCTCGGTGGCAGCAGCACCCATGATGCCCAGAGCCCCTGTCCCAGGCCTGACATACCCCTTGGACCTGACAGATTTATGCCAGCAAAATAGTTGGCCTAGGTCTGAGTAGGCCCAGGCACTAGGGACCAAGGAGCGGCAGAGGAGGTAAGTTAAAAATTTCTTTACTTACCTCTCCTGGGCAGTCGGATCTCCTGACGGCCCCTAGCATGCAGCACACACTGCACTCTGCAAGCCAGCCATGGATAGGATCAGACCATTAGTGGCTGAACCAGAGCCCAAAAAATAGTGACGAACCTGAACCAGGTCTGAATCCAAATGTTTAGTGCTTCAGCTCCCTACTTACTTCTCTTCTTAACACATGTGAACCATCTTGTGATATAGTTGGGGTGTTAAATTGTAATTTTTGCCGCTCTTAGTACATTCTTATGAATGCCCCAGGCCTCGCCAATCTCTCTGGCCCTCCTGACTGCTATGAGAAAGGGCCCAGTAACCATAGAAACCATTTGCTTTTCTGGTTCACTCTTTAATCTGCTGTTGTAGTTATATT
Organism: Plestiodon gilberti rubricaudatus; assembly: GCA_026170595.1. Lineage (NCBI taxonomy): Eukaryota > Metazoa > Chordata > Lepidosauria > Squamata > Scincidae > Plestiodon > Plestiodon gilberti. Next base: position 112,926,937 of record JANXHW010000005.1, read on the forward strand.
TTCATAAGACCTATTGAAACTAACAGGATAGGACTGGCGAAATCCTTGGGGTATCTGAGTTCAAAATAAGTCTCCTCCCAAAGCAACCCCGTTCATGACTGGATTGTTTTGAACTGGGAAATCTTGACTATTTCAGCAGCTGTTTTTATTTTCCCTCAGTGCAGAGAAAAACAAACAGACAGGCACTGAGGAAATTGCAGTTCAGACAGTAAGAAGTGGTGGAGCTTGTCGGAAAAATGCGAAACTGTTTCACAAGAAAAGTCTGCTTCCGTTCAAACACGTTAGCCAGCTTTCCATCCTTGAATTGCCAGCTGAATTCTGCATATTATTTGTAAGCCAAAGTTAGAGGTGAAAACGGAAGCAAGTCTGTCAGGCAGAGCTGGGGGATAGATGAGAGAAAATGGGAGAAGCAGCAGAACCCAGTTCTTGAATTAACTATCTGCTCTCTCTGTGTGGCAGACTTGAGGTGAAAGGCACCCCAGATTCGCCACCCCCTCAAACCCCTCACAATCTGCTGCAAATGCAACCCTCTTCAGGTGGTTGTTCCGGCGCTCTACTTCACCACAAGGGCAGCGCAATCCTGCGTAAGTATCCGGCGGGTGACCCAGATCCTATCTGCGTTCCGAGATTGGCCCGGAGGTCTACTCAGGGGAAGGGGACGTTCACCCCTTCCCCTGGTGTAACGCGGGCCAATGGGCCTCCTCGGATTTCCGCCAGCTATTTAGCTGGCACAAGTCTGAGGAGGCCGTGTAATGGCTACGCTGACCTGGGAATGGGACGGAGATATGGCGGTCGCCATCCCCGCCCCCGGGCCAGCACAGCCAATGGCCCCCTCCTTCGCTGCCCAGACCGCCCCCGCACCCGCCGGTGCTTCACTTACCTTCTCCAGCGGCCACAGGGACAATCCGACAGCGGAGTGGTGGCCTGCCTGCCACAGAGCCGCAAAAACTAGCCAGGGGAGCTGCGAAGTGCCACAGAATCCTCTTGGAAAACAGGGCAATGCAAATTGGCAGGCATCAACATAATGTAATGGGGAGCCATGGCCAATAGTCACCAATGGTCAAGGGAGCTGCAGGTTGAAAAAGTTTGGGAAACACTATAAACAGTTGCCTGGGAGTATATTCCATTTTATTCAGTGGGGCTTACTTCTGAGTAGACATGCTTAGGCTCACACCATAGTTCTAATAACCTACTACACAATTAAAGGCGGGGCGTGTGCAAGTCGGACATCCGTAACTCGGGGACCCAGTATAAAATACAGTAAAATAAATAACACAGAAGAACTATAATAACAGTGGAAGCACCATCATAGGCCAAAAGCTCCGCGAAATGAGACAGTGTTCAATCAGTGCTGAAAGAATAGCAAAGGTCACATTGACTTAACTTCCTGGGGGAGAGAGCTCTACCTCTTGCGAGCCACCACAGAGAAGGCCGTCTCTCACATCACCATCAGGCGCACATCTGCCAGCAATTGGATGCACAGAAGCGTCCCACTCAGACGACCTCAGTGGGTGGGCATTTTCATGTGGGGGGAGGTGGTCCTTCAGGTACTCTGGTTTTAAGCCATTTAGGGCTTTAAAGGTGAACACCAGGAGCCTGAATTGCTTTGGAAAACTACCGGCAACCATTGCAGGTGACACAGCACAGGAGTAATGTGATCACTGTGTGAACATTGTTTCGCTCTGAAGCTAGCCAGATCAGCCTGTATTTGCATAAACAGCATAGTCCAGAGCAGAATTGGCTTTCATTGCATTGGCATGAATGGAGCCCCATAATTGTCATTCCTTCCCCCTGTGGTCAGATGCTTCCTTGGAGAGAATGGAGAATGCACCACCCAATTTATTGTGAGTCATCTTTTCAGGATTTTGCATAGGAAGGGCTTTTGTTTGCACACTATTATTTCTCTTTTTTTTTCCCTTTATGCAATTCAGGGATGGGGAAAAAAAGGATCTTTGAATAGCCTCTTTTGTCCAATGCTTCACCCTCCCCTCCTATCCTCATTGCCTCAGCAGCATCACATCATGCTACATTGATGGACAAATATTAGTTCATTGTCTGACTCATAGTTCTGTACTTGTGCATGAGTGTAGAACTGAATGAGTGTAGTTTATATGGATTCATGTCCAGATTTTTAGACCCTCTATATTCCCTGTGCTCCTATTGGAAGATGAGACTGAGAGTCAGTTAGCTTTTGGGATTGTTTGAAAAACGGTAGAGAAAGGTGGATCAGAACCAGTACTTGTTAGGGATTGAAGATCAGCCAACTGGCTTACAACCTAATCCTATGGGCCTTTTACGACAGCAGAACGAGCATTCTGCTGTTGTAAAAGGCGCAGCAACGGCGCTGAACATCATGCCACTGCCGGGCCAGCTGTAGCAATGCACCGGCAGCTTTGGAGCTCTGGCTGTACTGACTCCAGTAAGTTGGTGGCGGGTACATGTCATGGGGAGGGCAGGGGAAGTTTCTGGGCAGAGAGGAGGTGGATCCCGGCAGCACTTATCCCCTTTTCAAACCTGCCCCACCCCTTTTCTCTCCTCTGACTTACACTAGCTATGTAACTGGTGTAGGTCTGAGGAGATCCATAGACCACCATGATGCCTATGCATCGCAGAGGTTAGTAGAACATATTTTTACTCGCCTCTGGCAGGCCTCCTGATCGCACCCCCCACCATTGGATGCAGCGCACGCCCCATCAGTGCGACTGCATCATCATTAACAGTGGGAGATAGGATTAGGGCCTTAGATATGGGGCCTTTGTTTCTAAATCAGCACCAGCACTTAAAAGTATTTAATTCTGATTCGTAGGTTTTCTGTTCAGCAGAGTACATGTGATGCTGCTGCCTTATACTGAATCAGCCCATCTAGTTTAGTACTGTGTAGATTTACTTGTGATGGCTCTTCAGGGTTTCAGACGGGTCTGTGCCAGCCCTACCTGGGCATGCTGTGGATTGAACCTGGGATTTCTGCATACGATGCATGCACTCTACCACTGAGCTATAGCCCCTCCTGAGCTTAGCTCTTCTCTGAAACTGAAAGGATATACGTAACCAAAAGCATAAAATCAAGATCAAGTACATTGCTGAATTTGTGGCAATTGGAATATCTTCTTCATCAGGCACATGTACTCTGCTGAACAGAAAACCTACCAATCAGAATTAAATACTTTCAAGTGCTGGTGCTGATTTAGAAACAAAGGCCCCATATCTAAGACCCTAATCCTATCCCCCACTGTTAATGATGATGTTAATGAGGGAGAGTAGCTGTTGAATTATGGTTGGGAATGGCAGTACAGGTCCCCCCGTATCCACGGATTCCTCATCCACGGTTTCAGTTATCCACGGTTGAGGAATCCCCCCGCACCCTCCACAGCCCCCCCAGGCACTTACTTTTAGGAGAAACCTCTGTTTTTTTCTTCAAAAGTTCCGAGTATGCAGCTTCTTTGCAGGGACTTTTGAAGAAAAAAAGGAGGCTTCTCCGCTAAACGTAAGTGCCTGGGGGGGGCTGTGGAGGGCGGGGGGGTCGCGCCCGCCCCCCCAGGCAGTTACTTTTAGGAGAAACCTCTGTTTTTTTCTTCAAAAGTCCTGAGTGTGTAGCTTCTTTGCAATCCTGACCAACAAGACTTAGGTGCTAGCTAGAGACTCAGCAAGGTTGCTGAGACTCTAGCTAGCACCTAGGTCTTGTTAGTCAGGCCTGCAAAGAAGCTGTACACTCGGAACTTTTGAAGAAAAAACCCGGAGTTTTCTCCTAAAATTAAGTGCCTGGGGGGGCTGTGGACGGCGTGGGGGTGTGCTGGACTGCAGGGGGCCTCTGAAAACCATGGAGGGGGCGTTCGCCCCTTTCCGCGGTTTCAGGTATCCACGGTGGGGGCTGGAACGTATCTCCCGCGGATACGGCGGCCCCCCTGTATGTCCTGTACTTCTAAAAAACAAAAAAAGTTAAGTGATAGGTTTTGTGAATGATAAAACAGTGTCATTGTGATTTATATTTCTTAAAAATATATGAGTTTTGCTCTCTCTCTTCTTCCCCCTGAGATTTCTAGGCTGCCATCAGTAGTTTTGCCTATGAAATTTCAATCTTTGCTTTCAGTAAACAATGTGAGAAGGGATAAGGGAGTATCAGAATGAGAACAACCGAAACTAACGCTTTTGTCCTGTTCAGGAGAACAGCTGTGCTGTGTTCTTCAGCTCAAGGCTTCAGTCCTTTGTGTGTTTCTCTTTAGTTGCTCTTAAAATGAGCAGGTGTTTCCCTTCCAGACTCTGCCTGCATTATAAGATATATCTATTTGTATACCTAGGCAGATGCAATTAGACTGCTTACAGACCATTCACAGAAACACGTCAATTTCTTTGGATGTGTTGTACTGAATAAAGCAGGAATTTATACTGCTGTAGTTCGCTCAGATCAGTTGACAGATTAATTGGTGTAAACTCAGTGGGGGCTGCCTGGTTGCATGCAAATTGCAGGATCAGGTCAGTTAGCTCACAATTACACCTATTTTGATCCACACCCTCTGTGCTGCACCATACACAAATGGCAAACATACAAATGAGAGCTGTAGTGTTGGGTTTGGCTGTCAGATAACTCAGATTCCAATACTTACCACTCTCCTGAATGGGTGGCCTTGTTCAAGCCACTTACGGGAGGTGGGGAGGTTTTCATGTCGGGCAAACTGTTTTATGAAAAGAGAGCTCCCATTTCAGCTCAGCTCTATTTCAGACATAAAGAAAACAAGCCATGGTTAACCCTTATGTCTGCAGAAGATCTCAGTCAGATCAGTCTCTGTCTGATAATGTGTCATGCAGCTAGTTAATGCAGAAGAAAGCAAATCTTTTGGACTCTGGCTACTGCTAAAGCCTTAATAGCAGGTGTCAGAAGCAAAAGGGCCAAGGTGGAATTTTCAATCACAGGCTCAGTGGCTTATTTGCTATTAAATACTCTGTAGTAATTACAGGCTCCAGAAACCACTTGGTAAATTATACTTATCAAGGCCAAAAGTAACTGCTGCGTAACCTGCCTTCTGTTTTAAGAAGACAGAAATAACAGTGCATATACTTGGAAAAATTGCAGTTAAATCTTCCCCTCACCTCTCTATGACACTCTCAATTACATAACATTTTAGTTATGGAAACAGAGAGCTAGCAGTTACCATGTCATTGGTGAATATATAGTTGTCGCACATTATACTTAGACTATGTAACCTAAACCTTCTTCTAAGCGTTGTCTGACTTCATTCCTTTCTGCTAATTGAAGTCTTCTGAGGCCTTAACCCATAGTCTTGAAAAGAAAAGAAAAGAAAAGAAACTGACAGTAAACTGACCTGTGGTAATACCTTAGCTGTAATTCCTGACTCAGGAAGTCTGGAGAACTAAGCTTGGATTGCTTATCAGGAAGACACAGGTGCCTGTTACTCATTTGGTCTAGAATCGTATGCACATATGGTGCTGAAAAAAGGCCTGATTCACAAATCTATGTAAAGGTATCCCCCGCTTAACGACGGGGATATGTTCTAGAAAACCCGTCATATAGTGAAACCGTCATTCAGCGAGTCCTTAATGTAACACAGTGGAGTTGTAATAGGGAATGAATGGTAAACACAATGTACATTATGCGTGTAACACAAAGCACAACAAGATTTCTACCTGTCTATGGAGGTAGAAATACAAACACAGAGTGTTAAAGACAAGATTTTTTTTTTTGCATTTAAAATACAGTACTGTAGCTTTAATTCTTTGTTTACACTTTGGGAACCTCCGTCATATATGCAGATCGTCATTAAGCGATCCTTCATTAAGGGGGACACACACCTGTATTTGGTTGTTGACAGATTTATATTCTGCTCTTTCACCATTTCAGTCTTCAACTCTGCTTGAATCTGAGTTTCCCATATCCAAACTCAGTGCTCTACCTATGGCACTACACTACTTCTCAATGCCACAACACTGACTGTGCATAGCTAATAACAAAAGGGGTGCAGTGCAGCACCACACCATCAGATAAAAGGTTTCATGAGCAATATAAAGCGTACAAAATCAGAAGAGATTTCTCCTTAAATATTTCACTCCTTGGGCACAGCAGCAGCTACTCAACTCTGTATGACCTACAAAATCTCAAGTCCCTGGAAAATGGGTTTAAAAAGCTGAGCTGGAAGACCAGGAAGTCGTGAAGATAAATATCATGTTCAAAGAAGAGATAAAAAGATGCTGTGCCATGCAGCCTTGTGAATGGATTACAAGGCAAAGGTGGGCAATGTACACAGCACAGAAGGTCCCATCAAGAGCATCTCTTGAGCCAGAGGGCCACAGCTGATTTGTGTGTTTTACTTGCATGCAGTAAATTGGTATATCACTTTCATAAACATGGGAGATGTTAAGCTCTTGTTAACTGTACAATATTCTGAAATTGTTTCACACGGATATATACAGTAGTCTCACTCACCTGGCACCTTCCCTGCCTCTCCCATTTTATTTATTTATTTATTTATTTATTTATAAATTATACCCTCTTCTCCTTCTCAGAACATTCACAGCCTCTTTTATACCAGATGGAAAGGCCAGAGAGCACTGGGTTCCATCAGCATATTGATGGAACCTAACTCCAAATCCTCGAATAACCTCTATATAGATGTGGGACAAAACCCAGAAGTGGTCGTAAATCGCCGCAGAGCAGCGATCTAAAGCTCAGGGAGGCCCATGGAGGGGTCTTCAGACCTTCCTGCATCCTCCGGAAGCCATCAGGACCCCCAGTGATGAAAGGATGACCACTTTTCCACCCAGTGGTGGTGCAATCTTCAGGATCGCTGCTGCCGCTGTCCCACTGTCCCTGCCCAATGAGAATCAATGGTTCTGCTGATGGACCGCAACCCACCAGTTTGAGTACTGCTGCTCTAAACCATCAGTGAGAGAGGAAAATATATTTTAAGGGGGGTATGTGGGGGCACATGGGGGTGGCTAGTCCGTGGGTACGTGGGGCAACCATTGGCCTGCGTAGGAGTATGTGGGCCTCCAAAGGTTGGGAACCCCTGCATTAGAGTATCTGGACCTCCTTCCCTGTTCTCCCCTCCATGTCTCCCTCTACCCCAAAAATACATAATAGCAGCCCCCCCATAACTCCTCTTTCCAGGAGCTTCCCAAACACATACCTCCAACAAACAACCAAACACCACTGACACCCCGTACAAAACACACTCCCCAGACACAAAAGGAAACTGGAATGGAGCAATAACACCAGAACCCACCCTGCATTACCTCAAAAACAGGCTTACCATATCGCCGACCGGGACGTTCCTTTTTGCCCTTAAGGGAGGCGGGGGGAGGGGCGATAGAAGCTGGAGCGTCGCTCCGGCTTCTATCGCCCCTGCCCCCGCCTCCCTTAAGGGCAAAAAGGAACGTCCCGGTCGGCGATATGGTAAGCCTGCTCAAAAACCCAACCCACCTTACAGTCACGTTGTAAACCTACCTAACTAGGTATAGGACTGAACCAGTCCAATTCATTTGCACATCAATAGGCCACCTCTGGTGTTTATTCTGAAGGGAGGGGCAGGTGTAACATTCAGAAGGACGTTCTCACGTCATCAAAACTATGGAAGCTAAAACTCTGGTCGTTGTTTTTAATGTCCTGTGGTGTGTGGGCAAGGGAGCAGGTGAACTAGAGTAGTAATTAATTTCACTGACAGAAACACCAGACAATGAAATTACTGTGCCTCAGAGCAGGGCTACTACAGTAAATATTCTGCCAGAGGCAGGCAGAACACTGGTGCAGGATCCTGTGGGGAACAAACCAACATTCTTCATTGGGAGAATTGGAAACACTGTGAGGAGAGTTTAGGGCCCCAGCCTGTTTGTTTCACAGCTTGAAAGGCTGAGGGTATCCTTCCTATGTAGCAAAATGAAACAGCTGTCACTAGGATGCAAGTCCTGCTGTTCAGTTCCAAGGGGAAGTAGAGAATGAAAAGCCACTGCCAAGCCCCAGCAGCATCAGCAACAAATTCCCCTGATTGCTTGGTGCAGGAATACAGTTTGAAAAAAAGAGTATGAGTGCTGGAGATGGAGTGTGGTCAGCTGATTGTAGCTGCCCTTGGCCTGCGTCACGTCGATGTGCCCCACCATGCCCAATTTGCGCCCCCCCACCCGTTTTGGACTCATTTTGGAGCCGAACGGGCTCCAGGGAGGGAGGGAGGGCCGAGACAGCGCGGCGCTTCCCGACGGTGAGTGCTCCGCGCGTGCCCCCCGCGCGCCCGAGCACCTGGAGCTCCTGCTCCACTGAAGTTCCGCCGCTGCTTGGCCTTATAGTTGCTCTCCAAGATGGCTGACAATAGCTTTTGCGTTTGAATACTGTACCCTCTCCCTCCCAGCATGTTAGCCTTACTGCTGTTTTTCTGTCCCTTAGACAATGCACTTGTGGTGGTGAAACAGCAGTTAACAGGGCAAAGGCTTCCTTTTTAAATATAGTTGTCAGTACTCTTGCTAAAATGGAATGTACAAGATCCATCTCACATTTTTCCACATCCAAGGTAAAACAGGCTGCAGAGAGCATGTAAAAAAATGCAGTGAACACAATGGAGTGTTCAGGGCTTTTTGGTTTTTACCCATTTGATATTGCCCTTCAGTAGTGCTTCTGACCCTGAAGTCCCAACAGAAATGATCTCACTTTGTTTCTTGATAATAAAGTAAATGGAAATTGGCAATTTCATTCCTCATTGCTGTGACTGCAATCCAGCAGACCTGCGCTGGTAGAAATGAGTGAAACATAGATTGGAGTAAACTAACATGCCAACAGATAAACATGACAGGCTGCAATCCTATCCACGCTTACCTGGGAGTATTGACTATAATGTGACTTACTTCTGAGTAGATATGCGTTGGATTGGGCTCATAATTTAGGAAACTGTCAGCTGGGTTTTGAGCAAGCGTATAATACCTTGAATGTTTTACTTAACTATGACACATAACTTGTTTGAGGTATTTTCACATGTGATACTAAAAGTGTTTTTGTGCCTTTCTTGTGTTATTATATGTATGTGTTGTTAATGTGGTATATAAAGCAGGAGAAAGCCATTTAAAATTGATTGTACATTCTAGCCAGTGTAGGCTAGAATGTATTCACATTTCAGTATTCACATTTTGAATGTGGAAAATGCAAAAAGTATTTTCAGTATCAAGCATGAAAACACACTTTGTGTTTTGCATGATACTTGAACCAGAACACTTGTGGTGAAATTAGCAGACAAGAAGTCAGTAATAAGCAAAAGGATGTTTAGGTTTCAGAAATATTCAATATTCTGGTCTAATAGCCTTATTCAGAAAAGAACTGCAGTGCCTGCCCAATGTGTATATACCTGTGCGTTGTATCCAGACCCTCTTCTTGTGCCAGCACAGCTCCTCAGATCCTCACATCTTCCCAGTTGATCTGAACAGCATGATCAGCAGAGTCATGCAATATAACTGTTGCTGCTGGATTGTACCACTTCTTACTTCAGGTGGGAGATCAAATGTTTGATACTTCCCCCTATGTTTTAAACAACCCTATGTGTTTAGGTGGCGCAGCGGGTTAAACCGCTGAACCATAAGCTGTCGATCGAAAGGTCGGCAGTTCGATTCCTGCGACGGGGTGAGCGCTCGTTGCTTGGCCAGCTCCTGCCAACCTAGCAGTTCCAAAGCATGTCAATGCGAGTAGATAAATAGGTACCGCTTGTGGGAAGGTAAACAGCGCTCCGTGTTCCAGCTGCATGATACGCGCTGCGGCAAGGAGAGTCATGCCGGCCACATGACCATGGAGGCGTCTTCGGACAACGCTGGCTCTCCGGCTTTGAAATGGAGATGAGCACCACACCCTAGAGTCGGACACGACTGGACTTAATTGTCAGATGATACCTTTACCTTTATGTGTACAAAACTAGCATATCAGGGAGCTCTCAAAACATTTGATTCCTTTCCATACACTCTTCCCCCCCTAACCCAGAGGTTCTCAAACTGGGAGGCACGGCTCCCAGGGGAGTCACAGAAACCTGCCAGGGGAGCCGCGGATACCTGCTAGGGGAGCTGCGGAAACCAGCCGGGCCCCGCGGAGTGCCACAGAATCCTCTCGGGAAACAGTGCAATGCCAGTTGGCAGGCATCAACATATTGTAATGGGGAGGGAGCCACGGCCAGTGGTCGCCAATGGTCAAGGGAGCCGCAGGTCGAAAAAGTTTGGGGAACAGTGCCCTAACGCCTCGTTGCTTGGAGTGGTACTGGGCAAGATCATGCAAATCCACTGATTCTGTAGCTTGGCCCTTGCCCCCGGTTTTGCTGAGCACATTTTTATGTGGAGGGGGAAAGATTAGAGGGAGGGAGAGTTGACTGTGGCTTATATGGCTTGTGGATTCTCCCACATGCAGACTGTCAGACTGTGACATTTACTCTACATAGTTACATTGCTATGACAGAAGAGCAAGTTATTCTAGTCTAGAGCCATATTTCCACAGGCCAGTTTGGTTGCGACGGTGTGAGCTGCTGGCGCTGTCCGCATAAGTATGTGCAGTCAGATGAACTGTCAGATGAGCTGGTAACTCAGCAATAGTGGGGAAAAAGTCCACTTCTTTACATTAAGCGATGCATCAAAATGCAATTTACACACACCAAGAAGGGGGCTGGCAAAATGCGAATGATTCCTTTTGAAGCTAATACTATGTTGTGTTCAAGAAAGCTGCACTATTCCCTTCTGAGATCCAAACAGTGGTCAAGTGGATAGTTACAGGATGTTTGTATTGATTATTTTATATCAGAAGGATATGCTTCCCTGACAGTTAACGAAGGCTCTTGCTTCTATCTATGTCAGTGGTGGCCAACCCGCGGCACGCGTGCCACAGAGTGACACGGGAGGGTCCGTCGGGTGGCACGCCGCCCACCGCCTCCCTCCCGGCTTCTCCCTCTGGGTCCGCACGACTCCGGAGGCCGGGAGAGAGCGTCCTCCCCTCACGCCGGCTCGGCCTACACTGCCCAGGCCTGAGCCGGAGATTTTGCACATGCGTACGACGCCGATGCGTTGTACGCATGTGCGAAATCGCCTGCTCAGGCCTGGGCAGTGTAGGCCGAGCCGGCGTGAGGGGAGGACGCTCTCTCCCAGCCTCCTCCGCTCTCCTCGCTGGCAAGAGGCCGCCTGGGCCCGGACTTCGGGCTGTGGCAGCGGCTCTTGAGCCCCAGCAGCAGCGGGTTGCCCCGGGCAGCGGGGACAGCGGGGCAGCTGCCTGGACCGCGGCAAGGGGCAGCGGCGTGAGGAGTGATGACGGCATGCAAGCGCCCGATCCTCCACCGCTGTTCCCACTGAGGAGCCGCTTCTCGGCGTCGGCGTTCACGTTGGAGTTAATGTCCTCCATGGCACCCCACGGCAGCCTCTCAGCCCACTGGGCAGCAGCAGGAGCGCCGCCGCCTCGCAGGCTCCCTCCTTCTGTCAGGCGGCGCCGCTTCCTTCCCGCCCACTCGCCTTCCTTCCCCTCAGACTGGGCCGAGCGAGAGAGAGAGAGAGAGAGAGAGAGAGAGAGAGAGAGTGTGTGTGTGTGTGTGTGTGTGTGTGTGTGTGTGTGTGTGTGTGTGTGTGTGTGTGTGTGTGTGGCAAACTACAGAAGCACATGAGGAGAGAGAGAGAGAGAGAGAGGGCAAACTACAGAAGCACATGAGGAGAGAGTGTGTGTGTGTGTGTGTGTGTGTGTGTGCAAACTACAGAAGCACATGAGGAGAGAGAGAGAGAGAGAGAGAGAGAGTGGGCAAACTACAGAAGCACATGAGGAGAGAGAGAGAGAGAGAGAGAGAGTGTGTGTGGGCAAACTACAGAAGCACATGAGGAGAGAGAGAGAGAGAGGGCAAAGTACAGAAGTACATGAGAGAGAGAGAGAGAGTGTGTGTGTGTGTGTGGGCAAACTACAGAAGCACATGAGGAGAGAGAGAGAGTGAGAGAGAGTGTGTGTGTGTGTGTGTGGGCAAACTACAGAAGCACATGAGGAGAGAGAGAGAGAGAGAGAGGGCAAACTACAGAAGCACATGAGGAGAGAGAGAGAGAGAGAGAGAGAGAGAGAGTGTGTGTGTGTGTGTGTGGGCAAACTACAGAAGCACATGAGGAGAGAGAGAGAGAGAAAGAGTGAGTGAGAGAGAGAGAGAGTGTGTGTGTGTGTGTGTGTGTGTGGGCAAACTACAGAAGCACATGAGGAGAGAGAGAGAGAGAGAGAGAGAGAGAGAGAGAGAGAGAGAGAGAGAGAGAGAGAGAGAGTGTGTATGTGTGTACTTGCATTAGACTACTACACCATCCTGGCTCATTTATGGTTCATTGTTACGTGCTCTAAGAATGATATAACAATAAACCTTAAGTAACTGAAGGTGATTCTGTTTTTATTTAAACATGGTTATTTAATAAAATAAAAACATGGTTATTTATTATTTATTTATTTACTTTATTTATTTATTTTTGTGGCACGCCCAAGATACAAAAAAACTAAAAGTGGCACATGTCATAAAAAGGTTGGCCACCACTGATCTATGTGGATTGTAGCAGGCCACCCAAAGTGGCAAGCTGGGAGCCCATTCTTGCAAGGAAAAATGCACAGTGCAGGCTGTAGAATAAATGCTTCTCTGGACTCAACATTAGATTTGGGGAGGGGGCTTTGCCCATAGAAGGCCAAAATTCCAGTGCCCCCCAACCCATTCTCAACCCAGCTGTAGGGTGCACTACTGGGCTCCACAACCTGCATCAGTCCATACCTCATTGCTGCTCTCTTTTCTCCCAAAACCCCTTAACTTGCAGGCACCACTTCCTTCATGACGCAGACTCCTCTCATAGCCAAGGGGAGGAGCAGGGAAAATAGACAGTAAGACACTGTTTTCCTTTATTCCCCATAGTTACTGATCTGTCAGAGGCCATAACAGCCTGTTCTTTTTGTCTTTTGAATGTACGAATTGGGCTGCATTGGATGACCCTCTGAAAACTGATGGATCCAGGTGGCGTGCCACTAACATATGAACTGCTTGCCATGTGTAACAGGTATCAAATTGCTAGAGTTGGCCAGATACAAAGAAGGACAGGGCTTGTGGGTCGTCTGTAGGATTTTGGTTAGTGCAGCGTTCCTTATCCATGCACCACAAGCTGCATCTGCCAAAATGTCCTTTACATAATGTCCATCGTTAACAATACAGAAACCCTGACATTCTTTGCATACATGTGATTGCAGGACAAGTGACCATGAAGCTGCTGTTTGTGTGAATGGGACTGTCAGGAATACCTGGAGATATTTTACCTTGTGTTTGAAAATAGATTAAATGTTAACTTCAAAGGAAGGTAGAAAAAATCTAGAAACTCCTCCATTCTTACTGTCTGTCAAGGACCTATATGGGCTTGGAGTTTGCCTGAGTCAACCTTTTACCTCCCCACCCTTAGGAGATTTTCAGCCCAATCCTAACTAAATTCCCATGCAGCGATACAGCAGCGTCAGCGCAGGCTATAAGGTATTCCGCAGGGGAATTTAGCATTCTGGAGGTCTCCTCGGGGTAAGGAGACATTTGTCCCCTTGCCCCAGGATAAGCCTCAGCATGTGCAATGGGTCAACCCGGCCCTGGGCCAGCGATATTGCTGGTGCAAGTCTGCATTGATCTGCAAGTCTGCATTGATCTGTGTCGGTGGACTCCAGCCTTCCCACCAGCACGAAAAGGCCCTACACTGTTGCAAAGCCCTTTATGGCACTAAATACTAGCGTTCTGCCAGCAAAAACGGCGCATAAGGTTGGGCCATTTAATTTCTAGCTTCCTGGCAACTTAGAGGTAGCAGGCTTCCACACCCTTGCTATCGGTGTCCTTGTGTAAAGCTACTGGTAGCTTTTGCAAGATAAGACATTTTAACTATGGATGCTGTAATGGGAAGGGAGCCAGTCAGGGGCCACCTACCTCTCCTGAACCTTTCGTATTATGCAGACTACTGTTAACTGACATCTGTGAGCTCTCACATTAAGCTACTTACAATAGTAGAGGGCTCTTCTAAGAATGAAACTAACCTAAAGTAACTTCTGAACTGACCCATATAAATCAATTAATTTTTCTAAAATGCCGCTTTCCCAACACGGGTTCAACGCAGTTTGCAACGACAGTGAGAAACTACAGTAATAAAAATGTATTTTAAATGTATCTTATGGAGCTGTATGTCTGGGGTGAAGGATGTCCTTTGCATGCAACATGCCCTAGGTTCAGTGCTTAGCACCTCTGCATAGGGCTGGGAAAGACTTTTTTTCTGAAACGCTGGAGAGCCACTGCCAATCAGTGCAGAGACATGACTGTGTAGGATGGACCAATGGTCTGACCCAGTACAAGGCAGCTTCATACGTTCCTGTGAACACAAATGAAACAACATACAGATATAGCTCGCCTGTTAGAAAATCCCTCTAAGAGGAAATCCCAAAGGTCAGTTGAAAAAGAAAGGGTTGACAACCCTTCTGGAAGGCAAGCAAAGCAGAACAATTCCTCGGTTCCAAAGGGAAGTTATTCCACAGCCTTGAAAGTACATGATTCTGGCTGCAGATGTGTGTATTGAATGGAGACATGGTAACTGAAATGAGCACATTTGTAGAGACAGGGATTCTGTATCTTCATCAGCTGCATAACAGACAGTAATCATGCCTTTGCCACCACAAGGATGCAGTGATGATAGGGAATGCTGCACACCAGTTGATTTTGAGTTGTCATGCGCTGAGTGTCTGTCTGTAAAACACGGTAACTGGTTCCACAGTAATCTGGTAGTCATAGTTTGTCTTTCAAAACAAAACACAAGCTTTCTCCCATAATCAATGTGTTTCAGAGTGGCTAACACTTTCTTCTGTTCTCTTGCAGAGCCCCTGAAATCATCCTTGGTTTACCCTTCTGCGAAGCAATTGACATGTGGTCTCTGGGATGTGTCATTGCAGAACTTTTCTTGGGCTGGCCTTTATATCCAGGAGCTTCAGAGTATGATCAGGTTGGTACTATTGACGTCCTCGGCGGACGCTGTGTCCTATCCTCCCTCCCAGGCCTTGAGCCCTGTCATAGGACTGCTTGGTTCTACACCAGCTAAAGAGCTGGCAGAGAACCTAGTAGTCCCATTGCGGTGACTGGGGTTTTACCCGGGGTAAGTGGGCAAATGCCTGCTTACCCTGAGTAGACCACCAGATGCCTCCTCCCCCGGTTAGGATATGGCATGGGCTGCACTGAATAGCCTTCATTGGGGAGGGGGATAAGGATTGGGTTGCCCATCTGCAGAGGCAGAAATACTTCTAGAAATACTTTTAGAAATACTGGGTAAGAGAGACATTCACAGTGCTACAGTATTTCCTTGCCATACCCCATTGGTCCAATTCTTTACTGTGTTAGTACTCTGCACATCAGCATATGAGTTGTCTATATGTTTCCTCTAGAAGGAAACTGTGAAAGCAGGACACCAGCCCCGTTCTAGGATTTCGTACACAGTCCTTTTAGTACAGATGAGGAAAATGTACCTCCAGTCTTCACAGGACAGGAATTGGAAGATGTTGAGGATCTCTCCTAGTCTAAGCTCACTCTTGAAACCCCCCTCCTCTTTCTTGTGGCCATAGATAGACTTTGTATATCCATCAGGGCTACATGTCCACCAGGTGAAGAGAGTTACTTCATCCTAAGTATTTATACCTGTTGTTACATGCCACTAGACCTGGATCACAACCAGAATGTGCAGTCTACATTCTGCCATTCAAAAATGATGAAGATGGAGGGGGAAAAAACATTGTAGCCTCCCCCCCTGCTTGAACAAGTCCTCTTGAAATTAGTGCTTGAGGATCAAAGCAAAAGTTGTAAAAGGCTCTTTTGCCAATAAAGCACGCCCTTAAGGCACATAGGCAGTCCTCTTTTACCTTTAGCACTTTTCCTTAATCTTTACTGTCTGTGGGTAAAGTGATGTATATTCCCAGACTTCAAAGGCAACAAGAGGATAGCGAGATGGCATTTAATTGCAAAAGGAAATATACTTGTATAGCACCTAGTTATTTAGGCCCTTAATACATAATAAATATTATTAATGGTTAAAGTCTGTGGGCCTTTGCCTTCCTTTTCAGTCCTCAGATTGATGCCCTCCGTTCTCTCTCAGTTTCCTTGTGCTTTGTTCCATTGTTGTAAATATGTTATTTCCCCCCACCGAAGGATGAATGTTGATTTCTCATCCTCCTCTTACAGATTCGGTATATTTCACAGACGCAGGGCTTGCCAGCTGAGTATTTGTTAAGTGCAGGGACGAAGACAACAAGGTTTTTCAACAGGGACACAGATTCACCATATCCGCTGTGGAGGCTAAAGGTAGGAAATGGTTTCAGTCTCTCCTTTTGTCTTCGTCAGGATTTGCATCTCTTAAGAATGGAATGTTACCAATACACTTCTCCAAAGCACCAAGATGAACTGAGATACAGTTGCTGCAACAACATTTGTAGCTTCTGGCTGACTTGGGGGGTTGGCACTTGGTTGTTTGCACAGGATGGATGGAATCTTCCGAATCTTCGCTGTCTTAAGAATCAGAAGTCAATTCATGGAAAGGGCTCAATGAAAGGAACCAGATATGGTTCTTATGTTCTTATGGATCCCTCCTGAGCTCCTTCTTGGACTAGTTTGACACTATTGCTTCTTTGTATAAGAAGAATCCTTAGGGATCAGACCAAGGCTTCATCTAGTTCAGCATCCTCTTTCCCGCAGTTGCCAACCAGGTACCTCTGGGAAACACATAAACAGGACACAAATGCAAGAGCTCTCCTCCACCATTGCCCTCCAGAAACTGCTGATCACTGGTGTACTGCTTCCAAACACTGAGATTTCATTTAGCTATCAATACCAATAACCACCACTTATCCTCCATTAACCTGTCCCCTTTTAACACCACCTAAACTAGTGACCATCACTACGTCACATGTGCACATGATAAGGCAGGACCCATAAGAATCCACAACTAACTCAACAGAGTCGGTGCAGATTCGGAAGGGGAAGTGCTCAGCTGGATGATTCCTCCCTCTCTTCCAGAAACCAGTGGTGATGATGTGAGTGATGGAGGTCCCATTGCTGCTTGGAGAATCCCAGCCGCATTAAGAGAATCCCATTGGTTGCTACAGGAGTCACAGCTGCCTCAAAGATCACTTAGAAAAATCTAGAGTCATGCAGTGACTCTAGGCATTCTTTACTTTATGTGCGAGTCCAGCATAGAGTTAGGAAAATCATCATATGATTCTCGATTTCCTAAGTGAATTTTGAGGCTGCTGCAGCTCTGGCACTATGCACTAGCCACAGAGAGGATCAGGGAGGCAGGGGAGACAGCAGGGGACCTATAAGATCCATGGGCCACCAGCATGTGCCTGAGTAGACTTGCCCTCTGGAGGCAGCACTGTAACTCAAGATAAGTTTTACAAGATTCAGCCACCCTCCTGAGCTTGACCTCACAGTCTTTTTTCAATGCCATGCTTCCGCTTTGGAACTTGTGTAGCAATACGAAAGAAAAAGCCGCCTCTGAACACATAAAAAGTTACATAAATTCCCTTGGCATTTAGTAACCAACTCCCACCCAGAACACATGGAGTCAGGATCAACAGCCTTGTAATGAATTCCATTATTATCATCCACATATTGCATACAGGGAAAGGCTCTTCCCATATTGGGAATGGGAATGCTGAGGCTAAGAAGTGGTGGCTTTGCTGAAGACTAGTTGGTGAACTCTTGTTGGAGGTGATATTTGCACTGGTGACTTTCTAACTTAAAGCTCACATTATCTCTATGTCATATTATCTCTATGTGTTGTTATTACATTATTACTATGTTAATGTGTTAATCACCATCTCTGTGATAATATTGTGAGGTTGCATTCTGCTGTCTGTGTTAGCTGTGATATCACCACCTGCTACAAATAAAGCCATGTGGTACTCCCAGTCTAGTGACTAGGTTGATCCATCCATCCATCCATCCTTCCATCCATCCAACCATCCCTCTCAACTATGATTTTTGACACAAACCATGAATGATGGATGGATGTATTTGCTTGTAAGACCGAGACCATATAGAAGAATAAGATACTACTATGTGTTGCTGATCTTGCAGTTCACATCTGGTGAAAATAGTGACTTGAAACAATGGGCTTTCTTTCAGACTATATCATTACAAGTGAGGTGGGAAAATCTATAAATAATGGATCATGGTGCTTTGGAACAGGGCCAAAAGGGATGGCAAGTGTTGTTGTGTTCGTCTGAAGTAGCAATGAATGTTGTGTATAAATCAAGATGACTGCAGATAACTGAATGTTTCCTGGTTCTGAACAGACACCAGATGATCATGAGGCAGAGACGGGGATCAAGTCAAAAGAAGCAAGAAAGTATATTTTCAATTGTTTGGATGACATGGCACAGGTAAGAATGTTGCTAAAATACCACATCGACCAGTAATGTCCAGTGCGCAGAGCACACCATATGACAACAATGCATGTTCTAGTCGTGCAAAACCTTTAGAAAGAGTTTGGTCCTATGTATTATCTGTTTGCATCAAAGAGCCATCTTATATTGCATTACACTTGTGGCAGTGAAGCCTCGCATCAGCCAGAGGTGGGCAGCATGTGGGAGAAAACCAGATTTCATTACAGTTTGATCCTGTGTATCAAGTCAATCCTGTTATGTTCAACTGAGCTTATTCCCACATAACTATGGGAATTGTAACCTTTGCAAAGAAGCTGTTTGTAGTTTGCTTCAACAGAAGGTGCTCTTAAGGTGGTTGCTGCCAGATCAACAATATGTAGCTGAATTGTAAAGATAATTGCAACTACAGCTGGGTGGGGAGAGGGTGCAGCAGCATTTTGCCTGCTTTCCCCTCCTAGACAGAGATCTTTCCCAGCCCTGCTGCCCAGTCATTTTAACAGGAGATGCCAGGGCTTGAACCAGGAACCTTCTACATGCCAGGCATGTGTTCTGCCAAAGAGCTGTAGTTTTTTTTGTGTCCAAGGCTTCAAAAAATGTGGATCTGTTACTGACCCAGTGCCCCTTCCAGGTGAACATGACAACAGACTTGGAAGGAAGTGATATGTTGGTGGAAAAGGCAGACCGGCGGGAGTTCATAGATCTGTTAAAGAAGATGTTGACTATAGACGCGGATAAGAGGATAACACCGATTGAAACACTCAACCACCCATTTGTCACCATGACACACCTGCTTGATTTCCCCCATAGCACACAGTATGTTTCTTTCGCTCTACTTTGGGTTGGAGATTTTGAAGAGGGTTTCTAAATCGCCAAATGGACCATTGACTGATATCAGTTTCTTTCAAAGTATGTTTGATTTTTAGCAGCAGCAAAACAGACTGAGCTTGGATACAGAAGAATGATTCTAGCAACAAGAGCCTTTTGATGAGTAGGATTGTCAGTTGCTGCTCCAGAAACAGCCTGTTTCTTTACAGCTTTGGGGCTGTGAACCTTATTCAGGAATTGTGCCCCCTGCTCTGTGTTCCAGTGGTTTAGTCAGCTGCTGCCCTGCCTGCTGTGCGTAGCTGGACTTCATTTACACCCAATCAGACACTGGGGTGGATTACTGTATCCAAAAGACAGGAGTCACCAGTCCTGATTAAGAACTCAATGCCAGGAGATGGTAACCTACTGGACAAAGTAGGAAATTGCTTAGGAAACTCATGGAGTCACTTTCTTTGTGGAGATTGTAAGATCGGAACCATATGTTAACCAAAACACAGGACTGCTGCTGAAAATGGGAGCCATGAGTCTTGTTATCTCTCCCATGTTTCTGTATAGTGGAACGCTTAGTACAATGGTGGCCAACCCATGGCACGCCATGTGCCACATTTTATGTAGATAATCTTGAGCGTGCCACTTAAATAAATAAATAAATAAATAAATAAATCTAAGGTAATGAAAATATTTAAAGCACAGTGACAGCGCAAGAAGAATAAGGCGCAGTGGGGTGCAGAAACTTCCTCTAGTGCCACAGACTTGGAAAGATGCGCTGGGGTCAAGAAAGAGAGAGGAACTTCAGCGCTCGGCTCGAGCAGGAACAGCAGTGCGTGCCACTTCAAAAGGCTCGGCATGCCACTAAGTGGTACCCGTGCCGTGGGTTGGCCACCTATGGCTTAGTATATGCTTGGTCCATGATGTCAAGATGTCCATTTTCCTGCCTTCATTTCACATCGACTGCTTCTTCTGGATTTAGGGATCACACAGCCTTGTTATATGACAACACGAAGTCAGTTGTGCCAAAAATTACAGAGAAGCAGGGGAATGATGAGATTCATGTTTGCCAATTTCAGCATCAGCCAAGTATTTCAAATAACTTGTAGTTCTTTCCTGTGTAGTGATGGGCAACCCAATCTGAACTAAATTCCCCCATGCCGATGCAGTGGCACCAGCGCTGGCTACGCTATATCCTGCAGGGGAATTTAGCAGACAGGAGCTCTCCTTGGGGTAAGTTACCCCAGGGAGAGCCCCCACTGCCACTATGGGTCAACTTGGCCCTGCACCATTGATATCACTGGCAAAAGTCCGAGTTGATCTGTGTCAGCGAATCAGATCCAGAAAGGGGGATAGGATATGGTGTGCGCCAGCGCCGCTGATCCTGCTCCCCTCCCGGGCCCAATCTGCCCACTTGCAGATCCGCCCAACCTTGTCTGGTGGGCATTGCTCCTCATGTCAGTGGGATGTCTTAGGCCATCCCATCACTGCTGCTAACTGTTGTGCTGTTGCAAAGCGCTTTATGGCATTTTTGTGACAGTGCGTGCTGGCAGAGCATGTGCTCCACTGGTGCAAGGATAGAATTGGACCATGAATAAACGTCAAAAATGGTTGAGTTCTTTGAAATTCCATAATGGGAGTGGTGAGTTGGACTTCCTGACCCTGGAAGTGTCTTCTAAGCTGATGGGTTGTTTTGTTTTGTTTTGTTTTGTTTTTTGTGATACTACTGCATCCCAAATTATTATTTTTTTCCTTTGAGATCAAAAGCTTTTAAAATAATAAACTGCTGAGCCCGATGTAAATAAGGGATGTTCATGCATGGTGTTAAAACTCTTGTAAAATTACAAATGCTCATTATATAAATATTTGATTGTTCCAAATGAAATTGCAGAAAATTATAAGTCATTACTGCTGAATCTGCTTGTTACGGGAACTGTGAATGTTCCCGTAGCTTTGGAACTGATCAGTAGTGTGTTTCTGGGGAAATGTGCTATTTTCCCCCAGCATTCCTCAAATGATTAAACTTGCTGAGGTTAGGTTGCAAAGTTGAGTGATTTCAAGGTTTTAATAAAGCTCCAACACTTAGAACAATAATCTGCTGACACCGAGACTGCATGGGGGACAAGCTGTGATTTCAGCTAATCATGATATTTGCATAATTGATGTTCAGATAATTGAGATCTTACCCCTTTGGGCCTCAGGGTATATCTACGATAGATGCTTATTACTGTTTTATTCCATTTTAATTGCCATCTCTTGGTCAGCAGAAGAACAAGGTGATGAAGTCCTGAATTGGTAGAGGAGACTGTACCACTTCAGAGTGCAGATGAGGGTACCATTTTAATGCCCTCCCAAATTAAAAGCTCCCTTGCAAGAAGAAAGCTGGCATAGTAGGGAGGAAAGTCAAGACTGTCCTGTCCACGCAGAGAGCTGCATAGCCCCCCCCCCCCCACTAAGTTGTTGGTGCTGATGCTGCTGAAGAGAGGAGAGATGTTTTAGCCTGGTGCATGCTTCTCCTCTCCTCCACTACCTCTCTCTCTCTGCTCAGCTGGTTGCTGCTGCTGAGAAGAGAAGTCCTTCTAGCTCTCCAGCTGTCCTCTTCTTCACTTTCTGCTCCTTTTGAAATTCAACACAGACAATGGAAGAAGAGTAGCTATTTGCCTGCTAGCTGTCTGGGTGTAACTCATTGCAGCCGCATAACCAAATAGTAGGGGTTGAGGGACAGGGGACAGAATTTGGCACCCAGCTTCAGGTCCCAGAATATCTTGGGCAGCTACAAAGAAAGGTTCTAGCCTGCCTGTAGCTCTTCTGTAAGTTTTCTCCTTTTTTTTTTTTTTTTAGATAGTAATGATATCTCCCACTGGCCATCTGAAATGATGCAGTCCACTCTACAACCTCAGGGTTTTGCTATCTCATTCTATTGCATGTGTAGATCCAGCCAAATAATCCTGGGAATTGTAGTTTGGTGAGGGTGCTGCATGTTAGGGATCCTAGCTGCATCTCCCCTCCAGAACTAGAGTTCTGTGTTCCCTGGGGAGAAATTACGTCTGTGAAACCAGTTTCAGTTTGGTAGTGTAGTTATTCTGTACTGCAAATGGATAGTATCCTTTTGGCACCCAGTGCCAGAATTCCTCCATCTGACAAATTAGCCTTCCTGTTCTGGTTCTTATATATCCTCTTTCTCTGTAAACAGTGTCAAGTCCTGTTTCCAGAACATGGAGATTTGCAAGCGGCGGATGAACATGTACGACACAGTGAATCAGAGCAAGACCCCATTCATCACCCATGTTGCCCCAAGCACATCAACCAACCTAACCATGACTTTCAACAACCAGCTCAATACAGTCCATAACCAGGTGAGGAAGCCATTATTATTGAGCCTGAGACAGGACACAAAACCCAGTACCTGAGATTTCAAAGGTACACAAATTCCAGGTCGACTACTTTACCAGCTGTTCCTACATTACTAACAATTTACTACCTCTTATCAATGGACAGAACTCTATGTGTTTTCCTCATTCTTGTGATGTTGGTATTTGGACAGAATTCAGCAGATGGATAATCTCAGTGTTTATTTTTGGGTTTTTTTCTTTTGCAAATTTCTAGCCCTTATGATTGTGAAGGCAAACTTGCAATACATGTTACTATTATATTTACCCCACCCACCGAGCATTCATGACCTCTCCTGTTATCTCATGACTGGTGAGGTAAGGTAGATAAGTAGCTGAAGGTCACAAAGAAAGGTTTGGGCTGAGCCAGGATTTGAACTTGGGTCTTCCTGATCTAAGGCCAACATGCTAGTCACCACGTTGGTACTGTCCTAACCACAATCCTTCCTGGGCTCATCGCTTCTCTCTGTTTTTTCCTGGTCAGTTGGCAATCCTAAGCAGAATAATGGCATATATAATGACTAAATAGAAATCCTCATCTTTACTCATATTTACCTTCCTCCTTACTCCTTCCCCATTTCTTTTGTTGTTCTATCTTCTGTTTGTCTTCTTTTTTAATTTGTTGGCTTCTTTTATTTAGATCATTTCAAGAAAAAAAAACTGGCTTTTTCCAACATTACCATCTCCTTCATATTTTGTTTTTATTTTATTTTAAATCCCATCATTCCTTTAGGCCACCAACCTGGCTCCCACCTCCACCACCAGTGCCACTATTTCCTTAGCCAACCCTGAAGTCTCCATACTAAACTACCAATCTGCACTCTACCAGCCCTCGGCAGCGTCCATGGCCGCGGTGGCCCAGAGGAGTGTGCCCCTGCAGACAGGAACTGCGCAGATATGTGCTCGGCCTGACCCCTTCCAGCAAGCCCTCATCGTATGTCCCCCAGGCTTTCAAGGTAAGATGCAGGCCTTGCCCACTGTAATCTAACTCTTCTGCTCTGATCTCGTTTCATTTGAAAGTGCTCCTACTACTAGGACCAGTGCCTCACTGGCATTAACGAAGACTACACAGAGCCATAGTTGGCAATCTTAGAAATAAAAATGAGCAAGTAAGCAAACAAAAACTAGGAAGGCCTGCAGCTACATTGACATCAAAAGAAGGGGGGGGAGGCGCAGGTACAATTATAAATGTTTATCATCCCGCTATCCATGCATGTACCAGTGAAGGAGTCAGGCCTAGGGCCATATTATGTGATGTTAAGCACATGCTTTTTTTTAAACTCTAAATCAGTGGTTCTCAAAGTTTTTGAGAAACTTTTTCTCAGTTTTTGAAGTTTTTGAGAAACCGCCATTTTCGGCCTTACCGGGGCTTCGGTGAGGCCTGCGCAACCCTCTGCAGGCCTCCCTGATCTTCAAATCGCCCCAAAATGGTGATTTTCAGGCACTTTCGGTTTTCGCATCCCTGCAGACAGGGGAGAACTCTGAGTGTCTGCAGGGGCACGAAAACCGGATGTGCATCAAAATCACAATTTTTCGGCAATCCAAAGATCGGGGAGGCCTGCAGAGGGAAGCGCAGGTCTCCCTGAAGCCCCCTAAGCCCTGGTAAGGCAAAAAACGGCTGTTTCGATGACGTTTTTCCCGTCAGCAGTGGGGATTGCCGCTGCCACCACTATGATGTCCCCACCCCTTAAGGGGGCAGGGTACAGCTTTTGTTCTCAATGGTGGGTCGCGACCCACCACTTTGAGAACCACTGCTCTAAATAGCAGCTGTGGGGAGCCAGAGCCAGACCAGGATTGTGGCAAGGGTAAAAGCTCATACTAAGGTCTTGATCCAGATGACCCTCCTTCCCCAGATGATCTGTCATGGGTGCATTAAACGAGGTTATATGTAAGGGAGCATGGATAGTTGCACTGGCCTGGGGTCACAGGGCATTGTGCCCATCGCCAATTTGCTGGAGGATTTTGTGGAATGGTCCTGGCCCTGGGAGACCAAGAGAACAGCCTGCTTGGGGCTCTTACACAAGGGTAGCCATTGCGTGCCCTGTATTTGTGCTCAGCCACTGCTGGGAAGCCTGCGCTACTACCACCTGGCTCCCTTCCTCTCATTTTTATCCAAAGATATTAAAGTTATTTGCAGATATTGATGTCTCGGTGCACTGCTGTGCAGCAGACATTTTATCCTTTTATGCAGGGTTAAAATAACATAAAAGAGCTTGAGGGTGGAATCCTGAAAAGTCCCCTGAGTCTTATTTACAAAAGCTACAAAAGGCATTTGACTATTTTGGGCAAAATTTTATCCTTAGCAGCATCCAAGTTGAAAGGCACAAAGCAAGCAGGGCAGTGGGAAGGATGACAGGCACTGGATCCTCGATAGCTGCCCTTGCTTTTAGCATTAGGCAGCGCTTAAGGATGACAGGCACTGGATCCTCGATAGCTGCCCTTGCTTTTAGCATTAGGCAGCGCTTCCTTCTCATCGCAGATGTCTCTTTTTCCATTCAGGCTGCTGGGTTGAGCCAGCCTATATCAGAAAACTATTGGAAAATGTCACCATAAATTGATTTACTTAGCTCATTTTCTATCCCACCTCCTTCATAATGGCTCAGAGCTGGTAACAACAACATTTAAAAATAAAACCAAATACCCACAAGACAAACGTCACTGTCTCCTCTTTTTTCAGAAGAGAGTGAGCTGTTCTTTCTGCAATTAGATTGAGCAAGTTATTTTTGCTGGCTTGGGTCCATAGTAGTGCAGGCAGAAGTCCACTTGCACAATGGGCCTTTCTCACCCCTCCTCCCCATTAGAGGCCTCTGAAAACCATCCCTGAGGGGAGGGGACCCTCTAGAATGGCAGGGGGGCTGCAGTGATGTTCCACATGCAAGTGCCCCTGCCCAGTTTCTGCCAACACCCATCCTACTGCAGCCCCCTGCTCCACAATCCACACCATTCTGAAAGGACTCTCAATCTTTAGGGGAAGACTTGGGGAAGGGGCCGGTGGCGCAGGGAGCTGTGGTGGGGAAGAGGGGGCAGAATTCTACTTGCCCTACCCTGGATCCAATCCTCTGTATTTTTTTCTTATTCTGGCACTCTGAGTTGCTGCTTTAGATTAGACTTTTTACCAAATTGTTTTTCAGATTTATTTTTAGATTTGAATTTTAATTGCGATTTTTAAACACTTGTTTTTATTGCTGTGGGAGCTGTTAATGGCTGAAGGGTGGTGTGGCCCCTGTGGGCATCCATTCTCCCTCCGCCCCACCCCACCCCACAGGAGGAGGTTCGTGTCATAGGGGGGCAGGAGCAACATATAGGAGATGGGGAGACAGGAAGATAGTGCTAGGAAGGGTTTATTGGAGGGTTGTCTTTTTACACGGGTACAGTGGGGACGGATAGGAATGAGCTGTCGTACTCAGCTGGTCTGGCTTAGCGGTCTTCTCCTCACACTGACCTCCTCCTGAAGCCCAGAAGCCAGGGTTGATTGCTGCCCCTTCCCACAGTCTCCATGGGATTTCAAGGTGCTGAGGTCCAGGTGGGGACTGGTCCAGGGTCAGGGAATAGGGGTGGCCCTAGGTCCCTAAGACCTGGGCTGTTCCCACTTCTTGTTCCCTCTTCCTCCTCTCCAGTGTGTCTCTTTCTTCATGGTTGTCCCCCTCCAGTCTTTTCCACCTTCCCTTTATCTCTTTTGTGCTTTCATCTCTCTGCTCCTGCTGCTTCTCTCTTATTTCTAGAGCTGCCTCCCTGCTCTCTTCACCACCTTCCCTTTACAGCATCTCTTCTCCCAACCCCTGCCCCCATCCTTCTCTCATCTGACTCGCCCTTCCTTTGTTCTTTCACTCCCTGCTTCTCTCATCTCTTTCCTTCTTCACCTCTCCTGGCAGCTCTGTTTTCATCCTCTCATTCCTTGTTTCTCCCGCCCCCAGCCCTGCTCAAGCTTCCATCTCTTTTGTCTTCCCTGCTCGATCCCGACAGCCCAAATCAATGGGATTCAGGCTGGCTGCATCGCCAGACTGTAGTGGCATAGTGGCACCCTGCATGCGGGGTGGAAGGCATACTAAATGCCGCCATCTGTGACATCTCTGCCGCCGCCGCCGCCAAGGTCTTCCCAGGTGCAGAGCGGGCGGGCTGAACATTCGCACCACCACCTGCCCACTTCTTGCACTGCCGCCGCTCCCGATCTTGCCACCCATACAGGGGGATTATCGCTCCTCCGCCGCTTTGTCGTCCCTCGCTTGTCGCCTGGGGGTGGACTGCCCCACCGCCCCAGGCATCCCGCCACCTCTGCCAGACTGTTCCCGCGATACTACGCTGCCCAGCAATGACATCATTGCCGGTGAGATATCTGAAAGCCCCATTTCACCGTCATCTCTCACAGCGCCTGGGGGGGGGGCGCAGATCACAGGTATTCTGGAAATACAGTAAACAAACAAAATTGTCCAGTTCAATTAACGTTAAACAACACAAGTTAATCCCAGCCCAAATAAAGAAGCTTTACAGCTCTTCTGGAAAGTACTGTATACAGACATGGATTTTGACAGACCTCTAGAGCAAGGGTGGGGAACCTATTTACGGTGGCGGGCCATTTTCCCATGGGGAAAATGTGTTGCGGGCCACCGCAAAGTTGCCCCTCATCATCGCGTGTGCGCACTCCCCCCCATATCGCTCTCCTTACCTTAGGCTCCGGGCGGCCGCTGCCACCGGCCCCGCGCTCCTCAGTGAGTCTTCCTTTTGAAACCGCGGTTCTGGACATGCGCAGAAGACTGCTGAGGCCGAGATTGCCCTCTCTTGGCCTTAGCGGCCTTCTGCGCATGTCCAGAACCGCGGTTTCAGAAGGAGTCGCCGAGGTGAGCGCGGGGATGCAGCGTCACCTCCTTCTAAAGCGGCTTTCAGGTACATGCGCAGAACGCAGCTGTACACGAAAGCCACTTTAGAAGGAGGAGGCGCGCGGCGGCGGTCCGGTCTGGTCTGGTCTCGCGCGGGCCAGACCGGATCCCCCGTGGGCCGGAAATGGCCCGCGGGCCGCCGGTTCCCCACCGCTGCTCTAGAGGAAGGCATTCCATTGACCTTTGTACATGCCCCTGCTGTTTGGCACCTGATGACCATTGTATCTAGGGTAAAGCATCTTAGAAAGATAACCATAAAATTTTTGTTCTTTCCTGATTGTGTCCAAGTCCAGGTTACACAGCGCAATCTGTGTTCAGTTCAGGCTGCAATATTGTGCACATTCTCATTGAATTCAGCAGTATTTATTTCAGAGGAACATATAGAGGATAGGACCACACAGATATTTCAGTGGTTCTTAAACTTCATGGTATTATTACTGATGGCTACTCTGGTTTATTTGCTCTATGTGGCTCACTAGGTTTTCTTATCTTATGGCCAGCCACTTGAGAGTCATTTCCAAATTAATACTGACTGCATTTGTCTTCTGTGGCTATAATGGGAATGCATCCAAGTGGGTGATTCTCTGAAGGTTCCATGGTAAACACTGGCACTGTTGAAGGGGCATTTAGGCTGCGTTTAAAATTTAAATTGAAAAATTGTGACCTCTTCAGTATGTGATAGACGCTTCAAAGGAACCTGTGAGTCTTCAACATTTTCCTGTTGCTGTATCTTCACTGTGATCTCCAATTTTTGAGAAGAATCCTAATAATCATTTGCTATACATGCATAGGATTGACTACACAGATAGTCCAGTGGTTTTTAAACTTTGATATTCTTGAGAACTACTACTCTGCTCATTGGTTGTTAACTCATTGTATCTAGGGTGAAGCAGAAACTCCTTCAGCATGGCATTAAGGTGCCTGTTCCTAGAAAAAGCATCCAAAGGCAAACTCTTTACCTTTTTTTATTTCATCTCACAGGTTTGCAGACTTCCCCTTCAAAGCATGCTGGGTATTCTGTGAGGATGGAGAATGCTGTTCCAATAGTCACTCAGGCTCCAGGGGCTCAGCCCCTTCAGATCCAGCCAGGACTCCTAGCACAGGTAAATCTAGTTATTCTTGGTCCATTTTGGACAGCAACAAGGTATAATGTGAAGAGTCTAATGCAGAAGAAGTCTTTTTCATTTTATTAAATCAGAACAAGGTGAGTGTGTGTGTGTGTGTGTGTTTTGAGTGTTGGCATATGCATGATTATGCATATGCATAATCACATGTGTTTTGCCATCTTTTTAATTCCTTGGGGTCTCTCAGGGAATCTGGAGAGCATCATGTTGCCTCATGAAGTTCTTCTACTCTCAATTTTTCTTTGATTCACCTGCCCCAAGGCCAAGTATGAAATTAGGCATTTCAGATGAACTGACTGTTCTGCATTTTATCTTTATTACATTGGGAAAGCATTTTGATGATGATATAGTGGTAGTAATAATATTCTTAGTGCCATCAGTGTATGTGGTGCTTTAAAGCTTTATAGAACCAGTGTTGATGGTACAGGGCTAGATGGATCAATGTCATAACTCAGTATTAAGCAGCTGCATACGTTTGTATTTCTTGGGACATTCAGCCACACAAAAGTGTGTCTTGAGGTTCCAAATGCTTAGAAATTTTGGTCACCCCATTATACGATCCATCTCACATTCCCGACAAAATGAATTTGCACCAGTGCATAAGAGCGACTGCATTGCCTTATGCCAGAGCATTCCAATGTTCTCAGTCATCAGCAGACTCCCAAATCCTGCCAAAGCATTGCCTTGCCTAGATAGCATTCCAGTTACTTCAGTTGTTTTCCTTTGCCAGCTGCCAGTCCAGCTTATCTGGGAAAAGCAGTATGGAGCAGAACTTGAAGCTTGCATGATTTCTTTTCATTAACTCAGTGCTGCCTCCTGTTTCTGCGAAGAGTCATTGTTAAAGAGCTACCTCTTTGACTCGAATGAAGTTCAGCTCCGTTAAAGTCCGCCATCCTCTTCCAAGTGATACAGTTTGGGAAAACTATCCTTCTCATTAAAAGGAGAGGGGGAAGCAGATCATTCCAAGACAGGACAAGAAAGATGGAGATTTTTCAAATCCCAACTGGAGGAAAGGCAATTTTGGATACAGTAATATATAAAATTTTGGATAGAAAGGCTATGCAACATGACTGAGATAGCCTGACTATGTGCATATGTAATCTCGTATGGTTTCAAAAGTGCCAGGTGCAAGGGAGTGACAACAGGAAGCAGGTTATCTTGTTAGCTGTGTGCTCTCGGAGGCATCTGGTGGGGCCACTGTGAGATACAGGAAACTGGACTAGATGGAAACTTTGGCCTGATCCAGCAAGGCTCTTCTTATGTTCTAAAACGAAGACCCAAAACATATTACAGACCTCTCAGTTGGCTCTAGCGCAACTGGCAATTTCAGCAGACAGACTAAAAACATAGGGCTGATCCAAAACCCTTACAAGTTAAAGCAGTAGAAGAGGCAGTTCATATGTCATTACACAATATAAACTGTGGTAAAAAAAATTGCAGTGTGGGCACGCCCTGGGATTTTTACAGTTTGCAAGAGCTAGCAAATCCTGCTTTTAAGACACTTTTCTAAGAACCACTTCCTTGATCAGCTGGGACAGGTAAGAATCACATCCAGGTGACCAAGCACAGAAGCTTTTGTAAACTTTCATAACCATCTTTTAGCCTTGGGAAGAGGTGGGATAGAAACCAGAAGAGACCTAGTTTTTTCTTTTATCTTTTTTTTTTTTACATTGGTGTGTTAAAATTACTAATGTAGTTCTGGTGGGCAAGCAAACTGTTGTGTTGGCTAGAACGTATTTTCACTTGCTCAGGTTCCTACTTGACACAAGTAAAGGTAATAATAATAACTGAAAAAGCAAACCAGGACTTTTGAGTGTTCACACAAATCGGAGGGGCAACGTCATTCAGAGGTAAAACACAGTCATAGCATTCAGGAGTTCTGTCATTCAATCCCCAGCACCTCTGGTTAAATGAAGGATCTCAGGCAGCAGACCTCTCTTTGCCTAAGACCTTGAAGAGCTGCTTGAAGTCAGAGGAGACAGTATTGGGCTAGATAGGCCAATCGTATGATTTCGTATCAGACAGCTTCATGTCTTCGTGGCGCTCTCTCTCTTTTTAACATGAACATTATTAAGCAAATGTCCTTTTTTTCTGAAAGGACAATATCCAAGACAAAATATAGTTAAAAACAATGTGTTTAAAAATAGAAAAATAACAAATACAAATAGCTGTATGATATTTATCTTATTCACAGTATATTATTACATTCTGCTTTTCATTCATCAGTAACAAAGCAGTTCACCAAATATAGAAACAATTGTAAACACAACAATAAAATCAACCCCCCCCCAAAAAAAAATCACAAAAGCAAAACAAAAGGAAGCAGAAACCAGAGTTTTTCCTGCATTGTTTTTAGAAGGGAAAAGAGGAAGAGAATTACGCTTACCATGATAGATAGATAGATAGATAGATAGATAGATAGATAGATAGATAGATAGATAGATAGATAGATAGATAGATAGATAGATAGATAGATGATAGATAGATACACGCCCACACATATTGAGAAGGCCCATGTTTCTCTGAGTAACAACAACCAGGGCCTGCATATCTGAGAGCAGGGATATCTGCATATCACTGTTTTTGGTCCTTGATGCTGTGAAATATTTTCTTCTGACCTCATAGTAGGAGTGGTGAGTGTTAGATAGAAGCTGATGTGTTGAAGTCGGTATATCATCTTCATAGATGTTGATTGCAGGAAATGTGATATGAAAGTTGGATGAAATGTGCTGCATGCAACCCCTAGAGCAGGTGGTGGCAAACCAGGCCTCACATCCAACCTCTTACAGAGCGTTTTTCCCTACATGAAGTGAGTATATCAGTTTGCCTCTCTACAGGCAGGTGAGAGGAGGCTCTGGTTCCACTCTTTGCAGACTTAGAAGCAGCTTTTTAAAGGGGCTGAACCTATTAAGAGTCCTGTGATTCTAGGCATGATGATTAGGGCTGGGTGTATCCTTTTCAGGGGGAAAAAAAATCAAGTTCTGCACTAAAGAATTTGAAATTCTGTGCGCTAAATCAATTATGCAAATGAAATGTGGATAGATTTGTTTGGATTTTTTTTTCTGCTCTTAAAGCTCAGGTTTGCAAAGAACTGGAAGGTTTGGCAGGCCTACGTCTTCAGAAAAGAAGAACATGGAGATTTGGAATGTGTGTACCAGGGACAGAAAATAGCTATTTTGGAGGGGAAGATGGAGAGGCTTCTGCAAGATTCCTGATCTTTTAGCCAGACATTTCCCATGCAGAAAACATGAAACTTGCAACAGTATCAGTACTTCCTGGGGATATAGGTCATTTTTGCAGGATTCAAAATATGCATTGAAGTTAGGGCTGATATAGCAGTTAAGTGACAGGATATGACTCAGTTTCTGGTTTGAATCTCATCCCTGTCATGAGCTCACTAGATGGCGTTGGGTAAGCCACTCTCTCTCAGCCTCAATGCCCCTGACCCATCTTGCAGATATGAGGATTAGGAGAAAATAATAATACCGTATATGCGAAGCACCTAGAACAGTCAAAAATGCTTAGGGTGGGTGGGTGTTGGATCACAGTCTACAAGTTCAGCTGGTCATGCATGGATGAGAAAACTGCCCTCTTTTATGTGACTATTAAGTGCGTAGAACTTAAGCGCTTCCTCTTGAATATGTTCACCCTACAAATGGAAAGGATTACATTTGGAAGAAGGAGACAGACACGTAGAACCAGAATGAGCAGCAGTGATGACTCAAAACAAAACACAAAGGGCACCACACTCGGCGGATATTTTTACAGTTACACACACTTGACCAGCTTGCATCTGTAGTACGAATAGCCAATTGTAACTTGAATTGCAGCAGATCAATCACATTGAAGATTGAACAAATATATGGACATATGGCCTACTGATCATTGGAAAAAGAAAAAAGGGTGGGGGGGACCCACAACCAGGTGTGATATAAAAAGGTTTGTTAATAAGATGTTTTTATCAGCCCAATGCATTTTGGCATATGCCTTCCTCAGGAGAAATTCTCATGACAACAATCACAAGTACCTATTTGGTAGCAAGGTATCTGATATCAAGAAAACTACATGTGATTTTTGTCATGAGAATGTCTATCACTGAATTACAGTTCTTTTCGGAGGCTGCAATACACACTTACTTGAGAGTAAGCCCCATTTAACTCAGTGGAACTTACTTCTGAGTAGACTCGCATAGGATTGCACTGTAAGGTTGCTTTTTCTTTATCGAGTGAAGAGGGCTCTGTTGGTTCCCATGCCTGGCCCCGGTTATTGCGGTGAGTTTGTACAGTTCCTGCCCAATCCAAAGCCTGCTTTTCTTGACAAAGAGCTACAAATGTGCTTTGTATAAAGAACGAAGGAACAAGGACACCAAAATCTTTAGTATGATTCTTTTTTCTTTCTTTTTTTGGGGGGGGGAAACCATCTGGATTATAATTTGTTATCTGAGATCTAGAGATGCAGCATGCAACCCTCTCCCCCCCACTTTGTGGATGTTGGCTGTATAGGGGCCACCAGGAGCTCTTGCCGTGGGGATGGAATGTGCCGCAGTCGTGGATCAACTCTTTGCCCTGCATTCTGTTACTTACGGTCATGAACATAAGAAGCTGCCTTAGATTGAATCAGAATTGTCTGTACTGAAGGTAGTGCCTCTCCAGTGTTTTGGACAAGGACTACCTTGTCCTTGGACTACCTAGAGGTACCATGGATTGAACTTGGGATCTTCTGCCTGCAAAGCATGTGCTCTACCACTAAACTCCCATCCCCGTCACTGCATGTCCTTTGTCCATCATACACGTGTCCTTTGTCCATCTAAGTTCTGGCAAAACCTATTCCCAATTCTTTGAACACCCCAGTCTTTGAAACTGATCTTTTCCAGCAGGAGCATGCCTTATTTTGAACACAACATGCAAGGTCCCTTCATGCAAACTTGAGACCCTTCAAACGATTACTGGGTTCTGTGTGTTAAGCTTCCACCCTTGGATTCCAGGAGCAAACTGGGCTTTTAGCATAGACATGTCTTAAATCTGTACTATGAAGGGATTAAATTGCCATGCCATGCAGGGGGAATCCAAATGTGTCCTACTTGTAAAATATTATATGACTCTAAAACTGAGTCATTTGTGCAAGTGACACTTGCACATGTCTTGGGTGATAAGAATGTGCAGAACGATGCTTACACAGCAGTGTGGCTGCACAGGTCACAAGGACAGGCGCAACAAGCTTTGACGCTGCCTAGCATCAGTTTGAAAAATATCAGAGGAAGAGAGAACTCCAGATCTGCTGGTTTGATAGGGCCTAACACTACATGCTTCTAGATGGCCATGCATTTAGATACTTCCTAGATAATAATGAAGTACCACACTTCTTCATAAGGTCCCACTGCTTTGTTCAAACCGCAGAATCTAATGGCATGTAACTACTCAGAATACCACATATAGTCCAACCCTCTGCACAATGGTGGATCTGGGTTTTGGAGGGACGTGGGGCAAAAACCTTGCAAGGAGCCCCAATGGCATCACTCTCCCTGGTGCTCTCTTCCCTGGTGTCATTTTACAGTTCCCAGGTGCCTTGATCCCTGATGCTGCAGCTGGGGACGGGATGCCCAGGAATTGTAAAATGGCATTGCAAGAAGCCGCTGCTACCACTGTTCCCCCACCATTACTGGGAAGCAGAGGCGTCACGATGAGCCCCCCCTGTGACATCACCACTGGAAGTGACGTCACCACCGCTGCAAATCCCTTCGGAGACACAGGGTGGGAGGGTGGGCCAAACCCAGTGCCGTCTCTGCCACCGCCCGCTGTTCCTGCCACCAAAACAGTGCGGTTGTCGCCCGCCCTGCCACTTTGTCACACACCCTGCTTGTCACCTGGGGGGCCCCCACCCCCCGGCAACGTTTCTGCTGGGAAGTTTCCCCATGGGCCTTTTGCTTACCAGACATGCATAGACTCAGACTGCATGGATGTGATCCTGTGCAAATTTCCTTAGGAGTATGATTGCAGTCATGTATTTTGGAATAAGTGCCACAGAGTTCAGTGGAGCTTACTCCCATGTAAATGTACATATGATTTGTACACACGCACTTGGGAGTAAGGCTCTATGAACTCAGGGGAGTTTGCTGAACATACTTATAGCCTGATTCTGTGTGTATTTACTCAGAAGTAAACAGAATTCAGTAGGATTCATTTCCAAATAAGTGTGCATAGATTCACAATCCTACTAGGGCGTGAACCCCATTGCTTAGGATCATGCTGTCAAGTTCCCAGTGAGACTGACAAGAACTGTGAATACATGCTCATACTTTGCATTAACACTTGTGTATTCACAGCTGTCTTTCAAAAGACATTGACTTCACGTTGGATTGACTTTCAAGCTGGTTGATTTCCCCTTGAGTTTATACTACTGTACTCCTTTCTCGCCTGTAACTGACGGAACCATGGCTGTTGCTTTTGAAATAGTTATTTGTGATTTTTCTGCTGACTTCTATTAAATCTGTTGCATGCCATATGGTTTCTAAAATACTTTTAGAAAGAAGCCAAAGCCTGGTCTAGGTTGGCACAGAATTTCATGATTGTCACTGAGAACAATTTTCTGTTCTGATCCACAGCAAGCCTGGCCTAGTGGTACCCAGCAGATCCTGCTCCCTCCAGCTTGGCAACAACTGACTGGGGTAGCCGCCCACACGTCAGTCCAGCATGCGACTGTCATTCCGGAGACGATGGCAGGGACCCAGCCGCTGGCAGATTGGAGGTAAACAGGAGGAAAACCTTGTGGATATCTGTGAGACAGCCTTGGTACCCACGCATTTTCTAAAGTTACCAGCTGTGGATATGGTCTAATTGTCATTGCACAATGGCTTCACCATTTACTTACATAACTACGGAACTCTATGTTGTGTGGATATTATCTTGGATGTGATAGACATTAGACACCATCCAAACTACTCAGGGCCTGTCCTTCTTGCTTCTGAGTCTTCTAGTGCTCTACACGTTTACCTTGTAAGAGGAAACTGCCTGTGGTCTAATGGAACTGCTGCCTTAGGGCCCAACTGAATGATATGCCTTGATTGCATGATTGGGCTGTGGTGATTGGAATGGAGCCTGAATACAAGTGCCGCCTCCTTTCCCCAGCACCAGTGGGAGTTCTTCCCCCGGGGTAAAGGGGAAGACAGTCTGAATCAGAACCACAGTGGGGGCATAGGTTTAACTGGAGAGTTACCTCACTATCCCAGTCTGAATCAAGACTACCTGCATGTCCTATTGACATTAGAAAAAGCAAGCATGCAGGGCCTAATCACTCAATGGGCACATTGTCTAGTTTGGCCTTTGTGATTTCCTCCTCTGTTTTGTTCCAGTGAACTGAACTGGTCAGCAACAAGACCTGGTTTACATTACAGTCCAGGAGGCCATGTGAAGTGTTTGCACATGGTGGGCTTCAAGCCTATGGCTGACACCATAAATTAAAAGTCAGAGCATGGCACTGATTCCATATTAACAATTGCATATTCATCCTACCATGGTTTCCCCTCACGTTTTATCCTGACAGCAAGCGTGGTGCAAGGAGGATTAGGCTCAGAGATAGTGAGTGGCTGACAGTCACCCAAAGAGCTCCCTGGCTGCATGGGGTTTTTAAACCCAGACCTCTCCAGTCCAGGTTCAGCACTCTGAGCACTGCACCAACCTGTCTTCCCTTGGGCTGGAGTCACCACCACTGTGTTCTCTAAGGAACCCATACTGGTGTGTAGACCCCTTCTGCAGCTGGGCAGTGTCATGACTTGTTGTGACATTGCCTCCGGACATTCGGTGATGACTTCATCCTGTCATTGCTGAACTTCTGGGTAGCCGGGCTCTACAATGCTCGTCTGAGCATCTTAGAGGGAACACTGGTCACCACACTTCAGCACTGTCGGGGGGGTGTGCTTCCTTGCCGCGCTGCCGCCGAATTGCTGCCGAATCTGGTGGCAAAGTGCACCTCCTGGCGCATGTCACCCCCGTGCCCAGGGCCCCCCCCCCCAACGACGTCACTGAAGTGTTACTCCCTCAATTAGTGTACAACTTGGCTAATGCTAATAGGCTTTAAGAAATTCAGATACCGTATTGGCCCTAGTATAAGACTCACTTTTTCCCCCTAAGGCAAGTCTTTAAAGTACGGGTGTGGCCTACAATCAAAGCCTAGCGTTTTCTGCCTAGTGTTTTCTGCAAAGCACTTTCAAGCCAAACCTCTACAAATCTCTTTCAAAGGCATTTTCACAAGCCTCAAATGGGGCTTTTTTTCCTCTCTTTGCTATTAATCACTTGCTAAACTCCCGAATAGGCTTACCATATCCAAAGGGGGACAGAGTGCCAACCTTTAGACTGCAATCCTATGCACACTTTCCTGGGAGTAAGCTCCATTGAATGCAATGGGACTTACTTCTGAGTAGACATGCATAGGATTGTGCTCTGCATTGAAATTTGGGCAGGTGCAGCTCATCATCATGGAAGGGTGCAACAAGCTGCACCTGCCAAAATTCCAAAGGTTAAAGGTAGGCACTCTGTCCCCCTTTGGATCTAGGAAGGCTACTAATTCTAGAGTGCCCAGATTCAATAAGGGACAAGGTGCCTATGCCTTTAACTGTACTAAAGCTGTACTGTTCTACTAATGTGTATATTTAAGTTTTAAAAAAAGTTAAAAATGTATTTTTTAAAAAATAGCACCAAACGTTAAGGGTGCGGCTTATAATCAGGAGCGTCCTTTACTCGGGACAATATGGTATATGCATTCCAATCACCAAAAGAAGATTCAAGGTAATCTGGCAAAGCAACAAGAAAAGAAATTCATGGGCGGAGTGTTGGAGAAAATCATTTTTTTTATTATTTCTGATATCAGTTTGAAATCACTGACGTGCCATAGGAACTATGCCTATTCATTTGTGCATTTGTGATGCATTTGTGATTGTCATGAATTTGTAAGCCTTTTTAAAACATGTACAATGTCTTTTTTTCTTTTCTTGCAGAAATACACATGCTCATGGCAGCCATTACAATCCCATCATGCAACAGCCTGCACTTTTAGCGAGTCATGTCACCCTTCCAACAGCCCAGCCCTTGAATGTGGGCGTAGCTCACGTCATGAGGCAACAACCAACCAGCACCACCTCCTCTAGGAAGAATAAACAACACCAGTCATCAGCAAGGTATGCACAGGGGTGAGAGGACACAAAACAGGCATTGTCTCTCCTCCAAATTGCCCCGTGAGTAAAACTGGTCAAATGTGGGGCTGCACCCCCCACTGAAATCATCTGCTTCCACTCCCCTTAGTAGAGGTCATACATCTCTGGAAATCTGAGAACAGTACTGTGAGAGGAGATGGTCCCCGCTGAGGTAATTCCCTGAGTGCCATTTCACACATGACGTTTTAAGATATGTGCCTAAACATGCAAAGTATAGATGCAGCAAACGCGTATCTAATACAGACACACTTGTCGGAGAGCCAGGATTGCTAACTCAGTTGCAGACATGGGTTTAGTGTGGGTGAAGCTGCTTTAAAAGTGAATGCTGTGAAGAGACTAGGAGAAAGACCCTAGTAAAACCTGGACAGCTTCATAAAATAAATTGGGTAAAGAATAGCCAGTGATCAGTTATGCTATAGCTGGCGTGGATCTGTTGTAGGTTTACAACTCCTGTTAGGTAATCTGGTGCTGCAGCAATCTATCAGGTTGTCAGCTTCCATGTCTTGTTCCCAGGAATCTGCATAGTCCTGTTACAGCTGTTGATCCAGATGTTGGGGCACTTTTTTGAATGGTTCTTTGCTACGGGCTTCATGGTTTGGGAGGTACCAGCAGTAGAGTGTAAATGGTGTGGGGTTGTTGTTTTTTTGCTGTGCTCCAGAATTTCTTTGTTGAAGCTTGAGTATCAAAGTATCAGCATGCCCTGCGAGCATTGTAAAAGGTTCTGCTCTGTTTCTCTTGAGAAAGTTTGAAAGCTTCTCCAATAGAAGTCTGTGCGAGTCTATGCAATTGGACTTATTTAAATCCATGTCTTAGCAAAATTAGAGAATATTGAGCCACTTCTAAAGGCCTGTTGTTTCTGCTTCGATGAATTTATATACAGAACAGATCAGGTTAAATATAGCTAGTGTGATGGCAGAAGATGGCAGTTTCTTGTCGTTTGAGAAATGTCTTCTGCTTATACCAACTAATTCTTGGTTTTCCTTATGTTTAAAATTTATGACTAAAACACAATGGGAATGGCTTCTAGGAAGACAGCAAACAGTCCTACAAACACAAGGAACCCACTCCATCTCAGCCTCACCTGCCCCAACAGCTGTCAAATGGGGATAATAATGCCCACTTACCTATAGGGTTATTGTTAGGGTGACATGTGAAGTGTTCTGAACCCTTAAAAGCACTATACAAATTGTGGTGGTGGTGGTGGTGAGTGAGCTGATGATGGACTGATGATGATGATAATGGACTGATGATGATGATGGACTGATTGATGATGGACAACTTCTCAGTCCATGCCCACATCATTTTTGAACTTAAAGCCAAAAACCTTGCTACATATGTATACATTCTGGCCTGTTCCCTGAGATCATCTGAGGGGGCCCTACTTCCTGTGTCACCTCTAACAGAAGTTAGAGGGGTGGCAGCGAGAAGCAGGGCCTTTTCTGTGGTGACACTGCAGCTGTGGAACTCCTCTTATGAGTTAAGAACAGCCCCCTCGTTAGAGGTACTCCAATGGGGGCTGAGGATATTTTTATTTCAGTTGGCATTTTGAGGGTGGGTGGGTGAGCTGCTTTTATTCTTTCTGTCCATAGCCTTACTGCTTTTAATGCTATTGTTCTGCTGCTTTATTTAAGTCCTTGTTTTTAGTAGTATATATTGCAGTTTTAATTACAGTACCATCAGGAATGGGCTTTGTACACTGGCGCTTTTGGACTTCATTGATAAATTGTTTGACTTTTGTTATTTATTTATAATGTGTCTTATGATTACTGGTGTGTCTTATTATGAATTTTTATTGGCTGCCTTGAGCTTTGGAAAGGCAGGATATGAATTTTTGGAATAATAAATAAATATTGAATGGCAGTTGCGCACTTCCCTTCTGCACTGGAGAGAACCTCTGAAAAGAGGTTTTAAACCTGGAGTGAATGTAAGCACTGTAACCCCCTCTATCTCTTGCCTCACCT
Source organism: Plestiodon gilberti rubricaudatus (assembly GCA_026170595.1). Classification (NCBI taxonomy): domain Eukaryota; kingdom Metazoa; phylum Chordata; class Lepidosauria; order Squamata; family Scincidae; genus Plestiodon; species Plestiodon gilberti. The sequence continues at coordinate 112,966,697 of JANXHW010000005.1, forward strand.
CCCCCCCCCCACACTTCATAGTTATCTCTCATCTATTGCAGATGGGATGGCGCTATTGCCATTGAAATCTGACTTGTAAGAATATCCTACAAAAGCTAAAATGTAGTTGGGATGAGCTTTGACTGAATGTGTGGAAACATTCCAAGTTATCCCTGTGCCTCAAAGGCTATATAGCATATGTACCCTTCCTGTTCACTTATATGTTTATGTAAACACATAAGCGTAGAATAGATCACGTGTATGTTTCTGATAGTCTTGCTTATTTTTAATTATTTTTAAATTATTTTATTTTTAATTTTACTTTTAAATGATTTTATTGAACTCTGCTTTCAGAATTCTTTGTTGAAAAGCAGATCATCTATTTTAAAATTTGTTTGTTTGTTTGTTTTACGGTATTTATATACTGCCTTTTCTTTACAGACTCAAGACGGTTTACATAGGCAGGCAATCCTACCCCCCCTTGTTTTTCAAACAAGGTTTTTTGCAAGTATTGTTGTATGAGAACATAGAACCCTCCATTCCCAGATGTTGCCTTACAAAGTGCAGCTACGTCCTGGCTAGTTAAATCAATTTAACTCATAAACACTGCAATCCTATGCACATTTTTATGGGAGTAAGTCTCATTGAACACAAAAGGACTTATTTCTGAGTAAACATGCCTAGGATTGCACCTTAAATGTATGCTTGCATCTCACTGGGACAAAGATAAAATTTTAGATTGGAAGGGTGGGTGTCATTATTTGCTGCTGTGCAAAATGCATGGAGAAGTCATTAGAGGGTTGGCTGCATCCTTTTCCTGGCACTTTGTACTGTAAAACAATAGCCCAGGTTCCGGGCCATGACATGGTATATACTGTAGTTACACAAGTAAAGCGTCTGGCCATGTAGAAAACCCCACCCTCCACTGGTCCTCCCAAATGGGTGTTGTCGAGGCACATTGTCAGGACAGATGTTCGAAACATTTGCATTGCTATGCTGTGCCTCGTTTGTGGGTGGAATTTAATCAACATATCTGTCAAAATATCACTTTTAATGAATGCTAAATTCCTCTTAATAGCAGGGAAAAGAAGTGTGCATTTTTGGCTTGTCCTGGCTGAGGCCAGGGGGACCTGTAATGCATTTGCAAACAGTCTCACTCTGGTTATAAATCTCCTGCTTTAAATCCTTCCTGTTCTTTTCCTGTCCTCATTTCGTTTACTTTGAGTGCATTCCAGCTCTCTTTGCCCACGTGAAATGCGGAGCAGAGGCTGTGCAGGATCAGCCAATAAAATGAGGAATGGATCCTCCTTGCACATCTTGGCATAGCAAACATCCCCCTTCCCACATGTGTACAGTGTTTACACAAGGAAGTGGGAGAGGAGAGCTGACCCTTGCCGAATGCATGATTGCCATAGTTGCTGCTTTGCATTATTACATACAAATGAATGGTGTGCTTCTTTGGAAAGAAGAATACTCCATATTTCTCATTGGTATTCAGCAAGCGGCATGAATGCTACTGTGCAGTCATTTGTTATGCAAAGGACTCAATGCAGTGTGATATGTCCGTAATTCCCTCCCTTTGATACATTCCAGCTAGTCCTTTGTTAGCTTTCAGACCAAACTGCAAATTCAAACAAAGACTGGCTGCAGAATGCTTTCTCACCAGCACGAAAACTTTACTTGCTTTTGACTCTGGTAATGTTCTGCTAGTAGGGGGACAACCCCCCCCCCCCGGGGAAAATAGATAGAAAGATCTAGAGTTCTCAACCCATGCAGCTGGCCGGCCTGTGGAGTTGTGAGCTAGGGGATGGTTTGACTGCCTTCCTAAATCTCCTTGGCCTATCCAGCTTGCCGTTTGTATATATCTGGATTATCCAGAAGTATTGGAAATATGGTGCTTATTATCTGGGCTCTGTTAGGGATAGGATACCAGAATTGAAAGCCCCATGTTAAGCTTGTAACGTGTCAGGGTTTTAACCAGGAGCCTCATGGTGATGTGGGATCTTACCTGCTGAGCAACCTGAGACTTGTGGTGTGCTGAATTTTACTCATGGTGTCTTTTTTATTTTGCCCCACACACACACACACACACACACACAACACACGTTCTTATCATCCCTGTTCATAACCAGCCTTTCCCCTAATCCAGAGTTTCTCAATCTTTTTGACCTGCGGCTCCCTTGACCATTGGCGACCATTGGCCGTGGCTCCCCATTACATTATGTTGATGCCTGCCAATTGGCATTGCACTGTTTTCCGAGATGATTCCATGGCATTCTGCGGCTCCCCTGGCTGGTTTCCGCGCCTCCCAGTTTGGTAACCACTGCCTAATCTGTTGATGCTTGCTGCGTGGAGGGGTGGTGGTGGAGCTAGATGTTGTTAACCTGTGGTGGAATTGATTTCAATGGGAAGTGCACTGGGATGCTCGTCCTGTTGAAAGAAGTCCAGTGCAGAGCAACAGCATCAGCAGCTGGATGTGCACCCAAAAGTAAATGTCATCCCTCTCCACTGCATTCTTTTCAGTGGGATGTGAAGCCCACTGTGAAGGAGTGTCAGCTCAGTTTCCTCGGCAGTGGGAGTGTGATCTCTCTTCCACTTGACACCTGCCCCTTTGCAAACAGTTTTGCAGCCTTTCACCAAGGGGTGCAAAAAATTGCCATAAAGTGGGTTTGTTTAGCAAGGGGTTGAAACTGGTAGTGAAATGTATATGTACACACATGCACGCACACATTTTTGCTCAGCACTCCCTGGAACTGTGTGGAAGTCCTCTCCAGGCTCTGAAGGAAATAGGGCTGTACAATGTCAGAGTCTCACAGGCAATATGAGGCTTCTCAATTGGCCCAGGCAGGTATAACTACCTGGGACCTGGCCCTCTATCTATCTTTGACTGGTCAGGAGATCAGTACCTTCTGCCTACTGCACTTCTAGCCCCAGCAACTAACCCTGGAGATCCTGGGATGGAGAATAACACTCTCAGTTAGGTTTAGATTTGGCCATGGCTGCCCACAGCTGTAGCCTGGCTCCTGCTAACTGAGCAAAGAGAGATGTCTCTCTTAAATGTAACTGTCTTTATTCACCCTAGCATTGCATCTATGCCAGTGGCAAATTGCTGATGTCTCTTTTGCGTCTTTTTTTAGATTGTGAGCCCTTTTGGGGCAGGAAACCATCTTTTCATTTATTTTGCTATGTAAACAGCTTTGTGAACTTTTGTTGAAAATCGATATATAAACAACAAGAATAAAAAAAGAACAACAAGCACCATTAATGCGTACCATCTAGTTGGGTGAGCTTTGGGTAAAAAGGAATTCCTGGCTCATGGCCATCGTTTATTCATCCCAAGTATGTGTTTTAACAAACCATGCAGTTTGCTATCTCATTTGGTCTGAAGCATAAGTTGTTTACTCCAGCAATAAAATACTTTCCTTTTGTAGTGCTGGACTGTCAACTCACTGGCTTTTTCCAGCACAGGCAATTAGTGGAACAATATGCATTTTGTGTCTCTTTTACTGTTTTCAGAAACGTGTCCAATTTTGAGGTGTCCTCCTCTCAGACGATCAGCTCCCCGCAGAGGTCCAAGCGCGTCAAGGAGAACACGCCCCCTCGCTGTGCCATGGTGCATAACAGCCCCGCCTGCAGCACCTCTGTCACATGCGGGTGGGGTGATCGGGCTTCCAGTACCACCCGGGAGCGACAGCGGCAAACGATAGTCATTCCTGACACACCCAGCCCGGCAGTCAGTGTGATCACCATCAGCAGTGACACCGATGAGGAGGAGGAGCAAAAACACGCACCCACCAGGTAAGCAGGCGAGTGAGAGTGTTCTCATTCCTCCATCAATACACCCCCAAGTCACCCATAATTCCCTTCGCAGTCTTTCAAGAAGAAATATTTCAAGACAAAACTAACAGTGGGAATGGAAGGGAGAGAGGGAGGTTAGGCTCATCATTTATTTGTTGCCCATGAAACTTTTTCTCTTATTGTAATGGTGGAGAACCTCATAGCTAGAGACCTGTTAATTTCATTAGCAATTTCATTAGCTGTGAAGGCCCAAACTATTGATGTGTACTATACTATGTGAAACGTATTTGATAGGCTACCCATACACAGTGGAACATGTCATATGCTAAAATGGTCTTATTTATGTTTCACATATTCACTTTTTGATACCTGAATGGGAAAAGGCATAAATTATAATAGCATTGTCAGTGGCCAGGATGAGCTACTGATAAGTTGATTTAGCTTGAGCTCCCTGATCTAGTGATCTGTTCTGGGTATAACAGCTCCTTTTCTGCACTGGTACTCCCCTTCCTAAATTACCTCCCCATTCTTTTTTTGTAGAAAGAGCTATCTGAGTACATTTTCCATTGCGTGTATTCCCGACTGTGTAGTACATATATTTTAAGTAATTCAGCTTCTTTTCTGACCCGATCTGATCTGAGTTTGGAAGAAGTCACCCATCACTGGGGAAAAATTCCTTCTACTTAAAATGTACAGTATGTTCAAAAAATTCCTGATTTATATTCCTTTCTAAAGGCCCAATCCTATTAGGGCCTTAAGGTGGCGGATCTCATGATCCTCCACTATAAGTCCCAGAACGACGGTGTGAAACTCGCTCTATCGTTCTGCAGGCCAGGCACACTAGTGCAAACAGTCGGAGGCAGCGCACAGGCGCCACTGGCCCACACATCCTCTCCATCCTCTACTGGAGCAGGTAGGTCAGCAGTGGGGGAGGATTGGGAGCAGAACAGGGCGGGGAGCGGGCCGTGGTTCAGGCGTAGGAGGGGAAGGATCTCAGCGGCAGCAGCGCACTCCAAGATCCTATCCCCCCTTCCCAGCTCGAACCCAACCCCTGAGTCTCCTCGGACTTACTCCAGATAAATAGGTGGCATAGGTCAAAGGAGACCCATTGGAGGCCAGGTAGCGTATGGAGAGGAAAAACCTCACTTACCTCTCCTGGACCGTCTAGTCACTCCCCCATAGCATGCAGCACACACTTCAGCAGCAGCTCTGCATACTATGGACACCAGTCCTGGTGGGGGATAGGATTGGGCCCTTCAGTCCTAGTTACAATGATGAGTTTCCCGTAGAAACTAGTGGAATATAGTTCTGTGTAAATAGGTTTTGGATTTGCTGTAAAAGGAAGTAAAGATGGTAATATATAAGATATGTGGGGCATATCAAGGAATACTAGAAATAAAGACTCTTCCTTTATTTAGAAGTTGATTGTATTTTAATCCACTATTTTTATGTATGCAGTTTGAGTAACAGTTTTTAAATTAGTAGACATTTGCAAGTACAGTATTGTCAGTTATCTCAGAGAAACAGTGGAGAGCTCTGTCTTCCCTATGATAAGAACCCAAGTTGCTTTCAAGGAAAATGTAATGAAAGGTCGCCACCTAATGGAGACAGTTGTTAAGTGCGTTGTGAGAAGGTAGACAGGCTGTAACATTGAAGAGAGTATTGACTGTATTTGTTGATTAGATAAACTTCATAGATTTACAAAGTGCTGAGTTAAATACCCTGATAATTCAGATTTGATGAGGGGCTGGCATCATTTGGCAGCTGGTGAGGGCCAGGGCTGATCTCTAGTGCTGATTCCTGAGTATACCCACCATAGCCTTTGAATGGCAGTGGGCAGAGCATCTTTGGGACTCACAGAGATAGGAGGTGCCCATGGAAGGCAGTTTGCTGAGGCCTCTGAAACCTGCTATTGTCCTTGGTGATCCACAACAGAAGAGACTAGTCTTGTGAAAATGCCTTCACAACAGGTTCCATGTTGCTTTTAGGATGATAACAGCACAGCTGCAAATCATTCCTGTACGTAAAAACCTGGGAAGAATTTGTCTGAAAAGCACCTTTGGGGGGGAGGTGTGTGTTCTCTAGGGTCTCTCAGGCTGTCCAGCTTGCTGTCACAGGTGTCGTCCTGATGGCAGTGCTCTCATAAAGGTAGTGTTCTCTGCCCAAGCAGGAGTTAAGATATTAGGGAAACTTATCCCGTTGTTACTCCCCTAAACAGGCCTCTGAACCAGCAGGTTGCATGTAGCCATCATAATTAGTGACAGACTTGTCCTCTATGAATGTATCTAAGTTATCACTATATCTTGTGGTAGAGAATTTCATAATTAGGTGCTCTGTGAAGAAGTGCTTCCTTTTGTCCTTCCTAAACCTCCCGCCAGTGAGTTTAATTGGATGGCCCGTGGTTCTAGTGTTGTGAGAAAGAGAGAGAGAGAAAAAAAAATTATCTATCCCCTTTTCCACATCATGCGTCATTTACCTAGACAGAGAATTCAGATTGTACAAATAATCGTAGGCTGCAATTCTGTACACACTTACCTAGGAGTAAGGCCCACTGAATATCTTACAGACGTATGCATCTCGCACAAATCAGCTTTTCAATTTCATGTTAAGATTACATACGTGAGCTTGTGGGAAACAGCAATCAACTCAGAGAACAACTATTAGCAGATACTCTTGATCAGTTAACACATTTGAGCAAGGAATGCATAGGTTGACCCAATTTACGTTAAGCCCAAGTTCAAAAGTTGAAACATCCTTCCTTAAGTCGCAATTAACCTCATCATAGTCTCTTTAGCAGACTTGATGCAGCATCCAATTTAAGTAAACTTTGATTATAATAGATAATAGACTTCATGTATCCGGCAGAAATTCTAGCATCCTCTGTGCCTTTCATCAACCAATTCTAGACATGTCTGGCTTTAGGCCAAACTCGGGACAGCCAGGTCAGAGGCTCCACGCGCCCTCCAATGGCCCACTCAGGCCACACCAGAGCAGTTAAGGTGTGGTGATGGGGTTCATGGGCTGTGGGGTGACAGGATCAAGGCGGTTCAGGGGTGGAAGGGGGTGGATCTTGGCGGCGGCAGCAGCAGCAGCACACACTGGATCCTATCTCCCTTTCCAGGCCTGGATTGCCCTCCACAATTCTCCTTGGATTTACGCCAGCAAAAGAGCTGGCTTGGGCCCAAGGAGACCCGTTGACGGCCAGGCAGCCTATGGAGAGGTAACTTTTCCTAGGCCATCTGGTTTCTCCCTCCCCCCCCCCCATCATAGCCTGCAGTACTCACTCCGTTGGCAGCTCTGCATGCTATGGACTGGCAGGGGATAGGATTGGGCTGTAAACTGTGTAGGAAACTATATTAAGGATTCATCATCATATAAACACACTGAAACATTACGTTAATTTTAATTACTTAAATACATAACATTTGGTTTAAGATATATCAAACTACAGAAGAGAGGTGATGAAAAGAAATAGCGCCAAAAAGATTCAGGAAAGCCCTTCTTGGATTCTGTAGGGTGTTTGCCTCCCTCTTGAAGTGACTTCTGCCAACATATCTAATTACTGAGCTCTTTATACACTATCCATTTCTTTTCATCATTTTACAAAATTTTTACAGTTGCCATAACAACATAATGCAATCTGTAAAACATTGCTGCTATTTTCTGTAGTCAAGCCTGCCTGCTGTCAAGGAGATGAGCCCTTTGCGGGAATTTCTGCAGTCTCCCACCCTCTAAACTAGGTTGTAACGAAGAGGGGGGGGGGAACCCCAGTGGGTTATTAGACACAATTGCAGCGTAAATCCCAGTAGTGTTCAGGCAACTTTGTTTAATGAACTTCTAGCAATTACACAAGGGATTTGTATGTTCATGTCAATTTCTTTCATTTTGTTGATGTCCTCATAAGGCAGATTAGCTTGAATAGCACCTCAGCATTTCTGGGTTCATGCTGACCTAGGAAGAACAATTACAGTGAATGAAAGGTGATTATAACACTGAAGATGCTCCATAATAAAGATACTTACAGCCCAATCCTATCCAAAGCCCCGTGCTGAGTGCCATCCTATACCTGTTTTCTCAGAAGCAAGTCCCACTGTGTTCAGTTGGGCTTACTCTCAGGTAAATGTGTATAGGATTACAACCAGGCAATCCAATCTTACCTAACTCCCCGTACGGTGATGCAGCCATGCCGATGGGGTGTGTACTGCATCCCTTGGGGGAGTTTCAAGCCACGAAGGGGACATTTGTCCCCTTACCCTGACAGTGCTATGGGCCTCCTCGGATCTGCACCAGCTATTTAGCTGGCGGAAGTCTGGGAGGCCCCTGTAGCACAAATTGGCCCAGGGAGGGGGATAGGATTCGACGTGCGCTAGTGCTGCTGATCCCGCCCCTCCCGGACCCAATCTGCTCGCCCCCGCCCCATTACGCCCTCCCCTGCCTCTGTACTGCTCGGAGCTGTCCCTACCTGCTCCATTGTGCAGACAACAAATCTCCCCCTCCCCCAGAGGCGTAGCTACACCCCCAGCGGGGTGGCCACCGGCACAACACCCCTCACGTGATTTCACAAGTCCTGTCTCCTGGGGTGTGTTGCATCACTTTTGCGCTGCCACCGCCAAAATTCAGGAGTCCTCCACCAGTGAGACTAAGAGCTAGAAAGGCTCTCAGCAAGGTTGTGCAGGCGCAGCCAGCCTTTCTAGTGCCTAGCTGGGCCTGCTGCGCAACAAGAAGAAGGGAGAAGGCTGCATCCGGGCTTGGGGGGGTGCGCGAAAGCTGGGTAAGTCCCGTTTCTGCCGCCACCCAGCGCTGCCGGCTCGTGCACCCCCCCCGGCTCGTCGGCGCATGGCGACACATGGCGATGAATTGTGCACCCCCAGCTCATGGATGCCCCAGAACGCATGGCGACATGTGGAGGAGGTGGTGCACACGCCACCGCTTCTGTAGCAATTACCGCCGAAGCGGCGGCTCATCCACCCCCCCTCTGCATGTTGCCCCTTCCGCCCGGGGGCCGCCGCTCCCCCTAACGACGCCACTGCCCTCCCCATGTGTCCCAGCTCCGACTGGGGCTGCCTCCACCCCTCATGGGATATTTTTTTAACAAATAAGAGGCAGTTCAAATAGCATGTGTTCACATCAATGTCGACTTTGACCCTGAGATGCCTGGTAACTGTGAGATCATCCTGTAGGCTCATGGTCTTGTGGAATATGTAAGCATCAAAAGGCTTACTTCTGACCATCATGCAATGGTCCAGTCCTCAAACACAAGCAGACTAGGGGCAGGCTATTGCTGAGTGGTAAAGCACATGCTTTGCATGCATATGTTCCCATGTTCAGTTCCTACCATCTCTACTACATATCCTGGTAGGATTGGGAAACACCTCTGTCTAAAACGCTGGAGAGTCAATGAACTGAGCTAGATGGACAAATTGTCTGACAAATTATAAGAGAGCTTTATATGTTCATGCCTCTCTTTGGTAAGAACTGTGGATGATGGTCCTGCTTTGCAGTAAGGGGTTAGACTGGATGGCTTCTTCCAGCTCTGTGATTCTGTGGAGATACGTTTTTGCTCTGATTGGTTCTACTAAGTACTCCCTGAGCTCCCATTGGGTATATGCCTCTCCAAAAAGTTCAAGCCACCCAAGGTCTCCGAAACCTGCAGAAAATGTTTTATATTGGATTGAGCACCTGATGTGTGCCTAGGAGTGCCCCTGAGTAGGGCTGCCAGTCTGCTGTGTTACTGGCTCAGTCAGTTAAAAGAAAAAAAACATGCTCTGGCAGGTAACCATTGGAGGCTGAAGTCCAGTAAACATCAGATATAGTCTGACAAAGGCTTTTGCTTTTGACCCCCCTCTAGTGGAGGCTCCCCTAATGACCCACAAAATTGCCCCCTGGCTCCATCATGATGGTCAAGCTGTGTCTTGGCTCCATCCATAACCTGCCGGATTCTACCATCCTATTGGTAGTGCTCCCTGGTCTGCCTTGGTTGTGCCCCAGCAGCCAGTGTTTTGTAAGTCAGATATTAGCAGCTTTGCGGAATGTGTGTCCCACAGTTCAACCATGGTATGTTTCTGCTGCAGAGGAATTGGGAGAGTAGGATACATGTGCTGACGTTGTGGAGCTGGTAGGCTTCAGGATAGTGAATCAGGTGTAAAAAGGTTATATATGTACTATCCCTGAAGGAACAACCCAGGTTTGTATTACATGTTGGCCTGTATGGAAGCCTTATGCAGGATTGCTTTTGTTTTACAGCCCCCTGTCTAAGCAAAGAAAAAATGTCATCAGCTGTGTAACTGTGCACGATTCCCCCTACTCTGATTCGTCTGGCAACAACAGCCCCTATGCAGTGCAGCACCGTGGAGGAAACAATAACGGAAACAACTACGATACAAAAGGAGCCCCAGAAACGCATTGCAATGGCAATCCCCGGACAATTATTGTACCACCACTGAAAACACAGGCCAGCGAGGTGTTAGTAGAATCATGTGATAACTTGGTACCAGGTAAGTTTGCTGCATCCTTCAGAGGAATAACAGGCCTTAAACAAAAGCATCTCAGAAGAATCCATTTGTTCCCGAATCTGTCTTGCCAAGTCCCCTACTCAGCGACTATAGCAGGTCTGTTGGTTTTCATACAAGTTATGCAGCAACATTTTCATGTATAAAGAGACCAAGGGGCTTTGCAGAGGTTGTTTGGGAGCCCCTAATGGGTTCCCTGCACCCAAATATACTCCACCACAGGCATTCTACCTTTCACAGAGAGTCAGTCAGTAGAAGATCAATTAGACATCACTAATTGATCTTACTATTAAAGCCTTCTCCTTCTCTGTGTGAGAAGGGAAGATGTGAGAGAGAAGTTTAATAACATATTTTTTTTAAGTGAGAAAATTTGCCCCTAGACCAGCGTTTCTCAAAGTTCTCCCCGCCAACCTTGAGTGTGTGCAGGGGCTTTGCTGCCGAAATGGGCCCCCCACACTTACCGGGACTTGGGGGGCATTGGGGAGGCCTGCGTGACCCTCTGCAGCCCCCCCCCCCCGATCTTCGTACCGCTGTTTTGCAGCAATCTTCAGGCACTTCCGGTTTTCGTGAAAATCGGAAGTGCCTGAAGATCGCTGCAAAACAGCGGTCCGAAGATCGGGGGGGCTGCAGAGGGTCACGCAGGCCTCCCCAATGCCCCCCAAGTCCCGGTATGTGCGGGGGCGTTGCGTTTCGGGCACTTTAGTGGCGGTGGCGGCGATCCCCTGGATTGCTGCCGTCGCCGCCATGCTGTCCCTGCCCCTTAAGGGGGCAGGGGGCAGCAAAAGTTCTCAATGGTGGGTCACGACCCACAGTTTGAGAACCAGTGCCCTAGACCATTTATTGAAAAGGTAAATATGAATAATGCAGGTTTAGCCTGACTCAGGTAGGGACTTGAGAGAGAATTGTCCCCACCTCAGTACTTGGGTTCTGGCCTCGGAATGACATTATGCGTAAGACTTCAGCCCTCTGATGTTAATTAAATGTGATTGAAAGGGACTTGTGTTTTCCGCCCCTCTCAGTCACCACCAATCACCACTCATCCTCCTACAAGTCGAAGTCCTCCAGCATCATGACCTCCACCAGCGGTCACTCTTCAGGGAGCTCGTCTGGAGCCATTGCCTACAGGCAGCAGCGGCCAGGACCACATTTCCAGCAGCAGCAGCCTCTTAATCTCAGCCAGGTAAGCAACATAAGAGAGAGAGAGGTGCTACAAAATCTGCCAGTAGCTGTCAAAGGAGTGGCATGATCTACAAGGCAACTTACGGCCCAATCTTATGGGCACACTGTGCCACCAGAGTTTGTGTTCAGGTGGCAAAGCATGCTTTACAGTTGTCGCAAACAGTGACACACCATGTCGTACAGCTGGGCCACCGCTGCAAGCGACCACGGCTGCACACCACCAGCTTTTCAGCAAGCCCTGGTGCCAGTAAGTCAGCACGGAGGGTGGGAGGGAGGTGCAGTGGGTGGAACAGAGCAGAGAGGGTGAGGAATGGGGCAGAGACCAGGGTGGATTGAGGCTAGGAATGTGGCGGTATTGGCAGCACCGCCGGTATGCTATCCCCCTTCTTGGCCTCGATCCGCCTTCCCAGGTCCACTCAGACGTGTGCCAGCAAAATCACTGGCGCAGGGCCAAGTAGACCCATTTGGTCAGCAGAGGCTTATACCCAGGCAAGGGAACAACAAATGTTTCCTTACCTGGAGGAGACTTCTGGGACTTCTCCCCCCCCCCCCCCCGGCAGGATGCAGCATGCACTCCAGTGGCGTGGCCGCATCAACGGGGGTTGGGGGGTTGGGCTGTAACTCTCATTTAAACTTGTTTACTCAAATTTGGTGAGGCTAATCTGGCTTCAGAGCGAGACATATTACCAGATAATTAGAAAGTGAACAAGGCATACAGACTTGAGACATCATTTGCAGGAATGGAACCAGTGAGTTTTAGCAGCCTTGGAAGAAACGTTCTCCTTTGGACTGGCCAGGGGTAGCAGCAGCAATCCAACAAACCAGAAATCCAAAGTGGGGAAACTAATACAATTACACAGCCAAAAAGGACTTAACCAAGCTCGAGATCCAGATAAAACTAGCCTGAGCAGTGTCCAGTGAAAAATGTCAGGACAACTAGAACATGACCATATGAAGAGAGCTGCCAAGGAAAACAGGGACCTGGAATGCAAGGAGGAAGGAATATGCTGTGGGGCATTTGCAGAAAAAGGTTGGCTGGCGAGAGAAGGTGCTTCTCTCTTCCCACCCAACAAGTCTCTCTGAAAATGGCCCCCTCAGCTGTTTTGGAACTGTTTTTATCCCCAGTCAGTCTCTGAGACTAGAAGAAGCCAAATGTGGGGAAAGAAACGGCTAGGAGGCGGCATATTCAGAGGAAAGAATTGTCAGGTGCAGGACAGATGTAAGAACCCTTTGCCTGCCAGTCTTCCTCTATGTAGCCCCTTGTCCCTGTATTCACATTAACTAATAGAAATGTGTTTAGGAAAAATGTGTTTTCAAATGTGTTTTCAAGGGAGCACAGAGGAAAAAAAAAATTCACGATAGTTTTCTTGATGTCTTCTTCACTTTGAACAGGCCCAGCAGCACATCACGACAGATCGCACAGGGAGTCACCGGCGACAGCAAGCCTACATCACTCCCACGATTGCTCAGGCTCCATATTCCTTCCCACACAATAGCCCCAGCCACGGTACAGTCCATCCCCACCTGGCTGCGGCCGCAGCTGCTCACCTCCCCACTCAGCCTCACCTCTACACGTACACTGCGCCAGCTGCCCTAGGCTCCACGGGCACGGTGGCCCACTTGGTGGCTTCCCAAGGCTCAGCTCGCCATGCTGTGCAGCACACTACGTATCCAGCCAGCATCGTCCACCAGGTTCCTGTCAGCATGGGTCCTCGCGTCCTTCCATCGCCCACCATCCACCCAAGTCAGTACCAGGCTCAGTTTGCTCACCAGACATATATCAGTGCGTCTCCAGCTTCAGTCTACACTGGATACCCCCTGAGCCCCACCAAGGTCAATCAGTACCCTTACATTTAAACACTGGAATGAAAAAAAAAAAACATGGCACACACTGAGGGGAACGACGAGGCTGCTTTTATACTGAAGAACGGAGCGGGAGAATGTCTCGTGCAATGGGAGGCTCAGACAAAACTTGAACAGAGGAGACTTTGAGGAAGAAACGAGGGAGAAAAGAAGAGGAGATAACAGTTCTACACTTTTTATTTAAAAAAATGAATAGAAAAAGATAAAAAGAATGAAAAACAAAACTACAAAAAACCATTCTGCACCATACTCGACAGTGAGACAAGCAGAAGGGCCAACCTAGTCTGGTCCTGTTTTTGGATAACTTCACTAATAGACTTTTACAGATTATTTTCATCTGATTACAGGAGACTACATTTAGGAATTTGCTGTTCAGACCTCCTAATACAAAGTTTCATAGGTGTTTGGGTATATTTTTTTTAATTGAATCAAGAAGCGTACAGATTAGGGATTTATCCAGAATTTCAAAAGGGTTATCGCTTTGTCATTGCGCTGGTTGCTGTCACCCAAAATAAAAACAAAATGAAAAGTGTGATGTGTTTTCTGTCAGGAGGATAGAGAGAGGCAGAGGCAAAGGTGAGGGATGCTTCCGCTCTCTCACTCCCAGGCTTAGCAGCACTGGTAGGTTGGAAACACACACACTGAGCAGAAAACACTATTGGGTCAAATCAGGGGCGATGCAGCTGTTTGTTCTTTCTCTAAGCACCCTGGATAAATCCCTGAGAAATGTTATTCTTAAAAGAAAAACTTTTAATAATGTACAATAGAATCTCATCTTCCTTACTTGGAACTATTTTTTTTCTTTTTTTGGATAACCCCTCGCCATTTGCAGTCCAATCCTTACATTTCCTGCTCCAGCAGATACATGCATCTGATGAGGCCACGCTGATCGCTAATCATCTTGGAGCCACAAAGCGTGACATCATCATGGCAGTGACATTTTGCACCGGTGCTGTGAGCAGATCCACAACCCCAAATGTTTAGGATTGGGCTGTTAGTGTAGGAGTAGAAGTTCTAGCTGGCCCTTGGTAGAATGTAGCACTGTACCATACATAAATCCTTTTTTTCTACTTTGTGTTAAACTCCAATGATACCAATAGACTATTCCTCAATGTGATTGCACAAAAAAGTGATATAACATAGGCATGTAACAAAATGTGATTGTCCAGGTATATATGTATGTATGTGTGTGCGTGAGTATGAGTGTGTGCGCATGTGCGCGCTGATGCTGCCTTCTCTTGTGGTGTGGTCCTCAGCACAGCCATTACAAACTGTCACAGTCTTAGTTTTACATCATTCCCTTGTAGTGCCTTACCAAACTACAGTTACGGTTTTAAGGGTTTACTTCCACTGGTACTCCTAGAAACTGACTGAGGCTGGTTGGAATTTAATCTTAGCTCTTTTTCTTCTTCTTTTTAAAAAGTGTTCTTTATTGTTCCTTTCCTTCTTCTTAGACTTTTATTTTTGTGTCCTCTTTCTTGGATAAGTTGCAAGGGTCATAGGAGGGTCTGTGGAATTTGGCCCTTATGTAAAAATGGGTGAGCCTAGGAGGGCTTTATGGGAATGGAAATGACTGGACCGGTTCTTAGACCCTAAAGCAGCTTTCTAGTGGTTCTGTTTGTTAATGGGGTTATTGGTTTAATTTCCTATGGGGATGCTCTGTCGCCCCCATAATTCTTTGCAGTTTTGTATTCTTGCTAAAGTATAAACAGAACAGGAGGCTCCTGGGTTTGCTTTGGATCCGAAATACGTAGTACCTCATGTTAAATAGCGATGTCTGAACTGGGGATGTGGGAAGATGATTACCTGGGAAGGACTGTTTTCACTTGAATGCTTTCAGTGGGAAAAGAAACAAGAGAATGAGGCAGACTTTATTCCTGAGCATCAACCTCGGGGTTGCTTCAGAAGTTATCCTGAAGAAGACCTTGCACTGGCACCTGAGCAGGTTGGGTGGCTGCCTGGGGCCAAGCACTCCCTTGAACAGAGCGACACTACCTTGGCTGGAGGGCTGAGCCCTGTTCCCAGCAGCAGGGATTCTCAACCACTTCTGGGTAGTGTGTTTTGCAGTCTGTTGTCAATACAGGGCCAGATGGACCATTGGTCCAACTCAGTAGCTCTGACAGCAGCGTCCTGTTGTTCATGAAATCCCAGAGCTAGGCCTGACTGGGAGACACCATGATAATACCCCTCCTGGTTTAGATGGTGCTTTTTTTTTTCCACTTCCTCCCACCTCATTCCCTACTGTGGTAAAAAAAAAAATCACTGTTCAGGTTTGCTGGACTTGTGTCCTCATCACCAAATAGTCTGAACTGTCTTGTTTTTAAATAGATTTCCAAAGAGAAGCTTTTGTAAAATGAAAAGTTGATGGGTTAGAAAGGAAATCTTACCGCTACACCAATGCACGTGGGTTCTTCTGCTGTGTCAGTGCTTAGTGTTTTCCTGTGGAGATGTGCTTGTGTTGATGGTCTGAGACCTGTCATGACACGGGATGCATGCCTTGCATAGCCACTCAGTACCACTACAGCTGTATTTGTGACTTCAGAAAAGGAGTGTTTAGGCAATATGGCAAGATGTTGGGATATGGTAGGTCAATTGGCTAAGAGAAGAGGGAGGGATCCCAGGGGTGGTTAAGGCGAAAAAGGTTTCTCAAGAGGTAAGTTGGCAAGAAAGACAGACAAGCACAGTTGTAATATATCTGGAGCGAGTTGACGTACCTCACCTGAAAGAAGAAAGGATTTTCACCAGGAATACTTTGTTGGACAGTTATTTTCTAATGGCAGACCCTCAAATAAATCCTCTGTTTTCCCCAATCTCAATCTGATCACCATTCAATTTCCCTTTCTCTCCCTAACCATAGTAATGTAAATACTAGTATGATCTTTCACTGGTTCATGCACCTTGCAACTTTCAGTTCTGAAGAAAACCTATCCGGTCGCTGTCCTATTAAAGTGATCCCCCATTCTCTCATTGTAGCCTACTGTATTTGTCTCCTACCCCGTCTCATCTAGAATGAAAGCTTCATGCTGCTCACATCATTGAAAGGAAGGATATTTTGTTGTTGTGTTGCTATTGTTGTTAATTTTAATACGTGATAATTATATTTTACATTTGATTTTAATTGCACATGCATTCCTGCATCTTTGTATTTTTTTCTCTTAATAGTGTATTGGTTGTTAATTAGTTTTTCTGCGTCAGTGGCATCAGAATGCTTGATGTGCATGTACGTTTTGCAGGAAAAGGGAAACGCAGAGATACTCTGGTTGAGAAACTTGTGTAGCTCAAACAAGGGAAGAGTCAAGAATATTGTGGCTGTTATGGCACCCCTTTGCAGTTTCTGGTACCTTTGCATGGTATCTTGATCTTAGCATTTTCGAAAGTGCACTCTTTTAGGCACAGATCAAACAACGGATTCAAGAAGGATACTGGGGTCATCGAGACACTTTGATCTTGCATTGTAGGTAATTGATGTCTGATGAGTTGCTGTTGTATCAAATAACTGAAGAGGCCAAACCAATACGTTTAATTACAGGTTTAAAGGCTTTGCAATCCTGTAATAAAGTTCAAGGTGTAAGTACTTGTAGTTGTTTCCCACTTCAGAAACCCAGCGGGGGTTCTGTAAACCAAGAGCAACAGCATTTATGAGGGCAGTAAAAGAGAATGCATGGCCCAATGACGGGAGTTGTTGACTAGTTAAAACTGAAGAATCCAGACACTCAGTTAAAGACATGGTAGCCGGTTGCTCTGTTCTTTATCGTTGCTCAAGTTGAAAGGCTTAATTGTATGGCCTGAATAGTTGGTATTCTTCCTTCCCAAAGTATCTAATCTTTACGCTTCCTAATGAATAGTTAAGGATATGTGCTATTTTAAACACCTCAACATTAAATTTTCATTTTGTTAGTTACACAAAATGATATGTTTTGAATTAGAAAGACCTCTCCATCCTAGTCCCTTTTTTACTACAAAGCTGAGAGTGCTGTACTTCAGGACATTATATGGTCGTGCATGCTCTTGAACTGCATCATTTTGGCGTATTTGATTAATTCATCCCCTTCGTTTGTCACATGCATTCACACACCATATCCCAAACTGGTTTTCAGACTCACCTGAGTTTACAAAGAGGTTTGCCATGCAGCATGGGGGGGGAGGGGGCTACAGTTCAAGAAACACGGGATCCAAGTCTCCCTTGTTCATGCAGAACTAGTCATACAGTTCTTTGGATCCAACAGAGAGTAAAGAAGTGCAGTGTTCTAGGCATAAGGGAGTGAAGGCTATCTTGAAGGAATGAAGCATTATTGTATGGCTGACATTATAAAGACAAAAACAATGACAGGAACCAGTGAATGTTCTTGCTTGATGGAAGCTACTAGAATGATATTGCCGTGTTTTTGAAATGACCTTTGGAGTTCCTTGTGAATCTATGGAGAAAGGTGCTGTGAAAGGAAGTGGCAGTTTAATAACGGTGGTGTAACTGCGCGGGTGTAGCAACTGGAAGACAAAAAGGTGTTGCAGTATCTTAAGGAGGAAATGCAGTTTATGGTGTCATGAACTTGGGAAGGTAGCCATCTACAAAATTAAGTAGGCAGCGATGAGCCAGTGAAAGCGCACGTTTAACAGTGTCATGGTAAAATACTGAGTGCTTTCATCATTGCAGTTTTTCTTATGTATGAAGGGGAAAGAGAGGATTAGAATCACCATTTCTTGTGTGTGGTTCATAGTCATTTGTACTGCTGGTATTGATTCTAAATGATATGCAATGAAAGAGCCTCTCAACAAAAGAAAACAATGCAGTGGAAGACCTTGATCTTTCTCTCTTATCAGCCAAATGCCATCGTTTTGGAAGAAATATTTTCAGTTTTGGTGACCTTGTCTCTGCAAACATTAAGACTAATGTCTTCACTTTTTCTTCCTTAATAGTAAGTAGTTCTTTCCTATCACATTCCAACAAAAGAATGGTTCTGCCTTCAACGTTTTGTTTTGTATATTCTTAAGGACTATGC
Source organism: Plestiodon gilberti rubricaudatus (assembly GCA_026170595.1). Taxonomy (NCBI): domain Eukaryota; kingdom Metazoa; phylum Chordata; class Lepidosauria; order Squamata; family Scincidae; genus Plestiodon; species Plestiodon gilberti. Next base: position 112,985,022 of record JANXHW010000005.1, read on the forward strand.
CTCAGAAAACCCATTTCTTTCTTTAACCAAAGAAGCTCTCAACATGAATAATGCCCCAATCCTAGTAGTGCATTGTGTTGCTGGAACAAGCATTCTGGCAGCACAATGTGCTTTCCGGCAGTCGCGAAACATGGCCCACCAGAGTGTGTGGGCTAGCCGCCACTGGGAGCAGTGAGTGGCTGGCTCTGTGCGGCAGCGGACAGTGAGAGCGAGCGCGTAGGGAGTGGGAGGGAGACAGGGGTGGGCACAATGGAGCTGGGCTGGGCTGAACAGTGGAGCTGGGCTGGGTAATGAGAGGAGGATGGATTGGGTCCAGGAAGGGGATGGCAGTGGCAGCCACCGAATCCTAACCTTCCCAGGTTCGATCCGCTTTCACCGGCCCATGCAAACCTGCGCCAGCAACATCGCTAGTACAGGTCCGAGTAGACCCACCGAGTAGACCCAGCAGGTGCTTACCCAGGGCAAGGGAACAAATGTTCCCTTACCCTGAGGAGGCCTCTGGAGGCTGAAACTCCCCCACAGGATGCAGCGGTAGGCACGTTGGCACTGCTGCATCGCCACACAAGGAGTTGGATCAGGCTGCCCATATATCAATTACAGTGTGTCCCTGCCCATTAGAGAATTTGTTTTTTCCTTCTGTCTGTTTGTTTTGCCACACTTACCTTTATTCTTCAAATGTGTATTTGAAGACAGTGACTTGGGAGAATTCAGTCATACTGCTGTCCTAAACTTTAGGTGTGTCTAAAGAAGAGAAGACAACGCTTATGTGTATTTTATTATCATTAACAGAAAGGAGTGAAAATGTATTTTGTTATCGCAATGAGATAGTTTAGAAAATGAAATTCTGGGCTAGTACAGGTCCGAGTAGACCCACCGGGCCTATCTGCTGAATATGATGGCAGACCATGAAGTCCGCCAGCATATCCTGCAGTCTGCCGTCCCCATCACCTCTCTTGACGGACTGTAGAGTGTCACTGCTAGTGCAAAGGCCGGGAAGCCACACACCAGCAACCGCGCCATGCAAACTGGCAGTCAATGGAGGTATGTTGGCAGCAGGGGCAGGTCAGAATGGGTATCGGGCCAGACTGGGGGCACATCGGGAGTGGGGTGGATCTCAATGGCAGCGCCATCTGCTGGATTTGGAACTCCTGGGCCTAACATGCCACCTGCAGCGGTTCAGATCTATGCCAGCAAAAGAGCTGGCATAGATCTGAGTAGGCCCATAGGGGACCAGGGAGTGGCAGAGGAGGTAAGTAATTTTTTTCTTTACTTACCTGTCCCAGCTGGCCTGGTCCCCGGTGACCCACGGGATGCAGCAGAGGTGCATCAGCATCATGCAGGCTGGCCTTGAATAGGATTGGGCCGTCAGTGAGCTGCCCATTAGTAGTAGTTTTATTTATTACTTTTAAAATATATACCTACCATCTTTCCATTTTTATGCAACTTCCAAGGTGGCTTACAATAGAAAAAATGCTGTTTTTAAGACAATACCTAAAAAAAACCCCTCAAATAATGGCAAACAAACAAGTAGTTAGTATTTACAGAGACCAGGGCCAAATAATAGAACAGATCTGGAAGGCCAACATTCTGCCAGATGAAGGAGGAATTCAGATGGTGATGGACTGTCCTCAGGGAGGGTGCCAGGTAGATATTTCTGGGCAGGGGTTCCAAAGGCCAGGGGCAGTGACGCAAAGAACCCTTTGGGGCTAAGCTTCTGGAATGTGTTTCTGAAATATGCAAGCCTCGTGGCTTAGCAGTCAGTGCCTACATTCTCTAGATCAGGCTCTGGGCAACACTGAAGGCTAAGTGCAAAGGTTATGCAACTGTAGAAGACCTGTAAGTCAAATACTTTAGTGCCAACCTGAAAAAAAAAAAGATTTTTAATGCCTAGACTAGAGGATCAAATCCTGTTCTTTTGATCAAGGTAAAGATTCCCCCTGGTTATTCAACGGGGAGGAAGTCCTTTTTATGCTACCAACATTGGCACTGCTCTCAAGTTGATGTAGCAGCACCTATGTCTACTGTGCCCTACCCCCAATCGCATCCTACATACATGTGAGGGTTTGGACCCATGAATTTGTATGCTCATCATGGTCTCTTGCTGCCACTATGCAAATCCCTCTAGGCATCTGTGGAGAGAATACAGCACTGTTCTGTGGGGGATGTTTATTTGGTTTCTGAGTGATATGGGTCTTTCCATCTGCAATGAGGAAGACAGAAGTCTTCCCCCTTTGAATCATCCCTCCAGTTCCCACTCTGTCTTACCCAGCACCTATGGGACTGCATAAATGCATGGTATCTAAACTCTCAATCAAATTGAGCAAAGTACCCTTCATCATACAGGACGTGTACATTACTTCTGTATCATGTTATGACTATACTGTACTGTATTCTGTAAGGCAAGGCTTTCTTACTGCTTCTTCAGCATTGGCTCATGAGGATATGACCACCTGAGTATACCACTGTTTTCTACTATCACTTGGGGGTGGCTGGATTTTGCTGTAGTTTTTATTTAAGGATTGTAATTGTACATGCTATCGTAAGGGTTGAATTCATGTCAGTTGGCTAAGTAATTGGGCCTCCTCTATAGAAACATTTTTGGTGGGTCAGGTCTGACTCAGGTGGAAATAGTCCCATGGAAATGCTTGTGTATTTGCAGGATATCATGTGTCTATCACTTTCAAGCCAAGCAGGTGAAAGACTGATACCTGTGAATTTTAAAACAAACCCTCCTCCAGCAGAAGGAAACACAAATGTAGCAAGTATGTGATTTTTGAGTGGACAGTTTGTAAAAGTTTTCAGGAGCCTCTGATGCATTTTTCCCCTCCTCAATATAGCAAATAAGAGTGAAACTCATGTTTCTCATGTACGGGTTAGTATTGTCCTTCCAGTTTTAGCAGTGCTGCTATACCAGACTTTTCATGTTCATATGAAGAAAAAAAATATTTTATTTTCATCTTTTGTTTAATGTAGGTAAACCAAGAAAGGCAATACTAAACACATTTTTCCAAATATAATATTTTTGCTGCACTCGTAACTATTGCGACATCTGTAATGCTAACTCTATAGCTGTTGGGGAAGCTGCATACCAGTTCTTTTGTGGTATACTTTTGTGTGGAATTGTACATTTGGGTCTCTTCCTTCCTTCCTTCCTTCCTTCCTTCCTTCCTTCCTTCCTTCCTTCCTTCCTTCCTTCCAGAAAAGGTGGGGCAACACTGCTGAGAGCAAAAGAAATGTTTAACTCATTTTCAGGACAAAGCCAAGGACTTACTAAGGTGCTGGGAGGGAGCAGATAATAACAGACATATTTAAAAATAATAATAAATGTCAAGGAAGCTTGAAATATTGGAAGTCTGGAATTTCTATTAGAAAATACAGTATATGCATTTGCCATCCATTTTATTTTTCTTTTTATTTCTCCGGTAGTTTTTTAAAATGTTTTTTACTTGTTTGCTATGGTTCTAGTCTGTCTGTGTTCTAGATGCTTTTAACTTTCTAGAGCTCATTGACTCCATTGGAAGCAAACCCACCTGATCAGTATTCTGGATTCTGGTTGGTTCAACTGGTGTTCTAGAATTCTGACAGAACACTTTGTTTTATAAATAAAGAAGGATTTCAATACTTATCTTACAAAAACTGTGACCTAATGGCAATAATTACCTCAAACGTGGGCATTCATCTTGGTTTTAGCCTTTTTTTGAAAACATGTAGCCAGCTTAAATTTGGAATTAAAAGAATTATACTGTCTGTATGGGCGGAATAATGATAAATGCCCACCCTGGTCATTGTTGCTTGAGTGATTCTTTAAAAATAAAATGATGAAACCAAGGATTAAATTACTATTTTATGTGTTTTAATTAATTGTGATGTTGAAATGCACATGTAAGTATATATGTTCATAGCTACTGTAAAATGTTTCGGTCTTCTTGAAGATATTTAATGAATTACATTTTAAACCAATATGAACTGAACAACAAACTGTGGCTACTTAAAAAGATTTCTGGCTACATTTTATAGTTATAGTGTTTTATAGTTTACATTTAAACTGGTACTTTCTAACTAAATGTTCTGTTTTTAATAGTATTCAGAATCTCAGTACTTCTATCCCTTTACATTTTTCTTTTGCCCTTTTTAAAACAAAAGTACAAGTAGGTCTTCAATATGTACATTCTGTTCTGAAATATAACATAGTATTAGAAAGTCAGATCAGATAACACAATTCCAAAGTTTAAATAAAAATAAAAACACTCCATGCATGTTAAAGTATAGCAACTAGAGTCCAACGGATAGCCTATTTGTTTTTTAATTTGAAAAAATTGAAACTCTTTGGGATGAATCAGAAAGCACAATAATTGCAACACTAGCTATTTCAATTAAAAACCTAACTTGAGCATATATACCTGCCTGGTGAGAACAAAACAAAAAGGTATTCAGAGCAAGGGATCTATTGAACAGCTGAATGACTCCGGGCTAGTTCACACAGATATGTCATTGTGTGGTTACGAGCTCTATATTATAATCATGTAAAGCAAAATCATGTGCTTAGAATGATCTTGTGAAAATGGCAATCGTGGACCACAAATGCAAATTTATGCATGACCTTTGCCTGAAAATCCCAGAAGCACTGCACTTGGTATGTCTCATCCAATGCCCCAGTGTTGGTCAATTTTGGCAGCTTATATACCTGAAAATTGTTCAGTGCAGTGGCATCCTGTGTGCATGTCGACAGAAAGGAAAACTGATTACTGTAAATCCTCAAGTAGTGAACTACTGGTTCTTGAGATGGTAAAGCCTTGGATTGTTTTGGGAAACAGTAAGAGGCCATGCCTTAATTTGGTTATCATTCAGTTGCTTCCTTTATATATCAATCTATACTTGTCACTAGATCCACTTTGAACCCCCAAACTAAATATGAAGAACTTGACCAGCTCCCTCTAAATCTCATTTGCCTGTTAGCCAATGACAGTATATTGGATGCTGTTTCTGTATTATGGATTGTAGTGAATTATGTGTTTGGATGTAAATGATCTTTGGTTTTTTCCCCCCTCCTTTTTTCCTTTAAGTCCTGCTTATATCTGTTTGTTTGTTTTATTTATGTGTGCGTGTGCGTGTGCGTGTTTTCTTACAGTCAGGTAACCAATAAATGGAAATGTTCTGTTGGGCAAAGAGGTATTTTTAGACAATAAACATATGAGAATTGGCACAAAACTAATTCTGTCTGGAGAGCTGAGCTTGATTCTGGAGCTGACAATCTCAGCAAAGTTCCTACCTTGCATCATTCAGTGATGGCAGATAAATGTGTTACAAGGAAAAGGACTTGTAACATATCTTGCTGTTAGGCCCCTGTTAAAAATCAGTATTTCCCCTGAATCCTGCAGGAGTCCCCCAGCCCCTTCAGTAAAACCATTTAAAGCCATGGTAGCCACAGTATAGCTCACATTACCAAAGTGATAACTTAACTTGGCATATGGCTGAGCCACCATTTTGAAAGCCAAATGGAAGGCCTGTCATTATAGCAGACCTTATGAGAACTGGACAGAGGTTGGCTCCCATAGCCTTTAGGCACAGTTAATGGCAACTAAACCTTTAATTCCCCTTCGCAACTGTTTGTTCTTTCTTTGATATCAAAGCTAGCCTTGGAAATATCAGCTTGTTCCACCACAGGAGCATCCCCCTCCCCATTTTTTTAAACCCTGGGCTTGGAGTTTGTAAAGCACAAAGGGTGTATTTTTTAAAAAATGGCAGTTCCATACTCTTTGGAATCTACACAGTTATAGAGCACCTCTATCCTTGGTAAGGAAAATATGGCCTTCCATAAGTCCACTTGGGTGTGGTTACATACAACATTTTCTCGTTAAATTGAGATTTTTCTTCTTGAAGTGATGTTTCCATGGCTATTTCAAGGCACAGCTGATTTGATGTGCAGACAGTATCTCTTCATCCCTAGTGCTTCACCAGCTAAGTAAATAAATGAGGCATTTTTTTCTGTGCCAAAATTTTACACAGACAGAATTGGAATGTATAATCTGTAAATTCTATACCAAAACCAATTTCTTTTTTCTTCAAAAGAGGGGAAGAAAATAGCTTTATTAGAAGGTGGAGAAAGAACAGAGGTATCTTGGCAGTTAGAGTATATATTGTGATAGTTAAAAGAACACAAATGGGGAGGTACTGGTGAATATCTGTTATCTGGGTCCTTCTGAAACAGAACTGAAGGGATATTTTGTACTTGTTGATAGTGATAGCCCATAAATCCAATATGTCCTGAATGGAAAAGGGACCATGTACAATATAAAAAATTGTTGAAAACAAAGGAGAAGAAGAGAGGGCAAAATACTCTCCCAAATGCAAAGAAAAGACCCCTCCCCACCCTATCACCTGATGGATACTTTGAAGGGTTCTGTTTTTATATACAGTATCATCTCAGTTCAAAAACTCCATGAAAGCCCTTGATCGGTTGTATTCTTTCACTGTATGGTTCTGTATTGAGTGTTAATCCATGTTAAAAACTTTGTGACGATTATCGTGTGCAACAGTATTTTCTTGTGTACTGTTTATTTTATTCTTTTCTGTGAATTGTCCCCTTTTCCCCCCCCTTTTTTTTTTCTTTTGCTGTTTTTTTTCCCTTCTGGTAATGTCTTTGAAAAACAAAAACCCAGAAAAGAAACTGATGTGTTGTAGAACTATATGTAACCTATTCCTTAGTCTCATATTATAGGTATGTTATAAGAATGGATATTTTACTTGGCTTATAGAATGTTTTACAAGAAAACTAATTCTTAACCAATCAAGTTCTTGCTACTAAGAAAAAATGCTTGTGTTTCTCATCATGACGTTGTGTGCTTCTAATTAATAATCATTTTCGTTGTAGAAAAATGGAGTGAATTTATATTAGACTTGAAAACTAATAATAGCATTGTAAATTTATGAGATGATTTTAACAGAAAAAAGCATTATAGAAGAATATAGTTATTTTAATTGTAATATTACTAATTGTAGGGTGAGAAAGGGGGTCCCGTTGTGGTGAACTATGTTATAGCTTGTTATTCACAGTTTCTTTTTGATCATTTTTTCGGTCTCTGAGGTGAAACGAGTTATTAATCAGAATTTGTAAACTCACATATGCATATTGTATATGTGTAGAAATGTAACCACACTTTGTCTTGGAATTACATTAAACTGTTTTAAGTCACTGCCTTGTCTGCTTGTCTCTTAACTGGCATGAATGTGATATAACTTCTGAGGAGGGATTACCTTTTCATTCTTCAACTGTTTTGGATACAGCCTCTGGTGGAGCTTGGGCAGTGTTGCTTGTTTTTTGTTTGTTTGTTTTTAAATTTGGAAGATGGAGCCACATCAACGTGTTAGAGTATCTGCTCTTCATGCTGAAGGTCCCAGAGTCAATCTCTATAGTTTTCAGTTGGGCTAGAAAATACCCCCATCTGGAGCTCTGGAAGTCACTATCCTCAGGACTGACAATACTAAATTAGGGTCTGACTAGCATAAGGCAGCTTCCTATGTAGCTGTGAAACCCATGGTTTCACTGGACTCATTAGAGGTCTGACCTGAATCAACTCCCCCAGAGAGATCAATACATCCAGCTCCGTAAATAGTTACTTGGGGGGGGGGATATGGTTTGCATACCACCCCCATGGGTGGCACAGTGGGTTAAACTGCTGAACCATAAGCTGTCGATCGAAAGGTCGGCAGTTCAATTCCCGCAACGGGGTGAGCGCTCGTTGCTTGGCCAGCTCCTGCCAACCTAGCAGTTCCAAAGCATGTCAATGTGAGTAGATAAATAGGTACCACTTGCGGGAAGGTAAACAGCGCTCCGTGTTCCAGCTGCATGTTACGTGCTGCGGCAAGGAGAGTCATGCCGGCCACATGACCATGAGGTGTCTTCGGACAACGCTGGCTCTCCGGCTTTGAAATGGAGATGAGCACCACACCCTAGAGTCGGACACGACTGGACTTAATTGTCAGGGGATACCTTTACCTTTATGGTTTGCACTTTGTGTTTAGACGTTTCCCTTGTCTCCATATGTTCTGAAAGTACAGTGTTATTATGAATAAAGCCCCTTTCTCATTTCACATCTGAAGTCTTGCTCCATCTGCAATGTGTATCCTTCCATTACAAAGATAATGAGAAGCACTGGGCCACAGGAGAACAGCCCATGCCAAGGTGGCCCATTTCTAGAAGGTTTGACACTGGTATGGAGAAGAGCCATAGCATACAGTAAGTTCTTTTCATGTGACCCAGGTTTCTGAAATTATCTTTGCAGTGCAGAAAGGAACCCACATCGCATCGTGGGATGCGATAGGAATCTTGGGACCCAATCCTATGATTGGAATCCTATGCATTCCAGCAGCGCAAGGTGCTTTATGGCTGTCGCAAAACGCAACATTTCATTCAGCATGCATGGCTGGGTTGCTGCCACAAGCGATGAGCAGCTGTGGCTGTGCGCCAGCAGCCTGGAAAGGAGCCCTGGGGCGGGTACGTCAATGTGGGGGTGGGTGGGAGGGAGTGGGAGGAATGGGGCAGGGATCGAGGCTGGGAAGGGGGCAGTATTGGTGGCAGCGGCGCAGCTGATATCCTATCCCCCTTCCCAATCTTGATCTGCCTTCCCAGGTCCACTTGGACTTGCACCAGTCAAATCGCTGGTGCAGGTCCAAGTAGACCCATTCAGGCAGCAGAGGCTTATCCCTGGTTCCCTTGCCCAGAGGAGATCTCTGGTACTCCCCCCCCCTCCGCAGGATGCAGTGCACACTCTGGTATCACAGCTGCATTGGCGACGGCGGGGGGGGGGGTTGATAGGATTGGGCTGACTGAGATTCAGTAGATTTTTTTCCCCTCTTGTAGTGGTTCATAATTTCCTGAGCTTCAAATGGGGCATAAGCTATTATTTGAAGGGGGGGGGGAGAATATCAATTAAAATCGTGTGTTTTATTTAAATTGTTTTATTTTTTTAATCATCCATAGTATGAGTCTCTTTTTTTTTTAATCACATTTTGCTGAAATGTGAGTTTTGCACAATGTCTCTTGTAGGCGCAATGTAAAATGAATGTCTTGATATTCTGTGACATTTGTGTTTGTGTGACAGTTTTAAGTAAGTGGAATTAAATTCCAGTTAGGTGCCATCAGCTGCCTCATGAAATTATGATGGAGATTTCATTAAACTGTTCTGTACCATGATAGACTTTTGCTTAACTGTACAGTACCGTATTTCCATTTCAGCATTCTGCACTACCCTCTACTATCCAGCAGAGGATGCTAAGCAGCTGCTTCCTTAGGCAAGGAATGCCCCAAAGATAAGCTTAGATCTATTTCTAGAGTCAGGCACACACTGGTTCATCCTCATTCTTGTACTGCAATAATAATGGCATGCAAATTTTGCCCTCCTTCCATCTCATCACATGTTATACAAAATATGCAATATAAACAAAAGCTGCCTTTTAAAACAGTAAAAATAGGAACACAAGTACAGTATGAAAGATTTTTTTTTTTAAAGATATATGAAGAGGGAAAATGTGCACAATGAATCATATGCTAGGGAACTCCGGGTTTTCTTGGATAAGATGGATGATCTAGATCCATTTCAATCCAGAAGTGGTACTGAAATTGCTCGGATTGCTTTGCTGAACAACCTAGGCTAGGAATTAGACTGGGGAAATGTGTCCCAGGGCCCAGCTGTAGCCTGAGGCTGCATAAAACAGCCCAATTCCATAGCGCCCCCCCCCCCCGCATATACGCCCCATTGCCATTGTTGCTGTGGCCTCCTTCTTACCTCCTCTCTTGTCTTCAACACTGGCCAATATAGGCGGGATTCTAGGAAAGATCCTCCCTGTGCCAACCTGATCTGAATAAGCACCATCAGTAGAGGAGGCAAGGCAAGAAGCGAGTGATCTTCCTGATGGTGCTTCTGGAATGACAGCCATCAGGAACAGGATTGCTATGACCACGACCTTGTCTTGCAGCCCGTGGCCACAATTTTTGGTAGCAGGGCTGGAAGAAAAGACAAGCCACCTCCTCCTTATCATCTCACTTGCTTTCCAAGGAAAGTGAGTTAAAAGATAGGATAGTGGCTGGTGGCATGGTTGGGCAAGCAGCAGGCTGGAGGAGGTGGTGGTGGTGGGTGGCGGTCATGGGGCACGCCCAGTCAATTTGCCACCTCTCCTAGTCTGCTACTTGACGCAAGCACTTTGGTCAGCTCTTATGTCCCTGTTGATTCTGCTGGGCCTTTCAGTGACTTTTGATACTATTGACAATGGGGTCCTTCCGAGTCGCCTTGCTATTTTGCAGTGATTCTGGTACTCCCTCGAGGAACGCGCTCCAAGGTGGAGCTGAGAGATGCCTTCTCAGCACCTTGTTTCACTCACTCACTCACCACCTTTCCTCCAAGAGGCTCAGGGCAGTGTACATGGTGTCTCTCCTTTTATCCTCACAACGACCCTGTGAGGTAGGTTAGGCTGAGAGATAGTGAGTGATTGGCCCAAGGTCACCTACTACATTTCATAGCTGAACAGAGATTTGAACCTAGGTCTTCCCGGTCTAAGTCCAATCCTCTAACCACACTGCCCTTTAATCCAATTAAATAACGGCCCAATCCTATTGGGTCTCGCCGCCAGCAGAATGTGCATTCCACTGCCAGTGACTGCCGCAAAATGGCCGTAAAGCACACCCCGGCAGTGCGTTGAGTACAGTAAATCCTCACTTAAAGTTGTTGATAGGTTCTTGGAAGCTGCAACTTTAAGCAAAACAACTTATAACAAAACCAATTTTACAGTGAGTCAATGAGTGATGGCGGTTGTAGGGCTTACTCAGTGCTTTCATATCGCACTGCAAAGTGTTATGGGGCAGGACTGGAAGCCACTTCCACATTGTGTGGGCCCGCAACCCACTTCATTGGCCTTGTAGCGCCCCAGAATGCCTTGCAGAAACTACCTGTGAGGCGTTCTGGGGCACAACAAGGCCCACAAAGTGGGTCATCATGGGCCTGGCACAGAGGACGTAGAGGTCAAAAGATCAAGAACCACTGAACAACGTAAAAAGGAAACAATGGTGAACAAAACAACGTTAAGTGAGGACTTGCTGTAGAGCACTGCCAGAGTGCTGTCGGGAAGGCCAGAGCCTTCCTGCACACTCCAGAAGATCCCCGGACACCTACTGATGACAGTAAGGTGGTGGGAGGTGGGGAGGGAGCGAAACTGGGGAAGGGGGGGAGGAACGGGTGTGGCGAGGCTTTGGGAGGGGGTGGATCCAGCAGTGATGGTACGCACCAGATCCTATCCACCTTTTCTGCAGCCTTCCTGCCCCCTTTCTCTCTTCGAACGTGCGCTAGTGAAATCGCTAGCATAGGTCCAAGGAGACCTTTCGTGGAGCAGAGGCTGATGGAGCTGTAAGGGGATTTAAATCCCCTTTTGCCTCCGAAGCCTCCCAATCTGCCCCCCCCTGCTGGATACAGTGCACCTGTTTTTGGTGTGGCTACAGCAGTGGGGTGGGGGAAGATAGGATTGGGCTGTAAGTTTATTAGTTGTCAACACGTGTATAGAGCTTGAATCCAGTAGTCAAAGTTCAACAGACAACACACAGTGAGCACGTTGGCACTTGCACACAACTTGTTCACCTGAGGCAAGAGAGCCAACGCCTATAGTGGTTTGAAGTGGAATTCCAGTGAGTCCCATCCATTTGATGAACATGTGAACCTGGCACCATCCTGAATCATGGATCATCCTTCATCTTACTCAGGAATATCCTTTGGTAATTCAGACAGGGATTTAAGTTAGGCATGTGCTTCTGAAATATAGGGCACACTTCCTGGCTGTGAGGAGAGTGAAGGCAGAGCAAATGTAACCAGTAACTTCCTGTTGACTGAACTAATAAATATGGAACATTCACGCAGAGGCGAGTACAGTGTTTGTTGTCACATCTGAGTTGAAGCTCAGCATGCTGCTAAAATGCCTTGCACTGCATACAACTGGGGATTGATCATGGGCAAGTATGAAGTATCACTAAATAAAATATCCCATGACTGGAAATGATCTACATCTAGGGAAGGAAAAAAAAACAAAAAAACGAGGCATGTAAACTGTGATTGAAGTTTCAGAAGCTAAGGAAAAAAATAGTGTCATTTATTCCTATTCTGCCTTCCTATTAAAATTCATATTTATTTTTCTCTATAAGGCATCAATACAGGAGGAAATCTTATATGTGAAGCGGCTCACATTTCTGCATACAGTATGTGAGATGTGTGTCTCTGCTGGTGCAGAGCAGCCTACAGTCACTCAAAATAAGCCATGCACACATGGATGGCAGCACAGCGACTGTTGCCAGGCAACCACTCCGAGCAACCAGACAAATGAAGAAATAAATATATGGGTCAAGTGACATGATCGCTCTGCTGGCTTACCTGCTCTTTTCACTTTTGCACCTTCCGTTTCTCCGTTCTTGGCAGAACGGAGAAACTTGGCAGTACATCTCTTTGTATGTACGCGGCATGTTTCTGTGCAGGGGACCCTAAGTGCTGGAGGAGCCAGTGGAAACCTTCTAACTTATCTTGTTTGTTATGATGCCAGTGGAAAGCTCCCCCCCCCCCGAACCATAGTATCCCCAGAGCACTGTAATCCATTAACTTCCAGTAGCAAAAGTGATGGATTTTTGTCTCATTATCTTGAGAGACCATTTAAGAGGCTAATGTATCTTGTGATTAGGGAGCTTCTTCCTGGTGCTTAGATTCCAGGCTACATTGCATAATTTCACCCATCACTTCATCTTACACACACATTAAGACCATATTAAACCTTAAGGAGACTGTTGCCTTTCTTTGATCTTTGCTATAATATCAGAGCATTCCTCCAATATTCAGGCCCAGCACCACCTCATTACAGGAGAGAGAGAGAGAGACACACACACACACACACACACACACACACACACACACTGCCTTATACTGAGACCATTGATCCATGTAGCCCAATGTTGTCTACTGTGACATGCACTAAAATTGAGTGGAGGGAGAGTTAGAACGGATAAAAGAAAATATTTCTTTACCCAGCGGTGTAATTCATCTGTGGAACTCCTTGCCACAGGATGTGGTGATGGCACCTGGCCTAGATGCCTTTAAAAGGGGTTTGGACAGATTCATGGAGGAAAAGACCATCACAGGTTACAAGCCATAAGCAACCTCCTGGTTTTAGAAGTAGGTTTTCTCTGTGCCATGTGCAGGGGAGTGGCAGTAGGAAACAGGTTATCTTGTTGGCTGTGCGCTCCCTGAGGCATCTGGTGGGGCCACTGTGTGATACAGGAAGCTGGACTAGATGGGCCTTTGGCCTGATCCAGCAGGGCTGTTCTTATGTTCTTATGTCCTCTAGGTCTCAGGTTTTCCAAACTTGCTACCTAGGTGGTCACATTCCCATCTGGAACCCACTAGTTGCAATCCTTTCTACAAATAGATGGGTAGAGTGACCGCTCTGCCGGTCTAGGGTGTTGTAAATGTGCCATAAGGCACATTTTCTGAAAAATGTTCTGATCTTTGCAGAAAATGTTTCTCAATCTTTGCAGAAGTGCGTAAAACTAGTCTACTCCTAAGCACATTACAGAGACATCAGTTACATGGAAATTAGTGGAAATTCCTTCCATGTGAATTCATTTACAATTAAAATGTAAGATACAGAAAAATGAATGAACTATTTTGGCTAATAGTCTTGGGACAAATGGTCGTGGGAATATCCACAGAACAATTGGTCTAACTCTGTGAAAATGTACATAATTAGCAGAATGTGTTGGAAAGAACTGTGAGAAAAATAATCACTAGTGTTGTTCTGGAAACACTTAAACACTTTACAATGTGGGTTCTACTGAAGTTCTCATGCCTCTGCTTGTCCGTTTCACAAGCAGAACATCATCTTTGAAATGAGTTTCACTTTTCTCACAACAGCCCGTACACGGGCAGAAGACTCCTTCCATGGAAGGACATTTTTCTACTGAGCCGCATAACAGTGTGCAATCCTATGCATGTTTATTCAGAAGTAAATCCCATTGTATTCCACGGGGCTTGCTCCCAGGAAAGTGTGCATAAGATTGCACTGTAAGTTTGAAATTTGTCAAATGGTTTTGCCCCACCCTGATAAGCAGGGCCGGTGCTATCATTAGGCCAACTGGGCAGCTGCCTACGGCACAGGCCTCAGAGGTGCGCAGTACTGACCTTTGAGGGGCACAGTTTTATACATATTAGTTTTTTAACCGGTGTAAAAAATACAACAGACAATTTATATATATTTTTTATTTTGAAATAAATACCACAATAGTGCTATGGAATATAATTAATTATAAAGTGTTATGAAAATTGAAGTTGGGGCAATTTTGGGGTGTGTGTGCAAGCCTTGCCTAGGGCACAAAATAGCCTGGCACAAGCCCTGCTGATAAGGTTGGAAAAAAAACTGTTTGGAACCCTAGAGAGCCGCTGCCAGTTAGTGTTGACAATTCTTAGCTAGATGAATGTGCTCAGAGCAATAAGAGACCATGGCGTGGTATCACGAGGCAAGGAGAGGCGAGACAGTCTATAGACAGGAAAGACTCAGTGGGATGAGTTGCTCAGATCAGAGCTATGGCATGGAGGCATATAGAGCCTGGCACGTCCTCATGGGCTTGTGGTCAGATGACAGATTTCAGATCCAGGCTGGATGTCAGCTGACAGCGTTCAGGTTGGCACTACAGCCTTAACAGCCCAATTCTGTGTAAGGATCCGCTGGGCGCCCGAGGCCGCGCGCCAGATCCTGATCTCCACCATGGGCAGCCTGCAGCAGGCAGCCCGCGGCAGAAAGTCTACTTGGGGAAGGGACGCTTGTCCCTTCCCCGAGTGTAACGGAGGCTGGGGCCGATAGGCCTCCTCAGATTTCCACCAGCTATTTTGCTGGCGGAAATCGGAGGAGGCTGTGTAACGGCCCAGCCGCCCGGCGGGGACCGGGATATGGCGGACGCCATGCCCCCGCCCCAGGTGGCTGGGCCTATGGCCGCCCTCCAGGCTCTGCCGTCCCTCCCCCTCCTGTCCACTGGATCCAGACTTACCTGGGTCCAGAGGCGGACCGAGGGCTCCGGCGGCGGAGCTGGGAAGGTCGGCCTTGTGCCGGCCTTCCCGACTCTACAGTAGTCGCAAACGTGCTTTACGGCACGTTTGCGACTACTCCGGGCCTAAGCAGGATTGTGCTCTAAGACTGTGACAGACCGCATGCGTTGCATCCCATCACGTCCCATAGTCGATTCTGATTGACCCAACACGTTGCTCCGCATCCCTCCCCCACAACGTCGAACGCGTCCTCTCATTGGCCGAAGCTAGATTTGTTCAGGTTCTAATGCACTGGAATGACCTTCGGCCAATGAGAGACCGTGCTTGGTGTTGTGGGGGCGGGATGCGGAGCAACGCGTTGGGCTAATCAGAATCGACATGTTGGCTACTCCAGGACGTAACACAGCGAGATGTGTGCGGTGCATTGGTGCCTTTAGTGTTCAGGTTGGTACTACATCCTAGGAGGTGCCCTGGACTCAGAAGCCTAATCTGTCTGGCTTGCTGAAGGACTGGAGCACTGGCTGTTGCAAGGCTGTTGTAACCAGAGGCTGGCTGCTGGAAGGCCTGATTTGAGACACCCCTCTTCCCTGGTACCTTCCAGGTAGGTACAGTTGAGAGACAGTGCCTTGCCTATATCCACCCAGAGAACTCCATAGCCAATTAGCAGGGTTTCCTACATCCCAACCCAGCATGCTCCATGCCAGCTCTCAGAAGTTGCAGCTCGCTAGTGCATAGACTTACAGGTGGCTGGTAATAGTGTTACCCAAAACAAGATGCTTGACATTCCTCTAAACACATAGGAAATCGGAGATTCGATGTAACGGAATTCCCAGACTGCAACATGAGAGTCGCGCACTGCAGCAGCACGACAGCTGGCTGATGTACTCTTCTCTGACCTTGGTGTTTAATAATTACTGAGGCTGGTACCATAGCCGGTCACATTCTCAGAGTAATTTTGGAGTGGCTGACAATGCAAGTGACCCCACCACATATTCAAAAGGGAGGTAAAGGCAAGGTCTCGACTGCTCCAAAGAAATGCCAAGCTGGTTGGCGTAAAGTTTTGAGGATCCTCTATAAATGGCATCCTGTGAGGCCCAAACAGCTGGGGACGGAGGAATCCAAAGCAGCAGCCCTAGAACGGTTTAACCCTTCTATGAATAAGCTTCCTATTAGCTGAAACACCACCTGTCAAAAATGCATGTGTGTACATGTGCTTATGTGTACTAATATAGATGCATGGAACAACCCCCCCCCCCCAAAAAAAAACAACCTAGAACAAAAATGTTGTAGATTATTTGCCACTATTTCTGCCTTTAGACTCTCGAATTCGGCTTCTGAAAAGGCAAAAATAGGACATCATAAAATTGAACCTGGAGGCTAATTTGAGAAATGCCTCCCTCTCCTTTCTGGATATTGATATAGTCACCCATTATGGATGCCTCGAAGTGTTTTGAATGTCCCAGAACATTTCTTTTTATCTTTCTTCATATTGATCACAGATTAATCTTAATGTCTAGAATGGATTTTTGCTAGAAAGGCCTATTCATAACAACACATTTTCACCCAATGAAAAGGCATAGTGCAATGGTTGATTCTCGCCTGCTCCCTCACCTTCTTCGCATAGTTTTCTTATGAAGTAGGTATCTAGATCCTATTTTGATAAGTATATCTGGGCGTGTGGACACGGAGAAATTGGTTTATCTATGGGCAGCCCAATCCTCAAGTAAACTCCAGCGCCGGAACAAGCATTCCGGCACTGGGAGTAGTCGTAAATGTGCCGTAAAGCACATTTGCAACTACTCTAGAGCTGGGAAGGCTGGCGCAGAGGCCAGCCTCCCCTGCTTCGATGATGGAGCTCCCGCCGGCCGCCGGACCCAGGTAAGACAGGATCCGGCAGGCGGGAGGGCGGATCGCCGGTGCAGGGAGGGTGGCCATTGGCCCAGGCAGCCCAGAAGGGTGCGGGGGACGGCCTTCGGCTGTATCCTGACCCCCGCTGGGCGCCGGGGCCTTCACACGGCCTCCTCTTACTTCTGCCAGCAAAATACCGGTAGCTGGCGGAAATCTGAGGAGACCCATCTGGGCGGCCTCCGTTTACACTCAGGGAAGGGGATGAGCGTCCCCTTCCCCGAGTAGACCTCCCGCCCGGTGGCCATGCTGGCTGCCGGTGCACAGGATCTGACGGGCATCCATGGACTGCCGGCCGGATCCTAGTCAGGATTGCGCTGTAAATAAGGGAGCCCCCCTGAGACCATTAGCCAGGTGGCAACATTTCTTTGTTTAGTTAGGAAAAAATTTCTTGCTAGGGTGGGCTGACTTGGTTGTGATGTTCTGTGTATGATAATGGTAAAATATATCTATTTGTATGCCTTCTGTGGCTTTTGTTCTATGATGTGTTTTGTTTCTTTTATGCCAATAAAGGTTGAATCAATCAATCAATCAATCATACAATGAAAACCCAAACATATCACTGCTAAGATATTAAGATTGTTTGGCCATATGTTCCAAGGATTCATACCCGTTAACTGAATTACGATTTTAAAACATGAAAATAAATAATACACCTATATTAGAACTGCTTACTCACTGGAGTACTGTATAAACATTGAAGAACTATGATCATCATACATTACATTTGTTGAAGGTACCTCTGACTGCAAATGATGAATATGTCAATTTGCATGGTGAAAAGACACTGGAAAAACAGAAAAGGTTTTCACATCATTTGTAAATAGAGTGAGCGAATTAGGGTTGTAAAGTCTCAGTTTAATAATGTTTGCCATCGGTATAATTGCATAAATTGCACTATTATGATAATATTTAAAAATTAAAATAATAACTTGAATTTAGCTGCTTGGATTTAGCGAATCAATGAAGACAGTGGCTGTAACCCTGTGCACAGTTGGATTGACTTAATTTTACTGCCTTTAATTGATTTAAACAGCCTAACTGTGAGTAGAATTGCAGCAAGCACACTAGATTTAAGTTTGTTGTGAGGTCCGCATTCCAATCTCAAGCTCGTACTGTATCTATTTATAATTTCAATGCGATTAAATATGTGGTAAAAAGAGTTGCTTGTTTGTGCATTAAACAAAGTTTAAGCCTGCGATCTAGCATGACTGACAGTGCAATCCTTTCTATATACATGTTTACTCAGAAGTAAGTCCCATTGTGTTCAATGGGGCTTCCTCTCAGCTAAATGCATATAAGATTGCAGCCTGGGTCAGGATGCCATGGCTAGTCCCCTCCCATTTTAGCATAGATTATTTGGATACCACTGGGTTGCAGAACACACCCACCAGTGTTTCTCCTATACTGTACTGTACGATCAATTACAGAGATTGCCTTGGTTGGGATATTGCACAGAGCCTAATTTCTTTTCTTCAGAGATTTTAAAGTCCATAAGAAGTTCAGACCAGCACATGTTGAGGCTGCCTAGTGGTAAATCCAGCCCTGATTGACCAGTCACGAGTTTGCAAAGATGTGGAGCTGATCTGAGTGTTCCAACTTTTGCCGTTTTGGCAGTGCTGCCTTTACAGGAAAGCTGCTTCTTTTGCTTATCCTGACCACTTGCAAGCTTCAAGCAAACTGCAGATTCCAAACGAAGCAGGTTTTGTTTTTAACCTTTCCACGGTTTTGCTTTGAATTTTCATATAGATGGTTCACTAGAGAGGGATATTCCTGCGCTTGTCCTTTACGTGACCTTAGTTTTATGTTGCATAAAATGCTACTGGAGGAGAAGGGTGTTTTTGTTCGGAGATTACAGCTGCTCTTTTCAGCCATCCTCCTAGTGGCTTTCTTTACTAGTCAGCAGAAGCTGCACCTGGTGCCTTCTTAAGTATTAACGTGTGAGAGTGTGTACTGTACATGGAATTATTTTGGCAATTCTCTAAAACTGAGATGGGAGAAAAGAAGGGCATCTTTGTACTCCCGTGAGCTTTAATTGCTACCAAAGTTGTTGCCCTTTGTAAGCGATCACATTTTCAAATGATCCCTGCATTTGCTTCAGGCATCAACTAGGCATCCACAGAAAACACACAGCAGACCAGCCCATTCAATGGTAATCCTGGAACTATTTTACAGAGGTGCCTGTCTTTAATTATTTTTATGTATGTACCCAGTCATTCTGTTTATATGCTGCCAGAACTGTCCCATTCATTATTAAGTTGACTGAAGTGGTCGCTTCAGGCAGCAGATTGGTGAGAGAGAGGGCACTCTGCCCCCCCCCCCCGTCTCCTTTTGTTCTCTGGATTCAGAAAGGAAGAGAGGAAGAGAAAGTGTGGAGGACAATCATTTTTGCAAGTGAACAGAATGGTTAACAGTGGCTTCTGACATGACAGTGCGCACAGCCAACTGCCTCACAGTTCCAGGGGTTGTTCTGTTGCCAGAATGTCCGAAGGGGAGCTTGTTCAAGAAACATTCAGAAGCTGGATCCATATCTGAAATATCTCTCCTGTGCTGGTTCTCTTCCAGTCTTTATAGCTGCAGCTCAAATTCTGAAGGGAAGACTTGCAAAATTCAGAAATGCATCCTGCTGGTGAATATTTCTGCACAAGCCCTTCTGGCACAGAAGCGTCGCCGGGTGGGGGGTGTTTCACCCCCGGGCAACATGCGGGGGAGTGACAAAGTGGGCAGCGGTGGCAACAACCGCTCTGTTTTGGTGGCGGGAGCAGCGGCGATGGGTTTGGGGCACCCTCCCACCCTGCGTCACCGATGGGATGTGCAGCGGTGGTGATGTCACTTCCAGTAGTGACATCATGGGGGCCACATAGTGGTTATTGCAGCAGCAGTGCAATAACCAGCAGCATGTGGCACTCGTAAATCCAAAATACTGGGGGTGGTAGTACTGTAATGCTTAAAGTTTCCCCTCCAAAAGAAATAGAGGAGAGTAATGTAAGACAGGAAGTAGTCCATAGGAAGGAACAACAACAAAAAAGATAGTACAAACCAAGAAAGGTGAGACAGAGCAAAATTATAGAAGGAATAAAGGCTAAACAAGTATTTTCATTTATGTTTTATTGTCCTATTTTAAAGCAGGATTGGTGTGCGTCAGTTTGGGCGCCCTTGTAACAGTAGGAAAGGTGGGGTATAAATATTTTAAATAATAAAAAAGCAGATTTTATGTCTCAGGAAAGAAGAATGGGTACTGACAAAAAGCCACAGAGAAGGTGCTCAAATTCAGAGAAGAGCACTTGTTTAAAGTTAGAAAAGAAACTGCAGGTAAGGGGAAAAAAGGTATGAATATAAATTCCATGAGGAAAAAAAAATGTTGACAGCAGCGCCTATGTTAAAGAAAAGGAATCGTTAGCAATTTAGTTAATGAAATAAGCTTAGTGAAAGGGGGGGGAAGCATCAAAGAGTACTGAGTGCTCTCCAACTGGTGGCTACATATGAAGCAAAGGCACTAGCTAAAGTTCAAATTAAGTTCACTTACCAGGCCCCAAAACCAATCCAACAAGTGTTGCAGTGCAAAATGTTGCAGTGCATCCCACTCCCTAACAGGAGTGCATCTGTTCAGCGCTCCACACAGGAACCTTGTAGCAGGGCCTCTGAGAGGGGGGTTAAGGGGGTAATTTGTACCCAGGCCCAGGGCAAAAAATTGATCAAAAAGGGGGCCCTGGAGCAAAAAAAGGGGGGCCCAGGAGCCAAATTCATATGTAGAGAAGGGGCCCAAAAGAAACTTTGTACCCCCTGATAAAATTCCTCTGAATGGTCCTGCCTTGTAGTGCTGTTTGGGGCTCATAGAGGGAGAAAGGCTTTAGGAGGAGGGGGAACAGAAAAATAGCAGGCTTTTTCTTTCTGACCCTCCTTAAACCTTCCTCTGCAAGGTTAAGGGGCTCAGGTTTGTTGCTGACTGTCAGTCCCCAACCTGGGTGCTCTATTGCTCTACAATGGCAGGTGAATCTGGAGCATGGGAAAGGGAAAATGTTTTTTTTTTTCCTTTTCTCCCGTAAAACATTACATCCTGGTACGGATAAAGAAGGATGGTCTTAGTATGTGCAGTATGGATAAGTGAAAATCTGCATAGCGAAAGCACTTATAAAGAGGGAAGAGTGTGTGTGGAGAGAGACTCCTGGGGCATGCCTGTGCCGTTCCTTGTCCACTGGTGAAATCAAGTCTCTGGGTACTGTCAGTTCATCAATTAATCTCATAATCTCCTTCAGTGGTACCTTAGTGAAAAGGGAAACCACATCAAAACTAATGAGCATTGAGTTAGGAGTTAGTTGTATGAACTTTAATAATTCAATGAAATGGTAGGTGTTTTTAACATAACTGGTGGTATTTCCTATATATGGGTATAATATTTTGGCCAGATATTATGAGAGACCATGCTCCAACATCCAGACCAGTCCTCTCTTGCAGAACATGCTATGGCTACTGGCCAAAGAATTTTGTTTGAAAACGCCAAATGTATAAATAATGATTCCAACAACAGAACACGCCTGAATTTGGAAGCAGTTGAAATAAGTAAAAGAAGATCACAAAAACTGATTAACAGACAACAGGATTTAATGTTTATTGATAAGATATGGTTTCCGATTCTGAACAAAGCTCCGTCTGAAGGTTAAGAAAATCGTTGCGGACGTCTGCCTCTGGAGGTGACTTGCGGTCAATGCATCAGATGACTGCAGTACTTTCCCCGTAGTTCCGGCACTAACTGTTTCCTGTGGGTTTTGCGCGCTTTTGCATTTTTAAACAGTTGTGCTTGAAGTTGGAAATTGATGTCATCCACACAGCCTTACTGGGTTGAATGCGGAGGAGTCAGCTAGAGAGAACATCTTGACAACCATCCGAGGGTGAACTGCGGTAAACTATGAAGTCTGGAAGTGCAGAGCACAAACCAGAAGGAGGGCTGCACTCGGAATGGAAACATCTTGAGTATGGAAGGTTCTTTACAATATATGAATAGAACAATATTGTAAAGACCGGGTCTAGGATAGCCTGCCTGTGTAAACCACCTTGAATAAATCAGATAAATCTGATGATGAGAAAGGTGGTATATAAATACAGAAAATAAATAAATAATAAACCACTGGTCTCAACCCTTTCTCCTATTGAAGTCAAGTGGACAAAGAGAACTGGATAGGAAGCATGCTGAAGGCCCTGGCAGACCAGATCCCAGGCTGTGGACTAGAAACTGGATATGAATTTATGCCAAGTGGTTGTGCAATAACTCTCTACAAACAGTCAAACACCTCTGCAACTGAGCTGTGTCTAATTACTGAACACATTTCTAATGGGGGAAAAATCAGGCCTGATTCATGCCCCATTTTGGAAACTACACAGCGGTATGTAGAATATGGTGGTGGCACAGTCTTGAGTGGAGAATGGCGCCTACAAAACCTGCCTGACTTCAGATACTTTTTTACCAGTAGCATTGTAATTGTTTTCTGCACCCATAAGGACAAGAAATGTGGATCTTTAAAACAACTGCCCTGCAATTGCCTCGATTTTATCAAGGACACATGCATGCATAGAGTGTGGGTTGATTCCTATGTAAATCCGTGCTTTTAAGTCATGCAAAAGGTGTCTCTGTTTGTTTCCTCATCACAATTATGTACATTCGGCATAGTGCCAAGTAACGGGAATAACATCCAAAATCACTGGCCCTATCAGTGAAAAACTTTTGTGCAAAGGTGACAACATGTTTCCGCCAGTGGACGCTGCACCGCCTAAAGGCTGACCTACACCAAATCCATTAGTTTCCGGGGGTGGGTGGGTTGCGAGTGTAGGGAATGGGACGCCCCGTCCCGAGATGCTGCCCTGGCTCCACCAGATATCTTCCCCTCCCAGTGTCCCTGTGTATCCCTCCTGATTGGTTGCACATAATTGGCTGAAAGCAGAGGCGTATCAGCAGCGAGTGCTGCCTGGAGCACTCGCTGCTGCGCCGCCCCGAAGGGGCAAAATTTTGTTTTGTGCCGCCCCAAAACAAAATTCTTGTTTTGCACATGAATGTTTTAACGTTCTGCGCATGTGCAAAACAAGGCTAAATAGCGCAGCGCAGCAGTCGGCCGCCTTCAGAAAGCCCTGGCCACCGGTCGTGGTGGACGCTCCGGGGCTTTCTCCGGCTCCGAGGCCGAGGGAGAAGGCCTCGGAGCGCCCGCCCGCGTCACCAGGAGGGCACGCACGCTCCGTGGAAAGACTGGAGCGAGCAGAGCAGCGCCGCCCGGCGCCGAGGAGCCGCTGCTCCGCTCGCCCCAGTCTTTCCACACCTCTGGCTGAAAGCCACCCCTCTCCTCCCATTACTGAACGCGTCGATCTACATCCCGCCCACACAGCCAGACATCAGCATTGTCTGGTGCGCCAGAACTCAGGAGAGCGCGGCTCTCTCGCATTCCATTGCAGTTGGTTAAAAAGGAAACCACACCGCTTCGCATGCACCCAGGACGTACTGGAATTCAAGCAGTGTAGATTAGCCTTAACAGCCCAATCCTATGTATGTTTACTCAGAAGTAAGTTTCATTTAGTTCAATGGGGCTTACAATACTCCCCCGAAAGGGTGTAGAGGATTGCAACCTAAGAAGAGAGGAGACGAAAGATGCATCGTTGTCTTTTGTTCCAATCCCAAGGCGCGCATCTGCACGTGAAGAATTCCGAGTTCCCCAAAAGGAGAAGAGCGTTCCAGAGCAAGCTCTAACGGTGTAAAAAGGGACACCAGCAACGTACGCCCTCACTCACCCGCCCAGCCAGCCCACGCCTTCCTTTTTGCCCCTCTGAAGAAGACGCCCCCGTGATTCCACGCTGCACACGCCTCTTCCCATCTTCTCGGCTGGCGCAGCACTCGGGAACTGCAGCGGGAAGAGGAGGGAGGTAGAGGCGGGGCAAGAATCTGTGACATCACAACGCCCCCCCCGTCATGGTCCCGCCTAGTCCTCCCCTCCTTTTTTGTTAATGAAAAAGTCTCTCCTCCTCCTCCTTTCTTGCGCGCGCCGGGCGAGGAGTTTGTGCGGCGCGCTCTCGCATCCTCAGCCTGTCTTGGAGCCGGGCCTGCGCACCCAGCTCCCCAGCCATCCGCCCACTTCTGCGCGTGCTCGCCTTCTCCGTCTTTCTTGAACGCGCGCGCAGGTGCTGAGGGCTGCCCTAGCTTCATCTCATTCTCTCCAATCTCATTCTCTCTCTCTTTTTCCTCACTGGCTGCCGGCTCCGCTTCCTCCTTCACTCCCCCCTCCCCTCGGGACTGGAGCGTCGCCGGGAAGCAAAGGGGTGGGCTCGTGGCGGAGGGGAACAGAGAAGAAGAAAATGAGGGAGGCGCCCCGTTAGCAACAGCTGCAAAGCCCCTTCCCACGTGAAGAGCCGGGAAGGGCCAGAGAACAACAGCGGCCAACCTGCCCGCCTCTCCTCTCCAATCCTGCTGCTACTACTGGAAAGCAAGAGCCGCGGCCCGGCCGGAGCAGACCCTCTAGCTGACTCGCCGCCTCCTCTGCCTGCTCCCCTCCCGGCACTGCCGCCTCTTTGCTGCGCTGAGGGAGGGGCCTTTCTAGGCACGCTTCTCCCCCAGCCCCCAATGTGAGCTGCTTCTCCCCCTTTACATTGGGGTGCGCCTTTCCTTCATCACCCCGCCCGATTCAAGATCGCCCTTTTCTCCTCCCGCCCCGCGGCCCCAGTCCTAGCCGTGCATCCCCTTCCTCGCTTCAGTGCAGGGTTCCCCCTCTCCTTTCTTCTGCCATTGCGAGACCCTTGGAGCCAGCCATCCTCCCACTCCTTCCCGGACAAGGCTCCTCTCCATCTTTCCAGCATCTCCTTGCAACGGGATACCCTAAGCTGCCCCCCTCTCCTTTCACTTTATCCCCCTCCTCTTATATTCCCCGGCTTTTCGCCTTCTCCTCCCCTGCACAGGATCTCGCTCTGATTCTCATGCCTTGCATCCCGCTTGCTCTCTGCTTCCGCTCTCCAGCTCTCCACTTCTCCCAGTGCACACTGACCTTTCTGCCTTCTTCACCTGCAACTCGGCACTGCTCCTCCTAGTCCTGTGTTTCTCACAACATCGGAGACCTGCCATAGGTTTGTGAGCCGGGGAGGTGGGGAACTTGCTGAAACCCCCTCCCCATGCCTTTGATTGCTGCCTGTCTGCCTGCTGGTGTTGGATGCTCAGAGGAGGAAGCGGGATCCCAGCCCAGCCCTTTCTTCTGGGGGATGCCGGCAGTGGCCGAAATGATGACTTGATGCTTGGCTTTGCCATGGATGGGATGACATGCTTCATGGTTGCCTTGGTCACGCTGGTGCTCTGTTGCCCAGGTCCACCTTGGTGCATTGCCCGCCACCTGGTTCTTTGTACAGGTCTCCCAGTGCTGCTGCCTCTGTTGCTGTCTGTGCCGGCCTCTCTGGCTTCCCCAGTAGCAGGTAAGGGAATATATAAAGGTGGAGAGTCATGCCTGGAAGGCTCCCTTCAGTCCTATGCCAATGCTACCTGGGGCAGGCATTGCTTTCCAGTTTTGTTTTGTTTTGGATCAGGGAGGCCAAAACATGTCTTTTATGTGCCTCTAACTATGTGCCTCTAACTCTGCATCTGTTTTACATTCCCAGGGTATGTTGTATTTGATTGCTTTTTAGAATCTCATTCTTTTTATATAACATTTTTGTAATGGATTTGTTTTCAGTTAAAAAAGTCTTACTATCTTGAAAACCTTTATTTCCTCCCCCCCTTGTGTGTTTTATGTATGGGGAAAGGGAGTGTGTGATTTTGATGATGCTCTGTCTATATAAAAATTCTGCTGGGCTTGTGCTGGTAAAATTGGAAGATAGAAAAAGAACCCCATGCCACTTTTTAATACATGCATGCATACATTTTAAGGAAAGCCATTCTTATTTAGCAGCTCTTTAAAAAAAATAACCCAAAGTGACAACAATGAGAGACTGTTGCTGTTGAAGTGGAATTAAAAGCTATGGAGCGATTTCCTACTTTGCCACCTGAAATTTGCTTGGGAATTGTGTGTCTAGTTTTCTATGATGTCATCCAAAAAACTGATGCACACTCTTAAGTCCATTTGTGATTTGCATGTTTCTGGGGAATGTTGGAGCATTTTCCAAAGTAAATGTTTTGATACTTGGAAAGGTTTCAGTGTTAGTGTGTAGTAGCGTTTCTAGGATTCCAGATACATTAATATGGAGCTCTGTGTGGAACCACAGAGTGTTGAAATGAGGAAATGAACCCAGTATACAGCTCTGTACAACTAAACAAATTCCCCCCCCCCAAGCTACACACCACATAATGGGCCTGGGTTTGCCCTCACAACAGTGCCCCTAATGCTTTGTGTATTGGTGTTTTCACAGTACAGTACTTTTAATTGGAAGCTTCTTTCTTTGGGCCGTTATTGATAATAGAACAAAATTAATGAAGTTGTAATGCAGTTACTTAAACGGTCATAGAGAGTTGTAGAAATGAGACTGAAATGCTGTGCACGCTTACCTACCGTAAGAATAAGCCCATATAGAACACCCAGAATCAGGGGCGTCACTACCCCCGTTGGCGCCCGGAGCAACGGGGGTGTGTGGCGCCCCTATAGGCCGCGGTGCGATCCGGAGGGGGGGGTGGCGCGCTCCAGGAGGAGGCGGCTTGCGCGCTCCGGGAGGTGGCGACCCCCCCCTCAACCGGGAGAGCCGGCTCGGGGACGTCTTCCCCGGCCGGCTGCCCGGGGCCTTCTAAGGAAGGCGTGCGAGAACGGTATTTATACAGTTCTTTTTGCGCATGCTCAGACTGTTACAGAGGGAAAAAGGGCAGCCTTTTAAATACCATTAAATACAGTATAAATACTGTTCTCGCGCGCCTTCCTTAGAAGGCCCCGGGCAGCCGGCCGGGGAAGACGTCCCCGAGCCAGCTCTCCCGATTGAGGGGGCGGTCGGACTCGTGTCTCCAAGTCCAACTCGGACTTGTGGGCGGGGCGCCCTTCGGGCGATGGCGCCCGGAGCGGGTGCTCCGCCCGCTCCGCCCTAGTTTCGCCTCTGCCCAGAATATACTTCTGGGTAAACATGCGTATGATTGTTCTGTACATCCTATATATACACACAGTCACCTCTCCCTGGTTTTTTTAGAAAGGGAAGAAGCCATCCTAAAGGCAGTCCCTATCTGCTGACGTATGGTTTTTTGTTTTTTGAAATCTGGGTATAAATCCTTCTTTAACCAGTGATTCATTGGAAGAGCTAAAGTCTCCGATCTGGACATATAAGACATTTTGTTAGCCATTGACATTATCAGCTTTAAGTTGTATTTCTTGTGCATAGCCAAGTAGTGTTGACTTTTTTCATTCTGGTGACCTGTCATAATTCCTTCCTTTTTAGGCATTTGCAAACTTATATTA
Organism: Plestiodon gilberti rubricaudatus; assembly: GCA_026170595.1. Classification (NCBI taxonomy): domain Eukaryota; kingdom Metazoa; phylum Chordata; class Lepidosauria; order Squamata; family Scincidae; genus Plestiodon; species Plestiodon gilberti. Next base: position 113,012,377 of record JANXHW010000005.1, read on the forward strand.
TCTACCACATAAATCAATAATGATGGAAAGGAATGGAACTGTTCCATTAATCTAAATGGCTATTGAATTGGGTCAGAAGTGAAACTTGGAATTAATTTTGAGAGATTCAGCGTATGGATTAAATACAAGATGCAGTGGTATATGGATATATCAAAGTTATGCTTTTGAAGGACACAGGTGGGAACTTCTTCAACATTGAGCATGTCATTGGAAATGGGAATGAAATCAGTCACTAGTGAACACAGCATTTTTTTTTCATATTTTAGCATCAGTCAGAAGTATGACTATTGGCATGTTCATGATTTTGGTCTAGCTGTTGTTGCTGATGTCATCTAAGCTGCTGATATGATGAAAAGTCCAGATAAAGATTCAAGAACCATTAATAAGCACCCCCTTTATGATAATGAAAATTTTAAAATATATTTATTTTATTTTTTAAAAAATTATATCCCGCCTTTTCCTATGCTGAAAGGCAAATGCCCAAGGTGGCAAATGCCCAAATCTTTAGAGCAGCTGTTCTCAAAGTGGTGGGCCGTGACCCACCACTAGAACTGGATGCTGTCCCCTGCCACCTTAAGGGGCGGGGACAGCATGGTGGTGGCGGCAGCAATCCAGGGGAATGCCGCCACAAAAAAAAGTTTAAAAATACAGTACATTTTACACACTTACCGGGGTCCTGGAGAGCTCCAGAGGGTGCGGGGAGGCCTGCAGACCCCTGCACAGACCTCCCCGAGCTTTAGATCACTGCTCTGCGGTGATTACAACCACTTCCGTTTTTCAGATGAAAACCAGAAGTGATCGTAATTGCTGCAAAGTGGCGATTGAAAGCTCGGGCACACCGTCTGGAGCTCTCAGGGCCCCCAGTAAGTGTATAAAATGTATTTTTGTTCCCAGCAGCAGCAATCCCCGGGATAACAGCTGCCGCTGATTCTGCCTCTGCAAATACACAAAAGTTCTTGCAGTCTCGCGGGGAGAACTTTGAGAACCTCTGCTTTAGGGCATGGTGTTGTTGCACACTGAACATCTTGAAACAATTCTTAAGAATATCTAGGCCAAAGAAGATTGACCCTTGTAGATCTTGAGAAGGGTTGAATTCATTTGTTGCGTTGGCCACCCAGTTCCCTGACTTGGTGTCCTTCAGCTACCACTCATTCCACGTACCACGTTGGTGTTTCAGTCTTGAGTTTTGCATCTTTAAGATCCATGTTTTAAATGTAATGTAGTGCTGGCACCATTTATGTTTGTGTTCCTGTAAAAGGGAGGAAAAGTTGTTGTTGTTGTTAGTATTAGTATTATTAGTAAAAGCTATGGAGCTTTTACAAATATTCTTAATAATAATTATTAATATTAAGATTTGTATACCGCTTTTCAACCAAAAAAAGTTCACAAAGTGGTTTACAGAGAATATCAAGTTCTGAGCGTCATTCCTCAGCTAAGTCTCCTGATATACAATTCCAAAAGCTTGCATGGTAAATAAACTTCCCTTTTTGGCTACTACAATGTCCTCGCTGTTTTTTCTACTTGGAGGTAGTAGTAATTTCTTCGCAGGCATATTTAATGAATTTTGGGGTCCAACATTCCATCACAGTCTAACATGATCAGGAAACTAGGGCTGCAGTGCTGAATTGATTAGTCTGTTTAGATCAATCAAACAAACTTTTAATTGACTAAAATGGTACCCTGATTAATCAGGCAGCAAAAGAAAAAGTCGTCATGGATGTTTTGGCTTATGATTGATAGCAATTTTAGCTGTACTAAAATTGCCGGCTAGTTCGACCTACATATATTCCAACTTCTGGACAAACCTCTCTGGAACGGAACCCGCACATATCTTGGGGACTTGATGTGTATCTTTCAAACGTTGCCATACGTTACCTGATGTGGACTCTAGGCCAAGACCTTCTCCAGTGCCTCTGGTCATCTTGGATCATTCCTGCTGATTTTCTCTTACAGCCTAAACTTCTTAACGGAACACCTGGCCTGAGTCCTTTCTTGTTACTTATCAAGTAAAAAGTGACTTCTTCACAGACCAGTTTTCTGCCCAGGTACACTTTGCTGCCCTCTCACCTGTCTGCTGTGAAGGTGGGTGGAGTAGTGCAGCCTGAGAACAGGTGCTTTGTGGACAGTGAAGCTAGGTGCACATGGGAAATGAATATGATTCTTCCCCCCCCCCCCCAAAAAAAAGCCAGTGTAAAGAAGTGGACTTACTGCATATATTCCTGCCTCTTCCTTGTTCTTTCTCCCAATTTAGATGGAAATCTTGTTGAAGTTGAGGATGGGTTATGGTTTTTGTGTCTTGTCCCACTATGACATTGCAAACGAGTTACTCTCATGTAGCTAAACTTCTAATTATCTATTTACTCAGCTGTCTAGTAAAAAAAAGTTCAAAAAAAGATGTTGGGTCTTTTTTACATTTATTTTTATTATGTATATAGCGCCATCCACGTATATGGTGCCTTACAAAGAACGAGTTTGGCCTCAGTGGGCTAATGATCTAGAAGGCGTTTCAAGGAAGACTGAGGAAAGGGATGGAAATAACAGCAAGGGGAAACTGGAAAAATATACCGTTATTCCACATGTGTACTAAGGCTTACCATGCAATCCTATGGTTGGCTGTCTGCGGTGCTGCGGCCTCGCGCTGGCCTAGGGTGTCGCAAACATGCCGTAAAGTACATTTGTGACACCCAGCAAGTAGGCGGCACTGATGCCGAGTCCTGTGCCATCTGCCAAAGAGCCCACCGGACAGCGCAATAGAGTGGGTACGTCCCACTCTGAGTGGTGCTGGGGGAGTGCGTGGAGAGGGTGGGGAGGGGGCGGGCGGGGAGGGGCGGATCAGGCCTGGGAGGGGGGTAGGATTGACGTCTTCGTCGGACACAATCCTGACACAGGGCTTCTCAGTTCAGCGCTGCCGAATTAGGTGGTGCTGACCTGCGTAGCCCCATAACGGAGGCTGGGGCGTTACTCAGGGTAAGGGGACAAGTGGAGACCCCCAGCCCTCTCCTATCCAGCACAGGATACAGCATGGACCTGGCGCCCACACTGCACCAATGATGGATCGGATTGGGTTTCTCATAGAGTATGATGCCGAAGGCCTCATGGAAAACAGTGTATACATTCTACATTTTCCTCCTAGTGAAACAGATTCTTGGTTTTTGTTTTTTACTTTTTGTATTGGTCTTTTGTTTGTGCACGTACATTGGACTTTGTTTCTTCTGTGTTGCAATTATAACCCTGGCAGTGAGGTAAAGCTGATCATTGTATTGGCTGATTCAGAAAGTGCCTTTTAAAAAGCTACCCTGTTCTGTATTCCTGGTATGACATTACAATAATTCATGTCTTGTTTCCGAAGGGCGTTTAAGGTGTTTTGCCTGAGCTGCATTGTTGCGTAGCATGTAACTGAAACTGACAAATTCTATAAGATATTTGCTTATTTCATTGCCTAATTTGCAGAGGTTGCATTCTGTTGTGACAGACTGGCATTTCTGTAGTATAGTAGATGAAGAATTCTGTTATCACAGATGCTAGGGAATGAATTACTATGACTGTGTCAATTGACTGCTTTATGGTCTGACTTACAGCCAACACATTTAGGCTTGAGACAGTTTGCTTTGTAAATAATTGAATGGATTCATACAAGCTGGATTGATTTAAATCATCTACTTAAGTTTCCCACTTTCAAATGGAATATATTTTCTGATAAAGCATTTCTACAAGTTGGTTTCTCCACTGTTAAAATGTTCATTCAGGTATAAACAGAGTCTTTATACTTAGGAACATAATACAAAACGTCTGGTCATATATACTTATAGAGAGCTTGTGAAATTTGTTACGCTCTCTGAACCTGGTATGGACACGAAGGAATCATTTGCTTGAAGACGAAAGGTAGAGTTGCATACGGATGGAAAGTTCTTACGCACACACAAACATCAGGGCTCCCTCTGCAAAATGGCATGAAACCATGATGGAGGGGCTTGAACACTTGGCCCCCAGTGTGGCTCCTAGTTTGATCATGTGCTCAAATGATCCAGGTACTATTTGTTTGTTTGTTTTTTAAAAAAACTTACAGTACTGTATGTTAATAGGTGCATGCATGCTGTATCTTTTAGAGCAGGCGTTCCCAACCTGTGGTACGTGAACCCCTAGGGGTACGCGGACCATCAGGTGGGGGTACGCAAAAGGCTGTCTGTTGCAGCTGATAACATTGAATGCGTCTTTTTACACAGCGCTAAAGATCAGGGCTTGGATCTTTAGCACTGTGGCTTTAATCACAGCACTAAAGGTTCAAGCCCTTATCTCTAGCGCAAAACAGCTGATGACTTGGGGCTATAAAAAGACACGTCCAAAAAGAGCATAAACCAGTATTATACTTTTGCCAGATAAGAGACTAAAATCTTACAGTAGTTCTAATTAATACAGTGTGAATCTGAGCAGCAGACAGAACATTTTTGTCACAAGATGCAAAGACACAGGGTCAGTTCAGACGATATGCTAAAAACTAACTTGGTCCCACGTGTTATTTGAAGCTCCCAGTTTTTCCCAAGATGTCCCTAACTGTCAGCGCAATCCTAACCAATTTTCCAGCGCTGGTGCAGTTGCCATGCAGCCTCAAGGTAAGGGAACAAGTGTTCCCTCACCTTGAAGAGGCCTCCATGACTGCCCCTGCAATGCAAAATGTAGTGTGCAATCTGTTGGCACGGCTACACCGACGCTGGAAAGTTGGTTAAGATTGCGCTGTGTGTGAGAGTGAGTCAGAGAGAGAGGGACAGTTCATGCAAGACTTCCCCCTTACACCTACTACTATATCTACTTAATAGTAGGTTTAGCAGTTTGGACAAACTGCCCCCCCTCCCCAAGTGATTAGGAAGAAAAGAAAAGGGAGGGGCCAGGATGCGCCAGCTGTGAGCACACACTTCAGTTAATGTGTGGGGCTGATTTGGGTTCTGAGGTGGCATCTGAACCAGCCCACAATCGTGCACCTCTAAAATAGCATTTGCAGCATTTACGTGTGTTTCAAGCTGCTCCTTTGAGGGAGCTGGTGGCTTTGTTGTTGATTGCCTCAGTGGTGGCTTGCTGACCTTAACAATGCATTATATTTATGTGTCACTTACATTAGCAGAAAGAAAGAGAAGGGTAATCAACAGCAGTGATCCTTTCCCTTCTTCCTTCAGCACTGTCTTGCATTCTCCACGCAGTCTGAAAGAACATGCATAATTTTTCTCTTGTCACACATGCACACAAAAGGCACCCCAGCCTACAAAACGAAGTCTACAAAATGAAGATTTATAAGTGACAGTTGGTTGTGGGCTGATAAGATAGCTCATGGGAGCTTTATATTTTGATCTGGGCTATGGATGATGGTGTTGCTTGTGAGTTGATAAGGCAGTGAGCTAAAAACCAGCAATCTTCTCGGACAGCAGGACTCATCACATTGTAACTCTGTCTCTTGAATGGACAGCATTGTTTGCTTTTGCTCTGACTGTGTGTGGACTTTCATTGCAGGGCACACCATGAGATGAAAGTCTAGTTCACACAATGCATTTTATGGGTATACAGTTATGGGAGTTATCTGCACATCTGCATACCCAAACTAATTTCGCAAACTTGTGAAATAATTTCCACAAACCTGAGTTACTATTTTCGTAAATGAATGTGATTCCCTGTGAAATCTGTGTGTTGTCTTGCCACACAACATGTAGAAGGCTCATAACTTATAAAAGTTCCCTGAACTTCCATTCAGTTCCCTGGCAGCATCTCTGATAAATTTTGACCTTATATCCCCCACCATCTTCTGCCATGCAGCCATACTGACTAATGGTGTGTGTGTGTGTGTGTGTGTGTGTGTGTGTGTGTGTGTGTGTGTGTGTGTGTGTGTGTCCAGATGGCCTGGGAGACATAAGTAAAAATAATTCTTACCTTCTGGTAGGCTGCCTGGTCACCAATGGGTTTTCTTGGACCCATATCAGCTATTTTGCTAGTATAAGTCTGAGGAGAGGCATGGGGGGGGGGAATGTGTTGGGCTGGAAAAATAGGGTTAGCATCCCAGTGCACACTTCTGCCTCTGGGAGCTGCCCCCTACTCTCAGTGCTCCCCTCCCCGAACTGCCCACGACCCCCCCCCCAGCACCGTACCTGCTCAGATGTGGACTGATCGGCTGCTGTAGGTCGTCTATAGGAATCGGCTGTTTGGGTAGTAGAGCTGGGAAAGGCCTCTGCCAGTCAGAGTAAATAACAGTGGGCTAAATGGACCAATGGTTTGATCCTGGATTTCTTGGGGTTGCTGACAGACAGGTGTACCAACATAGACTCTGTCACTTAAATAACTGGGGGGGGGGCTTACCTCCAGCACAGGGTGGTTGGGGCTTCACCCCTATCGTAGGAACAGTTCTGTGACACTGAGGTTCAAAGTTGCCTCTCTCTGTCTACCTCCAAGAGCCCTTATCGTGCCTGCTGACTCGCCTGGTTTGCTTGGGGCTCATTCAGTAGGTGCAGTGCTGGCAGAGGAATCGGCAGCAGGCTACTGGGCTACCTGGCTTGGGCTATTGTGCAAGGGCGGTGAACTCCCCTGGGGGGCACAAGTCCGGGGGAGGCAGTGCTGCTTCTGGACGCCTGATTTTCAAACTTACAAAAAATTATCTCTTATCTGGAATAATTATTTGCTGGATCATTATTCAGTTTAAGTCATTGCTCTGATTTTATTGCTTATTTTTTTTGTCTTTTCAGCTAGGTAGGTGTTCATAAATGTGCAGCAATGTTTTGTGCTGTTGTACGATCTGTCAGCATGTGATACAAGGGAAGTGCTGTTTTGAAATAAGTGCTTCTTTAAATAAGATGGCATCATTCACAGACACCGCTGACTATGTGGGGAATGCTTTTGCCTCAAAGTGCATATGCTGCTGGGGGGGGGGGAACTGTAAAATATTTTTGAGTAAAAGCAAACTATCCATCAAGGATTTCTGTAAGTCATCTGTTACAGTGGACTGTGTTTAAAATAAACTGAATACAACAGGATTCTGGTATCGGATTCACACAGAACCCCTCAGCTGTCAAAATGACTGTGTGTATCTATTACATTATGCATATAGTGTGTGTTCTGAAGTTAAACATCTGTGTTTATTCCAGACTCTGTTCACCCAGGTTCACAGAGGCAGGCAACTTTTGCTTGTCCTGAAAGTCAGACACGGAATATCTGAAATGTTCCATTGTTATAATGAATTATTTTGCTTCTCGTGCTGGGTATGCTACTGATATTTTAATTTTTTCCTCCGTGGTGCACAGTTTCTCTCCCCTGGCAGTAATGCAATAAAGCAACCACCATCCTGTTCTAAGCAATAGGGAAATCTTAAAAACCTGGGAAAGTGAAACTCTTGCCTAATTGCTATAGTAGCCAGTACCACAGCTTTGCCTGGTGTGTGCCAAAAGATGCTTTTTCAGAGCTGCCCCCTTTATTGAAGTGAATGAGGGTGCCCACCTGTGCCATCTCCATCTCTTCAGGGTAGTGTATCTGGGATGTTGCTTGTGTGGGACATAGGAATGGCCACTGAGTCCTGGGGAGGATAGTACTACAGGTATTTCTAATAATGAAGTCTTTCCTGGCCCTTTCATGTTTTCCACATTAGAACCTGGAGAAGGTAATGTCCCTTAATGTCAGAAGGGGTTGAGAGACAGAGAAACAGGAGCTGGCAGATTTTAAGGTAGAGGAAGAAAGCTGAAAGTAGCTAGAATTGGGGTGCAAGTGTTTGCATAAGTACCTCTCCAGGGAATCTTTTTTTTTCCTTTTCACAGTGACTCTTTGCTTCCGCATATGCTCTGCATATAATTGGGAAATGAAACAAATATTGCAAAGACACTTTAAGTTTGTGATGCGCTCTCTTGCAAAAGAAACGGAATACATCTCGCAACTGGGGGAAGTGCATAAGAATATGCTTGGAGTAAAAATTATTAATGGAAATGTTTGATGCCTTTGGAAGAGTTGGTTCTGGAGAATGGGCTTAATTGGCCTGGTTATATGAGACAAACCTTCTGGTATGTTCAGGCTTCTTGAATTTTCAGTTTTGCACACCTGCAAATTCCAGGGTTAGCCCCTTCCTTTTTCAGAACTAACCATGATAGAGCATTAAATCTGCACTGACGTTCATGCTAACCAGAGTGTGTAGTGGTTTGCAAACTCTGATTAAAGATAACCATGGTTCATGTTAACATTGGTGTAGCTGTAAGGCAACGCGAGGTGAACTCCAAAAAGGGAAGGAAGCATTCATGTGGAAGGAGTGAAGAGTCCATGTCTGCCTATAACCTAGTTAGGAGATGGACCCAGTGCAAATGTGATGTTCTCAATGTTAGTTGTCCTTTCAGTGGAGCTTGTTTCCGTGGAATGTGTTTGGGTTGACTTTTCATGTAGAACCATGACTGAAGCTCAGGATTTGAATGTTTCAATGTGTCCAGGGAACAGGGAGCAACTTAAAATGCTACAAAAGTCAGTAAGTCTTCCCTGGGGTGGCCTATCCATTAGGCAAGGTGATGTGGGTAGTAACAGTGGAAGATTGAGGGGCAGGTGAGAGGATAGCAGATTTGTGGTGCCCTTCACCTGGCACCGTTTCTTCAGTCATGAAAGTGCAGGTCTTCTGGTTTGATTTACAGCAGTGTTTCTCAAACTCTGGGTTTGGACCCACTTGGTGGGTCGTGACCTGATTTTTGGTGGGTCCCTCAGAGCCTCCAATGAAAACACAGGTGATGGAAAGATCAGATAACTACAGGGATCACATAAATGAAAGCGCTCTTTCATTTGCGCTGTCCCTGTAAATCAAACTGGAAGTTGTACATGTCTGCATTTGAAGCAACCATGCAGGGAGTGTGATAAGTGGCCGCTATTTTTTTTATTGTGTAGAGGCTGAAGACCCAAGATGGCATCAGGCGGCGTCCTGGATTGCGCCACCCCTGGTTTTCCTCCCCTTGCGGAGAACACTGCTCTTGCTACGTCTCCACAACCACCGATAATTTTAAAAGCATGGACTGACAAAAGAAGTTGCCATTCACCAGAGGATGGTTTAATTTGTCTGTACAGCTTGTCATCCCTCGTGTTCATCTCCTGCACAACAATCTCACAGTGCTCTCTTGTGCGGGAAATCCTGTTGACGTGTGAAGGCATGGTGCCTTGAGCTAGTTTCCAACTATAGTTCTTACTGGTGACGTGGTGTTTGTGTCTGGCACGGGACACGGTACCTTTGCAAAAATGCAAAAGGATTGATCTGGTTTTTTTGTGGTGGCTGGAGATAAACCAAGTAGTATTACCGTATTGTCCCGAGTATAAGACGCACCTGATTATAAGACGCACCCTTAAAGTTTGGTGCTATTAAATTTTTTTAATTAAATCACTGGCATTAAATTGCAACAGCCTGATTATAAGACGCACCCCTAGTTTAAAAACTTAAATTAGGAGAAAAAAGTGAATCTTATACTCAGACCAATACGGTAATTGCTTTGTAGACAATCAATTTCATAAATAATAGATGCTGAGAGGACTAGACAGACCACAAATCATAGAATACTCTGTAGCATTTTAAAACTTTACTTCCTGATGCTTGATCACCAAAAATTGTTGTATACTGTATATGAGGTATGCTTGGTTTTAATTTAGGGCATAGCAGTCTGATGTGTACCCCCTGGTGACATTTTTGGCAGAGTTGAACTTCAAAATATACATTTGCCAACCACTGATGATGGTGTGTTTTGTACATCTTGTATTTTCCTCAGTGTATTATGCAAGTGTAATTTCTGAATACTTTAAAAAAAGAATTTCACAACTTAATTAGGGTTAGCAAAGCTGCTACAATGCCAATTTTTGTGCTTTGTTCTTGGAGCTATCAGCCAAATGTATCTATGCTGGTATTTTTATGCACATGCATTGCACACCAGGAATTTGTATATGAAGTGAGAAAATGGAATTACTGAATGTCAGTTAAACAGGTAGCATTTAACACTGTGCACCTCTAACCGCCCAATCCTATCCTCCCCTGAATCTTATCTGGGGAAGGACCCTGCTGAGGGTCCACTCGGGGGGAGTGGACATTTGCCCGCTTACCCTGGGTAAACCCCAAGCTGCTGAAATGGGGCTACTCTGTCTCAGCCGGCTCTCTAGCTGGCTGAGAATTAAGCAGCCCCGTGTTGGTTGCAAAGGCCTGGGGGGGGGGGGTGATATGATACGGCCCAGGCCCTATCTGCCCACCCCTGCCCTGCCCCACCCCCTGCGCCACTCAGGGCGGGACTTACCTGCTTCACGGTGCAGGTTCCTCTGTTCTTCGGCGGGCGGTGCAGGTCTTGGTGCTGGCGCTGCCTACTAGCTAGATGTCGCAAACGTGCAACACCCTAGGCCAGTGCAGCAGTAGGATTGCGTTGTAAGAATTGAAATGATAATTTCATGATTTTCTTTTCAGTACTTCGCATACTGTTTTCCTTCCAAAATATATTAAGTGTGTACTACATAAAGTTATTTGGATTACAAAGATCTTGGATGGCAGACATTGACCTTTTAGTAAAAATTACCTGCCAGTCTTTGTAGCCAGAGCAGCAAGGAAAATTATTCCTGGCTCCGGCTTAATTAATTCAAATAGGACCATACTGGCCTCCCGTTTTTCCTTGGCTGATGAAAATGTCCCAACACCCTCCATGGAAATTACTTAGTAAAAGAAACTTATTGAAGAAGGTTCCCATTCATCATTTTGACACCCAACTGCATCGGAATTACCAGCCAAGTTAACTGGCCCCATGGATATTCATAAGCTTTGTTGATCTTAACACCAAATGAGTTGTCTAGCTTTGCAACCCTACATTAAGCAGGTTTATTATTGCTGAGACAGACACTTTTTTCCACTTGGCAAAGGAGTGGAATTTTTATTAGTTAGACATAGGCCGGATAATATTTTCTTTACTGTAAAATTAGTCTTCAAAGTTGCGGTGAAAGCAATAAGAAGTATCGCCACTTCCTGTGAAATATTTTTTGGCACCATTGTGTTGCACTGTGAGCAGTCAGTGTTACCCTCCCCCTCCCCCTTTAATACCCTGATACGTTTTATCACAGTGCCCATATCTTGGTCTTCCCTTTGCCTACCTGTAACTGCCTTTACTATACCTGTGTTTTGTTGAAGACAAGATGAGGAATGCAGAGTGATTTGATAGTTTTTGCAAATTGCAGCACGGATTAAATCATAACAAGAACCCTAAAATTTACTATATGCTTCTTGCCTTCAAATGGCAGAAAGGGAAGAGCTGGTGGAAGATATTAGCATTGCAACATAGGCAAGGTTCAGGCTACATGCCACAATATGGTTTAATCCTGATTCCATGCAGTGTTTCCAAACCTTGAGCTTGTGTGTTCGCCCTCTCCTTCATATGCCAAAGGAGAAAAATGTATCGATCATGCCTTAGAACAAGCTGGGAATTCACTGTGGTGTATTGGGAAATCCTGGCTTGTTCTTACCACATTTAGGAAATGGGCAGCCCAATCCTATCCAGTGTCCCTATCCATGTGGTCCATGCACAGGCTAGGAGCAGGCTGGAGGTCTCCTTGGGGTAAGGGGACATGTATCCCCTTATGATTGGTAACACACACATACCCCGCCTGTGCAATGGGGCTACTTGGATTTGTTCCAGCTCAATTGCTGGCGCAGAATCGAGAAGCCCCATGTAGGGGAAAAAAGACCCGGGAAGGGGGATAGGATTTGTTGCGTGCAAATGCTGGCGATCCCGCCCCCTCCAGGTGCTGACATGACCTAGACCTGTTTAGCTTCAGCAAGATTGTGTATTGTGTGCCCTGAAGCCATGCCCTTGGTTGTCTGTTTGGATGTTCCCTAATCAAGACTCTGAGTTCTTGTTTTGGTTTTCAGTTGCCAGCAGTCTGAGACTTCCTTGTATCTAGAATGCTGAGCTTTTCAGGTCACCTGCGATAGTGGCCTGCCCAGGGGTTGGCATTGTATCCATATGAGGACACCAGTGTTAGTGGTAAAAACTCTAAAGTTCGTGGCTCCAGTTCCCCCTTCTTCCCAGCCGTCTGCTGCTCTTCCTTTTCTCCCTGCCTTTTCAAAAGACAGAGGCTGGTCCCAGGACAGAAGAAGTAAACCGGGGAAAGCAATACAGACTGAAGTTGGTGGGTGCTCTAGCCCAGGGGTCCCCAACCCCCGGTCCTTGGCCCGGTACCGGTCCTTGGCCCATTAGGAACTGGGTTGCAGGCTGTGCGCCAAACCTCCATGGGGGCTGCAGACCGCGGGAGGCAGTAGCGTCGCTCCAGAGGGGTCGGAGTGTTAAGTTCCGCAGCGCTCCAACCCTCCGTTACGAAGAGGGTAGAAAGCTGGGTAGAAAGCTGCCCCACCCCCTCTCCTTTGGAGCCGTTCAGGGCTGAAAGCGCTTTGCCGCCCTGAATGGCTCTGAAGGAGAGGGGGCGGGGCCGCCTCGTGCCTCTTTGTAATGGAGGGTCAGAGTGCGGCAGAACTTAGCGCTCTGACCCCTGGACCGACGCTACTGCGGCAGGGTAAGCCCCCAAAGGTTTTCCCGCCACCCCCAGTAGTTTTCTGCACCTCTGGCGCCGCTCCGGGGGGGGGAAACTTGCGGGATGGTGGTCATTTTGCACTCCCCCAGTATGCCACTGCCGCCCCCCCCAGTCCGTGGAAAAAATTCCACAAGGATACCGGTCCCTGACACCAAAAAGGTTGCGGACTGCTGCTCTAGCCCACCACTCTCTACTGCTCTCGCCAGTTTCTTCCTTCCTTCTTTCCCATGCCTTCATGGCCTTTTCAAAAGGCAAGAGCGCAGGAAGCAGAAGGAGACAAATGAAGGAGCAGTGGCTGCAGCCATCGAATGGAGACATAATGCCCAAGAAGCATGTTTTGATGTTATTTGAGTGAGCCCTGTTTTTGCGTATTTCCTTCTCCCTTTCACTTCTGATTTAGCAAAAAAAACACAGCTGCCATTGAATTCAAACCTGGTGAGTTTAATGATAAATCCGGTTTGTCACTAGATTGGGAGAGGGGAAATGGAGTGTGCAAGAGAAGGAGAGAATGTGCAAACACAGAGTTGCCTCACTTTCAACCAAGCTGTGGTTTGGCATTGCATCTGAAGTGTCCCACTTTTGTCCAGCTGTATGTTCAATTGCCATTTCTATGAGTGACCAAGAAAGCCCTCTTAAGTTTACTATACGTGTGCCAAGGGCTGCAAAGCACATAGAGAAGCATTTTTGGTTGTTTTCCCGCTCAACTTGGGGCATTCTTCTCTCTCTGTGTGTGTGTGTGGGGGGGTTATTTTGTGTCTCTAAAGTATCCTCTGGGTATGTGATTGCCTTCCATCTTGAGCTAGGTTTATGTGCCACCTAAGCCAATATCCTGTGGCTGACGTGGACCCACACCCCATGGATCAAGCAGAGTATATACAGTACTAGAAACCAAAAGAGCATCTGAGTGGCAAATTCCTTGTCCTGCCACTCGATCTTGGGTTTCAGCTGCTAGAGTTCCAGGTGCTTAAAGCATAACTGCATAAGGATACTTTCTTTGCATTTGCTGGCTAACAGCCATCAGTTGAGATAGCCTGGATGAATTTGTCTAATCCTGGCTTGTTGTACTTTTTCCTGCACTTTGTGGTAACTAATTTCACAGGTTAATACACCGCTGTGCATTGTATATGTTCCTTCACTTTTTAAAATAATACGGTGTGCTTCTGCTTTGCCCCCTAGTGTGCCATATTTCCTTATGCTACAGAAAATGAGATTTGATGCTATGGCATACACAATGACAGTGCTCTAGAAATATAGACTAGATTTGAATGTGTAATGAGACAGTCCACCTCATTAAATATTGCAAAAGAACGTACAAGTTAAATAATGAAAAGTAATCCAATACTGTTGTTAAATAATAATAAAACTATTGTAATGTTCTCTACATGGGTCTGCCCTCAATGGTACTTCAGAAACTCCAGCTAATGCAGAACATGGCAGCCCACCAGTGGCGTCCCTAGGGTTGGTGTCACCCAGTACGGTAACTCATGGTGTCACTCCCATGTTCATCCTCCCATACCATCTGCAGCCGGAAAAGTCTCCAGAGCCCAGGTCTACCAGGCTTTCCAAGGCGGAGCCCAGGTCTACTCACCAGGTAGCTCTGGATTTGCAAAGAGTGAAAGGCTTGGTCGACCGGGAGGCTAGCTCTATCGGGAGGGTAAACCTGGGCACCGGAGACTTTTCTGGCTGCAGCTGGTATGGCAGAAGCCTCAGCCCTCTCGCAGCTGGGTAAACCTGGACTCCAGAGTTTATGGTGTCACCCCGTGTTGTCCGCAAACCCCCCCTCCAGTGATGCCACTGCAGCCCACTTTCATGGTGCTAAGATGCTGCAGGCATGTCGAGCTGGTTTTCCAATGTCTATAGATAGTTTTCTTCTGTCTCTCAAGCACAATTAAAGTTACCTAAAAGGTCTTGCATAACCCCCAATATACTTAAGATCCTGTCTTTATGTCCCCTCATGAATGCAAAATTGACCTAGTGCACCCTCTTTAACAGTACTGTACATATGAACTGCCTTATAATGAGTCGGATCATTGATCTGTCTACCTCCATTTTGTCCATATAGACTGGCAGTGGCTCTCCAGGGTTTCAGGGAGGGGTCTTTCCCAGTTCTGTCTGGAGATGCCAGGGATTAAACCTAGGACCTTCTGCATGTAAAGCAGACGTTCTGCTACTAAGCAATGGCCCCTCCCCTATAGTCAGGGTTAGGGTCCATGAGGTCAACTGAGGCGGTTACCTCAGCAGCAGATTGGCTGAAGGCGCCCACCTTTGTCCACCCACTCACCTTCATTGTTTCTTCTCCTCCCACACCCTGGATAGGAAAAGGAAGAGAGGGTTGGAACAGAAGAGGAAGCATAGAGAAGAAGGAAATGGTGGGACCATGTCTCCACTCTTTCGTTCTGTCTCTGTCTTTGTCTTTTCCAATCTTGGGAGTGGGGAGTGCAGGGTCTGGGACATCACCAGGTAAGGGAGGCAGCACTTAGCACACTGCCTCAGATGCTGGGAGGTCGTAGGCTGGCTCTGCTTATAGCACTATCTCTGCTCCACATTTGAACATGATGGTCGTACAGAGATACTGAAGTTTAAACGTGAGAATCTTTGAGGTTAGACTTTTGGGGCCAAACTGACAGAAGGTTAGTGGTTTTGGTTCCTGTTCGATTTATATTTTATATTTGTTTTGCGGAACTACAGTTGGACCTTGGTATCTGCGGGGGTTCCGTTCCGGACCACCACCACCCCCTGCGGATACCAAGAATCCGCAGATACCGGTGTCCACTTTAACAATGTTTGTGGAAGTGGGAAAAAAAGCCCTCAAACTGCTATTCCTACCTTCACATGGGCAAACTGTGTGGTTTCCAAGGCTTTGCAGGACTTTTTCAAGCTGAAAGACCCACATCTGGGTCGCACGAAGGTTCTTCTCTCCTTCCAGCCTTGCCCCAGAATTCTGGGGCGAGCCTGGGTGAAGAGAAGAGCCTTGGAAACAAGGCAGCAGAACCCTGGAAACCATGCGGTTTGCCCATGTGAAGATAGGAATGGCGATTTGGGGGCTTTTTCCCCACTTTTACAAACATTTTACAATCCACAGCGAGACAAATCCGCGGATCCCGGATCCTCGGATAGCAAAGATCCACTGTATTCAGTCAGTTGTTTTCTGCTGTTGCAATGGGCAGCCTATAACCTCTAAAAATACAATTCAATTTTATCTCTCTCCCCAGTCTGAACAATTACTTTTTGAGGATAACAATATACAGTAGATGCTGGGGACTTGTAGCTGAACTAGACTTGGAAGACTTGGTCCTAGTTTCTGCTTCCCTGTTCTAAAAAGTTCAAACTTCTATCTTGTGGAGGACAATGACATTTAATTCTATAAACAAGGATTCAGGATGACATATTGTGTGAATGTAGGTGTTAACATGGATAGGGTCTAGGTAGATAAATGGATAGTGGTAAACTTTGTCTTTATTGGAAAATAGCTACCTTGCTGTGATTTTTATTCAAAAGCAGTGATGGGAGAAGAGACCTTTAAGCAGGTTCTCAAGTATTTAGAATTTGTCCTTCAGTTAAGTGAAAAAGAGCCTCTTCAGGGATTAATTTTGCACTGTAAGAAAGCAACTTGGACCTGACGTAATGTCCCTTCTTCTAAATGAATCATCTGCTTAGATCTAGCTATTATTTTTAGTCCACAGAGTGCATGTTGATACTTAGGGGGGTTTCATTTTTGGATTTTATGGAGGGTATTTTTATTTTTTACAAAGGACTTGGTGAGACTTCTTTAAGTGGAGATGTCAGTTAAGCCAGTTTCCTGTTGTATGGAGTGAAATCTCAAGCAGATGGTCTTGGATTTTATGAACATTTTATGAGGAAAGGCAGAATTTTCCTTCTGAATGATTTTAGAACAAGGCGTTGTGGCTTGATGATTTGACCAAGTCAGAATGTTGTATAACTGGTAATTTCTGTAAGGTGTGAAATAAGTCTGTTTCCTTTGTAAATGGGATGCGGTTCCCATTTGGTTCTTGAGTATGCATGTGTTAAGGACAAAACTGGGCTACTAAACCAGTTGGAGGTATACTTAATGCTGCAGCAGTCCTACGTATGCTTCTCATTTTGGGTTGGCAGACGTTTCTTGAGGTCTAGAACCTCCATACATCCCTGGAGAGCTTCCAAGTTGTTTGTTACAATTTCAGTCCCTTGGCCCTATGTATTATTCTTGGCAGCTGCACTAGTTTGTGCTAATAAAGCTCTTGTTTGTTTGGAGCAAAAGGTTCATGTACTGAGAAGGGACCACACCCCAGTTCTGTTTTGGGTAGCTCATCACAGTGCAGCTTGATGAAAGATCCTTTACTGTTCCGGTCTTCTTGGAGACAGTATAGGAATGGTGCAAACATTTTCATTGTTTGCAAACATTTTCATTTTCATTCTTTTACTCTCACCTTGCCTTTCTCAATCCTATCCATCCAAAACAAAAACAAGAAGAAAACATCTAAAGGTGCTATAGAAGGCTCATTTTATTTTTAGAAAATTTTCCAACACATTTTGAGCTTGCTGCTCTTTTTCAAGGGTACTAGAATACAACAATTGCATAAAAAGGTAAAGGTGACCCCTGACAATTAAGTCCAGTCGTGTCCGACTCTAGGGTGTGGTGCTCATCCCCATTTCAAAGCCGAAGAGCCAGCGTTGTCCGAAGACGCCTCTGTGGTCATGTGGCTGACATGACTCTGCTTGCCGCAGCGCATAGCATGCAGCTGGAACACAGAGCGCTGTTTACCTTCCCGCAAGCGGTACCTATTTATCTACCAAAACATAATGAAGGAGAAATTACTCCCAATATAATGTCCTATTATGCAGTGCATTTTATTTGCATGTGTTTGCACATAATACGGCGTAGAACCAGCATGCTCATACTGTCTAACAGTATTTGTAAGCAACATGTTTTTGTTTTGTTTTTAACATTCACAACTCTACTGATTTTTATTTTGGGGGAACCATAGTGAGTATCGTCTAAGGATGAAAGGAATATCCTAAAAATTCCCTAAAAAGGGAAGCCTTCTAGATGTTAACTCTCCGTTGCATCACCCAAAGGACTAAATGAAGCTTTAGTCCTCTCTGTCACGAAGAAGGCTCTTGGCACTTCAGTTGGTAGTAAGGCTCGTAGGCCTTATACAAAAATTAGTGATAAGTAAGCTTGTGGAGATTTATCACTGGACACTGTTGGGATTGAGGCATTTGCACCTGAGATTCCAGGGTGTTTAATGGGCACTTGGTTGCTCTTCCTTGGTAGTGAGGAGCCCGGCAAGTACACCCTATACTCAGGGCTGGTTTGGATGTGCCTGACAAACTCCTTTTGTGCTCGAATCTACATGAATTACCCCCACCGGCTCTCTACTTTGAGAAGGGTAGAGTATGCCAGTTCTGTACTCTATTCTGTACTTCACAGAAATAAAAGGAAGCAGATGCATAGGGTGATAAAAGAAACATCTGGACAGTCTCGTATATTGGCACAGTCATCTCGTAAGAAGGTTTTGCTGTGCATTGTTGTGTTTGTACATCTTTGCTTTCAAAATATAATAACAAAGTAGTAGAAGAAGAGCTTTTTAGTAGGAAGCTGGGTGGTCTCTTGACCGAATGCCAAAAACAAGTCAGAGGTTATGTGGTGGGATATTAAATGTAATAAAATAAGGCGGGAAATGGGTGTATCCAAACTACATATTAAAAACGCTAAGGAGACACACCCCAAAACAAAATAAATGTCAAGATAATTATAAGAAAATGCCAAGGAGATCATAGGAAAGTGCAACAGAGGTCTTATTTGTTCTTCACACACTACCTCCAAGGACCGTAGGGGAGGCATACATGGTTCTCCCCCCACCCCCCGGCTCCCACTTCAGCCTCTTAACAGTACTGTGCGATAAGTGTTAGACAGAGGCAGAAAGCTTGGCCCAAGTGTCGTGACTGAAGGCAGAGCCTTCCCAGCCCTTGTCAGGCATACTATGCACCATGCTAACTTGGTTTTCTTGTTTGAAATATGTTGGACTAATATTTATTTATTAAATATTTATTTAAATGCCACAATGGAAAATGTGTTTTTTGATCCATCTTGAAAATAGCTCTTCACCTGGTTGCCTGTGGGAAGAAAGAGTTACCTCAGAAAACCAAATAGGGAAGATTTTGCACATTGGAAGAGAGTCGGTACTCTCTCTCCCTGTCCAGCTGCCATTTCAAGTTATCATTCTGCCACTTGTGGCAAACGTCACAAACAGTGCAATCCTATCCAATTTATACCACCAGTGTAACCAGGAGGGGAGGGCAGGGCGGGAGGTTTTGGAGGGGAGGGGAGATTTAAATCCCTTTTGAATCCCCCTTTGGAGGGGATTTGAATCCCCTTTCTATTCTGGGGCCTCCCTTTCTCGCTGCACTGCTGGTTACACCGGTGGTGTAAATTGGATAGGATTGCACTGTATACGAGGCTCGGTAAGCAGACTAGTCAAAATGATTTGAGGTGGTGTAATTTTTGTTGACTTGTTTGCAAGCCAGGCTTTCAGTGTATATTTTGATATGTGTATTGCATTGTATGCAAATGGTCAGAGAATAGCTATTCTGGTTCTGCCTCGCTGTTTTTCCAGTAGCTGTGGCATAATTTTCGTAGGTGAGCAACATAAAGTCAATTGGCACTTTGTATAACTTTCAGCACTTTCTCCAGCCTTCTGAAGGTGCTAGTTGCTGTGGTGCCTTGCATAGTTATGTAAACCTAGAGCTTCCTGTTTTGCGCGCTCTCAATATAAACCAAAGCTTTACACTCTGGCACAAAATTGTATTGTTCCTGCTTCCTTCCAGTTCATGCATTTGCAGGGAAGGAAGCAAAAAGAAGCACACATGCCCAAGTTTGCTGATGTGCCCTGCATGTGCTACGATCCACACACCGCTTAGAAGGCATACAGTACAGTACTTGCGTTTTAAGCTGGTTTGGTTTTACTGAAGTTAGATTATGTCCTCTCTCTTCCTACTTGTTCACTGCAGAGAAGAAGAGTATCTCTTATTCAGTGCTGAGGTTTCTGGAGGTGGTGCTGTCAGTAATAGAACGTAGACTTTATATGTTTCAAGATGTTGTTGCTTCTGCCTCTTCTACTTGTGGCATTTTCTTTGGAGGGTTCCTTGTCCTTTTCTTCTCTCCCCCTTTTGGAAGGTGGAAAAATTGGAAGAAGAGTAAATGATGGGTAACTGTGATTTTTCTAGGTGTTGTATAATTGCATCTTGGAGAGGGTGGAAAAAGTGAGTGTGGTGACAGCCGTACAGCATTGTTGCTTCTGGTGAAGAAGCTTTGTAACCTCCTAGACTTGAAAATACTTCCATGTGTAGGTTAAAAATAGACGTTGACAAACTGATTTATATGCGGGGCTGTGTGCTCTGTAATACATAATAATTTAAAAAAAAATCTACTTCCAAATAGCCCAAATTCTGCACAAAGAAAATCTACTGTAATTCCCTAACCTCTGTAAAATTAGGAGAATCTGCATTTTTTTTTAAAAAAAAAATTGACAGTAGTGGTATTTTCTATTCATGGGGAGAAATCAAGGTGCCATACAGGGAACTGCAACCTCATTCCCAACTGCTGTCTTCTGAGAGCTCAGCAAGCATTGTCCATGCTCTTTCAAGTTTGTATTTTTGACCATATGAGCTAGAAGATTGTCTGCTTAATTTTTTTTAAGGAAAAAAAATTGTTCTGCCGCATGGTGGCTCAATGGCAGCGCACATGCTATGCGTGCAGAAGGTACCACATTGCCATCTCTGTATAGGGTTGGCAAGTCCTCCTGTCTGAAACCCTGAAGAGCCACTGCAAGTCAGTGTAGGTAGGCCATACTGCGCTAGATGTATAGAATACTGAGCTCTGATTCAATAGAAGGCAGCTTTCTATGAAGCTGAATTCTGCACCCAGTATAGCATTCTACACTTTTCCTTGCATGTTAACTGTGCTGACTATATTTTTTAAATGTGTGAAGGGTGTTTGAGAAGAAGTTTTGCCATAATTCAGCCTAGCAAATAAATTTGTTTATACTTATCAGTTCACAGAATACTTTTTTCCAGCCTGCCCACTCATGTGTTTATATAGGACAACTTCAGCAGCAGGATTGGACAGCTACTTATCCAGAAGTAATTGTTTGCTCCAGACAAGTGGCTGACTGCCAGGCTGCGATAATGGAATACAAAACTCTTACGCAGTTCATTTGTGCCGTCTGGAATATTCATGAGGCCTGTCTCATTTCTGTTTGAGGGGATACTGCAGTGAACCATTGGGAAATGCTTGCTGCAACTGTGTGATCTTACTAATCAACTGTTATATGTATGGGAACTTTATACAAGCCTTTTGCACAGAGGTTATTGCCTTTATTTTTACCTGAATTGTATAATATACAGTATTTATACACAGTACTGCCTTTATTGGTCATTGGATTTCTCCTCTGACTTTAATCCAAGACGGTGTACATGGGCAGGCTGTCCTTAACCCCCCCCCCCAGTGTTTTTTTTTTCTTTTTACAATATATAAATGTCCAATCTTTCGTGAACGGCTACATTCCAGGTGGTATCCTTTTGCAGTCTGGCTTTTTTTCCCACTGGCTGTTGCCTCCCATACGCGACCGACGCAACTGGGAGCTCTTATCTCTCCTCAAGGAGGCTTTCACAGCTTTTTGTCAGGGGCATGTCTCGAACTTGTCATTCACCAATCTTCAGGCTTGCAAAGTGGTGGCTCTCCCGACTGAGCCAGACCCCTCTGCCTTTATATCTACTATTTTAGGTGAAGATCTAAATTCTTGCTTATTGCTGTTTCATGCTAGAAATGTGAACACTGCTCTTTAGAACAAAGTTGGGTTCCACCTGGAGACCTTTTGACAGCCCCCCCCCCAGTGAACTGGCTTGATTGACCCTTGTAATCTTGAAGATTACCGTACTTCAAGCAGAAAATACTTGTCAGTTTTGAAAAGTGCAAGTCATTGTAAAGGGTCAGGTGCCTGGTTATTCTGTAATGCATAACAGTGCTACAAATTACTTTGTGACCTGAAAGTGCAAGCAAAAAAAAAGGGGGGGGGGAAGAACTGAAATATTCTACTGTTCACAAGCTTCTAGCTACAGTATACTTTAATGCTGTAAAAGAAGATTTTTATTGGCCTCATGGATGGCCAGTTAAATCATTCCATTACTTCACTTTGAATTTTTGTGGTTGTTCTAGTTTATTTTTGGTTCAAGTTGCCAGAAATTGCATCAACACACAAGTTGCATTAAAAAAAAAAGTTACTAGTTGTAACTACGGTGACATGACATGTAACTACGGTGACATGTCAAGCGGTACTTTTTTCCACAATCACTGAATTATGTGTGATCTGTTATTGTTTTAAAAGAAGGAAAGGGCAAAAAAAAAATAACACTTGCATTTGAATTTATAAGGTTTCTATGCTGCTTTGAATAGCAGTTCATTTTGTAAAAACTACAAATGATTGCAAAACCTTTTCTAAGATGATTACAGTATATGGTTTATTTGTATATATTAGTTTTCTTTGCACTTCTAAAGGAAAATTAAACCATGTTTTGATTAACTGAACTTATTTTCTATTGTCTATTACTGGGGATTCTCTAGATACGGACTCCTGTTTGTATTTCTCTCAGTGATGTGCCTTTGGAAATTTAGCTGCTTTCCTGGCAACCTACATAACCCGTCTACACCACAGAACCAACGTTTGTCTTTCCTAAACTCGGAACTGTGCGTCAAAAGCTGGCATATGGCTTCAAGACATAAAACTATTCACCACATTCCTAACCTTTTTTTGAATATTTCCACTATGGTTATATAATTTGAAGACACATAGGGAGGATCCTTCCTCTATTTTGAAAGCAGCTGGTTCCAAACTGACCATGTTGTTCGTAAGGATCAAGAATCTTAGGAAGACTTGTGGGACATGGTGGAAAGTACTGGTAGTATTATTTCTTCCTGGTGCCAGGGCCAAATTTATGGGCATCCTGGGACAAGCCCTGCAGTGGTCGCCCCATGGTGCCCTCTGCTTGTCCCCCTTGGTTCAGGATTCAGCCTGGCCTCTGATGGGCTAGGACCCTTGGTCAGTGCCCAGCCTGCTGACGACACCTGCGTGTCTTCCACTAACCTGGACAGTTGTATAGAGAGCTGTTAGATTAATCACTTGGGTAGGTTCAGATGGCCATCTAAACCATGATTTAGATTATTTTGAACAAGCCCAGACTTGCTGTGGGTTTGCATGCACCCCCTTTCTCCTCCTCCTTCACATGTTGAAGGAGATTGAAAGTTTCTGCTTTCAGTTTTAAAGTAGCTACTGCTCCATGTGTTGCCTGGATTTGGGAAACCTTGGTTGGTTTTTACCTGTTCAAATGAATGAGAATCAAACTGGTTTTAGATCCTGGTTTGTGAATGTAATTTATTCATTTTTTTATTATATTGTAACCCTGCTTTTTGTACAAAGATGAATCTTTCCTTACAAAGATGAATGCAGCTGGAAATGTTGTCTCGTTGTACCAGTACAGGAGCAATAGCAAAGGGGAAAGCAATAATCAGAATTAAGAGCCAGAATTTTATGGGCCAGAATGTATATGGCGTAGGGGATTCATGCTTGGATCTCCCAGTTCAAAAACAAAAAAGAAAACTGTGTGGTGGGGAGCCTTGGATTTGTTTATTGGATCAGCTGTGATGAAAGAAAGCAATGAACCATTCCCCCAGTCTCATTTCCTTGGTCCAAATTGCCCCACTCCAAACTTGTGGGTTGGGTCCACTAGGAAGAAAATAGAGGCATCTGTAACATGCCTGTACATAAGAAACGTCCTGCTGGATCAGGCCAAAAGTCCATCTAGTCCAGCATTGTTTCCCACAGTGTCCCACCAGCTGCCTCTGGGGAACCCCACAAACAGAAAAGAGACACACACTGTCTTTAGTGGCATACTTAGTGGTGCACATTCTTTTTGAGTTTCTGTTGTTGTGATTTTCAGTGAGCTCCATGCACTCTGGAGAGACGTGACCCTTTTGACTTTCCCTCTTAGCTTCCTTTTTACTAGTCCTCTCATGTTTGAGAAGTCCTTTTTTTAAGTCAAGGGTGTCTGTGTTGGACCTCCTTAGTAACTTTCCAATTACAATTATGGGCCAAGACCAAGTTCAGAAGGACAGTTTAGACTGGAGCTCTCAAAGCTGTCCTTAACAAACAAAACAACCCACAAGCCAAAGATGTAGATCATGGGTCTACTGTGTTACATCTGTTTTGGCACTAAAAGCCCTACCACTATTCATGTTTACTTGGAAATGTCCCGCTGTATTCGATGGGGCTTATTGCCAGGCAAGCGTGCATAGGATTCCAGCCTAAAGCTGATAAGAGACTTTCATTTCTTGTTTGAATCTAAAAAGAAACCCTTGTTTGTTAGAATTGCATCCTCCAGTCTTTCCAGGCAGGCGACAGCCACCTGTTCTTGGTGCTTTTCTACTTCTTTCGCAGGGTGTTCATTGTATCTGTTGTGGCAGAACTAGGACCCCCACAGTCTCCAAGCTGGGGGCAGTTGTAAATATTGCACTTTTAACAGTTTAGGAGGGATGATGCAATAGCAAAGGCAAGTGAAGAAGAATCAATACATTAACCGTCCAATCATAGTCTTCTCCCTCGCTGATGCAGAGATGTCAAAATGGCTACTGCTATATACTGCCGGGGGGGGGGGGTCAGTTGCAAAGATCTCCTCTGGGTAAGGGAATTTCTTTACCCAGGGTCTACTCAAACCTGCGCTAGTAAATTTGGTGGCGCAGGTCTACATGGACCCAAACTGCGGGATCAGGAAGGAGGCTAGGATTCGCCTTCCGCCGAATCTGCCCCCTTCCCGGACCCAGTTCACCCTTTCCCTGCCCCTGTTGCCACCCTGTTCTGCCCTCCCTTACCTCATTCTGCCCTCCCCTGCCCCCGTTCCGCCCTCCCCCGTCCTACCTGCCTCAGTGGGTCTGCAGTGCGCCTCCAGCAGGCGCAGGAAGGTTCTGGGCTTCCTACAGCGTACTCCATTGTGCACTGCTGGAGTGTTTTTTTTATGACTGCCATAAGGCAGTCGCCAGCAGTGAAACCCGTGTTCCACTGTTGTCTGGCCCACATAGGATTGGGCTGTAACGTTTCTTGCTTTCAATGTGAAGAAAGTGTAAATGAGAACATGGTCAGCTTAGGTCACTTTGGTGCTCACTGCCTACTGGACATCTCCTGTTGTGCTCAAATTGTCATGCCTTTTTACTTTTCCAGTAATTTTTGAGCTATTAGATTGCTCAGAATTTGGTATGGTAATTGGATTAATAGTTCTTAAATTTGTTTGAAGCTCTCCATTATTTGCTGGAACATAACTGTAGTTAGAAATGCTGCATCTCAACTTCTAGCCTTGAAAGACTGCTTTAGCCATGACAAAATGGACATCTCTTCTGTGTAGAGAAAAGTGTGTGACCCGAATGTAAACTGCAATGCACATGCTTATTTTGTTGACGTTGTGCACAGTGGGAAGTTGTGATTGACTACACCTTTTTCCCCATGAAAAGGCAGCCAAATGGACATGATAGTATATGTGCGTTGCAGGTACTTCTTCCTATGTGGAAGTGATACCCATCTAGGAAAACTGAAGTAGCACTAACTGTAGGCAGCAATGTAGCTAGAGGGGTGTGTGGCACGGTAATTGTTGCACGGTGCTACACAGTGGCGTAAAGTGGCCCCTCCCACTTGCCGGCGGAGCCATTCCGGCAGCGAAGGCAGAGTTGCCTCTGCTGCCAGAATGGCTCTGATGGCAAGTGGGAGGGGCCACTGCACCGCCGTGCAGCACTTACCATCCCCCCCCCCCAGCTACGCTACTGACTGTAGGGCAAGTGGAAAGAGTATTTAGGCAAAGCAGTCAAGGATGTAGGAAGCAAAGTACTGGTAAGAGCTACCAAAACAGTAAATATATCTGACAGTCCTAATAGGGTAGGAAACATTCTCAAGCTGGGGAATTGCTGAATTTGACTCGGCAATTAATGGTCTCCGATGAGAGCAGTTTCTACTGCAACTGAACTGGGTGGTTGCAGTTGCAGTCAACAAACTGAGTTTTTAATCCAAACTCAACAAACTGCACCATGCTTCCTTCTTTCCTCAAACATTCCTCATTTCTTGGTTCTTTCCAGTGTTATGGAAGATCTACAGACTACTGAACTGTGATGGGACCATAGTGGAGCCAGCAGTCTTGCTTCAGTTTGCTATGTGTGATGCTTGATTAGCTTGCTTCTCTTGCCATTTTCAACCTAGACAGTCACTGAAAAATAACGTGACTGTGGGCACTACCCTCCTTCCTAACTTGCAGAAAAAATAAATGTCATTTCTTGTTTTTGAGTAGCAAAATTAATTTTGGAGGGGTGCTGAAAAACCGTCCTTGGACTTAGAATTTAAGTGATGGTCAATGTGCTTTGGCAATAAGAAAAAAAATGTTTGTCACAGTTCCCTACACAGCTCTATTCATTTCTCATGAGTGGTACAGCAAGCCGTGGCTGCAGTTGACTTGGCCTTGTGCCCCTCTCCTTTGTTTGTTCTTCTCTCAGGCAAAGGGTGCAGGGCTGATGAGCTTCACCACCAATGTGACCCTCCAGTCCTAGAAGCTGTAGTACAAGGGTGGGGAACTTATTTACGGTGGCGGGCCATTTTCCCATGGGGAAAATGTGTTGCGGGCCACCGCAAAGTTGGGGCCCCCATTGCGTGTGCACTCCCCATCGCGCGCACACCCCAGCCTCTCCTTACCTTCATGCTCCGGGCCGCCGCTGCTGTCGCCACCGGCCCCACGCTCACCTCGGCGACTCCTCCTCCCGAAACTGCGGTTCTGTACATGCGCAGAACGCCGCTGACGCCAAGAGATTGCCCTCTCTTGGCCCTAGCGGCGTTCTGCGCATGTACAGAACTGCGGTTTCAGAAGGAGTCGCCGAGGTGAGCGCGGGGCCTCTGGAGCCTCCGGTCTGGTCTCGCGCGGGCCAGACCTGATGGACTTGGGTCCAGTCTCGCTCGGGCCTGACCGGATCGCTGCTGCTGTAGTAGGTCATCCCTGTAGCTCAGGGGTGGGTAGCCTTTCAGCATGAATGCTCCTGGCCCTTTAATGGCTGTCTAGGTGAGGGCATATCAGCAGGTGCAGCTGCTTTAGCAGCACCAGCAGCAGTTGCAGCTGCCAAGATTCTGTCTTCTACACAACTCTTAAGAACACAGAGGCTCTAATGGTGGAAGGTTGGCCACCGCTGCTGTAGCTAGTGAGATATTTTGTTGCAGGGATGAGCATAATGAAGAAAAAGACACAGCCACGCCAGCATCCTAGCCAGTGCCTGAGGTGGAGTAGAACACCAGGCAATCTTGCCAGGGCTCTTCCAAACATGCTGGCTTCTTCCTCCCAGGTTGACTCCATCTTGGTTGTTGATGAGACTCCACTGCCGCAAGTGGATTACCGTACAAGGCTAGCAGTTACCTTCAACGGTTTCCCTAGCCATGCTTGCCTTGGGTAGTTTCCTAATAAATATTGCTGGATGAAAATATTTAAATTCAGATTTTATTTTATTACCATCTGCATAGAACCTTGTCTGTCAATAAATACAGTAGACTTCAGCACTTTGTTCTTATGGTTTTTAATACCGTAATTAAAACGTTTCCTACTTTGTTCTTAATTATGAAAAATTGATATAGTGCATGATAGCCTATTAACCTTCAGTCTGTGTGCATCTTGTTTCCAGAAGTGTCTGAATTTATTACAGGTTCTTTTATTTCAGAATACTTAAAAGAATGAGAAAATGGTGAGAAAATAGTAGTTTGAGGCATAATTCATATTCATAAAGGAACATAGAAATGATTTCTGAAGTCACAGAGTCCAAAATTAATGCCACCCTACAGACTCAGCCACTTCTTCCAAGATGTGCCCAGCAAGCTGATTATCTGCCAGCAGTACTTGACAGGTTGGGAAAAGAAAAGGCTTGGGGCAAACGCAATGTCAGGTGGGTCATTACAGCACAATCCTAGGCAGGGATGTGGACCAAGTCTCTGACTCCAAGTCTCGAGTCTTTGGTTGCGAGTCCCTATCTATTTAATGGGGGAAATGGGTTTAAACATGAATAAAACTCGACTTGTTGTAAAAGGCTCCACGTCTCGAGTTGAGTCTTTCGAGTCTTTTACAATCACCGAGTCAAGTCATTGACGCAACTTGAGTCCAACTCGAGTCCGAGTCAATAGACTCAAGTCTACATCACTGATCCTAGACATGTCTACTCAGAAGTAAGCATGTATAGGATTGTAGCCTTAGTGATCATGATAGTTTCTGACTTCCATACTCTAAAATCTATTCTAATTGATATTGGATTGGCAGGAGATGTGAAGGAATAGACCTGTTTCCTCTGTATGTTTTTTTTTTTTTTAGTTGTGTTATACGTATTCTGTTGTAAAATGATTGTCTGAAGGAGGGGGAATATTCTTTTTGGTTTCAATTTAGCTTTAGGCAGAAAGGTTAAAAAAAAATCAGGGCAGGAATTGGGAACCTAAAGTATTTTTCAAAAAAAATGAGAGAGGAGGAAAAAAAGACATGGAGGAAACTATAAATTAAAATCACTACTTTAGAGAAGTAAAACTTAAACGGTTCATCTGATTGGATTAAAACTGGAAGGGTCAGTCTTTTTTAAAATTTAACTTGGGCTAAGGCAGAGCCCAAGAAGAACTTGGAAAGAGAGAACCAAAGAGAGCTACTGTCTGGAAAAGGGAGAGCCTTGGAAAAGAGAATAATCACAGCGAAGACTTCAGGAAATGGACAGGAGGCTGGGCGGCTCCTGGGGGAGGGGTTTGGTGTGGTGGGCGGATTGGCCCTGGGAGGGGGGAGGGATCAGCGACACTGCCACGCACTGTATCCTATCCCCTCTCCTGAGCCTGTTTCCCCGATACGGGGCTGCTCGGTTCTCCGCTGGCTAAAGAGCCGGCAGGGAATCAAGTAGGCCCATTGTGGCAGCTGGGGGTTTACCCGGGATAAGTGGATAAATGTCCACTTACCCCGAGTAGACCTCCAGCTGCTTCTTTCCCCAGATAGGATACCTTCTATCCTTCCCACGCTGCACGGCCTACGCCGGGAAAGGGTAGGATTGGGCTGATAGTTCTGCATCCTCACAGTAGTAGGAGATTACCCACGGAGTTGTGACCTCGGTTTTAAGAGTACTTTCTGGTTATGTTTGCAGTTGCTGAATGAAACTGAAAGGGAAGGCACTGGTTCCACCTTTTCAACCCATGCAAGAAACACGGCTCTGATTGGGACAGGAGGTCAGCTTTCTGAAGGGGTTCCATATGTGGAGCTGCATAGAATACCCTCTTGGAGGGCAACTGTTGCTGGCAAGAAACTCTGTTTCTGAAGAAAAGGGGAGACCACAGAATGATCCTAAATCTTCCTTAGCATTCAGTTTGATCTTAAAATCAATTTTGCAGACATTCTAACTGTTCTCAAATGAATTTGTGCATTGTTTATGCCTTCTGGAGGAGTCAGCTGTGTTCGGTTTCTGCCAAGGAAATAATCATTTCTGATCCGAGAATTTGCAGCTCTGTTCTATTCTGATTTTTCCATTAGAGTTCTGAAAACTCTTGGAAACAGGGTGTAATGGAACATATCAGTTATAACTTACGTATGCCGTTATTTCTTGTGCTCTTTGCATAATAATTGGACTTTGTGCACCAGTATAATGTATAGTCCTAGGCCTTTTTAAGCTTCAGCAGAGTTGGTTTTGTTTAGCCTACTAGTTGTTCCGTTTTAGGTACTGCTGTTCTTATGGTTGTGTTATTGATGGTTCTATTTGATTTGGAAGGAATGGAAGACCTTAAAGTTACTGAGGGTGGTAAAGTTGGAGGAGCGAAGGTCATGGGCAGGAATGTAGCAGGATATGAGAGCAGAGAGGTAAGGAGGGTTAAAGCCATGGAGGGCTTGGAGGCATTTTTACCCAAGGGTGTATATACGCAACAGGAGTTTAAATGTGAACACCTGTGGGCTGGGAGGAAATGGCAAGGACCAGGAGTTTGTGCTGGATCTGGAAGTAGCCTGAATGCCAGTGAAGTGCCGTGATCAGAGCAATGAGAGGGGTGATTGATTTGGGGGCTGATGCTGAATGGAGGTGAAGGGAGGCTGAGATAAGGCCATGGAACACCAGACGGGAGGAAGTTGCAGTAATCAAGGTGAGTTAGTGTTTTTGCTGAGGGGACAGAAAGGAAGGGTTGGTTGGTCTCTCTCTCTTGCAGTGTTTTATTTAGAGGGAGAAGCAACATGATTTGGTGACAGACTGGATAATAGGGAATAGAGAGAAGAGTCAAAGATAAAGGGTTTGAGCCTGCTCTACAGGGTGAATGGTGATATTGTCAGTGAAGAGGGAGAGAGGAAGAGGAGGACTGGAGCAGGGAGGAAGATAAGAAGCTCTGTCTTGGACATATTAAGTTTGAGACAATGATGGAACATTAAGTGGAAATGGGCCATAGAGGTTTGGATGGAAAGAGAACGTTCTGGGTTAAGGAGAGAGAAAATAGAGTGTTGTCAGAAAATAGAGTGTCGTATTGAGAGGCATGGGATTTGATGAGATTGCCCAGGGATAGCGTGTAGAGAGAACAGAGGGCCAAGAACTGATCCCCAAGGGACCATAGCAGAAAGGGAAAGCAGGTTCTGGTGTTGGACTTAGACCTGAGAGATCTAGGTTCAAATCCCCGCTCAGCCACAAAGCTTCCTGGGTGACCTTGGGCCAGTCACTATCTCTCAGCCTCGCCTACCTCACAGGGTGGTTGTGAAGACAAAAGGAGGTAAGGAACCAGGTACACCACTCTGAGCTCCTTGGAGGAAGGGCGGTATAAAAATGTGAAAAATAATGTAAAAATAAATAAATAGTATTAGACAGGTAGGAAGAGAACCAGCTTGGAAAAGAACTGCTGAGAGAGAATTATGGATTCATACAGGGAGCATACAGGGTGTTGAGTAAAAGAGTATGGTTGATTGTGTCAAATCAAGCAGAGTGGTCAAGAAGGATGAAGACAGTATAGAGACCTTTCTGTCTAGCAGTGAGAAGATCTTTGTGAGATTTTTGTGAGCAGTTTCAGAGTGCAGGAGGCAGAAACAGCAGGAGGGGATCAAGAACACAGTTGGAGGAGGAGGAGGAGGAGAGGATAAATTTATAATGGAGGTAGTGAGCCAGTTCTTTAGCTCTTTCCGCAGGCATTCAGTTGCACAAGAGCATGAATGAAGAAATCTGATGGATGGAGTAAGTGAGGGATGAGGATGGAAGGAGTGGACAGATGGTTGGGAAAGTGGGGCAACTGCGTTCAGGGTTGAAGACAGAGTTGTACGTGGGAACAACGAATAGTCTAAGGATGGTGGAGAGTTGATTTAGGAGAAATTCAATGGATCAGTGGACTGGAGTTTGAAGAAGGTGCTGTAAGTCAGATGAGTTCAGATGACTAGTGTGTAATGTTGAAGATACAGTGGTGATCAGCCAGTAGGTCTTCTGTTTGCAGAGAGATCAGAGACAGAACGGTTCTTGATGAAGATAAGATCAAGAGAATGACTATGACAAGAGATGGAAAACCTGTTCAGAGGAGATCGAAGGTGGTGGTGGTGGTGGTAATAATAATAATAATAAATTAAAACCAGTATTTATATACCATTTTTCTTGGTCATTGGATTTCTCATCTGACTTTAATTCAAGGCAGTTTACATAGGCAGGCAATTTCTGAACCAAACGGTTTTTACAATAAATGTTCTAGTCTTTCATAGAATGCTTCATTCTAGGTGTTTTCCTTTCATGTTCTGGCCTCTCTCTGGCATTCACCTCCCACGCTTCGACTGACAGGCAACTCCCTCTCACAGAGTGCCAACTGCAGCTTTCTCTCTCTCACACACACAGGTTTCTGCAGCTTGTCAACGACATATTGACAGCTCTTTGACTGCTCATGGATTCTTCAGGGCGTCTCGAACTGCCGTCCTTAGATCTTCAGGCATATGAGGCTACAGCTCTACCAACTGAGCCAGACCTCCTGCCTAAGGTCAGAAAGAGGTAGATGTGAGTGAGAGAGAGAGAGAGAGAGAGGGGAGATGGGAAGCAGCTGGGTTAGTGGAATTATCAGTATTGGTGATCAATGTTGAAATCACCAAAGAGCAAGTCGGTATATTGTTGGAGAGGCATCAAGGTCAGAAATGGAAGCTGCAAGGGGGGCAGGCATGTGCTATATTTCAGCAAGACAGAAATGCATCCGTGAGTAGAGCTTTACAGAATGAAGCTCAAAGATAGAGAAGCAATGTGACGAGGTATGTTTAGGAAAGTTTAGTAAGAACGTTGTGCCCCTTCTAGCAATGCTTTTCACCTTCACAGAGGTCTACCTTGTATTTTGACAAGCACACCGAGCAAGGTTCATTTACAATATCTCTAGTAAGAAGGGGAATGAAGGAGAGGTGGCAGGGAGGAAGAGGCCTTCCTTTGCAGCTATGCTATCATGGTAGCAAGCTTAAAAGAACTCGTTCTTTTTAAATAGCTTTCATGTTGTAGGGTGGTTGTAGGAAAACAGGGTTTACTGACATGGCAAAAACATAAATGGAAACAAACTTCCATAAAATTCTTGAGTAAGTGGAACTCTTATCTCCTCTCTCCTCTCCTAGCACTCTTCTGGTCTAATATTTTCCTCCTTTTTGTGTTTTAGCATAATGTTTTTACTTAAACATAATGAGTCAAAGTGGTGTTCGGAGGCGAAACTGAGTTAGAGAAACAATTCAGAAATCTTCTGGGACTTTCTTGAACCTTTGAACTCCTACGGTTTTCAAATAAAATAGACAGATGCCAACATGATGAGACTTTCCATTATCATCCATAACATTGCTGCTGTTGCATAGAATGCAGAAAAACCCTCAAAAAAGCTCCAAAAACATACCCCAAGGTGTCCACAGCACACGTCAAGGGGAGACAGCTGCCTTCATTATTCTGTAGGAGTCTTGTTGACACACAGTATTGAATAGTTTGGATTCACTGACACGGAAGAGTACATGAGGTGGCAGTATTAGAAATTGTTGCAAGCAATCTCATTAATTTCCATGACTTCTATTTATGTAACTGGCCTTTTAGGGAATGCTGAAGCTCTGGCACCTGAGGACTTCCTTCTTATGAAGTCTCTTTGTTGAGTATTTTAGCTGGCAGAATTGGCAGTGTTCATTGGGAACTAGAAAGTTTCTCAAGCTGTTAATCGCTTTTTTTTAAAACTACTGAAGTTTTAACCAAACGTTCAGAGAAATAATCATGTATAACTTTTCATAATGAGATTTTGAAAAAAAAAGATAACCTCTCTATTAATACCATCTGTTAAATGCATTCAACACAGTTAAAATGAAGCACCCAATAAGGATGTCTTGGCTGAAATAACTTCTTGTTTTAAGAGTTAGCATTTGTGTTGACTGCATTTGAGTGTTCAAAGCACTTCACATATATTAACTCTCAAATCCTTATAACAGCAGCATAAAATAGATGAGTATTGTAGTATTATCCCCATATTACAGCTCAGAGTGAAGGCGGAGAGAGGATGGGTTGCCCAAACACTTCCACTGAGTTCTTGGAGGAAACAAAGTTAGAACCAGAGACTTCTTGCTTCACAGGTCAGTCTTGTGCCATGCAAGCCTGTGTATTTACTGAGAAGTAAGTCCCTCTGAGTCGGTGGAACTTAGTAGAAATCAAGTGTGTTTGGGATTGTAGCCTTGCAGCCCAATCCTATGCTGTACTTACCTCTGCTGGTGGCGCTCCACTTTCACTGGCGCCGACTGCTGTAAAGCAGTCAGCGCCAGTTGTGAAAGGTGCTCCAGCAGTGTGCTACTCGGGAAGGCCTGTGCCTTCTTGCCGTTGCCAGTGGATTCCCAGCTGCCCACTGGATCAGGTAAGATGGCAGGAGGCGCTGGCGGGAGGGTGGAATGGGGCCACTTTGCCTTGTCGAACTTGGAGGCCAGGACCAGGTCGTCGTGGTTGGAGCCAGCGAGGGCTGCCTGCAGCAGGGATCCATTTTTTCCACTAGAGAGTGCACGGCATGTGCCTCCCTCAAGACAGGAAAATTTCTGGGGCCCCTCCTTACCTCCTGGGCCCCCTTTTGGGGTGTGTGCTGCATTCAGTGGCTTGGGGGCAATTTTGGAAGCCTCTTTAAGGTAAGGGAACATTTGTTCCCTTACCCTCGGAGCTGCATTGCAGCTGCATTGGTGCTGGAAAGTTGGTTAGGGTTGGACTGCAAAGGAAGTAGTTCAGGCTGAGCATGCACAGGCTTCAGGTGTTCAGTAGTGACTTAAACATTCCATTTGCACTGTATTGTTAACAGCCTGTGTCTCTGGGCTGCCATCGAAGGGTGTTTCTTGTTACTTAGGTGGATCAAGAACATACTAATCTTTAGTGCCTAGATTTACAAAGCTGTTTCCTTTTTCTTGATAGGTAATACTTTAATGAGATAAACTGATTTTACAGGAGAGGAAAAATGGAAAGTCCTCTAAACACAAGAATCTGCTTGTTTTTTTAATCCTTACAAAAGTAGCTTAGTCATAGCTGTTAAGTTTGAAGTAGAATATCTTTACAAATCTGGTGTGCAGAGTTTGGCTCTCTTGTCATCTGTTCTGTTCTACTGGGAACAGATTAATGTTTCTTATGTTTAGAGAGCGTCAACCGCTTCTCTTAGTTTTGACATGTGTTAGATTGCTGTCAATCTTCAGATACACATTCTATATGCTCCCTACAGATAAATGCTTCTATGTTTGGTAATTGCCGTAGATCAGGGTGAACAGAAGATTATCAATTTGAACCATACTCTCAATGTGCATGGCACCTTTAGAGTTAACATAGGCAAAACAGCCCTTGCTCGCAAGAAGCTATAGTCTAATATAGACAGTGGGGAAACAAGGAGAGGGCATATACGGTATAGTCTAGAATTAAAACACCTTTGGTGTAAGAGGTGAAGTGCTTACAACATCGCTCATATCAAAAAGCATGGTAACAGTGTCTTAAGGTACTGCCTTAATTTGCATGCAATGAAAGCAGTAAACATGCTCTACTGCACAACCCTATACATGTCTACTCAGACTTAAGGGCCATTAAATGCAATGTGACTTACTTCCAGGAACGTGTGTATAGAATTGCAGTCCTACAGTCTCATGTTTTGTGCTCTCTTGCACCTAGCTTTCATTCACCCACACTTTTCCTTAGTCTTTGGTCTTTCATTTCCAGGCCACTTTGTCGACGGACTGGGGACAACACTTGATCCTGCTTTACCTATATGCTTTTATTTGGGTTAAAGAGAATGGCGTCTTTTAGTAGTGATGGACTATAAGTAAAGGGAACAAGACTGATAGGTGGAGGATGGAGAGAGAGACAGAGACAAAGGGGGGGGGTATTGAGACAAAATGTACCATGAGATGATACATACGGGTCAGCAAGAAAAAGGAGGAGATGGGTAAGTTATCAGAGTATCATAGTCGCAATGCATAGAATTGATCTTTGCAGCAGCTTGTCTCTGTTTTTAAAATGAATTACAGATGGGCCCTCGCCACCTGCCAGTTTGCCATCTGCGGACTTAGGTAATCATGTTATGTTATGCATAAAGTAATAATGCAATAATGTGGTCATTATTTATATGGCTTTTATAAATAGGTGTTTTACAATTGATGTTGCCAGCTCTTGAGATTGAATTCTGCTGCCTGGCTGGGACCCAGTTCATCTTGAAGCTTATAGCTATTTCATGTGCTTACAGGTGTCCTGTCACCAAGAAATACCATTTACACATAATATCAGGCCACCTAACCATCCAGACTTCGACTATTACAAGCATAAACCCAGAATACCCCAGCACAGTGTCTTTTCCAGCTGCTGTTTGCTGGTGTTTCTTCTGCATCTTTTTTAGATTGTGAGCTGTTTTGGGACAGGGAGCCATTTAGTTACTGGGACAGGGAGCCATTTAGTTACTGGTATTTGATTTTCTCTGTAAACTGCTTTGTGAACTTTTTGTTGAAAAGTGGTATATAAATAATATTCTGAATAATAATGATAACTTACGTGCATGTAGAGCAGATAACTCAAGCAAGTGAGCTCAACCCCAGACAACATCTCAAGTTGCATGTATAACATGTACCACATGTTAAGAAATTAAGCATTTAGAACAGGGGTGGGGAAAATTTGTAGGTCGCCCGAAATTTTGGCGCCCCTCCCCTGCAAATTTGGTGCCCCTCACAGATTTGGCGCCCTGCCTCTTTTGCGCGCGCATGCGAGCCCCCCCCCCATCGAAGGTAAGTTCTCCTTACCTTCCACGCTCCGCGCGTCGCTCCTCCGACCTAGGCCGGCAGCTCGGCCTGTTCTGAAAGCGGCGTTTCAAACGCTGCTTTCAGAACGGGCTGGCTCCGCATGTCACCTCGGCGCCTCCTCCTTCTGAAAGCAGCATTTCTGTACATGCGCAGAACGCCGCTAAGTCTAAGAGGGCAATCTCTTGGCCTCAGCGGTGTTCTGCGCATGTACAGAAATGCCGCTTTCAGAAGGAGGAGGAGGCACCGAGGTGATGCGCGGAGCCGCCAGTGGCTCGAGGTGAGTGCGGAGCCTCTGGCCTGGTCTTGCGTGGGCCGGACTTGATGGAATCCGGATCGGTCTTCCGCGGGCCGAACCAGATTGCCTCGGGGTCTGTAAACGGCCCGTGGGCCGGAGGTTCCCCACCGCAGAAAAAAAAGTCATTTTACAGATAGGAAACATTGAGGCTGACTGGTTTCTCCTCCTGCTCCTGAATGCTGCACATTACTGGCTGCTACTGTCAGGGTGCTACACTGCACAATGATGTCAGGGCGCAAGGTTCATTGATTCATGTGTTATAGAGTTGTAGGGATGCTCAACCCAGGACTGCTGTTTTTACTGCAACGCCACCCTCCAAAGGTGATAGATGTAGTTTTCCTGGCAAAGCTTCCAAATGGTTCTCTCTTTGATCCTCGCATTGTAAGTCCATATGTGCAGCAGAGTCCCACAAACAATAACAAACCAGAGAGAGAGGAATGGAGTAGAATAAATTAATGTGAAGTTAGGGGGGGGAAGCTTATCAAAAGTTTTCAAAACTTTTTTTGAACATTTGGGTCAAAAGTGTCTTTGTCTCTACTCTTTCAGTATAGCGGGGACTTGTTTTCCTTGATTTAATGTTCCAACATGTTTCAGCATGTTCCAGGAAACTACATATTCATTGGGTACTGTTGTTCCTGTGTGTTTTTATTTTTTAAAAAGGAAATCTGTGCTACTGAAAACAAGTCTCTCCTTTTAACTTTACCTTTCCTGCTCGTGTTTTGCAAGCTGAAATCTGATGCTTTTTGCATGTGTCATAGTACACAGTTCAGCAGCCTGATGAGACTGTGTCCACATGGTAAGCGAAGCCATAAACTGAACCATCTGTGAAGTGAAAGCTTCACAGACCCTATTAATACCGAAGCATTATTGTGGAATCATTAAACTAGTTGTCTGGGTAGAGAAAGGCAGGCCGTTTTTTCCTCTTGGCTTAAAGTTGCCAGGAAATGATGTCATACACTGAGCAGTACTGTGAAGGGGTCTCTCAAGAGTCAAAGCCACAAACAGTACTTGCTCTATAGCTGATTTATTAGTAATCTGGATACTGGTAAATAAAGCCTGTTGCAACCCTCTGTTTTAAGAATGTAAAATCTATACCTCCTGCTGTGGGTGAGTGGGTGGGATTTCCTTCTCCCCCCTTCGGCTTCCACTGTATTATTTTTGCCTTTCAGAAAAGAGAACCTATAATTCAATCCTGATTTCATAACTATGGGAGTGGGGGCGAGGGAACAACTCACTTATTTTTGCAATGATTTTGATGCCTTTCTTGCACTATTAGCTTAGCAACACATACAGATCACTCCTTTTTCATTAGTGCTTGCTTTGCTTAATTGTAATGGGATAGAAAGTGAACAGTATAAGTTAGTCATGGCCAATTATGGCAAATGGTAACTTGTTTCTGTGCCATATTATCAGTTGTACCAGAGTGCACTCCAGTTTGCAGAATTAGAATGTAATTAAAAAATCATGTATCCAAATAGACCCGGGTCCAGTTCACACACACAGTACAAGTACACCTGTCTTTGGGCATGGGCAAGTGCTCAAGCAGACATATGGAAACTTGTGAAGTAGGGTTGCAATTGCACGAACTGCTGGCAGCTCTATTGGGGATCTCCTTGCTTGACAGTTAACGTTTGTGTGAATGAGTGCTCAGGGATGATCAATAGTTCTATCAGCTATCAACTATCAAATCAATACAGGTTGAATATCCCTTATCCGTACTGCTTGAGACAGGAAGTTGTCTGGATTTTGGATTTGTCTGGATTTCAGAATATTTGCATAAAGATAATGCAAATGCAGTGACCACGCTGGTGTGGTCACTGACCCAGAGCCGGACATCCTAGAGAGTGAAGTCAAGTGGGCCTTAGGTAGCATTACTAACAACAAAGCTAGTGGAGATGATATTATCCCAGCTGAGCTACTTAAAATCCTAAATGATGATGCTGTGAAAGTGCTGCACTCAATATGCCAACAAATTTGGAAAACTCAGCAGTGGCCAAAGGATTGGAAAAGGTCATTTTACGTTCCAATTCCAAAGAAGGGCAGTGCCAAAGAGTGCTCAAACTATCGCACAATTGCACTCATTTCACATGCTAGCAAGGTTATGCTCAAAATCCTACAAGCTAGGCTTCAGCAGTATGTGAACCAAGAACTACCGGAAGTACAAGCTGGGTTTCGAAGAGGCAGAGGAACTAGAGATCAAATTGTCAACATGCGCCGGGTCATGGAGAAGCACGAGA
The DNA here is from genome assembly GCA_026170595.1 of Plestiodon gilberti rubricaudatus. Classification (NCBI taxonomy): domain Eukaryota; kingdom Metazoa; phylum Chordata; class Lepidosauria; order Squamata; family Scincidae; genus Plestiodon; species Plestiodon gilberti. The sequence goes on from JANXHW010000005.1 coordinate 113,050,765, forward strand.
ATTAAAAAAAAAAAACACCTACTTCTGCTTCATTGACTACGCAAAAACCTTTGATTGTGTGGATCACAACAAACTGTGGCAAATTCTTAAAGAGATGGGGGTACCAGACCACCTTACCTGTCTCCTGAGAAACCTGTATGCGGGTCAAGAAGCAACAGTTCGAACCGGCCATGGAACAACCGATTGGTTCAAAATTGGGAAGGGAGTACGGCAAGGCTGTATATTGTCACCCTGCTTATTCAACTTATATGCAGAGTACATTATGAGAAATGCAGGGCTGAATGAATCACAAGCTGGAATCAAGATTGCCGGGAGAAATATCAACAACCTCAGATATGCAGACGATACCACCCTAATGGCAGAAAGTGAAGAAGAACTAAAGAGCCTCTTGATGAGAGTGAAAGAGGAGAGTGCAAAAGTTGGCTTGAAACTCAACATTAATAAAACTAAGATCATGGCATCTGGTCCCATCAATTCCTGGCAAATAGAAGGGGCAGAAATGGAAGCAGTAAGCCAACAAAAGTTCGTATAGTCAGGGCGATGGTGTTCCCAGTAGCAATGTGTGGTTGCGAGAGTTGGACCATAAGGAAGGCTGAGCGCCGAAGAATAGATGCTTTCGAACTGTGGTGCTGGAGAAGACTCCTGAGAGTCCCTTGGACTGGGAGCTAGGAGATCAAATCAGTCAATCCTAAATGAAATCAACCCTGACTGTTCCCTGGAAGGACAGGTATTGAGGCTGAAATATTTTGGCCACCTAATGCGAAGAGAGGAGTCTCTGGAGAAGACTCTGATGCTGGGAAAGATTGAAGGCAAAAGGAGAAGGGGAAGGCAAAGGATGAGATGGTTAGACAGCATCACCGATGCAACAAACATGAAAATGAGCGAACTCAGGAAGATAGTGGAGGACAGGAAGGCCTGGCGGGATATGGTTCATGGGATCACGAAGGGTCGGACACGACTTAATGACTGAACAACAACAACAAATGCAAATTATCTTTGAGTATTTATCTTGGGTATGAGACCCAAGTCTAAACACGAAATTCATTTGTCACATATACACCTTATACACATAGCCTGGAGGTAATTTTATACAATATTTTTAATAATTTTGTGCCCCAGCATGCCTTGCGCTATGCCAGCCAGGTGCTGGAAAAAAGGGGGCTATGACTTTTAAAAATGTCATAGCTCCCCAAAATGTCTAGATTTTGGAATAGTCCGGATTTTGGATATCAACCTGTATTTTGAATCAACGTGTATTTTGTATCAACCTGTATCAACCAGGCAATCAACCTTTTTAAAAAATAAAATAAAATAAACATTAAAAATGGTGTGTAATGGCCTTTGAGAAAAGCCAAAACGTGTAGGTAGCTGGAATGTCATTTCTATAGGATGAAACACAATTCCACAGAGTGAAATGGGATGGCGTATTCAGGAGATTCAAACACGGGATAAAAGGGGATTCTGGATGACATGTAAACCCTTGAGCAAGGGCACCTACAGCTCTGTGGGTTTAATGGCAGAATCACTTGGGTGATAAAACTTCACCGTACCAATCTTTGTGCAATGAAATATTAAAGACCAGTTATTGTTATGCCACAGAGTCTTAGTAAGTTATGAATGACTTAAAAGCATACTGGATAAGCTAGACGTTTTTTAAGAATCGTATTTTGAAGAGGCTTGGCAAATGGGAGCACTTGGCTGTTTGAGGGCAATGGTTGTAATCAATCACATTGATTGCTTAATTGAAATACCCATTGAATCACTATTGTTTCAGAACTATCTCTAATTGTACTTGGTAATGATTATGCATATACTGATAAATGTTCAGGGCACCATCCATGCAACCAGCATTAGGTTTCTTTTGTAATGGTGCTGTTAAAAGTCACCTACTTTTAATTTTCTAATGACATTATGAAAATATAGTGTGGTCTTCCATCATTTAGAAACATCAGAAAAGTCAGATATTTAAGTACAGTATTAAACGTGTGTGTGTGTGTGTGTGTGTGTGTGTGTGTGTGTGTGTGTGCGTGCATGTTTTATATTCAATTCTTGTTACTTTTGCTCCATAGATAGCATCTCTCTGTTGCCCTCCCTCACTGTTTACATTTAGATTGTAAACTTGTTGGGGCAGGGATCTCTTTTGTTTATGTAATTTAAAGTGCCAGATATACTGATAGTACAATATAAATAATGGGATTTCTTCTGCAGAGGGAAGGCACTTCCGTTTGCACAAGGTAAAGGAGTGATTTACTTAAAGGAACAGTAAACATTTGAAGTTTTGTTTTCCATATATCCACTAATAGGGGAAAAACAAAACAAATCTTGCATGAGATGTATTAGCAGAGCTGTGGAAAAAAACAAACTCATTCACAGCAGAGCTGACTTACACAAAAGTGTCTTTATACTGCAAAATAAAACGGCCCAATCCTAAAGCAGTCAGCACCAGTCATAAAAGGTGCTCCGTCAGGACGCTGCCGGGGATGCTGGTGGAAAGGCCAGAGCCTTCCCACTGGTGCCAGCGGGTCAGGAATCTCCTGCCGATCCAGGTAAGATGACAGGGGAGACGGGAGGGCAGAATGAGGGCGGGGGATGGTGAAACAAGGTGGCATTGAGGTGGGGGAGGGCGGAATGGGATGGGGGATGGGCAGATTTGCTCTGGGAAGGGGATAGGTTCAATGGCAGTGGCGGCTGCCAAAAAAACCCTTCCCATATCTGATTCCGCAGGGCAAGTCCATGTGGGCCTACACCAGCTATTTAGCTAGTGCAGGTCCAAGTAACAACAACAACAACAGTACAGGGGGGCCGCCGTATCCGCGGGGGATACGTTCCAGCCGCCACCGTGGATAGCTGAAACGGCGGAAATGGGCGAATGCCCATTTCTGTGGTTTTCAGGGCCCCCCGACCCCCCGCGGGCCTGCGTGACCCCCCGCAGGCCTCCGCAACCCCCCGCACCCTCCACAACCCCCCCCCCCAAGCACTTACCTTTAGCTGGAGAAACCTCCGTGTTTTTCTTCAAAAGTTACGAGGCTGTAGCTGCTTTGCAGGCTTGACCAACAAGACTTAGGTGATAGCTAGAGTCATCACCTAACTCTTGTTGGTCAAGTTTGCAAAGCAGCTACAGCCTCGTAACTTTTGAAGAAAAACACGGAGGTTTCTCCAGCTAAAGGTAAGTGGGGGGGGGGCGGACACGACTCCCCACACCTTCCACAGCCCCAGGCACTTATGTTTAGAAGAGAAACCTCTGTTTTTTTTCTTCAAAAGTCCCTGCAAAGAAGCTGCAAACTCGGGACTTTTGAAGAAAAAAACCGAGGTTTCTCCTAAAAGTAAGTGCGGGGGGGGGGGGGCTGTGGAGGGTGGGGGGATTCCTCATCCGTGGATAACTGAAACCGTGGATGAGGAATCTGTGGATACGGGGGCCCACCTGTACAGGGGGGCACCGGTATCCACGGATTCCTCAACCGCGGTTTCAATTATCCACGGTTGAGGAATTCGCCCCCGCACCCTCCACAGCCCCCTCCGCACTTACTTTTAGCAGAAACCTCCGTTCTTCTCTTCAAAAGTTCCGAGTTTCCATCTGTTTTAGGCCTGAGCAACTAGACTTAGGTGATAGCTAGAGTCTCAGCAAGGTTGCAGAGACTCTAGCTATTAACTAAGTCTAGTTGCTCAGGCCTAAAACAGATGGAAACTCGGAACTTTTGAAGAGAAGAACGGAGGTTTCTGCTAAAAGTAAGTGCCTAGGGGGGCTGTGGAGGGCGCGGGGGGGTTGCACTCGCCCCCACACTTTTAACGGAGAAAGCTCCGTTTTTTCTTCAAAAGCCTTTGCTGTAGGCCTTACCACCAACAAGTCTTCAGTGCTAGAAAGTCTCAGCAACCTCTCAGCAAGGTTGCTGAGACATTCTAGCACCGAAGACTTGTTGGTAAGAAGGCCTACAGCAAAGGCTTTTGAAGGAAAAAAACACAGAGCTTTCTCCGTTAAAAGTAAGTACTTGGGGGGGTTGTGGAGGGTGCGGGGGGGTAGTGCAGGCCTGCGGGGGGTCGTGCAGGCCCGCGGGGGGTGTCGGCCCCCCTGAAAACCACGGAAATGGGCGTTCGCCCATTTCTGCGGTTTCAGGTATCCATGGTGGGGGCTGGAACGTATCCCCCGTGGATACCGGGGTCCCCCTGTATTTATATACCGCTTTTCAACAAAAAAAGTTCACAAAGCGGTTTACAGACAAAAATCAAATGATTAAATGGCTCACTGTCCCAAAAGGGCTCACAATCTAAAAAGATGCAAACCGCCACCAGCAAACCGCCACCAGAAAAGAGACTGCGCTAGGGTGAAAGGGAGGCAGTTACTCTCCCCCTGCTAAATATAAGAGGAGCACCAACTGAAAAAGTGCCTCTTGTCCAGTTAGCAGGGGTTAGAGCAAGTAGTATACGTAACCTTCCCAGATCCAAAGGGGGACAGAGTGCCTACCTTTAACCTTTGGAATTTGAGCAGGTGCAGCTTGTTGCACCCTTCCATGATGATGAGCTGCACCTGCCCAAATTTCAACTGTTAACAGCACAATCCTATGCATGTCTACTCAGAAGTCGCATTGCATTCAATGGAGCTTATTCCCAGGAAGGTGTGCATAGGATTTCAGCTTAATGGTTGGCACTTTGTCCCCCTTTGGATATGGTAAGCCTATGCAGGAGCTCTTGCTCTCAACTTTCAAACTGCAGGATCAATAAATATCTTAGTTTCCACAGAGTCCTGGGGCTGGAACTTAAGGGTTAATTTTTTCAAATGCTTCCATCCTGAGGCTAGAGCCTGCTAGAGATGTGACCATTTAGCAAGTGATTAAGAGCTGAAAACACAGCTTTCCAGTTTAAAAAAAGAAAAAGCTTTTACCTTTGAAAGATATTTGGAGAGGCTTGAAAAAGGGACACTTTGCAGAAAACTCTAGGCAGAAAAGCTAGACTTTGATTATAGGCTGCACCCTTACTTTAAAGACTTGCCTTAGGGGACAAAAGTGAGTCTTATACTCAGGTCAATATGTCTAGGAAGAGAGCTCCTGCACACAAGGCCCTCTCTATGGTAGCCAGTCACATAAACTCTGCTGGCATTCAAAGAAGGAGCTCAGAGAAAGCATGAACTGAACAAGGAAGGGGGGTGGGGGATACCAAAATGTCAGTCTAAGACAGTAATAGGTGGGCCCCCATATCTGCTGGGGATATGTTCCAGGCCCCTCCGTGGATACTTGAAACAATGGATAAGAGTGAACACCCCCTCCATGGTTTCCTGAGGGCCCCCCCACCCTGCCTCACCTGCAGGCAGGCATGCTTGTCCCCCCAGCTCTTATTTTTCTTTCAGCAAGCTTTGTTTCTTCCTTAAAACAAACAGAGAAGCAGCCTCCATTGCAGGCAAGTAGAACAAGACTAAGTCCTAGAGAGGCTCTGCAAGGTTTCTGTTAACCTTGCAGAGCCTCTCTAGTACTTAGTCTCGTTCTACTTGCCTGTAATAAGCATGCTTCTCCTGTTTCTTTAAGGAAGAAACGAAGCTTACTGGGAAAAAAGTAAAAGCCTGGGGGGGTCCCCACGATCCGTGGATAACTGAAACCGTGGATAGTGAATCAGTGGATATGGGGGCCCACCTGTAATGTGTTTGTGAAACTTGCGACCCATGCCTATCCTCGGCTGGCCTGCAGGATTCAGCAGCGCTGATGCAGCCTGTTTCATCTTGCGGGTTGGCCAGGGAGCATGGCATGATCCCCAATGCGTCTACACAGATAAACGAAATTCTGACATGCTTACTCCAGCATGCCATGATCCCCAATGGGTCTACTCAGATCTGCATCCGCTCTTTGGCTGGCACAAGTTCGAGTGGACCCCAGGGGGCATGGCAAAACCGGGCAGGGGACATAGGATATCGGCGATGATGCCATTGCTGCCAATCCCTGCTCTCCCCAGGCATGCCTCCCAGTGGCCCCAATCTCCCCCCCTCCTTGCCCATTTACCTTTGCCCCAATCTCCCCCCTCCCCACCCATTTACCTTTGTGTTTGCTTATAGTGTTCTGTAAAAGGAAGAATCATGCTTGCTTGGTGCCATGGCAAAGGACAATAATAAAGGTAAATGGGTGCGGGGGCGTGGAGAACTGCAGGTAAGTGAAGCCATGGATATGGGGACCGTGGATACGGGGGACGGGACGAGAATGGACGCCTGTCTTCCCAAAAGATGTTGGAATCTCAACCCAGGTGAATGAAGTCATAGTGAATATACGCCTATATACTGAATTTTAAATTAGCATCCGGTGTCTGAACACATGTACTGTCTTCCCTTTGATGTGTATGAAAGCTCCTGTATGTAATTATACTTCTTCAATTTGAGGAATTGCATGTAGTGAATGTGAATGGAATCTTAATGTAGTAAAAGAATTAACTCCTAATGCCCTAAACTTACAAAGTGACTAACAGCGCAATCTTTTTACCTATTTACATAGCAGTAAGTCCCACTGTGTTCAATGAGTTTCATTCTCAGGTAAGTGTGCATAGGATTGCAGCCTAAATTGAATGGCATCTGTGTTAGGGAAAGTTAATTTAGAATTTACAGCAGTGGAAATTGCACATTTTTTTTTACCTTGAAGCAAAACACGTGACTAAAGTTGCTTCTTACAGCATGTTGTCATATAATTTACTAAAGTGATGTGTTTCAAAGATGCATGAATTTGAAGTAGCTTCTGACTTTTCAGACTGTTGCATGGATCTTTCTTAATCATCATGAAAATACGTCTCAACTTGATAGATGAAAACAAATACTCAGTTAGAGCACTAACATTTAAATTTAGTTGCTTTGATTGTGTTTTTCTTGTTCTCTTTAAACTTGCTTGCATATTATCGAAGATAAATCAGTGTTGCTCGTTTTGTTTTTAAAAAATTGATTTCTTTTCCCTTGACAACTTTAAGTACTTTGGTGCTTACAAATATAGAGAAACCAATTCAAAATGCAGGGGAAAGATCTGCCTTCATTAAGTGTTGTACAAATTTTGATTTGAACCAAATTTGAGTTGGACTTGATTTCAAGTCTCTGTTAAGGAGCCGACGAAGTCCTCTTCACAAGACTAATGGCTGGCATAGAATGATGTCTTAATTCCAAACAAAGACCCCAGGCTAGTTGAATGCATTGAATGATGTTGCTTTGTGTTCATGACAGTCTATTGATCGCTTAGAATGTTAATCTTTTCTCGTAAGCAGTTGTTCTCAAACTTCCTACCCTGAGGCAACCATTTTTGCACTGAGTTCTCTGCCGAGGAATCTCTTCACCTCAGCCTTGAAATCTCTCTGTCAGCACAATCCTGAGGATTGCATCAGAACGAGCGTCCCGTCGCCGAGAGACGTCGCAAAAGTGCCGTAAAGCACGTTTGCGATGACTCGGGAGCAAGGAAGGCCAGTGCAGAGACCGGCCTCCCTTGCACAGTTGCCGGAGCGGCCTCCAGACGAGATAAGTTGGGATCCAGCGGGGGCGGGTTCGGCAGGCGAGGGAGGGGGCGGGGGATGGCCTTGGCCATATCCCCGTCCCCACTGTGCTGGCTAGGCCGTTACACGGCCTCCTTTACTTCTGCCAGCTATTTAGCTGGTGGAAATCCGAGGAGGCTGATTGGACCGGCCTGGAGTTACACCCGGGGAAGGGGATGAGTGTCCCCTTCCCTTCGTAGACCTCCGGCCCAGTGGTAGACCGGCTGCTGGGGCTCGGGATCTGGCTGCTGACCGGATCTTTACGCAGGATTGCGCTGCCCATTGGAGAGTCCTCTGAGCGAAATTCTAGAACATGTTCTTCATTTGAGCTCTGTTGGGCCTGTCACTCTGTGTCAACCGAGAATTCCTCCATGAAAGCGCCCAAAGCTTCCCTGCTGATGCATGTTGCAGGGGAAGATCGATTAAAGGTGGACAAGTGGTCTTTCAAGCAGCTTGTTTACCATTACCAGTCGTCATTCAGGAAACCTTATGAGCTTGCAAGGAATTTGTAGGAGCTGTCGAGTCTTTTACAAAATCTGATTCCAGAGCAGGAAGATGAGGATCAAAAAGGCCGGAGGCAACAGATGAGGCTGACGATGGGTTGGTAGTCAGGTACAAGGCAATGAAGTCTCTGTGGTGCTATTCAAGATGAGGGGACTAAGCCTGAAACGACTGTTTTACCGAGCCAGCCACCCCTCTGTTGGTTCCTCAGGCCTGCTGGGCTGAAGGGCTGCAGAATTAGCTCTGGCGATGACGTGTTGCAGCCATAGGAGAGATCAGGCTCATAGCTCCTTCAGCCTGGGAGCTACTTTGCTGGCAAAGGAAACCAGACTCCTTGGTTTGAGACCCCTGGCACCTTACAGAAGCAGTGCTCTAAAGGCAGGGCTGTTCTACTAGACAGCCTGTTGCACATCAGCCCTGACCATTCCTCCTCTGTTTTTCCCCATGACTTCCACACCTTTCTCAGATGCTCTTGGGAGCTGCCAGCTGCTCCAATCTTAGGTACTATGTTCTGTAGTAGTAGTAGTAGTAGTAGTAGTAGTAGTAGTAGTAGTAGTAGTAGTAGTAGTAGTAGTAGTAGTAGTAGTAGTAGTAGTAGTAGTAGTAGTAGTAGTAGTAGTAAAGAATATTTATGTTCCACTTTTCAACAACAAAATGTAGAAAGAGGTTTACAGAGCTAAATAAACAATTAGCGGTTTACTTCTTCTGTGAATCATTGCCCTGTCAACCTACAATCCATTGAGATAGTGACATGCCACTTTCTGCACAGCACCCAGCATATTATTCATATATCACATTTGTGCCCTGCCTTTTCATCATGGAGTTCAGAGAAACGGGCATGGCAGATATCCCATGTTGTTGTCACAACTGCCATGTGCAGTGGTTTGGACTGCGAGATGTTGACTGGGCAGGGTCATCCCTTGAGATTCGTGACTGAGTGAGGATTTTTACCTTGCTACAGACCTGATGCTATTCAGTGCACCAGGCTGGCCGGCATGCTGCTAGTGCTGAATAATGTGGGTGGTGGAGGGGTCTAGTTTTGTGAATAAATATATTACCCTGATGCAATATTTATTTATTTACAATATTTTTACCCCGCTTTTCTCCCCGAAGGGACCGAATATCATTTTCTTTATAATGAGGTTCTCTTTTAAAGGTGATAGAATGATTTGACGTATCCCTTTTACCTTCCCCCTTTGAGTTCTGCACATTTTCTGCAGTAATTTGTTTAATTTTGCTTTGTGTTAAAAGTACAGACAGTCAGTCTTGCCACAGAGATGGAATAAATAACCCTGTCATGAACTTGAAACAACTCTACTAAATCTTCTTTTTTAGGGGGGGGGGGGAGAAATCAGTGGATGAGTTCCAAATATATTTTTCTCCATACTGACAGAATCCTATTAGTGTAGAATGTCCATTAAAAGAAACCACGTGACTTGAATGTGTAAAACCTCTAAAATTAATAGTCTGGGACATATTATGGCAAGAGGTGCCAAATTACCCACTCTTTCACCATCCATCCATCTTTAATGTATGTGTTTATCAGAGTGCCATGGGAGATTCAGGCTCTGCAGAGTCGAGGCATTAATGTTAAATAGATGTGAGGTTGCAGCCCTTTAACGGCTTAAAAGCAACCTGCCTTATGCAAACTAGCATAGTTTTTTTTTATCATGAAATGGCAGGGTTGTAGAATACATGAAGTATTTCTGTAGATACTACTCTAGGTGGCTACTTGCTCTCGGCATCAGCTTCCCATTTCCAATACAGTCAGTACTCGTTATCTGCGCACACTGTTCTCACGGATTCGCTTATCTGCGGGAAACAAGAGCATCACCTTGTGCCATTCAGTCTCTTCTTGACTATCCGCATTCTGAAGCTATCTGCGACAGCCATTCTGAAGGTTTGACAAGTGCATGATTTCACTCACACACACACACACACACACACACACACACACACACACACACACACACACACACACACACACACACACACACACACACACACACACACACACACACACACACACACACACACACACACCCCACTCTCATTATATGCTTGCAAACTCTGAAGTAGCTTAGGCTGAGGGCCCAATCCTATCCAACTTCCCAGTGTTGATGCAGCCATGCCAATGAGGTGTGCGCTGCATCTTGTGGTGGTGGGGGTGCAGTCACAGAGGTCTCCTCAAGGTAAGGGAACATTTATTCCCTTACCTTGGGGCTGCATTGAGGCTGCATCGGTGCTGGAAAGTTGGATAAGATTGGGCCCTAAGAGTGAGTGATTGACCCAAGGTCACCCAGTGAACTTCATTGACTGAATAGTGATCTGAACCTGAGTTTCCCCAATCCTAGTCCCAACTGTCTAACTACTATATTGCATGGGAATAACACTAGCCTGCCTTTCTGGGTTGATGTAAGTATTATATAGGTAATTAAGTGAAGTGTTTTTTGGCTGTACAAAGAATAGGTACAATATTTATATCTCATAATAACAATGTAACATTTATACAAGGTTTATGACTATTCAAAGCATTTCATATACAATATCTCAGTAGCTGCTTTGGGGTCCATCTGGGAGAAAAGTGGGAGAAAATAGAATAAATGAATAAATAAATAAATAAATAATCTTTAAAATTAGCCATGGTCACTACTATTATCCCTATATTTCAGATGGGGGATGAGACTGAAAGATAGTTCTAAAGTTATCTACCGAGATCATGACAGGGATAAGATTTGAACTGGTGGTTCATTTGTAGTTTAGTCCCTGATTTGTAGTTCAATCTCTTATTCACTTTGCTACATCAGCTCTTATGTCTAAACTCTATTAGGCTGAGTGGAAATGACTGATGAAAACTAAGGAATCTGCCAGGGTAGGAAAGGTCTGCGTCAATGGTGATGGTGTAGGGGAGGTCAGACTGCCTGCCCCCCTCCCCCAAACTGTGTGACCTGTGAGATGTTTTCTCCAGCTGCTGGAGAATGTCTCTTGTGGCAGTAGAGGGTAGTGCGCAGGTGCAGGTTCTGCTGGATTCAAGGGAAGAGCATGGCTTGCCACATTTTTCGCTTGAACTTGGTACAATACAGTTGTGCCGGGGATGGAGGTAAATGGAACTTGCTCAACTCATCTTTACCCCACGAAGCTATCACAGGGGCTCAGTCAACATCCTCCCTGAAGCACGCCTCTTTCCTTGATCTCGGTGAAGTGGGGGTGGGAGATGGAACCACCTGCTTTTTGGAATGATGCTGGGCTTCCTGAGTTTTTAGGAAAACCCTGGCAGCATCTGTCCACGGTCAGACTCCACCATTATTTGAAACAGGGAAGTTCCGGCATCATTTTTTTCTAACCCTGGAATAAAACCTTTTTCTTCGATCATGCCCCCATATCCTTGCATTCAGAGATGAATAGCATTAATTTGTAATTTAACATATGGGCACAAATGTTGGAGGGGGGAGGTTTGTGCTGCTCTGCATTTCTTGAAGCAGAATAATTTTCCAATATAACAAAGCTCTATTACATGCCAGGTAAATAATTGAAATGGTCTGCAGGAAACCCTAAACCCCAAGGTCATACTGGAGATGGTGGAAGCAGTGCTGTGTAAAGAATAGCCAGCTGCCGCCGCCGCAGCAGCAACCAGTAAAAGGGACAATTTCTGAAAGCATCAATGAGTGGATGTAGTTGAAAGCATTCACATGATACCCTACCCACTCCCTTTCTCATCTCGGGGCTAAATAAGAGGCGATTGTATTTCACACACCTAATAGCCATCTGTCATAACAAGAACACGTTCCCCAAGGCTAACAAGAAGAATGCAACCTCTTTCATACTCCCTGCTCTAAAGCATCTCTCAGCCAAGGTTTTGTTAGCATTCTTCTCTGCCCAATTTTGCCTTGTCTAATCTTTGCCCAGCGATTGTCATTCCTCTTTGTAGAAATCTAGGTTTGGGTGAGGCGGAATGCACCGCTTCCCCCAGCGTTTTCTTCTTCGGCATTAGCAAGCACCTCTTTGACTTGTGATAAAAATAAATCCATGCCCGTGGAAAAATTATTGTACAAAATCATGGAACCTTATCAAACTCGTGGACATGAATCCTTTGAAGAATTGGATTGTAGCAGCCTTGCCGGTTTATTGCTTGTGGGTGAGGGGAATGCAAACATTGTGGCACCTCCTTGTCCCTTTGGGAATACTGTACAATTCATGGCTGTGACCATGTGTCTTCAGTCCTTTATCCTTGTAAGTGTTTCACAGCACAATCCTATCCAATTTATGCCACCGGCTGAGCTCTGCTCAATTCTATCCAGCTTATGCCACTGGTGTAACCAACGGTGCAGCGAGAACGGGAGTCCCCAGAACGGAAAGGGGATTCAAATCCCCTCCAGAAGGGGAATTCAAGGGGGATTTGAATCCCCTTTCAGTTCTGGGGCCTCCTGTTCTCGCTGAACCGCTGGTTATACCAGTGGCATAAATTGGATAGGATTGAACAGCTCAGTCGGTGGCATGAGCCACGAGACGGGGTAACCTACGAGACGGGGTAAAACTGAAAGAGAGCAACTGGCCTAAGGTTGTCTCGTGGGAAGTTGGGCAGAGTTTAGGCTTCCAATAATTACTTTTTCGTTGTTGTTGTCAGCCCCTCAGGCTGGGGAGGTGGAGCCAGTGTCAAAATGACATCTTGTACAATACAGTCGGACCTTGCTATCCGCAGGGGCTCCGTTCCGGACACACACACCCATGGATAGTGAAGATCCGCTATCGAGATCTAGAGCGAGAGCTGTGCCGGCCTAAAGTTAAGCAGGATCAGGCTTACATAATGTACTGTATAGCTGTGACACTGATTTGGTTGTCCTTATTGTAGATTTTGTTTCTTTGTTGTTTTGCTTATTTAATGTTTAGCTTTAAAGTTAATTTTTGTCCAGGACTACGTTCAGTCTGTCACAATAACTTTTTTTTTTTGGGGGGGGGTTGATTTAAAAAAAATCTTTAAATTATATTGTATTTATAAAAAAATGCAGACATCATGGAGTGTAACCAGAATGTTATTTTAGTTGATGGTGGCTACTGTGTGTGTGTGTGGGGGGGGGGGAGGAAAACTCTGTGGATGCTGTTCATTCCCTGAATGAGCGAATGCATACTCCGTGGAGAGTCAGGAGTTCAGCCTACTTACGCAAGTGATGCAGCTGGCCCAGGGTGTTGAAACATCAGATGAAAAATCAATGTGGATGGGTTGTTTCCAGTAGAATACTCTGACAGCAGTGATCAGGCCTGCTTTGATGTACTAGGGATACATGCCAAATAAGAAGCTTGTGCTCCAGGCAAACTTCTCATTCTGTAAAGTAAGAAAAGAAAACTGTGATTCCTTTGCATGTCACATTTGACCATATTATCATAAGGAAGCGAGAGAATCTGACAGACTGACTAAAATTAAATGGCAAATTTCATGAGCTTTTAAAGCAAGTAATATGCATTTAAAAAAAACATGCATGTTTGATTCATTCCTTATGACGCTATAAAATGAATGTTGAGTGCCTGTAACCCAGGGGTTCACACTGATGTGTACTGAAGGTAGCTTCAGCATTTCTTTGGTAGCAGTGCTTTCTGTCTATTGTACCTCCCCACCAGCAACCCCCCACATAGCATTTAAGCACCCATTCTTAAAGAGTAATTTGCTGATGGAACTGGAAATTGAGAAACCAAGGGGGGGGGGGAATGCATGCACCAGAAGCAGCTCCCCAATCAGCAGCTCTTGTGCCAAGCTGTTAAATTCAGGGGAGTCAAAGTGCTGTTTGGTGGTTTGCTGAGGGGAGGAGTTGTTGATAGGAAATGCTGAAGCTGGCAGGTATACTGGTGCAAGTTTCTGCTTGCATCAGTAGTGGTCCTAGCTCAGGAAAGCAACCCTCTCTATTTGGCTGTGACCTGTTGTGTACAGCGGGCACTTTGTTAGAATTTGGTTTTTGGAAAATCTCAGCATTTTCTTCCTTGAAAGTTCTAGTATTTATGCTTGCAGAGGCAAGTTTTTAAAATGGTATGAGCAGTATCTGCTCACATTCTGAATAATATTCTAAATAATAATAGTCCATGGAAAGAAGGTGCAACAGACGGTAGCTTCACAATTCCCTTACCGCTTTATAGCTACTGTTTCATAAAGAGCACCCACAGCAAGGGAAATTAGCTGTTATGATGGAGAAAACAAACGTTCAGTGCTCTTGGATGTATTGCTATCCAAGATGTATTGCTATGCCGAAAAAGGCCTTTAAAAAGGGAAAAAAGCCCTCAGCGACCCGCCTCCGGGTCGGGTGAAGGCTCTTCCCCCCCCCAGCCTTGTCCCAGGGTGCATTCTGGGACAAGGCTGGGAGGGGGGGGAAGAGCCTTCATGCGACCTGGAGGTGAGTCGCTAAGGCTGCAGAAGCCCTGTGGAGGCTTGAAAATGCAGCGGTTTGGCTTTTTAAAGGTAAAACAGCGATTTGAGGGCTGTTTTTCCTTTTTAAAGGCCTTTTTCGGCAGACCTTCGCTTATCCGGGACCTGCAGTATAACAAATCCATGGGTTCTGAACCCGCAAATAAAAAGGGTCCACTGTATGTATAAGGTTGTGCTGTAAGACAGATCATGAAATTTATTAATTTTTTTCACATGAGTATTTTTTATCTTTCCTGAAATATATGCCTCCTGTACATCCTTGTATTGCGAACCTAGGTGGTGGTAAATCAATATAGCTCTCATACAATACATTTTGCCATAGAAATACCCATATTTCTTCGAGTCTAAGGCGCCATCGATTCTAAGGCGCATCTTAATTTCAGGAACACCAGTAGAAAAAAACCAAAAACCATCGATTGCAAGACCATCCTTCCTTCAATTTGTCTGCTCTTTCCCCAGCTTGCCTGCCGCTCCATTTCGCCGATCCGATTTTTACCGCGCCACTTTCAGCCCCTCTGCTCAGTGGCGCTGCAGCTGATGATCCTCACGCTCGAGCAGAGTCTGAGGGAAAGACACGCAGGAGCCAAGCAGGCTCCTGTGTTTCTTTCCCTCAGACTCTGCTTGAGTGTGAGGATCATCCGCTGCAGCTCCACTGAGCAGAGGGGCGAAAGTGGCACGGTCAACTTGGATCCTCATTGGCACATCCACTTGGCAAGTGCCTTCATTCGTCAGCTGGGGTGCGGGGCAGTCAGACAACTCTCCTCAGTATGCCCCGCACGCCTTTGCTGACAAGTACTAAGGACTGGAGGCTGCAAAGGCTGGCGAGAGCTGGCAGCAGCTGGTGGGAGGCGGAGGGGGGACTGGGGACACGCACACTCGCGGGGTGGAGAGCCAGGGCGCTTTCCAGGCTGGGCGCAAGTTGGTTGGAGCGGTGGCGGCAGCAGAAGTAGCATCCCTCCCCCTTTAGGAAGAGGTTCCTAGTCCTAGGGAGAGTTCGTCGCTGAAGCGCCTGCCTCGCATTCCAGCTGATGATCAGAAAGGCATTGCAGGCTTTGATAATCTTTGCAGGAAAGGCATGCAGGCTTTAATCGTCAATAGGAGCGTGGAGCAGACACTTCAAGCAGAGGAACTCTCCCCAGCATGCCCTGCCAGCCCTTGCTGACGAGTGTGATCTTCTCTGATTCGTCAGCTGCAGCAGGGGGCATGCTGGGGCTGGGGCGAGCTCTCAAGTTCAGGAATAGAGCGGATCGGGCTAGCAGCCATGGGAGAGCGCCGCTGAACAGATGGGTCAAAATGGCAAGGTAAAATGCAGAGAAAAAAACCACAAAAAAGGAGGCCATCGATTCTAAGATGCACCCCATTTTTAGAGATGCTTATCTGGGAAAAAAGGTGCATCTTAGAATAGAAGAAATACGGTATATACTCTGGAATGAGCGTGATTACTCATGTAGACAAAAAAATGCGTGAATGATTAATCTGTTGTGAGCTGTGTGAACCCTTGTTTTATGTTTTCTTGGCTGCAGGATCTGGAAAAAGTGCCACCAGTCTGTTTATAAGTTACATGTGTGTACAGAAGTGTGCGTCTGGAGAGGTTTGAGATTGTTCATGTGAATTATGACATGGGATTTATAGTAACCTTCAGTACATTCTGGATGTGTTTTGTATGTGGAAAAATTGCTCTTGGACATTTCACCATTTTTATGTTGTCTACGTAGGCAAATTAACCCCGAGTAGAATTAACCAGGATTAAAAAATGTACTTTTTTGGTGCCTGAAAGAGAACCTTTCAGTCAATAAATTTCTTAGCAGTGTTCTTTTTTTCCAGTGTGAACCATTTGCTTTCCCACTGGCCTCCCTTTAAACTTTAATCTCACTTTTGTTTCGAACAGCTGTTGTCTTAATTAGATTCTCTGAGAGTCACTGAAGCTGTACTGATTGGGACACCTTTTTTGTCTTGTAGGTTTCTAAAATTCAAAGCCTAAAAAGTTTGGATAATCAGCAGCAAAACTGTGTTGACTCAAACATTTTGAAGTTCAGTCAAGGGTGATGGTGATCGATTCCTTTCACTGTTTCACGATGGTTAAGGATCTGGGTCAGCTAAAAGGTTCCCTGTGGATAACTAGATTACTAGGATGTAGGAGGAAGTTCTCTTCTGATTACGCCATTACTGTTGACCAGAAAACAGTTTCAAGCTCTTCTACATTTATATGTAGCTTGGTCATTGTCATCTCTTTATGGCTTATTCCTCCCATCACATATAGCTTCTTGCATGATGACATCACATCGAGCTAATTGCCAAAAAGCATAAACGCTCCCAGCGATGAAGAAACTTTGAAGTGTGATGGGCAATTGTTTGTTTGCAACCGTCAAGCTTGTAGTAGAGCATAGTTGTTGCTTTTATTTTCCTAGCTCTCTGGGCTCTCGTATCATGAATTTCCTGAGTTCTGAGGCAAGCTTTGCATTAACATGAAGCATTCATGCACTTGTATCCTCCAGCCATTACAATGCTTTGGTCTTTGATTAATGATTGTTGACTTGTTTTTGCATCTGGACTGTGGCAAAGTCTGTTAAGGAGATCTAAATGCAAAAAAATAAGTACAAAGTTGCTTTGTGAACAGCCACAAAATAGATGGAATTTATTTTTTTATTAACAATAGGTCCAGCAGTCTTCTGTCTTCATGAGTGCTATAATAATTTCTTCATTGTGTTCCCAGTAGGCTTCAAAAGGTTCAAAGTGTTTTACATGGTACAGTTTTACCAATTCTGATTTTGCCTTTAGGTCGATTGTTTTCTCAAACGTTCTACCTTCAGGGAACCCTCTCCACATTGATCTGGCTGCTGAGAAATCCTCTGTGTGTTATAAATGATTCACAGGAGGAGTATTCTATGACATGCACTTGATTCTTGCAGGGCGCTTGCTGGCCGGATGGGCCTCCATGGGAATGAAAACACGTCCAACACTTGAGCATTACAGGGGAAGATTGGAGGTGGTGATGCCTTTCAGGGGAGCTTGTTGGCCATTTCTTATTTCCTCATTGAGGACCACCAGCAGTTTGAAAACCTTTGCTTCGGTTATTCTTTGCTGTCATTATTTCAATGTGGGGGTGTGGTGAGGGAGAGATGGTGGGTGGGAGACAAGAAGGCAAAATCCATAAACTAGATGTGGGCAGTACTGGCAGGCTGCGTCATCCATACCACAGGTTGGATGGAAGCTAACGTACAGCAGGGATGACAACAGGTCCAAATGTGGAGAACTGGAATGATAACGTAACTATCAAACGTCGTCGTCTTGTTCAGCCTACATTTTGTTCAGCAGTCTACAAAATGTTTAGAGGAAGAAAACCAGCCATGATGTTTTAGTCTGGAAGGTGTCCCAGTGCATCTTGCTACTCTGCATCCCCCCCCCCAAGTCAGGTCTCAATTCCAACCTATTGACGGGTTCAAAGTAGGAAGGAGCTATACTGTGTTGAATGTGAGGCATGCCAAGGGGCATGTGGGGAGGGAGGGGGGACTTTTCTTTTTTACTTTGTTTTTTGTCACTGCAAAATATTGACTAATTTTTTATTTTTCATTTTATGAACATAACCATCAAAAGTATATACAAAGTCAGTAGTTAGCTAAATACAAAATTTTATTTCCATGCCAAAATTACTTCAGATTTACATTCGATAGGTATAAACAGCATTATTTATTTATATCTTTTCGCTGTCAACCGCCTTATTTGAAAGGTGCTATTTGGAATAAGTGAAACAAAATGACGATCTCTTTGGGAACGCCAGAAACTTCTTTTTAAGGCTATGGTGAAAATTTAGCCTCTATCGTAAAGTTGCATCTGCTAAGTGAGTGCATTGGTTTTCAGACTGTCTCTAGGGAAAAACGTTGGTATTCTTTGGAAGCTTATCTGGAGGTCCCCAGTGAGATCAGTAATGGGGGACAAGCTTCCCTGAAACACAGACTACCAGTCTCCCCCTGCAGCACACACTCACAAAGGCGAGTTGGGTTGGGTGTGTTCCAGGGTAGTCTTTCAGTTAACATAGCCCCCTAATACCTGGCCAGAGTTCTGTATGAATAGGCTTACCATATCGCCGACCGGGACGTTCCGTTTTGCCCTTAAGGGAGGCGGGGGGACGCTCCGGCTTCTATCGCCCCTCCCCCCGCCTCCCTTAAGGGCAAAACGGAACGTCCCGGTCGGCGATATGGTAAGCCTATGTATGAATAGCTGTGCATGTTAGAACATGCCCCAGAATCTTCTGCATGCCTGCCATGGATGGAATTCCTGCATATTACAGAAATTCCTTTACAGGCAAGTTGATGTAGAAAGTGTTTCCTGAAAGCAGAAACTCTGAAGACTGCTAACTCAGAGGTTCATTTTTTGCATTCATCATATACAATTCTGCATACTTGACTTACCAGCCACTGGATCAGTGAACCATCATTTATTATAATGTTTACTCTTCAGTGTTTCAATACTCCATTTTATTTAACAATATGATTGAGTTATTTTTTCCCTTTCTGTTTTTAGATGAATTACATTTGGAGCAGCAGAATATTTCCTCACTTTTGCTGAGTCAAAGGACTGTGGGCAGCACAACACACCCATCCTTAATAAAAAGCACAATGGATCCCAAGGCAAATAGTGTGTTTCCTGAAGGGTTGTCATCACAAGTTACTTCTCCATCTGAGGTGACCTCATTGGACCAAGAAGGAACAAGCAGTGTTTCATCTGGACAAAATGTACCAGCATTGGATATTTCAGTAACAAGTAACGAGGCAGTCTTAAGCGAAGATAGATTTATTAGTTCATTTCCAAATGCACAACAAACTCCTTCATTAAAGTCTTTCACGGAGGACTATCTTTCTGGTTCCTATCCGGTGAAGCCAACAAAAACGTTTCAGACTTTGTTGTTAGCCTCTTCGTTACCAGGCCTCTCCTCGCTGGCCGACTACGTGGAAACTCTGCAAACAACATTGCAAAGGACTGCCTCTGTCCCCCATGCTTCTCTCCCGTATTCGAAGCCTTTTGACACGGCAGGTGTAACCCTGACTCCAAGCAGAAACTTGCTCATGCCCCCAACTTATTTAAATTCCATAGCATCTCAGAGTGTGGATGCAACGGCCAGAAAAGAAGGGAAGAGTTTGCTGTCTCATGAAGAACCTTCAACATCTTTGCTTTTTTATACTCCTGTGGAAAGGTCACCTCTGTTTATGAGACAGCTAAATGAGGGTACCCAAGTTATGCCAGATATTTTAACACAAAGTACTGACAAAAACACTGAAGCCTACTCTAGTGTGAATAGTAGTGTAACAGGAACTCTCAGTCCAAGGAGCTCATCTGCTCTGAGCGTTTTTAAGGAAACGCCTGTGTTGTTAACGAACACAGGGACTGCTATATTTTCAACACGTCTTCCATTTGTTTTTCCCCCCTCTCCCCCTACTGCAGTTTTGACTGTCTCCAATAGTCTTTTTAATGAGGAATTGTTTACACGTGAACTTACCCATGAATCCTCCATTAGGACAGCATCAGTTTTGCCTGGCAGTTCAGAAAAACCAACTCCAGCCGTGTTCTTCAGCGACTTCACAAGCCCAGTGCCTTTCACTAGACCATATGCTTCATGTTCATACTGTGACTTCACCTCAGTTCCCTCAGAGCCAGTTTTTTCACTGGGGCCATCAGAAAATGATGTGGGCTCGGGTGATTATGTGGAGACGCTGTCGATCATGGCCTCTGAAGTAAAAGGTGGTGCACCACCTACGTCGGTAGTTAGTGACCAATATGACGTGCAGGAAACTCCTCCTGAAATTTTTGATACTAGTTTTCCTTCAAGACCTGTTGTTTCCTTTTCTTCAAGGTTTACAGAAGTCTTCAAGTCAGGTACTGTGGACATTAGCCTTAAAAACATGATATTTTCATCCATTTTTCCTTACTATGGCCAGTCTTCTGGGAGAATACCATTGGAAAGCACTTCTGTCAGTTTGCCCTACCCCGTGACTGATGTGGCTATGTTAACATCTAGTATTACAGCTGAAGAACTACCTTCTGATGTCACTGCACTTACTCTCGAGTCTGCCTTCACCAAAAGTGTGAGCACACCATCCATGACAATTAAGGACTCGAGCTTGCTGGAAACACCTGAATTTATGCCATCAGAAACTATGTATTTGCATGACAAAACACTTATGGGTTTCCCCACAGAAGAATCTTCTGTAGATAGATCAGATACTCCATCCAGCCTTTTATTAACGCCTTTTCCCTCTGAGCCAAAGGACTTGTCACGTTTATCATCCACTAGAGCCACATCTCTCTTGATTATGCCAAGTGATTTATCAACATTTTTACCTCAGGTTTCTTCCACATTCCTTCCATCATCTGTTATTTTTGATAGTTCTTCTAGCTTGGGTTCAGTTGAGCTCCCAACTGTTAATATCACAAGCATAGAGACTTCCCCACCTTCTTCATGGCAGACTTCATTTTTTAATTCAAACGCCTCCTCTGTTCCAGTTATGCATAGTTCTACGATAGTGGGATCATCAAGTGTCTATATGAACTCATCTATGTTACTGGAACCAACATCCATCTTATTGCTAGAATCTGAATTTTATTTTACCTCAGCTTTCACAGAAGCTACCTCCCATTTTGAGTCATCCCCCTTAGCCATTGATACAACCGTCTCTACACTGATGCTGTCCACCTCTGTCTTGGAGCCCGTCTTCACCAGCAGTATCTTGGTGGATGAAACACACGTGACCTCATGGTTCACCTCTTTGCAGACAACCCCTGCCTTGTCATCTTCATTCCTTTTTCCTACAACTACTGTTGAGGATACTGGTGCTACTGCTAATCGCAGTTTAGTTTCTTCTACGGCAACATTTTTTACAACAACCCAGTACATGCCACCGCAGGCCACGACAGTGAGCAGCATTGTGGTTTCCTCTACTGAATCAGTGGGCATGGTGTCATCATCTGTACCTTCAGAGATGCCTTCACCTGTGAATACGTCAACTGAATTTGGCATTATAACAAGGACTAGTATAATCGAGTTTACCAGCAGTTTACCAACCTCTACTGCCACCTTTCTTAGTAGCACCATAGGCCTTTCCACAAGTACAAGCAGTACTTCAAATTCTCCTACATCATTTTCAACTTCTGTAGTGGTCACCACTCCACCAGTTACAGTGGCAACTGTTCCAGCTACCACAACCAGGCAGCCCTATGTTTGCGATATCACAATCCCTGATAAATACTTGGTGACAGCAGGTAAGACTTCTTTTTGTTTTTTTTTCTGGTTAAAAGTTGTTTCTTAAGTTCATAACATTGTATTAAAATACGCGCATGCGTGTGCACACACATGCACGCAGGGTGCCCCCAAAGTCCATATGCAGGCTTAATGGCTTCAGTCCAAATTCATACAATCTCATACATAGGGACTTTGTGGCCACCCTGTACCATTCCTAGCTTGTGATGTGCTGTGCTTTCCCATAGCACTATGGCCTCACTACTGTTGACTGTTTTGTTTTATCCTGCCCTTCCTTGTAGGAACTCAGGGCATTGTAGATGCTTCCCCCTGCTTTATCCTCGCAACAGCCTTGTGAAGTAGATTAGACTGAGAGTTGGTGACTGACGCAGTGTCACCCAGTGAGCTTCATGGCTGAGTGGGGATTTAAACCTGGGTCTCCCCAGTCTAAATCCAGCACTGTAGCCACTATGCAACACTGGCTGTCTACTCACTGCAAGATAATTCTCTCTTTCTTAGGTTAGGAGTGGTACATGTAGGTAAGCTGTAGTAGACAGGCAGGAGAATTTGCCATTGTGCCAAGTGCCAGGGTCGTTTACTACTTTCTGTAGCCAAGAAGTCAATTTTCAGGATTAAATTATGTCACAAGGTAGTTAGTGTGTAGTTAGTAGGTAGGTAGTACGTTTCTAGCCCAGTTGTGGAGGGCTGGGTTGAATAGCTTCATTTGTCTTCTGGCCTTATTACATGCTTGTGATGATGATTAGAAAGTTGTGATTTGCATGTTGGAATACTTGTTAGTGACCCATCTGGGGTGGGGGTGAGGTGGTAGGTGGAAGAGCAATTCCAACAGGTTGGAATCAAGTGAAATGTTTTAGTAGTGAGAGAAGCTTATTTATTTGTGATGTGGGAAACAGAAATTTGTAATACAGTTGGTCCTTGTTATCTGGATGCGTTCCAAGATCCCCTGCAAATAACAAAATCCGCAGGTAATGCGGGGGCAATTCCGAGAAACCAGAAATGCCTTTCAGAAGCCCCCAGGCCTTCTGAGACTCTCCTTCCATGGGTTTGGAACCAGTGGCTAGTCAAATTTGTGGGTTCCGAATCTGCAAAAAAAAGAGCCAACGGGTACTCCAAGGTATCTTTGCAGGTGGATTCACACAACATTTGTTAAAAAATAGATGTGACAATTACAATTAACGTTGTTGTTCAGTCGTTAAGTCGTGTCCGACCCTTCGTGATCCCATGAACCATATTCCCGCCAGGCCTTCCTGTCCTCCACTATCTTCCTGAGTTCGCTCATTTTCATGTTCGTTGCATCGGTGATGCTGTCTAACCATCTCATCCTTGGCCTTCCCCTTCTCCTTTTGCCTTCAATCTTTCCCAGCATCAGAGTCTTCTCCAGAGACTCCTCTCTTCGCATTAGGTGGCCAAAATATTTGAGCTTCAGCCTCAGTACCTGTCCTTCCAGGGAACAGTCAGGGTTGATTTCATTTAGGATTGACTGATTTGATCTCCTAGCAGTCCAAGGGACTCTCAGGAGTCTTCTCCAGCACCACAGTTCGAAAGCATCTATTCTTCAGCGCTCAGCCTTCCTTATGGTCCAACTCTCGCAGCCATACATTGCTACTGGGAACACCATCGCCCTGACTATGCGAACTTTTGTTGGCATGGTGATATCTCTGCTTTTTATTATGCTGTCTAAGTTTGCCATAGCTTTCCTTCCAAGGAGTAAGCGTCTTTTAATTTCATGGCTGCTGTCTCCGTCTGCAGTGATCTTGGAACCCAGAAAAGTAAAATCTGTTACTGCTTCCATTTCTGCCCCTTCTATTTGCCAGGAATTGATGGGACCAGATGCCATGATCTTAGTTTTATTAATGTTGAGTTTCAAGCCAACTTTTGCACTCTCCTCTTTCACCCTCATCAAGAGGCTCTTTAGTTCTTCTTCACTTTCTGCCATTAGGGTGGTATCGTCTGCATATCTGAGGTTGTTGATGTTTCTCCCGGCAATCTTGATTCCGGCTTGTGATTCAACATAGCCAGGGTTTTTTGAAGGGATGGGCAGAGATGCCATTAGTATACCGATGATGCTCATCTCCCTCATGTTTTCATTTTTATCCTTATGCTCTAAAAGGCCTTCTTTGGTATCATGTAGTCAGGGGCTCAATACAGGTGATTGTACTGAAGAGGAGTTCTGATGAAATTATGGATGACTCCAGGATCTTGTAGTGGGGATAGGAGGCACTTCCATGTTGAAGCCAAACATTCAACTTCTCAGTTTGTAGCCTGAGGCTGATCTTAATTTTCACTACTGCACCTTCAGCTTTGGGTGACAGCAGT
Organism: Plestiodon gilberti rubricaudatus; assembly: GCA_026170595.1. NCBI lineage: Eukaryota > Metazoa > Chordata > Lepidosauria > Squamata > Scincidae > Plestiodon > Plestiodon gilberti. The sequence goes on from JANXHW010000005.1 coordinate 113,074,719, forward strand.
GACCAAGAATGTTTCTTCACCAAGCTGCCTTGAAAATTGAGAGGGGGTGAATGTCTTTCAGAACCTCAAGACTTCCTACCTGAAAAGCCATATGTACAGGGACTTCCCTTTAAGCCTGGTCAGAGGCTGCAGCTGGTGTAGACCTTATAGCATCCTGACTCTGACAGAGGTGGATAACCCAAAGGCTCATTATCTTAGTGCTTCAGTCTTGTTATTAGCATTATGTATACTTCTGGGAACCGTTGAATGTGCTTGTTTTGCATACAGATGCTGCATATCTAGGAAACAACCTCCTCATCCTATTCCAGGGATGCATGAACTGTGCAGTTCCTGAGCTTTTAAAAACACCAGCCTCCTAGTTTATCAAAGGCTTCTAGTTTATGCAAGTTGGGTAGGATATTGTATTTTAAAATGATTGTTAGCTGCTCTTAACACAAGAAATTTAGATGGCTAAACTAAAAGAAAAGTCTGTGTCCTCATGATAGAGCAGGCTAAAATTCAAACACAATAGCATGGTATCCTGGTTGTTTGAAATTTCCTCTTCTTTTTCCCTCTTCCTGCAAATAGCTTTTTCATATGCGCCAGAAATACCCTGTCAGATCAATAGATGGGCCACAATATGAGTATAGCCTGGCTATAGACTAGGGGTGGGACACAACACACAACACACTCTGTTTAAAGAATTTATATCCCGCCTTCCCCATGCTGAAGCATATGCCCAAGGTGGCTTACAAAGATTCCATAACAAGATGAACAATGTATGAAAAACAATGAGTAAAATCACTTAATAAAACAAAGAAACCATTTGGGGCAACTATTTGGTACAGGGAGAGGCAGCGGAAGCAAAAACAAAAACCACCATGCACACAGAGGCACAGATATCTGCACTGATATTAAGATCTGTCTTAATCAGAGCTTAACCCATCACCCAAATTCCAGACAAAACAGAAACATTTTGAGCCCTTGCTGAAAAGCCATGAGGGAGGGGGAAGATCTTAATTCCCCTCTCTGGTGTCACTACGGGGGGGGGGGGGCGGAGCTGTAAGTGCTGCTGAAATCCGAGCCTCCCTTACACAGACGAACGAAGCAGCCTCACCCTCGGTTCAGAGAAGCGAAAACAACAGGCAGGGAGTCTCCAGCCTGTTTTAGCTTCTCTGAAAGGCTGCGTGGGTGAGGGGGCGGGGCTGCTTCGTTCGTCTGTGTAAAGGAGGTCATTACAGTAGTCCAGTCTTGATGTCACTAAGGCATGGACCACCATGGTCAGGTCTGATTGACTTGCTTTACATTTTACACTTGAATACAAAATTACAGGTACTTCTTGTCAAGCCTGAAATTTGTTTGTTTGTGTAAAATTCCACTCATATCCCTTTGAAATGCTTGGAAGCAGGAAATAGGAATAGGAAAGGATCAGACCTTTCTTTGGAGTATTTTAAAGGGGCAGTCACCAAATTTTACTGGTATTCACCCTTCAGATCTGATGAGACATACATGTATTCTGTACTCATGCAAAGTAAGAATTTACTTGCATTATCTTGTGGTTCTGTACCCACTTCTATTCCCCTGCACCAGGAAAGGACTTCTCGTCAGCTCCTGCACAGTCACACGTTTTTAAGTTGCTGCACTCTGACTTGTGTCTGTGTAATTTAAACTAAAGTGTATTCGTTGCTTGAAATTTTCAGTGCTGGCCCGGAGACCTGTTCTTGAGAACATCAGTGAATCTATCAAAGAAATCCTACGAATTGAGTTCAAAAGAGTAGTAGAACTGGAGGTAAGAGATTTCAAATGCACAGTGTTCGTTGTGGCTGGTATTAATTGTTTGGATGCCTATTTAACATCACAGGAATACTACATGGGGTGTAGTTTGGATATACACTTCATTTAACTGGCCACTTGGCCCTACATATTTGTGCTACCGTGGCACCAGTGAAATACTGAGGTTTGTGATATACTGCTGTAAGTGGTTGGTAGTAGGCCCTATCCTTATCTGTTGGCCTAGGAAATCCCAGCACAAGGCGTTAACTTTGTTCTCTCTCAGAGCCAACATTGTTGTTAGCAGAGTGGAGGAAAAGAACATTTGTACATCTCTGCACTTCATGCTAGAACTCTCAAAAACCACTGCATCGTAGTGTTACTTTTGCAAGGATCCGCTGTAATAGAATCAACTGATTTACGCAAGCCCACTGTCTAGGTAGCAGATGCAGAGTTTCTGTAGCATAAAAAATGATATGATATCTGCTGCGGCAAAACCAAATGCATTACTAATGTTTGTAAGTAGACTTGAATAAACACTTTTTTATTCCCGTACTTTTTATTGCGCCTTCCTTGTCTAATCAATTTCCCCTTAATTTACCATGGAAGCCTCTTGACAAGGTTAAATTAGTACTTGAGGCAAATACAGGTCTACTTCTTTTTATCATTATGAAGAATGCACGTAACCTTCCAAGCTTGGGTTCATCCTCTGCCAATCCCTTTTCATAAGGCAAAGAAAACATTTCTGTGCAGTAACTCATGCTTGTATTGTGATTAGACGCATGCTGTCCATCTTAGACAGAGGGCGGCTTTCTGTCTTAATTGCAGAATGTTATATCTGGAGTGCTCTCACCTCCCTCAAGAAAGAGATGCATGCATCGGAATGGAATACAGCCAAGCTTCCTATGTTTTGAAACTGCTGCACAGCATAATAACCTGCCCTAATTAATTGTTGTCAGATATCTTGGAAATGCATTCCCTTGTGTGAAACTTCTCTCTGCAAACAAACTTGACTTTAGTGTTAAGCTCTGCACATAAACTGGTTTATGTGCAGTGCATCTAAAGGTAAATAGTGTTTTCTTCTTCACATCTTGTATTACAACTGACAGATGTTTCATTTTTTATGATGCAATGTGCAGTGGATAGTTCTGGTAAGGGCAGCACTTTGGAAATCCGAAATATGTGCTTGCAGTTTAACATTAATGGCTCAGCAGGAATGCGAGAAGCACAACAAAATGCATACGGTGATAACCTTTACTGGGGCAAGTTCTGGTGGTGAAAGGAGGTGCAAGTGTTTTAGCTTTACAGAGCTCTTAATGCTGAATCTGAAAACACTTGGAATGGACTGAACTTTTTGAAAAGAATTTAAATTTTTGAAAAGAAAGTACAATTGGACCTCGCTATCCGTGGGGGATCTGTTCCGGTCCACTGTAAAATGTGTTTTTAAAAAAACGGGGGGGGGGGGGGAGGTTTTTTTTACCTTTTTAGAGTGAAACCGCTGTATGCTTGCTGTAAACATGCTGAAATCGCACTCCAGAACCCTTTTCCGAGTCGCACGACTCCCCCCTCCCCCTCACAAGTTTGCCCCAGAATGCTTTGCAAAGGAAGATACTAGACTCATGGTTTCAGAAAACAAATTGTATCCTAAAGGCTCAGAAAAAAATGGCAAAATAAAAACCTTCAAATGTAATGTGTGTTGTTCTCATGAATTAAGGTGCTATCACAGTTTTGATTTTGTCCTAATTCTGTTCTTTAAACATTTGGGGCCACTCTTACTGGGGGTCATGGTTACCTCAGTACATGGGAAGACACAGTTGAGAGAAGAGTTTATCACAGTTCTAGAACAGCGTATATTTTAGATTTACAAGTTAGACACAGCCTCTTCCATATACTGGTGGGCCCTCATTCTTCGCGGGTTTGGCATTCATGGATCTCAATATCTGCGGGTACAGCCCGCGCATAATGGGTTGCTGGAGTCCAGTACCCGATGTCTCTGTTACTCACTGGGGGGGCGGGGGGCTCCAGAGGCCTGTTCCACATCGCACCGGCCTGCAAACCCCTCCATAGATCTCCATGGGCCTTCACAAACCTCTCCCCCAAGAGACCAGACGTCACTTCCGTTCACTTGGGAGAGGCTTACAGAGGCCTATGGAGGGGTTTTCAGGCCGGCGCAACACGAAATGGGCCTCTGGAGCCCCCCCAGTGAGAAATTGAGACACTGGTGCTAGACTCGAGCATCCGTGGATCCTCCTTATATTAAGGGGGCATCCAGAACAGATTCCCCACGGATAATGAGGGCGCACTGTAGCCTCTCGGTGCTAAACAAGCTCTCCAATCTTGCTTTAAAAGTATTTTGTACTGCAGTTGCTGTCACTACTACTGCTGTCACTATTTTTGTACTGCAATTGCTGTCACTACTACTTCTGTGTGTGTTAAAACAACTCTCCAATTTTCTCTTCCTTTTCAATAGGTATATAAACTTTCTCCTAAATTCTCATTTCTGGTGACTTCGGGTCCTTTTGTATATACGGCAATTGCTGTCATTAATGCTCTTGTGAACAGCAACCTTCTGCGTGGTCCATTACCTCTCATTTCGTCACTACAAACTTCTTTCCCTGTTCCAGATCACAAGTTCCAGGTGAAGACTGGTAAGTTAAAACTGTAGCACCCTGGCACTTCTGGTACATAATGGAGGAGAGTAATTCCACATGGTTAATCCAAAATGTATTGTGGAACAAAACAGTCTCTTTCTTAACATGTTGTCTTTAAACACACACACACACACACACACACACACACACACACACACACACACACACACACACACACACACACACACACACACACACACACACACACACACACACACACACACACACACACACACACACACACACACACACACACACACACACACACACACACAGTAATTTATTTTAAAATATATGTATACTGACCTTCAACAAAGTTTGCAGGTATATTATTTGGATGTGAGTTTTTAATGGATTAATAAATACGTCTGTCTGAATATACTATTTAGGCCCCCAGCGGAGATTACTAAAACTGACTGTATAAGGCCAAATGATGAATGGATGAATGGCAGACTATGTAAGCAGTAGCCTTAATCAATGTGGCACATAGCTGACAATTTTTGTTTCATACAAATTAATTAAATATCTTAGGTATTTATAGAGGGCCTGGCATTTTAATGCATTGAACTCTCTCTAATTTGATTTTTTAAGTAATATTTAGTTTAATTTATATTGTTGCTAGAAGCAGTAGTAAATTAAAAAAAAATTGTGACGAAACACACAAATATTTTGAGAGCAGATTTTTGCCCAAATCCTGTCTCACTCCCCCGCCGGTGTAACTAGCGTTGTGCTGGCGGAGGCTGCTTTATGGCTGTCCTAAAGAAACCTCCGCTGACGAGCGTAGTGGTCCTGCTGACGGGGAGGCCATAGCGAGTAGGCAGCGCTGGCACCAAAGCCCGCGCCATCCGCCTGCCAAAGAGGAAGGAGCCGCTAAGACCCAGCCATTGGAAAGCTCTGGGGACTGCCATTGTAGTGTGTTGCCTAATGAGGTATGAACAGGAGAACCCAAGCTCTCAAGATAAGTCCTGCCCATACCCTGGTTGCATTTCAGGGCAGCCACAAGCCGTGGGGCAGGAGCTGAGGTAACATCAAAGATTTGTGAGGTTATTATGACCAGGTGATTAGTGCAATGGATCAGGATGCTAAAGAGAAATGCAGCACCCAGGGGTTCCATCTAAGAGCAAGAAAACAGAGACTAGCCAACAACACCTAGTGGAGGTGATGTAGGGACACCAGTCCAAAATATTCCATAGTTCAAGCATGGTGTGATAATTGATGTGAACATATATGTATTGTTGGTCTAAGTCACTGTGGTCCACTGTGCGTGTGAGTGTGTAGGAGGCAGAACTGTCCTGTAATTCTAGAGGTGGAATGCTTAGGAGACACCAGATTCTGGAAGAGAAGGTTCCCTGCCACGCGCTCAAGCCCTCTACCATCTAGTAACACAAACATTTGACCTTCTACTTCTAGTGCTTCAGTTTGTGCCTCAAAGTGTTGACACTGGGTTCTGTAACTTCAGCCAGCGGATTGAAAAAGGGCTGACAGTGGCATTTGGAGAGGTGAGGAAGCATCACCCGGAAATTTCTAACTTCACTGTGCAGGTGAGACAAATGTTTTTTTTTTTTTTTTTTTGCAATATGTAAAATAAGTAGGTACTCGGCACAGTGTATATATCCCACATATTAAAAATGAAGCCAGGTAACATAGATCATATTTTAAAGCAGAACTATAGTGAAGAACATGTTGCAAAACCTCTCCTAAGAAGGTTGACTCCTAAATGCCTTTTAAATCAAGCTGTCAGCTTCCTGAGGTCCACAAAACTGGGGTTACCACTGAAAAAGCCCTCTTTCTGTGCCTCCTCTATAGCAACAATTAATAATGCTGTGCGAGGTAGGTCACTATTATTATCCCCATTTTGCAGGTGGAGGTTTGTTGAGACTGACAGACAGTGGCTCACCTGTGGCCATCCAGTGACTTCATTGCAGAGGCAAAACTCAAACTTGGGACTTTCTGATTTACAGTATAGAGGTTTTAGCCACTACCCTGTTCCAGCACTATATCTCATTCATGAGACTTACACAACAAGGATCCAGTTACTGGGCCAGTGCCTAGACAGATGAGAAGAGAATTCTGGATACGGTTCCTGGAAAAATCAGCGCATGAGAATTGAAAATTATAACTGTTATATAATTGTAACAGCTATAGAAATAGACCAGTCTGAGGCTGCAGTCCTGTACCCACTTACCTGGGAGTAAGTCCCACTGCAATAAATGGAACTTAATTCTGAGTGATCATGCATAGTTTTGTGTTTTGAGACTTCTATTAACTTCATTTAAATTGTCCTTTCTGATGATAATTTTAGTTGTGCATCAGGAAAGAAAGAACAGTGCTAATGTGTGTTTTTTGCAATGGTCTTTTCAGATATTGAACGTAACTCTGGGTAGGTCTAGAGCAGTATTTCGGCAGGGACCTGTACAAATTCTTTTTGGCGTTCAAGAAAAACATGGATTCTTGAATGGATCTGAAGTTAGTGAACTACTAAGGAATTTGTCTGTGGTGGAATTCAGTTTCTATTTGGGCTTTCCTGTGCAGCAGATTGCAGAGCGTGAGTATTCTTGTAAAGCAAAGATAGTTTTCCTCCTGAGCCTATATGTATATATTTAATATATTTATATCCCACATTTGTGTTTAAAAGCCTTTTAAGTTGATCACAAACAGAACTCCTTTTTTCCCCCCACAGCTGTTTATTACCCTCAGTTGAACACATCTCACTTGATGAAATCTTCCTGGGTGAGAACAGGTATGTACAAACTATAAGACTTAATAATTTCATGATGACCTATTAGCCGGAGATTCAGTAGCGTAGCCAGGCAGGGGGTGGGGGGTGCTGTGCCCCAGGTGACAGCCACGGTCTCCTCGCAAGGAGGATCCACCACGGCAGCTTTCTGCTCCGCGGCTGCTTTTCTGTAGCCGGAGTGGCTGTGTCTGCAGCTGCGGAGGTTTTGTGTACCGTTTTTGGCGTCTCGGATAGTCCTGCCTGCCCTTGCTCATAGAAGGCTTCAAATGAAGCTTTCCTAGGAGTGCAGGGGCTGGGACAATGACACGTGCAAAACACGCCCTGCCCCCCCCCCCGGGGCACACTAGCAACGTCTCTGTGGAGACTATGAAGAATCCATCATGAACAGATCTTTACATTTTGAACATAGTAACTTAGATACAAAGATTTGTTTGAGCATGCCTAGTGGAATCTTTTACTTCTTCATTTTGAGTGACATTCAGCTAACCCCATTAGAAACTGGTTCTCAACTTTCCTCCAAGTTTGAAAAGCAGTTTGTGATAGGGCATGATGAGGATCTGCCAGTCAAAAGGAAGAAGTCACAGATTCACCTAGGCATGCCTGAGCCTTTGTGTGTCCAAGCAGCTGTTTCAATCTATGCAGGGGTGTTGTTGGCCAGGTAGAGCACTGGCGGAGGGGCCATGGCTGTTGGGGCGCTAACCCCAAGCCCTCAGGAGCAGTGATAGTGCTCGGTGTCCCATGGCGACAGGAGGAGGGTTTTCCCCCAGGGCCTTCAGCAGCCTGGTGCCAGCCTGAATCCTGTTGTTCTGAAACCACTTCTAAGGTAAGTAATGCAGCTCTTAACAGGACTTATGACCAACTAAATGAATGGTCAAAAAGGTGATGATTGAGAAATGTATTCAGAACAGGGCAAATTCTTACGCCAGAAACCCTGACCTAAACTAACCTTGTTTCAGGTGGATTTCTACCTTCCTTGCTCAGACTCTTGCTAAGCATTCCGTATGAAGGGTATGCACTAAGCACTCTCCATCAGGCCTTGTGGTTATTCAGTGAAGCTGCTGCAGCCCACCGTACAGGGATTGGGAAAGAGGAAAAGCACACAGCTCATGTGCCTGACCTTCCCAGGCACCTTGGGTACCTTCTGAGGTGGCTATGATAGATACAGAACCCTCACACAGTCCCAGAAGTAGTAGATCCTGCCGCCCAGAAGGGAAGACCAAAAAAAGGGGGTGCCCTCCCATGTCCTTCCTCCCCTCTGGAGAGAACCCAATTGCCAAGGATTTCTCAGCATGGAAGCCAATTGCTTAAGAAGCCAACTGGCCTGCACTTAGGCTCACTAGACTTTGGAGCAGTCATTAGTCATGGGCTTGCTTTAATACTGCAAGGGGCAGTAGTCCTCTGCTCTGGACTGGATGAAATACGACAGTGAGTTTTCAAAGATAAAAATTGTTAAATTTAAAGAGGGGGAAAAAAGGAAATCAAGCAATGTTCAACTATTCAGAAGCAGGTACCAAGACCTACAATATTAAACCAAGCTAGGTCTTGACTTTAGAGGCAAATGAAATAAAGTCTTAATGGAAGCTACTGTACCTAGAATCTTTCCCAAGCTCAGCTTTATTTTTCCAAGCTCAGCTTACACGGCCTCCTCGGATTTGTGCCAGCCATTTTGACAGTGCACATCTGAAGAGGCCCATAGGGGCCACTGGGGGCCCCCTCCCTGGGGAAAAGGGACGTGCATCTCTTCTGAGGTGTGCCCCAGCTCCGGTGACGCTGGCCTAATCCTGCCTATGATCCGGCACAATGTGCCTTTGCACGCTGCCTATGCAGGATTGGGCTGCCTGTCTCTGTTTTTGAAGTAGGGTCAGAGGAAGAGCAAGTACAGCTAAGAGAAAGGAACTTTACAGGATGTGATGGATCCTCCGAGGCCTGTGGTGCCCCCAAGGTGTCAGATCTTGGCTTCACCACTTGGAGGGTGTCCCTGTCACTGCAAACGGCCAGAGTGAATATGCAGTTTCCAAATATAGGCAAACATTGTTCTCTTCCTACCCCCCAATACACACACGCTTACCTTTATTTTCTGTTTATATGTTTGCTTCACTGTAGTTGTCCTGGGTGTCCTCAACCAGAAGATTCAAGAGGAAGTTTTCCAGGCTGAGATGGAGCGAAAGCTGGCCCAGTTACTAAATGAAGCCTTGGGCAGGGGACGAATATGGAAAAGGGCAACTTTTGCTGGAATCAACATTGTGCAGGTATTAAAGAGAATCCAAGCGGAAGTCTGAATCAGGAGAGAGAGAATGGAATTAAATTGGGCAGTATTTCCTGATCTGCGACAACTTCCCCCCCACCCTAATTTTTAGAATAATGTTTTATTGGCGCTGTACTTTTTTATTTGTTGGGATTCTAACAGTCATTGTGGCTTGCATGAGCAGAGACAGAATTAACAGGATTGAGTAGGAGTTGCACTTACTGTTGTTCTTCAGTTATTGCTTCGAATAGATGACATTTTTGCAAGTTGTCTTTTCTCTCCTGTCTCCATCAATCCCAACTCCTCTTCATTCTCCTCCAAACATAGTCAGATGATGATGTCAGGGTAGTTTGTTTTTTCATGTGGCAGGTCGTGTGACATAATCAGATGTGTTAGAAAATGGTGTGCTGTGAACTTTTCCACAAACACTGAAACAGGTGGTCACAAAAAGTACACAACAGAATACTGTAGTGCAAAGCCACATTTATTCACGAGAAGCTTAAGTTGCCTTTTTGACCATTAAATGTAATTGGATTGCAAATTATTTTGTCAGATATAAGGACCCAATCCTATCCAGCTTTCCAGCGCTGATGCAGCTGTGCCAATGGGGTGCGTGCTGCATCTCGCTAAGTGACGCACAGTCCATTCAACATTTAGTAGAGACGATGCTGAAGCTCACCAGGCTGGTGCTTGGAAACTAGGTTTGGGAGCTTGTGATGCTCATCTCAAAGTAGAGACATCCTCCACTGCTCCAAATTCTCTTCCAACTTGGAATTCTCCAGCTTAGATTTTAAACCTCCAGGGTTACCATCTCTCAGACCACAACCTCCTTTTTCCTTCCTTTTAACTCTTACTGTTCCAGGTAAGGTGGCACAGTCAGCACTGGCACTCTGGTCTGGCCACAAAAAGAGGAGAGGGAAGGGGAGGAAAATATTTCCTTCCCTTTTCTCTCTGGCGCTCTGTTAGTGTTTCATGACAAAAAAAGCCCTGGGGTCCTTAAGTAATGTCATCCTCCCAAGCGCTACTATAGTGTCAATTCAGAGTGACTTACAGCCCAATCCTATGGTTTTCCCCACCATAGCATGCAGCTGCCCCAAAACTGTCTGCACTGCATGCTATGGTGGGGGGCAATCGGGAGGCAAGTTGTCCACAGCGGGTTCCACCTCTTTCTGCCTCCGAACGCCCTGGCTCTTGCCCCATTCTGCCTGCCCCACTGACTCACCACCGTCAGCGGGCCTTCTTTATCTGCTGCGAGCGAGTCCTCTGCGGTGTCTCCAGCGGTGGTCCGAAAGTGTGTGGCTACGCGTGGTTCTAAATCGCCATTTGCGATGGCCAGAAGACTCATTCTGCCACCGGAACACTAGTTCTGGCGGTGGCACATAGGATTGGGCCATCAGGAAAGTAAACCCAAGTATTTCCTAGTTGTATTTTTTTGGGGGGGTGGGGAATATTTTCCAAACTAATATGTGTGTGTGGGGAGAGCTCCCCATCTCTAGTTTTTAGTAGCGATATTCCTAGTCTCAAGTGTGCGGTGATCATAACCAGGAATGACAGATCTGTCACAAAGTGTACATATGATAGAATCCTAGCTACCTTTATTTTCTGTACTGTTACCCTTTCCTTCATCCTCAATTATATTTTAATGTTTGAACTTCAAGTTACATATGAGAGAGGATTTGGCAGGGGGAAGAAATCATCTTAAAAACTGTTTCCCAACATATATTTTCCAAGAAACATAATTTATGCATAAAAAATGTGAATTTAAAATTCAGTTGCCTTTTTTGTGTTTGAAGCCTGTAATGCAAAGTTTGCTGAGCTGATCTTTACAGGAAAGCCTAGAAGCACTGCTATAACTAAAGATTTGCCAGTGATCCTATTGTAAATTTGACATTTTGAGATACAATGTTACCAGTGGTGCTAGTAGCATAGCTAATGGAAAATTCATAAATTATAACCTTGGATGACATGTATTCTTTCTTTGAACCTGTATTCTTTCTTCCAGCTGTGGCTGGAACCTTTACACAGTTTTCTGCTTTTTTTCTGTCTCTCCCCCCCCCCCCGACCACTTTTTCTGTCCTGCTACCACACAATCCCCAGGTCTTCAATCCTCATTCCCCCTTGGTAATTTCTCTGATTTTTCCCTATGAAAAAGCATGTTGCTCCCATTTTGCACCATAACACATCCTGTTCCCTTGCAAGGATTTCGTCTTTCTCTTTTTACCTGCCTACAACCTGTTGACTTTTAGAGCCTAGCTGCGTGAGTGAATGCGGATATTGCACGCAAATATATTAATACAGAGGTTCTCAACCTGTGGTACGCATACCCTTGGGGGTACATGGGCCCTTGGCTCAGGGTACGCGAGATGATTTACCCCCGCATACCCCCTAAGGGTGCACGTACTAGGCGAGAAGCTCTGTTTTCGGCCATGCAGCGTGGCTGAGCGTGTCCTCTGGCTCGCGTCGCAAGCTGAAGAGAGAGGCTTCAGCCCTGCCGGCTTGCAGCGCAATCCAAAGGACCCACTCTGCCACGCCGCAACCTGAAATCGCCCCCGGTAGGTCTCCCTTACCTTAGTTTGCAGCCGCCGCCATGTTGGCCCGGCTTGCCCTTTTAAGAGACATTGCCCTTTTAAGAGAAATTGTACTTCTCCAGCCGCATGGCCGAAGCGCCGCATGGCCGAAAGAAAGGTAAGGGAGAGCTACGGGGGATGAATCTGGCCATGCAGCGCTTCTGAGCGGGTCCTCCGGCTGGAGTAAAAGCCACTCAGAAGTGCCGCATGGCCGAAATAAAGCACCTTTTTCCCACTTTCGGGGGGGGGGTGCACTTTTGGGGAGGGGGTACGCGGGGCTTGGGGGGAATCGAGGGGATGCTTGGGGGGCTGGGGGAGGGGGTACGTGGGTGGGAAAAGGTTGAGGAACCCTGTATTAATAGTTAGTTATTTTGTATTTAGGACTACCTTCCATACACAAAGTCTTGGTTAACCATGTTGGTCCATTAGGGGAAAAATACCCTCAATCCAAAGGAAAGTAATACCCCGTATTGTCCCGAGTATAGGACGCTCCTGATTATAAGTCTCACCCTTAAAGTTTGGTGCTATTTTTTTTAAAGAATACATTTTAAACTTTTTTTAACTTAAATATACACATTAGTAGAACAGTGCAGCTTTAGTACAGTTAAAGGCATAGGCACCCTGTCCCTTATTGAATTTGGGCACCTTAGTATAAGTAGCCTTCCCAGATCCAAAGGGGGACAGAGTGCCTACCTTTTAACCTTTGGAATTTGGGCAGGTGTAGCTTGTTGCACCCTTCCATGATGATGAGCTGCACCTGCCCAAATTTCAATGAACAGCACAATCCTATGCATATCTACTCAGAAGTAAGTCCCATTGCATTCAATGGAGCTTACTCCCAGGAAAGTGTGCATAGGATTGCAGCCTAAAGGTAGGCACTCTGTCCCCCTTTGGATATGGTAAGCTTATGCAGGAGCTCTTGCTCTCAACTTTCAAACTGTACTCTCAACTTTCAAACTGCAAGATCAGTAAATATCTTAGTTTCCACAGAGTCCTGGGGTTGAAACTTAAGGGTTAATTTTTTCAAATGTTTCCAGAGGCTGCTGAGAGATAATGATCTCTCATGGTATTCAGCCATTTAGCAAGTGATTAAGAACTGCAAGGAAAGGCTTGAAAACACAGTGCTTTGCAGTTTAAAAAGAGAGAGAGGAAAAAAAGCCCGGTGCTTTGCATAAAACACTAGGCAGAAACGCTAGACTTTGATTGTAGGGCGCACCCCCTACTTTAAAGACTTGCCTTAGGGGATAAAAGTGAGTCTTATACTCGGGCAAATACGGTACTTTTATTATGACCAGCATAAGAGTCTGAAAGCATTCAGCACTATATACAGGCCTTTCAATTTGAAGTTTATCATGTGTTTTTGTGCCTTCTCAGATTGTGAACGTGTCACGGCTAGAGGAAGTCGATAGCCCAGTTATGCTGGTTTATTTTGTGGAGGATCAAGATGGAGAAAGGCTCAGTGCTGTGAAGACGTCTGATCTGATTAACAGAGTTGATATCCAGAGGGCCGCCATCGTTCTAGGATACCGCATTCGAGGCCCAGTGGCTCAGCGTGAGTCTCGCTAAGTGACGCACAGCATTTTTGAAAAAACATTTGGAGAATTCAGATAATAATTGACCAAGTGGCCCTTCAGCTGTGATGTTCATACATCTATGTGGGGATCCAGTTGCCTGTAGTATTTGCTCCTGTAGTGAAGACACTTTTACTGTTGATTGTGTGTGAATGTGTGGTACAATACTCCTTGTCACTTGGGTGAATGTTGTTATTAACGGTATTTATATACCACTTTTCAACAAAAAGTTCACAAAGCGGTTCACAGACAAAATCAAATGGCTCCTTGTCCCAAAAGGGCTCACAATCTAAAAAGATGCAGAACACCACCAGCCAACAGCCACCAGAAAAGACACTGTGCCGGGGTGAAAGGGGGGCAGTTACTCTCCCCCTGCTAAATATAAGAGGAGCACCAATTGAAAAAGTGCCTCTTGCCCAGTTAGCAGGGGCAAATCTAATGTTCTGTGCTCTGCAAGCAGAAGGTGCAACACTCGCTTTGCAAGCAGAAGGTGCAAGGTTCAGGTCCTGGCATCTGCAGGAATGGCCAAGAAGAGAGTCGTGGTTGCAATTTGGAGAGCTCCTGCTTGTCAGTGTAGACAGTCTTGAGCTAGGTCGGTTTGTGGTCTGACTGCTTCATATATTGTAAAGGCAATATTACACGTGACCTGCTTTTTACATGGTTACTTGCTCACTATGGTAAGTGACTGTGTGGTAAACTGTTGTCTCTCGTGACTCTTTGGAGTTGCTTTTGAAGGCTGGAGTTAACATGGGGTCAGATATGCTTCATTTTGAGTTGATTTTAAATTTTGAATAAAAATTTAACAAAAATATTGTGTACATTTTTAAGCTATTGATTGAATTCCATACTGAGCTTCTAAGATGGGTCATGCTATGGGTTCAAATGAGCGGGTAATGAGACGAAGTACTTATTTTCCATAACCAAACTGGATCTTTATGTGGCCCTTTATGGATTTACTGCAAGTCTTGGGGGGGGGGGAGAGAGAGAGAGAGAGAGATTAAGACTTCGCAAGAAAGTAGAAATCTGATTTAAATACCACTTTTTCAATTAAAGAATTATAAAAGGCATAGCTACTGCAGGCAAAAGTAGTTTGGGTTATATGAGCTAAAAACACAAGTTTCTTTCCTTGATTTAAATGGCATTTTCTTTACTAGTCAGTAGTAGGATTGTAGTTTCTGCCCTTTTTGTTCACTTATATAATGTATCAGCTATGTGTCAGACTTAATTAGCGATTTCAGTAAATATCACAAAGAGGAGGGGAAAGAAGTGGGAGAAACCTATACAGTGATATGCAGCGGAGTTGTCCCCAAATTAAAAATAACTTGAAACAGAAGGATATGTAAGCAGAATTGCAAAGGCTGAAAATGCCGAGTATCATATGCATAGTTTTATTATATAACATCTTAACCAAAAGTACTTTTTCCCCTTAACATTTCATTATTGACTTATTTGTGCTGCTCTTCCTTTGAGAAGGTACCTGTGTTTTTCCCTGTGGGGCAGCTTTAGAGGGAGGGGGAAGCTGCATGGGGAAAGGGTTAAATGCCCCCTCCATTGGCATTGTTCCCCTGATCCAGTTCATTTCCCCCCCCCCCAGCTGTTTTAATCCCAGAAAAATCTGGTCATGGATCTCCCAGAATCTCATTCAGTTAGTCTTACTTGGGTCTCCCAGGCACTGAGCAGACTCAGAGATCTGCATAATTCTAATAATGTAACAGCATAATTTGTCAGAATCCAGAGCCTGGACTGCATGTAAAAAGGCTCCTTGTTCTGTCAGCTGGAAGGAAACATTCTGCATGCTATGCACAATGGATACCGTCTGCATGTCTGCTGTGCTGATGTCGAGCCCCAGCCAACCCTAGTCTTTCCTGGGATTCAGATGATGCACGGCCCATGGACCCTGTGACAGCCATGGTGATGGCTGCAAGTGCATGGCTCCTGTTACTGGCCAGAAGCTGTTCCAACCACCTTAACCGGTAGCAGCAGAGTCAATGGTGGTTGTGTAGTCATTGGGCCATAAATGTTTAAGCTGGTTATGACCTGCCTGTCTGTTCATACATGATGATATTTGTTACGGTATATTCAACGTTCAAGAAGCTGAACTTTGTATAATAGTGCTTGTGTAGTAGTGTTTATAGGACAAACTTGAACTTAGATGTGCATTTATTTATTTCCCCCCCCCCCACACACACATTTTTATACTGCCCTCCCTCCAAGGAGCTCAGGGTGGCGTACATGGTTCCTTCCCTCCTTTTGTCCTCACAACAACCCTGTGAGGTAGGTGAGGTTGATTGATGGTGACTAGACCAAGGTCACCCAGGAAGCTTCATGGCTGAGCAGGGATTTGAACCTGGTTCTTCCAGGTCTAAGTCCAACTCCAGAACCTCTACACCATCCTGGCTCTCTTTATCAAATTCATGTACAGTAATTGTATTATTTATTATTCAAATAAATTTCAGTTTGAAATAATTGTTTAAAAAGATAAGTGCTTAAATAACTGAGAAAGCATGTTGAGGTATAGCCTGCAAGCCAGTTTCCCTAGACTAGTCACATTGAAATCTTCTAGTGGTGATGGTTGATTCTTCTAAAAACTATCATGCCACAGATGGCATTGCCGATGCTCCTAACTGCACAGCATCTCGCCCATTCAGTTTGCCACTCATTCACATCAACTGCACAACAACTACCCCTTTTCCTGCCATTTTGTTTTCCCACACTCATTGCTTCCTTGCCTTGTTCAACACGGCATTCTGCAAACTCAGATATGAGGGTTCCTGTGCCGTTAGCGATGTGCCAGGCTGTTTTTTTCTGCACATGGCAGTGATAAATTTCACTTGTCAGAGGTCTATCAACAGTTGATCTGTTAATGGTGCAAGAGCTACTTTTGTGTTTCAAGGTGAGGAATTGACAGTCCTATGACAGTCCTATGACCCCAATGCTTTGTCTGTGCTACTCTGTCTTAGAAACGTACTTCAGAAGGGATAAGAGCTTGTGACAAAATAGTCTTGGAATACTGATATGTTCAGTTATGTCACAGGTGAAAAACTCTGATCATCTCTCCCCCCCCCCCTTTTTCCCTACCCGCCATCCTTTTTGAAAATTTGCAGCTGTGGACAGAGTCAAAGAGTCGCCTCCAGAGTCTCAGAACAATCTCTGGATCATTGTTGGTGTTGCAGTTCCTGTGGCTGTGGTGCTGCTTATCATCATCATTTTATACTGGAAGCTCTGCCGCACTGACAAACTGGAATTCCAGCCGGACACCATGAGCAACATTCAGCAGCGACAGAAGGTAACGTGTGTGTGTGTGTGTGAGAGAGAGAGAGAGATGCATTCTGGAGTGTATGGTGTTCGCAACACTGTTTTGGAACAGGCGGAGGATGAATGTCTGCTCTGCACAAGGTACCTTAGTAGAAAAGGCAGCACCACCAGGTCCAGTGGCCGGCATGACTCACAAGTGGAGTCAAGAAAGCTATAAAAGACAAGAAGTATTGGACTGTAAGACAAGCAGAGGAAGGGGTACTTCTGTGTCAGGTTCTCCCACAATGGGGGGTGGGTGGATGGGAAGTGGAGCAGAACACACTGTCTATGCAGCCAATCGCCGCAAAAGTATAGTGCCTCATGCAGGCTGTGTGCATAGCTCTTCATGTCCTTTCACAGTAACCCTTTGAGGTAAGCAATGGCCGGGCAGCCCATAAGATACTGCCCTGTATTTTCATGTTTGCTAATTCTTTTATCATTTTTGTGATGAATTTATATATTGATTTTTCTCATTTAACTGGCTTTTATTTGTTGTTCCTTTTGATTGTTTTGGGGAGTTTGTTTAGTGGCTATTTATATTGAGGAGCTTGTCTGTTGTAGTGTCCCAGAAGGAGACATTTGCTGAAACACACACAGTTTTATATTAAAGTCTATTTTTCTGTAACTTCTTGGAATTTGTCTCCTTTTTTACAATAATAAAAACAAAATAAAATGCATAATGCAGTAAATCCAGTTCTAACCAACTAAACTAAACCGCAAAACCAGTTATTAAGCAATAAACATACAAAAACAGCAAGTAAATGTAGTAGCTAAAAAAGCATTGTCACTCCTGCAATTGAACAGGCTATTTTGACGACATGGTGGATCAAGCAGGTGGTGGCTTCATTACCTTGATTGCTGCCATTTGGGTAGAAAGGCCTCACTGAAACAAATTAGGTAACCGTGAGTCTCATTGCTTTCATGGCATATGAGAAGGAGCCATCCTTTTACAGATTAAATTCGTTTCAAAGTGGGAGAAATAAATAAGAATTATTTTGGAACCTATTTGTAGGCAAGCAGAACAGCATATAAAAATATCTGTGTTTCTGACATGACCCTTCTGTAACAGGGATGAATCTCAGCTGTTCCTGCTTCAGTGACTTCAGCATGGATCAGTCTCTAAGACCGAGCTGCCTTTTAGCAGATGAATTACATAAAAGGCACATAAAATATGAATGATCCACTCTGTAAGCCACTGTGTCTTTTAAGAGGCTCCCTTTGATGGTGATTCGTGTTGCCATGTTGGGGAAGGACTTTGCTTCCTTAGGAAATGGAAGGAATGCAGTTGTGATATTTATAAATCACCTGAATTTTTAGTCCTTCCATTTTCAGTCTGTGTCAGCCCAATCCTGTGTAACTCTTGCACCGGTGTAAAAGTAGATCCCCCGGTGCAAGAGCACTTATGCCAGTGTAACTTGCTGTACGCGGACGGATGCAGGATGGACACCGGCGTAAATCCCCTCGGACGCCCTCACATGCGCAGTTCGGACACAGAACGGATGCTGGTGCAACTCCGTTGGCACAGGGAGCATTCTGAGGGCATTCGGACTGCCCCCAGAATGCCCCCTGCACCAGCAGAGTTGCGCCAGCATCTGTTCCATGACCGAACTGCGCATGTGAGGCGTCCAAGGGTGGTTACGCCAGTGTCCATCCTGCGTCCGTCCGCGTACAGCAAGTTACACTGGCATAAGTGCTCTTGCACAGGGGGATCTACTGTTACACTGGTGCAAGAGTTACACAGGATTGTGCTCTAAGTGTATGTTTTCTTTAATTTGAAGGGCTTTCTTAAATGGCACTCAGGTAGATGTTGGCATGTGCTTGCACCCAGAACTAATTTCTTAGCTCTCCTCTCAGAGGAAATAATGTGATTGTCATACTTGGTAAGGCTTCATCCCAAATCAATTCTGTCTGAGAGCTGTCAAATGTGTTCAGCAGAAATGCAGAGCAATCTGGGCTGAGCAACTCATGGCCCCAGGTACAGCCCTTAGGGGTGCTTGTTCAACTCGCAGCTTTTCTTGTTAAGCAGTTACCTAGCTCTCATGATTGCAGGATTAGATTTGAAATGGTGAGTAAAATGCTAAAGAGTTGAGTATTAAACACACAATAACATACGGTACCATATCAAGAAACCAAAATGCAGCCTGACAAATCAGTCATTGCAGAACAAGCCCAGCTAAAAAGAGATATCAGAGAGAGAAATTCATGGCCCCTGCAGGTGAGATGGATTAAAATGTTTGGCAAAAAAAGAAGGAATACAAGGAAGTCAGTAAAAAAAAGAGAGAGAGAGAGAGAGCCCAAATTCACTTGCAAGGACTCACACAGGCTTTTATCAATGAGCAACAGTGCTTTAAGAACATTCTAGAATTGATGCTACATGTTTTAAAAACTCTCATAGCTTGCCATCTGGTGCATTTATCATTCTTTCTTTTAGCTTGAAGAATAGCAACATACATCTGTTATCATACTGTGTGGATGAGTCTGTAATTAAGGCTGCTTTGAGTTTCTGCTGACCGTAAACTAAACTCATTTCTGTACAAATGTTGTGGTTATTGGCTGGCAATTCCCTATACGTTTTTTTAAAAGGCAACTAAATTCAAAGCATCTTTTTATTTTTTTTGCTGGGGGGGGAGAGCTTCTTTTAGTGTTTCCTATTTTCCCCCATCCGTTTTCCAGAATTCTGCACACTGGCAGTTTTGCGTGAGGTCATAATTCAGCAAGACATTTTTACAGGGTCTCCAGAGCTGCTCATAGATTAGCTGCCAGAGCTGAAATACAATTCCTGTGATCAAATATAGATCCTTACTCATTAAAGCAGTGTACTTTGGCAGCTTCCATATTGGTTTGTGTGTCTTGACATAGAACAAAGCAATGTTCTGCATGTGGAGGTATTCATATATAAATACTATGTAGATATACACACTCATGCATATACTATATATGCCCATGAAAATAAGTAAATTATCTTACCATAATTGTCTGCACATTGTATTAGTATTTGATTGTGCTCCAGTTTACAGCATATAGTTTGATAGCTGGATTTACATTTCCTAATAGGATGCAAGTATTGTTAATGCCTTGATCAGGCCTAGTGTTGTCTTAAACCAAAGTGGCTTATACTGAGTGAGAAGACTGGCCAATCTAGCTTGGTGTTGTCTATCCTTACTGATGGTTGACTGACAACAGCTTGTCAAGGTCACAGACCAAAATTCATTCTAGCCCTGCTATTTCGGATCCCGTTTTCCATGGAGATGCCAGGAATTGAACCCGGGACCATATGTATGCAAGACATGCGTTTGACCCAATGCGCAGCAGCAGTGAAGAAAAGAATTTCCATGCCAAGGATCATTAGGAAAGGGATTGAGAATAAGACTGCTGATAGTATATAATACAAATAATATTTATATATACTATATAAATCTGTGACGCAGCCATACTTGGAATACTGCGTCCAGTTCTGGTCAGTTCAGTTCTGATATTGTAGAGCTGGAAAAGATTCAAAACAGGGCACCCAAAATTATTAGAGGGTGGAACCAGTGTCCCCTATAAGTTGTACGGCCGCATGGCCACATAGCTCCAAGCTGAGCTCCGTGCACCACCGAGCTTGGCAACCTGGGAGTTCAGTGATGACACGTGAAGTTATCATCGAGCATCCGGAGAAGGCATCGCAATGCAGCTGCAGCACCACGCAGCCAAAGAAGGGGTCTGCGCACTGGCACAGACCCCTTAGAGAGAAATATAGGCTGGAACACCTTCCTTTATAAAGTAAGGCTACAGTATTTGGGGCTTTTCAGCTTGGAAAAAGGTGATTAAAGGGGAACATGAGTGAGACCTATAAAATTATGCATGGTGTGAAGAAAGTGGAGAGAAAACAGATGTTCTCCTTTTCTCACAATACTAAAGACCAGTCAATAAAACTAACTGGCAGGAGATTTAGAATGGGGAAAAAAGTAGTACTTCACGCAGCACAAAATTAGTCTGTGGCATTTGTTGTCACAAAGTGTGGTGCTGGCTTTAAAAGAAGATTGGACAAACTCATGGAGGACAGGTCTCTTGAGGGCTACTAGTCATTATGGCTATGTGCTTCCTCCAGATCCAGCAGCAATATCTGAATACCAGTTGCAGGTGAGCAATGCTGGGAGAGAAGTAGGCCTTCTCTCCTGCTTGTGAATTTGATTTCCCAGAGGCCGTTGGTGTGGGAAACAATGCTGGACCAGATGGGCCTTTGGCCTGATCCAGCAGGGCTTTTCTTTTGTTCTTATGTGGTTTGCCACTGAGTTACAGGGTCATCTCAGTGCTCTTGTTTTACATGATTGCAAGATGAAATGGAGGCATCTCACGAGGCCCTGCTGCATTTGTTGTACATCGTTCCCAGCTTGGATTAAAGTGTTGGTCATCTATATAGAAAAGAGGTTGCATCCAGTTACGTGGGCTACTATGTGTAAAGGTTTAAGAAAAATGCTTCTTTGGCCAAGGTCCTCACAAGAGGAGTAAGCACATGCAGGGTTTTGAGAGAAGAAAGCTGGGGCCCAATTTTATCCAACTTTCCAGAGCCGATGCAGCCCTGAGGTAAGGGAACAAACATTCCCTTACCTTGAAGAGGCCTTCATGACTGCCCCCCCTCCCCGGGCAGGATGCAATGCATGCCCTGGTGGCATGGCTGCATTGGTGCTGAAAAGTTGGATAGGATTGGGCCCTTGGTCTTGGTCATATTCTGCTCATGGGTTTTAAAGCAGAAAAAGCTTCAAAATATTTCTCTTGAGACCCATTGATTCAGTTAGAGGATGGGCGTCTCATCATAACAGTAGACCAGTTGTTCTCAAACCTTTTAGCACCAGGACCCACTTTTTTAAATGACACTGTATCGGGACCCACCTAGCTTTACAAGACTTAAAAAAAAGTTGATTATAAATAAACATATTTATTTATTTACAAGTAATGTGCTCAGCTGTTTGCAGGGCAATTAGCAGCTATCTTGGAAGTTACTTTCTTATATATGTGCAATATTAGTTCCAGGGGCTGCTAGTTTCCTGCAGACACACATGATAAGTCATGCAAAGTGTTATAGCTTCTTATCAGGCTCATGACCCTCATTGACTTATGAAGCCATGCCCAGGTCTGTTCAACAAGAGTTGCACTATATAGCTGGCATTTATTTATTTATTTATTTTTCACATTTTTATATCGCCCTTCCTCCAAGGAGCTCAGAGTGGTGTACATATTTCCTCCCCTCTTTTTGTCCTCACAACAACCCTGTGAGGTAGGTGGGGCTGAGAGATAGTGACTGGCCCAAGGTCACCCAGGAAGCTTCGTGGCTGAGCGGGGATTTGAACCTGGATCTTCCAGGTCTAAGTCCGACTCCCAAACCACTACACCATCTTGGCATTGGATATGGATGGTGGATGTGATGTTCCTGGGGGCTGAAGGGAGACAGCTTACAAGGTGGTGTGAATGAAAAGAGGAGAAAAGAGGAGTTGGAAGTAACATCCATACTATTAGATCCCAAAGCACAATTGCATTGACTGTCTAAAATGTAACTTGTAGACAGAAGGCACCTTTTCTTGTAAGAATTCAACTTTTGTCTCCATCTGCTGGTTCGGTTGGACAGTGCAGCCTTCTCCAACCTGTTGCAGAGTAATATTAGGGTGCTGACTGGTACCATCTTGCTTAGTAGTGGCAACTCCATCCACAATTCTATTTAATGTTGTTTTACTGAAAAATTACAAATGCACAGTATTTTTCATAAATATACGAAGTAGAAAATTTTGATTAGATATTCTGTACATTTGCATACACTAAAGCAGTTCTGCTTTATAAACAAAAAGTACCACTGTGTTTGCAGAAAAAAAGATTTTGAGCCCCCTGAAAGCTAAGCAAGCAAGGTGTGTCTAAAGCAGAGAGACTCCAAGGTGATTGTCATTCCTAGGATATGTCTCAGAACGTACCAGGCACAGACACACTCTAAATTTCAATGGAAGTGGTTGTTAAAACCCTTACATTCGAGCTTTGATTTCTGGCATTGTGTTGTGCATAAGGACAACCTCTCCAGTTTAAATCTTCTTGAACTTTTAGATCAGCCTCAAAGGTCCTGCTTTCTGATTCATCTTGAACTGAAACATGCTTGGTAGGTTAGACAGGGCCTTGTTGGTGGCAGCACCACACCTGTAGAATTCTCTCCCCAGGGAAGAATGTCAGGCTCCCTCTTTTGCAGGTGAAATCCTTTTTATTTTTACCTGGCCTCTGGATTGTATCACTGTATCACTCTTGATCTCTGAAACTTGTATTTGTGTTTAGGTGGTTAATTTTGTATTTATATACTATATTTTTAGATTATTGGTCTAACATTGTTTTTTGTGGTATGCTGTATATTATATTTTGTTGTTTTGTATTGTGAGCTTTTTAACAGGGAAAGGTGAAATATCAATAATTAAAATTAGAAATTTAGTAATTCAATTTTTCCTTAAAGAGTTACTACTTTGCACAGAAATCATGGTGAATGGTTAATTCTTTGTGGCAAGAATCCAGTTTGAATGTAACCAGCCACATGTCAAAACTCTCCGTGTTATCTTGCCACATAGTCAAGGAAATGGTTTTTCATTCCTTCTGTTTTTCCAGTAGAGGTGCATCTCTGCTCTCTTTGCATGTTGTTGTGTCATCTGGCAAATCTTTGGATTCCTTAGCCCAGTTTATGCTTGCATGCTTACAATGTCAGCTCATGATTACTTTGCCTTTTTCTTCCTTTTTTGCACTGCAGCTACAAGCCCCCAGTGTGAAGGGCTTTGATTTTGCAAAGCAGCATTTAGGCCAACACAACAAAGATGACATCTTGATTATACATGAGCCAACTCCTCTACCAGGACCAATTAAAGACACCACCCCCTCCGAAAACGGTGACCTGCCGAGCCCCAAGACCAAGAACTCTTCAAAGCCATCCAAGAATGTCCGGCACAGAGGGAGGTCAGTTCAGAGGATGAGAAATCGCTTGGCACAGATTAAAGTTAATTAGCTGTGGAGGATTATTTTGCTCTCCGAGGCTTTTCCCCCCTCTTTTTGAATAGCCTTTGCTCAGGAACCTGCCTTTACGTTAATTCACAAAGGACTTGTGCACCGTTCCTTCATGGGCTGTTCTGCTGGGCTACTTTTTAATTGTGGAAATTTCTCAATTAAGAATCGGGGAAGACCCAGGATTCACCTGTGGCATTCCGGTGTGGATGTGATTATTTGTGCAGCTAAACTTCCAATGATCCAAGCGTGGACAAAACACAATCTGGTGATGGGCATTTATTTAGAACGTTTATATCCAGTCTTGCTTCCATACTGGAACTCAAGGCAGCATGAGTATGGTTCCCAGGTGTGCTCTCTCTCTCTCTCATATATGCAAATACTGGCTAGAGGCACGGTTGCTGCCTCACGTGCAATCAGGACTCTGAGGAAAAGAGACACACAGATAAATTCCAGCATTTTATTTCATACTATACTTGGAACTCCTGTATGCTTATGTCAAGTCTGAATGCATCTTGCATTGTTTTTGAGAGAACCTAAGAATAGCCAGCCTACTGTGTGCCCCCAATTTCCATCTGGTAGTTGGAGATACACTGCTTCTAAACATGGAGGGCTCCATTTTCATGTCATACCCAATTCCCATCAATAGAATTAACCACCATGAATTCGTCTAATCCCAGTGTCCTGCTTCATTGAACCTCATGACTTAATTATGTATTTGAATGAAGCAATATTTCCTCTTTTCTGTCTGGAACCGACTGCCCATCAACCTCGTTGGTTGAAATCTGTCTATTACTGACTGTGGAAGGCACAGGAGAGAAATGCAGCAAGAATCCATTCAAACGCGAGCAGGAATGGCATACACGATACGTTACAATTTCCTGGTATCTGATTTGCCCTTTTATGTAGCTGTAGGAGTGGCCCAGGGCATGGTCTAAAGGCATATGATGTAGCAGCCTTGCTGGAACTAAATAGGTCTAGATCTGGACAATGCCTGAATGAGAGACTGCCTAGGAACTCCCTGTATGTTTCATGAAGTTCCATCATGAAAGAAAGGTGGAATATTATATACAATTACCATAATATGTCGCTCTTATTGAATGTGTTTGATTTGGTTTGGGGTTTTTTTTGTGTTGTACCTACAGAATTTCCCCCTCGGATGCTGACTCTACAGCAAGTGAACAGTCTAGTGGTCGAGAAACAGGAGAAGATGCTTCAAGACCACAGACTGCTGTCAATGAGGTCAAACCCCACAGAGTCAGCAAGACTGGTATGCTGCATTACAGTTTTCATCATTCTGGTAGAATTTCTACCCTATTGCCAGTGATGTAGACTTGAGTCTATTGACTCGGACTTGAGTCCGACTCAAGTTGCGTCAATGACTGGACTCGGACTTCTCGAGACTTGGAGTCTTTTATGAAAATTTGAATTTTATTGAGGTTTAAACCTTTCCCCATTAAATAGATAGGGACTCGCAACTCACAACGAAAGACTCGGGACTTGGGGGCAAAGACTTGGGACTTGACTTGAGACTTGGAGTCAGAGACTTGATCCACATCTCTGCCTATGTCTATTCAGGACCTAGACACAGGTGTGCCAGGAATAGGGAAACTGCAGAATAATTTCACCTGAGCATAGCAGAGATGCATTTGTGTGGTCTTGCTTTTGAAGTGTCATTTCATGGATTTGTGGACACATATAGATTTGTGTGAAAATGGAAACATGCATGGAATACATATACAATGTGCTTTTGGTCTCTCTTGTAATTGTTCACATTTGAATTTATGGCTGCAGCATCTGCTAATAGCTGAGATAATAGAAAGCTTTGGTAGTAAGACAGAGAACAAAGATAGTAACCTTCAGTCAAACTACACCCCTTTCTATGCCTTGGCTAATGTTGCAACTTGAGGTACCAAGGAACACTATGCAGTGCAAGTCCCTGGAGTAACCATGACATTAAAATCTAGACTTCTGTGAAAGTGTGTGATACTCCACCACAGAGCTGCAGTCATAGCTTATTTAGACCTTCAAGGGGGAAAATCTACATCAGCGGTTCTCAAACTGTGGGTCGCGACCCACCATTGATACCCACCATTGAGAACTTTCGCTGTTCCCTGTCTCCTAAAGGGGCAGGGACAGCATGGACAGCTGCCGCCAAATTGCCCCAAATCGCCCCCGCTGCACTTACCGGGGCTTGGGGGAGCTTCGGGGAGGCCTGCGCAACCTTCTGCAGGCCTTCCCAATCTTCGGATCGCTGTTTTGTAGCGATCTTCGAGCGCTTCCGGTTTTCACGAAAACCGCGTACATTTTAAAATATTTGAATCAACCCTTACTTTAAAATATAGCGTGTGATATATCAGGGTTCTTTTCAGTAGCATCTGGCTCTCCTTCTGTCAGTTGAATTATAGACATCTTTATCTTTTCCCTTGATGCTGCCAGGAGTAAACAGAGTGGGTAAGTTTTTCCCTCCTGCCAGTTTTCCAACTCCTAATCACCTCCCCAGGCAGCTTTCCCCCTACCCTTAACAGGGTTTCAGATATGCAGTTGTTCTTTTGTTTTTAAGTTTGCTGTGATTTTCTTGTCTTATTAAATGGTTTGAGGCATTGTTATATGCATTAATGTGAAACATGAAGTTACCTCTTCAGCAACTGGCTGTTCCATGTCTCCATTCCTCTGCAGATATAGTGCCCCAGGCAAATTTTGCTCTTCAGATATGTGTGAGCCCCCAGTGTAAATCAGTGGCAGATCCCATTGGAAGATCTCTGGTTCCGGGGCTTGGAATTCTCTCTGGTCAAGATGCTGGAGAGTTCTAGATAATAGTGAGATATAAGTATTTATAAAGCAGGTGCTTATATTGGAGTCTGATTCCTGAATTTATTCATTTCGTTATATTTTTTTCCCTTGCACCTCCTCCAAGGAGTTCAGGGCGATATATGGATCTCCTCTCTCCCACTTTGTCCTTGCAACAACTTATTTGCGTCCAGAATTCATGTGTTTGGGTGGGGGAGGGACAGCTGTTTCTTTTCATCTTTAATTCTGGACTTCTTTTTATAAGATGGTGTTGCTGCTAAATTTCTGGGCAATACTTTTGAGAGGGTTTTTTTTTTCTTTTCTAATCCGCATCTATTTCGGGCAACCACAGTCATATACAGTAGTTATATTTGACCTAGGCAGGGCTATTATTCTTGCTCATCTCACAGCTTAGGTAAGATTCTTGCAAATCATCATCTTCTCCGCTTCATAAAGAATTAAATGTGTATTAATTCAAAGCAATTGTGTGGCTTTTATAAGGCAAAACCTTATAGCCTTAGGAAAGTGTAATGAAACTATTTTTGGCATAAGGAGCCATTCTGACTGTAGCAGATAAACCTTCTAGGAATTAACTCGTACAGTGTGCAGCATTTGAACTGCCCTCTATTTGTCTTTGCCACTACATTCAATGTACGTCCCTTGCAGTCACAAGGTAAAGGAGCTTCCTGCTCCCACTGCCCTTCTCTCTCCTTCAGCACCCCACTCTTGCACCTGTAGTAGTTCAAAAGGAGTGATATATGTCCACACAAGCACATGACGATTTTGACAGCATTGCAATGCCACCTGCAGAATATACAGCCAGCCCAATTCCACCCCTGCCAGCCCAGAGCATGCAGTGCCGCTGTTGCAGCTTGTGCTGTATGCTATGAGCCAGCCAGGGACCAGACAGCCCAGAAGAGATAAGTACAGATGTTTTTTACTTACCTTCCCATAGACTGCCTGTTCCCTAATGGGTCTCCTCAGAAATATGTCTGCTCTTTTGCTGACATACGTCTGAGGAGACTCTGGCTGTGGGTCCGGCCCGAGAAGGGGGGATAAGACCCGGTGTATGTGGCTGCTGCTGAGATCCAGCCTAGCCCGCTCCCTGCCCTGATCCACCCCCGATCTGCCCCACACCACCAACTTATGGTGATAGCAGAGGTTCAGCAATCTGGTGTTGCCTGTGCATGATCTCTGGGGCTCTGTGCTGGTGGCAATGTCCTGCAAAATGGCAGAGCGGCTGCCACACCAGCAGCCCAGGCCTTACGCTAGCAAGTTCTACCAGTATAAGACCCAGTTTTGATTGGGCCGTAAGTCCTCTACTTAGGTTCCACAGGTCTGTACTTAAAACATAATTAAGTTGAAACATCCAGTTCTTGCTGACCCAGTGCTAACGCACCTGCGTAAAAGCATCACTGAAGGACATGAAAGCGCCAATGGAGCTGTCCATAACTTGAAGAACCAATGTAATTCCAAAGACTTACCTGTGGACAAAAGCATAACTCTTGGGCCAAAGCAATTACAATACAAAAGGGTATTGTCATAAGAATGTTCCTTTGTTCTTAATGTTTAGTCATATTAATCATAATGAAATTATAAGATTTATAACCCGATCCTAACTAGGATTGGGTCAGCACGCAGAGGCATTTACAACAGCAGAACAATGTTCTGCTGATGGTAAAATGGCTGCTGATGGTGTGTGCAGCACTCCCGGTGGCTGTTTTGCATGTGATGCCGGAAGAGGTGGCGCTGCCAGAGCTGTTAAGGTGTGTGTGTGGGGGGTGCGGAACAGGGTGAGGGTGGATGGATCCAGGGCAGAGATTGAGGCCTCAGGGCGTGGTAGGCAGGTATCGGCGGAGCCTTCTCTGCAAATATCCAGACCACCATTTTGCACTTGACATGCCTCCTTGGCTCTGCTTGGACTTGTGCCACCAAAATAGCTGGCACAGATCTGAATAGACCAATTGGAGGCCATGTGGGCAACTCCATGTGGGAGTTGGGAAAATTTAAAAAAAAAAATTACTTACCTCTCTGCTCCTGCATGGTCTCCAACTGCCCGTAGGATTCAGTGAAGCCTGTGGTGGTTTTGCTGCACCTTGCGGGCAGCATTTCATTCAGATTGGGCCACTCGACTGTAAGATTATCTCTGTGTTTGCTTTTTAAAGAGAGTATGACAACTGTAGGGGGCCTTGATCAAACTCAGCTTTAACCCTCCCCTCCCTCTTTTCCTACTAGGTAAAGGTGGCTGTGTTGTATTCTGTGGTTGGAGTTGCCTCTATCCAGGGCCTACTTTTTCTCATACAGTATTAATGCTCCCCTGCACCTCGCAATATCTCCACTCTCCCTGTGCCCAGTCAGCCTTGGCCATGCTGCTGCTTCCTCCGTGCTCTCCCTCTTTTCTGCCCGCAGGAATCCCCAGATTTTCAGTGTTATCCCATGTGGTTGATCTGTTCTTCCCCATTGCCACAGCTAGGGGGTGCTGTTTTCAAAGTCATTGAGCTGCTCCGGTTGTCTCCAAGCAGCTTCCATTGTTGGTTGTGCCATTGTCTTCGCAGCTGTGCCTGCTCCAAAGCCCCAACCAAGGGTTCTTAAGTTGGATGCAAGTCAAGGACCTTCTATATACCATTCAAGTAAAAGTATGAATGGCCCATAGAAAAAGAAGCCCTGGCCTTTTCTGTCCTGTTTTGCTTTTGAGCAAGGGGCTGTTGCTGCCTTTATTGTCTGTACGCTAAGAGGTTCTCTGCCTGTCAGTTCAGCTCCCTTCTACTCCTGGGATTTCGCCAGCAGTTGCGCTATGCAAAGCCTGCAACAGAGGCCACCAGAAGCGACTAAGAGAGGCTCCCATGGCTTGTGCACACATTCAGTGGAGCAGCATTTTTGCTGGCATAGTCGCCATCTGTCCCTGTTCCACAATAGCAGCCAAACACAGTTAGACCCTTGTAGATTCCTACTTGCTGCTGAAGTTTATCCGCAGGTTATATTACTGTTGAACGTATCCCAGAGTAGTTGCCATCTGTCTCCATATTGCAAGAGCGGTAGGCTGCTGTTGTGCCAGGATAGTTCTGAGGATACATCCATAAGCTGAAAGACTTTTCTACAGTAGTAAATATAGCTAGTATGGGGGAAAAAATCTAACTTGGGAAAATCAGTCAGCTCTGCCTGAACCCTTGCAAGCCTTGCGCAATGCACTGATGGGCATTTCTGTAGATGTTCACATTTATCATTGTTGGGCCAGGATGTCTGAGGCTTTGTGGGAGTGGGGTAGGGAGTTGTAAAGCAGACTGAAAACCTGCTTTCCACAAATATAGTAAAATTGTAGTTCGGCTCATTGCCAGACTCTGGAGAAGAGAACCCCTGAGTTTTGCCACGTGCAACATGTTTTATTATTTTTTAAGCACCTACAAATTATCCACAAAGGTAAGCCTTGCCAGCCATCCTTCAATATAAAAATACTCAGCATTATGAGGAGTTGTTATACTAACTCAAATGTTGATCTGTTATCGGATCAGAGCACCATACATTCTTTGGGGCCTGTCTACGATCAGTTGAAGCAGCCATGTTTTCTGCATTTTCATTTCTCCTTGCACTTCAGGCCCGCCACAGATCAGTAATGGAACGGAGCAACACTCTTCAGCCTCCATCTTTGAGCATGTGGACAGAATGTCCCGCTCTTCGGAAATCAGCAGGAGAATCCCTAGCAAGATCCAGCTGATTGCCATGCAGCCAATTGCAACACCTCCAGTTCAGAACCAACCCATTTCTGACAGAGTAGCAGAAACCAACAAAATTAACAAAGAGGTACTGCATTTTGCAAACTGTTTCATGATTTGTAATGTAAAGATAAGTCTCCCACTTCAGGACATACCTACACCACAGACTTTAAATAGTTTAATAGAGCTCCCCGCTCCTCGCCCTTCAAAATTAGTAGCCTACTTTGGGAGAAACCATGATATGCCTTAGAGCAGGGGTAGGCAACCTATGGCCTGGGGCCTGGATCTGGCCCGCCACCCGAAATCATCAGACCTGTAATCCCAAAAGGATATATCCACCCGGCCCACGGTTGTCCAAAAAGAACATTCAAGTTTGTAATTCTATCTCTGTAAGGATATTTCTTATGTGGTGTCTTATGTGGAAGCTTCCCCTATAGGTTCTTTTGTATTCTCTGGGGAGCTTGTTGGTGCTTTTGATTTCCCATGTTTGTAAATCTTAGCTGGATTAGGGCAAATTACATTCTCATTGGCTCTTATGTTGACAGAGACAGAAAGAGAGAGATGTAGAAAATTAATGTGGTACTTGTATAGTATATGTAAAGCTAAGTGTCTTTAAATCTCCTCCCAGCCCACAGGTTGTATGCATTTAACTCCAGATGTGTATATGCACCCTTGAGTAAAAATGTCTTAACACCATGCAAATAGGCTGTCTTGAAGCCAACAGGGAAAGGAGTGGAAAGGGAAGTCGTCTTTTTGCCTAGCCTTGTTATCTGATGAAAAAAGCTGTCCAAAAATGGGAAAGAGGGAGGAAAGGTGCACATTGTGTCTCTGCATGTTTTCTGCCTCCTTCTAGTCAACTTCCACAGGGGGCTGGTAATTCTGCACCAGGTATAATTTGGTCAGTCAGTCTTTTCCAATGCAGGGAGATAGCAGTAGTTCTGCACTCAGGGGAGACGTGCCCCAAACAGTGACTAACACAGAGACTCGTAAGATGGACTTTTCTGCGGTGGGGAGTTCTTACTGTTACACACTCTAAAATAAAAACGTTTGGGGTGTAATAGTGAGGAGTTTGTCACAGCTTAATCTATTCATGTGTACACGAGTACTCATGCACATGCTATTTACCATATAAGCAGATAATCTGGATCCCCAACAGTTTACTTGCTGCTGTGTTTTTATAACAATTTGCAGGAGGTATAATTTGCTACCTGTCATGCATTTTTATTAACACTCTCTGCATGCTCTCCCTAATGGTTCCCTGTGTTAATCATTTTGCTCTGTATAGTAATCTACCTGCAGTGTCCATAGGTGAGTGACAAGCTGAAGAATGAGTTATTGAAATGTTAGCGGGATGTATGACTAGCATGTCATGACTAGCATTTTCTCCACTCTGTGCAATCCACTTCCATTGTAGGCAGAGGAAAATTGCATGTTCCACAATATGTTTTGTGCTTCTAACTTTTTTTAAAGATTCAAACAGCTCTGCGGCATAAATCCGAAATTGAACATCATCGCAACAAGATCCGACTTCGAGCCAAGCGCAAAGGGCACTATGAGTTTCCGATAGTGGATGATATGGTTATCATTGATACCAAAGAGCAGCAGAGAATGTACCGCAAGGCGCAGATGCAGATAGACAAGATCTTGGACCCTGGAGGCAATATGCCAACTGTTTTCATAGAACCCAGGAAGAGGTAATAATGACAGCAGGAAAATTGGAGAAGGAGCCAATTCTGTATGCAAACTCTGCCATACACGCACCTGTTCAATTTATAAACAATGTATGTTGTTAAGACAGCCCTCTTCATGTGTAAAAGGAATTGCACACAACTATGGAGCTGTGGTGGCTTAGTGGTTAAGACGCTGAACTGCGGACCGGAAGGTAGGCAGGACAGCAGTTCGAGACCTGAGCGCCGTGTGATGGAGTAAGCTACCGTCTTCGGCCCCAGCTCCTGCCAACCTAGCAGTTCAAAAGCAAGAAATTGCAAGTAGATTAACTGGTACCGCCTCGGCGGGAAGGTGTTACGTGCACTTCAGCGTTGAGTCATGCCGGCCACATGACCATGGAAGCATCTTTGGACAGTGCTGGCTCTTCAACTTTGAAACGCAGATTAGCGCTGCCCCTAGAGTTGGTAGCGACTAGCTTTCGAGCAAGGGGAACCTTTACCTTTACCTAAGGGCTTGTGATATTGAACTCTGAAGCGTAATAGGTTGGTTGTGTTTTTTAATGGATCTCTGAGGAAGGGGCCTTTGCTCAGTGGTTAGAGCATCTGCTTTGTACACAGATGGTCACAGGTTCCGCCCCAACATCTTCAGTTAGCGCTAGCAAAGACCTCTGCCAAAAAACCTGGAGAGACCCACTGTCAGTGTAGACAGTACTGACCTAGATAGACCAATGACTTGGCTCATTGTAACGCAGCTTCTGATGTTCATATCTGAACAGCATATTCAGGATACCTCAGGGCATTGCTTCTGCCATAAAGATCTCTGGATGGTTCATGCTCTGGGTGTCTTCCTTGCTCGTCTCACCATTCCCTTTTCAGTCACGGCACCTCAGTTTCGGAATGCTGTCCTCTAAGTAGTCTGCTCACTGCTGGTCTTCTGGAGAAGGTTTTCTGCTGGTCACGACCATTCTCTTTCAGTGGGCCTTTGACGTATAATTTTAATCCACTCACAGTTTTTTGCTGTATCTGTGTCTTGTATAAGTGTTTAGATTTTATCAGAGTTATTCTAGATTTTTGATGGATTTTAGCTTGGGCAGTGCTATGGTGCTGTTTTAAAATTTTATTATTTAATAAGCCATCTTGTGAGCCCATTGGGCAGGAAGACACAAATAATTGGGGAAGCAGATCCGTGTTTGCGTTTACTGTGCATCCAGATTTGACTCACTCAGATTATTATATCCTGGAGGGGTTTTTTTATAGTGAAAGTGTTATGTAATGTGGCTCTTATGTGGTTCAGATTTTGCAGACTCTTGCTGTGTTAAAAAGGCTCAGGAAAGCCCACAGTTGTTTCCGTTCAGATAGTCCTATTAAGTCACAAGATGTTTAGCTTTTTACTTTCTTTGTAGCTCACGGGCCAAACGTTCTCCAAAGCAGCGTCGGAGGCATCAAATAAACGGAAGTCCAATGGATGCGGACAAGGACAGGTTAATCACAACTGATAGTGATGGGACTTACAAGAGGCCCCCAGGAGTCAACAACTCTGCATACATAGTATGTGTGGATCCTTTGGAAGTCAGCAGCACTTGCTACCTTGGATGATACGCTGTGGGTTAGGAGTGGGGTGGGGAAGATGTATGGTTTTGAAGCAGCACTGATACTGGTGGCTTGAATCTGAACACTGCATGAACATACTATGAAGAGTGAGCCTGAAAAACAATTCCTCTGGCTTCCGTAATAATTTGGAGTAGTTTGGGGTTTTTTTTTGTAGACCTAGCATGAAACTATTTTTTCCTAGTAAGACAGATGTAATTTGGTCCTCCAGAAGATGCCTTTCTTCACCAAGGTCTGGTTTGCAATGCATACCCTACAAAAGCAGTGAGGGACATGTTCAGCTGCAGCCTGGGACCACGGTGGAACCAACATGTGACTTCGCTCTCACAAGCAAACTGCAGTTCATTTTTTTGGGGGGGGGGGGCAGAATGGGGAATGGCTAAGTACTCAAGCATAATACAAATCAGTCCTCAGCTTAATTATCAATTCAATTAATGTAACCTCATCTTCTGTGTGGGAAGTGTTACCGGTACAGGTTAATCATTGGTTTTGACATTCATTATCATGTGCAAAATTAAACACACTGCAACTATTGAATGAGATGCATTTGTCCTCTCCTGTTGACACCCCTGGCATAGTGCATTCTGGGAAATGCAGCCATACCCCTGCTCACTGGGCAAAGAGGGACCTTTTAAAGTGGTGGCTCACTTATATTTATAGGGGGAAGATCAACTGTCTTTATTCATCCCAGTGTAGCATCCTTCTTGGTAGCTGCTAGCTGTTGGCTGGTGTCTTTTTTAAAACTTGTGAGTCCCTTGGACCAGGGAATCACCGTCTTATTCTTTTTTCTATGTAAACTGCTTTGAAAACTCGTTGTTGTTGTTGTTGAAAAGCAGTATATAGAAATTCTTAATAGCGTACTTGGGAGAAGAGGATGTTGTTAGTGATTCTCATGCATAATAGCTACATAAGACTTGTACAAAATGTGATTCTGGAGACAATTATAACAAGCAAACCAGTCTTAGTGGGAACTATACCCTTACAGATGCTCAGGGAATGGTTTTCCTTATACGACCATCTTTCTGTTCTCTTTGCAGTCTGATCCTGACCTTCCTGCTGAACCCCACACACCTTCTTCCACTGATCTGGGGAAATACTCAGGTCTGCCCCCACACCCTGCTCAGTATGTTCCTCCTCAGCCATCCATTGAAGAGGCCCGGCAGACGATGCATTCCCTCCTGGATGACGCTTTTGCCCTGGTGGCCCCCAGTACCCAAGCAGTTAGTTCCGTTGCCATCACACACTCCGGAGGGTCAGGGGGACAGCCAGCAAACAACACTCCGGTTCGGGCAGCGAGGGAAACTTCAAGCAACCAGTGGGGATCACCGTATGGCCCAACTCACACAGTAAGCAGCAGCCCAAGCAGTGGTCATTTTGGGACTCCAGTGTACAGTTTTAAAACTTGCAGAGCCCATGGTTTGCTAGTCTCTCTAAATTTATGCAGTCCGCAGAGTAACTCCCTGGATGGACAATGCAAGTCCCAGAAGTTGCAGCCCCCCAAATTGCACACCATATACAAGAGGTCAGAAAACTCTTGCATGTTAGTGTGAGTGAATATGCAATATCTATATAACTTTGTGCGAATAAAATTCAGAAAACAGCCAAAACCTTTTTCATGAACTGATTCACCCTCATTTAACTTTGCACACATTGCGATATGTAAATTGTATTTAATCCCGCATTCCTTTTTTGCTCAAGAACAAAAAATGTTAACTAGCCACTGAGAGGTTTGTTTAATTACGTTTCCTTTTAAATTATATACTGATGCACAATCTTCTTCCAGAGATACATGGAATTTGGGATGACGCCTCCATCAGCACCAGGCCTTCTGCAGAGGTAGATCTTTGATGCTTTGTTGGTTGTTGTTTTTTTTCCTGCTAGTGTTCATTCTTGTTTTATTCCAAATATGGCAGGGTGTGCAGACAAGATTGGGAGATTGTTATCACAGCTGCTAATTGCCTTTTCCTTCTGATCGTCAGCCAGATTTTAAGAGATAAGGCCCCAGCTAGATATTGCAAGAAACACAGAGTTGTTGCCATTGCTCTGTATCTGTTTCCTTCTCTTCTTGCTGATGTCTCCTTTTTATACATGTGTTGTGATGTTGTTGTGCTGTCCATTTCTCCACCCCTCCCATCAGTTATTAATCGGAGACAGGGCCTGAGAAATGCACAGTGTGATAACATCACATCGCGCATTGTCTACAACTAGACTGGCAACGCAGTCCTATGCATGTCTACTCGGAAGTAAGTCCCATTATGTTCAATGGGGCTTACTCTCAGGAAAGTTAGCATAGGATTGCAGCCTTGATTTGAAAAGGACAGGTAGAGCAGTGTGTCTCGTGTAATGTCTAATTACCGTAGAATCAGAAAGTGGTGAGAAGCACTATGACGTATTTTATTTACGTCGGGGGTTCTCAGCCAGTGGTACTAATACCACCACTTGGTGCCCACTGCTTGGTGGTACTCGGACCACCAGAACCCAGCTGTGATGTGATGCTTTTGGCGGAGCATTTTCGCTTTCTTGCCTTTGGCCGAACCTTTCGGGAAGCTGAGAGAGGCCCTCCCACCCACCCAGAGTCTCCTACCTGAATTTTCCGGCCTCCAAAAACCTGAAAAATCAGAAGTAACTGGTGATTTCATTGCCAGTGACTTCCGGTGGTACACAGCAGGAGAGTGGCGCCAGAAGTGGTACTCGGCCGGGAAGCGGTTGGGAACCCCTGATTTACGTCAAACACTTCTAAGCTGATTTTCCTTGCCAGAAACGGCAACCAAAGTGTGACATGCAGGAATGAAATAAGAAAGAACAGTACCCACACTGACCGTAAAACACATTGCCATCAGACGGCTGAACATAGCCCATAGGAGGCTCCTGTCTCTGGCTTAAGCAGGTTTTGTTACAGATTAATTCCACATCATTGAAGTGAAAAGTGAACAAGCCCATAAAGTCATTAGCCAATAAAGGCCTGCTTGATGCTCTCAACCCTATTTATTTTTGCAAAGCTTGGCTGAAATCCCATTGAAAATTAGTGAAGTTTTTTTTTGGGGGGGGGGGGTTAGGTTGCTGCGGTGCCCAACTATTATTACTGTCACAGTCAAGTGGTTTAAATAGCCAGCTCTTAGCACAGCAATTGGAAAAACATATTGCTCCTTTTCTCTGTAGTAATGTAATCAAGACTTTCAATAGGCTGGAACCAACCTGGGTGCTTTGTGTATTGCTCATATATTTCCTCTCTATTTGCAAACATGTTTGGATTAGGAGAATTTGATTGAGAATTGTGAACTTGATTGATCTGGTAGTGTTCGAGAAGTACCATTCTCCCCCCCCCCCCCATTATCTCCTCATTTTATTCCTATGTAGTTGATTTTGCTCACATGAGAGATCCCCCAGAAAAGGAACCAGTATCAGCTGCAGATTTAATTAGCATGTGGCTATGTTTTAAATTTCCAAGTGTATCACTATACTGTAGCATGTACTGTGCTTTTCCTTTTGTTACTATTTATTGTTTGGCCAGTTTTCATTCTTTTTAACATATCAAAAGCATGTTGCAGACTAACAGCGCAATATGCAGAATTGTTTACTCAGGAAACGGGTCCGTCATTGTGTGTTTGACTTGCACGGTTGCTCTGCCCACAGGCAAAACCTGGGTCCAGGTTTTCTTCCACCTGTTGAATTAATGCACTCAGACCAGCAGCCATCTGATGTTCAGTATTCCGCCAGAGGTATCTACCCAGAGGAAATGCCATCAGTGGCCCGACCGCGACCAGTTGGAAGCACTGCAGGTAGTTATTATTCTGTTTTGTACAGTCCCGCCATCTTCTACATTTCAGTGCTTCTTATAATCAGCTGTGGCACTGCAGCAGCTAAGATACTCTCTAAGCTTATAAAACAGATAAGAACTATTCTGTTCCACCCATGAGCACATGTAACCTACATGCACAGACCTCAGGAGAAGCAGGAGGCCTGGATCTAGACTTGAGACTCTCATTGAAGTTAATGGCAGAGCCCCCAGCATTAAGCACTCCAAGCCAAAGACTAGGGAGATGGAAGAAAAATA
Organism: Plestiodon gilberti rubricaudatus; assembly: GCA_026170595.1. Classification (NCBI taxonomy): domain Eukaryota; kingdom Metazoa; phylum Chordata; class Lepidosauria; order Squamata; family Scincidae; genus Plestiodon; species Plestiodon gilberti. The sequence goes on from JANXHW010000005.1 coordinate 113,112,361, forward strand.
ACTGCATTGATCCCTGTGCGGCAACGCCTACTATGTGGGAGAGGATGAATCGTGACTGTTAATCGTGGGTCCAGTTCTGCTGTGCAATTACAATGTGTGTTTGTGATGTTCAGTTGCACTGTTATAATGACCTTGGGAAGATAGTAGTCATAAATGCAAGGATTCATAGCATGTATTCTTCAGCTCCAAACCTTAGGCGTTCTGTATGCAACTATATTTCCAAAAGGTTTCCTAACACTGCTCCATCAGCAGCTCTGCTTATGGAAGTTGGTTGGAGTCGGAGAAAGTGGCTGGCACATCATAGACATGACTGCGGGCCCATTCCTATCCAACTTTCCAGCTCTGATGCAGTCGTGCCTCCGTGACTGCCCCTCCACAGCAGGACGTAGCGCACGCACCATTGGCATGGGCTGTGCCAGTGGGGCGTGCGCTACGTCTTGTGGTGGAGGGGCAGTCATGGAGGCCTCTTCAGGGTAAGGGAACATCTGTTCCCTTGCATTGTGGCTGCATCAGCGCTGAAAAATTGGATAGGATTGGTAAAAGTGTGCTTAAGCCCCAGGGGCATTATCTGAGGGCCCTCGGAGCAGGGTTATAGGGTGTAGACATGACTCTTCTTTTTGGCATAAAATGAAAAACTTGTGAAAATGGAGGGGTGGAAGTATGACGTGAGTTCCCCTCAAGAGATTCCTATAATGCACCAGTGCGTAGTTAGTTTATTTCTGACATGCCTTTGCAGGTAACACTTTTGATTTATTGTACGAAGAGGCAGACAGGGAGGGCAAGTACGGCCGGTGCTTCTGTTGCCTTTAATAACGGAGGCTCCACTGTCATCTGCTAGAAGCCAGGCAGGTTAAAAGTGTTAGATTTGGCTTCCCAACCGAGGGCAGCTTTGCAGGCTCAACTGAAGTATGGAATTCAGATACCCAAGTGCATAATGTATGCGTACCGTCATATTTGTGAAAGGTACATACACAGATAAATACGCTCTCACCCTTTTAAAAATACAGAAAAGTGGGGTCCAGTCATCTCTCTTTCATTGTTTCCATGTGATTTAAACAGGAAAGCAGTGATGTAAGCACACTTCATGCATGTGTGTGTTCTGTGCTCTATACCCTAGTACAAAATTTGTATTGGAAGCAGCCCCAAGTACTATCTTCAAGGTACTAATCTGATTGGCTAAGATCAGCGCCTCTCAGCATCAACAGAGAGGTGGCAGAAACAGCCAAAAGATTATTTCCTACTTGCTTATACTCTTATCAGAATCTGCTTTGAAATCTGTTGTCCCAAAGTTGGGGTCTTGCTGTTACTGTATAGCTGAGTGTCCTACTGTAAGCAAATATTTTCTCTTCCACTCAGGGCAAAAATCACTAGCATGCAAACTTCAATGGATGTTCTTTAATTTGCACATTAATAATGACTAAAATATTGTCAGTGGATCAGAAGTGTTGTTTAGTCTGTTCTCCTTCCCCACCTCTATGCCCTCCATGCTTGTATTTAATACAGTTCTGATTTTGACCCACACGGGAACCTCTCCTCCTGTAGAAGGATGTGGCTGAAAAGCTGACAGCACTGCATGCTGATGATGCTTTCATTGCCCCTTTTTCCTTTCATTGCCCCTGCATTGGGAGTCTTTTTAAAAAAAAAATGCCCAGGGTTCCCTTGTTCTGCACACCCCTACCATCCTAGACCTTTGTGTTATTTTTACCCTACCCTCCCCCTGCCCTCAGTTTTATTTGCCCTTCACGCTTCTGTTGCTGCATGGAAAGATGAAAAAAACACAATATTTGCTTTTAAGGTTCTCAGATACAGCACCTCACTCAGGTGGGAATTGCTAGCAGGATCGGAGGTCAACAAGTGGAGATCCCCTCAGGCAGAGCAGGGCATGGCCAGCCGGGGGAACCAGGGTGGCCCCCGTATCGTGGAGACGATGAATATGCTAGGAGAGATGCAGTGAGTACTGTGCTTCATCTTTGAATAGTTTCTGAAGCGGTGTTGTATTCCGTTTGAATTTTTTTTCCATACCTCTTCCTGTTCTGGGAGTTTCTTCCCAAGACATTTTTACTTGCTCCTCTGACCTTAGCTGCTGCTTTGTCTCTTTCATATTCCCGTCTCTGAGTCTGTTTCTCTATCTTTTTCTTTCTCACCCTTGGCTCTCAACCTCTGTGTTCCCCATGGGTTCTGCTTCTCTGAAATTGTACTACTTCTGAGACAACGTTAGGTAGAAAACACAATCCCCCACCCTGCCCCCCAAAAGAACCCAGATTGTCTGGTTGACGTCAGTGGAGTGTTGTCTGTTCCCAGTGTTGGAGAAACTTGGCTCCTGAATATGGAACTGAAGGCCTCCGTACTCGAGCCTGCAAAACCTGTTTGACCAGAGATGGAGGGTGACATCTCAAATAACATGGAATTGCATGTCACGAATGCAAGCTCCCTTCAAGAGTAGAAGGAATGTTTGTCTTGCACAAAGGCACCCACCATGAGCAATGATACTTTTTATAAAATCACCTTCAACTCTTTGAAGAAGAAAAAACATATTTTGTCTGTCTCCAAGTTCCTTTCGGAAATGAGCTTAGTGTAACGCTTATTTTCAGTTGCATTTTGTCATGTCTTTTCAGATCCTTTACTAGAAGCAGGGAATATTGCCTGAACTGCATTCTTGCCAGTCCATTATCTTCCCATTCTCATCCAAACCCAAATGGTCTTAAAAGCCCAATCTTATCCCCCACCATGCTATAGCATGCAGCTAATGGAGCACATGCTGCATGCTATGGTGGTAGTGGGGGCAACCAGAAGGCCAATGGAGGGGGTAAGTAAAAACTTACCCCTCGGTAGGCTTCTGGCCACCTATGGGTTTCCTTGGACCCCATGCGTAAGTCCAAGAAGAGGAAGGGGGCAGGGTGGGTTGGAAATGGGGGGTAGCATCTGGTGCGCTCTTTTGCTTCCAAGATCCATTCCTTCCAGCCTGCTCCCCGCCCCTGTCTTCCCCCCTTCCTGCTCCAAACCATCCACAAACCACCCCCCTCCACCACCTTACCTGGGCCAGTGGAGTATCCAGGTGAGTCTGGCGCACACATGGACCTGCAGACCATTTCCACCAGTGGCTCCATTGAGTGTGATGGTGGTGTGGCTTGCATGCCGCCACAATGGGGCCTCCCACAAGATCTCTAGCCGTAGGCCCAATTGATAGGATTTGGCCGTAAATTAATCTATTGGAGAAATAGACTTGACAAAATTAACATTGCAACCCAATCCTGGCATAGGGGCTGAAATTGCTTAATATTGCTGCAGATGTAATCCTAAACCAGGGATGGGTAGTTTGTCCCCATTTTTGGGTCATGGGGCCACTGTGCCACTGGCATATCTACTGTGGCTGATCTTACCACTCAGATCTTACCACTCAGTGCAACATACCACAATGTCCTCATGCAAGGAAAGGGCAGGCAAAGAACTCAGAATGGCCCTCAGTTATAACAAACGGGGGGCTTAGGAAGGGGGGGTGTCTCTTCCCTTACTGTGTTTTGTGATAATCCTGTGGTGGTGTTACACTTATTTGGGGAGAAACCCCATGCAAAGCCTCAGCAGATGCAACAGCCCAAGGCATACTGAGGCCACAACCTCCGGAAATGTGTGGAGGCCTCAGAAAATAGCATCTTTGGTTATATGATAGTATGTCCTATACAGCTGGCCGAGACAGGCCACATACTAGTGCCTGGTGACCTCCCTCAAAAGCAAGTTGCCCATCATCAACCACTGCCTCTAGACTGGCCATCTGGGTTGCCAGGTGACTGTCTCATGATCTGGGACTTTCTGCAGTTTTCTCTGAGCGGTGCTTCAGGAAGTCCATGCCTGATCCCCAGGGCTCCTAGTTCAAGCACTTTGGTCCCTGCCCCCAGCATGACCAGGTGTGAGTCCTCCGTAGGATTGTACTGAAACACAGCACTGAATATCTCTCTACCAGCTGCTGGTTCTTGCTAGAATGACCTCCTCAGTGCTTGTTTGTCTCTGTCATTACAATTAGCTGAATATGCCTCTTCTGTATGCCACTGCCATTGTTGGCTCAGTGTTGCTTTGCAGCTTTCTGTTCTCTCTTCCTGCAGCTAATTTTACCCAATGCACTTACATTTTGCTCCTTTTGGTAGCAATCTGCAGATTTGAGTGTTTTCCTTTCAAGATGGCTTGTTGGTATTGATGTTGAAGCAGGCTTGATCGGTGTGCAAAACATCGTTAATTTTGGTGATCATCAGTATATGTGTATTGCTTATTCAGACAAACTTATTTAATGGCACTTTACTACAATACGATTGTCTTTTGTTAGAACTTATTTTTATTTTCCTCCCCTTCGTGTATCTCAAAATGTATTATTCCCCTCTGATTGTATTTGGCCCTCTTTTTTAGTTAAGCTGTTTTTAGTTTAGCTGTTTTTAGGTAAACCAAACACTTGTTAATGTGTCTGTAGTCAGTTGTATTACAGGATATATGCAAATAGCACAGCCAGTTGTTTTCTTCTGGTCTCGGTTAGATGTATGAAGAAATCACTGCATGTATTGGGGTCCTGATATAAGTAGATGGTGCTTTCTCCAGCACTATTAATATCCACTTTTTTGGATATTAGTGCAGCTCTGAAACTCCAGCAGCAGCTCAACAGCACACATGTGTTTTTCCCAAACAGACATTTTCAAGCTTCTAATTTTACATTTCAGATCCGAGATAAACTTACTGCTATCTTCTTCTTTTTGCTTTCTGACCTGTACTCCTTAAGCAGAAACTAAAGTCATGCTCTTTCCCCAGACACATACGCCTGGACATCAAGAATATTCCTCCTCACCAGTATTCCCGATGCCGAGGACTTCGGCCCGACAGCCCTCAGCACCTCCTGTGCAGCTTCCACACAGCAACCACCAGGGCCCAGGGCTCTGCTACAACACCAGCTCCACTGACGACCTCCAGCCTGGCCACTCGTCAGCCTCCCTCATCAAAGCAATCCGAGAGGAGCTCCTCCGACTCTCTCAGAAACAGACAGTGGTGCAGAACTTCCACAGCTGATTTGTCACGTTCTTGCAAATCTGACATGTATCTGCTTCCTGTGGAAGCAAGACTCGGAGGGAAAGGAGCAAGAGCCTGTTCTTCCGATCAGAGGAGTGAGCCTGAATGAGAGCAGAGATTATTGTTGCACGTCCGAAAAGAACTCCGCAGCAGCAGCAGCAAGAGAGAGAAGAGTGAGTGTGAGGATGTGAGGGAAAGCTGGGGTGGCAGAGTAAGCATTGACACACAAGTGACTTTAACTTCCTGCTTGGTAGCATCTTCTTAGACTACATGATAATCCTGCTGTGGCTGGAAGAGTTTCGTTAATTGAAAATTCTGGTCCAAAACCCAAACACTGCAAAGCAGACAACGTTGTTCCCCTACGAGGATAGTCTACTTGCACACGAGACTCCTTGTTTGTGGGAGGAAAGCTGTGTTTGCAAGATGGCATTACCTGTTTCATGGGAAGCGACAAGAATCCCTAGAAAAGCTGGGTGTGCATCTGCTGGTGTGTTTTTGGAAACAAAAACCCTACAAAACAAGAGGCAACATTGACCCCTGTTCAAGAAATTACTTTAATGGAACAATTTAAAGACTTCTCAGACAAAGTACTTGGAGCAACTTAACAGACCAGAACAATCGATGTTGTTAAATATAGCTCTGTGCTTCCAAATGGAGCCATTCTCGACACTCTTCCTTGTTGTTCTTTCTGGTGCTGAAGCTTCAAAGTGTCCCTTCGTCCTGATGTTTGCAAAGTTGAAATTATGACCTTCTTAAAACAAAAAGGGGAGGGGGAAAAAAACCAAGCAAGGATAAAATCATGTATACTCATGCAAGCTGGGAAAACAAAATATCCTCCTTTTTCATAAGACAAGAATGCCAGAAAGCAAAGACTGACTTGGTATTAATAATTTATTGGTGGATTAGTTGTGGATGGATCGATAAAAGGATGGACATGTTCAAGGCCGTTTCACAAGTGACACAGAAGACAGTATTGTACATGACGTTACAACACCTGCATTATTTTACTGTAATGCGCCTCGGGCAATGTGAAGAGGTAGGGTAGAAGTGTTTTAAATGATCAAACAGGGCTGGCTCTGATTTTGTGATCACTTCGGGGCCCCTAACTCTGCCTTTGCATTTGCCTGCCTCATCCTCACCTTGGAATGGGCACCTCTAATTTGAAAGGTGTATGCCAGTGAAGGGAAGCATTTAACTCGTACAGCCTTTTGCCTCCAAAATTAAACACCCCTTTCCCTTGCCATTTCATGTGGGCCTCTCTTGCCTCTCTGGGCCTAGGCTTAAGCCCCAAATGGCCCATCTTCTGACATTGTCCATGGGGCTTAATAAGGATATGAGCATTTCATATTGGAGCATTTTTCCAATTCCATATTATTGCCCTTGTTTAAAATTTATTTTTTTTGCAAACCCCTCCATCTTTAAGATCAGGAAAGGCACCATGTCCCAAGAGGTAAACCTGGATATATGCTTTTTTAAAAAAATTTCCCCAGTAACAAGTATCTAGCTTGTAAAAGATGCTGGTTGTTCACAGGTGGCCGAAATAGCCCTCAAGCATCAAATGTGAATGTAAAACCATGTTGCAGCTGAATCCTCAGCTGAACTTTAAAATGTGTGCCTAGTACAGGATGTGCCAGATTAGATGTGAAGAGCACTGAGGTACTAGGAAACGAGCAAAGGGCATTTCCACACATTACATGGCAGCGAACCTAAGTCTGCCCCTGACTGAGTATACCATTGACGAGGAGCTGAAGCCAGTCCTAGTTCTCTGATTATGCCTGCTTTTAGAATTCCCTTTTTGATACACATTATGGTTTTTATAAATGCCCCTGAGAAGCATTCTGAACATCGCTTGTGAAAACTCCCTTAGTGTTTGAACTTGGGAACATATAGGGGTGGTGGATTAAGCTATTTGTTAATTTGCCAAAGGTCATAAATGCATGTGTGCTATCTCCTTTTTCACCAGAATAAACCTGGCAAGTTATGGTTTGAAATGAGATGAAAAAGACCACCAGCCCTGGGTGATCATCACCAGCACGCGTTTACCGTAAACCACACTCTGCATTTGGTTCTTGCTTAAATCTACAAAATAAAGTAGTGGAAAAATACCATTTTAGAATAACAAAAGCTTATATTTCACCCTTAGAGGCAACCTCTCCATTTGTACATGTTCCTACTGATACGACGGTACATGCCAACCAGGCATCTGTCACTAGTTTTTACAGAATTTTAATTTTACTGCTAGTTGTGAGGTGTAATTTACTGTCATATGGCCATTGCTTAATTGTAACCTGTGTAATACGAGTGAAAATTCTAACTAAATTATTTAATTTGTTGGAGTGCTATTTTTGGTGGTGGTTTGTTTTTAACTTAGACTAAATTAAAGCTTAAGCAGCGGCACAAAGAGAATCGAAAACAGTTCTTTGCGTGGAGGTGTGATATCAATGCCTTTTCTGTCTTGGCTATTAGATGATCTAACCCAAAGGGTTGATTCACCAATGTGTTGAAATTGGCTTGGCTGATATTTGAGTCTGCACTACCTACATTTGTACACATTCATCTTTAACCAATAATCTGTTCCAGGCATGGAACCAACGCATCCTCATTCAATAGAAATCAAAGATCTGATCCATGATGTTTGCATTTCCTTTGGGTTCAATGGGTTCCTTCTCATTGAAACAAACAGGGCCCTATACATGAGCATAAGTTCTATGTTGCCTGTACATGAGTTCCATGTACTCATACGAGTACAAAAAGATTTGACTTCTGAACTGGAGCAATTGAGATTATTCAGTTATTTGTTCTAAGTGGCTGGTATACTAGTGGCTAACAGCCCAATGGCTAACAACCGAATCCTATCCAAGTATGAGCTGTCCTGCAGAACCCATTACGACACACTCCATTGACAGCCATTTTGCACACACTGCTGCAAGATACAACAGCGCCTCAACTCTGCCACACCTGCCAGTCCAGACCAGGTAAGAAAGCAGTGGGGGCAGGGAGTGGGCGGGGAGGCAGAAGGAACAGGGGCCGGGAGGCAGCCAGAGAGGGTGGATCTGGTGGCAATGGCACACGCCGGATCCTATCCCCTCTGTTCCGAGGTTCCACACCCCTTTCTTCTCCTTGGACTTGATCCAGCTACAGAGCTGGCACAGGTTCGAGGAGACCCATTGGCTAGTGGGAGGCTAACAGAGGGATAAGAGGAAATAATTCCCTTTTCCCCTCCCAAGCCTCTCAATCTGCCCCCTCCCCCTTTGGATACAGCCTGCGCCTTTTTGGCGTGGCTGCATCAGCGGGGGGGGGGGGGAGAGGATAAGAGACCAAGTTGTACATCCAGAAGGTACTGGGTTTGAATTGCACCTCTGCCATGAACTCGGTGGGTGGCCTTAGGCAAGCCATTCCCTCTCAGCCTCGCCCTCCTACATCTGCAATATGGGGGTGACCCTACAGGGTTGTTGTACAGGTGACATCAAGATAATATATGGGAAGTCCTTTGCGCACGCCAAAGTGCTATGCAAATTGTCGTTATTAAATTATCAGACTCTTGTCACCTAAAAGAGCATCATTTATGGGGATTTGCAAATACAGAGTAGATATTTAAGCAAATACTCAGCTGTATCACATCGGCTCAAATTTGATACCCTTTGCACTAAAGAGTAATACACTTCTAAATATGTAGCTTGCCCAGGACAAGTGAACCCAGCTGAGATAGCAGCCTGCTGCAAACAGGGCCATGCTTGTCCCAACATGCAAGTGGCTGTTGCCTCCCCTTTGCCCTGCCCCAAGGCCTCCAGAAACGTGTCTTTGGGCAAGGCAGAGGTGGCAGGAGGCACTCCAGTATCCCCTTAGTGGGAATACAGAGTGTCATTTTCCTGCCAGGGCTGCTGTGTCATCCCGGTCAAGTCGCTGGTGGCAAGAGATGCTACGTTGGGGCACCGGAAAGGTGGAGGCAGCAGCAGGTGCTTTGCAAGTACGAGATTGGAAACGCTCTCAAAGCCCTCGAATTTTCGTGTATTTAACTGGAAAGTTTGCAATCCTCGACCCCTTTCAAGGTGAGCAGTGAGATCCTCAAGCTTTCCTACTTGACATACACAAAGTGGCCACTCAGTTCTGAGTAGTTTGCAGCTCACTTGAATATGCTTAATAAATGTCACCAGAAACATTCTAGCGGGATGGGATATGACATATGCTTATAGGCAACAGCAACTGGTATTCAGAGGTAAATGTCTGTGAACATAGAGATTTCATGAAGGTCTTATGGTTTACACCCATGGAAAAACAGATTTATGGAGAATTAGGTCTTAACAACCTTTGAAAGTTATCAAACCCAATGGCCATCATCCCATCTTGTGGCAGCACATAACACAAATTACTCTCATATCCAAATCAGCACCCAGCATATAGTTCTGGGACCTGGCTTGTACTTTTCCTTGAGTGAGATTGATGGAGAAACGGCATTGGCCAGACTGAAAAGACGTCCTACTGTCAAAGTCTCGCCAAGCAACCAACCAAGGCCCTCGTAGAGAATAAAAGCCCTTGTGGTTACAGCCTACAGACACACCTGTAGTTGCCTCATCACCAAGCATACTTCAAAACTTAAACCTGCATGCAGAATTATTCTCAGCCAGTGACCCATCTGGGAATCGGAGATGGCTTTTTGGAGAGTAAGGGATGAAAGGTGTGTGTGTGTGTGGGGGGGGGGGGGGAACGGTGGTGGTGTCTGTAAGGAGAAGCTATAACCTGTGAATGAAGAAGAGTGGTTTTGAGGCACCGGAGATGGAGAGTTGTGATAATGAGAGTGATTATTGTGTGTATGCTGTGTCCAGTCTTACATTCATGCGCACAAACGCACCCCATACCTATACATTAGATGTTTGTTGTTAGCTCCTTGTCTTGGCAGCTCTCTCAAATGTTTCCAACATTGTGGCCCTTGAACACTTCCTAGTAAGTGCCACTGCTTTTAAAAAGTGGATTCTTTGTGGAAAGACCAGCACTTGGTCTTTGGAAGGCATTTACTGTGTACCAGTTGAGAAATGAGCCTAAGGAGAATGAAAACGCAGCGTCCCTCTTGTGTAAACCTTTGGTCTTGCATTTGCTATACAGTTCCATAGAGAGGCAAACCATCATGACGGGCAGGAGAGTGGGGCACAGTAAGAACCAGCAAGTTTTTTACGAGTTTACATTGTGCCTGGCTTGGCTTGGATTAATAAAAGAATATACAGGAGGCAAAGCAAGCAACAGATTTTGATTCAGAATTTAACCCTGCGCAGAGTGTCATGGGGTTTGTCATCATCAAAAGTAACTGCCAGATACCTTGAAAGCTGGCAGTTCTCCATTCTAGTTTTAGAGGGGATAAATTGTCCTTTTGCTACAGGAAGTGAATTCACAACTGCAATGAGTAAAACCAGAATTGCGGTGCCATCTTGTTTGATGGGGCAGTAAATGAAAGTAACAATAAAGAGCTGGGATCCTCTTCCAGGGTCTTTAGCAAGATACAGAAATGCCTAAAAACAAGAAAGCCTAACTCTGCGGTTCTTCCTGGGCCCCTTACATAATATGCCCCATGTAAACGTCCTCTTTCTATACTTCAAGAACAGAATGCGCCAAACTGAATTCCCTCATCCACTTGTTTGGCCTTGAACGGCAATGACAAGCAGAGGCGCCTGTCAGTTTTTCCCAGGCTCAAGCTCCCAAGTACTTGGGTTCGTCAGGCCTGAGTTTCATGAGTTTAGTGATGCAGAGAAGGATAAGGGTGAGAAACCAGAGGCTCCAGCCAACAGCAGCGGCAATCCAGCCATATTCATCCACTCCAAACTGACAGCATACAGCTGCTTCTGAGCAGTAGTTTGCATCTGATGGCAGAGAAAAAATAATTATATATATATATTTTGCATTAGCACAAATCCATAGAGCAGTTGAACGTTACATGTGAGCCAAGACACAGCTGATCTGAGTTGAGTGTACTGCTTCCCATGACACAACAATATCAGGGCATTATACAGTACAACCATAAAATAGTACGATAGCATAATACAGGGGTGGCCAAACTTGCTTAATGTAAGAGCCACATATGATAAACTTCAGATGTTTGAGAGCCGCAATATTAAAGAAGCATTTAAATTCTTAAATATATTGACTCACCATGAACATTAAACTTATCTTTTAATCCAGTGGACTCTCAGTTTATACCTGGTAAATAATTATAAAGCTTGATAATTTCTTATTTACCTTTATATTAATTGTGATGTGAAAAGGAGCTCAGCCAACATATTTCCATTATACACATGTGGCACAGGAGCCGTTTGGCCCTGATATACCTATATCCTGCAAATTGCACAAAGAGAGCATAACTGTTCTCTTCCCTGTCTGTTCTGTGGATTCCAAATTGACGTCAATTTTTTTTTTAAAAAATGGCTGGATATTAAAGGGAAGCAGGTTAACAAATGTGGGTGAGAGTAAGAGAGAGAGTGTTTTCCATAGTGAATCCTAGAATGTGCTACTCCCTGCCCTGCCCCAGGAAATCCATTGCGCTTTCAGTACTTGTTGAATATCTGGTTATTGAGTTTTGTTTAATTCGTGGATCCCTGGTTATTGTCCTTGTTTGCTATTCTGCTGCTCTTAGAATAGTTGTTTCAGGCTGCAATCCTACCCACACGTACCCGGGAGCAAGCCCCATTGATTATAATTAGACTTCTGAGTAGACATGCATAGGATTGGGCTGTCAGTGTTGTTCTGCTGCATTTTGATGTAATCTGGACTGTGCTTTCTATATTATGTAAGATGCCTGGAGATTTATTTTTGAATGGAAATCAGGATAAAAAATCCCTAAATAAATAACCAGAGGGAAGGAATCAGCACGAAGTGTGTGGCTACTGGCAGAAAGATTCACCTAAAGGTGGGGAATTAGTAGCTCAGGAGAAGACTGTTGCTTACTTTAAGATGTGATTATATACTGGAGCCTATCTTGGCAAAGAGTGGGTTTCATACCACTGCATCTGCAGAGAGCAATGAATTGTAATGTTGTGATGCTGAGTGTTTTGGAGGGGAAAAAAATGAATGAGACCTGTGAATGAAATAAAAACTGGCTGATCCTGCAGAAGAAACATGCTTGTTTTGCCACATGTATGCACAGCCGGAAGCTTCAGTTGGTACTAAGTTCCCACGCTGTGTCCATGAAGTACAACAGACATGTATACAAATTGTCTTGCATGGTGGTGCGTATACAACATTTTCTATGTAGTAGAGGTTGTGATGTAGAAGCGATGTTAGGAAGCCATCATTTGTGAAGCAGCCTCCTGACGCAGCAGCTACTCAGTGAACTTTTGAGTACTCCTGAGCATACTTTAACTAATGTGACTAATGACTAATTACTAAAGCATACTTTGACTAACCCTTTGGAATCCACCATGGCCTGTTCAGAAGGCAAATAAATGTCAACACACATTAAGAAATAGATACTCACGAAGACAGGGGATGTTTTCTGTAAGGAGGTTAGAGTGTCCTTCAGTCACTAGAAAACGAAAAGAAAATGTATTATTTAGAAAGAGAAACCCAAGACTAGACCTTAGGAGAGCTAAGGGCACTCTTTCCCCTAGATCAGCGGTTCTCAACCCCTTCCTGACTGAGTACCACCTCTGGCGCCACTCTCGTGCTGTGTACCACCGGAAGTGACTGTAATGACATCATCGCCAGTTACTTCCAGGTTTTCAGAGGCCGGAAAATGCAGGTAGAAGGCTCTGGGTGGGTGCGAGGGCCCTTTTCAGTGTTCCCGAGAGCCCTTCTCAGCGTTCCCGAGAGACTGAACCAAAGGCAGAAGCCTCTTTGGAGTGAAAACGCACCATAGAAAGCACTGCGTTGGAGCGGGGTTCCCATGGTCCAGCAGTCTGTCGAAGTACCACTGGTGGTACTAGTGCCACTGGTTGAGAACCCCTGCCCTAGATGCAGTCTGAGAACATGAGCTGTTCATTATATTGGTTCTTGAGCAAATACCAGATCCGAAGGGATTTCTACTAGTTCAAATAGTACCACCACCAGGGTAACTATACAGTACTGCTGGCCTAATACTATTAGACTTGACACCCTTTGCATTTGGCCTTGCAGCAATCCGGTTGGGTAGGTCCCCACCCGGTGTTCCCATTTTACAGATAGGGATTTGAGGCTGAGAGATGGCAATTTGCTCAAGGCCACAAAATGAGTCCACAAAGAAGATGGAAGTTGAGCCCAGCATTCACAGATCTATTGTGGAGATCTGAAGGGCTGTGTGGCTCAATGGCAGAGTACAAGTTTTGCATGCAGAAGATCCCAGATTCAATCCCCAGGCACCTCCAGGTAAGGCAGAAAAAAAAAACCCTGTCTGAAACCTAGAGAGCTGAACTAATTGCCTCAAGCCCTGAGACTTAAAAAATCAGATAGCTGCGAATTGCCCTGCAATCAGCTGAGCTCCTGCAGTTTGCAAGGAGCTGAGCTCCTGCAGTTTGCAAGCTTGTGTACTGTAAATATAGGGAGATAAATGTTTGAACATCTTTTTTATGGTGGTTTTTTTTTTCAAAATCCATCAATGACAGGTAGTGAGAGCAGATGAAGGCTGGGTCACATAACTAAGCCCCTCAAGCCTTGAGGCTATTCATTAGGGCTGCCTCATTACGAGAAATGGATTGAGGTTTTTTTGCAAATAAATAAATATTACTTATAAATAAATTAATACAGATATTATTTCTTTCTAGATCACTTCTTTTAAAAGTCTTGTAAGGCTAGGTGGGTCCTGATACGAGTGTCATTTTTAAAAAGTGGGTCACGGTGCTAAAACGTTTGGGAACCCCTGCTGTAGACAATCCTGAACTGGTCTGACTCAGCAGAAAGCAACTTCTAATGTTCAACTCTCGCTACTGGACTTAAAACACTGGCAATATATCCACTAAGTAAAGCTTTATTGCGGATGATTTCCAAAACCCAGATTCCTTTAAAACCTTGTTTAGGGGCCAGGGCATGATATCTCAGTTTGCTTTGCAGCTATGGAGGCTGTACACTCTGCCTGCTCCCCAAATCAGCATTTAAAACAACACAGATAGCCTGGCAAACGTGTGCCTGGAAGACAAATGTTGAAATTGTTGCATGCTGCAAGCCCACAGGCAGGCCTTGGTCATCTCTTAAAATGAAAAATAAAAGTGTAAATAAGTCCTAAGGAGGAACCAGACAGAATTGTTTTAAGCATGAATGTCCAGCTCTTGAGTCTGTGTGTCAAAGAAATGGGAGAGAATAAATAGGTCAGCTCAGAATTCTATCAAGACCATAAATGAAATCTGGTGTAGCCAAGTGGCAGAGCTATGAATGAGACTTTAGTGGTTTAAATTTCACCTCTGCTGTGAACTTGCTAGGTGGTCCTAGGCAAGTTCCCACTCAGCCTCAGCTGCAATATAGAGATAACGATTCTTACTTACCTTACAGGGTTGTTTGAAGGATTCCATCAACATGTGAAGCATTTTGCACATTCAAAATGCACTCTGTACTGTCAATGTTAAGTATTAGTATTATAGGCTGACCACACTGAACAAGATGTAAATGTTACATATTCGTTTGGTATTGTCTGCACAGAGACCAGCAGTGGCTCTCCAGGATTTCAGACAGGGGTCCTTCTCAACCCTGCCTGGAGATGCCAGGGAACTGAACCCGGGACTCTCTGCATGCACTGCCAATGATGAGCTACAGTCCCTTCGAAATCGTGAATCCTTCTCTTTTCAAAATATTCAACCATCACATAAACACCCCGGTTTTTTTTAATTTTTTTTTTTACATTTTTTACATCATTTTCTTCATGTTGACTTTTCAGGGCTTTTCTAAATGCAAGGTGAGTTGTCTAACCTTCACTTCCACTCCCCAATGTCACAGTTCTCCAGCGCTGCTCTCGCACACCCTTTGGTGAGATATCCCACTTACAAGCCTCATTGTCATGATAGAGCAGAAATGAATGAATCACCTTGGGAAACTGAATCCTGGCAAGCAGAAGACAGCAACAGGACAGCCACAGCCAGGCAGGTCAGTCGAGTCATTGTGGAAGGTTGTGTGTCTGTCCCAACCCTGAGTCGGCATTCAAGCTGGTCTGTTTTCCGAGAGCCACTGGCGACAACTAAAGAAGTGATTGCAACGCTGCAAGGCAAAGTCAAATGCTGTGTCCAGACCAGTGGGAGGAGAAATTACGTTCTGCCTGTGCGAGGAGACACCTTGAAGTCACCTCTCGCACACTGCCAGCAGAGCTTAACCCAAACACACACACACACACACACACACACACACACACACACACACACAGAGAGGTTAATAGCAAACAGAATTAAAAGGGCCCTGGTTTCCTCCAGTCATGCCTCCCCCATGTTCTTTAGGTCACTGCTGATCGGAATAAATGCCATACAGAACTTTCTAAGATATTTTGAAGGACATGATGTAGCACCTACTGACAACAAAAGGACTGATTTATGCTATGAGCTCTCCCCTGATGAAGACCAAGCATTCAAAATGCATCGGGTTTTCTCAATAAGATTTAAAGTGTTACCACTGGTGCCAAAGGGGAGCTTTTTTTCCAGGGCAAAAAGGAGCCACACACCAGGGGTGAAGGAGATCCAGATTGGGACAGATCGGAGGCTTTCCCTTTGTGGATCTTATGGCACAAGTCTTAAGATAGACGTTTACAAAAAATAACGATAGAAGAAGTGCCCTACAGTGTGCTGTGTCAGGCTGCCGTCTACTCCCTTCTCAGTCTCTGCCTCGGACACCATTTGCCAAGTGCAGGGCTGACTCAAGATCTCCCAGCGCCTGCTGACACAGTATGCCCATTCCCTGGTGATGTGCCAGCTTCTTTTCATCCCATTCCCTGGATTAGAAAAGGAAGAGGGGGAAGGAGAGGAAGCGGAAGTGTGGAGGAGAGGAGAGAGGTGGGCTCGAGTGCTGCTAGAGGCTTTTTGAGAAAGAAAATGGTGTGATCAGCACTGCCAGTCGTGGAACTCCCCTCTCACATCTCCTTTGACCTCCAGCAAGCTTGGCCTCTCTCTTGTATTGTCCCTGCCCAGGGTGTGACTGGCCCCACAGAATAGCTGTTATGTTCATGCAGCTACTATGGTACTGGATGGGGAAAATAATGTAAATCATGTTACTATTTTTTGTAACGATGATTTTTTTTAACCCAGTTTTATCATGGCTTTTAGTGCATGAGGAAAATCTTCATTTGTAGAACAGTATGGAAGAACAGGCATATTTAGACTGTAACCTTCTGTATTTGATGGCCCAGATGGATTTTGTTTTGTGTTTCAACTTGTCAGCTCCAATTAAGGATGTTGCAGCAACCTCCAGCCAGTTCCCAGTAGGCTGTTCTTGTTGGGTTTGCCTTCTTCTGTTGATAGTCAAGCTAGTTAAGGGAAACGTTTTTTCTTTGGCATTTTCACAGAAGTTGTGCTTATACAGCAGTCAAACTGTTGATTGGACATACTGAAATAAACTAACATTCACGTCACAAGCAGAATCTAAAATCTAGGTGCTGACCAAAGGTTAGATTGCCTCAAAATCAGAAATGCTTGAGTGGAAAAGAAAATCCAGTTTTATTCCTTTCTTCTCCTCTTGCTTTGGTTCTTGTCTTGCTCACCGTGATTCACACTGTGGATATATTGATAGTTCTTGTTATATACAGGTTGATTATCTCTTATCCGGACATCTGAAATCCAGACTGTTCCGAAATCCAGACATGGGGGGGGGGGGCGGCGGCTATGACTTAAAAAAATAAATTCCCAGCACCTGGCTGGCATAGCGCAAGGCATGCTGGGGCACAAAATTATTAAAAATATTGTATAAAGTTACCTTCAGGCTATGCTATGTGTATAAGATGTATATGAGACAAATGAATTTCATGTTTAGACTTGGGTCCCATCCCTAAGATAACTCAATATATTTATGCAAATATTCTGAAATCCAGACAACTTCCCATCTCAAGCAGTGCAGAGAAGGGACTGTATTTAGCTTTACAACCTGAATTTAGCTTTCTTTTCAATCAGGAGATCCAGGCATGGCTCTCCTCCTGTGGTTACATGCAGTTTGGCCCTCACTGTCACACAAAGAACTGCTACTGCACTGCCCAAGTTAGTGCTGTCCTGGGCAACCCTAAATTGTCCTTTTCTTGTATTTGCATACAAGAGCGCAGAGGGTTTCACTGTATCGCATCCTAGATTTTGGTATGTATATAAGAATTCTCACATGCCTGGTTGTTGTTAATGGCAACACCACCCTGCTGTCACAACACTGCTGATTCTTGTCGTGCAGATCTGGAGTTCACTAGAATTTATTGATGGATGTTAAGCACGGGGGGGGGGGGAATCGGAGAGCGGAGATGCGACTCAGCATGGTGTAATAGCCTTAAAATTCTGCAGTTTAGAGTGTGATCACGTTCAGGGTGATCAGCCTCACTAGGTCCTAGACATGTTCTCAGGCTAATCCAGATGGCTACTGGGATTATGAGCAAGGGTAGCATCAGCAGTTGGACCTGCCTGAGGGTTCCATCAGAGGACCCATCTGACCAGACCAACCCTGAACCCCCAGTACCAGTGGTAGTGTTAATGCCCAATGCACCATTGGGGACAGGGCGATGGGGGTGGCCCCAGGGGGGACACAGTGCAGGGCTTTGCTCCTGGAACCCAGCACTGGCACTGTGAAAAAGGGACAATAATAGCTGCTCCCCCATTCTTAGAAAATGTAAAGCCCAGAAGTTACTCCACCAAACTGGTTTCTCCCATGAGGGGGAGGCAACCTGAGCTCTAACTTTCCAGAGACTGAATAGGATGGGCTTTCTGCTCCTTCAGTTCCTGCCACCTTCTACAGAAGGTGACAAGAGGGGAAGGAAGGGGGGAGGCATTATTTGTACTCCATAACCTGCTTGTGACTTCTACTTGTTCATGGTTGTTAATTCCGTAGGGTTGTACTCAGGAGCCAGCCCAAGACTTCCTGGTTGCTGAGGTGGCATGTTGGATGCTGCCCCTTCCCTCCGCTGCCCTCAATCCCTGGACTGATCTAGCCCACCACTCTCTCCTCCACACTTCCTCTTCCACTCCTTTCCCCTTTTCTTTTCCGATCCAGGTAGTGGGAAGAGGAGTGCAGACCGATGGAGGTGGATGGACGGACGGGGACACACAACACACACACCTGCTGCTTGAGGTCACCTCAGTCAGCCTTACGGATAGCCTTACAGTCCTGGCTGTCTCCAAAGATTCCATTCCTCTGGAGGAAGCTCCTTCCCTTGGAAGAAAGAAACCTTTGGACTCACAAAAAAGGCCTGTCAACAGCATCAAATTGCTGCAATTGGGAATATCTGAAGTTGTTGTTAATGGCAACACCACCCTGTGCTGTCACAACACTGCTGATTCTTGTCGTGCAGACAGATCTGATATGAAAAGTTGTGGCTGAGCAGGGTGCCTACTGGTTCTTTCCACCCAGCAACTGGGGGACAAACCAGACCTCTTTCAGCTGGTCAGGACCAGTTCAGCGCTTCTAAGGACACAATGCCTAGAAACTCCAGTTAACCTGAGCCATTTCATTTACTGCTTTGTTAAGCTGGAAGCAGCTTCAGAATTTCTTTCAGGCTTCGCAGAGAAAAGGAACTTGAAGCGTGGATAACTGAGGTAAGAGCTGGCATGGAGAACTACGGCAATTCTCTAGAGGGCACCAACATTTTTGTTGCCGATTGAATTTTCTTTAAAAGGGAAATCACTTGAACACATAGATGGAGGATGCTGAATGTTTTCCCATTCAGAAGCAAATGGCCTCCCAGAAAAAATTTTTGGGGAGGGGATGTAAGACACCTATAGGTTATAGTTTAATGTCTCATGGTTTCAAGGTTTTTGTTTTGTGTAAGTTTCTAGTCCTTCTGGCCATGGAGATTAAGTCTGAAGCTATAGTGGCAAGATGTGATAAAGATTCTGAAAGCAGAAATTGTGATAGGTCAGAATGAAACCTATGAAGGACCATGGATGGATTCCTTTTCTAGAATGTATGTGTTATGTATATGCACAAGTCCAGGTTCAATATCTCTGCAACAGGATCTCAGTTAGTGCTGGGAAAAGCCTTTGTCTCTCTGAGATCTTGGAAATTGCTGCCAGTCAGAGCAGGTGATAGCTAGAAGATGGACCAATAGATTGGGTAGGTATAACTTAAGGCATATGCTTTGCTTTAGACAGGGGATGTCAGTACACTTTGCTCTTTTCCTGTCTTCCTCCCCCCAAACCTTTCCCTATTTTCTTAAGTTTTGGGGATTCTGAAAACAAGTAAAAAAGCCTGCCTCCCCATTACTGATATTGTATGTCTTCACATTGGTGACCCCTATAAAGTGGATAATAGGGCTTCCCTTAATTGGATCAAGCTGAAACAGACAAGATTTAGGGTGTCTTACTGTCTTCACATGTACTTGAAAGGATGGTGTTTGTTTGTTGCTATGGTTGGGCCAGAATGCTCATTTGCATTACAAATGCCCTTCCTCCCTTTCTCTTCCTCCTGTCCTGAACAAGGATCAGACATTAACATGATGGGAGGGGCTCAAAAGTGATTCAGTGCTACTTGGCATTTTCCACAGATCCACTGCCAAATCTTTACAACAACCCTACAAGACAGGTCCAGAAGATCATTTTCCATACTGCAGAAACAGAGCTGGGACTGAAGACCACCTGGCCAGTTCATGGCTGGGTGAGATTTGAACTGAGTGCCTCTTGTCTTGACTCAAAACTCACGCTGTCTGACACGATTCTATGTCAGCTCATACGTGTGATCAAGGCCTTAAAAGAATGTTATATAACTTAAATGGGGAGATAATACAGTTTATATTACAGCAAGCACAAGACAAGCTTCAGTCAGTGTTAGCAACCTTGTCACTCATACATGCATCATATGCATTAGCTGTAATCTCTGAAGCTTTTCAAGTGACAGAGTATATTGCAGCTAGAGATACGGTGGAATATCCTGGCTGGAGGTCTTCATGAGCTAAAATCATTTGACTGGATTAAGTTTTTAGGTGAATTTAATCATGGGAGAAGAAGGATCAATTGGAAGTGTAGTGTACTGCCCATTTCTACACAAATTGTTTCCCAATAAACAAAATTGAACATGTTTTCATCATAGCTTTCAGTTTTGTTTGGAAATTAAAGAACACATTACACAATGTTTGGTTTTCTGCTCCCTAGTTTATACATTATTTACACTTTTCATATACCGGTAACACAATGACATCTGATTTCAGCAGTAGGAGACAAAAGGGCACAGGGCTTCAGTTGCTGCTACTGAGCATGCTCCATTGCACTTGAGCATGCTCAGTAGCATTAAGTGTGTATCAGGAGGTATAATGAAAAAGTTGTTGCAGAGGGTGTTCTGCCAGACTAGATACATCCAAATAATATTCATCATCATCAATGGAGAGTAACGTCAGCTCTCTAGGATTCTTGCTTTAGAAGACAAATTCCAACTTGGTGTCTATGATTCTGAGCATGCCTGGCTAATAACCCACTTGAGTTAAATCTTTTTTGGGCAGCACGGCAAGAAGAAGGAAAACAGGGTTTCTCTTACAGGCCTTGCAGAAAAAAATATTGGGAGCACAGAAGGCCGGGCAAGGGGCATTTCAAGAGAGGGGCTTTGTCTTGCATGTAAGATTTCTGAGAAAGACATAATGGCCTGTTATTCACAGTAACGCTCCCATTGGATCCTAAACATATTTCCCTGGAACTTTTCCCAAGTAATCGCAGGAGTTCAAGCAATGGAGAGGCAGGTGGAGGGAAAGCGTCGCGATTTGTTTTGGGGTTGGTTGCCCTCTCCTTCAGGCCACTTATCAGGAGCCCGTGAGATAGAGCAGGTTGTAAATAAGCAAATAAATAATGACTCCCCTGCTTCTTTCTCATGGCAAAAGGATACTGGTTTGTTGCAGTCCTGCAGATCTTCCTCCTTCCCTGAAGGGGGTGCTGTCTAAATTCATGACTCTGTTCCTCTCCCAGGCTCCCTTGTTCCTTGCAGCAGGAATAGAACAGGAGAAAGAAAGGATTTGGAAAGTATGTAGGGGGGAAAAAAGCCACAGAGCAAGTTCTGAATCTGCTTCATTCCTTTTGCCTTCTCTTGATTCTTCCTCCTTCTGCCCCCCCCCCCCCCAATAGCTGAGAAGTTTGCAGGATGAATGATGAGAAGCAATTTAGATAATAGATAGCATAGCAGGCTGAGAATCAATCCTGGCCCCTGGTTGCCAAGACACCTTGATGTTCAATTTTGATAATAGCTAAGAAAAATCTGAAGTATATTTTTCAGCATTGTCCTCTGAGGATGGTTAACATTTTGTTGCTAAGACTCTGGTGCGAGGCCGTAGGAAATCTGCAATATTACAGCCATGTCAGATAATGATGTATGTATTGGCTGAAAGCCACTATGGATAGAGACTTCCGATGGTCTTGGATTGTGAGCACAGAGCTCCAGTTTGAAATTCCTCCTTGCGCATAAAGCTCACTGGGTGACCTTGGGCCAGTCACTATCTTTTAACCCCTTCCCGGCCGAGTACCACCTTTGGAGCCGCTCTCCTGTAGCGTACCACCGGAAGTGGCTGGCGATGACATCGTTGCCAGTTACTTCCGGGTTTTTGGAGGCCAGAAAACACAGGTAGGAGGCTCTGCGTAGGTGGGAGGGCCCTTTTCAGTGTTCCTGAGCGGCATGGCCAAAGGGAGGAGCCTCTCAGAAGCAAAAACGCAACACCAAAAGTGCCATGTTGGAGCGGGGTTCCGGCGTTCCAAGTACCACCAGCAGTCAGCTGAAGTACCACTGGTGGTACGAATACCACTGGTTGAGAACCCCTGTTTTAACCTACCTCACAGGGTTGTTAATGGGGAAAGTATCTTGTCTCAAGTGTCTTTACGACAAAGCCATTGCTCTATGAACTTCTCTCATATCCCACAGAAGAACATGCAAGATGGCCTCCGTCTTCCGGAGTGAAGAGATGTGCCTGTCACAACTTTTCCTCCAAGTGGAATCTGCCTATTGCTGCGTGGCAGAACTCGGGGAGCTGGGTCTGGTTCAATTCAGAGATGTAAGTAGACATTGCTGAAAGTCATTGGGTGGGAAAGGGGAGTGGCAGAAGATCCTCTTCCTCCACTTCTGTTAGATTTTCCTGCTAGATGGCTAAGTAAATTCTCCAAAGGTGACCTACCTGCCTTGTGTGTCTGCCTACTTAGGGCAGAGTTATGGATTTTGGCTGAGATGATACATTTCTAAACAACTGTGCCCGTGTCATGTATAATAAGCAGGAAAGGATATGAATTGTCCGAAAGCCTTTATGAATATCGATTGTTGTTTCCATTTTACCATGACTGAATGGGCTAAATGTTTGGCTTTAAATGTCACTGGGGCTTCCTGCCTCCACTAATCTTATATACTTGCAGGCCCCTCATCATCAGAAACCTCTTGTTTTTGGGCATAGCACAAGCTCAGGCTGCTAAAACCTTGAAGATATGTGCAAGCATCCGCCCATTCAATATATATTTTACAGATAATCTCTTTGGATAATCACTCTTTACAATTTTTTTTGGGGATACTTGCTCTGTAGTTGAACGCAAATGTGAACAGCTTCCAGAGAAAGTTTGTGAATGAAGTAAGAAGATGTGAATCGTTGGAAAGGATTCTTCGTAAGTAATTGTGTGTGTGTGTGTCTGTGTGTCTGTGTGTGTGTGTGTGTGTGTGTGTTCACAGTGTGGTTCGCGGTAATACAAACTGCTGAATGTTTTTTGTTTTGTTTGTAGTAAATTTTTGTCAAAGATTTTGCTCAATTTGCTCAATTTTGCTCAATTTTGTCAAAGATTTTTGGCGTTAGCACTTTAGAACTCCCCAAAACTTTAACACCATTCTTTGTTAATGGAAAATTAGGTGGCATGTCTTTTGATTGACTGATTGATTGATTACCTCCAGGTTTTTTGGAAAGTGAGATGGGAGATGAAATACTGCTTCCCAAGCCTGGAAAGTATCCCGAGACTCCATTGCCTCGAGAAATGATTGACTTAGAGGTAATTGCTCCAAGAAGACCACTACTCATATATGTGTCAGTCATCATGCACTGGGGACTAGCAGCCGGGGAGGCTTGTTGGGTTCATGTCCTGTTTTGCAGCTTCCTGGAGGCTGGAATGGCAGGGCTCTTTGTGCAGTCTGGATGGGCAATTCTGGTTCTCTCATGTCAAGCTGGGGTTGCATGGGGCATCTTGTAGCAGTGAGTTCCACAAATGTAATTATGTGTTGTGTGAAGAAGTAATGCCTTTGCTTGGTTGTGAACAGTAATGCCACTAGCCCTCCCGGCGCCCGGGCCAAGGGGGCGGGGCCTAAGTGACCTGACGTTGTCGCGCCCAGTGCGACTCCGAACATGCCCCCCCGCCGGTTTCGGCACAGTTTTGGAGCCGAACGAGCTCCAGGGAGGGTGGGAGGGCCGAGACATCGCGCGGGTAAGTAACCTCCCCAACGCTGACTGCGCCCCCCCCCGCGCCCGCCGCCTGGAGCAGCTGCTCCACGCGCTCCGTCCTTCCTCCGCCTCTGGTTGTGAATCTCCTGTCAATCGATTTGAATGGATGACCCCAACTTCCAGTGTTAGGGCAGAGAGGGAGAATAAACTCTCTGTTCACTTTTGGGAGACTGTGTGCATAATGATGAGGGGGAGACAGGAACTGGTGGTATGAGATGGAATGATTTAAGAAGTATAGAGCCATTGAATATTAAAAGTGCTTGAGCTATAAGACATTATTATTATTATTATTATTATTATTATTATTATTATTATTCATCATTTCACTTCATGCAGACAGAAATTTGTTGTGTTTTCTGCGACTCACATTTGTGTCCACACATCATTTCAGTAATTCATACATCATTCATTCTCTGCACAGCACTGAGATTTTAATATTCACTGCGAGATTGCCTAGCATGCTGAGACATATTTTGAAATGTTTACCGTGTAATCATTTTTGTATTAGTCTGTTGTGATAGCCTCAAGGTGCGTGAAAGAATAATTGGGCATGCTTTTGTTTTTGCTCTGGCCATACTCAGTCCGTTTTGGAAAAACTGGAGGCTGAACTGCAAGAGGCCAATCAGAACCTGCAGACTTTGAGGCAGAACTTTCTAGAACTCACAGAACTGAAACATCTCCTGAAGAAAACACAGGACTTCTTTGAGGTGATCATCCAGGGATCATGTACTATGTGCTTTGGGTTAATATGCTTTAGGTTAGGGGCTGTCTTTTTGCTCCGTTTCTGTAATCCACCTAGCTCACGGTCAGTCCAGACAAAATAACAACTGATCCATATGTTTACCCCTGGATTTGCTGCAATTGTGTAGAAAGCAGTTGGTTGAGTGGGTCTGTTTTAAGGAGCAAAAGAGACATACAGACAAGGGGAACTGAGCCCTTCCCTCTCGTGGTCAGGGCCAGCCAGTCTATGAGGTCGTCACCTCAGGTGGTAGATTGGAGGGTGCAACTTCCTACATCCACCCACCTTCACTGCTCCTCTCCACAGGCATTGTTTGGGGGGTGCGATAAGTGCGGAGCGCACCAGGTGACACCACTTTTTGGAGTGACACCACGGGGCGGTTTGCGTTGCGCAGCACCCCCAGGCAGCGGCCATTTTCAGACGCTCTGAGTCCCAGAGCGACCGAAAATGGCTGAGCCAAGGGGGTGTCACTGCTCCCTAAGAGGGTTGACACCCCCTTAGCTTGTTCAGCGGCTCACCTGCGTTCTGCGAACCAAAGCCACGCGAGTCAGAAGCGACCCGCGTGACTTCGGCTCACAAGGGAGAGCTGCAAAAAAGCCTAAGTGAAGGGTTGACGCTCCCTTGGCTGCCTTCGGCTCTGTTTGGTGGGCCCACCTGCGAGCTGAAACCGTGTGAGTTGCTTCTGACTCGCGCCTTTCGCTCGCAGGCGGGAGCCACGAAAGAGTTGAAGGCAGCCAAGGGGTTATCACGTCTTCCGGCCGCCAGTTCGTTCACTCCACTCTGAGCAGACCTGCTCGGAGTGGAGTGAATATTTCCGGGTCGCAGAGCTCTGCAGCAGGTGTGCACAAGATAAGCTCCGCCTCTGCTCCTCTCTATCCCGCTCCCTGAATTTGAAAAGGAAGAGAGGAATGGAGCGGGATGCTTTGGCCCACCACTCTCCTCTCTTCCTCCCTTATCTTCTGCTCCACTTCTCTTTTTCAAATCCAGGGAGCAGAAGGAGGAGTGATGAAGCTGGGCAGCATTTGGAGGTGCAAGGCGCTGTGCAAAGCTGTCAGTGTTTGGGTTGTTGCCTCAGGTGCTAGGAGATCTCGGACCAGTTTCTCTTCCCAGGTGCTGCTCTTCTCTCTGTTGAAACTTTAGCTGGAAGAAAAGTACCTGGGGGAAGAGACTGAGGTGAAATCAGCTGCAAGAGGAAGGATCCTGACCTCCTTTCTGACATTTCCCTTTTGCTCCTTATATAGTATTCCCCCAGTGTCACCATTGCTTTCTGTGATTGGGGCACATCCAGGTTTGGAACATGGGTCTCTGCCTCCATCGCATCTAGCTTGGGTTTCAGTGGCACAGCGAACATGGAGTAGTCCTGGATCAGTCTAGTCAAAGTAGTTTATAGCTGTGTTTCAGTGGCTAATTTCTTTGCTGCCACGTTAGTTCTCCAGTCAAGCCTGAGTAAGTAAATAAACTCCTCCAATGTGATGGAAATCCAAATTGCCGTTAAGCTCTTACATTTTCATTCTCTTCTTTCAAAGCTCCCTAATTGGCCCTTGAGGATAAATGAGGAAACGGCTTAGCATGGCTTTGTAGATTGTAAACCTGCAAACAGAGCCCTTGTCAGTCTTTAAGTGCCGTACAGTGCCGATTTAGGACCGTGATGGTGATGATGGGGCCACCACATCTCTACCTTATTTTCAGTGTTATTTCTTCTGCTGGAGAGGCCCTTTAGCAGTCACCTAAGAATATAAGAAGAGCCCTGCAGGATCAGACCAAAGGCCCATCCAGCTTCCTGTATCTCATAGTGGCCCCACCAGATGCCTCAGGGAGCACACAAGACAACAAGATAACCTGTACTACTACTACTCTTATATTGGTTTTATGCCATTTCAACTGTCATGGCTTTACCCAAAAGAATCTCAGGAGATGTAGTTTGTTGAGAATGCTGAGCGTTCTCTGTGAGTCTAGACAACCCATCCTGCCAGAACCGCAATTCCCAGGGTTTCCTGGGAAGAGCAAATATTTCAAGCTACTTTAGGTTTGTAGTGTAGATATGCACTAAAATCATATGATTGAGTGCTGCATTAACAAAACTGAGGGATGACAACTGCTTCTCATTCTGCTGATTTTCAAAATAGATCTGTAAGATAAATATTGTTCCTGCTTTCAGACTGAAGCTAATTTGCCTGATGATTTCTTCAATGAAGACACATCTGGGCTGTTGGAGCTAAGAAGCACTCCTGCAGCAGTTGCTGCAAAATTGGGGTTAGTACTTTCGCTTATTTTATGGCGCTTTTTTTTCTGCTTATTTAAGGATGAATTGTGTTTTTCTTGGGTTTTAAATTTGTGAGCTACCTTGTTGGAGCTTTCTGGTTCAAAAGGTGGAATATAAACATTTTAATTCATCAATAAAACGAGTTGCTCGCTTCTGTGAAGACCACCTGTCCTTTGGCACGTGTCGCCTCTTCTCATGGGTCCTTGTGTGAATTGGTATCTGTCTCAAGGGCATGAAGAAGAGAATAGGAAAAACTGGACAGTTCTCATAATGGAAGGATATAAGGTCTTCCAAAGATCTGAACTGAGAACCGTGCTTTTGAACTGGTTCAGGAGTAAGGGGTAAACTGCAAGGGTGAATGGCAGCTTGATTCGCCCCCTGCAGGTCAGGACCATAGTGGTGGGGTAGTGTTCTTGCCCCCCTGACTCCCCCCAGTGTGGTCCCAATTTATGGAATGGGGGGGGGGCAATCCCGTGCTACTAATGAAAAAGGAGTCTATCAGAACTAGTAACACTTTAGATATCACATGTAATTTGTCACTGAGTGGTGTGAACCTACGGTATGTATGATTTGGCCGTAACATAAAATACATCCATGCATACATACATTTTATTTATTTATTTATTTATTTATTTATTTTTCACATTTTTATACCGCCCTTCCTCCAAGGAGCTCAGAGTGGTGTACATATTTCCTCCCCTCCTTTTTGTCCTCACAACAACCCTGTGAGGTAGGTGGGACTGAGAGATAGTGACTGGCCCAAGGTCACCCAGGAAGTGTCGTGGCTGAGCGGGGATTTGAACCAGCATTTCAGATTTAGATGTCTATTAAGTCTGGTTTTACATGAATGTAGAGTGAGTATGCTATGATGGTGTCTAGTACAGGAAGAGGAGACCTGTAATTTATCTGTTGTGTTTGTGTTGCACAGATTCATAGCTGGAGTGATAAAAAGGGAAAGGATGGTGCCTTTTGAGCGTTTGCTTTGGAGAGTCTGCCGAGGAAACATCTATCTGAGGTTCAGCGAAATGGATGCGCCCCTAGAGGATCCTATCACTGTAGGTGTAGATGGGTCTTTAATTTTGTCATCGCTAGTATTATAGTTTATGCATTTTGTGTATGGTACTATTAAATTGCTGGCGTAGTGTTTTGCTGTAACTGTTTTAAAATTCTACTTATACGGCACTTTTTCCCCCAGAAAGAAGAGATGAAAAAGAATGTCTTCATTATCTTCTACCAAGGGGAGCAGCTCAGACAGAAAATCAAGAAGATTTGTGACGGGTAAAATAAGCTGTGGAGAAAACAGCAATTACTCTATCTTGAGATGTTGTCGAAAACCACCATCACTGGCTGAAAGAATTTGGCACGGAAATGAAAGTCCTATGCAAAGTTGCATTCAAATCCTTTGCGCAAGGTGGGGTGGAGATTGGAACCATGCCAGTCTGTCTACCCTGCCCCATGGTGCACTTACAACCCCTCTATTTCAGGTGGGGCAGGTGTACTCTCAGAGGTGGGTCATCCTTATCTAGTCCCAATCCTCTGCCCTCTGAGGAATCTAAATGTCCGCATAAGGCTAAGAGTTCTCTGCTTTATTCTTCCCAGCCTTGCAATTGTGAAACAGCTAGTGAAATGTCCCCGAGAGAAATACATAATTCCTTAATGTCTCCTATTTCTCCTCTACGCCCCCCCCCTCCGGCCACTGGGTTGGCCCATGCTGCAAACCTACACTCTCTTCTGTAGTTTTCCAGGGTGCCCTTGAATCTCCTATGCAGAGAGTCAGTCAAGCAGGTGTTGGAGGGTCGCTTCTGGTTCTAATCATGCAACAGCAATATAATTTCCTTGGGATTCTCTCATTAGTTAAGGAGCCAATTTCTGAAGCGCCTTTATCTCGGAAAGGAAGTGGATGCCTACTCTCTATTCAGAGCAGAACAGCCTTTTCTTTAGTGGTATTTACAAAGGCACAGTCATGGAGCAAAATGTTAATGAAATCTTGGAACTGAGGAAAAACAACAACCCAGATTCTGATTTTATTCCTGCAGTGTGGTTGTTGTTGTTGTTGTTGTTCAGTCGTTAAGTCGTGTCCGACCCTTCGTGATCCCATGAACCATATCCCGCCAGGCCTTCCTGTCCTCCACTATCTTCCTGAGTTCGCTCATTTTCATGTTTGTTGCATCGGTGATGCTGTCTAACCATCTCATCCTTGGCCTTCCCCTTCTCCTTTTGCCTTCAATCTTTCCCAGCATCAGAGTCTTCTCCAGAGAGTCCTCTCTTCGCATTAGGTGGCCAAAATATTTGAGTTTCAGCCTTAGTACCTGTCCTTCCAGGGAACAGTCAGGCTTGATTTCATTTAGAATTGACTGATTTGATCTCCTAGCAGTCCAAGGGACTCTCAGGAGTCTTCTCCAGCACCACAGTTCAAAAGCATCTATTCTTCGGCGCTCAGCCTTCCTTATGGTCCAACTCTCACAACCATACATTGCTATTGGGAACACCATCGCCCTGACTATACGAACTTTTGTTGGCATGGTGATATCTCTGCTTTTTATTATGCTGTCTAAGTTTGCCATAGCTTTCCTTCCAAGGAGTAAGCGTCTTTTAATTTCATGGCTGCTGTCTCCGTCTGCAGTGATCTTGGCGCCCAGAAAAGTAAAATCTGTTACTGCTTCCATTTCTGCCCCTTCTATTTGCCAGGAATTGATGGGACCCGATGCCATGATCTTAGTTTTATTAATGTTGAGTTTCAAGCCAACTTTTGCACTCTCCTCTTTCACCCTCATCAAGAGGCTCTTTAGTTCTTCTTCACTTTCTGCCATTAGGGTGGTATCGTCTGCATATCTGAGGTTGTTGATATTTCTCCCGGCAATCTTGATTCCGGCTTGTGATTCATTCAGCCCTGCATTTCTCATAATGTACTCTGCATATAAGTTAAATAAGCAGGGTGACAATATACAGCCTTGCCGTACTCCGTTCCCAATTTTGAACCAATCAGTTGTTCCATGGCCGGTTTGAACTGTTGCTTCTTGACCCGCATACAGGTTTCTCAGGAGACAGGTAAGGTGGTCTGGTACCCCCATCTCTTTAAGAATTTTCCACAGTTTGTTGTGATCCACACAATCAAAGGCTTTTGCGTAGTCAATGAAGCAGAAGTAGGTGTTTTTTTGGAACTCTCGTGCTTTCTCTATGATCCAGCGCATGTTGGCAATTTGATCTCTAGTTCCTCTGCCTCTTCGAAACCCAGCTTGTACGTCCGGTAGTTCTCGGTCCACGTACTGCTGAAGCCTAGCTTGTAGGATTTTGAGCATAACCTTGCTAGCATGTGAAATGAGTGCAATTGTACGGTAGTTTGAACACTCTTTGGCACTGCCCTTCTTTGGAGTTGGAACGTAAACGGACCTTTTCCAATCCTTTGGCCACTGCTGAGTTTTCCAAATTTGTTGGCATATTGAGTGCAGCACTTTCACAGCATCATCATTTAGGATTTTAAGTAGCTCAGCTGGGATATTATCATCTCCACTAGCTTTGTTGTTAGTAATGCTACCTAAGGCCCACTTGACTTCACTCTCTAGGATGTCCGGCTCTGGGTCAGTGACCACACCAGCGTGGTCATCAGGAACATTAAGATCTTTCTTGTATAGTTCTTCTGTGTATTCTTGCCATCTCTTAATATCTTCTGCTTCTGTTAGGTCCTTGCCTTTTTTGTCCTTTATCATGCCCATCTTTGCACAAAACGTTCCCTTGATATCTCCAATTTTCTTGAAGAGATCTCTAGTCCTCCCCATTCTGTTGTTTTCCTCGATTTCCTTGCACTGTTCATTTAAGAAGGCCTTCTTATCTCTCCTTGCTATTCTCTGGAACTCTGCATTCAGTTGTTTATATCTTTCCCTTTCACCCTTGCTTTTTGCATTCCTTCTTTCCACAGCTATTTGTAAAGCCTCATCTGACAGCCACTTTGCTTTCTTGCATTCCTTTTTCTTTGGGATGGTTTTAGTTGCTGCCTCCTGTACAATGTTACGAACTTCCGTCCATAGTTCTTCAGGCACTCTGTCTACCAGGTCTAATGCCCTAAATCTATTCTTCACCTCCACTGTATACTCATAAGGGATATGGTTTAGGTCATATCTGACTGGTCTAGTGGTGTTCCCTACATTCTTCAGTTTAAGCCTGAATTTTGCAGTAAGAAGCTCATGATCTGAGCCACAGTCAGCTCCAGGTCTTGTTTTTACTGATTGTATAGAGCTTCTCCATCTTTGGTTGCAAAGCACATAATCTATCTGGTTTCGGTATTGACCATCTGGTGATGTCCATGTGTAGAGTCGCCTCTTGTGTTGTTGGAAAAGAGTGTTTGCTATGACCAGCGTGTTCTCTTGACAGAACTCTGTTAGCCTTTGCCCTGCTTCATTTTGCGCTCCAAGGCCAAACTTGCCTGTTCCGTTTATTTCTTGATTTCCTACTTTAGCATTCCAGTCTCCTATGATGTAAAGGACATCTTTTTTGGGTGCTAGTTCTAGAAGGTGTTGCAGGTCTTCATAGAACCGGTCAACTTCATCTTCTTCGGCATCAGTGGTTGGGGCATACACTTGGATTACTGTAATGTTGAATGGTTTGCCTTGGATTCGAACTGAAATCATTCTGTCATTTTTGAGGTTGCACCCCAGTACTGCCTTTCCCACTCTTTTATTGACTATGAGGGCTACTCCATTTCTTCTAAGGGATTCATGCCCACAGTAGTAGATATGATGGTCACCTGACTTAAATTCGCCCATGCCCGTCCATTTTAGTTCGCTGATTCCCAAGATGTCAATGTTCAATCTTATCATCTCATTTTTGACCACATCCAGCTTGCCTTGATTCATAGACCTCACATTCCATGTTCCTACGCAGTATTGCTCCTTGCAGCATTGGATTTTCCTTTCAACCTCAAACACATCCACAGCTGGACGTCCTTTCGGCTTTGGCCCAGCCGCTTCACTCTTTCTGGGTCTACTTGGAATAGTCCTCCGCTCTTCCTCAGTAGCATATTGGACACCTTCCGACCTGAGGGGCTCATCTTCCGGCGTCATATCTTTTAGCCTTTTGGTACTGTTCATGGGATTTTCTTGGCAAGGTTACTGGAGTGGGTTGCCATTTCCTTCTCCAGTGGATCACTTTTAGTCAGAACTCTCTGCTACGACCTGTCCGTCTTGGGTGTCCCTGCACGGCATAGCTCATGGCTTCATTGAGTTACGCAAGCCCCTTCGCCACGACAAGGCAATGATCCATGAAGGAGGCAGTGTGGTTACCGCTGGAAAAAGTCCATCAGTTATGAAGGGACTTGTGCCCCCAAAGCAAGTAGCTACCTTGCAGTCTCATTAATCTGAGCACTATCCCACATGATCCTCCCATATAATGAAGTTCTGGGATAGAAATGTTACCATTGCAGTTTTGATCCCTTCCCACTGAAGCAATCCCCCCCCCCAAAAAAAACATACCATACCAATAAAGAGAAGACTAGATCTAAAAAGGACTTCCAACCCCTACCTGTCATCAGGGTCATTTACCTAGGAGCCCTCTACTGAATTACGATGCAATCCAAACCACCGTATGCCATAGGCAGAGCACCAGGTGCATTGTAGAAAGCTGTATTAAAAGCAAGACTGCTGCAGTGCTCTCTTTGTGGGGCTGCCTTTGAAGACTGTTCAGAAATGGCAATTGCTGCAGAATGTGGCAGCTAGGATGTTGGTGAGGGCCTGGAAATCAGTCCACCTACAGTAATGTTTATATTCTGTCAGCTACACTAGTTTTCCGTCTGTTTTGAACTTCCAGGCAAATTTGAAAATGGTGAATTTAGTCCTTAAAGCCTTATGCAGTCTGCACTGGTGTCGCTGCAGAGGGGGCAGAACTCTAAGTTCCGCCGCGGTCCGACCCTCCGTTACACGGGAGCACGAAGCGCCCCCTCGCCTTCGGAGCCATTCAAGTCGGTGAAAGCAACGCGGAGGGAGTCTCCGGGGCAGGGGTGCTTCGTGCTCCCGTGTAACGGAGGGTCGGACCGCGGCGGAACTTAGAGCTCCTCCCCACCTTCAGCGACGCCCGTGGCAGTCTGGGACCAGGTTAGATCAAGGACTGTATAGTCCAAGGGTGGCCAAACTTGCTTCTTGTAAGAGCCACATATGATAAACTTCAGATGTTTGAGAGCCCCAAGTGAGATGTTTGAGAGCCACAATATTTAAGAAGCATTTAAATTCTTAAATATATTTATTGGAATCGGAGCAACACTAAACTTATATTTTAATCCAGTGGACTCTCAGTTTATACCTGGTAAATAATTATTATAAAGCTTGAAAATTTCTTACTTACTTTTTATATTAATTGTGATGCAAAAAGGAGCTCAGCCAACGTATTTCCGAGAGCCGCGCATTATAGGTCAAAGAACCACATGTGGCTCAGGAGCCACAGTTTGGCCACCCCTGGTATAGTCCCAAGTGAACCTGTCTACATTCTTATATCAGCATCAGCGGTGCTGCTCTCCGGTCTGCCGTAACGGGTTCCTTTGCTGGGCACTGGAGACAGGACCTTTCCAGTGATGGAAGATCAGACCGCTGGACCTCCTTCCCCAGGGAGATGTGTCAGGGACCCTCTTTTACCATCTTTAAATGGCATCAGAAAACTTGTTTTTCATTTTGCAAAGCTTTTAATGGGATGTCTTATCAGTGAAACCAAATCTGCTGTTCAATTGTTTTATATTGTAGAGTTGTTGTTTTTAATTGTATTTTAAAAATATTTGTCAGCTGCTTTTTGTCTGTTTTTAACAAGGAAAGGTGGGATTAAAAAAAGAAAACATGTTAAAATCAATAAATAAGGAGCACCCGAGGAGTCATGCAGTGAGCTAATCTGCACAGGAAGATAGTCCTTGGTCACTGGCCAGTCTGACCAGAAAAAACAACAACACAAAACCTAGCACCAAATACGACAACTTGGCAGACCTTGAGCAAAACCTGTCCACTGTTCTCTCTCCAGCCGTGCCTGTTGTCATCAGTTCAGGGTTATGTCCAAACTGGGAGCCCTGTTCTAGTTT
The DNA here is from genome assembly GCA_026170595.1 of Plestiodon gilberti rubricaudatus. Lineage (NCBI taxonomy): Eukaryota > Metazoa > Chordata > Lepidosauria > Squamata > Scincidae > Plestiodon > Plestiodon gilberti. The sequence goes on from JANXHW010000005.1 coordinate 113,145,944, forward strand.
CTTGAATATGCTGGCATGTTCTTTTTTGACTCACTTGATGCAAGCATGGATAGTGGTTTTCCCTGATTTTCATAAAACCACAGAAAAAAAATCGTGGTTTTATGAAAATCAGGGATTTGAGACAGTACCACTAATCAAGAGCAGGATTGTCCACATCTGCAATGCTCCTCTGCCTCCTGGTTCGACTGCAGATGGCTCTTTATTGGTAATGTTGCTCTGCCAATTTCACAAACAAGAGGAGGTGAAACAAAAATGATGGGCCGCCTTTCCCCCTTTCTGCTCCCTTTCACTTGCGGGTGCTCGGATGCTAATGTGAATGCTGGAGCAGATTTTTCACTGTGAGGGCGCCCTGGTGAATTCTCTTTGAACTTTTGTAGATGTATGTGTCAGTAGGGTGAAACTGACATTCTCTATGCAAAAGGACGATTAGAAGATCAAAGCTGTGTTGCTGCTATAATGTGGGAAAAGTGCAAAACCTGTGGACTGCAGTAAAGAGGAATAATCTTTCAAGTGTGATTTAAAAAGTCCCAATTTAAATATGAGCTAAGAACTCAGAAGCACATGAAACTGAAATAATAATGAAAGAGGCTTGGGAGCTTGAGTTGTCTTTTTTTTTTTTTTTAGACTGATTCAAGATCTTACTGGAATCGGAGCAAAGAGTGTTATGGTTTTTTAGTCTTTCTGTTTAAAATGAAGGAATGAAAGTACAATTTAGGTTGAAATCCTATACCTGCTTACCTAGGAGTAAGACCCACTGAACACAGTGGGACTTGCTTCTGAGCAGACATGCCTAGGATTGCACTGTTTCATTATTGCCTTCTCCTTGTGCTGCTGTTCCTATATATACAAGGACTGTCTTGTGATTGTTTTAGCTTGTCAAGTAACTTCTTTGTGTCATTATTTGATACCCTGTTTTTCTATAAACATTTCATAGTCAAAGTGGATTACAAAACATAAAATAGCAGAAATCTGTGAATTAAGAATGTAACAACCTACAATTAATGGTCGTAAAATGATAAAATAGCATCATTAAGCTAAAGCCTCTTTAAAAGTAGCAGATCATTAAACATTAACAGTCTAACAGCGCAATCCTGCCTAACTTTAGGCCGGCAGAGCGCACGCTCTGCTGACCTAAGGAGTCGCAAAAGTGCCGTAAAGCACTTTTGCGGCTCCTCTAGTGTAAGCGGTGGAGGCTGGCACCGCTCACACCGCAGTCGCCCAGGACCTGCGCCGGCCGACCCAGGTAAATCCTAGGCCGGTTGGTGGGAAGGTGTGGGGAGGGCAGGCTGGGGTGGCGAGGGAGGGACCACTGAGGGGGCAGGGGTATTGGCGCCGATATCCCAAGTCCCTTCTTGGGCTGGGCTGGCCTTACATGGCCTCCTCGGTTGTGCACCAGCTAAAATTGCTGGTACACATCCAAGGAGGCCCATTCGTCCCCTTCCCCCGAAGTGAGCCCTGACCACACTTGCGTGGCCCGCAACCCAGCTAAGATGCAGCGGCCGGCCATTTTGGCTGGCCGCCCCATCTTAGGCAGGATCGGGCTGCCCATACAAGAAGAGAGAGAACCTGTATTTTGAAGGGCAGGCTTTTTGTATGTACAGTACAATTCTGAGAATTTGTTCTTGCTCTTGTAATTAATACTGATTTCAGGAATTAGTTACCTAGGACAGAATTACCTCTGACAAAGAGCTACAAACCTGCCCCTCAAAATACAGCCCTGTGTCAAGCTCCCCACTTCCCTTTATAATGGCTAGTTCACCTGACCCTCTGTCTATATGGGGTGCATTTCTGGTAGCAGTAGCCAGTGGAGTGGAGTGGAGCCAGGGAAGTACATATTACGATATCAGGACACGGGATAAAAAAAACAACAATGGGAAGTTGTTGGGAACTTGAAATAGGGTTGCCATGTGTTCTTTGTAATGTGTCCATCTGTCCTAGTGCCTGCAGTAAAGACTTAATTCATGAAAGGAACGTCATGTTTTAGAGCAGGGTGACCAACAATACAACAAGCTCATGATTTATACTTATACAAGAAAACATACCCTTGTTTACTTGTTTGGAAACTATGTTTATTGCATTTATATCCCACTCTTCCTCCAGTGATCTCAAAGCGACATATATAATTGGTTGCCTCACCAGTACTCTGTGAGGTCAGTTAGGGTAAAGGCCTGTGATCATCTAGTGAGCTCGGTGGCGGACAGCGCAATCCTATCTAAAATACACAACCAGTGCAGCAAGAACAGGAGGCCCCAGAACGGAAAGGGGATTCAAATCCCCTCCTAAGGGGGATTCAAAGGGGATTTAAATCTCCCCTCCCCTGCTGGTTACACTGGTGGCGTAAGTTGGATAGGATTGCGTTGTGAGTGAGGTTCAAGGTCCAATTTGAACCTTGACCTCTCCAGTTCTAGTCAGCAACCAGAACACCAGACTGGTTCTATTCACTGTTGTTCTTTGCAAAATATATACCGGAAAATCCTACCTAATTGCCCAGCTTCTGTTTCACCAGAGAGTGGAATCCAGGGTGGGGCTATGCAGAAGAAGCTGACTCAGTTGCCCATGGCTCCTGTTTAGTGCTATGAGACTGAGCCCAATCCTATGCATATCTACTCAGAAGTAAATCCTATTATAGTCAATGGGGCTTACTCCCAGGTAAGTGTGGATAGGATTTTGCAGCCTAAGTCGGCAAGCAAAAGTCTCAGACACAGGTGAGAGAGGACAACCCTTACCTGGTTGCAACAAATTTTTTTGTGCCCATTCTTACTCCTATGGAGGAAAAGTGCACTTGGGAAGCAATGCTACAGAGGAGAGGACATATGTGATGACACATGGTGACTTGGGAGAGACACCTGTGGGCTGATATGTGCCATATCTAATTGATACACAAACGTTTGTCCTTGGTGGATGCAACAGAGTTTTTGATCTAGTCTACAGCAAAACCTTTGTGTGATGGCAGCCATTGGCTTGTTTATTTGCCTTGTTTCCTCTCTAGATTTCGTGCCACAGTGTACCCTTGCCCAGAGTCGGCTGGAGAGCGAAGAGAAATGGCTGCTGGTGTGAATACAAGGATTGAAGATCTAAATACTGTACGTGACCTTTGGTCTTGCTCTCGGGGCTTAGACTTAAGTAACTGGGGTTGCCCAGAGTTAGGTTCAGGTCCAGGTTTCAGGAGGCCCTTGGCAAATTATCTTCCATGAGCCCCAAGAGAGTCATTTCATCATCATCACACAAAGGCTGTGTGCACAGAGGTGGTCTTGGGGATCAGCAGTGGGTCTTCTGAGGACCATGAGCCCTCGGCAGCTGCTCAACCATGTTGACCTCTGATGCAGCTCTGTCGAGTGTGTAAGATGTGATCAGAGGGCCAATGAACATCTGGATTACAGTTGAGAGGATTTTCCCCCATTCTGTTCATTTTTTGTTCTCCGAGTTACACTCCTCGAATCCCAACTTAGCTAGGATAATTTTGTTGAACTGGAGCATGTGCAGTTTGCAGTAGCAATCCGGCCCTACAGTTCATTTCTATCTTCCTCTCCGTGACACTGATGGGCACGTGTGCATTGATAAAACACTATAAGAAAGCAATACTGAGGTCGTCATACCATGATTGCATTAAATTCTTTTTGTGTAGTGTTTTACTCATTGTTAACACTCATTTAGTGTTAGTGCACATGTATTTATGTGCCTTGGTAAAACACCACACAACAAGAACCTTGATGCAGCTGTGTGTACCATCACATCAGGTGTGGCATTTTTTTTTTTTTTTTGGCAGTATCTTATCAATGGCTAAGTCATGACCTTCCAATAAATGATGTGACCTAAGACTTTGTCCATGTGTGGCTTACAGGTGATCACTCAAACAGAGTCCCATCGTCAGGGACTGTTGAAGGAAGTATCTGCAAAGCTGTGGAACTGGGGGATCAAGGTGAAGAAAATGAAGGCCATCTACCACATCCTGAACTCTTGCAACATTGATGTCACCCAGCAGTGTGTCATTGCTGAGATCTGGTTCCCCGTTGTAGACACTGGCAGGATAAAAAGGGCTCTGAGTCAAGGAATGGTAAGATGCTGTATCTGGAATTTTTGGTCTGTTTCCAGATGAGCAGGTTTTTAGAGAAATGACTTTTAAACCCAAATTAGTCTCTCGTTGCTGATCCATTGACCGCTTTCTTGTTCTTACGACTTTTTCTAAGTTTGTTTTCACTTGCAACTACTTGAGTTCCAGTGATGCAGCAGCAGCCCTTGAGCTGTGAAAGCCTTCATAACAAGGTTTAAAAAAAAAAATGAAAACAGCTGCTATCAGCTGGGCAAGAGCTCTAATTGTGGGAATTTTATAATGGTAATCTATGACCCTTGGAAAAGACCCTCAGAATATGTTGTGAACCAAACAAATAATTTGTAGACTTTGCTGACGGAAGCTGTTTTTGCTGCTTCCATTTTACTGCTTCATTCTACTATATATGGAAAAACTTTATATTGCAGCCGTCCTAATATAGAAGAAGCTGTTTTACACATGTTTGCAGCTTGGAGACCGTTCCTTCCCTTGGGTCCTTGGTGATCTTCATAATTACCCAGACTGCATTTTGATGATACCAGCCGTACAATGAGGGTACATAGTGGGCATTCTTGGTGGCAGATCAGCAATTGCAGAGACTCCTCTCCTTGGTGCCAGGTGCAAGGGAGTGGCAACAGGAAACAGGTTTCTTGTGACTTGTGTGAGCATCTGGTGGGGCCACTGTGAGATACAGGAAGCTGGACTAGATGGGCCTTTGGCCTGATCCAGCAGGGCTCTTCTTATGTTCTTATGGTGCATTTTTGGAAGCACTTTTGCTTGGGCTAGAGTTAATGGAAGTGCTCCATCCTTATCTATTACTTTACTTTTGTTCTGTTCTGTACAGTGAGACCATTGGGGGACAAAGAGTTTTATGGAGGGGGTTTTCTTGGAAAAGGTGTCTTGGAAATAAGCAAAAATTGGTGTGTTTCAAATTCTGTGTAGAAATATTTCAGTGACTGTATATTTCTGCTCAAAATTTTCCATTTCTAAGAATGTATTATAACATAATGGATACAATACCTGTCAAATTAGCCAATTTCAAAGCTACAATTAAGGTTTTTTTCTTCAGATAACTATATCTGACTATATCTGACACCTATCTTTAAGCCCATGTAATTGTTCATAATAAACGTCAGTGTAGAATCGGAGCTATTGTGAACTGCTTTTTGTTGAAAAGTGGTAGATATTCCTAATAATAATAATAATAATAATAATAATGATGATGATGATGATGATGATGATTATTATTAATATTATTTTTATTATTAATATGGGGGAATTCTATGGTCTTTTCAGCATCTGAGGCCCTGTTCCATGTTCCACTGATGACAGACGTTTGGTGGTTTTCTACTAGGAACAGGGCCTCTTTGGTGGTGACCAGCATTCCTTCTAAGGGGTCTGCGCAGACCCCTTCAGCAGCTGCAAAACATTGCGACTTGTGCTGACACTGCTTCTGGATGTCTGGAGATGACGTCATTGCTGAACTTCCAGGCTGTTGAGCTCCCCACTTCACTGAGCTCCGCTGGGAGGTGCGCAGCCACACACTGGGGAAGAATAATAATAATAATAATAATAATAATAATAATAATTATTATTATTATTATTATTATTATTATTATTATTATTATTATTATTATTATTATTATAAGAGGGAATAATGGTGGTGACACCAACTTTGTGGAATTCTCTCCTTAAGGAAGCCCACAGGACACCCTCGCTCTGTACCTTCAAGCTTGGTCAAGAAATGGCTTTTTAAACAGGGTTTCCGAGTCTGGCCGATTCGAATTGTTGCTAGATTGGCCCTTTTCTGTTAGTTTTTCTACAGATTCAACCAGTTTAGTTGCATTGGCTTCCCTATAAAGAAGCTTGAGAACTGTAGTTCAGTGAGGGCACTTAAGATGTCTGTCAGAAAACTCTCATCAGTCCTTTCCAAGGATTTCTGTATTTTTCTTTTGCAGATGCTGTGACACCCAAACTGCCATAAAGCTAGTTTTAGGTTTACAATTAGGTACAACTCAGATTGTTTCCCTCTGATTGCAGGAACGTAGTGGCTCTATGATCAACCCTATCCTGACAGCTATACAGACCAAGATGTCTCCTCCTACCTTTAATAGGACAAATAAATTCACTGTAGGCTTCCAGACCATTGTGGATGCCTATGGTGTGGGAAATTACAGGGAGATAAATCCAGGTAAATAATTCTATATCTTTTTTTAATTGCTTTATCATCTTTGTTTTGAAATGTTGTAATTTCTCCTGTATATTGATTTCTTATGGAACATTTAGATATATTGAAGCAGATGTTGGTTTTGCTATATATTAGCTTTATTATTGAATTATCATTCTGCTTTGATTTATTGTAAGCTGCCTTGAACGCATTTCTTTGGAAACGTGGCATACAAATATCTGGCTTCTTAGATTGAGGATTTGGGGTAAAATGAGAGAGGTCTCTATTGGAGGCAGGCAGGATGTCTGGCTCAGTTGGTAGAGTTGTTGCCTTGTAAGCCTGAAGATCAGTGAACGGCCAGTTCGAGACACACTGCTGACAAAGCTGTGAAACCCTCTGTGAGGAGAGAGAAAGCTGCCAGCTGCGTTGGCCGAGCATGGGAGGCGACAGCCAGGGAGAGACCAGACTGCAAAGGATACCATCTGGAATGTAGTGGCTCATGAAAAATTGAACGTATCAGATGTACTACTAGATTGGGGGTAGTCTTATTACAGCAGTCAGATGAAGAAAACCTACATCCTATAGCATATATGCTATATGCTATATATTATTGCTTAGATAATGATTTTTCAATTATATATATATATATATATATATATATATATATATATATTAGAAGAAAAGTCAATAATATGGCTTCCTTTTTTATATATTTATATTTTATTGATATATTAAAACATAAAAACAATACATATTTCATAAAGTTATAGCAAGCACGAAGCAATACATCCTACTAGCATACTATTCACTATTTTCTACATATAATATCCAACTAAGCCAAAATAACACCCACATTCTATTCATTAAATCCGCATATCATCACATCGTTCTTCTCTCTCTTAAAAAATCGATAAATAGTTTCCAGTTATTCACGAAGTTAACTGACTTTTCCTTAATTAAAATTGTAAGTTTATCCATTTCAGCATAGTTCAAAACTTTCAGCCACCAATCTTTCAGCGAAGGTATCTCTGAATTCTTCCAGTATTGTGCATATAAAATTCTTGCCGCAGCTATCATATATAAAAACAAAGTTTGAAATTTTTCGCCTACATGATCATCCCTCATACCCAACAAAAAGGTTTCCGGTTTCATTTGAAACTCAATATGGCTTCCTTTTATTATAAAAAAGCACATGAAAAAACTCACCACACTGCTGTGAACTGCTCTGAGCTCATGGAATAGACAGAGCATGATGTAAAAAGCACAGCCAGCCAGCAACGTGCCTCTTATAGGATGCTCAGCGCCATTACCAGAGCCCACTGTTTAAATAATTATCAATTATAACTAATTTCTGGTGGAGAAAACGCCTGTGGGGAATGTTGTTCCAAACAGTCACTTCATTGGAAAATTAACAAGAGCATTTCTTCACTGTGTGGCCTCAAAGGGCTCATGACAAGGCTGTCCAATAGCACCACCTGGTGATTCCAAATGGTGATAGCACATGTTTTAAAGCCTCTTCACAGGTTGGTTTTTGTACATGCTGAGATCAGTACAGGTTGGATTTTTCAGTGGAGTTTGAAGCAATGGGCCATTTGCTGTTGCTATATAAACCAACCAGCTTACGTTCGGATTGTCCGTTGCCTCTAGGAAGTCTGGGTTAGGGAGTTTTCAGTGACAGGAAATGGAGTTGTAATGCCTCCTGCTTCCATAACATTGGGAATTCCATTACTCTGGCATTTGCAGATGCTTCTGAGCATGTTTGGACATGTCCATTGCTGCTGGGGACCATGGGAAATGTAATTCCCAATGCTGCTGTGCTGGCTCAATCCATTGAGTAGATACACATTTCTTGCAGATGCCCCTTCTCTTTTGTGTAAGGGAAATTTTGGGAAAGTGGAGCGAACCGGCAGCAAGGAGAGCTGTCTGTCAGCAAAGAGAAGTATTGCAAGCTAGGCCCAAATTTCAGGAGTGTTTGGGCTCGACTCCTAATGGCTTCTTGTTTTCTAACCTGTGGGGAAATTCATTTCTGGACCTTCCCAAGTTCTGGGTTTTGGCACCATCACTAAATATCATGATGGAAGCCCAGTGTGACCAGGACAGATGAGCCTGCAACTGGCTTTTCTGCATTTAATTACCGTATTGTCCCGAGTATAAGACGCACCTGATTATAAGACGCACCCTTAAAGTTTGGTGCTATTAAAAAAATGTAATTAAATCACTGGCATTAAATTGCAACAGCCTGATTATAAGATGCACCCCTAGTTTAAAAACTTAAATTAGGAGAAAAAAGTGAGTCTTATACTCAGACCAATACGGTATTTGTGTTGCTTTAGCAACCCACTTCCTTTAAGGGAATGACCTTTCTGCCTTTTCCCTTCCCACAGCCCCCTACACTATCATTACCTTCCCCTTTCTGTTTGCGGTGATGTTTGGTGATTGTGGACATGGGACTGTCATGCTGGCCTTTGCTCTCTGGATGGTCGTGAATGAGAAGTCCCTTTTAGCCCAGAAGACCAATAATGAGGTGAGTGACCTTGGGTGAAATTGTCTCCTTATGGAAGCCTTCTAAGATTTATTCCAGGGGTAGTGAATTCATTTATTTTCAAACTAGCAACACGGGGGGTGGGCGGGAGGAGCGAGAGGAAATGGGTGAAGAACTAAACTTATAGACCTTGTTACATTCTACATGCTGTTTATGAAGATCTTGAGAGTACTTTTCGTAATTTTCCCATGCAGATCTGGAACACCTTTTTCAGCGGCCGCTACCTAGTCTTGCTCATGAGCATCTTCTCTATCTACACTGGCTTCATCTACAACGATTGCTTCTCCAAATCGTTCAATATATTCGGGTCTTCTTGGCATATCCGGCCCATGTTCATCAGCGGTAATTGGACGTAAGTGGCAAACTGGGTGTTTTGTGAGCCAAGCTAGATGTTGCCTTAATACATGGCTGCTGCAGAGAACAGCGGCCATATGTCTGGCCCTTCCATAGCATCTTGTGAAACTTACCTTGAGTCACGGTGTCACAACCTTCCTTCCATATTCCCTTGCTCCCTTCCCAGCAGCAGCTAATGATGCAGACCATTTGCGTTTAGGATGAGAGCATGAATGAGAAATAAACCTTTTTTTTCTTTCAGACACCTAGCATATCTAGCAAAGTGCCCCTTGTCCTAGAAATTAACTTTGCCTCTTCCCTGCCCCCTGCAATATTTTCTCTGGTGGCACCACGAGGGGGGGGGGAGATGCCCTCCTTGCTGCTGCCTTGTCTCCTTTTCTTACACGTTCATAGCGTGCTACTTGGAGCTAAGCAATGGTTTGTGGCAGAGGTGAAACTAGACTGGAGCGGAGGCAAGTAGTTCTGCAAGACTCCGTTACACCGGAGTCAGCGGCCCCTCCCCTTTGCTGTTGGAGCCATTCCGGCAGCGACAGGAGAGTGTCCTATGTGTTGCCATTGCCACCAGAATGGCTCCAACAGCAAGGGGGAGGGGCCGTTGACTCAGGTGTAACGGAGTCTTGCAGAACTACTTGCCTCCGCTCCAGTCTAGCTACGCCACTGGTTTGGGGTCTTCTGTAAAATAAACAAAACTCTTCATCGTGACGCACCGATGGAAGCTCACCACTCTGCTGGGAGAACCCGAAGCATCCAGCTCTCAGCATTCTCTCTTCCTTTTCCTCTAGTGATTATATTGTTCATACAGCACCTGATGGACTCCAGCTGAACCCAACAGTGCGGGGAGTGTATTCTGGAAACCCCTATCCTTTTGGAATTGATCCGGTAATAAAAAAAAGATTTCCCGTGATCTGGTTCATCTGGTAGTGGATCCTAGGAAAGGGTTGCTGGACTATTTGTTGGGGCAGCCACCAAGGTTTTGGGGAAGATGTTGGCAATGGCCACAATAGCTCAAAAGGCAGCAGTTAGGCCCAAGATGAGATTCAGGGATTTCATCTCAGAGTTTACAATCTACAACAACAGAGAGAATGAGGGAGGGAAGGTTGTGGGCAGGTGTATTTAAAAATGGTTACAGCTGGGAATGAGGATTAAGAGGATAAATCAAAGGTAGAGTTTTGAGGAGGGGAATTTGAAGGGAGGAAGAAAAGTGGCTCCACATATAATATCTTGCAGTTGATGGGTGAAATGATGCTCCCCCAATAGAGCTGCTTCCAGAGTAAACAATGTTCAGTTGTTTTTTTCATGTATTAATGAATCAAATAATTTGCATACCACAGAAACCTCAGCAGAAGTGCATTTTTAATCTAGCCTATCGAAGGAAAGTGTGACGCAACTTCTAAGGTAGCGACTGAATGAGTGTAACTGTTGTCAGTGGCCAATAGATGGCAGCATTGATTGCAAATGCACCTCTTAGTATCAGTGGTGGAATGGATGACTCTGCACAGGGCTATGGTTCTATACCTGTGCCCTGATTTAATTAATTACGCACAGGTTGGCATGTTGGGAAGAAGGCTTGACTAGGCTGAACACACCTTCCTGACTGCTGGGTGTGATTTTTTTACATGCAGGGCGGTTTTTTCCCATGTGGGGGAGCATCCAAATACTGTATGCAGTGGGGCTCCACATGCAGCTTTAAAGTGTCACACTCCATTTAAAGTTTTTTCTGCTGGATTCTGTGGAATGTATAAAATGGCTCTTTGTCAACTAATGATAAGAAGTGAGGGCAGCTGCACTCCACAACACGAGGAGCCTGTGTGTTGACCTGGGGTGTTATGCTTTATAAGTAAATAAATAAAATAGTACACAGCGGGGGGGGAGGCATAAAGAGGGGGCAAAACCACATCAGGGGGTAGGGGGCTTTAGCAACTGACCGCTGCCTTGGTTCCTATCTCAATCCCCCCCCTTAAGTATTTTTAAAGCTTCAACTGACTTTCAGTCGAAGCTTCTTCTTTTTTTGAAAAATGATGAATAGTGCACAGGGTGTGTGTGCATGATTGGGGCAGAGGCTAAGTGCAAAAACCTCCCTGTTCCCCACGATACTTCGCCCCATTCTGTGTCCCTCCCATGAGCATTTTTTTTTAAAGCAAGGAGCTACTGGCCAACACACATGTTGTTGTAACAAGTATTCTTTCAGCAGAAGGGTACTGTCAAGGTTGAGAAGATTTGTGCAGCCCTACAGAAGAATGTTCAAACGAGCTCGGAGAGGGTGGTTGACAATTCTTTCAAACAGAGAAGGGTAATGCCTTCTCTTTTTGGTTGCATGTTCTTAAAGGCCTCGTTTTTATTTGGATACTCATCGTCCCCTTATTTGTTTCTCCAAGATCTGGAACATTGCCAAGAACAAGCTGACATTCTTAAACTCCTTCAAAATGAAGATGTCTGTCATTGTGGGGATTGTACACATGGTCTTTGGGGTGACCCTCAGCCTGTTCAACCATCTGTAAGTTTAACTGCTTCATAGTGGCCAGTAGACTGCTATGAGTCCTTTACTGGTCTGCTGGGAATCCTGTGTGAGTGAACTGAAACCCTATTTTTTCACTGAGTAGTCTTGGAGATGCCACAGCCTCTGAGATCAGTATCATCTCATCCTAAGGGTCAGACTCTATTTGATTAAATTTGTAGGTGTGTGTGTAAGAAACTTAAGTAGTGGCTGCGGCGGGGGGGTATCAGGATTGGGACCATGGTATGGGGGAGGGGACTTTGCCCTTGCTTTGGTCCTGATCTGGATTGAACCCGCCCCCTCCCCACAGTTGCTGTTTGCTGTAGGAGGGAAGCTCCCATTGGCACCAAGCTCCTGTGGGTAGACGTCCCTCTTCTCTATGCCATGATAGGTGGGCCCTGCTCCTGGACTCTTTGCCTTGCTTCACACCCCTTCTCTGTAGGATTCGCCTGTCCTTAGTAACTCCCCTTTCCTGTTAGCAGACTTTGTCTGCATGCAACAAAGCACCCCACATACATGCAACGTAGAGGCTCTGCTCCTTTGTTTTGTCCTTGTTTCTCTCTGCTCCACTTCCTGATAGACACATGGACACACTCTTCCCCCAGCCCAGTCTGGAATGGATTTATTCTTTCTAAGCTTGGATGTTTTCTCAGAGTTCTCTGATCCATTCCAAATACTTCCCTACTACTTCCACTTCCCCCAGCCTTCCCTACAGCTGATTTTCCTCTTCCCCTTCCTCCTTGTCAGCTGACTTGCCCCCTTCCTGTTCCTTAAATGTTACCTGTGAGCACCAAATAGGGCTGATCCTTAGGCATTCAAAACCTTACAAACAGGAAGGGCCCCAATGCAAAGATCTCATTTGCCAGGACTGTGTCAGTTACACCACTGTCCAGATTCTTGTGGCAACCTTCTTGTGTTTGGTGTTTTTTTTTTACTCTGTTCAGGATGGATTGGCTTGTAATCTGAGTCAGATGGCTTTGACAGGGTGGCGCTGATTTCTGTTGGAACCGCCACACCAAAATAAGCCAGAAGATGGTCTAGCATGGCCCAGGGGCGCTTCCAGATGTGCCCCTCTTGCAGCACCAGGCAGTGCTTTCCTGCCTGCAGTCACATCTGGAATTGCCACATGGCTTCCACGCTGTTGTAGATACAGCATATTTTGGAGGTGAAGTAGAGGAACCTTCCCCCTTTTAAATAAGAATAATTCCAGTATTTATATACTGCCTTTCTTGGTCATTGGATTTCTCCTCTGACTTTTAATTCAAGGCGGTTTACAGCAGGTAGGCAATTCTAAACCAAATGGTTTGTACATTCAATAAATATCTTAATATTTTTAGGACGCTTCTTTCCAGGTGTTTCCTTTCACGGTCTGGCCTCTCTCTGGCATTCCCCTCACATGCGTTGACTGACAGGCAACTCCCTCTCACGGAGCACCCTTCCTGTACCTGTTGTGATCTCTTGAATCTGGATGTGCACCTTTCCAAAAAGATGGAACATTGGTGCTAACAATCCTTCGCTTATGATTTGCTCTGTTAAGAAATGTGACAGTTTAAGCATGGTGAAACTGTGGTTGGATGGCGATGGGTGATGATGATGTCCCCCATAAAGAGTGAGTGAAGCAAGTGTAACAATCCCAGACTTGAACACTCCATGCGGAAGTGTCTCAGGTTCCCTGTTCTCCCGCGACCTCTGCCTTCCACGCTGATCATCCCCACTGATGTTCTTCCCTTTCTTGGCTCATGGCGTTTCCAGATATTTCAAGAAAACCATCAACGTTGTCCTGCAGTTCATTCCGGAGATGATCTTCATCCTCTCCTTATTTGGTTACCTGGTTTTCATGATCATTTTCAAGTGGTGCCAGTATGATGCCAGAATCTCCAAAGAAGCCCCCAGCATCCTCATCCATTTTATCAACATGTTTCTGTTTAGTTACGGCGATGAGTCAAATCGTCCCCTGTACAAGCATCAGGTATGGCCTCTTCATCTGGAAACTTGTATTAGACAGTGAAGAGACTGCGTGGCCTGGCTCGTAAAGTGTCAGAATAGGATTGGAGAGATGTGGGTTTGAATGCCCCTTATCCATGAAGCTCACCAGACGTTTCTGGGGGCCATTCGTGCAGCCTAGACTACCTCACTGGGTAGTTGTATGGATAAAAGGTGGACATTTCCTGTATACCACAGGTTCTCAACCAGAGGTACTAGTACCACCAGTGGTACTTCGGCTGACTGCTGGTGGTACTCAGACTGGCAGACCACTAGAATCCCACGCCGATGTGGCGCTTTCGGTGGTGCATTTTTGCTCCCAAGAGGCTCCTGCCTTTTGGCCGAGCCTCTCAGTAACGCTGAGCCTCCTACCTGTGTTTTCTGGCCTCCGAAAACCTGAGAAAAACAGAAGTAACTGGTGATGATGTCATAGTTAGTCACTTCCAGTGGTACACAGCAGGAGAGTGGCACTGGAGGTGTTACTCGGCTTGGAAGGGGTTGAGAACCCCTGCTTATACCATGCTGAGATCCTGGGAAGAAGGGTGGGATAGAAATAAATGCAATTATAATTTTAACTTGAGAAAGTTGAAGTTCATTCAAAGAGTCAATGGATTTGATACATTTTTTTATGAGGAAATGTTTTTCCAATGTGATGCTTCCTCTTTATTTATTTATTTATTTTAATGCCAACCTGTTTTCAATCATTACGAGAACGTGGTCTGAGAACCCAAATAGCAGACATGAGTCTATTGACTCGGACTTGAGTCAGACTCAAATCACGTCAATGACTTGACTCTGACTTGACTCGCCGATTGTAAAAGATTTGAAAGACTCGACTCGAGACTTGGTGTCTTTTACAACAAGTTCAATTTTATTCAGATTTAAACCTGTTTCCCCTATTAAATAGATAGGGACTTGTGACCAAAGACTTGGGGGGGGGGCAAAGACTTGGGACTCGACTCGAGATTTGGAGTCTTTTACGACAAGTCAAATTTTATTCAGGTTTAAATAATTTCCCCCCTTAAATCGATAGGGACTCACGACCAAAGACTCAGGAGGCAAAGACTTGGGACTTGACTTGAGACTTGGAGTCAGAGACTTGATCCACATCCCTACCAAATAGTTTTAATTGTGTACAAACAGTTTGTTTGATAAGGAAAGGACACCTTGTGATATCTTTTCCCTGTACGGTAAATTGGTCATGTCTCAGTAAGCAAAACTACAAACCTTTGACATGTCAGGCTTAAGTCAGGAAATCACATAGACCAGTAGTTCCCAAACTGGGAGGCACGGCTCCCAGGGGAGTCCCAGAAACCAGCCAGGGGAGCCGCGGAGTGCCACAGAATCCTCTCAGAAAACAGTGCCATGCCAATTGGCAGGCATCAACATATTGTAATAGGGAGCCGCAGCCAATGGTCAAGGGAGCTGCAGGTCAAAAAAGTTTCGGAAACATTGACATAGACCTTCAGTATCATATATAATGTCATGTGACTATGTGGCAAAGGGATGTAAAGTTAGATCCTCACTCCTACATGTAGGTACTAGCATTTGGAATGCCTGCACCTCCTAAGTCTGTTTTGGCCTTTGGAATCGGTGCCAACATGGCTGGTCAAAATATCGGATAGAGAATGGCAGGGCATACGTTGCAGTGGGCCATATGGTGCCCTCTATGGGTCTGGTGCTTTACATGGAGCTGTTCTGGAAAAGTGTTCAGAAACGTCAGCTGATACAGAATGTGGCTGCCAGATTCCTTGTTGCTACCTAGGCTGCAGGGTGTGTGTGTGTGTGTGTGTGTGTGTGTGTGTGTGTGTGTGTGTGTGTGTGTGTGTTTGTAAGAGAGAGAGGGAGAAATACTGCAGCGACGTGGGCCGAGCGGCTTGGTGGGGTTTCCCGACAGATGGTTGCCCTCCCTCTTAAGCAGGAGGGGTATCAGTTAGAAGGCACCCATTCAATTGGCCCTGCCCACATGGTTGCAGTACTCCTATACAGTATATGTTGCACTACCCTTTATTCATTTAATATATTTCTATGCTGCCCTTCAGTGTGTGTGTGTGAGAGAGAGAGAGAGTGAGAGACTATCAGCGCAGTCCTATCCAACTTATGCCACCGGTGTAACCCTGCCGTGCAGCGAGAACGGGAGTCCCCAGAACAGAACGGGGATTCAAATCCCCTTTGAATCCCCCTTTGGAGAGGATTTGAATCCCCTTTCCGTTCTGGGGCCTCCCGTTCTCGCTGCACCACTGGGTTACACCAGTGGCGTAAGTTGGATAGGATACAGCTGAGTTACGCCGGTGGTGTAAATTGGATAGGATTGCACTGTATATCAGGTTAATGTGAGGTAAAGAAAATTTCACAATACAGATATTTGGCAAAATGGTCATCTGTATATAGACTTTGAGTTTATATGAACATCCAAACAATCTCAGGCTGATCTCATTGAATGCAGAGTACCTTGGGTCTCTGTATCTCCCTGTCAAATGGTAAAGATTTTACCACACCATCCAGTACAAGGATGTGGTATAATTTGTGGTTAAGTGGTCGTCTGTAATCAAGAAAGTTGATGAGATTCTGAGTCCAAACTTTGAGCAATTCTGTGGAATGAGGTGGAGCTGTTATTTCCTAGTGTAACAGTACAGCTATACCTTTTAAAAAAGATAATTAACATGAAATGTTCCTTAAACATTTCCTTCAAAACTTAAATATATATACTGTATATATGTTCCTTCTAGCAAGAAGTGCAAACCTTCCTGGTCGTTTTTGCTCTGATTGCTATTCCATGGATGCTCCTGATTAAACCCTTCGTCCTTCGAGCCAATCATCAGAAAGCTCAGCGTATGGTAAGAACCAAGTGGTCTTGTGTCATTGGGCCTTTGCTTAAAGAGCTTGTTGAGTTACGTTGTGGTGAAATTAGACAATATATTAAGCATGTGATAATCTCTCCTCTCCGCTTGTTTGGGAATAGCAGGCATGCACTCACGCACGCGCGATTTGGATTGAGACGTAGCTAACGCTTGCCTTCGGTACAGTTTTCTCACCAAATATTCCTCCCCACTCAACTGAACTATTTCAAGGAATGGCAGCTTCCTGAGGGAGGCAGTTTGGCAGGATAACAGCACAGGGGAAAGGGATAATATGTTTCTCCACGTGCACAATGGTCCTGAACAATATCTAACCCACCCACCCCCGCAACCCTAGGCATGGCTGCAACTTCTAAACAAAAGAACAAGTACAGGAGAGATGATTACGTGTCTTTGATTTGACCCTTACGTACTGAGTTGAAGGTTCAGGGCAGCAGCTTGCAAGTTATCCCTTCTCCTGCTGGAGATTTACCAGGACCTTCAGTGGACAAAAGCAAAATTAAACCAATATGGTGTGCTTTGGTGAAATCTCAAGCAGTTTGGAAACTTTTCACATGCTTGTCTTGATGGGAGCCACTATCAAGGATAATTTAGAGATCATACAGCTTGTTTTCCTTAAAATAGAGAAGCTGGTAGGTTGCATTTAATGGCCTTGTCTAGACCTGTAACATAAGAACATAAGAAGAGCCCCACTGGATCAGGCCAAAGGCCCATCTAGTCCAGCTTCCTGTATCACACAGTGGCCCCACCAGATGCCTCAGGGAGCACACAAGACAACAAGATAACCTGATCTGTAAGGCCGACGAAGGCGTAGAAGTACATTGGGCCTGGAATTTCTGATAAGCTAATTCTCTGGAGGGTTTCAGGCAAGCTCCATTGCAGTGTATCTGATGTCTTTTGCTACTTTTCAGCCATACTAAGCCAGTGATTCCAGCTGTGGGGTTGTCTAAGCGGGCTTTCAGACAACTCAAACAAAATGCTTTCTTTGTTCCAGTTCTGGAGACAGCTTGAAACAGGCAAGGATAACCCACATGGGTTATCTGGTTCAGTAAATCAACACCCACCCCTCTCTCACTTTTTGTGCTGAGACTGCCTACAGAATAGGCTGAAAGAGAAATCCAGGCTCTGTTCAGCACTAATGCTTCCTTCCGAGTCAGAGTTCTCAGAGACTTTTGTTTTCATGTTTATGTCACTTACTACTTCCCTCGTTATGTAATTTTCAGGTGGGGATTTGATTGTATGAATGCGTGTATGCACACACATGCCTCCCACGCATAGAAAAGTAGCATCTCGGAAAGAAGTCTAGTACCAATCCTTCTGACTGTATATCTTCTTTTTAATTATTTTTAATGTTTGGTGATGGAACTCCCCCCTCCCCCAACAACGTGAAGTAGTAGAGTGAAGGAAACCTTTCCACTAGGTATTGCTCAATGTGTAATCTGGCCTTGTGCTATCGGTGAGTAAGAGAACAGAGTGTTCTCTCGAAAAGCATCTTGGAATGCACCTTGGTCATACTTGATTTTTTTACTGGCCTCTCTCCAAATAGTGCTTCCAGAACAACCAAATAACATTGCAACTCTTTGTAATTTTTTTTACATACAAAATAAATGAAATGTATTCATTTGTTACATTTGTGGCTGACGATTCCCTGCCCCATATATTCATTGTCACCGCATTGTAGTTCACCAAGCCATCTTGATAGAGTCAGCAGCACCCTTCATCTCGAACTTCCTCTATCAGTAACTAGCCTCGAGTGGTCGGTGTTATGAGGGAGAGTTTCAAGGCAGTACTATAATTTCTCAGCAAGCGGTACACAAAGGTTTTGCATGAATACCCAACGAGATGCTTTATTGATATATTCAAGGAGCAATGAAGTAGGAAAACGAGTGTGATTTTGCAGAGCAAAACCAATAAAAAGCAACTTGCTTCCTAAACTCTATCCACACAATGTTTTTCATTCCCTCGATCGTTACAGTCCCTGGAAGTGTAATCCATGTTTAGAACTAGATCCCACTGGAACAAAGCCAAAATAGCAAACTCAATCTTAAACCATTTTCCCTCCCTCTCTAGCTACTGTTCTCTCATATTCAACGGTCAGTTCCCAACTGCCAAAGACTCCTTTTCCTTCCAGGCACCCAATTTTATAAAGAAGGAGGGACTTCCCTCTTGAATGACAGTCCTAAGGCCAGCTCCCAGTTTCCCTGGGCCACGTCCAATACAATACATACAATGCATTGACTCTGGGTTATATAAAAATCATCTCACTGATTCCAGTCAGCTTGAATACCATTGTGCTGGACCACTTTTGTTTCCAGTTACAGTCAAAACCGAAAACAGTGAAAGTGACTTGTCAACAAGCCCTTTTTAAAATCATTCGCTGTGGATTTCTTCATGTCAAATGAATTTCTTAGATGAATGGTGATTTGGGGCAAGGAGTATTTTCAGTGCCTGCGATGCATGGCTTCACTACATGGAGTGCAGTTATACATTTCCCACAGTGGTTGAGTAATAATAAATGTGTTCATCCATCAAATACACCCTTAGGGTACAGAAAAAATCAAACCTTTGCTTAAGGATAAAGACCTTTTCTAACTAACTTGTGAGGGCGTGAAGTTAGTCAGCTTGTAAGTTCATTGAAAGATGGCAAAATAGAAAGGTTGTCATATATCAGTTCATTTTGCTATAACTGACAATGGAAATATGTACTCTCATTATACCAATATATTTGCCAACTACGGTACTTGTGAATTCAGCATGATGTCACTGGCAAGCCAATTAGGAGCCTATAACTATTCTCTCTTTTGCTTCCTGTAAGCTGGTGTCTCCTGGGATATCAGAGAGTCCCACAGGTGATATTGAGGTGGAGATAATTAAATCTAACCCTGACAAGAAAGCAATCCACGAAGACCACAGTGGTGGCGTCGGCGGCCACGGGGGACATGATGATCATGAGGAAGAGGTAGGATTGGGGAGATGTACAGACTTGAAGAAAGCCACAGAGGAATATTTCCTTTCTTTTTCTTTTCTTCTTTCACACATGCATGGGTGTGTAGTGAACATAAGAAGAGCCCTGCTGGATCAGGCCAAAGGCCCATCTAGTCCAGCTTCCTGTATCACACAGTGGCCCCACCACATGCCTCAGGGAGCACACAGCCAACAAGATAACTTGTTTCCTGCTGCCACTTCCCTGCACCTGACACAGAGAAAACCTACTTCTAAAACCAGGAGGTTGCTTATGGCTTGTAACCTATGATGGTCTTTTCCTCCATGAATCTGTCCAAACCCTTTTTAAAGGCATCTAGGCTAGGTGCCATCACCACATCTTGTGGCAAGGAATTCCACAGATGAATTACATGCTGGGTAAAGAAATATGGGTAAAGAAATATTTTTGTTCTAACTCTCCCTCCACTCAATTTTAGTGCATGTCCCCTGGTTCTGGTGTTGTGCGAGAGGGAGAAGAATTTCCCTGTATCCACTCTCTCCATCCCATGCATAATTTTATACGTCTCAATCATGTCCCCCCTCAGGCGCCTTTTTTCTAGACTGAAAAGCCCCAAATGCTGTAGCCTTTCCTCATAAGGGAGGTGCTCCAGCCCACAAATCATTCTGGTCGCTCTTTTCTGCACCTTTTCCAATTCAACTATATCATTTTTGAGGTGTGGTGACCAGAACTGGACACAATACTCCAGATGTGGCCTTACCATCGATTTGTACAAAGGCATAATGATATTGGCCGTTTTATTCTCAATCCCTTTTTTAATGATCCCAAGCATGGAATTGGCCTTCTTCACAGCCGCCGCACACTGGGTCGACACTTTCATCGACCTGTCCACCAGCACACCAATATCTCTCTCTTGATCCGTCACAGACAACTCGGAACCCATTAGCGTATACCTGTATGTGAAATTTTGGTTTCTTGCCCCAATGTGCATCACTTTGCACTTACTTACATTGAAGCGCATCTGCCATTTTGCTGCCCATTCCCCCAGTTTGGAGAGATCCTTCTGGAGCTCTTCACAATCCCTGCTGGTCTTCACCACCCGGAAAAGTTTAGTGTCACCCGCAAACTTGGCCACCTCGCTGCTTATCCCCAACTCCAGGTCATTTATGAATAAGTTGAAAAGCACTGGTCCCAAGACCGATCCTTGGGGCACACCGCTTTTCACTTCTCGCCACTGTGAAAATTGCCCATTGACTCCCACTGGCTGTTTCCTGGTCTTCAACCAGTTCCTAATCCACAAGAGGACCTGCCCTCTTATTCCCTGACTGTGGAGTTTTCTCAGGAGCCTTTCATGAGGGACCGTGTCAAACGCCTTCTGAAAATCCAGATATATAATATCCACGGGTTCGCTCGCATCCACATGCCTGTTGACCTTTTCAAAAAATTCTAAAAGGTTTGTGAGACAAGACTTCCCCTTGCAGAAGCCATGCTGACTGTCCTTCAGCAGAGCTTGTTCTTCTATGTGTTTTAAGATTTTATCTTTAATGAGACTTTCCACCATCTTCCCCGGAACAGATGTTAGGCTGACCAGCCTGTAGTTTCCCGGGTCCCCCCTCCTTCCTTTTTTAAAGATTGGCGTGACATTAGCTATCGTTGTTTTTCAGGCTGGTACAGTTTTGTGGGGAGGCAGACAGTTGGGATGAATATGTAACCTCCAGACCACAGACAAATACAGATTTAAAAAAACCCAAGTTTCTTAAGCATTCCCATTTAAATTTCTTCAGAAATATTGTTTCTAGTCTGCAAGACTCATACACTGGGAAATCTATTTAAGTTCACGTACAATTGTAAATCCCAATGAAACCTGCAATGAGAGAATCCCAATAAAGCCTGGTTATTTATGGCTGATGCATGGCTGCCATCAAAATCAGCCACACGTGTCATCTTGTCTCCTAGAAACCCAAAGTGTGATGAGGCATTATTTATTTACTTACTTACAGTACTTACTGTATTTATACCCCACTTTTTCTCTTCAAAGGGCACTCAAAGCAGCTTACAGGTATAACATCCCTGCAATGGGTCTCTTCAGACCTGTGTTAGCGATTTTGCTAGTGCAGGTCTGAGGAAGGAAAGGGGGCATGGAGGCTGCGAGAGGGGATAGGAACTGGTGTGCACCATTGGCGCTGGATCCACCCTCTCCTGCAGCCTCCCCGCCCCCATCATGCCCCTCCCCTCTCTGTTTTGCCCCCTCCCTGCCCCTGCCGCTGCTTTACTTGATCCGGAAGGTGTAGGCAGCTCCGATGACGATCCTGGAGTGCTGTTGCCTCATGCGGAAGCTCTCTCAAAACGGAGCACTGCACTCCTGACGATGACGACGACGACTACTACTACTACTACTATTATTATTATTTATTATTATTATTACCAGTGACACCATTTGTCAAGGCAAAATACTTTATATATAAGTATACTATATAATACTTATATAAGTAAAATATAGTGTAATATATAAGTATAATACTAGTCTGCAAATATGGGAGTACTTTCACAAGACCATTTCCCCAAGTTATATTTGGGTGGAAAAGGTGCCTCTTGGTGACTTTTCATCTTAAAAAACTGTTGTGGGAGCTGACCCATAGACCTAGATGTGTAGGCTGCTCTAGATCCTGTGGTCAGTATGGCTTGAGAATTAGTATAGCATTTGGACTGGGGCTGCTGTCTGAAGAAAAGCAACCCAAATGGCTTGTGGAACAGTTCTTTGGATCCTGGCCACCCACAGCATGTGTTATGTTTTTTTTTGTCTCTTTCAGTTCAACTTTGGAGACATCTTTGTTCACCAGGCCATCCACACCATTGAATATTGCCTGGGCTGCATTTCCAACACAGCCTCCTACCTGCGGCTCTGGGCACTCAGCTTGGCCCATGCACGTGAGTTTTCCATTTGGGCTGTTCCCGCTGCCTACGAAGCCTACGAAGATAGTACAAATACTAAGAGTTTCCATAGAGGGCCCTAAAAAGGCTGATCGAGTAGGGTGTTGACATACAGACGGAGACTGGGTCATGAAATATTTTGCTTTATGGAAATAAGCGATATGTCAGTTTTGTATCTTGGTATTGTAAGTGATCCTTCATGGATCATTTGTATCTTGGTATTGTAAGTGATCCTTCATGGATCATTGCCTTGTCGTGGCGAAGGGGCTTGCGTAACTCAATGAAGCCATGAGCTATGCCGTGCAGGGACACCCAAGACGGACAGGTCGTAGCAGAGAGTTCTGACTAAAAGTGATCCACTGGAGAAGGAAATGGCAACCCACTCCAGTAACCTTGCCAAGAAAATCCCATGAACAGTACCAAAAGGATAAAAGATATGACGCCGGAAGATGAGCCCCTCAGGTCGGAAGGTGTCCAATATGCTACTGAGGAAGAGCGGAGGACTATTCCAAGTAGACCCAGAAAGAGTGAAGCGGCTGGGCCAAAGCCGAAAGGACGTCCAGCTGTGGATGTGTCTGAGGTTGAAAGGAAAATCCAATGCTGCAAGGAGCAATACTGCTTAGGAACATGGAATGTGAGGTCTATGAATCAAGGCAAGCTGGATGTGGTCAAAAATGAGATGATAAGACTGAACATTGACATCTTGGGAATCAGCGAACTAAAATGGACGGGCATGGGCGAATTTAAGTCAGGTGACCATCATATCTACTACTGTGGGCATGAATCCCTTAGAAGAAATGGAGTAGCCCTCATAGTCAATAAAAGAGTGGGAAAGGCAGTACTGGGGTGCAACCTCAAAAACGACAGAATGATTTCAGTTCGAATCCAAGGCAAACCATTCAACATTACAGTAATCCAAGTGTATGCCCCAACCACTGATGCCGAAGAAGATGAAGTTGAGCGGTTCTATGAAGACCTACAACACCTTCTAGAACTAGCACCCAAAAAAGATGTCCTTTACATCATAGGAGACTGGAATGCTAAAGTAGGAAATCAAGAAATAAATGGAACAACAGGCAAGTTTGGCCTTGGAGCGCAAAATGAAGCAGGGCAAAGGCTAACGGAGTTCTGTCAAGAGAACACGCTGGTCATAGCAAACACTCTTTTCCAACAACACAAGAGGCGACTCTACACATGGACATCACCAGATGGTCAATACCGAAACCAGATAGATTATGTGCTTTGCAGCCAAAGATGGAGAAGCTCTATACAATCAGTAAAAACAAGACCTGGAGCTGACTGTGGCTCAGATCATGAGCTTCTTATTGCAAAATTCAGGCTTAAACTGAAGAATGTAGGGAACACCACTAGACCAGTCAGATATGACCTAAACCATATCCCTTATGAGTATACAGTGGAGGTGAAGAATAGATTTAGGGCATTAGACCTGGCAGACAGAGTGCCTGAAGAACTATGGACGGAAGTTCGTAACATTGTACAGGAGGCAGCAACGAAAACCATCCCAAAGAAAAAGAAATGCAAGAAAGCAAAGTGGCTGTCAGATGAGGCTTTACAAATAGCTGTGGAAAGAAGGAATGCAAAAAGCAAGGGTGAAAGGGAAAGATATAAACAACTGAATGCAGAGTTCCAGAGAATAGCAAGGAGAGATAAGAAGGCCTTCTTAAATGAACAATGCAAGGAAATTGAGGAAAACAACAGAATGGGGAGGACTAGAGATCTCTTCAAGAAAATTGGAGATATCAAGGGAACGTTTTGTGCAAAGATGGGCATGATAAAGGACAAAAAAGGCAGAGACCTAACAGAAGCAGAAGAGATTAAGAAGAGATGGCAAGAATACACAGAAGAACTATACAAGAAAGATCTTAATGTTCCTGATGACCACGCTGGTGTGGTCACTGACCCAGAGCCGGACATCCTAGAGAGTGAAGTCAAGTGGGCCTTAGGTAGCATTACTAACAACAAAGCTAGTGGAGATGATGATATCCCAGCTGAGCTACTTAAAATCCTAAATGATGATGCTGTGAAAGTGCTGCACTCAATATGCCAACAAATTTGGAAAACTCAGCAGTGGCCAAAGGATTGGAAAAGGTCAGTTTACGTTCCAATTCCAAAGAAGGGCAGTGCCAAAGAGTGTTCAAACTACCGTACAATTGCACTCATTTCACATGCTAGCAAGGTTATGCTCAAAATCCTACAAGCTAGGCTTCAGCAGTACGTGGACCGAGAACTACCGGACGTACAAGCTGGGTTTCGAAGAGGCAGAGGAACTAGAGATCAAATTGCCAACATGCGGTGGATCATGGAGAAAGCACGAGAGTTCCAAAAAAACACCTACTTCTGCTTCATTGACTACGCAAAAGCCTTTGATTGTGTGGATCACAACAAACTGTGGCAAATTCTTAAAGAGATGGGGGTACCAGACCACCTTACCTGTCTCCTGAGAAACCTGTATGCGGGTCAAGAAGCAACAGTTCGAACCGGCCATGGAACAACTGATTGGTTCAAAATTGGGAAGGGAGTACGGCAAGGCTGTATATTGTCACCCTGCTTATTTAACTTATATGCAGAGTACATTATGAGAAATGCAGGGCTGAATGAATCGCAAGCCGGAATCAAGATTGCTGGGAGAAATATCAACAACCTCAGATATGCAGACGATACCACCCTAATGGCAGAAAGTGAAGAAGAACTAAAGAGCCTCTTGATGAGAGTGAAAGAGGAGAGTGCAAAAGTTGGCTTGAAACTCAACATTAATAAAACTAAGATCATGGCATCGGGTCCCATCAATTCCTGGCAAATAGAAGGGGCAGAAATGGAAGCAGTAACAGATTTTACTTTTCTGGGTTCCAAGATCACTGCAGACGGAGACAGCAGC
Source organism: Plestiodon gilberti rubricaudatus (assembly GCA_026170595.1). Classification (NCBI taxonomy): domain Eukaryota; kingdom Metazoa; phylum Chordata; class Lepidosauria; order Squamata; family Scincidae; genus Plestiodon; species Plestiodon gilberti. The sequence continues at coordinate 113,171,158 of JANXHW010000005.1, forward strand.
CATGAAATTAAAAGACGCTTACTCCTTGGAAGGAAAGCTATGGCAAACTTAGACAGCATAATAAAAAGCAGAGATATCACCATGCCAACAAAAGTTCGTATAGTCAGGGCGATGGTGTTCCCAGTAGCAATGTATGGTTGCGAGAGTTGGACCATAAGGAAGGCTGAGCGCCGAAGAATAGATGCTTTTGAACTGTGGTGCTGGAGAAGACTCCTGAGAGTCCCTTGGACTGCTAGGAGATCAAATCAGTCAATTCTAAATGAAATCAAGCCTGACTGTTCCCTGGAAGGACAGGTACTGAGGCTGAAACTCAAATATTTTGGCCACCTAATGCGAAGAGAGGACTCTCTGGAGAAGACTCTGATGCTGGGAAAGATTGAAGGCAAAAGGAGAAGGGGAAGGCCAAGGATGAGATGGTTAGACAGCATCACCGATGCAACGAACATGGAAATGAGCGAACTCAGGAAGATAGTGGAGGACAGGAAGGCCTGGCGGGATATGGTTCATGGGATCACGAAGGGTCGGACACGACTTAACGACTGAACAACAACAAACATTGTAAGTGATGTTTGTTGGTCTATTGATGGAGTTTTGTGTCTTTGTAAAATACATATGCATTGAGCATATAGTCAAGCTCTGTGAGACTGCTCCATCAAATTTTTATTCCAAAACGCTGCTTGTGATCATTGTCTCGGGAGGCAAAGTGAAGGTATCCTTAACAGCTTTCACAATTGATTCACTTGTGCCAGATCTGGGACCTGGCCCTGGTCCCCCCCCCCCCCCCCCGCAAACCAGTTTTTCAACTAGCACTGTAGCTGTGCCTTTAACATCAACTCAATCTGACAAGTTTGACTGTTCAGGTTTTCAGGTTTGACTGTTTTATCAAGCTGCTGTTAAAAACACAAGAGCAGGCCAGGTCTGCTTGTCCTGGTCAGTTGGCAACCCCAGAGCAATGAGAAAAGAAACCCATTCTAACAGCATCACTGAGAAGTAGAGCTTACCTGCAGGAAAGCAGTAATACTCATGCCTAATCCAATGTCTGGGGAAAAAAGGAATATTTCCATTGGATCCCAGAAGAAGTAATTAGTGATGCTGAGAAGAATTCCTCCAATCAGCTTCTGATTTATTTGGGACCAGAAAAAAAGGGGGCTATTTCCCAAACTTGGAAAATGTATTGATTTATTTTGAGCCCAGTTTGGAAGTTGTCATGCCCCATCAGGAGCAAAATGTGGTCTGATTGCTCCCCAGTCCCCCCTCCCCCAGGCCTCTCAGCTCCCCCCCCCCCCATGCTTATCTTTTGCTGCTGCTCTAGTAGTGGTGGCTGGAGAACAGAGGGATGGTCTCTTCTCTCTCTGTCCCCTTCTCTGATGTGCTTGGAAATAGAGCTTTCCCTACATTATTAACTGCAGTGAGCATTACACTGGTCTACAATTTTTTTTCTGGCCTGGACTTTTGGAGCTGTTTTAGTCTACTTTCAGACTACTTTCAGGCTCTATCACATCTCGTTTTTATGCTATCGGCATACCCCATTTTCATTGATTTTACCCAAAATTAACTCTTTGTCACTTATGATTACAAGTTGTTGCGAGTCAGTGACTACTTTAGTTTTAAAATATGGTGCTGTATTTTTAGGATAGTGTGTTTATAATATCATTTTATGTAGATATCCACATTTATTTAATATTTTCCTTCTGCAGGGCGTGATCTAACAATGGCTACAACAGGGGTTCTCAACCTGTGGTACGGATACCCCTAAGGGTATGCGGACCTCTTGCTGGGGGTACGCCAAGCCCTGCCCCTTATCTGCCCCATCAGCAGCTAATTAAGTGTTAATTAACATGGATTTTAAATTGTAATTATTTTCAGAGCCCTTCTGTCTCTCTGATTTTGGTTTGGGGCTTATTTTTGTACTTTGGAAAATGTACTTTGGTGGGGTGGAGGAGGGAGGAGCTGATTTTGGGAAGTGTGACTTGGAGAAAAAAAGAGATCCTTGCATGTGTCTCTCACTCACTCACTCACTCACTCTCTCTCTCTCTCTCTCTCTCTCTCTCTCTCTCACACACACACACACACACACACACACACACACTCACTCACTCACACACACACACACACACACACACACACACACACACACACACACACACACACACACACACACAGTTAAATAAGATTAAGTTAAATTAATTAGCAGTTAATTAGCAGGGGGTACTTCAGAAAATTGGACCATGATAAGGGGGTACCCGGTCAACACACATTTTCTGGCATAAGGTATTCCAATGGTTTTAAAGTAATTTTGGGGCGCTATTCCAAATCTGGCATCAGGTTTGACATCATGAAAACGGGGTATGCCGATAGCATAAAAACAAGATGTGATAGAGCAAATCTGAGATCAGATTTGGAATCAACACCCTGAAATTAGTCTAAAACAGCTGCAAAAGTCCAGGCCAGAAAAAAAAAATTGTAGACCAGTGTAAATTTGCTGTTTTTCATTGATTTTATCAAATGCAATATTTGATATCTCAAAACCCTGATGTGATAGACAAAAACTAATGTCAGATTTGGAATCAGCACCCCAAAATTACCTTAAAACCATTGGAATACCTTATGCCAGAAAAAGTGTGTTGACCAGTGTTATAGACATCAAAGAGTTATATTTCTGAGCCAGGAAGCATACATTTCAGGTGCATTGCTGCAAACATGTCAAAAGTGTCCTACATAACATAAACCAAAGCTATGCAAACGACAGGTGAGTTATAGCTTGTGACTTAGAACAAAAATGGATCCTCTTGAGCTCCTTTATTCTGACTTTGTAGTTCTGTGGTTCCTAAGGATTTCAAGAAGGGCTCTCTCTCTGTTTAAGACTTTTTCAGCCCAATCCTAAGTGGGTGCCATGCAGCGGGCCACAAGGCCCATGCTGCATCCTAAGCCAGCCCACAGCAGATCTCCTTGGAGTAAGGGGACATTTGTCCCCTTGCCCCAGGTAAAGCAGCTGCAACAGGGCTATTCGAATCTGTGCGAGCTCTCGAGCTGGCTCAGAACCGAGAAGCCCCGTGTCGGTGAGAAAGGCCTGGGTAGGGAGGATAGGATACGACATTTGCTAGCGACACCAATCCCACCCCCTCCCAGGATTGCTCTGTTTGTTCCTGCTGGTACTAAACTGGCAGTTGCCAGCATCCAGGTAGCCCACTCCAATGGGTGCCCCCATGATTCTAGTGGAGGAGCCTGACCTCCCCAACCCTGCATTTGGGAATTTATCCTTTGCACAAGGATCTCGTGTCTAAGCGAATTTGAATCTGGTTGCTCGTGGCTATTACTCACTTGCCATATTTTTTTTTCTTCTGCACTTCCCCCCCCCCTCCCCATTGCTCTGCAGAGCTCTCAGAAGTCCTCTGGACCATGGTGTTTCAGATTGGGCTGCATTTTTACGGCTGGGCAGGGCTTATTGTTCTCTTCATCATCTTTGCTGTCTTTGCTGCTCTGACTGTAGCCATTCTGCTGGTCATGGAGGGCCTCTCCGCCTTCCTGCATGCACTGAGGCTTCACTGGTAAGTAGTCTGGGCAGTTTTCAGCAGACAAGGGGCTGATAATAAATAAATAAATAAATAAATAAATAAATAAATAAGGGCCCAATTCTATCCGGCTTTCCAGTGCCAATGCAGCCACAATACAGCCCCGAGGTAAGGGAACAAATGTTCCCTTACTTTGAGAAGGCCTCCATGACTGCCCCCACCACCACAGGATGCAGCGCATACCCCGTTGCAACGGCTGCATCAGTGCTGGAAGTTTGGATAGGATTGGGCCCTAATACAATGAAATGGTTCGCCTAGGAAGTGGTGGTGCTAATGTTTAGCTAGTACTTTAGAGTGTTAAAGTGCTTCATGTTGTATCTTAGCCCCTGTCATCCCCACAAGCAGGAAGGAGTCTTGGTTCAGTAGTAGAGTACCCCTGTGTATGGTTTGCTGTAGCTGCTTTGCTGGCACTTTAGTTGCATCTGCCCAACTGGGCCCCTCCCAGGAAGGGGTGTGGCCAGGGGCAGCGCAACCCGGACCACCACCTGATGCTGTTTCAGGTCTGCTGCCTCTGCGCTATGAAAAAACAACAACCCCAAACCCTTACCATGCTCCTCCTCATGCACTGCTGTGAAACCTGGAAGACCCACACTTCACTGCATGAGGAGCACAGCAAGGGCACCTCAAATCTGGCACCTCCTCAAACCCCTTGCAGTCTGCCGCCAACGCAACCTGCTTCAGGTGGCTGCATGGATGGACCAGCACTGGGTGTCGCTGTTGAGCTCTTTAGAGTTGCTGGTGCACTGCCTGGTCCAACTAGCGAAATGAGGAGGGGAATCCTCTGGCGCCAGAACCTTGGTGGAATGGAGGAGAGAGAGAGAGAGAGAGAGAGAGAGAGAGAGAACTGGATTTCTCAGTCTCTCTCACCCACCTCTTCTGTAATGTTAATGAGCCAGACCGTCTGCCACTTCTCTCCATCCTTTCTGCAACCATGATGAGCCCGCCATACTCCCCACTCTGCATATTTGGTGACTGAAAATATGAGGAATAACAGCATCCCCACCATGGCTGAAAGGCTGCAATCCTGTGTACATGGGAATAACTCCCACTGAACTTGAGGGCTTACTTCTGAATAGGATTGCATTGTAACACACGTATTTGTTTATGAAATCTGTTTATATCCTATTTTTCTATGAAACTATGTTCAAAATGGCGAACAACAAATATCATTCAGTACAAAATTATGTTGGTGGACTGCTAAAAGAGGCGCTGTGGGAGAGCGAGCATGCTGTTTAAAGCCTCTCTGGTGCTCCTGTCGGGGGACCTGTGGCAAGCCCTAGTAGTGGAAACAGCCCCCGCCCTAGGAAAATGCCCTGTTGCCCTCAGATAGCTGAACAAGACTTTCTCTTTCTCTTCCATCATTGTAGGCAGGTGTCTCTGACTTAAAGATGTGGGGTTTTCTTGCTCTAATTGATGCGTCTTGCTTTTCCCCGTCAGGGTGGAGTTCCAGAACAAGTTCTACACTGGGGCAGGTTACGCATTTACCCCATTCTCCTTTAAGGCCATCATAGAAGGAACGGATGAATGAAACCTGTTCAGAGCCTGGAAATCTGAAACTCCCAGACATGCGTCTGTCCTTTTTTTCCTTTTTCTAAAATCTCTCTGCCAATGAGAACTGCGAAGGATACAGAAAGAACCCTCTTCGCGGGGGGTGGGTGGGGGGTGGCTGACATTGCATTGCAACCACATTGTGGCTACAGGGAGATTGTCCAGCTTTAGCAAGCTGGTCAAAAACAATCCACTGTTCTAAGAACATCCTTCAGGAGTGGTTTAGCAGAATCTTTTCCTCTCCAATCTGTTGAAAAGAAATGTGAAATAGTAGTTTGGTTCAAAACAAAGATGTAAACCAGAGGTTTATTTCTCCCGCATCCCTTCCCTTTATGGCACTGTGCCACAGGCTGAAGAAACGACAACAATGGGTAAAGAAGTTTCTGGACTGACCCATTGCAGACTGCAGGTGTGGACTCTCATGACTGACAGCTGCACCATACAAGAAAAAAAAATATGATCTGCACATAGAAAACTAGATGCTAGTGAGAAGGGCTTCAATCTAGCCTTCTTTGACATGCCTGTTTTCTACATGCGAGGATTTAGTTGTGGTTCAGAGGAACATTCAATCCCATGAGACCCCATATATAGTGTGAAGTGGTATAGTCCAGACAGGTTTGTCACCACAGTGAGATCTAAGCCAACAGTTGTATTTCTTTGGTTTCTGTGAATGCAGTGGAAAAACAAAACAGCACCTGCAGCATTTCCTGCTACTGGGGCACAATGATGGGAGAACCTGAACCTCCCAGCATTCTCCCTTCTACATAACTATTAAAGGCACAACAACCCTGTCTTATATTTGTAACCTGGACTTAAGAGGTTTATTTGGCAACAAGTTCCAGAGAGTTTAGTGGACCTTATTTCCTGGTAAATACGCTTGGGACGAGAGCCTTAATTGGTATTAATTACAGCTCATAGAGAATGAGCTAACGCACACCTTTTTAAAATTTCTAGCATCTGCAACTGCTAACTCCTGTCATGGTTATTGATTTTGAACCCCTGTCTTCATAATAATGTTAGTAGATAGGAACATGTTTAAACATTCACAGAAACGAAGGGCTATCTTCAACCAAAGCTTCTTTTCTCATGCCTACCAATTCCACTGTGCCAACACAGCTCCGTATCCTGAGGTAAACCTTGCATTGCTTCACAGAATAAAGCTGTTGAGATGCCGTACATATCTTTAAAACTCAACTGCTTGTTCATGGGTTTGATAAGAGAAAGGAATAAATTGTTCGAAACCAACTCCTGTCTGCCTCCCTCTCTTAGCTTCTTGGTTGTGAATATATTCCAGAGAAAACATGTTAAGGTATTGATTTAGCTTAAGGCCACGGTTGATCAGATGACAGAATGGTCATTAATCCCAGCACAAGATCACATTTCTTTTTCCTGGCACCTAAAGAATACAAACAGGATTCAGGAATAATCGGGAAATATTCATTATGTTGCAAGCCTGAGTTCATAGATATGCTTCACTAGCAGAACCCCCTTATTATCTTCATTGTTCCACAGCTTAACATTAACTGGCTAGAGATTTTCTCACACATCATCATAGGAACAAGTTTTGAATTCTATTAGAAAGGTGAAGTCTTACATGCCTCAAGTTGTACAATCCACTCTCGTACCTTAGGATTCCACCATCTTATTCTGCTGTATGTCTAGACCAGGCCTAGTGCATATTGCTGAAGACACCAGTCTGTGTTCTGTAGTTATTTCCTCTGCAATCACCTGCCTTCCACCAACTGAAAAGCCAGAGTGTATTCTTGACACTAGGCAGATACTAGAAAAACATAATTATCTGATAATAGTTTTAGCAGCAGTTCAAAATATACCATAATATAGTATATCTCAGTGTGAGGGCCGTGCAACTACTCCCAACTCCAAGATGTAACTTCTAGAGATCCTGGGGAGGTAGTTGAATCTTGAAGCATGCTTCAGCACACTGACAGCTCAATCCTATCCAACTTTCCAGCACTGGTGCAGCCATGCCAGTGGGGTGCGTGCTGCGACCTGTGGTGGTGGGGCAATCACTGGCGTCACTGCAAGGGGGGCGGAGCTCTAAGTTCCGCCACAATCCGACCCTCCGTTACACGGGTGAACGAAGTGGCCCTGCCCCCTCGCCTTTGGAACCATTCAAGGCAGTGAAAACAACAGGAGACTCCCTGCGTGTTGCTTTCGCTGCTCTGAAAGGCTCCGAAAGCGAGGGGGCGGGGCTGCTTCATTCACCCATGTAACGGAGGGTTGGATTGCGGTGGAACTTAGAGCTCCGGCCCCCCTGCAGTGACGCCACTGGGGGCAATCACGGAGGCCTCCTCAAGGTAAGGGAATGTTTGTTCCCTTACTTTGGGGCTGCATTGTGGCTGCACCGGTGGTGTAAGTTGGATAGGATTGTGCTGCGAAAATGTTAGCAAAGCATCCTCAGAAGGCAAACCTAGGGACAGAAAGGGGGCAATGCCGTTTCAGGGTATTTTGTGAGCTAACTTCAGTTGCTTTGGCAACAAAGGCAGAATAACTTTTAAAATAATGAAAAAGAAAGAACCTCCAGATTTGTAGCAAAAGAGAATGAACCACAGTTCCAGTTCACTGGGAAGAGAAATTACTGTCAAACCAGTGTAAATCTGTAGTGTAGATATATCCTCTGAGTGACTGAACTATGAGAAGGGGTGAGCTCTGCTAAAGTGTCTGTTGCCATTCATACCAGTGAGGAATGGGTGGGGGACAAAAAAGAATGAATCTGTCTTGACTGACCTTTTGTGAGAGACAACAGCTAAGGTGTATATTAGGTGTGTGTCTTGGGAGAGTCTGTGGGTCAGACGGTTGTGCAGATGAGGAGCTTGGGGGCACTTTGATGGTGCAAAGCAAAGAGGTTCGCCCTGTGATGGCTGTAAACCCAGCACATGGCTGTCTGGGAATGGTGTTTTCAAACAAAGGCTACTGCAGGATCGCCCAACAGCTTTTAGATTGCTGAACCAACACAGAAGCTCTGGGGATTAAAAGTACTGCATCTAAAAATACTGTAGGCAAAAAATGGGGGGGGGCTCCTCACAATGCTCTTTTCAGGGATACCCTTGTAGCAGATCTGTGACATTTCCAGCCATTAGGTGTTTTCTCATCCAGGAGGGTTCTCTCATTTTCAATATCAGCGGTGGCTTCTGCAACCTTTGCAGGGCAAATTTAGTCAGATGCAATATTAGATGCAAAGCATGGTCGTCATTTTGATTTTATTCAACTGTTGTATACACTTTTATCTTATTGCAACTCTATTTTCTTGTCTTAAGACATAAATTCATGTGCTATCAATCCCCCCCCCCTTTTTTTTTTTGCATTGTGGGATTTTGTTGTGACGGCTTCTGTCCAAATGACCAGAATTTAAGTGGGAAGACAATTACCGGTATGTGAAATGGAATATGGAGACAGGGAATCTTACCAAGCTTGTTTGGATTCATGATGCGTTGCGACACCACACAGTCGCCAAAGGGGTCTGTGCATTACAGTAGACCCCCTTAGATGGAACGCTGTCTGGAGAACTGCTGTCAGTCAGAGTAGACTATATGGGGCTAGCTGGATCAATGGTCTGACTCAGTACGAAGCAACTTCATTGTTATTCACACATGCTCAGCCACTAGATTTCTTACTTATCTATCTTCCCCATATTGTTCACATCCCTGGCCTGATCTTCTATCTGCCAATAGCGCACACGCACACGCACACGCACACGCACACCAGAAGTGCTTGCATCAAAATGAATGCAGAGGAAGCACAGTCCTTCTCTGCAGCAACAGCCATCCCAAACAACCCAGTGAAAAGCCCAACCTGATTCTTTTTAACAGGCTAGTTGAACTAGAGAGGCTGTGTTGGAGGACTTGGGGGGAGTGCTTTGAAATGTTGTTGCCCTTTTAAGAGAAGACACAGCAGTAATGTATAAGGGGTGTGACTTGTGAAAGTCCTGATTTTTTTTAAAGTAAAACTGGGTTTAAAAAAACAAACCAAAACAAAATCCAATAATGTAGCCTGAGATTATGCACTTGTTCAGCTCCTGCAGGTGCAGCCACCTGTTCTCTGAAAGTGGGCCAATAATTGCCTTGCAAGTCTTAAGCCTGAAATCGTAAACGCGAGGCAAAGGTTTTGAAATGAGAAGCGAGCACCACAACATATGAAGCCAGCTGAAGCACAGTGGGTGAACCCCCCCCAGACAGGGTTGCGGTAAGTGTCATCACACAGGAGTAGCTGCATATTGGAAAAGAAGAGAGTGAGCGGAACAAGATTTTGCCAAGCATTTGGTAGTTAACAAGGTAAGAGACATGCATCCATGGAGTGAAACTGAATATGTCATTTGCTTTCATGGCTCTGGTCCATGAAGAGGTTATAAGTTAGCATTGACTAGTTAACTAACTAATGAGTCATTGGGTTGTAGTGCTTAAGAGTGTCAAACCAGGACTGGGAAGATCTGGATTCAAATCCTGTTTTGGCCATGCAGCTCTCTGAGCAACTTTCTTTTATTTCCTCCCTAAATGTATGCATGGCTTCTCCAGAATTGTTTGAAGTAGGTTACAAAATAGATTTATATATATATGTTACAGATATGTAACAGATAAAAAAGATATATAACTGCACAGCAGTAGAGCAGAACAGTCCATGATAATATGTTAAGCTCAAACCCCAAAACAAGTGGAATATAAAACATGCATACTATTATTTATTTTATTTATTTAAATAATTTATACCCCGCCTTTCTCCCAGCAAGGGCACTCAAGGCGGCTTACAATAAAACTAGGAAGTGCAATAAAACTACTGAACTAGGAAGCCCTAGGAGTGTAAAAAAATGTGTTTGCAAGGTGCCAAAAGCTTAGGAGGTATACAGCAAGAGGGAGGGCAATTCACAGATGAGGTACCATCAGAGAGAAGTCCTCTTAAAAATTCTGACAAACTTCATAGTACTTCCTTGGTGTGATTTCACTGTCTACCTCTTCTTCTGCAATGTCAAAGTGAAGTTTAAAGGGGCAAACTAGGCATGATTTGAAAGCCAGTGGAATATTAGGAGCCCTTTTGGGACGGAACCGTTTATTTCTTTATTTTGCTATGTAAACTGCTTTGTGAACCACTTTTTGTTTTTTTGTTTTTCACATTTTTTTTATACCACCCTTCCTCCAAGGAGCTCAGAGTGGTGTACATATTTCCTCCCCCCTTTTTGTCCTCACAACAACCCTGTGAGGTAGGTGGGGCTGAGAGATAGTGACTGGCCCAAGGTCACCCAGGAAGCTTCGTGGCTGAGCGGGGATTTGAACCTGGATCTTCCAGGTCTAAGTCCAACTCCCAAACCACTACACCATCCTGGCTTTTCACCATCCTGTTGAAAAGCAGTACATAAATATTCTTAATATTAATATTTTTTAATTAAAGTAGTGTGCAGGGGTGTGCGCAATTGGACTTGGAAACACGTTGGGGGCAGTCTGAAAGTACCCCTTGCTCTGCCATGGTTTCACCCCATTTTACCATGGCATTGAGCAGAGGGGTCTGGCTCAGTCAGGAGAGCCGCTGCCTTTGCCGCCTTGCAAAGCCCAAAGATTGGCAAGTGGCAAGTTCGAGACCCGCCGCCGACAAAAAGCTGTGAAAACCCTCCGTGAGGAGAGATAAGAGCTCCCAGCTGCGTCGGTCGAGTGTGGGAGGCGCCAGACAGCAGAAAATCCAGACTGCAAAAGGAGACCACCTGGAATGTAGCTGTTCATGAAAGATTGGACATTTATATATTGTAAAGCCTCTCGTTAGGGGGTTAGGACAGCCTGCCCATGTACACCGCCTTGAATTAAAGTCGGAGGAGAAATCCAATGACCAAGAAAGGCGGTATATAAATACTGTATATTATTATTATTATTATTATTATTATTACTACCACCTCCCCTCCCGGGTACTAGTTAACAAACAAAAATACCCAAAGGGGCAACTTACATGTTCTGGATCATAGCTAGTTTGACCCTAAGTTTTGTTACTGTTGTAATTACAGCACTGCATGTATCATTATGGCTGGTCCCTTCATAAGATTCACTCCTGTTCTTTCCTGTTCACAGCCCTTCCTTTGCACATAGTTGGGATAGTTGTGGCTCTGTACTCATGTTGTAATGTGCCCGCATCCGCCAGGGGAGGAGCCTGTCAGCACAATACTGACATTCATCTTATCCTGGATTAGTGTCTAAAAAGGACTCATGTTTTTAAGCTAATCATCCAGCAATAATCTTGTTAACCTTCCTGTCTGCCCTCAATAGCACTCTACACAGAATGAAAGCATCAAAGCTTATGACGAAGGTGGTGATGTTTTGGCTTACTGTTGCCTCCCTCCCTCCCTCTAGGTTTAAAATCAAACCAAGACCAAAGCTCAGGGGGCGACTACAACCTGGAGATGGCCAACAAGGAGAAAGAAGGAACCAATGCTATCAATCTTGAGGAAATGGGGACCCAGGGAGAGGAGGCCAAAAAAGGTGCACCTGGCTCTGGGGTTTAGCTTCTCTCCCCTTTCCGTAACTGCACTGGAGTTCTCGGCTAACTAGTTCAGCTGAATCAATCCAGCCTGTCCACCAACTCATGCTAGTTCCCAGGCTTGCCCATGGAACCCCTTGTGCTTTGCCTCTCCCTTACGTGGTGCTATTTATAGCACTGCTGAGTCATTGTACTTTGTTCTAAAGCTGAAATGAAATTTTGTACAATGACATATTTGTCAATATCTTGAACCGTCTGCATGCCCCCCCCCCAATGAACCTACCCGTTCTTTAAGATCTTTGGAAGTTTAAGGTCCCCTGGCCCTTGAGGTCTGAGGAGGGCTTCCTGGAATTCAGCCTTTCCATGGCAGCCCTGAAAGACCTGGGATTCCCTCCCATGGGAGGTTCATTCCCACCCCTTTGCTGCTGGTTTTCTGGCAGCAGGCAAAGGCTATTTATTTCATAGAGCAATTGGAGCACTTTGAACTGCTGTACAGGGAATTTTAAATTTTAATTTGATGTTTTAATTATTATTATTTTTGTTGCTGATTGCACAGAGGTTTTCCTGCTAGTTCTGAACACGTTTTTAAAGTGTGGCTGGTTTTTATGTGATGAGCCACCTAGGAGTGCTTTGGTACAGAAGGTGGAATATCAATATATTAATTAATTTAATTGATTAATAGTAATAATAATTATTATTATATAATATAAAATTCAAGTTTTGAGCCCCATTCAAATTGGAATGGGGGGGGGAGGGGAAATCCAGATAAAGGACGATGCTGCAAGCAAATTTGTACCAGGAGAAATTGCACAATAATGTTCTTCCTTTCATATTTTGATCTTTCCTTATCCCAGGCTTATCTTGTTTGTAGTTTCCCCTAAGCTACAAAAACACTGGCAGCAAAACAGCAGATCTAGTTACAGTTCAATTGGTGGAACATCTCATGCTCTTGGAAGTTCCCAAAAGCTTTCCTGTTTGTTTACATAGTACTTTGATCACAACAATCAGTCATTTTCTTTTAGAGAGCTGGCGGCCATCTTGCTAATCCTGCCTGTCTTTCTCCGTGTATTAGAGCAGAAGACATTTACCGTGGAAGAAGCGGTGGAAACCATTGGCTTTGGGAGATTTCACATTGCGCTCTTCCTGATCATGGGCAGTACTGGCGTAGGTTTTTATCAGTGGACATAATAAATGATCATCTATGTCTAATGTTGACAACCGTTTTATAACATAAGGATTTGGAAGGTAGTTTTATTCCTCTTATCTTTGAGAAGATAGGAATTACTTTAACAAGTTCAGCCAATCAGATGGCAACCTCATGAGGAAGAGTATAGCTAACATTAAAGGATGACAAATAGTTGTTCACTTTATCAGTATATTTTTTATCATTTGTGTTTTTCACATCAGGTGCCAACCAAAATGTCTTCATCTGGCCCTGTGACCAATGGCCAGTTAGTATCAGAATTAGTATCAGGTAGCAGGATACCCTGGAGAACACATGAGGAGGAGGAGGAGGAGGAGTGCAATTCCCCTCTGTCCACCATGATTTTCACAACTGTAGCTCCTTGCTTTTTCTCCTTTCACTTTTTGGGAGAAGGGGAAGTACAACAATTGGGAAGCCCTTGAGGAAGGAGAACTCTCCTTCCCCCTCCAGCATATAAAAGTTGCATGGCAGGGGCAAGAAATCCCCGAGGGCAATGCCATAAGTTGAGCTGATCCTGTCTGAAGCCTGGTCTTGCACATACAACAGAATGACGTGGTAGAGTCCTATCATGGTATGTGGGCTGTGCCACTTTAGGCTGCAGACGGACACCATTTTAGTTATCCCAGAAGAAGAAGAAGAGCAACAGCAACAGCAAATCATAGAGTCGGAAGGGACGCACAAGGTACTCTGGTCCACCCCCTGCCTATAGTAAGAGATCCTCCCCTAGAGGAACTCCAGCAGGTGCCTGTTGAGCCTCTGCTTGAAGATCTCCAGTGAGGGAGAATCCACCACCTCCCTTGGAAATCTGTTACACTGCCGAACCGCTCTTACTGTCAAGAATTTCTTCCTGATGTCCAACCAGAATCTTCACTCCTGTGGTTTGTACCCATTGGAATCGTTATCGTTGTCGTCGTCATCATCGTCGCGAAGACATTCTAGATAAGTCCATTCTCTCTGGCTCAAAAGGGGAGTGTTTGAAAACGTGATCCCCAACCCAGTGTCTGAAATGGTACCGTCAAGTCTAGTGCCATGGAATTTTTCACTAACTACCTAATTCTGCTGCATGTGTAGATTTGACCCAAGGTGACCTTGATCATGAGAATGCATGGCCTGGTTTGGGTTTCTGCACCAACAGCGGGCCTTTTCTGTGGTGACACTCTTTTTAGTGGAATGTCCTCTTCTTTAGCAAGATTTGATGGTATCAAGTCTGTTTGCATTTTGGTGCCAGGTGAAACTGTTTTCATGTGCCCAGATTTTTGACCATGCTTGTTTTGCTGGCGGGCCATATTGTCTGACCATATGCTTCTGTGTCTGTCTTTAGTGCTATTCCTTTTTTTTTTTTTACTGTTTATTAATAATGTTTAATGTTGTCTATGGTTCAGAATGTGCAGTGGATAGTTGGATAAAAAGTATGCTTAAATAAATGAAAATAATAATTATTATGGCTCATCAATGTAGATATTTTTACCTTTTCTGAATATTATCTATAACCTGAGGACTTAATCGCTTTCTGGGTTTAAGATGAACTAATACTCAGTCCTGAAACATGTACAGTTAGAAAGGAAAGTGCTACTGATAATATTCAGAGAGGACTTTCCTTCGCCACATACTGTATAATCATTCTCCACCAGTTGGGATGATTGGGTTCCAGGGCATGGTCTGAGGGCATATGATGCAATCATGTACTGAAGCCAAGTAGATCTAGCCCTGGTCAGCACCTGGATGGGTGAGCCCCACCTCTCGATAAATGAATTACCGTTAAGTGGTAGAAGACAGGTGATGGCAGAAAAATGAATGCAGCACATAGAAGGCAGAATAGGGCCTTCAGCCATGTGCAACAGGATCAGGTGATGTTCCTTGATATGACTGTTGCGACGTTGTGAGCATGTGCCTGTTTCTGCCCGTGAAATGGCAGAGGGTGGGCCTTCATTAACATGTGTGTTTATTGCTGAAGGTGGCAGAAGCCATGGAGATTATGCTGATAGCCGTGGTGGGGCCCGTCATCCGCTGTGAATGGCAACTTGCAAATTGGCAAGTGGCTTTAGTGACAACTGTGAGTAGTTCATATCACCTGTGCCACCTTTTCTAGGATGATACAGCCGGGGGGAAAGGGCCACTCATAGCAAAGTCAATGGTTTGTCTCTTTGTGAAAAAAATGTCAACTTGCTTTTGTCTGTTCAGCTAGGATTTTTTGTGATTTGTTTCGCTTATGTTCTTCCCTGCCCGTGTCTTTTGGTATTCCTGAAAAGCTCCTTTCTGGCCTGATTCTCACATTACATTGTGAATGGCCACTTGTTGGAGCTAATGTTGCTGCATCAATTTTGTGTGGTAACTATTTCATTTGACCTGTCCTTATGTGGCGAGATCCATTATTTACCATATATCCAGGGTGAACTCTGGCCTCCAGTAGGTTTCTTTTGCATGTTAAGTACCACTTCACATACTACTGAGAACAGGAATCCCATGTCTCGTGATTTCTGAATCCTAGAATGTGCAATGGGGAGCTTCAACATTCGGGAGAGTCTGTGTATCCAGCAGTCAAAGATACCACCCGATGTTCAGCAACATAACCCAGAGGTGGTTCATCTTTCCTCAATGGGAGAGAATGGTTGTGAAGGATGACCAGAGGCAAAAGAGGTCAAGGCTAGTTTATGTTGTTATTAGGTGTGTAGAAAGAGTTTTGGCAGGTACAGCTTGTCATGCAAGGGAGAGAAAAAGGTACATGCACCTGCTGAAATTCTCTTTTTCTACACAACTCAGCATCCAGGAGCAATGTGTCCTCCTTACTTCTAGTCATCCTAGATGCGACCTGTGAGTTTGCTTTATCGTTCCTAGTTTTCTGGATTACTCATCCTGTAATTAATTTTAGGGCTGTACCTTTTACAGTGTCCAGTGCATAAAACGCTCATCAGTTTGTCATATAGATTTTTTCTAACCTCTTTCAGATGGTGTTTTTTGGCTATATGATATCCAGTGTAATCTTTGGACCTCTAGCTGATAGATATGGCCGCTGGAAGGTGAGTGATGTTGGTACATTCTTAGATTTTCACAACGTGTCCAGATTTTAGAATTCAGAACAAGCATTTTGCCGGGAAACTCCGCCGTAAAATATAATTTATTATTATTATTATTATTATTATAAACAGATGGTTAAACCTTTACGTTTTGCCTCCAACATAGGAGGCATCATCAGAGGTATCTGAGCTACTGTTGCAAACCCACATAAATGCTATCTTCCTTTCGTACACTAGATGTTTAGGATTATAGTTAGCCTAAACACCTGCCCTACTGGTAACTAGCTTCATTCATACTCGCAACTCCTGTGTAGCTAATATGTTGCTCCTGCTAAAACTTACAATACTGTGTGTTAACTTTCCTTCCTCATTCATTAAAGTGATAGCGTTTGCCCACAGTGACCAACATAGATTTTCTGACATAGAGTGATATTATTTAGGACATTGTGGTGAGTCTCTGTTTTAAACTCTGTTTAAACGGAGCTGTCATATTTTGTTTTGACTGAGCCTGCTCTGTGAGTCGCTGTAACACAAACTCAATATGTAGATTTTTTTAAAATTAACTGATCTCCATCTCAGAAGTGTAATACATCTTTCTTTTCGTATCTGCCCTTCCAGATTTTAATTATGTCTTTCATCTGGGGAGCATATTTCTCATTGCTGACATCCTTTTCCCCTTCGTACATCTGGTTTGTCTTCCTCCGGACCATGGTGGGATGCGGTGTATCGGGCCATGCTCAGGGGTAATATTCCATTGCCAATAGCAAGCTGGTGGAAACATTAGCAGATCGAGAATGACATGTGGCCAGGACAGAGTATCTGTATCTATATATGCCACTCCTTACCATTGGATTCTGCAGCTTTGGTAGTTTTCTGGAACTCCAGCTGCTTCCAGAAGCCCAGTTTATGGTAGTGGGGGCCAGCAGTCTCTCCCCCTATTTTATCTGCATTACAACCCCATCAGTTGTGTTAGGTTGTGATTGACTGATTGATTAAACAATTATTTGCATAAAAGAAACAAAATACAAAGGGCGAAAAGCACCCGAAGGCATACCAATCAATATGAAATACCATAGTCATATGCAGAACATCACACCCCAATCAACTCCCCCTAGCAAGGAATTTTTTCCCAACCAAATAAAGAATTTTTGCTACCTGGCTAATAATCTCAGGGGGCTCCTAATTTATTAGGTAGACCAATTTCTCCGCATCCATACGCCCGGATATACGAATCAGAATGGGACCTAAATACATACTTGTTAGGTTGTGAGAGAATGACTAGCTCAAGGTCACCCAGTGAACTTCATGGCCAAGTGAGGACTGAACCTGGGTCTCTCTGCTCAACACTGTCACCATGACACCACACTGGCGCATAAATTACCCGCTGAGCTGAAATATGACGCACTGAGTTGTCTCTCCTTAATCTTCTTGCTTTATCCTTTTTTGCAGGCTTATAATAAAAACAGAATTTTTGCCTACAAAATACCGGGGCTATATGTTGCCATTATCACAGGTAAGCTAGAAATCTGGTAGCTGAAAAAAATAAAGCAAAAATGCCAACACCTCCTCCGTGATGTTGCTTCTAGACTGATGTGTCTGTGGATGGGCCAGTTCACAGCTGCACCGTCTTAGTGATGCTGACATATTTCCCAGACAGTTTCCAAATGGGTCACATGAGGCCGATTCAAGTTTAGAGAACATGCAAGAGGTAAAGCATGAATTAAAGTACATCGGTGATAAGCCTAATTTGAACACAAAGGCTGGAATCCAAAGAATCGCACAATTAAAAACATTGCTTGATTTTTTGAGCCACGGACTAGACGTAGGATTTGATCCCAACGTTGTTTAAGTTTAATCACACAATTAAGCCCCTCACCAGAGGGGCTTTAGCTTTGGGTTACTCAAATAGGGCTCTCCCTCATGCCACACGGCAAATCACTTTTCAAATGGAGGACTCTCCAAAGCAGTCTGTGATATGCCACAGCCTGGGGTCTGCTGTTTAATGGGGAAAGGAAGTTTCAAATCCCCCTTGACATTCCTACGCCCACGAAAGTGGAATTTTTATTCTCTAATTTTATTGTTGGTTTTACTGTGTGCATTATTGTTTTATGGAAGCTTTATGTTGATTGAGCGAAGTGGACGTGGTGGGATATTCGTTTATAAGTGAAATACAAACAAGGTAAAAAAACCTTCAATCTGTTTTATAATTAAACAAGTATGTACATACGTCAGTCCATGTAATATATTCATCTCTGTCTATGCTGTTACTCTGTGCAGCACTAAATGTGCATGGCTTTATGCACTGAAAAAAATGTATCCTCCAGTAATTGGATGCTCTGTATGTTACATTCTGCAAATGACTGACAGGTGATATTCAACCTTCCAGAGCAGAGCTGATGAATGTATTGCTTACATGTAATGTATTGCAAAATCTGTATTGACAGCCTGCAAGCTGGAAGCTGGTGTGTATAGCTAAATCTCTCTTCTTAATAGTATTTTATGCAGCAACAGCAATCTGGAGAGTGGCAGGAATGCTGATGTGACTATGGAGAGGAAGTGCTGCTAAAACAAATAATAAAACGAGAACCTCTATCGCCTTCTGTTTTAACCTCTGACTTTGCATTTGACAGGTGTTTTGGTTGGCAGGTTCCTTATTAATTATTGGATTGGCATCAGTGGTTAACCCAACAATTGGATGGCGGTGGCTGATAAGAATCGCTTCTATTCCTGGCATTTTTCTCATCCTAGCATTTAAGGTTAGGAAGGCCACAACTGAATTAATAGTACATATATGCTCTGTGTGGGTGGGTGGGTGGCGGGAGACTTCAATCCAGTTCAAGGTGATCATGACGGAAGTTCCTAGAAACTAAGTGACCAAAATACAGTCAGTCCTTTTTATCCACTGGGGTCCTGTTCCTGGAACCCTAGTGGATTAAAAAAAATCAGTGTTATATGAAAACCAGGGTCGGGAGTGGTGCCACATTACCATTTTTTCCAGCATCTTTCCCTCCTCCTGAGTTTGTTTAAACTGACTGAAAAAAAGAAAAACCACTACCTGAAGCAACCTGTAGATGATGCCAGAGACTCCCGGTTGCATTTTTTCTTTTTTCAGCAGTTTAAACATGCTGGGAAGTGGCTGGCAGGCCCCTGACAACGTTGAAAAAAGAGGTAATGTGGCAAGGTCGGACTTCCTCTTCCACAGTTCTGCCACCCGTGTTGAGTCAAAACCATGGATAAAAAAACCGTGGATAAAAAGGTCCAACTTTAGTGACAACTTCAATGAGACAGTCACAGGGAACCTTAACTGGAAAAGGGCCATGTTTTAATTTTACACTTTGGAGCTGACTATATGTGGTGAAATCCATGATTTGATCTCCCCACACACTCCCATATCGTATTTAGTTTGGCCCTGGGTGGGAATGAAGACAGATCTACAAGGGGCTTGTTGTAGGGGTGATGTTGAACAATATTTACATGAACAACGTGGGTGAAGGAATGGAACGAGTGTCTGCCAAACACTGCAGGCTGGCAGGAGATGCAAACATTTTAGAGGACCTCAGTGGGGTTAATGACAACCACTAAGATAAGTTTAGTAAAAAGAAAAGTGAAATAACAATTGCTGGAAAGATAAATTGGACACAAGGCTAACCGGACCATGTAGTATATGTAGTATAGCTATAGCTATATGTAGTATAGCTACAGAATTCTAGAGCAGAGGTTCTCAAATGCTGTCTTTATTAAGTGTGTAGTAGTTACTCAGAGTGGTGCTTTATCATCATAACGTCACAGTAAGGCAAGGTGAGCTAGGCTGAGAAACAGTGGTCACAAGAAGACAGAAGGATAAGCAATGGTTTTGCATTATGTCCACAAGGAGAGCTGAGCCACGGGCTCATCCGCTCCCTTCTCCTTCTCCTTTCCCTTTATGCACAAGGGGAGGAGATCAGAAGTTTTCACTTTTGGTTTAGAACAGAGGTTCTCAACCAGTGGTACTTCGACCGACTGCTGGTGGTTCTCGAACCACCAGACCACCAGAACCCCGCTGCAACATGATGCTTTTGGCGGCACATTTCTACTTCCAAGAGGCTCCTGCCTTTGGCAGAGCCTCTCGGGAACGCTGAGAAGCCCCCCCCCCCAGTCCCACCCGCCCAGAGCCTCCAACCTGCGTTTTCTGGCCTATGAAAATCTGAAAACCTGGACATAACTGCCGATGATGTCATCACCAGTCTTTCCGGTGG
The DNA here is from genome assembly GCA_026170595.1 of Plestiodon gilberti rubricaudatus. Lineage (NCBI taxonomy): Eukaryota > Metazoa > Chordata > Lepidosauria > Squamata > Scincidae > Plestiodon > Plestiodon gilberti. The sequence goes on from JANXHW010000005.1 coordinate 113,191,202, forward strand.
TACACAGCAGGAGAGTGGTGCCGGAGATGATACTTGGCTGAGAAGGGGTTGAGAACCGCTGGTTTAGAATAAGTCACAGTTAGTTTCCTCTTACGTCTGAGCTCAAGGAACAACTCATGAGGAAAACGTGTTGCCCACTGTGTGTACTTGCTGATACATTGGTATGAGTTCTATAGCCTTAAAGGATGTCCTTAATAAAGTTCAGTCTTTATTACTGTCAGACAGTGAGATCCATCTAACCCATTTCCATTTGCAGTTTATTCCAGAGTCGGCTCGATATAATGTGTCTAGTGGAAATGACAAAGCAGCTCTTGCCACACTGCAGTGGATTGCTAAGATGAATCGTTCTGTTATGCCTGAAGGAAAGTTGGTGGAGCCTGTTGATGTAAGATTAGTATCATTGAAGTGATTGATGACTCCAGAATGAAGCCACGAGATTCAGGACTGAGCCACATGGCATTTGGCCAGAGGCGTTGCTACTGTGGGGGCGGTACCGTAAGTTGTGCCCTGTCCTAGTCCCCGTTTACAAGCTGGCACGAGGCGGCCCCGCCCCCTGCCCTCACCATTGGAGCCATTCCGTGCGGAGAATAGAATGGCTCTGCATGGAATGGCTCCGACAGTGAGGGGGCGGGGCCGCCTCGTGCCGGCTTGTAAATGGGGACTAGGACGGGGGCGCAACTTACGGTACCGCCCCCACAGTAGCAACGCCTCTGCAGTTGGCAGCATGGTAGTTAAGATACTCAGGAGTATCACCTTGCCAAGAAAAAGAGGCAAATCTTGTCACTAACAACCCCATAGGATGTTTGTAGGGATGAAACTGATTTCAACACAGGGAAATTAAGTATGTGCTTATTTCACCCACTGAAGTCAATGGGAGGGATTAAGGCCTACTGAAAAACATTGCTCTTTGTCTTTTCTTTCTCCCTTCTGTTGCCTAGCTAAGCATAGATAGGATTATGTTGTGTGAGAGCCAGGATGGTGTAGTGGTTTGGGAGTTGGACTTTGACCTGGAAGATCCAGTTTCAAATCCCTGCTCAGCCACAAAGCTTCCTGGGTGACCTTGGGCCAGTGTCAACCTAACCTCTACCTCACAGGGTTGTTCTGAGAAGAAAAGGAGGGAAGGAACCATCTACATTCTACACCAACCTGAGCTCCTTGGAGAAAGAGCAGTAAACAAAAATGTGAAAAATAAATAATAAATACCCTGTCCCCATCTCACAACACTGAACCTGTTGTGTTCAACTAGGTGGTACAAGAAAGTGTGGGGTGGGGTGGGTGGGGGGAGACAGGAAATGGAAGCAGCCCCATGTTTCTTCCAAGATCTAGCTAGGAACTTTAAAAGTGCTGAGCTGTCAGTGGATTGGGCCCACGTTCAATTCCATGCAGTTTTAGAAGTGAACTCATTTATCCTATGTTGTGGGCAATTCACATGGTTTTGATAAAATAAATACATTGAAAAGCCATTAAACGTGAATGTGCCATCGCATCTCAGCCAATGCCACCTCGCTGCCTTGTCACAAATTGTCACAATTTATGATGAGAATGATTGCCTGACTGCTCAGATTGAGATCCCATCTTGGCTAGCATTTTGTTTGCAACAGGAGCCAGCTGGATTGCTTCTCGGTGCTCAGTAGGCAAGGCATGAAGGTGATGTCTGGACTGTAGTATCAGTGATAGAGCATTTGCTTTGCATGCAAAAGGTCCCAATTTCAATCCCTGACATCTCCAGACGGGGCTGGGAAAGACCCTTGAGACACCCCTGCCTGAATAGCTGCTGTCAGTGTGGATAATACTGGGACAGATGGACCAATGCTCTGACTCGGTATACGGCAGCGGCAGGTCCATATGTTTTTTTATCCTCAGTGTCTGGTATTCAAAGGTATGCTGCCTCCATACATGAATCCATCCATGAACTTTTCCTCTTTGCCAGATGATGTGGGTGCTTCCAAGTGCGGAACTATAGAAATACAGTATTTACGTTTTCAGCCACATGTTCACAATTTATTTCTAATGTAGCTTTAAATTATTTTCAGGAAAAAAGGGGTAGATTCAAAGACCTTGTGGATCCCAAATACTTACGAACATCTTTGCAAGTATGGATTATTTGGTAAATATATTTGATGTGTTTCTTTCAGATGATGGTATATAGGAATCAATGGGACGTACCAAGGGAGTAGTTTTAATCGCAAATTAATCAATTTCAAGGGGAGAAAATTGGTTATGGTAATTGAATTCACATGTCTCTTTCTTTTTCCATGAAAAGATCTATAAGCTACTAACTGCCTCTGTATTGCAGGAAGAGAATCTGAGTTGCAGCTTCTGACATTCTATTTAAAATCTTTTGCTCTCTTTGCTAACTTGGGAAAATGTATGTGAATAAATTATGAAATTGAGCAGATGATGAAGCTACAAATATCCCTTGTATACACCCAGATCCTTTCTAACGACTTCGTTGTATAGCATTGTAATGCAAAGAATGTGTTGTCGGACCTTTTTATCCTCTGGGGTTCTGTTCCTGGAACCACAGTGGATAAGAAAATCAGTGTTATATGAAATCCGGGGGAGCGGGGGGTGGGTGGGAGCGGTGCCACGTTACCACATTACTTTTTTTCCAGCATCATCGCCACTTCCCTCCTCCTGAATTTGTTTAAACTGACTGAAAAAACAAAAGCCACTACTGGAAGCAACCTGTAAATGGTGCCAGAGACTCCCGGATACATTTTTCAGTGTTTTGGACACGCGCAGGAGGCTGGAAGTGGCTGGCAGGCCCCCGCCAACGCTGAAAAAAAGAGGTAGTGTAGTGCGGTTGGACTCCTTCTTCCACAATTTTGCCATCTGTGTTGAGTCAAATCCATGGATTAAAAAAAAACCCGTGGGTAAAAGTATTGGTGATTTGTAATGGACTGGAGTAATTTAGAACTGCTTAAAGACACAAACATTCTCTCCTTTTTGCATTCTGCTCACTGCATATTTGTAGCTGCAATACGGCAATGTGTGCACACAGTAAACCTGTTCATGCAAGTTTGGGTATAAAGAGCTGATTTTCTCAAACACTCTCTTGCACTGTCCTCTGACTCTTTTCTATTCCTCTCAGTTTATAAGGGAACTCCTGGGTTTGGGGGAGACAATTACACCCCCCCACCGCCATACAGGTACACTATCACACATGTATATAGCATCTTTCCAAGTTGGACATATGTTCAGAATCATGCATTAAAGAAACATTCCAAATGCAGTGATCCAGAAATAGAACTATTTTGGCTGTGATAAGTTATGCAGCCCTTTTGTAAAAATTAGGTTTGTAGCAGAAGCATACATGTGCACATAAGTGGATAGATACACATACATGCACACACGTACATATGTGTACATAAGCCAGTCTGCATCTTCTGTCCTTTGGTCAGGTTTACCTTTTGGGTCAGTACACCCTCCTGTCTTGTAGGGGTCACCAGCACATCAACCCTTGTGTGAGCAAGGAATAGGGGAGGCAATGTGTCCCATTCTAGAATGCTTCCAAGTACAGTACTCCCCCCATATCCGCTGGGGATATGGTCCAGCCCCTCCGTGGATACTTGAAACCGTGGATAGGAGTAAACACCCCCTCCATGGTTTCCTGTCCGCCCTGCCTCCCCTGCGGGCAGGAGCGCGCCCCCGCCAGCTCTTGTTTTTCTTTCAGCAAGCTTTGTTTCTTCCTTAAAACAAACAGAGAAGCAGCCTCCATTGCAAGTAGAACGAGACTAAGTCCTAGAGAGGCTCTGCAAGGTTTCTGTTAACCTTGCAGAGCCTCTCTAGGATTTAGTCTCATTCTATTTGCCTGCAATAAGCGGCCAGAGGCTGCTTCTCCTGTTTGTTTAAGGAGGAAACAAAGCTTACTGGGAAAAAAGTAAAAGTCTTGGGGGGGGGTCCCCGTGATCTGTGGATAACTGAAACCGTGGATAGCAGATCAGTGGATATGGGGGCCCACCTGTACTCTGAACTCAGGTGTAGTAAGATCTTGACGACTGCATTGAAGTTAACGCTTCACTGGCCAGTTCAATAGAATTAGGATTTCTCTGTACTGTACTTATTTAGAAATGTTCCAGTGGGTAATGTAATAGTAGCCTCTTCTCCATACTTCAATATCACCTGCAAGCAGTGAGCTGTTTAATCAGAAGTACTTAAACAGAAGTTACACATGCTGTTTCTTGGTGGAATGTTATTATGATGCCCTTAGTTGCTTTACTCATATGACCTGTCCTTTAGAGACCTTAATAAGTAACTCGACTTGCAATAATTTCCAGTGCTGGTTGGGTTGCTGTCCCCTCTCTTTCTTCATAGGCTTGGGATATCTTTTGCATATTATGGCATCATCCTGGCCAGTGCAGAGTTATTGGAGAAGAATCTGGTTTGTGGAACAAAAGGAGATACGGCAGGAAAGGAGAACGTTGGCAGTTATTCTGAAGAGATGCGGAGCCCTTGCCTCTGTCACTTGTTTGCTCCATCGGATTACCAGATCATGATCATCAGCACAATTGGAGAGATTGCATGTAACTTTCTTTCTACATCAGTTTACTGTGGGATGTGAATAACTCTCAGAAGGGCAGGGAGGAGCGCCAGCAAAAAGACGCTTTGGAATCTCCACTGCGAGGGCTGATTCATGTTGTAACACAAGTCACAGTTGTTGCCATTCTGCCACTGTTTTCCTTCATGGTGTGCATTCCAGGAAGGTTTGAGGTGCTTCCACTTTGCACTTGCACACACACATCTGAACAGTTTATGGCCCTTTTCCTAGTCATCCAAGTAATCATAGGGAAGTAATGAAGCAGCATCTTCCCTGACTCTGCAGGTAAAGATGGCATAATAGCATAGTTGGGTAATATGATTTTGCAAACTGATGTTGCACTTCTCTCTCTTCCCCCCCCCCCCACCTCCTGCACTTTATTTCTTCCAGTAAATCCTTTAAACATTCTGGGCATCAATTTTCTGGGAAGGCGACTCAGCTTGACAATAACAATGGGATGTACTGCAGTCTTCTTCCTTCTCCTCAATATATGCACTTCAAGGTAATTGTTTCAGCTGGGATCATATTAAGACGAAAATGGTCATGCTTGCATATGGCATCTTACACACACACACACACACACACACACACACACACACACACACACACACACACACACACACACACACACGATTGTTCCATTCTCAGTGCTACTTGGTCATCTGTATTTTGATATTGATATTTCAGAAGTGTTGCTCATACATTTACAGCGCAATCCTGTGTAACCTTGCACTGGTGTAACAGTAGATGCACTGGTGTAAGTGCACTTATGCCAGTGTAATTGCACTTACACCGGTGCATCTGCTGTTACACCAGTGCATTTACTGTTACATCGATGCAAGGTTACACAGGATTGCGCTGTCCGAAAGTTTTTCATGAGCAAGGTTTATCCATTCTTCGTAAAGGAAGAATCATGCTCAATTAGCTAGGCCTTCTCTTTCAAAAAACATGAGTTAAAGTGGGAAAAAGTAAGACTTTTGGGTTCCACAAAGAGGAGCAAGTACAATGTTTAAAACCTCCAACTCAATGAGAATGAGTTGTTTGGGTTTTTTTGTTTTGGTTACAGAAGAGCTGTTTTGTTGAGATCCAGTGCATTGTCATATCCATTCTGAAATTACCATGTAGGAATAAAAGGCACAATAATGACCATTATATTACCAGTTTTCCAACTCCACATTGAATAATGAGAAAAAAAAGTAAACAATGTGACTACAAACCTATGGTTATACTGTAGTTGCAAATACAACTGTACTGCTTGTTTTGGGACGCTGATGCAATGAAGAGCTGTGCAGTCTACAGTTTGTCAGGTTTAAAGGTGGCTGTTTAAAGATTCCCCCAATCTTCTTGTCTTCAGCACTTGAAGGGTCATGCTCAGGCGGGCAAGCAACATGTTTGTTTACCATTGTTTGCAGTAGAAAACATGATCTAAGGCTTTAGGAAAGGCCAGTTGACTGGAACTTGTAGTTAGGCATATCAGTAGCTGATGGACCGGGTGACATGCATGCCGCATGCAACAAAATGGGCAAAATCACTCTGATTTTGCTACCTTAACAATTGTGAGTAAGGGTAGAACCAAATGGTAAGAGGGTTTGCAGTGGGAAACCGGTGGGCAAGAGCAGACTGCTTACCCTTCTCCTATTGCCAGTTCTTCCTTACACATTCCTTTCCCTCCCATAGCCGTTATTAATCAATCTTTCCTCCAGTTGGGCTCTGAAACTAGAAGTGGGGCAGGGGAAGAATGACTTTGGGGGAAGGACGCCTGTCCTATTTTGTAGAGGAGAATTAGTAGGAACAGAAGGGGTTAAGGGCTCCAGTGGTCCCCTCCTTTCTTCCCACTTATCTTCCCCCATTAAGTGACCTCCACTTGAACCTGGTTCAAACTATGCAACAAACCATAGTTTGTGGGATTGTGAATGAGCTGACAAGCCTGCACATGCCCTTTTGTCCTTGTGTGCTCAGCTAAATGCAAAACACCCTTGTTTGCCAAACCAGTTTCCTATGATGTCAGAAGACTCTGAACTATGGTTTCCCAGGATCACAGCTAACTAATATATCAAACCAGGATAAAAACTTGATTTGCTTTGGATTTTCCAAGCCACAATTTCCTCACTTTGACATTGTGGGAAAACTGTGGAATAACAAACAAACCAGAAGGCTTTGAAGGGGAAGGAGTAGAAGGCATGGATGGGCTTGTCCATAATCCAACAAGCTGTGGATCGCTGGATTGTCTGAATCAGGCTTTAGATTTGCCCTCCAACCACATATTGCAGATTTCTAATATCAAAGGCATGTGCATGTTACATTTACTAATCCTATGTATTTGTTTCTCTGTGGTGTAAACATGCTGGGAAATCATGACCCAAGCACATGTTACAATGCAAGTTTCTCATGATTCCTTACTTACCTTCTGAGTAGGAAATGAGTAGGAAATCCGTAGTGGGTAGAGTAGTCCCTAGAGACGGAGGGCTGGGCTAAGCTAGATGAAGCTGGGGGCTGACCCAACATGGAACCTCTTTTATATAAAAGGAGAAAGACAAGCAACATGAACTTCAAACCCATTTATTCCAACGTGTAGCTTGTTGCAGTGGAGGAAGCTCACACCAGCGGCCGATGTTTGAGGGTGCCAATCTTATCTAAACAAAGTGTTCTTTCAGAAGCAGAATCCTTAATCTGGTTTGATTAGTCTACCTGTTACATAACCTTGCAAGCAGCCTCCTTGCTCTTACTAATTAAAAACTCACACAAAAAGAACACAAGAGGCCCGAGTGTGCAGAGCTGACAAGTTCCCCTGTTGAAGTCTGCAGGTCTGGTGCAGTGTTGAATTGACGTGTTGTGCTTTTGCAAACGTTCAAAAGCAGTTCATAATTGTGTCTGGATGGACTCTGCATTGAACATAAACCTCCTGTGTCAGGACAAGCTATGTTCTGTGAGCTCATAATGGAAATTAGTTTTGCTAAGGCTTTTGACATCACCTTTTACTGATGCACTGGCTCATGTCCTTTCCTTCCACTTCCCTGCCTGCTCTCAGCTAGGTGCAAAGTGCACCAGAGCAGCTCTTGTTTCCAAAGGGAGGGTTGTTCACAGCTCCCATATGTCAGTCCAGTGGTCCTGCTTCTCCTCAGGGCACCGACGCACAGCAACTCCTGCTCTGTGCATACATATCATTCCATGTGTCACTTTTGAAAAAGAACAGTCTTTCCCAAATCATTTAGGCGCTTTGAAGGAGCACTTGAGCCTGCAAGTCCCAGTTCTGTTTGATGGTATTCAGTGGTGTAACTGCAATCAGTACTTCCTAAGAACATAAGAAACGCCCTGCTGGATGAAGTCAAGGGCCCATTTAGACCAGTATCCTGTTCCAACAGGTGCCACCAGCTGCTTCTGGGAAGTCCATGAGCAGGGGGAGAGGCATGCTTCTCTTCTGCCATTGCCCCCCCTGCAGCTGGTTTTCAGAGGCTTACTGCTGCTGAACCTGGAGGTAACACAGCCATCATGACTTGTAGCCATTGCTAGGCCTGTCCTCCCATGACATTGTCCAGTCCCATTTTATAGCCCCAAGCTAGTGACCATCACCACATCTTAGGGCAATGACAACAACAAAGCTAAGTTAGCCCTGTGACCCATCTAAGTTTAGGCTTACCAGATCTCCAACCGGGACAGAGTGCTAGACCTTTAGGAGAAGGAATGTGGGCAGGTGTAGCTTGTTAAACCTTAGAGCACAATCCTAGGCATGTCTACTCAGAAGTAAGTCCATTGTGTTCAGTGGGGCTTGCTTCTGAGTAGACATGCCTAGGATTGTGCTCTAAGGTTTAACAAGCTACACCTGCCCACATTCCTTCTCTTAAAGGTCTAGCACTCTGTCCCGGTTGGAGATCTGGTAAGCCTATCTAAGTTTATGTCTGTATAGTAGCTTGGGACTCAGTAAATAGTGGGATGACGTAAGTTTTTTCATATATCTTCTCTGTTTTCTTAGCACTGGCCTCATTGGTTTTCTCTTCATGCTCCGTGCCTTGGTCTCTGCAAATTTCAATACCATCTACATTTATACAGCAGAGGTAAAACCTTTTTAGAACCAATGACATGTAGCTAAGATAATGAGCATGTTGCAGACACTTGCCCTCTTCAGGCCTTTCCTTTATAAACATGACATGAAGACTTAGACCGCAGTCCTATCCAACTTACACCACCAGTGTAACCAGCGGGGGAGGGCAGGGCGGGAGGCTTTGAAGGGAAGGGGATACTTAAATCCCCTTTGAATCCCCCTTTGGAGGGGATTTGAATCCCCCTTCTGTTCTGGGGCCTCCCATTCTTGCTGCACTGCTGGTTACACTGGTGGTGTACGTTGGACAGGATTGCGCTGTTAGCTGGGTAGATGGAATGAACAGGAAAATGGAGCTAGCAATATGTCTAGCCCAGCTCCTAGACTTGGAGGAGGCTGATAATTTGTGTTAGACCTGAACAAATTGTTTCCTCTCCCACTGAGAGAACACAGTCACAGTTGAATGTTTCAGGGTGCAGGATAGCATTTCACTCACCAACAACACAACTACATGTGATTTAAGAGAAGGCATTGAAATCTCTACTTATCTTGCATACATAAGAAAACCAGTTTATATAGCTTATCAAGGATGGTATAGAGCAGAAATCCATCTTGGTGAGCAGCACAATCCTATGCATGTTTACTTGAAAGTAAAATCCAATTTTGTTCAGTAGAGCTTACTCCTAGGTAAGTGTGCATAGGATTGCACTGAAAGTCATTGCATGCCATGTCCTATACAAAATGGTTCAGGACATTCTGTGTTGGATGATTATGACATCCTCATCCAATCATAATGTTAATTGTTTTGTTTTCAGAGTGAAAACTCTGGTTCTGGTTCCTGAACTCCCCCCCCCATGCCTGAAGCAGCACCCCCCCCCCATTTGCCAGCACTTTTTTGTGTGCACCGCTGCCATCCCACTCCTTCCTCTCTTTGCCACAGCTGCCATTGCCACCACATACCTCCCACCACAATGCCTCCCATTGAGTACGTTTGGTGTTTCAAAGCTAGTCTTCTGTTGACTCAGGGCTTATGGCTCAATCCTAATAGGGCCTTACACAGCTGGATCTAGTGTTCTCGCTGTGTAAAGTCCTTTATAGTTGTTGCAAAGTGTAGTGTGCCATTCTGCGTGGCCTGGCGGCTGCCGCAAACAACACCCAGCCAAGTCTGCGCACCAGTGGACAGGGAAGGAGCCCTGGTGCCAGTAAGTCAGTGCGGGAGTTAGGTGAAATGGGGCAGGGGAGAAACAGGGCAGAGAACGGGACAGGGAGAAGGGCAGATTGAAGTTGGGAAGAGGGCGGTATCGGCGGCAGTGGCACTGCCAATATCCTATCCCCCTTCCTGGTCTTGATCCACTTTCCTGGGTCCACTCAGACTTGCACCAGCTATATTGCTGTCATAGGTCCAAGTAGACCCATTCAGGCAGCAAGGGCATAAATATTCCCTTACCCAGAAACCTCTGGGGCCTGAAACTCCCCAGTGGAATACAGCGTTCACCCCACTGGTGCATGCTGCAGCGCAGTGCAGGGATTATGTAGGATTAGGCTGTTAGAGTATTTGGTTAGTATTGTTATTTGTGGTTAGCTGCACTAAACTACATGGGCACAATTTAGCCAAAGCTCAGCAATTTTCAGAGTTAAGCACCTGCCCACAGAATAGACTGTGCTCTGCCCTCCCAGTAATTTCACTTGTATCTCTGAATTATATATTATTGCCTTACAGGTTTATCCTACTACAATGAGAGCTGTGGGCCTGGGGACCAGTGGCTCTCTGTGCCGTATTGGTGCTATGGTGGCACCTTTTATAGCCCAAGTAAGATATTTTTCTTTTGAGAAATTCACTGTCCCAGTAAGAACAGGCTCCAGGAAAGCATTCAAATAGACTGTCTAATAGTTCTAGCCCTTAATTTCTGTAAATTCAGGCTTACTACAATACTTTTTTTTGTTTAAAAGGAGGATGAAGGTAAAGCTGAAATGAAGACTTATTGTGGATCCCCTAAGCCAGAATAGTACTACAATATTAAACACAACTAGATCTTTTTGGAAATACTGGATCCAGTTTGGGTTGTAGAACTAATAAAGGGCAAGATTCAGAGGTGACAAGGATGGTAAAGATTTAAGAATGAAAGGCATGAACAACAAATATATACTTCAATAAGAAACCTGTAGAAATGGTGTATGTCCAAACTCAAGGGACACAATATTATTTAATTTGGTAATAGTTTTGGGAGTTAGCTTTCCATAAAGAAGATGAAAGACAACTAGTGGTCTCTCCTACAAAGCAGGACAAAAGTGGGACAGCAAAATATGTAACCTGTCTTACAGTGCAATCCTATATGTTTACTCAGAAGTCAGTCCTGCTGTATTCAGTAAGATTGTAGAGGCAAGTCAATCTGACAACAGCATAACTCTAGAAGTATGATTAAACTCCTTGAAGCCAATAGGCTTATGCCTGATGAAGCTAAAGGGGTTTTCCATGGTTGAGATGTTTTACTATGCTTCTTTGTCAAGATTGCATTGAAACATTGAACTAATTGATTGTCTCTTTGCAGGTGCTCATGAATGCTTCGTTCCTGGGAGCACTTTGCCTTTTTGCTTCAGTTTGTGTTGTGTGTGCCATCTCTGCTTTCACTCTACCCATCGAAACGAAAGGAAGACCACTTCAGGTTAGTACGGTATTGCTGTCAGAAACAAGTTCCTGATCTGAAAGAGGAAATAGACGCAACTTTGCCTGCCTTTCATCCCACTATACTGCTATGAAAAATGTATGCGCCTCAGAGGAGTCATCTGTCATCAGATGACAACCTGAAGAAATTATTCAAGTAATCTCTCCTGTTTATGTATTATGAGCCAAGTCTCTTGGTCTATATAAACACCACTATGGGGTGTATGTTTGTATCCAACCCAGTAAGGGAGAGCCATGTGCAAAAAGCAGCCTTCTGCAAGCATAGCTGATGAAGCCAAGCATCTGTATGCACATCCACAGCAATAATGCTCACTCACCCAGGGTCTATTCAACTGGTTGACTGAATCTTTGGCTGTTCAAGCAAATCCCCATACAGAAAGTCACATGTGACTAGTTGTCCATAACTAGCAAGGATTGGGATGAGGGGGATTTTATTTAATTTATTTATTTTATTTAAAAAATTTATATCCCGCCTTATCCTATGCCGAGGCAAATGCCCAAGGCGGCTTTTGAAGCGCTAGAGCCTATATGCCCGATAAGTTCCAGCCTTTATCAATTAAACAATTTCCTAAATGTACAGAGTTCATAAAAATCACTATTTCCATAATTCAGTTCTTGTACATCACTTATTATAAAGGTAATCGAACATCGTAAATTCATGTTTGGATTCGGAAATACGGTCTGCATCAGCAACATACTGTTGTGCCTTGGTGAACCGCTGTGTCATCTATGGCAAGGTAGTTGTGTAAGAGCCGGTACACACAGAGCCATTTTGAATTGCTGCTGCCACTGCATAACAAGGTGTTCACGTATACCTTGTTCATGTACACCGTGTACGTATCTTCGTGCAGATCTGGGGATGGGAGTTTCTACTTCATTACAAGCCTCGGGGTGGTGGTGGAATAGGTGTGAGGAAAGCTTCTAATCTGCATGGCAAGCTCCTGTAGCCAAATGGGTTGCTGCATTGGGAGTGCTGTCCGAGGAAGCAATTTAAACAGTCACCACGCAGCATTAGCCTAAAAACAATTAATAAGTAAACGGTAGCAAAATCTGATTGCAAAGTTGAGCCCACTTAAGAACTATCTATGCAAGACTGTGGTACTGGAGACACGTCCATAATTTTCTTAAAACTTTTTTTTTAGCAAAGGAAATGACGATATGTCTACATGAAAGAAGAAAAATGCAAGGGATCCTCGCAAAATTTCATCAGTTTGAATGAATCCATTTCTGAAAAAGATCAAGTCATATGGTTGTTCCTCCCATGCCTTTCCAAAAACTGCCTTGTGCATCTTGACTACATTTTAATAAACTTCTGATCTAGTTCCATTCCTGTAAGCAAATGGAATTTTTTACTGTGCACAAATAAATAAATGAACCCTGCATTATAAGTTTGTTTTATCAGTGTGCCCAAGTGTTATGTTTAAACCAGGCTTAAGAGAACTTTGTAACTAGCATCAAATGCCTGTTCTCCCATTTATGCAAGTCCCTGTAAATGCTAGGACATGCTGGGTAATCCTATTGAGATCAGGCAAAAATAAAACATAAAAGTGAAGCTTTTGTGCAGTGCTGAAGTATAGGGAGTCCATCTTTTAAAGCTGGTGTTGGGATAAGCTTTAAAAGATGGACTCCCTATACTTTAGCACTGTACAATCCATGATACAAGGCATGTAGTGAGTTGCATGCTCTGGTGCGGTTACTCCTTCTGTTTTCTCCTACTCAGAATACAGACAACACTCAGGTTGTAGGCAGTGGGGAGAAAACATTCTGTACTCAGCCGCACATTGTATTCTTCTGGCAGAAGAGGCTGGAACATCAGTGGAGTCAGAGGGACAGATCTCCTTTTCTCCATGGAAGTTAATAGCAGACATTCACTTATAAGGAACAAATTGATGGGATATGTGTGGTAGCTGTCATGGTAAAGACCAGGCTGCAACAAACTTCCTCATCTCTGGCCAACTGGAGGGGCTCTCCGGCCAGTGAAAAAATCTCTGGATCACTGCTGCTGGATAGGAGTTGTAAAAACCAGAACTAGATTTTTTTGGGAAAGAGTCTGTGTTCTACAAAAGCCTAGCCAGAAGGAAAGAGAACCCCCCCCCCCTCTTCTTTTCTTCAGACAACTTGGGAAGAGAGAGGAGGAGGGGCTTTACTCCCTCAGTAGAACTGGGTGTATTTTGCTCTATTTGGGTGTGCCGAATGTCACTTTAAGAAGGGGCAATGAACAGCTGAGCCTTGCTGCTAATAGGACCTCAGGAATGTTGAGTGATTAGCTAACAATTAACCACCAAGGTTGGTTGTGGTGAGGAAAGTTAGCTTGCTGCTTCCTATTTACAGTATAGCTGGTCTCACTGTGGGTTCCTTCTTGCTGGAGAGACTGGAAGATCTGAGATGTTGTTGGAGCATTTAATCTTTTAACTAGGGAGTTTTAGGACTTTATTTTTTAGACGTTTAGTTTTCTGGATTCCTAGTGAGTTTGAGTATTTTAGACATTTTGTCTTTTTAACTGGAAGTTTTTAGGATTTGATGTTTTAAAGCAGGGGTTCTCAACCTGTGGTACGGGTACCCCTAGGGGTACGCGGACCTCTTGCTGGGGGTACGCCAAGCCCTGCCCCTTAAGTGTTAATTAACATGGATTTTAAGTTTTAATTATTTTCGGATCCCTTCTGTCTCTCTGATTTTGGGCTTATTTTTGTACTTTGGAAAATGTACTTTGGTGGGAGGGAGGAGCTGATTTTGGAAGTGTGACTTGGAGAAAAAAGAGATCCTTGCACGTACGTGTCTCTCTCTCTCTCTCTCTCTCTCTCTCACACACACACACACACACACACACACACACACACACACAGAGTTAAATAAGACATTTTTTCACATTTAAAATTGTTTTGGTACTTTTTATGTAACGATTAATTACCTATAATTGATTAATCCAATTAATTAGCAGTTAATTAGCAGGGGGTACTTCAGAAAATTGGACCATGATAGGGGGTACCCGAGCCTCCAAAGGTTGAGAACCTCTGTTTTAAAGCATTTCAGCCCTCCTATTCCTTTGAAAAAGCCTGTCAACGTTACAGGTGAAACATTAGAAGCTAGATCTTTTAACAACAGACCATGGTCATGATACTCGGATAATTTTAATGATAGAACTGATCATATCGGCCACAAACGTTTTAGAGTTAGGAAGAGTGTCTGACTGTACAAAGTGCTCAACAGTGGAACAGTCTGCCTTGGAAGGTGGCAGCCACTCCATGGTTATAGGTCTTTAAGCAGAAGCTGGATAGCCACCTATTAGGGATGTTGTAGCTGTGGACAGCACTGGCAGGGGGTTGGACTCGAACTTGTACGTCCCTTCTACCTCTGTGACCCACAAATTATTAGACCCTGGGCCTGCATGTGTTGAGAGTGTGTTTTGGAAACAGTTTGGTGCCTGTGTGTGTGTGGGTGCTTGGGAGGCACTTTGGGGAGTGTGTGGGTGAGGTTGGAATGGGTATGTGTATTGGGGTCAGCTCTGAAGCCAAGAGAATATTTGTGGACTCTTGGTGGAAGTTAAAGCTGCCCCTGTTGACCCCCAAGTGTAGCAGAGTAGAGCCCACTTACTTTCTCCCACAGAACTAAAATTGTGTAAACGCATGCTGCGCTCAATACTGAAACCAGATGAAAAGTTCCTATTTTAGTGTTGGTTTTGACAACCAAGTCCAAAGGTTGAAGCAATTTAAGGAGATAGACTTAAGTGTGTGCTTAAGTCCTACTAATCTCTGGATTATATCCATGCTGGATTTGTCGTGTATGAAAGTCATGAGGAAACTGAAAAAGCACATTTTTTGAAGCTACAGCATCGTTTAGAACAGCACAACACCATGCTAAAGCAAATCAATCAATGTTTGTTTCTGAAGAAAGAAATTCAAACCCAACGTAAAGGTAAAAGGCTAAATATTCTGTTTTAAGAGCAGCAGCACAAGGAGGCATTTTTTTGAAGCTCTCTGACCAGGTGCAGCAGCATCAGAGAGACGACAAGATAAAAATCCACCCTGGGTTCAGTTTTCTAAATAATTGCAATGCTAGATAGCAGGAACTGACAACCCAAAGTATCAAGTTTCTCTTCATATAGCCACAACAAGAAGACACTCAAATATCCTTTTTCCACGGTCCTTTACTTCATTCTCCCCACTCTTTACATCTCAAAGCACAAGTGGGGACAACTACAATTGTACCAGGCGGTTTTCTATGACAATATCAAGCCACGTTCTTTTCTCCCCACCAATGACTAATGGTTATGTACAGGACAAAGAACAGATGTCATGACCAGTCACATGCCTTTGGTAAGTTAATTCCTGGCGAGATCATTTTCTTTCAACAGCAAAAGCCACACATTAAATTCACTCCCAAGTACAGGTTTTACAAATCCTTTTTAAATAAAAGATTTGAGCAGTTGTCACTCTAAAGTGGTGGCATATCTTGAGCTTCCAAAAGGTGGGTAAAATTTATAGAAATTTTCTAGTCTCCTACGTGCCTCAGTCATTGGTAGTTTTATACTGAGGGGGGAAGGAATGAATCCCATTAAAATGTCCACATTGGTAGGAGTCAATATGGTCATAGAATTTCCTCCAGAAAACGATAAATATTTCAAGTTAGAAAAAATCCTTAGCTATACAACCAGTTCATTTAAAAAACTGGCGCTCTTCCCCCTTGAGGCGTTTTTTCCGGGGCTGTACAAAGTCATCATCTGAGTCGTCTGTTAAGTCGTCTGGACTACCTTCACCAGCACGGCAATAGGGCTGGGCAGGGAATTTTCTATTAGGGTAAAGGTTTGTCAGAAGTTCCTCAAAGTAGACTTCCAGTTTCATGCCAGCATCAGCCACTTCTGAATCGGGCTGTTAGGGAAATTAAACACAGCAGTGTGTCATTGTTTTTAGATTTGCAAGACTGTAATATTAGCAATAATTTGAAAATGCAATAGTCAAAACCTACTGAAATACAGCAATATTAGCAAACAGATAAATTACTAATATCTTAACTTGAGACACTATTCCATTCTCCCAAATATCACTAGAGATTTTAGTTGGAAGAAAACGTTTCTCTTTCTTTCTCTCCCTCACACCCCCCCCCCCAAAAAAAAACTAAAACAGTCAAGATTTCTGTTAGCAAACTAACGTGCATTAGGAGACAGTGGTACAACTGATATATTTACAGAATGAAATTAACATGCACATATATACTGTGACACCCCAAGCACAGCACCATAGAGTATATCATTTCCTCTGCATTTGTCCCAGCACTATCTTCCATGCAGATATTCCCCACTACTACTACCAAATGTGGCATTTGTAAGGAAGTTCATATCATTCAGCTTGGTCACCCAACATGCCAAGTCAACATGAATGCTGACAGATATCATGAAAGGAGACCAGTAATTTTATTCTGCATATAATTATCAGCTGTATACCTCCGCAAACTATTATAGTATCTGTTGTGAAAATCCCTGATTTCCCCCCTAGTTTTTGTGTATTTTTAATCTGTTGGGACTTTTCTATCACCTCAGGCTCATGTGATGCCTCAAGTATCCTGAAGGGGGTTCTTGAGTCATTTAAGGTGCAAACCCTCCCAAAGTTAAAATGGCGGAGTGAGTGCTCCGCTGTTCCAAGGCAACGCGCACGTGCTGTAAAGCGTGTCTGCGATGACTTGAGAGTAAGGGCGGCTGGCTCGGAGGCCGGCCACCCTCACTCTACCACTGGATTGTCCCTGCGGCTGCTAGAGAAGGCAAGTTATCCCCCGGCAGGTGTGGGGGTGGTCCAGGCAGAGTGGGAGGGGGGCCATTGGCCCCCCTATCCCTGTCCCGTATCCCTATCCCTGTCCCATTCCTGGGCCGCCTCCGCCATTACATGGCCTCCTCAGTCTTCCACCAGCTAAATAGCTGGCGCAAATCCAAGGAGGCCCATTGGGGCCTCCCCGCGTTACACGGGGGAAGGGGACGAACGTCCCTTTCCCACCTAGTAGATCTCAGGGAATGGGGATAGGATCTGCCCATCGGTTACTTAGGCAGGATTGGGTTGTGAGATGCAGTACCAATTGTTCTTTTATTGCTGTCTGTTGTTTCAACACCTACCTGTTCTCCAACTGACCAGTAATCAGAGGAGCTGGGCTTTGAGTCCAGTCCACTCACTGGACGGTGAAGTTCAGCTGGTTCCCAAAAGTGAGTCATTCAAGGGGTCCAGGGGACCCCAAGTATTCAATCCCACAGTAAAAAAAATGGTTTAATGTCTACATGCTATATAAAAACAAATAAGACATCCCCTCTTTTGAGCATTTACCCAGGTCCATAGTTGGGAGCATCTGATGCTCCATGGGGCTCACCCACCCATGCTGCTAAAGAGCGGATGCCATGACTAAGAACCTGGAACTGTATGAATAAGTATCCAGAGAAGTTGCAGCAGGTTTTGTTTTATTTGTTATTTACATTTTAACATTCTTGTCAGTCTTTGCTGCCACCCTGCTTTATCCTGTTGTTGGAGTATCAGTGCTTTGTATTTTATCTTTCCATCTTTCTCTTCCTTCCTTGGATATTTTGCAGCCTTTTAATAATAATCTTGTATTTTTACTTTCTTGCCTGCCTCATCTCAACTCACTCAGGAGAAAGTGGGTTGCCACATCTCTCTGACTGCCCTTGTTCCACTACTGCTTGATTTTAAGGGGATTCCTGGATTTTGGGGCTCTTGGCAGCCTCCTCCTGTCTGGACTACTTGGTTTTGGGTGATGGCTGTGAAAACGAGAACTGGTCCAGTTCTAGTTTACCCAGAGAAAAAGTGAAGCCAGGAGAGTGGGTGGCGGTTGCTAACCACTAGGCACTGGGTCTGTCTTTCCCTTCATCTGCTCTTACAGTACCCTAAAGTCAGATTCCCTGATCAGAACAGCGCTTTCCTAGAAACATATATGTATAAACACAATAAACTGTTTTCGAACCTCATTAAATTCAGCACAGTTTTGGAAGATTAGTCTGAAGTCATTTATAACATCTTCTGGCTTTGTGTATAAGAGGTGATGCACTTGCAATCTATTCTTGATTGTTGACAAGTCCATTGGCTTCTTAATTATTTTGTAGTAGTCAGGCACCTAGAAGGAAATAGATCCATAGTCTAAGAAATATCTCCAATGTGCTTTTTACTTCCCAGCCTCTGAGAGACATTGCCTGCACTGCAGATAATAAACAACCACCTCCTGATGATGTAAAGACAGATTTATTCCCACTTTATTAATGAAAATATAGAAGGCATGTATTTTAAGTACCAGTTAGCTGAAATCTTTGTAAAAGACATTATTTAGATAAATTAATGACATTTTAAAAAAGCATTTCAATTAAATCAAGTCAATTCTTGCCATATGCGAATTTGCAACCCACGAATCCGCGTATCAGCGAGCTGTAGAAGTGAAAGCACCTCGCACCACTCACAAGGTGTGTCTCACTTTCTGTGTCCCGTTCCTGCTGCTTAAGGAAGCCTGCAGAGATTTTCCTTAGGCAGCAAGGATCATCAAAATGGTGCCCATGATATTTTGAAATGGCCAGGGAAAAGTGTTTGAGGCTTCCTCTAGCCTAGCTACTTCAAAGGGCCCCGTGCTGATTGCAGGCACCATTTTGAATGTCCATCCATGTAGCATTCAGGAAGGTCCTGAATGGTGCAGGGACAGTCAAAATGGTGCCTGCGATCATCTTTGGACATGTCAGATATACAACGCAATTATTCGGTCAGGTATTATTTAGACATATTAATGGACTTTTGCTTCCAAATCAAAATTCTGAAAGGTCATTTTATGACCTTTCATGTACAGATGAGTGCACAATCAAGGGGGGAATGCAGGACAGATCATTATAGTTCCAGTTCTTTCCCATTCAGAAAAGATACCTTGGGCCACTAGCTGAAGATCAATTAGTTAGCAATGGACAACAGGACTCTCTCCAGATCTAGTCAAAGTGATTGTGAAAACTGCTCTAGTTTTTAATGGATGTGAATGCAGTCAGGAACAAGTGCATCACACTGGGAAGAGACTGTCACCACTTCTTTTTTGGGAATACCGTTTTCCTTTGTAAATAATAGCTCAAGACAGCAAAGTGCACCTTAATCGTCCCTGGTAGCATTTACTTTAATGACAGGCATAACAAATAAAAAGATGCAGAGAATCCAGAAATAACTGTTGCGTTAATAGATGTCTTTTGAAAAACCATAGTAGCCAGTTAAGAACAACTATACTAATATGAGATTCAAACACGTTTGATATCCATGTTGAAATCGTATGCTGCGCTGAAGAATAGAAAAGAGCTTATTAGATGAATTTGATAGATGTCAACATAACCCTTAGATCAGGGGTGCACAACATGCTTGCGGCCCTCTGAAGGATTTCCGGTGCCCCCCGAAGAAATCGGGGATCCCTTGGTGCGCATTGCTTATGAAGAGAGCGCCAAGGGATCTCCGATGTCTTAGCTCCAGCTGCGTAGCTGTGCAGCCTTCTCGCTCGGGTCGCCGAGCAAGAAGGACGAAGTCACTGAGCCTTGCGAGTCCATTGGCCCGGAGGCTTTGAGGCCGTTGCTGAAGGCAGCGTTTGATCGCTGCCAATCAGCTGGAGTCTCCTGGCATTCAGCCAGGAGCCGGAAGAGCCGCATCTCCTGTTGTGTGCCAACGGTTGCGGAGGTTTTGGGGCTTGTCCCATTGGCGCTGTTGCTGCTCCATGTGAGGAGGAGGCTCGGATTCACGGCGGGAGGGCAAATCCGAATTTTTAATTCTGTAAATATTTTTATTTATTAGTATGTTGCTTTTCCGGATATTTTGCGGCTCATGGACACACACCCTGTGATGTCACTTCCTGAGTGACATCACGGTTCCTTGACACCCCCCCCCCCCGTGCGGCCCCGAAGAAGTTTAGTCTATTCATTTTGGCCCCTTCCTACTTCCAAGTTGTGCACCCCTGCCTTAGATAATGGTAAGCAATAACATGACAATCATACCGTGGGAGGGACTGGGTCTTGGAAAGCAAGGCTCATTTCGTGGCAGTAAAGGTACAGGAGTAATCTTTCACATTTCTGTACAATTGAAAAGAAAGTTATCACAGTTACTCAAAACAACATGGAGCTCAACAGCATCAGTATCTCTAAATAGTCTCTGTAAATAGTACTATGACTAGCACATTGTGAGTTTTCTTTGCACCAATGGAGTTCTTTCCTCCAGTAAATTACCGGTATCTTTCCTACCAATACATAATCTTCAAGAAGTCATGACAAAACTGTTTTGAAATAGACAATGTGTGTACCTCACAGAAAATGGAGATTTCACTGATAAATCGGCGTATTTTCTAAAACTATGAAGAAAATGCGTACCAGACAACTTGAATTTTTCATACCTGACCCACATTTTTATTGGACCTCCTTAAACACTTTTCCAAGTAAAGAAAACAGAGAAAAAGTGTTTAAGTGATTTGCCAGGAGAATGTACAATTCTGATTCCAAGCTTCAACACAAGAGGCAATGTCATTGATCTTATTTGATGACACCTCACTGTTTACAATTCTGATTCCAAGCTTCAACACAAGAGGCAATGTCATTGATCTTATTTGATGACACCTCACTGTTTACAAAGTAGTGACCCATATACACTGTAAAAAAAATAGTCCGGTGCAACAAAGTGCTGTTATGTTTTAACACATATCTCTTGAGATACTGTACTATCAAAAATGCAAAAAAGAAGCTACATGGTAAGGCAAGTGGGTAGATCCTAGCCGCCTTTGGTGTAGACTGTACTCTTTATTAGGAAACTAGTGACATATATTTTTGTTGGCAACACATTATTTTCAAGAAGTTTTCATAAGATGAATGTCATGCAATTAGACTATGGTCTTACCCTCTGATCAATAGGCGCCAATCCCATACCACCTTCCAGTTTTCTTTTTTCTTCAAAAACATGACTTGGGCCATCACAATCATATTCTAGTTCTGGTTTGGACAAATCACGGCAAAATGTGCAAATCCACTCTCCACTAAGAGCAGAGGACAGACAGGCATCAATCCATGTTCTTGAAAGTCCTGAATACTCGTAGGCAAACACTTTAATCTATGTTCTATAATAAATTTTAGAAGAAGATACTAAGAAACCAAAATTGGAGTGAAGCTAACTGGTAGTGATAAGCCTTTCTTTCCAACATTTTTGGAAATTCTTCATCTAAGCAGCACCTGGCATAATCACAAAGGGCAGTCGAATACCTGGGATTGTTCTCATTTACAGCGCAATCCTGTGTAACCTTGCACTGGTGTAACAGTAGATGCACTGGTGTAAGTGCACTTATGCCAGTGTAAGTGCACTTAAACCGGTGGATCTGCTGTTACACCGGTGCAAGGTTACACAGGATTGTGCTGTTAGTCAACAAAAAAGAATGGAACCCTATCAGTAAGGCACTCATCAACTGCAGCGTTGAGCAGCAGAGCACAACCTCCACGTAAAACCAAAATACTCCTCACAGATGGATTTTCTCTCTGTGCAAAATATTTTCCCTTATTTTCTATTATTTGTGCACATTCTATCTTTAAAAACAAACACATTTTTAATTTGTATGGTAAAAAGGATTCTGTGACACTGTAATGTCGCAGTAAATTATGTTGCGTGTAATACAGAACATTCTACATTTAAACATTTTTAAAACCACATTT
Organism: Plestiodon gilberti rubricaudatus; assembly: GCA_026170595.1. Lineage (NCBI taxonomy): Eukaryota > Metazoa > Chordata > Lepidosauria > Squamata > Scincidae > Plestiodon > Plestiodon gilberti. The sequence continues at coordinate 113,213,139 of JANXHW010000005.1, forward strand.
CTATAAAAATACCCAGTCGTGTAACACATAAAAAGGACAATGTTTTAATGCTGCTGAGTTGGTTTCCGGTATTGTATTACCGCTGATGTCTGGGTTTTTTTTTTTTTTTAAAATGCTGTGGGTTTTCTATTGTGCAATGTTTTCACTAATGTCAGGGAAAGGCGGGATAGAAATGTATATTTAAAAAAAAATGTCCCACCACAATTTAAATAATAAAAGAATGAGAACAGAAATGTAGCATTAAAATAGCACAGCAAAAAACTGAGTTTACTTACCGGAGAACTCCTGTTCCTGGTAGAAGATGGGTGCATTCCTAACTGAATGGGAATGCCCTAGCGCCAGCTCGAGGTAGGGTCAACCGTTGCAAACGCTTCTCCTCCGCGCGAGGCTGCCCGTTCCCCAGTTCAAATACCACAGCTGGAAAACTCGCCTCTCTTCTCTCTAAGGTGTTATCCTTCCAGAACCTCAGTTTCTTCTCACCTTACTTTTCTTTTTCAAAGACATGTTAGTAAAGACATCCCTTACTATCCACCTGCAATCTCCCTTTATTTCTGTTTTGAAAAGCAGGACGCTGAGCGATATGAGTGGTGGGTGGAATGCACCCATCTTCTACCAGGAACAGGAGTTCTCCGGTAAGTAAACTCTGTTTTTCCCTGGTAGAACAGGAGTGCATTCCTAACTGAATGGGATGTATCACAGCAGTACACCGCAGCCACAGGGTGGGATCGCGCTGCGTCCTCACCTAAGTGTGTCCCAGCACCTGCTGCAATACTCTTCTGCCAAATCTAACCTCAGCCGACGATGCCAAGTCTACTCTATAATGTTTTGTGAATGAATGGCTAGATGACCAAGCGGCTGCCCTGCAGATATCTGGTAATGACACTACCCCATCAAACGCAGCTGTTGCTGCCGCTCCTCTGGTTGAATGTGCTTGAATCCCTTGAGGAACTTCCTGTCCCCTAGCTTTATATGCCATAACCATGCATTCTTTCAGCCATTTTGAGAGTGTCTGTTTTGTCACTTTCTGCCCCTTTTTCCTGCCATGTATAGCTACAAAAAGTGCCTCAGTCTTACGTATGACTTTTGTTCTTTCCATATAAAAACGCAAGGCTCTCCTCACATCCAGCATGTGCCATTCTTTCTCCCTAGCATGCGTTGGATTAGGACAAACATTTGGTAACACTAATTCCTGTCGTGGATGCTCCGGTCGCTGCTTTGTCCACGCAGGTGGTAGTGCCATCTGAAAAGGCTGCTGCCAGTGAAATTCTCTTTAATGCGTGTTTTACCTTCTTAGGTAGACTAACCTTGGACAACTCATCCAACCAATAATTTGCCCTTGCCATTAAAGAATTTGCAGCAGCCGCACTTAGTGAGTACGATGCAGCCTCAAAACTATGACAGCCATCATTATCCTCTTAAACGGCTCTGGAAAAGGGATTTCATCAGGTTTACTAGGTCCCTGTGGGAAAAGCAACTTCACAGGCTGTAAATTAGCGTCAGCGTCATGTTTTTTCTTTTCTCTAGCAGAATCCAGGTTCAGATCCCTAACAACCTTTGCCAACAGCCTTGTAAAGAGTTCAGATGGAAACAATCTGTCCACTTTACTCAGCGTTTCTCCCTGATCCTCTCCTGAAAGTTCCCCTTCTTCCTTCGAAGAAGATTCCTCTGAAGAGGAAAAATCCTCTGTTCTCTTTTTACTCCTATGTTTAATATTCCCCAAGTTACCAGGTCTGTTAGTTGGGGTGTTAGCCTTAGGCTTCTTTGAGGGAACAGAAGCTTGACTAGGAGAAAAACCCCTGAATGAAGATTGCGAAGAGGAAGACGGTGGGGAAGCAGAGTGGGAGGGGCTTCTAACTCTTGATCGCTTTCCTCTCTGGGATCTAGACACCTGCCACCCTCTTTCCTGATCATACATCTCTTTCTCTGTGAACGCAGGGACTTCGCATTGTTCTAACGTCCCTGCTCCCATCACCTCTCTCACAGCTGCTCTAATCCAGCCCATCATCTGTTCCTGTGCCACTGTATCTAAAATAAACTGTGACTCCTTGGAGGTTCCCTCCCCTCCGTCTGAGTCTGAGGCTCCTTTACCATCTACAGATGACAGTGTCTGCTCCCGTTATCGTCTGTGTAACGGAAGCTCTCACGAGTTAACAGCCCGAAGCAAGCGCTTACCAGCTTTTCGGGATGTTCACGGAGCTCTGGCTGATCAAAATCTTTCAGAATCCCGGCCGCTCCGTTTCAAATGAGGATCACCAGTCCTCTTACTTTGCCTTCCGCCACCGCTGCGAGAGGGTGTGCGGGTAGGCTAGCCCAATCGGGCGCAGCAGACTCTCAGAAACAAGATCAGCCACAGACAAGAGTAACGCGCTGTCACAAGGCGCCTCACTGCCTTCCGCTGCAAACAAAAGGCGCTCCGACTTCTCCAGCAAACGTGGTTGCTCAGAAGTCAGCCGGTCCCTCCCCCTTTAGTCACCAGGATATTCTCAACCAGTTTCTAACTAAAGGTAAGGGAAGGAAACGAAAATCTAAAGAAAAATAAAGCGTCTTGACTCGTAGCCCCAACGGTCAATGTCCGTCTCTTTCTGAGGTAGGGCCGAACTGGGGAACGGGCAGCCTCACGAGGAGGAGAAGCGTTTGCAACGGTCGACCCTACCTCAAGCTGGCACGAGGGCATTCCCATTCAGTTAGGAATGCACCCCTCTTCTACCAGGGAACAAACTGCTGTAAATAACTATCAACAAGAGCTGCATTAGGCACACACTAGAAAGGCCTGGAGGAACAGGAACGTCTTCACCAATCGTCACTCAGGCATTCCTTGGAGGCACATTGCAAAATTATGGCACCACAGAGACAGCCTTGTTTTGCATAGCCACAGAATAAATCTCACATGGGCTCAGACCCTTTAGCACAGCTTCCGGAGCTTTTGGAAGACATTTATACAAGTTTTCTGTGTTTAATTTTATAACCTGAGGTGTATTACTTTTCAGTAACATCTATGTTTACTCTACAGAGTCTCATCATATTTACCTTGGAAAATTCCTGAGTATGGGGACATGACAAGAAAGGTGGAATACTTTAGGGCACTTGTCACAACACAACAGCTCTCCTCCATTCTGACACACTGCACACCAATCCTCATTGGGGTCATCATCCTTCCTGCTGTCTCCAACGTGAGGAGCTCCAATCCATGCTGCCTTGCCATTGGATGGTTGGTCACCTGTACTGTCTGGTGCTTCAGTTCTCAAGGCTGTTTCAACAGAGGAGCGATTACGGTTGCTATTCAATAACATTGAGGTAAGCAAGGTTCTTGGAAATCTGGTCTGTAGGAAACGGGAACAAAGAGTGCTTAGTGTGGCCAACATGTAATGCATGTGCTATACAAACATGCTTCTTTTAGAATGACAGTTATGATCTGGCTGACTGAATCAATTGCTACAGCTGGATGAGCATTATGACTATCAGTGGCGGAGCGCAGACCGCCCCCCCCCCTCGCGCCAGAAGTGACGTTACCGCTGTAGCCGTTTTGGACCATACCGAGGCGCAGGGTGGGCGAGAGGGAGGGCCAAACTTGCAGCTGCTGCTCCTTGCTCGTACCGACGAATGACGCGATTCGCGCCGCTGCCGGCCGCCCTGACACCCCCGCCCGCTTGCTGCCCGGGGGCCCACCGCCCCTCCCTACAATGCCGCTGATGACTATGACTTTAGAAATAGTCTCCAAAACAAAAAACATGAACATTCAGACTTTGAGAGTGTCCAAAGGCAAATGCATGAATACTACCCGAATTTCTAGAGATCAACATGAGAAGCTTCATTCCTATTACGATTTTTCCTTTGAAATCTATCATAATACAAGCCCTTAGTTAGTAGTATCTTAGCTATTTATCCAAATTCCTAAAAATTAAAGTAGCCCTCCAGTATTCCAAATATTTTTATAATTATGATTACATTTTGATTCCGCGATTCTTCATTTGTTTCTTGCTTTACTATTACAACTGGGAAATCATAATTCTCACTTGGCACTCCAGACTCTTGTTTTATTCTGATGGGTTCCAACATGACCACAGGAACTCTTTGGGTTGAATCAGCACCTGATGGTCTGCTAGAGGAGCCAGAGCTGTAAAAAGAGGAAGCAGTGAGCAAGAGGAACAATAAAATCAAATCAAAATGAGACTGTTGTGACATGCTCTGGATCATGTGAAGTTGGACACAACAGCTCTGCCTTCAGATCTATGGACTTGATTACATTTATGAGCATCAGACTTCTGTTTCATGATTTTTCTACCTTCTGTTACCCAAACCCTGTGTTTCAGCCATGACAACACAAAAAAGTTGATTAAATGCAGATCTGAGAGTGACATCATCATCATTTTGCAAAAGTAATAAAGAATTATCCACTTTAGGCACCAGTAGTACAAGTGTCTCACCCCAGCTGCAAGGTCTTTGACCAATGCACCCAACAATGGGGGTGGGAGGGCAGCACAGAAGTCCATGCAAACAGCTAAACACTAAAGATACTTTAAACTAAAGTATTTTGTTTAAGATTTTGTGACATTCATTTTTAGGCCACCCTTGCATCAGTTTATACACACCAAATATTGGCTTTCAATATCTCTAAACAATAAAGGGACTATCATCTCTGTTAATATGTCAATAACACTTTGCTTAGGTAGGTGAATTGTGCTTCCAGCTTTTTCCGTCAGTGAAAGAAAAATCCCAGTGCAATTGTATGTCCTAATTCGTTGGTATTTATAGATCCACTCTTTCCAACCAATATACTGTATTCTAATCTTCTATTAATATGCCAGCACTGTTGGGAAATTCTGCTGGAGTTTCTCTCCATACATACATTGCTCACTTAGCCAAATATGTATTTCAAGGATAATTATATTCACAAAGTGAATTCATCAGTTCTGAAATTACTCACCATTTGGTAAGACTGGCAATATATCCTAATAAAGCTGGACCGGCACTTTTTCACATAATCTCAAAGAACCCCATTTGAGCTGGCTATGCAGCATATGTGATGCCTCTGTTATGGGACAATTGTCATTGTCTATCATGCCTTTCCTTATTCGGAACATTTCCTAATTGCTTTTTTTTTTTTTTACCAAAAAGGTTTATCACTCATTAAAGGGACAAAGTTTCCCCTCATTGGTTTGAGTCACCACCTCTTCTTTCACTGGAGCCTTTTATGGCACTTGCAACTATCATTCTCAGGCACCTTGCCTAACGAATACCTTAGCAGAAGCTGAGTCTGGCCACCCCACATCCCTCTACATAAACATATTAGCATTATTTTCCTCTAGCATGCTGAACCAAGCTTACTGGGATGGAAGTATTTAGATACAGCTGGGCAGATGCAACACTCATTAAGGAACACAGTTCCATGTGAAGAAAGCAAATACTATGCAATTCATGTGTAGACTCATTCCACTGATAATAAAACTATTGTCAGACTAAACAAATGAGAGACAAAGTTAGAAATTTCAAGCTTCTGACAGTTATTACAATAACACCAGAAGGCATTTCCCCCCCTAAAAGCAAAGTGGCCTGTTTTAATCTTTGTACTGCCTGGTTGGATAATACATATAAACAGTTTCATTCAAGGCTTCCTGTCCTTTCCCAAGCAGACTGCTTACCTGCCTCTGCTTCCAACACTGGAGGCACTGGGTGAACGAATTGGGGGATGGATTCCAGAAACAGTAACTGACCCTGAGTAATCAATTAAAAAAGAAAAGAAAAAAAGAGAAAAGTCTTAACAGGCAACTTACTTTATATTTTAAAGCCGCCTTGGGTCCCGTGGGGAGAAAGGCGGGATAGAAATATGGTAAATAATAATAAAATAATAAAGCACCCATAAACTTTGGGTGAATTGCATCTGTAAGGTCAAATATTCAATATTTTGATCAATTCTTAATACTGCAAAAGCAGAAATCCAGATAAAGGTGCTACGAAAAGAGAAACAATGCTATGGTGCACCAAGTCCCCTAGCACTACAGGCAGGATGGTGTGTGGGGACACCTCTGCATGGAGGAGAGAAATATCCACTCTCATGAAAACATAATCTTTCTCCTATATCAGAAGGTACACTCTTTGGTTTCCAGTCTTGTATCTGGTGTTTCCCATCAAATCCTGAGACCCCTCAATCTGTTTGTTGCTGCTTTTTTTTTTAAAGGTCTTCATAACTGTGAAAGATTCTAGAGTGCTAGATTCTAGAGTCTTTCACCTTGGACACTAGTCCAAGACACTAGTGAAAGACTACCTCACTTTTTGGACTGGGCTCTGACCTTCTTCCTCCTAGCAAGGAAACCGATTGCCTAGGAAGGCTATGAGATGTCCTTTCCTTAGACTTTTTTAAAGAAGACTTGGACACGAATCTGTTGAAGTGCTTTAAGTCAAGTGATCCATTTTAGTCGTATGATAAATCTGTTTATGAACACTGCCAAAACTCTGGTTCAGGTTTTGATTACACTGTATAAAACAAAAATTGTTTCTGTTGATTTCTAAATGTTTCTTATACAATTCAGAGGTGCTGATTCCTATAGTACTCTTGTGTTTTTTTTTTTGTATCATCAAAACTTGTTTAGTTATCTTAAATTCCGTATTGGTATTGAAACACTGTCATTTGCCTTTACAGCAGGGTAAACGTGACTACGACAAGAGGTTGTAAGCTCTTCCGGAGCAGCACAAATTGTGGCCGAACTATTTATGCTATGCCAAAAATAGCGGCATTTTTTAAACCCTCGCACCAAAATTAATAAAGATACATCAGAATATTCAGCTAAACACAAAATTGTTTGAATTTTGATACAGTGTCATTTCATGCATTGCCTATTGTAATATTCTACTCTCCAGCCTCTGGTTCACCTCCAGCCTTTAATTACTTATTCTGTTGCACAGCTCATTTTGCTCTACTTCTCCTTACAATCACTTTTCTCATGTTTAATGTAATTGTTTGTCTGATCTATCCAACATTCAATACAAACTGCTATATCTTTCTTTTAAAGCATTATATGTTCTTGCTCCTGTCTGTCTCCCCAGTCTCTTATTCTCTTCACATTTGCTTCTGTTTTACTTGTTAAGCAAACCACAGACCTCCACTTCATTCACTCAATTACATTAACTCTCTTCTTGCCTCTACTGCTATGCTTTCCTCATAGAAGGAGACATACAGCTGCAGTAACGGGGCTCTTTATAAAATTATTTTACCTATACCTTCACCTTCCCAACCCCTATCCCTTTTGGGTCTTGTTTTGTTACATGGTAACACACTGGCAGGGGTTTGTGTTTGTTTTTATTCGTACAGCAGGGAGTAAACATTAAAAGATGTATAAATAGCAGCCTTACCTGAAAGGCCAGGAGAGGGCACCGATGAATTTGGGGACTGGACAGTTTTGCGTGAGGGAGGTTTGGGTTGGCTCTGCTCCACAATGCTCTCTCTCCTCCCAATGCTGTCTAGCGAAATACTTCCTGAACAGTCAATCTTAAAAGGATGAGATGAGGTAATGTAGTTAGGTAGGATAAAATCAGTCCTCATATCACCTTTCTGAGATCACAAGTAAAACACAAATGCATACTACTGATGGCAATATACATATCATTCAACTATAATTCTCTTCAACAGCAGAGTGGCCCTGGGCCAACCAGTAGAGCACTCAGACATGTGTTCGTGCCCATATCTGGGAGATACCAGGTACTCACGAAGAATTTTTAAAAGAGGGGAACAAAATTGGAAGTCCAGTCCAAGTGCTGCATGCATGCAAGTCCTTATTCTGCCTGGTAGCTGCTAGAACCAAAGGGGGAAGAATTGGGGAAAGGAAATGCATACTCTTCCCCAAGATCCTTTTCATTGTTTGGGGTTTTGACTCCTTCACAGCTTAATGGGTACTCCTTTGGAAACGGTTGGTTAGGGTTGTAGGAAAAGTACTTCCCTTCAGCCCTAATTATTCCTGACCCTCCGTAGACTCTTTAAGTTGTAAAGGGGGCAGAGTCCCTAACAGTTTAAAGGGATAGGATGGGTGGGTATTTGGGTTTGGGGGATATGTTCCACCATTCATACCTCCCCTGGCCTGATTTCAAACTCTTCCCATCACTACATGATGCTATAAATATGTAACGTTCTGCCTACTTCTGAGTTGAGAAAGAATCCTGGAGAAGAGATTAATTATAATTGGAGAAAAAGTACTTTCCTCTAAAACAACCCCCCCACCTTATCTGTGGGGAGTCCAATTACACTACCACACTGAGAGGCATGGAACCAACCAACACAGTGTTAGAAGGAATTATGGTGCATACGGTAAATGTGATTCATTTTTTGGTGCTATATAAAGACACTTATTCAATGTTGCAACCAATGCCAATCATTACAGTTTTCCAACTGGTCAATCTACAGACTATCTTGCTTAACTATCTACAGACTAGCTTGCTATCAGGCAAGCTGGCTGTAGCTAGCTTTAAGCTTTGGTGAGGGACAACATGTATGGGAACCTCACGGGTTTCCTAGAAGAAGGGTTCATACACCACTGAGGAAACAAACCCAAATAAGAACCGATTGTATGGTGTCAACCAAGAGTGCCTTTGCAAGGCTCTTCTCCAATGTATCAGTAAGCTGAAGAAGTCACACAATACAAGAATTGCAGGAGGCAGGGGGAGTTGTGGCAGCGGTGGGGCTTCTTCTTGGATTCACTTACCTGTGCAGCTCCTCCACTGTACCCCCGAAAAAATTACCAAATGGAGCAGTGAGAGTATGTGTAACAGAGTCAACACATACTGCAAGGATAGAAGACAGTCATATTAAACAAGATGTGCATTTAGCTCTTTCTCTTTTCCAAGAGAAAATAAAGCCCAGTTGGTCATATCCAGGGCTACAAAGTAAGTTCCTAAAGCTTCCACATAAGGAACAGTTAGAATTTCCCAAACTAGTGGAATAATGTTCTGCATTTTGGACTGGCTTGTTTCACGTTCCAGCTCTGCCAACACAATATGTTTTCATCAAAAGTAATAAAGTTTAAACAAGGCAAACATAGCATAATGTCCAATCTTACATCAGGAAGAGAAGGAAGTGTATAGGAACCACCCATTGATGAAGTCAGATCGATCATAGGTGGAACACATGTTTTCCCATCATATCCAACAGCACTATTAAATGTGGGGCTGGAGGGAGCTGATGTTGTACTGTTGGCATTTGAGGGAGCAGCAGAAACCTGTCCACTGTTGAACTGCCACTACAACAGAAAGACATGTTACAACATGTTAACGTGGAAATAATTTTTCACATACAACAGTAAAACATGGACACTAGAACTACAGTGAACTGGGTGGAGAGTGGCTTTGGAGTGATCACATTTTTGCTATATTATTTGCAATGCTAAGTTTGGCATAACAAAGCTCTGTCAGCTTCAGATGACTTAGCACAATTGGGAGCAGTGAGCATGCTCTGGACTGCTTTCAGAAATGAAGTCCTTGTACCTCAGTAAGGGTAGGGATTGTGAATATAAAGAATTACCTGTTTAATAGCCTGCTGTGCCAAGAATGCCATTTGCAGTGGGTTGGGCCTTACGTTTGGAAGTGGTATATTCTGGCTTTGAGGAAACCTCATTGGCTGACTCAGTGGAACTGGGCCATTGGATTTGAGGTTGTGATTCTGAAAGTTAACCAGACGTGGGGGTGGTTGCTAGAAAGACAGAACAATCTTTTCAGTTAGTTGTCCAGGAGTTAAGACAAGACCTTTCACAGATGTTCACAAATCACTCATGAGTTATAATCATTTACAACAGTGGTGGCCAACCTTTCAACATGAATGCTGGCCCTTTAAATGGTTGTATAGGCAAGGGCATTTCAGCAGGTGCAGATGGTTTAGCAGCACCATCAGCACTTGCAGCTGCCAAGATTCTGGCTTCTACACAACTCTTAAGAACACAGTAGCCCTGATGGTGGAAGGCTGGCCACCCCTAATTTACAACACTGTGCAATTCATCCTCAATGTAAAGCAATGAAGCCCAATAACTAACAGTTCTATAACTTACTTAACTTAAGAACATAAGAAGAGCCCTGCTGGATCAGGCCAAAGGCCCATCTAGTCCAGCTTCCTGTATCACACAGTGGCCCCGCCAGATGCCTCAGGGAACACACAAGACAACAAGATACCTATATCTTGTCGCCACTCCCTTGTACCTGGCACAGAGAAAACCTACTCCCTCCAACCAGGAGGTTGCTTATCCCCACAAACACAGACAATTAAACACAGACAATTACGTACAGTATGACATGAAGTCTCCTCACAAAGTCTAAAGGTATCAAGAGATCCTACAAAGAGCACAGAACACGTGGACAGACACAACAAAACACTGGCAGTTATACGGTGTCACTATAATGCTATAAAAGGAAAAGAACTACTAATCCACAGAATGTCTTTACATGCTGCCCTGCTTTCTCTGTGAACAAAGTACAGGTGGCCAGGTGTTTTCTACTCTGGACTTGCCCTAATTTACCTGAGGTGGTGGTGGAGGTGGAGTCTGGTGCATAGGCCCTGCAATTCTAGGATTTGGAAGCCCCACAGGACCTGCCCTCCGTTGAGCCTGCTGCCTCTGAGCGAGGACTTGCTGCTGCATGTGCTGGAGTCGCAGTTGTGCTAAACTGATCTGTGTTGGGAACTTGGACAGTTGATTTGAAGGTAAGCCACATTGTGGCTGTACATTTGGTTCCATCACAGGGCTTTTAGGCATGTGTGGTGGGATCTCATTATCTTCAATTACCAAAGAACCTGGATAAAAATAATTACTTCATTATTTACAAGTTAAAGTTTTTACTATTTATATTTCTTTCCCCCATCAGGCAGTGTTCTTTGCCAACTCAACCTTTCTGGTATCATGGTCACTGCCGCATGTCTAGTCTAAAAATCGTCCTGTCACGCTAGAATTAAGTTGTTTAAATACTCTTTTATTCACTTGTTGAGACCAACAGAAGCTGATCAGATGTTTACAAACTGATATATAATACCTATCAAGACATCTTCATAAAATGTTATTTCAGTAAATTCATGGCCACCACTGTGACAAATTTCCTACATGGTATTACTTCCATGAAGGAAACTGCATGTTCTCTGCATGTCCAGTCATGACAAACCTGCAGGTAAGTGAGGTTTCCCACCACAAGCAGAGACAGAAAAGCAGGCATGGGCACTCTGTATACAAACAACTTCCTATATAGAAGTGGAATCTCCGTGTAGAAAATCATCATAAGTGATACTTGTTCTACTATGAATAATTCCCAAGCTAGAGATTGAACGGATAATGGAATAAAAATCGAAAGCATGCATCAGTACTCCAAAGAAGCTACCAAGACCACAAAATAAGCTAATACTCTAACCATACTCGGGGCACTTCTTAAAAGCAAAACAAAACCCAAAACTATTACAATAGTTCTCAGATGGTGAATACAGTAACATTAACAGTTTCCACAGGTGACAAAACTGTAAATGGAAATTTCTTCATACCCAAGTTGAAAATATTTTGGGCCCAGAAGCTAGGATCACAGTGAAACTGAATGATGGCGTTCGACACTGGTAAGGCATCACACCTTGCTCTAAGGAGGTATCGTAACCGATATGTAATCTAAAACAAATCAAGAATGTTAGATTTAAAAAGTTAATGTTCAAAAAATGCTTTTTAAAAATTTAGCTGTAGATTGCCATGGAGTGGCAACCCCCCCCCCCACACACTTTTTTCAACATTCCCCCCCCCCCCCCGGTGGCGGAGATCCCTGGGATTGCCCGTTGCCACTGTCCCTGCCCCTGCAAACACTCAAAGTTCTCCCTGCCTTGTGGGGAGAACTTTGAGAAACACTTCCCTAGACAAAAGGGTAGTAGCTCTCCAGTCTTACCAGGCGCTTGCTGTACAACAATGCTGTGCTACTACCACTGGAGACAGCCCACTCAGAAAAGTTCATGACATGTTTCAGCTGCTTAGAAAGACCTGCCACTTCCTGTTGTTGTTGTAGGAGCTTCATCCGGTGTTCCTTTGCTAAACACTGCAAGGAGGAAAAAAACTTAAGTCAGGAGTTCTTTTGATAAATCCTGCAGTGAATCCAAAATTATGCATAGTTGGTCTGCTCAAATCTCATTTTATTTCCTGTTTGTTTGTTTTTTACTTTGGGTAGGCTTACCAGATCTCCAACCGGGACAGAGTGCTAGACCTTTAGGAGAAGGAATGTGGGCAGGTGTCGCTTGTTAAACCTTAGAGAACAATCCTAGGCATGTCTACTCAGAAGCAAGCCCCACTGAACACATGGGGCTTGCTTCTGAGTAGACATGCCTAGAGTTGTGCTCTAAGGCTTAACAAGCTGCACCTGCCCACATTCCTTCTCCTAAAGTCTAGCACTCTGTCCTGGTTGGAGATCTGGTAAGCCTAACTTTGGGATGAGATCAAAAGTGGGCCTTGAAACTGAGTGTTCCTCCCAGGAAAAGAAAGATAATTGGAAGGTATTTTGTGTGTGTGGGTTTATTTTAAATAAGGTAATCTGTTTTATTCTCACCCACCCACCCAGAGGATCTCCTGCTTCATTCTCTGCCTTTGATTCAAATATTTTTACTCCATCTTTCAAGTTTAAAAACTTCCCAAGCCACTGTCAACAATAGCTTAAAACAACAATGAGCCCACAGTGATGGGGGCAAACTAGGGAACACATGACCTGAGGTCTAATCCCAATCTGACTCCAAGTAGAATTTTAGGGGCAAGTTGTTCCTGGTCAACCACAGCCAGCCCAGCCACTTGGCAGGGGGCAAGGGTATGGTGGGTTTAGGGTGTCCTTCACCCTGATTTTGCCACCGTATTCCTTCAGCCCACTGTGGACGCAAGCTGTATTGATTTGCTTCCCACTCAATCAAACAAGCAGCGAACAATCCACCTCCTTACTGTGCTCCTTGCACAGTTTTCGCAAACCAAGAAATGCAAGAATCCTTGTTTTATTTACAGGGATGGTATGAATGAAGGAGTGCCTTCATTCAGGCAGTCTCTTTAAATAAAACCAGAAGTCCTGCACTTCCGGGTTTGTGAAAACTGTTTGAGGAGCATGGTAAGGGGCTTTCTTTTTCCAGTGAGCTGCAGCAGAGGCGGCAGCAGGCAGAGTCCCAGTTTGTACTGCCCCGAGATCAACTGTTTCAAACAAACTAGATTTCAAATACACTCTAACTCAGTGGTGGCCAACCTTTCAACATGAATGCTGGCCCTTTAAATGGTTGCATAAGTGAGGGCCTTTCAGCAGGTGCAGCTGCTTTAGTAGCACCATCAGCACTTGCAGCTGCCAAGATTCTGTCTTCTACACAACTCTTAAGAACACAGTAGCCCTAATGGTGGAAGGTTGGCCACCCCTGCTCTAACTGATCACATGCCTAGTCTAAAAGAATGCACTCTGACACATTAATTAAACTGAAACTATCTGAGCAATCCACCGTTAACTTTCGCCTGCAGAGCATGTGCTCCGCAGGCGCTGGGTGCTGTAAACGCGCCGTAAAGCGCGTTTTCGGCACCAGGGGAGTAAGGGCCGCCAGCGAGCAGCCCAGCAGCCCTTACTCTGCCTCTGGACCAACCCTGCAGCCGCTGATGCAGGTAGGAAATGCACCAGCTGGTGAAGGGGCAGAGGGGGGGCGGGCAGCGAAGGAGGCAAGAGCCGACGTACATTCAAGAAGGCCCATTGAGGCCCTACACCAGGGGAAGGGGACGAATGTCCTCTTCTCTCGAGGAGTCCCTGGACTGCGCTGGAGCGGCCCCGGAAGGGCGCAGGATGCTGCGACAGACCCAAAGGGCCAGCTGCAGATTCTTACACAGGATCAGGCTATATGTCCCACGATTAATACTCAAAGACACTCATAAGATAACAGATGAGCTTGTAATTCATTCAAGATGGATGCCTCCCATGCAGTTTGAAAGGGTTTAAAGTTTACAATTTAAAAAAAAAAACTGTTTACAATTATTAAAACTACCAATTTCAAGATATTTGCATCTATGTTTTAACATGTTTCAAAAGATCTCACAAAAGATCTCACAACTGTTCCTTTGCAAAAACGTATGGATTTTAACAACTTATACCTTGTAACAAATATATTTACATATAATTCGAGTATACATGCTATTCAGCATTATGAAAATTACATGCAAAGCATTACAGTCTTACTATCGCCCCGCAATACAGAGAAATTCACCTCAAGCTGATGCAGTAGAGCCTTTCCCTTTTTGTTTATTTCTACCATCAAAGTGAAAATAGCAACTTTAATGTCCTGTTCCACCAGCTTTTGATTCCGATTCACTTCAAGTATCCTATAAAATGAAAAAAATTGCCATTTAATACAGTAAACATGAGAAACTGGCAGAATGTTTTCCAAAGACAGTGTCATAATCCAACAACGTTTTATTACTAACTCCCACTGAAATCAGTGGTTTTTTTTTAATTAAAAACAGTTGTATTAATAAAGTGGGCAGAAAGCCACAAGAATAAAAGCACTAGTCCATCTGCCTCTTGCTTTTACATCTGAAATCTTTCTCTTTCCCTCCATCCCTGCACTTATTTGTCACTTTCTCTTTTTTTTAACAACCTTAAACCATAACTTTCCCTTCTTATATCAAATTTTGAAATATAATTAAGCTTTAAAATATTGAAAAAGTAGTAACATGTTTTTAACAAAGTGTTTTTTATTGTTCAAAATTTGAGCATACTACTATTTACCTACACCTGCTCCATCTCCCATTCCTTCTGTCTATGTTTTAGATGGCATACTTTATGGCAAGGACTTCTAATTTTTATCCTTTTGTAAAAAAAGTATATTGTAAATAAATATACAAATGCACTATGTCCATCTTACACTATGTGACTAGTCTTAAAAACTCTTTACAGCAAACTTGCTCAACCTGACTTCCTGTGCATCTTTATTTAGGCATATTTAAACTATACAATTATCAGCGCAATCCTAACCAACTTTCCAGCGCTGGTGTAGCCATGCCAATAGGGCACACATTGCATTTTGCTGTGTGGAGGCAAGCACAGAGGCCTCTTCAAGGTGAAGGAACATTTGTTCCCTTACCTCAGGGCTGCATTGCGGCTGCACTGGTGCTGGAAAGTGGGTTATGATTGCGCTGTGTATATTAGAATTACCTAGGTAATGAAATCTATTCTGAAAAAAAGGGGGGGAGGGTTCTCATCTTTGTGGATGCTTCTTAC
Source organism: Plestiodon gilberti rubricaudatus (assembly GCA_026170595.1). NCBI lineage: Eukaryota > Metazoa > Chordata > Lepidosauria > Squamata > Scincidae > Plestiodon > Plestiodon gilberti. Next base: position 113,228,349 of record JANXHW010000005.1, read on the forward strand.
AGACAAGTTTATACACTCCCAATATTTAGATTAACCTTAAGTTGGTCCAAAAATCAGAAGTGCAAGACCCCATACGAGGAAAACATATTAGCTCCCAAGGGTTTCAGCAGAGATATTGCTGTCATTTAACTTGTACACTATCAAGAACTCGAGGAACCGAAGTTTCAACTATTTTTACTTTCCTTTAGACATAAAAGAGATATAAGTATGAGAATCACAATAAAAAATAAGTCTAAGGAGCTTAGTTATAGTATCAAAATTTTTACCACAGCTGCTTACAGTTGCCCAGACCAAATTCTCCTGTCCATGGCCTAATTTCGGGCTCACAGTCTTTCAATACTATTTTTCTCATGACTAAACAGTTATAAAAAAGATGCCTCTAACATTTTTAACAATAGATCATTCTTTTTGTTTTACTAAGAATTCATGACCTAAAGTAATATTTGCATTTCATCTGTAATGTTCCTAAATCATATTTAGAATTTACTTCTTTCATCTCTAGTCATTCCAGCACCATGATCCTCAAAACAAGATAATTTATTATAGTAAACTCATCATTAACCATCACTATTGACCCCATTTATCTAATTGCTCCTCCTTTTTAATTTCACTGTGAGATAATGGATAAACATTTTAACCTGTTGTGCTGACAAGAGAACCGGGTCAGAAGGTAAAAAGGTAACTGAATACAAAGTCAAATCAGACCCATTCTCTTCATCAATATCTCTGACACCCTAAACATGGGAAAGATTTAGTGATTAAACTTATTATAAAAACACTAATTTTACTACTGTGAAACAAGACAGGTACCTATTTTGAATCTGTTCCCCTGTATATTTTATATATTTGCTTTTCTCCATCAGCTTTGTAACAAGTGTGTCAATTATCACCTTTTGATTCTGAAAGGCTTCTTCTATAAACTGGTACCTGCAGTAAAAGGGATAGAAAAAACAAGCTTAGTAATCTACACCTAGCCTTACTAAAAAGTCTTTCTCAAGCAGGCTTCCTTTGTGTATTCCTGTGTTGTCAAAGCTGGTCAGTTTCACAACTAGGAAGGTTTTGCTGGGCTATGGTGCGAAAAGAGTGAGATTTGATGTTTGTTTCAGAATTAACATGCCATATCTGCATAATAAATAATAAACTGACTGGCACTCATACCTAGCAGTTTTAAAATAGTGTTATCATAAAAAATTCATTCATAGGTGAATCTGCCTAATTTGTATAACAGGCGAAATTTATTCTACCCTTATTTTCTATATAAAGATCAAGCTGCTAACCACAAACCAAACTTGTGGTTGGGTAAAATGTTTCTAGATTTTCGATGGAAAACACACCCTAGAATCAAGTGGAGTTATTGAAATCATGAATAAGTCTGAGGGTTCTACAAGACTATCAGCGAAAGTTCACAACCCGAAGTTGTAAATCTAGGTTTCTTCTCTATTTAACAAATTTGTTTCACAAAAACAACTAGATTAATATCCATTTATTTATTGGAGGTTTTGCGTGAAAAGTCTAATTGCTTATTAGTTAAATACATGCAGCTTATCTTAGTACCTGTGTTCTTTGTGTTCCAGCAACTGGCAATCCCGACATGTCAACTTGTCACAAGTCTCACAATAGAGTTTCAGCTGCTCCTTTTTGTGATAAGGGCAGAACACAGGTCGCTGACTAGTTACACCAACAGCCTCTACAGAATAAGAAAAACCAACGTTTACTGGCTGGGATTACAACTGAAATTGCTACAAGTACACATTTGCTTTCTATTCTGTTTTATTTTATGTTCTGTTAACTGCTAAATAAGACTACCTTTTTCAAAATCTGGAAACAGGGAAGAGGTTCCTCTTTCCTTCCAGTACATATATAATAATATACAGTATTTATATACTGCCTTTCTTGGTCATTGGATTTCTCCTCTGACTTTAATCCAAGGCGGTTTACATGGGCAGGCTTTCCCAACCCTAATGGGGGTCTTTACAATCATGTATATAATATAAATGTTCAATCTTTCATGAACAACTGCATTCCAGATGGTATCCTTTCCAGTCTGGCCTCTCCCTGGCCATCGCCTCCCATGCTCAGCCGATGCAGCTGGTATCTCTCCTCACAGAGGCTTTCACAGCTTTTTTTTGTCAGAGGTGTGTCTTGAACTAGCCATTCACCGATCTTCAGGCTTACAAGGTGGCAGCTCTACCAACTGAGTAGAGAATGAGACGGCATCGTAGCTTCTTAAGGTGTGAAAGCTTAGAAAGTTGTTCATTACTAGTTTTGGCAATGGCATGTAATGAGCAGCACAGTTTGTTTTTTGCCAGAAACCATCCATGTTTCAGCCTGTCTCTGTAGAAGTAACTACAACCTCCTCGTGGTTTCTTTGAGGATTGAGGCATTCTCTCCTAGTTGATAGCCTTTCATTGGGTTTGGTAAATCACCAGCAGTTACCAACTTGATTCGCAGAAGGTACATCCACTTACTCTCTAGTAAGTACAGGCCCGGGATTCCTGGGACAATGTAAGTAGCGAGTGATAGGAACTATAATCCTAGCTACGTGTTAGGGAGTTAATTTTAGTTTGTTTGATCTTTCACTCCAAGCCAGGCTGCAAACTTCACCATTTTACTAGACATTGGTGGTTTTGTGTGCTTTGCTCTTGGGCAGCCTCCCAGCTCCATTCACTGGGGATTACTAGTTATTGTACCTAATTTAGCCAAACCTTTATTTGTGTCCACCCAGCCAAGTTCAGGCATTTTCTATCAGCCTGCTTGTACTTTTTTCTACCCCTTCCCCCATTTTGCTTAATTCCTTACCTTTTGGATTTTTAATAAACTACTGTAGTTATCTTTTGGCTCTTTGTTTGCCTAGTCCATGTTCATGGGTAATACAGTGGGTTGTCACATCTGATTGCTCTCAGACGTAAGGGGTGCACGAGTGCACTAGCTTCTACACCCATTGGTCAGCCTGGCTTCTCTTGGCACCTTCTCTGACAGAAGCAAAAGGTTTTGATTTCCCCCCCCCCCTTCTTCTTCAGGGAATCATGAAATGGGACAGCTGTGCTAAATAACCACTTTAAATTAAATTATGGACTGCAATTTGTATTCCTTGTTCACCAGCCCTCAGCAAATCCTTAGTCACACCACCTGGTGCCATATCTTTTGTTGTCGAGGAGACCAGTAGTTTGTTCCTTTGTCAGTTTTGGAAACTTCTGTAGTTGCCTTTCTGAACAGACTGAATCAGCTGTTCAGTAAATTTTATGTGTGTCTACCATGATGGGAGACAATTAGATTGTATGAAGGCAGCTTCACAAGCATCATCTTTTAGGCTGAATAGACTTTTCACATATTGTGAAATCCAAATTGCTCAGACTACATCATACAGAACGTGTTCCTGATTTGGTCATTTTGCATGGTGCCAATGATTTTGTCTTGAATCTTGCAGATCTTGTTTATCCATTTTGTCTGCATACATCTGATTTTTTTTTACTTGGTTTCACTACAACATAAACTCATAATGGACCTCATTTTGTATTGTATCGCCAAGTCCTTTTATAACAGCTAGGCAGACAAGTTTGTATGTTTGTAAACTTTGAGCCATGGTAACAAGGCGGGGAACACTTCCAGTTGCAATGTCCAGTTACCATCCCTTGCAGCTCATATGAAGTCCATCAAGATCTCATCCATTCTCATGTAAGTCGTTCACATCATGTTGAGCAGTGAAGTTCATTATGATATCTCTGAACCTTCCCCCCCCCCCCTTTAAACCTGTATCAGGCTTTCTACCACACTGCAAAAGCCATCTCCATTGTCTTGATCTCTACACCACAAAACATCTACTAAATTTTATGGCAGTTGTTTTAATAATGCCACAAAGTTCATGATGATTGGTCACCAGCCATTACTTCTCTATGGGCACTGAAGTCTTCCATCACATATGGCATACTGTTACATGCATACACACCCGATTCTGTTCACAGCTTACACAAGTCAGTGCTTTCCATGCACTGGCTAACTTCTTTGAGATAAATGAAACACACACAAAGTCCTCCAAGAACAAAGATGACATTCTTCATCTCTTGATTGGTCCATACCAGCTCATTGCCCTTGCTGTATACCAGCTGATCGGTATAATGATGGTGAATTTCAGTCCCTGATGTTGAGAGATGTTCATAAAATGATGGTTAACGGTAGTTACCTGCTGGTACTTGAAGAATGAGTAACATACTTAATGAACTTACAGGTTGAGCAGTGGCCCAGGTTGCTTCATTAAATGCTTGCCAAGATGGAACTCATGAATATTCATCTTGGATCCATGAGATTAGCTAGGTCATGTTAGTTACTTAAGCTTGCAAGTTTCATTTCTTCATTGCTGCTGAATCATCCTTCCACATCTGTACTAATGCTGGTACGTGGTGGTTTGGGCCTTTCATCAGATGTTCAGTAAGGTGGGTGAATTGCTTGAAATGCTTGTAAAGAATTAGATTAGCAGCCCTTGCCCTTAACATCTGTTTGTTGCCTTTATCTCAGTGTGCATTAAGAGAAAGAGGGCCTCTTAGTGTACATTATGAGAAAGAGGGCCAACCATTATCTGTGTGCACTGCAGTGTATTCTTTCCGACTACTGTTGATTCAAGGACTTTTTTTTAATCAAGCGACAAATAGATCATCCATTTTTTACAATATTGTCTAGAACAGCATTGTCTAGAACCCACAGTTTGAGAAACACTTGTCTAGAATATACTGTACTGATGGCAGTTTTTAAAAAATATATATTGATAATTGTTTGGGCTATGGTGGTGTCAAATCTTCTCACTGTCTTAACACCAACAGTGTGATTAGCACCATGGAACAACTCTACAAGGGCATCAAATTGTGTTGTCTGATGTAGAACAAGATCACATCCAAAACGCTTCTTGGCATACTAGCGCTTTTCAAACAATATGAAATCCAGATACTCGTACACAATGCCCTGAGAAATGCTGCAGATCTTCTGGGTCATATCATTATTCTCATGATTCATTTAGGCATCCATTTCCGTAACTATCAAATGTAGAAACAGATACAGATTGTAAGACACAACCTGAACAATGTGTTCCTGGACAAGGCCATGTCATATGCTTGCATGTCTGGGCATATCCAGAAGATCCTACTGGATCCTGAGGGCAACCTGATTTTTGTGTGTGCACGTGGCTTTCATGAATGCTGAATCTAGCATGTTGTTCATCAGTATTATCAGACTCATCAGTATCAGTTGAAGATAGAGCTTCCTGACATGATTTTGCTATGGCTTTTTGCAGTCATATTTTCCTTTTGGTCAACTGGATAAATTAAAGGGGGGCACAGCTTGTTCCTAGTTTGTTCTTAGTGTGTAATTAATCTGTGGAACTCCTTGCCACAGGATGTGGTGATGGCACCTGGCCTAGATGCCTTTAGAAGAGAATTGGACAGATTTATGGAGAACAACTCCATCTCTGGTTACAAGCCATGATGGGTATATTCAACTTCCTGGTTTCAGTAGACTATCTCTTAATGCCAGATGCAAGGGAGTGGCAACAGGATACAGGTATCTTGTTGTTTTGTATGCTCCTTGAGGCATCTGGTGGGCCACTGTGAGATACAGGAAGCTGGACTAGATGGGCCTTTGGCCTGATCCAGCAGGTGTCTTCTTAAGTTCTGGACCGCAGAATAGAAAGTACTTTTCCTGGAATTGTATTGTTGAGGCACACATGCACCCACTTGTCAGCCCAGGTCTTTGTTACTCATGAACTGATGGGTAATTCCCTGATCAACTTCAGGTATAGTACATCCAAATATCAGAACTATTTTCCTGTTGTTGGAATCAGACTTTCTTTTGCCTGCATTGTCTTTTAAATTCAGCCCAATGTCAAAGAGGATGGCATGCTTTGGCATTATAAGGTTAGATATCCTGGCCAGTCTAGAACTCATTACTGAGTTAGTTTTGGCACAAGTTTGTACCTTCTCTGACCTGTGCTTGTGGCATCTTGCAGAGGGCTAAAATTCACAGGGTTACAATGTCATGGCCATGGAATAGTAAATCAGTACCTACATGCTCTTTATAGCAGGTGCCATACACCTTGTACCTAGGAGTATGGCTGTCTCTCGCATTTTGCGTCATGACTTTATGACCATCAGTTTGATGTGGATGTTGTTAGCAGAGCTGAGGGAATCATGGCTGTCTCTCGCATTTTGCGTCATGAGTTTATGACCATCAGTTTGATGTGGATGTTGTTAGCAGAGCTGAGGGAATCAATCAGTCCCATACACAATAAAGCTGAGTTTTGTTAAGAACTTTACTGCAACAAGGTAAGGAACACGGAACTTTACTGCTACTGTTATACAGGTAGAACAAGAAGACAGAAAAGAGAAGCTAAAGAGAGGTCTAGTAAAAGTAGGAGAGAACAATCCACAAGCTTTTAACCAACAAGAGAGGTTAAATACTCCCTACCGGTGTAAACCAACATTTATATCCTTTCTAATACTGGGTGGCTCTTCAAACATGCTTGTTGCTCTTCCAACAGACATGCCATGGATCAAGCTGTGGGAAAAGAGCTGGCTAACAAATATGCAGTGTGCAAATATGCAATGATTAGCCATGTGGCATGTTTAAATTATACAATCTAAAGTCATTTTTGCCATAATTTCTGGGTGTTTTGTCTCTCAACAAATACGTACTGCTGCGACGGGAAGGTAACAGCGTTCTGTTAGTCATGGTTGCCACATGACCATGGAAGCGTCTTCGGACAGCGCTGGCTCTTCAACCTTAGAATCGGAGATGAGCACCGCACCCTAGAGTCAGACACGACTGGCTTTCGAGAGGGGATACCTTTACCTTTGTCTCTCAAGTCTTTATAGAAAAAAGATGGAATTCCAATGCTATGTGTTGTGATCCTTACCTTCAACTTAGTGCATAATATGTTCAAATTTGCTCATTATTTTCTTAGCTGTGCCCTTTTCCTGAAAGTAGCCTTACCCATGTAACTTAACTTTGGAAAATGACCTTAAAAGTAATATTTGTGGTAAACACATCTTGGTTGTTGGCTTTTAAACACACCAATGCCCGTAACTCATTTTCTAACGCTTTTGAGATGTTGACTGATCTACAATAAATACGTTTGTATCACTCATATTGTCACAAGTTATTTTTAGATATTTGATTTTTGAACAAATACTAGATAAAAAATAAGGGTGTGTGAAGTGAGTGAGTACGAACATGAACACCAAAGAACATGGCTGGGGACAGGCTGAGAACTTCTGATACGGCAGAAGATAATTTGAAGGTTTCTAGCTGCAAGCAAGAGTTTGCACCAGGAATTTTAATTGGCATTAGGCTCAAGCAAGAAAGAGACTTTTAAGAATCCCAGGACCATCAATTGTACCATAAATAATCAAGTGGTGTCATGATAATCAGCAGGGTCAACAAACAGCCAGAGATGTGGGAGGATGAAGTGATAAGTGATAGCCGGTCAAGTTGAAGGTCACCAGGCTGTGCCAAGGAAGAGATAATGCCCAGATTGATAGTATCCAGGTGGAATGAGTGATGTCGGGGCAGGAAGACAAAGGGCTGACAGAAGTGTTTAAAAATTAGCTCCAAACATGAGTTCATCAGTGATCACTACCACAATGAGGTTAAGTGCACATGTAAAGAACTCAAAAGACTGCACTACTCTGGAGCTGGCCCCTCTAGGTGTAATGTTTGTTGGATAGGGACAAAATAAGCAAATAACACAGAGATCACTTGTTGGATTAATTTTATGCTTTTCTGAAATCAAATTAAACTTTAAAATCATCAGTATGGTTATCCGCATAATCTCATTCACAAGCAGAGACTAAGACCCTCTCAACAAGATCCAGGGCTTGGCTGACTTCTGGGTCAGCCGGTAACAATTTTGTGTAACAATATCTACCACTACGATTGATCTCATTTATATTCAGTGCCATAAAAGCAGGAGGATCTATAATAATCAAGGACACCAACATTTTTTCTCTGCCTCCAATTCCCTCCCCTTCTTCTGCTGTCCTTACTGTCTCCCTCTTTAGATTGGGGGCCCCTTTGGGAAAGGAACCATCATCTCATACCTTTGCTACATAAACTCCTTTAGGAACTTCTTGTTTACAAGGGGTATATAAATATTCATCTAGACAAAAAAGACACAGGGACGTCTTACTTTGTACTAAAAAAAAACTACCAAGAAAAGCCAATTTCTGAATGTGTATACACAATGCAAATTAAGAAAAATGGCACAGTTTCTTCTGCTTCTGGTAGCCTTGATAATGAGCAAAGTGCTATGCAAGCCATTGAAATATCATTCCCTGACGACTGGAAAACTTATTCAGCGGCCTCTCAGGTTTGATATTTCAATCGGACATTGCACATACATTTTCAATTATAACTTCACAAGCGTGAGACTAGATATCTACTCTTTTTCTAACCCCCCCCCAAAAAAAAGTCAAGTTTCTCAAGATGCTGAATGCTGTGCCTAATCCTACATTCTCTACTTGGATGGAAATGCAGCATGCACACAGACAGCCTTCCCAGTGGCCCCGTGGGGTGGGGACCGCCACAACAACGCCCCCCCGGGCACCACACGCCCTGCCCCTGGGGTGTGTGATGTCATCATTGTGCGCCTCCGCAGCACGGAAACACCCTCCCCCCCCCCTGGTGCTTTTTGGCTCCTTTTTCGAGCCAAACGACGCCTGGGAGGGTAGGAGGGCCAAACATGCAGTGAGAACAGCTACGAAGAAGACGCGGCAGGGCAACAGATCCGGGAGAAGGTGCGCGCTCTGGGGCCCACCGCCCCAACTGCCATGACACCTCTGAGCCTTCCATACAGAAGCAGCTAAAGGTAGACTTTACGAGAGACAAAGAGGAACTTTCTGCTTCTCAAGGCTCAAAGTCGTGTTTGGCCTAACAGGCCAACAGTCTCAAGTAGATCCTTATAACAGATCCTTAAGCAAAAATGCTTGGTAGGCCCAGAACAAATTAACCATGTGACAAGATTTTGCTAACTAATTGGGGAAATAGCAAAGCAAAGCTCTCAATTGACAAAGCATATCCATTTTCCTGTTTCTTTCAACAAAGCAAATTAGACATTTTAAACAATGTTTTTAAAATGTTCCATTCATCCATGTTAGATCTTTTAAATCTGCTCCTTAAGGATTAGAAACATTAAACCAAAACCAAACTGTACACTTCCTTCAGTAACATTCAAGAACATAAGAATGTGAGAAGAGTTCTGCTGGATCAGACGAAGGGTCCAGCATCCTGCCAGATGCCTCTAGGACAGGGGTCGGTAACCTTTTCAGGAAAAGGGGCCAGATGATCGGCAATGACCGCATCACGTCATCGCCAAACTTCTTGGTTGTGGAGGCGCAGGGACTCTGCGAGCCTGGGCAGCTGGCTCTGCCATGCACTGTCCGGTGTGCAGCAAATCAGATGGGAGGCTTTGCCTCCCAAGCCGAGCTCCACGTGGGCTGGATGACTATGGGTGGTGGACTGGATCCAGCCCACGGCTCAAAGGTTGCCAACCCCTGCTCTAGGATGCCAGATGCTAGTCTTCCCCCACTGTTTGCCCACCATCTCAGCAAATGGTATTCAGAAGAGGCTTGCTTCTGAACAAAAGCTGCCATTTCGCTATCATGGCTTTAACGCTCACTGACAGATCCAAATGTGACTACTTTAATAACCTGCTAACTGGGCAAAAAGGCACTTTTTCATGTGGTGCTCCTCTTATATTTTGCAGGGAGAGATTCATCGCTCCTCTTCACCCCCACAATGTCTTTTCTAGTGGCTGTTTGTTGGCGTTTCTTCTGCATCTTTTTAGTTCGTGAGCCCTTCTGGGACAAGGAGCCATTCAGTTACAATATCTGATTTTCTCTGTAAACTGATTTGTGAACTTTTCTGTTGAAAAGTGATATATAAATATTCTTAATATTTTGATGCGACTATGCTCTGCTTTTCTGCTACACCTGCAATTCTGCAATCCTATCCACATTTACATGACAGCAAGCTTCACTGAACACAACTGAGCTAATTTCTAAGTAAACACAAATAGAATTGGCCAGCATGTGACCAAAGGATAAGCTAAAAATATGCTACTTATTTCCCCACTGTGACTGGCTGTAGCAAGTAAAGTCTGATTTAACATCACTGATTCCAGCAGTTAAAATAAAATAAAAACCAAGGGGCCCCCCACATTATAGATGGGCTTGACTAAAAATATCTTAAGTCAGCGCTTCTCAAACTGTGGGTCGCGAAGCTGGGCCCGCCAACCGCCCTTGTGTCTGGTTGGCTCCAAATTGAAGACTCTGGACACAATTGGAGGCCACAATCAGGTCGTGCCGGGACACACTCCCTGGGCCTCAGAATGCCTCCAGAAGTGACCGGAAGTCACTTCCGGTTTTGCAGAACTGACATCTGGAACGGCAGAGGCATTCTGAGGCCCAGGAAGTGTGTCCCAGGCCCAGCACAAGAGAACCAAGTTAGTTGCGGCAGGGGAGAGATTGGGGACCACTGCCTTAAGTAGATTTGAATAGTGAGTGTAAGAACAGTTACCTGGAGATACTTCCTCTTTCTGTCTGACTGTATGATCCTTTGTGAATTTCACTCTCTGATGAGCTCGGATGCAAGTCTTACATAACCATTCCACACACTCTACACAAAACCCATTGGCTTCTGCATTGTCTTCACAGCTTGTACAAACCTGGCAAAAAGAGGAACAGAGAGATCTATTGAAATAAATCAGTTTCTCAGTTTCACAGGTTTTTAACGGGATTGTTGCAGGAGGAAATGGAAGTTGGTGGTGATGAGGAACAACAGAAGTGTACATGCCAAACTTTCAGAGTTTTCATCCACACATGCTTATATTGCAGGTTTCTCTTTGAAATGGATGCTCTCTCTGTGCCATTACAGAGCATTAAATAAGTGAGAAGCAAATCAAACACTTTGCAACATGCAGGGCACCTACTACATAGGTGCAACCCATAGGCAACCCACATTGCATCCATGGTTTTTGATTAAAAGTTTGATTAAAACTCCCCAAACTATAGTTTTACCTTTTAAAGCTCTATTTCCCAGCCTAGGAGGCAAAAAAATTAACTGAACTGAGTGAAATTTTTTAGCAATTGTGGCTTGTTCTTTTTGTTAATTTTACACATTAAAACTCCCATACTCAAAATGGGGAATACGTTACTGGAGTATAATCAATAAAAATAACAGAAAAATCATAGGGAAAATGCATACATAGCGAATCCAGCTAAGTTTCAAGAGATGAAGGTACCACTACACAAAAATAATCAGATCCATGACATTTTGCAAAAATAAGTGGTCACTTCCAAGCACCTGAGTGCTAAACCAGCGAACTGCTGACAAGAGGCTCTAGGCCTGGGTTCACTTTGCCTCCCCTTCTTCTATGTTGGTAATTAGTATGCAGCTTCTGGCCCCACCCATGCATGCTCAGGTAGTTCAGACGCATTTACTTCAGATGCATTTTCACTATCCTGTTCACCAAGCATGTGCTTGGCTGGTTGCTGGCCACACAGCTCAAGATCACTTGCCTCTTGAGAGCAGCAGAAGATGGCCCTGCATCGCACCATCCTCCCAAATTAGATGGGGAGAAGGGGACAAAGCAAGGATGGTCTCAATTGGAGTCCAACCTTGCTGATTTTCAAAAGGTACAAAGTAGCTGCATTTCAAAGAGCTTAACAGCGCAATCCTGTGTAACCTTGCACCGGTGTAACAGCAGATGCACTTACACTGGTGCATCTACTGTTACACCGGTGCAAGGTTACACAGGATTGCGCTGTAAGAGAACTTCTCGTCCTTATAACAAACACTAAGGTTTTCATGGCCACAACATTCAGTAGAATAAAAGCTTCCGAGGTCTAATGCCATGTTCCTGTTTTATTAAAATACACAACTATAAAACTTCCAACGTTTCGGCAGTTGTTTCTAACTGCCTTCCTCAGGGATCAAAGAGCCTCGAGAGAGATGGCTGTGTGCACTTCACAAGCAGCTGTTAAATATCAGTTGGTTGAAGGCCTCCTGCTTGTAAGTTCTATCTTCTCATGCAAATGTAAAGGGGACTTTCTATTCTTATTTGCCTTGACACTGGTTCTAGCTAACACAGGTACCCAACTGCTATTTACTGTTCTGTTCTTCCTTCCTGTTAAAATTGTTTTTCCAATGTTTATAGATTTCCATGGATTCACGATTGAGCCTAGGCAGGAACGTTTTAGAGGCGGCCAATATCTGTGTATCAGCAAAATTAATGGGATGTCCAAAACTTCTCATACTTACTTCACTGTTCTGAAGCATTCTATTCCAATGCTATTCTATTCCAATTTTGTCATTCTATTTACCTCCTACATTAGTTTAGCACTGGGGTGTGTCACATGTTGGTTAGGCTGGGCACCAGTGGAAGACCCACACCCATCAGAAGGCCGGTCCAGCAGGGCTGACCCCTGAACCCTCAAGTACTGCACATCAGGGGTAAGGGCACGGGCATCCTGGGAGGGTCCAATGCAGGGCTTTGCCCCAGAACGCCCAGCAATCTGGTGTTGGAGCTGTTTAGGATAGGTGACTTTTTCTTTTTCAATGCTTACTGAATTGTGAAACTTCCTTAAAATCTATTGGAATAGGTTGTATGTAAATTTAAGAGATAAACAAGGCATGGTGTAGAGCTGGAATAAATGGTCTCCTGTTTTCCAATTACTATCAAATAAAGTTCATCAGTCCTAACAAAAATGTAATGTGCAAAACACTTGGAAGTGCTACAGAAGATGTTTTAAAAATAATTTTCTCAATGGCATAGTATTTTTCTTTTCTTTTCCTTCTAACCACTACCAGAAACCTTTACAGAAGAAATACAGCTTAAGGGTTTTTTTAGCCATGTATATATTTGGAGGTCATGGAAACCTCTATGCTAAATAGAAACCTTTACGTTATTATGGGATAGATTCATTCGCACATGCAGGCACTCCTCAATTCCCCATAAATAATTTTTTATGCAAGTCAAGCCATCTGTGCTCGCCGCTCTGTAAATAAAGCTGGGATCACTCCCAGCATGCTCCACATTTCCTCTTTTGTTTAAAGAGCCCATGTGGAAGGAAGCGGCAAGATCACTGTGCTCTAACACGGAACAATCCCACACTTTCCCCTGCATGGACTCTTTAAACAAAAGAGGACATGTGGAGCATACTGCGAATGATCCCAGCTTTATTTACAGAGCGCAGGAGGCTCGATTTACATAAACATTGACTTACAGGGAGTTGAGGAGGTTCTTCTGGCAAATGCAGGCAACGGTGAGTTGGCAAGCAAACTTTGTTTTTCATACGGAACATATGCCACTGAATTCCTTACTTAACAACTTATGAAACTGTAAACATTTAAGTCAACATTTATAGTATGTTCTAATTAATACCTACTCCCATGCTGCAATATTCACTACCCCGTTTTGTAACTATGTTTTCTTTGAAAGTTGAGCAATCTCATAGAGCAATAGAAGTCTTTCCATAATGCTAGATAACAACCACAACATATCTTCTACCCTCAGCACAGTTGGTCAATATACAGTTAACAGCTTAGGGAATCCAAAACACACCCAGGAGACAAGCTTACCTGATTGGACTTCTCCACTGTACTACTGGGAACTTCAGTAGTATCCTTTACAAAAATGTTGTCTATAATATGTCTTTCAGCACATTCCTGGCCACAAATTGGGCAACGAACAACACCAACTGTTGAGAAAGAAAGAATGGGATGGATAAATGTACAAATTTAAGATGAGATATTGATGCATCACCCTAAGGTTGTGGGGGGGGGGAACGACACTCACATGCTATTAGCAAGCCATATATTCTTCTCCTCATACATCTCACTACTACTCTCAGCTATGCATCATTCCAAAATTTCTGAATGAATTTTTGCTTTACAGACAGAGAATCCCAAGTCAAAACCCCTACTTCCAGTTAGGTACTAGAAGATTCTGCAATCATGGAAAACCTCATTTCATTTCAATATTTGTACCCTATTTTTCTTTTTCAAATGAACTAATAAGAGAAAAACAATACAAAACAATAATATAAAAATAGTTTATCAATAAACATTTCAACATTGACCTAATAAGCAGTATTACAACTATTCAACAAACGGCGCAATTCTGTCTAGTCTTCCAACGGTGGAACAACAACTCAACCATAAGGCACATTTCCTTCACCTGAAGAGTAAGCTGCACCGGCAGAGAGGCTTGCGCTGCTCCTCCGGCGCTGAGGGATGGATCCCTGCCGCAGTGGAGAGGTGAGTCCCCACCGGGAGTCGGAGGGACGGCAGAAGGCGGAACAGGGAGTTTTGGGGGTGCGATTGGTCAGCCGGGTCCAGGAAGTGGGAGGGATCGTTAGCAGCCTCCTCCGCCATATCCTACCCCCTTCCTTGGCCTGGCCACCATTACACAGGGTTCTCGAATGCGTACAAGCAAAATAGCTGACGCACATCCGAGTAGCCCGATCAGGGTGGCTGGTGTGTTACTCAGGGTTAAAGGGACAAATGTCCCTTTATCCCGAGGTGGCCTCCGGCTGTGACAGAATCCAAAAAGACTGCTGATCAGCAATGATTGACAGCATAACCATTGCAAGCTGGTTCAGTAAACAACATTCAATTTCTAAATGTTTCCATGCGTTTTCTAGAAACCTTTTTACCCCAAATCAAGGCAAAAAGTCATAAGTACAGCAATAAATAAATAAGTGCTGGTTTTGTATCTGTAGACTCATGCAGAGGCATCGCTCCGGTAGGGGCGGGGCTGTAAGTTTCGCTCATCCTAGTCCTGTTTACCGAGCAAGCAGGAGGCGGCCCCGCCCCCTCACTGTCGGAGCCATTCCCCTGCGGAGAAAGCAGCAGGCAAGAGACCCTGCCTGCTGCTTTCTCCGCAGGGGAATGGCTCCGACAGTGAGGGGGCGGAGCCGCCTCCTGCTCGCTCGGTAAACAGGACTAGGATGAGCGAAACTTACAGCCCCACCCCTACCGGAACGACGCCTTTGGACTCATGTTCTGTACACCCTAATTCAAATTTCTTTGTCCCAATTTCGGGGCCCCAAGGTTAGAAAATGTGTATGTTAGTACTTCAAAGCTATGTGGAAATGTAGCAAATGGTTATTTTATTTGCCTCCCACACTTCCTCTAAGGGGGTAAACCTGGCACTTAAATTATACACACATAGATGATTATAATACAAGACAAAGAGCTGGGGCAGGCATAATTGCCCATGATTAGCCGACAGGTGCAAAATTTACCAGTGTAATGTATGCAATTAAATCCTTCCAACAGTACAACATTTTGAGCACTTGAGATAGCCCTGCTCCATGTGCCACTTTTGCTCTGATTTTTCTCCAGCATGGTGAGAGCCACTGTCTGGAACTCTTTACCAAGGGACGTTTACCTGTTTACTTCCCCAGTAGCATTCTGTTGGCACATGAAAATCATCACCAAAGAGCATTTGGTACATGTTATGTTATTGAACTCTTGGATTTTGGTACCCAGATTGTTATATTGTTTAGTGTTTTTTGACTTACTTTTTATTACTGATTGTAGGTAGCTATGCTAAAACTGTGTTTTGAAAGTGCTTTTCAGCCTGTTATTCTTAGTAGTATGTCCAAGTAGTATTTTGTGATATACCGGTATTTGTGCTGCTATTGTTGCTGATTATGCTGTTAGGTTTTTAACTTGGATTTTGTATTTTAATTTTAATATTATGACATGTTTTTTATGCTGCATATTGTATCTCAGGTGCCTACAGGCAGAACAATGACTCATAAATATCACAAGACAATACTTTCAGAAAATTACTCAGATTTTGAAGAGATTAAAAGAGTAAAACTTAAGAGCGCAATCTTGTGCAAAAATAGGTCGGCGGAGCAAGCACTCTGCTGGCCTAAGGAGTCACGAACATGCCGTAAAGCATGTTTGCGGCTCCTTTAGAGTAAGTAGCACCAGCACAGAGGCTGGAACTACTCACTCTGTCACCGACCTGGACCTGTGCTGGCCGCCGCAGGTAGGTCCCGTGCCAGTCGGTGCAGGGGTGGGGGAAGGACGGCCAAGGGCAGTGAGGGAGGGGGCCACTGGCTGGCCTGGGCTGGGAGGGGGCAGGGATATCAGCTCTAAGTTGCGCTGATATTCTGTGCCCCATCCCAGCCTGGGCCAGCCTTATTAAGGAGCTGGTGCGCATCCAAGGAGGTCCACTGGGGCCGGTGCCACTTACACCGGGGGAAGGGGACAAACGCCCCCTCTCCCCCCAAGGTGAGCCCGGGCCGCTCTGCCACAGCCCGCAAATTACCTAGGTCAGCCCTTTAGGCCAGTCGCCGTATCTTAGGCAGAATTGGGCTGTAAGAGAAAAAAGGGTAATGAAGTGGAGAACCTGGTCTGCAGGAAAGTTCAGACACAGGGAGCCCTCCTTCTGAGAACCTGGAACACTGTTATGAGCTTAGGGAAAAGCCTATAATGTGCTTTGTTATAGCTATGGGTAGGCAGGCTTCCCATCAGCCTTCCTCCTAAAATCAAGCAAGGCCGAATGGTGGTGAGCCTCTCTATGGAATTCCAGGGAACAAGCCAGGATCCAAACATTTGGCTGTGGCTATATACGTGAAGGTTGAGAAAGACTATGCAGGAAAGACAGTGTTTTTTTTCTTCAACCTGAATGAAATCTACTTCTCTAATTACAAATGAATGGAATACTATGAAGTTGGAATGATGTGCAACAACAATGCATTGATGATTGTGAGATACCACCATTTTAATAAATTAAGACGTCGACTCACACTAATTCTTATAACGAATGCTTCTCTGTGATTGGGAGCTTGAGGAAGACATTAGTGTTAAAATGCCTTCACCAATTTTTAATTAACCCAACATCAATTACACATTGTTATTTATTTCACGCCTTTCTCCCAACAGGGCAGCCAAGGCAGCTTACAGAATTAAAACAATGTTAAAATAGTTCAAAATACAATAAAAATAACTAAAACAAAACAATTGAAACCAAACATACACCAATGAGTCACCTTAAAATTACATTTCATTGAAAAAGCCAGCCCACCATGTCAGCAAACGATCGTCAACCTAAATAAAAATGTTTTGAGGCCCCGCCAAAAGGTCTCCAAAGAGGGAGCCATTCTTAATTCCAAGGGGAGAGAATTCCACAGTTGGGGTGCCACCATCGAGAAGGCCCTATTTCTTGAGATTTGGTTGGCATGGGTATTTGTGGTATGATAAAGTGAAAGCAAATTTAGAATTTAAAAATCACTATGTTAGACATGCATTATGGAGAATTTGGAACCGATATAAAATGAGGTTTTATGAGAAAATACCATTATGGGTTGCACCATATGAAGCGCACTTTGGTGGAAGTGTGCCAAAAGAGAAAGGACTATTATACAGAAATTTATTAAATTTTTCACAAGGAGACTGTACAATGAAGTCAAGAGAAAAATTAATGGAAGAAGACTTTAATTGCCAATGGTTTGTATATGCTCAAATTTTGGAGAGATTTAAAGTGGACAAGAAGGCATATGGATTTGTAGAAGAAGAATCAATACTGGAGGTACAATTAAAATCTGAAGACCAGGTAATCTCAAAAATGTATAAATTGCTTTTGAAGTTCGAGACAGAAGAAGAACAGGTTAAAGAATGTACGATTCATTGGGCGAAAAATGTAGGTCATGTTATTTTAATGGAACAATGGGAACAACTATGGTTAAAGCAGTTGAAATTTACGTTAAATGTTAATATTAAAGAAAATATGTCTAAAATGATGTATAGATGGTATATAACCCCAAGCAAATTAGCAAAAATGTATGAGAAGGTGACAAATAGCTGTTGGAAATGTAAAAAGCAAGAAGGAACTTTTTACCATATGTGGTGGACATGCCCCCAAGCAAAGAAGTATTGGACTCAGATTCATAAACAGATTGAGTTGATTTTAAAGATTAAGGTTCAAATGAAACCGGAAACCTTTTTGTTGGGTATGAGGGATGATCATGTAGGCGAAAAATTTCAAACTTTGTTCTTATATATGATAGCTGCGGCAAGAATTTTATATGCACAATATTGGAAGAATTCGGAGATACCTTCGCTGGAAGATTGGTGGCTGAAAGTTTTGGACTATGCTGAAATGGATAAACTTACAATTTTAATTAAGGAAAAGTCAATTAACCTTTTCAAGAATAACTAGAAACCATTTATCGATTTTTTAAGAGAGAGAGAGAAGAACGATGTGATGATATGCGGATTTAATGAATAGAATGGGGGTGTTATTTTGGCTTAGTTGGATATTATATGTAGAAAATGGTGAATAGTATGCTAGTAGGATGTATTGCTTCGTGCTTGCTATAACTTTATGAAATATGTATTGTTTTTATGTTTTAATATATTAATAAAATATAAATATATATATAAGAGAAGGCCCTATTTCTAGCTGCCATCTCCCTTACCTCAGTCAGTGGCGGCACAGTTAACAACCAACCCCCCGTTGATTGGATTATCCCCCGATTGAGTTGGATTATAAGGAAGGAGGTGGTCCCTCAAATACCCTGGTCCCAAGCCGTAAAGAGCTTTAAAAGACAAAACTAGCACTTTGAATTGTGCCCAGAAACGAACCGGCAGCCGCCGAAGCAACAGCCCAATTGAATCAAACCGACAAGCCCCGGTAACCACACGGGTGGCTGTGTTCTGCACTAGTTGCAGTTTCTGGACAGTCTTCAAAGGCAGTCCCACGTAGAACGCATTACCTGATCAAGTGAATGTATGTACTTTATTCAGCAATTGTGTGTTGATTTAAGAACATAAGAACATAAGAAGAGCCCTGCTGGATCAGGCCAAAGGCCCATCTAGTCCAGCTTCCTGTATCACACAGTGGCCCCACCAGATGCCTCAGGGAGCACACAAGACAACAAGATACCTGTGTCCAGTCACCACTCCTGTAGCCTGGAAGCTAGCAACCTAATGGCTGCAAGCCCTTTGTTTATCCATCAATGAGCATCACTGACAACGGAGGAGGCTACTTCCAAACGATTTACTGATACTGGATACAGATCTGCAGGCTCACTCAGGTGCCTAATGGCTAAAGCAAGCGTGAGCCTCGAATGAATGTGGAGGACTGACTTTTATAGATTTGGTTACAAACAGGGCGGTAACTTTTAGCCCACACGTCATTCTACAATTACAATATGCATTTTAACACAAACCCTCTCACTCTCTGCTTCCTCCCATCCCTGTGATGTTAAAGAATGCAGACACTTCTTTGAACTAAAGAAAGGGAGGCAGGTATCATTTTCTCTGCATCTGTTATATCGCATCTTCAAGGTTGCCTGTCTAGTGCCTGTCGAAAATAAGAAGAGTTACATCTAACCTATGAACTATGCCTGCTAGTGGGCCTCTCTTATCTTTTCTGAGTGAGGCCAGCATTCTATTATGCTTGTTAGTTACTGGTTGATACATCTCCTGTTGTTGGAGCTGACTGATTTAACCAAGGCTTACTAAAGTTGATACAAATGTTACGTTCTACTCCCTTTGGTTTACACTAGCGTATTAACAATAAACCAATAATAGAGGTAAAAGCAAAAATACATTCTTTGTTCTTCGGTTTTGTTATTTGGTCAAGGAGGCGTTCATTCTCACATTCCATTGTTAGGACAGTAAATCTGCAACTACAAACAGTTCTTTCTTGCTTTCACTCCCTGTTTACCTTTTCTGAAAATTTACTGCTAAACTCTGGTTCTGGTCTTAGAGATAATGCAGGAATTTTGTGAGTCTCAATTTATTGCTTTATGACTTTAGTGCTAGCTTCAAAGAGACTTAATTTATGGCCTTGCTTATCTGTCTTCTTCCTGGGCCTCTTTCCTTTTTCTAATTAGATATTTCACAAGGATTAATACAAAAAGATGTACATTTTGAATACGTGTGGATATATATACCGTATTGGTCTGAGTATAAGACTCACTTTTTTTCTCCTAATTGAAGTTTTTAAACTGGGGTGCGTCTTATAATCAGGCTGTTGCAATTTAATGCCAGTGATTTAATTAAATTTTTTTAATAGCACCAAACTTTAAGGGTGCGTCTTATAATCAGGTGCGTCTTATACTCGGGACAATACGGTATATATGTGTGTGTATACATTGGATTGGATATATGATTACAATAGTTGTTTCCGTTAGCCTTTTGTCCACTTTGCCCTCTTCTCCTCCTTCTCACATTCACTCTCCAAATTAGGGAGGGCAAGTAACTGGAGCCATCTCCTGTCTGTGTTATCTTCCTCCAAGGTTGTCTTGTTGATTTACAAACTTTGTCTGCTTGTCAATTCTTTCTTATCTCCCTCAGGGGCCCACATTCCCTTTTTCTTGTTCTGGGTGTTACACACATGTTTTTGTAGTACAAAGGATGCTTGTTTATTCTGCTGGCTAGGGGGGGGACAAGCTATTAAAACCAGACTGGCCAATTTTCACTCTTACTTTTGAGGCCTGTAACATTGGGCCCCATTAGTTCTTATCTATTTCTTACTTTAAAGCCTCCATCTGGTTTACAGACAAAGGACTGAGTCTCTGACATTAAGCGAAGCTTGGTACAGAAGCAAAATAAGCAAATTAATACATATCTCTAAATAGCATCTATATATTCTAATACACGTATATGTTTTAGATATATTTTTATTATATCTCCATGTCTCACTCCCTTGCACCTGGCACAGAGAAAACCTACTCCTACAACCAGGAGGTTGCTTTTCCCCATCATGGCTTGTAAGCTTTGTTTCATTATTGCACAATAAATTGTTTATTATCTAGGTCTTATTTTCAGGGGAGGTCTTATATTTATGAGTGCCAGCAAAAATCATGGGAAAAAAAATGATAGTAGGTCTTACTTTCGGGGGAGGTCTTATTTTCAGGGAAACAGGACACTTCCTCAACATTCATGGTCTTCCATGCCTTAGATTCACCTATTAACTGCTCTTGTCTACTTCAGTGGGACACCCAAATTTGCAAGACCTATGTATTTGCAAAGACTATGTATGTCCTACAATGGAAGCAGTACAAGTAGAAAGACTGTGTCTAAAAGAAAAACAGCCATTCATAACTGAAACTCAGTTTAAGAGGTTATATGCTGCATTAAGATAAGATGTTTTAAATCAGGTTATTGTACTGTATAAGCAGAACAGAATAGCTGAAATGTAAGTTTAAAAAGTTTTAATTTTTTAAAAATAAGCTGTTTTTATCCACCACACCACTAAAGCAGATATAGAAATCCATAAAATACATGTTTTGACACATTTCAAAGACCAGTGGCTCTCTGTCAGCACATAAATATGGATAGTTTGGAAATGTATCTTTACAAGTCAATTCATCAAAAATGTTGGTATAATTTATAGACCTCATTTTCTTCTTCTGGGTGTGTTAATACTCCATTCTCTCTGGGCCTTGCAGCAACCTAGGCCTACAGGTTCCTCCTCTCTGCTTGTTTGTATCCACTGATGGAAAAATTCTGGCCAAGACCTGACCACTACAACATTGGTCAAAGCTAGGCCAAGACCTGAACCATTGTTTAAAAGCTAATATGCTTGCTTAGTTCAACTGGGTGCCACAGTAGAACTATCTGCTGAAAGCTACTCCAACCCACACGCTTCCTGCTGCCTTGTCGTTAGGCTTCAAGGGAGCCGCTTAATGCTCACCTCTTCTTCCTACGTATGTCTATAACATATCCTTTATATGTAGAAATGTTCATTTTCTCCTTGCAAAGAGAATGCAAAGTTTTGCGAGACCACACTGGTCATGTCGACCCCTTGGCCCTAGCAAACCAGTTGCTGTTAAGGACCAGGTAGGCAGTGTCTCGAGAAACGTGCCATCTATAACGGAAATCTGGTGGGAAGCTTCAAAGGGTTACAAGATGTTGTTTTGTTGAACACCTGCTGTCTTCCTCAAAGGTTGAAACTTTCTTTAGCATGATGCTGACAAGACATGTGTATGTGGGGGGAGGCGCTTGCTCAGAATGGGAACTATATCAAATATGCCCTGGCCAGATGAGGGCAGAGAAGCTTACCAAATTGCATTTTGCACACTCTGCTTCTCTCTCCAGTACTGGAAAAATTATATTCTCTTTAATAAACTGTTCTTTGGCTTGCGTAAGAAACCTGTGTGATCACTGGGCATTTCACACAGGGCACACACACCAAGTTGGCCTATTTCGGGTCACCAGACTGCTCAGTTTGGGCAGCCCAGATTGATTTTTCCAACACTTAAGCACTAAAGAGGTTTGGACAATCTCCACTTAATCCACTCTTTTTCCAGCTATAATTCCAGCGGGCACTAGCCACACTCCAAGGAAGCAGTAGCTGGTGGTATAAGTGTATTCTTTCTTCAGTGATAAACTATTGCAGTTTGCAGGATGCATTTTTCATTCAAATTGCACCAACTGGGGAAAGGATGTTTGGATCCCCTGCAAAAAATAAATAAAAATGCACATATATTTCACAATAAGACAGTGATCCATAAGGTATTTGATTCCTTGAACGCGCCTCTTTGGGCCTTCTGGCAGATTCTCATGGCCCCTTCAAGCACCTCTGGTTTCCTAGGTTGTCTGTTTTGGAGGACCTCCTTGCCTCTGCCTCATAGCCTTTTATTTTGCCTTCTGTCTCACTTCGCAGCCTAGCTTTACAATATCCTGTGTAGGAAACAATTTTTTTGCTTTTGTAGATGCTTATTATTTCATTCTTTTAAATTTTCCCAAAGACCAAATTTAGAAACATAGCTAACTGCCAAGAGGCACCTTTTAAAGTGGTGTCCACTTATATTTAGCAAGGGGAGAGTAACTGTCCCTCTTTTCCCCCCACCATGGTGTCTTTTCCAGTGGCTGTTGCAGGTGTCTCTTCTGTATTTTTTTTTAGATTGTGAGCCCTCTGGGGACAGAGAACCATTTATTTTACTATGTGAACTGCTTTGTTCCAGCAAGAGTTGTGGAGTGATGCTGATAAGACCTGTTTCCCTATTTCGTTACACCTTGTTGTCAGCTATGGCCATACGGCAGAATATCTTTTAATTCTGAAATGCCTCAGTGAGCGTAGGGCATTCTCCCTGGCTAGAAACAATGTTTTCCCATCAGCCGTGACTTCCAGTAGATTTAGAAGTATTCCACTAGAAAGCAGGACTTGTTCCTGCTCTGTTGGGGTGCGGGAGTCTGCGCAGCATATTATTTTATATTGCCCCTTCTATTCTGACCTGCATAAGGCTTACCTTGAGGACCTTTTGATTAAGAAAATGGGTTGCGTCGACCCTGATAAGGTTTGGTTTATCCTGGGGGGGGGGGGGGGACTGAAGTGGAGCTAACAGAAAAGGTAGCCAATTATCTGAACGCTATAATCAAGAGGGGAAACCATATTTGTTGTATAGATTTTATTAACTCATAAATGGCGTTATAATCATAGGGAATGATGCAATATGATGAAAATGACTGCATTATGTCTATTCTATTACTCATATAACCCCAACGAGTGCTTTGAGCAACGCCTGGTGTTGCTCCTGCTTACAGCTGTGTACAGCTGATCACCTGCACCTGAGGTGCTCAAAACAAAGTGGATTCAAAAGCCAGGACCCTGGCCATGAAAAAAAAGCCAAAGTTTCATTTCTAATTTCAGTGAGGAGGGGGTACCCTGCAACCAATTCCTGCACCTCATTTTCCCTAAAAATAGTGATCTTTGCTCTTTTGGGGGGGTCAGTGGGGTGACCCCAAAACTCTGGATTTTTTTTTAAAAAAAATAGTTTCACCTGTCTAATTTCCACAAAACCCAGAAAAATTGGGGGAAGCCCTTTTTTTAAAAAAACTATTTTCTTTCAGGCATTGCTCTAAGCACTCATTGGGGTCCAATTTAAGCTGGTGTCCGTCCGTCAGCATACGGCAAGTCACACTGGCATAAATGCTCTTACACCAGGAGATCTACTATTACACCGGTGCAAGAGTTACACAGGATTGCACCCTTAATCTGAACAGCCAGGCATTTAACAGTAGTGTTGACACTGGAGCTAGGAATATACTGGTAACTGATAAACAAATCCATTATTTTCTTTATAATAAAAATATAAACCTGTTTAAACCTGCAAACCTTCCAAGTTTAATTATTTTATTACTAAGTTTTATTACTTTCATTGTGCCAATCTGTTTTATACCATCTAGTAAAATTATATGGCAAAGCAAGATTCTTGGCGGTGCTTGCTTAGAATGACACATAGAAGCAAATCAATGAATGAGGCTAGAATATCTCCCCATAGGTACAACAAACTTCCCTGGTGATTGCGCTGGACCTCTCAATAGCTTTTGGCAGTGTTTCCCAAACATTTTTGACCTGCAGCTCCCTTAACCATTGGCGACAGCTCCCCATTACATTATGTTGATGCCTGCCAGTTGGCATTGCACTGTTTTCCGAGAGGATTCCATGGCACTCCGTGGCTCCCCTGACTGGTTTCCACGGCTCTCCTGGGAGCCATCTCCCCCAGTTTGGGAACTACTGGCTTTTGGTATGTGGGATTGTGCCATTCTCCATTTAAAACATCTTTTAAAGTTGACAAAGGAAGATGCACACTTGCAGAAGGGTCGGAGACTCCCAAGAACCTATACCAGGAGAGCTAATAGAAGGTGATTATGATCTTCAGTGTCTAATGCAGTGGTTCCCAAACTGGGAGGCACAGCTCCCCTACTAGCCAGGGGAGCTGCGGAGTGTGCCACGGAATCCTCTCAGAAAACAGTGCGGGCCAAATCCTATCCCAACTTTTCAGGATGGATGCAGCCGCATGCACTGCATCCTGTGGTGGTGGGGGCAGTCACGGAGGCCCCCCTCAAAGTAAGGGAACTTTTGTTTCCTTACCTTGGGGTTGCATTGCAGTTGCATCGGCGCTGGAATGTTGGATAGGATTGGGCCCTGCAACGCCAGTTGGCAGGCATCAACATAATGTAATGGGGAGCTGCGGCCAATGGTCGCCAATGATCAAGGGAGCTGAAGGTCAAAAAAGTTTGGGAAACTCCGGTACAGAGTATGAGAAACATGACACCCTTGAAATCCTAACATAGGAAGACAAATATGATCCAATAGACATCACAGAAACTTGGTGAAATGAGACCCACAAGTGGAATATGGTGGAATTGAAGGGTATAACTTATTTAAAAGATTCAGACTTAACAGAAAGGAAGTTGTGACAATATGGAACTTCACTTACACTGAAATCTGCTGGAAGTCCAACTCTGCTAAAACAGGAGGTCCAATAAATTAGTTACCGTACTTGTCTTACTGACAACTATCAGAAGGAAAAAGGAGATCAGCTATCCTGGACTTAATCCTTATCAACAGGGAAGAATTAGATGAGGAAGTGAAAATGGCAGAGACTTTGCCCAAAAGTTACTATATCGTTTTGGAATTCTCAATACTGAGGGAAAAGAAAGCTAAGCATAGTTGAATATATACATCCTAGATTTCAAGTAAGCTGATTTTAATGGGCTCAGAGGAAAAAAATAGGTTGTATCCCTTAGGTAGGCCCATCTAAAGGAGGAAAAAATCCAAGAGGAAGGGGATATTTTAAAAAATGGGATACTGAAGGCACAATTGCAAAACAGTTGCTAAAAGAAGAAAAGTTAGGAAATACTGAAGGAAACAAGTGTAGCTACACAAAAAGCTATTGGAAAAGTTGAGAGGCAGTGTTACCTGGAGACTCCCAGCCGAGGAGCTGGGGCCTCGCTTCACCCACAAGAAAAGAAAAGACGATGGATCAGCTGGAGGAGGTTTCAAATCCTTTACTGGTAAAACACAGCGTGTGTGGCTCACACCAAGAGCTTCGCAGCATAAAAGCAAGGTGCGGCCCCAAGATGTCTCGAGACCTACACTTTATAGGTTTGGTTACAGGCAGGGCGTCAACATTCAGCCCATATGTCATTATGTGATTACA
Source organism: Plestiodon gilberti rubricaudatus (assembly GCA_026170595.1). Classification (NCBI taxonomy): domain Eukaryota; kingdom Metazoa; phylum Chordata; class Lepidosauria; order Squamata; family Scincidae; genus Plestiodon; species Plestiodon gilberti. The sequence goes on from JANXHW010000005.1 coordinate 113,254,310, forward strand.
TTTTAACAAAGACCCTCTTGCTCTCAGTCCCCACCCCACCTTCCTCCAATCCTCCAGACCGTTAGGGAGGTAGGCATCATTTCACCCATTCATCTGTTGCATCACATCTCCAAGGTCGCCTGTCTAGTCAATTCCGTTGAGGATAAGAAAAGTTACATCGAATCTATGAACTAAAAACATTCAAAGCATTCATGCCTGCTACGTGGGCCTCTCTTATCTCTTGGCTGAGGCCAGCATTTTTCTATTATGCTTGTTAGTCACTGGTTGATACAAAAAGCTAAAAATGTCTGTTAATATGCTGAAGCTGGATACAGAAGCAAAAAAGCATTTTAATATGTTTCTTATAAACAAGCCATAGGTAAAGGTAAAGGTGACCCCTGACAATTAAGTCCAGTCGTGTCCGACTCTAGGGTGTGGTGCTCATCCCCATTTCAAAGCTGAAGAGCCAGCGTTGTCCAAAGACGCCTCCGTGGTCATGTGGCCGGCATGACTCTCCTTGCCTCAGCACGTAGCATGCAGCTGGAACACGGAGCGCTGTTTACCTTCCCTGCAAGCGGTACCTATTTATCTACTCACATTAACATGCTTTGGAACTGCTAGGTTGGCAGGAGCTGGCCAAGCAACGAGAGCTCACCCCGTCGCGGATTCGAACTGCCGACCTTTCGATCGACAGCTCATGGTTCAGCGGTTTAACCCACTGCGCCACCCGCTGGCCTAAAAACAAGCCATGGCGTACCCTAATTATTAATTTTTTATAGTTCCCCCCCATGTTACAGCAAGAAAAAACATGTATAAGTGGAAGGAACGGTCCATAAGTACAGCCCACAGCTGCAAGAATGGTATCAGGATGCCAAAAACTATGAAGAGGGTGGGCTTTTTAAGCTAGGTCTGAAACAAGAGGAAGGTCAAGGTAGGCCTGTTGCAGAAGATGAGGTGACATACAAAGAGACAGGGCAAAGCTGCTCAATTTGTATTTTGTAATTGACTTCTATAAAGGTGGCCCAACCAAGCAAAGCTGCACCAAAAGGGGGGGGGGTATAATTCAAAAGTAGAGAGATAGCAAGGGAACATCTCGTTATTTTAAATGAGTGCAATTCTCCAGGACTAGATGTACTACACCCTAGGCCTAGGGTACTAAAGGAGCTTACAGATGTAATCTTTGAGAACACCTGGAGAACAAGAGGTGCCAAAGGACTGGAGATTAATAATGAGGTGATTTCCATGAGCCAGTATGGGTTTGTCAAGAACAAGTCATGCTCAACTAAACTCCTTCTTTGACACACTAACTAGTCTAATAAAACACAGGAACACCATGAACACAGAATACCTACATTTCAGCAAAGTGTTTGATGAAAGGTCTTCCACAACACCTTAGTTGATAAAATGATAAAGCATGGGCTAGATTGTTGTCCTTACTGTTCAAAGCTGTTCAAAGTTGGCTGAACAACCATTCTCAGTGAATGCTAATAAATGGCTCGTCAACCTAGACATGAGTGCTGGCAAGGTGCCACAGTGTCCTGCATTTTGGGTCTTTGAGTGGGGTAGAAGAGAAGCTCATCAAATCTACAGATGGCAAAGTTTTTTTTTTGAGGGGGGGGAGCTAACACCTTAAAGATTAAATCAGAATTCAAACTACCGGTATCTTAACAGGCTTGATCATTGGCCATACCAACAAGATGAAATTCAATGGAGTCAACTGTAAATCACCACAATAGGTACAAAAAATTAAGAGGCACAAATACAGGCTGGAGAGACCTGGCTCAGCAGCAGCATGTGTGAAAAAAGTTCCAAGTGTCTTGGGCTGCAATCCTATGCTCCCTTATCTGGAAGTAAGCTCCAATGAACAGAATGGGGCTTGCATTAAGTAAATGTTCATAGGACTGCACTGAGAGTCTGTATCACAACAAGTAATAGTTCTACTCTATTCTGCACTACTCAGACCTCAACTGGAACACTGCCTCCTGTTTGGGGCACCAAAACATTGATAATGTGGAATAGGGTCAGAAGAGGGCAACAAAGATGGTGAGGGATCTGGAAACAAGTCCTATGAGGAACAGTTAAAAGAACTTGGTACGTTTAGCTTTGACAGGAGAAGACCAATGGGAGATATCTCCAAATATCTTTGGCCCCAGAAGAGATAAGACAGCTAATTAGTCATCTAAAATCTGGGAAGGCCCCTGGACTGGATGCAATACCCCCAGAATTTCTTAAGAACGAGCCAGAATGGTGGGCTCAGTTGTTAGCCCCTCTTTTCACAAATATCAATGAAACAGGATGTGTCCCCCAAGACTGGCGTTCCTCAGTTATTGTTCCTATCTTCAAAAAGGGTGATCCTGACTCCCTGGCTAATTACAGACCCATTAGCCTTTTGTTAGTTGTGGGCAAAATCTACGCAAGGTATCTATACAGTAAGATTTTGGTCTGGGTAGACTCCAATAGTATACTTGGACAAGAACAAGCAGGATTCTGGCAAGGCAGATTTACTGTTGACAACTGTCTTATTCTCTCCCACATAACTGATAAACATATCAGGGTATCCAGAGCAAGATTATATGTGGCTTTTATTGATTTAAAAGGGGCTTTTGACTCAGTAGATAGAGAACTGTTATGGAATAAGGTTAGCTCACAAGGGATAGAAAAAAACCCTCCTGCTATTTATTAGGTCCCTCTATACCAATAACTCCTGCAAAGTGTGGTGCCCGCGAACTGGGGCCATAACCCAGTCTATATCTGTTAATAAAGGAGTTAAGCAGGGATGTATTTTGGCTCCCCTATTGTTCAATTTATTTTTGAATGATCTTGCCCTGGCCTTGGAGGATGTTAACAGCCACTGTCCATGTTCGGGCAACTGTCGGGTGCCGCTGCTTTTGTATGCAGACAAAATGATTTTTCTTTTGCGCACTTGTGTGGGTCTCCTGAGGCTACTTAACAGATGTGCTGAATACCTAACAACCAACAAATTGAACATCAACTATGCTAAATCTAAAATTATGATTTTTGCAAACAAATACAAAATCTATAACTGGACTCGCAAGGGTAACAGCATTGAACAAGTCTGCCAGTTTAAATACTTGGGCATCACATTTTATTACAGGCACTCTTGGGCTCTTTACCACCATTCCATATCTAACTTGGCCAAACTTTCATCTTCAGCAATTGCAGGATTTTATTTCACTTTGGGCAACAGATATGTCCCAGCTGTTCTAGAGGTCTATAAGGCCAAAGTTGTCTCACAAGCTCTATATGGTGTCCCAATCTGGTTTAAGGCTTCAGACCTAGCCACGGAGTGTATCCAATCTAATTTCCTCAGGAAATTTTTTGGGTATGTCGCGCTGTGTTCCTTACTCAGCTCTGTGCCTTGAAGCCGGTCTTATAAGGCTGAATACATTGGCATGGCTAAGATTTGCAAAATTTTGGCTGGGTATTATTTTTAAAAGGCCAGCGGGTGGCGCAGTGGGTTAAACCGCTGAACCATGAGCTGTCCATCGAAAGGTCAGCAGTTCGAATCCGCGACGGGGTGAGCGCTCGTTGCTTGGCTAGCTCCTGCCAACCTAGCAGTTCCAAAGCATGTTAATGTGAGTAGATAAATAGGTACCACTTGCGAGAAGGTAAACAGTGCTCTGTGTTCCAGCCGCATGCTACGCGCTGCGGCAAGGAGAGTCATGCTGGCCACATGACCACGGAGGCGTCTTCGGACAACGCTGGCTCATCGGCTTTGAAATGGGGATGAGCACCACATCCTAGAGTCGGACACGACTGGACTTAATTGTCAGGGGTCACCTTTACCTTTTATTCTTTTTAAAGCGACATGTGATAGTCTGGTTTACCACCTAATATCAGAAACATCTTTGCCTTGTGGGGTTTCCAGTGTGCTTACAAAGCTAAAACCAATGGGGCTTGACAGTGAGATGTTAGGCATGATGGGGCTAGCTGCAGCGTTTAGAACTACAGTGAAACCTTGGATTGCGAGTAACTTGGTTTGCGAGTGTTTTGCAAGACGAGCAAAATTGTTTTCTAAATTTTGACTTGATAAAACGAGCAAGACTTGCAATACAAGTACATTGTGTTCTCCAAGATATCTCTCTGTGTGTTTGCAGAGGAACAATAGTGTCTCTTGGGCAACAAACTGCCCTCCCCCCTTGCTCATTAACAATCTGTTCTCCCTCTGCTAGAGGCTCCGTTTTTGCAGAATAGCTCAGACGTTTGCTTTGCAACTTCTGTAGACTGGCTGCCCTTGCAGCCCTCATTAACAAGCTGTTCTCCCCCTCCCCCATCTGCCTCTTGCAAAGACGTTTACTATGCAGAACAAGGCTCAGGTTCTGCAGATCAGACTTTGCAAAGGGGAGGGGAAGAGGAAGGGGGAGAACAGCTTAATGAGCTAGTTTGCAAGAGCAAAGGAGGACTCGGGAGGGCAGCTTCTTAATTAGCTGAGCCCAGGAGATAATGCGCGCGCGCGCACACACACACACACACACACACACACACACACACACACACACACACACACACACACACACACACACACAAAGATCTCTTGCAGAATAACAAATCATCTGAGTTTCCATTATTTCTTATGGGAAAATTTGCTTTGATATACAAGTGCTTTGGATTATGCTCGCAATCCAAGGTTCCACTGTATTAGGGAGAGAACTCTTGACATTGAGCGCCAAGAGCTAATCAGTGCAGCTAATACAACGTGCTCTCCATTACATCTTAATCTGCCTATCAAGTTTGGGAAGCTGTCAACGTTATATCAATTGCATAACCCACAGCTAAGAAGGGCCTTCATGCTGGCAAGGTGCAACTCTCTCCCTTCTGCCCTTTTATGGGGTTGGTACAAGAGAATACCTGTTTCAGCAAGGCTCTGTTCACGTGGCATGAAATGTGTGGAGACATCTGAACATATCTTTTTATCATGTTCCCAGCACAAGTCCTTCCGCCAGAAGCGCCTTATCTCGATGCTGGTGAGTTTTCAGGGCTGGATGGAGTCAGATATTCTCCAAACCCTTCTGTCAACAGAAGATGGGAGACTTGATAACGTTGCAACTTTTGCTTCTTCGGTGGTGGCTACTCGGGCAATGAGCTTTAAAGTATAGATTCATAAGAGGACAGTTTAAGGAGAACCTTTTACAAGATTGTAGATGTCATTAGATATCTTAGGGGATTTCTGGTTGTTTGTCTGACTGTTTTTAATGTATTTATACCAATAAATGTATACACCAAATATTTTAAGGACTATCACACAGAAGATGTGAAAGACGTATTCTAGGACTCTAAAGCAGGGCCTTTACAGTGTGGCCTTGAGGATGTGGAATATGTTCCTAGTACAGCTGAGGAATTGTTCCTCTACCTTACTTTAGGAGAATTGTGCAGCTTCTCTTTTGCTAAGGAAAATAGGAATGGAGGGTAAAATGGGCTCAGCACCTAGTGACGGCCTCTCTCCCTTTGCTTTCTTTTCCAGACTTGGATTGGGCTGGTAGTCTCTTTCCTGCCACCACCAAGGCTAGGAAGACAAGACAGAAAGAAGCTGTCTTGGAAAGGTGCCCTTCATACACAGGTAATGGCAAAACAAGACAATCTGGGAAACACAGCAATCTGCCCCAGCTGAATGATTTGAACCAGAAAGGTATAATAGTAAAAAGTATATATGGAGTTTATTAAAGAGTTGAAAGAACAAAACAATCACAGCAAGGACTTTGCACAGAGATCAAAGCAAAGCACATATCACAAAACAAACAAGTACGACAAAGGGGTGCAGCGGTTGGGAAATGCAGGAAGAATAAAATGCATGCAGCAAAATAAAATAAACACTGTTCCAGGTTCTGATCCCATGCATCCAAGATGCTGCAAAATGGGTGAATTATTAAAACAGGAACTGCTTGCCAGTATCCTTGTGCAAGAACTTACAAAATCTAGGGTTGATGAGATCATGGTCCCATTCAATTGCAAGGATTACAATCACTTGAGCACCTTACCTGTCCCCTAGCCTTGGTCAGGTGGGCTCGAGGGTTCAATCAGCTGTTACATGCCAATCCCACAAGGATGACTGTCCAGATAAGAAGAAATGCACAAGAGGACCTGTATGTCCTATCATGTACCCTCACTACAATGGTGTTGAATTCAAAGACTCTCAGAACTATGGCTCTTGCAGTAATGTGTCAGCAGCTTATTAAAAGGCTGAGATATCACAGATATCACATATATATATACCGTATTGTCCCGAGTATAAGACGTACCTGATTATAAGACACACCCCTTAAAGCTTGGTGCTATTAAAAAAATTAATTAAATCACTGGCATTAAATTTATACCAGTGATTTAACGAACAGTGCAATCATGTGCATGTCTACTCAGAAGCATGTCCCACTGTTCTCAATGAAGCTTACTCTCAGGAAAGTGTGCACAGGATTGCAGCCTAAACCATTAATTGCCTGGGGAGGGGGGATGAAAGTGTATGTGTTCTTGCTTTACAAAAGGTTACAGACCAGAGAACGAAAATTAAAAACTGATTACAGCCCGGAAAGGGGAGAGGTATGTGTGCTCTTGTTTTAACAAAGAAAAAGGACATACCATAAGCCCTGCAGGGCAGAGAAGGAGCCCACTGTATCTCTGCCATTATCTCCACTAAAAACAAACACATGCTCCGAAATCTCCTCTTAGCCTCGCCGCTTCTTCCAGCAATGTCCCATGCCATTCAAAGGCCCTCACTGCACAGCTGAGCAGCAGCAGTGAGTATTTTGCTGCCCTTTCTCTGCTGAGCCTGGGGGAGGGGCGGCTGCAAACCCAAATTGCAACAGCCTGATTATAAGACACACCCCTAGTTTAAAAACTTAAATTAGGAGAAAAAAGTGAGTCTTATGCTCAGACCAACACGGTATATATCCCACAGCACCCCTGTGAGTTCACTGAAGCGTCCTGGGGCACCATGGTACACAGTTTGGAAATTGCACCTCTAACAACGCAATCCTATCCAACTTACACCACTGGTGTAACCAGAGGGAGAGGGCAGGGTAGGAGGCTTTGGAGGGGAGGGGAGATTTCAATCCCCTTTGAAGGGCATTTGAATCCCCTTTCCGTTTGGGGGCCTCCCATTCTCGCTGCACCAGTGGTGTAAATCGGATAGGATTGCACTGTAAGATGTTGAAAGGATTATAAAATCTGGGAAAATAGGCAAAGATAGGGGGGAAAGCAGGGATTTTTAACCATGCTTAAAAATCTATTTTACCTATGCCTTGTTTGCAAGGTGTTTTTATTGTTAATTTTATAATTTTATATTTTGTATACCAACATAAATGCTCAAAATTAGAGAATCCTTTCTACTCTATACAAGGAAAGTTCTTAAAAGTGATACAAGAGAGAATGCAATTCAGAATCTTAATTTTTATTTTCTTTACATAAATGCTTGCTTTAACACAAGCCGGATTTGACTACTGTAGGGCACCTTGAAGTAGAGGAGCTCTGGAAGATACAGTGAACAGTCATCTGTATATTTGTTTTACCGTATTTTTCGCACTGTAAGACGCACTTTTTTCCCCAAAAAACATAGCGGGGAAAAAGCGTGCGTCCTATGGTGCGAAGTAAACATCGGGGGGGAGGCCTGCAGAGGCTCGCGCAGGCCTGTGCGAGCCTCTGCAGGCCTCCCATCGGCCCCAAACAGCGATTTTTGGCCATTCCGAAATGGCCATTCCGGAATGGCCATTCCGGAATGGCCGAAAATCGCTGTTTGGGACCGATGGGAGGCCTGCAGAGGCTCGTGCAGGCCTGCGCGAGCCTCTGCAGGCCTCCCCCGATGTTTACTTCGGCCCCAAAGAGCGATTTTCGGCCATTTCCGGAATGGCCGAAAATCGCTGTTTGGGACCGATGGGAGGCCTGCAGAGGCTCGCGCAGGCCTGCGCGAGCCTCTGCAGGCCTCCCCCGATGTTTACTTCGGCCCCAAAGAGCGATTTTCGGCCATTTCCGGAATGGCCGAAAATCGCTCTTTGGGGCCGATGGGAGGTCTGCAGAGGCTCGCGCAGGCCTGCGCGAGCCTCTGCAGGCCTCCCCCGATGTTTACTTGGCCCCAAAGAGCGATTTTCGGCCATTTCCGGAATGGACGAAAATCGCTGTTTGGAGCCGAAGTAAACATCGGGGAGGTCTGCAGAGGCTCGCGCAGGCCTCCCCGAAGCCCCCACAGGCCTCCCCGAAGCGCCCCCAAGCCTAGGTAAGTACAAACCTTTTTTTCTCTATTTTATGCTCCATAGGATGCATGCGTCCTATGGACCGATGCGTCCTATGGAGCGTAAAATACGGTAATTCTGCAGCAGCAGCACAAAACATGACCTTGGGTGCAGAATTTCCTGAGATTTTCAGCTTTAAAAGCACACACAAAAAACCCAGCTTCCAGTCCATATGATTACCAAAATATGCTTGAAAGTGCATCAACAATGACTGTACATAATGCAGAAGTCAGGGGTAGCTGAATAAGATTTCGATTAGCTTGGGAAAGAGTTTGAATAGCCCTTTCCCATGTTCATCAAAAACAGAATTATGTAAGATATGTACAAAATAATTTAAACAATGCTTTTTCACATTGAGTCATTGCCTGAGCACATAATTGAAATGTTTTTAACATAGGTACACAGAGTCCTGTTACTTAAGTTTTCATTAAACAGACAAGGGCGTCATCCCATTTTAGGTGTAGGGCTGCTAATCAAATTAATGCCATCACCATAGGCTTGTTTACATTAGCAGGAAAGACAGGGCATTTGACAGATACCCTCTTGATGATAATCTCAGATCACTGTGTGCTTGCTAGGTGTGCAGGAGCTTTTATTCTTGTTTTTAAAAGTTGTTCCAAAGTCAAAGTTACTACTGTACCTCCACGCAGATCAGCTAAGAATTAAGTAGGTTAAGGGCTGTTATTTTGGCACAAACAAGCCCACAGAAATATTCCAATACTAGAATCACCTTTTTAAGTTCACAAGGAGTTGTAGCGCTTTTTCCTTCATTACATTAGTCACCAGTTCTTCAAAAAGATATCACAACCTCCACTAGGCTACATAAAGATTTTATATACATGATTTCTCAGCCTTGAATTAGCATAGCTCTTTACTGCCACTACATAAAAATATTTCTAAATGTTCAAAGCACTCAACCCACTGTTTCCATGAACCCACTGTTTTCATCTTGCTACCCAAATAACACACTTCTGCATTATTTGCCCTACTACTAAAACAGATGTCTTGAGAGTTGATGGGCTGGGTACGAAACTAGATTTAAAGGAGAGAACAGAAGTGGGTACCTGGTGATGGGGTAAGGGGGAGAGGGAAAAGGGCAGCCTTTAAAAGGTATGCAGCAGAATAGCATGCTTTAAAGTTCAGCTGATCAAGTAATTTTTTCACTTACCTAGTCTCATGAGACATCAGGGCATAGTAAAGATGCTGAGCAGAACATGAGCAAACACTAACGTGATGCTCCACATCAATATATATTATGGGTGGGTGTGTGGAGAAGCGCAAGCAAAGTATCAGTGGAATACATAGACTGAAAAACTAAAGCTACATGTTCACAACCATGCTAAATGTTGCAAGAGAGAGAGAGAGCTGCAGACTGAACCACAGAGAAATGACTAAGAATATAAATACAAACTGCAAGAGATATTAGTCTGGCACTTTTTCCCCTGAACAGTTTTCTATATGTTGGGGTATTCTGTATAGGGGGATTCTATTTCTATATATAGGAATCCGTTCCAGGATCCCCTGCAGATGACGAAATCCGCAGGTAATGAAACCCGTGTGGGGAGGGGACACTTCGGAAAACCAGAAGTGTCCTACAGAAGCTTCTGCGAGGCATTCTGAGGTGCAGGAAGGTTGCGTGCAGCCTCCGTGTGCCTCAGAAGGCCTCCCGGAAGCTTCTGAAAGGCACTTCTGGTTTTTCCGAGAAACCAGAGTACCTTTCAGAAGCCTCCAGGAGGCCTTCCGAGGCCGTCCTTCTGAGAGTTTGGAACCTGCGGTGAGTCAAATCCACAGGTTCTGAACCCACGGAAAAATGTGTCCACTGTACAAGTCCACAAATTTAACTCAAAAGCAAAATGGGCTTTCTATTGGCATCAACACATAAAGACCATCAATATGATTTTTCAAGATACTGTATTCAAAAGTTGTATTCAGAGAGGTTTTAGTGTAAAAACAATGTATAGTAAATCAAAGAAAGTTGGTAATAAGTCTATTTTCCTCCAAACACTTCGATGCCACTTTGATGCATTCTTTCAAAAAGGAAAGGCTTCCGAAGAAGCTCTGAAATCTTAGTGTTCAATTAACTGTCATGCCTTAAAATATGAAAGTGGAATCCAAGCCTGTCATAACATGAGAAAGAAGCGCCAGCAGCAAGAGGTCACATTTCTTGATCCAAGGAATGTTTTCATTTATGCTTTAGTTGTTCTATATGCAAAATGTACCGCTGTTCTTTGGCTCAGCAACAAAGTACTGTATAGCTTTCTATCCAATAAACCCAAAACATCACAGAGTAGCAAGAGGAGATCTGTACCATCTGCTACAACAATGTTAGGGAACTATGTTAGGGAAAATTGTTTGAGATTTCCTCAACAATTTGGACTATTTTCACAACAATTTGGACTATTTTCACATCACTGGCACCTGGAGCTTGGACAACAGAACAAGACTCCTTCATAAAGGTGTGTAGATAGTGCTTTCAGAACTTTTTTCCTTTATTTTTTTACAGTGGACCCTCATGGGTCCAGGATCCACGATGAGACAAATTTGTGGGTCCTGAATCCGCAGTTAGAAAGGGTCCATTATAATTCAGTAACACTCATTGTGTTCTTGAAGTCACACTGTTTCTGCATCAGTAACGCCTTTCTGTTCTTCACCAGTCCCATAGCACAGATTTGTTAATTTCAACTGAATATTAATTTCCAAACAAGGTGGATGTGATAGCACCCAAAATGAACACTGCACTTGTCATCCCTCTATGCTTTATCAGTGTCACTCTACCTGTTGCTATCCCTCTATGCTTTGTCGCTACCCCTCTATGCTTTGTCACTCTACCTGCTGCTTTCCAAACTTCTCATAAGTTCTTATTCTATGACTCAATAGGGCCAGCCCCAAACCTATCATATACAGTACAACATGCGATCTATCTGAAATGATTTGTAGACACCAGGATGCATTTCTCCAGGCTTGCTATGTTCTGTAGAAGATGCACTACTTATGCAGATGCAGTTACCCCGGCAGCAAAAAAGCAGCATTGAAATGTAGATGCTGGTCGAGTTTTGTTCCCCACCCCATTCCCCCCATAAAAAGAGGAAAAAATCCTAAGTGGCAAGGCACAGTACCAAGGGGAGGCAGGATTGGGTCATCCCCCCTTCAAATGCATTTTTTTTAAAAAGATAAGAAAAGACTGTTTGGATGGGAAGAATGAGCACTGAGGGGGAAAAACAGAGTCAAGGTTGTGTTTTTCAAATAAAATAAAAAAAGGAAGGGAAAAGGTGCAATTGGGTGGGAAAGCAAAGCATGCAGGCATTTTCAGTTCAAGAGAGGTTTGGGTGAGTTCCATTATCTTGGTCAAGGATTTTACTCTCGAGTGTTCAGCCTTCTTGATCAAAGCTCTAATGTCCTGAAATGGTGCATATAGCAAACATAAACGCTATATCATAACTTCCAGACCTTCACCTTTCAGTCATGAAGCCTGCACTTAGGGAACGAGGAAAATCTACTACTAGTAGTATGGTGTGCAAGGAAGACATGGGTCACATGTGAGAAATACAAGATTGGTGAAAATATACTTGTCCCAGGTGTGCTGAATGAACACCTGAGTCTCCAGGCTAGAGGAGCGGAGTTCCCAAACAGGCTTGGCCACCACACCAAGAGTTGAGTGGATATATTCAGAGGAGCACCTTGATTGAACTTAAGAAGGGACAAAGTTTCACACCAACGTAGAGACTAGATCTTAGTGAAAGGTGGGAGGGTCAACGCCTCTGCATGGTTTAGGTAGTTTTAGTACATAAGAACATAAGAAGAGCCCTGCTGGATCAGGCCAAAGGCCCATCTAGTCCAGCTTCCTGTATCACACAGTGGCCCCACCAGATGCCTCAGGGAGCACACAGCCAACAAGATAACCTGTTTCCTGCTGCCACTCCCCTGCACCTGGCACAGACAAAACCTACTTCTAAAACCAGGAGGTTGCTTATGGCTTGTAACCTGTGATGGTCTTTTCCTCCATGAATCTGTCCAACCCCCTTTTAAAGGCATCTAGGCCAGGTGCCATCACCACATCCTGTGGCAAGGAGTTCCACAGATGAATTACACGCTGGGTAAAGAAATATTTTCTTTTGTCCGTTCTAACTCTCCCTCCACCTCTGAGGCAACCCGGTCCGTTCTAACTCTCCCTCTAATTTCACCTCTGAGGCAACCCAGACCAGCTCTGCCTGGGGGTGCCTTAATACAGCACAGGGAAGGTAGAAACTCCAATAGGATGTTGGAGAGAGAGAGAGAGGCATTTGGATTCTGAAAGCTAGGGGTTTGGGCTCCTGAGGATTGAAAAGGTGGATCTTTTTAGGATCAGGGTAGGTACAGGCTGAAAGGCAAAGAATAAGTAGCCAAGAGTAGACAGACACAGCTGCTCTGGCACCAAGAATGCCTAGCCTTGAAACCTATTAACAGAAAGTCAATCAAGGCACAGAATAGAGCAATCAAGACTGAATGGCTGAGGAGACTGGCATATTAAACATACACAAAAGAAAGGTGGAGATAGTCCTGCAAGAGGCTTCTCAAAGCTCCCAGGCTCTCTTGATTGCTACCTTTTGATAATCCCATCTGCTTGACTGGCCAGGAAGGCTCTTGGTCTGCTGGACTCTCCCCACTTACAGGAGATGTGCAAGGCATTTGCATGGCTCACAGAGGCTCTCTTCTCTTTAGTCAAGGTTCCCAACATACTGATGAAGGAATCTTTTGAGTACTAACTTGGGCTTTCTGTGGCCATTTTGTTTACACGTCTTTGCTTGCAGCCTGGCTTCAAAGGTGAGGATCTAGATAATTTTTTTAAGATAAAAATTAAGACTTCCTCAAAAAACAAAACAACAACAACAACAACCCATCCCTTCACACATAATTCATTGTGTCCTGCCCTCCTACACTTTAAATTCACAATCCTAATCTGCTTTCCATGGATAGTGCTGAAAACAGTTCCTGCTCTATGTTCTCTAGTGTGAATGCAAGGAGTCAGATGGAATTGTGGTAAACAAAAATACGATAAGGCTTGTGTTCAAATTAAAACGAGTGTGTGTGGTAACTGAGGCAGGGTAACTAAGCATATTCACCACCCTCACAGTATAAAATTATAAACTTATAGCAGTAATTGCAAGAGTACCTTATCTTTGGAAGAAACTGACCATTAGAACTAGGGTGGTGTATTGTGACACGTGAAGAAAAACAAAGATAAACAAAGATCCCAGCAGTGCCTCCAAATTTGCCAGAGATAGATTTTAGATGTTAATGTCTTTGAGTAAGTTCTTTGTTCAAGTGTGGTCATAAATGACAGAGAACGACAACTTGCTCCAAGACACAGGGTTTAATGAAAACTTATGTATAAGGGAACTGGTTACACATAACCGGTCGCTGGGGGGGGTGGACCCCCGGGCGGCGGGGCAACATGTGCCGGGGGGTGCACTTGCCACCAGATTTGGTGGCAATTCGGCAGCGGCACACAAAAATGCACCCCCAGTGTTTTTCTGGCTGCTTTCAGTGAAGGGATTAGCCCTCCTGCCCGGGCTGCTTTCGGCCTAAAATTGGCTAAAAAACCGCTGGAGGTGTGTGCATTTTCGGTGCACCGCCACCAAATTGCCATCGAAAGGGCCGGGGCTTGTGATGTTACATCCCAGGGTAACGCCACAGGGGGTGTCATGTCGCCCCCCCGTGGGGTGTAGTGACGCCACTGATAAAGGTACAGGAGATACGCTCCCAAATCCTGTACCCCAAATGCAAGACAGCTTTTATACCTTCCAAACATGCAGTTATACACGTAAACATGTGGTTATATTTGATAAGCACTTACATAACTAGTTACATAAGCATACCCGTAAGTACCATAACACCATATGTTTTCCCTGATTGGATATTATGTAAGCAAGCAGGCTGTGCTTATCTTTGTTTTTCTTCATGTGTCACAAGACACCACCCTAGTTCTAATGGTCAGTTTCTTCCAAAGATAAGGTACTCTTGCAATTGCTGCTATAATCTTATAATTTTATACTGTGAGGGTGATGAATATGCTTAGTTACCCTGCCTGTCAGAATTTGAACACAAACACACTTGTTTTAATTTGAACACAAGCATTATCGTATTTTTGTTTACCACAGAATTCAAGCCAATATTTCCCCTCCCACACAACTTTGCTGAGAGAACAACAAACTGATCAGTAAGCAACTGTTTGGGCTACTTGTGCACTACAACAGATTTATTTTGTATAATACAGCCCAAGATACCCTTTCTACAGAAGTTCCAATTTCTGCTGTTCAGCACGTGAGGATTTCTTGCACAGTTCAGGTAAGCCTGCAGACGTAACTGTGTATTAAGGACTAGTTCGCACATGCATATAATGTGGCTATATTTCAAAATATCTAAGTGTCTAATTTCAACTCTAACTTCAGGCTCAACTGAAAAGAATTGCATTTGTGATGTGAATGGATACCGTTTGAGCCCCTTTGCTCTTTTTTTATTGCAAATCAGGACCTGCTTGGGGAAGTAAGAACATTTGCAGCAGGGAGCAGAGTCTGACTACAATTGCCTCAAAACTGTGGAACAGCCTCCTAGGTTTGAGACTGTTCCCCCATCCCAACTCTTGAAGGGGGGGGGGTTAAAACACACTACCTTTGAAGATGCTCTGACCGAGTTAAGTGCCCGCTGCTGTGCTGTTTTAAGGCCACCTGTTCCTTTCAAGTTATTTGGAAATTATTGTACTTTTTAAAATATATATATTTAAATTTATTAGTAAACTACTAAACAAAACAACAAAACAACACAACATATTACGAAATATTACAGGAAACGCGAAGCAGTAAATCCTACTTGTATACTATTATATATTTTCTACTTATAATATCTAACTAAGCCTATTGATATTATTGTACTTATGATTTGCTATTTTTAATCTGACAGTGCTCAATTACAGGTAAACCACCTTGGGCTTTGGGTAGGTTATAAAGAGGAATGAATTTTTGCTCAGTGGTGTGACACATGGTGGCTCATTCAAGCACACAAGTTACCAAGCAATGAACATGCACACTGACAACATCTCCGTGAATTCTGGTCAGTCCAAAGGTAGTGGAACACGCTCTACTGCTTGGGGAATGAATTATATCTATATCTATATCATCTATATCTATATTTATATATATATATTCATTCATTCCCCAAGCACTCAGCACTATACAACCTCTCAGCAAGGTTGCAGAGACTCTCTACCACCTAAGTCTGGTTGGTGAGGCCTTCTGTAAAAGTAAGTGCCGGGGGGGGGGGGTTGTGGAGGGCGCAGGGGGGGGGCTTTGAAAACCACGGAGGGGGCATTCGCCCCTTTCCACAGTTTCAAGTATCCACAGTGGGGGCTGGAAAATATCCCCCGCGGATATGGCGGCCCCCCTGTACTAGCACCGACAATGTTGGGCCGGTCCACATTGTTTTGCTGCACTAAGGGTGAAATGATTTAAAGAGTATGTGAGAGAAGAGGGTCAGAACCATGAAAACAAAACTCTAATTCATGTCATCTTTAATAGCAATATGGATATTTAAGACAACTGTGACTATACTTTTTTACCTCTTAGATTGTAGCTAAGTTAGCCCAAGAGCACGACATATTGAACTGTTATGGATTTGTCAAGTACTGTACTAAAAAGGTGCACAGAAGTATACTGAAGCTAACATGTATTCTCTTGTTGCCATAAGGATTACATCCCTGTAATTTTAGCATTAGTATCCCCATATTGGAGTGGGTGGCTGAGAAAGTGGCTGAGAGTGGCTTGTCTAAGGTAACCAAGTGAGTTCATGGCACGTGTGATATTCAAAATGATGACGCCCCAATTTGCTGCACAGCCTTCTCTACTATGTTACACCATTTCTAATTACATAATTCATAATAGTACTAGTACTGTAATTTGTTTCTGGGTGCCATTCAATGGCCTTGAAAGCCCTAAACAGCTTGGGGTCAAAGCGAAAGACCACTACATCATTCCATGTTGTCTACCTGTCCCTGAAATCACCGGGAAAGTTCTCTTCCTTACTTTTTCCCCCTCCCTCCCCTTCTCGCTGTGTTTGAATGATTGTTTTATTACTGTTTCTTTTTTATGTTTACATTATAGTACATTTTTAATTTCTGGCTGTGAGTCACCTTGATTCTAATAGGAGAAAGAATAGAGACAAATCTTTTAAAAATTAAATAAAACAAGCCAGAGCAATTATAATGCAAACTTTTCATATCCAATTTCAAGCACAGGCTTGTGTTATCTAAAAATGTACGCTGATAACAACCTAGTTTCATCCTCTAAGAAATCTTCCAACTGAAAAATACAGACACAACTGCATTTGCCTACATGTTCTTTCTATAGTTCAACCCAAGTCTCCATCATCTAATTTCAACTGTAAGCTCCTTGGGGGCCAGATTTTGCTGATTGAACTTAAGTTCCATGTACAGTGATGCGATAGTAATAGTAGCCAAAGTGTTTGTAGAAAGGTGAAAGGTTACAAGAATAAGCTGTCTTAATAGACCCACATCCAGGTATTGCGGCAAGTATTAAATCACCTTACGATTAAGTGTAGCCAAACTTCTCTCCACCTGAGCCAAAAAAAAAACACCCCAAACCCACAACAAGTTTTAGAAGGATAGCACCTTCTAAGACAATCTCAATTTCATAGTTTTAGAAAATTGTCCAGGTGTTGCTGGTGCATTTGCAGACTAGCAGATACAGTAATGGAAGAAAGTTACTCCTACAGCAGCAAGAGCTTTCACTACTTGCAATGTCACACGCAAATGAAAAGTTGAATGACTTTAGCTTCTCTAAAGAATAATGAAAATATGTCCCTGGTAGAAATCTGACATGCAATTTTGAAAATAAAGAAGTTAACAGTATTAATATTATGCTTTGAAGTTGGTGCGGAAAAAGCTGTCTTAATACACAAGAAGTTCAGAGACTGCAGGCTAATCACTGTCACTGGAAAGAGAAAAAGGAGACCACCACTCAAAGCTTCTGCTTTCTCCAAAGAACAGGCAACACCCTCACACACTTCTCTCTTATCTCCACTAAAAGTATTAACAAAAATAGATATATAAATCCTCCAGAAACAAGGCAACATGTGCACACAGCCACAAACATCTGCACCTGAACAACATGGGCAGCTGAATTCTACTTAAACTTCCCCGCGCCGATGCAGAGACACAGGCATGGGCTATGTTGCATCCGGCAGGGGAGTTTAGCAGGCAGAAAGTCTCCTCAGGGTAAGGGGACATTTGGTAAGCCCCAGCCTGTGCAACAGGTCAACTCAGAACTGCACCAGCAATATCACTGGCGCAAGTCCACGTTGACCTGTGTTAGCGGATCAGGCCTGGGGAAGGAGATAGGGCAGTGATGGCGAACCAATTGGGCTTAGCGTGTCAAAGATTTTGAAAATGCCTAACTTGACTCTGCTGGTGTGTCCCCCCCCCCGAACTTTTAATAGTACTTTGACTATTGCTACTTTTGACTATTGCTACTTTGAATAGTAATTTTGAATTGAACTGAAAACAACTATAGAACACGTTGCATTTTATTTAACATCAATTAGTGACTTTTTAAAATGAAATATAAGGTGTGTCAGGGCCCTGGGGGAAACGCTGGCGTGTCACCCAAAATGACCACGCGTGTCATAGGCTCGCCATCACAGGGATAGGGCATGGTGTGCTCCAGTGCCACCGATCCCGCCCCCTCCGAGGCCCAATCCGCCCACACCCCAACCCTTCCTGCTCCAGTAGGCATAGCTCTGTATGCCTGCGCCAGCAGGAAGGCTCTGGCCTTCCTGCCAGTGCTCCTGGAAGGTGCGCTGCTGCAAAGTGCACTCTGCCGGCGCCATCAGTGGATAGGATTGGGCCAAAAGCGACATTCTACTCTTGGCCATATAAAGGAAACAATTCTGAAGCAACTAAAGACACACACACACACACACACACACACACACACACACACACCTGTCCCCTATCAAGGAAAGCCTCATCCACAGGATCCTTTCTGAAGATGACTACATTTAAACAGATACAGCCATTACAGCAGAACATAGGAGTGTACAATCCTAGCAGCCCTGACATCTTCAGAATATGAGTTAGCATTGCTCCCATAACCAATTAAGTCCAATTAAGTCCAATTATTCGACTTTCACAGAGTTAAGAACCAGGCTTTAGCAGGGCTTCCTCTCTCACTTATACCAACACACTTATACCAACACAGGATACCAAACAACAGGAAGTTGCAGTCAATCATAGCTTCCCTTCCTAAAGGCGGGGTTTTAAATTGGAACCCAGTGCCCTATATTTAAAGTCCTACAAGTTTCCTGTAGAGCAGCACACATCCAAGCTCTGTAACCAAACGCTAGTTTTTTTCTCACATCTCTTGCACGCCTTTTGCCTTCTTCCCTGCCTGCTGCATCTCAAATCCAGGTCTCTGTAAGTCGCTGCCCCCCCCCCCTTTCAGGAACGGGTTCCTACGCTCGCTTGTGTCACAACAAAGAGATTATCGCGAAATCGGGACTCCACTTGAGCCAGCGCTCAGCTCCGGAACGCATCCCTGAACGTGAAGGAAGAGCTCGGTCCTCCCCTCCCCACCTCCGCTGCCCGCTGCATTATCAGAGATTAGGGGGAAGTGTTTCCATGACAAAGAAAACGCCAGACGAGCTGTAGCCCGCAGACTGGAAGCGAAGGAAGCAGGGCGCTCGGGCTGCGAGATCGGAGGGGCGGGAGGCGGCTCTCTCGGCGAGGTGACTCCTCCGGTGCTTGGAACAAAACCGCAGCGAAGAGGCGCGCCGGCTTACCCGGGTTGCAGTGCAGCGGCGAGGGCGGCGTAGACACGGGCGAGGACGGGGTCGGAGATGGCTGGAGCAGGGGCGGCGGCGGCGGCAGCGGAGGGTCTTTGGGGCCGCCGCCCGGCGAGGGGACAGCGGGCGGCGGCAGCATGAGGTAGCGATGAGGCGGGGGCAGGCAGCGCAGGCACAGCGAGTGGAGGCACGGCAGCAGCTTGGGCCGCCGGCTCTGGATGTGCTGCCCGCACACCCCGCAAGTGTCCAACAGGTTGAGCGGCGACTCTCCGTCGGCGCGGTCCGCGGGGCCTTGCCGGCTCTCCGCCTCGTTTTCCCCACCCATCGCGAAGGGACCGGCCGGGCAGGGCCCCGCCGCCGCCACTGCCGGGGACTCGTCCATTGTTCAGCTGTGGCACCGAGTGCCAAGGCAAGGGGCCCCCTCCCCGCTGCGAGGGTGGCCGCCAACGCCGCAGCGGGAGCGTCGCGGCTGCTCCTTGACCGATCCCTGAGGGGAGGTCGCTCACTCCCGCACACAGCCGTGCGACCAACGGCTACCAGAGCTCCGCCCCCGTACTCTCCAGTGACAGCCCTGCAGCTCTGCTCTTGCGACGCCCCGCCCCTCCTTTTTCATCGTCCAGGCTAAGTCCCGCCCCCTTTCGCCGTGAGGCTTCTGCTCTTTGTGGCCGCTCGCGTCGCAACCAGGCATGGACCTCAAACAATCCTTCGCTAGCTCACCAACACAGGATGCGATGCACAAACAACAGGAAGTTGCAGTCAATCATAGCTTCCCTTCCTAAAGGCGGGGTTTTAAATTGGAACCCAGTGCCCTATATTTAAAGTCCTACAAGTTTCCTGTAGAGCAGCACACATCCAAGCTCTGTAAGGCCTCAGAGAGCCTCGATCATCACGCTTTATGATGAACTTAAAACCCTCATCGTGAAGGCAACCAAACGCTAGTTTTTTTCTCACATCTCTTGCACGCCTTTTGCCTTCTTCCCTGCCTGCTGCATCTCAAATCCAGGTCTCTGTACGTCGCTGCCCCCCCCCCCCACTTTCGGAAACGGGTTCCTACGCTCGCTTGTGTCACAACAAAGAGATTATCGCGAAATCGGGACTCCACTTGAGCCAGCGCTCAGCTCCGGAACGCATCCCTGAACGTGAAGGAAGAGCTCGGTCCTCCCCTCCCCACCTCCGCTGCCCGCTGCATTATCAGAGATTAGGGGGAAGTGTTTCCATGACAAAGAAAACGCCAGACGAGCTGTAGCCCGCAGACTGGAAGCGAAGGAAGCAGGGCGCTCGGGCTGCGAGATCGGAGGGGCGGGAGGCGGCTCTCTCGGCGAGGTGACTCCTCCGGTGCTTGGAACAAAACCGCAGCGAAGAGGCGCGCCGGCTTACCCGGGTTGCAGTGCAGCGGCGAGGGCACCGAGCGCCAAGGCAAGGGGCCCCCTCCCCGCTGCGAGGGTGGCCGCCAACGCCGCAGCGGGAGCGTCGCGGCTGCTCCTTGACTGATCCCTGTGAAGGCTGATCTACACGACAGCGTCGCGGAGCGTTTTTGTAATCCGGCGGAGCCGCCGGACCTCCGCCCCACTGCGTATGGATCACTAGTAAAAGCTATGTTGTGAAATTGTGCTTTACATAGAAGGTAGTAAAAGCCGCCGGCATTCACTTGATACGGTGATCAATACAGATCAGACAGTGAACTACCCTGTTGAATTCCTCAACACATTGAATCCCCCTGGAATGACAGTCCACAGCTTTTCTTTCAATGTTGGTGCACCTGTAATGTTGTTATGTACTGTAATTTGAATCTGCTGAAACTTTGTAATGGCATGAGGCTTCAAATTAAGGTCCTCCGGCACAATGCAATTGAGGCTACAGTATTTACAGGATATGCAGAAGGTGAAACTGTGTTTATTCCATGCACCCCAATCATCCCATCAGGCTACCCTTTCAACTTTAAAAGACTCAATACTTGCTCAGAGTATGCTTCATGATGACTATCAACAAGTCCCAGGGACAATCCTTAAAATAGGCTGGCATCGATGTAAGGCAAGACTGCTTCTCTCATGGGCAATTTTTTGTAGAGGGTTCCAGGGTTAGTAAACCAAGTAACTGGTGATTTTAGCACAGGAGGGTAAAACTGCAAAGAAGCACTAGCCACATAGTTACGCAGTTCTTTAAATCTTAGACATCATACAGGGTGGAAAATAATCACTTTTTTAATCTGTTCAAAGAACGGGTACTTCAGCTAGTCACCTATGACTTGGATCCATGATATTTGAAGGATTGTCTCCTTCCATGTTCTGTGCTCAACATCCAAGGTCCTGCTCTGCGTCCCATCACCATGAGAGGTTTGTTTGGTGAGGACGTGGGGTAGGACTTGCTCAGCGGCTCCCTGGTTGTGGAATTCTCTCCCCCAAGAAGCCCAGTTGACTCCAACACTCTCCATCTTTAGCTGAGCAGTGAAGATGTTTCTGTTTTGTCTTTTCTTAGATTCTGTGTTGGTCATTGACAGCCCATTCCAACCCAAGTGCTAAGCAGCCCAAGTCAGACCTAAAGTCAGCCTAAGTCGTTTAGGTCGAAGTTACATCTGGAATGCAACCATTTAGGGCGAAGTTAGGTCAAAGTTAGGTCGAAGTTACGACCAACGGACTAAGAACAGCCCATTCCAACCCAAGGGCTAAGCAGCACAAGTCAGACCTAAAGTTGACCTAAAAGTGGGCGGAACATGGGCAGACCGTGGGTGTAACGGGGGCGGCAACCAATTAACGTTGGATTCCAGACCCTGGCAAGCACAGACACGCCCCCTCCAACACAAATGCTGACACAAAATTTAGGTCGACCAAAAAGGTGGACCCAAATTCGAGGAGACCCATAGGAGCCATTTTACCTTACCTAAGCCAGCCCTCTCCTGAAAATTTCTAACACCCTACTCCTGAGTTAGGTCAGAGTTAGGACGGAGTTGGGCCTGCTAGGTCTGGAAACCAACAGAGTTATGCCTAAGATAGGGAGCCTATCAGCACCCAGCCCCACCCAGCCTCATTCCCACAAAAGCCCAGCCCCAGACCTCCAGTCACTCTCTCTCTGAGCACGTGGTGTGGGGTTCTGTCCCTCACAGCCACAAAGTGGGACTTTGTCGGTGGAGAGCAAAATTCACAAACACCCCACTTCTCTCTTCTCCTCTCTGCCTCCCTCTAGGGCAGAGAGGGCTGTTCTGGCTGTGGCCAACCTGTTTACAGCTGTGCCTGGGCAGCTGCCTCCATGCAAGTGTTTGCTAACCCATGTCTTTCTCCCAGCCCCTCTTCCCCCCCCCCACAGGCAACAACACCAGCAGGTAAGAGCAGGGTTTGTGCTGACATGTGGTCTGACTGCTGCCTCTTTGCATTTAGAAATATAGGAAGGATACATGCCTCTTTACCAATGTGTTGTCTCATAGCTGTCTGCATAGCCTGCCATGACATGCCTCTCTACCAATGTCTTGTCTCATAGCTGCCTGCATAGCCTGCCATGATATGCCTCTTTACCAATGTGTTGTCTCATAGCTGCCTGCTATGATATATAGGATACATGCCTCTTTACCACTGTTGTGTCTGATTGCTGCCTGTAGTCATGTGAGCAGACAATGCCACAAGTGTGGAACTGTTAGCCTTATGTAGACACCAGCTGTTTCCCCCCCCTTTTCTCCACAGGGTCTACTGACAGGTCAGTATTGCTAGGTTTGCCATGGTTGTGACCCCCAAGTTGTGTTGTTTCTCTCTTTGACCCTTTCCCCTTACAGGATCATGCTCTCCTTACACCCAGGTAAGCAGCTCAGACCATGCTATGTGTGTCACACCTATCAGCTGTGTTTTATTTCTCTCCCTGCAGGCTTTTGCAACCCACACACTGGCTTGTCGTCAATGGTGACTGCTTCCACATACCAGCTGACATGTAACTCCCCCTTGTTTTTTGTCTCCCCAGGAACATCCACTATCACCTACCTTCCTGGGAGCACCCCTGGCCCTGCAGTCTGGTTGCCCCACTGTCGTCTGCCTCGATGCTGCCAGAGGTCAGGGAGCTAGCCCTGCAACCCTCCTCAGCTGCCGGCGCTGCTGCTGCTCCACCTCCCTGGCTGTCGTTCTTGCTGCCCCTCCCCTTTCTATGGAGCAGGCTGTGGTTCCACAGGGGAAGAGCCTGCATGTCCAGGTCCATGGGGCAGGTGTGCTGCTGCTGCTTTCTGATTGGCTGCTGTGACTACCCCTGGCAGCCTCGCCTGGCCATCTCTGCTAATGTTCCAGAACAATAAAGATGCCCCTTGGGCAGAGCCCCAGTGAAACATATGGGCCCAGTGTTTACACAAGCATTGCCCCCCCCCCACACACACACAGACAGCCCCCAGCACTGAAGCCCCTACATGAGTCCCATCCAGGGACTGCCACGGCCTTCCCTGGGAGAACCCAGCAGGGGTGCTGCGAGACCCCCATGGCACAGAGGGGAGGGGGGAGGCAGGGGGGCCTCTCAGGCAGGCAAACAGTGACAGCCAGGGCGTCTGCCTGTAATGCAGGCGCCTCCGTCGAAGGTTTGCCCGTAATGAAGGTGCTTCCGTCGAAGGTCCGCCCGTAATGCAGGCGCCTCCGTCGAAGGTCCGCCCGTAATGCAGCCACTTCCGCCCAAAGTCTGTCTGCATAAGAGGCGCCTGTTTATGCATCACCTTCATCTGCGGAGCGCCCCCTGTGTCCCTATCGGTCTCTGCAGACCCCTCTCTCGGAATCTGTCTCCCACCAGCCTTGTTGTCTGTCTGTCTCTGACCCACCCATGCCCCTCCCCAGCACCCCCTGTCTGCCTGCCTGTGTGTCTGCCTCTCCTCCCACTCCCTGATGATGGCTGCTGGCTGCTAGAGCGCCTGCCGTGAGGCGCCGTCGTCGCCCCATCTGGGGGTGTGATGAGCTGTGTGAGCCCTTCACGCTCGCAGCAGACAAGCCCAAGGCATCTCTTGGTCGTGGCCGGGGCACAGAGCAGCAGGCACGCCGGGTTGCCTTCTTTGTGGGCATTGCCCCGGGCTTGGAGGCCCAGGGCTTCAGGCAGCGCACGGGCGAGTCATGTCAGAGGCAGTTCCAGTCCTCATGAGACCCCCCTTGTGTGTGACGTTCCCACCCCCTCCCCTTCCCTTCCCTCCCCCGCTCACCCCCCAGTGCAGCCTCAACGTGGATTGGGGGTGGCATCGCCTTCTGCAGGAGGGAGGGGACGGCCACTCTCCCCTGCAGCAGGTGGCTGATGCACAGGGTGCCCTGTGGCGGCTGGGCTCAGGCACCTCGCTCACCTGTCACCTGCTCTGCGCCCACCACATGACTGGCACAACCCCCCTGCCTGCGGTCAGCCCCTTTGCGACCGGGCTGCGACAGACCCTGTGGCAGCTGCCATGGATGGACGCTGACACATGCAGACAGAGGCCTGCACATGCCTGAGCCAGACACGGAGCCTGGAGAAGAGCCTGCCTGCCTGGGAGGTAAGTGTTGCCTGGATCCTGGGGTGGTGCTGGGCCACAGAAACTGCAGCCTGCCTAACTCAGGCATAACTCTGACCTACCTCAGGCATAACTTCTGCCTAACTTAGGCTGCACTTAGGCCACACTTATGCCTGACTTGGAGAGGAGTTGGGTTGGAATGGGCTGTTATTTTATCTCTTCAGGATGCGTTGTTGTTTTATTCTGTGTTATGTAATTGTTGTTATATTGCTTTTAAATTTTGTTGTGATCATTTTAGATCGTTGATTTTATTTTATAAGCTGCCTTGATGGTCCCTTGAATGGGACCAAAGAGCAACACAAAAAACCCTAACTCAAATAAATTTTACAGCACAATCCTATACATGTTCACTCAGAAGACCCAATGTGTTCAATGGGGTTTACTCGAATTACCCCTTTCCCTGAGGTGATCCCAGGCTGTGCAGACATGCCTTGCAATGGGCCTAGAATGCAGCAGGCAAAATCTTAGGCAGGCAATATCTTTCATCATGACTGAAAATTCAAAATGGAGTTACTCTTGTTCTAACAACAGGTAAATGATTAAGTAAATCACATAACAATATCTACTCAGAACTAAGTTCCATTGAGTTCAATGGGACTTACTCTCAGGTAAATATTGGATTGCAGCTAAAACTCAAACAAATGACAGGCAGTGCAATACTGCGTAAGTATCCGGTGGATTCTATTCCCATTCTGGGCTGTGCTGGCGCGGTCTGGAGGTCTACTCAGGGAAAGGGGATGTTCGTCCCCTTCCCCTGGTGTAAACCGGGGAAGGCCCAATGATGGGCCTCTTCCTCGGAGGCCGTGTAACGGCCAAGCCGGCCCGGCGGGAGACAGGGATATGGCGTGGCAATTCAGGCAATGAATATACAATCCAGGTAACATGCTTATGAGGTTTCCAAAGAATTGTGTTTTTCGGCCACGAGAAACCTAAATACCATTCAAATATCACCTGTATTGGAATATAATAACTTGCTTTTTTAAAGATAAATCGATGCAAACCACTTAATTTACATCCATGTTGGCTGAGTGATGAAAAAACACATTTTTAAGTCAATGGGCTGCTTTGGTTGAATATAATGGATTTTTTCAATAACAGCGTAATGATGAGCCAGGCTTCTGTGTGCATATGGGGAACTCTTGCTCTTGCAAGGTGTACTGTCCAATTCCACGGAGATCTACGTCCCCAAAGGGTACGTGCACAGCTGGATTTGCTGCCTTCACTGGGAAATGAATAAGGGTGGAATTACATATTACAAGGAAAACATGGAGTTCCTTATCCTGTGTTTGTCTTGCAACTGTAATATGGGAGGGCAGGGTTCCATTTTCAGAGGGCAGCCAGCAAGCATGGAAAGGATTAAGTGCCCTCCTTTCCATCTGACAGTTCTCCTCTGCAAATGACCCCTGCCCCTGCATTACCTTGGAGAATTCAGAAACACATTTGCCAAGATAATGTATACTTCTACCTAAAGGCAAGCCTTGCTGGCAGGAGAACTCCATATGTACAGTACATTGGTGGACCTGCCCCTGTAAGAATGTGCTAAATGGAGTGAAAATATTTTACTGTTTAGAAAACCATCTTATAATATAACCAGAACAGCATCCTTGCTGCAGTGCAAGATGCTGTCACTCTAACAGCACACTCCTATATATGTCTACTTAGAAGTAAGTAAGTCCCGCTTTGTTTGATAGGGTATATGTGCATAGGATTGCAGTCTAACAGCCAATCCTAAGCCGGCCTGCACTACGGGGCAGGTGAGCTCCACGCCAGGCTGCAGGGAGGCAGGAGAGGGCAGAACGGGTGTGGAAAGGGGGCATTTCAGTGTGAGGGAAGGCGGGAAGGAGATCAGGCCCAGAAGGGGACGGGCTCGGCGGAGGAGTCCCTATCCCCCTTCCCAGGCTTGAAAGCCCAACACGGAGTTGCTTGGATTTGAACAGGCCATTTAGCTGGCGCATATCCGAGTCGCCCCATATAGGCTACTGGGGCTTGACACGGGGTAAGGTGATGAATATCTCCTTACCTCGAGGAGATCTCCAGCAGCCTCCAGCCCAGAGGCGTCGATAGGGGTGGGGGTGGGCCGCCCGGGGGTAACACACGGATGGGGTTTGGCGGCAACACAGGTTCGGCGGCTCATGCATCCCCCATCCGCGTATTGCCATGCATCCCGGGGCATCCACGAGCCATGGGGTGCATAATTCAACACCACTGGGGCAACGGCGGCAGCAGAAATGGCACTTACCCAGTCTTCATGCACCCCCCAAGCTCGGATGCACCCTTCTTGTTGCCCAGCTAGGCGTTAGAGGGGCTGTGCCTGCACAACCTTGCTGCAGAGCCTCTCTAGCTCCTAGTCTCGCTGGCTGGAGGACTCCATGCCTATTGAATCTTTACAAATTGAATCTCTACAAGTATGAGCAGCAGCTTGCTCAAATACAGCAATAAAATAAAAAGAAAAGAAAAGAAAGCAAATAAAAGGCTTGCCTGCTCCTTCTTGCCTGCGCCACCTAGTGATGGAATAGTAATGCCAAACAGTACAGATCCGAGATAACGAGCCGAAGCAAAGCAACCAGAGGCAACAGGATAGCCTTCTTCGGGGCTGTTGGAGAGGCTCCGCAACTGTTCCACGCAAGATCCCTTACTGAAAGGTACTGGCGGATTACTCAAAAGTAAGAAAAAGTGGTGATATTATTTCGTGGAATGAAGGGTTTTTTGTGTTTAGAGCTACAAATAGTTTTATTTAGCGTTTTGAGTTAAAAATTGCTTTATTTTGCATTCTGTCACCAGAACAACAACAAAAACACCCACACATATATCTGAACATATATCTCTGTGTGTTTCCCTGTCTGTTCAAAGCTACTTCTTTTGTTCCTACACACACACACACACACACACACACACACACACACACACACACACACACACACACACACACACACACACACACTACATCAGCCCCCTACCCTTAGCTAAAGGAGGTGAGATGTGTCACCTTCCCCAAACTCTAACTGCTTCCCCCATTTTGAACATCCCAGAGAGCTCTTGGCATCAGGACATGATCTCTTAACAATTAACTCCTATTTTAGAGACATCCACTGCCATTAAGGAATGCTCTGCTGTCAAATCTCATACCCTAATTAGACATAGCTTTAAGGCAAACCCATAACAATAACACTGATATGAAAGAGGAGCATGTTTAACAAAAGGTGCTGGAGAAGACTCCTGAGAGTCCCTTGGACTGCTAGGAGATCAAATCAGTCAATCCTCAATGAAATCAAGCCTGACTGTTCCCTGGAAGGACAGGTACTGAGGCTGAAGCTCAAATATTTTGGCCACCTAATGCGAAGAGAGGACTCTCTGGAGAAGACACTGATGATGCTGGGAAAGATTGAAGGCAAAAGGAGAAGGGGAAGGCAAAGGATGAGATGGTTAGACAGCATCACCGATGCAACGAACATGAAAATGAGCAAACTCAGGAAGATAGTGGAGGACAGGAAGGCCTGGCGGGATATGGTTCATGGGATCACGAAGGGTCGGACATGACTTAACGACTGAACAACAACAACAAGCAAAATATTTAGACCCAGGGCTCTAAACCTGCGAAAGTGACAATGCACTTAAAAAGTGGGACAGGGTGGAGAGCAGGCACTTGTGGAAGACATTTCATGTGACTGTAGGGGAGAAAAGGGGGGGAGAGATTCAATTTGGTCAGCTTTCACAGAAAAAAAAATCTCTTGGAAAAAATATTGGCAACCTATCCATGTCCACAATACCGCATTGACTTTATTTTTATTAGTCAACATGAAAATACCACAAAGACTGCAGCTTTGTAATATCAAAGATACATGAGGAACCATCTGCCATTATGACAGAATCATAAATCACTACACTGAAATCCTGACACATTTTCTCTGCAGTGAAAACATTCCGAAGATGAAACAATGGCCAAATTGCTAAAATGAGATTGTTCTCTTTAGACATGAGAGGCTCTCCAAGTTTTATTCACCTGCTTCAAATGGCTCTATTTAAATTATGCTAGTGGTGAGTTAAAAAACAGTATTTTTCATGGAGGATCTAGTAGTCCATGGCATAAAAGCTGTGATATAGTCAGTGCAGCTATGAATGCTGATCCTCAAGAGCCTTATCAGTGCACACGGGATTCATTTCAGTAGGGCTGTGATTAGCAGAAGGCAACATCTCCAGAGCACCAACACATACATCACATTTCATTTCAGCTCATTTTCTTCATTGGCCCAAAATAATCTTCACACATGGTTGGAATTGTGCGCATAAGGGTCTTGGAATTGTGCACATAAGAGTGATAGCTGAGTCGGAGGTGTAACTACCTAACACGGTGCATCAGGCAAGATGAGGGGAGAGCAAGTGTGTGAAGAAACCTCTGTAGCTGCTGTGCTCTGTCTATGCTTTTGTGGGAAGAGGGAAGCTGAAAGGACAGTGGGCTTGTTTTTATTTATTTATTTATTTATTTATTTATTTATTTATTTATTTATTTATTTATTTAAAGAATTTTTACCCTCCCAATAAGGGCAATCATCATCATCATTTATTAATGCGGTCAAAGACCAACAAGGACAAAATACAACCAGATTAAAAACAGAAACAAACATTATCAGAGCTAAAATTTAACAAATGAGGACAAATAAAACAAGAAACAGAGAAGCAGAGAATAATATTAAAACTTGTCCTCAATGTCGACAATACCTGTGCGAATTTTGCAAGCAGCTGCCAAGAAGCTTGCGCTCCAAATTGTGAACCGAGAATTAGTTCCCAAAAGAAGTTTATTAGTCATCATAACATCAGGCAAGTCCGGGAATTCCTTAGTCAGGGGAGAAATAAATTTGGAGCGGATACCCTGATAGAATGAACAGTGGAACAAGACATGTTCAGTTGTTTCTACATCTCCTGAGCCACAAGGGCATACCCTTTCAGAAACAGGGATCCTCCTATAGCGACCCTCGACGATTGCCGAAGGGAGCGCTCTCCACCTAGCTAGGAAAAAAGCCCTCCTATGCCTCGGGAACTCAAGTATTGTAAGATAGGTGGCTGGCGCAACTATATATCTAACATCCTCTGCAGCAAGAAAAGTTGGGGTTCTACTGATGTCACCCTGCCGCTCATTATCTAATAGCCTCTGCCTTATAGTCGTTCTTGCATGGTCATGACCCATTGCCAAAATGGCTTCGGGAGAAAACTCCAAGTGCCTCAGCTTCGTATACACAGCTTTAAGCCAAGACGATTGAAAATTATTATGCAAAATCAGAGATGTAAAGCTCTGGACGTTGGAATTTAGATTAAGCCAGATGTTAATAGAGGCAAGGGAGACCCTAGCCTCAACTTTTATCAGACCAGCGTCCAGACGCAAGCTTGCATTCGAAACATAGCTGGACACTTGAAATATGGATCTAAGGAACTTAGATTGAACACATTCCAAAGAGGCAAGACTAGAGGAAGGGCAATCAAGGCAGCTTACAACCAGAGACATAACCACGGTGGAGCGCGTGGTTCACTCGAACCAGGCGCTCGGGCGAGCGGGCGGGGGGCAGTCACTGACGTTGTGTCGGCCCGCCCACCCTCCCTGAAGCCCGTTACGCTCCGAAATGAGTGGAAAACGGGCGGGGGGGCACGTTGACGTGACGTGGGGGCGTGTCGACGTCACGCGACGCAGGCCCCGCCCCCACGCTCCAGGCACCGGGAGGGCGCCCGACATTTCTGCTTACAACTAAACCATATGAAAATACATAATAAAATTCAATACAATAAAAATAATTAAAACAGGTAATTAAAACAATTAAAACAAACAAAACCCAGTGGGTCATCTTATGATTACATTTATTAAAAAACATAGAGGAGAAGTTGATTATACATGTTCCCTCACAAAGGGAGTAATGTGAATCAGCCATCACCAGTGTCGGGGACAAGCTGACCAGGTGGAAGAGGAAGCCAGCACAACCACCTCCTCACGGGTGGAGAAAATAGGAACAGGTGAGGGATGGCTGTTAAGAAGGGAAATGGGGCAGGAAGAGGCGGGGCTAGCCAGTAGCTCTAGTGGATATAAACACCTGGGCGTGGCTGATGAGGAGAACAGTCTTAAGTTGGAGGTCAGCCAGGCTACTGAGCTCTGGGAGGTTCAGGGCAGAGGCGACAGGCACCGGGAGCGGGGCCAGCGTCGCATCACGTCGACGCGCCCCCCCGCCCGTTTTGCTCTCATTTTGGAGCCAAACTGGCTCCAGGGAGGGCGGGCAGGCCCAGAAAACGGCGCTGCTCTTCGGAAGACGGTGAGTTCCCCGCCCACAATCTTGCCGCTCTCCCGCAATCGAGCGCCTGGAGCTCCTGCTCCACGCGCTCCGCCGTGGTTCCGCCGCTGGTCAGGGGGCCAACAGCAGAAGCCCCCACCCCTGCTCCCCCCAGGAGGAAGGCTACTGGGTGAAGCACAACCCCCTCCTTGGGGGTTTCTGAGACCTTGAAGGACCAGGTTGGTCAAGAAGGAGAATCTAGCGGGAGAGGCCTTGGACAGGCTGACAGGCAGGGAAACCAGAAGGTTCGGCAGGGACTCTGACTTGGGGCTCTATAGCAGCAAGGCAACCAAAACTAAAATTTGAAACCTACATTAATAGGTCATTTAAATCTGGATCTTCTATGCTACTGATGGACACTGAACTTGTTCATTTCTTGATGCCATTTTGCCATGCCCCCTTGACAGTGAATACCCCTTTTCTCAAATTTGATGACAAGATAAGCAGTAAAGATGGACTTTACTTGTGAATGATAAATTTTATAATTGTTCTTTTATAAATTTTGTTAAATGTTATGTGATCTCATGCTCAAGATAAACTGTTCCTTTCCTTCTGGAATCTCAAAAAGGTGCCTTCATTGAAGGTTTGCAGTAGGTGTCAATTAACCAATTAACTATTTTCAAAGACAAATAGTTAATTGATTAAGGGCAGAACTGCACGATGCAATGAATACATGGCTTGTGTCACCTTGTCCCATCTCTGCTGGTAACAGCTAGGTAAAACAAAATCTTTGATGTCATTGAATGCCCATCTTTGCAAGCGGCGGCCAATGAAGTGGAGCAGAGGCCAGGAAATTCTCCATTTTGTGGCATCAAACAACAGATAATGTTTTAGATGTTACTGGGGGAGGAGTGGGGACACGGGCCTGCTTTCTCTCTGTATCATCTAGTTCTGCCCTGAAAAGTCTTTTAGCTTCACAGCCCAAGTTTATTCTCATCTTCTTCAGATCAACATGGAGTCCTTCCAAACTTGAGATTCCCAAAACAGCTGTGAACCCCACGTGCTGGAGCTCCTCTGTCAGTTTTTAACCACAAGCCATTGCAAGCTATTTCATAAGCAAGCCAAAGAAGTGGTTTGACAGAGATGTGGAGAAATTGTTTCCTGTAACCTGCTACAGTTAGGATATTGTGTTAGAGTTTCAGTCTGGTATTAATTCATTTTGAGGAACTGAAAGACTTCAGGAAGAAAATGAGGAATTAAAGATCCCTTAACTTTCAGTTCCTCAGTCAAAGTACTTCCTCATCACAGAGAACAGGCCTAGCACCATAAAATCAAGATAATCACATTCCTGTTGTGTTCCAGTTTTCTACTGCAGTGGCAAAACAATATCTACCATAGAGGTTGTGTGTATGTTGCCTTCAGGAACCAGGCGTTGCATGGCTTTATTCTGTATCTCTCAGTGGCGTAGCAAGGCTGCTCCCCTGTGACATCACGGGCGGATGCAACGTCACAGGGCCTGCCCCCAAGTGATGTCAGCCGGAGCCAAACATCCCTTGGGGGTTGGGCGGGAGGGTGGAACCCAAATCAAACAGCCGCATGGAGGCGGCGGATGGCTTTTCCTACCCTCTCCGAGCCGTTCCGCCACCTTTGCCGCCTGCAGCGTTCTGCCGCCACCGTGTTCTCTGCCATCTTCCCTCTGCCGCCATTTTATGTCCTCCCCGTAAGTCGCGCCCCCCACCTACCCCCGCCCCATCCCTTCCTCCGCCACTGGCTTCTCTGACTGACCCAGGGCCTAGTCTGAAGGTGCATAATACTGCAACCATCTAAGCTGGTTAGATTAATGCTTAGATAGGAGGCTGCCTGTGAAACGCTCTTGTTGTTGCCGTGAGCTCCATGATGGAAGAAAAGTGGACTATAAATGTAATAAGATGTCTCCTTTACATGCAGTTGCGTCATCCATTGCTTGCACTGGTGCAACTAAAGCACCACTATAAGACTGGGCAATTTTCCCACCTGCTGCCTCACACCTGGAAAAGAAACCGTTATCATTTGTCAACCTTGTCTATGCGATGTGCACACGCGTTGGTACCTGAACATTTTTTCTGTCTGCTTTCTTTAGAAGGTTCCTCAAAACAAACAAATATTTTGGAGTGTTACAATTTGATCTCATCCTGCTTCAAAGAGAACAAAATGTTAAAGTTTTTCAGTATCAAAGAGGTTCATTCCTCTTTCTGGGTGACCGAATGTGTAGGAAATGGAGTCTTCTGTGTACCCTGTGGTAATTTTTTCAGTATAACTTGTTCCAGGTTCAGAACAGGGTTAGGAAAAAAAATTCTTACTGCCCCTTGACTTCAAGAGAGACTGATTAACTCCTTTGGAATATGCTATCGTGTTGTGTGTGGTAAAATGAGCTTGTTAAAGGGATCCTGAAGAAAAGAGGGCACTGAGCACTATGAGAAAAGGGGCTCAGTGCAGGGCTTTATCCCAGCCCCCCCCCCAACCTGGGGTAAGCACTGAGTCTGAGGCATGCATTATACAGAGTTTCCCGAGTCTCAGTTTTTTACCATGGGCTGCCATTTTTCCACACCGTCGCAAAGGTGTTCAGGTGTGCCGGAAGCCAAATTGAAAAATTGAGACTTTCTGTGGGTAATGAAGCAAACAACATGACACCTTTGCCACACACTCCAATGTAAGTCCACATTCACCCCACCCCACCCCACTGTCCATCTGGTTTCTGGGCTTGTAAGGATCAGCCTAGCTGATTATTCCATTTTTAGGCATTTTCTGTATTGAGTGAAACACTGGCTTTAGCCGCCTGTAAGTTTGAAAGTTCTTAGGATTAAAATAATTATTTTAGATATAATTTTGGATGTTTATAGAGCAAACAATGGTAAAATGGCTTGCTTTACAATGCAGCTCAGTTTTCGGAGTTAACTGCTTGTGGTGAGAGACACAAAAACAAGAAGCGAGGAAAGGCCTACACCTAAATCAGATGGTCACGTTGGCTAAAGGCAATGGAAAAGCAGAAGTAGCAATGTGGTTCAAAGCTGGAACAAATCGACAAATGGCCCCCTCTTCCTCCGTGAAGCAGGTGAGCCAGAACTGTCTTGCTATGTGATGATAAAAAGGTAAAGGTGACCCCTGACAATTAAGTCCAGTCGTGTCCGACTCTAGGGTGTGGTGCTCATCCCCATTTCAAAGCCGAAGAGCCAGCGTTGTCCGAAGACGCCTCCGTGGACATGTGGCCGGCATGACTCTCCTTGCCGCAGCGCGTAGCATGCAGCTGGAACACGGAGCGCTGTTTACCTTCCCGCAAGCGGTACCTATTTATCTACTCACATTAACATGCTTTGGAACTGCTAGATAGGCACTGGTTAATGGGAAAGAGAGAGGAGAAAGTGACTGAATGAGGCTGATTCATAGTAGCCAACATCCAAACTGAACATTTTTTATTTTATTTATTTACCATATTTCTATCCCGCCTTTCTCCCCACGGGACCCAAGGCGGCTATATAACAGCAGACAATAATTCATTAGCTTGATCACGCTAGTTATAAATAGCCGCCTTGAATGCCTTCGGGAGAAAGGCGGGCTACAAATTCCTGAAATAAATAAATAAATAAATAGTTCTGAACTAAAAGAGACACAAGACGCGGCGTCACTAGGGCGCGCGCGGCCCCGGGGTGGGGCGCGCGCGTCACCCAAGTGACCCCCAGACACACACCCTTTTACTAATCTGGGGGGGACCCGTCGGGCCTCTGCTCCGGGCGCCCCCGCACCTGGCACCTGTAATCGTTGCAGCCGGCTCGGGGACGTCTTCCCCGGCCTGCTGTTCTGGGCCTTCTGACGAGGCCCGCTGCGTCGTACGTTATGTATAACATTTTTAGCGCATGCGCAGACTTTTCCCTCAGGAACGGTATGCGCATGCGCGAAAAATGTTATAAATAACATTCGACGCAGTGGGCCTCGTCAGAAGGCCCACGAGCGCTGGCCTGGGAGGACGGTCTGAGGCCTTCTAACCCTAACCCTTCTGCGCGCGTCACCCGGGGGCGTCCCGCCCTCCCAGCCTCGCGCTAGTGACGTCCGTGCCTGTCATGGAGGTGGATCTTTGGTGATCCAGTATTCCTTTTCCAGAGTTGAGAGGTGGTTATTAGCTGAGTATGGTGAGGTGAGGCTTTGGATGTGTAGATTCTTTCCCCTGGGAGTAGGTTGAGGAGGACTGAAGTTAGGCTGAGGGAGAGTGCGAGATCTTCTCCCCTTTGGAAGTAGGTCTGGGGATAACAGATGTTAATATCTTCCCAGCTGACATAAGTTAGAAATTAGAGCAGCCTTGACACCAGTACATGAGAGTTACTCCTTCTTGAGCAGAGGGGAGTGGAGAGAGATGGCTGTTATCTGATGGGCATACAAGGCGTGAAGGACATAATTGATGTCAGCTGGACAAAAACCAGGCCATCTGGACAGAGATGCTGTGCTGTGAAGACTATGGGCAGAAAAATTACTCAGCAGAATTAGAGTCCCCTTTTCATTGGATGAGCCAACTATAAAATAGGGACAAGAGAGTCTGTCTTTGCCTCTTCTAGGCTACACTTGCTGGGGGGGCATGCTGCCTGACTGAGTAAGGACAGCCCTGCATAGTGGATCTCTGAGAACAGACAATATAGTAAGTTGTTTAGAATGTTAGATTTGTTATTTTCTTGTTGCCTTGAAATGCCTCATTACTCACTTTCCCCAGGATCCCACCTCCCCCCCTTTGGGTGAGGGGATCTTTTTACTACTAATTCTGGATAAGGTAAAGGTAAAGGTATCCCTTGACAATTAAGTCCAGTCTTGTCTGACTCTAGGGAGCGGAGCTCATCTCTGTTTCAAAGCCGAAGAGCTAGCGCTGTCCGAAGACGTTTCCATGGTCATGTGGCCGGCATGACTCAACACCGAGGCGCATGGAACGCTGTTACCGTCCCGCTGACGCGGTACCTATCAATCTACTTGCAATTTCTTGCTTTCGAACTGCTAGGTTGGCAGGAGCCGTTGCACGGATTCGAACTGCCAACCTTTCGATCGACAGCTCATGGTTCAGTGGTTTAACCCACTGCGCCACCCGCTGCCTCTAATTCTGGATATGTGTAAGCAATAAAACTGTCTTATGAACTGTCTGGTGTGTGTGCTTGTTTGGTGGTCAGAGAAATCTGTGCTTTAGAGCAGGGGTTCTCAAACTTTGGAAACCTGGGTACCCCCTATCATGGTCCAATTTTCTGAAGTATCCCTGCTAATTAACTGCTAATTAACTGCTAATTAATTGGATTAATCAATTAATTAGGTAATTAATCATTAAATAAAAAGTACTAAAACAATTTTAAATGTGAAAAAAGTATTATTTAACTGTGTGTGTGTGTGTGTGTGTGTGTGAGAGAGAGAGAGAGAGAGAGAGAGAGAGAGAGAGAGAGAGAGAGAGAGAGAGAGATATGCAAGGATCTCTTTTTTTTTCTCCAAGTCACACTTCCCAAAATCAGCTCCTCTCTTCCCCACCCCCAAAGTACATTTTTCAAAGTACAGAAATAAGCCCAAAACCAAAATCAGAGAGACAGGGAGACAGAGAGGCTCGGAAAATAATTAAAATTAAAATTAATGTTAATTAACACTTAATTAGCTGCTGATGGGGCAGATAAGGGGCAGGGCTTGGCGTACCCCCAGCAAGAGGTCAACGTACCCCCTAGGGGTACCTGTACTACAGGTTGAGAACCCCTGCTTTAGGGAATACATTCTTGACTGCGCACTTAAGCTACCAGCCAGATCACTGAAGCAGAGTTTCCTTTTCTGCCCCTTCAGGCTTGAGGAGCTTGATGATGAACTTGGAGTGTAATATTGAAGGGGTGGTGGTAGATCCTTGGCCAAGGGGGTTCTCCCTTACCCCTCTTTCCCCCTTCTGCCAGCCGCAGGAGCTCTGTTGGTCCTTGGAGGTGTGGGGTGAGAAGGTGTGGTGCGCATAACACATGGAAGCTGTGGCTTGGCTGTGGGCAGCCAAGTGGACCATGGTAGAAGTGGGCTAAGGCAGTCACTGTGGAAAGTGCCCCGTTGCCTGGATCCTTCCTAACTCTCCCCTATGGGGACCATTGTTACAAGACCTATCTGTATTTGTTGATTTGAACTACTCAGCCCCCTTTTCTTGGGGTTATTCGCATCCTATTCAGGATTGGGCCAGCGGAGCAGTCACTTCACTGATCTATTGTTGGATTGCGCTGTTAATCTCAACTACATTTCAGTTATAACGTTTAAATGGAATATGGTACACAGCACTACAAGGCTCATTTTAAAGGAACATTTCTGTGGGAGAACGACAACTTTGGGTTCCATACAGCTACACTAATCCATACAACCGCATCTCTAGCATCAATATAATGGACAGCACCATTGATAATGAAGCTAATTTATTTTTAATAGGAACATTAAAATCTATTAAATCAGTGGTCTTAAACCTTTTTCGTGCCATGACCCAAATAAATAAATAAATAAATAATGAGGCTGGGAACCCACCATTGATCCCGCCCCCCTCCTGGGACCTGATTCGCCCACCCACCTCACCACTGTTACCACCCCTTGCTCCAGCACTCCAGCACCGGCAGCCTTGTCCTGCCAAGCTCGTCTGGTCCACACCACCTGCGGTGGGGTCATTTTAGAACAGGAGAGCTAAGTTGTGGTTCCTCACCCCCCCCCCGAAAATTGAAAGAGGGAGGGGTATGAAATCCCTGTGGAAGCCCCCCCCTGCAGGTTCCCCACCGTCCCGTGGCATTACCCCCAGTGGCTGTTATGGTTTCCGTAAGTTGCTGTGACCCCACAAATGAGGCTTTGTGACCCCATTGGGGTCCCGACCCCAAGGTTGAAGATCAGTGTGTTAAATCTTTAACAGGAAAATCTTTAATAGGAACACCTATCATCCTTTTCTACTCGCTCTTTGTCAGGAGTGGCAGCTGCCAAAGAGCTGATATATTTCATTCAAATAATTGAACACTGATGAGAAGCAACTTGGCCTACATGAGAAACAGTCAGATCAGCACTAGATTCTGGAGTCACTTAAGCAGCTTAAGATCGGTAAGGAGTTTAGAGTACTTAAGACTTCAAAGCTCCTTAG
Source organism: Plestiodon gilberti rubricaudatus (assembly GCA_026170595.1). Lineage (NCBI taxonomy): Eukaryota > Metazoa > Chordata > Lepidosauria > Squamata > Scincidae > Plestiodon > Plestiodon gilberti. The sequence continues at coordinate 113,292,215 of JANXHW010000005.1, forward strand.
AGCCACTTAGCTTACAAGTACTTGGTTGCTGGCATGTCAAACATAGTTTGGGAATGTTGTAGCACAACACAGCCTGCAAACCAGCCAATATATAACTTTTTACAAAAAAATCTATAAAATGCAATCTACTCAGAAAGTGTGTATAGAATTGTACCCCTAAACAGGGAAAACTGTTTCATCTGATCTTCATAAACACAACACAGAAAGTTCGAGAGGAGTAAAGGGGCTGGGATAAAGTGGCTGGTTGACTGATCTTTATAGTTAAGCAAGGAAATAGTTGGCTGTTGTCAAGTCCTCATCTCAATCGTTTATATTCCATTTATCTGGAGAGCTCAGGACTATTCACGCAACATGCATCTCTGCTCATTTTACACAGTGTGGTCTTTTTTGGAGAGGTCACTGCCACAAAAAGGTGAGTGGCAAGGAGTGCAGGACAGCAGTTCCAGGAGCGGTGCGGCGAGGCTAGCGGTTATGCATGTACGCATGTGCATTGTACGCATGTGCGAAATCTCCGGCTCAGGCCTGGGCAGTATAGGCTGAGCCGGCGTGACAGGAGGACGCTCTCTCCTGGCCTCCGGAGCTGTGCGGACCCGGCGGAGCCTCCGGAGGCCGGTTAGGCGGCCTCCCGCTGCCCTGTCTCACCCACCGTGTAGCTACACGGCGGGCGAGACAGGGCGGGCAGACGGAGGGCGGGCGGCAACTCAGGACGGCACGGCGTTTCGCCGTCCCAGCCTGAGTTGCCGCCTGGAGCCATTGCTCCCTCCGCTTCACCCTAAATACATCTCTGCCAGCCCCAGTAAGATGGCGAAGGAGGTGTGCCATGGGTGGGGTGGGGAGGGGAAGGGCAGGGGGAGTAACTGGATGGTTCGGGGAGAGGCCAGGAGGTGGAGAGTGGGCCAGAATGGGTGGATCTCAGTGGCAAATGCAGATGATGGCAACTGTTATCACCTGAAATTTGGCCTGCTCTGCCTCCTTACTCTCCTTGGACTTATGCCAGCTATAGAGCTGGCATAGGTCCAGGAAGACGTGTAGGTCATCAGGGTTGATGGAGGGCTACCTGGAGGTAAGAGAACCAAAGTCCCCTTATCTCGAGGAGACCTCCCCTACCATAGCATGCAACACGCACCTCCATGATGCAGCTGCATATTGTAAACTGGTGGATAGGATTGGGCAGTTAGTCTTTAAGGTGCCACAAGATTCTCTGTTGCTTTGGTTACAGCACCCTAGCGTGGCTACCCCTCTGGAATGTGGTAATAACAGTCAAATTTCGCATCATCAGCTATGTGTCATCAAACGCGTATGATGGCTATTTCAAGTTAAAAATTAACATTCTTTTCTTTTATCTTTATCTGCTCTGGCAACTGTTTCCTTATATAACTTAAAAGTGGCCTTAATCGTATTGGAATTAAAAGAATTTCCATCCTGCCTTCAATATACAAATCATATCTCAGTGTGTTGTTCTAATAAAGAAAATCTTTGAAATGGAGAATTGTACATTTTTATGGTTTGGTTGGTAAAGCATTGGGTCTTTTGTTTGATTGAGATACAAGTGGTCTATTCCAAGCGTTCCCAACCTGTGGTTCGCATACCCCTTGGGGTACGTGGACCGCAGGCCGGGAGTATGCGAGACGCTGTCCCTTATCAGCTGCTGTGATCAGTAGCTGATAAGGGACACCTGTTAAAGGGAATCTTTAACATCGATGCCCCAGTAGCCCTACCTGTTCTCCTGGGTGCTGCCATCTTGGATCTCGTGAGATTTAGTGAGATCAAAGATGGTGGCACCCAGGAAAACAGGTAGGAGGAGCTACCGGGGGCATCGATTTGGCAGGCCTGCCGATTTGGCAGGACTGTAGCCTTTTTTTCCGGGTTGTGGCACAAGCGGGAGGACCCGCCTGTGAGGGGGCCCGGAGATCCTGCTATATTTTCTTATGGATTAAACTTATGTACTTGACTCCTGTATTGTCTCATGTACTATTCTATGCTATTTTCTGTGTATTCCTCTAATGAAGTGTATTGCTAATGAAATGTACTGTTGTAATGTGTAACTGATAAGATAGGCTAGAAGGGAAGTTTATTTAAGACTTCTTTGAAATGTTAATGGCTAGTTAGGTGTGAAAGCTAGACAGCTAAGTTCCTGAGAGCAGTGGCGTCTTCAGCCCTCCTGCTGCCTGGGGCTAGGAGGGCGGGGGCTGGCCGAGCGCCCCCCGGACGTCACGTGACGTATGACATCACGTGACGTCAGACGCTGTCGCTCGAAAGCTGGAGCGCGGCGCCCACCCGCAGCCATAACGGGCAGGCGGCACTCCAGCTTTTGAGTCCGAGGAGAGCGTCCGAGCAACAGCTTTTGAGTCCGAACAACAGCGTCGTCCTCGTCGTCTAGGCAACACGCACAGCGCGCGTCCACAGCCACAGGGTCTGGGCGCGCGCTGCGCGTTGCCTAGACGACGAGGACGACGCTGTTGCTCACCTCAGACTCGAAAGCTGGAGCGCCGCCCGCCCGCTATGGCTGTGGGCGGGCGCCGCGCTCCAGCTTCGAGTCCAAGGTGAGCGCCCCTCGGAAGCTCAGCGCCTAGGGCCCTGCACATCAGGGCCCCATGCGTTACTACGCTACTGCCTGAGAGAGAAACCAGAACTTCTTTGAAGAGTGAGCCATCAAGGACAGTAACGGTTTCGAGATAAGGCAGATGACCAGTTGCTAAGTGAAAGATCAACATAAAACCAGTTAGTTAGACATCCAGAATGTGAAACTAAAAACTTGCTCAGGTGCTAGAAATTAGTCATGAGGAATCACGGACCAGCGTACGTGCAGGCCAGTTGATTGGTCCATGAGACCTGGCATGATCACCCCACCTTCGGGCAGGACCAGGAGGGTTGAGATGTATAAAAGTAACCGCAGAACATGAAAACGGAGCTCTACACATCTTGACTCGAAGCCGAAGGCTCTGCCCGTTTGTCTACTGCTTTGGGAGATGGCTGCTGCCTGGGTGAGGGATTTTGCACCTAAAACGATTTCTTAGCTTTAAAATAAATTCTCTTAAACTTCTTAAGCGATTGGTGTGTGTGCTATTTTATCAGACCAAACTGGAGTAAGCACGAAGGGATAAGGAAAAAGGAAGGGGATCCACTCCGGAGGGAGGAAAAGGGAATGCCCGTGAGTTGCTGAGTTTCCAAAGGGAAGCGGGAGGCAGCAAGGGAATTCCAGGAGCGCTGTGGGGGAAGAAACAGCGGACCGAGTTGCATTCTGAGCATGGTTGTTGATAAAATGCAGCAAATTTTTCCTGATGCTTCTGGGAATAAAGAAACGTGCCGTACATAAGGCAAGGATCAACCCCCTTTTAGGAAAAAAAAGACTACAGCCCTGCCAATTCGGCAACCCAGAGGGAAAAGCTACAAAGGGGAAAAAGGGGGTACGCAGAGGGAAAGGAGTTGTGGGGGCAACGGAGGTCTGGGGGTACGTGGGGCAGCCGGAGGCCCGCGTAGAGGGTATGCAGGCCTCCGAAGGTTGGGAACCCCTGGTCTATTCCTATTAGCAGCCCGATCCTGATCCACTGCAGTTTGCTAAGCACGCTGCGCTGGATCCTGGGCGGATTGGACCCATGCCAGCAGAGCTGGGGCACACCTCAGGAGAAAGGGACGTTTGTTCCTTTCCCCCAGGGAGAGCCCCAGCAGCCCCTATGGGCCTCCTCAGATGTACACCGGCAAAATGGTCTGTGAAAAACCAGGGAGGCCATGTAAGGCCAGCCAGGCCCAGGAAGGGGGCTAGGATATCAGCGGAGTGCGCCGCCGATATCCCTGCCCCTGGCCTGGTCGGCTAATCACCTCCTCTCCTGCTACCCCGGCCCACCCTCCCCATGTCCTCCCGTCAGCTGGCGCAGGGCTTACCTTTGTCTGGCAGCGCGGTTGTTGGCTGGCGGTGGAGCGGTGCCGGCCTCAGTACTGGCACTGCTTACTCCACGGGTACCGTGAAGTGCCTTATGGCACTTTTGTGACACCGTAGACCGGCGGAGCGATTGCTCCACTGCCGGAGCGATTGCTCCGCCGCCGGTCTACTGTTGCACTGGATTGCGCTGTAAGTGATGCGCCAGCAGAACACATGTTCACATCGCAAAAGTGCCATGCTGACACCAGCAATCATCAGGACACCCACCAGACCAATGGATGTGGTGACAGCTACAACCTCGAGGTGGGACTCTCAGCAGATGGAGCAGAGGAGAGAGACCCTGAACCTATGTGTGCAAGCCCTTAAAAAGGGTAGTCAGGTGGTCTCTAAGATGGTAGGAGCTGACTCTCTTCTGGAACAAGTAGCCAGATGATCACATTCCTTCCGCAGTCAGGGTGTTCCCCTTATCTCAATGACCTTGCATTCACTTATCTCCTCTGGACACATTCTTTTGCAACTCTGCCATCCATTAAAGTTTAAGCCTTGTCTAGTTTCAGCATCCCTCTCAACAATTATCAGCTTGTTTTGAAAGCATACAGGAAATGTCTCAAAACATTGTCAAAGTCAGGCTGGAAAAGGATTCTAAAATGGCAGAACTCTAAGGCTAAGGGAGGCCTAGGCCCCGTCAGGCACCTGACAACTGTTCACCTTTTGGCAAGGATGTGGAACAGGTCTCTGACTCCAAATCTGGAGTCAAGTTCCAAGTCTCTGGGTCCAAGTCTCAAGTCACGTCCTGAGTCTTTGCCCCCAAGTCCTGAGTCTTTGGTTGCGAGTTGCGAGTCCCTATCTATTTAATGGGGGAAACGGGTTTAAACCTGAATAAAATTAGACTTGTCGTAAAAGGCTCCAAGTCTCGAGTCGAGACTTTTACAATCGCCGAGTCAAGTCCGAGTCAAGTCATTGATGCGACTTGAATCCGAGTCAATAGACTTAAGTCTACATCACTGCCTTTTGGACGCTCCTTTTGGAAGAACACTGTATGTCATATTTTGATGCTGATTTGCTGAACAGAACTGTGCTCCTGTTTTCACTAAGAAAACCCACAGTCGTTTCACTCCATGACTTTATGAGCTAACATTTCATCGTGGCTCATTTGTTAATCCAAAGGCAGAATTATTGTTCATCCAAAGGAATGAAGGGTGTTGTTCCATTTGTTTTGAAGGAAGCCTTCTCTGGACCCCACCATCCTTGATTTGACCTTTTGGGATGCTACCTGGTAGTAGCATCCCACCTCTAGGCATTCCTGGATGATTATCTGCAGCCCTTCCAGTTTACAGACCAGGTTTGGGACTAAAGCAGCCTCAGCCATCCTGGTTGACAACCTATGCCATGAAATAGATGGGGGAGTGCATCATCCTGGTTGATTTTGCGGAAACTCTCAGTAGCTTTTGATCTAACTTCAACGCCATCTCCGCAGCTCTGCTGTTTGTTCACCTTGACAAGGACCTCGGTCAAGAGGTTGAAGCGTTGGTCTCCTGTAATTCTGGACTTCTCGGATTTTAACTCGTTTTAATTCTTAAGTGCTTGCTTTTATAGTGGCTTTTTTGGAAATTTCTACGTGTTTTATCAGTGATTTTTTGGAGTTTACAATTTTTAATACATGGCTATTTTACCCATACAACCTGTTTCATGCAATATTGTAGCTGGCCATGAAAGCTTCTGTTTTAAAATGTCTTATTTAACTCTCTCTCTCTCTCTCTCTCTCTCTCTCTCTCTCTCTCTCTCTCTCTCTCTGTGTGTGTGTGTGTGTGTGTGTGTGTGTGCGTGCAGTGGCGTTCTTTCATAGGGGGAGCTGGTGTGCTCCACCCCAGGTGGCGAGTGGGCGCGGTGCTTCCGGGGGCACGGCAGCCGGGCTCGGGGCTGCGCAGCGCGGCGCGGCACCGGAGCCTGGCTGGCGCGCCCCCCGGAAGCACCGCACCCACTCGGCGCGTCCCCAGCGCATCAAATGGGCCCGTTTGCCCTCAGAAAGGTTCTGCGCATGCGCAAAAAGGAATAAAAGGAGCATTGACGCGTCGGACCGTCTCAGAAGGCCCTGACCGCCGAACTGGGCAGTCGCTCTCAGGAGGGGTTGTCCCTGGCCTCGGAGCGGAGCCTCCGGAAGCCGGGGACGCGCCGAGTGGGCGCTCAGCCCCGAGCCCGGCTGCTGGGGGGGGGCGCGGAAATGGCCTCGGGGCGCTCCAACCCCCACTCCCCAGGTGCCAGGAGGGCTGGGAACGCCACTCTGTGTGTGTGTGTGTGTGTGTGTGTGTGTGTGTGTGTGTGTGTGTGTGTGTGTGTGTGTGTGTGTGTGTGTGAGGGAGAGAGACACACACACACATGCAAGGATCTCTTTTTTCTTCCAAGTCACACTTCCCAAAATCAGCTCCTCACTCCCCCACCAAAGTACATTTTCCAAAGTACAAATATAAGCCCAAAACCAAAATAAGAGACAGCAGGGCTCCAAAAATAATTAAAATTTAAATTCCATGTTAATTAACACTTAATTAGCTTCTGATGGGGCAGATAAGGGGCAGGGCTTGGCGTACTCCCAGCAAGAGGTCCGCGTAACCCTAGGGGTACCCGTACCACAGGTTGAGAACCCCTGGCATAGATGTTTTTAAACTAGACATTACAAGAAACAGGGAAAGTGGCACAGGGTGGTGGCAGCTCCATGTGTCTCCAAATGTCTCCTTTCAACCTGAATATTTCTATCAACATCTGATTTTAAACAACAACAACAACAACTTTTTTTAAAGGATTCCCTGGAGAAACAAAACAAAATGGAACAGCTTTTATCTTTACTTGGACAAAATATTTCAATCTTGGTGTATTGGTAAAATCTCATTTATCCAGGTCTCCTGAGAATAAATCTACTGGACATTTTTGTATTATATATCTATTACTACCTCAAACCCTTTTGTCCCCTTTATGCTAATGATCTCTCTAATGTACACAAAAGATAAGTCTCTACCAGGGTATAAATGTAATGGGATTTTATTTTGTTAGTCGCTTTCCATGTCGCCTGAATCTGTTCATTATTTTGAGATGATTTGCTTTTGCTCCATTCAATGGCACACCTTCTCCTATGTTTTAGAAATGATAACCTAGAGAAGTCTAATCAGATATGTAGGCCCTTCCTAGAGTATTATGGTCTGGGGCAGGAGATCACTGTGTAATAGGATAGCTTTGTGAGGTGGGGAGAGCAGACATTGGGGGGTTTGTGTGTGTTGATGATTGATATCTGGTTTTAGGTGTGATGACTTAAAATTATTGAATAAAATACGCATTTTTAAAAAGCAATGGCAATCAGTTTTTTTAAAGTAGTAAATTGATGTCATTGTCTTCCCCGAACCGTCCATTTTTCAGTAGACATCTTCACACCTCTGCTCTGTCAGTCCTTGGCTTTAATACATTTGGTGCCCCTCATCAAAATGCCTTTGTGCCTGCCTTTGCCTGCCTGGATTCCATTACCTACTGTTGGGTCCCCTTTGGAAGATGGCCTTGTGCATTACCTTAGCAACCTTTTCTGTATGCACGACACATCACGGCATGAAGTCCTAAGCTCTCCCTGCGCCCCTTTTCTCTCATCTTTTGTCGAAGCCTGCATTCATTTTCAAAGAATGCCCCGTTCAGCCCTTTATGTAGGACACTTTAAACTCTTTCATTCCTCACTGCATTCTCAGCCATCCATTCTCTCCCTTACTGGGAGGCAGATCTTCTGCGAACTGATTATGCAGCGAAGGAAGAGTAGGCCCCATTATTTGGCCAGCCTGTGTTTGATTTCACATGCCATTTAGATTAATGGAATGATATGTGCAACCCGCAAATTCTCATTAATACAGCTAATTCAATCATGTCTCTTTAGCAGTAAAAAAAAGGACTCAAATGGGCAAAAGAGAGTAGAACCACTCCTTGTGAAGCTTGCTTTATTCCCAAATAAATATTAAATGATAGCATAAATCCTATAGATATACTGTATTTCTGAAGCATTAGTATTTCAACCAAGTCCATTGTAATCTTTCATTATTTTACAATAAAAGGCAGAACAATGAATTATTATACTTTCTAAAGATTTATCATTTTTAATTAAGTGATTGTAGTACAAGAGCAGTGTGCTAGAAAATCCAAATGTATGTGGATTTTCTCTTTTTCTCTTTCTTTTACGCACACTCTTTTTCTTCTCCTACGCTTTGGCCTCAAACCAAAGAGGTTTGGGGATGGACGGACGGACGGATATGGCTTGCCACATACATCTCCATCGCCTCAGATAATGAAGGCTGTGGACCTGAAGGGGAGGGGAAGCAAGTTTACCCCCCTCTTTTGGCCCTGTAGTGATGAGGAGCCTGACATACACCATGTGTGTCACACTTCCCATGCACTCTTGGGAAGGGAAGCCTGAGGCATGCCATAGCATAGCAATCAGCCCCCACACCCCTTACGTGGCTCCATCCTCTTGAAACAAAGCAGGAAATATAGCGCACACTTGGATCACTCCCAGCACGCTCAGCATTTCCTGCTTTGTTTCAAGAGCCCATGCAGAACAAAGAGTGAATGTGCCCCTCCCTCCACCAGGCTCTTGAATCAAAGCAGGAAACAGAGAGTGCGCTGAGAGTGAACCCAGCATGCTTGACATTTTCTGTTTAGCTTCAGGAGCCCAAGTAGAGGAAGGGGCCAAGTAAATGGGCAGGACCACTACATTCTGATCCTCGGAGCACTGCAATCTCTCCCGCCCCCCCCCCCCCGGCCTTCTCACCTTGTTTCTTCCTCCAACTGGCTCTTAAAGGAGCAAGGTGAGGGAGCCAGATTGTGGTGCTCTGAGGATCAGAATACAGTGAACTTGCGCCTTCCTCCACACAAGCTCTTTACATGAAGTAGGAAATCTGGAGGAATCCCAGTGTACCCCACATCTTTTGCTTTGATTAAAGAGCCATGTGGAGTAAGGGGCCAGTAAGGAAGCTGGCTCGATCCATGGTGGCACTCTCTCTCTCTCTCTCTCTCTCTCTCTCTCTCTCTCTCTCTCTCTCTCTCTCTCGTGTGTGTGTGTGTACAGGTACCTGGGCTTGCATAGCTCACTCTTCAGAATTTGCTTGTTCTGTACTGACACTATTTTTCATTGGCTCTAACAAATCTCACGCGATCTTACAAGACCTGGACAGCTCATATACAGTACATTGTTTCCTCATGGTAATGGGCTTGCAAACCCAGGCCAGGACCTCCAGGTTCAAGTAAAGGGTTCCCTTCCCCACTTCAATGCTTGAGCCTTGGCGCTGGATGGTATATTACAGGGGTGGCCAAACTGTGGCTCCTGAGCCACATGTGGCTCTTTGACGTATAATCTGCAGCTGTCACAAATATGTTAGCTGAGCTCCTTTTTGCATCACAATTAATATAAAAAGTAAATAAGATTTTTTTCAAGCTTTATAATTATTTACCAGGTATAAACCGAGAGTCAAATGGATTAAAACATAAGTTTAATGTTCATGGTGAGTAAATATATTTAAGAATTTAAATGCTTCTTAAACTTAAATATTGCGGCTCTCAAACACCTGAAGTTTATCTTATGTGGCTCTTACATTAAGCAAGTTTGGCCGCCCCTGGTATATTACATTTACAGCCCAATCCTGTTCTAAAGATCCGTCGGGCAGCTCAGGGCCGCCTGCCGGATCCTGAGGATCCTGAGCTCTGCCGCCCTTCCCCGGGTGTAACTGTGGCTGGGGCAGATTGACCTCCTTGGAATTCCGCTAGCTATTTTGCAGCGGAAGTCGGAGGAGGTCGTGTAATGGCTGAAGCAGATCCCCACCCCCTCCCCGATCGGCTGGGCCTGTCGGCCCCCGCCGTTTGCTACCGAACCACCCCCCTCCGCTGGTTCATTACCTGTAGGCTTACCATTCGTCCTGGAATTTCCGGGACTGTCAGGGATTTTGGGGGGCCTGTCCCGGATTTGTCCCGGCCCCCCCTGGCCCCCCGTTACCCCCCTGGTACATTTAAAATTATTTTTGATTTTCTTTTGTTTTGGAAAAAAATGGCCGCCGGAATTTCCCCTAAACAAAATGGCCGCCTAGGAGGCTCCAGTGGTTCTGATCATGTGATTACGAGCAGCACAGAGCTTTATAGCTCAGCTCCGCCTCAGCAGCATGACCTCACAGGTTCTTTGGCAGCAGCAGGTGAACAGAGGGGTCTTTGCAACATGATAATGAGGTTTGCCTGCTTAATTCTTTGCACTTGAGAAAATGCAATGTTTGTTGCTTCAAGGAAAGCAGTTTGTCCTGCTAGCTGTGGGGTGGGGGAGGAAGTGGGGTTAAGTGTGCTGGCTGATCTCAGTTTGTCCTGCGGGGGGGGGGGGATGGGCTGATCTGCAAATAAACTTTGTGATGTCCATTTTGTCCTGCTAGGTCCATGGGGGCTGGGCTGATCTGCAAAGAAATTTTGTGATGTCCTGCTAGCTTCGTTTGTTCTGTGTGTTTTGCTTCACAGAAAGTGCACTTTTGGTGGGGTGCACTTTTGCAAGAGGTGTATTGTATTGTAAAGGCTGATCTACACGACAGCGTCGCGGCTCCGCCGTCGCCTCTGCCTGGCGCCTCCGCGCTGGAAGCGGGGGAGTGTCTTCAAGCCTGTTGCCCCTCATGTTGTCCCGCCTTCCTAAGAAAGCGCAGTTGTGATTGGTTAAACTCTCCCCCCCCTCTCCTGTGATTGGTAGGCTGCAGCAGCTCCGCGAGCCACCTCCAAGCTCTGCCGTCACGCCCCCTAAAAAACAGAACACTCGACTTGGAGTACGCGGCAGTGGGGCGGAGGTCCGGCGACTCCGCCGGATTAAAAAACGCTCCGCGACGCTGTCGTGTAGATCAGCCTTAAGGGTCTGAGGTTTCTTCAGCTGCTTGAGGGTGTTTTGTTGTACAATACTTCAAATTTGTGTGCTGTGCTGTGTGTTGTTTAGGTTTTTTTAGTATGTAGTGGCAGTGGGTGGAGTGAGTGTTGTTGTGGAAGCTGATTGAGCATGTGATGAAAACTAAAGGAACTTTGTGCATGCCCAGACGCCATGATCTCTATATTTGCCTGTCTTGGCCTGGCCTGTACTGCGTGATGTGGTTGCACACTGTCCTTTTATTATTGTACTTTTATGGGACAGGCAAGTCAATTTATTTAATTAATTGACTGGCTATAAATAAATAAATAATTAAAAAAATTGGACTGCCCTTTGGGCGGCAAAAGGGACTTTGCACCCAATTTTTTAATAACATTGATTTTAATTAATTTTATTTAATTAATTTGATTAATTGTGTGTGTGTGGGTGTGTGTGTCCTGGTTTGCAACTGGGAAAATCTGGTAAGCCTAATTACCTGGGTCTGGCGGTGGGCAGGAGACAGTCCAGGCGACGGAGCAGGGCAGGCCGGTCTTGCGCCAGCCTTCCCTGCTCGTGAATTGTCGTGAAAGTGCTTTACAGCTCATTCCGCCGCCTGAAGATAGAAGAGGATTGCACAATTAAGCAATCAAGTAATTGGTAACTAACACCAAACCCTGAGATGGTTAGCAATTGCAACTTTAAGCACAGGAAGGAAAGAATAGGAGTTTTGAAACCAATAATGTTGTTTGGTTTACCAGAGAGAATTTCCTGGTACTCAGTCAGTCACAGAGCTTTTGCTTCCTGCCATTGTCTTTCTTAGGCGTGTAGGCCACAAACCACTATTCTTTGAGTTTAGGGTATACTCTTGTAATCTATGGTGTAGTAACTGTAAACCTTTAATACATTAGAAGGCAAACTGACTCATTGCACTCCACAATGGAGAACTGCATGAAGATTCTTAAATCTTGACTTGTTTAGAAAGTTTTTTTTCAGATTGATTTCAGATTCAGAATGAACATATTAATTCAACTATATACACTTACAGCCCAATCCTGTAAGTGATGCAATGCAGCAAGGTTGGTGCATCCTCCGGTGCATCCAGGGCGCAAAGCAGGCAGCTGGGAGGTCACCTTGGGAGAAGGGAACATTTGTTCGCTTCCCCTGGGTAAAGCCCCAGCCGCCTCTATGGGGCTACTTGGATGTGTGTCAACTATCTTTCTGGCGCATATTCGAGCAGCCCATGTAGCGGCAGCCAGGCCCGGGGAGGGGGATAGGATTCTGGCGGATCTGCTGCTGCTGATACCTCCCCCTTTCCGGGCCCAGCTGGCCAATCCCTCCCCCCAGAATGCCCCATTCTACCCCCCTGCCCCTCTGCCAGCCAGCAAGGAATCTACGTTCCCTGGTGGGCGCTCCGGTGTATCTGGAGCAGGGAGAGTGGCGCCGGCCTCTTTGCCGGTGCGGCTCCTCGCCAGGTGATGCAGACGTGCTGTACGACATGTTTGCGACACCCTAGACGGGCAGAGCAGTGCTCCACCGGCCTTACCTCTAGACAGGATTGCACCGTTAATTACATTAGCAAAATATGATGATAGCACAATCCCGCCTGTCATTATGATTATGTGGTTCCGATTGTCCACAACCAAGCAAGACATTCAGATGTGACTGTACTCTTAGTGTTTATGTATAGTAAAATGTATACAACCATGAGTGCTCCTAGATGTGTACTACTAACAATGTACATGTTCCCCAAGATACATGTGTTAAGGGACCTTTGTCCGTTAACAGTTGTACAAGTTGTTCAAGTTCCCCAAGATACATGTGGCAATTGTAGGAGGCAGCCAGTGTCAGCAGAAAAATGACAGGGCAGGGATGCTAAACACTACAGACATTTGTTATTTGTCCACTCAACATTTCCTTGCCCAAACTGTTTTATAGGAACCCGGTGTCTTTTCCCTTGCAGGTTTTGAGTGGGAAAAGGACAGGAAGGGAAAGGGTTAAGTAGCATGCAAACACACACACACACACACACACACACACACACACACACACACACACACCATTGTTTCCCCAATAACAGCTTTCAATGCTTCTCTTCACTGTCAAAACACACAGAATACACCCACATAACATGTAGTTTGGCCCTCCACCTACAGGTACTATTATTAACTGTTGTGTGTTGACTTTCTGATGCTTGTTTACATTTCAACTGTTATACTTTTTCTCTGAGTTAATCTAGCTAAGCAATGATACGTAGGTACATGTCAGAAAGAACATGGTAACTCCCTCAGGATTCACATAACTGTCTTTGTTCCCTGGGTTTATTTGCACATGATATCCCATCATGACTTCTTGAATTTCAGAATTCTATAGCTTTTCATAGCAACTTATATCAGGTATAGGTAAAGGTATCCCTTGACAATTAAGTCCAGTCGTGTCTGACTCTAGGGAGCGGTGCTCATCTCCGTTTCAAAGCCTAAGAGCCAGCGCTGTCCAAAGACGTTTCCATGGTCATGTGGCCGGCATGACTCAACACCGAGGCGCATGAAATGCTGTTACCGTCCCGCTGACGCGGTACCTATTAATCTACTTGCAATTTCTTGCTTTTGAACTGCTAGGTTGGCAGGAGCCGTCGCACGGATTCGAACTGCCGATCTTTCGATCGACAGCTCATGGTTCAGTGGTTTAATCCACTGCACCACCCGCTGGCTCTATATCAGGTATACCAACCAGCTTAACTTTGGTGGCATTTTGTGTTTCCTAGTGGCAGTGACCTGAAAGCCGAGAGACAATAGGAAGCAGCATTTTATAACTGTAGTCGTGAATCCAATGGCTTCTAGAACACCAATAGTGCCCTCACAACAAAACACAATGGCAAGGTCGAATTGGACACTCTAGTCCATAGACTTGGAATGCCTACCGGACAACGATGACATGCGATACATTAACATAAGTGGTACATAACCTGATGACTAACTCAACAACATGAATGTGCCATCTGCATGCCACCAAATAACACAGATGTCCCCTGATGCATAACACAGGGTGAGTGAAGATTTTGGTATGTTCCATGATAGTCAAATGACAGCATCAGTGCCAATGTGTAATCAACGTTCGCAAAACTAGTTGGGTGATGCATTCTGATGTTGCTAAGAAAGACCAGGTTCTAAGAATAATGTACATTTGAAAACATTTTTGGAGTAGAGATTAAAGACAAGGTATCCATTCAACAATAGCGTAATGCAAAAAAGGGACCCATGGGCATTCTTTCATAGCTATACTGTTGCCTTATCTTGTGAAGCATTTTGTAAACAGCCACTTTCTAAAATGACTTCAGCTTGGCCGTGTCAAAGTTCTGGGTTGGAAGATACTTTCTTCAATCGCTTCCTGACTCATGATGAAGAGCAAGGGCACCCCGCCCACCTGCCACGCCTCCGATGCCCTAGCCATTCATACAGGGATGTAACGTTTGCATGAGACCCTGCATGCATACATCCACACAGGCAGAGAGCCATGTCATATGGTCAGTTCGGAGATAAAATCTGGGAATTGCCCACACAATATGAACATAAGCACCTTTTGATTACATGTGCGTAGGCTCTACTGGAACATTACATTCCTGAACAAACTGTCAGTGATGTTGGAGACAGGCAGGCCAGGTGGGCGGGAAGGCAAAGCACATTCTCACTGCCCACCACATCTAGCAGAGCAATTAGAGAATGATCCCAAGTTATAAGAAGAAATGTTCTTGTATACGCACTTGAAAGTCACTGGAAGATATTTTTCAATGAAAAATAGTGCATGGGGAGGGGCCGCTATTGGGATCAAAACCATAGTGGGGACAAAGTACTAAAGCCCCCCCCCCACATCCCAGTGGTTTTGCCACACTTTGTCACTCCTCTTTGTTATTTATAGACCACACACACACACACACACACACACACACACACACACACACACACACACACACACACACACACACACCTGGCTATGCTGCTCAGTTAGGCGCATGTGTAACTTGATTGTTACTGAAATTTTTTAAAAAAACTTCAGTACCCATTGAGAGCGCAAGCCTGTCACAAATGACCTCGAATCAAATCTAAATTGTGCCTTTTAAGTGACCTGTGTGGGCAGCCAGACTCATTGATTCTTCTTCCCAGGATGCTAGAAAAGTTGGCTGCATAAGACCTTAACCACTTGGCAGTTTAGATGTGAAGTTGTAACAATATTCAAGGTTGAGTGATATGAGACCAGTGCTCCATAGTCTGTATGTGTGGGAAAAGAAAGCAGAAACAGTTTGAATTGGGGCACATAGAGAGGCAGGCAGCTTTGAGTTTAGCTGAACTGGAAGCAATGTGGGGGGATGCAGAGGACCACAAAGTTGCTTTCTGGCAGGACCTGCAGTTTTATTGCCTTCTGTAGGAATATTTGCCAACCCTATGCTTCACTATACATATAAATATATGTTTTATTACTATGACACCATAAGTCTCCAGGATTCGCTCATTCAAAGGATACTAAACCCTGTAGTGCTGCTATCCCTGGACTGCTCACTGCTATGGAAAGTGGGGAGCACTTAATAATACGCTTGCTGCACTGGTGCATCATTACGACACCCATATTTTGTGCTTCATCAAGGCGGCAAAGGAACACCAGACATGTGATACAGTCTCAGGGTTCCAAATCTGTGGGCTGAATATTAATGACCTGTCACCAAAGGCTGCAGGGCTTGGTGGATGGGCTTAGCCAGTGCTCTGTCATATAATATTAATTGTGGCTGCAGACGGGATGTTGTTATCTTCAAATACCCAGAAGACAGGGCTTTGTTAGAGAGGCAATGGAATCGGGGAGATAAAGGAGAACGGTTGCAATATCTGCAGACAAAACTGTGCTGTGATGTGCATGATTATGTACACAGACATTTGCTGTTGACTCCCATGGGAATTCACCAGCTTAAGCGCAAATCTTTCATTTTACATAGGTTGTCATTCTTACCACTAGAGTGAACTAGCAAATTCTGAGTGAATAATGGCCATAGCTCAGTGGTTAAGCACTTCATCTGCTTGCTGAAAGTCCCAGCGTTAATCCCTGGAATCTATAGGTAGAGGAGTCGGAAAGCATGAACCCCCGAAGAACCACTGCTGGTCAGGGTAGAACCTTTGGAAGCCTGGGTACCCCCTATCACGGTCCAATTTTCTGAAGTACCCCCTGCTAATTAACTGCTAATTAATTGGATTAATCAAATAATTAATTAGGTAATTAATCATTAAATAAAAGTACTAAAACAATTTTAAATGTGAAAAAATGTCTTATTTAACTGTGTGTGTGTGTGTGTGTGTGTGTGTGTGTGTGAGACAGACAGACAGACATGCAAGGATCTCTTTTTTTCCTCCAAGTCACACTTCCCAAAATCAGCTCCTCCCTCCCCTACCCCACCAAAGTACATTTTCCAAAGTACAAAAATAAGCTCAAAACCAAAATCAGAGAGATAGAAGGGCTCCGAAAATAATTAAAATTTAAAATCCATGTTAATTAACACTTAATTAGCTGCTGATGGGGCAGATAAGTTTGTTGGGCTTCTCTGGGAGCTGGGAGTGTGGTCCCCTTTAAGTTGGAGACACCTGGGCCTTGTTGGGGGCTGGAACTCAACAATTTCTTTCTCTCCCTCCCCCAGGTGAGCTGCTAGAAAGAGCCACTGGCTTGCCAGAGGCTCGAGCCTAAGGGCTCTTTGCCCGTGGCTCTTCGCCCTGTGGATCGAAGACCAAGCAGGCTAGAAGACTGCACCCCATGGCTGAGCTCACCCAAGCTGTTGTTACCCAGTGGCTCACCATTTGCCATTAATTGTCAGCCCCCCTCCCTTCTCCTTGCACACTGTTTATCTGTGCGCAGGACACCTTAAGGAGATTGGAGGAGCCATGTCAGCATCGAGAGAAAGGTAGAGTGAGTGATATTGAGTGTGTAGAGTATGTAGAAAGGTAGAGTGAGTGAGGGTTGAGTGTGTATGATTGGGGTAGTTTGGTAAGCGCAGGGGTTCTGTGAATGGTGCTAGGGGAGTGGTTAACCTTGGTCTTGGTGAGAGTGAGGCCTAGGGGGGACGAGTGGGACCTATACCCCGGTGAGAGGGGGGCAAGGGGTGTGGGGTGCGGTGACACCTACTTGGATCGTGCAGACCTGGCCACAGTGACCCATGCCCTAGTGACATCTAGACTAGATTACTGCAATGCGCTCTACGTGGGGCTGCCTTTGAAGACTGTTCGGAAACTGCAACTAGTGCAGAATGCGGCGGCCCGGGTGGTTGCCGGGGCCTGTCGGTTCGACTCAGTCGGACCGTTGCTTCAGCGGCTACACTGGCTGCCGGTTCGTTTCCGGGCACAATTCAAAGTGCTAGTTTTGACTTTTAAAGCCCTATACGGCTCGGGTCCAGGGTATTTGAGGGACCGCCTCCTTCCTTATAATCCGACCCGTACTCTGAGGTCATCGGGGGGGGGGCCCTGTTAACTGTGCCGCCACTGACGGAGGTGAGGGGGATGGCGGCGCGGAATAGGGCCTTCTCGGCAGTGGCGCCCCAATTGTGGAATTCCCTCCCCCTAGAATTGAGAACGGCTCCCTCCTTAGAGACCTTTCGGCGGGGCCTTAAGACATTTTTATTTAGATCAGCATTTGATGTCTGACACGGCGGGCTGGCTTTTTAACAAATCGCTTTTAACAAATGTAAATGTGGATGACCCACTGGGGCTGTTTGTTTTAATTGTTTTAATTCTTGATTTTAAATGTACACATGTATTTCAATGTTTTTATTGTAAGCCGCCTTGGTTGCCCTTGTGGGAGAAAGGCGGGGTAGAAATTCTATAAATAAATAAATAAATAAGGGGCAGGGCTTGGCATACCCCCAGCAAGAGGTCCGCGTACCCCTAGGGGTACCAGTACCACAGGTTGAGAACCCCTGGGGTCGACAATACTGAGTTACAAAGATCAATGTTTGACTCAGTTTAAGGCAGCTTTATGTGTTTATGTGACCATTTACCAAGTGGCAACTTACCACAGTGCATATGTGGCTACTTAGTAAGCTGGTTATCAGAGGCGTAGCTACACTCCCCCGGGGGCCACCGGCACTGTGACACCTCATGTGATGTCACAAGCCCCACCCCCATGGGATGTGACATCACAAGCCCTGCCTGTGTGCCAAAAAAATGAAAAAAGCACCCCCAGCGGTTTTTCAGCCGTTTTTCGGCCATTTGCAGTGCAGGAGGGCAGGCGGGTGAGCGAATCCTGTTGCCTAAAAATAGCCAAAAATACTGATTTTTGCTGCTGCCCCCGCACAGCCGAATTGGCGGCAATTGCACCCCTTGCTGCGTGTCGCCTCCTGTCTCCAGGGCCCCACTGCCCCCGTCCCCCTAACAATGCCACTGGTGGTTATTTTTTTATCTTACCAAGCTATGAGAAGAATTGTACCATTCCCCCATTCTCTCAAATTTCTGGTTGGGTTACAGATGTGTGGCAAAATCCTTCTCACTGTTCCTCACACATTATTGTGAGGAATATTCCTCACACATTATTGCACACTCTTCACTTCCCCCAGTGAAAGTTCCAGATCAGCCCTTGAGGTTCATGAGCCCCAGTCCAGCTAGGGATACGACACAAGTGGAAGTAGACTTTTGTATGCAAATCCCTAGGTAGATCAGGAATATACACATGGTTCCCAGCTCCAATCCAACAAATGGGGTTGTGGTGATGGAGCCTTGGAAAAGGTTAACACCGTCTGGAAGCAGCTGGTTTGGAAGAGACCCTGCTCCTGATTCCCTGCTCAACAGCTGAGAGGCAAGATTTTAGTCAGGATGATGCTTTTGTAATACAGTCAATTCTTGGAATCCGCGGGGGTTAGGTTCCTGGAAAACTCAGCAGATACCGAATCCACAGATACAGAATCACTGATCCTATGGAATTAATGGGATTAGGAGGGAAATCAAATTGGCACAATATCTTCAGAATGGCTGCAGACAGCTTCAGAATGGCAGAGATGGCCTCAGAATGGCTGCGGATTCTGCAGCACTGTGGTGAATGCCTTGCCTTCTCCCCATTTTAAAAAACGCATTTTCCTTATTTTTTGAACACTTCTAATCCACAGAGACCTCTGTGCTGCTTCCACAGTCTAAAGATTGCCGGGATATGCTCCTGCAGCAGTCTTTGTCCTGTATCTGAAAACACCATTTCCAGTCAGCCGTGAACTGTTGTGGATTTTGTCCTTTTTCATGTCTGGAGTAGTCAAACCTCCTACTGGGATTGGCATGTACCTACCGATTGGGCAGCCAAACCTGTCTGCCTAGGCAAAGGGGTGGGATGGAGTGACCAGGTGGGTTCCACTCATCCAATCTGGTAACTCTCTCCATGATATAATCAAACCTAGGTTACTAACAATGCAATCCTATTGAATACCTACTCAAAAGGAAGTCTCATTGAATTCAATGGGACTTACTCATAGGAAAGTGTATGTAGGATTGTAGCCTTAAGTTCAAGCACTGGGATGCTTGGGTGTGTGTGTTTCTGCCAGGTCAGCTGTGAAATCTAATGCTGGTTCATGGAAGATGCACTTGCTTACTTGCCAGTAAGTGCAGAGACCGTGATTCCTGGGACAACGTAAGAAGCTAGTGATAGGGGCTATACTTCTAGCTAGATGCATTTAGGGAGTTAATTTTGTTTGATTTTCTTTTTTCACTCCAAACCAAACTGCAAACTTTACAGGTTTAGTGACACCTTGGGAATTTGTGTGCTTTGTTCTTGAGTAGCTTTCTGGCTCCATCTGTTGGGCATTACTAGTTACTGCATCCAATTTGGTCAAGCGATTTCTTTGTGTCCATCCAGCTAAATTAGGCATTTCCCATCAACTTGCTTGCTGTACTTTTCTCTGTCCTTGAATCTCCATTTGATTTAATTCCTTTTTCTTTTGGGTTTTTAATAAACTGTATTTTGACTCATTTGTTGCCTAGTCCATGTTCACAGGGTAATTCAGTGAGCTGTCACATCTGATTGCTCGTGGGCACTACTGCGATACCAGGTTCTGTGTCTCCTGGGAGGGGTGTTTTTCCCCAACGCCCCCCCCCACCTAGTCTCCTTAGCCTGGGATGGTGGCAGCAGATAGATCTACCTGCCCCGTCCCCCCACCCAGCTGCTGACCCAGTAAAAGGGAAAGTGGAGAGCAGAAAGAGGTGCATGAACACTACTCCCTGGGTGCAACCCCTTTGCTGTGACTTCCTCCAGTTACCTCCCTTGACAAGGGCTCAGGTGCTTTACTTCCTGTACCATCAAAGTAACTCCCCCCCCCCAAAAGGAGGTATCAGTCTTAGCTCAACTGCCCTGCAACACCACCGAAGCGATGGCCAGATCCTGTACTGCAGCTCTTCAGCCCAGGTGACTTAAGGGAAGAATAGGGGCCTGGCTGGCCCCATGTAACAATTGCTTCAGGGCCGGTGGCGGGCAAGCAAGTCTTGACCAGCTTTGGTGGCTCTTTGACGGCGATTCACCTGCCCGCCACTGGCCTGGGACCTTTCCTCAGCCACGGCGTTTTTCTTCAACCCACTTTGGGCTGAGTCGCCTCACTTTGTATTCTTGTGAGCGACAAAAAGACACTTGCGAGAACACAAAGTGAGGTGACTCAGCCCGAAGTGGGCCGAACGTTGCCAAGCAAAGAGGAAGTATTTGATGTCATCACATCATCACCAATTACTTCCTCATCTGCGCACTGGGAGGGCAACCCACGACTCTCTGCTCCGGGCGACATGAAGGTTAGTGACGCCACTGGTCCATCCAGATGCAAATTTCACTGAAAAAGCAACAGCATGCAGATAGAGTTGACCATCTCCAGCACTCAGATACGTGCTTGGATGTGTACACTTCACAAACAACAAGCATTTTTCAGAAGTCTACACTTTTGGAGCATAATCTCCTGGCTTCCTTTGGGGCTTCTCAAAGGGGCTGCTCCAGAGACCATGCCCAAAAGCATTTCCCTTGCAAGAGCCCAAAAGTGTGGGCTTGCCGGTGGGTCAGGCCAGAGAGGGGACGGGGGGGCCCTTCTTTCCTCCTTTCTGGGAGGATGGGCTGGCACACCAGCTGCAGAACTGGGTGGGAACGTGAGCTCAAGCCAGCAAGCAAACACTCCAGAGACTTCTTCTCATTCATTCTATCCCATCCTGAATTCAGCTGATTGCTTCATTATCATTTTGCACAGCAGGAGAGAACATGGCAAGAGTACTTACAAAAACACTCAGTGATCACAGGGCTTATTAATGCCTCTCATCTACAGCTTGGCCTGCTGTTTTGTGGGGTTTAGCATGTCAGAGCTCATTTTACAGGAAAAACTTGAGGACTTGAATTAGGAGAGAACCACATTTTATTGAGGTTTACAGTGCAGAGAATTCCATTTAGAATGTCTACAAGACAAGCAGTGCAATCCTATCCAGCTCCCCCACTGGTTTAGCCATTGGGGGAGGGCAGAACAGAAGGCTTTGGAAGGGAAAGGGGATTTAAATCCCCTTTAAAGGATGTAAATCCCCTTTCCCTTCCAAAGCCACATGTGCCCTCATGAGATTTGGGTGCCACCATCTTGGATCTCGCGAGATTTCACGAGATCCAAGATGGCACCTCCGGAAAAAAGGTACCTTTTGCAGGTACCTTTTGCAAGCGGCGGCGGAGCCTGGAAAGCCCAGGACTGACCCTGGACCGGAGCCCGGAAACACATAACAGCTTTCTGCTATTTCATTTTGGTTAAACACCGAAATCTGCGAAAAAATAAATCCATAGACACACCCTTACCTATTAATTAATCTTAGTTAATAATCAGATTAAACAGGTTAATTAATCAGATTAATTAAATTTAATTAGTAATCAGATTAAACAGATTATTGCTCTTTGTCTCCAGCTGACCACAAAAATGTTTGTCTTATGATCAGATTCTTCTCTAATGTAAGCATGTCTTTCTGTTTTCCTTCTCCTCTGCTATTTCTTTGGGTTCAAATATTTTGCAGGTGTAAATTTGAATCAACAATGTCAGTTCTTTTAATGGATTGCACAGTAGATATTTAATGAAGGGCCCCTTCTGTGCGCGTGTTTTGAAAGGGGAATTCTTTTCTACATCAGTTTTAGGATGCATTTGCTCAAAGAAGAGGAAGTTGGAAAGGAAGTTTGACAATATGTGCCTCTGTGAGACAGGAAATGCAACTGGTTCCCTATAAAATGATATTGCAACCCATCTGATAAACAAGAATTATTGCTTTATTTAAACCAAAGTACACTGTGGCCAGATGTTAACAATAAATTATTAAACCACTTTAAAGGAAGTTAAAAAACCATCAACGGATAATGAATTATTTATATAGATACTTTGATAACTGTTTACTAAAGACATGTGGGTCAGTGCATACCCCGACCATTCTCCGCACTAACATATGTTTCTGTATCCTTGACATCAAATGAGTGCAAGGCCTTTTCAGTTGTGGCACCTTTGTTAAGGAATATTTTCTCTAGGAAGGCTAAGTTGGCTCCATCATCATATAGTTTGTGCTGTATGGTAAAGGACCTGCTCCTTTAGGAGGCTCTTTCCTGGCAAAGGACTCTGTTGCTTATTTTTCTACCACTGTGACTTTTATGGTTTTCATAGTTTTGAGTATAATTTTGTATTGTTTTTAAAATGTGGTGTTAACTTGATCCTGCTGGTCACTATACAGTGATGTAGACTTGAGTCTATTGACTCGGATTCAAGTCGGACTCAAGTCGCATCAAGAACTTGACTTGGACTTGACTCGGTGATTGTAAAAGACGCAAAATACTCGACTTGAGACTTGGAGCCTTTTATGAAAAGTCAAATTTTATTCAGGTTTGAACCCGTTTTCCTAATTAAATAGATAGGGACTCGCAACCGGAGACTTGGGACCTGGGGGCAAAGACTTGGGACTTGACTCGAGACTTGGAGTCAGAGACTTGATCCACATCCCTGCTATAGAGCTTCTTTATATGAGGGAGGCTGGATATAAGTCTTTGAACCAATAAATAATGAGCTTTGGACAATATATATTGTGGGCAGGTGGGAGAAGTCCTGGTGTTACATTCAACAGTTGAACTACCAACAGTGGACAGAAACAGCATTGCTTCTCACATAACACAAATTTTGAGGAACTGAGATGGTCTCCAAACACAGAACCTATTAGCATTTTTACATTTATAGCTCAACCTTCCTCCAAGGAGCCCAGGAAGGTGTGCATCATTCTCCTTCCCCATTTTATCCTCACAACAAGCCTGAGAGGTAGGTTAGACTGAGAGTAAGTGATTGGCCCAAGGTGTGCCTCATAGCTGAGAAGGGATCTAAACTTAGGACATCTGACTCCAACACACTAACCACTACACCACACTGGCCCCCTCAGCAGTTATTGGTAGCAGAAATTATTGGGGGAGACACCTATATGAATATCCCTATGAATATATAGGTGTCTGGAGGCATGCCTGGCTTGTGAGAAGAGTTTGGTCCCTGTTGGCCCCATCTCAGGCCCAATAGCATCTTGCCCAGCTATAACACTGTGGCTGGAGATGGAAGCCGCATAGGGACAACCCTGGTGGCTCAGCATTGAGCCCCTTGGCATCTCTGTTGCTATGGTGATGGAGACCATACAAATCGATGTACAAATTGATGGTAAGGCCACATCTGGAGTATTGTGTCCAGTTCTGGTCACCACACCTCAAAAAGGATATAGTTGAATTGGAAAAAGTGCAGAAAAGAGTAACCAAAATGATTAGTGGGCTTGAGCACCTCCTTTATGAGGAAAGGCTACAGTGCTTGGGGCTTTTCAGTCTAGAAAAAAGGCGCCTGAGGGGGGACATGATTGAGACATATAAAATTATGCATGGGATGGAGAGAGTGGATAGAGGGAAACTCTTCTCCCTCTCGCACAACACCAGAACCAGGGGACATGCACTAAAATTGAGTGGAGGGAGAGTTCGAATGGACAAAAGAAAATATTTCTTCACCTAGCATGTAATTCATCTGTGGAACTCCCTGCCACAGAATGTGGTGATGGCACCTGGCCTAGATGCCTTTAAAAGGGGTTTGGATAGATTCATGGAGGAAAAGACCATGACAGGTTACAAGCCAGAAGCAACCTCCTGGCTTTAGAAGTAGGTTTCCTCTGTGCCAGGTGCAAGGGAGTGACAACAGGAAACAGGTTATCTTGTTGGCTGTGTGCTCTCAGAGGCATCTGGTGGGGCATCTGGTGGGGCATCAGAGGCATCTGGTGGGGTACCAGAAGCATCTGGTGGGCCACTGTGAGATACAGGAAGCTGGACTAGATGGGCCTTTGACCTGATCCAGCAAGGCTCTTCTTATGTTCTTATGAGATGCTAAATCCTGGAGCTGCAGGGCTACAGGTAGTGACAGGGAAGAGCGAGGAGACTGTGTGAACTGGGCTACAGGGTTAAAAATCCCTGCAGGTGGCTAAGGATGAGGTTTCTGAGGCTCAAAGTTGAGGGCTGGTTGTGGCTGGGCTCCTGTGGGAAAGAGGACCAGCTGAAGGGCCATGGGAAGCTGCCCTCACAGAGGCTGGAGAAGGCTTGGTGGAGAAGGCTTGGTGACCCTTTCTTGCCAGGTGCCCTGAAGCCAAGGGTAAGCCACATGTGTTCCCCTGCACTGTCTCTCTCCTTTTCCTTCTCTCCCCCCCCCCCCCACACCTTAGGAGATTCAGAGAGTGGCCTGTCCAAGTGAGCCCTGGATCACTACGGATCCAGCAAGAAGCATGACAACCACCTCATCCAAACAACCTAAGTACAGTACTACAATATGATAATTCAGTTTTCTCAGATATCTGTTCTGAACCAGATGCTTACCTTTGATATTACACACTATTCCACCCAAGGTTGCTAACATTTGATTTAAAAAATATTGGCGAACGGAGCTAGGTCGGAGTGAAACCTGGGCAGAGTCTGCAGGAATCTGGCAGGCTCAGGGCTTATCTAGAGCAGAATCTGGCAAGTAGAGAGTCAAAGCTTGCAGCATGTGAAGCTGAAACTAGCTTTTCAGATGCCAGTACAGGTTGCCTGGCAGAGCCCAGTTTTACAGGTCAGATCAATAAAATGACAGGTTGGTTGGCAATATCAGCTGTAACGCTCAGCTTATGAGGCGTGTCTAGCTATGAAGGTGTGAGTCACTAATACCAGGAGAAGTGCAGCCAGTTGAACTCAGAATGCTTGACTTTCTCTCCTTGACCAGCCAGATTACATTGCCTTGATGTCCTCAAGTTTGATTAGAAAATGGAGCAGGAGCAGACTGTCCGTATCATATTTACGATTGTCATTAATTAGAATCAATGAGTACCTGTGGCAGGTGTCAGCTTGGTCCCTACGGGAAATTCAGGGGAAAAGTGTTGCTTGGAGTGTTGTCTTGACCACAAGAAGCATTTAAAGTTTTCAGTTTGGGACTACACTATTGAGTCCAACCTCATGTAAATTGCATGGGACACAATTACTGTACTTTTCAGTCTGACATTTTGTGAACATTCACGGAATAACTTGCAAGTTAATACATGCCGGAATGATGAAATGAAGGCTTTGACCATTTGTTTTCAAAAGGTCCACTGCACATTTAGTCCTGTGATCAGCTTTCCAGTTCATAGCATACTGTAATCTATTCTTCACTTACAGTTGGTCAGGGCCATCATTAATATGCTTGACTACCAAGCATGTGGATCTGTTTGAAAAACAAACGGGAATGAAAACGAATCTGCCCCATTCATTTTCATTTGTTTTGCTCTGAAAAACACAGTGAAATCAACAGTGAATGAAAACGAATGGCATTGCTCTCGCACCCAATAAAGACACAAAGCAATGCATTGGGTTGAAATGGGCCACAGCTTCATGAATGTCAGATTGCAACAAAGTTCCTAATCCACAAACTCCTCCCCCAAAGCAATGCAGTCTTGATTTTATTCAGGGTCCAGGTGTTACCATCCATGATGGACCCCAGAGTTGAAAAAGGAGAAACAAGGTTGGGCTGAGCTGGGTTCTACAAAAGATGCCCATCAGGCAGGGCTATGTATTTCTACAGATTACTCCTGGTCAGTGGTGTCACTAGGATTGGTGTCACACGGTACAGTAACTCCTTGGTGTTACGCCCATTAACTTTATTAATTTTAATATATAACAGTACAGGTCACCCAACAAATCAGTAACCAACTCAGCTCTTGGAACAATGTCTCATTGGTCTGTTTTGAGTTAAGGAAATCCACTTTTTGTTACATAAGGCAGTTGTGTATTATTTTTCCGGTTAGTTGGCCATAACCTTTGATAGAATACAGATAATTTACAATGGTTTGTTTCATTGCATTCTTCGTGACATTACACATTGAATGATATACTGTATAACATGATGGTATTATTCATAAATACAAAGTTTTAGCAATTTTAGCCACTAGTGGTTTCACCCCCCCACCAGAGGGTGTGAAAAAAAAAACCCACACACCCCTAGTGTGGGCATACAAGGTGAGGCGGTTCAGGACGGACTGAGGGTGTCCCTCTACACATGCTGCTAAATATACTTTTCGGTTTAGCAGCACATGTAGAGGAGTGGTTTTTCTAAATCGTCGCAATTCAAAATAACGGACCAGATGCAAGGAAAGGAGCCAGGATGTGCTTGCACATTCTTAATCACATGGGACTGATCGGACAGTTAAAGTACTTTGAACTAATACAATTTTAGTCCTATACAGACATTACATGCATGTGTATCACGAACATGTGGTGGGGGCTGCTTCTGAAGCCCTGCCCTCAATCCCCGCCATGTACACAGCTGTGGCTGCAGTGACAAACACTGTACCTGGTATAGGGAAATGCTGGTTGTGTGGGGCCAGTGGTGGGGCTTCAGGAGCACAGCAGCACATGGCAGGGCTTGGCGGAGTGCTCACGCTCTCCCTCGCTCTCCCCCCATGCGTTCAGTGTTCAGAGTAATGTCTGCGTAGAGCTTCTGTTTTTTAAATCATTGAGAATAAGTAGAATTTATAAAATTAATTAAACTGTACCAGTTCAACACCTAGGTCTGAAGTCATTTGGCCCACATTACAGGCAAAGTAAGGATTTATTGACATGCTCAACGATTTGGCTCCTGTTGTGGGTGCTTTTTTCTCCCGCAGTGGCAATGGTTACTTGGAACTGAGGGATGAATCTCTTATTCACAGATGAAGTGAAAAGTCATTAAGCCAACACCACTCTATTAGCACTGACACCAATGATACTGAGAGGAATTTGGGAGTTTTATTTATGCACGGAAGAGTTCAAATAAGGGGTTCTTTGGGCGCTCAAGTGCGTTTGTGTCGAGAACTGAGCTAACCTTCCTGAAGCAAACAGCTGTCTTCGGGAAGGGGGAAGGAATCCTGTCTCCATGGAAACATTTGAGGTGGACCAAGCATGGATTAATCAAAATACAATGAATCCTTTTTGCAAGATACTGGAAGGGAAGGAGGGGAGAATTAATTCACACTTGAAATAATGGGAAATCTACCACAGATGTGTCTTGGACATGCACTTCAATGCATTTATAATTAGCATGTGACTGTGGATTTCTTAGTCTGAAGAATGTTGCCATGTTAAAGAAAAGAAAGGAAAGCATTATTGTTTTGCTTTTTATCCCCCAGTGGCTTACATATCAAATTTATTTGGTTTGAAGTGTGTGTGTTTTGGAAGATATTTGGGTTTCGTTGGTATCACATATTTTGTTGCATCAATGATCTATTTTGAGCCAGAGAGTTAGAATAACATTTATTTTGATACTACAATCTGATCCACTGTGAAGTTGTCCCTTCAGTAGCGAAGCTGAGCCAGATGGTACCCAGGGCAGCCCCGCCCCAGCGTCATCGCCCCACTCCCCTGCTTCTGGAATGGCTCTGATTTGGAGCCAAACAGAGGCTGAGGCTCCGCTCACCATTCCGACTGCTTGGAGCAGCGAGCGCTGCACACACCCCGTGGATAGCGCGACACCCCCTGGCATTAAAATTGATTAACTGCCTTCATGCGCCAAATCTACAGGTTTTGCTCTTTGACTTCCAAACCCTCAAGCTCTACCATCTGCCAAGTCAACTCTCACTCCTGGCTCCACCATGCCTGTTCAGTAGGTGGAGCCACTGAGTTGCGCAGATATCCTATGCCGCTTCCCAGCCCAGGCCAGCCTTACACGGCCTCCCCGGATGCACACCAGCTTCAGAGCTGGTGTGCATTCAAGGAGGCCCATTGGGGCACACGCCGCTTATAGCATGGGCCCTGAGGTGAGCCCGCTAGCATGACCCGCAATGAACCTAGGATGCAGCAGCAGCCGCTCCTTGGGCAGGATTGGGCTGCCCATTATAGTATACTGTAATGTGCTTAAGCACAACTGATCAAATGCCGGAAGGGTGTCTAGAATCACAGTCTGGCACTCTTAATACCAAACATTTGGACAAATATCCCATTAACATGAACACCATTAGAACTGTCATTTAAAGTACAGTACAACATTCCCACACTCCCATCGCTGCTGACTGATAGTTGGCAGCAGTGCTACAGTACATGCTGTTGAATCAATAGTGAAAACTGTGAATGGCAAAGCTCTGGCTAAATCATTTTGTGGATAAAAAGATTGTCCTGTGAGGAATAATTATAAAGTATAATTATTAAATGTTGGTTTTTGTAGAATTAATAATTGTAGTAATGTTTGATGCTTAGAGGCTAACAGAAGGGCTGAGACCAAAGGTCAAGAGTGCAGAAGTTAAAAAGTTGAGACACAGGTTTTCTGACTATTGGAGAAGAGGATGTGGTAGAGGGGCCCTTGAAGGAGACAGACAGCAGGGACCAGAATAGTTTGGACAGACAGATGAACCCGTGTAAAGTGGAAATACCTACCAACAGTAGCCAGCTCTCTGAATAGACACAGACGGTTGGGGGTGAGGGGTTCGGAGAATAAACTGGTAGTCAGCAGACTAGAAGGACAAGTAGTCAGCAGAGGTCAGAAAGGGGGCACCCCGTCAAGGAAGAAGCCCAAATATGGATAATGAGTGAGGGGAGATATGTAATGAGTGAGGGGAGATATGGGGCGGAGATAAAGGACCACGTGAAATATACAAGATGTTTGATAGGTTTTGGGAACCTAGCCAATCAAAGGTTTAGAGGAGGAGTAACGGAAATAGGGGAGGAGAACCATTTCCAAACAAGGGGAATAAAAACTGGATACTTTTTGTTTATCGTTGCTCTGATCTTTTGATCAGGTGCCCATTTCTGCAGAAATGTACAATAAAACTATTCTGCTTCACTTCTGGAGTCTGAACTTCATCTTTGGGGTAAGCATATGTGATTAAGATGTATTTCTCACAGTCCCAAAGATTAAAGACCATAGAATCTTGCTCTATTTTTAAGATAACATAGTGGAGGAGTATAACATTTACCGGTAAATTGATTGTGCTTTTTTAAGATAACATAGTGGAGGAGTATAACATTTACCGGTAAATTGATTGTGCTTTTTATGTATGTTAATGTTTTGTGCAAGTTTTTATGTTATCTTTTATGTATTTTAATATTGTAAGTTGCTTTGATCCTGGGAAAAGTGGTGTATAAGTCTTTTTAAATAAATAAATAAATATCTGAAGCTGCCTTCTGCTGAGTCAGATGACTGGTCCATCTAGCTAGTATTGTCTACTGCACTGACTCACTGTCTCAGTGACTGTTCAAGGTTCCAAATGGGCTTTCCAGACCTGCCTGGAGATGCCAGGGAGAGATTGAACCCGAGACCTTCTGCATGCACTGGCGTCGTTGGTGGCGGACCGCCAGGGGGTGACGCGCACGTGACGCGTGCAAAGGGGTGACGCGCGCACCCCTGCGCGCCACCTCCGTGACGCGCGTCACCCGTGCGTCACCGTCCTGACTCCGGACGCTCCGAGGCCGGGGAGCCAGCCTCAGAGCGTCCGGCCCCACCGGCGCTCCAGGGCCTTCTGAAGGCCCGATGGTTCAAAACGTTAAGTTTTACGTTTTTCGCGCATGCGCAGTACTTTTCTGAGGGCAAATGGACAGCCCTTTGCCCTCAGAAAATGTACTGCGCATGTGCGAAAAACGTAAAACTTTGTTTTGAACCATCGGGCCTTCAGAAGGTCCTGGAGTGTCAGCGGGGCCGGACGCTCCGAGGCCTGCTCCCCGGCCGGCTCCCCGGCCGGCTCCCCGGCCTCGAGTTCGGGTGAGGGGGTGTTTGGGGGGGTCACCCTAGGGCGGGGGGGTGACGCGCACCCCCCTGCTCTAGGGTGACGCGCGTCTAGTGACGCTATTGTCTGCATGCTAAACAGATGCTCTGACACTAAACTATAATGGGAACTATTTCAAAAAAGGATATTAACTGCAGACAAATCATAGTACGCTGCCAGGCCAGGCACTCATCAAGAGCCCAAGTGCTTATGTGACCAAGCACAACAGCAATTACCAGCACAGGGTAACTTTTTACTAGAGAATGTTTCAAGTTTACAAATAAAGAATCAGCAAAATAGCAAATATAAGAACCCAAAACATGGTTACATACATTGGGAAGATATTGGTGATCACAAGTCCAGAGCATTCAGGCATAGTATGCAGTTCCGTTTCAGGGGGTGAGATAGTGGTGGATTTAAAGTAATAAATATTATTGGAAATGAAGGGTATTCCCGTGATAATAGGTAAATAAGTACCACAGATGATAAGGGAAAAGTAAGAGTGGCGGGTCAGATCTACTGTAATTACCACAGATACCATCCCGCACAGTGGTTACTAGCTCTGACAATTCCAGAGTCATGATTTTCAGTTATGGAAGCTAAATACTACCAAGTTATTTTACAACCAACAAGAGCAGCTCATAAATTAGCATTTAGAAGGCAAAGACAAGTTAAATTAT
The DNA here is from genome assembly GCA_026170595.1 of Plestiodon gilberti rubricaudatus. NCBI lineage: Eukaryota > Metazoa > Chordata > Lepidosauria > Squamata > Scincidae > Plestiodon > Plestiodon gilberti. The sequence continues at coordinate 113,322,878 of JANXHW010000005.1, forward strand.
GAATTCAAAATGTAACTTAAACAAATGTGCCTGCTTCAAGAGATGTTAATTCAAATTTGAGTGCTCATCAGCAGGGCTGAATATTCAAACTTGACCTTTGCATGGCATTATTCCTTTAGTGTGCAATCATTCATACTTTTTTCACAGCATAGCATTATATTGAAATCAACGGGACGTAATGCGTATGCATTTGTGGGAATGTAGGCTTAATTTCTGAGAAACGCCTGCAATTAACAATGACAAATCCTCTTCATGTTATTTTTTGTGATACTATAACCAGGACTCATTGAGACCTTTTATGCAGTTTTACTGGAAAGGTTCCTCATTTTGTTCTGTCACTGCAGAATCTCCACCAGATTTATAATTAGACAGAGCGAGGCAGGTGCTTAGGTAAGAGATTTAAGATGCCTGTAACGGGAGGCAAATTACTAGGTGTTGAATTTATTATTATATTTTAGGACTGGAAACCGCATTTGAATTTTATTTTATCTTTTTTGCTTTGGGTGCCAAAATATCTGAGGTGAGCACCAGCCATAGAGCTGGCTGATATGGTGTTATACAATTCTGTGGTACAGTACTGTATTATGTAATCTGAGATGAAAACATGTACCTATAGAGCAACAGTTTCACTAGCATTTTCAGTGGGCAAATGAAGTAGGGTTTAGTAATTCTACAATATATTTGTACAAAAATGACCACCTTTCTCTATATGAAGCTGCCAGAGCCCCAAGATTGGCCTTCAGATATCTGTTTGGTACTTACGAGAGACAGGTCCTTTTCGGTGGTGGTGTCACAGCTTTGGAATTCTTTCCCCAAGGAAAGTTGTCAGATCCCATCCCTGACTACTTTTGGGTGATCTGTAAAAATGTTTATTCCACAGAACATTGACAGTGCAATCCTATCCAACTTACACTACTGGTGTAACCAGCGGGGGAGGGCAGGGCGGGAAGCTTTGGAGGAGAGGGGAGATTTCAATCCCCTTTGAAACCCCCTTTGGAGGGGATTTGAATCCCCTTTCCATTCTGGGGCCTCCCGTTCTTACTTTGGGGTTCAAGGTCACATGTAAATTGGATAGGATTGCGCTGTTTTAAACTAGTTGAAAGTAGGATTGGTTTTAGTACTTTTGAGAGAAGCTGTTTTATATTTTGTTTTATATTTTGTTAAATTTTGTTAACTGTATTCTGGTTAAATTTCATTGGTTTTACTTATTTTGGTAATCGTTGATTGCTCTTTGTCTAGCTACCATGGATTATTTTGAAAATAATCATGATAAGAATCATTAAATAAAATACTAGGATATCCAAGGTATATCTTTTTAAAAGCAATGTTTGTTGTTCTGAATCTACCGGTATTTCTATTTTCAATATCTCTTTTTATTTAAATCTCTCAATATCAAAAGGGATGGTTAACTCTCTTTGTTACGTAGCTGCCTTTTAGTCTGTTTTCTATACTGGTTACTCCTATCTGTTGTGGAAAATGGCACTTAGTGGTTCAATGACATTTATATAATATGGTTTCGAAGAGCCCCCTAGTGGTGCTCTTAAGTGGCTGCAGAAATGTGGTGGCTTCCCATCCTCTCTATAGATTCTGCTCTAATCTCTAGTAATTACAGTCTACACAGATTGGAGCTTTTGCAACAGCACAATTTCTCTCTTCTTATCTTAAAGTTTCAGTGTTGCAAAATGAACTTATTTCAGTACCCCAAAATCATTTCTCTGGATCCAGTAAGGTGTTGTAACACGAGTCTCCCTCCCTCCCCATGCTCCACCCCTGATTCCTTGTCTATTTTGAAAGATTGAAGGATTGATTGGTGTCTTTTAGGATTGTCTATAGACTAGTGCTCTTTGCCTGACTTGTATTTATAGCTAAATCTGACACTGTATGTCTTTCAACTCTTATGCTCACATGGAATATCCCTTTTATTTGGAATGTAAGTCATTTGAGGACACTTCAGATGTAATGCTTGAGCTTTAGGATGTTTGTGCAATTGAATTCTGAGTGCCTGATTATTGAACTACTTCTTTTGAAATGGTTATCATATTTTGTGTTTAGGGGGGTTCAGTTCAAGTTCAAGGCAACCAGAGATTTTAGGTTTGGATTCAGTTCAGGTTTACTGCAAAAGCAAACACACACACACACATACACACACACACCCTGAACCAGTTTTGGGGTTCAAGGTTAAGCTTTTTTTGCTTTACGTATCTGTGACAACACAGAGAAAAGTCCTTCTGCATTGATCAAGAACCACAGTTTACATTGCTCAAGAGCGAGGCCATGTGAATGAACACTCACTTAAGTTGATGACATTGCTCTTCATTTCGTGGTGAGTTCTTCTGATCATTATCCCATAACAGACCATCACTGTTCCTTCTGTTTGTCATCTGCTGAGCTCAGTCCAGCTGGCCACAGTCTGTTGTCAAGAAAAGGAGGGCCAGAATAATGTTGGTCTGTATGGCTCTTGATATGCTAGATGGATGCCGAGGGACAAAGGAACCCAGTTACAGGGACCAGTTTGTTAACATGTTTGGCACATATAAAGCAACATTCTGTACGAAACAGAATTAGAACGTTCTTTGGTGGGCATCTGATAAAGTCTTTAATCTTACTGTACTAATTGATGATTTAGTACCTTATGTTCTTGTAAAAGAGCTGGCTCTCATCAGGGTGCCATGCAGGTCAGTGAGTTCCCCAGCGAGACACTAGAACTCGGTGTTCATTATGAACTCCAAATTGGGGAGGCGGCATTTCCTCATTCAAAATTGGAATTTTGTTTCATTGTAATCTTCAGCTGCATGACTCTAATCCACCTTTTAGGCCAATCCACCTGTTTTCATCAGGACCCCTCCATGGGAATCCCTTTTCAACCATACTCTTCTTCACAGTGCCAGGGTTGACCTTATAGCTCTGATTGTGCTCTCACAGAATCACTTTCCCCAGTTGTACAGTTCTTTAAGTTGTTTCCACTTTGTTCAGATTTGTTTATGTAACCGAAGGGGAAATCTTGAGAGTACAGAGAGTTAACACACCAAGCGAAATTGCTTCTGAATAATCAGGAACTCTTGAATTATCTATGGATACTTGACTGCTAGATTCATAGATCCATAGCAGTGTCGGTAACTAACAAGCTTCCTTAACAGGGTTATATACAGGTCCATGTCAAGGCTTCTAACACAGACCTGCTGCAGGGCTTCTTCTAGTAGCTACTGGAAGAGAGGGAAGGGGAAATGTGAAGCATAGGTTATACTTAAGGGAACAGTGCACAGTTAATTAATTAGAAGGGACTACTTTTAAGAAAAAGTTTCACAGTGTTGTTTCTCATCTCTCAAACATGTATACACAGATAATTTAGCCATTTTGGCCAACATGCAAAGTTTAACTGAGCGTTCTTCCAAATTCCAATGTTGGCAAATTACTATCACACAAGTATTTAGCAGCTGAATTTTGGCAGCTGAAAAGTCCCTGTCTCTTGTACCCACCAACTGGATCTCACTTAGTGGTGGTGGACCAGAGAACAAGACCTCTGATGCTGATCTCAGGGACTGGGGAGGTTTATATGGGAAAATCCTGAGCCCAAGGTTTCTGTCTCCCTTTCCTCCCTCTTTTGTGCAGGACTGTATCTTGGCTTGTTAATAAATGTTTCTTGTATATCCACAGAAGGGGAAACTGCTGTTGGTTATATCAGCAATGTGTGTATTTTGCAGGCTGTAGCTATTCAGTATCTCTCTCAATTTCTGTAGAAATACATTCAATGATTGCTGAGTTTTCTGCTTTCTGTTAATGTGAATAGCCACTAGTTGTTGCTGTTGCTCCATCAATAATACAGTGCAAAGCGATTTGCAACTGAGTGTATCAGTATCAGTTGCAAATCTAAAAGCCTTACCAAACAATCTGTCAGGGAATACTAGATATGATCATCATACATATGGGGCTGCCATCTGAAACGGTATCCATGTATCCCTTCCATAACATCTACTACAAATTGCCTTTTGTTGTAACATCATGACATTACCAGTTTTGCCAGTTCGTGCCACTGGAGTCGCGTAAGTCCTATTAGAAAGCTGATCATGAGCTGCATATACTGGCAGCATAATTCCATGTTAGTGAAGGAGATGAGAGTGAACTGAAAAAAGAGTAGAAGGAGAGCAACAGGGAAGAGAAAGAAGAGCTCAACTGAAACACCGATGAACAAACTAGACCAGGGGTTCTCAACCAGTGGTACTAGTACCACCAGTGGTACTTCGGCTGACTGCTGGTGGTACTCAGACTGGCAAACCACTGGAACCCCACTCCGATGTGGCGCTTTTGGTGGCGCATTTTTGCTCCCAAGAGGCTCCTGCCTTTGGCCGAGCCTCTCAGTAACGCTGAGCCTCCTACCTGTGTTTTCTGGCCTACGAAAACCTGAAAAAAACCCAGAAGTAACTGGCGATGATGTCATAGTCAGTCATGTTACGAAATAACTTTTAAAATGAAAACTGTTTGAAAAGGATTGAGAGCAAAATTGAAACATGTGCATGGCCAGGACTGTAACAAGGAAGGATGTGATGCCCATGCCGCGTTTGTATTCCTGCACCAGGAGCCATGCTGTAAGGATTTCCCAAGGCCAGAAGTTGAACCAGAAGGAATACCTGAGCAGCAGACTCCATTTTAACATGTGTCCAAGCTGAAAAACCTGAGCAACCGCCTCCATTTTTGCCATGTGTCCAAAAAGCTCTCACAAAATCTACTCTGCATTTCCCCCCCCCCACTGTGATGCTAAATATCTTCCAAACAGAAGACAATACCGTGCTACCTGAGATGAGTCATACCAGCCTTTGCTTTTGTCTCTTAAGTACCGGACCATCAAGCCAGATCTCTCCACCCTCCTCCCACTTGTTTGTTTTACCCAAGGTGCACTGAGGTGTCCCTTCTAGGACCCCTGTTTCCTGTTTGTCTGTGTACCTGGAGATCCTCTTTAGACATGTGCTCAGCTTCCTATAAAAGGTCGGGACAGCCTGTAATCTCTTCTCTTCCTCCTGTGCTTTGGACTGGTACTGGTGAGCTCCCTTGTTCCCCTTCCCCCCTTGCCCCTCCCTCTCTCTTGCAACCCCCTCCCTTCTCTTTGCATTATCCCTCAGTTAGTCACTGATTTGGTTCCTGAACCCAGCTTGTTCAGAACCTTGGAATCATTTTATTTCTCCCCCTTCTTCCCATAACCCCCCCACTCTTAACTTGACTTCTCAGTCACGCTACAGACTGATAGTCCTACTTTTCATTCAATGCTACAGCATTCCAAGCCAAGGTGAACTCTTGTTGTTGTTGTTCAGTCGTTAAGTCGTGTCCGACCCTTCGTGATCCCATGAACCATATCCCGCCAGGCCTTCCTGTCCTCCACTATCTTCCTGAGTTCGCTCATTTTCATGTTCGTTGCATCGGTGATGCTGTCTAACCATCTCATCCTTGGCCTTCCCCTTCTCCTTTTGCCTTCAATCTTTCCCAGCATCATCAGAGTCTTCTCCAGAGAGTCCTCTCTTCGCATTAGGTGGCCAAAATATTTGAGCTTCAGCCTCAGTACCTGTCCTTCCAGGGAACAGTCAGGGTTGATTTCATTTAGAATTGACTGATTTGATCTCCTAGCAGTCCAAGGGACTCTCAGGAGTCTTCTCCAGCACCACAGTTCAAAAGCATCTATTCTTCGGCGCTCAGCCTTCCTTATGGTCCAACTCTCGCAACCATACATTGCTGCTGGGAACACCATCGCCCTGACTATACGAACTTTTGTTGGCATGGTGATATCTCTGCTTTTTATTATGCTGTCTAAGTTTGCCATAGCTTTCCTTCCAAGGAGTAAGCGTCTTTTAATTTCATGGCTGCTGTCTCCGTCTGCAGTGATCTTGGAACCCAGAAAAGTAAAATCTGTTACTGCTTCCATTTCTGCCCCTTCTATTTGCCATGAATTGATGGGACACGATGCCATGATCTTAGTTTTATTAATGTTGAGTTTCAAGCCAACTTTTGCACTCTCCTCTTTCACCCTCATCAAGAGGCTCTTTAGTTCTTCTTCACTTTCTGCCATTAGGGTGGTATCGTCTGCATATCTGAGGTTGTTGATATTTCTCCCGGCAATCTTGATTCCGGCTTGTGATTCATTCAGCCCTGCATTTCTCATAATGTACTCTGCATATAAGTTAAATAAGCAGGGTGACAATATACAGCCTTGCCGTACTCCCTTCCCAATTTTGAACCAATCAGTTGTTCCATGGCCGGTTCGAACTGTTGCTTCTTGTCCCGCATACAGGTTTCTCAGGAGACAGGTAAGGTGGTCTGGTACCCCCATCTCTTTAAGAATTTTCCACAGTTTGTTGTGATCCACACAATCAAAGGCTTTTGCGTAGTCAATGAAGCAGAAGTAGGTGTTTTTTTGGAACTCTCGTGCTTTCTCCATGATCCAGCGCATGTTGGCAATTTGATCTCTAGTTCCTCTGCCTCTTCGAAACCCAGCTTGTACGTCCGGTAGTTCTCGGTCCACGTACTGCTGAAGCCTAGCTTGTAGGATTTTGAGCATAACCTTGCTAGCATGTGAAATGAGTGCAATTGTACGGTAGTTTGAACACTCTTTGGCACTGCCCTTCTTTGGAATTGGAACGTAAACTGACCTTTTCCAATCCTTTGGCCACTGCTGAGTTTTCCAAATTTGTTGGCATATTGAGTGCAGCACTTTCACAGCATCATCATTTAGGATTTTAAGTAGCTCAGCTGGGATATTATCATCTCCACTAGCTTTGTTGTTAGTAACGCTACCTAAGGCCCACTTGACTTCACTCTCTAGGATGTCCGGCTCTGGGTCAGTGACCACACCAGCGTGGTCATCAGGAACATTAAGATCTTTCTTGTATAGTTCTTCTGTGTATTCTTGCCATCTCTTAATATCTTCTGCTTCTGTTAGGTCCTTGCCTTTTTTGTCCTTTATCATGCCCATCTTTGCACAAAACGTTCCCTTGATATCTCCAATTTTCTTGAAGAGATCTCTAGTTCTCCCCATTCTGTTGTTTTCCTCGATTTCCTTGCATTGTTCATTTAAGAAGGCCTTCTTATCTCTCCTTGCTGTTCTCTGGAACTCTGCATTCAGTTGTTTATATCTTTCCCTTTCACCTTTGCTTTTTGCATTCCTTCTTTCCACAGCTATTTGTAAAGCCTCATCTGACAGCCACTTTGCTTTCTTGCATTTCTTTTTCTTTGGGATGGTTTTAGTTGCTGCCTCCTGTACAATGTTACGAACTTCCGTCCATAGTTCTTCAGGCACTCTGTCTACCAGGTCTAATGCCCTAAATCTATTCTTCACCTCCACTGTATACTCATAAGGGATATGGTTTAGGTCATATCTGACTGGTCTAGTGGTGTTCCCTACATTCTTCAGTTTAAGTCTGAATTTTGCAATAAGAAGCTCATGATCTGAGCCACAGTCAGCTCCAGGTCTTGTTTTTACTGATTGTATAGAGCTTCTCCATCTTTGGTTGCAAAGCACATAATCTATCTGGTTTCGGTATTGACCATCTGGTGATGTCCATGTGTAGAGTCGCCTCTTGTGTTGTTGGAAAAGAGTGTTTGCTATGACCAGCGTGTTCTCTTGACAGAACTACGTTGGCCTTTGCCCTGCTTCATTTTGCGCTCCAAGGCCAAACTTGCCTGTTCCGTTTATTTCTTGATTTCCTACTTTAGCATTCCAGTCTCCTATGATGTAAAGGACATCTTTTTTGGGTGCTAGTTCTAGAAGGTGTTGTAGGTCTTCATAGAACCGGTCAACTTCATCTTCTTCGGCATCAGTGGTTGGGGCATACACTTGGATTACTGTAATGTTGAATGGTTTGCCTTGGATTCGAACTGAAATCATTCTGTCGTTTTTGAGGTTGCACCCCAGTACTGCCTTTCCCACTCTTTTATTGACTATGAGGGCTACTCCATTTCTTCTAAGGGATTCATGCCCACAGTAGTAGATATGATGGTCACCTGACTTAAATTCGCCCATGCCCGTCCATTTTAGTTCGCTGATTCCCAAGATGTCAATGTTCAATCTTATCATCTCATTTTTGACCACATCCAGCTTGCCTTGATTCATAGACCTCACATTCCATGTTCCTAAGCAGTATTGCTCCTTGCAGCATTGGATTTTCCTTTCAACCTCAGACACATCCACAGCTGGACGTCCTATTGGCTTTGGCCCAGCCGCTTCACTCTTTCTGCGTCTACTTGGAATAGTCCTCCGCTCTTCCTCAGTAGCATATTGGACACCTTCCGACCTGAAGGGCTCATCTTCCGGCGTCATATCTTTTAGCCTTTTGGTACTGTTCATGGGATTTTCTTGGCAAGGTTACTGGAGTGGGTTGCCATTTCCTTCTCCAGTGGATCACTTTTAGTCAGAACTCTCTGCTACGACCTGTCCGTCTTGGGTGTCCCTGCACGGCATAGCTCATGGCTTCATTGAGTTACGCAAGCCCCTTCGCCACGACAAGGCAATGATCCATGAAGGAGAGGTGATAGTCCTACAGGTGAACTCTACAGGAGGTAAATAAAGCAAGAACCTTGCTAAGTCTTTGTACTTCCACTTAAGTCTCATAGATCTGTATGCTGTGAGTGTGAGTGAATATGATTGTATTTTTGTATGAATCTGGCTAACTTTTTAGTAAATATTGGAAAGCAACCACGTGTCTTCAATATTATTTAGAACGGAATTCTGCAAAAGCCCAACTCTGGTATACACAGGTAAAGATCCTATACATGCCAAATTGCCATATTTAAGCTATTCCCCTAATTACGAGGGCAATTTTGGTAACAGTCACTTCTGGTGTACACAGCAGGAGAGTGGCACTGGAGGTGGTACTCAGCCGGGAAGGGGTTGAGAACTCCTGAACTAGACTAGAGAACAGAAGAAGAGCCCCCCCCCCAGCTGGATCAGAACAAGGGTCCACCTAATCCAGCATCCTCTTTCCTACAGTGGATGGCCAGATGCCCTCAAGAGCCCCACAAACCAGGGCTTGAAGGCAGGAGTAGTCCCATTCTCCCCAGCAACTGGTGGGCCTCTGACCTTGACTGAATGACTGTTGATTTATCTACTAACAGCCCAATCCCATCTCCCACTATCTTCCGCCATGTGATGATGCGGACAGAGCACGTGCTGCATGCTACATGGTGGAGAGGCCATCAGGCAGCCAGCATAAGAACATACGAAGAGCCCTGCTGGATCAGGCCAAAAGCCCATCTAGTCCAGCTTCCTGTGTCACAGTGGCCCCACCAGATGCCTCAGGGAGCACACAAGACAACAAGATACCTGTGTCCAGTCGCCACTCCCTTGCACCTGGCACAGAGAAAACCCACTTCTAAAACCAGGAGGTTGCTTATGGCTTGTAACCTGTGATGGTCTTTTCCTCCATGAATCTGTCCAAACCCCTTTTAAAGGCATCTAGGCCAGATGCCATCACCACATCCTGTGGCAAGGAGTTCCACAGATGAATTACACGCTGGGTAAAGAAATATTTTCTTTTGTCTGTTCTAACTCTCCCTCCACTCAATTTTAGTGCATGTCCCCTGGTTCTGGTGTTGTGCGAGAGGGAGAAGAATTTCCCTCTATCCATCCCATGCATAATTTTATCTCTATCCACTCTCTCCAGCAAGAGGTAAGTAAAAATATAAATATATTTTACTTACTTCCTGGTAGGCCAACACCTATGGTTCTCCTCAGACCCATGCCACTTATTTTGCTGGCATAAGTCTGAGGAGAGGAAGGGGGCGGGTTGGGCTGGAAAACCAGGGACAGGATCCCGGTGCACGTTGTTGCCGTCAGAATCCACCCCATCCAGCCCCTGAACTACCCCCCTGCCCTTCCCCTCCCTGCCCTGAACCTTCCCTGAACCGCCTACAACCTGCCCCTCACTGGCACCTTACCTGCTTTGGCACAAGCCGGGTCCATCGGTGGTTGGCATGCAGAGCTGCCGCTGTTTGTGCTATTGGGCTCCAACATGCTCAACAGTGGTACACCATTTACGGCACCACTGCAGCCTGTATGATGGCAAACACGAGATCCACTGTCGTAAAGGCCCCGTAGTATTGGGCCAAAAGTCTAGCCAAAATTGGGGGTTTTATGGATAAGAGGGAGGGACATGATACAAACGTATACAATTGTGTGTGTGTGTGTGTGTGTGTGTGTGTGTGTGTGTGTGTGTGTGTGTGTGTGTGTGTGTGTGAGAGAGAGAGAGAGAGAGAGAGAGAGAGAGAGAGAGAGAGAGAGAGGTTTTCTCGCACTTTAACAATACTAGAATAATCCATTGTAACTGATTGGTGGAAGGTTCAAGATGGACAAGAGGAGGTGAGTGCATAACCTATCTTTGGAATTCATTGCCACAAGATGTGATGTGGTCATTAGCTTGGGACTTAGACAAATTCATGGAGGACACAGATCCATCAATGGCTTCTAGTCATAATGGCTCTATGCCACCTCCAGGATCAGGCAGTGTGCTTCTGAATACTGGTTGCAGGAGAGTGACGGCAGGAGAGGGGTCTGCTACCTTCACTGCTTGTGGGCTTCCCAGAGGCAACTGGTGGGTGGGTTGCTATGGGAAACGAAACGGGATGCTGGACTAGATGGGCCTTGGGCCTGATCCAGCAGAGTTCTTAAGTTAAGTGAAAACACTAGCTAGTTGTTTCCTGGAAGTTAATGATGGACTACCATAAGAAGAATTGTTTGTACCTCTTGATTCTTTTCATGGTTTAAGGTTATTTTTACTGCTGCTTCTGTTTTTGATATTTTTGTTGTGACCATGACTGAGACAAACTTGAGAAGGAGGAAAAGAGGGAAGGGAAGAGTTGGATGAGGGCTTTTACTGTGAAATGGAATTAGACATGATTCTCTGGCTAGAACACACAGAACTTTTGAAGAGAGTGAAAGGAGATAATGTCAGAGCTGTCATTCATTACACAGAGCTCACTCATTCTTTTCTTTTTTGTCCCACTATCACCTCTGGTCAGACAGGTTTTGAAGCTCCGCAAACCCTGTTCAGCAAGAGACTGAGGAGGCACATCATGGGCTTCTGGCACAGGGGATGATGGCCCCAGAGGATGTTTGGTAAACACATGGAGGTTCAGTTCAACTGCCAAAGCGGAGGGGGGGAGGAGCCTGGGCCTGAACAGTGCCTGATGGGAGATCATCTGCAGGGCCAGCCTTAGACCAAATAGGGAAAACTCCTCTCCATTTATGTAAAGAAAATGAAGTTATGGGTCTTGCAGCCATGTGATTTTATTGAAGGAAAGAAAAAACTCTAGTCCCCGCTGACGTTTCACCCTGCACTTAGGGTTTCTTCAGAGCAAAAACCTGGCACCAGCCAGTAGATGTTAACTGCCAGTGGAATGCCTGGAAAGTTTAAAGGGACATTGCTGCTTAATCAGAACCGGAAGTGTCAATCTTCGCTGTGACCGGAGATAACCTTTGCTGGTGCGATGTCTTAATCAAGAACAGAAACCAGATCTTGTTCACAAATACAAATCGGACCATCCTCTCCATTTACCCATCTTTTGAATACTTTTTTAATTGAACTTGCAGCCTCTTTCATGACTTTGATTAATGATAGAAAGTTGCCTTATTCCAAGCCAGACCATTAGTCCATCCAGCTCAGTATTGTACACATTGACTGGCAGTGACTCTCCCATGGTTTCTGACCAGCACATTTTTTTTTGTCCCACTGGGAGATCGAACCTGGGACCTTCTGCCCACAAAGCAGATGCTCTACCACTGTGCTACGGCCCCTTCCCTGCAGATAAATCTGAGATTTGTGCAGATAAATCTGTATGCATGCCTTAACTTTGGCATATAAGGCAATAAATTGGCATGGATGGATCTATAAATTGGTAGCTGTTCCTGCCTTATATCAGCAAACAAAAAGAAATGTGCTTCCTTTAATCCTATAGAGGCTTTTTTAATTTTAGGAAATACTGAAAGGCATAGATCCCCCTAAGCATGGAGCCCAAGGTAGTTGCCTGGATCGCCTGTCCCTAAATCTGACCCTGACCACCTGGGACTTGTATGAAAGCTACCTGAGCCAGTGGCATCACAATGGGGGTGCGATGGGTGCAGGCCACAATGGGTGCCACCCTCAATAGTGGGGTGCCACCTGAGCACCTGCAAGCCCCGCTCGACAATTTCATCCCTCTCCAGGTGCAGTCGCCTTGCACTCTCTGAATTGCATGTTTTTGCCATGCTTCGGTGACAGTACATGGCGATTGCGCCCGGAGAGGACCGAAGATTGCCGAGTGGGGGTCGTCTGCAAGAGAGTATTTCACATTAAAAGCAATGCGAAGTTCTAGAAGGTTGGGTGATGATGTCATTACGTCACCCCCAAACATACAGAACACCGGATCCTGCAGGTAAGCTCTGCACCAGGCAGCTCTCACCCCAGCGACGCCACTGACCTGAGATCCTTGGTGGAAAAATAAAGCGTAAATATAACAAATGGCAAATTTCATACCATCATAGGGAAGGAGTCACAGTTCACTGATACAGTTCCTGTTTTGCATGCATTTGAATGTAGAGTCACTACCCAGTATCTAATTAAGAGGCTCTCAGAAATATCTCTGCCTGAGACTTGCTGCCAGCAGGAGTTCATAGTGCTTTGCTAACTAACCTAGGAAGTCAGACCAGTGATCCATCTTACTCCACATTGTCTGCTGTTACTGGCAGCGGCTTGACAGAGTTTCCAATATGGGTCTTTCGCTGCCCTACCTGGATATGCCAAGGACCAAACCTGGGACCTTGTGCACACAGAGCAGGGGCTGTACCTTGAGCTACAGCCCCTCCCAATAACCTGATACACTATATGGCAGCTTCAATTACAGGTTGATTACCCCTTATCCGAACATCCGAAATCCAGACTATTCTGAAATCCAGACATTTTGGGGGCTATGACTTAAAAAAAAACTTTTTCCAGAACCTGGCTGGCATAGCATCAGTGGAGTCACTAGGGCGCGCGCTGCCCCTAAGCGGGGGTGCGCGCATCACCCTACTGACACCCTGATTTTGGGGGGGACCCGACGGGACGCCGCCCCGGGTACCCCCCGCCTCCGCCCCCCTGTTGCAGCTGGCTCCACTCCAAGGCCTTCTCCCGGCCTCGGAGGGTCCAAGGCCGGGAGAAGGCCTTGGAGCGACCTCCCCGGCCGACGCGCCAGGGTCTTCTGACGAAGGCCCACTGCGTCACAACGTTATTTATAATGTTTTTCGCACATGCGCAGACCGTTCCTGAGGGAAAAGGGCTGCCCTTTTCCCTCAGGAACGGTCTGCGCATGCGTGAAAAAGTTATAAATAATGTTGTGACGCAGTGGGCCTTCGTCAGAAGGCCCTGGCACGTCGGCCGGGGAGGTCGCTCCAAGGCCTTCTCCCGGCCCGAGGGAAGGCCTTGGAGCGGAGCCTCTGGAGGGCAACACACTCAGGGGAGGTGACGCACGCGTGGGTTCACGTGTGTCGCCCTCTGCGCGCGTTGCCCTCTGGCGGTCCGCCTGCGCGCGTCACCCTTCGGCGGACCGCCCCACACGCTTCGCAACAGCGACGCCACTGCATAGCATAAGGCATGCTGGGGCACAATTTTTTTTAAAAAAATTGTATAAAATTACCTTCAGGCTATGTGTATAAGGTGTATATGAGACATAAGTGAATTTCGTGTTTAGACTTGGGTCCCATCCCCAAGGTATCTCATCTTTATGCAAATATTCCAAAATCCAGACAAATCCGAAATCCAGACAACTTCCCATCCCAAGCAGGGATAAGGGATACTCAACCTGTATTCAACTCTCTCTGCAAAAAGTTGAATCTGACTACAGCTACAAACTATCTTTACCTAAAGAGCAAGACTTTCAGCAGCATATAATAAACCATGACCTTCAATCCGATATCTAAGTGAACTCCTTATATTAGAAAAACCTGAAGACAGCCAAGTATAATATCTGAAAAGAATGTACTTTGCCACCTCCACTCTCCCTGGACTTGCTCCTGTAAGCAGCCTTGTTTCCTATATAGGTCTTTCAAGCACTATTTTTCCCCAATCAATATCAGGCTAAAGTCCTCAAATTCCACCCGCCTACTAATGTTTATTTATATCTATGTACTTAGCAAGGTTTTCTGTCCTGGATATAGATGAAAAGAGTGACATCTTCGCCTGTGTGCCAGCAAGAAACAGTTTGCTGACCTTGTACTCTGGAAACCTTTGATCGCAGAGGTGGCACAACTGCTGGGGTTGTAAATGAAGCTGCTCCTCATGTTCTGGCATCAGAGACCGACTCTGCTCGGTAGAAGGGTCATAACGAGACGGTTCTGCTCTCCTCCCACCATTTAATCATTTGATTTTGTCTGTAAACCGCTTTGAACTTTTTGTTGAAAAGCGGTATATAAATACTGTTAATAATTAATTTTCTTTTGGATACAAAAAGCACATTTTGCTTCTAACCTGTACAGAGGTGTCACTAGGGTTTGCGTCACCCGGTGTGAGAGATCAGCACGTCACCCCAGAGGTGAATAAGGAGAAACAAGGTTGGGCTGAGCTGGGTTCTACAAAAGATGCCCATCAGGCAGGACTATGTATTTCTACAGGTTACTCCTGGTCAGTGGTGTCACTAGGATTGGTGTCACACGGTCCAGTAACTCCTTGGTGTTACGCCCATTAACTTAATTTTAATATAACAGTACAAATCATTCAACAGATCAGTAACCAACTTGGCTCTCAGAAAAAGTCTCATTGGTCTGTTTTGAGTTAAGGACATCCACTTTTTGTTACTTTTTTTTACATAAGGCAGTTTGTTCTATTTTTCTGGTTATTTGGCCATCACGTTTGATAGGATACAGATAATTCCAAACTGTTTGTTTCATTGCTTTTGTCATGAACATATGATATATAACATGATGGTATTGTTCATAAATACAAAGTTTTCACAATTTTGGCTACTAGTGGTGTCAACTCCCTCCCACCGAAGATGTCACCCGGTGTGGTCTGCCTCCCCTCCGCAGCCCCCTAGTGATGCCACTGAACCCATAGATGAACTTTGAAAGATTTGGAAGTCCTGTTATTTCCATCAGCATGAATGTGGGAAGGCAGGCAAAGCCCTGGTTCTTGCCAAACAGTACGCAGGTTGATCGATTCTCACTGCAGTCAGTCCGAAGGATAAACAAACAGCATTATCATTTTGTTTGGATTTCACATTTTATCAGAACGTTTTATTCCTCAGTCCTTGCTGCATCCCTCTGTCCCCAAGTTGTGTCGTGGGGCACTGACCTTGCAGCCTGCAGCCCGATAGGCCTCCTCTGATTTCCGCCAGCTAAATAGCTGGTGGACGTCGGAGGAGGCCGTGTAATAGCCTAGCTGCCTGGCAGGGACGGGGGTATTGTGGGCGCCATCCCCTGCCCCCTCCCGGGCCGGCTAGGCCAATGGCCCCCCCTCCCTTGCCCGCCAGACTGCCCACGCAGCCGCCGGGGGGAGCGCTTACCTTCCTCCGGTGGCCGTGTCCTCAGTCCAGCGATGGAGTAAGGGAGGCCGGCCTTGCGCTCCCAAGTAGTCACAAACATGCTTTACAGCACGTTTGCGACACTTTACAACGCTGGAGTGCGTGCTCCACCATTCTAAAGTTACCCAGGAATGCTCTGTGAATCTGGGATCTTCCACCTACAAAGCAGATGCCCTACCGCCGGCTAAGATCCAGCCCCATCCTCTCCCTACATCTTCTTCCCTATAAGTACCATAACCTGAGGCCCAAAGTGAATGTGTGCGTGCGTGCATGTGTAACAACTAAAGAAAAAAAAGCCTCCTAAAGAACAGTTCAGCAGAAGAAGCTGTGGACAAGATGGAGCTAAAACAAAATAAAATAAACCTGCGGACAAGCTACCCTCACAAAACCTTAAGCAGCAGGCAATTTCTGCATAGGGATGATGGTTAAAAAGGGAGTCCTCCTCAGTGGCATCGCTGCAGGGGGGGCGGAGCTCTAAGTTCCGCCGCGGTCCGACCCTCCGTTACACGGGTACATGAAGCAGCCCCACCCCCTCGCCTTCGGAACCATTCAAGTCGGTGAAAGCAATGAGCGTGAAGGGGGTCCAGGAGAGGAGGTGCATGAGATGCTCCCAGGATTAAGAAAACATTTTGCCTTGATATACATTTGATTGATCAGATGAGGACAATTTCTAAAAAAAAAAAAGAAAAAAGAATTTGGTTTGAATTTGATCCTGACTACTACAGGCCAACAAAAGTCTCTAATATATTTTATTTTGACCACAATATTTTTTTTGTTTTGGGTTTTTTTTTTAATGTCTTCAAATTCTCTGAACATTTTTTTTTCTATGATTGAAAAGTAACATTTTTGGAAGTTCTACTTGTTCAATACATTTTCAGGAAAATAGCAAATACCGTAATACAGTAATAATTGAAATAAATAAAATAAATAAGCAAAATATATATTTGGGGGAATGTGTAAGCAATTCGAAATTCTCCTGGTGGTGCATGAGGCACCCCCACCATAGGATGCAGCATGGTGTGACTTTTTGGCACGTGTCCATCAGCCGGGGGGTGGGGGGATTTGGATAGGATTGGGGCATATGCTTGTTCCAGAGGAATCACTTCTGACAAGCTCAGAGTCACTTTATACAGAAAAGAGGACGAAAAAAACGTGTGTCCCTGAGAACATCTTGACAGTCTTTTCCTGTACCATGAGAACTATCATTCCCTTCAACACCAGAGTCAATGGCCCCATGCTGACAGATTTGGGGGCAGAATAGGGTCACCAACAAACAAGGGGGGGAAACTGCTGCACACTCAGGCAGGTCTCAGAAGAACATGACTTTTCAAATGAAGTCCTCGGGGGGGGGGCAAAATTCTGAAACAATGAAAAGGAAGAAGGCTGAGCATCTGTGCTACCCTCCTGCTGTCCTTGTAGTTAGTTTATTATTACACATTTATACCTCATCATTTTCCCATGAGGCAGCTTACAACACTCATTGACAATAATCAATTCAATCCAAGAAAAAAATAAAATCCAAGAGCAGCAAAAAGCAACACACCAAAACATCAGCAAAATAATCAGAGGGGATAACAGAGATCAGAAATCAAGGGAACCCAGGAAAAGAATGTTGAAAAAGCCAAGAACACTGGCAAGGAGGCGTGTGTGGATACTCATGTTGTGGCAGGGAGTTCCACCAGCTAGGGCCACTACTGAGAAGGCCCTCTTGAATGTCACCACCAGTTTAGACTCAAAAAGAAGCAAGATTTGCAAGAGAAATCTTGGAATCTGGGCAGCATGAGAGCAGAGGGTAGGCTCAAGCCCTCTCTTCTCAGTGCCTGTTAAACGAGAGAGGACGTGTATCTCACAGGTCCCATTGCAGAAAATGGCACTTTGGAGGTTAAATAGCCACTTTGAGAAATGAAGGAGGTGATTGTTGGTGGGAAAATGGTCCAGAGGTAAGGGGTTAAATACCCCCTATGTTGATGCTACAGTTCCAGTTTTTTCACGTACAATTTTACTTACTATTATTGCTCAAGTGTTGGTAGTCAGAAAACTCTTGCCAACCTACTGCAAATCACCCAGAGCACCATCTGTAAATCCTGATTTGTGTTCTTCCTGCTTCTGTTTTACTGAGATATGTGAAATATCTGTTAGGATTCAGAGCAGAGACTGTATTACACCATTTTTGGAAAATGGGTTGCTATGATAATATACTATTGGAACCTCCATGTCTCTGTGACAGAAATGTTTATGAACCTATGAAGCTGCCTTATACCATTGATCCATTCAGCTCTGCATTGTCTACTCCAGTGGTGTCAAACATAAGGACCAGGGGCCGAATGTGGCCCTGGAAGCTCTTTATCCGGTCCCCGTAATAATTGGGTTCTCCCAGCAGTGCCCTTTCAGCAGCGCTGCTTCTGCTGAGGGAGGGAGAGACGGAAGGAGAAACACTATGGGGCAAGGGGCAGACCAAGAGAGATGAGAGGAGACGCTGTGAAGGTGCTGGGAGAGTCCAGTCATCATGCGGGCTGCCCTTTTAGCAGCACTGCTTCTGCCAAGGCATCACTTCAGTTCACAGACCACCTCTCAGCTGCTGAGCTGCGAAGTGACACTGCGGCAGAAGCAGCGCTGCTGAAAAGGCAGCCCATGTGATAACTGTGCTCTCTCATATCTTGAAAAGATGGTCAAGATTTGCACATTTTCTCTTCTGTCATTTGCAGCTGATCAAGGGCTGGGCAGATCAGGAGGTAGTACGTTATGTTTTATCGACGGAGATGGATGGCGTAATGGAAAGATCGGCAGCCTTTGTTGATACAATCATTATAGCACGTAAAGCTGATAGTATTCCCTAAAATGTTTAAGCTGTAATTTTGTTGTGCTTGTAGATGTTTGTAATATAAATATTATGTGTTAAGTGCAGAGGTGACAGGCGCCTGGAGGGCGCCCGGGCGCGTGGGGGCGAGGCCAGCATCACGTTGCGCCAACACGCCCCCCCGCCCGTTTTGCTCCCATTTCGGAGCCAAACCGGCTCCAGGGAGGGAGGGCGGGCCCAGACAACGACGCTACTCTTCGGAAGACGGTGAGTTCGCCGCCCGCCCGCGATCGAGTGCCTGGAGCTCCTGCTCCACGCGCTCCACCGTGGTTCCGCCTCTGGTTAAGTGTTACGTTTGTTTGTTTTTGTTTTTATGCCAATAAAGGTTCCTTACTTACTTACTTACTTACTAATCAGTTTCTATGTGAGAACAAAGTGCTTATTTCTGGCCATCATCTGCTTAATGACATCACTTCCTGCTTAAGGATGTCACTTCTGGCCCTCAGCAGGTGCCATGAAAGTGGTTCGGCCCACTATATAAAATGAGACCCCTGGTCTACTCTATGCTGGCTGGCGGTAGCTCTTTGGGGTTTTGTTCAGGGGTCTTTCCCAGCCCTACCTGGAGGTGCCAGGGATCAAACCTAGAACCTCTGCATGCAAGCCGTGGGTTCTGCCACCACCCTCAGAAAGCTGCATGTTGGAAAAGCCTAATGAGATTTATAGAATGTGAGTAAAGACTTCCAAACTAACTCTGTTGTGAAAGCAAAGAAATAAAACAGAAAAGCTCTTCCTAGTAGGTTTCTAGAAGGAAAATGAGGACACCAATCTGCCTCAGGGCTTTTACTACACTTCCTATGGCCTCATTTAGTTCTGCATTCAGGGACTATGAACAGCTGGTGCATGTTGCTTAGGGCGGGGTGGGCCGACAGCTGGGGTGGGTAGTGTCAGGTAGCACGTCGTCGTCGTCCTCGGCACAGATCTCCAGGGACCTACTGGCACGCACAGCCCCTTTGCTTATTCAACTAGGTTAGTCAAACAATCCAGGCTAACAGGCTGTAGAGACTACTAAACTCAAAAAGTTGAATGTAGCCTTCTCTAGGGTTGAGGGAGCCAGAGTGTGGCCCCTTGCAAGTCTCCTGAAGCGTCTCTTAGGCATTTGGTCTCACTGTTGGTTCAACTCGTTCTCCAAGGGCTGCATCGACCAGAACAGAGACTGTGGGTGTGGGATGGCAGTTCAAAGGTGACATTGGTCAAGTCAGTGCAAGGAAGTACAACTACTGTATATCCATGGCCAGCCCAAGACCTCCTGACACCTGAGGCAACATGCCAAATGCTGCCTCCCTTATCTGATGAAGTGCCAGCCTCTGCTCCTCCCATTCTCCCGTGTTCTCGCTCAGCACTCTCCCCCCCCTCCACATTTCTTCTTCCTTTCTGTCCCCCTCTTCCTTTTCCAATCCAGGAAGTGGAAGGAGGGGAAAAAAGGAACAGTGGAAGCAAGTAGGTGGACAGAGATGGGTGTCCCCACCAACCTGCTGCTTGAGGCAACTGCTTCAGTTCGTCTCATGGATGGGCCAACTCTGACTATATCCATCTCAACTTAACATTTCCTCCCAGCCCACAGGTGTACACATTTAACTCCTGTTGTGTACAGTATATACAGCCTTGGGTAAAAATGCCTTAATTTAGGCATGCAGGATAAAATGGCAGACCTTCAGCTAAATCAGCAGGACTCTGGTTCTCAGAAAAATGATTATAACTACAGTAGGTGTGGGCAGGAGGTTGAGCTGTCATCTTACCTCAAAAAGCTAAGCAGGAGCAGTTGATTGAATGGGAGACCGAGAGGCTGCTGGCATGTCTGTCCAGAAGAATGGAGTGTGGAAGGGTCAGCTGGCAAAAACCAGATACAGGTATCCCCCGCATAACGCGATTTTGCATATACGACGGAGGTCCCCTAAAGTTAAAAGAAGTTTTAAAAATCACCTTACTTAACTTTTGGCTGAAACAACTCCATTTTCAAGGCTTGAATAATCTTGCTTAACTCGCTGCAGAGGGGAAGTTGTACAAATTGATGGTAAGGCCGCATCTGGAGTATTGCGTCCAGTTCTGTTTGCCGCATCTCAAAAAGGATATAGTGGAACTGGAAAAGGTGCAGAGGAGAACGACCAAAATGATTAGTGGGCTGGGGCATCTCCCTTATGAGGAAAGGCTACAGCGTTTGGGGTTCTTCAGTCTAGAAAAAAGTCGGCTGAGGGGGGACATGATTGAGACGTATAAAATTATGCATGGGATGGAGAGAGTGGATAGAGAGAAGTTCTTTTCCCTATCACACAACGGTAGAACTAGGGGACATACACTAAAATCGAGTGGAGGGAGTATTAAAACAGACAAAAGAAAATATTTATTTACCCAGTGTGTAATTCATCTGTGTGCCACAGGATGTGGTGATGATGATGATGATGATGATGATGATGATATACAGTATTTATATACCGCTTTTCTGGTCATTGGATTTCTCCTCTGACTTTATTCAAGGCGGTGTACATGGGCAGGCTGTTCTAAACCCCAAGGTTTTTTTACAATATAATAACGTTCTAGTCTTTCATAGAACCCTTCATTCGAGATGTTGCTTTCACAGTCCAGCTCTCTCTCTCTCTCTCTCTCTCTCTCTCTCTGGCGTTCGCCTCAGCACGCTTCAGCTTCAGATAACACCGGCAACCTTGATTGTCACTCAAGCGTTGCAGCTGCAGCTTCACTCCCCCACAATGACTCTGCAGCTATCAGCTCGGCGTGCCAGCAGCTCTCCGACAGACTTCCGGCCGTCTTGAACTGCTGTCCTGCAGATCTTCAGACAGATTTATGAGACGAACGTTCTACATCCTGAGCCTGACGTCCTGCCCCTGATGGCACCTGGCCTGGATGCCTTTAAAAGGGGATTGGACAGATTTATGGAAGAAATGTCCATCACAGGTTACAAGCCATGATGGGGAAAAGCAACCTCCTGGTTGTAGGAATAGGTTTTCTCTGTGCCAGGTGCAAGGGAGTGGCGACTGGACACAGGTATCTTGTTGTCTTGTGTGCTCCTGAGGCATCTGGTGGGACCACTGTGTGATACAGGAAGCTGGACTAGATGGGCCTATGGCCTGATCCAGCAGGGCTCTTCTTATGTTCTTATGAAGCCTCCTCTGGGTTGTGCGACTCCCCCCTCTCTTTGCTCAGGGCTACATGGGGGCAATCCTATGCACAGTTAATTGGGAATCAGCCCCATTGTATACAGTGGATTTGCTTCCAAACGAACGTGGATATGGGCTGGGCTGTATTAGTAAGGCTGTTCTGGCATTTCAAGCTATGTGGGAAAGAAGCAAATGTTCTATAAATAGAGATAGGCAGCGCCTGCTAGGAAGAAAAAAAATGAAAACCTGTTACAATAGAGTGAATGTAGTAAAGAACAAAACAAAACAAAAACACTGGCCCCATTTCAAGGATTATGTCAAGGTAGCGTGTATGTAGATTATCCTACTACAATGCAGTTCCTGCCAGTTGTTGGCATTAACTTCTTTGGGAAGTCCTTGGCATCACACAAGGAATCCCCGTAATGAACCAATCACAACTCAGCAATGCTACAGCAGCATTTCACAGGCAGCGCAATCCTGTGTAACCTTGTAACGGTAGATGCACCAGTGTAAGTGCACTTACGCCAGTGTAAGTGCACTTACACCGGTGCATCTGCTGTTGCACCGGTGCATCTACTCACTGGCGTCACTCGAGGTGGGGCGGAAAGCTAAGTTCTGCAGCTTTCTGCCCCACCGTTACTCTCCGGTACGAGGCGCCCCGCCCCCTCGTCATAGGAGCCCGTCAGCGGAGAGAAAGCAACGCACAGGAGAGTCCCTGCGCATTGCTTTCTCTCCGCTGACGGACTCCTATGACGAGGGGGCGGGGCGCCTCGTACTGGAGAGTAACGGTGGGGCGGAAAGCTGTAGAACTTAGCTTTCCGCCCCACCTTGAGCGACGCCAGTGCATCTACTGTTATACCGGTGCAAGGTTACACAGGATTGCGCTGACAAAGTATTAGCGCTTTCTTTGGAGAGTGGGAGGAGCAGAGTGGGAGGAGCAGAGGCTGGCACATCATCAGGTAAAAGGAGAGCAGTATTTGACATGCCGCTTCAGGCATCGGGAGCTCTTGGGCTCAGTGGCGTTTTAACGCCTTCCGGCGCCCGGGGCGGGGGCTGGAGCACCCCGTCGCGCCAGAGCACGGCTGCCGTCCCCCCGGGAAGCGGCCCGTCACCGGCTTCCGGAGACGCTTTGCTCTGAAGCCGGGAAGCCCTCCTCCTTGCGACCGCCCAGTTCGGCGGTCGAGGGCTTTGTGAGCCGGCCGAACGCGTCACAGGCTTTTATTTGGGTTTTCTGCACATGCGCAGAACCTTTCTGAGGGCAAACGGGCAGCCTGTTTGCCCTCAAAAAGGTTCTGCGCATGTGCAGAAAACCCAAATAAAAGCCTGCGACGCGTTCGGCCGGCTCACAAAGCCCTCGACCGCCGAACTGGGCGGTCGCAAGGAGGAGGGCTTCCCGGCTTCGGAGCAAAGCATCTCCGGAAGCCGGTGACGCGCCGATTGGATGGTGATTTGAAGTTTGGTTCAGATATCTTCCCGTTTGCGTGGGTTTGCGATATACCGTGTGGCCAAAGGTTAGATCTTCTTCCCTCCTGACCAAAACATCCAGGAAGGCAATAGAAAATAAGACCATTGCCTTCCTGGATGTTTTGGTCAGGAGGGAAGAAGATCTAACCTTCGGCCACACGGTATATAGCAAACCCATGCACACGGGAAGATATCTGAACCAAACTTCAAATCACCATCCGTCACAGCAGAACTCATTGATCAACTCACTGATATACAGGGCACTCCATGTCTGTGATGACAACTCTTTGGAGGCTGAAAGACAGGTCCTCACTCAATCATTGACAGCGAATGGTTATAAAAGAAAACAAATTAACGAGTGTGGGAGGAAACAGTTAAAAAAGAAACATCATGTTCCAGCGCCTGGAGAAAGTAACAACGGGAGGCAGACCGAGATCAAATAACAACCCTGGCTTTCATTGCCCTTTATTCAGGGCACGACGGACAAAATAGCCAGAATCTTCAGGAACTACGACGTAAAGACCATCTTCACTCCGACAATTAAAATAGAACAACTGTTGCATAATCCCAAAGATCCCAGACCTGCATTATCAAATCCTGGAGTGTATGAAATTGAATGCGAATGTGGGAAAATTTACGTAGGAAATACGAAAAGACCGATAGGGGTGAGACTGCGGGAACATCAAAGAGCTACAGAGACACAGCAAGAAGAAAGATTAGCAGTAGCTTCACAAGTAAAGGAATCTGGACACAGGATTAAGTTTGAGCAAACACGTTCCTTGTTCCATGAAACGAAACTTAAACAAAGACTAAATTTAGAAGCTCTGATGATCTCACAAAAGATTCCCTCAAAATTGATGAACCGCCAACAAGAATTGGCATTTGCTAATAAAATTTGGATGCCCATTTTAAACGGACCGCGTAATAAGTACTGAAAGACTCTAGGGTTACAGGAAGGACTTTCCGGTATCAATTAGCGGGTTCCCGCGCTTTCGGGCTGTGGGATGGTATTTAACTTTTAACGCTTCTCGGTTGTCTTTTTCATCTAGCAGTTGTTTAAACTGCATATCGCCTTGAGAAAGCTCCACGCGAGGAGTGAAACGTTGGCTTGAGAAACAAAGATCCCCCTTGTCTGTAGTTGGAGAAACCCTTTCTGTGCAATATCGTCTGTGTACGTTAAAGAATTCACCAAACCACAACTGCGGTAAAAGGATTTTTATTTCTTTATTTCAATCGCTTACATGGCTGCAGAACCCATACTTCCCAGAACGTTGACAAATTTGAGAATGACCTGCTGGGGCTAATTCGCAGGTACTTCAAATAAAAGAATCCTAGAAAGCTTCCTCCCTCCCCATGGATATGTACAGGGTTAAATGGAAACCGACTCCTACAGGATCTCATTCCCTCTAACATGTCACAGATGAAACCAGGGGCTCGAACGCCTGTCTTCTCATCCCAAGGATCCTTGCCAGAGCAAACAACCATCCCCTCTCCCCATATTATATTGTGCACTGCTACCTACAGCTCTTCCACCTGACAAGGCTGCTGTATGCTGCATGCATTTCCTCAGCAATGCACTGTCCTGTCCTGGCTTCTGAAGTAGGTGAAACCAGCGGCGGAACTACGGTGGAGCGGGTGGAGCAGGCGCTCCAGGCGCTCCACCGCGGGGGGGGGGGGCGGCCAGAACGCGGTCGAGAGAACTCACCGGCTCCTGAAGTAGCGTCGCGTTTTGGCCCGACCTCCCTCCCTGCAGCCCGTTTGGCTCCGAAATAGGAGCAAAATGGGCGGGGGGGGGCGCGTCTATGTGACGCGAGGGCGCGTCGCGATGCTGGCCCCGCCCCCTTGCTCCAGGGGCCCGCTCGGCAAGTTCCGCCTCTGGGTGAAACTGACCAAGAGTTTCCTTTTTCAAACTTAAAAACAAATTATTTATTTTTAAATAAATACATGCCCGAGGTGGCATGCCAAATGCTGTCGTTCCCCCCCCCCCCCAACTTGGTGATATGCCAGCCTCTGCTCTTCCCTGGATTGGAAAAGAAAGAAGGGGGTGGAGCAGAGGAGGAAGTGTGGAGGAGGAGAAGCGAGTGGTAGAGCATCTCTGTTGTAGCCCACCACTCTCCTTCACACTTCCTCTTCTGCTCCACCCCCTTCTTTCTTTTCCATTCCAGGCTGGGAGGAGGAGCAGTGCAGGAATGTGGGCAGATGGAGGTGTGTGCCCTCCACCAACCTGCTGCCTGAGGAGACTGCCCCAATTGACCTTATGGATGAGCCAGCCCTGGTCCTAACCCCTTAGTGGTAGCAGGTGACTGAGAGAACACAGTGGCTCACTGGTGACAACTTAGCCCACTTGTCCTATGAGCACCAGCAGTGGCTGCCACTGCCAGGGCACCAACTGCCCCACCACATTTTTCCTGACACCAAAGCTAACTTGCTTCCCAGACGTACTCCACTTTGGACTCACAGCAGTACTGGGTGGTGTTTTAGTCCCAGAAATAGTCTCACTGAAGCTGGTGGGCTTGGAGTCGGAGGCCTGCTGCAAGAAAGATGGGGGAGCTGTCCAGCTGGGAGGGAAGGCTGAAGCCTGATTCACACTGCAGTTTTCCCGGCGCGGATGCCCCTGCCCCTGCCTCTGCCCCTGCGTATGCGCTTGTCTATGCAGTTGGAGCTGGGGGAGTGTCTTGCCGCCTGTTGTCCCTCCTTCTGTCCCGCCTTCTTAAGAAAGCGCAGCTGTGATTTGGTGAACAGAAGTGCGCTCCTCCGATTGGTGGGCTGCCGTAGCTCCGCGAACATCCCCCAGCTCCGCAAGCGCAACCCCTCAAAAGTTGAGGGGAAACCAACTTTCCTGCCTCTGCCTTGCTGCTCCGCAAGCTGCTCCGCAAGCATAAAAACAGCTCCGCGCTCCGCTCCGCAGATCCGCAACGAGCCTAGAAAACTGTAGTGTGGATCAGGCCTGACACCAGAGCCAGAGTCCAGGACATGATCAGGGAAAGAGCAGGGGAGCTGTCCACAAAGTCCCTGAGCCACAGACGGAGGAGGAGCTGCTGCGCAAGATGGTTGTTGCAGCAGCAGCAGCAGCACCAGCCAAGCAGCAATGGAGGGTTCTTGTAGACCTCGTAGCCCCACTCATCCTAGTTCTACATTGGAGATCCTGATCCTGGATTAGAGCTTAGTGAAGGAAGGCCTTGTTCTTGATGGTGGCTTCTATCTGGGTTCCCTGCCATCTTTGTTCTTAGGTTCCCAGAGTTATCAGCACGCATGGGAGGAGCTCAGATATATCCAAGTTTCCAGGTGGGGTATCCAAGCTGCCTCAGTCTCCACTAGCGAAGACTAACTCCTCCTGATCTCAGAATGTATTGAGGTCAGTGGAGGGGGGCCTCCCTCTTGTCAGCAGGTCCATTATTCAGGTAATGACAGCCACTCAGAAGAGGCAGCCATTTCATGGAACATGTGTGCGTATACATATATAAGAGACTAACAGCGCAATCCTGCACAAATAAAGGCTGGCAGAGCAAGTGCTCTGCTGGCCTAGGGTGTCA
This sequence comes from Plestiodon gilberti rubricaudatus, assembly GCA_026170595.1. Taxonomy (NCBI): domain Eukaryota; kingdom Metazoa; phylum Chordata; class Lepidosauria; order Squamata; family Scincidae; genus Plestiodon; species Plestiodon gilberti. The sequence continues at coordinate 113,349,349 of JANXHW010000005.1, forward strand.
CGAACGTTGGTCAACAAGACCTGCAGAAGACCATGACAGTAGTTTACAAAATTGTGAATTAAAATGGTTCACTCTCTCAAAATATATCTGAACTAACAGGTGCAGATTTATTTACTTACAGCTTTCTAAATATCCTACATTCCTCCAAGGAGTTCAAGGCAGCAATCATCCATACTGCAATCCTATACACATTTACCTGAGAGTAAGACCATTGCGTTCAGTTAGTCATGCCGGCCACATGACCACAGAAGCATCTTTGGACAACGCTGGTTCTTTGGCCTTAGAAATGGAGATGAGCACCGCACCCTAGAGTCGGACACAACTGGCTTTCGAGCAGGGGATACCTTTACCTTTAAGACCATTGAACACAGTGGGAATAAACAGGATTGTGCTATTAGTGAGCTTCATAGCAGGGAAGGCATTTGAACCCAGGTCTACACCTGATGACAATTGAAGTACTACACCACATTGGCAAGCAAAAGGAAGACCTTCTTCACATAATACTGTATGTCCTCCTTGGGCACAAGACGTGTCAACAGTCTTTAGTGCAAATTAGATTAGATGTTTCATTTCTGAGCCACTTTTCCACATGAGAGATCAAAGCAGCTCCCAGTATGTGAAACAGAAACAGCCATGTGTAACGTTACGTCAGCAATTGATGAGCGTTTCAATACCTATTCATTTCAGAACATAATACCAACAGTTCAATAACAGTTTGTGAGCAAATCACACATTTACAAAAAAGCCCACAACCAAGCTGGCCATTCTGCACAAATGTAGAAGGAGTGCCATCAACCAGTGGTGAAACAAGGGTGGCGCGAAGGCAAGTAGTTGTGCAAGACTCCGTTACACTGGAGTCAGCGGCCCCTCCCCCTTGCTGTTGGAGCCATTCCAGCAGCAACAGGGGAGTGTCCTGCGTGTTGCCTTTGCTGCCAGAATGGCGCCAACAGCAAGGGGGAGGGGCCGCTGACTCCAGTGTAACGGAGTTTTGCACAACTACTTGCCTTCGCTCCACCCTTGTTACACCTCTGCCATCAACAACAGCAATGGGAATTTTTGAAAACCCAAGTGACTGGCCGGCAACCTGCCTCACACATAGGTTGCCATAATCTGGGAGATGCAGCCACTCCACTGCGGTGGGGGGGGGGCTTCCTTTGACCAGCCCCACTCTGCATGAGGCTAGGCATGGAGAGGCTGCACCGGATTGGTGTCTCGGAGCTTTCAGGGTGGAGTTTGGGCAGTTTTACTTACTTGCCATTGCTTTGTGAGAATTGCGCCTAGGCCCTCTATCACCTTAGCATCTTTTCCTTTTTGCACATGCTTGTCACTACTTTCTACCCCTTTTGCCTGCTATCCCCTGTTTTAATAAACTTCCCTTTTATCTATAACCTGCCTGGTTTGGGTGATGGGCAGTTCAATTCTGTGTAAGGATACCTGGCCAGCCTAAAGGGCTGGCCGCGGTATCCAGTGGCCATCCTGGGCTGCCCCGGGGCAGCTTGGGAGGACCCTGGGAGAAAGGGATGCTCGTTCCATTCCCCGCATGCAAGCTGGCTGAGGACCTATGGGCCTATTTGAATGTATGCCAGCTCTGGAGCTGGTGTACATTCGAGCGGGGGGAGGGAGGTGGGCCGTACCAGCCTGGGAGAGGACTTGGGATACCGGCGGAGCTTGCTGCTGATATCTCCACCCTCTCCTAGCCCGGTTTGGCCAACGGCCACCCCCCAGGCTGCCCCGTTCTGCCCTCCCCCCACCCCTGCACCAGCTGGTGCAGGCCTTACCTTCTGCTGTGGGCACGGGGACAGTCCGCTGGGGGAGAGAGGGCTGCCGGTCTCCTCACCTGTGGCCCTTACTCTCCAGGTGCTGTAAACACGCATTACCATGCGTTTATGATGCCCAGCACCGGGGGAGTGTGTGCTCCCCCGGTGCTGCTCTACACAGGATCGCGCTGTCAGTGAAGAGTGTGTTGCTTTGCTTCCGTGACCAGTGGGGTTCCAGCCACACAAGTGGAAGGGACATCTCTAACAACGCATTCCTAACCAACTTTCCAGTGCTGGTGTAGCCATGCCAACAGGGTGCACACTGCATTTTGCAGTGGAGGGGCATTCATGGAGGCCTCTTCAAGGTTCCCTTACCTCGGGGCTGCATTGCGACTGCACCAGCGCTGGAACGTTGGTTAGGATTGCGCTGTAAGGCATCTCCCCCCTCTCTGATTTTAACATTGGTGGTTGCAGTGATTACTAGTTTTATCCTGGAATAAAGGTGAGTTTGGGGCTGAAAGGAGAGTGCCAGGTGCAGGAGCCCCTTCCCTTGACTATCACACCTTACCACAATCATGTAAGGGAAATACCGGTAAGTATTATTATCCCCATATTGCAGGTGGGGAAACTGAGGCTGAGAAGGGATGGCTTGCCTAAGGGCACCTAGTAAGTTCATCATAGCAAAAGTGAGGTTCTAACTGGACTTTCTTGGTTCATAGCTCAATCTCTGACACAACACCAGCTCCATACCAGGATAGTTGTGATGTTGATTTAGATAAAGTACTTGTGGGTCTCGAAACACATGAGTTGTGCTGCATAATCGCTACTCTTGGCACCAGCATGCAGAAGTTCATAGACCAGTGGCCTGGGCCAGCGTGATGTTTTTCAAGTTCTCACATTATGGGCTATAAATAAAGTAATTGCACACAAATGGTGTGATGCCTCTGAAGGGGTAACGGTCTAGAGTCCATTTACACTGGGGTTTTTATAGCACTCTAAATTGCAGTGTTCTAAAAAAAAGATTTCAAACGCAGTAATTTAAAGCACATTAAGGGAGTATTCATTTGTGGGGGTGGTAATGAAAACCTTTCTACAAGTGGTCGCAGTTGGCACCTGCCCTAGGCAGCTACCACAGATTCCCATCTAGCTGGCTGGGGAATTGTGGGTCAGCGGATCTTCTCAGAGTGTTCCTAGGAAATGATTAGTAGGAAGCAGCAATATACTTGTGGTGTGGGGATGCTGTAGAGCCGTTGCTTCCAAACTTCATGGCCTCCTCACTGGAAAGCTTTCCACATCCACTTATCTGCTAAGGAACTGCTATTGGTCTGTCACAAGCCCCTTGTGTGGGACAGAAGACTCTGGAGCATGTCCCACACGCTTAGTTCGTGGGACATACCGACCAGGTATATTAGTCTTCCTTTTCACCACATGTGTACTTGAGTACACCCTAGAATTCATGCAAACAGGGTGGCATCAGGGTCTCTCACCCGCTGAGGACCCACCCAAGCCCTGAATTCTGAGTGCCAGGGTAGGGGCAGCACGCAAAGTGACCTCAGAGGGCAGGTGACCCATTAGACGCTGATGGGGTCTGAGTTGTCTGTGACGGATCAGGAGAGAGATCTTGGGGCGCTGGTGGACAGCTTGATGAAAGCATTGACCCAGTGTGTGGCGGCTGTGAAGAAGGCCAATTCCATGCTCGGGATAATTAAAAAAAAGATTGAGAATAAGATGGCCAGTATTACTATGCCATTGTATGAGTAGATGGTAAGGCCACATCTGGAGTATTGCGTCCAGTTCTGGTCGCCACATCTCAAAAAGGATCTGGTAGAACTGGAAAAGGTGCAGAAGAGAGCAACCAAAATGATTAGTGGGCTGGGGCACCTCCCTTATGAGTTTGGGGCTACAGCGTTTGGGGCTTTTCAGTCTAGAAAAAAGGTGCCTGAGGGGGGGACTTGACTGACAGCACAATCTTATGGGTGTCTACTCAGAAGTAAGTCCCACTGTGTTCAATTGGGCTTACTCCCAGGAAAGTGTGCATAGGATTGAGAAACATAAAATTATGCATGGGATGGATAGAGTGGATAGAAGGAAGTTCTTTTCCCTATCACACAACACCAGAACTAGGGGAAATCCACTCAAATTGACTGGCAGGAGAGTTAGAATAAAAGGAAATATTTCTTAGCCCAGTGTGTAATTAATCTGTGGATCTCCTTGCCACAGGATGTGGTGATGGCACCTGGCCTAGATGTCTTTAAAAAGGCATTGGACAGATTTATGGAGGAAAGGTTTACAAGCCATAATGGGTATAAAGCAACCTCCAGGTTTTAGAGGTAACCTATCTCTGAATGCCAGATGCAAGGGAGTGGCAACAGGATACAGGTATCTTGTTGCCTTGAGTGCTCCCAGAGGCATCTGATCTGGTGGGCCACTTTGAGATACAGGAAGTTGGACTAGATGTGCCCTTAGCCTGATCTGGCAAAAATATTCTTAGGTGGGAAGCACCTTTGCCACAAGGCCCCCAACAAGAAGCCCTGCACCCAAACACTTCCCTTCAGCTGCTCACAGTAGGGGAATATCTGCCGTGGTGGACCAAGTATCATGAAGAAACTTCTCTGCCATTAAGAGAGGTCTTCTCACTGATAACCAGCCTGCTAATGAAGCCAGGTGAGGTGGAAGCCTTGGACAGCAGACTGGCAGGAGGCAGCAGGGAGCCCTCCAGGTGCACCATGCCTGCCTTCTGTCTCCATCAGCCACTTGGCAGGAAGCGCCTGGGCTAGGGCCAACAGCTGCCCCATGTGGCTAGGATCACCAGCCTTCCAGAATTGGGCTGCGGTCACCAAGAAGCAGCATCAGTCTCCAGGTGACTACAGGTGGGCCCCTGTCATCCGCAGATTTCACTATCCGCAGATGACTGTGGATGCCACATAAAAAAGAAAAAAAGTTGTTTAAAAGTGTTCCCTTATCTAAGTGCAGCAAACCGCACCGGCTGCAGGACAGTCTCTGGCTCTCCCGAAGGCCACTTCTGGGTCACGCACCATCTCTCTTGGCCCCAGCTCACCCCAGAATGCATTCTGAGGTGAGCCAGGGCCAAGGGAGGGGGCTCGTAACCCAAAGTGGCCTTTGGGAGCACCAGAGACTGTCCTGCAGCCCTACTTTTACCTTTCATTGTAAATAAATATAACACCGAGCGGGCAAATGGGCAGTGTTGAACTCTGTTCCTCTACACAACAGACAGAGATATGTACACAGTACACAGATCTCTTCTCTTCTGAACTCTAAGAAAGAAACATGCCCAAGGCCAGCAACCTCGAGTACTTGCACCGACCTGTTGTCTTCTCCCTAGCCAGCCAGGAAGAGGACGCTGGGCAGGAGCAGTGGTGTGGAGTGGAGGCCCTGACTCCTCCTCCCATTTCCTTTCTCCGTTTCTCATCTTGCTGCTCTTTGCAAATGGCAGGAGTGGAGGTGGCCAGCTGGGGCAAAGCAGAGCAGGAGGAGTGTGCAGAGGTGGTAGATGAAGTGCTGAGGAAGATGGCAGGGAACGGGGCAGGGGGCAGCTGCAGAAAAATGGGGGGGGTGAGCATGGTGTGCTGTGAAAAATAATCAGGGGCCACTCAGGAACAGACTAGGCGTAGGTCTGCACTGCACCCGGAGGAAAACTTCATCACCCGCTGATGTTTGCTCATCAAAATGCCCTTAAAGGCACAGTTCTGGGGCCAGTAGAAAAGCAGGCAGGCTTGGGTGCCTGACCTATCTGTGCTTTTTATTTTTTATTTATTGTATTGTATTTTTCCTCACAATCAGCTTGGAAGGCAGGGTAACTACCAAGTGCCACACTTCTAGGAGCAGGGTCCTTACACAAAGTGAAGGGGGGGACACACACACACACACAAACAAAACATTATTTCCTACTTACAGCAAACACCTTGGCACACAGAAGGGTTGGAAAAAAATCCCATGTAACAGATAAGGGGTTGCTAATGGATCATGCGAATAATGGATCGGCCTGCTAGGCACTGGACCGGTGGCACTTGCTTCATCCTGGGAGGAGCAGTGAGGGAGGAACCTTCCTGGCTCATGTGCTCCTCTTAATCCATTTAAATGTATGCACATTTTAAATGGCCCCTTGTCTGCTGCCCTGAGACTGAGCTAAAGAAGCCCAGCTGTGTGGCGAATAAAAATGTCAAGTGAATTTAAACACAGCATGATGACAACCCGACACAACCATTATATTCAGTGGGGCTGTGATACTCTGCATTAAGGGACAAGCGTCTGGCGTCAGGGCTGTCCTTTTCCAGAGGGAGCCTTCCTTTGTGCTCCTGTTATTTCGCTGTGCTCATTATTGATGAGAGTTTGTTGCCTCTGCTTTCAGGAACATGTTCACTTAATCCTTTTGTGTGGATCGTCTCCCCTCGCCTCCAAATCAAATCTTAATCAGTTCATTCCCTCTGCCCAATAATCGTGGATGACGTACCTCCCACTCACAGTACCCCTTCAGCTAAGGTCACATCCCCTCCCCTCACCGGTCGGCAAAGGAAAATCTGAGCCCCTGCACTAAAGGCAGCCTTCTCTGGGCGTCTAAATTAATTTTCCTGCCAAGGAGGAGGCCCTGCAGAGCCCATGGCGCATGCATGGGGCATCATTCCCACCAGGGATCCTGGAGCTTGTGGTCGTCCCAAAATCTCCCACATGGACCTGCGTCTCCCCTGAGTCTGCTCACCAGCATTTGAGCAGTGGTGTTCCTGCCCGGAGGCCTCCCAGGTGGCCTACAATCCTTTTAAAAATCATGTATCAAGATAAAACAACCATCAAGTGTCTCAAAAACCATAATGAGAAAAACCACAGGAGCAGAGTATAGGAATATACTTCCATATACTTTGGAATATACCCGGAGTGTTTTCGGGTCCAATTTTATCATAGGCACATCTGGTGCTAATAGCCTGGCTGTAGCCATTGTCTCTAGCCTCTGGGCAAGTCTGACCAAAAACAATTTGGGTGGGGAAAAACTCTCTCTCTCTCTCTCTCTCTCTCTCTCTCTCTCTCTCTCTCTCTCTCTGAATAGAGCTGATTCTTTAGACGCTGCGTTGCGTGATCTGGGCCGCATAACCTATAGGAATTAGGGGGAGGGGTAGCTATTCGTCGCTCTGTTCCCCTCTCCCCACTCTGTTACTCCCCACCCACGTGGCAGACTTGCTTAGCTTACTTGGCTAAATAAAACACACTAGGCATAGCTGATTGAAGTTGCAAAAATATCTTGCAAAAAGAAGTTTACTCACAGTTTCATGCATATGTACAGCGTCTGATTCATGATCAGAGGATATACTAAACTTAAAGGACAGAACCCTCCTAAAGCTAGGGCTCTCTGAGTGAAGGCATGCTGGAAGATGGCCGCTGGGCTGCTGGAGGCAGCTTGCCATGCCTTCCCTGGTCAGTAGTCAGAAGCAGAAGAGATTAGTGAGAAGGTGAGGGAGAAGGAAAATGGGTCTGGGGCCACGCCCCTTCCTTAAGACAAAGAGGGGTCAAAGACAAGAGGTTCACTTAGGTAATCACACAATACATTCCCCCCCCCCCCCAGTGTCCAGCAGACGGAAGTTGCCCACTTTTCCAACACAGAGAACTCCATACTCAGAACTGCTCCAAGCTCAGAACTGCACCAGCAGAACACAGCCTCCTGGCAGTAAAAGAAGTCAGAGGAGAACAGATATTCTGCATCAAAGGCTCACGAGGAGCATCACCACCCTCTTTCCCAGACAGGCAAAAGACCAGCAAAGAAGGGGCTAGCTGCTTGGCTTTGTGGGTAAAATGTTTGACAGCCTGGGCACCACAACCAAAAAGACCCTGTCCTGTGTCTCCATGACACAGTGACTAAAATTGACACAGTGACTATTTTAGCAGCAGTGACTAAAATTCCTTAATACATGATTATTAAAGATGCTGGAAGCCTAGTCCTCATTTGCATCAGAGAAGGGAGCACCTACCTTGGCCACTCCAGCTCCCACCCTCTGGATTCAAAAAGTAAGAGGGGCATGGTCGGAGGTGCGCTAGCTCACCACTCTGCTCTGATCCACACTTCCTCTTCTTTGGGGGGGGGGGCAGGGGATCTGGTGTGTCACCAGCTGAAGGAAGTGGCATTTGGTCAACTGCCTTGGGCTCCAGGAGATCTTGGGCTGAATCTCCTACTCTTCTCACATGTCAGGTAGGTTGCCAGGCCAGCTATTATTCCTGAAACGGCTGCTGTGCCTTTGACTGCTAACAAGGCTTGGATTACAGGGGGGCTAGAGGCGGCTTCCTCACCTTTGCAACAGTTACTTTATCAAATCATTTTTAGAAGGCTTTGATGGGGCCATGATTTGGCTAAGATTGGAGGGAGTCAGGGGTGGGGCCTGTGGATTTCTTTAGGGGTCCCCACACGCCACCTTGAGCCCCGTTATTGAAGCACTGCTCTGGTAGGGCAAGCATAAATCCATCCAGTGCACTGCAGCACTGCTCAGCCGTGTATCTCCATAGTGGGGAAAGCTGCACAGGTTGAACTTCTGTCCACTTTGGTAGCAATACCGGTATGGTGATGAACACATAGGCTGATCTACACGACAGCGTCGCGGAGCGTTTTTGTAATCCGGCGGAGCCGCCGGACCTCCGCCCCACTGCCGCGTACTCCAAGTCAAGTGCTCTATTTTTTTGGAGGCGTACGGCAGAGCTTGGAGGTGGCTCGCGGAGCTGCTGCAGCCTACCAATAACAGAGAGGGGGGGGAAGAGAGCTACCAATCACAACGGCGCGTTCTTAGGAAGGCGGGACAACATGAGGGGTAACATGCTTGAAGACACTCCCCCGCTTCCAGCGTGGAGGCGCCGGGCAGAGGCGACGGCGGAGCCCCTCCGCCGTCGTGTAGATCAGCCAGAGGGCCCTTGTACCTTTAATAGGTGGGTAGAAGCGAGCATTTCAGCAGGTGGAATTCAGATGATTTGCATAGCATACAGAAGGTCCCAGGACCAAGAAGTCTCATGTATACAGTAGGGCTGAGAAAAACCTTTGTCTGAAGCCCAGGAGAGCCGCTGCCAACTGGAGCAAACAAAACTGAGCAAGAGACCAACCGCCAGACTCGGCACACAGCAGCTTCACATGCCACGTGGAGTAAAGAAAAGCTGCAGCAACTGGCAAAGTTCTTCTTTTATTTTTATTATTATTAAAAGTTTTGAAAACTGCCTTGTCACCTTCCAAAAGGCAGTCAGGATTCTTCACAATAAAAAAAAAATCGTGCATTAAGGAAACAGAAAGCCTAGGGTCGACTTGAAATCGCTCTAAAGCTTGCCACCCAAACACCTGTACGCGGGAGGAGAGAGTAAAAATCTCACTGAGTTCATTGGGATTTCTTTCTGCCTTGGCTCTCAGGCTATTGAGCAACAACGACGCAATAATGCGAGAACAGTCTGGAAGAAGCAGTCGTAACCATACAAAGGCTGCTTCGGATCATCTGCAGTCGGGACGTTTTTGCGCGCGCTCTCCCCCCTGTCGATTGTTACAGCGCGCCGAGAGAGCAAAGAGTTCTCCCATGATCTCAGTTCTGCCACTTCAGGTCTCCATTTGCGGGGGGGGGGGGGTACTCTGTAGCAGCAAATCCAACCGGGTTGCGAGGCCCCGTAACGAGTGACTAAGGCATTTATTGAAGCAGAACAAAGGACCTCTTATGCCTGAAGTATAATTCTCAATAGAAAAGGAGTATAAGGGGGGGGGAGGGCGAAAGGAAAACAGGAGAGTCCGATGATGATGGCAGGACTGGAATAGGACGAGTTAAAAGTATACAGTACAAGGTAATGTACAAAGTACAGGGTGATTGTTAACAATGGAAACGGCGGGTGATAACAGTCAGCCCCCACCCTCCTACTATCAGCGCGCCGCGGGGTAAATGAATGAACTCTGTAGCGTCGCAGAGATGCTTGGTCTTGGTCAGGTCAGGAATAGCTGCCTGCATCGTGAGGATAACGCTTCATCTTCATGCAGCTGATGAGACGGATTGTAGTCAGAGAGCTCCTGTTACAACGAACGTGTGTCCCAGCGTTTCTGTTCCCAGTTGCTGCTTCCAGCCTCTCCTCCTGAGACCAACCTGCCTTTTTGCGGGCCATTCAAGCGGTAAGCCCTGCCAGCCTAGTCAGTCATTTCCTGTGACGAAATTCAAAAGCTGCCACCGCGGCTTGTACTGTATTTAACTGATGGCGAGCGGAGCAGTGGCCCAGAGCAGGTTGAGCGTGGCTGAGTCTTGTCGGTCATTCCCTGCTCGCTTGCGCCCTCTGCCGATAGGAGAGGCCGTCGCCGGGACCACGTTGGATCACACAAAAGACGCGTCCTTTTCCCTCTCTCTCGGAGTCTTGTGCATGCGACGGGCTGCTAAATCGAATTATTGTTTGCATCATGATCAATCTCACGGCTGAAAACCACCGATTGCCTCTGAATGATGGGAACAGCATCCCAGTGATTGGGCTTGGTACCTATGCTGATCCTAGGAAAGTAAGTTCCTTCCTTGCCTGTCTCTGTTTTATGATAATCAACCAGCTCAACAGTGTTAAACTGGTCGGATTTTCTTTCTTAAATTAGTGAATTTGTCCCCATTTGGGAAGCGTATCTGGACTTTAGACTTGTCGCGTGCAATTCGTCGATCCAATCGTATTTACTCAGTGGTGAGTTCTGCTGCTTGAATTCAAGGGGGCTTTAAAGTATGTCTAGGATTGTAGCCTTGCCTTAGAAGTAGCATCTCGTCAGCCTAGCCTAGGCAACCTTGGTGGCCTCTTCACAAAATATAGCGATCATCATCACGTGTCCGCATGGTCGGAATTTAAGTGCATTTCAGCACGAGCCTATGCATGCTGACTCGGGTGTAATCCCGCTGAGTTCGCTGGAACTTGTCACCTAGGAAGGTTACAGTCCTCCTTGAAACACTTCCTGGACATCAGAGGGATTTACTTCTGAGTCAGTGTGTACAGGATCGGGCTGCAGAGAGTGTGTTTAGATTTGCGTTTTAACTAGTGTCCACTGGTAGGGCAAGTCAAAGCATTCCTCTGTTGTGCCTAGAGATCCATGGGTTTTCAATAGTGTGTTGATTGATCCATGCTTTTTTCCTATCTACAATACTGAGGGAGGCTGGAGAAGGTTTTGTAGAGTTTGCATCATCAGTTCCAAGGATGGTCTTACTATGCTAGTGATGTGTCATGAAGGGGAAGCTTGCCCAGGTGCAGTGGTGTGGTGTGAATGCCCTCTGCTTTTCAGTACTGGCTCCTTTCCAGACACGTGCCTGCCCCTGCCTCCTCCACTCTGTTGTCCTTTGGAGGATTAGATGCCCTCTCACTCTGCAAGATATTAGTTTGTCTGCACCAGAAAAGCAATTGGTTTGTTTTGAGGAACAGTCAATCACCCTTTGGGGAGGCTGCAGCTTTAAGCATGTTTCCTTCCAAGTAAGCCCTATTGGACAGAAGGAGGCTTGCTTCTGAGCAAGTATGCATAGGTAAAGGTATCCATTGACAATTAAGTCCAGTCGTGTCCGACTCTAGGGAGCGGTGCTCATCTCCAGAGGCGTCGCTCCGGTAGGGGCGGGGCCGTAAGTTTCGCTCCGTCCTAGTCCCTTTTACCGAGCGAGCAGGAGGCGGCCCCGCCCCCTCACTGTCGGAGCCATTCCCGTGCGGAGAAAGCAGCAGGAAAGAGACCCTGCCTGCTGCTTTCTCCGCACGGGAATGGCTCCGACAGTGAGGGGGCGGGGCAGCCTCCTGCTCGCTCGGTAAAAGGGACTAGGACGGAGCGAAACTTACGGCCCCGCCCCTACCAGAGCGACGCCTTTGCTCATCTCCGTTTCAAAGCTGAAGAGCCAGCGCTGTCTGAAGACGTTTCCATGGTCATGTGGCCGGCATGACTCAACACCGAGGCGCATAGAACGCTGTTACCGTCCCGCTGACGCGGTACCTATTAATCTACTTGAAATTTCTTGCTTTCGAACTGCTAGGTTGGCAGGAGCCGTCGCACGGATTCGAACTGCCGACCTTTCGATCGACAGCTCATGGTTCAGTGGTTTAACCTTCCAAGTAAGCCCTATTGGACAGAAGGAGGCTTGCTTCTGAGCAAGTATGCATAGGGTTTTGCAAATGGGATAACATGTACCCACCATGATGATGATGTTCTCAGCCATGGGCTAAATTGCACAGACTATTGCAACAGGTAGAAGGAAGAAAGTCTAATTTCTTCCCAGTGAGAGTAGTCTCCAGAGATTTGTGCAGGATATATATGTGACTCTGACTCCAGTGAAGAGATCTTCTACTGGTGACTCTTGGCAAGCTTGCACTGTGTATTGGCACTGATAAAAGAACAGGCAGGAGTCAGAAGTAACTGAAATGAGCCAATGTCCATTCTCTGAAACTGTATTTTACAGTAGGGGGGCGGGAGCGAGAGAATCAGGCTGAGCTGAGGCCATAGACATTGCTCTGTTTTGCAGATGGCGAAGCAAGGTGAGAAAGCACAGTGTGTTATCGCTTGTGCAAGGAGGTGGAAGACTCAAGAGCCTAGGCAGCAATTGATGGGGTGTTGCCTTTTCTGATCTGAAAGAGGGGGAGACAGGGAGGCAATAAGTCTACATACCCCCCAAAATGGAGGGGATTTCTTGTGCAAAAGGGGCTTAGGGCTCCTTAGCAGAATTTTGGGTTACAGGCAAATTTGTAGAGACTAAAAGGGAGATGGGAGTCAAGCTGCAGATAGCGCTGTGGCTAACTTTCAGGAGAATTGTTGTAAAGGAAGGGGGAGAGACACTAGCTGGCTCTCATGCCTTGAAGGCATGATGTCTGTTTCTCATAGCTTGTGAAGCTACGGCCCAATCCTACTGGCATGTTGCACCACTAGAACAAGCATTCCAGTGGCACAACGCGCTTTCCAGCGGTCGCAAAACGCAATATGCTGGAGTGTGTGGGCTGGCTGCTGCTGGGAGCAGCAAGCAGCTGGCTCCGTGCAGGTGCGTCGCTACCACGAAGCGTGCGTGGCGGTCTGCCTGAGGGTGACACGCGCAGGCGAACCGCCAGAGGGTGGGTGACGCGCGAACCTGCGCGTGTCGCCTCCCCTGCGCGCGTCGCCCTCCGGAGGCTCCGCTCCAAGGCCTTCTCCCGGCCTCGGAAGGAACGGGTTAGGGTTAGGGTTAGGCTTTTCCTTCAGGAACGGTCTGCGCATGCACGAAAAACGTTATAAATAACGTTGTGACACAGTGGGCCTTCGTTAGAAGGCCCTGGCGTGTCGGCCGGGGAGGTCGCTCCAAGGCCTTCTCCCGGCCTTGGAGCTCCTTGAAGCGGAGCTGGCTGCAACGGGGGGGTGGAGCCTGGGGGCACCCGGGGCAGTGTCCCATCAGGTTGCCCCCCCAAAATCGGGCGCGCGGCCTGGTGGCCGCACCAAGGAGCATTAGGGTGACACGTGCGCCCCCACTTTGGGGCAGCGCGCGCCCTAGTGACTCCACAGGCAGGCTGCCGTGCTGGCAGAAACGCCAGAGCCTTCCCCCCGCGCTGGCAGCCGGAGCAACGCCCATCGGAACAGGTGAGTTCGACACAGGGGACGGAACAGAGTATGAGAAAGGGGCGGGATGGGGTGGGGGGAGGCAGGCAACGGATGTGTGTGGGGGCAGATCGGGCCCAGGAAGTAGTGGGATCGGCGAGGCTGGCACAAGTCGTATCCTATCCCAGTTCCTGGGCCTGATTTGGCGACACAGTTCAATGCGGACTTTGGCCAGCTATATAGCTCACGCAGGTCCTGTTTGACCCATGGCGTCTGCTGGGGCTTTCCCCTGGGCAAGGGGACAAGTGTCCCCTTAACTCGAGGAAACCTCCCATCTGCTAAATTCCCCCGTGGGATACAGCGTAGCCCACACTGGTGCCTCTGCATCAGCACAGGGGAATTTAGTTAGGATTGGGTTGTTTGATAAACTGACCAGAGTCACATGTTAGCCTTTTAAAGGTGCCACATTTATTTTAGCATAGGCCAGCGGGTGGCGCAGCGGGTTAAACTGCTGAACCATAAGCTGTTGATCGAAAGGTCAGCAGTTCGATTCCCGCGACGGGGTGAGCGCTCGTTGCTTGGCCAGCTCCTGCCAACCTAGCAGTTCCAAAGCATGTCAATGCGAGTAGATAAATAGGTACCGCTTGCGGGAAGGTAAACAGTGCTCCGTGTTCCAGCCGCATGATACGCGCTGCGGCAAGGAGAGTCATGCCAGCCACATGACCAAGGAGGCGTCTTCGGACAACGCTGGCTCTTCGGCTTTGAAATGGAGATGAGCACCACACCCTAGAGTCGGACACGACTGGTGTCTTCACAACAAACTATCAAATTACCTACAAGGCTCTCAGCTCTATTAACATTATTAGTAACAAATGTGCGTGCAACAATTGAAACCTGCTTTCTCTATTTGCAGTTTTGCTGCTGCTAGTTCCACCTTTCAAAAAACTTACTTAAAAAGAGCAAAGTAAGAGAAGCCTACGATAATCTAAGAGCATTTGGAAAACTGCAAGCTACATTAATTTAAATTTAAAAGACAATGTGCAAGGCTCATTGTTGTAATATGCCAGGGTCCAGTTCAGGCAGAGTGAACTATAAGGCATTATTGTCCATTTGCTTCCTTAGGGGCAATACAATCTATATATTATATTGCCAGTCCCAGTGCTGATTGGCTGCCCTGACACAGTGCAATGAAATGTGCAGGGAATTAAGCTGTTTGTAGTCCAGTTTCTGTGAGGGAAGGGAAAGTGGCTAGGATGAAAGCCTCACATGGGGCAGACTGAGTGAGGATCAGTGATGTAGACTTGAATCTATTGACTTGGACTTGACTCGGGGATTGTAAAAGACTCGACTCGAGACTTGGAGCCTTTTCAGACAAGTCGAATTTTATTCAGGTTTAAATCTGTTTTCCTCATTAAATAGATAGGGACTTGCAACTTGCAACCAAAGACTCAGGACTTGGGGGCAACGACTTGGGACTTGGAGTCAGAGACTTGATCCACATCCCTGGCTGAGAACTACAAAGAAGTCCCAGAATGCAGAGAAACTAAGTGACAGGGAGTCCCCAAGGCAAGGAGACTCAGCTTGACATCTCAGTCCTGCTCCAGGTCCAGGGGTGTATTAACCCCTGGCTGGCCCCCTAGGCTTCAGGTATTTTGAGCCCCCTCCAGCACTTCAGTCAGGTATTTCGGAGGCCCTCCAGCCAGTAGTGTAGCTGGCGTTTTTCCAAGGGGGGGCGTGGCGGGATGATGCGTCTTTGCCCTTTCCGCCCCGCCACCGGAATGAGGTGGGACTGGAGCCAAAAGGTTCCATTCCGGGGGCAGGGCAAAGACGCGTCATCCCACCCACGGCCCCCTTGGAAAAACGCCAGCTATGCCACTGCCTCCAGTACTTCAATCTCCACTCTCTATAGAATGAGTTCCTCTCACTCTATAGATACTTGTCCCGGAGGGAGCCCTGTTCCTGCAGGGCCCCTAGGCTGAAGTCTAGTTAGTCTAATGGATAATACACCCCTGTCCAGGTCCCCCTGTTTGATGGGTGGGCACGAAGAACAGCACTTTTTTGGCTGTGGCACGAATGCTCCGAAATGCCCTTCTGTGGGGGCAATGCTTGCTTAGTGGCTGGCAAACCACGCTAAGCTTGTAAGTTAACACAACCTCTTCCTTTATGTTAATTACAGACAAACAATGAGTGATAGACAATTGGTCACTAGGCAGGACACATCTGAGCAGCAGGAGATCATGAGCTGATCATGAGCTTGGCATTCAGATAACATGTGCCTGCTTGGCCCATCAGATTCAAGCAAACCTGTAACCAATGAGCTTCTGCCACGAGATTGTAGTAGAATAAAAGGGAGCACTCACGAGACCTCGGGGTGCCTTCCCATGATCTGATTCCTGCCTTCGTGTCTTTGCTCTATCACGCCGACACCTTCTTGGAGGCTTGCATGGTCCTGTCACAGATCTGGCTTTTTAAAGAGGTTTATGGGGGAAGCTGAACTGATAACCATTGCAAGATTCTGCCGGCTGAGGCTTCTGCTACCACTACACAGTATTGGGACCTGGCATCCTTAAGGGGGCAACAAGGGTGAAAAAGCAGTAAAAGGGTGGGGGAGGTGGGATTTCATATATCATTGCTCACTTCCCAAGAGCAAGAAGTTCCAGGATTAATATTGCTAGGTTTAGTTTCCTTGGGATGAGATGGAGACTCAAGATGCCTTTTGTAATGTTTACTTTACAGAAAGAACATCTGAAGAAAGAGAGAGAGAGTCTCCAATGGGCTTCAGCCAACTCACATCCCTCCCTCACCATCACTTCCAAAATAGCTGTTTGTGTCTTGTTCCCTCCCATGCAGCCCTGTCTTCTCCCTTCAGCTGATGGCAGGAGCGTCCCCTTCTCCGATTGGTGGGAAATCTCTCTCTTAACAATGAATTCCCATTTGACAAACCCATTCAATCTGAATTATTACCCAACAGACTGCCTAACAAAGAAATGGCTAACAAACTAAAAGCAATGATTCACGCCAACTTTGGTTGAAGGCTTCTGGTCACACTGGATAAAGCCCGAGGCGCACCACCCACGTTTCGTGTGCGTCGCGCATGTCGCTCAGGATGCGTCGCACAATGCAAAAAACGCACGGAAAGCTGGGCATTGTCCAGCGGAGGCATCCACGCGTCCGTGGCTTCCGGCGGCTCCCGGTGGCCAGAACGAAGGCATGTCATGCCGCAAAAATGCACGCGCAGCCCGGAGGCACCTTCCGCAATGCACGCGAAACGTGTACAGTGTGCCTCGGGCTTAATATTTCATGGGATTCTGAAGCCACCCTGTTAGCTGAGCTGGTGTGATTGATCATGCGGTAGAATACTGTACTCCCAATCATTTCACGAGTGAAATAAAAGGTCAGCTTCACTGTGAGAAACCCTCATATTGTATGAGAAGTCCTCATACAGGCTCTTCGTGGACTAGAAGGAGTTGTGTAGACAAAGTAGGGAGATGGAATTATAGAGAGAGTTGGAAGGGACCCTGGAGGTCATCTAGTCCAATCTCCTGCTCAGAGCAGGCAACTACAACATCCCTGACAGGTGGCCATCCAGACTCTACTTGAAAACCTCCAATGAGCAAGAGCCCACACATGCACAAGGCATACTGTTCCAGTGCTAGACAGTACTTATGGTTCCTTGTGTCTAGCCTTACTTCCCTGTAGTTTCAACCCACTGGTTCTAATAGAAGAAAATTCCATCACAGGTTACAAGTCACAATGACCGAATGCAACCTCTGGATTTTAGACGTAGCCTATCTCGGAATGCCAGCTGCAAGGGACTGGCAACAGGATACAGGTATCTTGTTGTTTTGTGTGCTCCCAGAGGCATCTGGCGGGCCACTGCGAGATACAGGAAGCTGAACTCGATGTCCTGAACCCCTGGCCTGATCCAGCAGGGCTCTTCTTATGCTCTTAATTCTGCCCTCAGGAACCACAAGCAAGTCCTCTCCATCTTCTGCGTAACAGACTTGCTAGTTTGTTGCGAAATGTTTCATGGCCAGCAGTTATTCCACAGTGTATCGGGTATACGGGCAAAGACGCCATGTCAAAAAGAAAAACTCTTTGAAGTTCAACGAACCTGCAAAAAACCGGGCGCGGGTTTCCTATAGAGGCAGCCGCGCTCGGGCTGAAACATTAAAATCCAAAGAAAAAGTAGCACACCAACGTTCCGTTCCGTGCTTTAGTAATTGTTAGTAATGTTGGAGCACCCACACATGGGTTGTCCCAGCATTTAGCTGGAATTTTACAACCTTATATTGGTAACACACCTAGCTTTGTGAAAAATTCCTACCACCTGATAGAGAAGTTGCAGATGATTAATCTGAAACCTGAATCCAGGTTGGTGAGCCTAGATGTGGTATCATTGTTTACCAAGGTACCCTTACACAAGGTGTTGAGTTTAATTGAAGATATAGCCATTTTGAAAGATCTGATGCCCCTATTCCGCCATTGCCTGACATCAACTTATTTCATTTGGAATGGGGAATTTAGGGAGCAGAAGGAAGGGGTGGCCATGGGAAATCCTATGAGCCCGGTGGTTTCTAATTTATTTATGGAAACCTTTGAGAACCATGCACTAGCCACAGCAGAGTTAAAACCAGAGGTGTGGATTAGATATGTGGATGACGTGATGATTGTGTGGAACCATGGGGACATTGAATTGGATAAGTTTGTGCAACATCTGAACAGCCAATATACAGAAATCCAATTCACAGTAGAGAAGGAAGTGAATAATACTCTGCCATTCCTATATGTCTTAATTACTAGGAAAGATGATCTAACACTAGGCACACAGGTGTATAGGAAACCCACACATACCAATAGATATTTAAATCATGAGTCAAACCATCATCCTTCACACAAAAATTCTTTAATGACTTCCTTGATATATAGAGCTATAAATATTTGTGATCAAGAGTCCTTGGCAAAAGAAAAAGAAATAGTGTTTCAATCCTTAATGGCTAACGGATATACAGGTGCTCAAGTCAACAGATGTTGGACACAACAAGAAAAAAAGATTAGAAATAAAAGACTAGGGCTAATTAATAATAACAATGAAAATAAGGAAACAACAAAAGAAGAGAAACTGTGGGTGTGTTTACCATTTATTAAAGGGACAACAGACAAAATAGCGCGAATTCTACAACGGGGAAACATAAAGACCATTTTTAAACCAACCATGAAAGTGCAACAAGCAGTGGGGAATCCTAAGGATAAACGGCCAGAACTGTCACATGCCGGTATTTATTCAATCCCTTGCGAATGCCAAAAAAATTATATTGGAATGACATGCAGGGCTATAAAAACAAGGTTGAAGGAGCATGAACGATCTGTAAGGCTTCTTCATCCTGAACAGTCATCTGTTGCTGAGCATGTGTTGGCCACAGGACACAGGAGCCGATTTGAAGACACTAAGTGCCTACAAAAAGAAGATCATTTTAAGATCCTCCGACATTTGGAATCGCTGGAGATTAGTAAAAACATTCAAGGAGGGCTTATTAACAGGCAACAGGACCTGGTATTCACCAACAAGATCTGGCTCCCCATCATCCGTAAGTCACAGCAGGATGAAAGTAAAACGGGAGAAAGCGGTGTTACTCTATTGACAGATCTAGGTCAATAGGTTACTTCCGTTCGTTACGAAGGACTGGTTTCCCGCGCTTTCTTCATTTAAAAATAAAACCTTGACAGTGTGGATTCAGCTATACCATCTGTATCTATATGATCTCCCATGAATAGGTTCCGAGTGTACAACGGAACGAAACGTTGGGGTGCTACTTTTTCTTTGGATTTTAATGTTTCAGCCCGAGCGCGGCTGCCTCTATAGGAAACCCGCGCCCGGTTTTTTGCAGGTTCGTTGAACTTCAAAGAGTTTTTCTTTTTGACATGGCGTCTTTGCCCGTATACCCGATACACTGTGGAAAGACTTGCTAGTAGTTGCTAATATGGCTATCATATCTCCCCTTAGCCTTCTCTTTTTCAGGTAAGAACAAGAAGGCAGAACTGAGCTGATCATTTCTGGAAGCGATAAATCAGGATAGGACTGCCTGCTGCTGCTTCTTGCAGCTCTGCTGCCATGATTGAACACAGCAGCGGCACTGGAGGAAGAGGTGAGCAAGTAGGATCAGAGAGCCAACTGATGGGCCTGGACAGGTGGCAGGTCAGAGGGAGATTGCAGGCTGATGCGGGGTGTGGTGCACGCACCCCTCATCTTTTCACCACTTCCCCCCCAGCCCATCATTTGAAGCAGTCCTTCAGTCAGTCTTATGGTTGAACTGGCCCTGCCTGCATATACTCTCTCTCTCTCTCTCTCTCTCTCTCTCTCTCTCTCTCTCTCTCTCTCTCTCTGATGGTATAGCTGAATCCACACTGTCAAGGTTTTATTTTTAAATGAAGAAAGCGCGGGAAACCAGTCCTTCGTAACGAACGGAAGTAACCTATTGACCTAGATCTGTCAATAGAGTAACACCGCTTTCTCCCGTTTTACTTTCATCCTGCTGTGACTTACGGATGATGGGGAGCCAGATCTTGTTGGTGAATACCAGGTCCTGTTGCCTGTTAATAAGCCCTCCTTGAATGTTTTTACTAATCTCCAGCGATTCCAAATGTCGGAGGATCTTAAAATGATCTTCTTTTTGTAGGCACTTAGTGTCTTCAAATCGGCTCCTGTGTCCTGTGGCCAACACATGCTCAGCAACAGATGACTGTTCAGGATGAAGAAGCCTTACAGATCGTTCATGCTCCTTCAACCTTGTTTTTATAGCCCTGCATGTCATTCCAATATAATTTTTTTGGCATTCGCAAGGGATTGAATAAATACCGGCATGTGACAGTTCTGGCCGTTTATCCTTAGGATTCCCCACTGCTTGTTGCACTTTCATGGTTGGTTTAAAAATGGTCTTTATGTTTCCCCGTTGTAGAATTCGCGCTATTTTGTCTGTTGTCCCTTTAATAAATGGTAAACACACCCACAGTTTCTCTTCTTTTGTTGTTTCCTTATTTTCATTGTTATTATTAATTAGCCCTAGTCTTTTATTTCTAATCTTTTTTTCTTGTTGTGTCCAACATCTGTTGACTTGAGCACCTGTATATCCGTTAGCCATTAAGGATTGAAACACTATTTCTTTTTCTTTTGCCAAGGACTCTTGATCACAAATATTTATAGCTCTATATATCAAGGAAGTCATTAAAGAATTTTTGTGTGAAGGATGATGGTTTGACTCATGATTTAAATATCTATTGGTATGTGTGGGTTTCCTATACACCTGTGTGCCTAGTGTTAGATCATCTTTCCTAGTAATTAAGACATATAGGAATGGCAGAGTATTATTCACTTCCTTCTCTACTGTGAATTGGATTTCTGTATATTGGCTGTTCAGATGTTGCACAAACTTATCCAATTCAATGTCCCCATGGTTCCACACAATCATCACGTCATCCACATATCTAATCCACACCTCTGGTTTTAACTCTGCTGTGGCTAGTGCATGGTTCTCAAAGGTTTCCATAAATAAATTAGAAACCACCGGGCTCATAGGATTTCCCATGGCCACCCCTTCCTTCTGCTCCCTAAATTCCCCATTCCAAATGAAATAAGTTGATGTCAGGCAATGGCGGAATAGGGGCATCAGATCTTTCAAAATGGCTATATCTTCAATTAAACTCAACACCTTGTGTAAGGGTACCTTGGTAAACAATGATACCACATCTAGGCTCACCAACCTGGATTCAGGTTTCAGATTAATCATCTGCAACTTCTCTATCAGGTGGTAGGAATTTTTCACAAAGCTAGGTGTGTTACCAATATAAGGTTGTAAAATTCCAGCTAAATGCTGGGACAACCCATGTGTGGGTGCTCCAACATTACTAACAATTACTAAAGCACGGAACGGAACGTTGGTGTGCTACTTTTTCTTTGGATTTTAATGTTTCAGCCCGAGCGCGGCTGCCTCTATAGGAAACCCGCGCCCGGTTTTTTGCAGGTTCGTTGAACTTCAAAGAGTTTTTCTTTTTGACATGGCGTCTTTGCCCGTATACCCGATACACTGTGGAATAACTGCTGGCCATGAAACATTTCGCAACAAACTAGCAAGTCTGTTACGCAGAAGATGGAGAGGACTTGCTTGTGGTTCCTGAGGGCAGAATTAAGAGCATAAGAAGAGCCCTGCTGGATCAGGCCAGGGGTTCAGGACATCGAGTTCAGCTTCCTGTATCTCGCAGTGGCCCGCCAGATGCCTCTGGGAGCACACAAAACAACAAGATACCTGTATCCTGTTGCCAGTCCCTTGCAGCTGGCATTCCGAGATAGGCTACGTCTAAAATCCAGAGGTTGCATTCGGTCATTGTGACTTGTAACCTGTGATGGAATTTTCTTCTATTAGAACCAGTGGGTTGAAACTACAGGGAAGTAAGGCTAGACACAAGGAACCATAAGTACTGTCTAGCACTGGAACAGTATGCCTTGTGCATGTGTGGGCTCTTGCTCATTGGAGGTTTTCAAGTAGAGTCTGGATGGCCACCTGTCAGGGATGTTGTAGTTGCCTGCTCTGAGCAGGAGATTGGACTAGATGACCTCCAGGGTCCCTTCCAACTCTCTCTATAATTCCATCTCCCTACTTTGTCTACACAACTCCTTCTAGTCCACGAAGAGCCTGTATGAGGACTTCTCATACAATATGAGGGTTTCTCACAGTGAAGCTGACCTTTTATTTCACTCGTGAAATGATTGGGAGTACAGTATTCTACCGCATGATCAATCACACCAGCTCAGCTAACAGGGTGGCTTCAGAATCCCATGAAATATTAAGCCCGAGGCACACTGTACACGTTTCGCGTGCATTGCGGAAGGTGCCTCCGGGCTGCGCGTGCATTTTTGCGGCATGACATGCCTTCGTTCTGGCCACCGGGAGCCGCCGGAAGCCACGGACGCGTGGATGCCTCCGCTGGACAATGCCCAGCTTTCCGTGCGTTTTTTGCATTGTGCGACGCATCCTGAGCGACATGCGCGACGCACACGAAACGTGGGTGGTGCGCCTCGGGCTTTATCCAGTGTGACCAGAAGCCTTCAACCAAAGTTGGCGTGAATCATTGCTTTTAGTTTGTTAGCCATTTCTTTGTTAGGCAGTCTGTTGGGTAATAATTCAGATTGAATGGGTTTGTCAAATGGGAATTCATTGTTAAGAGAGAGATTTCCCACCAATCGGAGAAGGGGACGCTCCTGCCATCAGCTGAAGGGAGAAGACAGGGCTGCATGGGAGGGAACAAGACACAAACAGCTATTTTGGAAGTGATGGTGAGGGAGGGATGTGAGTTGGCTGAAGCCCATTGGAGACTCTCTCTCTCTTTCTTCAGATGTTCTTTCTGTAAAGTAAACATTACAAAAGGCATCTTGAGTCTCCATCTCATCCCAAGGAAACTAAACCTAGCAATATTAATCCTGGAACTTCTTGCTCTTGGGAAGTGAGCAATGATATATGAAATCCCACCTCCCCCACCCTTTTACTGCTTTTTCACCCTTGTTGCCCCCTTAAGGATGCCAGGTCCCAATACTGTGTAGTGGTAGCAGAAGCCTCAGCCGGCAGAATCTTGCAATGGTTATCAGTTCAGCTTCCCCCATAAACCTCTTTAAAAAGCCAGATCTGTGACAGGACCATGCAAGCCTCCAAGAAGGTGTCGGCGTGATAGAGCAAAGACACGAAGGCAGGAATCAGATCATGGGAAGGCACCCCGAGGTCTCGTGAGTGCTCCCTTTTATTCTACTACAATCTCGTGGCAGAAGCTCATTGGTTACAGGTTTGCTTGAATCTGATGGGCCAAGCAGGCACATGTTATCTGAATGCCAAGCTCATGATCAGCTCATGATCTCCTGCTGCTCAGATGTGTCCTGCCTAGTGACCAATTGTCTATCACTCATTGTTTGTCTGTAATTAACATAAAGGAAGAGGTTGTGTTAACTTACAAGCTTAGCGTGGTTTGCCAGCCACTAAGCAAGCATTGCCCCCACAGAAGGGCATTTCGGAGCATTCGTGCCACAGCCAAAAAAGTGCTGTTCTTCGTGCCCACCCATCAAACAGGGGGACCTGGACAGGGGTGTATTATCCATTAGACTAACTAGACTTCAGCCTAGGGGCCCTGCAGGAACAGGGCTCCCTCCGGGACAAGTATCTATAGAGTGAGAGGAACTCATTCTATAGAGAGTGGAGATTGAAGTACTGGAGGCAGTGGCATAGCTGGCGTTTTTCCAAGGGGGCCGTGGGTGGGATGACGCGTCTTTGCCCTGCCCCCGGAATGGAACCTTTTGGCTCCAGTCCCACCTCATTCCGGTGGCGGGGCGGAAAGGGCAAAGACGCATCATCCCGCCACGCCCCCCCTTGGAAAAACGCCAGCTACACTACTGGCTGGAGGGCCTCCGAAATACCTGACTGAAGTGCTGGAGGGGGCTCAAAATACCTGAAGCCTAGGGGGCCAGCCAAGGGTTAATACACCCCTGGACCTGGAGCAGGACTGAGATGTCAAGCTGAGTCTCCTTGCCTTGGGGACTCCCTGTCACTTAGTTTCTCTGCATTCTGGGACTTCTTTGTAGTTCTCAGCCAGGGATGTGGATCACGTCTCTGACTCCAAGTCCCAAGTCGTTGCCCCCAAGTCCTGAGTCTTTGGTTGCAAGTTGCAAGTCCCTATCTATTTAATGAGGAAAACAGATTTAAACCTGAATAAAATTCGACTTGTCTGAAAAGGCTCCAAGTCTCGAGTCGAGTCTTTTACAATCCCCGAGTCAAGTCCAAGTCAATAGATTCAAGTCTACATCACTGGTCCTCACTCAGTCTGCCCCATGTGAGGCTTTCATCCTAGCCACTTTCCCTTCCCTCACAGAAACTGGACTACAAACAGCTTAATTCCCTGCACATTTCATTGCACTGTGTCAGGGCAGCCAATCAGCACTGGGACTGGCAATATAATATATAGATTGTATTGCCCCTAAGGAAGCAAATGGACAATAATGCCTTATAGTTCACTCTGCCTGAACTGGACTCTGGCATATTACAACAATGAGCCTTGCACATTGTCTTTTAAATTTAAATTAATGTAGCTTGCAGTTTTCCAAATGCTCTTAGATTATCGTAGGCTTCTCTTACTTTGCTCTTTTTAAGTAAGTTTTTTGAAAGGTGGAACTAGCAGCAGCAAAACTGCAAATAGAGAAAGCAGGTTTCAATTGTTGCACGCACATTTGTTACTAATAATGTTAATAGAGCTGAGAGCCTTGTAGGTAATTTGATAGTTTGTTGTGAAGACATTTCTGTGTAAAGGGGGGGGGGGACGTCTCCCTGCCCCTGCTCCAGAATGTAGAACAGAGAGTACAAGAACGCTCTCCGATCTATCAGTGACTATTGCTAACTTTCATCACATGATGGCTTTGTTTCCCAGAATATGCATCATGAATATGGAGTTCTTAACTGAACCACAAAACTACATTTTCACTGGCCTGGGCAGAATCTGACTTTCTGTGGCTCCCAACTGGTGGTTTTGAAAGATCTCAATTTCTGGTCAATATTCTACTGTTCCAAATACATTTTTTATATATCTCATTTTAAGGCTGCAGTCTGAAGCATGCTTACTTAGAAGCAGGGATGTGGATCAAGTCTCTGACTCCAAGACTCAAGTCAAGTCCCACGTCTTTGCTCCCAAGTCCCGAGTCTTTGGTTGGGAGTTGCGAGTCCCTATTTAATCGGGAAAACAGCTTTAAACCTGAATAAAATTCAACCTGTTGTAAATGGCTCCAAGTCTCGAGTTGAGTCTTTTACAATCGCTGAGTCAAGTCTGAGTCACGTAATTGACACGACTTGAGTCTGACTCGAGTCCGAGTCGATAGACTCAAGTCTACATCACTGCTTAAAAGTAAATCTGACTGAACTCAGACTTGCTTCCGAGTACACATAGTGGAATCAGGCTGTGCAAAACAAACAAACAAACAAACCCTTTTGTACTTAAAAACTAATCTTCACCAGGGCCGGCCCATCCATGAGGCCAACTGAAATGGTCGCTTCAGGCAGCAGATTGGTGGGGGGCACCCACCTCTGTCTGCCTACGTGCCCCCACTCTTTCTCTTTCCACTCCCTGGAAAACCCACTTGTTAGCCACAATGGCTAATGGGACCTTGACGTTCAGGGATGGTTTTCCACTGAATAAAGGTAAAGGTATCCCCTGACAATTAAGTCCAGTCGTGTCCAACTCTAGGGTGTGGTGCTCATCTCCATTTCAAAGCCGAAGAGCCAGCGTTGTCCGAAGACGCCTCCGTGGTCATGTGGCCGACATGACTCTCCTTGCCGCAGCGCGTAGCATGCAGCTGGAACACGGAGCGCTGTTTACCTTCCCGCAAGCGGTACCTATTTATCTACTCGCATTGACATGCTTTGGAACTGCTAGGTTGGCAGGAGCTGGCGAAGCAACGAGCGCTCACCCCGTCGCGGGAATCGAACTGCCGACCTTTCGATTGACAGGTTCTAGCAGTTGTCAGACAGCAGTTGCAGGGGATAGCCTTTCTGTTTCTGCTTTCTGTTTGCCTTTCTGTCCCATTTGTGGTTGGTCATCTGGCTGGCCACTCAGCAGATACTTTCTCTCCTTGGACATACGCTACCAAAGGAAGTGGCGTGTGTGCAAGAAGACCCATAGGCGACCCCAGGGCTTACAGGGAGTTAAGTATAAATGTTTTATACTTGTCCCCTTTTTGCCCTTGGGTCCCCCCCTGCAGCATGCACCTTTTTGGCACAGCTTCATCAGCAGAGGGGGTAGCAGATAGGATTGGGCCCTAAATCTCTTGCAGTACACGGAATATGTATTAAGCTGCCTTATAGACTCAGACCTTAGCCTATCTAGCTCAGTATTGTCTACCTGGCACCAATCCAGAGTTTCATACAGGAGTCTTTCCCAACCATACCCGGTGATGCCAGGGATTGAACCAGCGACCTTCTGCATGCAAAGCATGTGCTCTACCACTGAGCTAAAACTCCACTTTGAAGAACTGCCTTTTTCTTGACCATATCCATGAGCAGATTCCTGGACCCCCTTCCCCCCTCCCTCAAAATCTGGAATGGTGCCTGTTTTAAGTCTGCGGATTTTCTCTCATGCCCCGATTTCCAATCCAATTCACCCATTTTTCATTTAAAAAAATAAACCAGTGCTCTGTTCCTTGTTCAGGAAGGAGATCAAAGGCTTGAAACTGTAAGAAACAAAGGGGGTGAAAATCTGCCTAGGGTTTCAGGAAGTTTTGGTGGATCTGGGCCTCATTTTGTGCTAATCAGTTCCAGCTTTCAGGCTCAATAATCAAAGGATTGTGGCTTCAGGTGAGGTATTAAAGAGTCAAAAGCAAAAGCAACCATTTTCATGAAAAGATCTGAGCAATAAGCTGTGAGAGGTTAGAAAGACCAGGATTTCAGTGTGGAAGAAAATGCTCCAAAATACCCTTTTTGCCTCTCTTATGAATCACACTTTAAAAAATAAATAGAGGAATGGGAAGCCTTCAGATCTAGTGCTCAAATTGCTCATTTAAAACTGGCAGTCAGTAGCAAGAATGAATGGATATATGGAAAGGGAGGGGCATATTGACGTATTCAGGGTGGCGTAGCTCTGTATGAGAGTTGTGTTTTTTTAAAAAAAATGCTGCTTTTCCATGGCTCAAAGCGGCATACAACATAATAAAAACATAATTTAAAATACTAAAAACAGCAATATAAAATACAATACATAACAATAACAGGTACTTTAAAACCAAAATAACAATATCCTAAGAGCAGATAACAAAATAAAATCATAAAAGCAGCTTTAAAAACTCAGTGACTAAGAAAGATCACATGGGGGATCGTACCTCCTCAGAGGCTTAGTGAAATAGATGTGTTTTTAAACCCGGTCAGAAACTATATGAAGGAGGGGGTTATCTTGAAGTCTTCTGGAAGCTCAATCTATAGACATGGTGCCACAACAGAGATGGTCCTGCATCTTGTCGCCATCCCCTTAGCTTCAGATGGTGGCGGTATCCTAATAAGCAGGGCCCTACCTGATGATTGGGATGGGCAGGATTATGTGGGAGAAGGCGGTCTTACCTGCTCTGGCAGCTGCGGACAAGTCTGGCAAGGGACGGGGAGCACTGCTGCTGCTGCCCCTTGAGGCAGCACTCCCAATATGGCCACCAATGTGCTCCACGTGCTGTGTGCGGCCATTTTACAACAACAGAACTCTGTTCTGCTGTCGTAAATGCCTGCCTCTACTGCGTGCAGAGGCGTAACGTGCGCTGGGGCGCCCTGGAGCACCGGGGGGGGAAGGGCGCCCCCCCCCCGCTCCGCGACAATGATCTGAGGATGTCGAATCTGGATTGCTATTGCTGTTGTGTTGCTTAATACAGACTAGTTCTTCCTTCACACTTGAAGCAACCCTTCCCGGCTGCAGCTCTAGGCTTACAGTCATGCTAATTTTATGTCCTTGGGCTACCAGGTTTGATAATAAGAGATAACATATTCAAATGGAGGAACTCCAGGCCCATTCCCCTCTTAGTAAGGTACTTGGAAAAAAAACACAGCCAAGAAGATAACAATTAACCAGAACGGCGGGGGGGGGGGCCAACTTCGGGCACCCGGACGAAGTGTTCCAATTGTCCACCGAAGATACGATACGCCTCTGACTGCGCGTTGCCTTCACCGCACTGAATGGCTCTGACGGCGAGGGGGCAGGGCCGCCTTGTGCCAGGGAGTAAATGGAGGTTAGCACAGTGCGGAACGTACCGTTCCGCCCCTCCTCGAGCGACCCCAATGCCAATCCGCAATACGATTGAGCTGTGAGTCTTATAAAATTATGTATGGTGTGGATAGCAAGAAGCTTTTCTCCCTCACCTGCAATACTAGAATCAGGGGTCATTCATTGTCTTGCAAATACGTCTATATAAATCTAAGATGTTTGCCAAGATAATAGAACATCCTTGATGATAAGGATGAGCCACTGCCAGTGCTGATGACCTACATTATGATGTGATGGAGAACTGACTAGGCCGGGTCTAAACAACCCAGACAAAGGCACAGGAACAGAGCAAGTGTTCATCAGCAACTTGACTTACCAAAACAGGCATCTTTGGGGCTCTCTTCCTCCATATTGTCTTTCAGTACCCCTTCCCCTTTTTCCTTCATGTATTTATTTAGATTGCAAGTTGAAGGACAGGATCTTGTGACTGTTAGTTTTACTCATATACAACACCTCAATTTTTTTTGGCACTTAAGGAATAATAAACATTAAATGGGCAGGTGTAGCTTTATATAGCATAGAGGTGTGAATTCTCACCTGCTCAAGTTTGCAGATCAAGCAAAGGCCGTTAAGATCAGGGGCTGTTCTGCTGGTAGTAAACATTTGGAAATGGATGAAGGATAAGCAACACAGCTCCCCTTCCACCTTCCCGCCTGCTCTGTGGGTGAGCCATGCTCTGGTGCATGTATGTGAAGACGCCGGAAACCTCTGTGATCTTTCCTGGACATTTTATTTGGATACTATTCAAATAATCCAAAATTTTGGATACAATTTTGGATTATTTGGATACAAATAATCCAAAATTTTATTTGGATTATTTGGAAACGCTTCCCACAACCCTGTGCTGCTTTATCATGAAGCTACTGCATCTCCTCTTCACTTCAGTCATGTGAAAACTATCACATTTTTTTTTTCTGGGGGAAAATATCAGTCCACTTGTGCCACCTTTTAAATACCTGAAAATCCACAATTTTGTGCCACCTTTTAAATACCTGAAAAAATAGCTGTCGTTAATCCCTACCCCTACCTCTTAATCTAAACCTATTTGGTTGCTTTTAATTAGAGCACACAGTGGTGAAAATAAGCTCATGTGTGAAATGAGAGCAAATGGGGGGGAACCCCTCCCCATTCTTAATCTCACCCAAGCTGTATGTGATGGGACTGTGGTTGAAATGCTCCTCCTAGGATTTCCTCTGGTGGGAGGGTGCAGGCTGGATTTGCAAACAAAGACATCTTTCATGCTGTCTCTCTGGGTGCCCCTTGCAAAGTGAGAATGATTGTGCTGCGGGGGGGGGGGAGATAACTTTGCTTGCCCTTCCAAGGCTGACAAATGACTCTTCTTTATTATCCTAGTCTAGAGCCAGCCCTGTAGGTCTGACATGGCCCTGCTAGGGGTTGAAAAACACACTGAGCATCTCCTTGGTCACCTCCATAAGGCTGAGCCTTTGCAGCCATTGCTGACAAAAAGGAAGCTACAACTGTGAGAGACCGCAAAAGGACCTCTTATTACATTGGTGTATCTTTTCTGAAAAGTTACAGAGTGTCCTTGGAACGGCAGACTCAGCAATTTTGTGCTAGCCCTAGTCAAATAGCCAGAGAGACCCTGCCAAAAACAACAGTGAGCCTTGTTTCTGGGACCTCCTCCTAGAAAGCAATATCTCTGGGATCTATCTGTGCTTATATCTGTATTACACAAACAAGATTTTTTATTTAATGTGTATTACACATTACAAGAATAATCAAGATCAACAGTTCAAATGTCCCTTTGGACAACAGCTCCACCTAATTCCTTTTCTCAAATAGCAGTGTGCACCTGCACACACATTGTGGTGTTTCCTAGGCACTCGAATTGTCAACTGGCCATTATTAAAAAAATTGGTTATAGATTTGCTTTGCTTTGGGGGCTGGTTGCCAGAAAAGCAATGGGCAAAGCCTTTCTCCTTCCTGTCCCTCAGTTTAGACAGCTTTCTGTGCTGGTATCCATTGATTGACCCAATCCTCAGGCTTTACTTCCTGGTTCTGTCCCTGGAGGGACCTTCTCTGGACTCTCTCCTCCTTCCTCACCACCGTACCAAAATTCTTGGTGGGTCCCGTCCCCCCAAGATTTGGCCACCCTACTGTGGAGAGGGGTTATTATGCCTTGTGTGTACCTGGCCCATCATCATCACCCAGGTTCCATGAGTTATAGGTGCTGGCAAGAGCCCTTCACCTGAGACCCTGGAGAGCAGCTGCCAATTGGAGTAGATGGTCCAACCCGATATGAAGCTCCTCCCCCCGGTATGTTGCCTACCATGCTTGGTGACGTTGGGTTCCACCCACTGCTGGAAGCAGGATATTTATATGTCAGACACACAGCCAAGCCACATTTTTCTTCCTGGTTATGCTATTTGCCACTTAGCCGGATTAGGTCATGTACGTATAACACAGGTTTCCCATTCTTTTATGCAGCATTTCTGAGCTCTGTTCACTTTTGAAGGATTGGCGTTGCTTCCTGGTTTATGGCTACCATTATTTCTCACAGAAGGTTGCCAGCATTATTTTTTTTCCCTAGAAGCTGGGTGTGTTCTGGTGGTTTGGTATTTTCCAGGAAAATGTGGTGTACAGTTTCCCTCTCTTGCCAGACAGCTGTTCTAAGAATGCTCCCTTATGTAACTTGCATCTTCAGGGTCAATGAATGAGCTGATCCACGTGCTCTGTAATATCATATGACATCAACTAGGGACTTTCTTTCTGTGCCCTGCTCTTCAACTTTTCAGGCATTAGGTCCATGTGTGGGGGCTGTTACTCAAGAAACAGGCAAAGAAACTAGATCAAGTTTTGTGAAGTAACTCAACTTCTATGAACTTCAGTTGAAGCATTGTGTCATGGATACCTCAAGATTTCAAAGCAATGTTGCAAGAGTTGTGTTATGTAGTCTCTGTGGATAGTCCCTTGTTGAGTCTGCTGCTGTTGTCATAGCATGTAATATTTTCACCCATGAGAGCCTGAGGGACACTCAGAGGTATTTGTGCACATTTGGGGAACCACTGTAACTCAGCAGTTGTGCAAATACTTTATATGTAGAAGGTCCTAGGTTCATTCCCTCTGTGGCATCTGCAGGCAGAAATATGAACCCTCGGAAAGAACCTTGTCTGAAACCCTGGTGTGTGCTATACAGTATTGTCAGGACAGACAATGCTGAGCAAAATGGCCAAGTAGTCTGACCTAAGTCTGTTCTTAGTGATAGGAATGAGGGTGAGTAAAGACTCTTAACGTCAAACCTACATTCAAACCAACATAGGTGTCATGTGAGCTACAGATGCATGTTGGAGTTCCAAGATTAGCAGAGGCGTTGTTACGGTGAGTGCGGTTGGGGTGGAGGGCCCCAAGTGGAGGGGCGCGGGGGGGTGTACCTTGGATCCATTGCTCCCTCTGCCTCTGGGGGGGGGGGACGGGACTGTAGCAGGGCCGCTACTGAAGATTAGTGAAGGACTTGGTTGTTGTGATCTATGCGTGCCTTGTATTTGCAGAAGTGATGTCTTCGTGGAGGCATCATTTAACTCATCTGCACCCTGGCTGGGCCTGAACATGTGGCTTTACAGCCACTTCCTTCAGTTCTTATACCCCAACCTGCATACGAGTGCATATGACAGAGGACAAATCTGCAGTTTTTGGTATGCTTCTTCTTAAGTAGATAAAATAACATATGCTAACAGAAACTGGTGAACTCTCCCTACAGAACTATTGTGATTAACGGAGGTGAAACTGAGCCTCTGCAATTCTAAAATGTAGTCCTGCATACTTCCACTTACAGGAGAGATGATAAAATACGTACATAGCTACCTGCTTTTCTGAACCTTCATTTCTTTCTCCTACAAAATTATTGGCTATAAGCCCACTTATCACAAAGTAAGAATGCAACTGATCTGTTTTTAAAATGTGGGTTCAACTTAGACTGCCTTTAGAACTGTCATGCAATGAGACCATTCCGCTCCATCAAAAGCTTTTTCTGTGTTAAGAGTAAGACAATAGCAGGTGAAATTGATTCTTGTGTTTGCATCTGGTGGATGTAAACTTTTCTTTTCAGGCATTCATTCATGTAGAATGAATACTGTGGCAGCAAGCTCTGCCAGTGACCTACATATGTTTGTCTATAATGTGCAGAGAGGCTCGACTACAAAGGCAGAATTCCCAGTCAAGCGGAGAGAATCTTCTGAATGTACAGATGTGATTGAAGGGGCTCTCTGCACACATTATTATAGCTCATGTGTATAGTCTAGATCAGGGCAGAACCTACCATCACGATGCTGTTGCTCCACCTTGTCTATCCTATATGGATTAGTGCCCTCCCCAAAGGCTTTGCTACTCCACCAGCTGCTCTGTTAATGAGCCGTTAATGAGGTGAACGTCTATGAAGTCAGGATGTCAACATAATGTGAGAAAACAGTTGTTGCTTGAGAAAGGTATGTTACCATATCTAGCTTTAATTAAGTTAGCTCCATGTCAACTCCACCACCTCCTCCGGGGGGGGGGGGAGGCGCGGTACCTTCAGGGGGTTTGCTATCCCAAGGGACAAATCAGCCAGTACACCATATGTACCTTTAGATTTCCCTCCTGGCTCTCCCTTGAGGGTGCAGCAGTTGGGACCAACTGCCTTCCCCTCTGCTGCTCTGCCCAAGCTTCTGCCTCAGGCCTTGCTCCCATAGCCCCTGTGCAGTCCCCTCTTCCTTTTTTCTGCCTGCCTTCATACCTTGTTTTTCTCTGCAGGCCCCGTTTCCTCCTCCTTTCCTGCCTTGTTGGTCCTGCCCCCTGGCCTTTCCCTTCCATCGTCTCCTCCCCTTGCCTCCCCCTTGCCTTTCT
Organism: Plestiodon gilberti rubricaudatus; assembly: GCA_026170595.1. Taxonomy (NCBI): domain Eukaryota; kingdom Metazoa; phylum Chordata; class Lepidosauria; order Squamata; family Scincidae; genus Plestiodon; species Plestiodon gilberti. The sequence goes on from JANXHW010000005.1 coordinate 113,382,268, forward strand.
CCTCTGCTGCCTCCCCTGGGACCAGTCTGAGGACCTTCTTATGAGCTGAGTCCAGGCCCACCCCTGTTTGGTCAGGTGTCACCGATCTTCCATCTCCTACCCCTCCCATGGGCAGGACCACTTTCATCCCCATTGTCCTGCAGGATCTCTGGAGTGGCTTCCCAGCTGCTGGGCAGAGTTGCTTAGGCTGTCGCCCAGCTCACCAGCACAGCCATGTAAAGCCTCTGCCCTGCTGGCCAAAGCCCCGCCCCATCTTCCGAGGCTGGACAGGGGCTCACGCTCTGATACATCCATTCTTGGTCAGCTTTTAGAAGACACAGCGTGAGTTTTTTTGGAGATATTAGAAATTTTCATTTAAAAATGATGCAGATACAGAACTTTACTGTAATCAAACTTAAATAAATGACTCCCCCCCCCACCCCATTTCATTGCCTGGAACTGTGAATGCCATCTTTTTGTGTGCCATCGTTCAGACACTGGCATCTACTAGGAAGAGGCATTTCTTGCTGGGGACGCTTCCCCTGTGGAACTCCCTTCCTGAGGCATCTGCCCTTGATTGAGTTCCTCCTGTTTCCAACTGCAGACGTCTTTTAGGACTGTAGGCTGATTTCTGTATGCTGCCTCTAGCTGGCTTCATAAGTGTAGTTTTATTGAAATTTTGCTTGTTTTCATTGTGGCATTGAGAGCCAGGATGGTGTAGTGGTTTGGGAGTCGGACTTAGACTTGGAAGATCCAGGTTCAAATCCCCGCTCAGCCATGAAGCTTCCTGGGTGACCTTGGGCCAGTCACTATCTCTCAGCTCCACCTACCTCACAGGGTTGTTGTGAGGACAAAAAGGAGGGGAGGAAATATGTACACCACTCTGAGCTCCTTGGAGGAAGGGCGGTATAAAAATGTGAATTTTTTTTTTAGATATTTTGTACTCGTCTTATTGTAAGCTGTTTTGGGTGAAAGGTTGAATGGAGGACTAGAAATGAAGAAGGAAAAAAGCAATGATTTTTTTTCTCACTCTGTCTCTCTTTTCATTACAGACCCCCAAAGGCACTTGTGCAGAATCTGTGAGGATAGCCATTGATGCAGGCTACCGCCATATTGACGGAGCTTTTGTGTATTACAATGAACATGAAGTGGGGCAGGCCATCCGGGAGAAAATTGCTGAAGGAAAGGTCAAGCGTGAAGACATATTTTACTGTGGCAAAGTGAGAAATCCTAATCAATTGCTTTCTCTTGGCATGTGAGATTGTGAAAATGATACATATGTTGTTTGTTTAAAAACAATCGAAAGTTTTCTTCATGGCTTGTTACAATGTAAAGCGGTCTTGGGTATCCAGGTTTAAAAGCCATGTAAAAAGCAGTTACAACACGTAAAAAACAAGTCCAAAAACACTGACGTATTAAACATGATTTAAAGTTAAAAACAATCTTAAAAGCAGTCTTTTAAAAATAAGTCACGCATTAGCAAAGTTTATTACGTTTCCTCATCAAATCTGCGGACCTCTTCAGATGAGCAGCAAAGCTGTAAGATGTTGTTACGGAGGCTGGAAGAGATAGTTCTTTAAACAGTAAAAAGGCGCGAAAACTATGAGCTCAGTACTGAAGAAGCCAGCTGTACAATTACAGTCAATGTCCTAAAGTAACCTTTAAACAGTGCCGTCTACAGGTGACTGGTGGTAATGTTCTGTGGAATTTATTTTATTTTATTCAAATTTGATAGAGTGAGTGTGTGTGCGTGTGGAAGCTAGAATTTGAAGAAGCTAGAAGCCTCGTGCAGGAGACAAATTTGAGACAGCGCCTTAATTATGAAGCCATTGAAATAAATAAACGTAGAAAACAGGGATTAATTAATAGGCAACAGGAATTATCCTTTGTGGATAAGATTTGGTTCCCGATCTTGAATAAAATAAAATAAATTCCACAGGACATTACCACCAGTCACCTGTAGACGGCGCCGTTTAAAGGTTACTTTAGGACGTTGACTGTTGACCATGCCTCCTGTTGTTGACCTCAAGCTGCAGTTTGTGATCTGCAGTTTGGATCAAAGTTGAAACTCAGAAGTGTAGACAGATAAGCAGTACCAGGAAAATACTTGCAAGTGATACAGAGAAGGGCAATTAACCTCTGCTTTGGAATAAAGCCTCTTTAACTTTTCTGTGGTGCCCCCTTATCTCAGCTTCCCCCTTGATGCCAAACTGTCTCTGCCCGTTCTGCAAAATTATCCCAGACATTGAAGGGTAATCTATTGGGATGGGGAAAGACAGAGTATCCAATACAGTTACAATTGAACTAGGCTTACCATCCATCCCGGAATTTCCGGGACCATACTGGAATCCGAACTCGGGTCCCGGAACGGTCCCGGAATGTTTTCCGGGCTGGTTGGCAAGCCTCCGCCGCCATTTTTAAAATGTAAAAACTTACCGAGGTGCCGGCATCTTGGATCGTGAAATCTCGCGAGATCCAACATGTCGGCGCCCAAATCTCGTGAGGGCATGAGGCTGCTTCATGTTGGATCTCGTGAGGTTTTGTGCCGGTGCCCAAGATGCCGATGCCCGGGTAAGTTTGTACATTTTAAAAATGGCGTCGGAGGAGGAGGCTGCGGGGACACGTCGGCAGCAAGGCAGGGCAAGGCATGGCGAGGTGGGCAAGGTGAGCAGGCAAGGCATGGCGAGAAGGCACGGCGGTGGCAAGGCACGGCGAGGCAGGCAAGGCACGGCGAGGCGGGCAAGGCACGGCGGCAGCAAGGCAAGGCGGGAACAGCATGGCAAGGCATAAGAACATAAGAAGAGCCCTGCTGGATCAGGCCAGAGGCCCATCTAGTCCAGCTTCCTGTATCACACGGTGGCCCCACCAGATGCCTCAGGGAGCACACAAGACAACAAGATACCTGTGTCCAGTCGCCACTCCCTTGCACCTGGCACAGAGAAAACCTACTCCTACAACCAGGAGGTTGCTTTTCCCCATCATGGCTTGTAAGCTGTGATGGACGTTTCCTCCATAAATCTGTCCAATCCCCTTTTAAAGGCATCCAGGACAGGTGCCATCACCACATCCTGTGGCAAGGAGTTCCACAGATGAATTACACGCTGGGTAAAGAAATATTTTATTTTGTTATTTAAGGCGGGCATGGCACGGCGGCAGCAAGGCACGGAAGGCAAGTAAACCTATTTAATTAATTAACTTTGGGCAATAAATAAATAAATAAATAAATAAAATTTCAGGCGTGCTTCGCCCGGCAAAAGGACACTTTGCGCCCCCCAAATTTATTATTTTAATTTTTAAATTATTTATTTAATTGTTTTTTATTTAATTGTTCGGGGGTGGGGTGGGGTGTCCTGGTTAAAAACTTGAAAATCTAGTAAGCCTAAATTGAACATATGCCACAGCCTGGGTGATCCAGCATCTTTGTGTACAGTATTTCATTAAGCATTTGCTCAGTGGATGGCTGAGGGGTCATAGCTGGTAGCTCACTGATCAGGGGTCAATTCTACCAATTGTTGTGATCATATGCACATTAAAAACATTTCTAGAATTTACTTTATGGAAGTAACTAGTTTGCTTTCTCACAAACATTCCTCATGAAGGATATATTCTTAAGGATATATTTATGAAACTGCATATGCTTCTCTTGAATCTGTAGTAACACAGCTACAGTAGAGTGCTACCTATTGCTCAGGGACTGCATTCAGAGACGACACTTTCTGATCCTCAAATGCATGGCTCAAGAATGAGCCCTCTGCTAGCATGCAAACTCCTTCCCTCTTCTTTCACACTTGGCTTTAAGGACTTCCTGTTTTCATCAAGCTATAGCTTGCTGTGATGTCCAAAACCCTCAAACTATAGTTTTTGAGCAAGTCTTCCAAGCTAGGGTTGCAAGCTAGCTGTTTTGATTCAACCAGGAAGTTGTCCATGAATAGGCTTGCCATCCGTCCCGGAAAAACCGGGACAGTCCTGGAAATGGCCCTCCATTTTCTGGGAATGTCCTGGCCGGCTTTCCGCAGCGAATGGCACTGCCGCCGCCATTTAATATTTTTTTTCTAACTTACCTGGGCGCCGGCATCAGCTTGGATCACGAAATCTCGCGTGATCCAAGATGTCGGCACCCAAATCTCGTGAGGACATGATGCCCTCACAAGATTTGGGCGCTGACATCTTGGCTAACGTGAGATTTCGTGATCCAAGCTGATGCTGGCACCTGGGTAAGTTGAAAGAAGATAGAAGCTCCGCACAAGAAGATGGTGGTGGTGGCGCCGTGCCTCGTTCACCCGCTCTCTCACCGGCACGGAGCCAGCGAGGGAGTGGGCGAACCACAGCCTGCTGCCCGTGTCGGCGCACGAGACACGGGCAGCAGGCTGTGGTTCGCTCGGTCTCCCACTGGCTCCGTGCGGAGCCGGTGGGAGACTGAGCGAACCACAGCCTGAGCCTGCTGCCTGTGTCTCACGCACCTACGGCAGGCCTGCTTGCCCACCGCACAGCCTGCTTGCCCGAGGATCGCCGCGATCGCCGGTGGAGGACGAGGAGCAGCGCGAGGGATGGGGTAAGTAAATTTAATTTTTAAAAATAGATTAAATAAATAATTAATAAAATAATTTTAGAAATGAAATTTTTAACTTTATTTTTTTAATTAATTAATTAATTAATTAATTGGTGGGGGGGGTGTCTCCCGGGGAGAAATATGGGAAGCCTATCCATGAAGTCAACGGTGTGAGAGGAGGAGCGTGTGCACAAGTGCAGAGTTTTGGAGGACTGGAAGCATTGTGGCTGAATGCACAATTCACAGGGAGTTTCTGTGAATCGCTTGGCTCCTGCTTTATGGGTTTTTCTCCTTGATTCTTTCAACATTGCATTCACTTTATCATTGCCTAAAATGCCTCATCATACCCAACAAATCTAGCTGGAGACTGTGTGGCTACTCTGAGCCTGAACAAGCTGAGGACTTCAAAGGGCACGAGAGACCCTTTTGTGGCTGTTGCAAAGTCAAGGTTTCTTTGTTTTTCGCATTTATATATCAACCTTTCTCCAAGGACGCCAGGGGGTGTACATGACAACTTAAACAACCGTGTGATGTAGGTTAGACTGAGACATGGTGACTGACCCAAGGAGACTCAATAAGCTTCATGGCTGAATGGGAATTTGGTCCTGGGTTTTCCTGGTCCTCCAGCCTGTCACATGGGGCAATTATATCTTAAGGATGCCAAAAAGCAAGGTGGTGCAGCAGGATCCACTGCAGCATTGCAGCCAGAATTCTTTGCAACTTCTTGGTGTAACAAAACGTCATTGGGCTGGAGCTGCGTTGGATGAATGGGTGATCCTTTTTTGTCAACCTCCGACAACTCCTCAGAATATTGGACCAAAAAGCTGTCAGGTTCAGCTCCATGTGTCACAGAGGCTTCCTCTTGCTGTCTTGGACTCTCCTTGTGTCAGTAGCAGAGCTATGCCCGCCCCCCCCCATGATGTCATCACCACCGCTGGTTTTCCACAACACAGAGGCGCAGGGCGGGTGGAAGGGCCAAACCCATCGCCGCCTGCTCGCGCCACCGAAATGGCCCGATTGTCACTGCTGGAACGGCTGCTTTGACAACCCCCCCGCCCACCTGCTGCCCGCCTGCCGCCATTCCTATGATACTGCCTTCTGTTTTAAACATTAAATTAACAAATACTTATACAGTACTGGGGAAGCCAAACTGAGTGGTCTGGGGAACAGGAAAAGGGGTGGGGGAAGCCTCTCAAGTAATGATAACTAATTTCTTGTGTTGGTGATGTCCAAGACTTGGGGGTAGGGTATTGAGGGGAGGGGTTTGGGGTTTTCAGAGGAGGCCTCTGGAATCCAGACTAAAGGTAATATTTAAATCTAACGAAGTTCTGGCATGGTCATGAAGTTGGTCTCAAAATACTGGATACAGAATTAAAGTGTTGCTGCCACAAATTCATCATAGATCATGCAGGAGGGGCTGAGTGAAAGAGGTACCAGTTATCTGCTTCCTGGCATGACGACAAAACTGTCAACACCTGTCCAGTTCCCAGTGTGTACACATGTTTATACATTGTAAAAGGGAAGCTCTTGAATAATGATTATGAACTCACCTCTGGGTTGTGGGAGGAATTGCTGCTCGGTGCTACAACACATACTCTGTGTGGAGAAGATCCCAGGTTCAATCCCTGCCTCCCCCATGCAGGACTGGGGGAGAGGAGACCCCATTTGGAGAGATTCTGCCAGTCAGCATAACCGGCAATGCTGTGCTAGATGGTCCAATGGTCTGACTTGATAAGGCAGCTTCACTTGTTCATATGTGTTGCAGCATGTAGTTGGGGCATCATGATTCATGAAGCATCATCATCATCCAGCTTCATCCACTGCACCAGATAACGCTGAACACCAGCGTTATCTGGTGAACACCAGCGTTTTGACTTGGTGAGGCCCTAAGCTATATAAAAAATTGTTAAAAAATTACACCAAAATTTGCTGCACAACCCGTTTTAAAAAAGGCCTACATTATATAAATTAGACATTGCAGCATTGGTGTCCTGTAAACATCAGCTGTTTGGGACAAGAGCCACTGCTGCTGCACTCCTTCAGTGAAGCTTTCCATGACTTACCACAATCTTATGCAGAAGTCAGGCCTATGAAATTCAGTGGGACTTACTTCCAGAAACTTTGTATAGGATTACCGCCCTCAGCAGTTTCAGCTTCTCCCAATCAGAAAGTGCAAGCTTTGAGCTTAAGATGGACTGGAGGAGGAGTAATGCAGACTCCCTTGGAATGTGTGGATACAGAAGCTTTTTATACCTATAGAAGTCTTCTTGAGAACCTTTTTATCCAAAGGATAAAGATCCAAAGTATATCTGAAGGATAAAGGTATTGGATTATATGTTTTAGACCAGTGTTTCTCAAACTGTGGGTCGGGACCCACTTGGTGGGTCGCGACCTGATTTCTGGTGGGTCCCAGGTAATGGAAAGATCAAATAAGTAATTGCCACAAGCCCTGAGGCTATTCAAAAATCAGATATTGTAGCTACTAATTGCCCTTCAAAGAGCTGAGCTCCTGCAATTTGCAAGATAACTGCTAATTACCCTGCAAGCAGCTAAGCTCTTTACTTGTAAATAAACTTGTAAATTAATAAAAAGCATTTATCAAAGGAGTCACTGACAAGATTTCCCGTATCTTGGAACAGTGTAGTGTTAAGACTATCTTTAAGCCTACGGTTAAATTTGAACAATGTTTTAATAATCCTAAAGATAAGAGACCTCCCCTTACGAACTCCGGAATTTACAGTGTGCCATGCTCCTGTGGTCGTTGTTACATCGGTATGACCAAAAGATCTATGAATACGAGGATATCGGAGCATGAGAGATCTGTCTGTTTGATTGAAACATTCACAGCAATCTTCGATTGCTGAACATGCTTTAAGCACAGGACATACGATCTTGTTTGAAAGCACGAAATGTCTGATAAATGACAGCAACACCAGAACACTTCGGAATTTGGAAGCGGTGGAAATAAGCAAAAGACACGCAGGAGACCTGATTAACAGACAGCAAGATCTTTCATTTATCAATGAAATTTGGTTTCCTATTATCCATAAAGTCCGTTTGACAGATACAGAAATAAAAGAAAACAATCAACTACGGAGGTCATCCTCAGTCAACTCGTCGGCCGCTTCCGATTTGAGTTCCGCTTCCAATTAGCTCCCGGTTCCATTTCAAATCAGCTTTTGGTTTTCCCGCGCTCTTTTCAGCCTGTTAGTTTATAGGATGTTTTTGTCTTATGAATCTGCCTATGTTCCTATAAGATTACTGTTTAGTTCTACCTGGTATTTCCTTTAAAGTTCTGTCGGTTGGTCCTCAGTACCATCCTAACAGTCAAGCTGTCACCACCCAGAAGATGTCTTAAGATTAAGACGAAACGTCGGTTTTGTGCACCATCTTCAGCCTTGAATTTTAAATTGTTTTAAATCTTATTCTGGCTTTGATATTATTTGTACATGGCATCTATACCCATATACCCTATATCCTGCATACCTAGCCATGAAAGCTTCCGCTCTAACTTTTTGTCAACCTGTTTATAATGTTATGTTTTTGTTGCCTTAACTTTCATAGTTTTCAAGAGGCCTAAAACGAAAGCTCCTAACTATCTTTTCCTTCCTCTTCTCTCCCTAGTTGTGGAACACATATCACCCACCAGAGATGGTACGCCCAACTTTGGAGAAGACCTTAAAGGTTTTGCAGCTGGATTATGTCGATCTCTACATTATTGAGCTGCCAATGGCTTTTAAGGTAAAAAAGAGCGGTGTTAGAGCTCCTCCTAGTGTGTGTCTATGTGAACTATACTTGGAGTAAGCATCAAGCTTACAGACCACCGCTTCTTTCTCTTTATAATGGGGGTCCTTCCACACAAACAGGTGTGTAGGTGATCGCCACTTGAATTGGAGCTCTGAATGTCTGCACACCACACATTTTAAAGACGTGGTTTAAAACTGCTACTCAAGATAGAGTAGCAAGGATTGGCATGTGAGACACTGGCACTCCAAAATAATGTCAGAACATAAGAAGAGCCCTGCTGGATCAGGCCAAAGGCCCATCTAGTCCAGCTTCCTGTATCTCACAGTGGCCACACCAGATGCCTCAGGGAGCACACAAGACAACAAGATCCCTGTATCCTGTCACCACTCCCTTGCATCTGGCATTAAGAGATAGTCTATTACTAAAACCAGGAGGTTGGTTAATATCCCCATCATGGCTTGTAACCTGATGGACATTTTCTCCATACATCTGTCCAATCCCCTTTTAAAGGCATCTAGGCATGTAAAGGCATGTAGAGCCAGCAGGTGGCGTAGTGGGTTAAACCACTGAACCATGAGCTGTCGATCGAAAGGTTGGCAGTTTGAATCCATGTGACGGCTCCTGCCAACCTAGCAGTTCGAAAGCAAGAAATTGCAAGTAGATTAATAGGTACCGCGTCAGCGGAACGGTAACAGCATTCCATGAGCCTCGGTGTTGAGTCACGCCGGCCACATGACCATGGAAACGTCTTCGGACAGCGCTGGCTCTTTGGCTTTGAAACGGAGATGAGCACTGTTCCCTAGAGTCGGACACGACTGGACTTAATTGTCAAGGGATACCTTTACCTTAGGCCAGGTTACTTTCCTCATGACAGGAAGAACCTATTTTCAGGTAGCATATCCTGTTTGCTGTTTCCATGTAGTGGAAGGAGGAGGGGTCCCAGCATCCACACGCTGCTTCAGGGCAGGTGCGCCTAAGCCTCAGCACTCACTCTCCCTTTCCCTCTCTTTCCCTTTGGTTCGGGCATGCGGCTTACTGGGGACACCCCCTTTGGTAGTTCATTCCGCTGCCACCAGTTCAGGAGACCAGGATTTTTTGCTTGTTGGAGGTATCATGAGGGGGGAAGCAGGGTAAGCAGCGGGAACCCCCCTCTTAGTAATAATCCGGAGGGTTTCCCCTTTTCACCCAGGCTGACTGCTACAGTTAGCTAAATAAACACACGAGGCATAGACTGGTTAAAGTTGCAGAAGAAAAAGGTTTACTCACTCTTCTGGTTCATATGTACAGCGTCTGGCTTCTATATGCTGCTCCACTGAGCAGGGCATCACTCGCAAAGTATTGGAACCCAAATGGCCTAAATGCACACTTGCTAAAATACCTTACTTGAGATGATTTCTTTTCTGTGCTTGAATGACTCTTTTGACCTGGAGAATTCAAAGCATCTTCTAAAATGGTGAAATGTGATCCTAGCCAGATGGCCTTTTTTGCTGAAATTTAAAATATCTCCTTTTGTTACAAAGTATGTGGCTGTACAGATACTTTTTAGAGTTGCCCACTAGACCAAAAGTAAAGTCTACCAAGGACCATCCCTCGGGAAAATGTCAGCATCTTGTACAGCTTGGAACAGTAGGAGCCACCTTCTCGCACATGAATCTGCCTGCTTACTACGATCATCACCGATGCCCTTCTCCTAGTGCCCTGCTATCAAATGGTTGCTTTTACACTGAATGTCCCCAAGCTACAGTACTATGCTGTATGTTGGGAGGGTTATTTGTAGAGGCTTGGGCATTGGACCAGTTCTTGGTTTCTGTTGCTTTAGCCAACAACTGTAGATGTTAGTGGGCTGGTGTACCAAAAGACACATTAAACACACACACACGACTTGGGTAAACTATTTTCATAGTGCTAGTCAAAAAGTACAGCAACTCAGGATACTTCAGTCCCAAAGTGTCCCAACACTGACTTGCAAGGCAACATGATGCAGAAGTAGCAGCAAGCCCTAAAACTGGGATCTTCTCCTTATCCAACCCTAAACCTAAACATCCTGGCACTTTGATTTTCCCAACCCTAAACATCCTGGCTGTTAGCCAAATTGCCCTGTTGTTTTGGGGAATAGCTTTAATATGGCAATTTGGCATGTATAGGATCTTGATACCTGTGTATACCAGTGTCCAGCTTCACAGAATTCCATTTTTAAATAATATTGAGAACACACATGGTTACTTTCCAATATATACTAGATAGTTAGTCAGATTCATACAATATGCAGCAATTCAATATGCAACAAATCAATCACACTCACAGCATACAGATCTAGGAACTTAATTAGAAATTACAGAGGCTTAGCAGGTTCTTTGATTCACATGGGAGATATTTACCTCCTGTAGAGGTACCTTGTTTTTGGGCTGGAGGTAGATCTGTGGGAGGAGACAGACATACACATACATCGGGACAGAGGAGGAGGGGATATGGCTTGATGGTCCAGCCATTAAGGAAACTGGGATGACTCATCTCAGGTAGCCCTGTATTGTCTTCTTTTTAGCATCACAGTGGGGGTTCTCCTTACTGACAGACTGGCCACTTAGCAAGACTTTGGCTATGTCCATTCAGTGGAGAGGGGGAAGAGAATGGAATGTGTGAGTGCTACATGCTGGGAGCATCTTGGTTCATGGCTAAACTGGTGGTGCTGGTCAGATTCTCCCCTCCTCATGGCTCCTTGGCTCTGGGGAAATCTGTTACAGCATGGTCCATGGTGCAGGAACACAAGAGGCATCACCTTCGCTTTGTGTCATAACACAGTCCAGCTCACAAGTCCAGCTCAAAAAGCCTCATGGCAACAAACAGTTTTCATTTTAAAAGTCATTTCGCAACATGGCACTTTGGTTTTTGCTTCTATAGTTTTATTTCTTGTGGCAGGACCACATGGATTATTCTTCTTTGTAGTGTTTCTGTGTGCTACCTGAGCTCACCCAGTCTTTGCCAGCTGTATGGCGCCCAGCCATGCATATTTATACTTAATGCCATTATACTTTTCTGCCATGTGGCCTTCCAAAGTAGATAATAGGATACAGCACACCATAAAGTATCATTAATCACATCTATAGCCTGTGCTCACACCTTGACCATTCAGACAATGATTCCGGCATTGGTGCAGGTTCTTCAATTTATGTACCACGAAGTTGTGCGTGCTCTTGCTCCACCTGGCAGACTCATTGCAGGTGCGGGGAGGGAAGTGCTTTGGAGAGCCAGACAAACTGTGTATGATGTGCATTATTTCATCATATTTTTTAAAAAGAGCCCATGATGGAACAGGTCCCTCATCCCCTTCTTTCTAATGTGCAAGAGATATGGGTGTGTATTTTCATATGATTAATTGGCTTCAGATGTCTGGGATTATTAAAATAAAGCTGCTGTATGGAACAGTTTTAGGTGTTCTTAGGAAAATAATTCCTGCCATTTGGAATTTCCTGTTTCTTCTTGACCCCCCCCCCAACTCTCTCATGTGCATTGAGACATTGACCTTTGTGAAAGAGATACTGATAACTGCTTTCCCCTTAGGCCACTCTCAACATGCAGAGAATAATCACCCTAAAGCCCCTTCTTTGTGGCTCTGCTTTCTTTCTGACCAAAATATAAAGGGGGGGGGGCTGTGTAGGGGTCAGATCTTGAAAGAGAATGATTCCATATGAAGAAGAAATATGAGATAATATAGCAGGGTCCCATATACAGCTGGCACCCTCCTCTGCCATAGTTGGGGCTGGATAAACTGGTATGCTAGCCATTATGCTGTCTGCCTATTGTTGGCAAGTGCACATAGGATAGCCTAATGTGGACTTCCTAAAAATATTCACATTACTTTTGGATAAACAGTCAACGTTTCAGTTAAGGATGCTGTTATTGCTATTGGATTTGGTCTCCTGTTCGCACTGGCGTCACTGCAGGGGGGTGGAGCTCTACGTTCCGCCGCGGTCAGACCCTCCGTTACACGGGAGCACGAAGCACCCCGCCCCCTCGCCTTTGGAGCCATTCAAGTCGGTGAAACTACTGACTTGAATGGCTCTGCCCCCCTGTAGTGACGCCAGTGCCTGTTCCCACATCAGAACAGATGTTTCTCCTATAAAATATCTTGTAGCTGATTTTGTTTTTTATCAAGTGAGTATGAAGGTGCCAATCACTGGCCACATTAGCCCCACACAAGAAATGCCCCATTGACATAGTGAACCCTCATCACCATCTGCTCTGATCAGGTATCAACCACAAAGGAGAAGGGATTTTTTTTTTAAAGTGAAATGATTATCAGGGGAATGAGTGGCAGTTTGAGACAGAATGTCATAGTAACACATTAGACAGAAATTAGCTATAGGCCTTTCTGCTTTCAAAACACCACAAAACCAACAGAAACCTTTGGCAGTGTGACAGAAAGTTCACTGTAATTTTACTGGGAGAGGTAAAAGCGCCTATTCACGGTAATTGGACAAGAAGCTCAGAACAATAAGGTTGTCTGTTTTGTAATGTGATAGGTCTGACTGCTGAGGTAGTGGAATGAAATTAATGCACATATTCAAGGATAGGCTTACCAGATCTCCAACTGGGACAGAGTGCTAGACCTTTAGGAGAAGGAATGTGGGCAGGTGTAGCTTGTTAAACCTTAGAGCACAATCCTAGGCATGTCTACCCAGAAGCAAGAATCTGTTGTTTGGCAAGAGCATGTGTTGTTTGCCTCCACTGATGCATCTTCAGTACCCTCTCTTATTAAAGTACCAAAGAAAACCTTCATATGAGAAGTCAAAAGGCTTGTAAAAGAACCCCCATATTTCAGAACACATCAAACCTCCCCATAGCATGACTGGGCAAAGTGGAAATCTGTGAGGCACACAACTAGAATGTATAGTTAAGACTATGGAAATAAAAGGCAAGAAAACATTCAAACAGCCGAATCCTACCTAACTCCCCTGGGGCCAACGCTGCTGTGCCAACATGGCACATGCTATATATCCCACGGGGGAGTTTTGAGCCACGAAGGCCTCAAGGTAAGGGGACCTGGCCTCGATCCGCTCTCCTCCCCGCTCCAGTCTCTGCCTGTGGAAATAAAATGAATTCTCCAGGCTGTAGAAATGTAGAGTGCTTGTTCCATTTTGTTGACCAAACTTTAAGAATGCACTAATTTTCTTCATAACCCACTTGTCACCTGTTTCTGCATGCAAATTTCTGCCTTCCTAGCATGCCCCATGGAACCTTTTTCTCAAGAAGGGGAATGAGAATATTTATGCATTGTAGGTTTCTCTTTTGTCTTTTTTTTCTAGCCTGGAGATGTCATCTACCCCAGAGATGAAAATGGGAAATGGATGTACCATAAGACAGATTTATGTGCCACTTGGGAGGTGAGTAGTTAAAGCTTCAGTATAGCCATAATAATTTCACCTGGAGGTGTCCTCTCCCCAACCAGACTGAAAGGCATTTTGTTAAATGACCAACAATAAAGGTGGCCCTCACCCTGCACCTCAATGCAATGACTATCTGGTTTATAAAGGGCCTATGTCTCTGTAGCAATCTGTTTATGATCCACAGGAAAACATCTCGAAGAAGGGGAAATGAATATGTTTTTTTCAATGCAGCACTTCCATGCTCACCACAAGAAACCACGTGGGCAAACTCCATGTATGGTCCTTTAAGAAGCCATATGGGCTAGGACATAAGCATTACCTTGCTGACTAAAAACCAAATTTGCATCTTGTCAGTACTTGAGTTTCCAACAGCATACAGCCCCAAACCCATAGGAAGCAGGATACAATGGAGGAGACAGTCACCTCTTGTTATATCTTCCCCCCTCCGCTGCCATCTTATAATCAGAGATATTACCTGGAAACATGAAGGTTTCATTTCTCTAAGTATCATAAAAAGGTAAAGGTGACCCCTGACAATTAAGTCCAGTTGTGTCCGACTCTAAGGTGTGGTGCTCATCCCCATTTCAAAGCCAAAGAGCCAGCGTTGTCCGAAGACGCCTCCATGGTCATGGGGCCAGCATGACTCTCCTTGCTGCAGCGCGTAGCATGCAGCTGGAACACGGAGCGTTGTTTACCTTCCCGCAAGCAGTACCTATTTATCTACTCGCATTAACATGCTTTGGAACTGCTAGGTTGGCAGGAGCTGGCCAAGCAACGAGAGCTCACCCCGTCGCGGATTTCAACTGCCGACTTTTCGATCGTCACTATTAAGAGACTTGTCCTCTGTGAATTTGTCTAACCTTTTTTGTTTTGTTTGATTTAAAGCCAGCTAAGCTACCCTAGTTGTGTCGTCACCATCACTTTAGGGAGTGGTGAAATGGCAAGCAACTCCTGGCCCTGTTCATTTTGCTCCTTGGAGATAATGTGCTTTCAAGGACCAGTGAAGTGGGCGTGCACCTATCCTTTCAACTTTAAAAAAAACATGGTTCCAAGAGCTCCAGACACTGGACTGGAGCAGGCTGCCAGGGAGAGAAGTGTGGACTCTTCATGGGTCATCTCCCTTCTTTCTGTCCTGTCCCATTTGCTATGTCAGGGGTTCTCAATTCTGCCACAGCCATGACCCACCTTGTCTTCCGGTGGTGGCACCGTGACCCACCTCCTGCAGCTGCTCCCAGTCCTGGACAGCCTCCAGAGTCCTCAGAGAGGCCTCCCAATGCGACCAGAAGTTGCATTGTCAAAACCAGAAGTAACTTCCGAAGGCCTGCAGAGGCCTGCGAAGGCCATCCAGGGCTGGGAGCAGCTGAAGGAGGTGAGTGGTGTGTGGGTGTGGCCTCCAGTTGCTTCTGTTTGGTTCCAATTTGGAGCCAAACAGAGGCAATGGTAGGCGGGAGGGCCCACCTCCACAATGGGCTGTGACCCGCCAAGTGGGTCACGACCCACAGTTTGAGAAGCCCTGTGCTATGTCATTCTCTTGGCATGAAACAACAACTCCCTTCACTTCCTACTTTTAAATTCTTGTTGAAGATCATTTCTTCAGCAAAGTCTTTTCTAGACTATCATAGTCTCTTCTGTGTCCTGGCTTCCCCACCCCCACCATCATTACTCCTCAGTCCCCTCTCTCCCTTCTTAGGAAATCCCTGTATGTTTATTGCATGGCTGTCTTCTCACTGTCTATCTGCTTCACCCTGGCAGGCTTTGGAAGCATGTAAAGACGCAGGCCTGACTAAATCCATTGGTGTGTCCAACTTCAACCACAGACAGCTGGAGATGATCCTGAACAAACCAGGCCTCAAGTACAAACCTGTCAGCAACCAGGTAACGGCAATGAGCTAATGAAGCACTGATGATCATGTCACATCACATAGGACATGCAATGCATGTGTTTTATACTGGGTACCAAAGCATCTCGAATGAAGTAACCCTAGAGCTTGACAGCAATTCAAATGTTACAATCCCCTTACCCCTTGAGAGCATCCCAAAAATAATTTCTGTGGTGGTGACTTCACCTTGTTTAATGTAGCAGGGCTGGGTCAAGTCATTGCCAGAATGGGAGACACCTGGATCAGATGAGATCACTAGAATTTGTGTCACCCTAATGATGTCACTCATTGTCAAGAACTCATTGCATCACCCTAATGATGTCACTAGGGTTGGTGTCATCAGGTGTGGTAACTCATGGTGTCACCACTATTAACTTTATTTTAATATATGACAGTACAGATCACCCAACAAATCACTGGCCAACAAAAAAAACCAGTGGCCAACTTGATGACACTCACACACAACTGAATAAGAATTCTAGTATTAGCTCTGATACATAGGAATAAGAGCTGAGTCATACTAACACCTCATTGGTTCCATGCTGTGTCATAACAACACCTCATTGGCTCTCAAAACAATCAGTCTCATTGGTCAGTTTTGAGTTCAGGAAATCCACTTTTTGTTACATGGCAATGTGTTTTATTTGCCCATAACATTTGATAGAATACAGATAATTCAACACGGTTTGTTTCATTACATTTCTGCATTACCGTAAATTACCTTTCCAATGATATATAACTTTATGGTATTATTCATAAATACAAATTTTCCAAAAGGTTTCCGCAATTTTTGGCCACTGGTCGTGTCACCCGGTGTGGTCCACACTCCCCTAGTGACATCACTGACCTGGATACCGCACATTAACCTGGATATCACACAACCCCCCAAGTTCCACAGAAGGAAGGCAGAATATATTTTTTTTAAAAATACAATAGGGCAAGGAAGTCCAGGAAGACATCCTTGGCCCCAAAGATGGGGCTAGCCTGTGGAATAGCACAAGTTCCCCCATCAACTCTTGTTCTTAAAGAAACTGTTCCTGTCTAGGATTATCAGCTCTGACTGAAGCGATTCTTGGATACAGTTTATATATTTCAACACAATGCACTGTTTGAAATTCCCAAGGGCCTTGTTAAAAGTTCCATGATTGCGTTCAGAATATTGCCAATTCCTGGAGAGTCCAGGCCAGTATCTGACTGGGCTTGATTGAATACAATACATGGCCTTTACTTGTAGACATTTGGTCTTCTTTATTGATTAATAACAGTAAATAGGATTTGGTGAAGCTAGAAAATCCGTGTCCTCAAACATTTGTGAGTCTCATTATAAAAGATTTATCAAGGAGACAATGATTGTCTAAACACTGTGCACTTTTTAGACAGAACCCACTGAGAGGGGGCTGGAATACAGTTTTCTTGGCAACAAGATAAGGTCAGTGTGTTCCACCAGCTTAAGCTGTAGTTGAAACACATAGACTAGCCTAATTGAAGCCCTTCTCTCCCCTCCCCCTCCAGAGGCTCCAGTTTGTAGAATAGGCTGGAAGCATTGCAATAAACACCATGCACCATTTGTCAGTTCTGGGGAAAACCAGACCAACTATAGGGAATTGAATGCTTATCTATTAGACGTTGACTGGTAGAGAGTTATCAGGGTTGATGAGTTTTTGGAATTCAGGGATAAAATTAAATGAGAGGGTTCTCTGCTGCTCTTGCTCAGTTTCTTCCTCCATCCTGGAAGTTTTGTTGTTGTTCAGTCATTAAGTCGTGTCCGACCCTTCATGACCCCATGAACTTGGAAGTTTGCCCTAAGCCCGATGGCAAACCTATGACACGCGTGTCACTGGTGACACGCGAGGTCATTTTGGGTGACACGCCAGTGTTTCCCCAAGGGCCCCGACACACCTTACATTTTTGCAAAAGTTTTACAGGCTTATCTTGAACATTCAGGGCAGAGATTTTTGGCAGACCTCTTTTATTATCTAGTAAAACTCAGCAACAAAAAAGTCACTAATTGATGTTAAATAAAATGCAATGTGTTCTATAGTTTTCCGTTCAGTTCAGTATTACTATTAAAAGTAGCAATAGTCAAAGTACTATTAAACGTTGGGGGGGGGGGTGACACACCAGCAGAATCAAGTTAGGCATTTTCAAAAATGTTGACACACCAAGTCCAAATGTTTTGCCATCACTGCCCTAAGCCAAAGAGTTAAAAATTATAGATAATTCTAACATATGATAACATAAGTTAAGTCGGATTGCGCTGTAATTACATTATATGTGATACTCTTGCAAAATGCAGCCATAGAGGGTGCAATTTGAAATGGAAGACTTTTTAATGCGGGGGAGGGGTTTCTTAACCCATTTTCCTTAAAACATAAGAACATAAGAAGAGCCCTGCTGGATCAGGCCAAAGGCCCATCTAGTCCAGCTTCCTGTATCACAGTGGCCCCACCAGATGCCTCAGGGATGCCTTCCAACGGTTTCCACCCGATGCCTTCCAACGGTTTCCCCTTTCCACCCACATAGGATACAAGTATCCTAGATTTGTAAATTACTTCCGACTGTATGTTGTTAGTTCATTTTGTGTTTAACTCAGTCTTTTCCGTCTTTGCTTGTATAGATCGAGTGCCACCCATATTTCACCCAACCAAAACTTTTAGAATTTTGCAGAGAACATGGCATTGTCATTGTTGGGTACAGCCCTCTAGGAACATCCAGAGACGAAACCTGGTAAGATTTTTGTGTTTACCATTAGGAATATTTACATCTTTAATGGAGTGACTAATTTTAAACCTTTATAGATCCCTCCTTTCCATCATAAAAAAATATGCCCAAAGCAGCTTACATCTCTCTCTCTCTCTCTCTCTCTCTCTCTCTCTCTCTCTCTCTCACACACACACACACACACAAATTAAAACAGCAATGAGACAAAGACAACTAGGGCTGCAATCCTGTACACACTTCCATGGGAGTAAGCCACATTGAACACAGGACTTACTTCTGAGTAGACATGCATAGGACTGCTGTAGATTTCCTAACTGTTGTTCCTAGAAGGTTGCTCAGCCTCTTTTGAAGATTCAACAAAAAAAACTGAATTAAGGACTTACCTTGTGATGTGACCAAACAACTACTAACACTGAGTTTGTCCTACTGACATCAACCCTACAGTGAGGCTGTGGAGAAGAGATAAAAGAGAGAGCCAGGATGGTATAATGGTTCAGGAGTTGGACTTAGACCGGGAAGACCCAGCCGTGAAGCTTCCTGGGTGACCTTGGGCCAGTCACTATCTCTCAGCCTCACCTACCTCACAGGGTTGTTGCTTGCGAAGACAAAAGGAGAGGAGGAACTATGTACACCGCCCTGAGCTCCTTGGAGGAAAATGTGAAAAATAAATGAAAATAAGAACTCTATTTCCTCCATGCGTTCGTTCATAATTAGACGCATGTTCCACCACTCTGGTTCACGTCTAAACTCGATCTACAGTTTCATTTTCCTGGTACTACTAGAGCTTCTTAGGTAGGCTTACCAGATCATCGACCAGGACGGAGCGATCTCCCCTTAAGGGGGCGGAGCGCGGGGGGCCAGAACGCGGCGCGTTCTGGCCCCCCCGTGCTCCGCCCCCTTAAGGGGAGATCGCTCCGTCCCGGTCGACGATCTGGTAAGCCTATTCTTAGGCTGTTAGTCTAAACATACTTACCTGGGAGTAAGCACCATTGAACAAAATGGGAGCTTCTTCTGAGTAAACATATCTAGGTTTGTGTTATAAGTTTGTTTCCTCAACCTGGAGGAAAGGTTTTTCTTCTTTTTTATAAGAAGTGTTTTTATTTAGTGGGGATAGAAGCCAGGATGAGGCAAGAGTTCAAAACAGGAGTGCTCAACTATGCAAGCACCCCTGTTCAAATGACAGGGGGCAGAAATGAAGCAGGCAGAGCATCAATTCTGCTCCCATCTCACATTGCCAGCTGCCCCTTCTCTCCTTCAAGGAGGGGAAGGGGATGCTGTAGCAGACAGCAGAGGCATCGTGGGTTACAATGCTCTGAGCATCATAGCCTACTGTGCTTGGTGGGGCTTGTGGTCCAACCTCATCATCTCCAGCAGAAAAATGCCACTGAGGGTGTAACAACAATGACTTTCAAAACCTGATAGTAGTAGTTTTGGTTTTGGTTCAGTTCCTCACTTCTCCCCTGAATAATTTTCCTTCTGTGATCTGGCTCTTGCCAATTCAGAAAATCTGTTTCATTTTTCCTGACCACCAGGGTAAATGTGTCTTCCCCTCCTCTGCTGGAGGACCCCGTGCTGAATGCCATTGGAAAAAAATACAACAAGACAGCAGCTCAGGTTGCCCTGCGCTTCAGCATCCAGCGAGGGGTGGTGGTCATTCCCAAAAGCTTCAACCCAGAGCGTATTAGAGAAAACTTCCAGGTAAGACTGTCTGTGGCACTTCAACCAAACCTAACCTGTGTGGCCAAACGTCTACTTATTCTTTCTCTCCTCCCTCAACACACTCTGTAGAAGATTGCCAATAGATGTTCACACACGCACACATCCTCAGAAGAGGCTTTGTGGGAATGGAGCATGAATATAAGGTAGTGGGGTCATTGACTAAAGATGACTCATCCCCCATCCTGGAGGGGGATGTTAGGTTGTTAGGAGGACATGGCAGGCTGACAACTCCGCCGATCGCTCTGTACCGACAGAGTACATCTGATGGACTTAATTACTTTACCCCTGGATTGAAAGGGAGTATGAAGAGATAAACCACATTTCTTTCAATCGCCCTCATTCTGACACTTCAAGGCAAAGGCTCTGAAGTTTTGGGTTGTTGGTGAGAAAGAATGGATGACCATCAAAGCTCCGGCCGCAGATGAATCCTAAGCCAAGCCACCTCCCAAATGCTTTGCTTTACTTAGGCAAGAGGCATAGAAATGATTTATGAGTTGAAGAAATTAGCTGAGATAAGAGTTAACGTTAAATTAATACGTTGCGATAAGGCGAAGTGAACATTCGAAAGTGAAAGTTGGAAAAGACGAAGTTAAAGTTTTAAAGTGGAGAGCTTTATTTTTTTCTGTACTTATGGAAGATTAAAACAGTAAGAGAAGGAGAAGGAAAGATATGAAGAAGCTTTTTTAAATAGACTGTTCCGGCAAGAGAAATTTGTTTGGGATTTGTGTATGTGAGTTTCCTTCTACGTATTGACATTCCTGACATTTTTGCTAAAAGAATATGAGCCCTTCCGTGTCAGAGTTCATGGATTTTGGCAATTAATCTTTCTGTTTCACGTTGGCGACTGCAGAAGCTTTTTATTTTTACCTCTTTTTTTTAAGAGAAAAGAAATTGGCACCTGGTGAAAAAATTGCAGCATGACTACACAATTGGAGTATTGTTTTAAAAAATGGGAAAGGAGATTTTATGCAAAAATGGCAATTTTGCAGGAAGAATTTCAGAATATGAAAGCAGAACTGAAACAAGCAGTGAAGGAAAAGGACGAAAAGGCTACGATGGAAATAGAGGAAGATAAAGAGAAAGATAATGACAAAGATAAAGATTTAGTGGAAGAGATTTTGTAGCAGAGGAAGTACCAAGAGTTAAATCAAGACTTGGTTATATATTTTTCGTGGAGGTGCTGAAGAAAAAGTCTGTCTTTCGGGGGAGGAATTTAGAAGACGTGAAGGATCCTGTGGAAAAAATTGCAAAGTGGATACAATTCAAAAAGCAAGGGGCTTTCGGGGAAGATTTAAGGACGAAGAAGAGAAAGAAGAAGAGAAGAGAAAGAAAGAAGAAGAGGAAGGAGGAGGAGGGGAAGGGATGGAAGGTGTAATGGGCAACTGTCAAAATTAAAAAGGGATTATAATTTTTTTGTGGGGAATATTACTGGAGTTAGTTATACAAAAAGAAAAAATGTTTTATTACTTTTTACTGTTTACTTGTTTACTTTTAGATAAAGTACTTTTAGTACTTTTAATGTTTACTTTTAGATAAAGTAAAAGTTAGTTAATCTTTTTGTGAATATTTGGATATCACTTACAGATTCTTTAAGAGAGAGAGAGAGAGAGAGAGAGAGAGAGAGAGAGAGAGAGAGAGAGAGAGAGAGGAAGTGATGAAATGTGGATTTAATGAACAGTATATTAGAGATATAGGCTTAGTTAGATATTATAAGTAGAAAATATATAATAGTATACAAGTAGGATTTACTGCTTCGCGCTTGCTGTAATCTTTCGTAGTATGCTGTATTGTTTTGTTTTATTGTTTTGTTTTGTTTAGTAGTTTATTAATAAAATAAATATATATTGAAAAAAAGGAGTGTGCTCACAGAGAATACGTTAACTTTTTTTTTCTCCTCCTCTTGCACCAGATCTTTGACTTTTCACTCACTGACAAAGAAATGAAGGAAGTTGAGGCTCTGAATAAAAATATCCGCTATGTGGAGATGTTGATGTAAGTAACAGCAATATGTGGTGAAATTGGTTCTCACGTGGTGACAAGCTGTCACTTCTGTCCAAAATTAGGGTTTTCCCTGACTTTTAGAAGTTGAGAATCAAAATGTGTGTCAGACTGGAGCTACATCAGTGCTGGAAAGTTGGTTAGGATTGGGCTATTGGTCTATATATGAACAATCAGCATGTCCCCTTAGTATAGGGAATGTGGGTGATCAGTGCTCTAAGCATCAGCCTCCTGCAAAACATGATGTGCATGAGTGTGCTCTAAGTAACCTAAGGGCTACTGGTGTGGTGCTGTTTGCTGGGAAGTCTGCAGGGTGGCGAGTCTGTTTATCCTGCAGCCTGAGACGTCCTTCCTGATTTCTGGGAAACGTGGACAAATTTATGGTCACTTTCCATTAAGCTGTAGGTAGGTATAGACTATATTTTTATGGTGCTGCTAGATCTTGCCTAAGGACTTGCACCGCTGAAGTTTTTATTAAGTCTGCAGGGAAAAAAAGTTGACTTTAAAACAATTGCACCAATAAACGCCAATTTTCCTTTTAAATAGGGTTGCATGCTAGATTCCTGGAAGCTACTCAGGATACTAATGTCCTTGCATAACCAAACAAGGCATCCAGAATCCAGGTTGAGTCCCAGCAGTTTAATTAGTGGGAGAAGCCAGGTCTAATTTGGATGCCTAGCAGCCCATTGAGAAGGGGGGGGGAGAAGAGACAAAATGAGAGCCAAATCAAAAAAGCCAGATCAGCTCTGCTTACCCTTTGCCAGCCCAAGGAGCTGAAGCAAAATAAATGTAATGTAGCTTGGCTACAGTTCTTTCCACATGTAGTCAGGACATGATTACTGTAGCCGCATTGTTTGTCCTGATAACCTCAGTTGATATACCCAGGCCAAATACAATCTAGCTGTGCTAATCAAGAGGCAACTTGGGATTTGCAGGAAGGAAAGAGAATCGTAGAGCTCCTTATTCCATTTATAAATTATTATGGACTGTTTGTTTTTCAGGAATTCTTTCTAGAATATGTATTTTTTTAAAAATGTACTAGGCATGGATTTTATTCATATGTGTTAGGAAGGCAAAACGGCATGCCCAAACAAACTTAACCACCAGCTTTGGCTTCCCCTTCAAAATTATATTGGTTTGGAAAAGGGGGGGGGGGGGAGAGAAGTGGCTTCTGCCAAAGAGGCAGAAAAGGTTTTATTTTTCTTATTCATCTCATTAAAGATGTTCTATCCCACCTTTTTTCTGTTAAACCGTTTTCAAGATGACTTGCAATATTTCAGTAAATCACAATACAGCAAGTCCTCAGTCGTTTTGTTTAAAGTTGATGGGAAAATGCCATAGGAACATTTACGTTTATCAGTTAGCCTATGGTAAAACTGGTTTCATTATAAGTCGTTTCACTTAAAGTCGCAGTTTCCAAGAAGAACCTATATCGGCAACCTTAAGTGAGGACTTGCTGTACAGTATTAAAATGCATAAAAGATGCTTTCTAAAACCCATTATACAGCAGTACGTGATTACTTAGTATCACTGAGTGCTTCTGGTTTTTTTTTTTTTTTAAATGGCAGCAACTCGTAGGAGCATTGCTGGGTTTTGGCCTCTCCTCCAGGTTCATCACCTGCAAATGGGGTAGTGGAAAAGGTGGGGGTCCATTTCAGTTCAGCCTTAGCTGCAGCATACATTTTTTCTAATCAGTAAGAAGTTGGAAATGCAGTGTGGGTGTTTTGTTTTTTAAGTTGGTCTCTACGTGGCCAATGTTTAAGTCTTAGCCTGCCACCAAGCACCAGATGGAAGCCCTAGGGAAAGCATTTTAAAGCCAGGGCATCCCTGCAGCAAATGCCCCCCCCCCCCACCTAATCAGGGCACCTGCAGAAGGACCTCTGATGACAACTGTAGCACATGGGCAGTTTTCATCTTACATTTATGTCTTACATTTCATCTTACATTCTTACATTTCATGTCTGACATGGCGGGCTGGCTTTTTAACAAATCGCTTTTAACAAATGTAAATGTGGATGACCCACTGGGGCTGTTTATTTTAATTGTTTTAATTGTTTGTTTTAATTTTTGATTTTAAATGTATACATGTATTTTAATGTTTTTATTGTAAGCCGCCTTGGTTGCCCTTGTGGGAGAAAGGCGGGGTAGAAATTCTATAAATAAATTTAAAGCTTGGAAGAAAGGCGGGATATAAAAATCCTGTATTTCACAGAGGCATGCTGGGGCAGAGGAGCAAAAAAGAACCTCCCTTTATAAATTCCAAAACCTAGCAGTCGGTGGACTCAGAACTTCAGAGGCGACCTCCCTAAAACGGACTGCTAAAAGAGTATTGGATTATGCTTGTTGAACATATGAAGTCCGCTTCATATGTTCAACAAGCATGATCCAATACTCTTACGGAGCCAGATATCTGGTCCCACCCAGCTCAGTACTGTCTGCACTGACAGCAGCTCTCCAAGGTTTCAGAGGGAGTCTTCCTTAGCCCCACCTGGAGATACCACCAAGGATCTTCTGCAGAAAAGGATCTTCCTGGGTTCTCTGCCACTAGAGCAGGTGCCAATCCCCAGCTTCTTCAGACGTATTTGGTTTTCTGAAAGGCAGGGCCATTTGAGATCCTGTCAAGCAGAGCACACCTCATGGGGCGTTTTTCCTATGCAAGTCCTGTTGAAATGACTGCTCTTGACCAACTCTTTCATTTTGATGAGTGGCTTGTGTTCATATACAGATGCCATCTGTGGTTTGGGTATAGAGTTGTAGTTGTTTGTGCAAGTTAATGCTGTTAATCATCACTTCTAATTCCCAACAGGTGGATGGATCACCCCGAGTACCCCTTCCATGAGGAATGGTGATCCAGGTGAGCCAGGAACGTATTCTCAATTTAGTGGCCATTGTTGTTTTTTTCTTCCTTAGTAACAACAACACTTTTTTCTCTCTAGGTCATATGATCACCACTCTCAAGAATATATTTCATGATGAATTTGGAAACGCATTCCCATTTCAGCATTAACACAACTGATTATATACTCTGATAGGGAACTGTTTTTAAAAAACCAGAATTTTAAAACCATTTCACTTTGCCAGTTTTCTCCAAGCTGTCATATGCAACACATTGCATAATTCTAGTTAAACTTCTGATGAACCCAAACTATTGGATGCAAAGTCAAGAACTATTGTATGAGGATGGCATTCAGTCAAAGCAAATCTGGATGTGAATTTTGGAAAAGGTTTTTTCATGTTATCATCTTCTAGATCAGAATGTTCCCTAATCTTACGTTTCCTTGCACTTGTGCCCATCTTATGTTTGTATAAGTGTAATGATGGACTGATGCCATCTTTGCCTTTCCTTTGTATTCAACAATCACTTGTACTTGTACAGTATGAAAATTGCGATGATTAGCAATGGAACAAGGTCACAGTATGGCCTTAGTCCATTGCTAATTGTAGCCGTCAGCAACTCAATTATTCCCTACTCTTGCTGGCACTGCACACTGCCATCCCTCACCAAAAGATGCTTCATGCTGTTCTGTACAATCCAGATGTGATAGAGAGGCAAACCCATTCTGATTGACCAAGCCTGATCCTCCACACACCCCAGGCTTTTTGGATCCAGGCACATGGCTGTAATACAAGTGCCATTTTAAAAACTACTGGAAGCCCTTCCACTAACTCGCATAGGAGCATTGCAACTGTGCTGCTATTTCACATCACGCTACAAACAACTAAAAGCTCAGGAGGGAGGAAATAATTTTTAAACCCAAGGCCATGATGTGGTCAGAGTTCCTTTTTAAGCCATGGAATAAGTTAGTCTTTTAAAGGTTAGAATCGTTCTGAAACCACAGCTGGAAAGTGAAGGCCAGTCTGCCAAGAACTTTCAGTGTGGCTGAGATTGGCTTCAAACCTTAAACATATACAGCAGTCTTATACTGAGCCAGACCATTGATCCCTCTAGGTCAGTAGTGTCATCTATACTGACTGGAAGTAGCTCTCTAGGGTTTCAGACAGGAGTTTTAATATCCTACCAGTACCTGGATATATCTATCCAGGATAGACCTTAGGATCATCTGAATACAAAGCAGATATTCTACCATTAAGCTACAGCCCCTAAAGGAAGGGAACATAGTCATCATCTAGTGTCTTCTCAAAGTCAAAAGTTCAAACATGCCTTGAGATGCAAGCAGAGGCGTCACTAGACGCGCGTCACCCCAGAGTGGGGCATGCGCGTC
Organism: Plestiodon gilberti rubricaudatus; assembly: GCA_026170595.1. Classification (NCBI taxonomy): domain Eukaryota; kingdom Metazoa; phylum Chordata; class Lepidosauria; order Squamata; family Scincidae; genus Plestiodon; species Plestiodon gilberti. The sequence continues at coordinate 113,408,468 of JANXHW010000005.1, forward strand.
ACCCTAGTGACGCCTCCCCCCCACACCCCCTTTTAAAATCTTGGGGGGGGGGACTGACGGGGCTGCTGCTCCGGGCACCCGATGGGCGCCTGCTCCAGGCGCCCGCTCCGGGCTCCCGCTCAATGGTTGCAGCCGGCTCGGGGACGTCTTCCCCGGCCAGCTGTCCTGGGCCTTCTGAGGAAGGCCCACTGCGCGAACAGCCCTTTTCCCTCAGCAACAGTCTGCGCATGTGCAAAAGAACGTTATTTATAACGTTCGCGCAGCAGGCCTTCCTCAGAAGGCCCAGGAGCGCAGGCCCGGGAGGACGCTCCGAGGCCTTCTTCCGGCCTCAGAGGCCTTCTGGGTGATGCGCGAGTCGCGCGGAGCCTCCCGGGTGATGCGCGCAGGGGAGGTGACGCACGTGCGTCACCCTTCTGCACGCATCACCCTGGGGCGCTCCGCCCCGCCCACCACGCTACAGTGACGCCTCTGGATGCAATGCTCTCCTACATTTTCCACATTCAAGTCCAAGTATGCAAAAAAAGGTTTGTTCAGACTTCTGTAGGCCAAGCCTTTAGATCACATTGAGTGGCTATCCTGTCAAATCTGTACCAGCATCTTCAGCTCCACCTGTCCATCCTATTGTGCTCCACTGTAACAGCCCATAAGGGGCAAACTAGATTAAACATGACATTTGTTAGGATTCTGTCTTTTTAAGAACATAAGAAGAGCCCTGCTGGATCAGGCCAAAGGCCCATCTAGTCCAGCTTCCTGTATCTTACAGTGGCCCCCACCAGATGTGGCCCCACTCAGTTTAAAAAACTGAGGCCCAGCTGATCCAGACTAGAATGGTGGTGTGGGGGGAGAGTCTAACAGTCTCCCTCCAAAACTCTTATTTGGAAGGTGCATGCGCGCGCGCACACGCACACGCACACACATGCACGCACCTGCTTCCCTCCTTAGGCAAGTAGTAGTTCAGTACAGGGAGATTTTAAACAGGGGGGAAAAGTTAAATCTTCCCTCTCTCTCTCCCCACCTGCATCATATTAGTGCTCACTATAGCCGTCAACACAAAGTATAATAAATGTGACAACACATTTCAGAAAGCAAAGGCCATTAAAACATTCCTAAACTGGTTTAAGTTGACAGATGCACCCTGAGCCACTCTGCTCCCTACAAAAGCTCTCCGCTCATCAAGAGCCAGTACCAGGATTTTAAGAGACCCCTGGGCAAGATGCCTTCAGTAGGCCCCAGGGCATACTAGAGCCTTCTTCCAAGATGAAAAAAATCAACCAAGATTACTTTTTTTAAGTCAAACACACTTTCCAGTTGTCCATGTAGGAAGGAGGATGGCTTCAACGTTCTCCATACCAACCATCTCCAGGAACTCTTACTCTCCCCTACACCATCTCACCTCTGGCATGTTGCATTCAAGCAAAATTTACCCCATCCCTGTATCCATAAAGACAGACACCAAGCTTCATTAATTGCCAGACAGACACCAAGCTTCATCAATTGCCCCACTTTGCCACCCTCTGGAGATGGCCAAGAAGCCCCCCCCCCCCCCATCCCTGCTTAAATCCTTCACTGCAGCTAAGCTCTAAGCAAGAAAGATAGTCATAGCCTTGATGGACTAAAGCAGCATTTCCCAAACATTTTTGACCTGTGGCTCCCTTGACCATTGGCCGTGGCTCCCCATTACATGCTGATACCTGCCAATTGGCATTGCACTGTTTTCCCGAGAGGATTCTGTGGCACTCCACAGCTCCCCTGGCTAGTTTCCACGGCTCCCCTGGGAGCCACGCCTCCCAATTTGGGAACCACTGGGCTAAAGGAAAGGATGGAATAACTCTAGCTCAGAACTCACTCAGGCACTCCTCATATGCAAGGATAGTTGTGTCATTGTTGCAAGATTACAATTCTTGTGCTGTATAGGAGAAAGGACAACAAGGACTGGAACCTTAATTTCTTAAATGAAAGGTACCTATAGTGTATTGGTTGCCAAAGTATACATAGTCGTGTGTACACACACACACACACACACACACACACACACACAGTTACTTAAGACAAAATTTTATGAAAGTACAAGTTTATAAAGTTTTTTTTTTCCAAAAAAAGTCAATCAAGTCCAGCTTACCATTGATTATAAAACAATACCAATAATCCAGAATGGGATTTGGGCTGTCCAATTTATAGTATTTAACATTTGTAAGATCTGGAAGTAAAAATGTCATTGACCACACTTTTTTTTTTAAATAAAACACATTTTTAAGTTTATAAAAAGAGAGATTTAAAGTCTATGTTTAACACACACACACACACACACACACACACACACATACACACAAAAAAAAAATTGTAGCCTTTACATGACCATGCAATGGGACATTTGCTCATACTCTATTATATATGCTGGGTAAATCTGATACTTCTCAAAGATGACAAAAATGGAAGGATCCAGAAGGTTATCCACACAACTGTCATAAAAGCTATTCCACTGGCCAGGCCTAGGCGGAGGGCGAAGGTAAGATGCATTTCCTTCAATGTAATCTCCAGTGAGAACTCTTGCTACAAACATGGTCTTCAAGCGGGTATCCGACTGGCAATACTGATGGGAATAACTGGCATCCCTGGCAAAATAGCTTCCTAAAAGAAGAAGATATGCTCAGAAAAGGGAAGCCTGCCAAACTGCTTATACCGGTACAAAACTGATCCACATTTACCCCCACAACTGCTCCTATACAATTCAGATGCCATAATTTGCCAGCTACACTACTCCCTATCAAGTTCACTGCACAGGATAATGAACCCGCGTATGCCTAGACACGCCCCACCCACCTTTTCCGTAGAGCGTTCCATGGGTCCCACAGATTCTCCAGTCAAAGTTCTGTCCACAGATGTCGTGCAAATGGGATGAGCTGGTGCCATGGAACAAGAACCTCTCATTTGCCTCATTCCCTCCATTCATCTTCTTCATCTGCTCTTTCTGCCTAGAAATAGAAAAGGTGGCTCACTAGCACCCTAGTTTTTAAGAAGTGGACCATGCAAGCTTGGCTCACTCATCCTTGTTCTCCTTGCCTGAGTACCACCTCAGGCACCACTCTCTTGCTGCGTACCACCGGAAGTGACTGGCGATGACATCACCAGTTACTTCCAGGTTTTCAGAGGCCAGAAAATGCAGGTCTGAGAGGATGGGAGGGCCCCTTTTCAGTGTTCCCGAGAGGCTCGGCCAAAAGGCAGGAGCCTCTCAAAAGCAAAGATGCGTCGCTGAAAGTGCCACATCGGAGCAGAGTTCCAGTGGTCTGAGTACTACCAGCAGTCGGCCAAAGTACCACTGGTGGTACTAGTACCACTGGTTAAGAACCCCTGATCTAGACCATGTACATCAGTGGAGTTGGAAGCACTTTCATATGTGACTATCTCCACTTCTCCCTCCATTTAAAAAAAAACCCTGCTCAGCCTCTCTCTGTGCTACTGCAAAAACTGGTAGAACGTTGTCAGCTTAAAGCAGGGCCAACAAACTGGGGGAAGGGAGGCATAGGAGGAGAACACATCCTTTGCATGCAGATGATCCCATGTTCAATCCTAGATCAGGCAGCAGATGATAGAAACCCCTTCTGCCCAAGCCCCTAAAGCAGCGTTTCTCAAAGCTCTCCCCACCAGTTTGGGAAGTCGTGTTTGCGGGGGCAGGCTGATGGTGGCAGCGGCACTCCCGGGATTGCACCATCGCCAGGACAAAAAGTTTTTTTTTTTTTAAAAAAAAAACTTACTGGGGGCTGCATCGGCCCTCTGGAGGGTGCGGGGGGGGGTCAAGGGCCCTCTTTGCAGGCTTCCCTGCACCTTCTGGTAGGCCGGTGTGACCTCTGGTAAGTTAAAAAAAAAACCTTTTCCCCCGGCGGCAGCGGGACGTTGCCGATGTCACTGCACACTGCCACCCCCCTTAGCAGGAGGCAGCAGCCACTTTCGGTTTTCCTGGTGAGTTGCGACCCATCAGTTTGACAAACACTGCCCTAGAGAGCTGGTGCCAGCCAACCATAGAAGATGATAGTGGGCTGGCTGAACTCATGGTCAGTATCAGGCAACGTCAGATAAGTATATAGTTTTGTAGTCAGTTCTATCCTACCACCTTCAAGGCATCACCTGTACTCAACTTGGTACTAATGACACCAGATTACATGGCAAGTCTAAGCAATCACTTTAAAGTCCCACTAAATGACAGGAGGAGGAATGGAAGCAGAATTTGGTGTCCACAACAGTTACATTACCACCCAAAATAAGACGGCACAAAGAAAACTAGCTCAAGATTCTTCCGCATAGCCCTATTTCTTTTACCATAATCCCAGCCCTAGGAGTAAAATGAAATACAAACCACTGAAAGACCTGCCAAAGAGAAGGATTCTGAATCCTGAGGAGTCTGTGGATAATGTAACCTTCCATTGTCTCTCTGAAGAGTCCTTTGATCCCATTATATTCTTCAGTAGACTTGGAGACTTCCACCATCTATGCAAAAACAAAAAAGCAGTTGTGAACTATATGATATTTAGTTTATAGAACAAACTTATCAAGGTGTATGACATCCCTGTCAACAACAAAACAAGCAGGTCAGCCTATATTGTGTCAATGCTCCACGTATTCTATTCCAGGGGTGGCCAACCTTTCGACATGAATGTTCCTGGCCCTTTAACAGTTGTATAGGTGAGGGCATTTCAGCAGGTGCAGCTGCTTTAGCAGCACCATCAGCAATTGCACCTGCCGAGATTCTGTCTCCTACACAACTCTTAAGAACGCAGAGGCCCTAATGGTGGAAGGTTGGCCACCTCTGTTCTATTCCAAACTGAATACTATAGTCACTCTAGATTGACAGCACAATCATATGCATGTCTACTTAGAAGTAAGTCCTACTGTGTTCAATGGGGCTTACTCCCAGGAAAGTGCATATAGGGTTGCAGCCTGAATCTGTACAAGATTCTATCCCAAGGGCAGATTCAGTTTTTCAAGTTACATCCACATGATCAAGGTCCATGCAATTACAGTAGCATCTATGCAACCGACCTACACGGAAGTCAGAAATGCGTTTTAGCCTTTCTAAGCCCCTGATCTAGCTTTCTTTTTGAACTCTGAACTCAGTGCTAGAGTGTATGCAGTCTCATAAACTGAGAATGAATTCAGACAAACAGAGGCGTTGCTGGTCAGCAGGACAGCCAACTTGGATTTAGGTGTAGAGCCTGTTCTGGCTGGGGTAACGTACCCTGTTGCCTCTTCTCTGCTCTCTTCCATCTTTCCGGGGGTATTTTTGGTCACAGACCCTTGACTTGGGAACTCCGTTCACCTCGAGGCCTACTAGGCTCCCACCACTAGTGACTCTTTGCCAGCTACCAAAAGCTCTCTTTAGGCAGGTGGTTCAGTTAAATTAATGCCCTACATGTACCAATAAGCTACAGGCAAACTTCTCTCCCTTGTGGTTAGGGGTGTGAATTTGGCTGCAAGAAGCTGCTGGGTCCATTATGTAGAAACGTGGTAGAACTAAAATACCTTATAGCCTATGTTAGGCAATGCTGATTGGTCCCAGCTTGAAGGAAACAAGTGGAAGGGCAGATAAGATTCAAAGTGGTTTCTGCAAACAAGGAACAGAGAAACAAAAAAGTGAGCCCCACAAAGGAAGTTAGACCCACATCATGTTGCAACTTAAAATAGCTGGGTTTTTAGAAAACTTTGGAAAGCATTTAGAAGACATGGGCGCTCAAGCAACAACATTTAACAGTGAGGGGAATGCCCAGTGAGGGGAATGCCCTGCCACTTCAGCAGGTACTGATGAGAATGGACTCCTCAGTTAAGCATTTTACCTTTTGCATTTGATTTATCTGTTAGCCTGGAAACAGACTAGCCCAATACCTTTAATTCAGCAATGCCTTGGACAGCACGGGGGGATACCTTCCTCAAACGTCAAGCACTATGTGAAACAGCAGTATTGGAGACAACATTGATCTCACAGGCAGTAATTTGGGCTTGACTGCCCTGCTCCCATTTGGTAGAATGGCCATCACACTGGAACAAAGGGCACTGTAATGAATCGGGGCTAAAAGAAGCTGCGTTATACAAGGTCCGGCTGCGTGGAGGTAGGAATTCTAGCACGTGCAGCTCATCTTGTATGGATGACTAAAGCTACACAACTGCTGGAATTCTCTATTCTGCAAAACTATTACACACTGCTGGATCAGACCAAAGATTTATCAAGACAAGCATCATTTCGAACAGGGACCAACCAGGTTTTTCTGGAAACCCACAAGCAAGGCAAGAAGGCAATAGTCCCTTCACTGCAGTCGTGCCCAGCAACTGGTATTCAATTTCAGGGCATCCTGCCTCTGAAGATATAGCTGCCATGACCAACGGTCACCGCTTGGCTCACCCTCCATCTACTCATCCCCTTCTCGCCCAGCAGCCCCCCCCCCATTTTGAAGATACAGAACCCATCCTCTTTTGCATTGAGTCATCCTTCCTAAAAGTAAACCCACCTTTAGGATTCCCAACTGAAAATGTGGTGTGGGTAGAAGAGTAGGAAGCACTGTGCAATTGTCTCCACTTATAACTTCTAGCCATGGTTCAACTAAAGGCATTTTCTAATGGACTGATATTGCTTTTGCAGACCAAGGGAGAAAAAAAAAACTGAGCATCTTCCCTAGAAAGAAACCCACCCAATAGGGAAAGCAGAGTTTTTACAACTACAGGAGTAAAAAAAAAAAAAAAAGACTCCACGTGGATGAATCTTCAGGGATAAAATAGTGCCGTCCACCACCTCTGCTGCCGAGTGATCGATGACACAGACAATGGCTGTAACTCAAAGGTGAGGGCTCGGTGGCTTTAGCTGCAGGACAGTGGTGGCTCTGGAGGAGGCAGCACATCCCCAGGTTTAAAAGATGCAGCCAGTCAGTTCAGTGGAACCTGGAGGAGCACTGTGATGCTCTCCATTGGCTATGCACGCCTTGCTAGACGAGGGCAAAGGTCTTTCCCCCCCCACCCCCACCATCCTTTACAGACATTGCTTTACAATAAAAGAGAAAAATATCCAGTACCCCTTCTCACTTTTGCGTTCACCTCCAAAGAACACAAGTTTGGGCCATCTGCAGACTCTTCTCTGGGTTCGATAGTACACATTTCTCTGGGCCATTTCTGGAGGGAAACAGGAATGCTCAACATTACATGATTTGTCTTGAATACAAGGTTACAATACAGTTATCACCTCAACGTAAGCTACAGAGGACTAAGTTGGCCTTCTTATACAACAATGGGCTGCTCTCTGTGCTGTGGGGTACAATTCCCCTAAATTCCACCTAGAGCAGAAAGAAGTATTTGAAGTCCCTCAAGATTTCAGATTCAGAATATGACACCTAAGTTTCAAATGAACATGGAACTCAACCTCGACATTCAAGGGTAGGCTTGCCAGATCTCCAACCGGGACAGAGTGCTAGACCTTTAGGAGAAGGAATGTGGGCAGGTGTAGCTTGTTAAACCTTAGAGCACAATCATAGGCATGTCTGCACAGAAGCAAGCCCAATGTGTTCAGGATTGTGCTCTAAGGTTTAACAAGCTACACCTGCCCACATTCCTTCTCCTAAAGGTCTAGCACTCTGTCCCGGTTGGAGATCTGGTAAGCCTATTCAAGGGGCCACTTGATGCCTGCCAAAACCAAACATGAAGCCTCATAGGTGATTAGTTGTCACATAGGTGATTAGTTGTCACATAAAACTGAATGCCAATTATCCAATATTTATTTTTTACATTTTTATACCACCCTTTCTCCAAGGAGCTCTGGGTGGTGTACATGGGTCCTTCCTCCCTTTTGTCCTCACAACAACCCTATGAGGAAGGTTGAGAGATAGTGACTGGCCCAATGTCACTATCAGATATCAAATACAGATAAGTATTCAGCAATTCAAGTACCTATATAGTATATGCAACAACAGAATCAACAAGAGAATTTCTAGGTAAGAATGTGTTTCAGCTCCAATGCAGGCCGTTGGTCAACTGGCAGGGAGTGTGAAACTGGTGAGCCAATGTGGTGAAGCGGGGCCAGTGCCTGACTGGTACTGGGGAGACCCAATCCCATGTAGTCATAAAGTTTACTGGAGACCCTGGGCCAGTCACCCTTCCTGCCAAGCCCACCTCACAAAAACCCATAGGTAACCAGATTGTCAACCGGGACGGAGCGATCGTCCCTTAAGGGGGAGGAGCGTGGGCGGGGCCGGGAACCCTAGGTTCTCAGCCCCGCCCACGCTCCTCCCCCTTAAGGGAGAATTGCTCCATCCCAGTTAACGATCTGGTAAGCTTACCCATAGGGAATAAAATGGAGGGGGAGGAGCACTTTTGTATGTCACTTGGAGCGCCATAAAAGCAGCCAAGAGCAGGGCAAAGGTGCAGTTAAAGAAAAAGGATACCAAAGTTGCCAACCACCAAGTATTTATCACCAGGAACAGGGTGACCAGATTTTTTTTTATTATTGATCCTGTAGCTTTATCAGAAGAAAACATTTCCTTGCTTGGAAATAGTGTGACAGGAAAAGCTTCATTTGCTCATTTTCTGAAGGGAAGCGGCGGCTATAGGTACAGGAGCAGAGACAGAAGAGAGGTGGTGCCTCTGCTTAGCAGGCCCTTGATCACACATTCAGTCATAATTCTGCGCTGCAGGTAGGGCGTTCAAGGCACTTCAGGTGAGGGATATCAAGCCAAGTTCCCAGATGTCAATTAAATCTCCTAGAAACACACTACCTTGGAAGTTCAGTTCATACAGCTGAGAAGCCACGTGAAAGAACACAATGCCTCTCTGGTTGGTTAAGAAAGCAGCCTCCAGATCAGAAGAGGAGATTGAGGCTGCACAGTGTTCTGGATGCTAGAGAGATGCATGAAAAAGAAGCACACCAGTTAGCACTAACCTTCCAGGTGTTGTTATCTTTAGCAAACTTTTTAGAGTCCATAAGTCAGCATGTTACATTGTTCTGGCCCCTGCTTTGGCTTCCCCTCCCAATACAGACACTGACTGGTTGCTGGCCAATACTTGCTCAGCTTACCTACTGTATTAGCATGCAGAGTGGGGAAGTTTTAAACCTCAGGTACCAATGGGCAACTCAAGCAACATTCCCATCACATCACTGCTTTGCCACATGGCCAGGTTTGGTGAAGATTCACTCTGGTCACATGCAGAGGACTAAACGACATGATCTCAAGTTTAGAAGCTGCATTCCAAACACAAGGTTTAGATTTCCTCGCCTCTTGATTTAGTTGCTGTGCACCAACTTGCATAGCCTTTAAATAAGGAACATGGCACAGAAGTGCTGTAGTCACCACTCTGCGAGAGCCACCCACAGTTGGTTTATCAGCTCAGTTGCACAACGGTGGTTTACCTTTTTGCCATATTCAATCCAGTGGCCGGTTTCATCCAGCCAATACCAGACAAACTCTATTCTGACAATGGAGTCCAAGAGCATGACAACTGGTGTACAGGAAATGTCAGATTGGTGTTCTAACTCATCATCTTCTGAAGACTTCCTAGACTCCAGGAGGCACATGGAAGAGGGGGACGGCAGAACGATTAATACATACGTTAACCTGAAATGCAAAAAGCAAGCATTTAACCTCATCCAGCCAAGAATATTAAAACCCAAGGAACTAGGCTAGGGGTGTCAAAAATAAGGGCCAAGGAAGCTCTTTATCCAGCCCACCTGATACACAGGCTCTGCCAGCGCTACCCTTTCAGCAGCACCCCTTCAGCCGAGACTCTAGAAGGGAGAGACGGAAGGAAGCCTCAGTGGGAAAGGAACATTATGGGGGAAGGCGCAGAGCAAGATGGGTGAGAGAAGGAGATGCTGCTGAGGCGCTGGAGAGCCCAATTTTCATGTCAGCCACCCTTTCAGCAGCACCACTTCTGCTGAGGCATCACTTCGCAGAGCACCTCTCAGCTACAGAGCTGCAAAGTGACACTTTGGCAGAAGCGGCGCTGCTGAAAGGGCAACCTCTGTGATAATTGGGGTCTCCCATATCTTGAAAATACGATCAAGATTTGCATATTTTCTCTTCTGTCATTTGCACCTAATTAGTTCCTACAGGAGAACAAAGTGCTTATTTCTGGTCGTCATCTGCTTAATGATGTCACTTCCGGCGCTCAGCAGGTGCCATGAATGCTATTCAGCCTGCTGTATGAAATGAGTTTGACACCCCTGAACTAGGCCAAGGACACCAGTGTAGGGGAAAGGGGAAGTTGGAGGTTAGTATCTTTGGAGAGAAGACTTCCCTGGTCAACACAAGGAGGTAATTAACACACATGGTTTCCCATGGATGAGCCTGAGCAAGCTTCATGTGGTGGCCATCCTTCCACTTGAATGAGCCCTTATGCCTAAATCCAATCAGGATAAGATCAGCTCTAAAGTACTATAAAACATCTACATCACCAAAGGGAAGGCTTTAAACCTTCTGACACAATCTATAACATTGCATGGGAAAAAAGGTCTATTCATTCTAGTTGGCGATTACCAAGGCAAAATTAACTCAGCTCAAGGCACTAGGGAAAGCAGGTGTATGTGTGTCTGTAGATCAGTGGTGGAGCACAGGTTTTGCATGCAGTAAGTCCCAGGTTCAATCCATGGCATCTCCAGGTAGGCCTGAGAAACAAATCCCTGCCTGAAGCTCTGGAGAGCCAATGCCAGTCTGTGTGTGGAAAATCCACAGCTAGATGGACTAGTGATCTGATGTCAAAGATTAGAAGGCAGCTTCATCGGCTCACATTCACATCTTGACATCTAGTTTTCAACTGCTGACTAGCTCAGCTCACACTCGCTATGGGGACAGGGTAAACGTGTAGCTAGACAAGCCTTTGCTTGGGTTTCATTAAAACCAGTGAGACTCAGACTCTTTTAGAAGCAATATCCTCACGCCATACACTAGTTTAGAGACATTTCAGAAAGAAACTTGTCAGCTCCATCATTTTAATTAACATGCATTGCAAAACAAAGTCCTTATATTAGGGCACATCTACAAGCAGCAGATGTGCCCTAATATAAGGACTTTGTTTTGCAATGCATGTCAATTAAAATGATGGAGTTGACAAGTTTCTCTTGTCACATCTACAAGCAGCAGAAAGCCAGCGGGTGGCACAGTGGGTTAAACCGCTGAACCATGAGCTCTCGATCGAAAGGTTGGCAGTTCAAATCCGTGACGGGGTGAGCTCTCATTGCTTGGCCAGCTCCTGCCAACCTAGCAGTTCCAAAGCATGTTAATGCAAGTAGATAAATAGGTACCGCTTGTGGGAAGGTAAATAGCGCTCCATGTTTCAGCTGCATGCTACGTGCTGCGGCAAGGAGAGTCATGCCGGCCACATGACCACGGAGGCGTCTTCGGACAACGCTGGCTCTTCGGCTTTGAAATGGGGATGAGCACCACACCCTAGAGTCGGACACGACTGGACCTAATTGTCAGGGGTCACCTTTACCTTTTTACAAGCAGCACAAGGAGGTGGACAGATGCTGCGACAATAGAATGGACTGTACAACTGTGCTGTCTCTCTGTGTCCTCAATCCTAAATGTTTTTCTATGTAAAAAAACACACACACTCCCTGGAAACAGAAGAAAGGAAGGTTCTAACCAACCCTTTGCCTTCTGTGCTACTTTTTGTTTGCAGGGAGTTCTTGATGGTGGGGAGGATTTAAAAAAAATGTGCCCTCCAACTGCAATCTGCGATAGTCCTTTCTTCCACCTGCTGCAAGTGTAGACCAGGCCTCTGCAGGTAACAAGAGGCCCAACATGTAAGCAACTTTGGAAGGTGACAATTTTGAGCAAGATGATAACAGGATGCTTAATCTCTTTCTGCAGGCTTTTTTTCCTGCTCCAAATGCTCTCCCTCTCCCACAGAATTTCAGGCACATTTACCCTTGCAAATGTGCACCTGGAACCCTGCACTGAAAGGGTTAAGCACCCCTTCTCTTCCCCCACTCTCTACCCAAGTTCGGTCCCAAATCTGCCTTTTCCTTGCAAAAAAACCACGAACAGCTGCTAGTCACACAACTTTGTGCACAACACAGTTTGCAAGTAGCGGTGACTCAGCCCCAAAACACTGAGAAAGGAAAAGAAAAAGTCAGACTCCATCCAGGGAAAGAGAGGTGGGTCAAAGTCAGCTGCAAATGGTGGGGCTACTACTTGTCCAGCAGCTCAACTAAGGTCATGTTCTCTTCATTTTGTGGATACTGTATACAGTATATACTGTTAGGAAGAAACTCTCTAGATTCTAGGAAGTTCAGGTGATACTTAAACTATGCATGGGGAGGCAGCATTGGGGGGCAATCCCCCCATGAAATTAGGCACTGATGAAATGAAACAGTGTTGGAAGGAAGGGGGGGGGGAAGAGAGATGCATGCATGCCCTGAGTATCAGCCAAAGTAGTCCCCAGGCTTTCCTGTACTAGCAAGCTAAGCAGGCAGCTATTCTCGTGTAAAATAAAGGAAAATGTATTCCTACGTTCAGTGTAGACACTCCAGATTTGAAGCCAGTACAAGGTTGTGGTTACAGCTGAGCTGAGGACTGGGAAGACAACCCAGGTTCAAACAAATCCCTGTGAAACAGCCTTGGGCCTGTCAAGGCCCAAGGCCTACCACATAGGGTTGTTGTGAAGACGAAGAAACGGGGATCATATATCACCTTGAACGGACTAAAAACGTAATAAATCATTAGCAGTCAAGACATAAATTTCATTTAAAAACGTGTGTATCAAAACTGTTAATTTTTTTGGGGGGGGGGAGGGAATCGGAGGATTTCGTATCTTGTCGAGTTTCACTCACCTCTTGCTATTATTCTCCAGTGAAGTCTTGTAGATTCTCTTGCAAATGCGCTGCTGTTACACACTTCAAAGCATGTTCCTTTATTTTGTACGCTCATAGCCCAAAGTCAATCCGACAACATCCTGAGTAAGATCAGATTCAAGACGGCCAATATTTTAAACAAGCAAAAAACGTCTGAAAGAACCTATCGGTCTTTGCTAGCAGGTCTCACTCCTGTCTAAAGCAGCAGAGGCCTAGCAATACTGTACAAAATCTCAAAGTCCGAACTTTATTTTTCCCTAGAGACGAAACTCGCTCAAAGTCCAAAAGTACAGCGGCGCTGTAACTTCTCACGGATGCCCTCGGCTCCCCGTGAAGCCCCGCCCCCAACCTTCTGACTTCACTTCATCCCCCTGCGCAGGTGTCGAAGACACGCATTGATTAACCCTTTCCAACAGCTTGCCTGGCCAAGTGCCACCCCGACCTGCAAATATGGTTCTCAGGCGAACATTATGGCAAATATGGTTCTCTGGGGCGATCTGTTTTTTCAGGGTAGATCTGCACCATGGACTTCAATTGGGGCAGCCAATTGGCCTTCTCTCTTCCCAGGGGACTATAAGTCTGTGGAGGAGAATAGGGGCCTCCCTCTTACCTGAGAATACTAAGCACCTTTACCAAACTACTGTTCCCAGGATTCTTTGAGGGAAGCCAGGACAGCTGAAGTGCTATAAACTAGATGGAAATGTGTAACGTGGCTATAGTAGCCGCGCCACGCTCCATCTCCTGGGACGTTATCAGAAGCAGCCTGCCTGACACACGAGTAGTAAGTAAAACGATGAGATAGGCTTTACGAACTTGCTCAATTGCTGTATGCCTGTGAAAAGGGGCTGTTTTAACCACATCCTTTCTCGAAGGGAGGGAGAGTTCAGACCGTGTACGTACGTGGTGGTGCATCGTATTTTGTCGTGATGAATTCACAGCGCAGCTTCAGCTCCCCCCCCTTCCAATAATCCTCATTAAATAACCTCATTAAATAAGCCTGCTACGCTGTCCCCCTTTCGGAGTGCCAAGAAGAGGTCTACGTTGTTTAATTGTGGGAGGCAGTTGCAGTTCATATAACTTTTCCCTGTACTATTCAGTGGTATTTGTGTATAGAGGGGCAGTTTGGACAAACCATGCCCACGCAATTAAGCAGTGCAGCTCAGGAGCTCTGACAGGTGGCAGAATGTGCACCCTCACCTTTTTCCCATCTCAGAGAAACCTTGTGTCTTTGCCACCCTTTGTTGCCTGTTCACTGGGTCTAACTTCAAACAGCATCCCTGGAATACAATTCTGCTACTATAGCTGTGAGAAGTTTTTTGTTCACTGATGCCGCTGCATAAATAATAAGCAATTCTAATGCTTGCTGCTAGTCAGATTCCAGAACCTTTTGGCATATTTTATTTACACATAACACAGTAAACACAACCACAAACAAATCAATCAACCAACATAAAATTGCACACCTAATTTAGTCACCACACTACACTCTGGTTTGCAGAACAGTTTTGTATACACAAGTTAAGATACTTGGCCACTTGTTTTGTACGGAATTCGTCTTCACCCACTAACAGATACCAAATAGTCAGTCTCTCCAATTGGCCCAGACTGCTAGAAAGAAATGGCCTGAGGAATCAAGAGCATTGCTCCTGATGTCTTGTGCATTGTAACAAAATATGAGGCAAAAATTCTGTGTCCCCTGAGAGACAACTGCAGCCTCATTCCTCATTTGGTATGCCTTTAAATCTGCCCACAAGGACGTTGGAGGGGAAAGTGTTGCAGCGTGCAAGCATAAAAGTTCATCTTTCCTGGGAGCAGTGAAGAAAGGACAAGTATCTTGGCCTGTTACCATAATTGATCGCAAGATGGTAATAAAGTGCCGAACAGGTTCTGTGGGCTGCTGCCAAAGTTTCCTGCCTATCTATATCCAAAAGTCTAGTTCTTAATAGTCTATATGCAGAGGCTAGCGAGCCAGTCCACAATAGATTGACAGAGAGGCTAATGCTTTCTAGTGCTAGTCGTCCCTGACCGACGACCGTAAGTCCCACAGGAATTTTGAGGTGGACAAGTTGTCTCCTCAGATCCCTGTTAGGGCATGCCCTGTGCAGTGGCATGTGCAGTGTGCACACATACCCCCCCCCAACAGGGCTTGTGCCCTAAAGGAAGGGTAAAATCTTGTATAGACATCTGACAACCTGGGCACAAGTTTTATAGGATGCTATTTAGTTTTTGTACTTGCAAAAGCTGACATACAAAATGATGCCGATGCCGCAAAAACATTGTTTCTGACAAAAAAAACTCTCAATGTCTAAAACATTGCTTTATTTCAAATGCTTCATTATGCACTGAATTGCATGTTCATTTATTACATCAAAGTCCTAGCAACGCTGTGGAGATTTGGTTTTACAATGCAGATTGCAGTCCTGCCCAAACTGACTTTAATAACAAAGCTTCTATTGAGTTCAGAATGTTACTTTACTATACAAGGTCATTCATTTGTTGTGTTTTTCCCCAGTCTAGGGAGCGACAACCGACAATTCAAAATTTTCTTGGATTTTCATTGCCCATTTCACATTACGACAAGTTGTTATATATCAATAACTGCTGTATGACTGAGGTGTTTTCATAATAGGTATGAAGGTTTAATTGCTAGCTGAAACTATTGCCAGGCAATATTGAGTTTAAGTCTAAGGGCCCAATGTTATTCACAGGATACACTGGTGGATGGCGAGGTTTGCCAGCATATTCCACGGCCCACCATCGCAGCCGTCTTTCCAAAAGTCTGTGGAACACAGCCACCTGTGCAAAAGCCAAGAGGCCACATCCTGTCAGTGGCACCTTGCAGACTTGCTGCCAATCCAGGTATGTTGGGGGCGGGGGCAGATCGGGGGTGGATCAGGGTGAGGATTGGGGCTGGCCAGGGGTGGGATGGGGTGGATCTCAGTGGCATTTACATCAACCAGATCCAATGCTCCCATTCTGGGCTCAACATGGCCCCTTCGCCCTAACAGATCTATGTGGTATAAGAGAACTGGCAGGGATTCGAGTAGGCCTATAGGGGCCCAGGCAGCAGCGGAGGAGGTAAGTAAAATATTTATTTATTTACTTACTTCTCCCAGCTGTCCTGGTACCCTGCTGGCATGTGGAATTTGGAGGAGGCTGCACTAGTGGCTCCAAATCCTGCATGCCAGCAGTAGATAGGATTGGGCCGCCAACCATCTCTACAATTTCACTTTTTACTTGGTTGCAGACTCATACTGCTGTTTTAATTTTTAGTTTGCAGAATTATTGGACAGGAAGGGTGAGAGCATGAAGGGTGTGCTCATGTTCAGAGGTACAAAAGTCCTGTAACAGAGTTCTAGATTTTCTTTAGTGGCAGCCATGGTATATCAGACATGTGTGAAAAAGGCATACCATTTTTCACTCTGGGCTAGGAAAGGAAACAGACTGAGGTGCAAAGATCTGCAGACTGTTTTAAATGTGACCAATTTTCTCAGGGCCAGCATTGCATGTCGGGTCTGGCTGGACACAGCCTGAAAAGTTGAAATCCATAACACTGGCAGGACCCACACCCATGCCTGGCCATGCCCCACCTCTCTGCTGCAGTGGCCACTCCCCCCCATCCCCCAGTAAGTGTCCTGTAGCTTACTGCTGGCAGGAAAGGAGAAGCAGCAGCCAGATCCCTCCCCTTTCTTTCAGGGCCAGGGGATCTGGGAATGTTTCATGCCCAGGAAAGAAGATGGGCAGTTGCAGAGGCTGTCCACATCATCCAGCAAGCCACAGAACACTGACTGGGTGATGGGGGACAGAAGCAGCTGCTACCATGGAGCTGCAGCCATGGTGCAAAGAAGGAGAGCTTCCTTCCATGTAAAAACAAAACCCCATGTACAACTTCCTGTGTGCAATGGACAGTGAAGCAGCGGCACGTGCGACACTGCATGCGCTGATGTATAGATGGTTGGCTTATTATTCCATTTATATCCTGCCCTTCTTCTGTGGCGGAACTCAAGGCAATATGGATGGGGCTGCCAGGCAGTTTGTCATCTAGGCACCGACCAGACCCAAACTTCCTTCGCTTCAGTGAAGTTTCTGTGCTGTAACATGTGCCCTGGAATCCTGGTTTGCTTCTTTCGTACATGGAGCTAGTTTCCATGTGAGCAATATGTCCCATTTGAAACTGCCCTCATGTTGCTTCTGTTTTGTGAAGTTTGGAGGTGCTATATCCAGGGGGCCCTCCTAGTTCTTGGCCCTTCTATTTGCATTCTATGTTGTAGTTGCAGAACTATTACAACTGCTATCACGTCACAGACATGCAGCATTACCAGTGTCCCTGGGCTTTCAGACTTGCAATTATCTGCATTTCACACCAACATCCCAGTTCTAAACATATTCTTTGAAGCAGTCAGTCCTGCAGATCTCTCTCAAACTGACTTCAATGTACAGTACGTGGCTACAGTACAGAAGAGACTGTACATAAACTATCCCTTGTTTGTGTCTATTGTTTTGCTGGATTGTTGGAGTATTACTACAGTCTTATGTGGAATCTCCTCTCCACATAAGGGCTACTATATATTTTCTATTTCACACATATGCATTGTGTACTGATACAATTTTCTATTTTATACAAAGTTTACAAAGCTGCATTTTTGGTTCGCACATTGGGGTTCTAGTTTTTCTTTTTCCTGTGACAGCAACACCAAAGTGGACACCTCTATTGAAGCAGTGCTTGTTTTACTTTGGGAACGTCTTTTGGCTTTTCTAGAGTACAACCCATGACCAATAAATGATGTAACTACAACACTGCTTCCAAGTCTACATACAACTGTACACAGCCTGCGTTGAGGGGTGGCGTGTGGATGCTCTCGTAGCCATTGGCAGAGCAGATGAGGACAATAGCAGGATCAGCTCTGGTCTTACTTCTGACACAGTCAAAAGGATAACTCAACACATGGCTTCCTGTGCCTTTTGATTTTGTGGGAACATCTCATGAACGTTCTGCCTGGTGCTAAAAACACTCGGCTAGGAGCAAAAGAAGCTTCAGTGAAGCTATGTTTTATGCATGACATCTAGCGTAAGCTCCCTGAGGAGCCTCCACAAAACCGAAGCTCCAAAGGACTTAAGCTTCTGGCTTTCTTTTCTTCTTGTGCTCTTCAGTAAGTCCTGATCTCCTGTTGCACCACTTTCAAGAGGATCTGAAGCTTCAATGTAAGAGAATCTGCAACAGGAGAAAAAAGGTGGGTATAGTTTTTAAAAAGTATCATTGAACATCAGGGGTGGCACTAGGAGAGGGCAGGGGGGACTGCCCTGGATAAAATAAAGGTTCTTGATTGATTGATTGATTGATATTCTATTTGTTACTGGTGGTGCGTTTTTGCACCACCAGTAGAAAACGGGTTTTTTTCCCAATCCCCACCACAACTCGCACTGGGATTGCATTTCCCAGGAGGCCTCCACATCGTGTGGTCTGTACGGGAGGAGGTCCATGGGGGTGACACCATGAGATCTTGCCCCTGGTGTCACCAACCCTAGTGACACCCTAACATCTGCTATTTTGACAGAGGGCAAACAACGTGACGAATGAAATACATCATAGGTGTCAGGTCTTCCTGTTTCCAACTGTTCAAAGCAAACATTTCTGCTCTGTCTTTTACTATACTACTGTAGTATAGTATCGTATACTATACTATACTACCTACTGTCTTTTACTATATGCCCATTTGGACATTTTTATATAGCTGTTAACATCAGTAAAAATTCTGTAGCAGTGAAAGGAACTCAAAGAATAGGAGTCAGATTGTCAGATTCATTTAGGACATAGGTGGCCAACCCACGGCCCGGGTGCCACTTAGTGGCACGCCAAGCCTTTTGAAGTGGCACACACTGCCGTTCCTGTTTGAGCTGAGCACTGAAGTCCCTCTCTCTTTCTCGACCCCAGCATGCCTTTCCAAGCCTGTGGCACTAGAGGAGATCTCTGCACCCCACTGCGCCTTATTCTTATTGCGCTGTCACTGTGCTTTAAATATTTTCATTACCTTAGATGTATTTATTTATTTATTTATTTATTTATTTAAGTGGCACGCTCAAGATTATCTACATAAAATGTGGCACATGGCGTGCCACGGGTTGGCCACCACTGATTTAGGATAATGCTTGGGAAGGCTGTCCATGAAAGAAGCATGGGCAGCTTGGGAAGGCTGTCCATCAGGCCAGCTGAGGCAATTGCCTCAAGCGGTGGATTAGTGAGGGGTGCCGCCTGCCTGCCTGCCTCCACCACTCCTGTTCCTCCTGCTTCCTGGATTCAAAAGAGGGGAATGGAGCAGAAAAGGAAATGTGGAGTAAAGGAGAGTGGTGGGCTATATAGTATTGTTGGCCTCTTCCTTTTCGAATCCAAGGAGCAAGAGCAGAAATGTGGAAGCTGTGAGTCAGCCTGGATAGCCTACTTTTAGCCTACTTCTGTATTCTCAAGGGCCACTCATCCACTAGGCTGTGGGTTGGATCCCAAAGTGCACTTCCACTTGTGGAAGGTCTTCCACTCACAGAAAGGCTGCTTCACACCTTGTGCAGGAGAGTTGCAAGAGAAACGTGTAGCTAAATCCAAAGATGCCTTTCTGTTTTTGCACAACATCTCGCACAAGCATTACAACTAGTATTGACTTGGATTCAGTCCTAGGCATGCAATGATTTTAAAGCATACAATGCTGAATTCAATAACTCCAAAGTGACTCACAGAATGCAGTATGGCAACATTTTGGCAAGGACCTGTTGAGGAGCAAATAGTAAACCGGAAAGCCACTTAAAACCATGGCACAGCCGATGCTGATATTTACTGGATCTGAGTAGAAAGACATTCCCACAGTGAAAAGGCAAATGATTGTGAAGGAAACAGGAATGAAGAGAGGAACCTAGATGCAGGGAGAAATACAGGTTTTTACTAGACATCACTGCATGTCTTAGGCAAGGTCCCTATCATATTTTAAATTCCACCTGTCTATATTCTCCATATCTTTCCAATACAGAGTAAAACAGTACAACTTACAGGGTTATTCAAAAAGGATGGTGCAAAAGTAAAGCTGATTTATTCTTAAATGAACTGACATACCACAACCGTCATGACATGAAAAGGCAGAAACTGCCCAAGTTTCACATGCACATTGCAAATGTTTGATGTTGGCACTTGCATAGCTACAATGGGGCGGGGGGGGGGGAATGCCCCGGGTGACAGCCGCGGTCTCCTCAGGAGGAGACTGTGGCTGTTTACCCTGCCTTACCCCATTCCTCAAATGGGACCTAATAGATAGGAGATTCCCCTCCCCCCCCTGAACAACTTACTTCCAGGGTGGGGCCTGAGACCAAAGGTCTGCAGCAGTATCTTTAAGAAAAAATAAAGCGGTTGGCGGTTTCAGTATGCAATGACTCTGCTCTGCCATATGCGTAGAGGATTCCATGTGGGGAGTGTTTCCAGATGAGTGCAGAGACTGGATGTGCTAAACCAGTGCGTTGAAGCCCTAACAAGAAAAACGTACGTGGGCACACATGGCTGACCCAAGAAGGCCTCCTTGCTTTAAAATGTGTGGAAATAGGGATTCTGGTCCTTGGCCACTAGGGGGCAGCAGCTGCGTACTGCATAAGGCAGGCATTCTGGCTCTAGATTGACAGTCCTAGCTGGGAGAGTTGTCCAAAGGGTTGCCTCTTAATTTAGCTTGTTTTTCTTTCTGAAAGTAAACATTTACCCAGCACTTTCACTATGCTGTCAGTTGTTGTGAAGAGGAAAGGCACAGCAAAAGTCAAAGTACACATGACATTATACCCACGGTTGGCCCTGGGGTGCTTAACTGTTCTTTAGGCAACAGTGGTTGCAGAGTGACCCGAGTCAGAACCACAGCATGGGGAGTGGGAGGGAAACTTTAACCCTTTGCCCTTTCACAGTTCCAATCCAGATCTCTCTCTCTCTCACACACACACACACACACACACACCACCCCATGGCTGCTGTTTGCTCCCGGGCCAGCTAGCCCAATGGCCCCCTCCCTCGGCCGCCGGACTGCCCACGCGGCCGCCGGGGGAGCGCTTACCTTCCTCCAGTGGCCGCTTGCCCAGTCCGGTGACGGAGTGAGGGAGGCCAGTCTTGCGCCGGCCTCCCTTACTCCCGAGGTGTCGCGAACATGCTTTATGGCACGTTTGCGACATCTTGGAACGGTGGAGCGCCCTCTCCACCATTCTGAAGATTCCTAGGATTGCGCTGTAACTCTTATTCTGAAGTGAACAATGAACCAGGGATTTCCTGCTTCCTCCCTCTTTTAGCCCCTACACTGCACCAGCATGTAGAGATAGGATTGAAATCAAGGGTTCCCAAAGTATGGCCACATCAACACATTTTGACGATCCTGCTGAGCCCAATGGCATTATAATTATGAGTGCCCCCCACTCCTGCCTCTTCTCCTCTCACCCCCACCTGTCCACCACCATGAACTTTCTTTCGGGGGAAGGCCCTGGCTCAATGGTAGAGCATGTGGTTCCCAGGCAGAAGGTTCCACATTCAATACCTGGCACTTCCAGGTAGGGGAGGAGAAAAATCCCTCTCTGAACTGTTGGAGAGCCACTACCAGTTTGATGATGATACTGCCCTAGATGAACCAACGAAGGTCTGACTCAGTTTAAGTTTAAGCTTTGTAGGATTCTTTCTCCTGCTGGGGGAAGTGACTGCTGGTCTGGGTCATTCTCACTGAGCAAGCAGCCCTGGAACTGCAGATATTGTTCCCCTCTTGTGAAAATTGTTAGAAAACAACATCTATGTTTTGTATGTAATGCTATAATTGACCCTCTCCAGCCACCTTAAGAACAAGACTGAGTGGTGCGGCCCTGAGAACTAAGAATTTGGAAACCCCTGATCTAAACAAAGGTCAAATAGTGGTAGTGGCTGGAGCACAGGTGCATTACCTTGAATGGGCTGAGTATCTCAGGGTGACGGCAACGATGGACTATAAGCCCAAGAGTGGCCAACCCTATGAAGAGCCACCGGGAGAAGCTGAAGAAGTTCAGGAGGTGGTAGAGATCTCCCACGCAAATCATGGCTGTGACCAAAGGGAACTGAGGAGTGAAAAGAGGAATGACAGCAAGTGCTGTCAGGGTTTACACAGGCAATCGGGAGACAGATTAGATTCTACTTCTTGCAAAAAGGCTTCTGCACGTCATCTAAGCATGTAATCTTCAAAACCACTTATGCTAGCGCAATGATAATGCTTGCAATGCCCAAGACCACAAGGATGGGTTTGTTTATTGCTCAAACTTTTCTCTCCCCTCCCCATTCTATTTAATATTGCAGTGGTTTACAAAAAAGCATACAGATCAAAAACAGTAAAAAACAACTTCACCTGAAACAGCAACAAACACATTAAAACACTCCTCAAAGAGGCAAGCCACGCTGAGAGGTTTGCCGAAACAGAACAGCCTTCACTGTCCATCTAAAGGTGGAGAGTGATGGAGTCAGGCACACCTCCTTGTTTTCCACAATTTGAATGCCATGGCAGAAAAAGCCCCATCTCTCATACATATCTGCCACATGCCTGATGGTGGAAGACCATGGAGGAAGAACATGGACCTGAACAGTGGAACAGAGTTCTCAGTAGGCATGTGAGAGAGGAGGTGAGTTTGAGAACAATGGTCTGGGGGCAGTGTAGGATGTGAGAGATCAAAGTTAACACCTTGAATTGAGCCCAGAAACAAACTGGTAATCGGAGAGGTTGGCTTTGTTCTCTTGGCCCCAGACCAAATAAAGCCCCCCAACCAACAACCATATTCAGAACAAATGAAAATTTCTGGGCTGTCTTCAAGGGTAGCCCCACATAAAGGATATTACCGTAATCTAACCTGGCTAGGATGACTGACACCAGACCTAATATCTCCAGGGAAGGGTGCAGCTGGCATACCAGACACATGGAGCTGGTCAAAAGCAGTCCCAGCCCCCACCTGGTCTTCTAAGAGGACCTCCAAGCATGCTGTGTTAAGGGGGTGCAACCCTATCCAAAACAGACTGCAGGAGGTTTGCTAAAGTCTGAGTGGATGAACTTAACTTTCAGACCAGGTTTTTCACTGAAAGTCACAAGCCCAAGGTCAACATTTTACACAGAAGGAATAATCAATTATAAAAACTCAATATTTTGGAGAAATGAGAACAAATTCTCAGAGATATTTTACAGAACATCAATACAAAAATACATGTGTCAACTAGGGCTGTCAATGAATAACCTTTATTTGATTAATCATTTCGATTCTCATTGATTAATTTATTTAAATACTTGTACATGACCAAAAGCTCAGTGACCCTATGCAAGCTTAAAATTATGGCTTGTTTCCTTTAATGGCTGCAGATCAGAATGTGAAAGTACTCATTGTAAAATTTCAAAATCCTTAAATAAAAAGTTTTAAAAATCATCTGTTTCTTTTATAAAGTATTTCCTAGAGTAGCATAGCCTCAATTTTCTTCTGCACCTTCTATTACCATTTAGAATTGCAATTATTCCTTTATCAGGCCCTACCCTCTCCCTTCACTTTTGTCTGTTCCATCTGATTTAATTTAGAGGGACACTAGACATTATTTTAATGCATTATTGAAATATGTAAAAACCACTTCGGTTTAGATTGCCTGCCCATGTAAACCGCCTTAAATTAAAGTCAGAGGAGAAATCCGATGACCAGAGAAAGGCGGTATATAAATACTGTAGTATTAATTATTATTATTTAAAAAAATGTTAAATAGGAGCTGGATCAACTGGCCCATGGATTGAAACTCTGGATTGCACACACATACACACCAGTTACTACTTGTCAAGGAAAAATCTTTAATTTGTGCAATGAGAAGATTTGTTCCTAGGTAAATAGCAGCCACAGACAGCTAAACCTCACACCCTGGTCCCAATCCATGGGTCCCTATTTAACAAAAGCATGTCCTTAAAACAACATCTTGGCTAAGGCTAATGTAAGCCCTTGGTTTACCAACCATACCATTTCTGTGTGCTGGCACACTGTTTCCAAGACATTTCATAGGAGCGGCATTGTTTCCAAGGACCTGGCATTCAAATTGCTCAAATCATTTTAGGCGTTCTGAAGTAACTTGTCAGATCACTTTTTGTTTGATGCCGCAGGAACAGAATCTTACCATCAACATGACAGCTGGGAGGGGCGTATGTCTTTGGATATGGATCATAGAGAAAAGGGGAGGCCATTGCCCCTCTCTTGAAGCCACAAACAGTGTCCTGGACAGATAAAATAAGCAGGGGGAAAACAGAAACCTTTATCTCTTACAGTCTGGACAGCATTCCTGGACACACAAGCCGAAGCTTTATCTAAGGACCTTAGCAACCATATTGTTCCCTTTTCAACAATTGTCAGCTACAGCTTCCACCATTTACCACGAATGTCCATTAAAAGCCACCGTTCCCTAAAGGAATAACTTATGGAAGACTTTGTAATGTGCAATGCGTAGGATAAGCTCCATCGCATTCTCCCCATCCTCTCTCATGCATAGGCACACTGCTGTAGTCACAGGTCAATAGTCAAACTTCTGTAAGAAGGAATAATTTGTCTGTGGAAGACAGGGTTGCCGACTGATCTGCTGGCCCTGCTTCTGAGCCTTTTTAACAGCAGCCTGACACACAGTCATTATTAACTTCTGTATGTAGGTTGCTGTCAATTGCACAGGAGCAGGAACAGTTGGCAACCCTCAATACTCTACTACCTGTGAGGTTTAACCTCTCTCTCTCTCTCTCTCTCTCTCTCTCTCTCTCTCTCTCTCTCTCTCTCTCTCTCTCAGCCTAACCTACCTCATAGGATTGTTGGGAGGAGAACGTTAACTATCCTCACTTATGCCACTTTGATCTCTAGAAAGAGCAGGTTACGAAACTAATGATGAGCAGGCCAATCCTGTGTAACTTAGTGCCTTGTGGTGCAGTGAGGTTGGTGCAGCCTCTGCCGCATCCAGGGCGCAAAGCAGGCAGCCGGGGGGGGGGGGTCACCTCAGGGAAAAGGAACATTTGTTCCCTTAATCCGGGTAAATCCCCAGCCTCCCGAGTTATTCCTAGGGTCCTTTCTTAGAGAGTTATTCCTAGAGAGAAATACAGTCAGCAACTCTCCAGGTATATGTTTCTTTGTGAGGTATGGGGAAACAGCCAGCCGGGGAGTTTGGGGGGAATGTGATGAGTGAGGTTAAGGATAAGCACCTTCTGCTCCATCATGTCTCTGCTCCTTTCCCTTCCCCCCTCCCCTTTGAAGCCAAGAAGCAAGCTTTTCTAATCGCATGTAACATTGAGCTCTCAATCAGTCCTTTAAAAATAGCAGGCCACCAACCTTGAAAACGTAAAGATTCCTCCATTCATGGTTCCGAAACAAGACAAAGAAACCAGGACAGGGACCACTGAGATAAGGCTCCGGCAAGCTTTGCGTGCAAAACTCTGGAAGAAAGGCACGTTTGTGTTCAGAAATATGAGGCGAGTGATGAATGGAGACAAGAGTGAGAGAAAATCACTGGCTGGCCTTCACTGACCAGGTGTGGCATCCAACCCCATTTCGTTCCAAGTTTACATTTACTTGATCCTCCTACCTCTGTTATCCCTGATCTCTGCGCGCCCTTCAAGCAAGGCTAAAATATATTATTACTAGTCCTGAAATGAAGATGACTTTCCCAGTCCTGGAACAATATTCCCATTGACAAACCCTTTGGTTTGTAATCACCTGCAAGCCTGGGAACTTTTCTCTACCGAGGCCTTTTCTATTTGCCTTCATTCTATAACATGGTAACATTATAGTTGAGATGTACTGTATGGGGTTGCTTATTGCATGTCTGCCCAAGGAGGTGCCAGGTTAAAGTGGGAAGCAGTTCTTGGGAAAAGGAGATACCCATTGGTCAATTTGCCACCCAGCCTGGACCCATGTGAGCATCATGCATGTTCCGTCCTCTCCCCTCATTCCCAAACTTAATCTCCTCAAACTCGCCTAATCACTTGGGACCTCTAAAGTAGTATTGAAGCACATATAGAGGGGTTGTTTATTTTTATTTTATTTATTTTTCACATTTTTATACCGCCTTTCCTCCAAGGAGCTCAGAGTGGTGTACATATTTCCTCCCCTCCTTTTTGTCCTCACAACAACCCTGTGAGGTAGGTGGGGCTGAGAGATAGTGACTGGCCCAAGGTCACCCAGGAAGCTTCATGGCTGAGCGGGGATTTGAACCTGGATCTTCCAGGTCTAAGTCCGACTCCCAAACCACTACACCATCCTGGCTCACGAGGTTCACACAAACTGCTCTCCATACAATCTACACAATTGTGATGGTGCCACAGTACCCAGGAGCAAGGAGAGGTAGCCAGATGTGCCCACTTGCAGCAGGTGTACAGCCTTAATTGAGTGGGGGCAGTCCAGACAGCAAAATATTGTCCAAACCAGCCATCCTGTGAGGACTGCGTCTCCCATGCTGCCCTTTTGATTCCCTTGGGTTTCTGTTTAGAGATTAACAGAGTTTTTTTGGGTTTTTTTTAAAAAAAGAATTTAAACATTTCCTAAGCAACTTGCAAGGATCAGATGCACTGAACAGGTGAATGAAATGAATCATCAGCTATAGCAGCACATCTGGGGCTTTATACAGATCATTAGTTCTACCTAGAGTGACTTATCTCTTACCATTGCATTAGCCTTGATCCAGTAGCAGTAGCTTGATAATGGTACAAACATAAGGGAGGATGAGAGGTTCTCTCTCCTGCAGCAATGAAAAGCTCCATACAGCGCAATCCTGTCTAAGTTTAGACCGTTGGAGCGATTGCTCCGCTGGGGTGTTGCAAACGTGCCGTAAAACACATTTGTGGCACCCGATGAGTAAGTGGCACCGGTGGAGAAGCTTGCGCCACTCCTCTGGCACCGCAGGACAGATTGCTGCCGTGGTGGAGAGGTGATTCCCTGCGACGGGGCAGGGGGAGGGCAGAATGGGGCGTTTCAGGGGAGTGAGATTGGTTGACCAGGCCCAGGAAGGGGGAGGGATCGTTGGTGGCCTCCGCCATAGCCTATCCCCTTTCCCGTGCCTGGCCTGCGTTACATGGCCAGCTCAAATGTGCGCCAGCAAAATAACGGACGCACATTTGAGTAGACCCATAGGGAAGGCCGGGGTTCTACTTGGGGTAAGGGGATGAACATCTCTTTACCCCAAGGAGGCCTCCGGCGTAGTCCCCATCCTGCACAGGATGCGGCAGGCGCCTTATTTGCGCTGCCGCACCCTGATAGACAGGATTGGGCTGCCCATTTGGTTTCTCTAAATGCAGCCATTGTCCCATTGATACAAGTGAATTGAACTATGAACTGTACTAGACTAGATTGCACTGTAGTGTAGTCAGTTTCACTCTGAGTAGTATTTAGTGTAGTCAATTTCATTCCTGAGGGATTTAAAAAAAGGGACAAGAAAATGTTCTTTATTAGGAGGACTTTGTTGAAATGAAGGGGTACCTTTGCACTGTTTTCTACATTTTAAAGGGTTAAATGAATGTGCATGTGGATATATGTATATCCTTTCACATACTTAAAAATAATTTCGTAACGGTTACAAAAACTGATCTAGGCATGTGGTGGAGGCTACTCATTGTCGCCCTTGAAACGCAGCCACCATATGCTGATAGGAAAAAAAAGGGCAAGGGGCTTTGAGAAATCAGGATCAAAGGCAGATGAGGCAGGAAACCACTCAGTGATTTCAAATCAGAATCAGATTTTTTAAAACTGTGCTCTGGACAAGATTGGTGTCCTAACCTGATTTCTGGGAGATGGGAAAATGATCAGACCCTATAGTAGAAAAAGAGAGCTCTAGTTTTCCCTGAATGAAGGCACTACATAAGTACAGCTTTGCATAATGGGTTCTTGATAGAATTCCTTATAATTGCGTGCAGAAATCAAAGGCTCAAAATTGTGTGCTGATGGATTCAGGTGAGCAGGGATGTGCCCAATTCCAGTCAAACTAACAGACTGTGGGGTGAGCCCAACCTCTTCCCCCCCCCCCTTTTTAATCTTAAATGCAGCCACAAGAACAGCAGCAATGCTGGTGAAAGAGTGTTTGACTCTTTCTTGGTGCCCCTTCCCTCATTCAGAAATCTCCCTCCCACGAACTGCTCTTAGTCCTGGTAGGAAAAAAAGGCCAGGTACCAATGTCACGCCTATTCTTTTTTCCCTAACCAGATTATTCAATGTGCATGCACACACATAGCTACGCTGGCAAAACGTGACAGACAAAAAGGCTGCTTCCCAAGGAAAACCCAGGGGGAGCCTCTCAAGAAGGTGATAACAGTCCAGCCCCCACATCCTGTGACTGAATGAGGCTACAGCTAGCTATAATTGCTGTTCTGGGACTGTGGCATAACATAACAATTTGGATGGGCTTAGTTTGTGAAACCTGCTTTTAATTGCCACTGGCTTCGAAGCCCAGCTTCCCTTCCATCGACTGCAAATTGAACCCCCTGGAAAAAAAATGAGTCTGATATTAACAACAATGGCAGCTTTCAACTCACCACAGCCACAGCCTGGGAGGCCAGGACATCTGTTGCTGTTAGTACTGTGTAATAGGAAACATTGGTAAGCATATAACCCACAATCACAGTGATCACAGACACGATCACAGCCAGAGGGATATTTCTACAAAAAAACGGGAGAGACAAAAAGACGGTGAGTACAACTGCTCCCACCCTGAATCATTGTTCTGTTCTGCTAAATACATGACTTCAAGTATGACCAGCACTGTTCGGTTTTAAACAGAAAGAATCCCGGAGAGGAAATCAGGAGCGGAGAAGGTGTTGTTCCATTTATTTATTTGTTTATTTACAATTTCTTTTTTAAATCGCAAATTCCCCCAAATTCCCAAAGTAGCTCATTGCAATGAGAGGAAGATACTGCCCAGTCCAAAGGGAAAGGAAAGGGGTGGAAGGGAAGGGCAGAGACGAGAGTTCAGTTCAAGGGTCAAACTCTACATGATGAGAACGCATCATTGCGTTTGCATCTTTTAATTTTTAAAAACCGCAGTCACAGGCCCTATCCAGATAAGGACCGTGGCACAGTGGGTTTAAACAACACTTCCCCCCCCGCTCCATTTTATTGAAAGATTCCCCCCTCCCCCCCACTGCTATTTGCCCCAGCAAGAAAGCTGCTACTGTTTGCACCCATATATTGTCTCTTCATGGGGCAAAATAGCTTGGGAGTGGCTTTTGGTGGGACAGTGACCTAGGAGAAAAGGCTGGTTGGTTCCAAACCCTGACGTGAATAAGGGTTGAGGCTAGAGTGAGAACAAAGAGAAATTATCTACACAGAAAACTTTCAAGCCTGCTTATATAGTACATTGAGCCTCTAGGGAGTCAAAGAAAGGTAATACCTGTATTAGATTAGAACTGCTGTAGGTTCCAGCATTCCCAAGGCAATGAACATTTTAAAAGTTTGATTTATACCACTTTATCTCACTCACACACGCCCACTTCTCATTAACTTCCGAAAGAGTGTTTCCAGCAACGACCCAAAGTGAATGACTGCAACAGCCTCAGATGAGGCAGAAGACGCTGTATTTTTGAACAGATGAGTGAGTGAATGATGCTTGCTAAGTGGTAGATATTTTAATCTGCAGTGTATACAGTATTTTGCAAGATGGGGGTGAATGCATAACTGCACAGGGCCACGAAATCTGGATGCTGCACCAGGCCACTGGCATCGCTGCAGGGGGCGGAGATCTAAGTTCCGTCGCGGTCCGACCCTCTGTTACACCGGTGCACGAAGCGAACCCACCCCTTGCCTTCGGAACCATTCAACTGTGCGTTGCTTTCACCGCCTTGAATAGTTCCAAAGACGAGGGGGCGGGGCCACTTCGTGCACCGGTGTAACGGAGGGTCAACTTAGAGCTCCACCCCCCCTGCAGTGACACCAGTGCATCAGGCACCGATCCAGCTTCCACTGGCCCTGGTCACACAGGGCCTCACACAGGGCCCATTGGGGACCTGACTCCTCCTTGGGATATTCCAGGCCCCAAATGGTCAGCTTCCATTTTAAAAGAATATGCACTTCATTTGTCTACAAAGGTAGAAGAAAAAACAAGTAGACAGCAGTGATGTAGACTTGAGTCTATTGACTTGGACTCAAGTTGGACTCAAGTTGCGTCAATGACTCGACTCGGACTTGACTCGGTGATGGTAAAAGACTCGAAAGACATGACTCGAGACTTGGAGCCTTTTACGACAAGTTGAATTTTATTCAGATTTAAACCCATTCCCCCCATTAAATAGATAGGGATTCGCAACTCGCAACCAAAGACTCGGGACTTGGGGGCAAAGACTTGGGACTTGACTTGAGACTTGGAGTCAGAGACTTGATCCACATCCCTGGTAGACAGTACCCTGCCCTATTGCTCAATAAGAACTAAGTCTGTTCCCTCTTCCAGTGTTCCGGCCAATGAATGCAAAGGCACTAGGAGAACTGACAAGCAGTCGATACTTTTATATTTTTAAAGTGTGCTTAATTGTAATAAAATAAAAATATGTCAAAAACCACCTGTGTTGAACATATGAGTATATGAAGCTGCTTTCTACTGAGTCAGGGTGCCTACATGCAGGGTGCTTTACACTGACTGGCAGCAGCCCTCCAGGGTTCCAGCCATCTTTCCCAGTTCTACCTGAAGATGCCAGAGAGTGAACTTCTGTATACAAAGCAGGCGTTCTACCACTGAGCTGCAGCCACTCCCCAGGTTCTAGCTGCTCTGCATCAATCCCTAGTCCCTGGGATTGATGCAGTCCCACACACCATAAAATATCTGGCCACAGACCTGCTAGTACATCTACTATTAAGATTATTTCTCAGTCTTACCGTTCTGGCTTCACAAGTTCTTCTCGTACAAAACTAGTCTGAAACCTGCATAGGGAGGGAAAAGACAGGAAAGGTTGTTGTGATCTTTCAACATGAATGAATGGGTCCTACAAGGGTTTCGTAGGAACAGGCTTTAACAATGCATACCATCCCGAATATGCAAACATCCCTGCATAAAAGGCTAAGGGTAACTTGTCCAGAACCATTGACTGGTAGTTGAACGCATCCTGGAAATTTTCTGCATGGCCTAAAAAATAAATAAATGAAAGGTTAGCGGAAGAGTCATAGAAACAGAAACTTGCCTGTAAAGGTTAGATCAGTATATAGAGAGGCCTAGATTTTCCATACACATAAGTAATTCAAGAGTTTGGATATGGATCTTCTTACCATAGCAGAGTAAATGGGAAGGATAACCACACAGTGATTCTTTTCTTGTCATAAATGATAACATAAACTCACTTTCAGTTCCTGCCCCTAAGAGGAAAGTGGTATAGCTTTTTTAAAAAAAAATCTGTGGTTTGGGGGATTCAAAATCATGCATACTGAATACCAGAGACAATTTGTTCAGCAATATTCTTGCCTCTTCATTCTTTTCAACCTGCTGGAAGGTGTAAAAGGCCGACAGCGTGGTAGTCAACGGGATGCCCACAGGACCAATGGGATGCCCACCAGACCAGGCAGGGGGAGAGATGAATGGGGCAGGGGAAGGCAGGTTGGGCGCAGGAGGGGGCGGGATCGGTAGCGCCAGCACGCGCCATATCCAAACCCCCTTCCTGGGCCTGATCCACCTGCACGGATCAACGTGGACTTGTGCCAGTGATATCACTGGCACAGGACTGAGTTGACCCGTTGTGGCTGCTGGGGCTTACTCTGAGGAGACCTCTAGCAGCCAAAACTCCCCTGCAGCCCGTGCCGCTGCATCGCCGAATCAGGATTTGCGTTGGATTGGGCTGTTTGTAACCTAGTATTTTGATGGTTGTACTGCTTAATGTACTGCTGTTGCTGCTGAAATACCTTGGACTAAAAGCATTATGCCTGGGACAATGATGAGGACAAGAGCGGCAAGCTTGATGATGGACAAGACGGTCTGAAGCCTGGCACTCCAGCTGACACTCCACGAGTTCAAGATGAGGACTATGTCTGGAAGAGAACGAAGATGCATTCGTGTCTGAAGGAAGCAACTCTTCATTCCAATGGGAGAACTAACCATATGCAATCAATGGGACTTCCTTCGGAACTAGATGGGGTAGCACTTCTGTTTTATACTTACAATAGCCAAGGAGAGCCACAAGTTTCACAGCCAGAAGTGGAGCTGCACAGGGAGCAAAAAATGGTTCCAGTATGTAGCGTCCAAAAGCCAATGCAACCACTGCACTGTTGGCTGGCCTGAGAAGGAAAGTGGATTATGTTCTGTGACAAAAGACTCCAAGAAAAACTGCAGATATAGTTGCTATGCAAGAAGCTGCAGAAACTTATATTCAAATCCTGGCACAGTCATGAATTTCATCCGTTTGACCTTCAACAAGTCATTATTTCTCATACTAACCTATCTCTCCACGTTGGGGGGGGACGGAAAAATGCTTAGCTTTGCCAAGGTATGCACCAAAGCATAAGATCCTTGGAGTAAGAGCAGGCAAGATATAAATGTTTCACTCTGAACAACTTAGGAATCCAATTTAATGGGATTGTTGCCATGAATTTCATTGCGCTGTGGATTGTAACCTACCAGTATGTGATCAGCACTTTCCAACTAGAGTAGCACCCATGGCCAAAACCTTGAATTTTTGACTCTCCTAATTAAATGATTCAAACTGCATCCTTTGTGTTGCCTGACATCATTATAAAACTACATGAAAGCACTTCTGAATACCCCACATTTTAATGGTTCCAATTTTCGTGACTATGACACTATTACACACAAAATAAAAGATGAAACAAATGATCAGAAATATTTTAATTGAGCCAACATTTCGCCATTCAATTTTGAATGCAAAACGTTGAGCTGCGAGTCTGAAATTTTACCGCAAAGTTCAAAATTAGAGTCCTTTAGAATTCCTGGCAGATCTTGATATGAAATTCCACAAGCTGACTGTCAAATATCAGTCCACATTATCTTTCAAAAATGTCAGATACCAAATACCATTTTTCATATAAACTACTGTAAAACAGTAAATACTGGTGCACGTCAACAAACAAATAAATCAAATATCCAACATGGAAATCAATTGTCATGGGATGTCAAATATGGATGGAAAACTTTGATATTAGGGAAATCATTTATCCACCATATCCTGAAGACATCATATTTCTACACCCACCAATGAGCACAGTTGATTCATGTCAGACCAAGGGTAAAACATCCTTTTATTTACAGAAGTTTGCCATTCTCCCATATAATATAGTCATTTGTCTATGTGCTATCTTTTATATTTGTTAGACCTTGGTTCTAAAGTCTGTAGGTACTCTGCCTGTAGTTACTATTTGCTTCTAGTTTCTCATAAATTCATGGCAGGTTGTAATGTAGATGGAAAAGTTTACCTTATAGCAAAGTATTCAGCCCATAGAAACAGGAACCCTGGCAGAGGGCCCAATGTCTCCAAGATATAAATGTAATGGCCTCCAGACTTGGTGATTCGCGTGCCAAGTTCTGCATAACTCAAAGCACCTGGAAGAATTCAGGTAGAAAAACACTTTAGTAAATCATCCTCAGGAGTTTCCCTGCTGAACACAATGAAAGAATGTTGGCATTCTGCAACGTTGTCTTGGCAACCAACTATTAAGAACTGTATCAGCCCTTCCTTGTGTTTTTTTGTTGTATGTACCTGACAGGTAAATTAATACATCCTCAAGACCCCCCACACTTTGTTTAACCAATCTCTGTAAGTGGGTGGATTATGATCCACTTAAAAGCCCATGTATTTTGGCTGCCAATCAGAGAATAGAAAGTCGACTCCCTGAAGTGAGTGATGAACGTATGACGCTAAGTCAAACCATTGGTCCATTTAGCTCAGTAGTAACAGTGACTTTGAAAAATTTCAGACATGGGTTTTTCCAAGTCCTACTTAAAGATCTTTGGGACCTTCTGCATGCAAAGCACGTGCTCTGCCACTGAGCTGTGGTCCCAATCCTGGGCATTTATCCCAGGTGAGCTTTATCCAACATGTGCAAGCAAGATAATCTATTTAGGATTTTTTTTCCCCTGTGGCACAATGTAAAATTTCTCCATGGTTAGCTACTAACTTGTGATGCCGGACACTTCCACCACATCTGGGGGAAACAAATACCAAGCTGCCTACACTGTTTCCAGCATTTAGGATTCTGTTGAATGGGCATTACTTTCCTGCCTCCATGCAGTATTAGAAAATGCACAAGATGGATTGACATTTTGAATTTTTGCTTCAGGGACAAAAAAAAAGCCTAAGCATGCCAGAACCACTGCAACTAGGTTCAGAACAAGGAGTTAGTACAAGTTAAAACTTCTGCAGCGATCTGTTAAAATCATTACATTTCGAATGACCCATCCTAACAACATAAACTTAAAACCTGGAAGCTGTGATAAATCCATGATGCTGCCATATGGACATATATCCACAACATCTGGTCAACAGATATTGTAGGATTTTGCCTGCATTATTTTTAACCTGAACTTCCAGGCATTTAGTTCAAATGAAATCACTGCCCACTGACTGAGGAACCGTTCCATTTAAAGTTGCCATTTCATTTCCTCTGATGGGGATGACCATCCATTTTGGCTCTCTCACATTCACATGCAGCTCTATTACATGACTCTTTGGTGAAACAGTGTCATTAAAAGCGACTAGGTCGTTTTCGCTGTACTGTATGACTAGGATCTCAATCCACTCATCATTGTTTTTTCAGGCACTGTTCTACAGGTAAATGGCCAAATAGCTTCCTTTGTAGATATGAGTTACAGAGAGAAGTATTCTTCTGAATTACTTTCATACGGTTGCCATCTCTCCATCCTCCTCCCAAAGAAGCAACTTCACCTCAAGGGGGTTCTGGAAGGCTACGTTGATGGAGGCAACTGTCAGTTAACACAGGCCTGCGCACATTTTGCTTTACCCACTATTCTTGGGTATATTTGGGGGGCCGATTCCAAAAATGGCATCGTTTTTGCCCTATCACATCTAGTTTTGGGGGTATAGCATCGCCACCTCATAATGCTTGTCAAGCAGCTTCCTCATGAGGAATCGAACGCCATGACTTCCTCACAAGGAAACTGCTTGACTCAAATTATGAGGTGGCAATGCTGTCCCAGGATTGAATATATATCCCAGGATCGAATATAGCTCATATATCAAATATAGCTTGTGATATTAAGGAACACACAGTAATTTTATCCATGGCTATCAAAGACATGAGATGCCACCAAGATTTAGGTGGATAAGGCTGACCTAATGATGTCATCAAAAGGTGCCATGGATAAAATTACTGTGTGTTCCTTAATATCACAAGTGCTCAAGCAGCTAGAGAGGAAAAGTACCTTGAAAAAAATCAAACTTCAAGCCAGGTAATGAGTTTGAAACAAATGAAAGATCATTGATATACGAGCTATATTCAATCCGAGGTTTACCACAATCCATCAGAAAATATATTTGTTGGCTACATACTGACATGAGAGAACATAAGAACATAAGAAGAGCCCTGCTGGATCAGGCCAAAAGCCCATCTAGTCCAGCTTCCAGCTTTATTGATCACCTAGAGAGCTTCCTAGTAATCTAGTTAGTGGAAATCCTGCGAGTCAAGGGCCTTGAACCAGCCTTCCAAATGTTGTCATGATGCAATGTGGGGTTCCTCTTAGGCTGCATTCCAATCAGATCCCAATTCATAATAGTGACACATTAACTCCCTGTGGCTTTACAAGTGTCTACCCAAGCTCAAGGCAGAAGAAAGGCTCACAACACTGTGGGATCAGAATTGGGAGGTGTCAGGGGAGCAGGAGCAGTCCAATTGGTTACCTCCGCTACCCAACCACATAACTGAGGACAGTTGTCCCTGCTTCTCTAACCATGAGGCAGATGTTTGCAGCCTCAGTTCTTCGCCTTGTGCTTCTGCCTGAAAAACTGATGGAACCAGCAACGCCACAAGTTGGACTTAATTTTTCATTTTCCCAAACTGTTACTCACTATTTTATGTGCTGTGCTTTTATCTGCCATTGCCTCCTGAGGCATTGTATGGTCTAGCTTTGCTTTCATTGCTCTGTGTTTCGCCCTGAGAGCATTTGTCTGTTGAGGGGTGGGATATATGAAATAAATACAGTACATACAGGTTAGATTTATGTCCTGGCCTTCCTCCACTCAATTTTAGTGCATGTCCCCTGGTTCTGGTGTTGTGCGAGAGGGAGAAGAATTTCCCTCTATCCACTCTCTCCATCCCATGCATAATTTTATACCTTTACCACCGTGGCACCTTGCCCACTTGGGGATGTCTTACAGCCCAATATCCTATTGGGCCTCTGCACCACTGGAACACGCATTCCAGCAGCGCAGTATGCTTTACGGCGGTCACAAAGGACAACCTGCCATTTTGTGCAGCCAGGTCATGGCCATGTGGCAGCGGCCACCAGAGAAGCCCCGGTGGGGAGGGGAAGGAACAGGGTGGAGAACAGGGTGGGGAGTGTTGAGGCCGAGAAGGGGGCGCTATCAGCAGCAGTGGCTCTCGAACCCAGCCTCGATCCACCTACCCGGGTCCACCCAGACTTGTGCCAGCAAAGTAGCTGGTGCAGATCCAAGTAGACCCAGGCCATTGGGGCAGTGGAGGCTTGCCCCAGGGCAAGACTCCAGGACCTGAAACATCCCTATGGGATGCAGCACGCACCCCATTGGGGCTGCATCAGAGGAGACTTATGTTGGATCAGGCAGTTTGTACTGCCAACCTATATCGGCTTGATATAACTTTTGCATCATGTTGAAAATGAAAAATGGGGGGGGGGGGTTTCCTCTTCATTTTCTTTGATAAGTCAAGGAAGAACTTTGCTCTGAATCTAACAGATCACTAGCCTCCTCCTCATCCACTGAAAGCTGAAGGAGGATAGAAAAGAAACTCACCACGCACCAAACATAGAGAGGATCCCACAGGCAAACCAGACAACCAAGGAGAGGCCCACATTGCCGGAGTTTTTCAGTACTCCTTTGGGGGAGATGAATATGCCACTCCCCACCATGCTGCCGATGAGGAGTGAGAAAGCCCTCAAGAGCGTGATCTTTTTCCGCAGGAAGACAGCCTCCTCTTTCTTCTTAGATTTCCCCATGGCTGGCGTGAGGCTGTGATTGTGGCAAACCAGTCAGGTGCGCAAGGTTCCCGATGCTGACATGGGATGGGAGTGATAGATCAACCCAATCAACCTGTATTTAAAAATGGGAGAGCAGAATGTTAGGGTGGAAGGAACTATACGATGGGAGGCAAACACAAGCGTTCCCAATCTGTGCTTACTTCCTAATGCTAACGTGGTGGGGGAGGGAGCAGGGGGCCATTTTCAGGAGAGAATCAGGAGGTGGAGGCATTTAACCCTTCCCCTGCCCACCAATTCTGCCCTGCAAACCCGCCCCTCCCCAAGACAATTTTTCACCCATTTAGTTTCTCCAGCTGTGCTCTTGGAGCCTGTAAGGTGCCAGTCTTGAAACAAGGCCTCTGGCAGCTAATCTCTGGCACCTTTCATGTGCCACCAGTACACTGACTCTTTGGCAAGCCCAGCAGACTGAATTATATGGGTCAAGGGTGTCCCCTGGGCTGAAAGTCCAGCTTGAATACTGTCAGCTGACAACCCCCCCCCCAGGCTAATCTGGCCCACCAGACCCCATAAGGTGAAAAGTGGCATATACAGTATAAACATTCTTAATAAACAATAACAATAACAATAAAGAAGCCATGAGGTTCAGTGCTAGCTCCTCAGGCTCATCAGTAAGAGAAACCTGGTGGATCAGACCCCAGGACCCTCGTCCAGCATCCTGTTTCCCCCAATGTGGCTGACCAATGCCTTTCAGGAGCTTACAAGCGGGAGATGAAGGCATCTCTCTCTCCCACTATTGCCCCCCTATCCTTGGAAGAAACTTCTGGGCAGACTCCTTGCGCCTCACTTTGTCCCACCCCTCCCCTCCCTCTTTTTTCTGATCTGCCTGCTTTGGAACCTGACCATCAGCCCAACTTAGACAATTCAACAATGCAATCGGTTGTTTGTTTTCCTCTTTCCTAACAAGCAATGTTGTAAAAAGCTGCAAGATGAGCAGCGGTGATGTAGACTTGAGTCTATTGACTCGGTCTCAAGTCGCGTCAATGACGTGACTTGCTCGGCAATTGTAAAAGACTCGAAAGACTCAACTCGAGACTTGGAACCTTTTACGACAAGTCGAATTTTATTCAGGTTTAAACCCGTTTTCCCAATTAAATAGATAGGGACTCGCAACCAGAGGGTCAGGACTTGGGGGCAAAGACTTAGGACTTGACTTGGGACTTGACTCAAGACTTGGAGTCAGAGACTTGATCCACATCCCTGGTGAGCAGTGAGGAAGATATACGGACTAGGTAGGGGGGAGGGAGGTAATCAAAATAGCCTTATATTATGTCCCCACCCACCATTCTTTAGACAGCGGCAGGACACAAAGTCCCCAAGAAGGCTCATATAGATAGAGGTAGTCCTGACAATATCCTGGTTCTGGTCCATTTAGGGCCTGAAAGGTTAAAGACCTTCACTTTGAACTGGGCCCCGAAGCATATTGGTAGGCAGCTAAATCAGCACTGGGGTGATTTGGTCAGAACTCTTCCCCCCAGACACGAGTCTGGCTGCTTGATTTACTTCAAAAGTTCTTAGTTCTCTCTAGAGACCACACAGATGCCAACTGTTCTAGGGTATCCCCCAATGTGAAATTAAGCCCCTGAAGTCATATTTGTTCTCACTTGAAAACATATTTCATTTTCCAGGTGTTGGTTCTTCATTAGTATTTCACGTCTTCCCTCCCCCCTTTTTCCTTTAAAAATGTGTTTTAATACATTCATATGATTTCAGAGTACTGTACAAAAAGCACTGCATACGTTTTTATTGTTCTTTGGAAAATGGCCAAGCAGCAGGTGGCAAGGAGCACGATATAAATACAGCATTTGTGTCTATCCTTTTATCGATTTTCAGATGTTACAACTTGTGTCATTTATTTTAACATTTCAGTGCAATATTTATCCATCGTATTAACAGTCAGTCATTCTCATTATGAACAGAGGAGAATACAGCCAACACATCTATTCATCAAAATCAAAAGGATGTCACAGTTAATAAGACATATTGCTTCCTCTGAGAGTCATTCAGTATTGGGAACTCCAGAAAGTAATAAAGGGAGTCTACTTATCCTTTTAGGAAGTGTTGATTTTCTGTTCCCTTTCTTTTATAATGAATTAACTTGTAAGATAAATTGAATGCCATTCTTGGGGCCACAATCCCCAAAGTGCTACAGACTGAAGCACGAACGATGCACTTAGTATCACAGAGAGTTTCATGATGCATGAGGGCTTCACATAGACTTAGGAGGTAAATGGATGTGGTGGCTCATGAGTGTGTCATTTCATCATTTTCTTGTGTTCTCCACTGAAAGGAATGGGGAGGAAGACCTTGTGGGTAGGAGTCCCTGCACAGCAATGCAGCATCCACTGTATCCCGCAGGGGAGTTTCGGCCTCTAGAGACCTCCTCGGGGTAAGGGAACACTTGTTCCCATGCTCCAGGGTAAACCCTTGGCAGCCCGCCAGGTCCGTTCGGACCTGTGCCAGTGATATTGCTGGCGCAAGTCCGCATGGATTCATGAAGGTGGATTGAACCCAGGAAGGGAATGAGGATTATTAGGCAGGCGCCGCTGCCATAGAACCTGCCCCCTTCCCAGGCCCAGGCCGCCCTTCTCTCTGCCCCGTTGCCTACCCACTCCTCCCACCCCACCCTGTTCTACTCCCTCCCCGCCTCCCTCTCACCCTCTGCATGGTCTTGCCTGCAGCAGCGGGCATCCCATTGCCGCATGTCCTGCCCACTCTACGCTTCTGGCGGCCAGGCTGCACTCTCCAACATGTTGCATTTGCAACAGCCGGAAAGCGCGTTACACCACTGGAACATGCATAATGGCAGCGTAACAAGCATTTAGGATGGTCATGAGTAATTAGGGCTAGGATTACCTGGGAGTAAATCCCATTGACCTCAATAGAACTTACTTCTGAGTAGACATGCATAGGACTATGCTCTGAGTTTACTTCTAGCACAGAACAGTACATTAGGGAAGGTGAACTATCTTGGATTTTGAACTGAATCTTTTTACATAACAGATTAAAAATGCAAATATGTTAATCCTTGCAGCTGCCCTTAATAATGTTCTGCATGTGTTTGGTATAAAGGAAATATTTACAAAGCTGATTTGAGTTCACACTCTTTGTTGCTTGTTGGCACACATCCCTTTCATTCCGTCACATTGTACTTTTCCTTGAAGAAGCTGGAGACATTTAACTAGCAAAAAAAAGTGTTATGTAAATCTACACCTGTTTTTGTCACATGTTACCCCAATTTGTGAGCATTTTACAGAACCAGAACAATGCACGTCCATTTTATGCAACAAGGAAGTATAAGGCAGAAACAGTAAAAGCAACATGTTAGAGTAGCAAAAATCTCAGGAGGAGAATCCAGCCAAAATTACGCTCTGTTAAATCCATTTTCTATCAATGGGAGATATTAAGGATATGCTTGACTCTGGAGCTGAAATAAATGAAATTTAACCATCCTTAGATTAGATCAGGGATGTCAAACTTGTTTCATACAGTGGGCCGTTTGTTTGTTTCATGGTTTCATGTTTCAAGTGGGCCGCTTGTTTCATACAGCATTCATGGCACCTGCTGAAGGCCGGAAGTGATGTCATTAAGCAGGTGATGACCAGAAATAAGCATTTTTTTTTCTTACT
This sequence comes from Plestiodon gilberti rubricaudatus, assembly GCA_026170595.1. Classification (NCBI taxonomy): domain Eukaryota; kingdom Metazoa; phylum Chordata; class Lepidosauria; order Squamata; family Scincidae; genus Plestiodon; species Plestiodon gilberti. The sequence goes on from JANXHW010000005.1 coordinate 113,449,086, forward strand.
TAGGAACTCATTAACTGCAAGTGACAGAAGAGAAAATATGCAAATCTTGACCATATTTTCAAGATATGGGAAAGTCTAATTTATCATGTGGGCTGCCCTTTCAGCAGTGCCGCTTCTGCTGAGGCATCACTTTGCAGCTCAGCAGCTGAGAGGTGCTCTGCACGCACTGCATCCTAACTCAGCCCTTCTCAGGCCTGATCCACCAACACAGATCAACGCAGACTTGCACTAGCAATTGAGCTCGCACAGGTCTGAGTTGCCCCACTGTGGCTGCTGGAGCTTACCCCGGGGGAAGGGGACAAATTCCCCTTATCCCGTGGGAACCGCCAGCAGCTGAAATTCCCATGCACGATGCAGCACAGGTTGTGCTGGTGCCGCTGCATGGCTGCGTGGGAATTTGCGCTGGATTGGGCTGCCCAGCTCTCACTCACAGACCAAGTCTGAGTCTGCACATAAATCTTTCCCATCTGATGACTGTACCTAATCATACATCATTTCGTGCAAGCTCTATTGCTAATTCTAAAAAAAGGTAGCTGTGTAGTCTACAAAACAATGCTGATGTAGTAGGTAACAGTCTATTTTATCAAATGTGTGAAGGACAACACAGATATCCATTGTCTACTTCATACATCTTATGAGGTGGGTACGAAGCCTAGTGCTGGCTCAGGTCATTGGTCCACATGGGCCATTGCTGTCTGCTCTGGCTATAAGTGATACTCTGGTATCTTGGGATAGTGATCTCTTCCTGGCTCTGTTACCTATCCTTTTCGACTGGAGGTTGAAGCTGGGACCTTGTGTGCATGCAAAGCATAGATGCCACCTTGGGGCTATGTCCCCAGCACCCACAAAAACATGTGCCACAATACATTTCATAGCCTTTAATGTGCCAAAGGCCTTTTTGTTTTGTTCATTCATTGACACAACCCTATTGGACATATTACAGTAGGATCACATCGTTCACTTAAGAGGATCACACATACTCCCCCTTACAGCTCACAATTTTACTATACTACTTGTGTCCAACATTTGCCAAACATGGCAATAGTTCTAAAATATGAGAAGGAAACTTACCCTAAAGTTAAGTAAAGGTAAAGGTGACCCCTGACAATTAAGTCCAGTCGTGTCTGACTCTAGGGTGTGGTGCTCATCCCCATTTCAAAGCCGAAGAGCCAGCGTTGTCCGAAGACGCCTCCGTGGTCATGTGGCTGGCATGACTCTCCTTGCCGCAGTGCGTAGCATGCAGCTGGAACACGGAGCACTGTTTACCTTCCCGCAAGCGGTACCTATTTATCTACTCGCATTAACATGCTTTGGAACTGCTAGGTTGGCAGGAGCTAGCCAAGCAATGAGAGCTCACCCCGTCGTGGATTCGAACTGCCGACCTTTCGATCGACAGCTCATCGTTCAGCGGTTTAACCCACTGCGCCACCACCTGCCCTATTATAATCTTTTGATAGAATATTGTTGGCCCTATAGAACAGCAGAAAGGGAATCTTCTCATTGAACCAGTGTCTCTTGACGAGAATGGGCAAAATGCTGAGCTTCACAGAATTGTTCTTCAAGCAGAACGAAGAACTGAAGGAAAATTGGAACCTCCAAAGCAAAATAGGTAAGGAATGCAAAAGCTTTAGGCATTGCAGATAAGCAGGATCACAGAGTGGTTGACTATTAAGGGGGAAAAGGCATAGCTGGAGACAGACACACCAGTAGTCATTTAACGTATTAATGGTGTCCCTAGGAATCTAGGATTCCTCCAAAGCTTATCAAGGTTCCCCAGGTAAGAAGATAGTTAAATTAATGGTGAGCAAGTGTTCTGTCAAGCCAAAGATGCCTTCTCAGGAAAACGTTCTAGGGCTTCCGGAAGAGGAAGGAACAGTAATACACATAAAACACACAGAAGGGAACCCCTTTTGAGCTCCACCCTCATGGTTCTATGTATTTATTTATTTATTTATTTACAGTATTTTTATCCCACCTTTCTCCCCGAAGGGACCCAAGGCGGCTTACAACAAAGAAAGGAAATACAATAAAAAAATAACAACAATACAAAAATAATCACATTTTAAAACAGTAAAAAACAATTAATGAGAATTAATAAAAACAGTATCTAAAAATCAATTAAAAAGATCATTACTACAATTAAAACAAGAGCATAAAAACAGCAGCACCCCCACCTGTACCAGCGAGATGTTAAAAAAGGCAAGTATGCTGCATACTGTATTCACAACCAACAGGCTAGGTAGCTTCCAACTTCCATGGAGATTCCCATGGATGGCCCAAGACCTCCTGACACTTGACGCGGCATGTCAAATGTTGCCCCTCCTTACCCGATGATGTGCCAGCCTCTGGTCCTTCCACTCCCCAATGTTCTAGCTCAGCAGTATCCTCCCCTCCACATTTTGTTTCCCTCTCTGTCCCCCTCTTCCTTTTCCAAACTAGGGAATGGAAGAAGGAGGAGCAATGGAGACAAGAAGGCAGACAGAGATGGGTGCCCCTCACCAATCTACTGCCAGAGGCGACCGATTCATTTGGCCTCATGAGTGAGCCAGCCCTGGAGATTCCTATCCAAGGAATATCCCAACCCCAGGCCTCAGTTAGCTAAATCCTATTCAACCATCCAAGCTGTCACAGTAAGTTTCACAGTATTTCTGTAAATTGGGGTGGCGCAGTGGGTTAAACCGCTGAACCATGAGCTGTCGATCGAAAGGTCGGCAGTTCGAATCCACGATGGGGTGAGCTCTCGTTGCTTGGCCAGCTCCAACGTAGCAGTTCCAAAGCATGTTAATGCGAGTAGATAAATAGGTACCGCTTGAGGGAAGGTAAACAGCGCTCCGTGTTCCAGCTGCATGCTACACGCTGCGGCAAGGAGAGTCATGCCGGCCACATGACCATGGAGGCGTCTTCGGACAACGCTGGCTCTTCGGCTTTGAAATGGGGATGAGCACCACACCCTAGAGTCGGACACGACTGGAACTAATTGGTAAAGGGGGTCACCTTTACCTTAAGCTTATTTTATGACATCTACCACTTGGTCAGAGGAATGGCAAAAGGTATTCCTAAAAGTGGCACTGTACAGATTCCCTCCCTTGGTTTGACACAGACATATACAGATCCACCTTTGCTGTCCGCTTTGCCCTGCCTCAAATTCCAGAACGTGAAGATAAGAGGAGCAGAGGCATGCCCTGCAAATCACCGAACTCTCCAAAGGATATAAGGAAGCTGCCTGACTCCGAGAGCCTTGGAAGAGTCCTGCTCTTAGACTTTGGCTCATACTCAACTCCTGGCCAGCCAATGTGGTTTTTGAGACCCTGCAAATATGGGCATCTGCTTGCTGGACTATGGGGTACTTTTCAGATGTTTCAAAAGACGTTTTCAGATGTTTCCCCTTGCCCCTTCTTTTTTTTCTTTGTGGGACATTTAAAAAAGTGACCTCTTTTCACTCCCAGGGACTAAGAGGAAATACTGTGTCTCATTGTGTAACTGTTTTTTTAGCTGTGGAGGAGAAAGCAAAAATAAGCCTACACATCCCCAGCAGGGTTCTGATATTTTCAGAAACAGCAAGTTTCCCAGAAATTCTTCTTTCTTTAACCATTTCCGTTCCAATGGTGAATGTTCCCATATGATGTCGGAGTCTGGCACTTGAAGGTGTCTTCCAAGCACCCCTCATTATGGGTGGTACTTTGCCTTGAGCTCCATTTTGTTAAAAAAAGATACATCTCATCATTTTCTCATTGGCTTTAAAAGAGGGTTAGACGAATTTGTGGAGGGTGCCCATGCATGGCTATGTATGTCAACAGTTAAATGCAGCTGTCAAAGGCAGCATATCTAATGATCCCCACTGCTGGGGAACAAACATCGGGGAGGACAGTTGCCCTCCATAGAGGCATCTGGCTGGCTGGCAGCAAAAGGATGTGGAACTCGATTTGCTCTTGGCCTGATACAACAGGTCTGTCCTGAAAGTGTTTCTCAAATTTTCGAAACCACTTTTAAAATACACTTCCCAGGGCCAGCCCAAGTAGAAGTAGAATTCTGAAGTAGAATTCACATCTTACTGTACTCAATGGCATCCCTTCCATTAGGCAAGCAACTCCTATGCACTTTACTAGCTGGCCCACGTCTCAGTTCTTGCTTTGATTTGGCAACGTATTTGGGGTTTGCTTTCATTCTTGCTGTGGAAAGAAGGTGGAAGCCTTCCGAAGAAAACGAATCCTCCATTTTTTTTTCCGGATCATGCAACTCCCTATGACCACACTGGCTCCTCAAAAGGAAGGAGAAGTCATCCTTTGACCGCCATGATCCTGCTTTGTTTTAATCTTTCATTCACTTGTTCTGACACCCTGTGATAAGTTGCATTCACTTTTTTCCTCTTAGGCTACTTCCATAAGTGGCCCTTAAAAACTGGCTTTTGCATTTCCTGCAGCTTTAAAGCAAACACAAGATTTACCTGGACTAAAATAAGGATCGGATTTTTAAAATGGCACCGTTCAGCTTTCTGTACTGTACTATCGTGATTTGCAGACAGTGGATTCCAACCAAAATAAGTATTAGTGCAGACTCACTGACCCCAAGCACATTTACACAAAAGTAAGCCCCATTGAGTTGAAAGAGAGGTTTAATCGCAAGTAAGCGTCCATATTTGCAGCCTTAGCATCACTTGTGAAAATGCATTCTGACCTACCTCCCTGGCTAGGGTTTATTTAGGCAATTTATATATCCCACCTTTCCCTCCAAATCATTGGAGTGCTCAAGGTGCTCAAGCATTGCCAGCTAACCAGAAAAGTGTTAGTTCTTCTGCCTTTACAGCAGCTCAAGTTGCAAAAAGCAGCCAGTAAAGCGATTTGCCTTCTTAGAGGCAACAGAGCAAAGGCCATTAAAAAAAAAAGTTGGCAGTCCAATTCCTGGCCAGATCTCTGCCAACTCCAGCTCGGTAGCTGCCCATATTGCTTTGCACCTGAAGATAGTTTGTCTGGATGCTAAAGTCACTCACCTCTTGTTGCAGACCCAGCTCCAGGGTAAGCGTAAAGGCACTAACTGGGTTGTCACAGAGCCCACATTCTCACTGAAATCAAAACTCCTCCTCTGCATAGATCTCTGCAGGGTGCCTCTCTGTTGCAGCTCAGCTGTTCTCCATTTATTACAAAATAAGCTAAAAACACAAGTTGTGCCTGAGCGAATGCCTTTTCTTTCTAAGCTCTGGAGACTTACTTTTTTTTATTGAGTTAATGCTTCCCAGGCTGTTATGATCTGAAACTTATCTCAATACAATTTGCCACCTATTCTTGTCATCAAAAGCATATTTTCAGTTCTGATGCCTTTCCTTGGTGTACATAAATATTTTCTATGTTTGTTTGTTTGTTTATTTATTTATTTACAATATTTCTATCCCGCCTTTCTCCCCATTACGCAGAGGCTTGTGATGGTAATTGATGATGTTCCTTTTTGTTTTGCTTTGCTTATAATAACTCTAACAAAGAAAATACCATTTCACACCATGAATATACTTAGCATATGAAACTTATTGCCACATGATGGGGTGACAATCATAGGTAGTTCTTCACTCTTTGGAGCATGTTCGTCTGGTGCCAGTGAGAGCTGCTGTAGCATAGTGGTATAAGAAAGTGAGCTGCTCAAATGTCCCTGGTTCAAATTTTGCTTCTTTCATGATGTCACCAGGTGGTCTTAGGCAAGTCACTTCCTTTCAGCTTCAACTCCCCAGCTACAGCATTGGTATAATAATCCTTACCTTATAAGATTGATATAAGAATTCCATGTGAAGATACATATGTGTGAAGCACTTTGCACACTCAGAAAGCACTACATCAATGCTAAGAATTATTATTACTTTTGTCCCAAGGGAAAAACCTGCTGGGTAGCAGCTTTGAATCAGGAGTGCGGCCATGGACAAAGAACTAAAGTCCCCCCCCCCACACACACAGTGGACACAATTCAGACTAGGCCGTCCAAGTTGGTATTTTGAGAGAAAAAAAGAGAGAGACCCACAGATCCAAAGCCCGTGTTAAATATCCCATCTAGTTTAGCCCTGAGAGATAATGATCTGCCCAAGGCCAATCAGACTCAACTTCATCACTGAGTATGGATCTGAACCTGCCTCTCCCTGCTATGCCATCTTTAATTATGTACATGAGAAATAAACCCCAAACTCCCAAGGAACAAGGAAAAAAAAACCTGCTTACCTGACACCAACAGGTCACCACCAAAACATCAAATCAAAACAGTACAATACGCTTCAGTTTTTGTCCAGTTAAACTCATTAAGTTCCTTGTGGCCATCGTTGCCAACTTTTCTGTCCTGCACAGAGAACTTTGCCTTGAGCACTCTATGAACATTAACTAGTAGAGCTTTGTGAAGGATAGATAAATACTATTTTCTTGTTTGATTGATAGATGATGAAATTGAGGCAAAGAGCCATGAAATTACATAGCAGAAAGCAACAGGGTGTACTAAACAGTGCCCAGTCGTGGGTCTAGAATATGTCCCTTCTAATCCCAGAATTATTATTTTTTTACCAATTAATTGTTGGATCATATTGCTCCAATGATTTTTTTTTTCCCCTGCCTCATTTTCACCATGCATAGGACAGAAATCAGGATATCTTACAAACAGCTTAGATATTTTTGAAAAGAAAAAAATATTCTCTAAATCAGGGGCATCACTTACCTTTCCCGCACCTGGTGCGGGGTCTGTCACGTCACCCCACACACACACAGCGCAGAGTCAGAAGTAATTGGCGGTGACGCAATGGCATCATTGCATCACCGCCAATTACCGTATTGGTCTGAGTATAAGACTCACTTTTTTCTCCTAATTTAAGTTTTTAAACTAGGGGTGCGTCTTATAATCAGGCTGTTGCAATTTAATGCCAGTGATTTAATTATTTTTTTAATAGCACCAAACTTTAAGGGTGCGTCTTATAATCAGGTGCGTCTTATACTCGGGACAATACGGTACTTCTGGCTCGAAAACACACACTCGACCACCTTCACCTGCTGTGGGCTCGAGCAAAGCAAGCCAAGCCCACAGCGGGTGAAAGCGACCAAGTGTGTTTTTTCTTCTTCTTGCGCAGGTGCATGAGGCCGAGCCTCGGCTCAGAAACCTCTGGTTTGGCCCAAACACCCCCTAATGACGCCACTGCTCTAAATCATTTTCTAGAAAAAAATATCCAGGGAAATCCTAGATGAGAGTTAAGTATTCAGAATTGGGGTTCATCACCAAACTGGAAGGGCTATTGAGAGCCATCTTGTTCAATCTCTTGCACTGGTAACATGTTTTCAGTCTGCCTGATGAACAATCCTAATTATCTGTTCATTAGCCAATGAACCAAATTCACTCAATGGAAAAGAAAATAAGCATGATGACCCTCCAACATGTTGACCACAGACAGCCTGCCAGGTTCTTGGGGTAAATGTCCAGTGTGCTAGGTTTGGTGTTAGTATAATAGGGAAAAATATGAGATAACAATTGCCTATCTGATAGGGTTGTTTTCTAGCACAGGCACAGTAGGTCAAAGTTGAGTATCTCCTCAAACATACCGTATTATGTCTCTGACCAGCAGAGTCAAGTCTACTCTTAGTGTCAGGCACTAGAGTTGCCAGGTTGGTGGCATGACTGGCATCCAAAATCCTGAGATTTCTGAGGCAGGTCTGGTCATGTCATAAGACTGCCAACCCCTGAAAAATGAGAACATATATGGTAAGGGCCAGGACCCAGGGGCATAAGGAAGGGACCCAGTGATAACAGAACAAGGCCCAGCAATTGATCCAAAATGACCTGAGATTAACCTTTGCCGCCTGTCCAAATTTTAATTATTTTGCTTCAGGCTGGCCTTTGTGGTGCCTGACCAAATGGCATATGATAACTGAGCCTCCCTGACTGAGGAAGCCTGCTCCAAAGTGGTCCCTGGAACAAAGGCTCTGTCCAAATACAGGTGGGCCCCCATATCCACGGATCTGCTATCCACGGTTTCAGTTATCCACTGATTGTGCGGACCCCCCCCCCCCCCAGGCTTTTTTACTTTTTTCCCAGTAAGCTTCGTTTCTTCCTTAAACAAACAGGAGAAGCAGCCTCTGGCTGCTTATTGCAGGCAAGTAAAATGAGACTAAGTCCTAGAGAGGCTCTGCAAGGTTAACAGAAACCTTGCAGAGCCTCTCTAGGACTTAGTCTCGTTCTACTTGCATGAGTGGAGGCTGCTTCTTTGTTTGTTTTAAGGAAGAAACAAAGCTTGCTGAAAGAAAAATAAGAGCCCGCAGGGGAGGCAGGACGGGGAGCCCTCAGGAAACCATGGAAGGGGTGTTCGCTCCTATCCACAGTTTCAAGTATCCACGGAGGGGCCTGGAACATATCCCCAGCGGATATGGGGGGAGTACTGTAGTGTAATAATCCAAGGTGTTGAATTATTCAAAGTGTATCGTTCCTTTACTGAGAGCGCGCACACACAAAAAGAACATGCCATGGCATTTATACAGAAACCACCTTTACATTCCAGCACCTCCCCTAATCCAAACATGAAACCAACGGGCAGCCCAATCCTATGCTGGCCTCCGCTGGTGGAACGAGCATGCGTGCTGTCACAAATGTGCCATAAGGCATGTTGTGGCAGTGCGGAGGCTCATGGTGCCGGCGGCAAGGCCTACGCCGGCCTGCCACCATCAAATCCCAGTGGAGCCCCCACAGGAACAGGTAGGCTCCCACTAGGCTGCAGAGAGGCAGGGGATGGTGGAACAGGGGTAGGGAGGGGGCATTCCTGGGTGGGGGGAGGAGGGTGGATTACACCCGGGAGGGGAGTGGGATTGGCAGAGGAGGCTTCTGACAAATCCCCCTACCCAGATTTGAAAGCCTGAGAAGGAGCTGCCCGGATTTGTACCAGCCAGTTAACTGGCACATATCTGAATAGCCCCGTAGAGGCTGCTGGGGCTTGACATGGAGTAAGGGGACAAACATTCCCTTACCTCGCAGAGACCTCCAGCATCTTCCAGCCCTGCACTGAATACAGTGGAGCCTGCCCCGGCGCCGCTGCATCCCAGAGCAGGGCTTTGAGTAGGATTGCGTCGTTAGTGTATGTGCTGCACAGAATGCCTGCCAGAGACAAAGTTGACAATCTGAGTTGTACAGCAGTATTTTCTCCACTGCAATTTGTATGTCAAAAATCATACCCCACACTGACATTCTTAAGGCAGGTCTTACCAGTGTTTCTTATTCATTTTTTCCTGTGGCCCAAATGACATGTTGCACACAGTTGCATATTTCTTTCCTCAAACTATTGCAAATGGAAAAACAGCTGTGGGAAGCTGCTCATGTGAAAGAGCAGCAGTGAGAAGGTTCTGCTTATTAACCCTTTCACATCCTGCCATTATCTGCCAACCCAAGACTGTCCTTCAGCTGCTTTTCTTCTTTGGGGAAAAAGATGCAGAGACTTTGTGTCTTTTTCTGTGCATGTGGGGAAAGCAGCAGAAGGGGGTATTTTAACAATTGGCAGAGAGGGAAATAATTAAGCAGACCCCCACCACCACCCACCCACACCCACACCCACACCCACACATACACATACTCAGGTCTTCCTCTCCCAATGGGAACCTCAGCTTTTCAGGGTGTTTTTTTTTTAAGTCAGGGGAAAGAGGCATGCAATGATCTGTACTGTATAGTTTGCCATGTGACTAAGCAGGAGAAGCTGACATATCCTAACATTTTGCCAACGAGATCCCTGGAAGAACAGATTCTTTACTAGAAAGTAAACAACGTTTCAGCCCTTCAGAACATGAGCTGAGAGAAAATCAACACAGCTATGTTTGGGTTTCTGTGTTCAAATGTAAAAGGTCTTTTCAGTTGAACTTCGTTGAAAGTACGAAACAGTCGGCCATGTGCTGAAATAGCCTTCCCCAGATACCCGGGTCAGAGTCATTTTATTTGCTCCTCTGTTTAGATTTCAATCCTGTCCTGTTCCAAATCCCTCAAAGAGAGTTAATTATAAAATTGAAAAACAGAAGCATATTATTAAATACTGTAACATAACAATAAATTAAAAATGCCAGTGTTCTGTATGCTGTATTATTTGAAAAGGATCATCATTTAAAGACAGATGTACATGCAGATACAGCCATATGTTTTTTCTTGCGACAGGAGAACCCCGAGGCAACATCAGCTCTGAACAGAAACCAAAACTTAAGCCCCATCTTATCCCAGTTTTAGTTGCCCTCCATAAGCAGAGGCAAGCCTGCTGGAGATGCCATCTAAAAACGTGACTAAACGTACCATAATCAATTGAAATACAAAAAAGCACTCAGATTTTCTTCAGTAGTGTTTATTTTTCACTACACTACTACAGCATATATATTTGCTAATTACAGTATTCTCTCTCCAAACAAACCTATGAGAATATTATGGGAAAGCAACATATACTGTATATTTATTCATTTTTTCATTTGCATTTTTTTTTCATTTGGGAATTTAATAAATCCCACTCTTCCATGGGAAGCCCAAAGCTATTTATCCCATTTAACTTTAACTGGAGATGAAAATATTCTTGACATTTTGAAGCTGTGAAAATAGACACCAGGGTTGTTGTTTTTTTTCCCTTGGGGAAAAATGAATTTTGGGGGAAAATACATGCACTATTTGTTTTCTTATCAGATCTAAGCTTATGTTACTCTTAAGAACATAAAATGCATTATCATTTATTATTATTATTTATATACCGCTTTTGAACAAAAATGCAATACACAATGTCTATGTATATACTACATATAACTTGCACGTAAACTTGTGCTGTTTGATATATTTATGGAATTTAAAAGTTTTCCTTAAACAGCAATTACTAAGGGCAGGAGAAAACGGTGATAACGAAACAAGACACATAACACTGCTTTCTGCTAAAAAAAATCTGCGAGTGTGAGGGCGATCCGGCAGCGTCATCTGTCACCCCATTGATCACCAGGGTTGATTTGGCTGATCTGGCAGGCTAGGCGGGTGTCCCCTTCCTCCCTCACCGCTCCATGTGCGTCCCTCCTGAAGCTGTGCGCTCAGTGGAAGAGGATGACTACCCTAGATAGAAGGAGTGTACCGTTCTTCGGTCAAGGGTATACAATAGCTTAAAAATCTGCGAAAAAGAAAAAGAAAGAAAGAAAGAAAGAAAAAGAAAAGAAAACCATGTAATTTTGCATCATTCTTCACTTGCGGACACTGTACAACCTAAACCACCTACACAGTACACTTTTAAAGTAGTTACAATTGATAAAAATGGGAACATTTTAGAATAAAAACACAATAAAAAATAAAACCATTTTCTCCCACCTCTAGTAATTTCAGACTTATAGCCAGTATTAGAGACGGAACAGTAAGCAACTAACCATCTTATTTTTGCCAGTTGTAAAAATAGGGGAGAAAAATAAGAAATTGAAGATAGAAAATATTCACATTGCTGTAAACAACACCACATACAACAATCACTTGCTCAAGCTGCTTCCAACTCTCTGGATAAAACTAGGATCTGCCACCAGCCTAGACCACAATGTTAAGGACTTTCAGTAAATCTTGACATTGAGGGCCAAACTACACATTTTTCAAAGGTGCGCTTAAGACTGGAAGTGCCTCTTCTTTCACAAAAGGTACTTGTAGGACAGGGGAGATTCTGATGTGAACTCTTTCCCTTCACTCTGTTTCCCCACAAAGAAATCACTCACTCACTCACTCACTCACTCACTCACTCACTCACTCACTCTCTCACACACACACACACACACACACACACACACACACACACACACACACACACACACACACACACACACACACACACACACCCTGCTGCAAATAGCTGCTTTGGGAGGAGCAAATAGCAGCTTTTGAAGGGACAAGTTTTAGTTGGAAAGCAGCTCTAGGGGGAGGGGTTAAACCCTTCCTCCCTGAGTGCTGAGGTCCCAGTCATCATTAGGCCCCTCCCAAAGCTGCATTTTGTGAAGGAAGATGCACATCCTGTAAGCTGGCCTCTTAAAGATGCATTTAGGCAAACGCGTAGTTTGACCCCAAGTTAAGCTTAATCATAACATTGAACTCTTCAGTAGTGTATCATCGTTACATACAATAAGTATCCTAGTAACTGTGAATCAACTAGTCACATGACATCCCTATCTTGTCATTTAAACGATAAAAATGTAGCCTTGAAAAATATTACCAACTCAAGTGTCTATCTCTATTCAGAATCTGCTTCTGAAAGACAAATAGCCTCCAATTCTGAATTTTCATTTATCTTCATGGACTTCAGAGAAGCAAAGCTTGGCATGAATTGAGGGAGGCTTCTCTGGTCTTTTGCATGTTAGCTTGTTTCTGGTTTTTGGTGTGTATGTAGACCGGTGCCTCTCAACCAGAGCTACTGGTATCTCTCATGGAACGACTCCACGGTAGGACATGTAGTACTTGGCTCCACTTCCATGGTGACTACACCATGGCCTGGCTCAACCCCATTGGAAGTAGAAGTGGCTGGGATGATGATACATGAGTGAGCAAGATGGTGCTTGAGAAAAGTGGTACTTCGCCAAAAGGCAAACAACAACAACACCCAAACACAAAACAAAAAGATTGAAAAGCCCTAACATAGACCAGTGTCCTCCATATTTTGCAGAAGATGGAGGAACCTGATGTAGGTGAGAGAATTTGACAGTTGTACGAGGAAGAGTATCTAGGGATTGTCTAATATTGTAGATGGTCTTCCATCGTTATTACAAAGCAGGTTGAAGGAACAAAGGACATATACAACTATATTTTAAAAACTCCCCCCCCCCAAAAAAAGTTTCACTCATTCTAAAGATAAAATATTTCTTCAGCAGCCTCTTCATTGTTTCCCAAAATGGTTTCTCCAGTTTTTCTAGTCCCCCCCCCAGTTTTTCCCCTCTAGCTTTAACTACATTAACAGCCAATAACACACAGAGGTGGATTGTGGATGCACGAAGATGGCACTCCTGAAACCATGTTGAAGTGGCACTCAAGAACCCAGGAAGATGCAAAAAGGGATTCCATGTGGTCGTATAAGTTTTGCTGAAACCGAATCCACTACCATTCAGACAATGGAGAATTAGATCTACCAGAATTTTTCCTGGCTGCCTGGTTTCTTCCAACATATGGGAAGGGAGAGAGATTCAGTAACAGGTAAAACTTGGGCTGGAAATATTCCAGCTTCTGGCACATTAAACCTACCCTAACACAGAGAAGCAGGAGTGTTGAAGCATTTCACCTGCTCCTGGACATGCACCACTTCTTCATGCCATGTCATAGGAAGCCTACCCTGATTCTACCAACAGGCAACTTTGGGTATACACCCTGAATCACAAAAGGAGCAAATGCACAAAAATTCAACTGACTTACAGCCTGAACAATCATTATTTGATTTTCCTGATTAATTTTCATTTTTAATTCACACCAACTATCCCACTTGCGATGTTAAGTGGACTTGCAATGTTAAGAAGCTCAACACAAAGTCAGCAAGGCAAATTATCTGTCTCATTAAAGTTGTCCTACATCTGCTTTAAAAGTCCATCCAAACTATTCTTTATCATAGTTTTACCCCACCCTAAGGAGCTCAAGGCAGTATGTGGATTCTTTCCTTTCTCATCACAATAATCTTGTGAGACAGGTCAGTCTGAGAGAGAGAGTACCTTGCCAAGTTCACCAGGCAATTTCATGGCTGAGTAGGGATTTGAACCCAAGTCTCTCTTGCCCTGGTCTGACATTCTAACCACCACACTACACCATGCTGAGAGAGTCCAGCTCAATTGATCTTAACACCAAAGTACTGTACTTAACTGACAGGCTTAATACAGGAAGTGGACTGGAAGTAGTCCTGTTATGTCTCAAAACAGCCACAAAGGACCCAATCTGGATTGCATGGGGAAGGGTGGATTTTTTCACATTTCCCCTGTGCCCTTTTTTGCTGAAAATTGCCCCCCCTGCCCCTATTTGCCCCCAAAGCTGTTGTTTGCCCCTCCAAGATGACTATTTGATGCCAATAGCTACTGGGATAGGTGGATGGGGTGGCAGGAAAATGACACCTGAGAAAAGTGTTCAGCCCCCTCCCCCATGTTTCTCAGTCCCAAGCCAGATCAAGCCTCTTTGCCTTTTGACTCAACACGGACACTTCCGGTCCACTTCCAGTTAATGACAGGCTTAACACGTAACGAGTAGTTTGTCCCCTAGTGGGTGAGCGGTTAGTGTAATCCCTGTATTTCATCACTGAAGCAAAGAATGAGATGCTTGATCTCGTTTACCAAGCAATGATACACCTTTTTCAGGGTCAGCTTCCATTTGGGGGGGCTCTCAGCAAACTGCCCTACCTGGGCCTCCTCATCCTCCCTCAGTGTATTACTGCAAGCTCTTGTGGCACCTGTGCCTGGGGTGCCCTCTCTCTTTTTGGCTTGACATGTAGAGCACTCAGAGCCCCCCAAACTCACTGGGTTCCCCCCTTCCTTTTTACCTTTGCTGACGCAGGAAATCTTCCTCCCTCCTCTTCTTCAACTACACAGCTCTTCCCTCATGTGCCTACTCTCAAGTAACAACTGCCTTTCGACAAGGCAGAGAGTGGGCATGGGAATGAGAAAGGGCAAAGAGGGGTCTCTGTTTGATCAACAGTGGGACCCTGGACCCTCAGCAGCTTCCCAGCCATGCTGTCCCTGATGATGTGGGCCCGGACTCCCCCTCTGGCAACAAGTCATTTCTCTGGGCTGTTTTGTCTGTGTTCCCAGTAGGTCCCTCTGTTTCACCTTTCACGTATTTATTTTGATATCCCCCCCCCCCCGCGATTGAGGCTTCTTTCTTGCTTTTGTTTGTGAGCACAATTGTTATCATTCACAGTAGATACCGTTAGTTAGAGCAAATAAAAGAGGGAGAGATGTAAACAGAGCAGCACGCCGTGTGGTCGTGGAACCTGCATGATACGCCAGTGGTGGAATTTGCTCTACGGAAAGCCACTGATGTTAATTGAGCTTGATAAAGGATTACATTACTGGAGGACCAATAACACCATTAGCAGTTTTGGGCACATAAAAATAAAGGTCATCACATTGCATGCTGCAGGGACTAATATGATCTCCATGGGGGCACCCAGGAAACAGTTCCCTCCTCTTGCCATCGCACGGCACAATAGGCCAGGTCAACCTTGCAAAATTCCATTCGTTCAGGGAGAATAATATTTTCTGACATGCAGATAAAACACTATTTGTGCGTTTCTTTTTTCATCATTGCGACAATCATGGTTGAACAGGTAGGCTAGCCTAGTTGCCCCCTTTGTAATTCTGATTGGGGATAAATGGAAGGACACAGGATGTCTGTGTCCATGGTTCACTCAGTCCTGGCCATATTTTCAAAAGTTTGGAGGGAAAGCAAATTTCTGAGGCAGCAAAGAGCAACGGCTGATGTGCTTTCCTCAGAACCAGATATCAAAAGATTAGAACCATAAAAATAGCCAGATGTCCTCACCTCACCAGCACAGAGGCCTCTAGCCCAACACGAGGTCAATAGACTCACATAGTACTGTATTTAGGGAACCAACTTGATGCTTGCTGGAATACAACAGGTCCTTGATACACCTGGGAAATTACCGGTACTGGGTTTTGGCCTAAATTCTAGCTGAAACAGAATCCATTTAATCATTTCTTTTTTCTGGCAGAGCTCCTTTGCCTCTAATAGGCTATCGCCAGGCAGAAATGCCTCTAACAGCCCATCTCATCATAGCTTCATCTGCTGAAGTCATCGATCTGCCCATTACGCAGTTTTTCAAAAGATAGTTCTGCCAGGGAGGAACAAAAGTACGTAAGACAGTCAGCTTATCATATGTAAAATGTATGCAAAGCCAACTTCTGGGAGGATTTTCCACCATCCCACACATCTCCCACGCAGGTCTGACCAGCTACACATTACACACATCAGCAACCATTTTTAAATTGTTGGTCAAGTTTTTAAATAGATTTACAGTGCAATTCTACCCCGTGCTGAGACACAACAGTGCCAGGGCAGTCTGCGCTATATCCAGGGTGGGGCTGGAGGCCACTGGAGGTCTCCTCGAGGTATGGGAATGTTTGTCCCCTTGCCCCATGTCAAGCCCCAGCAGCCTACTCCGATCTGCTCCAGCTAAATGGCTGGCGCAAATCCGAGCAGCTCCGTGTCGGGCTTTCAAGCCTGGGAATTTGGATAGGATTTGGCGGAGGCCTCCTCTGCTGAGCACGCCCCCTCCTGGGCCTGATCCATCCTCTTCTCTGCCCTGAAATGCCCCCTCCCCACCCCCGTTCGTTCCACCCTCCCCCCCCACCTCCCTGCCACCCGGTGCGGAGCTCACCTGCCTCAGCAGGCACTGCTCCTGCATCGGCGGAGGTCTGCCAGCACTGGACTCTCTGTTGGTGGGGCAGGCCATACTGGTGCAATGAGCTTTATAGCACCATTTGCGACAGCGTTGGAGCCTAGTACCACCAGCAGAGGCCGACTTAGGATTGGGTTGTTCGTGAATCAGACTTTAGCTTGTGCTGCTTTGCTTGGTTTTCTTCCTGGCTTGAAAAATGTACATGATCATCAACCAATAGCATGTGTTTTGACTGGAGTCCCCAAAGCAGTTCTTAACATTCATAGAAAACAGTTTTACACTTTAAAAATTAGAACCATGAAAGAAATGACTCCATGAGGAAAGATGGGAAAAGGGAGGAGAGGACCGGCTGAAAAGCTGCATTTTAAAAGAATGAACTCAGAAAAGAAACCAAAAAATAGAAACAATGCGCGCGCACATGCACATGCACACGCACACACACACACACACACACACACACACACACACACACACACACACACACACGGAGAATGCTTTGTTCCTCTTAAAATAGGGAAGGGGAGCAGTAGAAAGGCAACTGTGAGCTAATCCCAGAGCAGGTGTGTGGTGGTGTTTTCACCTCCCTCCCTCTCCTGGGTCTCTCTCACCAGACAATTAGGTTTTTGGGGCAGTTGCCCAAGTGGTGTGCATAGGATCAGCCCCAAGTCCCTCCATAGCACAACCGGTGCCAGCAGCAGGAGTAGCCTCCCTTCCTTAGGATGAGGATCCCCACTTCCCCTCCCACCTGATATTTTTGTTTAAATATTTGTTTACTGCATGCTCTCGTTATTCCAAAGGTTTCCCAGCCAAACTGTACTCTGCCTGCTAAGCAAAGAGAGAGGGAGAAAACGAGAGCGAGGGCGACTGAGAGCAGGACACAACCTCCGCGCAAGGGGCAGGAAAGGAGCTCAAGTCCTACACAGCAGGGCCTCCTGACCTTCAGTGGGAAACACCGAGCAAGAAATGGGATCCTGCAGGAAAAAGAAGAATCCAGGAGAGGTGAAGGAAGCGGTTTTCCTGAGGAGGAAGATGACCCTCACCCGGGTCATTGCATTGGGCATTGGCACCATGGTGGGCAGCGGCATCTTCATTTCTCCAAAAGGGGTCTTGCAAAACTCAGGCAACAACGTTGGGCTTTCCTTACTGGTCTGGCTGTCCTGTGGGGTCCTCTCCCTGTTTGGTGAGTGGTTTTGTTTCATTTTATCAGCACACCTTTTTCCAGGCATTTCAAAAGGACAAAATAAGGGAGGGGGGGCAGTGTGACAGGACTGCAGAATTATTATGTACCGCTTTTCAACCAAAAGAACTCACACAGCAAAAGAAAAGGGAAAATAGATCCCCGTCACAAAAGGGCTCACCACCTAAAAGAACACGGGGCGAGTTCAGACAATACTTTTTCACTCAGACTGGTCCTACACATTTAAAGGCATGCATGCTCACAAGGGCAGTTGCTACCTCCCTGCTAAATCTGAGAGAACCACCCCTTCAAAAATGCCTATTCACCCAGGGAACAGGAGTAAAACACCTATTTAGGGCATGTCCACATAGGAATTCTATGGAAGAACTTTGCTCAGAAAACAGTCCAATGGAACGTGGGAGAATATCATGGCAACTTCAAATCTTGAGCTGATGCATAACAACGTGTTGGCTTTGCAAAGGTCCCCTCGTCCCATGCAGGTTGACAGGGCAAAGCCAACTAAAAGGTGCATGGGATGGACTGAATGAGAGACTGTGTCTCTCTGGCATAAGCATGTGCCTGTCTGAGTCTCTCACTGTTGTTCTATAAAGTTTCCTGTCCCCTGATTCAAGATTTTTGCACTAAACCTAGAAAAAGGTGTGTGGGGAGGGTGGTTGGAAGGCAGGGAAAGGATATTCAGGGAAAGTGTTGAACTTTCTCCACTCCATGAAAATTGACTATATTCTCACACTCTCACTCTCACACACAATCACCCTATCTGCAGTGTAGACAGGTAGGGATCCATTATGTATTGTGAAGATTGTCCAACTCAGAGATTTATTGAATGAATAACTTCAGAAGCTCTCCCCCTCCCCCTCTCCCTCAATTTCATTGTTTGGTGACCGGCAATGGGAAAAGCCTCATCTCTGTTAGTTCTCCATTCACGTCAATCATGGTCTGCCACTTGTGTGCATCTGCTGACATACAATGTGGAGATCAATTGCCAGCATCGTTATTCAGTCAATTGTGCTGATGTTGTAGGGTGCAGTGGCGTAACTGGTATTTCTGATACCCGGGCCGGTAATGTCATCACTCCTGGGTACCAGAAGACCAGGAAATAATTGGCGGTGATGAGGTCACCACCAACCACTTCCAGATTGCGATCCGCTCTGAGAAGCTGCCCAACGTTGAGAAAGCCCAACTCAGGCCTCAGGCCTCGCAACGTTGGTGCACCACTTGGATCACCACGTTTTTCGTTTTTCTTTTCTTCACTGTGAAGAAAAAAGAGAGAGAGAGAGAGAAATGTGGTCGGGCACGCAACCTGAACAACGGCAGCAAGGAGGCAGTGGCAAAAAGGTAGGGTCTACATTACATTACATTACAACATTACACATGCCAACATTAGACCTGTGGCTCACATCACATCTCTTCCATTCCACAGTGGGATATCAAATGCACTGTTGAGACTTACACATATTGGATTCAAATGTTATATGCACAGGTAGATGTCTGGTGATCTTGGAAGCAAGACAGGTGCACTTAGTGGGTGGCATGGAAAGAAATGATCTTGCTCCCCCATCTCACATAGGAACAGACTCTTCTAGGAGGAGCAAGTCATCTGACCCAAGCCTATGACAAGTAGGTAATCTTGGGTCTCTAACACCATGACTTTATGTTAGTTATTATTAAACATAATAATAATAATAATTAGTTATTATTTAACTTATGCAGCAATTTCAGTTTTCAGAGTGGAGTTGACCAAACAGAAATATGCATATATGCACAAATATACTCAAGGGAAACTCGAGTTCAAATATCCCTAAACTATGAAAAATCACTAGGTGACTCAACCAGGTCATATCTGCCAGCCTAACCTACCTTGCAGGGTTGCTGTGAGGATAAAAGGGGGAGAGAACAAGATCTGCCACTCTGAGACCCTTGGAGGAGAAATGAGATAAACATGTAAAAAAAAGATATCCCTTGACATTTTTAAGTCCAGTCGTGTCCGAGTCTAGGGTGTGGTGCTCATCCCCGTTATGAAGCCGAAGATCCAGCGCTGTCCGAAGACGCTTCCGTGGTCATGTGGTCGGTATGACTCTCCTTGCCGCAGCGCATGGCATGCGGCTGGACACGGAACGATGTCACCTTCCCGCAAGCCGTACCTATTTATCACGAACTGCTAGGTTGGCAGGAGCTGGGCCGAGTGGCGAGAGCTCACTCCGTCACATGGATTCAAACTACCGACTTTTCGATCGACAGCTCATGGTTCAGTGGTTTAACCCACTGCGCCACCCCGCAACCCATGTAAAAGAAATATATGTAACATCATGTAAAAGAAATAGATACATACATGCATGCACGCACGCACGCACACACAGTGTTTAGGATTAGGGGGCTTAGTAACTCAGATGAGGATGAGATTATTTGTTGAAGAACTTCAATTTCTTGTTTTGTTTCTTCTAGGCGCTCTGTCTTACGCAGACCTCGGAACCACCATCACAAAATCAGGAGGACATTACACTTACCTTTTAGAGACTCTTGGGCCATTGCCAGCCTTCCTAAGATTATGGGCTGAATTTGTTATGATCCGGTAAGGGCAGCTGTACTTTCCATTGTTGTGTAAAGGGGACGAATTCCAGGCGCTGGAGGGCTTTATAAGTTTTGTCTCTTTAAGCCTCTCTCAACAGGGGGGAGGGGGGCATGTTCCAGCTGTGCTTTTAAAAGTGACCAGCTGGTGAGCACAGCACCACTGTGAACTAACAAATGGCTGCAGAAAGTTGGGAAGGAGGGAGAGGAAAAGGAATCTAAGAAGGACAAGATGAGCAATGGGGAAGAATGAAAGGAACAGAGAAAGCCCTTGGGAAGAATACAAATCAAACACACACACTCTCTCTGCTCTTTGCTGAAAAAAGGATGTTTTTCTGGCTCCATAAAAATCAGTTTGATACATGAGCTGCTGCCCCTCTTCCTTCCCCTCCACAGCCCCAGATAGCCACTAGATAACAGACCCGTCTGCCACAGACCTGCCTCTCAGTTCACTGGGATCACAGCTTGTTCCAAAGAATCCCTCCAGCAGCACCAAGGCAGAGTTGCTAACACATGCTGCCCACCCCCTCATTTCAATGCAAACACAACACACACTACATCATCTCGCAAAGGTCAGAACAATCAGTTCAAAGCTTGTTCCGTTTGTGTTTGCTTTGCGTGTTGTCACCAAAGCCACAGAATTTAGACCTCAGCTAGATGATACGTTCATAATGCGATTGGCTGGTCCTTTGCTTGTTTTTAAATTCAGAAAAAGCAGTTACGGCAGGGGGACTTGCATTGGGATTGTGGGGGTGCTGAGTATTAAAAACCCCTCCCCCAATGCCATGCTACCAATCTGCATTGCCCCCCCCCCCACTGCTATCTCTAAATCACGGGGTGGCCAACTTTCCACCATTAGGGCCTCTCTAATGAGTTGTGTAGAAGACAGAATCTTGGTAGCTGCACTTGCTGATGGTGCTGCTAAAGCAGCTGCACCTGCTGAAATGTCCTCACCTATACAGCCATTTAAAGGGCCAGGAGCGTTCATGTTGAAAGGTTGGTGACCCCTGATCTAAATTAAAAACAAGCACGTGAACAGATTATCACATGACAAACATATCATCTAACTTAATTCTTAAGAAATAAATTGTGCACTGGAGAAACTAAGATCTGATCTGTCCATCCTATCACACTGTAAAGAACTGTCCATCAAAAATCTTTTAAAGGTAAGAATTTGTTTCATGGCCTTTTGGCCTATTTCCCAACATTTTTCCTTCTGTGCTCACATATGCGTTTGTAGCTATTTCTCCAAGCACACCCTAGCCAACTGAGGATCACATATCCTCCAACATATCACTAACAAAAATAGGAAAATGCTTGCAACCAGCTGCCCAAACTTCACCACTTCCATTTCCTCTGCAACAGTCAGGCATCCACCAATGTAAAAGTCAGAGTTGTGTTTATTTTCATAAATTCTCATAGTCTTGCTGTAGCAGTTGCCTGCACTGAGGGGGGTTGGACTAGATGACTTCTAAGGTCCTTCCCGACCTAATTGGTATGTGTGTATTATCTATTTCATATAACTTTCTATACCTCAACATAACTTTCCTACCTCAACAACTGCAGTGCATGAAATAGCAGGGTGCACTCTACTGGTGCCATAGTGTTCATGTGCATGCTTGGACAGTAAAGGTGACACATCTGCTCCCCAGTCAGAGATTTTAACTTCTGGAGCCCTTGAGAAAAGAGAGCAACAATTTTAGTAACTCATGCTAAAGATTTGAATAAGGGACTCCCCACAAAAGAACAAATAGGGACGGTGACTTCTCAAGGACATTTGCATGTAGCAGACTATAGTCCATAGACACTTATGCCACAATAAAAAAATAAGCAATTCTGGGCATTCAAAAATGTCATTTATGTTCAGCTAGAATGAAACCCATTTAATAATAATTACCTCCAGCAGCAACCTGCCACTTAGGCATTTTGTAGGGATTTCTTTTTCCTGGTAGTATAGAGGTAAATAGTGGCAAACGGCATTTCTGTGTGGCAGATGACTGTTACTGAAGTGTAACTGAACCAGTAATGGAGAGCGTACTGGCACAGGTCCAAGAGAAACAGTGGCATCTCCATTCATCAGTATTCATTCAGACACCTTGAAGCAGTGTTTCCCAAACTTTTTGGACCTTTTTGATCATTGTCAACCATTGGCTGCGGCTCCCCTTTACAGTATGTTGGTGCCTGCCAATTGGCATTGTACTGTTTTCTGAGAGGATTCTGTTGCACTCCGCGGCTCCCCTGGCTGGTTTACGCAGCTCCCCTGGGAGCCGCGCCACCCTGTTTGGAAACCACTGCCTTAAAGGCTAAAATATGGTCCCAGTATTGTGACTCATTCAAAGGAGCAAATATCAACAGGCACAGGCTGAAAATTTAGATGACCCAGGAGATAAGGTAGCAAAAACAGAACACTTGTTTTGTCTCCGATAACAAATTGTGATTTCCGGGTTTCATATTACAGCCCTGCAAATATGGCAGTGGTGTCCTTGGCATTTGGTCAATACCTAATCGAGCCGCTCTTTGCTCCATGCCATGCTCCTGCCTTGGCTGTGAAGCTGATCACGGCAACTGGAATCAGTGAGTACCAAGGAATACTAAGGGGTGCCTGCAGAAGGGTGCTGTGCTGAGCACACTTGCTTGAGATTAATTCCCACTGAAGTCCATGGAATGTACTATTTTGATCAGGATGTTATCAGACTTAAGGGCCACTTGCTCCAGAGTCGCCTATTCAAATTTGGCAGCCTATACTAGAATAATTTGTCGATGAGAGCTACTCTCCATAGGAGACCTGTACCATCATGGAATCCATTTTGTGAAACTCGGCCCTTTGTCAATCTCTCACTACTTCCTGCACATTGCAGACCTTTCTCACAACAGCAAAACTGTGCAGAGAGGCTGATGCAATCAGGCATCCTTACCCTGAATCCTTAACTCCATTTGTAATTAATAAGACATATTTCAAGCTGATGTTCCAATTTTGCATCTGCTCAGTTGGCATTGGTTAGACCAGGTGGGCTGTAGCCACCACTGTTGCATGCACAGGTCTCCTGCCTGACATATTGTTGTTCTTTTCTGATGGTTGCATTTCAGTCCAGTGATGTGTTTATGTCTGCATTGCTTGGGCGGGCTGGGTTTGTGGCTTCTCAACCCAAGTACTGCCACCTGCTCCTGCAATTCCCACTTCTACCAGGAACTTAAGCTTTCACATCAGGCTCCACTTCTACATAGGGAGAGTGATTGAGAGGGGTGTAGATTGTGGCGCAGTGGGTTAAACCACTGAACCATGAGCTGTCAATCGAAAGGTCGGCAGTTCAAATCCGCGACGGGGTGAGTTCTCGTTGCTTGGCCAGATCCTGCCCACCTAGCAGTTCCAAAGCATGTCAATGCGAGTAGATAAATAGGTACTGCTGCTGCCGCCACCACCAAAGCTACTGAGGCCGCCTCCTCCTTCACATTCCAGTAGCCAATCATATCATCAGAGCCAGGGCACTGGTGCCTGCAACACACAAGAAACAGGAGCATCACACAGTTGTTTAGGCAATGCACTGCTGCCTGCCTGCCTACCCAGCCTCACACTTCAGTCCTCAAGTGGCATTGCAAGAACACACATGACAAAATGTTGCAAGAAGATTTAGAACCTTTTCCCAATTGTTAGAAAAGGGGCCTCGTAATTAGCGGCCCAACTACCATTTGGGCATAAGGGGTTTGCATCTCACTCAGATTGCGTGCCTAGAGACATAAGTGGTTGTTGGAGAAATGGGAAGCATCAAAGAGCAATAATATGAATTATTACCCATTTGGCTCTCACTAGCCAGCTGTGAAACAGTGAAAAGCGCACTGGACATATTTGAGACTTGTAAATTGAACAGAAGCATTTTTGATTTTTCATTTTTAATGGATGCCTGTCAGCTAGTTGGCAAATGGAGTCTTTCAAACAGATCGTAAAAGCTATTTAAATGCTAGCCAGGTTTTCAGACGTTAACTAGCCAGTGCCAATATTCAGTAAGAAAGAACAATGTTTGAAGTATTTGTTCATGCAGGCAGAGGGTTGTGAGCTTTTTTCCCTGCAGGGCTCCTCTAGCAGCTGCATCATCAGCAGGATGTTGGTGTAGCTTTCCCCAGCACAGAGATGCTGTGAAGGGGAAACTTCATCTACTGAATTTCTGCCAGCCATGCAGGACACTGCTAGAGAGACTCTGTGATGCACAGGAGATGTGTCAACAGTCAGCATTTTCAGAAAGTAAGCTTGCTGGGGAGCAAGGGGCGTAACAGTAATGGAGATACTTTCACTCTATACCAACCAGTTAAGATATCACAGGGTGTTGTTGGGTGTTTTTTTTTTTTTTAATTGCCAATATTTTCTGGATGGTGATCAAAGAACACTGGCTGCCTGTTCCAGGAGCATAATTGAAACGGTGTAATTTTTTCACTGAGAGTGTAATTTTTGAAACGGCAACAGCCTTTCCTGGTACAGTTCTAATGGTTCTTCTCCCTCCCTTTCCAGCTCTAATAATAGCTCTGAACTGCTGGAGCGTTAGCTGGTCGGCCAACATACAGACTGTGCTCACGGCCCTGAAGATGGTCACCGTGGGTCTTATCATTGTTCCTGGGATGATGGCTCTCAGCAATGGTAAGACAAGTCAGAACTCTCTTGTGAAGTGAGATGGGAAAGAGGCAGAAATGGAAGTTTGCAGTGACCAAGGTATGGAAGAAGGAGAGGACAGCCAGAGGAGGACAGAATCAGGGAGGACATTATCAAAGGGACCTTTCTCAAGAGGCAGGTGGAATAAAGAAAAAGCTTCGATGAAGCCTGGCGAAAACGTAATATGGGGTGGGGGGGCCCTGCATTTTATTTCAGTGCTACAGTTACAGGGATGGGCAGAAGGGACCTGGCTGACACCCTTACCTTTTGGAATGGCCTCCATAGCTACTGTTTTTAGAAGGCTACAGGGGGACGTGGTTTTTCTAAAATTGGGGGAATTAGGAGGGGAGGCTTGTGGATTTCATTAGGACCTCTCCCCCTCTCATAATTTGAATTTTGAGCACTGTGTAAATTCAGTTCTCTATGTTCTTCATAACATGACGGGCAGCGCAATTCTATGTAAGGATCCGGTCGGTGGCCCAGGGCTGCCTGCCGGATCCTGAGTCCAGGCTGCCCGGCACGCACCGGGCTCGAGGTCTACTCGGGGAAGGGGATGTTCGTCCCCTTCCCCGAGTGTAAACCGGGGCCAGCCGGATAGGCCTCCTCGGATTTCCAACAGCTAAATAGCTGGTGGAAGTAGAGGAGGCTGTATAACAGCGTAGCCAGCCCGGCGGGGATGGGGATATGGCCGACGCCATCCCCCGCCCCCACCTAGGCTGGCTAGGCCAATGGCCCCCCTTACTCCCGGGCCAGACCACCCACACAGATGGCAGCAGAGTACTCACCTTCCCCTGCTGGCCGCATGCTCGTCCTGGCACCAGAGTGAGGGAGGCCGGCCTTGAGCCGGTCTCCCTTACTCCAGAGTTGTCGCGAACGTGCTTTACGGCACATTTGCGACGGCTTCCAGCAACGGAACGCTCGTTCCGTCGCTGGCCACTTTTCCAGGATTGCACTGTAATTAGATGACTGGGTCTACACCTGCAACAGAATCAATAGAATAGACTGTACCACTCTGACTACAGGTGGAGGATCACTTTTTGAATGCTTCTCCACAGTTTAAAAAAAAAAAAAGACAGAAGAGTCCCTGAAACTAGCTCTTCAAAGCAAAAGAGGTTCTAGTCCAGAGTCGTTGGCTTTGCCTGCTGATTTTCTGCTTGCAGTGTGGTCCTAACACAGGAGAGCATCCCAAAAGCTGATCTGCCACCTGCAGTTATCGCCTCATTCTGCTGCATAGGTGAACCCAACTATCAGTCCAATTCCTACATGATGCAGACATTCCTGACCCATGTGCACTTTCCATATGCACCAGGTCACATGAAAGGCATCCGGCACATGCACTGGTTCATTTGTTCATATTGTGTATGAATGTTACCATTGTGCCTGCCCATACTAATAATATTGAACATGGAAATGAGGCAACAAATGTCACCAGTGCATATAAACATGACTGAGCATGCATGGAAAGCTTACCTAGATATGGGTTTTTCCATGGCTTGTGTCCAGTATAAGTCAGGCCTCAGATTAATTATCTGAAGGTTTCACCCATGGTGATCAACTTTGAGAGAGAACTTTGAGAGAGAAGTATAGGGGTAGGTGCATTAGTCTGTTGCAGCAAATACAAGTGTGAGACTCCTTAAAATAAATTAACCGATTTATTGTGGCAGAAGCTTTTTTGGACCAGCGCTCACTTCAGACACATGAAGTGCTCCTCCGTTGGCAGGCATGTATGCACATGGATATACAGAAAACAGTTCGTAACAGCAGATCCAGAAGACCATGGGTTGTATTCAGAGAGACCTAGCCCTGACTAACAGCCCAATCCTACCTAACGTCCCCCGCGCTGATGCAGTGGCATTGGCATGGGCTATGCTACATCCCACGGGGGGATTTAGCAGGCTGGAGGTCTCCTTGGGGTAAAGGAACATTTGTTCCCTTGCCCCAAGGAAAGCCCCAGCCACCGCTATAGGGCAAACCGGACCCGTGTGAGCCAAATAGCTGGTGCAAGTCCACGTTGACCCATGCCGGCTGATCAGGTCTGGGAAGGGGAATAGGATATGGCGTGCACCTGTGCCACCTATCCCGAATGTTGGGGCAGAGGGGACTTGAGTCTGATCCAGCAGAACTCTATGTTCTTACTATACAGAGATCTTGGTTACATTTTTAATTGTTGCATTCCTGCCTGTTCTTGATCACAGGCCACTATGAAAATTTCCAGGATAGTTTTGACACCAGTTCATTGACATTTGACAAGCTGCCACTCGCTTTTTATTCTGGGATGTTTGCATATGGAGGGTGGTAAGTCTCAACATTATCTGATATTACCTTTGCTTAGTAGAGAAAAGGGCATGCATGCGCCCTTGCAGTTGCTGAAGTACTGGATTGCAGATTTTGATAAATCTGTCTCAGAATGACAGGCAGGCACAGCTCATCAACTACTTTTTTGGGGTAGCTTTTGTATTCCACCCATCAGAGAAAATCGTATCCCATTTGTGATTTCCAGCCAGGAAACATACATTTTTGCCTTGCATGGTTTCCAGAGGGATTAAGAACAAAGATGGTATAACCAAGCAAGGGTTGCCAGTTGACCAGGGGAAAAGGCCTGGCCTGCTCCTGTGCATTTAGCAGCAGCTGGATTTGCAGACTTTAGCACATATGCACAGAGATAAGTATTAGCACCTGCTAGTATTCCAAGATCAAGCTGCTGTTAAAGGCACAGCTAGAAATAGGCAATCTTACTTTCAAACCATTTTTTTTATTTTGAAAACTAGTGTTAAGAATATTTATAACAAGAGTAGCTCACAAAGTGGTTTATCTAGTAAAATAAATCAATACATGGTTCCCTGTCCCCAAAGGGTTCGCAATCTAAAAAAAGTACAGACAAGACACCAGCAACAGCCACTGAAAAAGACACCATGCTGGGGTGAAGAGGGACAGTTGCTCTCCCCCTCCTGCTAAATATAAGAGGACACCACTTTAAAGGTACCTCTGTTATCTGTTCTGCTCATTAAAAGGAACAGTGTTTTATTTCCTCTGACAGAAAACATCCATTGTTCATTCTGTCTAGTTGATAAGACCCTCCTAAGCAGAATAAGACGCTCCCTTAGAATAGGCTTACCAGCTCTCCAACCGGGACAGAATGCTAGACCTTTAGGAGAAGGAATGTGGGCAGGTGTAGCTTGTTAAACCTTAGAGCACAATCAGAAGAGTAGACATGCCTAGGATTGTGCTCTAAGGTTTAACAAGCTACACCTGCCCACATTCCTTCTCCTAAAGGTCTAGCACTCTGTCCCGGTTGGAGAGCTGGTAAGCCTACCTTAGAACAAACAGTAGATGCTATGCTGGAATAACCTGTCCAGCCTCAATATTGCAAGGTATCTTTTGACACACACATACCCTTCTCTCATTTCAGGTTCTATATAAACTTTGTAACAGAGGAAATCGTAAATCCTAAACGGTGAGCAAACAAGAGCTTTGCATTCTTTTTTTAGCCCTTGCAAAACGTGTGTTGAAAAGGCTTGAAATTAAATTACCCGTAGTCTAGTCTTACCAGATCTCCAACCGGGACAGAGTGCTAGACCTTTAGGAGAAGGAATGTGGGCAGGTGTAGCTTGTTAAACCTTAGAGCACAATCCTAGGCATATCTACTCAGAAGCAAGCCGCATTGTGTTCAGTGGGGCTTGCTTCTGAGTAGACATGCCTAGGATTGTGCTCTAAGGTTTAACAAGCTACACCTGCCCACATTCCTTCTCCTAAAGGTCTAGCACTCTGTCCCGGTTGGAGATCTGGTAAGCCTACGGTGATCTGTAGAAGCTGAAGAGGAAACTGACTAATAAAACGTGTTGAGGCTGTTTTTCTTTTTTTTAATGTTGTTCCTCTGCTTACAGATGCACTACTAGAGTTCTTGGGGTTTCAGGTCTCTGCCCAGAGTCTCTAGAAACTGAACATCTCAGTGGGTGGGTGGCAGGTATCTCTCATTGATTACTATTCATTTAAAAACATATATGTGCTGCTTTTTCCTATTCATTTCAAAAGCTGTTTACAAACTAAAAAAAAAGAGACAATCCATAAAAATTAAATGTACAGTAATCTAAATAAACAAGCCAGTAGGGCAAGAAAGAAAAAGCAGTTCATTTTCAAAGAAGAATTGGGAGGGGAAGAAACAATGGTTTTTTGTCCCTGTTCAAACTGTACAGATCGCCCTTGCTAAAGTTCCACAATGTTGGGCCCACTACAGAGGAGGCCCTACTCCCTAGTGGAGGCAACTGTAGCACCTTCATAGGGTGGAATTCAGAGTAGGGCCACTGCTGCTCACCACCTCAGCTCACCTCTGATGAAGATTGATGTGATGGGCCACCCCGCCACAACTCAATGCCCTCCAGTAGCAGCAATGGAACGGGAAGAAGAGTGAGCACACATCATCCCAGCACAGTAGCAGCAGCTGCCTCCCAGCTCCAGCCTCCTGCTATCACTCCCCACAGACACCTATCTGGGGAGGGAATCTGTGGCCAAGCAGTGAGCTCTCTATTTGCATGAGTGTGGGAATGAGTGTCTGAGCAAGAGGTTGGTAGAGGATGTGTGGCAAGGAGGAGCTGTGGTGGATGGGGAGTGGCAGCTATAGGTAGCGGGCAGACTTCCCCAAGTCAGAGCATTCCCAAACTTTCGGCCTTCCACCTTGGTGGTTTGAATTTTCTTCCTTAGGTCTTCTCCAACTCTTAGGTTCTGATCTCAACCCAGTGTTGATTGAAGCATGGACAAAACATTGAAACAGAATGCACAACTGGGGGCGTGGGGGGGTTAATCTAAATCAAAACAGCTTATGGACCAACTCCCATTTCTGCAACTGGCTCCATTTTCCCCAGCCACTACTTTGCAACACACTGTCTCTCCAAGGCACCACTTTACACTGGTAGCTTCCAAGGCACTGCCAAATAAAAACATTAGCTCCCAGAAGCCTAAAGCCTGCAAATTGCAAGGTGAAAGGAGAGACTCTGCCTCAAAATGTGAAATAAATGACATTCCTGAGCATTGATAATACCATATGCAACAATTAAGGGGAAACTACCCATTGGGTAAAGGAAAACACACACTGTACAGCTGTCAATGCAAGAGACACTGTTTTTATTTTTCCTTCAGGAATATCCCACTGGCTGTTATAGTGTCCTTGGTGGTTGTTACAGTGTGTTACGTCCTTACTAACGTATCTTACTACGCGGTTCTAACACCACAAGAAATTCTCGACTCTGAAGCGGTAGCTGTGGTGAGCAATGCAGTTCTCTTGGAATCACACTTTTTCAGATCAGAATTTCTAAGGTGAGGGCGAGGGGGGAGAGAAAAGAGAGACTACCTAGAAGGCCTGTTGGAAAGAGACTCCTGCTTAATTAAAGAAAATAACAGATTGCAAATCCTAGTGCCTAGGGCAGACATCTGTTTCCATGTGTGGTGAAAAGACATAGAAGCACTCATCTTTGAACAACATGGGCTTAACTGAAGAATCTTCCATGTGTATATCAGCTAATAATGAGCATGCCCAACTTAGCATAGATAATTCCTAGGTTTAATAGACAGAGATGTCCAACTCTCCCTTGCAAGACATCTCCGCAAAGTAAAGCCATTTCCTCTCCAAAACAAAGATATAGAACTAGATGCAAGGATGGGAAAAGCAACTGGCTCACCACCAGACTTTCTTGATTGTTTTCTAGAGCTTTGCTGAAAAAGCCTTCAAGAGCATCTCCTCTGTGATTCCAGTCCTTGTTGCGCTATCTTGTTTGGGCGCTTTGAATGGAGGAATCTTTGCTGCATCAAGGTAAACATCTCAACTGAGTTTTAGAAAACTGGGTTTGTTTCATACTTTCACCCTGCAATTCCTTGGCCTGTCAATGGCTTCAGTTCAGTTCATTCTCTAAAAATGGTTACCAGGAAATGAGAGAAACTAGCAGCAATTTCATGTAAGCTCCGTGTGTAGACAGAGACTCCTTCTTAGTCCTAGTTCCCCAATTCAAACATCACGTACACAGTATCAAAATGTCTATTTTACTGCCCTTACCCCATAAGAAGGTGCAACGGAAAACAAGTTTCAAACACTGGCAAAAAGAAACATACCACAAATCTAACACGTGATGATGTACACACAAGGTTGGGTTTGTTCTTAGCAATGGAGATTAAGCTTATGTAGAGAAAATGAAAGTTAGTCAGGCAATTTTTTTTATCAAGGACACCTTTGGGGTTTGAACAGCAGCTGCTCCTAATATGACATATTGAACTCAGTAGACTTCAAAGGCAAATTGCAGCTACAACCCTTTTCCAAGAAGCGTAGGTATCAAGAATATTCAAGTCAATGGTGGTAGCTTAAGAGTAGGGGGGGGGAATATGAAGCTAGCTCAAGTAATTGTTGATTATTGGCAATAGGACAGAGTAATCCAACAAACCCACTTTCAAATATACTACACCAGGGGTTCTCAACACCTTCCTGGCTGAGTACCACCTCCAGTGCCACTCTCCTGCTGCATACCACTGGAAGTGACTGGCAATGACATAATCGCCAGTTACTTCCAGGTCTTCAGGTTTTCGGAGGCCAGAAAACGCAGGTAGGAGGCTCTGGGTGGCGGGGGAGGGCCCTTCTCAGTGTTCCCAAGAGGCTTGGTCCAAGTCAGGAGTTCCTCGGGAGCGAAAACGTGCCACCGAAAACGCCACGTCGGAGCGGGGTTCTGGTGGTCCAGTGGTTCGAGTATCACCAGCAGTCGGCCGAAGTACCACTGGTGGTACTAGTACCACTGGTTGACAACCCCTGTACTAGACACAACACAAATGATGATGCAGTGCTGTTTCCTAATAGAGTAGATGTTCCTAATGTTTTAGGAAACAGGAGTGGCAGCGAGGTCAGCCAGGTTGGGCACTAGCTAAAGGCCATACTGCCAGGCTAGACTCTGAATCTTTAGTACTAGTAGCACCCATGCACCATTAGCGAGCAAGTGGGGGCATCACGGGGGGCCCAGTGCATGCCTTTGCCCTAGGGCCCCCCAGCAAGCTGGCACTGGCACTGTTCTCATATAAAAAGGCCACGTCTTGAGTTGAAAGGGTGTTTTACCAGTAGTCTTAACTACAAGACAAGTAAGCCTCATTCAGTGTATGACACCTACTTGCTAATAATAAACCAGTTTGTATCACCATTAAAGCTGGTGT
The DNA here is from genome assembly GCA_026170595.1 of Plestiodon gilberti rubricaudatus. NCBI lineage: Eukaryota > Metazoa > Chordata > Lepidosauria > Squamata > Scincidae > Plestiodon > Plestiodon gilberti. Next base: position 113,481,021 of record JANXHW010000005.1, read on the forward strand.
TGTTTTACAGGATGTTATTTGCAGCCGCACGGGAAGGACAATGGCCAGCCCTCTTTTCAATGATACACCTTCAAAGAAACACTCCTCTCCCAGCCTTGATATTAATGGTAAGAGTTTAAAAAAAAGGTTTCGAATGAGCAGAGAATGAATTTGCCTGCCTCCTGACTATTAAATGAATGAACAGAATATTGGAAAATGAGAAGTCAACACTTCTCTTTTACAAGATGAGGCATTATGATCTCAAGAGGCAAAGGTTGCACTCTTCTGCTCACTGTCTTAAAAGAAAGTGGTCTTTTAATTTTCAAGATACTTTTCTGTCCATTCGAATAGCATCCATATAATTCCAGGCTCACACAGCAACTGTTGTCATTAACTTGTTCGTAATCCCTGCTCCCCATTTGCTTAACATAACTGACATTCCCGTCATGCAGTGAACTTGAACTGCAATTTGTTCTTGCAAATAATTTGTTCTTGCATTGCTTCCTTCCCAAGTCACAAGTAATCAGAACTACCCACCCTTCATCTGCACAACAGGGAAAATTAACCACACAAATTAACTTTGAGTGTAACATTATCATGTGCTAAAATAGGAAAGTAGTAACACACATACTCTAAAGGCACAGGGAGAAATAGTCTTATATCCCCGTGACAGTTTCACACTACAGTTTTCTTTTTGTACCCCAGTTGCCCTTGATCTACTTGATGGTGTCCATTGGTGATCTCTATGGCCTGTTGAACTTCTACAGTTTTTCCCGCTGGTTCTTCATAGGACTTGCCACCCTGGGACTCATGATACATCGCTATCGGCACCCAGAATTACCAAGACCCTTTAAGGTGACAAAATCAAGTGTTGTAAGACTTAAGATGTTGAAGGGACAAAACTACACAAGGAAGAGGAGAGCTATGCTTCTATTTTGATCTATCTAAAAAGACATAGAAACATACAGGAAAGGAAGATGGAAAACCTCAGAGCACAAGAACTTACTTGTTGGCCAAGTGTAGATGTAATTTTTGAGCATTATTTGCTGCCTTAATGGGTTAATATCTAAAATGTACATTAAGCCTTGCCCACAGAGGGTACACATACAAGAACCCCAATGAGAGTTGCTTTTCTCGTTGCAAGCAGACAAGTGGCATTATGTTGGAGCTAATTGTGGTTAATGCAAGCCACAGTTTACATATTCAGCTGTAATGCTTAACCATAGTTGGGGGAAATGAATCATGGCTAAATATGGCTGCAACAGGTATGTACCTTGCATCCAGGTAAATGTTGTTGGTGTACAATTCGCCCTCCTAGCCAGATGCAAATTGAACAGAAATAAAATCTAAATAAAAAGGATTTATGCTTTGGATTCTAGAAAAACAGTGAAACTATCAACAAGAGTAGAAGCTGGAGAAAGTCACCATAACCTGCTGTTCTTAGGGAGAGGCTATGTGTTTTTAACCAATACAGGTTTTTTTCTACGTGGAATCACTGGGTATGCTTGTTTTTATTGATATCCTATATCATTTTGACATGGCTTTTTACCTGTTAAGACTCTAGTTATTTTAAAATTGTTGCTGGCTATGAAAATCTGAAATCGTATCTAAAAACTTTCTATTTTTCTGTTCTGTTTCAAATAAAAGATGAATTGAAAGTATTGCTTAGTGCAGGAGTGGTTTAGAGGGCCCAGGTAGCTTCTTCCATCTATATTTGGTTAGTCCTAGAGAATATAGCTGATGAATCCTTCCAATGTTGGAAACAAATGTGCACTCCTGCTTGTATGCGCAAGACAGACCTCTCAATTTCCTTGTTTGACTCCCCTTTAGGTGCCTCTCTTTTTTCCAATGGTATTCACGATAGCATGTTTCTTCATCGTGGGAACATCACTGTATTCCGATCCTGTAAACACAAGCATCGGCTGTGCTGTAACACTGTCTGGCTTGCCTGTCTACTACCTAGTGGTTCAGAAAACTAGAATACCAGTCTGCTGCACATCTAGGTTCAGTAAGTCTGACAGTTCAAATCTCTTAATGGGAAGCTTCAGAACTAGGATGAATGTCACACTTGACATAAGCACACCAGTGTTTGTGGCTCACATTAAAGAACCGGTGAGAGATCTACATCACCAAACATCTTCTCTATTGATATGCAGGAAAGGGCAACTAAAAACCACTGGGGACCTGAAGCAGCTTCTCTATACGCAAAGTCTAAGCGTGTAGGCTCTTTGGAAAAAGACAACCAGGGGAGGGCTTTAGAAAAGTATGCATGGTGTAGAGGAAGTGAATAGAAAGAAGTTTTTCTCTTCTCATAATACCAGACCAATGGTTCCCAACCTGGGGGTCGGGACCCCCAAGGAGGTTGTGACTCAGTTTCTGGGGGGTCATGGGATGTTGGCTGGCCACACCCAAGATGGTGGCTCACTCCATCGCCCCCTCCCACTGCATAGAAAGAAGTGTCTGATGCTCTCTTGGAGCTTGTTTGCTCACCTTGTGTTACTTTCTGCTTGCGCCTTTTAGTATTATTTATTATTATTATTATTATTATTATTATTAACAGTATTTATATACCGCTTTTCAACAAAAAGTTCACAAAGCGGTTTACAGACAAAATCAAATGATTAAATGGCTCCCTGTCCCAAAAGGGCTCACAATCTTACATCTTAGACTCTGTTAATATTAGTTCACTCCCCCCCCCCCATGGAGCTGCTTATAAGTACAACTATAAAAATGTGGTTTATTTTAAAAAGTGTGATTTATTAAACAGTGTAACAATGACATCACTTCCTGCTTACTCACATCACTTCCAGCCCTAGGTCTTGGGGCAGGGGTCCCAACAGATTGTCATTCTATAAAAGGGGGTCCTGATGCTAAAAAGGTTGGGAACCACTATACTAGACCTTGAGGTCATCTAATGAAACCGACTGGCAAGAGATTCAAGACAGTCAAGGGAAGAAACTGGAAAAGAACTTCTACCGCAAATGGGTAGCAGTAGAAAAATCACTGCACACAGATGTGAAGTTCATGTCAAGCTCAAGGAAATCAGGAAAAATGTCATCAATGCATGAATAAGTATTACTTGCAATTCTACGGGAATATGTACGATTTGGGGGTGGCATACTGCCAGAGCTTTACATAGAAGCCCACCAGACCCCCACGCTGTCTGCCTTTAAGCATTCCCTGAAAACACAGCGATTCCACTTGCTTTTGAACTGATTTTAGCCTGGTGCTTTATTGCTGCCATGATGTCATTGATGATCCTTTTCGCTGCCATGATGATTATACCAAGCTAAGATGGTTTTATTCTGGTAGTTTTGTCTACCTTTATTGTTGGCCTATTTTGTATTGCTTTACATTTTATTGTCAACCACTTTGCACAGATTTGATGTCATTGATGATCCTTTTCGCTGCCATGATGATTATACCAAGCTAAGATGGTTTTATTCTGGTAGTTTTGTCTACCTTTATTGTTGGCCTATTTTGTATTGCTTTACATTTTATTGTCAACCACTTTGCACAGATTTGATCTGAAAAAGCCATATATCCACATGTTAATTGAAGAAACTGAACAAGTGGATAGTTCAACATTCCACACACTCTATACAGAAAATGATAGTGTTCTCAAACCGTTTCTTCTTTTTTCCTTCTTGCATTTTAGATGCCTTGACAGTGAAACTGCAGATCTTGATGAAAGTGGCTCTGCAGGAAGTCCAAACTTATTGACGGCATCGGTGCCTCTCCGAGCAAGGAAAACAATGGTGGTGTAGAGACCTCAAAAGGCCTCTTCACATTGGAAACTTCTACCAAAAATGGAACTGAAAGCAAAAATCACTGAACTTGCCCACAGTGGGGAACAAACCTTCAGTCCATTTGCAAGCAGGGTGAGAATTGAGATAATCCAATCTTTCTTTACCAATTGGCCAGATAATTTGTTTTACCTTTTTTTAAAAAAAATGGAGAAGGGGTTGGATGGTATCTTTTGTACAACTGCTTTAATAAGCACAGCCTGTGATTTAGCTTTGATGCTAGTATTTGATGCTCAGAATATAGGCTACTAGTGCAGACAAAGTGGACCGAACCAATGGTAAGTCTTGTTCAATAGTCCCTCTTACTTCCTAGTAACTATCTAGTCCATGACTATGTGACAGGACACACATGTATACCACAAGAGATGCTGAAGCATGCCTTAAAATTCAGAGGACATGCCATGACCGTAAGGATCCAAAAGGAGGAGGATCAGTCATATCAAAACTTGCAGTACATCAAGCTGCTGCCCACTTGAGGAGTCTGGTTTACTTCTGTACGGATCGGATTGGAGTGGAACACAAACGGTCGGAAATGGAGCATTCCATATAAACTCACTGTCCTAGACAAGTTAGCAATGTGGCTGTCTCCACATTGTGGAGTATAGATAAATAGGATTTTCAGGATAATCCGTATACAATGGCCATTTTCCAATACTGCTGGGATAGATGGAAAAAGAAACTCCAGATTTAACACAGTTGACTGCATTTGTGTTTTATGCCAAAAAATATCTAACACTGAAGCAACTCATCTTTGAAACACGAATACACCATAACATGAATCATTAGAGATTTGTGCTCAAACATGTAAAAGCAAGGCACACATACAAATCAAAATACCCAACATAAACATTGAACGATGTCAATAGCTACAGGTCCAATAAATCACTTGGAAGCTTGTAATGAAATCAGATCAAGTTCTTTTAGAATGTTTCATTCTTGAATGCCAGGAATCAGAACATAAGAAGAGCCCTGCTGGATCAGGCCAAAGGCCCATCTAGTCCAGCTTCCTGTATCACACAGTGGCCCCACCAGATGCCTCAGGGAGCACAAGACAACAAGATACCTGTATCCTGTCGCCACTCCCTTGCACCTGGCACAAAGAAAACCTACTCCTACAACCAGGAGGTTGCTTATCCCCATCATGGCTTGTAAGCTGTGATGGACTTTTCCTCCATAAATCTGTCCAATCCCCTTTTAAAGGCATCCAGGCCAGGTGCCGTCACCACCTCCTGTGGCAAAGAGTTCCACAAACCAATTACACGCTGGGTAAAGAAATATTTTCTTTTGTCTGTTTTAATCCTCCCTCCACTCAATTTGAGTGGATGTCCCCTAGTTCTAGTGTTATGTGAGAGGGAAAAGAACTTTTCTCTATCCACTCTCTCCATCCCATGCATAATTTTATACGTCTCAATCATGTCCCCCCTCAACCGCGTTTTTTCTAGACTGAAGAGCCCTAAACACTGTAGCCTTTCCTCATAAGGGAGATGCCTCAACCCACTAATGATTTTGGTCGCTCTCCTCTGCACCTTTTCCAGTTCCACTATATCCTTTTTGAGATGCGGCAACCAGAACTGGACGCAATACTCCAGATGCGGCCTTACCATCGATTTGTACAACGGCATAATAATATTGGCCATTTTATTCTCAATCCTTTTAATGATCCCAAGCATGGAATTGGCCTTCTTCACAACCGCCGCACACTGGGTCGACACTTTCATCGACCTGTCCACCAGTACCCCAAGATCTCTCTCTTGATCCGTCACAGACAACTCAGAACCCATTAGCGTATATGTGAAATTTTGGTTTCTTCCCCCAATGTGCATCACTTTGCACTTACTTACATTGAAGCGCATCTGCCATTTTGCTGCCCATTCTCCCAGTATGGAGAGATCCTTCTGGAGCTCTTCACAATCCCTGCTGGTCTTCACCACCCGGAAAAGTTTAGTGTCATCCGCAAACTTGGCCACCTTGCTGCTTATCCCCAACTCCAGGTCATTTATGAACATTTATCCAGGTCATTTATTAAACTTCTCAACTTTGAATACACCTTTCCTGTTCATTTAATGGTACCCCTAGTTATGAGCATGGAAGACTGATTTGGACAAAAAAAACATTCCACTTCAGGATGGAAATGTCTCTGGAAACAAGGGTCCATGCTTTTTAGATGTGTTAATCTTGAAAACTGCCTCCTCAACGTTAAATCAATGGTACTTAAGTCAGGAAGGGTGTGACCAAAAATATGTTTTAAGAAGACCATTTAGTGAAGCCAACCAAGAACTCATAGGTCAGTGGTAGAGAACACACTTTGCATACAGAAGGTCCCAGGTTAAATCCTTGGCATCTCTAAGTATGACAGGAAGAGTTTCCCCGCCCTGTCTGAAATCCTGGCAAGTTGCTGTCAAAGATCGATGCCTCAATGGTTTGACCTGGTAAAAGGCAGCTCCCTAGTACCCTCAGTACCAAAGTTTTTGGCAGTAAGCAAAACGTTAAGAAAAACCCTAGCATCAGATTCCAATATTTTTTGATTGGCAGTTAAAGATTTATTGCCCTTCCTTCTTATGGCAACTCAGAGCAATTTGTATTAGTGAATAAATTGTTGCCCCAAAAACATGAGCTCTTCATCGTGGAGCTCCCACATCTAATCAAAAGAAAAACAAACAATGGACTGTGCTAATTCAGGCGAGTTCTTTCCAACATGGAATCCTTTTAGCTTACATACATATGGCACTTGCTAGTGAACCCCTCCAAATTTGTGTACTGAAACTTCATCTTCAAAGAGGCACATCACATCAGGGTTGATCCTAAATTAACAGCACAGAGGTATGGTGGTAGATTTAAGATTTAGCATTTTAGTTTTTTAAATTATAATGTATTATGTTTGTTCTGTTAATTTGTTGCCTTATAGTAGAAAATTGTTTTACAAATGACATATAAAGTATACCTTAAAACAGGGGTGGCCAACCTTTCACCTTTAGGGCCTCTGCATTCTTAAGAGTTGTGTAGTAGAAGACAGAATCTTGGCAGCTGCAATTGCTGATGGTGCTGCTAAAGCAGCTGCACCTGCTGAAATGCCCTCACCTATACAACCATTAAAGGGCCAGGAGCATTAATGTTGAAAGGTTGGCCACCCCTGCCTTAAAATAATCTGCTATGTCAGATGCTTTCACTACTTTATCCCTAGAGCAGGGAGGCCCCACATAGTGTTTATCTCATGCTGATATATGGGTAAGTACTGTTGAGACAAATTTTAATTGTGCTCATTTACACTTTTCAAAGAGGATGTCTGTCTGTTGGTAGCTCCAAAAGGAAATGTGCATGAAGTCAAAGTATGCCCTCCAATTACAATCTTAAAAACAAACCAACATGTCCCCCAAAGATCAAAAGGGTTGAGAAACACTCATTTATACAATAGGTGCAGACCTTAAATTGGATTACTGCTCATGTGTATTTTACCAGAAAAAGTTACCGATGATTGGCAAGTGCCATCCATAATGTGGCTCAATTCAATTGTATTTTGGACTAACAAAAAGAACATGCAACATACGTATTAACACTTAGAACTGGAGAAGCTGAGCACCCTGGAATGTGTGTTTTGATAGCAGGACGTTTGTGAGGAGCAGACTGATAGGCAACACAAGTACCTAGGAATATCAAGTCTTCAGAGCCCAACATTTATGTCAAGGGGCATGGAGTTCTCCCAGATGTTTGGTATAAAGCGACTATACACATGAAGTCTAATCCTTTTAATACTAGATTATATTACTACAATTAAACAACTGGCGCTCTCAACATATACTGGCATTGTGTTTCACATGGACAGGTGCAGCAACAGCAGGGAAAACAACTCTGCTAAATCAGCCCATTTATATCACTTATTAATTCAGTGTTTTCTACTTCATGGTTCAGTTTAAGCATTATTCCCAAAATGCATAAGTTGCCAAAAGTTCCTTCACGTATCAGAAACTTTTTTTTCCATTTCATTTTATGAACTTCCACTTCACATACCTTAGCCAGGTGATTATATTTCGGCAACTACGGTCTGCATTTTTTTCTTTAAAATTAAGGATGCCTCCTATCTTTGGGTTATGCTACAAGACTGTTACTGCACAGCCTTAAAAGTCACAGACTAGATAAGCCAGAAGCCAGTTCCACATGCACAAACAAAAATGCCACATGCAAGCTTTTATGGATTTGGAGTGCTTGGCAACAGGTCAGATTTCAAAGTGCCCGTTTACTGGCATGGTCTGGCAGAAAACCTTGTTCTCAGGCAAACTTGCACAATGATCCAGAAGTCCCAGGTGGCATCAGTGGGAAGCCAGTGGCTGAGAAGCCAACTGGACAGTCTTAAACACTTGATCCCTCAAGTACCAGTGGCAGTGAAAGAACCTGATGTGCCAGTAGGGGGTCGGCAAGGGTCACTAAGGAAGGGTGAGTGCAGGGATTTGGCCCAGGGCCCCCAGCAATTTGATGCCAGCACTGGTGATGCCAAACAGTCCACCAGCTACGTATGGAGACCCACCTGAGACTCACTTTTTTATGCCTGTGTTTACATGCAAACAGAGAGGTTGTCATGGTTTAGATCAGGGGTTCTCAACCCTTTCCGGCGCCACCTCCAGCACCACTCTCCTGCTGCATACCACTGGAAGTGACTGGCGATGACATCATCACCAGTTACTTCTGGGTTTTCAGAGATAAGAAAACTCAGGTAGGAGGCTCTGGGCAGGTGGGGTGGGGGCTTCTCAGCATTCCCGAGGCTTGGTCAAAGACAGGAGCATCTCGGGAGTGAAAATGCACTGCTGAAAGCACCATATCGGAGCAGGATACTAGTGGTCTGGCAGTCCGAGTACCACCAGCAGTCGGCCAAAGTACCACTGGTGGTACTAGTACCACTGGTTGAGAACTCCTGGTTTAGATTATTTTGAACAAGCTTGATAAAAAACTTGGACTTGCCCAATCCCCTAACACAGCAGTGGTCAAATGTGTGGGTTGCGACCCAATGTTTGGTGGGTCCCAAAACTGACAATGAAAATATACTGAGCCGTTTGGAAACCAAAACGGAGCAATATGTGTGTATTTACTTATGAGTAGGCAACCATGCCCCATCTCTTAGTGAAGGCCAGGTGAAGAGAACGCAAGGCCACCAGAATGTTCCCAATCCAATGAACGTGGAGCTCAACAAATGCTCCAGAAGGCAGTCCCCCCCCCCAGTAAAAAGGATAAAAACAGAGGCTTGAGCAGCTGTAAAGTGAAACTTTTTTTTGTCTTGTAAAGCTAGGTGGGTCCCAATATAGAGTGTTTTAAAAAGCGCTAAAAAGTTCGATGCTAAAATGTTTGGGAACCATTGCCCTAACATAAGCTGGAGGAAAGATTGAAATCTTCTACTTTTAAAGGTTAAAATCAACCACAGCTTCATGTCATCGAAACTCAAGGAACTGTGGTTAGCATTAACTCTGGTAGGATTTGTTTAAATTAACCAGAGCTCTATATTTTGATCTTGGATTGTTTCAACTCAAAAGAGAAAGCTTTCGATCTCCTCTGACATATTAAGAAGGAAAGAGAATAAGCATGTGAGCTTACAGCACGCCCAAGCTCATTCATGTAAGTGATTAGTTTGGACTGCATGCACCATGACATGCAAGTGAGGAAAAGCATCAAAAGGCACAGCCAGTAACACTTATAGGTGTTTCTATAAACCACTTTCAGAAAATATTCTGTACCACATTCAATTCAATACTTACAGAGTGAACGAACATGAAGAAATTAACACACTTGAGTGCTAAAATCAAAAACGTAAGTAATACAGATTTTAATTTCAGTATTGGAAAGTACAGAAAGTGGAACTATGGTCAAATACAAATTTAAGCAAAGCCACTTGTCCTCCCAAACAGTAAAACAGTGAGCTACTTGTAGAAACTTACAAATTTCAAAGTAAAACTGAAACAAAATAAATACTGTACATAGACATTTCCTGCCTGCAGGCAAACATGGGATGGGAAACTGTTATAAATTTAAAAAAATGCTCTTAAAGCTGCAGCATCCCATTTCCCAGCCAAAACACTCCACGCAGCAGTGTGTTTCTGTAAAAAGGAGCAGAGGACACACAAAACTATTCAAAAAGACAGCTATTTCACAAACATTCAAAAAAGTTAGAAATTAGATTATGACAGTAGAAAAGTGTGAGAAAAAAGGACACATCAGCAAAACACTACTACAAAACTAGTAAATATAGCCAAGACCTATCCCCTTTTATTCAAATGTAATGAATATTTTAAAAATGCCAAAGCACTGTCAAAGATAAACTTTTCCCAGCAGAAGTGATAATTCATATTAATATAATCTCTTAAAGTGATTTCTTTCATTCCCTTCCCACAGCAAGAAGTTATTATGGCTTAAATTTATATTCAAAAGTAGAAAAGTCATTTTCCAGGTTGAAATGCAGCTTTAGCAGCAGCTGCATTCCTTAATCAGTGCTAGTCTCATTTCCCACCCAGCGCTGCATGATTCACCCATTTTGTGCACAGATCTTTGCCTTTTTCAAAAAAAAAAAATGAAGATTTTGCAGCTTTTAATCCACTTTAAAACATAACACAGTAAGGCCCTTAGTTCAGTTTATATTTCTTCCACAAAATAAAGTTGTCTTGGCTTCACTTGGGCCCAGGGCCCTGAACAGCTTTTTAATGGTCTGGAAGTATGATGCGAGTTATTACAAAAGAGGCTTGAAATTTTTGGTGCACAGAAATCATGGGAGGAGAGGCACTATGCATCATTCTCTCATCATGTATGGGATTTTGTTGTCATTTATAGCATTGGGCCTCCTCAGTATCCTCCAAGTTTCCAGTTACAGAGCTATCGAGTCAGCCCAATGTTGGAGCCTGTTTGGAGTCCTACAAAGATTTTCAGTGTTTAATGACTACACATCCTAATGAATGAAGGCAGTCTGTGGCATGTTAAAAGCTTGGGTGAAGTCCAGTCCCTCTGATGTGACCATGATACCTTATGCTCTTATGAAGAACATACACAAGCACTTCAGCTACACAAGCACTTCAGCTACAACAAAACTGCGGCCAGAAAGGCAGCTCATCTCGTTCCACCCTCTTGAAATGGTTTGAGAATGATTGTATGTCAATGTTACTGATTGCATAGGTAAATCTACCAGAGGTCATTTGAGGCTACCTTGTAGCCTGGGTTTATTAGTAAAATTTAATATAGAAGGATGACGAAACATTGCTGGAGATGTTGCTGACAAAACCACAACACAGGACCCCTATTTTCTCTCTTCAAAAAGAAAATCTACAAGGAATCGGAGAAAAGCAAAACCCAAAAACATTTCCATCTCATGTTTCTCTCAGCCTTTCAAGAGAAAACAGGTCTATATTCTACCCTACAGCTGAAATTCTCAATCCAATTACTTCAAAGAAGTTTCCTCTTTGAAAAACGAGGTTATACTGAAGATTCGTGTAACCGTCTGCCAAATATGGCTTGAGCACTGCTTCCTCAAGGAAGTGAGATATCAAAAGCAAGGACACAACATCAATTCAGACAAGCTACGTATGTGAAGGCTGGTACAACAGGGATCTCTACCAAGCATGTTAACATGTGAAGAACATTAAAAACAAGAACTACTACCACCATCTCTTCATCAGGCTAACAAAAAAAATTGGTTGCCACTTTTCAGGAAAACTTATTATAATTCACACGTTTAATGTACATCTTCCTTCACAAAGTAATTCTTGCAGCCTAATCCAAAATCTTATTTCAGCAAAAACTTACTGAAGTGAAATGAGGACATTTACCTCAATTTCTTTTTGAAACATGGTCAGAAGAATTTAGAAATTAATTTCTCTTTTGATAGACGATGAAGAGATATTTGTATACTCATGACAATGGTGAGCCATGGGAAGGCTGAGTTTAAAAGAAGGTAACTAGGAATGTCCATTAAAAGAATGATTCTAACCAAAGCCTGTTTTTTCTCCCCACTGTCTCCCAACTAGGCAGTAGCTATACGTTTTACTAATGAAGATATGCTATCCAAACTGGACCAGTTATGAAATATGTTAGCTGCTCTGGTCCAGCAAGAGAGTTCAAATTTAATTATTCCACTATAGTTACCATTCACTGAATTATATCCTCAATCTTAACAAGTTTTACCTCTCTGAATTTATGTGGAACATCTTAAGCAAACGCACAAAAGCACCCCTTTAAGAGATGTGGCTTACTAAAAATAGGTGTATTGGGATTGAACATGTGCTTCAAACCTGATAACTTAGAACGTTCATTCTTCTTACACTAACCTTACTTTTACGAGTTATTCAGAATACACAGTACCAATATTTCAACTTAAATGTAGTAGAGTTCAGTTAAAACCTGGACTGCTGAATCATTTTCTTTTATCAATGTTATCAATCTTTTAGCAAGTTACGAGAAATTAAAAATTACAGGTGTTTGTCGTTTTATAAACCAGACAAATTCTGAACACATACTGTGCTGAGAAACAAGCTATTTTTCCAGAGAGGAAATCAGCATGAAGAAGAAGCGCACGGTCATTTCCAAAATCTAGGCCAAGTCATAATGTCATTTTCTGATCCATGTATACCCCAAACCTACCCAAATTTACTCAGAAGTCAGTTCCATCAATTTCAATGGGGCTTATTTCCAATTTAATGCTTTTGGCTGCCATCCTGCATGTGGTATGCACAGTTAACTCCTATGCATTTAAAAAAAGGCTTAAGTGTTAGCAACTAATTAAGGACTGAAACCTATGTTTCCACTGGTAAATTTGGCCAACTTTATAATAGCTAGGATAGCCCGACTAACATCTATTTTGATGAGTGACAATGAATGTTATGTGTAGTCTAATACAGATGTATGTGAACACACGAACACACACACACACACACGCGCACACACGCGCGCACACAAATACTGAGTATATAAAACTGTTTAAGCAGAGAAAAGTCCTATTTTGGGACTTTTAGATATTTTATTTCAGATATAACCTGAAGGCTGGGAAGTTTATTGAAGTTAAGAGAAGTCAAGCAACTGAGTAGCTTTGGCCATGCTTCAACTCTTGAACAGAAAAAAAATCCAAAGCAGTATTCCCACATTAGTATCGAGTAGCCCTCTTATCAAAGTAGTAGAGGTTCCTCTCCTGCCAAAGAGAGCTTAAATATTCAATTTTATATTACAAAAATACAAATTTATCATCTAAGTTATTTACATTATTTTCGGAATTGGCATTTACTACCAGGTCTTTGCAAAGCATGACACAAAATAGTCATTCTGAGATTTAGCAAGCTATCAAACACATTTACATATATAGATATATACAAGAACCATTTAAGACCTTTAATTGGATGGCATGTTCACATAAAGCAGCACTCTGCCACCATGCTCTCTCAATAAAACTGATTTAAGTGTCTATATGTCATAGCTGTAGTGCCATCCTTGGTGTATTGCTATCCATGCTTTTGCACGGATTGTTCTCTGACTTGAAAACAAGTGGTGGGTAGGTGTGTGAGAGAAGCACAAGAGCCGTTACCAGCATTATGCCAATGTATAGTCCAGGAGAAATGGTAAAACAGGAGAGGGGGAAGGGGATCAGAAAAAGAGAGAGAAAAGGTACTTAAGTGGCAGAGAATACATACTTCAGAAGTCAATGGGAAAGCCAGCCAAGAGCTTATATCAAAGAACAGAAATTAAAATGTAATTTCATGTGCTTTAACTTAATGCATCACATCCATGTTTTAAGACTATAACCTGTATTATCAAAATGTTTGAATCCAGAGTAAATAATTCATGTGGCTCTCCACTGCAGACACACATTAAGGACAAATAAAAACCTTCACATTCTTAAAAATCTAAAATTAAAATTATAACTCCCACAAAAAATGTTTTCCAAATAAATAGTTTAAAAATGAATTCAATAGTTGCCAAAATCTGTCAAATAAATTATTTGATAGCCATCTTCATCACACTCTTCTGTTCATGAATTATCTCAGACACTACCAGCAACAAAATGATTGAGCCCTGAAGAAAGACCATCTCCCAAATCCATCGTCTCTCCAAATATTCCCTTGTTTCCCAAATGGTTATTGCTGAGCAAGTGCGGCACAGTGAAAATGCAGCATTGGGTTTTTGTTCATCAGGCAGTGTTCTCTACTATGGTACATGCTTCAAGCAGAGGAATAAACAGAAGCTCCAGGCACTGTTACCCTCAACACTGGTCTGAGTATATTAAAAAAAAGACAGCAGCAACAGCAGCAGCAGCCCCTGCATCAAACAAAGAAGCGTGCATGGCCATTTCGGTTCAGCTTTAGAATCTTCCCAAGACGCTGTTTGGCAGTTGCCATTCCTTTCTTTGGACGCTTTCCTGAAAGAGAAAAAAAAGATGCCAGTAAGCACCACCTTAGCTCCGGTGTATACTTTCATAAATCAGTCACACGCTGGCCCAGCATGCAATTTTCCATGATCAGTAAATATGAGCAAATACAGAGTGCTAGGCAAGTAATTACATTTATTCCTAATTTGACTGATACACTTCCAGTTATGCAGCTACTCCATACCAACTTGGGTTCAAATACATATCGAAAGTGGAAGTTGTAAAATACCTTAAGTGTAATCTAAAAACTACTTAGCATTTACATAGCAAATTTCAAATACATGAACTCTCCTCATAATATTTACTACAGCCATGTAAGATTATTATTATTATTATTAAACAGTAGTTATATACCGCTTTTCAACAAAAAGTTCACAAAGCGGTTTACAGACAAAATCAAATGATTAAATGGCTCCCTGTCCCAAAAGGGCTCACAAATGCAGAACACCACCAGCAAACAGCCACCAGAAAGACACAGTGCTGTGGTGAAAGGGGGGCAGTTACTCTCCCCCTGCTAAATATAAGAGGAGCACCAATTGAAAAAGTGTCTCTTGCCCAGTTAGCAGGGGTAAAAAAGTAGAAGTAAAAAAAAGATAGGCTAGTAGTCAGCTTTGAATTGTTTACCAGCGCACAGCTCACTCTTAAACACTATGCTGCACCAGTTTCACATTTTTATGGTCATTTTCCCAACATAGCAAAGGTTTTCCTGTGACAACAGATTTTACAAAATAGCTTTCATGCAAAAAAAACAAAACAAAAAAAACAGGGTTCACTATCTCAAATGTACATATGGATTGGGCCAAGCTGTAGCCTGGCCATGAAATCATTTCTTGAATGTTCACTTTTCTTTTCAAACTAGCATACATTGTAAATTAATTAATAGGTACAGTACAGGGGGCGCGTATCCGCAGGGGATACGTTAGAGGCCCCCAGCGGATACCTGAAACCGCGGTAAACACGAGACGGCTCTTTGCGCCTGACCGGAAGTTGCAATCTGACCGGAAGTCACTAGGAACTCGGAAAGTCTTCAATGCTGCACCGCTTTTTTCTGACAGATGGGAGGATAATGGAACTACAGTACAGCACAGTACACTCAGCAGATGAAGTAACTGCACCCCCTTCTGCTTGGGGGATTGCTGCAACATTACAAGGAGAGAGCCGGCTTCCGAGCAGGCGCGATCACCATCAGGCTGAGGCAAGGACTCACGCCGACTTTCTCTCAACTACCCCCGCATCGCGCGTTCCTACTGCCTGGAGGAGGGATAAGCAGCTTTACCAGGCAATCCGAGGATTCACATCGGCTATCCGTCACCTACCCCCCCCCCCGCACCACGCATTCCTGCAGCCTACTGCCTGGAAGAGGGATCGCCTGGTAAAACTGCGGCGACCCTCCTTCAGGCAGTAGCCTGTAAAACATGCGATACGCGGGGAGGGGGGAGGTGACGGAGAGCCGGTGTGAGTCGGGGGTGCAGTCGGGGGGAGGTGACCGACGTGAGCCCTCAGATCACCTGGAAAAACTGTGGCGACCCTCCTCCAGGCAGTAGGCTCCCTGTACAATGGGGGGGAGGGTAGGTGACGGAAAGTTGGTGTGAGGCCTTCGATCGCCGGGTAAAGCTGCTCGTCTCTCCTCCAGGCAGTCGCGCCCGCTCACCAGGTCAGGCTGTGGCGAGGACTCAGGCTGACTCTCTCACCTGCCCCCGCGTCGTGTGTTCTGACTGCCTGGAGGAGAGACGAGCAGCTTTACCAGGCGACCCCTCCAAGCAGTAGGCTGCAGGAATGCGCAATGTGGGGTGGTGGTGGGGAAATGACAGAGCCGGCGTTTGTCCTCGGATCGCCTGGAAAAACTGCGGCGCCCCTCCTCCAGGCAGTAGGCTACAGCCAGGAATGTGCGATGCGGGAGGAGGGAAGATGACTGAGAGCCGAAGTGAGTGAGTCCTTGCCACAGCCTGACTCGATGATTGCCCCCGCTGTCTGCCAGGTAGGCCTGCCTGAAGGAGAGGTAGCCGCGGCTTTAGAGATGATTGCACTTGTGTTCCTTCCGGTTGTACTCGGCTGCCCAGAAGGGCACAAAATCAAGGTCGGACAGGAAGAAGCGGCAGCTAACAAGGGCGGAGAGTAAGAAGAGGAAGCGTTTCAACTGGCAAATGGGGGATGCAACCGGCTTGGTGTTTGTGCAGATCTTACGTGAGTGCAACTAATGGAGTGGGGGGGGGGAGAATCTCAACCGCGGTTAACTAAAACCGCGGATAAGGAATCCGTGGATATGCCCCCCCCCCCCCCGTATTTAGGAAAATATCAACACTGGAGCACATGCAAACAGTAATAGCTAGTAACTTGCAACGGTTCTGGTGTTGGACTTTGACCCGTAAGATCCAGGTTCAAATCCTTGCTCAACCATGATGCTTCCTAGGTGACCTTGGGCCAGTCACTCTCAGTCTAACCCACCTCAAAGGGTTGTTATGAGGACAAAAGGGAGGGAACAATTCATGTACACCATCCTGAGCTCCTTGGAGGAAGGGAAGTATAAACATGTGAAAGATAAAATGAATACAGATGATTACATCACCTTTTGTTGCCTGGTTGCTGATGGGGGGTGGATTTGATGCTGGCCGCTTGGTTGGATGCAGAGGTACAGACAACGATGTTTCGACATATGGCCTGTCAGGACTGAGGCTGCAATCACTTAGCCTGCACTCCCCTTGGACCAAGCTAGAGTCCCGCATACACTTGCCGTGTTGGAAGTTCAAACCATTACTTTGTAAATGACTCCTGCTTTCTTGAACTTTATAACTGGTTTCAGATGCACCTTCCTTCTTAATGTATTTCTGAATTTTACTTGTATCCTGTGAAGGGAGAAAGGTACTTAAGATACTCTTAATGCACCTAAATACACTGCTGAGCACAAGCACGTTGGAAGCTTCAACAGAGCAAATCAGCATTTATTTATTTTTTTGTAAAACATGCAGCTGAGTTTCTTGTAACTTGCTGCACTCAGGCAGATGACAAGTCAAAACTATCTTAATTCATCAAATAGCCTGAAGTCCCAACGAGGCTCTTTCTTAAGAGATCATATTGAGGGAGTGCAACACAAATTACAATTTCCAATAAAATATATAAATATAGACATAGATGCTTAACATTCAGCACCCTAAAATTTTACTCAATACATGATAGGAACTTCTGATACACAATTTCAGGATAGTCAGCACAACCTTTTAGAAATAGGAACAAACAAATGCAAAAAAATCCCTCCTTTACCAGTTTGCAAGCTTTTTCTGCTTTTGCCTTTTATTTGCAATTTTGCTAGTCAATTACAACATAAAAGCAGAGCTTTCCCATATTGCTGCCCAACACATTTATTTATATATTGGGGGGGGGGGGGTGTTGCTGGGTGCATGCCAGAAGAACATGACCCAGGCCAGTCTCATGCTGTTTGCTATGGACTGGTGGCAAGGAAGCATCAGATCCCAACAGGCCTTTGGGTAAAAAGGCCATACTTTGGTTCACTGGAGCAACCTCCCCGCTCCCTTCGCTGTCTTGTGAGAAAAATTGTCCTGGAAAACTCCATGAGAGGTGCACCTTGCTGGGTCATCCTATTTAGACTTGCAAACAATGCCACATCTTGGGAGCATCCTGACTCTGAGGTAAACAAGACCATTTGTGGTCATAAAAGATGCACCTTAAACTCTAGCTTCCCTGGCCAATTTCATCAGGAACTCAATCAAGAGCCTTATGCTAATCGAGGCACCTGAGAAGTTCCTTGTCGCACCCTTCTTGGATTGCTGCACAACAAGAGACAACCATCTTCACCGGAACGGGTCATCAAGACACAAAATAACATCCAAGATGAACTCACCCCACAATAGCTTCCATGTCACGCTATGGGAAATTTGGCAATAAAAATTTGTGTCACAGACTATATTCCTTCTAAGGGGTCAGAGCACTGGTGTGTGGACCCCTTCTTCTACCACACAATGCTGTCCCTGCTCAGGAATGGCATCACGCATCACTGCCAAACATCTGAGTTACTGAGCTCCGTAGAGCTGTGCAGCTTACAGGGAACACTGTCACAGATCCTTTGTTGTTGAGCTCACTCCTCTGTCTCGAGTTGAGCATAACCTGCAGGGGCTGCATCACGTATTCCCATTCCCTTCACAACCCAAGAATCAGTGCGGCAACTGGCAACCAGGAGAGGAATCAGACTGCTCTCTTCTCTTTCTAGCCTTTCTCTTGCCCTGAGCTCTACCATGAACTGCAGCTCAGTGCCCACTGAGCCGTGTTCCTCCCAGAAGCCTTCATGGGAAGGTAACCTCGGCTCCCTTGCCTTGCTTTCCTCCCTGAAACTAAAAGAGGGTCCTGCCTTGTCCCCTTGGGATTTTCTCATCAAACCCTCTTTCTCCTGTGAACTGATAGGTCACTTTGTTTTGGCTAACTAGCCTCATGATCTCTGCTGCAACTCAAGCCTCATCCAAGCAAATGCAAATAAGTAACTTTGACCCTTGGCATCCCTGACCATCAGCTTCTGTGTCTCGTTGACAACACACTTCCTCCTTTTGTTTTGTGAAAGTGTTGTAAGTATAGGACTCTTTGATCTAAATTTGGCCACCAAGGGAGGGGCCAGAGATTAGTCTCAGATCTTCTTTTCAGACAGGTTCCCTTAACTATCTTTGTAGCTACTCACAATCTAACATCCCACACACACCTCACTCATCCCCCCTCCTCTCCTCCCTTTTGCATGTTCTCACACTCCCTTCTCCTTTTAAGTATTTCCTCTTTTTCTTTTAATCTATCTCGGTAGTTCTCAAACTGGTGGGTTGCGATCCACCAGGAGAACTGGATGCTGTCCCCTTCCACCTTAAGGGGTGGGGACAGCATGACAGTGGCGATCCTAGAGATCGCGTCACTGGCAGGGGAAAATGTCCTCTTTTTTTTACTTACCGGGGACCCAGGCGGGGTCCCCATGCTGTAGATTACCACTCTGCAGCGATTGCAACCACATCTGGAAAAACCACACCCTGTGGAAGCCCGCCAGGATCCCCGGTAAGTAAAAAAAAGTACATTTTCTCCCTGCTAGTGGCACAATCCCCAGGATCACCGCCGCTGTCCCCACTCCTGCAAACACTCACAGTTCTCCCCACCTCGCAAGGAGAACTGAGAAATGCTGCTCTACCTAGCAACTACTATCATTTTGGGTGACGTTCAGGGAGAAAGGTGGTATATAAATCAAGAAGTAAATGAAAAAAATTTAGGGCTTAGTCTTGAGCATGAATAAAAGTGTGAAAGACTTGTGCCATGAGCCATTGATGTCTACACACGTAATCAATCCCCCCCACATGCACTTTACACGCGACTCCCAGCACACCCAGTAACAAGATCAGTTTTTTCTCTACCCCCTCCCCAACCCTAGGGCAAAATATAATCTTGTCCATTTTTCCAAATTTGAATTTCTGTTGTGACCTATGCAAAATCTAGCACAAAATTAGACCACCACAGCTTGCAAATTTTGTTAGCAATAAGATCATATGAAAAGCCCTGCTGAACAGGCCAAGGGGCCATCTATTCCATCTACCTGTATCTCACAGTGCCTCTGGAAGCATGCAAGACAACAACATACCTGTTGCCACTCCCTTGCATCTGGTATTCTGAGGTAAAGGTGACCCCTGACAATTAAGTCCAGTCGTGTCCGACTCTAGGGTGTGGTGCTCATCCCCATTTCAAAGCCAAAGAGCCAGCGTTGTCCGAAGACGCCTCCGTGGTCATGTGGCCGGCATGACTCTCCTTGCCGCAGCACGTAGCATGCAGCTGAAACACGGAGTGCTATTTACCTTCCCGCAAGTGGTACCTATTTATCTACTCGCATTAACATGCTTTGGAACTGCTAGGTTGGCAGGAGCTGGCCAAGCAACGAGAGCTCACCCCGTCGCGGATTCGAACTGCCGACCTTTCAATCAACAGCTCATGGTTCAGCGGTTTAACCCACTGTGCCACCCGCTGGCCTTATTCTGAGATAGGCTACCTTAAAACATGGAGGCTGCATAGAGTCATCTTGGCTTGTAACCTGCGATTGACATTTCCTTCATAAATCTGCTCAGTCCCCTTTTAAAAGCACCTAGGCCAGGTGCCATCACAATATCCTTTGGGAAGGAATTCCACAGTAATTACACACTGGGTAAACAAATATTCTTACCTGAGGGTTTATTTTTGAAACTGCATGTAATTGTATAGGTAATGTTGAAGCTCCCACATCTTTTTCTTCTTTGATGTGCTTACCTGAATAAAATTTAAATAAATTCAAATTATGTACAAGCGTGTAACGAATAAGATAAAGGAATTATTTCCAAGATCAGACATTTTCCAGGTAGTGAATAGCAAGTTCTTACTGTTTGCACATTCCAAATTCAGTCTCTTCTATCCATCTTACACACCTAGTGCTCAGACTAAATCAACCAAAGCTGAGCAAATCTTGAAAGGATAATTTGAACTTTAGTGTGCAGAAATAGCTATTGGAACATGAATATCACTTCCATTTAGTTTTGTTCACGAGCAAAGCAGTAGTCCCTCACATAGCTGGTGCGAAAAAACATTTTGCATTTCCAGAGAAAACACTGTTCTTATCCCATAATGCAATACAGAACGCCCTGAAGAGAAAAGGTATGCAATTACCGTATTGTCCCGAGTATAAGACGCACCTGATTATAAGATGCACCCTTAAAGTTTGGTGCTATTAAATTTTTTTAATTAAATCACTGGCATTATTGCAACAGCCTTATTATAAGACGCACCCCTAGTTAAAAAACTTAAATTAGGAGAAAATAATGAGTCTTATACTCAGACCAATACGGTAACTACTCTGCATGACAGATTAGCTACTGATCAGCTCTTATAACATTATGAAGGAAATTTCCTGTTGTCCAAGTACATGCCTGCAGTTGTTTCTTCTTCAGACAAGCAATTACTAGCATATAATAGAACGTCACAGGCTAAACTGCCTTAGGACGATCTAGTTTGCACAGAACAGAGTATTTGTCAGATCTGCTGCTTGATATCAATGAGTCTGCAAACAAATACTTATCTGCAGCAGTGAACATGAGGACTAGTGAAAGATCACAAATATGTCATAGTCATATGCCACCAGGATCAACAACTGTACTTTCAGACTTCTAGTAACATTACATTTTCTCCTGTACTTGGAATTTTCAAAGTGAAAACTTAAGCATTTCGGATCAATAGAGTTTGCCTTTGCCATCTGGATTTCTTTGTAACCATAGACATAGATGGGTGGAGAAGCATCAAGCAGATTACAGTTGAGACAACAACATCTGTTGTCACAGCTGTTAACATGCTCGCTCTTTGCTAACAGCAAAAAGCTCTTGTTCTTTTAGGGAGATACCAATATATCTATCTCCCTAAAAGAATGAAATAAAAAACAATTTTGATCAATATCAAAACTAACCAATATCAAATATTTTAACTAAGTGTTCATGTATAACAAGGATTTCTTTTTCTGGTTGCACAATTTTCCAAATATTGACAGTGCTGTGGATGTTCTTACTCAAGGCTATACCAATTTATTCTTATTTATTTAAGATGCATGTTCACCCAGAGCTCTCAAACATTCAAATACACTTTGGGTCTTCAATAAATTTCTCAAATACATCAGAAACAGCAAATCAGCCAATGGGACTTATTAGATGCCTCACTAAATTAATGGTACTTATTTATCATCAATATGTTTAGGATCAGCATAGAAGCCCTCCTGCTAGATGGCCCTGTTTTTCTTGTCACCCATTTGTTTTGATTTGGTCAGTTGCATTTTGGTATTGTATAAACTTAAAGAAAAAACAAACCTGCTTTAAGACCCCGTCTCAGGTCTCAGAAAACAGTGTAGAAGATCAGTAATCCTAATAGAGTGTTTTGGTTTTATACACCTTAATAAGCAAACATCTGTTAAATAAGATTTAACAATTCCACTGAAATCTATAGCTGCATTCACATGGTTTTAAATGTCTATATCAAATGCTGAATTTACTACCATAAAGGCCCCTCCTGTGGTAACATTAGCACTTGACACTAAATATGGCACTCACACAGATGTCATTAATCCTGAAAGCAGCCATAGTAGGCTCTTTTTACACACACACACACACACACACACACACACACACACACACACGATAATGTGAATGTTAAGAATTCGATTACCTCTCAGGCTAGAAAGATATATCCTTTGGTTAATGTAAGAATGCATGAGTTATTGCATCTGTTGGTTACCTGCTAAAGGTAGGTAACACTCCCCATTACAAATTAATAACTTCAAGTGTAACATATGTCTTGATAATGCTTAAGATAAATAGCACTGTGTATCAATAAGACAAACTACAACATCTGAAGTATATTCCAATAGTACCAAATACTGTATATTGTAACTGAGAAATGTACCCATGCATATTTTCAGCAGCTGGCAGCTGCTTTTACTGAAGACTGCTTGCCCAACTGCCAGATTCATTCTGGGTGTGTGTGCAAATGCCAAATTTTTCTCCTTCTGCAGGCTGTATATATGAATGCTTCAAGTTGGCATACAAAGCGAGCGCATCCAGGAAAAAAAACACACATGCAACTCTCAGCCGAGAGGAATATACTAGAGATATTCAATTCATCTTGACATTCTGAAGGGAACATACAGCACTCGGCTAATTCACTGTGCAATCTACATTGGGAGACTTCAGTTTAGGGATCTTTTAGCTTTGGCATAATCTACAGTTGCAAGATGAGACCTACCACATTCTGCTTTATGACTCTGGGAAGACAGCTTGTCTTTATGTCTACTTTTGGGATAGCTTCTGTGTTCCTGAATAGAGCTTCTTCGATCGCTGCAGTCCGTGCTCTGTGTATTACCTCGCAAACAAGTGGTATAGTGCAATCCTGCCATAGAAAGCATGCCCTGAATAGCTTCTTCCTCCATACTTGTCGAGGTAGGACATTCCCTGGAAAAAACATGAACAGAAGAATGCTCTTTAACCTGGGGAAAGGTGGCATATAAACAGACAAAACTTCATATTCCTTAGTACTCTACTGAACAGAAAAAAATGTCATTGGCATGAAAAGCAGCTGCTTCCTCAGCCCTATTTTTTCCAAAGTGTAATTTCCCACATTTTAAAGTAAAAGTATCCCTTGACATTTAAGTCCAGTGTCCGACTCTAGGGTGTGGTGCTCATCCCCGTTACGAAGATCCAATGCTGTCTGAAGATGCTTCTGTGGTCATGTGGTCGGCATGACTCTCCTTGCCGCAGTGCATAGCTGGACACGGAATGCTGTTACCTTCCCGCAAGCGGTACCTATTTATCTACTCGCATTAACAAGCTTTCGAACTACTAGGTTGGCAGGAGCTGGGCTGAGCAGCGAGAGCTCACCCCGTCGTGCAGATTCGAACTGCCGACCTTTCAATTGACAGCTCATAGTTAAGTGGTTTAACCCACTGCGCCACCTCGCGGCCCTTCCCATATTTTACTCACCTTTTATTTGCCGTTTTATGTCTTGATGGCTTCTGTGTGGTTTGATAGAGGTCACTTGTTACTTTAGATTCCTCTCTAAAATTTGAAGTTACTTCCTGTTTCTCGTCACCTGAGCTTTCCGATTCCTCTAAAGAGGAATCCTTTTGCTGGAGGAGGAAAAAACCTTAAGCAATTCATGGAAATCAATTCCTGGAACAGTATGTGTTGATAAGAGTAAGCTTATACACTGGGTAACAATGAACTAATAGCTAACACAACTGCAAAAAGCTAAATGCTAGAGAGCCAACATCTTTGCCCCCAACCAAAATTCCTCACTGTGAACCCCAAACACACTGAGATTTGTCCTCAAATGGGAATACTACATTTCTAGAGACCAAAGCTCAGAGTTACATGGACAAACAGGGCAAAGCCATCTACTCACAAGGAACATCTTTACAGATTAGGGATGGTTTTGTAGAGGGATGGGCCATCCACGATGCAAACAATGTGGCTTGTGTTGAGTGACAGACTAGCAAACAATGAGCCTGCTGCCACCTTCCTCCTACCCACCATGAATAGAGATGCTTTGATCCATTTGCTAGAGCAGGAAATGTATCGGAAGGTAGCAACCTACCCCCTACCTCACTCTTACCTCACTCCTTCCTCACAGTCCCTTGAAACAAAACAGAAAGTGCAGGACACAGCAGCCACAGCTGCCCTGCTTGATTGCATTGTCCCATCTGATCACTGCCATCCTAGTCAGGTCAACACGGTGACTAATTCTGCACACATCAGACACAACTTGCCCTCAGACTGGGCCTGGTTTTGTACATATAAGTACATCACTTGACTTGTATCTGGATGTGCAATAGACTTGGCTGAGAAGTATTATGCTCTCTTTCTAATACAAAAGCCCCCTTGTTTACAAATATTCAAGTTAAGGACACTTTAAGCCCCGATTTCCGGTTTGCAGCTGATACTGATACTTATGGAAGCTGTTTAGGAGCATTCTCAGTGGCTTTCCACTGAACTGACAGCATTCCACATTCAAAATAAAACTGACAGCGTCCCTAGTGGATCAGTGTACTCAGCGGCATTACTGTGCTTACGAACAAAACAACTTATGAACAGATCCTTGGAATCTGTAAGTAGGGGAACTTCTATATTTGATTTGAGATATGACAGTGACATATGCAAGTCACCACCATATTACAGTCAGATATCATTCATGGAAGATTGAGCAGGAAGAAAAAAAGGGGACAGTGCAGAGAAAACAGAAGCCAAGAGTGGCAGGAGAAACAGCACTGAACATTCTGTACATTTGTCAGGTATTGGGTAGAGTATATTCATTTATCTAATTGAAGTCCCATGGTACACCCTAGCATAGCTTAACAATTACCCACCTGTCTTTATGATAAACACACCAAGAATCCTGACTAAATATCCATACCATGAATGGAGCTGGTTGAACCCCTTGCCTCAAGGCAGCAGCCTTGGGGAGGTGGCAAGATGGTGAAGCATGTGCCACTTCCCCCAACCTGCCACCCGGCTGGGAGTGGAGAGGTTCTGCTCTCAAAATGCTGTCAGACAAGTCACTTTACAAAAAGCATACTGCAGGACGACTAAGAAGGTAACGTGAGCCCTTTTTTGCCAAGTGATCAGTGCCTTGTTTTAATCCCTGGCCTTTTTCCATCCACTGTTTTGATTCCTCAGCCTTTTAAACAAAATTAAGCCGGAGACAGACCAAGCCCGTGCTCCGTGCGGTACGGGGGTGCGTCCGTGCTGCGGGCGCGTTTGGTCAGTGTGACATGGCTCCGTTTCTGCTCCTGGTAGCCGCCGTCAGACGTCGTCAGCCACGGGCGCGTAAACGCTTCAGCTGCCCCAAGCCCAGCTCTGGCAACGTTTGTCCCGTTCCGTCCGTGTCCCAGCCCCCTGGAGGTGGGACACAGAGCGGCCAGAGCCAATCAAAAGAAAGGAAGCAAACGTCAATCAAAGGGAAAGAGGGGCAGAATGTTTTCATAATGCAGCCATTTTTCTCCTCGCTTGGGGTAACTACGAGCGAGCGCGCCTGTCAAACCTTCGAGCGTCTTGTCATTTGCTGATTCCCCCCTGCAGGTCCCCTCTCCCCCTCGCTAGTTGCCGAGAGAAACTCATCTGTACTTGTGTGTGTGTGTGTGTGTTTACTAAAGCTACAATATAAATGGCAGTAACTATCGCAAGTTGCGATAGTTACTGCCATTTATATTGTGGCTTTAGTAACCACACACACACACACACACACACACACACACACACACACACACACACACACACACACTTCTCTTTTGTGCAGTCCCCAATAGTCCTGACCTCTTCTCTTCCCTGAGGGGAGATCTGCAGCGAGGATCGAGCAGCGAGTGAGCGAAAGAGAGGGGGGAGAGAAGGGGGGAGAGAAGAGGGAACTTCCCTCTTCTCTCCCCCCCTCTCCCTCACTCGCTTGCTGCTCGATCCTCGCTGCGGCTGCGATCTGGTGGGACACAGTAACGTCCCATCCAGCCCCCTAGCATGCGTCCGGTGCGGCAACACAGCCGGAGCAACGCACGCACCGCCCGGACCACGGGCTTGGTCTGTCTCCGGCTTTATGGTCTACAGTCCAGTCTCTGTTTAACCAGGAGGAAGTGATGGTCTCAGACCATCACGTTCCACTAGTGTTTGAAGCCCTCTGTTAATCTGAGAGGGAGGCCTCCTCAAGGCAACTTCCTTCTGTCTGGGCTTCCTAGCCTTGGGTAGTAGCAGTAAAATATGTAGTTTTCCCCATATATTTAATCTAACCAGTACAGTAGTGGAGTACAGAAAAACAAGAATTGTTTCTAACCTCTAGGCACTACTCTTGTTTGGACCCCCAGTACAGTACCTTTGATACTCTAGTATTTACCTGGTTAGTGCAATCAGGCTCAGATTCTTCTGAATCAGAAATATCAGAGTACTCTGAGGTTCCATTCCTGAGTTCTGATTTCACACTTTCAAAGAACACTGGAGAGGAAAGGGAGGAGAGAAGGAAAATGGTATAAGCAAGGGCAAAAAAAAATGTTTTTTTTAAATTACATAGACTTGCATCTCTTATAATTCAGTTCAAAAGCAATCCAACCCAACATTAAGCATTTTTTTAAAAAAACATACCAAAAATTCAATATTCAACTTATTCTCGCATCTCATTCAAATCACTGTAAAAATGGTTCATCTCTAGATTATACTTGGTTTTCATAAAATAAATCAAAGGGGACTATTTTAAGGAAAGGTTCACACTGTTGTCTGGAAATTGGCCAAAATGGTAAAAAACTGAATATGTATAGTTAAGGGATAGAACTGTCGCATATTCATAGCACATGTGCTCTCTCATATTTCCGTGTTCCAACTGACCTTCTCATCGTATAAATGAACACTACTTTGGGCCCACCTATGCACTTCTAGTAGTATGCACTAATTGGGTATTAAACTATTAAGTAGCATAGGAATGAAAGCTAACAAATTATTGTACTTTGAATTCTTAGAAATTAAATTAGGTGCTGCAGTTGTCAAAATACAACAAATCTGTTAGAAGTTCAGCTGAGGAGAGATCACAAATGACTCCCCCCCTCCCCCGCAACAGTTATAGCCATGACCACTTGTACACATTAATGCCAAGTTGATATCTAGCCCCCAACAGAGTCAGCTATTGACTCTTGGAGATTCAAAGCTAAAAATCCACAATTCATACAAGAATGTATAGACACTGTTGTGACTTATTGTGTACAAAAACTAATGTCTGAATTGGACTCGCACAGCAACAGATTTGTTAGATATTCTCCCAAATTTATCATACTTGTTGAGGAATATTGAAAATCCATGCCTCGATCTTTTTTTGATATTGTAAACTGAGATAAATTATCCTAATGAGGACTGCCCTGGTGAATGTCATTGTACCAAAGCAACTTCATCTATAAACACCACAAGTTCAAAAGCTTTAAATCTCTGGTTCAAGGTAAAACAAAACACTTACTGTTCAGTGGTTTCTGGGCATCAGCATTATCATCAGCTTCCTGTGGGTTCTGCTCATCTGTCTTGACAGTTCTTTCCTTCTTTGATCTTGTCCGGTCATCCTCATCTTCACTGTCTGCAGTATAAAGGCTTGGATCTCTGAAGGGTTGCCTCTCATCTCTGTCATAAAATAACCTGTTGTAATGGATATCCATTTTCCTCAACTTTTCCCCCCTTTCTTTCTTAGAACTGTAACTGATTTTCACGGTTTGTAAATACCCTCTTAAAAAAAACAGCCGTAATATTTCTAATCTCATTCTCTACAGTACAAATGCTATAGGCAATTATTTGTTAAACTGCATCAATAAAAACATTTAATTCATCCACACTCCTCCTGAATTTGGTCATACTACACTGCTGCTGAAAAAGTTAACAATTCTACAAAATCTCTGAAAACTGTTTTCTTCTCCTTAATACAGCTTAAACTATTTCCAAGTCACTTAAAAACCCAGCTAGAAATACACACACAGTCTCCCTTTGTTCTCCAAAGTTTTTATCTTCCGGACTTCGCTTAGATGGATCTCTCTGTATCCCTTTCTCAGCCCAGTTCTGTCAATTATACAGGGAGTGGATAAGACCTGCAGAACTGCCTAAAGCAAAGGACAAGTAGCAAAACACAGGCTGATGTGTTCTATACCTAATTATTCTTCCATTTGACAGCAGAAGCCGTAAATCATTATCCTTTGGTCGCCATTCAGGAACAGTTGAAGATGGCTGAAGAGGCTTGTTAAACCGTCCGTTCAATTTATAATTTGTGGTGTCCTAACAGAAGAGACAAAAGCAAGATTTCACTTTCAGTTACTGGAACTTTAACAAGTTAATTTCTCTGTGCAATCCACATCAGCACCGCTGTGCTGTCAAGACACATTGAAAACTTTGACCGTCAGTAAAGGAAAGAATATTAGTAAAGGAAAGAATACTGTACCATTAATAGCTGCTAAGGTACATAAAGATCAGCTTCATGTGTACAATTACACATCTCTCATACACCCCTCTCCCAAGTTGCTACAACTATTTCCTCCCCAACAGCACTAGAGTCCAGCGCTATTCTCAGGACTGCTGGGGCTTAGAGTCATATTCACTATCAACATGTCTCAACTATCCTTCTTGGCAAGTATGGCTGAAAGCTATCACCTCTGAGCATTACTGTAAGTCATGAGACTGCCACAACAACTTTTGCATCTCAATGTTTACAATATATCTGCACAAATACTCTTGTGTTTGTGGTCTCTGGAAGTGGCCAATAAAAGTTAATCAGCATTTTTAGGGCATGCTAAAGAGAGTTTATTCCTGGTTTTAAATGGGTTACTGCTGCTGCTTTAAGTCAAAAAATATGGACACACCAAAACATTTCCCATCTCCCTTGGAATTAACGGAAAAACCTATCAGTGTCTACTTAGAACTTCCTCTCCATGTCTTGTATTTTGAACTGTAAGCAATTTGTACAGGTTAGAAAGTGTTACACTACAGGTTTGAGAATACATTCCAGCAGTGATTCATGGACCCAGCCACCTCTCAGGGCAGGGGTGTCAAACGTAAGGCCTGAAGACCATATCTGCCCCACAGAAGCTCTTTATCTAGCCCTTGAGATAATTGGGCTCTCCCAGCAAAACCATCAGCTGCTCTCAGCTGCATCGGCAGAAGCAACGCTGCTGAAAGGTTGGCACTGGGAGACCAGAATTATCGTGCAGGCTACCATTTCAGCAATACTGCTTCTGCTGAGGTGCCACTGCTGAAAGGGCAGCCTGTATAATAATTGGGTTCTCCCAGAACTGCCCTTTCAGCAGTGCCGCTTCTGCTGAGGTGCTGGGAGGAAGAGACGGAAGGAGGTTTCAGAAGGCAAGTAACAGTATGGAGAAAGAGGCAGACCAGGAGGGCTGAGAAAGAGAAGCTGCCGAGGCGCTGGGAGAGCCTAATTATAATGCGGGCCACACTTTCAGCAGCGCTGCTTCTGCCACATGTCACTTTGCAGAGCACCTCTCAGCTGCTGAGCTGCAAAGTGATGCCTCGGCAGAAGCAGCGCTGTTGAAAGGTAAAATTTGACTTGCATTTTGGTTGTGCCTTACTTTTCTCTAGCATACAATACTTGCCTCTTCCCATGGGGACATCTCTAATCTCTTCAAGACTTCCCTTGTGTGGAGCTCTAGGATGTCCAAATTGGAAGGAGTTTTGATAGCATGATCTCGAAGCTTCCTCGCTTTTCGTCTGGAATGATGAGTGGAGGCCAATTCATTGGAGGACCGTGAAACTTGGCACATGCCAATAATTCCCTGAGTTTTAACCGGTCTGCTGTTCTCCTCCTTTAAAGACAAGAGAAAATTATTCAGAGCAGCCCTTTTGTACAATTCCCCAAAGTTATAACAGAGGTCTCACTTTTAAGTACCTGCATAATGGTGCAGATAGTCTAAACCAGAGGTTCTCAACCTGTGGTAAGGGTACCCCTAGGGGTACGCAGACCTCTTGCTGGGGGTACGCCAAGCCCTGCCCCTTATCTGCCCCATCAGCAGCTAATTAAGTGTTAATTGACATGGATTTTAAATTTTAATTATTTTCGGAGCCCTTCTGTCTCCCTGGTTTTGGTTTTCGGCTTATTTTTGTACTTTGGAAAATGTACTTTAGTGGGGTTGGGGAGGGAGGAGCTGATTTTGGAAAGTGTGACTTGGAGAAAAAAAAAGAGATGTCTGTCTGTCTGTCTGTCTGTCTGTCTGTCTCACACACACACACACACACACACACACACACAGTTAAACACATTTTTCACATTTAAAATTGTTTAGTACTTTTTTATTTAATGATTAATTACCTAGTTAATTAATTGATTGATCCAATTAATTAGCAGCTAATTAGCAGGGGGTACCTCAGAAAATTGGACCATGATAGGGGGTATCCGGGCCTCCAAAGATTGAGAACCCCTGGTCTAAACTCTAAAGCACTGTTCTTCAACCTTGGGTTTGGGACCCCAATGGGGTCACAGCAACTTATGGGAACCAAAATGGCAGCTGGGAGTAATGCTGGAGGGGGGAACCTGATGGATGGAGTTTCCAGAGAGATTTCATCTCCTCCCCCTTCCCCTTTCAATAGCGGCTCAGCTCTCCTGTTCCGGAATAACTCCACTGCTGGTGGTGTGGGCTGGGCGAGCTGAGTAGGATGAGGCTACCAGAGTGAGAGTGGTGACAGGGTAGGTGGATTGGGTCCCAGGAGAGGGGAGGATCAATGGTGGATCCCCAGACTTTTACTTTATTTATTGGGGTCATGGCACTGGCACAAACAGGTAGTTTAGACCACTGGTCTAAAGGTTTTCCCCAATATATATATAAAAATCTCAAACATACACACACACACACACACACACACACACACACACTAGGGTAATCTGATGTAAAACTTCACCACTGCTATTAGATGCATTTTATACTTACCTCTACAGAACGAATCACTTTAGAGAGTTCTTTAATGAGCTGTCCAGGCCTAATATTGTCTGGAATTTCAAAGGCATGTTCCGTTACAAGCTGTAAGCAAAATGTGAAATATATCAGTCAAGGTCTTCTAGGAAATAGAAGAATTCATTTGCAAGGATGTCTTATTTTTTTGATATTCTTTAGATTTGATTTCTTTAATGAGTATTATTGATTAAAAACAATCAATTTGTTTTAAGCTGCACTGAGTTTCCACTATAGGCAAGGAAAGATGCAGTAAATGTTTCAAAATTAATAAACAGAAATCAAAATAGTATATTTATATATGGAAGATATACAAAATGGTATTCCTTTTATAACAGCACAATCCTATGCATGTTTACTCAGAAGCAGGCCCCATTCTGTTCAATAGGTTTTACTCCCAGGTAACTTTGCATACAATTGATTGAATGCTTTTAATTGAGTTGAAAATCATAATCATAAAATTATGATTTTCAACTCAATGATATGTACAGATCGGGAAAACCTAAAGAAGGCTTTTAAGTTATAAAAAGCAAAGATGTCATTAAAAACTCTGATTACCCATTTGAACTTACATCTTTTTTCATCCACAGTTTTAAAGCAGTAAGTAACGCCTTCACTCCTTGTATTAAGAAGGTTTGGGGCTGAAAACCATCTTCTCTCAATTCTAGAAAAAAATAATTGCAGGTTAGGAAAATCCTTAGTTATCAACAAATTTATCTGTCAGTCTTTAAACCTATCACAGCCGATATGATAAAGTCATGTGACATCACAAGATCAATTGTGTTGAATTCGTTGGTTTTCTGCACCAGAAAAGGCTCTATGAACAGAGTATCTTTAAAAGCAAGCTTTTAATTATGGGGGGGCTTTTACAAGTCAGGGTTATTGTGAGTTGAGAACTTTGTGTTGGAAGTGAACTGGAGGCAGCAGCAAGTTGGCTGGGGTACCCCACACCCACCTGCCACCAACCCCAGCCTGCCACCTCCATGTAGTCCAGAGCAGCTCATCATCTTCTCGCGCTGTAGTGTACAAGACAAGGATGGGAAGGGCTTACCTTTCCCTTGGCATTCAGCACTGCCACCGCTGCCTCGTCCTCTAATGACTGGTGGAGGGAATGTTGGCAGGCCAACATTCCCTCTACAGTCATTACAAGAAGCAGCAGTGGCAGTGACACTAGATACTTAGGGAGAGAGGTAAGTGATGTGAGCCGAAGTCTGGGTTACTCTCCCCATTATTCCAATTAATGTAAACAACAACGATGCCAATATTGATAATACTGTAATAAATAATGATGTCCCTTTCAGAGCTCAGACGAAGAAGATATGCAGGCGGGGTGACAGAAGTAAAGGACATAAGTATAGGGGATTTTCACATCTCGTTCCTCAAGAAACTGAGGACTTAAATGCAGGGAAACACCTTGTACTACTACTAATTAATAATGTGTGGCGGCGGCAGTAGCAGTACCTTACAACATTTATATTAAACTTGCAACCTTAATTAGGAATTAAAATTCATAGACTTCCAGGAAGCAAAAACTAGAACCTCAGCAAGGTTCTCCACAGAAAGCAGGATCCTCCACAAGCCTACCCACATAAGCCAGAACATGTGTGCTAAGCAACTAGAAGGGTAGAGTTGCACCAATGGGCCTTCAAAAGGAAGTAGCTCTACATGACTCAGCAAAGAGTCAAGCTATGCATTATAGGAAAATGCAACTTTTAGCCTCAATTGTCAACTAGAGAGAACCTGAAGTAAAACCAGAGGGGTATTGGGGGACAAGCTCATCCATCATTGTTTATATTTGGGGCAGTTCTTTAGGCTCCAGAGGCAGGGCAATGAAAAATATCCCAAAATATTATTTGTCAGTTACTTAAAAATAAGACAGAAAATCCAAAAACTTTGCATAGTGTAACAGCAAAGAGGGTGAGCTGTGTCCCTGATTCACATTTTACCTCTGCTATGAACTCACTTGGTGGCCTTAGGCAAGATTCTCTCGCGCCCACCTGCAATATGGGGGAATAATACAGAAGCACTCACACACTATGCAGTGCTATATAAATGCTAAGTATTCTAGGGAAAATGTGAAAACCCTCAGATCATAACTGAGAATAAAACAAAAAGTCAAAAATATAAATTATAAATTATAAATTTATTTATCATAAATTTATGAAGACCGTTTGCGCATTACCATGGGTCCTTCTTCCTTCAACTTCTCCAAGAGGATACAGTATTCTAGAACTTAGAAACTTTATTTCAAGTTTTTAATCTCTATTAATGGCCAACAGTCTTAAGTTCTGTATCTACACTGTTGTCTTTAACTTGACCAACATAGTCACACGTTTTTCTCCCTCCAATGCACCCTTATTTCAATTAAAAATACTAAAATGGATACACACTCCCCTATTTCATACTAGCTGTAGTTTTGGGGTATGGGATGAACTTCATACCTTCATATTGTCTATTAAGAAAAACCATACTTTGCAGACAAACAGTCCAACTAGCTGCTAGCTCCGATCTTCCCAGTGAACTGAAGTTGTGTTGGTTTCCAGTTCAGCTGTTTGAGCTACAGCTTGCTAAAACTAGTGCCTTATTATCACTTAGAAACAAGTCAGGATGACTAGTGAAGACACTAAGTAAACAGGAGGAGCCAGGGCTTGGTAGATAGAGTACCAATATAGGCAGAAGGATCTGCCTATATTGTCTGCCTAATATAGGCAGAAGGGTCTGCCTATAAAGGATAAATGATTCTGCAGAAGTAGTAACTATGCATCTTTAGGGAACTTTGCATACAATTACTTCTAAAATACACTTTCCCTTCCACATAACTCATGATTTGTACGTGTGTCAAATACACTTATTTTCAAAATTTACACACACGCACCAGAAAAAACCATACAATACAGCTTCTCTCATCATAGCCATTTAGCACTTTTATGCAGAGATCATACACATAGTTTACTTCTAATATTTTAAAAATAAAGCTTGTATCGTATCAAAACTGAACTAAGAAATACATTGAACATTTCCTAAATAGAAACTGTAATTTGCTCCTTCTTTGACTGCGATACATATTGCACGAAGGTCTTTACACAAATGATAGGAAGGAAAAAAAATCTAGTCTCAAGTTCTTCTTAAATATGAAATTAATTACCTTTTAAAGTTTCCAGTAAGTTTTTGGCCACAAACCAACAGATGGCTTCAAAGAAAGGAAATTTGAAAAGATCTGGGGTTTTTAGCCTTTTCTCCATTTCATAACACCTAAACAAACAATTTAGAAGGATTATTTTATGTAATTATTTGATCACTAATTAAATGTGTTCATCCAAATTATATGATGTGCAGCAAAATGAAGCTGTCTGACAAACAAGATACAACAAAACTCATATTCAACCATGGTAAGACCAAAACTTGACAAAAGTTGGGCTGTACTTTCCTAAGCTCTGGATCTATTAGTCTCAACCGTTGAATTCAGAAATAGGAAGTGGAACTTTATAAAACAAATATATAAATCCAACTTTAAACAGATAATGTAGACAGTTTGCTATCAGGGTAGGTTAACAACAAAGTGTGGAGCATACTGTCAGTAATGTTAACCTTCCTCTTTCACTACTGAGCTTGGCAAATTTCCATTTCTTCTAACGAGCTGTCCCATGTCATCTTGACCTAATTATTTATTTCTATCTGGAGATCATCCTTGTAATATTCAGTCAGCAGACCCTGGCAAAGTATCAGTGCTGTCCCTTATTTTATCCCACTCAAAGATATGGTACAAACTGAACAGCAGAAATTTTTTCAAGCTTATGGGAGACGATAGTCAAAAGAGAAAGTTAAAACCAACCTAAGCTGCATGCCAATATTGAGGTTGTGCAAAAAGTTTCCTCCAAAAGCCATACAATCCTGAGACGTGAGCACAGCATGAATCCAACCTGAAATGAGAATGTAAGAACCTCAACCACATATTTTCACTACAAAATGTTCTGTTTGACATTGAAACACATGTTCTATTTTGCACTTCAACAAAATACAAGATAGGATACAAGCCAGGATGGTGTAGTGGTTTGGGAGTCGGACTTAGACCTGGAAGATCCAGGTTCAAATCCCTGCTCAGCCACGAAGCTTCCTGGGTGACTTTGGGCCAGTCACTATCTCTCAGCCCCACCTACCTCACAGGGTTGTTGTGAGGACAAAAAGGAGGGGAGGAAATATGTATACCACTCTGAGCTCCTTGCCTTGGAGGAAGGGTGGTATAAAAATGTGAAAAATAAATGAAATAAATAATCATTTGAAAAACATATTGCGCAAAAGGGCACACTGCTACCGTAACCTTAATAGGGCATAAAGATATCCCTGCTCCAGAAAATGTGTACATGTGTGCGCACACATGTGTAGTAAAGAATCCTAAAAAGTAACTGTAATAGAGATGGGAGAAAATGGTTTTATTTTTTTCGCAGACTTCAGTGTTTAACCAAAATGAAATAGCAGAAAGCGGTGTTATGTGATTTTATTCCAAAGTTTTCCCATTTTTATCAATTGTAACCACTTTTTTTAAAGTGTTCTGGGTAGGTGGTATAGGTTGTACACGGTCAGCAGATGAAGAATGACACAAAATTACATGGTTTTATTTTATCGCAGATTTTTTTTTAGCCGAAAACGGTGTTATGCATTTTTATTTCCATTTTCTCCTGCCCCTACTAATAGTCTTTTCAAGTTCCAGCTCGGAACTACAGAAGAGTCCTTTTTACCTAACTTTGTCCTGAAACTACAAAGAGTCTTTGGTCTGCTGGATGCTATTAAGATACTATATCAGAGTTTTACTCCCCCATCAAAAACTACCTTACTTTGAAGAGTTGAAAACTGCTATTTGTTTGTCGCAGCTCATTGTGCTAGGTTAGTTTTTTACATAATGTCCATTTATTGCATTTACAGGACTTCCTGTAAAGGAATCCAACACAGTTTATTATGGGGGTGGGGGGAGAGAGACAATGAAAAATAGAATTTACAAACGGGAAAAAAGCCAAGCAGCCTTGGGCCATTGGTGGTCTCTCTTCAGAAGCAGATGACATGAGCTCCTTGGCCTAGGCTTCTCCTCTCTGGTCTTCCCCTCAGAGTACACAGGTATAAGCGGGTACACAGGAGTAAGTGGTTCCACAGGAATAACCATCAGGAGGTGCATGCAAGGCAGTATTCAACTCATAAGGCATACTGTTGTCTGCATTAAAAATTGGAGGCATCATTCACTCCAGAGTGTGGGAAATTTTTTACCAACATTCAGAGGAGCCCAGCCCTTGTATTCCAGGTGAACCTGGGAAGACCTCTTCACTAGAAGGAAGAAGCCCAGAGCAGTGACTTAACAGGCAGTCTGAGGGAAAGTGATTTTGCTATGTTGGGAGTAAATGAATGATCCAACTACACCTAAAGGCAATACATAGCAGAATTACTCAGTCCTTAACTGAGGCTGATTGGTCAATATGTACGTTAGCAATCATTTCATTAAAATTGATCACATTTTGAATTTTCTGTTCCTTCTTGTCTATGCCCTGAAACCACGATTAAAGCCCCAAACATTTCTCCTAAGCTGGATCCCCCTATGGGGGAGAAAAGCAGGATATAAATTCAATAATAAATAAATAAATAAATCTATAGCAGCTAAATGTATTAGCACCATTAATTTTTTTAAAACCTTCACTTATTTTTAGTATTCTCTGAACACCAATCACCAACACTCAGCACATCATTAAGTAGGAGTATGATAAATCACTGGGGAAAACATTTTACCTGTTGGAACAAATAAAGTATGTCCTTGCTTCACAACACATTTATAACACTTGTTAACTTTTTCTCCAAAATACACCTCGCTCTGGGTGACAGAAGAGCTCCAGGATTCATAGATGGCCAAATTTTCATCAGTAGGTTTGATCAAGTAGAAGATCTTTTCACCCTATACACAAAAATAGTTTTATGAGGTATGGTACATCTTTGACTCCTTTCTGCCCAACAACCCTGAGATATAATGAAAGTATAAACTGTTGCTGCTACACTATCATCTTTTTCAGGGGTGCCATGAAAGAAGAGCACATAAACGAAGAAGGAAGAGGTTGGAGGAGCACTCAAGCACAGGGCACACTGCTGTAGCATCAAGCCATGATTTGACACTATATCTGAACCAAGCCTATAAATAAATGCTCTTAAATACACTCCTTTTTTGCAATATAAAACTTGGATATATCCAAGAGCAAGCCTTTAAGCCCTGCTGTGAATCTTATCTTTGTGCTACTGAAATGATGAACTTGTCTCGATACATTTTTCTTAAACTGGAGTTTCCCTAAACAAACCCCATACTATATACAAACATCCAGAGAATACACATTTAGAAAGTGGAGAAGAAGAGTGAGAACATGTTTTAGAATCATGATAGGGCACAGATTTGTGTCTCTAATCCAAATCTCTCAACCTGGTGACCATACAATCACTGTTTTAAAGGACTGCATGTGCATATGCTGTACATTCACAGTGCATGAGGTTAAAAAATGACATTGGTAGCAAAGAGTTGGGTAGTAGGATTTAGTACAGAATGATTAGATAACTTCTGGGTTTCTACCCAATAAGACCCCAGGAGTCCAATAAGACCCAAATCTCTATGGCACAGTCATAGAAGTAATTTATGTAATCTGGTTTGAGCATACAGGAAGAGATGAATACTTAATAGCATGGAGGTTACAACAGACAAGTTGTACCAAAACTTATGCCCATTAGTGTTCAGACGAACATAAGTTGTTAGGTCAATAGGCACAGAATGTTGAGGAGTGTGACCAATCTTTCTTTACCCCTTTACTTTAGCTAATGGTTTCAACACAATACATGGAAAAAATCTTTCAAGAAACAGAAAGAACATTGTACTCTGTGTTTTAGAAAAGTCAGCAATCTAGTCTTACCCAGAGAACATGGTACCAGACAGAGGTGCCCCCAAAATCAATATGAAAATCTGTGTAGCTATCCTGAACTCCCATTAAGCAGTACTTCTGAACAAAAGGCTTAGGAAAGACTGAGTCATCTGGCCAGTAATTTTCCACCCATGAAAGTTTTCTGGCAATTTCAGGAACTTCCACTAATTCAGACATCCTTAAAGACACAAGACACACCATGAGAACACCACACAACAACCGCCTGTCAGTGAAGACAAGTCTCTCCCCATATTATTTTGATCTACATTACCAGCTAAAGTGGAATAAGCTTTACAGCATGACAAGCAGCCACAGTTTCAGTTTACAATATGAATTAAGATAAACCCTGTTCTCAGACTGTACACACTTGCATGCCTCACTATATTGTCATGGTAGCTTATTCAAAACAACAGAAATACATTAAAATAATTGATTTAAATCAACTTTCCAACTTCATTTGAGAAATTATACAGCCGAATCCTGCCTAGGACTGCTGCAGCGTGCAAAAGCACACTGCGCCAAATCCTATCCAGGATCAGGCCAGCGCAGGTGGAGGCCTCCTCGGGGTAAAAGGACATTACCAGGACACGCCTGGGAAGTGGGATAGGATTCAGCCTAGCACGCCGCTGATGAACCCTCCCCCTTCCCAGGCCCGGCCACCCAATCCCACCCCTCCCATTCCACCCTCCCCATGCTACCCAGTGCAGTACTTACCTGCATCTGCCGGCAGTGGCCTGTGTCCAGGGCAGAGTTTGCAGTGCGGGCCTCGGCACTGCCGCTACTAACTCTCTGGGTGTCAAAAACGTGCCTTATAGCACGTTTGCGACACCTGGCTGGCACTGGCAGAACAATACTTCCACCAGTCCTGTCCTGGACAGGATTGCGCTGTTAGTTGGAATACAATGGGTTTTAATGGTTATACTGTACACAGGGCATACGAACTGAATTTCTTTGTGTAGCAGTGTTTAGTGTCTTCCCATAAGCAAGAGCTGACATTTACTTGGAAGAACAGGGGAGAAGGAGGGTTTAACTCTTTTCCCCATGTAGTTTTTCCACCAAATCGGCTGACCCCAAAGATGCTATGGCAGGAAATGGCACATTTGGAAACAAATAGCCAATTTGGGGAAGATGATGTAGAAAAAAAATGGCATTGAACACAGG
Source organism: Plestiodon gilberti rubricaudatus (assembly GCA_026170595.1). Lineage (NCBI taxonomy): Eukaryota > Metazoa > Chordata > Lepidosauria > Squamata > Scincidae > Plestiodon > Plestiodon gilberti. Next base: position 113,520,267 of record JANXHW010000005.1, read on the forward strand.
GTTAATTCCTCCTGCACCCATGCCAGTCCCACACGCATAATGCATACATGTTGTATTGTGTCATATTTATTAAAAATATCAAAGGGGCATACATTTTTCCTATGGTTCTTTAACTGGAAAACCAATCTTTAATGCAGCATATTTGACAGTGGGTCATGGATTCAGTTAAAGACTGTAAATGTAGGCTCTCTAACATGTTTACATTCAAATCAATTTTATTTTAAACCAAGCTGTTTTTTTTTTAAAGGGAAGCTTACTACAACTAAAAGCATTTTTAATTTGTTAAAGTACTGAAAGTACCCTGCGATATATGAACCATGTATAGCCAAGTCCTTGTTCCACCCAACAGGAGGTTACTCCTTTGCTCCCTCAAACCAATTTTAGAGTAGCTTCGGCTATGCAAGTGGTAGGTTGCGACCCACCATTAAGAACAAAAGCTGTCCTCTGCCCCCTTAAGGGACAGGGACAGCATGGTGGCGTTGGTAATCCCAGGGATTGCCACTGCCAAAAAGTGCCCGAAACCGCCGGTTTGGGCCTTACCAGGGTTTGAGGTGGGCTTCGGGGAGGCCTCTGCAGGCCTCCCCAATCTTTGGATCGCCGAAAAATGGCAATTTTCAGGCACTTCGTTTCCATGGAAATCAGAAGTGCTGGAAAATTGTCATTACGAAGATCGGGGAGGCCTGCAGAGGGTCGCATAGGCCTCCCCGAAGCCCCCCAAGCCCCGGTAAGGCTAAAAATGGCAGTTTCGGGGGTATTTTTCCCCTTGACAGTGGCCCCTGGGGATCGCCACCCCCACCCCCGCAGTCACTCATAGTTCTCCTCACCTCACAGGGAGAACTTTGAGAACCACTGTGCTGTGCTTTCAGCAGAAGCATCATAGTCAAACTACTACAATACAGTGGACCCCTTCCATCTGCGGATTCAGGACCCACAGATTTGTCACACTGGATCCGTGAGGTCCATGCAAAAAAAGGCAGAAACGAGGGGTGGGGGTTACCTTTAGCAGCAAACTGCACCTTTTCCAAGCCTCTGGAGGGCTTATCTAAGCTTACCGATCCACTTCCAGATCGCACTAAGACTCTTCCCCCCCCTCCCAGCCTTGTCCCAGAAAGGATTCTGGGACAAGACTGGGAGGAGGGAAGAACCTTCACATGACCCAGAAGTGGATTGGTAAGCTTAGACAAGACCACTAGAGGCTTGGAAATGGCACCGTTTGCTGCTAAAGGATAAAAAACCCGCATTTTCCCCTTCCCCCACCCCTTTAACAGCGATTTTTTTTTAACAGGTATCCATGGATCCTTGCTATGCCCCCCCCCGTGGATAGCCCCCCCTGAACGGATAGTGAGGTCCGACTGTACCTATCTCCAAAATGCCACATGCTGGCCTCCAAGGTCAACTTTTCTACTTAACTACTGCAAATCTTTTGGTAGTCAAACAACTATATTGCTACATTCATTAGCTTGTATTAACAAGAAATGGCTTCCTGTTATTACAGGATTTCCAAACTACTGTATGAAAACTGTATACTCACTTTGTGTCTGAGAATTCAAGGCTGATCACATTTAATACTTTTGGTCTATCAGGGTTTGTGAAATACTTAATATAATTATGGAGTTTCATTTTACTGTCTGCCTGTCTTGCCACATCAATAACATCTATCACTTTATCACCACCTGTAAAAGCAAAACATTATTAATTCTCGATATGGTCAATTTACACCAATAACTATCACTGAAAGTCATATCTAGTGATTTTGGCTTGACACTGGTTTCTACATAAGTGACTGCTCCAGTTTAAGACTACCAAAAGCTATCTAAAAAATAGCAACATCCATCAGAGAACACAATATTGTGTTTTGTTACTTCTACGTAGTAGTATGAAATAAAGACAAAGTTTGTGGAGTATTATAGTATATCACAGATCTACGGTAATCACAGAAGCCTGAAGATTGTCCCTCACATACCAACAAACATTGTACATAAATCTGCCTGCTCACTGACCCAATTTGGAGAGGCTCTGCCTATACCAACTGAGGTAAGGCTGGTAGAAACTCAGGCCAGAGTTTCTGCCATAGGCACCTACACCTAGGCTGATTAACTCCCTGCCCCATGAGGCTTGTCTGGCCCCCTTTCATCACAGCCTTCCAAAAACTGACAACAAAAACTTTTTTTAAAAAAACCAAGCTTCCAGCTTGATGCAAATTGAGCTTGCTGTTTATATTTTTTATATAACTATTGCATTTTGGTTGTTTTTTTTGCTGCACTTTGTATTTCATGTTTTAATAGATCTGGCTGAACATTCAGGTGCAAATTATCTCCCATTTGTTAGAGACTATGATCCTTAGTTCTCCCAATAGAGACCATGATCCTTAATTCTAATTTCAGGGGCTCCCAAACTCAAACATGGTTGTTCATAAAAAATGCTTGTGTGGCACTAAGAGCAGACAGGTTAGCACTCTGCACATCACATTCACAAAGCTGACTGGAAGAGGTTAAACCTCTAATGACTGCATGTATCTCCTTAGGTAGGCCCACCTCAAACCATGTCTTTAAAATGTTCCAAGAATATTTACCAAGTATTTCTACTCTATTCTTTGTATTGCGAAGCATACACCATACCTACGTATCGTTCCACATCCAGAACAGAGAAAGTAGAGGGAGGAAGTCTGAGACCCAAGCCATCTAATTTAGGAACCATTATGGGAACATCAAATCCATGCTTCTCGAGGTATCTGTGCGTCAACTGGCTGCCATGCATTTTCAAAATGATTTCATCAGCACTGGAAAAAAATCACTTTTAACATTTAAAAAGCCAATAGTATAATTTCATTTAAAATAATCCTCCATGTTTGTTCAATCACACCCAATCTAAGTAGTGAGTGAGTGAGTTAATAACTACAAACAAATTAGCACTTAAGGCAACAGCATTTAAGGCTTCCTTCAGATATCTGTAGCATTTGTATACATAATCTGTACATTTTCAGTAACTTCCCTTGACTATAGTGTAGTAAATTGACACAGCAACCTTGATCCACTGAAATAAATATGATTGTTTTCCCTGCAGTACTAGAGTCTTTCTTCAACATGATTAGATGCCCTCGTCGAAAGAGACCTCAACAATCCAGTTTCTATGTGATAAAGTTTAAAGCAGTGATCTTCAACTTTTGGATCATGACCTCAAGGTCCAGAGGGAGACGTCTTTTCCCTTAAGGGGAGTGGCAACTCTGCTGTGACGTCAGGATGACGCCGCCGACTAACAGTTTGGACTTATCCAGAGGCGGCTGCGGCTGGAGACAACGCACAACCCGGGTTCTCACCACTGCAGACAGGCAAATCCATCCCCCTTTTTTTTACTTAAGTCGTTGGCGGCAGTGCCAAATTGCAAGGACTTACAGCAACCTTTACATTTGGGTAAAGATTGAAGATCACTGGTTTAGAGTATTAATGCAGAATCATTGTTTGAAGCAGCTAGATGATCCTTGATATAAGTAGGCACACACACCCAAGAATTAGGAAATAATCTGCCTACCAGAAAGACTTTCTTCACCCTTGACAAGTCTTGCGCAGTTGACATAATGTCTCAAGGAGACCACCATCCGAACTATATGTTATTTATTTATTTTAAAAAATTATACCCCAGCCTTATCCTATGCCAAGGCAAATGCCCAAGGTGGCTTACAACAAGGATTAAAATATATAATTTAAAACAATACATAAAATAAATTAAATAATAAAATCCACGGGGGGGGGGGAGAGAATATGGAGCTGAGAAGCAGCAAAGCAGCAAAGGTTGCTGTAAGTCCTTGCAATTTGGCATCGCCGCCAACAACTTAAGTAAAAAAGGGGGGGTGGACTTGCCTGTTTGTAGTGGTGAGCAAACACAGGAGTCAGACAACAACCCATCACCCAAACGCTAGACGAGCCCTCGCCAAAAAGTCATGAGGGAGGGGGTACCATATTTTTCGCTCCATAGGACGCATCGGACCATAGGACGCATGCATCCTATGGAGCAAAAAATAGGGGAAAAAAGTTTTTTTTAATAAAAATAAAAATAAAAATGTAAGCAAAATACACTTACCAGGGCTTCAGGGAGGCCTGCAGAGGCTCCTGCAGGCCTCCCCGATCTTCATTTCGTCAAAAAACTGCCATTTTCGGCCACTTCCGGTTTTCGTCAAAACAGGAATTGGCCGAAAATGGCCGTTTTTTGACGAAATGAAGATCGGGGAGGCCTGCACAAGCCTCTGCAGGCCTCCCTGAAGCCCCGGTAAGTATTTTTCTTTACTTTTTTATTATTCGCTCCATAAGACGCAGGCTTTTTCCCCCCTATTGTTTGGGGGGGGAAGTGCGTCTTATGGAGCGAAAAATACGGTAGTTCTCAAGTCAAGCAAGAAGTTTCACAATTGTGGTGCCACAACAGGGAAGGCTCGCCAATGTGCTGCCATTCCCCTAACTTGAGACTGAGGGGGCTCTCCTGTGAGTGCCACCTCTGATGACCTAAGAGAGTGGGCCGGAATGTATGAGAGAAGGCGGACCCTCAGATATCCTGGAACCAAACTGTGAAGAGTTTTAAAGGTCATTACCAGCACCTTGAATTGGGCTCAGAAATGAATGGGCAGCCTGTGCAGCTGCTGAAGCAGTGGTTCAACAGAGTCAAACCGCCTAGCTCCAGTGACCACCCGGGCCACCGCATTCAGCACTAATTGCAGCTTCTGAACCATCTTCAAGGGCAGCCCCACGTAGAACGTGTTACAATAATCCAGCCTTGATGTCACTAAGGCATGGACCACAGTGGTCAGGTCCGATCGACTCAAGTACAGCCGCAGCTGGTGCACCAGCCGAAGCTGGGCAAATGCACCCCTGGCCACAGCTGCCACCTGGCTTTCCAGGGAGAGCTGTGAATCCAGAAGTACTCCCAAACTGCGCACCTGTTCCTGCAGGGGGAGTGCAACCCCCTTCACAGTGGGCAGATGATTCAGTATTTGCATCGAGGCTTTCCTGACCAGTAGGACCTCTGTCTTTTCTGAATTCAATCTCAGCCTGTTAGCCCTCATCCAGACCCCAACCGCCTCTAGGACTTCCACAGCCTCCCCGGAACAAGATGGCAAGGAGAGAGAGAGCTGGGTGTCATTGGCACATTGATAATTATGTTTTCAAACACAGTATGTCCCTCCTTACATTGAATCTGATCAATAACTAGGCTTGTTTCACCTGCTCTTACAACTTCTAACGTGAAGTATCTTACCTTGGAAACGAACGTGCACGTAGTTGTTTAACAAATGTTCGTGTTCCAGCTTGAACTGGCTTGGAACCATCATCAAATTCAGTATAATCATGTCTGTGCCAATTTCTTCTCTTCTTCACTAAATAATGTGGATTAAAGTATTAAATTAGCTTCTAAGACTGTAAACACCATCAAATTTGTACCATTTTCTTCCACCAAGGTGTTCAGGGGTTACTCCATTTTATCCTAACACCTTGTGGGGTGGCCCAGGATTAGTGTGTGGAGGTGGCCCAAGGTCACCCAGGGAAATTCACAGTTGAACAGGGGTATAAACCAAGGTTTCTCTAGTCCAAGTGCAACTCTCAACACCCTGGCTCTCAGTGAATGTCAACTAGTTTCAGATTAGCTGCTCCACAATACACAATTAAAACCATCTTCCTCTGCCCAAAGCTGAAGAAACATTTACACTGGATGGAGACACCATTAAAATGGTAAACTGATTTTACTATAATAGACAGCAGATATGCCAGGGGAGGGGGAGGGACCACACACAAGAATTTGGGATGTTGTCATTTCCCAAGTTGTTCTTCCAAACATGAGACTTTGAATTCAGCTTTATATTCCTTGAGGTGGCATGTGGAACTGCTGGTAAAATATCAGAAATCTGATCTAGACGTTACATGTTCATTATTTCAAAAGCTGAGAAATCTTATTTTATACCTATTTGAAGCAGCAGAAGAATATTGCTACGATATGTCTGACTAACCTCCTACATCCTCAACATATCTTCAAATTATAGTTATCTACTAAAAAGAAGTCCGATATCTGAATAAAGTTGAAAAATTCTTATTCAAGGTAAATAGGGATGCCAAGTAATGCGAGTCTGTCAACAAAGGCTTGCATTTGCCTGGATTACAGCCTACCAAAGGCTAGCACACACTGGACAGCCAGCATATGGAAAATGTTTTAAAAGTTTCCCAGATAAAGGCATTTTCATAAGACAAGTCACTGTATATAACACCTCATCACAGGGACTGGGAGATTCTCTACACCGCTGTAAAAAAAAAAAAAAGAGAGAGAGAGAGAGAAAGAATGCGACTACTTTGTTGATGCATAGAAACAGCTTGTTGTATAGAGGCAGCTGCCATACAGAGTCATTTAAAGCAGCTTCCATGCAGCAGCCGTTTTGTGTATGTCAACTCTTAGTATGCAATTTCTGTGCAGAATGACGCATATCATTCTTTCCATGTGCACACACCTGTTTCTACAAGCTCAACGACCACTTTGGAAAGCAGCCAATGGCAACTGACAGTTATTAAGGTAGGCAGCTGCTCTACAAAAGGTGCAAGACAAAAAGGCTCTGATGTAACTGAACTCCTCTTAAGGACAAATCAGTACGTCTGTTAAAAGGTTAATGTTACTTATAAGTAATTATACTATTACAAACCACATTTTCAAATGTAGAGATTACTCTATTCAAAATGTTCATTTTTTAAAAAAAAGAGTTATCTGGAAATAAAACCAAACTCCATTTCAACTCAATCACACAGTGGAAAGGGATAAATTTAAAAAAACTATTTTGGTTTGCAGTATAACCCAACTAGACTGAAAGTACTTTTACATCAACTGTTAAGAAGGCTTTTTCAAAGGGGTACTGTAATATATTTGACAGAATTATCCCAAAAGATATATTGACTTCTAACTTTATCCTCCAATATATACTTTTGGTTTCAGAGCAATTAAACATGATTACCTAATGTGAAATACAATGCTCCAGTTTAATGATCCAAAGGTTAAAATTATATTCAAATATACTTCATGGATAAAAGGAGTCAGCTTTCAAAAAGTGTAATCCCTCAACAATATCAGATAACAGCCAATATGTTGTTCTGTACTTCAATAGTGACTAAATCAAATTCAGATTCTTAAGGCACCACACATAGAAAATATTAGGGTACACAGAGAGAGAGAGATGTTAAGATACAGAGATCTCTTCTCATGTATTACCATACATAAGGGAAGACAATCAGAGGACAGGCTAGTTCAGGATTAACTCACAGCACAATCCACCGTAAGGATCCACAATCCACCGTAAGGATCCAGCCGGCGGCCTAGGGCCGCCCGCCGGATCCTGAGCCCCGGTGGCCGTTTTGCCACCAGGCCGGAGGTCTACTCGGGGAAGGGGACCCTTTCCCGAATGCAAACCGGAGCAGGCCCTATGTCGGAGGAGGCCATGTAACGGACTAGCCGCCTGGCGGGGGGCCGGGATATGGCCGAGGCCATTACCCGCCCCCTCCTGGGGCGGCTACACCAATGGCCCCCCTCCCTTGCGCGGCAAACAGCCCCCACACCCGCCGGATCCCAGCTTACCTGGTCCAGCGGCCGCTCGGGCGCCCCAGCGACGGAGCAAGGGAGGCTGGCCTCCCTTGTTCCAGAGTTGACATGAACGTGCTTTACGGCACGTTCACGACGTCTCCCGGCGACGGAACGCTCGTTCCATCGCCGGCTTCTCCCCCCAGGATTGCACTGTCAGTTTTGCAGCCAGGGCTTTTTGTAGTAACATCATTTTGTGCAATCAGATTGGCCTGGTGACCTCCCTCTGCCTGTGCCTCCCTCTGTCTGTACAGTGAGGCCCTGGTATTCGCTCCCCCCCACACACACAATACCGAAAACCCATAGACAGGGGAATAGATTTTATGTCAGATGAACATTTACAGATTTTAAAGTTTAATATTAGATTGTTTATTATTGCGTAAGTTTTATCCTGACCTTCTTGGCCACCGTTTCCCTAGGCAAAGTGGAAAACATCTAGTAAATAAACTGCCACATGCATTTCTGCTTTAACATTCATTACTTACTTAAGGAGGGTCCATGAAGTACTGCACAATTAGGACAGTGGTATAGGTCAATGTCAACAGCATGGTGCTCTTCTACTTTGACGCAACTAAAAAGGAGAGGGGGAAAAGAATGTTTAGGAACTCTTCTTCAAAGCAAATTTCATTGCACTTTTAGAGAAAAGTTATCAGAATCTATAAATACCAACATTAGGACATCTGAAAATTAGAATTGTTTTTACCATACTAAAGTAACAGTCACAATCTTGACAACACTTCACAACTGATTTTACTTTCCACTTCTAGCCCCTCTGCCTTTAGGTATGGCAGCAAGGGGCGGGAAGGAAGAGTAGAATGTGGTTTATACCTGACACTACAGCTAGAAAAGCAATTCATTCTTCCCTTACCATGTTCATGATAAGAGAGGGAAGGCTGATAAATGCTTCATCTAACAGTCATCTAACACAGCATTCCTCAAACTGTGGGTCGGGACCCAGTGGAGCTACGGCGAGGCGGGCTGCGGGGTGTGACGGGTCTTCACACTCCTCTTGGTAGTACCAATAGGAGGAGCGTGAACACCCGTCTAAAGGAGCATCAATGCTACCTCAAACTAGGACAGAGTGACAAATCAGCCATAGTAGAGCATGCCCTGGATCAGGGTCATAGTATCAAGTTTGAGGATTCGCAGGTCTTAGTTAGGACCAATCAATATCTGCCAAAGTTACATCATAAAGATATGCAGACACACGAATGCAGTTAACAAGAAAGAAGAATTGCTTAAATTAGAATGTTTACTGTCGTCTGAAGATGCCACAGATGTTCGTGGCGAAACATTTAAGACCTGTGATATTTTGATGTTTTAACATTTTAATATTTAATTGGACGAAATTTTTCCCGGCATGACTAAAAGTTTTTAACTCAGTGATTTGTTCTCATCGCGAAAATCTAAGAACTTGTTTCCCTAAAAGTTCAATGCCTATGCCTTTTTGAGAACATAAGAACATAAGAAGAGCCCTGCTGGATCAGGCCAAAAGCCCATCTAGTCCAGCTTCCTATATCACACAGTGGCCCCACCACATGCCTCAGGGAGCACAAGACAACAAGATAACCTGTTTCCCGTTGTCACTCCCTTGCACCTGGCACGGAGAAAACCCACTTCTAAAACCAGGAGGTTGCTTATGGCTTGTAACCTGTGATGGTCTTTTCCTCCATGAATCTGTCCAAACCCCTTTTAAAGGCATCTAGGCCAGGTGCCATCACCACATCCTATGGCAAGGAGTTCCACAGATGAATTACACGCTGGGTAAAGAAATATTTTCTTCTGTCTGTTCTAACTCTCCCTCCACTCAATTTTAGTGCATGTCCCCTGGTTCTGGTGTTATGCGAGAGGGAGAAGAATTTCCCTCTATCCACTCTCTCCATCCCATGCATAATTTTATAAGTCTCAATCATGTCCCCCCTCAGGCGCCTTTTTTCTAGGCTGAAAAGCCCCAGACGCTGTAGCCGTTCCTCATAAGGGAGGTGCTCCAGCCCACGAATCAATCTGGTCACTCTTTTCTGCACCTTTTCCAATTCAACTATATCCTTTTTGAGGTGTGGTGACCAGAACTGGACACAATACTCCAGATGTGGCCTTACCATCGATTTGTACAAAGGCATAATAATATTGGTCGTTTTATTCTCAATCCCTTTTTTAATGATCCCGAGCATGGAATTGGCCTTCTTCACAGCCGCCGCACACTGGGTTGACACTTTCATCGACCTGTCCACCAGCACCCCAAGATCTCTCTCTTGATCCGTCACAGACAACTCAGAACCCATTAGCGTATATGTGAAATTTTGGTTTCTTCCCCCAATGTGCATCACTTTGCACTTACATTGAAGCGCATCTGCCATTTTGCTGCCCATTCTCCCAGTTTGGAGTGATCCTTCTGGAGCTCTTCACAATCCCTGCTGGTCTTCACCACCCGGAAAAGTTTAGTGTCATCCGCAAACTTGGCCACCTCACTGCCTATCCCCAACTCCAGGTCATTTATGAATAAGTTGAAAAGCACCGGTCCCAAGACCAATCCTTGGGGCACAACGCTTTTCACCTCTCGCCATTGTGAAAATTGCCCATTGACTCCCACTCGCTGTTTCCTGGTCTTCAACCAGTTTCTAATCCACAAGAGGACCTGCCCTCTTATTCCCTGACTGTGGAGTTCTCAGGAGCCTTTCATGAGGGACTGTGTCAAACGCCTTCTGAAAATCCAGATATATAATATCCACGCGTTTGCTCGCATCCACATGCCTGTTGACCTTTTCAAAAAATTCTAACAGGTTTGAGAGGCAAGACTTCCCCTTGCAGAAGCCATGCTGACTCTCCCTCAGCAGAGCTTGTTCTTCTATGTATTTTAAGATTTTATCCTTAATGAGACTTTCCACCATCTTCCCTGGAACAGATGTTAGGCTGACCGGCCTGTAGTTTCCCGGGTCCCCCCTCCTTCCTTTTTAAAAGATTGGCGTGACATTAGCTATCCTCCAATCCTCTGGCACAGTGGCCGTTTTAAGGGACAAGTTGCATATTTTGGTCAAGAGGTCAGCAACTTCATTCTTGAGTTCCTTCAGAACTCTCGGGTGGATGCCATCCGGGCCTGGTGATTTATTGATCTTTATTTTGTCAATTAAGTCTGAGACGTCTTCTCTTTTAACCTCTATTTGACTTAATTCTTTAGTCAGGGGAGACCGTTCTAGCAGCGGTATTTGCCTGAGGTCTTCTGCTGTGAAGACAGATGCAAAGAACTCATTTCTCTGCAGTCTCCAAGTCCCCTTTTATCACCCCTTTCTCTCCCTCACCATCCAGCGGACCAACCATTTCCCTGGCAGGTTTCCTGCTTCTAACATATTTGAAGAAGCTTTTATTATTCCCTTTTATGTTGCCTGCCATATGTTCCTCAAAGTCTTTCTTGGCCTCCCGTATTATCTTTTTACATTTCTTTTGCCACAGTTTGTGCTTCTGTTTATTTTCCTCATTAGGGCAAGACTTCCATTTACGGAAGGAAGCTTCCTTGCCTTTTATAGCCTCTTTAACTGTGCTTGTTAGCCATGCCGGCACCCTCCTGGCCTTAGTCGAGCCCTTCCTCCTTTGTGGGATACACTCCTGCTGGGCCTCTATGACTGTTGTTTTAAACAGCCTCCATGCACTCTGGAGCAATTGGACTCTTTTTACCTTCCCTTTCAGCTTTTTTTTTAACTAGTCTCCTCATTTTGGGGAAGTCTGCCCTTCGGAAGTCAAAGGTTTTTGTGTCAGATTTGCTAGGCACTCTCCCCCCAACATGCATGGCAAAACAGATCGCAGCATGGTCACTGTTCCCCAATGGTTCGGTAACATTTACCTCCCTGACCAGATCTTGAGTGGCACACAATATCAAATCCAGAGTCACCTGTCCTCTGGTCGGTTCCGTGACAAGCTGCTCTAAGGCACAGTCATTTAACATATCCAGAAATCCAGTCTCTCTTTCATGACCTGAGCATGAATTGACCCAGTCGATGTGAGGATAATTGAAGTCCCCCATGACTACAACCCTGTCTCTCGTTGACACCTTGCGTTGAGAAATGTAAGCAGGGAGTAAAACCACCCCATTAACAAGTTATCTTACATTTTATGTGTATCAGATTAGCAAGGAAAGAATTAATATTTCACACCAAAGTAGTAATAACAGCAGTACAGGACTGAACAGTTGAGGATGACAATTATACACCTGAAGAAAGACTCGCAGTGCAATCCTAGCCATGCCTACTCAGTAGTAAGTCCCATTGTGTTCAATGGGACTTACTCCCAGAAAAGTGTGGACAGAATTGTAGCCTCAATCTAATGCCTATGAACACACATCTATAATTTCAATCAAATATGTCAGTGAATTGCAGTACACTTGTAAAACTTTTACTTACCAAATAACCCTGAGCATAAGTGGATGGGTAGGTAAAATCATCATAAATACTACTGCCCAATGAAGTATTATTGGGCAATGGAAAGTCAAATTAAGACAAGTTAACAAAGGTATTATTATTATTATTATTATTAACAGTATTTATATACCGCTTTTCAACAAGAAGTTCACAAAGTGGTTTACAGACTAACTCAAATGATTAAAATGGCCCCCTGTCCCAAAAGGGCTCACAATCTAAAAAGATGCAGAACACCACCAGCCAACAGTCACCAGAAAAGACACTGTGCTGGGGTGAAAGGGGAGCAGTTACTCTCCGCCTGCTAAATATAAGAGGAGCACCACTTGAAAAAGTGCCTCTTGCCCAGTTAGTAGGGGTAAAGATTATGGTTGGATAACAGTCACAATGTTTGTATAAAGTTCGGGGCATCTATTGTTCAGTAAAGATGCAAACTGCCAGTCACTCATCACCAGTCATTCCAGCTGACTGAAAATGTTTCAAACACACAATGAGATAAATTTTCAGTATACCCATAACTGACAAACCTACTTTATCCAAACAAAGTAGTTTACCTCCCTTTCTTACCCAAACATTCCTCTTTGCTGGTGGCTATGATAAGAAAACATTACCCTGGAAAAGGTTTGCATAATTCTTCATAACTTAGGGATGTTTGTACTGTACCAACAAAGGTGTTTCCCAAAGTGAAGCTCACCCATGAGGTGAGATGGCACAAGAAGTAGATGGGCACAGGTGGCACCCTACATCCAGTGGTCACACCTGCAGCTGCTTCACCTTGCCCCTATTTGTGCCGACATACTTTCTCCATCCTCTTTGACTATCAAAGAGACTATTCTCTTTGATAGTCCCATTGAAGGGACTAACAAGACAGCTTACACCAGCGGTTCTCAATCTTTTCAGTCTCTGGAGCCCTTTACACTCCTTAACAGAGTCTTGGTGAGCCTCGCCAGCGCGTGCAAGGAGTCTTGGGAAGCCCCAGAGCGCCAGCACATGCACAGAATGGCACAGTGCCAAGCGGATGGCGGCCACTTATAATATGCTCATGAAGCCCCTGAAGGGGTCTCAGAGAGCCCCAGGGCTCCTAGGAGCACACTTTGAGAAACATTGGCTTGTACCACATCAAGACAATTCAACAGTCTGAGCAATTTCTGTAAATTCCATTTAAAATGGGTGTTATTGGTCTGCCGAACAAGTAAAATAAATTAGGTTCAGTCCCACCTCCCCAGAATAAAAAAAAATAGTGAGCGCCCAGAGTGGTACTCACCTTGACCAAGGGAAGCAAAGAACTCTGCCTAGAGCTACAAATTGGACTATAAAATAAGCGCTATCCTGCAGTCTAGAGGCTTTTAACTGCATACATCTTCCTTTCCAAAAAAGAAAGTTTGAATAATTTCTGACCCAAATAGCTACAGCTCCTCCCCCAGCTTTCCTATCACCCTTACAGGTTCAGCTTCCAAGAGAAATTGGGCTAATGGGGCAGAAGGTGAGGAGCCAGAGAAGCATAAATGTGTTCAGCAGAAATATATGCAAAATCTTGCTCTCAGGTATACATAAATCCTGTGTGTGTGTGTGTGTGTGTGTGTGTGTGTGTATTTATATTTATTTAAAAATCAAGTGTTCGTCTGTATCAATCTAGGACAGAAGTAGACCTAGTGTTTGAAGTTCTCAGAATGTTATTCTTCCCCTTCCCTACTTTTCTATTTCTGAGCAGCCTTAAAAGTGAATAAAACATGTAAAAAGAACAATAAAGTGTATAAAGTGAGCTCAGCAACCTACTTGCAGTATGTCACCCGAATGCTTTAGCTGAAAATAAACAGATCTATACTACCACATGTATTAAAAATTCATAACACTTTCTTACTCTAGTTCGCTTAAAAAAATAACGTAAAAGTGATTTCATGTAGAAGCTTTTTGCCTTTGTGGCAACATCAGCATTAAACCTTGCTGAGCAAGAACGAACTCAACATTTTCCGCAAGAATCACCAATTTAAAGGCCTACATTACTTAATGCCAAACTAATGGAGATGAAATATTTATTCCAAGCCTGACCTGGAAAACTAGCATTATATGTAGGCAGAAACTTGGTACTAGTAGGAGGCAGGCATAAAGACATTTGAAACTTCTAACGAATGAATTAGCTTGGTATATTTTGATGTCAATGTTACCATTACCAATATTAATAAGATACTCAAAAGAGGAACTAAAGTGAAGAAGAACTAAAGAGCCTCTTGATGAGGGTGAAAGAGGAGAGTGCAAAAGTTGGCTTGAAACTCAACTCAACATTAATAAAACTAAGATCCTGGCCTCTGGTCCCATCAATTCCTGGCAAATAGAAGGGGCAGAGATGGAAGCAGTAACAGATTTTACTTTTGGGGGCTCCAAGATCACTGCAGACGGAGACAGCAGCCATGAAATTAAGACGCTTACTCCTTGAAAGGAAAGCTATGGCAAACTTAAACAGCATAATAAAAAGCAGAGATATCACCATGCCAACAAAAGTTCGTATAGTCAGGGCCATGGTGTTCCCAGTAGCAATGTATGGTTGCGAGAGTTGGACCATAAGGAAGGCTGAGCGCCGAAGAATAGATGCTTTCGAACTGTGGTGCTGGAGAAGACTCCTGAGAGTCCCTTGGACTGCTAGGAGATCAAATCAGTCAATCCCAAATGAAATCAACCCTGACTGTTCCCTGGAAGGACAGGTACTAAGGCTGAAGCTCAAATATTTTGGCCACCTAATGCGAAGAGAGGACTCTCTGGAGAAGACTCTGATGCTGGGAAAGATTGAAGGCAAAAGGAGAAGGGGAAGGCAAAGGATGAGATGGTTAGACAGCATCACCGATGCAACGAACATGAAAATGAGCGAACTCAGGAAAATAGTGGAGGACAGGAAGGCCTGGCGGGATGTGGTTCATGGGATCACGAAGGGTCGGACACGACTTAACGACTGGACAACAACAAAAGGGGTAGATTCCTATCATCCTGAAGAGTTTGTGCCCCATGCTTCCGGTTTCTCATTACTATTTGGCCATTTGAAAATGCACAAATGCACTCGTATTATAGCGGAGATACAAAAATTCTCTTTTGAGCATTACAATAACGCAATGAACAGAAAGTACAATGTACCCGTGTTTCCTGATTCCTTTCTATTCATGCAACACATAAAAATCACATAATTTGCTTATGAGGTTCACTACAACTGCAGGCAGAGAGCCTGAGAATTTTAAACTGGGCTGATTTGAAAAACTCACATTTTCCCCATAATTTAAAAATCATCAGGTTAAGCATAGCTCATACAATCTGCTGGCTCATAGCACAGAGCAGGCAAGCAGTCTAAATATTAGAGAGGTTCCCGAACTTTAACAGGAAGCAGTTCCTGCTTCCCGTTTAACATATAAGCATGCTGGCTTATACCATTTTGTTTAAGGAAGAGATGCACTTGCTTGGCACCAGAAACATAACAAGGGTAATGGGCGTAGGGGCTGTGGGGGAAAGGGTTAGCTCTTTTCCATGGTTTCAATTAACTGTGGTGAGAGCTGAAACCTATGTCCCGCAGATACAGAGACGACGACACCTGTACAGCTACAAGTGACAAACATGTGGGTAAGAACCTCTCTTGATAGGACCCATAACATACTATGGGGAGAGGGGGGGGGATGAGAGAACAAATTGCGAACAGTGGGGAACAAATGAAACACAAAGTACACTAAGGGCCCAATCCTATCCAACTTTCGAGCACTGATGCAGCCGCAGTGCAGCCCTGAGGTAAAGGAACAACATTCCCTTACTTTGAGGAGACTTCCGTGACCGACCCCCCCCCACCGCAGCATGCAGCACATGCCCCGTTGGCACAGTTGCATCAGCACTGGAAAGTTGGATAGGATTGGGCCCTTAGTTAGTGCAGTGCCGGTGGGAGACCGGGCCAGCCTGCTTGCCTGTGCCGCGCGAGCCTCCAGCAGGCGCGCGCAGCATGGGCAGCTGCAGGCTGTCGTTCGCCCGGTCTCCCACCGGCTCCGTGTGGTGCCAGTGGGAGACCGGGCCAGCCTGCTTGACCGTGCCGCGCGAGCCTCTGGCAGGCGCGCGCAGCACGGGCAGCTGCAGGCTGTCGTTCGCCCAGTCTCCCACCGGCTCCGTGCGGTGCCGGTGGGAGACCGGGACGCAAAGCCTGCTTGCCTGTGGTGCCAGCTCGACGGGGAGCAGCGCGAGGACGAGGAGCGCAAGGACGACCAGCACAATGGATGGAGTAAGTTAATTTATTTAATTTTTAATTGTGAAATTAAATAATTAAATTCGACCGTGCTTCGCGCCCCCTTTAGTTTTAAAATTATTTTTATTAAATTTTAAATTATTTAATTAATTGATTGATTGACTATGGGGGTGTGTGTCCCGGTTGGGGGTGGGAAAAATATGGCAGGTCTACCCTTAGTAAAGCTCATGCATCTCATGTCCTAGTCTGCAAAAGACTGTCACAACATTTTTGCATGGAAACTTTCATGGCCAGCAATTATGAACAAGGACTTGGGTATCACAGGCAACATAGCCATGTATATAAAATAAACTGACGTGAATAAAAACAAAATTACCAAACTGCTTGTGTCTTTCGTTGTTAAGAAATACAGGCAGGCAAAATTATAAACTGCTTGCACTTTCTGTTGTTAAAATCCACAGGCAGGCAAATACTGTTAAGATCCAAAGTCCAGTAGTTAAAACTCCAACGTTTTAAAGTGAGCTAATTGAACATTTCAGCTGCTCTTCATGATAAAGGGACGAGTGCTACTCTTACCATTCAACAGCTACCAATCTTTTAGATTGTTTTCCTTGACAATGTTTCCGGAAGGAGGAAACGAAACGTTGGAGTTTTAACTACTGAACTTTGGATTTTAACAGTATTTGCCTGCCTGTGGATTTTAACAACGGAAAGTGCAAGCAGTTTGTAATTTTGCCTGCCTGTATTTCTTAACAACGTAAGACACAAGCAGTTTGGCAATTTTGTTTTTATTCAAGTCAGTTTATTTTATATACATGGCTATGTTGCCCGTGATACCCAAGTCACTGTCACAGCAAATCTGCTAGTCTTTTAGTGCCTCAACTCCATTTTTGCTGCAACAGGCTAACAAGGTAGCTTTCATTAATAATGTCAAATACTCAGCTGGAATGAAACTGCAAAACAGCATTCTAGAGCTAGAGGACTTTATGATGGAATCCAGGCTGTGCTAATGGGATCTATCACCAATTGGGGAAGTCCTTAATACTATAACGGCGCGATCCAGCCATTATACATTATATGCCGATGGAGTGACGACTCGCCAGCGCTGGGTGTTGTAAACGTGCCGTAAGTCACGTCTGATACCTGGTGAGTAAGCAGTGCCGGCAGAGAGGCCAGTGCCGCTCACTGGGCCCCGGCCGCAGCCAGCACCGGCGGACGCAGGTAAATCCTGCGTGGGGAGGGCGGACTGGGTTGGGAAGGGAGGGGGTAACTGGCCAGCCAGGCCAGGCATAGGGTAGAGATTATCGGCGGTGCACTTCACCAAATCCTATCCCCAGTCCCAGGCCTGGCCAGCCTTACACCGGCTCCTCAGATTTGCGACCACCATTTTGCCAGCGCACATCCGAGAAGGCCCATAGGAGTAGCTGGTGCTTTACCCGCTGGTGCTCTACCCGAGGGAAAGGGACAAGTGTCCATTTCTCCCAAGGAGCGCTTAAGCTCCACCAGCGCGAGCCCAATCCTGTTTAGGATGCAGCGGCCGCCTGAGGTGCGTCGCTGTTGCATTCTACACAGGATTTCACTGTAAGTTAACAATTACTCCAAGCATTCAATATGAATACATGCTATACATTTATATAATTATTCAAAATTATTCACATTTGTTTTTCATCTAAAATCTACTTTCAAAACTTTGATTTAAAGTGTTAACTAGATTCTTGTCTGATACGTGTGAAATATGACAGAAGAATATGGATGTTTTACATAAAATATATTTCATTACTTTTACATACATCAAGACAGTTAGCTAAAAAAAATCAAAAGAAAAAGTATGTACCAGTGCGTAATGCGCATGGAGGATTCGGGAAGATGAGACAAGAAGGTGTGGGGCAGTCAGAGCTGCTGGAGTGTTCTAGTCACTCTGGGCCTGGGCGAGCAGAGTGAGTACTTCCCGGCTGGACGGAGTGTACTCCCCCCTAAAAGTGGCAGAAAGACCCGTGGGCAGCTTTTTTGCCGTGGCATTGCCAAATTGAGGTGGCAACACGGCAAAAAGCACCCCCGGCAGTTTTTAGCCCGCTTTTAGGGGGGGTGCACTCAGTCTTTAGGCCGCTTGCAGAGGGGAGCGCTGCCAACGGCCTAAAAACGATAAAAAAATCACAGGGGGTGCTTTTTTGCCATGTCGCCAGCAAATTTGGCACCCCCTGCCAAGTGTCATCCCCAACACCCGGGGAGCACCACCACCCCACAACAACAACACTGATCAATGCTACCTCAAACTAGGACAGAGTGACAAATCAGCTATAGTAGAGCATGCCCTAGATCAGGGTCATAGTATCAAGTTTGAGGATTCGCAGGTCAGTTAGGACCAATCAATATCTGCCAAGGTTACATTATAAAGCCATACAGATATGCAGACACACGAATGCAGTTAACAAGAAAGAAGAATTGCTTAAAGTGAACGATGCTTGGCTTCTGGTTCTTAAAACAGATACAAATTGGACACAAGAAGAGTTAAAAGTTAGTTTAGCTCAGAGCGAGACACTTCTGGGTGATGGAAGTTCCATTTAGAATAGCAGCCTGTAAATGTAGAAGAGAAGGGACCGTTTAGGTTTTCAGTTGGTCTTAGAATGTTTACTGCCGTCTGAAGATGCCACAGATGTTCGTGGCGAAACATTTAAGAGCTGTGATATTTTGATGTTTTAACATTTTAATATTTAATTGGACGAAATTTTTCCCGGCATGACTAAAAGTTTTTAACTCAGTGATTTGTTCTCATCACGAAAATCTGTGATATTTTGATGTTTTAACATTTTAATATTTAATTAAACGAAAAAAATTTCCTGGCATGACTAAAGTTTTTAACTCAACGATCCATACAATTTGTGATTTCCAGTGTTAAAACACTGGAATTGCCAACAACATGAACCAGCACTGTGAAGTCTAATTAGAATGCCATAGCTTACTACCTTCAATTTCTGTAATCTGGAAGTCAACTGACAAGCCCCACACTCTCCCAACATAGAAGTGATTTTCACTATATCTATGTTTCATAGATTATAGGTTTTATTACAGTTAGGATTCCAGTACATACTGGATATGAACGTGCAAAGCATGGGCTGCAACTTCAGCACACCTGCACAAGCATAGAGCCTCTAGGAAAGCTGGACATCAACGCTGGATAATCAAACACCAAAGCTCCCTTAGGATTGCGGGACAGGGTCTGAAGTCTGATCTAGAACGGATTCCTTTTTTACATCAAGTCTTTCCAATTATACTTTCCATCTCCAGGCAGACATCCAGAAAACTATCCTGTTACTCTGAACAACAACTCCAATTATGGGCAAGTCACTCATCATCGCTAATTACACTAATGTCAAAATCCTATACTTACTTGGGAGTAAGACCCACTAAATATAGTGGGACTTCTGAGTAAATGGATTGCACTATGACAGTTTATCAAATATGGCATCTTGATTAAAAAAAGGAATAAAAATGAAAAACCTAACTGGAAGTAAAAATGACAGTTTACTTTCCTTATTCTTCTATATCTGAGTGACTAGAAGTTTCTAAAGCATCTCTCCGTTTCCCCCAATGAGCAATTACCAAGTTAAACAGCAGGTTTCATTTTCCCCCACAAAAGTATATTAAATAAGCAAAATTAAAAATATCAAACACTCCGAAGACCATAGCAAAATTCACACACAGATTTTGGACAACAGATTTCTGCCAGGATATACAGACTACAAATGCCCTACAAATCATATAACATATATGCTAGTTTCCGCGCCTCCCAGTTTGGGAACCACTACCCTATGAGGACCCAGGGGCCTTTGGGAGAAAGTCCATTGGGCAGTGGGAGGTGTCACCACTGAAGGCCTCAACATCAAAGGTGCCAGTTCTTCTTCATTCTTGCTCTCCAAGGAGCTGCTGGGAGGGAGAAGAGCTACTGCCCCAGTCCACCCAGCATACCGTGAGGAAAGGGCATTGTTCCTGATCACGTGTCAGGGACATATGATATGCTAGATAGAAGATCCCCTTGGCTGCAACTTCCTGGCTCATGTTTTCTGTTGTGTTCTGAGATGCACATCGCCCCTTCACTTTGGATTGGATGCAAGGTCAAACCATGGTTTGGTGGTCAAACCATTGAGTGGATGCAATGGTCAAACCATTGATTGAATGCAAGGTCAAACCAGATAAAATTCAAGCTCATGCTCTCCCTCCTTCCATTCATGCTTCAATTCCCCCTATGGTCGTCCACAAAGCAGGAAGACAGGGAGGAAATTGCAGAGCACAGAGAGAGGGGGGAAGGGGGGGGAGGAATGCAAGTCAGAAGCTTGGTTCCCAAGTCATTCATGCAATGCCAAACCACGGTTTGGCATTACATCTGAACCAGACCTGTGTATACCACCCCCACCCACCCACCACCTGAGGAAGCACTGATCTACTGGTAAATGCAATGTCTGTCCTCATATAGTGTGCATCAGCTCTGAGATATTTAATGTTTTGAACACATTAATATATTACATAGCAATAATGCTCCCTATCAAGCATTTGGGGAAAAAAAGTATCATGCTGAACATTCAGGGTTTTTTTTCCCTTTCATGTAATTGGATTCTATACTTTCCCCTTGGGATTACCGTAGTATTGTTTTCAAGCATATTCTACAGTAAAAAAAACAAAGCTGAATTTCTCAAACACAAGACTCCATATGCTGGGCTTTTTGATTAAAAATGCTTTTTAAAAATATTGTTGAAATCATGTGAAAGTTGGGAATTGTAGAATCTTACAGTAATCTTAGAAGAAACTGCTTATTTTCACAGGAACACCACTCAAATATTTTTTAAGTACAATATACATAATTCCTACAATTATTGGCAGTTCAGTTATCAATGATTGCCATTATCCAAGAGATGCTTAAAATAGTAAAGGTAAGCATTTTTCTATTGCAAGATACTGTTCACATCATTAAAAGGCAAACATGAAATGCATTAGGAATGGAGTACAGATCCATGATTCAAATTTATCCATATATGACTAGAAAAGAAACTGGTATTCCAAGATGACAACTTACTATATTACTGAGAGTCTGTCTTATGGCACCAATACCATTCCAAACTAAAAACTACAGGCGCAATTATACACACACTTAATTGGGAATAAGGTTCTTTGGACTCTATTCAACTTGCTTCTCGTGAAAATATGCAAAGGATCCACATGCACAGCTGAGGCAGTTTTACCTCCCAGCTGATGTCACTCTGACAGCATTTATATTAAAAGTACAAGAGCTGCCACCAAACCAGAATCTCTAGGACAGGGTTTCTCAACCAGTGGTATTAGTACCACCAGTGGTACTTTGGTTGACTGCTGGTGGAACTTGGACCACTGGAACCCTGCCCCAATGCAGCACTGTGAGCACCACATTTTTGCTCCCAAGAGGCTCCTGCCTTTGGCCGAGCCTCTTGGGAACACTGAGAGGGGCCCTCCCACCCGCCCAGAGCCTCCTACCTGTGTTTTCTGGCCTCAAAAACAAAAAAGTAACTGGTGATGTCATCACTAGTCACTTCCAGTGGTACTCAGCAGGAGACTGGCACCGGAGGTGGTACTCGGCTGGGAAGAGGTTGAGAAACCCTGCTCTAGGAAATGCTTCAAATGAGTCACTTTTGTTCTCAGTGCAAAATGTATGCATTAAGACACACATGGAGTAGTAGCCGATTTGCACATATGTGAGCAATGTCAATGCATGCATATTATGCTGCCACATGAACACCTGCCCCTTCAGAAGCAGCATGCAGCCTGGTGAGCAGTCTTGCTGAATAAAAGTGTCTGGCTACCAGTCACTGCTCTTCAGACAAGCCAGGCAGCTCAGAGTACAGCCTCAAATCCCAACCCACCCACTCCCCCCCCCCAAGCAACTGTGGCTATCTTTACTAACCTGCTTCAGTCAATATAGCCCCTCTGATGCACTGCTGTCATAGGCAGACAGGTTGCACCTAGTAGTCAGCCTATCAAGTTCCAAGGCACATGGGCGGAGCACTTTGTTTTTAGGTCCTTTTGCTTGTAATGATTATAGGGTAATAGATGTGGAACACTTTAAAAACTTGAAATGTGTTCTACAAATGCCAAGTATAGTATTAAATTAAAGGTTCCAAGAACATCTCTAGATCTATGTAAGCTACTTACCACTTCCCTGAGAGTGTCTCCATGATAGGTTTATACGTATCCTTTACCACTGCCTGTGAAGTTTCCCATTTTGGTTTGGTGACGGTATCTTTTAGTCATTGTTGTAACACAACAAAATTTTACCTGAATTTGCTTTAAGTTACTGTAAGCATTTTACTTCATGTACACCAGCCTTTAACTCAAGACTAAGGGCATTTTAAAAGTTTTATACTCCATCACTTTTGGAGAAGGGGCAAGTAGGTTACAAAGATACAAGTGACAGGATATCTTGTTACAGGTGCTTATCACTGCCAATACTTGCAGATTTCAGAAATATGAAAGTTATGAAGTACTGTACAGTACTGAGCTAGTTGGTCAATGATCCAACTATGGAGGAGGTAACTTAAATATTTTGCATGGGTGTTTAGTAAATATTTTGTTACATTTATGCAACACCACAATACAGTACTATTTTTCAACTGAATATACTTGTTTTAATACTTCATAATCATTTTAAGCATACATCATATTTGTTTTAGTGCCCCAAGACAGACCTATAGTGAAAATGCACTGGGCATTCTTCAGAGGACAAAGCACTGCTTTCTACCACCTGTTTGAGGCCCACCTATTCCCTCATTCCACCAGGATGAACATTAGCAATGTCAGAAGAAACTCTCTCAGGTTATAATTATAAACTTGAACATTCTTTTTATTTGCAGAAAACAGCAGCAAATACAGAACTACAGAAAAACTAATTTGCCTGACAGGCAAGTGGACCAGACAGGCAAGTGGGGGGGGGGGGGGAGAGAGAGAGAGAGCAGAAACACCCTGAAGACAGATGGGGTACATATGTGCACATACTTATGAACCCCAACCCTTGCACAAACTGGAGAAAGCAAAGGAATGAGGCAGCATATCACTCGACACAGGCTACATGACTGCAAATGAGAGGTGGGCTTCCATCTACCAAAAGTATTCTTTGCATTTACGGTGTTACCAGAGATCTGACAGCTAGAAACAAGGAATAGCTAATGGGATGTTTCAGAAAACTAAAACCAAACCAATGGTTGGCAAGAACAGAATAGAAGTGACTAGAGCATAAGGAAGAAAAAGAAAAATTGATGCATACCCTATGTAGCATTTACAAGAACAAAATAAAAACCAAGTGCTATAGCAATATTGCAAGTTATACTTGCTGTACCAGCACTAAACATTTAGAATGGGGCAAGCCAACAGATCATACCAATATCCCTCTAGCATTGTAGGCAGCTATGGCGCAGTGGGTTAAACCGCTGAACCATGAGCTCTCGATCGAAAGGTCGGCAGTTCAAATCCGCAATGGGGTGAGCTCTTGTTGCTTGGCCAGCTCCTGCCAACCTAGCAGTTCCAAAGCATGTTAATGTGAGTAGATAAATAGGTACCGCTTGCGGGAAGGTAAACAGCGCTCCGTGTTCCAGCCGCATGCTACGCGCTGCGGCAAGGAGAGTCATGCCGGGCACATGACCACAGAGGCGTCTTCGGACAACGCTGGCTCTTCGGCTTTGAAATGGGGGTGAGCACCACACCCTAGAGTCAGACACAACTGGACTTAATTGTCAGTGGTCACCTTTACCTTTTTATACAACTATTTAAGGGGGAGGGGGGAAGAATCAAATCTAAAAGGTAATTCACTTTTTTCTAAATTTCACTAGACAAGTTATTTTATAGCAGCCTAGCAAATGCATCATCAGTTCTAAAGTACCTCAATCAAAAGTCCCAAATGTCCTAGAAACCAGTGCCTAAAGATTTTACCAGCCTCATTTTAGATGGCCAGATACAAAACTTTTAGAACTACCAGAATGGATTCTGTTCATATCAACCTCCTGAGTAGGTTAGTATTGCCAAAGCTGACCATCTGATTTGGCTGCAAATACAATTCCCAGCTCAGAAAGGATTATTAAAAACATTTATATACTGCATTTCAACAAAAAATAGTTCTCAAAGCAGTTTACATAGAAAAATAAATGAGTAAAACGGTTCCTTGTCTCCAAAGGGTTCACAATCTTAAAAAGGGATGCCAGTGCATTATCCATACTTAGAGTGATCATGTATAAACTGCATTAGGTCACTGTGAAAATCTCCAGGAGCAGTTGTGAAGTATTACATAAGACCACCGAACATAAGAGGCAAACAACTTTGAAGAACAGAATTTCAATACATTCTTCATCAAGTTCAACAAATAAGCCAACTCATATTAAGTACATGCTTCAGTATAAATGAGAATAGTTTAAATATTGAACACTCTAAAGCATAATACAGTTGGCCCTCAGTATCTGTGGAGGTTCCATTCCCAGAACCCCCAGGGATACTGAAATTTGCGGATAGTGAAGTTCGCTATCGCGGATACGGGAGGCCAACCTGAAAATGCTTTAAAAAGAAAAAAGGGTTAAAAAGTTTTCAGCAAAAAGGGTCCTTACCTTTTTTGCTGAAAACTACTGCATGTCCTTCCTTCTACAAGCTGAAATCATGCTCTAGAAGCCTCTTCCACATCGCACGACTCCCCTCTCCTAAGTTCACCCCAGAATGCATTGCAATGCTTACAACAAAAAAGGAAATACAATACAACAAATCCAATACACAAGTCACATTTTAAAACAGTAAAAAACAGTTAACGAAATTAAGAAAACATCTAAAAATTAATTTTAAAAGATCATCATTACAATTAAAACAAGAGCATAAAAAGAGCATAAAAAGCAGCAGTGTCTCAGCTGTACCAGCAGGATGTTAAAAAAGGCAGAGCTCAGAAGGCTTCCTTGAACAAGAAGGTTTTTAGGCCTCGTTGGAAAGTGTTCAAGGAGGGAGCAGTTTATAAATCAAAAGGGAGGGAGTTCCATAACGTTGGTGCCACTACTGAGAAGGCCCTATTTCTGGCCACCGCCCCTCGCCCCTCCCTGGGCGACGGCACCTGCAAAAGGGCCTTCTCTGATGACCTAAGGGGACGAGCCGGACTATATAGAAGTAGGCAGTCTCTCAAATATCCTGGTCCCAAGCCGTATAGGGCTTTAAAGGTCAAAACCAGCACTTTGAATTGGGCCCGGAAACGAATCGGCAGCCAGTGCAGCCGTCGGAGGAGTGGCCCGACAGAGTCGAACCGCCTACCTCCAGTGACCACACGGGCCGCCGCATTCTGCACTAATTGCAGTTGACCCCCGTATCCGTGAAGCATCTGCAGCGAGACAAATCCATGTGGATACGGGGGGGGGGGGAGCAACTGTACATTATTGCTTACCCTATTTTACAGCCCAATTCTAAGCATATTTATTTGGAAGTACCGGTATGTACCATTGCATTCAGTTAACCTATTGTGTGTGGACGAGATTGAAGTGCAGGCCCTTTCACCTAGGACCAAACCCTTGAAAGGATATAGTTTATTTACATAGCTTAAAGAGACTGTTGTCTGTCAATATTACCTTGTGGCAGATATAAAGTGCAAGTTTTAAAAAGGTTTTCTTCACACAGCATAATCCTATGCATCTCTACTCAGAAGTAAGTCTCACTGAATTCAATGGGTCTTAATCCCAGGTACATGTGTATAGGAGAGGCGTGGGGAACCTCCGGCCCGCGCGGGACCAGACCAGAGGCTCCGCCGCGCGCCTACTCCTTGTGAAAGCGGCCTTCCTGGACCTGCGCAGAGCGCCGCTGAGGCCGAGATTGCTCTCTTGGCCAGCAGCGCTCTGCGCAGGTCCAGGAAGGCCGCTTTCAAAAGGAGGACGCGCAGGAAGCCGGCGGCGCAGCAGCAGCGGCCCGGAGCCGAGGTAAGGAGAGCCGTCGGAGGGTGGGAGAGCGAGCGAGCAGTCGGTGGGAGGTAAATTCGCAGGGGGTGGGTGTGTGTCAAATTTGCAGTGGGGGGGCCAAAAAATTTCTGCCGGCCTAATGGCCGGCCCGCAGCAAATTTTCCGCATAGGAAAATGGCCCCCTACCACAAATAGGTTCCCCCACCCCTGGTATAGGATTTGCAGCCTAAGAGTAGTACTGTACACTTTTTGTCTGCGGGGACATTTTTAGGATGGTAATACACAGTAGATGAAACTGTCTATTGTGAATGACAAGCATGACAGCTTAACTTACGCATAAATGTTGTAATATTCTGACAACTTGAAGTTGTTAAATTTTAAGCAGTTTGTCTTTTTACAAGGCAGAGGGAAAGACCAAATTTAAACACAGCACTGGCATATTCAAGAAGCTTAGCCATAAGAATTCCATGTGTTCAGTATCTCATTAACAGGGCTGGCCCAATGCCTCCATTGCCCCTCCTTCTCCTCCCACTCCCTGCATTCGAAAAGGAAAAAGGGGACAGACAGGAAAAGGAAATATGGAGGGGGGAGAGTGCTGAACTAGATCACTGGAAAGTGGGAGGAGCAGAGGCTAGCACATCATCAGGTAAGGGGGGGCAGCATTTGGTATGCCATCTCAAGAGTCAGGAAGTCTTTGGCCAGTCCTGCATTTAAAGTGAACTTAACTGCCACATATGTTGCATTAGAATACCACTATGGTGCCCACGTAGACCACAGATTGTGTGGATAGAGGGATGTTCTTTTCCCTCTCACATAACACCAGAACCAGGGGACATTCACTAAAATTGTGTGTCAGGAGAGTTAGAACAGACAAAAAGAAAATTTCCTTTACCCAGCATGTAATTAATACGTGGAACTCCTTGCCACAGAATGTGGTGATGGCACCTGGCCTAGATGCCTTTAAAAAGGAGATTGGACAGATTTATGGAAGAAAAGTCCATCACAGGTTACAAGCCATGATGGGGTCTATGCAACCTCCTGGTTTTAGAAGTAGGCTATCTTTAAATGCCAGATGTAAGGGAGTGGCAACAGGATACAGGTATCTTGTTGTCTTGTATGCTCCCTGGGGCATCTGGTGGGGTCACTGTGAGATACCAGAAACTGGACTAAATGGGATTTTGGCCTGATCCAGCAGGGTACGTATGTTGTTATGCCAGGCATGTGGAATGTTATATGGGTACTTTTTTTACACACCAATGTCACATTTATGTTGAGCCCAAGTCATCCTTCTGGCTTGTAAAAAGGTCACATGTGGCCATCCCAGACACAGGTGACACATCCTAAGCCACCATGCGATAACCTATCTTGCCCAAAGCACAACAATATATTTCTTATAAGCATAAAAGGGCAACTTTTAACGTAATCTAACGTAATCTAAGTGCTCAAGGAGGAATTAAAAAGGCAATGAGCGCTTAAACACAGTTTCAATATTTGTATCTGTACAAGAAACTACTCTCTGGTAAAATAGTAGAATTACTAAACAAATGCCTCAGTGTGCTACTTTGAAAACAGTCAGCACGCCTGCTGCAAACAGAAGTCATGCCTCAAACATTTTAAAATAGATCCTTTGAAGATGTCAACAAGGATGTATATTCTAGGAGACAGGTGTAATCTAGTGGCTACAAAGAAGAGTACATGAACTTTCAAGAAGCATTTGATAACTGCATCAAAATGCTGCTTATTTATTTTATTTATTTATTTGCGAGGGCACTCAAGGCAGCTTACAAAACATTAAAATACATATACATTAAAATAAATTTAAAAAATTATAACAATTCAGAAGCCCTGCACTTCAATATATGTATCTATATCAGGAAAAACGGGTCTACTCACAATTTTCTCAGAACTTTAGCAATAATAAAGTTAAGCATTTCATTAATTTTAGATTTCAAAATAATCTGCATTTGCACCTATTGACAGTATCAAAATAGTGTCTTATTAGGTTTTTTTTTCTCAGTAGCGTTTAATCTACAATAATCTCACTGTAATAGAATATGTTGAGCCTATGCTGAAACAAATGCAGAACCATATGGTAAGGAAACCTGTGCACCTGTGATGGCAGGCAGGTGCATTCTGAAAAGTCCTGGTCAGACCCAGTCTGAATATCAACAATCTATTGTACCAAACACTATGTCTGGTTTAACTCAGGTGGAACAGTTACAGACCCTCCAGTCATCCTTTACAAGGGGGGGGGGTTACTGTATGCATGTCTCCCATTGAGGCGCGATCTAAAACGCGAGCTCTGGGCCTGGCCCTTTAAAATTAGCTTCCCGTCGAAAGCCAGCAGAGGGAGATGAAACTGTCTCGCCTGCTCCATCGTGACTCTGTTTTTGTTAAATGGGGGTATTTAAATGTCCTGTTGTCAATCAAAGCGCACTTCCCCTTACA
Organism: Plestiodon gilberti rubricaudatus; assembly: GCA_026170595.1. NCBI lineage: Eukaryota > Metazoa > Chordata > Lepidosauria > Squamata > Scincidae > Plestiodon > Plestiodon gilberti. The sequence continues at coordinate 113,548,847 of JANXHW010000005.1, forward strand.
GCCGCGGCAGCAGCGGGGGTCCTCAGCTAAATATTCCCAGATCAGATCGCTGCCTCTTCATCCGAACTTCACCCACCGTCCAGCTTCTGGTTCCAGCCAGGTAGTCAGAAGATCAAAGCCCAACCGATGAAAGGGAGCCACTCGCGTCTCCAAGCCGGCCCCGAAACTTGCCTCCTTTGTTTAAATGCCCATGGATACCACCCCCCGCTCCGTCTCTAAGCCAGGAGGCTGCTGCCGCTGCGCTGTGTGGCCCTTTTATTAGCCTCCAACTCTCACTTTTTTGCTCCCCCACGGGCCCCACCCGCCACAAAAAGAGAGACATACACGCGCGTGGGCAACAGCACGACGTCAGAAAGAGCTCGGAGCCCTACGCAAGTGGCAGACCCAGACACGCAGGACGCCACCTCAAAGCCTCGCGCACAGAAGGGGATGAAGAGCGACCAGACCGACAGACCGAGGAGACACGCGCGCGCACACAAATCCCACACACAAAAACAGCCCAAAGCGAGGAAGAGAAGCGGTTCCCTCTTCTGCCTCCTCCGCGAGATTCGGCGTAAATTACAGTAAAAGAAAACTTTGGGGTCCCGCCAAACTCCTCGGAGAGCCCCGTCCCCGAACGCTCCCCCTTATATAACTCTGTATGCGGCGGCGGCGGCGGCGGCGGGGAGAGCGACTCCCGACGCCGCTTCCTGGTTAACCGGGAGTCCCGCATAGAGGAACACGCACGCCGCCTCCCGCATTGTCCTCCTGTTAGCGGCTCCCCGCTCCGCCTCAGCGCCGGGAGAGGGTCTTCTGTCCTCCGAAGAGCCGAAGGGCGGAGGGAAGAACGGGCGGCTCGCGGCTGTTGTTTTGTTGCTGCCGCTGCCGCCGCTTTCCTTGAAAGAGGAGGCGGCTGCCCGCTTGTCGGCTCGCCCGGCCTTCTTTACCTGCCATGGAACCAGTCCTTGCAGATGTCGCACTCGATCATGAAGCGGCTCACATCGTAGGGTTCCCGGCACACGCAATACACGGGGGTCGCGCTCGTCGTCGTCGCCGCTACTGCCGCCGCCGCCGCTCCGGCCATCTTTAAAGAACTCACTCTCCCGACTGACTGACTGACTGGAGTGAGTGACTGAGCCACCCTGCTCTCCAGTCCGCTCGCTCTCTGCCCCCCCTCCCCGCGCTCTCCTAGCCAACAGCCTCCGCCGTCAGCCCAGCCAGTCAGTCGGCAGCACCAATAACAACAGCGCGCGTGCTAGACTTCCACATTGGGCGCGCGGCCGCCGCTGACGCCGCCTACTCTTTCTCCCCCCCCCCCCCGACAAACGGCATGGGCGCGCGGAGCGACAGTCACGTAAGGAATATTTTCGGAGCATGCGCCAGGGAGGAAACGCAGCACAGAAGCCAAGGCGGCATCGCACGCCTCTCCTCCTCCCACTTCGGTGGGCGGGCGCGCGCGCACACAGGAACGAAAGGTGCGCGCCCTTGCCGGAAGTATCGAGCGCGCTCTCTGCGTTCTGCATTGGACGCATAGCCGAGAGAGAAGAGCACGTGCCACCACACAACGTTCCTCATTCTCCTCCCCGCTTTGAAGAGGCGGAGCTTGAAACTGAAGCAAGCGGATAAGTTCCAGGGACGAGTTGGCTCCGCCTATTCCCCCTCCCCCGGCCGGAACGTTCACGTGGTCAGGCAGGGAAGGTGCCGCGAGGACATACAGATTTAAATAAATAATTACAAAAAAAAAAACTCGAGAGTTGTTCGGGTACCGTCAGAGCCGCGCTTGCCTTATTATGCAACTGGATGAGACGTGCGGAAATGTCCGGAAATTGCCGACAGCGCACGGGAGCAACCCGAAGATCTTGACTTTCTTTCTGCAGACTCGCGGGGGAGGAGCTGTGACAGCCAGGGGAGCGATTGTACCGCAGTGCCCTAACCTTAAACACCCCACACGGATTTTTTTGTTTTTGGGCGCCCGAGGGCATAAGAAGCGCTGCTACCAAGCAGGGGAAATAACAGCAGTGTTGTATGTTTCTCCCACTTCTGGAAATTATAAATACTGTATTGGTCAGTTCAGCAAACGCGAGAGAGAGAGAGAGAGAGAGCTTTCCTTTGTGGCATCTTTCAGGACTCCTCGTTTTTATTGATTGCCTTGACTTTTTTAGCCATTCACTTCTCATATTCTGTTTTCACATCCCTTACCTGTCAGCTTGTGTTTCTTTTACCAGTTTGTGGTACTTTTTGTCCTCTTAATTTGGGCAAGCTTCCTTGACTCCAATTGTGAGCCATGCTGGCATCCTCCTGGCTCTGGTGATGCCTTTCCTACTAAGTCCCCACCCCAGCATACGTACTGGTTCAGTTCTGGAGGTCTGTCCAGGCCTCAGAACATACCTGGCTTGAAACAGTCAGCTCTTGCTGGCCCAGCACTGTCGTGCCTGCGCAAATGTACCACAACAGACATAACTCAGGGAGCCAGTGTAGACATTTTCCTAGGCGTAAACCCCATTGAATACAGTGGGACTTACTTCTGAGTAAACATGCATTGGTTTGTGTTATTTTTATTATTGTAAAGAGGACGGACATATGGGATTTCCAGCCATGTAAGCGACAAGCAGAAACTTTACTCCTCTGCTGACGTTTCGCTTCTCTCTCGAAGCTTTCTCAAAGCAAGTCAATATATTTTGTATTATGGATTTTGGATTTGTCTGGATTTTGGAATATTTGCATAAATATAATGAGACAACTTGGGGGTGAGATCCAAGTTCTAAACACAAAATCCATTTATGTCTCACATATACAACATCTTATATACATAGCAAAAACCGGAAGTGCCTGAAGATCGCAGTTTTGAAGCGTTCCAAAGTTTGGGGAGGCCTGCAGAGGGTCACGCAGGCCTCCCCGAAGCTCCCCCAAGCCCTGGTGGCAAGTGCCGCAACGGCCATTTCAGGGGCGCTTTCAGCAGCAGCGGTACGGATCGCCGCCACTGCTGGCCCCGCCCCTGCAAACATTCAAAGTTCTCCCTGCTTTGAGAAACGCTGTTCTAGAGTCTCAAAGTTACCTCTTTGAGATATCATACCTCAAAGATATTAAGTGACTGCAGGGTCAAACTCCACAAGTTCGTGGGGAAGAAATCAAAGCCCGCATATAGCAATGATGGGGCAATATGACAGCCTGAGGAACAAGCAGGAAGGGAAAAGACCAGTACAGTAATTGTGCATCTCCTATGCTCACCCAGAAGCCCAGATTGCCATGATCAGCCTAACACATGATACCAGGACTTTGTGTGGTACTGCAAGGGCAAAAGTATACGTGGCAGTAACATTTGTTCACAGAGAAGCCAGCGTGGCTTGTTGAAAGACTGTTCTCGGCAACTGATCACAAGAATGCGTTCAGCATGATAGGCTGCATTCAGAACATAGGAGAGTAAAAAGGATGTGGCAGCTGCCCCAGAAAAAAACCAGAACAAATAATGCACACAGTATTGTATATATTACACACTGCACAGCAGGACCCATCTCCTAACAGAGGGAGATTATTTCACTATTTTTCTGTACCCTCAAATCTGTCAGGGGGAATCTCCTATTGAGTAATCAATGAGTTTAGAATAGGAATATTTGATACATTAACAACTAAAGAATGGGATCCCATGAACTGTCTAATGCTGTAGCATTATTTAAGCTAAGTAAGCATGGCTTGCTCTGGATTATGCCAGGCCTGGATAATATTCTATTTTTCCAGAGAGAGAGAGAGAGAGAGAGAGAGAGAGAGAGAGAGAGAGAGAGAGACTTTCCTGGGGGACTTCTGAAATACATCCAACATTGGAGACAGAAAGTGAAAATAGCTTTTTTTCAAAATGGGTTGGAACAATGTAGGACACGTGGCAGGTGGTGTGCACACTCATCCCACTATCATCACCACAGGTTTGACAGGTTTTTGTAGTGATTCAAAACATGCCCTACCTGATTGACTGGAGATGAAGCAAGTCATCTGGTGAAGTGCAAAGTGCAAGACATGTAAGAGGGTTGGAGAGGAAAATAACAATGTTCTCCTCAAATCCAAGACTGAATGACTGTACTAAGGTTGCAGCAGTCCAATCATGCACCTTGAGTCCCACTGAATGCAGTGGAACTGGGCTGTTTCCAAAAGCTACGCGACAAGTGTAGAAAAGCTGGGACCAACAACAGCATATACAGTGGCTTCCACATGGTGTAGATGTGAGCAATCTCCAGCACAGCAACTCTTACAAGGTATGACTGAAATGTAAAGAATAGGGGGGACAGCCCTATACATCTCCCCTCCAGCCCTACACAGTCCCACCATTATTTGAGCATAGTGGTGCTGAACAAACAGTTTTGACAGTGCTGACTCTCAATTGAGACCGTTTTTTGATGTCTCCTTATTTGGGACGAATCCTTTGCTCGTGTATTGCAGAGCTGTTTTCTTTTTAGGCATCAAATGGTCCTTTCTTGAGACTATCCTAAAGTGAGCGATTTGTAAATGACAGCCAAGGACATTTGCCATATTGCACATTCCAGATGAAAGGAAGGCTGAGGCTATATGTATGGCATCAAGGCATTCAAACTTACCGTATCTGCAGCAGCTGCACTGGCAGCCTACCAGGTGCCCAAGCGCTATTTTTAATTGCCATAAAATGGAGCAGATTGCAGCCGGCCTCAGCGAATAGTGAGGTTTGGCTTATGAGATGGAGAGTTCCTTGCACCTGGGACTTGTCACGCTGCAAAGAGAGGACAGGTCTCGGAGGCAGCTTCATGCTGTCAGTCACCATCTAAAATGTCAGAACTCACTCTGTCAGACACCACCTTTTCTTTGAGCCCAGACAATACTGGGAGAGGAAGAGTCACCATTTCGCTGAATACGAAGCTGGTTCAAATGAACCTAAGAAATGGAGTATTCTGTCATCCACAGCTGTGGCCTCATCTGTGCTTTTTTCTCCAGAGCCAGGGACTGAGCATACTGACCTTCACGGAGAACACCATCTCTCCTTTCTCTTTTTCTACGGCACACGCCTATCGATGCATGTTTACTCAGAAGTAAGACCCATTATATTCAATGGGGCTTACTCCCAGGTCAGTGTGTGTAGGTTTGCAGCCTTATATTCTGAACTGGGGAAACAAGATATGTGCCTTTAAAAACAAAGCAAAGCAAGAACTGAACCTTTAGGAAATTCAGGCACAACAATACTCCATTGTTCTTGAAGGTTGCAGTCCCTGTATCTAGACAGCATGTGCACTTCTGCAGAGGCATGACTACCCAGTTGCCAGAACTTGGGGGGCAGAATGATCCACCCTAGTAGGGCCTTTTGGGCAAAGACCTACACTCGGGTGTTGGGACATCAAGCTTGAGGATGACCTTAAAGAACATCTTTTTACACCAACTTCACTGGCTGTCACTCTTTCTGAATGCAATCCAAAATGCTAATCATTTGCTGTAAAGGCCTAATTAGTTTGGGACCAGGATACTTTGAGGATTGCTGCTTTCCCTTGCTAATGTGAAGTTACATCTTCATTAAGTTTGAACAAGTAGGAGAGGGCTCTCTGTGCATCCTGCCAGTTTAGAAGGAACCCATTTCGTGGATACTGAACCCATATCCTCTTGTGCCAAGGATAGTCCTCCGGGAGGGGGGGGTTCCTACTGGTGGATGTGATCATCAGGAACCTAGAGAAATGAGTTTGTGATGGGCATGTAGACTTCATGGCAACTTGCCTGCCAGCCGCAAAGACATCATGTGTCATCTAGATAGGCTCGTATACAGTGTTGGGGAGGAGGCAGCAGTCATGGTGCACGACGCATGCTGGCAGCAATGATGTTGGACAATGCAGTCAGGCAGACCTGGAAGCCCAATGTAGGCTGCTAGGTAGGATGCTGAAGACCACAACCTCCAGGGTAGCATTTTTGGTAATGCTACAACTCAAATATTTTGGCCATCTAATGCGAAGAGAGGATTCTCTGGAGAAGACTCTGATGCTGGGAAAGATTGAAGGCAAAAGGAGAAGGGGAAGGCAAAGGATGAGATGGTTAGACAGCATCACCGATGCAACGAACATGAAAATGAGCGAACTCAGGAAGATAGTGGAGGACAGGAAGGCCTGGTGGGATGTGGTTCATGGGATCACGAAGGGTCGGACACGACTTAACGACTGAACAACAACACCTGTTTCACATGCAGGACTAGCTAGAAAAGTCATGCTGAAGGGTCTCAATGCTTGGATGAGACTGTGGTGTCAGGGGAGGGGGTTGGACTTGTTAGGCACTTGGGAGTGACTTGGATCAAGATAAACCTCTACTAAGGCGACTGGCTCCACTTGAACCGAAGTGAAACAGGGCTGCTGGAACTTCACATCAAAAAGCTTGCAGAGCAGCTTTTAAACTGACCTGTGGGGGAAAGCTAACAGAAGATGGGAAGCATCTACTTCCAGTCAAATCACTCCTAGGGCATGGGGGTGTAAATGTTCCAGATCAGTGTTTCCCAAACTGTGGTTGTGACCTGTGGATTCAAAGATTCCCTTGTTCTGACAGAAGAAGCCCTTTGGATCAACCCACAGTATCTAAACAGTCTCCCATGATGCAGGCAGTTTTCAGAGCTACTACCATACATGGTTGCAGTATCACATGCTTTGGGTCCATGCCCTGAGACCATGTGGCTTGTCAAAGGAGTTGGGGCTGCTAGGCAGTGATATGTTTCTCCTTGAGAAAAGGAGAAAGGATACTTTGGTTCCTTCTTCCTTGAGCATTGGAATTGCTTTGATGGGGGGGAGTATTTTTATGTTACTGTCAGCGCAATCCTATCCAACTTTCACCACCAGTGTAACCAGCGGGGGAGGGCAGGGTGGGAGGCTTTGGAGGGAAGGGGAGATTTAAAACCCCTTTGAATCCCCCTTTGGAGGGGATTTGAATCCCCTTTCCATTCTGGGGCCTCCCCTGCTCACTGCACCGCTGTTTACACCAGTGGTGTAAGTTGGATAGGATTGCACTGCGTATTTGATTTTACTGGAATCCACTCTGGAAATGTTTTACAAGGGCAAGGTTCAAATGGATGAAATCAGGGGTTCTCAACCCCTTCCCAGCCGATTACTACTCCGGAAGTGACTGGAGATGACATCATTGCCAGTTACTTCCGGGTTTTCAGGTTTTTGGAGGCAGAAAATGCAGGGAGGAGGCTCTGGGCGGGTGGAAGAGCCCTTCTCAGCATTCCTGAGAGGCTCAGCCACAGGCAGGAGCCTCTCGGGAGCGAAAAGACACCACCAAAAGCACCACGTTGGAGCGGAGTTCCGGTGGTCCAAGTACCACCAGCAGTTGGTAGAAAGTACCACCGGTGGTTGAAAGTACCACCAGCAGTCCAGGTTGAGAACCCCTGGATTAAATAAATAAAAAACTTAGTCACATGGTTCTTTGAATCCCAGCCATAGTTATCAACCCAAAGCCTATGGATAAAATACATTAAAATAGACTCTAAACATCTTTCAAAAAAGACATGAAAATCATTATGGAAATTATTGGTAAACATGGTGTGTGTGTGTGTGTGTGTGTGTGTGTGTGTGTGTGTGTGTGTGTGTGTGTGTGTGTTTATAAAGCTGGAGGCTTCCCCTCTGCCAAAGAAACAGCAAAGCTATGGCTGAGGGAATTCCCTTGATCTCAGCATGAAGCCTTCCCAAATTGGCCATTCAGCCAGTCCTTATATCTGTAGAGGGAAATACTGAATCATGCCCGTCCACCTACACAGTCCTTGCAAAAATAAAAGCTGAAGTGATTCAAGAGTCACCCACACGGTGTTGGAAGAAAATATAAACCTCACAGTCGAGCCTCATGCTGCACAGACTGCTACCAAATACTTCATGTACAGAAAGAAATTCTCTCCCACGCTCGGCCCACACACACAACTTCCTTGAAAATAGCAGTGTGATTTCATCTCATTCAACAGTGTGTCCCAATTACGCATGAGAAAAGCAGGATCTGGGGTGGAGAAGTAGCACTTTTGCCCAAAAAAAGTACATATTTTGTTCCAGTCTCCCATGAAACAGAAAGCCAAATTGGAAACTTTAGAGAGGAAGCCAAACTTCCATCAGTCTTATTTATGAGAAGAAATATAAAAGGGCAGCACTCAAAGCAATGCACCGGGACGGGACTGAAAATCCAAATTTTCTTATGTAATTTTGGATTTTCATTCCATCCCCCCCACCCACCCCCCATTCATTATTGATAAGGGCTCCTGAAAATACCTTTTCATTTCAAATGTCACAGGATAAAGCTCCCACATTCAACAGCAGCCCCTAGTTCCCAGATGGCGAACCTATGACACGCGTGTCACTAGTGACACACAAGGTCATTTTGGGTGATACGTCAGTGTTTCCCCCAGGGCCCTGACACACCTTACATTTTCGCAAAAGTTTTACAGGCTTGTCTTAAACATTTAGGGCAGAGATTTTTGGCAGACCTCTTTTATTCTCTCGTAAAACTCAGCAACAAAAAAGTTACTAATTGATGTTAAATAAAATGCAATGTGTTCTATAGTTGTTTTCAGTTCAGTTCAATTCAAAATTACTAGTAAAAGTAGCAATAGTCAAAGTACTATTAAAAGTTGGGGGGGGGGGCCACACACCAGCAGAGTCAAGTTAGGCATTTTCAAAAATGTTGACACACCAAGCCCAAATGGTTTGCCATCACTGCCCTAGTTACTCAGTGTCATACCTTCAGTGTGAGCAGGAAGCATGAAAAGCAACGTTGTAGGTTCCAACTGGCCTAACATACAAGGGAGTCTCTATTTTGCCTTTCAGGGAAAATGTTATGGATACACTTTAACATGTTAGGGAGTGCACAGACATGCACAAGAGTTCTTCAGGTTTCATCCCTTCTCCAGTATCTCAGAAGTTATCTCTCTGCTGGAGAAGGAAGGGGTGCACGTATCCAGTGCACCTGCAAGTAAATGAATGCACGGGGAAGCAAAAAGCCTGAGCATTGCTTCCCTTCCATCTTGCCCTGTAGCCTAGAGAGTCAACGCAGCCATTCCTCTCCATCAGCTCAGTTGATGTCATTCTCCTGTCATTTAGCTTTTCTCCTCCCAGGACTGGGACCAACTTTTATTTGTTTTTTTCCCCTCCATGAGCGATCTCCCACAGTCAGGGCCAACTTCAGGTTTCAAGAAGCCCTTGCCAAGGTGCTCTCAGTGGGCTCCCACCTCTATGGATGGACCTCCTCCTATAAAACTGTGAACGTTTTATAAGACAAAGGGCCCAATCCTATACTTACTGCACTTGGATGTGTGACATCAGTCCTCCTTCTCTTCCGCTGGCGCTGACTGCTGTAAAGCAGTCAGTACCAGTCGTAAAAAGGGGCTCTGACAGTGCGCCACTTAGCACACTGCCAGAAGCGCTGGTGGGATGGCATGCGTCTTCCCGCCATCGCCAGCAGATGTCCCGGCACTCGCTGCCGAAGATAAGATGGCAGGGGAGGCAGCAGGAGGGCGGAATGGAGTGGGGGAGGGCGTGGGATGGGGTGAGGGATGGGCGGATTTGGTCCGGGAGGGGCCAGATCGGTGAAGCTGGTGTGCACTGAAATCCTAACCCCCTTCTCGACCCGATCCCACAATGCGGGTCCATGTGGACCTGTGCCAGTTATTTAGCTAGCGCAGGTCTGAGTAGACCCCCCCCCATGCCACGGCTTACCCCCGGGTAAGGGACTGATTGTTCCCTTACCCAGAAGAAATCTCCCGACTGCCCCCACACCATAGGATGCAGCGGTCACCATTTTGGCGCCACTGCATCAACAGGCAGGGGGAAGAATAGGATTGGGTTGAAAAACTCACGGACTGTTTACTAACTTGGAACCTAGTGCAGGACAGGCTATTTGCAAAGTAAATGTACATACAGTGTAAAGCAAGCAGAGGAGAATCTTCAGTGATGTGTAATACTGGGGAGGGGCGTCAGGCAGCGATACTTAGTGTGACAAGAGGAGTACACAGAGGTCCCTATTTTCATCAGTGAAATGATGGAGCATGCAATGTAAAGAACTTGAGATCACTTGCTTTAAAGTATTTTCATTCATAACCTTATGAAATGGAGTGTTTTGTTTGTGCACAAACTGGGATTTGGCCATCACTAAGGAACCAGGGACAGGGCTTCTTTTTTCTGCTTCACCCTACTTACAACATTCCATTAATTAACATCATCTTATCAAGTGTGAAGTAAGTTGCTTCTTGTTCAAGCTTGATAGCCCGAATGAACAATTTCCTTCTTTTAATGGCAGATGTTTACTGAAAGATTAATGAGCTAGCGGTACTATGCATAACTGACTTCCTCTTATTTCTCTCATTAGAGGCTGGAAGTGATACTTAAGTAATTGGTGATCCAGTGTGGCTACATTATATAACCACTGAGCGCCAAAAGCTGCAGTAACCGTATGCAAGGAGCCACGCATGGTACACACCTAATTTATATCAGCTATTTATGCAAAGGAGCAAGAATGAAACCATATATATTTCTGCCCAGGACACTGATTCTAGACATAAAGAAATGACTTTTACGATTCACAATGAAATGGACCCATGCCATGCATACCAAAGACACAAATTCCTTTGTGTAAATCAATCAGCCAACCAATCTATCAAGCAGTGGGTTTAACCGGACAGCATTGCTATAGTTATTGGACCATTTAGATGATGATTGTCCACCAAACACCCAATGTGACAAGGCACAAGTGCATGTATGCCTCCCCCACCTGGCATGCTGTGTCCCCCCCCCCCCGTGGAGAGTGGAATGTAATTAGGCATGATTCAAACATACTGCTCCTCAGGTGACTAGTTGGGGGGGGGAAGGTACCGGTTGGGGTTTTATTTGAAGGGACCACGCAAATGAAGGAGCTCCTTTGTTCGCATGGCCCCTATAAATAAAACCGGACATTCTGCACTTCTGCGTTTAAAGAAACTGTACAAGGAGCACAGTAAGGAGGCAGATAATAATCCACTTTCTGCTCATTTGTAGCAGGGATGTGGATCAAGTCTCTGACTCTAAGTCTTGACTCAAGTCCCAAGTCTTTGCCCCCAAGTCCCAAGTCTTTGGTTGCGAGTCCCTATCTTTTTAATGGGAAAAACGAGTTTAAACCTGAATAAAATTCGACTTGTCGTAAAAGGCTCCAAGTCTCGAGTCTTTCGAGTCTTTTACAATCGCCAAGTCAAGTCTGAGTCAAGTCATTGACACAAATTGAGCCCGACTCAAGTCCAACAGCGCAATCCTGTGTACCTTTGCACAGGTGTAACAGTAGATACACCGGTGTAAGTGCACTTATGCCGGTGCATCTGCTGTTACACCAGTGCATCTACTGTTACACCGTTGCAAAGTTACACAGGATTGCACTGCAAATCAACAGACCCAAGTCTACATCACTGGTTTGTAGCGGGTCAGGTGGAAAATAGATCAACGTGGCTTGCATCCGTGGTGGGCTGGAGGGAGGCAGTGGCAGACTCAGGTGAAGGGCACTGCAAATATGCTGCTGTTTTACCTCCCCGCAATCTGCCACTGATGCTACCCACACCATCTCACCTCAGAGATAGGCTGCTCCAGGTGCTGTACACAGTTTTCAAACATCTGAAGAGTTCTCTGTTAATCTCCATCTCTCCTGTCACAGAATTACAGTTCCCAAGGTTGCCTGGGGAGAGGAAATGACAGTGAAAGCAGTTTAAGTACACCTTAGGGCCAAACAGCTCCTGATTTTAAACATGTCACAGGGTAGCCGGGGCTCGAGTTTACTTGTGGGTAGCAGCCACATGGGGTTGTGGTTTAGGTTAGGACTGTAGCACAGAGATATTTCACCCTTTTCTTCTGCAATGTTTTCCTGCTGAAAATCCCCCCCCCCGTTGCTATTTAACCCCCAAAATGCCATTGTACTCAAAGCTGCACAGTTAAGCAGCACAAATCCAATTGACTCGAGTGTGATTCAATCATCCTATACATGTGCAAGATTACAGCCCAACAGGTTGACTGTAGCATCAGCTTTTTTTTTCCCAAGACAATTACCTGCTTCATCAGAGGCAAAGAGCAAATTTGTTTCCAAACACCAGCAATTCCCTGGAGACCTAATTCGGGGGGGGGGGGGGGGAGAGAGAGAGAGAGAGAGAGAGATGGGAGAGTAACAGAGAAGAGAACAGTGTAGCGTATAGGAAATGATTCCTGTTTGTTGGATGGATTTATTAGATAGAATTTTATTGCCAACATTCGTATTTGCTCACACACACACACACACGCTGTTGTCCAAAAGCATCGCTTTGCTATCATGGGGTTGCCTTGTTACTTCTTGAAATTTTCTCCGTTTCTGTTGTGTTCTTCCACAACCTGCAATTTCAATTCTCCTTTTAGTTTGCTTTGTCAGCATAGGGGAAAAGACACTCAAAGCCAGAAGAAAAATGAACAACTTATCTTTTCAATTTGCTATTTTAAGTTCGAGGTGGGGGCAGGGTGGGGGGTTATACAGGAAGAAAAGGAAGGATGCAAAGAGTGTGACTCACACAGGAGAAACCATTGCTTTATTCACTTAGAATCCTTGTCTTTCCTCCCAGGAAACCTGCTTAGCTTCTTTCCAGACAATCCTGAAGCAGGGAATTCATTGCCCCAATTGAAAACGTGTATCACATGCACTGTGCAGTGATTGGCAGGTTCCTTCTCTTATTGCCCTGGAAACCTAGACACCTCCATTAGACAAGAAGTTCAGGCAGACACTGGGCCAAGGTGCAAATTGCTTTGATAGACCAGGAGAAGCAATAGTATCCCAAGTCTGCCAGGCAGACAATAGCAGTCATCATCTCTGCAGCATCATCCCAGCTCCCTAAATACGGGGAGAAGGGGGTAAATCAAGTCAGATGTTTGATGACCGGCTGGGGCCCTCTTTGAAAATACAGCCACTCAATTGTGTTAGCAGCATCCTTCTTGGTTCCCAGCTCAATCTTGCCAGACAACGAGGAGCTCCACATAACCTGACAGCTTGTATGCTCTTTTGCTGGCAGAAGATGGTCCAAGCCAACAAGGGAAGTTTTTGCCTGACAACATGCTTTGCATCTCTGCTGCTGCTGCTGCACTTCTGCAAAACAGCAGCAGGAACAAAGGATGGAGATGAAGGGCCCACAGACTAGCTAACTGCCAGACAAGGAAGGAGGAGGGGTCAAGGAACAGCTAATTTATTTGCTGCAAGGGGTTTCAAGAATGCTCCCTTATTACGATATTGTTTTAATTCTTTTGTGCTGCCAAATTAAATCTGTAGCAAAGCTGCTGCAAAGAAGGTTTTAGAGCAAATGGAAAACAGGGATCATTTTAAGACAACTCTCCTGGCTTTAACACACATTTACTGACATTAAAAAGCACACACAATGAATTTAAATCTGTTGAAGAAGCATTTTGTTTACACATACGATGATCTTTTCTAGGACAAAAGGGGCCAAGCCATCACCTGGCTTTTTTACATCACTTTACATGGCGGTGCTTTAAAGATTATTTATACAGCTTTAAAACATTTTCAATATTTATATTTTTTACATTGGACCTTGTCACTTTAGAACATTCTACAGCCATAAACAAAAGAGCATAAACCAAAGGGCACTTCAAAAGGAGAGTGACACTGACTCCCAAGATACAGGGCTAATCTACATTGTTTTAATTCAATTCAATTCAGGCCCCAATCCTATCCCCCCACCACCAGCACCAATGCAGCTGCGCCAAAAAGGTATGTGCTGTATCTAGTGGAAGGGCAACTGAGGGCAAATGGGAGGTAAGTAAAAATAAATTACTTACTTCTGTGTAAGCCTTGGGGCTGCCCACAGGGCTCCTTGGATATACACCACCTCTTTTGGTGGCATATGTCTGAGGAGAGAAAAGCAGTGGGGAGGTTTAAAATGGAAGGGATAAGATCCAGCATGAGCCATTGCCACTTGATCCACCCCCTCGAGCCTCCTCCTTCCGGGTTCCTCCCCCCTCCAGCCCAGTTACGTCCCCAATCCTCCCACTCCCTCCCCGCCCACAGCCTGCCCCTGCCACTGACTTACCAGTGCCGGAGCTCCAGGTGGGCCACTGCCAAGCAGCTAGCAACGTTTGCCATTTCTAGCAGTGGCCCAGTCGAGCGCTATATACCGCATTGCATTCTGCGACGCTGTGGAACGGGCTGTGCTGCCGGAACAGTAGTTCTGACAGTGCAGCCCATTCGTAGGATTGGGCTGCCAATTTATAACTGTGTTTGGCATGGGGCTATTACAGTGTGTTCAACATAATCCAAATCCAGATTGGGGCCCCTAGGCTCATGGTAAATTCCACAATTATTATTAAAGTTGTAAGAAGCCACAAGAGATCCTATTCATAGATCTCCCACATCATATCTAAATTGGCCCAGAAAGGAGGTGCAAACTAAAGTCCTTTCCAAAAACGATTATTTTTTTTTATTCAATTAATTTGTACCTTACCCTTCCTCCAAAGAGCTCAGGGAAGTGTACATGGAACACTTACCATTGCAAGAACGCCCACGTATAAGGAATGTTCACTTGTTCTCCCTCATGCTCTCAGGAGGATATGGAATCCCATGTGCTGGCCATGCCCTGACATCAGGGAATGCACTGGCCAGATGCAATTAAGCACCTAGAGTTCCAGAATGTGTGGATGAATCTTAAGTGTATACAAAGCATGCAACTAATGTCCAGCCAACACATGGATTTTGAGTGGTGTGGTCACCGAGGAGAAGACATGACCAGCCCTAAAAAGTACTGGATTTGTGTGTGTGTTGCTGCTGTTGCTGCCGCCGCCGCCTGACCTACACAGGAGCTGGGACATCACGGCCTGCTTTGGATTCCCATGATGAATAGAGGTGTTTTAAAATGGTAAATACAAAATAAAAACACACAACACCGCTTTCTGCTAAACAAAATCTGCAAAAAATAAAATAAAACCATGTAATTTTGCATCATTCTTCATCTACTGACACTGTACAACCTATAACACCTACCTAGTACACTTTTAAAGCATTTACAATGGATAAAAATAGGAAAAATTTGGAACAAAAACACATAACACTGCTTTCTGCTCTTTCATTTTGATAAAACAACGAAATCTGCGGAAAAAAATAAAACCATTTTCAAACACTGATGGATTTCAAACTGATTTCAAACATTTTCAAACAATGATGGAAGACAGCAGAGCAAGGCTTGGTGTAGAGGCTACTCGAGTCTCTCGAGTCGGACTCGAGTCCGGCGCCGGCACCGCAGTGGGCGGCGCCTGGTTCAGCTGAACCACACGAACCACCCTTGTTACGCCACTGGAAGCACGCCTAAGTTCTGCACATGTCTAAGGGCCAAGCTACCTTCGAAGCACTTCTTTCGAGACTACATTCCTATTCGTTGAGATCCATGAGAGGTAGGTAGGAAGCTGTAGGAACTCCAAAGCCTCAATTAATGGAGAAAAGCTAATGAATGAAAGAGTCTGCTACTCTCCAAAGGAAGTGTTCCTGTTCAGGAAGTGGATAATACATGAATGAAGGAGTATTTGGCCTGTGTTCACTTATATCTTTGGTGAAGTGGAAGTCAGAGGTGCTTTGATGGGGTGCCAGTTGCGGTTATTTTGTAGGTGAGATTCATGCCGTGTCTGAACTGACTGACTTTACTATATTCAGGTCATCAAAGAAACCAGTAGAAAGATGGAATCACATAGAGAGGCTTGGAAGTGGAAACGGTTTGAAACTTCTCATTAAAAGAGCAGCAAAAAGAGACTACAAATATTTTCACAAAAGGTTTTAAATAGGCATGACACTCAGCTGCTTTGATACCAGATAACATCTGGATTTGTGCTTTAGGAGTCGCATGTCCTAAATGCTTTTTAACGTACCTGACTGTTATTTTCAAGAACTGACCTCTTAGCATTATATAAATGATTAAATAATCTATCTGTTTGTGGCCTACTAACCACTTTGCACAGCAACCAGCTAGGACACCACAAAAAACTGTAATCCTGTTTCCAGTTAATAGTACAAGCTGAATGGATTCATTCCTTAAAGGGAAGCAGACTTCGCACAAATCAGCCATTGTTCAAAAGCCTATTATATAAACATCCCGTTGAAGCCCATGCACATATGGCTGAATCTGGGTATATCATGGTTATATTATGCGTACAAAAGACCGTAACTTCTTTTCTATTAATCAAGACTGCGCAAGAATTCCAGTTACACAGACCTCTTTGAGCTCTGAAATAACTCTAAAGTGTATACCCTTTGTCAGCAACTAGTTTTCATGGAAGACCATTTTGACAAGAGATGGACCAGTGTCTCAACTCCTACCTTCAAAAGTGACTTCCTTCACAAGCTCTGTTGCCACAGGTGCCACTTTCTTTGTGCCTGCCTTTGCTTCTAGGCTGGCAATGAGGGATTCAGGTGGCACCTCTCATCAATGTACCCCCCCCCTCTGTTAGAAGGGACCTCTTTCTGCACACCAATCCCAATACATAAGCTCCTGCCAGGGAGACTACAGCTCAGATGAAAAGATACTACGTGGCATGGGGCTATACCTCTGTAGCCTCTCAAAGGGTAACTTCAGTGATGAGAACTGTGACGAAAGGGCACTTGGCGCACAAAGGGAGCACTCTGCACGAGCAACCTCTTATACCTCAAATATGTATGGCAAGATAGTTTGTTAACCCTTGTTTTCTTAGAAATCTTATTGCAGGTATTCTGCCTCAGGAGAACTTCACACACAATCACCCAACTGGAACCTCTACCACCCCACCGCAACAGGGGGATCAAGGACAATGTACCCCACACAGGTAAGCAAAGGGAGGTGGGAATCCCATGCTGCCACACATTGGTTTGCATGGAGGTTGGGGGTGGGCAGAATGGGGCAGGGAGGAACAGGGCAGAGACTAGGGGGGAAGGGTGGTATCAGTGCTGCCGATATCCTATCCCCCTTTCTGGCCTCGATCCACCTTCTTGGGTCCATGTCGACTTGCACCAGCAAAACAGTTTGAGTAGACCCATTCGGGCAGTGAAGGCTTACCCCCGGGCAAGGTAACAAATGTTCCCTTACCTGGAGGAGACCTCCGCCGCCACCCCTGCAGGATGCAGCGGATGCAGCTCAGATGGAGGGGAAGAATTGGGCTATTCGTTTCTGATATAAGAAAAGTGGCACCATAGTCAGTGATATTTTTCAAGGGCCCCAGATGGTGAGGTGCATGTGAGCCTATCACGGGCAGTAGTCAGTGGGGTTGTCATGCGGCCAGGGATTACGCACAGAGGAAGGGGCCTAAATACAAATAGCATCCCAGGCCCCAAGGGTTCTGTCAGCAGCTCCAGTGCCTTTTAAGGAAAATGCTAATCTAAGAGTCTCATTCACCTGACACCTAATCATGAACGGAAGTAACCCAAAGGCAAGATTGCAAAGGCTATCAGTGTACATCATACTGGTCAAGCCATCATCAATAAAGAAGAAATATTTTCTGGGAAAAACCTGATCCCTCCGGACACCTTTGATTTACCGTCTCCTCTATCTGTGCCGTAAATTGATCTCCCTGACTTCCCATCTCCTCTCAAATGTAACCAGCTTCCGCTGGTGCTCCAAGAGTCATTTACATTGACAAGTGTATCCAGCGCAGGCATCAGTGAATCCCTTTTCTCTCCCTCAACAAAACAGCTTTTGTGCCTTTAAAGCCTGGAGCAGTCTATGATTTCAGCAGGAGACACTCTGTCTAAAAGTCAGTTCTGCTCGGGCTTTTGAGGGAGAGGAGTGGATTTGTCAAGACAGGAAACACAGCGTTTGCTTTGTGCCTGAGAGTTGCCACTGCATAGATGTGCACTTGCTTCTCCAGTGTCCTATTTTCCCCACAAATGATGTCATTTGAAAAATTAATGTCCTTCATTCCACTTAGTGGATTCAAGGGCCTAAGCCAGGGAGGGAGCGCAGATCTTTTTGAGATTTCAGAAAGAGACAAAAAGAACAGCTGCATTTTCTTTCATTGGCACGTATGTGAAGATAGGAGGCTGTGTTACGCTGCACTAGACCATTGGTCTACCTAGCTCAGTATTGTCTATGGCAGGGGTGGCCAACCTTCCACCATTAGGGCCTCTGTGTCCTTAAGAGTTGTGTAGAAGACAGAATCTTGGTAGCTGCAAGTGCTGATGGTGCTGCTACAGCAGCTGCACCTGCTGAAATGCTCTCACCTATGCAACCATTAAAGGGCCAGGGCCAGGAGCATTCATGTTGAAAGATTGGCCACCCCTGGTCTATGGCATGCTCTCTAGGGTTTCAGAGCAGGGACTTTCCAAGCCTTACCTGCAGATGCTGGGGGGCTGAATCTGGGACCTTTTGCACAGGTGTTCCAATCACGGAGCTTTTTGTCCTTTGAGAGGCAGATTCCCAGTAGAATATGCATCCGTTAGCAATACAATGGAATGTATACGAAATAATCAGAGAGGCTCGTTTTCTTGTAGGTAGAAATGTAAGCACCTTTTTTAACCACACCATACCTTGATTCATTTTTGGTAACGCAATGGGGGATGGGGGGGTATTGCTTTGACGACTGGATCCAGCCCATTGGCCACCAGTTAATCATCTCCAACTTAGAAAAACAACCATCTGAACAGTTCCTTGCTTACTATTTGCAGATCTGCAAATGATCACTACAAATAAGTAGCCTGGGTTGTCTCTTATGTGTTAAACAGAAAGTGTGGCTGAGACACTGTTGACTGTCGGTTGTTCTGTACCTGCAGAAAAGTCGCATTCAGTTCAAACAAGGCTGTGCAGTGTTCCCAGCTTCATTAACTCAGTAAGGACCATTACTTTGGTAATATTTAAGCTAGACACCAGTTATCAGGCCTGCAATTAGGGTGGTACCAATGCCTGCTTCAAGCCCAAGGGACACATAATCCATGGAGTTTTAACCAACTGCTTGAGAAGGCCTCTTATTGAACATGTACCTAAGGCTTGCTGAACTAGCACATGCAACTATTTTTGGATGGGTCGCACCTACAGTTAAAAGAATACAGCTTCCCAAAAGGAAAACTTAAGAGAGCTGCCTCACAGGACCTTACACCAGCTAGGCTGACACAAACATTACCAGGTGGTCAATGACATCTTCTTAATGTGTGTTAACATAGGTCTTTTTTTTTGTTGTTACTACACAAACGTTTATCAGAATTTCCAGGGCTGCTGCACACGTTAACCACCTGCATGTAGATAATAAAGTGATAACAATGGCGTATGTGCACACACTTTGTGACCTACAACACAAAGAAAAAGGGCTCTACCAGTAGCATAAAAAGGTGAAGACATTCACATTGGTGAGGGCTAGGAAGATTCAAATCATGACTTGGTCTTGAAACTCACTGGGCATCCTTAAGTCAGTCACCATCTCTTAGCCCAATCTACCTATGATGGACAAAACTACCACAGCACCTAGAGGTCAACAGCCTTTGCTGTCTGCTTCTCTTTCCTGACTGGCTAGATTGGGGTTACTGGGAAACCCGTAGTCTAATCCTGCTGTCACCTCATAAGACTGAGAGGCTGCCTTGGGAAAGCCCCTTTTTTTAGGTTAGCAAAAGGGCCCCTAAAATCAGAGGGTTGCCAAGTGTGCCAACAATCACAGGGTTGAAGGAACAAAGCAAATGGATCCAAGCAAGGCATGTATCAAAAAACAGATACAACAGCAAGTGAAGAGTGATTGGCAAGGAGATTAAAATGCAAGTGGCAAATACAACAAATACCCTGACACAATTAACTGAATACTGTCCCTATTCTAGTTTCCTCACATTGTCCCCAAGGGTCTGGTCCCTTCATTCACAATGAAGCAAGGTGAATGGATGTGAGCTCCATAAAGCACTGCTGCTTTCAATGACAGAGCGGGGCAAAACACATCTCAGCAGCCTTGTGCATGAGTGTAAAAAAAGGTAGGGTTGTTGTCCATCCTATTGGAGGTTTATGCCCATCTGGGCAATCTACCTGCCCCTTGACCAATGATGTAGACTTGTCTATTGACTCGGACTCAAGTCGCGTCAATGACTTGACTCGGACTTGACTCGTCGATTGTAAAAGACTCAAAAGACTCGACTCGAGACTTGGAGCCTTTTATGACAAGTCGAATTTTATTCAGGTGTAAACCCGTTTTCCCCATTAAATAGATAGGGACTCACAACCAAAGACTCGGGACTTGGGGGCAAAGACTTGGGACTTGACTTGAGACTTGGACCCAGAGACTCGGGACTTGACTCAAGACTTGGAGTCAGAGACTTGATCCACATCCCTGCCCTTGACCTGACCAACTGACTGAGCTTGGATGCCCCATTGACTGTTGCATGCCAATCCCAGCAGCAGGTTGGCAAAGAGCTATTGCCCTTGCAGGACCCAGAAGAGGAAGACATGCAATCTGTAAAAGGACCTGTCTGATGGCACTGAATTCAAAGACTCACAACTATAGTGCAGTAGGATGTTTTTGCAGCATTTTAGGAGGCCGAGACATCACAGAAGCCCCCAGGTGATTGGAAGGATCCAAAAATAGAGAAAATCAAGAACAGTCACCATACTACCTCATAGGCTTATTGTGAGGATAAAAAAGTTAGGAATTAATCTTGCATGATGATGCCTTGAGTTCTTTGAAGGGCAGGTAGGGTTGAAATGTCCTAAAGAAGTAATAAGACACAACTATAATTCAAGAAAAAGTTCCAGAGTGTTTCACATAGAGTCATCGGAGGAAATTGTTTAGCATTGCGTCCTCTGTCAAGTATTGTGCCTACAGAAGAGCTGTATCTCTGAGCATGAAACAGATCCTCAATCAATGGAAGCAATTGAAATGTGTTGGGAATTATTTATTACATGACAACTGCACCTCAGTGGTTTTGCCTGTTGCATTTTCCCCCATCTGGCCTACAGCCAGGGATGTGGATCAAGTCTCTGACTCCAAGTCTCGAGTCAAGTCCCAAGTCTCTGGGTCCAAGTCTCAAGTCAGGTCCCAAGTCTTTGCTCCAATTTCCAAGTCTTTGGTTGCGGGTTGTGAGTCCCTATCTATTTAATGGGGAAAACGGGTTTAAACCTGAACAAATTTCGACTTGTTGTAAGAGGCTCCAAGTCTCGAGTCGAGTCTTTTGAGTCTTTTACAATCGACGAGTCAAGTCCAAGTCAAGTCATTGATGCGACTTGAGTCCAACTCGAGTCTGAGTCAATAGACTGAAGTCCACATCACTGCCTACAGCAGACTTGAATAGATGTGAAACTGCACAATACTTTGAGAGAAGGGGAAGATGTCAGAGGAGGCCAGTGTAGCTGAAAGCCTGGTTTTAGCAGACCCAATGCTGCAAATAAAATGGCTGTCCTTTGGTCAACAAGAACAGCAAAATTCATATGTAGAATCAGCCCACGTTACCTCTGCGACTAGTTGCTAGTTTGCTTGCTGTGGGTCACCAGGGACCCTGTCAACATGATGCTTTGTTTGTAGAGCTAGCCTACATTTGGCATCTATTGAGAACGTTAAGCAATAGTAGCAGCAGCAGTGTTACAAAACTAGTTTTCAGACAGCAGGCGGTGATCACATTATATCAAGCATATTATGACTCCCCTGTCCCTTAGCTTCTGGAGGTTTTGTTAATAAGCAGGCAGGGAAGGAGGAAAATCTGAGAAAAATCAGTACCACAACAACCTTTCTCCCCTGCAAATAGTCTCTGATACTCAGGAACTCAGCAGCCTATCATCCCATGTCATTCTTGTTAGGACATTATTTTGATAAGGAGGGATAAGGCTTATAGGATTAATGGAACAACAGTTGCCACGGTGTTTCGATTCCAGCTACGCACCATACATATAAATGATTTCCTGTGTCTGTGGGGTTTTTTGTTTTTTGTTTGGTAGAAGTGAAAAACAAAAAGAAATGTCCCTTGCCTTGGGGTATTAGAGTTCTCTGAGTTAGAGGTTTGTGACTGAAAATGCAAGATTCACACACAGAGTGGCTGGATGACTGATAGTTTTGTTAAACAAAATAAAGTTTGTGTTTGGTTGTTTTTCAGTTGGGAGTGCTGAGAGCAAAAACTGACCCTTGTGTCCCCTGGGGGCTGGCCGGCTGTTGTGAATGGCAAAGCTAGGGGTCATGTTCCAAAGTAAACCTCCTTCAAGGTACCAGCCCGGAATGTGTCAAACAAACAGAACGCTAATGTGATCATTCAATGCGCCAGGCCTTTAAGAGAGTCAACAAGAGAGGCTGCCATCGCCACCAGTGACCTGGAATTGCAAACACCTTGAGGCCTGCTCCTTTACCGGTTACGTTTTTCTCCCATGCATGCGGAGATAATATCTAGTCCAGCTCCCCACTGTGAGGCAGAACTACCTGTTCATCAGAGAGCAGGTGCACTGCAAGAAGTACTGCCCAAACCAACCACACTCAGCTTCCAGGACCTACAGCTTAGGGATACACTTTTTTTTACTAGATGAGGACATTTTTTGTATGTGGCCCTGACTATTGATGGGCCAACAAAAGCCAATGAGAGAGAGAGAGAGAGAGAGAGAGAGAGAGAGAGAGAGAGAGAGAGAGAGAGAGAGAGAGAGAGAGAGATTGCCACAATATGTATCATTTTCAAATCCCAATTGAAACTCTCTCTCTAGACTCTAAATAACCAGCAACACTGGGACACGGACACACACACACATGAACACACACACTACTGTATGTCTGTGTGTTGTGAATCTGGATTTTCAACATTACTTATCAAGGCTTGGAATTGGTCGGATGCAAAGCATGATGCATGTCTAGCTTTAGCAAAAACAGCTCCACGAATTAACCTTCTGATTGAGGGGAAGCTGCAGCTCCCTTCTCATTGACTTTTCTCGTGAGTTTTTTGATGTCTTCAAATTCTATGAACTGAATACTTTCCCTATGGTTGAAACATAATGTTGCTTTTTGAAGTTCTACTTTTTGTCACGTACGTTCAATGCAATTTCAGGAAATTTGTAAATAATAATAATAATATTATTATAATAAAATAACAATAATAATATAATAACAATAATAATAGAAATAAAATAATACATAGGGGGGTTGCATGAGCAGCTTGACATTCTCCTGGGCTGCATAAGGCACAAAAGGTTAAGAATCTCTGGCCTAGAGAAACTGGGACTCTATGAGTAGCATCTGTACTGATACAGAGGGGTGTGTGTGTGTGTGTGTGTGTGTGTGTGTGTGTGTGTGTGTGTAGCATCTGTACTGATACAGAGGTGTGTGTGTGTGTGTGTGTGTGTGTGTGTGTGTGTGTGTGTGTGTGTGTAGCCATCTTCACACAAACATCCCCTTGAGTTGGAGTGAGGCACAAAATCCTGCCTGCTGACCCCACCCTTGGCATCGTCCCACTCTGTACACTGCCCCCCTCCCCCAGATGTTCATGCATTTATTGAGAATGTAAAAGAGGTCCTGAAAACTGCATGGATGTGGAAGTGGGGAAAAGAAGACATGCTGACTCCATGGACGGGCCAGCAGGTGCAGTCCTGATCCCCCTTGAACACAGGGACAAGTCCTCCAAGGATAAGTCATCATAGTAAGCCATGGTGATGATGACTATATGTCTATATGCAACCTGGGTTTTAGACGTAGCCTCTATCTGAATGCCAGATGCAAGGGAGTGGCGACAGGATACAGGGATCTTGTTGTCTTGTGTGCTCCTTGAGGCATCTGGTGGGGCCGCTGTGAGATACAGGAAGCTGGACTAGATGGGCCTTAGGCCTGATCCAGCAGGGCTCTGCTTATGTTCTTAGAGGTGTTACACACAGAGAACAGTTGCTATTATGCCCAATAGAGATGTGTGTCAATCTTCCCAGTGAGGCTAACAGCAGTTTGGAAAGCAGCAACTTTGGTCAAGAAAATGGCATTGAGAGAAAGTGTTAAGCCCCACACCATGCTGCTGCCTTGGTCAAAATCAGTCAATCTCCCTCCAGCTGCCATTATGTTAAATCAAACACGACTCCCCAAATCACAGATCTTCCACGTCACGCCTGTTTTGGCCCTCGAGGTCTGAACTGCAGGCAGTCTGCACTCCTTGCTAACATGTGGATTTGCTTTGGGAGCGTACACTGGAAGGATCACAACTTTTTCCTTAGTTTTGTCTGCCTGATCTATTGAGATTGTAAAACCCTTCCAGAGGATAATATGTCTTATCTTGAGTTTGTACCTTGTCTTTGAACGTTGCTGGGTCCCGTCTCACTACAGGGGCCTTTAAGTTCTGCCAGACAACATCATCATCATAAAAAGGGGTCAAGATTGTATGAGGGTTGGGTTGGGGAGGTTAGACACCTTGCTTTAAATAATTCCCATATGGTTTTATTGCTAAGGCAGGCATTCCAGTATATTTGCTCCTCAAGTCTTGTTTCCTTTCTTTTTCCCCTGAGCATCTGGTTGATCTGTCTGTTTGATAAAGGCGACCATCTGAGATAAGACAGCTTTCTTCGCTTCAGAATATAGCATTCGGAGAAGGAAAGGCAACGCAATGGTATTAAAGCAAGGCCATGAACTACCATTCAGGAGAGAAGAATGATAAATCCTCCAAGGATAAGCCTCGCACTCTCATGCTCTCTGAAAGAAAGCCAGAGGCAATCGATAAATTTTGTAGCTATCTTAAATGTGTGTGTGTGTGGGGGGGGGCTCTTCAAGGTCTGGAAATTTGTGGTCAGCCTCTCTCTCGGGAGGAACGGAGACTTATCACCAAGGATGGTTCTCATTGGCTCCTTTTCCACAGGGCACATGGCCCATTCTGTGTACAAACACTATGAGTAGGCATAAAGCTCCCAGCCACAGTGGGGATCCAGGATACTGCAGGTACAGGGCAAAATCCTATCCAACTTTCCAGCACCAATACAGTTGCAATGCAGCCCTGACCGCTGGCATCAAAAGGGGGGGGTGCGATAGGTGCGGGGCGCACAGGGTGACACCAATTTTAGGGGTGTCACCACAGTTGCCTGGCCGCCATTTTAGAGTTGCTTTTTTTGTGTTCCTGCAAGCGAAGCAAGCACTTTTGCCGCACAGCCAGCACACTAAAGCACAAAAGGAGGGAACAAGGTGCGAATCTCCTGGTATGATAAGCGCTTCAATCATCAGACCAACCAGTAGCCCAGCCAGAGCGCGCAAAAGCCCTGCAAAGGACGACGTGCAAGTCTCCTCCAGAGGCAGAATCACAGTATTGAAGGCAAAACAATACGTATTTGAAACCCGCTGCCGTCCTGTTCAAGCCTCTTCTGTTGGGGTGTGATAGTGCGGAGAGTGGTGTGTCTAACTTTCATTCCTCATAACCAATTGCAAAATATTACTGCAAGTTCAGTTCAGTTCTTAAGAATCTCTTTTACCGTTACAAGACACTTTAATTTGTTTAGAAGTGTCTGTGAAAATATTGTGAAAGAAGATGGCGTCATCAAATCCTAAGAAGCAAAAGTATGAAGATGAAAACAGAAATGTTAAGTCAGGGTGGGAGGAAGATTTTGCATTCTCCATTAAAGGAGGTAAACCTTTGTGTCTTATCTGCAATATGTCACTCAGTCATTACAAAGCCAGTAACTTGAAATGTCACTACGATGTTTCACAAAAATGTTTTGTTTGATTATCCACCTAAATCAGAATTTATAAATAAGAATCCATGTTTTGACCAGCTATTTACTATTTACTCAGCTATTTACTCAGACAAATAAATAAATAAATAAATATTTGTTTTGTGGCTCTTACGTTGAGCATGTTTGGCCACTCCCTCTGGATATATATATATATATATATATATATATATATATATATATATATATATATATATATATATATATATATATATATGAACTAATCCCAGCGCATCCTGCCCTTTCTTCACACAGCCCAGTAGCTGCTTAACTTAGAGCTTTGGCAATATATATGTAAAAAACAACCACCACCAAACATCTTTATCAGTTCCAACTAGCCAGGGGTCAGCGTTCAAACCTCTAATCAGGCTGCAGACAAATGACCTTCCTGGCCATTGTACCTTCTTATGTAAACCCCAAAGTTAAACAAATCCAAGACGGGCAGACAACATTTATCACCCACCTTAAAAGCGCTCGGTTTGGCAGCAGAGCCTCCTTCCTTCCCACCCACCCACCCCACGTTCTACCCCTGCCACAACTCCTCCACAGACAGGTTTATGGAGATGCAAGAGAAACCGCAACTGGAAGCTCAAGAGTCCTTTTCATACATTAAAGGTCCCATTAAGGTGAACAACTGGCCCAAAGCTACCTCCACTTTAGCAGGGGAATTAGGACCCATGTTTGCTCTTTCAGCCTCATTTATGGACTCCCCAGTGGTGTGCCTGTGCACAGTGGCTCTTTGCAGTCACAAGCATGTTTGTTGTGCTTACATTTTATGTTGCTCTGTTTGTCCTCATTATTGCCCTCTTTGCTTTCCTGGACTCCGAATTACAGAATCTGCTTAATAGAATTTGCAAAGAGGCCAAATGTTTTAATGGTCTGAGCACAGAGCTGGTAGCAATTGAATTTGCGCTCTTAATGCAGATTGGCTTGAGGCAAGTCTCTTACAATCATCCCACCCCCCTTCGTTCCTCCCCTTTGCAAAGAGGCTCAGGCATTAGCATGCATCACAGGGATGAGAAGAGCATGAATGCTTGCATAAAGCGTAACACAGAGAGCATTGTATTCCTTGCTGAAGAAACTCGCATGTGCGTAGGCATCTCCCTGCTTCTCAATCAGGAGCTCATGGTGGGACCACATCAGGCCTGCAGAATGCGCCTCTGTACTCTTTCTGTCCCCATCGCCATTATCTTGGCAGCATTTGGGGAAGTTTGTCGTGGCTGTTGAGACCAGATGCCACATTTCCATTTTATACTCTTGATATGTGCCAGGGGACCAACATCAGCTGCCCCGGCTCCATCATGGCGCAGCAGCAACCTCTGCTGCCCGTCCTCCTTCTCTTGGTGGCAGTGAGTTTCAGCCTCTCTGGGATAATGGAGCCTGACCTTTTGGTGCTGCTTGGCTTCTCTTCCCCTTCTAGACAAAGGGCAGAGGGCGGCTGTGCCTAGCAGCACCATCACTGCTCAGGCAGGCGATCACAGCGATACCAGTGGCAAGCAGCCACCACCGCCACCACCACCACCTGCCTTCATCCTTTGTCAAAATGATGAAAGGGAGGAGCTACTGCCAGTGGGGCAGCTCAACAGAGGACATCATGCCCAAGGTGGAGCTGAACTCAGCATGTGCAATATCATAAGGAAACAATAATGTGGGAGAAAGGCGGGGTAGAAATTCAATAAATAAATAAATAAAATAAAATTAATAATGCTGATCCTGGGGTTGTGGCACTCACTGCAAACAGCAGGTACACAATCCAGGTGATGGCCTCCAGAGAGGGCAGGTCAAGGGATATGCCAGCCCATCCCAAAATGTAAGTCATATGAAGCTGCTTTATATTGAGTCAGACCATTGATCGGTCTCAGTATTATCCAAGCAGACTGGCAGCAGCTCTCCACAGATAAGAACATAAGAAGAGCCCTGCTGGATCAGGCCAAGGGAGGGCCCATCTAGTTCAGCTTCCTGTATCTCACAGTGGCCTACCAGATGCCTCAGGGAGCACTCAAGACAAGATACCTGTATCCTGTTGCCACTCCCTTGCACCTGGCATTCAGAGATTGCCTACTTCTAAAACCAAGAGGTTGCAATACCCATCATGGCTTGTAACTCTTGTGAGGCCTTTCATAATCTGCTGCTGCGAAATCAATTGTGAAAATGCCACAGAGAATCCTGTGGCCTAGTCTGTGAGAATTGGATCAAATAACCATATTATCAGACTTGCTTACACAACCACGATTCAGTTCGCACACACTAGGAGTTTCCAGCGTT
This sequence comes from Plestiodon gilberti rubricaudatus, assembly GCA_026170595.1. Lineage (NCBI taxonomy): Eukaryota > Metazoa > Chordata > Lepidosauria > Squamata > Scincidae > Plestiodon > Plestiodon gilberti. Next base: position 113,576,676 of record JANXHW010000005.1, read on the forward strand.
TCTGAGTCACAATTGACTATCAAAGATAACTCACAGGTTACTAGAATTCTGCATAGAAATGTTGTCCCTACCAGGGATAACAGCCCCAGTCTAAAGACTTACTTATTCCAGGAGGAAACAGAAGTGCTTGACCTTGCCAGAGATTTCAATTACTGTTTAATTTATCATGGAATTTTATTTCATGAAATTATAATGGAAACAGGGCCTGATTCTCACCCACTTTCTCCCTTCTGCCTTCCTTTCCATAGAACATTCAACACAGTCAATAGTGAGAAATACACCAGAAATATTTGCCTACAGTCGGACACGACTAGACTTAATTGTCAGGGGTCACCTTTACCTTTACCTTACTATATCCTGGCTACCAGAAATTGACACTTTGGTGAGGTTCAGAGCACTATGCATACCCCCTAAAAAGGTGTGGGAAGCACATCTGCAACTGTTCTGAAGTTATGGCCCTATGTGCATATTTATTGCAGGTAAACTACATTATCAATTGGGCTTACTGCCAAACAGATTGGGCTCACTTCCATTTAGACTGATAATATAACATGTTTGCACTTTTGGAATTTGTCCTAATGTCTGTTGTTTCTAATGCTTTTTCCTTTCATGGAAGAAACTCCGTTTGCACAAGAGGGGAGGGGTGATTTCTATCAATGTTCTCTTCCCTCTGCAGTCCCCTGCATGCACATATGAACATGTGCGCATGCACGCACGCACACACACACAAGTCTGCTCCTGAAGGCCCTTCAACCCTCAGGAGCAGATGGGAGGGGGACTCTGAGAGCTGCAGAGCTAAGGGGAGATCAGCAAAAATTGGCCCTCCTCCTCCTCGTTCAAAAACAGAGCTTCTTCCACAAATGAAAGAAGTATTTAGGATATAACTCTTGAGTTTGTGGAGCTAGATTTCTTCGTTTATTTCTCAGAAATGGCATTTGGACATTTGATGATCACAATCCCAATAATTTTAACTGGCTCCTCCGCCCATTTCCTCTTATCTTGCTAATCCACACCCAGATTTGCATACATGGGTTACTTCCTCGTCTGTGCTGGCATCAAATCAAAAACCTTGCTAATTTTTTTTTGTTGTATCCGCAGCACATAAATAAATGAATCAAATCAAATGCCATTGCCATGTTTACATTGGCACTATACCAAGAGAAGCTTGCCTGAACAAGGTTTCAAAAATCAGTGAGCTGCAAGTCTTAGAATTGCTGAGGCCTAGCTGGGCTGTGCCCCCTAATAGCTAGAGGGCTGCTACGTAGTTGTTTGGAAGGGATGAAGAGTTGTTTCCTGTTTGTTTTATTTTTGGCTTTGCCGCAGTACTGGATAAGAAAGTCTGGTTTTGCAAACGTGAATTTGTTAAAAAGGTGTAAATGCAACGGGATTGCATTTGTGTTTGGTTTCAGTCTGTGTCATTGGGAGAGGTAGCAATTACCGGTAAGGACTGATGATACCATCTCAAGGAATCAGCAGGCAAAGAGGTGCAGCATGACACTAATATGTTACTCAGAAGTAAATGTGACCGAGTTCACTGGGATTGATTTATTCTCTTGTAAGCATGTCTTGGATGGCAGCCTTCATTAACTAGACAGCCCAGATACTGTGCTATTCTCAGGCTGGAAGTAGATAATCATTTTTATAGAATGTGGAGGGCGGTATGAAAGAGTGAGACACCACTGTCACCTGCAGCATGGACCAAGCCAGCACCAGGGCTTGGCATCCTTGGGCAACACCGGAGGGCTCCAGGCTCTTAGGAAGGTCCACTGTCAATCCATGACCGTCTGTGCCCTGGTGAGGTGGCACCGGAATGACTCTCTGACCCACGTTGCTCCATTCTCACCCACTCTCGCCCATCCCATCTAGAACCAGGAGCTTTCCCCAGAGGGCCTTGAGTCAATGCAGGGGCCTCTGAGGGAAAAGGTCTTATTTGCAGATGGGTTACCATGAAGCTTAGAAGGAAACCCTCATAAGGGAGGTCCATAGTGGACACTTTGCTACCCCCTCAAATCTGAAGCTGATGGCGAGTGCACACACATCTCTGTTGTGTAAGGCAACTGCCCTCCAACAAGATTCACATTTACAACCAAACCTGCCCAATGACTGTTGCATCTGCTCTGTAAACCTTCCTAGGATCAGGCCAAATCTCTCCCTCTTCACTTCGTATTTCTTGGGCTGCCAAGCCAGAATCTCCCAGCAAGCTGTGCTTCAATCAACACTGTTGTATGCAAGAGCTCCTATACCTAAAATAACACATCATCATCTCAGGATCATCTTTAGTCCTATCTGGGAGCTGGATCACTGGGGCAGGCCTCGCCCCCCCGCCCAACCTCCACACATTGATAGGCTCTGGGCAGAGGAGTCGATGAACGTTTGAGAGGGTCAGGGTCAGAGTTCGCTGCAGCAATCTGGCTTTGTGCCCATTGGTTTTCCCCTCAGCAGCTGATAGCAACTTTAGGGGGAAAGATTTGGATTGGGGCCAAGGCACAGAGGGACTAGACACTCCGCCCCCCCCCCATTGCACCAGGGTCACAATCCAAATAAAGGATTCCTAAGGTTGCTTTCTAAAAAAAAAAGAAAAAGAGCAGTTTGTATGGGACTGAGTTCCCTTGCACCTTTTTGGGTTTGTTTTTGCTTCCTCTCATTCCTCAGGGCCAACATGGCAGTAAACCCACTTTGATGTGCCGTCAGCTGCAGCCCCCCTTGAAGCCAAAGAGCGTGTTGGGCATTTGAGGTATTATTTAAGATCTTGGCAAAAACAACTGCCTATGATGGGTGTTTTCGCACAGCACCATGGCAACTGGGTGAAGCTGACATAGCCGACTTGTACTCTAGCATGTCAGCACACTGTTTGTCACAGCCGGTGCCAAGCTGGATCAGACCCCAGCCAGTCATGGCACTAACAATGCACATGTTGACACACTAAACTGCATCCAAGCCACATGGTTGCAGCTTAGCTTGACTTGGCTTGATATATGACAAAGCCACCATTAAGGCCCCCAACCCAACCATTCTTCTCCGAAAGTAATAATCACTTCTTCAAATGGCATTTATAAGAAATTCACTTAGGTTGGGACTGGGGGTGAGAAGACGTTAGCTGATGGATGTGTTATTCAGAAAGGCACAGCATCTGGGGAAGGAAGCAGCGGAATAAAAAGCCTTTCAGAAGCATGGTTAATGGCCCAATCCTATTCAAGCGCTGCACCAGTGGAATGCAAGTTCCGCCGGCGTACGCTGTTGTGAAAGTGCCATAAAGCACTTTGTGACAATGTAGGGCCTTGCCGCGCCGACGAGAAGGCAAGAGCCTTCCCGCTGGTGCCAGCGGCCGCACAGAGTCAGAGCAGGTAAGTCCGCACAGGGGCGGAATGGTGCAGGGGTGGATTGGGCCTGGGAGGGGGTAGGATTGGCAGCGCTGGCACACACCATATCCAGGTCTGATTCGCCAACATGGATCAATGCGGATGTGCGCCAGCTATAGAGCTGGCTCAGGTCCAAGTTGACCTGTTGCATCTGCCCCCCATCCCATTATAGAGAGATCATGGCTCATTTCAGGAACTAATGTAAGAACTAGTGTTCTTTGCTGGGAGCCAGTGAGTCCCATGAGGTGGGCCACCAGGGCTACAGGTTGGAGTGTGGGTGAGACTACCCACTCAAGTCAGCCATTGGTTTCCCCCTGAATTGGATGGTTTTTAAAGCCAGGGGCATTGCTAAGGGGGTGGGGGCCACACCAATTTTGGGGGTGACACCATGGCTACTGCCCCACCCAGGCTTAGTAGTGAGCTAAGTGGTCTTCTTAGGCTGCTCCGGGTCGCTTCTTTGCTACACAAAGAAGTGACTCGGAAACATCCGAGCAAGGCTGCAGGGAGGGGCGACACCCCTTTGCTCACCTTCGGTGGCTCCACCTCCAAGCTGAGCGAAGCCACCGCACCAAGGACAGCTGAGCCCAGGCAGGGCTCCAGAACCTTTCAGATGTCATCATGGCACTGCAAATTACTTCTGGCTCCACGGCACGCCTTTTTTGCACTGGGTGACACCGCGGTAAGTGGTGCTACTGTGTAAAGCCTTAACGATCAGGCTGGACTTTGCCTGGACAACAATGTTAGTGCATCCTTGTCAGGGAAAGGGACTTCTAGGAGAAAGCAGGCTGACCCAGGAGTAGTGCCTAGTAGTTAGTGCATACACTCCTTCCTGCTTTCCCTTTACTGGACTGAACGGGGGGGGGGGGAACCCTTGGTAGTTTGTATCTTCTGCTACCATCCCAGGCTACAGAGGCCAGGTTTGGGGGGCATGCAGGAAAAAAATACTATACCAGCCTCTATGTGTAGAACCTGCTGTGAATGGGCCTAAACCACATTATTTGTGCTCCAAAAGAGGAGTGATCAGGCCTGCTCGTGAAGGCTTTTGGCAAATATGATGCCAGTCCCTTGCTGCCAGTAGAAAAGAAATATCTGCATGGAGGAATTCATCATGTTTTAACCTCTTTTACAGCCCAATCCTATCCAGTGCTAGAGCTGCAGGGCAGGGCAGCCCACACTGTATCTAGTGCTGAGGAGCAGGCTGGAGGTCTCCTCGGGGTAAGGGGACATTTGTTCCCTTATCCCACAACGGGGCTACTTGGATCAGCGTAAGCTTAATAGCTGGCGCAGAACTGAGAAGCCTTGTGCAGGCAGAAAAGGCCTGAGAGAGGGCATAGGATTCCATTTGTTGCCAGTGCTGCCGATCCCACCCCCTCCCAGGTCTGTTCCGCCCCATTTCTGGCCCCCTGCTCTGTTACGCCCCCACCATCCCCCAGCCCTTACGCTGCTCAGAGAAGATCTTACCTGCTCAGGCGCACGGTCATCCTGATTCAGAGCCAGTGGGATGGCGCAGGCCTTCCCGCCAGCACCCTCCTCTCCAGGTATCACAACATGCTTTACGACACGTTTACGACACCCTAGGCCGGCACTGCATGCGCTACGCCAGCCTACCCAGGAGCATAGGATTGCACCATTAATATGCTACGTGCTTTACAGTCTTCCTCATGTTTTGTCACCACAGTGACATTTGAAACAAAGAATACTTCAGTCCATGCGATCTGAGTAGCAACCCAAAAAAGAACACACAGAGTTTTCCAATTTGCCAAAAATAATTTATTCATGTGAAACAGATTTTGAAAAATGCAAGAGCATTCCCCCAGCTACACAGAGCAAAGGGTCCTAAGGGGAACAACAACACATGGGGGGATAAGGTTCAGAAAAGTGTCTATCTGGTTGTCAGTCATTGCAGACAGCTTATTTCACAGCACCCGAGGAAAGCCTGAGAGTGTCAGTTTTAGAATGGGAAGCTTTGTCTACAGGCTGTTGTGTGAACGATTTGTTTTGAAGCCTTTCATCTACCTGGGTTGAAGACAGACAGACATTTTAAGTGTGGTGGAATGGGTTTGAACACAACTTCTCTGCCCTAGAAACAATGCCTAGAAATACAACCATTGTGTGTCAAAACTATCATTACCACATTTTGGAATGTCTGTCAGTCTTCACCACTAGTCAAAGAAATTCACATAGATACAAATCTCAAACTTGGACTCTGAGGGGGTTTACAGCTGTTCCCCAACCACACCGTTGGCATTCAGGCAGGGGAACTGAACTGGACCCTCTTCACAAGAACCAGTTCTTCATGATTCTCCCCAATCATGATACCAAACAGCAGGCAGAAAGTGATTGTGTGCATCCACTCTAAAACCTGTAAAAGGTTCCCATTCAGAAAAGGTCTCAAATTCACAGCATAGTGGCTTCATTAGAAAATCAGATCATTATGAAATCAAACAATTTAAGTGTTTTTTTAAAGTACTTCATTGCAGTCATAAAGACAGTCACTCTTCAGGATAATAATTATTATTAAAAATAGTTGATATTGCAACTGAGTGGGAAGCATCAAGGAAGAAAGAGAACATCTCATCTATGCTTTCAGCTCCCTCCCCACCTCTTAATGATTGGATGGTCAAACAAAAAGCAAAGAGAAGAGAGTCAAAGAAAACAGTATCTGCCAAAGAAAAAGGTGGGGAAACAAGATGACAGAAAGAGTTTTTAAAATGATATCCGGAAATTAAGCAAACGGTGAAGTTGAACAGCACGGCCAGAAGGGAGCGCAACCGTTGAGAGCAGTAACACCATTCAGTAAGGGACCAAGAATGCTCCACTCACAGCAGCCCACAAGATACAGAGTAAAACAACAACAAAAAACTACTGTTGTACATTAAGTGTTTACATAAAGGCATTTTTGGAAAGAAAAAAGAATCCCTTTCCCCCAAATTCACAGCTAATGAAATGTTTCTTCCCTTCAGACCTGGCAGCAACAAGAAACTAGGCTGAATGACTGATTCTTAAAACATTTATCAGCAAGGAGGCACCCAAGTTAGTGGGTGGGCAACCGTTTTGGTCCAAGGGCCACAGTGAGGTAGAGCAACTCTCTCTCTCTCTGGCCTCCTCAAGCTCAGTCCTGGCAAGGTTGGTGTCCACCTGTGCCCTTCTTCCATGCACACATCCAAGCTGTGTCTGTCAGTGAAGTTGCTACATCTGGGGAGGCAGCATCGGTACGTATGCACAAGAGGGCCAGATTGTTAGCCATGGAGGAAGAGCAATGAAAGGGCAAGACTGGAGGCTCTCATGAGCTGAACACGACCCCCAAGCTTTACTTTGCCCACTTCTGAGGTACAACCTAAGGGTTTCCGAAGTGGGTGGTGGATGTTCAAGTCAACCAAAGTCAATTTACATATGCTTTGTACAATGGACACCGAGTCTGTATGCTCCACTTTCCCCACCAAATTCACCCAAAGTACAGGTAAACTTGCAACAGTGGGCTGGATCAGACGATGCCTGTTCCTCTAATATGTGTGTTGGGAAGCCATCACTTCCTTCCCTGCCTAACATTCCTGGACACTCATGCAGTCACATAATGTTCAAACAGGGCCTACAAACATCAAATTCCACATGTAAAAGGTCCAGATTTTACGGTTATTCCTAAACTCTGGGAATCAAGCACACAGAATGGACCTTTGCATGTTGGATTTTACATGCATAGACTCTCTCTGAAGATCCTTCATATGAACATCTGGAGATTCAGAGGTGGGGCAGGGATGCTTGGTGGGTGGGAAGGCACACTCTTCCTTCCCACCATACATATGGGACTGATACCAGGGAGTGACTTCATCCAATCCAGCCCTGTGGCTCATACTGCCATTTGCTGAGCTGATAGGGCAGAGCTTGACATTACCCTAAACATGGGGCTGCTGCTGAAAACAGCAGCCCTGTGCCCAGTTCTCCCCTTCTCCCTCGTAATGTCTAGGTCAACTCATGCCCCAGTGTGATTACACTATGCACTTCCCTACCTTTATTCCACAGCACTGGTTGCCACAATTGGGGCAGGGAGTTGTATAATGACATCAAGACACAAGGTAAATTGAACAGATACCACAGAGGAAAAAGGGGGAACTCAACAGGGAGCCGCTGTTTCTGGTAAGAACATAAGAAGAGCCTTGCTGGATCAGGCCAAAGGCCCATCTAGTCCAGCTTCCTGTATCTCACAGTGGCCCACCAGATGCCTCAGGGAGAACACAAGACAACAAGATACCTGTAGAAGCTCTTCTTTTCTTGTAACATCCAGTTATAACCATAGAATACCTCTGGTGCAGATAAAACAGATCATTCAGCCATGTTCTCTTCAGCTGGAAGGAGCCGTGACTTGGTTATTATCCAAATGAGAAATTAGAGGGTCTTTGCTTCTCTCAAATTACCAACACTGTCTCCCAATGCATATTAGTAAATTGACAAAGTAAATCAGACAATTAAGAACCAGAAAATCTCCAAATTTACCAATGACTCAAAGACCATTCAAAATCATAACATTCTGTCCACTCTAACTGTAAGGATGACGGTAAACTTGGATTAGCAGCCTCAATCTCATAACATTAGGCAGTGAACAGAAGGATAAAAAGTACGGAATGCAGCTGTACTGTAAAAACAGGAGGGGGTTAAGTTAAATTAACACAGGCAAGGAGAAGGGAACGTGACAGGACAAACATTTAGAAATCAATAAAAAATACCTCTGGTGCAGATAAAAATGACCGAAGGATCTGGGCTGCTTCCAGATTCCAAAGTTTCCTGTTGTGTATTTTGTGAAGACACCTTCAGGTAGGTAACCAGGAGGCAGCAGTTGGCACAATTCGCTTGCAAAAACCTGTGCTGGCTGGGCACAAGGCTGACTTAAAATGTTTTTTGGTATCCAGAAACAAAAAGGCCTTTTCCCTTTGCTAAAAGACTTGGCAGAGAAGGCTGTCAGTGTTATACATCTGGCATCCATCAGGATCCCAGATACAGAATAAAGGTACAAACCAAGCACAGCACAAAGACTTTATCAGGGTCAATCTATATAGTCATCAGAATCAAATGGTCAAGCTTTTCCTGGAGTGTTCCACTTCAAGACAGGGAGGGGAAGGGGGTTGCAAATCTGAAAGTTCCCTACATAGACAAAACTTCATTTCACACAGAAACTGGCATAAGAAGAAAGCAAATGAGAACTTCTCTCCTGGACATGCTAGTTTTCTATGTGCAAGGAGACTCAGTTTGTGGCAGGGTGGCCAAAAATGAGACCTCCCACCTGTAGCCCAAAATGGTACAGTCCATGAATGGTTTTCCCATTTGACACTGATGACTGCGTAAACTGGCCCTTAGAACAGAAGGTGCAATCGAAAAGAAAATGCCCCTCTCATTTAAATAAGCCCCCCAAGCATACAAACATTTCCACGTTTTGGATGGCCATAGCACATCTTTCAGACGGGAGGAGGCTATTCAGACACCAACTTCCCAACGGCAAATTCTTTCAAGGTCATTTTTAACCCGTTCCAAACTTAGTGGATGTAAATAAAGAAGTAAACATGAACCGCCTGAAGTTCCAATAATCCTTCTTCTCTTGTTGGTCTTCTTTTGAAGAGTTCCACTGAATGGTGGAAGAGGGTGCTCAACCAGCCAATCTGCGCAAGCGCCTCTGTGCCAGGAGCATTCTTATTTCTCTCACAATTAAAGGTGTGATGAAGACGACCGTTAAACTTGTCTGTGAAAAGAAACAAGATTAAAGACTTGAAGATGGGTGCACACTGTGTCCTTCAGTGGCATTTGTGCTGGCCTCATTTCCAAATCCAGTAGAAATCCAAATTTGCCACTGAATATACACCAACAGGGAACCCTGTTGGCAAGGATCATTGTACGATGGATGTGTCTGTCACACACTTTACATCCCGGAGGTCTACATCCAAGATAAGAAGAGCCCTGCTGGATCAGGCAGCAGGTCCATTTAGGCCAGCATCCAGCTTCCACAGCTGGCCAGATGCTTCCGGGAAGTTCACAAGGAGGACTTGAAGGTAGGCCCAACCCCCTTGGATGTTCCCAGCAACTGGTATTCAGTGGCATATTGCCTCTGAACATGGAGGCTCTACAAAGTCTTCATGACTAATAAATATAACGACTGATAGACCTAATGCTTCATGAATTTCCTCTTGTTAAAGCCATCAAAGCTAATGGCCATCAGTACATCTTTTGGCAGTGAATACCATATATTTATTATGGATTGTGTTCCCATTTTCATTCCTGAATCGACTGCCAATCAGTTTAATTGGGGGGGGGGGGTGTTGACTTCTAGTATTATCAAGGGCCCCCCTCTCTATTATTTATTTATTTCACTTTCCACATTTTTATACCAGTCTTCCTCCAGGGAGCTCAGAATGGCATAGTAGATGGTTCCTTTCCTCCTTTTGTCCTCACAACAACCCTGTGCGGTAGGTAAGGCTGAGAGATAGCAACTGGCCCAATGTCACCAGGAAACTATATGGCTGAGCAGGGAACTGGATCGGGTTCTTCCAGGTCTAAGTCGAATACCAGAAGCACTATACCATCCTGGCGCTATTTGCTTTCTCTACTCAGTGTACTATTTTATAAACTGCTGTCATATTCCCCATTCAATCATCTATTTTCCTGTACGAAAAAACCACAAGAGTTGGTGTTGCATAGCGGTTAAAGCTGCGGGCATACTGATTCTGGATAATGCAGGTCCCTATTTGTCTTATATACAGTATGCATAGCGAACTCAAGTGACTGAGTATCTATTAGACTGGAAACAAAACAGGACCACCCACAGGCAAGGTAATAGTCTGTACAGACTGGGGGGGGGGGCTGACTGGGGGGGGGCTGCGTAGATATACAGAAGTACATGTTTGTGAATTAAAAGAAAACAACAACAACCTGATGCAGACTGAGCATGCTCCGTGGCCTTAGAAGCCACAGAATGCTAAGGTATCAGCTGGGGACAAACAGCAGAACATGATGGGTGCTATCAGAATGGTTGCTGGGGGGCAGGTGGGAACTGGCCTGCCTGATTGAGCCTTGAACAGCTTACAGAATCTTGGAGGTGAGTATTAGGAGGTGAGTGGGGTTTTTTGGCCGGTTTTTAGGCCATACGGAGCCCGGGAGGGCCAATCCTACCGCTGCAAGTGGCCGAAAAACGCCAGGGGGTTGCTTTTGCACCACTGCCGAATTTTGGCTGCGACGCAGCGAAAGTGCAGCCCCCCGCTTGACACCCTCACCGCCCAGGGGCCCACTGCCCCCCCCCCCAATGTCTATGTCAAAGTGACACTTCAGGAATTTAAAATGGTTCTTCCCAGCCTTAGGTATAAAAATTATGGTACTTACCATCAGAATGAAGAAGTAGAACACCCACATCCATCCCAGGCTCTCCTGAATCAAAGACACCAGGTACTAGAAGGGGGAAAACACAGCAGAAATTAAGATAATCAGGGGACAGGCAACATGCAGAGGTGCTTTTCTTCTCTCTCCTATCAGCTGGATTTATCTTTCGTTTCCCAGGTCAATAAAGCTCATCAGAAACCTCCCTCCTGTCATGGCCAATCCCTGCCTTGCACACTCTCAACTAACTTCATTGTTACCTCCAAAGGTTTGCTGACGTGAATATCTTTGGACGATAAATCTCTCAAATGTGCTTTAATCCTTGATTTATTACCACAATCAAGGGGTTAACCAGAGGCTATTTAAACAGGGCTCTTTCCTATGCTCTTTTCAATATAGGAAACAATGTAGAGCTAACAACTGGGAGGACATAGGTACAGTTTGTCATACTGATGGGACATTCTCTAGTTCATAATTACGAAGCTGCTATATCCAGCTAAGTCCGATCCAGTCTGCTCTCACTGGCAGAAACCCTCCTGGGTATTGTGCAAGGACGCACTACCTAAGGCCCTTTACCTGGAGACTGAACTTGGAGATCTTCTCCATGTAAAAGCATGTGCTCTACCACAGTTTTTAATATTGGTTTGATATCCTGGTTGCTAGGGAGGGCATAACTACAACTTTCCAGTTCAGATGCGTGGGTGCAGCTTCCCCCTCCGCCCCATCACATGGGGGGAGGTCCACATCGTGGCAGGAGGGGAACAACGTGATGTGAGGGTGAGAGGCATAAAAGATGTGGAGGCAAGAGAATGCTGCAAGTCAGGGGTTTATTTGGCGATTCTCTGTATGTAAGAGGAATGGGGAGGGGGTAGGAAAGTTTGGTTGAGATCCAACAGCATGGTCTTGGGATTTTCCCTTTCTGCTTGTGGGGCCTTACAGCAACCGCTGCTGGGGGCCCACGGACTAGTGATGCTTCTCTTGGATATCAGTCTCCAGCCTTGGGACGCTGGTGACGTGGTGGGGGCCGGTACAGGGGTCGGGATGTAGGTTCGTTGCACAATCCTTCCTCACACACAATCCAACAGATCAGTGGTTTGCTGGATCATCTGAACCGGGCAATTGTTGGATTTGCTGTAACATACTAACAAGGATACCCCTCTAGGATTTGTTAAAAGTTCATCCAATTTACAGAGCAAACTTAAAGAACACAGACATGTAACATCTTATACGGCTTTTCCTTGGACTGCATTTTGCAAAGTACCCAGCTTCATCTCCTCCATGAATCAAATCAAACGTTTATGGGAAGATTCTGCCCCGAAGTCTGCCTTGTAACCCCTCAACCCCACCTAATGTGTTCCAACAGTGCACCAGACTGTATAAGCCAGGGAGGAAAAAAGCCATCTGTTAAATACAAATAAGCATCTCTCTCTTTTTTCCTGAGACATTCAACATACTCCTGCTGCTTGCTTCCCACTAGGGGAGACAACCCAGCTTGTGGAATCTCAGCTGGTTGCTATGGAGATACATTGTCACCGACAACCACAACCTCAGGTAGGGAAGGAAGCAGAGGATACAATTTTGTCAGACACAAAGCCTGGGTTTCTGTTGCAGTGGCGAAGTTCAAAAAACTGGAGAACGGCAAAGTGAAAGGACTAGACACAATTACATTCTTCAGACAATAGTCGGTCTTACGGCACTGAGAACCATTGTGCTGCCTTGCTGTCTTCAAGAGGCAAAGTACTAGCTGGTTAGAGAGAGAGAGAGAGAGAGAGAGAGAGAGAGAGAGAGAGAGAGAGAGCAACAGGGAATAGCCCCTCCCCCCCTCGTGCTACTGATAAGTTGCTGGAATGCTCCCTGGGGCCGATTTAAAACCTACTAAAAATGAAGACATTAACTCCAGCCCCAGTGGGCTTCCTAGTATTCTGCTACAGAAACTAGTTACTTTGCCAAAATGTTAATTACATTCCCATGGGACACTAAGATTTCCCCAAAGTCACTCCTGCATTCTCTTTTACTTGCAAGACGATGCATTTGTACCTGTTGCATACGGTCAAAAACACACCTGAGTACACAGTGACAAGCCTCCAATTTCCACAGAGTTTTAGGAGGCTCATGGAAGGCAGTTTTATGGGCTAGAAAGTCAGCCCTGGGACAGGGAATCAAACCTTATTAATCCATCTGCTACAAAAATTCCATTTCAAGGGATATAGTGGGTGAAGAAAACCCCTTGCTTGAATGCCAGTTCAGATTATTATAACAGGGCTGCAACATCTATTGATTAATCAATTAAAAATGCTGACTGACTAAAAAGGTATCCCCAATTAACTGGGTAGCATATTTTAAAATACTAATCCAGCATTTGTAGAACACTTTAGGAGCCCCTACCGATGATGCACGCTTAGCCCTGTCTTGTCCTGCCCCAATTCTCCACATGTTGAATATACGTCCATAAGACAGTGCAAGACTTCTCTGCCCCGGAAGAAGACTAAATGTTGAAATGCTTTGGGTGTCCTGCACACCCAAATGATGCATCTCTGTTGGTTTGTTTTTTTTAAGCAAACAGCATGTTTTGCAGATTTTTTTTATTCTTCTATTGCTTTGTTACTTTCATTGCTGCTGCTGCTGATTATTTTTCTTCTGTTACTATCTTTTAAATGTAATTTTAGATCTTTACCAATGTTCACTGTTAGCCACTCTGAAAATTTGCATATACATTTAAAATCAAGATAGAAGTCTCTAAAGTTTTTTTTTTTAAGGTTCCATTTTTTGAGCACCAGGTCAAGACTTCACCCCCTTCTGATTTTGCAGCTGTTGCCCATCCTGCCATGGCATGATGTATTTCACGGGACGTTGCAGTGAAGCTGTCTGTGAGCTTTTGCCAGGATTCCTTGTATCTTCTGGCATGGGAAGTTAAAGAGGTTTTACCAGCCTCGTCTGCTTCCAGTCTTCAAAGTGACCATGGAAAAATGATGAGATTTGTCTTGTCAGGTGCTTTTCAATTTGGGGGGATTGGGGAGGGGGGCTGTAGCACCTGCTTTGCATATAAAAGGTCCCCGATTCTCCAAGTAGGGCTAGGAAAGATCCAGGTCTGAAACCCTCGAGGCAGCACCTGTCAGTCAGTGTAGAGAGACAATGCTGACTTAGATGGGCCAATGGTCTGACTCAATAGAAGGGGGCCTTCCTATGTTCCTCTCTCTCACCTGGCCCACTGCTGCCCCAATGCTCCCAGTTCCATCCACGATGCCCGTCACAGTAGCCAAAGCTTCGCTGCTTCCTTTCACCATTTCCTGACGGCCCAGGTCCGCGGAAATGGCAGAACTGATCATGTTGGAAGGGCCTCCGATGAAAAAGCCTGAGGACCAGCAAAGAAGAATGCAGGAGAGAATGAGTGCGCTGCAAAGGACGGTCACTATTTCCAAGGCAAGCCAAGATGCTCCTAGCCTGAATATATCACATGGCATGTGCCCTACCAATTGCCTACCAACTGGCAAGGGCCAGTTCAGTCATGCATACAAACACTTGGGAACTAGTGACAAACACTTGTCAAGCAACTCAATTTAAAAGCATCATATTTGAAACAATATGAACATTCTGTCTGTGATCTGTTAATGGCTCCTTCATACATGCAAGTCATCCCTCATCACACACGTGTGAGCTAGCCAAAAGGGAAGAGAAAATGGAAGGGTGCAGTCTTCTGTGCAGAAATGATGGCTTCCTGAGCGACTGCATCCTGATTTGCAATGCCTCTCAATGGGAAGACAGGAGAAGACAATATACCGTAACCCCTTATGATTCATAAGCTATGAGCTATGGCCAGCCCACAGCCTTGTAGCACATGAGAAGCTTATCGGTTTTCACATCTATGCCAATATCAATGAGATTTTACGCTGCTGGGATGAGGTCTTGTTGACTACCATACACACAACAACGTATCCCTAATGACACGATTATACTTTTGTTTAGATTTTAATTGTAAGCTGCTTCGGGAGCCAATTTTGGCTGACATGTAGGGTATAAATATACTAAATAAAAAAATAACTTCATGCCATACCTGTAACTGCCATGATAACTGCATTGATAAGTTTGTTGTTTGGTGAACCTAGAAAGTTGAAAAAGGGAAATGCCCTGAGTTAGAGGGAAAGGGATCAGGAAGAGAAACAGCTTTGCCAAGGCTCTCATAACCACTTGCAGTAATCTCTTCCCTGTCCCCAATCCATGGAGGAATTGGCCATAAATAAAGCCTGTCCAAAGCAAATGGGCCACTACACGGAAGGCTGACAGAAACAGCATGGCAGTATTTTATTTTTATTTATTTTGTTTTTCACATTTTTATACCACCCTTCGTCTAAGAAGCTCAGGGAGGTGTACAGAGTTCCTTCCCTCCTTTTGTCCTCACAACAACCCTGTGAGGTAGCTTAGGCTGAGAGATAATGACTGGCCAACGGTCACCCAGGAAGCTTCACGGCTGAGCGGGGATTTGAACCTGGATCTTCCAGGTCTAAGTTCAACTTCAGAACCACTACACCATCCTGGCATTAGATTGATCACTGGCCTGAGTCTTCTTATGCTCTTTATCAGAACTCAAGTCTACGCCCCCCCCCCACACACACACACGTCTTTAAACTCAAAGCAGGATCATCACACATTTTCACTGTCTCAATCGCAGATCAAGTGGAGCTGCACCATGTATTGAGCTGAACAAGAAGATAAGCAGGCTACACAGGATCCCAAATTATTAAACCTGAACCCCATGCAGAAAAGTACTCACGGCTATATCCAAAAAGAGATGCGACGGCCAAGATGAGGCTAACAGCTAGCACTGGAGCTCTCTTCTCCAGCATGTCAGAGATTAAACCTTGGATGGTGCCACCTGCAGAAAAAAAGGTAATGCAGACCCTTTTAGTTAGGATTGCAAAGCTGTTGTGCATGACTGCCTTGCGTCATTCCCTTAGCAACCTTAAACTGCACCTACAGTACAAGATCGTAGTGTATCACACACACACACACAGAATCAGATTTGTTTTTTAATGAAGTATCCTGACGGCGCAATCCTATTGAGCGCCTAGACTGGCATAGCACATGCTGCACCAGCTTAGGGTGTTGCAAATGCGTCGTAAAGCGTGTTGCAATACCCAGAGCCAGCAGAAAGGCCTGCGCTGTTCTGCTGAATGCAGGCACCCCGAGCACCAGAAGCCGCACCGAGTGGCATGGGGGCTGGGGAAGGGGGTGTAACGGGGCAGGGGGGTGGGCGGACCCAGGAGGGGGAGGGATCAGCAATGCCGCAGTGCGTTATATCCCATCCCCCCTCTTGGGCCTCTTTCCTCGACACGGGGCTGCTCAGTTCTGCACCAGCTAAAGAGCTGGCAGAGAACTGAGTAGCCCCATTGTGTAACCCTTACCCCGAGAAGTCCTCCAGCTGGCTGCTGCCATGGATAGGATTCAGTGTGGGCCGTGCAGCCCACGCTGCATGGCCCAGGGCAGGGAAGGGGGGATAGGACTGGGCTGCACATGTTGCAGAACTCACACACGCACACAAATGCAATAAATGAGTACAAATGCAACACATTTCAAACTATTCCACTGATGCAGAACTCATTTCTGCTTAGTTTCAAATCAGGATTCCCCCCTACATCTTGTCAGGACCTGAAAATCAAGTGAAGAAACATGGTCGCATTTTGCCTCGCATACCTATAATCCCTCCGACATCATACCAAATCGAGAGCTTGTCAGCTTCTGCCTCTTTCCATCCGAAATTGTTGCTGAGGTAGAACGGCAGCCAGAAGAAGAAGGAGTAGTTCACTAGTTTCAAGCAAGCATAGGCCAAGGAATACTGAAACAGACACACGTCCAATTGAAAGCTGTTAGAACGGATGAACTACAAGCTGAGCCAAAATGGTGCAGCGAGTATAGTCAGTCAAGGAACAGGGAGACCTGGGTTCCAATCCCAACATGACTACAACACTAGCTGGGTGACAAGATCAGTTACGGTCTCTCAGTCTAACTCCTACTTCACAGGACTGATGTGAAAACAAGATAGGAAGCGCTGAATAAGCTGCCACCCTCCTCCTACCATAAGCAAATTCCTCCAAGCCGCAGAGATTCCAGAATCGGAGATGCAGGGTACTCTCATCAGATCCTTATGGCATTCTCTAATGGAAAACATATCACAATGTAATGGTTTCAAAACAACACTGTGAGTCCTTACCAATATAACACCAGGTAGACAACAAGCTTGGAAAAATCCAATGGCTTCAGGTTGGGGAGTGCTACTGCTGCTGCTCAATTCAGGTGCCTGAATGCTATAATTCTGGTCACTGTCGTCGTCATCATTGTCATCGTTGTCATCACCACCAATTAAAGGCTCACTGACTCCTTCTTCAGCAGCACTCTTGCCTTCTTCTCCAACTTCCGGGAGGCCTAGGGCACACGGAACAGTAAACAGACAACAAAGGACCATCAAGTCCCCTCTCCCAGCTCTCACTCCTGCGGATCATTTCTTCCTCCCTTCCAATTGGCTCCCTTGCTCTCCCATACCTCAGTCCTCCTCCTTTGGTTAGAAACTCTTCTAGGTGTTGTTCTGCAGAGTCGCCAATTTCTAGCCCTGGTCTTCTAGCGCTCTCGAAAGTATCCTGTCTGATGCTGACGTCGGCTCTGTCTGCTCTGAGTGTCTGGCCATTAGTTGGAAGACACAACAAATTAGTGCATTCCCTATTTGGCTGTGGCTGAACTTCCCCAACTGCAAGACTTGCATCACTGACTCCATCGCCATTGGCTGGTATGTCAAACTAGGATACCGCTATCAGCAGCAGTTCTAGTGGAGAAACTGGACAGAAGGCTCCCTACTGTAGTTGTACTAAAATTGTCTGAGCTAGGTGGTCTCTATAGAGCCAACTGCAACATTTCTATAAATGAGTTCCTCTTCTGCAACTATCTGATCATCTTTGCAGGCGCCTCTATTCCTACCAGGTAGGTAGGAAGGTGGGTGGGTGTAGGTAGTTGTACCCCATACAGAACTCATCATGAAGCTTGCCAACTCCTAATCTTGCCTTTGATAGCTACAGTGAATGAGGAATCTTGGAGAACACAAAAACTGCATATGCTGGATCAGCCCCAGAGCCCATATGTTTTAGCAACTGGTTGCCAATTGTAGCCAAGACCCTCCAAGAAGCTCACAAGCAAATCAAGATGGAGACAGCCACCCCTGATGCTTGCCCCCAGTGTCTGGTCATCAGAGGTCAGCTGAAGGTTGTCTCCTCTTCTCACAGTGTCATGAGAATTTGCCTGCCTCGCAGCTATTAAAGGCTCAGAGA
This sequence comes from Plestiodon gilberti rubricaudatus, assembly GCA_026170595.1. Lineage (NCBI taxonomy): Eukaryota > Metazoa > Chordata > Lepidosauria > Squamata > Scincidae > Plestiodon > Plestiodon gilberti. Next base: position 113,594,698 of record JANXHW010000005.1, read on the forward strand.
CCCTCTTCAAGGTCGCTTGTTGCCAAAATGAGAGTACATCTTAAACTGCTGGAGGACTTCCAAAATGCAGCTCCCATTTTAAGAGGAGGAGGTCTTTCTACAAACCAGTTCACACAATGTTTTTCCCCTCAACATGAGCAGTCCCAACTTTCTTCATGCTCCTGCTCACATGGTTAACCCAATAGTGAACTGAGCAATCACAGATATGGTGGCAGTCCTTTTCAGCTGAGCAGCCACCCGTATCCACAATGCCTCAGTTTCACACAATATGTGCATAGACATGCGTACATTGGGATGACTGGCTCTGCTCAAGAAGAGGAAAAAATTATTTATGAGCCAAGCCTAACTTGAAGCTCTAAGTATGGAAAAGAGCCCCAGGGTAATCAAGGGCTCTTTTCTCAGTTTTCACTTCAGGCAGATTACATAAATACTCATCAGTACCAGGAACAGGCAACACAGCGGGCGACAGAACACAGTGAAAACATACAAAACAAGCACACACAGATTTGAGGAACTGTGCAAACTGGTCAGGCTTTATTGTGTAAGGCAAACCTGAAATGATTTAATTCAGGACAACAATCCCGAACATTACTGAGGATCAGAATTCAAGCTAAGGGAACCCAATAATTCTTAGGGATGCATTTATGCACAGAGAATACAGATGTGAAATAACCCTGGGAACGCATTCACATAAAGAGCATAAAACGTGACAAAGTCCAACCACTGGCTCTCTGGAAGTGATGTACATGATTATGGGAGCACTTTTTTCCCCCAACCACCATGATAATAAGAATTGCTTCTGGGAGGCTGTATCCATGCTAGACTCTCTGTTCAAATGTACTGCTAGGGATCACTTGGAATGTGTCATATGAAGAAAATCTTAAATTTCTGAAGCAGCCCTACCTCTTGGGTCAGAGAAACATTTGCTCATGTGGCTGCTGTTGCATTATGTGGCAAATTAGAAATGGGTTGACATTAACCATAATCATATTTATAAATGTACTAGAGAGGAAGCAAGGTGTAGCAGTTAGAACATCGAACTCAGAGTGGGAAGACCCAGGTCCAAATCTTCCCTCAGTCACGAAGCCTGCTAGGTGAGCCTGGGCCAGGAGCCTACTTGCAGCCTAACCAATATCACAGGGCTCTTGTGATGATAAATGGAAGGAGGAGAACCTTGTATGCCACCCGGAGCTCCTTGGAAGAGGGGCAGGACAGACATTTAACCTATTGTTATTTGTAACCCTCTCTTCCTCTAAGAACCATACACAGGGTTCATTTTCTCCTCAAAACACCCATCTCAGGAAATTTAGGCCGAGGAGCAGTGACTCAACCAATGCCACCATGCAGGCTCCCTGGCCAAGGGGATTTAAGGCAGGGTTTCCCCACACTCTACACAAATCTTAAATATCCCTGTGCTATGCGGCACAGGGACTCTGCAAACCTGGGCAGGCAGCTCTGCCATGCCCTGTCTGGCACCCGGCAAATTGGGCAGAAGGCTTTGCCTCCCAAGCCGAGCTCCGTGCAGCCGCTTCTGGGAGCTTGGCAACCTGGAAGTTTGGGGATGATGTCATGGCCAAATGTCCGACCCCTTTACCCAAAAAGGTTGCCGACCCTGTTCTAGACAGTGCTCTGCTGAGCCTCAGTACAGTTGCCTGCCATGAATTCCACAACAACAAGTGGTGCCTGCTGAGAAGAAGGTGACCAGGAGCTGAGGGCAATACTGGAAAACTGGTGAGCAGAGAAGCTGCACCCCACACCTTCTACTCACCCACTTCTTTGGGAGAAATCACAAGGCCAAAGAAGACGACAACTCCTCCAGCAAACTGCACGGATGCCGTCACCAGGAAGGCATACTGGAGAGGAGAAAGCAGAAGCACATCTCTTTGGAGCAGGTCTACTACTTCATATCTGCAATTAAGCAAGCAGGGTGTCCTTTTCAAGCATTTTGGGGCATACACAGGCACTCTGACATGAAGAAAACATGATCTACAAATTCCTTAAGAATAGCCATGGAGGGGGAGAGAGCGAGGGAGAGAGCAAAAGAGCAATTAGACAACGGGCATAAATACGCATAACCTGCATTTCCAAAATGTTATTTCTTTGCCCAATTGTCCATGCCACAGAACAAACCTCACCCCAATCCATAGAGGAAGGAAGGCAGCCGGTCACTCCACCCACCTCATAGCCATACTGCAGAACCGAGGAGGCAAGGAATGCTCCCAGGATGTTGCCCACTGACGCGCAGGCGCTCCAGAGCCCAAACACAAAGCCCCTCCTGAGAGAAAAAAGATGATGAGAATCAGTGCTGAGAAGGAAAGTCAGGGAAGACTTCCAGTGATGTCAGACACCATTAAAATACTTGCACCACAACCAAAGCCGCACGCATGGAGGGGAGAAGATGGATAGAGAGAACATTTTCTTGTAACACAGGGTCATGCAGTGAAGCTGACCAGCAGGAAATTCACCACAGACAAAAGAAATAACTTATCTCCAGAGTACATAATTACTGTAACTTTTGGAATCCTCTGCTAGAAGATGTGGCGGTGGCCACTGGCTTGGATGACATTAACGAGATTAGGCAGATTCGTGGGGGAATTACTATAAATGAACACACACACCCCTCCCCACACCCCTTCCACATTCGGCTGCTTGGCATTCTCTGCAAAAGAGTGAGGAGGGCAAGCACCAGAGAGGAAACAAATAAACAAACTGCAGGGTGAGCCTCAAGCTGCTACCCTGCCCCCATAATGGTGAGCAGGGTACAATATGTCCATCTCTTGGCACAATATGAAATGTTGAGGGCGTTTCAGTTTTTAAAAACCTTCAGGGCATAGTGCCTTCTGGCCTTAACTAGCATAGCAGCTTCCTCAAGAGCCTACTATTTCCAAGTGTAGTCTTACACTGTGGGGACCGACTCTGCCAGAAATAAATGAAGGGGGTGACTCAGGGGGGTTGCAAGGCATGCTGAGAAAGGTTGAAACCTGACAGAAACCTTTAAAAAGTATTTATTTAGTAAGATACATTTCCATCCCACCCTTCCTCCAAGGAGCTCGAGGTGGTTTGCATAGTTCTGTCTCCTCAACTTCTGCATTTTATTCTCACACTAACCCTGTGAGGTAGGTTAGGCTGAGAGATATACAGTGACTTGACTGGCCCAAGGTCACACAGCGAGCTTCACGGCGGAGTGGGGATTTCAATCAAAGTTGCCCCATGCCTAGTCTAACCCTCTAAGCACACCACACTGGCCCTCTCGCAACTATTCAGAGTGTAAATATACAGCACGCTTTTTGATCCGGGATGTCTCACAGAGAGGCGAAACAGGACACTAGTAAATAAAGGCGAGAGACACAACATACCCAGCTTTGCCGAACCAGTTTCCCATGACGGCCACAACACAGGGCCAGCCGGTGGACTGCAGCAGGCCATTCACAATCCATAGGCAGCAGTAGAACCACTTGTTGTAGAAGTGCAGCCATTCGGTGACTGTGCCAAAGACAAACACCTGGAAGGGAAGCGGGAGCCATCAGAACGGCAACATTCAAAGCAGATTTGCACAGAAGACCACAAACGTTACTGGCCCACAACAACCTGGAGCCAGTCTGCACACACTCCACATATCTATATTAGTCATGTGTGGCATAAGAGAAAAGCAGAATTATATTTTTTGTAAAAAAATGTCCCTCTCTGGTCACCTGGATGATTTTTTTTTCTAAGTGCTCAGTAACCTGGCACCTCAATTTTCTTCAGACACACTAATGATTCCCCAACAAATCGAGCGCAGCATACAGAAGCGTGCAAACAGTGGAAGGAGAGAAGCCAGCTGCACCAAGTTAAATTAGAAGAGCCAAAGAGGTCTCACTCTAGAGCTGGAGGGCTATGAGGAATGTACAAATACCTGCTTGAACAACAAGCATGCTGGCTTTGAGTCCATCCGCTGTTTTGTTTTTAATTGGTTACTTTTAACAAGCGAAAATATTACAGTATCCGAACGCGTGCAGCCTTGATGATATCTGATAAAAACTAAAGAATTCTGTTGGCCAGAGGATACAGATTGTGACACACAAGTTTCAGGACTCTTTGTTCTGGGCTGTGCACCCTTCTTAGAACAACACAAACCCAAGGTTTTTCTTTCAAAATGTGACATCCTAGTACTCATTACTTCAGACATAACATGCTAAGGAAGTTCTTCTCCAAGTTAAAAAAAGAAAGTAATTTTAGGACTCCAAATCTTTAACAGAATCATGATTTTCCAGCTTACCACTAAAGCAGAGGAGCACATCCCAAAAGACAGGACCCAGCGCATATTCAGGCGATCCCCAACGATACCGCTGATAAAAAGTCCCTGTAATCAGAGGAGAATTATATGTCCATAATAGCCGATGCTACAAAAATATGCCACGTTTAGCTGCCACAAATCTCTTGGTTGTTGCGATTCTATTAGGGATGTTCAGTGCCAAGGGATGTTCAAGGCCAGTCACAAAATTCATGGAAAGTAAGTTTGGTCTCAAATGCTGCTTCTATCCTTGATTAGCAATAAAGCTTATTGGGTTATCTTGGGCCAGTCACTATTTCCCCTATCCCTAACCTACGCCACACGGTTGCTGTGTTGTGAGAAAAGAATAGGGTGAACCATGTAGGCTGCTTATAGTTCCCTGGAGGAAAGGCAAGATAAAAAAGAAATACACAACCACAACACAACCACAAGATCACATATATTTTAAGCTTTTGCTCCTTGCTTTCAAGTGCTTACATTCCTTTGTCGTCTGTCCGTCCCCCATCCCTTCACGTTCCTTCCCCCAGTCTGCTGGCATCGCTTCTCCTCACCAAGCCAAAGTGATCCCCTTCTATATCCTGTGTCTGTCCTTTTGTGCTCTCTGTTCTAGTCCTGCAACATATGCTGCCTCTCATCTTACAAGCAACACCCTCTGTCCCTACATTTACACAGCAGCTGAAGGCCCAGCTTTTCTCTGAGGTCCCTGATCACTGCATCCTCCGTTCCTGTGCCTGTGTTTGTTACATCCCCCCTCCCTATTTATTTATTTTTCACATTTTTATACCGCCCTTCCTCCAAGGAGCTCAGAGTGGTGTACATATTTCCTCCCCTCCTTTTTGTCCTCACAACAACCCTGTGAGGTAGGTGGGGCTGAGAGATAGTGACTGGCCCAACGTCACCCAGGAAGCTTCGTGGCTGAGCGGGGATTTGAACCTGGATCTTCCAGGTCTAAGTCCGACTCCCAAACCACTACACCATCCTGGCTTCCCTAACCTCTGTCTCTTTTATAAAATCTATGGGTTGTATCCAAGGAAAATTAGTCATGTGACAAGAAAGTAATGGGATTGAACTCATCTGTCTCATGGATTTCAATGCTGCTTAGTCATGACTAGAGGTGGGAGCAGTGTTATATGTTTTTATTCCAAAAATCTCCTATTTTTATCAATTGTAACTGCTTTAAAAGTGTACTAGGTAGGTGGTATAGGTTGTACAGTGTCAGCAGATGAAGAATGATGAACAATTACATGGTTTTATTTTATCATAGATTTTTTTTTTAGCAGAAAGCAGTGTTATGTGTTTTTATTTCGTTATCACCATTTCCTCCTGCCCCTAGTCATGACTCATTTTCTTTGGACACAACCCTATGTGAAAGCCTTAGTGGCCAAAGGATACAGGGTGTTGAAGAGGCTTATCAATAATATTGTTTTATACCTTCACACCTAACCTGGAAGATCTGTCAGATTCAAAACCAATAAAAGTTGTATGGATCTAGAGAAGGCACTGAACAGGCTATTACCTTCAAAACTCTAACTGGTTTGGGACCAGGATATCCTTAAGATCTATCTCTTTCCTGATGGTCCCGCTCATCCACTGCAGCCACTGGGAGAGGACTTCTGCGCGTTTAATCATCAGCTGAGGCATGGGTGGTGGTGGTGCAAGACCCTGACAGCAGGCCTCAGGGGCCTTACTCTCTGCACCTCTAAGAGCCCAATCCTATCCTCCACCACCACCACCACTGGCGCAGCTATGCTGAAAAGGAGCATGCTGTATCCAGCAAAGGGGGGGGGGATAGATTGGGAGGTTTTGGAAGGAAAAGGAGATTTAAATCCCCTTACCCCTCCGCAAGCCTTCTCTTCAGACCCATTTGGTTTTACTCACCACAGCATAGGAGAAGAGGAAGATGGTGTCCAGTGTCCCAAGGAAGAGTGTGGCTTCTTGGGCATCAGGAAATAAATTACTACTATTCCAGAGCTGCAGAAAGAAGCAACAACAGCGGTCTCAGATTGGGGTAGCCTAGCTTCACACTAGCATAAAAACAAGTAGGACCAGCAAATGACACATCCAGTGCGATCACATAATTGTTTTCTTGGAAGTAAGTCTCACTATATTCAACAGGGCTAACTCCAAGGTGGGTGTGCATAGGAGTGCAGCCCTAACGTCTTCGAAATTTGACTTCAGCCCTCATCGGGAGTCAAATGCACATGAAAAATTAGAGTGTGTGAGTAATCCATGAAGTGATGTCAGTACCGACACCTGCCACTAGAGGTCAGTCCATTTTGCTACCTTCAGTTTAACACTGTTTGTCCTTGGCACTTGTCCATGGAAATGGCTTTAAAGGTTGTTTTTCCAGGTATGGCAGTAGATACCTTGCAAGTTCTTCCTTTTCTTAAAAACTGTCCTCTCTTTTCTGGGAAGAGTTTCTTACATAAAGACATGATGCTTGTTTTTAACACAGTGACTTTAGGAATAATCCTAGAAGGCACTAACATAGAGAAGGAGGGCATAAGGCAATTTCCTTTCCCCTAGTTTCCTAGCAGCTTAACTGTACTAAGCACATGTCAACATCTCCCAAAGTAAATATTTAACTGAGTCAAGGTCACTCCTTTACACCTACCTATGTCATTGTATTGCTTAGCTGTAGGGTCGGACAGAGCCGAAGAAATGTTTCAGGATCTGTTTTGGCCCCATCCCTCTCATAGAACACCAAAACCCATCTTTCAGATAAACAATGTGGGGACATGAATTCCACCTCCCAACTGAGCTGCAATAGCTTATGAAGCCCCAGACAGAGGACTGTATCTTCTCCCTAGGCAGGGAAGTGTCCCTTCCCATCAACTTACATACCTACTGCAAAATCCCAAGATATAACTTTCTTTGGCGTATACCACATCAGTCTGCAAAAAGAAGGATCACAGGTATGAATGCTTCTCCCATGAAAGGAACTCCATGTATGTTTAAAAAAAAATCATGCCAGGGTTCTAAGGTGAAGTTTTCCCCCCTGACATGCTAGTTTTCTATAATCATTGAGCTCCTTTGGTCAGGAAGCATTCAAAGATGTGATCCTCTACCTGCAGTTTGATGTGGTACAGTCTGAAGACAGCTGTGTCAGGTGATTGTGCTGCATGTGCAGATCACCTCTTACACTATGGTAGACAACTAATACTACACCAATAGCAACCAGGGTGCAGGGTTCAGCAAATATTACATTGGCAGGCCGTGAAAACATTCCGTGGGCTTTAAAAAGATCTGGTTCTTCTTGATGGCACTTTTATGCTACTGCTCAGTCGCTGCTTTCACAGTTGTTGTTGTTTAAAGTTAAATATTCCGTTTCTAGACTTTGTCATCTCTGTGGTTGTTTTTTTTTAAAAAATACTGTAAGAGTGTATTTAAATATAGATAGGTAGGACATGAATTATTAAAATAACTATTTAATAAGTTGACAGACCGGACAATTGCTCCTAGCCAGCATTTCCAACACATTTCAGTATGAACCCTGATCCAAGGAGTATTCAATTCTTTTATACAAGCCAGCTCAACAAAACTATGCTGCAGTAACCTCCAAGAGCCCTGGATAACAACTCAAACTGAAACACATTGAGAATCCAAGCAGCTGCCCTGTCTATTGAATTGTGGTGAATTTACCGCTGTCCTTGATCCTCTTCTTCCTTTGTCGGTAGCTGCTATTATTACGGCTACTAATAACAATAATAAGGAAGGTTCTGGGCAGACAAAGCCCAAGGGTTGCTTCACACCTGACAATTACTCCCAGCAGGTGGCTCAACACTGCTCGACTTGCTCGTGAAAAGGCAGGCAAGACCCATGAACCCGACGCCCTCACCTCATAGGGTTGCAGATTGACGGTTGTGTCATTAAGGCAGAAGGGGGTCCACTGGCTGGAGATGCTAACTTTGACATTGCTGAAGGTCTTCCGGGAGGCATGGAGCAGGGAGTAGCTGGGAATAAATACAGAGAGAAAGAGGTTATTTCCTCAGGGTGTACAGAACGCTGCCCCAATTTCCTGAGGCAGTGCCCTTATTTTTGGCATGGGCAATTTTTGATAGAGTGGGGAGGAGCCAATGAAAACCTGGGAGTTTCAGAAGACTACATGCGACGATAGAATCTTGCTTCTTTCTGCAGCACGTGGAAAAAGAGAAAGCAAATTCCCAACAGGAAAAAAGCACCCCCATAACATTTGCTAAATGTATCAGTCTGGGTGAAAGAAGAGGGTTGTTATGAAGCTTTATAGTGCCAGTGGCTAGCTAAAGTTTGGGATGTATTATTTACGGAGAAACTGAACCATCAAATATTGGGAGAGGGGGGTTAGGTAAGCCAGACACTTTGATGTGAGTTTGGTTCTAGTTTGTAACTTCTGCAGATAATTCAGACTGACATGGTGCCAATGCTGCATCCCAATATTGTCTCACTTTTCAAAGTTATTAGGCTACTCTATATAAAAATGTCTGTGGCTGCTCATTATTGGATATATCCGTTTGGTAAGTAATGCCTCTGGAGTTTAGGTTAAATTTCTCTCTCCTTTCATTTAAAAATTGTTGTTATACTGCATGGGGCAGCCTTTGATCATATATTTTTTACATTTTATTATGTTACTTGCTACAAATTGCAAAAAGTGTGGAATAAGGGGCACATTCCCAGTCAACCTTCAAGGTCACGGTTAGAACATAGGAGTTCAGTCAGTCTCTTAGGGATGCTGGGAACACAAGGCTCATGATTGTGCGTGCCTCCTCTTTGGGCCACTTCAGATGTTACTGCTTTACCACTCACAGACCTAGCTCAAGGTAAGAAAACACGGGTGTACTGCAATGTCTGAAGTACAACATGAATGGCTTGCTTTCAAAACAGGGAAGGGCAATTGTTCAGTGATACATCATGTGCAATGCATGCAGAAGCATCTAGGTGCACTCCCAGCACTGCCACTTAAAAAGGATCTCAGGTAGCAGGGCGAAAAAACCTCCTAAGGTTTTTCTGGGGAAAAAACCTCCTAAGACCCCGGAGAGTGGCTGTCAATCTACACAGAGCTAGATGGACCAACAGTCAGGCTTCCACAATTTCAACTACCACCCTTTCCATGGTGAATGGGCTAGTACCCTCTGGTGGGGACAGCGCACACACATTGGCCACACTAACAGAACTGGCCTAGCTGCCTCTGCTGAGCCCAGCCAAGCCCCATGCTTTCTGGCACAGGGAGAGGGGCTGTCCGGGGCTACACTTGACCTAGGTGCTCAGGGAATCTTGGCTGAGCATGGCCAAAGAATTGAACCCATGTTTTCATCTCCTGCTCCAGAGCAGGTTACTAACTGTGCTTGGTGCAGGTGACTACAACTGTGGCTTGGAGATCAAGGCCAGCCAACAATTCTGAAATGCTGTCAGTCGTGTGACTTGGGATATGGCAGCTTCGTCTGTTCCAAGGTCATATATTCATGCACTTGCTACAAGTACACAGACTGGGCAGCAACTGACTGCTAACTGTAATGTGAAGCAGCCTTTAGGGCAGGCTGACCTAAGAGCTTCCTGCTCAGCCAGCATTTCAGGCCATGATACCACAAAAGGAAAAAGGAGCATGTTGTAATGCCTCATAGCCTGCTGCAAGGTCGAGTGTAGTGTCATCATCAGTGGTGAGGAGCTTGCAAAGCATGTTTGTTCTGAATCAGAACATCCAAGACCCCTCAAAACTAAACAGCAGGCAGGTGTCATCATCATCCAGGAAGAACTTCTTATTATCTCCCTGTGTTTTACATCCAACTTGCTCAAGCAAGTTAAGCAAGACCCTCCCCCCCCAGCTCTCATGCAGATTCAGTCACAACAGCCTACCTGAAGAAAGTGAGCAGGAACACAGCAACGTGATGATGTGTGAGCTGTGACAGGAAGGCCCTGTTGGCTGGCTGCCGCCTCAAAGCTCCTGGCATAGCTGTCCTCCCGGTCTCCCCAGCTTCCCCCAACCCCTTTGCCCTTTAAGGCTGGAATATTGATTAGGTCATTTCTCTTCTCCCTTAAAAAAAAAGGAAACAGAAAAGGAAAAAGAAAGCCGAGGCAAAACTTGGAGACAGCATCATCCAAGAGTTAAAGGCTGAAATTCTAAGCATGCTTTCTAGGAAACGAACCCCACTGAACTCAGTGGGACTTGCTTCTAAGAAAGCACACCCAGGTTCATGGCTCATCACTACATGGTCAAATCAATGTAACTGGAAGTAGGTTCCAGTAAAATCAAAGGAACTGCAAGGGAAATGCATTTCATATTATGGCACAAAGGCACAAGTTATGTCTGAAGCAATCTCCTTCTCGAAACCCTCTTTAATCCCATCTTTCCAACAAAGGTTTTTCTAAACCAACAGGTGGACCATGTTTTCAGATGCCCCCCCAACGTACATGCCACCGTTCTTCCATCATGGAACTCAAGGCAGTATTATTTATTTATTTATATCCCGCCTTTTCCTATGCCAAAAGGCAAATGCCCAAAGCGGCTTACACCAAAGATTAAAATACATAATTTAAATAATACATAAAATTTAAACAATACATAACCATACATAAACAAATTTAAAAACAATAAAATCCACTGGGGGGGACAATATGGAGCAGAGAAGCAGCATGGCAGAGCATCTTGAGACACAGGAGGCAGACCATGACCCATCACCCAAATGCTAGACGAAACAAAAATGTTTTGAGCCCTCGCCGAAAAGTCATGAGGGAGGGGGTGGTTCTCAGATCCCCTGGCAGGGAGTTCCACAGTTGTGGCACCACAGGAGAGAAGGCTCGCCCACGTGTTGCCACTCCCCTAACTTGCGATAGAGTATGCATGGTATGCACGGAATTCCCAGGCAGTCACCCATCCAAGCACTGACCAGACCCAGATGTGCACGTATGTTGACTCTAGCACATGCTCTCAGAGACCCCACAGTAACATTCTCAAAAGTGAAGAGCTGGAGAATAGCAGAAGCGTTGCCACGGTGGGGGCGGTACCATAAGTTTCACACCGTGCTAATCCCCGCTAACTCTCCGGTATGAGGTGGCCCTGCCCCCTCGCCATCGCAGCCATTCCGTGCGACAAAGGCAACGGGCAGGGTATCTCTTGCCCGTTGCCTTCGCCACACTGATTGGCTCCGACTGTGAGGGGGTGGGGCCACCTTGTACCAGAGAGTTAGCGGGGATTAGCACAGTGCGAAACTTACAGTACCGCCCCCACCATAGCAACGTCTCTGGAAAATAGGAGGAAGACCTCTTGAAAGACGCTCACAGGCGCCTCCTTCTCATTTACCTCTCTTACTGAGCCTTGTGCTCCATCTTAACTATTTACGGAAGTTTAAGCCACAATGATGCAAGTGAAGCACAACACATTTGGTATCCTTTTACCAAATGCCTTACTTCTGCATTGGCCTTACTTCTGCATTGGCCATACCCTCTTATAAACCAGTGTGCTGTAGGGGTTAGAGTTTCAACTAAGGATGGGGAGACCCAGGCTCCAATCTTCATCAAATTCACTGGATCAACTTGAGCCAATCACAGTGTGGTTGTAATACTAAAAAGGAACAGGACCACGTAGACCACTCTGAGCTTCTTCGAGAAAGAGTGGGATATAAGGGCGCAATCCAAACCTATTAGGCCGCTGTTGTAACCAGCAGCCCAGCAAAAACGGGAGGCCCCAGAACGGAAAGGGGATTAAAATCCCCTCCAAAAGGGGAATTCAAAGGGGATTTGAATCCTCTTTCCATTCTGGGGCCTCCCATTTTTGCTGGGCCGCTGGTTACAACGGCAGCCTAAGTAGGTTTGGATTGCGCCCTAAATGTAATAAATCAGTGATTTACGTAGAGGAGTGTATGCTCCACTTTTGCTTCCTAAGCAGGATACTGTCAAGTGACTATGAAGGGAGCAGGTTGTCTTCTGCTCAGACTTGAAAGTACCGACTTACCTGGTTGCCAGTGTTAAGTAAAATGACCTGCAATCTGCCACAGACTCACTCCCAAACCAGAGCACATAAATGTACCAGCTCCAGTGGTCTGCTGTGTTTCCTCTATAGATTACAGTCATGATTGAAACACTGCGGTATATAGGCCAGGCTCTGACTGCTGAAAACTCCAAAGGCTCCCTGGGAGACAGGCAGAGAAAGCTGGAGGAGGGGGTTGGAGGCAAACAGGCCACCTTCCTTCTGTTGTTTATTTATGCTTATCTTATCTCTCAATTCCCAGACTAATTTTCACTAGGAATTGGGAGAGGCTGGGAAAATTGGCTGTCACAAAGAGGTAAGGGAAGATTGTGGTGCTGGTTTGATATTTCCATATGTTGTTTCTGATCCACATTTGGTATTATTGATGTATTGTTTTCAGATTGTATTTTCAGTGATTTTATCGCTGTTTTTAAACTCTGTTCGCCACCCTGGACACGTCCCTAAGCAGGAGGGGAAAGTGTGGGATATACATTTTAAGACAAATAAGATAAACAGCAGAGGGAGCCAGACAACTCTGCTTTTTACCATGGTTTAGTTTAGTGTTAATAAGAACAAGCTGCAGCAAGCCTTGGGCTCACACACTCTTCAGAGGAGACAAAGCTTCCACTGTCAGTTTTGAATAAAACCACAGTTTCCCCACTGCATCCAAATTTGAGAAACTGTGGTTTATGGTTGATTCAAACACACCAAAATGAAGCTGTGATTTTAGATCCTGGTTTCTTAACTAACCACAGCTAGAACAAGTCGTGGTTTCCCAAGTTCAAATGCAAAAATGAGGGGAGGAAATATGTACACCACTCTGAGCTCCTTGGAGGAAAGGCAGTATAAAAATGTTAAAAATAAAAATAAAAAATAAAACTGCAGCTCATTCACAACAGAAACTAGAAGCTTTCAATCTCTCCTTGTGCACAGCAGAGGAGAGGGCCAGGACACAAGGAGCACAAGACTGGCAGTCAGTCTTGAAACACTGCATATCATTTCTGGCCCCTCCAGCTTTTTCTGCCTATCAGTCAGAAAACCTTCAAAACCCAACAAGCAAAGATCACCCATAATACAGTTGCACTTGCATAGCAAGTGTAATGTGTACTGGGGCTCTCCCATTCTCTTACACATGGCAGGAAGACAAAGAGCCTGCACACTGGGGACACCTACCGCATCTGCACACTCTAGCACAGAGACAGGGAATAGGACATAACAGCCAAGACACAAGAGGTTTCACAGTTCATTGGTCATGAGCTTTTTGGGTGGCTTTTAGATAATCATTTTCTCAGCATCCACCCCCATCTATAGGGGAATACTAAAACTGGTGAACTTTACAACGCTATTGCAGGGATTCCAGATACTGTATCTGAAGCACTCCAACCACACAAAGTCTTTAGATAGTGTTTAGATAGAAGCACAAGCACCCAGGCAGGGAGAGTCCAGCCTATCTTGGCTCCCTTAAGTTAGCCCCACACTTAACACCTGTGGAAAGCATTCCGCAGTTACAATCGCATAATCTGTGACCATACCAGAGGCTTCTTTGGGAATCAACCCAGAGTTGCAAATAGTTTGGTCGCACTGTCCCACACGCCTGCTTACCAGCTTACCAAGAAACAGAAGAGGGTGATAGGGGAAAGCTTTCCTCAGCATAGTTAAAAGGCGTGGGAAAGACTCCTCCTACTTAACTGCTACGTGGCAGGCTTCAGTGAAAATCACAGGGTCAGCACAACAGTTAGCACCTAAATAAAGTCCCGTCCACTCCCACTCCATGGGGCTGATGTGATGTCCAAGTCCACCACATGCAGAGAGATCAGGATCAGCCTTAAGGGTCTACTGTGGATTCCGGCGGAAAGTGAAAGCAAGAGACAACTCGCGCAGGCACATAATAATATTGAAGACAAAGTCCCAGCAACCTCAACATGCCCCACAATGACGTGATTTTAAGCACAAAAGGCAAGCAGCAACACAAATCCCTGCTGCTCCCTCCGAGCACCCCAAGCCCTCACGCAGATGGCCAGGTCAGGCCCTCCCCTCCACCCTAGAACAAAGCCCTCGGAGGTTGCCCAGCTCCACTTAAAAAGACACGGAGCAGCTCCACGTAAACACCACTCACCTGCCCGCATTTCCAAGGCAACTTGCAGGAAGTCACATGATTCCGCCTCTTCCGAGCCGCAGCCACTCGCGCCCTCCCCGTCTCTTTCTCGTGGTGCACGCCGGGAGTTGTAGGCTCCCGACAGTCTGGCGTCGCGTTGTTCTACTCACTGCCGGATCTTCATTTTCCGGGCGAGCTGTGCGCCGCCTCGTAGGCCCATTCATATCAATGGAGTGGCGGCGCCGACGCGCGTGATCCTCCCAGCGCCTTCTTTCTTGGGAGCTCGAAAGCTTGCCTAAGATTTTCGCTGATTTGCCTGGTTCTAATATGGTATTACCAAATTGGGGCTTTCTCATTTTGTTCGTTCTTTCTTGGGACTAAATCTCGTTGAAGTCACTGGGGCTTACTTCTGAGTCAACATGCCCTGGCTCGGACTATAAGTTTTCAGGTTTACCGAGCAGTCTCATAGGCGAGCTCATCAGTGGTTTTTCGCGTTAGAGCCCCCTTCATTTAATAAGCCACATTGAATTTAGGAAGGCATACTTCCGAGAAAGCATGCACAGATCGGGCTTCAGTTCCAAAAGCAGGAATATTCCCCCCCCCCCATTCCCCTTTCAACCCTGAACGACAAAAATTAGAAATCCAACAAGTGTAGTTTCCGCATCGCTGGATCACCATGCAGCTGCGAAAGGCATTGAGCAACTCTTAAGGGCGTCACAAAAATATATCTCTTGTTGATCCATTCTGTTGAAATAAGAACATGCAGGTTTTCCAGATCTTGTACTCAGAATACTTCACCACAAGAATGGACAGGTAGTTAATGAGTGGGGTCATTTGAATGGTTTGTAATTCCTACTCATCTTGCACTTCAGGGGGTGTCGTCTTTAGTGAATATCATAGGATCATCATATCACAATAAACACTTGCAGATGGGTAGCTCTGTTTGCTGCAACTCCTTAAAAGCTAACAAATTTATGTTAGCAAACAGATGCAATTTTACATTTTTTAAAAAAGGTACTTATTGGACATGTCGCATTTCTTATTACTTGCAGTACTCCTCTGGCTCTAACAGCTGCATGCATAACAGGCAGAAATTTAACAGGCACAGCCTTTCCTGGCATGAAGATGCTGTGAAGGAAGAGTTTCCACCTGTTGAATCTCTCTCCATCACATAATTCTTATAGGGGCATTTCTTGAAAAAAGTGCCTCTGTACATGTATTAATATTAGTTCCTGATTTTATGGTTGCCGCATTTTTAAGAGCAGACTTCTGTGTGCCTTTAAAAACTACATGAAACGCAAAAAACCAATAGGTAAAACCTTTCCTGGCATGGAGCTGTGATGATGGGTAATGCTACACCTGTTAATTTTCTGCCTGTCATACCCATAGTCACACATCCGGGACAAGAACAATTCAGAGTGTGAAAAGTAGAAGGTAGGTAATGATTTCTGTTGCTAGATTGAAACAAATAGTACTCTGACTCTGGAGTCTGTAGAACAATATGAATTATTTGACAGTTTCGTGGAATAAATTCTCAAAGCAGAAGAGATGACAGATTGCCATTATAAAAAGTCTTCTGAACTCTGTAGCTAAATCTATGTAACATATCTATTATGTAACATTAATATACCTCATATGAGTAAAGTAGGATTATAACACAAGCAATATTGCTAACAAAGACGTTGCAATCCTTACCTATGCACATCCCATTCCTACCTATGCACCTGGAGGCAAGTCCCATTACATACAGTGAGACTGACTTCTGAGTAAACGTGTCTGAGCTGCAACATTTAACCAGAAAGTTGAGATTTTTCTTTAATGATAATAATATACACTTACTTGGAAGGACGCCCCATTTAACTCAATGGGACTTAACTTAAGAACATAAGAAGAGCCCTTCTGAACTTCTGAGCAGATATACCTAGGATTGCACTGTAGATCTGTAATTTGCTTTTCTGTATTTTTGGTGTTAGCTCTTGTAGTATGACATGCTTTCTTGCAACAAATAGGAAAAAGATAAACACCAACAGCCCCGCTCTATACATGTCTACCCAGAACATAGGCCCATTGAGTTCAATGGGACCAACCTACGTCTGGGTAAGTGTGTATAGGGTTATAGCCCAAGAGAGTTCAACTGCAGTGAACTCCCCATAAGGGGACCCAGAAGTCCCATTGAGTTGGATGGGACTTATTCCCAGGTATGTGGGTATAGGATTGCAGCCTTATCTGAGACTAAGCCCCACTGAGCAGGATAGGACTTATTACTTTCGTCTTTTGAGTAAATATGCAGTGGACTGCACGTAAAGTCCTACTTTTCATTCAGATTCTCACTGAGAAACGTGAACCATCCTAAATGCCTGCATCTGATGTGGAACTTTCTAGGATGTGTGCTATACAAAGAAATGCACCATTTCTTTAGCAGAAGTAAAAAGGGAGGCTGTCCAAGGAAGGCTTTTGCATTTATAGGTACTGTGTGTTCAGTACACATAGTACTTAAAAGGGGGGGGGGGGGGAGCTGGCATTGGATTAGATTCACTTTACAAGCAGTTGAATTTGTTTTGTGAACTACATTTCCCAGCAGGCAGTGAGAGAGCCAGAAAAGGTGGGAGGGGAATATAAAGAGAGCTATATACCTGTTCATGCAGGTAAAAGGAAGAGGTGAGTAACAGGTGAAATAAAGTCTGTATTAGGCAGGCATTGTGTGAGCTGCAGTGTGGTGTATTAATGTTTTACTATATTGAAGGATGATTGTTTTGTTTGAATTTCAGAAAAGGGCATAATTTGGAAAGCAGGAGTTGTGGGAAAAGGAAGCGGTGATGGCTTCAGTGCCCTGTTAGCGGGGAAGTGGTTTTGTGTTTACTTGCTGGAGGGGAAATCTGTGCTGGAAATAGTTTGAAGTTCCTCTTTACAGGAGAGAGTGGAAAATGGCTTCTTTTCCTCTTGTATCCTGTACCTGGCTGTAGCGATGAATTGTATGTGTGCTTTTTCTGTCCCTTCCCCCCCCACACACAAATAGGTGAAAATAATCTTTTATGATTGTTGTGATGCTGATCTATAGGAGAATAGCTTCTTGTAAGAACATATTTCCATCAAGGTACTGTGGCTTGTATGGAAACAAAGTACTGTATACCTTTCTTTGGCTATCTAAATGTCCCTATATATTACAGAGAGTCTGATTTTTCTGGTATCTGTCTCTGGTAAGTTGTGTCTCTATTGTGTGTGTTTTGATGTTGATGTGACTTGTTAAAGGTGCCATTCTTCTAGGGCTCAGTTTCTTCCTGGGGTCTCTGAATGTTAAACTGATGAGCAGAGAGATACATTAGCACTATGTAAAATACAGCCTGCTGTCCATGCAGCTGGTGAAGCATCTTTTGAACTGTGGGTAATCCAATACTGAACAAATATTATGAAAAAACTAACTCTGATTTTAAAAAGTATGGCCACTATGTGGGTGAGTGAGTGAGTGAGAAGGGTCCCATTAGTGGATTGGGAATACCTGGTTCTGCTGCATTTCCTGGGCGATTCCTTGGATGACAAATCAATGGAAACTCCTCCTGTAAGAGCACAATATATATTGGGGGTGGCCAAACTTGCTTAATGTAAGAGCCACATAGATAAACTTCAGATGTTTGAGAGCTGCAATATTTAAGAAGCATTTAAAATTCTTAAATATATTTAAATTTCATTCTGAAGCTTTCATGGCCAGCTATCAATTGACAATGTTTCAGGAATACGGGAATTGAAGCCATGTAGTGATTGTGATTAAAGTTCAAGCTTCTTTATACTACATGGCTTCAATTCCCGTATTCCTGAAACATTGTCAATTAAATATATTTACTCACCATGAACATTAAACTTATGTTTTAATCCAGTGGACTCCAAGTTTATACGTGGTATACGTGGTAAAAAATTATAAAGCTTGAAAATGTCTTATTTACCTTTTTATATTAAATTGTGATGCAAAAAGGAACTCAGCCAACATATTATACGTCAAAGGGATATATGTATACGCTCGGGAGCCACAGTTTGGACACTCCTGGTATATATTGTGATGTGAGTGTGTGTGGGGGGGGTATTGCTTCAGTGGTGACCCTGGTGGGGCAAATGTGTGTACGTATGGCAGATAAATGATGAACACTAGTGTATAGGGCTGTTGAGACAACCTGTAAGAGGCAATAATCTTCTACAAGTTTGATGGGTGTACCTTGTACTAAGGAATAGGTTTTTGGTTACATAAAGTGATGCATGTTGTGATCCATATTATAGCTGAAACAAATATGCTCCCAACCCCTGCAGTTCTCCTCTGAAATTTAAAGTTGAATGCACATTGAATATTTGACAGTAGAACTTGCTAGTTGATGTCTCTGATAACTGACATGCAGTGGGGGTTGTGATCTTTAACCCTGATGAGCTGGCCTTGGCACAACTTGATGATATTTCATTTATTGGGGAAACTGCACAAAATCAAAACGAAACAATTTAAAGGTTGTCAAGATGTAAAAACTGGTTTTGGCTCTAAATCTAGTAGGCCTGGTTTTTTTTCCCTAGTACTATGCTGCAGTGCTTCATACAGTTTTACTTAATGATAGGGGGTAAAAAGACCAGGGTGCCACAGCATAGTAAAATGCCACTATTTTTGGCATAGCATCAATAGTTTAGCCACAATTTATGCTACTCGGGAGAGCTTACAACCTTTTGTGGCCATGTTTACCCTGATGTAAAGGCGAATGACAAGTGTTTCAGTACCAACACAAAATTTAAGGTAACTTAAAGTTTTGATGATACAAAAAACCCGAGAGTACCATTGGAATCGGCACCTCTGAATTTTATAAGAAACATTTTAAAAATAAACAATTTTTGTGTTATACAATGTAATGAAAAGGTACAAACTTGAAATTCAGAGAAACAACTGCATTACCTTTGCTGATAGTCCAAAATTATCTTTTTGCAAATAATATGCCTTTAATGATTAAATGTCACTCTTTGCATCCATTCTTCTGGGTGTTCTTAAAAGTGTAACTGGGTGTCCAAGCTATAATGTTGTGTTTTTCACCATAAAATAGGTTACAGTTAAGTCTTGTTTTAAGTGTTCAATATTTTTAGAATAAAAGCAAATGCTTTTTATATTGCCAGTTCTAACAACCAGCCTATTTGCTCGCAACACATTCTGTTTGCATCACAGGTGTTTGCATGATAGGGCAAGAGGGGGGCTTGCCTGTGGAGGCCGTCCCAGGCCCTGCACAACATGGGAGCGGCTTCCGAAGGTAGGTCGCCAGCTGGAAGCGGCTTCCACTTGTGTCCAGAGGGCTCCAATTTGGAGCCAACGGGACGCAAGTACGGGTGGGAGAGCCCAACTGCATGATCTACCACGCATTTGGCCGCAACCCACCAAGTGGGTTGTGACCCACAATTTGGGAAGCACTGGCCTAGACATTAATACCGTATATGCCCCTAAACAAATTTCTCAGTTTGGCTCCTGCTGAGCCTGGTACTTCTTCTGAGTTCAGGTCCTTTTTGAAAAACGTTTCAAGGGCAGCATTTGAGTGCTGCTGCTCCTGTCGCCTCTCTGGCTGTAGGAGAAGTCCTGGTGCTCTGCTCCCCCACGACTACACCCCCACGACTACATTCCCACACACAACTATTCCTTTTAAAAGACCTGCATTCTCTCTCTCTCTCCTCCCCCCCCCCCCCCCAAAATCAGGTCAAAGACTGATCACATAAAGAAGATCATGGCTTTCGCCAACTCTGAGATGGATGAAGCATTTGACTACTTGTTCAAGATCATTCTGATTGGAGACTCCAACGTGGGGAAGACATGTGTGGTTCATCGCTTCAAGTCGGGGCAATACCATGCAAAGCAGCAAAACACTATTGGGGTGGACTTCACCGTGCGTTCGCTGGAGATCGATAGTAAGAAGGTGAAGGTAAGCGGTATACTTGACTGGGGTCCAGGGGGCACTGGCCCAGGCTGCAAGCCCATTGCCACACGGCTAAACTGAAGATCATAGTTGAGGATAATGATGAATCTGATCACTTTCCTGAATCTGTATGGGGTGTCCAGATCTCGAATGATTGTATGAGATTTTCTGGAGCCAACAGGCATTGCTAGAACAGAAAGGGAATGTTCTAACAATTTGCTGCTGCCCCAACCCCTTCTCTAGAATAACTGTGCACACTTGTACAGGAAACTCTAGGACTTTAAGAGACAGATGTGTGACATCTCCTCCAAAGAACTACAAGTTTCTTATTTCCTGTGCATGGGTAGGAGGAACCATCAGAGTGTGACATCTGATTAGGAGCAGGAAGTAGGGACAAGCACTATAATTGGAAACAGCAGGAGCCAAGGAACAGCAGGAGCCAGTGCTGCTGATCAGATTTACAAGCCACACAATATGTGGAAGCAAGTGAATTAGGTGATCTGGAGACTTGAGACCTAGAAGAACCGATCCCAGGGACAGGGGAATAATTTCTAAAGAGCATTTGTCAGTGCCCTTGTATACAATGAATACCCATGCTGGTAGCAGGAAACAGAAGGTGTTTCTGCAAAGGGATGTCGAAGCTACAGGAGAGCAATTAATCTTTCAGGTTTTTGAACAGACAACTTGTTAGCCTTTCAGAACTTCTGATACAGGATGAGTATCCTCTATCCGGACTGCTTGGGATGGGAAGTTGTCTGGATTTTGGAATATTCACATAAATATAATGGGATATCTTGGGGGATGGGACCCAAGTCTAAAACAAAATTCATTTATGTCTCATATGCATCTTATATACATAGCCCTGAAGGTAATTTTATACAATATTTTAGATAATTTTGTGCCCCAGCATGCCTTGCGCTATGCCAGCCAGGTGCTGGAAAACATCTTCCAGTAAATAGGTAGACTACTGGTGGCTTAGAAAACTTTTTTTTAAAAAAAGAAGGGGGAGGGTTCCAAACAAAGCATCCAGGCTCTCATGCTCAAGTCTGTAGCTTAGATGTGTACCGCACTAACAGTGAACATTCTGTACACTGAGTGTGTCTAAGGGGCAAAGAACTATCCATGTTAGCATCTGAAATGTTGCATAATATATCTGTGATGCCAAACAGTACATAGGAATCCTTGTCCCTATAGCTCCTGGCCACATGAAAAGATAGCACTATCATAATTATTCACAAAATGACCAAGCTGAGAGCAACAGAATCCACACATAGTTATTCCAGACATGTCCATAGCTGCCCCATGTTTGATTAGTTTGCAATCCCAATTTTAATAATGTTGCATTGATCAATTTTGCATATTTCTAAAACCTCAGATTCTCTTTGATTGACAGATGTGAGATTCCTGACAAGCTGCAATACAATAACTTGCTGTTTATTTGACCTGCAAAATCTCAAGTTACTTGAAAGAGGGAAGGGCAACCTCTGATTGGGGGGGGGGGGGAGACTGGCTGCCTCACTTGCTTTTATCCTCTTTTCAGATACAAGTGTGGGACACAGCAGGCCAAGAACGGTTTCGGACAATAACCCAGAGTTATTATCGTAGTGCCCACGGTGCTATTCTTGCCTATGATATGACCAGAAGGTCTACTTTTGAGTCTATTCCTCATTGGATTCATGAGATTGAAAAATACGGTGCAGCTAACTTGGTCTTGATGTTGATTGGTAAGCAACCATTTCTATCACCCACAGCTACATATTTACTTATTTCTATCAGCCACAGTTTCTACATGTCTCCTTATAGATTAACTTTGACTTTTTTATCTTTAAAGCTGCAAGGTAAAGCCAGAATGAATAGTTGGTGCTCTGAGCTAGGAAAGAAAACCAAGAGAAAAGGACTTTTTAAAAAGAAACTGGATAGATTAAGTCCAAGTTTGTCTTTGCCAATCATTGGAGTTGGATCATCTTATTGTATTAAGGATGCAATTTTTAGCATGCATATTGTTAGGTTAATCCCATTGAACTCAATGATGCTTAATTTAAGCAAACAGACTTAGCATTAGGCTGTTTTGTTAAAATTCTGAAAAATATTGCAATCTAATTGCAATAATTGAACTGGAAATAATTGAAACTAGTAAAGCATTGTTAGCTGAGAATCTGTAACAGGGAAGAAATATTCTATTTTGAGGAAACGTCGCATGTTGACGTTGACACCATCCTAGCAAGGTGTTAGCTGTTATGTGCCGAGATTTTTTGCCTGGATTCTTAATATTTTCTTTGACTCTGTCCAATATATCCTTGAAAGCCTGAAATGCCTTTAATCCTATTTAAAGGGAACAAGTCTGATGAGACAGAAAAGCGACAAGTCCTGTTTGAAGATGCGTGCACATTAGCAGAGAAGCATGGTCTCCTCGCAGTACTGGAGACGTCAGCCAAGGAGGCGCAAAATGTTGATGAGGTCTTCATACTGATGGCTAAAGAGCTGATGGCTAGAAATGCCTTGCAGCTTCATGGGGAGAATGGCCCTTCGGAGAGCATTCATCTAGACAGCAGGCCGGTGATGGCCACTCAGGCTGAGAAGTCCAACTGTTCATGTTGATGAGATGCTTCAAGGAGAAGAAGCAACTGGGATCATTCCTGAGGCGTATGCTTTTACCAGAATCCCCTGCCTAGCCTTGGGTTGCCATCCTGATGCATCTCGGCTATGGGAATTTGGCCTATTATGTAGAAGCAGATGCTGCAATCTGGCCAAATGGTCAAAGCAGGTTGCAGTGGCCCAAACTGACTGTACTGCCCTTTCAATAAATGATAGGAGAGGGTCTGTTGGAAGCACTAGCTACTGGAAAATTATTGAAGCTTTTTGACATACGTAGGTGGCCATCTAGGACTGTGTTAAGAGTTGCCCTGTCAGGCTTATGTTGACTTCCACCAGTGGCTGTAGAAGGAAAATGGTAGGTTTACTTGCCTGTCTTTACAGCTTCGTTCTTTATATAAGTTTTTTGCTCAGAGTGGGTGGAAATATTGATGGCTGCTGGTATAGCTATAGGTACAATGACTCTTGGCAAGCAATGTAGTACGTTCGTAGCAACTGAAGAAACGTGACTAGCCTGCCAGTTTTGGGATTCTTCCTACCTCTTGTTGCCATCAGACTAGTGTTTGTGATTTTTCTGACAGATTGTTTGCATGCAGCTTCTTTTCCCTACTTGCACTTAGTGGAGTCTGTACACAAGGAACAACCAACTGATAGTAAAGAATTGGAACTACAAGGATTTGAAGGCTGTCTTTAATTTTTTTTTTTAAAAAAAGCAATTAAAATATTACATTGGAGTTCCTCAACTTTGTGTAATGACTTAATGGAGACTGTTACATGAAATGAACACGTCGACAAAGTTGATGAGGATTGACAGACTGCTCCTTTTTTGCTTTTTAAAAAGATAGCGAATGCAGCCATCAAGGCGATTCCTATGTTTTCTATTCATTGATCAATGTAATGCATGTGTGTATATAAACTTCTGCTAACATTCCCTCTCTCAGAACTTCTTCAGATGGCAGGCATATGGCTGAGGGATTTGGATTCCTTTTTGATAATGGGAAGACCTGCATAAGAAGTCAACTTGTTGACTTTACTGTAAACTAGTACAGGTGGGCCCCCATATCCGCTGGGGATATGTTCCAGGCCCCTCCGTGGATACTTGAAACCATGGATAAGAGCAAACACCCCCTCCATGGTTTCCTGAGGGCCCCCCCCCACAGGCAGGCATGCTTGCCCCCCCCAGCTCATATTTTTCTTTCAGCAAGCTTTGTTTCTTCCTTAAAACAAACAGAGAAGCAGCCTCCATTGCAGGCAAGTAGAACGAGACTAAGTCCTAGAGAGGCTCTGCAAGGTTTCTGTTAACTTTGCAGAGCCTCTCTAGGACTTAGTCTCGTTCTACTTGCCTGTAATAAGCAGCCTGGCTGCTTCTCCCGTTTCTTTAAGGAAGAAATGAAGCTTACTGGGGGAAAAAGTAAAAGCCTGTGGGGGGGGGGGTCCCCATGATCTGTGGATAACTGAAACCGTGGATAGCGAATCAGTGGATATGGGGGCCCACCTGTAATTAGACATACCACTGCCTTGCTGTACTGTTTGCAAATTTGCCTATCCTGCACATTTGTCAAATTCCAGTGTAATATGTCCCTTCTAAAAATCTGGAGAAAGAATTTGCAATTTGTTTTCTTGGTAAGACTCGTGCTCCTGGAGCCATTTTTATTTTATTTTTTTGAAACCAGGTAAGTCCAATGGAAGCATTTGTGCTTACAACTCATGTTCTACTCAATCTAAAATCTTCTTTAGCCTAAGGTGTGATTGGCTTTGGATTTTTCTCTTTGTAATGCAAGCAGATGGGTATTTGTAGGATTGCCTTATCTTGTTTTCTGCTACCTGTTCCTAAAAAGGAACTTTATCTAGAAGTAGGTGTGGGAGCTCTAACAAAACGTATTTCTAAGGTTGTATTTAAGCTCCTTATGGTTTTAAAAACAAACTCCCTCTTGTATGTTGTAAAGAGAAATTAAAATGGTAATAGTGGAATGGAAAGAACCTGACTTCACTATGGTTGAGGTGTGTGCAATGGTCCTAACAAATTGGCCCCTACAGAATATGCAGAGAAGCCCCATGAGACAATCCTGCACTGGCCGAATAGAGAGTTGAACTAGGTCTCCTGGTCTGACACTCTATTACATATACTGTACTTCAACGCAACTATAGTTGGCTACGCTTCCTCAATGTGGATAAGGGTTATTTGTCTCCAGGAAGCCTTCAGGAAGGCCACAGCCCTGCCTTTGTATGTGGTACAGTACCTGCTACTCAGATACACAAGACAGATCCTGCAAGAAAACGTTGCAGTATAGGCACTTTTCTGTAAGTCCCACTGGAATAAACAAGACTTTAGGATAAGCATATTCTGGTTCAATACTGGGTTACAGGGCCTGCATTGGCATCTTCCATTTCTTTTCTTCCTTCCCCCCCCCCCCCATCTTTCTTACATGCTTGGGAGCAAGTGGTGCCTTTTCTAGGAATTTAGACTCTTTAATAGTTAAGAGACATACCTGTAAGCAATGTATGCTGCGGCTCTTGTTCCCTATTTGGTGGTCTTTTGAGTTGTAAACTTTTGGAGTTTAGTGAGTACCTAGGAACCTTTAGCTTGTTTGTGGGTGGTTGAATGGGCTACATTCTTATCACCATGCAGTACATACTTTAGAAATAAAGTAGATTGATACTGGCTCTGAAGCTAGAAGTTCCTTTTAATAGCACTTGATACATTTCTGGTAGATAACCCTTGCATACGGTGAGATGGGTTTAGCAGTGATGTGCCAGACCTCACTGTTAATCCATGCATGTGTCTGCACATCCCCAAAACTACTATATTTAAAATATGTGTAGACTTGTATTCACTAAAGATATTGTATTCACTGAAATATAAAAGAGCAGCATTAATAATTCAGCAAAGACTTTAAGCTTAAGAAAATAAAAGCTCTTTGCCTGACACCGATAGCAATAGAAACCTTGAAGAAAACATTCTGCAAGTCATTACCAAGGCAGCCCCATTGTCCAATCACCTCTGAGGGCAAGGGCAGCCAGAGGAGGCCCTCTGAAGATGACCACAGCATCGAGGCAGGCTCTTTTGCTTTAGAAGTGGCATTTCATCACAATAGTTGCTAACTGGAAAGCATATGCTTCATCATACCTAGAGCAATGTCCCTTTATCCCAAGCATGCAGGCTACATCTGAATGTTTTTTCCCTATTTATCTCCAAAGCTCTCATATGCAACAACTACTACTGGGAAGAGCATTTTATCTCAATGTTTGAAAACAGTCCTACTAGAACAAGGTTTGTGGTACATCAGGAGATGGCAAAATATTGGTTTCAATAATAGTTACTTTATACCATAATTTTGCTTTGGGCACAAATGTCCAAAACACATGGTTGAGCTCAAGGAAGCAAGCCACCCATTTCTACGTGACGGCGTTGTAAATCTCACTAATTTTGGTGGCAGCGCCAGCCAGCCTGTTAAGTCTAGTGTTTTTTCCATATATCAAGGCAGTTTAGTCCTGTTGACTGCAAAGGCCCAAGGCCACCATCGTAACTACAGTAGAAGTCTGAAATCAAGCTAGTGGATCCAGCTTCTCTATAAAATACACTGAAGGTTAGGGGGTTATTTGCTCATGCCACAGTTCAGAGAATGCATTTCATCTCTTAGGCCTATTAAATCTTGCTCTGCATAACACTTCAATGAAAAAACATTCTAAGTTGAGGCAGAACTAGGGGTACAAAAATAGCTGTAAAAAAGTTTCCAATAGCTGCTGGTGCCTAAAAAACAGAGTGAAGCCAGGTGTTGCAGAAGTCAGGAAAGACATTTCTCTTCTGATCTGGCTCCTTTAAAAGTGGGTTAAGTTTCACAAGAAAAAAAATGCAGCCCATGTTGAGAATGCACTGTGCCTGCTAAGATACATGAGACTCTGGAAAACCAATCAGTAAGATCTGATCCACCTGGGTTTGGAAAGGGATGCAGCTCAATGCTATGGTACTTTAGAAACCAGCAGCCCAATGGTGAACATTGAGATAGAATGCAAGGTTTTTCCTGACAACGTTGTAATTTAGTAACGGGAAATGAGACAATGGCTTAAGATTATGATGTCCCTTTTAGCTTATATGGTGATGGTAATCTTTGTAGCTCTGATAAAGTAGAGAAGGATTCTTTCTTACGACTGCCATAACCAAAAACGTCCTATGAAAACTATTTCACTTTCAAGGGACATAGCTAAGAAGCATTTCATTTTGAGGCTGTTTGTTTTTCAAATTGGAAATGGCAGGAAGTGACATTCCTAGCATGCTTGATATCGCTGCAACCAGGGGCTCTCAAACTGAACAGAAATGACCAAAATCAGAATGACTGACGTTGCTCCTTATCCCGCCCACTACATCTCCCACTTTCCTATTGGTGCATGAGGCTGCCATCATTATTTCCTCATCCCTCGTACTACATCTCCCAAGCTCCTTTGCAGCCAAGCAGCCTTCCCATTGGGGCAGGAGGCCGCCATTTTTTCTAGCTTGGAGCTCAGAGTTGAAATTTCAAGCATGGAAAGAGGGCTGGAAGGCAAAAAAAGCAACCAGAACACCACAGAAGGTGAAAAAAAAAAAAGCTCTCAAGCACTCCAAGCCGAAAAACAAACGCAGCCTGAGAGTCATGACAACCTTGGCAATTTAGCACAAAGTTAGAACACTGACTTGAAGTTACTTGATGTAAAGCAAAAATGTATGTTCATAATTAAAATATAGAAGTTTCAAACTGGAAAACAAGTTCTGCTTTTTAATTTTTTTATTTGGGAAAAGTGCTTCTTACAAAAGGCAGCTGCAAAGTAACACAGACTTCAGCAACAATTTCTGATTCCATTTAAAAGTGAAAGGAGATGCAATCTAACGGACAGGACAGAAGCAGCAGAACAGATCAAGGACAATCCAGCAGCATTAAGTGTAACGGAAGGTTAAAATTCCATTAAAGGGGGGGTGCAGAAAGAAAGGAAGAGGGATTTTGGTGGCACCTGGAGTTCCTTCCTAGCAAAACTGGAGGCCTGGCTATTGTGTGCCTACCTGTTCTGTGGGTGAAGAATGAGTAATATGCAAGTTGTACAGTCAATACAAGTTCACCTGCCCAACTCAGAAGTTCTGGGAGGCCGTAAGGGCCCTTTTAAACTGAGATGCAGAACTGATTTCCCAGATACAACTTTGCTGGAGCAATTGACTATCTTCAACATTGCAAAAAGATCGTAAGACAGTGCTGCCCTGGATTGGGCAATAGTTTGGACTGAACTCTTTGGCGAACCATATTACTACAATTATGTGGCTCAAGTAATACATCCGAAAGGAGTATTCCCTCGGGTGGGAGGGAAGAGAGAGTTTTGTGCTGGTGTCATTAAGAAGATGCTACTACCAAGTTATACTAGCTGGTTTGAAGACCATTTCCACAGATTTGGCTGTGACCACAACATTTGCTTCAAGTCCAACTGGATGTCAGACTTCATGCACCAAAAAAAGGTGAGATATGGGGGGGTGGGGGAAGAGGGTGAGAGAAGACTGGGGAGTAAAAGGTTTTGATACACACATATACCAAGTTGCCCAACCCTTGGGATACAACTCTGCATTTTATTTGTATATACATACATAGAAAGTTCTTTCATACACAAACACATTTGCCTTTCATGCCAAACAGTAAAAACCCGGAACATTCGCGCCTGGTTCTGGTTACACAGTAGTAAATAGTAAATGTGCAAGTAAACAAGAGACCAAAACCACAAATGAACACGTGTACATGAGGGGGGCTGGAATGGAGCTGAAGCCAGCCAAGAAAATACGTAGCTGGCCTGAAATCTGCAGTAGAAAAACATTGTTTCCAAAGTCCGTAGCGGAAAGAGAGGCCGTTGGCCAACTTCTGCCCATCCCCCCACTGCACGGCCGCTGCTCTTGTGTTTGTATCTGGGCTCTTCAAGATGAGTGTGGAAGTCCTGTAAACACTTGAACCCTGGAATTGGGTGAATCTTGTCGGGAACACATATGAAGCAACAAGTCTAATCTAACTGTCTGACAGTTAAATTCATTTTTACAAAAAACCCTAACATTTTAAAGGTTTATTTCCATGTCATTTGTTTAACAGAGAAGGAAAAAAACACACTCCAGGGGCTGGGAGGAGTTGGAGGTTGGGACAGAGGAAAAAAGGAGACAGACCCTGGGTAAAAGTTATTACAACAGCAGCACCTGGAATGGATAGGCCTGCCTAGGAGAAAAAACACAGGCACTGCCACAACACCACAGGAAAAGAGCTACTGCCTGAAAACTGAGCAGACAGTCCAGACTCCATGAAGAGGTGCTATAGGTCCAAGTCATAATAGTCTTCCAGCTCGTCGTGAAACAAGTCCCACTCATCCTCCGAGTCTGTCAGGTCATCCTCGCCTCCTGCCGCCAACAACATGAGGAGCATCTCGCCCAGCTCGAAGGTCACCACCTCATCCTCATCGTTTTCAAAGGGATCGCTGCCCTCCCTCTCCTCGATGAACTCCCAAAAACGGTTTCTCCGCTGGGCCTACAAGCGGAACACAGTTATTGCCCTCAGGTGAGTGGCTTTTCCCATGCAAAACCACTTCTGTCAGGCACCACACACAAACTCTTCTGTCAGTTTTATTTTTTATCTTCCAAGTTTCTCTACCAGTCACTGAACGGCCCTGGAAACAGAGTTAAACACTTCCATATTCCGGAAACGTTCCTGGAAACGTTCAGGCAACTCTAGGAGGAAGGATGCTACGTGTCCTGCATGCCAATTTAGTGCCACTCATGAGCACAAACCACTGCAGATGCCTGTGCCGATCCCCAGCAGTTACACAATGGCAGTCCAGGTCTAGGGACTGTGAAGGGATTACCCAGGAATTATACAGCTTTGCACCACCTTTTTCTGTTGGGTACATTTCTTACACACGATTTAGCACCAAACCATGCCATTACTAACATGGGAAGCAGCAAGTTGGAAATGCCACATATTACAACAGGCCTGCAAAAATTGTGACTCACCAACCTGAAGACATTCTACTCAGCCACATATTGAGCCCCTTGGTGGGCCGCTATACATGGCTGGTGGGCTGTGCTAGGTTTAGCAACCCACAAGCTATGTAGTATTTCTAATGGAGGAACTAACTTGATATTTCTGATTCAGGAAAGGGATGAGGATACTTACACTGAAGCAATTACATCAATGACAGCAGGGACTACACCAAGGGCCCAATCCTATCCAACTTTCCAGCGCTGATGCAGCTGTGCCAATGGGACGTGTGCTGCATCCTGTGGTGGTGGGCAGTCATGGAGGCCTCCTAAGGTAAGGGAACATTTGTTCCTTTACCTCGGGGCTGCAATGCTGCTGCATTGGTGCTGGAAAGTTGGATAGGATTGGGCCCCAAGTCAATTTGTTCCTCCCCTCCCCAAATCAGAAAGTCTTCCACATTACTGTATTTCCTTTCCCCCATTTGCTCTCCAACATTTTATAACAATACTCTAACTAAAGTGTAAAGCTCACTGGATAAAAGTGGATCTGAAAGACGATTCTGGATAGAGCAGAGCTGGCATGGGGAAAAACATTTCACACAAAAAAAAACATTGTCCCCTGCAACTGTCATTCTACTTCACTGATTTTTTGGGGGCACTTGAAAAATGAGGCCAAAAAATCTTCATCAAACCAGAGTGACGGCAAGCAGCATGAACCTCACTCTGATTTAGCTTTGGGATGTCACCACAGTAATTCTGATTAGCCTACATGATGTCACACTGTCTACACGACTCCTGATTGACTAGGATCACTTCAAAAAAATGGTGCCAAAGCTGCAGTTTCGGAAAACCAGCTGTGAACCACACACATAGGTTAACCAGTGATAGTCATGGTGGTTATGAAACCTAACTTTACTCAACTATCACCGAATGGTTAGCTTACACACTGTCCTACCTTCTTTAAAATAATCAACAAAAGCTGTGGGACTTACTCTGTATCTACTCGAAGTTCCCACTTTCTGCCTCTGGGGCTCCTCTCGGCGGCCATCGGGATATGCGTGTTTGTAAAAACAGTTCCCTCCAAATGGGCAGCTCCCACGGCCTTCATCAAAATACCTGCATGGCTTGTTGCTGGAAAGGAAAATATCGCAACCCTTACTCACAGCATAGCCAATCAGAATTCAGTACTGCATTTGCTTTATAATCCAGGTGATTTTTTTTCTTTTTAAAATGTTTTTAAAAAGAAGTACTGGTGGCTGATGAAGCCATTTTAAATCAATTAACACATGTTCACAATGGATTACATGGATGTGCATAACGAAGAGGTGTGTGCGTGGGTTGGTGCATGCAAAGGAGACAGCTGTTGTACTAGCCTGTACTGTTTGAGGCTAGATTGAGATTGGATGGACAAGGGAATAGCATGTGAGGTTGTCTGGCACAAAGGAGCGACTAGGTGAATTGTGTGGTCTGCATGCATCTGCCAGTGGTTAGGTAAAGATGCATTTCACACATGGGGTGGGGTGGGGTGTAGGAAGGAGGTATGAGAGGGCTTTAGGTAACACCTTGCTTTTCTCCATGTATGCCCTTAATGTCTGCAGTCAAACTTGGCCCAAGGCTGCAGTGCTCATACCTCATTGCCTCCTTGTATTTCTGAATGAGTTTCTGCTTCTCTTCCTTCTCCTCCACCCAGTACTCACTTGGAATGACAAAGTTAGATGTGATCCGACATTCTGGGCAGGACCTGGGGAACGAACAGACTGCACTGCAAAATTCCACATGATGGGGTGCTATCTCCAGCTATAGACATACCATGGCACACGCCCACCTTTAAAAGCAGTCTATTGTACCTCAGACCTTTGTACCACAATTTTTGCACAACTTAATCTCTCTGCCCACCCACACTCAATCCTCCACCATTTTCTCAGATTCTCAATTCTGCAGCTTGCTTATTTCTTAAGAGTATGGGAGGGAAAAAACATTTCACACACAGACTCATTTTTCTTTAGATATAAATAAATTTATTTTTGTAACTTTGCTTTCTTGGATGTCCATATTGGTTTGGGTTTCTTTTTTTCCAAGCAGACTTTAAAGAGGGATGGGTCACTGACTCAATAATGAACTAGAAGAGTGAAGGCTTAAGAAACACACATTTGGAAATGATTTGTCTCTTTCTGAACCCAAATGAATTTGTATGAACCAATAGGACAGCATGTTGCTACCATTTAACAAAAAGAAGGATGACTTAACATTCAAACTAAATGGATCTTCTGACCAACTGAGAGTACCGAGGTCAGAAAGTATATCCAAAAAAACCCTCAATTCTGAATGAAACTTTACTTATTAAACGCAGTCTTGGGATGAAAGAGGGGGAGATGTTGCAAGTTCATACAACATACTAAATTTCTCCCCAAGAAACAAAGCACAACGGACATGGGGAAGTGCCTCACTTTATGATCTTGCTCTCAAATTGTTTAGCGCTCCTCCACTTGCGGATGCACTTGAGACAGTAAGTGTGATTGCAGTTGGAGAGGATCCCAAATCGACGCTCGCTGGGGTTGGCTTTTTCATACACCACCTCCATGCAAATTCCGCACACCATGTCTTTGCTACGCTGGACGGCAAATGAGAGCTCCATATCCTTCTCATGAGCCTCAATGCAAGACTGCAAGGGAGAAAGAAAAAGTGACAGCAATTTCCAGAGATAGGCTAAAATTAGGAGAATGATCCCCACATCCTGTATGGAAGGCTTTGTCCCAGAGTCAGGTTCTTGGAGGCCCTGGGACAAAGCCCTGTACTAGGTCCTCCATGGTCCCCCATGGTGCCCCATCTACCCCCTGCAGGCATCACTGCCACCAGGGTTCAGGGGTCAGTGCAGCTAGGCAGGCCCTCCAATGGGAATGGGCCTTTGGCCAATGCCCAAACTGGCTGATTCCCACTGTTGTCTATTTCTGGTGGCACTTTCTCTTGGATAATTCGGATGTTGAGCTTGCTGCCTTGAATTTCTTCATGACCTTATACTGGTTTTTAAGGCCTGTTTTACTGTATTTTACTGCTTTATATTAATTTTTCAGCAATTTAACTGTTGGAATCAAAATTTCAGTTTAATTGGTTTTTTTGTAGCATGTTCCCCAAATATCTCAATAGAACTGTGACCAATTATAAATAAATAAAATAGCAGCACAACTGAGCTAGACGGTATTCTCACAACTAGCAATGGGCAGCCTGAACCAACTCAGACAGCCTTGGTGTTTGAACTATTGTGACATTTTCCCTTCCAAATGTGTACTGAAAGCTCCCTACACTGACAGATTCAATGGTTACTATATTGGATATAAGAACATATTACATCAGTCAGGGGCTGACAAGTATAAAGGTTTCCTTTATAAAGAAGAAAAGGGGTATCAAAGAACACTTGACTTGTACAGAAGCATTTCTAGTAACATACT
Source organism: Plestiodon gilberti rubricaudatus (assembly GCA_026170595.1). NCBI lineage: Eukaryota > Metazoa > Chordata > Lepidosauria > Squamata > Scincidae > Plestiodon > Plestiodon gilberti. Next base: position 113,627,928 of record JANXHW010000005.1, read on the forward strand.
TCACTGCCATCAACGGACAACAACACGCTCTCCTCCCCCTCCCTGCCTGAGAAGAACTCTGGTCCAGCTGCCAGGTGCCTGTGGACTGGAGAAGCGAGTGGAGGCCTTGGTCAGAGGATACCAGGGCTGCTGGGTTGCTTTCCATTGGTATTGTTAAGCCCCCCCCCCCCCAGAAATCATCTTGATCAAAAGGGAGGGTATAATCTATAAACAAACATGTTGTGAACCACGTTGAACACCTCCTTTGCAGGAGGGGAAAGGTGAGATACAAATCTTTTAAATAAATGAATAAAGAATAAACTGCGCAGGGCTAGAGAGATAACCAATTGCAACCCATTACTACCAGAGGTTTACCATCAGATTTTTTCATAATTCCGTGCATGCAGGAACTGTCATTGAGTACTACCAATCTTTACATCCTCTCATATCAATAATTCTCTTGCCTGGATTATCCCTCGTTCTTCCATATTTTATTTTCAGCATCTCATAACACCTTCCTGCTTTCAATGAAGTGTGCCTTGCAGAACCTTTGTCACTCAGAGTTGAGATATATGAATACAAAAACAGGCACATGTTGTCGGTTGTGAAGAAGGATGCCTGTACATACAGCCAGCTGCATTATCCTTTAATATGCATGGAAGTTGCAACTGGCAAATTGAGGCTCAAGCCTCTACAAGCATATATTTTAAAAGCCAAGTACAGCTATTTATACATTTGTACAAGCTTCACAACTGACAGGGGGTTCGAGGAGTTTGTATTCTGATATTGTATCTACCCTGGAGTACAAAATGGCAAGGAGAAGTCTTGAGCCCAGTACTTCACAACTTTCTCTGACCACCAGCCCAAAGCCTTTGCTCTGCCTCCCCCAGCAACCACCCCAGGCTTCTCTGGCTCTCCCCCCCCCCATTTTTTATTGTTCCTATATTAGACAACACAGACTCTCCCCTCCAGTTATAATCTTAAATCCTCTTCCTCTGGCACCTGCTCTGCTCAGTTAGCTGGCATCACTTTTCTGTCTTCCTCCACCCAGGACAGAATTCCACTGACCAAACAAAAATTATAGCCCGTTCAAATTGAATAATTGTTACCTTGCTAAGGAACTAGGATTTTCTTGCTAGATGAGGATCATTTGTTTCCTAGAAATTTCACTTGTTCTGTTCTCTGCCTTCTATGAAATCTGAATGATGTAGAGATAGAACTAATGTTCTCAAAGAATGAGGGCAGTCTCCCTGGGAAAGCTCAAGGCACCCAACGAGCATCTTGCTTGAGCCAGGTCAACTTTATTCCACATATGTGCTGGCATTCTATATGTACCCTGTCTCCTGTGTTCAACACAACAGCCTACTATTTCCTTAGAATATTTATATCCCACCTTTCTTCTACTGGGCTCAAGACAGCATATGTTAAAAATAATAACATATTACAATGAGAGCATTAAAGAAACAAGAAAAACTGCAGCACACTTTCCCTTGAGCCCTTGCCATTTGAACATTAAAGCAGGCCATGCATCTCCCTCCATTCATACCATTTTTCTTTGATCAATTTTCCATCTTTACTGGAGGACAAGAATGCAAAGCGAACCATTTGTCCTACTGTTCGATAACATTAGTGAAGGGCTTAAAGGCTTTCTTATTACATTTTTATCCCACTTTTCCTCCAAGTAGAGTAATATACCCGATTCTCCCCTTCCCCATTTTATCATTAGAACAACCCTATGAGGCAGATTAGGCTGAGCGGTACTGATCTGCCCAAGGTCACCTAGGGAGCTGCAATCCAGATTTTTCTGTCCCTAGGTCAACATTCTAAAGGCTATTTTACACAGGCTCTCAAAGAATGTTTGGTGCATCCCTAAGACAGAGGGAAGCCCAACCCAAATTATAATATGTTCTGCATATGTTTTACAATGTACGTAGTTTCTGAAGGATCGATGAAGACTGTACATTCTAGCAGTTTCTCTGGACTTTCCACCTGGTGGTTCTGAACAAGGTCTGTAGAGCAGCAAACCCAGACAATCTGCCAAGAGCCTAAACCTGTAACCAAAACTATTTTGAGGACCTGTGAGGTCTGCAAGCTTACAAATACTCAACAGATTCTTGACTGGTTGGCCCAACAGGAGATGTATCGCCTACTCTTCCAGTCTTACCTTTATGTGCAGAGATCGCTGTGCAGCATCAGCAGGATGGAGGACCTGCAAGCCACACATGTCGCACACATCTCCATGAATATACACGCAGTTTTCTCCATAACGACATTCTCCTACTGCAGCGTAGGGACATAGTTGTTTCTTCATCTCCAAGTTTGTTTGCTGTTTTTCATATTCTTCCTCAATTACCATTCCCTGCAAGGGTGCTTCAGTGCAGGCTGGAGCAGCTGGGAAAGTTGGAATGAAGATACAAAATATTCTTGAAGATCACAGTTTGAACAGCATTTAAATACACACACACACACACACACACACACACACACACACACACCTAGGGTGTCTCCAAAAAAAGGTACACACATTTTAATGAGCTCTAATTCATACATACAGTGAGCCCTCCTTCCTGGATCCCCCACAGATAAGGCGAATTCGCGGATTGGCCCTTTAAAAAGTAAAAAAAAAAAAAGGTTAAAAATCTTGCTTTTACCTTTGCATGCCTTCGTGCACCAAACCGCTCTGTTTTCAGGCTTTAATAAGGCTTTAGAAGGGGAAATCTCGCTCCCAAAGCCTCTTCTGGATTGCGCAACTCCCCCCTCCCCTCTCCTAAGTTCGCTCCAGAATGCATTGCAATGCATTCTGGGTGAGCCTGGGCAAAGGGAGGGGAGAGTTGTGTGACCAGGAAGAGGCTTCAGGAGTGCAATTTCCCCTTCTAAAGCCTTATTAAAGCATAAAAACGGAGTGGTTTGGCACGCGAAGGCAAAAGCAAGATTTTAAAACCTTTTAAAAAAAATTCCCAGTCCCCTTTGTCATCCACAGATGGCAAGGGCCCACTGTACTTCATTTCAGAAAACTTGCAACACTCAAACTTCCAAGGAAAGCAACAGAAGCGATGTGTGGAACCATCCCACCACACATGTTGGTGGATGTCTACAGATCCCTTAGTCAACAATGTCAGAGGTGTACAGATGCCAATGGGGAACATTTCGAGCACATGGTCTAATTCAGTAACTAATTAACTGGGCCAAGAAATTTTCTGTGTACACCATATGCAGTATATGCATGAATTATAGTATAATAAATTTGACACTGTAAAGCATGTGTACATTTTCTAGGATGCCCTGTGCATGTGCGAGCACACATGGTTTTTTATACATATATAAATCATATGATCCATAAAAATCAGTTTAAGGAACATAGTTTCCGATGGATAAAATTCATTTGATCACGTATGTCTCCAACTTAAAACTGCTATAGCCTGGCAATTCTTTTGCAACAAACATGAATTAGGAGACTTCATAACTGTTTACTAAGGACCGTTACAGTTACTTCATAACTGTTTTACTACGGACTGATTTAAACATTACAGCCCCTTGCTGAAGGCATCAAAAAGCCCTTACCTATGTCAGCACAAAATGCAATCAGTGTAACATCCAAAAGGATCTTACTTTATGTGTTTACAACTAGCGTGCACACAAAGGCAGAAGCATACAGATAAAAGTCTTATAAATGTTACAACAGCCACATACAGCACCAAGAAACAAAGCACATATTTTGGTGACTTCCACACAGATTAATCATTGTCAACACAAGATGTTCTTCAAAATTAGGACTTGGCTCCCCAGGAGCCTTTCTGCTGGTGGAAAGTTTCTGCTAATAGTAGGCTGTGTCCTACTTTAGCAGAACAATATTGCATGACCCCAAACTCAGAGGAGTTCCTACATTTGTGGAAGCTCCTATCAAATACTCTAATGGGTGGGTTGGGGGAAAAAGAGTTGAGTCTGGGTGTGGTTTTTTTGCAATTTTTTTGTTCTGGTGCATTTTGTTCATGTGTCTTATTGCTGTGTGTTTTAAAAGAGATCCTGGTATTTTTGTGCAATTTATGTAAATAAGCTAATTAAGCAGCGAAGTGGTAAGTGGCCAAGTGGCCCAAAAATGCTTTAAATGTTTTTTTCTTGAAACCCAGGGCCAAAAGGAAGGTGCGTCTTATACGCCAGTGCGTATTATACGCCGATAAATACGGTATGTATTTTAATATTTTTATTGTAAGCCGCCTTGAACGCTCTTGCTGGGAGAAAGGCGGGGTATAAATTCTTTAAATAAATAAATAAATAAATAAATAAATAAATAAATAAATAATAAAGTGTTAATTAACATGGATTTTAAATGGTAATTATTTTCTGAGCCCTTCTGTCTCTCTGATTTTGGTTTTGGGCTTATTTTTGTACTTTGGAAAATGTACTTTGGTGGGGTGGGGAGGGAGGAGCTGATTTTGGGAAGTGTGACTTGGAGGAAAAAGAGATCCTTGCATGTCTGTCTGTCTGTCTGTCTGTCTGTCACACACACACACACACACAGTTAAATAAGACATTTTTCATACTTAAAATTATTTTAGTATATTTTTATTTAATGATTAATTACCTAATTAATTAATTAATTAATCCAATTAATTAGCAGTTAATTAGCAGGGGTACATTAGAAAATTGGGCTGTGATAGGGGGTACTCGGGCCTCCAAAGGTTGAGAACCCCTGTTCTAGGTATTTCAGCCATCTTTCTCCACTCCACTGACCAGGCTCTTGATCATAGTTACAAACCAGATCTCTAGATAATTAAGGGGTGGCATGAACTGGCTGCATAACAGCATTTTTGCTTATAACATTTTTACCAGCAGCTATAATCCACAAAAATGCTCATTTACTGGGTCCATGCCAAACACTGAGTTGGGTGGAGGAATTTACTAGTGTGAATTGTAATTTCAGTTACAAGGATAAACAAGCTTACAAATACTCTTATCCTAAACACATTACTAGAGAATTCATCCTATTGATTTTGGTTGACCTTGCATCCAAGTCATATACTTAGGAAGAGATTGCTGATCGCCAATTAAAAAGTATATTGAGGTGGTAGCGGAGGGAGTCCTTCAAAAAAGAACATTCAACAAGATGCACAGACCAATGGTAAGGAACCAGGTCACCAGAAAATGAATCTTCCATTAGCTTAATGTTGGGCATTCCCAGTGGTAACTCTTGAATTCTGTGGTCAACTGCAAAACCAAGTGGGATAACTCAGGAGTCAAAACAACCTACAAGGTAATTGTTGAAGAAGCACCATTCGCCTTAAAAGAGGCCTACCAATCTTGTAATTTGAACACAACCCACTAACCATGCAATGCAAGAGGAAGCTTGTCAGAGGATGGGGTGAGATGGAACGGTAGCAGTAAGGCATTGGGTCCAAAACGTTTTAGCTCTGGGAGTCACTTTTTAAAACACTCTATTGGAACCCACCTAGCTTTACAAGACTTATATTTTTATTTACTTACAAGTACTAATATTTTCATTTATTTACAAAAAACCCAACCCATTTCTCATAATGAGTCAGCTCTTATTTATTTATTTATTTTAAAAACTTTATAACCCGCATTATCCTATGCCGAAGGCAAATGCCCAAGGCGGCTTACAACAAAAGTTAAAATACATAATTTAAAATACATAAAATAAGTTTAAACAATACATAACTAAATTTAAAAACAATAAAATCCACTGGGTGTGTGTGTGTGACAGTATGGAGCAGAGAAGCAGCATGGCAGAGCATCTTGAGACACAGGAGGCAGACCACAACACATCACCCAAAACGCTAGACAAAACAAAAACATTTTGAGCCCTTGCCGAAAAGTCATCAGGGACGGGGTGGTTCTCAGATCTGAGCGATTTTATCTGTGAAGTGCCGTGCAATCTCATTGCAGCGGTCTGTCGAACACTCCAGCTCACTCGCTACAGGAGCCGAGTGGAGCAGATCCCAGACAACTCGAAAGAGCTCTGCTGGTCGGCTACTCGCAGACGCAATGGTGGCAGAGAAAAACGCCTTCGCTGCCATCACCGCCACGGAGTAGGCCCTAAAATGGGCTCTAGCCCATGTTCGGTCAGATTCATCACAGGTTTTCCTCCACCGTCGCTCTAGGCCAGAGGCGTCTTTAGGGGGGGCGGGGGCCCCAGGGTGTAGGGCGCTGAGGGGAGGGCGCGGTCCCTTAAGTTTCGTTAATATTTTACCTTTTTTCTGGCTTTTTCTCATTTTTTTCTTTTTCGCGGGCAGCTGCTGCCCCCCTGCTGCTTCCCAGGGCAGCATCTGCCTCGTGCACCCCCCCCCCAAGTTGTGTGTGTGCTTTTGGGGCACTTATCTTGTGTCTGCGGGGTACAGGCAGCATTTTCCCGGGACGCATGTTCTCTTTCCGGAACTTCCGGCACCGCCATTTTGAATGGGCGGGACTCTATAGGGCTCTCTAGGACTCTCTCTCCGTCTCGCTGGTCCGTCGGTCCTCCAGAGAGTCCCGCCCATTCAAGATGGCGGCGCCGGAAGTTCCAGAAAGAGAACATGCGTCCCGGGAAAATGCTGCCTGCCTGCACACCCGCCGACACAAGATAAGTACCCCCAAAAGCGCACACACACACACCAAACATTTGTTTTTCACCCTAAAACCCCCGGAAAACCCCTACGCCACCCAAAAAACCGCTTTATTAAAACCGAAATCTAATTTGACAGTTTTATGAGGGGGCGGTAAAAGGTGGAGCCCCCGAGCATAAAATGTCTGGGTCCTCCTCTGCCTAGGCGTCAGCCCAGTCGTTTCATTGCCCGCAGCTCCTCAGTAAATCAAGGAGCTGCCTTGGCTCAACGGCAAGACAGTGGCCGTTCAGGAGCGATCTGATCCAAGGCTCTCGCTGCCTCAAGGCTTGAGAGGCTTAGTTATGTGACCCAACCTTCACCTGCTCTGCCCCCCACTACCTGTCACTGTCAGACTTGGGAAAAAAAACACCAGAAAAAAAAGATGTTCAAACATTTATCTCCTTATATTTACATAAGCTGCAGGAGCTCACCTCCTTGCAGAGCAATTAGCAGCTATCTGATTTTTGAATAGCCTCAGGGCTTTAAGAAATTGGTTATCTCAGGGGTTCTTAACCCCTTTCCGGCCAAGTACCACCTCTGGCGCCACTCTCCTGCAGCGAACCACCAGAAGTGACATCATCACCAGTTACTCCCAGGTTTTTGGAGGCCAGAAAATGCAGGTAGGAGGCTCCGGGTGGATGGGAGGGCTCTTTTCAGCATTCCTGTGAAGCTCAGCCAAAGGCAGGAGTGTCTTGGGAGCAAAAATGCGGTGCCAAAAGTGCCGTGTCGGAGCGGGATTCTGGTGAGCCAGCAGTCCAAGTCCCACCAGCAGTCGGCCGAGGTACCACTGGTGGTACAAGTACCACTGGATGAGAACCCCTGGGTTATCTGATCTTTCCACCGCCATGTTTTCACTGGAGGCTCTGCTGGCAACCCACTAGAAATCAGGTCCCAACCCACAGTTTAGGAAATGCTGCACTAGGGGAAAATGTTAAAATACCCTCTACCTGTGGTAGCTATTTCAGGTAAACATAAAACAAATTGTTAATTTGTTAATGGTGTAGTGGTTTGGGAGTCAGACTTAGACCTGGAAGATCCAGGTACAAATCCCCACTCAGCCACGAAGTTTCCTGGGTGACCTTGGGCCAGTCACTATCTCTCAGCCCCACCTACCTCACAGGGTTGTTGTGAGGACAAAAAGGAGGGGAGGACATATGTACACCACTCTGAGCTCCTTGGAGGAAGGGCGGTATAAAAATGTGAAAAATAAATAAACAAAACAAAACAAAAACAGTACCAAACTATGCAGTTTGGCCCTTTCTCACACAGAAATTACAAGATACCTATTATCTAATGGTCCAATCCTATTGGGCTTCTGCGCCATTGAAACTGGCATTCCACCAGCGCAGCGTGCTTTCTGGCTGCCACAAAAGGTAACACTCCAAAGAGCATGGCTCAGCTGCTGCCGCAAACAGTGAGCAGCCACGTACTAGTGGAGCTAGGAACAGCCCTGGCACTGATAGGTCCAGTACGGGGGTAGGCAGGCGGGGGGACAGAGACCAGGGCAGGGGGGTATGTTGAGGCTGGGAAGAGACAGTATCGGCAGCAGCAGTGCTGCAGATATTCTATCCCCCTTCTCAGCCTTGATCTGCATTCCCAGGTCCACTCAAGACTTGCGTCAGCTAAAATGCTGGCGCAAATCAAAGTAGATCCATTCGGGCAGTGGAGGCTTACCCCTGGGGAAGTGAACAAATGTTCCCTTACCAGGAAGAGACCTCCAGGACTCTCTCTCTCTCTCTCTCCCCCCCCCCCCCCAGGATGCAGCACGCTAACATTTTTTATTATGGACAATGTTTATCCATGTATTCTATAAAAATATTTATTGATGTTATTTAAGTATGTTCTTGTTTTAGCTTTTATTTCTGGTTTTGTTGTTATTGTCATTATCTAAAGCATACAAATATAAGTCTGATTCAAAAATGTTTTTCCAGATTGTTTAGGAAGAAGAGTCAAGCACTTGGCAGGGTCACAATGCATGGCTGATGGGCTGTGTTCAGTTCAATGGATCATACTGTGACTTAACAACCTTTTTCAAATCAATATAGTCTTCATTAGAATCCCACTCCCAAGATACAATACACCCATAAAGTGCCAATGCTGGCAACTGAAGTGTGTCAGTATTGCAAGGAGTCAACTTACCACGACCGCAGTATGGCTGCCCAGGAACGAACTCCACAGCATTCACCCAATCTTCAGCCCCTGCTCCTGCAGCTGCCAGGTCTTTGCCTTCAGCTTCAGTCTCAGCAGTGCTCACGTCAAGTGTTCCAGGGGGTGGGGTCACATCTGTGGAAGCTGATGGATAGGTTTTTGCAGCTGGACTCACAGTAGTCACTTCTTCCCTTTTCAATGGTTTGGTATGTTCATATCTGATAAGGAGCAAAATCTGAGTTTGTCCTTTTTCGTCCAGCAAAAAAAAAAAAAAAAGCATGCGTGTACATTGCACAGACCTAAGCAATACTGAAAGCAATACCTAAACAATACTGAAAGTTTTTAAATTTGAGGGTGATGAATGTTGCCAGAGATTACAGGGTGAGTGGAGAGGACAACCTGCTGCCAAATGGGATACTCAGGTTGTGGAACTTGCTACCTCAGAAGGTTCAGTTCGCTCCCTTCTGTCTGAACTCGGTTGTATTCAGGCAGAAGGGCAGTTCTCTTTTGAGCATCCTTTTTATGGTATTGTATGGTGTTTCTGCTGCTTCTCTAACTCTGTTCATTTTGTGCTGCTGTTGCATGTGTAGCTGTTCAATCAACTGACCTTTTAATTGTGTTTCCATAGATTGTACATTGCTCTGAGGACCCTATCAGGGTGGAAGATGAGGATACAAATCTTATAAATAAATTGTAAATGCATGGCTATATGTTGAGCTTGACTGGCATCAGCAGCTGATTTCTAAGTGCTCCATAGAGAACAAGGTACCAGGATTCACCTCTTCCCACCCCGTGATTCAATTTAAGCATTACATACTTACAAATCTAATTCATCACTCATTGGCTGGCAATTAGCTTGTCTCTCACTTGTTTTATTTTTTTCACATATGCTCAGGCCTTCCACCAAGCCCAGGGCAGATTGGACTATTGCACGTCACAGCAATCCTGCGAGGTAGGTTATACAGGGAAGGTGATTCTAAGCCAGCTTCAGGGGTGTGTGGGGTTTAAAACCCATGTCTCCCTGCTCCAAGAGCACCTACTACAATGCACTGGCTTTCAGCTAACCCAGTATAATACAACCACCCAAATATTTACCTCAGTGGGTGCTGAGATGGTGCCTCCCCCCAGTTATTAGTTTAAGCTACACCTACATCTAACAAAATGGGAAAGTAGCTGCTTCTCAGATAGCCAGGTGATTGCTGATATTTTCTCCAATAGCTTCAGAATGTGGTATATTCAAACCATCACTCCATATATGCGCGCGTGCACACGCACTCCAGAACTGCCCTGTACATGTTATCATGGTTTACTGTAATGAACACAACACATTTCTTTTCAGTCCCATATCCATATGTCATTCAAACAGAATGACAAACCATGGCTTTATGAGAATTGCCATTTTGAGAATGAATAATGCACTCCCTCCTTTGTACATAAAAAGAAAAGATGAGACAACACACCACAGTTTGCAACACACCACAGTTTTTCATTTCATCCAAATATGGCAAACTGTGCAAACCAGTTTCTTCACAAACCAGTATCAGGTCAGAGGGAGTGGCCGTGGTGGCAGAATAAGCTCACAAGTTATACATGGGTTTTTTCTGTCCATAATCATGTTCCATATAGATTTATGCATATGTTTAAGGAACAGTTTCATGCAAGAATGTCACTATATCCACCTCACCAGGCAATTCGAAGTATTACTACAATTTCTTTCAGCACCTCCAGAGATAAAAGTAGAAAGAAACCATATTTCATATATGCTGGAGTACTACTTATTAACAGACTGACAAAGCCCTGTTTGCAGTGTGAATTCACAGAAAAGAACACAATAACCCCCCCACACACACTTATCGACAAAAAGACAGACTGAATGCCTCCTTGGAGTCCCTAACGCCAATTACATTTATGGGTCCAAGAATGCTTTAATGCTGCTGATGTAATTAGCATAAAAGGTTTGATAGGATGAACTAATGCAGAGTAGGCAATTATTTTGTTGCTAATAAACCAGGCAACAACCAAGTTGAGGACAACAACATCACCTCTCTATCTAGAAAAGATCTTGAAGCTCCAGGGAAAATGATAGTTCTTAAGGGACACCATTCATATATTTCAACAGAATTATATGACTTGTTCAAAATATCTATAATTGTTCTGCCTGCCCTCGGTCTACCAGAATGTTTTTTGTGTGTGTTTTTAGGAGACAACAGCATGCTTATCTACGTAGCAAAGAATAACTGTTCCTAAGTATGGAGAATAAGTTATCATTAAATTTATCCAACGCTTTTAAGCTAAACACACAACACCACAGTACCAGGGAATAGATATCTAGTGTTACACCTACTGCCCAGGGTTGGCAACTCTTACCAAGCTCACTGTCAAGGACTTTAGTAAGAAGGTTTGGCCTGATTCAGATGCAATGCTTTAACCATAGGTTAGCAATGAAAAAGTGAGCTGCAGCAAGTCTTGGGTTTGTATGTTTCCCCTCTCCCCTCCCCAATGCTTGAAAGCTTCAACTTTCAGTTTTCAACAAACTGCTGCTTATTCAAAACCAGAAGAAGTGAAACATTTCGATCTTCTTCTCTTGCACATGGAAGAGAGAAGAGGGAAACATTCAAGCCTAGGTTCAATGTGGCTCATTCATGAAAAGTACTAAGTCCGTAGTTTAGCACTATTTCTGAACCCGACCACAGCATCATAAACTGTTGCTGGTTGTTTTTCTTGCAACAGCCTAACAAAACTGACTTTTCACACACACACGTGTGCACGCACACTCATTCTTCAAGCGTATCTCTCCGGAATTGTAAGTGAGGGGAAGCCACTGAAGGTAACTGACATGGGGAATTAGCTTCTCATTCAAAGCAAAAATATTCAGCAGCATTTCTGTACCTGCAACGATCTCCGTAAGCACAGCATCCTCGCTGAAAATACCTGCACACCATGGCAGACTGACTAGTGTAGAGGTCATGGGAGTAACGGCAGTTGTCTCCTTCTTTGCAAACACCATGCATGAAATACCTGAAAGACAGAGCATCGCATGGACATTCTGTAGGAAAGTTAAGGAATTCCATTATGCTTGATGCAAACAAGAGGCAAACAAGGCTGTATAAACCTAGATGAGAAATTCCAACCTCAACTGCACAACTTTATTAATAAATAAAAATAAGTTAACTTCTGAGGATATTGTAGAGCTAGAAAAGCTGCAAGAGAGAACAACAAGAAAGATCAAGGGGTTGGAGCACCTTATCTACAAAGCTATGGGTAGAGGCGTTTTGTTTTTGTTTTGGTGAGCAACGCAGAACGCTAAACAACACTAATTTTGACTCAAAACGCTATATACAATTATTTTTAGCTCTGAACGCGAAATAATGCTAAAACCCTTTCATTCCACAAAATATCACCACTTTTTCTTACTTTTGAGTAATCTTTTGAGTAATAAAAGTAATGGTACTTTTAAGTAAGGGATCTTGCTTCGAACAGTTGCAGAGCCTCTCCAACAGCTCCAAAGGCCGTCCTGTTGCTTCTGGTTGCTTTGCTTATGCATGGGAAGGAAGGAGTGGATAGAGGGAAATTCTTCTCCCTCTCGCACACCAGAAACAGGGGACATGCACTAAAATTGAGTGGAGGGAGAGTTAGAACAGACGAAAGAAAATATTTCTTTACCCAGTTTGTAATTCATCTGTGGAATTCATAAACAATCTGTGGAACTCCTTGCCACAGGATGTGGTGATGGCACCTGGCCTGGATGCCTTTAAAAGGGGTTTGGATAGATTCATGGAGGAAAAGACCATCACAGGTTACAAGCCATAAGCAACCTCCTGGCTTTAGAAGTAGGTTTTCTCTGTGCCAGGTGCAAAGGAGTGACAACAGGAAACAGGTTATCTTGTTGGCTGTGTACTCCCTGAGGCATCTGGTGGGGCCACTGTGAGATACAGGAAGCTGGACTAGATGGGCCTTTGGCCTGATCCAGCAAGGCTCTTCTTATGCTTCTGCTCCTTATCTCCGATCTGTACTGTTCTGTATGGTTTGCTGCATATACAGCATTTCACCACTAGGTGGCGCAGGCAAGAACAAGTGCAGGCAAGCCTCTTATTTCCTTTTTTTATAGCACGGTATTTCTATTTTATTGCTGTATTTGAGTAAGCTGCTCAAATTGCTATATTTGAGCTGTATTTGAGCACGCTGCTGCTCACACTGCTCATATTTGTAAAGATTCAATTTGTAGAGATTCAAATTAATCGGCATTGGGGGGGGGGGGGGAAGAGAACATAACTGTCCAGGAGAAAGATAGGCAAAAAAACAGACACTGAAAACTGAGGATGCCAAAAATATTCTCCTGATGTGAAGCCTATACTAGTGTACAGTATATCTGCACTTTTGGATAAGCTTCCAAAGCAGGAAGTGGATCTGTGATACTACTGTTTGAAAAAACCAACAGTGGCTTAATTGCTGCATTTGCTGACACTATCACCTCTCTAGTGCACATGTAGTCCATTTTAAAAGCAAATAAAATTATTAAAAATTAATGAAAATGAAAAATTGGAATAAAAACACAACTACTGTATTTGTGTTGAATAAAAACACTGCTATTTGCATTTTTAATCAAGAAATTTTGAAAAAACATCACCCCAAAAAAAACCACCCTCTAGCTATGGGGCTTTTTAGTTTAGAAAACCACACCTCAGGATAAGGGGACCTTCATCCCCTTCCCCAGGTGTAAGCGAGCCTATGGGCCTTGTACGCCAGGTCCGTACATTCAGGGAGGCGGTGTAAGGCTGACCCGGGCTGGGAAGGGGCTTAGGATATCGACGGAGCACGCCGCCAATATCCCTACCCCCTCCCAGCCTCGGTCGGTCAATGGCCCCTCTACTTTGCCAGCCCCGCCCGCCTGTCCCCGCCCCTGCGCTGAGTGGCCTATGCCTTACCTGAGTCATCCAGTGCAGGTCTGGGCCATTGGGGGGGGGGTGAGTAGTGCCGGCCTCCACGCCGACACCACTTACACCCAAGTCGTTGCAAACGTGCTTTACGGTACATTTCCAATGCTTTAGAGCTGAGGAGCACAAACTCCACCACTCTAAAGTTAGTAAGGATTGTGCCGCTAGATATATCCATGGACGGTTGCTGTTGAAAGAACTATTCGCTATTAGGGACTGGACCCTTCATATTCAGAGGCAGCATGCTACTATGAATACTAGTTGCTGGGGGCAACAGCAGCAGGTGGCCTATTGTATCCATGCCCTGATGACGGTCTCCTCAGAGGTATCTGGTTGATGGTCATTTTTGGAAAAAAGATGCTGGACAGATAGACCTTGGATCCAACAGGGCTCGTGTTATGTTCTTGTTCGGATACGAAGTCTATGGAAAGGACTAGTTCAGTTTTGACAGACTCTGGCTCAGTGGCAGAGTACACACTTCAAATGTAGAAGGTCCTAGGGTCAATCCCTGACATTTCCAGGTAGGACAGGTATTAGGCAGGCAGGTTTCCTGTCTGAACCCCTGGGTAACTGCTGTCAGTGTAGAAAACACTGAGCTAGACAGACCAATAGCCTGACTTGGTATAAAGCAGCTTTGTACATAAATCAATGCTTTCCTTTTCATTGCCTACATTGTACTTGAGTCCAGAGATTTGTTTCCTGACCAAGAACATACATAGGGGGGTGCATGCAGTCAGACTGAATTGGTTTTCATAAAACAATTAGAAGTAAAATTATCCGGGCTAAAGGGCCCTGGCTGACTAAAACAGTTTTTACCCAACGTTTCACCTGCTTCTGTGGCAGGCATTTGAGAATGCCTGCCACAGAAGCAGGTGAAACATTGGGTAAAAACTGTTTTAGTCAGCCAGGGCCCTTTAGCCCGGATAATTTTACTTCTAATTGTTTTATGAAAACCAATTCATTTGGAGGATATACAAAATAGCCTTCTAAGTTCTCTTAGTACTTATATGGAATTGGTTTTCTTTGCTTGCACTACTCTGTCCAAAAGGAAGACACACTATCTGAGGAAAGGGATGCTACCGGAACATCAGTTCATAAAATGGCTAGATTTCCACCAGAATGCTCACGGCAATAAAATAGTTTCTAGCTACCTAAAGGATCATCACATAACTCAGTAAAGAAAAGCTCTCCATCTTGATTCAGTAAATTCATGACTTCCATAGAGACAGATCCTCCTCTTCCATTAAAAGGAGTCATCAAAGGCAGTGGAGACATGAGGAATACCACAAACCTGTTGCTATCAAGCTGGAGATGTGGCTATGAAATTGAGCATCAATTGAAACAATGCATCATAGAACATCAGAAGGTGCATTAGGAATAAACCAGGGAAGAGCATCACATTTCCCTCCCTGCCACAGGATATAAAACTGCTAGCAGTAATTAGCCTTTAGTCTGCCCAAACATCAACAATCCTAATTCCCATCAGATTCAAGTGAAGCAGGTGCCTCTGTTGTGCCACACAAAAATTTAAACATCAAACCTTGGAAAAAACCATAGCGACTCCTTTCTCCCTGTAGAATACATGTAAGACTACCAAGAGTCCTGCCAAGGCAGCACCATGGTGATCTGGCTACAAATTTGCCTATGCAACAGTGTGATATAATTTTGTCATACAGCAGTAAGACCCTGTCATGTAACTTGGAAGGATTATTGTCAACTAACTACCCCAAACCACATTCCTCCACATAGCATGTTTTTATATCACCACCAGCTAGCATGGTTTGTTGCCAAAGATGAGCAGGCAGCATCTTCTGGGTTGCCCCATGTATTTTGGAAGTCATGCCATGCTCCGCCATATCCCCTTCCAGGGCCCTGCCAGCCTTACACGGTCTCCCTGGTTGTCACATCAGAGAAGGCACATTGGGGCCACTGGGATGTACACTGGGGGAAGGAGACGAATGTCAACGTCCCCTTCCCCTGAGGTGAGCCCTGACCCCGCCGGCACAGGACACATCCTGCCTAAGATGCAGCAGCCAGCCATTTAGGTCAGCCGGTGTACCTTAGGCAGGATTGGGCTGCCCACATCACACCTAGCTCTGACCTCAGAACGCTAACAAAGGAATGTCCTGTTGGCTCCACCAAACTTCTTTGAAGCCTCCTTCTTGGGAGTGTGCCTTGCTAAATCTCACTCAGATAACATCCATCATAGTTATAGTGAGAGCTGTAGTAAAGTCTCAACACTGCACTGGAGGAAGCTTGTTCAGCTCTTGGCACCCTATGAGCTGTGAGCACCCTGATAGGAATCATAGGCATTTTGTGAGTTGGTGAACATCAAAATGTTCACTCCACTGGAATGGCAGGTGCAAGGAAGGTGAAGGTATGAACCTGCTTTATACTGAATCAGACCACTGGTATATATAGATCAGTATCATCTGACCGATAGGGACTCTCCAGGGTTTCATGCAGTGGTCTTGCCCAGCCCCACACACAGATTCAAAGGACTGAACCTTCTACATGCAAATCAGATGTTCTTTCACTGAGCTATGGGCTCTCCCCAAAGACAGAGGGGAAACAATTCCTGGTAAAGCTTTATGGACCCAGACATACAGAGACCGATAAGCCCAAAGAGCCTCCAAGTGGCCTGGTCCATAAAGACTCAAGAATTTGAGAGCTGACAGACTTAGAAAGAGGAATCGCAGTGTAGCAATTATAGGAAACTGGGACATAAAGTTACAGTTCTAAAACTATTCAAACGGGGGTGGTGGGGTATCTGCAGACTCACTATCCGCAGATTCACTTACCTTACTGGGTTGCGTGTGTCTTCCTTTCCAACAGGAGCAGCATGCTGCTTATAGTGAGAGGCTCAGCCGAAGAACAGGAAGCCAGTTCCTGTGTTTGTTGAAAGGAAGACATGCACAACCTAGTAAGATAAACTAATGGCTGGTGGGGTGCGCAAGGGCACCCCATTTGCAGTTTTCCAGTATCTGCTGGGGGGGCCTGGAACGGATCCCCATGGATACCTCCGCCCCTGTATTTATACTCTGCCAGAAAGCCACTGCTCTACACAATACATGTCTCATGGGTGTCTGTGCTTGAACAGATAACTGTGCCTTCTCCAATGAGGTATGTATGCATTACATGGACCTGTCCTGACAGGGTGCTCCCTCTGCCACAGAACTGCGTATGCAAGCCATGATTAGATGCTACGTTTACATGTTCATCATGTCATAGCATGTACTGAAAAGTTTCATTTCTGAAACGCAGACATTCAGAGCTGTTTTATATTCAAGGTCAGCTTTTCCTAAATCATTCATTGGGTTCTAGTTCGCTTGGCTTTCTATAATTTGCTTTGGATATGCCAGCCTCGGTGTATAATTAATATGGCAAACTGATATGAATCCTGATTCACAACTACAGATAAAAGTTCAGCGTTTAAATTTGCTTAAGACTGAGTTGATGTATTAAAAATGCATTATGCAATAGGACTAGAGGCTTTGCTGATGATACCTTGTTACCTTTGCCTCTCCCTGCCCTTTGTTATTAAAATTCTGGTTTTAAACTCTTTGGTGCAGGGCCCCTTGCCCTGCAAAGGGTAATTTAATGAGAGGAAGAGAAGTAATAGAACATTTATGTCTTGAGATGGTGATGCAGACAAAAGCATTCTCGTCTTACTTGAAGACATATTCATGTTTAAACTGAATGAATTTACAGAGTTATCCAGCCTTTAAGACAGATGGTGTTTAAAAACAGCTTTTTGCTTCTCAAAAGATTTATCTTTACAGTAAGGATAATTTGGCCAAATTGTGGATTTTCTCCATATTCTTCCCCCAATATCTGAGAGCATGTTTTAATCCTTTTATCAACTAATATGCTTCTGTCAGAAAGGAACACATATAACGAATTGCTTTGAATAATTCTAGATTACAACAAAGGAAAGCTATTCTGGCTTCCCACCTAAGAGGCAATGCATCTACTGATTTAACGAGATCCTACACATGACCTGATGAGACTCTATCCAAAAAATATAAGAAAAATACACAGCCCCGGCTGAAGTAATGATCACAGGAACAAAATCCAATGTCATTATTCTGAGAGAACATATGATACGTAATTCTATCTTGATTATTTTTCCAGACCAAAAGTTCCTTCTGAAGATTAAACTACCACCAATTTCATTGATCTCAGCAAAACACATCAGTAGCCCCACACTAGAGCCAGTCAGTGTGACCAGCAAGAGGGGGAGAGTACTGTTTCTCAAGAATGAAGTAGACAGGCACAGAGAGGAAGTTAATTAGAGACTTCCCGCATGTGTGTGAAACCCCAAGGCTCCAGCTCAAAGCAACTCCCACACACAGGCCCTTATCCAGGGACCTCAGAACAATCACGCATCACCAACTTGCCCCTCAAATTATTAGAATTTTCATTTTTAGAAAAATGCTTGATGTAGTCCCTATTCCCCTTCTCCAAAGTAGTCAAATTCTACTCCCGTCGACTTGGAATACAAACATACCTGCATGTTCCTTCGAGAATACATAAGCAATGATGGGGAAATTTCTTATATGCCTTGTTGCCCAGGTTCCGACAAAGTTAGTATAAGACTCCTATGAATGGAATTTCCTTTTCCAGCTATGCACAGAGCCTAAAATTCCAGTTGTTACTCTTTTGTGCACTCCCCATGCCAAAGATTCTCCATGTCAGACACAGAAGACAAACTTGCCACATTACCAATGAACAAGATGGAACCCAGACAAGTCTTTGTTCCTTATGTGTGTTAACCCTCTGTGAGTGAGTGAGTGAGTGAGTGGAGTCGCTGTTGAGCAAGCTCGGAAGACGTGTGCTATGCAGCCAGAGAGATAACACACTGTTGAAGGGAAATATCTGGAAAGCGAATAGAACATTATTGTAAAAAACCCTAAAGGGGGGGGGGGGGTAGGAAAGGCTGCCTATGTAAATTGCCTTGAATAAAGTCTGAGGAGAAATCTGACGACAAGAAAAGTCTTTTTACTTGACACACCACCAGCGTGATATGCCCAGAAACAATATTTTACATGTTTTGCACTTGTGAGCGTGTACATACAATTTGAAGAGAGGTCCATAAAACAGTATTTGCACATTCTTAAGAAACAGTATGTGCAAATACTGTATGTGCACATATGTATGCATTTCAATAGCAGGATATCTTATTTTTGTACGGGTGGACCAGCAAATATGAAGACAGTTTGAAACAGATACAAGTTCAATGAAAGCATCTCATTTTATGCAACAGTACACTCAAAACAATGTTCAAATCTGAAACAAAGATGCTAAGTGGGCCTTGTTGTGTGCATTTACATCATTTTACTTGGATACTCATTTTCAGATGGCTTTCTGGCAGAGGCGTCCTTTAATAGTTATTATTCACTAGCCGTGAACATAATTCCATCAGAGGAGCAGTTCAAAAGTATAATTACAGTAACTTTTGGACTGACATCCTATAATTTCCATAATTACGCAACAGGAACATAAACAATTTAATCAGGATGCGTTTCCAATCCACTTTTCTATTATGAACACCCTCTCCCATAGGGAGAGTCCAGAACTTCCTGGGCAACCTCTCCTCTTTGCTCTTTTCTGTCCACAGGCACTACAAAATTGCAGTTCCCAACAGTTCCTAAACGGATTTCCTAAGTAAAAAACAACAACTGAAAATGCCTTGACGTAAATCAATTATAATTAGGAAAAAGCATAGCTAGCCTGGTAATTGTCAGTTTATCATCACTTTGAGAAAACCCTGATAAATAGGTAGGAATGAAACATTGGTCTAAACATGAGATGGTCATAGGTGGAGGAAGACCCAGATAAATCAAAAGCTGTCTAAGAATAAATATTTGGAGTTGGCTAAAGAGAGATGTCCAAGGTGACAAAGATCTCCCCCCCCCCAACCAAAACACTCTATTCTACTTTGATTCAAGGACTCAGGCACTAAAGCTATTTTAACCCCACATTTCTGAAAATGCCTCCAGTATGACATAACCTTAAATAATTATAGCCACAGCTGTAGTCCATTTACAGACAAAGGCAGAACAGACTGAGTGGTCTGTCTTGAGAGAACTGAAGTTGGGAAAGCACTCAACATTTTCTAATAACAGAAACCCAAAATAATGCTACCAATCAGCTTCTACAATCAGGGATTACACAAGTCTTCATATTCAAAGTCCTACACACACACACACAAGAACTATGTCACTTCTATGCTCAACACAGCTCCTAACACACTCCCTGCATAACTGAAAGAGTAATCAGATCCAATTTTCCTGATCAGGGACGGTCAACTGGCAACATGCGAAGCAATGTTATATGGCTGCCCCCTTCACCATTGCAATCATGTGATGATAATATTTTGCCCAATTTCATTCATCATGAAACTGTTTTCAAAAGCTGCAAGGCAAGAACAGTCCACGCTAATCATGCATTTGAGTTTAGTGTGTAATGCCCTGTATACACTTGAGCAGTGGTCAACCTTTTTCGTGCCACAACCCCAAAAATAAAAAAGTATAAGATTGGCGAGCCACACAGTACATATCAAAACTGAAAGCATTAATAAAACAGATGTTCCTGAAACTGGGAGTAAGAGTAAACATTTCAAAACTGGAAGTAAACATTTCAAAAAGAAAACAAACAATTTATGACACTCGGAACGTCAAATATCTTCCTCTGCATTTTATCTGCAGGTGCACACAGAATGGTTTTCATGGGCTCACATAAATAAAACTCCAGCCACAATCCCCCAGATGAAGCGTCGTGACCCTCAGGAGGTCACGACCCTCAGGTTGACAAACACTGCACATGTGCACTTGAATTGCAAAGCCCATACTGATAGCAGCCTTAACCTTATTACAAAACCTCAGCTCCTGCTGCACAACAAAGTACACCTTGATCCCCAGACCACTGTTTCAGAACAGAGTGGCCCCCACAATACAGAAGTTGGCTATCTTTATGGTAGATAAAATTGTAAAGACAGCGCTGTGCAACCCTAAGCATATTAGAAACAATTTCCTTGCCATTTAATAGGACTCCCTAAGTGAACCGAAAACAGTAGTTTAGATTTGCTTAAACTAAGGGATTCAAGCATCCCTAATGAAGGCTGTACAATTATTTTGCTTTGCCACCACGTACACAACTTGAGCCTGCTTAACATTAAGCTAAACGGAAACATCTTAAGTATACCAAGAGATCAGAACTAATTTGCACCACAGAATATCAAGAGGAACAAGAAGGGGAAGCCAACACAGTGCACAGAAAAAAAACTGTGTAGGATGTTATCAGCATGCTGAGATCTTAAGGCATGGAGGGCCCAGCCCAATCTAGAAAAATGATGCTGACATAGCTGCCACAAAGGATGCCACAAAGGACATAGCTGCCACAAAGGACATAGCTGCCACAAAGGATCTCCTGAGAGTGGATCCAATAGGTTCTCAAAGAGTACAGGGAATTAAAAATGTTTAAAAAATCATCTTGTTATCCATATAATACAAAGAAAATCCACCTGACACCCAAAAGAAAGGAACAAAGAGCAACAATGGATACTGGTTGATCCTCCAAATTTCACCGTAGCCACAGCTACTGTGTCCTCACCTCACCCTGCTTTGGGGGGGGGCCCTTTGGGGAGGATAGCTTGGCCTCAAGTTAACAGGCTGTGCGCGCGCGCGACTGTGGGGAATTCAACCCATGCAGACAGAACGCCTGGGAAGGAAGCTCCTAACGAGGCTTGATTTTGAATGTTGTGAGGAGGGCGCGTGAAGGAACACGGAGAGGAGGGGCGCTTAGAATCTGAGGGGTGGGGGGGGACGCGGGCGCCATCACTCGCTATCGCCTCTGCACGTTACCTGCAGGCGACTTGCTTCGTCCAACAGCCGCTGCTTCCCCCTCCGGCTCCGGCCGGCGGTGGCTGAGGTGCGGCTGGGGGGGAGCTGGGGACCGTGGTGGTGGCGGAGGCGCCGGCGGTGGAGGCCGTGACAGCCGCTGCTCCAGCTGCCGCGACTGTTGCTCCCGCTGCTCCGCCACCACCGGGGGCCAACGCAGCCTCCGCCATTACTGTTTACCCCACACAACGATGGCCCCACCGGAACTTCCGGGAGCGCATCCTTCCGGCCGGCTGGGCAGGAGGGTGGGGCCAAACTCGTTGGGCGGGGCTAGAGGGGCGAAGAGGGCGGGGCTTTCCCCTTCGTCTTGGGTGAGGGCAAGCGGGGCCAATGGAGAAAGGGAGAGAAGGGGAAAGGCCTGATTCAGAAATAGGTGTTCTGATTGGTAGAGCACTGCAACAAGCCACGCCCTTTAGGGAGGAAGAGAGGCGTGGGGAATGGGGTTGTGACGGAGGGAAATGCGCTTGGAAACAGGCAGCGTAGTTCCCGCTTGGGAGGGCTGCGATGCAGTGGCTCGGCGATTCAGGGACAGTTTTGTCCGTCTCTTAGCTGGAGCTCAGTAGGTTCACGCGGGTAAGCAGGTGGGGCTCACTGCCAGTACACACGTTACAGGAAGCTCCCGTATGTGCCCTGCGAGTCTCTGCAAGAAACAGTAATAATGTGTGAAGCCAATTGCAATTTGTGTGTGTTAGATTTCCTTATAATGTATTTTGAAAGATTTTAGGTTGCCTTGAGAGTTCTTTGTAAGACATTTTATTAATAAAAAATAAGTTACAATATGTTTTATATGACTGGCTGTCGCCACAGGTTATTTCAGATCTTGTACAGTAGAAATGCAAATTTGTCACCAGCCTGCAGTGGGCAGGGATCTAGTCCTGACTTTTAATACCGTAGGTGAATCGAGAACAGTAAGATCATCATAGAATCACAGTTGGAAGGGATCCACAAGGTCATCTAGTCCAGTGGTTCTTGAAGTTTGCCCCGCGAGGAGGGGAGCATTTTAAGTCCTTGCAGGGGTGGGGAAAACGGTGGCAGCAATCCCAGGGATTGCACTGCGCGGGGGGGGAGTGTTTTTCCTTAACTCACCTGGGGTTCTGGCAGCTTCCAGAGGGTGCGGGGAGGCCTGTGGACACCTGGGGGGGCAAGCTTTAGAGCGGCAATTACGACTACTTCCGGTTTGGGGACAAAAAACAAGTGGTTGTAATCGCCACTCTGCTGCAATCTCCTGGAGCCATCAGGACCCCCGGTGAGTTAAGGAAAAACACTCCCCCCCACGGCGATGTGATCCCTGGGATTGCTGTCCCCACCCCTTACGGGGCCAACAAGAAACAGTGGTTCTCCTGGTGAGTCGTGACCCATCAGTTTGAGAACCACTGATCTAGTCAAACCCCCTGCCTATAGCAGGAAATCCTCCTGGAGCAGGGTCCCTCAACCTTTTCCCACCCTCGTACCCCCTCCTCCAGCCCCCCAAGCACCCCCCCAATTCACCTACCCCCCGAAAGTGGGAAAAAGGTGCTTTTTTCCAGCCATGCGATGCTTCTGAGCCCGCTCGGAAGCCCCGCATGGCCGGAATTGTCCCCCGTTGCTGTCCCTTCCCTTTTTCCGGCCATGCGGCGCTGCCAATCCGCGCGGCGCTTCCGAGCTGGTCCTCCAGCTCGCGCTGCAAGCCGGAGGGTCCCTCCGACTTGCAGCGTGAGCCGGAGGACCCGATTGGCAGCGCTGCAACCCGAAATCGCCGAACCACCCTTACCATCAAGAATTTCTTCCTGATATCCAGCCAGAATCTCCTCTCTTACAGTTTGTACCCATTTGATCTAGTTCTGCTTTCAGAAGCAGTAGAGAACAAATTTATTCCTTTTTCCATATGACAGCCCTTCAGGTATTTGAAAAGTGCTATCATATCAAGTTCTAACATGCCAAGTTCCCTCAACCCTCACAGGGCTTGTTCTCCAGCCCTGTGATCATCCTCGTTGCTCTTTTCTGAATCTGCCCCAGTTTGGCCACATCTTTCCTAAAGTGAGGTGCCCAGAATTGGACTCAGTACTCCAGGTGAAGTCTGACCAATGCAGAGTAAAGCGGAACCATTATTTCTCGCAATGTGAAAGCTACAGTTCTTCTAATGCAGGCTAACATTGCGTTAGCCTTCTTTGCAGCCACTTCACACTGCTGACTTATGTTCATCTTGTGATCCACTGCAACTCCAAGGTCCCTCTCACACATTGTGCTGCCAAGCCATGTATCTCCCATTCCGTAACTGCGACTTTGGTTATTTTTGCCTAAGTGCAGAACATCGCATTTGTCCCTGTTGAACTTCATCCTATTCATTTCAGGCCAGTATTCTATTCTGTCAAGATCTTCCTGAATAATTCTACTGTCTTCTATTGTTTTTACTACTACTCCCAGCTTGGTGTCATCTGCAAATTTGATGGCCTTGTATCTTTTCATCCAGGTCGTTGATGAAGATGTTAAAGACAACAGGGCCCAAGACGGAGCCCTCAGGCACGCCACTCAAAACTGTTCTCCAGGTCGATGCAAAGCCATTGACGAGCTAGCACCCTTTGTGTACAGTCATCCAACCAGTTGCGAATCCACCTAATGATCGTATCATAGATCCTATATTTTACCAACTTGCTGATTAAGATGTCATGGGGAATCTTGTCGAATGCCTTAATAAAGTCAAGATAAATTACATCCACAGCATTCCCACTGTCTGTCTCTATAATATACAGTTTTTTTAATTACACAAATTTCCACAAAACTGTTTCCACAATTACACTTTAGGTACATTTTGTGAGATGCACACTTCAAAAACCTTTGGCATATGTGAAGAAGCCAGGAGATTCCACCTGCCCTCCATGGCTTTTCCCTACTACTCTCGCTGGTGTTCTGCTAAACGTCATAATACCATGATCAAAAACAGGCTCAGGCTGGAGCTATTGATCAAGGAGGGAAGTGCTTTTGTAACGGAGGAGTATTTTATGTTGAAATACAGACGTTCTTTGTGGACTGATATTCCAGTATGTCTGCTGCACCTTTCGAAGTTGTATAATTAGGAAAAGAAATATGGAAATAGGAGAGATCCACTTAAATGTGCTGATTTGTAGAGTATTTTTGCGTGTGGGTATAATCTCTCTCCATTTTCCCTTCACTCTCATTTTCACACACACCCCAGAGCAGTCTTAACTGCATTGTGGGCCCTCAGGCACCAACGCAATCGCAACCCGCTTCCGGTTTTCTGACGAAACTGGAAGTGGGTTGCGATCGTATTGGAGGACCTTTCTGAGGCGCACGGAGGCCTGCAGAGGGGTCCGCCAGCTCCCCGCACCGCCTGGAGAACCAGCACACCTCTCAGGGAGGTTTTAAAAAGTGGCGGTGTCGGCACAAAAAAGCACCTTAAACACTTTTTTCCACGGCGGTGGTGCGATGGGTCTCCCTGCGCTCAAGCGCCCCTGGGCATCTGCCCAGCATGCCCAATGGAAAAGACGGCCCTGCCCCCCCCTCTCTCACACACACACACACAAGACCAACACTCTTCTAAATCCTTTTCCACCAAAAAGCAAACAACCACATCTCTCCCTAAACCTTGTGCATGTATGTGAGGAGCTGTGATATTCATCAACACTATAACTGACAGCTCAGCAGCTAAGCCAACGGCCAGTGTATGATTTATTTCAATGAACAGAAGACAGAGCTCTCACAGCAAATAGCTATAGAGATTTCAAAAGCTGCAGCTTGTGCTAACCCCAGATTTCTCTCCTACCCCCCTTTTGCCAAGTTTATCTGAATTGGCAAAAATGGTTATTTCATTTTTCTGCAGTTCCACAATGTTTTGTCCTTTAATTTTTTATCATGATCACCTCACTCTTAAATGCCCTAAAAAATTACACTCAAAACTGGCTTTGACTTCTCAAAGAGATATACAGATAGATGGTGGTAAAATGGAAACGCACCAAGAGCAAAAGAAATCACAGGTGTTTTCTCGAGTTTGACATACGGCTTCCCCTTTCCCCAAGGCAGAGAGTGGCTCCAGAGTGCCAGCTGGTTTATCCTGTTAATGATAAATTGACTTGCTCAGTGGTTGCGCCAGTGGCTGGAATGCAGGACAGCTGAAGCCAAGATCATTCTGTTGCAATCCCACCAGGCCTGCCTTCTGACAGTGCTGGTCATCTGAAACGTTCAGCCAGCATATGGTCACAAGGCACATACTGAGGTAAGGAACTGCCCATACTGCTGCCACCTTCTTTCACGATCAAAGGGTAAAGGTATGAAATAAAAAATTGCCAAGTGGGTGGGAAGCAGGATTTGTGTGTGTGGGGGGGGGGAGGCCAGGACAATCAAAGTGACAACTGTGTGAAACCACTAACAGAAGTGTGTGTGTGTGTGTGTGTGTGTGTGTGTGTGTGTGTGTGTGTGTGTGTTTCATTACGAACACAGGGTTGCTTTTGGTGGCGGCAAGATTTTTGTTATGATTCCTTGGAAAAAATTCTTGCTTAGATTTAAAAAAAAGTATGGGCAGTCCAAAATAAGGCAAAAACAAAGCATATTTGATCGAAAGGTGCAATTTGCTGATTTTTACCATTTCACATTAGGATGGATTGCATCTAAGCGGAAATGCATTTGTTTGTTTTCTTGTTAAGCAAAGCAAAGTCCATGCCTTTAAAATCAAATAGTATACAAAGGACTGAAATGCTTGGCAATTAGTTGTTTAAAAGCCCTTTGATCAACTTTTCAATCTCAGCAGGCCAGCAGCAGCAATAACAGTTATAGTGGTGGTGACTATATGTGGGGCATGGGGGGGGGCACATGGCAGCAAGAGCCACCAGTTGCAAAGCTGTAATTGTTGCTGCTGGTTTGCCAAGTATGAAAGGAACCTGAAATGGCTATCATGGCAAGGGGAGGGAGGCCCACCCAGCCAGCATCCACTGGTTGCTACTTGGGACCAATCCAATACTACAGGAAGGGACCCCTGTAGGGTGTTGGGCCCTTGGCAGCTGTGCAAGAGTATGTTTGTGCTGATTGCTGGCTCTGATGAAAGACACATAATTCTTGCAGTTCTGCACACCTATTATCATGTATAGACTCTGATGTGACTCCAGATATTAATTCTTTGGGAATTTGAAAACGGTATGAAGGTGATTGAAGATGACAGCCAGTGTTTGTGTCGAACACTTACTAGTGACCAGTGTGTGTGCACTAGGGGGGCAGTCACTAGGGTGTCACTAGGGAGGGGAGTCTCCTGCCCGTTGCCTTTGCTGCACCGAATGGCTCCAACAGCAAGGGGGCAGGGCCACCTTGTACCGGGGAGTAAATGGGGACTAGGACGGCACGGAACTTACGGTACCGCCCCCCCCCCCAGCGATGCCTCTGAGCAGGGGATTGGACTAGATGACCTCCAAGATCACTTCCAACTCCAACATTTGCTTCTATGGTGCTATATAAATAAATAAACACACACAAATACTGTATATTCCTTTTTTGTCATGACAAGCCAGTAATGTTAATGCATCAGTATGGGGAGTGGTGAACGATGGCTCCTTTCTAATCGCCTTCTTTCATCTTTCATGGTCTCGCTCTTCAAGGACTGACCAGTCAAAGGATGATCACAAAGCCCATCTTTATCTTGGGAGGTTGTGCTTCTGCTCTGCTTCGTTGCATTGGACGTGTAAGAAGATCTTTGCACAGTGAGTGTTTTCTAAAGAAGTTTCTCATTTTATTTATGCCTCTCCTGCCATTAGTGTTAGGGCTGACTCATGCATACATGCAAACATTTGATTTCTCTACTTCTTTTAAATGTATTTATTTCAGCTTTAATGTTGTTTATTTGACAGATTTGTATTCTGCTTTCTCACCAATTAGGTCTTCAAGGCCGCTTACAAACATCTTTGAATGTCTTCAGGGGTGCCCTTTGACATACAGTATAGATTTCCCTCCCCCCTGAACAAATCAACCAACTCTCCCATCCTATACCTGATGTCTCTTCCAGGGGGCCAATACCCTTTGGTGCTACATAGGAGTCTTTTATGGAGTCAGAGATCATTCGTCCCTCTTGCTCAGTATCGTCTACATAGATTGGTAGTGGCTCTCCAGGGTCTCAGATAGGGGGTTTCAGGTAGGAGTTGCCAGGGATTGCAACAAGACCTTCTGCATGCAAAGCACATGCCCTGCTGCCCTCCAGCAATGGCTCAGTGGTGGCAACAGGGCAAAGAGCAAGTCCTCCCTGATGCACACTCCCCCCCCCAAAAAAAAAAAACAGTCTGGGAATGGAGCACATCGCAGTCTCCAGAGCCTGTTCCTGGCACACAGCTTTTCCCACAGACAGCTGGCCTGATGGCAGTGAGAATCTTCAAAGTAAGTGGGATGTTGGATCCTCATCCCCTGCTAATGTCATTGGAGACTCTGGCTGTGCACAAGTTGACCTTTTATGGAGGATAAGCATCATTGTAATGGGCCCCTGAAATGGGATGTATGGGAGGTTTTTTTGTGAATTGGATATATATGTATATGCAACTGGTTTAGCTTTTTCTTTTATGCTGGTCAATGACTGTAATAGATGATGACCTCAGACAGTTCAAGACATATTTATTGCATTTATATCCTTCCCTTTCTCCAGAGAGGGGTGCATGGTTCTTCTGTCCTTTTATTCTCACAACAGCCCTGTGAGGTATATTAGACTGAGAGTCTAGGATTGCTGTGATAAATGCCCTGTGTACTCTTCTAGGTGTGTTTTTTGGCCTATTTTTCCTTGTTTTGGGACACTTCTAGACCCCCAGAGGACTTTGGAATGCTGTATCCTCCCAAAGAGACTGTCTGGCATCCTTGATGCAGGAGCCATTACCTTGGGATGCTCCTCAAAGGTTCTTAGTTTAAAATGCCATTCCCCAAAAGCAAAATGTGCAGGATGTGTGTTGCTCTGTCTTTATGTCTGGGCTTCCCCCAGAGACAATAGCTCCCAGCAAACCCTTCTATTGAGATTGCCATGCGCCCAGTGCCTCTGAGGAATTTTATCAGGGGGTACAAAGTTTATTTTGGGCCCCTTCTCAAAGGGGGAGGGGGCAAAACAGGGCAGGGGAGGACAACAATGGACGGAAAAGTCTCCAGAGCCCATGTTTACCAGGCTACCCAATGTGGTGCCCAGGTCTACCTGCCCAGTAGACCTGGCCTCCTG
This sequence comes from Plestiodon gilberti rubricaudatus, assembly GCA_026170595.1. Lineage (NCBI taxonomy): Eukaryota > Metazoa > Chordata > Lepidosauria > Squamata > Scincidae > Plestiodon > Plestiodon gilberti. The sequence continues at coordinate 113,656,654 of JANXHW010000005.1, forward strand.
GTTAGCCCGGCCTGCATCTTTCACTCTCCATGAGACCAGCTGAGATCCAAGGAAAATTCTGGGGGCCCTCCTTTGACTCCTGGGCCTCCTTTTTGACCCTGGGCCCGGGTACACTTTACCCCCTTTACCCCCCTCTCATGGGCCCTGCATGCACCCACTGATTGGGCAGTGTGGCACTCCATGGCCCTGCCGTATCCCTGGTGGCCAGGGAATGCTCTTGGAACGGCAGCCGTGTCAATCCAAGGTGCCTCTTTGTGGTGGCAGCACTAGCACCACAAAAGAGGAAATGCAGGCCAGTACTTGGAGAGGCCGGGGCTTCAGGGGAGAAGGAGACTTCAGGAAAGCAGGACAGACAGAGAGGGGAGGGAGGGAACGTGGAGGAGTGAATGAATGGAGAGCAAAGACAAGCAGGAAGAGAGAATGAGAATGCAAAAGGAAGTAGTCGAAGGGAGAGAGGGAGGAGACAAATGAAGAGCGAAAGGAGGGAAGGAAGAGGAGGAGGATAGAAAGGACAGACGTGGGGTCAGGGTGACGGAGAAACCAGAGAGCAGGACTAGAAGAGGGAGATGGTGCTGAGGGCACAGAGGGGAAGGAGGGAGCCCGCCAAGCCAGCCCGGAAGAGCCAAGGGACAAAGCCCCTTTTTCCTGGCTTCTGCTGGTCAGTGGGCCAGGCAGAGGCGTCGTTAGGGGGGTGGGGGCAGGGGTGTCAAGCGTTGGGAGGGGGTTGCACTTTAGCTATGTAGCAGCCGAAATTTGGCGGCAGCGCAAAAGCACCCCTGGCGTTTTTTTCGGCCACTTGCAGCGAGAGGATTGGGCCTCCCACCCTCCCGGGATGTATATGGCCGAAAAACAGCCGAAAAAATGCCGGGGTGTGCTTTTGCGCTGCGCCGCCATCGAATTTTGGCAGCGGTGTGACGAAAGTGACATCATACACCCCAGGGAGGGCAGGCTTTGCGGTGTCATGTGGTGTGTGTCGCATCGACGCCCCCCCTCGGGGGGGGGGGTGTAGCGACGCCTCTGGGGCCAGGGCCACCAAGCCATTGCCCACCTGCTAGGCCCTGGGTCTGCTTGGGAGAGGCAGCAGAAACCTCTTCAAGTCCAGAACACAATTTGCTCATAACTGACCTGAGACATCTACATTCATCCTTTAGGTATAAATGATGTTTTGTATTTTTATTCTAGGTGACAACTTCAACGTTCATCCTTTTGTGAAGGAGGCTCTGGACAGTGGAAGGCCCATTGTGGCTTTGGAGAGCACCATCATTACTCATGGCATGCCATATCCCCAGAACCTGAGGTTTCAATTGCGCATGAATATGCATCCTTTGACATTTATTCACTTAATGATGACTTATCACTTGATGGCTTGCAGCTGAACTTTCATGGAAAAGGTTCTATTTGAGGCAGTGTCAGGTGAAATGTTGTTGGAGTTTGATTTGTGATCTACATATGTTCAAGCTGCAGTCACCAACTGATGAACATGCAGGTGTAAACTCAAGATACTCATACAGAGCAGTGACTTGGAGTAGAAAGTCACAGCACAATTCTATGCATGTCTACTCAGAAGGAAGTCCTATTGAGTTCAGTGGGGCTTACTCCCAGGAAAGTGTACATAGGATTACAGCCTTAGTACAGTACAGCACCACTTACGTCTTCAATGCTTGACAGCACAATCCTGTCTATCTCTGAGTCCTGCGTTGCAGCGGGGCTGGTACATCCTCCGCTGCATCCAGAGTGCAGAGCAGGCAGCTGGGAGGTCACCTCGGGGAAAGGAACATTTATTCTGACTATCCTATCATTGGCTGCTGCAGGACAGGACTCACAACAGCCTATAAGTACAGTTTGAAAATCTAGAGTTGCAAAGTGACTTTAGATTTTCAAACTTGGTTGATAGGTTGTTGCGAGTCCCATGGAAGCCAATAGGGCCCCTGGGAGCAATTCCTATTGGGAATTGCTGGGGAGGGGAGGGTGGACAAGGTGCCTGCATGGGCACTCCATGCTAAGTTAATGAAGGAAGGGTGGGAGAGGGTGGAAGTCCACTAAACTCCGGTAACTAGTAAAGTAGTGGGAGCAGGACCAGTCAGGTAATGGGAGTGAGTAGGATGAACGTGGGTGGGTGGGCGGGCAAGAACAAACTGGAAGGGGGGTGAATGAGCTGGATGGGGTGGGATGAGCATGGTACTACATGCACACAGGGCCCATAACTGGCTCTTGCCCTAGAGCCCAGCATATCTTTGTACTGCGGACTGCAGCTGGGGGGTGGGGGAATAACCTACTTGATTGTCCCTCTGTGTGGAATCTCCATGCAAGGGATCTCCTTGTGGGTGAGCATTCACTAGTGGTTGCCTCTCCTGATACCTGCAGAGGCGCAGTCTTGGAGACAACACCAAAGGATTCCTTTGCCTGTGTAGATCAGCCCTCAGAATAGCTACGACCAGTGTTTGCAACATTAGAGAATCAGTGTAGGTCCAGACTCTGCCAGTGGATTCAGTTTCCCTTCTCAGATTGCCATATCTTTGTCTTCAGCAGGTTTGCCTCCAGCTCTTGCTCATTAAAAACAATAAGCCCATGCAAGAGAGTGACTGAAAGCTCACCAGAACTTTCACTGTAGCTCTGTTCCAACTACTTGCCCATGAGATGGTAGTAGGAGGGGCCGTGGGACTCTTTTAAACATTGCCATGAAACTAGGCTCACGGATTTCTTAGATATAACATTTTGCAGGGAAACCATAATGGAAAAAACAAAGTGTAAGGCGTGGGGGTGGGGACTGAATGGTGAAGTAGCTCTTATGTTCAATATCTTGGCAGCTTAATAGTTTCGCTTCTCGTCTTTTGTATCGCCCTGTGATGAACCATTCTAGTGTGGCCAGAGAAGTGGAAGATATCGTACGGACAAATGGGGCGTTACCAGCAGTCGTAGGAATCTTAAATGGCTGCATCCATGTAGGCCTCCAGAATGAAGAACTTGAGTTTCTGGCAAAGAGCAAAAATGTCGTGAAGGTGTCCCGGAGAGACCTCCCCTACGTTCTCAGCCAGGTACTGCACATACCTTCATATGCAGGAACTGTTCTCCCATACAATGTTATTGTGCCCCTTGCTGCCTGTTTCATTGGGTCGTGTGCAATTTTGGGTTACAACTGGCTGTTCTATGGCAGGGCTTGTCCGGTGGCACTACTGTGGCAGCAACCATGATTGTGGCGCACAAAGCCAGGATCCCCATCTTTGTGACAGGGGGAATTGGAGGGGTTCACCGTGGAGGAGAAAAGAGTAAGAGGAACGTTCTGTTCATTCCGTATCAACAAATTAATCCCTAAACATGTTTTAGGTCTGGTCTCAAAATGCAACAGAATGAGACCTTCAATCCCCCCTCCCTTCCTGTGTTGTCTCTCTTGTTCAATCAATAGCTATACATCTTATTATAAGATGCAAGTCCATTGGGGCAGGAATCTGACTTTTCACTTAATATAAAGCACCATGTACATGGATGATACCATGTATATCACCATAATAATCATAGTCATCAGGTTGAAAGGTCTGAGGTGTAGAATGGACTGTATCATTTCAGACTGGATGTAGGGGGGGTCACATGGATGCTTCTCTAACAAACACTCTGCAGTCAGAAAAAAAATACAGCAGGCTTGGCTAGAACTTTTCTTCTTGATGTGCCAGTTTTTTGTTTTCCTTGTCATGAGTTTGGTAATTATAAAGAAGAACAATTAAAAATGGCACCCCCCACTGTTAGACCAGTCTAAAGTATTCTACCACATTCATCTGCAGGTGTAGATTAGACTGTTTTCTCCCTCTTTTCTGAGCTTTTCTCCCCCTAGGCTCAGAGCTGGCCCAAGATCTCCTGATGCTTGAGATGGCATGCCAAATGCTGCCCCCCCGCCTGATGATGTGCCAGTCTCTACTCCTCCCACTCTCTGGTTTTTCTTAGCACTCTCCTCCCCTCCATATTTTCTCTTCCTCTTTGTCCCCCACTTCCTTTTCCAATCCAGGGAGAGGAAGGAGAAGCAGTAGAGGCAAGTATGTGGCCAGAGAGGCAGACTCCTCCCCCACCAATTTGCTGCCTGAGGCATCCGCATCAGTTGGTCTCATGGATGGGCCAGCGCTGCCTAGAACCATTCACCATTTTGTCATCATTCTGCAGATGGGATATCGGTCCGCAGTAGTGGTTACTGCTTCAATTTGTTTTCCTGTCTCCATGTCTAGCAGAGTAATAACTTATACAAAATAAACATTTTTATGCAAATGACCTTAATTTGCATTGGATACCTAATAGGGATTCTCGTGGTTGACAATGATTTGAGTTCCTTTGATGCAAAATTTGGATTTATTTTTCCTGATTGCCCACTTTAGATTGCCCACATTAATTTTGATGGTGAAGCTGTCTTCCAAATACGTTTGTTCTGATATATCTTGTCCTTTCCAGCTTTGGATGTGAGTGCTGACCTGACAGAGCTAGGTCGTACTCCAGTTGCTGTGATTTCTGCAGGTGTCAAGTCTATACTGGATATTGGTAGGACGTTGGAATATTTGGTGAGCAACACAAACTGCATGGTGGAGGGAAGGAAATGGAAGTGGGAGTTGCTGGTTATGCTGCCTTGTTTTTGATTTTGTGGTCCCAGCTTCATCACCTCTGTATTATAAACTTAAACTAGTTTAACTGTCATGGATAGATCCCCACATGAAGCTATCTGAGTGATCTTATTTATTTATTTAAAGCCGTGGCTCTTAACCTTTTCTGGATCACAGCCTCCTTTGAGAATCTGATGAAAGCGAGGGACTCCCTCCCCAGAAAAATGCACATAAACACATACATACATTTTTTTTTTTTGCATCCAGTCCATAGACCCCCTGAAGATCATCCAAATTAACAACCTCTGATTTAAGGTATTTTTTATCCTGCCTTTCCCCTCCAATCAAGGGGTGCCCAAAATGGCTTACAATCAATTTAAATAAGCAGAAGGCAACATAGAAAAACATAAAACATCAGACAAGGATACAAAAATAGTAACCCCCACCTTTACAAAGATATAATGGCTATATCTTAGGCCAGTCTCTATATAATGTCTTACAGCAAAGCATGCTGTGGCGAATCCTAAGCAGAATCAGGGCCACGCCGGCGGAGCTGGGACACACTCGTTCCTTTCCCCCGGTGTCATCCCCAGTGGCCCCAATGGGCCTCCTTGGATGTGTGCCAGCTATTTTGCTGGCGCACGTGTGGGGAGACCGTGTAAGGCCGGCTAGGCCCGGGAAGGGGGTTAGGCTATCGGAGGAGTGCGCTGCTTATATCCCTGCCCCCTCCCTGGCCTGCCCAGCCAATCGCCCCTCCCCTGCCACCCCGGCACACCCTCCTCACGCTTTCCTGCCGCGGGACTTACCTGCGCAGGACTTACCTACGTCCAGTGGCGTGGTCCGTGGCTGGCGGCGGAGTGAGCAATGCCAGCGCCGCTTACTCCCAGGGTGCCGTGAAAGTGCTTTATGGCACCTTCAGTGGTGCAGCAGAAAGACACAGGTTAATCCCTGGCATCTCGAAGTAGAAGGCTCAGGTAGCTGGGCCAGGAAAACCTTTTGCCTGAAATGCTGAAGAGCAGCTACCCATTGAAACAGACAATGTTGGGCTGGCTAAGGCAGCTTCATATGTTAACATGCTATTGGTTAGCAAATGACAGGTAGATGGCCTGGCAAGTACGTTGGGTTTAATGGCTGACATTCATCTGTTATTTTATCTTTCCATTTTGTATCTCCTGTTTCTGTCTGCAGGAAACTCAAGGTGTCTGTGTGGCCACCTTTGGCAAATCAAGAGAATTCCCAGCCTTCTTCTTCCATCAAAGTGGCTTCCAGGCCCCCTATCAGGTGCATGATGAGGAGGATGCGGCTAAGCTGATTGGTGAGTTGCATTGCAGCTGGGCTGAGGTGCATGTTGCAGGATTGGCAGCACAATCCTAACCAACTTTCCAGTGCCAGTGTAGCCGTGCCAACAGGGCGTACACTGCATTTTGCAGTGCAGGGGTAGTCATGGAGGCCTCTTCAAGGTGAGGGAACATTTGTTCCCTTATCTCGGGGCTGCATTGCGGCTGCACTGGCACTGGAAAGTTGGTTAGGATTGCAGTGTGAGTCCGATTGGGGGTTAAACACTGTCAAAGATTGCAAACCTATACCCACACAGAGGGGAATAAATCTCAGTTAGATGAGACTGGGCTAGGTGCACAATACATTTCAAGTGATACCATGAGCTGCTAGGGTAAAGAAACAAGAAGCACTGTTGCTCTTCTATAAAATCAAAAAGCCAGCAGGCTAAGTAGCACTTCCCTTGTCCTGTTATCTACTGATTGGATTATTCACTGCAAGGAAGCTGTGACACCACCTCCTGTTTTTCAGCTAGATCATTGACTTTGCAGTTGGGCAGTGGAGTGCTGGTCGCAGTGCCCTGCCCTAAGGATCAAGCTGCTTCAGGACAGCTCATTGAAGAAGCAAGCCAGCAAGCTTTGAGCGAGGCTCGGTAAGAATCGTGTCTCTCTCTCTTTGTGAATGGACAGAGTGAGTAGGGGTCGCACAAGGGTATGAACAAAATGCGTGCAAAGTCTCCAGTTCAAAAATCTGTTTAGACGTTTACACAATGGATGGCTTTGGGTCATTATTCCCTGTCCCTCAAACACTCCCATCTGTAACATGGGAATAATCATTCTGGTATACCTTACAGCAGGGGTGGCCAACCTTTCAACATGACTGCTCCTGGCTTTTTAATGGTTGTATAGATGAGGGCATTTTAGCAGGTGCAGCTTTAGCAGCACCATCAGCACTTGCAGCTGCCAAGGTTCTGTTTTCTGCACAGCTCTTAAGAATGCAGAGGCCCTAATGGTGGAAGGTTGGCCACCCCTGCCTAACAGTGTTTTGAGCTATTGTATGCAACATGCTTTGTGCATGTAGGAAATGTGCTATATTGTTGTTGGCTATTATTTAAACACACACACACACATTCTCCCTCTCTCTAAGGATATTATTATTATTAGAGCTCAAATAAGCAATTCTAATCAGTAACCAAGTTTCCTGATTGTTGTGGCCCCTATGGAGAGTAGCTCAGTGGTAGAGCACCTGTTTTGCACACAGAAGGTCCCAGTTTCAATCCCTGGCATCTCCAGGAAGGGCTCAGAAAGACAACCTTCTGTGATCTGGCAAGCCACTGACAGTCAGTGTAGACCAGGGGTAGCCAACCTTCCACCATTAGGGCCTCTGTGTTCTTAAGAGTTGTGTGTAGAAGACAGAATCTTGGCAGCTGCAATTGCTGATAGTGCTGCTAAAGGCAGCTGCACCTGCTGAAATGCCCTCACCTATACAAAGCATTAAAGGGCCAGGAGCAGTCATGTTGAAAGGTTGGCCCACTCCTGTTGTAGACAACTCTGAGCTAGATGGACCAATGGTCTGACGCAATATTAGGCAACTTCTTATGTCCTCTAAACTCCAGGCTTTCCTATCCTCATTTAAACATTCCCAGCTTGTCCAGACAGCTGCAACATTTTCTGCATGGTTACATCAGGCACTCCCTGATCATTTTATGGGCATCCTACAGTGGAATTCCATGAACTTGGGGTGCAACTAAACTCTGTCCCTTTGAAAATATGTGTCACCAGACTCACTGTAGAACAGCAGGATGTCTGTTTGCTGAGCAGCGAAACCACCTCTGCCACTCAGTGTAGACTGCATGTCTAAGTGCAAACGTACATGCAAAAATCGGAACTTTCTCCAGTTTTCTCTCCAGCCGCTTGAGCCTGGTTTCCCCTTGCCTTCTCAATCCATATGCCAGACAGACTGGCCACTGAATCGAAGAGTGATTCCATAGTCTATCTTGCCCCTCCCTGAATGCTTCAAGAGAGTTACAGTGCAATCCTATGCATATTTACTCAGATGTAAATCCCACTGTATTCAGTGGGGCTTACTCCCAGGTACGATGGCAGCCATAGGCCTGGGGAGTAAGCCTCACATTGAGCACAATAGAATTTACTTCTGAGTAGATATGTATAGGATTATGCTATTAGTCACCTTTTGTAATTTTAGAAGTGTGGCATGTACACATTTACTGAAATATATATATTCTGTTCACTTTTTTTTAAGCAGAATCCATTAAAAAAAACTACCATATTGTCCCGAGTATAAGCTGCTCCCGATTATAAGCCGCACCCTTAAAGTTTGGTGCTATTTTTTTTAAAAAAAAAACATTTTTAACTTTTTTAACAAAGAAAATATACACATTAGTAGAACAGTAAAACGGTACAGCTTTAGTATAGTTAAAGGCATAGGCATCCTGTCCCTTATTGAATCTGGGCACCCTAGTATAAGTAGCCTTCCCAGATCCAAAAGGGGACAGAGTGCCTACCTTTAACCTTTGGAATTTTGGCAGGTGCAGCTTGTTGCACCCTTCCATGACGATGAGCTGCATCTACCCAAATTTCAATGGTTAACAGCACAATCCTATGCATGTCTACTCAGAAGTAAGTCCCATTGCATTCAATAGGGCTTACTCCCAGGAAAGTGTGCATAGGATTGCAGCCTAAAGGTTGGCACTCTGCTAGATATGGTAAGCCTATGCAGGAGCTCTTGCTCTCAACTTTCAAACTGCAGGATCAATAAATATCTTAGTTTCCACAGAGTCCTGGAGCTGGAACTTAAGGGTTAATTTTTTCAAATGCTTCCTGGGGCTAGAGGCTGCTAGAGAGATTGTCGCCATTTAGCAAGTGATTAAGAGCTGCAAGGAACAACCTTGTAAAGTCTTGAAAACACAACAGCAAAGAAAAAGAAAAAAAAGCCCATTTTACCTTTGAAAGAGACTTGGAGAGGCTTGAAAGCTTTGCAGCAGAAAACACTAGGCTTTGATTGTAGGCTGCACCCCTACTTTAAAGACTTGCCTTAGGGGGAAAAAGTGAGTCTTATACTCAGGCCAATACGGTATTTTGGGGAGGAAAGGACAGGTGGGTTGGTGACATGACCCATTTGTAGCCAGTCAGCACACAGCCAACTTTTGCTGTTAACATTCCAAACATGTTTCCCCTGTATTCAGAGGGAGGAGGGAAGGTTGTGTATCTCAACAAAATGCAGTACAGTATATGTACTTGCACAGTGGGCTAACTTTTTCAGATTACGTAAATCTGGCCACCCCTTCACAGTAACATAATTGATGGTGACACACCCTCGGAGAATTTTCTGTTGAGGATGGACTGTTAGGTTCATAGTGATTTTTTTTAAACCATTGTGAGCAAAGATGTGTGATCTTTACTTTTTTAACTACATACTGTATAATTCTTTAACTCATCCTGGACTGTTGCTATTGTTTCCTTTGCAGGGAAAAGGGAATCACAGGAAAAAAGCTTACACCGTTCTTGCTGCAGAGGGTGAATGAGTTATCTGGCGGAAATTCACTGAACATCAGTATCCTTTCCTAGAAGTACTGTATTCCACTTCCGCAAAAACCAATTGCAGGTCCTCCAGCTGCCTGAAAATCTGAAAAGACCACTACTATCCCAAACTCTTTCCCAATTTGTTTTTGGGTGTTGTTTTAAGCAGAAAGATTTGGATATGTTCCTTTCTAGGTGAGGCAGCACATTATATGCCACAGGATAAAGCCAGAATCTTCTCAATTGGCACCAAAGACTCTGGGCCTCTTTATTCCTGTTGGCTCCAAAGGTACCTGGGTTTTGAGGAGCCAGTTTGGCGCAATGGCTAGAGAGTAGGCTATGGAGGATGTACGTTCAGCTCTTTGCTCAGCTGTGAATCTTAGGGGCTCTAGACGTTATGTGGCAGCAAATGCATGTTGCCTTTTTACCAACATGTGCACACACAGTGGGCACACACAACATGTGCACACACAGATCTCCAGTGCACTTTAAAAAGATACATATAAGATTGATGCACATATAATCATATTTGAATTGACCCTCTCTGAATGATCTTTGTGTACTGTACTTCACAGGATTGTTGTGCGGCTTACAGTGCAAGCCTATGCATGTCTACTCAAAGTAAGTCCTGTTGTGTTCAATGGGGCTTACATCCAGGAAAGTGTGAATAGCATTGCAGCCTTAGACATTGCCCAAGCTCATTGGAGGAAAGGAAGAATGCAACACTTCTAGATACCTGCTGGGGAGCAACCGTGGGAGATGCCTGCTTGTGGGGCTTCCCAAAAGCATCTGGCTGGCTACTGTGGGAAAGAGCATGCTGGGGGGCTGCTGATTCAGCAGGGTACTTCTTCAGTTCTTGTGGGGACCTACCCAAAGGCATCCAACAAGCTTCATGGCTGAGCAGGGACGGACATTGTTGTCCACTGCATAACGCTAGTGGCAGCCACAGCAGAAGGTGGAGGTTTCTTTTGGTCCCCCTGGGTATTTTTTTTCCTTTCACCAAGCCCCAACCAGATATTGCCTTGATCAAGAACAATGCCAAGGTGGGCAGTCGCATAGCTGTGGCCTTGAACAAGATTCAGAGAGCCCAGGGGAGAAGCGATGGTTTGCCTCCAGAGGAAAATACGTCTGCTGGGCCAAGACCAGTAAGTGCTCTGCTTTGTTAGACTAGCCAAGCCAAATGTAGTCTCTCAGCCATTTTTGGCAACCCATAAGGGGCTTGGAGATGAGCACCACACCCTAGAGTCGGACACGACTGGACTTAATTGTCAGGGGATACCTTTACCTTTAAGGGACTTGGTAAACTTGCTTGGGACTACAGGAACAGGGGTTCTCTGCATTTGTCTTCTGCTTAGGGAGTTATGCAGGCCTATGCTACAGTAGATTGGGCTAGCTTGAATAGGGGTCCAGATGTATGGCTTCTCTCCATCACACTGAAGGGAGCTTGGCCACTTAATGTCCCAGAGTCTTCTCCTACTAGCTTTTCTTCCCCTCCTATCTGTACTCTGCATGCTGCCATTTACAGGTACTCCAGCCTGGCTATACCACTGGGTCTGCTATATGGATTATAGGCCAATGTCATGCATAATCTCTCTGGCTGGGATGGTAAGAGCTGTGGATATAGTTTCAGTCACATTTTTCAATGTCTGGTTTTTTTTTTTCTCCTTCTTTCAGGTGGTTATTGGTGGCATCAATGTTGATTTCCTAGCCAAGGCGAGAGATGCAACGATAGTGGTAACTTTACTTAGCAATACGTAGACTGCATTATCCTTGTTTTAGTTTTCATCAAATCTTGGTAGATACAAATAACAGGGTCAATGTCAGGGGCCGGCCGTGTTGGGCAGTTGTCGAGGGCCCAGCACCCTTGCTGTCAATCCCTGGAATCACCTCTGTGCTCCTAGCTTTTGTGCAGTGGTGGCTGAGCAATGCTCTCAGCTAAGAGAACTGCTCTGTCACTGCCTCCCCTATCTCATCCACCATGATAAGCTCCACCATAAACCTTAGGAAGCAAATGGAGACCAGTTTGCCAAGGGTCGCCTGAACCCATGAGCTCAGAGTAATAAACACATATCACAATAAGTACAGGTGGGCCCCCATATCCACTGATTCGCTATCCACGGTTTCTGTTATCCACGGATTGTGGGGAACCCCCCAGGCTTTTACTTTTTTCCCAGTAAGCTTCATTTCTTCCTTAAAGAAACAGGAGAAGGCTGCTTATTGCAGGCATGTAGAACGAGACTAAGTACTAGAGAGGCTCAGCAAGGTTAACAGAAACCTTGCAGAGCCTCTCTAGGATTTAGTCTCGTTCTACTTGCCTGCAATGGAGGCTGCTTCTCTGTTTGTTTTAAGGAAGAAACAAAGCTTGCTGAAAGAAAAATAGGAGCTGGGGGGGGGGCAAGCATGCCTGCTTGCAGGGGAGGCAGGGTGGGGGGGCCCTCAGGAAACCATGGAGGAGGTGTTCGCTCTTATCCATGGTTTCAAGTATCCATGGAGGGGCCTGGAACATATCCCCAGTGGATATGGGGGCCCACCTGTAATGAAACCCCAGCTGTTGTTGTTGTTTAGTCGTTAAGTCGTGTCCGACCCTTCGTGATCCCTTGAACCATATCCCGCCAGGCCTTCCTGTCCTCCACTATCTTCCTGAGTTCGCTCATTTTCATGTTCGTTGCATCGGTGATGCTGTCTAACCATCTCATCCTTTGCCTTCCCCTTCTCCTTTTGCCTTCAATTTTTCCCAGCATCAGAGTCTTCTCCAGAGAGTCCTCTCTTCGCATTAGGTGGCCAAAATATTTGAGTTTCAGCCTTAGTATCTGTCCTTCCAGGGAACAGTCAGGGTTGATTTCATTTAGGATTGACTGATTTGATCTCCTAGCAGTCCAAGGGACTCTCAGGAGTCTTCTCCAGCACCACAGTTCAAAAGCATCTATTCTTCGGCGCTCAGCCTTCCTTATGGTCCAACTCTCGCAACCATACATTGCTACTGGGAACACCATCGCCCTGACTATGCGAACTTTTGTTGGCATGGTGATATCTCTGCTTTTTATTATGCTGTCTAAGTTTGCCATAGCTTTCCTTCCAAGGAGTAAGCGTCTTTTAATTTCATGGCTGCTGTCTCCGTCTGCAGTGATCTTGGAGCCCAGAAAAGTAAAATCTGTTACTGCTTCCATTTCTGCCCCTTCTATTTGCCAGGAATTGATGGGCCCAGATGTCATGATCTTAGTTTTATTAATGTTGAGTTTCAAGCCAACTTTTGCACTCTCCTCTTTCACCCTCATCAAGAGGCTCTTTAGTTCTTCTTCACTTTCTGCCATTAGGGTGGTATCGTCTGCATATCTGAGGTTGTTGATATTTCTCCCGGCAATCTTGATTCCGGCTTGCGATTCATTCAGCCCTGCATTTCTCATAATGTACTCTGCATATAAGTTAAATAGGCAGGGTGACAATATACAGCCTTGCCGTACTCCCTTCCCAATTTTGAACCAGTCGGTTGTTCCATGGCTGGTCCGAACTGTTGCTTCTTGACCCGCATACAGATTTCTCAGGAGACAGGTAAGGTGGTCTGGTACCCCCATCTCTTTAAGAATTTGCCACAGTTTGTTGTGATCCACACAATCAAAGGCTTTTGCGTAGTCAATGAAGCAGAAGTAGGTGGTTTTTTGGAACTCTCGGGCTTTCTCCATGATCCAGCGCATGTTGGCATTTGATCTCTAGTTCCTATGCCTCTTCGAAACCCAGCTTGTACGTCCGGCAGTTCTCGGTCCACGTACTGGTGAAGCCTAGCTTGTAGGATTTTGAGCATAACCTTGCTAGCATGTGAAATGAGTGCAATTGTGCGATAGTTTGAACTCTCTTTGGCACTGCCCTTCTTTGGAATTGGAACGTAAACTGACCTTTTCCAATCCTTTGGCCACTGCTGAGTTTTCCAAATTTGTTGGCATATTGAGTGCAGCACTTTAACAGCATCATCATTTAGGATTTTAAGTAGCTCAGCTGGGATATTATCATCTCCGCTAGCTTTGTTGTTAGTAATGCTACCTAAGGCCCACTTGACTTCACTCTCTAGGATGTCCGGCTCTGGGTCAGTGACCACACCAGCGTGGTCATCAGGAACATTAAGATCTTTCTTGTATAGTTCTTCTGTGTATTCTTGCCATCTCTTCTTAATCTCTTCTGCTTCTGTTAGGTCTCTACCTTTTTTGTCCTTTATCATGCCCATCTTTGCACAAAACGTTCCCTTGATATCTCCAATTTTCTTGAAGAGATCTCTAGTCCTCCCCATTCTGTTGTTTTCCTCGATTTCCTTGCATTGTTCATTTAAGAAGGCCTTCTTATCTCTCCTTGCTATTCTCTGGAAATCTGCATTCAGTTGTTTATATCTTTCCCTTTCACCCTTGCTTTTCGCATTCCTTCTTTCCACAGCTATTTGTAAAGCCTCATCTGACAGCCACTTTGCTTTCTTGAATTTTTTTTTCTTTGGGATGGTTTTCGTTGCTGCCTCCTGTACAATGTTACGAACTTCCGTCCATAGTTTTTCAGGCACTCTGTCTACCAGGTCTAATGCCCTAAATCTATTCTTCACCTCCACTGTATACTCATAAGGGATATGGTTTAGGTCATATCTGACTGGTCTAGTGGTGTTCCCTACATTCTTCAGTTTAAGCCTGAATTTTGCAATAAGAAGCTCATGATCTGAGCCACAGTCAGCTCCAGGTCTTGTTTTTACTGACTGTATAGAGCTTCTCCATCTTTGGCTGCAAAGCACATAATCTATCTGGTTTCGGTATTGACCATCTGGTGATGTCCATGTGTAGAGTCGCCTCTTGTGTTGTTGGAAAAGAGTGTTTGCTATGACCAGCGTGTTCTCTTGACAGAACTCTGTTAGCCTTTGCCCTGCTTCATTTTGCGCTCCAAGGCCAAACTTGCCTGTTCCGTTTATTTCTTGATTTCCTACTTTAGCATTCCAGTCTCCTATGATGTAAAGGACATCTTTTTTGGGTGCTAGTTCTAGAAGGTGTTGTAGGTCTTCATAGAACCGGTCAACTTCATCTTCTTCGGCATCAGTGGTTGGGGCATACACTTGGATTACTGTAATGTTGAATGGTTTGCCTTGGATTCGAACTGAAATCATTCTGTTGTTTTTGAGGTTGCACCCCAGTACTGCCTTTCCCACTCTTTTATTGACTATGAGGGCTACTCCATTTCTTCTAAGGGATTCATGCCCACAGTAGTAGATATGATGGTCACCTGACTTAAATTCGCCCATGCCCGTCCATTTTAGTTCGCTGATTCCCAATATGTCAATGTTCAATCTTATCATCTCGTTTTTGACCACATCCAGCTTGCCTTGATTCATAGACCTCACATTCCATGTTCCTAAGCAGTATTGCTCCTTGCAGCATTGGATTTTCCTTTCAACCTCAGACACATCCACAGCTGAACGTCCTATTGGCTTTGGCCCAACCGCTTCACTCTTTCTGGGTCTACTTGGAATAGTCCTCCGCTCTTCCTCAGTAGCATATTGGACACCTTCCGACCTGAGGGGCTCATCTTCCGGCGTCATATCTTTTAGCCTTTTGGTACTGTTCATGGGATTTTCTTGGCAAGGTTACTGGAGTGGGTTGCCATTTCCTTCTCCAGTGGATCACTTTTAGTCAGAACTCTCTGCTACGACCTGTCCGTCTTGGGTGTCCCTGCACGGCATAGCTCATGGCTTCATTGAGTTACGCAAGCCCCTTCGCCACGACAAGGCAATGATCCATGAAGGAGAACCCCAGCTGAGTTGGATGCAAAAAAAACCAAGGCTTAAATAAAGGTGATGGGGGGGGAAGCTGTTTGCCCCCTCCTGTGTCTAGATGTAACATTTAGTGCCTGGTGATGTAAGCGACACACTTCTTTGGGGGAAAAAACACTTTGTTCTGTAGTGTGGAGTCTGGCCACAGTTGTGACTAGCTGAGAAGAGAAATGGAAAGGTGCCTTTTATGATTTCATGAAAGTTAACAGAGGAAACACTTTTTTTTTTTAGTCCTTGAAGGGTAGGAAAGTACAGACTAGGTCAGGAGAAGCAGTAGCAGCTTCTGTTTTATTTTCCAGAAGGAATATGGGAACCTCAGCATGAGAACTGTAATACAAGGAGCTCAACAAGTGGCAGGAAACGATGTATTGTAGAGAACACTGTAGTCCAGCTTGTTTCAGGTGCCAATCCATGATATGGATGGCCTTAGGACTAATCTGAAAGTTGAGTGTCCCTGGAATAAATGTCTGTACATGAAAAATGTTGGACTACAGCAGTTATTTACAATCAACGGTTCCTCTCTGTTCCACCCATGAGTTGTCATTGCTCTCCATTTTTAATTTATTTCTTGTGTGTGTTTGCTTCATTCTTCTTGGTTTTTCTTCTTCCATTTTGATTAGGTGGTTGGCTGAAAAGATCCCCTTTTAATGCCACCCTGGACCAAGGACATTCAGGAACAGTGGAGTAGCGGGGGCGGGGCGGGGGGGCAGGGAGCCCCAGGACGGCAGGCTGCCCAGCTGGGGGACGACGACACAAAAAGGCCTGGGCTTTTAAATGTAAAAGATTTTAAAAGACATTCCTCTTCGCACCAGGCCCGCAAACCCTTCCATAGGCCTCTTCAGGCCTTAGATAGGCTTGATCAATCAATCGGAAGTGAAACCAGAAGTCAATCAGGAAAGAGTGTTTAGAGTGACTCCATAGAAAATGTTCTCTGGACAAATGTCTTAAATTGACAGGGATATAGTTTTTTAGTCAACTGTGAGGCTGATGTTGGAATTTCAGGAACTCATGATCCCAGTCTTGTAGCTGAGGTTATCATTGCCAACTGTAGCTATACAGAGGCTTCTGTGTCTTGAAACATGTTCCAAGAAGACCACAGTGTATGTGCTGGCTAGGGTTTGGTGAGCACACTGAATCTCACTGTGCCCAGTGGTTTGCAAAGTGTGCAGTTGTGGAAGAAGCATGAATTTTGCTTTGGCTCCTTTGACTGGACTGGGGTGGAGTGCCAACCTATTCTGCCACCCCCTCCCAAATTAAGCCATGCAAGAGATCATGTGCCTTGATTCCTTTGCACTCAACTGCATGAAATGATAGTCCTGTCTTCCATGGATTTATCCGAATCCATTTATGCTAATAGCCAACACAACACCTTGTGGCGAATTCCATCTGCTACCCCTCATGTTGCATGAAGTGCAGAATACCTCCTATAATGCTGTGGATCTTTTCCTGCAAAACAGCGTGCTGTGGGAAGCACCACTATAGGAGGTAATTAACACTGTTCTAGTATAGAAGCATTCATGGTGCTGTATTTAGCAATGCATTAGATTAGGTTGTAGCCTGCTGTGTAATTGACCACTGCTGACGTCACTCCCTCTACATGGCAATGGTGGAAGATGATGGGAGGAGCTACGCCCAGGAGGTTGAGCCAAGTTGTGATTCATCCGTGGGAAGTACAGGTTTCTTGTTGAACATGGTATCATTTTAGCATAAATTATCTTGCCTGCTGATTTCTCTTCTGGGGCATTTCATGGTAGCAAGCAATTGGCCCTATGCTAGCCAGAATATACCCTTCTCGTTGACATAGTAGTGCTAGCCAGAACATGCTGCTTCTGTTGGCTGAAAGCACAGTGCAGGCAGCTCTACATTCCAGGACCAAACTTTTGAACAGTTTTATGGATTTTAACCTTTTTCTTTTTTATAATACTGTAAAACTTACACTCAAGACAAAGAGTGCTATAACAAAACAATGTCATAGGAAGCAGTATTATTGGAGGTATTGCTACTTCTTTGCTTCTGTCCTGAACCTCTTGTCAACCACTGCATGAATTTGCTTTATGAACGCTTTCACAAACCTATAATATCCTAAAAGGGAACCATGGTAGTAAAACCAGTCCAAAAATCAATGTACTGTAGGTTTTGTAGATACAGAGGGGAACAAAGTTACGCTCTAGGAATCTCAAACTACTGTATTCTTCTGGCGGTGGTCTGTGTCAGTGTTTGAGAACTCCTGTTGTCTCACTTCTAGAGATCAAATGGCCAAGATAACATGGATGGCTAGCTGTAGCTGGTGGAGATGGCACAGCAGTCGTGTTATTTTGTAATCTGGGAGAGTGGTTGGTGGATACCAGGGACAGGGCCTCTCCATTGGTGGCTGAGAACAGATATGGAACTCTTCCCAGAGAAGTCAAGCAGGTTCCCTCCATCCCCTTCTTTAGGGAGATGGTAAAAACCTTCCCATTTCGGAAAGTGTTCTACTGTGCCATGTAATATGATTTTATGTCTGCTGTTTATATTTTAATGTGGCAAACTCCTGGTTTTTTTTTAATGGATTGCTTTTATTTATCATGGTGTGTGTGTGTGTGTGTGTGTGTGTGTGTGTGTGTGTGTGTGTGTGTGTGTGTGTGTGTGTGTGTGTGTGTGTGTGTGTGCCACTTTGATATCTTTGGGATTAAAAACAGAATATAAAAGATTGAATCAAAATGAATGAGAAGAAAGTTAGGTTATCAAAATATTTTGTTTTGGCCTCCTCCTCCTAACGTCTCCTCCGCACTTGCAGAAGGGAGGACAGACAAACCCGTCAACAGTGAGACAAACATTTGGTGGCGTGGGGAGAAATCTGGCAGGTAATTCTTTCTAGCTTTGCTCTCTGTGGGTCAACGCATCGTTAGTTTTTAGGCTAGCTGGTAGATATAAGCTATATGTTATGGTAGCTATACGTAGCATACTTTTCAAGCTTGACTGTTTGACTTCCAGAAAAGTCTTGCTACTTGCACTGTCACTGGTAGAGGCTTGGTTGGTGAGCATTCAGGGACAGGGCCTTTTTGGTGATAGCTCCCTGGCTTTGGAACTCTCTCTCACAGGAGGTTTGTAATGCTCCCTCCCTTCCAGTTTGTAAAAGTGGGCTTTTAAAATGTACCTGTTCCACTGTGCTTTTGCCAGTTGAGTTGGTGGTGTTTTTCTGCTATTGTTTGCTGGACTTGCTATTTCTAAATTGATTTTGTTTAATTAGTTTTAGGTGGATTTATTTGTATCATGTTTCTAAATGTTGCAATCTGCCTTGGGGATATGCAAAAGGTGGGATATAAGTAGGAAAATAAATAAATGAAATCCCTTTCAGCTTGCCTTCTTAGTGTAGATCAGTGGTTTCCAACATTTTTAGCACCGGGACCCCCTTTTGTAGAATGACAATCTGTTGGGACCCCCTTAAGACCTAGGGCCAGAAGTGATGTCAGTAAGCAGGATGTCATTGTTTTTAATAAATTACACTGTTTAATAAATCACACTTTTAAAAGTTGTACTCATAAGCAGCACCATGGGGGGGGGGGAGTGAGCTACTATTTAACAGAGATGCTAAAGGGCAAGCAGAAAGTAAACACAAGGTGAGCAAATAAGCCCCAAGAGAGCATCAGACACTTCTTTCTCTGAAATGTGTGTGTGTGTGGGGGGGGAGTGAGCCACCATCATGGGTGTTGCCATCCTGCCAACATCCCACAACCCCCCAGAAACTGCTTTGTGACCCCCCTTTGTGGTCCCGACCCCCCAGGTTGGAAACCACTGAGATAGATGGAGCTAATATACATGGAGTCAGGCCAGAGGCTGATCACCGTTGAGAACAGTCAGCTGGGTTAGATAGACCTGGTGTGATCCAGCAAGGCACTTGCTTTGCACTTAGAGTACAATCACCAACCCTAGTGACACCACTGGAGTGACGCGATGAGCTCTTGCACCGAGTGACACAAACCCTAGTGATGCCTCTGAGATGACCTATCTTGCACAGCCCCCAAAGAGGCAACATTCCTGAAGTTCAAACCAACTGCTGCACCGAGTGACACAGTGGGAGTTTTTTCATTGACACCAATGAGGTGGGAGAGGGCCTGTTTTTGTATCGAGATATAATATTTCTATAGTTTTATTATGTTGCATGAGCATCTAAAGCTGCTTTCGACTTAGCCACACCATTGGTCCATCCAGCTTAGCATTACCTGTGCTGACTAGTGATGGCTTTCCTGGTTTTAAGAGAAGCATCTTTCCCAGCCATACCTGGAGATGCCAGGGATCGAACCTGGGGCATTCTGCACAGAAAACAGGTGCTATGCCACTAAGTCACAGCCCCATTCCCAGCTTTGTTCAGCTTTGTTCCATTTTGCTCTTGCTTTCAGATTGCTTAAGTCGTCTTGGAAAGCCCCCTTTCTTTATCTCAGTCATGGGGAAGGATGAGCATTCTGAGTCCGTCCGACGTTACTGCAAGCACATGGTAGCTCAAAGATGTGTTTATTAACTACTCTGCAAGGTTGATTGTTTTTTACTGGGAATTGCCCAATCTGGGTTGTGGCCTTGATCTTGTCATGCTGACACACTACATTCTTCTGTAAGATAGATGCTAAAGTTTGCAATGTGACAAACAAGGAAACTTCCTGGCTTCCATTCATTGCATTGTATAGCTTCCATTGATTTCAGTGGGGGTTGTGTGGGAGAAGTGTTCTTGTGAGTATTGTGTGCCCAGAAGGTCTAGAAAGCAAATGCAGAATATAGTAGCTTTTAAATAACGTCTTTAAAAAAAAACCCTATAAGTTTCTGGTCCTCATTATTACATGGGAAAAATAGAAATGTTTAATGTTTGATTACACTGGACAACATGAAATTGGCCCTGAAAGGAAAGAGCTAACCTTTTCTAATTTTGACGTGCTGAAAACAAAAATGACAATAAAATCTGTCGATTGGCTCTAGTTTAGGAGAAACAATCCACATTGCATACATAGTGTTGTGACGTCTGGCATTTACCCGTACATATCTATGGAACTATCTATTTCGGATCTCTCATGGAACCATAGCCAGTTTTGCATGTTCATTGTCATAATCGTGTTCAGCACCTCAAAATCTTTAAGAAATGACTAATTTAATCTTGGGGGGCATGACCTTTATTAGTGTCCAGTGTTATTTTATCCATATTTTTGTTTTTAAGTACAGTACTATTATCTGCCAGGGATGCTATTTATTAAAATGTTAAAGGTGAAGATTCACAGCATATTTCCAAGGACTGTTCTTGAATACATTCAAGATTAAAATGAAAACAAAATTTGACAAAACAAAAACACTGTTGTTTACGAGTATAAATCCTCTTGAAATCAATGAGACGTATACTCTTATTATGCAATCCATCTTCGGCAGGATCGGGCTGCCCGTGCATTATGCTCAAGTGCCATTGATATCAGTTCCCAGGTGCATTTGGGCTCTCCCCAGTAATCCCAAACTAACATGAGAGACCATTTGACAGAAGACGTTTTCCTTGCATGCAGCTGATGTGGATGTTGATGCCTGTTGCATCACAAGTCCGGGTGATTTGAACCCGAGGCTGGATTCTTTATGTGCTGAGGATGTGCATCCACTAGGTATTGCATGCAACTAGAGCTGAATTGGGGCAGTATAGTTTTGTTCTAACAACCCCTGAGTGAATGAACTGGACTGGGTGCTGCAGACAAGAAAAAAGTATTTCACAAAAGGTATCTTTTGTTTCTTGCTTTGAGAACATGGGAGGAGTCTTGCAACTGGAAGGATGCAACACAGCCACTTACTGTGTCGTCGTCACAGGTCGTGGAGAGCTTATCCTCGGCTTGGGAGACATGGACATCCACCAGCAGATAACAGAGCAATACGTAAGACCTTGCTTGCTTAGGGGAAGGGAGTAGCTTCCCAGTATCTGGGGCAGGTAGAGGAGAAACAAAGGGCAAATCCAGGACCTGGTTATAACTCACGTTATAGCAATTGCCCATGAGCAGGCAGAAAAAAATGCTTTGACTGTATGCTTTGTGCTGTATCTACAAGGGGGGACTCCGCAAGCCTGGGCATGCGGCTTTGCCATTCCCTGTCCAGTGCACAGCAAATGGGTGGGAGGCTTCACCTCCCAAGCCAAGCTCCATGCAGCCACTTCTGGGAGCTTGGCAACTCGGAGGTTCAGTGATGACGTCATTGCCAAACGTCTGGCCCCTTTGCCAAAAAGGTTTCTGACCCCTGCTCTAAACTATCCAGCCTGAGTAGGCATTTGGTGTCTACTTCCAAGTAGATACACACAGGACTGTTCTGTCAGTGATATGCCCAGGGTCTTTCCGAGATTCAGCGAACACAGCTAGATATCAATTTATTTTGTTAATATTTTTTTTGTAAGCTGCCTTGGGTCCCTACAGGGGGAAAAAGGTGGGGTATAAATGCAGTAAATAAATATTTGTGCCCTGCCCTTCCTCCAAGGAATGGCCATGCAAAGGAGACCATCTCATTTTATACCTTTCTTACTGGAGAGTCACCAGTGATACCCCATCTGCAACCTCACCATTATCTTTGTAGCCAGGCTGAGGTAATCTGTATTTCTAGGCACCGTTTTTGAGCCACCTCTTCATGACCACCTACATTAAGCCTCTTCAGAAGTCAAGGAGATTGTGATGGAGTGCTGAAAGCCACTTTTGGAGCTTGGCAGCCTCCACCCACAGCTCTTTACAGACGCTCTGTCTTTCTAGTACGTGCCGAGCGATAGAAACGCAGATAAACACAGACTGCTTGGTGGTTGAGGCGGCATATTCTGGGGCACTAATGGAAGAGGTGATTAGGACTGAATCAGGTGCAGCCCCACCCTTTCCTCCATTAATACGACCATTGAAAAATCAAGAGTTGCAACGTAACAGCTGATCGTGTTTTGTTAAGAAAGCACACACACGATTCAAGAAGAATTGACATCAAGACCCTCAAAAGGCTGAAGATTCATTCCTGGAAGGAAAAAAGTGATCATTGCTCCCACTCTCTCCACCCTTTTTCTACCCCCTCCCCATTTTATTAACAAAGGAAGGGAAAAGAGGACTAAGCCCTTATTTGAAATATTCCCTAGGAATCGGATCACAGTCAAATAACACGACGACAACAAAAAAGCCTCAGAATTTCCATCAGCCTTTACCTGTTGATAGATGGTGTGCTGCGATGTTTCCATTGATGACTTTTTGCTGCGATGTAAGATACAAAGAGGCTGCTGGGGCAGGGAGCAAAACTGTGGCACAGGCCAGCAGTTGAAGGAAGGTGTTGGGCTATATCTGCAGCTAGCTCATTTGTGCATGGTTTGGGTTTTCAGATCATGCAGAGTGGTGGCAGATGTTGGGAATACGTCTACCTGAGACGTTGGGGGGCAGCTGCCATTTTGGGGGGTTGGTAGAGAAATGGGCAAATTACAGTGCAATCCTCACTAAGTATAGAGTGGCGGAGCACACGCTCCGCCGCTGTAAGCCGTTGCAAACATGCCGTAAAGAACGTTTGCGACAATTCGGGTGCAAGCAGCACCGGCACTGAGGCTGGCACCACTCGCACCCCTGGCAGACTGAACGTGCGCCGAACGACCGCAGGTAGGGTCTCTGCCACTTGGTGCAGGGATGGGGACGGGCAGGACGGTACGGTGAGAGAGGGAGGCCATTAGTCGGCCTGGGCTGGGAGGGGGCAGGGATATTGATGGCATGCTTCGCTGATTGCCTGTTCCCAGGCCGGTTCAGTCTTACATGGCCTCCCCAAATGTTCTCCCCAAATGTACATCCGAGCAGGCCTATAGGGCCATGGCCGGCTTACATCCGGGGAAGGGGACAAATATCCCCTTCTTCCTAGGTACTTCCGGGCTGTCCTGGGGCAGCCCAGGAATGGCATAGGATACAGCGGCCGGCCCAATAACAAACTAGGCAAGGTTGAGCTGTTAATGTTTTCAACCCCCAAAACAGCATGATTGCATTAACTGTTCTTGCAAATTTAAGCAACCAAAGAGGGGGAAACTGAAAATAGATACACAGACCCATAGCAAGCTTTCTGTCCACACCAAGTTTTGTATTGCTCTAAGCTGCAGAGGGGACATTCACATGTCAGGAGGAGGAGGGGCCAGAACATCCAAGTGGCACATGTTGCTTGGCCATGGAATGACTCCCCTTCATGGGAAGAGAGCGACATCTCAGTCATCGCATCAACTAGAAGATGTTCCCATTGCCAGTTTATCTTTTGCTTTTCCCTCAGGTCTCCAAGTTCAAGGAGCACCTATGCTTGGCCCCATTGGTGTGCATTGATGGGAATGTGCCAGTTTCTACCATTCAATACATCTGTCAGATTGCTCAGGAACATCACCTAGCAGGTAAGAAGAGGCACTGTGATAAAGTCACAAAGCATAGCCTGATTCCAGGTGCCAAGTAATTTCTGTGTTCACTTAGTGAGTGATTATTATACCCAACATCAACTCACAGCACAAATCTGGGCTGTGTGTGTGTGTGTGTGTGTGTGTGTGTGTGAGAGAGAGAGAGAGAGAGAGAGAGAGAGAGAGAGAGAGCCTACTTACTTCTGCAGGCTGTCCAGTGTGAAACATCCCCCCCTCCAATAGCATGCAGTGCAGCCTTAATGTCAACTAATTTATTTTGGATCAGCATCCCATTTAATTCTGTTAGTTGTCAGTTCCATTGATGAATCCAAGGTGAGGAGTAGATTTTAATCTATGTTTACAATATTAACTGGTTAATCACAAAGGTTGCAGCTCTCACAATTTTTAATAATTATTAGTGTTGTTACTGCCTTGGGCATTTTAATGGAGTAGCTAGGTTACAAACTAGTTGGATCAATCAGTAAGTAAATATGATGCATCGTTTGTTGGGTTAGTTAACCTTGCGCGCAATGCTCTTTTGAAGTGTTCTATGAACCGACAGACGTGGACAAGGCCTCTAAGCCATTCTTTTCGGACAGCTGGAGAGCTCTGGCCTGCATATCTCCCAATCTACAGGAACTAAGAGCAATCGTTCAGACCTTGGGACATCCTGTGCCAGCAGGTGAAAAACATTGACGGTGGTGGTGAGGAAGAAAAAGTATTTTTACCTATGAATGTATTGAACTTCTGTATATGAGTCAGACGTTGCCCAGCATTGTCTATTCTGATTGGGCAGAGCTCTCCAAATCTTTCTCTGCTCTGCCACATGGGTCCCTTTTGGCCAGGGATGCTGTGGTTGGAACATGGGACTGTATGCATGCAGAACCTGTGTTCTACCACTAAGCTGTGCCCCCCCCTCCTTACATTGCAGCCGTACATACCTTTGTCATAACAGCCTCGTATGGCTCATTGCTTTGCATCCTTTCAGCACTGGCCCAGACTGTCTGTCCTGTGGGGTTGGCCTGTAAACACAAGCAAAACTGGACATGGGCGGAAGTCACTTGTGCAGAGTGATGGCTGTTCCTGACAACCGCATAATGACCACTTTGCTGCCTTTTTCATGAACAATACTCAGGTTGAGCTTTGGGTTGGCTCCCTGAATTCAGAGATTAGAGTGCTTGGTGCAAAACAGCAAATGTTCATGTAATTGCTGATTTGGTAAAATGTACACACCTCAGCTGTCAAGACACCTATTTTAAAGAGATTTTGTATTTTTGGCAAAGATGGAGAATGGAAGGACGACGAGGTCCATAGACTGGAGCTAAGCCAAGGTCCACTGAATGGCAACACGGAGGATGATGCATAGGCATTTGTAAGACAATTGTAAAACAACTCCCTCATCTGTCGATGGGGAGCAATGCATCATTCTACCAACTGTAGCCAATTTTTTCAAAATTCTCACATTATTACTACCTTGCCCAAATGCTCTGCCCCAGTAGCACATCTAGCTATTTCTCTCTCCCCACTCCTAATCTCCCCGGGAGTGAAAATTCTGAGTGCCTTAATAACTTCCTTGCTCTTCTTAATCACCAATATGTCTCAGTGATATGAGAGCGTTCAAGTCAAATGCTTAATTGTGGCTTTGATGCTATGTGGTGGTTTTCATCCATTGATCTCCAAAGATCTACCATCCAAACTGGAAGACGTTGTCAAGACTGCCATGACCCTCGTCTGTCCCTTACTGAGGCAGTTGCACTGTGCGGTGATCACGCTTGGCCAACATGGAGTCCTGGTGTGTGGCTGGAACGTGGGTGGGAGCGTCTCCCTTCATCCTGGAACTTTCAAGGAGGTAGAAGCACAAGGATATTGGAGAACTTAATAAAATATCCCCTAAGTATTATGTGAATCCCCTTTCTGAGAATGCATAGGTCTCAGAACCAGAAAACGTGATCCTCAAAACTCTGGAAATCTCAGTTCACCAGAACTTAAGGCCTGACACATACGTGTTCACCAGAAGTTGAAACCCACCCTAGAATGGGAAAATATTCAAAAGTTCAAATATCCAAATCTGGGTACTCATAGTTGTAGGACTTTGACTCTGTGGATATCCATTTGCATAGAAGAAATTTGCGAAGCTGATTTGGGGGACGTCCCTTCCCCAACTAGAAATCAGCTATCTTGTTTACAGCCTAGAGCAGGGGTTTTCAACTAGTGGTACTAGTTCCACCGGTGGTACTTCGTCCGACTGCTGGTGGTACTCGGACTGCCGAACCACCGGAACCCCACTCCGTGGCGCTTTCGGCAGCACATTTTCGCTCCCAAGAGGCTACTGCCTTTGGCTGAGCCTCTTGGGAACACTGAGAAGGACCCTCCCAGAACCTGCTACCTGTGTTTTCTGACCTCCAAAACCCCCAAAACTCGGAAATAACTGGCAATGATGTCATCGCCAGTCACTTCTGGTGGTACGCAGCAGCAGAGTGGCGCTGGAGGTGGTACTCGGCCGGGAAGGGGCTGAGAACCCTGGCCTAGAGGTTCCTGGATGGATTGCTGAGGCAACAGCTTGTCCTACTATAAAAGCCGAATCCGTTGCAAGCAGCTCTTGCATTGACCCTGTTGTAATGAATGGGCCATTAGCCTCTTGCTCAGACTGCACTTCTTTAAGTGGGGTCTATGCCCATTGTTGGGGCCCTTTCATCTACAACACTTACCTGGAAGTTTACAAAGGGAGAGGGAATTGTCTTGCCATTCTTCCCTGGGCTCAGTTTCTTGCATTGTCTGTCCCATCTCACTCTACAGACCGCAGCAGATGGCCTGTGTGCCACTCACTACCCAGCAATCCCCGTCCCCGTGGAGGAGATAGTGAATGTCTCTGGAGCAGGTGACAGGTATATTACTAATGGCCCCGTGAGATTGCTGCCATAGCTGTGGGATCCTCTGCCTTCCTCTGTTTGGTCCTTGCCACCCTGGTTGCTGTGACAACATAACAGTGCGTGCATGCACGCAGCATTGCTAAGGAATAATTACCCCAAATATTTATCTGGAGGCGATGAGAGATGGGAAGGTTATTGTAAGCTGTCATTTGCTGAGCTATTGTGACAGAGAAAAGGAAATGGAGGCAATTAAGGCTCCGCAAGACGTTGAAATCCTTGA
The DNA here is from genome assembly GCA_026170595.1 of Plestiodon gilberti rubricaudatus. Classification (NCBI taxonomy): domain Eukaryota; kingdom Metazoa; phylum Chordata; class Lepidosauria; order Squamata; family Scincidae; genus Plestiodon; species Plestiodon gilberti. The sequence continues at coordinate 113,683,348 of JANXHW010000005.1, forward strand.
GATGTAACCATTGTGAGAAGCACCTTAAGAGTGCAAGCAGGCATCCTGGAGAGGAGAGCTATTCTGGCACTTGGATAAATGGAAGTCTTCAGCACCTTTGCATATTATGAAGAGGTTTTTCATCGACTAGCCGCCTGAGCCTGTGGCTCATCTTAAGCTTCAGTGGTGCAAGCAGTGGCTTGTGGCACTTTAGCCAGCTGCAAGACTATACCTACAATGTACACTTAAACCTCTGTCTGGTTCATTTAAACCTCTGGTTTTAATTGTCATGGCTTCTGCCAAAGGGAACTGCAGTTCTGTAAAAATGTTCTGCCCATTTCCCTTTTTTGCACTTCAGGTCCCAGAGTGCCTTGCTGGCAGCCATGCCAGCTGAACAGTTTTGAAACTGATTTAACATGTAGACATGTCTCAAAATGCAGACTGATGCCCTAGAAAGCAGGCAGGGAATGCCAGTTCTGCCCACTTGCTAAGAAATCTAACCTGCTTCCTTACTACGTGGAATAGTAAGCTCACATTTGTGCAGGTTGCCACGAAAGCAGGGCCACTCAGAGGAATTTTATCAGGGGGTACAAAGTTTCTTTTAGACCCCCTTCTCTTTGTGTGAATTTGGCTCCTGAGCCCCCTTTTTTTTACTCATTTTTTTACCCTGTGCCCTGGTATGATTGTACCCCCTTAACCCCTCCCCTCAGAGGCCCTGCATGGAAGAATAAGAAAGTTCTTTTTCCCTGTCCACACTTGTCCGTACTCCAGTAAATACTGTTTAATCTCCTAGACTACAAAGGGATATTGCTTTGATAACAGTTTAATGGTCATGTGTTCTCCAAAGAATTCTGGGCATTGTAGTTTGGTGATGGTGACAAGAATTTTGTGGTATGGATCCGTAGTCCTGATCACAAAATTTCAGTACTCAGGATTCTCTGGGGAGACAGAATAACTCATGTTTTTCTTTGGTGTAGATATGCCTTAGCATGTGGGGTTTTACACACATGCTTACACACTTCTTTAGCTATGACACACACATACCCCTTGGCGGGAGTGGTCCATTTCCTCTTTGTGTAGTGGTATTCTACCTGCAGCGGGTGGCCAGCGGGTGGCGCAGTGGGTTAAACTGCTGAACCATAAGCTGTCGATCAAAAGGTCGGCAGTTCGAATCCGCGACAGGGTGAGCTCTCATTGCTTGGCCAGCTCCTGCCAACCTAGCAGTTCCAAAGCATGTTAATGCGAGTAGATAAATAGGTACCGCTTGCGGGAAGGTAAACAGTGCTCTGTGTTCCAGCTGCATGCTATGCGCTGCGGCAAGGAGAGTCACGCCGGCCACATGACCACGGAGGCGTCTTCGGACAACGCTGGCTCTCTTCGGCTTTGAAATGGGGATGAGCACCACACCCTAGAGTCGGACACGACTGGACTTAATTGTCAGGGGTCACCTTTACCTTTTATTCTACCTGCAGTAACTATCTTTTCCCTTCGGGGGCATAGCATATGATCCCTGTGTCAAGTTCTTTTCCAATCTGTTTTAACTTAAGGTATAAGCAGCCCTTACCCTGTCATGTGATGCCCTGAAAGCGCAGGTTTCTCTGACAGTGGCAGCCAATGGTGTGGAGCCGGGATGGGGAAATACACAGCGCAATGATGGTGTCATGTCATGGTGTTAGTGTTGCTCTGCCTTACGGGCGAGTCGTGGAAAAGAGAACTCAACCCAGGGATGCTGTTTTCAGCGGGAGTTGCAGGACTCCAGTAACCAGTTCTGTCCTGAGATGTGGGGTTTGAGCCACTGAGCTGTTTCAGAGAGGGCACATAGCTATGTCACAGTTGGTCCCTCATTGGACTTGATGCCAATATAGGTTTTCTGACTCATTGGGGAATGCTGGAAAATGTTCTGTATCAGTAAGTATCAGTTTTATACTGGTGTAACTGTTCTGTTTTCCCCCCAAGAACTGCACTCCTCAGGATCTTTGGGGGAAAACCACAACAGTAACACTCAGGGCCGGCCCAAGATCCCCTGACACCCTTAGGTGGTGTTCCAAATGCTGCCCGCTTTCCCCTCGATGTGTCAGCCTCTGCTCCTCTCCAGTATTCTCGCTCAGCACTCTCCCAGTCTCCCCCCCCCTCCACATTTCCTCTTCCTCTCTGTCCCTCTCTTCCTTTTCCAATCCAGGGAGTGGAAGGAGCAGTGGAGGCAAGTAGGTGGACAGAGATGGGTGCCCCTCACCAACCTGCTGCCTGAGGTGACTGCTTCAGTTGGTCTCATGGATGGGCCGGCCCTGGAGAGACACCCATATAAAACTTCCACTGACAACACTCTGGTTGGTGGCTACCTGAGCTTCTAGGCCTTTTTGGTGATGGCACTACACATGTGGAATCCCTTTCCGCAGGGGTTAGATGGGCTCCCTCTTTTACAGTTTTCAAGCAGAGGCTGAAGTCTAAAAACAAAACATGGTAATGGCTTGCAATTGTAGTCAGGATTAGCTTTATGCCACCGTTATTCAGCCGTTGGCTTTTGTGAAATGTTAATGTTTACTATTTTTTTAAGCCACTGTGGAATGTTTTAATGAAAAGGAGGAAATCAGTCTGGAAATAAACAAACTACCGTATTTCCTCGATTCTAAGACACACGTTTTTTTCCAAATTTAGCAACTCCAAAAAGGGTGTGTGTCTTAGAATTGAGGGTGTACAAAATGCACCCCCAAAACGCCATCTTCTTACTTACCGGGGTTTGGGGGAGGCCTGCGCGACCCTCTGCAGGCCTCTCTGATCTTCAGTTCGGCAAAAAACAGCTATTTTCAGGCATTTTCAATGCCCCAAAACTGCTGTTTTTTGCTGAACTGACGATCGGGGAGGCCTGCAGAGGGTTGCGCAGGCCTCCCTGAAGCCCACCCAAGCCCCGGTAAGAAATCATCAGAAGCTATCATCAGCATCAGAGCGGGGCAGTAGAGCAGCTAGTGGGGCGAGCTCTCAGGAAGAGAGCAGGTCAGGCTAGCTGCAAGGCAAGCTGGGAAGAGTTGGTGCTGAGCGGGGAAATTCAAGGTGCGTCTTACAAGGCAGGATTTTTTTCCCCCTGCTGATGGTAGTGAAATTAAAGGTGCGCCTTAGAATCGAAGAAATGGTAGTATAAGTTTGGCCTTGCAGGCAGGTCTGTAACGTCTAAAGTGGCTTCTTCTCTCTTCAGCTTAATGGCAGGAATCGTTGCTGGGCTGCTTGCTGGAGAAGACACAGACAACTGCGTGCGGCTGGGCCTCTTGTCTGCCACCCTCTCTCTCCGTTCTTACGAGCCTATTTCTCCAGAAATCAATGGGGCCAGTGTGAGCCTGGCACAGGTCAAGAGTCAGAACTGGCTGGAGCCCAAGACATGGAGGCTGCCACTGCCTTAGGCCATCTGTTTGAGGGTTTCTTCTCTCCCCCTTCCAAATGCACCTCTCCTTTCTCCAACATGAGCCTTGCTTTGAACTTGGACCAGACGAGTTCTGTGACTACGGCAAGCAAACAGGAGGCATGATATAAAGTGCTACACATTGACCTCCCTGCCTCTTCCCCTCTATGTTCCTAAAGCCCATATTCTGCACCAAGAGAAGTTGGGTTCTGCAACCCATTTAAATAACGCAAATCAAATGTATCTGCATATGTTTCTCGCTTTTGTGTAAGTTCTGCTTCTGCTAGTCATGGAGAGGAGGCAATGAGTGCTTCAGGGCAGTAGTACCATCTCCTGATTACTGTGTATCCTACTGAGCTTTACAAGTCTGGTTTTGAGGTTTGAATCAGGCATTGCCTATGCTTTAAAGTGTACAGTTCTGACCAAGTTAGAGTTAGCCATGACTAAGGCTGCCATCCTGTGGACACTTACCTGGGAGTAGTAAGCTCCACTGAACATAGTAGAGCTTTCTCCTGAATAAATGTGCCTGGGATGGCAAGGTTACTCTTGTTGGAACAAGGTAGCTGTGGCTGACTTTAGGTGTTAATGATCTTCTTAAGGCAAGATACTATTTCTTGCCAGACCACTGTAAAACAATGAAATGGAATAAGTCACCAGACATATTTTAGAGCAGAGGTGGCCAAACTTGCTTAATGTAAGAGCCACGTATGATAAGCTTCAGATGTTTGAGAGCTGCAATATTGAAGAAGCATTTAAAATTCTTAAATACTGTATATTGACTCACCATGAACATTAAACTTATGTTTTAATCCAGTGGACTCTCAGTTTATACCTGGTCAACAATTATAATGCTTGACAAATTATAGCACCTTTTATATTATTATAAAATATATTAAAAGAGCACCTTTTATATTATTTGTGATGCAAAAAAGAGCTCAGCCAACATATTTCTGAGACCCGCACATTATGTCAAAGAGCTGCATGTGGCTCAAGAGCCGCGGTTTGGCCACCCTTGTTTTAGAGTGTAAGCTCTAAACCCAAGGCCTCCAGTCCTTGCACCATGTGCCTGAGAGAGAGAGAGGCCCACACCAGGCTTTTTTGCAAACAATGCTGGAGCATCATACAGTACTCCTCATCAACCCTCTGCAAGCAGCCCCTGTGGCATTGTAAGAGATTCTAGTCAACAAATGGGATTAAATTGCATTTTCCACATTTTGGAAAAAAAAAAGATTTAAGCATGGCTCTAAAAACAGTCTAAAGTGTTTTGTAGGTGGGCCTGTGATCTGGAGACGGTGAACAGCAAAGATTCCTTTCCTTGTAATTAGGGAACTAATCAGTCCCATTAATAATCAGTCCTAGTGGCAGGTGGGCTGCAACAATTGAGCAACGAAAATGACCAATAAAGCAAAGGAATGTAAAAGATGCTGCTGAGATAACAGCAAGTCCCTTTATTCACCGCATCCTCCACTTCTTCAGATCCAAGAAGGCATTTTTACTGGCACATCTACTTGCTGAGCTCAGTGCCTTGAAGCACCTGCTTAGCTTTATAAAAAAAAATGTTCCATTATCACAACGATGGGGAAAGATGGCATTAGGTACACACTTGTATGAGAGAGAGCACACACTTGTCTTCACAAAGAAGTTGGGTGTTCCTAGAGGGGGGGGGGAAGAAAGAGGAGGGAATTTTCCAAGCAGGAGGTACAAGCTAGAATTTCAGTATCACAAAGAGAAAAAAGGGGGTGGGGGTAAGCTGGGAGTCAGAAGCATAAAAGGGCTCCAACCATTCGCGCCAAGAGAAAGAGAGACCAGACACATGCATGTGTGCTGCTTTTTAACCCCTCCTGCAAGCTCCAAGACAACAGCATCCCTTTGCCCAGATAACCAGGAGAGGAAAGCGAGGCCAAAGGATGAGAGCTTCTACAGTGGCTGCGCTTGCGGTATTTTCAGTGCAGGTTTTTTTCCTGGCTCAAGCTGGTGGGAAGTTGGCTGGGAAAGGGCTGGTTGCTGAAGAGGACTCAGCTGGGTCTGCTAGAGCCAGGAAGCCCCTTGACCCATCACATGAAACAAATGGAGGGGCAGAAAGAAGACAGCCTTCCGCCAGATTGCGAAAGGCAGCAGGAGAAGCCGGAGCTGGTGGCAGCATCCACAGCAAAGCAGGAAGTAAATCTCAACTGGGAACCAGTAAGAACGCTGGCAGCAAGAGGCAGACTCCCCCACTGTCTCCACCGAAGGGCAAGAGCCAAGCCCTTCAGGACCACTTGAAGGGCCATGGGAAGTTTAATACAGATACGGTGAGTAAACTCTCTTATGCTGTTGCCCCAGCCTCTTCCCAGTCCTGTGGTCTCCATCAGCATCCTATATTGCTGAAGTCTAACTATGGGAAATCAAAGATGCATAGTCCAGTGCCGGTGGACAAACTTTTGGGAAAATGTGGCACAAGTCAAATCCAATGCGCAAGTGCATGTCATGCTTATGCACATTAATTACTGTACAAATTTTATTTATTTATTTATCACTTTTTTTATACCGCCCTTCCTCCAAGGAGCTCAGAGTGGTGTACATATTTCCTCCCCTCCTTTTTGTCCTCACAACAACCCTGTGAGGGAGGTGGGGCTGAGAGATAGTGACTGGCCCAAGGTCACCCAGGAAGCTTTGTGGCTGAGCGGGAATTTGAACCTGGATCTTCCAGGTCTAAGTCCGACTCCCAAACCACTACACCATCCTGGCTATGCACATGCCAAATGCAGCCCCTATGTACATGGGTGGTTTCCTTCTAGTGTCTTCTGAATTGGACAACAACAGTGCAGCTCTAGAGATCCAAGCCCTTCTGTTCCTGTCCAGGAGTACCACAAATCCCTGCTACCTGTGTCAAAGACAGTGGTTTTCTGTTGCTCTGCATATGCTAACTAGTTTAGTTTATCCAGGAAGACTGTAAAATCACCCATTATTGACATGATAAGACATCATTGTTTATCCCATCTAGAAGCTTTACATAAGAATAGTCACCTACTGTGCCTCTGGCATTTGTCTACAGGTCTGAGTTCACCCATTCAGCCTCTAATAGAAACAGTGCTCCTATCTCACTACCAGCGCAATCCTATGTAACCTATGTAAACAGGTGTGACAGCAGATGTACCGATGTAAGTGCAATTACACTGGCATAAGTGCACTTACACCGGTGCATCTACTGTTACACTGGTGCAAGGTTACACAGGATTGCGCTGTACATGTGTTAACTCACTAATAATGCAATCCTATGCATATTTACTTGGAAGTAAGTCCCACTGCATTCAATGGAACTCCCAGGTAAGTGTGCATAGGATACAAGCATAGCCAAGGAGATTGCATTATCTATTATTGTTGTGAATCATCCTTTGTAATTCTTACTTTTAAGCTCTAGTCCACAGAACCTTATGCTAAAATAAATGTGTTTGACTTTCAAGAGCTGCAAGTGTTGTGATCTTGAAGACAATGGTCCATTACAAATTCAATCCCAGATATCAAGAAATGGGTATTAGAATAAGACATCGAACTGATTAATTCTATATGTTTGCATGGTTCTATTAACCCTCTGGGACCACAATGAGAATCTGGGTCAAACATCAGGACGAAGCAATTTTACTATAAAAACGTTTGAACAAGACCAATTCCAAAGAGACCAGCAGCCAAGATATCTGCCAAAGTTTCACCGATGAAACGAGGGCTGCTTGTACTTATAGGCTGTTAGCCTATATCAGTGGATATGGGGGGGGGCTCATTTGTGGATACAGGACCCCCCCCTCCATGACCCTCCCTTCTCATACCTAGGATTGCTGCTGAGATTCTTCTATCCCATCACATAATGTTGATGGTTCTACACAGCCTGCTGTTTCCTGTGATCATTGACCTGCATGTCCTTGTTCTGTGCTGATGTGCAAGAGCAAAGTGGAAGCTTCTGGCTCAAGATATGTAGTTTGTTTTTTCTAGTGTATTTTTAGCCACAAACACCTTCTGTGCAGGACACACTAATGCAGTGCAAATAACCACAGGAGACAGCAGTTGGAGCAAAGTCATCAGAGTGGTCACTCGTGGGAGAGATGCCCTTTATGTATATTGAATGATAACAGAAAAAGAACACTGAGTAAGTAAAAGTGTCTTACCTTCAACCAACTCTCCAGCAATGAAGGGAAGCAAGTGATGTGGGTTTTTTTGGGGGGGGGTATCCCTTCTACCACTCTGGCACCACCAATGCAGACTGTGCTCCACATAGCGCCAAAGGATTCATGCATATACATTTATATGCTCTTCATACAAACCCATACAGAAATTTAAACTTTAGATACTGGGGAGGGCGATTGGGCTCAAAGTGGATAAATGGCAGTCCTTGAACTTGCAACATTTTCAAAAGGCCTCCCCAAAAGGGCTTGGGAGGCAAAACAGGGAGTGTGATTTACCAGATTTCAGAAAATCAGGACTTGCAGCCTAAACTAGGTTGTTATTTCTCAGTGCTCCTACTTCTACTACCCCAGGGTGGTGATCAGCAAATTAAATTAATCAATAATCATCATCATCTAGTTAGTATCAACATATCGTATACTAAGAAGGAACACAGGTGGTTGAGTGCCTATCGGGTGGTGTGCAAAACTGGCTCACCCACATATAAGGGCCCTCCCCCCCTCCACAGTGGACTGAGCATGTTCAGTGCCCCCCCCCCCCGAAGCCATGGAACATGGAGGGCACCAGTTGAAAAAGGCAGGAAGTAAATCTGAGGTTCCACATCTCAAAAGTTGCAGAAGTCCTATGATGCTAAAAGTAGGCAGTGGAACATGGGCAAAACTCGGGTGCGTTAACAAAACACTGATTGGTATCTGGAGGAATTCTATTCCCTTTCCTTTGCAGTATTCCTGCCCTGGGATTCACCTGAAGGCCTGCAGAAAACCCTCTGACTGCAGCGGCTGCCTAGGCCTCTACACTTGCAAGCTGCCACGGGGGAAGTGCGACTTAAAAGCAGTTTCCCGGAAAACAGGTACCACGTAACTCCGATCCTCCCACGTGCAGGTGAATGTGGGATGTTTTTGTTGCATGTACCCAAATGTTCTGTGTGAGACCTTCCCAATGCAGGCCTAGTTCTCATCACGGAGGCGGCAAACTTGTGCCTGGCCATGTCTCTTCAGGCTGTGGGATAGGGGGGAATTCCCATGAGTGAATGGACCTCCCAGGGCAGCCCACCCCTGAGGCAAACTGAAATGCCCACTCTGGGAAGCAGGCTGGGAGAGGTAGTGAACTCGCAGGGGACGCACTGCACCGCATGCCTGCTCACTACTTGCTCCCCCCCCCCAGCCACGGCCTTATCCTCTTCTCGCTCGCTCTCTTTGTAGAGTGAGCAAGGGGGGGAGAAGAGGTCACCGTCTCTTCTCCCAGTGCTGCTGCCACAGAGGGAGGTGGTGGAGGTAGGGGTGGGTGCTGTGATCCTGTCCTTGTCATCAGGAAGAGAATTGCGGCCTCTTCGCCTTCTCCTCCTCTATATCTTCGCTAGCCAGGTGTGAAGGCTCTTGGGAGCTACACTCCCAGGATCCTTCCTGCCTGACCAGTTCCAAATATGCGGTGGGCAGAGGAGTTGGAGGGGGTGGTGGCGGCAGCAGCATATGCAAAAACACCCCCAAAAGGACAGAATTTAAGCACTGCTTTGGGGGCTCCTTTGACTCAGGCCAGGCCCAGAACCCGCACTGGAAAATTCTGCTTATAAACTAGATGTTGGAAGGAAAGCAATGTTCTAGTAGCCCGACATCTCATTTTCTGCATGCAGCAATTTGTGTGTATCTGTCCGTGTGTGAGCATTCAGTCATGCAAAATCCCAGCTGCGGTCTGAAGTGGTTCAGCCCCAATACAGGTTTATCACTACAGGGTGAACTGCTAAGTCTCAGCCAGCAGTGGTGGTTGCAATCCAACAATGCTATCTTTTGAAGAACCAAGCACATTGTAACATCTCCAATAAGTGAACAGCAGGGGGCATTACAGGGACAAACAAAGCCTTCACAAAATGCTCACACATAATCTTCTCATTCTCCTTTACTGTTTATTCTTCAGCACATAAACCTTTTTAAATTTGACAGTGACGCTTGTGCCACTTGTAGGAATTTATGAAATGGGAACTTATTTGGTTCTAAAGGGTGTATGTGTATTCGAGAACAAGGATGGGAAGCAGTCTAACTACGATAGTTAACAGTGCAATCCTAGGCATGTATACTCAGAAGTCATATTCTGTTCAATGGAGCTTACTCTCCCAAGTAAGTGTGTATACACTCACAGCCGAAACTATGTTGTTACTAGTCACTTATAGTGCTCCTACGTCTACCCCAGGGTGGTACAACATGGGATACCCAGGTCAGGAAGCCCACTCAGCCATGATGAAGGTCACTGGGTGGCTTTGAGATTCTCTCAACCTGATCTACCTTAATGACTTGTTGCAAGCATAATAGATGGAGAACCTCCTCTTATACAGTCCTCTGCTTCTTTGGGAAGAAGGGCGAGATACAAATACACTCGAAAACAAGAAAAACTTGTACCTGTTGCCAAACAAAATAGTTTGCAAAGTGGTTCACGTAGCAGAATAAAGGAAATGGTTCCCTGTCCCGACAGGACTAGCACTCTGAAACAAAAATAAACACCGGGAAGCAGCCCCTAGAAAAGACGCTAGGCTCTGACAAATAGGGAGAGTTTCTCTCCCCCTGCTAAATATAAGCAAACCACCACATAAAAGGAACCTCTTTGCCCACGTACCAGGCACTGGGCAAAACACACACCCAACCCTGTTCTAGATGAATAAGAGCAGATCTACGATTAAGTTAGGAGGTGGCCCCCTTCTTATGTGACCACTACAGCATGGGAGGCACCGCACTGTGCCTCTTCCCTGTGCTGCTTGATTAACATGCACATATTGGACCACAGAGGAGGAGTTCATAATGTAGCTCCTGCCCACATCAACATTGCTCCTCCTGGAAAACGTCTCAATGCTAGCAGGGTGAGGAGCTGCAGCATGGTTCTCCTCCCACGTGAGATGGGTAGTCTCGTACTACCAGTACAGGAAGGGACCTCAGCACAAAGGTAACATAAGATGGGGACTTAAGGTGGTAGAATTCTAATCTGGACTGCACCACTTCAGGTAGTGAGTGTATATGATGTATAGGCCTCTCTCTCTCTCTGATCATTTTTTGGTACACATAAACTAGCGAATCAAAAAGGTTTAGCCCTAATCTTTCCTCCAATGGGCTAGTTCACTGTATGCAGACCATGTTAAGAGCCTATTCATGCAAAATACCCTCATGTGAATACATCAGGAACATGTGGGGCTGCCTGCCAAGCTTACGGGCAGCTGCCATTTGTTTGAACCCGTGGCTCCATATGGGTCCTCACAAGTGGTGGTTTACTAGCCTTTGGTCATGAGAGACAAGAGTCGAAGTCATTAGGAAACCTGGGTCACCTTGAGTGTGTTGGGGGGCAGATCCTGACTGTAGGACAACATGGTAGTGGCAAGTTACTCTGTTTAGAAAGTCGCAGTCAACTACAAGGTACTGTATCAGGGGACCGCTGTCATATATGCGGACTGTCATTAACCAGGGGACACCTTGTACAAAAATTGATCAGGGTAAGGTACCTATTGTAGAAGTAGCCCGAATGTTAAGGACACAAAACGTTTTGTCAAAGCGCCTGATGAAGAAACCCTAAATACAAGTACACTGGGACTTAGTATCAAATTCTTTTAATAGAAAGACCTAGTTTCTTTGAGAACACAAGCTTACCCTTTTGGCTTGTCTCAATTCAAGTAGCAACATGTACCGTATATATAATTTTAGTTGCTTTGACTAGTACGTCTGAGAGAAGCTCTTGATGCTTGCAGGAAGAATGCAACAGAGTTTGGTGCCTTGCCAAGGAACATTCCCCTCATGGCTTGTGTGTTCACTCCCCCCCCCCCACTCCAGGTGGCTTCTCCCAGAGTATCCAGAACAGATAAAAGTCAAGTTGGCTCCAGTCAGCTTTAGAAGCCCGAACTCCTGATGGAAAGTTTGTGCTGGATCCCTTGGTGGGGGAAATCAAATAAAACTCATTGAAAAAGTGCTGCTTGACAAGGTTAAACATTGCAAAATTACATTGACCCTCATTATCTAAGTGTTACAGCTTCTGAATAAAGGACTATCAGTTTATGTTGGTGCCTGGATTTATGATGCTGCAGTGCTTCATACGGTACAGGGCGTTCAGCAGGGCTCCTCACCACATTAGGTTTGGAGACAAAGAAGCCAAGAGATGGGAAGACAGTTGCCCTATTTCCTGGGGTCAGTTGAGACCTGTGGCTACTGTTGCACAAGGGTCCTGTTATGCTCTGGAATAAATCAGTTATGGCCTTAGGATAGGGTAAGGTTGCAAGACCTAAGAGAGTCAATGGTTCATCTGACAGCATACACTCTTTTGTCCGGGGCCATAAGGGAAAGGAACAAAAGGGAGGGGGTCCATTTGGACCTAAGCAGGTTTTAAAAAGCTCTCCAAATGCAAGATGCTTGCAAAACATACAGGGTTTCCCAACTGACTCCTCTCCTGCCCCTGGCCCAGCTTCCCTCCCAAGCAGTGGTCATTCACACCATTTTACACCAAGTGGGGCTGTGGGGCAAAAAGAGAAGGTTCAAGTTTAGTACTCAACATTCTGGTTCAGCCGAGATGTACTCTGGAAGGAAGGCTGAAACTAAAACCCACATCATGCAATTTGGAGGCCTCTTGTGAGAACCATAAGAACAGGATGGGAGGGGTCGTCTAAACTAGAAAGTGACACTAACCAAAAGGGGAACTTGTGTCAAATTTGGGACAGTGACAAGAGGTTAAGAAATCTCTCTCCTTCAAATAGTTGCAATTCTCCTAGTTAGTCTATAGACAGGAAAGTGAGTGGCGAGGGAAGTCTGCAATGTTTGGTTCTTTTCCCCTGCAGATACCTTCACAGTCACATTATTTGACAAACACAAGATTGAGAGCTCACATATGAGACCATAATGCTTAGCTCCAGCCTGAAGCTTTCAAGATAGCTTTCCCATGCCCAGCAGAATGGACAAAAGGACACAAGGGGTGTCCATATGAAGAGAGAGAGAGAGAGAGAGAGAGAGAGAGAGAGAGAGAGAGAGAGAGAGAGAGAGAGAGAGAACAAACGAGAACATGCAAGGATGAAGCAGGGAAGGTGCCAGGCTGGATCATGAATGCATGTTCAGCCCTTGAGGGCTGCAGCATCAAATGAGGACTCCTGTGTGAATGAACCATCACAGATTTAACATTCCAGATATTGTTTTCATATCACCTCAAATGGAATATTTTTCAGTCACGTCACACATGTTAGGGAGAAGAATGACGGTTGAAGTCTGTTAGAACTATGCGGAGAGATGACCGAAACATTACCTAGCTCCTAAGAAGGCAGGGCCAGACTGGGGAATGGACATGCCCTCCCAAGGGGAGGAGACTTCTATCCAAGCTGACCCCGCCTTTAAGTTGGGAGGGGCTAACAGAGGCGGAGGAAGGGATGGGGCAGGGAGTGGATTGCCCCAGGACAGTAGGTGGGGGGGGACTTACCAGTGGTGGGGGCAACGAAATGGCGGCGGGGGTGTCAGCGAATGCGCCAGCATCAGCGCTGCAGGCAGGGGCGCCGGAACGGCTCAGACAGAAGGAGAAGCCGTCCACCACCTCCACATGGCCCCCACCCTCCCGCACGACCCCCGAGGGACACTTGACTCTGGCTGACATCACTTGGGGGCGGGCCCTGTGATGTCACAGGGGGCGGCCTTACTACGCCACTGGGGGCTATCCCAGGAGTGAGGAATGCCTTCTTCCAGAGAAATTGTTAGCTGCCAGTCAACAAGTTAGAGAAATCAAGTTCTGTGCATGTGTGTGTGTGAGCCAGCCCTCAGTTTAGCATCTGTAAAACAGATAAGCAGGAATAGATGTTTTATACAAAACAAAACCATCACAAACCCACTCAGTGACACTGGCATTCTTGGGGGTGTCAAAAGAACAGAAAATAGGCAACTGGATTGGGAGAAAAGGGGGAGATCTTGGAAGCATCGCCTCTGCCCCTTCAACCAGTTGGGGACATTTCTTGAACCTTAATATGTCTGTGCTTCCTGACAAAATATACAAACCACTAACTTGTAACTTACAACAAAGACTAAACACACATTTTCTTTTTACATTGCTCACTTTTAATTACATCACATCAGGCTCTTAGCTTAGTCCGAGGAAGGGTATGCACGGTCCTCCAAGGTCTGGGAGGGGCAGGACTCTTCCATCCCATAGTGGTTGTTTGGTCAGGGAGCAAATTCTCAGCAGCTTCAGTGTCTTTTCCCACCCCCCACACCCTTCCCCACATTTACACCCTCTCTGCCTTCCTGCCCACCTCCACATGCCCCAAGTGTCTTCATGTCGCTCGACCACAGCGCTCTCTACATCCCTCCTTTCACGGCCATCTCAGTATCACAACCTCTATAGTCCAGGTTAACGCAGCCTCCGTCCAGTGCCCCCTGCTGCCACTGAAGAGAGGAGCATGGGCAAGTGTCATTGGCTAATATTCTTCCTAACCCCCATATAAATAAGGAACAACATTTTAACACATTTAATAGCTAAGAAGTAAAAACGAGCGCGACGTCTGCAAAGCGCCGCTGGAGAGCTCCAAGAGTGCTTTGTCCAGTGCATGTTCTTTGTGGAAGCCCAGAGACCTGTCCCGGAAGCATCTTTGTTCCCGCTGAAGGCCATTTAACCCCACAGGTCAGTGCTCCCCACAAGCTTAACTCTTGAACATCGTGCCTTCTGCATTGGGCTTTCCTCTCCTTTGGAGCAGGCTCAGTGGGAGCAGGTTAAAGAGTTGGTCCATTTTGTGTCTGCTGAACTGTAAAAAAAATTCCTTTTCTCCGCAGCGACAGTGCTCCGAGTTCTTATTTCTTATGGAGAAATTTCATTCTGTTACCTGTAAGGGATCAATGGGGTGGGTGGGAGGGGAGAAGGAGAGCAAGCACACATGTTTACGGGGGGGGGGGAAGGAAGATCATTTTTGGGGTGTGGATTAACATACATTTCACCACACTAAATAAATACTAAATTGACACAAGTGAAAAGACTCTGCGCATTAATAATTCAGTAAAATTTGCCTTTGTTAATGGTACATCGAGATGAATGTGAAAAGCCTTCAGTTAATCACGAATGGAACACACGGCTCAGCATGCATGGTTCTTGATACCATCACTGTTCTAGGGTGGAGGCTCACATAACCATCCAAGCAGAAATACACACCTACAGGAATAACACCACTTTCTGGCATGTACCGCACAGTGTAACTTCAATCAAGAGAAAGCCCCACTAGCAACATATAAATATAGAATGATATTTTGAAACCATCGGCTCCTCCACTAAGGGGTTCAATCTTCTAAACAAACCCTCTGGTCCTCTCGACCAAACGTCTTTGCCTGCAGGCTCCTCGTTTATCCAATTCCATAAAACCGGAACATTTAAGAGGCCTGGATTGGAAGCTTCTCATCCTAAACCAAGGATAGCTGCCAACTCCTATAAACCGATGCCATTAAAAGGTTATTTAGCTTATTTTCATCTTCCCTCCCTATTTAGTGCATGCCAGTGCTGCCAATCCCGCCCCCGATCCACCCACCCCAGCCCCATTACGCCCCTCCCAGCCCTCGCGCCACTTGGAGCAGCTCTTACCTGCTCCACAGCGCTGTCTGCTGGGCCCAGCAACAGGGGAATGGTGCAGGCCTTCCCGCCAGCACTCCCTACTCACCGAGTGTCGCGAATGTGCTTTATGGCACATTTGTGACACCCTATGCTGGCGCAGCAGCCACTGTGTACGATTTTGCCGTTAATGGAATATAGAAGCACTCGTAAAAATCAACACAGTCACCAATCTTTGTTGGCTGCTTCGATCTCTTACCTAACCCTTTCAAGAATTTATTGACTCCACTCTGCTCTCCACTGGGAAGGGTTTCCAAATACTCCTGGGCACGTACCTCAAACAGACCTATGGAGGGAGAAAAGGGGAGGAAATAAGATGTGGCCACTGCAGGAACTAGATATGCAGATATGCAGAATTTATGTTTCAGAGAGCCAAAATAAAGTTCCAGGACACCTCCTTAAGTTACAGAATCTGTCTGGGGAACGTTGATAAAATAAAATGACTCTCAGATGTACAATTCCCATCTCATTCAGCACACACTGCATTGTCTGTTGAAATTTTGACTAAATTCAGGCTCCACACAGGTGCTGGTAACTTAACTGATTTATTAACAGGATTTTATATGGCTTCCCGGCAGGACTCGTAATGGAAGTCTGCGGCCAGTTGCATAGCTAAGCCGGGGCTGTGTTTGTGCGTGGTGCCCCGGGTGCCACCCGTGGTCTCCTCATGAGGATTCACAGCTATGGCAGCCATTCTGACCAATTTTCGGTCGGGAAATGCGCCCCCCCACCCGCCCTTACCCCTACAAGGCTTCAAATGGAGTCTTTCTGGGAGCAATGTAGCGACGTGGAGGCCGGGCGATGATGCGAAATGCATCATCGCCCCGCCCCCAGTCAGCAATGCCACTGCCTGCGGCAGAGTTTCTTTGGAACCAGAGGAAGGGGGGGCAGAGACTGAGTTGTGCTTACGGGGACAGTGCACAACAATAGTGAAAGGTGCATACATGTGAGAGTTACCAGTCACATTGCTTAATGTACTGGGAGAAGGCATCCCACCTCTGATATGAATCTAATGGAATTAGCAACAAGAGGGCACCGCTGGCTGGAAAGGAAAAATGGATCCAGATTTCAGTGGTTCAGCACAAGATTCGAATGTAGAAGGTTCCAGGTTCAATCGCCTTCAGTAACTCCAGCTATATCCATCTCACACAGAAGGGCCGAGACCTATCTCTGCCTAAGTCCCTGGAAAGCTGCTGTCAGAGAAGATAATACTGGACTAGATGGTGCAGTGGTTTGACTTTATACAAAGACAGTTTCGTGTGACCATATCAAAAGAGCAAATCTTCCAGTTAAACCACACGTTCGTGATCACATTAAAGTGTTTTGCAAAAATCAGTGAACTGAGCTCCACAAGAAGCAAAACTCGAATGCTGTTACCACTGGCAGAAACCCACCTGCTGATATCCAGTGGCATAATAGACTAGGCCAGCGTTTCTCAAAGTGTTTGCGGGAGCAGGGGGCCAGCAGTGGCAATGATCCCAGGGATCACTGCCGCCGCTGCCGAAAATGCCCCACCGGCCATTTTTGTACTTATTGGGGCTTGGGGGAGACCTGCATGACCCTCTGCAGGCCTCCCTGATCTTAGGATTGCCGAAAAAACGGCAGTTTTCGGGTGGAAGCGCCTGAAAATTGCCGTTTTTTCCGGCAATCCGAAGATCGGGGTGGCCTGTAGAGGGTTGCACAGGCCTCCCCAAAGCCCCCCCAAACCCCAGTAAGTACAAAAACAGCGGGTTTGAGCACTTTGACGGAGGTGGCGGTGATCCCCGGGATTGCCGCCGCTGCCACCATGCTGTCCCCATCCCTTAAGGGGGCAGGGGACAGAGTTCTCAATGGTGGGTCGCGACCCACAGTTTGAGAACCATTGGACTAGGCAGACTTGGATTCAAATCCTTGCTTCATCATGACCCTTGATGTCTTTTAGCCCAACCCCACATATGCTGCCCTGAAGCTCCCCAGAGGATGGGCAGGATACAAATGCAACGAAACAATATAAGTAGGTGAGAAAACACAAGCAGAGAGACGAGTCTGTCAAAGCTAAAGAGAACTTGTAAAGTGCCAATCCCTCAGCCTACAACTCAAGTCCGGTTTAATTCCCCAAGTACCTCCAGTTTTATTAGCCTCCTCCTAGCAAGAGCGGTCTCTCTCTCTCTCTCTCACCTTTGGCTCCCTGTTTGCGTAACTCTCGTTCCTGAATGAAGCCCCCAAACATCTGCGTTTCCATGAAGACCTCCAGGAACCGCCGAAGGCTCTTCGAAGAGACCGACTTCCGGAAGGCCTCCCGTTGCAGGGTCCTTTCTTCCCTCTCCGCGAGTGTCATGAAAAGGGAGTAGTGCCCCACAATCTCCACAAAGAAGCGGACAAATGCTTCCGACACCACTTCATTCAAGGGACTGGACTCTGGGGAGGCAGCAGAGGGGGGAAAAAAGTGAGTGCTGGGCCAGGGTTTCACTGTTCCTCCTTTCCAATCCCAGAACTTTACCTTGCTCTTGTCTAGATTTGTGCCACTCTGATCTGCACCAATCTGAGACCGAGAGCAGATTCAGACAACCAGGAGCCACTTCAGAGAGCTTACTGCATGGCATGTTTTCTCTCTGTTGCTCCAACCATATGTGAACATTTTAAAGAAGTGCTTTACACATTCAATTAAAAAGTAAAAAATTAAATTGTGGCCACCTGCCCACAGGCACTCAAATATGGGTCAGGTGCACTGGGTTGAAATACTGTTTAGAACTGTAAACTGCCCCATCTTAAAAAGGGAATTGTAGGGCTGGAAAAGTTGGAGCACTTTCTCAACAAGGAAAGGCCAATGTTTACAACATCGGATGACCAGAGGGCAGGAAACACAAGGGAGGCTTGTAAAATTATCCATGGTGTGGAAAAAATGGGTATCTATAATATAGAGAGGCGTCTCAAGAAAATGTATACACACTTTATAGTGTCAAATTTATTATGCTATAATTCACACATATACTGCATTTGGTGTACACAGAAGCAGATGCTTGACCCAGTTAATTAATTAGGTAATGCATTACACCAAGTGTTCAAAATGTTCCCTATTGGCGTCTATACACCTCCGACATTGTTCACTAAGAGGATCTGCAGACATCCATCACCGTGTGCGCTGGGCTGGTTCCACACATCTCTTAAATTGCTTCCCTTATCGCCCAATCTTATGCAGGTTTGGGCTGTTGCATGGAGTCTCTTATGACAGCGGAAGTCACTTCTGCGGTTGTAAAATGGCTGCTGATGGAGCGTGCAGTGCTCTGTCAGCGGCCATTTTGCAAGCACTGCCTCAACAGGAGGCAGAGCCACAGCTCCACTTATGGACCCCGCTGCGCCCGCTGGACCAGGTAAGGTAGAGGTGGGGGTGGGAGGAGAGAGGGCAGACTGGGGGTGAAACTGGGTGGGGAGGGGGAAAGAATGGGGGGTGGGGAGGCAGCAATGGCTGTTTCAAAACTCCCCGCTCCTTTCTTCTCTAAGGAGTTGGTGCAGGTCTGAGGAGACCCATGGGTGAGTGAGAGGCTTATGGAGGGCTAAGGGGAAATAATTTCCCTCTCCCTTCCCAAGCCTCCTGATCCACCCTGCCCCCCACCCCACTGAATGCAGCATGCACCGTTTTGGCACGGCTGCATCAGTAGCGGGGGAAGGACAGGATTGGGCTGTTAGATGTTTGAGTGTTGCAGGCTTTCTACAATGAAGTATGTATGAATTAGAGCTCACTAAAATGTATGTATATTGTTTGAGACACACTGCATTTCTCCCTTTCTCGAAGCACTAACACTCAGGTTCATTCAGTTGAATGGATGGGCTCCAGAGTGACAAGAGGAAGGACTTCTTCATACAGTGGGTAACCAGGATGGTGTAGTGGTTTGGGAGTCGGACTTAGACCTGGAAGATCCAGGTTCAAATCCCCGCTCAGCCACGAAGCTTCCTGGGTGACCTTGGGCCAGTCACTATCTCTCAGCCCCACCTACCTCACAGGGTTGTTGTGAGGACAAAAAGGAGGGGAGGAAATATGTACAACACTCTGAGCTCCTTGGAGGAAGGGCGGTATAAAAAATGTGAAAAAATAAAAAAATAAAAATAATAAAAGCAGAGCATCCACAGTTGCAGGATGGGAGAATGGTCACAGGCTCAACATACTAGCATTCCTCAGTCAGCACACAGTTTGGCAGGTACTGGCTTACAAGAACAAGTAGGTGCAGAGAAACAAGGACTTCTCACCTTGAGGTGCAAACTCCCTGTAAAAGAAAAAGTCATGATGTGAACTCATCCTGCAAGATTCTCAGTCAGTATTTTCCACCACCTGCCAGTCCTTTGAACCGGAAGACACTGTGGGGGAGAAAACTGTCTGGTGAAAAACAAGGTGAAAAGTCCTAACCCCCCCCCCCTTACCCTGTTTCCCATTGAGAGAGCCTTCGTCATTGGCCAGCTCATTCCTCTGCTCCAGGATGTGCTCTAGCGCTCCTTGCAACTTCCGAGGTAAAATAGAATCTTCATCTTCCATCTAAAAGGAAAATGCAGATATGTTTACAAATGTACGTGAGATTGAATCTCAATCTCACACTTGGGAACTGTACAGCGAGAACATCTGTGTCTTGTTTTGAGAATTTGCCTTTAGCTCTGGCAAAGGGCCGTCTTAGCAGTTATGGCTGCTGCATGGAGGCTTCTTCACCTAAGCACCAAGGGCAGTTTGGGATGGTGCAGTAATCATCGCCGGCACTGTTGGTGAGCCACCACACCTGAATGGCTCACCGCATGCCAACAGCTACTGCATGGAGCAGCAATTCAAGAGGGGCCTTGGGGCAGCAGCAGGTACACACTGGCCATGACACGGACTGGGCCAGGAAGAAGAAAAGAAACTTGCTGCTGTCTCCCAAGAGCACAATGCCAAGAAGGGATGCAGATGTTTGGCCTGCCTCCAAGAGCGCTCTTGTGCCCTTTGACACTATGGAAATGGTGCCCAGTTCTTGTCACTGGGTGAGTGGAAGGGATTCATATATGCTTGAGGCGCAGGTGCCCTAAGCGACTGCTCTTCAACAGCCGGGTCAGGACCAAAAAAGTACATCAGGCCTTGACTAAAAGTCAGCTGCTCTGGCACCACCACCACCACCACCACCACCACCACCACCACTGTATTCTTTGATTTGTTTAGGTTTCTTGTTCAATGTTAAAGGAAAAGATGCAAAGGAGAGAGAGTGTGACCAAGTGCATCTTTTTTTTAATCCTTAAATAGTTGAGTAGGACAAGAAGAGAGTGCATGTATCATGGAAAGCAAATCGCTTTCAGCAACTGTACCTCTTGCCTCAGTTCCCTTCTCACCTGCCCTGAGCTCCCAGCAATAAACACACATCCATGTACAGAACCTTGGCTGTCAGGAGAGCAGAACTCCCCACCCTTCCACACTGAGGAAAACAGGACTGAAAAGAAGTTCATCTCACCTGCCTGAGAAACCGGTTGTTAACAAGGTCGACTACCAGGACCTTGTCTCAGACGAACATACAAAGAGAAGAGAGGAACGTTAGAGGGAACATGTCACAGATCGCCTTCTGAAAGTACTGCAGCTTGGGGGGGGGGGAGCCCTGTCTTGCCCCACCCAATCCCAGAGATTGAGAGAGAGAGAGATGAAACCCTACCCAGCTCCCAGAAGGTTTGATGACTTTCACCACAAACCACAGAATGACAACTTAAACATAAGGAAGCTGTTCCTCCTCAGCCTCTTGCACACACACTTTCCCCTTGCCTCAAAGAAGTTTCCATTTGAGAAAGCACAAAATTCTTCTTTTCAGCAGGGAAAGAACAAATGACTAAATAAAATAGGAGATTGCTGCATTTCTCTCTCTCTCTCTCTCTCTCTCTCTCTCTCTCGTTTGATGCCTTGGTGGCTGTTCTCTGGTTGTGGGAACGGCACAGGCTGAGAGCACCCCAATGCTACTATGTTATTGAGAAATTTGCATGCTCAGTATCGCATGACTTTGTGAGACTTGAACCCAGCTCTGCCACACTTTACCCACTGGGCCACTCTTTCTCTCCCTGTGATCTGGCCTCACCTCTTCCACCGGCAGTTCCTTGAGGCGGGATAGTGAACTGGAGAGCAGACCAATCAGAAAGGGAGTTGGCGAGCACACGATGTCAATCATCGAAGGGGGAAGCACAGGGATGTAGGTATGCTGCCACGTGAAGGGGTAAAGGAGTGCCACCATGGCGTGGCAACATTTTGACAAGGTGCTGAAATTCAAAACACACAACGGTCAGTCTGAAACTCTCAGGGACCCTCTGAGTTAGGCCCGGAAGACCATCAGTCGCAAGGAAAAGAGCTGGCCCCGACTTCTAATGCCTACCACAAAAGCACCTTGAGCGACCTGTCCAGATCTTAACCTGGAGAAGTGCCTGCCTTCCTGGGAATCTCAATTTAGAGAGAAATTGAGTTTGTGATCCACACACCACTGTGGGAAGCAGACATGGAAAATGGTAGGAAATGTCTCTGAATGCTCAGAAACCAGAGCTTTCAGTAGCCCCCAAACAAGGGGGTTCTGAGTTCTGCAGTTTGTTTTCCCTCCCACGGCTTTTAAACTGGATTCTTCCCCCTCACACCCACAATCTCCCTGAGTCACAATTACTGTCTTTATGGCCTAAGAGTTTGCAGAAAAATATTTTTGTCCTCAGAATTTTGTTGTTGTTGAAAATCTGTATAGCAAAGTTGAGCTGAGCTCTCTTTTGGCATGCATGCATTATAATTTTAAGCACAGTTTACATACAAACCTGTTATCTCCTCCTCCCCTCTACATACACAACAGTATCCTACAATAAGTCTTAATATTCATCCATTCTGGTAGCTACAAGCATATACCAGGGATTTCTCAAAAAATAAAAATAAAAAGATCACAGGGATCACATAGGCACAAAACTAATTTCCCAGAGCCCAAGGACTCCTAGATTCATGGAGACTCTCAGCTTTCAGGTTGCTACTCTTGAACTGGTCATATCACTGGTTGACAATCACTGCACCAGAGGAATACAAGACACCTCTTGTAAGTAGCCAGCAGCAGCAGGCCCCTGCTACAGCTTGAAAGAAAAGGGGTTGGAGGATCACACAAGCAAAACGGGGAGTGGTGCTATTGGGGAGTAAAACTTCCTTCCTTGCTTTCCATGACAGCAGGGAGGGTGAGGGTATCCAGAGGGAAACACTTCTCTGCATGCTCCAGGAGCCATGGGGAGGGTCCAGCCATCTCTGGAGCACCCTCAGGAGCCATAACTCCTCCTTAGTTTTCCTTGATGAGCACAATAGCTGCCAACTTTAATACAAATTCAAAAAATGAAAAAGGAATTTGTTGAATACATAGCAGTGGGGGAAGAATGCATGGAAGGGGGGGGACTGAAGCCAAGGGCAAGACTAGACAACAAGATGTCAGGAGATGCATGCTCGTTTCCCTCTACTAAAAATGGAAACTCAGTCATTTGGGGCTACAGATTTGATCTGAGCAGCAGCATCAGGAAGAAGTGCTTAACCCTTTCCTCTAGGGCTGTTCCTTGCCACTACTCCTTTTCCCACCTGCGACAGTAAAATATAGGATCCCCATTTCTGATCACGCATCTGTTGGCATTGTCTCGACTTTGGTCCTCACCAAATGATCAAAATGGAAGGGAGGCCCTTGAGACAAGGAAGGATGCGTGCAGCTCCTATTCAAACACAGCCAATAGATTAAAAGGAGAAAACTCTCCAACAATGATTCTCAAGAGAGGTTTTGACAGAGAGCTTTTGCAACAACAGAGGAATGCAGCAACATTACTTCCATTCCAAAAAGCCACTCTCTGCGGCTGGCAGGACACTGGTAACTAATCAGCTGCAAGATTGCAAGCGCCTTTCAGCATCTGGGGAGGCTCACGTGTTAATAAACCATATACATAACGTCACTGGTTTTATGAGCCAGACCTTGAATGGAAGGGGGAAGGGAGAGCGATACACAGTGCAGCCTAAAAGAATCGTATGGCCAGGAAACCACTCACAGCTGGCTTGAGTTAAGCAGCACCATGAGGGAATTTACACAGAGCGGGATGGATAGAGAAGGGGAAGGTGGAAAAAAAATACCCCAGCCTGGCAAAAACTTTTGCAGTTATAGAAGCAAAAGGGAAAGAATATTTTCTGAGTGTGGACTTTTATATAAAAACTTTTATATAAAAACAGTGTTTTCTATTTAGTATATATGCTGTGCAGCAAGAACTGGGGTTTCCTAAGAACCTTAAAGTCTAAAAATGAGGAGTTACTAGTCCTCATGGCTGATCATTCCAGTTTTGAAAAGTTGCAGGATCTCGGAATCCCAGGGCAGAGCTTCCATACTCTGCTCACAGTGGTGCAGAGATTTCTGCAGAATTTAGAGTGGTCAAAAACTGCTTGGCTTTCCCAAGATCACTCCACCCTGCCTGGACAATACTAAGTGGTTTGTGTCTTCTTCCTCCTCCACCCCTACCAGAACAAAGTATGGTAGGAAACAATAAGAGCTAACCTTGTGTTTGCCTCAAAATACATGAAGGGGGAGGGTATTTAAAACCCTTCCCCAATGAATCCTCCCCAGGCATCAAAATATTTTTCCCCAGCTAGCTTCAGAGACCAGAAATAAAGTCCAACTGAAGAGGAGCATTTTCAAGAAAGAGACAGCAGGGCAGAGGGAGAGAGTTAAGCATTGCTTCTGTCTGCCAGTTTCCTCCTTCACATGTCTCTCTGTCCGTTTTATCTTAGCAAACACAGTTTGGGAAGATGTGGTCAACAAAGTAATGTGTTTGTTACTCTACCCCAGTACCTTCTGGGGGGATCTTACTTCAAGTACCATCTTCCAACTGTGTGAAGAGGGGAATTCTCTGTAACAGCCCCAGAACTATGGAGTCCATCCATTTCTGAAGTTTCATGTCCTCATACAGATATCGAAGACACACACACACACACACACACACACACACACACACACCGGGAATCTGTAAGGTAACAGGAGATCAATTCATGGCCGAAAAATACTGGGGCATTTTTAAAAACACTCCTTAGTTCAGTTGACTTCTTGGGACAGTTCCAGAGTAAGGCGTATGGAGGACTGTTTCCTTCCTCTCCCTATTTGTCAATCTGACACTTTTATTTATCAATCTGACACTTTTACTTAGAAACAAATACCTTTTATTATTAATTTTTCTTTAATCACCTTGGCCTCCACAATCTATTGCTGTCATGGATTGCTGGAACCTTTCTCTACTAATGATATGTTTTGGTGCACGAGGTCCGAGCAAATCTAAGAAAAAGAGTAATTTACTAGATTGGCTTTTATTTTTTTGTTTCTCATGAAGTCATTTTCCTGAGGCAAAAAGTAATGTTTACCCTGGTTGCCACAGTAATGGGGGGGGGGGGGAAAGGAAGAATAAGAATTCTTTCCTTTTTTGTTGGCAAGGCTTGGAGTGACAGATCTTTACAGAAGAGGATGAAAAGAGAGGGAGAGAAAACGACAAGAAGATTTCACTTGCACACTTTAAAAAATGACTGTGACTCAGCTCAAGAATACTTGCCAATTCACATAGCTTTTTGCAAGAGATCGTCTGTCTCTCTTCCTTGGACACTTAATGCAGATTTCTGAAGTAATTAAAGAGTCATTAACGTATCCCATACATGTCCATCTTTATGCACACAGATGCACCAACTATTCATGCAGTGAGCAGGAGTGGCATCCTTTATGATAGACCTCTGGAGAGAGTGGAACAAATGCCATCCATCATCTGCCTTTTCCTTCACCTGCTCATTCAATACCCTGCTGGGCTGCTGCTAGCATTTCAAACCCCTGAGCAACCTCAAACCTGTGTTGGTCAAAAAACAAACAAAACCACACCTCACAATAAAATAAAAATTGCCAGAGAGAAATCAAATCTTCTTGCTCCAAAATTAAGAATATTTCCTATTTTTCAATCAAAAGTTCACAAAGTGGTTTAGACAGCAAAATGAGTAAATGAGGGGAAAAATGGATCCCTGTCCCAAAGCACTTGCAATCTTAAAGAAAAGGATACACTAGCAAATAGACACTGGTATGGATACGGATAACTGCTCTCTCCCTCCCACTACTTAAAAGGGGTGGTTACCTCTTTGCACCCTTAGCAAGGGCTAGCATATAAAACAATCCACTCTTTTCCAAATAAATATTATTTGACACTTTATAAGACTAATCCCAGGACAAACAATAGTCAAACATGACATTTAAACTGGTTGGCTTTGTTTATGGATTTTGATGGGGGTTTTTAAAAGCATGTTGCAGTAAGCTATTTTTGGCATTTCTCTTTTAAACAGATAGGTAGGGCATAAATATTTTGAAATGCATAGTTGGTAGGAATGACTCAGGTGTAACAGCTGCCTGATTATCAGGGAAAATTCGTTTTCCCAGGCTATGACTATCCGAGGTAACATAATCCCAATTACTGTATAAAAAGCACTGGCAATGATGTTACTTCCCAGGCCAAACCCATTCTGTTATGCCCCATTTTTAACCAACTGAAGTTACCTGGCACAGCATCATGATGCATTTCTTGTGCAGCCCCCTCAAGCATGTGGGCTCCTCTAAACTCAAAAATGAAACCCCGCAATCTACAAGCCCTCATGACGAGAGCTCACCCACCACCACCACCACCGCCCAGTCCCATGCCATTACTAAACACTAGTGAAAAGATTAGAAACTTAAGGAAAGCTTAGATTTTAATCTCAGGACTGGTTTCCTTTTAATGGGTTGTATCCAAAGTTGTTCTGCATGGAGGGGTATCTTTGCCAATTCCCCTTTCCTAAACCTGCAGCGCTCCCTGAAGATGAAGACTGACAGACCCTCTGGAACAGGGAAGGCTGCAGATGGAAGGGGAATCAGCAAAAGATCACCCTGCCCAACAAACAGATGTGCCCTTGCAGAAGACATTATTAGGATACAATCCTAGGTTTTAACCACAGTCAGCTCATCCATGAGGCCCACAGATTGCCTCAGGCAGATTGGCAGGGGGCAACCATTTCTGTCCGCCCAATCAACTCCAGTGTTCCTCCTTCTCCCACTTCCTGGACTGGAAAAAGGAAGAGGGGAGATGGATGGGAAGAGGAAGCATGAAAGAAAAGAGAGTGACGGACTAGAAGGTGACAGATGATCGAGCCCTCTCTCCTCTCATCCACACTTCCTCTTCTGTTCTCCTGGTCTTCTTTTTCCAATTCAGGAAGTGGGAGAAGGAGAGGCACATCACCAGGTAAGGCATAACAGGGGACAGGAGGCCTCAGACAGGTGCTAGTCTTAACTCCAAGAAGAGCCCCCTCAATGCACTCTTGCATCTAAAAAGATAATGTAGCGAACACATTTCCACAGAAACACACAGATCAGCCAAGAACCAAGTGCAGTTCAGTAGCAGGATACAGGTCTGAACCCATCTGAACCAATTCCACATTAACGTTTGGTGACACTCAGTCCTGCCTTGACCCAAACCATCTACCATATTTGTGGACTAGTTATTACATTTTCACCTCACCCTTCCTCTGAGGAGAAGCACACACGATCCCCTTTTGCTTTAGCCTCTCAAAAAGCCAGCAAGGTAGGCTAGGCAGCAGCAACGTCATTAGGGCACGCGCGGCCCAAGGGCGGGGCGTGCGTCACCCTAGTGACCCCCCAGACACACATCCTATGGCCGCGCCGTGATTTTTTGGGGAGCGACCCGACGGGACGCTGCCCCGGGTGCCGCCCCTCGCACCTTTCGTTCGTTGCAGCCGGCTCGGGGACGTCTTCCCTGGCCAGCTGTCTTGGGCCTTCTGACGAGGCCCACTGCGTCACAACGTAATTTATACCTTTTTTCGCGCATGCGCAGACCGTTCTTGAGGGAAAAGGGCTGCCCTTTTCCCTCAAACGGTCTGCGCATGCACGAAAAAAGGTATAAATTACGTTGTGACGCAGTGGGCCTCATCAGAAGGCCCACGAGCGCCGGCCTGAGAGGACGCTCCAAAGCCTTCTCCCGGCCGTGGAGCCTCCGGAGGGCGATGCGCTCTGCAGAGGGCGCATCACCCTTCTGCGCGCGTCACTCTCCTGGCGGCCCACTCTCCCCACCGCACTCCAGCGACGCCACTGCTAGGCAGAGAGTGTTACTTACCCAAGGTCAGCCAGCAAGTACACTTGAACTCGGGTCTTCCCTGTCATAGTCCCTCACTCTAGCCTCTGCATCACATTGGCTAAGGAAGAATAGCCTTCCTTAGAGGTTTCGGAGCAAAGATCTGACAGTCATTTTTTTTTAAACGTAGGATGCTTTGCTTCATAGCACAAACCTGCACACAATTAAGCATGCCCCATACACACTAATGCCATCATTAATCCATTGCTTTCTGCTAAATTTTATCCATGTTGATCAGAATTAAAGAAAATCAATTAATTTTTTTAGCTCTGTGAATCATTGAAAAAAATTGATAGAGAAAGACTAAATGGGGATAAGAGGCAGGAACAAGAAAAAGGATAACAGGAAAATAGGGAGGACATAGAAACAAATCCATATTTGGGACTGCTGAGTTTTGGACAGAGAAGAGGTCTTCCATATCAATACTTTTCTCTGCATTAATGAGGGTTAGAACCATGATCTTGCTTCTCTTATGTTGAAAGCAAAGATTCTCAGAATTCCAGATCACGCTGTATGCAACAGATGGACTTGGTCTGTCTCTGCTCTGTTTTTTCTCATCCCTGGCCTGACTGCTGATTTTGTCCACCTTCACAATCTTGCTGGATTAATGAAGTTTTGGCTTCAATTATGGCAGAGGCAACTATAGCTTTCCCTTCCCTCCCTCAGTCTCCTGGATGTAGCAGGACTTACTGGGAATTGTGAAAACAGACAGTTTGAGGGAGGGTATCGTAAGCTGTGGAAACCTGATCTCATCTCGTGCTCATAAGCATCATTACTCATCTGTTAAGTTTTGCCTTTGCTGGCTGAGGGAGAGAACTCCACTCCGTCAATCCTCGAGTGTTTAAGAGATGGCCAGTTGCCAGGCACCAGCTGCTGAAAATCTTAGAGACCTGGGCCCCTTTTTGTAAGGTGTGGGCGGAAAGAGCTTTGTTATAAATCACAAAAACGAAGGGCCATCTAAGCTAGTGGATAAGAACATTAAGAACTACATAGCTACATCAGAGCGGGATTGGTCAAGCCCAGTGTTCTGTCTCCAGCTATGGTCAGCCAGTCAGATGCCTCTGAAGCTCACATGCAGCGAGATGGGAATGACCATCTCCAGTGGTTGATCCCCAGACTCTGGCGGTTAAGGGAATGCCAGATACTTCTGAACTTAAAGCTCCATTAGCTATCAAGGCTAATAGCTGCTGAGAGATCTATCTTCCATGAATCTTTCTAATCCTTTTTAAAAACAATTTAAGCTAGTTAAAGCCATGTAAGCCAAGCCGTTTCCACACAATCACTGATCGCACATCGCAAGCATGCTTTAGACATTACGCCATACACCACTAGGTGACATTTTGGTGATAAATGGAGCAAAATGCTGTCGGCATGTAACAGGGGGTGGGGCTCCAATTTTTTTCTTCTCCCCCTGATCTGGCCAGATGTGCACACATATCCAGGATAGATACTGCTGAAAGCGCATGGTAGGATGGTGCGTAGCTTCCAAAGAACTAAAATATTTCTCCAAATACAAAAATGTCAGTTTTGAGTGCTCATATGATCAGTGGCATAGTTACCATGGGGCAGCTGGGGTGCCCTGCCCTGGCCAGCAGTACCGGGGGGCACTCACCGGGGGTCCACCACTCCTCTTGGTGTTTGACAGCTTCGCTCCAACTGGAGCAAAGCCGCCGAAAACACTAAGGGGTGTGTGCAGCGGCGGATGCCCCATGTCTTTCGGCCAGTTGATCGGCTGGCTGAAAAATTAAAGGGGCCGTCCACCTCTTAGTGTTTTCGGTGGCTTCACTCCAATTAGAGTGAAGCCGCTAAAAACACCAAGAGGAGTGCACAGGACCCAGAAGTAAGGCCCAGAAGTGACATCATGATGTCACGTGATGTCATGATGCCGCCCAGGCCCCCAATTGCAAAGCTGCCCCGGGCTACCAATCGCCCGGCTATGCCACTGCATGTAATATCCTGGTAACAAATGGGAAACTAAAGGGCAATTAGCAAAGACAAAGAAAAACAAACCAACCCGTGATTACATGAAAAAGCCTTAAAAAAAGGAAAGATGATGGGGGGGGGGGCAGAGGAGTCAGAGTCTTGTGAACAAAAACTAGGATCAAGAAGCAGGAAGCATCCAGATCCCCAGAAAGGAGTGTCACTTCTGCAAGGAGCACCAGAAAAAAGTTATGGTATTCAGCCCCCTTTAGGAGAGATTCTGAGAGGAAGCCCACATGGCCCCTTCGTGTTGTCGAGGCATTGCTCTTCTGCCATCAGCAGGAATTGGGCCTATCACTGTAGTTCCACGTGGTACTTAATATAGTGCTATATTCCTCATTACAATCTGTTCACACAGCAAAGGCAACAATAAGCTCCATTATCGCACTTGCCGCTGCAATCCCAAGTAAAATGAATGAGCAAATGTTAATCTGTTTATATACATATGCATAGATTGAAAATTAAGAAGAGACAGAAGCCCTCTTCAGATATTCTTGCAAGGGGCTCTCTCCAGAATGCTTGTATCAGCTCTGTGCTTGCCACTGATGCATGCCTTCAACCCGCCTGGCCTCCGTGGCGGTTTAGCAAGAATGCTGCCAGTGAGTGCGCCTAGCCTCTGTGGTGGCCTCCTGTGGCCTTGCTTACCTGGCGGTCCAGCAAGGATGCTGCTGGCAAGCGCACCCAGTGTGAGGCCGCAAGACGCCACCAAAGAGGCCAGGCTTCGGGCCAGATGCTGTGGGCAAGAGGAAGGTCCGCTGCTTCCCAGAACCACCGTGACGCTCAACACACGGAGGCCCCACCCTCTTGGGCAGCGATGCGGGAGCATGGCAGCAGCCAGCTACTTTGCCATCCCCCCCATGGTGTGTAACCTGGTGCGGTTTGCACCCCCTGCACCTCCCTAGTGACACTACTGAAGGGAGGACAACACTGAAAACACTGTACGGCAATGGTGGGGCAGCGATGCCACCTGGATTCTCCACAATACTGTACCTAAGTTGTGTAAATTCTACAGAAGATAGCTAGAGCGGATGCAATCATGCTCCATCTAAGGGTGAAAAATCTCCTATTATGCAATACGTGCCAATTGTCCCTGGGGTCATATTAGCGTTGAGAGCATAATGTGTCACCTGGACACCCCTGGAAAAAGCAGAATCTTCCTAGTAACAACATCTGTGATTACGGCAGCACTCTTTTCAGCGGCTGCAATCACACGGATCTTTTCCAGGTAGCTGCAGCTGTATCTGTGGAGGGCCGGGGTCACATGTTAGATTTTGTACAGGTACCTCTGACTGTGTGAGCCAGTTCCAAGTGATGTCAAAGTTGTACCACATCAGGCAATGGGAGGCAGAGCTAGAGATCTCCTAGGGCACAGCCAACTCACACATTCCAGTGATTGTGACAGTTGCAATTTGCATGGAAAACGTCAATATGTGAACCCAGCTAGGGCAAGTGCCAACAGAAGGAAACTACAGAATCATAAACATTGCAGGTCATTTTAGCTGCAACAGTACTGTTTGTTAGCTTCATTTCTCCCTAAATGTCCATAAAAAACAGAACTTGCTGCTGCTCTGAATGTTGTGTCTTCTTTGAATACTGACAATAAGAACAAGCAATGAGAGTCAGCGTCAGAAAGAGACACAGTCAGGTTGGGTGCCAGAGGCGAAACAAGGGTGGAGCGAAGGCAAGTAGTTTTGCAAGACTCCGTTACACTGGAGTCAGCGGCCCCTCCCCCTTGCTGTTGGAGCCATTCCAGCAGCAACAGGGGAGTGTCCTGCGTGTTGCCTTTGCTGCCAGAATGGCTCCAACAGCAAGGGGGAGAGGCCGCTGACTTCAGTGTAACAGAGTCTTGCAGAACTACTTGCCTTCGCTCCACCCTTGTTTCGCCTCTGTTGGGTGCTAATCCCCCCCCCCCCCCCGGGGCTGAGGCAAAAGTATAAGAAGCAGAGACTGGTACCTGAGCTTGTCTGCTATGAGAATCACCCTTCTCTCCAGGAGCAGGGATGCAAAGACTCTGCTTAAGTGCCGGATGCTGAGTGAGGAGAACAGGGACTCAAAGTCGACGTGCTCGAGTCTAGAGTCAAGGGGCCGACGCAACTCTATTACCTGAAAGAATGGGTACAGAATACGGTTTATTATCTCAGGATCAGCATCATGGTGGGATCCTTGGCCAAGTGGGATCCTTGCACACATCGATGTGCATCAGTCTACCCTCTTGCACTACATTTACTTCCTGAGTCTACCAGCCCCCGTTGCTCCCAGTTTTGCTCTTACTTCTGTCCCAGAGCCAGGCAGAAAGTTCTTGATGGTGATGGTGCGTCCCAGAGCTGGGAAGGGGGCCTCCATGACACTCCTCATGAGAGGCTGCACCAAGGCAGGGGAAATCCCACGGCGTTTCTCCACTTCATCCAAAATCTAAGAGGAGAGAAAGAGATAAGCCAAGGCACAAAGATGGCAGAGGACAGCCTGCAGAAAACACATCTGTTTCACACTTCTGTTCCTCCTCTCTCCCTTATTTTAATCTCCCCCAGTTTCCAAGAATACCAGGGTGTAAGAAAGCAGGCAACGCAGGAGATCCGCAATTATCTCCTGAGGGGTTTGGTGTTTGCTTTAAAGTTGGTACCAGTGAAAGCTCCCATTTTGAATTTATTTTATACTGCTCTTCCTCTAAGGAGCTCAGGGTGGTGTAGGTAGTTCCTTACTTCTTTTTGTACTCATGACAACCCTGTGAGGTGGGTTAGGCTGAGAGATAGTGGCTGGCCCAAGGTCACCCAGAAAGCTTCATGGCTGAGTGGGGATTTGAGCCTGGATCTGGATCAAGTCCCTCCAGCGGTTTTTATTTATTTGTTAACTGCAGGAAATCCTAATCATGTATCACATCTAGCTTTGCCTTTAGTAAGGCTCATCAGCAGACTGGCCCTGGGAGACAGTTGCCCTTGTTTTGTTATGTATGATATATGCATGCCAAAGAACAATAGCCACAGGGTGTAGGACTGTGGACTGGGAAAAGGGCGTGCCCCTGCAGAATAAGCTGAGGGAATCTGATCAGAGAGAAGGGCAAGTACAGTACTCCCCCCCCATATCCGCTGGGGATATGTTCCAGGCCCCTCCGTGGATACTTGAAACCGTGGATAGGAGAGAACACCCCTCCGTGGTTTCCTGAGGGCCCCCCGCCCTGCCTCCCCTGCGGGCAGGCGTGCGCCCCCCCCCCCGCTCTTATTTTTCTTTCAGCAAGCTTTGTTTCTTCCCTAAAACAAACAGAGAAGCAGCCTCCATCACAGGCAAGTAGAACGAGACTAAGTCCTAGAGAGGCTCTGCAAGGTTTCTGTTAACCTTGCAGAGCCTCTCTAGGACTTAGTCTCATTCTACTTGCTCCTGTTTGTTTAAGGAAAAAACAAAGCTTACTGGGGAAAAAAGTAAAAGCCTGGGGGGGTCCCCCCGCAATCCGTGGATAACTGAAACCGTGGATAGCGGATCAGTGGATATGGGGGCCCACCTGTATTCCACTCTCACGAAAAGGTGGCCTACTATATCTCCACCTTTATCCAATTCCCCCTGTATCAACACACATTGTCCATCTCCCTCTCCTTCACCTTAGAAAAGAGATTGAAGCATCCTAGACGGCTCACAATGCAGTAAACTTCAGGAAGACGCTTCCCTTTCCCGTTGGGCTTTCAAGAGAGACAAACAAAGAAATACCCACACAAGCACATAATTAACTAGAAAAAGCAGAAAGTTGAAAAGACCACACAGTATGCCACACAGAAATTCATGTTCCCCAACACTTACTGTAGTCCTTCTTACAAAACTTTGAAAATATGAATATATGTAC
The DNA here is from genome assembly GCA_026170595.1 of Plestiodon gilberti rubricaudatus. Classification (NCBI taxonomy): domain Eukaryota; kingdom Metazoa; phylum Chordata; class Lepidosauria; order Squamata; family Scincidae; genus Plestiodon; species Plestiodon gilberti. The sequence continues at coordinate 113,716,419 of JANXHW010000005.1, forward strand.
TTAAAAGGCTTTGGGAAAACAAATATTATTCCAGCTTTCTAAAATAATTATTTAGTTGGATTCTCAAACAAGGACTGCAACATAAAAAAGGAAGTGACTGCTTGGATTTGGTTACAGAAACAGAATCGTTACTTTACGTATTGTAGTGAAATTCATGGCTATAAACAAAAGTGTGGAATAAATATAGGCAAGGACTTGTTCTAGCAGTTTCCCCTTTATCTTCATGAAATTGGCAATGCGTAACTTTGACACTTGGCAGAGATATAAATGTCTCTAAGGTAGGACTTTTTATTCCTTTTGTGGAATAAAATAAAACAAAAACAAAATTCCTTTTGCGGGTACCACTTTTGTGAATATCACCACTACCACCAGAGGCAGGAGCTCTCCAGAGGAGCAGGTGGCTTGCCCCCCAGGTGAGACCTTCACTCTGCCCCTTTCTTCCCCATCTTAGGATTCCTTAAGAACGCAGTCAGGAAAATAATTAAAAGTTGGCTGAAAAGTTGTTAATGACTGCATGCATCCCAACTGCAAAATAAGCATAAGCTTCCTTCCAAGGAAGAATGGATAAGGAAACATCAGCAAACCATGTTAATGAACCGAGTTCCATTATTACAAAAGACAATGGGAAGACATCAGACCCAGGCGATTTTCCCTTTTGGAACAATGGTGTTTTCTCATTGCTTACTGAAGAGAAAACAACCCATTTGAAAATGTAAAACAGGAAATATTGGCTGTTGTAATGTATCCGATATCCTGCCTGAGGAAACTGTTTACAGTACAGGAGGATGTCCCCCTTTTTGGGCACTGTAGTGTTAGAAAAAAACACCGATAGTTACCAGTAGCCTTCTGCAGTATCCAAACCTTTGGCTGCCATCTTCACTAGTCAAGACAAATGAGAAAGTCTCACTGAAGGAAAGAGAGATAAATACAGAATAAACTCACAACACGGCTTTATATGCATATAAATACACACAGGTCATGAATTCCTGGAACTGTACTACTTGCAGTAAGAGGCATACCACAACTGAATATTTCCCTAAGTTATAAAAAAAGAGGGGGAAAATACAGTCCTGCATGTATTTTGCTTTTTAATTTATTACATTTATATCTTGCCTTTCCTAGTCTAAGGAGCTTATACATACAGTAGTTCTCTCTCATCCTATTTTATCCTTACAACAGCAGCAGCATAAGTTAAAATGTTTGTTACGGGGTTAAAAGCCATGATAAAACATAAAAACAAGTTTAAAACAATCTTACAACAATCTTGAGAGGTAGACTAGGCAAAGAAAAATTGGCCCAAGCTCATCCAGTCAGTTTCATGGTAAAGCGGGGTTTTGAATCCAGGTTTCACCAATTCTAGTCCAAAACTCTAGTTACTATACCACACTGAATGCAGCACAGAAAACCTCCAATATGGTCCTACCTGCAAGGTTCCCAAAGGCTGACCACAGTTTGATGCAGTGCACTAAACTAGATGGACTTTGGATCTTATCTGGCAAGGCAAATCTTTAGTAGTCATATCTACTTTTTGGGAAGAACCCTCGTTGCCAGTTGGTTATCATAATTACTTTACCATTCCCCTATCAGGCATTATTTGGGGTGGAAGTACACTAATTAAGATTAATTACATGAATTAACTAGTTAAAAATTTCTTAACTTGCCTGGCAAATTGGCAGACGGGTGTCCAGTCTTTCGCATCTGGGAAGCAAAACTGAGGAATGGCTTTCAACTGGTCCTCTGCCTCCCTCATGAATTTGAAGGAACGTTCAAGCTAGCAGAGGAAAAAAAACACACACAGAGACAGAGGGGGATGTTTCCGATTAGTTAGGTGGGAATGAAACGACTTAAAGCATTTTTCCTGTGATAAGCTGAGATGCGATGACAGAGGCTTAACTTTTGCCTGGAAGATATCAACATAGCTGCTTGCCTAGCTCACCTGACCTTCTACATTTTCCTCCTGAACTAAGAATTTTTCTTTCTGAATGCCCTCATGGCATGCCTTATAATCTTATGGATTACTCCATCTAGCCAACTCCGGTGTGTATCAAACTCTTTGGAATGGAACCTCATGCTCCCTTGCATACCATCATGGCTAAATCCAACATTTTCAGAAAAGCCTTAAAGCGGATCCGCACCGCACGTGTTCGCGTTGGTCGCGTTCCAGCACGTTCCAGGTGTGTCCGACATGCCAAAAGTCGCCTCGGACTCCACTTGAGACAGGACGGGATGCGACCAGCCAGCGGGCGAACGCCGTCATGGGCAAATAGCACCACACCGGACGCACGCAGACTTGGCTGGACACGACGTCCCGAGCCGCGTGCGATGTGGATGCGCCTTTAAATTCATAACCAGAGTGCTTTGTTATCCAAGAATAATCTCCATATGTCTGAAGCAAGCCCACCTCTCACCACCCCAGAAAATCCTTGCACTGTCTATTCAGCCAACAAAGCAAGATGACAGAAAAGCCCATTCCATCACGTGCCCCACCTTTAATGGAAACTGCTGTGTGACCTCAGGGACATAAGGAGCACAAGCCTGCTTCTTGTGCAATGACACCACCACAAAGTACTCAAAGAGCTGCCTCTCTTGGTACTCGATCAGATCCCGCTCCAAGGTCTGGTACCTGGGGGCTTGTTTCAGGCGCGACTTCACATGAACCAGGCGCTGGCTGTGAGCTATGCAAAGACAAACAGTTGTACAGTGCGGTTTTACATGCTATTCCCACACTGCATTGCAGATGCAGTGTGTTTTTACATGTTCACCAGGACTTAAAACATGTTGGTATTATTTCATGCCACGATCAGCAACAAGATGTTGCCAATTCATGCCAGAGAGCTGCAAAGCAAAATGATCAAGGACCAAGATTAAATACAATATTAAAAAGACATGGTACCATGAGCTTTAATCTATTCTAGGAGGACACCAGAAGGAGGGAGAGCAACACAGCACACTCTCTGAGGAGTCAGAGCATGACACAGAAGCTGGCTTTATAAATTGTATGCTACAATATCTACTTGCAAAATTATAAAGACATGAAGTTTGGAACATTGGCCCTTGTGCCCTATCTGTGTTGATCATTGTTAAACTAGAATGCTAGAAAAACACACTTTTAAAATACACCGTTAAAAAAACATGATAGGCATATTAAAACAACAAAACAATTGCCACAAAACAAAAGTGTGGCAAAAAACAAACAAACCACTACATACATGAGTATTAAGTGCAATTCCATAGTTGGTTTCGTTCTGATTGAGTTCTAGAGGAAAATCTAGACTGCCCCCACTAAGTACCTGCTCTGTTCTGGCAAACAACCCCCTGCTAAAGACCCTTGGGGCAAGAGGATCTCCAGGAGCCTTGTCCCAATGGCATTTAGCAGGGGATTGCTATTTGCCTCCCACCAGGTATTTTCAGACCTGCAAATTCTTAAAATCTCCCTATTGAATTCAGTCGAGATATTGAATTCATTGGTTTGTAGAGTGGGAGTCAAATAGATTGTTGCCAAAACCAGATTCTGGACAAAAGCTGTATTCCAGACAGACAAGGTCCAGTCAAGAGAACCAGGAAATCTGGGGCAGAATCTGGTAAAGCCCAATTAACATCTCTTCTGGCCGTCAATATCCCACTTCACCACACATTAGCACCCACCCACCCACCTCACTTCTACTTTAAAAGAAATGAAACGCAAACCCAAAATGTTAAGGCAGAACTTTATTTTCATCCAAGCTGGAATTCTAAAGTTCCTCAGTGAATCGATCTGTCAGGAAGCCAAATGACTACATTACTCATTTCTACAATATCTCCATGTCTATGCAGGTGCAGAAGAGATCCTGAGGTCTGTAGCAGGGGCTGGGGTGGGAGAAGAGTTCGGTGAAAATTGGCCCTCCAATCCTGTCAGCGCAAGGTCCCAGAATTGGCCATATTCTCCTTTGCCTCCCTCACGTGCTTTCTCTCTTACCTTTCAGTTTCTCTTCAGTGTCACTGTCTGATTCACTGTTCTCATCTGTAACTAAAACGAGAGGGGAAAAGGAGAGGGAAGCAGAGAAGAAAGGTTATTTTCTTTAACAACAACAACAACAACAACAAGCTCTTCGGAAGCAGGCAAAGCTCAGACTTTGAAATCCTCTTCCCCAATAATGTAGAATACAGGCCACACTGGACCTTCCGGGTCTATCACCACTTGAGCACATGTGAACATACGAGGCTGCCCTCAACCAAGTCAGACCATTGATTCACATAGTCCAGCAATGTCTGCTCTGGCTGGTAGCAGTTCTCTGAGGGGTTGGCAGGAAGCCTTGACTGCCCTTTTGGCTGAAGTTGCTGGGGACTGAATTCGGTACGATCAGCACACAAGTCACGTGTTGTACCACTGAGCCCCCATCCCTTTCTATTGCAATTCATAGTAGGCTTCTTTTAGACTCTTCTTGTCATGAATACCCAAATTCCAGCAGCCATACAGGGAGTCATAAGTCAGATTTAAGGACAAGAAAGTTAGGATGTATACCAAAACAAGGTCAGTCTAGGGAATACTGGGAGCCCCTCCCCCTCAGGAAGACTCTGATCATCTGACCCTCTCTGCCTGAGTGGGAGGGGCTTCCCAGATGCTAGGACTGAGTCACGCCGGAACCACCAGAGAAGGGGAATTCCTGTCCATAAGAAATAACGTACATAAGAGTTAATGGGGACTGTACGTACAACCGTGTCTTTTATTGGACTTAAAAAGGTGGAATTTTCTCTCATAAGCTATGGAATAAGATAGGGATAGGGACCATAGACAGTGGCAAGTAGTCCAGAATATGTATAAATCCTGACCTCGAGGTCAAATGATTATGGCGAACGCTTCCCAAAGTAGTGATGGTGTAAGGGAACGTGGCTGCTGGAAATGAGGCATCCTTTGTGGGAGGCTAAGAGAGGCCTCCTAGGACCTGTAGATGTATGGCAAGGAAATGGGCCACCGCACTCATTAGACCAGGGGCTGGTGGTTGGAGCAGGTCAGACTATGGTCTTGCTAGAAGACACCAAAAGAGCCTCTGATCCGGAGCTCTACTCTATTCCAGCAGCAGCAGCAGCAGAATGTACTCTGCCCTTCGCAAGCAGCAAGTCAGCCAGCCACCCTCTCCCACATCCTGTTCCCCAAAGGGTGAAGTGTCAGAAGCTGCTAGGAAACGTTTCTCCAAGTTCTCACCACACCCCAGATTTATGCACACCTTGAAAGGGCCAAGAAACGGACATGGACCTGTTTTCTCTTTTCAGCAGCAGTCTCCTGTCCGTATAGAGGATGGTGTAGTGGTTTGGGAGTCGGACTCAGACATGGAAGATCCAGGTTCAAATCCCCGCTCAGCCATGGTTCAAATCCCCGCTCAGCCATGAAGCTTCCTGGGTGACCTTGGGCCAGTCACTATCTCTCAGCCCCACCTACCTCACAGGGTTGTTGTGAGGACAAAAGGAGGGGAGGAAATATGTACACCACTCTGAGCTCCTTGGAGGAAGGGCAGTATAAAAATGTGAAAAATAAATAAATAAAATAAATTCTGCCCTTGGAGGTCCCTTTCAGCTACTTAACACTGGGGAGCACTAAGCACACACTAGCACTACGGTCCACAGCCTAACTTTCAAGCGCTGTTCAAGAAAATGGTCCAAGATTCCCTGAACTCACACGCTGCCTTCGACAAGGTTCCTTTACCTCTTCCCGAGCTGCTCTCTGTAGATTGCGACAACCTCTTGACTCGCTTCTTCCCTCTTCGAGCCTCATATATGGCGTTGATTTTTAACACCAGCTGCTTAACACAAAGGGAGGAGGGGGAAATTAGTGTCTTCCTTCTCTACAGAATCAGAAAAGCTAAACATGCTGTATGGACACTTTGCACTAATCAATAAGTTCTTTTGTTTCTTGCCCAATCTGTTCCTTTTGTTTAATGATCATCTTTCCACCATGCTTTTTCTTCTTCTTTAGGCAATTCTACATATTTTTTAAAAACTGCTCTTTTTTTAAAAAAAATGCTCATAGATATTTAATTTGTACAGGTACTTTAAGTGTACAAGTTAGTTTGGAGATATTTTTCCTCTGATTTATTTTTAAAGTCATAGAGCAGGGACAACTTCACACACGACATGGTAGCAAACCCATTCATGAACATTTGGGATCAGAACAAGTGCCTGAACCTCTGAAGGATGGAGAACATTAAAATACTTAAAAAAAAAAAAAAAACAGAAAGAAATGAAAAGGACACTAAGACAAGTGCTGATTTATTTATTTTTTTAAACCTATTTCCTACGTACTGGAAGCCTACATCATAAGGCCAGTTCACACAGCCAGATTTCCCTACATGTGGCAGCCACAATTTTGGGATCAAATGGAGAAATATAAAGCGGAATGTGCATGGCAGAAATATAAAGTGGAATGTGCATGACAGCTGGCAGTCATTTCCACTACTGTAGCTACACTGTTTCCGACTGCTGCAATTGCAGAACAGCTTCCAGCTGCAGCCACAGTAGGTTCACAAAACAGTAACTTCCTACGTCATTGCAGGAATGTAATCCTTGCAGGTCAAGGAGGGCTACAGTTCCTTGAAAAATGAATATGTGAACCAAACCACAGCCAAAGCATTCGAGACTAGGCACACAACACATGTTTTTCTCCACCATGACGATGACTGAAAACATGTGCTAAAAAAAACAAGCATTCCATGAAAGCTCAGACTCACTGGATCCCACATCAGCTGGCAAATTTTACAGCAGATCCTGTATTCTGTGCTTGCAATGCCATCATATCACCATGCAGAATATTGGAGAACTTGGGATATACTGTATCAACTTGAAATTGCTGGTGTCAAGGCTATATAATAAAGCCATCACAAAAACCTTGACTACCTTAAATTTCAAGTACTAAATGCTTCAGGGCCAATATGGTAGTGAGATTGCTAGGACACACTCCCAGGATCCCAGCCTTGGCTTTCGTTCCTTTCTGTATATCTATCATGGGCGCACCACTCATAAACCACATTCTTGAGAGAGGGAGCGTTGAACTCAAAGTAGCCTTTTTTCCTTTTGAAAAACATGTGATCAGCTTCACCCCCATAATCCACAAGATTTTCTAAATCCAACTTCATTAGCAATCAGCTTCTTTTTCAGGTTTACAATTTCATCTAGGTTTCATCCCACTATTCATCAACAATTCAAGGTAACTTTCAAGATAATTTACATCCTGAGCAAGACTTTTAAGAGCGGGAACGTGAAAGTGTTTTCGTTTTGTCCTTATTCTTCCAAGAAAAAAAAAATCCCCACAAAACATTACCTTAGGAATTTTTCTCCTCCTCTTGCCATTTTGAGGATCACCCAAAGAGAAGAAAGTATCATCAGGGCTGCTAGGGGTGGATGGGGGACTGATTTTGGAAGGAGAACCTGTCCCATCCCGGTTCGATTTCCGGATGTCCAGTAACTTGAAACTCCGCCGTTCTGAATTCTGCCGAAAAAAGATGGGTTTGGAGAGCAGCTGGGAGACAGAACAGAAAAGGGGATTAAGTCGATATCCTGGGGAGACTGAATTTCTCGATAGTAAAAGTAACTCCAAATGAGGCAAGGCAAGAGCATGCAAACGTGAGTTACAAGAATTCCTGGCAGATTACCAATGGCCTAATAAATTTCAGCAGCTGCTCTAGTTTTCACAGGATGGCCTAGCAAGACAATGGGAGGGCTCCCAATTTATTTTCTGCATCATGACAGAACCCTCAGTGGTTTGCCGAGAGGTCTTGCCCCCATGGCGGAAATAACTTTTATTGCTTGCACAAACCAGATCGTTGATCTTTATAAGAACAAAACAAGCCAACAGAACCAACCAGCCAAGCAACCACAAACATTTCAACTGGAGAACGCAGGAGCTACTGTGCCACATCAGACCCAGAAGTGACATGGTCCAGTCTGAGAGCTTGGTGGTCACTACCAGCTGCTTCAGAGAAGAGTTTAAGCAACCGTGGACTTGCATATTTTTGGATCTCTGCATTCCCTAACCCTGTCATTTAGTGATTGGCTCTATCCAGTAGCAACACAGTGGTCTGGCATCGTTCATGGTCTGTTGTGGTAAAGTGGTTAGAGTCCTGGGTCTGGACACAGGAGACCCAAGTTCAATCTTAGCTCAGCCATGAAGCTTGCTGGGTGACCTTGGGAAGGTTAACAAGGGTTGGCGTGAGAATAAATGAAGTAAGAATTGTAATGCACTCTGGGTATTGGCCTCAGAAGTGCCCCCCCCAACCCAAACGCTGAGGAAATGTCAGCTTCATCTCAACCTGGAGAAAAGTGGTAGAATACGTTCTACCAACAAGCAAACTGAAAATGCGGAATAGCTCCGAACGCTGATTAGTCATATCTAATTTGTATTACAATGCAAATACATTGAGCACACTTTTTCTGCCTTTGTGGAATAATAAGGCCTTTTTCCAATGCAACTGGTGAAATTGCCAGACTAGAAAAGGCAGATCTACGACTGAATAAAAGCACCTGTACCACTCAACTGTGCCAGATTATGTGTAAGCATCTCTATTCCCCCCCCCCCCCGGATCCCATATACTGTACATAAGCAAGAGTTAACAATACCAATATAGCAACGCCTGTTTCCACAAGCTCACAGAGATTGTTTTCAAAGTTCTCATGGTTTCTCCATATTAGTTGTGCCTCCAGCTTCAGCTTCAACATGCACCAAGATTTCCACATCCAATACACAGAGGCTGTTTTCACTTAGAACATAAGCCCTTGAAGAGATGTGCACCGTCTACATTCTATACAGCATCTAGCACAATTTAATGTGCTAATAAGCTTTAAGGAGTATAGAGAGGCCATCTGGGTAACTAGCACCTCTCTTCCTCAACTCCTAATTTCTTGGGCACAGACCCTGCTGATCCAAGTGTCTAGACTTTGGAATTGCTGCCAGTATCATGGGTCAGTGCAGTGGAATGTCAGCCCCACTTTGCTATTTGCCCTGTTAATAAAAACCTACAGGCACATAGCCTACAGGCACATAGGCTGTATGCCCTTCTTAAAAACAACAACAACAACAGGGTAATATTAGTGGGGGTAGGGGAAGAAGACAGCCCAAGAGAAAAGGATTTAGCCCCTGCCCCACACCATGCTCCTGGACTGTACCCCCCAGTTCCTATTTGCAATAAAACTTGAAGAGATGAAGATGCATTCACACATCTCCACTGTAAAAGTGCAGCCCGCCCCCTGGTAAGCCACAGGCTGTGACTGCCAGCTTATTCCCACAAGGAACAGATGGCCCCTCCCAAGCAGCAAGGAGGGCTGGTGTTTTTCCTTCTCTACCTCTTAAAGAGGCTGGGAAACAGGTAGAAAATAGTTACATCAGAGCACTATTCACTCCTCCAGATAACAGCAACTCAGAGTTGCGTATGCCAGAACATTCCACTCAGGCTTAGCTCTCCTCCACACATGGTCACACCCCTTCTCTCCCGTCTCCCCCAAGACAAGTATCTGTGTAAGATGCAGCTGCAGCAGTGTAAAGCTCTCTTGTGAATTGAACAGGGCAGCCCCTCCACAATTGTGCTTGCACATTCTGTACTAATAAACCTGTCCTCTTTTTTTGCTCAGTTACTCCTTTTATTGTTTTTCACGAACATCATTCTGCCAGTAATTTTAATATACCTTATTTGTTCTAATAGATTTAAAGTTCAATAATGGGTAACCTTGAGCTTCTTGGAGATGCAGAATAGAAGTGTGCAGAGTAATTAAATACATTAATTAAAAAAATCATAGCACCACACTGACTAAGCACAAGACGTGCAGGGATTAGAAAACTGGCTGCAACCAAAGCAAAAACGACCGGGGGGGGGGGGGGGGGAGGCAACACAGACCTGGTTCCTATAATGAAGAGCTTGCAAGCCTGGAGACCTCTCATGTGAATCTCAGGTCAATCTTCGGCCAGTTGCAGCAAGAGAGACTTATCAACAGATTAGAAGGTCCATCTCTCTGCCACCATCCTTTCCCAACCACATGCAAAACAGTCTGTTATATGGTCTTGTAGTGTTCCCACATGATTTTTGGTTGTGGGCTGCCAAGAGATGCCCGTGAAAACCCACAGTGGGGAGGAGATCCCACAGGAACGATGCATTCATCATTGGCCAGGAATGATGCATCATTCCCAGCCAATCCCAGAAGCACTAGGATTCTGCAGACTTAAATTTTATCCCCTTAAAAAAAAATCACCAAATTCAATAGGCAGGAAATTAACTCCAGCATGGCGTTAATCCAAGATGGGAAACCACATCACAGAGCAGATCAGTCATTCCATTCCCTGCAGGGCATCAACTTTCCCACCACACTACCTCCATGACGCCAGCCAAAACATATAACTTTGGGGCACGGGATGCTCCAGTCACACTAGTTAGACCTGGATACCTTTGTGGGTGTGCCAGGAACAGAAGACGAAGGAGACGCTGGAAAGTTCAGAACACATTTCTTCCCCAGGCACCGGCTGTTTGTCTCAATATCTTCATAGGGGTTCTCTTTTGCTGGCGGATCTGGAACAGGAAGCCAAAGGCAGAGAAACACACCGAGTCAGGACTTAGAAGATGCCAAAGCCCATCCAGTCAGCTTCTAGAGCTCTCTTGGTAGTTTGACATGTTGCAAAGCAGGGGAAGCTTTTCCCATCACTTAAACTCGGGGCCAGGAAAATCTCCATCTGTTCAAATTTCTGTGCATCAGGCAATTCCTACAGGCACAGGAGAATTACCAATAGAACCACCACCACATGTCAACCCTACTTGAGTATCAGCAGTCAGTGCAAGTGTCCTGGCCGAGTTGGATGAGACATTGGGGAGAAAAAGTAAAACATTAAAGAGGGAGAAGGGAAAGGAGTGACAGGTGGGCCCCAAGTTTGGAAGTCCAACACAGAGTCAGGTGTGCTTCAGCCACTGTTTTCCAATATGGCTAAGTACACTTAAGCCGGTGTTGGGTTGTGACCTGTAGTTTTAATACAAGCTCAACACTAACAATTCACATAACCACTGTCCAACTAGAGGCTGGTCCCAAATGGCACACTAACTATGAACCAGGCTGGAGAGTAGTATCACTGGGGAGTACTTAATTTCCTCAAACCCTATTAATTTCCTCCCCACCCCCCGCAACAGAAAGCTACTACAGAACTATTTCTGATCGAGCCTCTACCTGGGTACTGGTCAAGTAAAATGTTAACACAACTCTGCTCTTGTTGGTCAGATGGATTTTGAGAACCAAGAGGAGACACACACATATATAATGCAGCTACTAGAACATTGCTCTGATTCCTGGCTGCTCCAAGAAGGCACTGAAGCAAGTTTTTTTACATCCAGGAGATCAAATAAACTAAAATCCTACTATTTATATCTTAACCGATATGTAGACGACACTCAGAGTTGGCAATTATCCATCCTTGTCTCCCAGAGTCCTACCTAGGATATCTTCATAGACATTTTCCTCTGATAAAGTGCGCGTTAAGGCCAGCTTGGTCTGAGCATACCAATCCACACGACCATTCTCGGATGAGGACTGCAACAAGTCTTCAAACTCATAAGACTTCCTGTGACAGATTTGGGGAGAGGAGCGAGTCGAAAAACAGACTGATGGAGGACAAGATGCAGGATTCAGAGAAGTCAATGTAAACCAATCACTCACAAGCTTATTTGTCAGGATGGAAAATGCTTCATGTATTTGTCCCATGCTAAACACCACCAAAACCTGTATTTTTAAATCCCATGAACCCTCTAGCTTTACTGCTCTATATATCTCTACTCTTGTATCCCAGTAGATGCCTACCTGTGACCTTTGCTTCCTACTTCCACCACCCTCAGCCACCTGAAGGTCTCCTACTCCCTCAAACTCCTTCACTCTTTTGTCCTTGAGGTCCCTTATGCCTGGAATCACCTCCCAGAATACCTTTGTGGTGCCATCTCTCTAATTTCCTTCAAATCCCTGCTCAAACTCCCTTTCTTTTTTCCTGTGAAGCCTATGGCATAACCCTTACTCCCCATATCTTATTGTAACTAAGCATACCACTGAAATAGATGCACATTCTCCCCATTTATCCTGCCTCCATTTTCCTCCCCTTCCTCTGTTGTCTCCTGCATAGAATTCTAGACTGCAAGCTCCTCAGGGCATGTCCTCTTGAATGTTGTAATGCAACATGCACCATGCACACTGATGGCTAAATAAGTAAGATAATTTGGAAAGATAACATTAACCAAAGCCAAGTTGATGCAAACTGTGTGTTTTTCATTCTGCTTCATGACTCAAAACCAGGATGAACACAAACCACAAGGAAACCGCAAGGAGGAGTCTCGCAGTGGGCGAGCCATGGGGTTAAGTAGCTCTTTACTCCCCGAGTAATCTTGCTCAGTGGCCTTCAACCTTTCAGAGCAAAGGCCAAACTAGATGTTACATTGCAGTCACATGTTAGTATACTCCCTCTATTGCAAGGCTACCTTGGGAGAGGAAGTTTTGCAGTGCAGAAAGGACACAGGAAAGAGGGTGTTTAACTCCTCCTCTTCCAGTTTCCCCCCCTGAAACATTACCTCTCTTCCCTCCCTCCAGCACATTCCCCATTCCTTGGTATCTGAACTCACCTTGTGGCAGCACCTGAAAACCAAACCAAAATTCTGATAAGAGTCCCTGTTATGTAATGTGAGGTACTCTGACAAGGGGCATACTGCTGACAGAAATCGCCACACACCAGAGGTAGAGGTAATGGGAAATTCCATATTCAGCTGTAGCAAAACAAAATGATAAATACCTGTGATCTGCATTCGTCTTATGTTTTCCATTTCTCAGTCTTCGGCTGACAGCGGAAGGGGGAGGTGAAGAAGGGAGAGGAGGGGGAGGAATAGAGGGCAGAGGGGGCAAGTTTCTCTTGTTACGAACTGGTGGAACCCATCCCTCCTCACCCTCATGTTTGAAAGTCCGCCGAGGCTTGGGGAGTGGATTGATAAAAGGTTTCTTTTCTGGCAACCCTGGCTCCGTGTAGACATTTTCCTCATTGCCAGCTCTGCCCTTCACACAAGATGCTTTCACCTCTTCCAGGGTCCCAAAGATTGGCTCACTGGCTTCAGACTCCAAGCCAAAGAGACGCTTGCCGAGTTCTGGCTTGCAGATGCTTTCCTGGTCCTCAGAGGGGCTCTGCTGCCCGTCATCTGCTTTCTCTTGCAGACATTGTGGAGAATAATAAGTACCTGGTAATTGTGGCTGTAGCTCAGCTGAGCCTCCCTTCAAGGCCTGCTCCAGCTTCTTGACCTGACGCAGTACAGAGAGGTTCTCCTTCTGGCCCTCTTTCTTGCTGTCCTTCAGCTCACTGTCTTTACCCACATTGGCACTGGGCTTCTCTTCCTTTACCACCTTCAAGTCTACTTTTCTCTCAGTGGACTGCCCAGCACTTTTTGGAATTCCCATTCTCCTCTCATTCTCCTTACTTGCCCCTTTACATTCCAGCTGCCAGTTGAGAGGTCTTTTGCTGTCCAATTCCTTAGTCACTACACTTTCCCTGGTCATCTTCTCCACTACGCCCAAAAATGAACTGAGCTCCTCTTTAACGACTTGTTCTTCCTCCTTCCAGGACGATACAGCAGACTGAGTTTCCTTCTTCCCTTCCCATTCTGAAATCTTGTCCTTGATACTCAAAGGCTTATTTTTCAAACTGGCTTTTCCAAAAGTCCGCAGGTTCTGAGCACCTCCAATCTGCTTTCTTATGATCCTGCCACTTTCCCGGATGCCGAGGTCCACAGATGGGTCACCAATGATCATCTTGGGACCAAGCATGTTCTGCTGAAAGCAGTCCAACCTGGGATCCAACATCAAGTTTTCCAGTGCTTTCAGAGTGCTTTTTACCACAGAAGATGGCTCTGGTTTAGGTAACAGCTTGGGTGTGATGACAACCCTTTCCAAGCACTTCCCCTTTGAAGGCCCACGCCGAAATTCCGTCTTTGTGGTTGTATTATTTAGACTTGCAAACCTGATCCTAGGTAGTAAGGAGGGGTGGAACAGTTACAAGAACTATACAGTTGCATTCAACATTCCAAGTTTGGTCAAGGGCTTGTTATTCAGTAGTTGAGGACACAAACCCAATGATTAAGGAAGATGCTCAAGCCAAAGAAAGGAGTTATTACAGAGTTCTAGAATAACTTCCTATGACCTCTACAGGCTCACCACTCTCTATCTGAAAGCCCTACTCATCCAATTTCTTTCTGTATATCTCCATAGGCTAGGCAGTCTGACTCTATACCACCAATTCCCGAGAGCCTACCAACGGCCCATGAGAGTTTGGCTCAGCCAGCCTCTCCCAAACTTTCCCAGGGGCTCCTTCAGATCTGGGTGCTCCAAGGAAAAGGCAGAAGAGAAGAAACCCAGGTTAGGGAGCTCATGCCATCAGCTCCATAAGAGACCCCCTGTGGCCCAAGGACAGCTCTGCTTTCTTCTCTTTGGTAATGTTTTTGTTTTGCTGTTTTAAACTATAAACTGCCTTGAAAGAAACATTATACTGTATAAATGCATTACATAAATAACGACACTATAATTGGGATGTTCAATGGGCTGCTCAGATCCACTCAGTCCATTTCTATTGTTAATGCATTTATTCTGGATGACGGGAGGGGGGAGCAATTCAAAACATTTGCATAGAAAAGTTATTTATATAGCGCTACATTGCCTTCATTCAGTTCCATGCAGACACAGAAGGACAGTGTTTTTCTCTTCCTACTTATGAGGTTGTGTGGAGAAAGCTCAGCATCAGCCAGACAGTATACAGACATAGCCTGTAGCTGTTTCTGCAATTGTTGGAGCTCCAAGAAGCTGTTTCTGCAATTGCCGGAGCTCCAAGAAGTGCCACTGTGATTGCGGAGATAGCTCTTCACATACAACTTCTGTGTTGATGACTGTTTTTACTGCTGCTCTTAATTTGCTGCATTTTAATGCTCTCCCATGATTATTTTGTGTGTGCTGACGGCTTTGTTTTATGTACTGAGTTTTTAAAAAAATGTTTTAATGAAGTTTTACTAATGTCTTTTTGGCAGTCGCCTTGGGCGCCCACCTAAATGAGGGAAAGGCAGGATAAAAATGTATTAAATAAATAAACGAAGCCAGATGGCTTGCATGTGTGCAATGACCCAGAATTAATCTGGATGACTAAATATTTAATGTGAAAATGGGAGGCTTGGCTAACAGAATTCTGGCTTTATAGAAGTTGATGACTAAGAATTTTTTTTCTTTAAATCTTTGTTTAATGTTTCTTCAAGCAAGGTTGGCCAACCACACAAATTTACTTGGCCATTCACTGCATTTTCAGCAAAATTTAGGCTGGAAATACAACTGAATTTAAGGGACAAATCAGACATGTTCCAGGAGATCCATGGCTGGATCCACAAGATCTTTCTTTACTCCCAAAAAACCTCAAGAGGGTAACCCTCTCCCAGCATTATTCCCCCATCAGTTACCAGTGTTGTCCCCAACCCCTGCAGCTTCCTTTAAGGTGAAGGCAATGCTGAAAGATCCAACCATGTATTTCCTACAATACATCTAGCTTGGCCCCAAGAGTTGAAGGTGAGATCACCCTCACTGAAGGTCTTCAAGCCAAGGTCTTAGGGGGATGCTCCAGATTGGGGGATGCTCCAGATCTGGATTTCCAATAACAAGCAGGAGCTTGAATTAGATGGCCTTACAAGGTCCCCTATAAAGGCTGATCTACATCAACTCCGGTTGCATTGCATTTGAAGGCTCGCAAGCGTAGGGGACAGGACGCCCCGCCCCGAAACGCTGCCCTGGGCTCCACCAGTTTCTTCAACACAGTTTTCCCTCCCGATTATCCCTCTTTGTAATAATGCTCAACGCTGATTGGCTGAAACACGTGTGCTCCGATTGGCTGAAAGCCCCCTGTCATCCCATTGGTCAAACAGTTTGCTCCACATCCCGCCCTCTCTCAATCATGAGCATGGTCCACGACCAATCGCAACGGAACTCGGGAGAGCGCAGCTCTCCTGCATTCCATGGCGATAGGTTAAAAAGGAAGCCACACCGCTCCACACGCGCCTGGGACGCGCTGGGACACGTGTGGTGTAGATCAGCCTTAATTCTATGATTCTGCAGTGGAGGGAGCAGAACTGGGCTGGATGTGCTAATGGTATGACTCAGTACAAAGCAACTTTGTACACTCATATGCAGAGAGATCACTTCCAGTTGTGTACACATTTGCTTCTTCTGCCCCCACTACCACCTCCATTCAGACCGACTTGGCAAGTGTTTCACATATTATAAAACCTTGTGAACAGAGATAATGACAGAGAAGTCTCCCTTACAAGGAGGAGCTGCAGCATCCATAAAAGGTCCCAGTTTTAACCGCCAGCATCTCCAGGTAGGTAGGGCAGAGAAAAGGTCCTGCCTGAAACCTTGGAGAGCTGCAGATGGTCAGTATCAGTAGATACCCTTGGTCCATCTTGCTCAGTAGGACTCAGTATAAGGTAGTTTACTACATAATGGTGGTGGTGCAACAATCCCTGACACACCACCTTCAACTCTCCGATACAAAGCTACCACTCACCTCTCAAGCTTTGTTTAGCATCAGCAACCTTATGACTCTCATTTAGATAGCCTGACAATGGAGAGAACACTGTCAAAAGTACCGTTTTAAGAACTACCAAGACTTCATTTACTCACACATATGCACCTGTTCAGAAACCAATTCTTAAAAGATACATTGAAAATATATATTCACCTCTCAATAGACTTGCACACAGTGGTTTCTGGCTTGCTGCTCACGTGGATTGCCGGGCTCGCTCTCATCGTGTCAGCACCTGGCATGGCTGCAATACACCTGGGAGGAAGTTTGGCAAAAGATATAAATACAGGTGGCGTCAAGGGCACATGTTGTAAATGCAAGAACACCTTTACTTTCCTAGAGCACGTCGATGCTACAAACATAAACAGCACTAGCAGTCATGATTATCCACACAACTCTGGGAATTGTGGTTCACTGACACGGGGCAGATCATTTTGCCAGAACTTGGGCTGCGGGCAGATCCAATGATCTGAGTGAACTGGGATCCATATAAGTATATCCTGTGAAAGCAGCATCTCATAGGCAGGACGACAAGCCTCTAGCCATAATGCACAGGAGTGTAGTGCTCACTACAGAATACAGCATCCTGAGAAGATCAAGCCAAGTCACATTTATGGCCAATAGTTAAATTTAATAGCATCCTAAGAACATCAGCTTTCATTCAGAAAAAGAGACACATGTTTAGCCCTTATGCCGGAAGACTGGCCTGAAAAGTGCAGGAGGAACATTTGCTTGACGATGCTCAGAAGCCAGCACAAGGAAGGCTGAGCAAAATGGCAGTTCTTCAAACCTGAGCGTCTGTGACCTGCACAGTACCCACTGCCGGCCCATCCAAGATGCCAACTGAGGGGCCCAACCCTATCCAACATTCCAGGGCTGATGCAGCCATGCCAACAGGGCATGTGCTGCAACCTGTGGTGGTGGTGGTGGTGGTGGTGGTGCTGGTGGTGGTGGTGGTGGTGGTGAGTCATGGAGGCCTCCTCAAGGTTAGAGAACGTTTGTTCCCTTACCTCGGGGCTGCATCAGCGCTGGAAAATTGGATAGGATTGGGCCCAGAGACAGTTGCCTCAGTTTGAAAGGCGGCACCTACGTCTGCCTCCCCATCTCTCTCATTCCTCTTCATCCTCCTGCTCTCTGGATTCAAAGAGGCAAACAGAGCAGAAGAGGAAGAGTGGAGGAGAGGCAAGAACAGCTGTGGGCTAGAGCAATCTTCTTGCAGTGGCAGGAGTTTGTGCGCTGCTGAATAAGGGGGTGGCATTTGGCACATTACCTCAGGTGCTGGGAGATCGTGGGTTGCCCTGATGATAGTGCCTTAGCCTTCCCTCTCTGCACAGCACACATTACCAGCACCATGCCCTGGCCAATATCAGGGCTTGACTCATCCAGTTCATTGTGGAGGAACTGCTTCCTAGAACTGTTGCCCCTGGATTTTAAAAGAAGCATGCCTGCTTATAGGGCTTGTACTCGAGGTGCTCTTCGCATGAGGTCTAGTAGGACCTAGAAGCCCAGTAATTCAATATTAGTAATGCTACTAATTGTTATTATTGTTATTCCATGATGGCTCGATACCCTGAGGAGTCTACTCTGTTCCTCACATCCTGCCAACATTCATGCAGTGTCTCTTGCCAAGTAAACCCATTAAAATACCATCGACTCAAGACAGACTCTCTGTCCAAGCAATAGTGTGTATTCATACCACAGCAATGCTTGGACATCTTTTCTGGGGCCAAAAGTCACTCCAAGGGTAACAACTCCTGCAGCCTTTCCACCCATTCATAAAAGCATTCCACAAATGCATTTTAGGAATTGCATGATAGTCCGAAAAAGTCTAAATAAGAGGGTCACAAAAATGGCACAAGCGTTGCACAGGCTACAAGGGGAGGTGCATGTGGCAGAAGAAGAGTGCAGATCCTTTCTGATGTTATTTTTTTTTTAATATGCCTCAATGCACTCTTCCATGCAGGAATTGCATAGCAGCTGAGGACAAAGCTAAATTCACCATTAGCCTGTACCGTTTTAACGGATTCCAGGCTTTTTTAATAAAAAAAAACAAAACGGTTCTTCTCAGGCAGATGTGTATTTTTAGATTGTTTTGTTATTTTTAACACATGTACTTATCATAACACCAGATAGCAAGCAGCATTTTAGAAGATATGGACCCTCCTGGGTGGGTGGGGGAAAGAGGAATGCCTCTTAGAAGAGGCTTCCTGCAACACATGCGATGTATGCGTCATCTAAACACAAAATGATGCATGCATTTCTATTTAGAACTACAGTACTCCCCCCATATCCACTGGGGATATGTTCCAGGTCCCTCCGTGGATACTTGAAACCGTGGATAAGAGCGAACCCCCCTTCCATGGTTTCCTGAGGGCCCCCCGCCCTGCTTCCCCTGCGGGCAGGGGAATACTGAAACCGTGGATAGCGAATCTGTGGATATGGAGGCCCACCTGTATTTTTCTCACATGCAAAATGATTAAATCTACATACAACTCATATTATGATTTATTTAATTGGGTAACAGTTCTACCAGTGATTTACCAGTTGCAAAGGATCAATGGTGGGAGAGAAATATAGTTTGTCTCTCTCTCCTGTTTGTGGATTTTCCTGAGGTAATTGGTGCGCCACAGTGGGAAAAAGAATGCAGAAGGGCCTGTGGCCTGATCCTGCAGGGCTTTTCTTCTGATGCATTATCCTTGCAGGAGAATACCAGCCTAAAAACCATTATAAAATTATTTTAGAAACCCTAAAGCAGGGGTCGGCAACCTATAACCCGTGGGTCAGATCTGGCTGGCTACTCAAAGTCATCCAGCCTGAGGGGACTACAGCTTAAAATTTGCTGTGTGCCAGACAAGGCATGGCAGAGCCACCTGCCCAGGGTCGTGTGTGGCACAGGGACTCTGCGAGTCTGGGCAGGCGGCTCTGCCATATCCTGTCCAGTGCGCAGCAAACTGGGCGGGAAGCGTTGCCTCCTAAGCAGAGTTTCACGCAGCTACTTCCAGGAGCTTGGCAACCTGGAAGTTTGGCAATGACATCATCACCGAATGTCCAGCTCCCTTGCCCAAAAAGGTATGGCGGAGGGGAGGGAGTTGTGCTACATGCCACTCATAACAAGCTGTAAGCAATGGGCACCCTAGATTTTAATGCAAAAAGAGGACCATTCAGTGACAAAGTGAATTATCCGGCAAGGGGAAAGTACTGTATCATATTTTTGCTTCCTGAGTGCACAAACTATCATGCTTTGAAAACGCAGACTATTTCTCCTGCAGCAACAACGGTATGCTAAGGGGGACTGCATGCAACAAGCAGGAAAACTACACACATTTATTGCCCAAATAAATAGACTGATCATGCGGAAGGGCTCTTAGTGGACCAAACTCATTCCCAGGCCAACAGGACATAATCCCACGCAGCTGCATTAAGTCCAAGGATGAATCTTGGCTCTAAAAAGGTCCTCTAATGAAGGGTCATTTAGGTCACTGCTCATTATTCCTTTCAAAGTAATTTCTATTCTTTGGCTGAGGTGGAGAGGGGGCTTCGGTTTCATATTCTACTGAAAAAGGGGGAGGGATTTTTGCTCTGCTTAGAAAAGCAGCTCTGGGTCTTTAAGAAGCCGTGTTCTCTGCTTTCTCGTTACTTCTCAAGAGGGCATTATACAAAGCCAGTGGGCCAAAACAAGTTTTCCATGGCAGGAAAAAAAAATCATTGTCTTTTACACAATACTTTTGGAAAGGAAAAAAAAAAAAAACCACCCAAAGCCTCTGGAGTCCATCCACTTGGCAGATCTCTTAGAGGCAACCCTGCCACGGTCAGAGGCTGGCAGAAAAACCAGTACAGTTAGCACTTCCTCCAACTTTCATGTACAGAAAAGAAATAGCCTCATTTCAAGAGTCCAAGTACTGAGGGGGAGGAGGAAACAGCGATTTAGTGTTGCAGGAATAAGGCTGTTTCCCCCCCCCCCCCCACTTCTGCTAGTAAAATCTCCAAAATGGAATCAGAACACTGGGTCAAAAAGTAACAAGTAGAGATTAGAGCAGCTTATTCTTACTCCTCCACTCTAAGGCACAATCCACCAGGCATTTTTCCTATGCAAGCCCTATGGAAATGAATGGGGACTATAAAAGACTTACTCCGCTTTCATAGGGCACAAGCAAGCACAACAAAAACTACGGACCACTTTGCAGACAAGGATGGGCAGAGCAAGGGACGTGGTGTGGATTGCATTGGCTCTTCATACAGTTATTAGCAACCCCTGCTAACTGAGTAGAGAGGCATTGGTTATTAAACTGATGGCTCTTAAGAACATAAGAGCCCTGCTGGATCAGGCCAAAGGCCCATCTAGTCCAGCTTCCTGTATCTCACAGTGGCCCCACCAGATGCCTCAGGGAGCGCACAGACAAGCAGATACCTGTATCCTGTCACCGCTTCCTTGCATCTGGCACTGAGATAGCCTACTACTAAAACCAGGAAGTTGCATATATACCCATCATGGCTTGTAACCTGTGATGGACTTTTCCTCCCTAAATCTGTCCAATCCCCTTTTAAAGGCATCCAGGCCAGGTGCCATCACCACATCCTGTGGCAAGACGTTCCACAGAATAATTACACACTAGTTATTTAGCAAGGAAACAGGAAAAACACTCTCTATTCTTCTAAGCCCTGTGGCTGTTGCTTGTCAGATTGAGGCCCTTTGAGACAGAGAACATTTTCCTATGCCTTTTGCTATGGAACACTTTTAGAACTTTTTGTTCGAAGACAGTACACAAATGTTCATCATCTTAGCAGCAGCATACAGGATGCACCCTACTACTCCCAGTGGACAGGTGGGTAAAGCAGAGTCACCCAGACAATCAAAACTCTAGGGTGCGGCCCACCCATGTGGTGGACTGAAGCACCCACTTTGACTAGTTGGCTGGGGGAGGCCCTGCACCACGCAGCCACTGGCGTCACTGCAGGGGGGCGGAGCTCTAAGTTCCTCCGTGATCGGAGCCTCCGTTACACGGAGGAACGAAGCGCCCCGGCCCCGTGCCTTCCGAACCAGTCAAAGCGGTGAAAACAACGCGCAGGAGACTCCCTGCGCGTTGTTTTCACCGCTTTGACTGGTTCGGAAGGCGCGGGGGTGGGGCGCTTCGTTCCTCCGTGTAACGGAGGCTCCGATCACGGAGGAACTTAGAGCTCCGCCGCCCCCTGCAGTGACACCAGTGGACGCAGCTGCTCACTGCCTGCTCCATCCGGCCACTGCCCAATCCTCTTCATGCTTGCTCTTCTTGCCACAGGATGCAGTGGCACTTTTAGAGGAGGAGGAAGGGTCAGGATTGCAGTGGCTGCCCTGCTTGCTTCCTAGGGATCAGAAAGAGGATTGCTGCCTCTCTCCACCTCCTCTGTGCCCTTGCTGTCCGGCCGGGTGGATCTTGGGAGTAGCCAGTTTTGAAGATGTGGCAGGAGAAGAAAGTGGAGGTGCACAGTGACTTGCATACACCAAAACAACACAAAAAAGGGTGTATGTGAAATTTGGGCATTGTTTCGGTGGCATCTTGATTTAGACCAGGCCGACAAAATCCATCCAGGTTGAGGGGCAGGATTTGAATCTCAGTCCCAAGTTACACACACCCACACATGCAAAGCGTGTGCAGTGTGGAAGCCATTTCCTTATAATGTGATCCCAAATTGTTGGGGACTGTAGGAATGACACTTGGAAGAGGCAAATCACATGATTCCAATTGATATTGTCTCCCCTGGCAGGGTTCAAATTGGTGGAGGAAACTCACATGGCTGCTTCATTCACATTTATGCATTCCATACCAGCATGGTCCATACCAGCATGGTATCACATCACAGGAAAGGGGTGCCCACAGCCTTGGGGCCATGCTTGTGTGAAGGGATCATCAGTACTAGAAGATTATTATGTTTCTGGAAATACAAATACCATTTCTCTTTCTAACATGACAAAGTTACAATGTGCATTCTAGTACAGGGTTCTCAACTGCTGGTACACATACCAGTAGTGGTACGTGGACCGCTGGTTGGTGGTATGCGGACTCCTGGCTGTCAAGATGGTGACTGCCAGGGCGGCCACACTGCACCAGAGCCCTGGAACCGATGGCCTGAGCTCTGCAGTGCCCGAGTGCACTGATTTCCAGGGCTGGAAACAGCCCTCCCGCTCGCCCTTGTCCCCTTAGCTTACTTTTACAGGTCTCCAGAGCAGTGAAAACCCGGAAGTGCCGATGACACCATCGGCACTTACTTCTGGTGGCACGCGGAGTGGTGGGTGCCCGGGAGGTGGTACGCCACACCGCTGGGGTTGAATGAAGTCTACTTCACCATGATCGTAACTAGTGGTCATTCCCTTTTCCTTCACTGAATTTTGTCCATAAGTTTATCTGTCTCTGCAGCCTCTAAAATCTTAGGATTTGACTGTATTTCCAACTGCCCTTTAGTGCTGCGCCTACCATTTGTTCACACAATTGTTGAGGACTCTTTCACACATTCTGGGCATGAACCCAGGCACTGAAGCATGCCCTGGGCCCCATCTCCCAGAGGGGTTGGTAGGGGGAGCAAGAGAAGAACACTCTGCAAAGTGAGAAACAGACACCCATCTTCTTAAATTACATGGAGAAGCCTGAAAAACAGCAAGACAGCGGCCTGGCACCTTTTGATGGCCTTGTGGTTAACTTTCACGGGACATAAATTGGCAATGGAGAGGGCAAGATGTCAAGTCCTGGTTGGAGCCCCACTGTTACAATGACCTTAGGAATGCCAAAGCATTATGGGGAGGGATTCAGAGGGGACAAAGAAGCCGCCCAATACCATTTCACAACACTCCAGAGGAGAACAGAAAGAGGAGTCGGAGAAAAGAAAAAAGAGCTTTCTGGTCTATGGGGTGGATGGTGGGAAGGATGCAAAGGAACAGAACACATCCTTGGAACAGCAAGTTGCTCCACACACTCTCTCACAAGTGCACAAGGCTGCAGATTCCCAGGGTCACATGACAGGAGCTTCCTCTTGCCAGGCAGAGTTAGACCTTGCTGTGACCCTTCCCTTCAACACATTAGATCCTGCCCGTTTCTCTGCTTCCGAAGAGGCGTTTGTTTACTGTCCTATCACTGGCATGCAGGAAGTGGCCTTGAAATGAGCTGTAATCATCTTTCACCAGCAGCCACTCTTTGGCTTCTTTTCTAATTTCAGTTCCCCTTTCCTTCCTTTCTTCCTATCCATCCCCCCCCCCCCACACACACACACATGACACTTGCAAGCATTTAATTTTTTCTTTTAAAGGCAACTATACAGTTCTTTTTCTTTTTCTTTTCTAAGCCACAAGGGTCAAAGGCTGGATCCACACTGGACAAGTAGTACTTGGTACTCATCGAGATGCCCAAATGGATCTCGGGGAGGCCTGGTAACGCCTGTGCATCAAACTGCACTATGCTGAAGAATGAAAAATCTCTTTGAAAATCAGATGGCATGGATACTAAGGCACCAGCTACCTCTTACAGATCCAAAGGAATGTTGAGCACAATCAGAGGAAATCACACAAGTTATAGAAGATTCTATTTTCAAGCATTAACTCGTCACTTAACATGTTAGTTAAATCAAAGGGACTTAAGCATATTTGAATGTTGTTAAGTGTACCTTCTTCTCCATATATATATTCCAATTGATCGCCGGGCGCATCTCAGAAGAGGTGTAAATGGCACCGCGGCCAATGCCAATTTGGTCTTTTCTAGTCATTGTCAGGGGATACCTTTACCTTTTTAGTCATTCATAGCACTGAATTTCTCTTTTCCATGGCTTTTTTTTCTTTTTCATGGCTTTTCCATGGCTTTTTTTTTCTTTTCCATGGCTTTTCAGTGAACCTTCCACCATGACTCTTCTATATGCATTCTAGCCAATGTGCTCACCCTTGAATTAGCCTAGAGGCTTCCCGGCCAAGTATCACCTCTGGCGCCACTCTCCTGCTGCATACCACCAGAAGTGACTGGCAATGACATCATCGGCAGTTACTTCCGGGTTTTCAGAGGCCAGAAAACGCAGGCAGGAGGCTCTGGGCGGGTAGAAGGGCCCTTCTTAGCATTCCAGAGGGGCTCGGTCAAAGGCAGGAGCCTCTTGGGAGCGAAAACGCACCGCTGAAAGCACCACGTCGGAGCAGGGTTCTGGCAGTCTGAGTACCACCAGCAGTCAGCTGAAGTAGCACTGGTGGTATTAGTACCACCGGTTGAGAAACCCTGACCTAGAGTCATGCATGTGGGTGTTTTAAAAACCAACACCATTACAATAATAAAAAACTCCTACCCATATTTCTCCTTAATATATTAAAGTTACTGAGTTGTTACTGTTAAGAAAAAACATTTCTTCTCCCTCAGTAATAAACATATCTATACTTAGAGCTGTTGACAGCAACAGACAGTATTTAGTGTTTAGGCACTCCAAAATGTTTAAGGTAAACACACTGCATCACCACCCCATTCCTATGGCGATTTTTAAACTTCAAAGTTTGCAACCTAAGTAATACACAAAAAGTGACGCTCGGACAACAATAAGTATATATGTAGAGGGCGGATGTCCAGAAGACAAAAATGCTAACAGGAAAACCAGGAGTAGGGTTGGACTCCCATCTGGGAAGTTTAACCCCAAACTCCTTCCATCCCACCCTTTTCTCTATTTAAAGCATTTCCTGTGGCAGGGGAGCCCAGACACAAACCTTGCCATGGTCTGCGTGCAGAATCTGGGTCTTTCACTTATGCAGGGATACACACAGGTCAGAAGATTCATTTCCTCCAAAGATTTCAACAAAGAGAGGCTCGACCTATATTGTGTAGAATCAGAAAGGATAGAGCAGAAGTTTCTCAAAAAAGCAAATGTTCTCCAAGAAAAAAAAAAAAAAAACCCAGCAGACTTCAGGATGAAGGAAAGACAGACAAGAACTTGTACAGTTGCAGGTCCCTTACCCATCAAGGGAGGGTTGAAGTTTGAACCTGCGGATGTATCTAAGTAAATGCATTTGGGACACGGGAGGGGGAAGATACTGATTTATTTAGATGTCCAAGTGTTGTTTCAGGATGGAAACCTGCTCAAAGTGTGAACAATCCATTTCATATCTAAAACCACTGAAAAAGTAAAGAGGAACATTATTATATGGTTATGTCACAAATGCATACTTGACCCCCCACATTTTTGTGATCTGATTACAAAGCCCACTGAAGACAAGATTGTGCCATATAGTTGTTGTTTTTATTATTATTAATAATAATATACAGTATTTATATACCGCTTTTCTTGGTCATAGATTTCTTCTCCGACTTTAATTCAAGGGCAGGGTACAAGGTACATGGGCAGGCTTTCCTAACCCCCCTAATGAGAGGTTTTACAATATATATACAGTAAATGTCCAATCTTTCATGCACAGCTACACAGAAGCGTCGCGGGGGTTGGTGCGGTGGGCCCCAGGGTGGGGACCGGCCGTGGCGGCGAAGGGGCGCGCTTACCTTCAGGACGCGTTCCCTCCGCCGCGTTTGTCCTGGAGTTGGGCCCTCCCACCCGCCCTGGAGCTGCATCGGCTCCAAAATAGGTTGAAAAACAGGGGGGGATGACGAGCCGCACTGGGCGCACGCGCATCGTCACGCTGGGCCCACGCCAACGAGTCACATGGGGGCGTGGCGTTGGCAGCCCCCCCCCCCCCCGGATCGTCTCTGCAGCTACATTCCAGGTGGTATCCTTTTGCAACCTGGCTTTTCTGCTGGCTGGCGCCTCCCACACTCGACCAACGCAGCTGGGAGCTCTTATCTCTCCTCATGGAGGCGGCGTGTCTCAAACTTGCCATTTCCGGATCTTCAGCCGGCAGCTTTCCCGACTGAGCCAGACCCCTCTGACTGCCATACAGATTAGAATGGCAGGCACTCAAAAGCCATCAAATCCCCTGGATTCCAGCAGAAGCTCCATAAACTGAACCTTTAATTAGTTCAGAACCTCTCTGTCTTCCTTCAAACCCAATTCAAATTCACCTTTTCCATGAAGACTTTGGCTTCCACCTCTTACTTCTCATCCCTAACTGAAACAAAGCTAAGTACCGTACATATACAGTAATTACATTTGTTTTATTCATCTTTTTTACTCTCATTCACTGGTGTTAACCTTACCCCCCCCCCCCCCGCGCTCCTCCTACTGCCCCCCCATTCTCCATTAAAATTTGGATTGTAAACTACAAGGGACGAAGCCATCGCTCAGTGGTAGAGCATATGTTTTGCACACAGGTCCCAGGTTTAATCCCTGACTTCTCCAGAAAGGGTTGGGAAAGGCTGCCTGTAACAATGAAGAACCAAAATCAAAATACTGAGCTAAACAGAACAAAGGTATGACGCAGGAGCTGGTATAGCATAGTGGCTAAGGCACTGAATCAGGGCTTCTCGGTTTCAAAATCTCACCTCTGCCATTAACTCATTTGGTGGCCTTAGGCAAGCCACTCCCCACTGGCGTTGCTAGAGGTGGGGCGGAACAGTAAGTCTTGCACAGCGGTAACCGTTCCATTCCATGGTGGCCCCGCCCACTCGCCGTCGGAACCAGTCGAGCGGCGAAGGCAACGCGCAGGAGACTCCCTGCGCGTTGCCTTCGTCGCTTGGACTGGTTCTGACGGTGAGTGGGTGGGCCACCATGGAACGGAGCGGTTACTGCTGTGCAAGACTTACAGTTCCACCCCACCTCTAACAATGCCAGTGCCACTCCCTCTCAGCCTCAGCTTCCCATCTGCAATATGGGGATAATACTACTTGCCTTACAGAGTTGTTGTAAGGACTACATCAACCTAATACATGTGAAGCACTTTGCACACTCAAATTTTATGACAGCTTATATGTTTTCCCCAAGGGAGAGACATGTCTTTTGTTTATATATAGACTTTATAAAATAGCATAAAGTACACCAATAGTACTAGCTAAATAAATGTGGCCATAGTTCAGCGGTAGAGCACATGTTCTGTACACATAAAAGGTCCCAGGTTCAGTCCCCAGTATCTCTGTTCTGAAAAGGACATCAGGGTGAAGAAGAACTTTTGCCCAAGATCTTAGGAATCCCCAAAGCCAAGTGCAGTACACAGTGGGCTGAGACAGACAATCCAAGAAACCTTGGTTTGTTAAATTATGAACATGGTGGAAAGATGCACTGTGTCCACATGTGTCTGCAGGAATCTATTCTGCTATCTCCTTCAGATCCTTAACCATTTATTTTTGGCTATCAACCACCCCTTTTCTTCTGAATCCACGGAGATAATTTGGAGACAAAATACATAAATAGTTGTGTAGGAATTGTATTCTTTTTATATTTAAGCATTGTTCTGTGCTATATTTGGATTAATTTTTGGATTTTCGGGATGAGTTTTTGAGCTCAGGAGGAACCAATTAGAAATTATAACAGACGATCCTATGGGAAAACCATTTTCGCTATACATGTACCTTTTTTTTTGCCTTTCAGCAGTGTTTATGGAACGTATTAATCCTGTATAACAGAGGATAGCTGTACATAAAATAATCAAGATTAAAGTATAGTTAAACGAGAGAATGGTGTAAGTGAGAGACTGCTTAACAGAACTATAACAAACAAAATAATATTTCAAGGCATATTAGCCATGTGACTTCGTAAATTCTTGAGCAAAGTTAAGCGTTCTGGCTTTCATCTCTTTTACATACCGCGTTTCCGCCCAAATAAGACAGTGTCATATTAATGTTGGCACCAAAAAATGCAGTAGGTCTTATTTTCAGGGAGGTCTTATTTTCCCAACCTGTGGCGCGACCCTCCCGGAACCCCCGCGACCCCCCCGGCACTTACTTACCTGCCGTTGCCATAAACAAATTAGTATTAGTAAAGGATTTATCAACCACTTAAATCATTTAGTTGATTAAGCACCTTTGAAATGGATACATTCCTCAATTAAAGTGTAACTGTAACAGCCAATTACAAAAAGCTCAATATATGTGCCTTTTTTGAGATTCTGGAGGCAAGAGAAACTATGATTTGACAAGTAAAAGCTACCATTCGTTGTCCGACGAAAAGAGCATCTTTAAATATTCCCCATTACAATAAGACAGCCGAGCCAAGGTAATGTTGAAAAACACACGCTGTGCGTGTGTGTGGACAAGAAGTCGATCGGGATTGTATAGCTGCCCAGAAACAGACAGCCATCTGCTGCTGCCAAGAGCACATTTTCCCCTTTTCTTTCTAAGGAATGTAGCACTGAGAACCACCGTTCACCCTGCACTAAGGAGGGAAATACGAGAGCACAAATCTTGCCAGGGTAAAGGAAACGTGGGGGAGGGAGCATGCTGAGATGCTGCCCTTAACTGGGTCATTGCTCGGAGGGCTAACAAGACAAAAGCAAAAGGCAACAGCCTAAAGAAGTGTGCAAGGGAGTACGGAGAGAAATAGTCCTTTCCTTCTCCTCCTTTCAGCCCTTCCCCCCCCCAAGAGTGCCACACATTCATAGTTTAATTCTGTTCTAGCGCTATCTATCAGGAACAGATTACATCAGTGATGATGAAGATGTAAAGAAATACAAAATGTAACTTGAGAAAGCAGTGACCTACAGAAATAGTTTTTTTAAGCCTCCAAAACCTATGGTTTCACAACACAATAGGAAGATACTAGACCAGGGGTCCTCAAACTACGGCCCACGGGCCGCATTTGAACCGCCAAGGTTATTTACCCGGACCACCCACCTGCCCGGAAGGCAGAAATGTCGGGTGCTCTCCCGGCGCCTGGCGCGTGGGGGCGGGACCTGCGTCGCGTGACGTCGATGCGCCCCTCGCGTCACGTCGACACGCCCCGCCCGTTTTCCGCTCATTTCGGAGTGTGACGGGCTCCAGGGAGGGTGGGCGGGCCGACACAACGTCAGTGACGGCCCCGCCCGCCCGAGCGCCTGGTTCGAGTGAACCACACGCTCCACCGTGGTTACGTCTCTGCCGGAAGGTGATGTGCCGCCGCAGCTGACCGCTCGACGGCTGCTTGCATCTTCTTCGACAGCTCAGCTGCTTCTGAGCTGCGTCATTTTTGGCAGCTCGGCTGCTTCTAGGCCAAGGCAAGGCTTCAAGTGGCGTTCTTCACATGTGCACAACACCACTTGAAGCCTTGCCCTCAGAAGGGCCAAACAAACACCCAGTCGCATCTTCGTTTGGCCCGTCTGATGGCAAGGCTTCAAGCGGCGTTGTGCGCATGTGAAGAATGCTGCTTGACGACACAAATAAATGTATTCTTTTTTAAAAAAAATCCACATAGACAAAATCTGTCCCGGTTACACTCATGGTGTAGCAGGGTGACATGGTGCTGGAGGGCCCCCCCCCATCTGGTCTGGTAACCACCTGAGACTTGCTCCAACTGAACTGTTGCTGAGCCACCTCCTGATGTCTGCTGACTGATCCGGGTGTGCCCACTGCCCACTCTCACAAAAGTTCCAGCCTGGAAGTCCTCGGGCCAGAAATGACAGAGAGTGCCAGCTCAGAGGAGGCGGTGGGGCCCCTGTAGTGGAAGTAGCTGGAGTTGGACAGGTCCCCAGTGTGGCTCGCTTCTCAGCTAGGCGCTGTGCTGGCCGGGTAGCACCCCAGCTACTTAGGGGCAGGCATGCCCCATCGTGCAGCTTAAGGGTCAAACTAGATGAGTCGTTGGAAGCCTGTGATCAGATCTCCCGTTCCTTATTTTAAGAGCAGCAGCTACAGTGGCAGCAGCAAACTGTACCTGGACCAAGGCACCAGGGTGGGCAGGGGCACCAAGAGTTTTTTCCTGTGCCCATTTCCCCTGATTTAAGTCACACATACACACAGAAGTGCTATGTGCACCATTAGGAAAAGCATATGTGGCTTTATTGGTGTATTAGGATCTTTCCTCCTCAAAACAAAGGAAAGTTCCAACATGTGAGCAAAAATTCTTTTCCTTTGGCCATGGACCGAAGCACTTCTAGCACCTTATAAAGTAATGTTTGGTTGAGGCTGGCTATTAAAGAATGCGCTTAGTCTAGAAACCCCAATATTGCCCCATGAAGCTTGCTCCATTCAGCTTCATGACAACGAGGGGGGGGGGAAGCTTCTGCAATCATTTAAAAAAACAAACACATACCCCAAAGCATTAGTACCCAGAGGACATCCACCCTTTCTGCTTTGTTATTCTGTGTACAGTATATACAAATGCATGCACATTCCCCACTCTACTGCTACAGAACTATTGCTTGGCAAGAAATCAGCTGAAAATCTGTAGAGGAGGGAGAAGTTGCCTCCTGCACTCTTCCAGATCAAGTGCAGAACAAGCACCTTGGTCTGGGCTTGTCCTCCTGATATAGAAGCCGCATCCTTGACCTACACATGACGGTCCCGTTACACTCACCCTCACGCCGGAACTTGGCGAATATGGGAGGTCGATCAGATCAGGAGAAAATTAGATTTGTTTTATCTACAGAGAAGGTAGACATAAGAGAACAGCAGCCTTTTTATGGGAGATTGTTAAGAGGAGGGTCACTGATTATAAGTGATCTTGAGTTTGGGGCATTAGTGGGATGGTGTGGATTAATTGTAGATTTGTTTGTACATGTTTTGTGTATGTTTTGTTTATGCCAATAAAGGTTTCTATATCTAAAAGTCACTCAGGGGCGTCGCGACGACGCGCGACACCCCTGAGCGGGGGCGCGCGTCACCCTTAAGGGGGAGGCTCCGCCCCCGCGCGTGACGTCACGCGCAGGAGCGGAGCGCCCTCCCCGCTCCGTTTTTGGCTCATTTTAGAGCCAAACAGACCCAGGGGAGGGCGGGCGGGCCCACCTCCGCCGAAAAAATGTAAGTGAGGGGCATCGCGCGTCACCCCTATACGCGCGATGCCCCCCGGCGGCCCGCCCCCCCCGCCGACGCTAGTGAAGTCACTCACCCTCACCATCACCGCCCAATGCTGGAAGAAACCAATAAGTTATCAGAACATTTACATCCATTCCAATTAAAACAACTGGGAAAGAAATGGCTTCTGGGGAAAAGCCGCTTTCAACTTTTCTGCTCCAGATACCAGCTTCCCCGTGAAAACCAAACAGAGACCCAGCTTTGGGAGGTTTCCTTACATGCATTGCATGTTAAATGTTTAGTTAGGCACTTCTAAGTGTCTTTCCACCTAACTCAAAACCATAGCCTGTGGCCTTTCCAACTCTCCTTGGCACACACACACACACACACACACACACACACACACACACACACACACACACTTTTTTTTTATTTTTAGGCCTAAGTCCCAACTGACCTTGGGTGTGACAACTAAAGATACTTGCAACAGCTAATGGTTCATTTGCTCCATCCAGACACACCAAGCCTAGAGGGGAAAAAAAAACACTTCCCCTAACAACAAGAAAGCAGATCTCTAATGCTGTCTTTAAAATACACACACAAAACACAACCTAACCGTCAACTGACCTTTTGAATAGTTTAAGGCAAGTTTAGTTTGAACACTTTATGGCTGCCAGGGCCACATCATTCGACCTTGCTCTTAATATGGGCTAGAGCATGTCAATTATAGAAAACAAGGTATACATTTTTTTTACATCACTCTTTTACAAAATAGGGAAAAAATATTATCAAGATATATACAGCAGTGGGGCTGCTTCAGCAGACTCCCTCCCCCTCTCCCTCTGGCCCATCAGTCGCTATATCCAACAGGAGGAAGAAGGTGCATAGTGGGGGGAGAAGAGGAAGGAGGGGGGGATGCATGTAATTATAATGTCACTAGGCTCAGTGGGCAAGTCCAAGTGTGTTGGTAGGCCAGATACCGTATTGGTCTAAGTATAAGACTCACTTTTTTCTCCTAATTTAAGTTTTTAAACTAGGGGTGCGTCTTATAATCAGGCTGTTGCAATTTGGGTTTGCAGCCACCCCTCCCCCAGGCTCAGCAGAGAAAGGGCAGCAAAATACTCACTGCTGCTGCTCAGCTGTGCAGTGAGGGCCTTTGAATGGCATGGGACATTGCTGGAAGAAGCAGCGAGGCTAAGAGGAGATTTCGGAGCATGTGTTTGTTTTTAGTGGAGATAATGGCAGAGATACAGTGGGCTCCTTCTCTGCTCTGCAGGGCTTATGGTATGTCCTTTTTCTTTGTTAAAACAAGAGCACACATACCTCTCCCCTTTCCAGGCTGTAATCAGTTAATTTTCGTTCTCTGGTCTGCTGGGTTTTGTATCCTTTTGTAAAGCAAGATCACATACACTTTCATCCCCCCTCCCCAGGCAATTAATGGTTTAGGCTGCAATCCTGTGCACACTTTCCTGAGAGTAAGCTCCATTGAGAACAGTGGGACATGCTTCTGAGTAGACATGCACATGATTGCACTGTTCGTTAAATCACTGGTATAAATCTAATGCCAGTGATTTAATTAAATTTTTTTAATAGCACCAAACTTTAAGGGTGTGTCTTATAATCAGGTGCGTCTTATACTCGGGACAATACGGTATATGGCCCATGGGCTGTAGTTTGAGGATCTCAAGTCTGGGCCAGCCCAAGACCTCCTGATGCCCGAGACAGCATGCCAAATGTTGCCCCCTTTATCACGATGATGTCCCAACTTCTGCTCCTCCTACTCTCTAATGTTCTAGCTCAGAACTCTCATCCACTCCACATTTCCTCTTCCTCTATGTCCCCCCTCTTCCTTTTCCAATCTAGGGAGGAGCAGTAGGCGGATGGAGATGGGCGGCTCCCAACTAATCAGCTGCCTGAGGTGACCACTTCACTTGGCCTCATGGATGGGCCAGCCCTGCCCCTGGCTTAAGGTTACTCTGCAAATCAGTTCTGAGTAAGAACGTAAGAACATAAGAGCCTTTCTGGATCAGGCCAAAGGCCCATCTAGTCCAGCTTCCTGTATCACACAGTGGCCCCACCAGATGCCTCAGGGAGCACACAGCCAACAAGATAACCTGTTTCCTGCTGCCACTTCCCTGCACCTGGCACAGAGAAAACCTACTTCTAAAACCAGGAGGTTGCTTATGGCTTGTAACCTGTGATGGTCTTTTCCTCCATGAATCTGTCCAAACCCCTTTTAAAGGCATCTAGGCCAGATGCCATCACCACATCCTGTGGCAAGGAGTTCCACAGATGAATTACAAGGTAACACCACCTTAGCTAATGGGAGGAGTTTCAGTTTTGATCTAACAGCACAACCTTTGCAAAGCTCATCTCATTTACTAGCAATATTGTATAAGAAACCTCACTGACAGCCGGATACAATACAGCTCTCTGCAACTCATTGGCTACACTCACCAAAAGGCAGCTTGAGGCAGAGGAATCTCATGTGCTCACTGGCCACTACCGCCAAGAGGTACATGGCTAGTGCAGTGGCCTTTGCAGACACTACCACAAAAGCTATTCCCACAGCCTGCCCAAATGGACAAGCACAGGCCACTGCAGGCTACTGCACAAGTGCAGTCCAAGAGCACCTGAACTGTGCAGACCACGGGGTGGTGGTGGTGGTGGTGGCTGCTATTCATTCAATAAAAATCTCTCAAATGACAATCAATCACCAAAAAGAAAACTGCCCGAAGGAAGATACTATTTAAAATGGAGAGATCAGGCCCAATAGCAGCAGTCTTCTTCCCAAAGAGGTGGCTTGGACCTGCCAGCACTCTCTTATCCAACATACTAATAGGCTGATGTAATCACTGCTTACATGCAAGTCTGTTCGTACACAACCCTGGCAAGGCATCAACACAATCACCACTCTCGCCTGAGCAGCTCACAGTAATGTAGCTTGTCATTGAAGATCTTGGCAAGGAAGTGGGGAGTATAACCCTCGGGATTTCATGGATTTGTATACACAGATCATCAAGGCACACAACTTAGATAGAAGAAAAGAAACATTCACGGAGTCAGACCAGCAGCTCACCTAGCCATACTCTCAATTAACCTTGACTTTTTGGGTCTAAGAGCTAATTCAGGTATTAATTAGTTGCAGGAAAGCATGATCATATTGAACTCACCAATCTGCAACACATGTAAAGCTGGTGCACAAATGCATATGCTCCACCTGTCCCAATTTAATAGGGAGAATTCCTCTTTTCTCATCCTCATCATTGGTGGACTTGTCCCCGTTACAATTTTGTTACACTAGTTGTTATAGTTCTTTAGAATTCAGTTTTCTCCCCAGGGTCAGCAGAAGTTCAAACAATGGATGCATCTTGTAAATGCTCACCTATAAACACCAAGGCACCATGTATTTATTTATTTATTTATTTATTTATTTGCAGTATTTTTACCCCGCCTTTCTCCCCAAAGGGACCCAAGGCGGCTTACAACAAAAAGAAAATACAGTGCAGTATAATACAAAAAATTAGTTACATTTTTAAACAGTAAAAACAACGAAAATTAATAAAAACAGTATCTAAAAATCAGTTTCAAAAGATTACAATTAAAACAAGTACATAACAACAGCAGCACCCCACCTGTACTAGCAGGATGTTAAAAAGGCAAGGGCTCAGAAGGCTTCTTTGAACAAGAAGGTTTTTAGGCCTCGCCAGAAAGTGTCCAAGGAGGGAGCAGTTCGTAAGTCAAAAGGGAGGGAATTCCATAAAAGTGGTGCCACTATTAAGAAGGCCCTATTTCTGGCCGCCGCCCCTCGCACCTCCCTGGGCGACGGTATCCGCAAGAGGGCCTTCTCTGATGACCTAAGGAGACGGGCTGGACTATATAGAAGTAGGCGGTCTCTCAAATATCCTGGCCCCAAGCTGTATAGGGCTTTAAAGGTCAAAACCAGCACTTTGAATTGGGCCCGGAAACAAATCGGCAGCCAGTGCAGCCGTCGGAGGAGCGGCCTGACAGAGTCGAACCGCCTACCTCCAGTGACCACACGGGCCGCCGCATTCTGCACTAATTGCAGTTTCCGAACCATCTTCAAGGGCCGACTTCAAGGGCAGCCCCACGTAGAGCGTGTTACAATAATCTAATCGCAATGTCACCGTGGCATGGATCACCGTGGTCAGGTCTGCACGATCCAAGTATGGTCGCAGCTGGCGCACAAGCCGAAGCTGGGCAAAGGCCCCCCAGCCACAGCCGCCACCTGGGAATCCAGGAGCAGCTGCGGATCCAGGCGGACCCCCAAGCTGCGGACCTGCTCCTTCAGAGGAAGTGCAACCCCATTCAGAGCAGGATGATACTCTAGTACCTGCATTGTGGATTTCCGGACCAGGAGAACCTCTGTCTTGTCCGGATTTAATTTCAGTTTATTAGCCCTCATCCAGGTCCCAACCGCATCCAGGAAGCGCTCCAGAACCTCAACAGCCACCCTGGAATCAGGTGGAAAGGAGAGATAGAGCTGGGTGTCATCAGCATATTGACAGCACCAAACTCCAAATCCCCGGATGACCTCTCCCAGTGGTTTCATGTAGATGTTAAATAGCATGGGGGACAAGATGGAACCCTGTGTCACCCCACACCTCAAGGGCCAGGGTGCCGAACAGGCACCCCCCAGCACCACCATCTGGGACCTTTCAGCCAAGTAGGAGTGGAACCACCGCAGAACGGTGCCCCCGACCCTCAACTCAGCCAGTTGGCCCAGAAGGACACCATGGTCGATGGTGTCAAAAGCCGCTGAGAGGTCCAGCAGAACCAACAGGGACACACTCCCCCTGTCCAGTCCTCAGGGTAGATCATCCACCAAGGCTTTCCGTCCCAAAGCCCGGCCTGAAACCAGATTGAAAGGGGTCTAGATAATCCGCTTCATCCAGGACCCTCTGGAGTTGAGATGCCACCACCCGCTCAATTACCTTGCCCAAAAACGGGAGGTTTGAAACTGGCCGGTAGTTGTCCATTACTGTGGAGTCAAGGGAGGGCTTCTTCAGAAGGGGTTGAACCACCACCCACCTCAGAGCGAGCGGCAGCACCCCCTCCACCAAAGAAGAGTTAACCACCCTCCTCGTCCACTCGGCCAGCCCCTCCCAGGCAGATCTAAATAGCCAAGCCGGGCAAGGGTCAAGCAGGCAGGCAGTCGGCCTCACACTCCAAAGGAGCCTATCCACATCCTCAGGTTGTACAAGCTGAAAAGAATCCCACATCACTGAACAAGCAGATGCCAAGGGGACATCCTCAGATATTGTCAATGAGGCATCCAAGTCCTGGCGATCGAATCCAATCGATTTTATCTGCGAAATCTTTAGCAAACATGTCACAGCGGGCCACCGTGTGTTCTTCCTGATCTATTGGAGGGGCCTGATGGAGTAAGCCTTGCACCACACGGTACAGCTCCGCTGGACGATTGCTGGTAGATGCAATGGTAGCAGAGAAGAAATTTATCTTCGCTGCTATCACTGCCACGGAGTGGGCCCTACTCAGTGTTCGGTTGGACTTGGCACGAGTTTTCCGCCACTGTCGCTCAAGACATCTACCCTGTCGCTTCATCATTTGCAGCTCCCCAGTAAACCTAGGAGCCGCTCTGAGTCTGCGGCATGGCAAAGGTCACTCAGGAGCGATCTCATCCACTGCCCTGGCCATTTCCCCATTCCAGATGTCAACCAGGGCCTCAGACGAGTCACCAGTCTTGGCAGTGGGAAAGTCCCCCAGAGCCCTCAGGAAACCTTCTGGATCTATTAGCCTCCAGGGGCGGACCATAGAATGCGGTCCCCCGCCTTTGCGGAGGAAGGAAGCTGCAACAAGCCTAAACCTTACCAGAAAATGATCTGTCCATGACAACGGAGTGATCTTAATCTCCTCCACTTCCAGATCACCGCCCCCTTGTTCAGCTGTAAACACCAGGTCCAGTACGTGTCCCGCCTCATGTGTCGGGGCCAAGATCTTCTGGGACAGGCCCATGGTTGTCATGGCGGCCATGAAGTCCTGAGCTGCACCAACCTTGGGAGCCTTGGCATGAACATTGAAGTCCCTGGGGGGACTCCAACGCCACCGCCGAGATCACCCGTCAGCTCAGGCAGGGAGACTGTTGGGCAGCAAGGTGGGCGGTACACCAACAGAATCCCCATCCTGTCTGGCCCTCTCAACACAACATGGAGACATTCAAACCCAGTGAACTGGGAGATGGATTCACGATAGACCATCGCAACTCCTCCTCCCCGTCCCTGCAACCGTGGCTGCTGCGCCACCTGGAAACCTGGGGGACAAAGCTGGGAGAGGCCTACCCCTCCCGCCTCATCCAACCAGGTTTCCGTGATGCATACCAGGTCGGCATCCTCATCCAGGACTAAGTCCCGGATGATGTTGGTTTTGTTATTTACCGACCTGGAGTTCAAAAGCAGCAGCTTCAGCAGCTTTATTATTTACCGACTTGGCGTTCAAAAGCAGCATGTAATGTGCTGTCTACCATTTTCATGCAGAGGATGCTTATTTTGAACAGTTCATTGCAGACCATAAGACAATTATAGTTAAGGATATACAGGAAAAGCATAAGAACAAATACGGACTCAATGCAGACAACCAAAGAACTACGATTTGCTTCGTCAAGTCAGGAACTACATGCAGCAGCAGCCAGGGTATGTTTGCCTCTTCAGTGGCAGCTACCAACTAATTTTATTTATTTATTTACAGTATTTTTATCCCGCCTTTCTCCCCGAAGGGACCCAAGGCGGCTTACAACAAAAGAAAATACATACAAAAAAAGGATACAATACAAAAGTCACATTTTAAAACAATAACAAACAGTTGATGAAAATTAATAAAACAACAACATCTAAAAATTAAAAAGGTCATTATTACAATAAAAACAAGAGCATAATTTTAGCCTTAGACCCAGATACCTTTATTTGTTGGAAGATCCCCAGTCCCGCCATATGTTTACCATGGCTCGATGCAACATGTTTCCATCAAAAGAACGGTCGGCTAGATTCAGTCGCGGCACTGAGACCAATAGATACTGCGACTGTAACACGGGGGTCATTGAATCCTTGGTTCATATAGTGTTTCATTGCTCTTGGTATAAAGATCTATGTACCGACTTATTGAACCCATTACTGCCCCATTCCCGCAGTCTTTATGACAATGGAATTTTGCGCCTTCTCCAGTCTTCTTTAGACAGGCATGTTATTTTACAGTTAGCAAAATATCTTTATGCAATTATTATGAGACACAAAACCATAATTTCTGGTGAAATTTAAATGATCTAATATTAGCTTTAAAAAAATAAATAAATCAGGGTCGGTCATCTGCTGAAATATTTTATTGGTTTATCTGTTTGATTTGCCATGGTTCTTGCTTGTGGCTATATTGTTGGATGTCACTGTATGTACAGTATATGTTTATGCCTAATAAAGGTTAATGAATTAACGAACGAATGAATGATCTGCTTCGTCGGAAATGAGAGCTGAGCTCCCTCTTCCCTTCTTTGGCTCCGTTGCAGAGCCATTAAGTTTCCGTCCTGGCTTCTTAAATCACAGCTCCATGGCTCATGCGAAACTAGGAACTGTGGTTTAATTCTGGCCTATTGTCAGCATAAAAACCAAACTGTTTCAAGTTCTAGCTTGTAAGCCGGGCTTAAACCACAGTTCCTGGCTTCACACAAGCCACAATGTTCTGCAGCATGCAATAAGGAGG
This sequence comes from Plestiodon gilberti rubricaudatus, assembly GCA_026170595.1. Classification (NCBI taxonomy): domain Eukaryota; kingdom Metazoa; phylum Chordata; class Lepidosauria; order Squamata; family Scincidae; genus Plestiodon; species Plestiodon gilberti. The sequence continues at coordinate 113,755,515 of JANXHW010000005.1, forward strand.
AAAGGCGGCCGGGGGGGGGGGGGGGAGACACAAAGGCTCAGCTTGCATTCATGATAAACCATGGCTTATTGATCATGTGAACTGAGCTTGTGCCTTGGCTTTTAATACAGTGCAAGTTGGGCTACCAAAGGGTATGCTGTTTCGTTTTCATTCACAGTAGATGGAGCAGAGCCTTCAGCAATGTGTAAAGGGATTTGGTCTTGAGCAGAAACTCTTGGAATGAGAATAATAATGAGAATAATAATGAGAATAATAATAATATACAGTATTTATACACTGTCTTTCTTGGTCATTGGATTTCTCCTCTGACTTTAATTCAAGGCGGTGTACATGGGCAGGCTTTCTAAACCCCAAGGGGTTTTTACAATATAATAACATTCTAATCTTTCGTAGAACCCTTCATTCGAGATGTTGCTTTCACAGTCCAGCTCTCTCTCTCTCTCTCTCTCTCGCCTCACCACATTTCAGCTGACAGGCAACCTTGACTGCCACTCAAGTGCTGCAGCTGCAGTTCCACTCCCCCACAGAAGCTCTGCAACTTATCAGCTCGGCGTGCCTGCAGCTCTCCGACAGACACTTCCAGCCGTCTTGAACTGCCGTCCTTCAGATCTTCAGGCATTTATGAAACGATCACTCTACCAACTGAGCCAGACGTCCCGAGGGAATAGAGGGGTTACGAGCCTTTTGTCATTTTCCTCTATGAAATGTTGGAGGGTGTGCAACTGTACACTGGACACTTTTTCTCCTCTCCACATCCTCCTTCCTATTTTGAATGGCAGGCTGGGGCCAGATAACAGGTCTGGCCCAGCCATGAGGCTGGGTGCAACCGCTGTTTTAAATGGCAGGTTGGGGGAAGAGCTGTGCCCACCTGTCTGCCACCTCTTCCAGCCTGCTGCCCACCCAGTCTCTTCACTGGTTGCTTCAATCTTCTTCTCACTTGCTGAGCACGAGCAACGATTGGAGCAGTGGTGACTACTCTTCCTCCTGTACCGCTGCCACGGGCAAGCAATCGCATCGGCAACACTGGAAATCAAGACAGGGGGCTGCAGTATATATAACAGCACTTTTTGAGTGCTTCACATTTATCATCTGGATGCTGTCTTTACAACAACCCTGTAAGGTAAGTATTTTTATCCCCATGTTGCAGCCAGGGAGCCAAGGTCGAGATGGAGTAGCTTACCTAAGACCAGCCATCTAGTAAGTTAATGGGAGAAGCAAGTCGTGAACCATGGAAAACTGGATTTGCAGCTCAGTCTCTCTGTCACTACATTTTACAAACTCTGACAGACAGAATTTAGCTCGGTTTGTAAACAGCTCTCCTGGTTGCCCATGGTAAGTAAAAAATTACCCGTTGGGGAACAGAATGGAAAATCTTAATAAACTGGAAGAGCTCTGATTTTCTCTTCAGGTTGTCAATATGTCAAAATGACTAACCTTGACACACACAGGCAGATATCATGGGCTATGAAAAAAATTGTGCAAGACTGGATTAAGTAGGAAAGAGCTCAATTTTCCCTTGTGCTTTAAAGCCTGTTATCCACCCTAAGCTTTTCAGACAAGACGGAAAACACAAAGGGGTAAATACATAGAGATGAATGTATATTTTGACAGTGCAGAGATCTGTCAAGACTCCTCCGTTCCAGGGATTAAACCTGGAAAGGCAGACAAAAGTAACACTGAGCTCTTCTTTCCTGCCCCCATTTAACAGCTGTCATTTGGGTGCCAGTGCTATGCAGGCAGAGTCACTCTGCCCCTGCATGCTGATGGAACAAGCGCTAACAGACTGGTGCTGCCCAACGGAAAACTGGAAGTGCTGATCAAACTGCACTGATACTATGTGATTAGCCCTTGGGTTTCTGGGTATGCAAGCCACATGGCAGCTAGGTCTGTCTTAAAATACGTGCAGGTGTTTCCAGCCCTAACACATCACACATCTCGGAGCCCTGCCGTTCCAAAGAATGCCTTCGTCAAGAATTCTCGGACAATAGCTATTTAGTGCTGTCTAACCATTTCCGTTTTTTTCCCCCCAGAATAATGCATCTTTTCATGTTAATATGCAAATAATATTCTGGCTGCAAGGGCAATAATGTGCCCACAACTCCTTCAGCAAAGATTCACACTGGGGTCAAAAGTGAACATAAGAAGAGCTCTGCAGGATCAGGCCAAAAGCCTATCTACTCCAACATCCTCTTTCCGCACAGTGGCACACCAGTTGCCTCTGGGAAGCACACAAGGAAGAGATGAAGACAGACCTCTCTCTTGCAGTTGCACCCTGTCACTGGTATTCAGAGACGTACCGTAACTCCGTAACTGAGCCTGGAGGAACAGGACACACTGCAAATGTCACCTTGCACACCACTGCAGCCCACTCCGGGGCCATGCGTAGCCAACCATATTCCCACCTATACCTTGAGCATGCCCCTTTTTATTGAGGTTAATGACTATAGCCTGAGCTGAAGCCAGAGCTAGCACTGCACTTATGCTGAGAGTCAGTGCTTGGGCTGGAGTCTGAACTGCAGGGGGCTGGGAGGCATTGCCCATTGAGCAGGAGGCCAGGCCAGTCTACTAGCCTTTATACCAGGCCTGGCTAATCTAGAAGCTTCACACTGCCTGCCAGGCACACCCTTTAGGGTTGCAGGTCTCAGCATTTGACCTGAAGTTCAGCTTTCTTCTCTGGGTCTCCAGGGAAGAGAGAAAAATCTCAGGATGAAGGGCCAGAATCTGAAGAGTGGTGAGCTAGAGCATGGTGATCCAACGTGTGGCCCGCGGGCCGTATGCGACCCCCGAAGGCCTCTGCTGTGGCCCCCGGCTGCTCTTGGAGCTCCCCTCCCCCGCAGTCACCCACGCTCCCCTGATGATTGGAAAGGCGGTCGGGAGCCGACCGCCTTTTCGATCTTTAGGGGAGCGTGGGCGGGGCATGCTAGATGGCAGGGCGGGGCATGCCTTGGTCATTATTATTAATTAATTAATAATTTAATTTATTGTGTGGCCCCCGGGTTTCATGTCAAAGTTCGCATGCGGCCCTCGATGTACGAAACGTTGGACCACCCTGAGCTAGAGTGTTGGAAGAGCAGAGGCTGGCAATCATCCAGGAAGGGGGCAGCATTTGGCACACCGCCTCAGGCGCCAGGAGGTCTTGAGCCAGCCCTACCTTCAGGCTTCACCCAAGACAGTCAGCTCTTCCCTTGACTTAGCAGCTATAGTCTTCTGTCTTCACCAGGGAGCACAAGTCTCAGCCCCTATCCATCCTACACAGCCCCTATCCATCCTGTACACAGCCCCTATCCATCCTTTAGCCCGCTAAAATTGTTTCTTGGTATGGAAGTATTCTGGGGTAAGTACGGTAAATTAATGGTCTGTCTTCCAACACCAGCCAAAATGCTAATAACTCATTCAGAACGGCACACATGTGAACTGTCTAGGCCTACAAGCATTTCCAGGACCAAATACAGAACAGAAAGTGGATTCAAAACTCAGCCAAATATCCACTTGCCTTTTGTTCCTCCTCCTCCTCCTCCCCCATCCCCATTTTCTTTTGGTGGGCCTCTTTCCTCACGCCCACTCCCCTGTCATGTGAGCAGAGTTTCCAGCATGGCTGGCTTGCAGCCAACACACAAGAAGAGAGGAAGAGGCATTCGGGAAAAGCAATTTTCTGCTCCTTTCCATCACGTAAACGTCGCCCACCCACCCACCCCTTCCCAGCTTTGAGAGGACTGCAAAGCAAGAACTTCTACAGCTGTTTGGAAAGCTTGAAAATCTCACTCCCAGCAAAGCAGTGAGCTCACCCCTCCAGCCTCTAGTGAGCCAAGCAACAGGCTCACTGCACCACGGCTTCCTTTCCTCAGGCCTGCCCCTCAGTCCCAAGTTGCTCCCACACGAATGCAATGACTCCACCCCGGCCTTATGCGGCCATAAACAAGAGTGTAAACGTGTCATCACGGCCCCATCTTACATTACTGGACCGCAGCGGAAGTCAGGGAGTGCTGATCCTCAGGCATTAACTACAAAGTAGTCCATACCTTACAAGAGGTCTCCATGCTATGAGCCCCAACTGTCTCCCAAGGGTGCAGTTGCACGGATAACAGTAATGCGTAAATTAAGTCCTTTACGGATACAGGCGTAGATTTCCGATGGCAACTTCTGCAATTGCAAATGGTGTACTGGAGAGCCACTGCGATTGCACAATCACAGAGAAGTTGCCGCTGTATCTGTGGCAGGCTTGGTTTATCACTCAAATGCATTCCCAAGGACAGTCAGGGCACAAAGGAGGACATCCTTTTGTAACATGTGAACCAGCTCTTTGCCTCCCAGTACTACTTCTTCATAGAAGGTAAAGAAACCTTAGCATGAATGCCAACAGGCCCTTCACAGCCAGTCCTTCCAGAAATTTTAACAACCATAGCCAGTGCCACCTTCAGCTTCTTGGCCTTCAAAGTTCTGCCAACACTGAGTAAAAGTCCTAACAGGCCTAAGTTGGCCTTTTATACTTTTTAGAGTGTGAATGTGTGTGTGCCTGCAGGGGTCATTTTGGAAAGGGGGGGGGAGGCAAAGATCCCAATGCGCCAGAAGAAGGATTTTTATTGTCAAATGCTCCAACAGAACTGTAAACATCCCATGTGTTTCAAGCTGGTAAGTTCTTCCTTTGATCAAAAGCAAGCATTATACCAAGACAGGAAAAATTGTGCCTGTATAGTTATAGGAGTCTATTTGACTTCAACAATAATTATTACATCTTTTCGCTTGATGAAACTACTTTCCTTTGCCTCCGAGGGCAAGCTTATGAGCTCAAAACATGCCAAGCATTGACAATTCTATTCGTTACCTTTTACAATAAAAATCCTTTCAGCACATTGGAGTCTCCCCCTTTCTCTCCAATTAACAGAAGTGATGTTTCCCCCTTTCCTTTTTGTCATTTTTTTTGGGGGGGGGCAACATTCCCATTGCCTATTTTAAAGTTATTTATTTATTTTTAATATTTGAGAATTTACACATCCAACCCCTTGCCTGAAAGCCAGTTTAATTAAAAAAATCACCCGTTTCCTCAGGCACTGTGGTCTGATGATTAGTAAGGCGCTTGTCTATGCTCATTCTAGAATCATTCCACACTATATCACCATTTTGGAAGTGTCATTACCAATATTACCACTGCCCCACAGCCACAGAGTTTGCACTTCAGGTGGCATGAAGACCTTAGTTAGAGTTAGCAGATTCTGAACATTCTGGCAAGCAATAGTGTGCTTTAGCAAAGGACTCGCGTGGCCAAATAAAGAGAAGTTATTTTAATTCATTTGTTCTGCCTGAATTTCCCTCATTCTCCAGGGTATCTGAGTCAAATAATATAGGACTCATGCCCCCATGAGAGAACACGTTTAATCTTCTATTGCAACAACATCTCTAGAAGGGCTCACCAAAGCGGCACCTGCGTTGCTATCAGTCCTCAGATGATATTAGGGGAAGGAAGTAGGGAAGTCCTTACTGAAGTGAACAGGCTCTAATAACCGATTCCCCCCAATTTTAATCTAATAAATGGCCCCTGCCAGAGCCATTGAAACCAGTACCATCACAAAAGGTGGACGGGCCAGGCTCCCCTTGCCCCCTTCCCTCCATAATTTGAGCACTGCCCATCATTGAGGGAGCTTGGAGCAAACATTGCTGTGCTTGAGCAAACCACCCCCAGTGGTGTATGGATTCTAGTGAGGTTTTGGATTAGCAGTAGTGCCTGCAGACTGGTACAGTTGATGTGGACAACTGACATGTGGAAGCACGGCCTTATATCGAGTCAGATCATTGGTCCACATCCAGCTCAGTATTGTCTGCACTGACTGTACAAGGTTTCAGCCAGGAACCCCATCTAAGGTTCTAGCATAGAGGAATTGTCTACACTTACTGACAGTGGCCTTCAGAGTTTTGGACAGGGGTCTTTTCTCAGTCCTATCTGGAGATGTCCAGGGCTGAACCAGGGACTCTCTACATGTAAAACATGTGGTCCTCCACTGAGCTACACCCCCTCCCACAAAAATCAAGAAGAGTGCCCCTAAAGGCGCTATATGTGCACCCCCCCAAGGCCTGCCCTCCCCCAATTCATTTTTGACATGGCAATACCATCAACAAGTGTCTTCTGTATCCTCAGAGATTTTCCACATCCTGGAAACGCAATGAAAGCTACATTTCCTCAGGATGTGAGAGACCTTGTGAGAAGGAAGTTTGACCACACAAACGTGGCAGGTTTGGTGAATTTAACATGTGAAAAAAAATTAATGAGAAAATTAGACCTAATATGCTGATCTACGAGAACTACGAGAGAAAACAACAACAGGCTGGGGGATAGAAAGGCAGGACACACATTTATGCAATTTTTATAAAAGTATTGATCATTGGTTTTATGGTTTTCTCACTTTTTAGAAAAGGTGGAAGACATTCAGCTCTTCCATTTATATAACTTCTGAGTCACTTTTCGAACTTGTGTAAGTGCTCAAATCAACACATAAACCAATGCAACACATATTAAAACAAACATTAAAATAGCCTTAAAACAGATTCAAATTAGCAGCAAAAAGGTGTGTGTTTTTTAAAGACACAAGAAGATATCAGCATGAGTCAGTAAATGCTTTGCCAAAAACAAAAACATTAAGGCTGCAACCTTACTGCAAAGTAAGTCCCATTGAACTTAGCAGGAATTACTTCTGAGTAAACCATACACAGGATTGGGCTACATGCAAGATCAAATATTGTGATTAAAGCATATTGCTACAATATTTAGCTCTCGCTAGATATAGGATCTCCTGCCATTGCCTCTTTAAGACTGCTAATATCTGGTAAAAACCTCTGAGTTTATACTGGGCAATGATCAACAAATAAGGCCCCCGAAAATGCAAATACAAAATAGCAGGAAGAGTGCTTTAAAAGACTGTTTGCATGATCTTCTCAGAGGCATCATGTTACCTCTTTTTTGTCAGTGCTAGAGTGACTCATAGCACATGCAACATTACTGCATTACATTTGTATGCTGCCCTTCCTCCCACAATTGGAGGGTGGGATACATGGGGCTATTCCATGTCATCCTTACAACCCCCCTGTAGGTTAAGCTGAGAGATGGCAACTAGCCTGTGGTGACCCCATGAACTGCATGATGCAGCAGAGATTTGAACCCGGATCTCCTTGTTTCATACCCAACACTCTTCACTACATCACACTGGCTTACAGCCAGGGTACCTTAAAAAAAGAGACTACAAAAATGTGATGCTCTTTCAGCTGCGTTAAAAAGAGATTAAGACCCACAGTTGGATGTGACTACTTGTGGCTGGGAATGAGGTTTGTCTGAAGGAACAAGGGGGGGGGGAACCAAATGCTCACACACACAATGGGGTCTTCCTGTATGAATACTTAGAAAAGATTGTGACTTGACGTCAGCATTTGAACAGAAAAGGATGTATGCTGATCAGCCAGTCCTATCCATGCTTAGCTCCAGAAATAAGTTGCATCAAGTTCCGCTGGGTTCACTTCCCTCAGGCAATATGATTGTAAGCTCCAAGTTCCCGAGTGAGACATGCAACTTTCTGGACCACAGGGGAAAAAAGAATGATGTATCTGTGGTGTTGTAAATCTGCAGCTTCCTCTCCTGCCCCTCACTTGTAACTTTGATTGCTGTCACATTTTCTTTGTCTTTAGGTCTTATACTTTCATGCTCAAAAAAAATCTTTAGTATGCTTTGATGTCATCCTTTGTTTCCACATTAACTATGCAAACGCTAAGTTGGCAATTTTATGAATAGTGACTTGGAAGCAACATCCTCCCCACTTAAGATCATGGGGCTTTCTTCCAAATAATCATGTTTACAATCACATCATAAAGTGGTAGTCCTGCTAACTGGGCAAGAGGCACTTTTTCAATTGGTGCTCCTCTTATATTTAGCAGGGGGAGAGTAACTGCCCCCCTTTCACCCCAGCACAGTGTCTTTTTCTGGTGGCTGTTTGCTGGTGTTCTTCTGCCTCTTTTTTAGATTGTGAGCCCTTTGGGGACAGGGAGCCATTTAATCATTTGATTTTGTCTGTAAACTGCTTTGTGAACTTTGTGTTGAAAAGCGGTATATAAATACTGTTAATAATAATAATAATAATAATAATAGTCCTAGCGTCCTTACATGCTGAGGATCACCATCTTACGAATGAATGAGATTTGATTCAAACTAAACTGGTTAGAAAATTTCAATCAAATTCTGTAAAGGTTTACAGGAGATACAACAATCCCCTTTATTAAGAATATACAAGCTTCTCCAGCAGTAGCGTCACTAGGACGCGCGTCACCCTGAGGCAGGGGGACGCGCGTCACCCTAGTGACGCTCCCACGTCGCCGGCCGGACGCTCCGAGGCCGGAGCGTCCGGCCCCGCTAGCACTCCAGGCTCCGCTAGCGCAGCGCGTTCATCCGGGTATTTTTAGAATTCTCGCGCATGCTTTTTGCCCTCAAAACAGTCTGTGCATGCGCGAAAATTATAAAAATACCCGGATGAACGTGCTGCATGGGCCTTCTTTCAGAAGGCCCTGGAGCGCCGGCGGAGTCGGACGCTCCGAGGCCGTCTCCCAGGCTGGCCTCGGAGCGTACGGAGGGTGACGCGCGTCACGAAGGTGACGCACGCAGGGGTGCGCGTGTCACCCCCTGGCGCACGTCACCCCCTGGTGGCCCGCCCCCCCCGCCACGCTCCAGCGACGCCCGTGTTCTCCAGTTTCCAAGAACTCTTACAGCACAATTTTAGGTATGTTTACTCAGAAGTAAGCGCATAACTGTGTTTGATAGGAACATAGAAAGCTGCTTTATACAGAGTCAGACCCATTGGTTCACCTAGCTCAATACTGGGGACACTGACTGGCGCTGGCGGAACTGACCAAGGTGTCAGACAGGAATTTTCTCTGTCCTACCTGGAGATGCTAAAAACTGAACCCAAGACCTTCATCATGAAAAGCAGATGCTCTTTTATCGAGATACAGCTCCTTCCCAGACATGGTTTGTGCCCAATTTAAGCATGCGTAGGGCTGCAGTCTCTGAAAGTGAAAACTTGCTGATCCCAGAAGGCACCAAAACTAGTCAAAGACGTACCAAGAAGTAAAATTATCTCACATTCTTCAGGACCAGCATAGCCATGGAACAAACATGCACCTTCTTTATGCTCCTTTTATCAGTCACCAAAGATTTGCAAACAAAAACTCACCACAAGTCTTCAAGCACACAAAAAAATAAATGTCGAGGGTTGGCGGGTTGTGGAAAAGGAGTATTTGGCAGTTCCAGGCCAACTTGCACTGGTTTGACTCTGCATCAGTTACTACATTCCTGGCGGTTCAAGGCAAGCAGCCCACAAAATTTTATTACGACAATAAAAGCAAAACCCATTGGAAGCACACTCAATAACCATAATGCGGCAAAGAGCCACAAGAGTCACCACAGGAGTATAAACAAACATTTGTTAACCTGTGAGCAGCCAAAACACAGCACTTTGAGATGTATCACTCCAGCAAAAAGACTTTCAAGGTATATCTATCACACACTAGGGACTTCCAACTGGTTTAGCAGTTGTTCCCTCTCCCAAGGGAATCCTGGGAACTGTAGTTCAGAAGGAGGAGAAAGAGAGAGAACAAGGATCTTCAACATTCACCAAACAATTCCCAGGATTCCTTAGGGGAAGGAAAAAGTAGAGTCCAGAGAATTAAAAAATGTATAGACAGGTATAATCTGCCTCAAAGGTCTTATTAGGAGGGGACTATAAACTCAGTGGCAGAGCATAAGTTTCACATGCAGAAGGTGGGATGGCCAAACTGTGGCTCCTGAGCCACATGCGGCTCTTTGACATACAATGTGCGGCTCTCGGAAATATGTTGGCTGAGCTCCTTTTTGCATCACAATTAATATAAAAAGGTAAATAAGAAATTTTCAAGCTTTGTAATTATTTATTGGGCATAAACTGAGAGTCCATTGGATTAAAACATAAGTTTAATATTCATGGTGAATAAATATAAGAAAGAATTTAAATACTTCTTCAATATTGCGGCTCTCAAACATCTCTCTTGCGGCTCTCAAACATCTGAAGTTTATCCAATGTGGCTCTTACGTTAAGCAAGTTTGGCCACCCCTGGTTAATGTTTAATCGCTGGAATCTCCAAGTAGGGCTGTCAGTCATTGTAGATAATACAGATGCACAAGGTTGAACTTTTGGTCTAAGCAAGCTTTGTATGTACCAAGTTGGGCCATTTAGCTCAATATTGTCTATATACTGACTGGAAACAGCTGTCCTGAGTTTCAGGCAGAACACTATTACGTCTACCTAAGATGCTATCAACAGCCAAGGAGGCAGTGATGGGCTGGATGTGGACTGAGACACAGAAACTTAATCCAGACAAGATGGAGGTGCTGATGGTCAGCAGGAGAGCTGATCCAGGAATGGGAGCTCAGCCTACTCTGGATGGAATCGCACTTCCTCTGAAAGATCATGTGTAGGATGGCTTGGGGGTAGACCTGGCCTTCCTCCTAGAGAGGCAGCAGATGGCATCAGTCACTAGGAGGGCTTTTGCCCAGCCTCAACCGGTGCACCGACGGCGGCTCTTCCTTGAAAAAGCAGACCTGGCCACAGTCACCTGTGCTTTGATCCCATTTGGACTAGATGACTGCAACATGCTCTACACGGGACTGGCACTGAAAAGAATTCAGAAACTGCAACTACTTCAAAATGCTCCAGCCAAACTGCTGACGGGGACCACATGCAAAGACAGCATATCACTCCCATCCTGCAGGAATTATATTGGCTTCCCATCCATTTCTGGGTCCAATTCAAGGTGCTGGTCATAACCTTTAAAGCCTAATATAGTTTAGGCCCTGAGTACTTTAAGGACCGCCTTTTACAGTATGAATCTACCAATATGTTATCCAGGGAGGGCTGGGAAAGACCCCTGCCTGAAACCCTAGAAAGCCACTGCCAGTCCGTGTTGACAATATGGGCTATGGACCATGGATCTGATACAGAAGAGAAGGGCTAGACTCTATTCAATATGGGGCTGTTTCATATGTATCATAAAGCTTGGAGCAGGTCGATCGGGTCAACCATCGGGTCAACCCCTGAATCCTCAACGCTAGTGGCAGTGGCCACCACTGGAGTGAATCATGAGGGCCTAGAGCAGGGCTTTGCTCCAGGGGGCTTTCCAACAACCTAGCAGTGGCTAGGAGTATGATCCATTCTAAATAAATGCAAACACCTTCAGACACAGCCCCATCAAATGTCAAGTCACAGGAGAAACACCAGAACCAGGGGACATGCACTAAAATTGAGTGGAGGGAGAGTTAGAAATAATGAAATAATCTGTGGAAATAATCTGAAATAATCTGTGGAACTCCTTGCCACAGGATGTGGTGATGGCACCTGGCCTAGATGCCTTTAAAAGGGGATTGGATAGATTCATGGAGGAAAGGTTACAAGCCATAACTTAGCAACCTCCTTGTTTTAGAAGTAGGTTTTCTCTGTGCAAGGGAGTGGCAACAGGATACAGGTTTCTTGTGTGCTCCCTGAGGCATCAGGTGGGGCCACTGTGAGATACAGGAAGCTGGAGTAGATGGGCCTTTGGCCTGATCCAGCAGAGTGGTTCTTATGTTCTTTGTATCCATATTAGAGCTTTCTATCCATATTAGAGCTTTCTACGTCTCTCTCATCAAGTCTTAACTTTTCTTTTGGTCCACTGTTCCTTAGCAGAGGTCGAGATGCCATACTGCAAAGCCAACACCACCCACAAAGCAATTGGCAAGGGCAAGCCACTACATTACCACAAGCGATTCAGTTTCGCCCAGGATGGAGCACTGCCTCAACAGACCTTGCCAGTCAAAGGGACAAGCATCCAAAAACAAAAACTTTGCTCCCTGAAAGACGTAATGCACAATCTCTTACTGTATTTTCTCTTCGACCACCAAGAAAGTACTGTATGCAATTAGAAACCTAGAGCTTTGATTAATTCTGATATCTGAAATACTTGCAGCAATGTGCTACAAAGAGGTAAGGCGGGGATGGGGTTTCCCTCTTCAATTCTCTGCTCATCCCTTCCCTTGCAAGAAGGAGACACATTCTCCCCCCCCCCTTATATATGAAGACGGCAGGCATGTGATCAAAGAAATACGGCTGCCTGTCATGTCTAGTTGGCCATTAGTGCTAGGGGGAAAGAGTCCAGATAATGATCTGAGAGCCTAAGATATTGTGGGGTTGTTAAAGTTAAGTGGTCTGGCCAGCAACTAGCTCCAGAGCCTGCTTGTGAGCTCCATGGAAGCTACTCTGAAAAGTGGCTGCGTAATAAGTAAGTAGCAGACACAGCAGTGGTGCGACCCAGAATGCCACCCAATGCTGTTTTTGTTTTTTTTGTATCTGTGCAGAGGTGCCACAGGTCTGCCACCTCTGCACAGATACAAAAAACAAAAAAAGCAGCCACTTACTGTACTTCTTGTGCAGTTTCTTCTAACATGGAAGTGCAGGGCTTCTGATTTTAGGGCCTGCGTGAATGAAGTAGCCTTTAATCAAACCAGAAGTCCTGCACTTCCATGTTTGATGAAACTGCACCTGGAACAAGGTAAGGAGGGAGGTGATTCACTTTCTGCTGGCTTCTAGTGGGTGGAAAGCAGATGTGTGCATTGCATCCATGGCAGGCTGGAGTGAGGCAGTGGCAGACCTGGGGTGAAGGGCACCCTGAATCTATCACCTTCTCACCACCCCACAATCCGCTGCTGAGCGGACTCACCTAGAAATGGGCACAGGACAGGCACATGAACTAATGTAGCTGTCCTAATCAGGCCTCACTTGGCTGGAAAAACACACACAGGCTGACAATGCAATCCTATGTACACTAACCTGCAAATAAGCACCACTGAACACAGCGGGACTTACTTCTGAGTATACATGCATAGGATTGTAGAGAGAGAGAGAGAGAGAGAGAGAGAGTGTACTCATTTGAAATCAGTGTCACTGCAGCTTCTAAACCTGGATCTTCCACAATATTGATGAGATTAGAATTTGCTCATTCTCAAAAGCCGTCTGGTACTCATTCACAACCGCAATAGGGTATCTCTACATTTCAGAGGGATGAAAAATATTAAGGATGGCATGCCCTTTTAACAAGGAGCAGGTACTTCCTGTTTTTTAAGTTCTCTCGCACTTAAGAAGAATACCTTTCCCTTCAATATTCTCAAAAGGATGTCTATATTGAGGTTTCAACAGTATGCCAATGCAAGACCAATTAAAATCAAGTCAAAGCCTTAACAGGTTCACAGCTCTATGAATAAAGTAAGCACACTTTCAACCCAATCTACCCAAGTAAATGCCATTAATTTTACTGGGACTAACTTCTAAGGGAAGTGCACTTAGGATCACAGCCCTAGTAGTGTTGCTACGGTGCAGAGTCCTTTGGAGGAATTCTTCAGCAGTATTTGTGGATTCACATCAGAAGCACTGGAACAAACTAGCAAGCCTACTAAAAGAATGCTTCTGACAGTACATTTTACACCATATGAAATGGATCAAAGATGTTTGGAAGGTCTCCTAGCTGCTTCCTGCCTCTTATTTTCTCTGGGGCAGCATCTATACTACTATTAGTGGGTGGCAAGTCACCAGGCCAATTGTAAGGTGCCTGTATTGGAGCAACAACCAACCCTCCTATCCACACACGATTATGACAGGGCAAGGGGAGCAGTTCACAATCCTCTGCTAGTTAATTAATGGCCATTATTTTAAGAAGGCAGCAAGGGCAGGGAATGCTCTTAAAGTTATCATCAGCAGGACGGCTCCGCATGCCAAGGTTAATGAGCCACAAAAAGTATTTCATGGTAAGAACACCAACCACAAATTGAAATGGGCGGGAAAGGAGCATGGAGTCTCAGTCAATTCAGGATCCCAACTCAAAGGAAAAGAAACATTTTCAGTAGCTCTCACTGTCACCGTGATTTTTGTAAGGGGTCTGTTTTGTACAGAAACAAGAATAAAACCAAAAAGAAGTGAACGTCTGCAATCCTCCATTTAGCAATGCCTAAAGCGCCAGCGGGTGGCGCAGTGGGTTAAACCACTGAACCATGAGCTGTTGATCGAAAGGTCGGCAGTTCGAATCCGTGTGACGGCTCCTGCCAACCTAGCAGCTCGAAAGCAAGAAATTGCAAGTAGATTACTAAGTACCCGCGTCAGCGGGACGGTAACAGCGTTCCATGCGCCTCGGTGTTGAGTCATGCTGGCCACATGACCATGGAAACATCTTCGGACAACGCTGGCTCTTTGGCTTTGAAATGGGGATGAGCACCACACCCTAGAGTCGGCCACGACTGGACTTAATTGTCAGGTGTCACCTTTACCTACCTTTACCTTTACCTTTAAAGTGCAGGTGATTAACATTCCCTCCCCCACAAGATTCACCAAATTCACCAAAACACAACCTATATGTCAAGATACACATTTGACATTCTGATCTCTTGGAAATTAGAACTTGAATCACCCAGTGAAATGGACCAGCAGTAGATCTGGAGCAAGCAATAGAAAGGACTTCACACTATGCAGAATTTACTGCATTTGTTGCTACAAGTTATTGGGATTGCCACGGTCTTAGCTGCCTTTAAAAGGAGATTCGACAAATTCATGGAGGAGAGAGTACCAACAGCTGTTAGCCATGATTGCTAAATGAAGCCTCAAGGTCCAGGGCAATATGCCTCTCAATATCAAGTGGTGGGGAGCAAACTATCAAAGAGGGCTGTTGCCTTCAGTCTCTGCTTGGGAGCCTCCCTTGGCTCACGATCCAACAGAGCTCTTTCTGTAAGCTGCTTTCACTCTGAACAGGAGAAAGGAGCACTTGCATGGGCAAGCTTACAATTGACTCGCTGTTGAAGGTGTCTCTACAGCTCCAGGGTTCACAGCTGACCAGCAACAATTCAGTGTTAAGTAATTGCTGGGGAAAGAAGCATTTGTTGCTTCCCTCCTGGTCTGCTTGAAGAGAGCTTGGGGATTGCTCTGAAGTCATGCCATCGCTTCAGTCCTCCAAAGCAGAAACAATTGGACAGAGTGCCCAATTGCCCTTTGATTCAAGGAGTGGAAAGATGGGGAAGTCACCCATCTCTCAGTACAGAGGAACAGTAACGGAGCTGCATGCAGAAGACACTGAGTGCAGCATAGACAGGCTACTGGGTTTGGGCTGGAAGGACCAGGCTTGAAACCCTTGCTGAGTCCATGGCTAGTCCATATCTCTCACCCACTTCATCGGGCTGTTGTGATGAGGTTATATCCATTTTAACATGTGCATTACTCCAATAACCTTGGAGGAAGAACAATGTCAATATGTAGAACAATGTAGAGATGTAAATGTGACCAGATAGGTAAGTAAAGTTGACAGTACAATCCTATGCATGTATGCTCAGGAGGAAGCCACACCGAATGCAATGGAACTGACTCCCAGGGAAGTGTGTACAGGATTGCAGCTTAAGGCCTGTAGTTCAGTGGCAGAACCCATGCCTTGCATGCTGAAAGTCCCAGGTCCAGTCTCTGGCTTCCCCATTTAGGGCCGGGAAAGGTCCCTGTCTGAAACCTTGGAACCTTGGATGCAGAGGACTTTATTGTTGAAGTTAATATAGGTATGAACTAGTGCTATTTGAGGTGGTTAGCATGAAGACATCCTGGTCTGTCCAGTGCTCAAGGCACTTCTCAAGCACTATGCTCACAATGCCAGAGACTCTTGCTCTCTAAAGAACCAAGGGCCAGTACACATTATGCGCAAGCTCCATCCCTGGAAAAGACATGAGGAGTTCCAAAGCACAGATGTGGGAGGCCAAGATGTACAGGCACAATGTTTGTATCCATGTTACAATGGTCTCCATGGCCAAGAAGTGCTTCAAGGGGGCAATTTAAAACAGGGAACTGAGGGAGGCAGAGGATTAGACACATACCCCTTCTCCCTGCCATAACCCCAATGCTCACTGGTGCTTTTTGAGCTTGGAGTTCCTATCATGGGAATCCCACATAAGACCTCAAGGAGGCCCATTAGTCAAGTGATATTAACACAGTGCTTCTCAATTATTTTCTGTCATGCCCCCCCTAGGAAGAAGAAAAAATTTCGCGCCCCCCCGCGCGACTGTAAATAGTATCATTTGTCTATAAAATTGTTATAAGTACACCTCTGCATAACACTGTATCCTTATTAACGTATATGAGAATAAAAAAAGAAAGAAATGTGGATCAATTTACAAGAAAGAATAGCTTTATTAACTGTAGCAGAAAAGATTTAAAGGAGCACAGGATTTAAAGGAGCACAATATTAAAAAAAACTTTAACCTGCAAAACAAAAATATATAAAATAATTTGAGCTGATTTTTTAATCAGAGGTGATGTCTGGATTAATGGCTACAATGAGGGGGGGGAGGGAGGGTAGGAAAGAACAGACACCAAGCAACTACCAGAACGTTGCTGCCCAAAATTCCAACCAGTCACCAGCCCCCCAAATCGTCCCGTTTGGCAATTGTCAAATTGTCTTACGAATACAGTATAGAGAACGAGCCCGGTGCACTGCACACCTTTCCAGACAGGAGCGCAACGCGCCGTCCTTCAGCTTGGAGCCGTTTGTGCCACTGTAAGCTGCTTAAGCTCCAGGATTAGAGGCAGGCAGCACAAGGGAGCAAGGCGGGGCGGGAAGGCATGAGCCGTCCGCGGACTGTAGGAGCGACGCGTCTCGGCCAAAGAGTAACGTCCGGTTGCCCCGTGGCGGGAGGGGAGGAGGAAAATGAGTGACGGCTGTCTAGGCGACCAGCGATTATAAGAGGGAAACGAGGGGCCTCCCTTAGCAACGAGCCCCCCTTTACGGAGCCTCGCGCCCCCCCTGGGGGGGGCGCCCCACTATTTGAGAAGCACTGGATTAGAGGCAGGCAGCACAAGGGAGCAGTGCAGGGCGGGAAGGCATGAGCCGTCCGCGGACTGTAGGAGCGACGCGTCTCGGCCAAAGAGTAACGTCCGGTTGCCCCGTGGCGAGAGGGGAGGAGGAAAATGAGTGACGGCTGTCTAGGCGACCGGCGATTATAAGAGGAAGGGAAACGAGAGGCCTCCCTTAGCAACGAGCCCCCCTTTACGGAGCCTCGCGCCCCCCCTGGGGGGCGCGCCCCACTATTTGAGAAGCACTGTATTAACATATCAGTCTCCAATGAAAGAGTGTGTTTTAAAAGTCAGTGGAAAACCACCTACGGGCAAGAATCTTCCAAGCACATTTTCTTACATGGCATCATCAGGGAATGGCGGGAGAAGCAAGGGCCCAGTTCTTATGGCCATTTCTGGCTTGGCAGTAGTGTTGCTGCTACTTCCAGCTGCCTGTGCTACATACGAGAACAAACACATGAAGTAATACTGGACACCTGGTGGACCACTGTGAAGAATGGGATGCTGGATGAGATGGGCTGATCCAGCAGGGCTTCTGTAAGCGGATGGTGCACACACAGAACACCACAGCAACATTTAGCATGCCACTGTAGATGCTTAAAAAGGTACCTCTCAGCTTTGCTACCTGAGCCCTTTTTCACAGGGGATACCTGGGTTTGAACCTGGGACCTTCACTATTCAAAGCATGGACTCTACCATGGGACTATGGATGACAGCCTGAGCCCATGGATTCTTAATAGTAAGCAGACACTCTTCAATTCAGTTACACCCCACAATCATATCATTATCTAATGCCACCAATGAGAAGCAGGCCATTTCCCAGCATGCCAAAAAGCACCAGGCAAGTATGTTAAGTTAAAAAAAAAAAAGAAGTGGCTTTGACTTTAGACTGAATGCTATAGCAGCAGGAGGATGGAACCAAGCCATTACTACAGCCCTCAGCTTTGAGTGGGCTTCCCCACCCCACTTTAAAAATGTATTACTATTTTCCCTCCCTATAATTTAGGCGGAAAAAGAGATGTGCCTGTCTCAGTTGTTCCATTTGGGAATCTGGGGCTGGAAATATAAAGCTTTTAAAAACTTATGGAACACTTCGTAGTTCTATTAATTCCAAGAAGGCCTGTTGTGATGCAACACCACCACATCAGTGTCACAATTTTCTCTAGACATTGAAAATCCATCGTTTTATTCCCATGTATACGCATAATACCTTCCAGAAGATAAAATAGCCCTTTACAGCCATACAGCAGCCCTCTGTGGTAACCAATTGTTCTCCCATTCTACAGAAGAGGAGCTGAGGCTAGACACAGCTCAAGACATTGTGGTGCACATTTGCCTGGAGCTGAAAAATCCAAAATGGTACCACCCTGATGGTAATCATTTATAACAAACAAGCTAAAATAATTAGCAGCCCTTTAAAATGGTACCTGAGAACTCTTCTACCAGAGGCAGGATGCTTCACTCTGTCTATTGGCAGCGATGGCCTCCATCAAGACCGAAGGGTAGTAGTTCGCTTGTGCAAGACAACTTTTGATGTGGGATTGGAACCAAGGCCTACCCCTGCTAACTGCGCTAGCCTTTGGGTATGTTGTTAGGAGGAATGGGTGTGGGGAGAAAAACTGGATTCACAGACTGCATGCAAAGAAGAAAAACGGCATTGCACAATCTAATTCTTCACCACCCCCATAATCTGCAACTTTTGTTTTTCTTTCAATAAACATTGAGAAATTGGGGGTTATTACACAATGATTTTCTTTTCAAAACCAAAACAAAATACAGTACAACCCTAGAAATTCTGCTTCAGTATTTTCCTATGGTTTTCCCCTGACACATACAGTCTTTCCATTTAACCAAGTTAATGTCACAGGACTGGGAATTATCTCCAATTTACACCACACTCAAGACCTTTGCCAAGCATGTCCCTTCCAAAGCAGATAATCCTCCATTATCTCCATGCAAGTACTTATTAATCAAGGACAAAAGAATCAGATAATTTACATGCCATTACAACACACACACACACACACACACACACACACAGCTAATTTGATTTATTTCCCTAAACAGGGTTAAAGTAAAGTTACTAGGAAAGCAAATGAAATAAAGTATGGGAGGGTAACGCGTCTACCACGTCAATAGACTGAACCCCCTTTATCTGCTTTCACAATGGAAAAAAAAACTCAACAGGCATAAAAACTACTCCAGTTATCTGTATTCCGAGAGCAAAGAAGACCAAAAAGGGGAGGGGATTTTACCATTGCTGACCCACACAATCCCTCTATATCCAGCCTGTTGGTTTGATGGTATTCCCTCTTCCACATGCTGAGATCAGCGAGATGCCCACTTCAGTAACAACACCGAGCTTTTGGCAAGGTCACTCCGCCCTCCCCAATACTCATCCCTGTTTGTTTGTTTTTTAAAACAACCCTCCTTAAACTACGAAAGAAATCGACTTTCCCCCCCCCCTCTTCCTCCACCAGAGTAGTCGAATAGCCACACAACCCTCCGAAAACCCTACACCACAAGGAAGGGATTCCGGAATAGGGCTCCATCCATATCACACCGCATTAACCCTGACATGTGAACAGGAAAAGGTCAGAGACCCCCATTTTAGCCCCACTCTTTTTACCACACCCCCGTCAATATCCCCCCGGGCCCAGCCCAGCCTAGCCTGCTCCCAGGCGCGATGGGGTAGTTTATAACCACAGCCCAAAGCCCAGCCGTCCCTTTCGCACTGGCAGTTGACCCTGTGATTGTGAACCTTCTGCAGCAGGGCTCCTGAGACCGACGAGCCTGCGCGACTCCGGATTGGCGCGCCAGCGTCCCCGAAATGCCTACCTTGCTCAACGGCAGCAGCCGGGCTGTCCCGCGTCCGCCTTCCGCGCTCATCTTGGGACACTCCAGCCTGGCGGCGGCAGCGACACTGCAAGCAAGCTGCGTTGGTTGCATAGTTCCCTGGATCGCCCCCTCCTGCCGCCTCTCTTTTGTTAGGAGGCTGCTTCACAGGCCACTTTGCAAGGCTGCCCCCCGCCCCGCTGCAGAGTTTCTCCTCCCCTCCCGTTCATACGCTCCGCTTCCCCTTCGGGCCGCGCTTCGCAGCCCCCAGTTCCTTGCTCAAGAGTTCTGTCTCCTTCCTGCTGCTGCTGCTGCTCTCCCCCCGCCAAGAACAACACAAGAAAGAGCTCCGCGCTCCTTTTCTCCTCAGCCCCGACCACTGCTTTCCCCGACTTCTCTCGCTCCCCCAAATTGAGGATGTTAATTCCACCCTCCTTTCGTTTCCCTCCCCCTCTTTTCCCTCCTCCTCCTCCTGTGTCTTTCTTCCCACCCTTCCCTCGCCTGACCCATCCTGACTCCTTTCCAGTGAGCTAATCTGCAGCTGGCTGAGGAACAGGCCCATTGCCATGGAAACCGAGAATACTTGAGGACTTGGGGAAACTACAGTAAACAGGACCTTCTGTCAGACAACATTTTTTTTCGGGGGGGGGGGAGAAGGCATATGAAGGAGGGGTTAACCCTTCCACCCACCCACCCACCCACCCCACTTGTCAGAATATGATGCCACATTTCAGAGCTGCCTCCTCAAAATTCCCCTTGAAAAATAGCCTGGTCGCATTTTAGCAAAATAAATATGCGTGCCCTCTCTTGCAAAGGCTCCCACATCTGCAGATTATTTACCTTAACAATGCTGCATCCACTTATACAAGAGCAAAGTTTTGTGGCAGTGTTTTTTTGTTTTGGTTTTTTGTCGTCGTCGTCCCCAATAGCAGTGAAAGAAACCACGCTCCTTTTTCATTCTGGTGAACATTTTACATGTGGAGTAGTCAGTGAATGTAGTTTCACAGAAGAGACACACCCAGTTTGGGGAAAATATAGAAGGATTGATTGAAAAACCATATTAGAGATTCCGCAGTGGTCCATCCTTGCATGCTTCCCTTCTTGTGACTATAAACTTTACATGTCTGTCTGGGTAAAGAATGTAAATGTAACGACTCCTTTTGATGTGATCTTTGATTTGAAGGTGGAATCCACTGTGAGATTGATTAAATTCAGGATTGGTTCATTCCTCAGGATTGGTTCATTCCTCACCCATCACTTTATTTTAACACAATTCAGAAATGCACAGATCCACCTTAAAGGATCTGAAGCACATCCGATTCACACAAATAGTAAAATGTACCAACTCCTCTGTGTACCTTGCCTGTTTCTCCTCTCTCCCCACAATCAAGGTTTCTGATATGAATGCAATTGGTCAGGGATGCTGCTGCTCTATGCAGATTTATTTATTTATTTCTGTATTTATATTATATACCTCCTTTCTTATCCTCAGATTGCTCCTGACAAATTGATGAGATCCAAGTACTACAAAGAGTTTTGTGGTACCTTGAAAAAAACTAACAAACTGACTGCAATTCCAATACTCTTCTCTTGCTTTTACTGCTGCATACCAACCCAGCTACCCTCTGTAACCTGAAGAGAAGCAGTGGCCAAAAGCACCACTTGATTCTTGCTCTTGTGCTGTGATTTAATGGCTGTAATAAAGCCCAAATAGATTATATGACTGCCACCTACTGGATGAGAAACTAATCACAACTCCAGGATATATAACAAAAAGGCTTATGACACATTTAAGGGGAGTGTTTCCCACTGGCGTCGACGGGGGGAAGCGGGGGGGCGGGCCGCCGGGGGGCGTCGCGCGTATAGGGGTGACGCGCGATCACCCCCCACTTACAGTTTTGAGCTGGAGGTGGGCCCGCCCTCCCCTGTGTCCGTTTGGCTCCAAAATGAGCCGAAAACGGAGCGGGGAGGGCGCTCTGCTCCTGCGCGTGACGTCACGCGTGGGGGCGGAGCCTCCCCCTTAAGGGTGACGCGCGTCGTTGCGACGCGACTGGTGTTTCCCAAACATTTTTTACCTGCGGCACCTTGACCATTGGTGATCATTGGCCACAGCTCCCCATTATATTATGTTCATTCCTGCCAATTGGCATTGCACTGTTTTCCGAGAGAATTCTGTGGCACTCTGTGACTCCCCTGATTAGTTTCCTCAGCTCCCTGCCTCCCAGTTTGGGAACCACTGTCATAAGGCTAACAAATTCCTTCTACACTTACACAGTCTACAGACCACTTCCTGCATCTTAAGAAATAAATGAACTGTATGCTACAAGAAATTTGTTAGCTTTCAGGTGTCACAACACTCTTTGTGGTTTTTGCTGCAACTACCTAACATGGCTGCCACTCCAGAAGTGATTGCAGGAATCTATACACTCCCAGTCCACAAAAACTAGCAAGACCCACCAAACCTCTGCCCCAAGCCCCATTAGTCTCTACCTTGCAAAATACCTTCAAGGAATTCAATGATGAGTTCATGCGGCTTTATATAATACCCTTCTTCATGGGATGCTGAATACAGTTCCACAATGCATTGTCTGCAGCCTTGTCTACAGAGCATGCAGTGCAAGGCCCAGTCTCGCAACTTCCTATATAGAGTAGAGATTATAGCACAAGGTACAATGCCACAAACTGTACCCTGAACAAAAACACGACAGTTACTTGTCCAAATTATTTCCAGAGACCCCATTATTTCCATTATTCAGGCAAGTCAAACTCACCAACCTATTTATTCTTTCTATGCCTCCCAAAGGAAAGGAAAGGAAAGGTTGAAAGGAAAATCCAATGCTGCAAGGAGCAATATTGCTTAGGAACATGGAATGTGAGGTCTATGAATCAAGGCAAGCTGGATGTGGTCAAAGATGAGATGATAAGATTGAACATTGACATCTTGGGAATCAGCGAACTAAAATGGACGGGCATGGGCGAATTTAATTCAGGTGACCATCATATCTACTACTGTGGGCATGAATCCCTTAGAAGAAATGGAGTAGCCCTCATAGTCAATAAAAGAGTGGGAAAGGCAGTACTGGGGTGCAACCTCAAAAACGACAGAATGATTTCAGTTCGAATCCAAGGCAAACCATTCAACATTACAGTAATCCAAGTGTATGCCCCAACCACTGATGCCGAAGAAGATGAAGTTGACCGGTTCTATGAAGACCTACAACACCTTCTAGAACTAGCACCCAAAAAAGATGTCCTTTACATCATAGGAGACTGGAATGCTAAAGTAGGAAATGAAGAAATAAACGGAACAACAGGCAAGTTTGGCCTTGGAGCGCAAAATGAAGCAGGGCGAAGGCTAACGGAGTTCTGTCAAGAGAACACGCTGGTCATAGCAAACACTCTTTTCCAACAACACAAGAGGCGACTCTACACATGGACATCACCAGATGGTCAATACCGAAACCAGATAGATTATGTGCTTTGCAGCCAAAGATGGAGAAGCTCTATACAATCAGTAAAAACAAGACCTGGAGCTGACTGTGGTTCAGATCATGAGCTTCTTCTTGCAAAATTCAGGCTTAAATTGAAGAATGTAGGGAACACCACTAGACCAGTCAGATATGACCTAAACCATATCCCTTATGAGTATACAGTGGAGGTGAAGAATAGGTTTAGGGCATTAGACCTGGTAGACAGAGTGCCTGAAGAACTATGGACGGAAGTTCGTAACATTGTACAGGAGGCAGCAACTAAAACCATCCCAAAGAAAAAGAAATGCAAGAAAGCAAAGTGGCTGTCAGATGAGGCTTTACAAATAGCTGTGGAAAGAAGGAATGCGAAAAGCAAAGGTGAAAGGGAAAGATATAAACAACTGAATGCAGATTTCCAGAGAATAGCAAGGAGAGATAAGAAGGCCTTCTTAAATGAACAATGCAAGGAAATCGAGGAAAACAACAGAATGGGGAGGACTAGAGATCTCTTCAAGAAAATTGGAGATATCAAGGGAACATTTTGTGCAAAGATGGGCATGATAAAGGATAAAAAAGGCAGAGACCTGACAGAAGCAGAAGAGATTAAGAAGAGATGGCAAGAATACACAGAAGAACTATACAAGAAAGATCTTAATGTTCCTGATGACCACGCTGGTGTGGTCACTGACCCAGAGCCGGACATCCTAGAGAGCGAAGTCAAGTGGGCCTTAGATAGCATTACTAACAACAAAGCTAGCGGAGATGATAATATCCCAGCTGAGCTACTTAAAATCCTAAATGATGATGCTGTGAAAGTGCTGCACTCAATATGCCAACAAATTTGGAAAACTCAGCAGTGGCCAAAGGATTGGAAAAGGTCAGTTTACGTTCCAATTCCAAAGAAGGGCAGTGCCAAAGAGTGTTCAAACTATCGCACAATTGCACTCATTTCACATGCTAGCAAGGTTATGCTCAAAATTCTACAAGCTAGGCTTCAGCAGTACGTGGACCGAGAACTACCGGACGTACAAGCTGGGTTTCGAAGAGGCAGAGGAACTAGAGATCAAATTGCCAACATGCGCTGGATCATGGAGAAAGCACGAGAGTTCCAAAAAAACACCTACTTCTGCTTCATTGACTACGCAAAAGCCTTTGATTGTGTGGATCACAACAAACTGTGGCAAGTTCTTAAAGAGATGGGGATACCAGACCACCTTACCTGTCTCCTGAGAAACCTGTATGCGGGTCAAGAAGCAACAGTTCGAACCGGCCATGGAACAACTGATTGGTTCAAAATTGGGAAGGGAGTACGGCAAGGCTGTATATTGTCACCCTGCCTATTTAACTTATATGCAGAGTACATTATGAGAAATGCAGGGCTGAATGAATCGCAAGCCGGAATCAAGATTGCCGGGAGAAACATCAACAACCTCAGATATGCAGACGATACCACTCTAATGGCAGAAAGTGAAGAAGAACTAAAGAGCCTCTTGATGAGAGTGAAAGAGGAGAGTGCAAAAGTTGGCTTGAAACTCAACATTAATAAAACTAAGATCATGGCATCTGGTCCCATCAATTCCTGGCAAATAGAAGGGGCAGAAATGGAAGCAGTAACAGATTTTACTTTTTTGGGTTCCAAGATCACTGCAGACGGAGACAGCAGCCATGAAATTAAAAGACGCTTACTCCTTGGAAGGAAAGCTATGGCAAATTTAGATAGCATAATAAAAAGCAAAGATATCACCATACCAACAAAAGTTCGTATAGTCAGGGCGATGGTGTTCCCAGTAGCAATGTATGGTTGCGAGAGCTGGACCATAAGGAAGGCTGAGCGCCGAAGAATAGATGCTTTTGAACTGTGGTGCTGGAGAAGACTCCTGAGAGTCCCTTGGACTGCTAGGAGATCAAATCAGTCAATCCTAAATGAAGTCAACCCTGACTGTTCCCTGGAAGGACAGGTACTAAGGCTGAAACTCAAATATTTTGGCCACCTAATGCGAAAAGAGGACTCTCTGGAGAAGACTCTGATGCTGGGAAAGACTGAAGGCAAAAGGAGAAGGGGAAGGCCAAGGATGAGATGGTTAGACAGCATCACCGATGCAACGAACATGAAAATGAGCGAACTCAGGAAGATAGTGGAGGATAGGAAGGCCTGGCGGGATATGGTTCATGGGATCACGAAGGGTCGGACACGACTTAACGACTGAACAACAACAAATGCCTCCCAAATCCTTTCCTCCTTTCTGTTGTCCACTATCTTTCCAATAACCCCAAAGAATGACAAATCTAGATCTACATATCCATTGAGTAACTGCTTCCTTGGTGGCCACATTTACTCTTTCACTACCACAACTCCCACATGAACCAGAATCCACAGAAGTCAGTCAGTCATCATAGATATCCATGTGCTTAAGTTCAGATGACAGAAATCAGATTTCTTTACCAAAATCACTTCTCCATTTGAGACATCTATTTTTGATTGAGACAATGTCTAGATCAAGACAGACACACATCCCACTTCTAATATAAAGTCTACCAATCTATAAATATACTACCTCTATCTATAAAGGTAGATAATAAAGATTACCAATTTATCTCTCAGAATGGACAACTGATGGGCTTTCTTCTACTTGAGCAGCAGTTGCCAAATAAGTTCAATGGAGTATACCAGCAGTAGCAGCATGACAAATAGAATGAATTTATAAATGCAACAGAATCAGAGCTAGAAAAAGAACTTGAGGTTGCAGGCTTGAAAACGGGGGTGGGGGTGGGGTAGGGCCAGTTTTAAGCCAATTGGACCAATTGCTCCCAATTGGGTCTGTGCCTAAGGGAACCCCACGCTACGGTAATCTATTTACTTTTCAAAGGTAATCTACACATTTTGTTTACTTGTAGGCTTGCATGTTTGCAATTTTAAAATGTGCTTAGGTCCATTTGGTCCATTAACTCACATGCATTTTTAAGCACACATTTTGATTCCTTTCCATTCTACCCTACAGTCATAAAGTCTATAATAAGTTTCATTTATACAGTATATCTAAGAGTCTACAGACGTTGGCTGTGAACCTGGGGCCCCGCAAAAAATGTTTACAATTGGGCCCCGCAACTCCTAAGGCTGGCCGGGGAGGGGGGCTGGGAACGGACTGCTGCACTGAGCAGCTCAAAACACTTTCCCTCTCCCATTTCCTCCCTCAGCTACACCCATACATTCCTTAATCTGTGGAGCTCAATCAACGAATTTGTTACTTCACAGGAACTATTTATTGGCTGTTGGTGCAAGTTATAGCCTGTGAATAGAATTTTTCTAGCCTCTGATTTGCAACTGTAAAGTGGAGATCTAATCACCACCCTCATAGGTTTGCAGTGAGGGCAAACATGTTAAGAACAATACATGTGGACTGCTTGCCCTGGTCACAATTGCAATAATCTCCAGATATTGGAATATTATGAGCAGTGGTGTAATGGTAAATTCTGAAGCGCAGGAGCTTGTGATGACAACCCCCTATTGTCATGCCCCACAGAGACGATACCAAAAAAAAAAAAAAACCCAACAACTTAAGTTTCATCATTAGAGTGCTTTATTAGTCTGCCAATTTATTCCTACTTTGAAAAGTATATTTCATTTAAAGATCAAGCCCTTTTCATCCTGAACTCTTGGAATGGGTTGCAATAGCTTAAATCAAAATGTATAAAAATTGGGAAGATGGCTTAGACATCATCAGGTGCCCCTAGGCAAATTTCTATTTGCCTCCTGCTGCTTCAATCTCAGCTAAACTCATTTGAAACATGTTTCCAAGGCAGTTCCTGAATGCTCCTACTGTAGAAGTCCCAGAGTTCTCCTCTGTGCTCTCCCTCGATTACACTCCTGTTCATGACATTTCTATCCTCCTACCTCTCTTCTATCATGAAGGTCAAGATGGTGTGTATGTACATGGGGCTCCCAGGCAGTCACGCATCCAGGCACTGACCTGCTTAGTTCCAGCAAACCGACTGTCAGCCCAATCCTGTGTAACTCTTGCACCGGTGTAACAGTAGATCCCCCGGTGCAAGAACACTTATGCCAGTGTAACTTGTCGAACGCCGACCGATGCAGGACGTACACTAGCTTAACCTCCCTCGGACACCTCACATGCGCAGTTCAGATGCGGAACGGATGCCAGCGCAACTCCACCGGCACAGAAGGCATTCTGGGGATGTCTGAATGCCCCCAGAATGCCCCCTATGCCAATGCAGTTGCGCCAGCATCTGTTCTGCATTCGAACTGCGCATGTGAGTTGTCTGAGGGGGATTATACTGGTGTCCGTCCTGTGTTCGTCGGCGTACGGTAAGTTACACTGGCATAAGTGCTCTTACACCGGGGGATCTACTGTTACACAGGATTGTGCCCTGTATCATGTGCCCTAGAGCATGCCCTGGGAGCATGCCCTCCAATATATACAGCTCCCTTATATCAGAGACTTTTGGTTCACCCAGTGCAGTGCTATTGTCTACTCTGACTGGCAATGGCTCTCTAGGGCTCCTTGCCATCACCTGCTAGCTGATCCTTTCGACTGGAGATTGAACTTGGCACCTTCTGCATGTAAACCTTGTGCTCTACACCACTGTTCTTCAACCTTGGGGTCAGGACCCCAATGGGGTTGTGAAGCCTCATTTGTGGGGTCGTGGCAACTTACGGGAACCAAAATGGGGTAATGCTGGTGTGGTGGTGGAGAACCTGGGGGGGCCCTTCCACAGGGATTTCATCCCCCTTCTCCCCTCCCACTTTCGATTTGCTGGGGGGGCGGTGGGGAACTGCAGCTCAGCTCTCTTGTTCTGTAAAGATCCCGCTGGTGGTGGTGTGGGCCAGGTACACTCGGCAGGATGAGGCTGCTGGTGCTGGGGGTGGCGACAGGGGCGAGGGTAGGTGGATTGGGTCCTAGGAGGGGGGCAGGATCAATGGTGGGTCCCTAGCTTCATACTTTGTTTATTGGGGTCGTGGTACAAAAAAGGGTTGAAGATCACTACTCTACACTGAGTGATTGCACCTCCCCATACAGGATACCAGGGCCATTGATCTTAGCTTCAGCTAAGAATCCACTGATCTCAAGAAGAGGTGTTTATCCTAGCTCTTTGAAGGAAAGCATCAGCCGAGCAAACTTACCTTTGATATCATAACCAAAATGGGCACACATTCTCCATGATTATAACCACAAAGTGCAGGTCTTTTTTTACCTCCTGTGCATAAGGCACAGAAAAGGAAGATCAAGCAGGAGATCCAAGTTGATCTCATTTTGTGTTACATGCTTCACGTAGTATCTTGGTCTCTTTAATAACAGCATTTAGATAATTTATCTCGTAATTCTTTCAATCATCCCATAACAAAGGCAAGTATTCTCACCCCCTATATGTTGGGGGTGTATGTAGAGGGCAGAGGCTGCGGGAAAGCAGCTTGTTAAGACCACTTAATTCATGGCAGAGGTGAGACTCAAATCAGCAACATTCTGATTCACAGCTCAGTCTCTTAAGAAAATACAGTACTCCCCCCATATCCACTGGGGATATGTTCCAGGCCCCTCCGTGGATACTTGAAACCCTGAATAAGAGCGAACACCCCCTCCATGGTTTCCTAAGGGCCCCACGCCCTGCCTCCCCTGCAGGCAGGCATGCTTGCCCCCTCCCAGCTCTTATTTTTCTTTCAGCAAGCTTTGTTTCTTCCTTAAAACAAACAGAGAAGCAGCCTCCATTGCAGGCAAGTAGAACGAGACTAAGTCCTAGAGAGGCTCTGCAAGGTTTCTGTTAACCTTGCAGAGCCTCTCTAGGACTTAGTCTCATTCTACTTGCCTGCAATAAGCAGCCAGAGGATGCTTCTCCTGTTTGTTTAAGAAAGAAACTAAGCTTACTGGGAAAAAAGTAAAAGCCTGGGGGTGGTGGTCCCCGCAATCCGTGGATAACTGAAACTGTGGATAGTGAATCCGTGGATATGGGGGCCCACCTGTATAGAGCCTGCTTTTCCAATCATATGAGAGCTCACATGAGGTTTACCTACTCAATTTAGAAACCATCATAAATTATTAAAAAAAATAGCAGCACAAACCCAAATCATAAATTTTTACCGCTGTGCTATACCAGCTCTCATCTGAATAGGGTTTATTTATCCACCCTTGCTGTTTAGTAGCAATAATAGCAAAATAACGGGGGGGGGGGGAACCTGCTATGTTTTACTGCTGTGAAAAATCTAACACAGACTGCAACACCCTGGTTGTCACTTCATAGAAGACAGGAGAGGAAAAATGTTGTTGCTCATTTGCACAAATAGATCATGTGAACACATGTGCAATTAGAATTCAAATTGCGCTGAGGGGGAAACAGTTGGGTAATAATTCCTCCCTCCCACTGCAGTCCAGTTTAAACTGACCTGATAGTGATAGCAAACTGTGTAAGCATAATCAACAGGGAGCTTTTCCTGCACAAATTCCATTGAAATGATAGGGAACCTGTGCAACTCCCATTCACTGCATAGAAGCCATTTCCAGTGGATTGTGCCTTCTTTTGCAATGGCACTCTTCCATGTCTATGACATTCAAACTCTGTGTAGCAGCATTTGAGACCCATTTTATGGAGCAGTGTCCCAGAGACTGAAGCATTCCACACAAAGACTCCATTGTGCTAGACAATCGGCACCGTAGTCCTCAACCCGAGGGCATTGGCACTCCACAAAAGGAAAAATCAACTAGCCTTTGACACAACACAGAAGCAAGCTCTTTAGGAAAGCATGTTCTCCTTATGAATGTTGCTGGCAAAACAACCACATGCAACAAGACAACCCCTGAACATTTGTGTGCTGCTGAACATTTTCGTGCTGAACAAAATGTATGCTGAACATTTTCGATGCAGACTTTGGATGTCAACCAGCCTTACCTCAGTGCCATCCATGGTGAGTCTCCCATTTGTAGCAGTAGATCATTTATGCCAGACAAATGGAAGGACATGAATAAGGTGGGCTCAACATTGTAACTTCTGAACAAAACAGTTCTAAGCTCAGTCACAAAGAAATGTGAGTTCTTTGAAGGAAATTACTTCCATCCTCCTGAGGAGTAGCCCAAGTGCAGCAAAAACAAAAAGAGTCTTGTGGCACCTTGAAGACAGATTTGTTGTGTTCACCAGATTTCACCAGATAGGTCTGGCAATGGATGTTTTCCTCCTGGTCAAATAGTAGCCGTGCCCCCCTCCAATCCAGATTGGAACTGCAGTGTGGGCAAAGAGTTAATGCCCCTGATACATTAAAGTCAGGTATAATATTATTTGGGCCTTAAAAGAGGCATTCACCACTACTACATCATCTATGGTAAGACCGTATCTGGAGTATTGCGTCCAGTTCTGGTCGCCGCAAACTGGAAAAGGTGCAGAAGAGAGCGACCAAAATGATTAGTGGGCTGGGGCATCTACCTTATGAGGAAAGGCTACAGCGTTTGGGGTTCGTCAGTCTAGAAAAAAGGCGGCTGAGGGGGGACATGATTGAGACGTATAAAATTATGCATGGGATGGAGAGAGTGGATAGAGAGAAGTTCTTTTCCCTCTCACACAACACTAGAACTAGGGGACATCCACTCAAATTGAGTGGAGGGAGGATTAAAACAGACAAAAGAAAATATTTCTTTACCCAGTGTGTAATTGGTTTGTGGAACTCCTTGCCACAGGAGGTGGTGATGGCACCTGGCCTGGATGCCTTTAAAAGGGGATTGGACAGATTTATGGAGGAAAAGTCCATCACAGCTTACAAGCCATGATGGGGATAAGCAACCTCCTGGTTGTAGGAGTAGGTTTTCTTTGTGCCAGGTGCAAGGGAGTGGCGACAGGATACAGGTATCTTGTTGTCTTGTGCTCCCTGAGGCATCTGGTGGGGCCACTGTGTGATACAGGAAGCTGGACTAGATGGGCTTTTGGCCTGATCCAGCAGGGGTCTTCTTATGTTCCTATGTTCTTATGTACTTCTACCTCTACCTCTCCCCTTCACAACTGCTTCTTCTCGTGGCTGCAGCAGAGTATTTATGCATCAACCCCCCCCAAGGACACATGCTTTTTTCTTCAGATGATGTGCCTTTATTCATATGCAAAAGAATACAGCTTTAATCAATGCATTAGAAAAGAGGTTCTCAACCTGTGGTACGGGTACCCCTAGGGGTACACGGACCTCTTGCTGGGGGTACGTCAAGCCCTGCCCCTTATCTGCCCCATCAGCAGCTAATTAAATGTTAACATGGATTTTAAATTGTAATTATTTTCGGAGCCCTTCCATCTCTCTGATTTGGGTTTTGGGCTTATTTTTGTACTTTGGAAAATGTACTTTGGTGCGGTGGGGAGGGAGGAGCTGATTTTGGGAAGTGTGACTTGGAGAGAAAAAAGAGATCCTTGTCTCACTCACTCACTCACACACACACACACACACACACACACACACACACACACACACACACACACACACACACACAGAGTTAAATAAGGCATCTTTTCACATTTAAAATTGTTTTAGTACTTTTTTATTTAATGATCAATTACCTAATTAATTGTTTAATCAGCAGTTAATTAGCAGAGGGAATTTCAGAAAATTGGACCGTGATAGCGGGTACGCAGGCCTCCAAAGGTTGAGAACCCCTGCATTAGAACACATACAATCAGACAGGATTTCTTTAATACAGTGACAGATGTACAAGAGAGAAGAGAGAGAGAGAGAGAGAGAGAGAGAGAGAGAGAGAGAGAGAGAGAGCCTCAAAGTATCAGTGCACAAAGCAAAAACTGTTACAGCCTTGCCACTCCATTGTTCATATCATGTAGCAATTTCATTTTCAATCCTAAGTGATTTCATTTAAAAGTTGATTATGAAGGCTGAACTACAAAATATTAGGGAATAAATAAGTCGCAAAAGACAATATTGCATTATTTTCTTCTGGCATCTTAGTTCAGACTCACTGGAGTCAGAAAGGGTCCCACAATTTAAGATCTCAGTTCCTCCCTCATCTTTTGTTGAGGCATCAGGGGTTGTCACTAGAATCGGATGAGGTGGAGGGGATACCTCAGTTTTGCAACGGAGGGGGTCCATTCACGCTCTATCTAATTACCGGTAATCTGTCATAACATTTGAGCATCTATTCTAGAAAGAAACAGCTAGCCCTTTACCTCACACTCCCTCCAGCCATGGAAAATACTGCCACCTAGCCACGACATGTTGCTGTTGCACTTTGCTTAATTAAAATACTTACTGTATTGTCATGGCATGAAATTGCAACATTTCAAGACTATCGATCCCCTTATGGAACCAGCTCTTGCCCAGAGGTCAGCAGCAGCAGCTGACCCAAGTACTGCAAGAATATTTAAATACAAAACAATTTAACCACAAGGGAAAAACCTCTCTCCAAGTTCTTGAGCAATTTGCTACCTTCCAAAGTTGTTTGATTAAGTATTCAAACATCTAATGTGCAGTAAGTTGCATTTTATTCCAGACTTTTTAAATAACAATATCCAGGACAGTGTCAAAGCTGGAAGAGGCCATTAATAAATAAAATGGATGCCAAAAAATGCAGAATGTGTTGGAGAGACTTGAGAATAATATTTTATACCGGAAACCATTCCAATATCATGCTTTTTATGCTTCCCAGCCAAAATTCATCCAGAATGGGACAGAACAAGCTGGAATGGACATTTGTGCAAAAATTATTGTGCAAAAAGCAACAGCATATGTTAGAGACACATGAGAACAATATTTTGGAAATATCTATGCAGTATTGAAATTGTATTAACCCCTTCTCACAACCCCACAACTCATTTTTAATACACCACAGCTTAGAATGACTGGCCCCCGGGGCATCAAACACAACAGACCAGGTGGGAATGATAAAACTTCTAAAATAAGCAGAGCAACCAAAATCACAGGGTCCATTGGATTAACTGGGTGTGATATAGCAAGTCACAAAACTCCCCCAAATTCTAATTTCAGTACCCATTCCAGGCTATAAACAGTTTCCCAGAAAAGGGGGCTAGATTGTACTTCCAAGCTAGGCAGAACAGCCCAAACCATAGGGTTTATTGGACTAATTTGAAATGATATAGCAAGCCACAGAATTTCCCCAGATTTCACTTTCCACAACCCACTTTGGACTATAAATGGCAATCTGGAAAAAAAAGGACCAGATTGTCAACTTCTGAAACAGGTGGAACAACCAAAATAAAAATCCTATTGGACTAACTGGGAATAATATAGCATAGCAAGCCACAGAACTCTTGCAAATTTACACTCTTGCAAATTCCATGTTCCAGTACCCATTCCAGGCTATAAATGGGGAATTTGAGGGAGTTTTGTGACTTAGCATATCAGCCCCAGTTAGTCCAATGGGATTTGTGATTTTGGCTGCTCTGCTTATTTTTGAAGTTGATGATCCAGCCCCTCTTTCCAGAATACCATTTACAGCCCGGATCAGGTTCCAGAACCTGGAATTTGCAATGTTTTGGGGACTCATTTTATCATTCCCACCTAGCCTGTTGTAAGCAAGTCTTGCTTTGTTTGATGCCTATGTGTGGGCCAGTTTCATTTAAACTGTAGTGTGTTAAAAACATTATGTAGCTGAGAAGGGAATACAATTTCAGTATCCCAAGGAAGTCATTCGCCGGTCTTTCAGTATGACGTTTCTGGAACGAACTCCGATGGACATGCTATCCTAAATTAATCCACAACCTGCTTAATTAGAAGAACTCCCTTGCAAAGCTTGAGCATTCTGGTCTTCTTATGCGCCGTCTAACTCTGTATCTTTAAAAGGCGGAGCCTCGGCTGCTCCCTGCATTTGCGGAAGTGACTGGAATTGGAACGTTGTGTATCTTTTTGGTTTTCCCGGCTGCTTTGCAGCGTTCTATGGAATGCCAAGCCAGTAGAAGACCACGTGGAGGTTTTCTGATGATGCCTCCTTCGGGGACACTTCGGGTTTTTGGTTGTAGTTTCTCTCCCCCCCCCCCCGTCCTAAACTGCGCCTATGAGGAGGGCACGGTGCAGATAATGAATCCGTTTCCGCAGAAGACAGCGCAAAAGAAGGCTTACCCGTGATGTGTGAAGCTCAGGCCAGTTCACGGTGACAATGCGGGTTGCCGTTAGCAACGCCCAGGTGGAACTTTCGGCTGCTGCTGCCCAGTTCGGGTGGGAGAAAACACACGAGCTTCGCAGCTTTCTAGACCTCGTAAATCCTACAATAAATTAGGACTTCTGCGTGCTGCGTTCACTGATGAGTGAGATCGGCAGTGTGATGCAACCCGGCACACCTTGGATCATATTGTGTAAAAGCAGATTCTGGTTCCGATATATTTCAAGACTAGGCGGAGCCACGTGGAGGCGACCTCTCATTCCAGCGATGCCATCTTCCTTGTTCGTCATCAACCGCTTGTTTTTAAGCTCCTCGTTGTTGCTCCAGACGCACGTTTTTCAACCGGCTGAGAGCCCCTTTTAGTGTTCTCCCCCCCCCCCCTGAAGTTACTTCTCCAGGACGATGTCCATCTGGTATTGCACTGCCCAGATTTTCCTTTCAAACGCCAGACTAATCGGTGTGAGGAAGTCACTGTGTTTGCTGAGAAAATGGGGTGATCGGCCTGCCAGGTACTCGTATAGTGGTGTTCAAAGCTGGTTCCAATACAAAGCCCTGGCAAAGATCACTTTAGTGTGCTGGGGCACTGCCAGAGGGTTGGCTTGGGATGTGAGGTGCGAGGGTGTATCCAACAGAGGGGCCCAAATAAAGGTAGATGTACATATTGATAAAGGCCAAGGGAAACCTTCAGCTGGCGTCTCTTGGCGTATGTGGCCAGCCTTTTCCCTTGCCCTCCGAGCCTGGGTTCTCTTGATGAAGTTTGGCCCTTTGTTTTGGCTCTATCCGTTCACCTACTTGTCTTCTGGTTTTAAATTGCTCTGGCTCCATCTTCTGCTCAAGGTTACAGAGTCCTCTGGTCCCACTTGCATCAAACTAGGCCAGTGGGCAAGCACGAGGAGAGACCTCTTCTCGGAAGAGTTTTGTACCAAGTTCTCCAAGCTTCATGTACAGGTGGACCCTCATCCCTGGGATTATACCAGATGTTCTTTGCAGAAAGCCATCGGGGAAGACTGGGAGAAGGTGTTCAAGTTTGAAAGCCAGGAGCCTGTTGGATCAGGCTGCGTAGCCCAGGTTTACAAAGCTTACGTGGACATCTCGGCTGTTGGAAAGTCAGTGCAAAAGGAACTCTCAAAGAAGTCTGCTTTGGAAGCCTGGCAGGTGTCTGGTCTCAGGGGTCTTTTCAAGTGGCTTTGGGAGAGGAAGCATAAAGAAGTCTCGGAAGGGTATGGTAACTATCAATCGTATGATTTCCAGAAAGGTGTTGACGGGCGTCGTGATTCTGGAGAGCAAATGTCTCAAAATCCAAGTGTGCCTTTATCTTCCCCCAAGAGGGATCATCTTCTTCCAGTAGCCATTAAAGTAAGTAAGGGCTGTACTCCTATGCGCATTTACCAAGGAGGAAGTATTGGACTCTGTGGGATTTTATCTCTGAGTAAAGCTTATGTACCATAGTGGCTAAGACTAGGGGAGCAAGCTGTGAATTGAGACTTCCAGGTTCAAATCTTGCCTCTGCCATGAAATCACTCAGTGGACTTAGGCAAGCCAGCCCCTCTCTGCCTCTGCTATCCAATGGTAATATGGGGATGATAATACTTACCCCATAGGGCTGTTGTAACAACAATATCGAGGTAGTACATGTGAAGCGCTTTGCACACACATGATGCTTTGCACTATACATATGCTAAGATGCATAGGGTTGTGCTTTACAGTATGCTGTATTAACTTGTTTTATCTGATTGACTTCTGGGTACATCCAAATGATTTGGATGTTCAGCAACAGAGAGTACCAATAAATACAGTACATTTATACAAATGCAAGGGCAGTCAACACATTCAGATAAGGATTCAGAGAATAGGGGAGAGGATCTTTATGTCTTACTTTTTTTCTCTTATCTAAAGTGGTTAACGCTAAAAAGTTATTGTTGAATACTTATAGAAATGTCATTAAAACATAACATTAAATACAATCAAAGTCATCATCACATTTGGAACTTGGTGTACTGGGCAGAACTAGGACTTCAGTCCTATGCACTCTGACCCAAAAAGTAAGCTCCTTTGAACACAGTGGGACTCGCAGCACAATCCTATGAGTGCGCTTATCCAAAAGTAAACCAACCCAAGACTATGGCCAGCCCTCTGATGGGACCTGGTAGAACCAGGAGTTAAGAGGGTGGCCTGCTGCCCCCTAACTGGCAGCAATGCTGGCATCATGATAGAGCTGCCCTCATTGTCGTAGCATTGCCACCCTCCCTCTTCTGGCACCCATTTGAGCAGGCAGAAGAGGGGAGGGAAAGGATAGCGAAAATGAAAGGGGGGGGGAGCCACTCTAGGCTTCCAGTCTCTTCTCCCCACTGCACTTCCTCTGTCTCTTCCCCCACTCTCATTGCCTTTTCAAATAGCAGAGAGTGGGAAGGAGAAGGGTGGCAGGTGGAGGAGGTAAGTGGGGCAGTCCAGGGGGCAGGCAGCAGGAGAGGGGGTGGGGGAGCAATCTGGGGGTGCTTGCCAAGAGTATAGGACAGGAGTGTGATCCAGGGGAGGGAGGTAGTACTCCTGGGGCAGTAGGGGGCAAAGTGAGGGCTGGCAGGAGCAAGAGGGGCAATCTAGGGGCTGGCTAGCAGGAGGGAGTAGAAGTGAGGGGATCCTGAGTGAAAAAAAGTGCCATGCTCACTGTGTGTACCGTGGATGGGGGTAACCAGACCTTGGTCCCAGGCATTGGAGAGGCTGGGGTTGTGCCTGCCCAAGACTAACTTGTTCTACTTCCTGGAAGGTCTTTCTAAACAGCCATATTCTGGTGGCCTTCCTAAATGCCTGCAGAGATTGGCTTAGGTGGGCTTTCCTAGGTGTTCCATCACATTTCTTACTATAATTGTGATGGTTGGCACTTAAGAATTGTTGTAACAAACCTTAGCTAGAATGTTGATTTTTCCCTATGACGTATTAGATGCAATGAAGACCAAATGGCGCAATCCCTCAGGACGTTTTCCTGAGCAAGTCCCATTGAACTGAATGGAAGCCTCACAAGAGCATGATTGTAATCTTATTGCCTTGAAGAGATTAATGTTTGTAGTTCAGTCATGACCGTTACAGATGCCTTGTTGACAGCACAAGCCTTCTGTGTGCCTCGGAGATGATCTGGCTCAAGTTGTTCTTCTACAGGTGCTGCATCCTGGATTAGTTCATCAGGTCCAAACAGATCTATTTCTGATGAAGATGGCCAGCCGATTCATGGAACTTTTCCCAGGGCTCAAGTGGCTGAGTCTGACAGAGATTGTGGAGGAGTTTGAGAAACTTATGATTCAGCAGGTGAGAAGCAGTTTTGCATGGATTGTGGAGCGACTGTTCTCTTGACTCTCTGCAGTTGGTTAGTGCTCCACTGAAATGAAGGCTTCAAATGGCCTTTTTTCACTGCCAAATTTCAGAGGCTCAATTTGCTGAACCTCTTCAGTGTTACAGAATATCTGACGTGGATAGTTCTGTTATAGTAAAGGTAAAGGTGACCCCTGACAATTAAGTCCAGTCGTGTCCGACTCTAGGGTGTGGTGCTCATCCCCATTTCAAAGCCGAAGAGCCAGCGTTGTCCGAAGACGCCTCCGTGGTCATGTGGCCGGCATGACTCTCCTTGCCGCAGCACGTAGCATGCGGCTGGAACACGGAGCGCTGTTTACCTTCCCGCAAGCAGTACCTATTTATCTACTCGCATTAACATGCTTTGGAACTGCTAGGTTGGCAGGAGCTGGCCAAGCAACGAGAGCTCACCCCATCGCGGATTCGAACTGCCAACCTTTTGATCAACAGCTCATGGTTCAGCGGTTTAACCCACTGAACTGATAATACTCTTTATTATACTAATAATACTCTTTATTAAATGTGTATTCCTCCTAGTCCTGCAGACTCAGTGGGCTGTAGTAGTAGTCCTAGTCGGTGCCAGCCCAAGACCTCCTGATGCCTAAGGTGGCCTGCCAAACACTGCCCCCCTTACCGGAAGATGTGCCAGTCTCTGCTCCTCCCGCTCTCCGGTGTTTTAGCTTAGCACTCCCCTCCACATCACATTTCTACTCCATCCCCTCTTCCTTTTCCAATCCAGGGAGTGGAAGGAGAAGCAGTGGAGGCAAGGAGGCGGACAGAGATGGCAGTCCCTCACCAAACTGCTGCCTGAGACAACCACTTCAGTCGGCCTCATGGATGGGCCGGCCCTGGTAGTAGCAGTGGTTCTTTCCCCACACCCCCAACACATAGTTGGTGCCTACTTTTTTGACAGAAGCCACATTTTTGAACTGAGCAAGAGCTGAAAGACCGTCAGCATTAACTCCACCCACTGATTCACTCCCACTGAGGCGAGGTGCCAGCAAAGGGCTCTTGAGCCCCTCTTCTCCAGTATGAGCAGCAGCAGAGACTTTGGCTGAACTGTTTCTTTCAGTCTTGCAGACGCCCTGGCTTGTGCATGGGGGTGAGCAGCCAAGGGATATAATGAGAGGGCTCTGCTGAAGTCTCTCTTGTTTGTCACACTACAGGAGAGAGGATGGAAGAGCATTTTGCTTGTATCCCAGATTGGGAGAACTGCATTACTGGGCTGAGATGTGTGTGGTGGTGTTGTTATTTGGATCCTGTACTTCCTTCAAGGCCACCAGGGTTCTCTTCCCCCCAGCTGATTTTCACAACAATCCTGTGAAGTAGGTTAGACTGAGATCGAGAGAGTGACTGACCCGAGGTCACCCAGTGAACTTTATGGCTGGGTGGATATTTGAACTTGCATCATCCCAGTCATAATTGAACTGCTGCACCATACTGGTTTTATGTGTGAATGAGAGGGGATCAAGGGATATGGTAGGGGTAGGTGAGAAGACTTTAGGGCCCAGATTTGGTCCTCGTTTGCCTTTCTCTTCTTAATCTTTGATTAGCCCTAATTCTTTCAGATCAATCCTAGTTCAACAAATAAGTTTGTGTACCATGGTGTGGGGGTAAAAAATGAGTAGGTTTGTCCCTGGAGGTCAGAAGAAACAGCCAATGGGAAACTGAACAAATATTCTGAATGAATTTACAAAGTCTGTTCAGAGGTAGACTACAAAAAGGTTGCCATGGATTGACCGTCATATTATGGAGCCATCTTTCAACATCTCTTCTGTGCTCTCTTTAGATTGACTTGCGCTATGAAGCACGGAACCTCGAACGGTTCCGTCGTAATTTCCGTGATGTGGATTATGTGATGTTCCCTATTCCTCTTCACCGTTTTGTGACAAGCAACATCCTAGTGGAAACATTTGAGGTGAGAACAGAGCTGGAGAGCAGTTAGGGACTGCCCGGTCTCCAGAAAGTGGCCAGAGAAAGCATATTTCACCATACAAATGGGCCATTTTGAGGGTAGATGGCCTGTGTAAAGAAGGCGTCTTGTGGCACTTTAAAGACTAGCAGATTTTTTATACCACAAGACGTCGTACATCACAACCCACTTTGTCTGGCGCTTGAAGTGTTGTCCTCACTTGGGGTACACACCTGCACACTCGCGTGTGCGCACACTCGCACACAAGATGTATAGCTGGGTTTCACACTGGAGTGTGCTACTGCCCTCTGGGGAGTGTGATGAGTGCAAGTCTTCCCTGCAACTTTTTAAGCAAAAAGAGCGGTAGGGGTCATCCCTACAGTTGGGAAGCACTTCCCTCTTCCTTCCCCAGCTCCAAAATTGGGAAGGATAGCTGGGGATTGCTGGCAGTCAAATGTTGCTGCAAAATAGACAAATTCCCCCAAACTCCTTTCTATTCTGCAGCAGGAAAATTTGGTGGAGATATGTTTGGCTCCTGCAGTTGTGGGGCACTCAGAACTCCCCCCCCCCTCCTTTACCTTCCAGCAGAAGTGTAACATGCTCCTGTGCTGCCTGGGGCAAGGGCGCATGCCCTTGCATCATGTGATGTCACTTCTGGGTTTGGGTGCTATCGGCAACCCCTGTGTTCTGCTCGGAGCTCTTCAAGTGGAACGTGAGGGTTGCTGATTGCCTAATGCCTCCCTGAACCGCCCCTTCTCTTCATGATCATGTGAGGAGAAGGGGCGGCCCGTGGATGCAGCAGGCAAATGGCTGCCCTCGCGTTGCGCTCAGAGCGTTCTGAGCCGAACGCATTAGGTGGTGGAGCCTGAGGGTTGTGCCCGGGGCAGCTGGCTCCACCCTAGTTACGCCCCTGCCTTCCAGTTGCAAGCTAGAGAGGAGGGCTAGGAATAATCCCTCTCCTCAGGTTAAAGCCACATGGCATTAACCAGCTGAAGGAGGAGTGTGAGAAAGCATTCCACCCTGTTGACACTGCTCATGCCTCTCTCTAGGTTGTTCTCACCACATCAGCATCAACAATCCAGGCCTCAATGGCTGCAGGAGCATTTGCTGTGGAGACCCACACTCAGATTTGATGCAGTACAAGTACAACACGTTCCTTTGTGTTGTTACAGACATCTTTCTTGGGGTCCTATTCTCCAAAGCAAGATGCGTGATCAAGGTTGTCTTGTCCCTGATACTTTGTGATCACGTGAGGAGAATATTTTGAAACTGAAATATTCTATAACTGAAAAGGAACCTAGGATGTTGGGTACAAAAAGGAAAGTGAAACATGTATGAGTGACATCACTTCTGCTGACTGTCCTCTGTTGCTCTGGCCTCTGACAAGTACAAAAATCCATTCATGATTCTACATTGTGTATGAGTAGTTTATAATTGGATGTTTCCAGCTTTAAGAAGCCAAGATCTTGCAGTCTTGATATTGCATGAAAAATGTTATGGTGGGAAAGTCTGATCATCTCACGTGGCCAGCTTCAGATAATGTTTATCACATCATTATTGCTCTTCAGAGGGTATACAAAATGTTCCTGGAAAAAATGTCAGGAAGGATCCGCAGAGACATCCTGATTTCCTTTTTTCTGTGTTGAAGGAAAGTGAACCCATATCCTATTATCTGCACACTGAGGTCACGATGGAGCAGGAGCTGCGGCAGAAATTAGCCAAGATGGGTATGGATATGCTTCTAAAAATGGTAAGAAGGTCTGGTTTATGAAGCTAGGGCCTGTTCTTTTTAGTTTTTAATTCTTCTATCTGGTCACGTCGTGACAACTTGTGAAAATAAATGTTTTAAACAACGGAGTTTCCCGGCACCATGCACATTTTTAATTCTGCAATAGGGCATGTTCTGTTTCTGCAGCCAGTCTATAGGCAGGTGAACTGCTCTATAAAATGCCAAGTTCTTCAACCAGAAAACTCCAGTGACTTGATCAGAATGAATGGTGTAGTGCAGAGGTTCTCAACCTGTGGTACGCGTATCCCTGGGGGTACGCGGGCCCTTGGCTCGGGGTATGCGAGATGATTTTTTGCGTACCCCCGTGTACCCCCTAAGGGTGCACATACCACGCGAGAAGCTCTGTTTTCGGCCATGCGGCGTGGCTGAGCGGGTTCTCCGGCTCGCGCTGCAAGCCGAAGAGAGAGGCTTCAGCCCTGCCGGCTTGCAGCGCGAGCCGGAAGACCCGATCGGCAGTGCTGCATGGCCGGGAGAGCTACCAGGGACGATTTTGGCCAAGCGGTGCTCCTGATCGGGTCCTCCGGCTCGCACTGCAAGCCAGCATGGTCTCCCTCCGGCTTGCGGCGCGAGCCGGAGGACCCGATCAGCAGCACCGCATGGCCGGGAGAGCTACCGGGGACGATTTCGGCCATGCGGCACTGCCGATTGGGTCCTCTGGCTTGCGCTGCAAGCCGGCAGGGTCTCCCTCTGGCTTGCAGCACGAGCCGGACGACCCGATCGGCAGCGCCGCATGGCCGGGAGAGCTACCAGGGACGATTTCGGCCATGCGGTGCCCTTACCTTAGCTTGCAGCCGCCATGTTGGATTGCCGCCAAGTCTCGCGATATTCAAGATTGCGGCGTGAGATTTTGGAGCTGCGATCTTGAATCTCACGAGACTTGTGGCGATCCAACATGGCAGTGGCTGCAAGCTAAAGTAAGGGAGAGCTACTGGGGACGATGGCGGACTAGATGGAAAAAAACGTTTTTCCCTTTTGGGGGTGTATTTTTGGGGAGGGGGTACACAGGGCTGGGGGAATCGGGGGGTTCTTGGGGGGCTAGGGGAGGGGGTACGCGGGTGGGAAAAGGTTGAGGAACCCTGGTGTAGTGTACTTGACTTGAATATTGTATTTTGATTGTGGAATTTTGGTATTGCTGATCTCTTGGTACGCTGAGCACACATAGAATGGGCGTTTTCCAGGGGGAGAAGTAGGCTTGGAAAAAAAAGGATCTTAGGATGGAGGGCCAACAGGGAACCAGAATTAGTCTGTGAACCACTGGATAATCAGTCCAGATCTTGCAGAGAAGTATTTCTCCATAGAACTTGGGAGTCTTCCAAAAGAATCTAACTGGCAAGTGATTCAGGAAGACAAAAAGAAGTCTTCACATGACAATTAATTAATTTAGGGAACTTGCTGCCACAAGATGTGATGGCCACTTGCCTGGATGGCTTTAAAAGGGGATTAGACAAATTCACGGAGGACACATTTATCAATGGCTATTAGTCATGATGGCTACATGCTTTCTCCAGGTTGAGGCAGTAAGCCTGTGAATGCCACTGGCTGGGGTGCAACAGCAGGAGAGGTCTGTTTGCCTTTATATCCCACTTCAGGTGATGCCAGGGGTCAGCAAGGTCAGGCAATGGCTGAGGGCCTGCTGAATCCCTGCATTCTCAGTTGTCTTGAGGGGCCTTGTGCAAGACTTTGCCTTGGGTCCTCTGCAACCTGGCACCGGCACCGTCCCACTTGTGGGCTTCCTTGAGGCACTTGATTGTCTGCCCTGGGCAGTAGGATGTGGTCTAATGCAGTAGGGTTTTTATATTCTGATTTTGTTTGTTTGTTTGTTTGAGGCACTTCTCTTTGTTTTAAATGTACAGAGATATCTGAAATGTTTGATCTTCTCTAATGAGTTGTAACTCATGTGTTCTTAATGCACATCTTGATCCCAGAGGCCTCTCTTATGTGCAAAGCAGATATCTTACTAAGAGGTGGCCCCTCTACATAGTATGAGTCACCTGGCTTGAGAAGCTGCAAGGTTCCATTTTTTTTCATAATGTGATTCTCAATCCTTCAGGTGTTTGTTGATAACTTTGTCCATGCTGATCTGCACCCTGGGAATATCCTGGTCCAGGGAGCGAAACACTTCAGTGGCAGGCTTGAGGATCAGGCTACCATTATGGACCTGTTTGACACGCTAATTTTGGAACTGCAGCCTTCTCGCTCCCCTCTCCGACTGGTGCTTCTGGATGCAGGCATAGTTGCAGAGTTGCAGGATGCTGATCGTGATAATTTCCAAGCAGTCTTCACAGCTGTGGTATTAGGACAGGTGAGACCTGATCTCAGGGTGAGCCCATTGTGGCACGCCAGGAAAAATATTAGAATGGTATCATCACATGCACTTTTCGTTACGGGGCCAATACTTGTCCCCTGATGGGCAACGTGGGCTGGAGTTGTAGCTTGAACCAATAACGTCTTCTCCAATGTCCTTTTGGGACTCCCCTTTGGTTCAGTGTCTTTCACTGATCCTTTTAGATTTGACTTTATTTTTCCATTCTAACCTGTGGTCTCTTGTTTATCTGGGTTGGTTAGAAATGGATGACAGAGTTGAACGAGTGACTAGGAAAAATCCAAGTAAGTGATGGATGATAAAAAATGGAATCCTTGAAAATGATGTCTCTGGAAGATTTGTTCAGCCAAGAACATAAC
The DNA here is from genome assembly GCA_026170595.1 of Plestiodon gilberti rubricaudatus. NCBI lineage: Eukaryota > Metazoa > Chordata > Lepidosauria > Squamata > Scincidae > Plestiodon > Plestiodon gilberti. Next base: position 113,799,554 of record JANXHW010000005.1, read on the forward strand.
CCCAGACTTGCTCAACTGACGAGTCATCACTCTGATTTGTTCTGCAGGGAGAGAGAGTGGCAGAGTTAATCCTTCATCATGCCAGGGCTAATCAGTGCACAGATGTGGAAAGATTCAAAGCTGAAATGGCAGAGCTGGTGACGAATGCCAGGAGCAATACGATTGCATTGGGGAAGGTCAGTAGTCTGATCCTAAGTCTTCTACTGAGTGTATCTGCTTGGATTCGAAGCACATAATGTGGTTCTGAATACAGATGCTGGTATCTTCCATATGTGTTAATCTTGCTATATCTTGGAGTAACAACACTTCAAATATAAATATACAGTACTCCAATACAGATAATTAAAAAGAGTACATTGAGTTGAGTCCCAAGTTTTCCTTCCTCCGATGGAAGGGTTTTTTTTTCCTCCAGAGGAAGGGAACCTTTGGATCCAACCCAATAGTTTATGAGGGCTTCAACCAACTGAAGCTGCAATCCTATCCACACGTTCCTGGGAGTAAGCCCCATTGAACACAGTGAGACTTGGTTCTGAGTAGATATGAATAGGATTGGGCTGTAAGTGTTCGGTGTGTGTTTTTGAAATCATTTTCATGGTGTCTGTGTTTAAGGCCTAGGAATAGGGGAAGCTACCCATCCAAGAGATACAATAAATCTATAGAAGTCAGAAGCTCTTTGCCATTGTCTCTTCATGCTTAAATAGCATTAAACACATGATTTTCAGTTCTTAATACAATTTTTTCTCCTTCACTATCACCACTTCACTATTTTTCCTTTTTTTAAAAAAAAAAAGTTGATTTGTTGTGATAAATGAAATTGATTTTTTAAACTCTCTGCCTTCCAGCTCCAAGTAGCAAGCTTGCTGTCCAGTGTTTTTCACTTACTGATGACCCATCAGGTGAGAGCATTCAGATGTAAGTTCATTCTTCACCCCTGTGTCGGGCAGTGTCATCTCAAGGATATTTAATTGATGGTGAACTCAAAATGAGGCATTGCTGGAACAGAACAAGGTTGAATATGCATACACCTTTGAAAGATTACATAGGATTGCATATTCTGATCAACCTGTCTATATAGTTGCCCTATTAGTCCAAAATCCAAAAGATGCCAAGTTCTTTAAAATGGGTGAAGTCCTTAAGATTTGGCTTTTAGGCACAATACTGAACAGTCTTATATTAACACTCAGTTCACTCACACACTGCACAGAATCTTGCACAATGCACTCACACACTGTGTAGAACCGAGGCTAGGCATAAGATGAATTTGGGGATTTATACATATATTTTGTAGCAGCTCACTTTTGTAAGTAAAAGATTCAGGATGCTGGATTCTGTATCTAGTGCAGAATTTGTATCTGGTCCTGTATATACTTCCCCACTCTCTCTGGCTATTGGAAATAACTTGAAAAAAGTAAAAGGTCCATCTCTATTCCTTTCAGTCCTCTTGGAAAATTGCCTTTCATTCTGACATTGATGGTTGCTACTGTCAACCCGGCACATTCTTTATGATATTTTCTACTTGATAGGAGCCCAATCATATGTAATTTCATATAATCAGTTTATTTTTTCACCCAAGATCCTTGAATACTTGCATTCTCGTCCACCAGTAGAAAATGTCCATTTTACCAATTGGTGTCTTTTTGTTTCTAGGTAAAGCTAGAAAGTAACTTTGCCTCGGTCGTTTTTGCCATTATGGTTTTGGAAGGCCTTGGCCGTTCCCTTGACCCTGAACTGGATATCCTGAAGGCAGCTAAACCTCTTCTCATCAAATCTCCAAGTTCCCTCCTGGATTAATAATAAGTGTTGGTCAGGCTGGTCTTTTTCAGTAAGAGAGCTGCCTATATGCCATCTGTAAGTGGTTATCATAATAAGAATGTTAACTGAAACCCAACGATCAGTGTTTTAGCTCTCAGCTATCTTTGTTGAGTGTTGGCTGATCTATAAAGCATTAGAAACATGAGATATTTAACATTCCATGTTGGTGCTCTATTGGTTATCATTACTAAGCAGCTGCTTACCTCCGACAATACCACAGGTAACTGAAATATTTATTTTTAAATATAGCTGTAGATATATGTACTTTGAAATGTAACTATTGATATTGGAAAATGTGGGTTTATGAATAAATGGTTTAAGAGGAATTCCTTAATTTGCTTGGGTATGATTAGATGAGAATGAAAGTGTGGGATACTCAACAGTAGTTCAATTCATTTTATGTTACCCTTCTTACAGCCCAATCCTAACCAACTTTCCAGCACTGATGCAGTCGTGCCAACAGGTTGTGTGCCAACAGGGTATGTGTTACATTGGGGGGGGGGACAGTCACGGAGGCCTCTTCAAGGTAAGGGAACATTTGTTCCCTTACCTCGGGAACCATAGGGCAGCAGCAGTCCCTTACCATAGGGCAGCGGCGTCACTAGGGCGCGCGCTGCCCCAAGGTGGGGCAAGCGCGTCACCCTAGTGACCCTCCCAGACACACACCCTTTTATAAATCTTTGGCGCGGCTGTTAGGCCGTGTCGTGATTTGGGGGGGGCGCCCGACGGGCCGCTGCCCCGGGCGCCCCCTTAACCATTGCAGCCGGCTCGGGGACGTCCTCCCCAGCTGGCTGTCCTGGGCCTTCTGAGGAAGGCCCACTGCGCGAACGTTATTTAACATTTTTCGCGCATGCACGAAAAACGTTATAAATAACATTCGCACAGTGGGCCTTCCTCAGAAGGCCCAGGAGCGCAGGCCCGGGAGGACGGTTCGAGGCCTTCTTCTGGCCTCGGAGCCTCCCGGGCGACGCGCGGAGGGGAGGTGACGCGCGCGGGTGCGCGCACGTGCGCACCACCCAGGAGCGTCCCGCCCTCCCCGTCTCGCGCTAGTGACGTCCTTGCCATAGGGCAGCAGCAGTCACTACCCCTTCTCTCTTTCTCTGGGTGGTGGCAGGATTGGACCCCCTCCAGCCTTGGCATAACCTGTCTTCTGTATATATCCTAAAGATGATGAGGATATACTATTGCCACAGGTAGCAGCATGACAAGAAGAGGGTGGCCCACTAGCAAACATTTTCCCTAGGACCTCCCTACCCCTAGCACCAGTCCTGCTGGACACCAACCAAGAAGCCCTAACCTGAACTGAATGCTGTAGGCTTAAACCCCATTCATACATGGCTAGTGGCCTGGGAGCCACTTCCTCATGGTGAGATCCCACTCCACTGTGGGAACCTCTGCCAAAAATGGAATTTGAGAAGCTTATGCAGATTTTACAAAAGAACCACCATAAAAATCACAGAATAAAACAGTATAATAGCAGCAAATACAAGCCGTTTAAAACCAAGAAAATGAAAAGAAAACAACCTCCCTAAGCCAGCAGTTCCCAAACTTGCACCGGTCCCAGCATTTCTTCCATGGTGCCCTGTCATGGCTGTGCTGCGCTGCCATCTTGGTCAGCCTGAGATTTCGCACGCTCTCGGCTCAGACAAGATGGTGGTGCCCAGGAGGAGAGCCATGGTACCCCTGTTAGTTTGGCACGGTGCCAGGTGCACAGTTTGGGAACCACTATCCCTAAACACACAGCCTCAAATAGCTAATGAAAAAACATACTAAAAATCAGCAGTAAAAATCAATTGTTGCCTATCTGCATATTAGTAGTTCCCATCAAAAGCTTCAGTAAACAGGACTCTTAAAAGATAAGAAACAGAATCAGGCCACCATTCTTTGTGGGGTGTGTGTATGTCTGTCTGTAGTTTAAAGAATCAAACACCTCCCAAACTGGCTTGATCACAACCAGGGTGGGACACTAAGAATGAATGTGTGTGGTGCAAACAATGAGGGACTACTACAAAGCCACCTTCGGTGGTGACCAACTACTATCTGAACGCAGCCTCACGAGGGCCATTCTACATGTCACATTAAATGCACAGTTAGAACTGATGTGCTTGTTTGTTTTTTCTAAACAGGAGCTGTGGCAGTGAAGTGATCTGGATTGGGACGGTGATGTGGGAGGGAGGGGGTTTGAACCGTTTGTCCTTGACATAATCCTGACCCATATCTGGTCCCTTTGTGGCTGCTGTTTGCCTTTGGAGGAAAGCTTCCACCTCCTGGGACAAACAGCCGTGGGAGTGGGGAACTTGATCTGGATTGGGATTGTGCGCGGGGGGGGGGAGGGGTTGAAGTCCTCCTCCCAACGCCATGGTCCTGATGTGGGTTTCTCCTCTTCCACAGTTCCTATTGAGAAAAAAGCACACTAGCTCTTCCCATGCATTGTTTTGCCTCAAGTGGAACCATTCTGCAGTTTTCAACCACATCTGGCACTGTGTGTATGAACAGGACAGGAGATTTGTTCCAAAGTTGGCTTTTTCCAATGCCCTCTTTAGGGTAGTAGTGAGGCACGGAGCATCAGCAGGCTCTGCTCTCTGAGGTACTGCTGGAGGTCCTGATGTTTCTGGCTTTCCTTCTCCACCTGCTGTGACATCTGGTCTCTCTTTTGCAACATTTGCCATTTGGTAGCCTCCTTCTCCCTCTTCCAGGTGTCCTGCTCCTGGATGGCAACTTCTGAATTATTTTGCATGGATTGCACTCTCTTCTTCAGCAGCTCCTACAGAAAAAGGCATTAAAGGCATTTTAAATCCTACATGCAGGCAGCTCTCCTCCTGATCATAGGAAGCAGGAGTGGGGAATCCACCAAACCTTATCCGATACCTACAAGAGTAACACAAGAACATTTTTCAATGCACTGCTTTACTGAATATATCTGAAATGCAATAAAAATATTCCATTAAATAGAAAAACGGGAAAGAAGGAATATTACAACAATGAAAAATATACAAAAGATACAGGTTACCTGAAAAATTATTATCCCAGTATTTGATAACTGGGACCCAGGGATGGCCCAACGGGATCCGTTGCCTGCTGCCACCCCTGACCTGCTGCCACACATGCCCCTCCAAACGCCCTCTCCAGAAAGAACAAAGCAGACTCTTAGCTTGCTACTTCCCGCACGATCCTTCTCAACACAACAAAGTGTGAGTCATGCTGGGAGCTCCCAGCTTGTCCTGCACTTCTTGTTTTACCTAAAGAGACGGCAACTAAGGGTGAGGTAAGTGAAGTGGATCGCTGCTGCCTAAATGGTATGTTTGGATGCAAACAGCAGCAATCCACTTCCTTGTCCCCTCACTTTGCTTCTTCCTTGCACAATCCCTATAAGTTTAGAGGGGCCACGCGAGGAAGGAGCGAGTTTAGGGGATATGGAAACAGGTGATCTGCTTCCTGCTCATGAACCACCCTGTTCATACTCCATGTACATCTGTCTATGTGATAGGAACACTTTTGAGAAACTGGAAAGAGTGCAAGCGAATAGTCCTCCCTCACCAGCCTCTTTTTCTCATGGTCGTCAATTCTTTGGTTGTGTTCGGCCAGCCACTTTTCCCTCTGCTCACGCTGTGTCTTTAAGAACTCTGCCCTTTGACTTTCTTTGTTCCTTTCCTTTTGCTGCAAGCAGGATTCCTGCTTCTTCTTCTCTGCTCTTGCAATCTGGAGCAGTTCCATGCGCTGCCCAGCCCTGTCACTCTTCTCCTGCTGCTTTTGTAAGCCTTGCAAGCTTCCCTGGAGTGATCTTTGCCTGTTTCGAAAAAAGCCAGGAAAAGTCGAGCACCCTTTGGACTCTTAGACTTCTCAGTCTGTTACATGAAATGAATTGAGGTTCTGCCAGTTTGCTAAGTTGTTAACAGCTCTAGGCATTTCAGCAGGCTAAGCAAAATGTTACATTGGAATCCCCCTAAGCAGAAAGAAGGTAACGCTTAGCTCCTGTGACTTCAATTTTAAGGCTGCAACCCAATGCAGTTAGGCATGCCTGAACCCAAGGAAACATGCCTAACTCTGCCTAGGATGGGCCTGCACATAACCCCATGACAGCACACGCATAGAAGTGTGAGGCTGGAATTGGAGTGCGATGACTGCAATTGTAAGCCTGTGGATGGGGCTTCCTAGACTCTAATCGTTGAGGCACTTTAAATATAATAGAGCAATAATATTGAAAATATAATTTTTCACTTACTTTCCCACGTACAAACATGACACTATGACAACAAAGAGCAAACAAACAAGGATTAACAGCGTTGACTATGTCAGCAGAAAAAACGTATCCAAAGAACAATTTTTGACTACTCCTACTGATTAAATTTCTATAGCACTTTTGTAAAGTATTTTCTGCCCTTTTTATATTTTCTTGCCCTCACAACAATGTGCAGTACAAGGTTAGGGATGAGGCTGTAGCTCAGTGGAAGAGCATCTGCTTTGCATATAGGCCCCAGATTCAACTCCTGGCATCTCCAGGTATGGCTAGGAACTGCCCTTGTCTGAAGTCATGAAGACCTGTTGCTGCCAGTCAGTGTAGACCAGGGATGGCCAACTTTCCACCATTGGGGCTTCTGTGTCCTTAAGAGTGGTGTAGAGAAGACAGAATCTTAGCAGCTGCAAGTGCTGCTGATGGTGCTGCTGAAGCAGCTGCACCTGCTGAAATGCCTTCACCTATACAGCTGTTAAAGATCCAGGAGCATTCATGTTGAAGGGTTGGCCACCCCTGGTGTAGACAGTACTGAGCTGTTAGATGGATCAATGGTCTGACTCGGTAGAAGGCAGAATCCTATCTTCACCTGTGAGGTAGTTATTCCCATTTTACAGGCTAAGGTTGAGTGAACCCTTGGGCTATGACTTGCCAAAGGCACGCAATGGGTTCATGGTAGATGTGGGACTTGAACCCAAGTCTCCAATAGAAGTGTTTAGGTGTCTATTCACTGGACCACATTTGGGCTTGCGTACTTCTAAGAGAGACTCTAAGTACGGAGGACTTTGGAATAGCACTGCAACTAAGACACATGTTAAGGTGCATGTAACTCACTCAACTGTATATTGTTTTCACAAACTTGCTGGGAAGAGGCCCTCATTAATTGTTTCTCCCATGCTTTGCATCCTGGCGTCTCCAAGACAAGGATCTCAGATAGCAAATTGTGGAGAATCACTCCCAGCCAGAATAGATAGCACTGAGCTGGATGGACCAATGGCCTGGTGAAACATAAAGCATAGAGATCATCACAAGCCCTGCTACCGTAGATCCTTGAAAATGGAGATGCCTGGAATCAAACCTGGAACCTTCCACATGCTCTGCCACTGAGCTATGGCCTTTATTGATATATGTACTTACAAACTACAAACCTGAAAATAGAACTAACAGAATACCTCATGCCCGACTGCTTTGAGGCCCGGTTTTCCTGCTCGTCCTTAACACTCCTCCTTCCCATATTTATGTTACTTACTACATTTATATCCCACCTTTCTTCCATCATTGAAGCCAAAGTGGTGTACATGGGTTCCCAGGCGGTCACCTAGACAGGCACTGACCAGATTTAGGCCTGCTTCAGCAAGGTGGCCGCATCACATGCCCTCAGACCATCTCTGCATTACCTCTTTTTGTCAAGCCACAGGTCTTTTCTGAGGTGCTCCTCCTGTTGTTTTTGCTCCTCCTTGTGCCGTCTCTGCTCCCATTTCTGACGCTTCAACTCTATCCTGGCTGTGTTGACGTCCGTCTTCCTTGAATCATCTCGAGGTGTCTCTTTCACCACTAATCTCTGGGAGAGAAGAGTCCTTCATGTTGAGATTAGTTTCCTCCAAGCAAACTAATCCCACAGGTCCAGCCTGGTAGTTCAACACAGAAAGGCTCAACTAGAAGACATGCCTAAGCATTGCAAGGATTTTCTTCCTCTCCTGGCAGGCATTGCAAGGATGGGAGGAGGAATGTCCTCACCTGCATGGATGGCACACTGTAGCTCCTTCTTATGTGCAAAATAGATTCAATAGCTGAACGGTCTTTCTTCAATGATTGGTTCACACAGTCAAACATGGTTTGGAGTTGGGAAGTGTCTGCAGCATAGCTCTTCCAAGAAGGGCTCCTTCGGGAGCGCTGGGCGGAAGAGTCATTCATGTTGGGCTGGGAACAACCTGCTGTATGAAATAAGTCCATTAATTGTTAGGGTGGTAGGCTATTAACAGCAGAAAGAAGCTGATGTAGGACTCCTTTGCTGGGCTTGTGCAACGCAAGGCACAAAAGAGCAGCCCACAGGTCTGACTGGCAGGGGGCGGAGGAAGAGCTGATGTGTCAACAGCAAGGTTGAGAGGGAAGGTAGAGAGTGTTCTCCAGACACTATCAGAGAAGAATTGTACCCAGGTCACTGTCCAAGCCAGGACCTTCTGCTTTCCTTTTTAAGTTGCATGAAAGTGTCTGAGAAAAGCCTTCCCCTTCCAAAAGCAGGGCTGTACTGGTGATGGCCCAAGTATGGCCTCCGAAAGACCCTGGGCACAAGAATCCCCAAATGGATGTGCACTCCAAGGACAGGTCTGGACTGTTTGCCAGTTCTGTACTCTTAATCACTCTAGTTGCCAAGGCTTGTGGTTTCTATGAATCAGTGCACTGATATATTATTCCAATACCTATCTGAAGGTCATTGGTAGCCCCCAGTCTTTAGCTACCTCACCTTTCTGCTTTTGCCAAGTTATGCATTTGTCGGTGTTGACAGCTACATCAATCATGGTGCCAGTATCTTCCCTTGGATCTTCCAAAGCCCTTTCTCTCCGAGGGTCCTGTAAAAATCAATAAAGAACCAAAAGCTGTCGAGCACAATGGAAAAAGGTAACCCATTTTCTTGATTATTAAGGGCTAAATTGGATGATACAACAGTTGCTCCTCTTTATGTGCTGGGATGGGAGCATGGCTTACCTCATCACCAGCGTTCCCTCTAAACTGTGTAGCCACACAGCTGGAATTGGAGCCCTGCACAGCTTCCATCAAAGAACTCTGGAGCTTGGCAATGACGATGAGGTCATCACCAAGCTCTCCAGAGTTGCCCCTGCGCAGCTCTGTTAGGGCTCCATGCAATCCCTGTGAAAATTACAGGGAACACTGCACATCACCCACCCCCTAGTGCACCTGTTCCACCTCCATCTATGTGGAGACTTAATGTTCAAATAGAGCCAATGTATGTGAAATACAATGCACACACAGACAGCATAGTCCATTTCCAGATTGTATCTTGGAAATCAATTATATGACATAGGTCTTTGTTGGATTTACATGTGTAGATCTTGTTCAAATGTTATATCCCACATGGATGGCTAGTGGTGACAGAGCTGGAACAGGCATGCCAGGTGGACAAGGAGGTAAGGCATGTCCTTGCTTCCACTCTACACCATGCACAGGGACCATATTTATTTTTATTTATTTATTTCTGTATTTATATACCGCCTTTCTTATCCTCAGATTGCTCTTCAGATGTTATTCAAGGCAGTTTACATAGGCAGGCTTATCTAGATCCGATAAGGATCTTTACAATATTGTTCTGTATAGAACCCTACAATTCCAGCTGGTTTCCTCCATGGTGTAGTCATCTTCACTAGCTGCTGAACACAAACCTCGAGCTCTCTGCAGGACGCCACAGATCATGCTGAACAGGGAAAACAGGGAAACATGCTGAACAGGGAAATCATCTAACCTGGTCCAATGAAAACACATGTTTGAGACCGGAGCACTAATGACTGAATTCTCTGACTCTGACAATATCTGGCAATATCTTCTAAGTGTGCTCTGATCACTATTATAGTTTAAAAAAAAAAAAAAACAGAGATAACGGGATCCAGGATAATGATATCCTGCAGGTAGTGTAAATAATTTTAACACTGACCTACTCAGCATGATGTTGTACCTTGCTGGGTTTTGTCATGTTGCTCTCCATCTCATCACAAGGTTTTAAATCTGCTAAATTCTCGTCTTTCTTTTGCTTCCTGCTCTCTTCCTTCTCATTCTCGCGACTTGTTGAAACAGTCAGTCTCCCCTTTGACAGCTGCTCTTCTATCTTCCTGCTCAGTTCTTCCTCTGTCAAGCTGGTTCCTGGGATCAAGGCATTGTCTGATTTTATTGTATATACTGGAGACCTTACAGGCTCCCAAGCTGGCAAACAGAAATGGCAAAAGGGAGAGGTACAGCTACTACCAACACAATGAGCCTTTGGAGTATTGTGCCAATCAATTTTAATGAAATGGTTCAGTCTGCAAGGTCCTGAAGCTCTGTAACCAGGTGGCACAACACTGGGATAATTGGGGTTCTGCTCCACCAACATCTGCCTGGCTGATAATGGCATCTGAAGCTCAAGGATGATTCGTTCACTCAAAGGAGGAGGGATCCTCACAGCGACATCCGCAGACACTTTCTTAGTCTGCCCATTCCAGAAATTCACCAGCACTTTGCTGTTTTTAAAGGCTGTAAACAGAAATACATGGGTAACACCATTTTAGAAACAAGCATAATCTTCTATCCCAGGGGTTCCCAACCCCTTCCTGGTACTAGTACCACAGGTTGGGAGCCCCTGTTCTATCCCATTGCTGTACGACGTGGCCCAACATCAACTCCAGGGCCGCCAACTCCAGCATGACAGCAGGCATCAGTCCTTCACAGCATGCTAAAGACTGTGCAAGTTGTCCCCAGGATGACATCTACAGAAGGAAAACTGGACATATTTCAAGGCAAATTCTCAGTGGCAAGTGAGACAGATCTAAAATGGTGACATCTAAGCTATATAAAAAACATCTGGGGCAGGTGTCATATCCACATTGGGGGGGGGGGGTTGCAGCTCAGAGGTAGAGCACATACATACAATCCTCAGCATCTCCAGGTAGGGCAGAGAAAAATTCCTGTCTGAAATCCTGGCAGGCTGCTGCCAGTCCGGGTTGACAACACTGAGTGAGATGGTGAGACTCAGAATAAGGCAGTTTTCTATGTGCCTTCCTAGACTTCTGCCTTTGTAGCATGGCTTAAAAACAACAACATGCAATTGGGTGCTATGGAGAGAGAGAAAACAAGCAATACCTGAATGAGATAACCCAGCCTCTTCCACCTGAAGGACGATGCCTGGGCCGTATTGTTCACCTTTCTTTTTGCAGGGAGCCAGGACTCTGTCTCCTGGAGCTAAGGGCTGCCACCTGGCATCCTCATGATGGACAAGGTCATACAGAGGTGTTTCTTGCGTGTGAAGCTGAGCCTTGCCTTTCGATGACCGCTGAGACTTCTCAAACTCAATTAGAACACGGTCTCTGGAGCCCTGTGAAATTAACCCAGAACTCTTGCCAGCTAAGTCATTCATCCATCTACCTATTACATTTATACCCTCTTTTCTGACCTACAGGACCTCAATATCTATCTATTAAAGACACAATAAAAAAACCAATTAACAAAACCCCCAAATCAAATAACATAAAACCAGAACATGACCACGGATTGTATCAAGGGGTTGAAGCCCCTTCCACCAGTGGAAAGAATCCTCTGGATACAACCCACCCATTAACTCTTATTTTAGCAGCTTGCACCATGCTCTATAAGTAATCAAATCAGGGTTTTGATCAGCCAAAGCAGGCAAAAGGTTCCACAAAATGTTCTGGTGTTTGGACCGAGGAACCAGTGTTTGGAGTCAATGAAGGTCTGGATGTGGTAGAACAAAGTGAAATTAACCCTGGACAAGGTAAACGTTCTCCTGGCCAGGAGGCCTGCTGAATCAGCGATGGTGTGTCAGCCTGTTCTGGACGGGATGCACCCCCTTTGAAAGTTTGGGAGTACTTCTGGACCCAGTTCTGCTTCTGGAAGTCCAGCTGGTGGCTATGGCCTGGAATGCTTCCACCTAGCTTTGGCTGCTGCGCCAACTGCACCCGTTTCTGGCACAAGAAGACTTAGCTAAGGTGACCCATGCCTTGGTCACCTCATGACTGGCACCACTTTCTCTATGGAGCTGCTCTTTGGAAACTTCAGCTGGTAGAAAATGCAGGTGGTCAGGTACTGGCCAGTGTGAGATGATTTAATGGTGTCTTGCCATCGCTGTTTCAGCTGCATTGGTTGCAGGTTTGTTTCCAGCATGATTCAAGTTGCTGGTCATTACCTTCAACACCCTACAAGGCCCAAAATACCTGAAGGATTGCTTTCTTTCACAAGTCTACTCATTCATTAAGATCAGGAAGGGAGGCTCCGTTGTGTGTCTTGCTGCTTTCAAAAGTTTGGCTGGCGGCCTTCTGAGTGGCAGTTCCCATAACGTAGAATTCCCTGCCTTGAGCAGTGAGGCTTCTTCCCTCCTTGCCAGTATTTTGCAGGAGGTGCAAGGCCTGGACACAATCTGTCCAGAAGTCCTCTTGATTTTGTTTTAATTGCAGCCGTTTTGTTGTATTTTTATATTAGTTACGTTTTTAATTGAGTCCCCCAAAGGGAGAAAGAGGGGTAGCTAGACATTTTTAAATTAATAATAACTATGATGGTGAGGATGTTCTGTCTTTAGTTTCAAACCCAGAAGCATTAGCAAGAACATTCCCAAACGACTTTAATTCCATCATGGAGGTTTGTTTATGTTGTTGATATTCCATCTTGCCAAACTAGGTACCCTAACTTCTTAAGGAAATAGCCATTCCTCATTGCAAAGAGATCCATCTGTTCAATTAACTGAGTTGCCTAGGCATCCAGGAAGTGGAAACTGCAACATTAATACATCATTAGCATTTCCCAAAAGGTTCTCATAGGAGACACAACGAAACCATACCCTTCCTAGAAACACGGGCCAGAAAGAGAAAGGCCAAGCATGAGAGGCATGGGAGGGGTTTCCAACCATTCTTACATAAACAAACTTACCTTCACCCCTTGGACAATGTGGCTTAGATAGTAATACCCATCTGTCTCTTTTCTGGCCAGTACTCGGATTCCCCTCTGGAATTCATGAATCTTTGGGGACCAGTCTGCCAAATCCTCCTTTCCTAAGCTTCTTAGAAATGTATTAGGGGAATCTGGGTTCCATGCACCCAAAGGAAAACTGTGGATACAAAAAAGTAACACATCCCAGGAAGGACACGACTTAATATGCTTGATAATCAGTATTTCTCAGATTAATGTAAATCAAGGCTGAAGGATAAATACCAAAGTGATTGATTTTTCAGTTCCCATTCTAAAATTATCCAGTCTTTAAAACTTACTGTGTTTTTGTGTAGTCACCTGTCATCACGGAACAGTGCTGCTTGCTGATACAATCACAACAGTATACACCCCCAATGCAATCAGGATTATCCTAGAAAGAATATTGCAGAATGACGGAATTACATAACTGGGATGGATCTCAAGAGTCACCTATTCCAGTATATTCCAATACTGGCAGGCCTTCATTACACTGTGGTCCTTTCTAACAATTTGGTTAACTGGATTGGTTCACACATATGCATGTCCATCACAAAGGTTAAAATATCAAGTGATGACTTGCATGTGTGAATGAGCCTCCATAGGTCTAACACCATGAATAGAAATTTCATATCAACTGATGTTGCTGCAAACGCAACATGTTTCAATGGAGTCAAGCTCTCACATTTGGCGGGGGATAACCAAGGGTTGACTAACGAAATGACAAGAAACCAAGCGGCATACATGCATGTGTGAACCAGCCCTATGATTCAATTCTTTAATTATCATTTACCTCATCTGAAGTCCCATCAAAGCTGAGGCTGGTCACCTGAAAAGAACCTCCAGAATCCTTGGCTACTTTCTCCAGTATTTCTTGGGAGGCATTTCCACTTTCCTCTCCATTTCCTACCAAGTACACAATGTGCATTGGACGTGCTTCCCCTGTCTCCCTAAGGTGGTTACAGATTTCCTCTGCGGTGCACTCAGGTAGCCCACTGGTGAAGAGGTACGCTGCTTGGCAGGTGGGGTCTTCCAGTGCTGCTGCCACAGCATTGAAGGCATTAACCCCACTGTCACAGGGAAGGGCTCTGATCCAGGCAGCTGCTTCAGCAATGCTGGTGAGGGAACATTTCACCAAACTTTCCTGCCATTTTAACACCTGCAGAGGAAATGAAAGAATTAGCTGTGGTGAGAAAAGAAAAACAATTACGAAGGTTGTGCATTTCAGGAACTATGAGCCACCCCCACCCCGACTGTGTGACTTGCAGGTGATTCTGATCATGTACAATCCTGTTCATGTGGAAGTGCCTAGAGAGAGACAAGTTGCTTTTACCTGACATTGTTTTCTATTACCTTGTTGGTACAGTTGACAATGTTGAACATGAAATATGTTGGCTTGCTGGCTAGTGAAAAGAGAGTCTTTATTAGGAGTTCTTTCAGGACACACAGCTTGGATGGCTTACTTTCTGAAGAACAGACCACAAAAGCCACATTCTGCTCATGGATGTCAGGCAAGGAGAGTGAGGTGCCAGAGTAGTGATAGAAAATCCCAGGCATTTCTGTACCACAAATAAACAAACAAACAATGATTAACAAAACGTAAACAATTTGCAACTTTGACTTATCTGTTTTATTCCAAGTATTCTCAGATTTTCTGAAATGTCCCCTCCAAACTCATGAGCGCTCCACCAGTGCAGGGTGTTGCAAACATGCCGTAAGGCACATTTGTGGCATCCGGGGAGTAAGCGGTGCCAGCACTGAGGCCGGCACTGCTCACTCCACCAGAAGAAGTCTGGGCTGCTGGACGCAGGTAGGTCCTGCACTGGACAGCAGGAGGGCGTGGGGAGGGCAGCAGCCCAGGGTGGCAGGGGAGGGGGCAATTGGTCAGCCAGGCCAGGGACAGAGATATCGGTGGTGTGCTCTGTCGATATCCTAACCCCCTTCCTGAGCCTGGCCGACCTTACATGGTGTCTCTTGATTTGCGCCAGCCATTTTACCAGCACCCATCCAAGGAGACCCATAGGAACTGCTGGGGCTCTCCCTGGGGGAAAGGGACAAATGTCCTTTTCCCCCGAGGTATGCCCCAGCTCCTCCAGCGCAGGTCCAATCATGTGCAGGATCTGGTGCAGTGCACTAAATCTTACACTGGATTGGGTTGCCCTTTTGCTTAAAAAAAAAAAAGGACTGGACAAAATCATGGAAGATCAATCTCCCAATGGCTATGATAATGAAATGGAACCTCCATGCACAGGGGCACCATATCCCTGAAAAGGAAGATATCAGTACAATATTATCTGAGCTTCCAAAGGCATCTGGCTGGTAGAAAGGGAATGCTGCTGGACTACGTGGACCTTGGTCTGATCCAGCAAGATAATTCTTATTATTCTTAATCCTGCCCTATCCTGAACACTCATAAGAGGTGGCTGTTCCCTCCCCAAATAAGGGAAGGTGTAGCACTGTGAGTCATTTCACATATTCCGTGGCTGCAAATGTGTATCTTTTTTTATTTAAGAACATTTAAATCCTGCTTTTTATTAAACAGTTTTACACTGCCTTCTCCCCCAATGGGGTGCCCAAGGCAGCTTACAATAAAAAATAGTACAATCACAATAAATCTACAACGAAACAATAAAAACAGTACAGGCAGTGCATACAAGATAATAATGCTTAAAATGCAGTATAAAAGTATAGGAAAATGCAAAACATTTTTAATGATTTGAAATTCCAATAATAATGTACTACCATTATGCATACATGACACAAGGCGCATCCAGTTGCTGCTCCTTGATGTGTGGTATCATATGTAGCAGAAAACATGCTTCCCAGATTCACATATGACATGTTTATGTGTACTCCTAGTATAATGTATGGAACAGTTCTGACTAAGCCTCTCTTACAGTGTGTCCAGGCCAGCTATCGTTTCGGCGGCGGCTGCTCCCTTTCTTGGGATTGAGCAGGAAACTTTGGCTATTTGATGAGCATCGCACGATGGTCTCAAAGGGTGAGCATACAAGTCCACAACAGTTAAATGCAAAATACAGTGATGATTTTTTTTTTGCACGTCTGAAACTGCCATCGATCGCTGACCAGTCACTACAGGCACTGCTTTTCGGTGGAGGCAATTCCCGTGTTCAGCTGCGAGTCACTCAGCGACAAGACAGCAAGTGATGCACACGTGAATCCATTCAGAAAACACAAGATACACACATTGCAGGCAAATCTAGAGGACGCAGCAAGATGTTTGCAAGGATGAATGAAGCGAGACAGAGTTTTGAAACTGGGGGACCTTTGAGACTCCGGTTGCAATGCTATCTACACTATCCTACGAACTTACGCGCGGTCTTGTCTTCTCCCTCCGACTCCACTGCCCTTGTAAGCGACTCCAGCCCTGGTCTGTTGCCCAGCAACCAGACACCTCAGACAGAACCATCTTCGAGACTTGAACGGCGGGGACGCCTCTTATACTTAGAAATGCATAAATACTATGAAAACGCTAACAATCCTGGCTTCCCCCTGGCCGCCGCTGTGTGGTGTCTTAGAAACAATACACAAGTTGTTTGTTGTACCAGGAGGGAGATATAACTAAACCCGCACATTCATGCGCCCCCCCCACTGCTAAGTTCTTGGGACGTCCCGGGCTGGTCCATTCTACCCCGGACGGACCGGGGACGCAATAATACTCGTATAGGGCTTAGCGGAGGGAGAACAGGAGCTTTTACAAATACTACTGTGGGAAAGACGTAAGGAGCCTGTCTCACTCTTTTCAACCAGAAAGATTTTCAATGTTTCTCTTTTCTGCTTCTTCCCGTGACTAGGATTGGAACAGCCCAAAGACAGCCCGAGGCTCAGCAGCCAATAGGAGCGTAGGTTATTGGGAGGTGCCTCCTACCCAATAGCAGAAAGTGACATTGTGAGGGGACGGAGGGAAGTGGTGTCTTGGAGTGAAGGACGCCGCTGGTGGTTGTCGAAATGGTCGGGCCCCTGTGCCGAGCGGCCGGCGGGCTGCGCCTGGCCACCCGGGTCTTCCAATGCGGAAGCAGGACGGGAGCGGCCGCAGCACCCCGGCGGTAAGAGGGCACTGTCACGTGCCGGGGGCGGGGCCAATAATGCAAAGTAGGCGAGGGTCTCTCTGTGTTCGGCGGGGTCACGGCGACGACGACGACAGCAGCTCTGAGAAGCCACCCCGCGAGTTTAATGGTGGGGAAAGATTTGAACCTGGGTCTTCCTGTTCCTCTCCTCTCCTCCCCTCCCCTCACTGACATCAATTGTGCATGTAAGCTGGCGCTTCTATACAGATCACTAAACTTAAGAGCAGGGCTGAAGTCGGATGCAGCAGTGGAACTGAAAAAAAAGCAGTAGCAGAGCAACGTTCTACCATCTTTTGAACTAGTGATGTGTAGTTTAAAAACAAGTTCTACACCTTAGTAATCTAAATTCTGTGTCAAGTCAAGCTGAATCCTGTAAGTTGGAGAAACAGAGCAAATGTGTACTTTTCTCCAACTTGCACCATTTTGCACAAACGTTTTTTAGCTAAGCACGAGGATGGAAAACAAGCACAGAAACTTTGTTATTGAAGAGCATATTCACACCATCCTAGTTCTTGAGACTTCAGTAAGAATTGCCTTCATGCAGATACAGTATCTACCGGAATGCAGCTGTTAAGTGCCAAAACCGTTGCTTTTTAAAACGTTTAAGCTTTAGGAAACTGCATCTAGCACCACATCCTGTATTTTTCCTGTCGTCCTATTGCAGCATATGCTGTCCTGATCATAAACTTGGTTACTTCCATTATGCATGGAATAATGCATACACAAGACATTGTCATTTGTCATGTGTATTGTCTTGCAGTGCAGCACATGTTGAGCCTCGCTACCGCCAATTTCCAGAGCTGACACGGTCCCAGGTGATAAAGGGTGAAGTGCTTAGTGGTCTCATGTGGTTCTGGATCCTGTGGCATTTCTGGCATAATCCTGATGCTGTGCTGGTGAGTACTCAAATGGGCTGGGATGGGAAAGAACATAAAGCAGTTTTGCCAGGGTACTTTCTCAGCTTGCAGTATGGGTCAGAAATATCAAATGTGGGTTGCTCAAGTCCCTGCATGCAACGCATCTTACCTTGGTCTGAACTTAAGCTTCTAGCCAGCAGCTGAGTTCACGGAAAGTGCCTTAATTTAGATAAGCTTCCTAGAGTTCTGAAGCTGTTATATTGCATAATCAAATGTCAGATGTTTGTTAGTATTCCTGTTTAACTCCAGAAGAAAGTACTGTTCAGCCTTCTCGCCAATCCTTAACACTAGAAGCATTTGTACCTGGGGAGGCAAGTCAGCTTCTGTGTACTTGAACCCACAGATTGTAGGCATGTTCTTGGCGCCTTGGTCTTCAGACTTCTTTTGGGGAGTAAAACCGTTCTGGCAGGTTCTCCTCTATAGGAGGGGAGCCCAGCTGCACTAGAGCAAAAGTCTATCTAGGGCCCAATTCTATCCAACTTTTCAGCAGTGATGTAGCTGTGCCAACGGGGCATGTGCTGCATGCTGTGGTAATAGGGCAGTCACAGAGGTCTCCTCAAGGAAAGGGAATGTTTGTTCCTTTTACCTCGGGGCTGCATTGGCGCTGGAAGTTTGGATAGAATTGGGCCCTTGTCTAGCATCTTGTTTCCTGCAGTAGCCTCTGAGAAGCACACAACCAAGGTGTGAAGGCAATAGCTTTTTCCTAGCAACTGGTATTCACTGCCATATGACTTCTGAACATAGAGGTTCCTTTTCACTATTGTGGCTAGTATCTGGAAAATAGGTCTGTCAACATGAATTTCTCTAATCCCTTTCTAAAGCCATCACCACATCCTATGGTTTCTGCAAGTACTTGTATAGTTTCTGTAGGTACTTATTGATCTATGTGACTCGACATCCAGTGTTTTATTGGGTAATAGGGTGTTATGGGAAGGAGAAACTTCACCTTTTCCACACTATTCATAACTTCCTAAATCATGTTCTGTCTTAGTTATTTCCACCTTTCCTTTATAAGGAAGGTGATCTAACCTTGATCAACTTGATTGTCTTGTTTTGTATTCTGTTTGACTTTAGCTTTTAAGCCATGAATGAGCCACTGTTTTAACTACCGTATTTTTTCGCTCCATAAGACACACTTCCCCCCCCCAAATAGGGGGAAATGTCTGTGCGTCTTATGGACCGGATGCTGTAAAAAAACTGGTTAAATTTGTCTTGCTTTAACTACTAGGGTAATTTTAACGGCGCTTGGCCGCTTACCGCATTGTCGTAGTAGCGCCTCCGATCTTCGTCCCGCATTGCAGCTCCAAGACGCGAGGCTCCCAGGCACTGGACGCGACCAGGGAGCCCTGCACAAACATCACAGCAACTGCGATGTTTGCGCAGAGCTCCCAGTCGCATTCAGCGCCTGCACAAAGTTCCCTGACGCTGGACACTACTTCAAAGTCCTCCGGAAACATCGGAGGAACTCGGAATGTTTCTGGAGGGCTTTGAAGTCGCGTCCAGCGTCAGGGAACTTTGCGCAGGTGCTGAACGCAACTGCAGGCTCTGCGCAAACGCAGTTGCTGTGATGTTTGCGCAAGGCTCCCAGGTCGCATCCAGTGCCTGGGAACTGAACGCGACTGGGAGCTCTGCGCAAACATAGCAGTTGCTGTGATGTTTGCGCAGGGCTCCCTGGTCGCGTCCAGCGCCTGGGAGCCTTGCGTCTTGGAGCTGCAATGCAGGATGAAGATCGGAGGTGCTGCTATAACAACACGGTAAGTGGCCAAGCACCGTTAAAATTAGTAGTTAAAGCAAGACATTTCCCCCCTATTTTTAGCTCCAAAATGTACATGCATCTAATGGTCCGGTGCATCTTATGGAGCGAAATACGGTATTATTATTTTAATTAGTGGGCCCCAAACCTAACTTGTAAGCTCCAGTCTAGATTGCTGTGTCAGTATTCCAGTTAGGAATAACTGGCGTGTAATTCATCTGTAATTGGCGTGTAATTCCAGCGTGTAATTCATCTGTGGAACTCCTTGCCACAGGATGTGGTGATGGCACTTGGCCTAGATGCCTTTAAAAGGGGTTTGGACAGATTCATGGAGGAAAAGACCATCACAGGTTACAAGCCATAAGCAACCTCCTGGTTTTAGAAGTGGGTTTCTCTGTGCCAGGTGCAAGGGAGTGACAACGGGAAACAGGTTATCTTGTTGTCTTGTGCTCCCTGAGGCATCTGGTGGGGCCAATGTGTGATACAGGAAGCTGGACTAGATGGGCTTTTGGCCTGATCCAGCAGGGCTCTTATGTTCTTATGAATGACTTCAGAACTGAAAGTTTGCCACCTAATATTTGAAGACAAAACTTCTTACGCCAAATGAGTGAAAGAGGCTTCTGAGCAACAGCCATGGCAGACAGCAGGGCTCTGTCTTCAGTAGTGACTGTGTGCCCACCTCAGTTTCTAGCTCTGCAACTGGAACACCTTTTGGTGTATTAACAGTTGAGAATTCTATAGACTGACTGTGTGCCCACCTCAGTTTCTAGCTCTGCAACTGGAACACCTTTTGGTGTATTAACAGTTGAGAATTCTATAGACTATCTACAGCACTGTTTATAAAGCTCATACCTTAAAGACAACGGCAGTAAACATGTGCGGGCCTTTGGAATACAAAGAAGTTGAGTGCTGCTGTTACTCATTGTAAGCATCTCTGCAACTATTGCCTGCAGTCAGAGTAAAAGGAAACATCTGGCTGTGCCTGAAGTTCTCTGGATTGTAGTGGTCCTCTGTTGCTGAAACGTCTGTTATGGATCTTGCCTTTGTGGAATTCATAACTTGGCAGCCTTTGTACCAATCACATTCTTAAGTTGCTTCTCTAACTTATGTTCAACTCCCCCCCCCCCCAACAGGGTCATTTTCCTTATCCAGATCCTTCTAAGTGGACTGATGAAGAATTAGGAATTCCTCCTGATGATGAGTAGACCTGGATAGTCTGTTCCTAGGTAAGCTTTAAAGACCAATTATATTTATTCACATTTTTATACTGCCCTTCCTCCAAGGAGCTCAGAGTGGTGTACATATTTCCTTCCCTCCTTTTGTCCTCACAACAACCCTGTGAGGTAGGTGGGGCTGAGAGATAGTGACTGGCCCAAGGTCACCCAGGAAGCTTCGTGGCTGAGCGGGGATTTGAACCTGTATCTTCCAGGGCTAAGTTGACTCCCAAACCACTACACCATGATATATGGTGGTATTACATGAAATTCTTGATGAGTTTAGCAGAGGTGTCACTAGGGTGTGAGTTGCCTGGTGTAGGAGGTCAGCGCGCCACCCCCCAGAAGCAGAGCAGCCCTCTGGGTGAAAAGAGAAGTGCTGTGAGGCTAAAGGTACTGCCGGAGCAGCCTGGCGTGCTTGCACGAACAGAGGAAGGGTCATGCAAGCACACTCGGGCCATTCTGGCATTACCTTTGGCCTCAGTGGCGTCTACCCCGCCAAGCAGGGAATCTTTTGCGCCATCCAATTTGGAGTGGGTTTGTCACCTGCCTGAGGTTTGTCACATGACATCACCCTTCCCAGCACAGCAAGGAGTACAGCCCACACCAGAGAAGGTTCGTCCCTGGAGTTCAGATAAACTGAGATCTCTCCTTAATGAAACAATAGCATCTGAAATGTTGTCACCAATCCCTTAAACCTCATTTTCAACCATAAGTTTTACATCTGTTTGCCCACTTATCCCTTGTTGTAGTTTAGTTTGTCAGCTCCTTGTGTGGTAGGGACCTGTATCTTTGCCTAAAACTCTGTATGGCAGCATCAACAACTTGGACGTGCCTTTTGGAATGCAGCTTCCAAGACTCTTTGTAACTGCATTTATTGCTAGTCATGTGAGGTGTAGAAAAACTTCAGAGATGATGCTTGTTTTACCACCCAATACTGAATTCCTGTTCTGATAAATCTTCTTGAGACTGAGACTTATGGTAGCTGGATATACTTGTCCTCATGCCCCTCCCCCTTTCTTGGTTCTAATTTATGTACTTAAAGCAAATTGGCCAAAGTAACCCTCTGTCTTTATTGCTTGCAGGATATCTACAGAAATGGACACTTCACTTTACTCTAGATCTTGAATTAAAATTGTAAATAAAGTTACCCACTAGATCAAGTTTGTCTTGGGAGTTTCTGATTTCATACAGAATGAACCATCTTCCGTTCGTAGGATTTCAGTGGGTTGATTTGTTGCATCTGAAGATTCATATACAGTTTGCTAGTTCCTTGCATGTCTTACTCAGAAATTCCTGAATTAACAATTACAACGGGCATTAAGTCAACACTCAACTGAGTTTGGATAGGGGAATAGCTCAGCACTAATGTTCTTGTGGTTGCGTGGCAGTTAACTCAAAGTAATACCCTTGCAGAAACACAAAGCAGAAAGTATCCTTGCTAAGAATTCAGTGGTTCAAATACCATTTAGCTTTGGGGGTTTAGGTAAGGGAAGACTAAAGTGGAACTACAGTATTTTACTATACACTTGTGTAAGGATTTATAAAAGCAGTGTATCATTCTTCCTCTAGGGTTACCATTCTGCCACACAGCTTCCTATCTTTGCAGAAACCCACGCTGGGCAGCTGCTTCCCCCAGGAAATCTGGACAAAGAGCCATCTGGGGCAATGTGCAGTGGAAGCGGCTGCCTGGTGCGAGTTTCTGCAAAGATCGGATGCCAAGATAGGAGGCTGTGAGGTGGAACGGTAAGCTCTGCCACTGCCACATCCAGATGCTGTTTTTTGGTGTGCTAGATCTGGCCTGGGTTTGGAGGCCCATGCTCTAGGACAGTTTCTCAAACTGTGGGTCGGGACCCACTTGGTGGGTCACAACCTGATTTCTGGTGGGTCCCAGGTGATGGAAAGATCAGATAAATTGCCACAAGTCCGGAGGCTATTCAAGTCAGCTGCTAATTATCCTGCAGAGCTCTTGCAGCTTGTGTTAATATAGGGAGATAAATGTTTGAGCATCTCAAAGCTAGGTGGGTCCCATAGAGTCATTTTAAAAAGTGGGTCCCGGTGCTAAAACGTTTGAGAACCACTGTTCTAGAAGGAAGCAATTCTGATCTAGTTACCTCAAACATAATCTAACATTAAAAAAATCTTTAAGGCTGAGTGAGACAGTTCTCATGCAATCAATCTTTATTATAGCAGTATTCACATCAAATACATAGAACTTTACCTTTTATATAATACAGAGTTCTTTAAATAACTTTACACAAATAGTTCTTCAGTCTGAATTTTCAGCTATCAAACTTTAATTTTGTCTCCATGCTCTCTAAACCAAACTGGACAATATTTCCCACTGTACAAATTTACATGAGGAAAAGCTCCAAAGTACAAATGAAGGAAGTTCAGGTAAAGGGGAGAACACAACTGAAATTAATCTGTATAAGCATTTACTATAAACTGGGGAGAAGGAAAGAGGTGGAGGCAGGGAGAGGAACTGCAGTGTTTCATAACAGAAAGCTGAAAATAAACATTTCCTTGTGAATTAGAAATAAATACAGGCCGCAAACATTTAATTACTCCATTGTCTTTTTAAAAAGTAGCTATTGATATCAACTGTCATCTGAAAAGAAAACAAATCTTTAAAATTGCAGACTTGTGGAGACTCAACATCTTGTAAGTACAGCTTCAAGGAAGGCTGGGTTGGGGTATACATTGCACTGTGGTAACTTTTTTAAATCTACACAGACTCCTGTTTCAGCAACTTGCTGGATAAGTCATCCCCCCTCCCCCAGCTGTTTTATTGGCTAACTTTTGCAATCACTTCGGTCCAGGGTTTAAGACTGAACGCTTCTGTCCAAAGACATGGCTCAACAGTCTGGGGAGTAGTTAGTTTGCATCAGTGTGACATCTCCCTTGGTGGTCTTATCTCCTACCTTCCCGCCAGCTGTCCTTGCAGGGCATAGCTAGAGTCCTGCTTACTGCAGCAGAGAAAGATAGTCAAATTGTGGTCAAGAGCATGGTTAGCAGCTACAGCCAGACCCCTGAAGTGGTGAATAGATGCAGATTGGGGCCTGGTAATGATCAGTGTTGCATGGAAGCAAAACATTGGAATGGTTCCCCAGTGAAGGTATGACCAAACTAGTACATTTTGCCTTGCTAGCTGAAGAGAAGTAGCATGTTTGAGAGAGGAAAGTGGTACACAGGCAAGAGACTAAAACTTTTGAAAGAAAAGGGAAAGAGACAAACTTTTGTGTGCATTTCAGCCATACCAGAAAACTTAACCAGGAAGCTGGCTGCTGTTGCCAAATGCTTTTGCCCATCACTGGTCCCTACTAGCCAGAAGAGGTGCTAGTTCTATAAACAACCTTCCTACTCAGGCTAGAAGGGCTATTGCAGTCCAATGGTTGGGCAAGTAGTGCCCCACTTTCAATTAGCACTCCATTCTGTGACATCACAATACACGGTCTCAGGTCAGACAGCCACATTAGCCCCATTTTGTCCCCCCCCCCCAACAAATGTTCACAACAATCCAGACATGTTAATCATGGTCAACATTAGTCATAAGAGAAGTCACTATTTTAGGAGCATGAAATAGGTGAAGTAGTTATCATTGGTCAGTTGTAACAGATCATTGTTAACGAGACAGCCCTATAGTACAAGAGGGAAACAAGCAGAGGCCATGGCAAACTTATCACATTTGGCTTGTGAACGTGCCCCTAAAGGGGGGGGGGGAGTGCTAAATATAAAATTACACACAAGCTGGTCACTGCCAGGTTTTAGCCACAGAAAGGGGAGGGGTGGGGGAAGGAAGGATCTGGAAGGAATGAGGTGTATTTCTCTTAACCATTCACAGCTTTGAATTTCAAAGTACATTTATTGCACTTAGGTTTTTTTCTACTTAAGTCAAAAATTATTTAAATTCAGCCCTGAACACTCAACCCAAACATACTTCCCAGTTTCTTCCCTTCACATCCCTCCCCTGTTGGTCCATTTGTTTTCTTTTGTTTCAATGCATGAGTGATTTCCTCTACCCTGAAGGTCCTAATACCAGTGGAATCTCCACCACAAAACAAAGTGGAAGGACAGAACTAGGCTGAGTACAAAGTAATGCAATCAGAACTTATCAAAACCAGCCAACCTTTGCAAATCCAAAAGAGAACACAGTCACCCGTGTTGCATTTTCCTAGTTCAGAAAGGAGAAAGCAAAATAATTCTAACTTACAACAGCATAAGTGTAGTAAGTGTCGTGATGCAATTTCAGGAATAGTACTCAACTGAATGGAACAACAGGTATTGCTGCTTTGGCAATTGCAGAATTGCCTAGGTAGTTTCAGAATGCTCTCAATAACCCTTCTCAGCTACCAAGAACGGTTAAAATATACAACTAACAGACGGGGGGGGGGGGGGGGAGAGAAGGGCTATAGCTCCATGGTAGAGCACATGCTTGGCATGCAGAAGATCCCAAGTTAAACTGCTGGCACATCTAGTTGAAAGTTGTCAAGTAGCAGGGTTGGGAGAAACTCTAATGCTGGCTGCCAGACAGAGTAGACAGTAATTAAGTGGACAAATGCTCTGACTTGGTATAAGGCAGCTTCATATGTTTTCATATGTACTTTTTAAAGAAATTGTTCATTTCAAGGCTTTGGGGAAATCTATCCCAAGACATTTTCTGGGCTTTCAATATTAGATTTATTTGTTAATCATTACAGCCTAATTCACAAAACTTGAAAGTAAAAACCATACCTTATACAGCATGAAATGTGCATTTAAGTGCGCATATATGCACACTTCCGTATGAAGGACAAGACCTTTTGCACCAAAATACAGTAAGGAGAAAACTGAATAATCTAGTTAATGTAGCCTAGTCTCTTCGTGGACAGATGGAAAAGAGTACAAGATGCAAGATACAATTTCAGCATTTATCAACCTATCTACTGCTATCCACCCATATGCTTTCACTTGAATTTCACGCAAAATACATTAATTGAAACTGGCTGGGGTGTCTAGTTCCTGTTTCCAACAGGAAGCCCAAGGAAGATCTGAAGCAAATCTCTGATCTTTTTCTCAGGGCTCAGGCTTAGTCACAAACAAGCAATCTTTTCTATTCTATCCATCACACACTTTAACTGAACAAGTGTTCTTAGGTATAACAAAATCTCTCTCAAAAGAGACACTCTTTTTCATCTTAGAAGTTATAACTACAATTCTTCTTAGAAAATGGTTGGTCCTCAAATGAGTCAAAACATTTCATTTTTGTTCAGACTTTACAAACACAATGTTCTATTTTTGCTTGAGCAGTTAAAAGTTTATTCTTCCAATTTAAATTATATTGGGCCACACACGTTATGTTCTTCCCAAACTACCAAGTGTAAGAAAGGTGATGTGCACAACCTACTTGGTACTTCCCAGAAAAAGCACCACTGAAATAAAATGGCAGTTGTTATGCTGGAGGAACAGTGCCATTCATTTCAACTGGCCTTGCTTGGGAGATCCTGCTTCATGAATGATTTTCTCTGTTTCTATTCATGTTTGTACTGGAGTCAAAGCAAAGCCACTGCTCCAGCTGCAAAGCACCTAGATATGTTTAGGATTTCTCTCTCTCTTTTTAAACTGACAAAAGGCACAGATCATTTGGCAAATTGTAAAGGAAACATTTTAGGGAGCACGCATTTAAATGTGGAAAATCTATTATCCACTTGCTCTCCCTAACTTTGTATGCTTGCTATCTTCCCAATCTCGTGCAAGCACAGACACAGCTTAGATCATGGTGCAAAAAAAAAAAACCCTTAAAGGCAAACAAAAATGTTTCACTAACTACCTCTCTTCTGGATTAATTTTGCAGATGAAGCCTGATGGCTCATTTTAAAGGAATTGTGTGCCAAACAGACTAAACTAATCCCTAGAGGTGTTTGAAAATGGTGATAACAAAAAAACATATAACACCACTTTCTGCTAAAAA
Organism: Plestiodon gilberti rubricaudatus; assembly: GCA_026170595.1. Taxonomy (NCBI): domain Eukaryota; kingdom Metazoa; phylum Chordata; class Lepidosauria; order Squamata; family Scincidae; genus Plestiodon; species Plestiodon gilberti. The sequence goes on from JANXHW010000005.1 coordinate 113,826,200, forward strand.
TGAAACAAAACCATATATTTTTGTGTCATTCTACATCTGATGACAAACAAAGCAGCTTCAAAACACTGACACTGTATAACCTATACCACATACCTAGTACACTTTTAAAGCATTTACAATTGATAAAAATGGGAAAATTTGGATTAAAAACATAACACCGCTTTCTGCTATTCCATTTTGGTTAAACACCGAAATCTGTAAAAAAATAAAACCATTTTCAAACACCTAGAAATCCCACATTGCAAAAGAGCACCAACCTTCAGAAAATTGGTGTGCCCCTAACATTTACCTCCCTCTGAAGTGGTACAAACCACTTGCTAGTAGGGGATAATAGAGATTTTCAGCCAACCTAGGTTACTTTGTGTAACATGATACACTCATGCAATACAATGTGCAGACTAGGTTTCCTAAGGGCAAGGAGTAGGTCGAAGGGCAATGGCATCCTAGAGTATCACAAGAAGGGCAACCATTGGACTGGCTCAATCTAGCTTGACTGAAAAATTCTGGTGCCTTTCCCCTCCATTTACAAGCAGCAAATTACGCCTGAGGTTATGGTAACAGAATACAGTTCTATCTAACCCAAGTGGTACTTCTATTGAAGCAATAAGAATGGAAGTGACAGAATAATTAAATCCAACATGATTTCCTGCATCCAAACTGATGCAGCTTATCTGAATTCAGAATGTTTTCCCATAAGGCTCAACTGTGTCATTCAGTTCGGGCAACGTTTTCCCCTGTGATGGACGGATATCTACTTGGTTACAGTACTATGAACTGTTTGTGCTACATATGCTGCATGCATGGTCCAAAAAGTGACACATTGTAATATACCTGCATAATGTGTTCCATACCTGAACTTTTCCACTAAGCTCCCTACTACCCCTCACCCTCAGCAACAAAATATCAAAACATACTGATATTCCTCAGTATGAGGGCATGGAAGGAAATGTCTTCCACAAACAGTACTAGACATGTATAGCAGGGGCTCAGTTATGGAGGGCCAGAGACTGATTTCTGAACTGTCACTTGCATTTGATCTCCCAGCCCCAGAAAATCCCACAACCAAAGCGGCTGTGAGACACATGCAGCATGAGGAACATCTTTCCATAGGTATGCTCATACATACCTATATGTGGTGGTACATTTTGCCTATACAAAGAAGACATTGAGGTTTGTACATGCATTGCCACCACCTTTGCTAAGGAACACTCTGGCAGTGGTAGATCTCCAGTGGTGGAAGTAGGACAGATGGACCATGGGGCAGCCTACTCACCCCTGACAAAGCATATTAAATAAAGAAAAGGATAAAGAAGAATTTCTGGCAATAGGTATCCATCAATATGTGGGTTTTAGCCAGAGGAATATTTACATAAAACATAGATTTCTATAAAGACATTTGAGCTCCTAAGAAGTCCAACAACATCTTATAATAGCCCTCCAACAGTTTTCTTTTTATAAATGGAAGCCACATCTATTTTAAAGAACATATATTCTACCTATCCTCACAAGGATACCCAAGGTAGATTCTCCTAGTCAAGAGTTGTATAAGGTTCGTTAGTCATGACTGTCTCATTGAAATAAATGGAACTTAGTCATGACTAACTAAATTTAGGATACAACCCTTTATTTTATAAATGGATACCCAGCTTTAAGGACGAGTACAATTGCAAGCAGGTGAAAGGACAAAATTAAAGATACCTGCAAAATGTTTTATTAATTAGATCAGATTATGCACAATGAATAGAAACTGAAACTGAGAATTCAAATTGAGGATGAAATAATTTTACTGGATTAAATAATCAGGAGCCTGCAATTGTTCATTTGAGGGAAAAAAATCATTTTCTGTGAGGAAAACCCCCCAAATTCTGATTGGAATAAATCTTTCAAATCAGACACAGACTTGTGTAGTTCTATTTAATTTAGGAGCTTTACAAAGGTTGTATGGTTTGTGAGGATTTTAGGGGCCTTTTCCCTTTATTGTGTGTCAATTCGGCAAAGCTTTGGGACTTGGGAGATGACAGCAGAAAGGAGAAGATCTTGGAAAGTGATGAAGATTCAACAGAAATGTCTTACTGAAACAGCAGCCAAAATGGTCTGTGCTATGTTCAGATGAAAATAAAAATATCACTCAATATAAAGTGCATCAGTTGAACAGGATGCTTTTCCTAGAGATTTCTTTTTAAAGTGTACTAATGAATAATGAAGCCTTAATACAATCACATCAGGATGCAGATAAATTTCTCATTCTTGTTAATCTAACAGAAATAGTTGTTACCATGAAGAAAAACATGGCAATTCAAATTAAACAGTTGTATACTGTAAACAACAACAGGGGCTGGTGGAATTTGCCATCAGGGAACATTCTACTAAACCAGGCAGGTAAGTAGGGTTGGTCTTTGCACTGGTAGACCCTAGAAGGAAATGTTTGGGGAATAGCACTTTTATTAAGGAAAATAGTGCAAAGGGGTGTTTCATTCCTCCTACTGCTTCAGGGCACTTCTTTCTGCTGTTCAGGAACAGCAATGATGAAGGAAGAACTGATGGTACAAGGCAGGCCCGGTTAGTGCAACATAAGCAAAGGACAGGGGGAAAGAGTGGAGGACAAGTCCCATAACCTCAAGACTAGCCGTGAGCTTCAGACGAGCAAGAAGCAGCAAACAATACTCAATAGCCAAGGGTTTTCTCAAAGGGCTAAAGAGGAGGAAACAACTTGGCAATGCCAAAAGCTGGCTGCTGCTGCAGGAAATGGGGGCATGAAAGATGTCACATGCTCAACAAGTGACAGGCCGCCAGGCTAGACGGGCAGTGAGAGGCTAGAAGATTGCATGTATGTAGGCTGGTGGAGGATGTTATGGTTTTGCTTAGACCAGGACTAAAAACTGTACTGTCACTTCCTAGGCACTCATTAAATCTTTAGAAGCCCAAACATCAGATGCCTAGGAAGCTTTCCAGCTCTGAACTAGACAACCCCCCCATACCAGTGGCAACAGAAAATTGCTTAAGTACTGTGACCACACCCTCAATACTTCTAACAGTTCTTTCATAATAATGCCTGCCAATACTTGGAAACAAAATTAGGTTTTTCTAACCAGGGAAATTCTACAGTTGAAAGTCCCGTGCAGACATTCACTGTATATGTGTGCATTGTGACTACATCATCTAGCCTCACCCCTTTCCCAAGCCAGATACCCACAAGTTGAGAACCTTGTTGGTATAGGGCCCCTATACCCATCGGCACAAATAACACGATCTGTACACTGCACTGTTGGGCATGCAGAAGGATCAGTCAGAGCAACTGTGATCCCCCCTCCACACATACAGTGAATTCTATACATGGCTTATGACAACTTGTAATGACCAATCTGCCCACTTATGACCCTGCACCAATGCAGGTTTTGTTTGCTTTTCAACGGCAAGGAGATATCACTGCTGCTCTCATTCATGCTAATCATGGGTTAACATGTGCACCCCCTGCCCCAATTTCTAACCCCAAAGTTTTTGAAACTATGGGTCAGGGTCCCTTGAGGAGATGCATGAAGCACCCAGAGGAAGGGATAGAATCTAAAGTAGGTGCTGCTCTGGGTGGAATACAAGCCCCCTTGCCAACTCAATACAATTTGGGGGCTGAAGAGTGGTTACTTTGTTCTTCTAATGTTTCATTATGCACAGTGTTAAGAGGAGGTCAGCGATATCCTGCTATCTTCCTTTTTCTAATCCCAAATGCTGGGTTTAGAAGCCCAGGCTATGCATCTGTAAAACCTGCTGCTGCACATGACTGGATGTGCTGATCTGTGGAACAGATTACTGTTGCTGAGTTTGGGACAGGGGGAGGGAAAGGAAAGAGGATACTGCAAATTTGGAAGGGGGGACATGTTCAGAACATTTGAGGAACATTGTTCTAACCACAAAATGCAGAGCAACAGCAAAGAGGGCAAAGAAAAAGTTGTGCTTTTCTGATTTTAGTTTATAGTATGTCTAACACATTGTGTGCCAACACAATTTGTTATATTGTTATACTGTGCAAATCCAGTGGAAAGTTTCTCAGACACAACCAGTCACTGAAGTCAGGGACGGCGCGGCCAGGGGATGCTGCCTGATGCCACCCTGGGTCAACGGCTGCTGCCTCTGCCATGTCGTGCTAAAAAAAGAAGCCCCTTACAATGCCTCATTGCATGGTTTTCATGAACCAGGAAGTGTGGAACGTCCAGTTTTATTTAAAGGAACTGCGGAAACGAAGGCGCTCCTTCTTCCCGCGGTCACTTAAAAAACCTGGAAGCTCTGCACTTCCTGATTTGCAAAAACAGTGCAACAGAGCATGGTAAGGAAGCAGATCAATGCAACTCATGTCCATGTCAGGCTGGGGGGAAGTAGTGGGAGACTCAGGATGAAGGGCACCGCAAATCTGCTGACCCCTCATCCCCCGCTATCCACTGATGATGCAAGCTGCATCAATCAGGCCGGCACTGACTGAAGTGAATGGAAACGGTCCCATAACCACTCGTGCAGAGAAGCCCCCTCTGACTTGTGTCCAGTGATGTCAAATAATTCACTATTGTTATCTGCTAATGTCTGGGTATACAGTATCTCAATCAGATCTTGTGCTCCAATTCCCAAGGTAAGTACCCTGGTTTGCTGGTCAACATTTGATTAAATGCAACAAACTCCATAAAATGAAGGCTATGGTTTTAAAAACCTGATCCATGACAGTTATATCGGCTTTCCACAAACAAGCCATCTTTGCTAGGCAAGTCTCTTCCTTTCCCTTTGTTACTAGAAGAACTAGGCTGCAGTAGTTATTAAATGCATAAACCCTTAATTTGGACACTTTTGCTCTCACCAGGTGACCTGAGTATCTCCTAGAAATTGCTAGTGAAGCGGTGCATGTCTCCAGTCTCCTACCCAGCAGAACAGGACAGAAATGCACTAAACCTCATGGGTTCCGAGGACACCAAATTTTTCTAGTGGCATCTGACTTACCTCTACACAAACAAAAACCCATTAAATTCTTACCACAGACATGTTTGGCTAACCAATCTCATCAGAATTCCACCATACCTAAAGCTATGCACAGAACGTCTATGTTTCTTGTTTTGTTTTACCTTGACTGGGTAAAAACTATGAACCATTTTGCAAATTAGGATTAAAGGCAAGGCAAAAAGAGAAAGCAAAATGCAATCACTATCTTTAAGCCAAGGATGCAAAATGTGGGACGAGAAAGGAGTTGCATGGAGAAGACTGAAGAGAGAAAAATGGTGAGAAAATATGTCAGTGTTGATCCAGCAAGTACCACTTCTTTAATTAAAAAATGATCAGCAAGTTGTCATTGAAGACAAGTTACTGCTTATTCTCTCTCTCTCTCTCTCTCTCTCTCTCTCTCTCTCTCTCTCTCTCTCACACACACACACACACACACCAAGTTAACATGACTAAAAGTCCTTTTTTGAAGTACCAAACAATTTTTGGAATGTCAAATTGGGGGGGGGGGGTTTCAAGTGGGTGGGTTTTTTTATAACATATTCAATTCAACCTGAGAACTTCTGTTTATGAAACATTAGGTACCTGACATTATTTTGCACCTTTTAAAGTAGGTACACTGGTTATTCATAGTCTGCAATAGATGCTCGAGAGACTTCAGGTGCCAACAAGGGCACTTCCCCCCCAAAAGTTTAAACACCACACAAAGAATCAAATGATACCAACACAAAATGAAAACGGAACCCACACATTTAGAACTTTGCTAGTTTTGCAAAAATGTTTTTTCTGTTGCTGGACCGACAAAAAGAGCCTCCCAGCTCTTTTCTGGAAATGTACAAAAGAAGAAAGATGGAGGGAAAGGGTGCCTCTGAGCACAAGTTAAAAGCAATTTTGGAAAGAGGAGGTGCAGCATCCCATTTTCCTTCAGAGTCACCCCCCTCTCACCTCCCAGTCTCCTGCAATTTGGCCAAGATCTTATGATCAAAAGACCCAATGCTCACGTTCTGTTGAAAAGGAGATACTGCATTTACCCCACTGATCAGCAAGGGAAACACCAGGGAAAACAAGAACCGACTATAAATAAATCAGACCAGAAGGATGATTGTTTTGATTAGCTCTGTTTCATCAGATGTTCAGCCTCTGATGATTCCTTGTTAGAGGGAGAAAGCCGACCAGCAGACCATCCCAAGCCTATGCTTGCAGAGCAGGAGTTCCAATCTCAGCATGCCAGAGCACTGAAAAGTCAAAGCGCAGGCCCTCTCCTCTCTCCTGGGAATGATGCCAACAGTACAGGCAGCCACTGGGGATCTCCGAATGCACATAGCCGTTTAGGTTGGAGGTGGACTCACAGGCAGCAGAGGAATTCTGGTTCCTAATGAAGAACTTTTCCCCTCCCGCCAAAAGCTGGACCGGGTAGCTCCATTCTGCTCTGCTCTAAGTGTAGGGATCTCTTTTTCTCTAAATTGCTTTGTTTGGAGGGGCAGAAAAGAGTCTGGATGTTATCAAAAGAAACGGTAGGAACACAAGACTTAAAAAAAACAACAGAGTGGATTTGCTGCCAATGTTGCTGTGGCTACTTGAATGCTGCAAATTCGCCTGTAGAGGGAGGACAAGAGCCGAGTGTAAAAAGTTGGGTTTTATTCATCAGCAAGACAGAAACCTTACCCAGTATAAATAGGATGCTATATACTGGATGCAGCAGAGGTTAGAGAAAATGCAATTGTTAATAATTAAATGGATAGAAGGATCTTGTCGGCAGAGTTAGAACAAAGTTACTCACAGGGTTCCAAAAAAGCAAAACTGCTCATTTTGTGGAGTTTTAATAAAAGTCTGCAGAAGAAGAGCTTCTCATGAGGAACTGAAAGATGCTTTATTGTAATTCCCAATTGGATGCTTTTAAACTTACAATGGAATGAGATCTAACCCAATGGCAGCAGCTGCCTGAAGGGCAATCTGTCCGATATTTACCAACAGGTGAGCAGCAGAGGCTTCATACCATGTTCATCTACTCTCCAAGTCCCCAACATTTCCACTTTTTATTTAGAGGTAGGAGATGAATGGATGGAACTACCTGTGAGTGTCATGAACTTAGTCAAGTTACCTGAAGAGACTATAAACAATACATTTTCTTGTCATCTGATGCCAAAGAGGATCCTCTTAACGAACCAGAATATGTGTAAACGCTCAGTTTACTGTGTGAATACACCCCACAAAGAGAACCTTCGTGCTCAGACAGCAAGATAGCCAAGAACAGTTTAGTTGGTTCTGCTTTCTCTGACTTATTTACACAGATTCTCTCTCTCTCTCTCTCTCTCTCTCTCTCTCTCTCTCTCTCTCTCTCTCTCTCTCTCATCTAACCCATTGTGACTAACTTGACAATTCTGCCTGCCCTTTTACTGTAGAAAAAGAAGCAAAATACTGTGCGTTGGGGCAATATTTTAAGACATTAATGTTGTCCTGCTTTCTTTAATACACATTCTTATTACTCCTCCATTGCCCATCTAGACCATCTGCCTGTTTCTGCTAATTGTTCAGTGTTTTACAATTGGTGCTAAGGGATTGCAAAGATGAAACTGTTTTAGGATGGAGAGATGCAGGGAAGGAGGTTCCAGTAAATATTTAATCTAGCCATGCACCAAAAACATTGTATGGAAGAGCAATATGCCTGTCTGCCCTTTCCCACCCCAAGCTATGCAAAGCTGAAAGCAGTGACCGTCATAAGCTCATCTTTAGTCTTGTTAGCATTCAGAGCTATCCTGATCTCAGGTTAAATACTGGAACATCTGAAAATTTAATTGAAGGTGACGGCAAATAATCAGAACCATTGTCTTCTAAAGTTTCATGAGCTACATGACATGCAATAACGTCAAGTACTGCCTTTATATCTCTACACATAGAACCTTCACAGGGTCACACTGCAAGAGCTACATGATCCAGTAATGTGACCAACCAAGGCTTTTTGTACACCAGCTGGCCATTCAGGAGATGCAAGGATCTGTTCAGGATCCAAAAGCAGTGGCAGTTCATGAGGCAGTTTGCAGAAGGGATAAAAAGAGCCATTGTTAAGTGGTAATCAAGGGGGAGATGAACCAATGCACTTACCGAAGGGTGTCACAAAGAGGCGGCATGGAGACTGCTACCTCAGCACTGCACAAGCATGGGACAGCTGAGCAGCTAGAAGTGCTTAGCATGGGCCACCAGCAGCCCACTGCGGACTCTCAACAAGCTCCAGTGTTGGGTTCCATTCCCCCCATACCTTCTCATTAATATTTGCCTTTCAACAGCCTCATGAGCCATCACTGTCCAAGTATGCACTGCAGTGTAACAGTGGACATCCTTAAGAAAAGCGTGTGCAGCTGCTGGAAAGACGCAAGCTTTATTAACTCCCATCACCAGTGGCGTCGCTTGAGGTGGGGCGGAACGCTAAGTTCCGCACTGTGCTAACCTCCGTGTACTCTCCGGCACAAGGTGGCCCTGCCCCCTAGCTGTCAGAGCCATCCAGTGCGGCGATGGCAACGCGCAGGGAGTCTACTACGCATTGCCTTGGCTGCACTGAATGGCTCCAATGGCAAGGGGGCGGGGCCGCCTTGTGCCAGAGAGTACACGGAGGTTAGCACAGTGCGGAACCTAGTGTTCCGTCCCACCTCGAGTGACGCCACTGCCCATCACCCACTTTTTAGAGCCTGCCACTTTAAAGAATTCACTCCCAGCTATCTCAAGCAAGTATTGACATGGGTCTCCCCTGGACCTAGGATTTTTCCAGCTTTGGGTGACTTTTCACTTCTTGTCTCAAACCAAACACATACAAAAAACCAGCATATGATCAGAGCTTTCACTTTCCATTCTCACCCTAGTGAGGGACCCCTGTCTCGTTGGTGATGCCCGATCCAACGTTGGAGAACATGCCAACTGGCTTCTACTTACTACTTTCAAAGGAGCTGTGGTCACAAGGATTAAATGCTCTACTCCATCAGGGGCATGCTACTTTTCTAAAGAGAACTTTTTCACTTCTACTTGTTTGCAGAATTATACTTGCTGTATTTTATTGTCAAACGTCATACCAGAGGGACACACACGGATGTAGATATCTCTAGCCTTTTGAAGAGCTGCCCACAGTTTTTTTGGTCTGTTTTTTTAAAAAACAAAAACCAGTCAAGGTCAACAGCTTATGATTTATCTGGATTTATTCAGACAAATTATCCACTACTTGAGATTCACCATCAAGTAGGCAAGAAAACTTGACATTGCAGACCTTGACAAAGGTTACAATTTAAATTCCTGTTATTATTAGAAGCCAATGTAACCTACAGCAATGAAGGATAAATCTGTGGCTTACCTACTCAAGGTAGATACTCCACCGGGGGTGGTGGTGTTTACATTGTAAGAAGCCCAGCAATTAATTAGGGCATTTGAATTCCAGATAGATCTGCACCAAACTGGATACATTCTATACACAAACAAAAAACATTTTCTCCACAAAAAGGAGACTTCACAAGAAATCCCACATAAAGTTGAGCAATAGCAGCAAGCTATTGACTTTAAAAAGAATTCGTGGTGAGTTTTTCCATTCCCCACCTTTAAACAACTTTTAAAGTTTACCACTCTGCTTTTAACAAGACTATTTTCCCCCATTATGGGCATCAACGTTTTAATGCATGGTAGCCACACTTATGGCCACACAGGCAAAAGCAAGATATGTCTGGCTTCTAAGGTCCCTTATAGTCTGTTGGGTCTAGTGATGCTTTTCAACATGAAGCAGTTTGGATCAAAGGCACGTATCCAGCAACAATTCTAAATAGTCAAAGGAGACACTAAACAAAAGCTGGACCAGAACACTGACGTAACAAAAACAAAATAAAAAATAAAAAACCCCACAAAAGACCCCAACTAGCTTCACGTAAACCATTTCCAATGAGCAATAAGTTCAAAAAGCAAGTAACTCCCTGCAACAGTCTTCATGTTCTGTGAAACTTGCTCACTATGGCTCATTAAAATAAGTGTGGCTTTTTATCTATGCTCTTTGCCTTATTTTTGCATGTTGTCAGCAATATCACTGACTTGAGAATCTAAATTTGGAGTGACCGCATGACAATGACTGAAGAAACAAGCCAGTAGTTTAAGATGTAAACATAAAGCATTGCCAACCATCTATACTGTACACCCAATTAACCAATGTAGTAAATATGGCACAAGGAAGAAATTTGACCCATGACACAACTGAAGAAAAGTGAAGAGGCAATTTTCAATGACCTTTCCCTTTTCCCATTGAGTGGTCTCATGCGAGCAATTCCCAGGGTATCTACTGCCAGCAACAGATGCCATTCTGGGAATACAGGTTGATAGACAAGCCCTTATACAGCAAATGCACCTTTAACACACAAACACACACACACACACACACACACACACAGCTTGCTGGAACTTGTAACATGTGCACACACATAGGGACCCACTGACACACTTTCAGCTTCTTTTCAATGTACAGAAAACCCACCGTATCCCCCTGCCTGGATGGGTGTTTTTGGAGAAGCGCAAGCATACAGACTAAAATCCTCCGTCTGGAAACCAGCCCGATTCAAGGAGGGCTCAGATGCACTGCGGTGAATTTTTGGCAACGACCGGGCCAGAAGCTCAATAGAGGCAAGGATCTGAAAACAAAGAGAAAAACAAAAGAGAGCCTAGCATTGTAGAGGAGAGACAGCGGCACAGTCCCAAAACTGAACAAATTAATTCTCAACAAGATGAGATTCTGACATGCTGCTTGAGAAACCTAGGAAATATACACAATAGGATTGGTCCTACAGGAATCAAAACCTTTCACCTGCAATTCAGAACAGCTCTGAAGCTGCAACTGCTCATTGGGTTTTGTACCTTCCCCCCACGAAGTTCTGATGCATACAAATATGAGAGAACATACTCTCCATCAGCACATAAACCAGGGGTTGGAAACCTATGGCCTGCAGGCCGCATCCAGCCCACCACCCAAAGTCATCCGGCCCACGCAGAGCTTGGCTTGGGCCTCCCACCCAATTTGCCACGCACCAGACAGGGCATGGCAGAGCCACCTGCCCAGAGCCCCTGTGCCATGCAGACGCACAGGGACTCTGCGAACCTGGGCAGGCAGCTCTGTCATGCCCTGTCTGGTGCGTGGCAAATTGGGTGGGAGGCTTTGCCTCCCAAGCCAAGCTCCACGTAGGAACTTCTGGGAGCTTGGTAACACAGAAGTTTGGGGATGATGTCATTGCCAAACGTCCGGCCCATTTGCCCGAAAAGGTTGTCAACCCCTGACATAAACAATCTTCTATATTCTAGCCCATTGGTGTTCAACTGGTGTGTTCTGTCCTACAACTGGTTCATCCCATGACTTAAAGAGGATTTAAGTGCCAGCACCACCACCACTGTTTAATTTGGTGCAGAGGGAGAAGAGGAGAAAAAGAAAGCACATATATACAGTAAAAAATGAAAAGCGGGCCCATGTTGACAGTTAGGTTTAAATGGTAGGTCGCAAATCCAAAAAGGTTGAAGACTACTGTCCTCGTCAATGCTGGATTCAATGGACCTGGAGAGCCCTTGTGCTGAACCATGTCAAGCATTCATACCTCTAAACACATGCCACACTCGCTGCTCGTGCTGTTTGCAATAGCACTGAGACAGACGCAAAATGCTGGTGGCTCCTGTGGCTCAGACAGCACTTTCATTATTCCTCAAGCTGACCAGGCTATCATCACAGTATTGCAAAATTTCCAACGTGGCACATGGAAAAGGGCATTCTATTTTCTTTCTCCACTACTAGATGAAAATGGGAGGTGAGAAAGAATCCTGGGCAGTTGAAAGGCAGAATTAGAAATGGCCTAAATAAAATATAATTTTTCTTCCTTCAGAAATACAGACATTTCTACAGATATTGGCGAAACTTTTCTACCCTAAGCAGCCTGATGCCATATCTGAATTTAGTACTGAAATCCAGTTTTTCTGTGATCCTGACTGAATATTTCTTACCTGTGGGAAGAGAGGTCGTTCATCCCTTTTCTTTTTCAAGCATTCTGCCATTAGCCTCTTCATGGCTTTGGGACAGTTACTCCGCACTTTGCTGAGATCTGGAGAGAGGTATCCTCGCCCCACCATAAAAATTATCTTTGTTACAGAGGGAGGGGAAGAGAGAAAACGAGAAAATTCAATGTCTATGTATTACATTTCTACATATTACGTTATGGGAAGGGGGCGGTATTCTACTATAACAAAACTGGAACGTTCTGGGCCTGCCAGAATTTCAGCTGTCATGACCTTTAAGCCCATATTTCATGGCGCTGACACAGGTGTTTCCACACTTCAAAATAAGATTTTTCATAGCACTTCATAACAATATCCAGTATGTCTTATACTGAGAGAACAACAGAGGATCCAAAGAGCTACTTCAGGCATACCCCAGTGGGTTGGGCACACCCAACTGCATTTCCACCTTTAAAAAGCAGACCGCAAGCCATACCACAAACAGCGTTTCAAAAGCTGCCATTTGGCCCAAGGTGGGGGCTGCTATTCAAGAAACAAGCTCCTAAGCCAGAGGTTCCCAAGCCGTGGCGTCGCAACACCCCAGCCGGGAACAAAGGGTCGCTACACCCTCAAGGGGTGTGGTGACTCACGGTGACGTCGACAGCGTGTCCAGGATTGCACTGCCACCGCCGGGGACAAAATGTGCCCATTTTACCTTTATTGGTGGCTGTGGAGGTCCTAAGGGGTGTGTGGGCATCCTGCGGGCCCCTCTGCAGACCTCCCCAAGTGTCGGAGCAGCCCTCCAACGCGATCGCGACCCACTTCCGGTTTTACGACAAACCGGAAGTGGGTTGCAATCCCGTTGGAGGGCTGCTCTGACGCTTGGGGAGGCCTGCAGAGGGGCCCACAGGATGACCACACCCCTAGCAGGACATCCACAGCCACCAACGAAGGTAAAACGGGCACTTTTCGCCACTGGTGGCGGCGGGATCTTGGATGCATCGCTACTCCTGGGAAGGCCCCGCTGCCACTTAAGGCAGCGGAGGCTCTTCCCAGGAGTTTGGGAACCTCTGTCCTAAGCCCTTGGATGAAGCACTGAAGCAGTTCATCTGCTGTTTGAATCCCAGCATTATGAGACTCACTTGCCAATGGTTCAAAGTAGAGGGATCTACAACTGTGTTAAGTTACAGATCTCAGTAAAAATGAACAGAGGTATTCCAAATATTGAAATACTCAAGCTTGATGCAAACGGTCAAAGAAACACAAATCAGGTGAATATTCCGTCTCCTGATTTCGTTCCTTAGATCATTTCCTAAGCTCATATCATAAAGTAGTATTTATATCATCTGTCACCCACCCTTTCTTCAAGGAATTCAGGCCAGCATTCATGCGGGATAGGGTACTCCAGTTATTTATTTTAAAAGTTTGCATCTCTCTTTTCTTCCTTTGGGGGACTCAAGGCAGCTCATAATATAAAAGCACAACCAATACAAACATACATACAAACAGCAGCAATTAACACAAAATCAAGGTGAGAGATAACAAATCAAGTGAATTCAGAGAAAGCTTGTGTAAAGAGCCAGGTCTTCAACTTCTGGCAGAACTCGGCAAGGAGGGAAACAGCTCCACAATACAAGGTAGGGAATTCCGTGCTATAGGAGAAGCCACTGAGAAGACTCTCTTGCATGTCACTGTCAGCCAAACTTCAGAGGCAGCAGGACACACAAAAGTCTCCTCCCCTCCCTGATCTTATCCTCACAACAACCCTGCAAGGTTATTGATACAAGGCTGAGAATGTATGATGACTAGCACAAAATGTGCTCCATGACTGAGAACTCAAACCAGGTCGTTCTGGTCCACGTAATCAACTACATCCCACTGGCTCTCAAGTGACTGGGGGGGGGGAGGGCTGACGGAAGTCAAATAATCTCTTTCAGACATGTACGAACTGACCAAATATTAAGCCTTTTCAAGTTCTCCTAAAACTGAGAACGAACTTCTTAAATCTCCTGATCTCAACCAAAAACAGGGTAACAGCAACAAATTATACACGAAGCAAAAGAAAATGAAAAACTACAAAGCCAGTTTTACAGGCTTAAATTGTTTGTTTATTTGCTCAGATAATGTTTGAAAATACAAGCTAAATTTTATTAGAAAATACAAATCTCCCCCGAACCATGCTTGCCTTACCTGGTCCCGATTGTTGATGTTAGAATATGGTAATTGCCCAGTCATCAGCTCATAAAGAACAATTCCAAAAGCATAGACATCTGATTGAAAGCTATATGGGTTTTTATCCTGCATCCTAATTACTTCTGGTGCCTGTGAGGTTGAAGAGAAAACCAAATGTTTTCTTTATTCTGTTGCAATGACAAACTACTTTCTTATACCTCAAACCGACCAACTTGAAGCTTCAGTTTCTGAAAGGACAGTATAAAAGCTCTGGATTTGCAGTCCTTCACAGTGGTAAGGTTACAATCTATAACAGCCAAACATCTTCTAGCCTGTATCCCAAGGCGGCTTATAACACATAGTAAGTACATTACAAAAATAATAAAATAGTAGCAGCAGCAGTAGGAAAACAATCAAATAGCAATAAATACAAATAGCACAGATAGAAACCACAATCAAGGCAAAAGAGCTGGCAATATTCAGGCAGCAACGTAACCTTCCCCCCCCCCCATAAATAAATCCCATACTACAATGAAAACGCCAAACTGAAAAAGCAACTTCAAAGCCCACTGGAAAACCATCAGGGAGGGTGCAGACCTCAAAAGAGAGGATTCCATAGTTGTGGGGCTGCCCTATCTCCTCTTGCAGGCCACCTGCCCTCATTCAACGGCAGCACACATAGGAGGGCCTCCTCAGATGATCTCAGGGGGCAAGCCAGAATATATGGAAGATGGTGGTCACTCAGACACCCTGGACCCAAGCCATAAAGGGCTTCAAGCCTGGAAATGAATCAGCAGCTAGTGAAGCCACTTGAGCAGCGGCCCAATAGAATCGAACTGCTGAGACTCCATGACCACACAGGCCACTGCATTCTGCATTCATTACATTTTCTGGACAGTCTTCCAAGGCAGCTTCACTGAGCCCCTTATGCTGGAAGGTCCCCAACTCTGTGGAGTAGGAATGAACAATGGAGTGGAGCAAGGGGCTGATGTGCTGAGGAGAAAGCAGGAAAGTTTGCTTCTGTGAGTTGCCTTCCACATGTATTCCTTAAGATACAACCCAATGTTGATAATAGTGAGACAGTAGTGGGGACAGCGGCAGCAGTGATCCTGGGGATCGTGCCGCCAGCGGGGGGAAAAGGTGGTCATCTTTACGATTTACAACCACTTCCGGTTTTTGTTGAAAACTGGAAGTGGTTGTAAATTGCCGTGGAGTGGCGATCTAAAGCTCAGGAAGACACGTGGAGGGGACCGCAGGCCTCCGTGCACCCTCCGGAAGCCGTCAGGACCCTCGGTGAGGTAAGGACGACCACTTTTCCCTCCGACAGCGGTGCGATCCTCGGGATCACTGCCACCACTGTCCCACTGCTCCTGCCCTTTGAGGGGCCAATGAGAACCAGGTTTTCCTGGTGGGTCGCGACACACCAGTTTGAGAACCGCTGCTCTAGAACAATCTTTAGTACAATGTACAAAAAGAGAGCTAGTATGGGATGGAACCCTCCAAGACCTGCACACTGAGATAACAATGAGATCAAAGAGGAAAAAAGGATACCTTCATTGATTTATCATTAAAAAAAAAAGAATGCATCCTATGTGCAGCATAGGATGGTATCCTGGTGGAGTTAATTATAGATTGTGGGGCTCAGCCAAGCAGAGGTTGTCTTCACAGTGGTACTACAGCACAATTTTATGCAGGTCTACTCAGAAGTAAGTCCTATTGTGTTCAATGGGACTTACTCCCAGAAAAGTGTGCATAGGACTGCAGCCCTAGACAGGTAATTAAACTATGACTATGTGCAGGAGATGGTGTAGAATGCGTGCAGCAAAAACATCATGTGGGAGAATCAACACCTTTCCCTGCTGTATTTACCATCCAGAGAATTGATCCAGATAACTGTTCAAACTGATGGGACCCGCTCCATCGTGATTTCACTGTTGCTAGACCAAAGTCACCTATTTTTACCGTGAGGTCTTCATGGAGAAATATATCTGAAGAGGAGATGTAAAGGAAGAAAAAAGGGACGGAAAAGACACACCAATTCTAATTTTCCATAAGAGTATATATTGTGGTCATTCAACAGCTGTAAAAACTTGTATCAGCCGACGTTACAACCCAGCAACCACATCACCCAATGCCATGCACAATGAAAAAAATGAAGGCAGAGTAGCCGCAATCAGCTTGACTTATGAAGTCTTCAAATCTTGAAAAATGTGGTGGACGTTTCGGACATATTAGATGTTCGTATTAGAGAACTGACAAGATGCTTCCAGGGTGACAATATTTATTTATTTTTCACATTTTTATACCGCCCTTCCTCCAAGGAGCTCAGAGTGGTGTACATATTTCCTCCCCTCCTTTTGTCCTCACAACAACCCTGTGAGGTAGGTGGAGCTGAGAGATAGTGACTGGCCCAAGATCACCTAGGAAGCTTCGTGGCTGAGCGGGGATTTGAACCTGGATCTTCCAGGTCTACGTCCGACTCCCAAACCACTACACCATCCTATATAATGAAGCACAGCTGATTTGACTGAGGTGCCACCATGTGTAATTTTCTTTATTGTCCAGGTTGTGCCACCAAGCTCCAAATTGGCTAAATCCAACAATGAAGGTCTATGCACATACCACCTGTCAGTACCTGTCGGATCAGGATTCAAGAGCATAAATTGCAACACAAAACAGAACGTGGATGCTGTTGATTCATGTTCTGTTGCTTTTCATGAGATATGAATTTGGATGTCCGCGTTTGATGAAACTAGTCAGGCACAAATACCTCTCCCCCCCCCCCCCCACATATAGATTTTTTTTTTTAAACTAGTGCTGGACTGGGGCAAATGATAATCATTTTGCACTCAGTACACCAACTGCTCTAATCTAACTATACTTTTTCCTCTCAAGTTTCAGATCAGATACTCACTCTGAGGAAGGGGAAGGGTGGGGGAACAGGAGAGATAAGAGTCAGGCCTTGTAGAAAAAGGATACTATTACTCTTGAGGTCTCTGTGGATGATTGACTTGGCATGCAAGTAACTAGAAAGCAACAAAAATATTAGATGAGTTGACTGTGCATTTTTATATGATACTAATAAGACACCAAGTGATCTTGAGTGGTCTTTAAAGACAGCTTACACACGGCAGAAGACAGTCCCTGTTGTATAGAGTCCAAGCCATTTAGGGCTCAATTCAGAGCATCAGCACCTTCATGCCTCAGACTGGAGCCAGAATACTGTGGAACAAGACAACTAACACAGACATTACTCCTGGGAATGTGGAGACCGCAAATCACCCTGACATTACGACTGCATCAGTTTATGGTAGGATTTGACTTGGAACAGTACAAATCAAGTAGGCAATATGCATGCTGGAAGAAATTAGATGGAGATGAGACTCGTGGACTTGTGCCAGTGCAGATAGGCTGCAAGAAGGCACTAAACGAGTTGTGGGCTTCCCTTAAGGTCTTCCAGCTCCTCTATTGTGAATAAAACTGAATACAGTGCCATCCATGAACATGGCCCTTTACATAGAGTGAAAAAACAGGTTTCTAGCCCAAAGGCTCACAGTAAAAGAGACAAAAGGAAGACAAAAGAAGAAGGGAATGCAGGGAAAGAATATGCAATTATTTATCATGCACACTTATGTAGGCTTCGTTACAGTGAAGTATGAGGACTAGTGGGAAGTGGCATAACAAGAATTGGGGGTGTGTGTGTTTCCAGGCATAAAGGCTGCGACACACTGCCCGTGACACAACATGAAGCGCTGGGAAACAGCACTGCATGGGCAGTGTGTCATGCATTCTCTTGTATTCTCTCGCACAGTAGCGCGCGTCAGCAAGTGGAGCTCTGTGAGAGGAGATGGAAAAATTGAACCAATCGGCAGCCATGTTCAGTGCAGTGGGGCGGGACGCATAGGGAAACAAACAGCCTGAAAAGACTCTCCTCTGATCGGCTGAAAGGACGACGACAGAGAGCGCCATCCAAGGCCCCCCCAGAGGCTAGTATAGACAGGAAGCGGCGCGGTGCAAAGCGAAGCAAAAGCCAGTTTTGCCTCATTTTGCGCCACCTGCGGTGTGTCACAGCCTTAAGCGACATTAGAGGAGGAGACATTTGAGGAAGGCAAGACATCTTTGGATGGCTGGGAATAGTGGAGGTGAATGAGTAAAGGTCAAGGCAAAGATTGTTAGGATATGGAAGTTGAGAGATAAGGGACAGGGGTTGCTGAGACAATGGAGGGTTTTAAAGATAAGGGTTATTAGTTTGTGCAGGATCTGGGAGCAAACAGGAAGCCAATGTAAGAATTAAGGAGGGGCATGACAGAGCAACAAGACAGGGTAATGATTTTTGTAGCAGAGTGCTTGGCAGAGGTGACGGAACCAAGGTAACAATAGAAAGAGAAAGTTGTAAGAAAGATGAGAGATGATCAGAACATGCATCAGAATTTTTGTTATAAGAATAGAGAGAACACTGAATGGAAAATGTTTGTTATTTTTATCAGGAATGGGAGATAAAATATTGAACTCCTCCTTTTCTGTTACTCTCACAAACAGCTGTTAATGTTCCAAACAAAATAAATAAATAAATAAACTTGCTTAGCATCATGAAGTTTACAAAAGAGAAATAAGGCTATTTCTTCCTTTAAACACACACACACACACACACACACACACACACACACACACACACACACACACACACACACACCCCATTTGATTTTGTAAAGAGACTGCTATTATAGGCACCCAAAGACAGCTACTGAACAATCACTTAAAAGATGTTGATGCTTTATGACACAATGTAGATAAACTTAGTGCCTGCCTTTGTAAACATCATGATATACTGTTAGTGGGATATGGTTTTATTCTAGTTTTCTACAGTATAAAGTAAAAATGAGGAGAACCTTTTAACAAAATGTGCAAAGTCTGAAGTAACATTTACTTGAGTAAAAGTAATTTTTGCTAAAGGAAAAATAAAGCCAACTAGGGCTGCAATCCTAAGCACACTTACCTGGGAGTAAGCCCCACTGGATACAGTGGGACTTTTTCCTGAGTAAACATGCAAATGACTGCACAGTAAGGAAGGTGATCGGAGATTTTATATAACAATAAAAACTCTAGGTAATTAACACACCAGACAAATTTTAGTGAAAGGTTCCAAGAGTCTTAAATGGGCTCCTCTATTAAAGATGACAATTGCAAATAATGAGGATATGGAAATTTGACTAGTTTTTAATTACTGAGCAGAATGCATAATATTTTTTTCACCAATATCTTAAAAAGTATCCTACTCTCATTTTGCTATCAGACACCTTTAAAAGAAGGTGGTGGTAGAACCCTTGAAAGTGGTATCTCCAATTCAAAAGAACATTTGACACAATAATGAAGACCTTTCAGAACTTAGCAAATAGAAACTGCTATGCCAGTATTAAAAGGTGAAACTTTCAGTTGTTTTCTATGTGCACTGTGAGACCAGTCAGTCTACCTGGAAGAATCCATGATAAACACATCTAGAATCACATCTAGAATCTTTTTTTTTTTTTTACTATTTCTAAAATGTATACCCAGATACAATATTAGAAAAGAGAAAACAGGTTGTAGGGCAGGAAAAAAGGAAACAAAAATCAATTGCATATTGTCACTAGAGATGGGAAGAAGACACTTGATTCCAGAGAGATCGTGAAGAAATTCAGCTTAACAAGGGTCATATATTTCTAAATCTGTCTCACTTATCTATTCAAAGTATCAGAATGTAGTTTAATCTGTTCTAGATGACAGAATGAAAGGAATCTGATGAGGCTGCCAGTTATTTCAAACCCTTTTTATGTAACAATCATCCACCTGCATTTTATTTTAAGAGGTTAAAATATCCTTGTTACATGAAGAGGCTTGCTTTCTTGGTTACTTGAATGAAAACAGACTTGCATTATTTAATGGATAATCCCCCAAATTACTGTTTGCTTTGCTAGAAGCAAATTGGAAAAATCTAATTTTATCACAACCCTAGCAACAAATTACAACCATGCTACAATTTGAAATTGGAACTTTGCAACTGTCATATTCTGCTGCATTGGCCTTTTTAAAGTTCGACGTTGAGCTGCCCTATTCCCACTAACTGAGGCTCCTACTGTTGAACAAAGCTTGTGAACTAACCATGCACTGGAGAGTTCAATGTTTGTTTCAAATCAATGCAAAGGTTTCCCACCCATCCCCAATCCCCATCAGTCAATGCTACTATACTCACTCCATTCCTTGTGCAGTCTGCCGTGCAATATCAATTAACTTGATCATCTCAAATTTGGTCTCAATTATGTGCAGATGGTGGTAAAGGCTGGAGCCTTCACACCACTGTGTTACTATAGCCAACTGTGGCTTTGTTGAGTAACCCATGAAAAGTAATATATTGACATGTCGCGTTTTCCTGTAGAAAGAAAAGGAAGGGTTAAAACCTCTGAAAAAAATACATGATGCTCAAATTCAACCTAAAATATGAAGGGTTCTACTGGACTTAATTGTCAGGGGTCACCTTTACCTTTACCTTACTATTGCCACTATGCATTTAAACAGTTCTGACACTGTGCTAGACGGTATGAAAGACTGGACCCAGAACCTGTCAAGAAGGCTTACAGCTAATACAGACAAGATGGAGCAATGAGAATGGGGCAGGGGAGAACCAGGGGAAATGAAGGCACAGGCAAAGTGAAGGTTGTACAGGAAAGGAAAAACGTCTTGCATCTCTCCCTGTCCCCACCCTCAAAAATGAAAACCATGCCTTGACTATAGTTATCTATAACTATAGTTATCTAAAATCTCCCACTGTGTGAGAATAAGCACAAATTCATAATAGATAGAAACAGTACCACTCAAACCACTTTTCAGTAGAGAGGCTGGGAGAAGCAGTGTTTTGAACTAATGAATCAAGAACCCTGGCTTCTCCAATAAAGTTTAACATGTCACGTGGTCAATCTTACCTGAGCACTCCAACTTCATTTTTAAAGGCCTGTAACTGTTGAGGGGTGGGAGCTGTAACATTCAACATTTTCACTGCCACATCACCTTAAAAAGAACATTTAAAAATCAGCTATATACACGCTGCTCAACAGGAAAAGACAACACAAAGCTCAGCTATTAAACATGCATTCTACCATAAATGGCTAAGTCATTATGCATTCCACGTACATGGAACAATGTGTACGTATTTCATAAAACCTCATTATGCAAAACACATTGGCCAAGATTTAGAGCTACTGTAGGACTTTGCCAAGCAGGATGTTGATATCTTTCTTTGAACTGCATTCTCATGCTCTAGCAAAGTCCTTTTCATTTCACACAGCAGAGAAAGCTGCTGTTCATGAAACACAAGACCCACTGGGTGCACGATATTGGGTTCTTAGGTTCCTAGCCATTATGTTTTACTCTGAAATATGCTCTAATGTTTTGACACACAGCATTTGGTAGCTTTTACAGCAACAGAAGCCTCAAAGTTGCTATCAACAGGAGAGATCTGTTTAGCTTTTTATATGAACACTTTTTATCATTAACAGTGTCTTTTAAGATAGAATCTTAACTCTCAATTAGACCTGCTCATACTTGGGTAAAAAAATGTTTGGTGCATTCATTACATACCATGCCACTTTCCCTTATAGACTGTCCCAAACGATCCAGAACCTATCCTTTGTCCAACTGTGATCTGGCCATCTGGTATTTCCCAATCATCACTTGAGTCCCGCCGACCAAGGGTTTTCTGCAAGAGTCACAGCCTTAGTAATGAATTGATAAGTGTATATTTAAACTAAAGTAAAACAACAAGAGCTATGAGTAGGGTGATTTTTTTATTTTTTCAAAATTTCTTGATTAAAAACGCAAATAGTGGTATGTGTTTTTATTCCAATATTTCATTTTTATTGATTTTATTACTTTAATTACTTTTAAATTATTTTTTATTAATTTAGTTGCTTTTAAAGCATTCAGATAACTATATGTCTATATGTGCACTAGACAGGTGATAGTGTCAGCAAATGCAGCAATTAAGGTACGGTTTGTTTTTTTTCAAACAGTAGTACTGTATTCCTATTCATGCCTATTGAATCTCTACAAATATAAGCAGCATGAGCAGCAGCTTGCTCAAATACAGCAATAAAATAATACAAGAAATAAACAGGAAATAAAAGGCTTGCCCGCTCTTTCCTGCTGCTTGTTCTTGCCTGCGCCAACTAGTGGTTGAATGCTGTACATACAGCAAACAATTCAGAACAGTCGGAGATAATGAGCAGAAGCAAAGCAAAGGAAGCAACAAGGCAGTCTTTGGAGCTGTTGGAGAGGCTCCGCAACAGTTCCAAGCAAGATTCCTTACTGAAAAGTACTGTTGGATTACTCAAAAGTAAGAACAAGTGGTGATATTTCATGGAATGAAGGGTTTTATGGAATGAAGGGTGGGAGGGTTGCATTTAGAGCTAAAAATGGTTTTATTTAGTGCTTGAGTCAAAATTAGCTTTATTTAGCATTTTGTGTTGGTCCCCCCCAACTATGAGCATTTATGTAAAGTGGAGAGTCTTAAATCTGCATGGGTGTTTTTGCTAACCATGATTGGCTCCGAACCACAGTTTGCAACCATGGTGCACAATGCTGCACCATGGATGGCTCTGAAAATGAATGGGGCAGGGGGATCTGCATGTTGGAGAAAGGAGCAGATAGGGTTGTATGACATTCCTGATATTTTAACTTTGGTTAGGATATATTACATTCCGTATTACATCTACATTGGGCCTCTAATGTTGTAAAGGCTGGTTGCAAATTCACCAGACAAACAAAATTTTTGCCTTACCATTCTAGTTCGGTCTTCCGAAGAGGAGGATGACTTTCTCTCTCGTTGAGGCCCTGGAGATTTCTGTAATGCTTTCACATTAGTGAGGGACCCAGGTAAGGAGGCAGGAGGTGTGGCAGACAAACCTGTGGTTGAGCCTACATTGGAAGATTAAAAACCCAAAATACTTAAAGAGTTCTTAAAGACATACAAAAATTCCTTGAAGAGGATTTATTAATTCACACAATACTAAGTGCAGAAATTGTGCTTAAGATGCAGTTTCATACATAAAAGGCACTTAAACAATGTAAGTGTTAGGAATTACAAAATAAGTGCATTGAAACACACGTTTCATGGTGCAGCCCTAATCCACTTAATCCAATTGCAAAACATATACTGATGTCTGTGGGATTAGGAATGTGCCTTCAATTTATAAAAATGGAAATAGCAAGCTTGTTCAACAACGCAGTTTCAGTCAGTTGCTGAATCCTAAAAGGATCCTGGGAACAGCACAGAGGGAGTTAAGCAGGCTCAAGTCGCATTGAAATCAATGAGACTGAAGTACACTTAAGATCTGTCTGGTTTGCACCCACTGTCTCTCTAAGCAAGAAAAGTGCCAATCAAAACATATTTATTGTGCTTAGTTTGTTTGTTTTTAAAAAGAAACTGCAGACTATTTTATACTTCATTTAATTTAGTCGGCTTTCCGGGCTTGATGCCACTAGCCCTTTAGGAATCTGACAATAGCTGGGCATGCAACCAACTTGGACTCAAATGGAAAGAAGATGAAAACTGAGGCCACGATCGGAGGAACTGTGAAGTTAGTTCTGTGAGCCCAAAGAGCCTTTGGACTGTTTTTTTCTCAATCAGCAGCCTCCCCCATACTACACAGTGAACAACTCTTGAAGTTGTTCACTACATAGTGAACAATCTCTTGAGGGCAAATATCATTAGTGTATCTTTAAAGAAAACAGATGAATGCAAAGGTCAAACAGGCTTCAACTACATAGCTCTACAATGCTACTTAAAAGAAATTAATTCAAATGGCCAATTTTTAAAATTATCCTATAACCTGGCAAAGGATTTCATTGATACAGCTAAATTTTGTGCTGAAACCTCTATGGCATCGGTTCTCAAACTGGTGGGTCGCGATCACCTGATGCTGTCCCCTGCCACCTGAAGGGGCAGGGTCAGCATGGTGGCTGTGGCGATCCCGGGGATTGCTGCCACTGACGGGGAAAAAAATTTAAACATTTACCAGGGGTCCTACAGCCCTCCGGAGGGTTCGGGGAGGCCTACGGCCCCCTCTGCGGACCTCCCCAAGCTGTAGATTGCTGCTCCGTGGCGATTACAACCACTTCCAGTTTTCAGACGAAACCAAAAGCGGTTGCAATCGCCACTCCGTGGCAATCTACAGCTCGGGGAGGCTTGCAGAGGGGGCCACGGCCCTGTACAAACCCACCGGAGGGCTGCAGGTCCCCCGGTAAATGTTTAAAGTTCTTTTTCCCGCTGACGGCAATGATCCCTGGGATCACCACCACCGATGTCCCCACCCCCACAAATACTCAAGAGTTTGCCCCGCCTCGCGGGAAGAACTTTGAGAATCAATGCTCTATGGCATTTCAGAGATACTTTGCACTATAATGGCACCTTCTACTCTCCAGATTCATGGAGTTCTATCCTGATGGAAAAGTGGCATCTACAGAGATCATGCCTTCTGCTGCATCACTCATTTAATAGCCAAAATGTTTGTGAAACCACAGGCCACATAAATAGAAGTGCTCTGTATAGAACAGCACTATGACAAGGCTATACGAGTAAAATTTTAATTTGGATACTGGCATATCAGTTTCAGATTTGGGGGAAGGGGATAAAATCTACAATAATGGAGTTTAGGCATGCAACGGTCTATTCCAGGGATTCTCAACCTTTGGAGGCCCGTGTACCCCTACGCGGGCCTACGGTTGCCCCGTGTACCCCCAGATGTCCCACCCCCACGTACCCCCAAGAACCCCCCTTAAAATGTATTTTTCCCGGGTTGTGGTGCGGGCGGGTCCTCCTGCCTGCGCCGCAACCCGGAGGGAAAGGCTACAACCCGGGAAAAATGACTACAGGCCTCCTGATGTCCCCTGAAGCTCCCCCTTACCTTCTGCCGCCGCCATCTTGGATCTCACAAAATCTTGCAAGATCCAAGATGGCGGCGCTCAAATCTCACAAGTGCTTCATGTGCCCTCATGAGATTTGGGCGCCACCATCTTGGATCTCATGAGATTTTGCGAGATCCAAGATGGCGGCGCCCAAATCTCATGAGGGCACATGAAGCACTTGTGAGATTTGAGCGCCTCCATCTTGGATCTCGTAAGATTTTGTGAGATCCAAGATGGCGGCAGCCGGGAGAACAGGTAAGGGAGAGCTATGGGGGACATTGGGAGGCCTGTAGCCATTTTTCGGGCTGCAGTGTGGGTGGGTGCTCCCGCTCGCGCCGTGACCCGGGAAAAATGGTTCCGCTGCCTGTCATCAGCTGCTGATCGCAGCAGCTGATAACAGGCAGCGTCTCGCGTACCCCCGGCCTGCGGTCCGCGTACCACAGGTTGAGAACCCCTGGTCTATTCCATTTCCCCCCAGAAACAGTAACACTTAGAAGACTAGGGACTTTTTGTCTCTCTTATATTCTCTAGTGGTAATAAGAGGACCCTAAGTTGTGGTCATGGTTTCTGCTTTCCTCTGAAATTCTGTCCAATTCCATCTCAAAACCCTTCCCTTCCCTCCTTTGCACCATTTCTGAGTCTGTCCTCCCAACCTCTCTGCAACACGGGGGCCGATTCTTCCTTTTAGCAGTTCAGAGCACACTTAACATCCATTAGGATTTCAAACTTTGCAGTGAGAGCTCTCTATGGGAAAATGTGTAAAATCAACACTGAAAGATTCAACTTACACAAGTGTCTGAGGACTGGCTTTGTTAACAATTTACTAAATGTTTTTTCAAGACATTTAGAGGGCAAATATAGTTTCCCTAAGCTGCCATTCTGAAATTTCATGGGGAATTTTTTAGCAACTCTCAGAAGAAGATGATATCAGATTGTCACACCAATGCTAACCTTTCAACAACAGGAGCACTCGGGCAGATGGTACACTACTCTTTATTAAATGTGTTACAAACCATGTTTTCTCTATTGTTACAATTCAATTCTGAAGAGTGTTTATTCTGGCTTACTTGGTTAAGTTACTTTGCACTAGAAACTATTTCTGGGCAACTGTCCTCTGTTGGGAAATAAAGGCCTTCAGAACAGCCAAAATGAAAGCATTTACATTTGCAAGGCTACCCATTTCTGTACAAATTGGACTATGCATTGTCGTATCATGCTACAATTTAGCGCTTGGACAACAATCAAACACATTTCTATGTGATGATGTAGAATGATATGACATGTGTTATATATAAGTGTCCCTAAGTAGGTCTCTCTGTGTTGGATCATGGCCTTGAAGTTTTTAGAGAGGAAGATTTGCATATAGATGGATTTGAGTAAAAAAGGAAATATTTTATATCAGCGTTGTTGCTAAGGAAACAATTTTTTGAACTCGCTTTCTTCTTGAGGGCAGCAGTGGTAGCTACAAGTTTCCCTCTCCTCTTTTCTTAACCCCCCCAGCAACTTCAGCAGTTTGAAAAGTGCTGATAATGTCTCGCAATAATTTTTCCTTTTTAAAAAACTTTTATTTGAAACACAAATGGGGGCGGTGGCAGGTTTAGCACAGCAAGTTTCCTGGTGATGGTTTGCGGTGGTCTCCTTTTTCACTTTAAATACACACTAGGGGGTTATTTCCTGATGTATTCCTTACTGCTAAACCTACTGCTGCAGAAGCACAGCAAATAAAAGTTTAAAAAAAAAACAATGCCACAAGCGTCACTCATTGGGACATCATGTCGCCAATGCCAACTCTGTCTTATGTATTATTAGCTGCACACAAACTGATCTTGACTTCAGCTGAAGTCTGCAGAGTACTGCAATACATTCCATTAGTATCCAGATTAGTCACAGTCCCAACATATCATCACTGAGATAAATCATATACCAAATCATTAATTATAAACTAAAGAAACTTGTCAGCAGAATTGTTAGTACGTTGCAACAGTACTCTGAAAGACAGTGTTAAATGAGCATCAAGTTAAAACTGATAGTCAAATAAATTAGGAATATCAATCAACTGCTAAATCCTGCAAAGCCTTAATGTCATGCCCAACAGAATGGTTCTCCTGGAATCCCAGGGTAGGGTTGCCAAACTTTGTGCCAGTCTTCATTCCTGTGACTAACAGCAGGCTGATAGCAGGGGATAATGCTTATCTCCATACCAGAAAAAAATCTCACCTGCTGACTCCAGCTGAAAGCATGGGAACAGGCCAGGCTGGTTTGTGGGTTAGTAAGCAACTAGGGGAACTCCTTCAGGCACAAACTGTTCTGCACAGAGGTTAAGTATTTGCAGGACCTTTCTTATCCTCACTTCCATTGCAACTAGGAACATTTTTTTAAGACAGCATGGAAACCTCAACCCTGAGATGTATTGCTCTAAGGAGCCTTATGTTGGATGTCCAATACAGCAAAATTTGTGAGATTAATAAGGGTGAGTGAGAATGGGTGAAAAAAGCACATTCAAAGCATTCCAGCCAGGCCAAGCAAAAAAAGAAAAGAAAAGAAAGAAAAGAAATGACAGTGTTTTGATAAACTCACACACTTACATACACACGCTGTGAGGGTGAAGCACAAACAGCATCTGTGGTTTTATTTAGTTTGATTTGGGTGAAAACGAGAAAGAAGAGCCCAACTACCTCTGAACACTGGGCCAGGCTCAAAATCAAACACTATCTCACTGGGGACAGAATGGAGGAGGGGACTGGGAGTCCGGGATTGGTATTTCCGAAGGCAGCGCATCAGCTGGTTCATAGGGGCTGTTAGAGAGAAAGAGACGGGCAGGCAGAGACAGGAAGACAGACACACAGAAGAAATGAAAGTCATGGGACATAACTAAGGTGCTTTGACTCCTAGGCATAGATCATTTCTGACTTTGCAGGGGTGAACCCCTCCATCTCCACTTAAAAAAAAGACACCATACTTCCAAAAGGTTAGGAATTGTCACATATTCTCAGATGCCCAGCAGAGAGCTTGTCAACCAGAGTTTTAAACTGACACAGTAGAACACAACGTTTAAATGTTGGACAGAATGGGTAAAACTGTTCAAAAGCCACAGCTCCTGACATACAAGATAGTCAAAATGGGCAGTGTATTAATTGGTGGGTTCTTGGTTTTGGGTCACACCTTCAACTCAAATTTGCAAAGTAGTAGCCAGCTTGTTAGATGTAACGGGGCAAGGGGAGGCAATCAAAATCCTGATTGAAACAGGGTCTGCTACAGCAAAGTGTCTTACGAAATAAAGTGAAGTCATAGGTTGGCAAATGGGTTAAAAAGGATTAAAACAAAAAGGAAGCCATGGAAAGCAAAAAGGTCAGCTGACTAAGGACACGTGCCTTCCTGCATTTACATGGCAAAGCCCTTTGCACACTCAACTTATGAAGAGCCAAGTCAAAGCTTCCACAAAGCCTGGTAGCCAGTTATACTTGGGACTCTACTCTGAACAGAATTTGCAGAAGAAGCCAAAGCCATGGGTGTGTATGTCACGTGGTGGGAAAAATTACAGTGCTGGCTTTCACCATCCAAGTTCATCTCTGCTTAGAGACCCATTTCATTTAATGAGAGCTCAATTCCAAGTTGTTTACATTTTTACCATGCAGGAGTATCCTACACACTGGTGTCAATACAAGGGGTACAACCCACAGTGGATGATGCACATTTGAGGGAGGACACGGCAGATAAGCCTGCCGCAGCACCCCGCCATGCCGCCCAGTCTTGTCCGTTTTCTGCTGCTCCGACTTGGCTGGGCCTGCTCAGCTCCAAGCAGAGTTGCCGAGTCGGAGCGGCAGAAAGCAGTCAAGCAAGGCTGTCACCCTTGTTCGCCGCTTTCTGCTACTCAGACTTGGAAACTACGCTTGGAGCCGAGCAGGCTGAGTCCAAGCGGCTACTGAGTCGAAAATAACTGGCAGTGACGTGACCGCCATTTACTTCCAGCTCAGTGACCTGGAAGTAATTGGCAGTGATATGATGATGTCATCATGTTGCTGCCAATTACTTCCGGGTCTGCGCACTCAGTGGGCGATTCACTGCACCGGGTGCGTAGACCAACAGCAATGCCACTGATCCTACATATCACATCCATGTATAAAATGTCAAGGAGGAAAGGGCTTGAAAACATCAGGATTGTCAGCCAAGTAAAAGAAATCTAAGGCTGCAATCCTATATATCCTTACCAGGGTGTTATGCTCCACTGAATTCAATGGGATTTCCTTCTGAATAAGGATACATTGGATTACCTTTTAGTGTTCAATTAACTGTATGTGTTTTAGTTGACTACTTAACTCACTTAAATCTGCACAAGTCTGCATATGAAAAAACACAATCATCCCAAAGACAAAAGCATGGCTTGTTTTCAGATTATGCGCATGCACTGCAGCAGGCACCGTCTTTCTCACACATACACATGAGGGAATCCCTCTTCTAAAATGGTGGCAGTTTTTAGAAGTGTTTGAACAAAAATAATTAAAAAAAAAATTAAAACCTGCTTTCCCTGTTAAGTTGGAGGGTTACCCCTTTTAGCAGAACAAAATGTTTTCTAATATATTCGTCTAATTCAGTGGTTCTCACTCCCCCAAGGACCACCTGTCCCCTTGTGGAGGGTGCCACAACCCACCTTGTTCTCCAACAGTGGGCCTCCTGAAGCAAAAAGAAGTGACTTTCATGAACCCAGAAGTAAACCGGTCACTTTTGGAGGCCTTTTGATTGCTTTTGGAGGCCTTTTGAGGCCTGTGGAGGCGCACCGGAGATCCAGTGCAACATGAGTGCGGCAGGACGAGGCGAGCTGGACCCGGAAGTGGCTTCTGATTGCTTCCATTTGGTTCTAATTTGGAACCAAACAAAGGGCAGGTGGGTCGAACTGATGACCCAACAGGCATCGGGTTACGACCCACAGTTTGAGAAGCTCTGGTCTAAATAATTAGTTGAATGACTGTTTTAGTCTTAGCAAACATATCCCTACTGAGAAAGTTATGGGTATGTTAAGAACCCATGAGGAGTTTAGTGGTTCCCATTTCTTTTACAACAGTAACTAATATTATGCCTCCACATGTCCTATTTTTGAACTCCAGAGACATTTTCCTAGGGCACTCCCATGTTGTTAAAAAATACAAACCAACCATCAGGGAGGAACGGCTTTTAGTAATCTGCTCCCAAACTGTGCTGGCTAACAAGTCCCCAAAGGAGTCCTTGTTATGTATCAAGATAGATGGGTTTTAGGTACAGGCTTTTGAGGACAAAAGGAAGACTAAGAAGGGTAATTTGAAAGTCTGTTATCTCTGACAGCTCTGGTGGATTTTCTATTAAAAAACCAACCACTGGCTACCACTTTGCATGTTGTTCTCCCCTCCCTTTTGCCCACAATGAAACATGAACTACTGAAACTTATCAGACGAATGCTAAATGTCATGGACAAGCAAGTGCAGCTAAATTTCATTGTTCTGTTTACGTTTCTCTCTGTGCCTGTATTTTGCAAAAAGAAGGTAGTACAAAGGGGAGGGGACAAAGCAATGAATTTTGTATGCAAGAGAACAAAGTCACTTACCTCCCTCTCCTCGAAAACCTTGATCTCTAATCAAATCCTACAAACCAAAAACAAAACTGTATGCACCTTATTCATGCATTACTTGTCACTACTATGACAGGGAATATAACATATATGCGAGTTTGCTAGCTAAGAAATACATACTGACAGCCGCTACATTGATACAGGATTCTTTTCTAATAGCCCACAAAATGGTCTTCTGGTACCTCAGATGGCTTGAGCTTTACTGGGTTTGGAAAGCTAGTAGTATTAGCAAACAGGGTCAGGAAGCAACCTAAAGAATGTCAAGAGCATGTTCTACTCCAACAGATAGTATTAAGACATTGTTCTAAAGAGCAAGAAGGAGAAATGAAGACTAGTGATTGACGGTACAGGGGAAATTATTGTCAATTAGAAGGGTTAAATAAGGCAAGGTGTTAGCTTACGAACCAACTTCCACTAACGGACAAGTAGCAAGCTTCAGATTAACACAGAACTATCAAGCAAAAATACAAGTGACACAGTTAGTTAACTTTGCTTTTGGGAAAGCTGTGGGAGGTTAGCATCTGAAGAGGCCAATCAATTAATCTTCCTACTTTCACTTAAAAATGAAAAGCCATATACACTGAAAAGGACTTTTTAAAAACATCTTCTGGAGACCGCACACAAGGGTTCTCACTAGCTACTTTAGACTATGCGTTAAAGAAATAGCAATAATTAAGGGAAAACAGTTCACAACCTAAGTTTGTTTATGCTGTGGGCATGTGCAAAACAGGTGTGTATTAGAATACATCTGCCTGTTCCATTTGGTATACTTGCAGCCATCAAACTATAATCAAAGCAAGTAAAATAGCTGAAACCACTACATTACTACTTATTTTACTCAAGTAAAATCAAGTTAGGGGAGAGAATTATTCCACCCCATTCTAAAAACTCTAGACAAGTAGAAAGAACTAGTTAAAAGTACAGTAATAATAAAAATAAAATAGTAACCCACACACTTTATCAACCAGCCTAGCCAGGCCTGCGATACCACTTAGATTGTGTGACTTGTCCTTAGCACTCTGCATATATGATCCCCTTCCATCAGCAAAGGACAATGTGTGGCCTAGAAGCTACATCTGGTCAATACTATACTTATACTCTTCTCTCTTTCTCCAAGGAACCTACTGGTCATATATAGTTTCCTAAGACAGTCTCCCGTTCTGGTAGTTATAGGGCTAAGCTCACTCGGATTCAGCAGGAATTAGTCATGGGCCTTCAGACCATTCCCTGTACTATACAAGCCTCCCACCTTTATCACGCTTCTACCTCACTACTCTTGGAAGATGGCAACTCTGGAAACCAAGTAGGTTCTGCTGCATAAGCTGGGACAAAGGCCTGGACAGGCTGGATGGACTCTACTGTTCCAGGCTGGATGGACTCTACTGTTCTTTGATTACTGTTCACTGCCTACCCCCTGCCTTAAATGGCATGGAAAAGGAAAGCAGACAAATTCCAATTATAAAGACCAAGCTTAGGTTAGAACTTACATCGATGTTGACGGGCTCTATTGTATTGATGTGTACGTTGGGGGCGGACGAGGAGCGATCTCGTTGACCAAACTGATTCCGATGGTCTTCATCTGCTGGTCGGAAAGGCTGAGGT
The DNA here is from genome assembly GCA_026170595.1 of Plestiodon gilberti rubricaudatus. NCBI lineage: Eukaryota > Metazoa > Chordata > Lepidosauria > Squamata > Scincidae > Plestiodon > Plestiodon gilberti. The sequence goes on from JANXHW010000005.1 coordinate 113,858,472, forward strand.
ATTGGAATGGATTTTGAAGGAGAAGGAGTAGGGAGAATTGGAGGGCTGAGAATGTCAAGGCATAAAAACACAGACAGACAGAGAGAGGGAGAAAGGATTAAAGTCTGCAGAGGCCTCCAGTTATTCTACAGAAAAATATAACAAACCCTTTTATCCAAAGCATTTTAATGTTTTCAGACAGCAAGTTTAATATAGAACAAGATGGTATATGGCATCACTACCTTTCATTCTATATGTGGCACAAATTACTAGAAAATTACTGCATGGTAAGAAGCCACCCAGTGAGCACTGGTTTGAAAAAAGCATCTAAACATAGCATCGCTGGAATTACTGATCTTTTAACAATAACATAGTGTTGTTCACATGAATGGGATCAAGACTGCAAAGCCCTTTCCACACCAAGTGCTGGATGAATATAAATCATAAGGGTAGACAAGCAGGCTAAAGCAATTCTGTTGTGCTTCAAGGTGAGAATATTGTTTGAGCAATACAGAATTGTCTGTAGTTATATAATATGAATCCATGTTGATGACCTTTCTGTTTGCTATACCATTAAGCAGAAAAACTGAAAAACGTAGGTCAGAGTACAAAGGCATGATCCACACACAGGGGAGAACTGCATGTGCAACTGACGCCTCGTTGGCTATTTCTGCAGTAGCAACACTTATGCTGAAGAGACAAGCCACTTTTTTTAGTGATTCTTAGTTCATTGGCATTTGAAATGGTTGCAGTATACAGAACAAGTGAGTGAATCTCCCACTGCACTTGGTTCTCACCCCACATGAATATAATTTTTTGTATCACAGCCTTGACCTCCAGTTTGGAGACAAAAGTATGTATTTATTCTGTACAGCAGGCTTGCGAGTAGCTACTTGTCTAGTCAATTGTGATAAGCAGGCAAGCAAGTTTGTCAATGGGATGAGAATGGGTTATTTCTCCAGATTAAGGGCATGCCACAAATTATTTATATTGGTAAAAATGTTTGTGAGCTAGTAGCATTTGTAAGCTTAAAGTCTGGTTAATAATGTTTTGTATGCATTATATGAGAAAAAAATGAGAGAATATACGCATATGCACAGAACCCTCAGCTACACGGAGCATCCCAAGGCATAGTTCTTCTCCATCTTGCTCTTGGCACATATATATTTTTTAAATTACCAACACCAATGTAGCAACTGTACACAGAAGTTCCTTGCGTTATATCAAATGAGTGTATCTAGAAACTCACAATTCTCTTGTTCTTAACTTTATAAAATGACCAGAACCTGGAAAATGCTTCCTTTTATTAACTCAAAGATATGTACCGTTCGCGAAAACCTCAGAACGTAAACTTGATATAGTTACCCGTGAGGTATTTACAGTGAACCATTTGATCCAACTCAGTAAAATAGTGTTCAATTACTTAGAGCGCAATCCTACTTAAATTTCGGGCGGCGGACCTACTGTCCGCCACCCAGAATAGTCGCAAATGTGCCATAAGGCACGTTTGGCGACTACTTTAGAGCCGGGAAGGCTGGCACAAGGTCGGCCTTCCCAGCTCTGCTGGCCAAGGACTCGGGCAGCCACTGGACTCAAGAAAGGTAGGATTCGGCGGACGCCTCTGGTCAGTAGACAGGGGAGGGACGGCGGAGCTGGGAGGGCGGCCATAGGCCCAGCCATCCCGGGCAGGGGCGGGGACATGGCGTCCGCCATATCCCGGTCTCCGCTGGTCTCTGGAGAGTGGCTGGGCCATTTTACGGCCTCCTCCGACTTCCGCCAGCAAAATAGTGTCCCGAGTAGACGTTCCGCCTTGGGCTGCCTGCTACAGCACTGGATCGGGCGGATGGCCTCAGCTGCCCGCCCGATCTTTAAGTAGGATTGGGCTGCCCGTGTCAAACTACACATTACAATTGCATGAGGAAGCATGCTTAAAGTAAAAAAATCTCCCCTATAACAAAAACATATCCAACACTTTCCCCCTCCCCAAACCACCCCTCCAAAGCTGCCATTTGCCCCTGAAGTATAGTCCTGATCTGGACTGCACACACAAATGTCTTTTTATGCAACAGTTGCAGTCTTAAGCAAGTCTCTTTGCAGTTATTGCAATGCAGTCTGGCCCTTAGATATATCAGCTTCAAAATTTATCCAATTCACTAGGAAGCACATTCCAGTGAAATTAAAAAGGATTCATTTCAACCAAAATCCTATAGGATCAGGGGTACTTTTCTAAATGAAAGAGCTTTCTGCCTTGGGACTTGAAAAGGTTTTACATCATTTTGCAGAAAAGCAACCATTACAGTTTCTAGGATGCAGAGAAAAATCTCTTAACCCAGTGGTTCTCTCAAACGTTTTAGCACTGGGACCCACTTTTTAAAATGACACTCTATTGGGACCCACCTAGCTTTACGAGACGCTCAAACATTTATTTCCCTATATTTACACAAGCCTGCAAACGGCAGGAGCTCAGCTGTTTGCAGTGCAATTAGTAGCACCCCCCCCCCCCACTTTCCTCTTCATGATCTTCACCAAAGTAACTGAGCAAGAGTGGGGTGGAATGGTATAGGGCATAGAGTGATCTTGTTTCTCTGTGGTTGACCAGTATTGCTCTCTTTTCGCCATATTCCAGAAATTTCTATGCAAAAGAGGTTGGGAGGTGAAGTGGGGCAGGAGAGAACGACTGGAGATTAACCATTTGCAGCCTGCATACATGGAGGATGCAGTATATTCTGGCTGTTGTGAGGGAGGAGTTGGTGTGAAAATTAGATATGAATTCTCTGGACCCTTGCTCATCTTGGCCAATTAAAGGTGCTAGAAGGGGAATGGCTTCCCCTAGATGGAGATATAGCCATAGCTCAGTAGTACATCACCTGCTTTGAATGCAGAAGGGCTTGGTAGGACCGAGAAAAAATCCTGCCTGAAGCCTTGGAGAATCACTGCCTGTCTTACTGAGCTAGATGGACTAATGGTGTGATTCAGTACAAGGCAGTTTCCCATGTCCTATGATGGCTGAATGGGTGGAGGTGGTCAATAATGCCTCTTTTCTGGAGGGTAACATTTGAGCAAGATTAAGGGAAGCAGTGGTGAGGCTGCTCCTCAAGAACCTCTTTCTGAACTGTTCCATGTTAAACAACTGTTGGCCAGTTTCTAGTTTCTTCTTTTTGGATGACTGAGTGCATGGCAGCTGTTCAGCTCCAAAGGTTTTTTTGGATGAAGTGGCCTATCCAGACCCATTCCAATCCAGCTCCTGGCCTGGGTTTGGAACTGAAATCACCTTGGCTGCCAATGTACACCAGGAAGGAAACGGGTGTGTGTGTGGTTGTGTCCCTATTAGTTCTGCTGAACTAGTCAGCAATAGCTCCCAACCATGCTATCCTTCTGAACTGCCTTGAGAGACTGTGAGGCACAGTATTGTGCTGATTCTGGCACTACCTCGAGGGAGGGGGTCAGAAGGTACCACCAGGGGACCATTACTCAGTCCTTTGGCTGCTAGGGCCCTGCAAAGTGCAACATTGACATGAAACTGCTGGGGGAGGTTGTCTGGAGGTATGTACTGAGAAGACACCAGTATGCAGACCCTGGAGGGGAGATTAAACCCTCACAATTAAACCTTAAAATCTACGTTTAAAGCCTCACATAGGTTAGACCCACAATATCTAACTACCCACCCATTAAGATCTTCTGAGGTCTTGTTCTGCATGTCACTGCCAGGAAAGTATGACTGGCATGCACTCAAGAAAGGACCTTTTCTGTGGTGGCCCCCAGGCTTGGCATGATCTATCAATGCAAGTGAGAGAAGCCCCCACTCTCCCTATTTTTAAAAAGTTCCTGAAGACTGACTCATTTCACCAGGCTTTTGTACTACGATTATCAGGGCTGACTGCTGCTCCGTGTGAATTTATTCGCTCTGACTCTTTTATTGTCTTTCATACTGTTGTGAGCTGCCCTGCAACCATATGGTAAAGGGCAGGATGCAAGTAAACACTGGCTGGAATGCTACATGATCTATTACATCTTAATGCTCTCTCCAACCACAGCATAACACATGCTTCTTTACTTGTTTCCCATTAGGCTTGCATTACAGCAAAATGTTAATGAGAATTGCTTGTGAGGTATGGTCAAGTCTCACACTTTACACCCCCTTCCCAAAGGAACATGGCTCTTCACAAAGAAACCCAATTATATAAATTAAACAATTTCAATGTGTTATTTTTCCAAATGTTAAAATTTGTGTCTCCACATTGAAAATATTTTAAAACTGGGAGGACAGTTATGGATTCTGGGAGGACAGATATGGATTGCATATTGGTGACAATGGAAACAGATTATGATCCAGGTAGCAGATATTGGATTTTTGATGTAATTCCAGAGTTTGCCATGAAATGCATTAGCTTAGCTGTCAAATTCCAAGCATAGGAGCTGCTCTCAAGCCCTGATATGTATGCCAAATTATCCACTTGCAAAAGTTTCCTTTTATTTGCAAGATGAAGAGTGACTTTTCTGGCACAAATGGGACACAGGCAACATTTTACTTATACACACCCACCCACACGTCTTCACAGGGTCTTTCCTTTTCAGCATTTAACAAATGCTTCCCTATTTTCTGGGTTTAAGATTAGCCTTTCGTCTGTTGTGTGGTGACTGTTGCAATTGTTTTTGTATTGACGATTCTCCACAGAATAGACTCCAGAAGGGCCCAGTTTCTAAAAGAACAATTATTATCCCAGCCTGTTGAAACACAATGGCCTGGAAATTAATGTATGCTGGACCTTTTCAGAGGTCCCACAAGGTAGTGATTGGTGAGATCTATGGCACAGTGGGATGAATCTGGGTCACATCTGAATCCACGGTCATCACCAAACCACATACTCACGTGTGTGCTTTTGCAGGGCAAATACCTTGCACGGTCCTAACCAGAGGGCAGGAAATCCCTTCTACTTCATGTTACCAAAGGTGATTTATCTCAAAATTCTCAGGAATAGTTATGTTGAAGAAAATATTTAATATGTCCAGGAACCAACCATTCCTCATTAGGATCTTAGGAAACAGATGCTCCCACACTTCATTTTGGAACAAATATGGAACACTGCAAACTGTATGGAATAGGGCAACCGTGTAATCCCACCACCACCACAACACAACCTTTTATTTCAAATTCTCTTCAAAGAAAAGGAGGATCCCTGTACAGCAGTTGAAGTTGGTAGAGCAGATGATGTTTTAAACATGAAGAAATGGTAAGCAGCGGCAGTACTACGATGGAGCCCACAGCAAACCGATTAGGAAGAACAGACAGCTATTTTGCAAGTATTAGGGTAAAATAATTCCAGGTATTTTTTTCCACTGCAAAGTGTACCAGCAATCTTAAATAATTATCTTTAAAAAAAACTTTAAAAAAAACTTCAATAATTACACTAAATCCTCATTTTAGTGAGCCAGGATGGTGTAGTGGTTTGGGAGTCAGACTTAGACCTGGAAGATCCAGGTTCAAATCCCCGCTCAGCCACGAAGCTTCCTGGGTGACCTTGGGCCAGTCACTATCTCTCAGCCCCACCTACCTCACAGGGTTGTTGTGAGGACAAAAAGGAGGGGAGGAAATATGTACACCACTCTGAGCTCCTTGGAGGAAGGGCGGTATAAAAAAATGCGAAATAAAATAAATTTTATGTACTGGTTCTGTTCCGGAGGTTTGTCTGGAAGTTGGAATATACAGAAGTAAAAACTGCTGGCACTTGCCAGCCTAGCACTATCGTGCCAGCACAAAAGCACCACAACGGACAGACTGCACCTGTGCGACAGTGCCAACACGGCCATCCGTAACTTAGGGACCCAGTCTATACTGATTCAGAAGAATGTTTCCATCCAATTTCTTCCTCACCCTCTCGAGTTTCACTTTCAGAAGGAATACCCCACTGCAGAACTCCACATCCGTGCTCCAGTTCTGCATTAGATATGGAGATGCCCAAGCTTTTGAGCATAAATACACTAGTCAAAACACCAGAGGCGAGTCAGACCTAGCTGAAAAGCCATATTTTGAACCAATGGAGCAAACAACAACAACAACAACAGTGATAGTATTATTAGAACAGTAGGAAGTAAGGTCATACCCAAAAGAATCTGAGGGGGCCACTGAAGGGTATGATCCAGGTGCCAGGGTGGTCTCTAAGGAGGCTTCCTCCTGTGGTATTGGGTGATGCTCAAAGAACTTGGAGACAAACAGCAGACTGTGAGGCAAGAACAAACACACACTTAAACTTGGGAAATTACACAACACAATACTTAGAAGAAGAAGAAGAAACCATCGTAGATCAAATAACATGTCTCCAAGAAAAAAGGCATTGGAAGATGATACTGAGAAGAGAATCAAATGTCAGTACAGCCTGGGACACTTATCCATGTGCGATGGACAAAATGGTAGTTCCAATCATTTTACTGAAAAACAGAGTCACTTCACATTACATTGAAACAAGAAAGTACAAGGTGCAGCTAAAACCTGTACTTTGACTAGTATACTTTTATCATGAGAAACGGTATGATTACAACAATGAAAGATATGGAGGTACTAAATTATACTTCCAATATTTTCTTTAATATATTTACTATTATCATTACTCATCAAGTGCAAGTAATGTTTTATATGGTATATTATTGGATCATAGGTTGGATTTTCTCAATTTTAAATGTGTTAGAAATAGTATTAAGATTGATAATTTACACATCTCTAAAGAAAGAATAGGACACATTTATGTATCATTTAATATAAATGCTTTATTTAAAAAGATTCCGTCTGAGCAGTGTTCTGGTTTTCTGTGCACTAAGGGCAAAACTAAATGCACAGATTATATTTGCCATGGGGCTGTTGCCAAAAACAGCAGTTCCACAGAGTTCTCCCAACTCTCTGCAATGTTTAGGTACACTTACCCATGTGACTTCACATTGAGACTTCCTCTCTATATCATCAGCTTCCAATTGTGGAGAAATGCATATGACAAAACCACAACCCAACTAATAGCAATCCTATGCAGCATGTCTACTCAACGGTAAATCCCATTCAGTTAAATGAGACACTCTCAGAGCGAATTTACTGAGACTTTGGGGGTGGGGAAGAGCGACGGACTCAACACAGACATGTCAGTTTCAGCTGAAACCTCATGTCAAGCAGAATGGCTATGTTCCACACTAAAATATAGTCAAGTATTTGAAAGGATGTTGAAAACCAACATTAAAAAGTAGCTTCTAAATACGTACAGGCAATTTAGAAGCCACTTTTCATATATTGGCAACAAGCAAAACTAAAATCTGTTTGGAAAGAGCACATTTGAAACGTCTTTCCCACCTCATGAGAAAGTCTTCTAAAAAGGCTTCACTAGTCTATCCTGAAGCAGAAGAGGCTAGAATACAAAGGAGCTGCCTCTGCACGAGATCTGGCAGAGAACAAGCAAGGCTGAAAAAATGAAATTCATGAGGGAATATATAGTCTCAGACACAGAAAAGCTACCAGTGAGAGTTACACATTTCCAACCCTGTGGGAACAAAACAAATGACAGCTTCAGCTAAATACATCCACCTGATAGAAGGGTGGTTACACATTAAGAGATTACTTTGATTTAGTTTTCCATAGCAAAGTGCAAGAGGCATCTGGATGAACAATATGAGGCACTGTCCTTCCTCTAAAAAGGAATCTTACTGACCGAAGTATGACTAACCAATGATTTTCACCGCATTAAAATTTTTAAACTTTGCACAATCTCACCACAGCAGTTGAACTACATTTGCTTGGAGTCCTTGCCTGAACCTTGGAATTATTTTGTCAACATAATCCTACACACTTAAAAGACAATCAATGGCTCAATTCCATGAATCTCTGCACCAGCAAACAAACTCACAGGATAGGGTGCAAAGACTCATGTGGTGTGATAGCATGCAACCTGGTGGTATTGCTTATCTAATCAGACATACAACACTCTGTGGCGAAAGCATCTATAATCATTTCCAGCAGCATAGTGATGTATAAAGCCTTATTGTGGTACCAAGAGGGCTCTTGACCAGCACCCCATACCAACCAGCTATACTGGAGCAACTCCATACACTTGATAGGAGCCTGTTCTTATGGGACGAGCAGCATAGGAAGTTTGCCTTCCCCCTTTGAATGGCAGAAGATGCCCACACTGCAGTTGCTGCTTCAAACATCTATAACTTGAGGGTAGAAGCATCTAAACACAGAAGAGCTTTGATTACTTACTCAAGCTGATCATAATTCACGCACATCAGCGGCACCTCTGTACTACAACGCTGGTGAAATTTGTATCCACAAGTCTGACAACGGAATCCCTGGAAAAGCAGCTTTCGACAGAAGTCGCAGAATGCTAAAGTGAAGAATGTCTTTCGTACCTATGGCATAAAAAGGAGGCATCCATGAGATACATTAGTCTGGCAAATCCAAAACTAGGCTCCTTATTCCCACTAATACTGCAATGCCACTTCAGCAGAGAAGGTCTGTTCACGTTCCTTTCAAGCTATATTTTTAGCTCCAATTTTAGCTCCAGAATTCTAAAAATTCTGTGATTTTCAAGATTACAGCTCTCTTTTCATGTTGAACTAATTTAAGTCAAGCATGGAAGAACATCTCATGTTACTAAGTTGGTAATAAGCATTTAGTGTACATTGAGTGCGAGTGCCTAAAGCCAAATCCTCAAATACATATCTGTATTTATAAAGAAGTAGACCAATTTCTAGCAGTGGCAAAAAAATTAAGCTCTCTCCTGTCTCTAGTTAGGTGCTTGCCTTCAGGCATTCACATTGACAACACCACGCTTCAAGTTCTACAACCATTTTATCAAGAGGCACTTTACAAAAGGAAAATGGCTTCCGGAGAAACAAATGACATTTGCACAAAGAAGGCAACCCAATTAAAACAGTTTTCAGGGAAAGTTCAGTTAGGAAGATTAAATTCCCTAGACAGAGGGTAGCATCAAAGTATACAGAGCAGCTCTGCTGGATCAAACCAAAGGTCCATTTAGGCTGGTGGTTTGTTTCCCACAATGGCCTCTGGAAAGGCTGCAAGCAGGACAGGAAGGCAACAACCTTCCCCTGCTGTTGCTTCCCAGCAACTTGTATTCAGTGGCATTCTATCTCTGGGTGATGTATATGACTGTCATGACCAAATAATAAAACCTGAAGATCTCCAAGCCCTTGCAGAGTTCCATGAGCTATACCTAGTAGCAGAGACATGGCTCACAGAAGCTTCTGGACTGTGATCAATATCTTTATTCTAATAAAGAGCAAACTCTTTATTCAACAACTTGTGCTTCCTTCGTCAATCAGCATAACTGAAGGAAAACACTCATATAATACTTGGTTGGTTAAATCCATTAGAAGTTAAACGTTAACGTGATAAAAGAATTAAAGGTTTATTTAGCAGAATCTAGAAAGATTTAAATTGGAAGAATGTAAAAAATAAAATAAAAATAGCAGTTTGCTTTTAAAGATACAGGGAAAGGTAAGGAAATGATCACCCAGTCTGACCATGTCCAAGTCAGCTCTTATAGACAAGGAAACTAGAAGTAACGTAAGCAGGATCTCCTATAAATAGATGTTTAAAAGAGTGCCATCCTGAGATTTAAGGCTTACTTTCCTGAAACTCTATCACATTCTAGTAGGTCAACACACATTAAGCAGCTACAATGAACATAAAGTCCTCTCCACATGATAAACCTGATTCTCAGAACTCCATATGGTGCCAAAATCATCCAGTTAATTTGCTTCCACCATATTCCGCTCACATTGTGCTTCCTTGGTCAGGCTACATCCAAGTGCCAATATCACCGATGACAGAAGTGCAGCGTTGGAAATAGGGCTCATTAGCTACCTGCTGCTGCATAGCCAGCAGGAGACCACCAAACACATTCTTTTATAAAAACAACAACATATAACTAGTGAATTATCACTGCTTTGTCATCCACCAGTATATTTAAAAATCTCATACACAGGCATTTTATTAAATTCCCCGTGAGAATGTTACTATTTCTAAAGAGTCACACTTTATTTAATGACAAGTAAATTGCTCTAAATCAGGGACAATTTACATAATTCGCTGTGCAATTATGGGCTCAGCCTTGAGATTACAATGATGTGGAAGCAGACTACATTCTTGCAACAAGCACATGAAAGGAACTGAAGGTCCTCTAGTCCAGCTCCTGCTATAACACAGAATTCTAAACACATCTGACCTACTGATTAATCCACATCTAGATTACAAAAACAGTTCCACCACTATTCAGCTACAGCCTCCACTAATTATATTATGTTGTTGTTGTTATTAATTGAATTTCGATCCTGCCTTTTTCCGCCATAGGGGGACCCAAAGCGGCTACATTATGCTGCACATAATGCTGTACATTACGCACTTCACCTAAAACTGCTTTAACCAGGCTTGTAAATAGTAACTTGCCTGTTCATGTGATTGTCTAACCAGGAAGGCTACTAATGTTCAGTAATGTTCTAGGCTTAATTGCAAGGCTATACTCAATACATTCCTGGGACTCTATTAGCAGGCAAAAGGACTAACATGCCATGGCTGCAGTGGAAGAAACTTGTCATTCAGAACATGGATGTTCTGTTCAAAAGGAACAGCAGTTGCACCCAAGACACAGATGCCACTTGTTCAGTGAAAAATTTTTAAAAGCTGATTTGGTTTTCAAAGGTTACAGAGGAAGATGATATTCCAGAAGGGATTATACAGAAGTACATACAAAGTTGTGTGTTGTAAGTGGCACATTCTCCAAGACTTCCACATGCAGTTCTTCCCCGGTGAGCCAGGAAATGTCTGTGTCCCAACCAATTGGCTTCTTCTCCCTACAATGCAAATAAGTTATCTGTGATTAACTAAGTTCCAAATCCAGGCAGATGTAGTGTTGAAGATGTTTATTAAAAATTATTTAGGATGAGACAGTAGAACTGAGCAAAGGTTTGCTTCCCAGTCTTCCACTGTTAGAAATTTAAAGTGGCAGGAAATTAGTTTGAGTTTACCTCAATTTATTGCTCCACTCTTGGAGAAAAAAGTAGTTATACAGTTCTGCAACTCAACTTCTGCAAAGAAAATGTAGCTCTTGGAGTCTAAAACCTAGAGGGAGCTGCTTTGCACTGCAAGCCAAAGAAATCTTCTGCAACTATTGCCTCCATAATTGAAAATTCAAAAATGTTTACAAGTTTAGTACCAAGAGCACAATGTTCACTGAAAGACCTGAAGGTTGGAAACTATTTGGAAGCTACCACCACAGAATACTACAGGAATAAATCTGAGTATACATTAGCAAATCTACTTTAAAAAAAGAAAGAAAAGAGAACATATTCTACACGCTTGCTTAAAAATTAGGTGCAACACATTTACAAACACAATCTAGATTTACAACACTGGTTCTTAAAGTGGTGGGTCGCGACCCAGCATTGGAACCAAAAGCTGCCCCCTGCCCCCTTAAGGGGCAGGGACAGCATGGCAGCTGCAATGATCCTGGGGATCACCGCTCCTGCAAAAAGTTTTTCGATCTACCAGTAGTCCATCTACTGGGGATTGCCCCCGCCAGCAGTCAAAGTTCTCCCCGCCTTGCGAGGAGAACTTTGAGAAACGCTGATCTAGAATAAAAAGTTAGTTATATCAGCTTGGTTCAGACATAATGGTAAACCATGATTTCCCACTATGAGAGTGAACCTGGAGAGCTGAGAGCTTTGTGCTCCTGTCCTCCTTCTGTTACCTCTTCTACTGGCGTGGCAGTGAATCCTGGTTTCTTTAAATCAGCAGCTTGTACAAAGCAGGAAACTGTGGTTTAATTGTGCCTGCCAAACTAAGATGTGAAACCAGTGTTTGAACTAGCCAGTTGTGTAGCATATTCTAAGAGAGGCAAAGGAAAAGATTTTCTGTCCCTACAATGCCATAACCACCACTAGAAGGTATCTTGTGACCCCTCTTCTATTGCTGTGCTCTGAAAACAGTTTATTCAAACTATAAAGGGATTAATCTTTTCTCTCACTGATGGCTCAAACTCTCAAACACCTTTAGAAATTTCTCTCTCATCCATCGCCCAAAATCATGCTACATACAAACCATACCCATCCTGTATCCGGTAAACAGCACAGCACTCTGGGATTAGACCTCGCATCATCAAAGCTTTCTTTAAACTGTCCCGGACCGTTATTCCACATCTTGCTGGAACCTGAAAAAAAATAAGAAACCATTCGCTTAATTTTCACCTTAGTATGATAGGAACCATTTCTAAGCCCCTAGAACAGGGGTTCTCAACCTGCGGTACGCGTACCCCTAGGGGTACGCGGACCAACGGCTGGGGGTACGCCAAAGCCTCTCCCTTATCAGCTGCGATCAGCAGCTGATTGTCCTGAATTGTCCAAGGTAAGCCCTGCACCAGCTGGTGCAGGGACAGGGGGGAGGGCAGAACGGGCGGTGAGGGAGGGTGGTCATTGGGCGACCCGGGCGGGGAGAGCGGCGGTGAGCTCTGCCGATATTCCAATCCCTCTCCCGGCCCGATTCCCCCTTACACCCCAACCTCAAATGTATGCCAGCTTCAGAGCTGGCGTACATTTAAGTAGGCCCACAGAGCTTCGGCCGACTGACACCCAGGGAAGGGGACAGGTGTCCCCCTTCCCCCGAGGTGCTCCCTGGCTGCCCCAGAGCAGCCTGGGATGGCCACAGGATACCGCGGCCAGTCCTTACACAGGATTGGGCTGCCCAGCATGGGCAACAGAGGTCAGATCTGGAGTTATCAATTAAGATGCACCTGTGTTCAACTGGTTTTAAGTGACTACTTCTTTTCACACATGCTAGTAGAAAGAATATCAAGACAACCTCATCCCGAACTCCTTTTTCTTAAATACATGGTGGGACAGCAAAACAGTTTATAACCCAGCACTGGCAACAACCCCGGCTTGTAATTAAGAGCACTGGCAACTAGAAATTGTACCCAGGTGACCAGGTAGTAACTCAAAGCAAATTTCCCATAAGCACATTTAGTTCTTTTTCAAAAATCCATTGAACTTGATTAGTTCAGCAACCAAAAAAGTCAAGTTCTCCTTTTCTCCTCAGAATGCTGAATTTTATTCCCCAAAGCATTTTTATGCTTGTGCAATGTGATCAGAGAACATCCTCACTTATCATGTGTATCCAACTGTCATTTTTTCACATGCTCCTTCAGTTCTAAAAAATATAGCCTCTCAGAACTCTGAGACGTGTCTAGAACTGGGGGGGGGGGGGGGAGGACAAACCATGACTCATGAGAAATAAGCACTTGGTTACAGGGAGTAACTGGGTAGGGCTGGAAAAAAATTCAGATTCTAGGACAGTGGCATAAAATTCTTAGAGAAGTTGGCATGAATTTGTTGCCAGGCATATTCAATTTGCAAACCAGAATCTCAGCTTTTGTCCCTACAAAACAAAATAATAGCTCTTGAGGCTTCAGAGACAGACTTCCAATTGCATGGCAGAAGCCTGGCCAAATCGCAGAGAGAGGTCTGAATAGGATACTCACTGACCAGGAATACCCTTACACACTGGCGTCACTGCAAGGGGGCGGAGCTCTAAGTTCCGCCGCGGTCAGACCCTCCGTTACACGGGAGCACAAAGCGACCCCGCACCCTCGCCTTTGGCGCCATTCAAGCCCCCTGCAGTGACGCCAGTGCCCTTACGTACATAAAGTCACTTTTGGAAGTGAATCTTGTACACCTCTATATTGCTCTATTAATGAGTTATGATGCTAAGGACTTTTCAATGGTCAATTCTTAGCAGCTTTGGTTCTTAAAACATGTTTATAAGCACCTGTTTGAAAATTAAAATATTTTTTTCCTGAAAAGAGAAAACTGACCATATCACTTATGACAACATGCATCTAATATCAATGAGAAATTTGTTTAAGCCTACGTACTCATTTTTTTCAACAAAGAAAAAACCCAGCATGAAAATTCAAAGTTAAGCATTCTCAAGTCACACTGAGAGGTAAGCATGCACTCAAACTTTTCCAACAAAAAGCAACTACCGGTAGACCTAAAAATCCTCTTTTCACTGAATGTTGTCCTTCACCCAACACCTGAAACCTCAATTCTTTTCCCATTTAATCTTCCCCTGCTGTCTCCTTATTTCGTTTTCCAAAGCTTATTGTGCTTCTTCCCAAAAATGCTTTCTCAAAACTTTCTGCACTACTTGTAATTCTAGTTTCAGCTTGTCTGCCTTTTATCCAGCACAACCTCCCTGCCCCTCCCCAAAGAAAGCACACACTCTTGCTCTTCTCCCTTGTTCCTAGCCTTTGTGGTCTCCTTGGCAACAATAAGCCTCAAATGTGAGCTAGAAATTGCTAGAAGGGGATGGGTTAGGTAGGGGTGTGTGTGTGTGTGTGTGTGTGTGTGTGTGTGTGTGTGTGTGTGTGTGTGTGTGTGTGTGTGTGTGTGTGTGTGTGTGTGTGTGTGTGTGTGTGTGTGTGTGTGTGTGTACGTACACGTACACACACACACACCACAGGCAGGCCCCAGTTCATTGTCTACTTTATAATCTAAAACACTTTAGGGCTCCACCTATCCGATCAGTATCTCCTTGCTCTGTTCGCCTCACAATATCCTTCTCACGTGCTCTGCTCAAGCTAATCTATTTGCCAGTCCCCCCTCTTCTTTACCCACTCCCTTGTACCATATACTGTGCCTTAAGCCTGCCCCCCATCAACTCACCTCCACCTTTAATTCCACCCATAAAGTCCTCCGAGACCAGCAAACTGAACCCTTACCACTCTTTTACCAAGCCCCCTGCCTTGCCCCTTCTCCTTCGATCCATTTGACCCTCTTGGATTGCAAGAACCCCCCCACTCTCTTTTTTGCAAAGGGGGGAATACAATGAGCCAGCATTCTCCCCCATTGCCCTCCTCTTGCCTGCCACTCAGCAACAGCAGCCTCAGTCACAAGCCCAATGCTGCCAATTTCTGTTCCTGACAGCACAGCGCAAGAGTGGGCTGCCAAACACCCAATGGGAGGAGTAGAGGGTTTCAGGCGTCGTGCCATGATGTACTACTGCACATCCAAACTGGTAGCAGTCTATCTGTGGCAAACAGACAAAAGTCAAAACTTTTTTTACAAATGCACAGGTCTTACCACTGTCCTCTGTTTGTTGGGTAGGAAGACTCTAACGGTAGGCTTCTGTGGAGATTTGGGGTTATTCCGTGACAAATCTGCAGGATTCTGATAAACTGAGAGGGAAGAAGGTGCTACAGAGAGACTAGAGGATGAGGATGATGTCACAGTATCTGTTGAAGCAGAACTAGAGACGGAGAAATCAGTTCCATTCCCCATGGATTCCAATAACTGCTGTTCCCTCTGCTGCAGTGCATCTAACTTGCTGGTGTATTCCTCATAGGCCTGTAGGGGGGATACCATTATTTAAAATACTGATATACACTTCTCCGATATTTATAGTCTTTTAAGCACCCTGAGTCGCAAGCATTGAAATAGTTCCTGATCCAACCTCCAACAGAATGAAGCGAAGATATACGACAAAGCAGGAAACAGTGCAGTCACAATTATTGATGAATGGAATGGCCCTATTTGCCATTCTAGTATTAAACTTTTTCCTCTTTATGCAGTATCACAGTACACACATATGCCACAATAAGGCTTAACTATCACAGGAAATGCAACCCAGCAGCCTAGATGTATGGTTTCCCTCAGGGCAGAACTTCGGTACACATTATGAAGCAAACACAGGGTTCCAAAGCCTGAGTTTGCCTTGCAATGCTAATGCATGTGTGTGGCACATTTACAAGGCAGGACTGGTGTATGTAATCCTTTCCCCATCTATCAATTCTCCCTTGCAACAGCTAAATCCTGCCCAGTTGTTTCCCCCAATGGACTTGGAGGTTGGAAATAAGCGTAGCTGGAGGAATAAAAGCTGGAGGGGGGAGGGAATGCTGGAGAGAATAAGCAGATGGGGAAAGGTGAGGTAATTCCTCCTGCTGCTAATTCTGCCCCATAAATCATATTACGATCAAACAACGAATTATTGTTTGGGAAACGTTGTTTGCAGAAGCAACGTTTAGTTCCACCTTTTGTGTCACAACACTTGCATGTTAGCAGGGATGTATCTAAGCAACTAGGTCACGAGTGCGAGTCATTTTTGCATGAGTGTGAGTCTGAGTCAGTGCCAACATTTTTGGGCAAGTACGAGTCAAGTGCGAGTCACTTTTGCACAAATGTGAGTCGAGTACGAGTAAGGCCAAAAACCACGAGTCACAAGTCAAGTCACTTTGGGGAAAATGGCTTTTTCCCCTGAAAATGGGGTGGGTGTCTGTGTGGGGGGACCTCTGAGGCTTTTAAAGCACCCACTTGACTTCCCCTATGCCCTTTCCCTCACCTCTCAGTCTTGTCACCACCCATCTGGTTTGGGAAAAACAAGCGTGTCTACATTCAAACCATTTATTATTCGCTCCCTGCCCCCTTCCCTTGCTGAGCCGAGCATCCCTTGGGCTCTGAGTTTTGGTCAACGAGGAGGAACCGCTGCGGCAGCTTCGCCTTCCCTCACTCCTCCCCACCCCTCGTGCTCGGAGTTGTGGCCAATGGCGAACAGACGGCAACAAAAGGGGGGGACTCCGAGCCGCTTTCCCACCCCCTTGAAAACCCTTCCTCCCTGCTGCCCTTCTCCTCCGAGGTCTCCACTGCACCTGCCTGCCTGCGTTGATGCCGGCCATTAAAGGAAAATGACTTGGAAATGGCAAGTCATTACCCCCATGAGTGCGAGTCCCGTGGGTCATGAGTACGAGTCAGGGAAAAAGTGACTCAGTCGCACTTGCGAGTCGAGTCATTTGACTCGAGTCCACATCCCTGCCTGTTAGTGCTAGAATTTCAAATATACAAGCCACAGACAATGTATTTCTAATTTGCCTTTTGCCACATATTAAATAAAACCATCTCCATTAGAGACAGTTTGCCAAGGTTGAGCCAGTCCACTCCTACGATGTGATGTGGTGTGGTGATTTTTATCTCTCCTTTTGCAACACTGTTGGAAGATATATATTTTACACACAAACACAGTCTCCAAAACTGGCACACCAAGAATTGTGATGTTACTGTACAATCTAGCAAAGAGCCACAAATGCCTGGAAAACTGCTCTAATTGGAAAATTAGTGCTAAACATAAGAGAAACTGCAAGTTGTAGAAAGGGAAAAATGGAGAATGTGTACATAGTGCTCTAGAGACAATTCTACTAAACAAATTTAAGTCAGACAAAAAGACATCTAAAAAAGGCATAATTCTACTTTGCACATATATTTTAAATATAGCATTGTTTCTTCTTCCATCTGGATATTCTCTTCTCATTCTCCCTTTTTACAAAACTGCTGACTTTAATCCTGCATCCAGGCACGCATGCTCAAATTAAATAAGTAGGATCCAAGGTGACAAAAGCGAGTGGAGAACTGAGGCAATATTTCAGGAAACAGCTATATCAGAAGCAGAGTAGCAAACCATAGCCATTATTTCTCCAGTATGCCCCCTCCTTTTGCAAAACAAAACTCAAGCTGTCTCTGAAATGTTTCCTGCAAGTCTTTCAGTAATTTAGTCCGAACGTGACACAATACTCAGAATCAAAAAGATTCCTACTGTAAACCCAGTGGCTTATGCACAACTGTATATAGATGTGACTGACATGGGGAGTTGATGGCTGCGGTAATCTTAGCCCCATTTTATTCAAGAAACAAAAGAAATCTAACTTTCATGGGATCAGAAGATTAGACCACAAGAGTACACAAATGCAGCATCTCTGAGGAAGACACAGAAAATGCAAGACAAAAAAACTTGTGCCTGAACTTCATATAGAGAAACTGCTAAACTAAGCCTAGGACTTTTTCTAGTTGTCTAACAGATGAGATGGACATGTTTTAAGGACTGCCTGTGCAGATGAATGAAAAATATTTCACATACATATACCTACCTACCTGGGACTGATTTTATATAATTCTCTTTTCAGCTGCTTTGGGCAGCTTAGATCAAAGTAGTAAGAGCCATGGTTGAATTGATAAACGCATGTCAGTTTTCTCCCCTAGACTTGCCATTGCAATGGCTCAACTCAGATGACAATCCTCCAAAACAGTTTGAAGAATTGTTAACTAACTACCTGCTTATGAGCCCCTTCCTTCTCCATCCACTCCTGTTTAGCAATAGCCCTAGATTGCTGCGACATCTCAACGATCAAACTAGGATTAACATCTGTCTTTCAAATCACGGTTTCTGATACTGGTTTAGAAGGCAAGCATTAACCACCACTTGCCAGTTCAGATGTCATGAGTGACAAACTACGGTTAGCAGTGAACAGAAAACTACGGTTAGCAGTGAACAGAAAATACAGAGGGAAGGAAAGAGTGTGCAGCTCATTTCCAATCTGTGGTATGCTATCTAGAGCCTATATAATTTAAACATTTGAGTTAGTCTCCTCAATTACTTTCCTTTCAGAAACATTCATTAAAATGCATTTTTTCTTTAAAGTCTGAAGAAAAATAAACGTTTGAAATGCATTTATCAATCCTTTCTATTCTAATCCACACCCATTTACATCAGTACTGTGGCCTAACTTAACTCATGGCTACTAATAAACCAGTTCTGTATCTAGTTAGGATTTTTTCTTCACAAAGACTGTCCAGACAATGCTGTATGACTACTGTAAGCATATAGTACAGAATAGTATTTTGGATGCTTAAATAGGTGCCTACTGCTTCACCCTTGTCAACTTTCATTTTCAACTGCTTAAAAGAGGTAATCAGATTTGTGAAGCATGACCTCCCCTTTACAAACCTAGGCTAATTAGGCTAACTAAGTTTGACCAGAAGGTACCTGTGCAGGTGTGTTCTTCAGAGACCACCTGGAACATTAAAAGGACAATGGATTTCATGTTTAAAATATCTTCACAACTCAAGACAATCCTACTGCAAGGTCTGCCTGTGTATTTTTTTGTATTGCTCTTATTGTTTGTTAAATGTGATACTCTGACTTTTAAAGATGCCAACATAAATTCTAAACTCAACTTAATTATGAAGTCTTGTAAATTAACTAGAGGCATTTCCTAGTCTCTTAACAAGTAGACACGTTATTTTACACTCGCACAAGATGTGAAATATATTATCTACTGTGACGCAGTGCTTACCTCTAAGTATATGGACGGTGGATTATGCTCTCCCCCAAACTTGTCCAGCAGGGCCTCTATGTGCTCTTGCGTTAACTTTATCATCTGTTTGATATTCCACACCTAAAAATGAATAGATATTTCAATAAACCTGGAAAATGTATTAATTAGAAAGTTTCAAACCTATAAACGATATATACTGAGGACCAATTTATCTGCTGATATAGCCAGAAGTCACCTCCCTTTATGTAGATCAGGGGTGGCCAACCTTTCAACATGAATGCTCCTGAACCTTTAATGGTTGTATAGGTGAGGGCATTTCAGCAGGTGCAGCTGCTGTAGCAGCACCATCAGCAATTGCAGCTGCCAAGATTCTGGCTTCTACACAACTCTTAAGAACGCAGAGGCCCTAATGGTGGAAGGTTGGCCACCTCAGATGTAGATAGATGCAGGTCCATCTGCCACTGCATGTACAACGTAACAGTATACACACATACACCCCACCCAATTTTCATAACCTTTCATGCCTTGAGCTGGTCCACACAGTGAATCTGGCAAATGACTACAGGCAGCGGGGCACAGTCCCATGAATATCCTCCACTGCTCACACTGCAAGTTCCCAATACGCAAGCCAGCCCAGAGAATGCATAAATCTGTGCTGCACATGCATGATTTGTAGCCAGAGATTCCCAGTAGGAAGCATTGAACAATTTCTATTTCACCCGCTTTCATCCTCAACCCCCATCAATGCCAGCATGATCACTACTCTGTACTGAGTATAAAACTATTTATAGAAGACATACAAGAAGAACAGTAGCAATTACCCAAAGAACAACACCTAAGAATTTAAATGTTTCCTCCTGTAAGAAAATATACAGTACATTTAATGTTCAGGCTATCACCTCAAAGGCTTAACCATCTGTCAGACTGCAGAAAACAGCAATAGAGAGCTTCACCCAACATGGTAACTCAAGAGATGTTTTCCATTCACCCAACACATTACAGCCAAGATGAAAGTGTTATTACTTTAGCAAAATAAACTTGTTGTAGAAGTTTGCAAGCCCAACTAAATTGTGAAAACAAAGCATTAAGGATACCCCTATTGACACCTTCCTCTCACATGGGATCACTCAAAATAGGCTCAACTCCAAGAACCTACTTTCTCCTCCCAGGCTAACAACAGTAGGTTCTAGGTTCCAGGTCTTTGAATTACACACCTTATACAGTTAGTGCTGGACTTCATGGCAAAAATGTGGGCAATACTCAAGTAAGCCTCAGTGGCCCTATAAGGTACTTTAAAGTAAGGGCCTTTTTAAGATTCCCACAAGGTCCCACAGATTTTAAGGTTCCACAGATTTTGTGCAGTTTCCTAAAAACCAAAACTATGCACACAAAGAAATGGTTTTCAGGTTTTAGTATACTCACAGCGCAATCTGACTTAACTTTTTTGCCGTTGTAATCAGCGGCCCAGCGAGAACGGGAGGCCCTAGAACGGAAAAGGGATTCAAATCCCCTTTGAATTCCTCTTTTGGAGGGGATTTGAATCCCTTTTCCGTTCTGGGGCCTCCCGTTCTCGCTGGGCCGCTGGTTACACAGGCAAAAAAAGTTAAGTCGAATTGCGCTGTCAAGAAAATAGAAAAAAAAATTAGTGGATCAACTTCCATTTCATTCAAGGCATGATACTACAAAGGAGGGGCAAGGGAGTTATCCAGTTTCAGGGGGTTTCTCTAATAGAACCCAGAAATCATACATCTACTGTTATCTCAATAATTAGCATCCTCGTTTCTTTTGCAGGGGTTATGCTGCATTTCAGATGTGTCAGATGTGATACCTTAATAGATGGTTAGTATTTATGCCAAGATAATGTCAATGTAAATAAAGTTTTCAACTACAACAAAACAAAACAAAAAACACAAAAAACCATGCATTTTGGGGGGAAAGCAAACAACTATTAAGAGATACTTTATAGAAAATAAAAATGACTTGATCAATCAATCAAGCAAACCCAGGAAAAGACAACTGATTGGCATCGTTCAGATGTGAGTATGATTAGAATTTCCGGATGGATAACACTGGTCAACACACTTTTTCTGGCATAAAGTATTCCAATGGTTGTAAGGTAATTTTGGGGCGCTGATTCCAAATCTGGCATCAGTTTTTGTCAATCACATCAGGTTTTTGAGATCAAATATTGCATTTGTTACAATCAATGAAAAACAGCAAATTTACACTTGTCTACATTTTTTTTTTCCTGGCCTGGACTTTTGCAGCTGTTTTAGACTAATTTCAGGGTGCCGATTCCAAATCTGATCTCAGATGAAAATGCACTATCACATCTCGTATCACATCAGATGCACTATCACATCTCGTTTTTATGCTATCACATCAGATGCACTATCACATCTCATTTTTATGCTATCGGCATACCCCATTTTCATGATGCCAAACCTGATGCCAGATTTGGAATCAGCGCCCCAAAATTACTTTAAAAACCATTGGAATACCTTATGCCAGAAAATGTGTGTTGACCGGGTACCCCCTTATCACGGTCCAATTTTCTGAAGTACCCCCTGCTAATTAATTGGATTAATCAATTAATTAATTAGGTAATTAATCGTTAAGTAAAAAAGTACTAACAATTTTAAATGTGAAAAAATGTCTTATTTAACCCTCTGTGTGTGTGTGTGTGTGTGTGAGTGTGTGTGTGTGTGAGAGAGAGAAACATATGCAAGGATCTCTTTTTTTCTCCAAGTCACACTTCCCAAAATCAGCTCCTCCCTCCCCCACCCCACCAAAGTACATTTTCCAAAATACAAAAATAAGCCCAAAAGCAAAATCAGAGAGACAGAAGGGCTCCGAAAATAATTACAAATTAAAATCCATGTTAATTAACACTTAATTAGCTGCTGATGGGGCAGATAAGGGGCAGGGCTTGGCGTACCACCAGCAAGAAGTCCGCATACCCCTAGGGGTACCCGTACCACAGGTTGAGAACTTCTATTGTAGCCATTGTTAGATCACGCCCTGCAGAAGGAAAATATTAAATAAATTTGGGTATCTACATAAAATGATATTATAAACACACTATCCTAAAAATACAGCACCATATTTTAACACTAAAGCAGTCACTGACTCGCAACAACTTGCAATCTGGAACTAAGTTAATTTCGGGTAAAATCAATGAAAATGGGGTATGCCGATAGCCTAAAAATGAGATGTGATAGAGCAAATCTGAGATCAGATTTGGAATCAGCACCCTGAAATTAGTCTAAAACAGCTGCAAAAGTCCAGGCCAGAAAAAAAAGGTTTTTTGTAGACCAGTGTAAATTTGCTGTTTTTCATTGATTTTATCAAATGCAATATTTGATATCTCAAAAACCTGATATCTCAAAAACAATAGAATTCACAGATCCACTTCCTTGCTTTGGAAGCTTATCCAAAAGAGCAGAGATATAGGCTTCAGGAGTAGAACAACATGCATCATCAGTTTTCAGTCTCTGTTTTTTGGCCTATCTTTCCCCTGGACTGTTAAGTTTCATTGCTTCCCCCCCCCCATTCATGCCTATTAATTTGAATCTCTACAAATATGAGCAGCAGCATGCACAGATACAGCTTAAAATGCACAGATACAGGTTAAAATTAATAATTTGAATCTCTACAAATATGATAGACAAAAAACTGATGCCAGATTTTGAATCAGCACCCTGAAATTAGTCTAAAACAGCTGCAAAAGTCCAGGCCAGAATTTATTTATTTTTTTGTAGACCAGTGTAATGTTGAGTTATTGGTCAGACAATTAAGGAAGCAAAGAAATCACTTAAAGAGAGAGCTGCATAAATATGGAAGTGATTTGAGAAGAAATGCAACATTGGCTGCAAACCTAGACATGCTAACTTAGGGATTTACAGCCCAATCCTGTCTACGGCTGCTGTAGCGTGCAAAGGCATGCTGCGTTGGATCCTAGGCAAGACTGGGCCCATGCCAGCAAAGCTGGAGCAAACCTCAGGGGAAAGCCCTTGGGAGAGCCCCAGTGGCCCCTATGGACCTCTTCAGATGTGTGCCGGCAAAATGGCCCACGCAAATCTGAGGAGCCGGTGCTAGGTTGGCCATGCCCAGGACGGGGGATAGGAATCGGCGGAGCACGCTGCTAATGATCCCTCCCCCATCCCTGGTCTGGCGGGCCAATCACCCCCTCCCCTGCCAACCCAGTCCGCCGCTCCGCCGACTGGCGGGAACTTACCTGCTCGGCACAGCAGTCTGGCTGGATGCCAGGTGGGTAGGCCAGAGCAGCCTCAGCGTTGATGGGGCCTACTGGCTGGGTCTCTCAGCTGTTTCTGTTCCTTATCTCCCTGAGATATCTCCCATTTATACTGTTCTGTATCGCTTCCTGTATATACAGCATTGAACCACTAGGTGGCGCAGGCAAGAAGCAGGCAAGCCTTTTATTTCCTGTTTCTTTTCTTTTATTTCTATTTTATTGCTGTATTTGAGCTGTATCTGTGCAAGCTGCTGCTCATATTTGTAGACATTCAAATTAATAGGCATGAATGGGGGGGGGAAGCAATGAAACTTAACTGTCCTGGGGAAAGGCCAAAAAACAGACTGAAAACTGATGATGCATGTTGTTCTACTCCTGAAGCCTCTCTCTCTGCTCTTTTGGATAAGCTTCCAAAGCAAGGAAGTGGATCTGTGAATTCTATTGTTTGAAGAAGAAAAACACCACAGTGGCTTAATTGCTGCATTTGTGACACTATCATCTATCTAGTGCACATATTTAAGTTAAATTTTATTTATTTATTTATTTATTTATTTGTGCAGGTGGTGCTTCAGAAAATTTGACTATGACAGGTGGTACATCTGGTGACAAAGGTTGGGAACCTCTGGGCTACATGAATCTCCCAGGGCACAGAGTTCCATAACCTGGGTTTTGTCAAAGAGAAAGTCTTTTCTCATGTTGCAACCAACCACATTTCTGACATTGGCAGGACACCACCTCCCCAGAACACCTGACAAAATAGCCAAGATCATATGGGAAGAAGTGGTCCTTTAAGTATCCTCATCCCTGTTTAGAGCTTTGAAAGCAACAGCAGACACTTTGAACCCAGAAATAGATCAGAAACCAGTGAAGGTAGTACAGTGATTGAGTCAACTTGTTCCAGAAAACCAGATCTGGTTGGAACTTCAGCTGGTGCAAAATACATCAGCTAAAGTTTTAAAACATTTTTAAAGGCAGCTTCCCAAGCACAGCATGTTACAGTAATCCAACCATGCTGCAACTAAGGTTCTTCCTCTAGGAATGGGCTCAACAGCACAGCGTAGGCTGGTGCATCGAACATACTCCTAGCTAGTGACTGGTCACCCAGGAGTACAACCAAACTGCTGACAACAACATGTACAACCACATTCAAAACAAGCTTCCTGATTTCTAGAGCAACAGTTCTACTAACCCAGAACACTTCTGTCTTGTCTGGATTAAGTCACAACCCACCTTTTTCATGAAGCCCTTAACCCAGTCCCCTAGTCTTCATATTCTACTGTAACCAAGTCTGACTACATGTACATGCAATAATCATGTTTTATTTTCCAGCTTATCCCTGCATCCACTTCCCTCTCCTTCCTCGGTTTTTCCTTGTGTCAATTTTCAGATCATAAGCACCTAGGATTGGAGACCTGCATTGTAAAGCACCATGCACTTGTTATTACACCAATTACAAGTATTTCAATTACAGTAACTGAAAACAAATAGAAAACTGGAATGTAACAGCTGAGTGACAATATTTTCTTACGAGATTATAACAAAGTTATTTGCTTCCAAGAGATCACCGTCCTTAGCCAATGGTCATCTTTCAAAGGGAGTAATGCCTCAGCGATGATCAGGAGAGAATATCAATCAGTTTCATATCTCTCTGTATTACCCAAAATAAGTAAGATGACCTCAGTGGTTCCCAAACTGGGAGGCGCGGCTCCCAAACCAGCCAGGGGAACCGTGGAGTGCCACAGAATCCTCTCGGAAAACAGTGCAATGCCAATTGGCAGGCATCAACATAATGTAATGGGGAGCCACGGCCAATGGACAAGGGAGCCGCAGGTCGAAAAAGTTTGGGAAACGCTGCAGTAAGTGATACATCTCTATTTTCAATTGCTGTGAGCCAAGTTATTTTTTAATTGACAAAACTGATTTCAACCATGGACAAAATTCAATTGTTCAAAGGCTGCAAAACAAAAAGAATATAATTGTTCATTAAATACTGTCCATATATTACAATGGCAGGGAAGACTGGCCCTATTTATTATGGTTGCATAAGCGGTTACAGCATTTTACATTTCTAAACAGTTGCAATAATTGGAGGGGGAAAAATATAGGGACACTTTTTTTCCCTTTCCAACAGCTTGCCTGCCAGGTTGATTATGAAATAGTCACCTTGCATTTTTCCCCCTCAAGAATCAAACATCATCTCTTTCAAGCTGAGTTGGCAAACCACATCATTTTCAATTGATAACACTGCTAGACTGCTTAGACATTCTTCAAGCTGTACCAACTACAGGCAATTCTTTCCAATAGACAATATACTGAGGGCTCCTGGCCACTCCCACAACAGTCACTCTGCACCCAATATTTCATCACCAGTTGTGTTCCTTTTAGGCATGAAAAGTGACCACAAGACAATAGGTGCTCAATTTCTAAAGCATTAAGCTGAACACAGCCCACCAACCATGTGTGGCAGTCTTATCAGGGCTTGATAAACCACCTGGTTTTGGTGCCAAACTGAGGGCTGCAAAAAACAGGGGATGGGTAGGGCGCGGAGAGTGTCAACCACCTGGCAAGCCATAATACATGGCTGGTGCATTCAGTACCTGGTGGGTCATTAGTTACACAGGACTATCCAAGGACACACACAAAAAACCCTTTTTGACCTTTATAGTCCTCAACCAAGGCAGGAAATTAAAATTATACATTTCAGGCCAATAAGTGCTAGACACCCCTATTAAGTAAGCATGCCAAATACCAGACACACAACGTAATTCTCATCTTCCACTAAGAGAGCAAAATCAACTGGAATCCTAGGCTCAATCAAAATCAAGGAACTGTATCCGCATTCATTGTCCAAACAATCCACCCACAGCCTCAAAACAAAAGCTTAGCTGAACTTTCTCGAAAGGCAAATTAAGGAGAGACACAAGAAAATTTTGTCATTTTCAGCTCACTGATCCTTAAATGCAGCACTACAAAAGGGGGGGGGGAAAGCTGCAACTAGACTAAAACAGACACACACTGCTATGTTGGCTTACTAGCAGTAAAATGTGCAATACTAAAGCAGATACCCACCAGAGGCAGTGGTCACAAACTGCAATTCAAAGTGTAGAAGCAAAAGAGTCATTATTTCTGGACACCAAGAGGAGTATACTGTCAATGTGACATGAAAGATCTGCTTTCTGTCAAATATTCTGAAGTGAATACAGCTGGGGAAAAAGGAAAGTTTAAATGGAAACTGAATGAAGATCCTTTCATCAATACGTAATGATCAAGAAAGGGTTCTAAACGTCTGAAATGTGCCACATAAATGCTTATTATTATTATTATTATTATTGACACATGGTGCCTGAAACTCTGCTGTATCACAGGGTCTCCTGCCTCAGCTCATTCATACACACAGACCACTCCATTCAAGTCCTCTCATTGCAATGTCTGACTTGCAGCAGTTCTGTCACATCACTGTCTTGGAGAGGGGGCCAAAGTTCAGCGGTAGAGGCACATGACTTGCATGAAGGAGTTACCTAGTTCAGGTAAGAAGTCTGAAAAATGTAGCATGCCGCCCCTATTGCCTATCTACTCCAGGCCAGAAAAAAGCCTCCTCTATAGCTCACCACCACTCTCCTGCAAAGACGCTGAGAATTCACTGTTCTCTATGTTGGATCCAAAAGATATCTCCTGCACTCTGGATCCCCTCACCTTTGATGACCAAACACCAAAACAAAATTGTGAACAGTGTAGAGCAGTGGTTCCGTACCCTTAGGAGACCACGAATCACTGAGGCAAAAATTGGAATCGTCATGGACCACATCCAACCCCTACCCCAAAAAATACAATTACATTTGTAATAATTAAAGATTTATTAGGTCTCATACTTACCTTTATACGCAACTTATTGTTCAATATTTTGTATTGTGATTTTAAAAAGAAAACAGAATATAAACTGAATGGGGTGGGTATCTTAATATGAAGTTTGCACTTGCATTTGCTTCACTAGCTGCAAAATTCTTGGGTTGATAATACTACTCAAAGTGAGGGTCGGCACTTATTAAAATTACCAAAGGCTGAGTTTATTTGTTTGTTGGTGAGAGCTCGTGGTCCACTTTTCAGGGTCTTGCGGACTACCTGTGGTCCACGGACCACTGGTTGGAAAGCACTGGTGTAGAAAGTTCAAAGAAATATATACAGAATTCTCTCAAAGACTAGAACTCATAATCATCCAATTATACTGTATGTCAGGGGTTCTCAATCTTGGCGCAGCCGCAACCCACCTTGTCCTCCGGCGGTGGTATCGCAACCCACCTCCTGCAGCTGCTCCCGGCCCAGGACGGCCTGCCAATATGATCAGAAGTCGCGTCAGCGAAACCAGAAGTGACCCAGAAGTAATTTCCAGAGGCCTTCTGAGGCCCACAGGGGCCGTCCTGGGCTGGAAGCAGCTGCAGGAGGTGAGTCGCAACCTGGGAGTGGCCTCCAGTTGCTTCTGTTTGGCTCAAATTTGGAGCCAAACAGAGGCGAGGGTGGGTGGGCATAGTCCACCTCCGCATCGGGCCACAACCCACCAGGTGGGTCACAACCCACAGTTTGAGAAGCCCTGTTTTATGTGATTAGTGGTAGGGTCCAAGACAAAGGGGAAGTATTTAGTCACCCAACACATAACTGAATTCATACCACCTGTGGCAACAGCCACAAGCTTAGAAAGCTTTAAAAAGGATTTGAGAATTTAGGGGGGGGGGGGGAGAATCATATCTGTCCAGGATATCTGGCAGCATACCTCTAGTAACTGGAAAACAACTGAGTCCTGTTCACATCATTCCTGGGGCATCTGATTGGCCACTGTTAAAATGCAGTGCTGACTAGAAAGCTATGGTCTAATCCAGCAAGGAAGTTCTTATATTCCTATTCAAATATTATGACTTTAACCATGTGTGCTACCTACAATTTATTGAGGTGGCTATCAACCAAGAAATGTCTAAGGATGTAATAATAAACATATTTACTAGGGAGTAAGGCCCATTTGTAGGAAGCTGTCTTCCACTGCATCAACCCATTGGCCTACTATCTAGGTCTGTGTACATGGACTGGCAGCAGCTCTCCAAATTTTCAGACAGGCGTCTTTTCTCAGGCCTACCTGGAGATGCCAAGGATTGAACCTGGGATCTTCAACATCCAAAGCATGTGCTCTACAACTGAACACACCAAACTGCCCTTCCCAATTGAACACACCAAACCATTGAATAAATATGCATACAGTTGTGATGTAAATCCTATACTTGTCATCTCCTAATGACAACTTCTCCTGGCAACATTTCTTAAAATGACACAGAATATACTAAAGAAAATTGCAAAGTGTAGTAATACCTACTGAATTGTGCCTTCACTAAAGAGATATTATTTTGTCCTACAGAACCACCACTTGATGTTTCTGTTGAAAGAAAGTGAATGTATGCCTACAATAATTGTGGAGAAAGAATAATCTATAAGAAGTGTTATTTAACACTTTATTGCCAACCACATTCTGTCCATAACATAGAAGCTATACTAGAAGCCCTCTGGGGAGGGTCAATCTGCAACACAAAGGTAGTTCCTGATACAGCTCTGAA
The DNA here is from genome assembly GCA_026170595.1 of Plestiodon gilberti rubricaudatus. Taxonomy (NCBI): domain Eukaryota; kingdom Metazoa; phylum Chordata; class Lepidosauria; order Squamata; family Scincidae; genus Plestiodon; species Plestiodon gilberti. Next base: position 113,887,451 of record JANXHW010000005.1, read on the forward strand.
CATGGAAATTCATGGAAGTAGTTCTACAAAAAACAAGCACTACCCAGAGATAATTCAACAAGCCACCTTTGCATCTCTTACTCATGTGTCCCTTCCCCCACCCCTGTCCTTGTGAGCTATTTTAGAAGTATTTACTTATTGCAGACATTCATGTGAACAAAAGTTCCCAACCTTGTTCAAAAAAGGCCGCATCACAGATCAATACAGAGAGTCTGATTTGGGTGCTGAAAACCATGATCTGCCTCCTCCCCCAACAAGAAGCCAAATGCCAAGTTCCTAGGAAAGCCTGCGGGCATACCCTGTTCGTGCCAAGGTGCTGTTCACAGAGCACATGTGACCATGTCTGTTTTTAATATTGATGCAATCTACAGGGAATTTTTAATCCTACTGACTTAGAAGGGTTACGATCCAGCCATCCTACTTGGCTCCGCAAGCTGGCCCTGTCAAGCACAGGAACCCAACCTCTCCCGAAAATAGTCAAATACAGAGATATAAAAACAAACAGCGATGCCCTGTTTGTTCATTGCATTCCCTTGGCTTCCTGTGGCCACACAGGCAGGGTCAGAGGGAGTCACTATTACACTTGCTAGAGAGGGGGAAAGAGTGGATAGACCATTGCTCCTGGCAGAAAAATAGCATGTGGGCAAGAAAAACCTGTGTGTATTTGGGTGTGAGAGAGAGTGGGAATGGAGTGGGGGGGGGGGGAGAAAGAAAGAGCAAGAAATCAGGGGATTGTGTGCCCAGATGCAAAAGAAATGACTTAGGGCAGGAAAGTACTGTACTTACAGTGGCAGGGGAAGAGGGCAGGAGGAAAGTACTGTACTTACAGTGGCAGGGGAAGACACACAACAAAACAGGGAGGAATCCTGAATCATACTACTAGGTGTTCTTGCTCTCTCTCACACACACACAGGCTCACACACACACAGGTGACAGCCGGCTAGAACTGCCAACTTTTCAACATCCCTCTGTAGCTGTGCCCTTACCAGCAGCTTGAGGCATATACCTAAGCAGGTGATCGTGGTGGCCTCTATGCTGAGAAAAGCTTCACCTGCTGGTTTCCTACAGAGCAAGCTGCTGCTGCCTGTGGCACAAGAGCAGGCCCGGCTGGGTTATTTCGTTTCTTCCTGGTCAGCTGGCAACCTTTCCCTCCCTCGACACACTCCATACAACCCACCCACCACACGTATTCGGCATCCTCTCCCATTCCAATCAGTACAAGCAAGCCCGCATTCCACGCTTAGGGCTGTTGCTGCCGTTCCCCAGCCTGAGCCGCTCCCGATATCCCGTAGAGGCAGAGCAGCCTGTCTCGCCTCATCGGATGGGGGGGGGGGGGGCTGCCTCGCGCAGCGATGCCAGGCCTCCCTCGCCCCTTCCTCACACACACCCGGGTCTCACCTCCTCAGGAATGGCGGGGTCTCCCCCGGCGCTGGCACTGCCCGCCGTATAACAGGCCCCGGGCGGAGGCGGCTCGGGCTCCATGTCCCCGTTGAAGAGCGAGGCCCCCTCGGCGCTGCCGCCGCTACTCAGCGCCGCCATCTTGGAACGAAGCGCTGAGGGGGCTGGGATGGGGGAGGAGGGAGAAGGGGAGGGGGAGCCGTGTCGCCCCTGACGACCCGGCCGCCCCCAACCGCGACCCGTAGCTGAAGAAGGGGGTGGGGTAATGGGGAGGAGGAGGAGAAGGAGAAGCCGCGGGAGAAGGAAAACGAGCAACAGAATTCGCCAAGAGTCTTCCAGGCGGCCAGAGGCGACTACACGTCACACGCCGAGCGTGACGTCACCCAGAATCGCCGCCTGTGTCAATGCGCATGTCCGGGGTACGTCACCGGGAGACACCCTGACGTCACGACGCGACCCCCCCTCACGTCACCAAGGGAACCCGGAGGGCGCGGAACTGCTTCGCCACACCCCCTTGTTGTGGCATGCAGTTGTCTCCTCCCTGCGTGCTACTTCTTTGATCCTCCTGACTGACAATCCAAACCTGCTAACTTTAAACCATGCTAATGTATTTAAATACAAAACAGTTTAACACTGCTGAGGAGTGATGTGCTTTATTTTTTTTAAGCAAACACAAAAAGAAAACCAAAAATAAAAGTGGACACATAGAACATTTTAACACTTGTCTCCCCGTAAACCCTCACAACTACAGGGGTCAAAAATAAACTATCTAGAAACCCAGGGTCACTACAGAGTTATCTGAAGCTGCACCCCTATATACACTTACATGGGAGCAAGTTCCATTGTAATAAATGGGACTTCTGAGTAAACATGTATAGATTGCTGTGTAGATGGGATAGTACTAATGACAATACACAATTGATTTCATTGTTTTCAAAAAGAATGCTTATAGAACAATTATTTTGATATATTTCTTCATTCTTTACAAAATAAAAAAGGTAAAGGTGACCCCTGACAATTAAGTCCAGTCGTGTGCGACTCTAGGGTGTGGTGCTCATCCCCAACACAGAGCCCAGTGCTTATCAGGACACTTGTTAGTGAAGCATATCTTTTGATTAGATAATTTAGAAGTGAAACTTTAGCTTAAAGTGTGTGTGATCTTCATCTATGGAGGCATGTATTCCAGTTATTTATTTCCCAGTCATTCTCTAAGGATGTCAGAGTGGTGTTTTAATAAACTGACCAGATGAAAAGGTGGCATATACTGTAGCTCAGTCAATGGAGGGAGCCACACAGTCTCACCTGTCCCTCTGCTGCAGCCAGGTGAAACGGTTGCTAAGAGAGAATCCTGGGAGAGGAAAAGTGAAATAGCGGTTGGTCCTACTTGAGCCAGTGGAGTACAGCATGATACGTGCGCTGTCCCACCTCTCTACTGCAGCCACCTGAACTATTGGCATAGGGTTGTCCTCAAGATTACTGTGAGCCACACATTTTGATCCCAAGACTTGGCATTTGTATAAGTATTAAATGTTAGCAATGCATTGCCACCTCTATCACTATTTGCTTGCTAGCAGGAGGTGTGGTCTGAGGGCAGGTGGTGTGGTCTGATGGTTATGCTGCCCTACTGCCTGAAGAGCTAAGCAAGAATCTATGCCCTGGATGGGAGACAAGAATGCTGGACTGACAAGCTGTAGTTACCCCTTGGGGCAGAACAGAGTCGCTGCTGTGTTGATTAGCCCCCACAGTGAGAGAGTGTATGAGAAGGTCGGCTGGCAAGAACGGTGAACAGCTTGAGAATCCTGCCTGGGCTGATTTATGGTTGCTGCAGAAGCTCCAAAAGTGTGCAGCCAGAAGAGAGAAGCATGTGGTGAAGGAAGACATCTATTGAGGGTTCTGTGAGTAACCCTATTGAAAAATAGTGGTTTGGATAAGCCTGCCTGTGTAAACCACCTTGAATGCTGTGTAAAAAATGGAGAAAGGTGGTATCATAAATACTTTAAATAAATAAATATCAAGAGCCATTTCTAAAACTTCAACATTTTGGAAGATATTTTAGTCCTATTCCTTTCTCCTTCGCACATCCAACATTCTTCAGAGGGGAGACTCCGTTATTGCACTTGCCAAGTGGAGAAAGTCAGATGAAGAAATATTGTTTTCAATAGAGTGTGAGAAGCCTGTGGGTAGCGAGGAGGAGGAGGAGGAGGAGAAGAAAAGAGTTTAAAGTATTGCAAGAAGTAAAATCGGAAAGAGGGCCGGGTCAGACAGCAAAGCAAGCAGCAGTGGTAGAGAAAGTTGGAGTCACACACCTTCTCTTGCCACCTCTTGTTACAAAGGATGGATCTGGCTGACAGAGAGAGACACAGGGTGCAAGTAGAAAAAGGTGCTCACTGGACCTCAACACAGGTCTTTAACATCCACCCACCCTTTAAGAAGCAATACCTATTTAAGTGAACTCTGTTAAGTGTTCTTTGCCTCAGAACAGAGTATAAGCCATGTATTATTTCTCAGAGCATATTCTTTTCACTATGTAACAAATTATATACATTTCAGTTCCAAACCTAGGGGGCAAGGGAGGAGGAAGCATTCTCCGGCCTATAACTAGGTCCTTTTTGGAACACAACCTCAGCAACTACCTTACCCTGAAGGACACACCGGATGGAACTGTGGGCGTTTCATAGATGGGGAATCTGCCATAAATAGTACTGCGTGAAGACAAGGTCATGTGCTAACAAGAACTAGAGAACATGGCCCTCATCTAGCACTAGCTACAGGCAACTGGTAAACCTGCATGGAGACCTGCATTCCATCAAAACAGGACTAGACAAAGCTGCCTTGTACCAAGCCAGTCCATCTAGCTCATTATTGTCGACATTAAATGAAAGCAGCTTTCGAGGTTTCAGACACAGGGTCCTTCTCAGTCCTACCTGGAGATGCCAGAAATCGAACCTAGGACCTTCCAAGTACAAAGCTGATGCTCTATCACTGAGCTATAGCTCTAAGGAACATGAGCAGGATGTAATGGGTACCAGATGAGCATCGCAATTCAGTTGTACATCCAGAAATGTATCAGGAGGAGTCTACGGCTATATGCTGATCTTCCTTGTTGGATTAGCACACACACGTGCGTGCGGACTGTTAATTACAGAAATCTATCTTATCTACATGCTTTTTGTTGATTCAAAAGGTTATTAAATGATTCAAAGTTGAAGACTTAGTTTTAGCAGTAGTGCATAACTTATTGTAAAAAAAAAAAAAAAGCACCCTAGAAATTGAGATGCATTTTCTTTACCACTTAGAACAGAAAAAGTGATCTCATAGGCAACAATAGTCTACCATCAGCCTCCAAGTATTCTTTGGCAACTGAGAAACAACAATGAAGTAAAATAAAGGACAACCCCCCTCCCTGCATCTGGATTCTCAGTGAAACATAGGGATCTTTTTTTTTTTAAAGACAGTGCACATTGTAAAAAAAAAAAATATCAGTGTATCTATAGCTCCTAAGAGACAGGGCTCCAGTCAGCACGAAGCCTAGGTGGGAAAGCTGCAGGAAAGGAGAAATGATGTATTCTTTCCCCCCTCTCTCCCAACCTTCTATAGGGTCAAGCTGCCAGCCCCTGAACTTGAATAAGGAAGCAAGTGGTTCTGGAGAGTGGGAAATGCAGGAATGTATCTAAGTCACTAGGTCACGAGTGCAAGTCATTTTTGCAGGACTGCGAGTCAAGTGCAAGTAAGGCCAAAAAGCCTGAGTCGAGTCAATTTGGGGAAAATGGCTTTTCCCCCTGAAAATGGGGTGGGTGTGTGGAACTCAGAGGCTTATAAAGCACCCACATGGTTTCCCCTATGACCTTGCCCTCACCTCTCAGCCTTGTGGCTTGGGGAAAACAAGCGTACTCGTGTCTAAATTAAAACCATTTATTATTCCCTCCCTGCCCCCTCCCCTTACCAAGCCAAGCATCCCTCGTGCTCGGAGTTGTGATCAATGGCAAACAGATGGCGAGAAAAAAAAGGGAAAAACTCCGAGCCAGGCTTGCTTTCCCACCTCCTCGAAAACCCTCCCTCCGTTGCCCTCCTCCTCCGAGGTCTCCACTGCGCCTGCCTGCCTGCATTGATGCCGGCCATTAAAGGAAAACAACTCAGAAATGGCAAGTCATTACCCCCACGAGTACGGGTCATGTGCAAGTCCCGTGGGTCACAAGTCTGAGCGCAAGTCAGTGGGTCACAAGTACAAGTACGAGTACAAGTCAGGAAAAAAAGTGACTCAGTTGCACTTGCGAGTCGAGTCATTTGACTCAAGTCCCCATCCCTGGGGAAATGCATCTCTCTCCTCCCCCCCCCCTTTTTTTCTTCCTGAAACATTCTTGTATAGTAGAGGGAGAAAAGTCTGTTAACCTCACAGCAAGTGCTCTCCCCACAACCTAATCTCCACCTTCAGAATACTAAGCTATCCAGGCCTTGAGAAGGCTAAATCCTCCTCTCTCGTCAAAAATGTACCATTTTCCTTTTTTTTTTCTTTCAACACTTTGTCTCCATTGCCCTTAACCATGGTCTTAACTGATAGCGGAGGCTGTGTACGTCTATTTCTGATTCCTGTAGACTTACCTCTGTAGCAGTGAGAGTTGTCCGTAAAAACAATGAAGAAATTCAGGAATTAAACGTGGCCATGATTGGATAGCAGCAGCATGTTCCCTCCCAAGAGACAGGAGTTCCCCCTCCACAGACAGTGAGATGAGTTGCAGTATTTTCTCATGAAACGCTGAGGATGGAGGGATAAGGTCCTGGAAGCTCACATGCCCATTTAACATTTAGGTTTTTTTCTAATTTGCAAACTGACATACTGACATACTTCTGTGTATGTATCTAGAGAGTCTTCCTAAGTACACAGTGGCCATTACTTTATTTTTGGGGGTGGCCCCATTTCTCTTCCAAACTGATGAGTGCATGCCTATCACTGCTGCCCTTCCCAGCAAGATGGCATCCACTTTCTCATAATGAGATCCAAGAATGCTGCAGAATGAGTGAGTGAGTGAGCGAGTGCGTGCGTGCATGCGAATCACATGAGTGGGACAAATCACACAGATCTTTCCCAGCTAACAATGTCCTCCCTCCTGGCTGGGCATGAATTGGAAAGACCCAGATAGCCGACTCTGGCTATGCGGCTCTGGGAGTCACACACATAGAACATCTGCTTAGGAATGCATGATAGGTTATAAGGAACCGAGGCTCCCATGCTGCTGTGGATGCATGTAAAAGGGGTCTCAGTTTTATATAACTTCTCTTCACATGGAAAGGCCGCAGTCCATTCCAAGAAGCTTTATTAAAAAAATACACTAGTTACTAAAGCGATGCTATTTCTTTTTCAATGCTCTCTTTCCTTCTCCCTTCTTGGGAGGACCTTTCCCACGGAGCTTTTTCAGGCGTTTCATCTCTTCTTTGAAATCTTCATGTTCATCTCTAAATAGAAGGAGGACATAGTGAGCGGATGAACCCATTATTTATATACCACTTTTCAACAGCAATCTCTAGCATTTAAAAAAAAGGGGGGGGAACAAAGGTAGAGTTTAAATCTTTTCTTTTCTCACCTACTAAAATCAACCCCCCAAGCTGCTATTTCCCCCAGTAAATCATGTCTTCTATGTCATTAGAAGACATCTATGTCATCTATGTAAATCACATATCTTCTATGTCATTAGGTTCTTTAGAGTGACAAATCCCCAGCTTTGATCAATGAAAAGAAACATAACTAAAGTGAGATAAGTCAAGGTACAAGATGTTCCTGGATCCATCTATGACACTTCATGCATAACCTCACATATGCATATCACTGCATGTGGTATACACATACTGGGAAGCTACAGTCAGATCACAGCTTCCCAGAGCTTTCCGTGTAAGAGATCTGCAACGTAAGAAGCAGTCTTGCAGTACAAGAAATGAATAAGTGCATTGTCGCCTGAAGCAAATTTCCCCCCCCAAACCTCCCTCCTCTAAAGTGGTTGAAAATGAACAGAAAACCACCCATAATGGTCAGGGCACACCTCCTAATGTTTAATGGTCTCTAAGCATATGAAGAGTTGGACTATTTGCTGTCTATTCCAGGGGTGGCCAAAGTTGCTTAATGTACCGGTAAGAGCCACATATGATAAATTTCAGATGCTTGAGAGTCATAAGAGAGATGTTTGAGAGCCACGATATTTAAGAAGCATTTTAATTATTAAATATAATTACTCACCATGAATATTAAACTTAAGTTTTAATCCAGTGGACTCTCAGTTTATACCTGGTAAATAATTATAAAGCTTAACATTTCTTATTTACCTTTTATATTAATTGCGATGCAAAAAGGATCTCAGCCAACATCTTTGAGAGCCGCACATTATACGTCAGAGCCACATGCAGCTCAGGAGCCATAGTTTGGCCACCCCTGGTCTATTCCAACTAGAACCATCTTTCCAATTTCTCAGGTAGTTTCATTCCCAGCCATGATCCAGGAAACCCTTTCAGCTACAGACTGCGAGTCTCAGGTTTTAAAAGCACAAAGCATGTCCCATCACCGAGCTATGAGCCATCCCACAAAGTGTTATAGTAGAGATATGCAGATGCAAGAGGCTGCCTCAGAAGCAGATGTTAGGAGCATTCCAGAGGTCTAGAAGAACTCTTATCAGACAACCAGACCATCGAGCCTGCCTGCTATTGTCTACTCCCAATTGACCGTAGCGCTCCAAAACTTCAGGCAAGAGTTTTGCAGCCCTGTTATTTATGATCCTCTAAGTGGGGATGATAGGAACCTCAGCTTTGGGCCATCTCTTGAAACACTTCAACAGGGAGAGAAGAGGAATTGGAGCGCTTCAAAGACCTCTTTTCCTATATTAACCAACAAGAGTTTGCAGAGGGAACCCCATGTGCTCAGACAGAATAAGAGCATTTTCCTGTATTCACACTAAGAAGAAACCATCAAGTTTCAAGTACAGAGAATTGAGGGGTTTGAGAGAGAAACAAACCTCCTCCTTTGTAATTCTTGAACGTGCACTTTCTAGAAGTAACTCAAGTGGATAGGTGCGTGGAAAAAGCCATGCTTCCAGTATAGCAAACTTCCTAGTGTCTTAGAGCATGATTTCTTCTTTACTTAAGTAGAACGAGGCTTTATCTGGAACAATGCTACTGATCATACCCTATAATTTTCAGTCTGAGGAAACTAAAAAGCTCTCTTTTCTTGTTGAAAGTAGCACGTTTATGAAATTCCATGGCACGTGTGTTCTTTGTACCACTATCTGCTGGGTTTCTGAAAATCAAATATCAAAATTCAGTACCATCTGCCCTACACCCCCTTAACCCACAAAGCAACAAACGGAAAGAGACATTCCACAATGTTCTAACACATGCACACATTTTCTGCAGGTTTCCCTTCCCTTGTCTGCTCTCACACTAATCTGACTTCTAACTTCTAACTCGGGGGATGTGAAAAAGCAAATGGGGAGGGGTGAAGGGAGGAAAGAGGAGGAAATGCCCAAAATAACTTCAGTATTTGCGTATGTCAGTGGATCACACCCCAAGTGACAAAATGGATTTGCAGTCTCTAGAAATAGACCCAAAAATCAGCACAAAAAAGTCTTCATACAAGTCAAAGCATACAGATCAATACCGTACACGTTCACTTGCCATGAATTAGTTTAATGCAACAGTTTTATTCTGTGGGCCATTTCACACAAGATACTTGCCCAAAGATGTAACAGTGCATGAAATATTTCAGTTGTATAGAACAGAGGTTCCCAACCTGTGGTCCGCGTACCACTAGTGGTACAGAAGATGGCAGCTGCCATTGAGGCCATGCCCCGCTGGAGCCCTGAAAAGGACAGTAAGCTCTGCGCTGGAGCCCTGAAAAGGATGGTAAGATTGAGCGCGTGGGTTTCCTGCGCTGGGAAAAGACCTCCCACCCAGACTCCCCTTACTGTCCTTTTCAGGGCTCCCGCACGGCCGAAAACCTGGAAGTAAGTGGCGATGACATCATCACCACTTACCTCTGGTGGTATGCGGTGTGATGGCAGCCCTGGAGGTGGTATGCCGCCCCAAAAGGTTGGGAACATCGGGTATAGAATAGACCACATTTTTGCAGGAGACTGGAATTTTGGGCATGTGGCACTATTGCAACAGCAGAAAAAGAAATGCTAGAAGCAGATGGGTGGGGCCAGGAAGAGATTATGCAGTAGGAAAACATCATTGAAAGTCAACAGGTAAGAACGGCACAGCCTTCTTCACCCTTTGCAACCCATTTTTTTTTATGGTTCCCCACTGACTCCTGCACATCCCCGAAATCTGTAGTGCCTTGACACCACACGATGAAGCCTGCTAGAGATCACGTAAACATTTCAGAACTTTAATGAGGCCCATGAAAGAAATCCCTTCATTTGCCTTGTCTGACTGTAGTAAGCATTTTGCTTACACTAAACAGGATCAAAGCATGTCTTTTAATAAAACTGACCTTGATTAAAGTGTCTTGCACTGAATTAGAGCTTTGATTGTGATTTACCTTCCCTAGTTGCTGCACTTGTCCATTAGCGCAATAATATCACTTGCTCGAGGTTGCCGAGATGCTAATATTGTTAGATGCTCCTAGAGTACCTCTTTGGCCTCAATTTTGTTCCACCCCCATCAGAGGCCTACTGCCTGCAGCCAAATGCATTTCTGAAAAGCAATCTGTGATCCCTTGCAGACTTTTTGCAGTGAAAGAGAGATGCTCTGCAAGAGCCAAGCATATAATTTACTTTTCTGAACCCAAGGGAAGCCCCTCTGCGAAAACAGGCAGCTTTGCCATTTTCCCAGACAGCAGCACAGTGTACACCTGGATAGCCATTATACCAGATTTAAAAATAGCAGCATCCACTGCCTATTAGAGAAAAGCTTTTTAAGTTGGTACCATGTGAGAAGAGCTAGATTTCATCATCTAAGGCTGTAATCCTATACACATTTTCCTGGGAGTAAGCTCCATTGAACACAATGCGACTCAGTTGAGTAGACATGCCTAGAATTGCACTGCAAGATATTGTTTGTAAGACATCAGATGCAATTCTCCAATGCGATACACTCCTAGACAAATTGGAGAATACAGTTGGACCTTTTTATCCACTTTTTTTATCCACGGATTTGACTCCACACAGATGGCAAAACTGTGGAAGAGGGAATCCAATCGCACTACATTACATCTTTTTTCAGCGTTGTCGGGGGCCCGCCAGCCACTTCCAGCCTCCTGCACATGTCCAACCACTGAAAAATGCAGCCGGGAGTCTCTGGCGCCATTTACAGGTTGCTTCCAGTAGTGGCTTTTGTTTTTTCAGTCAGTTTAAACCAGGGGTGGGGAACCTATTTCCGGTGGGGGGCCATTTCCCCATTGGGAAAATTGGCCGCGGGCCGGCTGATAGGCCGCCCGAAATTTTGGCCCCCCCCCGCAAATTTGACACCCCCCTCCCGCGAATCTACCCTTCTTACCCACCCACCCACGGACCACTCTCCCTCCCACCCTCGGACTCTTACCTGAGGCTCCGGGGGGGCGCGGCGGTGGCAACTGCCGCTGCCGCCTTCCCGCGTCAGCTCCAGTTTAAATCGGCTTTTCTGCAGCTGCGCAGATCAACGGCAATCTGCGCAGCTGCAGAAAGGCCGATTTTAAAGTGACTAGGCGGGCGGTGGAGCCTCCGGTCCCACGGGCCGGATCGGTCAGGTCCCGCAGGGGCCGGACCGGATCGGCCCGCGGGCCGGTGGTTCCCCACCCCTGGTTTAAACAAACACAGGAAGAGGGAAGCGGCAAAGATGCTGGAAAAAAGGTAATCTGGCACTGCTCCCAACAACCCCCCCCCCCGGCTTTCATAACACACTGATTTTCTTATCCACTGTGGTTCCAGGAACAGAACCCCAGCAGATTAAAAAGGTCCGACTGTACTGATAATTCAGGATGACAGACTGTATTTTGAATGGAGTTTCCAGTCTACCCCAGATCTTCCATTACTTGAAAAATACCACTGGTAAGTAATACCACGTGTTTCCTATATAAGAGTGGCTCAAGTCACTGGATGGCCTTGGGGTTTAGAGTGCCAAAGAACAGACCTTAACCTCATTCCAGAGCAATTATTCTGCTTGAACAGGAAGAATTGCCACCAGGTATCCAAGTCTACAGTCGAGCTCCCACAAACAGCAGGCAAAGCAATAAACCAATGCCTGGGCTGTATTTGCTTTCAACTGCAGGTGAAAATGTATGTGAAGGAATCCTGCCCCCCTCTCCAAATCTATTTGCTTTGAGGAGGTATTTTGGGGGGTATGGAAGAACATTCAATCATATGAACTCCCACCGGAACTCCCATAGGCACAGGTTTCCAGCCACCCTTGGATGAAGCCTTGTCTGCTCTAAAACTGAAATGAAGTAACCGCACCTAGCTGGTGCAGCAAGTTTGACCTTGTGACAAAAGCCATCGCCTAGGAGCTTCCCAACTCTGGAAAACAAGTTGCTAACAAAAGAAGATTCTCTAACCCTAGCTGTCCAACTTCATAGCGAAACTCAATCAAGGGTGCATGTTAATGACGCATTGGATGTCCTGAGCCAACTACTGCACCCTCCGCCAGGTGCAGGAACAATGGAAGCACCCATTTAGGACCGAAAAAAGCCATCAAGGGCCATCACCTAACGAAAAAAGGCCCCTGGATGAGTTCACCCTGTAAAAAGACCCCAAAAGGTCCTATGGGTGAAACACACAAAAACCTGGGTCACTAGATCCTCAATGTCTTTGTTCCTTGCCTTCATCCTGCCCTGCTGACAGTAAGCTGTTCATTGACCTGCTGGCGCTGCGAGAACAAGAAGCCATCCCCATTCCAGCCGCAACCCAAGGAGTACCAAGCCGGCACCCAGCTCTGGTAACCCTGCTTCCCTCCCCAAGCACAATTGAAGCTGCTGTACCAGCATGGTTTGGACAGCCATCCTCATGGGTCCCCTTGCAACGCATCTCTCGTCTTGGAAAACAGCTCCAGCATTCCTGCCCCTCTTCCCTCCCTCAAACTAATTAAGGCTACTGCCTAGATTTTTGGGGCTCTTTCCACCTGTAAATGCTGCCTGCAAACAGGAGATTTGCTCTGGCTTAATGTCTTTGCCACATGGCTCCTGCAACGCATTGCACCTCATCCAATGGAAACGGAGTGGCAACCTTGGTCCTTGGCTCAGCCTTGCCACTGACCCATAAGAACATAAGAAGAGCCTTGCTGGATCAGGCCAAAGGCCCATCTAGTCCAGCTTCCTGTATCTCACAGTGGCCCCACCAGATGACTCCGAGAGCACACAGACAACAAGATAACCTGTTTCCTGTTGTCACTCCCTTGCACTTGGCACAGAGAAAACCTACTTCTAAAGCCAGGAGGTTGCTTATGGCTTGTAACCTGTGATGGTCTTTTCCTCCATGAATCTATCCAAACCCCTTTTAAAGGCATCTAGGCCAGGTGCCATCACCACATCCTATGGCAAGGAGTTCCACAGACTCCTCTCTATCTTTGTCTCATGTGCAGTCTGATGACACGCTTAATACTTTTATCATTTTCCTCCTATTCGCGAGTGTGTTGTGGTGTGAGATTTTTGGTTTAATTGCTTGTTTTTATTCCCCTTTCCTATTATTGTTAAATTATCCCCACAATAAAAGTGTGTTTGTTGCACCTTTCAGCTTCGCCTCACTACTGAGCTGTGCCATTGGACACTACACAGGGTCCCAGCACATGAGATCCTTTCCCTTGTGTGCATGTTGTGTGTGTTTAAAAGCACACCTGATAACAAGAGAATGGAAGCGTAGCTGGTCCAGGTTACACTCCCAACAGGCAGCCGTGGAAATCTGCATGTACAGATGCTGTGTGGCTGCTCCATTTACCTGCTTGTTTCCCAAGCTGCTCTTGTAATGTCTGAACTCAGGAGATCATGCGGGATGGGAAACAATGCAAGTGTCCTGCAAGTAGATAGGATGCTTTCCACTAAGCTGGGTCTTTCAGCTGGGGTTAGCCAAGTGTGTATCTGGATACCAGGAGAGAAGAGCCTCCGATAGTCTAGTGAACTACCATGAATTGTTACTGACCAGTCACCTTCAAGTCCCTTTTAGACCTTCTCCTCCATGTATAAAGAGAACATACAGAGGGGAGTGAGATTACATGGTTGAGCCCAACCCCTGATGTCAATGTGCCCACTAGCTTCACCACTGATCTCAGTTGGAATTAGAAAAGAGTGCCTTCCTGTGTGCGTACAGCTCTACAAGCAGAGGCACTTCTTTTCAGACCTTGGCTGAACGTGCAGAGGCGATTATTCACACTGGGGAAGAGGGGGGTCAGAGAGCTCTCCGCCAAAGACCCAGTTTTTGTAGGAGTACACCAGTAGCAGCAGCTTTTTGCGGTCCTCCTAGAAGTTAGTTGCTGCTAAGAGGTCTACTCGGACCAGTAGCAGTTCTCCAAGACACTCAAATCCTTGCACTGTTATGTAAGATAAGCCCCACGGAACAGTGGGACTTACTTCCGAGGAAACAAGACAGGCTTGGGCTGTTAACCACAGTTCCTCAAGATCTACAATAGGGCTAGTCTTGCTTTGCTTTGGCAAAGAGGGAGATGAGTGGAAAGGGTCCTTCTCCTTCCTTGAGCCTCTTCATTATGCCCTCACGATGCCGACGCGCCCCCCCCCCCCCATTACCTGTACAGGCCATAGAAGCGAAGTTTCTTCATGAGACCAAAGTAGGTATTGTGGGGAGGATACCAATCATAAACTTCCTTCCGCTTTGCCAAGGGCTGCTCACTTAATAGTTTCACAACTTTCATGGACGATGTATCAGTTGGTCTTGCAACTTCTCCAAATATCTGCCTGCTCAGGCGGGCCATCCGTAAGGCATAGTTGGAAAGAGTGGAGGACATCTCTGAGTAGAAACTGGATGTGTGGAAATGTGTACACGTCTCCTTGCTAAAAGTGGGGAAACATTGCAGCATTGAGACATTTCCATGTGCAAACACCAAGCATTGAGACATTTCCATGTGCAAACACCAAACACTCTTAATAATAAGTGGTAACACTGAAGGGCAGGACATAAATCCCCAAATAATTAAACAAACTATTAGCGTTATCTTTTTTAATTTAACATGAATGCAAATAACAAAATCCTACATGTTGCTTTCTCCCCAAATACCTACATTAACAAAGAAAAATCATACAGGCACACAAGAAATAGACCTATTTGTGTTTGCTAGTCCTGTAGGGGAATTTCCAGAAGTGTGTTTTCCTGTTGATAAGCCAAGCAGAAAACTATCACCATGGCCCTCTCATAGCTGATCTCATAATAGGGCCTGAAGGTAGTTTACTTTAATGTTTAAAATCTTTTATTCACAGGGATTTTCTCAAACCCATTGTTGTACGAGAACAAGCACAAGATGTACATGAAAGTATCTGAGAGAGGGGAAGGTAGGCAGAGGCAGGACTAGTGATGGGAAGGTTCAAAGGCTATACTGTACACAACGTTCCCAGGCCTCATTTTGTCTGCCCCATCCCAAGTCAGACATTGCCAGTACACTTTCAAGTCCATTGTCAGTGGTTTCTGGGCTATCCTCCTTCATTTTTTTCTCCTATCCCATTATAAATCAGAAGCTCCTCAGGAGCAGAGTCCTTCCCATTTTTGCCTATTCAATTCTAAGAGCAACACACACTGGGAAGAGACGGGGAAAGAGACAAAGCAGCAAGATAGCAAAACAAGGCAGCAAAATGGAGTGTAAGAGGAAGCCAAAGTAACCAACCAACCAAATTGCAGAGTGAGAGAGCAGCAAGGGAGAAAAGACCAACTCAACAAAGGAAAAATCAAAATTACTTAAATGCCCAGTGAAACCACCGTAACCAGGTGTCGAAAAACCAACAACAAGGGGGCCAAACAAGTCTCCCAGGGCAATGAATTTCACAACCTGGGGGGCTGCAGCAGCCAGAACGCCCTCTCCTGTGGTCACCCCAACTAAACCTCCTCTAAATATAGGGACTAAGGAGAGATGGGCCATGGTGTAGGAGTGGGATGGGGAAAAAGAGGAAGAATTAACTGGGGGAGGAAATGCCAAAGCTTAGTAAGCTACAGGAAACTCTTCCTATATTTGTCTCCAGCCACAGAGCCTGAGAATTTGATCTAAGGCTGGAATCCGACGCACACTTCCTAGAGAGCAAGTCCCACAGGATTCAATGCGAGTTACTTCTGAGTAAACAGGGTCACACACTACAAACCGTAAAGATCGCCCTGTTATAAGAGCTAGTTGTTTGCAGATAAGGCTTACTCGAAGGTAATAATAGAATGCACATGTATACCCCACCCACCGCAAAGTGCACCGAGCTATACATGCCGTGTGGCCGGCCCAAGAAGAAAGTAGAGAAACGTTATTATTATTAGCGATCTTCATAACAACAGAAGCACGCTTTAGTTTTGTCCCTCGAATACAATCGCGCTTCTATCTTGAGTCCTCCTAAAATGCCCTTTCCTACAATTAATCCCGAAAATAGCTCTACTCCATAAAAATGAAAATCTTGTTCCCACTGGCTGGGTATCAGCCTTAAGAGACCCCCGCCTACCTGTCATAGCCAGCCAGCCTCTACATCTCACCTTCCTACTTTGCAACCCATATACAGTCCTCCCCCTGCAGGAAACGTGCTTTCTTCTAAGCACTCCGGGTATATTACACTGTTACAGAATCGGAACAAAACCACAAAGTAGTTCTGCGCACGCGCCTTATTATCTGAGTGGAGAGCGCCATTTTGAACGGCTTGGGCGTGACGTCAGTGTACGGAACCAAGAACAAACAGAGCGGCTTCTGCTGTAACTAGTAGAGTTTTTCTGTTGAGGCTGCTGCGAGCTCATAGCAATCTGAGCTGTTCAGTGGGCGGTACTGTGGTTCTTCAAAGCGCAGCGTAGATACTGGTGGTGGTTTGTTGTTGTTCAGTCGTTAAGTCGTGTCCGACCCTTCCTGATCCCATGATGAACCATATCCCGCCAGGCCTTCCTGTCCTCCACTATCTTCCTGAGTTCGCTCATTTTCATGTTCGTTGCATGTCGGTGATGCTGTCTCATCCATAGTTTAACCATCTCATCCTTTGCGTTCCCCTTCTCCTTTTGCCTTCAGTCTTAGGTCATGCAATTGGAGTTTATGTAGAGTTTATGAAAGCGTGCTTCAGTGCATTGAAGCTCTACTTAGACGAATCGAAGTCTGCCCAGGAATCAGACTGCAATCCAACAAGCCGTTTAAGCCGGCAAACTAGTTGTGATTGTTGTTTTATACACATTTACTTGGGAGAGTTAGTATCCTATCCTTGCGCAACTGGGGAGGAATTCTTTCCGATTCTGCTGGATGGCACAAGGAAATCTAAGCAACTCTAGATCCAACTTGCTAATATGTATATTTGTATCATTAGTGGCAGACACTCCTACTACAACCGTTCCATAATGCAATGTCTGTTTTTATTCTAGGTAGATGAATATTTATTATTGGTTACATTTATATACTGTACTACCTTTTCCCCCACAGCACTCAAGGTGGCATGCATGAGGTTCCCTGGTGGTCTTCCATCCAGGCACTGAGTACACCCAGCCCTGCTTAGCTTCAGCTAAGTCAGTGGTTCTTAACCTTGTTGGAGGTGCTGAACCCCACCAGTTTCATATGCGCATTCACTGAACCCTTCTTAATTGGAAAAATAAAATATGATTTTTTCAAATTCAAAACATAGGTATATATTTAGGTATATATTTATACATAGGTATATTTTTATACATAGGTGCATTAAGGAAGTGTTCTCTTAGTTTTGCCGGTGCTAGACTAGAATTGCTCAACTTGGCATTGCAAATCGTGCAGTTAGGACGCTGACTCCCATCACGTTCCGTTATACATGTGAATCCATATTGTACATATTCGTCTGACTACTTTCTTTTTTTGCTCGACATAGTTAGTATGAAGGGATTAAAATATTAAGAAAGAAATCACACGACGTACCATCACGACAGTTACAATTCGACTACTGGGCGCACCAAATTCCCTGCAGCACAGATAGGCCAATCGATGTGGTGTTATCAACTGCAGTCAATGATGGACAAGCGGGGCATGTCATCACGAATCATATGAGTCGGGCATTAGCGTCACTACAGGGGGGCGGAGCTGTAAGTTCTTCCGTGATCGGAGGCTCCGTTACACGGAAGAACAAAGCGCCCCGCCCCCGCGCCTTCAGACCCAGTCAAAGCGGTGAATGCACGTTGTTTTCACCGCTTTGACTGTGTCTGAAGGCGCAGGGGCAGGGCGCTTTGTTCTTCCGTGTAACGGAGCCTCCGATCACAGAAGAACTTACAGCTCCGCCCCCCTGTAGTGACGCTAGAGGAGTCGGGTGTGTGTCTTGACCTCCGCCGAACCCGCGAGACTGACTCACCGAACCCCTGGTGTTCGATTGAACCCAGGTTAAGAACCATTGAGCTAAGTGGATCTATCATTCATGTGCCTTCAGTTCAGACCATGCCCTTGCTGTTTCTCTGGTTAGGAATAATAAAGGAATGAAGCACCATTTGGAGGAATTCTGGGCTATATGATAGATTTAGCATGGTGCAGTGTCTAATTGCTAAAAGGGAAAAAAGGTATCTATTTCTACAACTCACTTGCTATCAGTTCTAGAATGCCTGGCCTGTTGCTTCCTGCAACTGTTAAAAAGAAACAAATGTCCTGCTTCAAAATACAGGTATAGACAGAATCCTTAAGAAGGCAACATCTTCCGTTTTGGAGCTTGTCCCACTTGCCTGGATACTGCAAGTCATGTATTGCCTGAACACAGGAAATCCTACTGATGTTTGGGAAGCTAGTGTGGTGGAACAGTGGTTAAAATGTTGGCCTGAGGCCTGGGTTCAAGTCCTCCCTTAGCCATGGCTCTTGCTGGGTGATCTTTGGCTAGTCAGCCTCTTCTTAGGTGACTAGGGTTCTCTACCGCACAGGGTTGTTATAAAGATAAAATAGGGAGGGGTTGGAAGAGAACTATGTACAATATATCACTCTAAACTCCTTGGAGGAAGGGCTGGATGGATATCTAATAAATGCAAATGTGATACACACACACACCCAGCAAAACTAGCATGTGCAAAATCTGGGCCCACATTTTTAGTTTCTAAATGAAAACAACCAAAGTACGAATCAAAATGTTTGCTGGTTGTAAGCCCTGTGATAAAATAAATGATCCATCCCACTAGAGCCCATTAGGTGTTCATAGCATTATTTGTTGCTTTTTTATTTGATTAGGTAGTGCAGTGGCTCACAAAGGCGGCAGCCGGCTAGGCGCTGTATCTTGTAGCAGGGCCAATAAAGTCACACCAGTAAACTAAGAGTGAATGTCATTTGTGCACTGTGCTTGTTTATTTCTCGGTAGAATGGAGGATGCATTGTATAATTTATAAAGCCATAAGTAGTTTGGGGCCCATTTGCTCTCACTTCTGTTTCCTTGCTTCCATCAGGAGATTGAAGGCCTCCTGCTTCCCAGAACGATATTGTAAAGCTTCCATAGTATGTGGATCTGGATATGTGTGTGTCCTTCTGTCGTATGGGAATCTAGTTGTCTGCAATTGTTGTCTGTGGAGGACGTGCACTTGCAGAACATCTCTCTCTCTCTCTCTCTCTCTCTCTCTCTCTCTCTCTCTCTCTCTCTCTCTAATAAAAATAGCTTTGCTGGATGAGACCAAGAAATCCAGCTAATCCAGAAATCCAGCTAATGGTAATCAGATTCCTCCTGGAAGCCCACAAACAGGGCGCAAATAGCCTTCTCTCTCAGGCAAAACTATACGTGACATAGGAGTTCTGTGATTGGAACTCCCAACAACTTTTTCTGTTTTCAAAATGCTGTGTGTGTGAGAGAGTATGATTTGGATTGAGGCTGTGGTGAAATGGGGAAGGTGAACATTTTGCCCCTGCACCAATTCACCAACTTAAATTGTCTTCCCTGAAATTGCCCTCCCTTCTATTAGTGGATGAAAGGGAAAACTTGCAAGCAGTTTTCCCATAAATGCCCTCCTCCACGGCGAATAACAACTTCATACAGATTTTGTTTGGAAAAGTGATATATAAATAAATGGGCACAATCCTATCCTACGCTCTGCTCAGCTATCCAGCTATGCTGGTACCGGCAATGCTGGATCCTGATCCTGAGCAGAGTAGGTGGGGTTGGAAGTCTCCTTGAGGTAAGGGAACTTTTCCACCAGTAACAATAGAATAGAAAGTCATTTTGGTGTCACCCATCCCTGGGGTGTCACCCGGTGCGGTCTCCCCCCCCTCCCACCCTACTAGTGACACCCCTGTGTCTCTACTTGGTATGGCGCATATGAGACTGATGGGAAAAGAACAAACAGCATAGAAAAAAGGTATCCTGTCACAAAAGATAAATGCAGCGATGCTGTGTGATTGCAAATCATTCTGAATAGCTAGCTACATCGCTAAAATTAAAATTTAACATGGAGAATTTAAAGTCCAAGGAGGAAGCATTTTCTAGTGGTTATAGGTTCATGTTGGAAGGAGGGTTCATGAGTTGCTTGCTCTCTTATTGACTTATAGTAAAAACAGGTTAATGACTACTATTACTGATGCTACTGCTAATGGCATATCCGTACACAGTTGTTAAGGGTCTCAGGTACACATACTTTAGCACACCTGTTACTCAAAGTCAAATGACACATGTGGGCACTACAGACTCATCTTTTTGCTCGTTCTGGAAATCTTAGGGGAAAGTGCAGGAAAACTGTCTGAACCTGTGTGTCCACATATGATAAAAGATAATGTGGGCATTAGTGCTGTCATCAAACTCTCTCCTGTAATCTCATCGGCATTTTGAACAAATCCCATAATATAGTTTCAGATCAGATACCCATGCACAACAATATTCAATGTTCTTTGGTGTATTTTGTTCAAGTACTACAAATCCCATGCTACTGTGTGACCCTGTAGTGATAATGCAGGTGTATTTATTTCCTGTGTGTCCCGTTTCTCAGTCACTCTCAGGTTCCACAAGGGAAAACTGGGGCATGCTATGATAGCCAGACCTGGTGGTTGTTCCTGTGCCCCAGCCTGACCCCTGGTGAGTAGAAATGCTGCCACCAGAGATAGAATTGACAGGCCCTGCTCAAGCCTTTCCCCAAACTGGGAACACCATTTAATTTAGGCATCCCTTAGCACTGGACAGTGATGTAGACTTGAGTCTATTGACTCGGACTCAAGTTGAACTCAAGTCGCGTCAATGACTTGACTCGGGGATTGTAAAAGACTTGAAAGACTCGATTAGAGACTTGGAGCCTTTTACGACAAGTCGAATTTTATTCAGGTTTAAACCCGTTTCCCCTATTAAAATAGATAGGGACTTGCAACTCGCAACCAAAGACTCAGGACTTGGGGGCAAAGACTTGGGACTTGACTTGAGACTTGGACCCAGAGACTTGGGACTTGACTCGTGACTTGGAGTCAGAGACTTGATCCACATCCCTAGCACTGGAGGACATTGTGGGAGGAAAGAAAGGAGGTACCAGCTGCTCTTTGTTCTTCTGCTCATGGACACACAGAGAATCACTCACAGCATTGGCTCAAGCAGTCTAACAGGGAGTGAATAGGCAAATAGCAGCCCTTGTCTTAACCGGACAGGCAGCATTCTTGTAAAACAGGAAAAGGGTTGTTAAAAGGAAAAAATAGGCACATTACAAAATTAGAGAAAAGCAGATACTTGTGCTCAGGGCAAGACAACAAGAAAGCAAACGCAGTTTCTAACAACAAACTCCTGCACTAAGAAGTCTCACTTGCAGGGATGAAAGAAGCAGAATCTTCTCCATCACTGAACGGAGGGGTGAACACAGTCTTGGGCAGCTGACTCTGCTCTCTATAGCAAGTGCCATTCCTTCAAACGATCTCACCCTTTTTAAGGTGTACCCAAGCTTGGTTTTCAGCCTTCCTCTTTGGCTAGTCCTAGGGCAAGAAAACTAGCTCAACCCACAGGACCTCCCCTAAGCCCAGTGTGGGATCACATGAGGCATTCCTTGCCCATTATTCCAAAAGGATGGCATGTCCCCAACTATTTTCTGAATGGGCCACCTAAAGGTGGTACCAGGTCCTCTGGCCTGGGCAGGGAGACATGAGGGAAAAGAGTTCCGGAGGGAGGAACTGAACCATGCAAGCTTGAGCCAGGTCAGTTCCAGTTGAAACACAGATTGTTATTTTAATGAAGGGTGAAGGCTTTCTGTTGACTGAGGGCCCTCGAATGGATAAAATAATGCATTCACAACAAAACATTCAATCGTTACCCCAAACATTCTTGAGGAAATTGGTTTCCTGATCCTGGATGGGTGGGACTTGCAGCAGATCTCTCCAAGGAAGGGGGAGTTCAAAACAGCATTAGATGGGGCACACAACCCCATTATGTACAGTATCTTACACTTTTTCCTCAAGTAGCACTTTCGATGTTTCTGGTTCTGGTAGTGGAAGATGTCCCTATGTGCCTTTATTTAATGCAAATATTAAGCTATGCAGCATACATAATATACCGTAGATGCCAAAGTGCTTATAATGGGCAATGTATTGTATTTATTTATTTTAAGCATTTTTACCCTACTGCTGACAAGTCTTTCCGAGTAGCTGACATAAAAATCAATTTAAAAAAATAGCAAATCATTAGAACAATGTTTTGGGGGTTGTTTTTTTTTTTTGCTTGTTGGCTTCTCTTCCTCTTCCTCCAGCTGCTCACAGAGCACTTGGTGGTTCTGCTGGCCTCTGTGAGGAAAGGGGGGGGGGGGACTCAGTTCCAGCTGGAGAAACAGTCACAGGTGGGTGACACTTCTCCTCACTGACTGCTTCCACTTCTCTTTTGAGGTGCAGCAAGACATGGGTGATGTTTAAATGAAACTAACAGCCCAATCATATTCCGGATTGGGCTGTTGGGGGGAGGGATTTATGACAGCGGAAGAGGCTTCTGCTGTTTCAAAATGGTTGCCAAGAGTGTGCAGCGCTGTGTTGGTGGCCATTTTGGGAGCGCTGCTACAAGAGGCAGCAGCGCTCCCTGTCCTTCACCAGACCCTGCCATGGCTGCTGAAGCAGGCAAGGTAGCAGTGGGGAGGGGGCAAAACCGGGCGGGGAGGGGGCGAAACTGGATGGGGAGGGGAGGAATTGGGGCGGGGAGGCTGCGGGAGGGGTGAATCCAGCAGCGATGGCATGTGCTGGGTCCTATCCCCAATGTCAGCAGCCTCCCTGCCCCCTTTCCTTGCGCCAACTACAGAGCTGGCGCAGGTCTGATGATGAGACCCATTGCGGAGCAGGAGGCTTATGGAGAGGTAATGGGATTTAAATCTCCTTTCCCCTCCAAAACCTCCCAATCTGCACCACCCACTAAATACAGCACACGCCTTTTTGGTGCGGCTGCACTGGAAGGGGAGGGGGAAGGATAGGATTGGGCTTTAAGGACACAGTGGGACTTACTTCTAAGTAATAATGCATAAGATTGTGCTGTTAGAGTGCTCTTCTGAAGGGGTTAACATTGCAATTGTTTTACTCATTTTTTTCCAAATCTGAGACATATCGTTTCCCCCCCCCCCTTTTATAACTTTTTTTTAAGGGTTGCTGATAGCGGTGGTTGTGGAATCATCAGCAAAAGCACGTTGTTTCAACCACTGTGCCATATTGCAAAGCAGAAGAAAAATTACAGAATGTGTGGGAAAGGAAAGACGTAATGAAAATAGCTGGTTCACTGCTGATAAAAGCTATTGTAGCATTACCCTTTGCAGAGCTCCTTTGGAAATGCATCCATTCATCAAGAGTTTCCAACCTGAAGAAATGCAACTGTCGGCGTCTCACTGTGTTTGTCCAACTGCTAAGAAAAAAAGAAAAAGAATCCATAGCTGCCACTCTTGCAAGGTAACAGGTCTCTCAAAATTATTAGCCACCTCTGAGTCATTAGCAGGGGTGTTAAGTGGTATGTTGTGTTCAGTTTAACACTTGTGAGGAGACCTGTAAGCGCAGCTAAGGTCTCCTCACAATCTGCCTGTGCTACGTGAGCATCGCTTTCTGTTTGTGGAGCATTTCTAACAGTGCCTCTCTGGATGTGAGATCAAGTTGGCCAGCTGACTGGAAGGCATTGCTTCAGGAAACGAGACACAAGGGAAGTTCATCTCTCGACCTACTATGACACTAACAGCCCAATCCTCTCTAGCTAGGCTGCAGTGCGAACATAGAGCCCATGCCGCATCCTAGCCAGATAGGACCCAGCACTGGCGCAGATGGAGGACTCATCAGGGTAAGGGGGATGTTCGTCCACCTGAACCCTTACCTCAAGTAGAGCCACAGTCACCCTGATGCGTCTACTCGAATATCCGCCAGCTGTTTTGCTGACGGACATTCAAGCGGGTGGTGTAATGCCAGGCAGGCCTGGGAAGAGGATAGGATCTCACTGCCGCTCCCTTCCCAGGCCCAGCCAACCAATCCTCCCTCCCAGAACACTCCTGTTCCGCCCTCCCCTGCCCTTCCACCACCCGATGGGGAACTCACCTTTCCGGCATGCGCACCTTGGGATCTGGGGTGTGGGGAGCAATGCCGGCCTCTTCGTCGGTGGCGCTTACTCCCAGGGTGCCACAAACATACTTTACGGCACATTTGCGACACCCTAGACCGGCGGAGTAGCTGCTACATCGGTCTCCAATGTAGAAAGGATAAGGCTGTAATCCTATACCTAGTTACTTGGGAGTAAGCCCCATTGAATTCAATGAACCTTACTTCTGAGTAGACATGTCTAAGATTGGGCTGTGATAGTTCAAGCCTTTGCATGTATGACTTACTTTGTGGTATGTCTTACTTTGGAGAAGTAAGTCATACTGAGTTCAATGAGGCATAGTCAGGGATGTGTGTATAGGATTGGAGCCTAAGAACAAAAGACCTCTGCTAGATCAGACCA
Source organism: Plestiodon gilberti rubricaudatus (assembly GCA_026170595.1). Lineage (NCBI taxonomy): Eukaryota > Metazoa > Chordata > Lepidosauria > Squamata > Scincidae > Plestiodon > Plestiodon gilberti. The sequence continues at coordinate 113,911,797 of JANXHW010000005.1, forward strand.
AAGGGTCACCTACTCCAGCATTTTGCTTTCCACAGTGCTCAACCAAAAGGCTCTGAGAAGCCCACAAACTGGGTATGGAGGCAAAAGTCTTCTACTGTTTCTTCAAAACAGCTCTTGTTTGCTAACATATTGTCTCTGAACCTGGACGTTTCTATAGCCATTATGGTATGGCGTGTTCCTAGAATGTATGGGTATAAGGAATGATTCTGGTGGTGCCATCAATAGTTTGGTTGATGTCCAGGCTGGATACTTGTGAGGAATTTTGACATATATATTTATCACGGTGAGGAGTCATGAAGTCTATATGCCAGTAGCTTTGGCCTGCATACATTTTGGATCATTCTCATATGAATGGATAATATTTAAATTTTAAAAAATTAATGCACCAATGGCATGCAGAGTTGGGAAAAGAGTGAATTAGCTATGATGTGTTGCTCTTTAGCAGAGATTTTGTGAACCACAGGGCAACCATCAAACGGATGTCTGTGTTTGTAGTATTTTCATTGCACATTAAAGCAACACTCCTCTGTGTGACCACTTTAAAGACTGATCCCACATCAAATGATAGGGCATTTTCACTTTCTCAGTTAGCCAGATTTTCAGACATCCTGGTTGTTAGTATGGATCCCCTTTCAGGAGCAGCGAGTGGCCTCACTGGGACCAATTGGCTCACTGGGACAAAGTGGCAAGGTAAAAAAGACACAGCGAGTTAAGCAGCTGGGCGAGTTCAGCAGCGGGGCGAGGAAGCCAAGCCTCACACACTGCCCGGCACTTCCCTTGAAGAGAGGAGAGCTCCAACAACATTAAGGTACCCAAACTTTGATAAACCCATAACTTACACTCAAAAGCTATGCAGTCAGACAGCCAGCAGAGGGGTGGGGGCTACCCAGTGTTTTGCACTGAGTGTCACATGTATGACTATCTGCCTCTTGGGCACAAGTCATGGGTGTGTGCTCGGTGCAAAGAGCTCCAGGCTCTCAGGGAACGGGTTCGCTCCCTTGAAGCCACGGTTGCTGACCTGGAGAAGCAGAGACAGGTAGAGAGGAACCAGGGTGAGACTTCTAGGGACGTGGAGGCATCGTCCTACCCTCAGTTGGCCAGCTCCTCAGCTGCCAGGAAAGGGAGTCTCAGGGCTGGAGGACATCGCTCTGGAAAAGAGGGAAACAATCCCACAGTGGGGACCCCTTCTTCAGGTGATGGGCCCGTATCCAGTCGCACTATGGATACTCCTCTGGGGGGCTTCTTGTCGTGGGTGACTCTATAGTCAGGAACATAGAGAGGGAGATCTGTGACGGATGTGGGGACCGCATGGTGACTTGCCTACCTGGTGCGAAGGTTGCGGACATCACCTCTCGTCTAGATAGGCTGGTAGAGAGTGCTGGGGAGGAGGTAGCGGTTGTGGTGCATGTTGGCACCAACGATGTGGGGAAATGTAGCCGGGCGGTCCTGGAGGCCAAATTTAGGTTGCTAGGTAGGAAGCTCAAATCCAGGACCCCAAAGGTAACGTTCTCAGAAGTGCTACCTGTTCCACGCGCAGGGCCAGCTAGGCAGGCGGAGCTCAGGGGTCTCAATGCGTGGATGAGACACTGGTGTCAGGAGGAGGGGTTTAGGTTTGTTAGGCACTGGGGAACGTTTTGGGACAAGCCGGGCCTGTACAAGAGGGACGGGCTTCACTTGAACCAAAACGGAACCAGACTGCTGGCGCGTAACATTAAGAAGGTGGCAGAGCAGCTTTTAAACTGACTCCTGGGGGAAAGCCGACAGGAGCCGAGGGGCATCCGGTTCGGGACTCCTCATCCCTCAGGAATGAGGGTGCAGAGGATGGGGAACAGTCAAGTAATAACAGAGTAAGAATTGGGAGTGGTAGCGTGATGGGACATGACAGCCAGTCTAGCAGGACAGAAGGCTGCAGGAATAAAGATGCAAACATGCAGCCCTTCTTGGGGGACCAGGAATATAAGTGCTTTTATGCAAATGCCCGAAGTCTACGGGCAAAGATGGGAGAACTGGAATGTTTGGTGGCTAGGGAAAACATTGACATAGTAGGTATAACAGAAACCTGGTGGAATGCGGAGAACCAGTGGGATACTGCAATTCCAGGATATAAACTCTATAGGAGGGACAGAGAGGGGCGTGTTGGAGGTGGGGTGGCCATCTATGTCAAAGAGGGGGTAGAATCCACCAGAGCAGAGCTGGAGGGGGGCTCTGACTCCTCCATAGAATCACTGTGGGTTAGATTACCAGGCTCAAAGAGTGATGTAATAGTAGGGGCATGCTACCGTTCTCCAGATCAAAAACCTGAAGGGGATCTTGAAATGAGGAAGCAAATCAGGGAGGTGTCAACGAGATACAGGGTTGTAGTCATGGGGGACTTCAATTATCCTCACATCGACTGGGTCAATTCATGCTCAGGTCATGAAAGAGAGACTGGATTTATGGATATGTTAAATGACTGTGCCTTAGAGCAGCTTGTCACGGAACCGACCAGAGGACAGGTGACTCTGGATTTGATATTGTGTGGCACTCAAGATCTGGTAAGGGAGGTAAATGTTACCGAACCGTTGGGGAACAGTGACCATGCTGCGATCTGTTTCGCCATGCATGTTGGAGGGAGAGGGCCGAGCAAATCTGACACGAAAACCCTTGACTTCCGAAGGGCAGACTTCCCCAAAATGAGGAGACTAGTTAAAAAAAAGCTGAAAGGGAAGGTAAAAAGAGTCCAATCGCTCCAGAGTGCATGGAGGCTGTTTAAAACAACAGTCATAGAGGCCCAGCAGGAGTGTATCCCACAAAGGAGGAAGGGCTCGACCAAGCAAGGGAGGCCAAGCAAGACTTTGAGGAACGTATGGCAGCCAACATAAAAGGGAATAATGAAAGCTTCTTCAAATACGTTAGAAGCAGGAAACCTGCCAGGGAAACGGTTGGTCCGCTGGATGGTGAGGGAGAGAAAGGGGTGATAAAAGGGGACTTGGAGACTGCAGAGAAATTAAATGAGTTCTTTGCATCTGTCTTCACGGCAGAAGACCTCGGGCAAATACCGCTGCCGGAACGGTCTCTCCTGACTAAAGAATTAAGTCAAATAGAGGTTAAAAGAGAAGACGTCTCAGACTTAATTGACAAAATAAAGATCAATAAATCACCAGGCCCGGATGGCATCCACCCAAGAGTTCTGAAGGAACTCAAGAATGAAGTTGCTGACATCTTGACCAAAATATGCAACTTGTCCCTTAAAACGGCCACTGTGCCAGAGGATTGGAGGATAGCTAATGTCACGCCAATCTTTAAAGGAAGGAGGGGGGACCCGGGAAACTACAGGCCGGTCAGCCTAACATCTGTTCCAGGGAAGATGGTGGAAAGTCTCATTAAGGATAAAATCTTAAAATACATAGAAGAACAAGCTCTGCTGAGGGAGAGTCAGCATGGCTTCTGCAAGGGGAAGTCTTGCCTCACAAACCTGTTAGAATTTTTTGAAAAGGTCAACAGGCATGTGGATGCGAGCGAACCCGTGGATATTATATATCTGGATTTTCAGAAGGCGTTTGACACAGTCCCTCATGAAAGGCTCCTGAGAAAACTCCACAGTCAGGGAATAAGAGGGCAGGTCCTCTTGTGGATTAGGAACTGGTTGAAGACCAGGAAACAGCGAGTGGGAGTCAATGGGCAATTTTCACAATGGCGAGAGGTGAAAAGCGGTGTGCCCCAAGGATCGGTCTTGGGAGTAGTGCTTTTCAACTTATTCATAAATGACCTGGAGTCGGGGATAGGCAGTGAGGTGGCCAAGTTTGCAGATGACACTAAACTTTTCCGGGTGGTGAAGATCAGCAGGGATTGTGAAGAGCTCCAGAAGGATCTCTCCAAACTGGGAGAATGGGCAGCAAAATGGCAGATGCGCTTCAATGTAAGTAAGTGCAAAGTGATGCACATTGGGGCAAGAAACCAAAATTTCACATATACACTAATGGGTTCTGAGTTGTCTGTGACGGATCAAGAGAGAGATCTTGGGGTGCTGGTGGACAGGTCGATGAAAGTGTCGACCCAGTGTGCGGCGGCTGTGAAGAAGGCCAATTCCATGCTCGGGATCATTAAAAAAAGGATTGAAAATAAAATGGCCAATATCATTATGCCTTTGTACAAATCGATGGTAAGGCCACATCTGGAGTATTGTGTCCAGTTCTGGTCACCACACCTCAAAAAGGATATAGTTGAATTGGAAAAGGTGCAGAAAAGAGCGACCAAAATGATTTGTGGGCTGGAGCACCTCCCTTATGAGGAAAGGCTACAGCGTCTGGGGCTTTTCAGCCTAGAAAAAAGGCGCATGAGGGAGGACATGATTGAGACGTATAAAATTATGCATGGGATGGAGAGAGTGGATAGAGGGAAATTCTTCTCCCTCTCGTACAACACCAGAACCAGGGGACATGCACTAAAATTGAGTGGAGGGAGAGTTAGAACAAACAAAAGAAAATATTTCTTTACCCAGCGTGTAATTCATCTGTGGAACTCCTTGCCACAGGATGTGGTGATGGCACCTGGCCTAGATGCCTTTAAAAGGGGTTTGGACAGATTCATGGAGGAAAAGACCATCACAGGTTACAAGCCATAAGCAACCTCCTGGTTTTAGAAGTGGGTTTTCTCTGTGCCAAGTGCAAGGGAGTGACAACGGGAAACTGGTTATCTTGTTGTCTTGTGCTCCCTGAGGCATCTGGTGGGGCCACTGTGTGATACAGGAAGCTGGACTAGATGGGCTTTTGGCCTGATCCAGCAGGGCTCTTCTTATGTTCTTATTCTGTTCAAGAATCCACAATGATTGATATGGACTGTTCCCAAGTCTCAAATAAATATCCAGAGAGGTAGTTTCCAATTTTCCTTTAGGCACTGCAGATCAATTGAAAACTCAACAAGGAAGTGATTTTTAGAATGTGTACTCAAACATTTTTCATTTGGGAGTGCTGTTAATTTTCTGAACTCCCACTACGTTTTGTTTCAGGCCTATTTGCACTCTTCCCCATTCATTTTGGGAACCCATTCAGAGTGTTCTGATTCCTCCCTCCCTACATTTCCTTTTTTAATTTTGCTTCATTTATATTGTAGTTTTCACTGCTTCCTATGTCAGCAGCAGGGGGAACCACACAGCATGTGGTTGCCTCCTGGAGGGTGTCATCTTGAATGCCTATTCTGTCCTGGGTTGCAGCATCAGCCTGGGGCAGTGTGGGTAAAAAATGGTCATCATTTTGAAAACAAATGGCCCATTAAAAATGAAACAGGCAGCCTCCTCTGATGGTCGGTATATTGCATTTCTATATTGTGGGTGAATGAATGATTCAAACACATGATGCAAGAGATACAGCAGAATTACAGCCCAATCCTGTGTAGGTATCCTTTGGCCATCCCGGGCTGGTGGGATTGCGAGAGAATCGAATGCTTATCCCCTTCCCTGTGTGCAAGTCAGCCGAGGCCCTATGGGCCTCCTCGAATGTATGCCAGCCCTGAAGCTGGCATACATTTGAGCTGGGGGAGATAGGCCAAACCAGGCAGGGAGAAGGCCCAGAATATCGTTGGAGCACACTGCCAATATCCCCACTCTCTCCCCACCCGGTTTGGCCAATGGCCCCCCTCCCTCGCCGCCCGGTTGGTGGGTACAGGGCTTACCTTCACCGGTGGTTGCAGGAATGGGCCCTCGGTGGAGTGAAGGCTGCCGGCCTTTGCCCTGGTGGCCCTTACTTGCCGGGAGTTGCAAATGTGCTTTATGGAAATTGGAAAGCGCACGCTCTGCCACTCTAGAGTTACCCAGGATAGGCTGTTACTCTCCTCCACAGAGGCTGATTGAAAGGAAGAAGGAGTACAGTACTAAAGTGACAATGCCTAAAATCATGCAGAGACACTGCAGACATCCTCCTCTGGTGATGTGTGCGTTAGGCTCACAGGAACCTTTAGTTATGTACCGGTAATTACAGAATTTCTAGTTGGAATTACTGCCCTATGGCAAACTGTCCCAAATCCAATGCTGAAATTGACGCTGTCCCAGGTCCTGAAATATCTTCAGTTTGCCAGGTGCAAGAGATACAAAAGATACTGTACATACTAATAGGTCTGTCCTTCCAAAGATAGGTGTCTGCTTTTTTAACAATTATTCTAAGATACTGCAAGCAGTTGCTAGTTTCTGTTGGTCTAAGCCAAGGTACATGTAGAATGTTTGAGTTAAACCTAATCTACAGTGCCATAGATGTATGGATGCTTTTAAAAGTAATTCACTGTTGCGTTTTGTCTTCCTGGGGCTTTTTGTAACGGCTCATGGCTAAAACAATATCAGGGAACTGAACAGAACTCCCTTCAGTTCTCTGCTGCTTGATCCTTGCCAGCCTTACAATAGTCAGTGCTGTATTATTTGGTGGTTACCCTTGGACTGTTGCTGGAACCCACTCTTGAGCTGCACCTGTGCAAGTTGTACGTACATCCTGCCTTCCAAAAATAACTAGTCAGTTACATAAAGCCTAAGCAGAAGAATACAATGCTCTCCTTTCCTTTGTTAAACAGAGGATAGCATCTGAAGAACTATGAACCCCACAGGTGGCTTTAGAAGACGTGTTTCAACCAGCAGTGCCCCCCCCCCCCGCCACCATGCTGTATGGCAAACTGCTTATGAATCTGTAGAGATCAGCTGTGCAAAGAAAAAAAGGATTCACTGAGCTTAAAAAAAGCTCATTTTCACAAAGCTAAGAAACTGTTTGGATCTCCCCCCCTCTCCAAAAACAACGATCCCCCAAAAATCCTATGTGACTTCTGTTCTGATGCAATTCTAAGATGAGGATAAGGCTGCAGTCCTAATCACATGAACTAGGGAATGAGCCCCACTGAGCACAATGAGACTTACTTCTGAGTCAACATGTTTAGGATTGTGCAGTAAATTACCGCACATTTGGGCATCTATTGTTTTGGTTACTGATTAAGGTTGTAAGAGATTGGGGAAAAGGGGGAGGGGGTTCAGACCCCAGTGCTACATCAAGGTGTGTCAGTTGGAGTAATTACTTCCATTTGTCATCCAGGCCCCTAATGGCCTGGGAAAAACTAAATCATTAGGTGGAGGCAGCCACTGATCTATAGCGTGTTTATATATTAATGATATAATGTATGTGAAGTACTTCGAACACTTGAAGTGTGCTATATAAAAGCAAAGTATTATTTTGGGATTAGAAGTATAGCTGAAATAACTTCAATTCCCAATCTCATTTGAATTATTAGTGATACCTGAGGGTGACAAGATAAGGAGACCCAGCCTGATCCATAACACTCTATCTCCTAATACATACAAACAAAGTGGCTGACACAAATAAGCTTGATTCCAGCATATCCCAAGGAATCTCTTCTTGTATGAATCTACTTGTCCCCTAAGATTTAGGTCTTTCTCAGATTCTCCCTATGTTTTGGATATTAGATTGATGGGAAGTCATTGCAGGGCCTTCTCTCTGGAAGCCCCTAAACTTCTGGGCCACCTCTTCCCTGAAATTAATCTCAGTCCAACCATGATGGTTGGGGCAGGGTGTTTTTGTCCAGACATGCATTTGACCATCTGTGGACGCTAATTCAGCTATAGAAAGTTATGGCTACTGGTAAGTTCCATTGAAAGTTGAACTTGAAATAGAACTTCAGGCTGTCATGATTAACTTGTTCCATAAGTTTCAACAGACAACGATGACTACCTTTAGCTGGAGCAGAGGCATGAGCTTTTGTTTGCCTAACAAGCATGCATAGTCAAGACTTGGCTTGGATCTCCATGGGGAAGGAATTCTATAGAATGGGGGCCACAAGAAAGAAGGCCATGCTTCATGCTTCTATTGATGTAACATTGTTGCCCAGTTATGGAATCTGCAGCAGGGATCTTACCAGGCAGAAAGTTTCATATGGGTAGAAGTGATCCCCTTGTGTCGCCACCACCTTAGGTGAGTGATGGGTAGACCTCATAATGGCAGCTCATACAAGCCATTGGTCAATCCTGATCCATTTTAGGAATTTTACAGCATGGTATCTTGGGAAACCATTTGGGGTAGCAACAATTCTGTTGAAAATATTAAAACATCTTCTTTCCTCTACACTTTTTTTCCTTTGTTGTGGCTTGAGAGAATGGATGGAAAAAAACAGGTCTCCTTCACCTAAGAACACCTTTCTCTTTCCTATGTATTTTCTACCACCTCAATTTATAATCCCCTTTTTGTGATCTAATCACTTCTACAGCAACCTATTATAATATACATAAACAGTATTAGGATTTCAGCTGGGAAAATAAGCTTCAGGCAGAGATGAACTCTGATGAACCAAAAAGTGCATTTTCATGCAAATGACCTAGTAATAAAGAATGAGAGGAGAAAAACACAGAACTTGTAGGAGAGTGCAGCAGACTTGTTTCGAAATAGAATTTTCTCATCCTCGGCGTCAGCTGCTCTTATAGATATTTTTGTGCTATTGAGTGAAGCTACTCAGCTGGGACTATCTGCCAGCAAAGATACAAAAGAATGAGGTTTTCCTTTTCTGTCCTTCTGCAAATACAAAGAACTTTGGAGAAACACTCCTCCTTGGGTCTGTGAGATTTTCTTTTTCTTCTCTCAACTCCAGACCTCCTGTGGTAAGTTTCTAACATTCATAAATGTTGACTAAAAATAACCCTTGGGTTCTTGGATGACAACAATTAGCAGCAATGAGAGGTGCCAGCTGGGGTTGGCATTGTAGGCTCATTGTGGATATGATGCATTTATTCTTGAGAGACAGTTAAGCTCCAGCTCTGCCTCTCAGGAAGTGTATGGGTGCAATTCATATTGGTCAATGGCAAAACTCCCATTGATGCAAATGCCTCTGGAGTGCACCAGTGGAACACCATTGAGGTGACCCGGTCTAGAGGCATTGGTAACATTTTGGAAATGGATCCTAATACCAAAGTGGCAACATTTAAGGGGAGGGCCCATAGTTCAAGAGCACGTGCATTATGCACAGAAGATTCCATGTTCAATCTCCAAGTAGGACAGAAAACATTTCTACCTGCAGCCCTGGAGAGCCACTGCCATTCAGTGTCAACTATACTGATTTAGATGCTTCAAAGGCCTGACTCAGTAGGAAGCTGTTCTCTGTGTCTAAATATTCCATTGGGAAAGAAGTCTATGCATGCACATCATCCTTGACTGCACAGAAGTACCAAATAAACATACGCCGTGAATTATATGACTTAGCAATGAATTATTCAGAGGGAGTTTCAAACTGTCTTTGATGTATCATATAACCTTCAGTTGGTCCAGACTTGACAAATCCACTGATCTCTGAGTTTTTCATGTTGGCCCAACCTCATCTTTTGCTCCATTGTATTCTCTCTTTCAGTGTTTCCATGTTGTTTCATGCTTTTTGTCACTCTTTCAGTTACAGTGCAATCCTATGCATTACTCAGAAGTGGGGCCCATTAAGTTCAATGGGACTTAGGGGAATGTGTCTAGGATTGCATTCTTGGACTACTGCAACCTCCTCCATGCAAAATGATCATGCTGTTAGAAAGACATTTACATTTATAATATATTGAGCTTGGTCCTCTGCTGCCTTCCCTGCTGCACCTATCAAGGACATGTGCATATTTTTTTTTCAGTGGAGGCAATTCATGATGCATCCACATTTTCATGTGTAACAGCATCACTCCAATCACAAGCCATTCCAAAACTAAGCAAAATGAAATCACTTCGTGCTGCAGCAACCAATGGCTCATGATATTGCAAGTTAAGGATGGGCAGCTCGTGACACACAGATTGGATCCAGACCCTCATGCAACTTAGTTCAGCCTCCAGTGGCCCTACCCATTTTTAACAAGATGTAGTTAAAAAACAAAGATATGAAAAAATAGAGATACAGTATTCCACATTCCATTGTAACATCCCTTTTTTCGGTTTTGTATGTACCGTAGCATGCATGTCATATGTAAATATGTAAATGTACATATTTGTATGCAGGGCTATGCCTGAATACACATGCTTCATACCTTCAGAACCCTAAATCCCAGATGGCACTAGTTTTACTTCTGCTAAAAGTTCTATCCTGCTTTTCTTCCACTTTTTAGGGGACTCAAACCAGGCCCCCCCCAAAAAAAATGAGAGAGAGAGAGAGAGAGAGAGAGAGAGAGAGAGAGAGAGAGAATACAGTATTAAAGCAAATGAATGTGATAGTAGAATAAACCAATCAATTTCCCAAAGGCCTTTTTAGTCAGATCTTCACCTGGTGTCAGAAGCCACCTAGTGATGAGCCCACCCAGGCTTCCCTAGGAAAGGCATTCCAGAGTATTGGTGCCAAAATTGAAAAGGCCCTGCTCCTCCTTCCCACCTGCAGGACTGCAGCTGGCGGAGATACCCTGAGCAGGACCTCAGATGTTGAATAGAATGTATTCTGGAACCTGACTCCTCATGTGAGAGTCCATTTGTTCAACAAAACTCACCTGGCCCCTATTCATTAGAGCAGCCCAGGGGAATGCAGGTCCCTATTCAAGGCCATTGATGCTTCAGGGAGCCCTGACTTTGATAGTACAGGAGCAAAGTCTGGAACAGAACACACTATGATACCTATGGTAGGTTTTTGCACATTCTCTTCTTCTGTGGACTTTGGCACCCATGCTATTCCCATTATTTCCCCAGTCTGCCATGCAAATAATCAGGGGATCACAATACACAGCACATGGACATGCAACTTCCTGCTCTGAAGGATCCATTTAGCTCCTCTTTATAGTGTTTCTGAAACTTCCTAAAGACACATTTGTTCAGGCTGTCTTTTGATCTTGGTTGATGGCCTTATGATTCTATTTTGCCCTCTTATGCTTTTTGTTATTTTCCTGGTTTTTTTGTCATTAAATTTTTATTATCATTTTTGTCTGTCAAGTTCATTTGTTTTCAGTAACCTTGCTAGCTATCTGGAAGCTTATAGAAAGGTGGGATATACATTTTTATATACATAAAAAATGGATGTCATGTGGGTCACAGTCATCAGATGCAGAGCCAGTGATTCTGATTTCCTCTTATGTTATTAGCAATTGAAGGAAAACACTATAGAAAACTTGCTGTCCTGTGTGAATAAGTCCTTATATTCCAGAAACCAGAAAAGGGGACAGCAAAAGCACCATTCTGCACTCCTTAGCATTGTCCCTGGAAAAAAAAGACACAACTTTGAGCTCTTCCAACCCCTCCCCCACTAGATGGCACTGAACTCTTTTCCTTTCAAAGAAAAAAATGGAGGAGGGGAAAAATGAAAAAAAATATATTGAAGGTCATTTTGGTGCAAAAGAAAGAAAAAGTAAGATGATGAAGATGAGCTAACCAAAGAAGCCTCCTCTGGAATTAATGCTACGTTTCTTTAGAAGTGATGCTTTCATTTCCATAGAAATTGCTTTTAAGTCAATAGCTGCAAACCTAAATCCATGGACAACTTCAGCATAAGCATATTTACTCAGGAGTAATTTTCATTGATTTCAGCATATTTTACTTCCAGAGATGTTCTAGGATGTTAGAATTATCTGGAAGCAAAGTCCAATAAAATCCATGGAACATGCAGTCCAATCCATGGGAAGTAAATACGTGTCAATGGGTTTGCAGCCTAAAGTGGTTTCAGACATGGGGGAATTTCAACACTCAAGTCTAAGATCTTTTGTAGGCACAAATTACTCCCACCAGGTAGGTACTGTATATGAAGTGACCCAAGCTTATGCTTATGGTCATTTTTGGTGTCCTGTTTTGGATGTGTACAAAATAATTATAGATAGATGCATGTCTGAAGCCTCATTTTCTCATAAGTAGATTTAGGATCAAGTTACTAGTATGGCGTGCCTCTTTCTTGCCACCTCCAATCTTCTCCATTTCAGCCTATGAGAGGTCGCGTTGAAGGCCAGCATTTGCAGGTGGTGCTGGCTTAAGAATAAACTAAAATAATAATAATACTTATTATTATTATTAACAACAGTATTTATATACTGCTTTTCAACAAAAAGTTCACAAAGCGGTTTACAGACAAAATCAAATGATTAAATGGCTCCCTGCCCCAAAAGGGCTCACAATCTAAAAAAGATGCAGAACACCACCAGCGAACAGCCACCAGAAAAGACACTGTGCTGGGGTGAAAGGAGGGCAGTTACTCTCCCCCTGCTAAATATATAAGAGGAGCACCAATTGAAAAAGTGCCTCTTGCCCAGTTAGCAGGGAGTTCTGCCCTTATCATGTAAAGTAAAGCCAGCATCTAGACTCAGGTCATTAACTTGAGGCAGTCTAGTGGAGTGGACAGTGTTGGACTTAAGGTAGATCTGGGTTCAAGTCTCCACTCAGCCATGAGTTTCCTGAAAGACCTTGAGCCAATCATGCTCTCTCAGACTAATTACCGGTAATCTTACAGAGAGGTTGTGGCAAGGACAAAGTGGGATAGCCTCATGCATGCCACCCAGAGCTCCTTGAAGGGAGATATTACAAGCATGACAATGGGGGTGGGCAACGGCTCGGTTTGCATGGAGAATGTACCAGGTCCAATCCTCAGGACATCTGGGCTGAAACCCTGGAGAGAAGTTTACAAGTCAGTCAGTGTAGAGTTAGTAGCCAATACTGGGCTACATGAACCAATGGTCTCACTCAATACACGAAGGCAGTTTCTTTCATCCGTTCATATAAATTAACCCCACGATGGTCTCCTGGTAAGCGCCGCCGCAAGTTGCAACCTCCACCCCGCGTTCGCTGCTGCGTTGGAGCCATCAGTTGCTGATCCCCAGTCTGGAAGCTTGATAAACAGTTTGCCACAGTCCATTAATAAAGGCCGCAATCCTATCACTTACGCAGGGGATCAGCCCACCACTGCACTCAGTGTGTTGACTTCCACAAACATGCAGGGTACAGCATTGCGCTGTAAGAAACAGCAGTGGTGGGTTCCGTTGTGGTATCGCCTTCTGTTAAAGGTTTCTAGTGACTTCCTGTCTTTTCTGTATCACGCCCCCCCCCCCCCCCGCAGTTTTGCAGAGAGCCACGTCTGAATTGCATCAGCGCTCCGACTTAAGAAAGCTGGGAGGGTTCACACTGCAGAATCCAAGGAGAGCAGTTCTGAATGCCTTCTCCGTCATCTCTTCTTCCTCCGGTTTATATTCATTCCTCGATCCACGATGATTGTTCTTGCATTATCGCCCGCCCCTTCCCCTGTGGTAGAGCGGAGGCGGGGTGGGTGGAAGGGAATTTAATAATGATCTGTTTGTGCGGAGACGCGACTCCCCCTAATAAGCTGGAGAAGAAACCCAGGAAACGTTAGTAACAGGCAGCCAGAGCTGGGTGCCTCCTACGGGGAATGAGACACACAAAGCAACACGGGGGGAGCAGGCAGGCTGGTATGGAAGCAGGTAGGAAAAGCACCATCCTCCTGAGCGGCGTGCGATTACATGAAAGTAAGAGCGATTGGGTTCAATATTGTTACTCCGCGGTGAGTGTGCATCGATTACAGTCTTGTTGCCAGAGCCTAGGCATGTTTATTTAAAAGTAAGCCCACCTAAATTCAATGGCACTTACTCCTCGGTAAGCGTATACAGAATTGCAGCCTCAGTCACAGCACAATCCTGTGCATTATTCGGCAGTGACGCTTCGTCCTAAATCAGCAGGCCTGGGATTGTAGCCTTAACGTGATGATAGAGGCCATTGATTGCCATTTGGCGGAAGAACAAGCACAAGCGGGGACAGAGGCAGAGGGCGTGACCTGCCTTTGGCGGGCAAAAGGTAAAACCCTGATCCACCTGAGCCCTGCAGCTCTTCTTGGCCACAAGCCCCAACATTGCGTCATCAAAATAAAGACGTCTAGCCTCTCCCACCTGGGCGGAGGAGAGGTCCTCCGTGCAACTTGAAGAGAAGACAGAGGAAAGACCTGGATCTGGCACTCGGACAAGACTGGATTCAACCACATCTTAAGCCTTGTCAGGTTCAGGTGTGGCTGTTGCTCTTGCCCATGTAAGCAGTCCTTTAGCATTCCGGATTCTGACACATTACTAAGCAGGGACACTGCGTATTATTTACGTAAGAGTGATTTGTTTAAGTCACATGATGCACCTTACATTTCACCCAGCCCTTTCTCCCCAGATACAGCATGTGGGGTGGAGAAAGGCAGGGGGTAGAAAGGGTTTTCCTTACTTCACAGGAAATAGGTCAACAGTATTTGAAAGCAGGACGGTCATTACCGGCATCCTCTCTCTCTCTCTCTCTCTCTCTCTCTCTCTCTCTCAGGTTCCTTGTTCCCTTAATAGATGTATGACTAGGCTGACCATATCCAAAAAGGGACAGGGTGCCTATACCTTTAACCATTGTAAGAAGAGGGAATTTGGGCAGGTCTAGCTTGTTGCACCCTTCCATGATGAGCTGCACCTGCTCAATTTCCATAGGCACCCTGTCCCTTTTTGGATATGGTCAGCCTATGTATGATCAACACAAATTTAACAGTTATTTTGGAGCAAATTTACTTGTTGAATTTGTGCATCTCACACAAAAGCCTGAGGCAGTTGCATTATTTCAGTAGAAAAAAGTTCCAAAAGTACAGTTTGATAATATCTTTATTATCAGTAACCAAAATGACAGTGTTAGTTCTTCATCTGCTAGGCATACAACCCAATTTGACTTCTATTGATTCGGAGCCTAGTGTGCTACCTAAAATTCACCTCTAGCTTTGTTAGTATAAAGATGACCATGTTTCTCCATACTTCTCTCTAAATTGCCTGTACACTCCTGTTAGTGATGGAGATAGAACCAAGTCATTGCTAGATTGTATATTTTCTAAAAATGGAGGACCAGCCAAAGTTGTTCCTTTAGCTCTACTGTGCATATGGCACCTAATGAGGCGAATCGACTTAAATCTGTGTAATTTCTGCATTCCATCTTAAAACTTTGCAGAATTTGGGACTCTCTGACACCAAGCCCAGTTTCTTCCCCCCAGCTCTTTTTTTTTTTGCTTTGCTTTGCTTTGCTTCCCAGCCTGACAAAGAGATCTGGACATCTCAAAATGTTGCTCCTTGCAACTTTGTGTGCCATTTTGGTTGGCCCAAATAAAGGTATGACCGATTCACAGAGATTTTCAAGTCTGCCTAGAAAAAGGTTGCAATTCTATGTCCAATGTTTTAGATGGCTTCAGTTGCTGGCATCTCTTTTACTGAAGACTGTGCAATATTGTGTGAACATCCCTGTCCTGAAGAAAAATGAGAACGGAACGTCATGCTCAAGGGGTCCTGGCTGAGTATCCTTTAAGCGAATAGTCCAGGATGGGTAGTTGATGTTGCATCATTGGGATTTTTAGGACCTTCTGCTCACTAGAGATTGCTCTTAGGTGTTTTGAAGGAGATAGCCACTGAGCTTGGAGAAGGAGATACTCTTCCATATAAGAGGAAGGGGCAGCGCTCTCTCTCTCTCTCTCTCTCTCTGTGTGTGTGTGTGTGTGTGTGTGTGTGTGAGAGAGAGAGAGAGAGAGAGAGAGAGAGAGAGAGAGAGAGAGGCTGTTATTGGCAGAGACAGAGGTAGTGCAGGGTTTCCCTCCAGGGGTCTGATATGGATGTAGTGGATCTGCAGCCTCTTTGCCTCCAGTTATGCTCAACTTGTACATTGATAAATAAAATCAACATTTCAAAGATGTCAGTCTCTAGTGATCTCTCTTTCATCCAAAGGAAAGAAACTACTGGGTATTCCCTTTGAATTTCTCAATCCTCGGGGAAATGGAATCTGCATGACCATAATAATAACAAAAGTCAGGGAGTCAGTATTGTGTGGTGGATGCAGTGCTGGACTTTGGCAGCAGGGAGGTGTGGGTTCAAATCCGTACTCAACCATTATGCCCACTGGGTGACCTCAGACTCTCTCTTAACACTGCACAGGTTTACAATGAAGACAGAAGGAATAAATGTGCAAGCCATAGATCTGTCCTCCATTAATTTGCCTATTTCCCTTTTAAAGTCATCCAAGCTACTGACCGTCAGCGCATCTTGTGGCAGTGAAGTGATCCAGTTAGGTACAAAATTTGAGTTCACACATAGACACCCATGAAACCAGGGCTAGCTCATTACCTCCTAAGAATAAGATGGTGTGTCAAATGCTGCTTCACCTTAGAAAGCAGCGTGCCAGCGGCTGCCTCCAACTTTGGAGACTGGACTGGAAGAGGAAGTGTGGAGGGAGGAGTCCACCACTCTCCTCTCTTCTCCTCCACACTTCCTCTTCTGCTCCATTTTTCTTTTCCTTTTCAAATCCTGGGAAGAAGAGAATGAGCAGTGGAGGCCAGAGAGTGGATGGAGGCAGGTGTCAATCTGCTGCCTGGTGCCTCCTGGATGGTTTGGCCCTGCCATGGATTCACCCTCCAAGCCCATACATTGAAGATGTCATCTCAATGACTGGCCTCACAAATGTGGAAGGACTTTTTCTACAGGTCTGTCAAATCCTGAGCCTGAATACCATCTGTGAAGTGGGAATAATATTTTGGGTACTGTGTGCTGTGCACTCAAACAAATCCAATTTCTAACCAAGGCAGTGCCAATTCTGTTTCAAGAAAACCTAATTATTTTTAAAAGTAAAGGCTTTAACATTTGTTTTCACACGAATAATACAATGGCAACATATGAAGCCAAAGCAAGCAAAACCACAGTACTGAGAAGTTGCTGTTTGTTACTGCTCATGTATGGATTATGCATCATCTTCCAAAAGCGAAGCAAAGAAGACCAATTTCCCCCAGAATTCAAATGTCAGCTTATTGTCTGTTCTCTCTCTGCTACGTATGAAATGAGTTAATTTTGCTTTTCCGACTGCTTGCCAAATTCTAGTTAGTGGTTCTTCTTCTGAAAGAACTGTAAGTTTCTGCCTCTTACTGGCAATCATAATTTTAGTAGTAACAGCAGGTTCAGATTAAGCTCGACATATTTTTTTCTTTAGAACCCCAGAAGCTTCAAAGCACAACAGAATCAGAGCCCCAGCTTAATTATTTGGAGAACTTCCTTTGGGGAATTTCATATTAAGGGATACAGTATATGCACCAAACATGGTAAACAGTCGTCAATGCAACACTGATCTGCAATAAAATCACAGTAACCAGTGACATTTTTTTCTGAGCCAGTTTAGTGTTTTTAATATGTACTACTCAGTATCAGATACCAATTACATAAGAGCTCTTGTTGTGGCTTACTTTCATATTAATCCATAGTGATGCTGCAGACCATTTGGAGAATGCCACTATTTTGCACCTGGATACACATGATGAATCTCATGGTGTTTTATTTTTTTTAAAAGTAGTGCCATATTTCCACTAGAGCTTAAATACCTCTCCCCATTTTCCATTAGTAGGCAGGGAAATAGGAGGGGGGATTTCGACATTACTTTTGTGTATGTGTGATTTTTCAGAAAAAAAATGTGGGCACTTATTTTTATTTAACAGCACACAAGTATTTTTTGACCCTTAATTTAAATATTTTCCCCTGACTCTGATGGCATTTGTAGTCCCCATTTTTTCTCTAGGATGCTCCAGACATTTTGTCATTCTGGAGGAAAATGGCAACTACCACAAAAATGATGCAACATCTAATCTAGAACATTGGGGGGGGGGGGGAGAGAATGGCAACTTCCAGGAGGAAGCAAGTGGCACTCTATTACCACTCTAGATGATAGCAAGAAAGGTCACAAAATTTAAGGGGGGGAAATCCCATTCTGCTGCTGCCATTGAATGACCCCTCAAATCTCAAAACTACTTAAGTTAGACGGGTAAAAAGCCGTGGCAGAATTTTTTTTTTAAATTATAAAAACAGGCAGCAAAATTTCATTCACATGAAAAATTGTAATGTTTAAAATACAATAATATATACACGTTAAAATCTCCAGTATAACCTGTAAATACTGTAATATATGATTTTTTACAGGTTATACTGGCGATTTTAACATGTATATATTATTGTATTTTAAACATATATATATATATATATTTGTAATTATATATATATAATCTGATTAGGATCAGAGGTTCAACTAACTCTTAAGATAGCAAGCCCCTAAAACTTGGCTTACCAGATCGTCGCCGGGATGGGAGCGGTCTACTCTTAAGGGGGCGGGGCGTGGGGGGGCCAGAACACATCGTGTTCTGGCCCCCCACGCCCCGCCCCCTTAAGGGTAGACCGCTCCCGTCCCGGCGACGATCTGGTAAGCCAACCTAAAGCTGGCTCGCCCTGCAGGCCTTGTGCTCAAAATGGCGGAGGCATCGGATGGGAAGCCTTGATCTGCATGTCTTGTCAGATCAGCAGTCAGGAGAAAAAGAGCAAAAAAGGGAGGGGGGAAAGAGCAGTTAGGCCACACCCTGCAATTCCAACAATGAGGGTTATGGCAAAGAGGCTGGAGCTGGGTTTTAAGTGGGGCATCTTCTGGGGTGGGAGCCTTAAGTTGTCCTTCAGGGGGATGTCTATTGCCCTTGGTTTCAGTCTGTGCTGGGACAGCAATGAAGTTCTCCAGCTGAGAACAGAATTATCATCTAGTTTGGGGTCTGGGCATAGGCTGGTCCTGACATCCCAAAAGCCAGAAGCCTGCCTTTCTGTCAGTCTCTTTTCCCCTACAATCTACCAATGATAGCCAGAGTTAGTACCAGTCCCATCTCTTTGTGGCATGAGGGTAGCTCAGCCAATCACTTCCAGAGATTTCTCCACAATCAAACCCTCTCATGCATTACAATGTAGTTGAATCCATTAAGAGCTTTGTAAATGTTCTACATCTGCAATTTCACAGCCTAGGGTCCTTCAACACAGTATCCCATGGAATGTTTTGATGATGCCACAGAAGTAATTGCTATTGTTCTTTTTTTGTGGGGTTCCCAGTTCAAAACATAGGGGACAGCTTAGCCTTGTGGCAGCTTTCCTATAGATTTCAATATAGTCTCTTGCTATATTCTATGAAACTGTGATGCAGGAATTAATTAGTGGGATTAGTAATTAGTAGATTCAAATAGTGTCCCAGGAAGGAGGAGGAAATGGTTGCTTCTGTTTGTATCATCCTACAATGGCAACAGAACCAGCCTCTTCTTCCTTTCGAAGTTAAGGTCAGATCTTAATTTGAGGCAGAGTTTCTGATCAGAGCTCAACTCTGCCATGGTAAGCATGTTTTAATGAAGACCTCAGATGAAAAGGAAGCTCTCAAGTTCTCCAGTCAGTCAGTTTCTGCTGTATACTGCTCAACTCTACCTAGTAGACTTCTGTATGGAGCAACATTTTAACAGAGAAGGAACTCTTGTGAAAATGCAGGATATCTGGCCACCCTATTTGTCTACATATGTGACTGGAAAATGTTTGTGTAGCAGTACCATTAATAATGCATATAGCACTTTTACTGTACACTGTAATTTACAATGCTTATCTCAGTAATCATCAAA
Organism: Plestiodon gilberti rubricaudatus; assembly: GCA_026170595.1. Taxonomy (NCBI): domain Eukaryota; kingdom Metazoa; phylum Chordata; class Lepidosauria; order Squamata; family Scincidae; genus Plestiodon; species Plestiodon gilberti. The sequence goes on from JANXHW010000005.1 coordinate 113,931,189, forward strand.
ACAGTGTTGAGTGGTAAATATTTAACATTGTGATCCTGTGCACATTTACTTGGGAGTAAGATTCATTGTACAGGGTGTGTTTTACTTCTTAGTAAACACACCTAAAATTGTGCTGCAAGACTGTAGTCCTAGGCAACTCTGAGAGTAAGCTTCATTGCACACATTCAACTTACTTCTGAGAAAACCTGCTTGAGATTGCACTGTAAGGCATTTTTTTTTTCAGCTGGGGCAGTTTGGAGATGAGGATATGCCTAAGGCAACTCAACTGTGGTGAAAGTTTCAACCACTCTGGTACATGCACACATGTGCACGCAAGTATGTGCATGTGCCAGTGTTTATATACACATGCAGAAACTATTTATGGCATTTTGGCACATTGTGAACAAAATCTGATTATTGTGGTGGATAAGGAGTACATCCATCTCTCTCTCTCTCTCTCTCTCTCTCTCTCTCTCTCTCTCTCTCTCTCTCTCTCTGTGTGTGTGTGTGTGTGTGTGTGTGTGTGTGTGTGTGTGTGTGTATCCTGTAAACAGGATCACAGTTTTTCCTTTTTACTGTTTTGTTTTGTTTTGTTTTGTTTTGTTTTGCATGGTGGCCCCTAAATCAGGAAGCCCTATGTAGATCCATGTTTTCATTCTGGCCAGAAAGGGAAAATCAAGCCATTTTCTCTTGGAAAGGAGTGCAGTTTATCTTTAAGGAGGCAAGAGAAATAAGAAATGAGGCTCACGTTGCATGGGTGACATCACTAGCTTTTGGCTCTGTGTTCAGTATTCTCTGGCTGTAGGCTTCAGCCAAGGCTGCGGGGCGGTGTATGTATTTGAGGTGGTAACAGTCCCAGGTGAACGAAGACTTGGAGTCGCTCTTATTTGGGTTATTAGGAGGAGGGGCATTAAAAAATAACAAAAAACCCACCCCAAATCCATCACCGCCATCACGTCGCACACTTGACAATGCCATTTCTAAGGCTCATGGACTGTCTAGATCGCCTCCAGTTGCTTCCTCTCTCGGCAAGATGGGTGAGTTATTCCCATTAGAGCAGAAAAGGGGATGGAAGATCCAAGCAAGCAAAATGTCTGAATATTATATACAGCTGCTCATGGCGGGACTGTGCCTCGTCGGAAGCTGCTAGAGCTAAACGACCTCGGCTCTAGAATGAGGATCAGGCCCTGTGGCAGGGGAACGGTACGGACTGTGAGCTATTGACAAGAGGCTGTTTCCCGCCCCTCCTCCTTTGACTTGAATAGACCGGATTTATTTATCTATATTCCCTTCTCCCTTGCCCCCCTCTCCCCCCCCCCACTTACTATCGTTTTATTCGGACTGTAGCCCTACCTTCCGTTCCATCTGCAGCGGAAAACGTGCCTGCATCTATCTATCTATCTGTCTATATTGGAAAAATCTTGCTCAACAAAAATCGGAAGCCCTGGTGTAAAAAAAAGGGAAAGAAAAAAAAGAAGAAAAAAAGGGGGGAGGCTTTGTAATAGCAGGCGGAGGAGGGGAAAAAACAAAAGATTCCGGGGGTTGGGTCTAACCAAAGGAAGCTGGCGCTGTCCGTGGTGCTGAATCGCTGGGCTCCCGGGTGCCTGCCTCTCTCTCTCTCTCTCTCTTCAGCCGTCTGCCACACTCCTCCCGGGGAAGCCAAGAGAAGAGGCTGCCGGCTACGATTTTGTGTGTGTGCGTGTGCGTGTGTGTTTCGACGAGATGAAAGCCCATCCACACTTCCGTTCGTAATTCGGCGTTGTAGGTCTTTAGTCGCTTCTCTTCTTACGTTGCCTTGATTACGGGAGCAGACAACAAAACAAACCCTGCTGAATCAGTTGGCAAGAGGCACGGGAGGGAGGGAGGGAAGGGGGGGGGCGCTTCGGAAACCAAGATGTCAGTTCATTGCTGCAAAGCTACAGGAGTTCTGGGGCTCGGAGCCAGCCGGAATGGACTTCTGCTTTAGAAAAGGGAGGGCTTTTGTTTTCGTCCTGACCTCAGGATTGCAAGCGACAAACGGCAGCATTTCTTTGTTCACGTTCCCAGCCCGTCCTTTCAAACGATCCGGCGTACCAAGCGTGTCCAGGATTCTTGCAAAATAATAATTATCAGCACCACAATAATTACAGCCCCTTCCCCCCCCCCCCCCAGCTTCCCTGTGTTTGGAAGCAAGAATCCCTGGCTGCTGGGAAACGGAAGATTTCTAGGGGCTTTTGTGGACTTGTGCTCCTTGGATGTGGCCCCTTAAATAGCCGATATAGGTAGATATAAAGAACCACTCCTCTAATCTTTATGTGCGGGCAAGACTGGAAGAACTCAACGGACTAATCTAGATGGCCAGACACAAGGAGGGAATGCTTAATTCCCACTGACCTCCGATTTTGGCCGGCGACAAGTACCCCTTGCCTTGCCTCGTCTGGCACCGTACTGATTGAGGTGGAAGCGTCAGCATTTTTAGCCATTTTGACTTCCCTGGTCCTTCAGTGAAGCGAATGAGTGCCCAGGATTCTTTCCTTCTGGGGCAGAAGTTTTCCCCCTCCCAGAGTGTGATGAATCTCCACCTGCTTGTATGTGATCACTGAAGGAAGTCGCTATCCTGTGAGACCTGCCCAGGAGCTGGGCTCATTTGGTATCACGTTGAAGGGCTTTGCCTCCCAGTGAAGATGCCCATGGTGTTTCTGTGAAGCTAAGGTATGGCTGCCGGAAGGTTATTGCTCTATGCTGGTCTTTCTTTAGCATTGTGTGCTCTAGGCATGCTGGCTGTGGCGATCTGCTCTGACCATTGGTATGAAACTGATGCCAGGAAACACAGGGAACGATGCAAAACCTTCACAACCCGGAGGAATGACCCTGGCTTCATTTATAATTCTAATAATAACCTGCCCCTCAGGGCCAGCAGGTCTAGGCTGGACCGTTGGGAAGGGAAACTTCTCTTGGCAAGAAACAGGAGGCAGCTCTTTGCCATGAGTGCTGTTGATGAGTGCAATAGACAGTACAACTCTACCAACATGGGGCTCTGGAGGAAATGCCATCGGCTAGGATTTGACCAAGACTTGGAGGAACTCATTGCTAAAGGTAGGCATTGCTTTTTCAGAATTCACCTGGTTGAGCCACCTTGTCCAAAGTAGTAAATATGCTTAAACCAGATATAATCCAATATTTGCAGTGCAGGCAGCACGACTTCCTTGCTTAAGGATGTAATGTCTACAGCCTTAGTCGTCAGATTTTTTCCATTGGCCTTACATTCACAGGTGAACCAATTCTCCTTAAAAGAGTTCAGAAATGGTAAGGATGGATGGTGACAGTGCTCTGCATAGCTTAGTTTGAACGTTGGCAAAGGGTGAGGATATTCTGTCAATCTATATACTTATAGGCCTTATGGGAAGAGCTTTGTAAGGTGTTCAAATCTGTCTCCTGATTTATGTCTAATCATTTTTAAAAATAAGACTATGCATAATTGTGGCATCTAGAACTTTTCCCCAGTACGTAAACAGTGAAGAGAATCCACAAAGTCAAGAATCTAACCACTTTTTGGTTGTCAATAATCTTGCACCAGAAGACTAGATTACTTCTGAATTAAACTAATACACGTCTTTTAACATTGAATGGAGAGCCAACAAAGGGGCATGAGAGAGAGAGAGAGAGAGAGAGAGAGAGAGAGAGAGAGAGAGAGAGAGAGAGAGAGAGAGAGAGAGAGAGAGAGAGAGAGAGAGAGTATACTACAGTACTCCCTAGTAACAGGTTATTTCAGATACATGAACAATTCAGATACATTAATTCACAAAAATAATGTCAGTTGAATTAAGAAAGCTCTAAAGAGCAATAGTGTCATATCTCTCCCAAGGAGATGTATCTGTTGGCCAATAGCACCTTCAATTTATCTGCCTTACCTTTTCATGAGAAATTTGACTAAGAACGGGGGTCAACATACTTGCATCATTTCTTCTGTTCATATCATGGCAGACAAAAGGTTATAGTTATCTAAGAAAAATGCATACATTTACAAGGTGTGTAGGATAACAACAGAGGGTTTCTGCATAATTCCTGCCCACTTTATTGTATCGTGCTGCAAAACAGAATCATAGCTGCAACACTCCCTGAGCTCTGTTTTTATTTTTTATTTTTGCTTGCATTTATCTTCTGCATAGATTCCAAGAGCACTTGTATCAATATATAATTTGGCTCCATTTGTTTTACACAAAGGTTGACACTGTGTCATAAAGTACAGTGAGCAAGCTGATCGGAAGCAAACAGCCTCTTTGTGATGAGTTCAAATACAACAGTGAGTCTAATGGCCAGAAAGCGTTATAGGCTAGCAGTTGTTTAGTGACTTCATGAAATGCATTCTTGGCTCTGGTCCATTTTGTAATGGGCAACTGTCCATTATTAAAACCTGCCATCATGGCCAGCACCCTAGTTGGCAGGCTCAACAGGGAAACCAAAGATCCTCCCAGGTTGAGCTGTGGGTTTATGGTATGGTACAAAATGTGAGTAGATAAATAGGTACTGCTTGCGGGAAGGTAAACAGCGCTCCATGTTCCAGCTGCATGCTACGCGCTGTGGCAAGGAGAGTCATGCCGGGCCGGCCACATGACCATGGAGGCGTCTTCGGACAACGCGGGCTCTTCGGCTTTGAAATGGGGATGAGCACCACACCCTAGAGTCGGACACGACTGGACTTAATTGTCAGGGGTCACCTTTACCTTTACCTTTTACAAAAGGAATGATGGGAGTTTAGCTTGGATGGACCTCCTTGAATGAATATCATAAGTAACTTGAGTTTCTACTGTTCATAATTACCAGGAGTCCCTAGGTTTCACCCCTGGTTTAAAGAGTGACAAACACATCATGTTCCAGGGTGAAAATCTGGGTTCCAACGTAGGTTAGGAGTGAATTTACTGAGTAAGCACTACACAGCCTCAGATACCTGTGGGAATAATACCCCGTGATGTTATAATGAGAATGAGATGGAAATGTAGTTATTTACCTTAGGGATAGGATGAGTTTAATAGCCAAACTGATACACTTACAAAGAAATGGATGGAATCACTCTTCTCATACCTACTATTACAACCAAATTTTAACAATCTGTTCTTCCCTTGTGGCCACTATGGCCTCTACTGATTATTTACACAATACTTTCAATTTGCCAAGTGCTTTACTTTTTACTGAGTTTGCCATGAGTTAGACCAGGATAATTGAATTTTAGCAGGTGGAGAATGGAGGTTGAGGGATAGCAATTTGCTCAAGGCAACAAAAGGAGTCCACTGGGGTGCAGTGGCTAGGGTGGAGGATGTGGAAACTCAGGGTCAAATCCCCATACAGCTCTGGGGCCTCCTGGTTGGCCTTCAGTCTTAGCTTAACCTACCATACAAAGTGAAGGTAAAATGTCTGAGCTTCTTGGAGGGAAACTGAGATATAAATGACAGAAGAGGAAGTTTGATTTGAGTCAAAATACTACTCTCTAGCAAACATGCCACATTGTTTAGAATTGAGATCACTTTTAATTTATACTTTATTAACCTTCTCTTCCGCCAAAGAGATCAGGGTAGTGTACAAGCATTATTCCTGTTTTTTATTGTCACAACAACCCTGTGAGGTAGGTTAGTCTGATGCTAATCAGGGTTGATGCTAATCAGCCTGATGATGATGATGATGATCATCATCATCAGCAGCAGCAGCAGCCTGATGCTAATCAATGTTATGATTGAGGAGGGATTGAGCCCAGTTCTTCCCACCCCTAATCCAACCACGACACTACATAACACTGGCTCTCATTGATTAACATTTAGACTTGATTATAGAGATAACTGTTTTAGAGAGGGCACTAAACCTGACTCCTAACAAAAATAAGAAAATAGCTGGGTTTTTAAAAATGCTTTAACACACTACTAACTTAGACCCAGCTGTGATTGCCTGTGGGAGTGTGTGGCGCTTCTGGCTTTTTCTTATAGCAAGATAATATAGAAATGAGTCATTATGAGAGTAACACTTAGTTTTATATGGTATCTTTAAATATGTAGGGCTGGACTACTTTGGCACATTAAGACATAAAGAAAGGGGGTGGGGAGGACAAAAATATTGATGCATTTTAGCAATATAAAGGTATTCTCCCCTCAGGGAATGCAATGCTTTTTGGAGTGACTGTCATGCTGATATGCCAGAGTGGCAGAAACTCACAAGCCACCAGGTCCGTGAGGGTGTGTGTGTGACTAGAAGCTGCCATGCAAATCAGCACCATTCATTGCCACCACCCATGATAAAAGGTTTCTCTAATCTAGAGGGTGTTCCTTTTGCAGTCAGAGGTTGGCCTTCCTTTCCTGGATTGAAGGAAAGCAGCAGATCTGGGATGTTTCTATAGGGCAGTCACCAGTGGCATCAGGTTGGTCCTTTGATATCACATGAATTCCTAGACCAGAAGGAATATGAGCTATAGTGTGAATCAGCGGAAACTGTAATTCCCTCTTCTGAGCATCTTCCCTGGTGGTGTAAAAGGTCAAGGGCTGATCTCTAGGGCTCCTGGTTTGACCTCTATAATGCTTGACAAGGGTCTTCTGCATGTGAGCTTCAGCCCCAGCATCAGAGCACAGGGACCCAACTCCAGCTCAGGACTTCAAGCAAACAAAGCTTCTTTTGTCTACACTGACTGGCATCACCCCTCCATGGCTTCGGAAAGGGGTCTTTCCCAGCCTGATCAAGGTATGCCAGGGATTGACTTTGGGACTTTCTGAATTGAAGGTATGTGCTCTACCATCGAGCCTATCACTACATTTGAGTATGCCCTGGCTTTGACCTAATTGAATGAATATCCCAACGTCATGCTTCCTGATGTCTTCAGGGCCCAATCGTATTGGGCACTTATGGTGAAGGAGCTCCTGGTGCGCCATTATAAGTGCCGTGGCAGTGTTGCAAAAGGTGTGCTGCTGCTGTGTACTTTGGGGCTGCTGGTGCAAATGGCTGAAGGCCCGGCTTGCATGGCAGCGGCTCTGAGATGCTGCACTGGAGCAGGGAAGGTGGTGGAGAGGGTGGTTCGAGGGTGGAAGATGGAGGAGTGGGGTGGGAAGCGGGATAGGCAAGGGGCATTTTGAGGGCAGGAGGGTGGCAGCAGCACACACTGGTATGCAGTGCCTGTTTTCCCAGTCCAAACACACTCCTTTGCTGCTCTCCTCGGACTTATTCCAGCAAAATAGCTGGCATAAGTCCAAGGAGCACTGGCGTCACTGCAGGGGGGCCGGAGTTCTACGTTCCGCCGTGGTCCGACCCTCCGTTACACGGGAGAACGAAGTGCCCCGCCCCCTCGCATTCAGAGCGTTGCTTTCACCGACTTGAATGGCTCCAAAAGCAAGGGGGCGGGGGCGCTTCGTTCTCCCATGTAACGGAGGGTCGGACCACGGCGGAACTTAGAGCTCCGCCCCCCCTGCAGTGACGTCAGTGCCAAGGAAACCTGTTCACGGCCAGGTAGCCTACGGATGGGTAAGTAAAATACATATTTTACTTAAGTAAAATACATATTTTATATTTTGCATGCATAGGCTACTTACCTCTCCCAGGCTGTCTGGTCACACACACACACACACACACACACACACACACACACACACACACCCCGCGCTGCATGCAGCATGTGCTCTGTCAGTGTGGCTGCATGGTGGAAGATGGTGTTGGGCTCATAGTCACTGAAATGGTGCAAAAGGTATTTAGGCTACCTCTGTATTGGCACATGTGTATGAATACACTGTAATGCAAAGCCTGTGGGAGATCAGGGGAAAGGGAAAGGATTCTAGTGTTCCAACTCCTCCATAGCACTCATGCCACCTTCAGTTTGTCTTTCAAAATAGATATCCAGGGACAGGAAGAAAGGGAGAATTTTTGGCATGAAGGATCATGGGTGGAGCTGGTGATAGCTGTATTCATTTCAACAGGATCCCAAATGTTTTCCTCAAGAGTTCAGATGCCATGTAACCACTTGCATATGTGCATTTCATAAAAGTAATACATGCCTGAAGATGGTGAGTGCCCAATGCATAGAAACTAGAACCATAATCGTTCAGTGCATACAAAGAATGGCAAAGGCAACTGGTTTTCATATTGCTTTTCAAAGACAAGCAACAGAAGATATGGATGAATTTCAATAACATGTTAGATTGAAAATTCACTTAGTTCTAGGAATCTCTAGAGCTCTCTGGAATCTCTGGAAATGGAGATAGCCCTGTAACTCAGTGGCAGAGCATAAACGTTGCTTGTGGAAAGCCCCAGTTCCATTCATGACATCTGTGGGTAGGATTGGAAAAGACCCTTGTCTGAAACTTTGGAAAGCTGCTGTCAGGCAGAGTAGACAAATGAACCAACAGTTTGGCAACCCAATCCAGAGCAAATGCAGCTTGTGCTGCATCCTATGAAGGAATTATGGCTGCTGGGGATCTCTGTGGGGTCAGAGGACATTTGTCCCCTTGCTCTGGGGTAAGCCCCAGCAGCCACAATGGGGCAACTCGGACCTGCGCAAGCTACACGTCCTCGTTGCCCCGTGTCGGCGGATCAGGGCTGGGAGGGGGGTTAGGATGTGGCATGCACCAGCGCTGCCAATCCCACCCATCCCCCGTCCCTGTCACCTCCCATTCCTGCACCATTGCACCGCACCTGACCTCTTCCCACCCCCCATGCTGCTCAATGCGGAACCTACTGTCTCTGGAGCGTGTTGCTCCTTTTGGCAGTGCAAAAGAACTGATGTGGGCCTTTGCGCTGGACTTGGTAACTGTTATGCCATCACAAAGTGCTTTATAGTACTTTTGCAATGGCTAGCACCGATGCAATGTGCACTGTGCCAGTGCCAAGGTCAGCTAGGATTGTGCCCTCAGTCACTATAAGGCAGCTTCCTATGACCCCCCCCCCACATCTCCATCCAATCAGAAAATAGAATGTGCACAAAATGCAAGAATGGCACTCTTCTGCTCTCTGTACTGCATTGACAATATTCATTTTAGAAAAAAAAGTATTCTAGTGGAAACACCCATAGCCACCATTGTAATGCCATTCTTTTAAAATGGACTTTGACATCAGTTGCACTTTGAGGTGCTTATTATTCTAAGGAGCTGCTCTTTTGACCTGCTGTGTTCATAATTAACGACTTCAGGAGAACTTTCAGGTCTCTATAGGAAGGAAGAATGGTACAAAGAAATTATCGAAGTAAAAATCCACATGTTGCCGGGAAACTCCGTCGTATTAAAAAACAATTTATTTTAATAAATAAACTTTACAGATATAGTATGGAAACTTTCATGGCTTGGTACAATTTGTAACGAAGCAGGCATTATGGGTTTTCTAGCCATGTTTATTATGCCAGTGTTATGCCAGTGTTATGCTGAATTACCTTGACAAGGTCCCTCGTGTGGGATGAAACATTGGTAGGAGAAATAAAGACTCATCTTCGCCTCTACGCACATCTCCAGAGTGTGTGTGTGAGAGAGAAATCTCTTAAGAAGACAGTACGATTTTAGTTTTTTATTTCTCAAATAATAAACATGGCTAGAAAACCCATAATGCCTGCTTCGTTACAAACTTTACAGATGTTAAAACATATCTTGACGTTTCGCACACAAAGAAAGTTTCCCATGGTTTTCTCTGCCATGAGAATGAGCTGAGTTGGAGCCCCTTCCTGGCTACTTTTGGACAAGGTGATTATGAATGGAGAATTTGTGGGTGCCATAGACCTGCCCCAGTATCTGAGGCTGACCTCACTGTTCCAGCACAAAGGCCCATGGGTCCTCTGTGATGCTCCTCATCTTGTGGTGACACAGCATGCTTCTTACAGAGCCTTTATCAGGAATTGTTTCGAACATCATGTTCTTACCAGCCTTACCAGACTATAAGTCCTCTGGAAGGCACCTGGCAATGTTCTTGGTCCTTAGCAGACTAGTACATAAAAACCACAAAACCCCCCAACAACCATGTATTCCATGCAACTTCAGTTACCATCTTCAGTACTGGAGAGGAAGGGAAACATGGAAAACAACGTTCAATAATTGTATAATGAAGACACAGTAAACCACAAGGGAGAAGACTTGCAATAACTGGAGACCACTCTGTGGAGAGGAATACCACCATAAAGACCTTTTAGTTCCCTTTTGGAAGTCTGCCACAGAAACTTTCTAATCTGACTCCGGCTGGCTTTTGTTGGAATCTGATTATTATTATTATTTTTTTTAAAAAATGATATATCCGGTAATTTGTCTTCCAATAGATCTGTAGCAGCCAAATGAGCATTTGCTTTGTGGGATGAGTTAGGCACAGAAGCAAAAGGAAAAATCTAACAGCAATGTGGATCAATCTCTCCAAACGTGGTCAAATACAGGAATTCTAGAGTTCTCTTGGCTTTTGTTTAAGTTAACATGATGGTTGGGAGTGCTGAGAGATGCAAAGCCATCATAGAAAGTCACCCCTTTCTTAGCAATGTTAAGAGGTAGAAGCCATTGTTTTTTCCCCATAGGTGCTGATCCACAAGGTCATTTTATCACTGAGGGGAAAATCACTGAGTGGTGACTCTTCCACTTTGACAGGAATCACTCCTCATTCCTGTTCTGTTGGCATGGAATGAAGCACAGCTGGGAGTCATTTGCTCAAGTTTCGATGACCCCAACCTCTCAAAAGCCCCACCCCTGAAATAAGCAGGAAGAGGCTTGTGCTTTCTGGTTAATAATTCATGTCTAGAGCATGCCTGTGCTCCACCCCAACCCTTTCCTTCCTTAACCTCGCTGTTTTGGCATACTGTATTTGCTGTTACGTGTTCTATGCCACCAATGAAGCTTTCTCTTGACACTGCTGTCAGTCTGCCCTGAATTTCTTCTCCATGCTATGTGTTCTCCTGCCACCTGCAAGCCTCCCATGGTATCCCCCAGACATGTGCCTGTGAAGACTTTCTCCTTGTGTGATCCTCCTGATCTAGCAAATGCTGTTTACAGTCTGCCTAGCCCTGATGATGCACTTCAGAGATGATCATGTGAATGGGTGTGATGCTGCACACCTTTGGATCCATGTCTGAAGCACTTAGTTCAATACCTCCCTCTTTCCCATCAATCCATTACTAACTGTTCGTGCAGCCCAATCCTAACTGTGCTTACACATATAAAGTTCTTTAATTCCAGTGGGACTTCCTTCCAAGTATATGTGCTTAGAACTGCAACTTTTGAGCACATATTTTTTTTCCAACTGATTGTGTATCTTCTTTATAGTTGATCCTTCCACCATATCCTTGTTAACCTAGAGTAGCTGTGGGCCAAGAATAAATAAAATGCCTAGTTTGAATTTACCTGCAAGTAAGTTCCTGTTTTGAAAATTAGGCATGGCTATAGAAGGTGTTTTGGCCTTGAACTGTTCTACATATGTTTACATTTTCCAAAAGACAGATTGATGACAGGGTGCCAAGATTGCTTAAAACAGGGATGGGGAGCAGTCCACGAACTTATACTGCTGCCAGTAATCCAGAGACTGGATTAGGTAGCAGGTTGCAGCTATTTTGCATGACAAGACCTGGTTGTGAAGTCTGGGGTGTTAATCTATTCTGTGGGATTATATTTGATCCAGAGGCTACAAAGAGTTGACAATAAACCCGTGTATGCTGTGTCACTAGAAAACATGGACCAGACTTCCTGAGTTCGGAATTGTTCTTCAGCCCCACCTGACACCACTTGAGAGCTTCCTTTGGCTCTAGTCTCTTCCAGCAGCCTGCATAAAAGAAACAGAAAGAGATTCCTAGCAGGCTAGTCAATAGCTCCAATTTAGAGTTCTCTGGTGGTGCTTAGGGTCTGCTGTTTTGCTTGTGCTGCCCTTATTCCCTAGAGAACCTTGTCCAATCTGTTTGCCTCCTACTTGATCCTGGCATGCCATCCGTGTCCTGGTTTACTTCTGACATCTTCAGCTATAATAGCACCTGTTGAAGGAAGGAGAACTGTGATGGTCCCTGCCTTGCTCATTGAAAATGGGTCATCCTACTTGTTCACTTTAACTAAGACTGACCATGTTATCTTTTACTGCAAACCTATTCAATGTGAGTGGGGGAGGGGATGCAAAGTTGTGGGTTCTGCTGCTGTGGAATGATTCCGATGGCCCATTCCAAATGAACAAGAAGATGACCACATGCACTAGTCTTCAAGTATGTTATCAAAAGCTAGTGGCAGCCATTCACCTCAGGCAGTAACCCAGATTTTGACTGAGGGTGATGTTACCTTCTTGAGTAGCAATCTAGACATGGCACATTGGTGTATGTGAGCTCACAGAGGCCCAAGAGATTTGTGGCTCCATCTGGGGATGATGGATTCTTGTGCAGAAGAAGCTCCCTTCTGGCGGGGAACCAGGAAGGGCTATAGGCTAGCTCAGAAGGAGCACATGTTCTGTATTCAGAAGGTCCCAGGTTCAATCCCTGACATCTGCAGGTAGGGCAGGGGAAGGACCCTGAAACCCTGAAGTAGCACTGCCAGTCAGTGGCATTCCTACACCCCTGTGGGGGGCCCTGCTGACGCAACACCCCCACGTGATGCCACAAGCCCCACCCCCTCGGGGGCATGATGTTATTTTTGCATGCTGCCGCCAAAATTTGGTGGTGGCGCGGTGCGAAAACACTCCCCTGTGTTTTTTCGGCCGTTTTCAGGGCCGTACGGAGCCAGGGCAGGCGGGAGGGTTGAACAGGCGGCCAGCGGAGCAGCAAACTGCCACGAAAAGAAGAAAAAAGCGGCAGAGGGGGCGACGGAAACAGAGGCAAGTACACCCCCTTGCTGCCTGGCACCCCGCCACCCTAACGATGCCCCTGTTGCCATTCAGTGTGAACGATACTGTCCTAGACAGACCAATGGTCTGACTCAGGCAGCATTTTATGTACTTAAGTGATCCTAAGTATATAAGCATTGCTATACAGGGCTCTCTTTTGTTTTGAAGGTTACTGAACCAAGTTGTATGCCTGGAAACTACCCCTAGTGCTGCAAATCCTGGATCTGGGTGGCTGACTCCCTGCCTGAGCTCTTGTTGTTCTTGTAAAACCGCCACCAGCTTTACTGGCTTCAGTAACCACTGTCTGCTTCCTCTTGCGGGCACCATTCTTGGACTCCTAGGCTTCAACTAGCCAAGGCAGGACAGCCCCCAGATTTTGGAATGCTGCATTCCCACAAGCAGGAAGAGCAGTCACAATTGTCACAACTTTTGGTTCTCTCCAAGTACAAGGTACACTCTGCTGACTTTGTCTTTCGTTGAATCGAGCATTTCATGCTCTGAAAAGGAAAGCAAAAATCTCCAACGGAACATTACATTGCACTCAGTCTTACCTTGGGGACAAGCTGAGAGAATGAATGAACAACATGTGACAGATGTTAGGTCCATCACTTAACGCATGATAGGAAAATACCATGGCAATGACAGTCATGTAACAACTTGTATAGGAGGAAACAGAGAACTCCCACTAGTGTCATCGTTCTTAGTACAGGATTTATACTTACCCCAAGTCAGCTAATGGTCAGGAGGTAAAAACTCTTCATTGCCAAAAATCAAAGTCCCCAAAGCAGAGGTGTTCTTTAATGGGGGGAGCTGGTGTGCTCCACCCCAGGTGCCAAGTGGGCGCGGGGGCGCAGCAGCCGGGCTCGGGGCTGCGCAGAGCGGCGCGGCACCGGAGCCCGGCTGGCGCGACCCCCAGAGCAGTGCGCCCACTCGGCGCGTCCCTGGCCTCCGGAGGCTCCGCTCCGAAGGCCGGGGATAAGCCCTCCTTAGAGCAACCACGCAGTTCAGCGGTCGAGGGCTTTATGAGAAAGCTGAATGCGTCGCTGGCTTGTATATGTTTTGCGCATGCGCAAAACATATAAAAGCCGGCGACGCGTTCGGCTTTCTCATAAAGCCCTCGACCGCCGAACTGGGCGGTCGTTTTGAGGAGGACTTGTCCCCTGCCTTCGGAGCGGAGCCTCCGGAGGGCGGGGACGCGCCGAGTGGGCGCTCAGCCCCGAGCCCGGCTGCTTGGGGGGGCGCTCCAACCCCCGCCCTCCCAGGCACCGGGAGGGCTGGGAATGCCACTGCCCCAAAGCAGAGCAGGAAGCTTAGTTGAAGAAATGGGAGATGAAAGGCCATCAGACTTGTCACCAGGCAAGTTTCTCTGGGGAGGGTATTCCAGTTATGGGATGCCATGACTGAAAGTGCCCACTCTCTGCTCACTACTCACCTAACTTTAGATTCTGGGAGAAGTGGTCCTCCACTGATGAATTTGGCTTTCGGGACCTGGGCCTGGCAGAAGGTGGTCCAAACAGCCATATCCAAAGCCATTTAGAACTTTGTAGGTTGCAACCAGCATTTTGAATAGTGGCTGGAAACATACGAGCAAGCAATGCAATTGTTTAGGGACAAGAGAGAAGTGCTCTCTAGCCAATCCCAGTTAGTAGCCTAGCAGCTGTATTTTGTACTAACAGAAATTTCTGAGAAGACTTCAAAGAAAAAGCAGAAAGTGAGCACAGCAAGCAGTGAGTGAGGCTAGACCATTTCTTCCTGATGAGCAAGCTTTCTGCTTTCATGAAGTTTATTTAAAAACTCAGTGGACCGTTCCAAAATTGCATCTCCTACCTGCAATGCAAAAATGGTACAGTCTATCCTACCAGCTCAAGATTATACCCCCTCATTTTGCGGATTGTGTGGAATAGGCCATCGATGTGGCTGAACAAGGTTGAGAGTCAGGCTATTGAGAGCAATGCAAAAGATCTAAAGGTGAAGTTATGGGTAGTGGTGTTTGAAAATGGTGGGGTTTTTTTGGAAAATTTGTTGAATTAAAATGCAAAATGTGGTGCTTTGTGTTTTTATTCACAGGTACGAATTCATAAGCATCAATATCAGGCTTAATATCATTACATTGCAGTCTTCAATGCAAAAACAACAAATTATTCAATTATTTCTAACTGGAAAAGTAATCTGTTTCAACCAGATGCGTTCCACAACCAGTAGAGAGATGGTAATTTGGTTCCAATTCTGTTTGAAAATGTGGTGTGTGTTTTTTGTTTTTGTTTTTTGCAGTTATCAACAAAACCAAACACTCCTAATTATGGGTAATGTAAACCAGGAAAGAGGCGGTAGGGCTAATTGTAGGCCAAGTGCTCATCATATTGTTCTGATGTTTCCTTAATCATGTAAGGCTTCTTCTTGTTCACCCACCTTACCCATCGGGAGCCAGATAGCGGAACATGAAGTACCAAATGCTTTTCCCCCCCATTTCCCCCCATTTTTCCCATTCAGAGGGTTTTGCTCCTCATGTAGTCAAAGTTGCAATGGGATCTTACAGTCCTAGGTTTCACCAAGATGACAGTTGATATCTGGGTGTGAGCAGCTATGGTGTGTGTGTGCGCGCCCGCGCGTGCATGTGTGTGCAAGCATATGCACTTTATTATATCCCAGGCTATTCAGTTAAGTTACGCTGTGGGCTGTCATATTCATCAAAGCATGACTGGGTTGTTGTTTTTAAAGGAAGCATCGATAATCAGGACTTATGCATGCTACAATTCTCTGAGAATGCAGGAAAAACTAGAGAACATCATGCAGTATTAGGTGTGGAATTAATCTTCCTGAGAATCTCAATGTTCATTTAAAAGAAAAGAAACCAATTTCTAGCCCTTGTTGCTGAGGAGATATGCTTGAAAATATAAGGACGATGCCTGCTGAACTCTCCAAAGGGACGGCTGGGCAAGATTTCCAGGGCTTCAGTGCTTAACCTCCAGGGCTTAACCTCCCCAAGACTAATAACGCCAGAATAAATTATGCAAAATTATGCGGTGTTGATTTGCATAATTCATACAAGTTGCAGAATCCTATTTTTCTTGAGGTCTGTCCGATCGAGTCCTTCAGGAAGGGTGGAGCAGCACGGCTATCTACACAAAGCCTCAGTTGGTGCTTGGAACTGCTGCCGCAGCAGCTACCCAAGATCAGTTCCTAGTCTAGCCTCTGCTGCCCAGCACTGGCTTCTCTGCCTTGTTTCCATTTGGCTTTCCAGCCCTCAGAGCTGCCCTTACTGCCTGCCTGCTTCCTCCCTGACCTTCCCGAGATTGAACGTGAGGTTTTCCTCCCAGCAAATCAACCTACCCTTATAGTAGCTGCACTGTGCCTGACCCTTCTCTCTTAGCATTTAAAACATTATGTGACATCTTAGCAGAGATGTGGCAATTGCAAAAGTCCATGCCTGAGAAAAAAAATGACTGGCAGGCAATGCCAATGCACTAATATAGACAATGAGTGTTGACTGCTGCTGTTGCCAGGGGTGGGGTTCAGGCAGAATGAGGTTTGTCAGAGGGTGGATTCACACCAATATTTACTATGTGGCAGCCACTTAGACCACTGTGGCTTTCAGCCATGTCTCTTGCAAGCATTACCAAGTCGCCTGCTGTCTCCCATAAAGTTAAACCATTTGCATTTTAAGTTTTTAAGAAGGCATAAATGTTCATGGAAATCCACCCTGAACTGAACTAGCAGGTGACAGAAGCCACCACTTTTAGAAACTAGAATTTCACAACTTGCCAATGTGGTGACTGTGGAATAGTGGACCTCTTCAGACAACTAGTTCCACTTGATCCCCTCTATCTGAAGATTGCAACACTTAACACACATTGAGCAAAATCTGATTGTTTGAATCATCCCTGAGTTTCCACCATTCTCAAGATGTTTAAAATATGTTGCTGGGTGGAACAGGGCTCCAAACAGGAGTCCTATAGACCAGGAATTGCTTCTTTTCTCTTTCTGCAATACCAAGGTTGCTGCCCAGAAATTAGAACTGCAGACAATTTGAGGTGATGCATTAGTACAATAGCCCAGAATCCTCTGGTACTAGGAATCATCAGATGATACCCAGAACCAATCCCACGCCATTGACAGCGATAATAGGCAGGACGTATTATAGGCAGCATATAAAAGACAGGACATCTGGCTCAGTTGGTAGAGCGACCGTCTCATATATGCCTGAAGATCTGAAGGACGGCAGTTCAAGACAGCCGGAAGTGTCTGTGTCTGTTTGAGAGCTGCCGGCACACCGAGCTGATAAGTTGCAGAGGCTCTTTGGGGGAGAGGAACTGCAGCTGCAGCACTTGAATGGCAGTCAAGGTTGCCTGTCAGTTGAAGCGTGGTGAGGTGAACGCCAGAGAGAGAGAGAGAGAGAGAGAGAGAGGTGGACTATGAAAGCAACATCTAAAATGAAGGGTTCTATGAAAGATTAGATTAGAACATTATTGCATTGTAAAAAACCCTTGGGGTTTAGAAAGCCTGCCCATGTAAACCGCCACCTTTGAATTAAAGTCGGAGGAGAAATCCGATGACCAAAGAAAAGGCGGTATATAAATACTGGTTGTTTATTATTATTATTATTATTATTATTATTATCCCAGATTGCACCATTTTCTTAGTCTGGATTCTGGGCAATATGTTGCTGAGGAATGCCAGTGGGGCTTCCATCAGGCTGCATGAACAACTGCCTGGGTACCTTCTTGCTTCAGGAACTTGCTAGTTCTTATTTGTAGGTGCCTGATAGTTTTACAGCATTAGAATTAAGCATATAAAAGATTCCTGTCTTCTGCAGTTCTTCACAGAATCTGGCTATCTTGCACAGAATTTGAATGCCTAAGAAGCAGGGCTTTCATCGTTCTAAACGCTGAAGTTCCTTGGTGTTGTGTTTATAGAAAGATGCTTGGAATAGACAGGCGTTCCTTGCAACAGTGCTATTGTTCTACAGGTGCGGCTTCGGTGTAGGTTGCTTCTTTTGTGTATGTTGCATCTTGTTTCTTTTGTGTGGCCTCTTGTCATTTTCTGCACCCCTTCTAGCCCCTAACTTATCCAATTCTTCTCATCCTGCTGTTCCACAATCTGTGCAAATTGCGCATGACTGTGCAAACATAAACTTATTTGAATACAGTGGATTGTTATAGTGCCATGTGTACAAATGGTGCTATAATAAATAATAATGATTAATAATTTAATAATTTAATTTGAATGTAGTGTGTGTGTGTGTGTGTGTGTGTGTGTGTGTGTGTGTGTGTGTGTGTGTGTGTCTGTCTGTCTGTCTGTCTGTCTGTCTAACACACTAGGTTCTTTGATCCTGAACGTTGATTCTTTGGGTTTAATATTCATATTCAGTGGTGTCTGAAAAAGCTTGGGCAAATGATTGGGAAATAGATTAGTTTGGGTCAGTGTTTCCCTGACATTTGATCCCCAAGGCACATGCTTTTCTTTCTGGATTGAAATTGGAGTCAGTAGTCAGATATAGACACACATTATTTTCTCCGTCATTATCCCAAGCAATGGGCAGACATTTTCCTTGCAAGTGTGGGCACTGCCCAGGGCATATTGTCTCCTGGCATACCTCCCCCCCTTGATTCAGTCCAGGAGGAAATGGACTGTGCTTTTGTGGCACTGGTGATGGTTCTGCTGCTCCCCAGCCAGCCACAGAACCTGGCAGCCGTAATGCAGGCTGTGTTGGGGATTCCCAGGGCATCTGCACTTACTACATGATGTTGGGGGGGGGGGAAGCAGCAGTGTTGTATAGTAGAGTCTCTGCGCCCTGAGAGCAACTTGCCCAGGTGGGTGTTAAGACCATCCTCTCTGAGGCTCTCCTCCGAGTTCTCCTGCCATCAGAGATTAGGTGGGTGGTGATTTGATAAAGGGCCTTTTGGCTTATGATACTGTCTCTTTGAAATGCTGTCCCTGAGGAGGCTCACCTGACCTTAGGGCAAATTTCATGATGTTTTCAGGTGAAGAACATTTTACTTGCTTGAGGCCTTTCAGCACGAACATATTCCTGTCTATTGAAAGTGTTTATTGCTGCTCTCCTTTTTATACTGCTGTTTCTAGTACTGTAATTTGTTGGATTTTTTTTTTTGGGGGGGCTTGTCTTTTAAAAGTTTGAATTTTTATGTTGCAAGCCACTCTGGAAGTTCATAGAACTGAAACGCATACAACACAGTGGTTGAACATTTTTCAGCATACTTCAGCACATGCTTGAGTGCCTGGCATAGAGTTTGGAAAACACTGCACTGGGTTGTGTCTCCAACGGTCCAATTCTAACTCAATCTCCCCCCCCCCCCCGCCGATACAGCCAAGCCAATGGAACACATGCTGTATCCTGCAGGGGGTGAGTCCTGAAATGTCAAACAAAAGTTCCCTTACATTGAGGAGGCCTCCGTTGCCCCAATGGGTCACTTCGGATATGTGCCAGCCACTTTGCTGGTGCACGTCCAAAGAAAATAAGGGAGAGGGAAGAGGAGAGGGAAGGGGGTTAGGATTCAGTGCATTGCCGGGATCCACCCCCTTTCTGCCTCTTGCCTGCCTCCTCCCCACCCAGAAACTCCCTCGTTCCTCTCCCTGCCCTGTTCCGCCTACCCCCCACCGCTGGCTTACCTTCACAAAATGGCCGTGCCACCATATGTCCGTTTGTGTTCCGCTGTCGTAAAGGGCAGCAGCACAACCCTAGTTTGGATTGGTCTGCTAGTCCTCTCGTTCACAGGAGCTTACCACAGCAGCCACTTGCATCAGCCTGTGGCAGGACCATGTGCACTGGATGTCTCAGTCAGTCTTTTGATCCATTGCAGATGGGCAGTGATGAACGGCGGGCAACGTCCCTCTTGGAAAGAATGCTTAATTTTCAAGGGCTGATGATGCCACATGCCTTTCTCCTGTTTCAGATGGCTTTTATGCTGTGAGGTGACTCCTTTGACATTTCAGGGTAATGATGTAAGGAACGTGGATACATTTTCCTGTGGTTTTCATAGGAGACATATGGGAGCCGGCTTGTACCTGTCACATTTTGCCAGCCTTCTTTCAAAGGGCCTCAGGAGATAATATCCTCCAGCAAGTGTCTGCCCGATGTTCTTGATTGCTGGTGTTCAGTTTGTGTGACCTTTCTGTTCGTTGATGTGTGTGTCGCTGTGTGCACTAATCTCTCTCGCCCAAGACTTGCATTTTACAGCAGTTAACTAGCAGAATGATTTCTTGAGCGTTTCATTTGCCAGTTTTGTTTTGGCCAGAAACAGAAGGCCAAATTTGAAAGTAAACTCATCACTGTAACATATCCTTTGATCTCTTCAGAATTAAGAAAAAAAAATACTTTGCAAAAATATAAACATTTGATTTAATATTTATAACCTGCTTTTCTCTCCTAAGGGAGACCCAAAGTAGCCAACAATATCCAATGAAAAGCCCAAACATAATAGCAATGCATAAAACAATTCGATAATACATATTAAAACACTTCAAAGCTATTAAGTTCATAAAGGGTAAACTCAACACAGTTCAAATAAAATTAATTTCAACAAACAAAACAACAGGCCAACAAATAATACGAACTCGTTACACACATATATATCCTATTTCAAAGCCTAAAACACTAAGAATTTAATTACTAGCAACAACAACACTGCAATAATTTATATCTAATGAAGCAAAGAACACGGAATAGTGTTGGAATAGTCATAGTTCCATAGCGATGCCTAAGGGCTGGAGTGCAGAGCTTTTACAAATGATGTCCCCCCCCCCCAGCTGAGAACCTTCATCATAAGCAACCCCTGCCACTGAGAAGAGCCAGGAGATTATCCTGTGTAACTCGCACTGGTGTAACAGTAGATCCACCAATGTAAGTGCACTTATGCCAGTGTAACTTTCTGTATGCTGATGGACGCAGGGCGGACACCCCCCTCGGACGCTGCACACGTGCAGTTCGAACACAGGACAGATGCCAGCACAACTCCGATGGTGCAGAGGGCACTCCGGAGGCGTTCGGAAACCTCCGGAATGCCCCCTGCACCGGCGGGGTTGTGATGGCATCCGTCATGCATCTGAACTGTGCATGTGTGGCATCCAAGGGGGGTTACGTTGGTGTCTGTACTGCGTCTGTCAGTGTATGGCAAGTTACACTGGCATAAGTGCACTTACACTGGTGGATCTACTGTTACACCAGTGCAAGAGTTACACAGGATTGGGCTGTGAATGAGAAGATGCCCTAGCCCCACTCCCCTAGGGATCAAAACATCTGGTGCTCCCTGGCTGGCTGCTAGATAGCACACTTCCATGTGTGTGTATGTGTGTCTATTCTTCCTTCTGGTTACCACGGAAACTTTGAAAAGCAGCAATTGGAACAGCCACTGCTGCAGTAGCATCTACGGTACTTGCAGAATTCTCTCTCTCTCTGTACCGGCATTGTATAAAAAGGTTCCAGGTTCAATCCCTGGAGTCTCCAGGTGGGGTTGGAAAATAGTGATCTGGAACACTGGAGGGCCACTGCCCGGCAGTGTCAGCAATACTGAGCTATATGGACCAATGTTCCTGCTGCCCAGCATCACTGTGTAGGTAGGAGAAGTCCCAGAGCTCTCTTCCCCTTGACTATACCCCTGCCACTCCCGTGTAAGTGGTGGATTGTAGGAAGATGGTGGGGAAGTTGTGGTCTACTGTGCAGCACCGAGCAAGCACAGAGAATTCCAAGCTCTGCATGCTGATGATGTCCAATGGCGTCGCTCCCGTCATGTGACGGGAGCGGGCCGCAACTGGGTGACGCGTGCAAAGGGGTGACACGCGCACCACTGCGCGCGTCACCTCCGTGACGCGCGTCACCTCCGGACGCTCCGAGGCTGGCCCGGGAGCCAGCCTCGGAGCGTCCAGCCCGGCCAGCGCTCCAGGGCCTTCTGAATGAAGGCCCAATGAGTCAATACAAGTATTTTACTGTTTTCGCGCATGCGCAGAGACGAAACCAGTCTGTGCATGTGCAAAACAAGTAAAAGTACCCGTATTAACGCATTGGGCCTTCTTTCAGAAGGCCCTGGAGCGCTGGCTGGGCCGGACGCTCCGAGGCCGGCTCCTGGGCCGGCCTTGGAGCGTCCGGAGGGCGATGCGAAGGGGCGGAGGGGGGGCACCCGGGGCAGGGTGCAGCCGGGTCCCCCCCCAAATCGCAGCGCGGCCTCTGGCCGCGCCGATACTTATATAGGGGGGGCATAGTCGGAGGCGTCACTAGGGTGACGCGTGCCCCCCGCCTTGGGGTGACGCGCGTCCTAGTGACGCCTCTGATGATGTCACCGGTATGTTCTAGTGCAGGGGTTCTCAACCTGTGGTACGGGTACCCCTAGGTGTACACAGACCTCTTGCTGGGTGTATGCCAAGCCCTGCCCCTTATCAGCAGCTAATTAAGTGTTAATTAACATGGATTTTAAATTGTAATTATTTTTGGAGCCCTTCTGTCTCTCTTATTTTGGTTTTGGGCTTATTTTTGTACTTTGGAAAATGTACTTTGGTGGGGTGAAGGAGGGAGGAGCTGATTTTGGGAAGTGTGACTTGGAGAAAAAAAGAGATCCTTGCATGTCTGTCTGTCTGTCTGTCTGTCTGTCTGTCTGTCTCTCTCTCTCTCTCTCTCTCTCTCTCACACACACACACACACACACACACACAGAGTTAAATAAGACATTATTTCACATTTAAAATTGTTTTAGTACTTTTTATTTAACGATTAATTACCTAATTAATTAATTGATTAATCCGATTACGCAGTTACTTAGCAGGGTGTACTTCAGAAAATTGGACCGTGATGGGGGTACCTGGGCCTCCAAAGGTTGAGAAGCCCTGTTCTAGTGTCTGTAATATGATTAAGCCAGGGGACTGCACAGACTCCAGTAGGTTCTCTGCTTTGAAAACATCTACCGTATTTATTTATTTATTTATTTATTTATTTAAAATCTATTTGTTTATTTAAAATCTTTACTTCCCACCTTCTTCCCATCCATCCAACAGAGGCATCCAAATCAGCTCAGAGTCAACAATGAAAACAAGGAAATTATGACCGTGTAATAAAAAAACAAATCACTAATTACCAGATCAGGTTAGTAAAACATGAAAAAAAACAAGAGGTGCAGCATCTGTAAAAGAAAAGAAAAAAAGGCAAAAGAAGTCACCTACCAAGCCTGCTAGCAATTTATGGTGGTGAATATTCTGTTTACTCTGTGAAAACCAGTGGGAAGCAATTTTCACCTTGTTCATATATGGAACCCCCTTTGGGAAGAACTCTGAGGTTCCTGCATAGGAAAATGGTTTCCTGCTTTGTGTGTGTGAGAGCACGTCTCTGAAACCTTATCTCCTTCCCCTTCATAATTTAAAAAAGGAACTGAAGCAATGTGGGAAGCCCTGCATATAAATATCTTGTTTAGTTAGTCTAATAAAGGTATTACTAACAGCCCTGCTTGGAGGATTTATTGGGGGATTTTGGTAAGTCAGTGTTAGCAGTGGAATTACATTCGTTCCTGGGTAAGACTTTGTCAGCGCATGAGAAAATAGCGTTGATCCAATCAGAGATATTTTAAAGGATCAATATAATATTCTCCTGCATAATCACAACCAAGGAGATTGCGGCCTCTGCTCTGGGAATGACAAAGGATCACTAGACAGATCACAGCTTTATTCGTTCCCATTGTTTTAACTTTGCAAATGGAAGACACTTTTATTTCTTCTGGGGAAGAGGAAGGGATATGTCTATTTCATATTTAAAACGCACACCATGATTGCGTATATGACCAACGGAAATATTCACAGCCTGGTATTTTAAAATACTGCTCATAACCAGATAATTTTTCTACCCACAATTGCACAGAAATACTTTCGCTCTGTGACCTTGAACTTACCTACTTTGCCCCTGTCCTGAAATCCAGGGAGAAAGTGTACATGGGACAGAAGAGGCCCATAAGTAGGGCTACCAGATCGTCAACCGGGACGGAGCGATCACCCCTTAAGGGGGAGGAGCGTGGGTGGGGCCGGTAACGCTAGCGTTACCGGCCCCACCCGCGCTCCTCCCCCTTAAGGGGCGATCGCTCCGTCCCAGTTGACGATCTGGTAGCCCTACCCATAAGGCACAGGGGTGAGGAGGAAGCAAGAAGCCAACAGACAATCCAATCCACATTCTCCGGTCTGTAGATGGGGGAGGAATTTTGCATAGGTTTGGTTAGGTTAACTAAAGTCTTAGTAATCCAAAGAGTTTCTTAGTAGTGGAGGGAGAAGCAGGCAGTGTTTGTTTGTTTGTTTTTGGAACAACTCAAGTTTTGAAATTCAAGCATTTGCTTCCATAAAATATTGAATGATTTATAATCTGTGAAATGTTTTTATTGGTTACCCTAAATTTTAAGGTCCTGCTTTCTGTTGAGAACAATCTCTTCCTGTCTTTAAAGTCATTTGAAAATCTTTAACACTTCACCATCACCATCAAGTCCCATTTATATCACACCCTTTGTTACACATTGGGTAAGTGCCAAGACCAGCCATGATAGGAAAGCCTGTGCAGGTTTTGTTGGACAAGACACAGAGGTGGTAGAGGCAGTTGAAGATGGATCAGGACTGAATACTGGGTGAGACAGCCAATCAGAAGGTCTGAGGCAGAAGGTGTAGTGGGAGCTCGGCTGTAGGTTGGGTTGGGTAGCACAGGAGGAGAGGCGGGCAGGGCAGGACAAGGCAAGGAAGCTTGCATTTGCTGCACAGATGAGTTGCTTGGGTTGGTCTATCTAGATAGAGACTAGGATTTTATAGAGCCATGGGAACCAGTTGACCACAGTCAGGTTGGGTCAGTTGACAGTGGTCAGCCTGGCATAGCACCCTAGAGGTGCCCTTGGTCTGAGAAGGTTTAATCCTCCTGGTTTTCTAACCAATCAGGATATAGGTGGTGCTGGATGTAAGGTGCTAGAGACTGCCTGCCAGGAAACACAGTTCAAGGCACACACACACACACATGATGGCTGCCCCACTGGTGGAACGCTCGTTCCACCAGCACTGACTGCTGCAAAGCAGCTGTAAAGTGCGCTCTGGCAGGGGGTCTTGGACTGGCCCTGTTTACACCTGTCCTCCAAGAAACTAATTGTTCTCCTGCTACCTAACACAACAAAGCTGCAATGTCCTGTGTCTAGTTCAGGGGTGGCAATCCTAGATCGTGAGCTCCAAAGTATGGCTGAGTCTACGGGCGCCACATTTCTCAATATGACTCCATCCAACTGTATTGTTAATCATTTTGGATCACTTGAGAGGGAACTGCTTTCATATGCAGCACACCTGTGGAAAGGGGACATGAGGGACACCATTGTTGGGATGTGGCACACCGACCATTGTCATTATGGCATGTTTTGGCTGGAAACTGACAATAAGGTTTCTTTTTCAGAGAGTTGATGGCGGTGTAAAAGAGCAGTTGCTGCTCACGGTGTGTCCACTCACCTCATTTTCATCTCTGGTAAACAAATTTGCAGGTTTTTGTATGACTTGACTAGAGGCAACCATGGGCCAAAAGAAACGTATTTGCACCCTGGGAAGCGATGCCTCGCTGTCAACTTTCTTAAAAATGATTTTCTTTCGCCAACCGTGCAAGATGAAGTGGATAGAACAGCCTAGAATATAAAGGGAAACTAGAGACGTTGCTTTTTCATTTTAGCTAGAGATGATTGGAGATCAGATATTTTAAAAAATAGAGAATGTAGTGCTGAGAATTAATCTCTTGGAGTAATCACTGAGTAGAACAGCACAGCCCCGGTTACTGCAAAAATTCCTGCGGTATTTCTATCCCTGTAATTTATGGCTTCCTGTCAGTTATTCCGTTGTTGAGCCTGTAGAAAATCCACAGTAAAAGAACAAGAGGGGTTCTGGCTTAAACCCGTACAAAAGCAAAGACAATCGTGCAATTCCATGCTGTTGCGTAAGTTTATGATGGGCTTTTATTGTGGATTTGTCCACTGGCGTCACTGCAGGGGGGCGCGGAGTTCTAAGTTCCGCCGTGATCCGACCCTCCGTTACATGGGTGAACAAAGCGGCCCCGCCCCCTCGCCTTCGGAGCCTTTCAGGGCAGCGAAAGCAACGCGCAGGGAGTCTCCTGTGCGTTGTTTTCACCGCCTTGAATGGTTTTGAAGGCGAGGGGGCAGGGCTGCTTTGTTCACCCGTGTAACGGAGGGTCGGATCGCGGCAGAACTTAGAGCTCCGCCCCCCCCTGCAGTGACATCAGTGGATTTGTCCCTCTCAACTCTTAGTTTTCTGGCTCCTTTCGTCTTTTGTTTTCAGATTCTAGAACTGTAGCCTCGCTTTTTCAGATTTGGTATCCATGTCTAGCCTCAGCCTAGGAACCCAGCCATTTTTGGGTTGTTTTTTTTAAAACAATGTTGTAAGGCACCCTGGGGGTTCCTGCAAGGATGGAATGGAAGGGTATAAAAATGGTAAAATATTAAAAATAAATAGGTTAAAAAAAACCTTGACATCCTTCTTTCAGTCTTTTTTCCTCATTCTCTTCCCTCTTGTACTCTTTCCACCATTGTTTACTTTTCTTTAGAGACAACAACCCCTAGAACAAACAGACAAACAAAAATATGAGAGAGAGAGAGAGAGAGAGAGAGAGAGAGAGAGAGAGAGAGAGAGAGAGAGAGATGGCGGTGGCATCATTTCTGTAACCCACCTTAGGTACTGGGGCATCCTAGCTGTGCATTGTGGCCTCCAATGAGAATTATACCCCAATCCTATCCAGCGCTGGTACAGTGGGGCTGTGTGACCCACGCCATATCCAGCAGGGATGTGGATCAAGCCTCTGACTCCAAGTCTTGAGTCAAGTCTCTGGGTCCAAGTCTCAAGTCAAATCCTGAGTCTTTGATTGCGAGTTGCGAGTCTCTATCCATTTAATGGGGGAAATGGGTTTAAACCTGAATAAAATTCAACCTGTTGTAAAAGGCTCCAAGTCTCGAGTCGAGTCTTTAGAGTCTTTTACAATAGTCGAGTCAACTCCAAATCAAGTCATTGACATGACTTGAGTCCGACTTGAGTCCGAGTCAATAGACTCAAGTCTACATCACTGATATCCAGTGCCGTCTAGGAGCTGGCTGGAGATCTACTCGGGGTAAGGGGACATTTTCCCTTTACCCTGGGTAACCCCCCCATCCTGCACAATGGGGCTACTTGGATATGTGCCAGCTCAATCACTGACACAGAACTGATAAGCCCTGTGTAGGAAAACAAGGCCCGGGAAGGGGGATAGGATTTGGCCAAAATTGTGGAAACGTTGCATTTGCCTTCGGCATAGGATAAGGCGGGTATAATTTTTTTAAATAAATAAATAAATAAATGATTAATACCATCATATATCATTGGAAAGGTAATTTAATGCAGAATGTAATGAAACAAACCATGTTGAAGTATCTGTATTCTATCAAAAGGTATGGCCAAATAACTGGAAAGGAAACACACTACAGTACTTAAGTAACAAAAAGTGGATTTCCTTAACTCAAAACTGACCAATGAGAGACTGATTGTTCTGAGAGCCAATGAGGTGTTATTATGACACAGCATGGAACCAATGAGGTGTTAGTATGAGTCAGCTCTCATTTCTATGTATCAGAGTTCACTAGAACTCTTACTCAGTTGTGTGAGTATCATCAAGTTGGCCATTGGTTTTTTGTTGGTTACGGACTTGTTGGGTGACCTATACTGTTATATATGAAAATAAATAAAGTTATGAGTTACCACACCAGGTGACATCCCTAGAGACATCACTGGTTTGGATGGTTTTAAGGGGTGACTCTCAGTTGTGTGTCATAACAGGAAACTGTAATAAGGCTTATGCTGTTAATTACCAAACTGTACGCCATGGCACACTGGTGTTCTGCAAAATTACTGTTAGTGTGGTACTAGAAAGAAGGGAAAGGTGCCACACTGCCCACATGAGAGCCTGCCTGTTGCATCTCTGGGTGATTTACTGTTCACACCTTGCCTCCTGCCAATGAGACTCCACTGGGAGAAGGGACGTCTGCCACGTCTCTCCACTTGGTGTCATTGGATCACTCTATCACATCCAATGCAGAAAGACAGCAGAATCACTTTCCCTCAGAGGAGGCTGCTTGTAACATCTCATTATGAATCACTATTCTGGCCTTCCCTGTTTCCAATGAAGAGGCCCACCCAGATCAGGGATATCTGACCTAGATAATGCAGAAACAGAAGGATAGGGATCCTAAGAGAGTGGGTATTTTGACTCCCTCCTACACATCTGGGTGTTAAGAGTAAAATGTACCTCTAATTTCAACTTTAAAAACATTTTGCTTCAGCTATCAAAAACTGGGAAATACCTGGTAATGGTATTATCGGTGCCGCGCACATACTGTGCATCCGCCGCTCTTGTCCTGTCCCCTCCTTTGCGTGGGGCAGAGGTGCGAAATTGGATATGTCTCATTGGTTAGTTCTGAAGGGGGTGGGGCGAGCTGCCTTTGTTGCTGGTAACATTTAACTTACTGGCAGTTGGTTCCATTGGGCGACCCCCCCCTCCTGCCTTCCCTTTGTACAGTCTGAGACTAGCTGGTTGCCCTTTTGGGAGCTGGGTAGGATTTTTTTTTGCTGTTAGCCTGATTGGCCCAGAGCTTGCAGTTTTTCCGCCTACCCCAGACTGGCATTAGGTTAGGGCAGGTTGTGTTTCTTAGTACTTGTGCTCTCTTTTTTCTTTGTCAGTTTTGGCAGGTGTTGTGTGGGCTGGGGAGGCAGGAGTTGACAGTTCGGTGTCCATCCTGAAGTAGGCAAGGTCAGTGGGTGAGCCAGGA
The DNA here is from genome assembly GCA_026170595.1 of Plestiodon gilberti rubricaudatus. Taxonomy (NCBI): domain Eukaryota; kingdom Metazoa; phylum Chordata; class Lepidosauria; order Squamata; family Scincidae; genus Plestiodon; species Plestiodon gilberti. Next base: position 113,959,724 of record JANXHW010000005.1, read on the forward strand.
CCACTCAGATGATGCTTACCGGCTTGGTGAGGCTGGGTGGGCAAGATGCAAAGACAACCGCAAGGCTTGCCAGCCTGTGGGAAATCGGCGCAGTCCAGCTGCCTCAACCCTCAGGGGTTGGCTGTGATAAGCTCACTCTGTCTTTGATGGAGGGTACCTTTGAGTCAGGTGGTTTTGCCAGTATTTGCTGGGGGAAGTAGATGGTCACCACTGTTTCCCCTTTATAGTGGCTCGCAGCACACTGGGGGGGGGAGGGTTGGAGTTATGTTTCTCTGCTGCAGGTGCTTTATTGTTATTAAGTAAGTAAGTAAGGAACCTTTATTGGCATAAAAACAAAACAAAAACAAACAAACATTACATAACACTTAACATATAATATTTATATTACAAAATCTACAAGCACAACAAAATTACAGCTTAAACATCAGAGGGAATACTATCAGCTTTGCGTGCTATAATGATTGTATCAACAAAGGCTGCCGATCTTTCCATTACGCCATCCATCTCTGTCGATAAAAGGTAACGTACTACCTCCTGATCTGCCCAGCCCTGGAGCTTGTCTAATATAGGGCCTAAATGTTGCTTACGAGGGGCCTCATGGAGTGGGCAATACAAAAACATATGTAGTAATGTTTCTACACAACCCACTTTATTTCAATAAAGATGCCCAGCTAATCCAAGCCTCTGTCTCGCATGTTCATTGGTGTGTTCATTGGTGTGTGTGTGCGTGCGTGCGTGCACGCGCGCACGCACGCACACACGCACACACAGGTAAACAGAAGCATTTTCCTTATCAAGTTTTACAATACCTAGAATGGAGGTGGACTCTTTTACGAATAAGGACAGTTAAAAAAAAAAAAACCAACCTGAAATGATCCTTGAAGTAATAGCTCACAGGGTTGAATATAGGTAAAGCAAGCTTGAAAACTCATTACTTGAACTGCACAATGAATCAAATAAACTGCTGACTGCTTAGGACTATAATGAACTCTCAAGAGAGTCAAAGAACAAAGGGAAACAGCTGGAACATTCCAATGGGAACGGGCTGGTGCGCACAAAATGGCCGCCACATGGAGGAGGCTTTAAAATTGCTCCCTGTGGCGACAGTTTGTATTGGGCAGTTGAACAGTTGTTTGCGTACAGTTGTTCACTATGCGTGATTTTTCACTTTGGTGATTTTTCTCCTTGCCAATGATGATGCAACCTCCAAAATGAATGTTTGTAGGGATGGAGGGAAAAAGTGGTTGATTCGCTTGGTGACTCTGATACTGGCAGACAGCTGCTGGTAAGGCATGTGGAGAATGGTCTCACATAGCCTCTTTTCATGTGCACTGACCCTCAGCAGAAATTAAAAAGGGTTCGAACATATCCAAGAGGATGCCAGCATGGTTGAACAAGGATATCAAGGTAGCCATAACAGGCAAGAAGGCTTTCTTTAAACTGCCTTGTCTGAAAGAGAAAGAGAGCACACGACAAATCTAAGTTGGTGATAAGGCAAGCAAATAAGGAATTTGAGGAGCAGTTTGCAGAAGGTATAAAAACAATCAACAAGGCTTTATTTATATGCACCAGAAGCAAGAAACCAGCTAGGGAGGTGGTATCACGACCCCTAGAAGATGACAACGGCCCTCTTGCGCTGTCGGAACGAGTGTTCTGGCAGTGCAAGGTCCTGTATGGCAGCGTGGAAGCTGGGCCCCCATTCTGTGCTTCCAGGCTGACGCTACAAACAGTCAGCCAAACCAGTGTTTTGGGGGAGATGATCTGAGGGGTCAAATAGAGGTGACAAAGAATGAAGTCTCTGGCATCCTCTTGGATATGTTTGTACCCTTTTTAATTTCTGCTGAGGGCCAGTGCGCATAAAAAGAGGCTATGTGAAGACCACTCTCCACATGCCTTACCAGCAGCAGCTGTCTGCCAGTTTCAGATTCACCAAGCGAATCAACCACTTTTTCCCTCCATCCCTGCAAACATTCATTTTGGTCGTTGCATCATTGGCAAGGAGAAAAAAAAATCACCAAATCTGTATTTGCTTCTGGTAGGACTGGTCAGAAGCATTATTAAACTAGCATTGTTAGATGCATCGTAGAAAAAGCCTTGCCAAAAAGAATTAGCATGGCTTTTGTCGAAACAGTTGTCACAGTGGAGCTGGAAACCAGTAGCCAAGGGACAAACAGAGAGTCAGAAGCTGGAGCTGGGACAGAGCTGCTGCCCAGGCAAGACCCTGGTCCAAATGGGAAGCCCTTAGAGGTCTTCCTGTTTAGGAAGGCCCAATGACCAGTCTGAGTGGGCAGAGCCAGCCCTGACCTTGGGGTTGTGGTGGATAGCATAAAGAAAACATTGTTTCCAAGTGCAGCAGTGGGGGAAAATGTTAGAAATAACTAAGAAAGACTTTTAAAAAAGCTGATATTGTAACGCCTTTATAGAAATCTACTGGGTAGCCACATTTGGAATAATGTGACCATTTCTGGTTAGCCCATCTTAAAAATGATATAATGGGAAAGGTACAGAAAAGAGCAATCAAAATGAGCCAGCATTTTTGTCATCTCTCATCGGAATAGGACTCAGGACTGAGAAATGCAGTTGATCAGCAGTTGCTTCAGAATGGATAAAAAGAAATTCTATTTTACATAACTTATGGTAGGACATTGGAAGGAAAGAGTAGATGACTTAAAGGGCGCAATCCTATCCAACTTATGCCACCGTTGTAAACAGCGGCACAGCGAGAACAGGAGGCCCCAGAACGGAAAGGGGATTCAAATCCCCTTTGAATCCCCCTTTTGGAGGGGATTTGTGAATCCCCTTTCCATTCTGGGGCCTCCTGTTCTCACTGCACCGCTGATTACAATGGTGGCATAAGTTGGATAGGATTGCGCTGTGACTCTCCTTTGACAAGGCTTTCCAAAACTATGGGGCTGCAGCCAAAAAGACTCTGCCATACATTCCTGCCAATCTGACCTCTTGAGGTGGGACCCCCATTTGGAGATCTTGGTGGCAGGAGGGCTCACGTATTGTTCGGTCACATGAATTAGCGGCAGTGAGAACAGGACTTTCTGCCCCAGAATGTGTTTTGAAAAATGTGGTGCTTGATCCATTGCGCGATTCATTTTCGATAATCAGATTCACATTCACATAATCAGATTTCACAGATAATCAGGCAGCACATTTCCTGGTTGTGATCTCAGACCCTCACGGCTTTCTTGACTAGCTGAAGTCGGAATCCTGGCAAGTGTCCAATGTAATATCACTAACACAATTTTCTAATTTTTGTTTCCACATTATTCCCTACGGTATAACAGGATGGTTAGCAAATTGGTGCTCAAGTGGAACGCTTTACAAAACCAGGACTTCCTCTTCTCCTGGCTTGCCTATGGGCTGTACAACACAGTCACAGAGGGTTGGGATTACAAATGCGAGTTAGTGCCTCCAGATGGAGCCAAATTTCCAACCAAGGTTTAGGTCCAGTTAAGGGCTTAACACATGGTTTCAGCCCTGCCCAGGGTTCAGCTACTGCTGCTTGTGATACTTATCATCATGGCAAACTTAAAACACCAACAAAACCCAGCCACATTCGGAGTGTTTGTTGTTGTTCAGTCGTTAAGTTGTGTCCGACCCTTCGTGATCCCATGAACCATATCCCGCCAGGCCTTCCTGTCCTCCACTATTTTCCTGAGTTCGCTCATTTTCATGTTCGTTGCATCGGTGATGCTGTCTAACCATCTCATCCTTTGCCTTCCCCTTCTCCTTTTGCCTTCAATCTTTCCCAGCATCAGAGTCTTCTCCAGAGAGTCCTCTCTTCGCATTAGGTGGCCAAAATATTTGATTTTCAGCCTCAGTACCTGTCCTTCCAGGGATCAATCAGGGTTGATTTCATTTAGGATTGACTGATTTGATCTCCTAGCAGTCCAAGGGACTCTCAGGAGTCTTCTCCAGCACCACAGTTCAAAAGCATCTATTCTTCGGCGCTCAGCCTTCCTTATGGTCCAACTCTCGCAACCATACATTGCTACTGGGAACACCATCGCCCTGACTATACGAACTTTTGTTGGCATGGTGATATCTCTGCTTTTTATTATGCTATCTAAATTTGCCATAGCTTTCCTTCCAAGGAGTAAGCGTCTTTTAATTTCATGGCTACTGTCTCCGTCTGCAGTGATCTTGGAACCCCAAAAAGTAAAATCTGTTACTGCTTCCATTTCTGCCCCTTCTATTTGCCAGGAATTGATGGGACCAGATGCCATGATCTTAGTTTTATTAATGTTGAGTTTCAAGCCAACTTTTGCACTCTCCTCTTTCACTCTCATCAAGAGGCTCTTTAGTTCTTTATCTTCCTCTAAAATCCAGCTGTTTGCTTCAGTTCTTGGTTATATTTAGCACTCACAAAAGAGTGTGCAGATGTAAAACTTGTGACATTTTGCTGGTAAAATACATGTGAATGGGGGGGGGTTTGCTGATCCTTATTGGGTCACTGCTTATTGGGTACTGTGTTGGTATCCCAACATATTACATTCATAAATAATGCTGTTTGCATTTGCATGGGGGAATTGGTACCCAAGAATTCAATATGAAGTATAAAACAACTTTTACTTTGGTCTAAGATCTAACAGCACAATCCTATGCATTTCTATTCAGAAGTAACAGCGCAATCCTAACCAACTTTCCAGTGCTGATGTAGCCATGCCAACAGGGCGCAAACTGCATTTTGTGGAGCAGGGGCAGTCTTGGAGGCCTCTTCAAGGTGAGGGAACATTGGTTCCCTTACCTCAGGGCTGCATTGCGGCTGCACCAGCGCTGGAAAGTTGGTTAGGATTGGGCTGTGAATCTCAATGTGTTGAAGGGGGCTTACTTCCAGGAATGTGTGTATAGGATTGCAGCCATACAGCCCAATCCTAACTAACTCCCTTCGCTGCAATGCAGCGGTGACAATACGACCTCCATAGGTTAAGGACTAAAGCCCCTTTTGTCTGGTTGAGGAGAATGGCTAAAGATGCGATCGATCCTAAGCATACTTAACCCAGAAACCTGTGTCATTGAACACAGTGGAAATAGCTTGGGAGTCAGCATGTTTAAAATTAATCTGCAGGAGGATTTTTTTTTTTGGTGGTGATGGTGAGGAGGGGAAGAAATAATTTTGGATTCAAGGGTGCTGATGATCTTCCTGGCTGCCTGCTGTGTGTTTGCTTCTGTATCCCCTGCGGTGCTGCCTTAACCTGTATATTTGCAAATCCATGGTTTATTGCAAAGATATCCGAAGGCAGTCCTCTCTCTTGCAAAGCAAACATACTCTATAAAAAAGGGTGGCCTGGACTTTGGGTTTGGCTTGGAATGGCTCAGCGCCAGCCCCCCCTGCACCACTCTTGCTCCTCCCCCTTCCCCTCCCCCTTCCCTAGACCCCCCAACCTGTGGAGATGGAAGGAGGGAAAATGGCTGCAGGCGGCTTCTCCTCTGTTTCCATGGCTCCTCATACTCTACAGTGAGAGGGAGCTTCTCAGTGTGCTCAGGGCCTTTGTGAGAGAAACTCTGGGAACTGCAGTTCCTTCTTCTGGTCATTCTAGAGAACAAGGATTAAAGAACATTGATGTTCGTTACAAAGAACAAGGATGAGACCTGGACCTGCCTCGTCATCAAAACAATGACCTCACTTGATCTAAGAATTGGGACCTGAAGCTGCCTGTGTTCCTGTCTCCCGCCCAGTCCCTTCTTTCGCCCTTCATCTCATGTCTAGTGGATTGTGAGTGTGAGAGCAGGACTTGGCTATTGCTTTTTAAAGTTTGTATAGCACCTAGAAAATGTTGGATGCTTGATAAATAACAAAGATGAATATTAATAATAGTTCCCTTTACATTTCTCTTGTTCTGATGACTTGATACAGATAATAAAATCCAATCCCATCTCTAAAATGCCAGGTAAAATTAGACGACAATGTTAATAATATTGTTGCCATTTCAGAATGGCAGCTCCATATTATGGTGTCATAAGGCAGAAAACTCACACAAGATGCAATGGTTTGCAGAAATGTAACTAGGGTGGGGTGAGTGGGGCATATGCCTGGGTGCAAAAATAACAGGGGTGCAAAAAAAAAAACACCCCTCCTGCAGTATCCCCGTTCCTTCCTCCTCCGTCCAGTTTCGCCCCTTCCCCTCCTGCTGATGTCTTACCTGCTCTGGTGGGTACAGCAGGAACCGCCGACAACAGGGGAGCACTACTGCCTCTTGCGGCAGCGCTCCCAAAATCGCTATCGACTGAGCTCTCTGCACACTGTCGGCATCCATTTTGCGACTGCAGAAGTGTGTTCTGATGTCGCAATGTGCTCTGGCCGGCAGCCCAATCCTGGATAGGATTGGGCTGCTAGTCTCCCATTAAGGATGACTTCTTGAGCCCTTCCCATTCTTATGCATTGCTGATGGCTCTCCTCTCCCAGCTGTGCTGGATTAATTTATTTGGCAGTGCTTATCTGGCACTGATTAAAACATCGAGGGTGTTGTTGGTCCTCATATATACCAGGGAAACACAATTGTTGAAAAATATGTGGTTATATTTAATAGTTCAGAATGAGCTTTACCCACTGCAGTATGTGAAATGGCAGGTTGCATGTTGCACAATGCCATCCGTGTTCTTGACTCTAGTGCATGCACATGTATTTACATGTATGCACACTAGGCAAGATGTATCTGCCCCTGGGGAGAGGGGCGGAAACCTGAGGAATAGTAATTCTAGCACGTGTGTGTGTGTGTTTGTGTGTGTGTGTGTGTGTGTGTGTGTGTGTGTGTGTGTGTGTGCCTGCGTGCGTGCACTAACCTAATTTTTCAAAGGTACATCCAACATTTGCTTTTAGGGATAGAAGCCAGAAAATTGGAACTGTCCCTAGTAAATTGGGTGGTACTGTGTCCAGTGGGTCAGTTTCCATGAGAGCTCTTTTCCTGTCTTCAGCCTACAGTTTCTTCCACACTGGAATCCATGTCCTTTTCATGCCCAAACTGCTGAGGTTTACATGCAGGGACTCTGGGGGTGATGGAGGCCTGCAACCCGCAAAGCTTGCTATTTTTATTGCTAGCTCTTCCAGCAATTGCGGTTAAATCTGATTTTTTTTTAAAAAAAAATCCCAGTTTTTTTTTAAACATCACAAGCTCTGGCTTTGCTTTGTGTCTCTTTCTTTTCCTGAGCAATTTTGACATGTTCCTGGAATGGGCAATTTGTGGCTGTCACTTTGCTTCCTTTCATCTCCAGGGATTCCTTCTTTTTTGCTTTGTTGGCTTCGGGTCGGGGTGGACACCATGTTAAAGGTCACTCGACATTTTTAGAAGTGCTTTTTTTCCAAAAATAAAGGCTATCCAAAGGGGTGCCCCTTTTTGTTCTTTGCTCATGCTGTGCAGGATTTTATTTAAAAAGGCATCTTTCTCCTTCCCCTTACTTTCCTTAAGCCCTTATTAGATTTTTTAAAAAATATCTCCAAATGTATTCACTCAAACACTGTTAAGTACACATTTTCCCTCTCATTCTGTAAAGCATGATTGGGCATTATGTTTCAAACACAGTTTGATTTCCTATGGCTAGTTCCCATGAAATAGTATTACATTCATAAGACATTGCCGTTTAGACCAGTTTGGAAGCCACCAGGGCCAGCCCAGCCATGAGACGAAGTGGGCTGCCTCAGGCTGTGGATGGGTGCAGGGGGCAACCTGAGCCCATGGGCCACCACTGTGACTGCCTCATCTAGCCCCCATGTGCCCCTGCATATCTCCTCCCATCCTTGCTCTGTTGCTCTATGTTTTCAAGTAGAGTGTCAGAGTAGGGTGGAACAAGGAAGATGGGGGAAACATTGCCCCACTTCCATTTCCTCCAGCTTCCTTGTTCCAGCCCCACTTTGCCTTCAAGTTTCAAACACAGAGCAACAGAGTGAGGATGGAGGAAACAGGTAAGATGTTGGGGCCTGCTGCTTCCAGCGCCACTGGGCAGGGCAGAGACGAGGAAGTAGTGGTGGCAGTCCGGTTCAAGGTCCCTAATTGGGAAGAGGACCACCATCACCTTCTCTCCTCCTCTGCTTTGAAACCAAAGGAGGATTGAAACTGGAGGAGGAGAAGGAGAAGGAGGTGTGTGATAGGTAGGGTGTTTTTTAGGGTTTTATTATTTTTTTCAGATTTCAGTGTTTAACCAAAATGAAAGAGCAGAAAGTAGCGTTATGTGTTTTTATTCCTATTTTTTGCCATGTTGTTAACCACTCTGTGGTTAACCACTCTGTGACAAAGTGTACTAGATAGGTGGTATAGGTTGTATAGGTTGTACAGTGTCGGTAGATGAAGAATGATGCAAAATTACATGGATTTATTTTATTTTATTTATTTATTTGCAGATTTCTTAGCAGAAAGCGGTGTTTTGTGTTTTTATGCGGTTATCAACAACAACCAAGAAAATACCCCTAGTGATGGGGTAGCAGCAGTGATGGTGTCTGGCAGAATTTTTATGGTACTTCAGGTGCCATTTCCCTTGGGCAGGGTCTGGAAGCCACTTTCCACAGATGTGTGAGCCTGCGTGTGATTAGATAGTGAATAGAAAAAACACTCTGCATATGCTCAGACACCCACTGTCAGAGCTGAATCATAGGTAGCCATTGAAAGGGGACCAGAAACTGGGAGTCAGAGGCTCAAGGCAAGACATTCCAGGACCTCTAGATGATGGAGGTCTCTTGAGGATGCAGGTGAAGCTTGCTGCAGGTTCTGGTTAAATGGCCTGGAAATCTGCAAGGGGTTCCATTTTTGCAGAACTGCAGAATCTGGCCAGAATTCCACCTTGGGCAGAATTAATTGACAACTATTAAAATATCCGTTGATGATGAAATCAATGGGTTCAACATATAGGAAGGAGGTAGGAAAAGCACTCTAGTTGTTGGGAGTCCTTCAGCAATGGAAATTCGCTGTCGTTGGCAGATACGGAGTCTATTTCGCTGGTAGTCTGAGGAACTTGTTGGGACGCTTACAGTACACATTTTTGATTTGATGTTTAAAAATGGTATATTCCCGCCTTTCCTGAAAATGCCAACCCAGGTGGCTTGCAGTAGAATGTCAAAGCAAAGTATAATAACATACATAATTATGGTATCAAAGAAGACATCATAAAACAGCAGGCCAACAAAAGCCAAATCGTACCAGAAATCTCAAACCAGCTATCTCTACTCAATTTAAAAGCCCATCAGCTGATCGCAGGTAGTCTTGCTGGAAGAGCCATGTTTTTGCCAGCATCTGAAGGAGTAGAATGAGCAGATCAGATGACCTTTTGTTCCATGAAGTTGGTGCCACCACCAAGAAGCATCTGCTCATTGCAGATGCAGATGGCAAAGACAGCTGCAGTAGAGGATCGCATGATGACCTGTCCTGAACATATGAAGTGGCCTTTGCCCTTTGATCTGGCTCAGTCTATCTACTAAATGTGGTTTACCTAGCTTAGGGCCCAATCCTATCCAACTTTCCAGCACTGATGCAGCTGCAATGCAGCTCCTAGGTAAGGAAACAAACATTCCCTTACCTTGAGGAGGCTTCCATGACTGCCCCCCCAGTTCGCACGGCTGCATCAGCACTGGAAAGTTGGATAGGATTCGGCCCTTAGTATTGTCTACAACCACCTCAGCTGGCCCTGCATTTTTCTTATTAGCTCTGCCATGATTCATATCAGAGGTGCTGCAACAGATCTGGCCTGCAACACTGTGTTGTTCCTTGATATGTATGATGCACATCCTGTACAACTGAGTGGATGTGCGGCAGTGTGCTCCGTGACAGGAACTGTCAGCGTTCTATGCTTCATGCATCTGTACTCCCTCTTTCACTAGGCTGAGATGAGCATGTGCCTGACTTTTCCTGAAACGTAGTGTTCTTGTTATGCACTTGTGTTGATCTGGTGAGACCTTCACAGCCTGCCATGTCGTGGTGGTGCAGAGACAAAGCCTGTGAGCCTGACCTTCCCACACACAGTTTGGGTCCCTTTTGAAACAAGGCTGGGTAGACAGGAAACTTGGTGAGCATCCTCAGGCAAGCTGATTGGTCAAGGGGCTCCCAAAACCAATCTCCAAGTGCTGCTCAGCTCAGGGATGTTGGATGGGATGCAATTGAGCAATGAGTGCTGAGTCAACCTAAACGTCAGTCTGATTGGCTTGAGGGATGCAATGCAACCCTCATCTTCCTCAACTCCTTACAGGGGGCAGCAGTGATAAAATGGGATTGTGATGAGATGAGCTGATCTATGCTTGAAGGCAGGTTGGGATTGCCAGTAAAAGGGGGATGGTCTGGATCCGAGCCATCTCCTCAAAAGCTCAACTATGCACCTTTGTGCATGAGGCAGACAGCAACACATTAACTCCTGCCATTGCGGAACAAGGGGGCTCCTTTACCCCCTTGCCTGGATTAATTGTTATGGGCAGCCCAACCCTGTCCAGCATCAGTGCAGGTGTCGGTGCCTGGCCCACGCTGTATGCTGTGCTGGAGAGGAGCGGGCTGGGGGTCTCCTCGGAGTAAGGGGACATTCGTCCCCTTACCCTGAGCAAAACAGTAGGCTGACAGTAGGATTGCGCCGTAAAAAAAACAAACCCAACTTCAGCTGTTTAAACACAACTAGTTAAAAAACTAGTGATTGAAAAGATGATTGACAGTTGGAGAAGTTTTGGAATGTAAACTATTCTCTGAGCTGCAGATTGCATATTCCATTGCAACATGCAAAGTTTTAAATGTTTTTTTTTCAGTCCAAGTTATTCACTGCAAAAAAAAAAATATTATTATGAATCATTTGAAATACTGAATAAATTTTGAGACTTCTTGCAATCTGTTTCAAGACAATACGTGAACAGGAAAAAGGGCAAAAGATGTTAAACAGGTTGTGCTCCAGTTTAGTCACTCATGAGAGGCTCAAACTAATGAACCAAATATGATAAGATTGTATCTCATTTTCATATCCTTGAGTCATTTGGTATTTTTTAATAGATGCCTGTCTATTTTCTGATTTATGTATGGAATGCAGGGAATGGGTGAGCCACCTCAGCGTGGGTTGTGACCCTTGCTAATCAGCTGTTTACCACTAAACAGCTGATGAGCCCAATCAACCTTGTATTGGCCATTCAGTGCTGCTGTCATTGCTTATCTGATGTTTAGCTCTTGTTGCCAATTATAAGAATTGGTGTCCCTTTAATGAACAACATTTGAATTATCTAACAAGCTTGGAAGCCCCCAACGGCCTCTTACCTAGGAGGTCTCCCCCCACCCATCTGCACCTTCAGAGTTGCCCATGCTAGGAGAGATGATGCACTAGCTTGTACATCAATCAAAAAGAATAGATGATGTAGTAGGCCAAAGAATATCCAAATTAGCATCCTCTGTGAGAGTGTCCAGAGCATGATGATTGAGGTAAAGTTAAAGGTGACCCCTGACAATTAAGTCCAGTCGTGTCTGACTCTAGGGTGTGGTGCTCATCCCCATTTCAAAGCCGAAGAGCCAGCGTTGTCCGAAGACGCCTCCGTGGTCATGTGGCCGGCATGACTCTCCTTGCCGCAGCGCGTAGCATGCAGCTGGAACACGGAGCTCTGTTTACATTCCTGCAAGCGGTACCTATTTATGCAGAGGCGACAGGCGCCGGGAGGGCGCCTGGGCGCGTGGGGGCGGGGCCAGCGTCATGTCGCATCGATGCGCCCCCCCGCCCGTTTTGCTCCCATTTCAGAGCCAAACCTGCTCCAGGGAGGGCGGGCGGGCCCAGACAAAGAACGACGCTACTCTTCGGAAGACGGTGAGTTCGCCGCCCGCCCGCGATCGAGCGCCTGGAGCTCCTGCTCCACGTGCTCCACCGTGGTTCCACCGCTGTATTTATTTACTCACATTAACATGCTTTGGAACTGCTAGGTTGGCAGGAGCTGGCCAAGCAACGAGAGCTCACCCCGTCGCGGATTCAAACTGCCGACCTTTCGATCGACAGCTCATGGTTCAGCGGTTTAACCCACTGCGCCACCCGCTGGGCATTGATTGATTGATTGATTCATTGGATTATTCCAATGAATCCAATGAATGATTCCAATGATCCAATGAATGAATCCAATGAATGGATGATTCATTGGCCATTGGATGATTGAGGTAGTAGTTTGTAAAACTGCCATGCAGAAAGAGCTCATGGGGCGCAGTGGCTGAGAGAGGAGCTGTGGGTTGAAATTCCCTTGTTTGAATCCGGCCTCTGCCATGAACCGGCTCAATGACCTTTGGAAAACCACTTCCTCTCAGCCTCAGTCCTGCATCTGCAATAGTAGGTGATAATTATAATACCCACCACTTAGCATACAGGTTGCTGTAAGGACTTCAACAAGCAGTGATGTCACCAGAAAAAATATCTGAACGACACAGAAGAGAGAAAATACAGTTCTGGGGAAGGATAGCAGCTTTGTCCCATGTGTTAGACTGCTGCTTGAGAAATAACAGCATATACTGTATTGCATATTAGGACCTATCCTAAACATATTTTATCTTAAGTTTTTTACTTACCTTCTAGTAGGCTGCCTGGTCATCTATGGATCTCCTTGGACCTATGCCAGCGCTTTTGCTGGCATAGGTCCGAAGAGAGGCGGGGGCATGTCAAGCAGCCAAAAGAAGGATAGCATTTCGGCACACGCTGATGCTACCAGGATCCACCCCCTCCAGCCCCCAAACATCCCCCTGTTCATCCCCCTCCCCACCCCGAACCTCCCCTGAGCTGCCCATGGACTGCCCCATGCCGCCGACCTACCTGATCTGGCATGGCATCTGGGTGGTTGTGGTGCATGCACAAGACCTCCCAATAGTTATGCCAGTGGTCCTGTGGTGTGTGATTTGCAATGCTGCTATGCCACTTATGGCAGCGGAACAGGAGTTCCACCACCATATACCATTGGGCGTACCACCACCATAAGATTGGGCATAGTCAGCTTTCAGGTGCCGGTATAAATTCTTCCATAGTTCCTTAAGCCTTTGGTGGCATTTGACCAGGGTTAACTCCATTGACTTCAGCCCCTGCACTTGTTTCCTGAATATATTATTGTTATGAATGGCTTTGAGCATTTCATGTGAGTTACCATGGTAGAAATTGTGATACAGGCATGTTTTTTTCCCTTTTTTGTTATTTGTATTCCACGTCTCAGTCAAGGACTCTTGAGGTAGTGAACAGAATTTTTCAACTCAATAAAATCAGACAAATGTAAAACAGATGGAAAAGAATAAACAGCAAAATAGATCCAGTACCAGTAATAGAGTCCATTAAACTCTATTCCACAGACAGAATAAATAAAAAGTTCTTCAGCCATTGCAGGACCGGGGGTGGGGGGCAGGAGGAGAAGCACTTGACAAACTGATGTTGAATTGATTTAAGTAAATCAACTTGCCATGTAGATGCTGATAGCCAGGCCTCACATTTCGTACATTGCTTTCCAGTGTGCAAAGCGCATCACATGCATCATCTTGGTGCAGGCCTTACAACAATCTATAAAGTAAGTATTATTTATCCCCATATTGCAGGTAACACTGAGATGGAGCAGCTTGCCTAAGGCCACCCACTGAGTTCATGACAGACACGAGATTTGAACCAGGGAAGTGCTGATTGGAAGCTCAGCATCTTAGCCACAATGCATGCTGCACCAACTCTCTGAGCTGTCTGGCAGCTGTCTCTGAGCTCTGGTAACCTGTAGCCTGGCTCTAAGGGCTGAGGCTTAGGGCTTGTCCCCCCTTCACTTCCCCCTTGGGCTCCCCTTCCTCTGTTGTCCCCCTTGTGTCCCTATTTAGATTGTGAACCACTTGGGTCATGGACTTTACCTCTCATTCTTTGCTGAGAGGTACATGGATGATGTGATATAAATCAATGCAGTACAGTAATTAATTCACTGCTGTAGATTTGCCCCCATCCACTTAGGGGTATTATACCGAGAATGATGACTTACATAGGATGCAAGGACAGTTTCTTCCGAGAGCAAGGAATTCTTACCGTACTTTTTTACACACGCTAAAAGTTAACCATTCGCAGTGTAAGAACAGTTCCAAAGCATGTTAATGTGAGTAGATAAATAGTTACCGTTTGCGGGAAGGTAAACAGCGCTCCATGTTCCAGCCGCATGCTACGCGCTGCGGCAAGGAGAGTCATGCCGGCCACATGACCACGGAGGCGTCTTCGGACAATGCTGGCTCTTCGGCTTTGAAATGGGGATGAGCACCACACCCTAGAATCGGACACGACTGGACTTAATTGTCAGGGGTCACCTTTACCTTTTTTTTTTTTTTAAAGTATTCTTAGCTATGAGAAGTTTGGAGAAGACCGTCACAGAGGAGTGTGGCTCTTTCAACTGAGATTAAGCCTCTCCCCATACAAAGAAACACCCTTTCTCTTAACTATTGGGCATGCCTTCAAGTATAACATATGGAAATTACACACAGACAGCATCCGTCGGCGCAATTAATTGACTTTTCTCTATAGTCTAACAGCAACATTTGGGAAACATATGGCTGACCTGGCAGAGAAATGGCCTCTTCTTTAGCATAGAACAGGGAAAATCTTCCTACATTCTGAAAATATGATAGTTCTGGTACAGAGTCAGTCACTATTGGGGGTGGGAGGTGGGGTGTAGTGTTGCCATATCTTTTCAGTGACCCTGCTCCTGTGCTTTTAACAGCAGCCTCACATGCAGCAATGAAGCCCCTGAAGGACTCCCAGGCACTTTATTTCCACGTCGGACGTTTTGCCAGTTTAATTCCTGTGTTACAGCCCAATTCTAAGCAGGCTTGTTCCCGGTAAATGTGCACAGGGTGGCAGCCTTACAGGACCAGTATAGGGCTAATTAAAAAGACTCTCCTGTCCTGTCTTTCTCCTGCCTTCCATATGATATGAAGCTGCCTTGCACTGAGACAGGCCATTGGTTCGCCTGGCTCAATGTTGGCTACACTGACTGGTAGCAGTTCTTTGGGTTTTCAGGCTCTGGGGACTTTCTCAGCTCTACTACACAGAGATAGCAAGAACTGATCCTGGGGCCTTTGCCATGAGAGACAGTTGCTGCGTGTTGGGACCCCATCTCCAGCCATTCCCTTTTGTGTGTGCTTCATCTACTCTCTGAGGTAAGCCCCAACTGGCTTACTTCACATGACATTAAATGTGTCAACACGTAGTTAAAAGCGTAAGTTTACTTGTGAGGAGGGCTGGCACCAGGAGTAGGAGTCAGCCAGGACAGGCACTGGACAAGGCCAAGGCCCACCAGAGAGTCTGCCTGGCCAGGCCAACTTCTGAACCTCCAGTACTGGTGGCAGTGCCCAATTCACCAACAGAGGGAAAGGCCCATTGGGGCCCCAGTTCAGGGCTTTGCCTGAGGGCCCCCAGCAACCCGGTGCAGGCATTGCCTGTGTGAGGAGCAAGCATGCAGGCTATGATTTGCACTTGCTACAACAATGGCACTTTGGGAGTTATATAGCCCTTTAGCAGGGATGGTTTTGGTGGGAAAACAGTTCAGGCATAAAAAGTACTCCCCACCTCTGTGCTGGGTCTTGAACTGAATTGCGGCCCTGCCCAGCTGCTACCCAGTGAACATGCACCTGTGACTACATGCTGATGTTATGAACACCATGCATCGTTTGTCCTTCAGCCTTGCAAAGCAGATCCCTCCTAGACAAACATGGTTGGCTCCACATGCCTTTCCTTTCTACTCATTTTTCCCCTTTCCTCTTTTTATTCTGACTAATTTGCCGTTGCTCTGATCAAGAAAATCTCAATTTCCCTCTCTGCTGGAGCTCCCCTTTGCCCTTAGTGCTGCATTACATTATGTGTCTAGCTTTTACCATCCATGGAATAACAAATTCATCTGTAAAACTGATGCATTACATTGGTGCTAACATACAAACCTGGAGCAAATATTTTGCACCTGGGCAGCCTAATCCTATCCCCCCACCCGGGTGTAGACTCTTCAGCGTGGGTCACTTTGTCCATGCTGTATCCTGTCCAGGGAAGGAACTGGCTGGAGGTCTACTCGGGGTAAGTGGGTAAATGCCTGCTTTTATCAAGCAACCCCGTGTCGGCTGCAAGGGCCTGGGGGGATAGGATATGGCATCCGACAATGACATGGATCCCTCCCCCCTCCCAGGCTTGATCCGCCCACTGCTGTCCTCCCCTGCCACGTTATGCCCCCGCCCTCCCCCAGCCCCCATGCCACTCAGAGCGGCTTTACCTGCTCCAGGGCACGTGGGGCCTGGATTCAGCACTGGCAGGATGGCGCAGGCATCTCTCTCTCTCTCTCTCTCTCTCTCTCTCTCTCTCTCTCTCTCTGTGTATTGAACCAACAAATAGGACCTAGGTGCCTTACTTTCTGTGACATTGTAGTAGTTTTCTAGTATTACTAGTACTGTGAGTGGTTAGAGTGTGGGAATGCAGCTATTAAGAGATGACTCAAGGGGCCAATAGGTCCCACTTGGTCTTTATAAAACCTCTAACTGACTGGCCCCTGTGACCAGATTGCTGTTACACTTTCTGTCTACCTGCTTGACTGCTGTCTGGTTGATATCTGTGTGTTTCCACTCCACTTGGCCAAGTAAGTATCTCAGCCTGTGGCTAGCTATAAGGAGGATCCATACAACTCATACCTTGGCCTGTCAGTTTGACCTTGGGAGTGCTGAGTCACACAATCAGTTTGGGTTGGCTTCTCTATGCAGAATCCATAGAGTTCTAGTTCACATAACAACCCTATGAGGCTGTGTTCCTGCTTGGATCGAAATATGCAAGTGAGAAACTGGTCTTGTGAATGCACTGTCATAAGCACACATCACTGACTTACCATAAGTGCTTTGAACTGTGTACGGAATTCAACCAAGCTTGCTTCATGGAAGCAGTGATTTTTGTGCATTGGCTTCCAGTTCACGTGGCAGGAGGGAGCCTGCAAGCAATACGTTCATGCAAGTGCTTTGCAGTCTGAAGGTCCCAGGGAAATGGACCTCCGGTAGCAGGACAGAGAACCACCCTTGCCCTTGACCCTGGAGAGCTGTTGTCAATCAGAGCGGACCACACTGAGCTAAGTGGACCAATGGTCTGACTTGGTATATAAGGCAGCTTCCTATGACAGATTCATCTTGCAGGAATAAGGGTTTGAACAGGTTAAAACAGAAGCCCCCCAAAGTGACTGGGTGAAGTGGCCCTTTAAACTGTAGATTTGCTGAGAGGCATTGCTTGTGTGTCTTTTATTGCTAAAGATGACATTTTCTCTGCTATTGCTCATTCACCATTGTCCCTGCTAGCTGACTGCCTCACTGCCTCCAGCTGCGTTTTTGCTACTGTAGACTGGAATCTTTAAGTAGCAGTTAAGAAAAAAGAAAGATTAACACAACCAGCAAGTGCAGAGGCTAGGGAAGGATCTGAAAAAGGAGTGGGTGGGAAAAGACATTAAGAACTCATAAGCTCCCAAACCTGGTTCATGAATGTGTGTGTGTGTGTGTGTGTGTGTGTGTGTGTGTGTGTGTGTGTGTGTGTGTGTGTGAGAGAGAGAGAGAGAGAGAGAGAGAGAGAGAGAGAGATATGCAGCCACCTTGAAATGAGATTTTGATGTTGTGCCAAAGCACCATAGGGGAAGCCAGCCGGACAAGTTATGTCTATCCTCAAATTTACTCAACTATGGTTTGCTGTTCAGTGGCTTTGTAGTGTAACATTTTTGCCAACTTGGAGCTGTCTTGTGCAGAACTTACACTTTCACAGAGACTGGAGCATTTATTTCTTTTTGTTCTGGGGAGAAGAATACATAATTTCTGGCTGTCTGGGAAATAAGAGCTGTTCTGCTTGAGAAGGGCACTATTTATAAAAGCAGATGGAAAGGGAAAATGGAGGAGGACACACACACACACACACACACACACACACACACACACACACACACACACACACACACACACACACACACACACACACACACACACACGGATCTCTTCTTTTCTCCAAGTCACACTTCCCAAAATCACACACAGAGAGAGAGAGTATACTACAGTACTCCCTAGTAACAGGTTATTTCAGATGCATGAACAATTCAGATACATTAATTCACAAAAATAATGTCAGTTGAATTGATGACAGAAAAGGAGGTTCCAATGGATTGCTGCTTTTTTCCACCATCTTAAAAATAACGCCTTCTGCTCTTAAGACAAAACAACCCATGTGATTGTTCATGTTGATTCATATCGCTTTCTCATAAAACAATCCGCTCTGCCTTCTGCTAAGGACATTAGTTCAGCAGCATCGGTAGAGCTTGGAAGGAAGCTCATTTTAATGGTAATTTACAGCCTAGATTCATTCATTTTCTTTGCTTTTTGTTTCTCGAAAAAGGAGGCATCATGGATTCATTTTGTTACTCATTTTCTTTTGATAGTCATAAAACCAGCACTGGGTTTATGAAAAATGGCTGACCCAGTTCATGCGAAATTATTTCCCTATGTGTTAATTTTACTCACCATGTTTACTGAAGTTAGGAGAAATGGGCCTATTATTATTATTATTATTATTATTATTATTATTATTATTATTATTATTATTATTATTATAGGTTGGTAGATATGGGGAGAATACTGGGGTAAGCTTTCTAAACACAAGAGTATAGCATGACTTACTTTTGATGTGTTCTTTTGAACCAACCTAGAATTGGGAAATCTGTATATTCCAGGTGCCTAGGTTTCACCTTAAAGGTAAAGGTATCCCCTGACAATTAAGTCCAGTCGTGTCCGACTCTAGGATGTGGTGCTCATCTCCATTTCAAAGCCGAAGAGCCAGCGTTGTCCGAAGACGCCTCTGTGGTCATGTGGCCGGCATGACTCTCCTTGCCACAGCGCGTAGCATGCAGCTGGAACACGGAGCGCTGTTTACCTTCCCGCAAGCGGTACCTATTTATCTACTCGCATTGACATGCTTTGGAACTGCTAGGTTGGCAGGAGCTGGCCAAGCAACGAGTGCTCACCCCGTCGCGGGAATCGAACTGCCGACCTTTCGATCGACAGCTTATGGTTCAGCAGTTTAACCTGCTGCGCCACCCGCTGGCCATAGGTTTCACCTTAGTCCCAGACAAATCACCTAGTAAAGATGTAGATGTCTAGGGCTCTTAACCTCTGCAGAAGTGGAAGATCAGCTGTAATGATCTGCCCCCAGAATCTTATGCACCTGATTGGTTATGAGAACTCTCTTGAAACATTACACACTGCCCTCATTAGCCTTACTGTCAATGACCGGATCAGCTACTGGAAGATGGAGATGTCATGAGCCAGTGATACAATCTCTCCCAGGCACTGTCTCTTGGATTTGTAGAAGGTGAAGTCAAAAAGGTGAATATATATAGGTAAAGGTAAAGGTAACCCCTGACAATTAAGTCCAGTCGTGTCCAACTCTAGGGTGTGGTGCTCATCTCCATTTCAAAGCCGAAGAGCCAGCGTTGTCCGAAGACGCCTCCGTGGTCATGTGGCCGGCATGACTCTCCTTGCCGCAGCGCGTAGCATGCGGCTGGAACACAGAGTGCTGTTTACCTTCCCGCAAGTGGTACCTATTTATGTACTCGCATTAACATGCTTTGGAACTGCTAGGTTGGAAGGAGCTGGCCAAGCAACGAGAACTCACCCTGTTGTGGATTCGAACTGCCGACCTTTCGATCGACAGCTCATTGTTCAGCGGTTTAACCCACTGCGATATAACATAACTTGCATATTCTGAAGAGCATTTGCTTGACCATAACTTGGTCATTCTACATAACATAACTTGCATATTCTGAAGAGCATTTTAAAAAGAACTAACATATCTGGGAAAAGCAAATCAGAAATTAATCACTTAGGCATGAATATTTTAGGATTGGTACATTGCATTTCAATACCCACATGCCTTAAAAAACCTCAAAGTACTGTACAGTCTCTGAGGATAGCTGAATAGCCTTTAATGATCTCTTACAGGCAGTGAGGTTGGTCAAGGGAAGGTACAGCTGAACTGAAACTGCTTTACATAGCTTCTGTCTTTTTTATCACTTATTGAAAACCCAATCAGATTGTAAAGACCCCTCATTTCCCCTTCCAAAACATTGATAGTCTTCACAAAATGTGCCACGACACCTTTATAGGATGGAGACATTTTTGTGTATCACCATGATGGAACAACGTTGTGCTATGTGTGATTGGCTGATAAAGGGTCCGTGGCAGTGTTTACCAAATAACAAAATCAAATAGCATCAGTAGTCATGAAGCCAGCATCCACTGTAGAAAAAGCAGGGGCAAATGAAAAATAATTCTGGTTATATACCAGTCAGGTTACCTATGTGTTACTTCTAGGCTTGGCGGCAGTATGCCTTTGGATATCAGTTACAGGGAAGCCATGGTGGGAGAGGGGTATGCCTTCATCTTCTACTTGTGGAATACCCAGAAGCAACTGGTGGGCCACTAGCATCTCCTCCCCCTCCCTGTCCCATTCCACCCTTCCCCGCCTCTCGCCCATCCCCAGTGTTAATTTACTGGTGCTAACAGGCATTCCCAGTCCACTGGTGGACGGACCTGGCCGCTTGCTACTTGCGGTGGTGGCCAGGTTGCGCCAAATTGTTTGTTGCATTATTTTGCGACAGCCATAAAGGGCCTTATGTTGCCAGAACAAGTGTTACTGTGGCGTAAGGTCCAAATAGGATTATAAGCCATAAAACGTTGGGGATGCAGCTGTAGGTCAATGGAAGAGCATATACTTTGCATACAGAACATTGTAGATTCAAAGCCTGGCATCTGCAGGTAGGGCTGAGACAGATCCCTGGAAAGCTGTTGCCAGTCAATGTAGACAATACTGAACCAGGAAGACCAAAGGTCATCTATATAAGGCAGCTTCCTATGTTGTAAGATGCATCAGAAAAACAACAACACATGGTTTTGGTATGGATGTCAGTCTTAGGGCAGGGGTTGCAGTAGGTGATCACTAAGTCCATTCTGTCTTTATGGTTCTTTGTAAAGCTTAATTCCTTATGAAAAGCAAAGTATTGGAAATGATGAAGACAGGAAGGTCTGACATAGTGAAAACAATGGGCCCAATACAGAGGCTGTTGTTCTTAAGTCCCATAGACATCAATGGAACTGAGGTGTGGATAGCTTTTCTCCAACATGATATTTTCCTACATGCTGGTAGGTGTGGCTTATTTGGTGGGGAATATTTACAAGATGGATTGTCCAAGATCTCCCAAAGCCTTTGCAGCTGCTGAAATACACATCCTTTAAATGTTTCCTGCATGTGTTATTGGCTGTTTGATGTACAGCAGGACTTTTCCCTTTTCTTTCTAAATAGTCCTGTTTTCTGTCCTGTTTCTTATACATTTTTCAAACAAATATATCCCGTCTCTTAGGACCAGTTTATACAGTCAGTAGAAATCAAGTAGAAAAAGAGTCATGGTCTGTACTTCATCTAATATACTGTATATCTAATACTTCTTTTCCTAAAATAATTTTCCACCTACCTCTATGCAGAAAAACAGTATGTGGGGGGGGGGGAGGTGTGAAAGCTGGGCTACCTTCTCCTTGGAATGCACATGTTTTGAGTGCAGTGAGGTTAATTTGGTGGGTGCATTAAGAAGCCTCTCTTGAACCTGAAGTGGCAGCTATGAAAAAGACAAATTCCATGCTAGGGATTATTAGGAAATGGATTGAAAATAAAATGACCAGGATCATAATACCCTTATCTAAAGCTATGGTGTGATCACATTTGAAATACTGCATACAGTTATGTTTGACAGTGTAGAGCTGGAAAAGATGTAGGGAAAAGCAACCAACATGGTTAGGGGGTTGACGCATCTTCCTTACAAAGAAAAGCTAAAGCATTTGAAGCTTGTTTTGTTTAGGGAAAAAAAAAGAATATGATAAAGGTTTATAAAATTGTATAATGTGGAAAAAGTAGATAGACATGTTTCTTCCTTATAAGAAGCTTGGGGGATCACCTAGTAAAACGGATAGACAGCATATTCAGGAGAGAAAAAAGAAAGTACTCAATGTAACGCATAATTCATGGGATACATGATCAAGGGACAAGAGCACACGCCTAACCTGTGAAGCTGACTTCTGCCAAGTCAGACCATCGCCTAAAGTGACTGACAGTCATTTCATGGTGCATAAGTCTGTCCATGGCTATTAATCATGATGGCTATATGGAACCCCTAGATCCAGAGGGAGTCTGCCTCTGAATACTGGTTGCTGGGGAGCAACAGGTGCCAGAGAGCTATTGTCTTCAAGACCTACTTCTGAGCCACTGGGAGGCATCCGATTGGCTACTATGGAGGAGAGGATGCTGGACTTGACGGACCCTTGGTTTTATCCAGCAGGGCTCTTCTTATATTCTTATGGTACAGTCCAGGGAAAGCCTTGCCTTAAATTGGCCTTAAAAGTCTCTTTGAAGGCAGATCCCCTTGCCCACCTGCCCTCCTCTCTTCTTTATGAAAGACAAGATGCTGCTCAAGACAAGAAAAATCCTGCCTGGAAACATCTTGAGCTGGTTATTGTGTATCAAGAGATTTGCTCTTCCACCCTCAGCCCTTCCTGTTCTGTTTGCTCACCCATTCATATTGGAGCAACCATTGGAAACTCTTCAGAGTTTCATATTGCAATGCTGAGGTTTCTTCTTTTTAATCTAATAAATTATGAAGAGCTGACCTGCAGGCTCACACTCTCTGCAAGCTCCTTCGTTGGAGCTAATTTCTTACACAACTCCTATTTGTGTTAATAAGGCTTGTGCCGGAGGTGTTCTCAACAGATTATGCCCTAAGATCAAAAGGGGGAAAAATCAAATATGTTGCTAACACATGTATACACTTGTTTGAGTCCTTTTATTGGCAGACCTGACTTCAGCGTACAACCAGTGTCGAATGACTGGGAGTCCCCAGTCAAGCCACATTACATAATACATAAGATGATCTTTATGAAAACTTCCAAACCCAAGGCTTTACTCAAGAGTATAGAGAGCTATATTAGTAAAATTACACAAAGCATTTCAAAGGTTTGTTCAGAAAAGCATGCTGGATGTTCAAGGTTTTTGGGTATTCCAACAATTTTGGAATACATTCCCATGTGCAAATCCATTTGCCCACTTTCTTTACTCATTACGGGAATATAGCTCACTGGTAGCAAACATGCCTTGTAGTCATCAAGTTCTGAATTGAATCCTCAGCATCTCTTGATAGGGCAAGGAAAGGCCCCCTTCTGAAACCCTGGAGAGCAATTGCCAGCAAATATAAATAGTACTAAGCTAAAGGGCCAATCCTATCCTTGAGATACACCAGTGTATCTCCATGTACACTGGTACAATGAAAGCCCTGCCAGTGTTGAAGCCTGTCTGCTGATGGACTCAACATGGACGCCAGTGCAATGTTGGAAAAAAACTGTGCTGACGTAGTCAAATACCAGCGCAACTCCACCAGTTGAAAGGCCAAACAGGGAAAAGATTGGGGTGTGATATGAGAGGGGACATAGAAGGGATGAGGAGTTGAGGTACACCATATCCTAACCCCCTTCAGACAACGGACATGCCCCCAATGTGAGAAAAAACATTATGCCAACATCAGAGTTGGCATAGGTTGGAGTAACCCAATGGGGAGGGGAAAAATAGCAGAAAATTGCACTTCTGCTACCTCTTGCCCCACCCTACAATGGAGCATAGCATACAGACTACATTGGGTAGCCAATCACAGCACACCAACCCCAGTACTAAAGTCGCTGTCACAGAAAGTGTGCCTCAGATGAGAAAACACGCAGCATGGGCATATATGTCTGTAACCTCTCAAAGGGGAACTTTTGGTGATGGGAACCATGGTGAAAGGGCACTTGGCGCACAAAGCACTTTGCACACACTACCTCTTGTCCCTTACTGCTGGCGTCGCTGGAGGTGGGGCGGAAAGCTAAGTTCTGCAGCTTTCTGCCCCACCGTTACTCTCCGGTACGAGGCGCCCCGCCCCCTCATCATAGGAGCCCGTCAGCGGAGAGAAAGCAACGTGCAGAGACTCTCCTGCGCGTTGCTTTCTCTCCGCTGACGGGCTCATATGATGAGGGGGGCGGGGCGCCTTGTACCGGAGAGTAACGGTGGGGCGGAAAGCTGCAGAACTTAGCTTTCTGCCCCACCTCCAGCGACGCCAGTGTCCCTTACAATATGTATGGCAAAAATATTTGACGACTCTTGTCTTCTCAGAATTCTTATTGCAGGTATTCTTCCCCAAGATGTCCCAGCACACACAAACACCCAACTGGAACCTCTACTTCACCACCCACACAGGGGAAGGACAATGCACCCCACACAGGTAAGCAATGGAGGAGAGGGAATTGCATGTTGCAATGTATTGATGCTGTATCTCCCTCTCATGTCTCTACCCTCCCCATTCAGGTCAGTCAAGATGACCACATATGTCTCCATTATGAACCGTGTTGCCTAACCATCCCTTCCTTTTGCAACAGCTAAGAGCTGGGAGTCCGAGTGTCTGCTCTCTTTTGCAGAATGTCAGGGACTCCAACCATTGCTATCTTCTGGCCAAACACTCATCAAAACCCCTTCTGTTTTTCAGGACTGTACCATTGCCACAGGGGGTTCAACAGTATCCCCTGCAGAGTTCCACTGAAGATCCCCCCCTGACAAGGAAAGGTAATATTCCAAGCCACCATGATACTGCCCCCTACAGGGCACCACTGCATGTACACTCTGGTGGCACCCCTCAAACATTGAGTATGCATCTCAAGCCAGAGAATAGGTATGTCTAATGCTGTTGTCTATGCTTTGTTATGTCTCTGTGTTTCTCCTTGCTTCCCACAGGCAGTTGTACCACAAGTGAGGATATCATGAAGACCTCAACGGACACCTATAGTCTGCCTGCCTGCAATGACCAATGTGAGCCCAGCTGCTGTTCAACAAGGTTGCTGATCTACTCGTTCCAGTCAGGCCCCTGTGGCTTTGCAAGCTCCATGTCAGACAGTGAACCAACTGGTGCAGCTAGACCTCACTGACACCTGTTACTTGACTATCTGTTGGATAACTTGCAGTGGCTCAACCAGTGGCGTTCCTAGGGGGGGGGTAGTACTGTATGTTGTGCAAAGGTCTACTTGCTGTTATATGGTGGCCCCGGCCACTCGCCATCAGAGCCATTCCGAGCGACAAATGCAATGCGCAGGAAGACTCCCTGCATGTTGCCTTTGTCGCTCGGAATGGCTCCAACGGTGGGTGTGTAATGGCACCCATGTAATGGTGAGTAGACCTTTGCACGGCTTACAGCACCACCCTCCCCTTCTAGGAATGCCACTGGGCACAATAGCCCTGCTGGGAGATGGTTGGCACCCCAACTTGTGTTTTTCTCTTTCAGATGCTGCACTATCACTGATACCGTGCAATAAAAACCTTGACTGAATCACACTTGTTGTTACTTTGCTAGCAGATAGGGATCCCTTCTTCCCACCTTAGTTGTTTCTTACGCTCTCTGCTCCCAGGGTGGGACTCTGCAGGGGGGGCCTCTTTGCTCCCAGAGTCTGCAGCATCCTCATTCCATGACTTCTTGGGCTTTGGGGGGGGGTTTGCCCCTCAGTGGTCACGAGCTCCCTGCTCTCTGCTCTCTGCTGTCATTGTATAATATGGTGGGACAGGAGGGGCAGCATACCAGCAGCTGTGCCAGCAATGAAGCAAAGGGCATGGGGTGCATGTGGCTTGGTGGGCAGGTCACTGCAGTAGGTGTAATATGCCAGCCTATGTCACATGCCAACCCTCTTATTGGTCCATGCAGTGCTGCTCCCTCTGATAGGTCTGTGTGCTATAGCCTCCCAGCCAGGTGTGCCTGTTTGCAGTAATCCAGTGTTAAATGCTGGATGAGGTGCTCTTTGCCTATCTTCTGTTGTGGCTGAGTGGTTAGAAAGCAGCTTTGTGGAGTTGCTAGTGTAAGTTCTAGACCTGTCTCATCTTTGTCTCGCCATGGGTTCTGGCCAGTCATTCAAAGGGTAAGTACCTTGTTGGTTAGGACAAGTCTCTTGGCTGGGCTTGAACTCCTCTTGCCTGGCTCCCAGCTTGTGTGTAAGCACCCTGCTTTGCCTGAGTGCTATTGAGGTTCCCCTTGTGAATTGTTCCAGTCCTTCCCTGGCATAAGGGCTCTTCCAGGTGATGGATGATCCCATACAGACTCAAACCCTTGCCATGGAGAGGCTTCTATGTTTGTTTCACATGGCTGCCCTCTTCCAAAGCAACTGTCTTTCTACCCTTGCCTTGCTCAAAATTTTTTATTCTTTGGATGTTTCTGTGAGTGGGATAAGGGGACTGGATGTCATTAAGCAGGTGATGGAACAGATATAAGCACTTTTTTTCTTACTTAGGAACTCATTAGCTGAAAATGATAGAAGAGAAATATGCAAATCCTGGCCATATTTTCAAGATATGGGAGAGCCTAATTATCAGGCAGGTCACCCTTTTAGCAGCACCGCTTCTGCCAAGGCGTCACTTTGCAGTTCAGCAGCTGAGAGGTGCTCTGCAAAGTAATGCCTCAGCAGAGGCAGTGCAGCTGAAAGGGCAGCCTGCATGAACTCTCTCAGAGCATCTGCAGCTTCCCCCTTTCTCCCCCAGTGGCATAGCTAGGGAATTTTGCACAATTTTGTACCCCCTGCACACTATTTATTTATTTATTTATTTAAATACATGCAATTCTTTATTAATAATTCCGGAGGCAGCAGGGACCTTCAAAACGGCTCCCACGACCAGTGTGGAACCCTTTAATCCCACCACTTCCAAGGTCCTCCTGAGTCCCATGCTCCTCAATGAAACCACGAGTAAAAGCCCCAGTCTTTAAAAGCTTTGATGCCTTTAAAACCCCAGGGCTTTAAAAAAAGATGCAAACTGCTAAACATCCATGTGCTAATCTACCGCCAAACAGCTGATCCAAGTGCTAATCTACTGCCAAACAGCTGATCGTGCTGGGGATGAAAAAAGACTAATCTAGCACTGAACAGCTTATCGGCGCTATACAAATGCGGCTGTAGGAGGGGTGTGTGGAGGCGGGCAGTGATTGGCTGCCCTTCAGCTTGGAGTGTAGCTACGTTTTCCGTGCCGCTTTGCACTATTCTCACCCCTCTTTCTGCCGCTTCTCCCCTGCCGTTTTTTTTGCCTTCTGAGGCCTCCTTCCATCTCTCCCTCTCAGCAGAAGTGGTGCTGCTGAAAGGGTGGCACTGGGAGAGCCCAATTATCAGCTGAGAGTAGCTGATGGTGGTGCTGAGAGAACCCCATTATTGAGTGTTCCAGATAAAGAGCTTCTGTGGGCTGTATCCAACCTGTGAGCCTTATGTTTGACACCCCTGATATATGACATCACACTGGTGATACGCTGATGTCGGGAAGCTGCTCCATGGATATTATTCAATAAACTCCCTTGCAGCCACACCTGAAGAATAGACCTTGTTTTGCTCCCTTTCCTCAATGATGTCTTACCTTGCAGCTTTTGTTGTAGAGCTCCTCCTGTGGGATGAAGTGGAGGAGGCCATGACACCCACAATGCCATAGCGTACAATTTAATGCCATGTCAGTAGGCCTGAAAACAGCTGGCCCTGTATGGCAGGGGAGGGCAGACTTCCATCTTGTGGGCAGGGGCAGCATGACCCAGATCAATGTGGATAACACTTGTAGCAGGCTGGGGGGAGGCAGTGGTGATGGCAGACGTGGGGGGAGAAGGCACTCCAAATCCTCTCACCTCCTTGCAGTCCACCGCTGATGCAATCCAAGTAACCTAGAATTGATACCCTACTAAGCGCTACAAGGCACTTCTCTGCCTCCAGCCAGTGATTTCTACAGGCAACCTGAGCAGGAGAGTTTAGGTGCTCCATCCAAAGATTTATCTTGAATTTATTTATGTATCATCTCAGAAATGTCTAGAGTCTTTTTCCCTGTGTAAGGCAGCTCAGGGAGGGCAAAAGACTTACCATCTCCATTCCCTTAGGGTGTGTGCAGCATGCGTGTGTGTACACTCATGTGTGTCTTTGTGGTGGCCATGATGATGCCACCCCAATGGATCCTAAACAGCCATCACGGGGCTCCCCAGAGACAAGAGCCTGCTATGGATGCCAGGGAGTAGGAGTGAGTGGGAACGGAACAGTTTGTTGGAACTTTTCTGTATTCACCCTGAATGTTGCTATTTGAGAATGTCAGTATTGGCTTTCTCCACTGTTATTTCTGTCACAGCTGTTTTCACGGAGCTATCCATTGCCAAGCCCCAGGGAATTGGGAAGTAGCACTGATGCTGTTCTGTGTATGGTTTTTTAAACATTTTGGATGCTTTTCAAGTGCTGGGTTATTCCACTGGATTGACATGTCCTCATCGCAACTTCCATCAAAATTGTAAGCTCATTGGAGATGGATGAGGCATTCCCTAGGACTCCTCCTTGCCATATGGCCATTTTGCACCTTACATTTAAAAAAAACTGTACACTGAAAATATCTTAAGTGTTCACCTTCAAATGTGTGAATCAGTCAAACACGTGTTTCATGTAGGTACACTTGGCAGGGAGCTGTGATTGGCTGAACTACCATCTTGAGTACGTGCTTGATGACAAGCTGGATGGCGCAATTCTCTGCCTCCGTTGTTTTCGGGTGTGGTTTTAAAAAACACGTTGACATGCACACATGTGGGGAAACTTGTCTTGTGTGCTGAAATCCTGTGTAACGGCACAGCTCGGTGGTTTTGGTGGGAAATCAAGAGGGAGATGAGGTTAAAGGTGTAGCAAACTTTTATTATGGAGATAATTTAGCAATAATAGAGAAGGCAGAAGGGGGTATCAAAATAAAGCAAATCAATGTTTCTTACAGCCCAATTCTACCCTCCCCACCATGTTAAAACATGCAGCCATACCAACACAGCACTCACTGCATGCTATAGTGGCCTGCAAGAGGTACCTAAAATATTTCACGTAAAAATATTTTTACTTAGCCCCCAGTAGGCTGCCCAATCACTCATGGATCTCATTGGACCTACATCTCAACGCCCCCCCCCATCCACGGATCCACTTATCTGCAGTTGGCTGGGTGCCCCCGCGTGCCCCCCCTGCTAATTACCTTTCTTTATCTTTATAGAGCTAGTGCCAAGCCCCTGCATTTCTTGCTTAAACCAAAACACTATAAGCAGCATGCTGCTTATGCTACAGAGGAGGCTCTGTTAAACAGGAAGCAGGAATGTTAGTTCCAGCAGACAAGGCTCCAATAGGATTTGGGCCTTGGGCTAGAAAATCTATCTCACTCACAGTGCTGTCCCCTGCCCCATGCTGTTACCAAGAGAGCTGTTTTGGAAATTATTTAATGATTCATCTTAAGAAGAACACAGGATGATCAGACCTGCCCCTTCCAAGAAGAACGTAGAAAGCAGCTCCTGTTGATAAGGAATCTTTAAACTGGTTGCAGATTAGCAGTATGTAGGAAAATAGACTGGGTGGAGGAGAGAGAGAGAGAGATGGTACCTGGCTAGTGGTGGAGGATGAATGTTTGCAATGTGCATCAGAAGAGAGCAACAGACCAATCCTATCTAAATCCCCATGGCCACGTGGTAATGCAGTGGCGCCGGCACGGCTACCACTGTATCCCGTAGGCATAGGGGATTTTCAGCTGGAGGTCTCCTTGGGAAAGGGGACATAACCAAAGTATCTTCTATTGTGTTCCTGGGATTGTGGTTGTGAGCAGATATTTAGAGATGTGGTCCTTCGTGCGGAGGATGTTCCTTATCTGCTTACTTTTCCTGACCCTCAAACTGATCGATGTGTGCATTATTTGTCCTTGAGAAAGTTGGCCAGGCAAACAGGATGGCACAACAAAAGTTAAGACGGATATCTGACAAGGAACAGTATTACATCAGGACACCAGCAGTTTGCAGTCTTATCGCCTTCTCCAAAGTATGTGAGCTGGCATCTGTCAAGGGTTTTGACCCCTTGCACTAAGTTTCAGAAGGAACCATGTCTGTAGTTGCCTAGAAATACTTAGGAAATTAGTCCAGAAATGCGTAGTTTATAGGCTACATGAATAGGAGGGAATAATACAAATATAATTAAAAAACACTGGTAACGCTGCATCTGCAACATGAAGACAGTAATACTAATCTGTCTTACAGGGGTATCATAAGGCTAATCAAAGCAGTGTATGTGAAGCACTCTGAACACTCACATAGTTATTAACAACAACAACAACAACAATAAATAACCATTATTAAGGCATGTTTGGTGGGTTTTTTCCCCCCAACTTATTAAAGCATTGCTGCTCAGCAGGTTTAAATTGGCTTATGGATCATAGCCACCCTGATACGAGACAATTGGGAGTTTTCATTTCACTCCTAATCACCTGATTGGATAGTGGGAGTCCCACAACAGAGACACTTGACAGACACTCATTCACCTTGATCCAATAAGACAGTGTTTTTTTTTTGTTTTGTTTTGTTTTCCCCAACAGTGTTCTGGGGAAACCAGGGTTTCTCAAAAGTGCCCCTCCTTGAAAGGCAGCTTGCCCAGTACTACCAATGTAATGCACAGTCACAGGGCAGTGCTGGGTTTGATTTAGGGTAGTGATGTTGCTGAATCATGTAAATACCCAGTTCAAAATATGAATGTGATGTGCTTGCAATGCTCATCTGTATTTTGAACTGGGCACCAATTCCTGATAATGCTTTTCTTTCCCTCCAGGGTCTCTGGCAGAGGTCTTGCCCAGCACCTGTTAACCGAGATCCTTTTCATTGGAGATGGCAGGGACTGGACCTTTTGCATGCAAAGCAATGCACTCTATTACTGGACAATGAAACCTCCCCAAATAAGTTAAATAAGCCACTGCAATAAGACCAAAATTCATACGCTAATAGATGCTGTGTGTGAACTGCTTTCTGCTGAAAAGCCCAGTTCAGGAGTCATTGTGTTCTATATTGTTGATCATCAGGCCAGGTCATCTTCCTCCCACTCCAAACAGTCATTTGACAGTACAGTATTGAACACCCGACTCCTTTGGCGCCTGGGGAAATGCAAGCGCAGCACCTGTTTACATATGCATTTTCTCCAACTGGATCAGGGCAATTGGTTTTAAGTACAAATGTCCCTTCTTTATGCTGAGTTACAATGCAATAAAAACATACAGAAAATAGCAAATAGATGGGGAAAGGCAAAAGGAAATCCCTTTGGGGAAAGAGGTGGTTTCTTTGTTGTGCATTGACCAGCATTTATAGGACTTCATTCCACTGGGGTCTGCAAAAGTAGGAATTAGAAGAACTTCTCATTTAGATAAACTGAAATCTTGCATAACATAGCTCCTACCCATGTTAGGAGGGGGATGATTCTCTCCCATTTGGGGAGCTGTGTCGATTGGCAGCATCCAGCACTGGCAGCAGGGTCAGGACAGACAAGTGAAAAGTTGTGGTCGTCGCACAATGCATAAATATCATGGAATTCACAACCACAAGTATGTGGCATTGGCCATTAGCTTAGAGGGCTTTAAATAGGACTTGATAAGTTCATAAAGGATACCACTTTGCATGGCTATTAGCTATTGTGGTAGCATGTTCAAAGGCAGAATCTCTCTGAATTCCAGATACTGGGGGAAATGACAAGTGGGGAAAGACTGTTGCCTTACTGCTCAGCTCGGATTACTGGTCACAATTGGAAAAGGACATGGACCTAGGTGGACTTTTGATCCGATGGGCTCTTCTTATGTCCTTATTAAGTAGAATGTCTGGGAATTATTATTCAAAGTATTTATAGCGGGAGTGGGCAGATTTCAGGCTTTATGAGATTGACTTTGTTTGTTCCTAGAACTGTGAGGTATACCAACTGCAGTCAAGTGCAAACAAAGGCTCAAGGGAGTGGGGATGAACCAGATGGGGATGGTTCAGAGGCAGGAGCCAATTACCTACTGTATGCCATGAGCCATATACTGGGATGCGGGGCGAGCCCATTCATGAGGCCAGCCGAGGTGGGTGATTTGCAGCTTTGCAGGGACAACCACCTCCATCAGCTCACTTGCCTCCACTGCTCCTCCTCCTCACACTTCCTGGCCTGGAAACAGAACACTGGCGTCACTGCAGGGGGGGCGGAGCTCTAAGTTCCGCTGCGATCCGACCCTCTGTTACACAGGTGAATGAAGCAATCTCGCCCCCTCACCTTCGGAACCATTCAAGGCGGTGAAAACAACACACAGGAGATTCCCTGCGCATTGCTTTCGCTGCCCTGAAAGGCTCCGAAGGCGAGGGGGTGGGGCCACTTTGTTCACCTGTGTAACAGGGTCGGATCACGGCAGAACTTAGAGCTCCGCCCCCCTGCAGTGATGCCAGTGAAACAGAAGGTGGAGATAAGAGCAAGTGTGGAGGAGAGGAGAATGATGGACTAGAGCAGGGGTGGCCAACCTTTCAACATGAATGCTCCTGGCCCTTTAATGGTTGTATAGGTGAGGGCATTTCAGCAGGTGCAGCTGCTTTAGCAGCACCATCAGCACTTGCAGCTGCCAAGGTTCTGCCTTCTACACAACTCTTAAGAACATAGAGGCCCTAATGGTGGAAGTTTGGCCACACCTGGGCTAGAGGAACAGTGGTCTTCCACACTTCCTAGGGATTAAGTGGGTGTGTCTTCTATGAACCAGCAGCTGGTTCCAACAGCAGACCTGGCAAAACACACCTATGCATCCTTGTGCTTGGTCTAAAGAGACGAGGTTTGATTATGTCATATGGTTACTTGATTGGATGAGGGGAAACCACTTGGTCACTCCATCCCACCTCTTTACCTAGACAGGTGGGCTTAGCTGCACAATGGCAATCTCTGCAGGGGGGTTGGTTAGGAGCTTTTGGTTCTGTGGACATTGGAAGAGTAATACACCTCCAGCCACATGTGGCTGTTCTGAAAAGGCGTTTCAAGCAAAGAATGTCAGAAGCCTCCCAGGGTAATGGCTGCTGCAACTAGGATGCCAGGAAATCTCTGTAGGAGGCTACAGCATCCTAAGGGGCTCTTGGGGCTAAAATGTAAAAAAATGAGGAAAAATGGGCATCTATCACACAGCCTGATTTTGACCAGGAGGGTGGGGAAAGGCTTATCACTATTGTTGAACAACTGGGAGGCAGAAACCCACCATGGTCTACTGCACATCACCTAGTGATTTGCCCGTAGATCTTGATGTACTTTCTGCTCACATCGGGTTTATGGGATACATTCTTATGTTTGTGACAACTTTAATCAATGCAACACTGGGCATCTTGACCAAATAATAGATAAGATAGATGACTGTATGTAGTTAGAGTACTCTATTGGCAGGCAATAAGATGATTGATTCTTATAAGCCGGCAGGCAGGGCTTGTTCTTTTTTCACTTGTTTATTGTTACAGCACCAAGTGTCTGAGATGCTTTCTTACAGTTATAAAAAGGTCTGATGTAATAAAAAGGTCTGATGTAAAAAGTGAAAGGGAGATGGGTTTTCTCTCAACAATCTTGTCCTCTGATACAGAATGACATATCAGACAATGGGAGATGAAGAAGTGGATACCCACAAGCGAAAGGAATCACACCTTTTGCTTATCTGCAAGGCAGATACACACAGAGCACACCCAAATGTACACTGACTTGTTGGCAGGGGCCTTGTGGATTACAGAAGATTTCTAGCCTTAATGGCAGACTCTAAATCCATTTAAATAAACTAGGGCTTCATGCTTCAATTGATTTAATCAGTAGACTAAAACTTTTAATCACAGATTAAAAGTTGACCCTCCCGTTCTCTGGCGGAGAAACCGAAGGCCAATTAGCCTAGCCTCGTGTGCGTCTGTGGGGATATATTTTCTACTCACGATGGTCTTTTTTTAATCAGATGAATGGCCTGTTAGATTTGAACTGGGATCTACAGCAGAGTATTCAGACAAATGTTCCCCCCAACTTTGCATTCAGTCTGGACAGAGAAGCACACAGCAGTGATAGAAAACAAGCCCCAAAGAAGCTTTCAGATCCTTAGAGATGACTAGGTTCAGGTCTACATCAGCTGCATCAACATTCTAGGGCAGCTGCTGAAGGTCCCAGGACCTCAGGAGAGAACACTGTGGATTCCTGACCCCTCCCTTGTGCCCATAGCTTCTCTTGTCCAAAGAGTCATTCTGTCGTTGCCTCCTGTTTGCCATCCCATACACCACTGAGAACTCTACCCCATAGGCACGACTTCATTGCAGGAGCCTCTTGGGAGAAATCTCCCATTTGTGGATGGGAGGGTTGGAGTGGAAGAGCAGTGATAGAGCTCCATCAATCATTGCCTCCCCAAAACACATCAACATGCAACAATGGCAAGATAAGCCCCCATGAATCTTGGGGGCATCCAAGTACAAAGTGGAGGAGGGTCCCCTCAAACCTAGATCCAACTATAGGTCCTTATGGCCTCTGAAGGGAAGAGGAGGAGGAGGAGGAAGGAGGAGGTTTCCTGTTCTTTTTCAGACATATACAAACTTCAATTCAGACATACAAATGTAAATCCACACTGATCAGGCTTAAATCAAATCATTCCGCCAAAAGACAAAGGGGTTAACCTGACAAGGTGATCAAGGGAAATAATATAGTTTATTTTCAAAGGTGCTTCAGTTTTTTTTTACTGTACATGTAACACTTTTTGAGTGTAAGAACACTTTGATGGAGGCAAGTCAAAAAGTGAGAAAATATTCATCCAGCCATGAATCAGAAAATCAAATGTATGATTTTAAGATGGAATGCAAACACATTGTGCCATTTAAAAACACTTTATTTTTTATATATAAAAAGAGTGCCTGTGGGAACTCAATAGAAACATGCATATTAAACAGTATTCCTCATCAAATGATATTAAATCAAATATCACATAATGCAATGTAAAATGAAACTTTTTCATATACAATACTATCTTAAACTATGCAATCCTATGCATCTCTACTCAGAAGAAAATCTAATTGTATTCAGTTGGGCTTTCTCCAGGAAAGGGCATAGGATTTCAGGCACAGTCAGTATGATGGACTTTCTTGGTAGGAGTGAGGGCTGCTTGCTCCCAAGCTCTGCAATAATCTGGGGCCAATTTAGCAGCAGAGCAAACGGGTTATAGCTGTCGGCACCTCTGAGCAGGGATGTCAACATAAGCAGTTATGGCTGCTGGCCACTGTCAGCATTCAATGGTCAAACTGCACATTACATTAAATCCAACATGAAGTCCAAGATGCACATTAAGAAGAACACGAGTTTGGCTGTTGTTCTTCATGTTTTTTTGTTTTTTGTTTTGGTTTGTTTGTTTTAAGTAGCACAAGGGGAAGTCGCAAAACCCCATGAAATCAAAACAGGGGGTAGAGGGGCTTTAGCTGTTAGCCCTGTTGTGGTTCTGATCTCAATGGCACACACCCTGCTATTGGAAGCAAACAGATGCTTTCTTTCAACTGTAAATAGTATGCAGGGGGCTAAGAGCGAACACCCCCTTCCCTCTGGACTGATGAGGATAGGGACCATGGTGCATGGGGAGGGGACTTTAACACTTGCCACCTGTGTTGTTTTTCCATAGAAAATCAGCCCCAGAAGCAACTACTTATTGCAAATAGCTGCAAACGGCCACTTTCGGGGGATTTTCAGCAGGAAAAGGGAGAGTGTAACGTACATTCCTGTATTCTGCAGATGCCCACATGGGGGCGCTCTGTGTGAAAAAAAGGGAGATCCGGTGTAAGCCTGTCTCTTACATAATACCTGACCATACCTGACCCAAGTGACCAAGCAGGTTTACAGTATGGAGGAACTGGGGCTTTATATTTCCTCTCATTCCACTGATGTGCCACAAATGGCTAACGGAGGTAAGTATATTGTGAGATGCAGGCTAATAAAAAAACCAAAATAAGGCTAGTGCCTTTTTGTTAGGCTGGCCTCCCAAAACATTAGCCCAGGAATCCTCGCAACATCCCTGTAAAGTAAGCCAGTTTTAGTTTATTATATATTTTATTAAATGTTTTATCTTGCCCTTCCTGCAAGGAGCTCAGGGCAGTGTTCTCCCCTTGCCCATGTTACCCTCACAACAATGCTGTGAGGTAGATCTGAGAGAGAGAGAGAGAGAGAGAGAGAGAGAGAGGCCCAAACTCCTAGTCCAACACTAATGACTACATTCCCTTTGGCTCTGTGACATATTGGGGGGGGGAGGGGAACGGACGGATGACGAAGCTGAGAGATCATGGCTTGCCAAAGGCCACCTAGTGAGTTCATCCCTGAGGTGAAATTTCCAAATGTAGCTCAGGTGACTTTCTGGCTTATAACCTCTGTGCCAACTTGGGCTCACCTTGGCCAACCTCTTTGTGCACTTTAAGGCTCCACACATGATCTCCACCCAGAAACGTAGACTTGTTCAGCAAACTGCCAGCTCCCCCATGAGTCTTTACCGGTAATTGATGTCTCAGTGACTATTGATCATTTAATTTCTGTCTCCAAACAAGTAAGAATAAAGAATTTTCCGCCTTTTAAACCTCATTGCACATCCAAACAGACAGGCGAGGAGAGGGAACAAAAGCCAGTGGTTGTTACCCCTCCTTGCCACTGTCTCCTGGTCTGCAGACGGAAAACATCCTGTCCTGAAATGCTGTCCTTTGTACCTCTGTCTCTTCCCCAGGCCGCTTCCTTTGGCTGTGGAATAGAAAGTGTGAGCAGCTCATCATTCTCCAGTGGTAATTCATCGCTTGGGTGCCTTCAGAGCTGGAATATTTATACTTCCCACCAGCTGCTACACTTACCCAGCTGCTTGCATCTGGTGCAACCTACTTCTCCTCCTCCTGTTCACATTTAGCTCTCTGCTGAAAGAACAGATGTAGTGAGGTGGCTGGTGCTTAGCAGTATCCGAATGGCATCGGAGTTAGGAGAGGGTAAAGGGGCAAAATGTCGAAGTACACGCCGTGTCCTCTTTTTCAAGGGAGAGATGCACCAATGCAACGTTTAGAGATGTTGGTAGTCATCGTCGTGTCTTGGGGCCAAACTTGATGAGATGTTAAATGTGTATTTGTTTAGCTAGGGGCTTATTTTTACTCTAAAGTAGTAGCTGTAAATAGGCCCAAACCTGACTGGGAACATGGTGTGGGAACATGGTAGGGTGTGTTTTAACACTTGTCCTGTGCGCAGTTTTCCCATCAAAGATTCCCCCCCCCCCCGCCATTTGTTACAAAGGCACTGAGAGGCCCATCTTGTCCCTTGTGGGACAAGATGTACTAACAGTTGATATCTGGTTTTGATTGTATGCACCTATTGTTGGTTACTTAAATAGGAGGGGGGGGGGAAAGAGTGAAAAGGGAACAAAGGGAAGAAGATGGAATGCAAAATTTACTATTCCTATTGGCTGGTTAGGAATTGGGACTCCTGTGATTGGTTTCCAGAAGTGACGAGGGATAGGATTGGTAGGGAGTGGGAGGAGTCAATTGGAGATTGACAGCTGGCTAGTTAGAAGAGTTTGTTAGGAAGGCAAGAGACTTGTGAGGAAAAAAGGCTGCTTGAACCATACGGTACTATGGATACGGTAGATTGGTTTTGCTTGTTTTGTTTTTAAAAACCCACTTGGTTTAGTTATGCTGTTATGAGCAAAGTTCAAGGGTTGTCTTTGCAGTGTGGTTTGGATAGTCAAATCTCCCAGGAAACGTGGAAAGGTAATATAGACTTGTCTGCTGGAAGGTATAGTAGAGTGAGAGAAAAGACGGACCTCAAGCGGTGACAGCAGGTCGGAGGTTCCAGCAAAACAACATACAGTGATGCCTCACAAGACAAATGCCTCGCACAACAAAAAAACTCTCAAGACAAAAGCATTTTGCAAGTTTTTTGGTGACTCGCAAGACAAATTTTCTTGCAAAAACAATTTCGTCTTGTGGAACACTCAGCTCCTAAAGCCACAATCTATTCAAATGTTAAAGTATTCAAGAGGGTTAGCAGACTGCAAACAGTACAGCCCGAGGCCACACCGATTATCACCTGACAAATAGCTAACACCAGCAGAGATAAAGGCAAAGCAGAGATAAAACTACCATCCTGAAAAACTTCCCATCCTAGTAGGTGTACTGATTAAGACCCTACCCATTCTTCGTTTTGGCCCGGAAGCGGCAGCAGCAACTCGGCACAGGCTGTCTGCCTGCCTGCTTCGAGTCTCTTACTGACTCACACAGGAGCCGCCCTCACACCGAGGAAAGCCTCTTCAGCTGTTGCACGGCCGAGAGGTAATGGTGCATTTAGTGGTGCCTGCTCCGCCCCTTAGCCTGGCCGGCACCGCGGCAGGAGGATACTGTAGGCGACAGCTACACTTACCATTTGAATAAAGTATTCAAGAGGGTTAGCAGACTGCAAACAGTACAGCCCAAGGCCACACCGATTATCACCTGACAAATAGCTAACACCAGCAGAGATAAAGGCAAAGCAGAGATAAAACTTCCCTTCCCTTCCAGAAACGGTGTGCATTACTAGAGCGGAGCTCTGG
The DNA here is from genome assembly GCA_026170595.1 of Plestiodon gilberti rubricaudatus. NCBI lineage: Eukaryota > Metazoa > Chordata > Lepidosauria > Squamata > Scincidae > Plestiodon > Plestiodon gilberti. The sequence goes on from JANXHW010000005.1 coordinate 113,998,139, forward strand.
GAACTGTGAGTCCTGTAAATACTTAAAAGTAAATAGCACGGCAGGGGAGGTGACTCGCAAGACAAAATTATTCGCAAGACAACATGACTCACGGAACGAATTAATTTTGTCTTGCGAGGCACCACTGTATTTTCTTCTGGAGAGAGACCACACCAGAGAGAGACCACACTGGAACTAGACAATGATATGTTTAAATGTCTTGTCCAGTTTGGCCCTTGGTGCACATCATGTACAGCATTTCAACTTTCTGGATAGTGTGGAAGTAACTTTAATGGACTCGGGGCCCAATCCTATCCAACTCTCCTATAGGCAGCGCCGATGCAGCCGCAATGCAGTCCCAAGGTAAGGGAACAAACAGTCCCTTACTTTAAGGAGGCCTCTATGACTACCCCCTCACCGCAAGATGCAGCGCACACCCATTGGCCCAGCTGCATCAGCACTGGAAAGTTGGATAGGATTGGACCCTGGGTGGCTCCAAATAAGGAACTGCATGCAATATTTACTATACTGAAATTACAACAAATAGGTACACAATGGCACTGTGGGAGATGGTGCAGCGTCGTTCAGAAATAAGAGATACTCATTATCCTTAATGGTGGTTTGTCATCCAGAATAGAGAGCATTTGCATTAATTTAACTTTCACCTTTTTCAGAAGTATCTTCCTATTCCCAGAGCACTTTCTTACAAAAATTCAAAAGTTAGTGGCTCTATCACTGTACCCTTTTAGGACACTGTCATTGACAGTCTGTTGCATGATATACCCAAATGAAAATGAATTACCATTAACTTCCTCCTTATGAGCAAAAGTATATCTGGGATACAAAATTACCCCAGAAATAATTGGATTTCCCATTGGGGTAACTTTATACCCCAGTTAAGCGTCATTAGTTTAGGCTGGTTGACTTTCATTTCTCCACCTAGCCACAGTTTCTTCATGCCAGAAAGGTACTCTAAAGGGCTCCTAACTGCCTTCTTTCAAACACAAGCAATGTGAATGGATTACCAAAGTGATCTATGTAAAGAGGGAGAGTAGTTGTGGTGCTTAGACCTTATTGAACTCAGAATTTATTGAATCCTAAACACACCTGCCTGGGTAATAACGTCTAAGTCAACATGCATAGTATTGCACTGTGAACACTCATATGGTGTACAAGTATACAGCACAAGATACAGTAGCACATGTGTTTGTGTGTTTCCATTTGTGTTTATTGGAATTGTGGTGGTGTACAGTGCCAGCTCACATTGCTTTTTATCTTACTAATGGCCACACAAAGGGGGATGCGAACCACCTGATACTCATACCTCAGTTGTCGTCCCTGCGATGGGGAGCACGTCCTCCCCAATGGGGAGCCCCCCTCTGATGGGGAGCCCACTTTGCTTTTACCAGCTTTCTGATTGGTGCCCCCTTGATTTGCTTAACTAAAATCTGGGCTCCATCCTCCCTCTGAATGTCAGACTATTAGATTCTTAATACAGAGATACAGATACAATTCAGATACAATTCTGTCCTGTAAGAGTGGCTGATCCAATGTTGAAATTATAATGTCCCAAACGCATTTTCTAATTCTGTAATGCTAGTTTAACATTGTGTTGTATTTATATCCCAGTCTAGATCTAGGTATCTGCATGGATACCACCTAGAGTGAAAACAAGTTCCTAAATATACGGCATCCTTAACATCTTCTGTAGTTTGGCTTCAAGGAACCTTTTGATCTAGGAGTATCAAGTAGTGACTCAGTAGTGTGGTGAAAGTAATCTGCCCATGCTTAGAGTTGATGGGGTAGGGTAGTCAGCTTGTACCCATACCAGGAAATTGTGCTGGTTATATTTGTCACTGATGGCAGATAGCAGGGATGGGGGGGGGGGGGAAGGAGATTTGCAGGCCTGGTCTGCCAAGATCAGATGCTACAACATAATGCCTAACTGATGAAAGATGGGGGGGAGTAGTGAACAACAGCCAACATGGGGGTGAGCTTTTTAATCATTGTCAACTTCTTTTGGTCACACTTGGCCTTGCCCGTTCAACCCCCTTCCCACCCTCCCTTCCCCCTGGTGGAACACTCATTCTGCTAGTGCTGGCCCTCAATAGGATTGGGCCATTAGGCTCAGTGTCTCCTTAATGTCTTTTCAAATGCCCACCACATTTTCATGGTACTGACTATCGCTGAATCCTATTGATTTCAGTTGAGTGCCCAAGATCTCTGCAGGGCCAGACTCAAGGCTGGCCCAAGGCCTCCTGGCACTTGAGGTGACATTCCCAAATGCTGTTCCCCTTACGCAATGATGTGCCAGCCTCTGCTCCTTCCACTTTCCAGTGTTCTAGCTCAGCACTCCCCTCCCCTCCACATTTTCTCTTCCTCTCCGTCCCCCTCTTCCTTTTCCAATCCAGGAAGGAGAAGGAGGAGCCATGTAGATGGACATAGAATTGTAACCCCCACCAATCTCATTCCTGAGGCGACCACTTCAGTTGGCCTCATTGATGGGCCGGCCCTGGCCAGATCCATGTGAACATATGAAGCTGCCATGCTGAGTCAGCAGCAGCAGCTCTCCAGGGTTTCAGATGAGGGGGGGAGTATTTCCACACCCTTCCTAGAGATGCCAGGGATTGAACCTGGGTCTTTCTGGGTGTTAAGCAAGCACTTTACCATTGAGCAAAGTCCCCCTCCCATATGATGCCGATATTTCATTTCTCTGAGTGAATAAGGTCAATGCCATACACATTTTTCCCCTTTGATGTTGTGGATCTGTGTTCTTTGTTGCCTCTCCAGAGAACCGCTTGCTCTGGACAGGGTATCTGATAACATAAAGATTAATTCCAGACAAATAAGCATTTTACTATTTCCTGCCTAGGCCTCTGTACTATAAATGTAGCAGGGCAAACTGGAGAAGGGGGGAGGAAATTGAAGGTTTCGTTTTTTGTTTCACGAATGGACATAATGATCTTAAATAGTTCATTGCACTGAGAGTAGCTATTTGGAAAGGTTTTGGTTTTTTTTTTAAAGATCACAGTAGGTTTCTTTTTTAAGTACAGTTGTGCGTTGGAAACTTTCATTCTGGGTGTGCATTTGGTGCCCAGATGGTGAAGGCACACGCTGGAGCCCATCACACTGTCAGGGCAGACGGGTACATATGTAAATATTTTGCTTTCCCCCCTATAATATTTGGCTTTGTCTAATCTAATTGCTGTCAAAGGCAGAATGCTAGGAGCACAAGAGGAAAGCAAACAATGAACACCTCCGGTAACTTTGGAAGATTCGAACACGCCTATGTTGTAACTAGCAATTTGGTTGCATAATGTTTTACTCTCTCTCTCTCCAATTTCGTGGCATATTGCTTCAGTTCATGCCAAGTGCAGACTCGTGACCCAGTGTGGCTCAAAACCTTGTTTCATACAGGCAAATGATGGAAGAGATCTAACCTGCTTGAGTATCAAATATTGTGCAAGGCAGGGTCATTACTGTGGAGGACACAGATAGTAAGTGCTTCCATGCATCAGAAAAGCAAATAAACAAAGAGGCAGAGCTTAATTGGAGAGTCCTTTGACTTAATCCTTATTCCTACATGAAACAAAGGTGAAATACATATAACTGTACTTGTCCACATTCATCTCTTGTTACCTTTCCCTTCCCTTGTGGTCTCCCCCCACTTTTGAAATGTAGATGGTAGGTTCCTCAGAGACAAAGAATATCAGGTGAGAGCTATTGTCTTCATGCTGTTTTGGTTCCTCGTGGTACTAGGAAGCTAGATGGATATCTGGTCTGAGACCATCTGATTTGACAGGGCTCTTATTCTTATGACATTCTTGCCAGTTCAGTCAATCACAAATCAAAAACCCAGGATACGCATCATGTTTTTGTAATAGCTTTAGAAAAGTTTTACAGGAAAGTGTTTCAATTATTAGGGGATAATTGTTTAAGATATTATGAAAATGGTATGCCTAAACTGGGTTTTGGGGTTATGAAATTGATGGATGCCCTTTGTTAGATATCAGCTTGTTTTTAACATTTCTTCTTGTTTTTCCCAGGAGCAATTGACCAGTGTTCATACATCAAGTACCACTACTCCTCAGCAACAATTCCCAAGAACCTTACCTACAATATAACTAAGACCATCCGCCAGGATGAGTGGCATGCCCTACGTAAGTCCCTTGCTTCTTTCCTTCTCTGTGTTAATGGGCACCCAGCAACAGGCATAGTTTCAGGTCTGCAGTGGGTTAGAAGGGGGAAAAGAAGTCAGGTTTTTTTTTTTTTGCAGGCCTAGACTTCTGTGTTGATCTTGTGTCCATGCAGACACACTGCAGCAGTCAGCAACACATGGGCAACAAAGCACTGGCTGCTGTTGAATTACATCTGGATGATGGCGAGAACCAATGCTACGATTTCTAATCCAGGCAGGCTGTTGGCATGATAATGGGTTTTGTTCATGATCTTCTGCTTCTGTGGAATTTCCATCTGAATTTGATATTAGTGTGCAAGAGGTAAAAGAAAATCTTTGGGGCACCAGTTTTAATTTGCTATCGTTGCCATAAGTTGTTTTTTTTATCCAGTGATTTTTTTTTTTGTCGGTATGGAGGTATGATCTTCCAAATGTTGTGGCACACACCCAGATCCCGTGTGAAGAGTCTCTTTGAGGCCTCAGCAGAAATGGCAGAGTGGTGTGATTGAAAATAGGGTGTTGAATGTCTTTGCTTCCCTTCACTTGCTGATAGATACAGGGCAGGAGCTTGGCTTCCACTCAGAATATGGGTTTGGGAGGGTCATTCATGCTTGTGCAGGTTCATAACTGTGCTCTTCAGCAGTGGCGGCGGAGGCGGCATCGAGGTCTCTCTAATGCTTATGAAGCCCTTTTCTTTTGGGCACCAAGCCTTGCTCCCACCTCCCATACTCAAGCCAAGTCTTCTCCACTCTTTGCCTCAGGCATAGAAGGCCTCTAGAAGCCTAACTGATTGTCACGGTAACCAGCAGGCATCACATCATGTATGTAACAGTCTCTGAAGCAACAGGACATGACAGGGAAAGAGTTGCCTTGAGATATATGACTGACGTTAGAGATTTCGTCCACCACCGTTCCCATGGCACTTGGGGAGAGGAGAGGAGGGCATTTCTTGTCAGAGGGAAGAAGCATATTTTCTTATGGTCATGTGGTGGTCCAGCAGTAAGAAACTCTTGCCACTTCTGGGTCTAACAATGCTTGTTCAAAAAAGACAAAGAGAGGGTTGTTAGGAGATTCTTTCCAACAGCGAGTCTTGGAGTCAGTCTGGAGGAAAAATGCCAGGCTTCTGATTTGATGTCCCAGAAGCTGTGAATGACCACACAAAAAATTGAGGACCATCCCTGCAAAAAGTAGCATAAAGTGACAGACTGCCCCTCCCAAAAACGAACTTTTGTGGGGAAGTAGGTGCCCTATGGGTTTTGAACTGATGCAGCCTCTGAAAGGCAGAATAAAAACGAATAAAAACGAGTTTCTTCTCAAACTCTGCAATTAATAGAGGAAACCTTTGTTGGAAGTCTATATGGTGTTCCCTGTGCCAGCCACAAGAGGATCTTACAACACCGAGTAAGATTTTTTGGGTGTAGATTTTTTTATTATTTAAAAGATTTATATACCACCTATCTTCTTAAAAGCTAAGGTGCCCAAAGCAACTTAAAACCAATAAAAATACAGTAGATAAAATACAATAAAAACAATAAAAAACACCCAAAGATATACGGTAAAAGCTTAAAAATGCAGTGCATCTAGAAGAGAACAGAATAAATCTGGGGAAACAACGTATGGGGCAGGGGAACCGCTAGATTTGCTTCAAGGATTATTAGAGAGTTTTGGATGAAAGCTTCCCCCAAATTCTAGCCTGCCTGAGGAAGAGCACTTTCCTAATGAATAACCAACAATATCAGAAGCTTTTTCTAGGAGTAGTTTTAAATGTTGCAACCATCCAAAATGGCTGCCAGATAGCACATTGGCTCCTTTGTTTCCAAGAAGATCAACCTCAATTGGAGATTTGGACCATGAATGGTGCTGATTTATCTCAGGCTTTGCTTCCAGTGATTTCCCCTCATTCATATAAGAGCGGCTGAAAACTGAAGTTTATAATTATATTTTTATGCTGTCTTTCTTTTCTCAATAGTATTGTGTCACTCCCCCCCCCCTTTTTAATTGTGCATATATTTACTTATTTTGTAAAATAAGCCACTTTGGACACCTCCTATTGGAGGGGAAAGGTGGGTTATAAATATTTGAAATAATTTAATAAAATAGAGTTTATTCCTTTTGGTTCAGCTTTAGGGTATTATTTGAAAGTCATGGTTAATCTGTCTTACAGTGCAATCCTAACCAATTTTCCAACACCAATGTAGCTGTGCCAACATTTTGCAGTGTGGGGGAAGTCATGCAGGCCTCTTCAAGGTGAGGGAACATTTGTTCTGTTATCTCAGGTCTGCATTTCAACTGCACTGGTGCTGGAAAGTTTGTTAGGATTGCACTGTTAGTGGTTTAGGGTTTTTCCTTGACAATTTTATAGAATCGGGTACAACAGTTTTGTTGGATTGTTGGCCAGAGGGATTAAACAATGGATTCCTTGTTCCATCAGCACAAACCTGATGGCACCTGGCCTTGGTGCCTTTAAAAGGGGTTTGGACAGATACATGGAGGAAAAGACCATCACAGGTTACAAGCCATAAGCAACCTCCTGGTTTTAGAAGTGGGTTTTCTCTGTGCCAGGTGCAAGGGAGTGACAACGGGAAACAGGTTCTCTTGTTGTCTTGTGCTCCCTGAGGCATCTGGTGGGGCCACTGTGTGATACAGGAAGCTGGACTAGATGGGCTTTTGGCCTGATCCAGCAGGGCTCTTCTTATGTTCTTAAACGTCTACCATCTGAGCTTAAAATAAATTAAAAAAGGTTAGCTCTGTGAGTCTCCTCAGTTCCTGTGGTTACCAATAAAGAGGTTCATGAGAACACATATATGACCTATGTATTGATATGGTGGTAGAATATTTTGCTTTTTGGTGGGTCACTGGCTAATGCAGATACAGTATATTGAAACCGAATAAATTTGTATACTGTAGTATGTAAAAAAAACCCTGAATATTCAAAGATATTTATGTATCTTATGAATTTGCAAGTGCAATTTTAATTTGAAGTTTGCATTGCAAATGTGGTTTCTCCCAACAGTTTATGGGTGGATTTGATGCACATCATTGGCTTACTGTCTGCTCAGAAGACTGTACATCACATTGCAAATGCTAACCCTTTGGCTGCTCTCTCCCAGTGTGGTATGAAACTCTGAGCAGGTAGTGTCTACTGGGCATTTCTTTTCTGAAGTGGGGAGGGGATGGTTCATGGAAGAATGCGGTATTTGAGTCTGATGTACACGAAAAACTGGGGGGGGGGTGTCTGGATCCAGAGGACTGTCTAGATCAGATCTCATAATTTATTACTTTAGCTGCTGCTTCTCCCCCCCCCCTTTTTTAAAAATCCTCATTCATTCTGACATGCTCAAGATAGAACTTTGGCATCAAATTGATTGCCTGTGGAAGTGGGAGTCAGAATTTTGCTTTCCTGCAATCAGATCCTCTTGACAGCCTCACTTAAACCAAGAATGGAAAAAAGGAGGCTGGCTGTTGGTTTTCTTCCTAACCTCCCCCTCTTAGGAATTTAAATGTCCATCTAATTAGACAAAATTAGGGCCCAGAATAAATTGGGAATGGAGAAGGGAAGTGAGTGATATTTTGGCCAATAACCAATAACATTTAGCAAGTGCAGCTGCTGAGGAATCCAAGGCAAAGCTGGTGTGTTGTGAGGGCTGTTTTTCCTTTTAGATGGGCTTGAGGGGATTTTGGGGCTGCTTCTCATGTTCACTTGTCTTATCAGGACATGGTGGGATTCTTTAAATGATTCCCTCCAACACTGTTGATGGGTAGCTCTCAACAAGGGACTCTGAGAGCAGGGCCTGGATACATTGCTCCTTGCACTAGCACAGGGCAAGTCTTAGGCAAAGGGAGCTGTTAGACTGATCTTCGCCGCGTTGCAGTGCCACCCACTTAATGGCCAGCAAAGGTACTACAAGTCTTCAACCAAACTGGACCACATAATCTGTGGCGCCAATAGGAGCTTGGTTGGCATTATATAAGTCCTGCTTCAGACTTGGTTCCTCAAGCTGAGCAACTTGTCCCAAGAATAGCCATACGGATTCCTGTGCCCCTCCCAACCCACTCCCCGGATCTGACCATTTGCCTGACCTTGACTACGTTTTCTTACCTTTGGCCGATCTGGCTACTCTGAACTGTGATTTCTGTCTGACCTGCTTCTAGCCCTTCTGATTTTAACACACTGCTTTGACCTGAACCGGACTACGTACACACCACTGGTCCTTCCAGCTGTCCACTTGCAGGCCTGACACTACAGGGCACGGACAGGAGTGGGTTTCAGTAGGCTGAAATGGACTTGAATCAACTACAGAACACAACTTCTGTGTTATGTGTAAGGAGAGAGGAAAGGAGAACCTGGAACGTGGTACAGATTCTGCTATGGATCCAGTAGAATTGATGCTCAGCTCCAGGTGCCCCTTCTGTCCTGTCCTGCAAAGGGCAAGGAAGGCAGGAAGGGTAGGGAGCTAGGGCTCCGTGATCCAGCCAGGTCCACAGCAGGATCCATGCTCCGCTTCCAGTCCCCCTTTTGCCCTTTACTGCAGAGGCGGTGGGGGTGAGGAAAGTGGGAGTGCAGGATCAGTGCTAAATATACCGATCCTTCTGAGGACTGGGCAGACTCCTGTTTCTCTGCTGTTTCTTTTTGTGATGTTTCAGAAGGGCATAATCTAGAGATGCAAATGAGTTGTTGTGGTATGGAGTCATCAATGGAACATTGGAAATGGACCAGTGAGTTCTGGGTTCAAAGCTCCACATTGATGGTTTCCTTGGGTAGCCTTAGAGTTAAACCACATGTGATGAGAAATGCAGATAGTGGCCATGGTGCAGGAGGAAGGGGATTTAACCCTTCCACCCTGTGCCATTTTCTTGACAAAAAATAGCCCTCTCAAAGCTGCCATTTGCCCTGCGAGGAAAAACATATTGGTGCAACTAGAAGCTTCAGGGGATGACTTTCATCAGGAAGGAAAAAAGAAAGAAAATGACTTTCATCAGGAAGGAAAAGGAGAAAATTCTTGAATTTACTGGAGCAAAATTTGCTCCAGTAAATTCGAGAATTATTGAGGGCCATGAAAACATAAAATCGTTTTTAAAGGAGAAAAGGTCATGATACCAATCTGAATCAATCTGAATTAGGGCTGCTGTTTAAATAAAGATTGAAAAAGTTTGAAAAGATGAAAATGTGATGATGCATTTTTCTGTATGTCTGGCACGACCCATAGGCAAGGCACTGCTTCTCAACCAAGTTTCCCTCCCAGAGATGTTGTGAGAGGGAAAAGGGATAACTTCTCACTTGCTCCTTGGAGGAAGGACCAGATACAGATCTAATAAATGCATTGAACTAGAGCTGTATACTTCTCGAAATCTAAGAATGCCATCCTATGTACACTGACAGGGGAGTAAGTCCCACTGAACTCAGTGGGAGTTAAGGGGAGTTAAAAGTTGCAAAAAAGCTTTTAATTTTGAAGACCTTTTTAAAGAGGAACATTTTTCTTCAAATGTGCAGTATCTCCAGTTTCCATAGTGACATTAATGAGCAATGTGTGGGTCCTTGATTGGTGTTCTTCCATTGCATCCATATGCTGAGGTTGCTCATACTGTACAGTAGGACCTGGGTTCTCAACCAGTGGTATGCATATCACCAGTGGTACGTTTTGGTACCTGGTGGTACTTGGACCTCCTGGTCCCCCTGAACCCCACCAGGACATCCGAAACCCCATGAAAATGTGGCGCATTTGGCACTGCGTTTTGGCTCCTGCCTTTGGTCAAGCCTCTTGGGAGCGAAGAAGACAGCCCACCCATTCGCCTGGAGCCTCTTACCTGCCTCCTGCATGGCGTCTGGCAGCCTCCTGCACCATAAACTTCCGGTGGTACTCAGCATGGCGGTGGCCATGTAGGTGGTACACCATGCCCAGTACGTTGAGAACCCCTGCAGTAGGAGATAGATAGAATCAGACAACATTGCTGTATGCCCTATGGATAAGACAGGCTATACAATGCCTATACCAACAACTAATCAGTAGAATTCAACCCCAGATCAATGCTTTCTCTGCTTTTCATCCCAGACTGGGACTTCCCTATTGTATCCAGTTGCCTTAGGTCAGGGTGAGATTGGAATCCTAAATGGTCTGACTTTTTGCAGGTAAAAGGAGGGAAAGATGTGAGATGGAGACTAAAAAGATCTAAGGAACAAACACATCTGTGCCATATGTTCCTGGTTGTTAAGATGTTTTGCTTCATGAAAGCCAAAGCAAACCCCTTGCGATGGAAAGAAGCAATGGGCAAGCAGCAGCACACAAAGCCCAGGCTGTTTTTCATCCAAAGCACTGCAATGTTTTGCTTCAGGGCTCCTGCTCTATCACGTGCAGAGATCTCCAAAATGGAAAAGGAGAGGAATAAAGCTTTTGCCAAAGGCTGTTCTTATGTTACCTTGTCAGAGGAGGATCTAGAATTCCAGACCATAAGCCTCACAATCAGCACTGAGAAATCCTCCAATTCTTTGATCTGAAATATGCAAAGTATACAACACATAAATTGAACTGCACTTTCATTCTTCACTTGGGTCACACAGAGTCTGTGCTCTCTCTCTCTCTCCCCTCCCCGATACCTGGAGATAGAAACTGGGACCCACTGCATGAAAAGCATCTGCTCTACTCTGGGTACAGCCTCAGCCCCAAATGTGCTCTGGCCAATGTTTTTTTTTTAAGATAAGATACACATTATAATGGATAGAATTTTGGATTCAGCTAGAACCAGTGTTATTTCTCTTGAGTATACTGATGCTAGAACACTAACCATGATAAAGAATTAATCTTTTCTGTAGCTACCTCTGTGAGAATTACAAATGCAAAATATTGGAGACAAATGAGAAAATAACCAACTGTCAAAGAATGGCTAGACAAAGTGCGAGGATACGCTTTGATGACAAAAATAACTAATTATGTTTGTGTAAAAGAGGAAAAAAAGACAGAAATTAGATGGGTTTATTAATAATTGGATGTCTTTCATTGATTTTTTTGTCAAACCAGTCAATTCTGCACAGATGTGCAAGCTGTTTTAAAATGATATGATTTAAGAAGGTCTGCTATAAGAGTTAAAATATATAAACATGGTGTAATTGATTTTGTTTTAACAAAAGAGATCTCCAAGGAAAGGAAGAATGGTAGGGGTTATAAATTTCACTCTGTAAATGCATTACATATTTGTAGTAACACTGTACTTTAGAAATGACAAAGCAGTTTAATTTTTTTTAAAGGAGAGCGTTCACAAGAAAGTAACTGTAAGGCTGACAACAGATGGATGTCTTCAGCAGCTTAAACAACAGACAGCTAGTTATTGGATTGTAAGCATGGAGGCTAGTCCATTAGGCTCTTTAGAAAAACATTAGTGATGTGAGGATCTCTAAGTCACCTTATTGGTCCATATTTAAATTCCAAAAGTAACTGCTGACAATGTTTCCTTAACCCTGTTGCCAAATGGTTGGATGGGAGGGCAATTAGTTCTATGCCTCATTGGGAAGACAGTTGTGTACAAATAGGGAACAGTTGCTCCTTTTGTTTCTCTGGGAATGTAACTCAACAGGTCATCATGCTATCTCACCTAGCCCTGTAGTGTTGCACAAGGTTTAATTTAAACTACTGGGAGACCTCCTGAGCTTTGGAACTGAATGCTGATACATCCGAGTCTACACTTCATTAAGTCAACCTCCCAAGTGAAACATTCCAAGAGAAACAAAAGGGGCTCCTGGTTGTAGGAGTAGGTTTTCTTTGTGCCAGGTGCAAGGGAGTGGCGACAGGATACAAGTATCTTGTTGTCTTGTGTGCTCCCTGAGGCATCTGGTGGGGCCACTGTGTGATACAGGAAGCTGGACTAGATGGGCCTTTGGCCTGATCCAGCAGGGCTCTTCTTATGTTCTAACAAACTGTTGTGGTGATGGGCTTTTTCCTATCCAGGTTCTGCCCTCCAGACAGGGCAGGCCAAAGGCCTCCTGGTGCTTTAGGCAGCAGTATGCCAAATGCTGCCTCCCTTTTACCTGGTGATGTACCCGCCTCTCTTCCACATTTCCTATTCTGTTCTGTTCGTCCTCTTTCTTTTTCCAGTCTAGGAAGTGGGAGGAGGAGGATCAGTAGGTGGATGGAGGTTGGTGCCCCCAGCCAATCTGCTGCCTGTGGCAACTGCTTCAGTTGGCCTCATGGATGGGCCGGCCCTGCCTCCAGGTTTTGTAGCAGCTTCATGTGTCCCTTGCATCTAAGATGGTGGGGAGGCTAGCACTAGAAACATGCTTTGGACCAGTGTTCGCCTTTTTGCTGACTGGGGTGAAATGGCAGCACTCTTGCAGTTGGCCTCTTCCACCACCCCCCGCCCCAGTTGGTCTTCTCTGGCAGTTGTGAACAGAAGCACCATCAAGGCGGGAGAATGTTATGCAGGCTTCCTATGGTAGTTGTGGCAGCATCTGTAGTGTACTAGAGCAGCCCTAACTAGCCAAGTAACCAATGGCTACTTTTTGTCATGACAGGTGTTGAAATCTGAGTGAAACAGCCCTATAGAAACAAGTGCCATAAGGGCCATGTTCCATGTGCATGAGAAGGTAACAATGGTCCGGGTGGATCACTTCAAGGTTCATCTAGTTCACTAATGCTTTCAACAGTGCCGGCTGGACACCTCTGGCATTTACAAGCAGGGTATGACGGTGATAGCCTCCCCCTCATAATCGTCAAAGGTATACTGCCTCTGAGCAGGGACGTTCCATTTAACTATCTTGGTTAATAGCTGTCGTGAGACCTCTCCTTTCAGGAATTTGTCAAATCCATTTATGGGAATTCGCTATGTACATTTCCAGACAGGAATTCCCCCTTCCTTCCATGCTTCTCTTTTTACTATGTGTTAAACTCTTGTAGTTCCATCTTGCAGTGTTTCATAGATCAACTTGGCAAAAGGTAGCAAATGATCTGTTCTCCTCTAGAACTTGCTGCTGCTGCTGCTGCCGCCATCTCAGACATTCCTGTCAACAGTGATGAATGAGTGGCTGTGTTTTTGTCCCATAACTCTAGGCACATGGTATATCTGGGCACGGAATGACTGTGGAATTGCTATGGAAACTGATTTTCTTCTTCCATTCATATAGTTTGGGTAGAAATCGTGTCACCAGCCTGTTTTAGAGAGCACAAGCTTCTCACGATGCTTTTTAGAAACCATACAAATATATGGACATTTCTTGCTCTGCTTCAGCCCCCGTTTGCCTGCTTCTTGCCCTTCTATGAAAGCTGATGGCACACTGGCAGCATAGTCCCCATATGTTTGCTTTTGGCCAATTCTGTTGGGGCCAAAGGAGCTGCTCTGTTGTTTCTGAGAATGCTATCTGCTTCCATTTCATGGCAGGGTTCATCCCGGCCTCCTCTTTATAATCTTGTTCAGGCCATGTGCACAAAGGCAGTGTGATATCTCAAAAAGATAAGGGCATCAAGACCTGATTGAGGGAAGGGAGGTGACAATCAGAGAAGAGGAGTGTAGCATCTGTGTAAGTTGGAAGCCAAAGTTTTCTCTATTTTTAAACCGTTTCCCCCTGTCTTTAGAAATCCAATACATTTGCCATTCTCTCCAGCTGCCCAAACTGGCAGAGTAGAGGAGAGGAGAAAGAAGCTCCTAAGAGTAATTCAGATGACTGAATTTAGACGAGAAGCAAGATTACCTGGGTCAGCTTAATACAGTATCCTGTCCATTCTACTGTCCTGTCCATGTTTCCAGAACCTTTCCTGGAAAGGCAACAGGTTATTTGGGTTACCTGACATCGAGGGTCCCCTTGCTTTTTAGGATTTAGAGGCATAGACTCTAATCTATGATCCATTATCGTAGTCGTCTTACACAGTAGCTTAACTCCACAATATCTTCCTGGTTGAGAAGGCTTTTTGACCATTAAAATTGGTTTAATGGTCATTTGCTCATATCAAGGAACCCTGGAAGCTGCTGTGTCCTATGAGAAGGGGCTAAGGATTTCTGGCAGAACTCTCAATGCCATTTCCCCAGGTTCTTTTGGGGAAGCCCAGTTAAAATGGTATAAAACTGCCATACGTTTTGCAGTATAGATACGCTCAAAGTTGCACCCTCGGGACTATCAGCAAGCATTTTGATAAGTGGAAATGTCTAATTCCATAGAATGGTTCCTTTTTACCCCCTGTTCCTCACATACTTGACAGTGACAGAAGTTCCTTTCAGCCTCATTCATGAAAACCAGATCTAGATCATTTAAAGGCTTAAAAGAGAGGGGATTTTGAAAAAGAAAACCCCTCCCTTCCTCTTTCCCACCTCTGATATTTTATAGAGAAATCGCAGAGACTTTTTTCCATGTTGCAGTGTGGAAATGTTGACAGGTAAAACATACCATCACTAATCACTTCAAATCATTCAGCCAGTCAAAATATAGCTTTATTAATATGCATGTGGCACAGTATCTGTCTCTCTTGCTCGCTCTCTGGGGAGAGACATGGAGAGAAAGATGGGCGTTTTTCTGTGTCTCTTGACTAATCAAGAGTGATGCATTGCACATTCCCTGGGTGAGTGTACTGCAATGTGTATGTGTACATTTAAAAACCTAGTATGATCTAAATGAGTCTTTTCCATTTCTGGCTCCTATAATTTTTGATTTATATACCAATTTAATGCCTGGCTTATAATGATTTATCTCCCAGCTTATTTATGCACCAGCCTTTTGCCACACCCCATGCTATTCTGCAAGATAAAGTCTAGACAGTTAAATATTTCAGGGTGATTATGCGTTATCACCCTCCCCCCCCCAAAAAAATTAACAACCAGGGCTGTTAATACAAAGTAAACATTTCCTGTCTACTGTAAGCTAGTAAGCTTTGATACAACTTGTTCACAGTAGGACATGATCCACACTTGACAAGGTGTTGGCGAACTTTCTCTTGATCAACATGACCAAGGCTATGACTTACAACACCCACTGAGGTGACATCTATATGAGCCTATCTACAGTATGCATTGATATCCGTGTCATGGCTTTTCCTGAAGAATCCTGGGAGTTGCTGTTTGGTTTGCATGGAGGCCGCCATGTTTCTACTAGTAGAACTCAAATACATGGAGGCTGCCATGTCTAATACCTTGGAGCTCGAAGGAAAGGTTGCAAGCATGGTGAGCTTGCTAGAAGCTGAAAAACATGTGCGACCCTAGCGTGCTAGGAGGAGAGTAACATACACCTCTCGAGCGCTTCTGGTGCTGCTAGCTGAAAAACAAATGCAGCCTAGGATGTCTAGCCGGCCCACAGAACTACAACTCCCAGGATTTCCTGAGGAAATTGAATGACCATTAAAACCAGTTAGACTATTAAACCAGTGTTGTGTGGATGTACCCATCGAGTGTAACAGGCCTAGGCCCCATCCTTGCACTGCTGGATCTAGTGCTCTGGCAGCTCAAGGACATTTATGGTGGTGTGAAAACTGGGCCACTGTCTCGTGGTTCTGGGTCGCTTCTGCAAATGGGGAGCAGTGTGGCGCACACAGCAATGGCTCCCGCAGCCTTCATTGGTGCCAGTAAGTTGGTGGCAGAGGCATGTCATGGGCAGGGAGGGGGAGGATAGGGGGTGTATTGGGTGGATCAAGGAGGGCAAGGGACGGGGAGGAGGAGGAAGGGGTGGATCTTGGAAGCACTAGTGTGTGCCAGATCCTATCCCCTCTTTCCCAAGCCATTCCACTCCATTTCTCCCCTTGGACATACACCAGCAAAATGGCTGGTGTAGGTCCAAGGAGACCCTTTGGCAATTGGGCAGCCTACTGGGAGGTCAGGAAAAAATATACCTCCTGCTGGCTGTCCAATTGCCCACCCCCACCCCCTTAGATGCAATACATACTCTTTCACTGCGGCTGCATTGACGCCAGTGGTGGGGGGTATGATTGTGCATCTATTCTATAAGAAATATACTGGGGTTTACAGGGTAGATTAAGGCTGCAATCCTATACACACAACTACACTAAAGGCCCAATCCTGGGGTTTACAGGGTAGATTAAGGCTGCAATCCTATACACACAACTACACTAAAGGCCCAATCCTATCTAACTTTCTAGTGCTGATGCAGTCATGCCAATGGGGTATTTGCTACATCCTGCGGTGGGGTGAGGGGAAGTCATGGAGGCCTCCTCAAATTAAGAGAATGCTTGTTCTCTTAACTCGGGGCTGCACTGCGGCTGCATTGGCACTGGAAAATTGGATTGGATTGGGCCCTTAGTTGAAGTAAGTCCTGTTAAACTGAGTAGACATGCATAGGATTGTGCTGTAACTGTGTTGAAAATGTGGAGGTGTTTATATAGCCTGAAAGCTATAGACTATTCTAAAATACTGTAGTTCTGTAAAGGTCAACTCTGCTGCTCCAACATGGCTCCTCATTAAGCAAGAGTTTCCATGTGCACTTTTCACAATTCAAAATGTTCTTTTTGATATGTAGGCCTTTGGTCCCAAGGACTGCCACTGAAGTTGCATTACGTACATCACGAGTATTGACTCAGATAACCCTTTTAGAGGTTATCATCTGTGCAAAAAGATTATTGCCTGTTCATCTACATGTTTCAAAAAGGCATCTGATGCCTCCTTCTTAGGGTTGCATTAATTCAAAATGAATGTCAGGGGAAACCATATTATTATTATTTTTATTAAGAATAGTTCTATACTGTTTTTCAGCAAAACGTTTACAAAATGGTTTACATAGCAAAAGAAATCAAATAGTGCTTTGTCCCAGTGGAGCACGGATCGGGCCTGGGAGGGGGGGAGAGATCGGCATCCTTGTTGGACGCCGTATCCTATCTCCCCTCTCAAGCCCTTGCAGCCAACACAGGGCTGCTTGATTCTCCTCCAGCTACAGAGCTGACGGCGAACCGAGTAGCCCTATTGCGGTGGCTGGGGCTTTACCCGGGGTAAGCGGGCATTTGCCCGCTTATCCTGAGTAGACCTCCAGCCAGCATCTTCCCCAGATAGGATTCAGTGTGGGCTGTGCGGCCCATGCTGAAGAGCCTATGCCAGTGGGGTGGGTGGGTAGGATTGGACAGTAAGACTTTCTTTTGAGACCTATTTGTTTGGGTCCTGTATTGGCTGGCAGGCAGGCTCTTAGAAGATTTTTCTTGCCTCCTAGTTGATACAAGTCATTTCTCTGCTTCTTTCCTCTCCCTAAGGTTGGCTCCCATAAAGATAAATCTGCTGTGGGTTCTGAGCAGAGCCATTCAGGGTCCATTTGGTAAGCTTAGATGGATGTTTAACTCAGTGGTTATTCATAATGGAGGCTGAGCATGTGCATCATTGCCAGCATGATCGTTGGTCTGGATCTCTTCATCATTGGTGCAGAAGAGCTAATCAATCTCTTTCATCAGTGTGCGCATGCACGCACGCATGCACGGCCATGCATATGCATATATAACGTCTATATCTTTTTTGTTAGTTATCACTGCTGGCTTTAGATTTCCTTTAGTGTCTCTGTTTACTATTTGAATTTTAAACTTAATTCTCACTTGGGGACCACAAGGATGAGAAATCAATAGGAGCCTATCACTTACTGACATGACAGGGACTTCTCTGCCATACACAACAAAGCCTGTGAATTATTCAGAAGGAGCTCAGTCTCTTATTCCCTCTCTGAAGGTTGGACTTATTAAAATTGCATATAGAGGTTCAATAAGGGTCAAGGTTCCTGTTGGCTGGCTAGCTCTGGAAGAAACCATCTATCCATCCATCCATCCATCCATCTATGCATCCATCCTCAGCTCTTACTGGCTCAGCCACCCTGTGAGAAACGTTCACACTGACACAGAGGATATCTGTTTGCACAGTGTTTGTTCTGCTGCAGAGTGAAGTCATGTGTTGTGCTCTAAATGTCTTTGGAAAGTTCTCGGAGCTGAAATGGTACCCAAGAACCTGGGCGCTGAACCTGAGTTCAAACCTCAAGAAGCCATTGAAAGAGGAGTTTTCTTCAAGGAACCCGAACTAAACCCAAAGGTAAAATCACTTGGTTGCCTTGGACTGAAACTAGAACCAAATCCCTAAACACAAAGCATGGTAACTGGTTCAAATAAGTAGTTTAATAGGCACTCCGTTTTCAGTGGTATGATCAATGTTTTTTATTTTCCTTTTTAAAATTTCCATTGTATACATTTTGGTTAACTTTAAAAAAAATTGTATTTTAACATGTTTTAATTCTGTAAGCTGCCTTGGTTGCCCTGTCAGGAGAAAGGCAGGATATACTATAAATGCTTTAAATAAATAAAAAAAATCAATAAAACCCCACATTTTTCATGATTCAGCTCCCTGCCAAGAACTAGGCTGACCATATCCAAAAAGGGACAGGGTGCCTATACCTTTTAATTAAGGCTTACCAGATCTCCAATGGGGACAGAGTGCTAGACCTTTTAGGAGAAGGAATGTGGGCAGGTGTAGCTTGTTAAACTTAAATTAAGTTTAAAATTCAAATAGTAAACAGAGACACTAATTCCCCATGCTGTTGGCCATCCAAAAATAAAACTGCAGAGCCCCTGGTTTGAGGGCCAAACTAGATGAGATCCAAGATAAGATCTCCCAATATTCCCTTATTTCTTCAGTGGTGTGGGGAGAACATTTCTCCTACAGCAGCTTTGGGGGAAGGTTACTCCGGTCCTGATTCAGTTTAGCCACCCCAACTGCTAGCGCGGTAAGGCCCGATGCTGTTGCAAAACATCTTATGGTGCTTTTGCAACAGAGACGTTTCTACGGTAGGGGCAGTACTGTGTTGTGCCCCGTCCTAGTCCCTGTTTACAACTCGGGACGAGGCGTCCCCGCCCCCTCGCTGTTGGAGCCATTCCATGCTGCGAAGGCAACGGGCAGGAGACGGCGCATGTTGGCAGAACCCACGTTCTTCCGGCACACCAGCAAGATAAGATTGGGCCATAAATTAAACAATAATACAGGAAACTTCCTGATAGGAGTCAGACCATGGTCCATCTAGCTTGGTGTTGCCTATACTGACTGATGGGAGCTCTTCAGAGTCCCCTATAGTGGTCTTTCCCTGCTTTATTTAGAGGATGTGTCAGAGGTTGAACTTGAGACCTTCCGCGTGCAAAGTACATTCTCGACCACTGAGCTCAGTCCTCAAGCCCGAGCTACATTGTCCACGGCCGCGTCGCGTCCGCGTTCCGTGCGTGTCTGGTGTCCCGCCCCCAGGTCAAACAACAGGCTCTGATTGGGCGGACGTAGCACGGATGCAGCAAAAGTTGACTCGACTTTTTAACTCGACGCGACGCGGCCGTGGACAATGTAGCTCGGGCTTCAGTCCTGAGGCTTCTGGCACCTTACAGGAAAAAAGAAGTGGGCTTAACAGGAAAAAAGAAGTGGGCTTAACACACATGAAAATACAGTTGTTCACGTTGCATATTAAATATATTTGAATGTGTTCCCCTCGTTGAAAGATAAGATGGTGCCAATTCAGAACAGGGACCTTTGGTTGATGCCCTAGTCTGGAGATTCCCTATTTAAAGAGGCTTGCCAAGATGTTGGGTTTTTCTTTTTAATGACTTTTAGAACGTTGGTGAAACTATTCTTATTTCAGAAGGTTTTGGGATGCTGATTGAAATGAGCTGCTGCCTGGATTGCATTATATTCTTGTTGTTAGACTGATGTTGGAATTTGCACAATGCTCTTGAGTGTCCAAAATGCTTCACACACAGTATGTTGTAACCCCAACAGCAGCTCTCTAACGCATGAACTTGCAAGAGCGCTCATATGCACAATTTAGAAATATGCATATGTTTTCATTTTCAAACATGATGCGCACAGGCATATTAAAGTACGACTTCGTGTTTTTATGCGTTCAGTGGCTCGGGGAATGGATAGCAAGAGTAGACCACAAATCTCTGAACAACCATTGTTTCAATCGTGAGACAATGCTGTCTTATTTAACAGTCTAGAATTTATGGCACATGTCTTGGGGGAAAAAGCCATCATTTAGCTATTGTGTCAAGGTGAGCAAGTTTGCTGGAGATATTCTGAAGTAGCAGCCCATTGCAAATGAAAGATTACCAACCCACAGTCCATATATTACAGGTGGTATCCTCCAAGAGCAGTGAAAAGAGAAGGGTTTCCTGAAGGGTCTGCTGTTCAATGCTCTTCACTATGGGGACACTTTTATGGGAAATGAATGCTCAGAGAGAGAGAGAGAGAGAGAGGGAGGGAGGGAGGGAGGGAGGGAGAGGCTGGCTCATCTGGCTAAGCCCAGAGGTTCCCAAACTTTCTCTGTTCACGGCGGCCTGAGGCGAATTGTAATTTTTTCCACTGTGCCCCTCGCTGTGTTTCCCTTGAAATTTTAAAATATCTTGCGGCACCTTTAAAATATTCCGTGGTGCCTCAGTGAGTTTGCTGCAGCACCCCAGGGCGCAGTTTGGGAACTGCAGGGCCAAGCCAATCTACAAATATCGAGGTAGGCATAACTTCTGGTCATCTTTGAAAAATTTATTCTGGATTAATGCCCACTCTCAGGGGAGCCTGTCTTCTTGTGTATTCTTCACTGGGATTCTGGGGTATGCCTCCTGGAAGGGTACGTAATTCTCCTGGTCTGGCTGTGAATGAGCCAATCACACTTGATGCAAAGAGGTGGCAGAATTACTTCCAGCAAAGGTAGGATTGGTAGGAGGCAACATCGCACTGCTGGCAGAGGGGCTATAGTTCAGTGATGGAGGAGCACATGTCTCAAGTAGGGCTGGGAAAGACCTCTGCCTAAAGCCCTGGAAAGCTGCTGCCTGTCACCGAAGACAATACTGAGCTGGGTGGACGGATGCTCTGACTCAGTCTGGCAGCATCCTCTGTTCAGCAAATTGTGCAGACATGAAGAAGCAGGGTAGGTAATTCGATGTCTCTGAATGATTCACTCTGCACTAAGAATGTTTCACCCTTGCCAAAAGCTGATTGGAAGGAGGCCAGGCCAGATCAGTGAATCATCCAGAGGGGCAGCCTCTATTGCGGATGAGTACCTGGGGCTCACAGGAGAGCTACATTTTCAACTTATTCCTCACGGCACAGTAGCAGTTGTTTCTGGCATGCAGTTTGGGCATTAATGGACTATCACTTCCCTCTCCTTTCTTTCGAAGCATCTGTTTGAATGAGTGATCTCAGAATATGACAGTTCCACAGGATATAATGTGAGAAAACTCCCCTGTGGCAAAAAAACCTTTACTTTCTCCTCATGTTTACCTACTTTCCTCTGTTTTTTTAGATCTTTCTAATCCCCCAAAGGTTCCCAGGCAGTCTCCTAAACATGGTTGAGATATCCCCCTGCAGTAGTCTTTTGCTTGAATCCAAGGCCGTGATAGAATGGCCACATGACATTCCAGGCAAGTCTTACGTGTATTTGCTGTCTTCCTGTCCAGAATTCCCCAGAGAGAAAGGATGCTGGCCGACCCTCCTGCTGAGATTGGCATGTGTGACTACCAATTGGGAAGACAAGCCCACCCGGCTTGGTAAAAGGATGGGCTGGAATGCCTCCGATGACTCTCAATCCTCCAGTTGCCTGACTCTGATATCAGCAAGCCTAGAATGTTTATGTCCAGGCAGAGAGATGCTCTTGGTTGTTGCTTCCGGTTCATTCATTGATGCGCTGTGTCTGTGCATTCGTGAGAGGCCTCACCCACTCCTTGTAAGAATGCAGGAATCGGATTCCCTGCTCCTTTTCTCCTGGACAAAGTGAGCAGCTAAGGGTAGCGCAATATCCAGCTATCTTGCCTCAGGGCCTTGATATTGTTTTCAGCTTGTCTTTGAAGCTCTGTGTCTCTTTTAGTCAACTGCCCATCTTGGACACTCCGGTTTTAATTTAGAATACTGTAGATTGTTCATATTTTTTTTGATCCTCCCTGCATCTTCTCTCCATGTCTTTTATTTTGCCTTGTTTCCCCAGCATTTTAATAAACTCCTTTTATGTTACCGATTACCTGTCTGGCATCAGTTTACTAGGCAAAGACAGCAGGTTGCCACATCTTCCAGATCACTCAGTCCTCACTAGTGTTGGTGTTTTTTTTTTAATAAGGACACCCTTCTGACCAGGGGCCCCTTTTTCTAAGGTTTTCCTCTCCCTGGCTGGATTTTCCCCTCAGTCTTGAGTGGTGGCAGCAGAAGCTATTACCGTAATTTCCTGACTAACTCCCTGCCTGACCAAGGGGAACAGTGGGGAAAAGGGCAAGGGAGAAAGGGCCATCACTAATCGCTAGGTGCTGCACTCCCCCCCCCCCTGCTCCTCTGTCACTACATCCCCTACCTCCTCCAATAGTTTGGCCGCATCTTTGCAAGTTCCTCTAAACAACTACTCTGGAAGAAGCTTCAGTCAGTCTGCTCATAGGAAAGGAGCAGGTCCATGAGGCCAACTGAGGCGGTCACCTATAGCTTCTCAACTCTCAACCAAGAGCAGCATCCAGTATGATAGCCCTACTATAGCCATTTCCTCTGTCTGTCCTGTTCCCTTTTGCAATAGGGCGCATCACAGAATAAAGTTGGCACCAGCTTGTTGCCAGCTTGCACATTTCTTTAATTTACTTTTCAGCCTCTGTGTGTCAGTGTCGTGGCACAGCCAAGATAAGCAGCAGGGAAGGTTGAGCAAAACAAAGCCAGCCTTTCCCCAGGATCAATAGAAATCAATCTCTTCATTTTGTCTGAATGACAAAACAATAACAGCAGGTAGAAGTACACTTGATGCCTTGAGCTACTGGACAGGTCCAGAGAGTGGGGCACCTGCAGCTACTCAGCACTTCGGAGGCCTCTTGCGACTACAGCCCAAGTTTCAGTCATGCGGAGACGGTACCGAGTCAGCTTTTCTTTCTTCACCAACTACAGTTCTTCACCAACTACTACCTTAGAGTTCAGGAAGGTGTTCTAGTGAACATTCAGAAAAACAGTGTCAGGAGCTCTGGAGCATAAACCTTTCCTTGCACCTCACAGCCTGGGGCCTACCCTACGCAGCTAACATGATGACTTCTGTGCTCAGCCCTCAGAGCCCTCTTCAGACATGGAAGGAGTGTGTAATGGTCATATCAGTCTCTGTGATTGGCAGAGAGTAGGGAGCCTCTAGATTGGCCAGGCCTGCTATAAATACCAGGAGCCTGACCTTCTGTCCTTGCCTAGTCAAGAAGACAGCCATAATATTTGCTTGTTGCTCTCTAGGTTTTTTTTTTTTTCAGTGGTGACCCACTAGTTGTGGACTGTCTCCCCAGGGACACTCAGCCGGTTGGATCTCCTGTTGTTGTTTTTTTAAGTTAAAATCAGCCATGTGGGGACAGTGATTACTTCAAGGCAGTGGTGGTTGGGAAGGGTTTTATTCTCCCCCCTCTCCGCGTGTCATTTTCCCAGCTGAAATTACTACCCGAGGTGTTTAATATTTCTGCTGGGGGGAAAATGACAAGCACAATGGCTGGATTCAGATCTAATTTGAAACCAATGTTTTATGCCAGGAGTTCTCAACTTTTGGAGGCCCGGGTACCCCCTATCATGGTCCAATTTTCTGAAGTACCCCCTGCTAATTAACTGCTGATTAATCAATTAATTAGGTAATTAATCATTAAATAAAGTACTAAAACCATTTTAAATGTGAAAAAATGCCTTAACTCTCTCTCTCTCTCTCCCTCTGTGTGTGTGTGTGTGTGTGTGTGTGTGTGTGTGTGTGTGTGTGTATCAGACAGACAGACAAGGATCTTTTTTTTTCTCCAAGTCACACTTCCCAAAATCAGCTCCTCCCTCCCCGCCCCACCAAAGTACATTTTCCAAAGTACAAAAATAAGCCCAAAACCAAAATCAGAGAGACGGAAGGGCTCCGAAAATAATTACAATTTAAAATCCATGTTAACACTTAATTAGCTGCTGATGGGGCAGATAAGGGGCAGGGCTTGGCGTACCCCCAGCAAGAGGTCCGCATACCCCTAGGGGTACCCATACCACAGGTTGAGAACCTCTGCTTTATGCTAATCACAGTTAAGAACTCCACGGTAGTTTGAGCCTCCAGCCATATAACAGGCAACCATGGTTTAGAGCTGCTTGTCTGCTTTTTGTTTCCCATCTGATCAGGACTTAGATTCTAAGTTCATAAATACACTTCTGGTTCCATGGGGCAGCAGCTCTTCTGGGCATGGAGTGATGATCCTAAGCTCAATTGTTATCACAACTGTGGTTTGCAAACCAACTTCAAACTATGATCCTGGTTTGTCAGCCACGAACCACAGTTTGTGGGCAAGCTTGGGTTCAGATGTTAAATCAGTCCATGACTGAGCTAAACAAACCATGATTTTGTGTTATGCCTGAACCCAGACAATCTGGGTATCTGCTTTCTTTTCCCTTTGAACTACAAGCAGCTTCGGGAATGGGGGGCAATTTTGATTTGAAAAATGGCATGAGGAAAGGGGGTTAACCACCTCCTCACCCAGCACTGCTGCCCTAAGCTAATTCCTGGCGTGACATTAAGGCTGTGCCTCCCGTGGCAGCCTTTAAGCTTTAAAGCATGATGTCAGATGATCCCATCAGAGCTCCTATGTTTTTGGCCCTTAGGCCTTAGGCCTCCCTCAGATATTCCATGAGCTGTATGGGAATACAGGTGGGCCCCCATATCCACTGATTCACTATCCACGGTTTCAGTTATCCACAGATAGTGGGGACCCCCCCCAGGCTTTTACTTTTTTCCCAGTAAGCTTCGTTTCTTCCTTAAAGAAACAGGAGAAGCAGCCTCTGGCTGCTTATTACAGGCAAGTAGAACGAGACTAAGTACTAGAGAGACTCTGCAAGGTTAACAGAAACCTTGCAGAGCCTCTCTAGGACTTAGTCTCGTCCTACTTGCCTGCAATGGAGGCTGCTTCTCTGTTTGTTTTAAGGAAGAAACAAAGCTTGCTGAAAGAAAAATAAGAGCTGGGGGGGGGCAAGCATGCCTGCCTGCAGGGGAGGCAGGGTGGGGGGCCCCTCAGGAAACCTTGGACGGGGTGTTCGCTCTTATCCAAGGTTTCAAGTATCCACGGAGGGGCCTGGAACATATCCCCAGCGGATATGGGGGCCCACCTGTACTGCAAAGACGTGTGGGTCTTTCTCTGAGTTGTCCCATCACTCCTCAGGCCTTTTCTGAGAAAGAAAAGTCTTTGGAGGGCTTGGAATCTCTCCCCCCCCCCCATGAAAACACAGATTCAGAAAACTTTGAACAATTAATTCCTTCTCTTCTCTGTGAAGAATGCTGTTGGCCAGACTTCCAAAGGCAGCTCTGTGGAAATTTCCTGGCGCCTTCTCGGCTCGTCTGGTTACCTCTTTGGCAGCTGAAGCGATGCTAACAGCCTGGGCTTCATGCATTAAGATCCGGAGACCCAACAGACTTAACATGTCACGTGTTTTTGCACAGGAAACCACTGTGAACTTTCGGATAAGATAATAAAGCAATGTGGAGCCTGTGTGGTGTAGTGGTCGATTACCATACTGGACTGGTTCAACTTCTCACTCAGTCATGATGCTTACTGATGACCTTGGGCCAGTCCCTCAGCCTAAAGGGTTGTGCTGAGGATCAGGTGGGTGAGGAAGAGCCTTATGTGCCACCCTGAGCTTGGAGGAAGGATGGGATCAAATGTAATGCTGTACATGATATGAATTACTATCAAGTCACAAAAGAATGATGATAAAGCTGTGGCTTATTGCCTGTAGATTAAGAAAAAATAATCATACCTTGGAGCAGGAAGAAAGCCCTGTTCAGAAATTACAAAAACATGCACAAGAATTCATGGTCAGGAAGGGGTGTGTGTGAGTGGGGTTTCAGCATTCTTACAGCTCAATCCTAACCAACTTTCCAGCACCAGTGCAGCCACAATGCAGCCCTGAGGGAGGCCTCTGGGACTACCTCCCTACCACAGAGTGCAGCAGGCGCCCTGTTGTCACTGCTGCATCGGTGCTGGAAAGTTGGTTAGGATTGGGCTGTAAATCATGGGAATGATCTCTCCCAATGCAGAGCAGGGGCTCTGGAGCACGTCGGGGGGGGGGGGGGCTTGCTGACCTGCTCTTGCCCTCCCCCAAATATGTGTTCCTTTATGCATTTTTCTTTCTTCTGGACAGGGCTTAATTCTCAGGAACATTTACGTTTACAAGTATTATTAATGTGCTAAAAGCTGACGGTTGCTTCGTTAGTGCAAATATAATTTTAATTTATTGATGGATAATTGGTTTTCTCATTTTTGTGTAATTTTCTGTGATTCTTCTAAACACTTATTAATATGTAGAGACTTTGGTTGCCTTGCTGGGCTGAGCTTTCAGCAAAAGTAGGGGGTGCAAATGCCTGTTTTCGTTGGACATGCATGCTGCTTTAAACAGCGGCATCAATGGAAGAAAAGATAAGAAAGGGAACAATATTAGAGATTTTGTGATGCAGAATGGGTGTATAACACTGCCCATTCCAGGGGCTGCTATTTTCATTATTATCATTATTATTGTTGTTAAGAGTTTCAGAAGTTATTTTTAGCTTTCCATGTCTGTACTTGGGAATTATCTTCAAAGACTCTGTGCTTCAGCCAACGTGGAGTTTCATTTTGGTTTTTTCAAATTCACAGCAGGTGTAGCATACGCCACAGTAATTTTGTGATTGCTGTTCTTTTCCACATTTAAAAATAATAAAACGCATCTACCTCTGCCCCTTTCTCTTGCAATACTGGCATACAAAACTCAGTGCTTCATCCAGGCAGCCTCCTCTGAGGAGGCCCATAGCCAGCAGCTTGGTTGTGAGGGGGCCTAAACCATTGCTGAGGGGTGGGGGATCTCTGCAAGAACAGCCAGAATCTGAATATAGATAACCTGATATCACTTAAATTATGGCAATGAATTAAATATAGGTTGATTACTCCTTATCCGGACATCCGAAATCCAGACTATTCCCAAATCCAGACATTTGGGGGGCTATGACTTTACAAATAAACTTTTTCCAGCACCTGGCTGGCATAGTGCAAGGGCATGCTGAGGTACAAAATTATTTTAAAAAATATTGTATAAAATTACCTTCAGGCTATGTGTATAACTTGGGTGTATATGAGACATAAATGAATTTTGTGTTTAGACTTGGGTACCATCCCCAAAATATCTCATTATATGTATGCAAATATTCCAAAATCCAGACAAATCCAAGATCCAGACAACTTCCTGTCTCAAGCAGTCCAGATAAGGGATACTCAACCTGTATTGCCACACTAAAGGTAGATTGTTGCACCTTCCTGAAGCTAAGCAGGCCTCGGCTTAGTCAGTACCTGAATGGGTGACTTACTGAGGACCCCATGTACAGAAATGTCGGGTGCCCTCCCGGCGCCTGGCGCATGGGGGCGGGGCCTGCGTCGTGTCACGTCGACGTGCCCCCCGCCCGTTTTCCGCTCATTTCGGAGTGTAATGGGCTCCAGGGAGGGTGGGCAGGCTGACACAATGCGGCGCTTCGCGTCGGTGACTGCCTCGCCCGAGCACCTGGAGCTTCTGCTCCACGTGCTCCGCCGCTGAGCGCCTGATTCGAGTGAACCACGCGCTCCACCGTTGTAACGACTCTGCCCATGTATACTGTCTTGAGGTCCATTGTAGAAGAATAGTGGGATATAAATAGCATAACATTTTAAAATAAGTGCACAGTATTTGTCCGTTATCCCAGTGCTGTTACCTCCATTGACTGGGACACTGGAAGGCAGGAGAAGATTTCCTTCTTGCTGAGCAATTGGGTTACTGACTTACTTACGGCCCAATCCTAACTCCCCGTGCGGTGATATAGCGGCGCTGACATGGCCTCCGCTGCATCCCACAGGGGAGTTTTGCATGCTGGAAGTCTCCCCAGGGTAAGGGGACATTTGTCCCCTTGCCCTGGGGAAAGCCCTAGCAGTGGCAACGGTTCAACTTGGACCTGTGCCAGTGATATCACTGGCGCAAGGCCGCGTTAATCCATGTGAGCGGATCAGACCCAGGAAAGGGTTTGGATATGGCCTACGCCTGCACTGCCAATCCCACCCCCACCTGGGCCCAATCCGCCCACACCCTGCCCCCTTTGCCGCTCTCCCCACACCCTGTTCCGCCTCCTGAATGGGCTTACCTGGTCCTGCAGGCATCCCTGTGGTCACTGGCACCAGCGGGAAAGTTTCAGCTTTCCCGCCGACGTGCCTGGAATGAATACTGTCGCAAAGTGCTTTACTGTGGTTTTGTGCCAGCGCGCACCAGCGGAACTCGCGTTCTGCCAGCGCTAAGGTTAGTAAGGATTAGACTGTTACTCTTTAAAAAAAACCTGAAGATTCAGGGAAGGGGCCTGTACTCAGTGGCGTTGCTCCGGTAGGGGTGGGGCCGTAAGTATCGCTCCGTCATAATCCCTTTACCAAGCGAGCAGGAGGCGGCCCCGCCCCCTCAATGTCGGAGCCTTTCCCCTGCGGAGAAAGCAGCAGGCAGGGTCTCTTGCCTGCTGCTTTCTCCGCAGGGGAATGGCTCCGACAGTGAGGGGATGGGGCCGCCTCCTGCTTGCTCGGTAAAGGGACTACGACGGAGTGATACTTACGGCCCCACCCCTACCGGAGCGACACCACTGCCTGTACTGTCTTGTAGGGGACCAGGCCTGCTGTGGATACAGCCTTGGAAAAGAGCGTTTATTTCTTTTTATTTGAAATATAGGTTACCTTTCTGCCCCAATGTAGGGATCACCAAGGTGGCTTATAAACATGTGAGGCTTCCGCCCCAGTCCCGCTTATGGGGTAGGAATAAGCCTCAGACAGGGCAGGGAAGGGGGTTACTACACCCACACAGCCCTCCTCCTGTCCAGGCTCGCTTGCTCCTGGTCTCAGGGAGCTCCTCGCTCACTGACTGCCTCTCAGGTACTGAGCCTCCTCATCGGCTCCCCTTGACCCCTTCTAAGGCTGCCTGACCCTGTGGCTCCATGCCCTTCTATGGCCTTGTCATCCTCTTGTGTCAGGGGCAAGATCCTGCTGTCACTCGGAGGGCTTGGGGGTGAGATCCTGCCAGCACTCGGAGGACTCAGGCTGGGCTTGGCAGGGGTTAGAGGTGGCGGCTTTGGCCCTGCTGGGGGTTCTGCAGATGGTAGTCAGAGTGGTCACCCTGGAGGGGGGACGTGGGGTGACGGCGCCACCAGCGACGAGGCCCTGTAGGGGCACAGTGGAGATGAGTCGGGGGCGACGGATCCCCAACAAAACATAAGCAGAATAACAGGGTATAAGCAGGGTTGTTACAAGCAGAGGTTTATTCCATACTATCCAGCCCATGCCATTAGTGCTCCCAGGCCCGTGATGGTGGCGTATTTTTGCAGTGGGATCTGTGTGTTCAAAGTGCATGCTGTGAAGATATGCCATTAATATTCCGAACACTCAGTAGGCTCTGTTCATGTTAATGATAATTCAGCATCTTAATTCCTGCATGTGGGCTGACGGCTGATAAATCATCCAAGCAAATCCTAGAAAAGAGGGCAGCAAAACATTATTGGCATCCTGCTGCAGCTCTTTGTGAACGCTTTGATCCATAATGAAAAAATATTATGAGTGTTGGCTTCCATCCTCTTTTGAATGACACCATTTTTCTTCAAAAGCTGAAGCTGGAAGGGATCCCACAGGTCATGCAGCTCAACCCCTGAATCAAACCTTAAGTCATGATCAAGATATCCCCCTCATGGCTAAATACTCCTCAACAGACACACGTCTTTCATTTTCTTGAACATTCTGGGAAGTCAACAAAAAATACTTTCTTTGAAAACATCACCTTCAAAAATAAGTGGAAGATTTTTAGGATCACATTCCCTCCAACATTTCACAGTTGAAAATCAGGAGATGATTGTAACTTCCCAGGTCAAGTATCATTGCACAGGACCCCATCACACTCCACTCACCCACGTTGTGTTTTGTTGCCAAACTCTTTGCTCTGTCTGCTGTATTCATTCATTCTGCAATTGCTTGTCCTGCACTGTTTGGAAGCCTAAGTTCTTGTTTTGTTCTTTAGGATAAGCACACAGTAGAAGAGCAATCGTCCTACCATCTATTATCATCAACATATCACTGTGAGCCTCACCAGCATGTGAATCGGCAGTCTGTACCCTACAGGACACCTTAATGTTCATGTGCTATCTTTACATTTACTTACACCCCCATTTACTGTTTACATTTAAGGTCACCCCCAGATCTCATGTCATTTGAGGTGATGTGCCAAATGCTTCCCCATCTTCCCTGGTGCTGTGTCCTCCTCTGCTCCTCCCACTCCCTGGATTGGAAAAGAAAGAGGGGGATGGAGCAGAAGAGACAATATAAAGGAGAGCAGAGTGGTGGGCTGGAGTGTCGCTCTCCTCTACAGTTCCTCTTTCATTCCGTCCCTCTCTTCCGTTTCCATTCCAGGAAGTGGGAAGAAGAAAAATGGACTTGAAAATTGATTTTAAAACTTTTAGTGGCTTGATTTCAGGATAGTTCATCTTCTCCTACATGATTGTTCATTCAGGTAATTGTGGGAGACCCTGTGTTGCACCCACTGTTATCAGGGGTGTGGTCGGTGAGTAGGTGGAAAAGGGCCTTCTCCACTGTGGTGCTCAGGCTGTGGAACTCCCTGCCCCAGCAGATCTGGTTATTAGCCCCTCTTCTCTCATGGTATTCAGGCACCAAAGAAAAACCATTTTGTTCTCACATGCTTATGGCCTAAGAGGCTCTCAGACTATTTTTATTCCCCCCCCCCCCAGAATGGATGCTTGTGTTTTTCTTTTCTTCCTTATAAGATTGACTGGCAGTTTTTAAACTTTGTTAGTGTTAGCCACCTCAGGCATTTCAGTGATGGGACAAAAAAAAAGGTGGGATGTAAACATCTGAAATACGTTTTTGCTGCTGTT
Source organism: Plestiodon gilberti rubricaudatus (assembly GCA_026170595.1). NCBI lineage: Eukaryota > Metazoa > Chordata > Lepidosauria > Squamata > Scincidae > Plestiodon > Plestiodon gilberti. Next base: position 114,029,119 of record JANXHW010000005.1, read on the forward strand.
TTTTCAAGGATTGGATTTTAGCATTGCATTTTGTTTCACCTTTAATATGATTTGCATTTATTGTTTTGCTTTCTGGTTACAATAAGCAGCTCTGAAAGCCTTATGGGCAGGAACAGGAGGGTATGCATCAAGCAAATACATTAAATACATAAATAAATGCACATGCAATCCTCGTATTGGTTCCTCTCAGCCATTTTCCTGCCATGATTCTCCCTGAGAGTTCTCCTACACAAATTGTCACAGCAACCTGACTTTGAAACACTGCAAAAGACAAGGTAGACGCTATTATTTGGGTTGAAACTGGCTAATTCTGGTGCATTCTTTTAAGAAAGGGAACAATGGAGTATATGCATCTCTTCGACCCTAGCAAGAATATTGATGCAGAGGTTTGAATTTCTTTTTGAATGTGCACCATGTGATCTCTTCCTCCACTGATGCTTTTGACCTCTTTACTCCTAGTCATAGGATGTTAAGCAGTTATTTTTTTTAAACCTGGCTAATATGTGATCGATGACACAGCCAACAATGGTTGACATTTCAGGAATTGTGGCTTGCAGATCTTGTGAGTGCTCCCTCATCTCCCAAGGTGTGCTGAGAACCAGGCTCATTGCCACCCAGAGAAACTTCAAAAGAAGGGCCACTGCTCCGGCAGCTGCACTGGCTGCCAATTCGTTTCCGGGCCCAATTCAAGGTGCTGGTTTTGACCTTTAACCCCCCCTACGGCTCGGGGCCAGGCTATTTGAGAGACTGCCTACTTCCATACAGTCTGATCCGCCCCCTCAGGTCATCAGAGAAGGCCTAAAAGTAGGCTTACCATATTTTTCAAACTTCAAACCGGGACACCCCCCCATACCCCCCCTGAGGTAATTAATTAATTAATTAATTAATGTGAAAGCAACGAAAAAGCAAGGCCAAAGAACCACAACCAATCGTAAACAAAAAAGCAATCCTAAACAGGCCAAACGAAGCCCAAAGTCCCATCCAGAACGAAAAAGCCACTCTAAAGCACAACGAAAAGCAATCCTAAACAGCCCAAACGAAGCCCAAAGTCCCATCCAGAACGGAAAAGCCATTCTCAAGCACAACGAAAAAGCATAAAAAAGACCATAAAACTCCTAATAAAGCATTAATCCAAATAAGAAAGCCTTTTAACGAATAAAATCTAAAAGAAAGGGGGCGCGAAGCTTGGCCGCAATTTTTCAAATAAATAATCAATTTAAAATAATTAATTAAGTAAAGGGGGCGCGAAGCGCGTCCGCAATTTTTCAAATAAATAATCAATTTAAAATAATTAATTAATTAAGTAAAGGGGGCGCGAAGCGCGTCCGAAATTTTTAAATAAATAATTAATATTTCTATTAAAATATATATAATTTAAAAATAAGCTTACCTGGTCGCTGCTGGTCACTGGTCCGTGGTCGCTGCTGCTGCTGCTGGGGCCGCGGCAAGCAGGCTGGGGCCGCGGCAAGGCAAAGCAAGGCAAGAAGCAGGCTGTGCTTCTCCTGGTGCCGCTGCGAGACCAGCGGCACCGGGAGAAGCACAGCCTGCTTCTTGCCTTGTGTTCTCCCTGCGCAACGCAGGCGAGCAGGCTGTGCTTCTCCCGGTGCCGCTGCGAGACCAGCGGCACCGGGAGAAGCACAGCCTGCTCGCCTGCGTTGCGCAGCCCTGGAGAACACAAGGTAAGAAGCAGGCTGTGCTTCTCCCGGTGCCGCTGGTCTCGCAGCGGCACCGGGAGAAGCACAGCCTGCTTTTTGCCCGTGTTGCGCGAGCTACAGGGCTCGCGCAACGCGGGCGATCAGGCTGTGCTTCTCCCGGTGCCGCTGGTCTCGCAGCGGGAGAAGCACAGTGCTTGCCCGCGTTGCGCGAGCCTGCTGGAGGCTCGCGCTGGCCGGGCAAGCAGGCTGTGCTTCTCCGGTCTCCCAGCGGCTCCATGCGGTGCCGCTGGGAGACCGGAGAAGCACAGCCTGCTTGCCCGGCCAGTGCGAGCCTCTAGCAGGCTCGCGCAACACGGGCAAGAAGCAGGCTGTGCTTCTCCCGGTGCCGCTGCGAGACCAGCGGCACGGAGAGAAGCACAGCCTGCTTGCCCGCGTTGCTCGAGCCTGCTAGAGGCTCGCGCTGGCCGGGCAAGCAGGCTGTGCTTCTCCGGTCTCCCAGCGGCACCGCATGGAGCCGCTGGGAGACTGGAGAAGCACAGCCTGCTTGCCCGGCCAGCGCGAGCCTCCAGCAGGCTCGCGCAACGCGGGCAAGCACTGTGCTTCTCCCGGTGGCGCTGACGACCGGGAGAAGCACCCACTCGCCGCGCCGCCATCTTTTTTTTTTATTTATTTCAAACTTCCCGGGCAGCATCTTGGGTCACGAAATCTCGCGTGATCCAAGATGTCGGCGCCCAAATCTCGTGAGGGCATCATGCGGCGCCCATTCGTCCCCCGGGACCCGACCGGGAATCGGGTCCGATTTCCGGGACTGTCCCGGCGAAACCGGGACGAATGGTAAGCCTACCTAAAAGTGCCGTCGCCTTCAGAGGTGAGAGGGGCGGCAGCAAGAAATAGGGCCTTCTCAGTAGTGGCACCGACCTTAGCCATCTTTTAGATGGCTTCCCTGGCCACCATTTTGTTGTTGGCTCCAGCTGGTGGATTTTGGAACACTAACATAAAGAAAAGCTAGATTATTTAAGCCTGAAGTCTGCCCACTCTTGTGTTATATATGAGTATTAGATTATGGGCACTAGCTACATATATTTTAATTTGAGGTTAAGTAGTACTGAGCTGTGACTTCTCCCAGTCTTTTGTGAACATTTTTGGCACTGTTGAAAAATGCCCCCCTTTTGATGATTTTTCAGCATTCTGCAAAATCTTTATTCATTGAGGTTGCACTCTTTTGCCCAATTTCCCAAAGGATTTCACACACTTTCAGTGACATCACTCTGTAGCCAAATATGATTGGCTTCATAGCATTTCACTGTGTGTTTCCAGATAGGCTAGGATCAACCCAATGACTACTCCATAATGAAGAAAGCAGCAGCAGACAGGGAAATTCTGGCACTGAAGCTGAGATAACTAGACCCTACACAGGATAAAAGGGGGAATATTTACACAATGTAAGAGGGTGTTTTAGAAGTATTTTTCAAACACCCAAATCACTATTTTTGCCTGGAGAATATTGGTGCAGACCTAATATTCAGACAGTAATGAGACAACAAAGGACAAGAGCCTCCAAATGATACCTAATATCAGTGTTAATAATAATAATAATGATGATGTGTATGGATTAATAATTGTAATGAAAAGATGATGAAACACTAATTAATAATCCATATTCATTATCATGTAATCAGGAGATGGGAACATACTATGCATTTCTCTCTCAGTTCTCAATATAGCAATTAGCATTTCACAGCCGAGAGTAAAACAATACAATTAAACCTAGCAGAATTAAATTTAAGTGAATTGTCCATTGGAAAAGCTGAGCTATGGTTGCCAAGTCTGGGCTGGATGGACAATGGTCTCACACAGGATAAGGGAGCTGCATTGTGTTCAACAGGGGAACTGAGATACTGGGGCTACAGGATTGAGAAGAAGGTAACAACTAAGATATAGGGACGTGAGAGAAATAAGTAGTCAAAATCAGGGTTGAGGTGGAGGTGAATTTCTGGTTCTAACCAGCTGGACCTTTGATTTTAGTTCTCTCAGTATATGACTGCAGTAAATGACTGTAGTCACCAAGTTTTTTTTAAAAAGGCACTGAGAATATGTTCTTTTAGCTGCGCTATTGAGATTTTTGCAGGGATATCAAGTTGATTCGGGCCATGACTATGACAGATGCACGGATACCGCTCTGTGTACCAGACAGTGGCCTTTGTAGCAAGAGTTGGACTCTGAAGAAAGCCATCTTCCTCCTTTCTGGAGAATCTTAGTGGGCCAGATTGTATCTTGGCTGAACAGTACAGAAGGAGAGAAGAGGCTTCCTTGACTGATTTAATTTCCATGGTAATTAGTTTCCCTCCCCACCACCATCTAACTGGACTATCTCCTGCCAGCAAAGAGAACGATTTGTACCTTTCTCTGGTTATAAAGCACTTATAACTCTCACTCGGCAATATCAAATGTTGCAGATCTTCCTTCTGAAAGGAAGGCAAAGAAAAAGGCAAGCATACTTTGTATTTCAGGCCTGCATGAGTTGTGACCCAACAAGGGAAAAAGCCCACCAGCCATAGGCCACTGGGAGCTCATTAAAACTTGTTTTTCCTATCTGCGTGAGACAGCAAAAACAGGGCAAGTTGCCAAATGCCAGTGTATATGTACACAATGTATATGTTGCCAATACATGATTGGTGAGCTGTGTTTGACATGGTGAGTCAGGTGTTGTATAAACCTGCCTTATTTTCAGCCCAGTTTGTCATTTCTAATGTTGTGAGCACAAGAAGTGCTTAGATCCTTTCTAAACATTTCATTTTTGAAAGTATACCATCTATACTAGAAGAGAAAACCTCAGATATACTTGCTTAGTTAGGCAGCCCTGTGACTTAACCTGCAATCAGAATTCAAGAGAGATTTTTTTTTGGAATCACTTTGCCTACTGTAGAGTTACAAGAATCCAAAAAGAGCTTTAGGACCAGAACTGCTATGGGGACGTTCTGGGTCTTCTGCTCTCCCTTTCTCTTCTTGTGAATTCACATAGGAAGGCAGAGCTGGGGAGGGGGCAGGATCGGTGCCGCCAGCATCACCAATATCCTCCCTCCTTCCTGGACCCAATCCTGTGGCGTGGGTCCACACGGACCTGCACCAGTTATCTAGTTGTCGCAGGTCTGTGTAAACCCATCCGTGCCACATAACCCAGAGGAGGCTTCTTGGACTGCCCCCACCACCATAGGATGCAGCGGTCGCCATTTTGGTGCTGTTGCACCAGTGGGGGGGGGGATGAATAGGATTGGGCTGTAAGTTCCACTGTGTTCTATAGCAGCGGCCCCCAACCTTTGTGGTGTTGGGGAACGGCATCGCGAAGGTTTTTTGTTTCACGGACCGGGAGGCTGCCAACGCCACGCCCCCATGTGACCCAGGCGTGATGTCAGCTGTGCGTGCCCAGCGTGGCTCCAATCACACACACCCCCCCGCCAGTTTAGTAGCTATTTCGGAGCCGTTCGCGCTCGCGGGCGGGCTGAACGGCGAAGCGGAGGCGACACATCGCACAGGCAAGTAAGCCCCTTCGCCACCACGTCCGGCCACCGCCCCAACCCCGATGACGCTTCTGGCCGGGCGGCCTGGTCCCGAACAGGCCACTATAGGACTTACTTCTAGGGAAATTTGCATTGGGTTGTAACCATAATGTAACATGAGCTGCATATTGTCTCTCAGGCAGCCCTTGGGAAAGGAAATAGCCTGGGTAGCAACATATGCCCCTAGGCAAAATTTCTCAATTTGCCTTCTGCTGTGCCTGTTGCTTCTTCTTGGCTAAGGTCCTTAAAATGTCAAAGGTAGCGCCTAAGCAGCATCCTGCTGCTGATGTCCCCATTCCTGCTGTTGGAGGAGTCCTGGAGTACTCCTCCTCCCCCATCCTCGATTAAACCGCTGCCCCTACCTGCTGTCCAATGATCCCATGTGAACACTGTTGACTCAGTTTCTGCAGATTCAAGCTCATGGGAGAGATGAGAGAAGGTAGCAAAGCTGTGATGGCAAAAATGTGTGACAAAATCACACAACAACCAATTCCTCTTCTCATGCAGAGTTCACAGGAAACATCCCATGATAGGTCATATCATATTGATGATGTTGTCAAAAAATTGGTTGCCTTCTTTCTGTGTGCGTGTATGTGTGTGTGTGGGGGCACCTGGCAGGTCACAATACATGGTTGGTTGGTTGCATTTGGCTTGGTGGAGCGCAATTTGTGCAAACCAGGTTTGCTCATTGCAGCTGTCCATGTTTATAGTTTGAATTGTTACTAATTTTTGTAGCAGCAGTTGTGGGACTGGGAGTGCAAAGATTGGCCATTCTGTGTACATATTTGAGACGATGAATTTGTAGCCCTGCAGGATAACATTCCAGGGTACCTTTGGATACTATTTTATCCTGGAAGAGAAATAGGTTTGATATTTACCAGACTATGCATCAGGGAGCTCCTCATTGCTGTGTTAATTTAATTACTGGCGCTTTCCCGTTAACCCCTTGTTGCCAAGAGGCATTGCTGCTGCTTCTTTTTTTTTGACGAATGAATTCATGAACAGTGAGAAGCAATAAGTCTTGGCCAAAGAAGTCCCAGAGGATTCATTTGTATTTTAGGAGCTTCTTTGGGATTTTGGGTTTAAATATTCAGATTGATTGCACACAATATCAAGGGCATTGTCTTTGGTGTTACAGCTAATCAGCTGGGGATACATTCAGCAATTGCTTCGTTTAATAGGAATGGGAAATGGGGAAGTGAGTCTGACTGCTTTTCCAAGGATTTCTGATCAGCTTCCCCAGAGCAAGACTCATTTTTCCACCTGCCTCTTGGCTGATGTCATCTTTACCCAATCAGTTGTTAGAAGCATTGTCTCGTTTGAATAAATATCCAATGGCTGACTAGCCTTCCTGTGGCTCATTATTATTAACCTACAGTATCTTTCCATATATGTCATATTGCAGTGGTAAGGTGAGAGTGCATCCTCTTCCCCTTTTTATGAAGTGTCCCTCCTCTGCCCTCAAGAAGGTACAGAGGTTTCATGGGTCCACCACACTTCTGAGGAAATGATTCTCAGGTTACAAAATGGCTCCCTCATTACAGTGTCATAAGAACCCCAGGAAAGATTGCACACTTGCAACTTTCATGTGTAAGCACATGAGAGACAGTGTGATGTAGTGGTTTTAGTGGAGATTGGGGCTCAAATCCCCCCTCATCTACAAGACTTTCTGGCTGACCTTGCGCCACTTATTCTGTCTTGACCTAACCTACTAACTAGGGTTGCTGTGAAGATAAAATGGGAGGGGAGAACCATGTGTGCTGTCCTAATCTCCTTGGAGGAAGGGTGGGATTCATGTAAAATAAAATGATTGTATCCTACAACCAGCCTCATAGGAAAATAAGAACTTAAGAAGAGCCCTTCTGGATTGGGGCCAGGGGCCCATATAGACCAGCTTCCTGTATCTCACAGTGGCCTACCAGATGCCTCAGGGAGCACACAAGATACCTGAATCCTGTTGCCACTCCCTTGCACCTGGCATTCAGAGATAGGCTATCTCTTAAAACCCAGAGGTTGCATGTAGCCATCATGGCTTGTAACCTGTGATGGATGTTTCTTCCATAAATCCGTCCAATCCCTTTTTAAAGGGCATCTAGACCAGGTGCCATCACAACATCCTGTGGCAAGTAGTTCCACAGATTAATTACATGCTGGGTAAAGAAATTACACACTGGAGAAAACCTCCACCTGAGACCATGAGCCCAGGAGAGACAGGGAACTGTCTTATTTGTTTCTTATGTAAATCACTTCAGAACATTTTGTTTAAAAGAGGTACATAAACACCCGTGTACTTTCTTATGTGATCAATTTCTGACAACCCATTTATAGCTCTTTGTTCATCCCATTTGAATCTTGCCTCCCTCCACCGAGCTCAAAGCAGCCTGCATAAGCCTGTTTTATATTATGCCCACAACCATTGTCTGAAGGAATTTAAGTGGCGAAGTAGAGGCTATCCTATCTGTTATGTTTCATAGATGAGCTGGGGATGGAACTGAGGCCTGCCCACTCCAAGTCCAGCCTTCTACCTGCTATACTACACTGGGTGGCCCAGGATTGCATGCTGGAGGTGGGCAGATTGAGCATGTGGTTAATTCCCTTCCCACATTGCTGATAAGATTTGGCTTTTAGCTCACAACTGGGATTCCTTCCATTAGGACTGCAATACTTCCTATTGTGATTTCTCAGCCAAAGCTAATGCTCTCTTGTGGAATTGTCAGCAGTAGCTTTTATCAAAGAGTGTGAGCAAGAGAGCGAGAGCAAACCTGGTTTGTTTTATAGGGCAAATTTCCATGTCAAGCCAAGTATAGTGCACATGTCAGCAGTGAATGGATTATAATTAACCCCTTTTTTCTGTTCAGAGTGCGGCAGTGGGGAAGACTTCTTTCTTTCCTGCGGCATGTTGCCTGGCAGTTCTGTACCGGAGAAGCTAACCAACTCACTGATTATATTTCAATGTCTCTCTGGAGGCACCCATTATGATAGGGAGCTTGCTTGCAAGTTCTTTTGTGTGTCAAGATCATAGGAATACGCGCGGCTTCGTGTGCAAGTCCATGCCATGTCGCGGGGTCCTCTAGCTTGTGGTCAGTCAGTGGGCAGCCTGGTCTGGTCAATTCATTAAGCCCAGTTCTCTTCTTGCATTTGATCTCAACTCCCACTGACAGACGCCTGCAGTCCACCAGAGACAAGACTGTTGATAAAGTGGTGTGTGTGTGTGTGTGTGTGTGTGTGTGTGTGTGTGTGTGTGTGTGTGTGATGAATATGGCATTTCTCCCTCTCCCTATTTCCTGTGGATAACTAGATTGCTGCCTTCAACCCTGTCAATGTGCCACACAAAACAAGCAGTGACAAAAATAACGAGCAATTAATAATGAGCCTTGAGACTTCACTCGCTCTGGGTTAATTTCTTGTGAAGTACACCTTTCTGGAGTCTAGTTTTCTCATGACTTATTTTGATCAACAGCTTACTTTAAGCATGCAATTGGGTCTAGCGTGCTTGTTTTTTTAAATCAGTAAAGCAACCAGATGGGCTACTTGTGGATTGGGACCATAGTGGGAAGGGTTTAGCCAGGGCATTATGACTTTTGTGCACCCTATGCACTTTTTGCCTTCATGGACCCCTCCCACCATAATAATATCAATATAAAAAATATTTTAGATAAAACGTTTAAATATTTCAACATTTTATTTTTTTTCTATTTTAGGCAACGTTTAATAGATTTCCAGAATATTTTTTTTCTTCTGATTTTAAAAGAAATTAAAACATTTTTGTGGGCCCCTAAAAGTACAATAGGCCCTAGGCACTGTGCCTAATCTAATGGATAAGTCCTGTTACCCCTGCTAACTGGCAAACTTTTTCAAGTGGTGCTCATCTGATATTCAGCAGAGAGAGAGAGAGAGAGAGAGAGAGAGAGAGAGAGAGAGAGAGAGAGAATGTCCCTCTTCATTTTTGTCCCTCTTCACTCTTTTCTAGTGGCTGTTGCTTGCTGGTGTTTCTTCTGTAACTTTTTAGACTGTGAGCCCTTTTGGGACAGGGCACGATTTAGTTAGGGCCCAATCCTATCCAACCTTCCAGCGCAGATGCAGCCATGCCCACGGGGTGTTCGCTGCATCCTGCAGTGGGAGAACAGTCACGGAGGCCTCCTCAAGGTAAGAGAAACGTTTGGGGCTGCATTGGCACTGGAAAGGTGGATAGAATTGGGCCCTTAGTTGGTTTTTCTCTGTAAACCGCTTCGTGAACTTGTTTTGTTGAAAAGCAGTATAAAGTATACTGTAAATATTCAATAATAATAATAATAATAATAATTAATAAATATTTAATAATGTCGGCCCAGGGTTTAGCCTGGGACAGGGATTTCTTCAGGATCATTTTGATCCATATTATCTATTTATTTAATATATTTATATCCCTCTTTAAAAACAAAACCAAGTGGATTTACCGACTAAAACCATGAAACAAAAACTCCCCAAATCAAAAGAAACAGTAAAGAAAAAAAGATAAAAAGCAGCAGCGTTGAATTCAGCAGAGCTAGTTAAAACCATTAAACAGCGATAAATTTAAAAGCTGCATTGAATAAACATGTTTTTACAGCCAGTGTGAGGGCCCTGGCAGGCATTCTCAGGTAGTGCATTCAGTAACTCTGACACCACCACAGAAAAGTCTCTGTCTCTGATCCCTGCAACCTGCACATGCTTAAGTGCAGACCAGAGAGTATGGCCTGAGACGATGACCTTTGGGGCCTGGGCAAGTTTGTCTTGGTGCAAGTGGTCCTAAGGTAAGTGGTCCTAGGCCATAAGTTGACTTTAAAGGTGATATCCAGCACCTTGAACCAGCCCCAGAAATGCCTTGGCAGCCAATGCAACTGATATAATACAGACGCGATATGTTCAGAGTGCCTCACATCAGTTTGCCGCTAAGCAGCCAGTTGATTTTTCGGGACCATTTTCAAGGGCAGCCCCACGTAAAGCATGTTTATATAGTCAATAAGTAAGTCAGTTGCCAGGGAGATACAGGATGGACAGAAAGAAGTACTTCTTCACACAGCACATAATTAAGCTCTGGAATTTGCTTTCACCCGACGTTTTGATGGCAACTAGCTTGGTTGGCTTTAAAAGCCAGGGATTAGACAGGGGGACCAGTCCATCTGTGGCTACTAGTCACAGTGGCTCTATGCCACCTCCAGCATCAGAGGCAGCATGTCTCTTAATACTGGTTGCAAGAGAGTGACAGTGGGCGTGGGGTCTTCCTTCGTCTCCTGCTTGTGGGCTTCCCAGAGGCAACTGGTGGTTCACTGTGGAAAATAGGGTGCTCCCTCCCCGCCCCCATTGTCTGAGATACAGTGGAAAGATACGCAGGAAGAGGATTTCCTGACTGTGGCGCAACAGCTGTGGAATACCTCCCAAGGGAGGTCTGCCTGGCTCCATCACTAATCACCTTCCGACATATAGCAAAGACGTGGCTCTTTGGGGGAGGATCTGGCAGGAGGATCTGCTTGAAGGATGGGGCCTGTCTTCCGTTGTTGCTATTGTGGCTATTATTTAAAATATTTGTAGAATACTTTTCAACACAAACAGTTCTCAAAGTGGCTTGCATAACTAAAGGAACAAGAAGAAAGTGCCCAATGTAACAAATTGGGAGAAGGGAGAGGCCAACAACAGTCACTGGGAGCAATGCAATGCTGGGAGAAACAGGGACATCTCCCCTTGCTAAACAAGAGAAGGAACAGTTAGAAGGTTCCTCTTTGGCCCCAGTGAGCAGGGTTATCATTGCTGGTTTTGGGGACTATGCTATCCTGTACTTTCTTACAGGCTATTGTGTTAGATTTGTGCATTTTGAGAATCATTGATTTGAAGTCCATTGTTAATTGATTTGGGTTTTTATTTCAAGGTGGAAAAGCAGGGTATATGTATTACGTATACAATCACCCCCACACCCACCTCCTTATATACTATAAAGATTTGATCCCCAGACCTTGCTTCATTTGAGAAAGTGTGGGAGAAAAGAAGCAACAAGCAGATTTGTACCCTGGAAATAACTCTAAAAAGGCCCTATGCAAAGTTCCATATCCCCCTTTCCTAGCTTCCACATTGAATGTACTAGTTAGTCCCCAAAAGTAATCTTTCTAATTGTCAGCTCTTCAAATGCAAATGTGTTTTTTCTCTGCTTCATACATCATCTCTGGTAAGAAAGAGCCTCCAATTATAGCTTTGCTGACAATTTCATTGGTGATGAATGAGGCCAAACACAATTCAGCTGGCTCTTCAATAGCTAGATTTTTACTTGTCAGTGCTACGGAGCAAAACTTCATGTCAATAAAGGAAGTGGATATGGTTGTTAGAGATGTGTGCAATGTGCCGCTATGAGCACTTTGCATGGACGGGCGCCTGTCAGTCATGATGTGGGTGTGGGACATATTAATCACATGGCAGATCACTTGGAAAGGACTGGTTTTCATTTCAAGTTATGATGTTCCGATATGCCTCTTTATAGTGTCTAAGCACTGAAACATTCCACTCCCCCCCAAGCCCCCACCCCTACAGTGGGGCCAGAATGAAAAACAGCCAAACCTGCAGGCAAAACAATGTATGCAAGGTAAATAAATGTATTCATTTATTTTATATTTCACATTTTTATACCGCCCTTCCTCCAAGGAGCTCAGAGTGGCGTACATATTTCCTCCCCTCCTTTTTGTCCTCACAACAACCCTGTGAGGTAGGTGGGGCTGAGAGATAGTGACTGGCCCAAGGTCACCCAGGAAGTTTCGTGGCTGAGCGGGGATTTGAACCTGGATCTTCCAGGTCTAAGTCCGACTCCCAAACCACTACACTACACTACGCACATGCCTGTTTATTGTGTATAATTTATTCCATGGGAAAATCTTTTTATGTAGAATTTAATGTTTTTGGCAAGGACTAGAAGAATGGAAGAGCGAGAGGGGTGAAACTTATAAATAGACAGACTATGCCAGTGGCCTGGTTGTTCATGAAGAAGGATCATAGCTGCCGATGGACAATTGGCAGTTCTGAGTACCTGAAGTGAGGCACACCCACCTGTAGGCAGCGGAAATAGCTCATGCCGGGGAGTTGATTTCGAATTTGGTGAGGCTAGAGGCTAGAGGTATGTTGCTAGGATTCTGGTACTGTCTGAGAACATTCTTCCTCGAAGAGCTTTTTGAAAGGGAAAGCACTTCCACTGCTACCACTGCTACCACTGCAGCACTACGGTTTCAATATGGGGCGTATGAAATCCTTCAGGGTAAAGAAGCTCTCTGGATTTTGCAAATCTGAGTTCACTGAGCAAGCAGTGCAAAGAATGCTACAGGTTTCATAAGGATTGGGCAGGGGCAGCAAAGCTGTGCAGTAGAGAAGCAGAGGTGTCTCTAGAAGCAGGAAGAGCACATTGTTTGCTCTCTCTGAAAAAGCTTTCTGTTAGTGCCAAGTGGGGGAGGGAAAAGCCCCCCACCATACTATGATGCACTTGTCCACTGATCTGTTGTTATGATGTGCTTGAGTTATTTTAAAGATGCCATTACTTGTTACACCGGCAAGTAGATGTGACCCAACATTAAACATAAAGAAGGAGAGAACATTGGTCTCAGGCCGCCAGGCATCCAAGGGCAGGCAAGTACCTTGGGGGAGACAGGCAGGACAGTCTGTTCCTCTCTCTCAGTTGCCAGCTTGAGTGGGACTAGAGCAGCACATTTGTGAGATTTATTTCAGTCATTGGCATGGGACTGGTCATCTGGGGTCACCTGATTTCCTGGGTCAAGAGGATTCTGAACTATAGTGCACATGTCCCAGACTTATAAGCCTAAAGTTCCTTCCTTTATCCCAGCAGCCTCAGTGGTGTAGTAGCAGGGAACCAATTTCTTATCTACAGGGTTACCAGTCAAGCCCTCTGGCATTTGCCACGATTCAGATATTTATTTTAAGGATTTTCTTTATCCCACTCTTCAGCTGACAAATCTCCCAGAGCGGCTAACATGAAAATAGCAATTTTTTGTAGTAGTTGGAGTAGAACTTGCAGCAACCATCCCATAGCATAGTTACGCAGCAAGCTTGTCTGTTTCCATTGAAACAAAGAGGAGAAGAGTTCTCAAAGGTGTAGGAATTGGGCTTGATGTGTTTTTCAGTGGGGGAACCTTTCTGAACCACTTTCTGTAAAGGAACTGCAGCACCTGGTTTTCTGATCCAAGACAGCCTGGACATTCAGTGACTTCAAGGCAGCCACATGAAACTGTGGCTTCTCTGCCGGAGATGCCCTGCTGTGACATCACTGTAGAGCAGCCAATGACATCAAAAGAGATGAAGGTGAAGAAAAAAGAGATTGCAAGATGATTAAAGTGAAAGTGCAGGAGAACATAAATACAGCCTATTTGTTGTGAGGAGACAGTCTGGAGGGACAAATCTGGAAGAGGAAGGATACTGTTGAGAGTGGTGGTGAGGAAATTAGATGCTGCTTCACAGATTTGTGATCAGTGCTTGCATTTTTTGACAGAGCCCCTTTAATCACCCTCTCATTCCCAATAAACCAGTGTCCTTGCCTTTCCTTCAAACTCACTTGGCGGTTACTGGTACATTAGCTGAGCCTTCTGTCGGCTGTCCATCAGACCCAGGCAATAAATTCATTTCATTCTCTCCTTGAAGTTATGTGTCATCCTCACTTTCCGATGCACCTGCTAATTATGCTAAAACACCCCTCAAAAATCGCTGCTGTACACAGGCACAGTCCAACCAGAAGGACAGGTATAAGACTTGCAAATATACCGGTATATATTTTCCACTACAGCATTCCATACCAAAGCTTCAAAACATAGCTATCAATGTCCAGATTACAAACAATACCAAAATATCTTGATTCCGTGACTTTCATTCACAAGGATCAAGATATCCTTTAGTGTTCAGGTGTCAGTTTCTTGTGCTATACCTACAAAATGGGAATCTTGGAAAAGAGCATGTTTTTGTCATCTTAAAAGACAACTCCTGCTCTGTAGACTGCATATAGACTGCACAGGGACACCAGCATCTGCATTATGGATAGACAGAAATGGCTTTTGTAAAAGGATTAGACACATTCATGGAAGATTGATCTGTTAATGGGAATTGGCCATGACAGCTAGAAATGAAGGCTTCATATTTATAGATAGCTTGTAATTGATTACCCAATGCTGGGGGGAAACAGATGGGTGTTTTGTTTTGTTTTTGACTATCTCCATTGTACCCTACTTGTGGGCTTCCCAAGGGCTCCTGGCTGACCATTATTGGAGACAAAATGCTAGACCTGATGGACCTTGATCTGATTCATTCATCAGCAATGGATGATGTCATGTATTCAGGGGTTGTATATTTACTGGATAAGCATCTACATTTTTTCAAACCTGCCAGATGGATGAGCCCTTCTGTCAATGCTCCAGATGCTGCCTGTGAATATGAAACCCCACCAGATGGTTTCAGCTCTGCTTTAAAGAAATCCCTGAAAGTTGATAGATCTAAATCAGATGACTTAGGGTAAAATTGAGCATTGCATCATACAGTATATCTAAGACCTACCTCATCCCAAACACACCTGCTTATTGAAGGAAGCACTTACTGGCGCTGGCCGGTAGATGGAGATGTACTTAATTCACTGCAGGCTGTACATTATAGCAAACCTCACTGCAAGGCAAAATAAATGTGTGCATAGTCTTCTTTCTTATAGGAACAGCAGCATTTATAGCTCAGTGTGAAATCCATTCAGAGGGCGTCAGGAGATGCAGAGTTTATTTTTACTGTACTTCCAGGACATTGGGAAAATATGGGAGCTCATGCTTGCAGTGTGATTAATCGTCTCCTCCAGGTGCCTCTGCACTTGCCATGTGGCACATCCTTGATCTCTGATGTGTGCATCTTGCCTGTGATATGATATATGTGGGTATGATTAATAGCTGTCCATCGACCAGTCAGTTTGACAATGGAATTGTCTATTAGATACGTATTTTGTTTATGTCAGGGCTCATCTATTTTGCCTACCTGATATGGGATTGGAATTAATGCTGAGCTTCTTCTCCAGCTGTCTAGAATGGTTGGTAAGATGTATGGAAACGTCCAAGGCTGGTGAGAGGCCATGGGTTCAAAATCGGCCAGCCCCATGCAACAGGAGAAAGGGAGCTGTAGTTCCTGCAGTACTGTGCCAGAAATTTGCTGTTTGGGTAGGAGCCATAACTCAGTGGTACAGTACATGTGAAGGATGCAGAAGGGCGCAGGTGCAATCCCATGAAGGCTTTGACAGAACCCACTAGTCCTTTTACCAACTGCAACCCCCCCCCAAGTATGTGTCAATGAAAATAATCACATATTTTTCCCCTGTTTACCCTGCAAATACTTCCCTACCCTTTCTCTGTTATGTCTACTGTTAGATTGTGAACTGCTCAGGAAGTCCTGATTCTTCAAGAATACCCCCCATTATTATTGTTATTGTTGTTGTTGTTATTACTACTGTATTATTATTATTGTTGTTGTTGTTGTTATTGCATCTTAGAGATTTGCTACGTGTTACTTTCCTCATGGGATTGCTCAGGGGAAAAAATGGTATCCCAATGGGCCTGGCCATCTCCATCAAGGGTTACACACAAGGATAAACTCTCAAAGAACCTACTATCAAATGACATCTGCAAATAACCTTCACTCCTATACCCAGTATATGTGTAGGTATTGGCATATATATACGTATTAGCCATAAATAGCAGCCGTAGGTGGAGAAACCATTCTCTTGAGGTTAATTATTGCCTTATAGAATAGACCTTTCACCCAGTCAGTCATTAAAATGCCAGACCTGGAGGCCATCACTGCTATTATAAGTTTAGCAAAGCGGCTTTTTATTTTAAAACATTGCTTTTTTATCAGCAATGTGGTCTCTGTTAGATTCTTGGGTAGCAACTGATCTGAAAGCAGCATTTTGCTTGCAGCATCCCGTTTATAATGTTGAGATCCTTGCCATCTATCCCCCCTCCCATTATTTTCTCCCAGCCTCAGTTCCCCTTTAATCATGGAATATAAATTATCCACCAGGGCAGGGGGTGGGGAGCGTGTCCCTCCGTTCTGAGTTTCGGTGGCAACACTATTTATCTGACAAGAACCGCCAACGGATAGGAGAAAGGGCACAAGCTCAGTTCAATTACCCTTTGCAAGTCACCTTCAGGGCTGCCTTGCTATGATTGAATGCATTTCTTTGCGCCTGATAAGAACACTGTATATGCATTGATTAAGTTATGTAAGATATTTGGAAGCCTTGAACTGCACCAAAATGTACTGTTGGCTGGATCTTAGGCCCCTCTGCACTAGCACAGATCTGTGGGACTGGGAGCAGCAATTGATGAGCTGGCGCAGCATTGCAGCTTTGATGGCATTAATAAGCCGACACAGAGTGACAACCAAGCTGGCAACCGCTGCTAGAGCCACATCTTGCAAAGCAGCAATGAACAAAGGCATCTCGTGGCAGAAATATGGACAGAGTAGGGGTTGTGGTGGGGGCTGGGGAGGGGTCTGTAGTTCAGTGGAACCCAACTCTGCTTATATCATTGCTCGCTCTGTCCTGGCTAAATAGGCATTGGCCTGCCTGAAAGCCTCTTCTGAGCCACCTGCCTCTCTTTCAGCCTCCGGCCATCCAGCACCTTTCCAGCAAAGCAGCCCTTGCCACATAGAGTAGTTGAGAGCCTTTGTTTTCCCCTCTCAGAAGCTTCCAAGGTAGTGAGAGCCCTGGCACAGTTGGTGTGGTGGTGGTGGTGGTGTGCTGTGACTGGTCACTGTTGTTTTCCAGTCCATGCATCCACTTGCCCTTCCTGTTAGCAAGCAGATTTCCAGCGCAATCCTATCCAACTTACACCACCAGCGTAACTCAGCTGTATCCTATCCTACTTACACCACCAGTGTAACCCAGCGGTGCAGCGAGAACGGGAGGCCCCAGAACGGAAAGGGGATTCAGATCCCCTTTGAATCCCCCTTTGGAGAGGATTTGAATCCCCTTTCCTTTCTAGGCCTCCCGTTCTCGCTGCATTGCTGGGTTACACCGGTGGCGTAAGTTGGATAGGATACAGCTGAGTTACGCCGGTGGTGTAAGTTGGATAGGATTGCGCTGTTCCTCTGTGCAGCAAAATGTTTCCTGCATGCTGATGCCCCTTCCTGGCCCTACAGCCTTTTATTGTATTCCTCAACTTCACCAATCCAACCAGCTGCTCCTCTTACCATACCTGGCTCAGCTGCATGCCTTCTTTGGGGAACTGATCTCAGCTTGCTTTTCTGACTTAAGGTTTTGCCTGGCTCTTCAGTCAGATGCTTTTTTACCATCTCACTGAAAACCCTTCTTGTCTCCCCCTGAGAGGATCTGACCCTGCAGGGAAGCAGGCATAAGATCCAGTGGGTAACGTAGCCGGAGGACACTTTTTATTCATCACATTTTTATCCCACCCTTCCTCCAAAAAACTCAGGGAAACGAGGTGGTTCTCCCCCACACCCATTTTATCTTTATGACAACAACCCTGTGTGGTAAGTTAAGCTGAGAGAAAGCAAATGACCCAAGGTTACTATCCATTAGTAAACGTCATGGCTGAATGGGGATTTGAACCCAGGCCTCTAACCACTTTCATATGTCAAGGCCTCATTCTGGGGCAACTTAATCCAAGTTGCAGTATGACGATGTAGGGTGTGGATGGTGACTAGTGCATTGCACAGTCTTCCACTAAAGCAGGGTTTCTCAACCTTTGGAAGCCCGGGTACCCCCAGTGAAGGTCAAAATTGCTCGAGTACCCCCAGATAATTAGCATAATTAATTAGCTAATTTGCATAAATTAAATTGCACAAAATGCACAAAAATGCCAGGATCTCTTTTAAAAAAACACAGTAATAAGCTTGATCTCAAAATGCACAAAAAATTGCCAGGATCTCTTAAAAAAAAAAAAAACAAATTCCTCTCCCAACTCCCCCCATCCCAACAAAGCACTTTTCCCATGTTAAAAACATAATCCCCATGTATAAAACTCACCAAATTCCGCTCCCGCCGCAGCTGCAGCCCGGGAAAACGCGCCGGAGCCCAGGAAAAATTTAAAATCCCCCATTTTTCCCAGTCTGCAGTGCGTCCAGGCGGCTTCTCCCGATCACTCCACACCCCGGAGGGTGAAGCTACAGCCCTGCCACACCCCGGAGGGTGAAACTACAGCCCTGCCGAATCAAACCTGCCGAAAAAAACCCGCGAAATTGCCCCGTTACCTTCCCTTACCTTGTTTCCTGGTCACCTCCATGTTGAAACTCGCAAAAATCTTGCAAGATTCAAGATGGCGGCAGCCAAATCTCATAAGGGCATGAGATTGTCTCATGTGCCCTTATGAGATTTGGCCGCTGCCATCTTGAATCTCGTGAGATTTTCGCGAGTTTCAACATGGAGGTGACCAGAAAACAAGATAAGGGAAGCCAATGGGGCAATTTCATGGTTTTCCGGTCCCCGTTATCAGCTGCTGATCGCAGCAGCTGATAACGGGGACCATCCCGCATACCCCCAACCTGCGGTCCGCATACCCCTGGGTGTACGCGTACCACAGGTTGAGAACCTCTGCACTAGAGCACAAAAACTGCACCGTTTTCTGTGTCAGCATCTGACCCAGGTCTGTTCTGTGATGTTAGGTAAAATAGATCATGAGATTATTGAGTTGAAGACGCGTTGCTTTCTAGTTAAACCAATAACTGTTGGAAACCAACATCAATATTCCTGTAACACTAGCTTAGCAATTTTTATGTGAGGAAGGGGGGAAAAAAACGAAAAGGAAACCAACCCAGTCCTGTCACCGAGAATGCGCGGCTCACAAATGTTTCATTAGCCCAGTGTTTTTGCTGCGGTCAGTATGAGAATTTGCTGATGAAGGGTCTGCCTTGCAATATATCCCATGCCATTCATTACTCCCCTCCCCTCCTCCTGTCAGATTTCTATTTCAGTTGGTAAGAAGAGGGGCCATGGTTGGTTTTGTGAAACATTTTGCTCTGCTTTGTCCTTGGAACCACAGTTAAATAAGCAGGAGAGCACTCCCTCCATCATCACCCGCTGCTTCCTGCAGCTTACCAACTGTCAATTCATTATCATGTCTTGCTCATGTGGCTAAACTGCCATGTGTGTGAGGGTAGAGTCAGAACAGACCAAATAAAGTACTTCTTCACACTGCAATGCATAATTTTATTGAAGGAATTTTTTGCCATAAGATGTGGTGACAGCAGATGACTCAGACGGCTTTAAAAGAAGATTAGCAGTATAATCCTATGCATGTCTACTCAGAAGTAAGTTTCACTGTATTCAATAGGGCTTACTCAGGTAAGTGTGTGTAGGATTGCAGCCATTTGGCACATTCATGGAGGATATCTCTGTAACTACTAGTTGTGATGATTAAATGGAACCTCCATCCATGTTCAGGGACAGTATGCCAGTGAACAATATCAGTTGCTGGCTCATGGTTGGAGGGCTAGAATTGCCTTCATGTCCTGCTTTATGAGCTTTCTGGAGGCATCTAGTTGGCCACTGTTGGAAACTAGATAGGTCTGAGCTAGCAATACTTGAGATTTCAAGAGAACGACTTGCATTCACATTGGTGAATTTGCCTGTATCCTCATGTACTAAAGGTGAAAAGTTGCACCTTGCCTTATGTGAAAGGTCGTATAGATATCTGATGTTCTTAGTGGAACTAATAGTAGGTTCCACTATAGCAGTTTAAGGCATAGAATTGTTTCTTGATATTGCATACATCTTCACAATGTTGCTTCCTATCACTTCCCTAGCAAAGCCATAAAATTCCCTTCCCCTATTGCTTCCCTTGTATCTAGATTGTAAGCCTCTCAGGGCAGAGAGACCTGTACTTTCTTTGTTTGTAAAGCATCATTTACACATATGGTGCAATAATATAATATAATATAATATAATATAATATAATATAATATAATATAATATAATATAATATAATATAATATAATATAATATAATATAATATATCTAATCAAGTGTGTGGTGCCATATACACAGGTGACATTTTTATTGACATAACTGAGCAGCCTCCATAATGACCATTTCCTTGCCGCTCCTTGTGAAAAGACTTTTGATGAAAAACAATTTCTGAGACTTTTGGCTGAAGAATAAGAATATGGTCTGATTCTGGCTTTAATGCTTGATTCTTATTTTATTTATTTATTGGTGATATTGTGATTTTCCAAACAGCAAATTTATGCTAATTAATTATGAGTGCAATACATGCAAATGATATGTGCTTTGTCGATTACTCCAAGTCAGTCACGTTAATGAAAGTAATTTCAAACTTCCGACGCTCCCAAAGAAGAAGAATATCGTTTTTTAATACAGTATCTTTTAAATAAAACTGTCTTCAATGCTGGATATTTGAAAACCCCATTCATTTTGGATCACTTTGCAACACAAATGTGAAGCCTATAAATAGCAAGTTATTACTGAGCCCGGTGGGAGAGATTGGCATGTTATTTTATATTCATGTTTCAGTATTATTGTGACAAGTGCTATATAGACATTCTGTGAATTGCAAAGGTTGATGGACACACATAAAGCATATTCGCTCCAACTTCAATGGGACAAAACTGTCTGAGGGGCAGGTTTCCTGGTTTAAGTGGTTTGTGGACCACCGCACTGCTTCTACCCTTGTCCCCCCTCCCTCTACTCTACCCACCCCTTCTTATTAAGACCTTAAGGAGGATCAATGAATGGAAGGACAGGAAGCCACTTGGATCTCACATTCTCACATGGCATTGACTGAGATGATGAAGTGGACTCTGGATTCATATTAAGCTGCTGCTAATCCCTCTTTCCCATTAAGAATCTGCCACTGAAGAGAGAAGTTATTTCCTAGTGTTTTGACAGAAGATGAACAATAGCATTTGCAGAAGCAGTTTGAAAGATCATAAAAGCTGTCAGCACAAAGAGAGTTCTCTGTGTGCGTGTGTTGTGTGTGTTTAACAGACAAAGAGAAAAGGTACGTAGTGCGTAGATTGTTCCCTGTCTGTGTGTACTAGGGATATATAAACTCCTAGGATGTGTACTGCCTTGATAGCCATAACAGATTTCATATATCCTTGTGCTGGAGTATTAGCAATTCACATGCCCTGGATCCTTTTATGCATACATATTTAATTTGCAGTGGCATTGAACCATGGGTTTTGTAGTCTTACAGTATAGTAAAATATTTATACCTCACTTTTCCAGGTTAATGAAAGTATTGTACAATAAAAATACAATACATAATAAAGAGCTGTTAAAAATAACAGCAACACTGCCCCCTTCCTAATATCCACCCCCCTGCACAAAGAACAGAGAATCAACTCAACAAAAGCATTAAAGGCTCAATCCAACATAACTTTAGACTGGCAGGGCGTGCACTTCACGGGCCTTAGGTGTTGCGAAAGTGCTGTAAGGCACTTTCGTGTAACCTCACGTTTAAGTGGTGCCGGCACCAGCATCACTTACTCGGCCATCCTCCACAACGTGCACCGCCAAACACAGGTAAGTCCTGCACTGGTTGGCGGGAAGTCGTGGGGTGGCAGGAGAGGGGGCGATTGGCTGGCCTGGCCCGTGAGGGGGGCAGGGATATCGAAGGCATGCTCCACCATATACCTGTCCCCTTCCCAGGCTGGCCTTACACAGTCTCCCCAGACGTGCGCCAGCTAAAGAGCTGCCGTGCATCTGAGGATGCCCATTGGGGCCTCCGGGGCTTACAGTGGGGGAAGCAAGGTGAGCCCCCGGCCGTGCCGGTGCGGGCCGCATCCTGCCTAGGATGCAGCAGCCGGCCATTTCGGCCAGCTGCTGCATCTTAGGCAGGATTGGGCTGTAACTGTAACAACTGGGGGGGGGGATGCAACGTAAAATCAAATTTGAAGACAGATGTTCTACTGTATACAGTTTCATCTGAAATGCTCTCTTACAAACCAGCCCTTTAACACCTGCATTTACCTTATGTTCCTGTTGCTCTAGAAAATGAGAGATTTTCTAACCAGTATACCTGGTTAGCTTTCCTCACTTACACAGGAATTCAGTTTCAAGAAAACGAAGAGCCTTTCATATAATATAGTTGCAAAAAGGCAAATGGTATCTGGTAAGTTAGTAATAAATGTATGAGAGAGCAATGAGTCATAATTTGGAATGCCAAGCATGCAACTCTCTCCCCCCCCCCCCCAATTCTATGAGGCTGAATTTAAATAGGAATAAATGCAAAGTATGATCAAAGGAATGAAGAAATTTTATGAAATGAGATTAAAAGAGCTGGACTTGCTTGGCTTGGCCAAAAGATTAAAAAAAAGGTTTTGCAAGTAAATTAGAGGGTTAATCTGGTAGAGAGGGAGAGAGTAAGGTTAAAGGGGAACATGAGTACAAGGACAACTGGATTATAGACTATCCATAAATAAATTTAGGTTGTAAATCTAACCAGCAAAGTGGTGAAATTCTGTTCCTGCAGAATGATTGAACAAGAGCTTATGACTGTGATGAGTTTTACTACGATAATTAGCAGGGAGAATTTTCTTCGTCCAGATTTGGCATCAGAGTTGGCCACAGCTGACGATGAGATGGATGGTGAAGAGTGACTGACGAGTTACTGGGATAGTACAGCACTCAGCTCCAGGAGTTCAATTGTTAGCGCTGTGGCAGGGGCAGCCAAGTACCTTGAGTAAGCAGGCAGAAGTCAGGCAGGCAGATTACAATCACTCAGCACAAGATACATAGTCTGGCATGGAAAAAAGATGACCTTGAGGTTTACAACAGTTTGTCCAGGATGGGGGGGATTCATTAGATGTGGGTGCTTTATATGAGAAAATAGTGTTTGATCAGCCCTCTAGTGTCACCTGGCTCTCTAGGTCAGGAAGATTCTGGGATGTTCTGCAATGCATTTATTTTTATCCCGTCCTTCCTCCTATGAGTGCAGAGCAGCATGCATGGTTCTGCTCCCTCCTTTATCCTCACAGCAACCCTGTGAGACAGAGAGATGATGGCCGAACCAAGGTCACCTTGTAAACTTCCTGCTTGAACCTGAACCCAACCACCATCCCATACTATATTGTGAGCTGGGAGATTCCCTGAAGTTCCACGATGGGTGTGCATGCCACATGGCAAACACATGTTTACCACCACGTAACATGTGAATTGGCATTTGGGACTCCGCCCACTTTGAATTGTCTGCTCCTAGGTCTTGGTCTGGATGAAAAGAAAAAAAAAACAGGCACCATTTGCCTAGATATCTGTCCTTGCAACTTTTTAGGAGGTGGGGAGATTGGAGCATTTCTACCCCTCTTCCTCCTCCACACCCTGCCCTCCCCTGGCTTAAAGAGGCTCCATATCACAGTATTTGAGAGCCCCTGGTGTATCCTAATGGGTGGATCGCAGGAGAGAGACATTTTGTGAGAGCTTGTAGCGTAAACAATGCCTGATGTCATTAGTATATGAGAACACTAATAACCGCTGATGTTGCTTTGTGGCTTCAGGGTAAATATACCATGCAGAAATCCCAGAAATCAATTCAGTGGTGAAGGAATCAATTCAGTGGTGAAGGCAGGGAGGATGGGGCTTTGTTCAGCGTTCTCATACAAGTGCTGTTAACTTCCCCTTTCACATCTCTCTGGAATGAATGATGGACCCCCTGAGCACTTCAGCATGCCGTCTTTGGCGGCACAGCCTGAACTCAGCATGAAAATATATATGTTGGTGAAATCCCATTTGTATTATGTTCTATGAAACGTAATACCAGCATAGGCTTGAAACGGATGTGACCCCCATTGAAATTGACAGGACAAAACTGTGCTGCGTTTCGGTATGCTGGTTTGAGGATCATCAGTATGGCAGAACTTGTATTATAGAGTCAGCATGTCTGATGGCTACGGGGTAGAGCTTGCCAGCTACTGGTCCATAAAGCTGAACACAAACAAGGAATGCCATATGGCCTGCTAGGAGCTTGAGAGCACTGTGTGTCTCTTCACTTCCAGGTAGGTAGCCAAAAGAGCATGCATTTTTAATTTGGTAGGTTACAAGTTGCATCTGCCTGGTCTAGGGAGTTGGACATCGACTAACAGCCCAGTCCGCTCTGGGCACCCTGCAGCGTGGGCTAAGGGCCTACACTGCATCATGTGCTCAGCATCAGCAGGTTGGAGGCGTCCTTGGAGTAAGGGGACATTTGTCCCCTTACCCCGGGTAAAGTCAACACTATGTGGCTACTCAGATCTGCACTAGCTCTTGAGCTGGCGCAGAACCGGGAAGTTCCGTGTTGGGCAAAAAGGCCTGGGAGGGAGAATAGGATATGGTGCGTGGCGGGCGGTGCTGCCGGTCCTGCTTCCTTCCTGGGCCCAATCCGCCCCCATCGCCGCCCTCCATCGCCGCCCACTATTCCTTCCACTTTGTCTGGATTAATCTTCAGTTTGTTTATTAACCTTTCCCATGTGGAGGGAAAAAGATGTTTGAAGATAAGACATGCCGTAACCACATATGGGGTGCTTCAGCCAACCATAGATCAAGCCTGCAATGCATGAAGCGGAGAAGCTGCACCTCCCTCTAATTATTACTGGTATTGCATTTATATTCTGTCCTTCATTTTAGGGAGCTCAGGGCAGGATACACTTCACTCCTGCCATTTTCTTCTCACAACATCCTTGTGAAGTAGCATAAGCTGAAGTAGCATTTGCCAAAGGCTCTCAGTGGAGATTTGAGTCCAGGTCTCCCCAGTCCAGGTCTGGCAGTTCACCCTTTCCTTGATGAGAGTTCCACTTAGAAAATGGAAAAGAGTTCCACTTTGTTCCTTTCCTTAGATGAGAGTTCCACAGCCCAAACCTAACTCACCACCTCCTGCCTGCACCACCAGAGCGCATGCTGCATCCTGCGGAGGGGCAGTCATGGAGGTCTCCTCCAGGTAAGGGAACATTACCCAGAGGTAAGCCTCCATTAGCCCAATGGATCACCTTCGATCTGTGTCAGCTACTTTGCTGGTGCAGGTCCAAGGTGAGTAAGGGAGAGGAAACGAGGGAAAACAGAATGAGGATATCGGCGCAAGTTGCTGCTACTGATATCTGCTCTGTTCTGCCCCCTCCCATCCCAGACGCCCCCCTGTTCCTCCCTCTCCCCGCCCCATTCCACCCACCACACCCCACTCTGCTGACTTACTGGCGCCAGTGGGGGTAGCGGGCTCCAGTGGCAAGGCTATGGCTGCACCACCTTTTGCGACAGTGCTCACAAAATGGCTGCTGGCGGTGTGTTTCTCGCACACGTGCTTCTCGTGTGATTCCTCTGCGTAAACCCCTCCATTCACTGGCCCAGTCAAGGTTAGGATTGGGCTGTAAATCTCACAAATATTTCCATTGGAAACAGCTGTTTTTGGAAATAAGATAGGATTTCTGGCTGTATCCAACACTTCCCTCTTGTCCACACTGCATGAGGTGACAAATCTACCTATCCATCCAAAATCCTTACAAGCTAATCTCTCTGTTTGATCAAAGAGATAACTAATCCTTCAATCTAATCTCCCTAACCTATTTTCTGTCATTGCGATATATATTTTTCTCCTAATTTTGATTTAGCATTCTCCCTCTTATCTTTTATCTAATCGCTCTGCTTGATCTTTCAAATCTATCCATTTCCTTAATCTCTGTGTAATATTACCAATTTGGTTAATATGAGGGTTTCCAAGGCACTTACTAGATTGTATATATACAAGGCACTACAAGGTAATATAGATTGTTTCTAGAGAAGCCAGAACCCCCATCCTCTCTTTCTCTTCCCATGACGTTGAGATCCATGTTTTATATTTTGCAGCATAGAGCTTGAGATTTTACTAACATTTATTCCTGCTAAGCAGATCAGCGAAGTACTCTGCAATGCCATTAGTGCAGAGAAATTGCTATAGAGCCCTGAAGTACCACATTTCTTAAGGTGCTGCTGTGCTGATAATAGGTCCTGGTTCCAGCCATGGTGTGCAGGTGCTACACATGATGTTGGGTGGCTCTCTCTTCTGCTGATGGATTGCTCCTTCTTCCACAACATTTCTTCTCTAAATGACACAAAGGATATCCCTTACTATAAAAGCTCACCAGGTCGACAACATCTGGTAGCAGCACTCAAAATGACTATGGGGCAAAAACTGGTTAAGTTCAAGAGACAGCAAGATCTTTCTCATCTGCACAAGTCGTCTGGGAAATGGTGCTATATAATGGGTGAGCAAGTGATTTTTGGCATGGCCATTGGGTTATTATTGTCTCTGTGCAGCAGTCTCTGTGCCTGGTGACTGTTGATTTTAGACTGGGGCAAGGAGATGTCTTTTTCTTCTGCTTATGAAACTCTGACAAGCATCAGATAAATAAAGATGGTCACCATCATTCTCATCTCCATCATTATCATCACCATCACCATCATCATTCCCAGGGAAAACAGTCAGGTTCACATGAATGATGAAACACACATGCTTTACTCGCCACTTTGCCTGCATTTCTCCATAGGGGCTCTAGCAATTCTAGCAACAAGTACGGTAATTCTTTGTGACTTGTTTTCCAATTCCACGTGTAATAGTTGAAGTAACTAAAGATATACAATAGCAGCCCTTGGGAAAACTATGCTTCCCAAGGGCCACAGGTTTTGGTGCACTTCTATGCTCCAGACACCAAAGAGGGGAAAGAATGAAAGACCACATTTCTTTACTCTCCACAGAGTCACTAGGACACTGCCACCATTGATCCAACCAGTAAGTGGGACTTTTGAAGGGAAGGAGAAGGAGGTTTGGAAGGCAGGTGTGTTGGGGCTGAGTGGAAAGTAAACTGGGAAAACTTTTTTGGTTCAGCTTTTCATTTGAACTGGAGAATAATTTGGGGTTTCCTAATTGTATCTTCTTCTTTGCGGTGGGCATTGCAAGCCCCTGAAGCTCCTATCTGGGTCTGAGCCCAGTGAGCTTCACCAGCACTTCCAGATGTGACCTATGATGACTATATTGTGGTCACATTATGCTGCTTGATGACCTACTCATTTTTCCCCACTGGCTGCCCTGATGAAAAGAACTTTTGTGAATGCCCTGAGTCATATCTGGAGTATCAGTGACCTGAAAGAGCATCAGACCAGCAATATAAAAAATGGCTGGAGATGCCCCCTAGGGTGTAATGGGAACAGACATTTAAGAAGAGACTCCCTTTCCCTCCTTGCTCTTCCGTGTATGAAAGCAACCAGAACCAGTGTGGTGCAGTGGTTAGACTGTTGAAGCAGGGAGCCCTGGATTCCAATCCCCACTCAGCCATGAAGCCCACTAATTGACTTTGGCCCAGTCATTATTTATCTTTCACAGGGTTGTGAGAATTAGAATGGTCAGGGGAAGATTCACATCAGCTGCCCTAAGGACCTTGAAGGAAGGGTGAAATAATGCATTGCAATTCTAAGGGACCTGAATTCTGTTTCTTTTCCTTGCACAGAGTGGCCTTCATAATTTTCTGTGTTTCGCAACCCTTATTTAGCAAGTCTGTTTTTTTGCTGAACCAGCAGGAATTTGAACGATCCAATTCTATATGGAAATCGTCTTGGCTCAGGAATGGTCTCTGGCTGACTTCCAGGGGAAACTGCCGTTCATGCAAGCAATTTTGAATACATATACCTGAGTACTATCAAGATTCTGGTTGGCTCATTGGTTGGCTCATTAATTGACTATCTGAAAGAAGGTGTGCTGCAGAAATGTGCCTCAGTACTGTAATTTAAATGCATCCTAAACTATTTAATCTCCCCTGAAGTGCTTATGCTGTAGCCTGGATACAAGCTGGGGTTTTGTTAATTTTTTTTAAAAAATGGTAGCTTAGATTACAGTAGTTTGGTCAAAGATGCTAATGTCTGGGTGGCATTTGGGAAAATAGATCTTGGCTGTTGCAAAGCAGTAAATTTCCAGAATTTTACATCTCCAGCCATGGCTAATTCAGTGTTGATGTCTTCTTCCTTTTAGATGTTGCACGCGCGCGCGCGCACACACACACACACACACACACACACACACACACACACACGAGGAAGATGTATGATTATATATGTACTCTGTGTGTGTGTATATAAGTATATACAGTATGTATGTATATACAGTATGTATGTGTACTGTATAAAGGGACTGTACTGTAAAAGGGAATAACAGTATGTGTGTATACAGTATACACACAAATACTGTATATATACATATATGTACACATATACTGTTTGTGTACACATACACGAAGATATATGATTATATATATGTACTCTGTGTATACATACCTCCATATGTATGAAGGACTTGTGACCTTTTCCTATTGTATTAGGACGACCTATTTCCTTTTGTAATATCCCTATTGTATTTATTTATCCTCTTAGCAGAATTTGTAGAAGACAATGTATATAACTAGAAACAACCCCCTCTACAGCCTCTGATCAAGGCTCGGGAGGCCCAGCTAGGCAACCGTGAGAGGGGGTAATGATGAGGGGGATAATGGCTTCTTTTGGGCTAATAGATCTTGGCAGCATAATTTCCCCTGGTGAAAATAAAAGGGAATAACTCTTTAAAATATTGCTAAATCAATAGCTGGTGGCAAAGGGGCTCTACAAGACCCACGGAGTCCTATTATTTATTAAGCAGTGTGCTTAAAACTCTGATGGGGGGTGGCCTAGCGGAATCTGTTTCCATGAAGCTTTAAGGCCACTGTTCAAAAGCAAATGTTGAATGTATTGGTCAAACAGAAAGGGCTGCCTTTGGCTGAGTGCTTAATTTCTGAAATGAAAGATATCCAGGTTCAGATTATCCTTCCAGAGGCCCTGCCTACTGAACTGGAAGTGCCAGACTTTTTCTAGGTCTGTGGTGTGAGGGCCCTGAGGAGACAGTTGGAAGGGTTGGGGGGGGGGGAGCTGGGGACCGAGTCAGATCAAAATCAAGGTCCAGAGTAATTCACAAAGGTCAGAGGGGCCACAGGCTGGCAGGGACATAGTCAAGGATACACAGATGCTCAGATTCCAGAAGATGGAAGAGGGAGCTGCAGGAGCAAGGCAAGTTCCAGCAACAAGTTGCTCAGACTGTGGAATGATGAGGCCTGAAGAAACAGGGTTGATCTGTGCCAACTGGGCTGATCAGGGGTGGTATGACTTGGAATTCTGCCCTACACTGCTGCTGCCATGCGCAGGGGGGAAATAAAGTACCTTACCATGCTCCTCCTTGCATGGTTTTTGCAAACCCAGAAGTGTGGGGTTTCTGGTTTTGTTTAAAGGGGCTGCACAAAGGAAGGATCTCCTTTGTTTGTGTGGTCCCTGTAAGTAAAAAGAAACCAGAGGTCCTGCACTTCTTGGTTTGTGAAAACTGCAGAAGGAGCATGATAAGGAGGTGGATAATCTGTTCCCCACTCAAGTGAGTGGGAAGCAAATCAGTGCTGCTCATCATGTCCATGGCGGGTTGGAGGGAGGGAGGGAGGTGGGCTTGGGGTGACGGGTGCCCTGAATCCACTGCCTCCTTGCCCCCCCCACCATCTACCACTGATGCAGGCAGCATCAGGTTGCCTCATGGTTGGGCCAGCAGTGGGGCTGATGAGCAGCAGTACCTCACTCTCTGGCCATTGTGTTGCATTGTGGTGGTGTTGCAGAGCAGCAGAGACCAGGTCAATAGTACCCTTTGCCAGAGTCTCAGATTTGAGTCCTGTGTGCCTTAGAGGAAGAACATTGAGAGTTCTGTCTGTGGCAGATAACCCTTCACACATACTAGTCATTAAATGGATGTAGGTGTGAACCAGCCTATGGTTGTGATGAAAAAGGCATTTTGTGTGTGCCCAAAAACACTGAATCCTGACACAGCAAGCAAGGTATAGGACTAAGGCTGAAGTCTTATGCAATCCTGGCAGTAAACCCTATTGCACACAATGGGACTTACTTCTGAGTAGACCTGCCTAGGATTGTTTTGTGAAGGTCATACTAAGCATTACTAAGTGCATTACTTCCTCTTCTGGCTGAAAACTGGGGTAGAGGAGCATTAATATTTGCCCCGCCTGTTGTGATCCCAATTGTGCCCCCCCACTTGCTATATTCGAGAGTTCAAAAGAAAAACAATTAAACTGAACGAAATGGAAGCTTTTTACCATTAAAAGTAGGAAGCAAGGAGCATTGGAACCACAGCAGGGGCAAAATACTAACGCCCTCTACCCCTGAATTTACAGACCATTTCATTTGCTCCCTGAGGGCTCTTTCCTTTCTAGACACCAATCGCAGAAGAGGAAGTCACAGATTCACAATCAAGTCTAGTATGATGACTCTAAGCCAGGACCGAGACCTGTTGCTTCCTTTAGATCAGCCTTTTCATCCTTACTGGCACCAAGCAGTGAAATCAACAGGGAAATGGTAGCAAGCATTTGTGAGTGATGGGGAGAGGGGACGCGAAGCTGGCGGTGTCTGATTTGAAGACCTGAACAGAACGAACCATAGCAAGGGTTGCCCAGAGAGGCTCAAGCAATTTAACTCTTGAGGCAGACTCCCTCTCAGAACATTTGATAACCCCTGTTATATGCATTTTCCCATGTCTTCTCAAGGGCAGAATCTTCTCCACGTGAACTCCTACAGAGCTATTTTATTCTGCTGTTATGTAGCAGCAAGTACAATCCAGACAAGCACATCCAAGACAAATGATTGAAGGAATGCTGTATTGCCAGTTGCCCTAAGAGGGGTCAGATAGGCTCTTTCCCACTGTTCTGGTTAGGTGGTGGTGGTGGATGCTTGTGAATGCCTGCTGCTGGCTCTCCTCATGCAGCTGTCTACAGTGTTCATGTTGTAAGTGAATGGAGGATCATTAAATCCAACCAGCCTGCCAGAGGGACGGCTGTGTCTTTGAGTAGCAAGACTCTCAGCTACAGTCCTTCATAAAGAACGAGGATATAAAATCACAGGTGGCCATGCTGATGGATGAGGAAAAAAAATCCCAAAACCACAGTCTGTGCCATTTGAGTTGGTTCTAATAAAGAAAAAGGATGTAATAGATGGTTTCGTGCATAATTTGCATGCTCTCCAGCGACATATAGTTAAAAGTCACCGTACTTAGGTTCTTTAATTATGGGTGAAGATGTCTGAGTTTTACCTAATACCAGCTGTGTCCCCCGTATTTGCAAATCTGATTGCTCCCAATGAAATCCAGTTCTTGGGAACTGGATCTTGGCAGAACAGTAGACCATGGAAGGACACTGACAAGAAGTGGGCAGCCCAATCCAGCGCAAATTCCCATGCAGCAATGTCAGCATGGTCTATGTTGCATTCTGTGTGGGAATTTCAGCTGCTGGAGGTCTCCACGGAGTAAGGGGACATTTGTCCCCTTGCCCCAGGATAAGCCCCAGTAGCCACAATGGGGCAACTTGGACCTGCGCGAGCTCAATTGCTGGTGCAAGTCCTCATTGCCTATATCGGCGGATCAGGCCCCGGAAAGGGGGTTAAGATGTGGTGTGCACTGCCGCCGCTGATCCCACCCCCTCCCAGGCCCGATCCGTCCACCCCCAGCCCCGTTACACTCCCTCCCCACCTTCCCCCACCTTTTCCCTGTGCCATTGGTGCGGAACTCACCACATCTGGTGCGTGCTGCTCCTTGCGCTGGTGCACGTGGGCCAGTGCGGACCTTTGCACCAGTGCTGGCAACTGCTATGCTGTCACAAAGTACTTTACAGCACTTTTGCGATGGCAAGCATCGGTGCAACGCCCGCTGTGCTGGCGTGCACACTGCCTAGGATTCTGCCACAGGTCCCTAAGGCAGAGGTTCCCTAACTCCTGGGAAGGCCTTACGCTGCTCTAAGTAGCAGCGGGGCCTTCCCAGGAGTGGCGATGACACGCCTGGGATCGCGCCGCCGCCGCCACCGCTGCGCCCGGGATCACCGTTTTTACCTTCATTGGTGGGCAGTGGGTGTCCCTCGGGGGTTGCGGGGAGCCTGCGGACCCCTCCGCAGGCCTCCCCAAGCGTCGGAGCAGCGCTCCAACGTGATCGCAACTGACTTCCGGTTTTACGCAGGCTCCCCTCCGCAGGCTCCCCGCAACCCCCGAGGGACACCCACTGCCCACCAGTGAAGGTAAAAACGGCGATCCCGGGCGCAGCGGTGGCGGCGGCAGCACGATCCCAGGCGCGCCGTTGGCGTCACCACGGGTTGCCATGCCCCTTAAGGGCATAGCAACCCTTTCTTCCTGGCTGGGGCGTCGCGACGCCTTAGTTAGGGAACCACTGCCCTAAGGCATGGACCACTGGGACGCAAAAAGCCTTTGTTCCAGAACCCAGTTAAGACACCAG
The DNA here is from genome assembly GCA_026170595.1 of Plestiodon gilberti rubricaudatus. NCBI lineage: Eukaryota > Metazoa > Chordata > Lepidosauria > Squamata > Scincidae > Plestiodon > Plestiodon gilberti. The sequence continues at coordinate 114,061,615 of JANXHW010000005.1, forward strand.
TGCGGATGCTGTGGACTGGGCTAACCAGTCATGCATGATCCTCTTGTTTTCTAGAGTTCTGCCTTGTCTGCCATCATGTTTTAAAAAGCAAGAGTGCATACTCAGGAACCCTTGAAAGTTAAAGTATTGCACATGAAGTGATCCTGAATATGCACTCTTGCAGGGCCTCCCAGCACCTGTGGCAAGTTAAGAGCTGCCCCCTCTTACCTGGTGATGTGCCAACCTCTGCTCCTTCTGCTCCCTGGGTTGGAAAAGGAAGAGGAGGACAGAGCAGAAGGAGGAGAGGCGAATGGTGAGCTCCTTCCCTTCCAATTCACTTCCTCGTCCTTTTCCAATTCAGAGAGCAGGAGGAGGAGGAAGAGGAAGAGGAGCATTGGCGGTGAGGGAGCAGATAGAGATGGATGCTCTTTGCCAAGTTGCTGCTGAAGGGGATCTCCTCAGTTGCTTCAGAACATTAAGAAGTGTCCTGCTAGATCAGTTCATAGGCTACTTTGCCCAGGAGTCCTTGCAAGAATCCCTCCAACAACTAGCTGACATGAGGTGCCCCACTGGAAATCTGCCTTTTGCCCACCCTGCTGTAGAGGTTATGGAGAAACATGAGTAAGAAGTTACCGGTACCTTCTACTGAGTCACATCATTGGTCCATCTGGAGTATTGTTTGCTCTGACTGACTCTCTAAAACTGTAAGCCGAGAAATCCCAGCCCTGCTATCTGAGATCCTTTTAAACTGAAGTGGGATGTTCTACATGCAAACAATATGCAAACTATATGTGAAAGGGGTGTCAGTCACCACAAGAATTGAACTAGGATCTCCAAGCGCCAAACAAATGCCTACCCTTGCTCTCACACACAGGACTGGCCCAAGAGGTCCTGGCACCTGAGGTGGCATGCCAAATGCTGCCATCCTCTTCTCCTCCCACCTCCTAGATTGGAAAGGGAAGATGGGGACCAGAGCAGAAGAGGAAGTGTGGAGGAGATGCTCCAGCCCACCACTCTCCTCTCCTCCACTCTCCTCTCTTCCACATGTGCTCTTCTGCTCTGTCCCCCTCTCCCTTTTCCAATCCAGGGAGTGGGAGCAGAAAGAGGAACTGTGGGGCAGAAATGTCACTAGGGCACGCGCTGCCCCAGGGCCGGGCGCGCGCGTCACCCTAGTGACCCCTCCCCCAGGACACACCCCCTTTACTAATCTTCGGCTCGGCCTATGGCCGCGCCGCGATTGCTGCTCCCGGCACCCCCTCAATCGTTGCAGCCGGCTTGGGGACATCTTCCCCGGCCGGCTGTCCTGGGCCTTCTGAGGAAGGCCCACTGCGCGAACGTTATTTATAACGTGTTTAGCGCATGCGTAGACCGTTCCTGAGGGGAAATGGCAGCCCTTTTCCCTCAGGAACGGTCTGCACATGCGCTAAACACGTTATAAATAACGTTTGCGCAGCGGGCCTTCCTCAGAAGGCCCAGGAGCGCAGGCCCGGGAGGACGGTCGGAGGGCTTCTCCCGGCCTTGGAGCCTTCCGGGTGACACGCGGAGCCTCCCGGTGACGCGCGCAGGGGAGGTGACATGCGCGCGCGTCACCCTTCTGCGCGCGTCACCCTTCTGCGCGCGTCACCCGGGGGCCTCGGCCCTGCTACAGTGACGCCTCTGCTGTGGAGGCAGTTGGGCAAACAAGATGGGTGCCTGCTTTTGCCAATCTGCTGCCTGAGGCAACCGCCTCAGTTGGCTTCATGAATGGCCTGATTCTGCCCCTGTGCAGACCTGATTCACCTCATACATTGAAAATCCAGAGGCCAGGAAGTTTAAATGATATGCTAGTGATTTAGGAAGGGGGGATGACTGCACCACTCCTTTGTTTGCCCAGTAAAATGCACCCTCAACCTCCGTGAGGGCCTATTTGATCTTCAGTAAAGAGACCTTGTATGCTACAGAGTCCTCCTTCAGAGGTACTCTGTTCTCTTCCCCTACAATCATTTGTTCATACCCCTTATGTTTTCCTTTGTAGTGCTAATAAAACTATACAACATTGCGAGTCCTGCATTTCCTCACCAGGCAAATGAAAAAAAGGGAAGGGAGTTACAGCTACAAACAGCAGTCCCTACACAAGAAGCAGAAATATAATGCTAATTATTACAATCATCAATATTTAAACAGAGGTTTGAATTCATTTCAAGCGGGCGGGATGCTGTCTTGTCCACTAAAGGCCTTTAAAAAGAAAGAAAGAAGAGGAAATTTCTGCCCCGCAAGCAGATTTTCGGCTGCTGATTTAATGAGAGCAACAGAGCAAAGTTAGTGAATTTACACACAAGCCTCATTTAAATAGCAAATGCAGAGGGTGGCTTGTGGCACTTTTCTGTGAGGAAGAATGGAAAACTGATGCATTTAGAATCCCACCTCTGCAGCTAGAGAGTGAGACAATCACTGGGATGCTGCTCTCAAGCCAGACATCGTGTGGATGAATAGCTGCTGTAAAGGGGTTCCAAATAAATGCCTTCAAATAAATAAAAAATGAAATAGTTGCCCCAAGCCAGCAGCCGTTGTTGCCCTTTTGTGGTCATCTCTTGCCACCTTAGCCCTGTTTATTTCTGGCTTTAAAACGGTGCCAAGGGTTTGTGCAAGTTAAACCCTAGAAACGATCAGCCTAAAACACTTGGTCGGTCGCCCCTCGGTTTGTCCCTGTTGTTGTGTCTCGTTTCTTGAAAAGAAACAACAAAAAAAGGCGCTTTGCTTAATAAACCTGGCTTTTTGATTCTGCAGCAGGAGACAGAGCTGGGATGCCTGAGCTTGAAGCCGTTGCCTGCTTTACAACGCTGCAGTTTCCAAGGTGACCTTCACATTTTAAGAAAACATAATCAAGGAGCATTAGTGGCTTATGTAATTTATTCATTTATGTAGGGCTTGTCGAGCAAGGCACCGTACACCGTGATTTCACAAATATACGAGACAAGGTCACGCCTCCCCCCCCCCGGAAGTTTGCAGGGTTGTGCTGGTGGATACACTGTGCCACATAAATAACTCTGGATAGCAATGCAGAGGCTGCAGAAATCGAGGCATGCTGGGCTGGGAGCTCTTGTGTGAACCAAGAGCATGATCCGAGGATTACTAGCAATGGAGATCTGAGAATGTGGGCCCCCTTCTTATAATATGCAAGTGGTGTGGGAGCTGCCCAATGCCTTGGAGACAGGTATACGATGAAAACAATTGTTTTGATGAAAGAATAATACTTGCTTGTGTTTTCACGTAAATGTATATGTCTGAGCAGGCACCAGCATAAAGAGGCATTTCTGCCTGTGTGACAGCAAAGGGGAAATATCTGTTCTAAGGTAGTGTCTCTGCCACATACAGTTTTGAGAAATACTTGCATAAAAATAATTTATGTTTTGAAAAAAATGGTTGCCCATTGCCTTTTAAACAAGGTTTTCAAACAGTCAGTCAGTCTACCTGATGGATTAATTAAAGGTTGCATGCAGCACTAGTATTTAGACCTGAACATAACCTCAAACATAGGTGCTCCTGAGGAATCAATACGTATGTTTTGAAACAGAGACAGGTCAACCCTTCCTGCTCTTTCTAAGTGGAGCCCCTGCTCTGAGCATCCTCGGTTTTCATTCTTCTTACCTGTTAAATAGGTATGTCAGCTTTCATTTGATATTTCTTCAGTCTTTTGTGTTTCGGCACGTCTCACATCATCATGACATGACACTCCCGAGCCCTTCCCATTTGGATGACCCTTGTCAACATTTCACACAGAGCAGCGGGCGAAAACTGGGGCAGCCACCGTCCATCGAAACGTGGCTGATGAATGTGATGCTGTTTGCTCAAGGAGCTAGAATCAGGCCAAAGGCCCCACACAGAGACTCCACTGTCACGCCAGATGCTCTGATGAGAATGGCATTCAACAGACATCAGTGACAAACCCTAACCAATGTGGTGGGGATGGAGGGTTGCCACTTGCTGGCTCCCTTTTCACCCCTCATGGATTTAGGCCCTGCTACTGCTGGGCTGTGTTAGAAAGCGTTGATAACATATCCTGTGGCGTGGTCATTTTTTTCAGCTCTTTCACAGTTTGTTCCCTCGCAAATTTCGTTGCTTGACCTGATACAGACAGGTTCTCCCTGGCTTCTCCTCAGTTCTCCTCTCTCTCTCTCTCTCTCTCTCTCTCTCTCTCTCTCTCTCTCACACACACACACACACACACACACACACACACACACACACACAGAGAGAAAGAGAGAGAGAGAGAGAGAGAGAGAGAGAGAGAGAGAGAGCTGTCATTTATCTTTCGGTGAAATTTTTCGAAATGTTTCGAATTTCGGCAGCGCTGTGGCTCGGAACACCCCCCCCCCCTGCCGTTTTACAAGGCTTTTTGGAGCCAAACGGCTCCAGGGCGGGCGGGAGAATGTAAATAAGGGCAACGAGCAGAAGGCCGGTGCGAAATAGCAACAGGAGCAGCGGCGGAGGGGGCGACGCGTCCAGGAGGCAAGTACACCCCCTGCCGCATGGCACCCTCCGCCCTGGCCCCCCCGCCCTCCCTAACGACGTTATTGTTCCAGGGTCCCCTACAAGGCACAAAAGTGTCTGTATGAAGCAGAAAGCCCTCTCGTGGTACACATAGTAGCACACGACAAATTTTGTGGGGTAACCCAGATGTCTGGATGACCAGAGGTTTGGATATCAACTGCTTCTCACATGCAATTTAAATACTGTTTAAATTGTATGTGAGGGTAGCTTGAAGGAACTGCCTGCACACGATTATGAAGCTGCCAGATGGCGTGGCAGGAGGGGTGGATGACATGTTCACATCCCTCATCACATATGAGCAGAGCTCATCAGGTGTACCATTCAAACTGGCCCACTGACATGGAAATATGCTGATACCCAGTAAATGCAAAGAGAGGTGTTTCAGAAAGCCAGGAAGGTTTCTATAATGAAGATTTTTCTTCAGTCTCTGAGCAAAGGGGCTCAGAGATTGTATAAAAGAACCTGCCAAGGCTGATGAGGAGCTCAGTAGAGGGTAGGCAGCTGATGAGTCCTGTACTCCCAGCAGCCTGTGACCCCTGCGAAAGGAGCAAAAAGGCAGGAGAAGGGCAAAGGGGGACTCGAACCGCCTTCCCTGCCTAAACTGAGGCCAGAGCCGATTCTCCCCATGCCTAGGGGGAATCTGGGGGCTGTATGACCAGCCTAGAAGGAGGACCCCCAGAGTGGATGTTTGTCTTTTTATCTATATGTCTCCCTTGTGCCTTTTAATGTATTTTACAATCCTATCCTCCCCTTCTGCTGGCAGAATGCACATTCCACCAGCAAAAGTGAGAGGATGCCTGTGGAAGTGATGTTCCGCCAGCTCGTGCAATGAGGCCACCAGTGGAATGGCTGATGGCCACACATGTGGGCTGGTGGAGAGGCCACCATCCACTGGCGCCAGTGAGTTGGCGGTGGGGGGAGGAACAGGGCAGGGAGGGGGAGGAATGGAGTGAGTGTTGGGGCAGGAAAAGAAAGGCGGAACAGGGGTGGGAGGGGGCGTTTACTAGCAACATGCATGTGCGCCAGTATCTTATGCTCTTTCCTTCTCCCCTTCTGTCTCCCTTACTCACTTCAGTTCACTTCTGCACCAGCAAAATGGCTGGGAAGTGGAGGCTTTCCTTAGTGTAAGAGAACAAAAGTTACTTACCCTGAGGAGACCTCCGTGTCTGTCCCCCACTTGACCCCATAAGATGCAGCGCTCGTTCTGTTGGCACAGCTGCATCGGCGGGGGTTAGGTAGGGTTGGGCTGCTTGTTTCTTAAAATTCATGTCTCATCTCTAGCCTCAGATTCAGTAAAATGACTGACCGGAACATTAAAGGCTCTCTTGTATGTACAACTATGTTGCCTAACAGTTAGTGTATTAAAGGTTCCTGTTTATCTTAATATACATTTTAAGGAACATTCCCATTTCACTTCTGTTCCCTCATTCCTGCAGGTGACTCATGTTACACTTAATTGACATTTCAGGCTTTCGAACAACTTGTCATTTTTCTTTTGTCTTTTATCATTTCCATATCACACAGATCCCTGGGAGTGTGATGGTGCCTGGGGATGGAGGACAATGTGACAGCAAGGTCCACAGCACAGTATGCTGCTGTGAGGCCATGTGTCGCTATGCACCTGGATCGCATATGTCCATGGTTTTCCTGTATAAGAGCTGTAGCCCCTTATACACAGATATGGGACCGTGTTTTGCAGGCAGAAGTTCCAAATTCAGTCTCTGGCATCTCTGGTAGAACTGGGAAGACACCTGTCTGAACTACCGGAGAGCTGCTGCCACCAGTGTAGACAATACTGAGCTAGGTGGACCAGGGGTCTGGCTCAGTAAGAAGCAGCGGAGTCTGGGGGACGGCGTAGTAAGCAGTGATGGCCTTGGCGCCAGTGCCACTTACTCTCGGTGCCGCAAAAGTGCTTTATGGTGCTTTTGCAACACCTTAGGCCAATGTTTCACAAACTGTGGGTCGGGGCACACTTGGTGGGTCGTGACCTACCTGATTTCTGGTGGGTCCCAGGTGATGGAAAGATCAGGGAAGTAATTGCCACAAGCCCTGAAGGTATTCAAAAATCAGATAGCTGCTAATTGCCCTTCAAAGAGCTGAGTTCCTGCAGTTTGCAAGATAGCTGCTAATTACCCTGCAAACAGCTGAGCTCCCGCAGTTTGCTGGCTTGTGTAAATATAGGGAGATAAATGTTTGAGCATCTCATAAAGTTAGGTGGGTCCCGACAGAATATCATTTTAAAAAGTGGGTCCTGGTGCTAAAAAGTTTGAGAACCACTGCCTTAGGCGCTTGCTTCGCCGGCCTAAAGTTAGGTTGGATTGCGGCCATAATGTGGTTCTCCCCTTAATTAAGGGAACGAGTTGGGGTTGTCTTTCAGGTCTCCATCCAGCAAGATCCTACCTGTGGCACCAGCCCTGGCTTCTTCTCTAACGGAGAAGGCCCAACTGCATAATGGTTATTCTAGCTTTGGACTTGAGCAGGATAGCATTTCCTGAGAAAATAGAAATGAATGCAGATTATTGTGTTGTGGGAGCAGCAAACAATATGAGACACATCTGCGCTTAGCCAGGAGCCATTTATTTATTTGTTTATTTGCAAAAAGTGTTGAGAGGTATCCAGGGTATAACACTTTTCAACAATGTGCAATCCAACATAGCACTTGCTTTTGTCGGTCTCCAACTCATCCTTTTGCCTAGTGCCTGCGAGCAAAGCATGAAAGCAACAGCTCATCCATGTGTAACCTCTCTGAATGTGGAGGTCCCATTAGCTAGCATGGTTAATCATGGCTGATAGACCTCCCTCCATGAATTTGGAGGAACAAAGGAGGGGGCTATAGCTCAGAGGAAGAACATCTGCTCTGTATGCAGAAGGTCCCAGGTTTAACCCCTTAGCATCCCTAAAAATCAGGCAAGGAATAATCCCCCTCTGAAACCCTGGAGACCCTATGCCAGTCAGTGTTGACAGATGGATCAGACTCAGTATAAGGCAGCTTCCCAGTTTGTCTGATCACCTATGGATCAAAAGGTGTCTTCTCCCCATGGAAGGAATGTTTTACGCCTTGCACTATGGTGTTGCAGAAGAGCAACAAAACTAAATCCAAAGAGGGTCTTTCACTTGTGCAAGCATGAGAACACCAGTGGATCCAGTGAATTTTTTGTAGCACTGTGCAAATGCTTCTGCTAGTGCTTGCAGAGTCATGTTTGGAGCTATTTTACTTCTGCTTGCAGTTCTTTGGGTCCAACCCATAGAATCCGAGTATTGCAAAACTATAGTGCACTGCTGTGACTGTGTTGAAATGGGCAGTCTGCCAGACAACAGCGCTGCTGAAAAAGACAGTGACACAGCACAGATCGCCCCTCCCGTCCATGTACCTGCAATATTCACAATTTCCAGCTAATTTTATCTCCAGTGCCCTACTAAAGAACATCGTGTCTGGCTTGTGTGGATTGATAGGACTTCATTCCTCCATATAGAAACAGGTTTGATTACAGTTGTGGTTAGCCCTTAGTTCGTTATAATTTTCAACCAGTTCAACCTTTGTTGATTTTTGTGCTTGTGTGAGTGACTTAAAAAAAAAATGGTAACTATTACCGGTAAGTAAATAGGGTATTGTAATTAATTGGCATATGCAAATAAGCAATGGCTGCCTCTCTTTGGGGTAGTGGCATCCTTATTCAAGACACACAATGGAGATCACATGGATTTTTTTTCTACTGCATGGGAAATTCTCTTTTTTGCCCACCATGCCAAAGGCACATGAAACCAGAGAGGATCTTTGGAAAGCCTTCTTTGTGTTAAGGAAAACCTTGTGAATCTCTGAAGAACAGCATAAGAGTTATAAAATCTCAGATACTAGGGGAAGGCAGCTTTATAAGACCCAGCTGTGGGAGCTGATTACATTTTATTGGTTGGCATCCAAGCTCTGTCAATAGAGTCGTAATTATTATTAAAGGTCCCGATAAAAAGTACAGTTGTAAAATGACACGTCAATGAGTGTGTGCGCGTGCAAGATAAACGCTGTGATATTCTTAAATAATAACCCATAAAGGACCTTTTTTGTCTATGTTTTGTTTAGTCTCATTAAAGTAACAAGCAAGCAAAAAATTGAAGGATAATTTCGATTACGGCATCATGTTTTAAGGTTGCTCTGACTAGTAGTACATCAGTCAAGCACATGTTCCTACCTTTGGGTCATGTGATAAGCCACCATTTTATGGGCTGTGGAGGATTTTCAAGGAATGCTTTTTTTTTTTTTAACCTTCCGCGTAGTTCTTTTAGGTACATCACTCCCAAGAGAGGCCATCCAGGTGCTGTCCTTGTATACTTTTAGACAGCTGTTGAAGAAGCTTGTTGAAGAAGCTTTTATTCTTCACCCAGCTAGGGTGCCAATGTTTTAGTTCATTGGCCCAAAGGCAAGGTCAGCTGTTGGAAGACCAACTAGCCTAAACGTTTGTAAAAGGCAAGAGCTACCCTGATAAAGTTGTCTCTTTCCTCCCCCAAGAACTTCAGCATCCATTGTTGAGAGAAGATATCCAAAGTCTTTGCTGACTCATTACTTTTGAGGAGGTAATGAGATAAATTATAATGAGGTCTAGGAGTTTCCCCACAAACACATCTAAGGGCGCAATCCTCCCGCAGCCCTGGGCCATTGTAGGACATCTTGGGCTGGTCAAGAACCATTGCAAAAGCTGCCGTAAGGCAGTTTTGCCGGCTCCGTGCCATCACAGAGGCCTGCTGCACCAGCCTCCACGTGCCAGATCCATCTGATGTGCAGCCCAGGAGGGTGAGTGTTGCATTGGTGGGCACAAAGGCAGGATGGGGCAGGGGGAGGTTGGAGGAGGGGATTAATCAATGGAGCGGGGGGAAGGCAACAACGGGGTTGGGGGACCAGAATGGGGAGGGGGCGAGATCGGCAGCAGTGGTACACACCAAATCCTGTCCCCCATCCCAGGCCAGTTTCCCTTACACAGGGTGCCCGGATTTGCACCAGCAAAATAGCTGGCGCAGATCCGAGGAGACCCGTAGTGGGGGCAGGGACAGGGTAATGAAAGTTCCCTTCCCCCGAGGTAACCTCCCAGCTCCCGTTTTGTGCTCAGGATGTAGCGCTGCCTGCCTGCCCTGGCCTCACTGGAGTGGGCTGTGAGTGCTTTAACATTACACCAGAAGCAAGTCCTCAAACATTGCGGTTCAGAAAGCCTTCCCTTCTGCTTCACATCACTCCTCATTTAGTCGAAATTGCTGTATGAGGCTGTAGTTCAGTGTTAGAGCACCTGCTTTGCTTACAGAAGGTTCCAGGTCGGGCTGAGGAAAAACTCCCGTTTGAAAGTCTGCAGAGCAGCTTCCTGTCCTGCACATGATGATGACTGAAGAAAGGCAGCACATCGATAACGTATTCATGTCACAGAAAATTAATTTCGGAGTCATCCCCTCTCCCCTGCTAAGTGGGGTTCTATGAGCATTCTCAGTAGCCTTACCAAACAACAGTTCCCTGGAGTCTTTAATGGAAGCCATGACACTGAAAGTGGCATAAACCAGTATAGGTTTCTGTGTAGGTCCTGAGGTTGCAAGTTTCTATGGGAAAGAACAGGAGCCCCAGCAGGAAGCAAGAAAAGAGGAAGATTTTGAAGGTATTATCCGAACCCTACATCCTAAATTGCCAAAAATGGTGTCTCCTTATTTTTTTTACATTTTTATCCTACCCTTCTTCCAGGGGGCTCATGATGGCATACATGATGCTCCTCCATCCCTTCTTTATCCTCACAATAATCTTGTGAGGTAGTAGATTAAATGGAGAGATTGTGATTGGGTGAAGGTCACCCAGGGAGCTTCATGACTACAGCAGGATTTGAACCCAGAGTCTCCCTACTCCATGCCTGATACACTCATCACTTTACTGCTGGCTCTCAGGGCAAGAGTCATATGCTAAACCTATAATGCTAAAACTTGGGATGGTGAGACAGTTTCCTTTTCTTCTTCTGTTCCATGTCTGACTTCAGTATATGGGGATGATGAAGTATAACACCACGACTTCCATAAATCTGTTGACTTCTGATGAAAAACGTAACATGGGGGTTCATCTGTCTCCAACTCAGCAAACATCAAGGGCTGGTGTGTCTGAGCTGAAAAGCCTCCGTCTTAGCTGGGGAGGATGCCGCTGGAACACTCAAAGTGAGGCAAGCAGCTTTCAGCGGGGGTGGGGTGGGGGGTGGGGTGTCATTTGCTGCTTTCTAGCCTATGAACGATGAAGGTTCGCATTGAGTGCCCAGCGCAGAAAGAAATGACAGGAGACAGAGGCAATAATTTTTCCTCAAGGCCTTCTGCAGGACAGGAGGAGAAGGGGCGGAGGGAAGCAAGCAAGGTTAGTCAAACAGCTAACCTACATTTTTTTTCCAGGAGCCAGAATTAGTTCCTCTGGCAGATGAAATGCTGCTCTTAACCTTACCTTCTCTCCCTAGCAAGCATTTTCCTGAATGCTTAACACTTGAGGCTTGCAACTGACAGGGCATTTGTCTTTGGAGCCTTCCTTTCAGGAAAAGGAGAAAGTGATATGCACATGTGTCTGCACAGAGCAATTCCCATACGGTCCCCACAGGGGAAAATGGCTCACTTCAGGGCACTCTGCCCTGTCCTTGGTGCGCTGAGCATCACTAGTGTCCTGCTTTGGGGGCTCTCTCAGCCCCTCTGGACACAGTCGTACTTCTGAAGCTAAGCTGGTCCGGTTGTGAGCACTGCCTGAGCGGGAGCCTGCCTGGGAAGCAAACACAAGCTATTGGGAGTTCTCTGGAAAAGGAGCTGCAGCTCAGTGGTATTGGATTTTTCCTGCCCATTTCCAACAAGTGGTAGAACGTATCTAGAAGGTTCTAGGTTCGATGATCCCTGGCATCGCAAAGTAGGTCTGAGAAAGTCCCTGTCTGGACTCTTCAAGAGGTGATACCACTCAGTGTTAACAATGCTGAGCAAGAGAGGGGCCATTCATCTAAGTAGACAACAGCTTCGTAGATTCACCTTTGACTTATTACAAGAAACTAAAGGCCAAGCTAGATGTTCCTGCTTGTAACATTTACTATAGCTTACCTCATTCATTGCTTCCATACACCACATCAGTGGCTGAGGATGGAGGGGTTGAAGAGGATGCTATGACGTGAGGTCAGCCTAGCCATCAAGCCAGAAGGATAATTCAGTAGGTTCATTCTCTCAAAAGGCTAAACTGTATCACTGGAATTCAGCACAACTGAATCATGCACTATAAACTGCCACAAAGATGGCCCAATCCTATGGGCACATTATGCTGGTGAAACGTGTGTTCCGCCAGCATAACATACTTTACAGCTGATGCAAATCTGACTATCCCGGAGCGAGCGGCCTGGCCAATGTCGCAAGCGGTGAGCAGCCAGGTTCACACAACGATGGACACCAGATGCCTGCCAATGCAGGTAAGTCTGCACAGGGGTCGGGAGGGAGGCAGGGAGGGGTGGAAAGGGACAGGGGTGGGTGGAACGGGGCAGCAATGGGGGTGGATGGATCAGGCCAGGGAGGGGGGCAGGTTTGGTGGCAGCAGCGCCCACTGAATCCTGACTCCCTTCTCGGGCTTGATCCAGCTGCACAGGTTGACGCGGGCTTGCACCACGGTATTGCTGGTGCTAGTTCTGGTTGACCCATGGCGACTGCTGGGGCTTACCCCAGCATGTTCCCTTGCCCCGAGGAGGCCTCAGCATACCAAAACTCTCCCATGGGATATGGCAGATGCCACATTGGTGCAGAGACATACAGTGGATTGGGCTGAGAGTCCATTTATCTAATTGACTCAATAGCAACAATTATTAGCTCTCTGTTCTTTGGTTTATGTACCTCTTCAAGAAGGAGGCATGTGGACATATTGAAATGTTAGTACCACCTCACCATCCCACGACGATTACATTTTTAGCCTGTTCTTTCTCCAAGGGGAACAGGATGATGTACCATATTCTCTCCCCCTCTATGTTGTCCCTTTTGTGCTCACAACAGCTCTGCAAGGTAGGTCAGGCTTACAGACAGAGTGCCTGCCCCAAGATCATTCAGTGAACTTCATGGCTGAGTGGGTAACTGACCCCAGGAGTCCTCATTATTAAAGTCATGCCTTTGGGCCTAAAATCCTGAAACAATACCAGGATTTGTCCATCTTTTTCTTGCAAAACATTCCCTTCACATAATACAGTTTATAGCACTTTCTAGCTTCTGCCAACTACAGTGGGTGAAAATCTTCCCCTCTTCTAGCAACTTCAAGACCATTCAAGCTTTGCATACTGAACAAGACCAGGTCATTTGCTATGTATGATTCTTGTATTCACTTGCTCAATATTTCACACTGTGCAACTGCATTACAGAACTACAAGCCAAAAGACACCCGTTACTGTAGAACAGTCACACCTTGCACTGAGATGTTTTTCAGTGACTCTGAAAGTGGGATAGCGATGATGGTGGTGAAGAGCCACACAAATACTGAATTTAATTCTTTCAAATACCCATTACTCCTAGCCAGATTGGTAGGCTCATCAAGGGATAAAGTATCTGCTTTTGTGTTTTTACAGGTTGTGAATTCAAATCCTGTTTGGAGCATTTTTAAGTCTTTCAGTGAAAGTGTTCTCTCTCTCTCTGTTCCTCTCGGTGTGATGCGAGAGAGAGAGAGAGAGAGAGAGAGAGAGAGAGAGAGAGAGAGAGAGAGAGAGAGAGAGAGACCCAAATCCTCTGCATGCAGTTACTCTTATCAGCCCAAACCATGTTGCCAGGGACTCAAACATTTCAACAGCTCTTTGTGCTCAGGAAGCAAACCGTAATACGTTGAAGCCTGATTTTGCAAAAATGTTGCATCCACAAGGAGGGCTTTGCTTCCTGTGAAGTAGAGGGATGTACTTTGAACTGTCTATCCTTTCATTCTGAATTTCTCCTCCCTTCCCATTCCTTTTTGCCTGTAATCCTGCAGCCGCCGCCTTTGTCTTCATAAAAAGACCTTTCTGCCTCAATCAACAGAATGAGAAGACTTGCCTGTGTTTGTATATTTGGTATTAAAAAGTACTCAGCTTTTGGTAGGTCTGGTATGGAATCTGTAGAAGGAATGCAGTTAATTAGCCCCTTTTTTATGCCAATGTCAATATGTTTCTTATTACAAACATGGGGCCATATTGGTATGGGGTGGGGCCATATTGGTACCCTCAGGTGGTAATTTACATGAAAATTCTGGAGCGTGTTAAGCTTTAAACAACATCCTAGATAGCCTGGTGAATAAGGTTGGCAACTGCCTTTTCTATGAAAAGTTAGAAATTTGACTCCTGTTAACAACATCAGCAGCACAAAATATTCAGATTTGTGTTTCTCTCCCTGTAAATGAATGCATTCTTAACACTAACCAAGTTTGTTTTGGTAAGTAAGAGAAAAAAAGAAGTATTTGAGATGCAAAGTCAACATAAGCTTGGCTATGCCGGCCAAATTGGGATTTATGCTAAACCAGGGACAGCATTGACCTCCAACAAGATTCAGTGCCCTGCCCAGTCCTCCCTTCCTATGCGTGCTGCTCCCACATATGGGATGCTCTCCTGGTGACCCTCTCCCTGCCTCAGCCTCCCTTCCACATGCAGAAAAGCTTTGAGCACCCAATGGCACATGGAGATCACACAGACTCTTTGTGGGGGTATTAAAATTTTCCTCATGCAGTGTGGATTCAAAACAGATGCAGCATAGAGATGCATATTAAAGACACAGGACCACTTTGTAAAATGCATGAGTCCAGTTTGAACTTGCACCAGTCATAAGTGATAAGTCAATATAGATTACTGAGTTCATCCCCTCAGAAGGAGGTTTTAGGTGAACCTCTCTGTCTGGCTGGCATATATAATGACAGTGGTTCCCAACCTGTGGTATGCGGACCACAGGTTGGTGGTATGTGAGCAGCCGGCAGCCAAGTTGGCGGCTGCCATGCCGCCCGCTCCGCGCCAGAGGCCCAAAAACAGCGGATTGAACTCTGCCGAGCCAGCAGAGCTCGAGCACATGGCCTTTCTGAGCAGGGAAGGGCCCTCCCGCCTGCCCCTGCTCCTTACCGTCATCTTTGTGTGCTCTGGTGCTGATGCAAACCAGGAAGTAAGTGCCGATGATGTCATCGGCACTTAATTCTGGTGGCTCCGGTGTGTCAGAGGCTCCAGAGGTGTTATGCCAGCAAAAACTGTTGAGTACCTCTGACATAGAGTATAAAAGACCTGGGTTCAGGAACCAGCTCAGAAAAGTCTCTCTGAAAAAGCCACCCATCCTGTCAGACTCCAAACTATTTTTCTCTGAGTAGGAGGAGTTTGAGACCACCATCATCCCACACATACACACACACATTAGGACTACTACTTAAGTTCACAGTTGGCTGCAGACTATTGCTGGAGCAACACTACAAACTTGTCAATTTGCTTTGCATCCAACTTTGCCTTGTAACCAACCCCACTGTGTCTTTGTTTTTCCCCCACATGTGGTGGAAATGCATTAAGCCTTAAAAAAAATACTGGAGAATGGTGGTTAATACTTTTAATGAAATGTTGCATTTACAAATACCACCCAACTCTCTGGTTTGTCTTTTAAATGCTGGGGTTTGTCCAGAAGTTTATTTAGAGCCAGGATTGTATTTATTAACAGCTCATATTCTCTGTGCCCAATATTGGAAGGTTAATGTTAGACCAAAGAAAAGGAAAGTAATGAATAAGTGTGGATTTATTTGAAACTGACTGTCTGGAAAAATTCAACTATGAACTCCAGGAAATGATGCAAAGCTGGAAGCCAGTTATTGAATATGCATATAGGAATATCGTGATGTCTGACATGGGAATGGAATTTATGAAATGGTTACTTGGGTGGTTTTGTCCACTAAGAGGTCATTTGTGTATTCTTTAGTGTCATAATTTTTTTTATTTATAACCATGGTGAGCTGTCCATGGTGCTGATCACATGTGGCCTCTCCTGGGCTTTTGCTGAGCTTTGCCAGAATGTGTCTGTGAATTTCAGTTTGGAACAGGAGAGATGGACAGATAGTGCTGTTCTGACAGCTGTCTGATGACAAAGAGGGCTATTGGCTACCTTCTTACTCAACTTGCTGATCTTACCATTCACCCACCCTATGTTTATGCTGCTGCTATTGTTGTGCTTTGATGGTGGTATATGATCTTTTAATTTGTTGTTTTAGGGGCTGTTTGTTTTTATTATTAGCTTGCAGGAAATGCAGGATATAAATCCCTAAACTAACTAATTGACTAAATTCCCTTCTGTGGTTTGAATACACTAGAAGTTGGCATTTGCATGTTTTATACCTGTCACAGTCTGACTTGCAATGACCACGGTACACAGGCAATGGAATTAGGATGATCGTCCGGCTCCACAGTATTATGTCTTTGTAGAGGGGGTTTGCAGATTTTCAAGTTATGAAAGCTACTTCTCATTCTGTACTGAAACTGCCCCATAATAATTACCAGTCCACAAAATGCTTCGATTTTCAGGGATCTGTCTTGATTGGATAAACTGTAGGCTTTCTTCTGAACTCACAAAATCCAGCCTGTAGATTCTGTCCTAGAAGAAGAAAGACAAATGCAATGAGTGAAGGTCTGAGAAAGGGACGTGTATGGGTATTTAGCAGAGGGCGGGGTCAATGGTGCAGTTCCATTCCTGCCTGTATGCATTCACTCTGCATGTGGAGAAGAAGGTGTGGAAAGGGCCATAATACAAATTCATTTTTAAAAAAATCAACAAAAACTTTAATTAAGAACAGTGGAGTTAGATCAACACCTTGAATTGGTTCCTCACTGTCAAAAGCCTGGGGGAAGAGAATAGACTTTACTGATAATCTGAAAAGTGCAATAGAGTAGGCTTGGCCTACTTCCCCAATATATATCTCCTTTAATCCTCAGTGCATATGTAGCTGATCCATGCGATCTGCCTGGAAGACAGGTGCAATCATTTATTCCATCAGAATCGTTATCCACAATGACTCAGAATGGTTTTGGGGTTATCCTGTTCCACAGGGTTTTTTTTCTCATGAAACTGGCATGTTCTCTCATGGGATGTTTTGTCCTGTGACGATGGCATCACTGCTGTAGTTACAGATGGATTCTTTTGGAGACCTGAATTTTCTTGACATAGGGAGTCCTACTATGATAGGCTTTGGCTGCTTTAGTCAAAGGACCCTTAAATGGTCTTTTGTATTTCCTGCATCTGTGGGGTGTCAACACACACCAACCTGCAAGTTCAAATGGACGATGGAATGATTAAGTGCCCTCCTCACAGGAGAAGCAGCAGCTATGTTTAGGTGGTCTTTGTTGTTCTGCCCTAAGATTACATCTCTTTGCAGAACTATGAAATGTTTATCCACCACTAGATCAGCCTTATTTTGAGAGACTATAATTTGAACTTAAAATGATGGCATCCTGAGTTACATACTACACTAGAGGCATAGTTATTTCAAGTCAATATGAGCAAGAGCAAGAGAATGAATGGAGTAAATGGGAAGGAATGAGAGGGGTATTTTGAGAGCCCCCATTCATTTATTGTTATCTTTTAAAAAACTTTACACTGTAGAAATTGCTGCAACAGCAGAAGCTTCAAAGCACAGCTGCCTCCTAGTGGTGGTCATTTTTTTTTTTACTCCCACTGCCCTGGGAAACCTGGCTTCCTGGGGCAGTTACTATGGGCAAAAAGATGGCTCCGTTTGTCCCAGACAGTACCCAGAGAAGGGTCTCTGAAGGTGATCTCAATATCGACACCCTACAGCCTGCCTGTCTCTCTCTAGATCAGATCAACGCAGCCCATGGCAGCAGGAGGCTTACCTGCTGGCTGTGCCCTTCTGTGGAAGGAGTCTGGCTTTGCAGTGGCTCCACTCCTACCTAGAGGGTAGGATTCAGGCGGTGGTGCTGGGACACTGCTGTCTACCCCCTTGGCCATCAGCTTGTGGAGTCTCTTAGGATTCCATCTTGTCTCCCATGCTGTTCAACATCTACCGTATATGAAATGACTAGGAGAGGCTGTGTGTCCCTTTCTGCGGAAGGCAGGTCTGGCCAGTGCAATAGGTTTGGCCAGCTTAGCCTTCAGAATTCCTTCCCAGGGGGGAGTAGACCTGCCACTTCCCTGCTGGCATTTCAGGGCAGGGGTCAAGACTTTTTTATTTGGACTAGTAGTCTTTCATTGTCTGGTTTGATGGATTGTTTTTTCTGGCTCTGTAGTGTTGCCGATTATTCATTTTGTTTCGCCTCCCCATTGAGGCCCATCTGGCCTCCTCATTGTCAGTTTTTTGTCCACTAGCCAAAACCTTTTTGCTTAGGCAGGCATTTCAGTTAAGTTGATGTCTCCCTACATTGTTTGGTGTTCTCTGAGCTGATTTTTAGCCTCAGCTAATGTTTGGTTTGTTTGAATTGTTCTGATGTTATTATGTAATGTTATTATGTAATGTTTTATTATTGTTTATTTCATTTTCAAAATATTATTGATGATTGTACATTTTTTTCTGAATATATTGTAAGCTGCCTTGAGGACCCATTTAGGAACAAACTGTCAGGGTAAAAACTTCTCCAGATAAACAGATAAATTAGGGCAGCTCAGCCAATTGCCAGTCTCTTTGTGCATTACAATATATCCATATTTCCACTGTTTCTCCTCTTTATTTTTAAATAAAAGTAAAAATATCTTGGAGGTAAAAAGGCATTTAACATCCATGGTGAAAGGGGCCTCTGACATCCCTCCAACTCTTTGAGAGAAACTTGTGCTTTATCAGACTCCAGAGTTTCTTTATACAGCTCTGTATTCAGCCACAGGGTCAAGAAAGAGAGGAATTAATGATGCTTCACAATTCTTTTCCAGACTGTGGATAGTCTTACACAAACAACTCCCTGCTCACAATGTACACCCCTCTCTGCCCACACAGATCACCATGGTTTTCAAATGACCTTCAAAGAGCAACAGTGGGAGGGAAGAAAACTCAGCCTAGAGTAGCAGGCCACATACTCCGATACCAACAGGCGCACATAGAAGAAAACCTCTCTGTGCAATAGCAGGAAGGAGGCAAGAGAGAGACCCTGCTTTCCTTATTGAGTGCCTGTCAAAAGCAGGTGTGTTGACAAACAATTTCATTCTAAGAAGAGGCTGGGGAATGAAGGGATACAAGCAGGATTCTTACTTGTGAGATGTTCAAGGGACGTAGGTTACAATTCTTGACAGCACAGCTCCGTTGAAGTCGATGGATGGGTGGCAGAAAGGAATTCATCCTGAAAACAGCAAGAGGAGATTTCTTGATGCCTGTTACTAATGACACCCTACATGCTTGTAAATGAATATTTTACACAATTTACTTCTAGTTTACTCTTTGCTGTTTATGCAGTTGACTGCTTTGTATGTCTCCAGGTTCTGCTCTGGAAAAAAAAAGAGACCTAGTCAGTTTCAGAGTCATTTTCCAGTCAATTTCACTTTCAAGTCCTCCCTAATGCAGAAATAGCAGTTGCTGCAGCTGATAGCTAATTTGCTTTTAAAATGTTTCTGATGTTGTATTTCCCCCCAGTTGCTTCTTTGGGGTTTTGTAATTTCCTTGAAACATCTCTATTAGTCTTATGCTTACAGAAAGTTTCCCCAGACTGAAAGTTTTGATTAAATATCAAACTTTGAATTTATGAGATAAAGCAGCCTTTCATGCGTTTAATCTGAGGGGTTGAGAATTGAGGGGCTTAGTTCAAATCGATATGCAGACACCAACTCCTCTCCTCTCTCGGCACTTTGGCCTCATTGTCCCCTGAGGGAAGCAAGGCTGCAGTGACAGAAGTCACAGCCAACAGATTCCTTGGCAGAGTCTAGATTCCAGACTGAGATCCAAAATGGATGTGATGTGGGAAATCTGTGAATGAGGTCTGCCTCTCCCCCCTCTCATTTTAATAGCAGCTAAAGGGCTGGGAGTGTGTGATTTGGAGTGGGACCCTGGAGCAGCAGGATTAATCTTTTTATCCTATGCCATTTCCCCAAAAAATCTGTTTGTCTCACAGGGCAAAACATATACAGTATGTATGTACCATATGACTGCCTATCACACCTACTTTGTCTCTTAGTAATCACTTCCTGTGCCACCCACCTCTTGACCAGCCTCTGTGGTACTGCTGTCTCCCTCCACAGCCACTTCTGACCTATGTGCTAAGAACTTTTATCAGAGTTCCTTCTCTGATTAGACCCTTCTTGCCAGAGTTCCTTGTGTTTTCTCAATTCTTCACTGCCATTTCATTCAGGTTCCTCTTTTTTCAGTCCATTCTCTACTCTGTAATGTTCCTTCAGCCTCCTTGCCATTGTGCTCCATGACATTCAGAGACCATTGCCCAGTCCACAGCTTCCCTTAGTAGGCCTCAGTCCAAGCTAACATGCCCAAACTCTCTGACTGCTTAAATTATTACAGCATATTACAATTTATTACAGTGAAACATAAAATCCAGAGGATTAAACTGAGCCTAAATTTGGATTTCAACTCATCACATCTGGGATTAGCCTTTGCACTGCACTGGCCTTCCCTCGCCTTCCCTCGCAGCACAGTAAGGTTTGTTCTAGTTCTAGTGAGCTCGAGTGAATCTCAATCCAGGTTGAGATTCAGCCCAGCACCTCCCCCCCCCCCAATTGTTGTATTCAGCATCCCTGGCAGTTGCAAACCTTGATAAGTACAAGTGAGGTCTCTATCTCTCTGTCACAGGCTGCACAAACTCTAGCTGTACACTTTGTGCAGCTCAGCAACTATTCAGGAGCAATTCTTCTGAAAAACCTTCTACAGTGCTAATTTCATGTATCCTAAAGAGAGGTTGCTGGGGAAATGAATATAAATGAACGAACAGAGCTGGGTTCCCATTCCCATCAGAGTTTCAGCACCGCCACAGTGCTGAGGAACCAGGCGAGGAAGAATGTCCCCTGGGAGCAGAAGCTAAACTTTTCCTCTTTCCTTCGAGAATTATGGAATAGGTTAAAAAAAAACGCACCCTTGTATTTAACACTTCTTTAGTGCTATCATAATCCTGATCTCCTCCATCCTTACCACAAATAATAATAGGATGAGCAGGTACACCAAGAGTCTGAAGGACAAAAGCACTATGAAAGCTTTAATTGGACAGAGGCAATAGTTGCAATCTGTCACAGATTGTGCAATCTGTGTACCACCCACCCACCAGGAACAGCAAGGAGACCGGCAGCCACACACCAACAGGGAAGTTACCGGTACTTTGCACTCATAGGGCCAAAGAGTTCAGGTGATCTACAAAGACTTCCAACCGAGGTTCTCTTGCTAGTCTGAGCAAGGAGACTGCATTTATTGGCCCTGCCCTGCAGTTCAACTCCTGTAGGAAAAAATGGGTGTTGTTCTTATCCCTGCTTATGGAGTAGTAGACAAAGAAGGAACTCTTTCCCACGAGTTGCTCTCTACAACCCGATGAGCTGCTCAGAATATCCCTGAATTGGGGCTTCTAACTTGCTTCAGTCAGCGGCTTGCCAAATCATTTTCTAAAGAAGGGGGGGGGGCTGCACTCATGCTTGCATGTGCTTTCCTTCCTGTTTCCATTTGTGGATATATTTGTGCTTAAATTATGCTTGTGAGCCTGATTGTGTGTGAGTGGCAGCTGAGAACACTAACAAGTTGCCTACTTGCAGATACAATTGCTTCATCAGGAGGATGGAGAAAGAAGATAATGAAGGCTGTTAAAACAGGGACCAGCTCTGCCAAACTTGTTTTGCTTCATAAATATTCATCAACTCTCCCTCCCATCTCCTCACCCTTGGGCTGGTTCTATTAACGGGGAACCATTAGCTGCAGATTGAGGCCAGAACATTAACCACAACGGAAAAAAGAGGTCCTATTTGGTTCATACCTGGTGCTTCTCTAGCAGTAGCTAGAGGCTGACTTAAGCATCGTGCTGGAATGATTCCTACTAGCACAGATAGAGCTGTTTTAAACAACCATCTTGGGAATAAGCAAAAAAGATAAAAAAAATCCACAAATAAAAATAACTCACAGTTGTCTGGTAAAACAGGGGCTGACTCCTTCGCACTTGCAAAATGGTTTCCCCTTGTTCAAGAGATTGGAAGAAAGCCTGAGGCATTTTCTGGGTTTGAGCTCTTTGGGCATTTCTGTGCTCCAAAATCTACACTGGGTTTAAACCAATTTAACTGTTATGGTTTCTCTCAAAGCATCCTAAGAGCCGTAGTTTGATGAAGGTGCTGTGAATTGTCTGTGAACCTCTGTCACAGAACTACAGTTCCCAGAGCTCCCTAGAGAGAGGGAATGATTACTAAGCCAGTTGTCCATGGTGTGATCCAAGCAGCGTGACTCCCCTACTCAAAAAATGGGATGCAGAGCAGGCATTTGCCAATCAGTGTAGCAGGGGTGGGCTCAGTTTTCAAGAGAGCTGAGCTGAAATAAACTAATTTTTGCAACATGTTCTTGCTCTTATAAGAAGACATCCTTCTTCTTAACAGTTGTTCAGGGGGGCAGGTATGAAGGCAGACAACAGACAAAAGAAATTATTTCTTTACCCAGTGTGTAATTGGTTTGTGGAACTCCTTGCCACAGGATGTGGTGATGGCACCTGGCCTGGATTCCTTTAAAAGGGGATTGGACAGATTTATGGAGGAAAAGTCCATCACAGCTTACAAGCCGTGATGGGGAAAAGCAACCTCCTGGTTGTAGGAGTAGGTTTTCTCTGTGCCAGGTGCAAGGGAGTGGCGACTGGACACAGGTATCTTGTTGTCTTGTGTGCTCCCTGAGGCATCTGGTGGGGCCACAGTGTGATACAGGAAGCTGGACTAGATGGGCCTTTGGCCTGATCCAGCAGGGGGGTTCTTATGTTCTTAAGGCAGCAGGGGTTGCAAACATTTTCAGAGAAAGGAACCTACTGGCTCATTCATGAGGCAACTGGGTCAGTGTTCCTTGTGCTGATGTGTAATGAAAACATCAATGCAGTGTGGCAAGACAGGGACAATGGCCCAGATAGGCCCCTGTTCCAAGAAGCAGATGCTTTTTAAATGGAGGTAGCAACCTGTACTTACTGGGGTGTCATTTCAGTGGGGATGAGAGTTGAGTGTTAGCCCAAAGAATCATAGGAGAGGTGAGTTTTGAAGGAAAGAATGGAAGCAGAAAGACATATTGGTGTTCTGGGAGGGAGTTCCAGGCATAAGAGACAGCAGTAGAGAATAGAGTAGAGCAGTAGAGAAGAGAAGTAGAGAAAAGTACAGCAGTAGAGAAGAGAGCAGGAGTTGAGGACTGGTAAGACCACAAGGCTTACTGAGAGAGCCCTGATTTTACACTTTGGTTTTCACATTCAACTAAATAGGGTTCTCAGTAACACAAAGAACCTTTTGCCTGTATGACCAGCGGGACTCTATTTTAGGAAAACGGCAGAATTGTGTTTCTTGCAGAACCTTGGAACCCTATTGCAGGAAGAAATTGGGTTACCCAATCCAGACCCAGAAAGAACCCGTGACTCTTAAGAGCAGAGTGAAGGGACAGAGTAAATTGTCCCTCTTAATAGAAGAAGGGACAATTTACCATGTATGAATTATCCCATCAATTCAGCACTATGATGGCAAAAGTGGTAGCTAGTGATTTTTTTAAAAAAAATCTTCTCTGCAATCTCAGCAGTCCTGGTCCAGAACCCTTTCAGAAGGACCTGACCCTTGCCATCCTAATTCTGGCAGTTGGAGCTATTGTCAGTTTGAGATAGAAAAAATAATAATCGCAGGAGGCGTATCCTAAAGCGGGTGTTAGTTTCAAGCAAGGCACTTGTTTTTTGTAGAGGTACTAAAGACAGCCATTTAAAAAAATCTGCTTCTGTCAAATTAAAAGCTTTTACAGTGCTTTTGTTCTTCTGGCTGTTTGGGTGTCTGGTCATCATCTCATTTAAATTCTGGGTGAGGTGTATACAGTTTTGCTTGGGGGGGGGTTGCACATCGAAATAGGTCATGGGGTTAGAGTTTAGAATATGAGGATTGAAGGAGTAAATGTTAATGACCCACTAATGTCTCATTGGAAAATGAAGGCTAATTAGATTGCACATTATATTTCCAGTGATTTTCACTTCACCTCCTTTCTCCAAGGGAAATTTCCATGAAAACAAGTCAACTTGTGCTGCTGCTACCTACTTTTTTCTATGTGAAATTCTATTTGAAATTGAAGTTTGTGTAAACACACAATTAATTGGTGACAATTATGGTGATATCACCAGGAGAGGATTGTGACTTTTTAATAAGAGAAGGGCTGCACTGGTATATTTATTGTCTTTTTGACCAAGGATTTCAATCTTTCCCTCTAAATACTGAAACAAAAAAACAGCACTGTGGTTGCAATATATTGTGGAGGCTAAGTTTAGGACTAGAGAGGCAGTCAGTGCAAACCAGTGGCTAATCTTAGATCTGGGACCCTTGAGACCAAATTTTACCAATTTGACCAAGAATTATTTGTGAGGCCTTAAGAAGCAAATAACTGTTTTCAACTTCAGTTCACCATCCACAAAGCACAAATAATAGCCACCTATCTCATGCTTTGTGAATGCCCCGCTTTGTGAGTTTGTTTTTTATTTTTCACATTTGTATACTGCCCTTCCTCCAAGGAGCTCAGAGTGGTATACATATTTCCTCCCCTCCTTTTGTCCTCACAACAACCCTGTGAGGTAGGTGAGGCTGAGAGATAGTGACTGGCCCAAGGTCACCCAGGAAGCTTCACGGCTAAGTGGGGATTTGAGCCTGGATCTTTCAGATCTAAGTCTGACTCCTGATCCACTACACCATCCCATATGTCACCAGTGGTGAAGCTGCCAAGGAGGACCCAGCACCCTGAGTAACTAATCAGGATGACATATACTTTGCTCCTGTTAAGACAGCGATTGTCAACCAGTGTGCTGTGGCACATTGGTGTGCTGCAAATGGTCTGCAGGTGTGCCATGGGAGTTTGGGGGAGGGTCATTTATTAGTAGGGCCATTGGGGAATGTGAGCCAGAAGTGTGGTGTGCCTTGTCAGTTGTCAAAAACCGATCGTGTGCCTTGACAATTTTAGTGCCTTGTCAGTGTGCCATGAGATGAAAATGGTTGAAAATCGCTGTGTTAAGTAGTTTGCCATCCCTGGTTTTACAGAGTATTTAGGATTAAGTAATAAATAGCATTTTAGAGCCCTATTTTAAGTTCCTTCTGCCAATGCTCTGGCAGTTGTACACTGACTTCCCAATGTAATGAAGAAGCCCTAAGTTGGCAGTTTGAATTCCAAACTCCACTGTTGGCTGCTCCACTGTTGGCTGCATGTTTACTCTTCATGTAAAACTTCTTGCCATGTGGATTTTATCACACTGTCTCATGGTAAAGTCATAATGTTGTTGTCAGACCTGAATCTGTCACCGGTGAGCATGGGGTAAAACCAAAGTAGAGGGGACTGAACTGTAGAAAGTAGAGCAGGACTGTCTTTATACAATAAAAGCAGATCTCCTAGTTGTTTAGATCAGTGAGCAAATCGTACATGGAAGTCTTTATAGGGATCAGAAAGTACCTGGCCTATTCTAACCTATTGGTGTAAGCAGGTATGGGTAGTCTCTTTACAGTTTTCTTTTTTGGTTGGGTGATTTGGGTGATGGTGTGCAGGCTAAATCCTTACTTCAGGTGGTTACCAACTCTAGACCCACAGGGAGTCTTCATTGTGTGCATTTGCATTTTTAGATGTTAGCCTGTTTCCAGAGTCTTTTTCCTGGAACATAAAAGACAGAGCATTGTCAAATGCCCAAATGATCACTGCGGAGAATGGCTTCTTTAACTCTAAATCCATACCATTCTCACATTAGGAAAATCTGATATTTTTAGGTTCCAAGGTTGAAACAAAGGGACCAGCTGCATATCAGAGTCCAAGTCTATATCCGTACATACACATGTACATATATATTTTGCACTTTGTACTTCTTATTTGTATTCTTCTTTGGAGAGAGTTGTTATTTAAAGACTGCTGATTCACTAGCAGTCTTCCAAAACGTTATTCATTCTTTTTAATGCCTTGGATTTTATAAGGGAAAAAAAACTCCCAGCAAATTGCAGGATATCTAATTAGGAGCTTTGAAGAAAAGATGACAAAGCACCAGGCCATGGAAATAGAAGTTGATAGCTGGTTTGCAGCCAACAGCTAGACAAACTGGGCAGGCCTGGCCCAAGCTGAAGTGGCCGCCATGTTTTCCCCTGTTTCCCCCCTCCTTCTTTGCTTTCATGTGGTTTGTGTGTGGCATTAGTGTGCACCCTGACCCTCTTCTGCCACTTCGGCCTTTCCTGCCTGGCCATTTCTTCAGAACAGGCTGGGCACCAAGCATGTTGGCCAATCTGTTTAACGACGTGGCCAGATGGTTAAGGAGTAGGATAGTGACCCCAGAGTGCCCTGCTCCCCCTTACCTCTGCCTCCTCCACACTTCCCCATCTCCTGCCTCTTTGTTCTAACTCAGTGGTTCCTTCAAGAACAAAAAGAGTCTGGGCAAAGCATGATGGGAGCAGAGCCCCCTTCACGTCCCAGCATCCTCCACCCAGCTTGTTGGTTTGCAGAAGCAGATGGGTGGGTGAGGAGGAGACAGTGGAGGCAAAGCAATCCTGTATGGGTCCTATTTCGCCTGGAAGGGTAGCTATCAGGACAGGATCACTGTGGTCTGCTGCTGCTTTTTCTAGCACCCCTGCTGCTACAATTGATTGTGGCAGCATTGCTGGAGGAAGAGATGAGGCCACTGCCCGGATCCTCTTTTTGCTTGCTTTTAGCACTCAAGGAGAGGCTCAGAGCTCAGGTGGGTGGTGGGCCTGGGGAGACCCTCCCTCCTCATCAGTTCACTATCTCTCCCAACCCAGTGCTTGAAGCATCTGCTGCATCACACCTTGTGGCTAGCTGCTGCCAAGACCTCAAGGGTGACAGGGCACTTGTGATCAGGTGCTTGTGGACATTCGTGTGCCCACCCCTCTAACGGGTGGCTCTCTTTAAAGTACCCCCCCCCCAAAAAAAAACTTTTCTGGGAACGATATAGCTGACAAATACCCAAATAGTATGCTGACTGCTTTCCCAACTGCCTTAGAAGACCAGAACACACATCAAATGTGTCTGGCCATGAATAGGTGTTATTGCACAGACACTGGATGTTTGCTGGTTGATAATGGGGACCACCGCTTATCACACCAAAAATGACTGTGGCATCC
The DNA here is from genome assembly GCA_026170595.1 of Plestiodon gilberti rubricaudatus. Lineage (NCBI taxonomy): Eukaryota > Metazoa > Chordata > Lepidosauria > Squamata > Scincidae > Plestiodon > Plestiodon gilberti. The sequence continues at coordinate 114,088,321 of JANXHW010000005.1, forward strand.
CTAAACTCATGTGCCCCAAGCTCTGAATGGGGTTGTACTCCCTCTGAAGGAGCAGGTCCGCAGCTTGGGGGTTCTCCTGGATGCGCAGCTGCTCCTGGATTCCCAGGTAGCGGCTGTGGCCAGGGGGGCTTTTTCCCAGCTTCGGCTGGTGTGCCAGCTGCGACCGTACTTGGATCGTGCAGACCTGGCCACAGTGACCCATGCCCTAGTGACATCTAGACTAGATTACCGCAATGCGCTCTACGTGGGGCTGCCTTTGAAGACTGTTCGGAAACTGCAATTAGTGCAGAATGCGGCGGCCCGGGTGGTTGCCGGGGCTTGTCGGTTCGACTCAGTCGGACCGTTGCTTCGGCGGCTACACTGGCTACCGGTTCGTTTCCGGGCACAATTCAAAGTGCTAGTTTTGACTTTTAAAGCCCTTAACGGCTCGGGTCCAGGGTATTTGAGGGACCGCCTCCTTCCTTATAATCCGACCCGTACTCTGAGGTCATCAGGGGGGGCCCTGTTGACCGTGCCGCCATTGGCGGAAGTGAGGGGGATGGCGGCGCGGAGTAGGGCCTTCTCGGCGGTGGCGCCCCAATTGTGGAATTCCCTCCCCGTGGAACTAAGAACGACTCCCTCTTTAGAGGCTTTTCGGCGGGGCCTTAAGACGTTTTTATTCAGGACTGCTTTTAATGTCTGACACGGTGGGCTGACTTTTTAACAAATGGTTATATATGTAAATGCTGGTGACCCATTGGGGTTGTTTTTAATCTCAAGTGTTTTTAATTATTTTAATGTGTTTAATTGTTTTAAAGTTGTTTATATGTATTTTAATATGTTGTAAGCCGCCTTGAGTGCCTTCGGGAGAAAGGCGGGCTACAAATTCTTTAAATAAATAAATAAATAAATAAGCTCACATTCACGTGTACAATTACCATTGTTGGAAAGACTTCTGAGAAGGTCAAGTCAGAGGTCAGCCTATTCTTGGCCCAAGCCTGGGGCCACCTTTCAGCACACCATCTGCCCTGGAAGTACAGTCCAAACCCAGTCCCACCAGCCACATCAGACTAGCAGCCCAATCCTATCTAAATCTCCCTGCTGATGCAGCCACGCCACCAGAGTGTGTGTGTGTGAGTGTGTGTGTGTGTCAGTGTGTGTCAGTCAGAGGTCTCCAGATAAGGGAATATATGTTCTTTTTGTCCCTGGGATAAGCCCCTGCTGCCCTGTTGGTTCTATTCGGACCTGCACCACTGATTTTGCTGATGCAAGACTGAGTGGACTGATGCAAGACTGGTAGATGGATTGAGGCTGGGAAGGGGGATACAATATCAGTGGAGCTGCTGCCACCAATAACCACCCCTTCTTGGCCTTGGCACAACCCCTCCCTGCCCAGGTTTCCACTTCATTCCTCCCCCTCTCTGCCCACACAAGGAATTCAAAATCTCTCTACAAACCCTTGCTACAAATACTTGGCAGCCTCCTTGTCCAGTTACCACTCTGACCATTTCATTAATACCTCCAATTTAATTGTGGGGAGCTGCAGCACTGCATGATTGAGTTAAACTACAAAATGTTGATTGATGCATAGTCAGTGATCCTGAAAATGAACAGTTTGGATTTATTGTCTCAGAGGAGAACATTCAGCGCTACTGTCTAGCTTGGAAGCCTTTAGAAACACATTTTGTCTTCTCGTAGTTGTATAATGTCATTTATGCCCCAATCCTACCCCCACCATCCTATGCGATACAGCGGCACCACCAACAGAGTGTGCACTGCATCCTATGGTGGGGGGGGGGCAACCAAATGACCTCCCCATAAGCCACCTGGCTGCCAATGTGTCTCCTTGGACCTTTGCCAGCTATTTAGCTGATGTAAGTCTGAGGAGCCTGGGGGGGGGGGCGTGTTGGGCCAGGAAACGGGAGATAGGATCCTGGTGTGTGCAACTGCCACCAAGATACACCCCCTCCAGCCCTCAAACTGCCCCCTGTCCACCCAGCTCCCCACCCCTGATCATCCCCTGAGCCACCCACTGATTGCCCCCCCACCACCATTCCTTCTTTGACATGGCCTGGGTGAGCCATTGGCATGCGCATGGGGCCATTTGTGCCAGTGGTTCCACAGCACACGGCAGTGGCATGCCATAAGCCCCAGATCATAGAAATGTCCAGCTCTGTCAAAAGGGGGCCCATTCATCTACAAGCCCCCCCCTCCCTGTTCACAATCTAGACAAAGGCAAAGGATTTCATTGTAGGTTATATGGTGTTGTCATTTCAGACAATTCATCCTATGTGCAGAACATGAAGATATGAACATGAAGCCCTGCCTGGAAATGCCAGGGATTGAACTTGGCCTTTCTATGCCATGCATGTGCTCTACTACTGAGCTACACCCCTAATCCCACGGAGCTATGAACTCTTACGCTCAATGAGAAACTTTGGGGGTGGGATTTTCATGCCTTGGACAGCTCCTTTATCCTTCCTATGGCAAGCAGAAGTGACATAATGTATGCAAAATAGTAAACCATGTGGAACAAATTATGCAGAACAAGTAAAACAATGCATATTTGCACCATTTGCACAATGTATACGGGTTGCATAATTTATCTTCTCTTGGCACAGAATTTGGATGGCCACATGATGCTCTCTTAGGTCTGCTGCCTCTGTGCTGCAAAAAACACACACACACACACACAAAAGAAGACACCAACCAAAACACTTGCAATCCTAACCAAACCTTGCACTCTGCTGTGAAACCCAGAGGTGCAGGACTTCCAGGTTTCACGGCAGCATGTGAGGAGTGTGGTAAGGAGGGGAAAGATCTGCGTCTTGCTCAAGTGAGTGGGAAGAGATCATTGCGGCTTGCATTGTGGTAGGTTAGAGGGCGGTGGCAGTGGCAATCCCGGGGTGAGAGGCATGCCAAATCCGCCACCCACTCACACCCCTTGAAAACTTCCACTGAAGCAACCCACATCAGGTGGCTGCATGGATGTGCCGGCAGTGCTGGATTGCCATATTCTTCGCACAAAGGGTTTTTGGTCTTTCAGCATGGAGTACAGCCCTAGAGACAAGGATTGTACAGTAAGACCAACTTCTCCCAGTTCAGTTACATTTGGGGATTTCTCCGACCACATGAAAGAAGGGGGCCTGTCAAAGGAGAAGGCATCTTAAAGAGCCAGGAGACGTGATTCACCATGCTGTGCGAGGAGGACATTTGGCAGGCAGACAGCAGAGTCGCCCCTTGGTTAATAGTTTGGTGAGTTGTTCAGAAAGCACATTCTTCCTTTGACCTGCTTTGGGGGGTTACAGCAGGCTTTGTTTTCAGTGCTACAGAAAGTAGTTGTAATGGCCCTTAGCACACTGGTGGCATTCTTGGCAGTGCGTGCCATATATTCTGTCGAAGGAGAGCACTTGAGCCAGGTAATTAAATGTAACAGCTCTTTATCCGGGAGAGTATGATATTAAATTATGTACAGTAAATATTTTTGGAAGGTAGAACTCTAAAGAGAACTTATTGATTTATGGCAGACTGCCAGGCTGCTGTTAGAGGTTGAGATTCAGTCATGCTCAGAATCTAGTATAAACTTGGGTGAAATACATATTTAAAGGGAAGACAGGATATATTAGAGGGAGGGAGTTTATGGGGTGCCCATAATTCTGCAGTTGCCTATCGCATTTGTAATTGAGCACAGCACAGGAAAAAAAAGTTGAGGATGAATACGGCCCAACACGTATCCCAGTTTCTCATACAAGTCAAATTGATAGTGGGCGATGCAGAAAAGTTTATTCAGCATTACCTTCGTAGCTGTTCTTGCACTTGGCACTCGGGTATTGAGTATTGAGCAGTGCTGTATATGGCAGCCCTGTATAGTGAACAGCTGCTGTATACTGGGCTCCTTCAGTACACAGCGTTGGTATGTTAGGATTTCTGGCTCCAGTGATCATCGCTTTCCACTTATTTACACTGACAGCGCAATCCTATCCAACTTACACCACCGGTGTAACCAGCGGTGCAGCGAGAACGGGAGGCCCCAGAACGGAAAGGGGATTCAAATCCCCTCCAAAGGGGGATTCAAAGGGAATTTAAATCTCCCCTCCCCTCCAAAGCCTGCCCTCCCCTGCTGGTTATACCGGTGGTGTAAGTTGGATAGGATTGCGCTGTGAATCTCATTTACCATGCTGTTGCCCATTCATCATGTTTGAAGATATCCTTTTGGAGCACTTCACAGCATCCCCAGTTTTCCCCATCCTAAATAATTTGGTGTGATCTGCAAACTTGGCCACTTCACTCCACCAGGTCATTCATGAGTTCATTTAATAGCACCAATCCAGATGAATATCTGCAGGTGACCACACTGCTTACTTCCTTTATCATGTGTACTGTTCTTTTACTCCTACCTTCTGTTTCCCATTTTTTTTAACCTGTTTCTGATTCATTTGAGGAATCCATTTTTCAGTATCCCAAGTCCCCTACAACTATTATATAATTCATTTTCAGAGATATTCTGTGAGATAGGTTTGGCTGAAAGAGGGTGATTTGCACAAGGTTAGCTTTAGAACTGAGCAGGAATAAAATCTGGGTCCACCACACCCAAACACAGTTCCCCCACGGTACTCTATCCCCCATATAATAGTATATTTCAAGATATTGTTGTGTGGCTTCATGGCTTCTCATGTGTGGTAGACATTTAAATGGAAAGTTGCGTCACAGCGCAATCCTAACCAAAGCCCTGCACTAGCATGCAGCGGCGCCAGTGCAGGCTCCACTGTATCCAACGCAGGGCTGGGGGCTGCTGGAGGCCTCCTCAAGGTAAGGGGACATTCATCTCCTTACCTTGTGTCAAGCCCCAGCAGCCTCTATGGGGCTACTCGGATGTGCATCAGCTAAATGGCTGGCGCAAATCCGGGCAGCTCTGTGTTGGGCCTTCAGGCCTGGGAAGGGGGATAGGAGGCCTCTGCCGAGTCCACCCACTCCCGGGCCTGATCTGCAAGTTGATCATAGGGGAGCAGGCAGGCAGGCACCAGGCACACAAGGCTAATATTTAAAAGCAATATCAATGCACTCAATAATAAACAGTATACCATGGAGCATTTTTGGAATCCTTCAGCCAGCATAAAAACACAGGCTTCATTGGCTGCATTCAAGCTGCTATCTGTACCTCTCCATGCCCACCCAATCATGTGGGGTACGTCACAGCTAGTAGTCACCAGCCATTAGCATTCATTAAAGAAACCTCATTTAGGCATCAGTGCCCACAGTGGAAACATGTTTAGTTATTAATAGAATAAAACATTAGAGAAAAGGTCATCTTCTCACTCGTATGCCATGACAATATATTCATGACCCCCCCCAAGTGTTCACAAGTAACAAATTGCACTCAACACGCATTATGTTTATGCATGTGTTCCAGAGAAAACTTGTTCACGTGGGCGCACACACACACACACACACGTTGGAAAAGTTAATAGTTTTACTGAGACCTCTTCAGTGGAAAAGTAAAGATCAGACATGGCGCAAAGTGTGATATTATGTTCTCTACAGGGAGCCATCACTTTGTTATTTAAAGACAGCTCTTCGTTTTGCAGCGTAAGGTCATTTCTGTTCTGAATGATGAAATGCCATCTCTTACCCACAAAGATTTAATTTAAATTACCCATTGCCTCTCTGACTGGGAAGGAACGCTCCTCAGGTCCCTAGTAGCAGTTACCCCGCCCAGCCTAAAAGGAAACGGAGATAGATATAAGCCAATGATAAGTTTTCAATCTACTTCAAGGAGATACGATAAGAGTTAGTGCCAGAGGCTACATGCATGCAAGTTTTTTTCTGGCCCATTTTAGTGTCTGGTCGCTCTCAATGCCCCTTTTTCAACAGTTTGGCCAAAGTGCCTGTACATAGGGGGCCTGTATATAGGGGAACACCATCCTTTCCTTTTGTTAACTTTAGGAGGATCATGGGCCTATTAACCAGGGGCAACTTAACCCCCCACCCAAACAATGGCATAGCAAGAATGTTTCAACAGTTAAGGCATTGGATAGAGTGCAATCCGATGCATATTTACTCAGAAGTCAGTCTTACAGCCCTACCTACCAATCCTGTAAGAAGTCAGTCTTATATCTCAATCCTACCTGTGCGGCGATGCAGCAGCGCGGGCTATGATGCATCCCACAGGGGATTTTTGGCTGCTGGAGGTCTCCTTGGGATAAGGGGATATTTGTCCCCTTGCCTTGGGGTAAGCCCTAGCAGTCGCAACTGGTCAACTTGGACCTGCACCACCGATAATGCTGGTGTAATTCCATGTTGATCCATGCAGGTGGATTAGGCCTGGGAAGGGGGTTTAGATAAGGTGCATGCTGGCACCTCTGATCCCGCCCCCTCCCAGGTGCGATCCATCATCCACCCACTCTCGCCCTGTTCAACCCCCTCTACGCCCTCCCCCTGCCCCTGAGGTGGACTGGCGGGCCTCCCGATGACTCCTGCCTGGGCCTTGCACTGTCACAAAGCACATTATGGTGCTTTTGCAAGCCGTTAGGAAGCAGACATTCTACTATAAAACTACTATTTTCTTTCTGGAATACTCCACCAACCAACCAACAATCCCAACTGTTTGAACATTCTTAGGCTTACCAGATTTCCTCGATATTCAACCAGTACACCCCCCCCAACTAAATAAATAAATATATAAATAAATAAAAATATAAATAATTAATTAAAATAAAATTTACTTTTTTATTTTTGTGCGGCTGCAATTTTTAATTATTTATTTATTTAAACCAATAATCAAATAAATAATTAATTAGAATATTAAGGGGGCGTGAAGCGCAGGTGCATTTTTAATTATTTATTTTTCCTAGTAAAATAATAAATTTAATTGACTTATCTTACCTTCTGAATCCCGTCGCCATCGTGCTGCTGCTCCTCTTCTCGATGAGCGAGAGCGGGCGCTGCGCTCCGGGCTAGCGGCCGGCCAAACGCAGCGCCGGAGGCACTGATCTGGGTGAGCGCGGCCCCGCACTCTCGCCCGGCCACTCGGGCCGTGCGGCCGCACCTCGCTCTTGTTGCCGCTGCTGCCGCCGCCATACTTACGTTTTTTCTGGGAGCTGGCAACTTGGATTTCGCGAAATCTCGCAAGATCCAAGATGTCGGTGCCCAAATCTCGAGATCCAAGATGTCGGCGCCCAAATCTCCGACATCTTGGATCTCACAAGATTTCGTGGAATCCAAGATGGAAGCGCCCGGAAGCGCATTTTTAATTATTTATTTTTCCTAGTAAAATAATAAATTTAATTGACTTATCTTACCTTCTGAATCCCGTCGCCATCGTGCTGCTGCTCCTCTTCTCCTCGATGAGCGAGAGCGGGCGCTGCGCTCCAGGCTAACGGCCGGCCAAACGCAGCGCAGGAGGCACTGATCCGGGTGAGCGCGGCCCCGCACTCTCGCCCGGCCACTCGGGCCGTGCGGCCGCACCTCGCTCTTGTTGCTGCTGCTGCCGCCGCCATACTTACGTTTTTTTCTGGGAGCTGGCAACTTGGATTTCGCGAAATCTCGCAAGATCCAAGATGTCGGCGCCCAAATCTCGAGATCCAAGATGTCGGCGCCCAAATCTCCGACATCTTGGATCTTGCGAGATTTCGTGGAATCCAAGATGGAAGCGCCCGGAAAAAAAGGTAAGTTTAATTAAAATGGCGGTGGTAGCGCAGCGACTTCCAATCGGCCTGAAATTGTTTCGGGACGTTTCTGGTAACCGATTCCGGTTTCCAGGACTGTCCTGGAAATTCCGGGACGAATGGTAAGCCTAAACATTCTCAGATGTTATATAAATAGGTAATGTTGTTTCTAATGTTTCAATGGCAAGATCACAGATCAAATGTATATTATAATTTGCTTTTATTTATTTTTTATTTATTTATTTATTTTTATTTTTATTTATTTATTTATTTTTATACTTTTGCACTTTCTTTCAGTAGAAACTATTAACCCAGACTAGCAAACAGTAAAGTCCAGGGGCCAAATTAATCTTTTGACGTCACTGGAGCAGGACCAGCTTAGGCCAGCTATATATTTATCCCCAGGTCACTAATGAGAGTTCAGTCACACAAGCTCTAACCTTGCAGAGGGCTCTGCAGGCAGAATTCTAGCACAGCAAATGAAAAGATCTGGGGGGTGGCGTGTTGGTGTTACAATGCTGCTGAACTCTAATTTAAAAATGATTATAATCAGTGGAGAAAATCCTGTAAATTAAGCAATTATGTACTCCAGTTTCTTTTTAGGCTCCCTCTGTCTTCACTCACCATCTTGATTTTGCTTTGGAAATCAGAGGAGAAAATATGAATGGGTCTGATTCTACAGTCAGTGCCTGGTCTCCATTCTAATCCTCCACCATCCTGTTTGAAGGAAGCCTTAGTTCTTCCATAACACGAAGCCCCAATAATGTAAGATCTTCCAAGGGACTCTGCTGAGGTTTCTGCTACTGTTTGGGGGACAGTGAACAACAAACATGTTGTGGGTCTTCTTTGTAGCAGCAGCAGCAGCAGCATCCCTCTGGAACTCCTTGTCCAGAGAAGCTCATGGGGTTCCTCTCATTTATGACACTGGTAGGAATGGCTTTTATTTTTGGATGAGGGAATAATGGAAAGGAAATATAAAACAGTTATAAATGGTTTCTCTGATGCTCTTTAGTTGGATTGTTTTAATGTTTGGCAGGTTTTCAATTTCTAAATTATGTTGTATGATGTTTTTTTAATTCTTTGTAAGTCACTTTGAAAGGAGTGTTGGTGATGAGGGACAGAAATTTTAAAAAATGGTCACACAGGTTGTGAGCTGTAGTTAGTGCGTACAGCTGGTGTTATAATTGCGTATTGGATTTTACTGTACATGCTTCTCCCATCCCTGGAGTAGATCCTTTAAAGAAGTGCAAAATCTCCCTGAGTTTGATCTATGGCCCAATGCTATTCATCCACTGCACCAACGGAATGCGTGTTCCAGCAGCACCATGGACTTTACGGCAGCTGCAAAACACATTCTGAGCAGCCGGGCCCCCGCTGTAAACAGTGAGCAGTGGTGGCCAGATGCCAGTGGCTTCCCTTAGGTGAAATTTCAGCAGCAACTGTAGTTATCACCAAAGTGTGTGGAAAGGTTGTCTGCCAGTGGGAATGGAACGGTATGGAACAGTCTTTGGGGGTGTCTTCCCCATCTGAAGGATTTGCTTGGACTTCGCAGACTCCTCTAGGGATGCATCAGGCTCTCCCTGCCTCCCCCAAATGCCATCCCAAATGCAAAAAACATTACAGTCCTTTTCCTTTAGGTACTCCAGGCCATTGGAGTCTTGTCCAGTGAAATGATGGAATGTTCCATAGTTTGGGGAAATGACTTGGAATGCATTGTGTTCTAACATTCTGTTCTGAATACATTATTCAGGGAAAGACCTTGGTCAGTCTGCAATTCTACAGTATCTCAGGGACTTCTCAGAGTGGGTTCCTGTTCTTCTGGGCAATCTTTGAAGCCCATTGAGCAAGCATCCTTAGCAATTAAGCTATGCAAAGGCTTAACGACAGGGTCATCTCCATACTTTGCACAGCCATAATGCACGAATAATGTCTGTGCCCTACACCAAGCCCTTGAAGGCAGCAGCTATAAATCATGACTGTTCCTCTCTCTTATCTTGTCCTCCAGCAGTACGGTTAAATTCTGCCATCCTACAGAGCCATTTTACACGGTGGCAGCAGGAGAGCAGACCTGTAAATGGAATCTAAGAAGAATCTAGGATCTTGCTCCTGAAACTGCCCTGGAAGTTACTAGGGTGACTATTTCTGATGTAACGTTTCGATTTGTGACTACTCAGAAGATCAGTTCCAAAAGGGCACCATTAATCTTCCTCCTCTTGATTGGGATTGGTGTCCTGGGGAACAGTCAGTGGGCAGAACTTCTCTGAAGGAAGGAACAGAACGCAGGGACTCTCTTTATGCAAACTAGGATTTAAATATAGAAATCCTAGTGCACAGCAGGGAATGAAGATGTCATCAAATATCACACTGCTTGGCAACAGTATATTGCAGGACTGTGTGTGGTGACAGTGTTAAAATTGTTCATGGTTCACTGCTTTCGCTGAAGGGTGGACAGAAGAGTGTGTTGTTTCTGAGGGATTTTTTTTGTGTGCTGTTTTATTTTTGTGCTGCTTTTGAACCTGCCAATGTCACACATCTCTAGCCATCTAGAGGAGTGACAAAAGTATTTTCCTTTTCACAATGGGGGAGGGAGAGGAAAGAAGCTCTGCACTCTAAATGAAAACTAGCTTTAGGATGGTGAAACTGTTATGGCTCCCCACTAAGGAACCCTGGGAATTGTAGTTCTGTAAAATTGTGGTTTGAGATACGGTAATATACTATGGAAAAATAAGATATTGTTTTACAGCTAGCATCTGATTTAAAACCTTAATTGATCAATGAATTAAGTCTGCATGCATTTGTATGAGAAAGACCTCCTGACACCTGGGGTAGCAAGCCAACTGCTCCCTCCCCCGTACCTGATGATGTGGCAGCCTCTGCACCTCCCACTCTCCAATGTTCTAGCTCAACAGTCTTCTTCCCTCCACATTTCCTCTTCCTCTCTATCCTCTTCCTTTTCCAATCCAGGAGCAGAAGGAGGAGCTGTGAAGGCAAGTAGGAGGACAGAGATAGATGAGCGCCCCCCACCAATTATTATTATTATTATTATTATTTATTGGATTCATATATCCCGCTTTCTCCCCCTCCAAAGGGGGGACCCAAAGCGGCTTGCAAAATTTAAAAATTACAAATTAGATACATATAAAAGTTATAAAACTCTTAAAACATTAATACATTCTTAAAAAACACAGTACAAGATATAAAAACAAGAGTAAAAAGTTCTGGAATGGATCCCCCGTGGATAGCGAGGTCCAACTGTCGTTCTAAATCAAAACATACATATATTGATGATGCATGCAGCAGGAATGCAGAAGCATTCCCTATCCTCCCAGACTTGAGCAATTCTAAGATGGCAACAATTGCTCAAGGTGACAAAATCTGATGCCCTCAGATTTTATAAGTGCTTGTATTACAAATATTTTTTAAAGCTTAAACCTCCTGACTGATTAATTGGGTTCCTTTTAGTTGATTGCATATTTTTAATTGAAGTAATCATTTAAAACAGTACAGCCCTTATTTGATTGTTTCAAAAATAATGGGCTCTTCGATGGTCTTCCTACACAAAGATGATGGCTGGAAATCAAATGTTTTCTTACTTTGGGAGAAACGAAGCCCCTTCTTTTCAACAGCAAGGACATCTTGGCTCATTGAGCATCGAAACCTGGAAATGCTGGAGGATCTAATTTTACAGGGCAGCTGAAAACACTTAGGAACGACGGCTTGGAAACTCCTTGCTCATCCCTAGACACCAAATGCTTGACTGAATAAAAAGCTCCTGCAAGGTAAATGCCGACATGATACTTGCACTTGGGGACAGGAAAGGGAATGTACCTTGCTGAACCTGCTCTGAACTTGACCTCAGAAGACTACGAACAACAAAGGCTGTTAGTGACTGACCTTTGGAACACAGAGAAGCAGCCTGAGCTCTTTGTTGCATTTTTCAAAACCTGCACATTTCAGAAAGCCGGTATAGATTCTGGAGCTTTGCGGGCTATAGGGACTGAGCTGTGAATCAGGACTTCCCTGGTTGAATCTCACCTCTGCCATGAACTCCCTTGGTTGCTACAGGCATGCATGCCACTTCCTCGCACCCTCAGTCTTCCCTATGTGCAACAGAAGGATAATCTCACCTTATAGAGGTGTTGTCAGGCCAACATCAAGATAATACATATACAGAGCCCTTTCACACCCAGAAAATGGATTTAATGTTAAGTAGTATTAAGGGTGCAATCCTATCCACATTTACCTGGGAGTAAGCCCCATTGACTATAATTGGACTTACTTCTGAGTAGATATGCATAGGGCTGGACTGTAAATATTAAGCCTAAATTGCTTCCAGGGCACAATAAGAAGCCAGTGCAGATTCCTTGATCACTGATGTAATGCACCTGTGGTGCCCCCATGTATCCAGCCCCATGTATCCAGAGTTTCTATCCAGTCTTTGAGGGCAGGCAGCCCCCCCCCCCCCATGCAGTGGTTAATTCTCAAGGCTCATACAAGCAGGGAAAGCCAATGTCTTGAAACAAGGAACACTTCTTAGAATAAAGCACATCAAGCAACACTCACAACAGACTAGCAGGGCATCATTCATCATTTCAGCATTTCACTTCAGGGATAAAGAAGGTGTGAAGTCAACAGATGATCTATTTCCAAAACGATTTGCTGGTTTAGTTAATTCCCCCTCCCCCACCCCACCCTCTTTGGCTGATTCTTAATAAGGAAGACGTCAACAAGGGCCTCTTCGAGGGTTCCGACAGGGAGGGTCCTTAAAAGCCCTCCTAGGCCCCCTGTTACCATCGGGGAGTCTCTACTATAAATGCTGTGATTTGAGATGATAATACAGCTGCTCCAGGTGCCCACAAAACCTGGGACAGGTACCCAGGGAAACAAATTTGTGCTGTGACAGCAGCAGCGACTGAGAGAAAAGGCCAACTCAATGGGATACAGTGGGTTCTCAACCTGTGTACCACTGGAAGTAAGTGCCGATGACATCATTGGCTCTTAATTCCAGGTTTTTGTCACTCCAGAGGGCTGGTAAGGTAAGCTACATGGCAAGGGCGGGTGGAAGGGCCTTTTTTGGCCCTTGAAACCCATGTGCTTGAGTTCTGCAGGCTCTGCAGAGCTTGAGCTGCTGATTCCAGGGCTCCAGCGTGGGGTGGTGCAGATGCCCTGGCGGCTGACATCTTGGCAGACAGGGACCCACGTACCACCAAACGGCAGTCCGCATACCACTAGTGGTACGCATACCACCAGTTGAGAATCCCTGGGATACACACATGCAGACACCAAAATGTGCAGTGAAACAGTGGAGAACTGAATGGAACGAAATGGTACTTTTTTTTTGGTAATATGCCCTTCCTCAAACCCAGGCAGTCACTTTGACTGTTGAGTCATCTACATTCAAACCAGAGAGAGAAATTGGGAGAGAGAGGCAGGCTGCTTGCTAGCTGCTGTTGCTATGGAAACCAGAGGAGAGACAGAGGGAGGCAAAAGAAGGAAAGACGACAACTTGTGAATAAGAAGCAGCACGACCCCCTCCTCCCCTTTTTCATTTGGCAGTATATATATTTCAGGGACTAATGATACAATTTATTTGCCATTCTTAGAAAAAGAGTCGTAGCAAAGCTTTCTTTTGTGTTCACTGATCCCTTCCTTTTATCCTTGTGTGCATCCTCTCATGTTCCACTTCCTTCTGCAACCAAAGTACAGTATAGATATTTGTCCCACATTTTGGTCTAGGGAAAAAAAATTGACTGTGTTGTAAATTCTTCTCAGCACTCTTCAACCTCCCTTCCCTCTGGGGGCTGAGAGGAAGTCTAATCATTTTTAATTTGAACTCTTGCCTTCAGCCCTCAAGGGTGGGAAGTGAGGGTGGAAGGTGTGGTGGGAAATGAGTTCGCACTTCTATCTGGATAAGAAAACCAACCAACAAAACAAGCTATAGATTTCAAGCGGAGTCCTCTTATATTACCAACCTCCTCCTCTTTCTGTTCCCTTTTCCTCTTTCTTTGCAGACTCAGTCATGAATTTTTAGGGTCATCGGAGATGTTCTCGATAATTTTATTTTCAGAAAAGCCATGTTTGTTAGGATTTGCATCAGCTGAGTTTGGGAAGAAGAACCTCATTTGTTTGTAAACGACACTGAATCTCTTTCTAAAAGGTGTTTATGGGAAACTTATATCCATGTCTCAGGACAAGGGTAGAGGCCAGAAAAGTAACCCCATGCCTCCCAACATTTCACAGATGAGAAAGGGAGACTTCTCATGTACTTGTTCATGGAATGTACTAAGCCATAATGACACAGGATGACCCACTGGAATGCACTGGTTCCTTCTGAATAGCTGTAGGAATATATGAAATTTCCCAGATGGCTGTTAGAATGCATTAAATCAAGGATAATTCATTGCTCACATAGTAGCTTTTGGGACTGTACCCTTACTGTTAATGCCCCTTGTCGCATACCAAGGATCACTGCTTGAGTGCCCATCTCCTCGTAACAAGGCTTTTCTTTGATGGCTGCATCCTGTTTTACTGTGCTGCACTGACTTCTGAAGTTTACTTACATCGGTAAGCAAACTATTCAACATAGCCATTTATTTTAATTTAAAATATATTCTCCACTCTTTGGCCGTCTTGAGGTTGACATTTTTAAAGGACGTTTATGGAATTCACAAGAGCTGGTTATATTAAAAAAAAAACAGCTGCAAAACAGAACATAGTCAGTAATGTAAGAAGAGCCCCACTGGATCAGGACCAAATATCCATCCAGTCCAGCAGGGCTGGCCCATTCATGAGGCCAACTTAGACAGTTGCCTAAGGCAGCAGATTGGCAGGGGACACCCACTTCTGTCCACTCACTCGCCTCTACTGCTCCTCCTCACACTCCCTGGAAAAGTAACATGGGAAGGGAGAAAAGAGGAAGTGTGTGGGGGAGAGGAGAGTGGTGAGTTAGAGCTGTAGCCCAGGAAGAGGAAGTATAGAGGAGAATGGTGGATTAGAACTCTATTCCAGAAAGAGGAAACATGGATGAGAGGAGAGTGGTGGGCTAGAGTCTAGGTCACCCCTCTCCTCCACACTTCCTCTTCTGCTTTGTTCTCCAGTTCATGGAGTGGAAGGAGCAGAGGCTGCCTCAGGGGCCAAGAGGCCTTGGGCCAACCTTGGAATTCAGTATCCTGAGTCCCAGAATGGCCAGCCAGATACCTCTGGGAAGCCCATGAGCAGGGCACGGGGGGCAATAGCCCTCCCTTCCTGTTTCCCCCAACAACTGCCTCTGAACAAGGATGTTTTGTAGATCTATCCTCCATGAGTACATTTGATCTAATTGCCCTTTAAAGTCATCTAAGCAAGTGGCCTTCATTACATCCCACAGGAGTGACTTCCATAAATTAATCTAGCAACATTAACTGAGTAGACAATACTGGGGGTGGTGGTGGAAAGCATTATTTTAGTCATCCCCAAAACCACACACAGGGGCAAAATAGGGACAGTGATTTAGGGACAGGTAACAGTAAGCAGAAAAAAATAGGGACAGTTGCTGGGCCAGCCTTGCCATGAAGCAATCTGAACCAGTTCTGTGGCTTGGCACCCTTGGAGAGGCAAGGAACAGACAAGCCCCCAGCCCATCTGTCTGCCACTCTCTCCAGCTAGCCAGTCCACTGGCCTCTGGGGGCTCTTATCCACTTCCAACTTGCTGAGAGCAAGTCGGAAGAGGATCGTGGCAGCCCCCTTCTTGGCCTGAGAGGAGGAGAAGAAACATCACCTCTCCCCACCCACCTGATGCTTATGAAGCACCAAGTAGGCCAGGAAAATGGATCTGGAGCCTTTCCCTCTAGTTACCAGGAGCAAAGCTCACTGCCTCCCTACCGCGTCTGTTTGAAATGAAATGTGGAGGATGGAGGCTGCATCCCAAGCTCAGGTAAATAAGCAAGTGGGGTGGGGTGCCTCTCTCCCTGACCACAGAGGTGTGCTTCCTGGCCCCCCTGCCTGCCTGCCTGCCTGGGGGGGCACATATGCAAGCGAGTGCAGGGGCAGCAAAATTGGAGGGGGGATTCAGGTAGTGCAGGGGCATGGACTGCCACTGGAGAAAGAGCTGCACACTTACCTGGGGAGTTATTTCTGAGTAAACATGCCAAAACTCAGTAGAAATTCATGCTTTGGCCTCTGGTCTGATTGGCATGTCAAGGAAGCAGTGAAGCGCCCTTGTATCTCTGGTATTGACCTCTGACGTGTTATAGACTGAAGGTTTCCTCTTTTTTCCATTGGATGCAGAGAGGGCAAAGTTGTATTTGCTGAATTTCTCCCTGGTATGCAGCTGTTGAAGTTTGGAAGTTTCCGTTGAGATGAAAGATGTCTGTAAACTGGGAGTTGGAATCTATTTTATGCTGGGGACGGGTGGCCCTGTTTCCGTTCCTGCTGTTTATGATGATTTTTTAAAAACTTGTTTTTAAGAATCTGTAAACTGCTTTGAAGGTGTTGGTATTTTGTTTTGTTTTTAATTGGACTAACAAAATGGGGGTATGAAATGCTCAAAATAAAATACTTAACTGGTGAAATAAAGTAACCAGCTGAAAGGAGGGTTCACTTTGGTGTCACTCACAGGTTAGAACTGACATGTATGATGACATCTTATTCCCCCCCCCCTCCTTGCTCTTTTACTTTTAACTCCGATACACAGAAATTAAGTGCTGAGCAAAAGCTTTGTTTGTTTATCTCTGTGCTAGGGTAAGTTTCTCCCTTTCGGTTCTAGGATAGGCTACTCTTAAAGGCAGAAGAACAGGCCCAGTAAAAAGTAATAAAAAGGAAAAAAATGGAGGCAACCCTTGTCTCTAGCACTCGGCTCCCAAAGATGGATAAAATTCCAGTTTTGAGATTTCTTAGATGAAGCATTGTTTTTCTCTCTTTCTTTAAAACACAAAAGCATTTGTGTGTGTTAATTTGCCTCCTTTTGTGAAAGATTACTCCCAATTGGTCTTTAATCCTTAAATTCCAGGTTGGGGGTAGAAGGGGGAGACTGACTCAGTGTGGTGGGTTGTGATTAGATGCATCCCAAAAGCGATGGTTAGTAATTATCTCATTAATTAATATGCAGCCTCATCTTAGGAAGATTTGTAATCAGGGCTTCCAACTCTTTCAGGTGCAGTTTCTTTCTGCAGGAAGCTGAATTGTTGCTGCTAAGGGCTGTATTTGGCACTGGCAAGCTTTGAGCAAAGTTGATTCAACCTCTTCCAAAGACCTTCCTGCAAATTACCCAAGCCCCTCTCAATGTATCCTCTTGAATTTGAAAGTCTGCTTAAGGGGAGGGTTGCCAACTAGTCAGAAAAACTGGTCTGGTCTTCAACCGCAGCTTGATCCTCAGAAATCAGCAAGTTTTCACTTTTCACAGCATAGAGATAATAAATGTCATCACCTGCTAATGTCTGCAGAGGATGCTGTTGCTAAAGGCAGAGCTACAGCGAGCAACTGCAAAGTTGGCAACCCTGAGCTGATTTTAGAAGTCTGGAACCGTACTAATCTTGGAAACAACAAAGATAGGGAAATTAGCTAGAATCTCCCATACCGAAGGTATAGTGATGGTTCCACCTTCACAAAACAAAACTGTGAAGGTACCGGCGCTGCCTGCCATCACTTAAGCGTGAAATGTGCCTTTTATTTAACGTTATTCATAGTGATTGAGCATAATCACCGATGCAGCAAAAGAAGGAAAGGTGAAGGTGGTATGATAAAATTAGGAAAAAGGTAAGCAAAGATAGAAGATATACAGTAGTTCCTTCTCTCTCTCTCTCTCTCTCTCTCTCTCTGTGTGTGTGTGTGTGTGTGTGTGTGTGTGTGTGTGTGTGTGTGTTAGCTCTGTGGAGCCCAGGCTTAATTCTTGGCACATTATTAAAAATGTTAATAATAATACAAATTTCCAGATAGGGCTGGGTAAGGCTCCTGTTTGACACCCTAGAGTGGTGATGCTAGTCAATGTGGACAATACTGAGCTAGATAGACCAATGGTTTGAGGATATAAGGTAACTTTGTATAGGTAGTGCTATTTATCAATATGGTTTAATATCCATGCTAAACCATTTAGATGTCTCCTGAGCAATGGCAAGCGGTACATCACAGCTGCTGTTGTAGTGATCAGATGGGATTCACAATATGCATCCAATTGTCTAGAGCTCCCGAAGCAGAACGTAAACCACCAGCCGGTTTTAGCCACATGACAGCCTGGTCAGCTGGGGAAATGCAATCCACCTTTGGAGGTGCATAGCTGCAGCATGGAAATGTTCAAGGGGAGGAGACTTTCACACAGCCCAAATAATAAGCTCCACTTGAACCAGTTATGGTGCTGCCTTGGAACACATTTTATGTTGTGTGTATCCAGTAGCTGTTTGAAGTTGACATTTTATAGTGGGTGGATGGTGAAGTCGTCCCAGCAAAAACAGAAATATATATATCAACACTCACCCACCATCTGATTGCCATCTTGCCACACATTGACCACTGCCTATGCAAGATGCAAAATTGGCACTGAGGGAAGCTAGTCTTATAAAGGCGAGCTTTCTGACCATCTGCAAGTTCAGGAAGGGTTCATACTCGGCAGAGGCATAACAAGGGTGGAGCGAAGGCAAGTAGTTCTGCAAGACTCTGTTACACTGGAGTCAGCGGCCCCTCCCCCTTGCTGTTGGAGCCATTCTGGCAGCAAAGGCAACACGCAGGACACTCCCCTGTTGCTGCCGGAATGGCTCCAACAGCAAGGGGGAGGGGCCGCTGACTCCAGTGTAACAGAGTCTTGCAGAGCTACTTGCCTTCGCTCCACCCTTGTTTCACCTCTGATACTCGGTGTTAGAGCATTTGCTCTACGTTCATAAGGTCCCTGGTTCAATCCATGGTATCTCCAGGTAGAACTGGCAAGTACCCCCCTCTAGTTGAGCAGACAATACTGAGCTAGATGGACCCATGATCTGATTCAGTAGAAGGCAGTTTCATAATCTGACAAAGTCCACACAAAGTCTATGACTTGGGGGCAGAGATAGCCCTCCTATCTTATCCCTGGCTGGGGGTCTTTGTTTCTGGTTCTCACCCAAATTTCTCTCTTGATACTGCAAGTCCAATTAAAGCAAATCCAATGTTTCAAACAATGGGGATTTTATCCTGATCCTTTTGAGCTCTTGCCTCTGATTCTGTTGAACGTTTGCAATGGCTGCATCTTCTCAAAGAATAGTAAGAAACCCTCAAGGAGGCTTGAACCCCAGCCCCATTTGGAAGTTCAAAACAGGCCATGACGTGCTATATAGTCTGGGCATCTCAATTGAATCTCTTTTCCAAGTGGCTTTCCAGATTGTAGGAGAAATGCCTTCTCTGGCATTGCATTTCCTTGTGGCCTAGCAATACAGAGTAGCATAGGCATCTGTCGTTTAAAGTGGCAGACCTGTAGCATTCAAATGTTCTTGCAGTTGCACAGAGGCCAACTACATGGCAGTTATTTTCAAAGTCCACTATGCTGCAGATCGAACATTTTGGTTGCACGTGGGTCTCAGCACAAGTTCCTTCAAAAGCATTTTGATGGAGAACTGCTGAGAATGAATTCTGACAAACTATCATCATTTAGGGTGAAGAAGTATGGGAGATTCCTCCCCATCTCCTTATTAAAAGGAGTATTTGCGTATATGCATGAACGGAACAACCTTTCCCTGATGTTTGCCATTCAACTGTATATTAGTCATCATCACCTGCAGTCACGATCCTCCATGATATCTCCACAGCAACCAGTCATAAGGTCACAAATAAAGGACCGTTTCCAGCCAGCCAAGTGCCACACACCTCCTGTGAAGGATACTACCGCAGACTCGAGTCTGATATACAGCTGGACACATTTTGAGCCATTTGAAACAAACTTGTGCAGTGGGAACTAAGTTTTTGTGCCACTAGTATTCTGGAGACGAATAAGAAGCTATGATGTTTCTTAAAAAGAGATAGATGAGAAAAAGAGAAGATGTTTTAAAAGATGATAATAAAGATGGATACTGTCTCCTTTCAGTCTGCATAACCTTATTTGAAAAGTATATCAGAGTCTTCTCTTACTTATTCTTTGCAGTAGCATAGCTGGGTCAGTCAATACCTGGGGCCGCCCCACCCCCGCTTCTGGAATGGCTTCGATTTGGAGCCAAACAGAACCTGAGGGTGGACGGAAGGGCCAAACTTCACTCTGCCCCGAGCGCTGTGCACCCTCACAAGGACAGCGCAACACCCCCTGGCTTGCTGCCCAGGGTGGTGGGTTCCACTGCCCCCCTAGCTACAGCCTGATTCTTTGCATAGTCTCTCTCTCTCTCTCTCTCTAGATATATACTGTGTGTGTGTGTGTGTGTGTGTGTGTGTGTGTGTGTATATAAAAGAGAGAGAGAGAGAGAGACTATATAGAGACCATATATAGGGTTTCAGCCTTACACAATGGGTGGGTCAAATGACCCCTGTATTACTCTGTGGACTTAAATGGTAGACCAGCAATGTTCCACACTGGATGCAATCTGACTGAAGTGGGGGTGAGGCATGCATGCATGACACTTATGAGATAAACAGCCTCTTTTATACAAATACCCTGCCACAATTGGGGAAAAAAAATAAATAGGAAGAGGAAAAAATTCACAGAGGGAAGTAGGTTTGTCGCTAAATAGAATCTCTTTAAAAAATTTCCAAGAGGCATTGCTGGCCTTTAAAAAACGCAAAGACAAAACATGTACATACCAGTAAAAATCAAAAGAGCAATTAACCCCCCTTGCCCCTCCTTTCCAGCCAACCCTTTGTGTTAGGTTGATCAATAAACCTCTACAATGAAATAAGCCATTTTCTTCTTCTATGAATCACAGCTGTAATTTCCGCATCTTGGCTCATCCATTTCTCTGAAGTAAGAGTCTTTTAATGGCTTCAAGGAGGGTCTTTTGATAACTGTTTCTTCATCTGTAATAAAACAAACAATGGCCAGGGAGAGAGATTGATGACTGATGCGATAATTCAATCTCTGCCTTTTGATGATCTATTCCATTACTCCTAGATGCCTCCAGATGTACCTCTAACTAGAAAGGGACTTTGCAGCTCTGTGCAATCACTCTTGCCATTAGATTAGCCTATAAATAACCCAACATTTGGAGGTCAGTTTTTTTAGGGTTGCCAACTGGCCAGGAAAAAAACCCAGTCTGGTCTGCTCCTGTGCTTTTAACAGCAGTTTGTTATGTAGGAATTAGCAAGATGCTTTTCACAGCATGGAGATAAGCATTATTATCTGCTAATGCCTGCACATTGAGCTGCTGCTAAAAGCAGAGGACAGGAGAGAGAGAGAGAGAGAGAGAGAGAGAGAGAGAGAGAGAGAGAGAGAGAGAGACTGGCAACCCTGTCAGCTTGGCAGGTGAATGACTCTGGCTCCATTGGCAGTCAAGTAATGTCTGTTTCTATCTTTGATTTTTAAACTAGAGAACAGAAAGTATTTTCATGGGTAAAAAAAAGTCAAATATACTCTTTTTCAAGCAGAGAGAAACTAGGCAAGGTTTTACCCACCCCATACACACAGAGTTAACCTAAGATATCAATGCCTTAATTTAAAAAAAAAACAAACACAACTTCTTAGTACGGTAATCTAATCTCAGTACAATATATCACTAGTGTTGTACCTTAATTTGAAGTGTTGGGCCCCACCTGAACTCAGGGGTTGTGGGGCAAAAGCTATGCAGTTCACTGCAAGATTAGGCCTGCAGTAGACTGGGTTGTACGGCGCGAACATAAACATTAGCATAAAGGTGTGATATGACATATTCATGCGAATATCTACTGTAGCCCTGAGATTAATCACTGACAGAGATCATGCTGCAGTAATGGTTTTCAAAGGCTTCACAGCAGGGGAAAGGCTGTGACTCAGTGGTAGAGCACATAGTTTGCATTCAGAAGGTCTCAGGTTCAATCCCTGCCATCGCAAGGTTGGGCTGGAACAGACCTTTTTCTGAAGCCTCGGAGAGGCGCTGCCAGTCAGAATAGACAATACTGTGGGGGCAATGGATCAATAGATGGATCAATTCCGCCCCAGTTGGTGGCATATGCTAATATGCTAAAACATTCTACCTTCAGGGCACACTTTTCACATCAAAAGGTCTACAATGGAACCTTTATTGCAGAAGAATCTATAGTGCGTACAGGTGGGGCCACATTACATGCAGACACGGTATTCATGGATTTAACCATCCGTTGATGGTCGCGAATACTGAGCTCGCGTTTAAGCTTTGTAAAAAGAAAAAGGGGTGCTTTTTTATCTTTGCGTGGCAGACTGTTCTGTGTTGCGCCGAGGCACACAACCCTCTCCTTTGGTCCCAGAGTGCATCATGCAAGGGCCAAGGGAGAGGGTTGCGGTCCTCAATGTGATTCAGAAGTGACTGCAGGGAGCTCCAGAGACGGCCCTACAGTGCTGCAGATGGTGCAGTTTGCTGCGCAAAGGTTAAAAAAGAGCTTTTAAATTTTTTTTATATAGCTTAAATGCAGACCACACCATCCATGGTTCCGCATTACCTGCGGGGTGTGTGTGTGTGTGTCTGGAATGGATCTCCTTGGATAACAAGGGTCTTACCATACTTGGTTCCTATAAAATATTGGCAAGGTTTCTTGGGCCTCACTGTTGCCCAAGTGCACTGAGGCTGAAATCCTAAACACACTTTCAGCGCAATCCTATCCAACTTACACCACTGGTGTAACCAGCGGGGGAGGGCTGAGAGGGATGCTTTGGAGGGGAGGGGAGATTTAAATCCCCTTTGAATCCCCATTGGAGGGAGTTTGAATCCCCTTTCCGTTCTGGGGCCTCCCGTTCTCGCTGCACCACTGGTTGCGCTGGTGGTGTAAATTGGATAGGGTTGCTCTGTTATTCAGAAATAAGTCCCATTGAACTCGGTGAGTTTACTTCTAAGTAGACATGCATAGAATTGCACTGTAGGAGTGTGCTGTGTTCTAGAGCTTCTCACGTGTTCCTGCACATTGCATGGGAATATTTGCAGTGGTGGGCAAACTGTCTTTCAGGGAGTCCAGTTGCTGGTCTTCTAATTGTGGAAACTTTGATAAGTTTCTAAGGAATCCCAGGTTTCTCCAGCAGAATACAGCTGGAAAACCACTGTAGTAGAGAGAAGATATGAACACACTGGCAGGTGATCTCGTCTAGGAAACACAGGATGGGCAGAGTGAGAGACAAACTGAGATAAACCGAACCTGGTCAATGGAGTCTGTGAGAAAGTGAGAACAGGGGAAAATGGCTTCAGGGCTAGCTGGAAAGGGAATGCGGGTTTTTAGAAATAGTTTAGCAATGGAAGTTCTTGAAGAGCTGAGATGTTCTAGGAAGTCTTATGGGAAGGAATGCTGTGTTGTTGGAGCCTATGGGTAACTCTATTTCTGATCAACCCAGTGACTTCAGTAACACGAGGTTTCTATAAAACTTCCCGAATTAACTCTCTTCTGTCTCAAAGCTCTGCACCTAGCCTTTGGACAGGACTGAAATACCTCCAGTTCCTGAAGTCCACCAAAAACTCTGTTTCCTCCTCTGACCATATGGTGACACAAAGAATGGGGAACTGGTCTCTGCTGCCCAGGTTTTGAGGCCCAACTCCATAGTGCAATCCTCAACGAAAGTGAAGGAAAATAACCATTTGCTTATCTAGCTCTTGCCTCGATGATGTGCTGTTAATGGAATGCAGAGATGTTCTTAGTTCAGGAGCAATCATATACAGTGAACCCAAGATAAAGAGCAAGCATGTGTACCCAAATACCTCTGCCCTTCCCATGTAAACAGGGGTGCTTTGTTTAGGAAACAACCTTCAAAACAACTTTAGATGTCTCTAGCCTTGTCTTGCAATGCCTTCTGAGCAAATTTTTTCCATCCTGCCCAAGCTTCTGTTATATTATTTACTTGTGTGGAAGAGCTTGTGGTGCGCAATGGGTTATCACAATGCAGAGCTCGGTGTCTCTTTCTCTCCACTGTGAGACAAATGCCCTTGGGGAATGTCCCAGGAGCAGGTACCTGTACCGCCACTGATCGGATTGACAGCAAGGAACAAACAGTACTGGTTTCTCCACAGAGATAAATTCCACCTTTGCCTGAGTCCCCTCCATTTTCCAAAGAAGGTCAGGCACAAAAAGAAGAAACAGGATGCAAGGTGAAGGCAGGTAACTAGTATTGCAGGGTGAAATGGTTAAGGACTATATGTGCACTCCCATGTGGTGAAAGACAGAGGTATATTAATACACTGTTGAAAAATGTAACCTCATGGCTGAAGCATGTGTGTGAATGGGTAAATTTTCCCTGAGCTCAAAGTATAATAGACATCTTTCCTGTTAAGGTTCTAGCACTTGCTCTGGGAAGTACAAATTACTCAGCCCCAACATGTCCTGAGTTGACCTTAATTGTACACATAGGTACCATAGAATACATACCTGGATTTCAATATAGCAATAGGTAGAACCATTCAGTTTTAGCAGATTTGGAAATGTTTTTCTGGAGCCTGTCAAAAACTCTGGAGCAGATTAACTTTTTATTAGACTTAGAGAATGTTTCAAGTTTACAAATAAAGAATCAGCAAAATGGCAAATATAAGAACCCGAAATATGGTTACATACATTGGGAAGATATTGGTGATCACAAGTACAGAGCATTCAGGCATAGTATGCAGATCCATTTCAGGGGGTGAGATAGTGGTGGATTTAAAGTCCATAGGTAGCTAAGTCCAAGCCTAGAGAGTGGGATGTGCCCTGTCTCGCCTTGCACGTGGCCAGCTGTGCCATCGGCCTTCTTCCGCCGATGGCAGCCTCCGGTGGTGGATCCTAGGCAGCAGAGGGTTCACAGGATTGCGCTGTTAGGTATATAACTTGAAAAACAATGGCCATCTCTCAGGATGCTAGTTACTGCCACAGCGGAGGTAACTCTCCTGCAAAAAAATGCATAGCTATTTAGAAATTCTCGACGCACTCTATCTTTTCTTTGAAAAGAACTTTTTAACATGCACTGAAACATTTAACTTGTCAAGTAAATAAGCTGTATTGAATGGAAAATTGCTTCATGTTGTTGTTTGGTGATTATTCCATGCCATGCAAAAATAATTTATTTGCTAGATGCAATTTTCCTGAAAGGGGAAAAAAAAATCCTTCTAACTCCATCCAGAAGAACAGAAAATAGAATACTATAGTTTTATTGAAAAGCGAGAAATGGCACTTATGGCTATTTTTGGAGAGGAGGCGTATTATGCTCAGATGGGGGGGGGTGTCTGTGAATGAAAGTATTGAAGGGAAAAGAGATACTTCAGATTTACATTAAGGCAAATATGAGATGACTTTGTCTCTCAGTTTCTTCAGTTCCAACATCATAAGAATTGTTTAGGCCCTACCTTCTGTCAAAATAATCTTGACAGATTCTTCTCCTGAACAGATCTGAGGCAAGAACAAAAACATGAGATGCCAAACAAGTTTAAGTGAGTCTTCAGCCTAATCCAGCAGGCCTCTTATGTTCTTATATATAGTCCTTCATTCTTATTTATTCTTCTCCTTAACAGGTCTGAGGCAGGAACAAAAGCACAATATACTGGATAGGTTTATCCCCACAGGGCTACCAACGTGCAGTTTCTCAAAAGGTCAAATAAAATTCTTCATCTAGCTGGACAGAGTAAAAAAATACACAAATCAGTAACAGGTCTATGACCAAGTATCCTCTCAATGTCAAAAGCCTGTATAATCTCACCTTCCTGTGAATAATACTGTATATCCTCAAAAGTTAAAGTACCCACCATCCCTCCTATAACTCTATCCCCACTACGCCACACATTCCTAGGATGCTACTACAGTACTACAACTACAGCGCACACATACGCAAACCTCATTTACCCATACATAGTCTAGCACAAACAGAATCCAATCATGCATATTTTACCTGTGGCTCTAGAAGAGGGCTTTCTGTGTCAAAATGTGTTGCAATGCTTTCATTTACAACACCTTCCACAGTGTCTAGGCCTTTGGCAATCTCTCCCTTTTCAACGATTAAGCTGAAATTCAGTACGCTGACAACCCAGCCACCAAGGGCCTCAATTCCATTTCTTCTGGTGGCTGGGTAAAACGTTTTGCAAGTGCCTCCAAATCCCTCTGTGTGGTGTTGTGAATACCATAGGCTTTGTGGGAATGTCAACAGTCTCCATGTTCTAAATGTGTTTGCTTGCACAAAATGGCTTCTTTCTTTCACACAACCATTTTAGGAAACTACCCTAGAGGCTTAAGTTAAAACCATTTCCAGTTGACCAGGAAGACCAGGTCATGTTTTTAGAGGGTTCAAATGGTACCTCAACAAGTCATTGAATGGGGGAATGACACCTTAGTGTGTCTCATGGGTCTAAAAATCCCTTTCTGTTGGTCTAGAGTAGCAGGGAGAATTCACAGAGGAGTAACATCTAACAAGTGATCATAGAGGGGATGGAAACCCAACCCAACATGACCTAACACTCCATCATGGAGGGGATAAAAGTAGTGTCCTCCTAACAGGCACCATTTCTGGTCGTGTGAACCCCTAAACCTCTTTCTATTGCATTGCAAGGGTTAGGAAACCCTGAATATCTGTGCCTGGAAGGAGTGTACTTGATCCCCTGCAGAAGTCATTTCCAATCATGTGTTTACATTGGGGGAGGGGTGGGAAGGATTCCCTATAGACATCATTTCTGGTCATGTGGTTCCAGGGGACATAATTTCTTTGCTTAGGGATTCATGTTGGGTTATGTTGATAGAAGGTGGGGCCTTAAACTACTCATAAGTTTTAATTAAAGTTGATGTTGATTTCATCTATGCATTACTCCCATTTTATGTTCCATTGCTTAGAAATACAGTGCTAGAGAACTGAAATATCACAGTTATAGTCTCCATCCATTTATTCTCTTTATTTTCTTCTCTCTCATGACTACAAAACTAGCACAGGAAGATGGTGATCTGGTTTAAACATTGAGCTCTAGGCTTCCCCTTGCAAAGTGACTTTTCGAGTCACATAAAACCAGTAAATACAAAATCTGTGCACAATACAAAGATGATGATGTCAGGGAAGCTTAGTATTAGGGATATTGTGAATACGTGTTGATTTCATTTCCCAAAGCAAAAACTGCATCTTAGCAGATAAAATGTTCTTAATAATAATTCAATTTCTGAGTAGTTATTGCACAGAAACAAAAAAGCAAATGAGCAGCAATCGTGCAATTTGAGTCAATAGTAGGAGAAGGGACTCTAGTTAAACCAGATCCATGTGCAATAGATAACCAGTCTCTGGATAAAATGAGGAATGATTGCAAGAACTAGTTAGGCCAGATCTGTGCATAATATAACTTCTTCCTGCCAGTGGGGAACCAGTGCAGTAATTCTAGGTTCCAAATTCTAGGATCCAAACATCCAAACCCAAAAACGGAAAAATCCTACCCTTGTAAAAACTGCATGTCTGCTTTTGTGAACAAAAGTGTCTTGAAAACTTGACAAGTGAGAAATATCGGCAAAAATAAAAGAAGGGGTTATGCATCACTAGGTAAAGGTGACCCCTGACAATTAAGTCCAGTCGTGTCCGACTCCTAGGGTGTGGTGCTCATCCCCATTTCAAAGCCAAACAGCCAGTGTTGTCCGAAGACGCCTCCGTGGTCATGTGGCTGGCATGACTCTCCTTGCCGCAGCGTGTAGCATGCGGCTGGAACACGGAGCGCTGTTTACCTTCCCGCAAGCGGTACCTATTTATCTACTCGCATTAACATGCTTTGGAACTGTTAGGTTGGCAGGAGCTGGACAAGCAATGAGAGCTCACCCCGTCGCGGATTCGAACTGCCGACCTTTCGATTGACAGCTCATGGTTCAGCGGTTTAACCCACTGCGCCACCCTCTGCATCACTACTGATACCTAATAAATCTTGCCACGATGAATAGGGTGGCCCCCTCAAAGTCTTTTGTATACTTTGGATTCATGCTTTTGGTGTGTAGGCTTTCTGCACCTGTGTATTTATTGATTATTTAGTTGGTGTCAGCTAAATAACACCATTTTTGAAGGAAAAGGCCAGCTGGCTTTTCAATAGATAACATTACTCTAGGAGACAGCCATCAATCCCCTTTCAAGGTGTGGACGTTCATCCATTCCAACTGCAAACATCCAATCCAATAAAATATAATGTCACAAAATGTCAGAAATGGATACCTGCAACCCACCAGATTATTAATTTCTGATCAGTGACATGTTTCACACCAGGAAGCAGGGATTATTGTTAATAAATGAGATGGCAGAGCTTTCAAACTGTCAGTTAGCCGGAGCTTTTCAATATTACCTTTTAGAGACGTAGAACCTGAGCAACTGTGTTATTTGAGTAGGACAGTGAGATGACATCGAGACCCTTCAGAGGGAAGGTTCACAAGCACATTGCTGAGTCCCTGAGGAGCTTTGTGATGCAGTTAAGAGCAATTGGTTTTAATGTACTCACACTGGGTTATATCATTATGCTAATTTGAGTTGCTTCACCAGAAACAGGGCCTCTATAATAATGGCCATGTTACAACAGGCCAAGCTGCAGTCTAACAGCATTTAGTGGCAACATGAGAGGGAGATCAGTGGAAAATATGTTGCTTGAAAGGCAGTTGCAGTGTTCTTGTGCAGAAATGCACTCCCCCCCCTTCTCTTCTGCACCTTTTACTAGTGAACATTTTCAGACCATTCTCTGACGTGGTGAGTAGTTTGTATTCAGCATCAGAGTTTGACTTCTGATGATTTTTCAACCTCAGTCAACATCTGACAGTATCTGACAGCCAGCGAAAATTAGCATCGGCATTTGACAGTATCTGATTTACGAAATGTAATTGTGTGAGGCCACCATTTCGCACTAACGGTTCATTTTAACCAATCAGGAAATACTCCCATGAATGAGTAAATAAAAAAACCATCACCAAGTTTACAGTTCTGTCATTCTGCAAAGGGGTGCTCTTGTCCTCACTGGTGCAAAGTTTAGCTGGACCGTTTGGGCTATGAGGTGAAGGGGGGCGTGGCTGGTCAGGGTTGCAGAGAAAGTCCCCCCCCCCCAGAATTTAAAGGCAACGTCTGGCTGCCATGGCAATGGGGACACTGAGAGCTTTAGCACAGAACCTCTCAGAATATCCTTGAGTGGCTGCCATTTGTGAAATTGGTGGCGAAGAGGAAGGAGGGATGATTCGTCCTTGGCAGTGAGGAGCCAGCTGAGGCGCCATGGTGAAGCTGAAGCTGCCAGACATCAAGTCAAGGAAACCAAAGCATAAAACACCTTAAGTCTTGAGCAGGGGTGCACAACTTGGCAGTGGGTAGGGGCCGAAATGAATAGACTAAACTTCTTCGGGGCCGCAGATAGGTGTTGCGGGGGGCGTGGCAAGGAACCATGATGTCACTTCTTCAGGAAGTGACGTCACAGGGGGCGTGTCCATGAGCCAGAAAATCTCCGGAAATGCAACATATTAATAAATAAATAATGAGCCACCTGTGGCTCTTTAACATATAAAGTGCAGCTCTCGGAAATATGTTGGCTTCTTAATGCTTCTTAAATATTGTGGCTCTCAAACATCTGAAGTTTACCGTATGTGGCTCTTACATGAAGCAAGTTTGGCCACCCCTGGTATATACCGTATATATACCCATCAATCATCATCATCATCAGGGCCTTCCCTTCTGAAACCTCACATGGCACGGAGGTTCCATGTTGGGAAAAGTATTTCCTAACAAACTCTGTCTTGCATGTTCTGCAGCTCTCAAATGCATAACCGACCAGCAGAGGAAAAACGTGGCCACCCCGAAGTGAGGGTCCAACGGCCTGAAGAAGAGCTGAAGCATCACAGAATCGGTCGCCGGTCACCTCGGCGAGCTTAGATGTTCATTCACTCCTCCCAGAGCCTCTGCAGGGCTTTCAGCCAGAGCCCATGCTTAAGAAGAAATCCCAGGATTTCTTCTTCAGCAATTCACAGTCACGTTGCTTCCTAAGGAAGTCGCCATCATCATAGCAGCCCAACTTCCCTGGGGATCTACGTCATAACCGCTGTGCCAACACCAACTCCGGCACTTTTGTAATGCAGCTGGAAGCTTCGGAATTGTCCGCTCCTCGGACAATTCCAAAGCTTCCAGCCGCGTTACAGAAGCACCGGAGTTATGGGAAGTGCTTGGCTAGAGTGGCCCAACAAAGAAGCAATGTTGCAACTCTAGCCAGAAAACCTTTGGGGGCCACCAGAAAACCTTTGGAGGGCCGCATGCGGCCCCCGGGCCGCATGTTGTGCACCCCTGGTCTTGAGCAACAGGCACCATTTCAGGTCTGAGTTGGAGTCATTAGCAGGGGGAGGACACACATTTCAGCTGTGCTTAGTGCAAAAAGCAGTGTACGGGTAGTTGAAGTCTCGGGGGGGGGCAGGCATGACTTGAGGACACATTATAGACTCACCTAGCTGATGTCAAATAGGCCTAGTGTGTAGGTGCACCCTGCTGTGGTTTGGATTGGGGTCCCTCCTCCCAGCCAGTGAATGTTGCAGGCAGGTGACTGAGCCCTGGGCAGGGAGCAGCCCGGCAAGGCTTCAGAAGGGCTTCTGGGGAGGGGGTTACTGCACCCATCTTCCTCTTCCAGTTGTGTCTATGGGGTCCATCCCTGGGCATAGGGGTGGCCGTTCAGACTGCAAGTCTGGCAAGCTTCAGGCCCCAGTTACCCTCTGGAGCCCGGACTGTAGCCACCTCATCACTGGCCCTTTGCCAGCTATATGTCCTACTGCTGCTGCCTCCCCTTCCTAGACCCCCCCCCCATGCTCATTCCCAAGTCTTCAAAACTCCACCCCACTCGGCTGCTCCAGCTTCCACTGACCACCTTGTAGGCGTGGGTAGAGCCAGGTCCACCTCTCCCCCTCTATGTCCATCCCTGCCTCCCCTTGTCCATCCCTTGGCTGGGATCTCGTTCCTCCGCCTTGGCGGGTGGAGTTGTCTTGGTGGCGGGTGCAGCTATGTCAGGGGGAGGGAGGCGCTTGCTAGTTGCTTCCGGGCGCTGACGCCACAGCAGACCTTCTCAGTGGACCCCTGTGGATCCAGGGAGGGGAGACCACCTCTTGCATGGGTGGAGTTGCCCATGATAAGTCCCATGCCAGACAACTAGGTATAGTCAGTGCCCAGTTGAGAGATCACCTAGGAACCTTCTGAAACCAGCCCTGAGTTCCAGTTTCCATGATGGAAGAAAGGTGAGAAGTGAATGATGAACATTTGTTCTGGTTATTTTTTTAATCCTTAGGAATAAGGTTAAACAGAGACATGCCTAATTGCTTATATTTATTATTAATAATGTTCATCATTATTTATTATTATTTATATGCAGCTTTCCAACAAAAAGTAGTATACAGTACTACTCGTTCTGGGGGTATAGGTGGTCCTGAGAAATTGGCACATGTCATTTGAAACACGTAATTGGAACCCCACCCTGCATTGCTCTTCCTAAACAGCACCCCTGCGAGGCAGTCTTTCATTAGATTACACTTTGCTGCATGGGACAATAGAGCAATCTGACCTTGCCTGATACCCATCTTCATTTGTGCAGATGCTCCTTCGTCAGTAACCTTCTGTCTTTAATGCTGCTGTCAAAGACAGTGAGAATGCATTAGAAGCAAGGCAGAACTCTTGCAGAGTTAAAAAGGCTATCTGGAAGTTGACAAGAATGACCCTCGTGAGGAAGGCCCAGAAGGCTTGGGTCAGACTTCAGCAAAGCTCCAATTATTACGGAATAGTTGGCAGCTGCTTAATAGTTAAGGTGAACCGAGGTGAAGTGTTCTACTGCCAAATTTCCAGCTGCTCTATATGTTTGGGCACATCTCTGAATGTTAAAATGTGCCAGCTAGACAAAAACGGCCTCTGATCTTCCTTTTCTTCAGACACAGGTGTGAATCTGAGAACTTTCAGATGCATACAAATGTTAAATAACACACTGTGTCTAAGGAGGAGCTGAGGCTCATTCCTGCTTGGCAGTCACATGTTTGCTCTCTCTTTGCTAGGACTTTATCCATGAGTTCCATTTTTTGTTATTTGGTAGTCAGCAAACTTGCTGCCAAATTCTGGAAGTACCAGATATCTAGCAGTGGATTTTGGAATCTGTCCCCACAGATTTTTTTTGATGAGGCAATTTTTTGTTCTCCTGGGCAGAACTGCTTTCAGGTCAGGAAAGGGTTTATTATTTATACATCCTTCCCCAACTAGGCCAACAAGGCTTTGCATGTGTGCATGTTGTTGTCCTGAGTTTGTCAGCAAATCTGTGGCTTCCATGTGACAAATTTCTTTTAGGCTGAAGCCAATGTGCTTTGCCAAACTCTGTTAGGAAAGCACTCTTTCAGTGCTCAGAAGCTGTCTTTTGGAACATTGCATGTTCCCAGGCTGAGCATTGTCACTGAAAACAGATTCAAAGTGTCATAGTACATGGTCATTAATTAGCTGAGCCTTAGCTTCTATTATGGGATGGAGCTATACTCTACCTTTAGACTTTTCTTTGTTGTCCTTTTTATTTTGTAGCTTAGTAGTATTCTAAAGGTAAAGGTTCCCCTTGCTCGAAAGCCAGTCGTTACCGACTCTAGGGGCGGTGCTCATCTCTGTTTCAAAGCTGAAGAGCCAGCAATGTCCAAAGACGCTTCCATGGTCATGTGGCCGGCATGAGTCAACGCCAAGGTGCACGGAATGCTATTACCTTCCCTCCGAGGCGGTGCCTATTAATCTATTTGCAATTTCTTGCTTTTGAACTGCTAGCTTGGCAGGAGCTAGAGCCGAAGATGGTAGCTCACACCATCACACGGCACTCAGGTCTTGAACTGCTGTCCTGCCTACCTCCTGGTCTGCAGTTTAGCATCTTAACCACTAAGCCACCGCGGCTATTGTAGGGTAGTGTTCTACCCTACAATAAAGAAGCATGCTTGTTTGATTGCCATATAAACAGTAGGAGTTATTTCCTCCGGAACACAGGGCCCTATACAAAGCAAAGGTTCCACTTCTTAGGGAAGATGTGTATTGTCTGGCCTGGTTTGTGAAGTCTAGTTGACACTGTGGGGATATATGGGCATGTGATACATGATGCAGTTGCTGAGCTAGGCAAGAGGTGTACAGCACTGCTGTTTGCCTTGTTGCTGTTAAGGGAAAATGCTTGATCAGGGCAGAGACGAAGGCAAGAAGTACACGTCAGAGTGGGGTTCCAGCGGCGGTCTGAGTACCACCACCAGCAGTCGGACAAAGTACCACCGGTGGTACTAGTACCACTAGTTGAGAAACCCTAGGCTGGACAATGGTAGGGAAATCTTGGTTGTCCAGAAGGATTTGGGATGGTACAAGGAAGAGGAACCTTTCTCAGTGTGAAGCTACGCATCCATTCAGAGCTGGGAGGGAGGCTCTCTTGTGTGTTCTGCTGCTGCATTGTGGCGTTCAGTTGCCACTGACATGTGAGAGGACCTCATCATGTGGAAAGCGGCACCCATAGCGTGGAATTTCCTGCTGCTGCCCTCTTTGCCAGTGTATTGTTGGCGGTTGAAGACTTGGCTCTTCTCGCAGGCAGTTAGTGAGTTTTTATTACCTGCTACGCGTCCTGGTTTGTTGCTTATGCCCTTGGGTTTGTTTTAATGGCTGCTGTTGTGTTTTTATGACGTTTTGTATTGCCTTGTTTTTATTATATTGGAAGCTGCCTTGAGACTCTGAAGGTGGGATAAAAAAGGTTTATTGTTGTTGTTGTTTTATTATTATTACTATTATTTTATTATAAACTTCGAACTGCTTATTATAAGTGGTAGCGAGAACAGCATGGTATCGGAGCAGTTCTGTTTGGTGAGCTGCTCAACAGTTCCTCCAGTTCAGCCATTGGCATTCCTGTGATTTTTGGAGCAGAGAAATTAGCTTCTATCTCCAGTGTCTTCCGGCAGTTTTGAGTGGCCTTGGTGTGCAGTAAGAGGATAGCAATAACAGTGCAGCCCTGAGGCCTTTTCTCACAAGTGACACTTAAGTCTGTGTTTGCATTTCCGATTCCTGAGTCTGCAATTCAAGTTCAGTTATGAAAACCTACATGGGCTGGATTCTACATTCCAGTTTAAAACTGGCTTCTGTTTCCTCTCCGGCATTAACAGTGTTCACAAGTAACACATTCCTCTCAAGTAAAGGGTCTTCTCAGCATCACTTGAGAAAATGCTCCACATCCTGGCCACAGTTTTACAAGATCATTGTCCTCAACTGAGACACACTTAGCCCCTCTTTCCATCTTGTTGTCCTTAGGGCTACCTCTGGGCTTACAGTAGTATTTCCTCTCTCCTAGGTTCTTAGCTGTAATTTGGGATTCTATTTGCATGTGCATGTGTGAGTAAACTTGCAAAGCATGAGAAAAAGGGATTGTGAATTCTGGGACACGGTGTGATCCATAACTAGGGAATTCTCTCTCTCAGGGAAACATTGGCTGCAGCAGCGTCACTGCAGGGGGGGCGGAGCTCCAAGTTCCGCCGGGCTCTGAGCCTCCGTTACACGACGGGAGAAAGCGGCCCCGCCCCCTCGCCTTTGGAGCCATTCTGGCCGATGAAAGCATTTGCTTTCGTCGGCCGGAATGGCTCCAAAGGCGAGGGGGCAGGGCTGCTTTCTCCCGTCGTGTAACGGAGGCTCAGAGCCTGGCGGAACTTGGAGCTCCGCCCCCCTGCAGTGACGCTGCTGATTGGCTGCAATCCTATACACACTAACCTAAGGGTAAGCCCCATTGAATAAAATGGGACCTACTCCTGAGTAAACATGTATAGGGTTGCACTGTTTGAGTAGGAATTTAGGAAGCAGTAGGTGGTGGAAGAGAATCTTAGTAATCTCATGTGAATGTCTAGGTTAGGGGTGGCCAACCTTTCACCATTAGGGCCTCTGTGTTCTTAAGAGTAGTGTGTAGAAGACGGAATCTTGGCAGCTGCAATTGCTGATGGTGCTGCTAAAGCAGCTGCACCTGCTGAAATGCCCTCACCTATACATTAAAGGTCCAGGAGCATTCAGCTTGAAAGGTTGGCCACGCCTGGTCTACGCCACGCCACACCTGGTCTAGGGTGACAAAGCAGACACCTTTGCCAGGCAAGAGAATTGGAGGTAATGGGGGTGAGTGGAAGGGAGGTAGCATTTCCGATGAAACAAGCTTTATTATTAACTAGAGCACTATATTGAGCACTATATTGAGCACTCTAGTGGTGTCCCTAGGGGGGGGGCAGTACTGTAAGTTGCGCACAAGTCTACTCAATGTTACACGGTGGCCCTGCCCACTCACTGTCGGAGCCATTCCAAGCAGTGAAGGCAACGCGCAGGAGACCCTGCGCGTTGCCTTTGCTGCTCAGAATGGCTCTGGCGGCAAGTGGGCGGGGCCACCATGTAACGCTGAGTAGACCTGTGCGCAACTTACAGTACCGCCCCCCTCTAGGAACACCACTGCTCCAAGACACTCAGGGTGGTCCGCTTGCTCCCCTTTTTGCCTCATGACAAGTCTGAGGTAGGTTGCGCTGAGGTAGCCTAACACTGAGATAGGTTAGAGACAGTGGCTTGCCCAAGACCACCAAACAAGCTTCATGGCTGAGTGCTGATTTGGATCTCGGTCTTCCCAGTCCTGATTCAACAGTCTCTGAAGAGCCAGCTATTTGTCCTGATCCACAGATTTTTGCATGCCACAGAGGATGTATGGACTTCTACACTTGCTCTACCTGCCAATATATCTCCCACTTCAACCTCCATGCCATACCAGATGATAGGCAAAGGTTTTTAAGGTACAGTGTATGTGTTAGGAGGTGTGCATCATGGCAGGTAGAGCAAGTTTAAAATGGGGACTTGGGTTCAAACAGTTTAGAGAAATGCCATCTTTAGCCAGGAGTTATATGAATTGGCCCTCAGTGTTTTGTCTAATTCCCCCTCCTCCTCTGCCACCCTGTCAAAATAACCTCGCAGTAATTTCCTCTATCTAATTTGTCTCAAGGCAATTTGCATTTCAAATCTCTGTTTATTCTTTGCCTTGATTACCTTTTACCCTCAAGTTTTTTATTTCCTGTTTTTTTAGTTTTCCATGTAACAATATAGTGCCACTTCCTTTCAGCTGCATTTGTATTAACTCTTCATCTGCTCTCCAAAATTACAGTATATCTTTCCCACACCCCTGACATTTCACCATGCCTTACTTCTCGTTGATACTCAGGAGGAGACCCCTTTGAGATCCCTCTGGTTTCTTTTCATTTTGCAGGCCTCTGTTTAAAATTGCATGGTGCCATATAAGGTGTTGCTCATGCGTGATAGTTTATTATCTGTGTTCATATCCCTTAATGTCCTTCTGTTTTCCTCCTCCCTCAAAAAGAAGTACAGTATTGAAGTAAATTATGCAATGGCTTGGAGACCGGGACATGCTCTGTTCTCCTTTTAGTTGGAAGTTTTTTTAGTCATTTGTTTATCATCCGGGGTCAGACAGCTGGACACCAGCTGAGGGCTCACATCCACTGGGGGACCCCCCCCCCCGAGCCGGGCTGGCTTCTGAATGCTCCAGTTCCAGTGGCAGCGGTGGTGTGAGTTAGCCAAGAAAGGTCTGCCACCATTACACCTGCTATCGCCATGTATAAATGTGAGCATCCCTGGAGGCCTCTATCTCATCACAGGGCCTCTCAGGAATGCTCCTCCTGGTGACCAGTGGGGAGAGTGGGGAAAGGAAGAGCTGCTGTGGGTCATCCACTGCCACTGGTAATCTTGGGGAGGGGGCATGGGAGACTCATAGCCCAATCCTAACTAAATCCCCGCGCAGTGATGCAGTGGCGTCGGTGCAGCTTCCGCTGTATCCCACAAGGGACTGTATCCCACAAGCCACTGTAGGCCTTCTCAGGCAAGGGAACATTAGTTCCCGTGCCCCATGGTAACCCCCAGCAGCTGCCATGGGTCAACGTGGACCTGTGCCAGCTCGGTTGCTGGCGCACGTCCACGATGACCTGGGAAGGAGGATCAGACTCAGGAATGGGGTCAGGATTCTCCTGCCTGCCCTGTCACTGCCCTGTTCCGCCCTCCCTCTGCCCCCCCACCCCATTCCATCTCCTGCATGGCCTTACCTGCTCCAGAGTGTCTTCAGCCATCTGCTCCACCAGCCTCCCTGCCAGGCCAGCAGCCTGGCAGAGTGCATCGGCAGAGGCTGCTTTCCGACTGTCGGAAAGCAGCCTCCGCTCTCACAACGCACGGTATACTGGTGCCCAGCCAGCATAGGATTGGGTCGTCAGTGCAGGGTTTGCCTCAGCCCCCCCCCCCAGCAACCTGGCACCAACACTGGCACTACCACTGGCACACTTGCCACATGAAACCAAACTGCCTTGGATTAATGGTGTGCCTCCGTATATCTAGGACAGTACGTTCTGCTCTGAATGGCAACTGCTACCCAGAGTCTTGGGCAAAGAAATTTCCCAGAAATGAGCAATGTACTATCATTTATTTAATGCCAGTCATATGCTAGGACGCTAGGTAATGTATGGTGTTTGGAGGCGATGCCCAGTTTAGAAGAGTTTGAAAGCAATATCCATGTATATTAGGTGGATTCAGTGAGGAACGTGTGAGTGGTTTGTTTGTTTTTTGGACAAACATGAATTGGAATGAGAGTATTCTAGCTTTCAGGTTTTCACAGATCACTTCATTGGGAAGAAAGAAGAGTTCTTTGAAATAAGCTTGCATTTATTGAGTGAACCAATCTTAGGTCCCCTCTCCAGTACCATGGGATGTAGCTTGAACACTGTGACTGAAATAGTGACACAATGGCTGGCTGGCTTTTTAAAAAGTCTAGCAACACCCCAGGTACAATCCCATTGAACATACTGGGGTTGCAGAAGCCCATGAGCTGCTTCTCATGTTTTACATCTCTCTCTCTCACACACACACACACACACACACACACACACACACACACACACACACACACACACACACACACGGAACGTCATTCAAGGAGACATTCATATTTTAGTTGAGCTAGAGCTGCATCAAGCAGGTGTAATTTTTGAGTAGAAACTAGCAATTTTGGTAAAAATAATAATGCTGAAAAACAATTAGTGCAAATATTCAGCTTTCTTTGTTTCTCATGGCAGCTACTACTTCTGACTATTTAACACCCCCCCCACTATGTGTGATCTGACCATGTTTGATAATTACTAGCCAGTGCCTAGTTTCCATTCTTGAGCAAGGTGCTCAAACGTGTAATGGCAACTAAGCTCTGGATCGTGGTCCTTTTCAGTCCAGTTTCCAACCTGGGTTTGAAAGAACCACCTTTGTGGATGTGTGCCAGGAAACTAGACCAGGGAAGTGCACCCCTGTTGGTTCTGCTAGACTTCTCAACAGCTTTTGATAACCACATAGACCATGTGATTCTTTTGAATAACCTGGCCAGGATGGGCCAGGGAGGCAATGTTTGCTATGGTTACTTTTAGAGGTTAGATTACGGAAGGTGGTGCTGGGGAGCTTCTGCTTGATGCCATGGCCATTGGCTTCAAGCATTCTGCTGGGTTCTGTCTTGTCCCCCATGCTTTTCAGTATCTACACCAAACTGCTGGGGGGGGCATCTGGGGGTTTGGTGTTAGGCATCATCAGTATGCTGGTTGCGAGTGAACAAACTGAAATTAAATCCAGGCAAAATAGAGGTTTCCCTGCTCAGGATAACTGGTTCAGGTTTACCAGCCTATTCTGGATGGGGTTGCACTCCTCTTGAAGGAGCAGGTTTGCAGTTTGGGAGGGAGTACTCCTAGGCTCAGCTCTGGGTTGGATGACTGCCATGCAGTTTACGTGGAGCTGTCTATGAGCACTCTTCAGAAACTGCACTTGATGCAGAATGCAGATGCCTGGGAATTGACCATCACAAGATGATGCGATCATGTGTCACCTTTGTAATTTCAGCTGCATTGGCTACCAGTGTGGTTTGGGGCACATTTCAAGATGCTGGTTGTTGTTGTTGTTGTTCAGTCGTTAAGTCGTGTCTGACCCTTCGTGATCCCATGAACCATATCCCACCAGGCCTTCCTGTCCTCCACTATCTTCCTGAGTTCGCTCATTTTCATGTTCGTTGCACCGGTGATGCTGTCTAACCATCTCATCCTTTGCCTTCCCCTTCTCCTTTTGCCTTCAATCTTTCCCAGCATCAGAGTCTTCTCCAGAGAGTCCTCTCTTCGCATTAGGTGGCCAAAATATTTGAGCTTCAGCCTCAGTACCTGTCCTTCCAGGGAACAGTCAGGGTTGATTTCATTTAGGATTGACTGATTTGATCTCCTAGCAGTCCAAGGGACTCTCAGGAGTCTTCTCCAGCACCACATGCTGGTGACAACCTTTAAACCTGTCAATGGCTTTAAAGATACTAGGCGAAGGACCACATTCCTCCATATGAATTTACCTGACCATTAGGATCTGGGAGAGAAGACTCGCTTGGCTGTCCTGCCACCTTTTGAAGTTCAGTTGACGGTGACACAACAGAAGCTCTTCTCAGTAGTAGCCCTCAGAATGTAGAATTCCCTACCCTCAGTGTTTATCTGTCTTCCTGCTTGCCAATGTTTCACTGGAGGTTGAAGACCCAGCCCTTCCCATAGGCATTTTCTGAGTTTTTTTTTTATAATCTGTTAGGCTCTCTGATGTTTTGTTGC
Source organism: Plestiodon gilberti rubricaudatus (assembly GCA_026170595.1). NCBI lineage: Eukaryota > Metazoa > Chordata > Lepidosauria > Squamata > Scincidae > Plestiodon > Plestiodon gilberti. The sequence goes on from JANXHW010000005.1 coordinate 114,127,608, forward strand.
TTATGCCATGTTGTGTTTGTTTTCATTGCCACTATTGTGTTTTTATGATGATTTATATTGGCTTGCTTTTAGTATATTGTAAGCTGTCTTGAGTCCTTAAAAGGGAGAAAGGTGTGATGTTGTCGCTGTTAATAGTGAGGGCAAATGAGGACAATCAAAAATCAGGGCAAATGAGGGCAATGTCAATAAATGTGAACATTTCTGTAGGAAGAACTGTTGAAAATGTCCATGAAAACCAGAGTATTTTCAGGTTGGGTGGCATTTTTAGCCACATTGCAGTTTAAAACAAGTATAAGTGGGGGCCCTGATAAGAACGAACCCTAAGCAGCAAGAACTGAAAACCTCTTTCAGCCACAGCAGTCGCTCCACAGGCAATGAGGTTTGTGCTCCTTGGGAGCTAAAATTTCTTTTTTTCCACCCAAAATGTGGCTTTAGTTTTGTAAGTATTTACGCATGTTTGCAAACTTTGCTCCTTAGGATCATGAGGCTAATTTGTTATTCTTCACAAAGTCTTTGGAGAGCTTCAGAGGGGGAAGGAGGTGCTGAATGCAAAAGAAACAGCATTGCAGGCTGTGCATTCAGCAAGCAAGGATCTTCAATCATTTGATGAGCAAACACGGGGGGGGGGGCAGTGAAGTGCTTCCAACCACCGTCACTAATGACACTCGAGCAGGTGTTCGGCTCGTGGACCGCCTGCACGTGGCTTTCTTGATCGTCGCACTCGGCTCTGGAAGTGGCTGTCTTGTTTTTCATTAAAGAACTCCCATGTGGTGGATGCTGGTAGTAGGGATGAGTTTTCATTGAGAAGAATTTAGGGGGAGAGATCACTAGGAGGAAGACAAAAAGGATTTCAGTCACATCTGAAGAAGTGCTTCTGATGATATTGCAGCTTGTGGAGTCAGCCTATAAACATAGGAAGCTGCCTTCTACCCCATCACACCATTTGCCCGCTAGCCAAGTGTGGCCTACACTGACTGTCAGTAGCTCTCCAGGGCTTCAGGCAGATGGTACCACGGACCTTCTGCATGCAAAGCAGGGGGGGGCTTACCACTAAACTCCGAACATAGGAGACTGTCTTCTGCTGAGACAGGCCATTGGTTCATCAAGCTCAGGAGATGATCTTCCACTGTGCTATATGGTCCCTGTCCTTCACTCACTAACAGCCCAATCCAATGGGCACGCTGTGCCGCTGGAACTTGCATTCCAGCAATACAGTGTGCTTTATGGCAGTCGCAAAAGGCAACACGCCATTCAGCACAACTGGGCTGCTGCTGCAAGCGGCTGGCAGCCATCTGCCAGCAACCTACCAAGGAGTCCTGGTAACAGTAAGTCAGCACGGGTGGTGGTGGAACAGGGCAGGGAGAGGGAGGAACAGGACGGAGACCAGGGCAGGGGGGTGGATCGAGGCCAGTAAGAGGGTGGTATAGCAGCAGCAGCACTGCCACCAATATTCTATCCCCCTTCCATGCCTCGATCTGCCTTCCTGGGTCCACTTGGACTTGTGCAAGTAAAATCTCTGGCACAGGTCCAAGTAGTCCCATCGAGGCAGTGGTGGCTTACCCCAGGGCAAGGGAAAAATGTTCCCTTGCTCAGAGGAGACCTCTGGATCTCCCCCCCCCCGATGCAGTGCGTTCTCCAGTGGTGCAGCTGCATTGGTGGGGTTAGATAGGATTGGGCTGTCCACTGGGTACAGCCTGCCAACATACATTTTGCAGGTGAAAATACGGATGCTCTTGGTTACATTTGACACCCAAATTCTCATAACCAAGATCGCTGCCTGAGCTTCCCTTACACATTGTTTAGGGTTTGTCTCTGCTTTCTGCATGCAGTATTCATGTACTCTACAGTTGCCTGTCTGGTTTTAGAAGTTAAGACAGTATTTTGTATTGTAATATTTTAACTACAATATGACAGTATTTGTTGTTTGGTTAAGCATGTACTAGAAAATGTAGGGCAACGCTAGAAGATGCACCTATTGTATTTTTAGGGGCTGCATGATTTTCTGCCACAAATAACATGTAGGAGGGCCCCAATTCAGATCAGGACTGCAGCAACAAGGCAGGCTGTAACCCATTTCCACCACTGTGGTCCTCATCTGGATCACGCACATCAACCCCATGGCTGCTGTTTGCCCCAGTATAATGAATCCCGTGTACAACAGAAAAATCAACCATGCGAGCTGCCATCATGACATAGATGTACTGTCTAGTTTGACCTTTAGTTGTCCTACAAGAAGTTATTAACCATTCAAAATCCAACCTCAGTAGAGTTTGGTTTTTATGGTAAATCTGGTTTGAGTTATCCTGCTTTTATTATTTAGTGTTTTCTTCTTATTGTTTGTTTTTAATACGATTGATGTGTGTACCTTTTCTGAATGTGTTTTCTGACATTTTGGTCACCCCTTCAGGAACAGAAAGGCAGAGTCAAAATCCTCAGGTAAATAAATGGAAGTAAAATTGGCCTTGCCAATGTCAGGGTGTGGAGCAACACCCTCTGCAATATGCATGTGCGTCCGAGACGCAAGATGCATTCCTCCCCCCACAATGAGATTTCACTCTGAGAAACATTCCTCCCCCTATTGAACCCTAATGTTAAATTTCTTTTATTCAACATATTTTTTTACCCCAAGTTTTTCTTGGAACTTAAGGTGACCTACAGACCTACAAGTGGTCTCCAATAAAGGTGCTGATCTGACCCAGATTTGCTTAGCTTCAGCAAGATGGTTGCATTTCACAGGGGCATATAGCACACTAGGTGCTGTGCAAAATACAGATGACAACACTGGGTGCTGTGCAAAATACAGATGACTCCTCCACATATGTTTGCTTCCTACACAAACAATAGCGGAAGTGTCATAAAATTGTGCTCACAGCCTAGGCCCTTCCTCACACAACTCTGGATTTCAGGGTTCCTTCAAAAGAGAAAATGATTGTTAAACCCATCTAAGCCTGTAGATATGCCCAACAGAAGCTCCAGTCATTAACACTCAGCCTCTTTTTTTTTTTTTTACCAAGTGGTATAAAGCTCGCCCCCTCAGAGCGGGTAAACAGTACTTTGACTCACTATTTTTTTTTTATGTGTAAGTGTAAAAATGGAGCGTGTGCAATTGTTTTCAAGTTGGCTGATAGGAAAGAGCAGAGTCTCTTTCTCCACACCAAATCCAGAGCTTCATGAATTCAGCTTCTACCCCCTGCTTAGCACTCTTCAGCTATATTCATTTTCATGTCAGATCCCATCTTGCCAAAAATCCCATCTGCTCATCATCAGTGGCATTGTACTATGGGAGGTCTTCTTGGGACTGGATGCTGATTAATAGCCTCAGCATCGCTCCCCAAGCTTTGTGAAGGAAGAAGAGTGAGGAGAGGAGTCTGTGCTAGTCTATGGTTTAAAGCAGGGGTGGCCAACCTTCCACCATTAGGGCTACTGTGTTCTTAAGAGTCGTGTAGAAGGCAGAATCTTGGCAGCTGCAAGTGCTGATGGTGCTGCTAAAGCAGCTGCACCTGCTGAAATGCCCATACCTCTGCAACCATTTAAAGCGCCAGCATTCATGTTGAAAGGTTGGCCACCACTGGTTTAAAGCCATGAGGGCAGAAAAGCTCTTCTGCCGGGGGGGGGGGGGAGAGCGTTGCTCTTTCCAAAAGGTCAGATGGGCAACAATAATGGCGCTATACACTATCAGCATTAATGATAGCCTCAGTGATTAGTGATGGCCTCAGTGATAGTGATAGTTCAGGCAACCTCTGGCGCCACTCTCCTGCTGCATACCACTGCCAGTTACTCCCGTATTTTTGGAGGCCAGAAAACACATGTAGGAGGCTCTGGGCGGGTGGGAGGGCCCTTCTCAGCATTCCCGAGAGGTTCAGCCTCTCAGGAGTGAAAACGCGCCACTGAAAGTGCCGCATCAGAATGGGGGTCCGGCGGTCTGAGTACCACCAGCAGTTGACCGAAGTACCATTAGTAGTGGTATTAGTACCACTGTTTGAGGAACCCTGCTCTAAATGTTCATTCTGGTTCTTATGAACCCAAGTCATGAGGAAAGACTCCATTATGCTAGCCACACACTCAAGAAAAATAAAAACTTTGTGCTCCCAGAACTTAGAAGACAAAGACATAATCTTAGACAAGCTCATGCACCTGTTAAAACACCAACATGGGGCATTGATAGGCTTACCAGATCTCCAACCGGGACAGAGTGCTAGACCTTTAGGAGAAGGAATGTGGGCAGGTGTAGCTTGTTAACGCTTAGAGCACAATCCTAGGCATGTCTACTCAGAAGCAAGCCCCATTGAACACAATGGGGCTTGCTTCCAGGGGCGGCGACAGGGGGAAGCGCGCGGGGCGGGCCGCCAGGGGGTGTCGTGCGCACAAGGGTGACGTGCGACCCCCCCACTTACACTTAGTCGCTGGAGCTGGGCCCGCCCGCCCTCACGTCCGTTTGGCTCCAAAATGAGCTGAAAACGGCGCGGGGGTGCTCTGGGCCTGCGCGTGATGTCATGCGCGTGGGCGGGGCCGCGTCCTTAAAGGTGATGCGCGTCCCTGTGACACGACTGCTTGCTTCTGAGTAGACATGCCTAGGATTGTGCTCTAGGACTTAACAAGCTACACCTGCCCACATTCCTTCTCCTAAAGGTCTAGCACTCTGTCCCGGTTGGAGATCTGGTAAGCTTAGGCATTGATGCATATACAGTTTCTAGGGCTGCAACCTTTAATCAATTAAAGACCTTTTTGATTGACTGAGAAGTCATCTCTAATCAGGCCACACATTTTAAAAAAAAAAACCAGCCCTGTTTTATTTTTAATTTAAGTACATATAAAACTGCAGGTGGTAGAGGGATCTTCTTAGAAGAGGCATTCTCCCTTCACTGTTACACAGGAGGGAATGCTTCTTGTAAGCTGATGCCAGCCGTAACATAAACATGCATCCTCTAAAAACACAGGAAAGTATGCATAGTTCTCCTAAAGTTTCAGTCTTATGCAAGCTTCTGCAGATCTAACTGATTAATCAATTAAATCTCATTAACTAACTTTTCTGAATTGGATGATAGTCCTAACATTTTCCTTCAAGACAAACGTCTACATGAAATATGTATGAACGCCCCCTCCTCAGCCATCTGCAAATGGGCTTTCCAGAGGTCCCCTCCCTGCATCAAGCCTATTTGTGTGATGGGAGGGCTGGAGATGACAGCAGTGGAGCAACTTGCTCAGCCAAGAGCATTGCTCTACCACTGCCCCACATAAAAGCAGATACTGGAGGAACTTCATGGGTTGGCTGGGTGGGTCCTCCTCAGGGATGCCTGGGCCCACTACCACTGCCTGGCATGGTCCATGATGTCAGGAGTTTTTTCACCAGCCCCAGCTACCTGGACATTTCGCCAGTATTATCCAAACACTTTTTGCTTCCCTTGAAATGCCTCCGATGTTTCACTCAAACAGGAAAGTCTACATTTGCTTTACAACGTTGCTGTGGCAGAAACTAAGTGGCTGTGTCTACATCGGTTTTTATAGCAGAGCATAAACAGTCAACTTCTGAAAATCCAAAGAGAACTAAATAGGATTGGCCCAAGACCTCCTGACACCAGAGGCGGCATGCCAAATGCTGCCCCCCTTACCCAGTGGCATGCCAGCTGCTGCTCCTCCCACTCTCAAATGTCCAGCTGTCTCCCCCCCCTCCATACTTCCTCTTCCTCTCTCGCCCCCTCTTCCTTTTCCAATCTAGGTAGGGAAAGGAGGAGGTTGAGGAGTGGAGGCAAGTAGCTGGATAGAGATGGGCACCCCCACCAGTCTGCTGCCCAAGGCAACCACTTCAGTTGGCCTCGTGGATGGGCCAGCCTTAGAACTAGATCTAACCTCCGTCTGTTAATTTCATTGTTCACAGCTGGAAAAAATGGATACAATGAGGCAAGGAGAAAGATGCTGCCTCTTGCTGTGGTCTAAAGCTGAAAATTCTATACAGAGGTTTGCAGCTGAACAAAACTTGAGGGTTTTTTTTTGCTTTCACAAGATGAGAAGACTTGCAAAGAACTTGCCTTGTTTTAGCTGGACCAAGTTAAACCTGCCAGGTATGGTACTGCTGGCATTTCTTCTAGACTGCCACTACATGGCCTGTGACCACTGGGCCTGTTTCATGTGCATGTCTCGCATGCCCATACCCTCCAACACTTGACAGATGATATGTACAAAGGGAACTGCCTAATACGGAATCAGACCATTGGCCCATCTGGCTTAGTTCTGTTGACATGACGGGTAGCAGCCCCCTAGGTGCTCAGACAAGAAGTGTTTGTTCTTTGGATAAAGATATGCTAGAAAAAATATAATTGTCCTACAATCTGTTAGCAGTTCAAAATAAGCCTCACCAGCTTGTGAAATGGCAGGTTGTGCATAACATGGCACCTTAATGTTCATGTGTCTGCTTTAATAAGTACAGTAATATTCCCAGAATGCTGCTTTCTTTAGCTCTGTTTTGTGTTTTGTCCTTGCTGTGATAGACAGCTATTCAAGCCAATGGGAGCAGTGCATACTGGGTAGCATGGGGCCAGTCAGCACCAGTTTCCTGCGTCATAGACACTGTTGAACTCCTATAGTGCTGTTTCATACAGCACTGGTTTTTTGGGGAACATACCCCCCATGGTATTGGAGGTATTCCTGTAAGTAATTAGAGAAAAGATGCATCACTCACCACTCAAGACCTGGGGTAGGGGACTGAATCCTAAAGAATGACTATTCTAGCTAGTAGCTCAGACTAACAACATTTGAACAAGGCATCTCCCACAAGGCAAAGTTGGGAAAACGAGAGCTAGGATTTACTAGCGGACGGACCAGAAAACAGGGGCTCACCTTGATAAGACCATTGGAATGTATGGCTGCCCCTCTATCAGAGGTGTCACTAGGGTTTGCGTCACCCCCGGCGGGAGGTCAGCATGTCACCCACATGCTCCCTTCCCCTCAGGTGCACAGGGAGGGGGTGACACGCCCGCTGCCCCTCTCCCCCTGCTGCCCCCCTCTCCCCCCACTGCCGCCCAGCACTTCCTCACCCCATTTGGGACTAGGGCAGGAGATTCCCAGCGACGGTTCCCCAATCCCCAGCACTGTTTACCCAGGCGCACACGCAAGACGTGAGCCGGAGGTTCCCAGCGTGTGTTTCTCTCCTCACGCAGGCGCACAACGCAACTGGAAATCTCTGGCTCGCGTCGTAAACAAACACCCGTAGGTTCAAGGTTGTGCGTTGGAGGCTCGTACGCCGACGCTCTGTCCAGACGCTTTTCCGCCGTCTCCGCGGGTGGGGGGAGGTGTGCGAAATGGGGTGCAGGTGCAGGATTCACCGCTGGGAATTTCCTGCCCTTCAGGGCCTTCCTTGTTCCAAATGGGATGAAGAAGCAGCGGGGGGGGGGAGAGGGGGCAGTGTGTGCATCACCGCCACCCTTCGCGTCCCTGCGCATCACCCCCCGTGCCACGCCCCCCGCCATGCCCCAGCAACGCCACTGCCCTCTATCACCTGTTAATAACCCTTCTTCATTTCAAGTCTGTGCAAGAAAGGGATGCTGCAGCCTCTTGCAGGGGGCTGTACCTTAGTGGTAGAGCACATGCTTTGCTTGCAGAAAACCTGAGGTTTGATGGTAGGACTGGGAAAAGACACACACACACACACACACACACACACACACACACACACACACAAAATCAGGCAATGTGGACAGCACTGGGCTAATGATCCGACTCAATTTAAGGCAGCATCCTATGTTTCATGTGCTCTCTACCTCCATCTATCTCCTCACTTACTATTCCATTTCTGCCAGCTTCATTCCACTGTATTAAATATTGTCCCGAGTATAAGACGCATCTGATTATAAGACGCACCCTTAAAGTTTGGTGCTATTAACAAATTTAATTAAATCACTGGCATTAAATTGCAACAGCCTGATTATAAGACGCATCCCTAGTTTAAAAACTTAAATTAGGAGAAAAAAGTGAGTCTTATACTCAGACCAATATGGTATGTGGCTGCCTGCCAGTTGCCTCTCCCTCTGCTTTTAGCAGTTTTCATACTTAAAACTAAAAGCGCTTAATACTGGAGGAGTTTTCAACACAATCACATCATTCAGTGTATTGATATGAAGGCATCTGTTCACCACACAAAGGCAAAAGAATAGGGAAAGAGAATTGCTACAGTGCTTCTCGCTGACTCTTATCTCATAAGAAGGGCCCCTGGCCAGGGCAGAGGTAAGAGGCTAGGCCCAGTTGGCAAAGAAAGGAAGAAAGAGAAGCCTGGCTTGCCTTGCATCCTCTTGGGCTCTTCTTAGTAGTCCTGGCAGCTGTTGTCATGACTACTGGCATCAGTGGCCTTCCTTTCTTTCTTGAGGCAGCAAGAGAACCCAGCAGTAGACAGATTCGGCTTATGAACAAGAGCAGTCTGAGGAAAAAAATGTGTTGCCCAAACACATGTGCCCAAAGCTCACGAAAATAATCTCCCTGACTTGCATTCTGCCCACATCTTGCTCGCCAAATCTCCGAGATTTGCTGTGGGGACAGAAAAAGAGGAACACAGTGGGAAAATTACAGAAAAACATTGTTTGCACAAATTGTTTCCTCTAGATAAGTATAAATGAAAAGATCTACCCTCTAATTCTATGAAGGTGATGCTCCTTGGCCATTTCTAGTGATTATAGGTGGGCCCCCATATCCACAGATTTGCTATCCACGGTTTCAGTTATCCACAGATCGTACTTTTTTCCCAGTAAGCTTTGTTTCTTCCTTAAACAAACAGGAGAAGCAGCCTCTGGTTGCTTATTGCAGGCAAGTAGAACGAGACTAAGTCCTAGAGAGGCTCTGCAAGGTTAACAGAAACCTTGCAGAGCCTCTCTAGGACTTAGTCTCGTTTTACTTGCCTGCAGTGGAGGCTGCTTCTCTGTTTGTTTTAAGGAAGAAACAAAGCTTGCTGAAAGAAAAATAAGAGCGGGGGGGGGGGGGCGGCACGCCTGCCCGCAAGAGAGGCAGGGTGGGGGCCCCTCAGGAAACCATGGAGGGGGTGTTCGCTCCTATCCATGGTTTCAAGTATCCACGGAGGGGCCTGGCCCTGGAACATATCCCCAGCGGATATGGGGGGAGTACTGTAGTTCTTTTGGTTTCTATAAGTCCTTCCATGTGGAAAATGTGTTTTAGCGGAGCAATCCAGTCTAACTTTGTGCCCTATGATGCAGCGAGGCCAGTGCAGCCTGCACTGCATCCAGGGCTGCCCTGAGGCTGCTAAATCGCACCTCAGGAGAAGGGGGCATTCCTCCCAATGGCGTCGCTCCCGTGACGCGTGTCGCCCTCCGGACGCTCCGAGGCCGGCCCGGGAGCCGGCCTCAGAGCGTCCGGCCTGAAACGTCCGGCCTTCTGAAAGAAGGCCCAATGCGTCAATACGGGTACTTTTACATGTTTCGCGCATGCGCAGAGACCAAACCAGTCTGCGCATGCGCGAAACAAGTAAAGGTACCCGTATTGACGCATTGGGCCTTCTTTCAGAAGGACCTGGAGCGCTGGCCGGGCCGGACGCGCCGAGGCCGGCTCCCGGGCCGGCCTCGGAGCATCCGGAGGGCGACGCGAAGGGGCGGGGGGGGGCACCCGGGGCAGGGTGCAGCCGGGTCGCCCCCCCCCAAAATCGCAGCATGGCCTACGGCCGCGCCGATAAGTATACTGGGGGGCATAGTCGGGGGCATCACTAGGGTGATGCGCATCCCCCCACCTTGGGGTGACGCGCATCCCCCCGCCTTGGGGTGACGCGCGTCCTAGTGACGCCTCTGATTCCTCCCCTTCCCCGGTTGTAAGTGAGCCCGGGGCCTATGGGCCTCCTTGGATGCACACAAGGTCCACACCTGGCGTACATTCGGGGAGGCGGTGTAAGGGCAGCGTGGACCAGGAAGGGGCTCAGGATATCGGCACCAATATCCCCTCCCATCCCAGACCGGCCAAAAGCCCCACTCCCTCGCTGCCCCATCCCGCCTTCCCCCTGACTGGCATGGACTTACCTGCGGCAGCTGGAGCTGGGTGATTTCTGCGGCGGAAATTTAGCTCTACTTACTCTTCAGGTGTCAAAAACGTGCCTTACAGCTCTTTTATGACACTCTGGAGCGGTGCAGCGGCAGCTGCGCCACTTCAAAGTTACGCAGGATTGTGCTGAAAGTCAGTGAAAGATCCCCTCCAAATCAGCCCCACTCACATTTTTCACCTAATGGTGATGCTCCTCCCAGTGGCTGCTGGCAGTTGGCATTTTTCAACCTCCAGGCCCCCTCACCTCAATGCTATATCATTATGTAGCATCATGGTAAGTGCATGATAAAAAAAAGTCAACTGCCATCAGTAGTGGGCCTACACCCCCCCTCCCCGGAGAGCCGCTGCCGCAACACCCCCAATGGGACACAATATGCCCCCACGATTGCCACACCCATTGGGGGCGTGGCGTCACCTACGCACGCCAACGTGGCGCAGAAACACCCCCGGTGCTTTTTGGCCCCTTTTTGGAGCCAAACGGCACCTGGGGAGGGGCTGGGAGGGCCGAATGTGCACAAGAAGGAGCCAGCGGCAGAGGTGGTGACAGATTCAGCAGCAGGTACACACACACACTCACAACCTGCCACTTGGGGCCCACCCACCCCCATCATAACGACGCTTCTGACTGCCATTTTTTACCCACAAGTCACCTCAGCACAGTGCTGTGTGATGACATAGTGATGTGGTGGTGGTGGGACTTGTAACAGAACATTTCTGAGAGCAGCGCTTTAGACCCCCAAAACAAATCCTCAGAATCCCCCCCCCCCATTCACCGCCTGCACACAGGGTGATAAACCTGACAGGGGGGCATTTGGGCTCAGCGCTAGTTTTTGTTTCTGATTGCAGCCAGCCCATTAAGCTAAACTTGCATTGGTTTTGATGAGGCTTGAACAAATACCGGTAAATATATCCATCAAAAGTTGCCAAGTCTGCTGGAATTTCAAGTAGTGGTAGAGAGGGAGGCAGGAGCTTCAGCCGAAAGAAATTTGCTGCAGCTGAGAGCTGTGATACAATAATAATATATAATAAATACTCTGCCACTCCAGCCACAAAAACCAAGCTTCCGGGCTTGTGAACTTGTCTGGTGATAGGAGGAGGCAGCAGTGGGAGATCTGAAGAATGAAGGAGGAGGAAGGGAGCGGCAGGAGACCTGGGTAACACTCAGAAGCTGGCAGCAGGGGGATAGTCCAGGAGATGGGGAAGTGAGGCGAAAGGAGCAAGTGCAAGCCTGCGAAGAACACCGCTTCAGGACTTAGATCAGGCATGGCATGACTTAAAAAAACACCACACTGCTTTTTGGATAACAGGACTATAATTTATCCTGGGCTTTTTTTATACGTAACTAGATGAAGCACTCACATTCTCAGTGGGTTTGATGGGATTATGGTCCTTAAAATTCACAGTTGCCCACATGGCACTCAAAAAAGCAGCATTTAAAGCTAATAGGCATGGTCGAAAAAGAAGGGTCTATAAAATTGACAGGCTGTGGAAGCTCATGTTGCCATTGCGTCCGGTTTTTTTGTAAGTGATGTGAGAGATCAGTAACTGGAGGCCCTTGGGCTAAATCTCCCTCCATTCTGAAGGGGGTACTGCCTACTTCTCAGTTGCAAAAGAGAGATGTACCGGTATTTATTGTTGTTAATGCCCCCAGTTTCTTTCATAGTGAAACGCTAGTTGGCCTACCAAGGATTTCTTGGCTGTCTCCCATCCACGCATTGGGCAGGCTCAGATGATGTGCTTAGCCTCAACAAGGCTGCTTGCTGTCTTGCATGCCTTCAGAAACCATGGTGAAAAGGGTGGCACTGTTGGCAATAGCGCTTCCCAACAGGCTACATGGGGGAAGGTGCAACTTGGAGTCTTGGCCCTGCATTCCTGACTCCACTGACATAGCAGCCCTCTAAGAATTCTAGCGCAGGGGTTCTCAACCTGTGGTATGAGTACTCCTAGGGGTAGGCGGACCAATGGCAGGGGGTACGCCAGAGCCTGCCCCTTATCAGCATCAATCAGTAGTTAATTACTTGTGTACATCCCCACAGCTTCCCCCGGCTGTCCAGGAGGGCAAGGGTACATCAAAGGGGCTCGGGCATGCCATCCTGGTAACTTAAAGAAAGTGCGTTACAAGGAATTCAGCGTTAACAAGGTTTTATTGCTTTGTAAAAGATTAAAGGTAAAGGGTTACTTTCCTTAGCGACTTGAGCCCACGTTCAGTTCACAGAGTGTTAGAGTAATGTCGCAATATCTTTATGATGTCCAGGGGATGTAGTTCTTTCTCTGGTAGCTCGGGGAAGGCAGGGCAGTGATGCTTCCTCGAGTTGCCTTCAATGCTCCTCAATGCCGGATGTTTTCCCCTCTCTGGCTGGGTCAGGCTTGTTTACTCTTTCTTTCGGCTCCCTCGTCCGAGCCCCGGGCGGAGCAGGATTCGTAGAGGCTCCCCGTATCCCAAAGCGGGTAGGCAAGGCAAGGATTGTGCCCTTACATTATATAAGTTTCCCGGTCTAGTAGAGGCTCGGGTCCCCCAAAACCGCCACCCTAACTCTAACGCCTCTTCAGCCCCCTCCAGCCTTTTTATCTCTCTCTCCCACGGGTGTGGTGGTGATTGAGCGACTCTCCAAGGGTAGAGCTGGGTTTTTGCCGCGCTCCACCCGGGTAGGGATCCAGCTCCTGTGGCGACTTAGGAAGGCCCACTCTTGGCCGGCCAGAGCCCTTCGCGGGTCTACAACTTGTTAATTAGAACTTAAATGCAATCCCCCTTTGTCTTTCTGTCTGTCTCTGACTCTGACTCACACAGAGTTAAGTAAGACATTTTTCACATTTAAAATTGTTTTAATGATTTTTTATTTAATGATTAATTAGCTAATTAATTAATTGATTAATCCAATTAATTAGCAGGGGGTACTTCAGAAAATTGGACCGTGATAGGGGGTACCTGGGCTTCCAAAGGTTGAGTACCCCTGTTCTAGCGGTTGATCAGGGAGTCTCATTATAACTCAGACTTTCACATTGCATAATCATTTGTTTCAAGTGGCATCGCCCACTTGAAACTGGCATTATACATGACACTGCTGTTATCATTGATGTAGCACTTTTAATTTGCAGAATGCATTGCCATTTTTGTTTTGTTTTCCTTCAGCGGCCCTATAAGGCAGGTCACATAGCAGGGAAAGCGTATAGAATGGTGGCCTTGTGTTCCTTTCTCCTCCCTTTTTGTTCCACCTCTCTTACTTACAGCTCCTCCCGCTCTCCCTCCCATGAGACCTGCTCCCATAGTTTGGAGTTTGTGGTACATGGCATTTCTGACAGGAATAATTGAAATACTTCTGTGGGTGAGGTAATCTCTCTTTTTCGGTGGAGACTATTTCCACTAATCTGTGCAAAGCCAGTCTGACAATTTGACAAAGGAAAAGAGGGAAGTCGGCACTGTGACAGTTGAGTTCCATCAGCACTTTTAGGGGGACTTAAACAAAGAAAAAAGAAAAGGGAAAGTGGAAACAAAACACAGGAAAAAAAATCCCCACAAACAAACACTCAACAGCCCCGTGGCATTCATTTAACCTTCAGCATGACTGAAAATTCCACTAGCAGGTGAACAGAATTATTGATGTTTGAAGTAATTACTTCAGCAGGCATTGCTATCAAAATTCATAGTGATTGATTTCCCACTAGTCAGCTTATCTCTTCCAGAACAAGTATGCTGGAAAGCAGCTTGTAACCCCTTCCTAATAAGTCGTGGCACATTATTGAACAAAATGGCTTTGGGCTGGCTTGCTCTATTTTGTTTCATTTTGCATTTGCTGCTGTTGTAAGAAGTTGGATCATTTAGAATGCTTAAACTAGTCTTCTCCTTTCACCTTATTCTCTTCCAAGGCTATTTCAGGACAATTACCCAACACTTAGCTCTTAAGTGTCCTCTTCCGCCTGTAGGGGGGCTGAGAAGGTCTGGAGACCTGACCTGGAGCAGAGGGCAAGCAGCATCAGAATGTGGTAGCGAGGATGCAGGCAGTGGGTCTTCAGTAGGAGAGAGCCTATAATAAGAGGCTGCTTGTCAGAAGCAGGTGAGGCAGGACCTTTGCACATGCTTAAGGATAGTGGAAGTGTCTTAATTGGGCGTCACCCCACTCCTGGAACCAATGTGTTCCATTAAATCCAATTGGTTCTGACCCAAGCTCCACTCCTAGGAGCTACTTCAGGAGTTAGCAGGACTTTTTCAATTGGTGCTCCTCTTATATTTAGCAGGGGGAGAGTAACTGCCCCCCTTTTACCCCAGCACAGTGTCTTTTCTGGTGGCTGTTTGCTGGTGGTGTTCTGCATTTTTGTTAGATTGTGAGCCCTTTTGGGACAGGGAGCCATTTAATCATCTGATTTTGTCTGTAAACCGCTTTGTGAACTTTTTGTTGAAAAGCGGTGTATAAATACTGTTAATAATAATTAATAATACTTCATCCCCTTTAATAATTCCCTCAAATTTTCCTTATCTTTGCCGCTTCGGCTAATTAGCACTCTCTGAGTCTGTTTGCTGTGTGCAAAAAAAAAACCTGAACTCGGAGGGACAGTTAACAAAACTTATTGCTTTACAGCAACCCTTAAAAGAGAAGACATCTTAGACTTAATTGACAAATTAAAGATCAATAAGTCACCGGACCCAGATGGCATTTACCCAAGAGTTCTGAAGGAACTCTGTGAGGGGGCGCTTACTGGGGACCCCGGGAGGGGCGTTGCCAGTGCCCGTTCAGCCCCCTCAGCCTCGACGTCAACCTCCAGCCCTCAGTGTCAGATCGGAGCCAGCTAGCTCCCAGGAGACTCTGCTGGTTGGGCCTCAGAATTGGCACAAAGGGAAAAGGGTTAATGCCACCACTTTCTCCCCTGGCCTGGCTAGAGTGGATGCCTCAGGCTGTCGCTCCGTTCCTCCAGCCTTCCACTAGCTAGTCGACTTCCTCACTGGCCTCAGCAGCTCCCTTATATACCCCTCCCGGCTCCAGGTCCCGCCCTCCTGGGCCCACCTCCAACCCCTTTAGCCAATCCCACCAGTGTCCGTCAGTTTGGCTGACCTTGCTCTGTCCTGGGTTGGTTGGGCGAGCTGTCCCTCTAGCCCCTCTGTCGGCGGGCTCCGCCTCCAGGGAGGAGGGCTTCAGCCCCACCCGGCCAGGTCCAGCCCTGGTGGGGCGGCCAGGAGGGGTTGCGTCCTTCCGGACACCCCTAACTGATGCTCCGCTCTCCCCGGTGCCGCCGGGGAGAGCCGGGAAGGCGCCGCTGGTCTCCGTCGCGTCCCCCAGGTTTGTGCTGGCTAAGGTGGGGAGGCCGGGGACTGGGTTGGGGCCGCTGCCCCCTTCTACTGTTGTTGTGCTCTCCCCGGCGCCACCGGGGAGAGCAGGGAAGGTGCCGCCGGCCTCCGCTGCTTCCGACGCACCCCACCCCTTGGTAATGGGGTCGGGGCTGGCGTCGAGGCCGGATGGCTGGCGGGCGGGCCGCGAGGCTTCCCACGTTGGATGCGCCTTCCCCCGCATCGCTGCCTGCCGCTCTTGCCACTCCCTTTCCAGGGACGCGGCGTCGAGGTGGCTGGGCGAAAGGCCGGGGACCGGGCGGCCCCGCCCCGCTCGGGAACCCGCCTGCTCGGCGGCGAGTGTGTCTTCCAAGCGCGGCGGGCCGCCCATCCCCGGACAAACTCAAAACCGGAAATGGCCGAAAATGGCCGTTTTTTGCCGAAATGAAGATCGGGAAGGCCTGTGCGACCCTCTGCAGGCCTCCCCGATCCTGCAGAGGGTCGCGCAGGCCTCCCCGAAGCCCCGGTAAGTTAAAACCATTTCCCCCCCTATTTTTAGCTCCATAGGATGCATGCGTCCTATGGTGCGATGCGTCCTATGGAGCGAAAAATACGGTATTCATAAATGACCTGGAGTTGGGGATAAGCAGCGAGGTGGCCAAGTTTGCGGATGACACTAAACTTTTCCAGGTGGTGAAGACCAGCAGGGATTGTGAATAGCTCCAGAAGGATCTCTCCAAACTGGGAGAATGGGCAGCAAATTGCAGATGTGCTTCAATGTAAGTAAGTGCAAAGTGATGCATATTGGGGCAAGAAATCAAAACTTCACATAAATGCTCATGGGTTCTGAGCTGTCTGTGACGGATCAGGAGAGAGATCTTGGGGTACTGGTGGACAGGTCGATGAAAGTGTTGACCCAGTGTGCAGCGGCTGTGAAGAAGGCCAATTCCATGCTTGGGATAATTAAAAAAGGGATTGAGAATAAAACGGCCAATATTATTATGCCGTTGTACAAATCGATGGTAAGGGCGCATCTGGAGTATTGCATCCAGTTCTGGTTGCCGCATCTCAAAAAGGATATAGTTGAACTGGAAAAGGTGCAGAGGAGAGCGACCAAAATGATTAGTGGGCTGGGGCATCTCCCTTATGAGGAAAGGCTACAGCGTTTGGGGTTCTTCAGTCTAGAAAAAAGTCGGCTGAGGGGGGACATGATTGAGACTTATAAAATTATGCATGGGATGGAGAGAGTGGATAGAGAGAAGTTCTTTTCCCTATCACACAACGTTAGAACTAGGGGACATCCACTAAAATTGAGTGGAGGGAGTATTAAAACAGACAAAAGAAAATATTTCTTTACCCAGCGTGTAATTGGTTTGTGGAACTCCTTGCCACAGGAGGTGGTGATGGCACCTGGCCTGGATGCCTTTAAAAGGGGATTGGACAGATTTATGGAGGAAAAGTCCATCACAGTTTACAAACCATGATGGGGAAAAGCAACCTCCTGGTTGTAGGAGTAGGTTTTCTCTGTGCCAGGTGCAAGGGAGTGATGACTGGACACATGTATCTTGTTGTCTTGTGTGCTCCCTGAGGCATCTGGTGGGGCCACTGTGTGATACAGGAAGCTGGACTAGATGGGCCTTTGGCCTGATCCAGCAGGGCTCTTCTTATGTTAACCCTAACATCATAAATTATCTCAAAGCGGAAACCCTTCTGTAACTAAATCAACAGAAATAAGACAGCCCCTGCTGTCTTCTTTCTCCCAAAAAGTCTCCCTCTTTCAGCTAACGTCCAGGCAGGCAGCAGGCTGGCTTCTTCCTCCTTCGTCAGCACAGCATCCTCCAGCTGGGCATCATCCTTCCAGAAGTTCAGCATGCAGTCCTCTTCTCCATCAGCTAGGAGTAGCAGTCCTTTCTCCAATCCAGCAGAGCCTCCAGCCACATGTCCTGTAGAGGGTCAGGTCCTTCTGGCAAGCAGCATTCCTTCATCCCCCACCTAGGTGAAATCCTACTGCAATCTTGCTCCTTATATACTAAAAGCCCTCATCAGTATTAATTGGGTGCAGCTGGGGGGCTTGCAGTCACTGCAAGCCAAAGTCAGTGGCGTTCCCAGCCCTCCCGGCGCCTGGGGGGGCGGAGTTGGAGCGCCCTCCCAAGCAGCCGGGCTCGGGGCTGAGCGCCCACTCCGCGCATCCCCGGCCTCCGGAGGCTGCGCTCCGAAGGCTGGGGATAAGCCCTCCTTAAAGCGACCGCCCCATTCGGCGGTCGAGAGCTTTATGAAGAAGCCGAACGCGTCGCTGGCTTTTATAGGGTTTGCGCATAGGGCTTATCCCCAGCCTTCGGAGCGCAGCCTCCGGAGGCGGGGGACGCACCGAGTGGGCGCGCTGCTTCGGAGGGGCGCGCCAGCCGGGCTCCGGTGCCGCGCCGCTCTGCGCAGCCCCGAGCCCGGCTGCCGTGCCCCTCGCCCACTCAGCGCCTGGGGGGGAGCACACCTGCTCCCCCCATATAAGAACGCCTCTGGCCAAAGTCCTAATTATTAGCAACACCTGTGGGACACACCCTGTGTGGGCGGTAGGTGTGCCTCCACCCACTCAGTCCTGGGTGTTAACCCCTTGCTGTCCAGTCTTGTCCAAGTCTTCATCTGTTAACTCCTTTTTGCCCGGATCTATCAACAAGGGTCCACTGCTGACACCATACTTGGCTCTTGCCAGTATTCTGGATCTTCTTCCATTACAGGAAGTCAATCCAAAAAAGTTAAAGTGCCATGAAGTCCTCCTAGTATGGCATCATGACTGCCAGACTTCAAGTTAAGGTGCAAAGAATTCAAAACGGTATTGCTGTGGCATGGAGCCATGCACTGTAATACTGTGAGTTTGAAATGTACTCAGTTCTGCCCTCTGCCTTCTCTAATTCTTTGGAGAATAAACAGCTATGGGTGGCAGATGGACCTTTTCATCCAGAAGTCTGAGGTGCTAACCCCAGGTTCAGAGACTGGTAAGTAACTCCTCCTTCAATAGGCCAATGGCAATTTCCACTCCTCCTTTTGGCTGTACAGTGTACAGTATTTTTGGTGGATTCCAGAGCCTTGTGATCTCCTAAGCAGACATGCTGAGTAGGATCAACTCCTTTGAGTCTAGCTAAGGATCTCTGTAGGCTTATAGTGCTGATTATATTGTACACCTTGGACGCCAGGTTTTGATACCTGGCGAAAGGCGGTATATAAATTTGCTAATAAATAAATCTCATATAGGATATATTCTTGTAATCCACTCTGTATCCCTGGGGAAAATTTAAAAAAACTAAAACTGTATGGTTTTATCTGGAGGGTGTTGTGTTTATTAATGTGGGTCATTATGCAGCATACCCTGAATTACCCTGAGCCAGGATGGTGTAGTGGTTTGGGAGTCGGACTTAGACCTGGAAGATCCAGGTTCAAATCCCCGCTCAGCCACAAAGCTTCCTGGGTGACCCTGGGCCAGTCACTATCTCTCAGCCCCACCTACCTCACAGGGTTGTTGTGAGGACAAAAAGGAGGGGAGGAAATATGTACACCACTCTGAGCTCCTTGGAGGAAGGGCGGTATAAAAAATGTAAAAAAATAAATAAATTAGGACAATGGTTTGGGTAGGGCTATATTCATGTGTCTTACAACTCTGTCATTCAATCAAAACCCATATTTGAACCTCCCCATGCATGCATTATACATTTTTTTTTTATGTAGCAGGGTCTCCAGTATTTATTGTCAAAGCCAAGCTTGTGGATTGAATCTTCAGCACCATGATTTAAAAAGCAGTTTACTGATTATATCCCTGCTGCAAGCTTTGTACACACCGCTTGCGGGAAGGTAAACAGTGCTCCGTGTTACAGCCGCATGCTACGCACTGCGGTAAGGAGAGTCATGCCGGCCACATGACCACGGAGGCGTCTTTGGACAACGCTGGCTCTTCGGCTTTGAAATGGAGATGAGCACCACACCCTAGAGTCGGACACAACTGGACCTAATTGTCAGGGGTCACCTTTACCTTTTATGACAACCAAATGCCAAAAGTCTTGTAGCCAGCCTATAGTGGGTGACTGGTGTAGCCTTTATTGGTTGTTCAAAAGCCTAAGTGAGGTGACCCAGGTCATTAGAGTTAACTGGAGCAATGAAGGATGGCAGTGCTGTGATGGGAATACAATTTAGCACTTTTCATGCTCCAGGTAGCCCAAAGTACCTGACAAAGCAATAGGCTGGTACTGTATCAGATGGCATTGTAGCAACTCTGCAAGCAAACACACGTTTACTGCTTGCCTTCCTGATGGGAAGTCTTTGGGTATCAGTCCCTGGTTTGCTGACACTGGCCATAGTGATCCAGGACATCAGGGTTATTTCAGCCTTGCATAACCTTGCAAGGGGCCCATTGTTATTCTCAAACTTATTGAGCTGTTGAAGGTGGGGAAAGGCAATGCCAGAAGAGGAGAAGCAGGACAAAGGTACTCTGTAGCTAGCAGCAGGAGCAGTTCCCCTCATTCCTTTCCCTAGAAGTTTTTATAGGACAAAAAACTTTATCATCATCTGATTCACTCTGGCCAATTAGTGCAAGGAGGATTCCTTGACTGGGCTGACTAGTATCCCTACAGTTCCTCCTTTGGCCTGGAGGTGGCGATGCTCAGATTGAATCCTTTCCTGTTCAAGGCCATTCGTTCAAGACCCAGGGCAGGATCAGGTCTTGATGGTTTCAAAATATATTATTTCTTTCAAACCCACAGCCCCAAAGCTTCTTGAGCTGTCTAAGACAAAGCAACAGTTCAACTCTGAAAAATTATGTCAATAAAAGCCAGAGAAGAACTTCTCACACGACATCTCTCCTTTAAAAACTCTAACTGGTGTAGACCTTTATTAGAAATCTGGAGATTATGACATATATGAGGTGAGACCGAATAAATTATGTTTATTTATTTATTTTGGGCTGCGCTGGACAAAGACAAAGAATGTACAAGGAAGGTTGCATATACAAGGGAGTATGTATGCTTAACATACACTGGAAATGCTTTAGGAGAAGGAGCTTCAACATCAGTCTTACATTTTTAGAACTGGCAGATATCAAGAAGTTGGTACATATGGACAGAGGTAGCAGCAGGAAGAGGAAGATTTGGAGAATATAGAACACTTGAAACAAGAATACCCTGGATGCCCTGTTCTGTTACACTCTGTTCTCTGATGTCTGAGAAGATGGTACCCATACATTTTAGATATTTTTCTGAAGAACTAGCTAAGGACCAGAAACATAGGGCATGATGCTATTTAACATCTACATGAAACCGCTGGGAGAGGTCATCCGGGGATTTGGAGTTGGGTGCTATCAATATGCCGATGACACCCAGCTCTATCTCTCCTTTCCACCTGATTCCAGGGTGGCTGTTGAGGTTCTGGAGCGCTGCATGGAGGCGGTTGGGACCCGGATGAGGGCTAATAAGCTGAAACTAAACCCGGACAAGACAGAGGTTCTCCTGGTCCGGAATCCACGGTGCAGGTGCCAGAGTATCGTCCTGCTCTGAATGGGGTTGCACTCCCTCTGAAGGAGCAGGTCCGCAGCCTGGGGGTCCGCCTGGATCCGCAGCTGCTCCTGGATTCTGAGGTGGCGGCTGTGGCCAGGGGGGCCTTTGCTCAGCTTCAGCTGGTGCGCCAGCTGCGGCCGTACTTGGATCGCGCAGACCTGACCACGGTGATCCATGCCACGGTGACATCGCGACTAGATTATTGTAATGCACTCTACGTGGGGCTGCCCTTGAAGACGGTTCGGAAACTGCAATTAGTGCAGAATGCGGTGGCCCCCGTGTAGTCACTGGAGGTAGGAGGTTCGACTCTGTCGGGCCGCTCCTCCGACGGCTGCACTGGCTGCCGATTCGTTTCCGGGCCCAATTCAAAGTGCTGGTTTTGACCTTTAAAGCCCTATACGGCTTGGGGCCAGGATATTTGAGAGACCGCCTACTTCTATATAGTCCGGCTCGTCTCCTTAGATCATCAGATAAGGCCCTTTTGCGGGTGCTGTCGCCCAGGGAGGTGCGAGGGGCGGCGGCCAGAAATAGGGCCTTCTCAGTAGTGGCACCAACCTTATGGAATTCCCTCCCCTATGATTTACGAACTGCTCCCTCCTTGGACACTTTCCGGCGAGGCCTAAAAACCTTCTTGTTCAAAGAAGCCTTCTGAGCCTTTGCCTTTATAACATCTTGCTGGTACGGGTGGGGTGCTGCTGTTTTTATGATCTTGTTTTAAATGTAATTTTTAAATCAATTTTTAGATGTTTTTATTAGTTTAACTGTTTTTTATTGTTTAAAAAGTAATTATCTATCTGTATTTTTTGTATTTTCTTTTTGTTGTAAGCCGCCTTGGGTCCCTTTGGGGAGAAAGGCGGGATAGAAATATTGTAAATAAATAAATAAATAAATTAGTGAAAGTCAAGCACTTTGAGCACCTATTAATTTCAGTGGGAGAGAATCGCAAGTGATGACTGCCATAAGTGAATATGGCTCATCCCAGATCTAATGCCAGAGAGAACGCTGACATCATTGAAACCAGTTCACACATTAAACGGAACTGCCATCCATCACAATATAGAAAAATCAAGGATAGATCATCCAGACCTGCAACATAATGAGGTGGGAATTAGATGGTACAGACTTGAGGGGCATACAGATGGGGGATACTACATCCCCGATGTAAAAAAATATCTCTCTACAAATAGAAAACAGAAGAAGGCAGGGCTGGGAATTTTCACCCTGCTGTGCTTTTTTTTTTTTTTTTTAACTTGCAGGAAGGTTTTAAAAAAAATAGTGGGCTCACATTCAAAATTAGAATCTCCCATTCACAGTCTGCAGTGCTACAGACCACTCTCCCACCTCATTCTCACCTCACTGGAGTGCAGTCCAAGGGTAGAGAAATCAAGTGAAATACGTGCAGTTGTGAACCAGCTCTGAGATTCTCAAAAAGCTGATGAAAGTGGCAGATTATGTTGTAAACAGTCAACTACCATGATTTGTAGAGTAATCTGTGCAGAGCAATCTATCTTTTCTTAGGGAAGTAGACATAGTTCAGTGGTCGAGCACATGCTTTGCATGCAGAAAGTTGCAGGTTCTGTGCCTGGCACCTCCAGCTGAAAGGAACAGATAGCAGGTATCAGAGTGGCTTCTTCCTAAAAGCTGAAACGCTTCAAGATACTAGGCTAAATGGTTGGAGAACTCCATGTAAGGCAGTACAGTATCATAAAAAACATTAAAAATCCCTGCTGAGTCAGGCCAAAGGTCCATCTTGTCCAGCTTCCTGTTTCCACTGTGGCCCACCGGCTGTCTCTAGGAAGCCTGCAAGCAGGGAAGAACTGCTGCTCCACATCTGGTATTCAGAGAGGCAGAATACTGGTAGCCATTGATAGACCTGTCCTCCACGAATTTGTCCAATCCTTTTTTTTAAAGCCATCCAAGATAGTGAACACAACATCACCACATCTAGTGGCAATGAATTCCGCAGACTATGTGCTGTATGGAGAAGTCCATGCTCATTCTCCCACCAGTTTCATTGGATGATCCTTGGTTCTAGTATTGTGGGAGGGGAAGAAGAGAATCCTTTGCAATTTCTCCCACACCTCTCTCCAATCTCTCCACATCATGCATAATTTTCTCACAGTCCAGTTCTATCTCCTGCCATGCTGTAGCACGCAGGCGCGCCATGGAGGTACGCACTGCATGCTATGGTGGTGGGGTGATCAGGAGGACCTATGGGGTGATCCTTGGACCTATGCCAGCTATATCCACCCTCTCCCTCCCCCGACATGCTCCAGTTACTCCCTCAAATGCTCCATTACTTCCCCTCCCCACCCACAGCTTTCCGCTGCTACCAACATACCTCCTCTGATGGTGAAAGATCCCTAGGAGGTTAGTGAGGCAGGACTTACCGTATTTATCGGCGTATAAAACGCACCGGCGTATAAGACGCACCTTCCTTTTGGCCCTGGGTTTCAAGAAAAAAAAGATTTAAAGCATTTTTGGGCCACTTGGCCACTTACTGCTTGGCTGCTTAATTAGCTAATTTACATAAATTGCACAAAAATACCAGGATCTCTTTTAAAACACACAGCAATAAGAAACATGAACAAAATGCACCAGAATTTAAATCCCAAGTACAAAAAAAAAAAACCCAGACTCAACTCTTTTTTCCCCCAACCCACCCATGCACAGTTTCCAAAGTAAACATAAATCACAAATACAAAACCCCCAGACTCAACTCTTTTCCCCCCACCCCACCCACCCCTGCAGTTTCCACAGTAAAAAACATAAAAGTACAAAAAAAAACCAGACTCAACTCTTACCACCTTACCACTCCCAGACTCAACTCTTACCAACTCTTAAACAACATAAATCCCAAATACAAAAACCCCAGACTCAACTCTTTTCCCCCACCTCACCTATGCAGTTTTCAAAGCCTCCCAACTAGGCCCGGTTCAGAAGCTTACCAAAGCTGCATTCGTTCTGCATCCAAGACTAGGCCCTCAGCAGCTCAGCTGAACTGAACTGAGCACAGCGCCCTCTGCTGGCTGCTGAGAAGCTCAACTCATGCACGTGCATAAATTAAACCCGACAAACAGCTGTAGATCGGATAGATTAGTTAGGGAAGAAAGCACAAGGGAGCTCTCAGGCTCCGGAAAAACGCTGTAAGCCCGAAAATGCTTTAAAACGGGCAAGGGGGGAAAAGGGATTTTTTAGTATTGGCGTATAAAACACACCCTACTATTTTGGGTCACAAATGTAGACAAAAAAGTGTGTCTTATACGCCAATAAATACGGTAATTTGCAGACACCATGGTGATTCTTCTTCATCAAGGCTTGTTCTTCTATATGCTTAATAATTTTATATTTCATTATGCTTTCCACCAGTTTACTCGGAACAGATGTTAAGCTGACCAGAGTATAATTCCCAGGCATAATATTAAGCATATGCCTCAAATTTTAAGGAGACGGTTATGTATTACAGGATTCTGGAAGTGAGCTGAGAGTAGGAAGACACTGAGCACTGAATCCCTTGACTATGCATCAGTAATTTGTATCTGCTGCAAAGGACTGGAGCCTTATCTGAAAGTAGATTTCCCTTCCTTTCCATTTGCTTCTCTCAAATGGAGAGCCAGAATGCTCTCTTGTTCAGGAACTGTGTTTTCACTCTGCCATCTGCCGTGAGTAAAGGATGCAAATTGTACTGTTTAGCAGGAAGCGAAAAGATAATTTGCTTGAAATAGTTTAGTGAAAAGAGGGCATGGAATCTGCTGAACGGGAGCATTTAACATGGCAAAAGAGAGAGATCTTACATTTGCAAGCATGCATAGCTATGAAGTCTTTGCTGTAATGCTTGTTCATTGGCCAGACACAATGGAATGTCCAGTGACCACAACAAGGCCTTTGTTTTAACATGCTTGAAAACAGTGACCAGCTAAGAAAGACCACTGGGGATGGGAGGAGAAGAGTTCAGATTTAAATCCCAACATAGCTATTTTTATCGGTGTCCACATTTTATCTATTTTACATGTGCAAACAGAAGGGACAAATTAGATCTCTGAGTTTAAATACTGGGAGCAGTTTTTCAGTTCATTGTTTTACATTTTACTACCCTCACTAATATCTTCTTTTTTTTAACGAGAAACTGGCCATCCTTTGTGATTGTGTGAGTGCTCCCTGCTTTATCTCATATAGGCCCTTAAAAATGCCCCACTGTTTCAGGACTGTTGTTTCTTTAATTACTATCTTTAAGGATGTGTGCTCCCATCTCCCTCAGCACTACAGTGCTCAAACCCTACCCTTTTTCAAGAAGTTAAATAGACTTTTCTCCAGCTGCAAAGCGATTGTTATGAGTTTGGCTGTCTTGATGAGCATGAATAGACCTATGGTTTTCCCTGACAATCTTGATGAGCAATCAGGGACATTACAAAAGTGCTTTCATTGGCCATAACAGTCTGAAATGTCTCAACAACCTTTGGAATGTGACACCCATCAGCGTTTGGGGAAGGGACAGAGAGACAGCTAGAAGCAGTTTCCATTTGAATCTGTGTCCTCTGTGTCCTGAGGCAGAGACCTGTGTGTTGTTTGCTAGTGCCTGTGCTGTCTGCTTTTAGAAGTGTATTTTGTCACTGTTGTGCTCTGCTGGTATGTTTAAGAATATAACGTATAGTGCAAGGACACCATAAGTCTCCAGTGCTCTCTCCTCCAAAGGAAACTAAAGGCCGAGACACACCAGGCACGTGTCGCTTCCGGTGCGTCCGGCGCGTCTGGCGGCGGCCACTTTCTTGCCGTGTGATGTCCCTCTGGCTGCCCGCTGGGAGGGACATTCTAGGTGACACCTCCCTTGCCCAATGTCAAGGTTTTCCTCCCTTGCCCAATTGTCGCGTTCTCACTCAGCCAATCGGAGCCCTTTTTTAACCTGGGGGTGGGACACGGAGCAAACGCGGTAGTCAATCAGAATTGAGTCTGAAGAGACTCGATTCTGATCGGCCAAAAAGAGAGAGAGGCAGGGCGGAATGTCTTCCCTTTCTCTGTGCGGCTTTCGCTGATGGACCTGGGGTTCCTAGCGACACATCAGCCGCTCAGGCAACGCGAAGGGCACACCGGACGTGACGCACGCAGGACGCGCCCAGTGTGTCACAGGCTTAAACGTTGTAGAATTGCCCTGGCTTTCTGTCCACTTAAGGAAGTGAGGGTGCTTAGCAGTATCAGACCTGCAGTAAGTCTCCCCTCCTTTGGTATTCGTACAGTGATCACACTCCTCATGCAAGTTTAGAACTAGTGGCATATTTGAGTATTGCTCTGAAAAATTGTCTGCACAAAACCTTTGTGTGCAGGCACACTCTTATGTTATAGGCAGGTATGTTATGTTATACTTAGTGGACACCACCACCAAGAAATTTTGCTAGTTTTATCAAAACATGCAGCACAATCCTGTCTTAACATTTGTGAGGTTTCCCCTAGGCCGGTGGAGCCCCGTAGCCCTCTATTTACCATGGAAGGTATCCTGGTTATTGCTCGGGGAAAGGGGGTTCTGGCTGGTCGCTCTAGTGCGTTTCTACCATTGGTTTCTACCATTGGTGCGTTTTGCACCACTGGTAACAAATATAGTATTTAATAGACTAGAAAGTCATTTTGGTGTCACCTCTCCCTGGGGTATCACCTGGTGCAGTTTGCCCCCCGCATTCCCCCCTAATGATGCCCCTGATAGGTGGGAAGGGGAAAGAAATTAAAATTGTCTTTTAAAATGTAAACTGCTTTGAGTCCCTGTTGTTAAAGTACGTATATACATCTAATAAATAAAATGTGGGGACTGTCAGTTACACGAACCAGCCCATAGTTTATCAGATGAACATAGGTGGGCATTATGAGTTCCCTTTAACTATCAGAGCTCACCGAGAGTCCCTGCTGATAGGAACCGATTAGTCACTAGCCTTGGGGAAAGAGACAGGGTTAGGGGACATGGAAGGAGCAACCTCTAATGTTTAAATGGTAAATGAAACCTTTGTTTATGATTGAAGTGACTGTCAGTGCAAAAAGTAACGGTTGAATGAAAGCCCAGCAGTGGCAGAAACCAAATTAAAAGACAGGTGCACTGCTAAATGAAGGTAGCAACTTAGATTAAAATGATCCAGAAATAGGCCCTTCAGTGCTATTTGTGACATCTTTCCCCCCACAGAACTGTGTCTATGTGCTTCACACACATCTGGTTAAATACATGCCCGTGTGTCAGATCTCCCACTGATCCTGGCATGCTTGGAAGCATAATCGTGTGGAACACAGGCTGGGTGGTTGGGCTACCCAGCCTCTCTCAGTTGGTAATTGTTTCTGACATTTCACCTGTCATATGGTGAGCTTTTTCCAAGGGGGCAGTGAAATGTTTGGATCCCTGCATGTGAGGTTGGTACACTGTGTTCCTTGTCAACATGAGATTAAATATGTCAAGACTCCAAAGAAATAGACAAAAAATGAGAGGCTGGGAAACCGAATAAATATAAAAGGAGAGGAATTAAAGGAAAGTGTAAGTAGTCTGAAGGTAGGTGAACAGATGACTTGATGAACTGGGTTAGAAAGAGTTACTAATGATGATAATGATTCTAGCAGTAAGGCCAAGACAAGCTAGTTATTACCAGCATATAATGAATCTGAGGTATAGTGATGATTCGTGCTTCTTGAAATCTGAGAATGAACTGCAACGGTAAGCCTTGATAAGGATACCTTTGGAATTCAATGCTGGAGTAGTGAAACATCTCACATTCCTTTCTCCCTCCTTCTCTCACACTACACACACAGGCAGGCAGATCCATGTCAGGTAGACTGGCTGTGAATGTGAGAGGATGGCAGAGGACTCACAGAGAAGAGCCAGGAAGGAGGCCGTAGTAGGAGAGGTCACAAAGTCCCAGTGGTAGCTGCTGGAGTGACAAGATGGAAGTCACTCACTCACTGTAGCTCTGTTTCTAAGCCCGTGTTTGAGCCGTCAATTAATCACATTAATTATTTCAGTCATAATTAATAGCACAAACAGTCTTGACTGAATGATGCCTGTTCCCCGTAGGCAGGTGTGAAGGCTGCCGGAGGCAATTCAGAAAATAGACCCAAACGAAAGTAAAGCCTGTAGGTGGCTTCACCTACTTAGCCTCAAGGTAAGGGGAGATGGCAGCTTCCATTATACGCCGATCCTTAGGCTGAATTAAAGGGCGGTTCTGGCTTTAGGATACAATCCAGAGACAGTTCTGGATGACAAAAACAAAGGAAGAGTATCAAAAACAGCTGGAAAAAGACACAGAAACACACACAGGAAGGTTAGCTGCAAAGATTGAGATTCTCAATGTGTTTCGATGGCATCGCCATCTTCTTTATCAAGGGAAATTATACTGTACATTCAACTCCGTAAGGTTGCTCGACAAAGCTGCACGTTGTAGTAAGTTTTGTTGGCGGTTACTGCAGCATGAAGTTTCATTAAGCAGGTTTATGAAGTGGTATGAATGTGAGGTCTATGAATCACATATGAGTCACATATGAATCACATATGAATGTGAGGTCTATGAATCAAGGCAAGCTGGATGTGGTCAAAAATAAGATGATAAGATTGAACATTGACATCTTGGGAATCAGCGAACTAAAATGGACGGGAATGGGTGAATTTATTTATTTATTTATTTATTTTATTTTATTTTATTTTATTTTATTTAAAGCATTTATACCCCGCCTTTCTCCCGAGGGCACTCAAGGCGGCTTACAACACATTAAAATACATATATACACATTAAAATAATTAATTAAAACAATTTAAAATAAACAACCCCAGTGGGTCACCTGAGTTTACATATGTTAAAAGCCATTTCTTAAAAGGTTAAAAGGTCAGCCCACCATGTCAGAATTCAAAAGCTGTCCTAAATAAAAACGTCTTAAGGTCCCGCCGAAAGGTCTCTAAAGAGGGAGTCATTCTTAATTCCAGGGGAAGGGAATTCCATAATTGGGGCGCCACAGCCGAGGCCCTATTCCGTGCCGCCATCCCCCTAACTTCCGTCAATGGCGGCACGGTTAACAGGGCTCTCCCTGATGACCTCAGAGTATGGGTCGGATTATAAGGAAGGAGGCGGTCCCTCAAATACCCTGGACCCGAGCCGTTAAGGGCTTTAAAAGTCAAAACTAGCACTTTGAATTGTGCCCGGAAACGAACCGGCAGCCAGTGTAGCCACCGAAGCAACGGTTCGACTGAGTCGAACCGACAAGCCCCGGCAACCACCCGGGCCGCCGCATTCTGCACTAGTTGCAGTTTCCGAACAGTCTTCAAAGGCAGCCCCACGTAGAGCTCATTGCAGTAATCTAATCTAGATGTCACTAGGGCGTGGGTCACTGTGGCCAGGTCTGCACGATCCAAGTACGGTCGCAGCTGGAGTACCAGCCAAAGCTGGGCAAAAGCCCCCCTGGCCACAGCCGCCACCTGAGAATCCAGGAGCAGCTGTGCATCCAGGAGAACCCCCAAGCTGCGGACCTGCTCCTTCAGAGGGAGTACAACCCCATTCAGAGCAGGACGATGATTCAGTACCTGAGTCGTAGACTTCTGGACCAGGAGAACCTCTGTCTTATCAGGCTTTAATTTCAGCTTGTTTGCCCCCATCCAGCTCCCAACTGCCTCCAGACATCGATTCAGGACATCGATTCAGGAGCCCTTGGAGTCGGGTGGAAAGGAGAGAAAGAGCTGGGTGTCATCCGCATACTGATGACTCCCTACCCCAAACCCCCGGATGACCTCTCCCAGCGGCTTCATATAGATATTAAACAGCATGGGGGATAGAATTGACCCCTGTGGCACCCCACACCTCAAGGGCAAGGGTGCCGAACAAGCATCCCCCAGCACCACCTTCTGGGATCTATCAGCCAGGAAGGAGCGGAACCACCTCAGAACGGTGCCTCCAAGCCCCACCCCAGCCAACCGACCCAGGTCCAGCAGGACCAACAGGGACGCACTCCCCCTGTCCAGTCCCCGGCGCAGGTCATCCACCAAGGCGACCAAGGCCGTCTCTGTCCCGAACCCCGGCCTGAAGCCAGACTGGAATGGATCCAGATAATCAGCTTCCTCCAGGACCCTCTGGAGCTGGGACGCCACTACCCGCTCGATCACCTTTCCCAGAAACGGGAATTTAATTCAGGTGACCATCATATCTACTACTGTGCGCCTTAGAAGAAATGGGTTCCAAGATCACTGCAGACGGAGACAGCAGCCATGAAATTAAAAGACGCTTACTCCTTGGAAGGAAAGCTATGGCTTAAACAGCATAATAAAAAGCAGAGATATCACCATGCCAACAAACGTTCATATAGTCAGGGTGATGGTGTTCTCAGTAGCAATGTATGGTTGCGAGAGCTGGACCATAAGGAAGGCTGAGCGCCGAAGAATAGATGCTTTCGAACTGTGGTGCTGGAGAAGACTCCTGAGAGTCCCTTGGACTGCTAGGAGATCAAATCAGTCAATCCTAAATGAAATCAACCCTGACTGTTCCCTGGAAGGACAGGTACTGAGGCTGAAGCTCAAATATTTTGGCCACCTAATGCGAAGAGAGGAGTCTCTGGAGAAGACTCTGATGCTGGGAAAGATTGAAGGCAAAAGGAGAAGGGGAAGGCAAAGGATGAGATGGTTAGACAGCATCACTGATGCAACGAACATGAAAATGAGCGAACTCAGGAAGATAGTGGAGGACAGGAAGGCCTGGCGGGATGTGGTTCATGGGATCATGAAGGGTCGGACACGACTTAACGACTGAACAACAACATGTATATTTCCCCTTGATAAGGATACCTTTGGAATGCATGGCGAATACCGATCTTTGCAACTGTCCTTTTGGTGTGTACACTCTGGGTGACCCTACATGCTTGCCATGAGCAGAACATCTCTGGAGTTGCAATCCTAAACTCACTTCCTTGGGAGTAAGCCCCATTGAACATAGTGGAACATATTACCCAACAATTTCAGTGCAAATATATTTGCAACTGACTACCTGCTTTTTCCAACTTTGGGGAGCAGGAGTCTAAAGAACAATCAAGGTTGAGTTCAAAGGGAAGGTACTCATCATCAGTGGAGAAGAGATGGCCTGGTTTGGAAGATGCAACTTCTACTTGAACCCTGTTCACAGTCAAGATGGTTGCCAGGCTAATATGGATGGCAGGCATGTCACTATTGCCATACCTTTCCCAGCGTAATTCTTTTGGGATTTCCCAATATGGTTAGTATGTCCTCGACCCTTTCAGCACTAGGACCCCTGCTCCATCTTGTAGTAGAGCATATCATGGTTTTACGGAACATCATCAATACAATATCCCTTACATCACTACAGCTGCATGACAGTGATGGTGCATCTGCCTCTGCCTTTTCTTTTTGAAATTTCCATCTGGCAGCTCTGCATGGATGCAACTGCCTGATCTTGTTAAGAGTTGGCCCTATTGTGTAAACCAAGAGCAGAATTAGAAATGAGGCGTATCATGAGTCAAGCCGCTCCTTTGTGGAGCCAAGCTGTGAGTTAAAACCTGACTGTGGCTCTTCCAAGAAATATCAAGCATCTTAACCTTGAAAGACTAATGATTGGGGGCAATAGGAGAGGCAAGTGGGAAGGTGCATTGACTGTGCTGGAATGAGCCTGAATATAATGTTACCATTAAAAATCGTCAGGGACATGATTGGGGTCAGAACTGCGGAAGGGGCAAAGTACTAAATCCCCCTTCCCCCACACCGCTTTTTGGATCATTTTATCACTTGTTTCCACACACTGTTTTCTTTACAAACAAACACAGACGAGAAAGTAAGATCACGTCTAGTTTTTAATCACATCTACAGGACTGGATTCTTCTCTTGCCTAGAGTCACCTGATGTCCGTCTTTTTTTCCTTAGAGACATTGCTGGGAAAAAAGCAAGTGATCAGCTCCCTACAGGGTGAGCAGATCACTAGACCCCAAAGCCAAAGTTAACAAACTAAGAACTACTCGCATACAAGAAGTCACTCTATACTGCATAGTTTTTTGTTTACACCTTTTTTTTTTAATCTGCATCCTCCACAAGGTCAAGAACCAGCAAGGTTGCAAAATGGGACCAGGTGGATAGAATGCATCTTGCTGGTTTTAAAACAGCTGGACAGGCTCCAGATCTGTTTCCAGGCCCAACACAAGGTGCTAATCGTGACCTTTAAACTCCTAAACAGCTTTGGATACCTCATGGACTGCCTGCTCCCACACAGGCGCGTCACCAGGACGCGCGTCACCGGGGAGCGGGGCGTGCGCGTCACCCTTAAGGACGCGGCCCCGCCCCCGCGCATGCCCAGAACACCCCCCCCTGCACCGTTTTCGGCTCATTTCAGAGCCAAACGGACGCAAGGACGGGCGGGCGGGCCCAGCTCCGACGACTAACTGTAAGTGGGGGGGTCGCACGTCACCCCTATGCGCGCGACACCCCCAGGCGGCCCGCCCCCCGCGCTTCCTCCTGTCGACGCCCATGCTCCCACATGAACCTGCCTGGGTATTGAGATCCTCATTTGAAGCCCTTCTCCAGATCACCCTGCCAGCTTCTGTGAGGCAGGTAGTGACCTCCTGTGTGGTGGCCCCCTGTCTTTGGAATGTTCTCCCAGGAAAGCTCACCTGATACCAACTCTGTTTTGTTTTTTGTTTTTGTTTGTTGTATCAGATGAAGATTTTTTTTTCATTTGCCAAGACTTTTTATACTCTTGGTTGATGTTTTATGCTGCCTTTTTTTTTTGTTTTTGGCTGCCACTTACTGCTGGTACCTGGACAAAGTTTGAAAGTACAGTCGGCCTTTATTTTATGTGAGGGTTATGTGTTCCAGAGTCGATGCCTAAGGCCAACATCGTTTATATTCAAAATAACCTTGAAAAATCCCTTACAGTTGAAAATTACGTACTCTCTCTTTAAAAACTTGAGAGGGAGGTGGGAACTGAGACCTACTGAGGGAAAAGCAGCTTCATTCTGCAATCTCAGGCTCACTCTGGGGCATGTATTTAGTAAGCAGAATGGCAGGCAGAATCACCTGCACTATTTAAGTTGTTGTTTTTCTCTGTTTATTTTTTTGCTTGTTTGTTTGCTGAGCGTATATAACTGAATTCGCGCAAGTAAAGACTGCGTAAGATGTGGGCTGACTGTATCTAAACTAAATAAAAGGAGGCACACAGTGAAGTTCAACCTCCTCTTTATTTCCTGCTGAGAGATATTATTTTTAAAGGAATAGATGCATGAATACAAAACAATCAAGTGATGAGATATTGTAAACTCGATTCCGTTCTGCGACAGGCTAGAACCAGATTTGTGGGGGAGAGGCACATGGTGACTTTTAATAGTCTCTAAGGCCTTGCACCGTGCACACCGCTTGAGATGCTTAAAAGCCATATCCATTTCTTTACTTTTGAGGAGCTCTTTTTTTTTCTTCATCTGATGCAGCAGTACTTTCCTGAAATGGAGCTTAGAATTCAAGTGGTTGTGTTTGTTTATGTTTTATTTCATGCACCAGCTTCCACAATGGATAATGTCAATAAAACAGATACTCTAACTTGCTGGCTATACATTGTTGCTAAGCTACTAGAAAAAGACCATTGTGTATGTGTGTAGGGGGGGGGGGCTTGAAGGTGCTTTGTAGCTTTACATAAATGCAAGCAAGTAGCTTTGAACTTTCTTGGGTGGTGAGATGATGCAAGGAGGGGTGGAGGATAAAGGGTAGAAAGAAAGGACTGCTGTGAGAGAACATCTGTCTTGCATTTCCAGGTAGAGATGGGGAAGAGCCCTTTCTGAAATCCAGGAAAGCTGTTTCCAGGGAATATTGATGATGCTGAGCTAGATGGACCATTGGTCTAACTCAGTATAAGGCAACTTCCCATATTCCATTGGGAGAATTAGGTAAGGGAAGGATTAAATGGCCAAGTGGATGTTGAGGACATCAATATCAATAGAGTTGGACGGAGCTTTTCTGGCTGCCTAAGGCTGTAGATTTTGGGTGCCACCTCATTGTATCTCGGTGTTGCTAGTCTTGTATATGTATTGCAATCCGGGCGCTTCTGTATGAGTATAAACTCTTGTGCACTCTCTCTCTCTCTCTCTCTCGCCCAGGCCTCTATAAATCATTCACCTACCACCCCACCTACCACCCCTGGCCATGTTGCCTCATAGACAAGTGGTGTAGAAAAGACTCAGGATTTCCCCAGTGAACAGATAAGAAGGAAACCTGTATTTTTAAAATTGGTCCAGCGTGAGGGAAAGTGGCTGTGCCTGGGGTCACCGCTGCCTGAGGAAGGCAATTAGCCATGATGACTATGTGGGACTTCCTTGTCCAGTGTCCATATGCCATGGAATACAAATGGGGAGCAACAGCCAGAGGGGGCTATTCCTTCAAGTTCAGCTTATGGACTCCCAGAAAGCACTTGATTGGCCGCTGTGGGCAACAGGATGCTGGACTAGATGGGCCTTCAGTCTGATGCAACAGGGCTCTCTTCTTAGCCGCGTTCCTCAGATGGGCTTTTCTGAAGCGATGGTTTACAATGCTGGTGTTAGGGAAAGAGGAAGGGGGTGCGCAAGCAGTCAAAAATTGCCCCCCCCCCCAAAAAAAACCCAAGAGTTCTGAGCAAATTCAGATAATGTTGAAGCTCTGGCACAAGAATTTCAAGCTGATAATGCAGCAACATTGTTTCCGCATTCTGCACATGGACATGAGGAGCCCTGCTGGTCTGCCATTGCATCTTGCTTTCCACAGTGGTCAGTCAGATGCCTCTCTGGGGAGCCCAGAAACAGGGCTGAGAACAAGAGCCCTTCCCTGCTGTAGCCACCCCAGCAACTGGTATTCAGAGGCATATTGCCTCTCAACCTGGTAGTCGTGACCAGAAGCCATTGGCAGACTTATAGTCCATTATTTAATTTATTTAATCGCCACATAGAGCCAGGCCTTGTGGCAGCAACTTCCATGAATTAATGATGCCAGCCTGTGTAGCCCAGGCCCTCTTTCCAAGGAACTGTGATAAGGATGGCAGCCGTAGTCGTTTCCTTTCTTGTTTTTCTCAAGGACAGACTTAAGTATGCTACATATTCATGAGGCAAGACGTTGATTATTCCTATCTTGGCTGCACTGATTCTAGTGAGCCCTCCTCCCATACAGTGCGATCCTACTGCAGCTGTATTCCAAAAAGGCTCTCCAAGACGGCATTGTTTCCCTCTCCCTCCTTGTGCTGTGTGTGTCCCCCCCCCTTTTTTTTTTGAAAAGCAATTTCATGGCTCATGCACTTAAGATCCCATCAGAACGTTGAGCCTTTGATCTGGCAGAGAGATGCCCTGCTGTGCTTTCATTGGCAAATCACAAGTCCCTTAATTAACACTCTGCATCTTCATGTCACTAAACTGGGCCCTGGCTCATTTTACATCCTGAGATTTATCCAGGTTGTGCAGCCTCCAGCCCCAGAGGATGCCCCAGGATGCCCACGAGGGTGCTCTTCCCCCCCCATCCAGGCCCACAGCAGCCATTTCCTCCCCCTCAGGATCCATCAGAGCACTCAGTGGGGCTGGCAAGTGCCACGTTTGCACAGACCTTTTCTTTACAGAAAAATTAGTGGTACAACAACACATGGATATTGTATCTTCCTGGTTTTCAGCAAGGAGGGCTATTTCATATATTACATAATGGTAAACCCTGGCTTACTCAACAGGGTGCTGTAGCCAAACCTGACTTACTGACCAGGGTGCTTATGATATACATGTTAGCCAACACCCAACACATGTTTGTCAGTTCACATCTTGCACTTTATATCATTTATCTGCCACTTTTCTTCCCTGAGGGAACTCAAGGTGGACTATGCAGCATTCCCATAGAAGTAGTAGCCCTGCTGGATCAAACCAAAAGGCTAACACCCTGTGTCCCAATAGCTGCTTCAGGGAAGTCTACAAGCAAGGTTTGAATGCAAACTGCCCTCTTCTCGCAGTCTCCCCTCTGAGCACTGAGCATACCTAACTCTGCTTAGCTTTGACCGAGATTGCTGTATCATGTGCCTTCATGCCTTGGGGCATGTTGAAAATGCTTTAGGTGTACAACTAAAAAAATGTAATGCTGCATGAAGTAGGCCTGCGACTGTAGATGGGGTCAATGGCAGGTAAAAGAGAGGGGATAATAGTGGGGATTATCACTTTCCGATCGTGATTGCAAGCTGTCTTCCCATCCATGGCCAAGTGCTGTGGACCAATGGGGTTAGGATAAGGAGCTATCATACTGACTCAGGCCAATGGTCCATCTAGTCTAGAGCCAGGATGGTGTAGTGGTTTGGGAGTCGGACTTAGACCTGGAAGATCCAGGTTCAAATCCCCGCTCAGCCACGAAGCTTCCTGGGTGACCTTGGGCCAGTCACTATCTCTCAGCCCCACCTACCTCACAGGGTTGTTGTGAGGACAAAAAGGAGGGTCTCAGGCAGAGGACCTTTCCAGCCCTGATCCTGAGAACCTTTCATGATAGGAACTGAACCTGGGAACTTCTGCATGCAAAGCTGCTGTGCCCTATTGCTATATGTGCTTCCCCAGGGTCAGTCAAAGACTGTCAGAAGTGGCATACCAAATGCTGCTCCCTCTTAATGTGGTGGTGATATGCCAGACTCTGCTCCTCTCACTTCCTGGATTAGAAAAAGAAGATGGGGTAGAGCAGAAGAGGTAGTGTGTAGGAGAGGAGAGGAGAGAGATGGGCTAAGGTGTCTCCAACTCTCAGGGAGCATGAGGAGGAGCAGTGGAGGTAAGTGGGGAGACAGAGGTGAGCACCTCCTGCCAATCTGCTGCCTGAGGCAACTGCCTCAGTTGGCCTCTTAGATGGGCCAGCCCCACAGGTACTGGCACCTACATCAACTGTTTCCCTCAAAGACTGTGGTGTGATGAGATTTTCTGTGTTGGTCGCTGAATTTCAATTTCGAATATGAAATCGAAACAGGTTGACTGTGCATAGACAGCTTTCCAGGATCAATGCAGTCAACATAGACAGTTCTGACCACGATTAGACCAATGATCTGACAGATTCACACATTCATAAGAGCAGCTGTGACAGTTCAGGCTGTGGGCCGTCTAGTCCAGCATTCTGTTGCCAGCAGTGGCTGAACGTGGAGGTTTCGTTTAGCTATCATACCTAATAGCCATTGATGGACCTTCCCTGCCCTCCATGGATTTATCTAAAACTTTAATTGACCTGGCCCTGTGCCTGGGAAAAGACTGAACTCTGCTTACTAAGACAGCTGTGTGTTTTGTCTTACTTACCCTTGGGGGAAACTTGTTTCTTGACTTCAGGAAAGCCGTGGCAAAGCTGGAGCACCCCTCAAAGAGGGAGCATATCTTTAGCTGGTGTCAGTATTCAGTGGTAGATGGGAAGAGAGACTAATGTCGAAAGATGTTGGGAGTTGTGGGGCTCTACAGGAGTGAGGTGATGAAGAGCCAGATGTGAGAAAAGGTGGAATGTATATCTTTCATTCCTTATTTCCTTCATTGTGATGTAATGCAGGAAGTAGAACTCATGAAACTGAAAATTGCTAGATAAAATATAGCCATGTTCTGTCAGCAGTCAACTGTACAGAAGTAAATGAATGTAATCCTCTAGGGCAGTGGTTCCCAAACTGGGAGATGGGAGTCGCGGAAACCAGCCAGGGGAGCTGTGGAGTGTCATGGAATCCTCTCAGAAAACTGCAATGTCAATTGGCAGGCATCAACAAAATGTAATGGGGAGCCATGGCCAATGGTCACCAATGGTCAAGGGAGCCGCAGGTTGAAAACATTTGGGAAACACTGCTCTAGGGTGTGATCATGGGGAAAACTAGGGGGCCTTACCAAAATCCACAAGGCTCACCCTCAGATTCCCCTCCAGTTTTAATTAAATCATGGGTCTCCAGTAGCCTTCTAAAATCATTACCTGAGGGGCCAATGCCCCGCATACGTTCGGAAGTGGAAAATGCCCAAGGGTGTGTTTCTGTTACCCTAAGTATCATGAATGTCTTTCCCTTCCTTGAACTTGCTATCTTGAAGTAGATAGCCACCTTCGGCCTCAGAATGGCCTCTATTTAGTCCTGTGCAATTAGCTTTCACAGTGTTTCTGCTGAGAGTACAAACAAACCACTGAATATTTTGTTCATTCAAACATTCACACAATCTCGGGTAGCGCAATCCTGTGTAAAGATCTACAGGCGGCCATGTGACAGTCGGCGAGCCCGAGAACTGGACGGGGATATTGCAGCCGACATCTCCGCCCTCTCCCGGGCTGGCTTGGCCAACCACTGCCCTCCCTCGCCGCCCGGCCCACCCTTGCACCCACTGGCAGGAGCCTTACCTTCCTCTGTTGGCTGCAGCAGGGTTCTGTGGCAGAATGAGGGCTGCTGGTGTCTGCGCCGGCGGCCTTTACTCACTAGGTGCCGAAAATGCGCTTTATGGCATGTTTACGGCACCCTCCGCCTATGGAGCGTGCACTCCGCAGGTGGATTATTTACACAGGATTGCTCCGTGAAACATCTATTATAGAGAGAAGATGTTCCAGAAGCAGAATCCAGGATCTGCACCACTGCTGTCCAAAATAGACATGTAACTTGTCAGCTTTACATTGCATGCATTTTAAGGCATGGGGTTTTGATGATGGTCCAAAACCAACGGACCAAAACCAAACGGACCAAAACCAAAACCATGATGGTCCAAAACCAACGATGTATTTTAAAAGTATCATAGGAAGCAGCTTTGTGTTTCACCTTTTTGTATGTCATTCAGAAACCTCAGTCTGGGAAGTGATGTGAAGTGTCCTTAAAGAATGAGGTTGAGATTCAAAATGGGTTTGGAGCTACATAGGGATGCTTCCTGCTCAATGCCACCTTGCTTAACGTATAAGATTGGCTAAAACCACATGCCAAGTTGGATCCCATCATTTTGTTTTTGGAGGAAGCAAGTGTCTGAATGCATCAGCAAAAGCCAGACAGATACAAATGGAACTAAAAGCAGTCATAGCATGGACGATGTCATCCCCTTTCTCGGTTAAGGACAGCTGCAAATCACATACTAGGTAACGAAGAAATCTGCTGGACAGAAAGCCCTGGTAATTTTGTTGTTGTTGGTAAAGTGTTAGGATTTGCCCATCAACAGACAGATGAATACAACACGATTTTAAAACGGGTAAAGATGCCATGTCAATTTATTACACACTCCTTCAATAAATTAAAGCAGTGAAGCCAATGTTTCGGTCCAATCCTGAACCATTTTCAGAGGCAAGATCATAAGATCCCAGATGGAATTAACTTGGAGTTCAGAAGCCTTCAGTTAAACTGTCATGAATGATTTACACAACTGGTTTGATATGGTACTGCATTGACAAAGCCATCACATGTTACCATTTATTGGACATGGTGACTGGTTTTGTAAATGCTCCAACACCTGCTGAGTATTCAGTTCACCTTGCCCTGAGTCAACTCACATTTCAAAGTGCTTCCTTCCCATTTGAGAGCTGGACACCTAAACTTGACATGTGTTGAAGTACTGATAAGATTATTCACTTCATCCAAGTAATTGCAACTCCTGTTGGCTTCAACTACACTACAGTATCATTTATTTATTTATTTTAAAAAATTATATCCTGCCTTTTCCTATGCCAAGGCAAATGCCCAAGGCGGCTATCATCAGCTGTGATGATACAAACAGAATAATGATCTTGAAATGCCAGCAGAACCCTTGGAGAAACTCCCTCCCTGCCTTGCATGACTTCCTATCAGTTAGGATCAGTTTGTGAGTTTTATTCATAGAAGTGTTGAGTAGCAAGTCCTTGGAGATGTCTCCTAGTGCTAGTGTAAAGCTGTAAAGAAGCGAATAAGTACTTCTTGGCTAAGCTAAGGTAAACACACTCAGGTCTTTCAGTGCTATGGTAGTCGTCTTAGATCAGAAGACCCTGCATTGATAGTCAGTGGTGGGTGCAAATCAAAAGCAAGGTTGTTGCAGAAGTACATGTTGTGTGAACACTTCCTTCTATAAAGAGTTTCCTTCCCCCACAACTGTCAATGTGGAGAGGGCATTTCAAGCTAGACTCGTTGGCAGCTAAAGACTTTCTTTCCAAGCCTGCATTTTCCGAGGCTCATCCAGCTGTGTAAAATGAGATATTCTTTTCATTTTCACTGTATGCAACATCTGTGCTGGGAATTTTTTTTTTGTATTGTTGGTTTAGATGGTTGTGTCTCCCCTCCTGCCTCCCTCTCATTTCCCTCCTCTCTGTGGCTGCTTTGGCTGTTGGCCTAGCATTTCCCGAGTGACAATTTTCTATTCCTTCCGCTTTCAGCTGGCCCATATTTGGGACTATCAAAATGCCACTGGCGTCGATTGCAAAAGGTTAGCACTGTCTCTGTGTGCCATAGTCAGAGAGTTTATTAACAGGGAAATGATTGGGTGTTGTAGATGGGGAGTGGTGAAGGGCAAAGGCAAATCCATTTTCCAGCCATGTTTCCTTTCTCCCAAAGCATGTCTTTCCTTGACACCTATAAATTCAGAGAAGACTGCTATCTGCATGGCAACAATATAGACTAGAGTGAACGATGGTATGGCAAAGATGAGGGTCATTTCTTGCAGTAATCTTGCATTTAGAAAAGGAGATGAAATGGGCACTTAAGCAAGAGGCATTCATGTACAGAAAGCAGACACAGGATCAAATCAGTGCATTCTCATGTTGATCAGGATACAGGAAGAAGGGTCCTGTCAGTTTACCAACATGAAGGGGAAAGAAAGGTAGA
This sequence comes from Plestiodon gilberti rubricaudatus, assembly GCA_026170595.1. Lineage (NCBI taxonomy): Eukaryota > Metazoa > Chordata > Lepidosauria > Squamata > Scincidae > Plestiodon > Plestiodon gilberti. The sequence continues at coordinate 114,168,158 of JANXHW010000005.1, forward strand.
TGGAGGATGCTACAGTGTTCTTTAAATGTTAAACATTTCTATGCTACCTGTCTTACAAAGGTAACCTGAGGTGACTTGCAGCAAAACTTAAAACAATGGAACATAAATTAACGGTGCAATCCTAAGCAGGGACGTTTTCCCCGGCCGACTGTCCTGGGCCTTCTGATGAGGCCCACTGCGTCCTTGAGGCCCAAGGGCTGCCCTTTTCCCTCAGGAACGGTCTGCACATGTGCAAAAAACGTTATAAATTACATTTTGACGCAGTGGGCCTTCGTCAGAAGGCCCACGAGTGCCGGCCCGGGAGGACGCTCCGAGGCCTTCTCCCGGCCTCAAAGCCTCCGGAGGACAACATGCGCAGCAGAGGGCGACGCACGTGGGTGCGCGTGTCACCCTTCTGCGTGCGTCACCCTCCGGCAGTCCGCCCCCCCGCCACGCTCCAGCGACGTGGCTGATCCTTTTTTTTCCGTGTATATTTATATTTTATTGATATATTAACATAAAAACAATACATATTTCATAAAATTATAGCAAGCACGGAGCAATACATCCTACTAGCATACTATTACGTGGCTGATCCTAAGGTATCCCAGCACCAGTGCTTCAGCGCCAGTGCTGGTCATCACAAATGCCAGGAGGAAGTATGAAGTTTGCAGTATGACGATATTGCATTAGGTCCAGTACAGATTGGATTAATGAAGAGTGGGAGCAAACATGAATGGGGGGGGGGGGGGAAGAGAAGGTGGGAAAATAATGCATGCTGGAAAACAGACAGGGTTGAATGGCCCAGAATTCCCCTTGCTTTGTCTTCCTTGTGACGGTTCAATAAATCCATAGTAATGAAGCTCCCCTTGAAGTTCTCCTGTTCCGAGGGTGCATAAACATAAATGGGCTCTTGCTGTTTTTGTTTGTATCTCATCATCGTCAGCCTCATTCTAGTTCTCTCGGGAGAAACTTTTATGGAGAAAGCCCCTCATGCTGATGGAATATCTTCCTTTGTTTATGGCCACTCACCCAGCTTGAGAAAGAAGAGCAGTTGCTATATGTCACTTTGGCAAGCTTGTTAAGCAGACGACTGGGGAGCGGTTGTTGCAAAGGCAGGAGAATTCCAGAGAAATGTACAGGGGGGTCCCCTTTATAAGTTGGGGTTAGGGGCTGGAAAGCTTGAAACTATAGCAAAACAACATATAAAGGGGAATTTTCCCACTTAAGGAATAATGTAGATAGGGGTTAATGGTGACCATATGTAGTACATTGGACTTGAAGAGACGGATTTTCTCCCATAAGAAACAATGGAATAAGGTAGGGATAAAGACTGTGTAGAGAATGGCATGCAATCCTGAACACATATAAACCAGTACATGCTCTGTATCCATTCATAGCAACCCCCCCCCAAACAGCAACCCTACACCCATTTTGAACTAGTAATAATTTTAATTATCCCCAGATTTTATGTCAATATGAGCATTTTTAAACATTTTCACATAAAATAAATTATCCTAACAATATTATTAGTAATAATTCTATATCATGGTATATCAAGAGGCTCTCTGCACATGCCCCCAGGTTTCCTCCCACACCTCATTGTTCCAAACAAACTAATTTGAACTCTTTCCCAAATAAAAACCCTCCACTATTACAGTACTGCAAAACAAATTAACAAAACAAAGTCTTCCCCAAAGTATCACTATTTTGTCAACGTGATTTCTTTTCCGGTCCCTTTAAGAGCTCAGAAGATGGGGAGTGGGGAGATGAAAGAAGAGCATGTTGGTTTGGCACCATCTTGGCTGACATCTTGGCTGACATCTAGTTCCTCCCAAACATTGAGGATTTAAATGCAAGAAAATGTATAATAGTGGGGAGACTTGTAACAGGGCAGGGGTCCTTTGTAGTTGCAAATTCCAAAACAAATGTAGCAATGGACACCTGTGAGGAGCTGACTCTGCAATCTGCAGTTTTCGAATACACCACCAACAGGCCCTGTAGCTGGAGAACACATCCACATAGAGCTTTTCAAACTGCACTGACTGTGATTTGGACCTTGCAGCACAGAGACGTAGAGGTGTTACTATTATTATGCCCTTCTCGGCAGTCATGGGTCAGCCCGGTTGTGCAGATTCTATGAACGCACCGAGCAAGTGTGGGATTTATAATTTGGCATACAATTTAAAATCCTGAAAATGCCTGCACCAGTCAGACCGCACCAGGAATACTGGATCCAGTTTTTGGCACCACATTTTAAGGAGGACATTGATAAGCTGGAACAGATTCAGAGGAGGGCAACTAAACTGGTGAGGAGTCTGGAAACCAATTCTTATGAGGAACGATTAAGAGAGCTTGGTATGGTTAGCCTGGAAAAGTGAAGACTAAGAAAAGCCAGGATAGCCATCTTCAGATATCTGAAAGACTGTCACAGGGGCTAAAAGAAAGCGCAACTTACTCTCTGTGGCTCCTGCAGGCAGGACCGGAATCAATGAGTTGAAACTACAGGGGTTTATTGTAGACGTTAGGAAGAATTTCCTAATTGTAGGAGCTGTCTGGTACTGGAAAAGTCTTCCTCATGCAGTTGTGGGCTCTCTTGCATTGGAGGCTTTCAAACAGAGGCGGGATGGCCTCTTTCAAACAGAGGCGGGATGGTCAAGGATGTAGTAACTGCCCTGAGCAGGAGGTTGGACTAGATGACCTTCAAGGATACTTCCAACATTCTACTAGTCTGTGAAATCTATTTCAAGGTGAGCTCCCATGCTCCTGAAAATCATCTTCTGTTCATATTTTAAATCAGGAATATGATGGGTTTACGTGCCTATTTTGCACCTACGCAGTATGCATTTCTCTGACTAGAGGCTCAAAAAGACGGCTGCTTTGTTGGCATGCTTGTTGATTGCCGACTTGAACTTTTTCAAATGGACATGTAATTTACAGAACAGTATCGTGGTTCCCGAGTCCTGACTCAAGTAATCAACTTGAATTGGGAATTTCAAAGCTAGAAAAAAATTCATGTATGCCTCAAGGACAGGGCCTCAATCACATAAATGTGACCTTTTAAAAAGCAATTCATGAGTCTGGCTGTTGAGAGGGATGGGGGACTCTAAGTCCAACCATTTGGGGAAAAATGCTTTGCCTGTTGAACAACAAACCAATCAGTCAAAAAAAAAATGGCTTGCCAGCCAAAGCCTGCTGGTAGACATGATCTACAAGAACCAATCTTGCAGGAAGAAGAACAGCTAAAAATGTAGATGTACTGAGCTGGTGAATTTAAAAATTCCAGCCTTTGCCTAGGAATGGACTCTCTTTCTCTGACCCTGCACTACAATTCCCAAGCAGCATTGCAAAAATGAATGGTCTGGAAAGAAATGGCACATGCACAACAATTATGAGCCAATTGAGAACTTTTGGGGAGGTGGAGGAAAATATTTTATCTCTCCAAGCATTCTCCGTTGCCACTTTTAAATTGCTAACACCTGCTCTGATTTGATCCAAGAGAGTTGACCCATGTCTAATTTCTTACACCTCTCTTCTTGCCCCCCATCACTGACAGCCAGTTATGTGCTGGGGAAACACACTGTGCGATAACATCCCATCATGGCAACCCCATGTCTTTTGCAGCATCTTGTTCTGCCCTGCAATGCCAGAGGAGCAAGCCTCCTGCAATTTCTCCCTGTGAAGACTTCCCAAGTATGGTATATAGACTCTGGTTAAATTAAGAGCTCTATGGTGAACCCAGAGGTAAAGGCCACCGAGTGTATTGCTGTCAGCTTGCAGCATTCAATCTAACCTACATTCTAATCACTGACCTAGAGGCGGGAGACGCCAGAGTCCATTACTAGTTCCCCTGGGGCATCCCATTCCCCTTTATCTATTTTCTGACATGGCAGCCAACCTCTAAGTTGCTGGTAATTCACTGCTAGGAGGAAAAAAATGTATGTATCTCTTTTCTGTTTCATAGGAAAGATATTGAAAATGAGGTGGGGTAAAGAAAGAAAGTGACTATTAATAATTGGATTGCCCTGGGGGATTTTCCAGCAAAGATGAAGTTCATTGTGTGGTGGAATTAGAGCGAATGCCACATACAGATGGTCTTTTGTTAACCCTGTGTGGTTTTCGTCAGAGAGATACAATTTCACAATTCAGAACAATAACCAGCAGGGAATGCTATGGAAGACCACTGAGAAAATAAGTGAGAAACGACCCCTTTCAAATGAGTCAGGAAACTCCCCAGTTTTGCTTGCCCCTGTTCAGCTGTGTGTGAGGACTAGGAAATACATAGAAGCCCGCGGCTCTGTGTCACTGGTGAGAAATGACAGGCGAATCAGGTATTCAATCAAGCAGGCAGTTGCCTGAGACAGGGAGGAGTCAAATGGCAGGGAAGACATACAAGATGGAGGACAATTTAGTCCAGAAACAAGCCCTTCCTAATAATACCAACTCCTCTTTCTCATGAATATCCTGGCTATGGGGTTTGCATTTAAAACTCCAGCTCCCAGAGTCTTCTGGAGACTTGATAAGACGTGAAATGCCAGGATGCCAGCAGCACCACTCATCATAGGAAAACTACTGGGGATGTAGGCCAAGAAATCAAATCCAAGAGTCAATAGTGTAACTAGGGTGGAGCGCGTGGTTCCGTTGGACCAGGCACCCACCCTGCAGGAGCACCGCGCACCCGTTCCGGAGTCCGACTCGGAGACCCGAGTCTCTGAGTCGGGCTGGGCCGGCCCCCTCAGTTGGGAGAGCCGGCTCGGGGACGTCCTCCCTGGCCGGCTGCCCGGGGCCTTCTAAGGAAGGCCCGCGCGAGAACGGTATTTACACCATTCTTTTCGTGCATGCTCAGACTGTTACTGAGGGAAAAGGGCAGCCCTTTTCCCTCAGTAACAGTCTGAGCATGCGTGAAAAGAATGGTATAAATACCGTTCTCGTGCGGGCCTTCCTTAGAAGGCCCCGGGCAGCTGGCCAGGGAGGACGTCCCCGAGCCGGCTCTCCCAATTGAGGGGGCAATTGAGGGGGCGCCCGGAGCGGCGACCCAGGTCGCCCCCTCCGGAGCGTGGCGCCCCCTCCTCTGGGCGCCCACCCCGCCCCTTGATTCAGGCGCCGGAAGAGGCGGTTACGCCACTGCCAAGAGTAGGTCAAACTGCCTTTATGAGACATTCCAATGCAACCTGAAAGGGATTGAGGCAGGACCTTATATACTGTACAACTAGAGTCACAAAAGTTCTTAAACTGTGCATGCATGTACCTGCAGTTGCATTTCAAGGGGGGGGGGAGAAGGGAGAGCTAGATTCAACTATATGCAAAGATCCACTCCAGGATGTAAAATAAGAACATTTGCTGCCGTGATTTTCTTTTTTAATCTATTTTGTAAAAACTAGAGCAAAGTTCAGCTTCCCATTTCTATGGTGCCTGTATGTTTTCCCCTTTAAAAGTAATAGCCGCTTTAATAGGGCAATTGGATCAGGGCTCTGGCATTGGGGAAAGGGTTACAACCCCTCTTCCCTTGCACCATGGCCTTGACCCAAATCAGACTTGAAAGTGGACCCCCTCCTGTGTCCATTTTTTTTTTGCAAAAACAGCACAGGTACATCAGGAGATCCTGTCATGGATCTTGAATGTCACAACTCCTTTGGTCTCTTCACTACAGCCGTGGACAAGTCAATCCCTGACAGCCGTAGTTTCCAATTTGTACAGATGTCTTGACCCAACTTTCCCTGTTAGGAGCAAGTTTGTTCCCTTTAAGTAATTAGACTTAGTTACCCCACTCCGGGTACCAAATTGTCTCAAATTATTTAATTCAATTCCAATTGGGCGTCACCCCACTCCCTTTTAATACAATTTCTATCTGTCTCTCTGTGCCGCTTCGACTGATCAACATCTCTCCCTCCTCAAATAGTTACAATGCTGTGTGGAAAAAAAAGGAAACTAAACTCTGGACAAGCAATTTAACAAAATGTATTGCTTTACAGCAACCCTAACACTATAAATCTCCCACAGCAGAAACCCTTCTGCAAAACAGTCCACACAACAGAAACAACAGTCTCCCTCCCAAAATCCCCCAAACCAGTATTTTCTGCTAGCATCCTGCCAGCTGAGTTTTCTCCAAGGTCCTTCGGCATTGCAAAGCTTCCTGCAGCAACCCGGTCATAGCTCCAGCAGTCCTTTCTCCATCGGCTTTCTCCTGTCCAAGGCCACCAGCTCAGTAGTCCTTCAGCTTCGCAGAGTGTCCAGCAACTCCTCCTGCTCCTTTCTCCGTTGTAGCAGCATCCCATCCTCTGGCAAAGTTCTTCAGCTTATCAGCGTGAGACTGGAGTGAGAGTGAGAGAGAGAGAGAGACCTGCTGCAGTCTTGCTCTTTTTATACTAAAAGCCTTCATTAGTCCATTATGGATCACAGCTGAGGGGCTGCAATCACTCCAATCCAAAGTCCTGGCTTCTTCCTTAAAGCCCTAATTATTAGTATCGCCTGGGGGGGCACACCCTGTGTAGACGGTAGGTGTGCCTCCACCCACGCAGTCCTGGGTGTTGACCCCTTGCTGCCCCAGTCCTGTCAAAGTTCAAGTCTTCATCTGTTAACTCCTTGCTGCCTGGATCTGTCAACAAGGGTCCACTGCTGACACCACACTTGGCTCCTGCCAGTCTGCTGGATCTTCTTCAACTACAATAGAGAGGGAATAATTTTTGATGATGATGATGCTTGTAATGCACCCTGCTTGCTAAAACCTGCTATAGTGGATGAATACATACCACCATGTACAAAGCAGCCACTTCTCATTGTGACCATACAAACTGTGGAGAAAATCCTGTTATCCTTAGGTTTTGGAAGTTTGGTGAAAACTATGGTCATCTACATGTGTGAAGTAGGATTTGTCTAAAAGTGATGCAAAATGAGATGGACTGTACCACTTCAGACTGCAGATTGGGGTGTCATGTGTGCTTCTCCATGTGACAAGCTCCCTACCTGTAGTAAACTAGAACAGGGGTTCTCAACCTTTGGAGGCCTGGGTATCCCCTATCACGGTCCACTTTTCTGAAGTACCCCCTGCTAATTAACTGCTAATTAATTGGATTAATCAATTAATTAGGTAATTAATCATTAAATAAAAGTACTAAAACAATTTTAAATGTGAAAAAGTATTTAACTCTCTCTTTCTCTCTCTCTCTGAGAGAGAGATGCAAGGATCTCTTTTTCCTCCAAGTCATACTTCCCAAAATCAGCTCCTCCCTCCCCCACCCCACCAAAGTACATTTTCCAAAGTACAAAAATTAACCCAAAACCAAAACCAGAGAGACAGAAAAAAATCCATGTTAATTAACACTTAATTAGCTGCTGATGGGGCAGATAAGGGGCAGGGTTTGGCGTACCCCCAGCAAGAGGTCCATGTACCCCTAGGGGTACCCGTACCACAGGTTGAGAACCCCTGAAATAGAACATCAGGGAGAGGGAATTGCTAAACTTTACTCCCTGTTGTGAAACTGTTCCACATTCAAGGAGTTTTGTGGGGGGGGGGGAGCACCCAAAACTCATGTAGTAAAGAGAATTTAACAAACATCCACACTCTATCAGAAAACTAGAGAAAGTAGAGGCCTGGTAAAATACTTCTCAGTACACTAAATTGCCACTTGGTAAATGGTTGTTTGAATAAATCCAGAGATGATAAGCAATAAAGTCAGTGGAACTGTTTGCAACAGGGAAAAGGCTTCTTTTTGTATGCTTGGGTGGGAAGAACAGGACCAAAACTCAAGCCAAAGGCCAGCTCTCTTGATTTTAGTCCTCTGCTCTGCTGTACTGTACTCAATGATGCTGATTTCTGCATGTGGAATAGAAAAGAGCACCTCCCCAGAATAAATAACCCCGCACCTGCAAAGGTCAGCACCCCAGACCCTGGCAGTTGAGGGGTGGTCATCATCCCTGTCTTCTTTCTTTCTTCCATGTAGATTGTAATATACTTCTAATTTTATCTCTATCGTTTTTGAAGAAACATTTCAATCATTTATAGGACAAGCCCTTTCTAAAGCAAATGGAGACACCATTCCATATTGCTATACATGTCTTCTCACTGTTAAATGGTATCGATTTAAATGCAGATTTCTCATGTGGAGCTTGGAAGCAAAGGCTTTCAATTTAAATGTTAATAGAAGAGTAAACTTCAAAATAAAATAATCTCTGTGAGAGAAATCACTTTCTAGCTGTAGTTAATATCTTTCTGTGCTTCTTCCACTTCCTTCTATGCCCGCTGGCAAACTGTACTATATTAAATGGTCTTCAAAAAATTAAAATAAGAATACACCTTTAGAAATGCCTAAATTAAAGTCTTTAATGCCATGGTATCCAAGGGGTTTCAGCAGAGGCCCAGTATAACACAGAGATCTCATCATTCCATCTTCAGCTTTCTCCTTAGCAACCCATTCATCAAACTAGCTGTTCTGAACGCTTTATATGATTATTTTGAGGTTGATGCAGCATAATATTCTGGTGAGGAGGAGGAGGAGAAGGACACACAGAGAACATTTATTCAAACAGCCATCTAGAACAGAGGTTCTCAACCTGTGGAACTGACAGGTAGGGATACGCAGCTTGCTGTGTGGCAAGGCTCCCATTTCTGTCAAATCTCTATATAACCCTCTTTCTAGCATTTACATCCAAGTTAGCGTGAGTAAGTTCTCTGACTAAATAATCCCTACTTTATTACTTAAAAGAAAAACTTCATTGACAGTGAACATAAAAGATTCTTGTGCAACAAAACCACCCCTTCTCTACCCCCAGACTGTGTTCCAAGTGGAATGCAAATTAAATGCTTTCCTACTGGCTGGTTCAGTTCATATGCTGGGTTTTAGAATACATAGTTTCTTCTATTCAAAGAAGGCAGCTCTTATGGCAGATTGAGCTGGTTCTCTCTCTTTTAAAGGAAGCTAAGAAGGAATTGCCTTGGTTTCTCTTTGGATAGGAGACCTGTGGTGATATTTTCTTTTAAAATAAAAAAGGGTGGCAAAAATTGGGAAAAAGGGGGTGGCTAACAGTGTAAGATGAGTAATTTTAATGATTAAAATGTACATTTTAATAATTAATTTAATTAATTAATTGGCACAGGGGGTACTTCAGAAAATTTGACCATGCCAGGGGGTACACTTGGTGAAAAAGGTTGAGAACCCCTGATCTAGAATATTCCCTTGATTAAAGGAGAGCAGGGAGAGTTGGACAGAGGTGAGGAGTTATCAGCTTTGGACTCAAAGGGATGCCTGTCACCCCTTATAGTTAAAAACAGTCATGATAAAGAAACTTGCTTGGATATCCCAATGGTAAACTTTATAGCAGCTGTGGGGATTTCCAGTTTTGATCCAAGAAGCACGGGGGAGGGGGGAGGGGGGAGAGAGAGAGAGAGAGAGAGAGAGAGAGAGAGGTGTCTTTAACTACCATTACTAGAATAGTTCTTGATAACCAGATGTTGCAAAAACCTGGAGTGGCTGTTTTCTCCTAACTTCTTAGAGACATGTTTCCCTCAAGGATTTCCCAACCTGTTAGCTCTCCCAGTGAATCTGCTTCTCTCAAAGTCATGAGTGCAGAAAACTATCCAGAATCACAAACTCATAGTGCAATCCTGCGCAGAGTTGCGCCAGGGGAGCACATGCTCCCCTGGCGCCGAGTGTCATAAATGCGCCGTAAAGCACGTTTACAGCACCTGGAGAGTAAGGGACACGAGCGCAGAGGCCAGTGGCCCTTACCCTGCTGTCCCACCATCCCCGTGCCTGCCAGAGCAGGTAAGGGGCAGGGGGAGGCCGAGGCAGGGTGGTCCGGGTGGCGGCCATTGGCCGCCCCGGGCCTGGAGAGGGCGGGGATATCGGCAGTGAGATACGCCGATATCCTATGCTCTCTCCAGGCCCAGCGTGGCCTTACACAGGCAGCGTAAATGTGCATGAGCTCCAGAGCTCGTGCACATTCGAGGAGGCCCATTGGGCCTCTCACCACTTACACTGGAGGAAGGGGACAATCGTCCCCTTCTCCCGAGTTGTTCCTGGGCTGCCCCAGGGATTACTGAGGGATTGCTTTCTCTTTGGGAAATTTATAGGTGATAAGGGTTGCTTGGAAAGCAAGAAAACTTTGTTAATTGCTGCCTTGAGTTCAGGAGTTTGTTTCTGCACACAGCGCTTTAACTATTTAAGAGGGAAAGTGCTGATTTTAGCCTAAAGTGGACTTTTGAAAGGGAATATAGTGGCTCAGAGGAACACAATGGGGCTTGCTTCTGAGTAGACATACCTAGAATTGTGCTCTAAGGTTTAACAAGCTACACCTACCCACATTCCTTCTCCTAAAGGTCTAGCACTCTGTCCCGGTTGGAGATCTGGTTAGCCTACCAATGTCTGACCTGTGACACCACCCCTGGCTACAGTGCCTCCCAGAAATGGAGATGTTCTCAGAGGAGAAGAAATCTGAAGAACCATCAGTGTGCCTGCTATCAAGGGCAGAATGTCCACATGCTCTCTGTACTGAGAATGCCAGGGAACATCTGCCTCTGTGTTTCTTTGTGCAAATATGTTTACTAGCGTGGGTGGTAGCCTAGAATACACTTTATATTATGAGATTGGGGAGCAGCAAAATGTAGCTTAACAGAGGGCCCCTATGTCATTTGATCTAATCCTATGTGTGAAAGGGAAAACAACATTGCTTAAAGCTATTTACAGTGTGAAACCAGAAGCAACAAGAACTCATATGGGCTGCTCATAGACTAAAAACATTGCTGGAGGCTAAAGATTCCCAGGCATCTCTTCTGAGTGAAACTTCCGGAAGGGGAGAATTCACCAAAACTAATAAACATGAGATTGTGCTTTGTCAGATTGTTCAGGCGAGGGAACTCAGGCCATCTGCTCCCGAAAAGACCAGCAATGGCTTGAGACAACTCTGTTGTAACTTTGTGGTTATTTTAGTACTGTCTTTTCAGACTGTAAACGACCTTGATTAAATGCCGTGACAGAAAGACAGCATATGAATGCAGCAAATACATAATATTTTTAAAAACCTGATTTGTTATGTATAATATGTTATGTGTATAATATGATAAACACAAGTTACGGTGCAGATGTGGAAGGTGGTGTGACATAGTTGCTCCCGCAACTCTGCCAGTAACCCCTGAAAAATGGTGATCATGTGGGCGGGGCTGGTGCCAGTGTCCTCTAGGCTGTGGTAAGAAGTAACTGTGTTATGTGTGTTGAACCTTGGAGACTGAATTTCAACTCTAGGTAGGTGTTGGTACCTTAATTTTGATTTTGTATAGCTTTGTATATAGCTTATTGATTTTGACTTTGCCAAAGCTCCTCACCCAGGCCGGCAAACAGGGATTCTCCTAAGTTAAGGGACAAGGAGTCTGGAGTTGTCCTTAATAGGACCATATAATATAGTTCATGCGCTGTTTTTGCATTCAACACAGTACCCGCCCCACCAGGTGTGCTCTCATTGCTGGTTTATGTCAAATCATCAGGGAGATAGGAGTAGTCCTATTGCAGCAGCAGCCCCTACATCTTGGGAGCACACATGCATGGGCCACATGTACACATGCACAAATAATTCGCCATACAAAATGGCCCGTACAGAAGAAAAATTCCAACCGTGGCAGCCCTGCAAACATTTAAATTCCCATCCAAAGTGCCATATTTGCAAGCATTAAATTTAAAAAAAAATCTATTGGAAATGCTTCCAAAGATAAACTTCCTGTTGGCAGCCCTCTTTGGGCCTGACATAACTGCTGCCAAGGGCACTGCAAATGGCAGTGGTGTTAAAGAGGATTTATAAGCTGGTTGTCTGAACTGCTCTCACTTGTCTGATGCTATCTGGCTGGCATTCCTGCCCTGTCACAACAGTCTGCACAGAAACGTCAGTGTTGAGGATAAGTATTCAGAGCAATTCCTCCAATGGGAAATTAATATGTGTATAGCGCCAGCAGACAACTGAGTCAGCACCCTACAGCTATTTAAGGAGAAGGAGGTCAGAGAAGAGACACTTGCCTCCACAAACATAGCATCACAGAGCTGGAAGGAATCTTGTGGATCAACCCAGCGATCCCAGTCCCAATGCAGGTTAATTAGCACTTCCTTGTTCCATTTGAGGACTCTGCCCCATAGCAATGTGTAGACAGCGCTACTCTTCTGTCTATATGTTATGGTCCCGCCAACCAACGAAGGGCTTTGGTCGTTTCCTTTTCCCTATACCTATGGTTTTTAGTCTAACCTACCGCCACAGGAAAGAACATTTATTTCATGAACATTAAGATTATATATATATATATATATATATATATATATATATATATATATATATATATATATATATATATATATATATATATATATATGATGCTTAAGCCAGCGGGTGGCGCAGTGGGTTAAACCACTGAACCATGAGCTGTCAATCGAAAGGTCGGCAGTTCGAATCCGTGCGACGGCTCCTGCCAACCTAGCAGTTCGAAAGCAAGAAATTGCAAGTAGATTAATAGGTACCGCGTCAGCGGGATGGTAACAGCGTTCCATGCGCCTCGGTGTTGAGTCATGCCGGCCACATGACCATGGAAACGTCTTCGGACAGCGCTGGCTCTTTGGCTTTGAAACGGAGATGAGCACTGCTCCCTAGAGTCGGACACGACTGGACTTAGTTGTCAAGGGATACCATGATGCTGTCTAACCATCTCATCCTTTGCCTTCCCCTTCTCCTTTTGCCTTCAATCTTTCCCAGCATCACAGTCTTCTCCAGAGAGTCCTCTCTTCGCAATATTTGAGTTTCAGCCTCAGTACCTGTCCTTCCAGGGAACAGTCAGGGTTGATTTCATTTAGGATTGACTGATTTGATCTCCTAGCAGTCCAAGGGACTCTCAGGAGTCTTCTCCAGCACCACATTTCGAAAGCATCTATTCTTCGGAGCTCAGCCTTGAGCCTTCCTTATTGTCCAACTCTCACAACCATACATTGCTACTGGGAACACCATCGTCCTGACTATGCGAACTTTTATTGGCATGGTGATATCTCTGCTTTTTATTATGCTATCTAAATTTGCCATAGCTTTCCTTCGAAGGAGATTATATATATGAGTTCCGCTGGCACGCACTGGTGCACACTAGCACAAAAGCGCCATAAAGTGCTTCACAACAGCACAGGTCTTTGCCGCACCAGCAGGAAGTCTGGAGCCCTCCCGCTGGCATCAGCAGCCACAGGGATCCCCTCCAGAGCTGGTAAGTCGGGGGGGGGAGGCAGGGAAAGGAAGGAACGGGGCAGGGGAGGGCAGCGACGGGCGGGATTGGTAGCACCAGCGCATGCCATATCCTATCCATCTTACTGGGCCTACAAGGTTACTGGTGCAATGTTCTACACACTCCTGCATAGATTTTGGGAATTCTCCACATTTGTGGGAGGGAGGCTTTCTAGAATGGTTTCTCTCTGCTTGGTGTTGTCCTCATAGTGGTAACAGAGTCTTGGCCCTGGCATGGGGCACATTGGGGGAAAGGAGGGCACTAGGGCTCTCCTTGATCACCACGGCTGCCCAACCCAAAGGATACTTTGTTATAGCATACTGGTTAATCCAACCCTGCATCCGTACAAAACCTGGATAATGGTAGCACACATTCTTTCTGTGTCTGGCAATGCTCAGAGCTGCAAACTTTTCAAAGAGTTGCTTGGGGAATTAAAATTAATAACCTTGTTGAATACAAAGGAAAATGTGTCAAATAGGGATCACAGGTTCTGAGACTGTGTTTGTAGCTCCCTGCTGATCAATGTATAGTGCTAAAGGATTTTCGGATGAGCAATTATCTCTCTGTGATGGTTAATATTTGCAGAAGTAACTGGCTTTGCTCTTTGCATTTTTGCTCTAACAATTACCCCCTCTAATTTTATTTTATTTTTGCCTCTGACAAAGAGCTCTGTGAAACTTGAAACTTTAGAGGACAGGTTCTGTATTTCTTATTTTTTTTAGGGCCAACACAGCAATCAGTTGCATTTGTGAGAACTTCATTCCTGAAAGCTGCAGGCAAGACTGGAATCTTTGCTCCGACAGCACAGACCAAGAAAAGTGATAACGGAATTGTCTGTTTCCTTTGCAGACTTGCGCCGAATGACAGCTGGTTTCATGGGCATGGCTGTGGCCATCATCCTCTTTGGATGGATTATCGGGGTGCTGGGCTGCTGCTGGGATCGAGGCCTTATGCAGTATGTGGCAGGACTTCTCTTCCTCATGGGAGGTAAGGGGGAAAAGGTGGCCAACAATGTCCTTAAGCTTCTCAACAACTTTTTGGTTTCAAAGTACCGGGGGTGGGGGGGTGGGTGTCTAGTGTGATTCTGCTATTCCATTCATGCCAGTTATCAGTGTTTTGTTTTGTTTTAAAAAAAATCTGACATTGCATCAGATAATTAGCTGCTCAGGCATTACAGCAAATGAGAGCCAATATAATGTAGTGGCTAAGGGACTGAGCTGTGCATTGGGCCTTCCCTGGTTCTCATTGGGTCTCTGTCATGAATTCTCACTAGGCGGCCTTAGGCAAGCAAGCCAGTGGCATTGCTCCAGGGGGGGCGGAGCTCTAAATTCTGCCGTGCTCCGACCCACCGTTACACGCCCGCACGAGGCGGCCCCTCCCCCTCACCTTCGGAGCCATTCAAGGCAGTGAAAGCAACGCGCAGGGAGTCTCCTGTGCATTGCTTTTGCCACCTTGAATGGCTCTGAAGGTGAGGGGGAGGGGCCGCCTCGTGCGGCCATTTAACGGTGGGTCGGAGCACGGCAGAATTTAGAGCTCCGCCCCACCTAGAGCAACGCCACTGAAGTAAGCCATTTTCTTTTAGCCTCAATTTCCTGGCTGCACTATGGGGACAACAATACTGACTTCCCTTACAGAATTGTGTAAGGATTACATCAAGATAAACATGTGGAGCGCTTTGCACACTCAGAAAGTGCTATACAAATGCCAAGTACAGGTGGGCCCCCATATCCACTGATTCGCTATCCACGGTTTCAGTTATCCACGGATCGTGGGGACCTATATATATAGGCTTTTACTTTTTTCCCAGTAAGCTTCGTTTCTTCCTTAAAGAAACAGGAGAAACAGCCTCTGGCTGCTTATTACAGGCAAGTAGAACGAGACTAAGTACTAGAGAGGCTCAGCAAGGTTAACAGAAACCTTGCAGAGCCTCTTTAGGACTTAGTCTCGTCCTACTTGCCTGCAATGGAGGCTGCTTCTCTGTTTGTTTTAAGGAAGAAACGAAGCTTGCTGAAAGAAAAATAAGAGCTGGGGGGGGGGGCAAGCATGCCTGCTTGCAGGGGAGGCAGGGTGGGGGGCCCTCAGGAAACCATGGAGGGGGTGTTCACTCTTATCCACGGTTTCAAGTATCCACAGAGGGGCCTGGAACATATCCCCAGCGGATATGGGGGCCCACCTGTACTGTATTACTGTATTATAAACCTTTGTATTTACATTGCACTTTTTCCCAAGTGCTCAGATACCTTCACTTACATTTTCTCCATAATCCTTACCCAGTGCAATAATAGAGTGGAGTGGCCTGCTGCGTGTGTGTGAGTGGGGTGTGTGTGTACACACTCATTCTGCTCACTGCATGGTGGGCAGGGCAGATGGATGGTATCATTTGAACGTGCCCTCAATGGAACTGTAGCATGAGCAGGCTTGCCAGACCCTATGAAAAGTAAAGCATGGTCCTTAATCAGCAGCTCTAAGAGGTTTAATAAATTGATATTAATCTACCTACCGTATATTGTTCACCATTAGGTTTCCATTTCAGCAGTCAACCAGATAAAGATATTTTAATTAATGAACTGTCTTACTTTTAACTGCTTAATCAACTGATTATTACACATTGCACCACCTCAATACCAGTGCTTTTTGGGGATTCTGAATGAAGATGACAGTTTCTCATTGGAAAACATCGTTCCAACAGAGAGAAAAAAACATCTTTGTTATCCTAGTCAAATTTGTGAAACAGGCAATGCTGTGATTCCCTTAAATGTTTCAAAAATTGCAAGACACATACAAGTGAGAATGAAACTGCAGTATGGTTTTCCTCTGCCAGTTAACCAAAGTGCTCTGGTCACATTTTAAATACTGCCAGCTTGTGAATGCTGGCAAAATCAATATTGCAATATTGCAATATCAGTATGCCTTTGTATTTCATTGCACTACTATAGTATCACCTTTGTACAAGGCCCTGTTATCTTTGGGAGTGGAGTGCATACATTTTTCTTGGTGCAATTGGTGCAAGAAGTCATTTTCTTGGTGCAAGCAACAATACTTTTTGGAGCACAAAGAAGCTGGTTCCACAAGAACAAATAGATCTTTAATCACGAGTTTTCAATTTTTGAAAGGATACCAATTATTCAAGATAATTGGAACCCTTTAAAAAATGAAAATCTGTGATTAAACCTCTATTTGATCAGTTGTAACAAGAAATTGCAAGTAGATTAATAGGTACCGCGTCAGCGGGACGGTAACAGCGTTCCATGCGCCTCGGTGTTGAGTCATGCCGGCCACATGACCATGGAAACGTCTTCGGACAGCGCTGGCTCTTCGGCTTTGAAA
This sequence comes from Plestiodon gilberti rubricaudatus, assembly GCA_026170595.1. Lineage (NCBI taxonomy): Eukaryota > Metazoa > Chordata > Lepidosauria > Squamata > Scincidae > Plestiodon > Plestiodon gilberti. The sequence goes on from JANXHW010000005.1 coordinate 114,184,698, forward strand.
CGGAGATGAGCACTGCTCCCTAGAGTCGGACACGACTGGACAATTGTCAAGGGATACCTTTACCTTTACCTTTACCAATCCATCTAGTCACACCTATCTATGAGTAAGCCTCACTGAATGAAATGGGACATACCTACTTCTGAGTAAACATGCATAAGGTTGCCCTCAAAGATTGCAGTCCTCCTTTACTGAAGTTAATAGCAATACTCCCATTCATAACAGAGTAGAATAGCAGCTTTGAGAAGGAATCCTAGGCATGTTCTTATATGAGGATAAAGATCAGTCTGCCCCCACCCCAGCCAAAGTATGGAGCACTGGAGCAGCTGCAGGAAGCTCTCCTCCCCCTCCTTGCCTGAAAAAGAACTATACTCCAGCAACTGGGGAATGGGGAAGCAGGTGGAGGTATCCTCTGGTATCTGCACATGACTGACAGCCCAATCCTATCCTCCCCCTCCCCCCTGCTTAGGCTTTTTGTTGCATCTATGTTGCATAGGATCTAATCCAGGGGTTCTCAACCTTTGGAGGCCCGGGTACCCCCTAACATGGTCCAATTTTCTGAAGTACCCCCTGCTAATTAATTGCTAATTAATTGGATTAATCAATTAATTAGGTAATTAATCGTTAAATAAAAAAGTACTAAAACAATTTTAAATGTGAAAAAATGTCTTATTTAACTGTGTGTGTGTGTGTGGGGGGGGAGACACATGTAAGGATCTCCTTTTTTTCTCCAAGTCACACTTCCCAAAATCAGCTCCTCCACCCCACCAAAGTACATTTTCCAAAGTACAAAAATAAGCCCAAAACCAAAATCAGAGAGACAGAAGGGCTCCGAAAATAATTACAATTTAAAATCCATGTTAATTAACACTTAATTAGCTGCTGATGGGGCAGATAAGGGACTGGGCTTGGCGTACCCCCAGCAAGAGGTACCCCTAGGGGTACCCGTACCACAGGTTGAGAACCCCTGATCTAATCTATGTTCTTTACAGCCTCTTTGAGCAACTTGTTTTAGAAAAAAAATATAGTGGGTTGTGTCCAAATTTGTCTTTTTTTTTTTTTTTTGATAATTTTTTTATTTATTAAACACAAAAACTACAGGGATAATAGGGTAAGGAAAATCATAGGGCAACAAGGGTAACCAACATGAAACAAATGGAAAAATAACTAACGGACGTCGAACTACATTAATATGACTATTCACACTCTTCAATTATGCTAAATAAAATTAGCTTCATACATATTCCAACCCCACTATCTTTACCTCCTTACATCTACTAATAATCTAATATTTTATTTTATTTTTTTGATAATTTTTTTATTTATTAAACACAAAAACTACAGGGATAATAGGGTAAGGAAAATCATAGGGCAACAAGGGTAACCAACATGAAACAAATGGAAAAATAACTAACGGACGTCGAACTACATTAATATGACTATTCACACTCTTCAATTATGCTATCCAAATTTGTCTTGACTAAGTCCCATTGACACTAATGAGACAAGTTAGTTGTGACTAACTCAGCATGTTTAACTTGCTTTGGATACAGCCGTTTATATATATGCACAGTAATTAAATTAAAGAAATATGGGAAATAGGTCATGCTATTTATTTATTTTTTTATTTACATTATTTTTACCCCGCCTTTCTCCCTGAAGGGACCCAAGGCGGCTTACAACAAAAAAGGAAATACAATACAACAAATACAATACACAAGTCACATTTTAAAACAGTAAAAAACAGTTAACGAAATTAATAAAACATCTAAAAATTAATTTTAAAAGATCATCATTACAATTAAAACAAGAGCATAAAAAGAGCATAAAAGCAGCAGTGTCCCAGCTGTACCAGCAGGATGTTAAAAAAGGCAGGGCTCAGAAGGCTTCCTTGAACAGGAAGCTTTTTGGCCTCGCCGGAAAGTGTTCAAGGAGGGAGCAGTATTTATCAAGACCCTTGTATAGGTTCCTAGATCTACATTGTTTGGAAGACATCTAAAACTTTTAGATAACCATGTATGTGGATAAATGGTTATGTTGTTGGAGTGATGTTGATGTGAGGTGCCTCTAATTTTAATGATTTAGAGTTTTAGCAGACTAAAGTTCAGACAATGATAGGTTTCTATTGTGTTTTTATATGAGAGCAGCCATATTGACATAATATGCTTAAACTTCTGCAAGGTATTTGATTTAGCACTTGGGGGAAAAAAACCTTGGCACTATACAAAAATCAATAAGAACACAAGTCAAATGAATTAGAAATTGGGTAACTGGTAGGTTCCCAATGTAATTGTTAACAGGAAAATTATCATTAAATGGAAGCATTGCACAGACATCAATTCTTGACCCAATGCTATTCAATATCTTTGCCAACCATCTGGAAGAAAATAGAAAATCATTGCAGATAATAAATACAAGGACTGGTGGGATGGCAAAGAATGACAACAATGTCAATTCTACAAAGTGAACCAAGTTGTCTAGCTAGCTTCTTGAATTCAAAAAGCAAGCATTTGAATGCAAGGTAATAAGGGCCAAATTACACAGTATGTGTGTAATGTATGTTTTGGCCTCTTTATTATTCCCATTTCCCCCCTTAAAATAGCATGCAGGAAGCAACAAAACAGTAGCCTGTGTAAGGGGCTTTCTTTCCTACTTTCCCCTGCTGTTAATTTATGGATTAGGATCAAGATTCCCGTAATGGAAGCTTTTCCCTTTCGGTAAATAGTGTGTGGGAGGGGGCATGATCTAAACTGGGTGTTCAAAACATTTACTACTTTTAACTCCAATTGCATTGTTTTTCTTCTGGGCTATGGGCAGTCCTATCCTAAAATCATGAAGAAAGCTTGAGGCTAAGTTGCTCACTATAGACCAGCGGGTGGTGCAGTGGGTTAAACCGCTGAACCATGAGCTGTCGATCAAAAGGTCGGCAGTTCGAATCCGAGACAGGGTGAGCAGCTCTCATTGCTTGTCCAGCTCCTGCCAACCTAGCAGTTGCAAAGCATGTTAGTGAGTAGATAAATAGGTACCGCTTGCGAGAAGGTAAACAGTGCTCCGTGTTCCAGCTGCATGCTACCCGCTGCGGCAAGGAGAGTCATGCCGGCCACATGACCACGGAGGCGTCTTCGGACAACGCTGGCTCTTCGGCTTTGAAATGGGGATGAGCACCACACCCTAGAGTCGGACACGACTGGACTTAATTGTCAGGGGTCACCTTTACCTTTTATCCACTGTTCAGCACCACTTGGAAGTCTGGAAATGAGGGCATATTAAAAATACAGACAATGAAGAGGATTACCATAATTTAAACTAATGGGGATTATAGTAGCATTATCAGGGAAAGAGACTACTTGGAAGGTTGCCAGGATACCCTACCATCTGTACAGCAAAGGCCCTCTTTGTTAGTCAGTCCACCCCCTTCTACTCCCGACTCTCAAACTGTCTTGTATCAAGCATGTGTGCATTAGCTTCTGCTATAGGACAGCCTACAATTGCACACATGCACAGACAATGCATTTGGGAAGGGAAAGCATTTGCAAATTGTGCAGGGGAGGAATTTGGGGTGAGGAAGTGCCAGTCTACTTCTCTCAGCCCAAACAGACCCTGGCATCTGTTTGGGGGCTAGCTTTGAGTGCATTGTGCAGCTGACCACAGCCCATACAGAGATAACCAGTGATTGGCATTTCCTCATTTCCTGCTCCTTTGGAACAACACCCAAACCTTTCCTCAAGGAGCATAGAAAGGTTCACCAGCTGAATTTCTGCCACAAGGCTGTGAAAAGTACCAGAAAAAGATTCCAGCTTGAGGATCATTGCCTAAAAAAAGTGGCAGCACATCAAAACAGGTTACTCCACCAACACTCAACAAACGTTTGCTGGAGGAAGGTTAAATTGTGTGACATCATCTGTCAGTAGCTACTATCCCTACGCTTTGGTGGCTTCCAGATCACCGGGATGCTACTTTCTTTTCCAATTACTGCAATACTGCAAACACAGACATCCATGTGAGCTGATTTTAGTCTCACTGACTTCCAAGCATAAAACAGCTAGCATTAAAAAATTGATGGATTGTGTTGAGTTAAAGTCCTGGCTTCTTCTGCAAAAGCCAGAAAAGTAAACGATTTGGAGTCTCTTCCAGTAGAGCTTACTCTTGTTGACCATGTTAAAAGGACAAGGGAAAGGTTACCAGCATCCTGGGTATTATTTGACAGGTGAGCTCCCTGCCAACTTTATATTACACAAATGGACAAAAAAGCCAGTTTATATTCCGTTACAGTCGTATTTATCTCCAGTTTATTTGCCTTTTGCTACAAGTCTCAAAGAGTGCCCCTCAGGGTAGTTTTGACATATGGCATTGCTACAGATGACTGAATACACTAGGACACTCTCTGCCATGTCTTGTTTGGAATACAGTAGTTTCCTCCTTTTCAACTGTAGACAACTACAGTACTGGGTGTTCTTAATGCGGTCTTAGTTACCTCAAGAGCCTTCTTATTTCCTAGCCACTTGCAAGTTAAAGAGCCTTGCCTCAAAACGTGGTATAGAATTGCACAGCCTGGAATAAGGGATTGATGGAGAGTGAACCAGTGTGACCAGATACAAAGGAGTACAGGATTCCTCTGTGTAGAGGGAATTTCAGAAGGTACAACTTTTCTTCTTTTCTGAACGACAGCGACACCTTCTAAAATTCCCTCTCTTACACAACGGGTGAAGGTGCAAGAGCCTAGCCCTCCTTTGCGTCTGATCACCCTACAAACGGAGCAGTCTGCTAGTGTCTGAGCACCCAAGTCAAGAAAGCTGTGAAGTATCTGGGTCAATCTTGTGGATCCATCATGGATCCATCTCTCTTACTGGTCCTGACCCTAACCGAGGAAACGTCGGAAAATAAATCAACTTTCTGGCAGTGGGCCATATTCCTGCTGCCATTCAAAGCAGAAGAGCAGACCAATTTTTTTCTGACCAGTTGGCAATCTCACTAGCAGCCACTCTCTCAAAGCTGCAAGAGTTGAAAGGCCTGCCTCAGGGATGCCTATGCTGTTTTTTTTTAATAGCTCTTTATCAGCATTGTGTTTTTTTCTTTCCCTGCCAGCTCCTATTACTCAGCATAACAAGGATTTGAATGGAACGTTGAATCTGATTATATCAAGGGAACGTGTCAAAATGAATCATTTGTGGGCTATTATCTCATACTCTCGCATCTAGAATCCCATGGTGAGGAAACAAAATTTTAGGATGCATATATACTGTATTGTTACTCAAAAAATGTGTTTGCCATGAGGTTTAAAATAAGTCAAAGTCCTCTTTCCTTTTTAATTCCAGTTACCACCTTGAGAATCAAGTGGAGGTCTCTCCAGTTTTTCCCCATTGACGTTTTGTATTTTTTGGTGCAAGTTTCACATTTGTTTTTTTAACAGTCACAGTGCACCAGGATTATCGCTTTTGCATATCGCATAGAACTTAATGGAAGCTGTATTACTCACCTGCAGCTTTCATTATTTTCGGAGCAACTCATACTTGCTCCGATGCTTCAGCAGGGGATCAATCATTATCTCCTGACAATGAGAAAGCCAGATGAGCCTCAAGAAGGTGGGAGTTCCCTTACCTGGGAGCTGCAGCTGAAAAGGCCCTGTCACGTTCCCTCCTCCCCTCAAAAAGCAAGCTTCAGAGAGATGGGGAGCACGGAATGGGCCTCTGATGTTGAACATAGTGAGCAGGTAGTTTCACGGGGGGAGAGCAATCTCTCAGGTACCCTGGTCCCAGGCTGTTAAAGGCTTTAAAGGATAATGCCTCCCTAACTCTGCCTACACCCTTTGTTTCCAATTAAAATATGGTCACCTACTGAAGGCCTCACTGTCTCTGGGTGTATTTCAGCCCCAAGATAGATCACTCTCTTTTTCTCAAAGCAGAACTGGGGTTTCTCTGAACCAAACACCTCTCCTCATGAGGAAGACATGAGTTCTCCCACACAGCTCTCCCACCAGGCCTTTGCCAGTCTTCTCAGGATGTTTTCAGACACTCACGTTTTCCAAAGAGGAATCAAATGTCCCTGTACTAGCACTAACCACATGGTGTGAAATACCCTGCCTATGAAATACATATGGGGCCTAGATGATGCCATGGGATAGCTTCACTAAGGAAGAGAAGCCTTGGGTTGGTTGGTTTGAGGATTTTTTGGGGACAGGAGGTCTCCACTGCAGAGCTAGAGAAGGTGAATATATAGTCTGCAAATGGAGTGAAGCAGCTTGGCGAGCAACTAGAAATGGCACTAGCAAATTTGAACATAGTGGCGTATAGGGTTGCCAACTCTGATTGAGGTTCTTCCTGGCAATTCCCCCCCCCCATATAATATAATCTTAGAAATTCTAGAGGCTTGATTAAAAACTCCAAGATTGCTGTCAGTCGTCACCTGGAGAACAACGCTGATTCCTGGAGACTCCAGGCCAGTGGTGTAACTAGACTGGAGCAGAGGCAAGTAGTTCTGCAAGACACCGTTACACTGGAGTCAGCGGCCCCTCCCCCTTGGTGTTGGAGCCATTCTGGCGGCAAAGGCAACATGCAGGACACTCCCCTGTCGCTGCTGGAATGGCTCCAATAGCAAGGGGGAGGGGCCGCTGACTCCAGTGTAATGGAGTCTTGCAGAACTACTTGCCTCCGCTCCAGTCTAGTTACACCACTGCTCCAGGCCAATCCCGGAGCACACTTGGCGGTGATGATGAAGATGATACAAGCGCCATCCAATAGCGCCCCTGCCACTAGTGCAACCACTGTCTGTAACGCAAAACCATGTGAGATAGCTGAGCTGGCTGAGGTGAGAATTGCTGTTTCCTGGCAGCTGACGTCAGTGATCTGACTGCAGGAAAAGAGATTTGATTCTTGAAGAACAAAATACCTTGAAGGGATAATATCGCTGAGGCAGCAGATGAGTATTTAGAAAGGTCCTCTCCCACCTAACCCTTGTTGTTCTTTCTTCCATACCCTGCTGCCCCCAACATCTTAAACCCTGTCTACAACCTTTCCCATCTACTTACAAAATGGAGTTCCACCCCACTCTCAAACACCCAGCACTATTATACTTTTCAACTCTGATGGCATGGGACAAAAGTGCATTATAACCCTGCAACATTCCTCTGCTGTGTAGTTTTATGGCACCATTTTATTTGTACAAAATCTTGCCTTTTGCCGACCTTCTGTCCCCTAGCAGTCTCATAAAAGCTTTTATGCTCATACCTATTGTATCTAAGCTTTTGCCATTAGCCATCCTCTACCAAAGTCACGTGCCCTCAGGTCAGGACAAAGCCACACCCAGCACCGCTCCACGCGCGCATCCCCTTGGCTTTCTCTATTTGTAGGAGCATTTCGCCACGTATGTGTGATGTCTTATAGGAAGCTCCTGTCCAGAACTGTAGAACACCAACAGGCTTTCAGAATTTTTTTTAAGTGAATTTAAAAGACAAATCACTACAGAAAAGTTGATGACTTGGAAACAGCAGATTTGGGGCCTCTAACAGGGCTAACAGCAGCTGGTGGGCTTTAAATCAGGATAACAGCATGGGTGTTAATGGTTAAACACCCCTTCCCTAACACCATTGTTCCAATCTAACACCCACCCATCCATCCACTAGAACATAAGAACGTAAGAAGAGCCTTGCTGGATCAAGCCAAAGGCCCATCTAGTCCAGCTTCCTGTATCTCACAGTGGCCCCACCAGATGGCCCCACCCCAAGAGCACACAGGCAACACGATAACCTGTTTCCTGTTGTCACTCCCTTGCACCTGGCATCGAGAAAACGTACTTCTAAAGCTAGGAGGTTGCTTATGGCTTGTAACCTGTGATGGTCTTTTCCTACATGAATCTATCCAAACCCCTTTTAAAGGTATCTAGGCCAGGAGTTCCACAGATGAATTACATGCTGGGTGAAGAAATATTTTCTTTTATCCGTTCTAACTCTCCCTCCACTCAGTTTTAGTGCATGTCCCCTGGTTCTGGTGTTGTGCGAGAGGGAGAAGAATTTCCCTCTATTTACTCTCTCCATCCCATGCATAATTTTGTACGTCTCAATCATGTCCCCCCTCAGGCGCCTTTTTTCTAGACTGAAAGGCCCCAAACACTGTAGCCTTTCCTCATAAGGGAGGTGCTCCAGCCCATGAATCATTTTGGTCGCTCTTTTCTGCACCTTTTCCAATTCAACTACTGTATATCCTTTTTGAGGTGTGGTGACCAGAACTGGACGCAATACTCCAGATGTGGCCTTACTATCAATTTGTTACAACAGGTGGCACAGTGGGTTAAACCGCTGAACCATGAGCTGTCGATTGAAAGGTCAGCAGTTCGAATCCGTGACGGGGTGAGCTCTCATTGCTTGGCCAGCTCCTGCCAATGTAGCAGTTCCAAAGCATGTTAATGCAAGTAGATAAATAGGTATCGCTTTCGAGAAGGTAAACGGCGCTCCGTGTTCCAGCCGCATGCTACGCGCTGCGGCAAGGAGAGTCATGCCGGCCACATGACCACGGAGGCGTCTTCGGACAATGCGGGCTCTTCGGCTTTGAAATGGGGATGAGCACCACACCCTAGAGTCGGACACGACTGGACTTAATTGTCAGGGGTCACCTTTACCTTTACCTATAATGATATTGGCTGTTTTATTCTCAATCGCTTTTTTAATGATCCCGAGTGTGGAATTGGCTAGAACTCCTTTGAAGTGAAGGTAGATACTTGGGAGATCTAATCACATTTTCCCACATAATATATAGCTTGACCCTTGTTTAGAACAGGCTATGCTCGTGTGGTTGAGTAATTACATTACCAGGGTAATTCCAAGATCCGGCATAGCTGCCAGCAGCAGGCAAGCCCTCCTGCCAAGATCCCCCACCACATGGCCTCCTGGCCATGTCTTCTTCAGCCTACAGGGACAAGGGGCAGAGTTCGAAGCAAGAGTTTGAACATCTGCGTCCATCTCTGTCCTCCTCACTCCCCCTTCTGGTTAGTATAATGAGAACAGTGAAAGGGAGAAAGGAGAATACCTGGTCTCCTTTTCTTTTACCTTTTCCTTTTTCTTATTTTTTCCCCTCTTGGGTAGGGATGGGTGGTGGGTGGAACTTTGATAAAAGAGAGTAATTGGATTAACGTCTAATACAGGGTACTTAATACCAGCATGCCCAATTTGAGTGGGGTCAGGGGGGAAGACTGATGTCAGCACTGAAATGGCTATTGTTCTTTGATCTTTTATTGATATTCTAAATAATAAAAATATTTTTATTTATTTATTTATTTATTTATTTATTTATTTCTATACCGCCTTTCTTATCCTCAGATTGCTCTTCAGATGTTATCCAAGGCGGTTTACATAGGCAGGCTTATCTAGATCTGATAAGGATCTTTACAATATTGTTCTGTATAAAAAGGTAAAGGTATCCCCTGACAATTAAGTCCAGTCGTGTCTGACTCTAGGAATTCCAGCTGGTTTCCTCCACGGTGTAGTCATCTTCACTAGCTGCTGAACACAAGCCTCCAGCTCTCCGCAGGACGCTACAGATCATGCTGAACAGAGAAACATTTTTCCAGTTGTCATCACTCTGTCACTGACATTCTCAGCATTCCAGTCTGTTCTCTCACCGCACCACGCAACAGCGACTCCTCTCTGCCACCGAGGGTCATGACAGCTTATCAGTGACCTCCTGGTCTCCCTTCCAGCATGAAAACTGACTGTTCCTGCTTAGCTTCCGGCAGTCTTCAGGCAGTTCAACCTCGGGACCGCACCTCCTTATTCAAATATTTGAAAATATTCAAATTTATTTTAAGTGAAAGGGAGAAGGAAAGAAGATGTTTCCGCACCCCCACTCTCTAGGTCACTCTTATTAGGCCACACCACTGACGCGTAGATTTAAATGAATTCTTCATGGCTCTCACGTCCAGTCATAGCTTCCTGAAAGTACATTTGGTTAAAATCAGACATGTGGATAAGAAAACCAATTTTTTTAAAAAATGGGCAGTATCTACTAGCTTAGCAACATAATAGCCGAGAATGTAGGCCACTTAAGAGTAAAAGGAAGCTACTGATTGCTTTCAGAAAAACTTAAATCAGTTCAGCTACCTGTAGGAAATCTGCATTTTCACAGTTCCTACAATATTCCGTAGCAGGAAAAGCACAAATTGAATCCAGTCAAGCTGGTTCTGTAGATGTCTAATATAATAAGTATTAATGACATCATAATCTTCAGCATGTATCCATGACATTTACTATAAAATATTAGAGACAGACTGTGGCACCAGCGCCCAAAACTCTGTGATAGCTGAACTGCCATTAGTTGGAAGAACTGACACAGTTGAACCTTTTCCAATCCTGCTCAAACTCTTCTCATCCTGTCCTGCTCCCACCACGCCCTTCATGCCTTTTTTATGTGCTACGTACGAGGTATACGCAACACTCCAAAAGTGTTGGGGCTGCAGTGGCTTAGTGGTTAAGATGCTGAACTGCAGACTGGCAGGTCGGTAGGACAGCAGTTCAAGACCAGAGTGTCACGTGACGGAGTGAACTTCCGTCTCCTGTCCCAGCTCCTGCCAACCTAGCAGTTCGAAAGCAAGAAATTGCAAATAGATAATTAGGTACCGCTGCAATTGGAAGGTAACAGCATTCTGTTAGTCATGCCAGCCACATGACCACGGAAGTGTCTTTGGACAGCACTGGCTCTTTGGCTTTAGAAAGAGTCGGACACGACTGGCTTTCGAGCAGGGGATACCTTTACCTTTTACATACGAAGTATACGCAACACTCCAAAAGTGCCTTTGAAAAGTGTGACCTGTCTTGGCACATTGGTGCTGCCCCTCTCCTATAATGTCGTTGAGACAACACTGACAATGTGACAATACCGGTTGTGGCGTTGCCCCAGTCAACCAATTGTTGCAGCCCATCCCAAACATTCCATTGATCGTGCATAAGTTCATTGGATTGGTTGCCAGGGAGTTTAGACATTCACACATACATTCTTTTCAATGACATTTTTGGGTCAACTAAGGTAAAATTTCTCATTTAGCAAATTAGAGCTCTGCTCCTTTTTTGGCCGACATTCTGTCCTCATTTTCTTTACATTCTTCAGTTGGCCATGCATGTTTCTGTTGCCAGTGCTGTGTGTCTAACACAGTGATCATGTTTTTTGTAAAAAAAACCTCTAGCTTTTGTAGGCATGCCGAGTTTTCCCACAATTTCTGTGCTTTGCCCAGGTTATTGGCAATCTTTCCGTCTTCATGTATTTCTGCTGGCGTATTAGTCCGCTCGCGACCACAGGATTTGTTTTATTCTTCAAACAAGTGGCACAGCAGGTCTCACCTGAACACTCAGGTGATCCTGTGTGGCTGATAAGCTTATTGGGCTTTTGGGATGACTGTCTGGCAGTTTCTTGATCCTCCAGAAATGTACTGTTTTCTTTTAGTAATTCTTACATTGTCAACATGTAGCCTGTGATGGATTTCCCTTAACAAGCTGCCCGGAAAATAGAGAAGAATGGCAGGCAAGTGCTCTTTTTGAGCTTTCTCATTGACTGAGCAGTTTTCCTGTGGTCCTGATGCTGCAGATGTTCAGGTGCCATCACTTGCTTCACATTTGCCTACGATGCAAGGCCTGTCTTGAAAAGGCTCGTTATGATGAGAGTGTGTTGTAATGAGCAGGGCTGCGTTATCCTGTGGGTCTACAGGAGCTCAGGAAAAGCCCAGAGTCTGGCCCTGGCCACCGTTTTCAGAGAATCTCAACTTCTGTTTTTGACAAAACACATTTCTAGTCCTTATGGCTGCAGATATATGCTGCTAACTTGTGCTGCATAGATGTGTACCTTTCAAGGAAGGTATAACATAAAAAGAGAAGCAATGACACTTAAATCTAGTGTGAAATGTTGGTGTTTTATTTCATGTTTATTCATGAAACAGGAGCATTTCTTATTTTAAACCAGCTAACCAAAGCTTACAAAACACACTTGTTTTTCAAGTGAAAACAGAATCCATGGGGGGGGGGGGCGCAATGTGGATCAAGACCATGATGGGGGCTAGAGATCATTTTTGAGGCACTTCTAAGTTCTATAAATGACTTTGCCAGGTCTCTCATCCCTCAGATACCCTCCCCATCAACCCACCCCAGACACCCCAAACAATCCTTTTACCCTAGTGAAAGTGGAGGGTCTCCTCCTTGTTGCTGTGGATGCAGAGTAGCAAATTTAAGGCATGCTGCTCAAGGTTTTATTTTGTTTTTCCTCCCAACAAGAAGAAAGAAAAGCAAACGGCTTTATGGAATTGTAGCCGTTGTGAAATCTACTGCAACTGAAGCTGCCCTCACAAAGACTACAGCTCCTATAAGCGCCTTGGCCGTTCTTTCTGCCTTTTTGGAGTAAAGAAAGGGAAACAAAACCACATGCCGCGCACTTCTTCACACTTGTGCTGCCTCCACAGCAGTGAGTGGGGAAGAAAGGGGTCTTCTGCTGCACTTGGGGGGGGTCAAAGGCTGGTGAGGGAGGACTGAGATTCTTCAAGCTCTGGTTCAGAAGCTAGGGAGGCTAAGTTGGGAAGAAGCTAAGTTGGGGAGAAGCTAAGTTGGGGAGCTAGACTCTCTTTTGTGGGGGGAATTAGAAACCTAGAGCGCTTTGGCAACACTTGTAATCAGGACAAAGACTTCAAGTCCCTTCTCCTGTGCTGTGGTCCTTACTCCAGGAGGAAGTTTCCATTCTCCTCATATCTGTATCCTGATATTTGGGGTCTCAATAACCCTCCAGAATAGTTTCTTATTCCTGTCTGTGCTTTAAAAACAACAACAACAACAACAAAAACCACCAGGATTTGTGTTTGCAGCAATCAAGACCGGATACATAGTTCCGGTTGTAATTGATCCGCTTTGTTCTCTGCGCGCTTTTTGGCATCTTGGCGCCAGTTCTTCTTCAAAATGCAGCGGTCTGGCACCTACATTGTAACATCAGTGCAGCCCGCTGCATCTGCAGCTGAGGAGGTCCACAACTGGTGGATGAAACGTAGTTCTTGTGTGTTTGTGACAATTTTTCTGGTTTTAGAACGTGGGATTTTTACATCGAGGCAGGTGGGCTGTGGAATTTGGGCCAGGTGGATGGCACCATTTTGGGCAGCTGATTGGGCCATCCCTGAGTGATGCTGTGGAGCCAAGCCAGCCTGGCCAAATTTGCTGACCAAAGTTTTCACTAGACAAAGGGAGACCCTAAGTCTTGACCATCCAGCTGCTTGCAGCTTTGACCAACTAACTGCATGATCCCAAAAGCACCATATGAAGTAAGGGACAACCTGTGTCAGCCCACACAATCCATATCATTTTTTAGCAGGAAGGGCTGTGGCTCAGTGCTGTAGCTGCACACATACTGTACTTTGTGTGCAGAAGCTCCTAGGTTCAATCTCTGGTATCTCCAAGTAGGACAGGGAAAGTTCACTATTTGAAACCCCTGAGAGCTGCTGCCAGTCAGTGTTGGCAACGCTGAGGTAGATGGAGCAGTGGTCTGACTCAGTATAAGGCAAGTTCTTAGCAGTATCAGGTTTCACAGAACTTTCTATTTTGTGTAGAAGTCTGATCTCCTTATGGGAAACTGGGATATCTCACACTGTATGCTGACAATCTGCAGTGTGCCAAAATTGCATCATTCTCCTGCTGTGCTTTGAAGGTATTAGGATCATTACATTGAAATGGCAGGGGAGATTTTCATTTCCCACCAGTTATTTCAACCACCAGCTAAAAAAAAGCAAGCAAGAAAGGTGAATAACAAGCAAAAAAACACAACAAAAACAAAACCACCAAATTTCTACTACAGTGATCATATTGTTCAAGATAAAAGCATCTCACATACGAGAAGAAATAGAGTTGTCTGTGTTTTTTTATGATAAGATCAACACCATGTATTTAAACAACCAGGGTAGTAGTGCCGATGGTTGGAAATCTCAAACAAATGGAAATTCCACATTTTTACACTGACAGAGAGATAATGGAAGAAAATTGAATTCAGATCAATGTCCCTAACTTTGCACAGATAGGACTGGGCCACAATCGTGGGCATACTTAAAAGAGTAAGCCCTGTTGAGTGGGACTTATTTCGGAGGCCCACTGAACATGCACAGGACATGATCTGCTTTCACATGGTAAGAGAAGTTATCTCCTACTGAGTCAGGAAACATCGGTCCACATCAGTATCTTCATCTCCACTGACTAGCCATAACTCTCCAGGGTTTCAGATAGGTGTACTTCCCATCCTGACCTAGGGCTTGCACCCAAATCCTTCTGCATGCACAAAGTACATGTGCTATCACTGAGCTACAGCTCCTGTGACTTCCTCTACGAAAGCTTTTCTCTGGCTTGAAAACTGTAGTGTGCGAACCATTTTGAAGTGTTTTACCATAGAGATGTTTGCCTTTAAGGGGGCAAGATTGTACATTTTGTGTTTCCTATGCCTGAGCTGAGGACGCATGCAATTAAACGGCAAATGAAGTGTTGGTGTAGAGGAAGCCATGGAGAACTACCTCGTGCTGAATCATCTGGGTCTCAAAGTTAACGTACCTTGAACATTCCATATGCGGAGGAAAAACCAAACCTTGCTACAGAGAGGGCTCAGCAAAAAGTACCCTTTAAAATGCTGAGTGACTCCACAAAGAGATTTTAAGCTGCAATCCTGCAGACAAGAGAGGCATCTAGAAGTCTCTGAGATTTTCTCCACAAAACTGTGTGGAGGAATGTAACTTTTGTTAGTCTGGTTCCTATTTTACCCCTGTGGGAGAAGCACAAAATGGATACACACACAAATGAAGGGCAACATAATGACAGTAGAAAAATAAAAAAGAGTCACAGCTCCCAAGACACTGAGTAAAACAGAGAGCATCATCATAATATGGATTCCACAAATAAATGACCACTACAAGTGAAAACCATAACATGGCAAATAAAGCATACAAGGATTGTATGGAGATATGAACATATAACATGCTCATATAACATATACTGAAACATGTAACATACAGTACACTGAAACATACATACATATAATGTACACTGAAATACAAAGCAATTCTTATAGCAAACAATTCTGAACACCAATAAATGAAATTCCCAAGGAGGTTGGATAAGAAGCATTGGGATAGGGTAGAGCAGTTAGGAATTTCATTTATTGCGGGTAAAGCCCTCTTCAAGGGCTCCCAACCATATGTACATGTTGTACACCTGTACAACCTCATACAGTTTATATGTACATTGGCTCTTCCAGAAATTAAGCCAAATGCACTTAAGGCTGGGATCAATGTATGGATTTGGGCACAATCCCACTCCTTCTGTATGTACATTCAGCATAGCATATGAGCAGTGCAATCCTACCTCAATCCCCATGTGGCGATGCAGTGGCACCAGCATGGCTTCCACTGCATCCTGCAGGGGACTTTTGGCTGCTGGAGGTCTCCTCAGGGCAAGGGGACAATTTGTCCTCAGGGCAAAGGGGTCAGCCCCAGCAGCTGCTATGGGGCAACGTGGACCTGCACCAGCTCAATCACTGGAACAAGTCCACGTTGCTCCATGAAGGCGGATCAGGCCTGGGAAGGGGCTTGGGATTCAGCGTGCACCGCGGCTGATCCTGCCCCCTCTCGGGCTTGATCCACCCTCCTCATCAC
Source organism: Plestiodon gilberti rubricaudatus (assembly GCA_026170595.1). Lineage (NCBI taxonomy): Eukaryota > Metazoa > Chordata > Lepidosauria > Squamata > Scincidae > Plestiodon > Plestiodon gilberti. The sequence goes on from JANXHW010000005.1 coordinate 114,200,334, forward strand.
CACCCTGTACCACCCTGCACCCCGTTCCACCCTCTCCCCGACTCCCTCCAACCCTCTGTGACAGCTCGCCTCCTTCTACGGGTGTCCAGCATCTGTCGGCTTGTGGATCTGGCTGCTCGCTGCTTGTGGCAGCGCCAGCCTGCACACACTGGCCTAGTCACACTCGTGATAGCCTTAAAGGAGGTTACAGTGCCGTACCCAGCCGATTTTGCGTGTGGGGCCCGGTCCTCGGCCCCGCCCCTAAAACTAATTAGCATAAATTATGCTAATTTTTTCGGGCGATTTAAACCTACATTTTAACCCTACAAAAGGGGTATTTTTAAAGTGTGTATGCTTTGCGGCACTTAACTTTTGTATAGGAGCCTCCAGCGATTTTTAAGGGGTATTTTTAAAGTATGTCTGCTTTGCGGCACTTAACTGTGTTATAGGAGCCTCCAGCGAAGCGATCGGCTCTCTCCAGCGACGTTCTCTTCCAGGGGCGCAGATCGGCGATCTGAGATCGCTCCTCTGCAGCCCCTGACCAGAACTGCTCATCGTAAGCTCTTCCTTTGAGTTCGCGCATGCGTGAATGGCTGTTTGCTATGCGCATGCGCGAACTCAAAGGAAGAGCTTACGATGAGCAGTTCTGGTCAGGGGCTGCAGAGGAGCGATCTCAGATCGCCGATCTGCGCCCCTGGAAGAGAACGTCGCTGGAGAGAGCCGATCGCTTCGCTGGAGGCTCCTATAACACAGTTAAGTGCCGCAAAGCAGACATACTTTAAAAAAAACCTTAAAAATCGACGAAAAAAGCGGGATTTTTCCCGCTCTCCTCCGGAGCCTCCCGCCCCCCCGCACCACCTCCCGCCCTTGCGCCCTGGGGCCCACCGCCCCAGGGCACCACGTCAGAGGACGCCACTGGGTTACACCACCTGCAAAATGGTCTACTAAGATTTCATACATGGCAAGTCCTGAGCAAATGAACATATTTTGATAGTAGCTGCCACATAAAGACAGAATGCATCCATACAATTTTTTAAAATTACCGTATTGTCCCGAGTATAAGACGCACCTGATTATAAGACGCACCCTTAAAGTTTGGCGCTATTAAAAAAAATTAATTATATCACTGGCATTAAATTGCAACAGCCTGATTATAAGACGTACCCCTAGTTTAAAAACTTAAATTAGGAGAAAAAAGTGAGTCTTATACTCAGACAAATATGGTATATTTGTATCTTTGGAGCAATTGACCTTCTGTGATAAAAATATTTTCCCAGCCCTGTAAGTATTCTGGATTCTATTACTTCCCATTTGCACAAGCACATTATTCACACATACGCGCGTGCGTGTGCGCGTGCGCGCGCGCGCGCACACACACACACACACACACAGACTCTGGCTTTCCCATGGAAGCTATCACTATAGACTGACTTATAGGAAAGAGAAGATGCACTTGAGTAGGCAAATTTGATTGATCTGATCTTGGTTCCGGGTCACCAAACGTAGAGCACAGGAAGCTCTCCTTCACAGGTAATCAATAAGTCAAGTTGTGTAAAACAAGTATGGATTGCTAAGCAATAGAGTTGTCACCTTTTTTCCTCCCCTGACAGAGGCTATGTGACTTTAACAGCTGCATGACAGGCAGCAGTGCCACAGGTGCAGCACCTATTCCACTATGGGGAGGCAGTGATAGGGAGGCTATCCCTGCTGAATGTCTGCCTGTCGCACCAGTGTTAAAGGCATGGAACAAGGGACAATCCCAGATAGAATTCACTGGCAATTATTTATCATTTTATTGCCATGGCAGCATTTGCAGCCAACTTCAGATGGAAAAACTTCAAATGTCCTGTTTGTGGCTCTCTTTGCTGCTTCTAGATAGACACAAGCACATGGCATGGGAAGGGGAGGCCCTTCACACAGTCAACTGATCACAGACAAATGTTACCTTTCAGGAGCGGAAGGCAGAAACATCTTTACTTTGGTACAGAGATCTGAGAGTCTGGTGGGTACCACGTTATTGACCAAAGCTTCCTTGATCTTCAGCCACATTACACTAAGAAGTCAGTGCATCCTGATTGTTTAGTTATTAAACTTTTTTCCACAGCCCATTCTTTGCTTATTTCCCACATATATGCAATGGTAGCATTCCTCACATCTTGCTTTGACAGGAAACCCCTCGATGTGATGATCCTACTGTTGGGTTTTTCACTGGGTATATGCACAGTGGGAGATTCATGTGTTGGTTTGTCACACCTTATGGCCATGTGGGCTTTTTGTGATTGCTTATGTAGAAGCATCTTTCATGAACAGAGGATGCTGCCTTTTATAGACTATTGGTCCTTCTAGGTCAGTACTGAATACTCTTGAGTTGCACAAGCCCTGCCCCTATGCCAGATTCAGCAGAAATTTGGCGGCGGGCATGAAAAAAGCACCAGGCGTTTTTTCGGCTGCTTTTAGGCCGTTTGAGGCACGGGTGAGTGGGTGAATCCTGTTGCCGCAAATGGCCTAAAAGCAGCCAAAAAAACCACCGGGGGTGCTTTTTTCCGTGCCTGCCACCAAATTGCCGCAGAACCCGGCAGCAATTGCACCCTCTACCGCGTGTCGCCCACCGCACCCAGGGGCCCAACGCCCCCCCTAATGACGCCACTGTAGAGCTGAGCTGTGCGGTGCCCACAGCTGTGGAACTCTTTCCCCTTGATTCATTACAGAGGTTTAGCTGTGCTTCATATGTTTCATCTTCAGGATATAATTTCCTAATTACAAAATGCACATGCATAGTTTTTGAAAGCCCTTGTTGTCATAGTCATTTAATGTGTGGAGGGGATTGAGATTGCATTCAGTGCTGGTGCCAAGTTGCAGGAGGCCCTGCAGCAAAGGCATGCCCTGAGTCCCCATGGCATGTTGGACCCTGAACACACACACACACACACACACACACACACACACACACACACCAGTGGCAGGGGTAGGTAGACGAGAGTAATGAACAGTGGCTCCTCCCACTCTCACCATTAGCAAACGAGAAGAATCTGCAGGGTGGTAGCTCCTCCCTACCCACCAGCCAATAGGAGCATGAACATCTCATTGAGGCAACACAATGTCCATGCATATTCTGTATTCAGATCTTCAGATAAATGTGTGGAGGTTGGAAACAGAGACAATGGGTGGCTCCAATGCCCTCTTCCTTTCAGCAAAAAGGGCAACCATCTATCTGATAGGCAGTTGAGTGTGAGACTTCAGCAGCCTTGCCCACCTGCCCACCCCACCCCGCCCTCAGGATACCTTCTCTTTATGTTGCTTCCTTCCACACCTTTTGCTGCTGCCTTTTCCGTTGCTTACTGGCACCTCCGTTTTGAATCTAGGATTATTTCAACCACCCAGGCTAGATTGCTACCAGTAATGTAAGAGGAATACTCATGGCTTTTTTCCCCCTCTCTTTTCCTGGGGCTCAGGTTTGGTGACACTACTTGCATCTACAATGGCTTTACTCTTCAGTCACAAGAGATCAGCCCCAACAGAGAAAAGAGACACTTTCACATGATCTAAATTCATCCCTGGTCACAATCGGTGAACATTGTTGCTGGCCACAACAAGGAGGGAGACATGATGATCACCTGATTGTTTTGTTGCTTGGCCAGATGAATTCTTTGCAGTGTGATGAGGGGAGTAACTTTTTCTACACTTCAGCAGAGGCTGAAAATTGATTTGGTCAAACTACATAGCAATCAGACAATTGCATCACTGTGGGGTTAGCAGTGATGTATTTTCATCCCACCACATGGCTGGGGCCAGTTTTCAGTCCCATGAATCTACCCTTTGAGAGAGGCCAAGTCAAGGTACTTGCTCAGATCTCTGGAGAGACTAAAGAAAATCAATAATGCTTTGTGCTTCTCACCACTGTTCCATCAGATCGTTGATTGGCTCAGGGCAGAGAGACCCACGTAACGTTTTTGCTGTTGGGAGGTGATTCATACAGGGCCTCCATACTGGTAAGTGGCAATTCAAGGCCAAAATGAGCAGAGAGTGCTCTTCTGGGAACACTAAAGAAGTCCCTCCAACAAAATCATGGAAAGCAAGCAAAGTGCTTTGGAAAATGTCTGTTCCTTGATAATGCTGCCAGGCTTTGCATCAGCTACTATAGTTTAAAGAATAGTACCATTAAGGCTAGAGAGAGAGAGAGAGAAGTCTTTAGCAGGCGGCTTAGCACCAGCTGGAGGAGAACTGAGAGAGGTGCCACTATGGAACTAAAACCAGATCAGTAGAATTTAAGAATAAAAGGACTACATTTTTTTTCCCAATAGCCCACAAGGTAAATACCAAAAAGGTCAATTTCAGATTGAATGATTCAAGGAACTGACCATAAAATAAGGACTCCGAGCTTCTGGTAGCCAGGTGCCCAATTCAGTTCAGCCCAGCCACTGTGTGAGAAAGGCATTTTAGCTTACCAACCATTCATTTGTCTAATAGAACTTGTGAGTCGCAAGCTAGCTACTTAATGGAAAGGTGACCAAGTGAAATCACTGGGATCAGCTGACAAGCAATGCAATCAAGAGTAGCGGGAGCAAAGTTCAAATGGGCATTGGAGGTAAAGAAATTATCAATACTAGCAGAGCTTCCATGTATAAGGAGTAGTACATGCTACTTATAGTATGTATGTGCTGCAAATAGCAAACTGATGTCGTTGAGTGTCTATTGGTTTGTACCTGGAACAGGGCCGTCCACAGATGAGGCAGTGGTTTCTGCATACTCCAAGGACTCCCTATTTATGCAGAAGGAGATAAGCTTGTAAACTGAAAGAAAAGACTCAAAAAGCAGCCTGATGCAGACTGAGCATGCTCACTGGCTCCCAGGAACCATGAAATGTTGAGGTGTAGGCTTACCATTCGTCCCAATTTGGCCGGGACAGTCCTGGTTTCCGGAGGTCCGTCCTGGCCACGTCCCAGCTGGGCCCAGAAGCTGGGATTGGACCCAGCCAAAATGGTACAAATGGCGCCGCTGTGGTGTATGCATCCCGGCCGGCAGGCTGATTTTTGAGGTTGCCGGGACTCTTCTGAGCCTGGCCGGTTGCAGAGGCATCGCTCCGGTAGGGGCGGGGCTGTAAGTATCGCTGCGGTCATAGTCTCTTTACCGAGCGAGGAGGAGGCAGCCCCGCCCCCTCACTGTCCGAGCCAGTCCCCTACGGAGAAACCGGCAGGGAAGAGACCCTGTCTGCTGCTTTCTCCGTAGGGGACTGGCTCGGACAGTGAGGGGGCGGGGCTGCCTCCTCCTCGCTCGGTAAAGAGACTATGACCGCAGCGATACTTACAGCCCCGCCCCTACCGGAGCGACGCTTCTGGCCGGTTGCATCAATTTATACCTCTCTATTTGAATAAAAGATGTATTGACTTTTCTGCCTACTCTGTTTATCCAAATATATTAAGAATAGGGCTGGGACTGTTGTGCGGTAGTTGCTTCCTTTGCATCCAGCAAGTCCTAGGTTCAATTGCTGGTATCTCCAGATAGGACCAGGAAAGATCCCTCCCAGAGTTAATGCAGATCATCCTGAGCTAAACAGGCCAGCAAGCTGACTCAGTAGAAGGTTATTTTCTTATGCAGCAATAATCCATATGAACTCTACATACATGCTTAATAATAGGGTTATCGTATTTGGGCAGCCCAATCCTATTGTGGGCTTACAGCATTGTAAAAGGTGTGCTGCTCTCGTACACTGTGGGACTGCTGGTGCAAATGGCCGGAGTACCTGCATGCACGAAAGTAGCAGGTAAAGTGGCAGCAGGGGTGGTTTGAGGGTGGTTTGGGGGAGGGGTGGGCAGGGGCAGTTTGAGGGCAGGATGGTGTGGATCTCGGCAGCACTAGTTCACGCCAAGATTCTATCCTCCTTTTCCTGGTCCAACACAACTCCTGAGGCTCCTTGGACTTACTCCAGCTAAATAGTTTGAAACCCATTTGCAGCCAGGCAGCCTACAGAGAAGTAAGTAAAAAACATTTTTACTTACCTCTCCCAGGCCATCTGGTCACCCCCACATTGCATGCAGTATAGCTGCAATACGTAAACTGGTGAAAGATAGGATTGGAGCATTAATTACATGGGGAAAAAACCTATCTGAACCAATTGATTCATTTCTATGGAAGAGTGATGGCTTAATTTTAAAATATACCAAACCTTTCATTGCTTGTAGCAGATCTGGACCCAGAAATTATTTTTTTAAAAAAACCTCCACGGTTTGATTCCCTGAATACATTTTCCTGAACCAACGTATTTGGGGTTAGGAGAGCAAGCTTTCAGGTTTCACAGAATGCCTCAGAAGAGACGGGGAAGGACAAAGAAGAGGTCTGTAGAGCTTCTGGACTTGCACCAATAGAAGCTGGCCATCTTATCTGTCTGTTCTATAGATAAGCAGAATTCTTCTGACTCCAAGGTTGTCAAACTGACAAATTTCAGCAACTCTGTGTTTCCCTTTTAAAAGTAAAAGCCAAAGTCAGAGATACTGATCTTTTTAGATTAGAAATAGGTCTATTATATGCATCCTGGATGAATTGGCTGCATTGGTAGGAGAAAGGATGTCTCTTTATGCTGCTGCCTTGGAAGCAGCTGAGTCGTTCTCTCTAATAATGGAGGTCATTCAAATCAAAACTGAGATCATGAAGAAGGCACAGAAAGAAAAGGACTTCTACCAAGGTTGCAAACTGGTAGCACTGTAATGGGCTTTATGTTTGGAGATGGAATGGAGCAATACATCCTTGAATCATTAGATCTGTGTCCAGCAAATGCATTAAGCCATGCCTGCTAAGAAAGCCAAAGTTGGATTTTTTTTTTTTAGTTTTCATTTTTTTAAAAAGGTACCTCCAAGGGCAGAGCCTGGTGGATCGAGGAGGAGCAGATTCTCTGTTTCAGAAGGTGGAAAAGTTCTAAAATGAACACTAATTACATGTGCTCACAAGTCTCCTTCCTCTAAGTAATAACATTCATGCACCATTACCACAATAAGAAAATAGGAAAATAACCTGTATGCAGAGCAGATATCTCGCAAACATGAGCCAAGCCACATACTCAGGTTAAGTGAGTCAGAGATATGCATTATGTGGTTAAGGAATTAAGCATGCAGAAAACATTTCTCAAGGGAGACCCTCCTCCAAAGCTCCCCACCATCTGAGGTTAGGCTGGTGGGGACCAAGAGAGGAACCTTTCTGTCATAGCACCCAATATTTGGAATGTTCTCCCTAAAGAAACTTGCCTGGCACCAACTTTAATGGCTTTCCAGTCCTCTCGCCAGTCCTTTCCACCCCCTCGCCATTGGAGCCATTCAGAGTTGCGAAGGCAATGGGCAGGAGACTCCCTGCCTGTTGCCTTTGCCGCACTGAATGGCTCTGACGGCGAGGGGGCGGGGCCACCTCGTACCGGGGAGTAAACGGGGACTAGGATGGTGCGGAACTTACAGTACCGCCCCCACTGTAGCGATGGCTCTGGATAGGATTGGGCAGTTCTTGACAGCGCAATCCGACTTAACTTTTGTGCCAGTTTAACCAGCGGCGCAGCGAGAATGGGAGGCTCCAGAACGGAAAAGGGATTCAAATCCCCTTTGAATCCCCGTTCTCGCTGCGCCGCTGGTTATACCGGCACAAAAGTTAAGTCGGATTGCACTGTAAGTGTTGTTCCTGCCCTGTCCCAAAGTGGGTCAGCATGCAACTTTATTTCATGTTACCCTTACTTCAACCCTCTGGACCAACAAACTTGGGTCCCATCAGGCTGAACACAGCCATTAGCCATATATTGTGGCATGTCAGTGGTAGAGCAGATGTTTGCATGAGGAAGGTCTGATTGTCAATCCCTGGCATCTCCAGCTGGAACGTTCCTAGACAGAAGAACAGGGAAAGTCCTGAGATTTTGAAAAGCCTTGCTTTTAAGACAGCTTTCATAAATCCAGAGCCTGACAATACCTCTGTTTGTTCAGTACTGGGCAGGCAACAAAACTAAGAGGCTTACCAAGCCCCTTAAGGAGCCGCCATCCTGCAGTGATGGGCTGTGTTTGAACTGGCAGGTCACAAGTTATCCAGACTTGGATGAGTATGGACCAAGCTGTTCAAGGAGAGAGCCAGCAGCCATTTCTGCCACCGAGGTTGCATTTTTTCCCAACTGCCCCGAACACGGAAACAGATGCAGCCTGGCTCACTCTCAGATTTCCCTACACGATGGTTGGCACGTGCTCACTTGAGGAGGGTCTTCAAGCGGCTCTGCTGTAGGAGACCCTGCGTGAATTAGTTCCAACTCGCCATATTAAAAGAATCTCAGTTGCCTATTGTGATTCTTAGGTTGTTGCATTTTCTGCTGCTGATTCTAAAGAAGTGTATTAAATTCTAATCCAGGAGGATTTCTGATCTCACGTAGCATGGGCTCTGCAACAGCCAATCAGGTTGTTTGTTCTTCCCAAGGCATTTTAATAAATAAATAAGGGCAGATTTAAGCTAAACCCTATCTGTCACGCACCCGTCTGTTAGCTGATGATGAGGCTACAGTGTGTAATTAAACAATCATTTATATTCTCCGCAAGCCTGTGCCACACAATGAAGCCCCTCTCCAGAGCCTCGTGCTGCCGAGGCGTTTAATCCATGCACAGAAGGAGTTTGCTGCAAAGCTGCTCCAGCAGAACGGGGCTTGTCACTCTGGAGCAGGCAGCAGGTGGAGTTTTTATTCTTCAACCATTTGATAAGGCTGGGAAATCATTTAAGCAGCTAATAAGGATGTTGCATTTCTTGGACCAGGTCCACAGCTGAGGTTGTTTGCTTCACACACTTTTGAGGGGTGGGTAGAAACTAGTTGGGTAGGGAGGATTGGGTGCTCCAGTTGGAATATACCGTATTGGTCTGAGTATAAGACTCACTTTTTTCTCCTAATTTAAGTTTTTAAACTAGGGGTGCGTCTTATAATCAGGCTGTTGCAATTTAATGACAGTGATTTAATTAAAAAAATTTAATAGCACCAAACTTTAAGGGTGCGTCTTATAATCAGGTGCGTCTTATACTCGGGACAATACGGGGTATTACTTTTTTAATGCAACAATAGCCATAGTTCTCCCAGGGGGTCCACCTGGAGAATGACTAGGGAGAACCAGAGCCGGACATTTGCAGAGGCAGGACAAGCGACTAGATTAGATGCTTTGACAAAGCTCCTTTTCCTCTAGTGGAGGAGGAGATATGCACACAGTCCTTCCCATATATACCACATGTAACGATAACCATGATGGAGAGAGAGGGACATGTGCACATGCTTTTTATAAGAGAGAGAAGTGGTCCAGACAAGAGCAGGGTCAGTCTGTGCTGGTTTATCGTTCAAGGTGCTATGCCATGAGTCAGCTGGCAGGCTGCTGACTCAGCAGGACTGCTGTTTTACACTGTCTGCAGTTCATCCTCGGCCACCTGCTTTGGTGGGTCTCAAGAACAGTGGCACCTGGCTTGATGTATCTGTGGCTCCCTCTTCTGGCCAACTGCTTCAGTGGTAGAGGGAGTAAGGAGCTGGATGCTTTTGTGCGCTTGTTTAAAGTGTCATGGGTCTCAAACGAGGAGCTTTGCAGACATGGGGAGGGGTTGTAACTCAGTGTTAGATCAGTGTATGCTTTGCAAACAAATATCACAGGTAGTTAAAAAGGATCAGGTTGCGGGTGTTAGGTAAGACTCCTGTCTGAGACCCCGGAGCACCGCCATCACTCAGAGCAGACAAGTAGGCTAGAGGGACAGTGCTTGCACCCCACTGCTGGAGGCCCTGGGGCATAGCCCCCTACGATGCCTTCCAGGAGCTTCCCCTGCCATCAGCACTGAGGGTTCAGAGGTTGGCCCACCAGAGGGGCCTTCTGATGAGCATGACCTACTCTTGGTCAGTGCCCAGTCTGGCCAACCTCTGGCCCCATCCCTGAGAGGGATCAATAATCTGACTCGGTATAAAGCAGTTTTATGAGTTGCCACACACTCTGAAGTTGCTAGTTCTAACTTTGCCCCAAAATACATCCCTGTCTCTCTTTCCTGTGTCAGCTTCTCCAGCTGAGCTGTCTTATTCAATCTTTCCTTTTTGCAAGGCGGGAAAGTGTTTGCCTATAATTCTAACCCTTCTTCATCCTCCCCTTCTCCTTTTGTCTTTTCTTCTCCTTCTCCAGGAACCTTCTGCATCATTTCACTGTGCACATGTGTGGCTGGAATCAACTTCGAGCTCTCGCGATACCCCCGGTACCTGTACGGACTTCCCGACGACATCAGCCATGGCTACGGCTGGTCAATGTTTTGTGCGTGGGGGGGCCTGGGTCTCACGCTGATCTCCGGCTTCTTCTGCACCTTGGCCCCTTCTGTTCAACCTGTCCCCAGGACCAACTGCCCCAAATCAAGACCTGAGAATGGGACAGTGTGCTAAAACAAATACAAACAAACCTATCAATATACATATATATATATATACATAAACATATATTATATATATATATATAGATCTCAAATGGATGCCAGTGCCAAGGTAGAGTGGAGTCCAATATGGCGCCTACTTCTCTACAGACTTTGTGTCGCTCTTGGTGGGAATACCTTTCTTTGCAACATTGCTCTTCCATGTAGTTCTTAAAAAATCTTCAGCATCCCAAGTGAACATCTTGTTGCATCTGTCTACTGCCAGTTGGGTGGGGATGTGGTAGGGAGGGGAAAAGGGATGTCTTGGTGTATGTGATCCTGAGTCTGTGTACAGGAAGCTTAAAAAAAAACTTGTCTGTTGCAAATTGGGGAAATACCAACAATGAGCAGGAGAAAAAATAATCAAACATTTGAGTTACCTCTTTAAAATGTAACCTCCTTGAGGTCATCTTCAGAATCCCCCTTCCTGCACACTCTCCTCTCTCTTTTTTTAAGCAAAAACAAATCTTGCCTGTTATGTTTCTCTGACATAGCAACAAAAGGGAATGAAATAGAACATTGAAAAAAAAAAGGGTTCTCTCTTTCCTCGCTAACCTTGAATCAAAAACAACAACAAATAGCAAGAATCTCACCAAACAAAACTGCAAACGAGGACGCTTCTTCGGCGGACGCTCCACTCCAGTGATGCTGTTTTCAACTTCCAGCTGCCTTACATGCAGGCTTGACGAGGAGGCTGCGAACTGCTGGCCACAACTGCTGCAGGAGAGAGCCTCGGCTACAATGCTGTGACACACACCTGTGTGTGTATAACCCCCCTCCCCCTTTTTAAAAAAGAAAACAAATCCAAACATTGCCGTGTGATTTCGCTACCCATTTGCCCTCGCTGTGTATGTGACTCAAAACTTAAGGCATCCAGATCAAGAAGACTGTGGATATCTGAGGAAAAGCACCTGTTCTGAGATGGCAAGGCTCACTGCCCAGATCGTCCTGAGTGTGTTTCCTCCAGCCATGGAAGAGCCAGAAATTCCTTGTGTGCTGGATAGAGGGCATGGTGGGTGGTGGGCTGCAGGGAGAGCGCCTTTGTGGTGGGTTGATCTTTGGGGTTGATTGTGCAGGAGGAACTTGTGCAGGTGGGGATTTTGTTGTTGTTACCGTCGTTGCCATTTTGTCAGTTAGAGACAACTGGGACAAAGCCATTGCAGAGGCGAGAGAGGGAATTCTGAATGAGTGTCAATACACGGTGCCTCTTGTTATGTCCATGTATGCCAAGATAAGATGTCTCATACGTTGTCATCGGAAGCTACCCCATTTCACCAGGTATCTCCTTGTAATTGGGGAAAATAAAGCTCTCCATGCATATAGAGGAAGGTTTGGAGGTGGAGAATGAATATTCATTTCCCATGTGCAAAGTTTTTATGATGTGGTGGTGACCCTACAACTCAGATGCTCTTTCTCTCTTTTGTTCTTCCTACTTTTCTTCCCATCTTCTTTCCTTCTTGTGTTCTTCCTTCCTCCCCACTTCCTTTCTCTACTGTGTGCCTAGTTCCTCTCATAATTCATGCCAAAGATCCTAGGACAGCCAATTTTCTGGATGATGGTCAGATGTGTAGGAAAATGAACAACATGTCACCTGAAGAAAAGATGACCAGTGATCAGAATAATTCCTATGTGTGGGATGGCAGGCTGGGGAAAATAAAAACAGAAATATCAATGGGTTAGGTATGCACAGTGGCTTTCACTGAATGATAAACTTCAGTGTTTTTCTCCAAGACATCAAAAAAAATCTTTGGATGGATTTGTGACTGGAAAAAAAATTAGAACCCATTTCCACCATCCTTGTTTACATCAGGTAGGGGAACAATCATTGGAGAAACCCCATCTCTTTAAAAACTCAGTAACAAAAATGCATGGCACATAAACAAGTATTTTGAACCAATTAAGAGATTAATACTATCTTTTTGATGTTAGCTTTCTCTAGGCCTATTTGTACTTCCAGATAAATCACATGGTACAGAGTTCGTAGGACTGTACTGTTGCAGACTGCCAGTGAAGAGACTGCATATGTGCTCCCCCCAAAACACAGGAGATCCAGCAATGGTTGCCTCTATTATTTCATTTTATTTTCACCAATAGGAAATCCCCCCTGCCTCTAAATGAATAAAAGAATTAAATGAATTTCCCCCCGTTATCAGTTTGCCAAGTTGTGCCAAGCTAAACCTTGTCTACCAATGTTACCAGTTGATTCCATAATAAAGGAAGGTACTGAGGTGGCAAATTAGTTCATTCCTTCAGTTTGGGATGTTGTAAGGGTGGGTTTGTATTTCAGGATCCTAATCACACCAAGGTGCTCTCAGTTCTCCCGTCCCTCATCCATATCAGCCCAGAACCCCTATTCAGTACTTCAGTTCATTCTCAGGCAGAGAAAATAAAGGATGTCAAGTTATTTACTGATGAAAAAGTTTGTTCTCAGCTGGCCAAAGGACGAAAGAAGGCTTTTTGTTGTTGTTGTTGTTGTTGTTGTTGAAAAACAATCTTGCTGCAATGAATGATGCTGGATTGACGATTGAACTGAGTACCCTAAGAGTGTAGCTTGAACAAAATGGGAGCACTTGCTATTTCTTGTTTCATTGTTTTGAATTACGCCCCACTTTAAGGTCCAAAAGAGTATTCAGGGCAAGTTAGCAAACAGCATAAAACCAATTAAAGTCAATTTAGGACAAACCACCCAATTAAAAAACAACAATAGCATAAGGACATTATTGCAGGGCACAATAACAGGAAGTAATTCATTCTGATTCCCAACGTGGAAGTGTGTTTATTCACTCCAGGAAAATTGGGGGGGGGGGGGGAGAGAGAGACCTTGTTTCCTCCAATAGAGAAGAATGTAGCATACAGGTACCTTGCCCAGCTTAAGGAATGTGTAGAATGCTCACAGTACTGCAAAAAGCTTCAGGAGCAAAGCAAGATTGGGGAGTGGACGGGGCAAGGAAGGCTGCATGTTCAATTGTCAAAGGGAATACCTTTGCATATGATTGCCTCTTCATTTGTTGGAGGGGGAAGAAGGAGATGGAAGCGTGTGTGAGGTCTGAGATACACTCTAAAATGGTAGGAAATGTTTTAACAGTGTCCATAAGCAGTGTATTGATGGCAGTTTTAAGGGCTGGTTTGCATACACCTGAGCATCGCTTGATTTCTCATCGGGTAGTAGTTCCTCGACATTTGATCCCGTACACTTGCATGGGTGGACAGATGGAAATCAAGTAAGAGTTTTGCCTGAGCTGCAGAATGTTAGGATCGTTTTAGAAGGGTTTTACAAAAGCTGAAGTGTATAGTATAATATCGACTGCATACGTCATTGTGGTGTAGTGGTTAGAGCATTGGAGTAGCATTGCATCCATTGAAAAGCACTGCATCACTGGTGACGTCATGGTGATGATATGATTTTATCTATGGGGTTTAGACCCACAATGGCTCAGGCTCACGTGCACACCATGAAGTGAGAAGTAGTTTATATGTGGATTGGCCTTTCTGGAAAGTGCCATGGGCATCATAAGGATTCATTTCTGAGTAAACGTGCTGAGGACCAATCCTAGGTATGTTTGCTCAGAAGGAAGTCCCACCATTTTCAATGCACATAGGATTGTATCCAAAGTTATGCTAGTGGTAGGAGCAGTGGAGTTCTACTGCTGAGGGTTCTGCCAGAAATGGCACAGAGTGTTTTTTCACCTTTTATGTGTTGCCACTGTTTCCCCAACACCACCATCCTCAGGAGAGCTTAAAGCGCTGATAGTTTTCTGGACAGCTGGCTTTGCCAGTTGCCTCTTCCCCCCCCCCCCTCTGGTGATATGTGGTCATTTTCTGGCACATCCTAGAGAGAAAAAAGAATTACTGGGAATGCTATCGGCACTTCAAATGCTGCCCAAGTCACTGCTGGCCACAGAGACCCAACAAAGAGAGTATTGAAAGAGAAAGCACAACAAAGGCAAGCCCCCCTGAAGCAGGTGTTAATTTTACTAGTGTACAGTATTTTAAAAATTTAAACGATTACAAGCTATTCATTGTGTCAGTGCAAGGAGTTTGGATTTGGAGATTATTATTTTTTTCGTAGAAGGGACCTTGGAGATCATTTGGTTCAGCCACCGGCTGGGTGCAGGCAACTGCTGCAGCATCCCTCCCATATGCATCTTGTGCGACCGCTTCTGCAAGCGTTAGAGCCGGTTGGCACACGGCAGATTGCTTTGGATCGTGCCCTGAGTTACGATGGTGGCGCTCTGCTGTTCCTGGGTGCAGATACGTTCTAGTCGTCCGCCTGCAGGGTCTTCTGCCTGCAGGCTGCTAAGCTACACTGAGAACTGAGGGTTTTCAGAGCTGGTGAAAGCCTTTTAAGACAAAACATAATGGTGTAAGCTTTTACACGTTCTTTTAACATACCTCTGCTATATTTGTTTCACGGCAGAAAGTCTCATCCAGCAATGACAAGTACACAGTGGAGAAACAAGAAGCTGGTTTTATCTGGCTTATGGTATAAAGCTGCGCTTTCATCAAATCGATGCTGTGTGGCAATACAGGGTGCACAGGGAGAAGGGCTGGAGTCCTCCAGAACAAGCGTTTCCAGTGTCTTCAGTTTGGATGAGCTGCATTATTTATAGCTCCTGGGAGCCGATAAGAATCTCAGACACCTAATTTGAACCATTACTATTTTTACTGAGCAATTTCCATCACTTTAATGTCTTTGTGGATTTATCATTTGATCTTTCACAAATTTGCGTTTCTCTGTTCTGATATGCAATAGTAAAACCAGGGGACTTTTGAGGATTTTTCCGGCTGCAGTGACTTAAATTACTCCCTCAGTCATTATACAGTCTAAATGTGGTATCTGCCACGTGTGTGTGTGTGTGTGTGTGTGTGTGTGTGTGTGTGTGTGTGTGTGTGTGTGTGTGTGTGTGTGTGTGTGTGTTTATACACACACACCCCTGGAAGACGTTTTACATTTTCATTCTACCCTTCTTTCAAGAACCTCAGCATAGCACACCTGGATCTCCCCCCATCTTTTAACCTCACAACAACCCTGTGAGGTGGAGAGTGTCTGGCCCAAGGTCACTTAGAGAGTTGGGAGTGGGAATTGGAACCTATGCATTCCTGGTCCTACTCCAACACTCTAACCACTATACCACACTGACGTATGCAGTCCACATTATACTGTACTATACACCCCAGTTTTTGTAAAAACCTTTCTAAAATGATCCTGACATTCTGCAGCTCAGGCAAAACTCTTACTTGATTTCCATCTGGGAAATCACATTTTTTTTCCACTTAAGCAAATTCACAGAATTGCAATCTGCATGCATGTGTGGGGGGCAAGTTTGTCGCTCATTATTTGTGGGCTGGAACCTGGTGTGTTTCTGACCTGCCATTGGTTTAATTGCACTGTTCATAAAATCCATTGGCTTTAAGGAGTGATAGTGATCAGAGCTTGCCTAGGTCATTTTGGCACTATATGTACAAGACTAACATGCCCCACATCTCTGGCTTGTTGAGCCCCAATGAGATGTGTTTCATTCCTTCCTGGCTCCCCTTGCTGGCGTCTCAGTCAGTGTTGGCTCTGCAATCCCAACTGGCTGCCACTGTCCAGCCAGGTATGTCTTACACCTGCCCTGGGGCCCGCTAGTTTTGGGACTTCTGCTTTGCCTCTCCTCCTTCTTTAATTCGCTGGCCTTTGTGAGCTGCAAAAGCAGGGGCTCCAAAGGCACATTTCCTTCTATCTGCTGCTGCCCCTCCACCGCAAGTGTTGCACTAGGTCGCCACCTAGTGTTGTACACTGGGAAGGGCAGCACTAACAGGCATATACTGTACTGTAATGAGAGTATCACAATGATAAACCAAGCTCACAGATGTACTTGTGTATATATGTACATAGATGTATATATGTAGATTAATGAAGAATGCCAATGAGTTCATGATTGCCTAGTATAGTTTGAAACTCATGCACAGAATTCCTGGCAGCAGTCTGATGGAGCATTGTAAGTTGCAAAATGTGGTTTTGTGGTAAATGTCTGATTTCCTCCCCCCTCCCCCGGATCCATTGGGACAGGATTCCACCATGAAGTCAAAATGACTGCCTTATCTGTCTGATTCAGGATGGTAGAGCCTGGGGGGAATTATTTTTAGCCCATGTACTCGAATGCAATCCTAGCATATTTCTCATGAGCGTAATCGCACTACAAAGTCATTTGGAGATGTGCACGTTAAGTTTTCTACTAGTTTTATCTGTTAGGGCTTCTCTCAAAGCATCCTGCGAATTGTGGTTTGTTGAGGCTGGTGAGAATTCTGTGAGCGATCCAAGCCCTCCTCCCAGAATGACAGCTTCCAGGGCTTCCTGGGGAGAGGGAAGGACTTTGAGATCAGTTTAAGTCAGTAGTATAGACGTGCCCTGATTCTGCATTGTTCTTGGAGCCTAATTTGACATTCAGCACCAAGCCTTTAGTTTGTTTTGTTGAAGCTAAAGATTCTAGAACAGTTTTTTTTTCCTTGTTTTAAACGACAGGTGTGTTGTACACCACTTTGGGAATTTTACATTGAAAAACCAGTCTACAAGTGTTTAAAAGAATGTGACTATCTTGGTGGGCTGTTTGTTTGTCTCATCCTGCCAAATGGTAAAGAGAATTTGGATCACATTTCCGCACCTGAAGCAGGGCGGGTACTCCATGTTTCCTTGCCACTTGACAAGACAATACAGACAGGCATCTTACCAGGCAAGAGGTATGGCGCGCGCGTGCGCGCGCGCACACACACACACACACACACACACACACAGACACACACGGTAAGTGACCGTTTGGTAAATGGCTGTCTGTTCCTTTACGGCAACCAATGAATGGTTTTCTTAGATTAGAAGATCAGCTGTCTGGCTTTTCATTGGTTGATGGGAACAACAGCACAGCACTTCAAAGCAGGCGGTGTATTTAATGAAGATAACGGTTTCTCTGGGCTAAACGATATAGACAGATGATTTATCCTTTGAAAATTGTCTGCATTGTGATATGTGCATCAGTGGGGTTAGCAACACCACTTGCCCTGAATGCCCATTTCACTGGGCATGGTTCTGATTTTTTTCTCCAATCCAATTTGCATCTCTACAGCAGGCAGAGTAGAAGATGAATGACAAAAGACCAGGAATGATTAAATGGGAGATGGCTTCCTTGCCTCCTGCTGCACTAGGAAATCGAACAGCACAGTCCTGCTCTCTCTCTGGGTTACAACCTGGCAGCCCTATGCACAAGAGGAAATGTATCCACATAAATAAGCAAAAATGGATTAGGCATTTATTCAAATCAAAGTTTAGGCAATTGTGCAGCCCTGTTAAAGTTGCACCCCCTCTGCCATACTTCTGGGCTTCAGCTGGGAACAGTGACCACACAATGAAGCAGTTGTTAGACAGTAACTTGCTTTAAATTAGGTCAGTAGACCAGCGCTAGAGCAGAGGGATAAAGTCCTGCATAAAGTTGAGTAGCAAAAGCAGTAGTGATTGTCAGGTAATGGCCTGAGAAACTCATGCTCCTCCATCAGCAAAGGAATGTTGAGTCCCTTAATGCGAATGGTAATGAAGGGGTTAACAGGAGGAGTCACGTCAGATCCCGCTGCAGCCAAATCAGCAGAGCTAACTGCAGCAGGGCAGCACAGAGCAAGGAGCATCGTGACTAAGTGAGACAAGGGGAGGCAAAGCACAGAAAAAAGGGGAAGCAAACTGGGCAGCAAACGGGAGTCATTGGTTGCAGCAAACGGGAGTCATTGGTTGCTCTGGGGGAAGATTGGTTGCCCTGACCTGGAAGATCTTTCTGAGGTTTGGCCTGGCCACATGACTGGTTCTGATCTATGGCTCTTGAAGATCTGGCTGATCTCCTTCCTGTTCCCTCCAGTGGCTCCTCTGGGGGTGCCAAGGCCGCGTCCCATGTTCAGAACCTGCTGCAGTCCTCGTGTGTAGAAACACACAACTGCTGCTGTGTAACTGCAGGAGAAGACACACTGCTCAAATGCACCCGGCAGCAGCATCTGCCAAGGTATTTCCCACAGAGACGCGCTCCGCTTGGGAGCACTTGCGCTGTGCATGATGTGGTGGGATGTGGTCCTCTTAGGTAGCCTTCTTTCATTTACGTGGACTGCATTAGCCAGGCTCATCCTAGGATTCCTGCACCCTCTATGTAGGGCAGACAGGTGGGCAATGAGTCTGTGATGAACATGGGTGGTGTTGGACTTGTCTCTATGAGAGGCTCCAAGAGAAAGTGTCAGGTCCCTGAATGCTGCCCCTTGGAACCTATCCCAGAAACTCCAGAGTTACTGCAGAACACAGCTGCTTCTCCAGTCAGATCACAGCTGCTTCTTCAGTCCAATTCCTCTTTCCTCGTTATTTGCCCCACCCCACCCCCACCCCCACCCCCGTCTGTCTCTTTCTCTCTCATAAAAATGTTTTATATAAATAGCTTCTGTTCCATACGCTCCATTTTCATACTGGCACCTTCCATGTGTGACTGTTTTGGTTTTTTTTTTCTAATCCAGATGCCTGTAAAAATGTACAAACTTAAAATTGTGAGCTGGAGAGGGATGGGGAGGGAAGGGATTCAATATTCAAGGGAATTCAAAGATGCAGCATCTGTTTTTCTAAAGGGATTTTTTCGAGACAGCCCCTGAAACTGCCTCCCTGGCTCTCCGTCTTGGCTGGAGGGGTGCGGGAGATCAAGAGCATTGAAGCCTCTGTCATCGTTCCTATTACTGTAGAAGTCCCTGGTTTTAAGCAAACTGTTTGCATGTATTGCTGTCAAAGGAAAAACAAAAAACAAAAAAACTGTCTCTGAAAGGCTTGTAAGGTCTCTGTGTCATAATAAAGTCAATGTCATAAAAGTTTACTGGGGAGAAAGTGAGGAGAAGCGCAGTGATTCTTCTTTCCAACCAATTGTTTTACAGCCCTGTTCTTAGCAAGCATCTGCTCCTCAGGGGTCATCCTTCAGCAGCAGCAGCAGCATTGACCTTGGCCAGAAAACGCATCCTTGCCAAGAGGGTTCGATCACCATCCATCTCCTCCGCAAGTGACTTTAGGATGGTGCCTGGCTGAGCAACAGATTCTCTCTGGTTTGGTTCTCTCCTCCTTTATCAGAAGACTGCATTTGCTCCTTTGGGAAGCTGTCGGGCACAAACCAGCAGTTAATAGTTATTTAAACCCAAATTCTTACATTACAGGAATAGGTTGGCAAGGGCTGGCACTGCTTCCCCTCCTCCAGTGCCATATAGGAATGCTGAGCTCACATGGAAGGAGTTTCCTGGAAAGAGCCACACTAATGCAGCCCCCCAATTGCCTTTGTTCTTCCAAAGTGACTCACCTATGTCATGGGTGTGTTTTTTATTCCTCCATTAGTGGAGTGACGTAAGACAGAGTTACAAGGGCGCAGTGCAACCACACTGCTGCCAGGACATTAGCAGCTAGCTAGAAATCTGTTGAAATCAATGGGACACAAGGCTCCATTTATACGTTCAGCAGGAGCAGGTGGTCAAGCTACCAGTGGGTTGTCCTATTTTGGGCTGCAGATTGTGGTTTGCATGTTTGAATGCTCTCGGGGGGGGGGGGAGAATCCCTGCTGCACACAGAAAAATTGCATACTAGGGACCAAAGGTTGATCTAATCCAGCATCATGTTTCCCACCGTGGCCAACTAGATGCCTCTTGGGAAGCCCACAAGCCAGGCATGAAGATAATGGCTCTCTCCCACTGCTACAACAATTGCTATTCAGGAGCAGACTGCTTCTGGACCCAGAGGTTCCATATTACCGTCATGATTAATATCCATTGACAGACCAATCCTTCAGGAATTTGCCTAACCCCCCCCCTTAAAACGATATATACCAGCGGCCACCACTGTATGCCATGTGACAGCAAATTGTGTGCTGTGTGAAGTACTTGCTTCCTTTTGTCCATCCTAAATCTTCCACCAACCAGTTTCATTGGATGACCTCATGGTTCTCGAGTTGTGGGAGAGGGAGAAGAACTTTCTACATACAGTGTTTTACAATTACGGGTATAGACGCCATGTATAAAAATATTTACTTGAAATTAAAAATCTCCTACACTCCGTTCGCAGGTCTCCTGATCCAGGCAGCCACCAACGGACAGAAACTGTTTAAGTCCAAGCTCTGCAGTATCCCAACGTTTCGTTCCGTGTACCCGGAACTTGTTCACGGAAAAATCCTGACGGATAAGATGGAATTGTTTGGAGTTTGCCCGTTTTCAGTTTAAAACAGCCTTAGTGCGGGAAACCGCTGATCAAAAGTGGAAGCAGTCATTCACCGCATCCACGCGCTGTCAATTAGCTTGTGCCGCTGCCGCTACTTTCTCCTTTGCTGTACTTTGATGTCACTGAGAACTGAGTAACATCAAAGTACAGCAAAGGAGAAAGTAGCGGCAGCGGCACAAGCTAATTGACAGCGCGTGGATGCGGTGAATGACTGCTTCCACTTTTGATCAGCGGTTTCCCGCGCTAAGGCTGTTTTAAACTGAAAACGGGCAAACTCCAAACAATTCCATCTTATCCGTCAGGATTTTTCCGTGAACAAGTTCCGGGTACACGGAACGAAACGTTGGGATACTGCAGAGCTTGGACTTAAACAGTTTCTGTCCGTTGGTGGCTGCCTGGATCAGGAGACCCGCGAACGGAGTGTAGGAGATTTTTAATTTCAAGTAAATATTTTTATACATGGCGTCTATACCCGTAATTGTAAAACACTGTATGTTGATCACTGGCCATGAAAGCTTCCGCAACAGATAGAAGAACTTTCTACTTTTCATTCTTCCCGTGCATCAGTTTATATTGCCTGTACACAATTATATGGGCAGCAGCCTATGAAATACAGCCCAGAAATGTTTTATCAGTTGATCCTGCTGAATGTGTAAACCATTCTGACCAAATTCCATTTGGATCTTAGTTGTTACTATTTTTTTTTTGACAAATTATGCCAGTAGTCATTTTCTACAATGTACTGCCAGTGTCATAAAACTGCAGTGTCACATCATATGCACAATTGTCTGGATTCTGTAACTGCTATTGTTTTTGCAAAAAATCTCAGATCAAGCAGAATTTGACTGTTTTCACCCAAACCAGCAGAATCTAGCAAGTTTCCATAGAAATCTGAAGACTTGGATTGAGGAGCTTCCACTGTGTGGAATGGTGACCCAGACGACTGACTGTCCCATTGTATAACCTCCAATATCTTTTATGCCCCAGCTGTTCCACCACCCTTGTGTTCATGCAAAATCATTTCAAAAGTCTGTAACAGGTCTTCACTCATGACTAGATAAGATGAACCTATTTGTGTCATGGTTTAAATTTACATAATAGATTCAGAAGGCAAAATATGAGAATTTGAGCTTCCTTGTGTCAGAATCTGAATTTTTTTGCTGGAGGTGTGTGATGATATTTGCAACTTTCACAGCTCAACAAAATTCTATCCTTTCAAAACGACAGGTACTAATATTATCACATTGTCCTCTTTTATGTAACAGTTTGCAAGTCGTATATGAAACAGCAGAAATAAGTATAAAATACTAAAGAACTTCTACAAATCCTGAAAAGCAGCCCAGTAGTGAATTTGGTGGTACCCAGTGAGCACAAGCCATTGATGATATGGCTGAAGCAAATGACATGGAAAAGTTACAGATGTATCTAAGAATGATTAGTTTTTTGGAAAAAAAATGTTTTTCAAATCTGGTAGAGAGAAAACAGTGTGTTTATTACAATTGTCATTGTGCAAATAATGTATGGAACTGAATTTTTGAGGTCAAAGGAAATGTGTGAATTGTTAAGGGGTTAGAGCTTGCACCCATGTTGAAATATTATAGGTTGTATGTATTCATATCCTATCTTCTATTTGCACCATCTTATGATTTTGTGTGTGTGTGTGTGTGTGTGTGTGTGTGTGTGTGTGTGTGTGTGTGTGTGTGTGTGTGTGAGCGGTTGCACATACATGTGTGTGTTCATGCTGATTCCTTCTTTCTTCTCCAGCCCTGATGCCAAATACCATAATGTTCCTGAGGGTCCTACACCCTCAAGAGTAGATTATCAAGAGGTGCAAGAACCTGGAGAGGGAAGAGAAGGACGATCAATGAAAATTGCACCTCTTCCCTTTCACAAGTGAAAGACAAGGCTTGGCTACAGTTCTGTGATTCTGAAAAACCAATGCAAATAATATCAGCTGCATCAAAACTATGGACAGGAGCTTCATTGCCCCCAAAATATGAAAAACAATTTGGAGACCAGTTCTGTATGAATCTTGGGCTGTGACTAGAGCTAAGTGTCAATATGCTCAAATAGAAAAGGTACCAATGTTGTGTTTGTATATAATATATGGAAGGCATTTTGTGGCTGAAACTGATCCACAGACCTGTCTGCACTGCCAAGAAGACTCTAGCACAGTGGTGGCCAACCTTTCAACATAAATGCTGGCCCTTGAAATGGTTGCATAGGTGAGGGCATCTCAGCAGGTGCAGCTGCTTTAGCAGCACCTTCAGCAATAGCAGCTGCCAAGATTCTGTCTTGTACACAACTCTTAAGAACCCAGAGGTGGAAGGTTGACCTAATGGTGGAAGGTTGGCCACCCCTGCTCTAGCAGATATGCCTCCCTGACTACAAAGGGTTTGTTTGTTTGTTTTCAACTACAAACGTTTGATTATAAAATACATCATTGGCCATAAAAGCCTCTGGTATTCACTGATACATTATCTAGAGCATCTGATTACAGAAAAAAGGATTCACGGGAGAGGTTTCATTGGATTCATGTTAAGGAACTGAAAAAATAATTTCCTGTTTCAGAGCAATTGTGGATGCAAATATTTCTGGAGACAAAATTCTACAGGTAGTTATGAACTGAAAAAAGCAAATGCAAACCTTGGTCCATTCTCTCTCTCAAGCTGCAATTATTAAAAATACACGTCTGTGTTTATACCATACTGTACAGACATTTACAAAATTCAAGAACTGTTCAGATGAAGCAGCCCAGTTTATTAGTACAGCATTTGTGGTCAAACGTTAGCACAGATTTACAATATGAACACTCAGGATACTGTTCCCAGTTTATTAGCTCTCATACTCCCATAAACTGAGCTCTTAGAATTACACAGTACTAGGGTCAAACCAAACAGGTAATCCTTAAACGAAACACTATTTTGGGAAGCCATAATGCAGGGGTGGCCAAATTTGATTAACGTAAGAGCCACATACAATAAGCTTCAGATGTTTGAGAGCCGCAATATTTAAGAAGCATTTAAATTCTTAACTATGTTTACTCACTATGAACATTAAACTTACGTTTTAATCCAGTTGACTCTCAGTTTATACCTGGTCAATAATTATAAAGCTTGAAAATTTCTTATTTACCTTTTATATATTAATTGTGATGCAAAAAGGAGTTCAGCCAACATATTTCCAAGAGCTGCACATTATACGTCAAAGAGCCACATGTGGCTCAGGAGCCACAGTTTGGCCACCCCTGACATAGTGCATACCTCAGAGAGTGGTGACACAGACTATGTTCTTCCACTTAGGAATTGCTTTGCTTTATGAATTTAAATCTTACAGGAACTCTCAGGCATCTCAAGCAAATGGGTTGATGGAAAATGACCTGTAAAATGAATGAGGTGTAAAGTTCACTGCCAGCCCTTCCATGAGGCCACCTAAATCAATGGCAGATTGTGTGGGGTCTGAGAGGGCGGCAGATTTGGGGTGCCATTCAACCTCCAGTCTGCCACCAATGCAAGCTTCAGTAACCTGCTTCTCACTTGCCTGAGCAAGAAGCAGATAATTTCCCCCTCCTTACGCACTGCTATGAAACCTGAAAGTCCTGCATGTCCAGGTTTCTCGACAACACATGACGGTGCGCAGCGCAGTATGAGGCTCCACGCTCATCCTCCGAGGCCGCCGCCGGCTCCGCACGTCACCCCCTGAGGCCGGGAGAGGGCCTCGGCACGTCCTCCTCAGCCGGCGGCTCGGCCCCTTCTGACGAGGCCCTCGGTGGCATTTTTGCACATGCTCACAACGCCCCTGAGGGCAAGAGCGCTGAGCTGCCGGTCGAGGAGGACGCGCCAAGGCCCTCTCCCGGCCTCAAGGGGTGATGTGCGGAGCCGGCGGCGGCCTCGAAGGGTGAGCGTGGAGCCTCTGGAGGCCGATGCGGCGGCAGCCCCAGTTTCCTTGTGGGCGTTTGTTTTCAACGTTTGTTTTTGCCCCCGCGCCCGGACGATAATTCACCCCCTGGGCTAGGGTGGGCGCAAATGAAGCAGCTGCCCTCCTGGGGGCGCTGCTGGGAACAGGAGCAGGGTGGGGAAAGGGCGAAAAAAGCCCGAATAATATGCTGTGGGTGCTGCTTCTCGCAGCAAAAATAAATAAATAAATAATTTCAGCGGGCCTAACGGCCGGCGGCCCGCAAACAATATTGTAACAATTAAAATGGCCCTTGACAGAAAAAAGGTTCCCCACCCCTGTTTTAACGGTACAGTTGCCACCTTGCTACAGAGATACAGCTATGTTCATTCAGGCGGAGCAAACACATGCCGGCTAATTTCTGTCATTCAGTCAAATCCACAGCATTCAGAAGCTGAGTCGGTCAGCTTTTTCTCATACATAATTTCTACCTGAATGAACATCTGTAAGGGACTAGCCTAATGCAGTATATCAGGCAGAGTACAGAATTCAGTGGGGCTTGCCATATCTCAGCTACCAATCAGGAAGCTACCAGTCAGAGAGGGTGCTTAAAAAAAACTTCCAGGGATGCATCCGTCTATGAGAGGTTCCAACCAGCCAGATTGCACTGAAGAATCCTAGTCTAAACCCTTCTCCACGATGTTAGAAAAGGAAAACAAGTCTACAACAGGAAATTCCTCCTCTTCCTCACATTTGGGCCTGCACAACTTGTGAGCCTCCAGGCTAAGCCCAACTCAGCTGCCAGGAATGGCCACCTGGCAGGACTCTATCATATTTATTTATTATAAACCTTTTTCAATGCTTGACTCACAAGAGGGCAGAGGGGGCCCAAACCTCTTATATTTGATTTTTTTTTATATATAATTTTATTTATTAACCACAAAAACTACAGGGATGATAGGGTAGGGAAAATCATAGGGCAACAAGGGTAACCAACATGAAACAAATGGAAAAATAACTAACGGACGTCGAACTACATTAAAATGACTATTCACACTCTTCAATTATGCTAAACAAAATTAGCTTCATACATATTCCAACCCCACTATCTTTTACCTCCTTACATCTACTAATAATCTAATATTTTATTTTATCTTTTCAACCAATCATAAAATGGTTGCCACCAATCTAGTTTCTTTTTAACATCTCCTTCTCTTAATCTTTCCGTTAAAATATCTAATTCTATCAAGTCATAAATCTTAATTATTAACTCATCAATATCTGGTATCGTCTCAACTTTCCACTGCTGAGCATATAACAACCTAGCAGCAGTAACTATATGTATAATAATATATTTATCTTTTTGAAATACTACTGATGTCATTATATTCAAAAGAAATAATTCTGGTACGAACAACAGCGTATGTCGTAATATCCCTTCCAATGCCGCATGGACCATCCTCCAAAATTTTCTTGCTTTTTCACATGTCCACCACATATGGAAAAAAGAACCTTCCAAATTGTTGCATTTCCAACAAGTACTCGAAACATTCTTATACATCTTACATAACTTCTTAGGTGTTAAGTACCATCTATAAAACATTTTATAAAGATTCTCTTTATATGCAACAGCTTTAACCATTTTAATACCAGAATTCCAAACCTGTTCCCACTCTTGAAAGTAAATCTCTCGTCCCAAATTTTGTGACCACTGTATCATAACATCTTTAACTGTTTCATCTATCATCTCAAAGTCCAACAAAAAATCGTACATTTTAGTTACATATTTGTCATCATCATTTAAAAATACCTTATCAAAGTCAGTATCACCCAGGTGGAAACCCACTTTTTGATCTTCCCGTATCCTGCTTCTAATCTGATTTTGAAACCAAGTGTCCATCAGGATACCTTTCATCCTCAATTGATTCTCATCCCATAGTTTCCCCTGGGGATCAATCAGTTCTTTATATGATCTATTTTGAGAATCTTTTATCCAATCTGGTCTGTTAGCCACTTCTAACGGTTTCACCCAGCCGGGTATTTTATCATAAACCTTATATCTAACCTGCTCCCATGCCCATAGTAAAGATTTCCTTAAGGTATGTCTTTTAAAAAACGCATAATGTTTAGCTTTATCATAAATCAAAAAGGCAGGCCATCCAACTTCTAGCCCTTCTGCTTCTAGGGTAACATAGTTCTCTTTACTTTTCAAAACCCAATCTCGAACCCATTGCAGAACTGTAGCTTGATAATAACACAACCAGTTCGGGACGGCCATCCCTGCCCTCTTCTTTTGATCTTGTAACAGTTTCAAACGAACACGAGGTTTCTTGCCACTCCAAATAAATCTTGTTGTCATCTTATCAACGAAGAAAGTTTTTTTCATAATTATTGGAATTGTTTGGAACAGAAAGAGTAACTTAGGTAAAACATTCATCTTGATTACTGAAACCTTTCCACTTATTGACAATTGTAAATTTTTCCATCTCTCCAAGTCCTGTTGGATTACTTCCAATATCTTAATATAATTATCCTGCATCAAAGAACTCACTTTTTTTGACAGATTAACGCCCAAATATTTAACCTTCTCCGTTATCTGGAAACCCAATTCCTTGATGTCTCCAATTTCTTTTGAATTCACATTTTTGAGCAATATTTTTGTCTTCTGATAATTCACCATCATCCCTGCTACAGCACCATATTCTAACAAGTCTTCTTTAAGTATAGGTAAGGTCTCTTTTGGATCTTCAAATATAAACACCAAGTCATCTGCATATGCCTGTAGCTTGATGTGATGATTTTTTATCTTGAGCCCCCTTATTCTCTCATCATTTCTAATTAAAATGTTCAAAACCTCTATTGTTAACACAAACAACAGAGGTGAGAGGGGGCAACCTTGTCTTGTACCTTGTTCAATTTGTATTTTCTCTGTTAAATTGCCATTCAATTTTATCTTAGCTTCTTGTTGTGTATAAATCGCCTTAATAGTGGCGATAGTGTGCCTGGACTACGAAAAACGGGATTGTCAAGAAGCTGGCAGGGCACAATATGTGGCTAGTGGGCTGCAACCGGCTTGGTGAACCTCAAGTTGTGTCATTCTGATTTATTTCCTTACTTTTTTCGAAGAATTTATGACCCATCTTTTCAACTGAGAAACAGTTCAAAGTGACTTACAACAATTAAAATGAACAACAACAACAACAAAAGCAATTTTTGCAAGGCAGCTATAGCTGGCCAACTGTTTAGCCCTCACTAAAAGACAGGCAGACTAGGGAACAAATAAATCTCAAGGGCAGGGAGCTGCACATCTTAGGAGCCACCACGAAGAAGGCTGCTCTGTGTGTTGCTACCAACTGAACCTCAGAAAGAGGGAAGGCATGCAAGAGACCCTCTCTGGTCTGAAGTGAACAAGCAGGCAGATTCATTTGCTAGGAGGTGGTCTTTAGGTAGCCTAGCCTACAGAGAGCCAGGATGGTGTAGTGGTTTGGGAGTCGGACTTAGACCTGGAAGTTCCAGGTTCAAATCCCTGCTCAGCCACGAAGCTTCCTGGGTGACCTTGGGCCAGTCACTATCTCTCAGCCCCACCTACCTCACAGGGTTGTTGTGAGGACAAAAAGGAGGGGAGGAAATATGTACACCACTCTGAGCTCCTTGGAGGAAGGGCGGTATAAAAATGTGAAAAATAAATAAAAAAATAATTATGTGGTAGCTGACAGGTAGTTTATGTGCTTTAGAGATAATCTACTGTCACACATGGTATTTTCCTTTCTGTAACAACAGCCAAGGTCTCCTCTCAACGTGCTGTTGTGGAAGAAGGCTGCTCTAGACATTTTCAAACCATGGGCCTGCCCCCCCCCCACATCTCTACTGTCTCTAGGCACACGCCTACTTCTGAGAAGAGCCCAAAATAATCAATTTCTTGGCAGTGTCAGTGGCATTCTTGAAAGCAAACTTGTCAATGACCTAGTTGACACAAATGAAATGGCAGGTCATGTGGTAAAAATATTCCCAGGCTATACCGCTTTTGACTCAGATGGGGGATTGTATGGTTGAATGCTTCCACATGGAAAGAAAAAAATTCTCTGTGTATACAAAACTAGCAGCTCAGAGAGAAATTCAAGTTAGAATTCTCTCTGACATCCAGCTTTCTATATATTGGGTTTAGGTTTGTTTGGTTGTTGTTGTTGTTGTTGTTTAATTTGGAGTGGTTTGCAACAATGAGTTCCCCCAACTGCTGTAAAGAATGGTACTGTACGGTCCTGGAATACTTTTGCCACCTCATCCATGTGAATTTTAGACCAATGTATCAAAAACAACACATTGAAGCTTCACAGTTACCTGCTACTTTTCACCTTCACACTTGCAATTTGACCTCTTTAAGGAAACAGTTCGTGCAGGGTTTTGAGATGATGTTCAGCAGTATTGCACAAATGTAGCTCTAGTGGTCACACTGCTGGAATATTTGTGCTCATTACCCCTATCTGAGCTCAGTATGCCTCTTGGTCAGCACATAGCATCATCATGAGAAACAAGACGGTACTATGGAGTTCTCTGAAAAACCTTCTATATGACTGAGAGCCTTTCCAGACAAGGGTCATTTCCCATGGGGGTACCAGTTGTTTCTCTTAAGCTGCAATCCTATACACATTTACCTGGAAGTAAGCCCCATTGAACTCAGTGGGACTTACTTCTGAGGAGGCATGTAAAGGCTTGCACAGTTAGTATTTTACTCGCACTAGCCACATCAAGCAATATTCCCATTCCCATGTAGGGGACATGAGAGGGGATAATCTTGTTGCTATGGGATACTCTTGCTGTGTCTGTGTAACAGGTTATAGGAGGTGTGTGCTTGAATGCTAGAGAAGTGAGCTCTCAGCATCTAAAGAAAAAAGAAAATATTGAGAAGGCTATCTAAATTTGGTGGGCCATTGTTAGCCAAAATGCTTTTGTAATTTTGGGGAATAGCTTTAAATATAGCAATTTGGCATGTTCTGGGATCTTTACCTGTGTATACCAGAGTCCAGCTTCACAGAATTCTGTTTTAAATAATATTGAGAACACACGTGGTTACTTTCCAATATTTACTAAATAGTTCAGGCAAGAATCATACAAAAAGAAAATACAGTTCAATATGCATCACTTCAATCATACTCCCAAAGCATAAAAGATCTAGGAACTTAGGTACAGAGATTTAGCAGGGTTCTTGCTAGAGTTCACCTTGGCTTGCAATGCTGTAGCATTGAATGAAAAGTAGGACTAGCAGTCTGTAGGAATGACTGAGAAGTCAAATTAAGAGTGGGGGATAGGAGGAGAAGGGGGGAAATAAAATGATTCTAAGGTTCTGAACAAGCTGGGTTCAGGAACCAAATCAGTGATTAACTGAGGGGTAATGCAAAGAGAAGGGAGGGGGTTGCAAGAGAGAGGGAGGGGGCAAAAGGGGGGAAGGGGAACAAGGGAGCTCACCAGTACCAGTTCAAACCGCAGGAGGAACAGAAGAGAGGGCTTCCCAGTCTGTCCCGACCTTTTATAGGAAGCGGAGCACATGTAAGGAGGATCTCCAGGTACACAGAAAAACAGGAAACAGGGGTCCTAGAAGGGACACCTCAGTGCACCTCTGGGTAAACCAGACAAGTGGGGGGGAGGGGAGGAGATCTGTCTTGTTGGTCCAGTACTTAAGAGACAAAAGCAAAGGCTGGTATGACTCATCTCAGGTAGCAGGAACATATTAGCATAACAGTGGGGGGATGCAGAGTTGTTTGTGAGAGCTTGACCAAATGGCGAAATGGAGTCTGCTGACAAAGCCAAGTCTCTGGAATGTCCTCTGTATTGTCTTCTCCCAGAAACGTATCAGTGGGGGAGGAATGCAGAGTAGAGTCAGTGAGAACTTCTTGGACACATGTTAAATGGAGTCTGCTGCTCAGGTATTCTTTCCCTCTGGTTCATCTTCTGGCCTTGGGGAAGTCCTTACAGCATGGCTCCTGGTGTTCCTTGTTACAGTCCTGGTCATGCACATGTTTCAGTTTTGCTCTCAATCCTTTTCAAAAAGTCTCATGGCAATAAACAGTTTTAAAAAGTTATTTCGTAACACCATTAAAAATGGGGTAGATGTTCAAGGGAGGGACCAAGGCTATGATGTCATAGTCACTATCCAATAGGTACCTGTGATATTTGCATAACACCCCTGGTCAGATCGCTGTTGACCAGTGATGTGTTAGTGGTTTGAGTGCTGATCAACAGTGATTCTCCCACAATGGAAACACTATCTGGGACAGTGGCATCTGAGTTGTTCAGTGATGACTACAGAGCCATGGGCAAATCACTGCGTCTTGAAAGATCCATGCTCAAGATGTGTGAGACTTCTAGATGTGTGTCAGAAATATCTCTGTTTGAAAATCCCTTCCACTGATAAGTGAATCTGACTTTTGATCATATGTGCTTAGGACTTCAGACCTGGGCAAACTAGAAACCCAACAAGCCATGAACAGTCCACCACCCGCTTGGAGAGATATGAATGAAGGTGGCATCCATGTAGTGTGTCATTTGACCTGTTGTGACATGCAAACAGCCAATGGGGCTATTGGTGCTAAAACATCCAAGAAGATGAATGAGTATTTTTGGATAATGTTCTGAAATGATGTGAATAAACGTGATGTTTGATCTTTTTACAGATAAGGCTCCATCTTACCACATCTATTTCTTCTCATAAGTGATTCTAGCAAAGGTGAGCAAAGTCAACAGAATGATACAAGAGGGGACAACATTGTTGTTCTGCTGTAGGCTACTGGTTCTGCATGCCTGTGAAGTCCAGGGCCTCTTTGTTGCCTATAATGATACAGAGGCACCTGGGAATGCACAGGGACATTGGTAAGTTCTTATGTAATTTTGGAATTATGAAGGACATTTGAATATTGCAGGACTTTGCTGGGAGAAAAAAATGGGGAAACTCCAAACTGGTGCACCTTGCCATTTTTCTTTTTCGACCGGCAGAAACTTCTGTATGTCCATCGATTTACAGTCTTGCCTGGTAATTAAATGATTTGTGGATGAAAATGAAAAAAGTGAAACTGTCCATTGTGGAATGTAAACGGATTAAACCATTAAATAAAAGGAAATCATCTTGTGTGTTTTAAAGACCTGTGTCTGCTTATTTCTTTGTCATCCTGTCCCAAATGTTCAGCACATCTGATGATCTCATGTATCCTCCTAGCAACCTTGAGAGTTGCCGTTATTATTTCTATTTTACATATGGAGAGATGGGACTGTGAAACAACGTTGTGCTGAAGGCAGGCATCCATAAGTTCTGGTTCACCAAGCCAAACATTAAATTGTTGTTGTTGTTGTTGTTGTTGTTGTTGTTGTATTGCTGCTGCTGCTGCTACAACAACAACAACAACAAATAATAATAATAATAACAATAATATTTATATACTGTACTGCTTTTCAACAGAAATGTTTATAAGCAGTTTAGATAGCAAAATAAATGGGAAGATACTTCCTTGTCATAAGGAGCTCTCAATCTAAAAAAGAAAAGAAAAAAATGACATAAAGGACTCAAGGAGACACCAGCGAACAGGTCCTGGAACATATACTATACTGGGATATATGGGAGGCCAAAATGAGCTCAAAACATTTTCTGGGCTTTGTTGCCTGGCTGGGTTGGAACTAAACAGGAAGGTTGTCAAGCAGACCACAATATATCATTTTGAGGCTGCTTTCAGCTTGGTGAGTCGCAGGTTGTGACGGCCTGGCTGAGATGGGGTTTCAACTCAGGGTCAGGTGCACAATTCTTCATGGTGGACCACACGCTGTTCTTAGGTCCATCATGCCCAGAAAGGTAAGATCAAGAAAAGAATAAAGAAAACGCGGTTTTCCTATGTGGAACACTGGACCAGTTCTCTGAGGCTACTGACAAAAGTAGCCTCAGAGAGACTCTGACTCTGAGGAAAAGACTTTGTGGGACAAAGTTGCCAGATCTCACGTTTTTGACCTGAGGCCAAGGTTTTCAAGGCCTATGACAGACTTCTCTGGGTAGGTAGGATTGCCTGATCACAGCTTTTCAGCCTTGAGACTGTGATTTTGGAGGGTCATGTTTGGCAACCGGCCCAATCTCCAGCTGTCCACTACTACTCCAGCCACCTCATCCCATCTCTCCTCCATTCAGAATTGAATGTCTGCTGCCAACACACTGTTCTACCTCCTCCAGCTGGCCTGATAGAAGATGAAGCAGCAAATTGGGATGGGGGTCAACCAATTGTTGGCAATCATGTGACATCAGCCATCACTGGCAGGGGCAAGGGGTTACAACCCCCCCATTCCCCAAGCCATGCTCTCAAGCCAGCCAGCCAGCCAGAAGTGCTGTTTAATTTGTAAAGATTAAGCATGTCAGCCCCAATTATGTGGCTAACATCAAATGTGATTTGGTCCTGATGCATGTGTGTCTGTGTCCCCCTTATACGCAGTGACGTAGCTAGCCGCTGCTGCACCCCCGTGACGTTGCTAGCCCCGCCCCCACTAGCAATATCACCCCAGTGGCGTCACGACCAAGAACATCCCCCCCCCAGTGGGAACGACAGCAGGAAAGCACTGGTAGGAGTCCGGGCAGGTGGGCAAAACTTTGCGACACAACAAGCTGCGCGGCCATTTTTCAGCTGCCGAATTGCCGCCACCAAGGTGCGCTTGTCACCTCCCATGTGCCACTCAGGGGCCTGCCCCCCACCCCATCACTTCCTCCACTACTGCTTATACATAACATATATCCCTTATACATATTACCGTATTGGTCTAAGACTCACTTTTTTCTCCTAATTTAAGTTTTTAAATTAGGGGTGTGTCTTATAATCAGGCTGTTGCAATTTAATGCCAGTGATTTAATTAAAAATTTTAATAACACCAAACTTTAAGTGTGCGTCTTATAATCAGGTGCGTCTTATACTCGGGACAATACGGGGTATATATCTTTCATGTTGCTCCCCAGGTTTCTTCCAGTTCAGCCTTTCCTTCAAGGAAATGAACCACGTATCAAAATCATTATGACCCACTATGCCAAGCAGCCTCCTGAACATACATCAAACATTTGTCAGCAGTCAAGCATTTAATGACAAGAGCACTGGGGTAAATGACAGAGATCAAACCCCTGACACTCTTGTTAGAATAGCATGCTTCCTGTGGCAGAAGTATCAGTGTTTGTACAGAGATAAAAAAGAAAGAAAGATGTACATAGCAACATCAGAAAGCCATCAATTGTGGAATGCATAATTGACATTCAACTTGCATTGCATCAACCCTTCTGACTTGCTAGCTGATGAGAAAGCGTGAGCTTTGTTCAGTAGTCTTAGGGTAGGGAACTGTTAAGCACAATACAAAAAGGGGGCTTTCAACAGTAGAAGAATTAATTAACCAGCACAAAGCCCTTTTATGATTTATTCTATCCCTTGTTGCCCTTTTCCTCCATTCATCTGCAAGTAGAACAGAAACAGGACAGCTGATGAGGAATTCCTCTTCCTTTGACTGTCATAAATGCATGTCTTCGACCAGGACTGTGGGAAGCCAAGCAGAGCCCGCCAGCCATGCTTGGGGGTCTAGTCAAGGTTCAATAAGTGTCCTGTACTTACTGCCTGGCTAGGACTGCAAAAAATTACCTGGCAAGCTAAAATACATAAGCTGGTGGGGTTTGTTCACTTTGGTGTTTCACAAGCACAGAATACCCTGTGCTAGATTAACACAGATTAATGCAGACTCAAGGTTGCTTCAGACTAGTTCACACACACACACACACACACACACACACACACACACACACACACACACACCATTTTGTTGTGTTATACAGCTTCATACAACTGACAGAATAGTAGACTCAAAGTCCAATAGTACCCTTCCCCGGCCCCTGCCAATGCAGCCATGCCAAAAAAGAGTGCACTGTATCCAGCGGGGAGGTGGATCAGGATGTTTTGGAGGGGAAAGGGGAATTATTTCCCCTTTCCGCTCCATGAGCCTCCCCCTCCAAAACGGGCCTCCTCAGACCTGCACCTGCTCTGTAGCTGGCGCACGTCTGAGAAGAAGAAAGGGGCAGGAAGGTTTGAAAAAGAGAGGATAGGATCCAGTGCATGCCATTGCATGCTGAGATAAGCAAACATTTCTTCTTCATCTATGAATACAGACAAAGTGATTGTAGCAAAACCTCTCCAAATTCTCCCAGCCAAGCCCAGTTGTTCTTTGCTGTTTGGCAGCAGAATATGATCGTGAGAGTGCAAAGCATCACTTGAGCATGTTTCCAAAACAGGCTGGGAAGCAAAAGAGAGTCATTTTACAATCACTCAAATGGATCTTCAAATGACTGTTTACTTGGGAAATGCAACCATTGATTAGCGGTTCTCAACTAGTGGTACTAGTACCACCAGTGGTACTTCGGCCGACTGCTGGTGGTACACGGACAGCCAGACCACCTGAACCCTGCTTGGATATGGCGCTTTCATCGATGCGTTTTTGCTCCCGAGAGGCTCCTGCCTTTGGCTGTCTCTCGAGAATGCTGAGAAGGGCCCTCCTACCCGCCCAGAGCTTCCTACCTGTGTTTTCTGGCCTCTGAAAACCCGGAAGTAACTGGCGATGATGTGACTGCCAATCACTTCCGGTGGTACACAGCAGGAGAGTGGCAGCAGAGGTGGTACTCAGCCGGGAAGGGGTTGAGAACCCGAGTGAGTTTTGCTTAGGAAAAAGGCCTTTTGCTTCGGCCACTTACCATACATTTTTGCACTGCTAGTTGCACTGTTTGAACGTATGAAGATGCTTTATGCCAAGTCAGACCACTGGTCTGTCTAGTCTAGTACAGTATTGCCTACTCTGGCAGCCATTCTCCAGGGTCTCAGACAGAGAGAGGGCTTTCCCATTATCTTCTCTCAGATCCTTTTTTAATGGAGATGCCAGGGACTAAGCCTGCACCCTTCTGCAGGCAAAGCCTGTGCCCACCTGGCAGTCAGGATGACATTTAGCGAGCTGAGACATGCCCCCCCCACCAGTGTTTCTGTCCAGATGTGATCATTTCTACGGAACACCTATATTTCTGGTCAACTCTCGGGTCCTGGAATGACAACTGTGATGAATAATTATGATCTTTTTTCAAATACTGATGAGTCATTTATCCACCAAAAGTCTCCAGAAACGCAAGTCAATTAAAAAGTCTGGATGAATGAAAAGTTCAGAACCATGGCAATAGTGCAGGTGCCTCACAACTTCATCTGGAGAAGCCATTCAATCATATGGGTTGTTTAGTATGCATTCCCAAGGCACAGACATTATGGCTGTAGTTATTAAAAACCTGTTATTACAAAGTATAAAAAGTTGCCACAATCAAGGCTCTTAAATATCCTTCTTTTTTTGCAATTCAGTCTTGAATATATCCTGGAATGGGCCTTTCATTCATTCATGCAAAAGATAACCCACCTTTAATTATAAAGATTTATAACCCACCTCTAAAAGATCCCAAAGGATAAATGTGTATGTGTTTTTATTAAAAAAAAAAAAAAAGCACATAGGGGCAGGTAATCCAGAGTGCAACTGTAACAGGGGTAGGGGGCTTTAAAACATTGCCCCTCCCATGCTTCTGATCCAGATTGCTTGCGCCCCCTCCACCACTGTATTGTATTTACAGTAGTAAGAAAATGTATCCATTGAAAGCCAATGGGAGGGGTTTTTTTACTACAGGTGGGCCCCCATATCCGCTGGGGATATGTTCCAGGCCCCTCCGTGGATACTTGAAACCGTGGATAAGAGCGAACACCCCCTCCATGATTTCCTGAGGCCCCCACCACCCTGCCTCCCCTGCAGGCAGGCATGCTTGCCCCCCCCCCAGCTCTTATTTTTCTTTCAGCAAGCTTTGTTTCTTCCTTAAAACAAACAGAGAAGCAGCCTCCATTGCAGGCAAGTAGAACAAGACTAAGTCCTAGAGAGGCTCTGCAAGGTTTCTGTTAACTTTGCAGAGCCTCTCTAGTACTTAGTCTCATTGTACTTGCCTGTAATAAGCAGCCAGAGGCTGCTTCTCCTGTTTCTTTAAGGAAGAAACGAAGCTTACTGGGAAAAAAGTAAAAGCCTGGGGGGGGGGGTGTCCCCACGATCCGTGGATAACTGAAACCATGGATAGCGAATCAGTGGATATGGGGGCCCACCTGTACTGTAAATAGCACATGGAGGTGTGTGATCTAGATTGGACCCATGGTACATTATTACTGTCCCCACGTGTGCCATTTTGAACAAAACCAAAACATTTAAAGGGTCAGCACACATGTTAATCATGTAGTTTGGCCCTAAGAGAGATGCATGGTGGTGGGGGAAGTGTTGTTAAAGGGTCTCCTCACCAATCTGGTGCTGCTTCTACTGCTGCTGCCTTTATGGGGCCAGTGAAGAGCCATGAAGAAAATAAACCCCCTCCAGGAAGTGTGGATATAACTTTAAATCTTACTGAGAAAAGTCTCCCCCCTCTCTCAAAATCTGAAATGATGTGCTTAATTTAAAGGTGGTAATGTGGGGGGAGCCCTGGGAAGAGCATCCTGTGAATGAACATGCACAAGACTGTTAAATTCTGTGTTAGTGATTATATGAGGATAGAATCAAAAAGGGGCACTTAATGTAATGCATGCACTGAATTCATTGATCTGGAATCACTGAGAGCCGCATACCTAGATTCACATCACAAACCTCATGAATGCTCAGTGAATAAGGACATATAGGAATCTACCAGTATATAAATATATACTTGCAAATGTGCACATGCCTCGCTCTGACTCGCTAAATGTGGTGAGCTGGGAGAGAAGACAAAAGCTCCTCTTCTGGTAGCCAAGCAACTCCTGCTGCCTGTATTGCTGCTGACAACACCCTGCTATCTGGGGGGGGGGGAGGGAGGAGAGGAGAAGGAGCATGGAAATGTGTCTGGTATTCACCTTGTCCAGTGGGAGAGCAGGCGCTCCTTGGGCAACCAATGAAATTGCAGTGAACAGGTAGTAACAGCCAAATTAGTCTCAGGCATCCCAGCCAATCTAATCTGTCCATGGTTTCTCTGTTAGAGATGTACGGCAATTTCTCTCTCTCTCTCTCTCTCTCTCTCTCTCTCTCTCTCACACACACACACACACACACACACACACACACACACACACACACACACACACACACAAACAGCTTTTGCTTTCTGAGAGATCCTTTTCAGTTGCAGTCGCAGGAAAATCTTCTGCATCAGTTTCCTCCTGGTGGCAATCTCTTGTCTTCTGTGCATCCACTACCAAACTGGGGGGGGGGGGGTTGCATTTGATCAGCAACAGTGCAAAGTGTATTTTTTGCAGCCGCACATCAAAAATCCAGACCCTGTGCATGGCCGCAAACGTAAGCAATGGGCTGGCTAGGAGGTGGTCTCCAGGAAGCCAGGCAATGGACGTATCTACGAGAAATACACATTCTTGCCCAAATCTGAAATCCAGACACGTAAGGGGGCAGTTTATTTTGAGCCACCTCCCGTCCCCACCCAGCTGAAAATGTGTTCCAGAATGTTCCACCATAGAATCTGACGTGCTCTGAATGCTTATATGACTTGAATCAACATGTGGTTGTTTTTTTTCTTGTTCAAAAATGAGTTGAAGCAGCTCCTCAAAGGATTTGGTGTTAGGTTCACAACATGAACAAGATCGGACAGCTTGTTGTTGAGCAACTCACCTTGTGTGTGGCACACAGCTGTCATTCCTTATGAGGCTCTGGTGTTCCCACACACACAAGGGTTGTGTCTGAGAGGCATGCCCTGAAATTGCATTCTGTGAGAAAGTTTCACCTGTTGGAGCAAAAGGAGCCAGGACAAAGATGCACCAGCCATATCTAGCTGTAAGTAATACATCCCTGATATTCATTCTTGACTTCATTTTACCTGCCGTTTCCACTACCATTAGTAGTAATAAATATGAATTGAAACATATGAAACTGCCTTAAGAATATAAGAGCCCTGCTGGATCAATCAGGTCAAGGGCCCAGCTAGTCCAGCTTCCTGTATCTCACAGTGGCCCACCAGATGTCTCAGGGAGCTGTACCCTGCACAAAATAGCTGCACCCTGTTGCGACTCCCTTGCATCTGGCATTCAGAGATAGGTTACCTCTAAAACCTGGAGGTTGCATGCATACAAGTCATGATGGCTTGTAACCTGTGATGGACTTTGCCCCCATAAATCTGTCTAATCCCCTTACAACAAGTCAGACAATTTGTACATCTAGTCATGTGCTGTCTGCTCTGACTGGCTGTGCCCCCCATCCTCCCACCCCCAGGGTCTCAGGCCAAGGTCTTTCCCCACCTTTTAAACTGAAGATTGAACCAGGGACCTTCGGAATGCCAAGTATATGTTCATCAGTGAGCTTTTCCTCTCCCATAAGTCAGTGCCAAAGGTGTGCCAGGTGCTGTAGAAGAACAGAAACAACATAGTCCTTGCCCAGAAGGTTTGCAGCCTTCATTAGGCAGATAGCATTGGGATAGGTAGGGAGAGACCAGTGGATCGTGAAAATGGGGAGGAGGGTCTCTCATGGTAATAGAAGGGCAACTAATCTTTGATAAAGGAGTCAGAAGAAATACAAGGAACAAGGAATGGTTATCTCCATGTCCGGGGTTGGACTTACCCTCCTCAGGGAGCAGCCTGCCCAGCGAGCTCAGGTCCAGGTGCGGGACGGGAGGGGTTGGGAAGGCCTCAGTGGGGCAGAGCGTGGGCTATCGGCTGATTGGGCAGAGCGCACCTATCTACACTGCACGTACCTGCAGGAGCCTTCCCGTCTCCTGGGAGAGGTGGCATGTGACAGGATCCAGAGGGTAACCAGGAAGGGGGGGGGGAAACCAGCCAAGGCCAGGAGAATATAAGTCGTGGGCCAGGGATGATAAG
Organism: Plestiodon gilberti rubricaudatus; assembly: GCA_026170595.1. Taxonomy (NCBI): domain Eukaryota; kingdom Metazoa; phylum Chordata; class Lepidosauria; order Squamata; family Scincidae; genus Plestiodon; species Plestiodon gilberti. The sequence continues at coordinate 114,239,766 of JANXHW010000005.1, forward strand.
GGGCTGGTTGAGAGCTGGAGGCTGGTTGGAAGAGAGATTCCAGAGCCCTGGAGGAGGGCACTGACAAACCCTTGTCTTTGCTCTAAGGCAGGGGTTCTCAAAGTGGTGGGTTGCGACCCACCACTTTTTCTGGACGTGGCCAATATCATTTAAGGAGGGTGGCCAGCAAGAATGGCAGTGGTGGCAGCACTCCAGGATCACGCCCACCCCTGACCCAGAAACGCTTTTTTAAACATACCTGGTTGTTGTCCCACCAACTCCCTGAAGGATTCAGAAGGGGGAGGCCACGTCCACAGGCCTCCGCAAGGCTCTAAACAGTGGCGATCGCGTTCCGAAGACCATTCCAGTTTTCAGCGAAAACCGGGCTTTTCGATGCAAGGGAGCAAGAGCAGGAGATGGGTCTGACTTCATCTCCTGCTTGTGGGTTTCCCAGAGACAACTGGTGGGTCAACTATAAGAAACAGGATGCTGGATGAGATGGTAATTTGACCTGATCTTCTTGTGTCCTTAGATTAATCCTAAACAGTTGCTTCCGCTTTGTTTCTGTCTTTTCAATTGCTTGATTATATTATTGTTTTTAAAACCTGTTAGCCGCTATGACTGTCCCTTTGTTTTCAGATGTTGCATGTGCGATATGAAGGACAGGAGAATGATTACCTGCTTTTGTATGTGCATGACTCTTTTTTTTTTTTGTTCCTGTGAGGATGGAGTGTACCATGAATTAGAGAGGAGTTGAGTCCCAGAATATTGCAAAGTGCGTTCCCAAATCTATTCTTGCTTCAAAGCATCTTATTAACAATAAATTACAATTAACTTCTCCAACAAAGCCCATTATGATGCATCCGCCATATGGCATATGAACTGCGCTGACAGTTCCAACAAACTATAGCAAAGAATCCGGCTCCAAGGACACATGATCTGCTGGAAATGGTTGCCAGAGGATTTTGTACCCATTTCACATTACCCTATATTTTGTTTAAAGAGTGCAATTCCAGCTACAATAAAAATGGCTTAAAATTTAACATTCTCAGCTCACAGATGCCAGCCTGATTTAAAAATTAGCAACAGAAGGAGATACATCCCTGGGGGATAGGCCCACCTATTGTTGACTATTTGTCATGGCAGCCCAAAATAGAGCCTTCATACTCAGAAGCTGTATACCTGTGACTGCCAGAGACTGGAGACAAGCACCGAGGGATGGTTATCTCCACCATAGGCTCCTAGTTTGGGTCCCATATGCATGGTCACAGTAGGAAACAAAATATTGGACTGACACTGTCATTAAACCCCTAAAAATACTTCGTAAATATGAAGTGTGAATCAAGACAATATTTAAAATATTTGACTGATTGGATGGGCCTTTCATCTGGTCCAACAAGACATGCACCTACCATTAACTAGACCTGATTTGATGCTACAATGTCCTGAACTGCTCATCCTATGTTTGAGCAGAAAGCCAACCCACTCCCCTCACTATTCATTCTTAACCTCCTTCCACCATTGTTATGCTATGTATTACATGAAGATTGTCAGACTTTAGGTTTCCAGGTGCTCCTATTTTTGCCGGTGCTTAGAAGCTACTGGGATAAAATTACAGCTTGGGACGAGACAAAGCGTCTCTCCAGATCATAGCTTGTACAATCATTTACATTTTGCAGTGCACTCTCTCACTCTCACAGATGCACTCTGCTTAGTTTTTCCACCCATGTTCTGAATTGGGCTGAGACTTGAACCTAGATTCCCGGGAGCCAAGGAGGACACAAGAAACAAACAAACAAAGAATCAATCCACTGAAGTGTTCGCAAAAAACAGAAGTGCCCGAAGATCGTTGTTTTGCAGCGATCCGAAGATCAGGGAGGCCTGCAGAGGGTCACGCAGACCTCCCCAAAGCTCCCCCAAGCCCTGGTAAATGCTGCAACGGCGGTTTCGGTGGCAGTTTCAGTGGCAGCGATGGCAATCCCCCGGATCACCGCCGCTGCTGGCTCTGCCCCTGCAAACACTCAAAGTTTTCCCCGCCTTGCGGGGAAAACTTTGAGAAACGCTGCTCTAGAGTATATAGCAGGGGTGGCCCAAACTTGCTTACAGCGCAATCCTATCCAACTGACACCACCAGTGTAACCAGCAGGGGAGGGCAGGGCAGGAGATTTTGGAGGGGAGGGGAGATTTAAATCCGCTTTGAATCCCCCTTTGGAGGGGATTTGAATCCCCTTTCTGTTCTGGGGCATCCCATTCTCGCTGCACCGCTGGTTACACTGGTGGTGTAAGTTGGATAGGATTGTGCTGTTAATGTGAGAGCCACATATGATAAACTTGAGAGCCACAATATTTAAGAAGCATTTAAATTCTTAAATACCGTATTGTCCCGAGTATAAGACGCACCTGATTATAAGACGCATCCTTAAAGTTTGGTGCTATTAAAATTTTTTAATTAAATCACTGTCATTAAATTGCAACAGCCTGATTATAAGACGCACCCCTAGTTTAAAAACTTAAATTAGGAGAAAAAAGTGAGTCTTATACTCAGACCAATACGGTATATTTACTCATCATGAATATTAAACTTATGTTTTAATCCAGGGGTGGGGAACCTTTTCCCCGCGGAGGGCCATTAAAATATTTAAATTTTGTTTGTGGGCCGGCCGCCATTTTAATTAATTATTTAATTTAGGGCCCCCTCCCCCCCCATCGGCCTCCGGAGGCTCCGTGCTCACCGTCTGAAACCTCCAGAGGCCGGGAGAGGGCCCTTGCACATCCTCCTCGCTCGCCGGTCGGCCCGTTCTGACCAGGCCCTTGTCGGCGATTTTGCACATGCGTACAAGGCCGATGAGGGCAAGCTGCAAGCTGTATGTATGCAAGCTGCCCTCATCGGCCTTGTACGCATGTGCAAAATCACCGACGAGGGCCTGGTCAGAACGGGCCGAGCCGGCGGCCCGAGAGGACGTGCGGAAGCCCTCTCCTGGCCTCCAGAGGCTCCGCGCGGACCCGGCGGAGCCTCCGGGGGCCGGTTGGGCGGCCTCCCGGCAATCTCCCCGGGGACCGGAGCCAATGGCCACGCGGTCCGGATCCGGCCCGCGGGCTGGAGGTTCCCCTCCCCTGTTTTAATCCATTGGACTCTCAGTTTATACCTGGTAAAGAATTATACCTGGTAAAGAATCCATTGGACACTCAGTTTATACCTGGTAAAGAATTAAAGGCCAGCGGGTGGCGCAGCGGGTTAAATCGCTGAACCATAAGCTATCAATCGAAAGGTCGGCAGTTCGATTCCCGCGACGGGGTGAGCGCTCGTTGCTTGGCCAGCTCCTGCCAACCTAGCAGTTCCAAAGCATGTCAATGCGAGTAGATAAATAGGTACCGCTTGCGGGAAGGTAAACAGCGCTCTGTGTTCCAGCTGCATGCTACGCGCTGCGGCAAGGAGAGTCATGCCGGCCACATGACCACGGAGGCGTCTTCGGACAACGCTGGCTCTTCGGCTTTGAAATGGAGATGAGCACCACACCCTAGAGTCGGACACGACTGGACGTAATTGTCAGGGGATACCTTTACCTTTACCTTTTAAAGAATTATAAAGCTTGGAAATGTCTTATTTACCTTTTATATGTATTGTGATGCAAAAAGGAGCTCAGCCAACATATTTCTGAGAGCCACATGTGGCTCAGGATCCACAGTTTGGCCACCCCTGGTATATACAGTAGCATGCAGAAAGTGACAGTGAACCTGGGACCTTCTGCATGTTGGTCAGGTGCTCTACCATTGAGCTACAGCTCCCTAGGACCCTCCTAGAATTTAGAACCCTCCTTGCAATTAGTTTTAATCAGGGTGTTTTGTTTTAGCCATTGGATTAATATTGGATTTTAAATTTGTGAGCTATCCTGGAGGTCTTTTCTTCTTCTTCTTCTTCCTGCAGATGGTGGTATCGTGAGCAGAAGTTAAAAACTGCTTCCTTTCCTGTTTGTGTGAAGTCAGAGTTCAAACTACAGGGAAGGGTGGTTTGGTTTGAAATTCCCTCCCAATTGGCCAACTGAGAGGGGAAGGAGCTAAGCACCCCCAAAGTATATAGAAGGGCAAGTTCCTAGCCATTCAGTGTGGGAAGTTGGCGCTCCAATCATCACTGAGCTGTAGTTCTGCTGAATCGCATTGCTGAACCATCTGAGAGAAAGATTGCTTCCGAAGGTGTCCTTTTGTAAATAAACCAAGTTTTGTTTGAAGAGCTGCATCATCTCTGCTTCAATCCTGCCCTAAATTTCAGTGGGGCACCTAGTTACCAGAAGGAAGCGTCCCTAATCCTTCAAGGCCTTTCAGACAGAGAAGCTCTGGCAAACTGGTGGCAAAGGAAGAATAGCTGGAAAGGTTGACATCAGGCATCTCTGGTTTGGAATCAAGAGAGCACCACAGGTGGGATTAAAAAAAGATATATTTTTATGAATAAGCATTTTTTCAAAGGTGAGTTTCTAGCCCTTATGGTAAGTTTCAGAAACCAAAGGGAACGATTTCCAGTGGTTGGAAGGTAGAATCTCAGTGTCTTGCAGTACAACTTGCCCTCCCCTGTGGCTTAAGGGTATGCAAAATAATCTGCAAATATTTCTCATTTGAATAATATACCAGTTCCTGAATTCAGCTTTTCTTGGCATGGAACCATGTTGATCCAGAATTTTCAGGTGGGGTGTGTGTGTCTTCATTCAAGAGGATACTGAGCCCTGCTCGTGTCCCCTGTGGCTAGCCCTGCGATGACAAATGCAAGTTGAATACAAATCCCTCCAAGCTTAAAAGAATATAGAAGAAAGGCAGAACTGATTTGAACTTTTCTGCATTCAGAATTCAAGGCAAAGCTCATTCCTTGGCTATCTTGGCTTTCCCTCCAGAATGATTTCCCCCCCGCATGCATGGAGCACACACCCACTCACTCATCCAGGGTGCCTACTTCAAGAACACTCTTGTTAAAAGAACAGACTTTACCCCAGGCCAAACTCAACTACAGTGAAGAGTTTATAAATTAATCCAGGGAAAAGTGGGAGAAAATCTTTGTGGGAAACAGCAACAATAAAGGATGCAATACAAACTCAACTTGATAAAAAAGATTGATTAGAAAATGTTTTTCCGTGCACAAAACTGTTATGAGCAATAAAATGTTACATGGCACACTGCAAAAAGTGTGTGTGTGTGTGTGTGTGTGTGTGTGTGTGTGTGTGTGTGTGTGTGTGTGTGTGTGTGTGTGTGTGTGTGTCCTTAGCCAGCCTTTTCAAAATCTGTATGTGGAATGAATGTATTTTCAAGGCAGTTTTCATTTGGAAGAAATATTGCCGTCTGCCAACATTTCGTTTACTGCCGAGATAAAGAATATTGCATTCTTAGAATATTCAGTGTGGGTTAATATTAATGCTACTTGGTTTTGATACAAATACATGACATCTGAGCATTAAACCAAGTTCAAGCAATTTTCTCTATTTCAGAATATCTCCTTTTCATGCACAAAGGCCGTCTCTATTTATAAATGCATGAAGCTACCTGCGAATGCAAAACTTTGGAGTTGGTGACTTGCAATTTGTGATGATTGAGCTCCCCTCTTTTTCCCTGTAGAAAAGAGCTCCCCTTTATTTCCCTGTTTCCCTTAAGAGGAAACCCAATGTCAGTTTAACAAGGGAAGAGTTTTCCCTGAAAAAAAATTGAAATTTTCACCATTATAGAAGGACCACCTGGCCAGGCAAAACAGATCATTTTGTCTGGCAGGAGAACTGGCACAGTGGTAGAGCTGCTGCCTTGTAATGCCTGAAAGAGATCTGAGGACGCCAGCCCGAGACAACCGGAAGTATCCGAGAGCTATCGACACGCCTCTGACAATCTGTAGAAGCCCTCAGTGAGAGCGAGGAAAAGCTGCCAGCTACACTCTGAGTGGGAGTCAGAGTTGCCGATAGCCAAGCGTGGGAGGCGAATGCCAGAGATAAGCCAGACCATGAAGGAAACCATCTGGAATGAAGATGTTCTATGAAAGATTAGAACTTTGTATTGTAAAGACCCCTTCGGGGATTTAGAATTGCCTGCCTATGTGCACCGCCTTGAATTAAAGTCAGAGGAGAAATCCAATGACCAAGAAAGGTCATTCATTCTGAAGCATTCTGCAATGCTTCAAGTACAATTCAGCAGAAATAGTTAGGTAATCTTGATCCTTGTCAAAGCCTAGCCATTGATCCACAAAGCTTTGCCCTCTTCACGAGCACTACAATGGTAGTTCATAAGATTACAGGGCATTGAGAAGTGGAGCTGCAGGTGGATTATAAATTAGATGCCATTTTTGAGGGAACTTTCTATTTAAGAGACAATACCTACCCTTGAGTAGCTCAGTGTGGAAGGAGAAGACATTGGTGATGGTGGTGGTGGTGGTTGGAGGTGGGGCCAAGTCTGTGATCAAGATGAAAGGAAACATCCTTCTAAGCGTGCTGATGTCGACTCAGCCAGTAGTTCAGGGTCTGATTCATAACAATTCACTCATCGCTCAACCAGTGGGGCAAATTATAGCTGGCATTGGAGGGACTTGAAGAAAAGACACATGAGGATTTTATTTGATTAGAAAACGTCACGAAGCACAAAGTGACAGTACAAACTGGAGGAAGAAAATCCCACAAAACCTTTTCCACAGGTGCCCCAAACTGAGATTCCCAAACTTGTTTGACATAATGAGCATCGCCAATATAAGATTTTTAAAAACCAGATTTGCATGGTTTTTTCTTTCTTTCTTTCTCTCCTTTCAGATTTCTCCCTTTTATCTTCTTCAGCTGTCTGGTTTGTACCCCCGCTGTAGTGTGATTCTCACCTTACCAGGAAGGCTTGGGAGCTGTCCAGCAAGTTACAGTGCAGGATTCCAAAAGAGCTTGGGAGCTGTCCAGCAATATTGTCAGGACGTAAGAGCTGACCAGGATGAGGTGTTACATCAGCAAGTCAGGCACCCGCTGAGCACCTTCACAGGCAGACCTGGTGCCTCACTCTGTCCTGAAGAATTGTCAGGGCCCTGATAAAGAGATGGGACACCTAATTCTGCTAGGTGGACTCTACATCTCCTGGTCTGATCACATCAACCATCTCTGCTCCTGGGGTTCTGGAGATAATTCTTCAGCCTCCCTGAGTGGAGCATATTTCTGGATTGGGGTCTCAGGAGAGTTCTCAGTGTCCACTGATTCCACTTATCCATAGGTGCTAGGCAATGGGGTTCTTCTCAGAGGAGGGGGTCTTGTCCAGTTCTGGTCTGGTCCAACAGGAAAACGGTGTGAATCAGATACAGAGTTCATTTCTCTGGACCACTCTCTGTGCCAGCCCTCTTGTCCTAGGCCCCTCTGTATCTCTTGACCTCCAATCTTCTCAGACCCTCTTCTTCCTACCCATCCTACTGCCCTCCCTGCCTTCTCTAGGATCTGAGCAGTTCAGCCAGTGAAACCCACCAATCCCTTTTCCTGCCCTGCCATAAAATGAGCTCAGTCAATCACTGGAAATTTCCCGGGGTGTTTCACCCAAACAAGAACCTCCAAGTTCACTTTAAAATGTGCTTTAAGTGGTTTTGGTAACAAGCTACAGTTGTACCCTCTCTCTGAAATGTTGCTAGTCTTCCTTTTTTTCTTTCTTCTTTTTGCTTCCTTTGAAAAGTCTCAGATGTTTTGCTCAAACAGGAAGCTCTAAGACTTGGGTTTAATTTGATAGCTGTTCTAATCACCTCCCTGCAACAAGGTTCCAAGGTCATTGGAAGGATACCTCAGCTTTGACCCTGGCCCAAGAAGTCTTGTTTTGGACCATCCTGAAGATGTGTGATGCTTTATTCTTCTTGAAAATGGTTTCTGTAATGTCCTGCCAATGCCACCCTCCAATCCAGATCAGCTTTATTAGCCTGCAACTCCGTGGTGACATGTGCAAGTTGCTGCAAATGAATCAAACAAGTGAGCCGAGCCATGTGCCAGGGGGGGGGGGTTGTCTCTCAGGCTTCACCCCAGGATGTAAAAGGAATCAACCACAACTATAACCTCAAAACACTGTACTTGGTAATGAAGGTAATCAGATTGTATGCAGCTCCATTAATGCAGTTAGCTGAGAGTGAACGTTTTTGCAAGCAAATGAAACATTTATGCAAGTGTGCATGGCTATATCTATCTATAGCACTTTCCAGTGTGAAGAATGCTTTATCATAATCATTCAACCATACAGACACATTGTGATGTAAGTCACAAATGGTGACTTCACAAAACACCTGAGTTTTTAATGTCTTATTTGCTATGTCACATGATGCATAATAGTATTAAGTCCAAACCCAAGGCCTTAACAGCAAGGGATTAGGCAGACTTTGCAGAATCAAATCCAGACAGAGGAAAGCTCTGGGAGAATCTGGTCCAACAAAGTGGTGAGGCTCAGAATCCAGAAATGCATTCCAAAGTTACGTTCCAAACAGACAAGCTGGAGGGAGAAAGAGTTAAGGTAGGATCCAGTTGCTAGCTGAGGCAGAAAACTTCTCGGAATGGGAAAACTGCTAGGAGCAAGGTGCAAAGCGGATATTTGGCCCACAGGATCAAACAAGTCATTGAATTTAAGGAAGGGGCCATCGTTCAGTGCTCCAGTACCTGCTTTGCATGCAGAAAGCTCTCGATTCAATCCCTGGCATCTCCAGGGGAAAAGCCCCTCCTGAAACCTCCCTCCAGGTCTTTTATACCAGAAGGTGAAAGATTTCCTTGGTTTGTGGGATTTCTGTTTTTATTTGATGGATTTTGTGGTTATGCTCTTATTTTAAAATTGACGTGAGCTGCCTTTGTTGTTGTTGTTCAGTCGTTAAGTTGTGTCCGACCCTTCGTGATCCCATGAACCATATCCCGCCAGGCCTTCCTGTCCTCCACTATCTTCCTGAGTTGCTCATTTTCATGTTCTTTGCATCGGTGATGCTGTCTAACCATCTCATCCTTTGCCTTCCCCTTCTCCTTTTGCTTTCAATCTTTCCCAGCATCAGCATCCGAGGTAGGCCAGAAATCTGCTCGTGCAGTAGTTAAGTTTTTTAACACCAAAGGTGGCCATTATTTGCCTATGGCAATTAAGTTACATCAAGCAAAAACTCTGCCCCAGCTTTTATATGGGACAATTTTGGGGCCCCTTTCCTCCAGTTTCGCCCCCTTGGAACGGGTGCAATGCAAGTTTTTAAGATCTATATTTCAAGCTATGTTTCCAATGCAAGCTTGCGCTTGGACTCTGGCCTGCTCAAGGTTGAGGCTAGGGTTTCCCTAGCCTCTATTAATACTTGGCTAAATCTAAACTTTAATGCCCAGGGCCTAACATCACTAATTCTACAAGACAACTTTCAATCGTCTTGGCTTATGGCAGTTCACAGGAAATTGAGACATATGGGACTTTCCCCTGAGGTTGTGCTGGCAATGGACTTTTTTCAAGCAAGAGCAGCCATAAGACAAAGGCTGCTAGACACAGAGCGGCAAGAGGACATCAGCAGAACCCCACACTTTTTAGCTGCAGAGGACACTAGATATAAAGTAGCGCCGGCAGCCTATCTATCACTGCTGGAGCTCCCTACGCATAGGAGGGCCTTTTTTTTGGCCAGGTGGAGAGCCCTCCCTTCGGCATTTTTGGAGGGCTGTTTTAGAAGGATTCCAATATCTGAAAGGGTATGCCCGTGTGACTCGGGAGAAGTGGAGACAGTAGAGCATGTCCTGTTTCGCTGTCCATTTTATCAGGGGCTGCGTGCTAGGTTTATCTTCCCCTTTATTAAAAAATATCCCAATTTGACTGACGTGGAGTTGGCCAAGATGCTCCTCATGGGAAAAAGCCCCTGGTTTACTATCCAGTGTGCACATTTTTTGGCAGCTGCTTGCAGAACTCGAAAGAGTATTGTCAATATCGAGGGAAATTTTTAATGCTTATTTAAGTTCTGTTTGTTCTCTTTTGTGTATTGCTTCTTACTTGTTTTAACTTAGGCTTGTTATTTGATGTTTTGATGATGCTGTGTTTTGCTGTTTTATGTTGCTGGTCATTGACCGTTAATAAACTATTGGAAAATTGGAGTCTTCTCCAGAAAGTCCTCTCTTCGCATTAGGTGGCCAAAATATTTGAGCTTCAGCCTCAGTACCTGTCCTTCCAGGGAACAGTCAGGGTTGATTTCATTTAGGATTGACTGATTTGATCTCCTAGCAGTCCAAGGGACTCTCAGGAGTCTTCTCCAGCACCACAGTTCGAAAGCATCTATTCTTCGGCACTCAGCCTTCCTTATGGTCCAACTCTCGCAACCATACATTGCTACTGGGAACACCATCGCCCTGACTATACGTACTTTTGTTGGCATGGTGATATCTCTGCTTTTTATTATGCTATCTAAATTTGCCATAGCTTTCCTTCCAAGGAGTAAGCGTCTTTTAATTTCATGGCTGCTGTCTCCATCTGCAGTGATCTTGGAACCCAAAAAAGTAAAATCTGTTACTGCTTCCATTTCCGCCCCTTCTATTTGCAAGGAGCTGCCTTGGGGGATGCTATAACTGAAAAGTGGCGTACAAATACATAAGTAAACTAAATAAGACTTGACCTGATTGGGCCAAATAACTTCCAGGGCATCTTTGAGGTCTTCTTGTCTGTGTATCCTTGTGTCCTTGTTTGTCGGTGTAAGGGCCGCGGTGGCTTAGTGGTTAAGACGCTGAACTGCAGACCGGAAGGTCGGTAGGACAGCAGTTCGAGACCAAAGTGCTGCATGACAGAGTGAGCTCCCGTCTCCTGTCCCAGCTCCTGCCAACCTAGCAGTTCGAAAGCAAGAAATTGCAAGTAGATAAATAGGTACCGCTGCGGTGGGAAGGTAACAGCGTTCCATTAGTCATGTCGGCCACATGACCACGGAAGCGTCTTCGGACAGCGCTGGCTCTTTGGCCTTAGAATCGGAGATGAGCACTGCACCCTAGAGTCGGACGCGACTGGCTTTTGAGCAGGGGATACCTTTACCTTTACTTGTCTTTGTATTGGTTCCCTTCTTTTCTTCCTTATCTAGTCCAGTCCAGCTATGCCGATCCCACTGTGCAATTGGATTCACAGTGACCTTGCCTGTGGCTCCTGATTTCTGCACCCCTATGTGCCTCTTCAGCTTAAGATCTCCTAGAATCTTTCCAGCCAGTGGACTTGCCCTCTGACGGTCTGGTTTCTGAACACCTGACAGCCTATACTGCAAATAATGCCCATGGTGTTCATAAAGGAGTGAGTAAATTTTGTGATGACTATCTGAATGATTCAATCAATTGTTGTGTCTTTATCTCTATGGGCAATGAACCAGTTGCTAATGAAATGTCGGTACTTTGCAGGAGCTCCAATTAATGCATTTAGATAGGGGGATGAAGTCACAACTACATTAATGGCAGGCATGAATTATATATTGTGGCTGAATTGCCAGTTGGGTGAAGGTAATGTTACATGGTTGTAAAGGCTGATTGGGATACCGGTAATCAAAGATCATGCTTTGGAGTGTAATCTAATATAAACCCAAGAGCCAGGAAAGCCTTATCCAGGAACCGCTTTTTTGCATTTCGACAGCCAAAATGTGAGTCAAGAGGAGGATTCCTTTTATATTTGAAAACCTTTTCTGTGAAGGCTTTGGCTTCACTCCCTAGTCACATGCAAAATGAATACACAAGAGATATGAGAAGAAGAATGCAATCTCTGTAATGATGTGAAAAATACATAGATACAATTAAGATCACTTCAGAGAGATGTTGTATAATAATGAGCAACACTCAGTTGGGACCGCTCATAAATACACAATATGCAGTTGTGAGGAACAAATCTCACATACACCTGAGGTTAAACACACACAATATGCACAATATACAGTTGTGAGGAACAAACCCCGGTGTAAACCTGGGCAGGCCCAATCGGCCTCTTCAGATTTCCGCCAGCTAAATAGCTGGTGGAAGTAGGAGGCGGCCGTTACCAGCCTGGTGGGGACAGAGATATGGCAGATGCCATCCCCGGCCCCACCCCCTCCTGGGCTGGCTCAGCCAATGGTCCTCTTCCCTCGCTGCCCGGACCGCCCATGCGGCGGCCACTGGAGACGTACTGTCCACCGCCGGCCGCATGGACGTCCCGGCGCTGGAGGGCGGCCGGCCTTGTGCCGGCTGCCCTTACTCCCGAGTCATCACAAACGTGCCGTAAGGCACATTTGCAACAGCTTCCGGCGTCGTAGCACTTGCTCTGGCGCCGGAAACTTCGACAGGATCTGGCTATGAATCTAGTACTGAAAAGGGGGTTGAGGGTTATTTCACCGGGCACCCTGAACCTGAAGGAACCCTGGTTTTCTGTTTCATTTGCTGCAAGATTTTGTCAATACAAGATCATCTCATGCTTAGAAGAAATGAGATGCTCTTCTTTGAATCTGTTCTAACAACTACAGGAAGGAGAAGTAAGCATAGTTCCTGGCAGGTTTTTCACCCAGCTATCCAACCCAGATGGTGGCTACACAACACGCTCTCTTCAGCAACAGAGCAAGGAAAGGGTACAGATGCAACGCGCTCGATAAGCCTCTTTGAGCAGCAGTGTTAGAAATGAAGACAAGGGAGTCCGTCATCAACGTTTCCTGTTCAGTACTTACCAAAGCCTCTCTGCTTGGCTTCACTGACTAATGACATGTTCTCCCTTCCTCCTCTATCTTAGGCTGCAATTTCTGTTGGCACAGGGGTTTAGGAATGAACAGAGAAAAACAAGAGGATAACAAAGCAGACATGGTCACTCAGACAAATTAAGAGCATGGGGAGGGGGACACCATCCAGAAGTACAATACCAGTGTTTTTGTGGGGAGGTCCCTCACCCAACACAGGAAAAAGCTGCACATTTATTCACCCACTGATGCTATTTCAAGGGACAAGGTGGACTGAAAGACCACAGCCAGCCCTCCATTCCGTATCAGCCTGATCGAGAGAGCCACCTAGTGGCAGGTTGTTGCCCCCTTCTATGACTAGCAGGGCCTTGACAAGTCAAAATGTGAGGCTTTTCTTTCTGCCAGGATCCAAATGTCAACAGAAACACCTTCTCCGCTCATACTGCCAGTCATTACTTCACAAGGGTTTCAGGTTTTTTGTAGACCGGTCAACCAAAGCTTTGATTCATCGGGGGCAACCTTTAACTGATGGAGGCAAATTGAATTGACGGCGCTGAGATTGAAGGGACTTTTTTTTTTTAACCTCAGGTGTATGTGTGACAAATATTTCAAAGAGCAATTTTCAAACTGCAAATTATCATCTAAAAATGAGTGGAAGCTCTCTGTCCCGCCCTCCTAAATTACAAATTACCTTGCACTTCTTCAGTAAGACTTCTATTGAATTTCGGTAGTAAGAATATTTCATATAGAGTACATTACTTTTTTGGTTACAAGGATATGCACGATCCTATGCATATCTCCTCAGAAGTAAGTCTCATTTATTTCAACAGGACTTACTCCCAGGTAAGTGTATATAGGATTGCAGCCTTAAAATCCATAATCGATTAACAACCGTTGACTTCCACAATGGGAATGAGGAGAAAAAATTGGATGACCCGTGTGGTCACTGGAGGTAGGCGGTTCGACTCCGTCAGGCCACTCCTCTGACGGCTGCACTGGCTGCCGATTAGTTTCCGGGCCTAATTCAAAGTGCTGGTTTTGACCTTTAAAGCCCTATACGGCTTGGGGCCAGGATATTTGAGAGACCACCTATTTCTATATAGTCCGGCTTGTCTCCTTAGATAATCAGAGAAGGCCCTTTTGCAGGTGCCGTCACCCAGGGAGGTGCGAGGGGTGGCGGCCAGAAACAGGGCCTTCTCAGTAGTGGCACCAACCTTATGGAATTCCCTCCCCTTTGACTTACGAACTGCTCCCTCCTTGGACCTTTCTGGCAAGGCCTAAAAACCGTCTTGTTCAAAGAAGCCTTCTGAGCCCCTGCCTTTTTTAACATCTCGCTGGTACAGGTCGGGGTGCTGCTGTTTTTATGCTCCTGTTTTAATTGTGCTACGATCTTTTTCAATCAATTTTTAGATATTGTTTTTATTAATTTTCATTAATTGTTTTTTACTGTTTTAAAATGTGATTATTTTTTGTATTGTATTTTTTGTATTGTATTTTCTTTTTTGTTGTAAGCTGCCTTGGGTCCCTTCGGGGAGAAAGGCGGGATAAAAATACTGTAAATAAATAAATAAATAAAATAAATGACCCAGTTTCTCGCACCATGGAAACACTGCAGGAAGCACATGGCCTTCCCTTCATGCATATAATGCGCAATCCACTGGGTGCCTGAATGGCTGGTGACTGAGCTCCAGCAATCTCCAAACATATCTGGAGCTGGATACCCACTAGCCATACTTACGACTATGATTACAGAGCACAGCAGTCAGTTCGAAGGAAGGGAACAAATGGATACAGCAATGTCAAGAGCTGCCAGACGCTTGATGGCTATGTGAATCAGTCTTAGGTTGCACCCAAACAAGAGCCAGCTGATTGACACAGCCACAGTCCTCTGTAGGCACCAATGGAAATGGGTTCTCTCATGGAAACATGGTGATATTCATGGAAATAAACTTTTCTTCTTAGGCTTCTTTTGCTGTCTAACTAGGCATAGGTCCAGTTCATGTATCATAGAAAGCCAGGATTGTATCCTGGCCTTATATGATGCTCCTCTAGTCTTGGGAGTGCGCATTCCCCCCCTTCCCCTCCACGTGCAAAGTGAGGAAGGATTCTGCTGTCAGTTCTGGTTTAGAACAAGCCAGGTTCAATTGTGATGTCTGAATAGAACAGTCCTGGCTTATTTTAGCCACAACTAAACCAGGATCTGAAGTTGAGAAAGATATGTAAGAAGAATATGGAATGCTTCTCTCTACATTCACAAAAGTATATAGGACATGATTAGCCTTTGGAGAATTTGGACGGTCTCTTAAAACTGACCCTCTCCCACCTACTTTGTTGTTGTTCAGTCATTAAGTCGTGTCTGACCCTTCGTGATCCCATGAACCATATCCCGCCAGGCCTTCCTGTCCTCCACTATCTTCCTGAGTTCGCTCATGTTCATGTTCGTTGCATCGGTGATGCTGTCTAACCATCTCATCCTTTGCCTTCCCCTTCTCCTTTTGCCTTCAATTTTTCCCAGCATCAGAGTCTTCTCCAGAGAGTCCTCTCTTCGCAATCGCATTAGGTGGCCAAAATATTTGAGCTTCAGCCTCAGTACCTGCCCTTCCAGGGAACAGTCAGGGTTGATAGCCCTCTCAAACAAATGATCATGAAATAATTATTTTCAGCAACTTCCAAATTCCATTCTGAAAAGAATAGCAAGTCATTTCCCTCAGCTCTTAAGTAAGACTAGGGCACAAAATCCAGAGGGGGTGTGTGTCTTTTATTAACTCTCCCTGCTTAGTCTCATGCTGCTTTGCTAATAACTGTCTGAAACAAAAGAGAAGAAAATGTAAGCAAGAGCTATCTGGTACATGTAAAAATACAGCAGGTAGGCTATGCCTTTAGGGTGACCAGGTGTCCAGAGCCAAAAAATAAAATAAAAATAGGACAAGTACTTTTGCCAGGGGGCGGATTCCAGTAGGGATGTTACATCAGGTCATAAGCCTGGATGGCTTATAAGGCAATAATAAATTTGGTTGCAGCTGTTTATTACTTCTAATGAGTGCAGTACACTTGCAGACACCACCTGGTAGGCTTGAGCTAGTATCTCATCTGGTGCAAAAATGTTAAAACCCACCATTGAAGTCAACTGGGCAACATTACCTCAGTTGACCTGTCCTCCACAATGATTGTGTTCTGGAAGATAAACTGCAATCCTATCCACACTTACCTTGGAGCAAACTCCATTTGTAAACATGCATAGGCTTAGGCTCTAATGCTGCAGTCCTAAACAGTACACAATTTCCTGGGAGTAAGCCCCATTGAACATAATGAGACTTCTGAGTAGACATGCCTAGGATTGGGCTAAAAGTATTTTAATCTTAAACAGTGAGAGATTCAGAGCAACTACTATAGAGTTACAATGCAAGCCTATGAATATCTGCTCAGAAGTAAGCTGTGTTCAGCGAGGCTTACTCCCAGAAAAGACTGCAATCCTATCTAATCCACAAAGAAGGCCTTCCTCTACATGCCACTGTTGGTTGAGGCTTGGCCACCAGGCAATGAAAAGTAGGGCCTTCTTTGTGGTGGTGCCACACCTATGGAACTCCCTCCTTTTGGGATTAAGAATGTCACCCTCCCTGTTGGCGGGGATTAAAAACCTTTCACAATGCTTTCCCTCCTTCATTTCCTCTGTTTATAGATAATCTATTGCTGAGTATTATTGGAGCTTATTTAAAGCATTTTTACCCAAGGGTGTATATACTCAACAGGAGCTAAATGTGTACACCCGTGGGCTGGGAGGAAACGGGTTTTAATTAATTGTTGTATTATTCTGCTTATTTTTTTAAAAAAATGTATTTGCATTTTATGTTTTTAAGCATTCTTGGTAAGCCTTGGAAACAAGGGAAAGGCAGGATATAAATGTTTTTAAATAAATGAATACATAAATAGGCTGCATAAGTGTGACAGAGTTTCTTCAGAGTTTCTTCAGCTGCAACTGAAATGGAGAACAGGGCGCAGAACAACATTGTCCTTTTAAATCAAACTGGAAGTCTCACATGTCTATATTTGAAGAAACTGCACCAGGAGGAATGCACCTTGCCAAGGAGGCGGATTATCCGCTTTCTGCTTGCTTTTAGTGGGTGGAAAGCAGATAAATGCAGCCAGCTCACATATGTGGTGGGCTGGAGGTTGGGGGCGCGGACAGACATGGGGTGAATTTAGGAGCATCCCGAATCCACCGCCCTCTCACCTCCCAATCTGTCACTGACTGAATGATGCAACTCGCTTCACATCTTCTTATGGATGGGCCACCCCTACTAGGCTGGAGGAGCCTTGAACTACGGGACACCCAGGTGCATTGCAAATCCCTGCCCGACCGTGGAGCTAACCGGGGCTCTAGATGGGCAGTCACTTTCTCTGTGGGTTACTGTGCTGGCCTGAGTTCCAGGGAGGACGACAGCGGGACACCCGTGGACTTCCCCTTCCCCACGAAAAGCGATTTAAGAAGATCAATTGCGGGCAAAAAGACGATGCGTTGTTGGCTCCCGTCTCACTAGCGTAACTTTTATTTGACAGAGTAAATCCTTTTACGCGTTATGTCTCTTGTGAGTCGCTTTGGGGATTCCGGTCAAAATCAAAATGCATACATATTGTTACTATTGTACATTTATTAAATAAATGAACAAACTATTCAATACATTAAAAGGGTCGTTGTTATAATAAATATGGTCGTCTACAACTAGCGATGGGGGAGGCGACCCTTCAGCTGAAGTTTGCAGACATTTCTCGCGAAAAGCACACGAACGAGGAGCCCCGGGGCTGCACCAGAGCTCCATCCCTGATCCTTTTCTCTTCGGCCTGCGCGGAACTAAGAGGCGGCTGCTCCCTGTTTCCATTGGAGGCGGGGAAGAAGCAGCAGCGCCGGGCCAGGAAGCGGCGCGCGGTGATTGGCAGCGGCACGCGCGTGTGTCGGGTTCACAGCGAGGCTTCTCCCCGGGGAGGGCAGAAAGGGCCTGGGCCGTCTCCGGAGGGAGGCATTGCTTGCAGGACTTCACGTGCCCGCTGCGACCGCTCTCTCCAAGGTCTGTTGCTTCCCTGCTCCTTCCAAGAGCCCAGCGTACGTGGTCGCCTCCTTCTGATTTCCTTGTGCAACAACAACCCCTGGGAGGTCGGCGATACTGGCCCAAGCAAGGTAAGCTTCGGGAGCGGGTGAGGGAGAAGGAGAATTTGAACTTGGGTCTCTCAAGGCCCAACGCTCTTAAGCGCTACACCACACCGGCGGGGGAGCTGGAGCGGTGTTTAACGTAGGACCAGGAAGATGTGGGTTCAGATCCTCACCCAACCCTGCAGCTCACTGGGTGACCCTGAACCAGCTGCACGCTTTCTCTTTCAATCCAGTCCACCTTGCAGGGGTGTTGTGGGAGTACAGTAGTTACTTATGTGTACCAGCCTGAACTGCTTGGAGGAAGGGTGAGATAAAAATGCAATGCAATGCAATAAATAAGAGGGCACAGCAGGTGGCACCTTGGAGAGAGAAGCCAGCAAGTAGCATTGCAAACTGACCTGTATTTGAATGCCCTGACCAGCATCCTGGCTAGTTGCTAGAGAGACTGTCTTTACAGTATGGCATGCATCAGAGGGGGCAGAAGAAGTTTGGTCTACATTGGCAGTAGGCTGAGGTGGTAGAATGGATGGCATCACTTCTGCCCTGCTTTGAATGCTCCCTGGTGTAAAGAGCTTCCTTGCAAAAAGAAATCTCATACATGCATGTTTTCTGGGGCAACCTTGGGAGGGGGGAGTTGCGCAACCCAGAAGAGGCTTCTGGAGCGTGATTTCAGCGTGTTTAAGCAAGAAAACACAGCATTTTCACTTTAAAATGTAAAAAACACACACCTGCTTTTCCCCATTTTTTTTACAGTTTTTAACATGGACCCTTGTGGACCTGGGATCCGCGGTGAGTTAAATCCACGGGTCCTGAGTCCATGGAAAAAAAAGGGTCCACTGTACATAACTAAAAAATAGAAATCGGTAGCCAACTCAAACCAAGCCAGCAGGGCATACCTGGGTTACACCAAATGCCTGGTGGAACAGGATTGTTAAAAATCCTACAAAAAAGCAACAAGATGGGGGGGGGGGGAATCCAGCAGGAAATTCTATAAAGTGGATGTGACGACAGAGAATGCCCTGCCATGTGTTGCTACCAAATGTACTTCCGCACATAGGAGACAATCTCAGGAGATGGAAGGTATTGGGGGGGGGGATTCTTCAAGTACCCAGACTCCAAGCCATATATGACTATAAGGGTTCATGGGGTTGCTGAATTATGAAGAGTTAAATCGAAACTGCATTTTGCCTGACTTACCGGTATAATGCTGCCTGCCCTTATTCTGATAATGGAAAAAGAAAAAGAAATGGATGTTTAGAGGTGAACTAATGTTACAGCCATTTCTCTGCCTCTGACAGTATTAACCTTATTTATAGTTTTATCACACAGATGTTCTAGAGTTCCATTTCTTCGCATCTTGTAATGTGTGCTGCAGAGCAGAACTTAAAACATGGCCAAGGTGATAAAAGTATTTCACACCCTCAGAAATCATTGGAAGAAGTCTACTGTTGGGGTCTGCCTGCTCACCTGGGGAGGAAACTGGCTGTATGGAAAATACTGGTAATTATTACTTGGTTTTTAAAATATTATTGTCATTAAAAGGTTGTTTTGCCAAAATCTTCTTTTTATAGTGGAATTGTGCCTGCAAGCATGCTGCTAAAAAACCTTTGTAAAAGATGGAGGCCGTGGAAAGTATTGTTTGCTTGGGAACTTTTGAACAGGGAGTCGTACCGTTAAGAATTTGAGTTCAGTTTAGGTTCAGCTTTATCAGTATTTTTAACTCTTTGGTTCAGGTGCTAACTTAAAAAAAATAAAAAAAAATAAAAAAGTAAAAAACTTCCAGAAGGGTAGCCAAGTTAGCCTGTAGCAGCAAAAATGGCGAGTTTTGGGGAATCTTTAAGGCTAATGCACTTAAGGTCAAAACACACCGGGTGCATCCCGCGTGCGTCTCGCACGTTGCGGCCGGCTGCCCCAGCGTTCCTGCAGTGGACTTGCCTCTGGCCGGGCCGCTAGGAGGAACATTTATGTTGATGCCTCCCTTGGCCAATTCCCAGGTTTTGCTGCGTTTGTCGCGCAGTACGCAATGCATGTGGGACGGTCGGTGTGTTTCGGGCTTCAGTGTAGTGGAAGCTTTTGTGGACTTCACTTGATGAGAAGCATGACTTCTAATCCTCAACACACAGGGTAGGACTATACATGGGTTTAGAAAGAGTACAGGCACCACCACCCCGGTAACCGCGGGGGATAGGTTCCCGCTCTCACTGCAATTAGCTGAAACCAGGGAAAAATGCTAGCCATATCTCTGCAGCTGCACCCATTACCTTCCTTTGTCTTCGTAGTGGTGGCGCCAAGCAAGTGTCTTTAACAAAACGCAGTAAGCATCATGCTGCTTATAGCACAGAAGAAGACAAGTAGCCTGAATGCTAGAGAGGCTCAGCCCGAAGGTTAAAATTAAAAGCCAATTGCCACTGAAACCACTTAATTTGAACTGGTTACCACTTGGACCCAGTTTCAAGGCAATAAAATGATTTTTGGCTCGGATTGTGTCCAGATCACTGAAGAACCCTCTCTGAAGTGGTGTTTTACTTGAGGTACGGTTCAACTCCCTGCTATAAATAAAAAATAAGAGAGCTGTCTCTTCATTGATAATTCTTTGACAGTGATACTGAATAGTCAAGAGAAAAATTGGCAAAAGCTATAAGTGGGAGCTCCATTCTTCCTAATGTGTCAATAGAGTGTTGATTTTTTTTTTAACATTTAAAAATGACTAGCCTTGGAGGGAAAAAATAGTCTTTCATGCTCTTCTGTCTTCAAAGAACTGGAGCAGCTCCTCTAAGAAGTTATTTTGCTTTTGATGGACTTGGCTCTCAAAATGTCTTGAGAAAGTATTTTTGTATTGTGTTTTATTCTTAAGACCAGAGGCAGCCTGGTTTATAAACATCTAGATTCGAGAGAGTCTTCAGCCAAAGCAGATGTGACGGGAAATAAGTGGGCTGTCTCTAGGGCAGGCCCATCCCTGAGCAGTTATCTCAAGCCGTAGGTGGGCAGGGGCTGCACACCTTGGTCCACCCACTCATTTCCACTGCTCCTCCCCCACTTCCTACTTTCTGGATTGGAGAAGAAAGAGGGGAAGGAACAGAACCGGAAGTGTTGAGAACAGGCCCACCACACTTTTGTTTGGAGAAGCGTCTGCTTTGGCCTTTAAAAGAGGGCTTATAAGGAAGAGGCAGCTTGTGAGAATGCAAATCTGAAAATAGCTTGTAAAATCACAGTTTTAGCTATACAATATATATTGTATGGCACTTTTTCATGCTCCTGCTGGTTTGCTTCAAACTTGCAATGCTATTTAGTTTACATAATTTGGGACGAGAATGTGTCTTGTTACCAGCAGTGTGTTTTAAAACATGTGTAAGATGCGCACACGGGGAGAAACTTCTGATTTCTGATGATGCCACGAGTGTTACGTGCGTGAAACGTCAAAAGTATGTTTTACCATCTGTGAAATTTATTATTTGTTGTAATAAATTTATCTACAACGACGGAGTTTCCCGGCAACATGCGGATTTTTAATTCGAGAAACTGTATAATTTGGCGTTTAAAGGAAAACAGAGATGAGGGTAAAGGTACATGATGATTTAGTATAGTTCTCAAAGACCAAAAAGGGGGGTTCAAACTGGGCCTAATGCAAATAGCTCACTCGCGCTCACCGTAGACGGGAATTCAATGGCTAATACTCACGCACAATCGAGTCCTGGGGGAAATGGATAAGGGGAGGAAAGGAACTCCTTAGAAGGAGATGGGCACTGTTGGGGGGGGTGTAGTAGGGAGATTAGATGGGCTTCCCAGAGGAGCCCAGGGCAGGAAGTACAGGTTTAGGGGTGCGAGGAAAGAGGGAGAATAGCAAGAGAGAAGGATTCTGACAGTTCAGGCTGCGGCCCAGGCAAGGGGTGAGTGAATACACTTCTCTCTCTCCAGTGGGGGAGCCAGTCGCTCCCACTGAACAGACGTTCTTGACCTATGATCCAGTCCTCTGCAGGATTGTAGTAAGGGTTTCCAAGTGACAAAGTTGTTGGAAGGTCACTTGGTTGGGGAAAGAGGCTCAAGGCTTGTCTCGAGGCTCCAAGAAAGGCAGAAAATGTCTTAGCACGCTCACGCAGCACTCAGAAACAGAGAAGCAGGGTAATAAACACTAAGCGTGCAGTCCATGGGTCTTTGGCGAAGCAGAGATCACCTATTCCTTTTGGGCTTGAGAACATTGAGCTGCTGGGTGATGACATGGTTCAGTGGAAAGTGTGGCCTTCCTGGCCTGTGGCCTCTTGTCATCAGTCCTCTAAATAGCCACGTTGGAGGTCTGGCCCTTTTCTCTCTTGGCAGGCACCTAGCATCAAGCGCATGATGTGTGTAAATGCATGTCTCCTGCATGCCTTGTGTTAAGCAGAAATAAAATATTGACCATGTAATAGTGCCCTGATGAATCTTAGGAGGTACCGGTGTAGCACATTGCACTCCCTTAAAGGTTGGTTAAGACTAGAGGATACTGTGTCCCTGGACTGAGCCAGGGCAATTTTGTATCTGGTCTGAGTGGGGGGGGGGGGGAGGCTGTTTCCAACCTTGTGAGTCGCTGTTTTGTGGTTGTTTAAAATGAAGTACCGTAGTTGCCATTCCCCCCCCCCCACTCTGAAAATTAGAACAGATGTACTATTGCAATAAAATGGGCAAGATGTGGGAGATGGTTCCATTGTCCTCTGTTATGATCTCCACTTCTGCTTTCTCTGGTGTAAACATTCTTCATAAAGGCCTAAACCCTTAATACTGGTTTCTAAAAAGGTATATTAATAAGTTTTAACTTTAATCTCTGTTTGCACAGTTAACATGTCTTCAGTGAAAAGTAAATATAACCAAATTATTTGAAAGTACTGTTGGCTGGAGGATCACAATCTGCTCTGCTGTTTCATAACTTTTTTAAGAAATAGGAACCAATTAAGCCTTCCTGTTTTCTGATCTCTTTGAGGTTAAATCCTGCCAGCGTTTAAATGGAAGACTTCAGGAAGTAAATATTTGGCCAACTCCATTTAGCGCTCTTATTTTTTTCTTCTCCCTGCAGACATCTGTTTCAGTTAGAATGTATTCATTCTTTCTCTGTTTGTTTCCACACTATTTTGTACCTGCGTGCATTCAGTGGGTTTGGACTGTGTGTTGCTCCTTAACTGTTGAATTCAGGTAATGCCACAGATTTATTAACAGGGTTATATAACTCCCTGGCTGAGCTCTAAAACACAGGTCTGCAGTGGTGTTTCTCCTAAGTGAAGGGAATGGGGAGGCTGGGTTGCACTTATTAAGGGGCCAGTGTATATTCTTGTGCCTGAATTCAACACTGACTGGGGAAGATCGGCATGCATTGCTTTTCAGCAAGAATTTGGATAGTCTGCTCCTGGTCATGGGGAGGGTTAATCTAAACGTAAATCACTTCCTTCAAGTTCTGCGTATCGTACAGAGGGGACCTCACCCATGCATCAAAGCAAAGTTTGGGTGCAAGGAGAGGAGCCATTTGGAATTCTGCGGTCAGGTAATTTATAGGTGGGTTTGTTTTGTTTTTTCCACATATAGTGGGGAAAAATGATTCTCTGAGCCAATACTAGCTCATTCCTGACTAGATGGCCTAGTTTTTTCTCTAGTTACAGGATATCCAAATATTTTTGGCATGCCTTGCAGCAGGTTCAGATAAGATAGCCAGGCAAGTGCAGTAACCTTTTGCGGGGGGGGGGGGGGGGCTTTGGCAAAAATAGATGTTCTATTAAGTCTAGCTTGGGCTCCGTGTGATCCTAGCATTAACCCAGGACAAAAAGACATGCCTCTGGGGCATCGGGACATATGGGGTACTAAGTAACAAAGCAATCCTACTCAACTTTACACGGCCGACCTAAAGGACCAGCTGCGGTATCCTGAGCCTGTTCCCCTTCTCTGAGTGTAGGGCTGTCCGGGGCCTATGGGCCTCCTTGGATGTATGCCAGATCTGCAGCTGATGTACATACAAGGTGGCGGGGTAAGGCTGAGCTGGGCTGGGAAAAGGCTGAGGATATCGGTGGAGTGCACCACCGAAATCCCTGCCCTCTCCCAGCCCGGTTTGGCCAATGGCCTGCCTCCCAGCCCACCCTCCCCCTGCCCGGTGCCTGCACTTACATCCTGACTTTCCTCCACTGGTGGGTACCGAGTCTGGAGGGCGGTGGAGTAAGGGCTGCTGGCCTCTGCGCCTGCAGCTCTTACTCCAGAGTTGTCACAAATGTGCATGATGGCATGTTTGCGACAGCCTAGAGCAGTGAAGCACTCACTGCGCAGCTCTAGGACACAGGATCGGGCTGTAACAGCATATAAATGAAATAAAGGCATAACCTTCCCCTGTTTTCCCCGTTCACCTCCCTCTCCTACCTTTGTCACCTCCCCTGTGTCAAATTTTAGATTGTAAACTCCTGAGGCAGGGATCTTTGTGAAGCACCGTGTACATTGATGGTGCTTTCTAAATATAAAACAATAAATTGAGGAATGAAGTGGTGAAAACTGCCCGTGAATGCTCTGGACAGCAAGCATTAGGCTCTCCAGTGAAATGTGTACCAAAGAACAATTCAGATTCTAAATGGAATTCTTGTTAATTAGATGTCCAGCGTATTTTTATCCAAAGCAAACACAGAGAAATTAAATTATCAGCATTGCTTTAAAATCAAGAAATTTACATAGAGTTGCACGATTTCTCAGACACCTACTCATGATCCTGCTTTTTGAACATGTTGATATATCTACACTATTTTGTGACTTTTTTTTGTCTTGATTCCCCTCCCACAAAAACATTGAAATATAATTCTTTGGAGAGTTCTTGGCACCCTTGACAGCTAAACTAGATTAAAATGTCTTTTTTTAAGGTATGTATTTTTCTTTAGAATTGAATTTGTGTACAAAGTTAAATTATCTAAAAATACCGAATACTTAAAACAAAAATATGATAGTCACATTTTAAGTACCCAGTCTCTTTTTAGTTTTTAGTTCTTGAAACTATACGGTAATTTAGTTTGGGTTTGGGCAGGTTTATGTTGGCTCCTGCAAGCTGTGGTTTCTGGAGGATGGAGTAAGCATTTCCGAATCTGGCTTCCAATTTGCACACCAGGCTGCTTCCCTTGCTACTTTTAATTATTTGGTTGAGCTTTCCTACATGCGAAGAGACTGTTAACGATCCGACTTTTCCAGCAGGCCTTTAATTAGTTGTATTGTATTTTTGCTGGCTCTTATTTGTTGTGATTTGGTTTTTATTGCTGCATCCTGCCTTGCTGTGTTAAATTGTTTTGTTTTTTATTTATTTGATTTATTGTTTTAGATTCCTTTTGTGAGCTTCCGTGAGTTGTGTTTGACGGGAAAGGCAGAGGATACAACTTCTCTAAATGGAATTTAAAAAAATTCTCACATTCCCAGCTAGTGTCTTAGTTGCTGTTCATTTTGTAAAATGTGAAGAACCTTTGTGGTATATTTCATGCTTCTAGTTGATCCTTGATGGAAGCTCAGTTTCATTAAAGGCTGTGACACACTGGGTCCACACGCAGCTTGAAAATCTTGGTGTGTCGTGTCTTTTTACAGATCACACCGCAACGCAGGAGAGCTGCGTTGCGGTGCGTTGCGGTGCGAGCAAAGTTGAACAAATCGAACTTTGGCCAATGAGAGACTGCTTTCAGTGCTGTGGGGGCAGGACACGAAGCGACGGCAATCGGAATCGAGTATGAAAAGACTTGATTCTGATTGGCTAACAGCAAGCAGGGAGTGGGGCAGGACGTCTTGCCCTTCTCCGTGCAGCTTCCTTCAGTGTAAACAGGGTGTGTCGCGGTGCAGCATGATGGCTACTCTAGCACCGCACTGTGACGCAGCGTGATGCAGCCGGTGTGTCACAGCCTTAAGTGCTGTATGTTATGGTCCATTGTCAGACGTTTTCTGTGATGCTTTCACAGAATCCTGTGGTATATTTGCCAGTAGGAACTTCCCCCTGCTTATCCATCTCTACCTGCGCTCAAGCTGTGTGGAGCAGTGTTTCAGAAGCCTCCCCAGACTTGTGAAACTCAATTTGCGTGTCTGGATATTTAAAAGACCTAAACAGATTTTTATTTTTTCAATATTTATCAACCTGAACAGATTTTTGAAAAGAAAAGCCCAAACCTTTTTCATGGAAGGCAAGGTTTTTTTGTTTTTTCACTTCAATATTTCTACAGAATCAAAAGCCTTTTTGAACTCCTTTTTTGTGGCCCAGGTTTGGACTTCTGCCTGTGTTACCACCCTGGAGACTCCAGGAGAGAGTGGGCTGGATGTGCAAGTAAATAAATGTAGAACATCTGGAACACACATCTGGGATGTTGAGCAGCACTGGAAAGGATTAAGACAGTAAACATACATGCCTGTAGCCTTGAAGGCAAGTTTGGGTTGTTGCTGACATCAGGGGCTAAAATTACTATGCTTGAGGTATACTTGACTAGACTTGTATTGTGCCCTTTTATAACAGATTAAAGCTTTAGTGAAATCTTGTGCCTCTGTTTCTGACAAAGCAAAATCTGGTCTCTATGGCTGTGGTATATTCTTTAGAGCAGAGTTCTGGACATGCAGCACTCAATCAAAATGTTCCCCTTCCCTAAACTGCTATTTGCCCTGCTGAGGACAATTTGCAGATATCCTATTACATGGCACTGTAGGTCTGCAACGTTGTCCCGTCCCCCAGTGGAAACTTGCCATGTAAAAGCTGCCCTGAACTTCCTACCTTCTGGGAAAGGAATGGCATGATAAAGTAGCCCAGAAATGTGCTCTTTTCTTCCTGATCACCCACCACCTTAACTGACCATTTGTCTTCTTTCTGGTGAAATGCTAACAGTCACGTCTAGCAGAGTATGACTGTTCCGGTCAGAATGGATGACTTGATTGCCAAGGATTAAGGTTCCATTCATCTTATCAAGGGACATACTGGAATGCCATATTAAGAGTTTATAGCGTTTATGTTCCTCAGTGAGAACAAACAAATCTACCAAAGCTTCCCATGATAATTTTTACTTATGAGAACGTCGCAGGGAACATTTACTTTCCTGACCTATCTTGGTAGTGACCTTTCTTGGGGAACTGAATCAGATTCATATTGATTCTGACTGAGTTAGCTAAGTAACAGAGACATACTCCTGATTATTATTATTTTTCTGACTTTGACTGGCTTGCCAAGCTGGCCCAGTTGTTTGGAAAGTAATTGTTAAATTGGATAGCAGCAAAGCAGCACTTCTTTACCTGGAGATCACTGAGCTCTGAATTTGTTTTTGCCATAAGGCAAATGCAGTGGTTGTGAGCCCTGAGCAACAGTCGTGGGTAAAATTGCTTCATCCTTTACCTGTGGATACAGCGATAGCAAACGTTAGTTGGCTTTTTGAAGCGATATCAGCTCAGCCAGCTGGCAACCTTACAAACATACAACCTGTCTTCTCTTTCTGTTCATTAGAAATTAACTATATTAATTGTCTTTGCTCTTATATAATAGTCAACTAGAATAAATTTAAAATGGCAAATGAATGGAATAGGTTGGCTCTCAGCAGGATCCCTGAGAGTTGTAGCATTTAGGAAGTCACTTCCTCATACCATCTCCATGTGGGGAGGTGGGACTTGATGAGTGCTGGATAGACCAGAACCATAAGCACAACTGGGGCTTCTGAAGTAGAGAACACCTTGACCTCTTAGTGGACTCTTGGTGACGTTCCCCTGCAAGCCTCCCATTGGATATGAGAGGTTGTATGCAGAGAAAAGTTAAATTATGTACTTAAATTATTATTATTTTATTATTAACAGTATTTATATACTGTTTTTCAACAAAAAGTTCACAAAGTGGTTTACAGACAAAATCAAATGATTAAATGGCTCCCTGTCCCAAAAGGGCTCACAATCTAAAAAAAGATGCAGAACACCACCAGCAACAGTCACCAGAAAGACAGTGAGCTGGGGTGAAAGGGGAACAGTTGCTCTCCCCCTGCTAAATAAAAGAGGAGCAATAATTGAAAAAGTGCCTCTTGCCCAGTTAGCAGGGGTAAATGTGACTTGCAGCCCAATCCTGTGTAACCTTGCACCGGTGTAACAGTAGATGCACTGGTGTAAGTGCACTTACACTGGTGCGTCTACTGTTACACCGGTGCAAGGTTACACAGGATTGGGCTGCAAGTCACATTTACCCCTGCTAACTGGGCAAGAGGCACTTTTTCAAGACTAATTGAAATAAATGGGACTTGTGTCCCTAACTTTTAATAGGTTGCCCTTCTTGTTTACTAGCCTGCAGAGTCAAACATAAAGCGTACACAGTTCTGTACTCCAGACTTTCACAACCTTGGCTAAAAGGCGAGTGCTGTGACTCCTAAGCTTGACACGGATGTTAGTAGGGCAGTTAAGCATTCTCGGAAGCTTCTCTTGACCCTGACGGCAAGAAATGATTCAAACGACTGTGGCAAGAAGCCCATTAAACTGTCCCTGTGGATGGAATTGCTGTGTCTCACTCTCTGCTTCCCCACTACTGTGCATCTGCCAAGCCGTACGATACTTTTTTCAACCCTTTATGGGTGTTGGATGGTGTTGGTTGGATAGAGAGTACATGAGGAACCCGTTCATAAGGACAAAGTCTGTCTTGGACAGACCTGGGCATTTTACGGCCCCAGGGCCACATCTGGCCCTATGGCTGTCCCTGACCGGCCCAGCCCGCATGAGGTTTAAAGGAAGACATGGAGCAGCTAATAAAGGTAAAATAATGCTCCCCCGTGTGCCGCCCCCCAGCCATTCTCTTACCTTAATTAGCTGCTCTGTGTCTTCCTTTAACAGACGCTATAAGCAGCAGCATGCAGCTTATAACATCTGTTAAAGGAAAGGAGCAGCTAATTAAGGTAAGAGAATGGCTGGGGGGGGCATGCGGGCGCTGTGGAGGAGGCTGCAGATCAGCCTATTGGTCTGACCCTCCACAACAGTCCCAGTTTCTCATGTGCCCCCTTAAGAGAATTAATTGCCCACCCCGGTCTTGGACCTTTGCTCAGAAGTCATCACATGGTAAAGAAAAGGTCATGTGAATGTTGCCCTTATAACAAACACATGCTTGTATGCGGTGTCTCTGTTACATGTGGCACTGAGATGGAGCAGGGCTGTCCAGTTTGTTTTGGCTCTAGAGCTGGTTTTTAACTAGTACTTAGTAAAATTACTGCAATTAGTCAATAGTCTGTCGTTCTTGTAAAAAGTGTTCCTGTTTCTTAACACACATGATTTATTCCCCTGAATTTGAAGAGCAAACATTATGTTAAGGGGAGCACTGTTGCCTCCAAGGAAAACATTGATAAATATTCCAATTAGGCATGAATCGGAGTAATATATTATTTATGTGTTCTCTCACTTAGTCGGCTTGTTTCTGTTTGTCCCATTATTTTCACTAAAGGTTTTCCTATTGACTGAGTTTTGCTTGTTGCTTAGTTTGAATTTCTTCTGATTGATTCTTCATCCGAAATCAATTCTTTGTAACTCGAGAAGCTACCGTGGCAATAATATTAGTAAGCCAGAACAAGTGATGTGACTCCAAAGCAGAGAATGGGGAAAAGTTGTCCAGTAAATTGTTCTGTAACAAGCCAAGTCATGTGCTGCATACAAAACTGCAGCGGGCTATTTAAGTTGGGTCAACATGAGTTGGTTACTCCGCGTCCAGATGATCCCTACTACTCTCAAAACAGAGCCAGGTTTTCAGTCCTTTTTTTTTTTTCAGAACTCGGATCCCAGTTGCTCCAAGGCACGACCGAGTTCCTCTTGGGCCTTCACCTCCTGGCAGATAAAAGTGAAGCCCCCCTCCTCAAACTTGGCATACTTCAGGCTGCATGAATTAGGACAGGAATGCCCCATCCGGAAACAGTACATCTCCCAAAACTGTGTACTGCTTAATTGTACAACTCTTCAAGCCCACTGTTCATGAATTGATGAAGAGTCTATTTGGAAAGAGCAGTTACAAAAAATCCTAGGAAGCCATATTTGTTTCTTGGGAGTGGTGGCACGCCGACTAAAACAGTCCAAAAACCAAAGCAAGGTACCGTAATATATTTATTGGGATTGACTAAAATGTCACAAAGTAAATACCAAGCTATCAAGATCTCCAGGACTCTTCTTCAGGCTGATTATTAAGCAAAACAAGGCAAGGGGAGCAGGAGAGAAAATTTGGGTGTGATGGAAAAGTCTGAAGAGTCTGTAACAGTCTTAAGATGGAGTACAGAGAATTTATGTAGATTTATCATAATTTGGTTAGGCTCTGCTAGGTGAGAGACAGATTTCAATTTGCACCAAGCGCCACTGGGGCAAAGAAACAAAAATGGCTGTTCTCGCATTTGTTTGGAAATTAATGCAAGTCTAGTCTCGAAGCAGCATTTTTTTTTTTTTGAAACTTATTACTGAATTTTCAGTGTACCAGGATCTGGCAAAGCTGGAATGTCTTTGTCACAGCTGAAGCCCTGGGCTGATTGGAGATGAAAATGCCAGGATTCAACCCCAAACCTTTGGTTTTCAATCCAGTTCAAGCCTCATAGTTTCCCCCTTCTTCTTCAGATCACTTTGTTGATTCTCATAGAAAATTTCCACTGCTGGGTTGGTTGTATCGGTGTAACCTAGTCTCTCCCCTGCCTTTGGCCCAGTCCACATCTTGGCCCCAAGCAGAGTAAAAGTCCCAAGATAGGTGGTTAGCCTGGTCTTTGGACATGTGTGCCTTCGCTTGCAGAATCAGGCACAGAGTTCCAAGGATGTGGAGCTAATTTAGCTGAGCCATTAGGGGAATTGGCCACTGTAGTTTTGGGGGTTATAGATTTTCTAGTGTAAAAAAATGACCCAGAGATCTTGATGCTATCACACACTGGGCGAACCCAAGATATTTTGACTACTGAAACAGGTTGCCAAATGCCGCTGCCCATTTTCCCCATACACACACTTGTCCCTCACTCCCTTATCTGACTGTACCTGTTGTGCCAACTCTGCTAGGTTGGCAGTGAGAGAGAGCTTTGCTATCCCTGGTGGCAGCAGCAGTGGAGGTGGAAGAGAGGGCAGCAGTGAGTGGATACGAGAGGCAGGCTGGCTGGCGGACTGGACTGGTGCTTAGAGGAAACTTTCAAATCATATTTATACAGGCAAGGAGTAACTTTGGTCATTGCTGAGGTTTGGACATCCTTCAATGGTGTAATTTCAGTATTTCGTAGCAATGATGACCCAGCCAGAGAAATTTAAGAAGTTAGCGTGGTCTCAAATTATGACTTTTAAATTGTCTGGTATCCTGACAAGTAGTCCCTTGGAAAAGTATGATCCTGTGGAAAAAATTGTAAAGTGGATACAATTAAAAAAAACAAGGGACTTTCGGGAAAGACTTAGGCCGGATTCACATTACACGAATCCCGGCGCGTCACAGAGATGCGCAGAGCTCTTTGTCAGCATTTTGGAAGCAAGCGGAGCAGCTGCGCTCTCCCTTGTACAAGATGGTGAAAGCCATCTTTTGAGCCGGTGGGTTCGCGGAGCTTGGGGGCGGGTTCGCAGAGCTACTGCAGCCACCAATCGCATGAGAGGGAGAGGAGCCATGCCATGCCAATCAGAACTACTTCCAATCTGTAAGCTGCGCTTTCTTAAGAAGGCGGGACAGCAGGAGGGACTACAGGCGGGAAGACACTCCCCAGCTCCAAGCGCGTAGGCAGGGGCAGGGGCATCCGCGCCTGGATTCGTGTAGTGTGAATCAGCCCTTAAGGAAGAGGAAGAAGAAGAAGAAAGAGGAGGGGGAGGGATGGAAGGTGTAATATCAAAATTAAAAAGGGATTATATTATTTTTGTGGGGAATATTACTGGAGTTAATGTTATATAAAAGAAAAATGTCTTATTTAAAGAAATAAGATATGATTTGTTTTTAAGGAACTCGTATAAAAAGTGATGGAAATTTTTTGAAAAACTTGAGGTTTTGTTTTCTTACCAAATTTGAAGAAAAATGGGGTGACTTAATAAATTTAAAATATTTGAAGTGTAAATTAACACTTTTAGATGGTAAAGAAAAAGTTAGTTAACCCCTTTGTGAATAAAAGAAAAAGAATGTTTTATTATTTGAAAAGACTTAAATAAGATGTGTGATTTGTTTTCAAGAATCTTATATAAAGGGGATATAGAATTTTTTTTTTTTAGACAGAAAAATTTGGAAGGTTTTTATTTTAATAAATTTGGAGAAAAATGGGGTGGCTTTATATATTAAAGTATTTGAAGCGGGAATTAAGATTTTTAGACGATAAAGGAAAAGTTAATCTTTTTGTGAATAATTGGAAACCACTTATAGATTCCTTAAGAGAGAGAGTGAGAGAAGAAGTGATGAAATGTGGATTTAATGAATAGTATATTTAGAGATATAGGCTTAGTTAGATATTATAAGTAGAAAATAAATAATAGTATACAGTTGGATTTATTGCTTCGCGCTTGCTGTAATCTTTCGTAATATGTTGTATTGTTTTGTTGTATTGTTTTGTTTAGTTTAGTAGTTTACTAATAAAAATTAAATATATATTGGAGAAAAAAAGGAAAAGTATGATCTCTCTACTTTGTGCCAAAGCAGTAGAAGTTATTTTTAAATGCATCCATCCACCTGTCTCCCTTCCTCAAACTTAGTCAGTATAACACCCATTCTTTTCTTTTTTTTTCTCGTAGTGATAACCTGCTACGGAGAGCTGCATGCCAAGAAGCCCAGGTAATACCATTTAACAAGATCAAATTAGATTAAAATCCCCTTCTTATCTCACTTGTGCAGGATTCTGGAGATTCTCCCAGCAGGTCTTTCCTACGTGACTAGCCTGACAATGGGGCTGTCTGTATTCTTTTGCCACACTCCTACAAGGCGCTTTCTCCTTCCTGCAGGGCCTGTGCTTTGCACCTAATTATAGCTTACATTCAGTGCCAGCGCAGATTATTCAGGAGCATCATGAAGGTGTTTTTTGGTTTGTTTTTAGTATTCAGTATGACAGTTCTGGAAACTTAATTACCTGTACTGCTTCTATTCAGTAAAGTTATGGGTCGGAGATGATAGGACTGACAACTCTGGAGATTGAAATCCCATTTGATCAACTACCAGAGCAGAGAGCAATCAAAGTGTAGCGTTTTCCCTCCAATTGGACCTGGTAGTCCAGTATCTGTCCAAAAAGGGTGTGGAGGGAAGAATTCTGAGGGATCAGGAAAAGGGCAGATTTATTTTATTTCTATATCCTTTGTTCTGCTTCCTAGTAACTTATGCCCTATGCATTGTACTGTCAAGTTTATTGTACTCCAAATGTTCTAAAAGTCTGGCTGTGTTGGAAGTGTTTGATGGTCATTTCTTTGACAAGGCTAGAGATGAAAAATGTTCAGAAATGTTTGAAGGCAGAGAAGAGGGACTTCTTAACACCATCTTTGGGAATATTTGCCATATTACCTATACTGTACACAGGGGGGTCGGCTGATGTGGGGCCGGGGGGCGGTGGGCCCCAGGGCGCAAGGGCGGGAGGTGGTGCGGGGGGGCGGGAAACATCCTAGGTTTCGGTTTTGTTTTTGATGTTTTCCGGGTTTTTTTTCGCTTTTTAAAAAGGTTTTTTAGGTGTAACGGGGATTCTAGGTCTATGTGTTTGCTTTGCTGCACTTATCTTTTGTATCTAGGGCCTCCCGACGATCTCTCCAGCGACGATCTCGCTCCTCTGCTGCCGCTCTGCGCAAAGCAAACAGCCATCACAGAGTTCACGCATGCGTGATGGCTGTTTGCTTTGCGCATGCGTGAACTCTGTAACGCTTAGGCTTACAGAGTTCGCGCTAGCAGAGCGGCAGCAGAGGAGCGAGATCGTCGCTGGAGAGATCGTCGGGAGGCCCTAGATACAAAAGATAAGTGCAGCAAAGCAAACACATAGACCTAGAAGCCCCGTTACCCCTAAAAAACCCGCTGGAGGCCCCGTTACCCTAAAAAACCTTTTTAAAAAGCCGAAAAAAACGGGGAAAAAAACGGAAAAAAAACAAACAAAAAAAGAAAGTAATTAGCATAATTATGTTAATTAGTAATTATGCTAATTACTTTGGGGGCATCGAGGGGTGGGCCCCACCCTGTTCTGGGGCTAGGATCGCCACTGTTACATATTACCTATACAGTACATGCTAGGTAGTTATTCCTAGGGATCAGAAATCCTGTGTAAAATATACCTACTATGATATTAGTATGCACATAGAAAATAAACTTGTTTGCAAAGAAACAGTTGAGAAATAAAATATTTAGGATCCTATTTGAAATCTGCATCTTCAGTGCTGAATAAATATATTTTCTTAGAGAAGATTCATTCTTCCATGTAATTAATCTGTGAAACTCCTTGCCACATGATGTTGTGATGGCACCTGCCCATGATGCTTGGACAGATTTATGGAGGAAAAGTCCATCACAGGTTACAAGTCATGACTACATGCAGCCTCTTGGTTTTAGAGGTAGCCTATCTTTGAATGCCAGATTCAAGGGAGTGGCAACAGGATACGGGTATCTTGTTGCCTTGTGTGCTCCCAGAGACATCTGGTGGGCCACTGTAAGCTATAAGAAACTGGGCTTGATGGGCCCTTGCCCTGATCCAGCAAGGCTTTTCTTATGTTCTTATCCTGGCAAAATAAGCCTAGATAGTTGTTACATTCTTAACATAATTGCTATATGGAGCTTTCCTTTATTCTGGTTTTTCTTTCAGATAAAATAACTTGTATTTTAGGGGAATTATCTGTAGTGAAATTCAAGGAGTTACAGAGCATTAAGCGCAAGGAGAAACGGTGTGGCCTTGTTCAAACGCACATGTACTTCTCTGGTTTCCAACATCAAATGTTTTGCTTGTGTGATTGTGCTATGACAGATACAAGACTACAGACACAATTGTTTCACTTATCATTGAATCATCTCAAACACAATGCCTTTCAGCAGAGTTAGGTCACACCTTCAACTGACAATCCAGAATAGAGGAACGGAATGACATCTGTAATACTCTGGGTCTGTTTGTGTTATGGGGGGAATAGAATACAGGAACTGTTTCAAGTGACAGAAGAAATGGTTAAATAGGAAAGAGTTTTATTTGTCGAAGTAGGATATACAGGTATAGTAGCCATGTAAAAGAAAATCCAGCAAAGATAAAAACAAAGTCTAAAACCACTCGTGTTAATCCAAAACATTAGAATCAACACTTGTGGACTGAATTCTAATGTTTTGGATTAACATGAGTGGTTTTAGACTTTGTTTTTATCTTTGCTGGATTTTCTTTTACATGGCTACTATACCTGTATATCCTACTTTGATAAATATAACTGCTGGCCATGACAGCTTTCGATCGAAATTAGGAAAGAGTTTTCTGAAATCATCTCATAAAATTATTTCCCACACTCTGTGTTTAGGATTAATAAATGATTGCAAAGGTTCTTGATCTGTTTCTTCCTCCCCTTCTTTAAAACTGGAATGTTCAGAGTTATGCCTCTATATAAAAAGCAATCCTGTCAAAAAGATGACTTGTAGAAGGGGCAGGTTGGTGGTTTGGAGCAAACAAATGTATGTCGCTTCCCCTACTTTTGTAAATAATTAGATGTTTTTAACAGCTGTATGAGACCAGAGAATTATGAATGCAGACACTCATTTTCCCTGATTTCCCTCAAGAATGCAAAAGTGATAGAATTAATTACTGACTTTTCCCATCTGTTCTTCAAACATGTCAGTTTGATTTCCTCTGTCCTTTGCCCCCATGAATCACTGTCTCACAAACCTTCTGCCTCCTCTTTCCTGTTGCAGTAAAATAAATAGAACATAGTTGAACATTAAATTCTAACGCATTCTAAATTTCTCTGCTCTAATAATTGCAGTGGGTTTGGTAATTTTTATGAATTGCCCCTTTGAAATGCTGCAGGGCTCTCTTAATACAACCATTTCAGCGGCCTCATTTATACTTCCATCACCAAAAGCATTGAGAATAAATTCATTGATTATCATTGTTATGGTTGCATGGGGCTACTCCTTGTTAGTCAGCTTGCAGCATGGTGAGGCAGATGTTTCCAGATAGGCCACTAGAGCAAGCTGCAGATGTATAGGGTTTGCAGCATTTGCAATAACACTATGTGAGCATGAGGTGTACATAGTTTGGTTTGCTTCCAGTTTACACACTGGCAGTGATAATGCTTAATGTAACAATGAATTGGGCGTCTTGAATACCCTAAAATAGCAAGGAGACCCTGCTTGCTGGGAAGAAACAGAGTAAATCCGCCTTCCCCTCACTAAACCAGTTCCTTTGTGGGCTGAGAAAGGAGTCCAGTAACCACCAAAATAACACTGAAATGTCGTATTTCAACTGCAAGAACAAAGGGAAAATATTATCATTTATAATTAGAAAATCTTGCTTCTCTCTGTTAGGTATTTGGGAACCAGATCCTTCCTTCCAGCATGCAGATAAAGAAAGCGACAGTATTCCTCAATCCTGCAGCTTGCAAAGGGTAAAATTGCCTGCCGTTTTTTCCTTTCCTAGCCTCCCTGCATCTCTTCTTTATGCCTTCCTTTGTGTGGAGCAGTCACTGGCATAAGTCAAAGTCTTATTCCCTGTTCTCTCTAAACCGTATGTTATCGGACCTCCATAAGCTGTATTGCCCATAAACTGTATTACCCAGACTCCCATCTCTCAGGGCGGACGGGTTCCATTTTGAAGATGTATAACTGAAACAGCCAAGGGTCAGAGCTTGCACTCCAAGATCTCTGCCTCAGCAGAGTAGGAACCTTGGCCACGTACCACAAGCCTTTGTGAACCATATACAAATACCTTGCGCCACCCCAGTGAACAGGAGAGCCAGTGCACAAAGAGCCTTTCTGGCCAGATGCAGTCAGGCACATGGCTGCCTTAGCTACGCCTATCAAACACCTGGAAGAGCCTTCCTGCTGTGCCTTCCCCACCCAGTGGCTTATGATAATGTGCTAATCTCTTCAGCCATCCACTCTGGAATGCTCTCTCTCATGCCTTGTCTGACTTTCTTGATAGTTAAAAACAAGCTTTCAGGCTCCCCTTTGCTGGTGCCAGTGTGGCTGTACCTGGCTACTCATAGCTGTGTTCAAAAGCCTCTCCTTTGCTCTGCTCCCTTTTACCTGCCCTGACCGATCGGGGTTCACCTTTTCAATCCTCTGGAGACCTGTTAACCCTGGTTTTCCCAGCCCCTGTGTGTTCCTCTTCTGAACCCCCTTGTAAACTGCCACCCGCCTTGTGCTGCATTAAGGTATCCTTAAGCTGAGCCTTAATGCAGAGTCTGGGCAGACTCAGAGCTGAAATGGCTAAGCTTCCCAGAACTACACGGAGGCTGTGCGCGTGTTGAAGATAGCTGAAGGTGGTGGTCTTGCCTAGAATCCAAACCTGTGCGTGGTGCTAAGAGAATTTTGGAAATGTTTTGACAGCTGCCTCTAAAAGCCTGATTGCAGAAGGAAGCAGCTTGGCAGTAATGCATATGAATGTGCCTCCCCGATAAGTTTCAGATTCCGTAAACTGCATCTAGGTCTGACGTCTTTGTCACACTCTACTAATGTTCCATCACCGTCTAGCATGACTAAGTCTTTGTTCTCACAAACAGCAGATGAGCTGGTAAACCTGTGTCTGCAATTGGGGTTCATGTGATGGAATGTTCCTCCATGAAAACACGTTCCTGTATGCAGAGGAGTGTGTCAAGGAGGAAGGGTTCTAGTATAGCCCTCTCCTTGACCTGCTAATTTTCTAAGTGCAGGGGCTTGTTTTCTTTTGGGGAGGGGGAGAGACTTTCGATCATGTGGTTTCCCCACCTGCCGCCTGGTAGTACAGTTCAGGCACAAATTGAGCACCTCATCTGCTGTCGGGATATAAATCACTGAAATAGGACAGGGCCATGTAAATGGAGGAGAGTAGGTCTGTAGACAGGAACTGGCCAGTTCCCCAGTCACTCCCATTCAGTCCTGCAAACTGGAACTCAATTTTATTTATTCTATTTATACCCTTGTTTTTCAACCAAGATAGTAGCTTATTTAAAATGTATAGAGAGGTGCAAGTTTGATGGAGATATGTGGGGGCTAATTGCGGCAGAGTCTTTACTCCAGGCGAAGGGGGCGTAAAGGGCTCCAAATGGATGTGGGGGCTGTCTGGTGGTAAAAATGCCAGCACACAGGAGTAGCCCTTTTGTTGATCAGCAGAGGCGGTTCAGAGAAGCAAATCTTGCGTCTCCCTCCAGGCTCTGGGATTGCCAAGGGGCTGGGGCAGCTTTAGTGCCCACCTCGGTGGTATTCCCAGTTGCATGTCCTACTTTCTCCCATATGAGTGAATGGCTGCCATTCATTTGGAGACGCTGCCCTGTATGCTCCCGCCCTTTGGGGTTAGACAGATGGCCGCTGGACCTGGGCACCCCTTCTGTGCATCAGTAACGTTCTCTTGGCACCTACACGGTTGTCATTGGGGCACTGAGCAAAGACCATTTGATTCAGCTTATTCAGCAGTGTTTGCTGTTGCTTTTGTACTTGTTAAATTGTTGTTTTTTTAAAATGATGTTTTTAAATGCAGTAAGCTGCTTTGAGTGTTAATGGAAATTCTGGATTGAATATTTTAAATTTGATGTACTTGGGGACAGTGTGGTGGTGGAGTCAAATGTGCCCACAGCCATGGCGGGTGGTGGCCCACTCTCTCTCTCTGGACAGAGACTCCACTGGAGGGGGGCAAAGTGTCTCTGTGCATGCGGAGATGTTTTATGGCACATCTGCCAGAGGTATCTACATTATGCAGACCATCCCTCCTCACTCACCTGTCATAATAATGGTCATTTTGCTAGCTGAATAGATGATCCATGTGGCCTAAACTGTATATTGCAGCTGAAACTTATTTTTGTTAGGATAGGAGTCTTGCAAAGTACACGTCTTTTAAAAATATCCCTTATTTAAAGTCTTTGTTTTCTGCTCCCTAGGTACTATAAATTATTTTTGCAGAATAATTTATAATTAATAGCACAGTTATTTATTATGCAGTAAGAGGCATAAAAATGCATGAGAGCATTACCAAAACAAGGTCAGGTAATTTTTTTGTATTACTGAATAAAGCAAGTAATATTTCCCCTTCAAAAGTCATTCTTACCATACCAACTAAGGACTAGTATTTGAAATCTCATTGATTGGGTGATAATACATACTGTAATTGGCTGAGCGCTTGTTTTTTTTGGGGGGGGGGGCTTTTAAAAGTAAGTAATGAAATGATTAAGTAATGAAACTTAAGTTCAATAAGTTTGTAGAGACAAGAGAAAGGTCATATATATGGGGCGGGGGGGCGGGAGAGAGATGGCCTAAGTGGGTCATACTAATGAATCCTAATGTCTGGACTTGGGCTAAAAGAGGGGCCCTGCACCTAAGTTTGTAGAGACAAGAGAAAGGTCATATATATGGGGCGGGGGGGCGGGAGAGAGATGGCCTAAGTGGGTCATACTAATGAATCCTAATGTCTGGACTTGGGCTAAAAGAGGGGCCCTGCACCTAAGTGGCAATCTGGTGCATATTTCCCTGGGAGTAAACCCTACTGAACAGGTGGGTCCTACTTCTGAGTAAACATGCATATCATTGCACTGTGCGTATACTCATCTGAAAGTAACTTGCTCATTAGTGTATAAATTTTTTATTTTAGGTATTTCTATATATAATAATAAGGGCTGGCCCAGTTGTGAGGTGAGGCAGCAAATGTGCACAGGTGGCACGCTGTGTCTGTTGGTCACTTCTGCAGCTGCCTCACCTCGCCCCCATTTTGCCCCCTTAAATCTTCCTCCTGACTCTGCTGCTCTTTGGCTTGAAAGCACAGCCCTGCTCCGCTATTCCCGGGTTTCTTGTCCCCGTCCCCCCAATATGCTATTTCAAACAACAGAGTAGACCCCAAAGTAGAAATCAGGTAAGGCTGGCTCTGTGCGTGCGTGCGTGCGCTTTCTACTTCTGGGTCTACTTCCAGGTCTGGGTGACAACAACAACAAGAAAACCGGGAATAGAGGAAGCAGGGCCATGCTTTCTAACCAAAGAGCAACAGAGTCGGGGGGGGGGAGATTTAAGAAGGCAAAATGGGGGCGAGATGAGGCAGCTGCAGAAGTTACCAACAGACACAGCGTGCCACCTGTGCACATTCGTGTGTGTGTGTGTGTGTGTGTGTGTGAGAGAGAGAGAGAGAGAGAGAGAGAGAGAGAGAGAGAGAGAGAGGGTGGGTGGGTGGGTGGGTGGGTGGGTAACGGTGGTACTGGTGGTAGCAGCAGCCTTCCAGTGGGAAGAGAACTACCACTGCTGTCATTGCTGCCGCCGCCTCTGCAAATACGACTGTGGCAGCCACTAATTTCTTTGCTTGCTGTTCCCACTGCCTCCTTGGCGAGTAAAGGGGGGGCAGGCAAGCAGGCTGGGTGCAGTAAATGCAGTAAGTAAATGCTTTCTTCTCTTTGATCGTGGGGGAGGAAGTAGGCAGACTAAAGCTGCCTCCACCTCCTCTCTGACATCCTCTGCTTCTAGACTGGGGCAGAGGGCAGTGATGGGGGGGGGGCTTCAAGTACCATTTCCCCTTGGGCTAAGCCTGTATAGGATATACGTATTTTATGTTGTTGTTGTTCAGTCGTTAAGTCGTGTCCGACCCTTCGTGATCCCATGAACCATATCCCGCCAGGCCTTCCTGTCCTCCACTATCTTCCTGAGTTCGCTCATTTCATACATACATAGAGATCCCACTTGGGGGCAACAGTGGGAGAGGACTCTTGCCTTCATGCCCTATCATACGAGCCATTTTCTTTTGTGGTCCAAGTTTCCTTTCTGTTGCCTGATGGGGCGCACTCTATAGGGCACTTCTAAACATCACAACATTCTCCCCCAGCTGAGCCCAAAGCCGGAGCTCCATAGATGGGTTTTATGCTGCAAAATTATTGGGGGAATAAATTGAACGCAATTAAGCATTTGAGTAAACAGTACTTGAATGTGACTAAATATTATTCTCTCCCTCTGCTCCTGTCTTGTACCTCTATTGCAGGGATGTGGATCAAGTCTCTGAGCCCAAGTCTCAAGTCAAGTCCCAAGTCTTTGCCCCCAGGTCCCGAGTCTTTGGTTGCGGGTTGCGAGTCCCTATCTATTTAATGGGGAAAACGGGTTTGAACCTGGATTTTAAAAGGCTCCAAGTCTCTTTTGAGTCTTTTACAATTGCCAAGTCAAGTCTAAGTAACTGAAGCGACTTGAGTCTGAGTCAATAGACTCAAGTCTACATCACTGCTCTATTGTACAAAAATCACTGAGTGTTCCCCACGCACGTGTCATTGTGACATTAGCCTCAGGAGCCCCTTCTTGGGCTCTCTAGGGCCCATCTTGTGATGTGCAAGGGTGCTTGTGGAGCCGTTGCAGGGGACCAAGAGTGCTCATTCAGCATCTGGTTCCCTTACATTGGGTCTGTAATTTTCTCCCACCTCTACCCATAACTGCTA
The DNA here is from genome assembly GCA_026170595.1 of Plestiodon gilberti rubricaudatus. Lineage (NCBI taxonomy): Eukaryota > Metazoa > Chordata > Lepidosauria > Squamata > Scincidae > Plestiodon > Plestiodon gilberti. The sequence goes on from JANXHW010000005.1 coordinate 114,280,961, forward strand.
GAATTGGTCATGTGAGCAATGGCATGCAAAACAGTTTGTTTTTATTATGAACATGTTTTGGATTATTAACCTTGACGTGCCTAAGCATAACCTTGACATGCCTAAGGCCATAATAACCTGTCATCTCTTACTTTTCTAGCAAAGCGAGGAACCTTTTTGAAAAGAATGCTGCCCCGATTCTGCACTTGTCTGGTTTGGATGTGACTGTTGTGAAGGTAAGAATGGACTTGTCCTTTCTTTTCCTAGTGCATATCTTCCTTTCTGGTGGTTATTGATCAGAATCCACTAGTTGCTAGAGGAGAAGCCAAAGAGGATCGTAGATAAATGTGGTAGCCAAGGGTTGCTATTTTATTTCAAACAAGAGGGGAGTTGGACGTAGACCTGGAAGATCCATGTTCAAATTCCCACTTAGCCATGAAAATTCCTGGTGTCCTTGGGCCAGTCACTATCTCTCAACCTAACCTACCTCACAGGGTTGTTGTGAGGACAAAAGGAGGGGAGGAACTATGTACACCACCCTGAGCTCCTTGGAGGAAGGGCGGTATAAAAATGTGAAAAATAAATTCATGGAGGTCAGACAGGTCAATCAGTCGATACTAATAAGATGGTGCTGGGCTACCTCTGTCTTAGTGGCAGTATGCTTCTGAATACCACTTGCAGGTGAGCAGTGGTGGGAGGGGGTATGTGCCCCATTCTCTCCTGCTTGTGGGCCACTGTTGGACACAGGATACTGGAATAGATGGTCCTTTGACCTGATCTGGCAGGACTTTTCTTATGCAACCACATATTCCTGCCCATTTACCCTGGCACCAATCCTCTTCTCTTCCTCTGTGGTTTCCTTTTTGTCTGTTTTCAATTGTGAGCCTCTCAGGGCAGGGGCATGTCTTACCTTTGATTGCAAAGTGCAGTGCACATTGATGGTCCTACACAAGTGAATAATATATGTATATCTCAACTCCTGCATGTGCGCGCACACACACACACACACACACACACCCACACACCCACACACACACACACCCACACACCCACACACCCACACACCCACACACCCACACACACCCACACCCAAAATGGGGGATTTTGTAGGCTTTCTGAGAACACTGTACTAGTTTTTCCATTATTATTATTATTTTCTGGGGAGTGCAATAGGAACACAGGAAGCTGTTTATACTGAGTTGGACCATCTTGTTCCAGTGTTTTCCCCTCTTGACTGGTAGCAGCTCCACAGCCTCTCAGCCAGAGGCCTCACCCCAGCACTGACACCTGAGATTCTTTAACTGGAGGTGTTGGGATTGAGTTGCGATCTTCTGCTCCCACGTGTTCTGCCCCTGAGCTCTGGGCCCTCACTCTCCATTGGTCAACAAAATGATGGCGAAAGTCCAAGGGGTTATTTTATTGAAGGTTTCACGAGTTCAGCAGTATGTTGCTGTCCAATGGTTGGACTGGGAGACCCTTGCAAATACCTCCAGTGCTTCAGATGTAGTCTGAGTCGTTCAATAGGTGGCGTTGTTTGCTTAACAAACTAGTAGAGCATTCTGGATGCAGGGCATGAAATGGTCTGCAAAAACTGCATTTATTTGCTGGAAGGAGTCAAACCATCCATTACTCTCACAACTTTTTTTTTTTTTACCCAAAAAGCGATTACAGGTTTTGAAATAAATGCTTCTAATTTAAGATAAATATGGTCTGCTTTCAATGTCCATACTATTTTTTAGTTGGCTGTAGAAATATATTGTTAAAAATCACTACTGTGTATTGTATTTTAGAAGTCTGCATATGCATAGAGAGCTAAAACACACAGTTTTCCTTTGGGGCAGGCAGCACTAAGCACAATATGTTTCTGAGCTCTGTTTCTATCTCAGACAGATTATGAAGGGCAAGCAAAGAAGTTGCTAGAGCTGATGGAAAACACAGACATGATCATTATTGCAGGAGGGGATGGAACTGTGCAGGAGGTATTGTAAAAACTCTTTAATGTTTTCACTCCCACTCCCCATGCCCTATCCATCGTGAAAGCAAAGAAACGGATCCTGAGTTTTGGGTATGGAGAAATGTTTCAGAAGTCATTTTGAGTCATTGTGGGGGGGGGGGAGGTTGTGGGAGGGGGGAGGGAATATCTGCAGGTAACTGGGCTAAAGAGGCACTTTTTAAAGTGGTGGTTCTCTTATACTTTGCAGCTGGATAGCAACTCTCCCTATTCACCCATACGTAGTGTCTTTGGCTGTTTACTGGTGCCGTCTGTGAGAGAGTGAGAGTGGGAGAATTGTGAGCCCCTCGGGGACATAGAGCCATCTTTTGTTGTTGTGAAACTGCTTTGTGAACTTCTTGTTGAAAAGCAGTATATAAATATGTTTCGTAGTCTCAACCTGAAAAGGTGTAGGCAGAAAAAGATGCGGTCATCTTGAGTACACAAGATGTAGGAGGTAGGATTTGGGGATTACTGTCACCTTGGCTATGGTTGGTAGTGATTTTTTTTTAAAAAAAATTGTACAAAACATTCTTGCTACTTGTGTGTGCTGACTTTTCATCCATGCTGTGATCTGTATTTATACTATTGCAATTCTTTTGCTTTGTGTTGCTGGCAGAAACCATATATCTGTCCCTGAAAATGTTTAGTAATCTATATTTTAAAAATAGTCTTGCCACGGCACTTGGCTTAAGTCCTTCTGCATTCAAAGGTAATTCCTACTACATATGTAACTATTGAGAAATAATGACTTCTTGCTCACTGGAGATTTCAGAAGAAATAAAGAAGTCACAAATAAATGAATCTAGATTAACTGAGTACTTTGAGTTCATTTTCTTTCCAAGCTCTGTTGGCGCAGGGACACATCTGCACAATACTTACTTCAGAGTTGAGTATTTTGTTGTAAGATCATGCAGCTGAGTTAAGGCCAGCTTCCTGCTGATAGCGTGGGGGGGGGGGGAGGCTCTTAGAGAAAGCAGATAGCTGCCTTTTCAAGAGACTCTTCCTGCTTAGGGGCTGCAGCTCCTGTCTGGGCACAGTGCCCTGTGGGTCTCAGTGTAGCACATAATTGCCTGGTTTCCTGCCTTTTTTTGTACCATCATACTCTACTGTGTTTCTTAATCTAGTCCTCCTGGAGTTTAATGAAAAAAGAGAATGAGTTGTAAAGTTGCATTTCATTTGAAGAGCAAATGTATTTTTGTTTAAGGTGCTGTTTCTAGTTTGGTACTTCAGAATGAGATGCACAGTGTAGGTGATAATATTGTAGTGGATAAACTGTAGTGGCTTAAACTCTTCTTGAATAACTTGGGGGGGGAGTTATCCATCAGGGTAGTTTAAGAATATTTACGACCCCCCCATATCCACAGATCTGCGAATAGTGGATACGGGGGGGGGGGCTATATATACACCACTTTTTAACAAAGAGTAGTTCACAGAGCAATTTACATAGCAAAACAAATTAATAAATGGTTCCCTGTACCTAAAGGGCTTGCAGTCTAAAAAGAGGTGCAGAAAAGGCATCAAATCAGACCAAAAATTGAGGCATGTTCTATATATCAAAACTGGTGGTATGTCAGCTGGTTGTTTTGACAGTAAAGGCAATTTCTGGCCACACTTGCACAGAAATGGTTTGCCAATGCAAGCTAAAATGACTTTGTTCATTTCAGGTGATAACTGGACTTCTCCGAAGGACAGATGAGGTAAGGCGTATTCTTCTATTGCCTCTTTTCAGCAGAAATTCCCAGGAATCCTTTGATATTTCTTTTCATATGTATCTTTTGCATAATAATAGTTAGGCCCTGCTGGCTTCTTGTATTTTTGGCTTCCATTCATTTTTGGCCTTGTTCCCAGGGAGGTGGTAAATGTGTGTCTCACCTATGCCACTTGATGCTGCCTTGGAGGCTGTCGTGTTTGAGGAGAATGCAGAATTTCTTGCATCTAGAAAACTAGCTGTGTGTGTGTGTGTGTGTGTGTGTGTGTGTGTGTGTGTGTGTGTGTGTGTGTGTTTCCATTAGAAACAAACTTTTCAGTGAGATATATGCATTACGTTAAGCCTATGCGGCTGCTTGTTGACAAAACTGTATTCCAAAATGTCTTATCAGAACCTGACAAAAAAGGCAATTTAATGATTCTGTTAAAGATCTGAGGAGGCTGTTAGCAACCAGAACTGTGCCTGCTGTACAGAACTACTTTGCCTTCTTATAGAAAGACAAAATTATGTTTCAAGCATCAATGTAAAGCATTACAGTTCTGTCTGAAAAATTTTAAGCCTTCAAATGTCTACAGTTGAAAGGAAACTAGGCAAAAGGAATGACATGCTGTGAAGATGTCTCTCTCTCTTTTTTTAATGGGAGACCATTATATACCCCCCTCCCTGTAACTCCTGTTTAAAAGAGCAGCAGATCAGTGCTACAGTGATTTGTAGTCTGACTTTTTCAGTTCATCCCCTTTTTAATGGGGAAGAGGTGCAGTCTTTACCTCTTGCTATTTTGTACCCAGGTTACCACTCAGCAGGGTTACTTGGTGGCACTTGTCTCTCTTGCTCTGGGTGGGTGCAGTGTTGGACCCTTTTGAGTAACAACTATAGTTCAGCCATATTGAAAGGATGGGCTACTGTCACTAGGTAGGGCCAGCTTCATTATTTTGGTGGCTCCCTAGGCAAGGGCTCCCTTGTCCCTGGGGCCCCTTTAGTTAGCAAGGTATAGAGCAGTGGGGCATGCAAACTGAGAGGGAACCCAAGACTCGTCTACCAAGATGACTTGTGCAAACCACGCCACACCATGCCATATGCAAAATTCTTATCTTCTAGCTCCTAGAAGTGTAGCTGACAATGTAACTGATGGTGCAATCCTATCACCTGGGAGTGCCAGCACCAGGGCTAGGTGTCGCGAACGTGCTTTTGCGACACCCGGAGACACTGGCGTTGCTAGAGGTGGGGCAGAATGGTAAGTCTTGCAGAGCGGTAACCGCTCCGTTCCATGGTGGCCCCGCCCACTCGCCATCTGAACCAGTCGAGTGGCAAAGGCAACGTGCAAGAGACTCCCCTCGTGTTGCCTTCGCCACTCAGACTGGTTCCGACGGTGAGGGGGTGGGGCCACCATGGAACGGAGCGGTTACCGCTCTGCAAGACTTACCGTTCCACTTCACATCTAGCAACGCCAGTGCCCAAAGAGTAGGCTGTGCCAGGGACGGTGCCGCCACTCCACCGCTGATTCCAGTGCCATGGAGCAGGCAACTGAGGGAGGGTGGGAAGGGGGCGTAACAAGGCGGAGAGGGGGTGGATTGGCCCTGGGAGGGGGGTAGGAACAACGTCCTCGTTGGACGCCATATCGTTTCCTCCCTCTCCGGCCTCCAGCCCCGACACAGGGCTTCTCGGGTCAGCACCACCGACATAGGTGGCAGTGACTCGAGTAGCCCCATAGCGAGGTTTATCATTCTCCATACCAGGACTTCTCTTTCATTACAGAGTATTAGGAATACACGAACATGCAATAATGCCTTTATTGATCCCAGGGATTGAACCCAAGACTTTCCGCAGACAAAGTTATCACTAAGCTTCAGGCTTTGCTTGAGGAAAGGCTTTGCTTGATGCTAAGGGGAAAGTAAAATACACGTTATACTTCTTGCCTGAAAGTCTTTGTCAGCCTCCAGCAGATGTTCTCAGTGGACCCTCTGCCAGACAAACAACCATAATCTGCCCCACCTTGCCAGACATGGTGCATGCCAGCCATGCTACTGGGCTCTGAGGGCGCATGGAAGTGTACCAACCAGCTTGATACAGAGGTTTCTTCAGCATGGTGCCCTTCACCTCTTGGTTTGTGGCTGAAATGTCTCCCTCTTTACCCTTTGGGAGAGGAGACTTGCGCAAAATCCCATTGTCTTCTCTCCTGGAAAGTAGAGGCGTCGCTGCCTCTGTTGGCACCCGGAGCAAGGGGGGTTGGCGCCCCTATCGCCGCGGCCGACAGACCGCGGCATGCTCCGGAGGGGCGGGGCGGCGCGCTCCAGAGGGGCGACCCGGCACCCCCACTCCTCCCCCCCCTCAATCGGGAGAGCCGGCTCGGGGACGTCTTCCCCAGCCGGCTGCCCGGGGCCTTCTAAGGAAGGCCTGCGCGAGAACGGTATTTATACCGTTCTTTTTGCGCATGCTCAGACTACCAGTGTTTGCAGAATACGGGAGTTGATGCCATGTAGTAAAACAGAAGCTTGAATCTTTAATAATCTCAGAGCTGTTTGCGGGTTTCCGACTTTTCGGCAGCCGCACACGGAGTAAAATTACATTAAAATCCAAGGTCTTAGGTCCCAACGTTTCGTTCCGATGCTCGGAACCTCTTCCAGGGTAAACCTAAAAAGAAATACAGATGAATTTAAATATAAATATAAATACCGTTCTCGCGCGGGCCTTCCTTAGAAGGCCCCGGGCAGCCGGCCGGGGAAGACGTCCCCGAGCCGGCTCTCCCGATTGAGGGGGCGGAGACTCGAGTCTCCGAGTCAGACTCGCAGGCGGGGCGCCCTTCGGGCGATGGCGCCCAGAGCGGGTGCTCCACTTGCTCCGCCCTAGATTCGCCTCTGCTGGAAAGCATACCCCCTTTCGGTCCAACCCTTTCGGCCTCTAGACTACATGTGGGTGTGGCAGAGAGGTAGAACTATATAGTTTGCCACCTGCTCAGAAATGTTCTCCATGTACTTTTGGCTTGGTAAGGGCTAATGAGGTAGAGTTAACGGGTCCCATGATGGATTTGCATTCCTTTTACATGTATTATCTCCCCCCCCCCCCCGTTACACTTTGTGTTAAAGTGGAACATTCTGAAGTAGTTTACAGTAGCCTCAAATATTCTACATGTCTGCACTTTTCTGCACATAAATGTTCATGCCCCAAAAGGCTTTAATGACACTGACTTTGTGTCATTGGCATATGACATATCCTCTTGCCAGACTGCGATTGTCATGTACATTATAGTTTGGATCCAAAGAAGTTTGACAGGAGGTCCACTTGCACAGTGGAGCTTTCCCACCCACTTCTCCCCAGAGGCGAATCTAGGGCAGAGCAAGCGGAGCACCCGCTCCGGGCACCATCGCCCGAAGGGCGCCCCGCCTCTCCGCCCGTGAGTCGGACTCGAGTCTCCGAGTCGGACTCGGAGACTCGAGTCCGAGTCCGCCTCAAGTCCGACTCCGAGTCCGACTCGGGCCAGCCCCTTCAATCGGGAGAGCCGGCTGGGGACGTCTTCCCCGGCCGGCTGCCCGGGGCCTTCTAAGGCAGGCCCGCTGCGCAATTTTTTGCGCATGCTCAGACTGTTACTGAGGGAAAAGGGCAGCCCTTTTCCCTCAGTAACAGTCTGAGCATGCGCAAAAAATTGCACAGCGGGACTTCCTTAGAAGGCCCCGGGCAGTCGGCCGGGGAAGACGTCCCCAGCCGGCTCTCCCGATTGGGGGGGGGTCCCTCCGGGTCGCCCCCTCCCGGAGCGCGCCCCTCCCTCCCGGAGCGCGCCCCCCCTCCGGACGCTTTTTACTTATAGGGGCGCCTATAAGTAGCGTGGGACGCTTTTTACTTATAGGGGCGCCTACCCCCATGCTCCGGGCGCCAAGGGAGGCGGTTACGCCCCTGCTTCTCCCCATTGCAACCTACTGTGCTCCCCGTCTGCTCTTGAGTGGCAGGCGACCCTCCTGGATGGGGGTACAGGGGGTTGGAGCAGAAGGGGGGACATGGTGGAATTTAGGGGCAAGGTGCCTTGTGCAAGCAGAAGTGCCTTTCTGTTTATGAAAGGCACCTATATTTATATGTTCACATGATATCATTGTTGTATATCCATAAGGTAAAGGTGACCCCTGACAATTAAGTCCAGTCCGACAAAAGGCAATCTGTTGTGCATATAAGGAGCCAGAGGGGAAAGTGAGATGAGGAAGGTTATTGGGTGGCAAGAGCATGATAAAGCTTAGGCAAAAGTGATGGAAAGCTACAGAGAAATGAATTGGATTTTCTGAGTCATGCTGCTGCAAGCTGCAGTATTCTGCAGAGAGCCAGGGTGTTGTGGTTATACTTATACAGTCATTAACATTGATTTGCTGACACACTTCAAGGAGCACAGCTGGGGGGGGGGGGTTGCGCGTGCATGTGCCAGCAACATGGCCTTCACCGTGTCCTGATAGGGAGAACAATACAAGCAGTGACTTCCAGCCAACAGTTTATGTCAGCCGGTACGTCCAGAGAATACAGAGCTGCATTTGAGCTTTGAAACTGCATCCAGGCCATAACTCGCTATGTGGCCCTTTAGCCAACCGCTCTGTGTCTTGGCCTCCGTTCCCCCAATTTGCAGAGGGGGTTGTGGAGAGAAAGATAACGTTCTAAATCCGCATGGTGTTGTGTTTTTTTTGTAAGTGGCTAATTGATACATAATGATATTCTGTTCTCCGAGCTTGATTGCCACGTTGCTTTTGAATATTCTCCTCATTGTCTTCTCAAGGAAGGCCGCTCTGAATTATTTATTTCCGTATCAAGCGAGCCTTGCTCGGAGGCGGAAGGAGGCCAGAGCGCAGCCAAGCTTTGGATGCCACCTTCAGTTTTTGGGTGGATGGCAGGCTGCTGACGGAATCCATACATTGCTTGGAGAGTACGTGCCAGCCTCTCTGTGTGTAACAATGCGCCTAATGACTACAGAAGGCTGCTTTGTAGCCAGTTGGCACTTGGAGGGTTGTCCAGAGAGTCTGATGTTGGGAGTCATTATTTATTACTGCTTCTCTTTCAGGAAGTGCCTGCCTGCTTCGCGCCGGGGTGTGTGTGTGTGATATCAGGCACAGCTGTGCTCTGTTAAAAGGGGAGCTGGAATTCAGCTGATGCTGATGCAAATGTGTGCTGTGCTTGTTTCCAGGCAACTTTCAGTAAGATTCCTATCGGATTCATTCCCCTCGGAAAGACCAGCACTTTGAGTCACTCGCTCTATTCTGAGAATGTAAACCAAGTCCAGTAAGTTGGTGTTCCAGGGTAATACAAGAATCTGCATGTGTGTGTTAGAAGGAATATGGCTATGGGGGAGGAAGAAATTGGTGCATGTTATAGGAAAGAGGGCTGTAGATCTGCTTAGTTTTCGTTTAGCTTCCTTGGGGTGTCCTATAGACATGACTTTTAAAAGCTTGATATTTATTACCATATATGTATCCTGCCCTTCCTCCAGGGAGCCTAAAGCAACATGCATGGGAGTCTTCCCATTTTTATACTTGCAACAGCCCTGTAATGTAGATTAGTCTGGGAGAGAGTGACTGACCCCAGATCACCCACTAAGCTTCATGTCTGAGTGGGGATTTATGTCTAAAACCTACACTCTAATCCAACCAGTTTGGTGCTTGGCCTGGCCTGGAGTAACTTCGTTAAAACTGTGTGTGTGGCTTTTAATTTGTAACCCACCTGGTGTCAGTGATGCAGCCTGGGGAGAGGAGCATGACTTCCCACTCTTTCCCCCTGTCTCCCCACCCCGTCCATCCATGAAGCCAGCTGAGGCAGAAGAATGGCAGGGGGCGCCCACTTCCATCTGCCCACTCACTTTCACTCCTCCCCCCCCCCCCATTCCCTGAATTGGAAAAGGAAGATGGGGATGGAGTGGAAGAACCAACCAATTGAGGGCATGGGAGGGAGGAGCAAAAGCTGGCACATCATTGGGGAAGAAGGGACAGCAATTGGCACACTGTTTCAGGCATCAGGAGGTCTTGGCTGGCCTTGTCCTGTCCCTCTCCAGCCATATTCAATCTGGAGTGGCACTCTAAATTGAGCACTAGGGTGGAGATCATGCTCTGTTGAGACACTGTGTCACCCAGTAGAATGTGGCCTTTCAACTCCCAGCTCTTAATACTCCAGAATGCCACTCTGGAAAATGACCAAGTGAAGGAAGGAAGCCATATTCTGTTCCACTGGTTGGAAATGCAACCCTGCCTCTTATATGTGTGATTATTATAGAACAGTTGCATAACAGCTGTGGGGAAACTAGGGGCCAGTGAAAGGGTTTTTACCCATGTTCAGGACTTGCAACCTCAGATGGCTCCATGGTTAAAAAGTTCAAGTCACAAAATGGTAATAATTGCTACCACTTCCCAATCTTTTAGGCATTTAGGGATGCCTCCGTGCCTTATATAAAATGAAAATGACCAGAGACCAGTACCCATGAAGCATAGAAACTATGTAGGTAGGTACAGAGGTTACAATCTACAGACACACTAATGAAGACTGTAGGAGAAAGTAAGTTTTATTAGGAAATCTGATCGTTTGGAGTACAAAACATACCAGGAAAGAAGGAAGGTTTCAGAATCTGTCTAAAAACCAAACTTTTTGTCCTGGGATAGCGTCAAGGGACAGAGCACACATATGCCTTAGTTACCCAGTTTCCAAAAGCTCTAACTCGGGCCTTTCAGAATAGTGAAATTTTCAGAATAGTGACAGCCTTTCAGAGTTACATGTCTCTGAGCACTGTAGCAGCAAAAGCCAGTGATGTGTCTCTTAAGCAGGCATCGGGCGAAAAGGAAAAAAGCAGGAAGAGACCTTGGCCTTGCCCTTTAACAGGGGAAAAGCTGATTTTAAAAAAGGTACCTATCCATTTTCCACCACCTCCACCTTAGCACAATAACTAATCAGTATCTTTTAAGATTGCCAGAGGCAGGGCTTGTGAGAAGCTGGGAGCAAGGCATGGATGCTGTGCATGTGAGCTGGGAGAACCTTCTTCTGATGGTAAAAAATCTGTTCACCATTGATTTGGAAATCCCAGGACTATAGACTTCCCCCTAACACTTCTACCAGGTAGACTGGCTAGGAACATGGGAAATCCCCAAAAGCAATTCAGGAATCTTAACAAGGATTAGCCAGTGTATGCGGTGAGGTGGGAAGAAAGCTTTTGCAGACTAAATGACAGACAAAGGAACAGAACAGGCTGGAGTTGCTGATGTTCCAAAATGGGATTTTGCCATTTTTCTAAAAAATGGAAGCTAGCTAGCCATGTTTATCACAAGAGCATTGTCCATCTGTTTCTGCTAACTGGGCAGAGGCATTTTTTAAAGTGGTACTCCCCTTATATTTAGCGGTGGAAAAGTAACTGCTTAGCCGCCAAGCATGTTTGCCTCTCTTTAGATTGTGAGCCTTTGGAGGACAGGGAACAATTTGCTTATTTTCGCTTTCTAAAACACTTTGACTTTTTTTGTTGAAAAGTGGTGTATAAATATTCATAATTGTAGTAATCTCTCTGAACTGCAAATGGACGTGTACCAGTTGGCTGGGAGAAAATGACATGCAAAGGATACCAGCAAGACTTCTAGCAAACAGAATGGTAGTTGGATATGGTGTGTAAAAATGAATGCTAGTTGGATATGGTGTGTAAAAATGAACCAACGCACTATATTGGGAAAAATACATCCACTACTGCTGGAGGTAGGGGAAAAATGTGATGAAAAGATAATAAACAACCACCGCAATTTAGTAGTTTGGAAAACATCTTTCACGTAGACATAGTTTATGGTGTCCTCTGTCCCACACTACTTATTTGGCCATGCCCTACAGCAGCGGTTCTCAAACTCTCTGGAGCCCTGTACGCTCCTAAAAGGAGTCTCAAGGAGCCCCGTCAGCACATGCGCAGAGTATCAGGGAGCCCCAGAGCAATGGCGCATGTGTGGAGTGGTGCAGTGCCAAGCCCAATGTCAAATACCGGCAAAGAGCCAGAACAGGAGGGGAATAAGGGAGGAGAGCCACAAACAGGGGAGGCAGGAGGGACAGATGAGCAAACTGGGCAGGGGGCAGATGGTGGCCACCTATGGCCACCTGGGGCTCTTAGGAGCACACTTTGAAGAATGCTGCCCTACAGTTAGGAGAACATCCCATCCTACCTTGTATTTTAAGACACATTTGAACTTCTGAGAATATCACACTAGCGTCTTTTTTGGAGAAAAGGCAGGATGCAAATATAACTACTGTACAATAAACTTCAGTTCAATGGATTTAACAGATTTTGCTGATGTCTATAAATAGAGATCTGTTACACTCCTGCCTTACAGAGCTCCCTTTGTTAGGTACAGAGCTCTGTAAGGCTGACACTCTTGCTCTCCAATTCGCCATTGACTAGGGTGTGTTAGGAATGGACACATTGCTCCAGAAGTGGAGGAATGTCTCCCTTTCTAGAGTGCCCTGGTCAAAGGTGGAGTGGAGAATGGGAGCACCAGTGCTGAGGGAGTCCCTGAAAGACTCCTGGAAGTGCCAGCCCCTTCCAACACCTGCTTTACAAAGTCCCCTCTGCACTGACAGTCTAATTGGGATGAAATGGTTGTCTGGATTTAATGGACTTCTGGCATGGAACCCCTTCCCTCCATTAGTCCGCTAAATCAAGGATTCACTATAATAAAGAAGAGTGAAAATTCTATGACAAGACTATAGTACATGTGTCCTTTCATTTAGTTAGGGTGACTGATCCCATGACTGCACAGCTAGACGTTGGCTTAAAGGGTCATGTCCGGAGGTTCTTGTCTTTGTGGCAGAGCATGTGATTGAACCAGGCTCTCTTGCATCCAGATCCAGCCACTCAAGCCATGGTCCTTCCCTAACTACAAAAGAGAGGGTCAAATTGTAGTTGGGGATGAGCAGAACTCTTGTCATTTTAACATGAATATACTGTAGGTTAAGTCTTGTTGTGTTTAACATGGTCTTCTACCCTGAGTCTGAAGGGTGGTTTAGAAATCCAAATAAGGCATGTGGGATTTTGCTCACCCAGGGACAAGTATCCTCTGCCAAGGACAACTCCCAGCAGCCTCTCCTTGCATTTGCAGTTTGGGGCAGGGAAGAAGCAGCAGGAGGTTTTCTCGGGGGCCGTTTCTTATCTTCTCCAAACCTCTGCAAGCAAGAGAGAACTCAGCAAGCACAGACAGGCTTGGAAGAGCATTGCCTCTTGCTTGCACAGCAGATTGGAGAAGAGAAGAAACCGCAGGAAGGTCTCCTGCTGCTCCTTGCCTTTTCCGTGCGGCTGCACACATTAAAGAAGTTCCTGCCACTCTCTGAAGCCCTGAGCATGTGCCAAGGGGATTGTTTGTGAGGAGGACAAATAGAAGAACCTTGCTTCGAAAGGGATATTGGTGACCCTCTGTGAAAATATTTTCTACTGGCAGGCTGTTTGGAATATCTGTCCCAGTACTGTCACCAGCCTTCAAAGGTCTTGAGCAGAGAGAAGAGTTTCTGAGCCCTGTTGCTCAAGAGCCTTTTAACTGGAGACACCCCAGATTGTACCTGGGTCTCTCTCTCTGTGGGTGGGTGGGTGGGGCAGGTGCCCTCGCCCTGAGCTGTGCTCTTCTGACTCTTTCACAGGTATATCACTGATGCCACATTGTCCATACTAAAAGGAGAGACCATTCCACTTGATGTACTGCAGATCAAGGTAGCAATGTTTTCTTAGCTGCTCCTTCTATTTATGTTTCGGGTTTTTTTAGGAGCACCATTATTTTTCCTGGGTTTATCCTGTCTGCTGTTCTGACCGCATCATAGGTCTATCAATGTCACAACCTTTCTATAAAGGTTGTGACACCATGAAATAGTTCAAAAGACAGGGAAGAGAAACTTGAGGGCAAGATGTTCCTTAAAGCATCGGCTGTTATAATGGAAGTCATGTCATTTGTTTAATGAATATTGTGACAATATAAAATTAAAAGTTGTGTTCACACATGAAAGGTTGTGTTCACACACAATACTGTTCTTCCTTCTCCAAAGATGGCCTGATTCTGTGAAGTTGTATGGGGTTATCCCTGCTTCCTACAGTGGAAGTAGTCGTACCCCATTGAACAGTAGCACTTTGGGAAGCACAGAAGAGGGTCCTTACTCCTTTAATATTCCTGTGAAAATTTCCCTAGTGTATAGTGGCAGCAGATGATACTTGGCGTTCTTGGGATAGATGTCTTGGTATCCAAATGGCCCATGACTGAAAAGGTACAACCACGTCCACTCCATGGAAACATTAATTTGTACTTCCTTCTCTTGGAGTAACCAGCATGTGGTGGCTGGTATTTTGTTCAGTCCACCACTGAATAGTAGATCTGTTGTTGCTGGATTCACTGCCAATTAGTGTAATGAATGGACTGTCTAGTGTCAAAAAAGTCACTCCTTTTTGCTTGCTTGCTTTTGTTGTTACAGGGGAGCAAAGACCAGCCTGTGTTTGCCGTAACTGGATTAAGATGGGGGTCTTACAGAGATGCAGGAGCAAAAGTCAGCAAGTAAAGGAATATAGTACTGCTTTGTTGTTTTCGTCTTGCCTGTGTCATGCAACTGAAGCTATGCTCAACTCTCCAGTATCCCGCACAATATTTTGCATTAACTGTGTGTTTTGATCTACATCACGGGAGGATTTGGAAGGATTTGGCTTAATAAGGCAGAGATCAATGTACTGTGTCTTATTTCTGTAAGAGGCAGTGGCTCCCACTTTGACCTGTTTCCTGGTCCACCATGCAAAAGTATCCTTTTGGAGACACAGCAGGGTGGATTTTCTTCTTCCGTTTCCTAAGCTGGCCTCGGGCACAGAGGTTTACAGAGAGCCTGAACTAGCTCTCCAGAGGATGATCTAAATGTGCACTGAATGGAAGCTGCTTAAAACAGTTTCTGCGCTGTAGCTATTCTATGCACTGGCCATAATTATAGAGCAAGTTGGGCGTACATAGATCGCCCCCATCATATGGAGAGTGCCTATACCTTCACCAGATGTGACTGGCAGTGATGTTGAAATTCAGTGGAGGGGATCCATAGCATGAGTCACTCTGCATGTTATGGATGCTGTGTGGAGTAGTTAAACATGTAGAAGCCGTTTCAAGTGGCTTTTGTAATGTATAGACTAGTCCTCAATCATTATATCCCAGGATTCAGCTGTATAGTTGATTTAACTTTGTTCTGAAGTGCTCTGGTACTCATTTGGTGTATCATAGACAATAAGATGGACTCGTCCTTGTGATTTGTCCAACATACAGCTGTTTTCAGGAGCAAGTGACTTCTTGCACGGCATCGTTCTGCAGTTGACTGTAGAGTAGTCAGTCTGATCTAGATGGGGAATGTGGGGCTTGGGATTTGCTGCAAGGACATTTTGGTGTGTCTGAAAGTGTGTTAGATGCAGATGGTTAACCCTACGTTTTGGAGGAAATCCTGCTTGACTTTTTCAAGCCTTTTAAGATTCTGAATTGGTTACGTGGGTATTTGTACACATTGTAGGGGTCCACTACTTGGGAATAGTAGGGGATGGAAGGAAGGATTGGAAGCCCGCGTGCTGTAAAGGTGATATGGAAAGGGCAAATGACACCCAAAGAGTCCCTTTGGAGCATGCTTCTATCTCCTTCTGACCCCCCCAGGGGCCAGTTTCAATTTGCTGTGTTTTGGCTGGATATCCAGTGTCCAAGGATCAGGTTGTAAGAGAAAGTTGTAGTAGAAATTGCATTAGGAAATTGTGTGTGGCATGTTTGTGTTTGTTCTTTTCCAGGTACTGGTATCTTGGGCCTCTGAAAATCCAAGCAGCCCACTTTTTCAATACCTTAAAGGTAAAAGAGCATTGCAGTGTCAGCCACATGAAGTAGTTGTGTTTGGAAGATCTGTATCTCGCATAATGGACACCATATCTCAGTGGTAGAGCACATGCTTTGCATGCATAAAGTCCCAGATTCAGTGCCCAACATCTCCAGTGAAAAGGTTCTTTTGCCCGAGGTCTTGGAGTGGACGGAAGGAGCAGAGGCTTGACTTGGTATAAGGCAGTTTCATGCAGTGGTGTAACAAGGGTGGTGCGAAGGCAAGTAGTTGTGCAAGACTCCGTTACACTGGAGTCAGCGGCCCCTCCCCTTGCTGTTGGAGCCATTCCAGCAGCAACAGGGGAGTGTCCTGCGTGTTGCCTTTGCTGCCAGAATGGCTCCAACAGCAAGGGGGAGGGGCCGCTGACTCCAGTGTAACGGAGTCTTGCACAACTACTTGCCTTCACACCACCCTTGTTACACTACTGGCTTCATGTGTTCATGGTGTGTATGAGATGTGATGCAATAAAGGCAGCGTAGACTTGAGAGTTCTCTCAACATTCCCAGAGCTTGTCCCTCGCCACAGGATTGATATGAAGCCAGTTGTGTGCTGTGTATGTCTGGCCAAGCAAGAGGCAGAAGCAGAGAGCTTTTAAGAAGCAAAATCCGAGAATGCAGCTGAAATAATATTGCGGTGCTAGATGTTGCTACCGTAATTAACTCCAGCTTGGAAAGGTGAAGAGATGCTGCAGTGCAACTAAGACCCTTCAGAGGCTACTCTGCTGCCTTCCCCAGTGCAGCCCTCTCTCTGTTTTGTTATGCTAATGGTTCACCCTGCTTGACGCAAGTTCTGTCTATAAATAGAGCCTACAGGACTGTTGATATTCTGCCTCTTGCAGTCAACCTACCTTCTGTTGCAAAATGAGCAGAAAGGTTAATTGCTCTAGTTTTAGAGTTCTCAAGTACTGAAGGATTTGACATAAGGATATTTTTTTTCTGTTCACACCCTTCTTCTAATTTTTTTTAGCAGATACTAACCTATAGATCTCCACTGAAATGCTGCAGCTTCATATAACAGACGTGTTGTGAGACTCAAACACTAGCCCAGAGTTTTCTGCTTGCAATAGCAGCCAGCATGTGATGCTCTTCTAGGGAAAGCATACTTCCTATCTACTTCCCAGCAAGGATGCTTTTTTTAACTATTGTTCAAACTTTTACGTCCTTTATGCTGCAAAGCAGGAAAATAAATACCTTATATGGGTTGAATTGCTACAGCGGCTAGTTACTATTCAGTTAATATGTGATGCTATTTCTAAGCATTAGTCCTTTCCCAGCAGTATCCTGTGGCATTGAGTTCCACAGGTTAATTGTGCTTGGTTGGCTATTAAATGATGAGCTATGTCCCTCATCTATTTGACCTTCTTCAAATACCTCCTTCTTGCAGCACTATAGTAGGGGAGTTGATTGACCAAACTTTTGCTATTTCAAATTGTGCATCCTGCAGCAGGTGTATCAGATCCTGCATTTCATGCTATTCCTTGTGATTATGATGGTTCTTAAGGACCAAACTAGATGTTCAGCAGGCGCAGATCTAGGAAACTTAACTGCTAATGAACAGCTGCAGCGAACTGGGGAGGGGCCCCATTTGCAGGGCAGAGGTGCTTAATTCTCCCCAAACACGCACACCTTTTCCCCAACACTCTTCTCCTCTAAATGCGTTTCCTGCAGCTGGAGTTCCAAGATGCAAATGTTTTAGAAAAGATAAGCTGCGGAGCGACAACAGGAGAAAAGCAGCAGGGTGCAGAAGTGTTTAAACGCACATACCCTCCTATGTCCGTGGTTTCTGCCACAAGCCAGTTGTACACTCCTTTCCTCCTCTGCTTTCAGCTGTTTTGTGGCAACCAGACTTTCCAGATCTGCATCTGTCCCTGAATGTCTAGTTCAGCCTTTAGATACCCTGTCGGAATGGATATTTTTTCCTTTCTTCTTGGTCCAACTCCAAGGAGTGGCCTCAGAAACACCTAGGCTCCCTAACCTATTTGGGCCCGACTCCAAGACCTCCTGAGGAGCCAGAGCAGAGGACATCCAGACCTCCTCTATACATCCGGCTTTACAAGAGGCTTGCACATTATTGGGCGCCTGCCCCCAAAGGTAAGCAGGTGTGCAAACAAGTCTGTCCTTTTTTAAAGGCTTCCATCTATTTGAAGGGCATTCTTTCTCCACTATGTCCATGTAATGTGACCTTCAAAGACCCATCCGTTCTTTCTATGAGTTCTTCTCCTTTGTTGTGTGTGAGCTTCTTTTCTCCTTCTCGGCTGCTGTACTTCACTTCCAGCTATATGTGTGTTAAACGTGGGTGGACTGAAGCTCTGTGAAGTAAGAAGCAAGAGAACAACCTTGGCCTTTGCTGTGCTTAAACACAATCCTGCTTTGTCCAACTTTTTGCTTAATGGTTTCTTCTTCTTGGACCTCAGAAATCCCCAAGGAGGTGACCCCTGAGGCCTGGCAAGAGATGCAGCTGTCTGCCATTGAATTCTCTATTACTACTCAGAACAGACACCTTGACCTGAAAGTAAGAGTACAAACACACAAGAATGCTAACTTTTCCTTCCCAGTTCCTAGTGCTGCGTGTTTTAACCTCTTCCTTAAATTGTGTTTTCTGATTGGGAAGTTTCAAGTAGTAAATGGCCTGCTTAACTCTCTTAGGCCTGATATCTCAGGCGTACACTGAAATGGATGACAAGCTGTTTTGCGACACACGTGTGGATTTTGAAGGCGATGCATTGCGTGCATACACACATAGAGGGGTGGGTGAGTGGGGGTTCTTTGCCATATGAATGCATTTTAAAGTAGGCCATGGCAAAAAGAGAGGCATACAGACATGTAAACCCATTCTTTGTCTCCATGATGGAAATCTATGCCCGGGGCTGTATGTACAGTATGTGTTGTGATTCCACAGGAGTGTAGCATTTGTGTTGGGGCACAGAATTCAGCTTCCTGAGATTCTCTATTTCCATTTGTTTTTTTAACAACCCACTATGCTGGGTCTGATGGTTGCAAAAATATGTTTTTGAACAATACCAATATGAATTTCAGAAGCCAAAGTGAAGCGGGGCAAGACTTTCGGTGGTCAGGGAACTGGGCGTCAATGCCCCACACGGCTCCTTTCCCCTCTGCTTATCTAGTTGAATAAATATGCAAAATAAGAGGAATGCTTCTAGGGCATCTTTAATTTGCCTAATTTTGCACTGGCTGCAATTTTTTTTAATTTTCTTTTTTTGGTGCAAAAGTTTGACTGGTAGGTTTTGAGAAGGCCTGTGTGCCATGCTGATACCAGGCTGCTGGAGCCCCTGGTTAAAACCATGCCCCCTATGGTGCCCCTTCCCCTTGATGGTGCATAGGTGCTACCAGTCCTGAAAAGTTCAATGGTCAGCTGGGTCTTCCAATGGAAGTGAGCCCTCTGCCACTGCCACACCCATCCTGGCCAACCTCTGACACCAGCCCTGCCTGTGTGCACTCCGGGATCTCTCTCTTAACAACCAGCATTGTGGCCACTTCTGTCAGAGTGTTGTTTTCCACTCAACAGCATTTTATGAGAAGTGGCCATAATGCTTGTTGTTTACAGCTTCCCTGTGCCAAGTCTAGAGGGAGGAGGAAAAGGTGAACATTCAGCTGAACGTTCCACACCTTGTGTGGAAGACTTGCATATTGTAGATGACTTGAACATCCTGGTATGCATTGAAGGACAGCTGCTGGTCGAATGCCACCTAATTGGTGTGGGTGCAGCAGCTCAAGCTGATGATGCAGCCAGCCGGACTGCCAGTGTGATCTTGCTGGCCTGGTATTCTATTTATGTTTGAATATGGGAATTTTAAATTCTGGAATATGGGAATTTTAAATTCTATCATACTTGCCGATCGTGGAAGCTTGACAGTGTTCGTCAATGTAAGAAGTTATTTCTTCATTTACTGTATTTTCTCTAAAATGAGCTTATAAAGGATGAGGTTTAGGCTTTATTTTTGTCAAAACTTTTTTCCTTCAAAAATTAATAAAGCTCTTCTGCAGGCTTTGTTATAGTTCATAAAGAGCTAGTGAAACTGATAAGCCTCCTTTCTTTGCTTTCGTCATGAAGTTCAAAAAACGAACAGCAGTAGATATGAATGCAAAATGATGTTCTTAATTCTCTAAATTAGTCCTTTGGTGTGCACAAATAAAGATAAAGGATTTGTGCATATGTGTGAGTGAATATGTACACTGTCTGGTCCCTAACCTGACAAGTGTCCCTTTAAGGCAAACACAAGCAATTGTTTGTTTTTGCTGCCTGCCTGCCTGCCTGCCAAATATTTCCTGGGGATGGGAGAATCTAATCATTTAATTTAGGGAGAGGGAGAGAGAGAAGGTTGTACATGTTTGCCTTTCAGAGAAATATTTATGAGATGCTATAGATGTTGGTATTAATGTGTCCTTTTCTAAACCATTTGTTTCAGCGCACAGAAGACTTCATGAATATTTGCATTGAGCCAGATAACATCAGTAAGGGAGACTACATAAAAAGAGGGTGAGTACTGGGAATCTCTAATTATATGACTTACCATAGCCATAAAATCCACTTCTTTTTTTTGGTTAGTAAGGGTATTATGGACACAACTAGAATGGTCTATAACTGGAGTTTATTACTATACTAAGATCCAAAGTAGGGACTCTGCCAAACTGGTTCTCCTGGCATAGATAACATTGATAAGTCTTTGCCAGCTGAACCCAATACACAGAGAGGTGTTCTTGGGAGCTAATCCCAGACTTTTCTGTGACCCCTGGAAGTACTACAAGGCTGCAGATCACCTCTCTCTCTCTGTTGCCTCGAATCTCTGCATATCTCCCTACAGTTGGCTTGTGGGGTCATCAGTATGCCTATATCTATTTTTTGTTTTGTTTTTAAGTTACTCTGGTTCTCATGTGGACAAGATGCTAGGATGTATACTGATATCCTACATAGGTGGTTGTAGCTCTAAGAGAAAGCATTACTTTTTTTCTTTTTCTGCCACTCCCCCCCCCCCCCAAAAAAATGATGGCTGGGATGGGATTTACTATCACTTGAACACAAAATGTAATGGCACATATGTGTTGTGGAAAGATGGTGGCGTTTGTAGCTGCTGATGTAGGTCTGATGCTGTGGAAGGTGCAGTAGGTGGAAATGGCTCTCAAGAAGTCCATGTGACTCAGTTGCTAGTGGAGGCTGTTGGACTATAAGCTACATAAACCGAATACTCAGCCATCTGTCCCGTACTGGAGAGACAAATGGTAATGCATCAATAAGCACCAAGTTTCAGTTTTATTGTAAATTGCTCCGGAAGCCTTTATGGCTGAAAGGTGGGCTGTAAATATAGTAAGTAAATAATCCAACACACTCAATGGTAATGTTGATAAGTGGCAGGGAAGAAATAATACCTAACACTTACGTAGCACTCTCTGAGTGTGCAGAGTGTGTGTGTTTATCTAGTTGTTATCCTTATAACTATATGGTAAGTAATCTTATCCCTGTATTGTAGCTGGGGATTTGAAGTTGAGAGGGGAGAGTGGTTTGCTTAAGGCCACCTATTGAGCTCATGATAGAGGTGAGATTCAAACCAGTGAAGTCTTGATTTGCAGATCAGTTCCAGGCTTAGCCACTGCAGTGTGCAGACTAAAATAGCCTTTTATTTTATTTGAAAAGTTATGTCCCACCTTCTATTATTTTGGGGGGTTCTTAAATTCAGTTAAAGCAAGAGTGAAACCTATAGAAACGTTTTTTTTTTAAAAAATACAGTTCATAAAACCAACAGGCAGCTCAGCAGTAAAAATACATAAAACAGCATCATCAGATTTACTGATGGATAAAAGCCTGGGGGAAGTAAAAAGGCCTTGGCTTAGAACTAGATGAAACTTGGGCTGGGCACCAGGCAAGTGGCCATGGGGTGGGCCTTCTGGAGCTAGGAGGCCACAAAGAGGCCACCCTTTCCCAGGGGAGCACCCAGAAGAGAGCCTGTGATGATGATCTTAACAAACAGGTTCATGTGGAAGCCGACCATTCTGGAGATTCCAAATCCTAAGCCATGCAGAGCTGTCAAGGTTTAAAAGCAGCACTCTGAATTTTGCCTGGAAATAAACAGGAAGCCTGCAAAACTGTTTCCAAACTGGTAAAGCATGACCAGTTCTAGTCCATAATTGAGCTGCCATCTTCTGAACCAATTGTGATTTCTGAGTACTCTTTGAAAATAGCTCCACGACTAGGTTGTCAAACCATGAATAACAGTGGCCACGTCCTGGAGACCGACCTCTCCATTCAGTTTTGAGACAAACAAGACCACAAGCATTTAGGGCTTTTAATTTGCTGTCAAAGACTTAAAAGTGACCTTGTCACCCACCTACCTCTTTTTTTTCCTTCTGTCCCCTCTCCCCATCCTTTATACACAAAACTGCAGTTAGCAGCCCATTTTAATGAGTTCCTTGGAGACTTTCTGCAGAATGTGGACTTTCAGTGCTAGACATACAGGAGCAGAACCGCTTAGGAAGTTGCCTGATACTGAGACTGACCATTGGACCATCTAGCTCAGTATCGTTGACTGTGACTGGCAGTGGATCTCCACAGCTTCAGGCCCAGGTCTTTCCCAACCTGACCTAGACTTGCCAGGGTCTGAACCTGGGATTTTCTGTATGCAAAGGGGGTGCTCTACCACTGAGCTATGCCCCTCCTCCACTTGCTACAAATTGGGCGGCTTTAAAGAAGCTGGCACTTTTTTGCTCAAGCCTGAAATTCTAAAGATAGAAGTCGGGAGCCAAGCTGTGCAGAACTCTAGAGACCAGGTTAAATTTAGAAGGGAAATGGGC
Source organism: Plestiodon gilberti rubricaudatus (assembly GCA_026170595.1). Classification (NCBI taxonomy): domain Eukaryota; kingdom Metazoa; phylum Chordata; class Lepidosauria; order Squamata; family Scincidae; genus Plestiodon; species Plestiodon gilberti. The sequence continues at coordinate 114,303,279 of JANXHW010000005.1, forward strand.
AAGGATTTGCCGGCAAAGGTCTCTGTGGCAACACAGTAAGTGTAAATGCCTGCCAAACTAGCCAAAGATAGCTCCCTCCAGACCTTGCAATGTACATTTCCTCCAGTTTTCCTTCCCTTGCCTACGATGTGTCTAGATCTGAGGAGCCCTACTGAGGCCTGGTCCCTAAAAATGTCCCTGGCTGATGACAGCAGGTGAACATGGCTAAGTCAGTGGAGGCCTGTTATGAGAGGAGGCTGCTGATGACATGTAGCTGACAGCCTTTCTGAGTTGCCTCTTCTAGGCCAGGAGAGGGCTATATGAGAAGCTGGAGCTTGGTTGGCTTTATATATTTGCTACAGCACCTCCCAGTTCCAGAAAAACCTGCTGTTCAATTTAAAATTGGCTTGCTTGTTACAAATGCAGGAAGCAAAATGCTCTTCCTTGAGTGTGCATCCTTTTTGAGCTCTTCCTCTGTAAGGCCCTGTGTGATGATGCCCTAGTGCAGGGCTTCTCAACCTTTGGAGGCCCGGGTACCCCCTATCACGGTCCAATTTTCTGAAGTACCCCCTGCTAATTAACTGCTTAATTGCATATATATATATATATGCAAGGATCTCTTTTTTCTCCAAGTCACACTTCCCTAAATCAGCTCTTCCCTCCCCCACTCCACCAAAGTACATTTTCCAAAGTACAAAAATAAGCCCCAAACCAAAATCAATGAGACAGAAGGGCTCCCCCAAAAAATTATGATTTAAAATCCATGTTAATTAACACTTAATTAGCTGCTGATGGGACAGATAAGGGGCAGGGCTTGGTGTACCTCCAGCAAGAGGTCTGCGTACCTAGGGGTACCCGTACCACAGGTTGAGAAACCCAGCCCTAGTGATGGGACAACAAGTGGTTTTGCCAAATTGGGGGGGGGGGGGAATCCTGCCTTGGTTGTGATCTGTGAATAACTGAGCCTCTTAATATTATCAGTTTCTCATGATTGATATGGCCATGTGTAGTATTACATATATGCAGAGGAGTTGTTGTTTTTTTTACCCCACATAATTGGCATTCTGTGTGTCATTGTTCCCACCATTTTCCTTTTGGGGTGCATTTTCTGTTCTTACCTTTTTATTTCTCACCTTGATGGCTGTATTTCACAGCTTCACAATCTCTTGTAGAGGTGTCTGCATTCCCTACAGTCCATACCATTATACAGTATTTTGGGTATTTTTAAATTTGTTTTTTCACACATCCAGTTCTGAGCTACTAAAAGCATGTCATCACACTATACTTTCAGTTGTTGTCGTTGCTTTTCTGAGCAGCCTTCAGCAGGTAACATGTTGGTCTGTTTTGTAATTCTGTGGTGCGAACCGCCATGATGACCCGGTTCTGTCGCACCGTCTAATATTAGACCAGCTGCACCACTCCAGCTCTCATGCCCATTTATGTCTCGCCAATGCAAGGCCAAATGGCTACAAGTGCATGTGTTTTGGGGTACCTGTGTGTAGTCATGAGTAGACTTATTGAATTGGAAAGTCATTGGAAACATATTGAAATGTTCAACCAACTATTGAAATCTTGTCCAGGCAAGCTGCATTCTTGTGGCCTTTCTCTCCCCCCCCCTCCCCGTGTCATGTAAGAAGATAACTTTGCCTTGTGGAGTGGTTGAGGTGGTGGACAATGAGCATCAACTTGGAAGTAAGTTGCATTGATCTTAATGGAACCGACTTCTCAGCCAAGTATGCTTAGCATTAATTATTAAGGCTGCAGTCCTGAATGTTAAAGGGACCAGGCAACTCGAGGAATTTGTAACCCATTTTCTTTTAGGCTAGCTGACAAGACTGTTCGTTTTACAAGCCAAGTCCTTGAATTGGCCACAGTTCCTCCTCGCTGCACTCGATCCATAGCTTTCTTTTCTCATTTGTCTGTCCTTAATGCATTTCAATTCTTTACAGAGACCAGCCACCTGCATCTTTGGAGTGCTTTTGGGCTGCTTGAGGATCAGCCTGGTTGTGCATTTCTAGTGTATCTCCAATCTCATGCATGTCCAAACCATCACAGTTTCTGGGTTGTAGCTAATGTAATTCTCGATGCGTGCCTGGATAATGCTTGGCCCTTACCAATGTTCCAAATACATTCTGTTCTGTCATAGTCTCCATTGTGAGGAGGGTCTTTCCCAGTTGATGCTTAATCTGTATTGAAGGATAGTGTCTCAGTATGGCTTGGTCTTGAAGTAACTTAGTAAAAGTAACTTAGGAAGCTGCCTTGTACTGAATCAAGCTATTGGTCAGTCTAACTCGATATCGTTGACACTAACCATGGTCAGACAGGACCTGAAGGTTTCAAAATGGAATTTTTCCCAGCCATGCCTGACGATGCCAGGGATTGAACCTTTGACCTTTTGCGTACAAAGCAGGTGCTCTGCCACTGAACTATGGACATTCCCTAAAATAATATTGTTTTCACTGGAGGCACATGGATTGGGGAGCCAGCATGTGTGGGGATGTGGCTGTAGCTCAGTGGTAGCGTTCATGCTTTGCATGCAGAAGGTTCCAGGTTCAATCCCTGGCGTTTCCAGGTAGGGCAGCGAATAATGTCTTTCTGGATCCCTGGAGAGCTGCTGTAAGTCACAGCAGGCATTGCTGACCTAGCAAGTCTGACTTAGTAGAAGCCATTTTCATATGTGGCGGCTTCTTTGCCTGTAAACATATAGCAAAAAAGATACATGCAGTTGCATTGAGATGTTACTTCTATGCAGTTATGCAACATTGACATTTATCTGTGTATCAGAAAAGCGTGTGTGTGAAGTGGTTGCAAGTTCTTAGCTTGTTGCAAGTTCTTAGCTTGTGGTGTATCTTTCACAGCTACTTTGTGGCCACTGCTCTGAATACCATGTATTTATTTTAAACGAAAAGCTCTGAACATAGGAAGTTGCCTTCTGCTGATTCAGTTCTTCGGGTCTAGCTCAGTATTAGCTGTGCTATTGGCAACAGCTTTGAGGATGGGCCAGGGATTGAGGATGATCTTTCCTAGCCCTACCTGGAAAGCCAGAGGTTAAACAACAGACCTTCTGTATCCAAAGTGGGTGGTCTGCCACTGGGCTATGGCCACTTCCTGTGGCATGTAGATGCCCATGCAGAAGAAAGAACCATCCCCTGTTCTTTCTTCAGCCTCCATCTGCCAGCCTGCCCACTCCCACTACTTTTCTCATCATGTGCCCTGGATTCAGAAAGAAAGAAAGGTAGACAGTGGAAGACACCTTCTACCCACCCCTGTTCTCCTCCACACTTCCCCGTCTTCTTTTTTGAATCTAGGGAGTGAGAAGAGGAAGAGGAGCAGCAGAAGCAATGGGTGTGGCATTTCCCAGACAGCCTTGGGCCAGTTATGCTTAGTGTGACATCATCTGCAACACTGTTGATCATGTGCTTTCTGTGCACCCTGTTGCATCCAAAGCTAGTCTCTTGCTCAAGCCTGTTCGGAAAGTGTTGCCAAGCATTGGAGCTGCTCCAGCTGTAAGCATGATCAGGGCAGATCACAACCTTTCACATGCGGCTTATCTAGCTGGGTCATGGAGGAATCTCATAGAGACAGCACTCCCTCCTCCAGTTCCTTTCAGCTGCTGGAGCAGTACCTGTAAGCTGCTACTGAGTAATCCTGATGAGTTTTTTCTTTTTTAGGGAGACAATGACATATTCCTCCCTACAACAGCTGTCAGCTCTTGAGCTTTTTAAACGTGCCTGTAGATATTGACTCTGTTCCTATCTTTGTTTTGACCAGGAGCCAAAAGATGCAGGATCCCCTTTTGTGTCCAGAAGGAAGCCAGTGTATTCAGGCCAGTAGGTGTGTCTTGCAGCTTCCAGAGGTGAGAAATAAGTAACTAAGCTTTCCTCAACATTATCTCAAACATTAGAAAACTTAATGCACACTGAGTGGGACTGTGTCCCCCCCCCCCCCTTTGGAAGGAGATCTGGCCTTTCTGTGAATCGTCCTAGCTTCCTTGATTTGTAAAGGGGTAGAAATAGGCTTGGACATTAAGAGTGATGGGCCAGCTTCACCTGTCCCTCTTATTTGGAAAAATCGATGACATGTCCTAGTTCTTACAGGCCTGTTGTGTGTGTCTCTATAAGGGCAAGGTAGATTGAGCCAGTCTGCAGATCTGTCCTCCTTGTCTTCATCTTATCAAAATTAACCGCAACCCAAAGCAGCAGATGGCAACCTTATGGCTACGGGTTGTGCTGTTGTCTACACAGAAAGTACTTCTGTGTGTGAGGTGGGGGTGTAAATGTGCAGAAGCCATGTATAGACAGGCATTTGTGGTGCTTGCACATCTATGTGTGGGGAAGCTGTGATTGGCTACATTTCCCCACTGCATATAGTATACACACAGTGAAATGGACGCATGTGTCATCACAACATGACTTCCATGCTATTTCTTTTGCGTCGGAAACTCATAATGGTAGAAACAGCCCTAACCGGCAAGCTGTTCCCAGGTTTCGGGTGGCGTTCTCGAGATTGAATATACATTAACCTTTCCTGTGGGGTCCTTTTAGATATGGGGGAGGCATGCAGTCTTGTGGCAAAGATTTGCTGTACAGACTGTTTCTGGGAGCCAGTTCACACTTTACGTGGCAGTCTGGATACACTGAAGGAAGAATACAGTCACCCTTGGCTCTCTAGCAAGTATCCCAAACTGCACTGAGAACAGCAGAGTAACAAAGATGAGGGCAAAATTAAATCGGTAGTACCCTTCCGAGAGGCGTGCTGCCACTCCACTCTGGACCAAAGGCTCACTGCATCCCTGCATTCTGTCTTGCCAGCTTTGTGATGCTTTTCTGTTCTCGGGGTGAAGCCACTGTGTGGGGAAGCGTCAATGCCTTGGCCAGCTTGCCCATAAGTATGCTCCTGGCGCCTCAGGCTGCGGTCTTGCTCCGTGGGAATGGTTTTCCTTTCCAGCTTCCTGTAGAATCTCCTCCTAATGAAGGGAGATGAGCCAGGCCTGTAGGAGAAGTTCCCAAAGTGCAAATTTATCACTCGGAGCAGAATTTCTAAATGAGCAATGTATTGCTGTACTTGGAGAACTGGGGAAAGAGTTCCTTTCAGTAAGCTGGTAGGCTAAAACTATATGCTCTCTCAAACTCTGAATCAGCTGACTATTTTATGGGTTGAGAATGGGCTTTTCATTTCTACTTAAAGGGGGGGGGGCTGAGGGGAACTAGTTTGTCCAATCAACTCTTAGGAGGCAGAGAGAGGGATTCTACCCAGAGTTGGAAGGATCCAGAGGGAGAAGAGGCATGGTTGAGGCAGTAGTAGTCTCAGTGTGTGTTGTGGAGGGGGACAGTACCTAGATACCCTGTTTCCCTGAAAATAAGACCTCCACGAAAGCAAGACCTACCGTGATTTTTGCTGGCACTCATAACCCCTGAAAATAAGACCTAGCTAGGATCATCAACCAGACGGACGCAACCCCCCCTGCGACCCCCCCCCCACCCGGCACTTACTTTACCGATTTAAGCTTCATTCTTTCCCGAGGGTGCAAGGCCTGAAAGGCCTGCTCTTGAGTCCTCCACCATAGAGACGAAGTGCTAGAGAGGCCAGCAAGGAGGTTGTAGCCTTGCAGTCTCTCTAGCATGTCATCTCCATGGTGGAGGACTCAAGTTCAGGCCTTGCACCCTTGAAAGAATGAAGCTTAAATCAGTCTGTGTGTGCTTGGGGGGAGGGGGGTTCGCGCCACAGGTTGGAAAAAAGACCTCCCTGAAAAGACCAACTGCATTTTTTGGAGCCAAAATTAATATAAGACACTGTCTTATTTTCAGGAAAACACGGTATGAACATTTGTTACCTTTAACTTCAAGTACTGTAGATGGGAGAATCTACCATCTATGGGAGAGGGTGAATCCCTCCTGGGGAAAAAAAAATCCACCTGTCTGCACCAGAACTGAAACTTCCTGTGGGTGATTAACAGAGGCCATATATGTGGCTGACATGACATCATCTTATGGCATTAGGCAGACACTTTTTAAACTAAGGACAACCAATGAATGTCTTGGGCTGAAATCCTACGTACACTTTCCTGGGAGTAAGTCCTATTGAACACAATGAGACTAACTTGAGTAGACATGCATAGAATTGCGTTATTGGTGTCTTGTCCCCCGCATCACAGTAAACACACTTGTGAGTAGGCATTATATAGCACATAGCTTGAACCAGCACACTACTCTGGCTTCTTACAGGAAGGTGCAGCAGGGCACCAAAGTATTGGGGGAGAAAATGCCAAGTGCAGAAAAATTAAGCCAGCGGGTGGCACTGTGGGTTAAACCGCTGAATCTTCTAAATAAGAGGAGTTGCTTAGCTGTAGCCTTAGGTCGCATGCCTGTTTTCCTGCTGTAACTAGTTATTGCAAATTCTCCTTTTCTGTAGGGTACAGAAGGCTCCCTGGCTATTGACAGCGAGGAGTACGAAACCATGGCTGTGGAGGTAAAGCTGTTGCCAAGAAAGCTCCAGTTCTTCTGTGATGGCAGAAAAAAAGAGCAAATGCTTCAAAGTGCATCATAACCAAAGCAGATGTCAACTGTACCGTATTCAAAGGATGTGTGTGCTTTCTGGAGGTTACCAGTGCCTGGTTGCCAATCAGCTACTTCCATTTCAGTGGAACTGCAGCCACAGCAGCTGCCAAAGGAGCTGCATGTAAAATTCTGAAAAGGGGTTTCATTTTGGGTGCATCGCTAGCTGAACTACAAGGGACTCTGACCTTCCTGAACTATGGTGAAAGCCTCTTTTGTATTGTACGTCTGTATATAACTACAATACAGTGCTCTTTGCTAAGAGTTTGAAATGTGAGGTGATCTTACCAGAGCACAAGATAAGCAGTCATTCTCCTTTTCAATTTGGAGTGTTGGCATTAACATTTTTCAAGGAAATTACCTGTTACTACACACACACACACACACACCCCTTGCAAACTTAAAAATACAGACATGCTCCCAAACTATGTTCTCTTCTGAGTCTTGAGTTTGAGCTATAGAGCTCAAACTTCTGTTATGCAGCTACTTGCATCAGAGGGTCTGTGCACCAGTGGTCATGCAAATTGGGCACCACCATCTTGGATCTCACGAGATTTTGTGAGATCCAAGACGGCGGCTCCCAGGAGAACACCTACGAGGAACTACTGGGGCCATCAAGGGGACATTTTTCCGGGTTGCAGGCGCGTAGGTCCTGCTTGCACCGTAACCTGAAGGGAAAGGGTATGTGGGCCTCTGAAGGTCTGGGGGTACACAGGGCAGCTGGAGGCCCACGTAGGGGGTACGTGGACCTCCAAAGATTGGGACCCTCTGGACTAAGGACTTATGCATGTTAAAAGCAAGTTGAACAGTTAACAGGCAAAGGGTCGATGTGTTAAAAGTGGATTTTAATAGAGTAAAAAAGACAGTTATGTACAGACGTCCCTCTTGGGTGTCACATAAGTAGTGGCTTCCACAACCTTAGTGCTTTCCCTCTGACAACAAAGAGCCACTGGTACAGTTTATACCACTTAAAGGAAAGTGCTTAGTTACAGCCCAGTGAGAAGTGGCTGGCTGCCAATCCAATCATATAGTGGAAATAAATAGTTTTCAGCAGGACATTAAAATGATCACAGCTTGTAGTATAGTTGGATTGGAGCAGTTGCTATACACTCATTGACTCAGCTGAACATCCAAAGCTTGTGGCTGTTTTTCAGAGATGGCAACAAGCCAGCCTACTGCTTACATTAGAAATGTTGGTTCACACATGCTTTTTTTGTTGATGGCTGGTGTGATGGAGCCATCAGAGCAATGTCCATTGCATGTGATAGCACCGCAAGTAATGTACTCTTCATAGGTGTTGGCTCACCCATTCAGCTACCACTAAAGCACATTGTGTGTACATGCTTGTGTGAGCTACTTCAGTGCTCTGTGTGCTTGGGGTAAGAGTAGCACACCACATAGACTATGCAGTGTTGATGGTAGGCTCCAGCATGAGAAGAAGGCTTGAGGGTTGTCTTGACTCAAGTACTATTCCTCCGGAAGAAAGAAGCTCAGTGCCTGAGTAATAGTCTGTGTTGACACACGAGGCAGTCCAAAAATAAACAACTTTCATTCTCTGCTGTGCTGTGACACAAAGGAGGTGCATGAAGCAACACTGGGAAAAATAGCAACTTCATAGGTGGGGGCAGTATGCATGCATTGCATACTGGACACTAAAGCTGATGATGTATTTTCCTCATGTAACACTGTCTGCTTTAAATGTTAACCAGCACAGAACAATTCTCATTTTGTCTATCGATTAAAGTTCACAGGATTAAAGACCATGTTAAATATATTTTTTATGTTTAAAAACGTTGATCTAAAAAGTTTAACGTTAAAAAACGTAAAAAAAAGTAATCTTAAAAATGAAGTTAGTTATGTTTAACTTAACATCTTCATTTTTAAACTTGTCTTTCCAGTTTTTTACTTTTGTAAAGGTTTGAAAACTTTAGATCAACATTTTTAAATATATATTTTAACATGGTCTTTAATCCGGTGAACTTGAGATCGATAGACCTGATAGCAGGCCATGAAAGCTACAGATCTTTATTAAAGTTCTCATTTTAGCAGAATTTGGCTTCCCCCAAGTGAAAAACAGAATTAGAGCCTCACTAGCAGTTACCTGATCTTATACATTTCAGCTGCTGTCCAAGCTTGCAAGAGCCAAGGCCCTCCCATCAAATTTCAGTCTCCAGTAGGATTTCTACAACCAGGCCTTGCATGCTACAGTATCATCACCCATGGTTGTCTCTCTCTGGTGGAGAGAGAAAGAGACAAGCCTACTTTCTGCTAATCACCTTGTATTGAGTGCTGCACTAGCCCCTTCCTTGAATAGCATCTTATGTACAGAACTGAGAACTAGCCACTTGCTAACCATGGGCAAGGGGCACCACTCAATGGACTGGATGGAGCATCTACTCCCCCTACAGGACGCAGTAGTGGTCAAGGTTTCTTCAAACGGCTGCAGTAGTGACAAGACTTTTACAAAGGGCAAATCTGGCTGAGGATTTCCCCAAGGCAGCAGCCCAGATAGGTGCTGAAGAATCTCCTTTCATTTTTAAAGCCACTTTAGAGGCCTGAGGGCTGCAACTGTAGGGGAAGGGGTGGCAAAGGACTGAACAGGTTCCTGGGGAGGGGGACACATTAGTACTGTGCATGCTTCTTCCTTGGTAGCAAACACAGGACTTTGCACAACCAGCAAAGATGTAGTCTTCAACCATACAGCTCACAGAATCTGTTGGTTCAGCCCAGGGTTTTGAACTTCGCTACAGCAAAAAGCCCCCCTCTACTGGAGCAAGGGTGGTATTGCTGCATGTGTCATACAACTGCAGGTGCCAATTCGAAGATGACTGCAGTAAAAAATGCAATTCTCAAGGCAAAGGGTTGAACCGTGCCGTGAAAAGGAGATGGTTCCAAGCAAGGTGACACTACCAAAGTGGTTTTCTTGCATTATGTTTCCCCTCTGGGTTGTAAAATTTTATTTTTAAATTTTAAAAGAGTCTGCTCTCTTCTGCTCCTGCGTCAAGGTCATTTCTGCCTTGCAAACTGGGAATCGCCACTGTCAGCTCTTGAGATACAACAGAAGCATGAGCTAAAACATGTTTTGAAAATGGGGAAGATTACAACACATACATGTCCTACTAAAGGGACAGGAGGTTGCAAAGATGCTCAGACCTGAAAACAGATCTTTTTAAACAGAAAAGGTTTTTTATGCATCCATTTAATGGTGGTATAAATGGACAATAAAGGAACCCTGTAAATGGGATGTAGCACTTCACTGGTAGCTACAACAGGACATCCTCAAACCTGCTTCTCTATCATTGCCATTTTTCTTTTTTACTGGCCTTGTTCCTGTGCCTTTAGCAGCATCTGCAGCCCTGCACAAAGCTAAGCAGTGAAGCTTTATCTCCTGCGCCATGGGGGAAGCGTTCACCTCTCAGATGGCTTTGTGGCAGGTTGCTGTTGAAGGACCAGGACCACTTAAGGTGCCATGCTTGCCTCCTCCCAAGTTCTTCCCTTCTCCCGAAAGCTCCTCCTTAAATGCAGAGGCATCGTGGGCAGTGGGCCCCCAGGTGTGGGGGGAGACACGTGGCAGGGGGTGCAATTGCCGCCAAATTTGGCGGGAATTCAGCAACGACAAAAAGAACACCCTGGCGGGTTTTCGGCGACAGGATTCGCCCATCTGTCCCCCCATGCTGCAAATGGCTGAAAAACCGCAGGGGGTGCTTTTTTGTCATCGTCGCCGAATCTGGCACGGGGCAGGGCTTGTGACGTCACATGGGGCGTCACGGCGAAGGCCCCCAGGGGAGTGTAGCTACGCCACTGCTTAAACGCTGCATCACCACTTGTTTGAACTATTAAATTACAACGGCTCATCTATTTACACAGCAGTCCGTCAAGCACACAGTCACTATATGGACCCCTGATTCTGACTGCTTCTGCTCTAAATGTAAACATTTTAGCAAGCGGAGGGTACAGACCACAGTTCAGCCATTTCTCAGGGAAGCAGAACAGAGGAAAAAGGACAAACTTAAAAGACCTTCCTAATGCATGAATCAACAGCACCTGATAGATAACCGAGGGGAGCAGCTGTAGCAGCTGACCAAAAGATTTTAATCCTAGTTAACGACACTGTAAAAAAGCTTTAAGTTATGGTCTATTTATGTAAAATAAATTACTTAAGTCCCAAGTCCTTGCACAGGAAGGATCTTCCCAGCAGAACAGATATGAAGTAGGAGGGAAAGGAAAAGACATAGAAGGGGATGGGTCTCTTCCACACAGAAGAAGATGAATGCCATCAAATATCATACCCCCCCGGATCTTTTAAGCATCCATCCTACTCTTAATATACATTTTTCTTTAAATGCCGAGTGCTCCCTACAAAGAAAAGGGTAGGAGAGCAAAAGTACTAAAGAAAGCTCTAGGAGCAAGACAGAAAGGCTGTTCACACACAGCATCCAGGTGTAAAGTGCTACAAGACCAAGGAATGGGTACCAGGAAAGACCACAAGGCCCATTTCTTCCTCCACATAAGTCCAGCTCTCCCAAAAGTCCTACCTGCATTAGCCAAACAATGGTGCTTCAAACAAATAGCAGAGAGGCCACTATCCTGAAAGAACAATGAAGCTGGCAGTGTCAGACACTAAAGCAGCAGCATACACTGCCTGGTTGGCAACTGGTGGGGGCCATACTTTGAATTTAGCAAGCATTGGCTAAATTCAGCCATATTGGCTCTGCCTACTGGCCCCAGTTCCCTGCAAAGGGCTCATTCAACCTCCCTCCCTCCCCTGGAAACAGCAATGGAGGCTGCCACAAGGGCTCTTCCCTTTTTATGCACCTCGCTTCTAGAAGCTACATAATGGGACATTGGGGTATCCGGAGGATGGTCTTAAGTGCCAAATAGCTCTTTGGCTGCCAGTTGCTGACCCTACTTTACAATCAGAGGCACTGAATTCAAAGCAACAAGAGGTCATGCAAGCCCAGCTTTGTCCATAGCCATGACACAGACCTTAATGGTCTTAAACACTGTCGTGCTTAGACACATGGCAAGATCATGGTGCACTTGACAATGGATACAAGGGAGTGCAGTGCTACACAAACAAGCGGCAAGGCAACAGAACCTGAATCAGTGCAACTTGCGGCCAGCAGACTGTGCGTGATCCACATCAAACTAAACTCTAAACCCCAAAGGCTCTATTACACAATACAGAATCTCACAAGTTTTTGTGCTCATGTGGCGCAGTGGGTTAAACCGCTGAACCATGAGCTGTCGATCAAAAGGTCAGCAGTTCGAATCCGCGACGGGGTGAGCTCTCGTTGCTTGGCCAGCTCCTGCCAACCTAGCAGTGCCAAAGCATGTTAATACAAGTAGATAAATAGGTACCGCTTGCGGGAAGGTAAACAGCGCTCTGTGTTCCAGCTGCATGCTACGTGCTGTGGCAAGGAGAGTCATGCCGGCCACATGACCACGGAGGCGTCTTCGGACAACGCTGGCTCTTCGGCTTTGAAATGGAGATGAGTACCACACCCTAGAGTCGGACACGACTGGACTTAATTGTCAGGGGTCACCTTTACCTTACCGTACAAGGAGCCATCCAGTCTTGTCACACAAATAGCTTTGTGTTTCCTGCAAGCAAAACACTGTTGGAGGCTTCTCAGGACTGTGACCCTCATCTCTAAAGGACAGCAGAATAACTGGCTGGAGGAGACATCACCACCATCCCTTAATCATTAATGCTTTCTCCAGCAATTGCAATACAATGCCACTGTTACCTCTTCAGCGGAGGTTCGTGGGAACTGACCCAGCTACAACCTGTGGCGAGAAGCCTAGACACCTCCCTTTGTAACAGAACATAGAAACTTATCTGGTACAAGGAAGACACTGCCTGAGCAGCAATGCAGGAGAACGGATACCGAGGGGAGGTGGGATCATTGCCACCACAGCGAATTAAATCGGCAACAAATCCAGACAAAGCCGAGAGTTCAGCTTCATAGCTGCAGAGGATGCTGACAGATTCTGCAGAGTGCTGCTGGGAGTGAGGGGTAAGGTCAGCTGCCCTGGCTTCAGACGGGATCGCTTGGAATTGCCCCTTCCCCATCAATCGCATGACGATTGCAAGGCTAATCATGGCGCAAGGACTAACGAGAGGCCATCCCTCTGAGGTGGCGTCTGCAACATAGTAACAAAGCTCTATATATAGAGAAGAAAAAAGATCCAACTATTCAAATTCTCCCCTTTGCTCAGTCATGAAAACAAGAGCACTGCCCAAGTTCAATTGCAACTGAAGCACCAGATACAGGAGAATAAGCTGCCCTTTAGAGCCCCTCCCTCATTAAGAGGAAGATGCCCATTTCATGCCATGGCAATATGTCAACCTTACAGGTTGACCACAGTTCAGCTGGAAACACCATCTGGGTAGAACTCAAGGGTCCCAACATGCACAAATTAGGGGTTATGAGTCAGATGGAAAATCACAATGGATCACTCCTACCCAGCTAGAAGGGCATCCTCTACAGCCAAGACACAAAGGCTCAAAGCAGCAGCAAAGTTTCACATTGGTCCCCAAGAGAGAAAAGTGCTGTCCCCACACACCCACATTCCCAGCCAACAACAGATCTGGTCCCAAAACACCTTATGCTGCTGGCTCATTAGGGGTAGGGATGAAGAGGAAGAGAATGAAGCACACCACCAGGTTTCACAGAACTCAGAAGAAGAAAGGTATGCTTGGTTGGTCTATCTTGGAAGAGAGAAATCACAACTTGGTTAAGATAATCTGAAAATAAAAATTAATAGGAAAAGAATATATATAACACTTTCTTTAGAGAGTTCTCTTAAATAAAAAGCGATCCTTCAAGGTACGAGTTGTGGGGAGTTCCAGCAAATCTGCATCCCAGAGTCTTTTAAAAAGTCACTGCCATCCCCTCGCACTCCTGCAGTCACCGCCTTCCGCCCTTCTGGCGGCCTCCACGTTAAGTACAACAAGGGTTATCGATGACCAGCATGACGTCAATGCCATAGACTTCCAGTAGGTCCATGAGGAAGCTACGGTCGCCTTGGGGGTCCAAGCCCATTCCCCGAGCGTGGTCAGCTGTCAAGGTCTTGTCCTGGCTGGCCGACACCTCCATCAGTGTCTGGAATATCCGGTTATTCTGCTCCATGAAAAACCTGCAGAGATAATGTGGAATGGAGGGGTGTGAAGTTGTGTGAAGTCCAAAAGAGTTCCACAATACAAAGCCATGGATTGGGGGTGTCCACAGTCCACCCCGTTTTGTTTTTTGTTGCCGCTTGGAAAACTCTAGGTCAGCTGAAGTAACTAGAAGTCCAGCTTACAGTTACTTAAAATCTGATCATATGACACCTGTACTACAGAAGGAAATGGCCATTTGTTCCCTCTCAAAGCAGCCCAAGGAGAGGTAAACAAACTGGTGCTTGAAGAAGAATTTATTGGTTCAAATGTACCAGATCCAATATGTTTTTACAAGGTCTCTTGTAAAAAGGTGTCTGCAAGTTTTCCTATTTCAAAAGCTGCTTCCTCAGAGTCTGAATACCTGAAGCAACACGTTCTCCTGCACGTTCAACCGTGGTCAAGCATTTTCCAGCAGGCAAAGGCACTCCAGGGACTCTCTTTGCCAGTCCTTCTTGATATCTGGAGAGCAGCCTTCTCTGTAAGCTGCACAGTAGCAATAAAAGCCCCACACAGCTGAGCAAGGTTGCCATGCGCTACTACCTGCAACTCTATGGCCAGCAGCCATTGAGCTCAGGCTTGGCCAGGCATCCGAGCGCGCGCGCGCACGCGCACGCACACGCGCACGCGCGCACACACACACACACACACACACACACACACACACACACACACACACACACACACACACACACACACACACCGAGTCTCTGTCGCTTCCCCCTCTTTTCGCTTCCCTCTCGGTGCTCCAGAGCTCAGCGATGACATAATCGCTGAGCGCTCTGGTTGGCGACAGCTGTGCCCGCTCAGCCACCGTAGGGCTCCACACAGTAAAGAAAAAAATAATAGAGGAAACATTGTTGGAGACAGAGGATCGAGTCTTCCATACGCAGTGGCCTGCCCTACTTTCAGTTCAACATGAACTCATGCTCTCCCGAAAGAATCCCTCATGAAACACTCACAGGATGAAGAGATCCTCTTCACAGGAACTGCAGTCGCCATCCACTTCCTGGGAATACATCAGCATCTGTCTAAATAGCAGGAGTAAACACACATTCATCACATCAGTAACAATGGCCATGCAGATTTCCAGAGACAACTCACAGTGGTGGTTTTGACCTTGACTTATACCAGCCTAAGCAGCTTGGACCCTACATACCTAGGAGAACATCACTTATCTTCTATTCCAACAAGTGCTAAGAGAACCACTTGTGACTTTCTGCCCATTCTATTCATGTAGCATACAATTCTCACTGCAACCATGCAGCCGTGGTCAAGCATTTTCCATTAGCCTGCTTGAACTTTCATCTCCCCCCTCCCCCAATTTTCTTTAATTCCTTTTCTTTTGGACTTTTAGTAAACTAGCTACAGTTTGACTCTGGCCTGACCAGACGTGGGTTGTCACGTCTCTTCATTTCAACAGATGCTACTGTGGTTTTGATCATTGTTGTTAAATAAGAAGTCCTGGGGTTCAGCACTCTCCTGGGTGGTTCCCCCGCCCCCAGCCTTGTCTCTGCAGCCTGGGATGGTGGCAAAGGCTAAAAACTACCAAGGTTCTCCCCTGTTCAGCTGCTGATCCAATAAAAATAGAAAGCGGGGAGCAAAAAGGGGTGCATGTGTGCTAACCACTAGGATCTACTCTCCTTGGTCAGCTTGTCTTCTCCAAGGTCCTCTTCCGACATCCCCCCCAATTCTTCATGGTGAAAAGAACCTTTAGAATGGGATGAAATTTGCGTTGGGCACCCTCCATTTGGCCCCAATCCAAATCGCTCTTCCCCTCCCATCCCAATGGTTGATTTTCAAGAAGAAAATTATGTTGGGACACAGAGCTCCAAGGGGATGTGTGTACTTTGGCCATCAGCCTGCACAAACTCAGGGTACCCCATCAGCTGAGCCACTCAGGGTCAGCCACCAACACCAGCCTCAAGCGCTACCTCTGGTCATTAAGGCGCCGGTATTTCTCCTTGTCTGCATTGTTGACCTTCAGCAGTGGCTGTAGGTGTTCGTGGTGCGTCTTCACATTCTGGTTATCCACATAAACATCATAGAGATTCCGCTTCTCCTCAAAGATTTTCTCTGTTGTGCCTGCCGAGAAAAGTGCAGCACCAAGAAATCTGTGAACGCAATCTCAGTCTCCCTTGCTTGCAATCAGAAACAACAGTTTTTGCTGCATTTTCATTCTGATGTTATTGTTCTGGTGTGTGGTGTTCTTATGTATTTTGTAACATGTTGTCTGCCACATAAATAAAATAAAAATTAAACAACACTTCTCATTCACAAGCGGAGCTCTTTGAATTCCACTATGAAACACAAATTCAGTCACCACTCACAAGCCATCCATTAGTCACAGGAGACTGACAAAGTCTTGACAGACACTCCAAGTTTTGCATCCTGCTCTTACATATCCACAATTCCTTAACATTCAGTATAGAGTATGTAAGAGAGGACACTGCAAGAGTAGCTGGTTTCTATTTGCAACAGCGAAGGTGCAAAATCCCCAAGGGTGCAAAGGAGGATACACAGCCCGTCTCATACTTACAGGCAACATACGACACTTCCGTCTCCAGCATTCCAATGTCGGCCACATTGACGTAGAAGAAAGGCTTGGATTCAGGGACTGTTCCACCAATACCAGGCAAGGAGATGTTGGCAAGACAGCAGCAGCAATAAACTGGAGACAGTGACAAAAGGAGGATGAGGAAGGCTCACCAGAGCAACGTGGACAACACCGCTTCCAGATCCAATCGCTTGCCTTGAAACAGTCCTGCACACTTAAACTCTCTGAACACACGAAGCTGCCTTGAATGACTGCTAAATGGAAGTCAACCCAGTCCTGCTTACTCCTGATGGTGTAGTGGTTTGGGAGTCGGACTTAGACCTGGAAGATCCAGGTTCAAATCCCCGCTTAGCCACGAAGCTTCCTGGGTGACCTTGGGCCAGTCACTATCTCTCAGCCCCACCTACCTCACAGGGTTGTTGTGAGGACAAAAAGGAGGGGAGGCAATATGTACACCGCTCTGAGCTCCTTGGAGGAAGGGAGGTATAAAAAAATGTGATGGCTAGCAGCTCTCCAGTCCAGAGACCTTCTACCTTGGTCCTTTTAATTGGAGGCGCTAAGGACCAAACCTGCTCTACCACGGAGTTACATCCCCTCTTAAAATACCTTTCATGTGAGGAAATAGCCACAGCTACAAGAAGCACTCAAACAAACATTCTCCAAAATCTAAATCAAAAGCATTCTTTACCTGTAAAAATCTAAATCAAAAGCATTCTTTACCTGTAAAAATGTAAGTTCTTTACATGCTGAGGGCCAAAGTTGAAATCAAAAGCGTCACGAAAAAAATCCATGCTTTTACATAAAACAGCTGACGAAGACACACCAGTAAGGCTCCCCATTCACGAAGGCAGAGTATACCAGCTATACAGAGTTTGTGTCAGCAGTAGAAGTTCTTGCCTCCCCTCCACACACACACACACACACACACACACGGAAGGTTCTCTTACACAGTCAGGAACACTGCAATGGCCACGTTCTTAATTGCATTGGACAGAGCTCTCAGCACACACAATGGTATAATCGTAAACCGCAAGGGCTGGGAAACAGAGCTTCCTTCCTATGTGCACTAAGTATCCATGGATACTGAATGTCTAAAAAGACTTTGGTCTTCCCTACATCACCCTGCTGCCATCTTAATTGCCAAGCTAGATGTGGTCAACCAATTGACTTGGCCTTTATAAACAACTTATTTAGTGTAGTAGGATTGAAACTTCAAAACGGGATTAAAATAAAAACAGTAAACACCAAAGTTAAAAACAAGCTAAAAAAAATAGCACGGCGTTTCATTCATAACCATGAATATCCTCAGGTGATTAGCAAAGAGCCGCACTGGCTGCAAAGATGTTCTTTGCAGCCAGTGCGGCTCTTTGCTAATCACCTGAGGATATTCATGGTTATGAATGAAACGCCGTGGGTTTTTTTAGCTTGTTTTTAACTTGCTTTTTAAACATAAATATTTGATTTTTACATGGCTTTTAATCCCGTTTTGAAGATTCAATCCTACTACATTATTGCTGGCCATGAAAGCTTCAGATCCTACTTAAACGTATTTAGTTCAGAAGGGTTGTAGCTCAGTGGTACAGCACAGTGGTTAGAGGTTCAATCCAGCATCTCCAGAAAGGGCTGGAAAAGACCCCTGTTTGAAACCCTGAAAAGCTGCTACCAATCTGTGGATGAAGAGACCACACTGACAGCATGATCCAGTGCATGTTTACTCAAAGTAAGTTCCACTGTGTTCAATGGGACTTACTCCCATGTAAGGGGGTATATATAGGATTGCAGCCCGAGCTAGAGAGACCAATAATCTGACTCAGTAGAAGAGGAGATGTGTACATTTATCTTTCCACTTTGGATAGTAGAGCAATCAACCAGTGCTCCTGGAAAGTCCAATGGCAGCATCCAATCAACTTGCTGCTCCCAACCATTGGCAAACCAGAAAGGTAATTCATCTCAATTTGGTGGCTGCACTTCAGATAGCATAGAACTAGCCTGATGTTACTCATAAGCGCATTTTGTCCAAACAAATGCTCAAGGAAAGACTCTTCACTTTGGACCACACGGAGCTGGCCTAGCTCCAACTAATATTACGGCAGCCAGCTCTGTGGGTATCTCGAAAGCTACTGATTATAGTAGACATAGCAACACCGTCCTTAAATTAACCATCTGCTGTGTAAGCAGCACTGCCCTCAAAACAGGGATGGCCAGCTTCTGGTTTAGAAGCAGATTTTCTTACACACTGCCCAGGCCCTTCACAGGTAGCCAAGCTCTACAATCAGGTCAGCACCATGTAACAAGAAAGGTATCAGAGGCTGCTACAATGTGCAGTCAGTTAAAATAGTTATATTCGTCAAGTAAAGGCCTTATATAATCTGGACAGCAGATTTTTTTTATTTTTGAAACAAACTGTTTTTACCACAAGTGCTTAAAAGATGATACAGTCTCCCAGATGCTGATGTAAAGGTAAAGGAATTTTATCCCAATTCTAAAATGGTGCCGGCTGCAAGGTATGCATGTATCATCCAAAACTACAGAGTTTTTTTTTACTTCAAATTGTTTTTGCTAGAGTCACGCTGAATGTTGTCCACAAAGAACTGATGGCTTGAATTTTGGAGGGCTCAGGGGGCAACTGCCCCTCCCCTAACTTTCCTTATTTCACTGCCACCTGAACAACGGTGACGGTGCTCCTACAGGCTTGCAAAGCACTCTGGGGCGACCTTGGGAGAGGGGAAGGGGGAGTTGCGCGACCAGGAAGAGGTTTCCAGAACATGACTTCAGCATGTTTACAGCAAGAACACACAGCGGTTACATTCTAAAAAGGTAAAAAAATTGCTTTTTCCCCATTTTTTTCTTTTATACCATGGTCTTTTACACATTTTTCTTTTTACACCATTTATACAATGGTCCACTTTTTTTTTTTTTTTACAGTGGACGGTATCTTCACTATCCGCAGGGGTGTGTGTGTCTGGAACAGATCCCCCGCGGATAGCGAGGTCCAACTGTACTTTGAAAGACAAGGGAGTATTCTCCTTCCCTCTTTTCATACCGTTCATTATTTTTATACTTCCCCTATCACATGTGTCTCCTCCCCTTCGTACCTCTGTAGCAGACCACACCAACAGGAGGTGGCGAAAATATCAAAATGCGTTTGCGAAGTAGGGCGAACTTCCAGAGAGTGAGGATCTGCTCCCCAAAGAATTTGATGAATTGAGACATGCAGCCTGCGGGGTGGGTTATCTAGAGTCAGAGGGGGAAAAGGGGGTGTGAAATTAGTGACAGAGCAGAAACAAGACACAGCTCTGACTTCAGCCAACAAAACTAAAGCCCTTCAAATCTCCAAGGAGGGCGGGGGAAGTGCACAGGTCCAAAGTGTTCCATCTTCTCAGACAACCAGTGGGTACATTTCTCAGAGCCAAACTGTTAAGAGACCAAAAGATTTCTGTTGTGCTTTGACAGGCCCTGAGCAAATTTGATACAGGTCAGTGGGAGGTAGAACAGGGCTTCTTGGAGTTTTATTTGTACCTGTAGGTTATTCTTAGATCATGAGTTTCGTTATTAGGCAAAGGGCATTTACTTTCTGCCATTCAAAAGGAAAAATCACCACCACCACCACCACCGACTCCAGAGCTTGAATTTCTTTCAACTGTTGAAGAAAGTTTGCACTATAAAGAACCTGAAATTTTCAATGTAACAAGGATTGCAATATCTCCATTATCTAAGATATACACACTAGTGTATTTACTCACTTGCAATGACCTTATAATTAACTACATTTACTTGCCGATACGAAAATTTCTAGTGTGTTGAATGTTTGAGTGTGCGAAGGTCGGATTACCTCTAAAATACCCTTTGATGCCAGTCCCCAGGTTTACCCTGCAGGGAGCCCATAATAATACTAATAATACTAATACTGAAATGCTTTCATTCCCAGTCATGCCAGAAACCCAGGAGGCTTCAGCCTGCCCTAGACTCCTGCTGATCCACATTGCTGGCAGCAACTAGCAGAGACCATGCAACTGATCTCCTGCAATGAGCCCAGAAAACGATATGAAAGCACCAGACATAGTTCAATCTCAGACGATCAGTAGGTCTAAGTCTTGTCAGTACCTAGATGGGCAAGCCCCTGGGAACCCTCGCATACACTGCTCTCTGTAAGTAAAAGCACTGGGGTAAACCAGGGTTAGGTGGGATTTAATCCATGGTTCAGATCATCAAGCTCAGCCACAAAGCTCATTGGGCGTCTTTGGCCGTCACGACACTTACAGGAGAGTGTTACGGTAGTTTCATCCCACTGCTTTTTTATTTCTTATTGGTTTTCTTCTCTGCAGGCTACTGATTTTATTTTATTGTGTTGTTTTCTAGGGCAAAGTGTATTATTATTCTGTTAGAAGCTCTTTGACTGCTTTTAAAAGCAGAAAAACCAGGATATAAATCTTTTAAAGAAAACAACAATAGATTGTCTCACAATCTAATCTACCTCACAGAATTGTTGCGAGGATTAAAAAGGAAATGGACCGTGTACATCACCCCAAGCTCTTTGGATCGACAAAAACGTTTAAAAATAAATAAGCCATGTGGAATAAACAACACTTTTCAGTGAGATACCTCCCATGCCCTTGGTACCTAGAGTACTCTACTAGGATATACTATCTGTATGTAAGAGGCCACAGGAGCACCATCCAGAGTCCACAATCCAGCCAATAAAGTCAATCCACCTGACATCCGTCCACAATCCAGCCAATATTTATTTCTTGCCTTTCTTCCATCATGAAACTCAACATGGCATACATGTGGCTCTCAAACCCTCACTGGGCCTAGATTTGTTTAGCTTCAGCAAGATGACTGCATCGTGTCCCTCTGACTGACATGGAACTGTGATGACTCCTGGCCTAGATGCTTTTAAAGGGGGACTGGACAGATTTGTGGAAGAAAAGTCCATCACAGGTTACAAGCCATGATGACTGTATGCAACCTCTGGGTTTTAGGTGCAGTCCATCTCTGAATGCCAGATACGAGGGAATGGCAACAGGATACAGGTATCTTGTTGTCTTGCATGAGGCATCTGGTGGGCAACTGTGAGATACAGGAAGGTGAACTAGATAGGCCCTTGGCTTGATCCAGTAAGGCTCTTCTTATTATGAAACACTGATGTGTTGCTCAGTCATGAAAAACTCAGTAACCCCAACTTATTTCCTCACCTTCATCTCTGGGTACATGTATCTATGGATGGAAGGCAGCCAGTGGATGGGTTGCTGAGAACTGGGGGTGCCCTTGCCAGCAGGGAGAACCCCTTTCTTGTCGTCATAAAATGCTTCGAGGTGAGAGTAATGCCCTGGCATCTCCAGCTGGTGTCTGGAAGGCAGACAAAAATGCAAAGCATGTTACCAAGGGAGCACACCTGAGGGGGCCAACATCCATGGCTTGCACCAGTAGCAAAAGCTTGTCCCTCTCCAGGGCTGGGAACCATCCCATCAGTTTTACCTCAGAGCCTTATGTCGGATAGGAAGGAATCATGTGACCAACAGCCAAAGGGACTGAAAATTGCTCCCAAGCCACTTTATAGTGCAGGAACAAACAACTTTATGAAGAACATACCTGACCTGGTTCTCCAGGAAGTGCATGTATCTGTATAATAAGGTGTAGGAAGGAGAAAGAATCCCCACAGACTTCATGCGGGCGCCACGTTCTAACTCACTCTCCACAGGCATATTGGCAAAACAGGCCAAGCCAAAACACAGTCCTTTCCGGAAGTAACTGGAGAGGAAAGTTGCACAGGATGAAAACAAATAAGACGACAATTAAAAAATGGGAACAGGGACAACAGGATGGGGGTAGGAAGGTCTATGAAAAGGTAGGAGGTTGATGAGGAGCTGTTATAGCAGAACAATAGCAAAGGCAACTGGTCTTCTACTGGGAGGTTGTGACCCTCAACCCCAAATGTATTATGCTATTAGTGATGCCACCATTTTCCCTGTACACATGCATAAACTAGACATCACAACTCCGGGCATTTTAGAATCACAGAATGTTAGATTTGGAAGGAACCTTGGAGGTCATCTAGACCAACCCCCAGCTCACTGTAGACAACTGCTACCGCATCCTCACCATGCAGCCTCTACATGAGGATCGGACATGACTACGGTGGTCCACGCCTTAGTGACTTCAAGACTGGATTACTGTAACGCGCTACACGTGGGGCTGCCCTTGAAGACGGTTCGGAAGCTGCAATTAGTGCAGAATGCGGCGGCCCGGGTGGTCGCTGGAGCTAGGCGGTTTGACTCTGTTGAACCGCTGCTTCAGTGGCTGCACTGGATGCCCATTCGTTTCCGAGCCTAATTCAAGGTGCTGGTAATGACCTTTAAAGCCCTTCACAGTTTGGGTCTAGGATATCTGAGGGACCGCCTTCTCCCATACATTCCGGCCCACTCTCTTAGGTCATCTGAGGGGGCTCTCCTGCGTGTACCACCTCTGTTGCAAGTTAGGGGAGTGGCAACACGTGGGCGAGCCTTCTCTGCTGTGGCGCCACAACTGTGGAACTCCCTGCCAGGGGATTTGAGAACCACCCCCTCCCTCATGAGTTTTCGGGGAGGGCTCAAAACATTTGTTTCGTCTAGCGTTTGGGTGATGGGTTGTAGTCTGCCTCCCGTGTCTCAAGATGCTCTGCCATGCTGCTTCTGTGCTCCATACTGTCGCCCCCCCCCCAGTGGATTTTATTGTTTTTAAATTAAGTATGTATTGTTTAAACTTATTTTCTGTATTATTTTAAACTATGTTTTTTAATTTTTGTTGTAAGCCGCCTTGGGCATTTGCCTCGGCATAGGATGAGGTGGGATATAATTTTTTAAAATAAATAAATAAATAAATGGAAACCTACAAAAGAGAGAGAGAGACCGACCACTACTACATGAGACAGACTGTTCCAGTCAGCGTTCCCTGTAAGCTTCATGGCTGCACAACTCTGAGCCGAGCTCCGCAACCCAGAAGTTCACCAATGATGTGACACGTTATTGCTAAGCATCCGGGGACAAAATCGTGACACAGTCGTGATGCCATGCGTCCGAAAAAGGAGTCTGCGCACCAGTGCAAACCCCTTAGAGGGAATACAGGTTCCAGCACCAGACAGCTCTTACAGTTAGGAAGTTCTTCCTAATGTCTAGGCTAAATCTACTTCCCTGTAGTTTCAACTCATTGGTTCTAGTCCTGCCCTCAGGAACCATAGAGAGAATAAGCCTTCCCCCTTCTTCTGGGTGAATGTTGCCAGTCTACAAAGACAGCAGTCACATCTATTTAATTTAAGGTCGTTTGTGTGCACTTTTGTGTGCACTTTTCTGGACAATGGAAGAAGATACACAATTGAACACTGAGCAAAACAATGAAGCCAACCTTCTGCACACTCACATAAAATCCGACTGAACCTTATGGGAACCACTGGCCATAGATTTGAACTCGATGCCTTCCAAATCAATATCTTGTGGCAAACACCATTCAACCATGTTACCTGTGGAGTTAAGAAGAAAATGCAATGAATGCAGACAACCAACAGAAATGCCAAGGCTGATCAGATGACCTGAACAAATTATGCAAATATGTCTATATTGTCTAAATCAGTGGTGGCCAACCTTTCAACATAAATGCTGGCCCTTTAAATGGTTGCATAGGTGATGGCATTTCAGCAGGTGCAGCTGCTTTAGCAGCAACATCAGCACCTGCAGCTGCCAAAATTCTGTCTTCTACATGACTCTTAAGAACACAGTAGCCCTAATGGTGGAAGGTTGGCCACCCCTGGTCTAAATGATGCCATATCATGTATTCCATTGCCCAGAGCAAAGAGGTACACACAGCACTGAAGGAACCTTGTCCTATCTGCTAGCAGCCTTGCTTGGCTATCCCCTCTGACCCCTAGGGGTCAGGACCAGGGGTCAGGACCCCTAGGGCTGTACCGTTAATCTCTGCATCTCCTTTCCTCTTCTTGGTACCGTTTTCACCCTTGCAGTATGGTCTTGTCTAGGCACGGTCCAAAGATTAAAGACACGACACAAGCATTGCCTTCAGCCTTGCAATCAAATAGACATGATGCAAAATAAAGAGGGCAGCAAGCTGGTACAACAAGTAAGATACAAGTGTCCAACGCCATAAAACAATTTTAAGAAAAAAAAAATTTTTTTTTCAAAAGTCCGTCTCTCCAGTGACCTGGTCGAAACCTGTGGACGTTTTTGCGGAAGTAATAGGCCCCCAGGTTCTTTTCTTCAGGCTGCCATATAGCCCACGCATACCCAGAAATGAAATGTTGTCATTTCTGACATAAGATTAAAAATATGCTTAACTTTAATAAAGCTACCCTCTGCCTGGCCATGAATCACTCTCTACTGGGTTAGAAATCTCCCCCTTCCCCACTACGCTGTTACAAGACTTGCAGAGAGACTTCAATGCTCCATTATGCCCAGGGCTGCGAAGGCGACATTTCCCGACAGCCTTCCTTTAGCAGCTTCAATCTATGGATGAAACACAGTCCTGGAAACTCACAACTGGCCTTTAGGCACACGGCAGTTCTAAATCAACACTGGCATTAAATACAATTCCTGCAGGGCAGGAGGCAGGTAGAAGACAAATTGGGGTCTAATGGTAGATCTTTGGGTGATTTACAGGAAACCAGCAAGGATTGGTGGCTCTCAACAGAGTAAGAATAGTAAAATTCCAAGGAGAAAAAAAAGGCTCTGTCCTGGCTGGCCTTATGCCAGTTGTGTCTCTCAGTTCGGTGTTCTTCATCTGTAGAGTAGGAGAATTAATTGGCTGCCTTTCTTAACCCAATCTTTGTGCAGGTCCACTAGACAGTTTTGGAGCTGAGTGGAGAACCACTGATCTACAGTGAACAATGATGCAGGTCTATACTTGGATATACAGGTTATCCCAGTGTATGGATCCTGGGGTGCAATTGGGAATTGGCTCTGTCCCCTGAGCCACCATTTTGCACTTAGTTCCATCCTTGCCCAGCCACTCTTTGGCACCTGGCTCTGGTTAGTGGACTTCTAGATTCCGATTAAAAAAACACAACAAATCAGATCCTGCAAGCCTCAAGCCTGTCCAACCCATGTAGTAGGGCACCTCTCTTACTGGAGTTCCCACCTGAGACTGGATGTTGAAACTACCAATCAGCACGAACAGGGACCCAGTCAGCCCACTGATGATCTTCAGCTATTTATTTATTTAAAGAATTTATACCCCACCTTTCTCCCGAGGGCACTCAAGGCGGCTTACAACACAATATTAAAATACATATATACATATTAAAATAATTAAAACAATTTAAAATAAACAACCCCAGTGGGTCACCTGAATTTACATATGTTAAAAGCCATTTGTTAAAAGGTCAGCCCACCATGTCAGACATCAAAAGCTGTCCTAAATAAAAATGTCTTAAGGCCCCGCCAAAAGGTCTCTAAAGAGGGAGTCATTCTTAATTCCAGGGGGAGGGAATTCCATAATTGGGGAGCCACAGCCGAGAAGGCCCTATTCCATGCCTCCATCCCCCTCACTTCCGTCAATGGCGGCACGGTTAACAGGGCTCCCCCTGATGACCTCAGAGTATGGGTCGGATTATAAGGAAGGAGGCGGTCCCTCAAATACCCTGGACCCGGCCCGTTAAGGGCTTCAAAAGTCAAAACTAGCACTTTGTGCCCGGAAACGAACCGGCAGCCAGTGTAGCCGCCGAAGCAACGGTCCGACTGAGTCGAACCGACAGGCCCCGGCAACCACCCGGGCCGCCGCATTCTGCACTAGTTGCAGTTTCCAAACAGTCTTCAAAGGCAGCCCCACGTAGAGCGCATTGCAGTAATTAGTCTAGATGTCACTAGGGCATGGGTCACTGTGGCCAGGTCTGCACGATCCAAGTACGGTCGCAACTGGCGCACCAGCCGAACCTGGGTAAAAGCCCCCCTGGCCACAGCCGCCACCTGAGAATCCAGGAGCAGCTGCGCATCCAGGATAACCCCCAAGCTGCAGACCTGCTCCTTCAGAGGGAGTACAACCCCATTCAGAGCAGGACGATGATCCAGTACCTGAGTCGTAGACTTCTGGACCAGAAGAACCTCTGTCTTATCAGGATTTAATTTCAGCTTGTGAGCTGGGACAGGGCCTAGTTGGATTGCACCAATGACAACACAATGCTTGGTTTAATAAAAGTAGGAAGATTTGGTTGAAAGAGAAAGGGCCTGTCTACACAACCAATGTATAACAAGTCTGATAGCTTCTCTTCCACCACCCTAGCAGCAATAATAAGTAAAAAAATAAACCCTCTGGGAATTGTAGTTTGTTGCAGATGCTAGGAACTCTAGTAGAGATCTCTATCACAGCCAGCACCCAGAGAACTACTGTAATTCCCAAGGTTTCGTAGGAAAAAGGAACCAACATTGAACCAAAATATCTTTGCAGTACAGATATACCAAGAGAGTGAGAGACAAAGACAGCATGTACACATTAAAAACAAAGAACAAAAAACAGTCCCTGATAAAGAAGAAGCCCAAATCTGAAAAGGTTGAAAATAAGAATCCTCAGACACAACAGGTAGAAACAAAAACGCCACCTCATTCCAAGCTTGGAAGCAAGCCTGCTGGATCAGGCCCAAGGCCGATCTAGCCCAGCATCCTTTTTCCTACACCTCTGGGTAGCCCATAATAAGCAGGGCATGAAGACAGCAGCTCTCCCCTACTCCTTAGGGGACTCTGCCACTCTACCCTGAGGGCCAATTCACACTACAGTTTTCCCGGCGTGGATGGCCCTGCCCTTGCCTCTGCCCCTGTGTATGCGCTTGTCTATGCGGTTGGAGCTGGGGGAGTGTCTTGCCGCCTGTTGTCCCTCCTTCTGTCCCGCCTCTTAAGAAAGCGCAGCTGTGATTTGGTGAACAGAAGTGCGCTCCTCCGATTGGTGGGCTGCTGTAGCTCCGCGAACATCCCCAGCTCTGCAAACACAACCGCCTCAAAAGTTGAGGGGAAACCAACTTTCCTGCCTCTGCGTTTCTGCTACGCAAGCTGCTACGCAAGCATAAAAACAGCTCTGCGCTACCCTCCGCAGATCCGCAACGAGCCTGGAAAACTGTAGTGTGAATCGGCCCTCAGGCTCCATACAGCCATCAATAGATCTCTCTCACTCACTTTTAAAACCACTAGCCAGCATTGTGGGGCAGTGAATTCCCTAATTTTTTTCCCCTATTTTCCCCCTAAATTTTTCCTATTTAGGAATTCCCTAAATACATTGTGGGGCCGTGAATTCCCTGATTTTTTTCCCCTAAAACTAAAAAGCCCCAAACATATTAGTGTTTCCTCATCATAGGGAAGATGCTCCAATCTACTCACCTCCAGGGAGTGGCAAGTTTCTGTTAGCGAGTTCTCCCTCCCTGCCCCCTCCCACTATTCAAGCTACTGATGTGCCACGAGTTAGATAGGCTGCATGGGCAGACAAGCCCAGTAGTAAAGGACATGGGTGGATTTGTTTGCAAGGCTTGTGCTTGTTGTCTTGTGCTCCCTGAGGCATCTGGTGGGGCCACTGTGTGATACAGGAAGCTGGACTAGATGGGCTTTTGGCCTGATCCAGCAGGGCTCTTCTTATGTTCTTATTATGTTCTTAAGGCTGACATCACAACCAACAGTTCACAGCTCAATTAAAAATGAAGTTCCATTAAAAAACATTCTGCAATTCTACTAAAGATTCATTCAATAAAAACTAAGGAAAAAGGAGATCCTCAAATAGATGCTGCCACACTTGATACTTGTCAAGGTGAAATATGATCAGTTGTGACATTGTGGCTGATGCTTGCAGGTTTTTACTTCACGTAAGGGCAGGTAGGAGAATAAGAGAAGCCCAGATTTTAGGCCCCTAAAGTAACGGCTTTATCCCCCCCCCAAAAAAAAACACCCCCCAAAAACCCTGCACCTAACAAGGATTGTATACCGGAGAAGATACGAAAATCACAACGACAAGGATAACTTCGCCATCATATTGCTGCCAATTCTGCTGTATTTTATGTAGGCTGTTGCTGGCGTTGTTAAGTCAATAAAATTATATTTAGCTGCTAGAATAAAGGATTGCCTATCAAGTTCCTCCAGGAGTTCTAATAAACCCTGAAGGTCTCTGTGTCTGGTTAAGGGATATTATTGCTTTATAAAAAGCAAAGCCTCGCACTAAAAACATTTCCACTGAAGACATTTCCATTTGAGTTAGCAAACAGCGTAAATTTGGCTGAGAAGACACACATCACTCTGGCTTCCTAAGAGATGTCTGAACATTTACCCAGATGCAGCTCTCCAGTGTTGAAGTCTAAGACTTTGCAAGGGAACTTGGCTTGCCCCAATCACAAATGACCCCAGATCACAAAGGAGCCTTCTTTTACAGTAATCAGAATAGCATCGGATAGTAGGACTGGTTGGAAGGATCCACAGAGGAATGTCTTCTTCTACAACTGGCCCTAAGACTTACCGTACATTTCAGTAAACCACAGAAGACTCTTATTCTCCCCACATGACCATCTATCCATCACCGTTTCTATCCCCCACACTTCCTCCAAGGAGTTCAACACAGAGCACATGGGCGGATCTTATATGATTATCACAACCACTACATTGAGGCAGTGCCCTGCACCTTGTCGCCATCCCCTTGGCTTCAGATGGCAGCGGTATCCTAAGCAGGGCCCTATCTGATGATTGTAGGGGGGAGTGCAGGATTATATGGGAAAAGGCACTCCTTGAGGTATCATGGTCCCATGCCGTGTAGTAAGTATATTATTTGAGGGTTGAGAAAAATGTGGTGGCTGTTCTTATTTGCCTTTTGGTAGGCTTACCAGATCTCCAACCGGGACAGAGTGCTAGACCTTTAGGAGAAGGAATGTGGGCAGGTGTAGCTTGTTAAGTCCTAAAGCACTATCCTAGGCATGTCTACTCAGAAGCAAGCCCCACTGAACACAATGGGGCTTGCTTCTGAGTAGACATGCCTAGAATTATGCTCTAAGGTTTAACAAGCTACACCTGCCCACATTCCTTCTCTTAAAGGTCTAGCACTCTGTCCCGGTTGGAGATCTGGTAAGCCTACCTTTTGGCTCTTGAGGCTTTCAAACGCACTGCAGCTATAATTCCAAATCCACCTCTGCACCCTCACCTCTTTTGTCACAATGCTTTCTCATCTTGCATGTGCTTCTAGAGGCAGAGGCATCAAGGCTTATGGAGTAGCCCTGGTCATAGATTTGATCAGGCTTCATTCTTGCCCTCCCTCCCATAAACACTAACCCCACTGAGACAACGTGACTCTCCTGCCCCATGAACAGTGCATGAACACTCTCAGTGCTAGAAATTTTTCTAGGAAAAAAACGTCCCATTTCAAAGAACGCATGGTTTCATTAAAATAATTAGTAACGTAAGTTAATCTTAATTCTCTTTTTCAGGCAACTATTCCTACAAAGCACACACATGCACAATGCACAAGTCCTTGGGCAGACTCAAGTTAGCATATTTACAGTTTTCAGTGCCATCGTTTTTCCCCTTAAAATCTAAACAATGGAAGAAAAATGTATGCTATTATGCTGTTGCATCTTCAAGTATTTCAGTAACAGGAATTACCAGGTAATGCTCTGACCGTGTATGAACATTTAAACCTCACTAAAAGTGCAAGCCTGTTTAAAGTGCATCCAATTGATTGTAGCATAGATGCACTTTATTATTTTACTCCCCTTATTAAACGTTTCAGTTCAATTACTTTTGGCTGTTCGAGTTTTGTTTTTCGTCTTTTTCAGATATTTCTACAGCAAATACCACCACGGTGGCCTACTGCTTTAGCTTTGCTTAACGTAAAGGTGACCCCTGACAATTAAGTCCAGTCGTGTCCGACTCTAGGGTGCGCTGCTCATCCCCATTTCAAAGCCAAACAGCCAACGTTGTCCGAAGACGCCTCCGTGGTCATGTGGCCAGCATGACTCTCCTTGGCGCAGCGCGTAGCATGCAGCTGAAATACAAAAGTCAAGCAAACATGCTAAATTGGACTTTTCTCAGATTCAGTCCAACATCACTGCTCACTTATGTCCGTGAATAACATAGTGCTGCTTTGATCTGCTTTTTCTCCCTATTGCAAATAATGTATGGGGGACAGACATCACAATCCCAATCAGAAACAAAGGCAAGGCAAAGTACCGTATTAAAGCCCCCTTACCCCCGTTGCAGTTTAATTGCCCAACCATTCCCCAGTGCACCCATTCATTAAAAACATCGTAGGTAAAACATGTCATTACGTATGGTGTGTAGCTTGGCCCACTTCCCATCCTTGTTCAATGAAAATCCAGACTTTATTGTTGTAATTCCATGACTGAGGACGTGAGAGTATGACAACCCCATTTCTATCTGGGCTCCACAGCCAAAGTGGGTGGGTGGCTTGCTTAGCAACAGCCATTATAGGGAGGTATTTGTTCCATGTTATCCCACCTTTAACATAGAACGTAAAAGAACGGGATTTGAAGCCATGTTTAAATAAAATGTTTTATGCTGAAAGGTTGTTACAATATCGCAAAAAAACATTAAAAACAGTCAGGTCACACAACGTTTCAATCGGCCTCTGCGATTATCTTCAGGTGAAAGGAGCCACCAGGCAGTTTAAGATGGAGATTAATGCCTCTAGCCATCTGTTATGTAGGAGACGGAACTGCCCTGTCAATCAGGACCAACCGATAAAACTCGGAAGTTGTGGCTCGTGTCAATCGTCCTCATGTAACTCCGGCACTACATTGCAAGCAAGATCGGACTGTAAGATACCTCGGCTGCGGTCATGAGGACGTGGTTTACTGCTAATTTGAAGGCTCAGGGATATTTTCAACAGCCAAGTAAGGAGGCATGACTTTTGGGCGATTTTGGACAAATCAAAGAAGTAGTGCCTTCATTTTCACTCCACCCATTCCTGTGACTTGCCAAAGAGATGCCAATTTTTACGTTCGTTTTCCACAGAGTCACAATGTCCTGAAAGGGATGCCCCCCAAAATAGCACAGGTTTAGCCACCTTACTAATGAGTGTGCTTTATTCACTGGAGAGCAGCCTGGTTTTTTTCTTCCTTGTACTGACCTGCCCATCGAAGAATTCTGCTGCTGGAGCTTAAGTGCTAGAGAGCAAACTGTTTATAGCTTATCCCCCTCAAGGTCTGAACTTTTTATTTCTAATATTAGCAAACATGCTTATTGATTGGGGGAGTGATGGAGAGTTAGGCAAGTCATTTCTCACCCCCCCCCCCTTTTCTTACTGCAAGGATGGCTTACCTGAACATTTAAGGCTGAAAACCATCTGTCTGGAGAGCCTGCAACCCTGGGTGACAGGTTAAGAGGGGTAGAAAATGTTTCCACATACATCCTGGACCAGGTCATTTTGGGAAGGGCTACTGGGCTGCCAGGAAGAAACACTGCCTTGCTGGCAGCTTTAGAGATGAAATTGTGGAGGAAGAGCTCCTTTGCTGGGATGAAAACTGCCAGGAGCCAGAGGCAGTTTCAGTTCTCCCCAATTTTTTTCATCTTAAGTAGAACAAAACAAACAAATCAAAGGAACAGGATGGAAACCTAGAAAGGGTCAATACTGAGGGAGCAGCAGAAACTCAGTG
Organism: Plestiodon gilberti rubricaudatus; assembly: GCA_026170595.1. Classification (NCBI taxonomy): domain Eukaryota; kingdom Metazoa; phylum Chordata; class Lepidosauria; order Squamata; family Scincidae; genus Plestiodon; species Plestiodon gilberti. The sequence goes on from JANXHW010000005.1 coordinate 114,335,141, forward strand.
GGGCACTCAGCTTGTGCCTCTGCATGTTAGGGGCTCAAGTCTATAATCATTCTAGGTAAACAGCTCTCTGTTTAAGGACCAAACTTACACATAACAGTAAACGTGCTATTGCGCTTCCATCTTGTTTTTAAAAAATGATTTTAAAAACAGCTGCAGGGACTCCATTCACTGCTCTCCCTCACTTCCATCAGCCAAACAGCAACCTCAAATGGTGGGTTCTTGTGAGGGTGAAGAGCTAAGCCCTCCCCCAATGTCAGACACCCAATCCAGACTGGGGGGGCCCTACAGCTTATTAACAACAACAAAAGAGGACGGAAGCATATAAATAGTTGTACAGGTTGGTTACCCCTTACCCCAGACATCCAAAATCCAGACTATTCGAAAATCCAGACATTTTGGGAGTTATGACTTAAAACCTTTTTCCAGTACCTCGCTGGCATAGCGCAAGGCATGCTGGGGCACAAAATTATTAAAAATATTGTATAAAATCACCTTCAGGCTATGTGTATAAGGTGCATATGAGACAAATGAATTTCATGTTTAGACTTGGGTCCCATCCCCGAAATCTCATATTTATGCAAATATTCCAAAATCCAGACATTTCCCCATCCCAAGCAGTCCGGATAAGGGATACTCAACCTGTATCTACTGATTTCTGCAGATCCCCACCTGCATAGCAAACAGTAGAAATGGGGGTGTGGGGGGGGGTCTCAGTCATACCAGGAAGAGATGTGGGGCCTGAGGCGTTTTGACTTGGTTGGTGTGAAACTGGGCAACTTGACACAAACCAGTGTCACAAACCAGTTAAGCAGAATAGGTTGGAAATCATAGCTCCTAGAGAGCATCTGCCCGCATATTTCTTCTTTCATGCTTATATTACATTATTTAACCTTACCCTTCCTCCAGGGAACTCAGGATGACTTCTGTGGTTGGCTCCTTTTTATCCTTACAACCACCCTGTAATTTAGGTTGGAATGCAAGGTGAATCCTTTTCATTTGCTACCTCCACATGATTCTAAGCCCAAGCGGGGAGGGGCACGAGCACGGTAGTCTTCCCCCACCACCACCAGGACATGGAATCACATGAAGGTAACATATGAAAAAGGTTACAGTGACTGGCCCAAAGTCACCCAATGATCTTAAACCTGAGCTGGGATTCGAACCCATGTCTCCCCAGTCCTTGATTTACATTCTTAATCACTATAGAGTGATTAGACAGCCACAAAAAAAATCAAAAAAGTTCTGGCATGAAACACTACCGCTACACTGCACCTGTCTTCTTGGATAAGAGTTCTCCAGTGCATAGGAAGAGGGAAGCTGGAGCCCTGTTTCATCAGCAATTTTGCCTTTCCTGCCCTCCCCACTCCTTTGTTTGCACTGGGATTTGCATGCCTGAAGATCCTTATCACTTCTTTCCCTGCTCAGTTCCTCCGCCACGTCACCCATTTCATGCTTGTGGAGCAAGGTGGCGAGGCGGCCTGCCAGGCAATACTGGTAATTTGGACTAATGATTTTTCAACGGATAGCCAGCCCCCCTGAGGGAGGCATTGTCTTGCCAAGTCATGCCATACAAACCGTGCCAAGAAGGAAAAGGTGTGGTGTGTAAAATAGGCTATTGGTTTAATGAGAAGCTTCCTCCTAAGCCTTTCAGTTCTCCTTGTTTGGATGCTGACTAAAAGGTGAAGCCGGAGTAGGCGGTGGGGGGGGGGGGTGTCAGTGCCCCCCCACTCCCTGGTCACTGTACTTCAAGTTTAAGAATACTCTGCTGGCTGTCCCCCCCCCCCCACACACACACACACCAGCAGGTTACATAAACATTGCCTTGTGACAAAATGGAATTTTCTCCCAAAGATTTTCACCCAAAAAAATGCTCCCAGGAGACCACAACCTCAATGAAAACACTTTCAATTCCCAACAGAACTTACAGGATAACCAATGCAAAGCAGCGAGACATACCATGACATGAGCAGAGACTGTTCCCATTGCTTCTGGCTTTCCGCCAGCACCCGACTGACCATTTCTGTTTCATCTGCCCTTCTCTGATTGTGTGCAAATTGATTTGGTGCCATTGTTGGTTTTCTGTTTTAGGATTTTTTTTTAATATAGTTTTATATTGTATTTTATTGCTCAAGTGCAAGTCACCTCAGGCACCTATACATAGGGTGGAAAGGCAGAGTAAAAACGTCTTAAAATAAACTTTTTTTAAAATAAAATGCCAGAAGTCTGGGGGTTGAGTGGCCCCTCTGTTCTACACCATACCCCTGCCCTATATATAGTGGCACTACAATGGAAACTGTAAGAAGCGGCTCCAAATTTTTCTTGCCTTTTTCTAGTTCTAAGTCGCTCACCATAGCAAGCTGTTTTTCAAGAGTTTTCACCAGTTAAACCATTAGAAAACCCACATACATTTGTAACACAGACATTCTAGTGCTATGCTGTGAAGCACAGGTGAAAGGCTGGCCCAGGTGACAAAAGGATGGGAGCAAATACTGCTTGATGCTTCTCACCTGTACACCCACACAGTAAACAAATGTGATCATCCACTGCAATTCTCCCCCTTCCCTGAAGCACCTTCTGCCTCTCTCCCATCACACCACGCGCACCTGAAATGAGCAAGAAGCCTATCTAGCCCAGCATCCCGTTTCCCACGGTCATCAGCGGGACCCCTCCGAGAAGCCCACAGACAAGAGAGAAGGACGGCATCCTTCTCTTCTGTCACGATGTCCCAGCAACTGGCACTGACAGGCACGGGGCCTCTAGGACTGAAGGCCACAAGATTTAGGCATCATGACTAGCAGCCCCCAGGAACATGTCCAATTGGAAAGCCATCTAAGTGAACGGCCATAAATCCCATAGAATGAATGAAGCACTGTGGGAAGAAGAAGTGCCTCTGCCTGGTCATCTTGAATCACCAATCCATTTCCTTGGATGACCTCTAGTTCTAGTGCTGTCGGAGGGGAAAGAAATTCTCTCTCCAGCCACTTTCTCCAAACCATACATAACTATGTCCTCTGCCCCGTCACCTTTCCCCCCTAAACCAGTGTTTCTCAAACTGTGGGCCCGGACCCACTTTGTGGGTCGCGACCTGATTTCTGGTGGGTCCCAGGTGATGGAAAGATCAGATAAGTAATTGCCACAAGCTCTGAGGCTATTCAAAAATCAGATAGCTGCCAATTGCCCTTCAAAGAGCTACGCTCCTGTAGCTTGCGAGCTGCTAATTGCTCTGCAAGGAGCTGGGTTCCTGCAGTTTGCAAGCTTGGGTAAAGCTTGCAAACTTGTGTAAAGCTTATGTAAAACGTCGGTCCCGGAGCTAAAATGTTTGAGAACCAATAGGCCCTAAATAAAATAGGCCCTAAACTATCAAGCCCCAAGTGCATAGGATTCAGTGTTCCTTCAGAGACCCAGATTCGACGCTATTTAGGTCTTTGGAGGTCAGACCCAGCGATTTAAATTGTACCCAGAAATGGGCCAGGAGCCGGTGACGGTCTTCTAACACTGGTTCCCAATGCATGGTCACACTTGAGACCTTCTGGCTCAGTCTTAGGTCATAATAGCTGTAAATGCGCTGATATGGGAAGGGGGAGAGGAATATTACATTTTTCCACCACAAAATATCGCAGTCTGAATGTCAAGAAATGCAACAGCAGTGCAAGTTCTACCTTGTGAGAAGGCAGCTGGACCGTGCAATACATGCGCATAACAACCATGCATTTGACAATGTTTCAGGAATACGGGAATTGAAGCCATGTAGTATAAAGAAGCTTGAACTTTAATCACATTAAAATCTAAGGAACTGAGCCCAACGTTTCGTTCCAGCCCCGTGGAACCTCTTCATAGGGATCTCGAAAGATCATGGATCTTTCGAAATCCCTATGAAAAGGTTCCATGGGGCTGGAACGAAACGTTGGGCTCAGTTCCTTAGATTTTAATGTGATTAAAGTTCAAGCTTCTTTATACTACATGGCTTCAATTCCCGTATTCCTGAAACATTGTCAATTGATAGCTGGCCATGAAAGCTTCAGAATGAAACCATGCATTTATTACCCAAGAACCATTGCGTGGGGTCTTCCTTTCCCACATCCCTCAAATAAACGTAATTAAATGCCGCCCTGTGCAAGACAGGCACTGAGACCAAACCAGGATAAGTCCCCACAATGCATGCTAAATTCCAGCATGTTTGCTGAGCAGAAGATTATTCCTTCAAAAGGTGACTAACTGTGGCATCAGGGACAAGACTTTCAATTAAACCAGAAAGAGGAACTTGAAAAACACCAAACTATAACCACAGCTTGTGGTCAGAGGAGGGATTTGCTTAGAAGTCCAGATAAACATCCTTACATTTCTCAACATCCACTAGAAACGTAACGGAGGAAAACCGCCAGAGCCGGTACTCATTGTCATTAGCTTCCTCCTGCATGATTCGGTGGTACAATTTGAGAACAAAAACACATGTTTATTAACACGGCTATCTTTTCTTTTTCTTCCAGTTTTGTAAGCGTTGCATTAGAGATCTGGGACTTGTGTTAGATTTCCACCAAGGGCAGGCACCCAGCGATCGCGTTTTGTATTTTTGATGGATTTCTATGCTTTTATAGCTCTATGCCAGGACTGTTTGAGCTGTTACGCAGGTGATCCATAAAAAGGTAATAGGAGCTTTCCATGGTCCTTGCCCACAGACACTAAACCCCTCACTGTGCTCTTCTTATAGTTGGCAGGACTGGTGAGCCTGCCCACATTCATTATTGAGAAGCAAAAGTTCTCAGATGTCCCATCTTTCAAGGACTCTCTTATTTTGCAATTCTGCAGGTCTGCAAAAAAAATCATGGGAGCCTCTTATTTTGGAATTGTTCCATGGTTATCTTCAAATTCTCTGTAGTCTTGCCCTTCTCCCCTTTTCTCTCTGCTTTCATGTTCAGGGACATCCTTGTCTGTGACTTTTGTTCCTCCAGCCCTGGTCTCCCAAAGGCTCTTCTGCTCCCTCAAAGGACTGTCCTTTCTCACTGGCTACTCTTATGCCTAGAACTGCAGCCCAGAACACCACCTTTCTCTTCTTGAAGTCTTGGGCACAACCTCTTACAGTGCAATCCTATCCAACTTACACCACTGGTGTAACCAGCGGTGGAGCAAGAATGGGAGGCCCCAGAATAGAAAGGAGATTCAAATCTCCTCCAAAGGGGGGTTCAAAGGGGATTTAAATCTCCCCTCCCAAGCCTCCCGCCCTGCCCTCCCCTGCTGGTTACACCGGGGATAGGATTGCGCTGTTAGTCCACAACCCCATGACCCAGTATGTGCAACTGAACACACGTTCTTCATCTAGTCACCCAGCCTCAACTTTCTTCCCATCCCTCTGTTGCCTCTGGGTTGAACGCTAAGTTTCCTAGGGCAAAGACTTTGCAGTGCTGTTACACCAGCAAGTGATAATGCAATGCCTGATTGAACTTCAGAAGCCAGAAGAAGGGCAAGATTTCCAGGACCCTGTACACAAACTTGCCCATCACAAGTAAAACCAGAGTCGGTGCTTACAATGCATAATTATACAAAATAAATACATGACATGTAGGTAGTGTCACCAGAAACCTCCCCTAATGGGACAACAGCTCAACGCACCACAGAAGGAGCAGAAAGACACAGCACCTCTCTCCCTTCCTCCCTTTATTCTGCCCTCACCCACTTCAGAATTGCCTCTGTGCCTGCACAGTCCTCTCCCCTGGGGCACAACACTCAGCTCAGCATTCCTAGCAGATTTATAGAGATCAAACATAAGAACATAAGAAGAGCCCTGCTGGATCAGGCCAAAAGCCCATCTAGTCTAGCTTCCTGTATCACACAGTGGCCCCACCAGATGCCTCAGGGAGCAAAGAACATAGACAGACGGGGATTCAGATAAGTATAGGAGAGGGCAGAGACTCTCTGCTCCCATATCTGAGCTCTGGAGGAGGCAGAAGCCAAACAAGAGGTTTGCATGTTCTTGCCTGCTCCAAAGCCCAATGCAATGAATACGCACTGATACAGGATTTGGGGGAGGAGCATGTCAGTGGCAACTACAAATTACAGTTGGCTAGTATGCCAAGGCATAATTTGTGGGCCCACTGATAACAGTGCAAAATGTGTTTATTTGCAGGCAGCTGTCAATATCAGTGAATAGATATCCTTCAAGGACTTTCAGGAGAGACAGAAAAGGGTCCGCCTGTATTAGTTCCTTCCTCACTGAAGTTTTAGTGCCCACTTGCACCTCCAGAAAGTGCCGTCTCACTCCCTGATAGGAGCCACTCAAAGGACACCAGAGTCATTTCCAGAGGAACACGACGCACCATTTCAAGGTGCAAGTAGTCCATTCAAATAGTCATCACATACCTATTCAACATACCTATTCATACCACCATTTCAAATAGTCATCACATACCTATTCATTACAGGTTTCATAACCAACCTGGATAGACTTTGCACCATGTGGAAGTAGCTAAGGAATCTGAAAGGCATTTAAGAACCCGAGTAGAGAATGCTTTGCTTTCAGAGCACTTTTCACCCTCCGGGAAAATCAGAAAGGGTTTCCCAAACTGTGTGACGTCAAACAACTACAACGGAGCTAAATATGGCTGCTTACTCAAGGGCAGAGTGGTGACCCATAAACGAACGTATGAATGACCCCTAAGAACAAAGGATTAGGGCCAAGCAGGAAATAAGTCACCTACATGAACATGCCAAAGGAAAGCTGTTCAGGTGTGAGCGCAAGGAAGTTACCCCAAACGTAGTAGCTGACTCTGCAGGGTCACCATGTTCAACAGGACTTACTTCCGTACACTTGCAGCTGTAGGATAACCAGCTCATTTGGCAAGACCTAAAAGGCTGGTGTTTAATTGGGACTCCCTTGGTCACATGTATTTCCAGAGAGCTTGCTGTACATGGGAGCCCACACATGCTGAAAGCCTCCAATGACGCAACAGGATGGGGCAGCCAAGAGTCAAGAAAGCCACAGAAGAAAAGGGAAGCGCCGAGATGCTCTGATAGGGTACAGAAATGCACATACGAAAGATTCCCATTGTCAAAACTTTAGAACAGAGATGCTACACAGGTACACTCACTCTGGCAAAAGCAAGCAGGGCTCAGCCAGATGTTGGTCTGGACTTCTAAGCAAATCCCTCCTCTGACCACAAGCTGTGGTTATAGTTTGGTATACATAAGCTCCGTGTTCCAGCTGCAAGCTACGCGCTGCGGCAAGGAGAGTCATGCCGGCCACATGACCACGGAGGCGTCTTCGGACAACGTTGGCTCTTCGGCTTTGAAATGGAGATGAGCACCACACCCTAGAGTCAGACATGACTGGACTTAATTGTCAGGGGATACCTTTACCTTTTATACATAAGCTGACCCTGGAATACATGAAGTTGTAACAGAGAGAAGAGCCTCTAAGCATGCACGGAGTGCTTTCTCTCACCAACCAATGAGTCTCAATGGTCCTTATACAGTCTGGATTCAGGAGGATGTCCAGGGAAGATGATACGCCAAAGCTAGCTATTAACCCCTCATCCCAACAGGTTTCATAATATGCTTGCTAGATTAATTTTCCCCCTTACTCCCAATGGGAACAGAGTTAACACTTTCATAAAGAATGGTGGGCAACCTTTTTTAATTATTAGACTAGGACTGAGAAGACCTGGGATCAAATCCCCACTCAGTCACCTGCTGTCAGCCTAATCTACCTCATAGGGTTGATGTGAGGACAAGGTGGTGGAGGCGGAGAGAGATCACATACATCACCCTGAGCTCCCTAAGGGAAGGGCGAGTGAAAATAATTAAACACAATCCATCCCTAAGCTACGACTGTGTATTTGACTTAGTTTGATGGCTTTCAAATGCCCATTTTTGAGTTTGTGTTAATCTTTCCCGGGTGACAATAATAGAAGTTAACACACAAAAACCCAGTCACGTGGTGTGTAAGGAAGGACTTTCCTTCTCCCCTGAAGGTAAAAATGCAAAAAGAGCTTTACTGGATCAGACCAAGTGTCCCTCTCTTCCAGCTGGTACCCGTTTCCCACAGTGGCCAATCAGAGGCTTCCAGGAAGCCAACAACAGGTCTTCTAGGTACCAGCGTTCCATTGTCGCTTGCTTCTCAGCAACTGGTATTCAGTGAGATATGGCCTCTGAACATACAAGTTCCATATTAACTATCATGGCTAATAGCCTCAAGGCCAGCCCATCCATGAGGCCAACTAAGGCAGTTGCCTCAGGCAGCACTTTGGTGGGGGATGCCCACCTGCCTTCACTGCTCCTCCTCCTGCTTCCTAGACTGAAAACAAAAGAGGGAGATGCTCTAGTCTAGGCTGCCTCTCTCCTCTCCCAATCCAAGAAGGGAGAGGAGAAGAAACTGGGTGGGGATAGCATTTGGAACATCTCCTCAGGTACCAAAAGGTCTTGGGCCAGCCCTGAAAAGACATGTCCTCCTCCACAAATGTGTCTCCTCCTCTTTTCAAAGCCATTTAAGCCAACAGTCATCCCCCACTTCTTCTGGTGGCATTTTAATTAATTAAACTCTCTCTTGTCTATCCTAAATCCATTTTATTGGGAAATTCCAATCCCAGCTCAGTTACAGGAGAGGGAGACAAAGGTTCTCTCTATCCTGTAAGATTTAACACACACAAACCACACCAGAATTCCCCCTGACAAGCACAAATCAGAAAGTTACCCAAGTTGGAATGGTAGGATTACGGACGCTTCACAGATGCATTCCCCCCCCCCCCCCTCACAGAGCCATGCTTACACTGTTGGCTACATCACCGGGCAAAATCTGAGGAGCATCATGTTTTGCTGAGAATCTGGCAGTTTCCAGATCTCCAGTTCTTCACAAGATAGGCTAATGAGCTCAGAGCAAGGCTTCCGTTTTCTTTCCATCCTACATGCCTGAAGAAATACCCACTTTTCTGAGAAAACTCCCCCCCCCCCCCGCTTTCCAACGGAAGAGTTTAAACTAGGATCTCCTAAACTCATTACAGTGTGTGCCAAAGATTCTTGTTCCTTTTTTCTGTCCCAGGAAAAAAAGGCTGCTGAGCTCCAGGGAGACAGAAGCATGCCAGCTAGTAGCCCCCCCTCCTACAAAGGCCAGCACTGAACACATGGAGATGGGAGGTGACCAGGGCCGGCGCTATCATGAGGCCAACTAGGCAGCTGCCTAAGGCGCAGACCACAGAGGGGTGCAGCACTGACCTTTGAGGAGTAGTTTTATACAGATTATTTTTTTAAACCCCTGTAAAAAAATACAACTGATAATTTATATTTGTTTAAGATACATACTACAACAGTACTATGGAATATAATGTATTATAAGGTCTTATGAAACATTTCTATTCTCTGTTTTTTTATTGCCTAGGGTGCAAACTAGCCTGGCTCCAGCCCTGGAGCTAACATGTGCTGAACCCAAAGATGTGTGTGGTGGTGGGGAAGTTAGCCAGCTACTGTTCCCTTGCTCACATTGGCTGAACGTGGGGGTGGGGGTGTCACAGCTGAATTCACATCCACCCAAAGCTTGCAGAATAGAGCATTTCAATGCCTGGTGCACATGCACTCATGTGCCAGGATGGTGTAGGGGTTTGGGAGTCGGACTTGGAAGATCCAGGTTCAAATCCCCACTCAGCTATGAAGCTTCCTGGGTGACCTTGGGCCAGTCACTATCTCTCAGCCCCACCTACCTCACAGGGTTGTTGTGAGGACAAAAAGGAGGGGAGGAACTATGTACACCACCCTGAGCTCCTTGGAGGAAGGGCGGTATAAAAATGTGAAAAAAAAATAAAAATAAAAATAAATTGACACAGGGCACAATGGACCGGAGAGTTTCACCCACTGAAATGGCATAATTGCTGTCAGCAATTAGGGACATCTTTGGGACAGAGGCAAAGGATAGGTGAAAGGGTAGAGAAGGTCACATTTCTCTCCCATTGAAGTGTTCTCAAGGCCTCCTGGAGGTCACAGGTGACCATATCTGCATAGTAAGCCCAGGAAAATCTTCCCACATATACATATAGGCCAAAGGCTGCTTTGCTGTGAGATCAGGTGATCACTTTGAGTGGCAGGAGATGGCTGCCATGAAGAGCCACATTGTGACAGAGTCAGAGTTGTCTTGGGCCGTGGGCACCAAGAAGGTCTCTTGTGCTTATTCCAGTAAAACATGCACACTAGTGAAGCTCCCATTCATTTCAGTGGGTGAAACTTCAGTCCATTGTGCCCTATGTCAGTCTGTGTGCATGCACATGAGTTTGTGTGCCGCACCAGGCACTGGAATGCTCTATTCTGCATGCTTTGGGGGATGTGAATTCAGATGTTGGTACAGACTGTTAAAGCCAACAGTCCAAAAAGATCTATGGGCAGGTACTGTGACTACAGCAGCTCCCTGGAGCAGCGCAGGCCAAAGGATGTCTATGTCCTGCCACCTCACAGGAGCTTCCTGTTTTAGAAACACAAATGAAGGGGACAGACACACTCCCTTTATCTTCTGTAGAAACCTCGTCTAAAACAAACAGAAGAGCAAACAAGTATCTCTCCCTTCCCACCAGCAGGATATTTTGCATTGGGGCAATCCTTGGGTGGTGGTGAAACAGTAGGAAGGGGATGACACATCCCTGTGTCCTCAACCGGCTGGTTAACTAACTGCACAGCCTGCACTCCTGAAAATACAAATGCCAGGTAGTCCCTGGTTCTGAATCTTCTCACCAAAGCATATGCGTGTGGGCTATGGCCATTCAATGAGGAGGGAAGCGCATTCTGCACATGGCCAGTGTCTAGAGATGATCTCTCTCTCTCTCTCTCTCACACACACACACACACACACACACACACACACACACACACACAGAAGGAACAAGCTCATCTCAGGCAAAATGGACTGTCAAAGGGGAGGGGGGAGCAGAGGCTCTTTCCCCGCCGAGAAGAGAGCGGTGCATCCATCGCTGGGGCACGGCGCTGGTGCTGTAGCCCTTACCAGTGCGGGGGTCGAAGGTAACCACAAACACCGCCACGATCTGATCCTCCTCCACCTGCTCCGGCTCCTGGAGACGCCCCCCGGGACCAGCCGCCGGCTCCCCCGCACCGCCGCCGCCTCCCCATACCGGGGAGGCGCATGAGCCTCCCCAGCCGCCGGGCTCGAGAGGCTCCGGCAGGGAAACCGCCGGGCCCTCGGCCCAGAAGAGGAGCGGCGCGTCGTCGGCTTGCTCCACCATCGCCCAGCCAGCTGCGGCGCGCCGAGGTGAGGGGCGGGGCTTGGAAAGAGACAAACACGCCCGCTCTCCGCCCCTCGCCTTCTCTCGGTGCAGGCGAAAAGGGGAAAGCGGATCCGAAGGCCTCGCACGGACTGGTCACCTGACGGCTCGCTGAAAGGAAACGAGGCAGTCGGGCCCCAATCCACCCTCCGTCCTGCAGAGACTTGCAAGTCGAAAAGGTGGTGGAGCCCGAGCGCTGGGCGTTCCAGCGGAACTTACCCCTAGCAGATGCGCATTGGAGTGTAGCCGTAGCAGCTCCGTCCCAGCCTGAGTGTTTACTCAGAGAAGCATGTGTGTATGTCTGCTCGCTCCCATATGCGTTCAATGGGGCTTACTCCCAGGAAAGTGTGCTGAGGAATGGATTGCAACCTAAGTTTCACAGGGATCGTAAACAGGTTTAGGATTGCAAGCACGTTTATACGATAACAGGGGTGGCCAACCTTTCAACATGAAACTCCTGGACCTTAAATTAATGGGTGTATCAGCGAGGGCATCTCAGCAGGTGCAGCTGCTTTAACAGCACCTGGCGTCACTGTAGCGTGGCAGGTCGCCGGGGGTGACGCGCGCACCCCCGCAGCCTCTTCGGCCTCCGGTTTCTTCTGTGCATGCGTGGATTTTCCACGCACACACACTCCGTCGCTGCAGGTCCGCCATGTTTGCGCATGCGCAGACCGCAACTGAGGGCAACCGGGCAGCCTTGTACCCTCAGCGGCAGTCTGCGCATGCGCCAAAGTGGCGTATCCACAGCGACGGAGTGCGCATGTGTGGAAAATCCACGCCTGCGCACAACGAGCCGGCTCAAGGTAGGTGACATGCGGGGGTTGGGGTGGCGGGAGGCGGTGCGCGCACCTCGCTACGGGGTGATGCACGCGCAGTGACGCCAGCCCATTGCAGCTGCCAAGATTCTGTCTTCTACACTGCTCTTCTACACAGCTCTCTTGGGAATAAGTCTCACTGAACTCAATGGGGGTTACTTCTGAGTTGTGCGATGCATAGGCTCGCACAGGAAGTTTTCACAATGTAAAAAAACATTGTTTTTCTTAGTTACAATAAAATGTGTAACAGTCACTTAGTTACAATAAAATGGGCAACAATAAAACCTTTCCACAATATTATAAACCATCAAGTGAAGAATCAATAATGAAATCCACATTTGAACAGCATTAAAATGGACCCACTCAACACATTCAGTTCATCCAAAGGCTTGGAGAGTCACTGACAGTACATTGCTAAGTGAACAGATGTGGTCTGACTCCGTAGAAAGTCGCTTCCTCCTACTATGTTCATATCACTGGAATCAGCTACAGAAGACTTGAGGACAACCCTCTTGCTACACGGTTTTCGGCGGGGTTTAAAGACCCATCTGTTTCGTCTGGCATTTGAAGAGGGAGGAGCTACTTAGAGACCCTTTTAGTTTCTGTTGCTGCTTTATGTTATAGATGTTTTATTTTTATTTTTTTTAATCTTCTCTGTACCGTTTTTTAACTTTTAATTGTAATTGTGAACTGTTTTAACTTGTTTTAATGGTTGTATTGAGTTGTTTTATCTTTTTGCATGTTCATTTTTTGTTGTTTGCCACTTTGTATATTAGAAAAGCAGTATAGAAATCTTTTAAATAAATAAATAAAACCAGCAATGAATGTACCTGGCAGGCAGGACTCCTTAGGGAAGGAGTTCCAAAAGATATGTGCCACCACTGAGAAAGCCCTGCTTCTGAGAGCCTTCCATATGCCATGACTATTGACCTTTTAGCTATAGAGAGATAATTATTTTCTAAAACCAGAATATAAGACGATTTGCATTTTATTTAATCTGGCAAGGCTCATGTGCCTTTAACAGCTGGATGACAGGCAGAAATCAGCATTCCTCCCTACTCCTTTGCATCAATGCATCTTCATGGAGGGGGAAAAATACTTGTTGGATTTCTTGTTATAAGGCTCTTAAAGAGGCAGGAACCCTACCAGCACAAAGGAGGCAACCCTGAGGAGGCCAGTGCTTCATCAGCCTCCCAGCATTAAGGCAGCAGCCATGTGTTTTGGGGATTGTAGTGGGGATGATGTCCCAAGAAGGGTCAGACCTCAAAGATGTATATCCACATGAAGGTTCAAGCAGATGGATTTCTTGCCAGCTCGCTGAGCTGCCTGCTTGACAAGGTTTAGTGCAATCTAGACAAGATGTCCTATTTTAATCTTATTAAACTTAGATTTTATTGTTTTTGTGCACCATGGCTTTTAATCCCGTAAATTTTATTCACTCTAAATTGATCATTGCGGGCCATGAAAATTTGAAATCACATGAAGGTTGCCATCTGGGCAGTTTTCAGCTGGATTTTTCAGTGCTGGTGTCTGGTTTTGTAACCTGTTCAGATCTGTTTCCTCATTTTCCCTGGCTTGCAGAGTAGAAGATAAATTGCATAGGTATGTAGTAAGTCTTTGCAGAATAAGCTCGAAAAGTAAGTGCATAAGATGCAGAAAGAAGTCTTTGCAAACTCTCAGTCCCTGCATGCATAAACCAAGCCACACACCACTGTTTTTAACAGGACAAGGGCGGGGAGCAGGATAGTCTGGGGTAATAGCAAACAGATGCTGCTATGCTTTTATTGGTTACCTTTTAAGGGTGGTACAGCAACAGTTAAGTGGTTATTATAAATTATGTGGAGCATGCAATAAGAGGGGAAGGGTTTTTTTCCCCTCTCCCCTTTTAGTCAGAATGGGTTTTATCTCAGAGTGTTTGCTAATTGGCTGAGTGCCTTCACATCTGGATGTAGCATAAGGCCTTTGTGCTGGCGTGTGGAGCTCTAGTGTGACACGGTTACTATGTGGAACCTTTCTCTGGCCAGTTTATGTATGTGTGGGTTAGGCTCTCTATTGCCTGACTAAACCTTTGTGTGAGAACAGCTGTAGGGAGAAGACTTATTCCTAGTGAATATGAAGCCTGTGGGAAGCTCTGTAGCAACATCCTATTCATGTTTGTTTGGAAGCCAGCCCTCCTCAACTGAGTTTGAGGGGGCTTACTCCCATGTCAGTGTGCATAGAATTTCAGGCTTACTACAATTAAGGGAGGAAGAGGGCCTTTTTTTAGTGGCCATTTTCCTTTCTAATACAGGGTATCTGTCCTCCTCCTGTTATAAAGATGGGGCCATTCAAAATCAATCTTGGTGTATATTGAGTGAAGCTGAAGCCTAGTAATCTCATGAAGGTAAACCAAGGTAGTTAATGTGGCTTGTTGATGTCTTGGCTCCCTGAAAGTAGGTAATTGAGAAGGTGGAGTAGTGAACTGGGTTTGTTACAACTAGTAGTGAGCAAGTTCAGCAAAGTTTCCAAGGTCCATTATGATTGGTATAGTTATTGTGAAGGGCTCATTTCTAGACTGCCTGCTTCCTGTTTCTTTCCAGCAGCAATGGATGACTGGAGCAACAGCACGTTTATCCAGAGGTTGGATTTTTCCAGCTGTGGGGAAGACAATGAGTTGGAAGATGACAATAGCATGCAAGAGGAAGAATTAAGGCATGTCACCCCTTCAAAGAATTGGGCATCTCAGAGCTGGAGAGTTAATTGTCCTCTACCAGTTACCCCGCAGAGGCAACTAGATACTCTCTCTCTGAGTTGCCTGAAGACCTGGGGAAGTCCTGCAAGGGAATACAAGGAACCTCAAAGACAGAAAACTACCTCTTTTGAGGATTACCCTGGAACCCCATTACATTATGTCACTTGGCAGAAGCTGCAACTCTGTGATACCCCGCATACCCCAAAGGTAAGCTGATGTCCCATTGAACTTAACCATACTTGAAATGAGAAATTGCTAATTGTTTTTTGGGTTGAACTCTGCAAAATGATCTACTGTTCTAACGTTTTGGGGTTATTCCCCACTGCCGCTGTAATCAGTATTTATATGGCACTTTCTGGTGTTCAGAGTGCTGCACATGTATCGAAACAGCCACTCTATAAGGTGAGTATTATTACCCCCATAATGCAGATGAGCAGGACTGAGAGGGAGTGGCTTGCCTAAGATTACCTTCATGCCAGAGGTGAAACTTGAACCAGGAAAGTTCTGGTTGATAGCTCAGTCTGCTATGCTATGGGAGCTCTCGCCAAGCTCTGTCTAACTGCTTTGGTGTGCACTCGTGATTGTGAGCTCACTAGGGCAAAGGCTGTGTGGCCAGTAGGGCTGAAAGGTGGTCTCTTTGTTTCTTAACCTACCACGTTGGTTGCATGGCCTCCTGGATACAAGTGACTAATGTAGCTCTTCTCTTTCCTCCTCCTGCCAATGCAGTATATGGACAGTGGAACTGGCTCATCCATAAGGCCAGCTAAGGGGATATCATTGGGCATCAGATTGGCAGGGGATGCCCAAATCTGTCTGCCCACTCACCTCCACTGTTGCTCCTCCTGCTCTCCCTCTCTGGATTGGGAAAGAAAGAGGAAGATGGGAGTGGAAGAGGTGTGTGGAGTCCACTACTCCTTTCACTGCACCTTACTCTTCCATTGCATGCCTCGGACGTCTTGTACCCCTGCTAAAGCAATTGTGCTTGACTAGGTCCAGGGCTGACCCAAGACCTTCTGGTAACTGAGATGGCCTGACAACTGCTGTCTCTCCCCCCCCCCTTATCTGGTGATTTGCCAGCTCCTCCTCTTCCCAGTCCCTGCATTGAGAGTGGAAGAGGAAGTGTAGAGGAGAGTGAGCACTCGACCACTCCACTCTTCCTCTTCTGTCTCTCTCTGCCTTCCAGTTCCAGTCTGAGCAGGGGGAGGAGCAGCAGCAGTGGAGACGGATGGAGGTGGGTGCCCTGCCAATCTGCTGCTGGGGCGACTGTCCCAGTCATCCTCATGGGTGGACTGGCCATGGCTGGGTTTCAGCAGCAGTTCCATTCCCTGTAGCATTGTAAAAGCAACCTCTTGACTGCTCAGATGAATAGCTGAGCTGTATCAAAATGACTCCAAGCAGCACTGCTGGAACAGCTTTACTTCAAAGACGCACCTGTCACTTTCTAGTCCCCAGCTCAGATGTGGAGTCTCTGCAGGCCAGAAAGAGAGAATCGTTCAGGATTGTGCAATTGTGTTTTGTGCTCTTTAAAACTTGGAAATGGAGCTATTTAGAAATCCCCTTCATCTTCCTCCTTGTTAAGACAGATGCCTAAGGAATCTGTTGGCACCTGCAGCTCTGCAATAGGCTTTGTATCCTACTGAGATATCAACATAGCTGAAGGAGCCTTTTCCCCTCCTCATTTCAACAAAGAAAGTAAAACCTAGTGGTTGAATCCACTATTCCACAATTCACAGAGAGAGATCTATATTATGAACATTCCCTATGCCGTCTTCTTCCTCCACAAACCTTGGGTTGGAGTCAACCCACTCCAACCTGTTAAAAGTCCAGTGCAGGTTGGAAAACTGTCTATCTTGCCTCTATCCTTCCCTCCCTGTGAACACACATTTATTAGGAGATTGAGTAACACTTACCTTGTGCATGGATGGAGTCCTGGCTGGCTGGATAAGCCCAGAGGTCTGAAATGTTCTCCGTCATTGATGATCTGTGTTTTGATTTTGTTTTCCTCCAGACTCTCTTAAACAAAACGGCTTTTCCTTCACCTGTGGGAAAGTTTGCTTCCAAAGGGATCCGAAACTTGCGGTTTACATCTTGTGCTGATCCTGAGGAACCTCCTCCAGCTTCTCTGATTAACCCATTCACACCGGAATCGTATCGACAGATGGTCTTCCATCCCAGTGGCAAGAGGAAAGCCAGAGGGGAGCTGTGAGTGTGGGTCTGCTAAAACAATATTGTACTTCCTACAGGATGCATATGCGATATTAGGGAAACTGCCTTGCACTCTGTGGCTTTCCAAAAGGAACCTTCTCCAGAATTGTTGCCATGCCAGCTATAAAGCAATAAAGTGCTCCAATTCAGAGTGGGCAGCCACCATGGAGTCTGAGCCCAGTAGTATTATGTAGCACAGCATGGGAAAATTTCAGGAGGTTAGGAAAAGGGGCCACAGTGGCTTAGTGGTTGAGATGCTGAACTGCAGACCAGAAGATCAGTAGGACAGCAGTTCGAGACCCGAGTGCCACATGACGGAGTGAGCTCTTGTCTCCTGTTCCAGCTCCTGCCAACTTAGCAGTTCGAAAGCAAGAAATTGCAAGTAGATATATAGGTACCACTGCAGCAGGAACAGCATTCTGTTAGTCATGCCAGCCACATGACCACAGAAGCATCTTCGGGCAGTACTGGCTCTACGGCCTTAGAATTGGAGCGCTGCACCCTAGAGTCGGCCTCGACTGGCTTTCGAGCAGGGGATACCTTTACCTAGGAAAAGGGGGGGGGAGGAGTAGTCTTTGCTTCTTTGCTCCTGACCTCTCTGAGATGTGAACAGCCCTACAAGGCTCCTGGTCAAGGCTGGCGGAAGTCCTGAAAGGACCTCTCCTATTGGGAGCTGGTTATCCAGTGTGGGTGCCCACTTGCACATTCCAAAACTGTTCAGCCCACACTGCTGGTAGCTCCAATTCTCTTACAAGGACTGGCCATTGATAGTTGGTTTCTGTGGCAAAACACATTTCTGGGCTCTGGATCAGTGTCTAGGGGGTGGCAAATTCAGAAGTTGGCTACCTCAAAGGCAAAGCCTGCCTAATTTGCCCGAGTCTTTTGGTATGTCAGCTTTCAGCATAAAATGGATTTTGTTTTTTGTCTTTATTGGAGTGATTGATGCATTTGCTGTGATAGTTGTCTTCATGGATTTCATTATTTTTAATTGTATTGTGAAATTAATTAAGCTGCTCTTGGAGCTTGCCAACTGAAGCGTGGCATATGAATTTGTTTACATGGATAGCATTTAAAAGTAGCTACTCCAGAGTATGCATCTAGTTCTTGTGAGACCCAGTGTGCCTTACCAGCCTTCATGTCAATGGACACTGAGGCTAGGAATTGCCTCAATTCTCTCTACAGTGTACAAAGAATGGTTGTATGGCAGTCATCATGCAGGACCATGTTCTGTTGCAGACAGGTGGATGCGGGAAATAAATCCCTGAGAACATATAGTACATCTTAAAACCAACGAGTTGAGAGATCAAATGTGCTATTGGTGCACCATATACAGTATATGGATTCTGGCTCCCACTGATCTCCCCACCAGTCTGCAGCACAGCTGCAAAGAAATCATTGCACTACTATCTAAGCTGGGTGTCAAGGGCCAAAAAGCCTGTTTCTCAACAGGAATGTGGGCTGTATGTATCTCTGCATGCATATGGAGGGGGGGGGTATGAATTGACCACATAGAACTCTCTAAGCTGGGACAATGTTCTACTCCAAGTCAGTTGAGGAGTTTTGGATGTCGTAAACCTGGAACTGGCTTTCATGCCTTTAAAATGCAAAATGCCACAGGGCTTGTTCCCACTAGGCCGGTTTGAAGGATTAAAAAACTGGAATTGATCTTAATCTAGCTGCAGCCTCTGTGGTCTCGGAGTGAATTTTCTTGTGGTCTACATACACTCCTATGCAGACGCACCCCTATGAATACTTCATAAGGCTTGAGTAGTTCTGAAGCTGGTGTTTAAATATTTAAATGTTTTTTTAAAAAATTGAAGGTGTGTGTGTGTGTGTGTGTGTGTGTGTGTTGCTACTTCATGTAACTAAACTTATTGTTTTAGGGATGATTCCAGCCAAAGAGGAGCTCAGATGGAGCAGGGCTTGCCAGCCAAGGTGAGTAGGGAGTGTTTTGCATAGCTGTGCAAATATCGTACTGATCATCTGATACTGAAGGAGAAAACAGTGTTAGCTGAGAGCAGTAGGCAAATGCTGTAATTCTGTAACCCCAAAAGTAAACTTTCTGACATTCTAAGCATACTTTTGTGGGATCAAGGGTACTTTCTTAAAGAAACAAAGACTCTCGTTTGACTTGCTCATTTGTTGTTGGACATAAGATGTTCCTGGTTGAGGGATTGGTCCATGTCGCCTAGTATTGTCTACTCTGATAGAAGCTTTTGAATAAGATTCCCTGGCCCTTCCTAGCCCTGCTGTCTAAGATTAAGAACCTTTAGCTAGAAATGCCTGAGTTTGAACCTGGGACCATCTACATGCAAAGCATGTGTCAATAATTAACGTGCATGTTGAGGACACAATTCTAGACTTCAAGTGTGTGGACCTCACCCCAGTTTGGGTTTTTTTTAGTGGCTGGGGTGGTGGAAACGGACAAATATCAATTGTAATATGTCCTCCAAAGCAAGACTTTGAATGTTATGTTTGCTAGTAATTAGCACTCTCTGAACAAAAGTGTTCCATATATCTCTTATTGGAGCGATCCAACAGCTCACTAAGAGAGAACCGTATTTATCAACCGTGGGTGGGCTGAGGCCGAGTAGCAGCTTTTCAGTAGCAACTTTCCTAGAGCCATCCTGCTAGTTGATGGCAGAGATAATGAGGCCTGGGAATTTGCCTGGTTCTCAGCACAGTCTCTCTGCCGCAAAGAGCCTAATCAGACGTGCACTTTGTTGCACAACTAGGCCGGAGGAGTTAAATTAAATAGCAAGTTGAAGAGGCTGTGACAGCAGCAAGGAAGGGGTGCAGTAGTAGTTTGCACCTGTGCCCCCCCCCCACACACAGAGCACATTATTTTTAAATAAAGAAAACCTTTCATTTGTGTTCAATGGCACGTTTCTTTTAAAAACAGTGCAGGGGGGCATGTTTTCCAGCCCCCACACTTATTATTTAACTGTGAAACAGTTTCAGCCTTGCCTCTTGTGAGCTCTCCCTGCCCCTTTTGCCTTACTTTGTGCACGAAGCTTCTGTTGGCTTTTCCAAATATGGGAAACTCGGATTTTTACAAGCCATAGTAGGAGCCTGTCTCTCTTTTCTAGGCACTGATTGGGCAGAAACCTGCTTGGCTAGCTTTAGCAATGTATCTTAGTTGGCCAGCCAAATGACAAATAGTGGCTTTGTGTGAGAATTCCTACTGATGGGTGATCTTTGGCAGGAAAGTTGGCCTCATTGACCTGGCTTCCCCCAGAATTCCCATAAACCCCAATGCATTCAGGAAGATCATACACGACCATGTTGAAAGGTCCATATCTCATGAAATACAGCACTTTGAAGAGTGACTGTAGTGTCTCTAATCCCATACAGTTGAAGTCAGTGAAATCGATGAACATGTTATCACTCATGACTGTTAAATACATTGTAACAGATTGGCAGGCATAGATATGGACTTCTATGCTTTATTTCTGTCTTTCATTTATGATACAACATCTGGAATATGGAGTGCAATTGTTGCCACATCTCCAGAAGAATATTGTGGATCTAGAAAAGGTGTCAGAGGGCAACCAAAATGAACTAGGAGCTGAAGCACCATCCTTGTGAGGAAAGATTACGTTTTGGGGTTGTTGTTTTTTAATGACTAAAGGGAGTCATGATGTCTATGCAATTATGCATGGTGTCAGCAACCTTTCTGGGCAAAGGGGCCGGGTTTTCGATGATGATATCATCACATCATTGTTGAACCTCTGGGTTACTGAGCTCCCGGTAGCAGTTGCGCAGAGCCCAATTTATGGGCACACCAGACAGGGAATGGCAGAGCCGTCTGCCCAAGCTGTGTGGCACATGGACTCTGTGAACCTGGGCAGGCAGCTCTTCCATTCCCTGTCCGGTGCACAGCAAATTGGGTGGGAGGCTTTGCCTTCTAAGCTGAGCTCTGTGCAGACTTGATGACTTTGGGTGGTGGGCCAGATCAGGCCCACAGGCCATAGGTTGCCAGCCCCTGGTGTAGGGAGAGGGTGGTTTCTCTCTCTCTCTCTCTCATGCACACAATACTAGAACCAGCGGACATCCAATGAAATTGATTAGCGGGAGACTTAGAATGGACACAAGGAAGTATTATTTCACATAGTATGTAATTAATCCAAGAAATTCATTGCCACAAGATGTGGTGATAGCCACTAACATAGACGGCTTGAAAAGGATTAGACAAATTCATGAAGGACAAGTCTATTACATGAAATCAACCCTGACTGTTCCCTGGAAGGACAGGTACTGAGGCTGAAGCTCAAATACTTTGGCCACCTAATGTGAAGAGAGGACTCTCTGGAGAAGACTCTGATGCTGGGAAAGATTGAAGGCAAAAGGAGAAGGGGAAGGCAAAGGATGAGATGGTTAGACAGCATCACCAATGCAACGAACATGAAAATGAGCAAACTCAGGAAGATAGTGGAGGACAGGAAGGCCTGGCGGGATGTGGTTCATGGGATCACGAAGGGTCGGACACGACTTAACGACTCAACAACAACATAATCATGTTGGCTATGTGCTACTGAATATCAGTTGCAGGAGAGCAGCAGTGGGAGAGAAATGTGCCTTCATCTCCTGCTTGTGGGCTTCCCAGAGGCCATCGTGGGAACCAGGATGCTGGACTAGGTGAGGCTTTCTAGCAAGGCTCTTTTTATGTCTGTAGAAATACAGTAGTAGCCTTCCTGCAAGTCAGTTCATTATGGGAGCTTTTTTTGGGGGGGGGAGCAGTCTTCTCAATGAGGACAACTTCTCTGTCAAAGATCATCCCTCAATGGGACTTTTCATGCAGAACTGCTATTCATACGGATAGTAAATAGTTGATACTTGGTGCAGTATTGTTAGTCTCCTTTTTGGACGCGAAGCTTGCATGGAGAGTTAATCTACAGAGCAAGGACATGGTCTTCCTCGGTTGAGCCTGTACCACTTCAGAATGTCCGTGAGCAGGGATCATATGTCTGAATGTTCCCAACAGTGAAAGGGACTCTTCCTTGTCTTGTGGAAGCTGACATGTTTGGGAGAAAAGATCTAGCAAGGAGGGCAGATGCTGGTCCAGGAGAAATTCTAAACTCTGCATGTTTTTTTTGTAGAAGTGTGGTTTTTGATGTTGAAGGGGAAGCAGGTGAATACGACACACAACACACCCCTTCCCTGGCATTATGTAGCAGCACAATCCTTGTAGGGGCCCTGCGCCTTCTCATGCTTTTTCAAATGTGTGGATCAATCCTAAATGCTTTTCTCCCCGCTTTATTACAGTAGACACTGTTGGTTACCTTGGGGAAAATTTAAGTAATCGAAAGCCTCTAATTGAAAATGTAATGAAGACGAAGCTCTGGATGGAGCTTTTTGTGGGGGAGAAAGCAGTGCCCTTTACTGCACATATTAGATAAATACCTTCTGCTGCCTCTTTTTGTGTTCCCTGGTGCACAAATCCCTCTTCTTCATTCCCTTGAATCAGGCAGTGCACAATTACTGGTGTTCATGATGTATTTTTGTGTTGCATTAGGGATTTTTAAGGGATGAAGCAGCATTGCCCTCTTCTGGTCAGAAACTAAACTGATTCTGAAGTGTGTGGTTTTTTCCCTTTTCCCTTGGGAAAACTGGAGATATACAGCAGCTTAAGGACTTGCCTTATAATATTGGGGGGCGGGGGGCGGACCAATGTGCCACCTGAACATTGCCTGGAGAGCTGTGCAGCTAAATCCTGATGATCATTTTTTTCTTTTAAAAGAAAGACACTTGGGAGGGTATAATTGGAGCAGTAGAGTGGTGGTATATCTTACGGGTTAAGCATATACATATTTTATTTATTTTCTATATTTATATACCGCCTTTCTCATCAGATTTCTCATCAGATCTATTCAAGGCGGTTTACACAGGCAGGCTATCCCAGATCTGATAAGGGTCTTTACAGTATTGTTCTATTCATATATAGAACCTTTCATATGTTTCCCTTCCGAGCGCAGCCCTCCTTCTGGCTTGTGCTCTGCACTTCCTAGCTTCACAGTTCACCACAGTCCGCCCTCGGACCTGCCTGTTTCAGCAAGCTGTTGAGAACTCTTTGAAGTGTCTAATCTTTATCCTGCTGCATTGGTGGTCATTTGACTTGTATGTCCTGTTGTGTTTCGTGAGTTTCTTGGATGTGAGTTGCCTTGGATACAGAAAGGCAGGATATTAATAAACAAAATGCTCTCCACTTTTCTCCTGATCTGCACTGTGTGGGCCTAGCTTTCTTTCAGGGTGAAGACTTTAATTTGGCATCCTTCACATTGATAAAACATTGGGCTGGTTGTTCTCTTAAGGCCTCAGAAGCTGGTGGGACTTGGCTGCTGAATGCAGTCTTGACCTAAGGGTCTGCTTGAATCATATGGCGCAACACGGCTTAGATGCTGCCGTGCTGTAAAATCCATACTCTATCTACCTTCCAAATGTACAGGTGGGATGTGGGGGCAGAGGTATTCTGGCTTCTGTTTAAAGAATTAAAAAAGAAACAAATCCCACTTCTTGTGCCCGAGCCCTTAAGTCATGCCTAAAATAACCCGCTGGATCCTAGCCTAAGTTAATCACTATCCCACTTAGTTCTTCTAGAAAACGGACATTTTAGAGGTCAAGGAAGTGGGGCAAAGTGTTTAGGAAGCCTTGCAAGCAAAGCAGATGATCACTTTGTCTTTTTGTAAATAACAGGCAGAACTGGAGGGGAACTGGAATCAAGGTTTTGCCATTTGGGGCCTCTCCAATTCCTGCTTGAGCTTTGGTGTCCACCCTGTCCTTGATCTGTGTGGGATTTTTCTTGTTGACCCATAGAGATTTCTCTTGCATGAGAGCAACATGGTTTCCCGCTACAAGAAGGAATTTCTGGAGCTGGAGAAAATTGGTGTGGGGGAGTTTGGTTCTGTGTACAAGTGCATTAAAAGGCTGGATGGATGTGTCTATGCTATCAAGCGCTCCAAGAGACCCCTTGCTGGATCTTCAGATGAGTAAGTGAACTGTGAATGGGAACAAACCCGTGATTGTGATTTCCCCCTTACCTAAAGCATAATGGTGTGCTAGGATCTGGGGGTGGGAAATATGCTTTTTTAGACTGATACAGAAGGAATACGATCCAGATTTTGGAGAGTGGTTAAGAATATAGGAAGAGTTTTACCGGATCAGACTACTGGTCCATTCTGTCCAACATTTTGTTTCCAATAGTGTTTGGCCGGATTATTTAAAATGCTTATTATCTTGCCTTTCCATTTCATCACTGAGATGCCCAAGGTGGCTAATGAGGTACGGTAATTAAAAAAAATAAACTTTAAACGGAGCAAATAACATGCATTTTAAAAGACAAACCCAAGACTGGTCCTTTCCAAAGTCTTGCTGAAATAAGTCTTGTCTTGGTGCCTAAATGGCATTAGGGGGTTGGATCTCCTGGGACAGGGAGTTCTATAACTCAGGACCAGAATGAGACCATTTCCTGTGTGCCCAACACTCCTCTGGTGGTGGCATACTGAGCAGCACCTCCCAGAATAACCTGGGTAGGTAGGTGGGCAGGATCACAATGTGAGGAGATGGTTCTTTTAATAGCCAAGTCTCAATCCAATTGGGGCTTTAAAGGTAACTGCCAGCATTTTGGGTGGAGCTTGGAAACTGACCAGAAGCAGTGATGCTGGTACAATAACAGAGCCGTGCACTCTGAAAATCCAGCCCTGATCAGGACTCGAGCTGCTGCATTTCTGCACCAGCCAAATGCATTTCAAAAGCAGCTTCATGCAAAACATATTGCAGTAATGCAGCCTTGACTCAACGCAGATGTGCGGGACCATGGCCAGGATAATCTTTTCTAGGAACGGGCACAATTGAGGCACCAATTGGGCCATCCATGAGCAAAGCAGTGTCCAAGAGCCCATCCAAACTGCACCCTAATTGGGCGAGGGAGTGCATGTTGCCGAGGGAGTGCATGTTGCCATCACTTGGCAGGAACAGCATAGTAGTAGTGATGGCAGAATTGCCATCTTTGAATCCATGTGTTAATAGCTGGTTGGTACTGTCTCAAATGCCTGCTTAAATCCCCAGATGCCTGTTTGTTTCTGCTTTTTGAATAAAGAGCTTTACTTTGAGGTAGTTCTTAACCAGGGACAGATTATGCTTAGCTTATATAAGAGTCTGGTGAGGCGCTGCTTATAAGGAATGCAACTTCTGGTGTGGAAAACATGGGCCTCTTCCGTCTGTCTCTTTCCAGGCAAATGGCTTTGCGGGAAGTCTATGCTCATGCAGTGCTTGGCCATCACCCCCATGTTGTGCGCTACTACTCTGCGTGGGCAGAAGATGATCACATGATCATTCAGAATGAACACTGCAATGGTAAGAATACAGGGCCGGGTTACTCTTGGGATTTCTGCTACTTCACACCAAAGTAAATAAAACTTGAATTCTCATAATGCGTAACAAATGTGCAATGGCTGCACATGGAGCAGAAGAGTCCACAGGAGCAGAATAACTTGCTATCCAGTTGCCTTCCAGTTTTGAACTGCCATGATTAAAAGAAGCCAAGAATGGATGTGAGGGTGAGCTCCTGGTCTTTCTAAAAGGACACGGTTGAGGGCCACTTCACTTACATCTCATCCTTGTGAGAAGTCTTCGATATGCACTAGATCAATGTGCATTCACTACACACAGGCAGGGATGTGCCACCCTATTGCATGATCATGTGACAAAGTATATACCAGGGGTGGCCAAACTGCGACTCGTGAGCCACATGTGACACTTCGACACAAAATGTGTGGCTCTTGGAAATGTTGGCTGAGTTTCTTTTTGCATCTCAATTAATATAAATGGTAAATATGAAATGTTCAAGCTTTGGTGTGTTGAGATCCCCGAACCCTCCGGAGGGCTCCAGAAGCCCTGTTAAGTGCACAAATGGCCTTTTACAACTTTTTTTTCTCAGCACCATGCAGCACCACCGCCATGCTGTCCCCGCCCCTTAAGGGGGCAGGGGGCAGCTTTTGGTTCCACTGGTGGGTCTTGACCCACTACTTTGAGAACCACTGGGAGCATACTGGTATAATGCAATCGGAGAGCCAGGATTGGCTGCAGCTCCCTGTTAAGTGTACCATCACTTACAATCTTGGATCTGCTGCCACATCGTATGTGAAGTGTGTGTGTGAACAATTTGATTTTACTGTGTAAACCACTTTGTGAAGTACTCCTTTTGAAAAGCAATATACTAATATTAATGTTTTTTTTGAGGCTACCTGAAATGCTTCTCAAATCAGCACTTCAGGTAACTTACAATTTTTCTCTCGCTCTCTCAGAGAGCTTTCAAGAGGAGGAAGTGTGAGGTTAGCATTTAACCATATTAAGAAGCTGACAAATCTTTAAGCTCCTGTCTTCTAAGAGGGAACAAATAGCTAATGGCCAGGGTGAGGGAGGAAGGGGGCTCTGAACAGCTGTGCAAGGACTGGTCTTCAATTTTAAACTCTGGTTTCCTCAGGTGGGAGCCTTCAGGATGTGCTTTTGGAGAACTGCAAGACTGCCAGTTATTTCAAAGAATCCAAGCTGAAGGAGATCCTGTTGCAAGTTTCCATGGGACTAAAGTGTATTCACGTCTCTGGTCTGGTTCACATGGATATCAAGCCCAGTAAGCATACATGTGTTAAATCCTCTCTCCATCCCTTTTCACATCTTATTTTATGGTATACATAATAACACATCCTTGCAGAATGTATGTCCAAGGCACCTGAGGGCAATAAAACAAATAAAAGGATCATGGTACTTAGTGCAGGGACTGAGCAACTGACACACACACCAAGGTTTGCATAGTTTCAGTCTCGCCTCTGTCTTAAACTCACTAGGTGGCACTGGGCAAGCAGCTATTCTTCCCCCCCCCCCCCCCGGTCCTGCCATCTGCACTACAGGATAGTAATGCCTTACAGGGCAGCAGTGACACTGGGGTTGGTGGCACCCAGTGCACAGGCACAGGGCCCAGAAACCCAGCAGCCGCTTGCTTCCAGAGTGCTCCTATTTGGAGTCCAATTGATGCAAGGGCGGGCAGGAGGGCCCTTCTTGTGCTAGCATGGAGCTCCACTCGCAAGCCTCCTGCCGCTCCAGGCCTAGGCGGCAGTGGCCCAAAGACTCGGGCGGCAATTCTGTTGCCCCCTCACTGTTCCGCCTGGTGCAACCTGCACCCGTCGCACCCTCCCCAGGGATGCAACTGTTACAGGGTTGTTGTAAGGATTACAACAAGATAATACATGTGAAGTGTTTGGGATGCTCAAAACTGCTGTATAAAAGCCAAGTGTGAAATAGCAACAGAACAGTAAAATTGACTCATTTAGCTAGTAACAAAGGGACACTTTTTTGCAAAACAGTGTAAAGTCATAGAACCTAGGCCCGAATATTCTGTTCAATAATATGCTTTGGTTAGACATCAAACATTTTGTAGACAGCACACACGACATCCTGTTGCATATGCACTGGAGGCTTCTCCCTATTTAGTTGGGAATTGCAACAATGAAGGGCCTCAGTCTGCATTAAATGCTGGATTTACCTCAAACCAATAAATCTGTGGTTCTTGATTTAATAGGGAGAAAAACCTATTGGAAGATGACTATTCACATTTTATATAAAGATGTTTGGGGGTCTCTTGTTGACTACTGCCTTATCAAAATTAAGATATTTCCACAACAGATTTACATGCTAACAACATCTAGTATGTATAAGGCCTACAATATTCTGATTACTGGAAAAGTCTGAAAATGGGGGACACTATGTCTGTCTTGAATCTTGGCAGATGAAGTCTGCCTCCTCAAAACAAGTAGTCCTCCCCTTACCTTCACAGGGTAAGATTTCTAGTGGTAGCCCGGTATACTTGTAGAATGCAATCTGTATTTAGTGGTACTGGTAGAAGTCTGCCATGAATGTTGCAGATTTTAAATATTTTTCTTATTGACTTGCAGGCAATATTTTTATATGCCACAAGCTGATCGGGCCTGCTAGTCAAGAAGAGAGTGACAGTGAAGACGACGGGTTTGCCTCTTCCAATGTGGTATATAAAATAGGTATGTATCTTGAGTAGCACTATGCCTTTGGACAACTTTAGCATAAAACTGTTTGGAATTTATTCTCTCCAAATGGCCTGACTTGTGCAAGTGACTTTCGTTTATAAATAAAAGTCTGACTATTTCTCTCTTACTCCAGCCATTCAACCTTGTTTCTGTCATGGTTTTACTTCTTTAGCTTAAATCACCTGACTTTTGCATATTTTCCCCAATTGGTCTTATTTTGGGGAGTATAGGCGGGCTTCTGGTAAGCCGGAATCTATGGTTGGAAGGGTCTAACTATGAGTTTCTTCCTTTCTTCCTTTATTTCCATTAACATCCCATTCCACAGACAGCCTCTTGCACAATTGCTAATAACTTCCCTGACTCAGCATAACTCTGCCTTGTGCTTTTTTAGCCATTTCAGAACCTGCTATTTGCTATTAACATTATGTCGTGTCACTACAAAATGACAGCTCATCCCCTCTATATATAGAGTAAAGGTGACCCCTGACAATTAAGTCCAGTCGTGTTCGACTCTAGGGTGTGGTGCTCATCCCCATTTCAAAGCCGAAGAGCCAGCGTTGTCTGAAGATGCCTCCATGGTCATGTGGCCGGCATGACTCTCCTTGCTGCAGCGTGTAGCATGCGGCTAGAACACAGAGCGCTGTTTACCTTCCCGCAAGCGGTACCTATTTATCTACTCACATTAACATGCTTTGGAACTGCTAGGTTGGTGGGAGCTGGCCAAGCAACGAGAGCTCACCCCGTCGCGGATTCGAAGTGACCTTTCGATCGACAGCTCATGGTTCAGCGGTTTAACCCACTGCGCCACTCGCTGGCACGATATATAGAGTACCAAATGCCAAAGTGATACCTTGATTATATATATATTATATTATTTCTAAATGATCTGATACTCTGCCATTATTTCCAAAGTCTGCTAAATTGGGTCCACTAAATTGAGGGTTCACCGTACCCTATAATGCTCTCTTGCTGCTGTACCAATGATCATCAAGATGTCCATTTGATCTGGAGCCCATGATATGAAGAGCTAGTCAAGAGATGTGGCGTTTTGGTGAAATGGACCCAGATGGCTTGTACCCAGTCCGCGCTGGGCTTCCCTAAGGGGAGGCTAATTGTTGTTCCAGTGTTACATTTCATGACTCAAATGGGTCATGCAGCAAACATGCAGGGTTTCCTCTGGCAATGTGAAAAGCGCTCCTTTGAGATAGAGAGCTTGGAAACCTCTGGTGCGTTTGATATGTTTTCATGGTTTAGAACTAGGCTCCTTTTCTTTTTATCAGGGGACCTTGGACATGTGACATCTGTAACCAATCCACAAGTGGAGGAGGGAGATAGCCGTTTCTTGGCCAATGAAGTCTTGCAAGAGGTACAACTATAGGCTTGGCTTGGGAACAAGAGTTTCAGACTCTTCCTAGTACATTTTTTTTCCTGTTATGTACTGATTAACCCAGGTTACACGGTAATCCTGAACTTGTAGGTAGGTCTTATTTATGTCCATAGGACTTCTAGAGAAGCATGCTTAGAATTGCAATTTTAGGCACCCGTACTGTATGAGGTACATATTGGCTTATAGAAAGCTACAGAAATACTGAGGGTTCAATAAAGAAAGGGTAAGTGCAATAGTGTTAAAAAAAAATCAAATGTACTAGGTAGGAGTTTCAAATTTGCATGTGAAAAATTGACATTGAGGTTTTGAAGCTGTCTTTTGTTTTGTTTGTGTGTGATATATCCTACACTTCAGCTTTGGTGTGTTTGCATGCCACTGTTTAAAACGTATTAACAAGTCATTGAGGTTGAAGGAAATTTTTATTTAAAACTCCAGGGTTTTGTTGCTGCCATCAAATGACTCCTACAAGCACAAGTAGAACATTGTGGGGACTGTTTCGATGAGGTTGTTGTTTTTACGGTGGTTTATTAGGTAGTCTAAGACTTGAATCCAACTGGAAATTGGATCAAAATGTATTAGAAATTCTTAAACTCAGTTTTGATACGTGAAAATATTCAAATGTGTGTGATAACTTTATTTTGCCTCTAGTCTAGAATACCCATCCCAATTACATGATGCAGATTTCTAAATCAACTGTCACCTGATCTCAGTGCATCTCTCTGTGTTTAAAATATCTGGCTTACTTTTCTGCTTTTTCCACAGCAATACTGCTTTCTGCCCAAGGCAGACATCTTTGCCCTGGCATTAACAATCTCCCTGGCTGCAGGTTGTGGCCCACTTCCCTTAAATGGTACCATGTGGCACCACATCCGCAAGGGCAACCTGCCCCTAATTCCTCAGCAGCTCTCGCGGGGCTTTACAGAGCTGCTCAAGGTGAGTTGCCTTTGGGACTGTGAGATGAGCACGAGCTGATCTCAACACACCAAAAATATGAACTCGTATTCTTTCCCCCTTTAGCTTATGATTCATCCCGATCCAGTTGCAAGGCCATCGGCCACGACATTAACGAAACACCCTGTCCTCCGGCCTTCTCTTGGGAAAGCTGCCCAGCTCCAGAAGCAGCTAAATGTGGAGAAGTTCAAAACGGCCATGCTAGAAAGGTGAAGCTTGCTCTTCTATGTCAAAGGGAGATTGCCGGTTTTAAGGATGGTGAACTAGTTACCATGGACTCTGGGGTTACTAGACCCACAGCTCAATCTATCCAACTTACACCACCGGTGTAAGGGGGATTCAAAGGGGATTTAAATCTCCCCTCCCCTCCAAAGCCACCCGCCCTGCCCTCCCCCGCTGGTTACACCGGTGGTATAAGTTGGATAGGATTGCGCTGCCAGTCATGGATGGGGAAGACTGGAATGTCCCCCAGAGAAGATCCCATTCTAGATGCAACTGCAGAAATTATTTGGCTTGTGACTGAATTTTTCTAGCCATGCCCTCCTCATATAATTCTGATGTATTACTTTTCACAGGCATTGGGTTCAAAGGCTGAATTACCCTTCCTGCGGAACTATTAAAGTGCTCTCATGGCTCTTGCATGCAGGTTCTTACTGGGCATTGTACAGGCTGATTTTTCATTGTTTAAATGAAAGATTGCAATAGGTTAAGCCCTTAAAGTGAGGGAGGGTGAGAATTCATGGTAGTTTGAGATGGTAGGAGGAGGCAGACCGTCATTCCAGCTGCTTTGCAAACTTGACACCTGTATTTGCTGCTGCTGCTGCTGTGAGGCCTGGAGGTCATAAGGCTGAAGAGGGCCTTGTGGCAGCTACTTCTACACAGAAAGTGCATGCACGTATTATGCGTACAATAAACTGTGTCCCCACAGTTATCAAACCCCTTCCCTTCTAAAGCAGGCCTGTGACTTCCAGGTGAGTCTCCCAGGTTTGAGGCTTATGTGCGTTCATTACCTGCTATGAACCATTTTGGAAAGGTTTTGAAGGAAACAAGGACCTTTGAAGGACTTTTATCTTAGTAAGTATAACTTAGAGCAGCATTTCTCCCCACCTTACAGGCAGAACTTGGAGTGCTTGCGGGCTGGGGGCAGCAGCCATCCCCGGGATCACCGCTACGAGCGGCATGCTTCCCCTGCCCTTTAAGGGGGCAGGGGAAATATCTGGTTCTCCTGGTGGGTCGTGACCCACCAGTTTGAGAACCACTGTTCTATTGTCAATAACATGCTTTGTCTTGAGACCTTCACTATACTCCTTGTAATAGCTATTTTTTTTAATGGGGCTTATGTTAATCGTACTGTCTCTTTGTTCTTCTTTGTTCAGGGAGCTGAGAGCAGCCCGTCTTGCCCAGACTTTCAAGAAAGCTCCATCTTTGGAAAGTCCCAAGCCTCAAACTGGGGCCAAGTCAAAACGTCAGAGCAGCACAAAACGCCTGGTGGGTGGGAAAAACGCCCGGTCATTGAGCTTTACTTGTGGTGGCAACTGAAGACCAGGCCACTCAGTCATCTCAAGCTACTGAAGTTACTCTTGCAGCAATTGTGACCCACAATTGCCATGGTGCTGGTTCATTTCATTTGTATGAAACCATCCCTGTCCAATACATTGCATGTCCCCTTGTTGAACTAATTGTTTCTGCTTTAGCAATGTTGTCACTCCAGGAGAGCTAGTAGGCATATTTCTACCTTGGCTCTTGAGAAGAACCTGTTGGTTTAATTTATTTTCTTGTAGCTTTAAAATTAAACTAAGGGCCTTAAACAGCCAACACCTTCAAAAATAGGCTGGAAATGGCCTCTAGCTGTGTATAAAGGGAAAATAGTTACCGTATGTGGTGCTGCAGGCTACTTGTTCCTCTTGCAGCTGAGGAAAGGACAATATGAGAGAGTGCCATCTGTCTAACATTAAGGCCTGTCCAACAAACCAAAGTAACTAGAGCAGAACATATTGAATCCTGTTCACTAGGACTGCTGTTTCATTTGAGCCCTGTTGCTAACAAGTGTTGACAAACATACCCTGATTTGGAAATGGGTTATATTTCCCCTCCTCGTATGCAACTTTGATTCGACTTCCTTTTTCCTCTTAATTCTAATGTCTAGGAACTAGAAGGCAAGATGCAAATAGGCCTTGAAGATGCTTATTTTTTGACCAGAATAAAAATCTTAATGTGGTGGTGGGTGGGTGACATACCGACAAGTGCTCTATGTACTTGCAAGTGTCTGGCGTGGGTTTTTTTAAGTACAATGGAAGAGAGATAAAAATGCTCTTAGGATTCCCCATCTTTCTGGGGATTACATTATGTAAAGTATTCATAATAAAGTAAACCTTCTCCCTCTGTCAAAGTGTAACTGCTGCTATTGTGTCCTGGAACAAACCCCAACTGCTCCACTAACCAACCCTGTGTCACACTGTTAAAGCAGTGTCTTTAGGGGTTCAGACACTTAAGTGTGCAAGCTTTCCCCCCAAACTTGAGTGAGGTTTTATCTCTAGCTGCTGGCCAGCACTAAGATTTTAGTTGTAGTAGAGCCTCTCTTTAAGAAAAGAAGAAAGTGACACTTGTGTGTGAATAAAGCTTTATCTTTGTTTTATTGCAAAGTACGTGTGGGGGATTTCTTTATAATCATGCAAGGGAGGGTTGATGGCTTAAAACATATTTGACACATTTGTTATGGCTGATTTTTTCCCCTGGATGTATCCAACTTGTGGAGGAGTTCCGTGATGAGTTTTGCCCACCTAGTGTCTGTTGAGAAAAGAGTGATGTGGGGTTCAGTACTGGGATTACATTATGGAACTTGGTCCATCATGTAAGGGACACTCATCGCAATGTAGTGATTAATTTCTGCAATACCCATAGAAGGCACCAGTAAATTGCCTACTTGGCTTCTTGTCAAGCTTATTGAACACTCCAGCTTCCTAAACAGAGGCTCAAAAATAGAAAAAGCTGTACGTAATAGCAAGGAGGTTTTCTATTAATGACTCAAGGCAGCCTGCTTCATTGCTTTTTCTTGCTGTACCTGCACAACTGATTTATTGGAATATTGCCAAGGACGCCTGAGTTCTGGATAAGAATGCAGAGCAGGTTCTAACTGGACCAAAAACCATGAACGGGAGCTGCAGAAGTATTAGAACAAAAATGGTCCACTTCTCACTGGGCCTTCAAAGACTGTGTGAGTAATTCATCATGCGAGTGGCTTGCAACTGTGTGAATAATTGTTTTGCCACTGAAGGAAAATGCTTCTTCCCCCCTCCCCCCAGTATGCCAATTGTAGCCTATGCCTGGAACTAACTGCTCAAATAAATGGGTCACATTTGG
The DNA here is from genome assembly GCA_026170595.1 of Plestiodon gilberti rubricaudatus. Lineage (NCBI taxonomy): Eukaryota > Metazoa > Chordata > Lepidosauria > Squamata > Scincidae > Plestiodon > Plestiodon gilberti. The sequence goes on from JANXHW010000005.1 coordinate 114,368,890, forward strand.
AGTTCAAGTTGTATCAGTTAGCTTTTGGTGTGTCTTTGGGCTTCATTCTGCTACTTCATAAGACTTGATGGGTTGTAAAAAATTGTAAAAAAAATTGATGGGTCAAATTTTTGCAAAATTCCTATTGGGAGCAAGTGGGTTCCAATGAAGTGTTGCAAGTTTACTTTTTGTTTGGTGCAAAACACTTTAACCTTGGGATACTAGTATCTTGTTTTAGGGACTACTTCTCCCATAGCTGCTGCAGGCCTACAGAGGCATTTGAAAGCAAGACGACTGTGGAAAGGGCTTGGATTGGATATCTCCACTCCATGCTGACATGAGCTACTGCCCCGGTACTGTCTGCCTGGCTTGAACCTATAAGGCCTATAATACCTGACCTGTAAGGCTTGAACATCCTATTTAAGGAAGAGAAGCTGCTGTAAAACATTAGAACCATCCAGTTTAAGGTGCTTTGAGTACTTTGTTGGGAGACCTCCCCTTTTCCATCAAGCATAGGCTTGGGGTGGGCATCTATTTTTATAAGCTTCCTTAATGCATGTAAGGTTTGCTATACTTCACATCCAGAAGGTGCCAGCTTCATTACCTAACGCTGCCAGTAAAGAGTCGGGTGGGCAGGTTTCTTTTCCATCTCGCCTGTTGAGATCCTGCAAAGCTGATGCCAGTGAGTAAACTGTCCTCGGCTAGATGGACCAATGATCTAACCTGGTATAAGGCAGCATCACCTGTTCAATAGGCACCTGTTTGCTAGAAGTGAAATATTTTTGGTCCTTCCTGCTAAATAGGTTCTCATGTGCTGTTACAACTTCATAATACTCATGTCTAGAGGAAATGGTTTTATTTTTTCACAGATTTTGGTGTTTAACCAAAATGAAATAGCAGAAAGCGATGGTGTTCTTATTCCAAATTTTTCCCATTTTTATCAATTGTAACCGCTTTAAAAGTGCACTAGGTAAATGGTATAGGTTGTACAATATCAACAGATGAAGACTTACACACAATCACATGGTTCTATTTTTATTAGCAGAAAGCAGTGTCTTTAATTATCACCATTTTCTCCTGCCCCATCTCATGCTTTACCTTACTGCTACTTTTTCAAGAATGTCATCCTTGCACCTCTCTTCTATGGTGTGTTTCCTTTGCTGTGAAGCAATGATTCAATGACCAAAAAGGCTACACCTTTTCTGCCAACTTTCCTGCTGCTCTTGGGAGGCTGTAGTGCACTGCTGGCAGCAGATGGAGATGATGTGGAGTGGCTGAAAACCAGAACTACTGTGTCCTGTGCCTTCGTCTCTCTTACAGGAAGCTAAATGGGGAAAAGAAGAGCAACAAATCTTCATGAGTTGGAATAAGGAATGTGGAAGAGAGATGCCTCTACCAATGCTACACTGCAGCACTTACCCTGCTAGATCTCTAGAAAGCATGTGGGTATTCCAGGAATGCTTCTTGTTAAGGGGAAAGTCTCCCTTTAGGAAACTGTATTGCTGCTAAATCTAATGTTCCAGTAGGATTCTGGTTGGAGCCAGACCACTGCCATCACACAGACATAAGAAAAACCAGATGCATACCACCCAGGAAGTCCTGTTCAAACACAGGCAAAAAAATGGAAGCAGCTTCTGCATTGGGGCTGTTCAAGACAGAAGAGGCTCCATCTCCTGGTAGTTTCTATGGGAAGACTTCCCTGTTCGGATCTTTTTGAGCCCAAATAAAAAATGAGCAACAGCCCCAAATTTACCCACATCTATGATGGATTGGGGGGGGCAATTTGTTCTATCCAATGTTATATTTCAACCTTACGGAAGCTTCTGCACAGTCTGTCCTCTCATTGTCACCCCTATCCCAGTCCCCCATAGGTAGGCTTACCAGATCATAAGGTTTAACATGCTACACCTGCCCACATTCCTTCTCCTAAAGGTCTAGCACTCTGTCCCGGTTGGAGATCTGGTAAGCCTACATAGGCATGCATTGAAAAGGCAAAGCTCAATAACCACTTGTCAGTGAGAGTTTTTTATTCAGGAGTTTAAAGGCACATGTACAGTTCCATTCTCAATTCTGCTGCGAGGAAAATAATTTATTGAAATGATTATATCTTAGAAGATATAGGGTATACGGGTAAAGATGCCATATATTTTTCTTTCAAAGCCAGGATACAATTAAAAACAATTTCACGACGCTGAAACGCAGCTCCCAAAAGCCAGTTCAAAAAGCTGCGCACAGGACTGAAATACATTAAAAATCCAAGGCTGGAGATGGTGCAAAAAGCCTTGGATTTTTAATGTATTTCAGTCCTGTGCGCAGCTTTTTGAATTGGCTTTTGGGAGCTGCGTTTCAGCGTCATGAAATGGTTTTTAATTGTATCCTGGCTTTGAAAGAAAAATACATGGCATCTTTACCTGTATACCCTATATCGTGTAAGATTATACCTGGTCATGAAAGCTTCCGCTCAAACTTGAAATGATTATACATTAATCAGCCTATGGCTCATTCTTGCAGGTTTACAAATAAATGTGAGGCATGTGATACCTTCCACATAGGGTGGATTTTCCACTGCAACTGTTGTTACATGTTACTGAGTACAAATGTACAGTACTCAGTTAGAACCCCTCAGTAAATGAGACTGGTGACTATGAGGATTTGTTCATTTATAACATTTTTATCCCACCCTTCTTCCAAGGAGCTACATAAGAGCCCTGCTGGATCAGGCCAAAGGCCCATCTAGTCCAGCTTCCTGTATCACACAGTGGCCCCACCAGATGCCTCAGGGAGCACACAAGACAACAAGATACCTGTGTCCAGTCGCCACTCCCTTGCACCTGGCACAGAGAAAACCTACTCCTACAACTAGGAGGTTGCTTTTCCCCGTCATGGCTTGTAAGCTGTGATGGACTTTTCCTCCATAAATCTGTCCAATCCCCTTTTAAAGGCATCCAGGCCAGGTGCCATCACCACATCCTGTGGCAAGGAGTTCCACAGATGAGCTCAGGTTGGTGTGTGTGGCTCTTTTTCCCCTGCCTATTTTATCATCGCACAACAACCTTGTGAGGTAGCTTAAGCTGAGGGGTAGCGATTGGGGCGAGGACTGAAAGCCAGGTCCCCCAGTTCCTGTCTCTACTAATCTACCTGCTCTGTCACACTGCTGTCTGTCAATGGAGTGGTTTTTTTTCCCCATCTTCTGTTTGCATTTTAGCAATTTTGCCCCAACTTGAAATCCTGCCCGTGGTAGCATTTGTTTGGAGCTGTCGGCGAGAGCCTGTCGCTTCTCTTTCTTTCTTTCTTTCTTTCTTTCTTTCTTTCTTTCTTTCTTTCTTTCTTTGCTCAAGAACCGATTAGGGCAGATTTCCCATATAACCTATTATTGGGAACAACTGAAGCCTCCTTTGCCCTCAAGGCTCGTAGCGATTAGAAGCTTCATTTTTCTCTCTCTCGTTGAGCAGAGTGGCGCTGCGTCCATAGAGGTAGAAAAAGGCTAAAGTGACACACAGCCTGAACCTCCGGTGAGCATCGAAAACCGCAAGCGGTCCTACTTTCACTTTCCATGAGCGAGTGTCGTCGCTCTAAACTCTGGCACCTCTATGGTGAAAGTCTTTGGAAGTCGGAGTGGAAAACGAGTTCAGTGTGAGACCGGAAGTGTCGAAACGCTCCGCGGTGGTGTGTGTGTGTCTATGGTTTTGTTCTACTTCTGCAGCGACTTCCTGTGGCCCTGGAGGCAGCGGAGACTGGGGATAGCAAGTTGGCTGGAGGAGAGACACGAGGGAACTGGGTTCCCGGACGGTTGAGGGGCAGGATCGCAGCTGGGATACTTGAATAGGTAGGGTCGCCTGGATGGATCTCCTAACACAGCAGTTCTACCACTCTGCTGTGCATGCAGTCTCCAGTTACTCTCGACGTGCTCCGAAGTGTTTGCGTCCTGCATTCATGGTCCATGGAACACTGTGGGGCGTCCCTTCGTGCATGCTCTCTATCTATCCTACACATGTGGCCCCCTAGTTAACTTCGGTGTGGGTGATTCATTCTGTTGTGCTAGCTAATCCATTGCACCGATTTTCTTTTCCCCATCCCAAGTATTCGCGCATCTGCTTCCCAAAGTGTATCCTGTAGCGTAGATATGTTGCAGTACGGCACGGCTTTTGCTTCCCTTTGCGTTCCCCAGAGAGGTGGCAATCTCCCATTCTCCCGGTTAACTGCATTGCCAGCCAGCCCCTTCTCTGCTTGAAATTCTAAGTGTGACCAGCGTATGTTCTCCGCAGCCAAAGTGCACTTCTACAACGTGAGGTTTCCCAACTCTTGTTCCCCAAAGCATCTGGAAATGCATCTTGTTTTGGAGTTGTGTAGGATGGGGGTCAGTAAGGTTGCCAGGTTCTGTCTGTTACAACAAGGGAAAATGTTTTGTCTCTTGTAACATTACAGTTGAAGAGATTACACAAGCACTCAGTTGGAGGGGGCCCCCTGATGGTTAGAATTTGGATCTGGTCTGGAGAAGCTACCGCAATACAACTCCCTCTAATTGTAAGATGGTGATTTTAAACATTTGTGGGATTTTCCTTGTGTTTACCTCTCACGTTCTTATGTGCAGCTTTTAAAAAAAACGTTGCTGCATACTTTCCAAAGAAAGACAGGCTAGACTTGCAGCCTTGCTCTTATTATGCACACTTACTTGGAAGTTAGGTAAAGGTAAAGGTGACCCCTGACAATTAAGTCCAGTCATGTCTGACTCTAGGGTGTGGTGCTCATCCCCATTTCAAAGCCGAAGAGCCAGCGTTGTCCGAAGACGCCTCCGTGGTCATGTGGCCGGCATGACTCTCCTTGCCGCAGTGCGTAGCATGCAGCTGGAACATGGAGTGCTGTTTACCTTCCCGCAAGCGGTACCTATTTATCTACTCGCATTAACATGCTTTGGAACTGCTAGGTTGGCAGGAGCTGGCCAAGCAACGAGAGCTCACCCCGTCGCGGATTCAAACTGCCGACCTTTCGATCGACAGCTCATGGTTCAGCGGTTTAACCCTGGCCTAGCACTTGGAACTTAGTTGGGCTTAAATGGACCTGCTAGCCTTCCCCTTATATGTTAACTGAGCTGAAGAACCGCACCTTTTCCTCCATGTGTGCCAGGATGGTGGTTATTGACTGTAACATCTGTGGTGCATTGCTCTGTTTCTGCTGCTTCTTATTCCTGTTTCGTTTCTCCGCTCCATATTGGTGCTTTGTTTTGTTTTGAGTTTCTGTTCAGGGGAGTTGCAGAAATGAAAGTGAAAGTTATAGGGGCAGCTGCAGCCTATGATGTTCAGTGCTTAGTAGTGGATGGTGCCATAATTCCAGTGCTTCACCAGGCACTTCTGTAATAGACAGACAGTTGAACTTTGCTGGGCCTTTGCGCCTCACATGTATCCAATGTATCAGGTAGGTCCTGGAGAACTTATTGTACATTGCTGTGCACCAACGACTTACTAATTCTGAGAAGGAGAGATAGATCTGTAAGACAATTGCTAACTGAATGTTTAATAATAGCTTTCTCTTTCAGAGTCACGAGAAAAGCACCTGAAATAGAGTTCAAAGAAACAGTGGAAATGTTGCGTAAGCCGCTACTGCAGGTAACCATCTGTTTTATTTTGTTGCACTTTTATAGTCATCTGTTCCATGGGGTGGGAGACGGTGATCCAGGAGCTGCAGGCTGTGGTTGCTATTTGCTGGGCTTCTCTGATCAGCAGGAGAGGCAGGGCAGATGAACCCAGGAATGGAAGGGTAGAAGAAGCAGGGGCTTACGAAGGAAGGAGGGGTCTCTGGAAACAAGCTTTGGAGGGGGAGTGGTCTGAAAGAATAAGGGAAAACTGGAAGGCGGAGGGGGAACTATCGTTCCTGGGTTGGGGCAGCAGAGCTCTGCTCTCCAGCGGGTAGGACTTGCTAAAAGGGGAGACCCCACCAGAAGTGGGTCTTTTGTGTTCTCCCTGATAAATGTATGTGGCTTCAGTGCCCCTGTTTTTTAAACGTTTACCAAACGTTTTCTGCAAATGCAGCCACCTGATCTGTGCCATGTGGGCCTAAGCTTCCTTTCTGGGTGAAGATATTGATTCTGGTATGCATTCTTCCTGATCAGAAAGACAATAGGCTGGTTGGCCTCCTTTTAAGGCCTAGGAAACTACTGGGGGTGGGCTGCTGATAGAAAACTGAATGGAAATTTGGAGGTGGTTGTTTGAACTGTCACCTAGGATGTGGCTGAGTAGAGGCTAGATGCCATCTCACTACAGAAATCTTTGTCTAGTTATTTACTTGCAGGCAAGTTTCCTGCTTTCCTTGTCCTTCTGGTAGAGTCTGAGAATCCCTTACAGGATGTCTACAAATGATTGGAGCATTTTCTCTTGTTATGGTGGTGTTACTGTATTGTGTTCTTTTAAGCCAGTAAAGGTTGATTATTATTATTATTAGATTGGAGCAGTTTCACAATTTTATTGTAGGTATATTGTTTGGTTATATGTGTGACCACATATGATCACAAAACTTTACAATAACATATAACAACACACAAAGATTTTGGGGGCATATTACAGGTGCTCAATATGTTGCCCTTGAGTGATTCTGCAAACGTCAACTCTGTAATCAAGTTCCTCCCACACGCGAGTTAGCTTGTCTCCTATCAATGTGAGCAAAGGCATTGATGATGCGAACCTGCAGTTTCGATAAATCGGCTGGTAAAGGCGATACAAACACCGAGTCTTTCACATAACACCACACGAAAAAATCACAGGAGGTTAAGTTGGGGGGGGGGCGTGGAGGCCATAACAGCAGTTGAAATTCGAGGACAGCAAACGCTTTCTCGCTGTTTGAAGCCATCTTGCTGACTAAACAAAACAACTGCCCTCTTGTGGCCGCTAGCAGTGCCCAAAGCAAACTTTGAGCAGTGTGTGTCTCGTAACATCCAACTCACGCGGCATATCGCTAATATTACAGCCATTAAAAAAATCACGAAACTGCTCCAATCATTTGTAGACACCCTGTATTTCTTGGCACAAGCAAATGTATACAGTGCTAAATATAGGAGGTGGCTGTCAGTACGGCTGAAGTGTGGCTCTGAATGCCCAAGCCGTACTCCTGGCTGTTCACATTGGCCGCTTTCCTTGTCAAGAGGCAATTCCCACCATTGGAGTGACTCGGACAAGGCCTGTCTGTGCTTGACCCGGCGTCTCTTTTTCCTAGGTCCTGCGTCAATTTGTGAGACACGAGTCGGAGTCAACGATGCCATTAGTCCTTGAAAGATGTAAGTCTTTTTTGACACACAATGCGTGGCTTCTGTGGGTCACGTTGAGTCAGGCGGGGGCAGTGGAGACCGTCGGAATGCCCCCATGTGATTGCTCCGTATTGCTGTTGAGGGCTTGACTGGCCAGTTTGTTTGCTTGTTTTTCTTTTTAAAGATATTTTTATGCCTCTTTTCTTGCCAAAGGCAACTCAAGGCGGCTCACCAAACAACAATTCAAAATACAAAGACGTAACTATACTTCAGAAGCATCAACATATAATCTGCAAACGAATGGGCAATTAGCAACACGTACTGTACTGTACTTTTCAAATCCAAAAAATAATAATAAAAAAAACCTCGGGGAAACCAAAGCACCAGGCAAAACATCCACCTTCCCCTGTAGCACAATGAACAGCCAGGGGACAAGCAGGCTTCTGAGGAGAGAGATCTATAGTCCGTTAAAGAGATTTTAGCTGCCTGACTCTCTGCCTTCTAGAACATGAGATCGTAAGAATTGGCCTGGTGGGTCCACACAAGGTTCAGCAGTCTATTAACAACAGCAGAAGGCAACAGCCTTCCATTCTGCTGTATTTGGTATACAGAGATACAGTGCCACTGTGCTTGGAGGTTCCATTTAGCTGTCATAGGAAATAGCTGGGCGCAGAGACCTATCTTCCATGAATTTGTCTTATTTTCCAAATAAGAATCTGCCTGACTGGTAGGTGACTCTGTTATGCCCAGCTCCTTCTCTATTGATTGGTCTTCTCTTTTTATCTGTAACTGATCCTTGTCCACAGATGTTTTTTTTTTAATTGGTTGTTTATTTTTTAGTTTATTTTTTTGATCTTAAATCTTTGATATGAGCCACCTCGGGCAACTTATTTTAGAACAGAAAAGCAGGATATAAATGTTTTGTGTCGCATGGTGGCCAGAGTGTGTCTTGCCTTTGACCACCCAGGCTCCGAACTGTACCTCACAGTGTTACTTGGTCACATTTTAGCACTGAATCGTATCCAGCTACTTGGCCGAGTGGGACAGGATCCTGTCATGCGGCAAGTGGAAGGAAAAAATCCAGTTACAATTTTCAGCCTTGCAACCAATGAGATGTGGCGATCAGGAGAAAGTGAGGTGTTTCAGGGAGGTGAGTGTGTGCTGCTGAAGGTGTGATAGAGTCCATGTGTAGTAAGTTTTGGGACTGACCTGATGTAAAATTTAAACTTGTTAAAATTAAACAGAGCCCTGACCCCTTCACTGTTGCGTAGCTTAGTAGAAGCCTATGTTATAGGACCAATGCATAACATAGCTTGGCCTCCGTAATTACACCCTGCTCCTGCATGCACAAATGTCTCACTTAAGTGCTGAGCTAAGGCCAGATAAAGTTCTATTGCATTTCTTTTGCTTTGGTATTGGGAACCGTCTGGCATTGGAAGGGATGTTCTCTGATGCTTTGGAAGACTCATGCAAAATCGGCTCCGCTCTACACTTATTTCAAGCTTCTAGTCCTTAATTTTTAGAGGACCTCAGGTCTCTGACTCATTTTCTTTCCTTAGTTCTTCCCTGTATCCTTTCTTGCTCTTCGCTCCTTGGGATCTCATTTGGCTTTGGCTCCCTTCACTTCACTTACTCCTGTCTCCATGACATGTGCCATGCTGGTTCCTGTGCTGAAATCCGCTTCCTGTTCCCAGACTTGTGGCCTAATCCCTAAGGGCGTGTTATGCTGGCAGAGTGCGCATTTCTGCAAGCATAATGTGCTTTGCAGTTGTTGCAAACGTAACACCGCCAGAGAGCATGGCCTGGCCACTGCTGGAAGCGGTGAGCAGCCAGGTCCGCGTGGCGACAGGCACACGCTGCCTGAGGTAAGGCTGCACAAGGGCCAGGAGGGAGGCAGAGGGCGGGGAAGAGGCAAATCGGCCCCAGAAGGGGCAGGTTCGGCAGCAGCGCACCCACCAAATCCTGACCCCCTTCCTGGGCCTGATCCGCCTTCCCAGGTCAACACAAACTTGCACCCAACAATATTGCTGACGCAGGTCTGAGTTGACCCACCAGGCCAGCAGGGGCTTACCCCGGGCAAGGGAACAAGCGTTCCCTTATCCTGAGGAGGCCTCCTGAGTCCGAAACCCCGCCGCAGGACTCAGCGGACGCCACGTTGGTGCTGCTGTGTTGCTGCGCAGGGAGTTGCGGTGGATTGGGCTGTTTGAGATGCGGCTCAAGGCTTGCCACTTAAGCAAAGCCCTTGTCTTTGTGATGTTGATAAGTGTTCTGAGCAGAAATGAAGTCACCTCGGTGTTCTCTACTGTCCCTAGCATGCCACTGGTTCTAAACCACTGTCTACTAACAAAGTTCCCCTTCTTAAGGGAAGAAAGCTCACCATGGTGAGCTTTAGCCTGTGCACTAGAAACCACAAACGCTGTTGTAACCTTCCCTCTGTTTCGTTTGATCCAGGTGATATTACCCAGAAGACAACGTGGCACAGGATCTCTGTGTTCAGGCCTGGCTTGAGAGATGTGGCTTATCAGCATGTGAAGAAGGGGTGAGTGGAACTGTGGAGAGAACTCTCTTTGCCATGCTCCTCGTACAAGCAAGAGTGTCTTGCTAGTGCTGTCGGTGTGCTTGAGGGCTAGTTCCTTGTATCGCATTGCTGATTGATGTTGGGACCCAAATTGTCTCCCCAAAGGTGGGGCACCCAAAACAGAGGGCTTATGCCTCTCCTGCTCTGTGCTTCTGTTCTGGTGGTGGTGCCAGACTTACCCAGTTGTTGTGGATAGACGTGAACAGTTGGCTAGTGCAGTGTCTCTTGCTGTGGGAACTTATACACCACAGTTAGTTACTTTTGGGCCTAGTAATAGTCAGCAAGTGTATTGTGCCCAGCGTCCTTCTGGTGTGTGATTAATTTTGAATACTGAAGGTTGTGTGCCTGGAAAAGGTAAGAGAGAGGAGTCCTAGGCAGGGGTGGGCAAGGGTCTGTAGCTCAGTGGTCCCAGCACATGCAAATGGTCCCAGGTTCAATCCCCTGCAGCAGCATCTCCAGGTAAGGAAGGGAAAGACCCCTGCCTGAAACCCTGGAGAGCCACTGCCAGTCAGTGTAGACAGCGTTGAGCCAAATGGACCAACAGTCTGACTCAGCAGGTGGCAGCTTCATAAATGTCCGTGTATTTTTGTAGTGGAATAAGAAAATGCAGTATAGGGGATTTGAAGTGGGTGATGTGGGTAGGTGTATGAGCTGTGAACCAGGAAGTTCCTAGTTCAAATTATCCCTTGGCCTGAGCCCATTGACGCAAGTCATTATCTCTCCACATGAGTCGTCCCCGTCCCCCAGTCTGCAACGGGGCCATACAAATGCTGACCCATCTTCCGGGGGCTATTGTACGTATGACAGAGATCAAATGCACGTGAGATGTGTTTGAATGTTTTAAAGACCTACATAAATGCGTCGCTGAGCCAGGGCTTTTGGCTTGAATCCACGGCTCCATCTGTGATGCGAACTTGCCATTGCCAAAGTGTGGAAATGCAAGCAAAGCCAGCAAAGAGGACGTTTCTGTGTGTGCTAGTCATTACGCATTAACTCACATAGCTACACTTGGAGAATGAAGATCATATTAGAGTGATCAATATACATAGGCACCGATTGGACCCAAGCTCAGTCGCCTGTTTTGATGAGACAGGTTACCCTGTGCCAGTTTTGCAAGTAGTTGTAAAAACCTTCATTTCCTCTAGTGGTGATTGAATTAACAGATGAACTAACAGATGAACTATCTGTTAATGGCAGGGCTTTAAGCATTAATTTAATTATATGGAGGTAATATCCGAGTTGTACGCAAATGTTACTATTAATCTTGCCCCTGCTTTGTGTTTGCTCCTGGCAGGGCCCGAATCTACGTGGAGGGGAAGATAGACTATGGTGAATACGTAGACAAAAGCAACGTAAGGCGGCAAGCCACAACCATCATCGCAGGTAAAAATTCCATCAGTCAAAGCTTGTGGATGGCAGGGGAAGAGGATGAACCTCCAAATTGTCTCCTTTTGCCTATCAGATGACTTACTGGATATAGTTAGACCTGGGCAGTATCTTCAGTTCTCAATCTGTGCCACTAGGTGTCGCCATCTGGCGTTAGTGAAGAGGACTAAAGGCTAAGGCCACAGTTGTACAGCCATCATAACACAAGCCAGTGAGTTGTAGCTAGCGAGTGTTAACACACTTTCACTCTGCTGGCAGTAGGTGTTCAGGTTGTGTCTGCTTTCCAAATGAGCATGGGCTGGAAAGTTCAGTCCCAAGAATTTTAGCAGGAAATACTTGAATGTCTGGTTATGCCACTGATTAGACTTTCTCCTGACTTCCTGCCGGCTCTTTGCGCCAAGCTCTGAGTTACAGCGAGATTTTGTAGGCATCTTGAAGAGGAAATGGGTTTGCTAAGAATAAAAATTGAGGGGGAAACCAGTTCTTTGCAAATGACCTGGAATGTTAAGATTCCCCCATGCGGAGATGGAGAAAACAAATTTTCTACAGCCCCAGGCTGACGTTTATTTGCAGATTTGTGTGCTGTTTTTTTCTTTATTTAGATGAATTCTATCCCCCCTTTCCCTCCAAATAATTGGAGTGTTCAAGGCAGCATAAAATTTAGTCAACCCCCCCCCAGTAAAATGCAAAATAAGAATGAAATATAAAGTGAAATAATCATAAAACTAGTGCAATAAAAACAGTAATCAAAATACCGAATAAACTGCAAAACCCAAAAGCAACTAACAAAGAAAGAAAGGGAGGTGAGGCAGAAAAGGAAAGTCTTAAAAGCAGGAGTACAAAAACAGACAAAAAGAGGGTTTGTGTGCTTCTGAAAGGAAGCCAGTGATAGGAGCCAAGTCACTTTTTGGGGAGAGCATTCCACACTGTTTGGGCAGCTACTAAGAAGGCTCTGCTCCTAGGGAAGGCTGATCTCACAGCTGCAGAAGATGGTATTCCAAGCAGGGTTTCTCTGGCATAAGGGAGAGATCCAAAAGCATAAGGGGGTCAGTATGGAGGAAGACTTTCCCTGAGATGTTTCAGATCCAGTTTGTTTTAGGGACTCACGTGTACCTGAATATATCTGTGTGCCTTCAAGAATGAGCCTGCCACGGGTTATCATTTATCCCAGTCATGAGGCTACCAAGATGTTATGCAGAGTTGGGCATGCCTTGCAGTGGACTTGAGTCTCCTAACTCTGCATGTACCAGGCTTGTAAGTGTATTTTAACACTTGTATGTATGTGTAGTCTGGCTTTTATCCAGTCACGGGGGGGAGGTCACAACACACAGTCATAATGTCATTCAAACAATTAAAATTGCAAACTCAATGTAAGATACTGTCTTATCCTGGGTGAGTCCCTTAGTCCATCTAGCTCAGTACTGTCTACACCAGGAGTTCTCAACCAGGAGTACGTGGATCACTGGTGGTACGTGAGGTGGATATCGGTGGTATGTGCGGCACCCGCGGACACCCACCTTGCGTCCCTGAGACCTTGAAGGAGCTCTGCAAAGGCCAGCAAGGGGCTTGGTGGGCAGAGCTGAAGCGTACGCCGCTTGGGGATGGTTGAGAACCCCTGGTCTACACTGACTGGCAGCAGGTCTCCAGGTTTCAAGCCCTACCTGGAAGTGCCAGGAATTGAACCCGGGACCTTCTTTGGGCAAGGCAGATTTGCTATGTATCCTCCCCAGTACCACACACGGTCAGCAGCAGGGTACTGGGCTAGATGGTCAGTGCTCTGACCCCACATAAGGCAGTCTCTTATCCATATATTTTCAAAAGTGTGACTTTCTTTCTCTGTTTTTCCCCCCTTTTCCCAGATAACATTATTTTCCTGACTGACAACCTTAAAGAACAGGAATGAGGTGATCGGTACTTGGACTGTGATTTTCTATCTTTTTTTTTTTTTGTAGTATTTCCTAATTCTGCAATCATGTCTTATAATTTCTTTGTCATAATTAAAAAGAAAAGAACCTTTAGTACAAATGGGGGGAAATTTGTGAGTGATCTGGGTTTTGTTGCGTTCTCTCTTCCTCCTTCAGACTCTTGACATCTGCGTGTTTCGCTTCTCAAGGAAAGCCAGGGCCAATATGTGTCTTGTTTCAGTTCTTTATTGAATCTGCTTCTTAGCACTGATGAGGATGAATCTGTATGAGTGGATCAAGATATGACTATGCAGATTGGCAAAGCCTGGAGACCAGTTGGGTAGCTGCATTATCGTACTGCCTGGGCCTGCTGTAACTAGATGTGTATTCATTTTAGGCAAGGTCCCTCCACTAGGCCCGGATCTGGCATGAGCCAATTTAAGAACGATTGTGTACTTTTCAGGGTAATACTTCTGACGTTCCAGGTTCTCTCTGCTAGAATGGACTCCTAGAAGCCATTGTGCCAAAATTCAGTGGCTGTTTCTCTTCAAAATTGCATGTCTCCAGTGTTTCTAGCTCCTTCCCCCTCCCAGCAGTATTCAGTGAATGGACAGGCTTTACTGTGTTAAGCTGCAGGCACAGCAGCAATGAGAATCTGCTGTGGCACTGATCCCTCTTTCTGACTTGCTGCCCTTGCTAAGCCTCCAGGTCAGCGGTTATTTAGCTTTGCATTTACCATCTTGAAAACATCCTTAGCTCAGTCAGCTTTGCAAATAAAATATCACATATTAATAGCGGTCAATATATTACATGATCTTGTCAATTTTGCAGCCCTATCCAGATTTTGCCCAGGCAAGTCTGCCCCCGTTTGCCCCATCCTAGTTAAACTACTGCTAGGCCATACTTGCTTTAGCTCAGTAGTAGAGCCCATGTTTTGCACACATGGGCCCCAGGTTCAGTCCCTAGTCCCTCCAATGAGGGTTGAGCTAACACTCTATCCTTGCCACTCTCTTTGCAGGCTCTGAAGAAGCCCTCCCTCCATTTTGACAACCTTTTTACAAAGAGGGAGGAGTATGAACAGAGATAACCTTTTGGTCTAATTTGTTGCCAGTAAGCATGCTCTCTGCTACTGCTTAGAATCACATTTTCCCCTCCATGTGATTGCCCTGATTTGGCTTCACTATAATGTCTCAAAGTCAAGCCAGAGTGAGGGCAGTGCTTCTTGCTCTTACTTTGGTATTGTTGTGCAAAGGGAGGGGAACGGTGCAGAGAAATGGTGGGAAGCATGGAGTATAACAGGTGGCAAAGAAGGGGCAAAAAAATTGAGTGGGGAGGGTGCTTTCCTGAAACTTTTTTACTCTTCCCTCAAAGACCCTCCCCTTTAAATCTGGGAGGGGGGGAATCACTGTGGAACATTTAGCTTCACCCTGCTTCCAGTTAACATGATCTTCGATAGCAGAGCTGTATGTCTGCCAGAGACCTGGGAGTGCTGGCTTAGAAAGACCAATGACTGGATTCAGTGTAATGTAGCTTTATATCGAGGCACATGGATCAGTGTCCTGGGTCCTTGCACAACCGGATTTCTGTTCCAAAGCTAGCATGTAATGTTGTTCTGGAAAAGAAACTCATGAAGCCTCCTTATACAGTGTTGGAGCACTGATCCATCTAGCACAGGACACTGGTACTATGACGGGCAGTGGCTGCCTTAAGGTGTTGCTACTTGAGATCCTGTAGCTAGACTTGCTAGGCGTGCTAAGACATGTGTAGGATGTGCACACGGTGGAAATCTATTACATCTGCAGGAACCAAGTGCGGTGGCTTGTGGTGCAACTCAATCGAATGGCATGAAATGAGGAGGGAAGCGACATTAAAGGTGCAACAACAGGCAGCCATTATTGTGGGGGTAAGAATACTATAACTAGGATGGGGAATCAAAAATGAAATGCAGTGCAATGTACAAAAAAGCACACAACTAGACCTAAACATCTGCAGGGTTTTTTTTTTGGGGGGGGAGAGGGAGAGAGAGTCCTTATAATGAGAAGGGGGGCATGTAATGGTGTGAAAGAAGAGGGAGCAGAACATAGGGAAATTCGGAGCATTACCCAGGGGCTGAAGAGCCAAGGATTCTGAAGAGCAAGAGGCTGAAGAGTGGGAAGGGTTGGGAAGAGGAGACAGAGCAAGGGGAAGAGACAGGAAAAGTAAGAAAGCACTGAGGTGGAACAGTAGAACATAGACGCACCCACACTTACGCCAATGGAGGAAAAGAGAGGACACTAGGCGTGCTGCCACGTTGACTGCACACAGGACTGAAGATGGAGGCGGTTTGTGGATTAGTCTGCAGGATTGCCGAAGGCCAAGGTTGCCGATCCGTATCTGCTGAGACGAGCTTGTAGCATTGTAGAGATTGCAGGGCTAGAGTGCCAAGACAGAGCTCAGGAGGCCTGGGCCTGAATCATGGACTGGGATTACAATGAGGTTGGTGAGGGAAACCAAGGTTGAAGGCACCTCTTTTGTGTCCACTAGCCACTTTGTTTGCTCTGAAGTCAGGAAGCTCCTGGGATATGGCTTGTTACAGGCTTCAATCTGCTGACTGGGCAAGGTGCTGCCGGTCATCCAAAACGCAAAGGGAAGGCGAGGCTTCTTCTAAGCCAGCCAGCCAGAGTGGGGGGAAAGGGGGGGCAGAGACGGGGTTGCAGTGCTACTCAAACTGGTCTGTGAACTGGTTGCCTGTACACAAGCCATTGGCTGCGGGAAAGGCCAGGTAAGCTGAGATGCGGTGGACTGGCACTTATAGTGCCGGTCCATGGTGCATCGGGGGGGGGGGGAATTGTCGGTCTGCAAAAGTGGACCCTTTGAAGCACTGCTCTGCAGAACCAACGTTTGGCCTCTTCCCTAAGGCCTGTGGGACCTGATGCTTCCTTGCCGTCTGCCCAAGCAAAATGCCTCAAGCTTTGTCTGAGTCCTGCTCGCCTGGCATGCACCCAGCGCCACATTCATGTGCAGACAAACATGTTGGGCAATAGGCCTTCTGCATCGGTTTTACAGCTGAACGTTGCCCCTTCCCTAGCGTGTTGCAATGCGCACAGAGATCACAGCCCCAGTTGCCCCCAAACTGGACTCTAGAAACATGCTTGCATGGCTTTCATGTTCCTGTCAGTGTTCTCTCTGCTGTTTATTGAAGTCTGAGTTGAGTCATCCTTTCTCTGTAGCTGCATGAACTTCTCCCCTGTCCCCGGCTCCAGGCAGCAGAGGTGCTGCTGTACCAGCAAACAGTGCACACTTGAGGCTCAGCTGATAAACCACAGAGGAGCAGGGCAGGCGGTGGCATGCTTGCATAGAGGTGATGCCAGCTGCAAGAGACAAAAACCTGCTAGCGCTGTGACCTACAGCCAAACTCTGGCTAATGTTTGCAAAGCATTGTACATGTCAGGGAATGTGTCCCTATGTTTCCCTGCCTCTTTAATGAAGCACAAAGCAGAATGTTTTTGGTAGCTTCAAACCTAAGGGTGCAAGAAATGCATTTCTGCAGCAAAAACAAAGGCCCAAAAGCTCAGCACTATGTTTCCAACAGTGGTCAGCCCAGGGCTCTTGGGAAACTCACAAGCAGGGCACATAAGTAGATAGCACATAAGGTGTGTGTGAGTGAGTGAGTGAGAGGAGGCCTTTTCCCTGACAGGTCACTTTTGAGAACAGTATGTCGTAGTGGTCAGACTAGAGTGTTGGACTTGGAGTGGGGAGACCCCGGATCAAATTGCCTCAGCCATGAAACTCAATGAGTGACTGTGAGCCATTCACTCTCAGCCCAGTCTACCTTACAAGATTGTTGTGAGGACAAAGGGGCAGGGGGAGACAATCATGTAAGAACCCTAAGCTCCTTAGAGGAAGGGTGGGTAGAAATGGAGAAATAACTTTATGAATGTAGGCAGGTTTTTTTTTTAATGATGTACGAGGCAGCCTTCACATGTATAATCCATGGTCCAATGAATAGTCAGGGATCAGGGGATGCTGCATTGTGACTGAAGCTAAGTAGGTATGAGCCTGTTCACTTCTCTGGGGAGGGTCATAGCTCAGTGGTAGAGCATTGCGCTTTGCGTGCTGAAGGCCCCAGATTCAATCCCTGGTATCCTCTCCAGGAAAGACTGAGAAAAACCCCTCTCTGAAACCCCAGCGAGGCACTGCCAATCAGTGTCGACAGTCCTGAGCAGAATGGACTTGGTAAGAGGCGATTTCATTTGCTTATTATATGAGACCACTAGAAGCTTCATTTGGTAGAGCAATGTGCTGGGTATAAGATGCAAATATAAAGCTGCAATCATCTATCTGAATTCCAAAAGGATGCAGCCTGGCAAGAACAGCATGATGCAATTGCTGCACTCATTGTCTTATGTTCTGCTTGCTAGGAGAAAGCTTGGGAGCCTTTGTGCTGCGAAAAGAACAAACTTAATTCTAAAATGGATTGTTTTGACAATGGCCTCAGTTGTCATCGTTTGTGTATGTGTCTTCTGGGGGAATGAGGAATTGCTAACCAGAAGGCTGGCTGATTTCCCATCTTTCTCAGTGTGTGCCTGCAGCATACACATTTGCGTGGCTTGTTTGCTTTTCTCATGCCCCTCCTGCCTGGTTTCCTCACTGGTGGCGTACGAGGGCATTGCTTTTTAAGTATACGAAACCTGTATGGCACGCTACGGCTGAGGACATTTAGTCAATGATGCGGAAATCCTGAGGGTGATGGACAAATTGATGGGATGCAGCCTGTGTGGAGTGAATCAGCCTGTGTTTTGCTGATCTCAGAGTCAGGGAGGAGATACAGGTTTGACTATTCATGTGTCAGAGTGTATGGTTTTCTGCATGCTCGGAGCAGGTCTCCTTGCTAGTGCTGCTATCCGGGTTCTATGCAGCTGCTTTCTGTTGAGACAGACCATTGGTCCACCTAGCTCAGTATTGTCTGGGCTGCTGGCTGGAGGCAGCTCTGACTTCAGGGGCTTGGACAGGGGTTTTTCCCAGCCCTACCTGGAGATTGGAACCTGAGGGGATGCATACAGAGCAGCTGCCCCACCTCTGAACCACTGCCCCACCACTGAGCCCCAACCCGCTGTTCCTGGAAATCAACAAACCATACATGTTGAAATCCTTTTGTATGCATTTTTTTTTAAAAAAATTATTATGATAGGTAAAGGTGACCCCTGACAATTAAGTCCAGTCGTGTCTGACTCTAGGGTGTGGTGCTCATCCCCATTTCAAAGCTGAAGAGCCAGTGTTGTCCGAAGACGCCTCTGTGGTCATGTGGCCGGCATGACTCTCCTTGCTGCAGCGCGTAGCATAAGGCTGGAACACGGAGCGCTGTTTACCTTCCCGCAAGTGGTACTTATTTATCTACTCACATTAACATGCTTTGGAACTGCTAGGTTGGCAGGAGCTGGCCAAGCCACCAGAGCTCACCCCGTCGCGGATTCGAACTGCCGACCTTTCGATCGACAGCTCATGGTTCAGCGGTTTAACCCACTGCACCACCCGCTGGCCTAATGATAGCACCATCTATGTTCTCAGCATTGAACAAAGTCAGGTCTCTGCCCCAAAACTTGGTTACAGGAGGGTGTGGGGTGCAGGCAAAAAATGTCATCCTGATTATGCTAAATAGATGTGTGAAGATGGCCTCAAAGGCAAGGCTGGTCTGCTGTCACACACGTGACCTGTAACAGCAATGGAGGGATGCTCAGCTCGGTGACGTCCGTATCCTATTGGCAGAAGAGAAGCTCAACTACAGCTCTCTGAGCTCACCGTGCAAAAAAAAGTCTGAAACCAGGCCAGTTTTTTCAACAAATGTCATTCTGCCCTCTTTGGCTTTGCAGTTTGGATGATTTGCTGATCTCTATTTATGCCAATAAAGGTTCTATCTATCTATCTGCTGATCTCTAACCCTTTAAAGGTGGCTTCATTTTGCTGTTTACGCAGGAAAACTTTGCGAAGGAAGCCATCTTCTGAAATGCAGATATTTCGGCATTACTCTGAATGTGTCCTGTGTGCATGTGTTTAGATGCTTGTCCTGCTCTTAGCTGCCAAAAAAAAAAAAAAAGTACTAAAGTCAAAAATGCAGTGCCAGTGGTCTTTCCTTCATTCTTCTATTAATTTGTTTAATCCTGGCTACTGGGACTCTTGTGTTTGAAGGGTTGGCTGGATTATGAGCCATAGTTATTGGTCTGCTCCTCCTAGGCTGTAAGAGGTCTGTTAAAGCCTTAGTTGGATACTTAACAAGATTTAGGCTGCAATCCTATGCACACTTACCCGGCCTTACGCTGGCTTCTCAGATTTGCGCCGGCCATTTTTCTGGCGCACATCCGAGGAGGCCCATAGGGGGTGCTTGGGCTCTTCCTGGGGGAAAGTGGTGAACGTCCCTTTCTCCCGAGATGTGCTCCAGCTCCGCCAATGCTGGCCCAATCCTGCCTAGGATCTAGCACAGCATGCTTTTACACACAGTGGCAGCCCTAGACAGAATTGGGCTGTTAATTCAGTATTCTGTTTTCATCAGTGGGGGAAAGCTAATAAACAGTTATGAAGGCAGCTGCCATCTCCATTGTTTTTCCCCATCATCTGGTATTTGGGGATATACTACCTCTGAAGATGGAGGCTCTTTGGCTGCCATTGCTAACGGTGGTTGACAGCCGTATCCACCATGAATTTGGTGTAATCCTTTAAAAAAAGTATTTGGTGTAATACTTAAAAAAATAATTTACTGCACAGAATTAGATATTTGTTTGTGTGTGTGTTTTGTAAAAGCTGAATCTATTCTTCTATTTTAGTTTCACCTGGAAAAACTGGTACTGGAGAAGTGCAGAGAAAAGAGGATTGGCATGTTTTAGGAGAAATAGGCACCCCAAAAGAAACCCAAAGTATTATCCACAAAACTTCAGGGCATGTTCCTCTGTGGTCAAGCAGTAACTACGATATTGTGCCTGGTTCCATGTGCTCCAGGACCTCTGTCTTAATGGGACTATGCACGCATCACTGAGTGCACGATTGTACTGTAAGCCAAGACTGAACATGGGGACTTTAGTCTGATAAGAGAATAGCAGGTTCATGTGATCGCTCATCATCATCATTTATTGCTGTGCCGTTCCAGGTCAGTTGTGAGCAAGAACAGAGGCATCGATGCTAATCTCCATTAAGGAGTGCAATCGGTATATTTTCTGCTCCTATCTTTCCATAGAGGGCATTCAAAAGTCAAAGTCTGCTCTGAACCTGTGGCGCTGGTATCTTTGAGAGACGAACTGGTTTCTGCGACCTACTGTGTGTACCAGAGAGTGATGTGGAATCTGTAATATATCATGCTTTTGTTCAGATCTGTGTTTTCAGCTGGGTGAAATGGGGTCGGCCGAGTGAGAATCGAACCCATCATCTTGGAAGAACGTTCCTGGAGGGTCTTAATCACCAGCCTCCACCATCTTTTTTGATGCATTCTGCTTGCTCTCTGATCCTGACCTCACAAAAACCTGGTTGTGTTTTAGAGTCACTACACGCACGCACGCACGCACGCACGCACGCACGCACGCACGCACGCACGCACGCACGCACGCACGCACGCACACACACACACACACACACACGAAAGCACTTCCCAAAAGTGGGGGGAGGGGGGTCACATATGGTGATTGTTCACATCGTTCCAGGCATGTGAAGTTGGCTGCAGCTGCCTTGTAAAATCATATAACAATATCATTTTGAAATATGTGCGCAGTTTGCGTAATCCTCATTTTTTCTATTTGAGGGCAAACTAGTTTCCAAATAATAACACTGTAGTGATCTCTGAACTATTACAATCCAGACACCCCCATCCCTCTGAATCTAATCTCTGCCTTTTTAGCCAAAACTCCTGGCAACTCAGCTTTTTGCCTTGAGTCTCCTCTCCCTCTCCTTCAAACCTCATCCACCAGTTCAGCAGATACAGAAAGGTATACTTGGCTTTTAGCCCTTTTGACCTCTTTTTGTCCAGGCATGTGACCAGTGTATGGTGTTTCTTTAAACCTTACTCTTTTTGTGTCTTCTCCTTCTCCCATCTATTTTTTACCAAGGTTGGACAGGAACCTGACAGTTCTCCTCCAGGCTCCCTTAGCTATGGTGCCTCTTCAGCTAGCCATTAAGGTCTCCAAAGGACCTATTTTTGGGTCAACTCTGCAGTTTGGAGGGCTGATGGCACAATCCTATCCAGCTGCTAGACCGGCATAGGATGACTGCGCCGGCCCAGGAGCATGGCAAAAGCTGCCCTAAGGCTGTTGTGCCAGCCCCAGACTGGTGCAGAGGCCTGTGCTGGCCTGTGTGGACCAGATCCCGATGGTGTGCAATGCAGGTAAGGGCTGGGCCACAGAGAAGGCCCTGTCCGCCAACCCAACATCTGTTACTGGTGGTGCGGTACAGAGCAGGTCTTCACCAAAGATGTGACTGCTTGGACAGAATCATGTGAGGGGAGGTGGCCCTTCAGATATGCTGGACCTTCATTGAGGTTGATCCACTTATCCTAACAGGAGTTGTTCTTTTAGCTGACTTTGATTTACCCCTTCTTGAAATTCTTCAGAGCGATCAGAGCGATCTTGTGGCACCCTGGAGCTTATACCACGATGCTTCCTAGTTATTTAGATGCCACAAGACTAATGCCTTTAAGAGGGGTTGTATCTCTGGGTAAGAAGCTTTGACATAAACAGGACCTTTGATGGCTAAAAAAGCCTTTCCTCACTCACCCCTGTTTTAATGTCTTAATTTTATTTTCCAACATGACTATGGCATTTCAAAGGAGCCAGTGGAAACATGATTCAAACAGCAAGTATCATATGATAATACTCCTTCTCTTAGGAGTCGTCTTTGTTTCTGCAGGGACATTGCATCAACCTGACAACACACATAACTTGAATATAAACCCAAAACTCTACTCAGTAAGGAAACTGGCACATGGTGGGTGGGTGGGGGGCGGTAAAATTAGATGAGTCATTGAATTGTAATTCCCTCTGGTCTGTAGAATAATATTGATGCTTTGAGTGTACATCTTCTGGCTGTTTGGAAAGTGCTGGGGTTGACTTGAGATACTTTTAAGAAGGTGATGGTTTATTTTCTCATCTTTGTACTGTGCCTTTCTTCCCTGGATAGCACAGACATGGGGTTAGAAACTTGTATCCTCCCAACAATCTTGTGTGGTAGGTTAAAAGCATGAAACTGGCCCTATGCCTCAGTGAACTTCCTGACTGAGAAGGGATTTGAACTCTGGTCTCCTTGCTCCAAGTCGTCTATTGTCAGAGGTGAGATTTGTACTACCAGCAGGGCTTTTTCAGTAGTGGCTCTCCAATTAAGAAACCCCTTCAGAAATATACCAGATTGTCAGCCCCTTTTCAATGGCCATAAACCCGTTTTCTTTTCAAACAGACCTTTGGGCTGTAAGGGCTCAGGAGCTGCTGTTTTAAGATGATCTATACTTTTTACTCTTAATCTTTTATATTTTAATTATGTTCTATCTGTCAAACAGATAGAATGATTTTTTTTATTTAAAGATATGAATCTTTAAATAAAATTAAAACACTTGCTATACCACACTGCCTCTTGCAGCATGGCAGAATTTAGTACAGAACAATACTTACATGCTTGTCTTTATCACTTGCTAATCACAGGACCATCTAATTTTATCTGGGCTAAAGATGGAAGCCATGGTACAAGAATTGCATCAAGACTTGCCATCAGGAAAGCAATGCAAGACTTTCCCTGAATAACCTCCAAGTGCAATCAATTTGTTTTATTTTCTGCATTGCTTGAACTTCTCTAATACATTGGAATCGTTAATTTGGCAAAGGCACTCTGGTAATTTCTGTAATTTTTGAGCTCCATTTTGATGCCCCCAGGATGGGCAGGAGGATAATACTGTATATTTTGTCATGGAATATAATGTCGCTCGTTGCCAACCTAATTCAGTGGTATGAGAGCATCAAGGCAAATGGTAATCTGCTGTGTGTGTGTGTGTGTTTGTGTGTGTGTGTGTGTGTGTGTGTGTGTGTGTGTGTGTGTGTGTTGCGAAGAAAGCTGGACTTACTAGAACTACATGAAGCTCCTGCAGGTTATTAAAAAGGGAGGGAGGGACTGTTGCATGTTGGACACATTGTTTAAACCACAGGATGCCTATTCCATAGAGAGAAGTTTGGGGATTGCAACACTGTTGTGAGTTTTGCAACACTTTTCTGAGAAAAAACGGTGGGACCTCAAGCCAGCCAGAGTCTTTGGCCTCCACCCAAACATGCTTTGCGCTTTCCAGCATGAGCTATGGGGAAACCCGCACCTCTTGCCCTTGCACTTGACTGTAATGCTTCAATTAAAAGCAAGCGGCAGGCATCGTGCCAAGCGCAGCCTTTTGGACGGTTACTTCAATGCTTTTGACGTTTGTAGATGGAGAGTTCAGTTTCCTGAAGTCTCAGAAATACAGTACAGTACCAAACTCTACATGTGGGATGAGGGGGGAAGGTGGAGAGATTCATCGAAGGGGACAGCAGTTCTGTTTGTTCCATGTCTGATTTCTGCGTTTGGATTTCTCATTTTAGAGAATTGATTCAGCTACAGGCTGGGTGTCTGTTTTGGCACAAGGGCATGGAGCCTTTTGAGCTCATAGCTCTTTGGGCCATGTCCTGCTCTGGCTAATTTTTGGCAGGAAGATTCCTTGCCTTGCGCAGAATCATCTCCAGGTTTCAGGAGACCAGGGCTGGCCCATCTATGAAGCCAACTGAAGCAGTCACCTCAGGCAGAAGGTTGGTGGGGGGGGGGTTTGCTCATCTCTGTATGCCAACGTACCTCCACTGCGCCTCCTCCTCCTTCCACTCCCTGGATTGGAAAAAGAAGAGGGGGCAGAAAGAGGAAATGTGTAGGTGATGTCGGGGATCAGTGGCCTTTCTGAGAACCCTGGTACTGCCATGTGCTAGGATTGTATCTTACAAAAACCAGCAGCATAATGCTGTAGCATGTAGAAAACACATTCCTTCAGAATGTATTTCTATCCCACCCTTTGTCTAAGAAGCTCAGAGTGTTGCCTCCACACCAGCCCTTTAAGGTAGGTTAGACTGAGAAACACTGGCTTGCCTGAGGCTACCTAGAGAGTGTCACGTGGCTGACCAGCAATTTGAACCCAGATCTCCCTGGTCCAGATTTAGCACTCTTAAGCTGGAGCTACATTGCACGCATTCGCGTTCCGTATGAATATGGTGTCCCGCCCCCAGGTCACACAATGGGCTCTGATTGGCTGAACGAAACGCAATTGCAAACTTTGGCTGTGTTTGCGTTCCGTTCAGCCAATCAGAGCCTATTGTTTGACCTGGGGGCGGGACACCAGATGTATACGGAACACGAATGCGTGCAATGTAGCTCTGGCTTTACCCAATACAATGCTCTCTTTGGGATATTTTTAAATGGGTGTGTTTTAATTGTATTTCATCCTCTACCTTTGTAATATCTAATATCATCAATACAGCACATTTTAAGCGTTCAACCGTACAGCTGCTATAATATCTACAATAGACTTGTAAGGTGTACCAGTGTTGTTGTTCCTGTTTGGAAGCATGGGCTGATGCTGAAAATGATGCCTGTCTAAGACCATGTGATGTGTTCAGGGCAGATATATGAATCGGGATCAGTTCACTGTCATAACTACATACTATGTTAGCTCTATTTTATACAGTAATCACAAATCATTTTTGTGCATTGCAATAATTAGGCTGGCTTAAAATGTTGTTGAAAGATGGAGAAGTTTGTAGTCCAAGATGGGGTAGGACCCAATGTAGATTATTCTGTGTCCAGTTTCTTGGAAGTGATTTCACAACAGAAAGACAGAAATCACTATTGTGAAGTATGTTTGCTGAAGTGGAGGTGAGACTGGAGGGAGAACTTTCCCAAAAGTG
Source organism: Plestiodon gilberti rubricaudatus (assembly GCA_026170595.1). Classification (NCBI taxonomy): domain Eukaryota; kingdom Metazoa; phylum Chordata; class Lepidosauria; order Squamata; family Scincidae; genus Plestiodon; species Plestiodon gilberti. The sequence continues at coordinate 114,393,883 of JANXHW010000005.1, forward strand.
CCAGAGGGGAAAGTTCAGCCGTCCTCTTCCCTGATCATCCACCTGGTTTTGTGAAACCCTGAATCCTCTTCACATTCGTTCAACACATACAGACCCACCTACAGAGCCCCACCTTTTCACTGTCAAGGGGTTTATTGGCGTTTTTAGGATTTCAAAGCAAACTGTTTATTTGCAAACACTCTCCCTGGCAGAAGTATTTTGTGGCCTTCTCTGGAGGATTTCTTTGACAGCAGGTAATTTGGAGAGGGATGTTATATTAAGTTGCCAGCCAGGCTAGAACACGAGCCAATTGTGGCGCAGTGGGTTAAACCGCTGAACCATGAGCTGTCAATCGAAAGGTCGGCAGTTCGAATCCGCAACAGGGTGAGCTCTCGTTGCTTGGCCAGATCCTGCCAACGTAGCAGTTCCAAAGCATGTAAATAGGTACCGCTTGTGGGAAGGTAAACAGCACTCCGTGTTCCAGCTGCATGCTACGCGCTGCGGCAAGGAGAGTCACGCCGGCCACATGACCATGGAGGCATCTTCGGACAATGCTGGCTCTTCAGCTTTGAAATGGGGATGAGCACCACACCCTAGAGTTGGACATGACTCGACTTGTCTGGGGTCACCTTTACCTTTTACTGGCATTAAAAACTAGAAAAATGCAGAGGCATTTATACAGCCTGATTCTATCTATACTCACAGAACAATCCTATGAATGTCTACTCAGAAGTCCCATTGTGTTCTATGGGGCTTACTCCCAGGAAAATGGGTCTACGTTTTCAGCTTTAGTGAATGCTGTACACAGTTTTTATGGAAGCCCCTTCCCCTAGACCCAAAGCCTACGTTTATGTCTCTTTGAAAAAGTGGCTACACCTGTTTAGTTGCCCTGGTATTCTATTGAACTACTATGTGAGCCCTTATCAGGTAGAGACTGCATCAGAGCTTGATGGCAACATAAAGCTGTCCTTGATACAACCAATTGCACAGTATAAGCCCAATTAAAGGTGAGTGTGCCCCAAATGCAAAGGAACAGAAATGCAGACTCTTCCATGATACTCTGTCGTAGCATTTCCAAATGTTCCAACAATTATTTCAAATCAGCCTCAGATCAGAATTTCAGATCCAGCTGGGATGTGGGCTCTAAGTATCACTTTGACACATGTTGGCACCTTTGTTGTCCCTTCCAGATAGGAAATGTCACACCTGCTCTTTTGGAGAGTTGGCATGTCTACTGTTGAATACTCTCTCTCACACACACACTGGCATCGTTTTCTGTTAAATGTTTGAAGCCATGACGCTTCCCATGTGCCTTCATGTTTGTGAAATAGGTAACGGCAAGTGACAGAACAAGCCTCTTGTGTATCCTGCCCACTTTGTGCGAATACTTCCAAATTGGTGGTTTCCAGTTAATCAACTGGTTCTGGTTTTAGATCCCGAATGACAGAAGTGCACATGGTGAGAGAAGAATCCAATCCCAGCACAATCCTATCCATATTAACTGCAAAGAAACCCCCACCCCCTATTGTATTCAGTGGGGCTGACTCTCAAACAAATAAGTGTATAGGACTGCAGCCTGGGATGCCTTCATAATGACTTTCTAAAGTCATTCATAGGCAGAAATCCTAAGCAAGCTGATCATTTTTGTTTTGTTTTTTGTTACCTTCAGCAGGGTGTGATGGGGTCATATAGTACGAGCCCAGCTCATGTCTGGCGGTTACAACTTGCATTGCAAACGTACATAGAAGGGGGTTGAACCTTGGAGTAGCCCAGTCTGTAACCTTACTTTCAATGCAATCCAACTTAACTTTTTTGCCAGTGTAACCATTGGCCCAGCGAGAACGGGAGGCCCCAGAACGAAAAAGGGATTCAAATCCCCTCCAAAAGAGGAATTCAAAGGGGATTTGAATCCCTTTTCTGTTCTGGGACCTCCTGTTCTCGCTGGGCCAATGGTTACACTGGCAAAAAAGTTAAGTCGGATTACGCTGTTTGTGAGTCAGGTGGATTGACCACCTTTTAATTTTCTAAAAAGGCACAAGACGTAAGTTTGTTTGGTCACATATTCGTCCATCACCTTACTGAAAAGCCAATCAACCCCCCAAAAACCCTCAATGTGGCAATTTATTAAAAAGTTGTAAAACTGCTCTGGGGAGGAGGTGGGTAAAGGAGGTTGGTAACGTTACTGGGAACAGCTCACAAATGTTCTTCACAGCTGGGCTTTTCCCATTCCACCTGTGTCATGCGTAAAACCTGCAGAACTGTCTTGTTTTACTACATATGACCTTTCTGCCAATGTACAGTATACACCTCTTGAAGCAAAATGTATGGTGGCTTAAACAGCAGAACTACCTTTCCCATTCTTTGGATAGTACATTAGTCATGTGTGGTGTTGCTATGCCCATTCTGCTTTCTCCATTTTGCCCTTCAGTCTCACCAAGTCATATTTATATGGCAGCCATGCTGCTGCTATGAGTAGACCATGCATCTCCCACTGAACTCTGTGAAGTATGCTCTTCCATGCACCTGCCTGTCAGGTAGTATCTGCTTTGGAAACACTTTTTCAGATGCTGCCCCCCCTTCAGTTGCTTTTATATGTTTGAGACCATTAAACTCACTGAATGCAGTAAAGTGATTTGCTACAAGATTATGGACGCATTCAGCTGTGTAAGAAAGTCATTTTGTGCACAGTATACTGTCATGGAGTACATCGTGTCAGTATCCATTTTTTTGTATAGCCATTGGAAGCCATCACCAGTCATAGCTTCTCCAGCACTTGTGAGAACAGACACTTTTGTGTATCCATCACAAATGATTATGTGTGTTGGTTTTATCATCATTATTATTCTTTATTGTGAAGGAGGTGTAAGGACCATGAATGTGAAAGTAAAATAAAAAAGAATCCTGAGTCTTACCAGCTGTGATTGGTCATTATTATGCACACTTACTTAGAGAAACCCCACTGAACTTAGTGGGTCTTATAAGTAAGCCTATGCTGGACTGCGAATCTAATCAAGTAGCAAGGGGAGATCAAGGAACATGGAGTTGCCCCATTTTAATCTCACAACAACAATCTTATGAGGTAGGCTAAGTTATGAGATAGTAAAACCTCCCATGAACCTTTATGTTTTGGAAGCTGCAGCCAGTACATAATATTATAAGCTTCCTCTTTTTGGGTGCTGGGGGGGTGGGAACATATATATTCAGTTGCTTCTCATCACTAGTTGCACTGGTTGCCAGTGAGATGGAGAGAGGGTGGGAGGAAATAATAATACCCCTCCTCCAGCTCACACCAGCTCCTTGTAGGATGAGTCGCTGAATAATAAACTGGAAATTCAAATAAATCTGCAGTCCTAAGCATGCTTACTGGAAAGAGAAGTCCGTCAAAACTACTAGGACTTACGGTCGTAGTCTGTACTCCCTATAGACAAGATTTTCACAGCCCCAGCATTTAGATCAGCTACTTAGAGAGCCAAAAGATGTGAAGCTCACCTTGAGGGATGTGCACCTCTCTGCTTTTGAATCAAAAGTCATAGCTGAATCAAACTAATTTCTTCACAGCCATTTTTCCTCATTTCCATGACATAACTTCAAGCAAATATGTTTAACATGGGGAATAAATGTTAAACATATCGTTATTTGTCTTTTCCAAATCTAACACGTGTTACAAAGTCGTCCCCCAACTCTCTCTCTTCTATCTCTCTGTACTCCAACCACTGCGCCACACTGCCTCCCGACCTCGTACAGCCCTGTCAGCTCAAGTGCTTCTGTCTCTTTATTCCCTACCAGGATCAAGCAAATCCTCCTTCCCTTCTGATGTTTGTTTTCTCAAGAAAGAACGGACTTTGCTCACACTTCCTCATACAGGCATGAATCAGTCCGGAGCCAGAGTGACACCTGACACCGCGCCCTGGGAGTTTTCATTGAAAAGCAGCAAACCCCGTTTGCTTGAAATAACTTCGTTTTGCCCAACAGTCTTGTAAAGTGACAGCCAGCATCTGTGGTTGAAAAGGTTAACAGCAGCCTCTACCCCGCCGCCCCCTTCGTTGTTTTCATTTTGCTCCTAAAAACCAGGCGGGGCTTCTCCCAAAGCTGTATTCTTGTCGCTAATTCATTGGTTTCCGCGCCTGCCAGTCCGCGGCATGGCTTTTCCAGCGGTGCTGCTGGAGCTGTCAATACTGAAGACTATTGGTCAGGGCCAGGGGAAAGCGGAATGGAAGGGGAATGAGGGCCTTCCCCTCGGTGACGTAGATGGGATTCCCCGCCCACATTCCGCAGCTGGAGAGATGTAGGAAGGGTCTGTGGAATGGGGTGGGTGGAAGAGAGCGAGGCGGAGAGAGTGTTCGGTTTCTGGACTTTGATTGGTCTCAAGGCTTAGAAGTAGGAGCGCTTCCCGTTCGCAATTGGTCGGGGGGCGGAGCCAAGCTTTGATGGGGGCTGGAGGGAAGGCAGCGGCTGATGCCACTCTAACTTTGGAGGAGCTGTGGGAAGGGTCTCTGGCTGCTGGAGAGACTATAGTTCTCGATTTAAACCTCCATACACGCGCGTAATGTAGAGACTAGTTTAGGTGAAAAACTCTCCGGCTGTTGTATCTTTGAGAGAACAAGTGGTCAGCTGTCGACTGGAAAGCATTTGACTCTCTCTGAAGTTTTGAAATTTATAATAGATTTTTTGGCTACCCCATTTCAAGGATACGGACGGAGAAAGTGGGGTGTTTACTTTATGGACTGAGTCCTGTGACTGAATAGCCAGTACTGAGGGTGGCCGGCCCCAAGTACGTCTTCCCCTCCCTGCCCCTCTTTTTGATACTGCTGTGCTTCTGACTGACCACCATGGAGGTGTTGGAAGGTGGGGAGCACAGCCTGTTACACTGGGATCGAAAACTGAGCGAGCTCTCAGAAGCTGTGGACTCTGATGCCCTGCTCTACAACACGGTGAGAAACAGGCATCGTGGGGGCATGAAAAAAATCGGGGTGGGGGGATCTGTCTATTTGGTGGTGGGTTTGGATCACCCACTTTTGAGAAAAGGGAGGCAGAGTGTTCCAAGTGTAATGGGGGAGGGGGGTTGTGGGAGAGGATCAGAAGTTTTGGTCTGTGCACATCTGGCTTCCCAAAATGTTGCCCTGCCATTAGTATCCTTGGACTTTTTCATTATATAACTTATATAGAGGAGACTCTTTTGAGAGGATGAGCTGGCTGGAGTAGAGTTGGCCTCTCTTACATTTCTTCTTCTTTTGCTGGTATAGCTAAAGTTTCCTCCTGCTTTCCCCCCCCCCCCATGTGTGTTAAAAGTTGGGTCATTAAGCGTGAGGGGAGAGGCCTTATCTGGTGTTGGAGTACTGTACTGAGAAGTTCTCAAAACAGCTTTATGGCTGAAAATGGAGGAGAGCCTGGAGTTTGGAATTTCAGCAGCGGGGAAATAGAGACACTGACAGACGGGGAAATCACTTGAATGCTTCTCTGTTCCTCCCAGGCCTTTGTACAGATCTGATAGCTCTTGTGCAGCAGCAGAAACCTTGCACTGCCTGCAGCATAGACCAGGCCTAATGTGTTTCCTCCCTTTAAAAGAAACAGGAATTTCCTACTTCTTAAAGAGCCCTGTTGTTGGGTAACTTTTTTTGATTGGACTTTTCCTTCCTGCTTTTGCAAATTAAGAGGCTCCTGGAGGTGTATATGGTATTACGTTGTCAGGATGGAAACACAGACTGAGAACTTTGTTATAATAATGGTCTTATTCTTTGGGCGAGATTCCGTAGCTTTGAAACTTGGCAGATCTTGCTCCTGGTTTTTAGTCTTTCCCCCCTTTGCTTACTAGTCATCCAATATCATTCCAAAAGTCGGTTGGAAAGGGAGGAAGAGGCCCATGTTTCCGAAGAATATGGAGATTTTGGCAGAGTAGGTATGAAAGAAACTGTGCAGAAAATGAATTTGAGCAACCTGTGCCAGATGTTTGAGATTTTTTCCTTTGGCTGAAATGTGCCATTCAGTGACTTTACCCTAATCAAGTCTTGGTGTAAAAAACTTTTTGTCCGCTTACCAGAGAAAGAGGGGGGGGGGTACAAAGAAAACTCGCTCATTCAAGCAATGTGCTTTTTCCTCTAAAGTTGCCACTTTTTTGTGTTAAGTCTTAGCACCAAGAGAAGAATGACTCTGAGTATGTACAGATGATTTCTCCCTCCTGAAAGAAAGTTTTTTGAGGAGGGGAAAAATGAACCGGACAACAAAATGCTTTTCAAAAGTGCAGGATGGTGCTTTCCTATGGAGGAATCATTAAAAAAAAAAAACCAGTAAAAATGTGTCTCCATTTCATGAGGATACACACATATACGCCAGGATGGTGTAGTGGTTTGGGAGTCGGACTTAGACCTGAAAGATCCAGGTTCAAATCCCCGCTCAGACATGAAGCTTCCTGGGTGACCTTGGGCCAGTCACTATCTCTCAGCCCCACCTACCTCACAGGGTTGTTGTGAGGACAAAAAGGAGGGGAGGAAATATGTACACCACTCTGAGCTCCTTGGAGGAAGGGCAGTATAAAAAATGTGAAAAACCAACCCTCTCCAAGTTGACTACATGCAATTCATAGAAAGGTGTGTGCGTGTGCATTGTACACCCACTAATTCAGTTCCACACAACACTATCCAAGCTTGTTTGTGTCAAGCAGAGAGCAAAAAAGGTAGCTTGTACCAGAGGTTCCTGCATAATTCAAGAAAGCTTGAATTTCACAAAGAGAATTCTCCCAGCTCCGTATCACAAAACACCACCACCTCTTAGCATTCTAGGATGTGGTGGCATCCAAAATATCAGGGGGAGGGTAAAGCCTTCCTGGCCCTAATTACTTACCCTTCCATCCCTTCTGATGAAGGGTTGTATGTAATCCCAAAGCTAGTACTGTATACGTTTAACAACAAAGTCTCCTAACAAAGATGGATCACTTTATTAGGTCCCAATGATACACTTGGCATGTGACATGTACAGGGAGCACCCTCCATGTGGCTACTGTTCCACACTGGGGCTGCAGTGGCTACTGAAATTTACGACATGGAGAGTTGCTGTGCATTCTGGCAGCCTTTAGCCATGGCCTGGCAACTCTCCTCCTAGTTATGGTGAGCAATTCTAGGTATTGTAGCCCCAGTGTGGAGTGGCAAAATGAAGCACATCTTTTGAGAACTTCTCATGTGGTGGGTTTCATGGCCTACAATGGTGGCAAACCATGCTGTCTGGAGACCATGTGGTGGCAGGAGGAAGCACTTCAGAAAATGTGACTGGCTTATTGCAAGACTTGCAAGTCGACGCTCACCACTTAATTTGTTGCTAGTGTCACCCTGGCACTTGTGTGTCAGTTTGTGGTTTGTTGCAATCTATTGGCATTTGTACATCACATTTGTTGTATGTGTGTACAATCTGTGTGTATCTCAGTACGCAGCTTGTTGATCTCTGTATACAGTTATTCCTGTGTTACGTTGAGTGCACAATCCATTTCCTACATTTGAAGGGTCCAGTCTCTGAGTTCCCTTTTAAATTGAACACGTCTAGCCATTCCCGTACTAATGTATATGAATGGACTGTGTAATGTGTGAATAGCCTGTGTGACCATGAATGGGACTCGGGGTGCAAGCTAAGCAAATATAGAGGTGGGGCTAGTAACTTGGATGCTCTCAAAAGAACATGCTCTCATAAGAATGCTCTCATAAGAACATAAGAAGAGCCCTGCTGTATCAGGCCAAAGGCCCATCTAGTCCAGCTACCTGTATCTCACAGTGCTTTTTGGTGGACCCTTGCATTTTAAGCAATGTGCTTCTAGGAAGAGCGGCATACTGTACTTGCTTTGAAAACCTAGGTTTAGCCTAGGATGTTCAGGAATCCAGCACCTCTCCTTGTGAATAGGCAGCCTGTCTTCTGAGCAGCTGGACATATTTACATGCTGCTGAAAGGTAATCTGAACAGCCTTCGGGAGCTGCTCTGAATAGAGGCAGTCTTCTAATCCCTCTTGATGAAGGAATGAAAGTGAGGAAAGAAGCAGAGGGACAGCATCAGCACAGCAGATACTCCTGAAACGGGGGCTCTGACTGCCCCTTCCTTCTGAATCCAATTTCTGATTGGGATGGATAAAAAGTCAATTGTTATGAAACCCACCTACTTCAACCATTTTGTTTTATTTCTTTTTGATTTATTACTATATTTATATAGCGCCTTTTCTTTACAGACACAAGGCGGTTTACATAGGCAGGCAATTCTAAACCCCATTTTTTCAAATGGGTTTTTTATAAGTATTGTTCTATGACAGGGGTGGGGAACCTCCGGCCCGTGGGACGATCTGATCCGTCCCGCACTGGACCGGCCCGATCCGGCCCGTGACCGGAGGCTCCGCCCACCGCTGCCGCCGCCTTCCCGCACCGCTTCCTTTTAAAATCGCCCTTCCTGGACCTGCGCAGAGCACGATGCTGGCCAAGAGGGCAATCTTGGCCTCAGCTGCGCTCTGCGCAGGTCCAGGAAGGCCGATTTTAAAAGGAGGAGGCGCCGAGGGAGCTGAGTGAGAGCAAGCGAGCGAGTGGTGGGTGGGTGGGTGTTAGCTGAGCGAGTGAGAGCGAGCGGTGGGTGGGCGGGTGGGAGGGAGCTGAGCGAGCGAGAGCGAGCGGTGGGTGGGTGGGCGAGCGGGCGAGCGAGTGGTGGGTGGGTGCTGTAAATTCGCCGGGGGGGGTCAAATTTGCGGGGGGGGGAATTTCCGGCCGGCCCACGGACGTATAGGAAATACATCCCATAGGAAAATGGCCCCCCACCCCAAAAAGGTTCCCCACCCCTGTTTTATGAGATCATAGAACCCTCAATTCTCAGATGTTTTCTTTCAAAGTGCAGCCACGTCCTGGCTGTGCTTCTGTCTTCCAAGCTTTTAACAGCAGCCACAGATCACCCTCAGTTGGTTCTCAATGTGTTCTCCATCTTGCCAGCTGACTCCCTATGCATTTCACACACTTCACACTCAGTGTCTTTGCAAAATTCATCAGTGGCAGCAGTCCCCCTTACAAATGACAGACAGGGCTGAACCTGCTTAGCTTTCTTCAGGCAGGGCAACAACTCAACCTCCAGACCACACCTCCTGTTGGAAATAGTGGTCCCAATCCAGCTAAAAATAGTCATGACCCTTTGAAAGCAGTGGATCAAAGTCACAGAATAGTGCATAGTCACTACTAGCTTTTGCTGTATGGCAGCCAGAGTTTCTTGATGTAGTTCAAAGCTCCTTAATCTGTTGTCCTACAGTGAGCATGGTTCAGTGAAAAGACTTAAAATTTCACATTTTAACTGAGTATCACTTGATATAAATAGCAGTGCACATGTCTGACGCATGTACCCATTGTGTGCCATGTAAAATCTACACTTGTCTCTTTACTGCATGTGGTGAAGAGCTGTGATTGGCCCAGGGTGTGTGTGTGTGTGTGTGTGTGTGTGTGATGTACATGCAGTACGTATTTATTATGTGCCAACAGTTTGTCATGCTCTGGTGGGACCAAGAAACAGAACTTGGGGTGTTGCTGTGCAGTTAGAAGCAGGCCTGGCTCTTAATGACTGCAATTAGCAGAAGCATGTTTAGTTACCAGTGCAGGGACACCCCCAAATTCATTCCTTTGCATTTCTCTCATACGACGAGTGGATGGTTTGCATGAAAGTGCTGCATTTGGGGGCAATGTGGTGGTGAGGGTAAAACAACCACTGGAAACGTTGCTAGGTTGGGATGAATAGGGACAGTTCCCCCCCCCCCGCTAAATATAAGAGCTGCTGCTGCTTTAGAAGATGCCTCTTTGCCCAGTGAGCAAGAGGAAGTTAATAGGCTTTACCACTGATGTCTGTCACCAGGATCCCAAGAACTGTGCAATTATTTCTATGTGCACATGAAAGGTGTGGACTTGTGTTTTTTGAACACCAGCCCTTCTGCATCACATTTTTAAATGAGGTCAGTCTAAAGAGCAGTTTTGAATATTGTATGGGGCAGTGAACGGCGAGAGTCTACTGCAGGGAGGAAAAGTAAAAAAAAAAATCCATCGGGTGCGCACAAACTACTGGATTAAGCTGGAGCTACATTGCATGCGTTCACGTTCCATATGCGTCTGGTGTCCCACCCCCAGGGCAAACAATGGGCTCTGATTGGCTGAACGTAATGCAAACGCAGCCAAAGTCGAACCCAGCTCAACTTTGGCTGCGTTTGCATTTTGTTCAACCAATCATAGCTCGTTGTTTGCCCTGGGGGTGGGACACCAGATGCATTCGGAACGTGAACGCCTGTAATGTAGCTCCAGCTTAAGTGTAACTCTTTGGATAGCCAGCTTGTAACTTCTAAAAACCAGGAAACTCCCCACACACACACACACACACACACACACACACACACACACATAGAGGTTACTAATTAGTAATATAGAAGTCACTATCACTCTGAATTGTTTCAAACTCTTGTGATGTCCAAGTGCCCTGTGGAAAGAGAGGCTTCCCCCTGTTTGCCAGGAGTCCCACGTTTAGCCCCTTGGGCTTGATTTTTCTTTTTCTCTCCCTTAGAATGGCAGCTGATGGCAGCAATATAAAAATGAATGCTTAATTTGCTTATTTAATCTGCTACTGCAAAGGCATGCTGGCCCCGCAGGGGATGAAATCCAGGTGCAGAAAGTTAGAATGCCCCATAGGTAATGAAGCGAGTTGAACAGAGTGCATTGCATTTAAAAGTTCAAGCTCTTCATCTCCCAGGCATTTGAATTGTTTTGCTTCCATACCCGTATGTGTGCGGGAGAGTTAAAAAGCGTTCCTTTGGTAGTGTGTGTGGAAACGTGTCAATAATACCATACTTTTGGCTTTCGTTATGCCATCTCACTCTCCTCTGACACAATTTCAGTTTGATCCTATCTGTTCAGGATGGGTGGTTGATGCCTAGTGTCCTTGGGTGCCCGTTTTTGTATGTTGCATAAATCTTGAGTGGCATATTCTGTGAGCAGTAGAAGTGTTGCAAGTCAGTATAAAAATGTTGCAAGGCATAACTAGGATTCAGTGTTAAGTGTTGCAGGGTTTTGGCAAGGTGTGGTGTAGCAGAGAGAGCACAGAAGGAGAGGGTAGAGATGTAGGGGTTTGTGTGTGTTGAGATGATAACTGCCAGGGGAAAGTGATGGAGCAGATGGGGGGGGGGGCTGGCTGGCATTCCCAGCTGTACCACAACAAGCCTGTTTCTGGTGTCTGCTACAGTTTCTGAACCTTCTACTGACCCACTTTCAACCATGACTTTTTCTTGTAGGCATGAGGGCCAGAGGCATCGTTCCTAGGCTCCAACTCTCTAATGCATCATTGTGTTATTGCATTGCATCTATTTCTGCAATGACTAATTCTGTTCTTCTGTTACTTTCCCTTCACTACCTTCTGTTGAACCTGTGGCCTGATCTAATTTCACAGCCACTTATTTGTTTAAACCCTGCTTATTCTTGGTAAATGTTCATCCTTGACAGTCTTGTCTTGCTCAGCAGCCTTCAAGGAAGGAAGAATCTTGTACTGAAGGACCCTCCCTGTTGAAGACCGGTCTGGCAATTCAGAATTTGGTTGTTCTCAAACCTAATTTTGTACTCAGAATTTCCAAGCCTCAATTTTGTCATCTGCGTTGTCTAACAAGTGTGTTGAAAGGTTGCCTCGTCTACCTTATGTCTTATGATGGCTCTGTGGAACTTACATAAAACTTCACACAGTGCATAATTAGTCTGTGGAATTCATTGCAACAAGGTGTGGTGATTGTCATTAACTTGGGTGGCTTTAAAAGGGGATTGGACAAAGTCATGGGGGGTAGATCTATCGCTGGCTACTGGTCATGATGGCTATGCCCTATAGGTTCAGTGGCAATATGCCTCTGAATACCAATAGTGGGAGATAAATGTGCCTTTCTCTTCTGCTTGTGGGCTTCCCAGAGGCAAGTAGTGGGTCACTGTGAGAAGCAGAAGGATTTTGGCTGATCTAGCTGGGCTTTTCTTATGGCAATAGGTATAGCTCTCTTTGAACAGTGTGATCTCGATTCAGTGCAAATCTTTTTTCATTGAGTTTAATAGCTTCTAGCTATTTCCTAGGCCAGTGGGTGGCACAGCGGGTTAAACCGCTGAACCATAAGCTGTCGATCGAAAGGTCGGCAGTTCGATTCCCGCGACGGGGTGAGCTCTCGTTGCTTGGCCAGCTCCTGCCAACCTAGCAGTTCCAAAGCATGTTAATGCGAGTAGATAAATAGGTACTGCTTGCGGGAAGGTAAACAGCGCTCCGTGTTCCAGCTGCATGCCACGCGCTGCGGCAAGGAGAGTCATGCCGGCCCCATGACCATGGAGGCGTCTTCGGACAACGCTGGCTCTTCGGCTTTGAAATGGGGATGAGCACCACACCCTAGAGTTGGACACGACTGGACTTAATTGTCAGGGGTCACCTTTACCTTTTTTATTTCCTAGCTCCAGGCTTGATTGCTATAGCTGACTGGGAAAATGTAATTATCACCCTCAGCACTCCTCCACCCTGCACTGGGGATTGAGCAAAACCCTCTGTATTAGTAATACACGTGTCTGTATAGTTACAGTACTCCCCCCCCCAATATCCACTGGGGATATGTTCCAGGCCCCTCCGTGGATACTTGAAACCGTGGATAAAAGCAAACACCCCTTCCATGGTTTCCTGAGGGCCCCCCGCCCTGCCTCCCCTGCGGGCATGTTGGCATGCCCCCCAGCTCTTTTTCTTTCAGCAAGCTTTGTTTCTTCCTTAAAATAAACAGAGAAGCAGCCTCCATTGCAGGCAAGTAGAACAAGACTAAGTCCTAGAGAGACTCTGCAAGGTTTCTGTTAACCTTGCAGAGCCTCTCTAGGACTTAGTCTCGTTCTACTTGCCTGCAGTAAGCAGCCAGAGGCTGCTTCTCCCATTTGTTTAAGGAAGAAACGAAGCTTACTGGGGAAAAAAGTAAAAGCCTGGGGGAGGGGGGCGCCACGATCCGTGGATAGCGGATCAGTAGATATGGGGGTCCACCTGTATATCAATGTTTCAAACTTGTATATAGTTTTATACCTATTTAATTGTCCTGGCTTTCTTACAAAGAATCCTGGGAATCGTCAGATAAAAATGCTGAATTCAGTTAAATATCTCTAATCGCTGTCCCAGAACTACAATTTCAGGGTGCCCTGTGGAGAGGGAAGGATTAATAAACCAGTTTGATCTTTGTGATGTGGATACTCCCCATGAAGTGACACAGCCGGTCAGTGTGTAAACACTCCCCCATTCCTGTTTGTTTATGCAGGTAAAGGAGCAGCATGACTTTAAATCCTGTTATCTTTTACAGTGTTGATCCACTATTGGATCGCTATATTTGGCCAAGCAGTGTCAACATATTGAGAGGGATGGGAAATGTCTGTAGCGTCATGGCTTGAAGGCAATCAAAGGCAGGCTGTTCCAGCCAGGAACTTGTAAATGTCAAAGGATTACCTGGGCCTTGTGAGCCGACCCCTTCCATGTGATGTGGTTTTTATTAACTGTAGCATGGCTTCTATTTTGCAATTTATAGCTTTGCCTATATACTGGTGATCTGTTGGATCGGCTCAAAAAAGAGATCTACTTAACATACTGACCAAAATATGGCAACAATAATCGTAACATTTATAAACTCCAGAGAGTGTTCTGATGCCTCCTCTCTTTTCCTTCAAATCTTTCCTCAAAACTCACCTTTTCCGTGTCAACTTTGGCACAACTCCCATATCCCACTTTACAATATGTGTCACTGAAATAAATGCATCTTCTTCTCTTCTTTACCCTGCCTCCATTTCACTGTTCCCTATCCATTGTTCTCCTGTGTGCTTTTTCAGATTGTAAGCCTCTTGGAACAGGGACCTTTCCCTTTATTCTCTGTAATGCATTGGGTATATAGATGGCACTATATAAATAACACTATAGTAAATGATTATAGTAATAAAGATAAATAACACTATAGAAATGGCAGGAGGTCCTTTGGCTCAGTTGGTAGAGCTGCAGCCTCATAGGCCTGAAGATCTAAGGACAGCAGTTCGAGACTCTCGGATGAATCTGTGAGCAGTCACAAAGCTGTTTACACACTGCTGAGGAGCTGCAGAGCCTCTGTGTGTGTGAGAGAAAGCTGCAGCTGGCTCTCTTTGTGGGAGGCAGAGTTTGCTTGTCAGTCGAAGCGTGGGAGATGAATGCCAGAGATAGGCCAGACTGTGAAAGAAAACCACCTGGAATGAAGCATTCTATGAAAGACTAGAACATTTATCGTAAAATGTAAAGAACGCTTTGGTTTAGAGTTGCCTACCTATGGAATCGCCTTGAATAAGTTGGAGGAGAAATCCAATGACCAAGAAACGCGGTATATAAATATTTTGTTGTTGTTGTTGTTCAGTCGTGTCGTGTCCGAACCTTCGTGATCCCATGAACCATATCCCGCCAGGCCTTCCTGTCCTCCACTATCTTCCTGAGTTCGCTCATTTTCATGTTCGTTGCATCGGTGATGCTGTCTAACCATCTCATCCTTTGCCTTCCCCTTCTCCTTTTGCCTTCAATTTTTCCCAGCATCAGAGTTTTCTCCAGAGAGTCCTCTCTTCACATTAGGTGGCCAAAATATTTGAGTTTCAGCCTTAGTACCTGTCCTTCCAGGAAACAGTCAGGGTTGATTTCATTTAGGATTGACTGATTTGATCTCCTAGCAGTCCAAGGGACTCTCAGGAGTCTTCTCCAGCACCACAGTTCAAAAGCATCTATTCTTCGGCGCTCAGCCTTCCTTATGGTCCAACTCTCACAACCATACATTGCTACTGGGAACACCATCGCCCTGACTATACGAACTTTTGTTGGCATGGTGATATCTCTGCTTTTTATTATGCTATCTAAATTTGCCATAGCTTTCCTTCCAAGGAGTAAGCGTCTTTTAATTTCATGGCTGCTGTCTCCGTCTGCAGTGATCTTGGAACCCAAAAAAGTAAAACCTGTTACTGCTTCCATTTCTGCCCCTTCTATTTGCCAGGAATAGATGGGACCAGATGCCATGATCTTAGTTTTATTAATGTTGAGTTTCAAGCCAACTTTTGCACCTCTCCTCTTTCACTCTCATCAAGAGGCTCTTTAGTTCTTCTTCACTTTCTGCCATTAGGGTGGTATCGTCTGCATATCTGAGGTTGTTGATGTTTCTCCCGGCAATCTTGATTCCGGCTTGCGATTCATTCAGCCCTGCATTTCTCATAATGTACTCTGCATATAAGTTAAATAAGCAGGGTGACAATATACAGCCTTGCCGTACTCCCTTCCCAATTTTGAACCAGTCGGTTGTTCCATGGCCGGTCCGAACTGTTGCTTCTTGACCCGCATACAGGTTTCTCAGGAGACAGGTAAGGTGGTCTGGTACCCCCATCTCTTTAAGAATTTGCCACAGTTTGTTGTGATCCACACAATCAAAGGCTTTTGCGTAGTCAATGAAGCAGAAGTAGGTGTTTTTTTGGAACTCTCGTGCTTTCTCCATGATCCAGCGCATGTTGGCAATTTGATCTCTAGTTCCTCTGCCTCTTCGAAACCCAGCTTGTACGTCCGGCAGTTCTCGGTCCACGTACTGCTGAAGCCTAGCTTGTAGGATTTTGAGCATAACCTTGCTAGCATGTGAAATGAGTGCAATTGTGCGATAGTTTGAGCACTCTTCGGCACTGCCCTTCTTTGGAATTGGAACGTAAATTGACCTTTTCCAATCCTTTGGCCACTGCTGAGTTTTCCAAATTTGTTGGCATATTGAGTGCAGCACTTTCACAGCATCATCATTTAGGATTTTAAGTAGCTCAGCTGGGATATTATCATCTCCGCTAGCTTTGTTGTTAGTAATGCTACCTAAGGCCCACTTGACTTCACTCTCTAGGATGTCCGGCTCTGGGTCAGTGACCACACCAGCGTGGTCATCAGGAACATTAAGATCTTTCTTGTATAGTTCTTCTGTGTATTCTTGCCATCTCTTCTTAATCTCTTCTGCTTCTGTTAGGTCTCTACCTTTTTTGTCCTTTATCATGCCCATCTTTGCACAAAACGTTCCCTTGATATCTCCAATTTTCTTGAAGAGATCTCTAGTCCTCCCCATTCTGTTGTTTTCCTCGATTTCCTTGCATTGTTCATTTAAGAAGGCCTTCTTATCTCTCCTTGCTATTCTCTGGAAATCTGCATTCAGTTGTTTATATCTTTCCCTTTCACCCTTGCTTTTCGCATTCCTTCTTTCCACAGCTATTTGTAAAGCCTCATCTGACAGCCACTTTGCTTTCTTGCATTTCTTTTTCTTTGGGATGGTTTTCGTTGCTGCCTCCTGTACAATGTTACGAACTTCTGTCCATTATTATTATTATTATTATTATTATTATTATTATTATTATTATTATTATTATTATTATTATTATTATTATTCCTCAAACCCGTATTACAGCCTATTACAGCGAACTGTCAGAAAATAGTGGCTGTATGGTATGGTCCCTGAATATATTCCCTTGTGGGGCAAACTGCAGCTTTGGGGGAGGCACTCAATTTTGATTGCAGAAACCCCATTGGGGGAAGGGTTTATTTCTCTCTCCCCCCCCCCCCGCCCATGCCCTGCTTTCATGGCTTGATCTTTTTCAACTCCTTCCTCCTTACTGCTGATTTTATCTTAAAGGTGGGGATCCATCCATGAATCTTCTATAATCTTGTCTAGCAAAACCCGGCAATCAACAGCAGCATAATTACTGTTTGTGGTGTGAAGATAAAAGGGGGTGTTTAGGAGGAGACCATGGGCCCTCTCCCGAGCTCCTTGGAGCAAGGGTGGGATGAAATCACTTCAAATCTATATTTTGGAAGAGGGCATGCAGTTTCTGGAGTCCATGGTGGTTCTGCTTCTAGCAGGCCTCTGGACTTCTCTCTCTCGTCACTTGTGTTTTGCTGCCTGAAGTTCAGAGTAGAGATTGCTCTTAGAGATGAGCTGGGGAAACTTTGAGCTTTCCTTATCTCTTCAGATAAACTACCCAGAAAATTCTGCTCGATTTAACCAGCCAGCAGCTTGCTTTCCTGTGTTTCTCAGCCTCTTGGCTCTGTGTTCAGATAAGGTCTACCAGAAGGGCTTATTTCGTGTGAATGCCAGCCACTTCTAGAGTGTTAGCTGTGTTGCACAAAGCCAGCATGGAGTCGTGTGGCACAGGAAAGGCGAACGCATTTATTGCCTTGTCTGTGAAAGCTTGCGCTACACATTCAGTGTGTTAGTCTCAGTTGTCTGGTGTCGCAGTTCTCTGTAGTGTTTTCATGAGTGGGCTCTTGGTTTTCTCAGTGTCTCTCTGAAAAAGTTGTTCAGGGTCTTCGTGTGTGCATGGATCTCCTGTAAGCTCAAAGCTCCATGTTTTTATATATTGTACCATTTGGTATAATACTCCCATAGTGCCTTTTTTCAAGCCTCTGGAATTTGAATCGAGATTGCAGGGCAACTTTTGTGACATTTGTGGGGACTGTTTTCATGAATAGTCATGGGGAATGGGACCCCTCATCCAAGTAGGAATCCCTTATCACTGACTTGGCTTAGTTGGCTTGTACGGCTCTTCATCATGACCTTTTCCATCTGCTTATCCTTACTTATCCCTAAACGTAACAGGGGTTAAGACTGACAGTGCCGGTCTGACTGACACCTGTCCCTGGTAGAACAGTGGACCTGAAGGAAAACATGACAGGCTCTGCTTAACCATGGCTGAGGAAAGGCCAGGTGCATGCGCTGTGTGCCTTGCTTCTACCCCAGAACCCCTTACAGTGGGCCATGGCAGTCGCACCAGATCACTGCAGATCTTCAGAATGCCTCTTTCCCCCCCTTGTGAATATAGTTAATGCAAAATGTAAAACGAGGAAACAACTATTGGCTCAACTATACGCCTGGCTCAGTTGGTAGAGCAATCGTCTCACAAATGCCTGAAGATCTGAAGGACAGCAGTTCAAGACGGCCGGAAGTCTGTCAGAGAGATGCTGGCACGCCGAGCTGATAAGCCGCAGAGCCACTGTGGGGGAGTGGAACTGCAGCTGCAGCGCTTGAGTGACAATCAAGGTTGCCTGTGTCAGCTGAAGCGTGTTGAGGCGAGAGAGAGAGAGCACGCAAGACTGTGAAAGCAACATCCCGAATGAAGGGTTCTACGAAAGATTAGAACATTATTATATTGTAAAAACCCCTTGGGGTTTAGAACAGTACATTGGTGTACATTGTACATTGGTGCCCATGTACACCACCTTAAATTAAAGTTGGAGGAGAAATCCAATGACCAGAAAGATGGTATATAAATACTTAATTCTAATAATAATAATAATAATAATAATCTAGAAAGGTTCCAATTTAACTTGAATAGTTGGGTGCACATCTTCTTGTTCCATAAACATGATATCCACTTTTGCAATAGACAAGTTTTTAATTGACTCGGCCATAAGCACAACATATGTATAAATACACATAACATGTATAGATATAAATGTATAGACAGTTGTACAACATAGGTATAAATGTAAAGACGATTTTGCATCTGAAAACTTTTTTAAAAAACAAAGAAGTCTTGGGGGGGGGTTTGTTGTCCTGGAGATGTGGCTTCTGGGTTTCATTATGGCAGCTTGTAGCCAGGAAGCAGGAGGAGAGTTGAAGGGTGTTTGGTCCTGACCTTCAAGGTTTAAATCATAGAATGTTAGAGTTGGGAGGTGCCTTAGAGGTCATCTAGTCCAACTCCTTGCTCAGTAAAGACTATGTCCAGTACAGGGTCTGGACAATTTACATTTCTGAGCAAGAATCAGGAAGACAGTCCTCCCACAATTTATTTTATTTTTTATTTTTCACAATTTTATACCACCCTTCCTCCAAGGAGCTCAGGGTGGTGTACATAGTTCCTCCCCTCCTTTTGTCCTCACAACAACCCTGTGAGGCAGGTGAGGCTGAGAGATAGTGACTGGCCCAAGGTCACCCAGGAAGCTTCGTGGCTGAGTGGGGATTTGAACCTGGATCTTCCAAGTCTGAGTCCAACTCCCAAACCACTACACCATCCTACATGGCAGTTGTCTGCCTCCCTGGCATCCTGAGATAGCCAAGTTACCCTGGGATAAGCATTCTCAACTCAGAGGTAGCTAGCACTGCCCTACCAAGTAGCAAAGAGAACTTTACTCTTCATTATGAGGTAAAATAAATAGTAATGATAGCTTCCTATCCAAGGATAGCTTCCTATCCAAGGGTACCCTTTATTTTCAGGTGATTTTGCCACCTGGTGGTAGTGTGATGTAATTGGCTCTAATGGGGATAGGGAAGTGCTGGGAGGAGCAAAGCCACACCTGGGAGGAGCAAAGCCAAATCCATTTTATTTTTCTCTATGAAATGTTAACTTTTTATTAGGCAGTTTCAGAAACTGTGTTACAGGGAATGCGCTGAGTGACTGGCATGCATGTCACTTTCAGAACTGTTCTGGGATGAGTCATGATGAATGCAAGCAGGTTGAGGAGGCTCTGGCACTAAATGCAGGGTAGTTTCCAGTGTCTACCTCTTTCGTTGTTGTTATACCCAAACAGATGAGGGTTTCTGGGGGCTTTAACAGTCAGAAATAAGGTGGGTTTTCAAACCATTGTATAACTCTCCTTTGTCATATTGGAAGCAAGTTGCAACTAGGTCCTCCACTGTTTAGAAAAGTTGTAAAAAAAGAGCAGTAGGGTTGGAGTAGGCTCACTCTATGACCTAGTTTGCTAAGGGCTTCTACGGTGGGTTAATTGAACTTAAATTCAAGTTGGTTTGGAAATCACTGAAGAAACCATTCTTAAGAGGAGGTACCTCTTTCGATTCAGAATCTTGTGGCCATGTCAGTATTTGTTTTTAGCAGTTTTTAAATATGACTTTATTTGAAGACATTGGGAGCACAAGGCCTCATTAGGGAACTAGCCATTTTTCACCCAGATGTTCACAGAAGAGAAGCCGGGGAGGGGAATCATTTTTATAATCGTTCAGTGATGAGCTACTTCCAATTGCTTTTTTTTTTTAAATTAACGGGGCTATGACTGGCTTCCTGAAGAACATCTGTTCCTCTCGTTGTGAGGTAACTTTTTCTGAAGCTGGCTAGCTACCTGTATCAGTTCTGCGTATCTCGCTCCAGTTTCTGTCGGCTAAAGTTTCCTTTCTCTATCACGTGGTGTGTCGTCTTGCAGTTTTCCCCTCACAGCTGTGTTTGTAATCCACACGCTTTGAATGCATGCTTTCTGAGCGAAGGATTGGCACACGTTTCTGAGAGGAACACAGTCATTCTTTCAAAACAGTAAACAGTGTGTAGCTTCTTTATTCTAATCTTGCACTGCTGTTTCTTTTACAAAAAGGGGGTTTGATTATTATTTTTTTAGGTATAAAGATGCATGTGTTACTTGGGTGTATTCCTTCTGCCTCTCTCCCCCTTGGCGCGATTTGTGGAATTTAAGCCCCTCCATTTAAAACACTGTAGAATGAAAACTGAACTTTTTGCTTGCGGCCCTTAAACTTCCCAAACCCCCAGACTCTTCCTGTAGAAAAACAAAGACCACCACCAGATGCAGAATGTACAACATTCATAAATATAGCCAACCGGTAACAAAAGAGTCTTTCACAGAGCGAGGGAGAGAGCAAGCAACCTTGGCGCCTGCTGGCCCTCCAGATGTGAGATTCCATTGTGTACTAACGCCAAGCCCTGGCCTTCTCTCTTAGCTTTTCTCCGTCAGCAACTGGAAAGTTTTGCTCACTCGTAACTCCCTCAAGGCAAAAATCCAGAGCGCGCAGCAAAAAAAAAAAGACTGACTGCTCGGGTAGATGAAATGCAGTTACGTTATGTCGGGAGTTGGACTAGGTGAGGCCTGGACAGGCCCGGAGCCAGAAATGTGGTGGTGAGGGAAGCTAAGGGGGTGGGGAATCGAAGCAAAACAGGAAAAAAAAGGTCCCAAACGCAGTCTGGAAGGATTTTGGGAGGACAATCTTGGTCTGACTACAGCCCTGAGCCTGGGTTCGTTTGAACTCTTTGGGGCAAGTTGTATTCTTTCAGCCACCACCCCTTTTATGATATGTGAACCCTGGTATCTTACTTGCAGGTTTCTTGTGTAGACCAGGGCAAAAATAGTAGTGCACAAGTTTAGCCAGTCAAAATCTCTCCCCTCCTGTGGGAGGTGATGATCTGTCTATGTCTAAAAAAAGGTTCTGAAACCATTCAGCCAGTCAGTCAAGTGTACCTACAGGAGGGCACTTGAAAAGCTCAAGGTGTGTAGGTACTGCTTCCTATGGCTGAATTTTACACATCGCTTCTGGAATTCAGAATAAAAAGGTTTTTCGCCTTGCTCCTTGCAAGTGGTCAGTTCTGCTTTGTAATCCTTGCAAAGGCGCTTTGGGACATCAGAGACACCAAACCAGTGTCAAGCTGCTTTTACTCCCTTGCAAGAATCACACAGAACCTTTTATGGCCTCGGAGCAGTTGGGAGGTATGAGAGGGGAAAGTGGGAACTGCAGGACTGTCAGGAGGGACAGAGCAGGGCCAGGTCAAGACCTCCCAGTGTCTTAGGCAGCAGACCAATTGCCCCCCCCCTTACTTGGTGATGGGTTAACCTGTCGTCGTCGTCCCCCCCACTCCCTGGATTGGAAGAGGAGGATGGAGCAGAACAGGAAGTGTGGAGGAGAGGAGTGGGTTAGCACATTGAATACGTCCTCTTTGCCACACTTCCTCTTCCTCTTCCAACCCAGAGAGTAGGAGTAGGAGCAATGGAGGTGAGCAGGCAGATGGAAGTGGGCATCCCTCTCTCCACCAATTTGCTGGCTGAAGCAACCGCTCCACTTGGCCTTCATGGATGAGCCAGTCCTGAGAGGAAGCTTCAGCAATTGCAGCACAGGACACTGAGGGGCCATTGGCTTGTCTGTATAGTTGATTTCGCTCTTGTTGTCTTTTAGGGTGTAACTAGGTGAGACAACCGGAGATCCGTTATTGAATCTTGCGTGTTTTTCTTGTAAAAGGCAAACACAGCCATGATGTGTGCGTACGCACACTGTTTGGCCTGAGAGTGTAGCATGGGGCGAAGGGAGGGTTTAACTCTTGCATGTTTTCCTGATTGAAATCTTCCCCCCTCCCAACTACTCCTCGTTCCATGAGTAAATCATGCACGTTTTGCCCAGCCTCTCCATCTGGCTTTCCATTCTTTTCACTTCAGGCATAACTGCTTAGGTTGTCGAGCCAAACTGCTATTATATTAAATTAATCAAATATTTTCTTCTGTTATAACAAACAAAACAAGAACTGATAAGAGTCACTGTTTGGATGTTCTTAGATATTGAGCCTGAAAGGACCTCCTGACTTTTAAGAACAAAGTACAGAATTCCTAGATAGGCTCCTCTTTAAGGGTGCTTGTGTGTGTAACAGTGACACCTGTAAGAAACGCAAAAGGAATTCAACAGACCGTGCTTTTCAAGATAAAAGGGCTGGAAATGCAGGCAATTACCAGTAATACTGTAGAAGGATTTGGTGTGTTAAGTTTGTAATATGGAACCAGGTGGTGGCAATTATTCAGGAGAAATTATTCAGGAGAGGGAAGAACATCTTGGAAAGTGGCAGTACCTAAAGCACTGCAAGGCTGGTTACAGATGGCACGTGAACTTCTATAATAGAAAATGTACATCTGAGAAAAGAGACACATTGAGAAATGTACACATTTTAGTTCTTGATTTTTCTGTTCTGTTCAGATATATCTACAGATTACTCCTGGTCAGTGGTGTCACCCGATCCGGTAACTCATGGTGTCACCCCCATTAACTTTATTTTAATATATAACAGTACAGGTCACCCAACAAATCAGTAACCAACTTGGCTCTCAGGGCAGTCAGTCTCATTGGTTTGTTTTGAGTTAAGGAAATCCACTTTTTGTTACATAAGGCAGTTGTGTTTTTGTTTTCTGTTTCCGGTTATTTGGCCATAACATTTGATAGAATACAGAATTCAAAACTGTTTGTTTCATTGCATTCTGCATGAATGTATGCATCAACTGATATACAACATATTATTCATAAAGACAGTTTTCATAATTTTGGCAACTAGTGGTGTCACCCCCCCCCGAGGGTGTTCCCCCCCCCCGGGACACCACTGCTTGATCCCTGCACACTGTTTTAAGGAGAGGAAATGAGTTGCATTCAGGCAAAGTAAATTAACTGCACTGTCACCTTAAGTATAACCCGGCCTTCCCCTTCATCCTTTGGACTAGGAGAAACCCTGCTGTAGATTTGTGTTAAGAGACCTGGCAAAGGAACAATTTATATTTATAACCTTGTTAACATAACCAATACCTTTGTGGAGCCTGAATCAATACCTGTAGCTGATATTCAACAGACAACACAGGAAAGATGCAAAGTAAATAATAATAACCTATTTCTCCCATGAGAATTGAGAAATCACCATGAAATTTGGTTTGTCAACATCAGTTCAACTTCTGCAGTCACTTCCAATACAGCTGTTTTATCATGAAGTTTTATCATGAACTAATTACTGTTTTGGATATTGAATCTTTCGAATATGTTCAATTGAAGCTTGCAGTTATTGCTTCAGTCACAAGGCTACATACTATTAGATTTTTTTAATGGAAAATGTGATCTGTGAAGTTCTTAGGCCATTTAAGTTATCCACTCTTGGCCTGCGTATTATTTTTGAAAACTCTGATGATACTGTCTTTACGGTGTTTGGAACTGCATGTGTTTATAGGCAGCAGGAGCATTTGAATCTCTGACAGTTGACATTTTGCAAAATGAAGGACTAATTTGGAAGTCATTTAAAAAAAATAAAGCAACATGTCAACATGCTGTAGTAGTGTTTGAGTTGCAAGGAAAATATTAAGTGTCTATTGTTCTGGCAGGTGTTTCAAAAGCAGGCACGGAAATCAAATTAATGCAGCAGCTGACGGTGATTGAGGAAAGGGGTGTAGGAAGAAAACCTACCCTGATTAGCAGCACAAAGGTGTCTTTCAGTTTCAGGTTCTTGCTAATTATACAATATGCCAATTTCAGTATTAGTGCTGGAACAACCATCTGTAACCTTGGTTTCTGCTTCCAGTTTCCCAACATTGCAAAGGTGACCAAAGGCTGTTGTGTCTTAGTCCTTGCTGAGGTGTCTTTCAAGTGTAGGTTGGAAATGGCTTGATGGAATGCTTCCCCTCCCTCCCGCCCCCAAATATTCCTACACATAGAAAGCTAGCGTGTGAGGGACAAAGCAAGGCCAGGTTAGAACACTTCCTCTTGACTACGGTGGTTTTCTATATGTGTAGGAATGTTTTTTTAAATGAAAGAGCGCCCCAATTTACATCTGAAGTGGTGCAGACTAAACAGAGGTTGACCATCTCCATGAAGGCTAGGACATTATTATCTTTGGTCATCTTTACATCTTAATTTTCAGTGCATGGAAATGTTTCCAGGGTGAACATTCCACCAGGGAGCCCCCACTTGCAGACTGAAGTGGTACAGTCCTGCCACAGGTAGGAGTTGCCACAGGTGTGGAATTTCGTATCTAGTAATTCCAGCCTTCCTTTGGAGCTTGGGGTGATGTATGTGGTTCTCTCCCTTTGCAATTTATTCTTGTAACAATCCTGTGAGTTGGGTTAGGCGAGACGATAGTGACCGGCACAAGGTCACCCAGTGAGCTTTATGACTAAGGAAGGATTTGAACCTGAGCCTTCCCAATCCTTGTCCAGCATTAACCACTACACCATGTTGTGTCTCATTTGATCTGTCGGGAAAAGCCATTGCATCTGTCCTGCAGCTGATATTTGACGCTTATGTGCATTGTATCAGCGTTCCACTTTGCTCCAGAATTGCTATTTCCATCTCTACTGAAACGGAACAACTTTTCACACAGGCTTTTATTTAAACGATCACTCTTCCACAAATATGCTTTGGTTTATGAAAAACATGAGCACTGACTCGCAGCACTGGCAGAAAACACTAAATTGTGGAACTACTGGTAGTTGGTTACAATAGAGGCTGCTAAGGGGAAAATGACTGACACCACCCACCCCAACAATATTACTGCAACATGCTCTGTGTGGGGTTGCCCTTGATGATCAGATGGAAGCTGCAGCTGGTACAAAATGCAGCTCCAGATTGTTAATGGGTGCAATGTGCAGTTAACTCTGCAAGTGCTGGAACAAACTCTGCACCACCTCAATCCAGTCATCCCTTTTTGTAGGGTTTTGAGATATGGCCTTTCTCATTGGCTAACTCAACAGTGGGAAATCTGAGCTCAACTGCCTGGACATCCTCTTGGCCATGGATAGATGGATGGACTTGACCAATGGGCAGGCTTGCGCAAACCCCAGTGGGATGCCAGTGTTTTCCTCCCAGCCCATCGTTCTACGAGGGACTGGTGTCAGCCATGCTGGTGCTGTCCAAACACATCCCAGGTGTTAACCCTTTCCAGAACACGTGCAGCTTACAGAGGTTATGATGGCAGAGCTGTGCAAGCTGAGTAAGGATTAGGAAAGCCAGCTCTCATGTTGCGTACAAACCGGGGCTCCCCATTAGAATGAAGGGATCCTGTTCACCATATAGGTGTTAAGCAAAAATGGCAAAATGTTTCCTACATGATAATTTGTATGCTGTTTAGTAGTATATAAGTAGTATATATAAGGTGGTGCAGTTTGTAAGAAGATACAAGGTATGTGTGTCAACATTTGGATTTGCCAATGGCAGAAAAACGTCTTGGGCTGACTCTGAGCGAACTAGCAGTCCTGAGTGTATTAAGCAAGGAAAGTGCCCCTTCCTTGGAATCCTCTGACATGGCTCACCAAAGTAGTCGTGAAACAGGAACTTCTCTTTTCCTGCAGCTCAAGCAGCACATTTTAGGTGACTAAATTAGCTGCGCATGTTTACTGCCACCCAACTGCACTAAACATTTCAGGCTTCCCAAGATTATAACATGGTGGTAGCAGAGTTGACAGATCTATTACCAAAATGAGACAGATTTTTACTTGACTCACTTGGCTTCTGTCCTGCTGTTCCTCACACTGGCTGGCTTACATGTGGTTCCCAGCCAGTTTGTTCTCCAGGCAACTTGCAGGATTAGAATTGCTGGGCAGCCCAATCCTGCCTTTTAGACCAGCAGAGCTCTTACTCCGCTGGCCTAAGGAGTCGTAAAAGTGCCATAAAGCACTTCTGAGGTTCCCCAGGAGTAAGCGGTGCTGGCACAGAGGCCAGAGTCGCTCATTCTGTCATCGCCCAGGACCTGCGCCGGCCGACTCAGGTAAGTCCTAGTCTGGTCGGTAGGAGGGCGGGCTAGGGTGGCGAGGGAGGGGGGCCATTGGCTGCCCTGGCCTGGGAGGTAGTGGGGTTATCAGCGTCGATATCCCAAGCCTGTTTCCGGGCTGGCCTTACATAGCCTCCCCGAACGCACGCCCGCTAAATAGCTGGTGCGCATCAGAGGAGGCCCATTGGGGCCTCTGGCACTTACAATGAGGGAAAGGGACGAATATCCCTTCCCCTGAGGTGAGCCTGGGCCATGCCGGCGGTGCCTGCATCCTGCGCAGGATGCAGCGGCCAGCTATTTAGGCCGACAGCCGCAACTTGCACAGGATTGTGTTGTAATTTTGGGAATCGAATTTGCATCGTGTGCCTTTTCAGACTATTCTCTGAATGTATTGTACCATCTAAAATACTCATAGATGAAAGGGAAATTTAAGCATTGGGTACAAATTCAGAATACATCAGCAGCAACCTGAACATATTTATGAGAAAATGATAGTGCACCCCCACCTTGGAGGCTATAATTTCTTTTCCTGTTGGCAAATATTTGCTTGTGCAACTCTGCTGCTTGTCATTGGTAACGAACACAGCAAGTACTGTGTTCTTTTCACTTCGAATGGAATGGAGTGACTTAATCTTGCTTGCCAGCAAAAATATGGAGCGTGAGTGCCCATCAGCAATAAGAACCCTCATGCCTTTCAGTTGTGCATCTTTAGAGAATGTGGTGGGACTGCTGAAATTGCAGCTCTCCATCCCTCATAGCTCTCCATCCCCTCACATCCCTGCAGCTCTCTTTCCCCTTTTCACACTTTGCTGCAGGAGATTCAGAAAATGTCGCTTCAGAAAGCATGACTTACTGGTTCAGTTGGTACAAAGAAACCCTGAGAAACAGGCATTGCTTGGCTTTTGTCGGAGGTTATACAGGTTACAGTTGTAGTCTAGACTTGTTTGTCCAGTTGCCCTTCTGGCTAAGGTTCTGCACGGAGAGAGGAGGGCCCAAGATGCTTAAAAAAATTTACGAAAAAAAGAGGAATGAGCACCATCAACTTTGTCTGGCAGCTGAACAAGTGACACTATTCAGGCTTTGTTTGCATGTGAGGTTCAGGAATGTGATCATGTACTAGACAGGCCTGAAGGAAAGCTAGGCATGCCGGAGAGAAAGGTGTTCAACCCTTCAGCTTTGAGCAGCCTGAGCATAGGAAAGCAATGTTTAAATTCAATAGTGACATTTTGTTGAAAACCAGCTTTAAGAAATCATAAGTTGGGTGGCAGAATGTGCTTGTGCATTCTTGTTGCAATTGAAAAATAGATTTTTTTAAAAAATCAATCATAAGCTTGCTTAGGAGTCAGCTCTCTATAGTAATTGTGGTGCTCTCCTGAGTAGTAGGACCACATTCACTTCTTTGAATTAGTGCTTCTCCCCACCCATAGATCACGTCGACATGTATGCAACATGTCACTGCCATGCATGTGCTTGATATTTCTTTTGCTGCCACCAGCTTTGTGAGAGTGGCCACAAAGCAAGCCTTTCACCGAGCCATAGTGGGTCTGTCTGTCCACCAACAGCTTGCGTGCTGCATTCCCTGAGGAGGGAGAAGGGGGGGGGGGAGAGATTGAGAAGCATTTCTATTTATGTTTCTTAGCTTCTCTCTTTCTCTCATCTTTACATTCTCAGACATTAACCTCTCTGGATAGTGTGGTGGATGCATAAGGTGAAGGCAGTGGTTCCCAAACTCTTGTGTAGAGTTTGCGCCGCTGTAAGTCGTTGCAGGGCCCCCCGACAGCAGCAGCAGCAGCAGCACTCCTGGGATCACGCCACTGCTGCTGGGGGGAAAAAGTGTTTTTTTAGCCCTACCTGGGGGTCTTGCCAGCCCTCTGGTGTGTGTGTGTGTGTGTGTGTGTGGGGAACCTGCGTGTTTGACCAGAGGTGGTAGTGGGGCAAAAGAAGTGCATGAATACAAAAAGACTTTCACCTCTTTTAAAAACTGTGGTCTGTCTCCAGCTACTGTAGCTTAAGGCTGGCGCTACAGCCATATCTGCTCTTCTTCCTACCCCTCTTGCGCCAAAGATTTGGGGAACTTTGCAAACACCCTCCTTTTTCCTTTAACTCTGACTTAGCCCCACCTGTGGTAACTTAGTTACCTGCAGTGTGGCATATGTGGGGGAGTCGTACAGGCTGTTGCTTGAACTCTCCTCCCCCGCTCTGGCTACCCATAAGTTGGTGACTACACAACATTTCATACTATATATAGGGTTACTTCCCCGTCTTTCTGCATGGGGAAGTGAGAAAAAAAGGCCTCCAGGCGTCAAACTAGGGCATAACAGGAAAGCTGCAAAATATTTACTCATGCAGTTCCCACCCCTTCAAAACACATCCCAAACCTGTGAAATAACTGCAACAACTGTTCTGGTTATAGAAACCCTTGCCTTGCATGGCCATTTAATTACGTGTGTTTATCTAAAACCTGACTGGTACACTCTGGTGGCGATCTTCTGCATGCCTTCTGTGTGAGGGAAGACTAAAGCATTTGTGGCTTTTAAGACCGGGGGGGGGGGCATGCTAGACCTATCAAGTTCAGAGTCATTTAGAGAGATCAGACATAATTTTTTCTTTCTTTCTCTTGCATAAAACTAGAACTGATTAGGGCAGGCAAAAAAAAGGGGGGGCAAATCCCACTTAATGAACCTAACATGGTTATTGTCATTGGGTTATATATGACTTTAAAAAGAGCTGAACAAATGCTTGCAGGATGAGTCTGTCAACAGCTATTCACTGTGAAAGCTGAATAAAATGCCTCCTTCCTTAACTCTCTCCTCAAGCCCACGTTGTCCATGAAGCCTTTGGCACGATGCTCTTCTTTTACCTTGGTGCAACTAAGCCTAAGATTGTGTTCATGATATAATTGCATATTCCCCCCCCCCTTTACCTTGGCAGCACTCCCCTCCCCTTCCTCTGTTGTCACCCTTGTGTCTTTTTTTAGATTGCAAGCATCTTGGAGCAGGGGCCTGTCTTCTGTGGTAAAGCGCCATGCACACTAATAGTTCCACAAAAATAAAGAATAGTCGTCAGAACCAGAATAGCTCTGAATACTAGATGCTAAGAACACATAGCAGGGGAAAGCCGTCTTCAAGCTCCCCACTTGTGTCTGATTGACCGGATCCTGAGCTAGATAGGGCTTTTGTCTAATCCACCCAAGCGGCGTGTGTACATGCATGTGATGTGCGGGTAGTGGGGTTTCTTATTTCATTTTTTCAAACATCAATTCTTTACCCTAAATAAATGATATCCGTGAAGGAGCAGAACTACAACTTGAAATAAACGTAATGTTGTATGAAAACAAGATTTCATCCTTTTGGTTGGTGCAGAACTATTGGGAAGAAAATAATTAAATGCTCTCCCTATTGTTACACTCTTAGACCTCTGCAGAATTACTGGATTACCCAGACTTCTCTTTTCAGCCAGATAAGTGGAAAGAAGGCTCAAGGTAGAAAATTACAGGGAGACAAGAGTACATAATGTGATAATTGGTACTTGCTGCAGGCGTTATGGCTTAAATTCTGAGAAGTTAGTCCTACTTAAGGTTAAACTGAAATTAAGAAGAAAAGTTAGTCATGACCAGGCCAAGTCCCATTAAGTTCAGTGGAACTTGACTTGCTTTCTGTAGATTTAGGCCTATGCTGTGGAGGGGATTTTTGGGCTGTGCCTATGGTTGCCAACTTGGACTGAAGCTATTCCTGGAAGGTTTTTTTTTCTTAACATGAAGTCATGTTGGAAATTCCTGGAGGCTCTGTGTGTGTGTGTGTGTGTGTGTGTGTGTGTGTGTGTGTGTGTGTGTGTGTGTGTGTATTCCTGGAGGCCCTCCAGGATCGCTTTCAATAGCCAGCTGGAGATTGATACTGTACTAATTCCTGGAGACTCCAGGCCAGTCTTGGAGTGTTGGCAACCCTACCTGTGCAGTCTGTTCTTAAAGTGGAAAATCGTGAGCTATATTCAGATTTCCAGAGAACTTGAGCTCTTTTTGTACAGTGTTTGTGCATACCTTGAAGTACGCGCATGAAGCCCCTCGCATGCATCTCCTGGGAGCTTCTTCCATGCTTGCATGGGGAGAGCCTGTGTCTAATAGTTGCATGAACATAGGATCCTTGCATATCTGTTTTTTACCTCAAAATTTTATTTGTTTATATAACAGAAACAATTACAACGCAAATTGAATATATAAACAGACACAACTGCAACACAAAACACAAAATTTCCAGATCTCCAACTGAATGCATATACCGTAGTTTCATGCATAGTTTCATGCATATATTCCTCTACATTCATTATATATAGTTTGAATTTCTGTATGCTGCTTTGCATTAGACAAATTTGCCTCCAAGATACATTTAGCCATTACGGTGGGGCATCATGACTTGTGTGACATGGCCTTAAAAACAGATGCAAGTCATGTAGCTTAAAAAAAGAAGCCACTTGACTGTTTATAAAGTTTAGACTGTTTATTTACTTACTGTTGCTGTTTGTTTCATTTTGTTAAGATGTTCATAAAATCTGGAAACAAAAATGGAAATCTAGTTAAACCCAAAAATTGAAATCTGATTACCATTACCGAACAGTCGGATTAGACTTCATGAATAACAATATGCTATACAGATGGCAGAATACTGAAAGTTTCTGGGTCATCCAGTTTAAAACCAAACATCCCAATCCATTTCAGATTGAGGAGTCATAATAAGAATTCCTGTCTGGTCTGGGAATAGTCTCGTCACCATTGGCAGCTTTTATAAAACTTCCCCCCACAACTGAGTGTGTTGTAATTAAAAATAAAAAAATTACAGGCAGGCTAAAATATTGTAAGAGAAAGCGTGCAGTTATAAGAAGATATGCATGCATGCCTGTTGTGGAACATTCCTTTTTGTTGGAGAATACAAGCGTTGTGTTGAAGTTCCAGCTGGAGACCTGCCAGCTCTCCCGCCCCATGGAATGTCTCCTGTCTGGTCCAACAGACCAGTGATGGGAGGTGGAATCAAAGGCATTCTGGGATTTTTGGTCCAAATCTTTTCTTTCCCTGCAAGGGAGGGAAAATAATTTGTTTGGGAGGGGGGGAAGGGATGCCTGATGTTTGTCCTCTCAGCACTTCATTTGCTCTCTAAGACTTAGAGGTTTGAATTTTTTTTAACCTCTAATGTGGGTTTCATTGTGGGCTTGTATTTGAACCTCTGCAACTGCAAGTTCACGTATGAAGCTGCTGTGTGCTGAGTCAGAGCACTGAACCGTCTAAGCCGAGAATTGCCTGCTCTGATTGGCAGCGATCTCCCAGTATCAGAGAGGGGTCTTCCACAGCCCTGTGATCCTTTTAACTGGAGATGCCACAGACTGAACCTTAAGGCTGATCTATACCTACCCCTGTTGTGTTGCACTTGTGTTGGGAGGCGCACGAGCGTATGGGACAGGACGCCCCACCTGAAATGCTGCCCTGGGCGCCACCAGTTTCTTCAACACAAATAGTCCCTTCTGATTGTCCTGCCTTCTAATAAATCTCAACGGTGATTGGCTGAAACACAAGTGCGCTCCAATTGACTAAAAAACCCCTCTCATCCCATTGGTCAAACAACTAGCTCCGCGTCCCGCCCTCTCAAAATCATGAGCATGGTCCACGGCCAATCGCAACTGAACTCAGGAGAGCATGGCTCTCCCGCGTTCCGATGCAAACTGATAAAATGGACGCTCTGCACTGTCCGCGCGCGCCTGGGACATGCTGGAATTCAGGTGGTGGAGATCAGCCTTTAGCCTTTCTACATACAATGCACGTGTTCCGCCACTGAGCAATGGCGTCCCATTCACCATGCTTGACTTTGCAGCCAACTTGATTATTTTTAAAAACCCTCCAAAGATGCATCATGCTTGTGACTCAGATTCTTTCTTTCTTACAATGATTATTTTTCTTTCAGAAGGAGAGTTTTGTGGGCCAAGACTGGCTGGTGTAATCACTGCTGATCGTACAAGTTATTTCATGTTCCATGTGCCTTGCATTGGTGCTGACCCAAAGTAAAATGTTCTTTGTGTGTCCCATGCAACCTTGATATCACACCTACTATTTACTAATAGCCAACTATTTACTCCTGCCAACCTAGCAGTTCCAAAGCATGTCAATGCGAGTAGATAAATAGGTACCGCTTGCGGGAAGGTAAACAGCGCTCCGTGTTCCAGCCGCATGCTACGCGCTGCGGCAAGGAGAGTCATGCCGGCCACATGACCACGGAGGCGTCTTCGGACAACGCTGGCTCTTCGGCTTTGAAATGGAGATGAGCACCACACCCTAGAGTCGGACACGACTGGACTTAATTGTCAGGGGATACCTTTACCTTTTTTTATTTACTAATATTATCTTTAGTGCCACAAATTTCTTTTCTTTTCTTTACGTTTCATTTACTCACACAGAAAGTAGATAATCAAAACGTCTTTTAATTACAGAACATGATGGTGGTTTTGTTTTCTGTGAAGGATGCAAAGTTCCTTTTTGTGCTTGAGTGTGACGGATTTTTGTGTTTAGTATGGGGAAGGAAAGGCAAATTTTGCCAGAAGGCCTAGGATCATCCCAAATGGAATGGGTGTGTGCAGTTAT
The DNA here is from genome assembly GCA_026170595.1 of Plestiodon gilberti rubricaudatus. Classification (NCBI taxonomy): domain Eukaryota; kingdom Metazoa; phylum Chordata; class Lepidosauria; order Squamata; family Scincidae; genus Plestiodon; species Plestiodon gilberti. Next base: position 114,426,742 of record JANXHW010000005.1, read on the forward strand.
CCAGTCTGATGCTAGTCTCAATCTTGAAGTTGGACCCCGCATCCGTTGGGGGTGTTGGGAGATCCTCGGGGAGTGGGATGGAGACACAGGATTGTGTGCCAGAGCAGCCTGTCCTCTCCCCAGCATGCATGACTAATCATGATATCACGGTGATTCTCGCAAATGTGCACACGCTCTAGTAGTGTTTCCTCCTTAGAGCCAGCTGCATAAGCAGTCTGTACAAGAATCTGAAGTTTCTTCAAGTGATGTCATGGAGAAGGGCAAAAACCTGTTTGTGTCTCTGTGTTGATGGCAGAAAAAAATAGAACATTGTGAGCTGTGTTGATGGGCTCATAAATTGGTAGCATTTGTGGACGACTTGTGTGACCCATTTTAAAACCAACCTTAAAATAGCCACTTGCCTGGTTGCCTTTGGCAAGTAAGGATTGCCTGCGGCAGGAAAGTATTACAAAAGTTGTTTCTCCTTCTTTCAGGCCAAAATGACTGACATAGAAGTGTGTGAATGTAGCGGATACATGGCCTGCTATTGTGGGTTGATAATATCCATTCCCTTATATGCAAGACTGTTTTTAAAGAAACTTTAAAAACACCTGCCTGTCTTGCAATGTCAGGATGTTCCCGTTCCCGAAGGCATGATTGCAACACCAGTTTGGTTCTGTTCCTTCTTTCTTGACTTCAAATACTAAATTTTTCACATTTTCAATGCCTCCCCAGTCTAGGGTTACCATATTTTGAGGAACCCAGACTGGGACCCACCCACCCCTATTTTTTCCCCTGCACCCCTATTTTTCCCCCTGCCAAATTTTGTAATTTTTAAAAATTTCTGGCCGTGTCACTGCTGTCTTTTTTTTGGTAGTAATTTCCCGCCATTTTCACTTGCCTTTTTGGCTCCTCCTCCTGTGGCTGTGCTGCTGGCACTGGTGCTGTCGTGCCTGCTGCGCCTGCCGCCAACGCTGGCCGCCACCGCCGGCCATGGCTCCTCGTGTGCTAGACGCTCCAGGAACCGCGCGAGTCTGAAGCCTCCAGCCACGCCATGTGCATGCACAGCTGGAGGCTTTGGCCTTGCCCGATTCCCAGCTGGGAACCGGGCAAGGCTGAAGCCTCCAGCTGTTCTGTGCGCATGTGTGGCTGGATGCTTTGTACTCACCCGGTTCCCGGCCATGACCGGGCCTCTTCGTGAGGTGCAAAGAAACCCGGTTGCGGTGGCAGGACACCAGGATGCTGCGCTGCCATATGCCCAGGGACAGGTCCCCAAAATCCGGGTCTGTCCCGGCCATTCTGGGATGTATGGTAAGCCTACCCAAGTCTGGAGAATCCAGTATTTCATCTGTACCTATTTTTAGAGCAAAGGTAAGCGGGTGGCGCAGTGGGTTAAACCGCTGAACCATGAGCTGTCGATCTAAAGGTCGGCAGTTCGAATCTGCGACGGGGTGAGCTCTCGTTGCTTGGCCCACAAGCGGTACCTATTTACATGCTTAGTAGTTCCAAAGCATGTAAATAGGTACCGCTTGTGGGAAGGTAAACAGCGCTCCGTGTTCCAGCTGCATGCTACACGCTGCGGCAAGGAGAGTCACGCCGGCCACATGACCACGGAGGTGTCTTCGGACAACGCTGGCTCTTCGGCTTTGAAATAGGGATGAGCACCACACCCTAGAGTCGGACACGACTGGACTTAATTGTCAGGGGTCACCTTTACCTTTACCTTAAGCAACTGTTAGATTTTTCTTCCCTTCATTCAACTCATTTTGCAGTGAGCTGGCAGAGGCTGAAATGGAATCTCAGGGTAAACAAATACACCGATTTGGAATCTTGAGTGTGTTGCTCAACTCTCAGCCATCTGATGTCTTTTCAGGCTCCGTATATATCGGTTATCTAAACTAAGGGATAGAGATAAGGTACATTTTCTTCCTCACCACCTTCGTCAAGCCAAGAACCCTGACACACTTCATTCTTCAGGGCTAAGCCAAGCAGTTGGCCTTCCTTTGACTTACCTCACATGTAAGAGCAAAACCATGGTTGGCCATTTGGACCATGCTCTGGGTTTGCACATTCTCCCTCTCCCATCACACATGCCAATTCTCCTCTCCCTGATTTGAGCAAACCATAGTTTACCAGACCAGAAACCATGGTCTGAAGTGGGTTTCCAGTTCTGGCTTGGAAACCGAACATTGCCCAGTAAAGACGTGCTTGAACCAGCCTGTGAGAGAGACAGTTGGAGTGTGAGTGGGGAGGAGGTGGGGAGAGTATAGGAGCCCAAAACAGGCTCATTGATAGGTCAGACATGGTTATTTAACCGTTATGTGTGAACTCAGCCTTTGTGTCTGCATATATGGCTTCCATGGGGTGGGGGTGAGAAACTGTTGTGTTAAGGCCGTGACAGACCGCACGAATCTCGGCTCGTCCCGGACGCCTGAGGAGCTTAGTCGAGGTGTGCTGGGGTGTCTGGTTACCACAGCGGAAGCGAGCGGTCTCCCAATTTCCGGCACGATCGAAAATCCTCCTGGGCCATGTTTGAGGGGGCCGCACAGCGGAGCTACTGCAGCCACCAAGGGGGAGGAGAGTGGCTATCTGCCAATCGGGTGTGTTAGCCAATCACCGTGGAGGTTTCTTCCAAGAAGGCGGGACAAAAGGAGGGACTATTTGCGGGAAGACACTCCTACTCCTCTCGCGCTCGCTCGCCTTGGCGCTCGCTCGTTCGCCTCGGCATGTGGTCTGTCACAGCCTTTAGTAGTCGGTGAGCGATGGCAGAACTGGGGAAATACTTCAAATACTCTAAATTGTAAACACTTCCATCTTGGAGGGTTTTTTTAGGCTCAGTAATGGCTTTAATTGCAGCTGAGAGGGAGCTCTCTTCTCTCAGTAGAAGAAAATGCCTTCCCTGTCCCTCCTTTTTCTTGCATGTCTGCTTATCCCCCAGCTTACGTCGGAACATCATGCTGTTCATGAGTGGTTTATGTTCCCAGTGCTGTATGGGGTGTGCAAGTTTGAACACCCTTGGCACCAGCAATGACTGTTTGTAGCTAGTTTTTTGAGCTTTTGGCAATAATTGCTTCATTCAGTTATGCCTTCCTTTTTTGGATTCAGTCAGGCTGGTACAGCATGTTTATGATTTGCGTGGCTGAAAGCACTTTTCATGGAAATCACACCATGATTTGTGCTCAGCCGTTTTGGGGTTAAAGGCTGCTCCGAGTTCCAAACATCTCTGCAGTGCTCTGTAGTTGAAAGTTTCAGTCTTTTCTCAGTCCAGATGGCATGTTGCAGATGCTCGCTGTAACTTTGCTACATTCAAGAATACATACACAAGCAAGGAAGAGAAAAATGATCCACGTCTTAGATTGAAGGAAGCAGGATACTGCATAGGAAACAGCAAAAGATGTGTGTGTGGGTAATATTCGTTGTGGGAAATAATTGCAAAACCCCACTCAGTGACAAAGAGCTTACTGGGTAACCTTGGGCCAGCCATTATCAGCCTAACCAACCTCACAGGGTTGTTTGGAAGACAGTGGGGGGGGGGGGGCTGACCACCTACACTGCTTTGAACTCTGTGGATGAAGGACAAAATGTCACTAATAATGTCACTAAATAACTAAACAGTGCTCTTTTTTTACATTCTCCATCTATCCCCAAATTCCCATTGAGCAATCTTTTGCAAGTAGAGCTTCCACAGAAAATGACTCACCCTTGTGTTGTGTTATTTACTATCTTTTTAAACTAACTTTGTAAATTAACTCTCGGAGCAGTGAACAATAAAATCTCCATCGAAACATCGCGCACACACCAACACCAACCAGGAGCTTGTGGCTTGTCTCCGAACAATGTATTTTTTTTCCTCCCACTTCTCGAGACTTTGTGAAGTGTTAAAGCAGTTAGTCAGAAGCCATAGACATGTACGTTTCATGCAGGGTCTGAACATTATGCTATAGCTTGAGACACCAGATGTGCGCTGAGAAGCACTTGAGTTGTAAAACATCCCTTTTGGCCTGGCATCAATGGCTATGTTGGAATCTGCATGGTATCGGGAGTTGTCAACACCTGGTCCTCACATGCTACATTCTTTTTGATTTAAGAGGTGTAATAACATATGCCCTCTTCCGGCCACTCTGTATTTGTGGATCCTGATGACATGAAAACATGGCTGTAGTGTCTGTAATCATCAAGGACAAATGAGCTGTCCACAAGCGTAGCACATCTAAATGAGCGAACAGAGCTTGCTGCTTGGAATAAACCCAGTGAGGCTGGATTAACCATTATGCAAAGTGCTCTCTAGAGCAGGTTCACAACTAAATGTGGCTGGTGAATCCTCACAATGCTGAGAGTGTCTTTTTATCCAGTCTGTCATTAGATTCTAGAACATGGTGCAGTTTCTAGGAGTGGCAGCCATTTTCTCAGCTGTGTGGGAACCTTACAATGCCCATAATAACGTGTCTAGCTTGAGGAGAAAGACAATGCTTTCTGTGTCAAGGCAGCTTTCAAAAGTTTGATAGCCAGGGCTGGGTGTAATGAGGAGAGGTAGAGATCGGAATGTGCTGCAGAGGTAGAGATAAAGTTGGGGCCACAGGATACAGTTCTACATTTGAGCCTCATGTCTCCTTAATCTAGCCCTGATCTTAAGTGTCAATTAGCCATAAAGCAATGTAAAGAGAATTACTTGGTCAGCTGCCTTTGTTACTATTAAAGCCACACAGCTGAGGTTGTTTTCTTTCCCATCCTCTTCCCGCCCTTCTTTGCAAGCTAAGTACAAAGTATAATTGCAAAGAGACTTCTGTTTTTGTACTTGCTAGCTGAACAGTTCTGAGTGGGAAGTTATCTTTCCCCTTGTGTAAATAAGCCAGTTAGTTGGTAGGACTGAAAGTGTGAAGATGAGAGCGCAATCCTGCGCAACAATCCGGTGGCAGAGCGAGCACTTCGCCACCGGAACCCGCCGCGAAAGTGCCGTAAAGCACGTTTGCGATGACTTGCAAGTAAGGTCGGCCGGTGCAGAGCCCGGCCGCCCTCACTCCGCCACCAGATCGTCCATGCGGCCGCTTCCCCCGAGGTGACACAGTAGACCCTGGGAAACGGGGATAGGATCTAGCGGGTGGCCTGGGCCGCCGGCTGGATAGTTAGTAGGATTGGGCTGTCAATGTGTTCCTGCTCAACAGATTTTCCCATATTGGAGTGGAAGTATCTTGCTTTCATGGACAGGACAATTGAAGGCACTTCTGGACTGCAGACTCTACCACTAAAATAGGAAATAGAATAAGAAGTGCCTCAGAATGGCGCTAATGAACTTTTATATTGTATTTTAGAGTGTTCACATATCATCTCAACAATCCATACAATAGCCTGTATGTTGGTTGGTTAGTATTATGCCCGTGGGGTGGGGGCATGCTGAAGTTGAAAGAGTGTTGGGAGTTCACAGCAAAGGTGACGTATTGGAACCAACTCCTGTGCTTGAGTGGTAGCGTGTGGATTTGGTGCTACTATCACCGGTTTCTCACCACGGTTAATCCATTTGGCCCAACAGCGACTGGCATGGGAATCAATACAGCCTAGTAGAGTGTGGCTTCTTGTGGGTGTTGAGCTAATTGATTCGGCCTGCTTGGCATAGATGCTTCCATTTGCAAAAGTTGAGTGGATTAATTGTTGTCAGAAGAAGATACATGTCCAAGCTGTAGCCAGGGCTGGCCCAGTCATGAGGCTGACTGAAGTGGCCACTTCAAGAGATGGGTTGGAAGTGGTGGTGAACTGACGAGGGATATCAGTAGTCCTGGAAACAGTAGGAGGCGGAGTGATTTTGTTCTGATCAGTATAGTGGTCTGCCCTTCCCTCTTAAGCTCCGCCTTCTGTTGGTTCTCAACCTACCACTTATGCATGCTGAGAGCAGAGTTCTCTTTCACTCCCAGCATGCTACACCCAGCCTGTGAGCTTGAAGAAGCAGCTGGATGAGCACCAGCAGATGATGGCGCTAAAGGTTAGAAGGATAAGTCACAGCATCCCTGCAGCCTGCTTTAAATGGCTGGGTGGACAAGAAGGAGGCAGCGGTACGGTGCATGCACTTATGCACGTGTGAAGACAAAGAAGGGAGGCGGCAGCACGGGGGGAAAAATGGAAGGGATTGGAAAATTAGGCTGCTGCTTTAATTTGGGCTAGCCCTGACTGTAGCCAATATTTCAACTTAAGTTTGTTCATATTTTCATGTCAAAACAGAGCTCTAAGGAACCAGTGGTCTAACCCTAGGCAAGACATTTGTGCGCTAACGATAACAGAAGCAAACGGGGTGCAGCACTGCTTCCTTTGTTGGTATCTGCTTTCGTTTTGTAACTATTCATGAGCCCCACAGATGTCCCAGTCTAGCTGCAGACCAGATGTGAAAATAGTTTTTTTTAGTGTTTTCACCTCTGGCTTTATCAAAGGCATAATTGCTGGTGTGATGTGGGTAGGAGGGCATTGGGTGGGGTAAGGCTGCCGTTCTATGCCACTTGAACATAATGATCCCAGTAGGCCATGCCTCGGTGACATTTCGTTTGCTTTACTGCAACACACTCTACATGAGGCTGCCCTTGAAGACAGTCCAGAAACATCAGTTAGTGCAGACCTCGGCAGCCCTTAGGTCCCGTTACAAGGGTTTGGCGGTTTAATTCTGTCGGACCACTGTTCTGGTGACTACACTGGCTGCCAGTTTGCTTCTGGGTGCTGGTTTTCACTTTAAAGCCTTTTATGTCATAGGACCAGAGGAACTGCGTTCTCCCATACATTTCGGCCTGCTCGCTGAAATTGTCATAGGGGGCCCTCTTGCATGTGCCATCCCCAACAGAAGTGAAGGGGGGGGGGTAGCAGCTAGGTGCAGGGCCTTTTCAGCTGTGGCACCATGGTTATGGAACTCCATCCCTTATAAGTTACAAACTTTCCCCTCCCTTGAAGCATTCTGGTGAGGACTAAAAACATTTTTATATAGGCTGGTGTTTTATTTTAATGTTTTTGTCTGCTTTTATTGTAACCTTTGATGGCTGTCTTTTATTCTATTATTTATTGGTGTTTGTTTTTTATGTGCTGCTACACTTTTATGTTCCTATATTTTCATCTACTGCTGATGCTTTTATGACTTTTGTGCTGCTGCTGCTGGCTTTTTCCTGTTTTATTGCTGCGTTGTTTTTATATTGTTTTATAATAATAATAATAATAATAATAATAATGTTTGGTTTTATGTCAGCCGCCTTGGGTGACCATGGCAGTGAGGGAAAGATGGGGTAAAATGTATTAAAGACTTGCATCTGAGTAAACAAACATAAAAGTGTTCTCAGCTGATTGTCCAACTGATTTGTGGGGAAATCTCAGGAAGTTGTTACTGGCCATCTGGGGCAGCACCTGTTATTTGAGACAGTGGGGAGAAACTCTTCCATTGTTGTATAATGTAGTTCAAGGATTCCTGGAATGCTTGAGTTTTAATTAAAGCTGATTTAGTCAACAAGGGATGTGTACATTTAGTGTGTTCTTGCTAAATCTAAACATAGGTCAAACATTGAGTAGCATCTTTCCTCATTGGGAGTAATTTTCCTAATTTCTAAAAGCCTTAGAGACCTTTTGGCGGGGCCTTAAGACATTTTTATTTAGATCAGCTTTTGATGTCTGACATGGCGGGCTGGCTTTTTAACAGATGACTTTTAACAAATGTAAATGTGGATGACCCACTGGGGTTGTTTGTTTTAATTGTTTTAACTGTTTTAATTCTTGATTTTAAATGTATATATGTATTTTAATGTTTTTATTGTAAGCCGCCTTGGTTGCCCTTGTGGGAGAAAGGTGGGGTATAAATTCTATAAATAAATAAATAAATAATTCATCCTATTGATTTCTAAATTCAGTGATTTTTGCTAAGCTTTTCTTAGCTGGTAGTTTTGCCATATCTGCAGTCAGTACAGTCACCTTCCTGGAAGTCCTAGGGTCAGCCCTCTTAGCAAGTGCTATATCCTCCACTGAAAGCAAAGTTTGGTGAACCGACAATATAACCTTGTTTACTGACACTGGTTCCAATGTCCAGCATCCGCTGTTAAGTCTTTCTGGCTTAGCAAGAAAAACAAGAAACCTCTGACTTGAGGTCAGATTAGGCACAGCCTAGTGTGGAGATAACACAGGCCTTCTGTATCAAATGAAATCTGAATCTATGACAGCGGGATGCAAATCCAGATCCACAGTGCATAACCCAATTGAAGTGGTTTGTGTTTAATCAGAGTAAGTGACCTGAGACTGAAACTATTTTGGGGGGGGGGGATATTATCATGATGATGTAGTGGGGACGAAGTCCTGAATGCTATCTTGGATTCCAACACAAATAGCTTTTATTTTTAATTTTTAAAGTAGGGTATTTGCTTTCAGAGACTCAAATGGAATGGGATCACATTAAAATTAGTGGGATTCATGTTAAGTGCCCCCTCCCCGACATGCAGTCCTCTACTACACTGAGAATTAGATCTTGGGGTAGGGAGAGAAATCCAGAGGGAGTTATTCCTGAAAGAGCTCAGTACAACCCACCACTTCACAGCTGTGAAACTTAGTTCTGTGTGATTCATACATCCCTCTATGGATTTAGTTCTCGTGGGAAGGTGGTGGGTGGTACTTGGAATCCTATCTAGATTAAATGCATAGTAGATGACAGCTGGCTAGCGGTGTAGTGAATGACAACCAGCTTGTGTGTGTGTGTGTGTGTGTGTGTGTGTGTGTGTGTACACACACATACAATTAATGACTGTCCTGTTGGTGACTCTGTTCAGACACCATGTATGATGTGTGCTTTACAATCAGCCAGCAAACTAGAAACAGGAACACTAGTTTGACAGGGGGTTGCCGGTATAGCATCAAGGACAAACCATGTCAGGCACCGACTAAGGGCCCACAATCATTAAAGAACCGACCTGGCCAGGCCGACCACTCAATATTGCTGGTAGTGGCTGTGCCTAGTGCGCCACCATGGGAAGCCCAGTGCGAGGCTTTGCATGGCCTTTGCAAATCATAATTTGTGCTAATTTGGACTGATATGTCTGAAGACAGAGCAACCGTTCTACAGCTGTGATTTATCTCCAGAGGGCACCACACCCTGAACGGACAGAAAATCAAAGCAAGACGAACAGTTGTAAACTGTGGTTTGCCTGTACATTTGGAAGCTCAAACCAAGCATACAGCAAGCTGTGGTTTAGTATGGTGTCTGAAATGGGCCAGTGGTTTGCCTTGCTGCTTAAGGAAGGCTGCTAGGTAGACTAAGTCGTAGGGATGATGGCTGCTGGCTGAGAGGAGCATATCCTATTGGTGAGTTTATCTTCTCTCTCACACACATACACACACACACACACACGTTTGAAAGTCGTACTCTTTGAGTTTCGTCCCAGACCACCAGCTCTCTGTCTTCTCTTCCTTCAGGTGCCTGAAGGAGATGAATCTGTGTGTGTTCTGATGATGCTTTTTCTCAAAACTGGTTTTGGTGTGTCTTATCTACTGGCTCATTTGTGCAAATAAGTGCTCATGTGTTGTGTCGGGAAAATGTACTCGCAAAAGTTGCAGCAGCATCTTCCATGAGCAGGGATTTCCATCTTCCCAACACACCCCACTCATGGAAGTTGCATTGAAACTTCCAGTGCATACCCTTATCTGATGTTACACTCCTCAAGCAATGACACTGCTTGCGTAAACAGCTCTTGGCATAAATAACCTGTGGCAATGGTAGTGGTGGGGGAGCTGTGATGCTGGCACCTCCCTTCTTTTCCAAAATCTTCCCCTATGGCATGCCATGGCCAAAATGGGTAGGTTCTGCTGCCACCACGAGGGCAAAACCACGCAGAGAGACACTGTCTTCGAAAGCCTCCCTCCCAATTATGTGGCTGATTCCTACAATTCTAATGCCGTGTAGTGCATAACCCACGGTCTAGGAGGGACTGGGCAAGACTGAGTGAGATCAACCAACCGCAAGCTGATAAGGATTAAAATGTCAAAAGAGCTGTAAAATTGCTCTCTCTCTCTCTCTCTCTCTGTGTGTGTGTGTGTGTGTGTGTGTGTGAGAGAGAGAGAGAGAGAGAGAGAGAGAGAGAGAGAGAGAGAGAAAATAATACACAGAGGAAAGATTTTTTTAAAAAAAGGTTTGGGAAAAGGCTTGGGTGCTGGCAGTGCCCAGGTATGAATCTTCGGAAAAATACAAGCAGGTGATTACCAACAAACTTAAAAGCAGAATGATTCTCTAACGCTTCTAAATCTCACTGTTCCCTATCTGGCACTTACTCAAAGATGGTTTGTAGAGTCCATCATGCTTTTCCAATTTCCAGGAGGTGGGTGAGAGCGTGACCCCACAGATGCAATCTCTGTGGGTGCCAAGTTGGAACACACCCAAACATCCTTTGGCTTCATCTTAAGAAACCTTGGGTTGATGTTGTCATTGGTCTGTCTGATTGGATAGTTTGACCACCTGGGCGTCTCTATTTGCCATCTGACCAGGTCAGGTGGGCATGGATGCCTAGTTGGCTGGTATGTGCCAGTCCCTGCTGTTGGACTAGATAGGGCTGTTGTGTTGGCCGGACCAAGACAAATATTATTAACAGTATTTATATACCACTTTTCAACAAAAGTTCAAAGCGGTTTATAGACAAAATCAAATGACTCCCTGTCCCAAAAGGGCTCACAATCTAAAAAAGATGCAGAACACCACCAGCAAACAGCCACCAGAAAAGACACTCTGCTGGGGTGAAAGGGGGGCAGTTACTCTCCCCCTGCTTAAATATAAGAGGAGCACCCATTGAAAAAATGCCTCTTGCCCAGTTAGCAGGGGTTAGCAAAGAAGGCAGTGAATCCACAAAGCGACCTGCCTGCCTAGCCATGTGATCTTTCTGCAGCACCACTGGTTTCAGCGTCAGATGGTGGTGGGGGGATAGGGAACAAGGGGAGCTTGATCATCATATGATGTAATGCCTCAACCTACAGGACTGAGAGAGATGACTTGCTAAAGTGAAAGCACAGAGGTGATGGTGGTGTCACCAAATACAGTATCATAAGTCAGAGTGGTGTGAGTGTGTCTGCCCAGAAAAGGAGGGACTGTCACACACTTGGGGCTATATGCAGGACCCTTATGAGCCACTGGTTTGCCCCAGTGCTCTCGAGTGTGTCTGAAATATACAATAGTATCTGCAAGATAATTGACTTTATTGCAGAAAATGATGGATTGCACCATGTATTCTATGCAGCTCTGAAAATTGCCAGATAATAATTTTCCATATTTCATGGGCCCTTTTCTATATTTTATTTATTTATTTACAGTATTTTTACCCCACCTTTCTCCCCGAAGGGACCCAAGGCGGCTTACAACATAAACATACAATACAATACAGAAAGTAATCACTTTTTAAAACAGTAAAAACTAATTAACAAAACTAATAAAAACATCTAAAAATTGATTTAAAAAGATTACATTTAAAACAAGATCATAAAAACAGCAGCACCCCATCCGTACCAGCAAGATGTTAAAAAAAGGCAGGGGCTCAGAAGGCTTCTTTGAACAAGAAGGTTTTTAGGCCTCGCCAGAAAGTGTCCAAGGAGGGAGTAGTTCGTAAGTCAAAGGGGAGGGAATTCCATAGTGTTGGTGCCACTACTGAGAAGGCCCTATTTCTAGCCGCCGCCCCTCGCCCCTCCCTGGGCGATGGTACCTGCAAAAGGGCCTTCTCTGATGACCTAAGGAGATGAGCCGGACTATATAGAAGTAGGCGGTCTCTCAAATATCCTGGCCACAAGCCATATAGGGCTTTAAAGGTCAAAACCAGCACTTTGAATTGGGCCCGGAAACGAATCGACAGCCAGTACAGCTGTCGGAGGAGCCGCCCGACAGAGTCGAACCGCCTACCTATCTTATATAGAGAAGATAAAGTGACTCTTTTTTTCCCCTCCCTCGATTGGCTGCTTCACAATGCCAGACAGGCATCCTGTGTGTTGCTACTGATAGCACGCTGGCTTAACTTTTGTTTTAAAATGGCTTGTGTGCTGTTCCGAACCGCTTTGGGGATTTCATGCAGTGAAGTCAAGGGTAGAGGGGTTAGCTGAAGTGTGGGCCGTCATCTGTTCCACAGGGATTCTTGCAATCGGACATAAACAGCCTTTTATGCCAGAGGCAGGCATGAAGAAAGGAATGTTTTGTCTGAAAGACGTGGTATGTGTCTGGACAGACTGAGCGATTGCTAGGTGCTCCAACTGGTCCACAGCCAAGGTGTACTTTTGACGGTCTTTTCCCCCTCCCTCTCCTGCTGTTCCAGAGGTTGGAGTTCTTATTCTGTTTGCTTGTGGAATGGGTTGTGTTTTTTCTTTTTCATGACTGTGTGCCAGGGTTGGGGACTCAAGTCAAATGACTCGACTCGCAAGTGCGACTGAGTCACTTTTTCCCTGACTTGTACTTGTACTCATACCCGTGACCCACAGACTCTCACTCGCTCTCATATTCGTGACCCACGGGACTTGCACTTGACTCGCACTCGTGGGGGTAATGACTTGCCATTTCCAAGTCATTTTCCAAGTCATACGGGAAGCCAAGTGGGTGCTTTAAAAGCCTCAGAGGTCCCCACACACCCCCACGCAGACACCCACCCACCCCATTTTCAGGGAAAAAAGCTTTTTTCCCCAAAGTGACTTGACTTGTGACTCATGGTTTTTGGCTGTACTCGACTCGTACTCGTGCAAAAATGTGTTGCACTTGACTCGTACTTGCCCCAAAAATTTGGCACTGACTCGCACTCGGACTCGTGCAAAAATGACTCATACTCGCACTCGCACTTGTGACCTAGTTACTTAGATACATCGCTGCTGTGCACTTTAATAAATCAATGAATTTGGACAGGTTGGAGGTAAAACCCAATACAGCAAGTCCTCACTTAAAGTTGTTGAGAAAAAAATCAATTCCTGGCCGGGGCCACTGTCTGTGTGGACTTTGAACGGTATCCCCATGTCTGTGTGGGTTTTCTCTGAACCGGAAAGCTCACATTTATTTCAGTGTTTAATATTAGAAGTGTTTTAGGTCTTTATTTAGGTGATGATTTTGTGACCAGAAATATAATACTGTAAACTCTTATTTATGTGTATAAATTAGCCTACGGTAAAATTGGTTTTGCTTAAAGTTGCAGTTTCCAGGAGCCTATCGACCACTTTAAGTGAGGACTTGTTGTACTGTACAGCTTTAAAAAAACAACCTCCAGCTGTAGCTAATGAATAGGAACACTTATTTTTTCACTACACATACACTCCACTAGAAAGTACGAATTTGGTATCTTCCAACATGTATTTATTGGGATGGCAGAATGTAAGTTGCCCCTGCTTTTTAGGGTTCTCTTCTCCCCCCCCCACTCCTTCTCAAAGCCCTTCTGCCCTTGTCCTGCCCCTCTGTAGGAGTGGAACAGCTCAGCCAATGGCAGCCAGAGATTCTTCCACCTCACCAATTTCTCTGACATTAAGGCAGCTCAGCCAATTGCTGATGGAGGCATCAGCACCAAATCCTTCAGTGTGTCATGTACAATATAGCTTGTGTGATTTTCTTTTGTTTGTTTTGGCAAGCGTGATCTCCATGGTTTTTGGAGTTGGCAACTCCAGGCCAGGTTGCCTTGACCTTACCTCTGTCTCTGTGTAAGTAGTGGCTTAAGATGATCCAGACCTTTCTGCCAGGGCATTAAACTGACACTAAAGTTTGCTTAGTGCTTTATCATTCATGACATTTGGGCACTGATTACTGTATTTACTGCTCCCTGGCATCTAGCTAATTTCTTTCTTCAGTCAATGTGTAGATATTTTTGCTCACCCCTCTTTGGAACGCTGCAACATCGTAGATTTCCCCCCCCCCCACCCTGTGCATACAGAGACATGCAGGTTTCAATTGCTGCTCACCACTAACAAAAGTGCTCCTACCTTCTAAAATTCCGGACAATGAGTGCCAGGGGATAGTGATAACTGATTAGCCCTAGGCCTGTGTTTTGGGGGGCAAAATCCAAACCTACTTAGGCCGCCGTTGTATTTGGATTGCTCCCTACATGTTATATAATACAATGTATAAATTGCAATAGTTTGGGCTCCCTGTATTCATTTATTATTTATTTAAAAGGTTTATATACCGCTTTTCTAAAAATTCAGAGCGGTGAGTTTTCTGTTCTGGCTGTTCTGCAGTGATTTTCTGGGCTCCCTCACCCCAAAGCTTCTGGCTATAGGCCTGGTTAGGTAGCTTAAGAACCTGCAGTGGGGGACAGAGACACCTCTTGGAAGATGCTGTAGCAGATGGAATCAGACCATTGATCCCTCTAGCTCAGGATTGTCAGCAGCTATTCAGGGTTTCAGGCAGTGGTCTGCCCTGGAGATGCCAGGGATTGAACTTGAGACTGTTGGTATGCAAAACATATGCTCTACCATTGAGCTACAGCCCTATCCCATAATACCATAGAGTAGCATCCAGCCTTGGAGTAGTGACTTGAGATTCAGTGCCTGTCCCAGCTTCATGATCCCTTGAATGAGTGCCATTGGCCGTTTCCCACCGTTCGGAATATAATGCTTTCTCGTGTATCACATGATGGAACAATGGCAGTGTTCCCAAGCATGAAGAAACTTTAAAAGCTGGCAGCATCTCCCGTAAGATGAACTGATTAAATGTGGCATTAAATGTGGCATTAAATGTGCATCTGGGCATATCACTGATATGCCCAGATGCACATTTAATGATATCACAGGTGTGGGATTTGTAGGAAAGTTGACTCCTTGTGGTGTTCCCAGCATTCTTCTAGCCATCAAGATCAGCAACAGCTTAAAGTGGGGGCCTCCAGATCTTCACGCTGGTGTCCTTTGTGACAAGCCATGCAGGATTGGAGTGGAGGAGGAAGGAGCAGCATTGCTGTCCAATTGCGGCTTCTTAAACATAAACAACGGTTTCAGTGCAGCTGATAAGGAGAAATGTAAAAGGAATGTCTCTTTCCTTTGCTTCAGCAGTTGCTTGTTGTTCCTGACATGACCTATCTGTAGATACTTCTTGGTCAGGGCTAGATCTGGTCTTGTTTGCATTGCTCCACATCTTTCCTCCCAAGTATTGTGTGACAATACTAAGGTAGATGGACCCAGTGTTCTGACTCTGTATTGGGCAACTTCCTGTGTTACTGTGATGTTTGGCTGGTGTCATGCCATTAAGCTAATCTATGTATTACACCTGAGTGCAAATGAAGGCAGCTGTATGATTATTTAGGTTGGGGGGCATTTTGTGTGTGTGTGTGTGTGTGTGTGTGTGTGTGTGTGTGTGTGTGTGTAGGATGCAGTGTTTTGACAGCCTATTCTGTGGGATTTTGCATCGCTTGGTTGGGTGAAATATTCTCTTTCATTAGTTTTGACTCTCCTTGGAGCATTCTGGCAACATCAACATTTTCGCCATGATGTTGCTGACCTCGTTTCTCGCTTGTAGCGTAAGTCCGACTGTGGGGTCTTATGTGTGTGTTGACAATCTATATATTCTAGCCGCTGTTTCATCTTTAAAAAGGGCCAATGATATTTGTTGTCTGAAAGGCTAGTGCAGTGCTTTGTTAGTGAATGATTGTAAACAGAGTTAAGAAAATGTAGGGAAGCATCATTTTATTGTCTACGTTCAAAACCAAGGGCAAAAAGAGAGAGTGAGGTCACACTTTTATGATGTTCCTTGCTTTTCGTTTCCCAAAATGTTCAGTGTTTAACTTCACTTTTACATTTCTCCTTATCAGCTGCATTGAAACCGTTGTTTATGTTTAAGAAGCCGCAATTAATGAGAGTGTTGACAGTGACTGTTACATACAGCAAGAGTTCAACAATTAAGTTCAACACTTAATTTCTCAACTGTGTCAAATTAACAAGCCTCTACAGTAAAAAATCCACTATTTTATATATCCACTATTTTATATGGCAGATTTTTGAAATTAAATAGCCGTATAATATTCTTGATCTTGTGGCTTTTATTTTATATCAAACAAGATAGGGCCAAGTAACACTGCTAAAATTGTGCTCTGATGCCTTACACATCACAGACCCCTTACTTACACAAACACCTGACTCCCTTTATTATTTCTAATCTGTTACTCCATTTTAGGACTTATTTTTGCCTTTAAAAAAATCATTTTAATACTTAAATAAGCATCATAATATGGAAACGGGAGGTTACTTTAAAAAATGTTTGCCTGTGGTTGAAATCTCAGATATACTGGATCAGCTGCATTCCGTAGTGAACATCTGGAGTGAAGCCTCTTGAATTTTTTGTTTTACATAAGACACATCTTTTGTCTGTTAACTGACGAAAGTCATAGCAAAAATTCATCAATCAAAATGGGGATCTCCAGCATTGATTAAAATCTTTTAAAGTCTGTAAACAACTAAGTTATTAGACTTGTCGCATGCAGAATAGCCTCATTTGAAATATACACAAAAGATCTTAACGTTTCTCATACAAATAATTTCATTAAATATAGTCATGTGATGGAGTGTTTCTTTGCAGTAGCAAATTTTGTGTATCGTGTACTTGTCTAGTACATACATAGATGGGGTGGACTGAGATGACAAATAATGGTGATGGGCAAAATTGCTTGACAACATAGATACCGGTATATAGAAAGTTGCATGCTACATCTCATTTCAGGCTGTAAAATATTGACGGTATTTTTTCTTAAAGGAGGGTCAGAGATTAAAAGTAGTGGTCTCATCTATATCAACATTCTGCAAGACATAGTTTCGATCAGTTCAAATTAAAAAAGTCATTCTTGGGTGCATGTAAATTGATTATAAAACATAACTCTTTTATTTTAAACATACTAATGGCAATCTTAAGATATTGACATTTGTTTTCACTCGTTACATTTTTCCTTTTCAGCTGGTTTGGAACCTCTGTTAAAATCAGGATAAAATAAGAACTGCATAGATTAGAACAGGGATTCCCAATCTTCAGGGGCCCAGGTATCCTCTGTGACGGTCCAATTTTCTGAAGTACCCCTGCTAATTAATCACTAATTAGCTACTTAATTGGATTACTTAATTAGCTAATCAGTTCCCAGAGTTAAAATATTAAAACAATTTTAAATGTGAAAAATGTCGTCTTTCATGTGCGTGTGCGTAAAACTGTGGAAGGGTGGGCGAAGCGGATGTGTTTGTGTAAAACTGAGTGAGTGGGACGGTGGGTGAAGCAAGTGTGTGTGTGTGTGTGTGTGTGTGTGTTTGAGTGAGTGAGTTGGAGGGTCGGCGAAGAAGGGGGACCTTCAACACTGTGGCTTTAATCACAGCGTTAAAGTTCCAAGCCCTTATCTCTAGCGCGAAACAGTTGATGACTTGGGGATTTAAAAAGACGTCCAATGTTATCAGCTGCTGATCGCAGCAGCTGATAACGGATAGCCTCTTGCGTCCCCTGCCTGATGGTCCGTGTACCCCAAGGGGTACACGTACCACACGTTGGGAATGCCTGAATTAGAACATGGAGTTCAGACCCAGCAAATTCTACTTGTGGGACTGTCTGTGCCCTATTCACACATGCGGATCTTCACTTGATATTGCAGTCAGAGTGATGTATAAGCCATGTCATCGTTAAGAGAAATCTAGTGAACTTATGCATGTGTGAATCAGCCTATTGTATGTAGGTGAAAGATAAGCAGTCATGTACCTCACCAGGGCAAACCTTCCCAAACTGGATTGAGTTGGGAGTGTGGTAAACGTCTGGTGTGAAGAGAATAAATGGAGAGAGCACATTCTCATTCTCTCTCCCTCGCGCACGCAGAACACTAGAACTGTGGCTCATCCAATTAAGTCAGCCACCCATTCAGAACTGACAAAATGAAGTACTTCACACTGCACCTAATTAATGTATGGATTTAATTGCCATAAGATGTGATGATGGCCACTAGCATGAGATGACCTTTAAAGAGCAAGGCAAATTTATAGAAGCCCTTTTCACATGTCCGTGTAGGCTGAATGCACGTATGTGTAATGGGGGAAGCAAGATCATGGTGACTAGGCCCTTGGAGTCCAGCCTATGTGTCAGTATGGCATTTATACCGATCTCTTGTGCATACAAATTGTATTTATAGTTGGAACTCTGCAAAAAAACAAGACTCCGTCAATTGTATTAACACGCCTACTCATGGATGTACCTGTGTAGGATCAGACTGGGGTTGGGATATACTGCCATGATCTCACTTCCCCCATGTGTACTCAGCCTATGTACTATGAACATGTACAGAGGGCTATGGGGTTGGCCAGTCAGTGGTTATTATCCATGATTACCTGAGGAGACTTGTGATGGAGGTAATAACACTTGTGGCACTTGATCCTGCTTGTAAGCTTCCTGAGGAGAGGAGTCTGATCATCCCACAATGCAATGTTTATGTTCTAAAAAATGATTGAATTGTGAAGGCAGGCATATGGTGAAACATGCGCAACTGCTTCATTCTTCACCAGTCCACTCAATCCATGTTCCCAATATGCCTGTTTGGTTGTATGAACATGGTGCTGGTTGCCTGAGACTTTCAAATGAAGACTGCAATCCTAAACATGCTTAATAAGAGAAAGTTCCTTTGAACACAGTCTAAGTGAACATGCATAAGGTTGTGCTGTAAATGATTGCACATTGAATGGCATTGAAGGAATGAGTCTGTAGCTCCATAGAAGAGCTCAAGCTTTGCATACAGAAGATCCCAAGTTCAATCGTTGGTGGCATCTCCAAGTAGGACTGGGAAGGGCCCTTTTCTGAAACCTTTAGAGCTGCTGCTGCAGCCAGTCACTGTTGGAGCACTGAGTGACATGGACCAATGGTCTGACTCTGTCAGAGCCGCTCCTAAGGAAAATAAAACTAAAATGACAAAAAACTTGTTGCTTTTTTTTTAATGGTTTTATTTTGGTGAATGTATTAATTACGCCATGGTAAAAAGTCTTTGTCTGAGCTTTTTTCCTTTTTCTCTCTTCAGCACTTCACCGAACTCCTGGATGAGTTTTCCCAAGATGTTTTGGGGCAGCTCTTGAACGACCCCTTCCTGTCTGACAAAAACGAGATGATGGAGGTGGAGCTGTCCCCAGCTTCTCCTGCTCCCCTCATCCAGGCGGAGCACAGCTACTCGCTTTGTGGCGACTCTCGGCCTCAGTCTCCGCTGACCCACATTTCAGCCGATGACAGCTTCAGCGAAGGTAAAAAGAGGGTGGGGGATAGGACTGAAAATGGGCAGTGCTGCACTGAAATGACTCTGGGTTTAAGCATATTTGTCTGATCAGATTTGATTTGTGCGAAATCGTTGCACCCTGCCTTATTTCTAAGGTGGCTCAAAATAAAATGCAAACAAATGTGGTTGTTTTTTTTAACATTTTATTGGAATTTATTCCATTGACAATCCATAACAATAACAAGCGCATACTGTATATTCTTCTACCATCATTGTCGTCTTATATAAAAGGGGTGGCCAATCTTGCTTAATGTAAGAGCCACATACGATAACTTCAGATGTTTGAGATTTAAATTCTTAAATATATTTACTCACCATGAACATTAAACTTAAGTTTTAACCAAGTGGACTCTCAGTTTATACCTGGTAAATAATTATAAAGCTTGAAAATGTCTTATTTAGCTATTAATTGTGATGCAAAAAGGAGCTCAGCCAACATATTTCCGAGAGCCGCACATTATAGGTCAAAGAGCCGCATGTGGCTCAGGAGCAAATAACCGACCAACATACAAATGGATTAGCGGTCCCATCTAGTACAATATCTAGATGTACATGCAGTACATCAGCAGTGAACTGATGAGGAGTGCCCTGCACCCCGTGTCTGGAGATGCTGCCCAAGCTGACTCAGGTGAGCCAGAACAACGTTGTACGCCAAAAGGTTTATTTTCCTAATACGTTGAAGGGTTTCCACTCACCACAGCGACAACCCTTTCATCTGGCATTTGAATGTCATAAAAGAAGAGACCAGACAAATGGACAGAAGGAGAGAACCTTGCAGGTGAGGCATCGCAACCGACAAGACACTGTCCTTAGTTCTCAGCTCAGCTAAGAGTATGGGGGTTCGGTGAGCTGTGAGCAAGACTAAGATCTTAACAGTTGGCCAGGTTCATGTGGGAGCAGCATACGACCGTAAAATGCTGTCCCCCCCCAAGTTTTGGGGAGGGGGTGGGAGAGGTGTGTGAATATTGAAATGTTAAATATTTCTTTGTATCTGCTTGAAAGGATTGACATTGTGAATGTGTCAAACCTTGTAGAGTTGGTGAGCATTGTTGAGATTCAAGAGCTGACAAAGAATGGCTGTTTCTCTTTATGGAACTGTGGGCAGCTTTTGTAGAGGCGGTGTTGTTCGAGGCATTCACTAGCTGAAGAGGATGCGTCTGGGATGGGAGCAGCGTGGCAGTGATCTGTTTCGGCCTGTCTTTGTGGGAAGTGAGAGCAGCTTCATGCTTTAAGTAGCTGCAGTTTTGTTTGCTGTCAATGTAGTGGTGCTTATACCAATGTTTTCTGCAGAATGTAGAGTGTCGAGCGTTCTTGAACAACTGCATACAGATGTTGGGGCATGGGCGGTGCCAGATAGGGTGAGATGAGGCTGTTGCTTGGGCCCAAACTTGGTAAAAAGCTCAATCACTGAAGTCCCTACCACCATTTTCACGGTTATATCTCTGATCTATCCTGGCTTGGTGCCATCAGCCCCTGGGTCCCCAGTGATATGTGGGACTGTAGGGCAATCCTTTGCTCCATGTACTCGGTTCTTCATTGTCCTTAGTGACTGGGCCTCCGCTTTATTGCTGCATCCCACGCAGTTAACAAGTTCTGCATTGGCAACTAATTTTTAATAGATTATTATAAATTGATCAGGTGCTAAAAAGGCACCAACATTGGCTCCTCCCACTGAACTCTGCAAGCCAAGATGGCGGCCAACTTCTTCTTGGCCAGTGTGGCTTTTGGCAGAGTTTTCCCCTTATAAACCTCAGCTGCAAATTGGGTAAATTGCATGATGAATGGGATACTATGTTGGGGGCCAAATAGGACATTTCTTGGGCCAGATGGAGCTACTGGGCTGTCAGTTGCCTAGTTCTGCTGTGGGTAGAAGGAATGGAATGCAAGGAAACAGGATACTAGATGCAGGACAGATTGTAAAGAATATATCATGTAATCGCTGCCCAGAACTGAAAATCTTCCACAGTCTATATTGAATGTTTTTGGTGTCTCTTGTGCAGTTTCCCACCAAGAGAAGGTGTTGTTGTCCCACAATGCTAGAGAATTTGGGAGGGGAACAGAGGGAGTTTAGCTTAACACTTGCAAAGACAGTGTACTTGACTAATCATGTGTAGGTATCAGTGGTGTTGGCTTGAGCTATGACACCAGCTGCAAAGGCAAAAATCACCCTTCAAGGCATTTTTACCCAAGCAGGTGTTAAATGTGTACACCTGTGGGCTGGGAGGAAATGGGTGCAATCATAGTGATATTTTTGTATACAGACATGAAACAGACAGATGCATGTTAATTTCAGTTTCCCATTTTACCTGTTGGGGTAAAAATGATCCCAGCACCATCAGAGCATATATTGCAATTTACAAAAATATTGCAGAGGCCATGGTAGGGGCATGAAACAGCACAGGGCATTTGAGCTCATTAAGGTTGGGGAATACATAAAGTATGGGGTCGTAGAAGACTGAAATCAAAGGTTTATTTTTTTTAAAAGTTTCATTTCTTTGAGTCACTTGGATTCCCTTATTCAGTAGGGTGTTAAAATGATTATCCCTGCCTAGTGTATGTACTTTGGAGATGGTAATGGAGTCCAGGAACGTACAAAAAATGCTGGACACAGCTCATGGTGAAATTTAAGATTGCATTTTCTGGAAATGGGCATTTTGGAGTCCAGAGTGTTAGGCTAGATGGCTCTTTCATCTGTTCTTGCGTGACCATAAATACTTCCATGGTGGCGATTCATGCATGTCCTGGTCTTGAGCATGGCTTATGCATGTTTGGTTGGTGAGCCAATTTGTTCTTCAAAGTAAAAGAAAGTCAGGTCTGCTGTGCTTCTGTTGGCCCATGACCTATGCAGGCATCGCAGATCCCTATGCTGCGTGGTGATTCTGTAGTGGGCGGAGGGGAGGGAAGGTGTGCAAATTAACACCCAATGCAGTTTAGAGCAGAGGTTATTTTTGGCATCTGTGGAGCTGAACAAACACTATTCTGAAGTCTGTGTGGATGCACTATGGGACGCACATTAAGAAGACCTGTGGGAAACAGCTAATGAGCTGCATTGGGGGGGGGGAAGGAAACGTTACAAGGACGATGGCTGAACAGAAGCTTGCAAGCGGTCTGCTGGAGTTCTTTGGCGCTCATGGGCACCTGTCAATTCATATACGATTGTCAAGCCAGAGATGTGCAACTAAAAATTAGCTCAATGTAGCTATATATAACTGGAGTTTGCTTTATTTTCCTAATGTCCACATTCTGAACAGTAACTGCTAGTTATTGCCCTCGCCAGAGTTCCAAGTAGTAATTCATGACTTGTATTCCATTTCTTGAACGAGCAAATGCATACATCTGACAGTTGGGTTTTTTTAGATGTAGGAATGCAGAAAGCGACATCTGTCTAAAAATAGAAGCATGCAAACAGCAAATATCATAGTGCTATTATATAAATCTCTGCTGCGGCGGTCACGTTTAGTATACCATGTGCAGTTTTGGTTTTCTCATCCAAACAGGGATATGATGGATCTAGAAAAGACACGGCAATTGAAATATTCAAGGGCTTGGGCCACCTTCCCTACAAGAATAGGCTAGAGTACTGGGAATGTTTCAGTTTAGGAAAAGATGACTTGCAAATGGACAGAGGGTTAACTAATAACATTGTTAGTAGTGTGCAAAGAGAAACTTGTTTCCCTTTATAATATGAGAATTGGGAATCCCCCAGGGAATCTGACATTAGGTTCAGGACTGACACATGAGCGTTGCTTCACACAATGCATAATGTAATTTGTGGAATTCATTACCGCAAGGTCTAGTTCAGTGTTTCTCAAACTGTGGGTCGGGACCCACTTGGTGAGTCGCAACCTGATTTCTGGTGGGTCCCAGGTGATGGAAAGATCAGATAAGTAATTGCCACAAGTCCTGAGGCTATTCATAAATCAGATAGCTCCCAATTGCCCTTCAAAGAGCTGAGTTCCTTCAGTTTGCAAGCTTGTGAAAATATAGGGAGATAAATGTTTGAGCATTGTGTGTGTGCGTTTTCCAAGTTTGTCAATGACAGGTAGTGGGGGCAGATGAAGGCTGGGTCACATAACTAAGCCCCTCAAGCCTTGAGGCTATTCATTAGGGCTACCTCATTACAAGAACTGGATTGAGGGGTTTTTTTTGCAAATAAATAAATATGTAATTTATTTCTAGATCACTTTTTTATAAGTCTCGTAAAGCTAGGTGGGTCCCGATAGTGTCATTTAAAAAAAGTGGGTCCTGGTGCTAAAACGTTTGAGAACCACTGGTCTAGTTAGTACATGTAGTACGATGACCACTAGCTAAGATGGCTTAAAGGATTAGATACTTCATGGAGGATCAGTCTACCAATGGTTACTCGCCCACTGATTGATTGACCAAGAATGTTCTCTTTAAGTACCCCATCTAGACATTAGACCAGGAAGAGCATACAGAGAGGTCTGCCCTGCAGAGTTGAGCGTTTACTCTTGTGGAGACTCACCAAAGTCGAGCCCTTACATCAGGCAAACATTCTGACTAGTTTTAAATGGCCAGGACTAGAGAAGGTAGATGGTTTATACATAAGTGGCTGATAACTGTGGGATAGGATAGAGAGTAATTTATATACTGTTACTGGCTCTGAGCCCGTGGGGTGGGGGGTGGGAAGGGCTAAAAATAGCCGTAATAGTGAAATTGAATCTCCATACGAAGAAGCAAGTACAACTCTGAATGCCAGATCCTGGGAAGAAAGAGCAGGGGAGACCGATCGCCCTCCTGTTCCCTGCTTGTGAATGCCCAGAAGCATCAGACCAGTTGCTGTTAGGAATAGAATGCTGGACTAGATAGACTTTGGTGTGATCCAGCAAGGCAATTCTGCCCTTTTAAAAAATAGTGTAGCAGCAGCAGCATCTTGAGGAATGCCATCTTCTTGACACTATGGCTGGAAAAACAAGTGCAATATTGGTGAGGCCATATGTATGCAGTGAGCATGTGCATGCAGAAAACAAAATACACTTTATGTCATCGTCGTCGTCCCCCCCCTTACAGTTCTACTTAAACAACTATGTACAGGGGAAACATTTTATAGAACTTCTTTTGCAGTTCAAGAACATTCTCAGCTCCTTAAATAGCTGCCTTCTTAACTTGGTGTGTGTTCAATTATGCAACCGCTTTTGCTGCTTAACATTCAGTTTCCATGTCTGTGTTGTTTTTTCGGCTGGAAGTGGGCTGGCATTCACAGCGTCCCTGTTCTGGGGGCCCCCAAGTCTTATGATGAATCATCCTTCTGCTGAATCACCAAACACCTCTTTACCACTCCAAGGGAAGATGCCTGCCTGCACACGGCCTGCTGACGTTGGGGGTGGATGCGGGTTTAAACAGTGGCATACAACGTAATTTTTTCCCCTCCTCCTCTTCCATATGGATTCAATTTCTCGTAAAGGCTAACGTTTCCCATTTTTTACATATCGTTGGAAATTGAATCTAGTTCCTATAGCAACAGAGAATTGAATTGATTTTCATAGAGAAATCAGGTTGTCATATATACATGACAACGGTCAAACTTCAGACTGAGATTCTGGGAGAGGAAGGCTTCCAAGACCACTCTGCAACAGGGTGATGAATAAGTGTATGTGCTCACAAGCATGTCTACTTTGGAAAAATTGCATCAGCCTCAGCCTAGGAAACAGAAGTGCAGAACTTCCAGAGGGGCAGCTGTGTTACAGCGCAATCTTATGCCTGTCTACTCAGAAGCGAGCTCCTTTGAGTTCAATAGGACTTTCTCCTAGTTCAGTGTGTGTGAGATTGCAACCCCTGTCTATTACAGCAAAAACGGAGTCTTCTTGAAGAGGATGCATTTATTTCAGCGTAAGCATTCGTGGACTATAGTCCACTTCATCTGATGTAGAAATACAGTAACTTGGTAATCCTTTTGGCCTGTTCATGAACACTTTGATGGCAAAAGCTACTATGTATGTATGTGTGCGACATTCATAAATGATGCTATGCATATGATACTCAGGGATTGGTTTCCGAGTATAGGCCCTTTCTTGTGATGACAAGTTTGTTTGACAGGTTTGTTTGTCAGCTCTGTTTGTCATTCTGCTTCCTCATCAAGACAATCTGGTCTGCCATCCTGTTTCCCACAGTGGCCAAACAGATGCGCCTGGGAACTTCCAAAGCAGGGCAGGAAGACAGCAGCCCTCCAACACTGCTGCTCGTCAGCAACTGGTATCCAGAGGTATACTGCTCCTGAACCTGGAGGTTCCATTTATCATAGCTAATGATAGGCCTGTCCTCTATGAACTTGCCTAGTCTACTCATTGAGTGTTGTAGCCAGTGGCACCCACAATGGTGGTGGTAAATTCCATAGATTAATCTGCAGCCGAGTGATGTAACAATTTTTGTCAGGGTCATCTGCATGGAGCCTATTATACTAGTACTGTATTAGATGTTCAGTGGTTACAGATGTTCAGTGGTTATCTTAGCGCTTAGTCTCCATGCTAAATGGAAGGCGTTCACTTCAATCTTTAAAGTCCTTAATGTCCAGGATATTGACAGGAATGCCTTGTCCTATATGAACCCTCTCCTTCAGTCTGAGAACAGGAAGCGAGGCCCCTCTGACGGGTTTCACATCAGAGGTGAAACTACTGTAGCTTCATCAGGAGCAAAGTATTTTCTGTCCTCCCCTTGGCGGCCCCTCTGTGGAGTGCGAGAGAGTGCGCGAGCTGCCTCTTGCTACTTTTTTGAACTAGATCCGCATGATGGATCCATGGTGGCAAAGCCACATCAGGCTTCATGCTTTTTGTGCAGCTAGTTAGTGCAGAAGTGAGACTTGAGATGGGTAGGCTGCCCAATGTGTTGCTTTTTATTTTGGGGAAGAAAATACAGTATGTTGGTGGCAAAGTTCAGTATTAAAGCTTCCTAAACGTAAAGGAAATTGCTTAGTAAGATGCCCATTTTTTGTAATGGTTTGTGTTAGGTTGAGCCAGGTGGCTGTATTCGCTTCCCCCTCTCACCTGTGATACCCAGAGGGCAATGCGTTGGTGATTATCTGTAGTCCACATCTGCTACCTTTCTTGTGATTTTTTTTATAACATTAAAGAATTCTTGTCTTGTCTTGCATGACACAGTTTGTCTTGCATGAAATCTCCCCTTGATGGTGGTTGACATGCAAAATCTACTGTCTACATATGAGACGCTTGTCTGTGCCAAGCTTGGGCCAGCTCCAAACCGAAGCTGTCTTCAGGCAGAACTAATTCCACTGTATGATTGAGAAGCATGCTTAAAAATGAGCGGTGTCCCTTCAGATGGCCTCCTCTATCAGCCACTGTATCTCTCCACCACCAAGGGGTGGCCTAGGGCTGGATGCAAAGCAGGCCCAAAGCTCTTATCAAATGTTAATCAAGGCATGGTGTTGCCCACAGCTTCGTTCATAAAGAAAAGCGTTTCCGAGCTGTGTGCATCTAATGCTGAAATACATGATTAGTTAGTCTTGAAGGTGAATGTGTGAGTGTGTGTGAATGAGATACCATGCATTTTGTGTTATCCCTCTTTGGACCAGTTTTTGGTTTTGCACCTGAAGCCTGTGCCTATCTGCAGGTGCTCCGCAATTGCAAAGCTCTGTACTGCTCAGTAACTGGTGTAGTAGATGCATCTGCTGCTGTAACATGATAGCACATAAACATGTGGAGTTGTTGCTACTGGTCCATCTCATTGGTCCATTTAGTCCAGTATTATCTACACACTGATTGGCAGAGGCTTTCCAAGATTTTCATGCTAAATTGAAGGTGTTCAATCTAGAATGCCCTTAATATTAACGGGAATGCCTTCTCCCTTAATATTGACGGGAATGTCTTCTCCCATATGAACCCTCTCCTTCAAACTTCAAAGGGGGTGTGTGCCTCTGGCCATATCTTTTGAAGGGTGGTGAAGGCGCACCACCCTGCTCCCTACAGCTCTGATGAGAGCAGGGGTGGGGGAAGCAGGGGTGAGGGGCCTCGACCCATTACCACTCTGCGGTAGGGCAGGTGAAAGCCGTCCTAAGAGATGAGGGTGTGTGGAAGTTCGTTGCAGGTTGTTGTGATTGAGGAAGGGATCAGGGGCATAAACGTTTAGTTTCTCCTCCTCCTGCCAGTATTATATGTTTGGGAGAGCTAGGGGGTGGTGCCACAATTGATAGGGTGACAGGCAACTGGAGATATGGCAGTGGAGGACAGGCAGACCTTTACAAGAGAAAGGTTGGTCGTAGGCAGGCCATTCTTCTTTCTGGCCCTTCCTCTTCCCTTGGGGCCCTTGGTGGCCTTATTATTGGTGGCCTTATTATTATAACCAACTTGGTGGCCTTATTATTATAACCAACCTGGCATTCAGCAGCTCTGCAGGCTTGAAGTTGCTGCTGCTGAAAGCCAGGTTGGTGAATAATATCAGCCTGATCCACGATTTAATCCTGGAGGAAGGTGCTGACCTGACTTGCATCATGGAGACCTGGTTGGATGAAGCTGGGGGGGGGGGGTAGTCTCACCCAGCTGTGTCTACCAGGTTTCTGTGTGCTGCAGCAGCAGGGGCGAGTGGTGGTGTCACATTAGTCTACCGGGAATCCATCTCCCTTACTGGATGCCCTGTGCAGCAGTGTGTGGGTGTTGAGTGCCTGAGCGTGGTGCTGAATGGGCAGGGCAGGACAGGGATTCTGCTGGTGTACCAATCACCTTGTTGTAGAGCGGACTCTCTGCCTGAACTGGCTGGAGTGGTCTAGGTGGTGCTGTTGGAGTGTCCCCAGCTGATCATGCTGGAGATGTTAGGGATTGAACTTGGCACCGTCTGCATGCAAAGCATGTGCTTGATTACTGAATTTTGCTACCAGTATGTCTCCCCCCCATCCCTTTCGCAAGCTTCACTGTTCAGCCTAAGTGGGTGTGGTCCTGATCGGTGCCAGGGTGGAAGACTTCTGAATGTTCTATAAAAGGAAGAACTGGCTATAATGATAAATCATGTCACCCAACCACTTGTGTGGCTGAGGACACTTCCAGCCCCCAGGCAGTGAGCTGGAGAATGGAGCAGCTCCCGGCAGTACAGACGTTGGCCATTCCTGTCCTAACCCGCAAAGTGTGCAAAGCCACAAAATGAGGGCTTTATTTTTGTTCAGATCCGCCAGCCAAGGAACCATTCCAGATGAGTCAGCAACCATCCTATCATTACCAGACTGACTTCTGCGTGTATGAAGAACATGGTGGTGACCTTGAATAACGTTTACCACCTTCCAAATGGAGAGGGGAGTGTTTCGCTGCCAGTCGGCATTGGATGCAGGAAGCTTCTGTGGTACTAAAGCCAGGCATGCTATAATAACCCAGGCTGTAGTTGCTGAAATCTATTCTCTCTCCCTCCCTCCCCGGTCATCCCATTTGCAGGTAGAGAAAATGAGGAGGCCACTTTCGTGGGGTTTTCAGGGAGTGGAGATGAAACTTACCTCCAGCAGTGACTGTCTCACCCCAGGACCTCACTTAGAGCAATGTAACAACATAATGACATAGTATTGTGTGGAGGAGAGAGTTGGTTGGGGGGGGAAGGCAGCTGCCGGGAAGGGTGGTGTTGCCCCACAGAAGGCACCAGCAGCGAATGCAGAGAGGATGAGGGAAAAAGGTGGGCTTCAGGTGGGCTGAAGGCTGGCTCTTGAAAGGCACAGCTGGAGGACCAGGCGACTCCCCTATGGTGAGTTGCCCAGACTGAGGGAGAGCATCAGATCCGTAGGTCTTCTTTATATCCCTCAGAAGCCCTTTATTGGCCCTCCAGCATCACCTGACTTTCCAGGTCAGGAGGGTCTGTGGCAAACTCCCAGCTGGAATAGCCCTAAGTTCCCAGCCAACAGCATTGGTGGCACAGGGAGCAGAGAGCCTGTGCCTGTTCTCTGGAGGGGCTCAGTGGAGCAGCCTGCTGTGTTTACTCCCACCATTTTCAGTCGTTTTCCTCTGAGTTCTGGAATACTTGAGGGAAATTGTCTGAAGAGGCTATTGGTGTGAGGGGGAAAGGCACTCTGCACATGGGCAAAGGCACTCTCCTTGATTACTTCTCACTTTTGAGGAATAAGCCCTGGTAAAGAAAATGGGTTTCTGGGACTGCACCCCAGCCCACCCCGAGCCTCGGACTTGCCAGTCAACTGGTGCCTATCCTTCAAAACAAAGGGAGCTTTGAAAGATGAGTAATGCGCGCACACACACACACACACGATCTACCTTCCCTTCCTCTTTCTATTTAATCATTCCATGCTGCCAGTCTGTAAAAGGTTCTAGTGTTTGGGGCTGCACAAGGCCGTCTTTGTTGGGAGCATATGCCAACCGCTTGTCTTTCATTATCTGTGGTGCTAGTGGGTGGGAGAGAACCCCCCCCCCACCTATTTATAGATGAATGCAGCCTCTCACCTGGTGGGACAGAGGGGTGTTGTCGCTGGAGGCAAGCGGGGAAAAGGAGGGTTGTCTGCTTTGGCATGTCTTGTGAAGACGTCGGGTGAGATTCAGGGTGGCCAGGGTGTGTGCTTTAAGGGGAAAGGTGCAGCTGAGAATAAGATCATATTGAGGGCTATATTGAAGAATAAGATCATTCAATATAGCCCATCTCTAGACTCGCTTTTGGCTCTTTCTGCATTCCAAAGCTGGATTTTCCAGCTCGTTTTGAGCATGCTGCCTTAAGAATGCAAAAAAGGCACCGATATCCTCATTGCTCGTGTGACTCTTGATACATAAGATATACAAGCCAGTGATCAGGGTACCACATCTGCTCTGCTCTCTTTTGTGAAGCATCTAAGGGCCAGACTGCATGTTACGCTAATAGTGCTCTTGGCCCTAAAGTCTTTAGTTTTTCTCAACAGCTGCTGGGGGGTGGGTGTCTAGGTGGGCTACCACAGTAGGTCTGATTTTGTTTTTTCACCCTTTGACCCTGCCATGGACTTGATACTGATTGTTCAGTACTCCCCCCCCCCCCCCCGAGCCATTGTCACCAGTGGAAGTTTTCCTCCAAAGCCAAATGGCTGCAGGGTGAGCAGTCCACACTGAGGACAAAATATTAAAGCCTCCTCCTGCCTGATCCTGATCCACATGGCTGCTATTTCACCCTGAAAATTGGCTGTAACTAGATGGTGATGCAGCTAACATTGTGTCTCATTTGATCACATACACGTGATGTTTCACTAACAATGGGATAATGACGCTTTTAAACTAACTTATGAACAAGGCCCATTTGCTCTGTGTGTGTGGGAAGGGAAGGGATGTTTTAGGGCCAGAAAAGAGCTTTTAGCATTCTCTGATCGTGGGTCGACGTGCAGCAAAAATAGCATTTCCTTGGAATGTGTGCCTCGACATATTTTTGAAAGGGCCAAGGTTCTCTTTGAAGTATAGATGCTATTAAAAAAAAGTGATTGTTTGCTATACAGTTAATCCTCCTTGGCAGAGCCTGAATTACTGTTTTGAAGTGTCTGATTACAGGATATATACATATTTATTTTTGTTCACCTTCTTTTTGGCCTGGCCTATCGTTATTCAAATTACATCTTCCCTTGCCAGCAAGGGGAGGTTAGGATTACACCGCCAAGTAATTACTAGCATCAAAGCTCCATAATTTTCCCTCCTCCTCCTTTCATATTACTCCCTGGAAGGCTACAGGAGCAAGAGGCTGTAAGGGTCTTTTTTCCTCTGGATTTCGGTTCTCTGTTTCTCTCTGCCTTTCTGACCAAAGCTGCTAGTAATTGCTGCAATAAATATCCGCCACAGGCAAGGTGGACAAAGCTATTCATCACTTCTGGGTACCGTGTTTCTGTCAAAGAGAAGTTGTTGGCTAAAACAGTGACAAACATGCTGCCTTGATATGGCTCCTGACTGATATATTTGGACACTTTCGTGGAAGATAGGGGTTTCGGTGATGGAGAGATGGTGGTTCAAGGCCTCCTTGTTTTGAGGCAGTATGCCCCTGAGCCACAGATGTTGGGAGCATGCAAAGGTAGCAGTGGCCTTAGCGGTTCTGCTGCCTGAATTGGGGCAGATCTACCGCTTCTACTAACATGTACACCCCCATAAATAAATTATGCACCCACTGCCGCCACCACATCCTCACTCACCCAGTTGCTTAAGGGACAGGCATGCTAGTACCCCCTTACAGCATGCACCTGGGGTGGACTGCCCACCCCGCCCTTGGCATGCTACTGCCTACAGATATATGCTAAAAATATACACAGTGCAACATCGCAGATCATTCAGTCTACATGGTAGCTATCCAATGTAATTTCCCTTCATGCTAAAGATGGAACCATGAGTCTCGCCATTTATTTATTTTTTATTTCTGTATTTATATACCACCTTTCTTATCCTCAGATTGCTCTTCATATGTTATTCAAGGCGGTTTACATAGGTAGGCTTATCTGGATCCGATAAGGTTCTTTACAATATTATTCTGCATAGAACCCTACAATTCCAGCTGGTTTCCTCCACGGTGTAGTGCTGAACACAAGCCTCGGGCTCTCTGCAGGACGCCACAGATCAAACTGAATAGGGAAACATTTTTCCAGTTGTCGTCGCTCTGTCACTGACATTCTCAGCATTCCAGTCTGTTCTCTCACCGCACCACGCAACAGCGACTCCTCTCTGCCACCGAGGGTCATGATGACAGCTTATCAGTGACTTCCTGGTCTCCCTTCCAGCACGAAAACTGACTGTTCCTGCTTAGCTTCCAGCAGTCTTCAGGCAGTTCAACCTCACGACCACACCTCCTGCCAATTTTTGTGTTGGACTCCCTGGTCTGTAGGGCCTCAAATGTAGATGTGCAGGTTATAATCTGTATATGCAAGTTATCCCAGTGCAGTGTATGACTTATGGCACCATCCCTGGGCTGCTCTTTGGCACCTGGCCCCAGGTAGCTCAAGTAAAACCTCGGTTTTCAAGAAAAAACAGAGTAGATCTCACAAGCCTGAAGCTTGCCCACCCCGGCTTATAATAACAGTTTTGATGCCATGGCTTCCAGCAACTTCGCGGCAGACTTAAAGCAGGATCGCATCAGTGCCTGTTTGCATCAGTAGTTGGGTCAGGGTTCCTATATCATTTACAGGTGATTGCATCATGCACAGCTTATCCTGCAGGGTGAGAAAATACAAAGATGTCAAAATTTCCTCTTCAGCATAGCTGGCTATGGTACTGCAGGAACCCTGTCTGCCTTTCAGAATCGCATAGACTGAGACATTGTTCCAGGGTTTGCTGGTCCACTGAGCTTTGTGAGAAAAGCAGCCTGGTTTCAAGAGAGCACAATGCTCACGCTTCTTAAATTGTTTTCATGCAGATCCGTGGGAGCAGCATCAAGGCAGAATGCCAACGACAGAGATGCCGGCTAAGCAGCGGGCATTCTCTCTGTTTGTGCACGGTTGCGCAGACCCCCAGCTGCTTTGTCTAATGGCTTGTTTAGTCTTGTTTGCGGCTCTTCTGAGCAGCTTTCCTTAATTACCTTGTTTGCTGTCCTTGCCACTCCACCTTTGCCCCAGAGCTATGTTTGGGCTACAGTTTAAAGCTCCAGGTTTCTGTAAGAAGTAATAGCCTGGCAGGGGAAGTAGAACAGTTTGCTTACTGAGTTAAATGCTTTCTCTCCAGGTTTCCGGTCCCCGACTACAGTTGGCTTTTGTTGGGTTCCCCCCATTCCTGTGGAAAAGTCTGCCTGTTCTGGCATTGGTTCATAACATGTGCTTTCTTCCTTTCAGCTGACCTGGAAAATGGAGAATGGTGTCTGGGTTCAGAGCTGACTTCAGCAACCATAAAGACGGAAACTGCTGTGGGGGAGGCCCCAGGCCTGGTTCCCTCCGTAAGCCTCACTACCGCACCCAGTCCCAAAGCTCTGGAAGGAGGAGAGCCCCAGCTGCAGGATGAAAGCATGGTACTGTGTTTGGTACTTAATGAGCAAACCAATGATGTCACTGGGCTATGAGGAATTCCAAAAGATGTCACTCTCTAGAATTGCCCCCAGAGGCTTCGCTTTGGGGTGGGGTTCGAGTTAAGGTTCGGATGTTTTGCAGTGGCAGATGTGTGTTTACGACCAATGAGAAGCCATGGCCAGTCTGGGCTCCCTGGCACTTCGAGCTGTGTAGCAATCAAATATAAATAAAACTGAAAAAACAATAACCCTTTCCCTCCTACTTGGCAGTCATTGCCCAGAGGCAATCTTGTGTTGGCTTCAGAATGAGGAAAGAGCAATGTTTGTAACTCTTTCAACTTTTGAACCCAATATGTCAGGGCACCAAGACCTGGTCTACGCATGCAATGGAATGAACTGGTAGAACTTTGCAGTAGAAGAATGGATATGATAGCCTGATTTACAGAGATCACTTAAACCACAGTTTTTGGTTTGGATGTCATGGGAAACTGCGGTTTTAACAAATCTCGGTCACATATACAGGCATGTTCATTAAAAAAAGCACCTTACTAGAGCATACCCATTTTATATCCAGGGACATACCCATTGGCTCGTAGTAGTGGCTTCGTTAAAATGGACTCCAATCTTCCAATTGGGGGTTTACAGATTAGCCAAACAGCAATTGAACACTGCTAGATGTGTGGTTGACTGTGACGGCCCCTCATTGGTGACAGTGGTTAACCTTTGACAATCATGCTTGGTTACATCTGTCCTGCAACCTGACGGCCACTAGAGAGTGCAGGTTGCCCTGCATAATGAGCTATTTTTGTGTGCCTCATTTTTTTCTTGAAAACCTTCGTAAATATTATTGGGCTGACCATTCCGTGGGTGGTGGAGGAAAGCATTTGAATTAGTTGGGAAGGAACCATGGACCTGATCCTCGTCGTTTGACTTTGTCATTTTTGGCATTAGTGAGAGAAATGATCTAACAGAGGTTTTTGTAGTGACAATCTTGTTGATTAACAAATAGCAAAGTAGGAAGAAGGAAGGCCGATTTTTGCCCTGATGACTATCTTTGACCTCTTTGAAACCATGTCCTTTTTAGGTGAAACCACTGAATCACAAGGCTCTTCCGGAGATCAAGTTGGAACCACATGAGGTGGATCAGTTCCTGAACTTTTCTTCCAAGGAAGGTTTGTCATTTACTGTTGACTTCCTTCCATTTATGGACAGCAAAAGAGAGAAGAGCCTTATGCAAAAGGGACATGTTTGATAAATGCCCTGCAGGTAGATGTACTGGGAAGCTGCACCTGGGGGGAAGTTGGCATAGTGGCTGAGAGTTTTAGCAATAGTGATGGGCGGTGATAAGGAGATATACTGGGTAGTACATCCATCCAGCCTTAGGGGTTTGTCTTTCTTCAACTTTTTGTCTGTTTCACAATTGATTGATGGTAGCTTTAGGGGGGTTGTCATTTTACACTGGATGATTGACCTTTTGTTGAAGGTCAAAATACGACTGAATTATTGACCTTTTGTTAGAGGAAATATGTGGTCCCCAAGCCCCCATAAAAGAAATTATTTTCAGCAGTCCTGGAGTTTCAGTTTACCGCACATTTCACTCCATCTGTAGCTAATAGCCAAAGGTAAGAAGTATAAAGAGTATCTCAGAAGTGTCCCAAAATGCAGGTGGCTAAGGCAAAAAATGGCAGGACAGGATAATGATTCTGTTTTTTGTTTGTACTTCCTATGAAGCGTCTCTTTAAATATGAGCTAAAAAATCCATGGCATGCAAATTCTTGTCTGTTATCTGCACTGGGTGCCAGCAGAAACATAAATGGGATTTTGATGTATTATCCAACCTCTCTAACGTTTCTTTTTAGCGCATGGGCTACAGACGGGAAGTCAAGTTACCTGTTATCCTAAACATATAATGTGGCCTGGTGCATTTGTTCCTTATTTTAAATAAATAGCAGGCGGGGGGGGGGGGAGTGAAAGGGAGCAGAACCACAGCAGGGGATGACAACTGGGGGGGGGGCTTTAGGATTTTGCCCTTGCTGCGGTTCTGCTCCCACTCATGCCCCCCCGTGCACTATTTAACCAAAAAAGGAAATCCATTCCTTTTTTAACTGAACATGTTAAGACCATTTCTAGACATTTGAAACATTGACCTCCAGTAGTTGTTCAATGTTGTGTTTAAGACAAACATTCTGTTCTTTCCTTCTCTCTCTTGCAGCAGTGGATGCCCTGCACATGCCGCCAACCCCACCCAGCAGCCATGGCAGTGATTCAGAGGGTGGACAGAGCCCAGCCAGGTCCCTCCCACCATCCAGTCCCACTCAGTTGCAAGCTGCTGTCAAAGTGACATCATCGCGCACAGCTTCCGCACTCACCAACTCTCCACTGTTAACAGCACCACATGTAGGGATGGTGCTCTCACTCATTCTCTCTTAATGAGATTTGTTTGGTTTTGTTATGCACTTTGTGTGATACAGTATAATATTTTGTGATGGGCATTGTTGTGAGATCCTACCACTCCAGGATTTGGCTGTTCAGTTGGTTAGGACTGCAGTCCTATGCACACCTCTGAGTAGACAAGTGTAGGCTTGCACTCTAGTGGAAGTATTTATCGCCAGGGGTGCAAAGATCAGGCCCACCAGTTGCCCCTGGCATCTAGAAACTGACACCTGAGTTGCTGAAGAGGGCAAGAAGTAGGTTTAGCTGCTAACTTTTGTAAATAAAATAAAAATAAAATTGCACCCTGGGTATCACTGCACTTGGCTTGCGTCAGCTCCGTAAGCTAGTGCCACTAGTTGGGGGAGGAGTCGCATTCAGGTACTTCTGCTCTGTCAAAGGACATGGTGCTGCCTTCTGTGTGGTTCTTGCAGTTCAACAGACCACCCACAGTGGTCCCTGCCAGTCTGCAGGGTTGGTGAGTGCTGCTCAGTTTGTCCACGTGATCAGTATTCAGTGTGTCAGCCAAGGGGGAAGGGATTTCGTCCTGAGAGTGGGGCAGAGGGGCACTTAGTGATGGCAGAATCAAGCTCCCGTTCAGTTAGTGAGCCTAAAGGGAAGGAGCCAGAAATTCAGGCACAAGTAACAAGCAGGAAGAGAGCTTCTGGTTTACAAAATACTGGCAGCAATATTATGGCTGTTTACTTTAAACACCGAAAGGGATACTTTAGCATTATTAATAGGGCTGCAGTGTTGAGTCAATAAGACATTAGGTTAATTGATTTAAAACATTTTGATAAACTAATAAAGTGCCCTGATGAATTCGACAGCCAGTTTAATTAAAAATATATATATTTTAATGCACATGCTGATAAAAACTGCAGGTATCATGTGCTGTCTTAGAATAGGCATTCCCTCCAATGTCTGAGAGAAGAGGGGACTGCCTGGTCTAAGTGATGCCTGATATATACATGTGCCATATCTGAAAACCAAGTGTGCTTTTTCTCTTTTAGAATTGTTTGTTTTTCACATGGACATTTGTGCAGATTTGACCAAGATTTCTTTAATCTCATGTCAATCCTAATTGTTGATGACAATCTCGGTTATAGACATAATCCTTTCAGAGAACAGATCCTGTTTGTATCCTCTGTCTGTCTGCATGTGTATTTAAGCCAGAGGTGGCAAACCTTTCAACTTTGAATGCTCCTGGACCTTTAATGGTTGTACAGGTGAGAGCATTTCAGCAGGTGCAGCTGCTTTAGCAGCACCATCCGCACTTGCAGCTGCCAAGGTTCTGTCTTCTACACAACTCTTAAGAACGCAGAGACCCTAATGGTGGAAGGTTGGCCACCCCTGTTTTAAGCAGATGCAAATGTTCTGATTGGTGTCATTGTCTCAGTTGTGATAGAAGCCTTTAATTTAAGTGAGCATGTTTTGCATGCATTTAGCTGTATTCTTCTTTCTCCCTTGCTGTGTGGTGGTCATAGAAACTACAGGGTACAGGTCCCCTGATCTTGACCGAGGAGGAAAAGAGGACACTGATAGCTGAAGGGTACCCTATTCCTACAAAACTCCCCCTCACAAAAGCAGAAGAGAAAGCACTTAAGAAGATCCGCAGGAAAATCAAGAACAAGGTATGTCCTGTGAAGCAATGTGGTCTTTTGTGGCTCATCCCATGGAACTGTGCTTGATTACAATGATTGCGCTATGAATGATGGTTCTGAGAAAGGATGACTCAGTGGTGGCTTGTGTGGCCATTTTGGCTGGTCCCTGATAGGCTAACTGAGATTTTGGCCTAGACTGTGTGGACCTTATATAATGGGGCATTGAAAGTACTCCCCAAGTACTATGAAGCTAGTTCTCTTCAGCCATCCATGGATGAATGATATAATGGTTGAGGAGGAGCTGGAACTGGCTATAAGTTATTGTCATGTCTGTCTAACTCTTAATCTATCATTTTGCTGTGGCTTCTGTCTGCTGTAAATGGTATTTTCTTTCATAGATCTCTGCGCAGGAGAGCAGGAGAAAAAAGAAAGAATACATGGACAGCTTGGAGAAGAAGTAAGTTTGGCAGTCATTTCATGTGATCAAATAGCAATGGGAGCTGGAAGAGGGGGCCCAGGGCTCCAGCATGGGAGCACATGATTTGCATGCAAAGGTCCCAAGTTCAGTCCTCGGTCACCTAGGAAGGACTGTTGCACTGAAGTCCTGGAGGGCTGCTGCTAGCCAGAATGTACGACTCTAGACTAGGTGGTGGTGATGTGACTCGGCTAAAGGCAGCTTTATATGTTCACAGAGGGTCAGTGGATGCGAGATGGATGGCAGTTCTGTGAATGGAACTGCTGACATGGTTTTCTTTTTTCAAAAAGCAGCTGCAGGAGACTCTGGTTTGAATGGAGCACAGAGGAGAAAGTAAAGGATTAACCCTTTTGCCCTGTGTCCCATGTCCCGTCCCGTCCCCCCGCTGCTATTGATTACTATTAGCTGCAAAGGGGAAAACAAATTGTGCCTGCAAATTTCCCTCTCCACAGCTAATAGTAACATCTACGTGTGGGGGGAAGGACAAAGAAGCACAGACTCCTTCCCTATACACAGTCCTGATCCAGATTGCCCCTCCCCTGTGGCTGTTTTTTGAAAAAGAAAAGACATTGGGAATTCCAGGGATGGAACTCCCATGTCAGCTCCAGTTTGTCCCAAAGACACCAGCTGTTAACAAGACCTCTTGCTGTGTTCATTTTGGTCGCCTGGAATCAACATGGCCACAAAGATGTGGAAGTATGTGTTTCATGTGCCCCCTAGTGGCTGCCGGTGGGAATACTACAATTGATGTCATAACAAAACCTTTAACTATTAACGCTGATGATAGCAATTGGAGGTAATAGTTTCGAACTGTTGTTGCCAAGATTGGGAGAAGCAGCAGCTGGAATAATCACTCTCTTTTCCTCTTGCCCCGGAATTTCAACTTCTCCTTTTCCATCACTTAGAGCTTTTCTGCAATGCAAGCTACTCTGGCTTATGAAATCAATGGCTTTAACCCACAGTGAGATGAACTTCAGGTTCCTGAAGTTGGGAGTTGTGGCAGATCCTTGTCTGCTTGCTAATCATCAGCTCAGGAAGTAGATTCCACTTTTGTTGGTCTGTCTAAATGCTGATCCTCAACATTTAATTCTTTGTCTGTTTCAGGGTTGAATCCTGCTCAAATGAGAACAGTGAACTTCGCAAGAAAGTGGAAGTTCTGGAGAATACAAACAGGTGAGGCTCTCAAACAACTCATTTTTCACCATCCTTTGAACACAGCAATGGCTGAATGGAATGGCCAGCAGGATTGACTCACCCTGCCAGCTGCTGGTGGAATGAGAGCAGGTGCCCTTTGCTGTTGTATTTTTGTCACCTAGGTAAAAAGCTGGTTCTTTCGAAAAGCTGTTCATGGCAAACCGTTTTTTTAATGGTTCTCTGGGTTTCTAACTGGCATCATTATTGGATGTGTGCCTGCTGCTATGATGTGTGATAAGACCAATTTGCTTTTGAAAATCCTAGTTCTGGGTGAATGGAAGAGACTCTATGGGCGTACAAATATTTCAATAAATAGATATGGCCAGTGCATTCCACACCCCCTTCCTGTGCCTAATATTTCTCATGGTGTATGTTGCCAGAACAACCTACCTTACAGTTTTTAACACCCATGTTGTTACATGGTTAGGCACTGGCTCTGTGTGTGTGTGTGTGTGTGTGTGTGTGTGTGTGAGAGAGAGAGAGAGAGAGAGAGAGAGAGATGTATATAAATTAAAAAAAACACCTAGTTAAGGAAATGTGGACATGCATCCGCTGGAAGAAAGCCATAGCACTGAAGTGTTGGGGGGTTGTGTGTGAGAGAGATCTCTTTTGATTATAAAGACCTTGAAGAGTTTGACTGGCAGTCAGTGTGTTTGGCTAATTGGATGGCAAGTGTTGTTTTTAATCTTCAGATTTTGTATTGTGAAGGCCACTCCAGACTGCTTTTAGTTGGGAAAATATTTTCCCACACACAATTTGTGCACCAAGGGCAGAACTACGTATAATCACAGCAAATGCAGCTTCCCTTATCTATATGTGTTCTGGCAGTGTGGGGGGAGAGGAAGCAGTTCTGAGGCAGAATTGACAGGCCAAAAGAGAGCATGTTTAACCCTTTATGTGCCCACCTTTGCTCACCTTTGTTAGTGCCAACAAGTTAGCGGCAACAAGATCCAGGGTAGGCCTGGTGGCCGGGTTCTGGATCATGCAGGGAAATAGTGAGGTGAGGCAAGGCAGCTATTTTGTTTCGTTCTCCCACACGTCCTCTTGGATTTTTATTTTTCACAAATCATGTTGTGAATTAAAAAATCTCATCTGACTCTGGCAATTCATTCAATGCTGCAAAAATATAATTTTGTGCTTTTCTAGCATCGACAGTGTAAATGTGTTAGATCTCCCTTTTCCCTTTCTGAGTTGTACACAATCCTTCCAATACAGCGTCGATATCATACATATGCAGAAGCAGATGAATCGCCAGCTTCATACAGAATTGTGTCGGCAAATGGATGCAGTGTGTTTTCCACAGTATTAAACCACTTTAAGTCTGGGCTATTCCACACATTATGCCATCACCAAGTCCATGATGTAGACTTGGGTCTATTGACTTGCAGTGCAATCCTGTGTAACCTTGCACCGGCGTAACAGTAGATGCACCTGCACTGGCGTAAGTGCACTTGCACCGGTGCGTCTACTGTAACACTGGTGCAAGGTTACACAGGATTGTGCTGCTCAAGTTATCTGTGTGTCCGTCTGATCTGGGGCAAACGTTCTGCATAAGTACATAAAAGAATTATTGAAAAGGGATGAACTGTGGAAATTAAATTGCAATGTAGCTCCAGATACAAAGAGCAAGAGGTTTTCCACAGGCATTTTTTCTCTTGACGAGTTCGGCTGTCATTTCTAATTGCTGAATCACTGCTAGATGATGGGGTTTTCTCTGACGCTTAAAAGGAATGATCAGAATGAAATTTGTCAGGCAGGCAGGTACAGTGCTGTTGGTGAATGGAGTGAAGTGAGGATCGCTGTGCAGCCTTTTCGAGGGCTCTGCGTTTCAAGGTTATCCAGGGAAATCTAAGCTGAGAGGATACAATTTCCTCTTCGTGTCTTCTATCCCCTTGTGACATTTCTGCATGGCATCAGATCACTGTCTATAACAGACTGTCTGGTTGGTTAACGGCAGACCCTGTGAGACCTTTTGGGGACTTGTGCAATGTTCTCCAGCTTTTCTCCCAATGTTCTCCAGTTCTGTCCAAGATATTTGAATTTCCATGTTAGGATTCTGTCTTGAGTGTCTATAGCTTTTTCCTGCAGAGCATGTAGCAGCATTGGTTGGTGATGGGGAGAAATCAGAAAAAATGGGACAGAGGGAAGGATTAACTCTCCTCACCCAGCAACATGGCCCTGGACCAATGGACCTCCCCAGTGGCCACTTTTCCCTTCTTAAAAAGCTGTAGGAGGTCCAATCATAGGTCTTCTGATCTTGGTCTTCTGTAAAGAAGGAAGACGTACTGGAAAATGTGGGGCATGCTTGGCATCTCCTCACTGGGCCATTGAATAACTAGGTAGTTGATTTTTAATACTCGCAACTCTCAGCAGATGCTGAAAACTTTGAACCTAAATCTTGTACCACTGGTAGACAATAGTGGGAGCAGAAAGTACAGAAAACAGCCCCAGCTTTCTGAGGACTAGCTGAGTGCTCTTCTGTCGTACATTGGTGCTGTATGCTAGCACTTTCCCCAAAGTGTTAGTGCTTTACCAGTGTGTATTAGACGGTCAACCCTCATGAATTTTCATTGGAAGTTCAAGCAGTAGTTCTAAGCCTTCTAGTGGAACCAGCATTAGAGGGGTCTTTCTGAGAGTGTGGGAGAGTAGTGGGACAGACATGATGCCTGCGCTTGTAGTCATGTGAAGTGCATAATATGCAAGTGCTCCGGGATGCTCTGAGCTCCTGCTAGTTTGCAAATCCACGTGTATCTTCTGGAAAAAATGGAGGAATAACATGTCAAAGAAGGCTCATTCGGTTACGGTGAAGGCTGCAAGGCTACCAACACAATGCTGGATTCCCTTCTTATAGAAGAGTAAATCTACAGTCAGGCATAG
The DNA here is from genome assembly GCA_026170595.1 of Plestiodon gilberti rubricaudatus. NCBI lineage: Eukaryota > Metazoa > Chordata > Lepidosauria > Squamata > Scincidae > Plestiodon > Plestiodon gilberti. The sequence goes on from JANXHW010000005.1 coordinate 114,468,381, forward strand.
GGAGAGAGACTTCAGATGTTATAAATAAAGCCTTGGAAGCTTTATATTCAGAATACCTTCATTCAGAGGACAGAAAAACTAAACCAATATTAGCCATTTCTTGTTGGTGTCAACATCCCACAATATCTCATAATGACACAAAGTTTTTCAGGTTACTCAGCAGTTTGTTTCATGGGTCATAAAATATGTAACACCTGTCTTTAGCTCCATAGGTCACAGAAGTATATTGCATCATCTATTTCTCTGGGGCAACAGTAGGTGCAGAGCCAGTGAGTCCAACTCCAAATTCTCAAGTTCAGGGTTCCTGTCAAGTAGCTGACTTTCACACACCTGAAGTCAGCTATAGGTTAAGGTAAAGGTATCCCCTGCTCGAAAGCCAGTTGTGTACGACTCTAGGGTGCGGTGCTCATCCCCATTTCTGGCCGAAGAGCCAGCGCTGGCCGAAGACGCTTCCGCGGCCATGTGACCAGCATGACTAACAGAACGCTGTTACCTTCCCGCCGCAGCGGTACCTATTTATCTACTACTTGCAATTTCTTGCTTTTGAACTGCTAGGTTGGCAGGAGTGTTGGGTCACATTAACAGGTCAGTTTTATTTTGTAGTATTATGACTGATATTAAACACAAATCCATACAGAATACGTAAAATGTAGGATTTACATTTTACGTATTCTGTATGGATTTGTGTCGCCACACAGGAACTAGGTGCTGCTTCATAATGGAATAAGTGGTGATTGAGTGAGTGTGTGTGTGTGTGTGTGTGTGTGTGTGTGTGTGTGTGTGTGTGTGTGTGTGTGTGTGTGTGTGTGTGTGTGTGAAAGAGAGAGATCTGTGATCTGGGGGTCAGTAGATGCAAAGAGATTCTCTCCTGCCCCTGTAATACAGGAAAAGAGCTGAATCCCCCCTTACAGAAAGAGAGGAGATCATCCTTCCTTCCCATGAAGCAGTATGGAGTCCTGGCTTCAGGTGACAGATTCACCTGAACATGACATTGCCACCATGTTCTTACCTTCAACCTCCATCTTTGGGTCAGTTCATGCAGGCAGGTACAGGTATGTTGCCTGATCACACTTGCTGCCTCGCCGCTGAATGTGTGAAAGAACCAGCTTTATTGGAGTCAGATTGGGACAAGTAATGGAAACTACCTTTTGCCATTTGACCTGTGTTGGCTTGTCTGTGCCTATGAAATCATCACTTGATGCCGCGGTCATCAAGTGGTGAACTTGAATGCGTGAACCAGCCCTGTGTTCCGCTACAAAAAAAACTCCCGTCTAAAGAGGTGAGGGATAGCATTTTGATCTTTTCACTTTAGGTGTGTCAATGTCAAAGAACTGGACAGAATCATGAAAAGAGAGGGAATTTCAGCTGCTTCAGCTGGCATAGGAATGATGGTAGGAACTCCCTCTCATGTATTTGATCTCCATTCAGGGTCTGAGAGCGCCCCCAAGAAAGCAAAAGATTCCCTGAGTCATATAAGAAATACCCAATACTCTGTCCCAGGCATGTGGGAGAGGAGAGGTTTGTTCTTTCTCCGTGTGCCATTTTCCTGCTGCAAATCACCGCCTGAAGCAACCGTTTGCTCCTACAGGAGCAATTTAAGGGAAACGGCATGAGGGGAAAGAGAATGAGCCACCATGCTTCTCCCCATGTGTCCTGGTCTCCATCCCTCGTGTGCAAGTAAGAAGTGTTTCTGGATGAAAGCATCCTTCTGCTGCAAGTTTTACTGGTACATCTAGTCGGCATTGGTCCATGGCAAGGGTGCTGCTGCTGCTCCATGTTCAGGCTGTCTAGAGAAAGTTATGTGCAAGCTGGTTGTGGGGAGCCAACCAGAGCTGGCTCTTAACGTGAGGTGAGGAATGATGGGGCTGCTAGTGAAATTAAATTGATCTGAAATGTTTTCCAACGTACCTATTAAACAGATTGCCTCTTAAGATGATGGCTTTGCAACTTAAATTGAACAGCTCCTTTTGTTAGACATAAACAGAAATGACCCGAGTCATCCTCTGTGTTCTTAATAAATTTAATGGTAAATCTGCTATTGAAGAGTGTGGGAGTGTTTGTATAGAAGGAGAGGAATAGCTGAAAGTAAGCATTCTGTACTGTGGAAGTATGCCGGAATTGACTGGTGTAGAGTGTGTCTCTCCCCCCCCCCCCCTATTTACATGACTTCATTAAAAGAAAACACACACACACACACACACACACACACACACACACACACACACACACACACACACACACACACAAACCAGAATCTGTGTTGTAATTTACTTTCCCGTTAAGTGATGATGGATTTTGTTGCAAGCTTCAGTGAGGCATTTCAAATGAGGCGTGATACTTTTGAATCTCCCATATTGTGCTGCCACAGCTTGACAGTCCTTGGGGTGTTCAGGTGTGTAATTTTTCTTTTATGTTTTTTAGAGGAAAAATCCAGGTGTGTAGAAGTGATGGGTGTTCAACATTGCTTTCTCTAAAACAGCAGCTCCATTTTCAGTAGGGGTGGGGTGGGTAAGCTTTAGGATTTGCCTGAATCGTACTATCACAAGACAGCTTAAAAGCGTGTCAATGTAGAGAATATTTCTGGTGAACCGGTCTTTGCTTGGAGATTGCAGAAAATCAAAACAATGGAATTATTTGTGCCTGGAAGGACTTTCTCTCCCTTCCTTTGTCAAGCAGCTGTGTTCTTTGTTGAGATCCTCTTCTTTCTCAAGGGCTTTCCTTCTCCACCCGAGATAAATGTTGCCTGGGAGGGGATTATTCCTTGGGGGCTTCCTGAGGCATCTTGTTGGCCACTGCTAGGAAAGAGGATGTTGAACCTTTGGTGTGATCCAGCAGGACTTGCCCATCTTATGTTCTCAGCCGCATCTCTGCTGCACCTGCACTTACGTCAGACCTTTCCCATTACTCATGTGTCACTCAGACCACCTTGAGAAGTTTTTATAGTGGAAAGCAGAGTTGAGATGGAAACAAATTACATAAATATAAATTGTTGATAGTACATCTTTCCATTCTTTTAAGAAACTAGGGATGGACTAGTAGATGAAATTATCCCATGTTATGCTTGCAACAACCCTGTGAGGTAGTAGGTTAGGTTGAGAGTGACTGGCCCAAGGCCACCCAGTGAGCTGCTTGCCTGAGGAGGAATCGGAACCCAGGGCCCCCTGGTCAAAGTCAGACACTCTGGCTGGTGGATCACCTTGTCTTGTTTGTGTCACACACATCACTTGCATATCTTCTGAACAGAGACTATCTATGTTCTGTGCTTTCCACCTTACCTAGCCCACTTCTGGAGAGAAACAGAATGTTAAATGGAAAGTACAAACACACTTCTCTTTATACAGAAGAACTATGAAATGACAACGGAGCCTCCATTGGCCGGGGAAGTGCCAAAGCACATACACATCACCTCTGAGGAGGTGATTCATTACGTGAATTGCACCCATAAAGTGCGTCAGACAAAGATTGGAAGGGTGTCGTCTCTTCAGCCGCATTGCCTCAGGGTTTCTGTTTCTGTTCCCTCCCCGCTCTGAATATATTTGCCTCACCAAAGCCTTTGTGACCTTCAGTAAGATGTATAACAGGGACCTGTTTGGGTCATGTGTCATCGTCGGCCGTTCCCCCCCCCCCCAATGGCTTCTCACTCAACCCACCTCTTTTATTTTCGGTAGACAGTTGCCAAAAGGAATATATTTAATAAACCCGAGAACGTTTTCTCCACAGAAGAGCTAGGCTTTTGACCTTAAGTTGTCCCCTCCCACATTTTATCTCCGAAGGAAGCATTAAACTTTGTATCCCGAAGGGTAGAATAGCCGTTTTGAAGCTCATGATCTATGGCCTCTGTTTCTCAATTATTGATTGGGTGAGTACTCGGTGGTATTTAGGTTCCCCACGATTATTCAATGCAGTGGAAAGAGAACTTCCCATCGCTCTCCTTACCTTCAGCCTCCAGGCCGCCGCCACCGGAGCCTCCGGTCTGGTCTTGCGCGGGCCAGACTGGATGGAATCGGGTCCGGTCTTGCGCAGGCTGGACTGGATCTGCCCCGGGGTCTGGAGACGGCCCGCGGGCCGGAGGTTCCCCACCGCTGCTTTACATAGATGGAAGCAAGTCTCTCGAAGTTCAGTGGAGCTTACTCCCAGGTAAACATGCACAAGTTTGCCATCTTGTGTGTAATGATATACTACTGGACAATTCAGTGTCTTGCTGTTGTTGTACTGTATATCCAGATTTCTTGCTACTCCTTAATTACTTCATCGGAATGCTTGTGTACTGATTCCTGCTGTTCTTGTCCTTTTCAGAACACTCCTGCAACAGTTGCAGAGGCTCCAAGCCATGGTGGCTGGCAGACTGTCTCGTTCCTGCAAAGCTGCTAGCACACAAACGGGAACCTGTCTCATGGTGAGCCCTCTTAGGGCCATCACTGGCCGTTCTTGGGTCTAGTCGTTTGGCCACAGCTGTTGTGGGGTGGGGTGGTTGGAGAAACCAGTTCAAAGCATATGTGTGCACGTGCACTGCAGTTCATGTGGTGCTTTTCTCCGCCCAGTTGTGGTCATGTGAGCACCAAGAAGAGGACAGTGGTGGTGGTTGACTTCAGTAGTGAAAATGACCAAGCCAGCCTTCAGTTTCATCTCTGTGGAGGACCTGTGGCAAGCACTGACAATGCCAAGATGAAAGTCAGCAGCCTGATTTTGGCTGGGAGCCTAGGTTGCACTCATGGTAAACCTGTAGGTTTTCTTTTCACTGGGTAGCAGATTAGAGACCTAAGAGTCGAAGAGCTCCAAAAGCCAGTCCTGGTAAAGAAATTGTCACATGAATTTCACTTCACGTCTTTAGTTCCTCTCACTGTCTCAGAATCCTACCGTATATTATATTCAATTATACTCCTCATAAAAAGCTCCCTGCCTGTAGAAACCTAGCAAGCCAGGGTGTGCTGGCTTGTGCACTAGCTTTCCTTGGATGGGGAATTTTTGATATATAGAGTGCATTCAAACACGTAATTGTTCCGCTTCCTTATGAAACGATACCGTCCTTGAGCCATCTGCTTGTGGGTTGACTTTCTATAGTTAGTAACTCTGACTGTGTTTCTGTTTCCTTCTTGCTGTATCAGTTGAAGAGGGGAAGCTGCTTTGAGACTATTGTCCCTGTATTTACCTCTCAAGTATCCTTTTTGCTCCTGTTATTCCCCCTTCCCTGTGTGAGTCTTCTCACTGTCAGTAGGTCCAGTTAGGTTACTTTTTTAAACACATGGTGCCATCGGAATAAGTTGCCCAAGGCCTGCCCGCTGTACTGTTATGAAACAACATTGAAATTCATGTCACAGCCTCGTCTAGCCGAGACGGATTTCTTACCTTTGCTAGTTTTGCAATAAGTAGCTCATCTGAGTCAAACGGCTGCAGAACATCCAGGGTGCCATGCTAATGTTAAGGCTGATCTACACGACAGCGTCGCGGAGCGTTTTTTAATCTGGCGGAGCCGCCGGACCTCCGCCCCACTGCCGCGTACTCCAAGTCGAGTGTTCTATTTTTTAGGGGGCGTGACGGCAGAGCTTGGAGGTGGCTTGCGGAGCTGCTGCAGCCTACCCAATCACAGGAGAGGGGGGGAGGGTGGCTGAATGCCAATGTGAACGACAACCAATCACCTTGGAGGTTACATCCACACAGCAACTGCGCTTTCTTAGGAAGGCGGGACAACATGAGGGGCAACAGGCTTGAAGACACTCCCCCGCTTCTAGCGCGGAGGCGCCAGGCAGAGGCGACGGCGGAGCCTCTGCCTGTCGTGTAGATCAGCCTTATGATGTGTCTTGTGTTAAGCTGGATGCTTGTTGCATCTGTGTTTCTGGTTGCAAACATTCTATCAAATGATAAATACAACTTAGGAAAATGAAACCCCCTGAACTGCACATTATTTGCTTGGTTTTGATGTTAGTTCTACTGGATTGATGTTCAAACTGGATTTATGCGCAATGAGTTGTTGTTTTGTCATGTATTATTTGAACGTGTGTTTTTTCTTTCTTTCTGCCAGGTGGTTGTATTGTGCTTTGCAATTTGTTTTGGCAGTTTCTCGCAGAGTTTTGGGCCGAATTCCTCTGTCACAAAGGCAGTGCTACCCACCCAGCATTCCATACCAGAATCATATACAGCCTCCATAGGTGAGTGAACACTCTTTGGGGTTGGCAGTTATCAGTTTGGAAAGGAATGAAAGTTAGAGTCTTGGAATCTGTAGCATTTTTAGGTGTTCTCTGGCTATGGAGGAAACGGGAAACATAAGTGAATTCTACTTCCTGTTTTCACACGGTGCTGCAATGAAGACTTGTGCAGAGGGAGCTTGCTTAATCAGGAAGAACCACAACCAGATCTGTATGACTGGCATTTGCCAGGACGTAGCTGGCCTTGGGTGCCACCTACGGCCCCTTACTGAGCCATCACCAACCTGCTTCTGACAACCTTGTGATGGTGTGCTCCACCATAGGATCTCCAGAAGTAGATGCCTGTGGCAAGGATAGCAGCGGGGGACAGCTGAGTCTGTATTGGGGAGCAAGTTGATGAGGAGACTTGGAGGTCTACTTCAGCTCTGGAGAGAGCCGTGACTCAGTAGCAGAACATATTCTTTGCCTGCAGAATGTTCCACCAGTCATAGGCATCTCCAGTTTAAAAGTTCGCAGGTGGCGTGGCAAAGCTAGAAAAGGGGGAGCACCTCTGCCAGCTAGAATAGACCTTGGAGACAGGGGTGGATCTACTATGGAACTAATGAAGCTTGAGCTTCAGGACCCCTAATTCCAGAGTGGCCCCAGAAGCAGAAGCGACTTTAGTCCACATTGCTTAAAATTTTTGGGTCTACTGTATAAGGTTTTTTAAAAATATAATATAGTGTAATTTAATATTTTGACTGTGGTCTTTTCTGTGTTTTATTTCATCATTCTACGATGCATCATGCATGTGTGTAACATTTCCCTAATTTTCATTCCCCCATAACTTGAAAACTATAAGGCATAGGAAATTTTTATTGACATGTGAGATAATTCAGTATAGCAATTTTGATCAAAATCTGAGATGTAGTGGTTAAATTTTGCTTTTTTAATATGGTGATCTGTCGTGGTCATCCAGACCTCATTTTCTGGTTGCGAAGGGCCCCCCATAATAGTTCAAGCTACAGGGCCCCAAAAATGTAGGTCCACCACTGCTTGGAGAGCCAGTGTTAGTACTGGGCTAGATGAACCAATGGTGTGAGTCCGTACAAGGCAGCCTCATTGGTTGAATCATACCTGAATCCATAAGCAGAATCCTAACAGAAACTCTTCCCTCCACTAAAAATAGTGTGTGATGATCAAAGACCAAAGTCAGTGAATTTCCCTGCTGTCCAGAATGTCTGGCCCCTTGTGCCTGAGATTGCATTCCATCCCTTTATCTCTGTAGTGAGGTCGAGGAGCCTGCTGAATTATGAGGGATCGCGCCCGCTGGAGGAGCAACATCTCTCTGACCATAGCAACGCCTTGGACAGGCATCTGGATGCCTCCAAATATTCAGTCCCCTCCTTGGAATCTGTGTCCAGGGCACAACACGATGAAGTGACAGAGATCACAATAGCCAATGAAACGAGGCTAGAGAAGTCAGTACTGTTGGGGCTGCAGCCACACAGGTGAGTGAATGGCAAAGAGGAGGAAGAAATTCTGCCTGTGACTCAATTGGCTGTGAATATCTAGACTGGATACATACTACTGTGGAGAAGAGAAGAGTTTAGTCACTTGCTCTGGGGAAGATAGTCACTGCCACAGGGCCAAGCTACAAGATGCGTTAAATGTGTAGGTTGTCCCTTGAGTGCTTTTTGGGTGGGCTTTCTGGTAAATAGGATCCTCAGTGTGAATGTGAGATCCTGGATTGGGACCGTGATATGGGAAGAGGGGAGCCTCCCAATCCAGATCCTGTCCCCCACTATAGCTGCTGTTTGTCCTGGGAAGGAAAATTGCCTGAGAAGTAGTACGTGTAAAAAAGATCTGGGTGTTTTAATAGATGACAAGCGAAACATGAGCCGGCAGTGTGATGCTGCGGCAAATAAGGAAAATGAGATTCTAGGCTGCATCAACAGAAGTACAGTATCAAGACTGCAAGAAGTAATGGTACTGCTGTATTCTGCATTATTTGGACCCCACCTGGAATATTATGTCCAATTCGGAGTATCAGTTTAAGAGGGATATTGACAAACTGGAGTGGGTCTAGAGGAGGAGTATCAGGAAGATGAGGGTGCTGGAGACCATGTCCTAGGACAGTGGTTCCCAAACATTTTTGACCTGCGGCTCCCTTGTCCGTTGGCGACCCTTGGCCACGGCTCCCTATGACCTTATGTTGATGCCTGCCCAATTGGCACTGCACTGTTTTCCAAGAGGATTCCGTGGCACTCCGCGGCTCCCCTGGCTGGTTTCTGTGGCTCCCCTGGGAGCCGCACCTCCCAGTTTGGGAACCACTGTCCTAGGAGGATGTTGGGCATGTTTAGTCTGGGGAAGAGACTGTTTAGACTAGTTAAGATAACTCTCTGTACATATCTGAGGGGCTGTCATGTGGAAGATGGAGCAGATTTGTTCACAGTTGCTATGGAGGATGGAACAGGACAAATGGTTGAAATAACATGGAGGATTTTGATTAAGTTTGAGGAAGAACTTCCTTTCGGTGCAAACAGTTCGGCAGTGGAACAGTCTGCTTCGGAAGGTGGTAGAGCCTCCATTGCTGGAGGTCTTTAAGCAGAGTCCGGATAGCCGTCTGTCAGAGATGTTGTGGACAGCTTGCATTGGTAGGGGGTTGGACTCACTGATCTTGTAGGTTCCTACCCACTGTGCGAGTCTATGAATATGCAGTTTGGCCCATAGTGAGGGGGAAGAAAGTAGAGCCAGTGCGTCAGGATGAGTGAGCAGTGGCGGGCAAGTATTCCAAATGTGCTGGGAAGCATCCTCCAGCCGCTGGCAAGAAAAGAACCTCCTTTTTTTCTTTTCCAGAGCTCAGGAGTAGAGCACATGCTTTGCATTCAGAACGTCTTAGGTTTGGTCCTCCGCATCTCCAGTTGTATGTTAAAAGGATTTCAGGTAGCAAGACTGGAAAGGTCTCTTCCTGATACTTTGCTGCCGCATAACAAAGCATAGATTTGAACAATGTGAATTGCTGCAGAAGTTAGAAAAATAACAATAGAAAACACTCTTATGATTTTTTTTCTTTCTGCATCTACTGCCGTTTTGTAGTAACTGAATTTCTATCACTTCTGCTTATAGAGTCGACTCAGAACTGGATGCAAATGAGACGTTAAAAATCATTGAAATTGACAGAAGAGTTAATGCTACATCTTAGAAGGAAAACAGAATAAGGGATTTTTTTTTCTCATTCCTTCCTCTTCTCTTCAACCAAAGGTCTGAGGAATTTGTGACTGACAGTGAGTGGAAAAGGCAAGAGTGGAGCATTCGTCTGATTTCTGCGCTGGCTTGGGTTCAAGGAAGTGACTTTTGGTCTGCAGCTCTTGTTCTTTCCCCCTCCCCCCCCATCTCCAACTTGCATCCTTTTGCTGCCTTTCCCCTCCTGCAGCCAATAGGGAGGATTTAAAGGCAGCTGGTACCAAAAGGTGTTGCTGGTAGGGATATGATGGGAGCAGGCATACCTCCAAGCAGAAGTGCAGCAGGAATGTGTGCTGGATCAACCAAGCAGGGCTTCTGTTAGACAAAGCAACTGCTATTTTCACAGTATCTTATCGATTAATCAAAATGTAAGAAAGGGGTTTTAAGAGACTGTAGGGGCTGTGCCAGAGTTGAGGTTCAATCTGTAGTGCTTGGACAGAGGATGAGTTTCCATCATTGGATTTTTTACAGGGAAATGTCGCCATCAGATAGCAAACATCCTTCAGTGATCACTTGTTCTTATAAATGTGTCCCCATGTGGTGAATTTAAAAACTCAGCCATGGGAAAGACATTTTTGTTTAGTAGGAGAATTGGACTGTAGTTGTAATTTTCTCAGTGATGGTGGGTGGGAATAGCCAGGTAATCGAATTCTGGAAGAACATGATGGAGTTCCAGATAAAAGCATTTTCATCTGCATCCCTCGCTGAGCTTAGAGATCTTGGGAGCACCAACAAGCCTGCAGTTTCCATCATTGACCTTGGTAATCTTAGAAGAATTCAGTTACCAGATATTTTCACCTCATAGTGGCATTTTCCCATAAAAATGGGACGTGTATAGGTTATGACCTGTCATATTTTATCGTGCAGAAAAATGGGAAAAGCTCAAATTAGTTGGATGAATCCCCAGCAAGTCATTTGTATGCATCCCTTAATGGTGCTTGTACGTTGTGTTACTATAGATGGGCCTCACCCTTCTTGTAACATAGATACTAATAATAGATACTAATAATAGGGGAGCTGGATTACTGCACACCAGCATCCTAAATCCCGCAGCTATGAAAGCTGAATTCTGTAAAATTGATTGATTGCAGGGGTTAAAAAACCTGCTGAAACCAATTTTTTGAGTGTAAATGGAGATTTTGTTCAGTGTTGACCAAAGTAGGTTCTGTGTGGAGTTTCTGCCTGACCCCTAAAATCTCCAACTAGGTTCTCCTTATTACGGAGGAATCCTATGCATGTCTGCTCAGAAGTCAGCCCCACTGTGTTCAGTGGGGCTTACTCCCAGGAAAGTGTGCATCAGATTTCAGCCTTGGTCTCAACTCATTTAGCCTGTGTTGCCTTTGCTTTTTAAACCTTTTCACCTCCAATCGGACACTGTATAAAATTCTATTAAAACACTATTAAAAATAAGATTGGGATTGATAGGAAATCTGGTAGCTTTACTAGCTCCCATGATTTGTGGCTTGGCCAAACAATAAACCAACATCCTTGCTTAATACACAATCAAGAAAGTCTGTTCAAAGGCAAAAATGTTCTTTTTTGCCTTTTCTCCCTTTGCTTCCTCCCTTCCTATGTATGAGCACACAACGCAATACCCGATTCTCCCAGTGGTAACTATAATCAAAAAAGAAACGGACAAAGCTGTTAGTTCCTCTCTCTCCTTTCTGAGAAAATGGCATCAGTTGAACTAAATTGGCTTGAAAACCAGTTTTCAGGTTGTTGTTTTTCCCAATTTCCTGTACAGATGAGGCCTCTGGTTGCTCAGATTCCTCTGCCTTTCCTACCCCCCCCTTCAGTTGTAAATAGTATTTATTAGTTCCCCCACCATCACCATTTCAGCTGGCAGCCGGAATAATGAGCAGAGGCCATGAAATATCTCCGAGTCCAAATGCTCTTAGTAGATATTGAGCAATTTCCAAACTTCATTTTAGCTTCCTAGAATTAAACATAAGATCAATGCAATCATTTATTCAAGCTTTTCCTTCCTGACTCTTCCTCTCCCCCCCCCCCAAGTTATACCAGTCCTCAAAGCAGGTGGTGTTGCAATGAAAACCAGCAAAGGTTTAATATCCTGCCTTACTTGGCAAGTTCCAAGCTAAGCTCAAATGATCAGAACTTCCTGCTTTGAGCACCAGAGGCCAATTTTTGTGATCACGACATTCAGTAAACATCTGCTCTGGTTCCAAAGACCTAGTAGTGAAGATTGTTCATACATTTGCCACGATGTATTTGGCTTTCCAGGTCAGTAACCATCATTCTAGTGGGTATTAGAAGGAATTGCTAATGTGGATATCTGAAGAGTAGAACCCACAAGCCCTCCCTCAACGCAGCTTCCAGGGACCTGTGATGCAATTATAGCTGCCTGCTTAGATCTTTCAAAAACGATGCCCTCAATTGCTTTCCAGTGGGATTTTTCAGTATAATCTGGAATGGCTCTACAGGGAAATGTCAAACTTTGACAAACAATGGCTGTCGCATGCTTTCTGTTACATGTCCACTTATGATGCTGTCTGTGTCCAAAGTTCTCCTTGTCATTGATTGCACATCTCTGTAGCTGTGAGACTATTAGAAAGCTGGCGGGTGGGCTGCAAAAGAAGAGAGCATTATTTTAAACTCTGTATTTATGGAAATCAGACCTGGGCTCGGTGATGCTTCTTGATCATGTTATTAGGGTGTAGATAGTGGCTTTCTTTTGCTTTGTAAATACTGTCATTCTACTCCTACTTTCCCCCCTTGTATTCACTATTTTTACATACAAATTAGTGTATTTCAGCTTGGTTTGGAACAAGACTTTTGCTGATGTAAATTGGTGGTTTTCTATTTTACACCAAGCTGAAGATCTGTCCCTCTTTCTTCAGCTATTCTTAGCAACATAGTCCAGTTCTTGATTATAAATCTGATGTTAATGTCAAATGCCCATTTCCCCCTTTTTGGACTAGTTCTGTATGTGGGTTTCTTTTGCTGCTGCTGTTTGAACCTTCAGTTTTGAGGAATGGATGCTGTCTAGATGCAGTTTGGCTGTCAGTCAAATGAATGAGTAACATTAATTGCTGCATTAGAAAGGATTTCCATGAAGAATTAGGGCTCTTTAATGCCAGAAGTCCATTGTGCAAACACCCCCCATTTCCCCCCCCCCCCACAGCATAAGGCATTGTATATTTAGCATCCTTTTCCCCACTCTGTGACAAAAATAGTTCTCCTGTAATTGCTAATTGGAAACAGGCCATTTTTTTGGATAGTTTTGAAGGTGAAACAGTAGGCCACTGATCCAGCAACTAAGAAAAAAGCCGGCCTTTTAAAAGTTCATATTCACTTCCTAGTTTGGTTCTGCTGAATGCTCTTCAAGCAGAAATTTGGATCAGATCCAAATCTAACATTCCAAACATGCTATGGGATTTTCTGTAGTGGGATCTCTCCCTTCTCTCCTGAAATATATGTGAGGGGCATATAATTTGGCAACTGAGAGAGGTTCACACGTTTCTGTAATAATGTTCCTGGAAAGACATCAGAAAGCTGAGAGAGAGAGAGGAAACTGTATTAAGCTGTGCTTAGAGAATCTCTGACGTTTTGCCTCGGACAGAACATACCCCCCCCCCCAAGCCATGCCCATGTTCCCATCAAGCGTAGTCAGGAAAAGTATTTCTCAATGCAGGGTTAAGCACTGCTCTGACAACACCAGCCAGTAGACCAATCGTCTCTCTCCACCCCTTCCTCTGTTTGCATATTTGAGAATTCTGAGCTTGTGATGTCAAATTGTGCCATGCTGCAGATCTGGTAATCTTGTCCATTTAGCATAACAATTGCCTGCATAGACTGATAGTGTACCCCTCTGATCACTGAGGGAGGCAGGATTACTTTATGAGTTTGCTCTCCACCCACCCCCACCAGTAGCACATGTTTGAATACACATTCCCACTATTTCATGGGCATCACGTGAACTGAAGCTGTAGAGCATGCGTACACATGTGCACCCCACACTCCTATAGGAGGGGCCATAGTTCAGTGGAAGATCATCTCCTTTGCATGCAGAAGGTCCCAGGTTCAATCCCTGGCTTCACTAAGTAGGGCAGAGAAAAATTCCCATCTGAAATTCTGGAGAGCTGCTACCAGTCAGTGTCGACAACCTTGACCTAGAATGATGGATCAATGGTCTGACTCCATACAAGGCAGCTTCCTGATAATTTGCATGATTAGGGGTGCAAACCATGCCTAAATAATATTGGAAGGTAGACCTACCTAGGGAGGGCAAAACAGAGTTCTTAGTGTGCACATGAAAAAATTGCACATTTCAATCAGTGTGGTAATTTTTGGTGATAGACAGTAGAAGTCCCAGTAGATGTTTTTGACTTGGAAAGAAATCTTCCGAGTCTTCAGAAGGATTATTGCCTGATTTCTTGCAAAAAGGAAAACGAGAAGAGAAAACCTTGTAAGCAAGGCCCTTGAAATAGCTCCAAATAGCTTATCTTTAGGTAAATTTAAATTATATAACCTTAAGCATACACATTTTGCCAGGTTATTCTGAAATTTGACAATTTTCAAAGTCCTTGCTGAGCTCTTTCCCACTATGATTCCTTCTCTTTCCTAATATTTCCACTACATTGTCTTTCAATGCTCTAGTCCTTTTCCCCCAAATAATTAAATTCTATACAGGCAGGATAACCCACAATTTTGCAAAGTATATTCTCACAGTGAGAACATTTTCTTGTCCATAATTTGAGGATTCTGCTTGCAAAATTTAGGGATTTTTTTTTATTTTTTGCAGAAATTGGGGTCTCCAGTACAGGGTTGGCTGGCTAAAATGCTCAAATCACCGCTCTAGAACTGACAGGTGTAGATGTTCCTGCTAGTTTGCAAGACCATTTTCCAGTCCTATCTTTTGGAAATGGTTCAATGTGGTAAAAGGTGATTGTCAATTCTGTCAGTACACAAAATGATTGGCCCGTGAACTGGAAAAATCATGACCTCCAGATGGAAAACACTCCTCATTTAATTTGCAAAGGCAGTGGTTTTCAAATTTTTAATCTCAGGAAGCTGTATTCAGGGTGTCTCATCTTCCAAGGAACTCTGCAGATCTGCACAAATAAAGAGAATAAATATCTGGCACAGAGCTCCAGTGAAATACACTTTGACCCACAGCCAGATGGTTTATCCCTGAGGAGATCCCACATTAATGGGTCATTCAGACACAGCCTCAGGCTATGTGGGATTTCCTCATGGATAAATAGGTGTGTCCATTGTAGAAGATTCTGAGGCATGTTCTAGGCTGCACACTTGGTTAACATGGGACACTGGCCACGCCTGTTGGCTTCACCATAGCCCAGCATGGATGTGGTATGTTCCTGGAACAAACCTCACAGTTCTGAGTTCACATTGCAGAGAAAGATCAGGAGTGAGGGGTAAGTTGTCAAAGAAGCTAGTCCACATTACTAAACTCATGGAGGAACCCAAAAGATGTTCCTGAGAAACCATAGGGTTCATGACCGGAACACAGTTTAAAAATCTCTGTTCCAAAGCAGGCATGAAAAACATTGTACCTGGTTGGGTTGCTCCCTTCCTTATTTTCATATGTTTCTCTTCTTTGTCCTTCCTCAGAATGCAATATGCAGAATTATTTCCTCACTGTGTTTTCATGAGTCTGTATAATTCACATGTCTCTAAAAAGGGAATACAGAAGAAATGGAGATGAGCAATGGGTCATAAGTGTATCTCTTTAAACAAATGTGGTGGTCGCACCTGAACTTTATGATGTAGGAGTTTAGATTTTGTGCACTTGTCTGTGATGTTGTCTGTACAGACATATTTGCAGGATGATGCCTTCATAGATTGAGCTCCAAAATGGAGGACGTGTTATGCAAACAACTGAAGTTTTGTTTCTAGTTCTATAGTAGTCGTGTTTTATTCGGCAGCTTCACCATCTGATCTGGTTTAATCAACGGTGATGTATCTTAATTTGTAAACTGTAGCTGTGATGAGAACTCTTCTCTCTCTCTCTCTCTCCCCCCCCCCCCCCGGTGTGTAGAAATGTGTACTACTTATTAGCGTCCTTGCTTGTGTTGATACCTGTCTTTGGTAGCCAGTCTGTAGACTAGACTTGATACAGTATATGTAAAAGAAATCCTTATACCAATCTTTCTCTTAGGATGCAATGAAGTGCCACTCCTGTTACCTGATATTCCAGCTGCGAATGCCTTTTGAGACTAGTAACTTAGATGGCCTCCTAGCATACAGACCCCAACCTTTTCCATTAGTGAAACTTCACATTTGTGATGGTGCTGAATTGTAGGCTCTGTTGCCAGCATTTAAGGTTGTACTGCTGTGGGAAGAACCATGGTTGCCATGGATTTCCACATAAAGTGGGTTTCTGCTCATGGATTTCTAAGGACCTGAAACCAGCTGCCTAACCCGCTGAAATCTGCACATTTTCAATGAACCGAAGCTCTGTCCCTGGGGACATGAGAGAGCTGTACAGTCTTTGAGCCAGCATGAAAGGGCAAAGCTCCAGGAAAGTCCTTCACATTTGTCTCCACAGTTTGACAAGATGGATTTTTCCACAGGACTCCCAAGGAGCCTGGTTATACACATCTCTAGGTGGAAAGGCTTGAGGTGGTTTATATGCAGAATTAAATTTGTCTTGGTAGAAGATCTGGAATGGACCTTCTCTCCTCACAAAACCTACCTCACTTTACATCGCAAGCCTAAATACATTCAACCTGATCTAAAGCACATGGGAACTCCAGTGTGCAGACTAAGTTCCCACCTAAGCAAGAACTTCCCCATTGGCTTTCATGTCAGGACCAGTTGTGGGCTTGAGTCCCTATTAATGCACATGATGCGAAACCAGGGACAATGAATCAATGGTACTTGCTTCCACATAATGGCAGTGGTCCAGTAGCATGGAGATTCCATGTCGGCTATGGAAAAGCAAAAATCAGTATGTGCCTTGAGTGTGGATTTTATTTTTTTCCATAGAACTGAGAAGGCAAAGGAAGGATACCTTTCTTTTGCCTTGAAAGTGTGACCTGCAGCATCACATGATGACATGGATGCGTGAAATGGGGCTTTACAGCTCTAACAGCACAAACTTGCAAATCGCCCAAAGCCCCTTCGAAAAAAAAATACATACAAAAAACACAGTATAAAAAATATCACATTTTAAAACAATAAAAACAATTAATGAAAATTAATTCACAATTCACACATTCAGCTACCAGCCATCAAGCATAGACAAATGAAGTGGTCCATGCATGGGGGAGCCAGCTGAGCGCACAAGCCTCTTGCTGTTTTGCTGGGCCTTGCAAGGCTTCTTTTTGCAAATACGGAATTAGACTTGGCTCGTACATGGCTCATTTAATGTTTTGTGCAGTACACAACGCAACAGTGACATGCTCTGGAAATGGGCTTTCCAGTGTAAATTGTTTCCTAAAATGTATCATTTGACTTCTCGTTTATTGGTTCTGCCCTTTTTATAATGTTTTCTTCAGCATGGTTCTTCTCTATAATTTTTTATGGATATGAGTGGAAAAATTAGCCACATGTGCAACAGAATCCTCCTGCTCATTGGGGCATTTCTCAATCATAGTTGAGCATCAGAAGCACTTGTTCATGCCCTATGCATTTAGGGCCTTATGGGCAAGACATCACTAAATGCAACAGCATCTGTGCTAAACTCTAGCCCCTACCCATTAAGTAAACACAGCAGTTTTGCACCCAGTTAACCTTAATCTTCTAGACTCGACCAGATTAAGCATGTGTTCATGAGTTGCAGGACTGCAACCATGAGTTGTAGCTGTAGAAGAGCCAGACTTCCTAAACTGGACCTTCTACCCAAACATTTCAGTTGTTTTTCCACTGTGTGAATATGCAAATATATTTTGTGATTTGCATTTAAATAGAATGGTCCTATATGGAAAATGGCCATTATTTAGCAAAGTACATGAGAAGAAATCAGAAAAAAAAATATCTAGTAAATTATGAAAGTGCCTTTTTAACTTAACAAAAAAAGCTTCGGATGTCCTTTGCTATATTGGTTTCATACTTTCTGTTAAATATTGACCTTTATTATCCTTTTGTATTGTCATTTTTCTATATGCACTTCTCTTCTAGGTGTGATCATTGTGACCTGGGGGAGGGTGGGAAGACGTTTTGTGTAAAAACAAACACCCTGTTTTATGAAGCAGACAAGCCTAAAACCAAAAAGCAAATTAAGTGCTTTCTTTTTTATGTAGCTCAGTACAGTACAGTATAGTGAAAGTATGTTATGCTTCATCCATTTCTTGCAAATAAATATTTTCCTAAAGAAAAAACTTTTTCTGTCATTCTATTACAATTTGTTTATCTATGTGGAACAGTTTCCTGATTGTTTTTTTTAAATAAAACCACATCTTTCTTTATTTTTGTATTTCTCACATTCCTGTTATACCATCAGCTGTTTATCTAAAATGCCTCTAAACCGGAGGAGCGATCAAAAACAATGATAGATCTGTCTTCTAGTAGCAGAGACTGCCTTTTGCTTTGTAGAAAATACTGTACTTGAAAAAATTGGTTTTTATTCAAAATGGTGGGGTTTGGTAGTGCTGGGTAAGGACTGCAATCGGACTGACACTAAGCACAGTAGGCATGAGATGCTGGGGTTAACTTGACTGTTAAGAGTTTTTCCATTTCACTTGCTCATTCAGGATTTCATGTGGCTGGGTGTGTGTTTGCTGAGTTTTTAACTTGAAGGCAAGTCTCCACTGACATTTTTTGCACATCAGTCCAGAAGGAAGCCAGCCTGGTGCTAACATGAAGGTGAACAATGCTTTATTAGTATTTATTAATATTATAAATATTTATATACAGCTTCTTAAAGTAGTTCACAAAGCAGTTTACATAGCAAAAATGGTACCTTGTCCCCAAAGGGCTGCAATCTAGCAAAAGAGACACCAGGAAACAGCCACTGGAAAAGAAGCCATGCCAGAGTAAAGTGGGAAAATAGCTCGCTAAATGGAAGGCCACCACTTTAAAACGTACCTCTTTGCCCAGAGTTATGCATGATGTTAAGCAACATCAAACCCTGAAAGCTCAAAGGATGCCCAGCCTCTTCTGTAACCTTGAAAGGCATTCTCCTAGGCTGAGTGAACTTCTGTGGTTTATCTGGTGGGAATAAACGTTGGCAATGCAAGATAACCTTTCCTCCTGATGACAATTCTGATGCTGACACATTGGGGACATTAAAATATGGTAGATAAATCCTGGAGATGGCAGTTTCAAGTCAGCAATGGAGGAGACAACAAGAGGGAGGTGAAAGATAAATGAGGGAAGTATGGGATAAATGGGAGCAGTTGCAGTTACACTGTGGGATGCTGAAAACACCAGGTTCAATCCCTGGCATTTTCAGGATCTTTTTCTTTTTAAGATTCAGGCAGTCGGTGATGGGAAAAACTCTGTCTCAGTTGTTGCTGGTCAGAGTGACCATCCTAGGCTCAACTGGCCAATGGCCAGAATAAAATGGCTTCTTCATATGTATCTAAATTTAGTAACATGGAAGTGAGAATTTAAGGGTTTTTTTTAAGGTCTCATGGCAAAGGTGGGTTTTGAGGAGAGACATGAAGTGGGGGAGAGAAATGTGCCCAGTATCTTCTATACATTGGGCCTGATAAAGCATATTTCAGAGTCTGCCTTTAATACTGTTAGCAGCTACTTGGAATTCCAGAAAGAGGAGTTCCTTTCATCCTAATCCTACACATTTGTCTTAAAAGTAAGGCCATTGATTGGTACAAATGGGACTTCTCAGAAGAATGCACGTGGCTAGGAACACAGCCCTAATGTATGCAAAAAGAGAAAAAGTCGAGAGCTTGTATTGATTTCCATGTGGCTTTTCACTGGGAACCACAGCTCTTGCAGAGGCGGTTGCTGTTCTCCAGCTGAAGGGGTTGGCTTTGTTTCCTTCTGTGCTGTGTGCAGGGAAGTGTGTGTATGGGCATAGAAATGGCTGAAGAGGTCCCCATCCACCTTCTGCAACTAGGCCAGTTCACGGATGCAACATTTGCAATGTAAGCATGTTCCTGGATATGCAGATGAGATGGTTATGGGTCAGGGCACTTGTGCAATGCGCTGTTGAATCTGTTCTCTTTCCATGGCTGCGCCTGCATTTTTTCCTGCTGATTCAGGTGATGGCAGGGGACAGATGGGGTCCACTGTCCGATGCCCTTGGCAGCTTACCATCAGAGTGGTTTGATTTCAGCTGCCGGAGAAGTAAGCAACCAACGTTGATGGAAGAGCAGCTTGGTACTGGCCAACAAGTGAAAGCTTTTTTTTTGGGGGGGGATCATATCTTAAACCAGTGTTTCTCAAACTGGGTCGGGACCTGATTTCTGATGGGTTCCAGGTGATGGAAAGGTCAGATAAGTGCCACAAGCCCTGAGGCTATTCAAAAACCAGATAGCTGCTAATTACCCTGCAAACAGCTGAACTCCTGCCGTTTGCAAGCTTGTGTAAATATGGGGAGATAAATGTTTGAGCGTCTCATAAAACTAGGTGGGTCCCGATAGAGTATCATTTTAAAAAGTGGGTCCCGGTGCTAAAAGGTTTGAGAACCCCTTGTCAAAGTAAAAATCTCTGTTCTGACTCCATCTTAATCCAGAGGTGCTGTATTCTGCCTCAGAGCTTTAGTAATTGGACAGTGGCCAACGTCCTTGGAGGCTCAGTGTTCCCAGCTCGGACGAGCTGGTGTTGGTTAGTGTTATCTATACGCAGTGGCGTCGCTAGCCCTCCGGGCGCCCGGGGCACGGGTTGCCCGGGCGCCCCCCAGAAGGGCCCGAGCGCCACCCCCCCCAGAAGAGCGCTCCCACCCCCACCACTCTCCTTACCTTCTTCAGCCTCCTCGCCGCCGCCGCCGCCAGCCCCGCGCTCACCTTGGCGCGCGCCGAGGTGAGCGCGCGGCCGGCGGCGGCGGCGGCAAGGAGGCTGAAGAAGGTAGGGAGAGCGATGGGGGTGGGCGCTCGTGGGCCGGGAGCGCCAATGCTCCCCTTACCACCTCCTTCCTCCTCCTCCTGCTGTTCTTCCTCCTCGCCGCCGCTGCCGCGCTCACCTCTGTGCGAGTCGGCTCCTTTTAAAATTGGCTGTTCTGCGCATGTACAGAACAGCCAATTTTAAAAGGAGCCGACTCGCGCCGAGGTGAGCGCGGCGGCGGCGGCGGCGGCGAGGAGGAGGACCAGGAGGAAGGAGGAGGTAAGGGGAGCATTGGCGCTCCCGGCCCACGAACGCCCACCCCCATCGCTCTCCCTACCTTCTTCAGCCTCCTTGCCGCCGCCGCCGGCCGCGCGCTCACCTCGTTGCGACTTTTAAACAGCCGCGCCGAGGTGAGTGCAGAGCCGGCGGCGGCGGCGCCCCGGCTGAAGATGGCGCCCCCCAGAAGATGGCGCCTGGGGCCCAGGGGTATAGGCCCCCCCAAAGAACGCCACTGTCTATACGGCATATTCTCATTATTTGCACCTGGTGTTTCTCTGGTTGGGAGGGACACGAGTAACATGAAGTCATCTTCTGGAAGGTACGCTGCAGCTCTGCATTTCATTGGATGCTTCATTTATGTCACTCATCTGAGCACCAAAATGCTATTTAACTGCCCCTTAGTGAGAGCCATTTTGTGAACATCTGCTAAATGCAACCCAGCACTCCTTTATTGGGGTACTGGGGGGGTTCACTTCTTGGTGAGTGTTAGATGCTAAGTCAGGGGTGGCCAACCTTCCACCATGAGGGCCTCTGTGTTCTTAAGAGTTGTGTAGATGACAGAATCTTGGCAGCTGCAATTGTTGCCGGTGCTGCTAAAGTACCTGCTGAAATGCTCTGACCTATCAATTAAAGGGCCAGGAGCATTCATGTTGAAAGGTTGGAAAAATCCCTCTAGCTCAGTGTTTTGTATGCAGAGACTCTCTAGGCCAGGGGCAGAGGTGTCGCTCCGGTAGGGGTGGGGCCGTAAGTATCGCTCCGTCCTAGACCCTTTACCTGCTGCTTTCTCCACACGGGATGGCTCCGACAGTGAGGGGGCGGGGCCGTCTCCTGCTCGCTCGGTAAAGGGTCTAGGACGGAGCGATACTTACGGCCCCGCCCCTACCGGAGCAACGCCTCTGGCCAGAGGTGCCAACCTCCCACCATTAGGGCTTCCACCATTAGGGTCTCTACGTTCTTAAGAGTTGTATAGAAGACAGAATCTTGGCAGCTGCAAGTGCTGATGGTGCTCCTAAAGCAGTTGCACTGGCTGAAATGCCCTCACCTATACAAACATTAAAGGGCCAGGAGCATTAATGTTGAAAGGTTGGCCACCCCTGTGCTAAGTTCTAGATGTTAGGAGCAAGATTTATTATTTTTTAGCCTGTTGCTTTGTACCATGTATGTTAAGCCTTATTTGTATGTTGCAGTATTTACTGCTCTTATATGCTTCGATGCTTGTTTGCATAGTCTTAAATAAAACATCTATATTTTTACATTGGTGTGTTTCTTGGAACCAAATAGGCTAAATCGTTGGTCTTGTGCGCTGAGCCATAAAAAGGTAAAGGTGACCCCTGACAATTAAGTCCAGTCGTGTCCGACTCTAGGGTGTGGTGCTCATCCCCATTTCAAAGCCGAAGAGCCAGCGTTGTCTGAAGATGCCTCCGTGGTCATGTGGCCGGCATGACTCTCCTTGCCGTAGCACGTAGC
Source organism: Plestiodon gilberti rubricaudatus (assembly GCA_026170595.1). Lineage (NCBI taxonomy): Eukaryota > Metazoa > Chordata > Lepidosauria > Squamata > Scincidae > Plestiodon > Plestiodon gilberti. The sequence goes on from JANXHW010000005.1 coordinate 114,490,424, forward strand.
ATGCAGCTGGAACACGGAGCGAGCGCTGTTTACCTTCCCGCAAGCGGTACCTATTTATCTACTCACATTAACATGCTTTGGAACTGCTAGGTTGGCAAGAGCTGGCCAAGCAACGAGAGCTCACCCCGTCGCGGATTCGAACTGCCGACCTTTCGATCGACAGCTCATGGTTCAGCGGTTTAACCCACTGCGCCACCCGCTGAGCCATACGCTACCGTAATTCATTGCTTTGTGCCACTGTCTCCCTTGGTTAGGGAAGTCAGCTTGCACAACATACTACCTGTGGCCCTCCAGTAGCTGGGAACTGGATGTGTCAAGGAACCTCCCAGCTGGTGGCAGTCTACCTTTCTCCTTGTCTCAGGAGTGTCTCCTTGTCTCAGGAGTGATCTAAAAGCATAAAAGAGGTAGTTCAGGGTTGCGCTGGCCTTGTTTGAGCCGGGACTGAATGAACCTCTGCGCTACACCCCTGTCTTAAACTATAATCCTCAGGGCAGGGACTTTGTCTTAATTTATCATTGTGCAGTGACAGGGTCACAGCAAAGACCGTGGATGGTGGCCAAGCTTCAGCAGAAAAGGCACGCACAAGCTGCTAGAGTGTATGGCACATTTGCGCAGGAGGGAGGACTCGTGGACCTGGCGGTGCTGTGAACTTCCTGCTGCTTGCATGTTGCTTGCTGCCTTGCTCCTGGGGTCATGGTCAGATCCGAAAAGGCCCTGAATGCAGAAGACTTGCCTAAGATGAGGACCATCCACATGCTAACTCTACTATGGACTGAACAGTGTAATTATCTGTATTCTGATGCATGCTCCATTTGGAAGGCAGGAGCAAACAAGGTCCACCGTACATGCTTGAAGGCAATCTGCAGCATTTTTATTGTTTAGTGAACCTGTTTGGTTGATGAACCTAACCAGGCAATAAAGGGAAAGGCATCATTGCTTCCCACTCCATTCCATTTTATGCCAGAAATTGGAATAGTACACAGCTCTGGTACTCTTTGAAGTGGTTAGGTGTATGGACTCCCTCTCATATTTTTTAAATTATTTTTTTATTATAATACATGAAAAAAACCAAATACAGAAAAGTACAGAATAACAGAAAAGATCCGGATTAGCCACTAGCATTTATACTTATATTAGTTCTTATTACTTGTACCCTGCCTAATTGCAGAGTAATCTATTCTTATAGGACAGTCCTCTCATTTTTGAAAGGGTTTGTCTGGGGGGGGGGCAGCAATGCTCTAGTCCTGGAGATATGCCCAGCTACGACAGTGTGTAGAGTGGCTTGTGCTGATGCAGGATATATATCAGCAGCACTTTATGCTGAGCCAGAGGAGGGAAGCGGCTTCCTCTGTGATGTTGCCTTTTGAGTCCATTCCCTTGAATAAATGGTGACTTGCACACACAATTGAAACAGGGCCAGGCAAGGAGCTGTGGAAGGAATTTAGGGTTAACATTTTTATAATAATGAGCCCGAGCTGACTCATTCCTTTATGGTATATAGTTGCTTTGTTAGACTTGTAGGAATCCTTGTATGTGTCCTAAACTTTGTGCTTGGCAGTTCTTTCTTGTAAGGAAAAGCTGAAGCAGGAGAAGAGAGAAGAGGGGGTCCCACAGGAAGGAGCCCTCACAGTATTGTTCTAGCTCAGGAATGATTGACTAGGATGGGGATAGGAAGGCTTAGGAATGTAGCCAGGTAATCAGAACTTTAGGGATAGGAGGAAGATTGAGTTTCAGGTGAATATTTACTAGGAAGAAGCAGGGCCATTCAGAGGAATTTTATCAGGGGGTACAAAGTTTCTTTTGGGCCCCTTCCCTACATATGAATTTGGCTCCAGTGCCCCCCTTTTTTTGCTCCAGGGCACATTTTTGACCCATTTTTCACCCTGGGCCCGGGTACAAATTACCCCCTTAACCCCCCTCTCAGAGGCCCTGGGAGGAAGGGTTTTCTATAATACTGGGTTGATGTGTTTTTGACTATGTAAACGGTATGTATGAATATGTAACAGCTAAGTGAAAAGGGGTTATAAGAAACATTTGAATTCCTCTGTAGACACCTACACAAGTTTACATCTAGCATGTGTGTCAGAACAACTTGTTCTTAAAAATAAACAAAGAAAATTATCCTCTACAAACTTTGATTTTGGGGGGGGGGGGGTTGTCACCTTTACCTTTTTATACATTATTATATTGCTAAACACGTTGAGGTTGGGGGTGAGCTGTAGACCAATCAAGTAGGAAAAGGAGATGAGCTCTGCATGTTTATTGGGCTACCTCTCCACCTGTAAGTCATTGTCTTCTCCAGCGCCCAGAGCCATCATTGGAGTTGACAGTAGACCAAATGTCACTCTATCATCCGCACTCCCTCTTTGTCCAACATTTGAATACCGTATTCAACTCACTGAATCTCCTTTCACAGTGTTGATGCTGCGCAGTCCGTGTGCACGATGTAACCCTGTGATATAGAAAGATAAATTTGCCCAGGTGAACCTGTAAATCTGTATGTATTCATGCCATATATCAGCAGCTAAAAACAAACATGTTTCCTTCTAATCTTATAGAAGCATTTTAATTTTAGGAGTCAATGCAATACCTGCTGCCCCTGCTGGTCACCTGTTCCTAAACCTGCCCCTGTCTGCTATTGGTCACTGTGAGGAAGACCAATCCAGGTAGCCAGGGACAGTGCAAGTCACCCACATGTTGCCTCTACACATGTGCACACACCCCTAGGGTGAGGGGGGTGGCAGGCAGGCGGGCGAGCAAGCGAGCAAGTGCCCCCTTGCCCCATTCCCTTTATTTCTAATAGTGTGGCATGCAAGCAGCCACAGCCTCCTTGCTCCGTGTCACTTCTGCTGGAAAGAAACGGGAGCACTGTATGCTGGGAACCCAGCATCTCCTGCTCCTTGCAAGCATATGCAGCCTGGAGAAGAGAGACTGGCTGCCCAGCATGCTCTTTGTAAGGAAAGGAGACGGTGGGCTCCAAATCTCCTCTCCCTGTATACTTGGTGTGTTGCAAGCAGCTCTGGAGGAAGGAGCAGGAAAAAAGCTGCTGCGTCTCCAGATTGCTTCTCGCTGCCTACTTCGTGTTTCGTAAGACTGGGCAAAGTGATTTGGAGCTGTGGCAGCTTTTTTTTCTCTCTCTCTTTCCTCTTCTCCCTCCAGCAGTATTGGAGGGAGAAGGGGGCTACTGTAATCCTCTCCGACATGCTCCTAGCAAGCTGGAAGAGGAGCAGAGCACCCAGTGAAGTGGCAGGCTCGAAGGGGGTGGGTGGACAGATGGGCTGGGGCTTGTCTGTTTGCCACCTTTCCAAAGGTGCCACTCCATGCAACTGTTTCAGGTTCCTGCAGTGCAGAGCAAAACCAGCAGCAGATTGGAATTTATGTATTCATTTCTGTTTCAAGGCAGCAAAATGCCTTGGGCTATCCCAGTCAAGTTTCGCCTCATACAGAGAACTGTAGTTCAGGCTCAGTAGCGCTAAGGTGGCCAGTCTATAGAAGCCTCCTGAAGATGCACGCCGCCCCCCCCCCCAGGCTTCAACCAGGTCTGGCAAGGGACCAGTCCATCCAAAAGCATCGCATCAAAAGATGGTGCCCATGAGCTGGGTGTTTGATTCTGTGCTGAAAACAGGCTGCTGGAGTTGCAGGGTGGAAATTAGAGGAGATTAATGCACAAATGCTGTATATGAGGATTTAGGACACTGTGGGTGCATTTAGTCTTCCTCTTCCAAAGATATGTTTGACTATGTGGGAAAACAAGACAAGGTGAAAGCTGGCAAATGGTACACAGGTTGTATGCTAGGTTAATGCCAGATCCAGCCCATCCATGCCACGAATGATGTGGCTCGTGCTGAGTGGCAGGTGGCTGGCAGGGGAGTTGCAAAGTCAGGGTGCCCTTCACTCCGAGTCTGCCGCAGCCTCCCTCCAGCCCATTGCAGATCTAGTCCACTTCCCTGTCCACTCACTTTGCTCCTTCTTCATGCAGTCCCTTTAAACTTAAAAGGAGCAGCATGTGAGGAGGGAGGTGAGTGGGCAGGGAATCAGTTTGCTGCTGCCCGTGCCCCAAAAACCCATGCAGGAAGTGGCAATCTGCTACACTCTCCCCACTCTTTCCATGCATGGTGCCTTTAAACTTAAAGGGGCTTCAGTTTAAAGTAAGTTTGAACTTAAACTTAAAGTGAGGAGGGAGGGGAGGGGAGGGTATGGAAACAACCACTTACCATGTTCCTTCCTTGCAGTCCTTTTAAATAAAACAGAAAGTTTAATACATGCTGTGAGTTCCCAGCATGAGCTGCTCTTCCTATCTTGTCGAAAAGGATCTGCAGGAAGGAAAAAGGTAAGGAGCTGCTATTTTTTTCTTTCTTGGTTTTTGGGGGGCTGTGGTGGCACCCCCAGTGGCAGCAGATCTGGTTGGGCTATCCCTGAATAATAGCCTGCTTTTATAAAAAGAAGATTCATTGCAGATTGTGTTTCTCAGGGTACTGATTTATTTGTATAAGCATTCCTAACTATCATTTTTTTACTGAAGTGGTACAGAGGCAATATTTAACAGTTCAATCCTATGCATGTCTACTCAGATTTAAGTCCCATTGCATTCAATAGAGCTTACTACCAGGACAGTGTGTATAGGAGTGCAGTCTCACGCCAGTGGAGGCTTGGACTATAACATCAGCTTCACTTTTCTAACTGCCTGATGAACTAGAAATGTCGTTACTTGCAACCACAAATGGAGTTCTTTGGGGAAGGAATTCTGGTGCAATTACTAAGAAGGCCCTACTATCAGGAGCTACCACACACATTTGTGAATAGATGGAATTTGCAGCAGGGTCTATAGGGCTTCAATTCCAGCTGTGCAGCCATGCAGCTTACAGGGAAAGCTGCTTCCTGCAACCCTTCGGAACATCCACCCAACCCTTGTTTGGATCGTGACCCCTGGTTTGGGAACTACTACTGTAGAACCTCACAAACCCTTGGAAGAAAGATATGCAGAACACAAGTAGTTGTGATTTAAGGTCAGCTTGCTTGTCCTTCACCATGGCTTTTGTCAAATCTGCTCACGTTAAAATTATCACGTCAACCCTCCTCCTCACCAAACCCCTTTTAGGTACTTGTGCTTCACTTGTTCAAACAGGCTTTCAATGGGCAACGGTCTGTGACTTGAATTGGTTTTATTGTGTTGCTGGGAAAGTTCCTAAGAGAGATACTTTTGCATTGTGCATTTCTGTGTTCAGTATTTTAAATGGTTGTAATGAGAGGTGCTTATGGTTATAGATATCTCTATGTCACTTTGGATAGGCATTCACAGAAAAGCAGGATAAATGACTAAATATAAAGAAAGGTGATATCTATTTTCTGGAGTCTGTAAAATGTGTCCACTCAGTAGTGTTGTCTGTTGCATAGAAGGCAACTTATATCTTTGAAAGCACATGCCTGCATTGTTTCACATTTAGAGTAACCACCCTATGATGAGCACTAGGGAAGTTGACCATAACATTTCTGTCCAGCTTCCCTTGGGCACAGCTGGTAAACCAGCTGCAGTTGGCAAAATGCCCTTTGGGTGACCATGCCACCTAGAGCAGAGCTGGATCCAGAAGTATCCCTGCTCCTGAACATACCTTACCTCAGATCAGGTATCATGGAAATCAGTTTGATAACGCACAAGTATGCAAGCTTTTGAATTACACTGAATCGTTTTGCCTCAAAGCATAGTGTGTAACTCAAAGGTTTGCATCCTTCCAGGGGGCAGAGCCCATCTGATTTTTAAAATTATTAAATAAAAAGGGGTTTAACTCTGCAGCAGGGGTTTAACTCTCCTGCCAGTCTCTCAAGTGCCAATGAACTTCTGGTAGAAGCCTCCTGAAATAGACATGAGGGCATACTTGTTAGCTTCCTTTATGTTGCATATATACCTTGCCTGTGGAAGTCATGTGCCTGAACTCCAGAGGTAAGCACTAAGCAGCCTTTTTGGATGGAAGATAACATAAGGATTAGGCATTTGGGAAGCCAGTGAATATCTTTGGGGATTACCTCTTAGGTTTTACTACCGTTTACTGTGTTGCCTTCCTATCACTACCAGGCAATGACATTCAAGGAAGGGCAAAGTGTTGGACTGAGTACAGTATTTGATTCGGTTAGAGAGCGGTACCGAGGAGGGGGCTATCTGCAGACGGGTCGCTCTCGCTGTTTCTCTTGAATCCGATGGCTATGCAAGCAGGAAAGTTGCCTGACGGCGCGCTCAAAATACACGCACGCGCCTTAATTAGGAAAGAGCTGGTATTTGCTGGACGACAGCTAGCAAGACACGCTGGCGCTATCCAAAATAGGTAGCAGGGCTTTCTCTCACGGCCTTCATTCAACCTGCCCAATGAGCTCCAGGCAGCGTAGATTCTGGATTTCTTCCTCCTTGGACCAGGAGGACGCTCGGCTCCAGTGTTGCTAATGTGCTCGCCGATCCCCTACGATGGACTCTTAACAGTGTAGAGAAAACAAAAGTACATCACCTCACTGTCTGTATCTTATTGCGGTGCTTCAGCAACTCGCGCGCGTCCGTTCCTCTAGCCAAAACGCTTCTCGGTGCTATACACAACAGGCAACACGTGTATTTCTCCCCGGCCCTCACACAGAAGACTTCTGGCCAGGGTTTAAGGTGCAGCTGCTCCTACGCTCCTCTTAAGGAAGGCGTGGTAGGAGTAGCAGCAGGAAGGGAGGAGGCTCTGATTGGACAGAGCGGAGGCGGGAGGTAGGGAGTTTCCCACAATGCCCTGCTGCAGCCAATGCGGCCGCCGATGGATGCTGCGGGAAGGTGCTGCCATTTGCAGCCGCCTGGGCGAGTGGCTCGGTGAAGGGCCCCGCTCCGGCAGCTTCGGAGGCACTCAGCCCTCCTCCTGCCCTTATCCCAGTCTCCGGCAGCCCTTGCTCGCCAGCTCCCGTCTCCTGTCTGTTGGTTTCCTTCCAGGAGGGTCGCTGTCCATTCAGCACCGCAATGAACCCTCCTTCGGCAGCCGGCGAGGAGAAGGGGGCTGCGGGAGGCAGCAGCAACGCTTGCCGGGGAGCCGAAGGTGGTGGGGACCCTAGGAGTGCAGCCGCTGGAGCGTCAGACCTAGAGGAGTCTGGACTAGCCGCTCAGAAGGAAGAATCCCTGGAAGAGAAGCTGAAGAGTTTAACCTTCAGGAAACAGGTGTCCTACAGGTGGGTGAGGAGGGCAAAGGGGGAGCTGCTGCTTTTCTGTGCTCGTTGGGGGGCTCCCGAGATAGGTGTCTCCTCTCCATCCTCAGAACGTATCAGTCACTGAAAGTTCCATAACAGAGTGATTGTGAGAGTCCCCGTCTGCCTAGCACGATTTCCTCAAGTTTCCCTCCTCGCAGCACTCGCAGTCTCTCTGGGAATTGTAATTGTTTAATGTGGTTCAGGCAGTCTTTAGCACACGTTAACTGCCCTTCTGCACTTGCAAACAGGGTAGTAAAAAGGTGGAACCCCCCCCCCCTTCTTCAGTTCATGGATGGTGTGGGGCTATCTCATCTACACGCCTGATTAGTTAGGAGGCTGGGATGGGACGGGGAGATAGCTGTTACTTCAGATTAGCTGCTCTAGAGTTAAAGGGTAGGATTTGGAGGGGGCAAACACAGTTTGTTTTCAGCTCGGTGGCAACAGGACCTATTGTTGTACGTGCCTCCTGAAGAAGAGAAAAGCCTTGAGAATTGTGGTAGTTGTTTTGGAGGGGTGGAGTGGTTTTACAAGCTCTGACTGTCCCCCCCTCCCTCCCTAAGGGCATCTATCTCATATGGGTGTGCTTGCCTTGAGAGATAATCTTATGGTTAAATTCAGTGTGCCAAGAATTGCATGTACGTAATGTGTGTTTCTGTGTCAGGTCATTGTGTGCATACACAGCAGCACAGCAGCTGCTGCCCCAAATGTTGCATTATTTTTCAGAGCCATCAGAACGATGCCATGGGTGAGTGTTTATTGGTTCTTCAAGCAGGACTACAAAGGAATTCACATTCCTTTACACATATCTCATCTTTGATTAGAAGATTCTGTGTTAGATATCGATAACGTCACAGGGTTCTGTGTTAGATATCGATAACGTTCGGTCACCAGTGTGACGAGGCAGTGATTCCCCATGGGATGCTCTCTCATGCATGGAAATCATGCAATGTAGATGCTAGCTGTTAAAGAGTTAATGTTGTACACAGTAACGCCAATTCCTTATGTCAGGGTGTATGTGTGTAGGTAGAGCTGTGACAGCAGGCGGTGGGAGTTACGCTGCCAGAATGATGTTGCAATGCCAGGGATTAGGGTGAGGGTGGCACCAGAATTGTCGGCTGCTCTCCCCCCCCCCCCCAATCTGGCTTGTGCTAAAAAAGAAATCCTGATCTTGTTTACAATCCGTCTCCAAATAGACAGGGCTTTCAAAAAGATGGTCAAGGAGTGAAAAGGTCTGTTTGTGTGCATGGTCTTTCGGAATATTAGGGAGGTGTAAAACATATAGTCTGATCGCCAGGAAAGTGGAGTTATCCTACAGTTTTTATTCTTGAATAAAAAAAGAAAGAAAGCAGAATCTGAAAGTTGCTTTATTGGGATGGGTGGTGGTGGTGATGAAATGTTTCTTTGGAAAGGCACCAGGGAACAATTTTTGGTAGCATTGATATGTCTATTTGAGGCTCCAAAAGACTTCTAAAGAATACATCTCCACATTCATTTTCAGCACCCAGTGAGTCATTATATAAGTGTTGGCACACGTCAAATTGTGTGGATGGTTCTCTTGCATGCCCACTTCTTTTGCTTGACATCTGAAGCCAGATGAATTCAACTGCTTAGTAAATGTGCAGCCCTAAGTAATGTGTTACTTCAGTCTTCTCAGCTAGGTTCTAACTTCAGTAGTGTGTAGGTTGCAAAGCTAACTCTGTAACATCTGAAGGCTTAAGTTGGGAGCCTTAGGTTGCAGTGCTGTAATACAGTAAGGACTCCTGTTAAGGCACCGTGAGTAATTTTGTTAAACAGCCTCTCATCGCTTCCTATTCATGAACACAATCAGAAACAACAGGAGTGAGTTTGCAAGTGAAGTAAAGAGCCCCTGAATAACTTGGGGCTTCTTGCCTTACCACTGTTTCACTTTGTGAAAATTAACAACAGTAATTATATCAAATATGCAGCATAGATGAGTAAAGCAAATGCAGAACAAGCAAACATGCATAATTCAACACAACAGGGAATATTAATTGCAGGGGAGGGGGGAAAAAGTCCAGTAACCTCTTAAACAATCTTGGCAACCATAGTTGTATAAACGAGCTCTAGCATATGCTTGTCTCATTGAAACTACATTCAATTGTGTACACAAAACAGTGTGTGAGAATTCAGTTTGCATTGGAATGGATCGGTAATTTTCATTGGGGTAGTTTTTATGCTCATTAACCTTGTGTCCCCCCCCCCCCCTTCAATCTGAACAGGCTCTGCATATTGTTGCAAACTAGTATTTGCTGTAAATGTTGAAAAAGAAGCAAAGCTGGCAGAAAGCGACTGTTTTGGTCCTACTACAGCTTGTCATCTCAGGAAATGTTTGAGCCCAGAGGGAGTACTTTAAAGTTTGTGTTGACTAGTCATGCTAGGCAGCTTCTGTTTCTGAGTTCGCTCGTGAAAGAATGTGATGTTGTCAACCATGCATGCGCATGTGGGAAATGGCTGCAAATAGCTTGCTTTAAACTGCTTGCAGGGGGGGGGGAGGACGGACAGACGCGGATGGTGCTTTCTGAATGGTAGCATCCGTGGACTACTTGGCTCTGTGTATGTGCCTGGATTGTCTCCTTTGGCTTTGTAAACCAGAGCTGACAGCCTAGCTGATGAGTGCAAAACCCTGAGTGATTTATCCGCAGCTACCCTTAGTAAGCAAGGCAAAACAATATGTTCACTGGCCACCTCTAGGACATTGAGGTTGCAACTGCCTGCCTGCCTCCTCTTTTTCCCCTGCCTCCTCTTTTCCCCCCAGCAGTTTCTAAACATGAATGTCAGGCTTCCTAATAACAGTCTGTGGCAACCAAAGATGGAGAATTATACAGGCAAGTTTGGTTATCTGGGTAGGAGCACTGTAAAGCTGTGGAGATGGGATCGGATCTTAGGGCAGCTGGCTTACATGCAGCAAGCCCTAGGTTTAATCGCTGGCATCTCTAGCTAGAGCTGGGATAGACCCTCTGGAACCTTGGAGAGAGGCTGCCAGTCAGTGAAAACACTACTAACCCAGGTGGACTAATGTCTGACTCAGCAGAAGACAACTTGTTGTATTCAAAGTAGACACTGAACCTTGACTAATTTGCTTTCTTTTAAAGAAACGGATCTTAATTTTTCAATTTGCAACATAATCCAAATTAAATGAGCACACACACAGAAGCAAGGGCTGTTTAAAGTATACGTAGCGAGCAGAAGAAAATATCAAGAAAAGATAAAATTAGTGCTGTTGACAATGCAAAGCTTATAATTTCCATTACTTCAACCACTATAATCTTGTGCACCAAAATTAAGCTTACAATGAAAGCAAAGTTATAATCGATTTATAATTATACATAACATGTTTATTAAAGCTGCAACATTCTTCAGTGTTTTTAAAAAACTTTTTTAAAAAACATTATTGGGGCTGGGGAATATGGCTTACATTGGATTAAAGTTTGTTTTATTGTCCTGAGCCCTTGGAGGAAATGGTAATGAAACATCCCGTTGTCTCATGCAATATGTAGGATCGCTTGAGGGTCACAGGTACTCTCGGCATGGATATAGGCTGCTCCTGTGCATATGAACACACACACACACACACACACACACACACACACACACACACACACACACACACACACACACAGAGGTAGGTGGTGATTCAAGGCTCTGCCTACTTTTAGTTGGTTTGTGAATCTCTTCCATGCATGGGCTCTCCAGTCATTTTGACAGAGCCCTGGGTAGCAACTGCTGTTTTTTGCACATATTTTGAATTGAGCAAGTGTTGAACAACCATCCCTGCTACTGACTGACTCTTGGGGATGAAAAGGGGTCTTTGCCTTCAACTCAGTGTGCATAAGAATAAACAACCCTGCTGGATCAGACAAAGACCCATCTAGTCCGGTACCCTCTTTCCCACAGTGGCCAGCTGGCTGCTTGTGGGAAGTCCAAAGTAGGGCACGAAGACAGCAGCCCTTCCTCCAGTGCATGTCTCCAGCACCTTGTACTTGGTGGTATACTTGGTAATATCCTATTGCATAGGACCAGGATACCTGCATGTCCCCCTGTGAACATCAGATAAGGCCCTGCTTAGGATGCTGCCACCATCTGAAACCAAGGGGATGGCGACAAGACGCAGGGCCTTTTTGTTGTGGCACCATGTCTTTGGAATCAGTTACCAGAAGACTTGAGCCCCCTCGTTACATGATTTCTGGTGTTGTTTAAAGACTTATATGTTTTGCTTGGATTTTGAGGGAGGAACCTTCTAGAGACCCTTTTTTAATTCCTGTTGCTGTTTTTATGTTATAGCTGTTTTATATTTTAATCTGCTCTTGTATCATTTTAAAAAGATTTTTAATGGTTTTATTCTAATGTTTTTATTCAGAAGTTTTATCTTCAGTATGTTTTACTTCTATATTGTACATCGCTTTGAGTACCAAGATAAGTGGTATATAAATCTTCTAAATAAATAACACAGTCACTGAACCTGGAGGTTCTATTAGCCATGATAGCTATCTGGAACTTCCAAGCTCTGAGACAGTATCTTCTCCTTCCTCCTCATGTGAAAAGCAACAGAGGCTTGGGCAGGATGACTCTCAGCTGCACATAGCAGTCATTTTTCACTCTGATGGAGTCTCACTTCACACAGGGAGGAAGGTAATGGTTAAACAGCCCTTTGCCTGTTTCTGAGAGCAAGGTTTGTGTCTAATGGGGGAGATGCCACACTGGGGGCTGGATTGAGCTCTCAGTCTCAGGCCACCAGTTGCCTAGCCTACAGTAGAGGAACCCAATCTCTACAAGAAAAACAGCATCTACACTGGTCAAATCCCTTGCTGTAAATAAAAGGGAAAACACACTGGGACAGGGGTGCTTGGTAGTGAGGAGCCTGCAGTCCTTGATAATGCAAAGCAGGTCCTCTAAGGTGGTCCCTGACTCAAGTCTCCAAGGAGATGGATCTTCGATAGCCGGAAGCACCTTGGAAAGTCTCTGCCAGGCCAGCAGGAGTAGTGGGTATATAGACCAGTGCCCCAACTCAGAATTAGGCAGCTGCATCCATCTGTATGCTCTGTGCATGCCTCAGAGCTGTTGTGCCAATAGGATTACCTCGACTGAGGCACAGTCAGTCACACTCTCACCCACCCACCCCCACACAAAAAATCTGTGGATGCAGGCAGTTGATTATATATAGTGCGAAGGAGGAATGGCAGAAGTTGTTTGTCTTTCTGTGTGTGGGGGGGGGGGGAGAACACAGCAAAATCCAGATCTTTAGATAGAAAAGGCATTTACAATAACCTTTAAATAACAGTTTCCTGAGGTGTATCATTAATTTCTGTTTGATTTGCCAGCATGGAAAAGAAAAATAAACATTTTCCTGCACCTCTTGCTTTCCACATCTTTGGTGCTTTTGAAAATCATTTATCCAACCAGCAAGGAATTTCTCCTTTCTCGCATTTATAGCAAGGAGTCTTTTTCCCGCCCCACCCCTCCCAGCATTTCTGCTAACCAGGAATTCCTCCCACAAATTCCTTTTTACAATTTTTACTTTTAAAAGGGTGATGCTGTGATGGATTTACAAATGTAAAGGGCTATATCCTGTGCAAGAAGTTCTATTTTCAATTACCAGTAAAGCTGCCTTGTATAAAGGCATAGCAACTGTTGTTCAAGGCACTGCCACCGCTCTCAGATGGTTGGCGTAGGGCTGCCCTCTCTGTAGGCTATCCATGTTGACATTCAACACGCACCATGGATCTGTATTTATGGTTGCCTGTTGAGAAAAGCCTTCTTGAAAATAACCCCAACTCCCTCAAAGGAACCTAATAACCTTTGGAGGTGAGTGTTCAGTGGGCAGAAGTTGAGGAGAAGGGTGTGTGTGTGTGTGTGTGTGTGTGTGTGTGTATGTGTACACTATACATATAATAACCTCCAAAGGTTATTAAGCTCACTTGAGGGAGTTGGGGTTATTTTCAGGAAGGCTTTTCTCAACATGTAATCATAAATACAGATCTATGGTGCGTGTGTTAGGGCAGAACACATTGGGTGGAAAAAAGCAGTAGCTGCATATCTGTGTTTGCACAGTATGGGCCTACCTCTTTGTGTCAATACTGAGAGAGAAGAAAGAACAGTATTGTTTTGTTGTATCAGAATTGTGTGAGGACCCTTGTATATGCGTCCACCTCCTATTCTTTGATGTGGCACTTCTCCTGCCACACATGCTCTGCCATCCAGAGCTCTCTGCATGCATGGTGGTGCTTCCATTGCTGGCTGTGCTGGAACTCTGAAAGCACATGGGTCTCCATTCTCCTTCATTTCCAGCACGGGGGAATCCCATTTGTGCATTCAAGATTGCCCCACTGGATGGTGGCCAGCCCAGGCATGATTTCAACCTCTGCTTTCCTTTGTTTTGTTGCTATGCAGTCCTTGATTCATCGCGAAGAACTAGTATTTGAAATATTTGCATAGCGGCTCTCTCGATGGCCCTCATTAGTTCCAGGAGGCTTATGTTTTAGTCCTACAAAATAGTACAGTTTGGATGCAGACCGTTGTGCTGCTTGAGGCAATGGAGCCTGGTGTGTAATCTGAGTAATGAATCCCCCAATGAATCTGCACTTGTAAGTAAGTCTAAAGAGGCAGTGAATCTTGGTGTGGAGATGGTGGAATGGAATCAGAGTCGTTGATTCGGAAAGTGCTTTGTAGCTACTTTCCACTGAAGCAAAAGGTGTGTTGTGCCTGGTAGACTCAAATCAATTAAACGTATTGTGTTGCCGTCAATCTTATATCGTATCGAGTCTGTACTAAATGGATGTTTGTAGAGTCACTAGAAAGGGTTTGCATTAAATGATGCATTTACAATTCTCTGCTCTTACAATGCCATAATTACAGTTAAGATGTGACCTGGATGTGTTGGATTCAGGCAGAGTGGATTAACTATTATTGCCTCCCCCCACATACAGCCCAGTCTCCAGCATCCCCCCTTCCTTTTCTGCCTGGGAGAAATTCTGCTGTAGGCCTGCATTAGGAGCTCACCTAGGGGCCTGTATGCAACCCTAGTGTTAAATTAACTTGCTCACCACCAACACCTGTGTGGAGCCTCAATCCAGTCATCCGGGTTCAACAGATAACACACCAGACAAGCTATGTGTACAGTGTACTCTATGTTGAAAAGAATAAAATAAACAGTTTTTGTGCTCAGGTGATTCTTGGTCTTCCATGAAGATGAAATTGGCCAAACAAAAGCAAAGCCCAGAATTCAAAGGGGGGGGGGAGAGGGAGGGAGGCCATCTTTAAAATTAGGTGCCCCTAATTGAAAGAGGAAGTGTTGGTAGGTCTGGCAGGGGCCTACTAATACTCTGAGCGCTATGGTTGCTGAGCAATTTGAGACCATGGTGGGAGAGCAGAGGATAGCCAACTTTTAAGGAGTCCAGACAGCAATGCTGACAGGGATGACAGTATGGATTGGCACGAAGCCCAGAAGGAGACCCTGGACTGTTTTGAGCTTTGATTGATGTTGGCTCTTTGGCAGGTACACCTGGGGTTCTACTGCACATTACTGACTACACTGCTTCCAGTTCACTAATTGGCTGGTGTCGACTTACTGTAAGTTCAACACAGCCGAGTCACAACACCATGATAATTGGGCGAAGGCTTTCCCAGATATTAAAACCATAAGCCAAATTACAAAATGGAGAGTGTTTGGGTCCCTTCCCCTCTTCCCTTTTAGGCCATCTTTGCTTGGTTGCTGTGTCAGTTTGGGAGGCATGTGGTCTGGAAATAATGATACAAAGTTGTGAGAGGAAAATGTTACACTGAGGTGGTTTTGTTTTGTTGCCTTTAAGCTGGAAGAGCACATTAGTTCAATTACATTATTCACCTGAGTGCCCTAATAATCTTCTGGTGTCTTCTGAGGTGTTTTGGAATTCAGTAGTAGGTTTTTTTGTCAGGAAAAAGACTGCTACTTAGGAAAATGGAAGGCGATGTAGGGGTCTTGGACAACAAACTTCCAAGGGATCCCAGTACAACTGCTCCCCTGATGTGTGAATGGAATCTACAGTGGAGTCTGTTAAGGGTTAAATATTCTTTGTCAGAGCTCTCTGCCTGTTGTCAGGCATTTCACAGGTTGTCTATGATGATAGACCTGAACGATTAGCTGGTTCCCACCTGTTTTTTTGTTCCATGGGCTATAAATTAACATATCTGAGGTAAATTTGTTTAGTTTGTATGGAAATCAATGCACCTATGTGCAATATCTTCTGTCTCTGCCTCCTCCCTATCCATTTCCCTGTTTCCTAATGAGTTCACCTGATGTAGATTGTAAATCCTTCAGGATCTGAAGTGTGTCAGTTCTTTGTTCTGTACAGCATTAGGATAAAATAACTGGTAAATAATAGTTGTGCACTAAATATGTTGTGGGAGCTTCTTTTTTGCAGGTCAGATGTGATTCTTGCTATTTAGGGATGGGTCTCTGCAAACCTTTGTCTTTGGCAAATGGGCACTTTTTATGGATAAGAGAGGGCATGATCATCATCAGTTATTCTTTCTCTTTCTTTTAGCTAAATGACCATTATTTCTGCTATTCATCTTTCCTCCCCAGCTGCAGCCATGCATAGCTATGTACATGTGAGTGTTCTCTGCTGCTCTTGAGAATCGTGGAGAAGTTCCAAGGTTGCCTCAGTCCAGGCTCCTTTTGACTGAAGTTGTTTGCCAAGAAAGGGACCACCATTCTGATCCCTCTATTCCCACTTTTCAGCTATGTTTTCCTTGGATATGTTACCGCCTGTCCTCTCTATTTTCTCTCCTTCCTTTTGTGTACTGTCACGGTCACAGGAGCCAGGATGGTGTAGTGGTTTGGGAGTCGGACTTAGACCTAGAAGATCCAGGTTCAAATCCCCGCTCAGCCATGAAGCTTCCTGGGTGACCTTGGGCCAGTCACTATCTCTCAGCCCCACCTACCTCACAGGGTTGTTGTGAGGACAAAAGGAGGGGAGGAATTATGTACACCACTCTGAGCTCCTTGGAGGAAGGGCGGTATAAAAAATGTGAAAAATAAATAAAAATAAACACGGTTCGGCAGTGAGTGGGAGGGGAGTGAAAACGGCATGCTGAGCCCCCTCCATGCCCCTCCCCACCAGTGGACTTCCTCGAGACCACTGTGTGGAAGGTCTTGGGTCTTAGCTGCCTGCCTGCGCTAAAGCAGCCTTTTTTTCTTTCTGTCTTGGAAACCCTTTCTGTGTGATTCATTCATTTTTCCTGTTCCAGGTAGAGTTGGAAGGCTGTTAGATGTGGGATGGGAAAAACAAAAATTCAGAAATCAAGGTCGATTAACAACAATAATCAACTTTTACTAGAGATCTAAAAACAGAAATTTAATAAGCAGTTATATACAAGGAAAAATTGTTTTAAAGCAGCTTTTGAGAAAACTCCCATAAGAGCTTATGTTCTTTATCTTTATAATTAGGGATAAACACATCCAGCTAAATCTAACTAGATGTCTCCCTACTATAGCTAGATTCCAAACTACAGAATATTTGTCAATTGATATGTGTTCCAGTTTTCAGTTCAGCTCCTTGCCCACCTGCAGCAGCTTTCTCGTCCCTGGGACAGCTCTCTGTCTCTTCTTTTCTCTGATCTCTGCTCTGGCTCAGTGCGACGGAGAAACACTGATCTTTCCACGCAGTTTTTACCCAAGCCAGCGATCAATTTTATTTTCCAAAAGTAGTATCTTTATGTTACAATTTCTTCAAACTGTCTTTAAAAGGGAGTTGGACAGATTTATGGAGGAAAAGTCCATTACAAGTTACAAGCCATGATGACAAGCCATATGCAAACTCCGGGTTTGAGATGTAGCCTATCTCTGAATGCCAGGTACAAGGCAGTGGCGACTGGACACAGGTATCTTGTTGTCTTGAGTGCTCCCTGAGGCATCTGGGGGAACCACTGTGAGATATAGGAAGCTGGACTAGATGGGCCCTTGGCCTGATCCAGCAGGGCTCTTCTTATGTTCTTAACATTTAAGTTTCATTTCTTAGGCCAATACTTTTGGCTTCTGTTCTGGTTCCTCTCTGTCCAGTGCTGAACTGAAACTAACTAGGGCTGGTTCAGAGGATATCTTCTCCAACTGACTGACTCTGCATTTAAAGACTTGCATGCAGATGACTTGCACCTGTCCTGTCCTTTCCCTTTGCATCTCAGTAAGTATTCCGAAGTATTTGGGAGGTGGGAGCTAATGGGCCCCTATTCAATTCTCATGGTCCTCCAGGGAATCTCACCGGGGTCTACATCTAGATCATGCCTGCTTACTTTAAACAGATACTGTATTCGTGCCAGGCCTTGCTCAGCAGTCATACCTGTCTCTGGCTGGTAGCCATAGCATAGTGCAGTTGTTTGAGGCAGTTAGGCTTTGTCTTCTCCACCTTAAGCCACAGAAATTATCAGGAAGGGAGGAGAGGGGCTATAGCTCCATAGCAGAACACATGTTTTGCATGCAGAAGGTTCTGGGTTCAATCCCTGGTGTCTCAAGTTAGGACTGGGAAAGAACCCAGTCTGAAGTATTTGAAGCCTCTGCCAGGCTGATCTGGCAATACCTAGCTAGATGGACCAATGGTCTGATTCAGTATAAAGCAGCTACCTATGTCCTGTTCATACTAGCAAGTACACAGACCCCCTTACAGTCACAAAAGGGGGAGAACGTACCCTCCATATCAACTCAGTTTCTTGTTCTAAGCCTGCTTGGGATAAGGAGTTTGTACTGAGTTAATTGAGAACTAGACTAGACCCAAGACAGAATGTGATGTATACTATCCAACATAACTCTATTAGAGAGAATGTAATTTTGTCTTCTGTTCTTCTAGAGCACAGTCTGGTCCTTATTTACTGGTTTCATATAAGCCATGGCACACATATGGGTGCCTGTCAGTACCTGCTGGTGCTTGGCTTTTCGACCCAGGAAGGCCTCAGAGAGAGAGAGAGAGAGAGAGAGAGAGAGAGAGAGAGAGAGAGAGAGAGAGAGAGAGAGAGGAGCATGGAGACTTCCTGTGGAGACTTCCAGCCCAGATGGTGATCCTGAGGACTCGGAACCCCCTAGAGGCCACTTCCTAAATGACACTCTGCCCAAGGGGTTCCAATAGCAGGGAGCCCAATCCAGGTCCCAAATGTTGGCTCTGGACTCTTCCCCCATCCACCAGGAGCTCATCCATCAGGAGCTCTAGCAATGACAGGCCCATATTGAAGCTCCAGTTCTGATGACACTGTGCCTGTTTTGCAATCTGAAGCCTCCCATCCATCTAGCCTTCTTTGGCGAGGAAGTGGCTGTCATGAGAGGATCCAGGGAGGGTGACCCATCCTCAAGGTCACTCTGGAACTACTGACTCTGGCCACTTGTCACACCACAGCCAAGCCCTCCAGGCAATTGGCTGCGTAGGCGGAGGTGACGGGAGAGCCGGCAGCCATCTGGGAGGCCGCAGCTCTGGGAGACTACTGGCAGGCAGCTGCCAGGCCAGTCAAAGGAGGTGGGGGCGAGACTTATATGGGAGTCTCGCAAGACTTACAAACTCTGGGAGGCCCTCCCCAGGAAGGGGCGGGGCTTGCTGAGCCAGCCCAGGAGCTCATAAGGAGCCGGGTGGCTGAGGAGGGAGGAGGTTGGAGTGGGAGTCTCCCTGACTGGGAAGGGAAGACCCAACCCAGGGACTCCAATGGAGAAGGAACTCGCTGGCTGAGCGACAGATGGAAAGAAAGAGGAGAGGCAACCCCGGGGAGGCAACACAAGGAAGGCCCACTCTGGACAGGCAGCTATTCTCCAGGTGAAGGGAGTCCTGGAGCTACCTGCAGACCTCAACCCCCCAGCTCGACCTGGGGTCAGTTATGGGAGTGGGAGAAGAGCCGCTTCTGGTCTACCCCAGCCTCAACGTCTACCCCGAACTAAGACCCGTCTCTGAGACCACACCCCAGGGTTCGGAGCGGCCACTTACCTACCGACCTACCTCGACTTCACGTGCAGGATCTGAACTGACCGACCAACGCCTCAAACAAGATCTCTCCGGTAAAAAGAACACATAGAAGGTCTTATTAGCAGAGACTCTGATTAAACAAGGGCCTGTGACTACAACAGGGCCCCATGAATGTTAAGCAGTTGACCCGAGTAAAATTTGCAAACATCACAAAACGTAAGTCCGTCTCTTTATTATCTGGGAGCAGTTCTGGGGCTACTTCACATCGGCCCAAAGAGAGATTTGGGAAGGGGCGGCCCCAATCCCTTGAGGCCACAAGCATGGACGTCACACCACTCTATGCTGATGCAAGGGCTCCATCTCCCTTGCTCATCCTGACCAGTGGCGTACCTAGCATATTTGACACCCAGAGCAGGCTGCTCAAAGCCTTGGGTAGACCTGGCCTCTGACACCTGAGGCAGACCACCCCTTCTGCCTCGCCCTTGGTACACTACTGGTCCTGACCTCTTGGTCAGGTTTCTTACTTTTGCCACACTTGGGTTGGGGCCACTTGCACTGCTCAGGGTTGGTAGAGACAAGCAGTATCATAATTCTTCTCCTGAAAAGCCCATCCGTAGGATGGGCAACAATGTGAATAGAGGGTTCTTATTTTTCAAGGTCCCCTAATAGGGACAGAGGGCATCTAGGGGCAGAGGTGGGTCTCCCATGGACCTCCTTAACTGCATACCAGATCACAGCCTATTTACTTTAGCCATAGAACTCAATGAGAGCCTCTGAGCATGGAGACTACCCTTATTTGCATAGCCCCACCTCTGCATGGCTGCATCTTGGATTCCATTCTTTGGTCACCCTGGCATGAGAAAGACAGTTTATCTCATTAATGCTCTGGCCCCATTGCGGCAGTCGTCTGTCCATCAATTGTCAGTCATGCTGTTTATGACATGTTTATAAATGTTTACCATGCATATGTTAGACAAGTTTATATAACATTTTTACAACCTTGAGACTAGACTACTGTAATGGACTCTGCAAGGGTCTGACACCGATAATTGCACTGCAGGTTCATCCAGTGAAAGCATTCGTGTCCTGCCTCCTGATGGTGGTAGATTAACAAGAGCTCAATGCTCCAGAGTCTGCCTTGGCTCTCTCTTCCGATATGTGAGCAACTCACGGTTTTGTCCATTGAGGAGCTCTTCTCCCCTTAAGGCCTTGCAAAGTGTTATCAGCAGGGTTACAATGTGAGAATGGCAAACACACAAAAAGAGAGGTCAGCCCCCAGCTGTTCCAGAATGGAAAGGTTTATTCTAGCAGAATAAAACTGGTGAAAAGCCAAACATATTTTGATTAATATCTACAGGCAATATAGTCCAATGTTTTTCTTTTTCTTTCAGACAGAACTCTTTTGGGATCCTTTCTCTGAAAGGATTTCTACCCCCAATATGGTGATTTTGAATCTTTGTAATTTCCTACCTGGGAGTCTTGTTATCTCTACTCATTCCTGCTTGCTTTTACAGGGCATGCTCTGAAAAAAGACATTTTTGTGTAGGAAAGGTTTTGATCACCCATGAAAGCTGAATGTTAATTGGTTTTGCTTTCTTGATCTGCTGTTGTGGTTTTATTGCATGGGCGCAACTAGTTTCAATAATAAACTGGGCTGGACAGCACCCCTGGACCTTACATCCCTGAGAGATGACCTCCTCTCTTAGGTCCCACTACAAACCTTCAGAATAGGTGTAGGTCACCCACTTGAGGAAATCCTGACAGTACAATCCTATGCATATTCACTCAGATGTAACTCCCACAGTTTTCAATGAAGCTTACTCTGAGGTAAGTGCACCTTGGATTGCAGCCTGACAGCGCAATCCACCGTAAGATCCTGCTGGATCCTATCCCCGTTCTGGTTCAATCGTGATTGGCCCGGAGGTCTACTCAGGGGGAAGGGGACGCTCACTCGTGTAGTACGTGGAGGCCCCAATGGGCCTCCTCGGATTTCTGCCAGCTGTGAAGCTGGCGTAAGTCCGAGGAGGCCGCGTAATGGCGGAGCCAGCCTGGGAACGGAATGGGGATTTGGCGGCCGCCATCCCCACCTCTCCCGGGCCGGCTTGGCCAACCGCCATCCTCCCTTGCCGCCTGGACTGCCCCCGCCGGTAGGAGCCTTACCTTCTCCAGCGGCTGCAGGGACAATCTGGAGCCAGAACGAAGGCTGCCAGCCTCCGTGCCTGTGGCCCTTACTCACGAGTCATTGCAAACATGCTTTATGGCATGTTTGCGACGGCTTAGAGTGGCGAAGTGTTTACTCTGCTGCTCTATAGTTAGCAGGGATTGCACTCTGAGTGTGTCAAGTTCACACACTGGGAGCATGTGGAGAGGTGTCCTTGATAGCGGCGACTTTCAAACCTGAGCATTTTTGAAAGTGCTGTTTGTTCTAAAAAAAAATTCTCGGGAAAAACTCATCAATCAATCTCATTTGCCTGGGAGACTTAATGATACAAACCAACAAATAGACTGCCATATAAACTCTTATACAGTTAAACTAAGAAAACAAACATTGGAGCACCAAGTCAACATCATTGGAGAAAGGTTAAGGATTGACATTTACACAATGAGGCTGCTACTGATAGATATGATTCCAGCCAACAGGGACATCTATTGTGCCCCAAATTCCAGGTCTTGGTAATACGGTAGCAAGTCCTCTTAAATTAATGCTTTCTTGCATATAAAATAAGGAAATACATTTAATCGCTGAGGTGTATGGTTACCTTCTGTAGTTTGGATATGTGCAAAGAATACAACCAGATGTGCCCAAAGACCTGGTTTGGCCTAACAGGAGTCATAGGTTGGCATGAATCTGATCTTACATCTTACTTTAGATACAAAATATTGTGTGTGATCTTGCTCACACTATTGGGTAATATTTTAAAACTGTAGTTACTCATCCAGAACACTGGATAATCATTGCCAACACCAGGTTGCTGGTGGCTTTGGGGCAAAGCCCTGCACTGAGCCCTCGTGCAGCCCTCAATGGCACTTTGGGTGTTACCTCTGTTGCCAATACCAAGGGTTCAGGGGACCAGCCCAGTCGGTTCTGCCCTTGCCCAGTGTCTGGTCTGGATACCCCCTGACACCTGTTGGCAGTGGTGGTGAATGTTTGGGGCTAAATGAACTCCTCTGCCACTCCTGTCGTTCTGAGAAGCAGCAGTGCGGCAGCAGAAGCCAAATGTAGTGATGTCCTCAGCCAGCCGTGCTAACTGCTGGCACAGCACCTGTACTGCTTCTGCCAATCAGTGCCCCCTGGCTTCTTCCCCTCCTCAGGTGCCACGAAGTGACAATGGCTACCCCTCCCTCCCAACAGTTAGTTGCTTAGAAATGGCAATAGTAACCTTAACATGCTGTGATGCAGCTTGGCTATCAAGCAATCTCTCTAGGGAGCTCTGTGCAGCATTTCTTTCTTTCTATTTTTTTAATACAATTTTGATGTATATAGTATACCAACCCGGACTCCAAGGACTGAGACAATTCAATTGAAAATGGAAACATTAGGCTCCAAGCTGCCCATTTTTATTCCGTTAATCAAATCTAGGAAAGGTGCAAGAGGAAGCTATGCTAAAAAAAGAACATCCATCATCTAATCCACCAATTAGCCACCCCTGTTTTCATTGTGAGAATGGAAGGGGAGTCAAATGAAGATCTTCAGTTCATTTTGATAGGATTAGGGAAATCCCATCTACCTGTTGGACAGTGGCTGCTTAGCTCTGCGGTCAGGTCATTTTCTCAGCTCCCTGGGAATTGCTATGCTTACTGCTCATTCTCGATTTCCACTCTTGAATTGAATTACAGCGCAATCCTGTGCAAGGATCCAGCCAGCAGCCCAGGGCCGCTCGACGGATCCTGAGCCCAGGCTGCCCGGTATATGCCAGGACGGAGGTCTATTCGGAGAAGGGGACGTTCGTCCCCTTCCCCAGGTATAAACCGGGGCCGGCCGGATGGTGTAGCTGGCCTGGCAGGAATGGGGATACGGCCAACGCCATCCCCCTCCCCCTCCCGGGCCGGCTAGGCCAATGGCCCCCCTCCCTCCTGGGCCGGACTGTCCACGCAGCTGGCGGTGGAGGACTCACCTTATGCTGCTGGCCGCATGCTTGTCCCAGCGCTGGAGTGAGGCATGCCGGCCTTGTGCCGGCCTCCCTTACTCCAGAGTCGTCGCGAATGTGCTTTACGGCACGTTTGCAACGGCTTCCCACAATGGAATGCTTGTTCTGTCACCGGCCGCTTTTCCAGGATCGCGCTGTTAAAGTAGTACAGTCATGAAAAGCTGCAGACTAAAAAAGCAAACCCCCCAGAACTATGGAATCCTTGGTTGTATTTTGCATCCTAGCTGCTAAATGCTGGATTGGAAGAGCCTTAAACAGGTAGGCCTGCCAATATGGCGGACTGGGGGTATGGTTGACCCTCCTTCTTGCCCACTCCTTTGTCTCTGTTCCTCTACCACGCTTGATCTTATTCTTGCTAAGATAATCCTTAAAACTTAAATCATTTCAGTGTCCAACATGTCATAAACCAAAATAGGGATACTCATATATTCGTGGTGCTTATTTTCACATCAGTGATCACTATCATGCATGCCCCCTACACAATGACACACTGTTACAAGATCTTATCTGCCTGCTGTATGCTATATTTATTTATTCTTAAAATGGCACCCCCTGTGAAATTCTCCCCAGATACATTATGGCATGATGTCATCACATTTGTGTATCGCCCTGACAAAAGTAGTTGAGTGAGGGTGGGGAAATACGTGGCATGGTTTTGTTGCATCAACCAAGTAAGTTTCACTGTATTTTATATTGGATGAGGGGAGAACTTGGCACAGGGATACCATTTTCAGCCCTATCATGTGTCTGGTAATGTGTAGTTCCATCCTTAGTCCCTAGGTGTCACTATTTTGTAGCTTTTGTTAGAAGAGCAATACTGTGTTCTATCACTAGATGTCACTGTTTACTGTCTTATTTCTTACATAAACAGACGCACACTCATTCACATCTTCTCCTCTACAGTGTGCACATTTTAAAATCAAAACCCATAAATGGTCATTCCCACACCAAAGTAATCAAGCACTGTAAAATCACCTCGCATGTTGAGTGGATGAAGCCATCCTATTTCAGCCTCCAGTAAGGCTTTGATTATACTTTTAAACCTGAGTTGGCCCACATGATTAAGGATGTGTGTGCTCATGGCGTATGCATACATTGGCCCCTCCCTTCTTGCTTGGGTGAGTGTGCATAATTGCATGGGGGGTTCAGATGAACTGCCCCTCTAAACAAGCTTCAAAGTAGTGCAGTAGGACCCCCATATCTGGGGTGGATACATTCCACGGTCCCCCCACGGATACGTGAAAACTGCAGATAGGGGAGAATGCCCTCTCTGTGGTTTTCTGAGGTCCCCTGGTCCTGCCCCCCCCTGCACGTGTGCGCCCCCCGGCTCTTACTTTTATCACAACAGCATTGGTTTCTTCCTTAAACGAACGTGATAAGCAGCCTCTTCCTGCTTATTGGAGGCAAGTAGAGTGAGACTGAGTGCTAGAGAGGTTCAGCAAGGTTAACAGAAGCACTTCCTGTTAACCTTGCTGAGAATCTCTAGCTCTTAGTCTCACTCTACTTGCCTGCAATAAGCAGCAGGAGGCTGCTTATGCTTATCACGTTTGTGGAAGAAACCAACATTGCTGCGGTAAAAGTAAGAGCCGGGTTTTTTTTTTACGCGAGCAAGAGGGGGTGGGTGGGTCATCCGCTACCTGCAGATAGTGGATCCACGGATAGTGGGGGGGGGGCTGTATTTGGTTTGGTGATCAAGCAAACTCTCCCCATGATGAAGCAAACTCACCTACGCATTAACCAAGATGTGTGTGCACTGTGAGCACTTACGTTCTTAATGGTGTGGACTTGGTGTAGACTTTAGAGTCTCATTCAAACAGGTCCATTTCCTTGTTTTTACAGGTATAACTTTGGTTTGGTTCCAGCTTTCCTGAAGGCACTCTGAAAGCAATTTGTCAGGCCTTGAGAGTCTTATTTCTTTGATGAAAACGTCGAGCCTTTTATGAAACAGCTCTAGCAGCCTTTCAAATCCGAGCTGTAAACAAAGAGCAAAATTTACTACATGTAAGCACACAAACTGTTTTCATTGTGTACAAAAACATATCTAAAAGGAAGGAATCAATGGCAAGTAAGTGAGATTATTTCACAGCATCTCTTCAACACAGCATTTAAACACACGAAGGCATAATAGGGAGGATGTCAAAATTTTGCTTTTCAGTTACAAGATTACACTGATAAATAAAGCAAGTAGGCAATAGGTTTGTGTTTTGAAGATTAATTCTAAATGGAGTAAGAAGCATCTGCAATGCACTGAAGAACTTGCACAATGATCATGTCAGGCTTGGACAGGCTCTGAGACCGGCTGCTGCTGCTGCTGGCCAGGACTGACTGTGGAGCAGACAGACGAGGTCAGAGGGGTCAGACAGGAGCAAGACAGGCAAGGGCTGAGTGTGGAATCAAGTAGACGACAACAAGCAGAGGTTGTGGTCATGGGTAGACAATTACCAGCAAGGCAAGTCTGTCATGTTGCCCTGACCAAGGAACACAGCCTGGAGCAATTGTTCTATAGGGTCAGCCAGGTTTCCACTGGTTCTTAAGGACACCTGGGTTGAAGAGCTGCAGTAAATTGTTTCAGCCGTTCCCTGGATAGGGTTACATTGCAGCAGAGAGTCGGCTGCTAACTTCTTCTATCTGAGAGCTGCTGTGGTGGTAAAGGGAGTAAGGTGCCTGACAGCCCAATTCTACCTACAATCCCTGTGTGGCAATGCAGGGGGTCGGAATTTGGTGTGCGGTGCCGCCACCGATCCCATCCCCCCCCTGGGCACAATCTGCCCTCTCTACCACCCCCATCACCGCCCCATTCTTCTCACACCTGCCTGGTTTGTTCCCCTCCCCGCCACCCTCCAACACCCTGCGCTGGCTTATCTGGGCCAGCGGATTTTCGGCTAGAGCACAGGAAACTGCTAGGGCCTCCCCCCACCAGTGGGCCTGCAGCGTGCACCAGTGGAGGCTACTTTGCAACTGCTGTAAAGCAGCCTCTGCCGGCGCCACACTAGTTAACGCCAATGGCCAAGGGGGATAGCATTGGGCCATGAACCCTTGGGCCAGAGCCCCCGGTTTGAGACCCTCGTGCCTTATGGAGCAATGATACAAGAGAAGAGACCGCTAGACTTGCCACCAAAATAATAATTATTAAGAATATTTATATACCGCTTTTCAACAAAAAGTAGTTCACAAATTGGGGGGGGGGGGAAAGAAAACTGTGATTTGTCATTTGCACATGTAGATCCAAATATGTTGACATCTATTCTGAGATCAACTACTGGTACGTCCCTGATGAATTCACTTACAAGTCACGCTTACTTGAATGGATATCTACACAGTATGAATAGTGAACATTCAACAGGGAGTTGAATGACTATCAGTTTGTATGCAAAAGCAGAGCCACCCACAGACAAGACACCTCAGGGGATTCCCTAGCTATGCCGAAGTAGATATGTTTGCAAATTGTTTGAAAAGGAGAAGGAGGGAAACAGCCGGATGCAGACAGAATATTCTTAGTAGCCCCCAGGAGCCATGGAAGGTTGAGGTTCAGTTGTACAAAACATGACAAAGTAACACATTGGGGAAGTGCCTGTTTGAGCCAATTGAGCATTAGAGTTGGGGAGATGCAACATTTGCTGCAGGTCTCACTTGTTATATATATATATTTGCAGTATTTGAACCTGCTTTTCCGCAGACCATCTGTATTCTCATAGCTTTTCAACACCTGCCCATCTTGTGAGCAAAAATGAGGGCACACGAATGATTACAAAAAACCCATGATGCCATGTGACTGTCAGCCCAATCATATGCTTCTCCCTGCCAGAACATGCAGGGGTGCCATAAACAGGCTGCCCTGCATGCTATGGTGGTGGTGGGGAGGCTAATTTGGAGGCTTGGGAGGGGAAAGGGAAAACATTTTCCCTTACCACTCTCTATAAGCCCCTCGTCCGCCAATGGATCTCCTCATACCTGCGCCAGCTCTTTATTATTTAGAATACAAGACACAGGTTTTATGGGTGAAGTAGCCATGTAATTAAATATAAATACAACCAACGTTTCGTCTTATTTCCTAAGACATTATCTAGGTCTAAACAGCTTGGCTGTTGGGATGGTACTGAAAATGGTTCTTTATTATTTATTTATTTATATTCCGCTTTCAACAAAAAGTTCACAAAGTGGTTTACAGACAAAATCAAATGAATAAATGGCTTTAGCTGGCACAAGTCCGAGGAGACAAAGGGGGTGTGTTGCCTCACTCCGGGACAGCATCCAATGCAAGTTGGATGCATCAGGTGCCATCCCTTCCCACCTCCAACACACCCCTGACCCTCTCGCTTTTCCGTCCCATTCTGCCCACCCCCTGCCCCGTTCTGCCCAAATCGGCTGACTTACTGAAGTCAGTGGGTCTTCTCCTTGCTGCCACCATGCACAGGGTCCTCCCCACCACCTGTGGTGGCGGCCCGGAATTGCACAGCTCTACACGCTTCCAGAAGGCATTTCATGACATCGTAAAGCACATTCTGCTGCCGGAATGCTAGTTCCGGTGGTGGGATATGTGTGTAGGTTTGGGCTCTGTGACTCCCAGATGTGCAAAAACACCTGGGACCTTTAACTGAAGTAAGCTTTTGAAATAGTGATGGAATGGCTCCACAAGTAGAACTGACCAAAAATCAAATAGGCCAGTGCAGTGGACTTTCATCTATGATGACTTGGGGCTAGGAAAACAGAACTGAAAATGGGGTGTGCCTGGATATGTTCTATTGGAAACCATGATTTGGCCATGTAGTGTTTAGTTCTGGTCTTAGCTTGATGTAGGAGTTCTTGCCTTCAGATTTTGTTGTTATAAAACAGTATGTGTTGAGACTCCTTTATTGCTCCTAGCATTTTGGTCCTATGAGATATAGCAGCTCTCTTGGGGAATGATTAAGTGAGCCTAAGGTGGCTGCTATGTAGACTAATGGATTCATTTAAATAAATTAAGAGTGAGTGAGCTGGGAATTCTTAACCCCATGGCACATATGTTTGCTAGAAGGTGTGCCATCACTTCTTTGGAAATCCTGAACCTGTTGCATTACAAGGAAGAGAAGAATAGACAATCTTCAGCAGTGGTGTAGCTAGCCCTAAATCTATCGGGGGGGGGGGCCAAGCCCTATCCTCGAATTGGCGGCCCTTCCCTTCCCCCCCTCTCTTTTCTTCCTGCCGCCGCCGAAGGTGGCGGCGGCGATTTTTAAGAGGGCGCCAAAATCGTGCTTTAATTATTTATTTCCCCCCTGGGGGCACCATAATCACGTTTTATTTATTTATTTCCCCCCTTGCCTCGGCGCCGCTTTTCACGCACTTTTAATGCAGCTGCTTCGGGGGTGAAAACAAACACTGAAATTGAAAATCCTTCGAAAATCCAACCTTGTTTTTGGCATCCTTCTCGGGGCTCCGGCGACTCAGAAGAAGAGGAGGATTTAAGCTGCTGCTCTAAGGCTCTCGGCTGCACCTGCCCTGTGGCTCCTCTTCCAAGTTGCCCGAGCACCAAGAGAGAAGGCTGTGTGTCTGCGTGAGTCCTCCTACAGGATAGGATTCTGTTGATCCAGAATCCCTCCAAAGCAAGCATTTTATTTGCATATACTGTACAGTCTATGTTGTTTTCCCTCAAATGTTTGCATGCCAACATACTGGCATTTAACTGTTCTCTGCCTAGGAACAGCTTCACAGCTTTTAAATCACAAACATTCAAGAAAGGGGGGGGGGGAGAAAGAACAGTTACAAGGAAGTCTTAAGTTCTGTCTTTGTATACATCACACTAACCCAATCTTTTGCTTTCCAGAACAGATGCAAGAGGAGAGTCAATTTTTTTACAGCCAAATGTAATCTTATTGACAGTATTTGGATTAGTTTTGAGTGATTGAATTCATTTCTTTTAACTTAGGCAGAAAAAGAACACAGTACTCTTTTACCTGCAGGTCTTCATCCATTCCTGTGTCAGATTGTCAGTGCAATCCTAGGCATGTCTACTCAGAAGTAAGTCCCATTGAGTTCAATGGGACTTACTCCCTGGAAAGTGTGCATAGGATTGCAGCCAGCCTGCATGAGAGAATGCATGCATGTGCACGCGGAAATGAGTTCTTCAACTCGGAAGAGGAGCCACAGGGCAGCCCAGCCGAGAACCTTAGAGCAGCAGCTGCAGCTTAAGCCTTTTTTCCTTTCCCTTCATCCATTCTGGCAGCGCGCGTGCTCCCTCCTTACCCTTTCTTTCGGCTGGAGAAACAAATACGTCTCTTAAAAGGGCAATGTCTGTCTCTTAAGGCAAGCCGGCCGGCCCATCGGCAGCTTACCCTTTTAAGAGGCATTGATTGCCCTTAAGAGAGACATTGTACTTCTTCTCGGGCATGAGAGAGAGCCCTGCTGAAAAAAAAAATCACGGACCTTTTGCCTAGGACTGCCTGGGGCCCAGGGCCACAGGCCCCCTATCATAGTACACAGCTGATCTTCAGTGACTTATTGAAAACCTAAAACACTAGTTTGCCAGGTTAGGAAAAATTGTAGAATGGGATGGCTTCCCTTTGTTGTGCACAAACAAGTACAGTGTATCCCTCATTTGTCGGATGATGCAGCTACATAGTTGGGGCTGATCATCATGGGGGTCCTTCCCATGAAACAGACATCTGTGTACGACACCCATGGGCTCCAGCAAGGGGGCTTGGCAGCAGGATCCAAGTGCCTTATCCCATGTGCCCCTGAGGGATTGGCTGACCTGAGATTTGCTAGACCATAGCATCCTATAACAGTGGCAGCAGGGGAAACTGAAGTCAGCTTGCCCAAGAAGAATCAGGTGACCTGAGGAGACGATAGAGTACCTGCCGGCCCTATATAGGAGCATCTTGGGCTTATCTCCT
The DNA here is from genome assembly GCA_026170595.1 of Plestiodon gilberti rubricaudatus. Classification (NCBI taxonomy): domain Eukaryota; kingdom Metazoa; phylum Chordata; class Lepidosauria; order Squamata; family Scincidae; genus Plestiodon; species Plestiodon gilberti. Next base: position 114,520,574 of record JANXHW010000005.1, read on the forward strand.
CAATCTGGGTAATTTATCCTTGGGAGAAGGAGTGAAGCCTCCTGGTTTTAGAAGTTTTAGGTTTTCTCTGTGCAAGGGAGTGGCAACAGAAAACAGGTTTCTTGTGACTTGTGTGCTCCCTGAGGCATCTGGTGGGACCACTGTGAGATACAGGAAGCTGGACTACATGGGCCTTAGGGCCTGAACCAGCAAGGCTCTTCTTATGTTCTTATGAAGCAGTTTTGTGTTTTGCCTCATTTCATCTCACCCTGCTTCGCTGCCTCGTTTGCCCCGTCCAGAACCCGGCCACCACTCCGCCTTCAACACCCTGCACCTCTGGCTCTATAGATTCTAATCTGCCCATCCTGGAACTGAGCCCCTGGCCTATTTGAGGTGAACCATTCTGTTCTCCTCCAACTGCACTAGACCCTGACATGCTCTTGGCACCATCCACGTGGTTGTGCTCCCACAGAGCTGAGGTTACATTTAAAAGGAACCACAGATGCTCCAGACCGGAAAGGAGCTGAAGCTAGCAACTATAAATCTATAACACAGCTTTAAATGCCATGTTCTTCCTACAGCATATGCTTATCACAGTCTTGGTTTAAATTTCAGAGTTTGTGAGTAACAGGAGTAATCTGAAATTCATCAGTGCCTGGTGTGTGTCCTTATCCCTGAAGTTTGACAATTATAATGTGCCTAATCTCTCCTCCCCCCACCCCCAGCATGTCACAAGGCCTGCCAACTCACAGTTTTCACAGTCTTGTCTACATGCAGATTCCTTCAACTTGTCCAAATATAGCCATTTATATCAAGACAGTAGAGAAGCCTCAGGATTTGAGATCTGGGGACAGGCTCAGAAAGTAACATGCAAAGCTGAGTGCAGTCACCATCCCGATGGCATCTCACCTTCAATCTTTTTATATCACACTGTTTCTACGTTGAAGAGGATTGCACGGAAACTTGCCCAATTGCTCCACCATCTCTCTCAGGAGTTCCTCTTCCAAGAATGAACAATAACTGTCCTGTAAGAACGTTTCAGATCTCAGAACTGCTGCATTATCTGTTCCTTGTAATCACTGACCACAAAGAACTAATGGGATCAACAAACCTATTACTGAGATGTTGTTCACCCATTAAGCAGTGCGGTCTCTGTACCACACATGGGCGAAGTCAGATGGGCTCTGGGATTCCGATATGGTCCAGAGCTTCAAGACCATGATATATCTTTTCTAAAATGTTATGATTGGGGATTGGGCGGCTCGTTAGCTTATAAAAAACCTTGTAAAGAATCTGGTTTCCAAACAGCTGTATAACAGAAGGGACATCTGTCCCAAGACATACATGTAAATGTACATATATATAATATATTCAAGAGCACGTGCATGAATGCTGTATAAAGGAGAAGCCTTTTCCCCTATTCCTTTGTTAATGCAGGAAAATAAGCAGAAGTGAACCAATTTTAAGTTGACTTACATTTGAGCGAGTAGAATTTCAGATGGAATTTCAGATGCCATCAATGCAAACACAGATGTAAACAGCACTCGTGAAAATGGCCACAGATAGGAGAAGTCCTGGAAAGGAGTAAGGAGCGACCCATCTGCCGTGATAAGCATTGGCCAGAGTATGCTCTCTATTTGTTTTTGTTCGGCATCAATTTGGCATGCAAAAGATGATCAATTGTTTGGTGTTCTCCTTCCTCTCCTACGGCGCTTCTCTATTGCTCCTTGTTTTCATTAATCTGAAATTACTTATCTAGACGGAAGAACTGCATGCTGTTCCTGTGAATGGGAAAATAGAACATCCAAAATTGAGTGTTTTGACTGGCAGAGCCCCATGGAGAGACAGCCAGATTATTTCTGTCACTGCCTATACACGCTTTCTTTGTCCATAGTTAGAGTCGTGAACTGTAAGCAAGGTGTGTATATGTATGTAAGTGTACATGCATGTCTACTGGCATAGCAGGGCCACTGTCACAGGGTGGCACCTTTAGGCAGCTGCTGAAGGCAGCGCCGGCCCAAGACCCCCTGACACCTGAGGTGGCTTGCCAAATGCTGCCTCTCCTTACCTGATGATGTGCCACTCACTCTGCTCCTCCCACTCACCAAGGTCTTCACTCAACACTCTCCTCCACATTTCCTTTTCCTCTCGGTTCCCTTCTTCCTTTTACAATCCAGGGAGTGGAAGGAAAAGGAGGAGGAGTGGAGGCAAGGTGAGTGCCCCCCCCTCCCACCAATCTGCTGCCTGATGCTACAGCTTCAGTTGACCTCATGGATGGGCGGCCCTGGCTGAATGGATTGCTGAACCATGTACTGGCCCCTTCCCCACTTTGCTCCATAAGGTAAAGTTAAAGGTAGGCTTACCATTCGTCCCGGTTTCGCCGGGACAGTCCCGGAAATCGGACCCGATTCCCGGTCGTGTCCCGGGGGACGAATGGGCGCCGCCATCTTTTTTTAAAATTTTAAACTTACCGGGCAGCATCTTGGGTCACGAAATCTCGCGTGATCCAAGATGTCGGCGCCCAAATCTCGTGAGGGCATGATGCCCTCACGAGATTTGGGCGCCGACATCTTGGATCACGCGAGATTTCGTGACCCAAGATGCCGGGAAGTTTGAAATTAAAAAAAAAAAAAGAAGATGGCGGCGCGGCGAGTGGGTGCTTCTCCCGGTCATCAGCGGCACTGGGAGAAGCAGAGTGCTTGCCCGTGTTGCGCGAGCCTGCTGGAGGCTCGCGCTGGCTCGCACAACGCCTCTAGCAGGCTCGCACAACGCGGGCAAGCAGGCTGTGCTTCTCTCCGTGCCGCTGGTCTCGCAGCGGCACCGGGAGAAGCACAGCCTGCTTCTTGCCCGTGTTGCGAGCTGTGCTTCTCCCTTTCTTCGATAATTTATTCATTAAAAGGATTTTTTATTGGGATTTATGCTTTATTGTGACATTTATGCTTCTTTTTTCTGCTTTTTCGTTGTTTAGAATTGCTTTTTTGTTGTGGAGGGTAGTTTGCGGTTGGATTGGGCTGTTTCTGATGGCTTTTTCGTTGTGGTTTAGATTGCTTTTTCGTTGTGGAGGGTAGTTTGCGGTTGGTTTGGGCTGTTTCTGAGTGCTTTTTCATGATGCTTTACGATTGGTTGTGGTTCTTTGGCCTTGCTTTTTCGTTGCTTTGACATTAATTAATTATTTACCTTGGGGGGGGTATGGGGGGGTGTCCCGGTTTGAAGTAGGTAAAGGTATCCCTTGACAATTAAGTCCAGTCATGTCCGAATCTAGGGAGCGGTGCTCATCTCCGTTTCAAAGCCGAAGAGCCAGCGTTGTCCGAAGAAGTTTCCATGGTCATGTGGCCGGCATGACTCAACACCGAGGCGCATGGAACGCTGTTACCGTCCTGCTGACGCGGTACCTATTAATCTACTTGCAATTTCTTGCTTTCGAACTGCTAGGTTGGCAGGAGCCGTCGCGCGGAATCGAACTGCCGACCTTTCGATCGACAGCTCATGGTTCAGTGGATTAACCCACTGCGCCACCCTATATATACTTTGCTCTATATACTTTGCTCCATAGTTGAGGGAAAAATCTTCCATTGGTGATGAGGGGAGAGGGAAGACTCCTGATCAGACTCATAGGGAGGGGAATAGGGTTATAGTTCAACCCGTCTTCCATACTCCTGATTTGTGGGTTCCCCAGTCCAGCTGCTCCTTGTCAAGAGAAAGCAAAAGTACATCATGGCTAGTGATGCATTCAGTGACATGTGTAGAAGGTCCTTAGAAGTTGCCTCCAAACTTTCAGTTTGTTCCCTTGTTTCTTGTTGAATAATTTAGGGAAATAAGACTGATCGAAACAACATTATTCAGATATACAGGTGGAGTTTAGAAGGACAAAATATGGGCCAATGTTTTGTAGTTAATCCACCTGTTTAACAAATACCAGGTTCTAAGAAATAATATGTGCTTCTGTTGATCTTACTACCATTTTTGCTAAGATCAAGCAGTATTGAGGTTGAAATTATGTAGCTTCTTTTCCTTGGCATATGGCAGTCTTGTGTGTGTGGGAACTGTTACCTTTAATGTTACCCCCTCCATTTGCTGCAATCTTGAACCCTGGGGATTTCAGTCCAGCTGCTATTTAATATTAAAAAACAAAACAAAAACCAAGCATGCACTTGCAAAGCTGGTGCTTAAATTAATGTGTAATTTGACCCTTACAGCGCAATCCTAACCAACTTTCCAGTGCCAGTATAGCCGTGCCAACACGGTGCACACTGCATTTTGCAGTGCAGGGGCAGTCATGGAGGCCTCTTCAAGGTGAGAGAACATTTGTTCTCTTAACTCGGGGATGCATTGTGGTTGCACCGGCGCTGGAACGTTGGTTTGGATCACGCTGTTTGAGGCACAAAAAAGTACCTGCAACTAATAGCAGTTCATGCTTTTTGAAAAAGACGTTGGGAGTTTGTCACAAAATTCCCATCATGTCACCTCTAGTTTGGCCTTCAGAAAGGGGTCCGTGGAGTTACTGCCCACCAGCTGCCGCTAAGTTGAAATATTTGAGCTCTTCACAAGCTATCCATGGTTGGGGAAAATTTTGGACTCCCCATCTCTTAGACTCTACATGAGAACTGTGCTCAGATAATTGCCGTATGGTTTGGAACTTGACAGAGAGAGAACAACTGGACCTGAAAACAATTTCTTAGGAACTTTTTGTATGTATTACTATAAATCCTTTAAAATGGATTGAAATAGAGTACTGGGAAATTAGTTCCTGGAACAAAAATGGATACATTTAGAAATAATTGGACATTGCAATGTGAACTTAAAATATAGGCATTTGATGTCAGTCCCCCCCCCCCCCCCCATGTCTAAGACACCAGAGTCCAGACCAGACTAAAAATATATCAGAAATATGTGGAGGGATTTTTTTTCCTTATCAAGACATAGAATCAATTCAGGCTTCTTAATTCACACAATATCTCTGGTTTAATAAGACTAATCGTACCCTCGAGTGCTATTTTCATGATCTAAGCACTATTTCTCTGCATAAGGCTTTTTCCCCCTTTGACATTCCAAATTATGCTCTCTTGAAGGGTGATACCAGATAATTCCAGTAGAAAGAGGCTTATGTACCCGTGGCGTTTGGGCAATCAAGAACAGTTGTCATTACTCACTTTTCTGTCTTGCTATACACAAAACCTAGGGCGAAATTTATTGAGACACTGCTAGAGAGCTTTGCCACTTCAGATGATGTCGTAGAATTAGCTTGACTCCTGTGCAGGTGAGAGACGTTTCTTTCATATACTGTTGCAAGATTCACTGTGGCTGTGCAAAGACCTGTGAATGAAATTTGTTGGAACAAATGCGGTCAACTGTAAAACGGTGCACATGTGTTTATGTTCTGCTGTCCTTTTATATTTGGTGGATGTTCGCATGTTCTGGATTTTAATTTGATGATGGCAACAAGAGTTGAAGTTTTGTTGTGTTCCTTTGGGTTAAATAATTAAGGTTTGATTTTATGTATAATACGATAAAAATAACAAATATTCTTGCGTGAACTGTTAAGTCTCCTTCCTATTCCATTCCCAATAAGGAACTACAAAACGTTGCTGTCCACACTTGGGGCTACAATGTTTCGGGCTGTTCAGTCTAGAAAGAAGGCGCCTGGGGGGACACACATGATTGAGACATATAAAATTATGCATGAGATGGATAGAGGGAAGTTCTTTTCCCTCTTGCACAACACCAGAACCAGGGGACATTCACTAAAATGGAGCAGTGGGAGAGTTAGAACAGACAAAAGGAAATATTTCTTTACCCAGCATGTAATTAAACTGTGGAACTCCCTGCCACAGGATGTGGTGATGGCATCTGGCCTACATGCCTTTAAAAGGGGATTGGACAGATTTATGGAGGAAAGGTCCTTCACAGGTTAAAAGCCATGATGACTATATGCAACCACTGGGTTTTAGAGGTAACCTATCTCTGAATGGCAGATGCAATGGAGTGGTGACAGGATACAGGTATCTTGTTCTTGAGTGCTCCCTGAGGCACCTGGTGGGCCACTGTGAGTTACAGGAAGCCGGGCTAGGTAGGTCATTGGCCTGATCCAGCAGGGCTCTTCTTAAATTTTTTTTGTATGTTTGGATGTGGGTTACCTAGCTCACAGTGAGTTTGAAAAGCATGATGAAAGGGTAATTGGAACTACTGTATTCTGCTATGAGCCCAGCCCAGCTCAAAGAACATCCTGTCCCACTGTAAACTTCCAAATATTGATTGGATGGTACTGTGCTGACAACATGAGTGGGGCAATCAGTTCATTGGCTGTGACTTGAGCACTCACTGGGAGGTTAGGAACCTACTGCACTTAACATTGTCATGTTACAAGTGTATTGTGTGAATGTGCCTTCGGTTGAGGCTGATCACACTTCCACATGCCTTATCATTTCTGGGGAATTTTCTACTTTAATAAAGTACTGGGGCTACAATTTAATTGGAACATGAATCTTCGTTGCAGAAGCCCTCCCTGTTGAGTGCGGTCAAGCATTCACAACATGCATCAGTTGATATGCTTTGGGGTGTCAACCTCTGCTAGCCAGAGTTAGACGGAAGCCATTTCTTCATGATGTTGCTTTGCACGATTAATTTGGATATACACTGGTTTTGTATCATTTTCTTTGCGGATTGCCATCTAAAGGCCTATTGGCCACTGCCTGCAGCCAGAGAATATACTTGATGTACTGGTTGTTAATCAAGCATGACAGCTGCTCTGGACTTAAGAAAAAAAATACAATAAACAGAAGCTAATTCTACTTAGGCTTCCACCTCAGAATTATAATCCTATTTATGACATCACAATTGGTTGCTGTGGGAACAATATTGGTATCATGAAAAGAGTCTTACAGAGAGCTCAAGTGAGGAAATAAGCAGCTGGAACAGATGACCTTTCTTTCTTTTACAAAAATAAGGCTCCTGTTTTCATTACAAAACATGCGTTCCCAAAAAAAGAACAAGGGGAGTGCAGAGGAAGATACACACACTATTGTTTCTAAAAAAAGTTTTCCATTAATCTGAGAAGGAGAAGGAATAGTTTCATGTATGATTCATGGATTCCCAGTTTGGTATCTTTTCTCTCTCTCTCTCTCTCTCTCTCTCTCTCTCTCTCTCTCTCTCTCTCTCTCTCTCTCTCTCTCTCCTTTCATGGATGAATCTACACTTCCCTTTTCTATTAATACTGCTGCTATTCTGTGTTTAGTGCCTCCCTCCCCCTTTGCAATATGTAACATAAGTTGCCTTGTGTATTTGCGCTGTGGGTCAAACAGCACATTGAATGTGCTTTTAATTAGCATGCTCAAGGCTGACCATGTCTCTTTCGTAACGAGGAGTGGGGGAAGATCGGGCTCAGAACTCCACCACCCAGGAATAGAGGGGTTCACCCTTTCTCCCATGCCATTTCCCTGCCACCCCTCCCCCCCCAACCTCCCACTGCTATTTGCAGCAAATAGTTGTTTTAGGGACAGATACCAGCTGCAAGAGGGCCGTTTTGGGTGGATAAATTGGGAGGAGGGTTAAGTCTAATGGGGGGAGGGGTTCATTTAGAGCTGTTGTTCATCTACAAGCACAGCTTGCTTGTGACTGGAATGTCACACTGACTCACTTGGTCTGGGGATGAAAACATTGTACTCATGTAAAAAAAATATATGGTTTGCCCTAATGCCAGGGCAAGGTTGCCCCAGGTTTGTCCTCTTGCTCTGGGCTTGACAAGCCACAAGCAGAAGGCCCCAGTTTTGCTCCAGGCATCTTCAGTCAAAAAGATCAGGTAGCAGGTGATGTGAAAGCTTTTGTTGGTCAGTGTTGATAGTGCTGAGCTAGACAGACCACTGGTCTGACTCCACAGAAGTCAGCTTCACAGATGCTCCCATGATCCAATGCATGGTGAGGCTGGTGGGTGTGCCGTTTATTTAGACATTTTGCCCACAGAGGGCCAAATGGATCTCATGCGACTCTCAAAAACACCAGTTCAACAGAATCAGATGGAATTAGTCCATAAAAGACTTGACTGTTCATAAAATCCCCTAAATGCTCAGCTGACTGGGATCATAAAAGTGTACTTACTATGATTTGTTCAATGGGACAGTATTAGTCATGCTCCAAAGATACTACTCAGAAATCTCTAATTAAAAAAGACATATACTCCAATTTGGCTTCAATTTTAAGACTGGCTGGGCTCCTTTGCTGTACAGTGTAACAGTGCCAGGAGCTGGTGACTGAATGTTTCCTGGTCTTTTGCAAAGGTGAGTTTGTGGAGGGGCAACTGGCAAGGAGCAGGACAGAGAGCAAATTTCCCGAGGCTTGGTGGTTCCACTTCCAATCCTTTTCAGGAAAGAAGCTGGATCTGACAAGTGGGTAAATTTGAGAGTTGCAGATGTGACTTCCAGCAGGTAGGCTGAGCCTGGGACTTCTGCTGTTTTTTCTTAATGGGTGTTAAGAGTCCCGCTGTCGTAAAGGGCTTTGCGACGGTGTGCGCAGCTCACTCTCACTGGGCCTTTCTGAGCCAGTGCTGCAAAGGTGGCAGCATTGGAGGAGTACTGATGTGGCTGTCGGACCAGGCTGGTGCCAGTACGTTGGCATGGTGTGTCGTGGGGAAAGGGAGGGCAGGAGATTTACTGGGAGGATTGGGAGGAGGGCAGCAGGAGGTGGGGACTGGGCTGGAGGAGGTAGATCTCCGTGGCAAACACGCACACCGAATCCAGTCCCCCTCCGTTTGGCTCATGCTGCCTGCTTACTGTCTTGGGACTTGTGCCAGCTATAGAACTGGCATAGATCTAAGGGGACCCATAGGGCACCAGGGGGCTTACCCTGAGAGGCCTCAAAGAGACCTTCTGATTGGCCCCTGCCATAGGATGTCGTGTGCCTCCATGGCGCAGCTGCATCGGTGCATAGGGTTGGGGCATTCGAATCTAAAAATGTCAAAGCTCCTGACACTTTCCTACCTTGTTTTTTTCCCTTCCATCTGCCCTTGTAACAATATTCCTTTCCCTTCAGATGTCTTGCGAAATGCATTACTCAGTGGTCTGGAACCAAGCCGGCATTTTAAGGTGCTATGCCTTTGACCACCGCCTGCTTTTCTCCCTTGCTTGGCATTTAGAAATTGAAGTGAGGTGGCTACTTGGCAAAATGAGCCCAAGAAATCAAAAGGGTTAAAAAAAATAGTGAGTCACAGACTATCCTGCATTAGAGGGTGAGTCAGCGTTTAGTTTTTGAGAGCTGTTTGGGGGTGGGGAATGCTGAATGGAATGATTTCCGAAGAGTCTATATTTTCTGACAGAAGGCTCTGAGGCGGTTATCTGTATCGTTGTTTTAAATATATAGGACCATGTTCTAATGGAGGTCTTGACAGAGCATTACAACAGGAATGATCATGTTGACCACTGGAGTGGAATGCCCATCGTTGCTGAGGCGATACTTATTCAAGGTGAAAGAAGCCAATTAAGGTCTTCTCCAGCAAGAGAGGGCTTGATGAACTTGGGACAGATGCATCCATAAAAGTGGTTGATGGCTCAGCTCAAGACGAGAAAGAAAATAACTGCCGACCGACTGCGGCCGACTCCTTGGCCTTCGAAGCATGGCTATCTAGTTGGCAGTTAGCAAAAGACAGATGACGGTTTTGAGGGCAACGGCTTGATGCTCTGCCCTTTAGCTTGTAGTGCTGTGTGGTGGGGGCTGTTCATTGTGTTGTGGGGGGCTGCTGTGTTGTTGTGTATTGTCTCAGTGGAACTGGATTTAATTTTATGAGGAAATGCAATATTAAAAACTCAAGAACAACAAACCATGAGGTGAACATTGTCAGTCCCTTAAGAAACAAACACCATCTAGCACTGTCTTGACATTCAGGGTAATCGTCACTGGGACCACAGTTTGAATTAGCTCTTGTCTCTACCATTTTCTCCACAGGAATTATTGGTTAAATGAAATAGTCCAATTGTTTCCATAAATTTTAAATAATTAAATAAATGGGGGGACTTTCTATCCTGTGAGCAGAAGTTTGGAATCCCAAGGAAGATTTCACTTACATGCTCCACCACTGAGCTATGAGGACTCTTTCCCCCTTTTCATTAAACCAATATTTTGGATCAGGTTCTGTGTATTAGCAGAAAACCTTCAGTTCTAAAGAAAAAAAACCCATGTTAATCTTTTTAGTGTCTAGGGTTAATGGGTGTTTTTTTTTAAAAAAAAATTCTAGTAAGATCTTATTTTGTATTTTTATCTTGTCCTCAAGTGGTGTTATTCACCTCTAGCCCTCAGGGTGGCAACAAAACAAAAATAGCCATTAACTGGCACACATCCAAATTCCCAGCTGGAAGGTTCACAGGATGTGGATTGAGCCATACTGACTGGTGAGCAACACTGAAAGGAACCGCTACTCTCCTGAGAAGTATGTGGGATTAAGCCCTGGTATTCCTGTGTTTGGCTGAGCCAAACCTGTTTCCAGCTGGGCCTTCAACTCCCCTTATTAACAGCACATAAGTCAATCATCCTTTTTGTTTCACTTTCCCATTTGTGGTTGTTGATGTGTGTTGCTTATAAGTTGTTAATAATAATAATAATAAAAATATGGCATATCTGAGAAAAGGGAGCTTAGGGGTGCAGGGGAATACAAACCCTTCTCTCCCTATTGGTTGGTTAGGAATTAGAACTCTACAGGATTGGTGGTGTTTAGTGAGAGAAATGGTGTATAGAAGTGATGGGGGAATGAGAGAAGTCAAGTGGAGGTTGACTGTTGGACAGTTAGAAGAGTTGGTTGGAATAGAAAGGAAAAAAGGCTAATAAGGATCTGGTGAAAGTGGATTCATTAGGTTAGGAGCTGGATTTTCTTGTTACTTTTGTTTGAAATCATTGCCTTGGTTTCATTCTACTGTTATGAGCAAAGATCAAGTGTTCATTTCCCCTGTTGTTTGGAGGTAGGTTGGCTGCTTCAGGTAGGGAGGTTTGGGTGTCATTAAAGGCAGCAGAGTAGGAGAAAGATTGATCTGATCCACAGACAGAGTAGAACCCACCAGGAAGTTTCTTTTAGGCATCTCATTGAAATCAAGATGAGCAGCTGTGCAAGAGCACAGTTATGCTTTGGGCATTTTCCATTCATTTCATGTAGGTGTCTACAGGAGAACGTGCTGGTAGATGGTGGCCGAGATTAAGTAGTGGGAGGGCGAGGAGCCATTTGAACTTTTCCACCTCTGGTGTCAACAGGTCTTGGGCTGGCCCTGCCTCCCCCTTTCCTGCCCACTTTAAATTAACTCACTCAGGACTTTGTTGATTCTTCCAGCCCAGCCCACAAGTATGGCCTCCTGACCATACCAGGCTTCCCACAGGAGTCCTAAAAAAGAACCTGTCCGTGACTCCATTTGGTTGTAGCAGCGTTTGGTCCTGACAGGTGTGATATGCAGTCGGACAGCCCCATTCCAGCCTTCGGTCTATGCCACAGCCAGCTCACACTCTCGCTTGCTTCTCTTTTGGCCAAGTGATTCTTCTTGCAGCCCCACAAGGAGCAGGGGATAAAGAGGAGCCACTTCCTTCTTCCTCTTTGGTGCTGGCATCCCTATCATGCGGCAAGCAAAGTGAGGAGGCAAGCGGCAACTCGAAGAGAAGGCTGAAGCCGGTGCTCCAACTGAGCGTAGCACTGGTCCGAACCAAGGGGGGCTTCAGCAAGCTGGTGGATGCTTCTCACCACACCAGAGGCTCATTTTCATTCTCCTGTGTCAGAAGGGTGTGAGAGCACTTGGTCAGGGCTGGATTTCCATGAGTCCTAGAATATCCTGGGCCCTGTTGCAGATTCTGAGGATTGAAGGTTTTGGGTCTTCCTCCTTGTTTTGTATGTGCCTTGAAGAACTGGGATTGGAGGAACCTTTGCCCTCTGTTGGGCACGTTGTAGTAAAGGGACATTACACAGACAGAGGGCGCAATCCAAACCTACTTAGGCCACCGTTGTAACCAGTGGCCCAGCGAAAACGGGAGGCCCCAGAACGGAAAGGGGATTCAAATCCCCTCCAAAAGGGGAATTCAAAGGGGATTTGAATCCCCTTTCCGTTCTGGGGCCTCCCGTTTTTGCTGGGCCACTGGTTACAATGGCGGCCTAAGTAGGTTTGGATTGCGCCCATAGTTCCCTTCCACATTTCTAGTTAGATGTTTCTTTTTTATTCATGGTGGAGGGAAGAATCTTTCTGCTCAGACAGGACCTGCCCATCCATGAGGCCAACTGAAGCAGTCGCTTTAGGCAGCAGATTGGTGAGGGGTGCTTATTTCTGTCTGCCTACTTGCCTCCACTGCTCCTCCTTCTTCCACGCCCTAGATTGGAAAAGGAAGAGAGGAACAGAAAGGAAGAGGAAATGTGGAGGGGAGGAGAGTGCTGAGCGAGAACATTGGAGAGTGGAAGGAGCAGAGGCTGGCCTAGCACATGATTGGATAAGGGGAGGCAGCATTTGGCATGCTGCTGCAGGTATCAGGAGGTTTTGGGGTAGGCCCTGCCTGCGCTCAGAGCATCCTCTTCCTCATAGGTTTGTCTGTTGAGACCATAGAGTTGGACTAGAGTGGCACACAGGCAGAACTTCTAGTAAACGTTGAAAGCTGCTGCTGCCCATGATTCTTTATCGGAGTCAGAGAGGTAATTAAAAATGAGACTTTTCACACAAAATGAGTTGGAGGAGGAGTTAGAGGAGAAATGACTGCCTTTGTTTTTTTTTTCTTTTGGGAGGTCTCTCTCGCACACACGACATGGTGATGCCCAGTCACAGCTATGTCAAAATTCTGCTTTGTCTATTGAGAGAAATCAATGGGCAGCTCTCGCTTCCCCCCCCCCTTGGAAGCACACTTAAAAATGACTGCTGCAATCCGAATTGGAGAATGGTTTGTATGTGTATATAACCATGCTCTCTCTGGTTGTGAACATTCTCAGGGACTCTGTTAGGAAACTCTTCTCCTCTGATTTCCAGTGCCAGTCTTTAGAGAGGCTGATGCTCCTTGCTCTGCCACAATCTCCGCCTGATACCATTCTGCCGCTCTGTTAGATAGGAATACCCACAGCACAGCACCATTTTTTAGCTCTTCACTGGACTGGTTCTACTGCCTTTGGGCTTGGGTTATGTATTGGTTCTACACATGCCTTGGTGAATGCCTTGATAAAGGGTGTTTGTGACAGTTGCATATAACTAAAAGGGTAGGAAAGAGAGCAATTGGGTCTCAATTTTGAGATTATCAGCATCTGGTAGAAATATTCATTCAGCTATCCACTCACGTCAATCTCTGAACAATCTCCAAGACATGAAAGGGAGAAGTTCCCAGAAACTCACTAATAGCTGAATCCTAACGGACAGCCCAATCCTTCCTAACTTTCCCCGCGCCAATGCAGCAGCACCAGCACAGCCTACGCTGCATCCTGCAGGGGAAAGTAGGAGGTGGGAGGTCTCTCCAAGGTAAGGGGACATTTGTCCCCTTGCCCCAGGGAAAGCCCGAGCCCCCACAATTGGTCTACTCAGATCTGCACCTGCCATTTGGTTGGCTCAGGTCACCAGCGCCGCCTCCTGGGCCCGATTCTCCCACCCCACCCCTGTCGTTGCCCCCTGCACACGCTCTGCAGGTGCAGAGGCACAATAGGATTGTGCCATAACTTTCCAGAGCAGATGCAGCTGTGTCAATGGGGTGCATGCTGCATCCTGCGGTGGAGAGGGCAGTCATGGAGACCTCCTCAACATAAGGGAATGCTTGTTCCCTTACCTCCAGGCTGCATTGTGGCTGCATCGGCCCTGGAACGTTGGTTAGAATTGGGCTGCTAATCTCCTAATACATGAACTTTTTTGCCTTTAGTGCAGTCCAACCTGGGCAAGATATATTAGCAGAAGGAGTTCTAGAAATGAACGTATGTGTATGTTTTTTTCTTACTCATTGTCTTGCTAGCTAAGTAATGTCTCATGCTGATGGAGAAAACAACTCCCATGCCCATGTTTAGGATACTTCTCTCTTAGTAAAGGATGAATCCTGCTCATGTAGACCTATATTTAAACTTCAGGAAAGGAAATTGATTTAAAAAAAACAACCACCATACAGCATCCTTTCCATGACTCTCCTTTTTTCCTCACCCTTCACTCTGCTCTCAAACACCAGTTGGCAAACAGCAGGCTGATCTCCTAACGTTCTCTGGAACGTGTCGCCTTCATAGCGCATTGGCATTTCTGGAGCTTCGTAGCGCATGTAGACAACTTGGGTGGGGGAAAGATGCCACAGAAAGAGAAGGAAGGAAATGGGCATCTGGCTTTGGGGAACGCCGAGCCTCCTGGTATGTGGGATCGCTGGAAAGGCAAGCATCCTTGGAACAGAAGGAGGTGGGAGAGTTTTATGCACTTTTTCTGTGTTTCAAATGCTGTGCTGTTTATCTATAAATTCTCTGGCCCCAATCCACAGAACGTTAGTCACATTTAAGCCACATTGAACTCAATGGGATAAGTTAGTCACAGCTTAACTTTTATCACATTGATTTCAAAATGACTCAGGTGTGACTAACGTATCCTGGATTGGGGCCCACATATACATAAGTGTTTAATTACTTAACAAGAGTTTTTTTTTAAATTTCTATTAATCTAATCCGTTTCAAAATACAGAGATAGCATGCTGCTTATTGTCATCAGGAAGATTCAATCCTCTTAACGTGTTTCTTTGCTTTTGAATATTCGTGGTGTTAAGGAAAACTATTTCATGGAATTTCTATATACCATGGAAGGTATCCCGGCTCTAAATACTGTAACATTGTGATGGTACTTCCCCATGAACAGTTTTGCACTGATAAGTTCTGGAATCAGATCACCACCCACAAACCTTGTGTTCAGGGGGCCAGTTCCTGCTTTGCTTGCAGCTAGGTCATGTGGGCTAGGAGACTGAACAACTGCCGTGCCAAAACAGTGCCAGCAGCTCTACCCACCTCCGCAATGAGGTATTTATTGTTGTGCTTCCTGTTTTCTGGACTACTGTCATGTTCATTGGAGCAATATGTGGCAGCGCCCCAAGTAAGCAGCGTGATTTGATGCTTGCCAGAGAAAAGAAAGTGTCTCCGTGTTTTGTTTTGTTTTTTGCCCTGGGCATCTGGAAGCCTCTGGACAACCCGACCAATTTTGTCGTAGTTCTTCTTAGCAACACACTTTTTTTTCTAGCTGTTTAATGAAAATAGTGTTCAGAATAGTGTCAAAAAATAGCAAGACTTTTAAATATATATAGTATTAGCAAATGTTCTGCATGGATCTCTATCTCTGTTGGAAGAACTAACTTGCAACAAAGCTGATTTTGGTTTCTTTTTCTTTTTAAGTTGTGCTATCTGCAGCTAGTTTAAACTGATTTAGTTAACTTCCCAGATGGGCAGTGTTAACCTTTGCATTTGCTTCATTCATTCATTCAGATGAACAAACAAACCTTAATGTTCTCTGTAAATTGCAAATGAACGGTCACAAAAGGTTGGAATTCCATTCATACTAGAAATATTTTAATCTTATTTCATGGGTCAGACCTCAAAGCTATAAAGTACAGCCTGTCGGAAAATAACTGTGAAATATTATTATTATTCTTGATTATGATGATGATGATATTTTGGGGGGAGAAGCACTTGTATTTGGCTGAGCTGTTCTGCTGGCTTCATTCTGTTCTGCTCCGAACCAGGCTGTCCTGATAGTTGACAGGAAAGTGATATTCACTATCACAGTTATATATGGGTGTGATGCTGTGAGAGAAAATGGTGCTGGTTAATGGATAACATTTTTATGGAGACTTATTCAGGACACAGCAGCTTCCCAAAGCCATCGGGCAACCCAGTATGCCATAAATTCACACGCAGAAGTGCAATGGGGCTAGCACGGACTGTGCTGCGTGCTGCATCCTGCAAGGTAATTTCACAGGCTGGAGGTCTCCTTGAGGTAAGGGGACATTTGACCCCTTGCCCCAGGGGAAGCCCCAGCCGAGGCAATGGGTCTACTCGGACCTGCACCGCTGCCACCAATTCCACCCCCTCCAGAGCCCGATCTGCCTGCCCCTGCCCTGTTACCCCCTACCCACCCTCCCCTGCCCCATTCCACCCTTGCGCTTCTTGGTACGAAATGTACCATCCTTGGCACACACTGTTCCTTCTGCCATTGGAGGCTTGAAGGCATGATTCCGCCTCTCCTTTCAGAGGCATACTGTGCCATCAGCAGTTTGATTAAGCAAGTTTTTACTGTTTGGCTTGTTCTGATACTTTGGTTTGATTGTCCTGCTACTACTGCTGTTGTTTTAGACTTTTGCCCATTGGCATTTAGGTTTCTTTTTAGTTTGGATGTTAACTGTGAATTGTTTGAATTTATTTTTATTATATACTCCTTTGGGAGATGTTATCGCTGAAAGGCGGCTTATAACTATAGTAAATCAGTATGTGAATAAGTCAAAGTATGCATGCTTTCTGAATAACTGCAGATTAAATAGAGTAGGCCAGTCTGTTCTTTTACCACCCTGGCTACAAGTACAAACCAGTGGATTAAGGTGTCCCTATCAACTCTGAGCTGGGCTCTTGAGTCAACGACAGTTAGCACCAAAACATGAATGAGTCAGATTTTCCCATTGAGCCTCGCTAACTTGCAGCCCAATCCTGTGTAACTCTTGCACCGGTGTAACAGTAGATCCACCGGTGTAACAGTAGATCCACCAGTGTAAGTGCACTTATGTCAGTGTAAATTGCCATACGCCGACGGATGCAGGATGGACTGGACACAGGATGGACACCGGTGTAGCCCACCTCTGACACCGCGCATGCGCAGTTTGGACGTGGGACGGATGCCAGCGTAACTCCACTGGCACAGGGGGCATTTGAATGTCCCCGGAATGCCCCCTGCGCCGGCGGAGTTGCAGCAGCGTCTGTCCTGTGTCCGAGCTGTGCATGTGCTGTGTCCAAGGGGGGTTGAACCAGTCTCCGTCCTGCATCCGTTGGCATATGACAAATTACACTGGAATAAGTGCACTTACACCGGTGGATCTACTGTTACACCGGTGCAAGAGATACACAGGATTGGGCTGTGAATGTAGTTTGGGTATCTTGCAGTTTTGTAATGCCTTTCTGTTTAGAACGAAAAGCATCAAACTCTTAACACATTGCTTTTACAAGCTGTTACCTTTACATTTCAAAACACTCGTTCATAGGTGTCATGAGACAGAAATAATGAAAATGAAATACAGTACTCAAAACAGAAATGAAGGATGAGGAAGCCTGAATAAGCATGACAAACAATGACGGCTTTCAAAAAAGGAAAAGGAAAAAAAAAACCCTCTGTAGACAAACTAAATACTCGGCTTTCATGACTACTGTACATACTGTACTTGATTGTTCATGTGAACTGCAGCCCCTGATAGATACCGTTAACTTGGAGGATGGAGAAGACACAGGGAAAGCTTAAGGAAACCTTAAAGGACAGGTGGGCATGCGCAAAGTCAAAAACTGTCAGGCATCAGCCAGGTCCAGAGAGAATCAGGTTCCAGAACAGGCAGGTGGTGATCCCAGGGCTAGAGCAGGTAATGGAGCCAGTCCAGCAGAAGTCCAGGTCCAGTTGAGGATGAAGGGGCCTGGCAGGTGCGTAGACCAGGTCAGGCAAGCAGTCAAAGGTGGCAGTATGGGGAGAGGGAGGACGCGAAGATTGGTTAGGGACCACATAGGACTTTGTGTGGCAACACTTTGTGACAAATTGCTCATTGCCTGTGCACCCCTCAGTAAACACACAAGACAGATGCTTTGGGATAAAACTGGGCCACTTTATTAAAAGCCAGTCAATACATATAAAACCTGCAGCGTGCCAACCTCAAAACCCTTTCAGTGCAGGCATTCAATCTAGGGGAGAAAGCAAACGACGGTCTAGTCCCCTTATGGGTGCTCCCACCCTGACTCAAAGCTGCGATCTGTCAAAAGACGGCCTCTCCATGCCAACTCCAAAGGGTCAAGGCAGCTGGACTATGCTGCCTCCCCCAAGCCAGAAAGCCTTTGAGGTTGATTTTGTAATCCAAGCTTGAGGGCTCGCCAGCCAGCCTCCTTGAGTCTGACAGCCTCTAGGGATCGGTTCTGGCTCATCCACTGATTTTGCTTACCTCAGGGTGTCCACCGACATCCCTATTCTTGCCTCCCTGGCCTACATGAAACCTGCCAAAAGTGACCAAATGGCTGACAAGCCACCGACCCCAAATGAACACTCTTTCCCCATGAAGGCCAATCCAGCAGACAGTAAAAAATTCCTACCCAGCTCCAAATACCACCAAAATACCTTGCGCTGCATCCTGTGTGGGAGGGTGGGCAGTTGCAGAGGTCTCCTCTGGGTAAGGGAACATTTGTGCAGGTGGATCAGACCTGAGAAGGGTGTTAGGATTCAGCAGCCACCGCTGCCGCCGAACCCATCCCTTTCCGGACCAAATCCACCCTCCCCACTCAGCCATGAAGCTTCCTGGGTGACCTTGGACCAGTCACCATCTCTCAGCTTCACCTACCTCAGGGTTGTTGTGAGGACTAAAGGAGGGGAGGAACTACAGTATATATACCACCCTGAGCTCCTTGGAGGAAGGGTGGTATAAAATGTGAAATAAAATAAATAAAATTAAATCTGCCCCAGCCACATTTTACAATTGGGTGTGGTTTTCAAAAATTGGACATAACACCATGCCTCCATTTCCCTGTCTCCTTGAAACCATTTTTGGTCTCCGTTTGCAAATGTTGTCTGTGTCTAGGTCAAGAATTTCAAGGATTCTTGCTGAGTACACAAAGATTATTTGCATATGCTCAGAAATATCAAGGTATAAAATCTGCCCTGGATGCACATTCTGGAGACTTGGGATGGGAAGGCCTTTGAATCTTGGAGTGCTTCCACACCAGCAACCTGGAACAGATGGTCCTGCAGGAGGGACTGGTTTGTTCCGTCCTCCAGGCCGGAAATGTATAGTGTCCCTTCTCACTTGGCAAGAGTTTCTGAAAGGAAACAATTAGCAAAGGACAACGAGCTTGCTTCTCGGGGATCCGGATGGCTAGATAAAAAAGAAAGAAAGAAAAAGAACAGGAAATAATCAAGGACTTTATTCATCTTTTCTGGAAGTAAAGGTTGAAGTAGACAACATACATACAGTAATGGCAAACGACTCTAACTTGTGAAGATCCCAGAACCAAAGTTTGGGTTTCGAGCTCTGATGCAAGTACTGGCTGGCTAACCTGGAAGCATGAGAGGTGGTTGGTAGCTGGCCCTCAGCAATGAATTGTCTGGACTGAAGGAGTGCAGCAGATCTGGGAGCATTAGAGCAGGTAGTGGCCTGGGACTGGTTCTCCGGGATGAACAATTTCCGGTGGTCCCGGCATTTTCTACTGGGGGTTGGTGCTAGTATTCTGTCTCAAGCTGCCTGCTGTTCCCCCCTCCATCCAGCAGCACCAGTGGTGCAAGGAACAGGGAATCGGTGTTTGCCTTTCAAGGTTCCTGGTTTGGATCCAAAGAACAATCAATCAGTTGTAAGGCACAGCTAAGCAAGAAGAGTTGACTGGCCTTGCCTGCAGCCTCTTCCTGCTTCCTGTTACAGGAGATGATGGGGCAGGAACCAAAGGAGCTAAATTCTCATGAGCTCTCTTACATTCTCAGGCCAGGCTGGGGGCCAAGAAAGGACACCTGACAAAAGTATTGCTGTCAAAAGTGACATGACATTATTCCCACGTTACCTGGGTCCTGTTTTCTATGACTGTGCAGAATCTTTTTTTTTTAACTACTCCATTCACTTTCATTATTTATATCCCCATCCAGTCAGTTATTCTTTGATTCTTACTTTTTTGCATTCATTTGGGCTTGTTTATTTTCAACATCCCATTTGTCATCTTCTTTGCAGTGGTACAAAAAAGCAGTGGCAGCGGCTCATCCTCTGCACAGCTGCTGCTGAGTGGCAGGCACCATTTTGAGTGCAGTGTGGGGAAATCAAAATGGTGCCTGCCCTGGAACAATGTTGCTGCATGTGGGGCATTGTGGGAAAATCCAAATAGCAGCTTCACAAAGGAACTTCCTAGCTGCTGGGAAAAGTGAGTCTCCCTGGTGAATACATGCAATTAGGCTCCAGAAATGAACCCCATTTATATTTCATTTGTTTAGAGGTGTATTCAGTTTGGTATAAAGAAGAATAGAACCAAATGGGCCCTATTTGGTTCATCAGTGTTATATTCATTCTGAAACGAGTGCATAACCCTACTGGTTTCATGCCAACAATTTGTTCTGAGCAGGGCTGCAAACTTTAATTATTTACCGGTAGTTGGTGAGATTAATTTATTAACCTCTTTTTAAAATCGGGAAAGCACATTTAAAAAAAACATTTTTAAAATTACTTTTAATCCCACGTATTTATGAAAACTGCAGATGCCAGGCACTATCTTAGAAAAAGCTGGCGTTACTCCTTTGATTTCATGCATCTGCTAAGATGGATCCTGCTGTGGTACATGTACCATCTAAAAACAAAGCATACCTTCTTCAACAGTATTGTTTTGCAGCCCAACCCTATCCAACTTTCCAGCACCAATGTAGCCGTGTCAACAGGGTGTGCACTGCATCCTGTGTTGGGGGGGGGGGGTAGTCACGGATGCCTCCACAAGGTAAGGGAACATTTGTTCCCATACTTTGGGGCTGCATTGTGGCTGCATCGGTGCTGGAAAGTTGGATAGTACAGTATTGGGCCCTTAGTCATCTGCAAATGTATGCAGATGTATTGAATTAAAATTCAATTTCTTTTAGACTAAGATTTCTAAACTCTTAGACTAAGGTTTCTTTCATTGGGTGATTGTGTTAGTTTTTGAGTATAAAGCTATATATAATAGCAAATTGCCTGCAGAACCAAATAAATACTGAGCCCCCTTTCCATTAAGAAATTGACTAACCTTTCTATTCCTTATCCCCCCTTTTGCACACTCTGTTTCTGAGATGAGATGTTCTTTATTGGTTAAAAATACACTTCAGTGAAGTCATGCCTGTTCTGCCATTGCAAAGGAAAGTGCAGAGCCAGTTTCCTTACCTTTCTCCAAAGCGGAACGACTTAGAGTGAGCCGCTCACTCAACCAAGACGATCATTTCACAAGGGCTGCAATGCACCTAATGAACTGATCTTTCACCTTGAGAGAACAGAGACCAGGTCTGATTCCAGACATTGCAACAAGATCTCTGGTGTCGTCCTTTCACTGCACACACCCTAATTCAAGTGGACCCAACTGCTTTTGCTAAAGATAGGCTCACTCAGCTGAGTTGGCAGGGGCCGGCATGAGCTGGAAGGAACTAAACAGCTGGCAGGGGTGACCATAAGGTCATCTAGTCCACACTGAACCACAAGATAGTGCCATCCATTGACCGGCACGCACACATCCACCTCAGTTCAGTGTACAGACAATCTTGACCACAGTGACTCACAGAGTGTGGATGCTCTGTCAAAAAGGGTGTCTGTGGCCAACAGCTCCACATGTGCAATGCGGTAAGTTGTATGTGCATTTATTTTAACACCTGTCTCCCCAGGCCCAGCATTGGTGTCTGGCAAATGCTGGGATTGTAGCGTCTTGGGAGGGAAGCTGACATGTGCATTGGATCCCCCTTTAAAAAAATATTGTCTTAAAATGTTTCCCTTTCCAGGCATTCCACTCAGTGTTGGGAGGCTATAGCCTGCTATTTTAATTCCCCCATAATTCCCTTGATGTTGCTCTAGAGCAGGGGTGTCAAAAACTCATTTCATACAGCAGGCCAAATAGCATTCATGGCACCCGCTGAGGGCTGGAAGTGATGTCATTAAGCAGGAAGTGATGTCATTAAGCAGAAATAAGCACTTTTTTCTCACCTAAGAATTCATTAGCTGCAAATGACAGAAGAGAAAATATGCAAATCTTGACCATATTTTCAGAGCCCAGTTGTGGCACAAGCTGCCTTTTCAGCAGCACAGCTTCTGCCAAGGAGTCACTTCACAGCTCAGCAGCTGAGGGGCTCCGCAAAGTGATGCCTCTGCAGAAGCAGCTCAGCTGAAAGGGTGGCCTCCATGAGAGTTAGGTTCTCCCAACGCCACCCTTTCAGCAATGCTGCTTCTGCTGAGGCATCGCTTTACTGCGCCGCACCTGAGAGCAGCTGATGGTGGTGCTGGGAGTCAGGGCCTCTGAGAGGAATTTTATCAGGGGATATGAAGTTTTTCTTGGGACCCTTCCCAAAGGGGGAGGGAGCAAAATGGGGCAGGGGAGGGCAGCAACAGCCAGAAAAATCTCTGGAGCCGAGGTCTACCAGGCTTCCCAATGTAACGCCCAGGTCTACCCAACAGGTAGACCTGGCCTTCCGGTTGGCCCGGCCTCAGTCTTTCACTCTCCATGAGGCCAGCTGAGATCCCAGGAAATTTCTGGGGCCTCTCCTTTGGCTCCTGGGCCCCCTTTTTGACCCTGGGCCTGGGTACAATTTACCCCCTTTACCCCCCCCCCCCCGCTCATGGGTCCTGCTGGGAGTGCCCATTACCACACGGGCCGGATAAAGAGCTTCCGTGGACCGTATTCAGCCTGCGAGGCTTATGTTTGACACTCCTGCTCTAGAGTGTCACTGTGGCAGGGGCATTGTGAAAGAAAGAATGATAATGGCCGCTCCAGCCTCCCAGCACTGAGAGGAGTGCCATCGCTGCCTCATTGCGAACGTTTTCGTTGAATAATAATCTCAAAACTGAATCAGTACACTTCAGAATTCTGAACCCCCAGGCTACCACTTCCTTGCATTCTCTGTAGCATAGCTCGTAACAAGTACATGATATACTAGCTGTTGAAGCAGATAGCTTACTGTGAGAGTGTCTCAGCTCAGCAGCTTCAGCTCCCAACCCATAACACAATCCCTTCAGCCCCCTACGCATGTGCAACTAACAGAGGAAGATCAAATTCTGTGTGATGCAATCCCATGCTGTAGGGATGCGTGTGTGAATCACATAATCAGGTGGGTTGGTCTGATTTGCAAAGGTCTCCCCTGTACAATTGCTAGGAGAAATGTTGCCAGTAGTGGGCTCGCCCACACAACCCTGGTATTCCCACGCATGCACGCCCCAGCAGTGTGTGATTACACCATGGGGGAGAGGCTCCTGCAGTGCTGGCAGCTTGCGTGAAGAAGAGGACCACAGGCAAGGCTGGACTGAACCACAGGCAGCAGGATGAGTCAAAAACTCTGTTGTGGAAGCACTTCCAAAACCTGGAATCTGAGGAAGCAAGAGTGGGAAGTGTCAGGTCAGGATGCAGTGGAAGGAAAATAACTCGAGGGAAGGCTGCTGCAAACGTATAGGTTATGCATTTGAATGTGTTAAGATGT
Organism: Plestiodon gilberti rubricaudatus; assembly: GCA_026170595.1. Classification (NCBI taxonomy): domain Eukaryota; kingdom Metazoa; phylum Chordata; class Lepidosauria; order Squamata; family Scincidae; genus Plestiodon; species Plestiodon gilberti. Next base: position 114,543,886 of record JANXHW010000005.1, read on the forward strand.
AATATACTGTAATTGTGTTGGAGGTAATGAACCGGAGAAGTGAAGATGTAACAAGTGTGAGTCACGGAGAGGCGATGGCATAATGAGGGGGTGGAACAGAAAACTTGCTCCCTTGGGGCTCATTTGCATATTACAAAATCAGCAGTAACTTACCATTGGTGGCTAATAACTATAGAACAGGGTGAAAACAGCAAAGGGCTACTACTGCAATACCTGACGGTACCACCACATATGCTATCATGTATGATCAGTTCTTACCTGTAAAGCAGATATTATTCCATGTTGATACATGCATTTTCCCTTACCCCTCCATAAGCCCCTCAACCACCTATGGGTCTCCTCGAACCTGCATGAGCTGTTTAGCTCTTTAGCTGGTACAAGTCCAAGGATACAAAGGGGGTGTGTTGTCTGGCTCCAGAGGGGATATCATCCAGCGCAAGTGGCTCACACCGGGTGCCACCCTCAGCCCTCCCCCCAACCTGCCCCGATCCTTTCACCTTCCCTGCCCCATTCTGCCTACCCCGCTGATTTACTAACATTGGTGGAAGTGCTTTTTGCTGCCGCCATGCATGGGGTCCTCCCTGCTGTCTGTGGCAGCAGCTCGGAAGCACGTATCGTCACCGGAATGCTAGTTCTGGCGGCAGTACGGCCGAATAGGATTGGGCTGTTACTCAGACCAATCTACATGCTACATTAGCTATGTAGTTTGTGCTTGAAGAGCAACGAGGCCAACACCATGAGTTGGCTGCATCTGTGTGCACACGATTCTGTTATGTAATGCAAAGTTAAGAAATGGGTAGGCTTTGGTCTGTTCTAGTCATTGACGAGGAGAATGGAAATTACAGTTGGCTGCTCCAGATGCTTTCCCAGATGTAATGGGAAAAAGCTCCAAGAAGTGTTTTTTTTTCCATCTTCATAGCCCCTTTTACATGTTACCCCCTGAGTTCACTGAATACAGGGAGAAGGAAGCGGGATTATGTCAGCTGTTTCTGCTCCCCTAACTTCCATATGACTAGTGGAAGGTCTGAAAAGGGTCATCCCCCCACACACACTCATGTGACTGAGAATTTGGGTTTCTTGATTACTTGGGGATCCTATGCGTGTATAGCTGTCACCCCCTTTAGGACCTGCCACTGAATGTGCAGAGGTTGGGGAGATAAAATTGGCAGGAACGCTATCAGGACTAAGGTTGACAGGCACCTCCCCCCCCTTCCCACTCCATGTGCTCAATGAACACTTGGGTGTTAATGTGTGAACGAACATGTGAGGGATAAAGTGTGGAAGGGGCTCATGTCATGGCTGTTGAAGGCCTCGAACTGGCTACTGAGGGGGGAGAGAAAGCATGTGGCAGTTGCTTAGAAACCAGCAGAAGGGGCCCTGTGTAAGTGGGAAACTTCACCATTGCGCCTCTCTAAGTCCCCACCCCCCAATCAGTGGCAGTTCTTTTGAATGTATTCAGCTATGAACTACAGAGCAGAACTCTGGGGGTGAGAACTTCACAGGGCTAACAGCAGTGGAAGTAAACAACCATCCTAATGATGAACGCATGGTTTCTTTATTCATGTATTTATTTATTTGCAGTGCTTTGGAATTGAATATGCATTACATCAAAGGATATCAAGGCTGTTTGGGGAATAAAGTGATTCTTAATACAAAATGGGGAAAAAAAAAGATGTTATAGAGAGCGCCAGGACTTTGGAAGAAAATGAGGACTTGGCTGTTTTGAACTGAAGAAATGACCAAAATTTCCAAATTTACTTCATCGTCGTCATCATCATTTATTGATACGGTCAAAGACCAGCAAGAACAAAATACAACCGTATTAAATACAGAAAGCAAACATTACATATGTTGCTGGATATCCAAACTAAAATTTATCAGATAAAGACACATACATGCAAGAAACAGAGAGACCCTTATGGGTTTTGCAAGCAGCTGCCAGTAAGCTTGCACTCCGAATTGTAAACCGAGGATTAGTTCCCAAAAGGAGTCTCTTGGTCATCACTACATCAGGCAAGCCTGAGAATTCCATAGTCAGGGGAGAAATAAACTTGGCACGGATTCCCTGGTAGAATAAACTATATATCTAACGTCCTCTGCGGCGAAAAAAATTGGGGTTCTGCCGATATCCCCCTGCCGCTCAATGTCTAATAACCTCTGCCTTATGACCATTCTTGCATGATCTAGGTCTATTGCCAAAATGGCCTCAGGGGAAAACCCCAAGTGCCTCAGCTTCCTATGAACTGCCTTAAGCCAGGATGATTGAAAGTTATTTCATAAAATTAAAGATGTTAGACCCTGGGCAGTGAAATTTAGGTTGAGCCAAAAATTCTCCACTTTTATCAAACCAGAATCCAGGCGCAAACTTGCATTGGAAACATAGCTGGACACTTGCAATATGGATCTTAGGAACTTAGATTGAACACGTTCCAGGGGGGCAAAACAACAATAAATGGCCTGTATATAGTTTGCTAATTATACTTAGTTATTCATTCATTCATTCAATTTATACCCCGCTTTTCTCCCAAATGGGTACCCAAAGCGGCTTACAAAAATACAGAAAACAGTATCATAAATAACATCAATAAATAACACACAACATAAAAGAAGATAACATACACAATACAAAAATTAAAAACCCAGCAGCAATCGCCCCATAATAAAATAAGAGAACAAAGCATATAAAATACAGAACAGCAGTAAAATACGCAAACTTATCGGTCTATAATTGGCTGGATCGTCCCTCCTGCCTTTCTTAAAAAATGGGACTATAACTGCCTGCCCCCAATCCTCTTGTATACTCTGTTCATAAAGAGGGAGGCTAAGAGTGGGGCCCACCAGTCCACATGATTTTTTTTATTAGCTCAGGAAGGATGCTATCAATGCCAGGAGCTTTACCTTTTTTAAGTTGATTAATTAATGATGTCACCTCATCTATTGAGACTGGGGGCCACTGAAGTAGTAGATCATCTGGCTTTTGCACAGACCCTCTACTACAAGATGAATCTGCATATAACTTTTGGAAGTAAAGTTCCCAGGTACTTGCTGAAATGAGAGAATCTAGAGGAGAAGAATCCTCAAAAGAGTAGTTGGATATAATTTTCCAAAAATGGGCTGATTTTTTCTCCTTAGCTGCTTGAATTAATTGCTCCCATGTTGCCATTACATCTGCCTTCCTCTTCCTGGCAGACGCGTGACTAGGGCAGAGCGCGCGGAGCAGTTGCTCCGCTCGCGGGCAGGGGCACACTCAGCATTGGGGCTGGGGCGTACTTGCCGTCTTCTTGCTTCGGCCGTCTTCTTTTGGGTCCTCCCTCCCTCCCTGGAGTCCGAACGGCTTCAAAATGGTAACAAAACCAGCGGGGGGGGCGTGGTTGGAGCCGCGCTGCGCACGCAGCTGCCTCCACCCTCCTATTGACTACACAGGGCGCACGAAGCACACACAGGGCGCACCCTCGTCGTCACGTCACAGACCCCACCCTTGCTCCGGGCGCCCCATCGAGATCCTTGCCCCTCTGCTTCCTGGCTACTATGTTCTTGTATGATTTTTGAAGTTGTAAAATGTGTTGGCGAAAGGCCAGGGTATCGGCACCAAGCACTGTTCTATATGCTTGATAGAGTTAAGCTCCTGCTTGGCTTTAACGCATTATCCATCAAACCACCTTTTAGAGTACCTACGTACTTGGTTGACTTGTGAGCAACTCTCCTGCACCAGTAAGGATTTCAATCCCTGGATAATTGGGGAAATGACTATAGGCAAAGATGCCAAATTCTGTGATAAAAAAGGGTTCCATAATGAATGAAAAGGGATAGGATAATGATTTCAGAGGCCTAGGAAGCTTGAAAATGTACTATTTCAAGTTGGATACAATAAATGTATGGTAGCACCCCCCCCCTCCAATCTCTTCAATGATGATTCCCAAACTGGGATTATCACTCTAATTACAAATGAATTCTCAGTTGACTGAGAAAGTTCAGTTTAAATATTGTTGCTGTTCATCAGGTGCATTATTGACTCCGAGTTTAAACCCACCAAGCTTAACTTGGGGGATTGTAGGGGAGTATCAGGTATCTTAGAACTAGGAAGCCACTGGTTCTCAAACCTTTACAGGCGAGTAAGGGAGCCTGTAAGTCGTTGTGGACTCTGTGGTGACGGCACTTCGGGGGTCCTGCCACTGCGGAAATGTTTTTTTTACTTACTGGGGGTCGCACTAGCCCTCATGGTGTTGCAGGGGGCTCATGGCCCCCTCTACGGGCCCAATTGCACTTGGAAGTTCTTCTGAGGTACAGGGGGGCATAGAGGTCTCCGGAAGGCTGGTGCAATCCTGGTAAGTGAAAATATGCCTTTTTTCCATGGCAGGACCCTGAAAGTGCCGTCACCGACGTCACTGTACGTTGCCACACCCCTTAAGGGGGTAGCAATTGCTTCTGGATTTCTTAGTGGGTCACGACCCACCAGTTTGAGAACCACTGCTCTATGTTATTGTATAAACATCTGTGATGAATATCGCTGAATTCCCCCTATCTTTTAGCTGTCTTTCCCCCATTTTCGGCCTTTCTATCACTTCAGAGTCCTCTGTGGTGCTTCAGCATGTGAAGGGGCTGCTGAGTCATTCGAAGACAGTACGTCGCCATGTTGGCCTTACTGTGCTGTTTACTCTTTGAGCATCTTTTTTCTCCACTGCCTGGCAAACAAAAACTTGGTTTGCAGCCTGCTTGTCAGACCATGACACTAACCCAGTTGCCAGAAGCAGAACATTCAAGCAATTTGGGTGCCCCCAAGTAGCCAGTCCCATGGGTGAAGCAGGGTTCATGCCCACAGGTCATAAGAAGCAGGGCCACGCATCCCTTGGTGCATTTGCTCACTCCTGAGGTTAGAATCATCTGAGGCCTGCCTTGCTAAGCATGGGCACAAAAACCAAGAACCAGGAACAGGGTGAGTAAGTAGGGTAGGGAAAGTACCCAGAGGTGCCACATCAGGTTTTGTTTTCTTTGCTGAATTTGAACATTGGAACATCCTTTCCAACCTTTCCCACCCCAACCCTTTCTCCCTTTGTTGGATTTTCAGTTCCTTGCTTTCTCCCTGCATTGTTTTGATATCTTTACAGTCTTTAAATTCATTTCTTGTGCTTTTCCAGTTTTTAGCTGCCTGGTCTCAGTTCATTCAGGAGGGAGCAGGTTGCCACGTCTCCCGGGTCAATTGCATTCCATTATTGCCTGGTTTTAAGGGAGCCCAGCTTTTTTTTGGGGGGGGGGTCTGCCTTACTGGGAAGGAGGTTTCCCCAGGCAGCCTTCCTCTGTTTGGGGTCTATAGCTTTGGGTGGTGGCAGTGAACTACCTTTTCCCAGTTCATTCCCAGTTTACCCAGTCCAAAGGATGAAGCGGGATGCAGGTCACTAACCACTAAGCGCTGCACCCATCTTGCCCCCTGTATACCCTTAAAAACGCCTTTCTCTTGAACACCCCTTTGTCACTTCTAGCATATTTGATATTCATTTTCCTTGGCGTACTCTTTTAGGCATCTTATTCTGAAGCAGTCTTCGTTGCTTTTCTCTCCTCTTTGCAATATAATAGCTAATTTTACATGTAATGATTTGGGACAATGCAAGTGCTGGATGCGGTGCTCAGAGGCAACCATGATCTAAGTGACTGATGGCCTCTACCTGGGAAACAGACACAACCTACTCAGAAAAACCTGGCACGTCTTCAGCTGCTATGCTGGTTGGTTTCTAAACAGCCACCCTTTCTGTTCTCATCTGACCCGTTGTCCCTTTCCACATTGGCAAAACCCTTGCAGCACACAAATTGAGCACACTTCACTGCACAACGTGGGCTCCTGAGAGATTTAAGCCTTCAAAGATCTGCTATTTTCAGGAGGGGGGGGGAGGAAGAGGAGAGCAGGAGAGATGAAGATGTTAGATGTACCCCTCCGTTTGGTTCCTGTGGGAAGAAGAGGGAAGGAATAGAGAGTGCAGGATTCAGAAAGGATGGCACTGATACCAGATCATTTAACAGGCAAAGCAGATAAAGATTAGGGTTCCTATGGCAACTAGCTCAGTCTCAGTGGGGATTTGGGGAGAGGCAAATGAGGAGCGAGCTAGTTTAACACAAACCCCGACATTAAAGGAAACACAATTGACCTTTTCCTAACTTCAGCTCTGGCTCTTCACTGTTGAAGGAGATGTTGTTGCACGTTCTGTCTTCCATAAGCTCTCTGGGTCATTTCTGATGTGCAAGAAGGAAGGCCAGTTGTTGTGTGGCAGGCAAATGCTCTCAAACTCTGTATAAACCCTGCAGACCAAGCATCATCCTCTCACCTGACACTCTGTTGATCTTTGGTTTGGAGAGCAGAAAATGACCTACACCTATAAGCAAATGAGCCTTTAGCTTGTATGAGCGAAGGGCCTGGAGCTGGTATTAGGAGCTGGCATATTTATGTATTAAATGTTTATCCTACTGTCCTTCTAAAGAGTTCAGGGTGGTACACAGTACAGGGGTCTTCCCCCACTCTTATCCTCGCAACTACCCTGTGAGTTTGGTTAGGGCACTGTGAGATAGTGACTGGTCACCCTGCGAGCAATAGGGCTAGGTGGGGATTTGCCTCTCAGGCACCCCCAAGGCTAGAACTGAGAAAACTTAGCTCTGTTTACAGCTGCCTTGTGCAGTGACCCACCAGGGCTGCAGCATGGAACATCTTTCTAGGCAATAAGAGATCCCAGGTTCGGAGCTGGTTCCTCACACTCAGGCTGGTCATAGACCTTCCTAATCAGGAAGACCTATATAAGTACTTCCTGTTTGGGCTAGGATTGTGCCTGGACAATTATTGCCTGCTGGTTCTAGTCCCTGATTATTGGCTCACCCCCTGGCTCCTGGTTCCCAGCAACACCCTGACCATTGCCCATGGCCCGGTCTTCTTTTCCTTGTATCAGTCCCACCCTCACTAACCACTAAATCACACTGATTCACAACAGCTTCCTTTGGAATTCTGGCACTCTTGCTTCCTTCCCAGTCGCTGTGGCCACTCAAGGGCGAGCTGCTGTGGTACAGGCAAGAGGAGCACAAAGTGTGTGTATGTTCCTCTTCGTGCATACCTATGATCTATCACAGTGCATTCATAACCCTTGTTGTTCAGTCGTTAAGTTGTGTCCGACCCTTCGTGATCCCATGAACCATATCCCGCCAGGCCTTCCTGTCCTCCACTATCTTCCTGAGTTCGCTCATTTTCATGTTCATTGCATTGGTGATGCTGTCTAACCATCTCATCCTTTGCCTTCCCCTTCTCCTTTTGCCTTCAATCTTTCCCAGCATCAGAGTCTTCTCCAGAGAGTCCTCTCTTCGCATTAGGTGGCCAAAATATTTGAGCTTCAGCCTCAGTACCTGTCCTTCCAGGGAACAGTCAGGGTTGATTTCATTTAGGATTGACTGATTTGATCTCCTAGCAGTCCAGGGGACTCTCAGGAGTCTTCTCCAGCACCACAGTTCAAAAGCATCTATTCTTCGGCGCTCAGCCTTCCTTATGGTCCAACTCTCGCAACCATACATTGCTACTGGGAACACCATCGTCCTGACTATACGAACTTTTGTTGGCATGGTGATATCTCTGCTTTTTATTATGCTATCTAACTTTGCCATACCTTTCCTTCCAAGGAGTAAGCGTGTTTTAATTTCATGACTGCTGTCTCCGTCTGCAGTGATCTTGGAACCCAAAAAAGTAAAATCTGTTACTGCTTCCATTTCTGCCCCTTCTATTTGCCAGGAATTGATGGGACCAGATGCCATGATCTTAGTTTTATTAATGTTGAGTTTCAAGCCAACTTTTGCACTCTCCTCTTTCACCCTCATCAAGAGGCTCTTTAGTTCTTCTTCACTTTCTGCCATTAGGGTGGTATCATCTGCATATCTGAGATTGTTGATATTTCTCCCGGCAATCTTGATTCCGGCTTGCGATTCACTCAGCCCTGCATTTCTCATAATGTACTCTGCATATAAGTTAAATAAGCAGGGTGACAATATACAGCCTTGCCGTACTCCCTTCCCAATTTTGAACCAATCGGTTGTTCCATGGCCGGTCCGAACTGTTGCTTCTTGGCCCGCATACAGGTTTCTCAGGAGACAGGTAAGGTGGTCTGGTACCCCCATCTCTTTAAGAATTTGCCACAGCTTGTTGTGATCCACACAATCAAAGGCTTTTGCATAGTCAATGAAGCAGAAGTAGGTGTTTTTTTGGAACTCTTGTGCTTTCTCCATGATCCAGCGCATGTTGGCAATTTGATCTCTAGTTCCTACAAACTGCTAAAGACCACCCATAGAGGAATAGCGCAGAAAGATATGGAATATGACAATGCAGAGTCAACTACCGGCTATTATTAAGACATGGTTCAGTAATGACAGAGCTATGATTAACTTTAGAAATGACTTGGAAAATGTATGTTAGATCAGAATAGAAATACTTTCCATTAAAAGACACACATTCAAATACTATCTGTGCTGTAAAATGAAGTATTTGATCTGTAAGGACACAAGTATGTCTGAGTGACATTTTATAACCGAACTGTTGTTTCTTCTTTGTTTTTAGTTAAAAAAAATGCTTTTCAAAAAGTGTGTGTGTGTGTGTGTGTGTGTGTGTGTGTGTGTGTGTGTGTGTGTGTGTGTGTGTGTGGCTTCTCCTCTTCTAGGTTGGAAACCAGTCTTGAGGATGAAATTCTGACCACACCAGTGGGATTCTGGACTGACTTGGGACAACCCCAGTCTCACCTCCCAAACCCGATTCTATATCCTTTGTTTCTTAGCAAAGAGAGCAGGATCCTGGATCCTTGACAGCGATTTTTCGACGCCATTGTTGTATGAATAATGAAACTCTTGAGCCTTCCTGTCAGATTTCCCCTCACTCACACCGACCTCCAGTTCAGCAGCCATCACTCCTGTGCTGCTGTTTCGTTTCCAAGTCTCATTGTTCCAGAACCTCAGTCTTTGCTTTTCAGCAAAATGAACCACTTCAAATTTCCAAACTGATATTTAAAAATAAAACGATAAAAGCGTAACTACTTAGTCATTTTGCTCTGAGGGCGAACAAAGGACGAAGGAGGTGAAATATGGGTTTTGTTGAGATCAGCACAGCATGGAAAATAACTGGGAGTTTGTTTTTTTTTCATGCAACCTCCACATAGCATATGGAGAGATCTGTTGAGTGGCACCTTCTCCAACCTCAGCTTTGGGGGTGGTTGAGTGAGCAATTTCTTTAATGAGACTTGGTTGTTTGTTCTTCCTTGCATCGTTTGGTTTAGCACATTGGCAGCTGTCTTCTCCTGAATCAGACCATTGGTCCATCTAGCTCAGCATTGTTGACGTTGATTGGCAGTGGCTCTCTGGGGTTTCAAGCAGACCTTTTTCTTTTGTCCACTTTGAGATGCTGGAGATCGAACCTGGGACTTCTACGTATAAAGCACTTGCTCTACTACTGAGCTAAGTCCATATAATCGCATGCCCTTGTTACGATGAAAAAGAATCCTTTGGATGGGGAGAGAATGGTATTTTCTCCTTTGGGGTTGCAGTTATTGGTGTGGCACTTAAGTGGATAAGCACAATGGGGTGTATTTTCCAGCATGCCTTGCATTGAGTGGTGTGCTGAGTTATAGGATATGCATAGAGAAATTTGTAATCAGGTATCCCCCCCCCCCCAGTACGATGATTGAAACAGACCTAGAGAGAATGAGTTGATATACTGGTACCCCCAGTCTGGTGTCCCCAACTGGTATGGTTGACATAGACCTCAAAGAAGTGGGTTCACCAGTCACTGAGGGGCTCATCTTTGCCTACTTGATTCGATGAGGGATGTGCCTGGATTCATAGCCACACTTGGACCTTAAGTTCAGGGAGTAGTGATGCTACATGAAATGGTCAGAAAGGGGCAGGCAGGCAAGGAAGAAAGGGGCAGGCACAAAGCAAATGTACCTTGACCAGCTGTGAAATGAACAGAAATCCAGCCAGGGAAGATTTTCTCATCATAGAGATGCAATGGTTGGAAAAACATCACCTGCTGAATTTCCTCTATCATGCAGCCATAGAGAGCACAGGGATCTGCCAGGTGCCAGTTGGCAATTGTAGTATCCTGGGTGCCGATAGCATTCATTTCAGTGGGGCTGGTAGACAGGAAAGGTTCCGGATGGTCGATGTCTAGGGTAGGCTTGCCAACTCCTTTTTTTCTTGCTCCTTTTTCTGTCTCTCGTATTCATGGCTCAATCCTATTGAGCCCTTGCGGTGGTGCAGTGCACATTTCGCTGGTGCTAGCTTTCACAAACATGCTGTACGGCATGTTGCGACAGCGCACCAGAGGCCTGGGCCGGTGCAAAAGCCTGCACCGGCCTGGCAGTGCCAGAGCACTGCGAGATGCACTCCTGTGCAGGTAAGCCAGTGCAGTGGGTGGAACGGGGTGGAGGGAGGGTGGAGAGGGGTGTAAGAGGGCGGTGGTGGTGTGGGGGTTGGGTGGAACAGCCCGGGAGGGGGTGGAATTGGCGGCAGCGGTATGAGCCAAATCCTATTCCTCTTCCCGGGCCATTTTCACTTACATGGGCCTCCTGGATGTACGCCACAAAATAGTGGGGTAAGGGAAGAAAAGTTCCTTTAAAAAGTGTGTGTGTGTGTGTGTGTGTGTGTGTGTGTGTGTGTGTGTGTGTGTGTGTGTGTGTGTGTGTGTGTAAAATAAATAGCGGGGTAAGTGAAGAAAAGTTCCTTTATCTCAAGACTCAAGGAGAACTTCCGCCTCCCAATTTCTGCACAGGATGCAGCATTGCCTACACTTGCATCGCTGCACAGAAAGTTAGTTAGGATTGGGCTGTCAGTGTGTGGACATTTTTGGTAATAATGCTTCTCTCTAGTCTATGCCATAACATCTGATGATTTCTGCAGCAGATCAACCTACTGTTAAAGGCCCAATAATAGGCCAGGCCAGGTGTTTTTGGTCAGTTGGCAGCTCTATCAATCTTGCCTGGTATCCCCCGACACCTGTGAAATCTGTTAAACTAGATTAAGGGATTTTAATCTTAAAGCACATAGGGAACGTGTTCATTTTTCTCATGAAACCCAAAAGGACAAACCGGGCCAATCTGACACGACACACCTTGGCCAACTGCTGCCCACCTATTCCTGTTCTTTTTAATGTTGCCTTAAACCCTCTTCCATAAGAGGATGAACAAGGATAAAGGAGGTCAGGCATTTTCTGCCTACTTTCTCCGTTCCATGATCCCATAAGATTAGGCTTACCATATTTTTCAAACTTCAAACCGGGACACCCCCCCCATACCCCCCCCCCGAGGAAATTAATTAATTAATTAATTAATGTGAAAGCAACGAAAAAGCAAGGTCAAAGAACCGCAACCAATCGTAAACCAAAAAGCAATCGTAAACAGGGCAAACGAAGGCCAAAGTCCCCTCCAGAAGGAAAAAGCCACTCTAAAGCACACCGAAAATCAATCCTAAGCAGCCCAAACGAAGGCCAAAGTCCCATTCAGAATCACAACGAAAAAGCCATTCTCAAGCACAACGAATAAAAAGCCAATAAAAGCCAATAAAAAAGCCAATAAAACTCGCAACAAAGCATTAATCCAAAAATAAGAAACCCTTTTAATGAATAAAATGTAAAAGAAAGGGGGCGCGAAGCGCCCCTTCATGCCGCGCGAAGCGCGTCCGCATTTTTTTAAAATCAATAATCCATTTAAAATAATTAATTAATAAAGTAAAGGGGGCGCGAAGCGCGGCCGAAATTTTTAAATAAATAATTAATATTTCTATTAAAAATATATAATTTAAAAATAAGCTTACCTGGTCGCTGCTGGTCACTGGTCCGTGGTCGCTGCTGCTGCTGCTGCTGGGGCCGCGGCAAGGCAAAGCAAGGCAAGAAGTAGGCTGTGCTTCTCCCGGTGCCGCTGCGAGACCAGTGGCACCGGGAGAAGCACAGCCTGCTCGCCTGCGTTGCGCAGCCCTGGAGAACACAAGGTAAGAAGCAGGCTGTGCTTCTCCCGGTGCCGCTGGTCTCGCAGCGGCACCGGGAGAAGCACAGCCTGCTCGCCTGCATTGCGCGAGCCCTGGAGCTCGCGCAACACAGGCAAAAAGCAGGCTGTGCTTCTCCCGGTGCCGCGGCTCCATGCGGTGCCGCTGGGAGACCGGAGAAGCACAGCCTGCTTGCCCGGCCAGCGCGAGCCTCCAGCAGGCTCGCGCAACACGGGCAAGAAGCAGGCTGTGCTTCTCCCGGTGCCGCTGGTCTCGCAGCGGCACCGGGAGAAGCACAGCCTGCTCGCCTGCATTGCGCGAGCCCTGGAGCTCGCGCAACACAGGCAAAAAGCAGGCTTTGCTTCTCCCGGTGCCGCTGCGAGACCAGCGGCACGGAGAGAAGCACAGCCTGCTTGCCCGCGTTGTTCGAGCCTGCTAGAGGCTCGCGCTGGCCGGGCAAGCAGGCTGTGCTTCTCCGGTCTCCCAGCGGCACCGCATGGAGCCGCTGGGAGACCGGAGAAGCACAGCCTGCTTGCCCGGCCAGCGCGAGCCTCCAGCAGGCTCGCGCAACGCGGGCAAGCACTGTGCTTCTCCCGGTGGCGCTGACGACCGGGAGAAGCACCCGCTCGCTGCGCCGCCATCTTTTTTTTAAATTTCAAACTTCCCGGGCAGCATCTTGGGTCACGAAATCTCGCGTGATCCAAGATGTCAGCGCCCAAATCTCGTGAGGGCATCATGCCCTCACGAGATTTGGGTGCCGACATCTTGGATCACGCGAGATTTCGTGACCCAAGATGCTGCCCGGGAAGTTTGAAATTAAAAAAAAAGATGGCGGCGCCCATTCGTCCCCCGGGACACGACCGGGAATCGGGTCCGATTTCCGGGACTGTCCCGGCGAAACCGGGACGAATGGTAAGCCTACATAAGATGAACCTGCATCTTCTCTGTAATGGGCTTCACTTATTGCTGTCTGTAAACAAACCCAAGTTGGTTTTTTTTGGGGGGGGGGTTGCTCAGGAACAACTCTCTAGCATTGCCAGTTTATACAGAACGTATATTTTTGTTTGGGGTGGAGAAATGATTCTGTGGGTTTTTCTGATATTAAATATTTAGAGGTCTTTTGGGCATGAACCTGTTTCACTTGCTGATCTCAAAATACGGTGAAACGCCTTCTTTCACGTCCTCGTTTTCCTCTGCTCCCTGACTGCCCTCTCTGGCATGGACAGTGAGAGTTTACACAGATGTGGATGCTTTCCTCGACTCTGGATTTGGCCTTGCTAGCTGCTTTGGGTTAAGAGTTTTCCAAGCTGAGACTGGCAAGTGAGGCGGAATCTGTAGAATTAAGGCTGCTATAAACCTATACATTCTTCCCTGGGAGTACGTTCCACTGAACTTAGTGGGGCTTACTTCTGAGAAGATAGCACAGGATTGCGCTGTAAGCACCTGTAGAGAGGGAGCTAAACCCTGATGACAACATGTTTTTAACAAGGCATTCCCTTGTTAATAGCCCAGGACCAGAACATTGTCACCAGAGCTGGCCCAAAACCTCCTGATGCCTGAGGTAGCATGAAAAATGCTGTCCTCCTTATCAGAGTTTCCTCTAGTTTTCACCCCTGGTGTGCGAAGTTCTACTGTAGCTTCATGGCAGCAGCTCTGGAGCACTCGCAAGGGCGTCACTGTCATTGCTGACTTCTGGGAAGCCGAGCTCTGAGCTGCACTCACAGCTTTAAATGACTTTTTTTTTACTGCATGTGCAAAAAAGTTGCACTCAAGGTAAACCAAAAGGAAATGAAGAGAGGCAAGCTCTCTCTCCTTCTCTCAGCTCTAGCACTTTTAAATACCCAAGGCAGGCTCAACCTTTTAACAGACATCACAATAAATAAATAGAAATTGCTTCTGAGCAAATGCAGAGTGCCTTTCCTTCACCACTGAGTAGCCAGCAGCCCACCCGTGTTTGGTAGTTGGAGAATGTGACATTCATTACAATATTCAAGGGGTGGGATGACTTACCTTCTCCTAGCAGCAACAGCTCTCTGCCACCGCCTCCTGGCAGCCACAATTTTGTTTTCCCATAGTGCCTTGGACACAGCATCATTCCAGGGCACTGATGGGAAAAATGGCAGTCCTCACTGGTGGCCACTAGTATTTCCTGGATACTGTGCCTGGGGCATTGTAGAAAAACAAAATGGCACCTGCATAGAGAGTCGCTGCCATGCTAGAAAAATGTGTTACAAAAGACCCTGAAATTTAAAAAGCAACAACACCACAATAGAAGTGGGTAGTAATGAAACAGATGAACGACGAACGAAAAAACAGCTAGACAAATGAGAATTAATGAACAAGAACAAATTCAGTAGTGTAGCAAAAACATCCTTGCTCCTCATCCCTAGTTTATAAGTGCTGTTTCACCTCCATCAGAATGATCTGGTGGCATAGATTTCCCACCCCCCTCTCTCCATCTACGGCACCGTAGTTTTTTTTTTTTTTTTTTAAACAGCTCACATTAGGACCCAGGGGAAAAGCTGGAGCAAGCCTGTCGTGTATAGTGGTGTCTATTTATAGTAGGCGCGTGTGTCTACCCTCCTTGTCATTCTTTTCTTAGCATTGGCTGGACAGGCTCAGCTATCAATTATCCATGAAGCTAATGACAATATGTGCAAAGCAAAGGCAAGCAGGTGCTCAGAGGAGAGAGAAAGAGGAGGTTATGGGAGAGAGGGAGAGGGACGTTGTTCAGAAGATGGGGAAAATAGTCTTTCTCCACCGTGGCTGCCACTATTATTGATTGCCAATCATGATTACTAATTCAGACAACCCCAGCGCAATGTTGCATTTCTTCTCATTGGCTTGAAATCTCCATCATTTATCTTGCTTATGAAAAGCAACTGGGGGATAATATTGGCGCCTTCCAGCTTCTGGTTCTCCTCGCTTGGTGATGGCCTTGAATTCAGAAAGCCATCATCATTGAGGGAGAAACAGAAGAGGGAAAACACCAACGCAGGAAAGAAGAGAGAGAAAAACCTCAAAAGTGCATTTAGCCTGCCCAATGTGTTGGATAAACAAACCTTTGTCGGTGGGGGGGGGGGGCACTGTAGAAATGAGACATTGCCTGCTGCTACTCATAAGAAGATGAGCCACATTGGATCAGACTAGCAGAGATCCATCTCCTCTGGCGTAGCCATCCAGATGCTTCCAGGAAGCCCACGAGCAGCACCTGAATGTCATTCTAGTCTTCTCCCATTGTCATTTCCCACCCATTGATAGACTCCAGAAGTTTGGATGCAAAATAATATAACAGCAACAGCCCCCTCCCCCATTTTGATTTTGGTTCAGCAGCTCCCGTACCTCATTCCCTCTTTTTAGACTTTTCTGTTTTAATTGTTTGTAACTGACATTGTGCAGAATTGCGAATGTGCCTTGAGGTTCCTGTGTTCTGGGTGAATTGACAAATGCACAATTTCTTGGAGTGCCAGTGAAGCAGTGTGTGATTTGAAAGGTATGCACGCTATCTAGAGAGTTGTACCCAGGGCCAGTGTAAGGGGTCAGCATCTTTCGGCGGCGGCCAAGAGGCCACCCCTGATCCCATTGTGATAGTGAAGCAATTCTGTTGGAGCCCACTCGGGTCGGAGTAGTAGTACAGGCAGTCTGCTGAACCTGCACTGGTTGTGCCACAGCAAGCAACCTCTGTGGTGTGTCAAAATACTCTGGTGTGTCCTTCACAGACTGTGTCAAACCTGATTATGTATTATTACTTATTTAGGTATTACATTTGTAACTCACTCCTCTTCCAAGGAGGAGACTAGGTTAGTTAGTGTACAGGTTTTGTCTCTCATCTTATATCCTTGCATCAGCCTTATGAAGTAGGTTATGCTAAGAGATAGCGACTGGCTGAAGGCTACCCAATGTGATATATATGTAGGGAATTTGAACCCAGGTTTCTGGGCTCCAGGGTGAACATTCTGTATGTCAGAGCCCATTGACTCAGGCTCAAGTGTATATTTCTTGGCGGGCTAGACTGTTGTTGGTGTTTGCTATTTTCCTGTGTGGGCTTCTCAAGGAAATCTTTGACGTCTCTTCTCAAGGAGACAGACTACTAATTTGAAAACAATAGGGCCTAGTTGAGTTCCTCCATATCTCAGAGATTGTCTCTCCCCTCCATTGCTTTGAAAATTGTTGGGGGAAGTTCTACTCCATGTGCCATCTTTGGGAGATGTTTGACCTGTGGCTTGCTGAGCAGGGCTTTTTCAGTGGTGGCCACAGTGCTTTGAAATGGGCTTCCTGGCCAGATAGCATTTTACCATGCAGCCATTCAAGAAAAATTGTCTGCAAACCTTATACGCTTTCCTTCATAGCTTATTTTACTTATTTACTGCAGATATTTATAAGCCACATGGCCTGCCAAATGGCATTTAGAGCAGTATACAATAAAAAAGTAGAATGAATATAATGATATTCATGGTTCTTAATTCTATGTGGAGGTACCACTGGTTGTTACCTAAGGACAAGGTGCAATTATCAAGTGAATTTGAAGGTGTCTGGGTGAAACACCCAAGGAATTTCATGGAAAGCAAGAAAGAGTTTTGTAAAACTAGCAAAAATTATCTGAGCTTCTACGCATGCCTACCTGGGATCCCACAGAAAACATTAATCCAGGTTGTCCATCAAACTGTGCTTGTGGGTATCTCACACCAATCCCAGATGTCCTCTTGGCAAACTGAGGTTGGTGAAGAAACTCTCTACAGAGTGAAAAAAAAAGTTAAAGCCAGGAATGAAAGCTGCCAATTAATGGCTAGGACCATGCCGAAATCTGTTAATCACATGGTAATCAGGTGGTGAGTTTGGGATGGAGATTGCCTTAGAGTATATAAGATCAGTTACATTGGTGTGCGCAAGACGACTTGCTACAGTTTTCTGTACAAGTAACACCTTCTGAAGTAGCCAGCAGTAAGGCCGGCGAAACGTAAAGGATTGAACTTTTAAATGGTTTTTAACTGTTTGAATTGTTTTAACATTAAACCGATCTGAGAACCTGGAATATGGGGGATTTTAAATTCTATCATACCTGCCAATTAATGTTGGAAAGGAAACTTTGGAGGCAAAATTGGATGTTCCCTCTCAGGAGAACTATCAAAGGAATGACAAAGGAAGCAGGGAGAGTTTCTGTCAGGAGCTAGCACCTTTCTCAAGGGAGTTTCACAAATCCTTAATTTTATGAGCCTTCATGTCATTTTTGAAGGCAATGTTTTATTTGGCAATCTGGGTTTATTGGGCTTGCTTTATGACCTGCATGGTTTGAACTGTTGCAAGCTGTTTTGACTTGAACTGAATCACATGTCAAAATAATGCATAAATTAAAAGGATTTAGCAGAGACAGAGGAATGGAGATGTCTCTGGGTCAGTCAGAACTGATTGTCACACATATTTATCGCTTGTACATCCCCCCTCCCTTTTGTTTTGGTCTTACATGGGATGGGATTTAGAGGAGAGAATGAAATATATCTATGGTGGGGTAAGCTTTCCTCTTGACACCAGCTCAGGTTCCACCATCACCATCTGCTACTTTAATCTGCTTTCCGAGTGAAGGGTTGTGACATACGTATACATGCAATGCTTACCGGTTTAAAAAGACGCCTTCCTCACCTCTAATCACCTTGCACACTCTGTTTCTTCCCAAACCTGGCTTTGGGTGCTTGTTTTGGATGCCTCCTGAGAGTTTGGGGGCCGTCCCGATTTTCTCTTGTTTACATCACACTTGCTAGTTGAGTCGGAAGAGCTAATCCTCAGGTGGTGGGCAAATTAGAGAGGGATTCCATGGAACCTTAAAGTTTTTGACGTCCTATTATAGAGCCCAGTCTTGTAGGTACGTCTTTTCTCAAGCCCTGGCTTGCAAGATATGAAGGTGGGATGTTTAAGTCGTTTTTGCAAAAAAGGAAAGGAGGAGAGTGACAGCAAATCTGCCATCTCGAGCTCTTTGGATAGCTGGTAAGCAAGTATGTATGTGTGTGTGTGTGTGTTGTTTGCAGGTCCTTCTTATCTCTGTCTTTCAAGTTAGTGATTTGTAGAGCTGCCAAGAAACAACAGCTGAAAAATAAGGAGCACACTGGATGTCCCAAATAAGGAACACCCACTATGAAGAGTGAAGTGCAGTAATATGGGTATCTGTTATGTTCTCTGGGACCGATATATTTTGGAATAAGGGCTGATGCTTTAAAATAAAGCCTTCTTTCAATTAAAAGTATTTATGCTGTTAGCTTCTTAGGGCTACATATTAATCCTACATTTCACTCAAGGTTAACTTCAGTATTGATGCTTGATGGTTATGATTTTATTTTTGGTGCTTTATCCTACTTTGGAGTATTATTTGTTTGTTTTGCTAACTGCTTATGTGAGATAATGCTAATGTTTTCTGCTTTCTCGTATTGGTATTGTTACAACAGTCTTATTCTTAATTAAAATTAAAGAAGGGACATCTGGCATCTTAGTGACAAGTATTCTCGGGGAAACATCTGGATAGCCCTAATTTTGAGGAGCTGATGGATTGACACAGCAATCCTATGCATGTCTGCTCAGGAGTAAGTCTCGCTATTTTCAATGGGGCTTACTCCCAGGAAAGTAAGTATAGGATTGCAACCTGACTGAGACTCATCATGTATGCTTTAAAAACTATTCTGATGCGCACATGTTTCCTTCTGGTGCGCACAGGGTGCTGCTAAATGCTATTTTTTCCCAAATGAAAATTTAGCTCTAAGTATACAAAGGGTGTGTCTTTGTGCGAAGCTGCTCTTTCCTTGAAATAAATGGAGCATTCATTGCAGAAAGAGGGCACCTTTTGTGTGTGTGTGTGTGTGTGTGTGTGTGTGTGTGTGTGTGTGTGTGTGTGTGTGTGTGTGTGTGTGTGTATACCTGCCTACTACATCTGATAATATGAACACTTATGCTGAAATGAACTGGTTAGTCTTTCAGGTGCTACAATATTTTGTTGGTTTTGTTGCAGTAGGCTAACATGATCTTGACGGTGGTATGATAAGAAATCCTTACAGGTTCTCAACCTGGATCTTTTCCTTTAATAAAACTAACTAAATCATGGCTGTAGAGAGGAATGAATATCCCACTTGTTGCTGACTCTTTAAGTATTTAAGCTATTTAAATGGTTAAGGTATTTAAATATTTCTGGGCACTAGTCAAGGTGACGATCATTGCCTTTAAAGCGCTACACAGCTTGGACTCAGCATATCGTAAGAACCACCTTCTCCCATGCAAGCTTGCTCATTTAGTTCTTCAGATCTTCAGCAGAAGCCTTGTGCAACCATGTCCCACCATCATCAGAAGCATGGTTGGTGCTGACCTTTGACAGGGCCTCTTTGGCAGTGGTGCTTCAGCCTTTCCCAGTGACTCTACTACAGAGAAAGGGTGGAAGCGCGCGCACGCACGCACGCACACACACACACACACACGGGGCACCATTGACATGTTACAGTTTCTGTAGGAGTGATAAGGCTGAAGCACACCGGCCACGTTCTGCGTGCGGCGCGACAAACGGAGCCAAAGTTGAGAATTCTCCAGGGGAAGCATCAAACACAAACAGACCTCTCTGCGGCTCCCGGCGGCTCTTGGCGTTCAGTGGGACTTGCCTCTGGCCAGAAAGAACACAGACACTGCCGGCCGCAACGGGCTGCACGCACGCAGAATGTGGCTGGTGTGCTTCAGCCTTTACAGTTTCTGATTGTGCCACCTGCACCAATCAGTTTAGTTAGCCCATTTTGGACTAATCATGACTGGGAGATATCAGCTCTGTTCCCGTGTGGCTTGCCTGTCAGCATGACAAGATGGCCACAAAACACTCTATCTAGAAGTGCCTTAAGCAACTTACTCACAATTCCACTAACCGTTGGAATCTGCCTCTTTTTTTAAAAAAAAATGAAGTCAAGTATGTCGATCACTTGGCAATCACCTGGTTTGTTTAAAAACTCCACCTACTTATTCCCCCTTGATTATGCTTACTGTTTTTAGAATTAATTCTCCACTCCGCTTGAAAGTTACAATTATTTGAAGATCTTAGCAACAACGTGAAACCTTACATTCAAAGCTTTCTTACAAAAAGAAGAAAAAGAACCCCTAGGGAAACCTATTTAAAGCTTCATAACGTTTTCTCTTATTTTTCTGTTTTCTGCCTCTCTGCCCTGATCTCTGAAGATGTGTAGGATGTGCTTCATAGTTCACCAGGATTTTGGCAAAAAATATAAAGAGGAAATAAAATATCAAGGAATGAGTTATTCTGAGGGAAACACTACTTGGAGAATTCTAGATCTCTTTGGGAGCAGCGTCGATCGCGATTACGTAGATGTCTGAAGTGGCCTTCAGCTGTGGCTGGCCATTGATCCATGTAGGCAGCGTCGTCTTCATTGACTGATGGTGGCTCTTCAGGGTTTCATGCAAGGGTCTTTCCAGTTGCAGCGGCGTAAGCAGGGCGGAGCGCGTGGAGCAGCTGCTCCAGGCGCGGGTGCGCGGCCCGTGCCCGATGGGCGCGTGGAGCAGCTGCTCCAGGCGTCCGCCGTGTCTCTTACCGGTCACTTCGGCCGTCTTCTGTTTGGCCCTCCCTCCCTCCCTGGAGCCTGTTTGGCTCCAAAATGATAGCAAAACCGGCGGGGGGGGGGGATAGGAGACGTGCTGTGTGCGCAGCTGTCTCCCTCCGCCCTCCTATTGGCTGCAGAGGGCGGACGCCCTGCCCCCTTGCCTGGGCGCCCCGTCGCGATCCGGCGCCTCTGTCCAGTTGTATCTGGATATACCACCAGGGATTAAACCTGGGGCCTTCTATGTGTGAATCAGGTGAGCTACAGACCCTCCCCAACTTCAGAGCCATCTTGCAGATGCAATAGGTCTCTATTATTCACACACACACACACACCTATATTCAAGGGGAAAGGGCCATAGCTCAGTAGAAGAGCATTTGCTTTCCATGCAGAAGGTCCAAGCTTCAAACCCTGGCATCTCCAGGTAGGGCCAGAAAAAATGGTTGTCTGAAACCTTCAAGGGCCCCTGGCAGTCAGCACTGTCAACAGTGAGCGAGAGCGACTCAGTTGAAGGCAGCATCTTATTTCCTGAGAGAGACAAAATGTTACATTCTAGAGCTAAAACGAATGATACAAAGCTCTCACTTCTACTTTTAAGAACAGCTTCGAGAAACACACTGTAAATAATCTCTCCATTTTCCAATCTCTCCCACTCCTTTTCGCTGCCGCTAAGAAGTACTGTAAATCTCATTTCCAGAAGACAAGTGCTAGAATTGTTGTGTAGAAACACTTGGCATCCGTGTTGTTATTGAGTGAAAGGAGGAGCTTTTTAATTTAGTTCTGGTTTATGGTTCCCCTCTCCCATCATGTATAGAAATGACTTAAAGGAAAATAATTGATTCAGGCCCAGTGAGTTCAGTGTACACATTCACTCTGGTTGTTGTTGCTGCTGCTGCTGTTGCTGTTGTTGCTGTTTTAAAGGCTTAATATACATATATTGCCTTTCTGGCATAGATATTCAAGGCAGCTGATGAAATTTCCAATAAAACCACAATAAAAATACAAAATGGGACACCCTCCCATTCCTGCATGATGCCTCTCTTCTTACTTCCCTCAAATCCCTTCTTAAAGCCCACCTTTTTGTGAAGCATTTGGCACAATGCCTTAGAGTGCAATCCTCACTAAGAAAATGGTAGTGGAGCGAGTGCTCCGCTGCTGGAAGCCGTCATGAACGTTGCCATAAAGCACGTTCGCGACAACTCGGGAGTAAGGGCGGCTGGCACAAGGCTGGCCTGTCACCCTCACTCCGCTACCAGGACGTTTCTGTGGCCATCGGAGGCATCCCCCGGCGGCCACAGAAATCCCCCGGCAGGGGTGGTTCAGGCAGCAAGGGAGGGGGGCCATTGGCTGAGTCGGCCCAGGGGAGGGCACCATATCCCCGTCTCCTGCTAGGCTAGCTCGGCTGTTACATGGCCTCCTCTTCTGCCAGCTAAATAGCTGGCGGAAATCCGAGGAGACCCATTGGGACCTCCCAGCTCTACAGCAGGGGAAGGGGACGAACATTCCCTTTCCGCGAGTAGACCTCTGGGCCACTCCAGAGCGGCACGGAGCAAGCATGGGATCCGGCGGGCACGCATCCCTGTTGGCCCTGCTGGACTGAGTGACTCATGGCACCATTGACCATGGTGTCCTTCTGGGTCAGCTGGCTGGGTTGGGGTTTGGACACATCATGGTTCTGGTTCTTCCCAGAAGGTGACTTGGGGGGAATTCTTATTCTGCACAGGAATGGCCTGTGGGGTGCCATAAGGTTCTATCATCCTCCATGCTGTTTAATATACACATGAAACCTCTGGGAGAGATCCCCCAGAGTTTTGGGGTGGGTGTTACCAATATGTGGATGACAATATGCGATTCCCCATTTGGCCTCTAGGGTTCTTCTCCCATTTTCTGAATTCCTAGATTGCCAGAGCAGCATGGGAGGGAGGGAGCAGCAATGGCACTACTCCTGTATTTTACAAATTGACCCTTACAACTGAAGAATTGCTTTGCTCAATCGTTGTACCATATTTGGATCCCAGCAGCAGCCAGCCAAATGTCTATGGATGCTCACAAGCAGGGCACAAAAGTGCTAGTTACCCCCTGTTCCCCCCCCCCCACACACACACTGCTTGGTATTCAGATGCAGACAGGTAAATGGAACCTCAGTTTGCAGAAACAATCATGATGGATGGAACTATCCTCTATGAATTGTCTAATCCTTTGTAGCCATCTTATAAGGTACCAGCCAAGGTCTCAAACCAGGGACTGGCAGAGAGACTTGGGTACCTTAATTTCTTTGCCAGCATGGTAGCGCCACGGAGGGGATTGCTGGCTTGTTCTCTGCTATGCTCCAGTGCTACTGCTGCAGATGCCCGGGTGGCAGGCAGGTGACTGAAGGCTGATCTACACCGCACACATCTCAGCGCGTCCCGGGTGCATGCAGCATGTGGGGAGCGGTGTGGCTTCCTTTTTAACCGATCGCCATGGAACGCAGGAGAGCTGTGTTCTCCCAAGTTCCGTTGCGATTGGTCATGGACCATGCTCATGTTTGAGAGAGGACAGGATGTGGAGAAAACTGTTTGACCAATGGGATGAGAGGGGGCTTTCAGCCAATTGGAGCACACGTGTTTCAGCCAATCAGCATTGAGCTTTATTACAAGGAGGGACAAGTGCGTTGAAGAAACTGGTGGAGCTCAGGGCAGTGTTTCGGGGCGGGGTATCCTGTCCCCTACTCTCGCGAGCCTCCAGACGAAAACGCAACGCAACGCAACTGGAGTTAGTGTAGATCAGCCTTTAGGCTGCAATCGTATACTCACTTACCTGACAGTAAGTCCCATTGAATTAAATGGAACTGGATTCTGAGTAGACATGCCTAGGAAGAAGCTAGAGAAACTGGCTATTATTGGTCTTGATTGTTTTCTCTTTTCCATTTTTCTAATAAAAGATTTTATAAGGCTTGGATATATCTTAAAGAGTAACCCTCGATACTCCAAAGCAGTAAATCAGTAGGACTGGATGATCTTTATGTGACGCTTCCACAGAGAATAGTGTGTGAAATAGTTGAAGTACTGATGAGGCTATGTGATACATCCTGACAAACAGCAACTGCTCCCGATGACTGGAAAATTACTACGATGATGCCTGTTCTCAAACAATAGCCCTGAAAGACCCTGGAAAGCCTAGATGGGGAATTCTCTTGCCACTTCTGGCTGGATTAATAGCAGTGACAGAGCTGTGGAGGAGTGCAGTATCTCAAGGAAAGAATTTCTCACATTATATAAATATTAATAATAATGATACATTTAGTTATCCCGCTTTTCTCCCAAATGGGTACCCAAAGCGGCTTACAAAAATACAGATAACAGTATCGTAAATAACTAAAAACACAACGTAAAAGAAGATAACATACACAATACAAAAATTAAAAATCCAGCAGCAATCGCCCCATAATAAAATAAGAGAACAAAGCATATGAAATACAGAACAGCAGTAAAATACATCCATAAAAACTTGCAGAACATCTAATACTAAAATGACCAAAATAAAATCAGAAGGCTAAGCTAAAAAGAAACATTGTAAGGTCCTGATGGAAGGAGTAGTTCGTCAACCTAAGGGGGAGGGATTTCCATAACGTGGGTGCCACTACCAAGAAGGACCTATATCTTGCTGCCATCCCTCCCACCTCTGCAAACGGTGGCACATCTAAAAGGGCCTTCTCTGATGACCAAAGAGGGTGGCCCAGATTATACGGAAGAAGGCCATCTCTCAAATCATCATAATCATCATCTTAGATTCTTGCCATAGGGATTCATGGACATGAACAAGAGTGATAACACTGGAGGAATAACATGGTTCCAGATGCAAGCAAGGAGGGCTGCAGAGAGAAATGGGTCTCTTAAAGTATCTCTTTCCTTTTTTCTCACATTGGGGGAAGGCTTACATGCTAAAATAGGATCCCCACTGGAACCCCCAATGGCTTTGTGCAACAAGAGAAGATGCCTATTCTATGCTCCTGAGCTGCGTAGAGCAGCCTTGCATGAGAGCAGGCACTGACTAGCAGCCTATAACCTATAACCTATCTATATAATTAACTTAAGGACTCCTCTTTCTGCTTCAGCCAGGGTTTACAGACAGCCCCCCCCCCCATTCATCTTCTGATTGCTGGGAAGAGAGGTAGGGCAACTGAAAGGGAATGGAAGATCAAACTCCACTTAACAGAACGAGAACAGTTCACCTTGGAAGGCTGCTATCTAAGCCAATCTAGATCTCCCTTTCCAACCCCCTCCTCAGCTACAGGAAAAGATTTACAGCCCAATCCTAATGAGGTCTTGTGCTGCCAGAATGCTCATTCCAGCGGTGTAAGGCCTGTTATGGCTGTCGCAAAAGGCAACAAGCCAATTGGCATGACCTGGCTGCCGCCGCAAACAGCAAATGGCTGGGTCTGTGCGCCAGCGGACCAGGGATGCCCGTCGGTGCCAGTAAGTTTGTGCTGGGGGTTGGAGGGAGGCAAGG
The DNA here is from genome assembly GCA_026170595.1 of Plestiodon gilberti rubricaudatus. Classification (NCBI taxonomy): domain Eukaryota; kingdom Metazoa; phylum Chordata; class Lepidosauria; order Squamata; family Scincidae; genus Plestiodon; species Plestiodon gilberti. Next base: position 114,568,926 of record JANXHW010000005.1, read on the forward strand.
AGAGAGCGGAATGGGGCAGGGAGGAATAAGGAGAAGATGGGGCAGGGAGGAGTGTGGACTGGGGCTGGGAAAGGGCAGTATCAGTGGTATCAGCGGCAGCAGTGCACGCCGATATCCTAACTCCCTTCCCGACCCGGGTCCATGTGGACTTGCACCAGCTATAGAACTGGCGCAGGTTCAAGTAAACCCGGTAGGCTGACACAGACTTACCCTGGGGCAAGGGAACAAATGTTTCCTTACCCCGAGGTCTCCAGATGCTGAAACTGCCCAGCGGGATTCAGTGGACACCAGGTTGATGCTGCTGTGTCACCGCGTGGGGAGTTAAGTTGGATTGTGCTGTCCATTCCTTTACTGATGCCAGTCAGCCCCTAGGTTCAGGCTAGTCCTAACCAGGCTAACTTGGAGTTCTTGTAGGGTCTCAAGAAGTTCACGTGACTGTCTCTGGCCTATTGATGTTGAGAACTTTTGTTCCTGGTCTGACTGGTTCCCCTGTACTGCTCTCTTTAGACTATAGCAGGGTTTTGGCACATAGACTAAATCCATGCATGACATCCCTCAGAACCTTGGTTCTTGAACAGCTATGGGCTTGATAATCTGGCTCCAAATTAAGGCACTAACAACACAGAATGGACCCTTGCCTTAAAAAGAAAAGAAAAAGAGATTTTTGGGGGTGGGGTGGGGGTTGAGTGAGAAGCAGAGCAAGGGAAGGGGATCTCTAACCCTTTACCCACCTGCTGTTTCTCTGATCCAAATCCCTTTTCATGCTGCTATCCCACCACAGGTTCAAAATGTGCACTTTCCTGACTGACAACTGAGAAATGACAGGTGAGGAATGGGTTTTAAGCACCCCTTTCCACTCTTATCCGAAAATGTTTGCCTTTCTTCAAAGCAACTCAGCTCAGCATGATCCAGACGAACATTTACCTACCGTGTTTCCCTGAAAATAAGACAGTGTCTTATATTAATTTTGGCTCCCCAAAATGCAGTAGGTCTTATTTTCAGGGAGGTCTTATTTTCCCAACCTGTGGCGTGACCCCCCCCCCCCGACACTTACTTTGACCGATTAAAGCTTCATTCTTTCCCGAGGGTGCAAGGCCTGCAATTGAGAACTCCACCATTGAGACAGCGTGCTAGAGAGGCCAGCAAGGAGGCTGCAACCTTACAGAGTCTCTCTTGCACGTCATCTCTATGGTGGAGGACTCGAGTGCAGGCCTTCCAGGCCTTGCACCCTTGGGAAAGAATGAAGCTTAAATCGGTCAAAGTAAGTGCGGGGAGGGGGTTTTGCAGGGGGTGCCGGGGGGGGTCGCATCCATCTGGCTGATGATCCTAGTTAGGTCTTACTTTTGGGGAGGACTTATATTGACGAGTACCAGCAAAAATCATGCAAAAATGACGGTAGGTCTTGCTTTCGGGGGAGGTCTTATTTTCGGGGAAACAGGGTAGCAGCCCCTTTGCTGATTCCCAGATGGCATAGTTAAAGAGGTGCTTCAGGTCAGTTGCCAGCTGAAAAACAGACAAAAAACCAGTGTGCATTTATCCACAGTGAACTCCTAATGTAGACAAGCCAGTTGTAAGAAGAAAAATAGCTCCTCCCTCTTCAGCATGCAAGTGCTATCCAATGAACATCACTTACAGTACTTGGCTTTTCCTTGGGCCTTTCCAAAGAAATCAATTAAGAAAATGAACATTATTAATTATTATTATTAACAGTATTTATATACCGCTTTTCAACAAAAAGTTCACAAAGCGGTTTACAGACAAAATCAAATGATTAAATGGCTCCCTGTCCCCAAAGAGCTCACAATCTAAAAAAGATGCAGAAGACCACCAGCAAACAGCCACCAGAAAAGACACTGTGCTGGGGTGAAAGGGGGGTCAGTTATTCTCCCCCTGCTAAATATAAGAGGAGCACCAATTGAAAAAGTGCCTCTTGCCCAGTTAGCAGGGGTATAATACTACTAGTTACAAGAGCACAGCTGAATCCTAAGAGGGAAATGAGTTTCGACGGATATATTTTCCTTGAGCAACTCTCAACTAGGATGTATCCAGATTTGCAGTTTTCCCCTGAAGTCTGTTAGAGGATGTTGCATTAAAAGACTGTGCAGATCAGGGCTGACCCAGACCTCTCGGAGCCCGAAGTGGTGTGCAAAATGCTGCCCCCATTACCTGGTGAAGTGTCAGTCTCTCCTTCCATTCCCTGGTTTGGAAATTGAGCAGAAGAGGAAGTGTGGAGGAGAGAAGATGCTCCGATACTCTAGCCCACCACTCTTCTCTCCTACACACTTCCTCTTCCATCCCACCCCCCTCTTCCTTTTCCATGTTTCCTTCCTCACTTTCCTTCTGGCTAGCTTTTACTCCCTTCTCTGCCCATTGTTGTGTATTCGCTCACTCCCTCCGGTTGCAGTTCTATGCATACTTATCTAGGAGTAAGCCCCATTGAATATAATGAGACTTACTATACTTCCAAGTAAAAATGCATAGGATGATTGCACTGTTAAGCACCTTAGAGACCAAGTGACAGCTGTTCTTTTCTCTCTGCTACCTCCCTTTCATTTGTTTGTTCTTTTCTCCTCCTCTCACTTTCCCCCTTCCTCTCTCTCTCTCTTACTTCCCTTCTTCTCTCTGTCTTCTCTCCTTCTTTTCTTCATTATTTTTTCTCTTTCGGTTTTCCTTCCTTCCTTCCTTCCTTCCTTCCTTCCTTCCTTCCTTCCTTCCTTCCTTCCTTCCTTCCTTCCTTCCTTCCTTCCTTCCTTCCTCTCTCTTTCTGTTCCCCGCTTCTCTCTGTTTTTTCCTGCCTTTCCCCCACCCTGGAGTTCTTGTGCACTCCCCTGCCACAGGCTTCTGATTTTTCATAACAAATGGAAGACCTTTCTTTCCTCCATTCCAGAGTTGGCTCCTTCTTTGGGCAATGGGGGCAACTGCTGCTCCTCTGACCTGCTCCTTCCTAAGCTCCAAACCAAAAGGCAAGGCAGGCATGGGGAAGAAGGAGGAAACAGGCAAAAGCAGTAGAGATCACATCACCCACCAACTCTAATTGCTCTCCCTTAGTTTCCTTCTTCTCTCCCAGGACAACCCTCTTCCTTTCCAAGAAACAGATAGGCAGGATGGAGGGGGAGGTGACTGAGGAGGGGGAACTGGAACGCCCCTCTTGGTAATGCCATGGACTTGAACATCTTTATCATGAACGCTGGTGTCCACATATGGACACAATGCTGACTCCTGGGCATCCCCACTAGAACTCAGTGGTGGTGCACAAAGAGTCCCCCCACAATGACCCTCAGACCCCCAAGTTCAGAAGATACAACTAGGTGGGACTTGCAGGAAATGTATCTCATTCAAGAGTTGCAAACACCTCTTTGATAGTTCTGGAGAAAAATCTTTGGCTGTTCCGCATCCCACTACCCTCTTATCATTATTGCATTTTGCTTTTTCCTCATTTTTATCTTGGTGAATTTTCACCCTTGATCCCCATTTTTATCCATGCACCTTTTTGCTCATTTCTTTTTCACAGATGCTAACTATAGCTATGTCACCACATCAGATACTCGCTACTCAAGATCCCATCCCTTGGTCCTCCCACTCTTTTTTTATGGCACACTTCATCAGACTTATTAGACTACACTTGAGTGCACAGAGAAGTCTGCACATTCAGCACCTATTTGTAAGAACATTGCGACTCTGAGTGTGCAATTCTAGGAGGAGTATGTGTGTGTGTGTGTGTGTGTGTGTGTGTGTGTGTGTGTGTGTGTGTGTGAGAGAGAGAGAGAGAGAGAGAGAGAGAGAGAGAGAGAGAGAGAGAGAGAGAGAGATTCCACCCTTTCCCCAAGGAGCTCATGGTATATATGGCTCTTTCCCCCCTTTTATTGTCAGAACATAACGTTCTAAATAAAATTGTGATGTAAGTTGGGCTGAGAGAGAAAATGACTGGCCCAAGTTCACACAGTGAGTATCATGGCAATAGAGAATTTGAACTCAGGTTTCCCAAGTCTTAGTTCAACACTCAACCATCACAACAACATACTGTGTGTGAGAATTAGGCAAAGATTGATTGGTACCTGGTCAGTAGAGACAAAAGTGAAATAAAATGTAATGAAGAGTGCAGATTACTAATAACAACAACAGGAGCTCAGAATTTCCAGGAATTGGAGCCCTATTTATGGGTCTTGGAACAAACCGCAGGCAAGTGAAGCAAAAGCAAATACTGTACCCGACTTCTAATTACAACCTGAAACCAGCAGTGCTTCTCAAACTTGCAAATCAATTTCAAATATTTATTTGTTTGGATGGGCTGCTCAGTTCCAGCCACACTTGGTGAAATTTGTTGACTTCAAGGCAAGCTCCCTTCTAAATAATGTAGGCTGCAAATTGCTTTTTAAAATGGTCTCTTAAAGCAATTAATTCATTAACGCAGATATCCCAGTTTTTGAATGCAGGGGGCATTTTGAGGGTTTGCATTTTTAAAAAATAAAAAATGGTTTATCTTGACTAAAAGAATACTGACAAAATATAATCCAGAAAAAAATGCAGTCAAAATTATTGCAGTGATACATGGCATATATTTGCAACCTGTGCTGTCTTAGAGCTGCCGAGATTTGTGCGCCAAAGCGGAGGCCTTGTGCTGGGTGAAGCCTTGCTCAGGCAAACTAGCGGAAGCCAAAGGTCTGGGCTGTTTTTACTGGAGGGCCAACGTCCATTGGTGAGTCAGGGCCAGCTCTCCCATGAGGCAGGGTGAATGGCCACATAGGATGGTGAGCTGGGGGAGGTGGTAAGCTGGCAGGGGTTTGCCCACAACTGCCTCTCACCTCCCCCACCCTGCTGCTTGCCAAGCTGCTCCACCCTGCCACTGCCCCATCTTCTTCTTGTCCACTCTTTTTGGATGGGTGGTGGTGGTGGTTTATGGGTGCAGCCTTCTCTCTGCAACCTAGGAGTAAGCCCCACTGAATTTAGAGGAATTTACTTCTGAGTGAACAAAGGCCAGCGGGTGGCGCAGTGGGTTAAACCGCTGAACCATGAGCTGTCGATCGAAAAGTTGGCAGTTCGAATCCGCGACGGGGTGAGCTCTGGTTGCTTGGCCAGCTCCTGCCAACCTGGCAGTTCCAAAGCATGTTAATGTGAGTAGATAAATAGGTACCGCTTGCGGGAAGGTAAACAGTGCTCCGTGTTCCAGCTGCATGCTACGTGCTGCGGCAAGAAGAGTCATGCCGGCCACATGACCACGGAGGCGTCTTCGGACAACGCTGGCTCTTCGGCTTTGAAATGGGGATGAGCACCACACCCTAGAGTTGGACACGACTGGACTTAATTGTCAGGGGTCACCTTTACCTTTACTTTATTTTTCGCTCCATAAGACGCACTTCCCCCCCCAAAAAAATAGGGGGGAAAGCCTGCGTCTTATGGAGCGAATCCCCCCAAAAGGAAAAAATACTTACCGGGGCTTCGGGGAGGCCTGCGCAACCCTCTGCAGGCCTCCCCAATCTTCATTTTGGGGAAAAATGGCCATTTCCGGTTTTTGTGAAAACCGAAAATGGCCGAAAATGGCCGTTTTTCCCCAAAATGAAGATCGGGGAGGCCTGCACGTTTTGGGAAAAAATGGCCATTTCCGGCCATTTCCGGTTTTCGTGAAAACCGGAAATGGCCCAAAATGGCCGGTTTTTGCCAAAATGAAGATCGGGGAGGCCTGCAGAGGGTCGCGCAGGCCTCCCCGAAGCCCTGGTAAGTATTTTTTTTTATTTTTTACCCCTTTTTTAACTACAAACCTTTTCCCCCCTATTTTTTGCTCCATATGATGCATGCGTCCTATGGTCCGATGTGTCCTATGGAGTGAAAAATACGGTATGTAGGCTTGCACTGTTACAGCACAATCCTAACCAACTTTCCAGCACCGGTGCAGCTACAATGCAGCCCCGAGGTAAGGGAACAAATGTTCCCTCACCTTGATTGAAGAGGCCTCCATGACTGCCCCTGCACTGCAAAATGCAGTGTGCGCCTTGTTGGCACGGCTTCACCAGCACTGGAAAGTTGGTTAGGATTGCGCTGTTAATCTAGTTACAGTACGGAGAGAGAACTAAGGTGTGATGATAACAGCTGTGTGGAAAAACTGGGAGTGGATCTCTTAAAAGGGGACACTCTGACCCACAGTCTTGGTCTGGATTCTCTTGGTGGGCTGGCCCATCTGTGTCTAAGGTAAGGGAGAATAGATGGTGTGTGTGGGGGGGATGTGAGCAGTGGATGAGTTCGTTCCTTGGTTGGTTTGGTCTGACAGTTTGGAGTGTCTAAGCTGGTGGTTTCGGGGTCTTTCTGCACTGGAGTCAACCATCTGCCCATCCCAATGTTACATGCAGCTTTGGGGGCCTAATTTTTGTTCTTGGTGATGGGTGAGCTGTTTTATTGTTCTGTCCGTTGGGTATTGCTTCTGTAGAATGTTTGGTTAGTGTTGCTTGCCCTTGTTCTTTGTGTGTTGAGTTATTATACAAGTTATCTTATTGTATTTCTTTTTTTAAAGTATATTTATATTTTATTGATATAATAACATAAAAACAATACATAATTCATAAAATTATAGCAAGCACAAAGCGTCACATCCTACTAGCATACTATTCACTATTTTCTATATATAATTTCCAACTTAGCCAAAATAACACCCACAATCTATTCATTAAATCCACATATCATCACATCGTTCCTCTCTCTCTCTCTTAAAAAATCTATAAATGGTTTCCAATTATTCACGAAAAGGTTAACTGACTTTTCCTTAATTAAAATTGTAAGTTTATCCATTTCGGCATAATCCAAAACTTTCAGCCACCAATCTTCCAACGAAGGTATCTCCGAATTCTTCCAATATTGTGCATATAAAATTCTTGCCGCAGCTATCATATATAAAAACAAAGTTTGAAATTTTTCGCCTACATGATCATCCCACATACCCAACAGAAACGTTTCCGGTTTCATTTGAATCTTAATCTTTAAAATCAACTCAATCTGTTTATGAATCTGGGTCCAGTACTTCTTTGCTTGGGAGCATGTCCACCACATATGGTAAAAAGTTCCTTCTTGATTTTTACATTTCCAACATCTATTCGTCACCTTCTCATACATTTTTGCTAATTTGCTTGGGGTTATATACCATCTATACATCATTTTATACATATTTTCTTTGATATTAACATTTAACGTAAATTTCAACTTTTAACCATATTTGTTCCCATTGATCGATTAAAATCACATGACCTACATTTTTCGCCCAATGAATCGTATATTCTTTGACCTGTTCTTCTTCTGTCTCAAACTTCAAAAGCAATTTATACATTTTTGAAATTACCTGGTCTTCAGATTTTAATTGTACCTCCAATATTGATTCTTCTTCTACAAATCCATTAGCCTTCTTGTCCACTTTAAATCTCTCCAAAATTTGAGCATATACAAACCATTGGCAATTAAAATTTTCTTCCATTAATTTTTCTCTTGATTTCATTGTACAGTCTCCTTGTGAAAAACTTAATAAATTTCTGTATAGTAGTCCTTTCTCTTTTGACACGCTACTTCCAGCAAAATGCGCTTCATATGGTGCTACCCATAATGGTATTTTCTCATAAAACCTCATTTTATATCTATTCCAAATTCTCCATAATGCATGTCTGACATAGTGATTTTTAAATTCTAAATTTGCTTTCACTTTATCATACCACAAATACCCATGCCAACCAAATCTCAAATCAGAGCCTTCTAACTCCAATAATCTTCTATTTTGTAAATACACCCAGTCTTTCAACCACACAAAGCAACATGCTGCATAATATACTTTCAAATCCGGTAATCCCAATCCTCCTCTCTCCTTTGCATATTGAAGGATCTTATATTTCACCCTTGGTTTTTTCCCTTGCCAGATAAATTTAGAAATGTCTTTCTGCCATTCTTTGAATGGTGCATCAGATATAATCACTGGTATAGTTTGAAACAAGAACATCATTTTTGGCAATACATTCATCTTAATCACCGATATCCTTCCTAATAAAGACAATTTCAATTTTTCCCATCTTAACAGATCTTTCTTAATTTCATTCCATACTTTAACATAGTTATTTTGAAATAGTGTACAATTCATACTCGTCAATACAATTCCCAAATATTTGACTTTTTTTTCCACCTTAAATCCTGTTTTATTCATCAATTTCAGTTGATCTTGAATCTTCATGTTTTTAGTCACTATTTTTGTCTTCTGTTTATTAACTTTAAATCCTGCAAGAGATCCAAATTCTTTCAGTTTAATCATCAACAACTCTATATCTTTTAACAGATTTTCCAGCATTAATACCATGTCATCTGCAAAGGCTCTTAACTTGTATGTTTCTTTCTTAATCTTCACTCCATGTATTCTTTCATCTTGTCTAATATTTCTATTCAATACTTCTAACACCAATATAAACAGCAATGGTGATAATGGACATCCTTGTCGCGTACCTTTTTGAATTTCAAATGTCCTAGTCAGTTCACCATTCACTAATATTCTTGCAGCTTGTGTCACATATATTGAGTTTATCCATTTATTAAAGTTTTCCCCAAAGTCCATTTCTTGTAAAACTTCTAATAAAAATGACCAGTTCAAGTTATCAAAAGCTTTTTCAGCATCTATAAATATTAATGCTAATTGCTTATCTATACGTTTGTCAAAATGTTCCAACATATCTACAAGAATTCTTACATTCTCCCTCAGATGTCTTTTTGGTAAAAAACCACATTGATCTTCGTGTATGAATTTTTGCAACACCTTCTTCATTCTCTCCGCTAGAATTGATGTAAATATCTTATAATCATTATTAATTATAATCATAATTCTTTATACTACTTAAATCTTGTCCTTCTTTTGGTATCAAAGTTATATTCGCCTCTTTCCATGAATCTGGCATTTTTCCATTTTGTAAGATATCATTCATTGTCTGTTGCAATGGAATACTTATTACATCTTCTAAACATTTACAAAATCTCCCAGTCAAACCATCCGGACCTGGTGCCTTATTCAGCTTAACTCTCTTTATCGCTTCTGCCAGTTCTCTAGACATAATCCTTTCATTTAGAGTTAGTTTCTGATCTTCCAATACTTTTGGTAAATTTTGCTTTGCCAAATATTCCTTTATTTTTACTGATTCTACCTTCTGTCTTTTATATAAATTTGTATAATATTTTACAATTAATTTTTGTATATCTTCCTGTTCTGTATATATTTTCTCTGTCTCTTGTAACTTAGAAATAATTCTTTTCTCCCTCTCTTTCCTCAATTTATAAGCTAAAAATTTTCCTGGTTTATTAGCATGTTCAAAATATCTTTATTTCGCATACTTCATTTTAATTTCTATTTCTCTTGTTATCATCAGGGATAATTGACTCTGTAGAATTTTAATTTGTTGTAGGACATTTTTATCACCAGGTGTAGTCCTCAGCTCTTGTTCTTTCTTCTTCATCTCTTCTTCAATCTTTTGAAACTTAATTTGTCTCTTTTTAGTCCATTCTGCATTTTTTTGTATAAAATATCCTCTTATAAATGCTTTACTTGCATCCCAAACCATTCTTACTTCTGTTTCTTTATTCATATTTAACTCAAAAAAGTCTTTTAATTTACTCTTAGCTTCTTCTATTATCTCTTCTTTCTGTAATAACAGTTCATTCAGTCTCCATCTATAAGTTTTAATTTTCTTCCTTATGGCCAGCGATATCGGATTATGATCTGAAATAGATTTTGTTAAAATCTCTGCTTTGGAGGTTCTAACAGCTATATCCTTTGACACCCAAAACATATCAATTCTTGAACTTGATTCATGTCTCTCTGAGTAATGTGTGAACTCCTTAGAGTCCCCATTTTTCTGTCTCCATATGTCCAACACCCCCAAAGTCTCCACCATTTCAAAAAAGCTTTTAGGTAATTTCCCTTGATTATGCTTTATTTCTTTTTCGGAACCTTTATCCCTCAATGGAGAAACCACTCCATTCCAATCGTCCAACAAGCAAAAACTACTATAAGAATAATTTGCCAGCAGATCCATCAAATATCTAAAAAAATCCCCTTTTTGTTGATGTGGTGTGTACACCCCCAGTATTAATGTTTTTATCCCATCTAATGTTACTTCCACTGCCACTCCTCTTCCTTTATCATCTGTAAATATTAATTCTGGCTTCAAATATTTTTTAACATATAAAACCACCCCATTCTTCTTCTTGATGTTTGTTGAAAAAAATTCTTCTCCCAAATTTTTCTGAATCAAAAATTTTGTATCTCCCTTTTTTATATGGGTTTCTTGAAGGCAAATCACATCTTGATTAAGTTTTTTCAAATAATGGAATACTCTTTTTCTTTTTTGCAGAGCATTAGCTCCATTAATATTCCATGATAAAAATTTGTAATCCATTTTTACTGTTCACTGCTTGCCATTGCACCGTCCATCCCATCATCATCATCATCTTCTTCTCTTCCATCCTTGAATCTTTCCAGGAATTCTTTTGCTTTCTGAATTGTATCCAATCTGTAGGTTTTTCCCTGAAGTTTAAAAATCACACCTTCTAATTTTCCCCACCTAAAAACAATCTTCTGTTTCTTCAGCACTTCGACCAGGAAAGCATAAGTTTTCCTTTTCTGCAAAATTCTCAGCGGAATCTCCTTTAGCACAATAATGTGCACTCCTTCTACCTTGAGTCTCGATTTAGCATGTTGCTGTAGAACTTTATCTCTTGTTTGTTGCCTCACAAAATGCACCAAGATATCTCTTGGCACTTTCTTAACTGCTGCATATCTTGTATTAATTCTATATGCCTTATCCAACTCCAGATCCATTTCGTCTCGATCTATTTGTAGAAATTTTGACAGAATGTGTAACATTCTATCTCTTGTATCTTCTGCTTGCTGTTCTGGAATTGCACGAAACCGTAAGAAACTCTGATAAATTTGATGCCAAATTGGGAACTTTGCAGGAAGAAATTCAAAAGATGAAGGTAGAGATGACGCAGGAATTACGTCAGTTGGATGTTGCTGTAAAAGAAATGAAAGGTGGTTTTCAAGAGATAAATACCAAGATGAAAATACAAGAAGATAAAGTGAAGAATCTTGAAATGGAGAGCTGTAAGATTCAGGATATGCTGGTGTTGGCTTATTGTATTTCTTTTACGTGTTGTTGGCTGCCTTGAGCTAACAACTTTCCTATTGGGAGGCGAAAGGCAAAATAATAATAAAAATAATAATAATTTGAACTGGCATTTTGGTGCAGGGAGGGAGGAGATCAAACTCTCCTCCATGTATCTGTTCAGTTTTGATTGGCCTAGAGCTGCTGTTAGCAATGGAAGGGAAAACACATGGGTATATAAATCTGGTGACTTGCTATGGGGAGGAAGGAACAAAGTGCTCTGTAGAATACTGAAGGCCTGGCTCTTTGTCCCATGGAAACCCTGCTCAATGTCTGTCTGATTTCTGAGATTTCAGTTGATACTTCCCTCATAATTTCTATCTTGATGTCACAGCCCATAAGGACTAGGAACATTTTTTAAAAGGTGAAAGCTGGGATAGATCATGACACTAAGGATACATCCCGATCCTGTATTCCACTGTTTGAGAGGAAATTAGGACGCATTGGCTCTCTGCCTTCAGGTCCAATAGAGGACCTGGAGCGGAGGAGAGAGAGTGAAACATGTATTCTCCTAACAGGTGTGCACATTAAGATCTTCATTGTCAACAACTGCCACATCTACTGCTACCACTGTCGTTGGTACGGTTTTGCATTTAGGTCTTTTTAACATTATAATCAAAAAATGTACCTACAATGTACAGAGTTATGGGTGACTGGCATTCTGAATCAGAGCAGAGGTTAGCCAGAACCCACACGTTTGGGATGCAGATCTTAACATCTTAGCTAGTCCACAGTGTTGTCATGGCCAAAGGGCAACAGAAGGTCTGAACTACACTCTGCCTCTTCTTTGTGGTGTTGCTTCTTGTTGCTGTGCTTCCTGGCAGTGCCTTGATGCTCTCACATAATCATTTTTTTTATTTAATTGCTGCATCTTGATGGAAATGGCCTTTACCGGCATTTTAACAGCAAATTAACTAACTGGCGTACTTCTAAGGTCTGAGGTAGCTATTATGCATACCATTAAGGAGATGGAGAGAGTGTACTGGCATTCCATTTTGTTTTCTCAGTAGCAGAAGTAATATTTCATTTCATTCTTGTTTCTTGAATTGGACAGATGTGTGCATAGATGGTAGTGTTCATGCACCATGCTTACAGTAGTTGTCAACAAATTACAATTGTGCTTAGGGAAGGAAGGAGATAGTTCCCCATAGGAATGTAGGAAACTGCCTGATAACGAGTCCAACCACTAGGGTAGTGATAGCTCAGTGTCAGAGGCACCATCGGGGGGGGGGCGAGGGGGCAGTGGGCCCCCGGGCGGCAGGGATCAGGGCAGCCACCGCCGGCGCAACTCGTGCTGTTTGTCGGCGCGAGTGAGGAGCAGCGGCGGTGGTTTTGGCCTTGCTGGTTGTGTTCATAACAGCTGCAGCCGTTACGTCACTTCCGGCGCTGGGGGGGGGGCGGTCCGCGAAACGCCACTGCTCCGTGTTGTCTGCACCGATGGCCAGTGACTCTCCAGGGTTTCAGAGAAAGGTCTTTCCTGACCCTACCTGGAGATGCTTTAATTGACTGATCTTTTTTTTTTTTTTTAACATTCTGATCATTGAACATTGGCTGATCTTTTTTTTTTTTAACATAACATTTTTTTAACATTTTTTAACATTTCAATTGGCAGAGAAAAATAAATATCAAGGTTTTATATTAAGACTGCAGTCCTATACACACATACCTGGGAGTAAACCCCATTGAACTCAGTAGGGCTTGCTTCTGAGTAGACATGCAAAAGGTAGTGCTGTAAATGGACCATGAGATTCACATAGTATGATAATGAGCAAGCCAAGCAAATTGGCCTTTTCATGGGGTCTGATACTATTATTTTGCTGTGAGGAATTTTTGAAACATTAACTACAACAGCCTTGATTTCCTTATAAGCCGGAATTGTAGTTCTAAGTCCTGAGGGAGAGAGAGAGAGAGAGAGAGAGAGAGAGAGAGAGAGAGAGAGATGTGCAAAAAGGCACACACCTCACAGTACGCAGACATAATCTCAAAAGGATGTCTGTGAGGCCTCCCCCCCCCTTTCTAGGAACAGAAATGACTGAGTTACAAAGAAGCTTCTGTTATTATCAGTCAATGGCTGCCTACCAGACCATAGATGTACCTAGTGAGGTACTGTTAAAGGAAATGGAAGTTCAAAGACTCATGGTGGGCAGTTTTCAAAAGGAGACATCTGTATTCAGCACACATACTTCCCTACCCAAAGCAACTGCACCAGTTTCATAGATATGGACCTATTTTCTTTTGACAAGTACAGGTTGCTGGACTGCACCCAATGTTGGAGTCGCACAACTTTGTGAACACAAGTTCACAATATGCTGAACTTTTGATGTTGTGAAAAAGTCACTTCATGTGTTGTATAATGGATAGTGAAAATAAGAATATACAGAGTTATGGTATCTCAAATGAGACACTGGATTGTAAATCATTGCACTGAGATCTAAACTAGGGCTGAGAACTCTTGCTTCAAGTTTGAAGCGCTGACAGACTAGACATCTTAAAGGATAGGGCTGGACTGTCCATGAGGCTGACTGAGGTATTCACCCTAATGGTGGGGGACATCTCTGGCTTCCACTGCTACATCTTCTGCTCCTTGGATTAGGAAAGGAATTAGGATTAGGGAAGCAAAGCAGAAACCAAAGTGTGGAGGAGAGGAGAATGGTGGGCTACTCCAGCAATCTAGCCCAACCATTCCCTCCTCTCTTGTCCTCCACACTTCCTCTTCAGCATTGTTCCTCTCTTCCTTTTTGAATCCAGGGAGAGGGAGGAGGAGGAGCTGTGGAGGCTGGTGCATTGGTGGTGGACGGTATGGAGCAGTCGGGACGTGCAGTCGGGGGAAGCAGGGGAGTCGGAGCCTCACCAAACCCAACAAGTAAAAAAAAGTTCCCTGCTTTTCCATGCTGCTCCTTTTCCCCTCCAGCACAGTCAATGAGTTAAGCAGTGCGCGCACACATTACAATACACGAGAGCAGCCTTAAGCCCGAGCTACATTGTCCACGGCTGTGTCGCGGCTGCGTTCCGTGTGCGTCTGGTGTCCCGCCCCCAGGTCAAACAAAGGCTCTGATTGGCTGAACGTAGCGCGAACGCAGCCAAAGTCGAGCCCGGCTCGACTTTGGCTGCGTCCGCGCTACGTCGGGCCAATCAGAGCCTTTGTTTGACCTGGGGGCGGGACACCAGACGCACACGGAACGCAGCCGCGACGCGGCCGTGGACAATGTAGCCCAGCCTTAAGTCAGTTAGGCTGCAATCATGGATATCTTCCAATGAAAAACAGGCAGGGTAGCTGACATCCAATGAAAAAAAGGCAGGGCATCTGCATCATCAAGCTCTAGGGAGGCAGCAGGCAGAATTGCTTCTGTTCTGTTTAAAAAAGGAAGGAAGGAAGGAAGCCTGTGTGCAGGAGCCGGCTCTTTAGAGCAGCAGGAAATGGCAGCTATTGCGCTGCCTCAGGTCCCATGTTGCTGAGTTCTCCCTAGCTCTGAGTGAGGGAAGAAGAGGGGAGTTTTTAAAAATTTGTTTCTGGGAAGAGAGAGAGAGAGAGAGAGAGAGAGAGAGAGAGAGAGAGAGCGCGCTAGCTAGCTAGCTTCAAGGAAGGTAAGATCCACTGAGAGCGAGTGAGTGTGTGTGTTCATGTGACGGTGCCTCTCTGGGCCTGGACCTCACTGCATGTCACTGCTGCAGCATTTGGTATGCTGCCTCGGAAGTCCCCTCGGAAGTCTTGGGTTGGAAGGATAATTGATGAAAGGTCTTCTACAGCTTGCTGAGAAGAGCTTGTGTGTGGGGGCCAACTTCATTAAAATCAACCTCCAGGTTTTGCACCTGAAAAACACAAATGATATGCTCAGACACATTTATACAAACAAAGCTTATCTGTATGTAGTGACATAAACATCATTGAATGCTCCACCACATGACGGGGAGAAGGCTAGGCCTGAACTCTGCTCCCTCTATGTATGTGAAGGAAATGTTTGTGCACAAAGGAGCATTCAGTCATGTGAGAACCCTCCAGATTCCAGAAGAATGAAGTGATATAGCCCTCATGGTGGAGAATGAGGCTTCTGACTATTATCAAGCAATCAGCTATTTCCTGCATGTATGCATAATCCAAGATTTACAAAAGAACACTTATGTATGTATCCCGACGGCAGTGAATTTCTCTCCAGGTTTTGGAATATAATACCCATCAGAGTTCAGGGAGATGATGCCCTCCAACAAGTGGAACAGGATAGAGAAGCAATTTGGAATCAGGTTTGAAACTTAATTGACAAAGAATGAGGGCCGTATACTACACATGACATTTAAAGAGTTTATTAGGCCCGACAAGTTTAGTTCTTTAGTCCATACTCCATAGCCACAGATTGGGATCATGATAGGGAAGGGTAACCCTACTCCTCAGGCAGAGCCACATTTTAGAGTTAGGGCCCAATCCTATCCAACTTTGCAGCACTGATGCAGCCGTGCCAGTGGGGCGTGCGCTGCATCCTGCGGTGGGGGGGAGTCATGGAGGCCTCAAAGTCAGGGAGCATTTGTTCCCTTACCTCGGGGCTGCACTGCGGCTGTATCGGTGCTGGAAAGTTGGTTAGTATTGGGCCCTTAGTAAACGTACAGCCCAATCCTATCTCCCACCAGTCTATAGCATGCACCTGCTTCAATGGAGTTCGTGCTACATGCTGTGGTGGGGGGAACAAGATGGAATGTGAGGGTAAAAATATCTTACTTACCTCCCGGTATGCCGCGTGATCACTAGTTGATCTCCTTGGACCCACGCTAGCTATTTTGCTGGTCTAAGGAGAGGAAGGAGGTGGGTCTTGGGAGTAAGTCCCATTGAACTCAATGGGGCTTACTTCTGAGTAGACATGCATAGGATTGCACTGTTCATTTTGCTCAGGGTAAAAATAAAGCTGCAATTCTCCTCTGTTTTGACACAGCAGGATCCATCTGCTGAAGTTCAAAGTCTCATTATGTGTGTGTTATCCCCTTTCTAAGTGCAGAGGGCATGGCTTAAATGATACATCATCAAAGAGCTTGTAATTTATGTCCTTTTCTTTTTCTCTCTCTCTTTGTGCAACTTTAAGCACCTAATCATTAAAGTCATTTCTGTTAAGGAGTGAAGTCCTTATTTCCATGGAAACACCATTAAAACAGCTTTAGAAGCTTAGATGTCCTTTATTTATCTGGTAGCATTTGGTACCTTGTTTAACTAATCTTAAAAAAGCAAACAAACGATATGGGGAAATAGACCTTTAAAGGTTTTTGTTTAAAACAACAACACTGAATCACGATGATGAGGGCTGCAACATTCATCTGTGTGATCAGTCTATTTAAAAACCTTTTGGTAGACTAGAAACCAATTCAGATTTTTTTTAAAAAAAATTAGACACACACACACACACACACAGCCCAATCCTAACCAACTTTCCAGCGCCACTCCAAGACGTCGTGCACTCCCCATTGGCACAGCTGCATCGGTGCTGGAAAGTTAGTTTGGATTGGGCTGTTTATCTACTAAGAGCTCATTCAATTAATTGATGTGCAGGCAATCCTGTGTAGATTTACTTGGACACAGGTTGAACTGTATTCAGTGGGGCTTACTCTCAGGTAAATGTGCATATAATTGCAGCTATTTAGCTGGCGGAAATCCGAAGCTTCCCAGCTCTACACTGGGGGAAGGGGACAAACGTCTCCTTTCCCCAAGACGTAGACCTCTGGGCTGCTGCAGAGTGGCCTGGAGCGAGCATGTGATCCTCCAGCAGGCGGCCCTGGGCCACCCGCCAGATAGTTGCGCAGGATTGTGCTGATACTCCGCCATGGGACTTCAGTTAATTAAGACTCCCTCAAGTTAAATGCCATGATTTCCTTCAGTTTATCCGCGTTAACATCCTTAAATGGATTTGAATAGGGAGGAAGTGAAGGAAGGGACTGAAAATGTGGACTGAGAATGAAAATGTAGGTAAGCAAGATAAATCCATGGCTGGAAAAAAATGAGGCTTTTGTGTGGTGTACTCCATCTCCAGTTCTATTCACGAGCATCCCTGTGCAGTGACAATGCAGTTCACTACACTGCTTATCTTTCCTTTTCTTTTACAAAGATTCTTTCTTTAGAAGCAATAATTTCACTTGTGCTAAGTAAAAAATATATATGATAAACCAGCTAATAGCACCCTTATTTTATCTGTAACAATGCATTCTGGAGTATGCAAAGCAATAGGAACACAATGGTTGTCAGCCAGTCCTACACTGGGACTGACTTACTAATGTTGCAGCATAATCCTGTGCTTGGGCTACGCTTGCCTAGGCTGTTGCAAAAGTGCTGTAAAGCACTTTGCACTGGCTTAGGAATTGTCAGGGCCAGCGTGGTGGTCTGCACCGGCAGACTGGCAGGAGTTCCTGTGAGCCACGGAGCCAGAGAGTCTTGTTCCGAGCAGCAGTGTGGGGGCTGAGGTGTAATGGGGCCGGGGGAGGGTGGGTGTGGGTAGATCAGGCCTTTTTTACTTGCACAGGGCTTCCTTGCAATCGAGCTGGTGCGGATCCGAGTAACCCCATTGCACAGGCTGGGACTTTATCCCAAGGAGACATACAGCCTGCTGCTGCTGGGGACAGGATGCAGCGTTGCCCCAGTGGCCAGCTGCATGGTGCCCGGATAGGATTGTTGGTCATATTTAAAAACTGGGGTTTTAAAGCATACCGTATTTGTGATAAAGTTGCGGTGCCAGGCTCTACAGTGTCCTCAATCCTGGTAGAGAAGCCTACGGTGTGGCGAGAGAGTGCACCACTGAGGCTCATTTAAACCCCAACCCCGCAATGTGGTCTCCACATCTCTCAGTGTACCAAACACAAGCTTGCTTGAGAGATGGGTCGGTCGGCATTAGATTTGGCTCCGATGTTGCACTGTAGCCAAAAGCATGGCCCACAGGGTCGTTGGTCCTCATAGTCAGAGGGAAAAAATGTCTGCAGCTAGAGCTTTTCCTGGGGCTCCTTGCTACTATTGTTCTCTGAGCTGACCAACGTGATGCTGAGTTTTACTTAGGCAAATGTCTCGGCTGAGTGGAATCGCAGCAGCAAACACTGCAGAAAACACCCTGGCTGGCTGCATGGTACAGTTTTTCTACATGGGAAGAAACAAACCCTTGCCTTGAATCAAGAACCCTCCCTTTCCATGTGGACAAAAAAAGAAATGCCCATAAATTTGTAAGCAAATACTGAAATTGGTTCCCGAGTCCTGACTGACATAATCAGAAACATATTTATTGAAGAGATTACCGATTCCCTGTGGAGGACTGTCTGGAAACTCGACAAGCTCTTCCTGATAGTCAGAACTTACGAAAAGCAGCTGGGATTTTGAAGTTGGTCATGGCACTTTTGTTGAGTGACAAAGAAGGGGGCTCAAAGTCTTAAACCAGCATGAAACTGGTGGGGAACTGAGAAAAATCCATAGGGCGATTGCCTAGTCTTTCTCTTACTATGCAGCTGGCAACCGAAAAGAAGGATGTAGAGCAGGACTAAATGTCATGTAAAGACATATGTCTTTAAACCCGGATTGTGACCAAACACTTGGAAAGTGGATGCATGTTGGGGAGCAGTTTTGAAACATCGGAGGTGGGTGCTGAACCCTTCAGTGGGTTGCTGCTTCTCCCCAACAGTCCCTCCCCCAGGTATTTTTTTTTCCTACAGTCAGGCTAATGTGTAGTCAGAGTTCAGCAGCTGAGGATGGGGCTGCAGGGGAAAAAGAGTAGACAGAGGAAGAATTCAGCACCATTCCTGCTTCCCTCTTGAAATCACCCCATACTCCGCCCTGTATCAGCGTTGGTGGTGGTGACCTGCATTTGAAGACATGGGTCTTCTGCCATCACACCACGTTCTGCCCAGAGGAGTAGATGCATGTCACGTGCATGCGTGCGTGCGTGCATTTGTGACTGCTGTTAAAGGTACAGAAGCAGGAACTGCAAAATCTTACATCGTCTTGGGTCCAGCCAGAGCCACTAAATATAGTGACCAATAAAGAAAAGTGTAAAGGCATAAATATGACTGAGTGGCACTTCATGGCATGCAGCAGAATGAGTTGGTACATCTGAAGACCATGCAAGCATGCCTTATCTAGAGACAGGCCATTGGTTCACCGAGCCCAGTGTACCCTTACTGGCAGCAGAAGCTGTCAGTCAAACATCTTTCATAGCCCTTCTTACCCTGCCTAGATCGTTTCAAACGCAGATGCTGGGGCTTGAAACTTGGACCTTCTGCATGTGTCCTAACATCGATCTGTAGCTCTCTTCCTGCTTTACCTAGAATGATTTTGTTTCTTCATCACCCTTGAAACTCTACAGTCCCATGGCAGATTCTATTGCTTGAGAGGTTCCCAGTTTTTCTAGACTTTGGCAATCCTTCGAGGAGTTCTTCATCACCAAGACTCATACAAGACCGATTTTAACATGTGATGCAAGAAATGATCAAAATGGCAGGTGAAGGGTTGCATGTTTGAATGTAACCCTCTGAGAAAAAAAGATTTCCTGCACTCTCAGCCCAATCCTATCCCCTGCCACCAGTGCTGATGCAGCTGTGCCAAAGTGTGTGTGTGTGTGTGTGTGTGTGTGTGTGAGAGAGAGAGAGAGAGAGAGAGAGAGAGAGAGAGAGATATTGATTGATTTGGACAGCCTGCAGGAGGTAAGTGAAAACATTTTGTACTTACCTCCTGGTAGGCTGCCCGATCACCAATGGGTCTCTTCTTCCTATTTTGATGGTGTGTGTCTGAGGAGATAAAAGGGGTGGGGAGATTTTAAAAAGAGGCGGTCAGATCCTGCACACGCTATTGCCACTGGATCCACCCTCTCCCACCTAAACAGTCTTCTGAGAGCTTGGACCACTTTTTAGTGGGCAGGTGCATATGCCAGGAACATCAGCTCTGTATCCCAGTCCAAACATGGACTTCATTCAAGTTTTGCACTGTTTCTGACATCCACGTTAACAGACGTTGCACCTGCTGACATAACTTCTGAGTTTGGCTCATTTCCGAGCCAACTATTACAAACTCTCTGGTTAGGAAATTTCAGTTGATCTAATGAGGGTATCCTGACTATACAGCCTTCTGAATCTCAGCCAATCATCTAAGCAATTGTCAAGCTAGAAAGGGTCATCTGGTCCAAATCCGCACTATTTGTTGGGCAGGGAACTTGAGACAAGGCTTCCTCTATTGCCATGCCCCTACCCTGGGAAATCCAGTTGGTCTTTTCCTTGTTGATATTCCAGTCCAGGTTGAGGTAGACTTTTTTGTTCCAGCAGGTCTGTCTCTGATCATGCCTTGAGAATTATATTGCATATGTGCAATCAAGAAGCATTATATCTAGCAGAATTTGGAAGTTAATTTTTTTTCGTGGTGGTGCTCGCTTAGGAATGAGAGTATTGTACTGTATTGTTAATAGAACGAAGAAGAAATGTAATGAATTTTTCAAATTAATTTTATAGACGGAAATTTCTTGGAATATTGTTTGGGATGCAGATAAAGCATACACTGGAGAAAAATTATTTCTGACCCATAGCCACATTGTGTGAAATGGCAGACTGGTGCTGTGCTACTCATGTGCAGGGTCACACATGCACACTGACATGAAAGATCATCACCTGCTTCCTCTTCTGAAAATCTAGAGACTCTGGGGAGGGAGCAGAACTCCCCAAAATAACAGCTGTAACAATGCACTCTATTTTTTTTTTTTAGGTGCACTCTAAGAAAGCATTTTAACAAAGCATTGCAAAAAGGCAAAAATAGGGGGGGAAATGGTGGAGGTGAGCATTCATTTTCAGAATAAATCAAGCCCTTTAAAGCAGTAGGCTGAAGCCATTCCTCTTGTAAGGAGGTGCTTGCGATGATTTTAATTCCTGTACTGCTGTTTGCTCATTTTGACTGCACTCGTGTGAAGACCAGTACAGTTACTTGGGCCATGAAGGAGACACTTGGAAAGCTGGCACCTTGTCTCGGAAAGATATAGGGTGGTGTGGAAGCCCTGGAAGGCGTGTTATCCAGCCACATAAAAATGGTGCAGCTACAAGCTGCAGAATGTCTGGGTTTGATCCTGATTCGACCACTGACTCACGGAGAAAGCAAAGATAAATAATTCTGCTTTGAGCTTTATAGATGGAAAACAATATGTTGGCCTGATCAAGAGCCAGACCTAGGAAGCAGATGCTAATATCCTTGGCTGTTTTGGAAGGAGCTGTTGCTGAGCACATCATGTCTGTGCCATTTGCCTACACAAGGAGTTTGGTGCCAGAATTTAACTTGCTGTATTTTTTTCCTCCCTTTTCAAAATATTGGGAAACTGGAGATGTGAATAATGCTGTAGAAAGCAAATTCTCTTCCCAGTTAAAAAATGACCTCCTGAAAAAAACTAAATTACCATACTTAAAATATTGACAAGTGCATTCCTGCAGTAATTAACACAACAGGAATTTCGAGAGGATGATTTTATTTGAATTAATAAATGCTCATACATTAAAATGTTCTCCTTTTTTCCTGAACAGAAAAGAAATCTCCACATAAATTAATCAAAATAAGCCTCGCGACAACCAGCTGTTTGTTTTCCTGTGAGGGAATACGTAACATTTTGCTAGAAAGGTATTCTTCTCCCACAGGTGCATTCATAGTTTTAACAGAAAAAAAAATGAAAGAGGCAAAGCTACATTTGGCACTCCTGTTTGAGGCTCTTCTTTTCTTTTGGTTTCCTGTTTTTTTTTTGTGCTGCCCTCTTTTCTTTGCTCACATTTATAGTTCTACGTGATAATTTGGATGCTGTCTTGGATACACAGAGCCTGCATGGCAAACCTGGCTAGATAGAATTACGGGTTTTAAAACACCAACTAAAGCATTAAGGCTAAGCAGCAACTCCAAGAACCCTAACCAGGAAAAAACCTGCTGTTACCTTCTTGTGGAAGCGACTTGGGTTGTAGTCATGGGGGACTTCAATTATCCTCACATCGACTGGGTCAATTCATGCTCTGGTCATGAAAGAGAGACTGGATTTCTGGATATGCTAAATGACTGTGCCTTAGAGCAGCTAGTCACGGAGCCGACCAGAGGACAGGTGACTCTGGATTTGATATTGTGTGGCACTCAAGATCTGGTCAGGGAGGTAAATGTTATCGAACCGTTTCACAATGGCGAGAGGTGAAAAGCGGTGTGCCCCAAGGATCGGTCTTGGGACCGGTGCTTTTCAACTTATTCATAAATGACCTGGAGTTGGGGATAGGCAGTGAGGTGGCCAAGTTTGCAGATGACACTAAACTTTTCCGGGTGGTGAAGACCAGCAGGGATTGTGAAGAGCTCCAGAAGGAACTCTCCCAACTGGGAGAATGGGCAGCAAAATGGCATATGCGCTTCAATGTAAGTAAGTGCAAAGTGATGCACATTGGGGCAAGAAACCAAAATTTCACATACACGCTAATGGGTTCTGAGTTGTCTGTGACGGATCAAGAGAGAGATCTTGGGGTGCTGGTGGACAGGTCGATGAAAGTGTCGACCCAGTGTGCGGCGGCTGTGAAGAAGGCCAATTCCATGCTCGGGATCATTAGAAAAGGGATTGAGAATAAAACGGCCAATATCATTATGCCTTTGTACAAATCGATGGTAAGGCCACATCTGGAGTATTGTGTCCAATTCTGGTCACCACACCTCAAAAAGGATATAGTTGAATTGGAAAAGGTGCAGAAAAGAGCCACCAGAATGATTCGTGGGCTGGAGCACCTCCCTTATGAGGAAAGGCTACAGCGTTTGGGGCTTTTCAGTCTAGAAAAAAGGCGCCTGAGGGGGGACATGATTGAAACGTATAAAATTATGCATGGGATAGAGAGAGTGGATAGAGGGAAATTCGTCTCCCTCTCGCACAACACCAGAACCAGGGGACATGCACTAAAATTGAGTGGAGGGAGAGTTAGAACAGACATTTTTTTTTCGTTACCCAGTGTGTAATTCATCTGTGGAACTCCTTGCCACAGGATGTGGTGATGGCACCTAGCCTAGATGCCTTTAAAAGGGGTTCGGACAGATTCATGGAGGAAAAGACCATTACAGGTTACAAGCCATAAGCAACCTCCTGGTTTTAGAAGTAAACTTATGACTTGTCATTTATTTTGTTTTTGATATATAGTATGTCTTCTAGCGATTATCTCTAGAACAGAAATATGATAAGTACTTCTCAGGATGCCTTCAGTGTTGGAGACGAAACGTAAAGTTTTAACCATCTAATTATAATAATACAATTATATTATACGACGGAGTTTCCCGGCAGAATGTTTGTTCTGAATTCTAAAAGAAATGTGATATTAGATTAGAGCAGGGGTTGGCATCTTATGACCCGCCACCTGTAATCCGGCCTGTGCAGAGCTTGGCTTGGGAGTCTTTGCCTCCTGCCAAATTTGCCGCACATCGGATGGGGAACAGCAGAGCTGCCTTGCCCAGGCTTTGCTGCCGCTTCCAGGAGCTCAGCAATCCAGACGTTCGGCAATTACTTGATGATGTCATTGCTGAATGTCCGGCCCCTTTGCTGAAAAAGTTGCCGACCCCTGCATTAGAGGCTGTTGCCTGCTGGTATTGGCACATGAAACCCTCTTTAGAGATGGCAGGACAGGAATGCACCAGCAAGCCCCACCTCACGCCAGGGGGTTCCAGAATGACTCCCTGTGCTCCCCAGGGAAGACCATTTTCTTGAAGAGGGAAACTTTGGGAGAGAATAGCAACACAATTTGGGAAGTTGGGCTAGTAATGTTTAGATCAAATGGCAGGAGGGGGATCCATAAGAACATAAGAAGAGCCCTGCTGGATCAGGCCAAAAGCCCATCTAGTCCAGCTTCCTGTATCACACAGTGGCCCTACCAGATGCCTCAGGGAGCACACAGCCAACAAGATAACCTGTTTCCTGCTGCCACTCCCCTGCACCTGGCACAGAGAAAACCTACTTCTAAAACCAGGAGGTTGCTTATGGCTTGTAACCTGTGATGGTCTTTTCCTCCATGAATCTATCCAAACCCCTTTTAAAGGCATCCAGGCCAGGTGCCATCACCGCATCCTGTGGCAAGGAGTTCCACTGATGAATTACACCGCTGGGTAAAGAAATATTTTCTTTTGTCTGTTCTAACTCTCCCTCCACTCAATTTTAGTGCATGTCCCCTGGTTCTGGTGTTGTGCGAGAGGGAGAAGAATTTCGCTCTATCCACTCTCTCCACCCCATGCATAATTTTATACGTCTCAATCATGTCCCCCCTCAGGCGCCTTTTTTCTAGGCTGAAAAGCCCCAGACGCTGTAGCCTTTCCTCATCCAACTGCCTCTCCTCCCCACAACTAGAAGAATGGGAAAGGTGCTCCAGTAGGGGGGCTGGGATGTGCATCTTTAATCATGCATGAGGGAGCCAGCTTGGATGGTACCTGCCGAACTGTCCCCCACTTGGTGTTTTCATGTTGTATCTCTTTTGATTGGTTGTTGCCTTGGACCTTGTGTTTCTGAAATATGGGACTGAAATGTTTAGGGCCAGAATACCTCAGGGATTGCCTCCTTCCATATAAACCTGCCTGGATTTCAAAATCTGCCTCATCGGAGGTGCCACAGGTGCAAAAGGACCTTCTTTGTGTTGGCATTCCTTTGTGTGGGATGCCTTTGCCTGAGAGGTATGCCTGGTGCTGATTCTGTATACATTTTGGTGCCAGATGAAAACCTTTTAACTTGCCCAGGTTTTTCAGCGTATCTTGTTTTATGGACTTATTTATGCTGCTGAATCTGTTCTCATTGTTATTGTCCTTATGCCAAACTGTTGTGGTTGCAGCACCTGTGTGGGTTAATATTGTCTGCCACCTCCCCCAATGACCAGGATAGAAATATAATAAATAAATGAATGTTGTTTTTTAAATAAAACAAGAACTTTCATAATCCACCCAAGTAGGAATAAATTATCCACAAATTAAACTCTGCAGTATTGGATATGCACTTTGCTATTGTCTGTAAGCGTCCCTCATTTCTCTTTAAGTTCTGGGTCGATCACCAGACTGGTTGATGGTTCCTTTAACGCTGAGGGAGCATAGCCATTCCTCCTGGTCCAGGGGCATGTTGCATGCAGGGATGTCTCAGAGGTTGGCCAAGCTGGGCTCTGGCCAAGGGCCCAAGCTCAGCAGGAGGCCCACTTGACCAGATGGACCCATGAACTCTAGTACCAATGACGGTGGTAGTGCTGAATGTGTCATTGAGGGCAGGTGAGGCTGCTATGGGGCCCCCCCTAAAGCAAGAATTTGCCCCAGGGCCCCCAGCAACCTGGTGCCAGCACTGTTCAAATTGTTTAGATTTCTAACAGAGGGGCACAATGAGGCATGGAGTGACTTTCATGTCATGGACTGGACTGACTGATGCTCTTGAAGACTTAATTCTGTTGATGAATTATTTTGGTAAGAAATGTGGAAGTTGTTGCATAAACACAGCATGAACTAGGGTGCTCCATGTGTACATGGATGAAGATCATATGAAACTGTGGGTTGGGCATGACTGTAGATCCTGGTATCAGAGAGGTCTTTGCCCAACGGCAGAGGTGAAACTAGACTGGAGTGGAGGCAAGTAGTTCTGCAAGACTCCGTTACACCGGAGTCAGCGGCCCGTCCCCTTTGCTGTTGGAGCCATTCCGGCAGCGACAGGGGAGTGTCCTGCATGTTGCCTTTGCCGCCAGAATGGCTCCAACATCAAGGGGGAGGGGCCGTTGACTCCGGTGTAACGGAGTCTTGCAGAACTACTTGCCTCCGCTCCAGTCTAGCTACGCCACTGCCCCACGCTGTGTGCAAATTAATGCAGGAATCTGGTCTCTGCTTATTCTTAGATCTCATTGAAATCAAGGAGAATTACTAAAATAGAACTGATGGCAGAATTGCT
This sequence comes from Plestiodon gilberti rubricaudatus, assembly GCA_026170595.1. Classification (NCBI taxonomy): domain Eukaryota; kingdom Metazoa; phylum Chordata; class Lepidosauria; order Squamata; family Scincidae; genus Plestiodon; species Plestiodon gilberti. Next base: position 114,594,973 of record JANXHW010000005.1, read on the forward strand.
TCCAAAGGATGCCTCACAGGTGAAATTGGGGCCGTAGATAATTTCATACTGTTGTGTTTTGAATCCGCTCATTCCCTGGGTTCAGAAAGGAAGAGGAGAATGAAGCAGAAAGGGAAGTGGTATGGAAGAGGAGAGTGGGAGGCTAGAGTGTTGGAGATGCTCTAGCCTCCCCCCTTGTATCCTCCACACTTCCTCTTCTTCTGCTTCATTCTCCTCTTCCTTTTTGAATCCAGGGAGTGGGTGGGGAGGAAGAGTGGTGGGAGCAGGTGCCCGTGTCATCACCTCAGGGGTGATGGTCTCAGTCAGCTTTATGGACAGTCTCACCCTACTCTAAAAGGTAAAGGTGACCCCTGACAATTAAGTCCAGTCGTGTCCGACTCTAGGATGTGGTGCTCATCCCCATTTCAAAGCCGAAGAGCCAGCGTTGTCCGAAGACGCCTCCGTGGTCATGTGGCCGGCATGACTCTCCTTGCCGTAGGGCGTAGCATGCAGCTGGAACACGGAACGCTGTTTACCTTCCCGCAAGCGGTACCTATTTATCTACTCGCATTAACATGCTTTGGAACTGCTAGGTTGGCAGGAGCTGGCCAAGCAACGAGAGCTCACCCCATCGCGGATTCGAACTGCCAACCTACTCTGTTTTGTGTCAATTTTAGATTGTGAAGCATCTGTCTTTCCTATTCTATGCAAAGCTCCACACACATAGGTAGTGCTATAAAAACACATACATAATAACAGAAAAGCTACATTATTTTTAAGGAGTCTTTTTAAGGTGTGCAACTGTCAGGGGGAAGTGATGTTCAAGTAAGCTTTTATTGATATTAATTTCTGACAGCAACAACAGCCCATGATTTCAGTGCATTTACAGTACATGAATGACATATGGAGGATTGGACTCAATGATCTTGGTTTGGTGGGGGGATATATTTGAAAGGAGAAAGGCGAGGCAGTGTTAGAAGGCTGATGTCTAAAGTGTAGGTAAAGAAGCATCTTTAATTAAAGGGTTTGCAACCCCCCCCCCCGCCTGAGTTCTTTTTACTTTGTCCCAGATGGTAGATGATTGCTTGTCTCGTTCATTTTATCCTTTAGAAAGAAAAACACAAAGAAAAAAAGAAAAAGAAAAGGTAGTCAGACTAATGCTGCCAAAAATTCTCTTAAGGGAAAAAAAACCAACCCAAAAATCACCTAGTCTTTTTCTTTTTTCTTTTTATTTGGTAGATCAAACTGTATCAGGGAATGCAGTATTCAGATTCTTTCTTCAAGAACAAAATCCATTTTCTTTCTTCTGTCATAGTTAAATCAATTAGCCTGATCTGAAGGGGGAAATGTGCATAAATGTGTGTTTGTTTTTGGAAGGGGGGGGGTTTCCCAGGGCTGAAAGGTCTGATTTAGGACCTGGGCTTGCACATTTTCATTGTATCTATATCACTTGATTAATACTGAGTCATTTCAGGCTTTATTTTGTTCATGGTGAATGCGTTGGACAACCCATTCACTACAACCAGACAGATGCTTTAGAGCAGGGGTGTCAAACACGTTTCATACAGCAGGCCAAATAGCATTCATGGCGCCTGCTGAGGGCCGGAAGTGATGTCATTAAGCAGGAAGTGATGTTAAGCAGGTGATGATCAGAAATATGCACATTTTTCTCACTAAGGAACTCATTAGCTACAAATGACAGAAGAGAAAATGTGCAAATCTTGATATATTTTCAAGGTATGGGAGAGCCCAATTATCACATGGGCCTCCCTTTCAGCAGCGCTGCTTCTACCAAGGCATCACTTGGTATCAGCTGCTATCAGCTCAGCAGCTGAGAGGTGCTCTGTGAAGTGATGCCTTGGCAGAAGAAGCACTGCTGAAAGGGGGGGGGTCTGTGTGATAATTGGGCTCTCCCAGCGCCTCAGAAACATTTCCCTTTCTCACCCCTCTTGGGCTGCCTCTTCCCCCCTACTGCTCCTCACCTTCTGAGGCCTCCTTCCATCTCTTCCTCTCAGTGCCTCGGCAGAAGCAACACTGCTGAAAGGGCAGTGCTAGGAGAGCCCAATTATCACATGGGCCGCCCTTTCAGCAGTGACACCTCAGCAGGAGCAGTGATGCTGAAAGGGTGGCCTGTATGCTAATTGGACTCTTCCAGTGCCACCCTTTCAGCAGTGCCACTTCTGACGATGCATCACTTCGTAGCTCAGTAGCTGATAGCAGCTGATGGTGGTGCTGGGAGAGCCCAGTTATCACAGGGTTGGGATTAAGAGCTTCTGCGGGAGGAGGGGAATAGTGGTGACATACAGCTCTAGGCTCTCTGGCGACATTCTCTTCACCACACTCCCACTTTTGCTCCTTTCTGACTTTTTTCATATGGGGGTAGACGCAAGAAGATGAGGCAGCAGAGGTGGCCACCATGGTGGGGGTAGAGCCAAGGCCAAGTGTGGGGTGGGGAGTCCAATGGAAGGAGCCAGTGAAGATGCTGTATGGAGTGCATGCAGAAGCCAATCTGCCTCCTGAAAGCCACCACTTTCCTTAACCTCATGGAAAGACGTCCTAGTGAGGAGGAGTGAAAATTCACAGTAGATTTGGAGCCAGGTACATGGGTCATTAGACGAACAAGAGCATGAGGAAGCACGGCTTGTCCTGCTGCAGAAAAATGAGTACTGCTGGGCCCTGTAGGGAATTTTGTTTATTGAAGGCCTAGCTAGCCCATCCATGAGATCATTTGAAGTGGTCACCTCAGACTGAAGAGGGGTGTCCACCTCTCTTCACCCACTTGCCTCCAGTGCTCCTCTTCCTTCCACTCTCTGGACTGGAAAAAGTAGATGCATGTCTTGTCACAAAAGCTTTCGTTGGGCTATCATACAGGCCACCTTGCAGAAGTATGTTAATCTTTATGTCCGGGTTCGGGCTTCGCCCGAGCTCTTGCCCCCCCCCCCGGCAACCCTACAACAGGACCCAAGGCGGAGGAAGGATCCCCTGTGGCGGTGTGGGCCGGCTGCTCTCCGACAGCTTACCGTGCTGAAGAGCGGTGACCGTTGATACGGGGAAGTCCTCGCACACCCCGGGGGAGAAGGGTGAAGCAAGGACTCCAACGCCGCTCTACCTCAGAGGAAACAAGGCGGCCGGAGGCAAGCGTGCTTGTAATAGGAGATGGCCCAGGATCAGCCGTTGCTCCGCCCCGCCCAGAGGAATCCCGACGTGATTCTGCAGCTAGCGTCCATGAGCAGACCTCCGGAGGAGCGACCTCACCGGACAGGAGGGCGGAGCTGGAGGTGGGATTGGCTGTGGGGTGGAGGACAGGTGGTGCCAGGGGCAGGACTTAGGCAGGGAGAAGGGTATTTAAGGAGGGAATCTGGACCGATGAGGAGGTCGGCTTGCAGGCAGGCTGGAGAGATGGAGCGACAGCTGACGGCGCCCTGGAAGAGCTTGGCGGAGGTGGAGGACCCGGGTGTTGTAACCCCCTCCCCTCTTAGCCAATTCTGAGGTCCCTGCCAGACCTCCCAGGAGCCTAGTGCAGGCTGCCCAGCCGCATCAGGACTCCAGACAGGGGACGTATCCACCGCTCGCCGCAGCGCCGGGACGGACTGCGCCCTCGTCACCCCGCTACCGGGGTCCCCCGTAAGGCCCCCCCAACACTTTAAAATGCCACAGGATTCTGTTGCTTTAGTTTCAATGGGTTAACATGGCTACCTTTCTGGAATTTTCTATGTACTGCAAAGAGACTGCCTTTTCTTAAGGACTGTTTGGCCTCACTGGAGACTAGGGGAGTTTTGCCACTGACTTAAAACTGAGCCAAAATTCCACTCTAGAAGTCAACACAAACAATTTGGTAGATTCATTTAGGGCTTGAGAGGGCTTAATGGGTAACTCCCTTGTCGGATTTCTGAGCATTAAGCTGAGAAGCTACCCCAGTTCCCAGAGGGAACATGTTTGAGGCAATAAAAGCTTGCCAATGTGCCCAGCTTAGATAATAAATGGAACTGCAAACGATGAGCAAAAGGTATTGTATTCTGCTAAATGTGTGCAATCCTTAGTCAGGAAGCACTCTTTCTTTTTCCAAATAGGTGTTATTAATGTCAGGGGGATATTTTAATGAGATTAATGCTGTTGACTAATTGCTTTTTTAAATGGCTCTTGAAGATTCAGGCACAGCTGAGATTGAGAACCCGAAAGTTCCTTTGAGGGTTTCTACAGGCCCAGAGTGTTTGGTGTGTGTGGATCTTAGGTTACAAATTCATATCCACACTCTCTCCAATCAACAATGCATTCTTGGACCTAATAAAAAATTGCATCTTGCCTGATTTTAGAATAAAGTAAAGCAAGCAAGGCAGTTAAAAACTGTAGTTCCTAAATCCTGGTGCTCATTATTATTACATTTTTATCCCGACCTTCCTCCAAGGAGCTTAAGGCTGCATACAAGGCTCCCCCTCCCCTCCAATGTTATCTTTACAACAGTTCTGTGAGGTGGGCTAGACTGGAGGAGGAAAGATGTGAACTAGGTTCTCGCTATTATCCTAGTGTGACATTACAACCCTTTTACCACGTTGGCTCCCAAGGATTGAGATGTTGGACTTGGAGTGCAATCCCGCTCAGCTTTATTGATATTCAACTTTATTGACGTTTGTTGACGTTCCAAACCGTTGCAAACGTGCCATAAAGCACGTTCGCAACGACTTGAGAGTAACGGCGGCTGGTGCAAGGCCGGCTACTCTCACTCCGCCGCCGGATCATCCCCGTGGCCACTGGATACAGGTAGGTCCAGTACTGGCGGGGGCAGTCCGGGCGGCAAGGGAAGGGGGGCATTGACTGTGCCGGCCTGGGGGTGGGGTGGGGATGGCACTGCCATATCCCTGTCCTGGGCCGGCACGACCATTACATGGCCTCCTTGGACTTGCACCAGCTAAATAGCTCCCTGCGTTACACCGGGGGAAGGGGACAAACGTCCCCTTTCCCCAAGTAGACCTCCGGGCTGCTCCCGAAACGGGGATAGGATCTGGCAGGTGGCCTGGGCCGCCTGCTGGATACTTACACAGGATTGGGCTACCTGTTTACCTGTTTTGGGTTGTGGTTTTTTTTTTTTTAAATTGTTTTACAGGTTTCTCAATTGTAGGGCTGTTGATATCGTGGCAGATCTTTCTCCCAGGCTATGCATCTTCTGTAATCTTGGACATAGAGACAGAGCTACCTGTGATGGTAAAAGTTCCCCAGAGCATCCTGCATATTATTATATGACTGTTTTCTTCTCCGTCTGTTCTGTCAAGTAATTGACAGTCTGTGTATGGTGGGTCACTTGCTCTCCATGACTGTAACAGGAGAACTGTTGGTGATTGCAAGAAGTAATCCACATTATACTTCAGCCTGAAAAGAAAACAGTCACTCTAATCAATGAAAGTGATGTAAGCTGAGCATGTTGATATTGTTAAATACTCAAATGACTCTTTTCTGGTTCCCTCATCTCTAAGGGAGACCTCATGTAACCCCTTTTCCTGCTGTTCTGATTCAGACTTGTAAACCATAGTTTTCTAGTACGTGAATAAGCCTCTCTGAGCTGCAGGCTCCCCCACCTAGGGCTGGCTTTTAAGCCAATTGGACCAATTGCTCCCAATTGGGCCCTGCGCCTAAGGGTAATCTACTCTAGTCTTGTCAAATACACACAATGCATTGCAATTTTATATTAAAATGTGCTTAGATCCATTTGGTCCATTAACTCACACACTTTTTAAGCGCACATCTTGATTGATTTCCATTCTAACTTAGAGATATAAAGTCTATAATTTTTATTTATATCTCTAAGATTCTACAGACCTTGGCTGTGAACCTGAGCCCCCGCAAAAAATGTTTCCAATTGGGCCCCGCAGCTCCTAAGGCTGACTCTGCCCCCACCCCTTTCTCCTGGCCCCTTTCCTTTCCCCTGTCCCCTTTCACGGGCAAGTGAGAGAGAGAGAGAGAGAGAGAGAGAGAGAGAGAGAGAGAGAGAGAGAGAGAGAGAGAGAGAGAGAGAGAGATTGTTTTTACTTTCTGTTTGAAGTTAACCAGAAATCCACTTTCACTTTATGCACAAACATAAGGAACTTCGATTTACTTTAAACCACAGTTAAGAACAAAACCAGAATTAGAAATCATGGTTTATTTGCCTTAACTGTGTTTTGAAGTAAACTAGAGGTCCCCAAGTTCATCATACATAATGTGGAACTTTTAACTTGGAACCAAAATTAAATGCTCTTTCCCTCCTCGCATACTGTATATGGAAAGAGCAGGAGAGGAGGGAGCCCACGGTTTGCAGAGTCTTCTTTGTGTTAAGAGGAGGTTTCTGTGTTATGTCTGAACTGAGTCTCTGTGAGCTTGTCTGTTCACCCATCTTCTCCTTCTGAACTGCTTTACTGGTGTTGATGGAAGAGGGACCATCAGAGGAGAAGGGTGGGGAAAGAAATGGGCTGCATATTCCCCAACAAATGATCTTTTACCTGGAGAGAGCTGCTCAAATCCCCTTCCCCCTCAGGAACTGCGTATCGGAATATCACTGCAGCACTTTCCTTACTTAAGGGAGCTAGTCATTGTCTTTATGACGGCCAATCTGATACAAGCTTCAAGCCTGCTCAGTAGAAACTGGCCAGTTTAGAATTCCCAGGACTCTCTACTTCGTGGCAAAAAAGCTTCCAACCTGGGCAGTGCCAAGGATAAGCAGAAATTGCTTGCTGGTTTAGTTTTGAATGATGTGGTATTGTTACTTGCTATCACAGACAGTAGGTGACTCTGGCATTTTACTTATCTTGGACAGGTGACTCTGGCTGCCTGTCCAAGATAAGTAAAATTTCAAGCACAGTCTTCCCTCATAAAGATGCACATGTACTCAACTCCCCTTCTTCTCCATGGGATGTTGATATGAGAGCTGCTGATAGGAAAAACTGCCTCTGTTTCATGTGTGCTATTTTTCCCCAAGCATGCTTCCTAATTAGCAGCTCTCATGACAACCCCTAAACTGCTTTCAAAACTGAATTCAAGTAGCTGTTTGAGGATTCACTAGAGAGCTCCTGACAGTACAAACAATAATTCTGGTGTGTGGCCATTCATGCCATTGGAGCACACCTTTTGCTTTGAGAGGTCTTTCTGTTTATTGTGGTTGACATGCATCCTATATCTCAAGCATTGCTTATCTCCCCATTCAAACCCATAAATCCTAACCTGGCAGAGTTAGGAAAGATTGGTAATTTATGTTTTTTGTTGTTGTTGAGAAAATTAGTCAAACATCCCTTTGGAAAGCTCGCTGTCGTTAGATCACATTTCAGGGGACTGGGCCAAACTTGACATTTTGTTACAAGAGGTTTACCCACTTCTAATCCTGACCTGAAATTGTAGCTGGGGTCTGACATTGGAACATCTAGCCATTCATCCGGTATTCTTATCTTATAAGACGGTGATGGTTCGTTGACAGTTTGTTGTCAGAGGCTGGCTGGACAGTTTGATGCCAACAAAATTCATTCCAAGATCAGATTTTCAGTGAGCTATGCAGCTAGTTCTGTACTTCATTTCACAATGATTCCATGGATGAGATCAGTTGCAACATTTACCATGTTCCTATGTGTTAATTATTCAGCATTTTCCTCATGTTATTCAATTCCCTTGTGCCTGCTGCCAAACTCCCAGATTGTATAAATAGGAATGAATGTCATTAGCTTTGGAAACTTTTGAAGCCAAATCTGATTAATGAATGTTCTTAAACGCTTACCCCAATTAACATATACATGGCACCCTAAGGGCCAAACTACCTATTACCTTAAGTGTATAATTAGGGCTGATGTGCTTGGTTTCTACAAGTTAAACAGCAGCAGTGGGGGGGGGGGCAACCAGGAGGATTGTGACCATGGCATGGAGGAGGGGGATGTTATCCCAATATTTTTCTGATTCAGATTCTCCCCCTCCCACAGCTGCTTTTTCCCTTGGGAGAGAAGCTTCATTTGGCATCTCCACAGTCTGCTATGCATCTTATAGAACCAGCAGAAGTGAAGTTTCCTCACCAGAAGATGTAGACTAAAGCCAGATTCATACATTACTGGAACGCTGTGGTTGGTGCTGCTTTTTAGCTGGGCCCTGCACTGCTCCGGTACCATTTGAGGGTCACAGGCACATGGAACAAGCAGATCCTTTGAGTGCTACCCATTCCGGTGTTGCACTCCACTTTGGGCTCCTCACACTTGCATGGATGGTGCCCAACTAACCCTGGCAACTCCATGTGATTCTGACCTTCCTAATTTATTGGAGTGGTAACACCAAGTATGATGCACCAGTCAAGATATCACCATGTGAAAATATAAAACGACACTGAGGGGGATTCACTATGTCATATGCAAGTCACACATGCATGTACATCAGATGGTATCTCATTGCTTGATGACGCTTCAGCTGCATGTGCAACCCCTGCCTCTGTTGCCCCAAGTCTGCCTATGCAATAATCCAACCCTCTTTAGCAATCTTGCCTTTCACTGTAAGATCTCTGGTCTGGGGTTATGAGTGGGGTGGTTTTTTGGGTCTTGGACAGTATCTTTCTTCAAGTGGCTTCCAACATTTGTTTGCGATTGTGCATAGAAATGCACTGCGTTCTGTTGAAACATTGCGAATATACAGCCAGGATGGCAAAATATAGTCACGCAGAAAGCTGGTTGGCTGGATAACAAGAATTGCACAGAATGATTCTAGAAATCTAGGCCACGTGGGGTGGGGTAAAGAGTCTCATTCTTTCCCAATCTGATTTTGAAAGCATGCCTTCCAACCCAAAGGAGGAGCTATAACCTCTCTCTAACAAACCAGATGTTCTTAGCATGCTGGAAAAAAAGGATTGTGCTTAAGGGCTAATATGTTGTTATCATTGGATCCGCTGACCTTTACTGTAGTCTGGCTTGATATATTTATGCGATCTGCAAATAGCGACTGTACTATTGGAGTGTTGTTGCAAATGAACACCCTGAAAACAGACTTGCTGTTCCCTATTTGGGTTGGCATTGGAATGTGTGGGTATAATGACTTGCAGTTGGAAAGGAGTTCCCCTTGTCACTCACACCTGCTGCGTTGGCTCTTGTTACTGCTTCTTTTAGTTTGTTGCTTGTAAGAGTGCCATCGGATGTTCTAAACAATGGAGAGCTGGAAGAGCACATACGTCCCCGTCGAAAGAGGTGCGTGGGTTCAGCCTTGGTGGCTCTGAGCAAGACTGGGAAGCACAACAACCTGCTTGTGCTCCCTCTCCCTGCCTTGTTTAGAGTGACTGAATAAACACATGGTGAATCAGCTCTGAGAAGCACAAATAATAAATGCTCATGCAACTGTTGAACATAGGAAGCTGCCTTGTGCTGAGTCAGACCGGAGTCCTGAGACTAATACTGAGTCCATCCAACTCAGTATTATCAGTGCAGACTGGCACAGGCTCTCCAAGGTTTCAGACAGGGTCTTTCCCTGCTCTACCTGGAGATACCAGAACCTCGGTGGCGTATCTAAGGGGGGGGGCTAGGGGCCCCGGGTGCCAGGCCTGTGTGTGTGCATGTGTGTGTGCGCGCCATGGGGGGTTGCCATTTAATAATAAAAAATTATTACTTATTGAATTATTTATTGAATTATATCCCACCTTTCTCCCCCATAGGGCCCCCCATTTTTATTAGGATGTGTACTGTACTGTAAGGGTCTGGGGGGATGAAATGTTACATTTCTGTGAATGTTTTGGGATTATTATTAATTAATTATTAATTCATAATTATCATAGTTAATATTATACGTAATGAGTTTGTTGGGACTCGGGGGGGGGGTTGCCAAAATTTCATGGGCACCGGGTGCACCAGACCCTAGCTCTTCCTCTGCAGAAACCTGGATCTGCTACGTTCTGCAGTGTTTGTGTATAAAGCCTACAGAACTCCCCAAATATGCCATTGCAGCTTCCATGAATGGGGGCAGGTGGGGAATAAAGTAGCTCCTTGCTCCCCAGAGCTGCTGTTGCGCATGGATGGTTACTTGTCATCCAAACTGCTTCATAAGGAGTGCATCAGCACTGACTGCCCTCTCTCGGTGAGTACAATCTGAGGGATTTTAAAAAGGAATTGATTTCTATTGATTTCCCATGACTTGCAATCAGACGATTACTCAACAACATCATTCAGTGTTACAGCATGACGATGTGGCTGCTAGACGGTGAAATATCTGTTTAATAGACTTACGGAAGTGTTTGGACAATGGACAGTGGGACATTTTATATCATGTACATGAAGTAGAATCAGAGTGGGCCACTGTTTCCAAGTAGACCAGCTAGAAGTGCAGATGCACAGAAAGAGTGGAAGAAACCAATGAAACAGATTTACACACATGTCTGTGTAAGTAACAGTTAAATAGACCAGGATGGGTGCAGGGCCATGGGTGGCCTTGGCATTATAATGGGACCATTCCACTCTTCCGCATGAGGGATTAGAGGCTGAGGCTGCAGTTACTGACTTGGGGATTGTTTGGCACTCCATCCTAGCTATGTTGGAAGTGCCTTTGGGTGTTGACGTACTCGATGGCATTTGTGGCATTTGCAGGAAGTCACATTTATCCCTCTTGAGCCAGAAGAACGTGTTATGAGCAGCGGGCTCATGTTCAGGATGTGGAAGGATGCCAGTCTAAGCAAAGCCTATTGCTGAACATAGGAGAGTGGGGTGTATGGATATAGAGCTGTAATTTGCTATAATAATATTGTTCTAACGGCTCAATCCTATCCCAGGCCAGTGCACATGATGCAGGACCCCCGCCTGGTGCAGTGTCTGCTGCATCCTGTGCACTTATTGGGGACCAGGTCAGCTGGGAGAGGTAAGAAATGAAAAACTTGACCTAACTTCCTGGCAGTTGCATGTTTCCCAATGGAACTGCTCAGATCTATGCCAGTTCTTTTGTGGTGTAGCTCTGAAGAGCATGCTGCGGTGTGTGTGTGTCTGGTCTGGGCCGGGGGTTTGAGGTACAGCGGACACTACTGCTGCCGTGAACCCCCCACCCCGCCCTGATCCCTGCCCCTCTGCTGGCAGAACTCTATCAGTGGCTGAACTGTGCCACACTGCCAGTCGCGCATAACTTTCGGGCTGCCACACCGGTGGAAGTGCTGTGCAGACCAACAGAGAGGCTGCTGCATCGTCAGATCTCATGGTACTCGGATGTATCACAAGGATAGGATTGGGCTGTAAATCTTGTAAGAATATCTATATCTGTATCATATATGGTATGAGAACTTGGTGAATGTTGACATTTTCCAGTCATTCTTATGATTGACTGGAAGAAGTCCAGAGAGAAAAATCAGAAAATCCTGACATCTACCAGTAAATCATTTGGCCAGCTGAGTGTCTTCAGTAACTATCCAAATGTCGGTGTTCATTTCTGTCTTCACTCAGAAAGGACATCTGCCATGCCATGGCTGTAAATGCAAAAAATAATCCTCCTGACACGATCATATCACCTGTTTCTCTCTGGACCTCCTAAAATGTTAAACATTGTTAGTAAATGACAACGTTCACTAAGATTTGGGCAATCAAGAGTCCTGTGGCCATTTGCTGTGACAGGCATGCATACACAGACATGATGAATTAGGACCGTAAGGGGGCTGTGGAGTCTTTCTTTCCATGGGGGGATTTCAAGGAAGGATTTGGCAGGACCTGGCTTCTAAGTTCATGTGTCAGCTCTTTAGTCCTCTGTAGTCAACTCGGACTGCATCACGTCTTCAGGTCTCAGGAAGGCCTGCTACTTCCAAGCCCTGCTCCTTCAGATATTTTAGATAGACTTAGGGCTTGTTTCCAAATTTAGGATTGCAACCTTAATTAAGAACATTGTGCATCCAAAGAACTCCATGGAAGAGGCATACCCTCTCAGCCCAATGTGTCTCTTGCTTGTGAAAGGTTGACTGCTCAAACGTCCCCTTCCATAACCTCTTTCTCTCTACAGATTAGTGGGGGGGGGAGGGGGAATCATTTGAGATTATATTTTCTGCCATTTTGATCCTTAGTCAACAGGACAAAAAAGCACCTTTTAAAGTGATGGTTCTCTTATTTTTAGCAGCGGGAGAGCAACTGTCCCTATTCATCCCAGAATAGCATCTTTTCTAGTGCCTGTTGCTGGTGTCTCTCTTGTGTCTCTTTTTAGATTGTGAGTCCCTTTAGGTCAGAGAATGTAAAAAAAAATCTTTTGCAATGTAAACTACTTTGTGAACATTTTTTTGTTGAAAAATGGTGGAATGCCCCTGGCCTGTGAACCCAGAGCTGAAAGGGAAGGCACTCCTTGGGACCCTCAGTTGTTGTTCTCCTGGCACATCACACAACTGGAGTTTCCTCAAGCCCAGCCATCAATCGCCCATTGTTCTCCTTGGTTGCTCTTGTCTGGCCCTTTAAAGAGCATATCGTATGTCTCACAAGTAATACTGTAGTTCCTTCTATCGACCCTGCCAGCAATGTGGGAAGGAAGGGGCGGCCTCCCGGCTACCATGACAACCCAGTTATCAGTCTTTTGTCCTTCTCAGGACATGCTGAGGCCAGCTTCCAAGCTCCATCCCTGGAACTAATCCCTGAAGCTCTCTGGGCCTGGGGCAACATCAGAAAGTCCCCCAATGGGGGTTCTGTGACAAGTCATGTATAAATATTCTTCATAGTAACTATAATCAGCAATCAATTAATTTGAGACTTCTGTTTCTTTTCTTCTTCTTGCAGGAAAGCCATCTCAAGGTCTGGCCTCCAACATTTGGCTCCGGTTCAAAACCTCAACATTGCTATCTCCAATGGGCCAGTGAAAGACCCAAGAATGGCTCTAGAATGGAGTGTAGGTGTTAATTTTTAAACCCAAGTATTGTGGTAATATTATATCCTTTATGTAAGCGCCAGCATGGTTATTATCTCTGATGGGTGGAAGTCATAGTGCCATAGAGAAACATGGTGATCTGTGAATAACTGAAGATTGTCAACAAAGTTGTCTGAGTGAAACACCTTAGAATTCTTTCTTCACCTAGACACCCTCTTGTTGCAAAAACCAAGAATCTCATTTGCATCTTTCAGCTTTGTGTAATGAGTTTAAGATACATATTACGAGATATCCTAATTCTACAATATTCTTACTCTGAAAGTATTTACCGGTATCTTGCGTGCTAAAACAACAACTTACTAGTTTCTGCTTCCTTTCTGATCCTTCAGAATTCCTTCCAGTCACACTTTCACAAAAATGGTGATTAGCTCCTTAGCTTTTTTTACAGGAATGCTTCCCTACCCCAAAGCCCCTGTTGCCCTCCCCCAAACACGAGTCTCTTCTACAGAAAATACCACAAACCAATTGTACAAGACTCCAGGCTGTAAAACACAAGCATTGATGCTCCTGTGTCTTGAATTTGGTATCTATGTCAAAAGCAGCCTTTATGCCCCTGAAGTTAAGCACTCCGTATATTGGAGTATCAATTTTGTAAGAGTAATATTTAATACATGTCAGACTTGTCTATTGAGCTGTTAATATAATAGGGCTAACCTACATACAATGTTATGTGTGTCAACAGCATGTAGCTAGTGAGGCTCAACCACATAAAGGTTTGTGACTGGAATCACAGCATGGAGGTAGGGAGTGCTTAATCCTTTACTTCCATGCCATTTTCTAGCATTGAACAGCTATTGGCTGGCTTTGCTAGTCAACACACAATTCCAAGGCAGCGAGAGACGGAAATGATGTGCATGTGTGTGGTGTTGGCTGCACTTGGCCAAAGGCGCCCTTGGATGTCATTGCTGACTGCAGCCAACAACCCCTTCCCCACACTTCCCTCCCCTGCTCCAGAGCACTTCCACCAAGTGTGGCCAAAACTCACTTCCCACTCCCACTATAGGGTGCTAGCCCCGATATGGCAAGGGTGGTGAATAACATTTTGAGGGCCTGCCATTTTCCCACTGAAAATTGTACCTCCGAAGCAGCTGATGAACCCTGAAAATGCCATTTGCTACAAAGTTACTGTTGGTGTTATGCAACTGCTTCAGGGGTGTCATTTGTGGTGGGGAAAATGGCTTGGACGTAAAGGGGTAAATGCTCCCTACCTCCATGCGGTGGTTCCAATCCAATCTGCAGCCATGTACAGCTGAAAACATTTCACGTGACATGTCATTTGCCCCTATGAACCAGCATTTCCTATGGAGCAGCCCTCAAGAATACCTCTCTATGCACTCTTATCATTGGACTTGGTGCAAGGACACTATCAGTGAGGCGGACTTCTTGTCTGATCATAAGGATCGCAACAGGACATAAGGAAGTATGGCAGCCCTTTCAGGTCCATGGGTGTTGAGACATTTAGTGCTTTTTTGGCTAAAAATAGCACTTTGAGTTGTGTCTAAAGTGGCCTAGGAAGCTTTGGAGGACCAATGTGATATGCTCTTGGCAACACATCCTCTTTACTACTTCCTCTTGGGAATGGTGGAGTGATTTATAAGGGCAATTGAGAATATAATTCCCATCACCCTTTCAAGGACGTAGAAGAGAAGAGAAACTAGATGTCTTCCCAATTGGGTTGTAGAAATAGGCCATTTTTATCTTTATAAATCTAGCTTAGAAAGTCATACAGAACAACGTGAACTGGGAGAGGAGGGGGCAGGGTATAAAAACTGACTTTTTAAAAAAATTAGGAAGACTTTTAAAAAAATGTGTTGTTTTAAATTCTGACTGTAAAAAAAACATTAATAGCCCAATCCTATATTCACCAGCTGGTGGTGGCGTTCCTCTTCCACTGGCTGCCGTAAAGCAGTCAGCAGCAGTTGTAAAAGGTGCTCCGTGCACTGCTGGAGCACCAGTGGGAAGGCCAGAGTCTTCCCGCGTGCTCCAGAGCAGCACAAAGACAACAGTGGAGGTAAGCTGGCGTGGGAGGGGTGGGAGGGAAAGCCAAATGGGGCGGAGATGGGAGCAGGGGATGGGTGGATTTGGTCTGGGAAGGGGGTGGGTTCGATGGCAGCGGTGGCTACTGAATCCTAACCCCCTTCCTGGACCTGATCCTGCGGCATGGGTCCATGTGGACTTGCGTCAGCTATTTAACTATCACATGTCCGAGTAGAGCCCCTGTGCTACGGAGGCTTATCCCTGGATACGGGAATGATTATTCCCTTACCCAGAGGAGACCTTGTGGACTGGGGTCCCCCCCCCCCAGGATGCAGCAGTCACCGTTTTGGCACCGCTGCATCGGCGGTGACAATAGGATTGGGCTCTAAGAATGATAGCCCAGATGCAATAATTTTTTTTATTATTTATTTTTGCCTGACTTTCTTTTTAAATAGCTTCACAGTGCAGTTTTTGCAAGTTTACTCAAAAGCAAGTCCCAGTGAGTTCAATGGGACTGACTTCAGGGTATGCATGTATAGGAGCACAACCCCAGTCAGGTTTCCTCACAAGATACATGCCTCAAGGTACTTCCCGAGGAAGTTACTGTAGTTGATGAAAGAAAGAGTGCAAGCTATCATTTTTAGATAGAAACCAATCTTCAACACACATAATATTTTTGGGGAAATCTGTCTTTTCAAGGGGCTTTGCACCCAACGCAAAACAATGAGCCATATTCTTATTGTACTAATACAGTTGGGATTCCCAGTAAAATTAGAGGATAGAAAGTTGTAGTCTGATCTAAACTTAGCAAAACTGGTTCCATATGCAAGAATAAGGTGATATAGAGTAGGGCTTGGCTGACCAGTCTTGTATGGTCTTATTAATTTTTACAAGAGTTCCCATGATTCACCAATATGTCATAAATGTATAAAGCAAGGATAGTATTCATAAGATTTCTCAAGGCAAATTAACTCATGTATGCCCCTGAATATGCACTCTTTCTTCCTTGGACTGCAATCTTATACATACTTACCTGGGAGTAAGTTTATGAAAGATCTGTTTTCCAGATTTTTATTATAATAATTTCCTCCAAGGACCTCAAAATAGTGTACAGGTTGGTTGCCCCTTATCTGGACATCCAAAATCCGGACTATTCTGAAATCCAGACATTTTTGGGGCTATGACTTAAAAAACAAAAAAAACCACGTTTTCCAGCACCTGGCTGGTATAGTGCAAGACATGCTGGGGCACAAAATTATTAAAAAATATTGTATAAAATTACCATCAGGCTATGTGTATAAGGTGTGTATGAGGCATAAATGAATTTCGTGTTTAGACTTGGGTCCCATCCCCAAGATATCTCATTATATTTATGCAAATATTCCAAAATCCAGACAATTTCCCGTCCCAAGCAGTCCGGATAAGAGATACTCAATCTGTACATGCTCTTCTCTTTTATCATTACGACAACCCTGTGGGTTAGGCTAGGCTGACAGAGAGTGACTGGCCCAAAGTCACCCAGTTAGTGTCCTGGTTGAGCAGAGATTTTTGGTGCCCAATCCTATCCAACTTTCCAGCCCCGATGCAGCTTTATTGCAGCCCCGAGGTAAGGGAACAAACGTTCCTTTACTTTGAGGAGGCCTCTGTGACTGCCCCCCACCACAGGATGCAGTGCATGCCCCGTTGGCACAGCGACATCAGTGCTGGAAAGACCAGTGCCTTGGTCTTCCCTGACAAACTTCAGCACTCTAGTCCCCACACTAACCTTGAGTATCTATAGCAAGGGTGGGGAACCGGCGGCCCGCGTGCCGGATCCTGCCCCCGGGGCGATCCGGTCCGGCCCCCGCGAGCCTGGACCCGATTCCATTCGGTCCGGCCCGCGCGGGCTCGGATCGGAGGCTCCAGAGGCCGCGTTCACCTCACTCGACTTTTCAAACCCTCCCGGCTGTTAGAGACATGCGCAGAAACAGCCGGGTTGAGAAGGAGTCGCGCGACTCCTTCTCAACCCGGCTGTTCTGCGCATGTCTCTAACAGCCAGGAGGGTTTGAAAAGAGCCGGGCGAGGTGAGCGCGGCCCCGCGCGTGCTCACCTCGCCCGACTCCTTCGCAAACCCTCCCGACTGTTAGAGACATGCGCAGAATGCATGTCTCTAACAGCCAGGAGGGTTTGAAAAGAGCCGGATGAGGTGAGCGCGCACGGCCGCCGCCACCAGCGGCGGCGGTGGCTGAAGAGAAGAGAAGGTAAGGAGGAGAGCGATGGGAGTGGGCGCTTGCCGGGTGGGTGGGTGGGTGGGAGAGCCAGCGGTGGGTGGGTGGGAGGGAGCGAGCAAGCGGTGGGTGGGAGAGCGGTGGGTGGGAGGGAGGTAAATTCGCGCGCGGGGGGAAATTTGCGGGGGGGGGGAGAATCGGGCGGCCTAACGGCCGGCCCGCAACAAGTTTTCCCTATGGGAAAATGGCCCCCCACCGCAAATAGGTTCCCCACCCCTGATCTATAGGCAGGTAGAGCTCCATTGCACTTTGTGTTTTGAAACTATCTGGGGAGGAGGGTACAGAATGCAATCCTGTATACACTTTCCAGGGAGTAGACCCCATTGAACACAATAGGACTTACTTCTCAGTAGACATGCATAGGATTGCACTACTAAAGGATTCAGTATAAGTTTTGTGAAACCCTCACTGTATTAAAGAAGCTTCTGAACAGGTGGGTTCTCTCTAATTAGCAAGGTATTGTATTATTAATGTATGTGTCTGGGGGAGGTCTGTAGTTGTGTTATTTGGCTCTGTTTAAGTTGCAGAATAGGAGGACTGCATTGAATGGGAGGACTACCAGATATCTGCATTTAATGTTTTACCCAAGCACCCCCAATAAGCACGCAAGACAGAGGCTTCTGTTAACTGGGCCACTTGATTGAATGAAACATCACTGCAGCAGGGAAACCTGAACTGAAACCCAAAGCGTGCGGGTCGCTAGGATGGGGGAAGCAGCGCTAGCTGTCTACCCCCCCCCCCAGGTGATTTGGATGAACAGCGGACGTACCAACTAATTCAAGGCTGCACTCAGTCCAGGACTTAGTGAGCCTATCACGGCCAGTCCCAAGGGGTCGAGGCAGCTGGACAGCACAGGTCCACAGGCCAAGCCTTGCAATAGCCTTTGCCAGTTCCAGCCAGGGGGCTTGCCAGCCAGCCTCATCAACCCGGTTAAGCATCATCTGAGCAATCCTGGCTCACCCCCTGACCTTGCTAACCTCAGAATGGACACCAAAGAGTTAACTTACCTACTTGACCCGCGTGACACCTGTCGAAAGTGACCAAACTAAGGGACAAACAAACCTAACCATGCACCACCCAAACACCAGTCTTGAGTAGGCGAAAAAGCTACTAGCCATAGGCCAATCTGGTTGAGAGCAAAAAAATCATACCCAGCCCCCATAAAGGGCAACCAGCTTACCTCCGTCTGTACGAAGGGAGGACAGGAGGGGATTGCCAGATGGAACTGCACTGAGTGGTTGGGGCTTGCGCTTTGCAACACGAGTGCACGCCCCTCCCCCGGTGGTGGCCCAGCCGATTGGTAAGGAACGCCTCTGCCCCACTTGCATGGAGGGGCGGGGCAGAAGCAATGGCGTGTGATCACGCGACACCAGTCTTCTTTTAAAAGTATATTGGAATTCTGAGCAGAGACTGTTTAGTATTATACCAATACTGTGTGTGTGTGTGTGTGTGTGTGTGTGTGTGTGTGTGTGTGTGTGTGTATAAATATATAAAGAAGTTTAATCTTCTTTTAAATGACCTAAGTAGATATGTTTGAATCTTTCCCCCTTCATTTCATTTTTTCCTGTCTTGCAAAAATTGGGATAATTGCTCTGGAGTTCAGATTGTTTTATGTGATACCTTAGGAAAAAAAAGTTAAATTCTTGTTATGTTAAACGTATAGTTCTTACAAGGGTCCTACCACAGTATTCTTTTGCCTTGGTCTGGCTTTCATATTTAATGAGCACCTTTCAAGATGAGAGGAAAAGTATTTCCCATTTCAGCACATTTAAACAAACTGTCAGAGATATTGAAAGTGATTAAAAATGTTGACTGTGTAGGCGATCTGGAAGGATCCTGCTGTGGGATACCATCTGGCTGAAAAGCAACGATATCATTGGTGACTTTTGCAGTGCAAGAGCCAAAATGTCAGACCTGGTCAGTGCATTTTCCATCATGCATCAGTTCTGGATTCCTGTTTGCTGAAAGCAGCACTTCATAAATTTCCTTTTTGCAAGTTAAGCCAGCGTTAACAGTGGGATGGAAGCCAGAGTCCTTTTGAAGCTGTATTATTTGGATCTGTGATGGTTTGCCGGATTTGGTAAGTCAAGGTTCTCAGTCTTGAGATTCCACGAAAAGCCCAGGTGTTTGTCTTCCCTCTGAATGAGAAGATAAGATAAGGATGTACACAAAAATAGAAGGCATAGCTTTGCAAGAAGTGCCATCCGTCAGACGTGAACACTCAGATCCTAACTACTTTTGACCATTTGCAATTCCCAGAGCACATCTCACAAGAGTACCATGTAATGCCCTCGGCAAATAATGTCTACCCATCAAATCTGACCCTGCATTTGTATTTTATAGGTGATTATGGTATTTCATGCTTTCTGATCTGCCTTTTGGGCCTGCAAGGATGAGAAAGCTTTCACAAGATTGCTCTTTTCTCCTAAAAGTTAACTCTTAACTAGTGTTCATAAGGTTCATGTTCCTAAAAGCAAGTAACTGAGACTGTCAGCTGAAATCCTGCAGGCGTTTCCACTCCTTGATTCTAGTTATAAGACCATGAGTTGTAGAATGTCTTCTGACAGTTTGAATTAGTCGGGCAAAGAAACTCTCTGAAGCAGCAGGGTCATTGGCCCTGAGATGCTTGTGTGTGTTTTTTTCCTTCTTGATAGAAGCTGTGTTGGGGGAGGGATCTAGATTAGGCCTCAGCATGTGGAAAGGAAGGCTTTTAAGCCTAAGGCTTTGCTCTGCTGTGGTCCCCCTGTGATTGCTGTTTACTCTAAGAGGGAAGCTTCCATTGGCAACAATGTGAATTTCCCTCCTGAGACACATAGCCATGCGGGGTGTGTGTGTGTATGTATGTATGTATGTATGTATGTATGTATGTATGTATGTATGTATGTATGTATGTATGTGTGCGTATGCAATTTGGACTGAGTCTGTAGCAGGGACATAGAGTTAAAGTCCCCTTCCCCCCCTATGCCATGGCCCCAATTTTTATCACAGGGTTTGCCTGCTGCCAAGCCTACCAAGACCAGTGGCATGCTTGATAGGATATGTACTTTGACCCTGAATCTTCATGGAATGTTGAATGGAGCAAGCAGATAGTTTACCTTAAATCCATTAATGTGGGCATGATTGGCAAACATACAGTACATTATGAAAATGAGATGGATAGAATAGTACCACTCCCCCATCCCAGCTCATTGAGTAGAGGGGATTGAGAGAGCATTTGCTTTTTCCATTCACCTCTGGGGATTCAGCTGCATCTCCCCACCTTTGGACACATCCATGTTCAAGTACATTCTACGGATGTAAAATCTGATGTGTATAGACAAAAATCATGTGGTCAACGACTAGTGTTTTTTCTTGGGAACAGACCATAGGATTTTGACCTATGTAAAGTTGTGTGCGTATGGCATCCCTCCATTAATGTGTGGGGCCATCAGATGCAGAGCAGGCTCTCCAAGTGGGTGAGGAGGGCAGCTGTGCCCCCCATGAAATGTGCCATCATCTAATCCAGCCCAATGTCATGATTAAGCTGAAGAAGCCTATCTTCTGTTGCAGCAATGAGGTTGCAAAACTATTTGGGAATGCAGTTGTCGTCCAGAGAGTGCATTGGGCCAGAATTCTATTGGAGCTCGTTCCAAACTTATGCTTTCACATGTGATTTATAAAGAGATGAGTAGGAGAAGCGTTAATTAAAGATGAGTTTTGAAAATAAAAGGCCCATTTTTTTCAATTCAATTCAACTACCTTTATTGGCATAACACAAAAAGACACACACACACATATACAGATAAATTAAAATAAATAGTGCATAATACAAAAAACAAGTAAACAGAGAGGGAAGGCGGTTACAAGGGAATAAACAGTCTACATCCATTCTAATTAGATTTTACTAAATTGGTCATATTGGGAAAGTTCAGACCTGAGCCTCACACATGGAACATGGCTTTTCGTGTGCCTTGATGTTTAGTAACTTTTAAGGTGTGTGTTATGGTTGTTGGCTGCGTTAGGACCTTATGTGTAGAAAAGCAAAGTAAAAACGTAGGAATCCACGTAAGGAGCTCCCCAAAGTGAACCTCAGTCTTGCGCCCGATCTTTATAAAGCAAGGAGCCCCATGCCTTCCCCACATTTTGTATCCAGCTCTTTACTTAAGTCTTTTGAGACACATCAGTAGTGAGAACCTGGGTCTTAACTTGAATGAGTTGAGCAGAGATGCGGACAGAATCAGCAGACTGCACAGAGGACTCCTCTTTGCTCCAAGGAAGAGCTGGATTTTCTCCCAGGTCTTCTTGTTCATAACCATACTGATTGTGATGCAGACGTGCGATCCCTATCAGTCCATCGGAGAAATAATGTTTTCTGTTGTCGCAGGAAAATGCAGTGAACGGTGAACATCTCTGGTTGGAGACAAATGTTTCCGGGGATTTGTGCTATCTGGGGGAGGAGAGCTGCCAAGTCAAGTTCTCGGTGAGTGTTGTGTTTTCAATCTGCATGGAAAACATTAATCTTGGAATCAGTGGTCAGCCTTTCTCTCTTGGTCATGGCCCCCAAACTTCCCTGGGCAAATTTGTCGGGCAACCACACCGCTCTCTTTTAATGGCCAATTATTATTATTTTTCTACTTGCCCACACTTTGGCATTTCATTTACTCTGGTTTGACTTAACCCATGGTTATTTTATTTATCATTTACATGCTGCTTGACTGGCCCCTGTGGTTGCGGATTGTTCCGGGTCATTTACCGTATTGTCCCGAGTATAGGACACTCCTGATTATAAACCGCACCCTTAAAGTTTGGTGCTATTTTTTTAAAAAATACATTTTTAAGTTTTTTTAACTTAAATATACACATTAGTAGAACAGTACAGCTTTAGTACAGTTAAAGGCATAGGCACCCTGTCCCTTATTGAATCTGGGCACCCTAGTAGAAGTAACCTTCCCAGATCCAAAGGAGGACAGAGTGCCTACCTTTAACCTTTGGAATTTGGGCAGGTGCAGCTTGTTGCACCCTTCTATGATGATGAGCTGCACCTGCCCAAATGTCAATGGTTAACAGCACAATCCTATGCATGTCTACTCAGAAGTAAATCCCATTGCATTCAATGGGGATTACTCCCAGGAAAGTGTGCATAGAATTGCAGCCTAAAGGTAGGCGCTCTGTCCCCCTTTGGATATGGTAAGCCTATGCAGGAGCTCTTGCTCTCAACTTTCAAACTGCACTCTCAACTTTTAAACTGCAAGATCAATAAATATCTTAGTTTCCACAGAGTCCTAGGGCTGGAACTTAAGGGTTGATTTTTTCAAATGCGTCCAGAGGCTAGAGGCTGCTGAGAGATCATTGTAGCCATTTAGCAAGTGATTAAGAGCTGCTTGAAAACATAGAGCTTTGCAGTTTAAAAAGAGAGAGAGAGAGAGAGAGAGAGAGAGAGAGAGAAAAGCTTTACCTTTGAAAAGAGACTCGGAGAGGCTTGCTTTGCAGAAAACACTAGGCAGAAAATGCTAGGCTTTGATTGTAGGCTGCACCCCTACTTTAAAGACTTGCCTTAGGGGAAAAAAGTGAGTCTTATACTCAGGCCAATACGGTATATCTCGCCTTTCTTCCATCTGTGATTTCAAGATGGCATTCACAGAGTTCCCAGGCAGCATGGGCGTCGACAGGGGGAAGCGCGGGGGGCGGGCCGCCAGGGGGGTGTCGCGTGCATAGGGGTGACACGCGACCCCCCCACTTACAGTTTGTCGGTGAGCTGGGCCTGCCCACCCTCCCCTGCGTCCGTTTGGCTCTGAAATGAGCCGAAAACGGCGCGGAGGGGGTGTGTTCCGGGCATGCGCGTGACGTCACGCGCGGGGGCGGGGCCGCGTCCTTAAGGGTGACGCGCACGCCCCGTTCCCCGGTGACGCGCGTCCTGGTGACGCGCCTGCCAGGCAGTTTCCCAACCAGGCATGGACCAGGCTCAGATCAGCTAAGCTTCAGCAAGTTGCAATATCATGCGACTTTGGTCCATGTCTTAGAATTGAGCCTTACAAAATGCATAAAGTAAATAATGTAATTGCACTTTGCCAGCGGACTGCAGAAAATTCATGTTGGATTAGAAAAACAAACACAAATGGTAAAGACTAAGAGGCAGTCTTTTGGCATGAAAAAAAAATAGTTCTACCCAGAGAAATTGCCCCTCTCTGCACTGATCAGTATGTGGACACTTACTGTTTTTGTAATGTTGCAGAAATCAGCTCTTCGAAGAAAGTGTGCTGCCTGTAAGATTGTAGTCCATAATGCATGCATGGAGCAATTAGAAAAGGTAAGATGGTGCCACCTGCTGGAATATTTGTGGTAAGGAACCAATTTCAGTTTTTGTTTATCCATTGTACAAATGATGGTTTAACAGGCCAATGACTGATCTTTTAAACATACCCTACCAAAAAGGTCATGTGGCATACCTTGTGATAGAAACCCATTCTAGGAGCCATGTTTGTGCAACTAAAATTGTCTTGTGGCATCTTATGCTATTTCTTGTGGCAGGAACTTTTGTGGGTGAGTCTTCTGAGTGCATCTGATGATATAGATTTCTTGCCTGTGAAAACATACAGCCCAGTAAGTTGGGCAGTCTTGATAGTTTGGCAGTCTTGACGCCACAAGATTCTTTTTGTGTTTTTCATACTCTTTCACATATGTGCTATTTCTTTATTTAGGATATTTTTATCCCACCTTTTGGAAGTGATGTAGAATTGAGTCTATTGACTCGGACTCAAGTTGGACTCAAGTCGCATCAGTGACTTGACTCGGACTTGACTCGGTGATTGTAAAGGACTCGACTCGAGACTTGGAGCCTTTTATGACAAGTTGAATTTTATTCAGGTTTAAACCCATTTTCCCTATTAAATAGAGACTTGCAACTTGCAACCAAAGACTAGGGACTTGGGGGCAAAGACTTGGGACTTGACTCGAGACTTGGACCCAGAGACTTGAGACTTGACTCGAGGCTTGGAGTCAGAGACTTGATCCACATCCCTGCCTTTTGGCCACCCCTGCCCGCCCTCCCGCTGCCCAGCGCAGCACTCACCTGCATTTGACTGCGTGGAGTCCGTCCGACGGCTGTATGAGCGATGCTGGTCTCTGCGCTGGCGCCTCTTACACTAGAGGAGCCACAAAAGGCCGGCAGAGGGCTTGGCCTATGTTTGCGCAGGATTGCTCTCTGAGTGGTGTAACAAAATGTTGGTTACTGTATTCATATATTTTAGAATAGGGGTTCCCAACCTGTGGTACTAGTATCACCAGTGGTACTTCAGCTGACTGCTGGTGGTACTTGGACCACTGGAACCCCACTCCAACGCGACGCTTTGGGTGGTGCATTTTTGCTCCCAAGAAGCTCCTGCCTTTGGCTGAGCCTCTCAGGAACACTGAGAAGGGCTCTCCCACCTGCCCAGAGCCTCCTCCCTGTGTTTTCTGGCCTCTGAAAACACAGAATTAACTGGTAATGATGTCATCACCAGTCACTTCTGGTGCTACTCAGGAGGAGAGTGGCACAGGAGGTAGTACTTGGCTGAGAAGGGGTTGGGAACACCTGTTTTAGAAGACATAAAGAAATATCAACCATCTTTTCTATGGGAAGTACAAATAACATTTTATGATAAAACAATAACTGTCATAACAATTGAAAACAATAAAACAAACTTATAGGCTTGTTCCACATTTGTGCACCATGGTGGTCCTTCAGTGATTCACAGTGGTGCTCTCTTGACAAAAGACTTGAAATTCCTGTGGTAATCTGTTAAGATTTTTTAAATATCTCAATGGTAATCAAAATACAAAGTGGTGCTTTTAAAATCATTGTGGATGATGGTGATGGAAAAGCTTTTAGCGGATTCTAATGGAGCAGTGGGCTCTAAAAAGATAAATTTGGTTGGATTCTCTTGCCAAACTCCAAGAGTAATGAGATTTTCCTGCTGTAAGTCCATTATTGATGGCATCTGGCTTGTAGCAAGTGCATTCAGAACAAAACTCTGGAATAGCCAGGTTAGTTAGTTTATAAAGGAAAGAACCCCCAAGGTCAATCCAGCATTTAAATCTCCCTCAAACTTTATCTTGTGGCAGCAACTAATCCATGGCCTGGCTCTAAGCCCAGGGTGTGGAATAGATTTTAAACAATATGATTACAATTTAGATAGCTTTCTTGTCTTGGCAAACTCTACAGAAGGGTCAAACAGCTTAATGGCAGCATTTGAGGCAGCTTAACAGCACAGAATGGGGAGCGATGGCATGCATGCTCCAGGCCACACACAGGTCCAGAATACAGTATTTGTATTTTGCCCATTGTTAGAATCCTAAACAATAAAGTAGCCGAGTCCCTAGTCTTCATAGCCTTGGTTTTACAATATGGAGGTAGTCATGTTTTAAATATGCCCCCCCCCAAGTCTGAAGAGAAGTCAAAAGAGGTCCAAATTATTACAGTTTTCCAAATCCATTGCATAATCTTTTGAGTTTTTTTTTTTCATTTTTGGGTTTAATGTTGTCATATGAAAGCTTCTCCTCTTTCTCAGGCAGCCCAATCCTGTGTGAATTTAAGCGGCCGGCTGCTGTATCCTAAGCCCATTGCGGGCTGTCCCAGGGCTACTGGAGCACACCTCGGAAGAAGGGGACATTCGTCCCTTTCCCCGGCCTGGGGCCTATGGGCCTCCTCAGATTCACGCCAGCTCTAGACCTGATGTACATCCAGAGAGGTGGTGTAAGGGCGGTGTGGGCAGGAAAGGGGCTTAGGATATCGTTGCCGATATCCCCGCCCCCTCCCAGGCTGGTCTGGCCAATGGCCCCCTTCCCTCACCATCTCGTCCCATCCCCACCCCTGCACTGAGTAGCGTGGGACCTACCTGTGTCAGCTGGCTTGTGTCCAGGTAGGTGGCGGAGTGGCCCTGGCCTTGGTGACTGCACTGCTTACACTCCGGGTGTCGAAAATGTGCCTTACGGCACGTTTCCGACACCCTAGGCTGGCGGAGCACTAGGCCCGCCGGCCTATAGTTAACATAGGGCTGGCTATGTCAGGGCTGGCTCATTCATGAGGCCTAGTAAGGTGATTGCCTGAGGCAGCAGATTGGCAAGGGGTACCTATCTCCATCTGCCAACTCGCCTCCACTGTTTCCTCCTCCTCCCTGAATTGGCAAAGTGGAGTGGAATTGACAGTGGAGTGGAATCCTCCTCCTCCCTGAATTGGCAAATTGACAGTGGAGTGGAAGAAGAAGTGTGGAGGAGAGAATAATGGAGACACTCTAGCCCACCGCTTTCCTCTCCTCTGTACTGCTGTGTCCATACTGTTCTGTTCCCTTCTTCCTTTGCCAATCCAGGTAGTGGGAGGAAGAGAGCCTGGCACATCAACCAGGTAAAGGGTGGACAACGTTTGGCACACCATCTCAGACACCAGGAGATCTTTGGTCAACCTTGCTTCTGTAATATATAGCAATACCAAACGTGTGTCCTGATGTCACCAGCAGTGGCGTCACTAGGAGTGTGGCGTCACTAGGGGCATCACTAGTGGCCAAAATTGTGGAAACCTTGTATTTATGAATAATACCAGCCTGTTATAGATCTATACAGAATGTAATGAAACACACTGTGTGGAATTATCTGTATTCTATCAAAAGGTATGGCTAAATAACCGGAAAAAGAAAACACTACTGCCTTATGTAACAAAAAGTGGATTTCCTTAACTCAAAATTGACCAATGAGACTGTTCCGAGAGCCAATGAGGTGTCAGTTTGAGTCAGCTCTCATTTCTATGTATCAGAGCTAATACTAGAATTCAGTTGTGTGAGTGTCATCAAGTTGGCCACTGTTTTTTTGTTGGTTACTGATTTGTTGGGTGACCTGTGCTGTTATATATTAAAATAAATAAAGTTAATGGGGGTGAAACCATGAGTTACCGCACCGGGTGACACCAGCCATAGCAACATCACTGGAGTGATGTGATGAGCTCTCGCACTAGGTGACACAAACCCTAGTGACGCCTCAACAGGCAACACGTTTTCCTGTTTCACTTCTCTTCATTGGCTGCCACTTGTGGGGGTGGCAAAACTCACAGTGCGGTGACGTCACATCACTCGTTTGGTATTAGACATTGCTGGGTGAGAGAGGAGGAGAACATGCAGGGCCTGCTGTAGAGACAGCACTTGTTGAAGACGTGCAAATTGAAGCACATTTCAGGGTTCCTCCCAAGGAAAAGCATCTTGAGAATTTTCAAGGGAACCAAAACACGTTTCTATAACACTAGTGAAATTTCTTGGGGTGGGGGTTGGAATCTCCATATATCCTATCAGAGTGTACAACACATTCACATGATATACCTCATTAGAAGCTATAGTGTCTTCTATGCTAAATGCATGGGAAGAATTTGTATACTGTATCTGTTACAGTAAAATGTGAAATGTGTCAGAACTAATTTTAACTAGTTAAAACATGAATCTCTTGAGCCTCTCAGGAGTTTCTGGTTCTAACTAGTGTGAATGTGATGCTCCGGAGTGTCCTTGGAGATTCTTGTTCTGACTAGTCAGAACTAGAAAGCGTTGTATCCAAATGCCTTGTGCTTTCACGTTGTGATTTGTCAGAACGAGAATCTCTGAAGATGCTTTGGAGCTTCCCATTCTGATTGGTTAGAATGTGACTTCTAAGATGCTTGTGAGTTTCTGGTTCTTGTTGGAACACGTAGAGACAGATTCCGAGTTTTGACGGTTACATATCTAGTGGTTGCAAGCAACATGCTAAAAACATACTGTGCCACCCAGAGGGAGTTTCAGTATTAGAATATTACTGAAAAAACCCCAAAGTATGTGTTTCGCATGTGCATGTATGCTTTTGGGCACCAGGCCTAAGAAAAAGTTTGCATTCTAACAATATAAATGCACCTCCAGAGCTGTCCAGGGCAAAAACTATTTGCAAATTACGTTAAATGCATGATCCAAAAAGCTATCTCTGCTTCATCATGTGCGTTGTCTAGTCCATTATTTTGACTTTCTGGTGCACTGGTATTATAATCTGTAATGCTAGAAATTGGCAGGTTGATTGTTTATGTGCGGAAAATATGATCTGTAGTACTAAGACGTGAATATGTGGAATTCCTATAATCTGTTCAAGATTTCAGGTGGCTGGTAAGGCTGGTCTGTTTCATTATGGTGACTAATTTTTACTTCTGTTTGTTTGCTTCGTACATGGCAGATTAACTTCCGGTGTAAACCAACTTTCCGAGAAGGCAGTTCTAGATCCCCAAGGGAGGTGAGTGGTTTATTACTCTTGTGTCTCTGTAGGGGTTTGTGCCCCTTCTAGTTCTGCTCCACTCTTCCAAGTGGAGCAGAACCTTGAGATCTAGTAGAGCTTTTGAAGACTGTTTCTTCCCCTTTGTAATGCATCCATAGATTTACTCCTGGTGACCAGATGTCAACCCACAACCTGGAGAGCACTCCAGGTTGTGGGTTGACATAGAGGTTAAACCCTCTAATGCAGCAGGAGACAGGAGCTATTGCTTCTCCTGCCTGTAGCTCCCTCACACGTGTTGTGTACCTTCTCCATCATCTCCTGTGATGAGCAGGACTGTAGGCATGCCACTTTACAGGTGGGGATGAGGGAAGCCAAGGGGAGAAGCAAGCCAAGCACAAACATAGGAATGAAGAGAAGAGACACGACTGGCGATCACCATGATGGTCATCTTGGGCAGCTGCCAAGACTCAAAAGCCCCAGCAGAGCCTCATGGCCTCCATTGGAGGGAATAGGACCCCTATGTCCCACAACTCTTGTCTGTGGTTGCACTGGTGGTCACCATCCTTTTTTTTTACCCATAATGCAATACCTCCACTTTGACACTACATGACTGGGACACTGCAACCCTAAGCTCTAGGCGGGGCTTCCCATGGCAGTAGGGTAGCAGCGGCAATTGCCTGGAGTTCTTTTCAGTTGTGACTGAGGGTCAAGGTTGCCCCAAATGTTTGCTGTATTCTGCTTTTTCACTAAGGAACCTCTCTCTCTTTGTGCATCAGTTTACTCCTTCCTTTGCGACTGCCTTTCAATGCTGCCAGGGACAATCTTTTGGCTGCCTTCTGCAGCGTGGTTTGGAATGCAAAGCTCTGTGTCTAGTGTAGATCTGTGTCATTTCATTCCTTGCTTGTGCTGTCTCCCTTTGCAGAATTTTGTTCGACATCACTGGGTGCACAGGCGAAGGCAGGAAGGGAAGTGTAAGCAGTGTGGAAAGGTAGGTCTGCTATGCACAAGGTTTCAAAGTTTGTGGAGCATTTGCCCTTTCTGTTCTCCAGTTGGTTCTGGAAGAGATACTGTTGAGACAAACCTGACCTAGATAGACCAATGTCTGACTCCATAGAAGGCAACTTCGTATGTTCCTATGCTGGTTCTCTTTATGGGTGGGAGAGTTTCCCCTGATATGCTCCTTTATTGTTCCTCTGATTGCTTCAGCTCTGTGATTCAGTCTTCTGGTTGAACTAGGGGAATTTCTAAAATTAATTTCAGAAATGGAGCATGAGAAGTTCCCTGCAGTTTTTTATGCCTTGGGTTTATTGAGCCTTGACATCACCAGGGTCCACATTTGTATTGACAAAGGACCCAATCCTATCCAACTTTCCAGTGCTGATGCAGCTGTGCCAATGGTGCATGCGCTGCATCCTGGGGTGGAGGGTCACTCACAGAGGACTCATCAAGGTAAGGGAACGTTGGTTCCCTTACTTCAGGGCTGCATTGCGGCCGCATTGGCACTGAAAAGTTGGATAGGATTGGTCCCAAAATCCTGATGTGATCTTATGTGCAATTGCACCATGCTCTTTGTGCTGTGTTTTACTGATGCACCCATGCACTCTTGTACATTGGTAAAATACATCCTAAAATATTGATGGAATCATACTTATAATCTCATTAAGGTTGTCTTTTTTTGCAGTTTTATTGATGTGAACATACACATCTGTAACATTAGATGGGGTGAGGGATGTGAATGAATTGAAAGCCATGGCAAACTGCCCACCAGAGGCGTCACTAGGACGCGCGTCACTAGGACGCGCGTCACCCCAAGGCAGGGGGGCGCGCATCACCCTAGTGACGCTCCGACATTCGGCGTGGCCGAAGGGCGCGCCGCGATTTTGAGGGGGGCGACCCGGCTGCACCCTGCCCCGGGTGCCCCCCCGCCCCGCGTCGCCCTCCGGACGCTCTGATGCCGGCCCGGGAGCCGGCCTCAGAGTGTCCGGCCCGGCCAGCGCTCCAGGGCTTTCTGAAAGAAGGCCCATGCACTGCGTCAATACGGGTATTTTTTACAATTTTCGTGCATGCGCAGAGACCGTTTTGAGGGCAAGAGCCTGCCCTCTTGCCCTCAAAACAGTCTGCGCATGCGCAAAAATTGTAAAAATACCCGTATTGATGCATTGGGCCTTCTTTCAGAAGGCCCTGGAGCGCCGGCGGGGCCGGACGCTCCGAGGCCGGCTCCTGGGCCGGCCTCGGAGCGTCCGGAGGGTGACGCGCGTCACGGAGGTGACGTGCGCGGGGGTGCGCGCTTCAACCCGTTGCACGCGTCACCCCCTGGCGGCCCGCCCCCCGCTATGCTCCAGCGACGCCACTGCTGCCCACACATCGTATTCTGTACAAAATCTAGAAATAAAATGTTAAAACCCAGTATAATGGAAAATTCCTAATGCCTCGATTCCTCTTCACAAAATTTCACAAGCACTTCTGGTTCCAGGGCCAGCCCAAGATCTCATGATGCCTGAGGTGATATGATAAATGCTGCACCTCCCACTCTCCAACATTATAGCTCAGCACTCTCTTCCCCTCCACATTTCCTCTTCCTCTCTGTCCCCCTCTTCCTTTTCCAATCTGGTAAGTGAAAGGAGGAGCAGCAGCAGTGGAGGCAAGTTGGTGGACAGAGTTGGACGCCCCCCGCACCAATCTGGTGCCTGAGGCGACCGCTTCAGTTGTCCTCATGGATGGGCCGTCCCTGACTGCTTCTCTTTCTCTCTGGTTCTCTGTGAGGAAGTTTTCTAGGTTTGGGTTCACAGAATGCCCTCCCTTAAAAGGAAGGATCTATCTCCTGAACTTTGAAAATTCTTCTGGGATGGGAAAAATTCTCCACCATAGATGGCTATTATTGCACTTGGAAAGAGTCCAAATCCCAAGGGCCACTGTGCCTTTATTCTAACCAGAGTAACGATGGAGAAGAGAGAGTGATGAGAGGAAACAAGTCACCTTTTGGTCCCTTTGTGTGGCCACTGTGGCTTTTTTCATGGCGCACTGGAGCAAGCCATGGCAGCGTGGGGGCGGTGGGAGAGAAGCGGGAGAAACCCCTCCCTCCATAAATGACTCTGCTGCTCCTGCTGTTTTTTCAACTGTGCCCTGTTGCTGTTGAGAGAGGTAAGGAGAGACTGTTGGGAAAGCAGCAGAGATTTTTTTATCTGAGTGCTTGGGCTTGGCTTGCTGAGTTATCAGGGTTCCTTCCAATTTTGCATGGAAAAAAGAATCATTTTCAAGCTGATCCAAGGTGATTTTTTTTCAATTTGTCCATCTCTAGAAAGAACCATGACGAAAGAATTAATCTTAAGGTCTACTTCTAGTGCATTTCCAATTAGCTGATTTGCTGCTTCCATCTCGGGCGGGGGGCTGAAACTCAGTGGAGGAGCATTTGCTTTGCATTCAAAATTTCCCAGGTTCAATCCCTGGCAGCATCTCCAGGTCGGGCAAAGAATTCCTGTCTGAAACCCTGGAGTGTAAACAATACAGAGCCAGGCGACCGAGGGCTTGATTCAGTAGAAGGCAGATTCCCATGTTCCTATGTCTGCTAAACTACAGTTCTGTACTGGTATATCACAGATACAGGAACACCTTGGTTTCAATAAATAAGTGTGATTTGTTACAATTGGTAGCAAGCCAAAAGATCAA
Source organism: Plestiodon gilberti rubricaudatus (assembly GCA_026170595.1). Classification (NCBI taxonomy): domain Eukaryota; kingdom Metazoa; phylum Chordata; class Lepidosauria; order Squamata; family Scincidae; genus Plestiodon; species Plestiodon gilberti. The sequence goes on from JANXHW010000005.1 coordinate 114,626,940, forward strand.
TGTTCTGTGCTTGAGAAGGACTCTACAGGAACCCAGGAGGGACAAAAGTAAGGCTGCATTCCTATGCATACTTTCTTGGGATGTGGCCAATTGAACACAGCAGCACATTCCAACGTGCGTTACACTGCACAACACAGGATTCTTGTCGTGATCCTTCGACTCACAGTACTGAATGTCAAGGGCATGGAGGGATGACTTCACCGCAGAGCCACGGGCCAGCATTCGTTTTGGGAACAAACCCCAAGGCAAGGAACTCCCTTCTCTATAACAAGCCCCATTTCATGTTAATTCATGGAGGGTTGGATAGACTCTGACAGCTCCAACAGTCCTCACTAGGAGATCTCAAGATTATCAGTCTTAAATGTCTTAAATGTTCTAAGATCTGGAAATCTTAACAAAACCTCTGTCCTTGATAGCGACTGAGCAATACATTGTTCAAAAACGTTATTAATTTGGGACTTTTCAGATTTGCTTAAAATACTCAGTTCCTGTCTAGTATTCATTGTGGCCCCAGCTCTCAGTTTAGCAAATTGAAAAATCAATTTGCAAGAACCGCTGAAAAGAATAAGAGTCCAATTATCTCTAGGCGCATCTTTTCCTCTCACGTCATCCAATCTTCCCAGCCTGTTTTGAATTATTACTTTTCTCTGAAGCCAGATAATTTTACCATCTCTTATGCGGCCTTTTCTTATCTCTCAACGTGTACCAATTATATAGTTTACGCAGACCCTATTCAAAACGTATCTCCGGTTCTGCAGGTTTCATTATATTTCCAATACTGTTGTCAGAGGGGCTCTTTGACACGTGAAGTGTCAGTGAATCTGACAGAAGCCATACTCGTCCTGTAGGAGGGAATTGCATCCTCCTGCAGTGAAACGACAGCCAGGAGACTCTCTAAAAAATGTGGCAAGGAGTTCAGGGGGAGTTGGCAGGCTTACAACTTGCTGCTGGTTCCTGGTTCACCCCTCCACTATGCTTATTCCTGTGCGTTGAATGGTGGGTCATGACCCAGTGCTGAGGCAGGTCGGCAGTTGGCCCCACCACCTGCCTGCCCTTGCCTCCGTTTGGCTCCAAATTGGCCTCTGGAGGCCTCTGCAGGCCTCAGAACAGCTCTGGAAGTCTGGGTAACTTCTGGTTTTGCTGATGCAACTTCTGGTTGTGCCCAGAAGCTGTTCTGAGGCCTGCAGAGGCCGTTCTGGGCGATGCGGAAAGCAGCTTCCAGAGGTGAGTCACGACCCACCGCCAGAGGACAAGGTGGGTCGCGACTTGGGTAAGTTTGAGAACTGCTGGACTGAACCATTTTGTTTTTGTGTCATGTGATTGTTAATCGGTGGACATAGCGGAGGGCAAACTAACTCTTTTCACTCAACTCTTTTCATCACAGGGATTTCAGCAAAAATTCTCCTTTCACAGTAAAGAGATTGTGGCCATCAGCTGTTCATGGTGCAAGCAGGCGGTAAGTGACTCGCCACAAGGGCTGTGCCAATGCTTGTGTGTGACCATTTCATCAGCATGAGTTTGATTGTTCAGCTTTGGCCCCATAGGTGGTGTTCTTTAGTAAAATAGGATCATGTGTGCAGCATCTCCCTGGCCTGGCTTACTTGTTTTTATACCATCCCTTTCCTCCTGTGGAGTATCTGACTGAGAGAGGCTTAATATAGGGTTTCTGTACATTCTGTGGGGGGAGGGGATGCGTAACCCCTTTAATTAGGGCCCCATCACTTTCTCCAAACATACTGAAAAAAGGAGAGACAGAGAGGCCACCATCCTTTTCTTGAACTGATAGATCTAATTTGGGTGTTTCATTCTTTTGTGATCTTCTACCTCCTTTCATTGAATAAAAGGGTTGGTTACCAAAATACCTGTCAGGGCCTGGAGGGGGGGGGTTTCAAGACGAACACCATTGTCAAAACAGGCCAGGGGCCAAGTTTCAGTATGGGCAGATGAAGATCTAAAGAGACAGAGAATGTGGTCAACGGTATACGGTGGTCAGTTCCCAGAGCAGGCAAACAAGTTGGTAAAGCATGGATCTGCTTAGCTCCTCTCAAGGGCAAGTTGGCTAGACTGGGTCACCAAATCCAGGAGAGTTCTTATATAGGGCCAGCAGGGACTATACTGGCTCCCCTGGTCACTTGACTCTTCTTGGGTGGTAGGCTGCAGTTTCCCCTCCTACCACTATTGGGTGCTGTGTTGCAGCAAAGCTCAGGTTAGCCAGTTCCCTTGTAAGATGTCTCTGTAGTACAAGGAATAATGAGCCTGGGGTCTGCTACCAGGTGGTGTCCTGGCACCTTATGGTACCATACAATAACTGGCAGCAGAGTCACAGAAGGAAGAAACAGACCATGAAGGTATATTGAGCATCATCAGAAGAATACAAAGAACATGAAAGTCTTCATTTATAGTGGAAGAATATTGGTTGCATTGTTTGCACAGTGATGCATGGTTTATTGTAAGCCACTGCTTTGTTTCATGACGAAAACAGGGTCACAAAAATTCAGTGGGTTGTGTCCGAAGTCATCCTTCTGTTGGGATAAAGGGGCTTGTGTGTATGGATGTAACAGCGGGAGATACTTGTGCACAGAAATTTGAATAAAATCCTGACTTGGTTTTCCATTTGCGCCACACGTTGCACAAAATAGCATACATAAAATTGGCAAGATCTTATTCTTACACAATTCCTTCCATGTGCACTGGGGCAACCATACATGGAACAGTGCAAAATGCCACCTTATTTCTGTGCACACTCCTTAGGATGCAAACCATTATAGATAAAAGCCGGTGTAAGCAAACAGTTTGTATTTCAACCTCTGTATGTAATTCTGAAGACGGTAGCATACAGTCTTCCTAAAATCTGGTGGGTGGAGTCTTTATCCACAAGCCCAAACCTCCATTTGTGTCCCTAATTTCTCCTTCCTCAGATAAAATAGAAATACCAGCTATGCAGTGCTGTTGCCATTTGCTAGAGGTCATGGGTCAATGCCCTGCACTGGGGACCCCATTGTGCCCCCTATTGATGCCCTGTTGGATGTTTCCAAGAGGAAACATTGGATGTTTCCACTGTCACCAGTACTGAGGGTTCAGTGGCCAGCCTGTGCAGGCAGGCCCTTGGCCTGTACCCAACCTGGCTGACCTCTAACACTGCCCCTGGAAGCATGTTTGGGGAAGATGCTGCCAGGCAAGTGGTCTGTGATGCTTCACTTTTCATAGGGATGGAACAAGAATCCAAGGCTGGGGTGTGTCCATTACGAACTCTTCATGTGTGTGTGTGTGTGTGTGTGTGTGTGTGTGTGTGTGTGTGTGTGTGTGTGTGTGTGTGTGTGTGTGTGTTTTCTGTCACCTTTTTGCTCGCCTTCTCTGCTCTCTCTGTCTCACTGATGCCTCTCTTTTCTTTCCTCAAGTTTCACAATAAGGTCACCTGCTTCATGCTGCAGCACATTGAAGAGCCATGCTCCCTAGGGGCGCATGCAGCTGTAATCGTACCTCCTACCTGGATCATTAAGGTGAAGAAACCTCAGGTAACTGCATGCCAATGTCTGTTCTGACACTGTGGGTCAGTGCACTCAGCTGAAACTCCTTCAGAAAGGCATGCTTCACTTTTCTTGGTCCACAACTCTCCCATTCAGCTCCACCTGTAATTGTTATGAGTCATTATCCTGCGTTTTTAATTACTCATTGGGATTCTTTCACCATTTTGTGCTGGACTGTGGAGTATCAGAGTGCTTGGCTTCAGGGGCTATTGTCGGAAGTAATAATAGATTTTTTGTTATATTTCCCCCAAAGAGGAATAACCTGAATGAAGTTCCGGGAACTAAGAGGAGAGATTAGGGTTGTCAGATTGCAGCCTGGAGGCCCTTCCTATACCTTTAAAAGTTTTGAAGTGACTGGAGAAGAATGGGATTGATGAGCTTCCCAATTCATTCCTCCACTGGTCCCTTCATTGTTTGTTCTCTCATCTGCCTCTTCCTGGGGCAAGTAGGACCATTTCCCCCCAAAACAGCCAGGGAAGGAAGGTGGGCAAGTGACAATGTAAGACTATGGTGGGCAAACCAGCAGTTGCATTCTTGCTCCCTGCTTTGGAACCTTTGCAAGAGCAGGAGGGTTGTGCTCCACAACCTCATATGTTCTAAGTAGAGCTGCCAGTAGCCAATTCTGGGGTGCAGGCAGTTGCCACAATATTTTCTCAGGAATGGTGGGTGACAAATAATTACAACCAAAAACCTAACTCTCTTTTTCAACAGCTTGTAATCATTCTGTGAACTCTTGGACTAACATATATTTCTTCTTTTGTATTAGCTTTTTTTAAAACAAAAAAATGTTGCTTGTTTTATGTTGAGTAAAGAAAAATCAATAAAATTATTGATTCACCCCCCACAGCTGATTCAAAGGAGGTTCTGTTTCTTTTAATAGCTTTGTAACAGGTCCAGAGGCATTTCCTGGCATTGTAACACTGTAATGAGAGAAGCCACTCCTGCAGCATTTCTCCCTTCCTCATAGAAACAGAAGCCTTGTTAGGCTGGGAGTTGGCATCCCCATGTTTCTGGTGTCTTTTTGGTTCCTGCAATAGAAGTTCATTTCAACCTAGTTTGGCAATGCAGGATCCCCTTAATCCAGTGTTTCCCAAACGTTTTTGACCTGCAGCTCCCTTGACCATTAGTGATCTTTGTCCATGGCTCCCCATTACATTATGTTGATGCCTGCCAATTGGCATTGCATTGTTTTCCGAGAGGATTCCGTGGCACTCCGCAGCTCCCCTGGCTGGTATCCATGGCTCCCTTGGGAGCCACGCCTCCCAGTTTGGGAACGACTGCCTTAATCCCAGTGATGCTGATAATGGGAGTCCGTGACCACTACTGGCCTGCAGATGCTCCTCCTCTGCAAAGATAATCCAAGAGGTCCCAATTCTAGCCTGCCATCCAATGATGCTTAGCAATATACATTCTGTTCACAACTCTTTTGAAGACTACCTGCGAAGGTCTCTGAAGCAGAGAAACAAAAAATATAGGAACCAATAGAATAAAGTTGTTTCCATTTGCAGCTGCTTGGGGACCCTCATGCTAGTGTCTCTGTACCAATGCCTTGGAGTGTAGATCAGTCGCTCAAGTGATACATTTTTCTAAATACTCAACAGCCAAAGGATGGCTATAAATGATCATTTACCAAGTGGTAATGCGCCAGCACCATCCTGTGGTAAGGCAGTGGCTTGTTTCATTGCACCAGGTGGCAAGGAAGAGTTGACCGTACTTTCTAACATGCACTTGCAGCTGATATGTGTTAAAGTGGTCATCTGTAAACACCATTAGTCATTTCCACTTACTGAGAAGTGCCCTACTTCCTTCTTTGGGATGCTTAAAAATGTGAGATTCCAACATGCAAAGCATTTGGTCTTGGGATCAAACCATACATTATAGTCAGGGCTTTTCAGCCTCTTTTTTGTCGTTATTGCAAGTACCACTTTTCCGTGTTCCACCTTTTTGCAGGCATCACTTTTGCAAGTGCCGCCAGGGACAGCAGCTGTGCATAGGAGGATGTGACTTACTCCACAGCTGAGGCTTTGCTCTGCATCCTCCTTCCCCAAACCTTTGGAGGAAGAGGCAGCCACATGTTGCACACTGGTGCCCCACTGCTCCAGGCATTTCCAGTTCCAGTGGAGTCAGGACAGACCATGTGGTCAATGTAGGCTCCTGTGTCTGGTCTAAAGTGGTTCTGGTAATGGAAAGACAAGAACTTTCCCATTCATGTCCCGTGTTCAACAAGAGATGGGATGTGCCCTTGTTACTACATAACCGTGGGCAGGGGGCTGGTGTGTGTTAGAAATAGAATATAGAGTGTGAGCCTCTTCGGGACAGGGGACATCTTGTCATTTCTTTGGCTATGTAAACTGACTTGAGAAGATATTTGTTGAAAACTGGTATATAAATATTCAATAATAATAAAATTAGTAATAACAATAAATTTCCAAAAAGAGGCACCAGGGCCCAAACCAGCTAGGAAGATCTGTCCTGGAAGCCCTACTCCTTAATCAAGAATATACCCGTGGGAATGTGCTGCTGCTGTTCAGTAGTGAGGGCAAAAGCAATCTGCACATGTTCAGAGGCACCTTTCTATAGAACTACTACATGTTTCACTTCTCACCTCTAGTGATTCGAGGGTTTCTGGAGAGCCCTAGCATTAATTAAGCCTGGGGAGGTGGCAAAAAAAATAAACTTCTTTCCCTCCCCCTCATACCTATTTGTTTTAGCTGGAGGGAATGCAGCAAGGAATACTTTCCCCTAGCCATTTCCTGTATCCACAGGAGCCATTGGATAAAGGCAGCAAGGCTTGAAGGGTTTGTGGTGCAAGAGGGTTCCCAGAAAAAAAGCTCATCAACTGACACTCACTGGGTGACCAGGAGTCAGTAATTGTCTCTCAACTTAGTTTGTTGTATAGGGTTGGTTGTCATGAGGGTAAAATAGGGGTGGGGGAAGCATGTGTGCTACTCCGAGATCCTTTGGATTGAAAATGTACTGATACTGACAATACCGGTGATTATTTGCAAGAGCAACCTATGTTTTTCTGGCCAAGCCACTTGTTCTGCTTAAGGCCATGGAGTGTCCAAGGAGGCCTGCCGCATCTTTGTCACACAATGTGGTCATTTTCAGAGCCATGACACTATAAATGGCAGGTTGGTGTGCTTATTCCTAAGTAGCTCTGTTGTTGAAATGGCCCCCAGCTTGTCACTGAAATGACCTTGTGTGCTTGATTTGAGGCAAGCCATTGTGGCTTGGACTACGGATGGGACTGCGGAGGGGAGGCGGGCAAACATCAAGACATTGACAATGAAGGGTTTTTCTCCCCTGCCCCACCCCTGTTTCCCAGGCTGGGATATACCCAGGAAATGAAACACAGGAAGTGGTCAGCCTTGGAACAAGGAGTTGAGGGAATTGGTGTTAATCAAATACAGACAGAGTTGAATGTTATAATCCCATTTCCCCCCCCCCCCCAGCATCTTGTGGATGGGGAATTAGTCCCTCAACTCATTCAGATTATACACAATTAAATAGGCCTGTGTACTAGGTATGCATACCATATGCACAAATCCCCCCTTTAAAAAAGTGTGTGATTATTTAGCGTGTGTTGATATTGCTATAGAGATGAAGCTATCCGGTATTCCATCTTCTCTGAAATGTCCTAATCTTTCTTACCTGACATGTCCTATAAAGGATGACTTTCTGAGATATTTAGGCCACTGGTTTCACCTCCAGATCCGTAAGTAAAATTCTGGTACAGAAGGGGTATGGAGAGCAGAGTGTGGAGGTGGGTAAGTTTGAGACTTGCTCCCCCTGGCTTGCTCCTCATGTTTATTGGTTTCAGCTGAAACAAATATTTGCCTAAACTCATATTCCTGAGTTTAACTATTGCAATAGTTATCTTATTGGGACTGTAGAATTAAAAAAAAAACATTATGTTTTTCTGTGCATTATACTTACGCAGTTTCCTTAAGCTGGAATACTGCGGGAAAAACAGTGTTGAGTACTTCTGACTTGAGAGCCCTCTGTCATGTAACCTGTGGTACTCTGAATTTCTTTTCTAGTGTCCCAAGAGCAGTCTGTTGTATCCAAAGAAAATGAGTCATGACAAAGCACTATTGAAATCAGTGAGACATGATGACTAACGGAAGTCCCATTAATTTCAGTGGACATAGTCATGACTGTGATTTTTTTCTTGTTACAAACTTGGCAGTGTGACCTCACTGCTGCTCCTGACAAGCTATTCTGGCCTTCTTGGGTTCAGTGTCTCCAGTTCTTATGCTGACCACCACCATGGTAATGTCAGTGCTAGGCCCTTGTCATGGAGGAATGAGTCCAGATGTAGATAACATCTTGGCTCCTGTTGCTCAGGGAAAGTTCCACCCTCATCTGGAAGCTTGTACAGTCCTTCTTGGTTAGGGGAAACCAATGGCTGGAATTCCTCCAGTACCTGGGAGACTTTCAATTATCATATATACTGGAATAACCCACACCTACATGTACAGATCTACGTCTGAGTTATGACAGATTGGGGATTCTAAATCAAAACTCTCAAACTGACCAGCCTAACTGTTTTGGATCAAGTCTTTGTGCAATCAATCGATACTCATGTTTTACAGTTGAGGAACCCTGAGGTTGAGAGGGAAGCAATTAGCAGAAGGCCAGCTATGGCCCATCCATCCATCCATCGAAACTTTTGCAATTTTACTTGCTGATATTATATGTGGAGCCAGGATGGTGTAGTGGTTTGGGAGTTGGACTTAGACCTGGAAGAGCCAGGTTCAAATCCCCGCTCAGCCACGAAGCTTCCTGGGTGACCTTGGGCCAGTCACTATCTCTCAGCCCCACCTACCTCACAGGGTTGTTGTGAGAACAAAAAGGAGCGGAGGAAATATGTACACCACTCTGAGCTCCTTGGAGGAAGGGCGGTATAAAAATGTGAAAAATAAATAAATAAAATATTGAACAACTGGGAGTCAGAAACCCAATCTACTGTGAATTGCCCAGAAAGCTACCAGTTGATCCTGCGTTATCTTCTGCCTGCCCCCCTCCCCCAGGCTGGATTTTAAACATTGTATTTAGACCCTGGACCCTTTGGGGACAGGGAATGATCTTCTTATTCCTTTTGTTGTGTAAATCACTTTAAAAGCCATGTGTTGTTGATTGTTGAAAAGCAGTATATAAATATTAATAATAATTCAATAAGAAATAAATGTGTGATGTACATTGAAACTGCATTGTCTGTGTAGGCATGATTTTCCTTACAGCAGGACAACTGAATGGGATTTGCAAATCCCAAGATTTGTATGAGTGAACTTCAGAAGAGAGGCACACCAACTCCTTTATAAATTAGAAAAAGGGCTAGCCTGTTCTCCCTCTTTTACACTTGGCTTGTACCTTCTGACTTGCATGCATGCACACGCATCAAACAAAGGGGGGGGGGGGCTGCAGGCAACTCAACTGCTTAGCACAGTCCTGATAAGGGAGGAAGCTACTCTCGCACTAGGGTTGTGGGGAGGGCTTTTGCCTTCATGCCTTGCTTGTGGGCCTTGCAGAAGCATATGGATGGTTCCTCTGGGACTTTGTGGTTCAGGGTTTTGGCAGTCAGGGCTGTTCTCTTCCCTCCATCTACCCAGCCTCATTTTTTTCTTTTTTAATTTTTTTTTATTAAACAATTTCATGACAATCCATATCAGTATCGTGAATCACATTGTAACATCAATAATTTATACATATAACAATACATTTAACAATACTTATAATTATAATCCTAATAAATAATTGACCAATATACCAATAGATCGGTTCTATTCATTTCTATATCTGTTTCCCTATCCAATTTTAACAAGGGGTACCAAATTTTACTAAAGTTATCTATTTTAGTCTCTCCTCTTAAAAATCTATCTTTAATAGTCATTTTCTCCATACATGCTGTTTCCCATACTTTACCTAAATATCTCTGGAAAGAAAGATTCTTTAAATCCTTCCAGTTACTAGCTATTTCTAATCTTGCTGTTCCAATGAGGAGCTCAATAAGATCTTTATTATTCACTTGTTCATTTTCTTCTGTAAATAAGGATAACATTAGAAGCATTTCATTAGCAATTATTTTCTGATCTGTCAATTTTTCTCTACCCAGCCTAATTTTGAATTGTGATTTTGAACCTACAGGTGGGCCCCCATATCCACTGATCCGCTTATCCACGGTTTCAGTTATCCACGGATCGCGGGGATGCCCCCAGGCTTTTACTTTTTCCCCAGTAAGCTTTGTTTCTTCCTTAATCAAACAGGAGAAGCAGCCTCTGGCTGCTTATTGCAGGCAAGTAGAACGAGACTAAGTCCTAGAGAGGCTCTGCAAGGTTAACAGAAACCTTGCAGAGCCTCTCTAGGACTTAGTGTCGTTCTACTTGCCTGCAATGGAGGCTGCTTCTCTGTTTGTTTTAAGGAAGAAACAAAGCTTGCTGAAAGAAAAATAAGAAACGGGGGGGGGCGTGCACACATGTCCGCGGCGGAGGCAGGGCGGGGGGCCCTCAGGAAACCATGGAGGGGGTGTTCGCTCCTATCCACGGGGGGAGTACTGTATTTAATACATTCCATATATTAGCTTTCTGAGTAACACTGGCAATAACGTGGTAAATAAAATGAATACATTTAACTATATGTTAAATATGTAGCAAATTATATTGTGTGATGTAGCCCTAAACATCCATATAATAACTTCATGTTCAGAAAATTGCCTTTGACTTTGTATGCCAACTAAACCTGGATGATGAGGGCATGCATCATTTGAAGTCCTGCCGTTCGCTTAGAAAAATAAAAAGTCCCATCATAGCTCGTTTTATCTTATTCTCCTTAACCTTTTTATGTAGGTGGTCTCCACACCAGGAGACGAACCTGATTGGGCGGGAGACTGGAGCCCCGGAAGAAAAACGGGCGTCTCCTACCTGAATTGGGAGGGTTGGCAGGTACAACATGTGCTGTTATGTGAGTCTATGGGAGCATCTAGCTTTCTTCTCCCTCCCAACATTGGAAAGTCTCCAGTTCTGAAAGTACCAGTCTGGTCTTAGTGTGTGGCTTTCTCCATAACCGGTGGTGTGAAAGTGTAAAGCATGAGACGCATGTCTTTTCAACTCACGCATGTGTGCCAGATGGTGTATCATTCTCCAAAGGTACTGTCCCAGAGGTGTTTCTTATAGGGATGCCTTCCTTTTTGGTTTGCTCTCTTTATATATTCTCCCCTTCTTCTCTCTTTCTGTTTTTTATTTAAATAAAAATAAAATACAGAATTCACTGAAAAATTCAACCAGGCGGAAGAAGAGGACATCTTTTAAAAGAAAAGCCAGCAAAAGAGGCAATGAGGTAGGTGCTCTCAAAATTTGTTCTTCAGCATCTCTTGAAGAAAAGAAACAAAATCTGCTGGAACCTTAATATATGTGTATTACAGGCATATTGCTTTAATAGCCTTTTAAAAAAAACTTATTCTACCATCTCAAATAATCCTGGGAATTGCAGGTTGGTGAGTGTGCTAAGAATTCTATAGCCTCCTTTACAGAACTATAATGTTCCCTGTTCCCTGTGGAGAAGGAATAGTATTAAACTAGTATAAATGTATGGTGTAGATATGCTCTGAAAGTAACATGAAACAGTGATAAATGGTTCAGTGCTTGCTTTTGTTGACAGGTCAAAGGGATAGGGTACCATTTGATATACATTACAGTTCATTGAGGAGAGTTGCTCGGATTTTTTTATTTTAAATGCCGTGACAAATAAGTGACTGTAATGCAAACTTGTATCACTGTCTATCAAGGTGGTGGTGCATGTATGCATCAGAGGGACAAAGGGATGGCTGTTGTGGGGACACGAAACCGATGCAGCACCTTTGATTAGGTCAGGAGACTCAGGGCTCAATCTGAACAGCAGCTCGCACCGCTTGAATGAGTGTTCTGGTGGCACTAGGCGCTTTCTGGCTGTCACAGCAGAGCACACAGGATGGCCACTACCGGAAGTGGCGAGTGGCCAGCTCCGTGCAGCAGCTGACTCTGGATGCCTGCCAGCCCAGACAAGATTGTGCAGGGAGTGGGAGGAAGGTGGAATGGGGCAGCAATGGGGGCGGGGAGGAGGGTGGATTGGCACCTGGAAGGAAGTGGGTGCAGTGGCATCCACCAAATCCAAACCCACTTCCTGGGCCTAATCCGCCTTTATGGGTCTACTCGGACTTGTGCCAGCGATATTGCTGGCACAGGTCCGAGTAGACCCACCGTTCCAGCATGGGCTTACCCAGGGTCAAGGGAACACATTTTCCCTTTCCCCAAGGAGGCCTCTGGAGGCCAAAACTGCCCCGCAGGATGCAGTGGATGCCATGTTGGTGCCGCTGCAGTGCTACATGGGGAGTTCCAGTGGATCAGACTGTCAATGTTCATTAGTCTGCCCTGGTCCACAAAGTTCTGCAAAAGCTTCAGAGGCAAGAAGCTTGCATCTCCTTTTCAACTGTCTTCGCTGCCTTGTAGAGGTCTGCTTCACAGTTTGAAAGATATGGCCTTAATTAGTAGTTACTATAGGTAAGTGTCAGGCACATTGTGCCCTCTTGCCTCCAAAGAAAATGTTGTATTTCTTTCTCATTCACATACACCATCCATGTGAACTCCAAGCATGGAAATGGACGCACGGAATCTTCATTCTAAGAAGATTTGCCATCTCTTTGTCCCTCTGATGCATAAATCTTGAAGAAAGAACTCTGAACTTTTCAGCTTGCAGCATGGAGTTCAGATTTCCCCCATTCCTCCAGTTGTTGCCTGCCAAATATGTAGTGGCTCGGCGCTCGGGGAACCTGTCAGAGTTTATGACTTTCATAAATTACCTCATAACCTTCTATTTTGGTGGTGCACCTGGTATCTTCAACTTATGGAAATGCTCCTGATAGTTCACTTAAGTAATTCGGTTTGGTTGGAGAGAGCACGGAGAGTATGGCAGTGGTGGGAACAATATTAGTAGGTGCAGGTTCTGCTCACCTACCATTGTATTAAGTATTCTCTCTCACTGAGAGAGAGCAGAAAGTGTACCGATTTTCAGCAAAAAGTGTACCGATTCTTTGGGCAGAAGACATTTTGCATTATCAGTCTGCCTGCCCTTATGATCACTTAACTTTTAAAATAAATAAATAAATGATTTGGTATATACAGGTGGGCCCCCATATCCGCTGGGGATATGTTCCAGGCCCCTCCGTGGATACTTGAAACCGTGGATAAAAGCGAACACCACCTCCATGGTTTCCTGAGGGCCCCCCCCCACCCTGCCTCCCCTGCAGGCAGCCATGCTTGCCCCCCCAGCTCTTTTCTTTCAGCAAGCTTTGTTTCTTCCTTAAAACAAACAGAGAAGCAGCCTCCATTGCAGGCAAGTAGGACGAGACTAAGTCCTAGAGAGGCTCTGCAAGGTTTCTGTTAACCTTGCAGAGCCTCTCTAGTACTTAGTCTTGTTCTACTTGCCTGTAATAAGCAGCCATAGGCTGCTTCTCCTGTTTCTTTAAGGAAGAAATGAGGCTTACTGAGAAAAATGTAAAAGCCTGGGGGGGTCCCCACGATCCGTGGATAACTGAAACCGTGGATAGCGAATCAGTGGATATGGGGGCCCACCTGTATATAGTGTGACTGGTGATCTTGTAGCCCTTAATTACAGCTTATTCCAGCTCCTTCTTTTGTACTTTTTGTACTTCCTTTAGGAGAACAAAGGCCGACCGTTTGTGATAAAGCCCATCTCTTCCCCGCTCATGAAACCTTTGCTTGTATTTGTGAACCCAAAAAGTGGAGGGAATCAGGTAAGCATGGGGCATGGAGCACAGTGACAGTTTCTGTGAGTTACCTGGTTCAGAAAAGGAGACGAATGCCTCTGATTTGGACTCATGTCTATTCTTTTGACATTATGAAATGTAAATCAAGTGCAGGGTGGGGCAAAGAATGTTGGGTAAGAACAAGGGAAGAAAAAGATGGTGGGAGAGGAAAAGATGCTGAAGGGAGGCAGCTGAAGAGAAAGGAACCTGAGGAGAGAAAACACTGAAGAGAAGGTGCCTGCTCAAAAGAGACCTGCTGGAGAAGATGATGGGGAAGTCAACGAAGAGAAGAAAATCGGCAAGATATCAGAAAGTAGAGGGAAAATGAACGTGCAGTAACAGATCTGAGAGGAGAGTGATGCTAGCAACAGACACCATGCCATGTGACCAACAGTAGCTGTGCCTAAGCTAGTGTCATAATGCCTCCTCCTATGACAACATGGAATGCAGGACAGATGAAGGCGGGCAAAGAACATTGGGAGAGAGCAAGAGGAGAAGAAGTCAGTTGGTGACTGTTAGGGGGCAGAGGAGGCTGAGGAGAGGCAGCTGAAGAGAGACCTGAGGGGAAAAGGAGAAAATAAAGTGGATAGATGCTATCTGAGAGAGAAGACATGATGGACACAAACAACAGAATTAATAGACCGACGGCCCAATCCTATCCTCAATTACAACAGTGGAAGTCGCCTTCCGCTGTTGTAAAAGTTGCAGTGCTGCTGCAAATGCCTCACTGCTGCTGAGCGCGAGGGAGACGGTAGCAGAAGCAGCCAGTGGCTCCCTGCATCCACCAATGACCCACCTGGGCCACACTGGAGAAGGTAAAACTGTGGTGGGGGCGGGCCATGCGCAGTTTGGGGTGAGGAGGGGTGGGTGGGTGGTGGGGAGTGTTGGGGGGTGGATCTTGGCTGTAAAGCCACACACGGGATTGTATCCCCCATTTTTCAACCTGCCCAGCTGCTTCCTCTCCTCAGACAACGTTTTCCTATTTTTATCAATTGTAACCACTTTAAATGTGTGCTAGGTAGGTGGTATATGTTGTACAGTATCAGCAGATGAAGAATGATGCAAAATTACATGGTTTTTTATATTTTTATTTCATTTTTTGCAGATTTGTTTTAGCAGAAAGCAGTATTTGTTTTTATTTCATTATCACCATTTTCTCCTGCCCTATACATCAGTAAAAAAACTGGCATGGGTCCAACAGATGGCCAGAAGGCCTACTGAGGAATAAGTAAAGACGTGTTTTACTTACCTCTCGTTGGCCTTCTGGTCACCTCCCCCCCCCCCCCCAAGCATGCAGCACACACTGTATTTGGCTCTGGAAGGAGCTTTTTATGACAGGACTGAGATCTCCATCTAGTGATGGACAACTGACACAATTATTGCATGAACAGTGGTTGGGTTCATTTGTGCACTGGCGTCACTGCAGGGGGGTGGAGCTCTAAGTTCCGCCGCGATCTGACCCTCCGTTACACGGGTGAACGAAGTGGCCCTGCCCCCTCATCTTCGGAACCATTCAAGTTGGTGAAAACAACGCACAGGAGACTCCCTGCACGTTGCTTTCGCTGCCCTGAAAGGCTCCGAAGGCGAGGGAGCGGGGCCACTTCGTTCTCCCGTGTAACGGAGGGTCAGATCGTGGCGGAACTTAGAGCTCCGCCCCCCCCTGCAGTGACGCCAGTGCATTTGTGTTCTTGTTTATTCATTGATCTAATTGTGACTGAATTGGTCATGTTACTTATGTTGGCTATAAAATCAAGAAATATTGTTCATATTGATTAGCTTTGAGTTACTGCTATGCCTCTTCTCCTCATCCATAGATGAAAATGGTGCGCATTAGAAAGCTGTTTACAGTGGAGAATGGAGCATTTTCTAACACATTTGACTGGCCAGAATGCAGATTTTTTTTGT
The DNA here is from genome assembly GCA_026170595.1 of Plestiodon gilberti rubricaudatus. Lineage (NCBI taxonomy): Eukaryota > Metazoa > Chordata > Lepidosauria > Squamata > Scincidae > Plestiodon > Plestiodon gilberti. The sequence goes on from JANXHW010000005.1 coordinate 114,642,174, forward strand.
AGTGCAGTCTTAGTCCATTGATGTTTCTTGTAATGTTTTTTTGTTTTGTTCTAGTTATAGAAAAATAGAGACAGAGAGATTCAAGCTTCCGAGAAGTTGAAATTTTCCTTTCTCCCTTTGCAGGGTACTAAGGTTCTCCAGATGTTCATGTGGTATTTGAATCCACGCCAGGTATTTGACCTCTCTCAGGAAGGACCAAGAGATGCGTAAGTTTAGAGATGTTCAACATTAGCAATGTTGTTTTGTCCTTGCATATGGCGACAACGTGATGGGTATTTGAGGCAATCTTTAGAGATATAGGCTGGAATTTCTCTTTTTGAGTACTTGTTCATGTGGCTGCCCCTTGTTTGTTTTTACTGTAATATGTAAAGACCCGTGCTGGATTTCAAGGCCCAACACAAACTTCTTTGTTCGAATTAATTGAAGTAATAGACGAGGGTGAAGTTGTAGCCGCTATCTTACATCTGTGTTCTGATAAAAGAGTAATTGTCCTTTGAAGAGGTCAGATGTGACAACTGAATCTAAGTCCAACTCCCAAACTGCTCCACCATCCTGGCTCTCACTATGCGCTTACAGCTCACATAAAGGGCCCAACAGTAGAAGAACAGAATAAGGGGAGGGGTTGACCCTTTTCCCTAAGTTAACTCTACCTCTTTTCAGCCTCAGCCTCTGGCGCAGCTTGCCTGGTGCTCCAAGTGCAGACCATCTTCTTACAGTACAGCCTGGGGTGGGGCTTCCTACAGTACCTCATACCCAAAGCCACCTCCTGTGTCACTAGTTCTGTCCAGTCTCTTCTTGGGATGGGCTCTCGGGTCCCTTGGCAGACTACTTCAGCCCCTCACCCAGGTATGCAGACACTGCCACCCTGAGCCTGTGACTCAGAGGCCCGGGGTTCAGCTGCTTCCATCACCCAGGCTTCTTGCCCAATCTTCTCTCCCCTCCTCTCTTTGAGCCCCAGTAGCCATGCCACGTCCCCTCTATTCTGGGTTGGTCTCCCCCTGGGGATCTTTGTTCTGCTTTTAATCTCCTTCAAATTCAAAGAGATCGCCTGCACTCTCCATCCCTTGCCTTGCTCTCCTTTCCACCGTGGTCCTTTCTTCCTTGCTCTTTCTTGTCCCTTGCTCTCTCCTCACCCCTTGCTCTCTATTCCCTGCCCTGCTGTTGCTCTCGATTCCCCTTTATTCTCTGCCCGCTCTGTCCTTAGCGGGCTGGAATCAACCCCACCCTCCTGTGGCCAGCTGCTGCCTATCTGCCTGTCCACCTGACAGCCAGGAGTGGGTGGTGGCTGATGACAGTGCCAGCCATCCACATCACCACCAGCCAGCTGGCAGGGCCATGCCCTTGCTGGCTTGTCATGCTTTGCCTGGGCTCACAAGAGGATTCACATGCCCTTTTCAACCTTTCAATGTAGCCACGGGGTGGTGGTGGTGGTAGTGGCAATTTAAGGACTCCCTACACATCTTCTAATGAATGTGCATAGGTTGGGAATACGTCTGCCCCTGCAATGCCTTCCCCCTCCATGCGTGTTCCTTGTACCTACTTTGAATGCCCATAAGAGGCATCAGATGATCAGAATCTCCCATAAGAGGCATCAGAATTCTGTAAGTGTGTATGGAGAATCAGATTGAACTGAACTGTAGGTCAGGGAAAGAGCTCTGAGCCTTGCCTTCCTAACAGCTGACTAAAAGTGTATTTCCCCCAAGTCCTGAAAAATTACTGTTGGTGTTAATAAACCAGCTGCTTCATCTCAGTGCCTGTGGAATGAACATGAATTCCATGCAAAATGAGCTATGAATCAAAGAGTTCTTATGAGTGGAAACTAACTGGTGTAAAACTTCCATTTTAGAACTGTCTGGTGGAGTTCTCTCAGTGGATAAAGCATTTTTTCCCCCAAAGCCACTAGAGGGTGCTCCTGGCTCATTCTTAGTTCTCTCCTATATTGCATTCCTAGCATGCAGTACTACATGGGAGTCTGTCTGTCTGTCTGTCTGTCTGTCTGTCTGTCTGTCTGTCTGTCTGTCTCTCTCTCTCTCTCTCTCTCTCTCTCTCTCTCTCTCTCTCTCTGTTTTAATTTATGTGTGAAAGAAAGTGACAACTAGCATTGACATAGCCAAGAGGATTGCTGGCAGACATCATGCCAAGTTTCACAAAGTAACAAAGCCACACTGGGGTCCTTTCCCTTTTCTTGGCCAGCACACCTCAGTCATTGCCTATAGCTTGTCAATTCTGGGACAAACAGAAACAGCAGCCAAGCCTGATCAGTGTTCTAAACTTTATCTCCCGCCTTTTTGCTCAATTACAGGCCTCCAGGGCAACTGACAATAAGAACAAAATGATATGCAATAATCATGATAAGGCTCTTTGAAAGGCAGTGGTGACTGATGAAGGCTTTGCTGAAGCAATGATCGTTCTTAACATTTGTATAGCCCTTTCTGAGGGCACAAAGCACTTCCAATACATTGTTGTGATGTAACCCTTACCACAACCCTGTAGACAAGTTCAATATTATTATCCCTCCCCGCAAGAGTGACTTGCCTAAGGTCACCTCCTGAATTCAGGGCAGAGGTGAGATTTGAACTGGGGAAGCTCTCATTTGCAGCTTAGCCTCTCGCCCCTGTGCGACATGAGCTCAATCCCTCAGGCCTTCAATGTTTATGCTATTGTTACGACTCTTTCAAGTGTCTCAGGTGACCATGAAGGAGAATACCTGTCTCTCGTACACCTTGGAAGTATGCTGCCTAGCAACCAAAGCCAAGCGACACCAGATGTTTTTGTCCCTAGGGTTCAGCTCGTCTCCCCAGCCAAGCAGTTGGACAGTCTGCATCTCTTGGCTCTTCCTGGTGGCAGGGATGACTGCTGAAGGATCTGGGAGACAATGATGTGTCTCCCAGATCCTTGGGTCTCTTTGACACAATGATGTGTCTCCCAGATATTGGGTCTCTTAAGTGAAAGAGACGTTAGGTGTTTTGAGATATAGGCATACCCTTCTTTTTCAAGCCTACTTCCGCTAGCTAATAAAGAATAAATTGTTTAAAGAACAGAAATGCTACACACAATAATTTTATATATTTATTTTAAAAAATATATCCTGCCTTTTCCTATGCCGAAAGGCAAATGCCCAAGCAGCCTGCAACTATTTTCCTGGACTAGGCTCTTGCCGGGGCTGTAGCCGCAGTGATACCTGAAGAGGCCTGTTGGGCTTTCACTGAAAAAGTAAGGCTCTGGCCCTTTTGTTTGTGGAGCTAACAGGAACAGTGAGCAGGCCCTATTCTACCCAACATGTTACTAAGAACTAATCCAACTGCCCCATGTAGCCCCTTAATAGTAAGGCTGATCATGCTTTGCCTTTCATTGCACCAAGGCGAGATTATCCATGTATGTAAATAATATTCTAGTTATTACATTATTTCCCCTCCCCAACACTTCATTTCTCTTTAACAGGCTTGAATTGTACAGAAAAATGCCAAACCTGCGAATTCTCGCTTGTGGTGGAGATGGAACCGTAAGTCCTTCTTATATTTGCCCTTTCAGTAGGATTGCCCAGTTTGTGTAATTGTATTCAAGAGAGCTGTGCCCTCCATCTGTGTCTTAGGACTGCTTCATACATTAATGCTTCTCCTATGATGCATGATTGGTTCCTCACATAGAACTTACACAGCACCTCTAACGCCATGCATTTCAGTGGAGTCTGCACACATACTCAGTGACCAGGCGTTAAGGGCTGAAGAGCATTCTGTTTTGGTGGTGTAAGGCAGTGTTTCTCAAACTGTGGGTCGGGACCCACTTGATGGGTCACGACCTGATTTCTGGTGGGTACTGACCTGAGTGATGGAAAGATTAAATAAGTAATTGCCTCAAGCCCTGTGGCTATTCAAAAATCAGATAGCTGTTAATCGCCCTGCAAAGAGCTGAGATCCTGCAGTTTGCAAGCTTGTGTAAATATAGGGAGATAAATGTTTGAGGTCTTTTTTCTGGTGTATTTTTTCCCTAAGTCTGTCAATGACAGGTAGTGGGGGCAGGTGAAGGCTGGGTTACATAACTAAGCCCCTCAAGCCTTGAGGCTATTCGTTAGGGCTGCCTCATTATGAGAAATGGATTATGAGAAATGGATTTTGCAAATAAATAAATAGACTATTATTTGCAAATAAATAAATATAGTATTTCTTTCTAGATCACCTTTTTAAAAAAAGTCTCGTAAAGCTAGGTGGGTCCCAATAAGGTGTCATTTTAAAAAAGTGGGTCCCAGTGCTAAAAAGTCTGAGAACCACTGGTGTAAGGTGATATGAAGGTTCTGCCTGTGGTGTTTTGTCTGTGATGGCCCATGCACACATTCAGATCATCTTGTTATATTAATTGAGTGTTAAGTACACATGTATGAAGGTGGCTTAAGTGTATGGGAATCTTTTAGTTCTTTTTCTTTTCATATATGTTTTGTGCAGGAGACATTTCTGGTGGATTGGGTTCCTTCCTCTAAAAACAGTGGACTGTTGTTTCCATCTACTTTTTCATTACCCATTTTGAACTAGTGGGGGCAGCATCTTCTCACTAATCATAAGGACACATGACTGTGATCTTTGCTGGGGTTATCCTTGAAACAAATTAATGTCTCGTTGTTCCAAAAGCCATTAAATCCAGAAATGAAAATCTTGCTCAAATGGATTTAGTGAATATTCAGTGCGACTAGATATTACTTTGCATTATTGAAAGGAAACAGAAAGAGGAAGATTTTCCTGTGTCCTTTCTTAGTATTAACTTTTATTCTGGGGATAAATGAAACATTGAACATTTTAGGTCCTCTCCATCTTAGGGTCTTTCAATCAGCTTTTGATTGACAGTAGATCTGAGGTTATCCTGTCCTAAATACTGAAAATTATGCTGAGCATTTAGGATCCATTGATATTTATGTAGATTTTAAAAACACAGAGGTTCACTAGTATGGACCTAGTACGGTTGTCTGCTGAATTTCACAAAGACTTTATGATGAGATGACATCAGTTTCCTGACCAAGACCTACAGCTGTGCAAGTGCTACAGTCCTCTCATGGGACTATACTACCCTAGAATGTATGGGAAGAACCCTTGTTCGAAAGCACTCCCCTTGTCAAAGTCCCCCTGCACGTAGAAAGTTACCATGTTGGGAAAGGCTAGGCTAGAAATCTTTTGTCTAATATATTAGTTCACCATGTACAGGGAGATTTTGCAGTAGGAGTGCACTCAAACCAGGGTTACCCCATGTTCATTCCAAGGTGGTGCTGTCATATGAGGAGTCACACCTGGGCACTACTGAGCCTGATGATGATTCCTGTTAGTCCAAATGGCAGATCGAAAGGTTAACAAGGTCAGCACTGCAGACATACTCTAAACAATGGTTTGCCCAAAGATTGTCATGCGCCATCCTCTATCTGCACTTTTTGTTTTGTGCTAAGCTGCACAAGTAATCACCTAGGAAGAAGCCATTCATTTTGTTTCTCAGAACATTACATAGTAACCAAGTGCTTGCTTAGGCTGTGTTCAGGTAAGCACTCGATCTGTAAAGTCCTGATAAAGTAAATGAAAGGGATTATGAGATCATGTTTTGTTCATGGTTTAGGTGTGCTTTGTGCTAACCTGGCACTTATGTTTTTATCCAAATTAAGATGAATTGTATACATTTCTTTCATTTGTGAAATTAATTTGACCGCTGTATTTTGGTTCCATGAAATTCAGTATATTTTAGCTAGAATTGGGAAATAAGGGCCAAGGATAGTGGAAGTGTGTGCATAGGGCATACTCTAGATACAGGGGAGTAAAGCAAGGACATGTGTGGGGCTCATGCCTGCCCCAGTCACCAGAGATCCTGTCCAAGGTCATCTTTGATTTCTGAGCCTTCATTGTGCGGTCTTCATCATCCCACTTTTCTACAATGCATGTGCCAGTTGGAATAAATTGCACAGCCTAGAATGCCTGTCCCATATGTACTTTGAAGTTGTGTGCTTTCCTGCAATCTTCTCTGTTTAGGTGGGTTGGATCCTCTCCATCCTGGACGAGTTGCAGCTGAATCCCCAGCCTCCTGTTGCTGTGCTTCCACTGGGCACTGGGAATGACCTTGCTCGCACCCTCAACTGGGGAGGGGTAAGCAGAAGATGTGCTATGCCCTGTGAAACCTATCAAGCTTCTCTGACCGTCACGAAAACTTGTTGTTGAAGGTGGAGTCTAAGTAATAGAATGAAGAGAGGTGTCTGAATTATTTTGCCAAGCAGGTGCCTTCTCTTCTGTTGAAGCTAGTAGACACATTGTAGCCAGACACACATGCAGTACCAGTTTATTTTCTGGTCAGTTTCTATTTTCTAGGGATGTGTGTCTAGTCTTATCAAAACTCTTTTGACCTCCCTCAAAATACCTCAAACCTTTTGCTCAACCTTTTCCTCACTAAGTTCTCTTTGAATTTCTAGATAGGTGACATTTCACTGGTGAGTCTATTTCACATTGTTATAGGAATGCCATCTCAGTACCTTCCTTAGTTCATGTGATGGATTAATTTGCTGTGGCATAGCTTGGGATCTGGTCTGGCAAACAGCTTCGGTCTGTTTTTTAACCCCTTCTGGGCTTTGTGAAACTATAGATGTGTATGAAGACCAACTTGTGTGCCTCTTTTCAGGATTAATGAGACACAGCCTGTCTTAACCATTTGGAAACCGCGTGGGCTGAACGTATGTAGGGAAAGTGGAATAGTATCACTGTGGCTGCTTCTGATCTCCATACATTTATGGGTTCTTTGTGCACAGAGCTTACATGAATATGCATAGGCCCTCCCCACACAATCAGAAGTCCTACATTTTTTTGTGATGTGTCTAGTTTGGTCCTTAGAACTAGGTCTATTCCTTACTAGTATATCATGCCTGTTGCATAGATTTGCCTTTATATTTGTGACAGTTGAAGACTTGAACTGTGTATGTTGCTTGAAAACTCTCTTGAAAGGTAGTGGAAATGAAGAGGGTCATAAACAGTCTTTTCATTGCACTGCCATTTCATGGTACCAGTCAGGTCTCTCCAATGCATCATTTCTAAAATGGGTATTCATTACTGACACCTGGCAGTTGTCTTTAGGGATACACAGATGAGCCTGTTGCAAAAATTCTCTGCCATGTAGAAGATGGGACCATTGTCCAGCTGGACCGCTGGAATCTCCAGGTGGAGAGGAACCCTGATTTGCCCCAAGATGAACTAGAGGATGGAGCACGAAAGGTTGGTGTTAGGGGATGTACAAATATTCCCATGTTCATCTCAAAAATAATAACGCTTCTTATTAGCATTTAAGTACAATTCATTCATTCAAAAGCTTGAGGTATTTTGCGAGTGCTACCAAAAGTGCTCAAAAACCCTGACGTTTGCCCTATATCAGCCATTTTTGAGACTTCATGCCTCCATTGATTTGAACAGACAGAGTCAAAGATCTTATGGTTCAAAAAATAGTTGGTGAAAGGGAAAAGCCCATCATTGAAGAGCCCCTTTGTCCCATTTTTAAACATGTCTGTTTCAGATGTTTATTTCATTCTTACTTAGTGTGGAATCTTCTATTGGAACAAGTTGAAGGAAGCAAATCCTACACACTTACCTGATAGTAAATCCCATTAAACTCAATGGGGTTTACGATTGAGTAGACATGCATAGGCTTGCACTGTAATTGTATTTATTTGCTTTGCTACTTTTACTACTCAGTGTTTCCAGAAATGCAAAAGCTGGTCAGCTTATGAACATAAAATGAAATCCAGCCATTAGTACTAGAACATTTGAAATAAGTAAGATCAGAATGCCTCCAATATCCTTATGAATTTAATAGTGACACACATATTGTGCTAACTGAATGCTGGAAACTGAATACCACCCTGGATAAGCAAGAATTGTTCTCTAAACTTTGATATGATGCATAAATGGAGAAAATGACAAAACCAAAACAAATTAAGAGAACAAGGATAGCTGCTTAAGGCCACAATCCTATGCATGCTGATCTGAGAGTAAGGTTGCAATCCTAAACACACTTACCTGGGAGTAAGATTGATTGAACTTGGTGGCATTTTCTTCTGAGAAGATATGTATAGGATTGTGGTGTTAGCTTCATTGAACCCCATGGAGCTTACTTTTGAGTAATCATGTATAGCAGGGGTTCTCAACCTGTGGTTCGCGTAACCCTAGGGGTACGCGGACCACTTGCTGGGGGTATTTATTTATTTTATTTATTTATTTTTCACTTTTTTATACTGCCCTTCCTCCAAGGAGCTCAGAGTGGTGTACATATTTCCTCCCCTCCTTTTGTCCTCACAACAACCCTGTGAGGTAGGTGGGGCTGAGAGATAGTGACTGGCCCAAGGTCACCCAGGAAGCTTCGTGGCTGAGCGGGGATTTGAACCTGGATCTTCCAGGTCTAAGTCCGACTCCCAAACCACTACACCATCCTGGTATGCCAAGCCCTGCCCCTTATCTGCCCCATCATTGTACAGTATAGGATTCCTGTGTAACTCAGTTATTTTAATAGTAATTAAATACTATCAGATCCATAATACATGGGGTGGGGGGATGACCCCTTGCCTCCAGACTGCCATCCCAGTGAGAATCCCTTCCAAAGCGGCTGTTTTTTTCTGGGGGAGAAACCTGCCCTGGTACCAATGGAGCTTCGCTCCCAGGATTTTTGTTGGAACCATGCAAGGCATGGGAGAAAAGGCTTAAATATCCCCTCCCAACACACTGTGGTCCAGATCTGAAGCTCCGAGGCTGCTACTTTAACTGCACAGTTTGCCCTTGCGTTTTTCTTTTAAAGTAGTATACCGTGTGCACCCAGTAGACCCTCTCCTAGTTCTGCAGTATCTCATCTCTATTGATGGCAGTTTAAGATGCCCACATTATGCCAATGAATAGAGTTGTCATTAGTGTGGTGTGACTGATTTTCCTTTCCCTTTTTATAGTAGATTCTTGATATTACAGAACTTTTTAGTTTCGTTGAGAGTTGGCAGATAAAATAAGTCTTTCCCTTTCAAGATACCATGTTGATGTATGCTCTGTTTTCCCTGGGAATTAATTTTTACGGTGGCAAGAGAAAATAGAGTTTTGGAAATGAACTCCGTTGGCTACACAGCCCACACACAGCTCTCAAACTGAAGTTGTCTTTTTTGGTTCTAGATTTCAGCGTCATCTGCTCCTAGTACAGAGGGTTCTGCCTTGAGTACCATCAGCAGATTATACCTATTCTTGCTGACTTTAGATACTATGGCCAAGAAGGAAGTAGAGGAAATGGTTACTTTGACCTGTTAAGTGGAGTATCTTTGTAAGAGGTCACACAAGTGAATAAATGATGTTCTGGTCGCAGACTGACTTGCTATGATCATAAAGCACTTTAAATGGTTTTTCTTCTCATTTTTGCATTCATTTGTCTTAAGCAAGCTCTTCCCAGTGTTTTGACAAATCTGTGTGTACAGCGTCCAAGTTTCAGCTTCCCTGGAGTTAAAATCACAGGGGCAGTCACTCTGGAATGCACATTTCCCCCCTCATTTATATTTATTATATTCCGTGTTTGCTGTTTATATTGAATTAGCGCCAGATTTGGGGGGGGGGTGTCCTCAGGCAAGGCACCCTGTGTGGGCCCCTTAAAACACAAAGGTTCCCCCAATGTGCCCACCTTTGCCATGGCACCAACTGAGCAAGGGCAGAAAAGCAGGCAGTGGGTATTGAGTCTTTTCTTTGTCACTGCTGTGAACTACCACCCCACAGTGAAGCAAAGGGCAAGCAAGTGGGAGGCCACGCACGGCGGGAAGGCCAGAGCCGTCCTGCACGTGCCGGTAGAGTATCTTCTAGGAAGCAACAGACTAGATATCTAAGTAATACATCAATATTAAGTAATTATGAACCGTGCTCCAGTAGCCACATTGGTGGCCCTCCAGTGCACACAGACATTCTTGGTCAGAGTCCTGTAAACATGAGATGGATTATTTGTTATTACATGTTCTTTCTACAGTTGGAAGATTGTGAATCCCTTGAGAAGCAGGTGTTACATGTTGCCAAGGTCTTCTGCTTCTTCTGTAAATTCTGGTGTTGTCCTTCCACTTCATATGAATATATATGTAACAACAATGCCTTGTCACTGTTGCTTGGTCACTCTTGACGTTGATGGTAATATAGTCTTACCCTGCCATTTCTGACTGTGTGTTTTCCTTCTGGTCTTATCATTGCAGCTTCCCCTCAGTGTTTTCAATAATTACTTCAGCCTTGGATTTGATGCCCATGTCACACTGGAATTCCATGAATCTCGAGGTGAGAGAAGAAAAACATACCTCTACTCCTCTCAGCATAAGATCAGAAACACAATTGGGTAGTCTTAAAATGGCGTTGTGAACACTTTCTGTGTTCATTAATCTCTGTCTCCGGTCTCTGTATGTGTAATAGGCAGAGTTTCAGTAGGTGTGACTTGATCCATCACAGTACAGTAAGAGAATGGAATGGCCAATATTTCTCATAGATGAGCTAAAGCAAGGCAGGATGAGCTGTGTGGGTTTTTCTGTAGAGAGGAGGACTTGCCCCCCTTACTTTTGAACTGTTTGTTCCTGTGAACATTATCATAACATTATTATGAGTTCAGCTCTACTGCTTTCCAGTCCCCCGTCCCCCCGAGCATTGTGAGTTCTGTTCTGGCAGGGTTGCTGTATCCTTAATGTTTTCATGAAAGGCAGCTTTTTTAACAGGTGACACTTTTCTTGGCATAGATAGATATAAAATTATAGAAAAAGTGTCATCTGCAGGCGGCCCAATCCTATCCAGTGCTGGTGCAGCGGAACCACATGGCCCATGCTGTATCCAGCACTGGGATTGAGCAGGCTGGAGGTCTCTTCGGAGTAAGAGGACATTTTACCCCGTGCTGAGCCCCAACCTGCTCAATGGGGCTACTCGGATTTCGCTGGCGCAGGCCCAAGAAGCCCCATGTAGGGCTTCCCAGCCTGGGGGGGGGTAGGATATGGCATAGGCCTTCTATGCTGATCGCTCCCCCCTCCCAGGCCCTGCCCTGCTCTGAGCAGCACTTACCCACTCCATGGCACAGGGTCCAGCAGCGGTTGGCAGGGAGGTGGTGCAGGCCTCAGCACCGACACCACCTCCTCCTGAGTAGTCGCACATGTGCCATAAGGAAACTGAAGCCCACCGCCAGTGGCCCTGGCCAGATAGGATTGTGTCGTAAATTTTTCCCTGCTACATAGTGTTAAACAGGATCTAGCACGATCGTAGCATCTCTTTGGGATTAAAGGCCTTTCGTGCTATATTGTTGTTGGCCATAAAAGCTTTAGATTTTACATAGATCCTTTCCAGAAACAGCTGACAGCTCTTTGCTTCCGGTATAGAAAAGAGATAATAAATACCTTATTTATTAAGATATCCTGACCTGATTTTACTGAAGAGGGTATGCCTTGCTAAGAAAATGTTAGGCATGTACTGTACATTTGTACACAGACCATACGTGAATAGTACAGAAACAAGGTCAGCATTCCCATATAACCCCTACAAAATATCAAATGCTGTTTTGTCTTTGTTGACGTAAATCGAGTTCTGTCTGTCTTGAAATATGGCCCCTCTACTCATACAATTCCAAACAGGACTTGCCAGCTGAGCACTAACAAGGAATCATTACAATGTATGCACCTATGCTTAGAATGCACATTGATGTTGCTTACCCCTGTTGCGGTTCTGTTTGCCTTGTTTGGTATCAGGCTGATTTACCACTGTGGATTTTGAATGGGCAACCTTACTTGTCCTCATTTTCATACTATCACAAAGCTGTGTAAAAAGATTTCTGTCTTTTTTTTTTAAAGAGCATCCTAATGCCAGGCTAAATAAAGATCTGAATGCCTGATGGAAAGAGCTAATGCATATTTTATCATGTTTAAGATGACTGCAAGCAGTAAGAATAATAATGAAGGGCTATGAAAGGGCAAAGGATTGAAGTGATGACAGCAGTTTTCTTTATGAACATGTGCTAGAATGCATGCCAAATGTGCCCGGGTGACTATACAGTATGGATGAGGTCCTGAGCAACTTGGTCACTTAGTGGAAGCATGACTTATTAATGAAGTCATAGCACTCTAGAAAGAATGGAGATAATTCACTCCAGAGATAATGTGCATGTTTGGAAAAGAAAAGAACAAATAGTGGCAAGGGGAAATGCTTTGGCAAAAACAGGCTTCGAGTCTGTAGCGGAGTGATTTGGCCAGAAAAACTTTAATTAGCACCTGCTTCTTCTGCTTCTGCAGAGCGTTTCCCTCTTTCAAATGTAAAAGAAAAATAAATTGTGACACTTGTGAAACTAGATGTGACTTTAATCATGTCATTGGCCCTGGCATGCTTGCTTTTTCTTATATCAACAGCACGCACTGGGATAAACTAAAGCTTGTTTTTCCCCCATTGCAGAGCTGATCTGGATATGAACTGCAGCAAGAAGTAGGCTTAAAGCCTACTCCACTCCCAATCCAGATTTTCCTCCTCCTGGCATGCTATTTACATAAGAGAAAGCAAGAGTGTTAGGGCCAGAGACATGATTAAAGTCATGTTGAGTTTGGCTTTGAGGGTGTAATCCTATATGCACTTACTTGGGAGTAGCTCCCAAGGAACTTGGTGGAACGTGGATAGGACTGGGCTGTTAACGGGGTAAAGAGTTTGTTTTGTTGTTACCTTTGCTTATGGCAGAGGTTCTCAACCTGTGGTACGGGTACCCCTAGGGGTACGCGGACCTCTTGCTGGGGGTACGCCAAGCCCTGCCCCTTATCTGCCCCATCAGCAGCTAATTGAGTGTTAATTAACATGGATTTTAAATTGTCATTATTTTTGGAGCCCTTCTGTCTCTGATTTTGGTTTTGGGCTTATTTTTGTACTTTGGAAAATGTACTTTGGTGAGGTGGGGGGAGAGGAGCTGATTTTGGGAAGTGTGACTTGGAGAAAAAAAGAGCTCTCTCTCACAGAGAGAGAGAGAGTTAAATAAGACATTTTTTTCACATTTAAAATTGTTTTAGTACTTTTTATTTAATGATTAATTACCTAATTAATTAATTGATTAATCCAATTAATTAGCAGTTAATTAGCAGGGGTACTTCAGAAAATTGGACTGTGATAGGGGTACCCGGGCCTCCAAAGGTTGAGAACCCCTGGCTTATGGCATTTGGGGGCTTTCGATTCTATATTCTTTTCTGAGAACCAAAGAGGCAGGGTTATGTACTGTAGACCCTTTCTATCTTTCTAACAAAGATTCTGACTTGTTGGCCCTGCTCGTGAAGCAGTAGCAGTAGCAGTAGGTAGTGGCTAGAAATTCAGCTGTTTGCTTCTGACAGTCAGTCAGAAGCAAAGGCAGGAACTGAACCCGTGAAGGCAATGTACTGTTTAATCGACTAAGTAAAGACTTTGTATATTCTGCTTTATTTTTCAACTTCTTTTTTACAGAAGCAAATCCTGAGAAATTCAATAGCCGCTTTCGAAATAAAATGTTTTATGCTGGGGTGAGTTGAAATGCATTTTCCTAAATCTGATTTAGCTCCTTAGCAGGTTTATTTACAGCGCAATCCGACTTAACTTTTGTGCCGGTGTAACCAGCATGGAAAAGGGATTCAAATTCCTTTTGAATTCCTCTTTTGGAGGGGATTTGAATCCCTTTTCTGTTCTGGGGCCTCCCATTCTCGCTGCGCCGCTGGTTACACCAGCACAAAAGTTAAGCCGGATTGCGCTGTTAACAAGCTAAAGCTTCTTGACTTGGGTAGACGTGTTAATAGATAGAATAGGGATGTTATCTGTGTGGATGTGCTTCACTGCATAGCTGTTGTCTCAAGATAATTGTAAGGCTGGGAGCCCCTGGGCATAGGCCGTGGTAGCAGGGACCTGCCTCGGAGGCGAGGAGGGAAAGATGGCTGTCAGCTGACTCTGGTGTGATCAGAGGGATGGGAGAAACAAAGAGACCCTTGGATGTGCCCCTTGGGCCTCAGAGTCATGGAGGGGAGAGGGTTAAGGCCACACCCTATTCCTCCTCCTCCTGGACGGTGGGAACTCAATCACTAGGACTTGCCTTGCATTCCCTGACTGGAGGGTACCGTTGGTCTCGTTCCCTCCACTCCCAGCCATGCTCATCCTTGGCCAGGAAGTGGTCTCTTATAGCTGGATGCTGCAGTGCAGGTGTGTTGCTTTGTCCCCCTCTCCTCTCCCTCCTACTGAACCCGGATGTAGCATCTCAGTTGCTGGACAAACCGGGGATGTCCAGAGCACACGGGCTGTTCCTATGCAGTTCCTGTACCAATGTTTCCTGGAGTCTTCAGTGCAAGAGGAGACTGACGCACTTGCAAGCTTGCCTCAGGGATGAAGGCCAGCACAACAGCAACACCTGGCGAGCCTGGACCTGGACACACACAAAAATCTTCATCAGGATAAACTAAGTGAAGTTCAATTCATCCTGTTGGAAAGAAGTAGCTTATTAGCATCTGAATAGGTGCCTTTTTCAAAGGCTGTTTGCAAATTCATCGACTTTACATCAGTGTTCCATGCTTGTTGTCTGGCCTTGGTCACTGTGCCAACAATTATGATTGCCTGCCCCTGTCAGCAAGCATAACAAAGGATCCTCTGCATTTTCCTCTCCTGATCTGGAGGCAAGCAGGAGGCAAATGTGTTGGCGTTTTGTGGAGGTGCCACCTCAGATCAGGAAAGGGAGGTGAAGGGCTTACATGTTTGGTCCTGTGTAGTCATGATGCTCCCTGCACCATGTCAATAGTTATATACAGCCTTCTTTGCACCCTTGGAACTGTGGAGGAGGCAGTGATTACCACGCAATGGCAGGGACTATCGCTGGCTCTTGTTCTGAAGTTGGGAGGAAGGCTGGTCTCGCTCACCACCTTCCCCAGAGGGCAGCAGTCCACTTGCCATGGTGAGTGTAGTAACCTTAAATGTGGAAGCCTTTATTATCTATGTTCTTTTTGGGAGAAGAACATGTCTGGAAAGATGAGGGGAGGAAAAGTTGGTTATTGACAGAGGGAGAGAAGAGACAAGGGTAGTCAGTGAAAGGAGGGAGCTGAAAAAAAATGGAAGCTAAGCTGTGGAAGAGGAAACACTGAAGAGAATTCTGAAGGAGAAAACAAAGGACAAAGGAAAATGGATAGAGATCAGAAAGTAGAGGGAAAATGAACGTGCAGTAACAGATCTGAGAGGAGAGTGATGCTAGCAACAGTTAACAGACACCATGCCATGTGACCAACAGTAGCTGTGCCTAAGCTAGTGTCATAATGCCTCCTCCTATGACAACATGGAATGCAGGACAGATGAAGGCGGGCAAAGAACGTTGGGAGAGAGCAAGAGGAGAAGAAGTCAGTTGGTGACTGTTAGGGGGCAGAGGAGGCTGAGGAGAGGCAGCTGAAGAGAGACCTGAGGGGAAAAGGAGAGAAGAAAGTGGATAGACGCTATATCGAAAAGGAGGCAGCACGGACCCAAACCAACAGAACAGAACTGATAAGTTGAAAGAACTGTGACAGAAATTGCTGGTCAACAGACAACTGACACTGTTTCCAAGTAACTGTGGCTTGGAGTTGGTCCATTTGTTTTGTTGTTGTTTGTTCAGTGCTATACTTGTAGTTAATTGGTTGCGCTAACTGTTTACATTTAGAAGATAAAGAATGTTGTTCATATTCATTCAACAGCAGAGAGATTTCCAATCTGCTGGTCTTCAACCATAGTTAAGAACTGCCGGCACAACACTGTCTTCACGGCACACCTTCTGATTCAAGAGACTTCTGGTCATCAGGAACCTTTTACTGACTTAAAATTAACAGCAGAGCCTACCGCGACATTTTTCTGTTAGTAGCAGAGAAAATTAAGGGCAGATAACTAATTTTCACTTGAGAGAGACTTCTTTACAGAAACCTGATTGCTTTCCATATGATGGGATAAATTTATTTAATGTGCCTTGTTTTCACTCAAGAAACAATGTGAAGAGAAGAAAGAACATTCAGTTGAACTGATTACATCTCTTTGATTTTCTCCTTCTCTTTTCCTGTCTAATTGTAGGCTGCCTTTTCGGACTTCCTCCAGCGAAGTTCCAGAGATTTATCCAAACATGTGAAAGTTGTGGTAAGCAGAGGAAATGTTTTATGATGTGTTGGAGAGTTAACGAGGCAAACAGGATCAGGACATTGCTCATATTACAGGGGGCCTGAGGATTCACTTATCTGCGGTTCACCGGGAACCCCCCCCCCCCCCCAGTTACCTTAGTTAGGCTTCCAGCACTGGTGCCAAGAAAGCATGCCTCTTTCTTTACAAAAACGCTATGAGCCAGCATGCTGGCTTATAGCACAGAGCAGTGAAGAACTGCTTCCTTTTAACATTCAGGAGCCTCTCTAGTATGCAGGCTGCTTGCCACCATCACCCTGCCCCCCCCAGCAAGTACTTAAAGTTCTCCCCTACTTGTGGGGAGAACTTTGAGACCTGCTGCAATAACCTATCAACAACTTTAAGTGAGGACTTGCTGTACAGAATACAGAAGATGCAAATATTGGGTTGCTCCTCTTTGTTTTATTTGGGATTCTTGTGTGACATGGTCTCTAGATCTCTCTTCTTCCTTCATGTTTTTCATTTCTCATTATGTGTAAGAGAAACCCCTTCATGTTTGTTGTAAACCTTACATATTTCTGCTTGTTTTTTGGCAGTGCGATGGCACGGATCTGACCACAAAGATTCAGGAGCTGAAATTCCAGTGTATAGTGTTTTTAAACATACCCCGGTAAGGACTTATTTGCTCTAGGGATCTCAAGCCTAGACACAGTTAGACCTATTAAGTGAATGCCCATGAACCAGCATTGCCACCATGACCCACACCACCAAAGGAAAGCAAAGCCAAAATAGTAGACCTGATTTTGTCTAAGTTTGTGTTACTTGTGACGTTGCTGGCTCTGCCTGCCAACACATTGGAAAAACTAGCAGGAACTCAGGAACTGTAAGGCTTGAAGTTGTCAAACATCCCCAAGCATGAGCTACAATTTAACCTCATTTCTCTTTCATGGTATTGAGTTTGCAGCCCTGGCCAGGCCCCAGTAAAGTGTACCTACCCCACCATGTTTGGTCCCGTTCTGAATGATCTGTAAATTTATTTATTACAAAGCAATGCATACGCTTGATGATTTACTGTGTTCCCTGCTAAAGACCAAATGGGACCGACGTTCAGTGTTCACTCATGTTCCCATATCCTCAAACTCTTTCTATAGGTATTGTGCTGGCACAATGCCTTGGGGAAATCCAGGAGACCACAGAGAATTTGAACCTCAGCGGCATGATGATGGTTACATTGAGGTCATTGGATTCACTATGGCCTCCTTGGTGAGTGTTTTTGCAGATCGTTTCCTGCAACCAAACCACCTGTCCGATGATCAGAATGAGATCTAACTTGCACACAGTACGGCAGGATGCAGAGGCAGTTGCATATGATAGTTGAGTATGTGGTATGAACCTTGCTCAGCTACTAGATTTGCCAGGGTGCCCCTTTGAGATGGCAATGGAGGATGATTGACCACCACTTTTCACACTGTCTTGAATACGTACTGGGGAAAGGCTGAATATAAATCTATTAAATAAAATAAATAAAAGTAGCTTGCAGCCAAGACTCCCCTCCTCACTCTCATCTCTGGTACCGTAGCTGCTATTTCTTCCTATTCCTAATCCCCATCCCTCCCCGTCCTTAGCATTTACTTTCTCTCTAAATATTTCATTGGCAAGCAGAAGAGGAGACAACTCCAAGCAGCAGTAGTATCTCAAGGGCATCTGCCCTCCCATAGCTAATTGTCTCTCCCACATACAAACCTTTAACATTTTTAATTGCCTTTTAATCTCAACAGCTGATCAAATATTGAATCTTGAAATGGCTAATTCACAAACGTTTTTGATTCATACGTTCGTAGGTTATCACGACGCGACCAAATCTCCGAATTAAAAATCCGCATCTTGCCAGGTAAACTCTGTCGTTTGTAAAACGTTTTTATTTAAATAAGCAAGATGTTAAACAAACTTTACGTTTCACCCCAAACATCTGGGGCATCATCAGAAGTCTTTTGATGATGCCCCAGATGTTTGGGGTGAAACGTTAAGTTTGTTTAACATCTTATTTATTTAAATAAAAAAGTTTTACAAACGACGGAGTTTACCCGGCAAGATGCGGATTTTTAATTCGGAGATTTTTGATTCAGTAGAAAATAATTGGTATTGAAGATATTGTGAGTAGTTGCAAGATTGTAACCCTGTTACTTGAATCCCACATGATCAATGAGTGAATCAATCATCTCCATGTGCGACAGAGGTAGGGAGTTGTCTCTGTTTTTGCAGAGGGAGAAGTGAAACTCAGAGAATACAAAAGTGACACACACTTGCTCAAATTCCTCTGCATCTGAAACATCCCTGACAAATGATGAAAATTCCATAGCCTCCTTATAGCCCAATCTCCCTGACTTTGCGCCAAGGGATGCAGCAAGGCTGGCGCAGACAGCGCTGGATCCTGAGCACGAAACAGGAACTGGGAGATCACCTTGTGGGAAGGGAACTTTCTTTCCCTTACCCTGAGTAAAGCCCCAGCCCCTGCTACAGGTCTCCTTGGATCTGTGCCAGCAATTTCACTGGTGCAAATCCGGGAGCCCAATGTAAGGGAAACCAGCTAGGGAACGGGGACAGGATTCGGTGTGTGCTGCTGCCGCCGACCCCACCCTCTCCCCAATCTAGTCCGCCCCTTTAACCGCCCTCCCCCCGCCCCATTAACCCACCCTCCCCCCACCCTGTCCCGCCCTCACATCGAGTGGCGCAACACTCACCCTCACCCTCCTGGGCCATGCGTTGGCCGGATCTGGCATGCGGAGGCCAGTGTAGGACTCTGTATTGGCCTGGAGCTGGCCCAACTGTCTTACGGCAGCTTTTGGAATGGCTCTGGGCCGGCCCAGGACACGCCACGTCATGCCGGCCCAGGGGTGGTCAGGATTGTGCTCTTAGATAGTTAGCCTACTACCATGAAGTCCTCTTTAAGAGTTTCCGTAATATTTCACCCAAATCTATCTACTGGTAGTACAAAGCAGGGATGGGGACTCGAGTCAAATGACTCGACTTGCAAGTGTGACTTAGCCACTTTTTCCCTGACTCGTACTTGTACTTGTACTCGTGACCCACTGACTCGCACTCGCACTCGTGCTCATGAACCACGGGACTCGCACTTGACTCGCACTCGTGGGGGTAACGACTTGCCATTTCCAAGTCATTTTCCTTTAATGGCCGGCATCAACACAGGCAGGCAGGCAGGCAGGCGCAGTGGAGACCTTGGAGGAGGAGGGCAGCAGGGAAGAAGGGTTTTCAAGGGGGTGGGAAAGCAAGCCTGGCTCTGAGTCCCCCCCCTTTTGTTGCCGTCTGTTTGCCATTGGCCACAACTCCGAGCGCGAGGAGTGAGGGAAGGCGAAGCTGCCGCAGCAGTTCCTCCTCATTGACCAAAACTCCGAGCCCAAGGGATGCTTGGCTCAGCAAGGGGAAGGTGCAGGGAGGGAATAACAAATGGTTTGAATGTAGACACGCTTGTTTTTCCCAAACCAGATGGGTGGTGACAAGACAGAGAGGTGAGGGAAAGGGCATAGGGGGAGCCAAGTGGGTGCTTTAAAAGTCTCAGAGGTCCCCACACACTCCCCACACACAGATACCCACCCACCCCATTTTCAGGGGAAAAAGCCATTTTCCCCAAAGTGACTCGACTTGTGACTTGTGACTCGTGGTTTTTGGCCTTACTCGTACTCGACTCGCACTCGTGCAAAAATGACTCGCACGTGACTCGTACTTGCCCAAAAATTTCGATACTGACTCGCACTCGGACTCGCACTCGTGCAAAAATGACTCATACTTGCACTCGCACTCGTGACGTAGTTACTTAGATACATCCCTGGTACAAAGTAGTGTTTGTTAAATTTCATAATTACCTGGTTTGGAATACGAGTATGCTAGGTTGTAATGCTCAAATGTTATGAATCAAACATTTCCCTGAGATATTATTTTACAGTTTCAGGAGGTGTTTCTTAAGCACTCTCTGAGCTGTGATTAGTATTCAGAACTTGGACAAAAAATAGATGAGATTTGAAGGCAGTATGATATAGTGCAATCAACATCATGATTCCATTTGGAACTCTTAGACATAAACTGTCCTTTTTAGAAAATGTGATGTTCATAATCGCTGAGCCAATTCTGAATCAAACTGAGGAGACTTCACTCATCATTAGTACAACTCCTTTGTAAATCTGCTCACAATAAACAGGGGCAGATCATTATTCTGCTTGCTTCTGAAAGCTGCCATCTCAACTTTTAAGCTTTTCCAGGCTATACTTACTTTCCACATGTTTCCGCTACAATTTTTTAAAAAAGTATTTCCTTATGTATCTCATAAAAATGGCATGATTAGAGGGGTAAAAATATCAGTCTCTTACACATTTTCTCTCTGCGGGTCAGTAGACATTGTGATACGTGTAATCAGTGCCTTTCATAGATACTGTACTTCTAGTATTTCAGATTACACAGTGGAAATTAAGGCATGTCCAAATGACTGGGTTTTTGTGTGTGTGTATGTGTGTCTCGTTTTCCTTTTGCCATTTTTGTGTTTCACTTAGGCTGCTCTTCAAGTGGGTGGTCATGGAGAAAGGTTGCATCAGTGCCGGGAGGTGACATTGTTAACGTACAAGTCCATCCCCATGCAAGTGGATGGGGAGCCTTGCCGGTTGGCTCCCTCCCTCATTCGGATCTCCCTGAGGAATCAGGCCAATATGGTGCAGAAGAGCAAGAGGAGGACATCCATGCCTATGCTCAATGAGTGAGTTAGTTGCAAGTACTTTCTCTGGGTACCCGCCCACTGTGGGACCGAGGTTGGGCTGAAGTGTTACTATGAGCTTAGATCAGGAAAGCCAGTAATGAATTAAGGACAGTGATGTTGAACAGTATTCTGAATTCCATGCCTCTCTAACCCATTTTTAATCTATTTGATTGATTTTTCTATTCTGCTCTAGCCCATTGACTCAGAGCAGTTTACAGATATTTTTCTCAGTGTAAATAATCCAGTTTATATATTTAAATAATCTCAGAATATATTTTTTCCTCGTAATCCAAAATGCACTGAAAACTACTCTGTCATTGTTTCTTGCTGCGGTTGTGTTATAGGAGCCAGCCAGAACATGATCAATGCTTCCATGGCTGCTGCAATCACTGTTGCCCACAGAGCCACAGCATAAAATAGTTAAAAAGGAAATAAGAAAAAGAAGAACAAGAACTCAGTGTCACCACCACTAAGTTGTAGTAAGCAGGAAATTCTTCTGTCTGCCTTCTCCCAGTACCCAACTGGGTTCTCCATTTCTACCTATGAATAGGATGGTAGAAAAGGCAGGACCCATTTGGATACACTCTAATGATAATCTAATTATTTTTGCTGACTGCTCTGGGCTAGGAAACGTTGACTTTGTTTCAAGACAATAATTTTGAAGTGTGGGAGACAAGTGAATATTAACTACCCCTGTCATTTCTGCTTTCGACCTTAGACTCCTATGTACTAGGGGGTCCATGCATCACATAATTTAAAGTTCAAGTAGGATAACATGAAACTATCTTATGGATATACTCCTACAGAAGAAACCTTCAGTGGAACAGAGCATTTACACTTGCCCTTAATGAGTATAGGGCAGCACTTGGAAAATCAAAAATAAGTGGACATATTCAGTTGAGAGCTGCAGAAATTCATTTTCTTAATATGGTGGTTTGCGTCTTCTGCACTGATTGAAAAAATGGGGCCATAATCCAGTAACTGGTAAAAAGGATTTGAGACAGTTTTAGCCAGTGACTTGTGAACCAAATTAGCATAAATCCATGTATACCTGCTGAGTTATGGATGGAGTTGACGTTTACCCCCATGGCATAGGATGTGAGCTGAAAGTGAATGATAGGCAGTGATCCTAACCCAGATGGATGTGAAAATTATTTTATACAGTCTACAACATTTGCTTAAAATGTTTTCCTTCTGCAAACATTCTTCCAAGTTCCTCTGCCAAAATTTTTGCAGGAAGCGCATGTGAAAGGCTTGTGAACATTTCTAAAGCAAATTAGTTTAAACTTTAAAAGTTTGGATTAATATTTGCAGAACATTTTTTTTAGATTAGCAAACAGTGTTCATGTTTAATATAAGATGAGTAAACCTGCTAACTTTTTACCTGTTTTATTACACAACCCAACACACATTTTGGTGCCTTAAACATTAGACCTATTCTTGGGTATATTTGGGGTGCTGATTCCAAAAATGGCACCAGTTTTGCCCTATCAGATCTAATTTTGGAGATACAGCATATCCACCTTATATGCTGATTCAAGCAGCTCCCTCATGAGGAAGCCGATGCCATGCGATGCCCCGAGAAAGCTGGTGAATCAGCATATAAGGTGGCTATGCCGTATCCCAAGAACTAGAGCTGATAGGGCAAAACTGGTGCCATTTTTGGAATCAGCACCCCAAATATACCTAAGAATAGGGTGGGGGTTACCAGGGATAGGCATTTTGAGGTAGTGGCACTGCAGACCCATATATATTCACCAGATGCCTTCGTTATTAACTGCCAGGGACTAAATGAAAGCTGCCAAGTGTACATGTCATTAATTTGCTGCTTGGTCTTTTTTATGCTGTTTTATCTGCTGTATTTCATTTTGTAATGCTGTGGATACAGTTATTTTTATTGTTTTATTGATATTGTGTTTTAAATGGTTGTTTTGTAAGCCCCTTTGGGAGCAATTGGTCAAGAGTCAAGATATGGGATAAGGAAAGGGGAGCTGCAAACAGGAGAACTTGGGTGGAGGGGGGAATATTAGTGCCCTGGAGTGTATGTGGGGTTATTTGCCTCCTTCGAACAGGGATGGCCCAGGTGATCAGCTGACCAACTTGAAGCCCCTGTTGCCACTGCTGTGCACCCCCCAACCAGTCGCTGCATGCTCTCCCAAAAACAGCATGAAAGGCAGTGATCCAACACCCTACTTCCTCAGCTCACTCCTTCCATGTGCTGGCCTTTTCAACCAAACAGGAAGTGTGAGACATGCTAGAAGCTCTTGCATTTCCTGTTTTGTTGAAAAGACCTACACAATGAAGAAGTACAGTGAGGAGTAAGGGGGCTGGATGGATCACCACCTTCCACACCATTTTTTGGGGTGCACATAGCGGCAGTGGCAGCAATCTACTTCCCTAACCCTGTATCTCACTCTTTCCTTGCACAGTCCTTTTAAACAAATTAGGAAATGCACTTCTTGATTTGTTTAAAGGGACTGCATGAAGAAGAAGAAAGATAAGCTGGTAGGGAAGCAGATTGGAGCAGCTCCATCCACAGCGGGCAGGAGGAAGGAGATGGCAGGTTTGGGATGAGGAGCATCCTGAGCCTGCTTGCTGCTCCTCACAAATTTGCCGTTCAACGCAAGCCACATTGTCCACTTCATGGATGGGTCAGCTGTGCCTTTGGAACTTCTGGATTGGTTTGAAATACCTATAATTGTAGCATCCTGGCATCTGTGTGTCCTGCTAGGTGTGTTGGTCTGGTTCTGACTATCACACTTGTGTACGTCTGAACAGAGGTCAGGGTGGGGCTAACCTCTTTTTATGCTTTAGTAATTGTTAGATTGAGTGCAGAGAGATCTTCAGTGGTAACCAGCCAACGCTGTAATTACCAAGGAAAATAGATTACGCTTATAGAAATCCACAAGCCACCCCCACAACTTTCGTCTAATCATGAACCCCATAGTTTTCTAAAAACAGTAGCCAATGGGGCTATCACAAAAGGTTGGGGAACTGGGTACTCCCGCGCTTCCTGTAGTTTGATGAGCACAGCAGCTTGCGTA
This sequence comes from Plestiodon gilberti rubricaudatus, assembly GCA_026170595.1. Taxonomy (NCBI): domain Eukaryota; kingdom Metazoa; phylum Chordata; class Lepidosauria; order Squamata; family Scincidae; genus Plestiodon; species Plestiodon gilberti. The sequence continues at coordinate 114,666,062 of JANXHW010000005.1, forward strand.
TTTGTTCTTGCGCATTGCAAACTCTCTTTACTAGCATATAGATAAAAATGATAGGCAATTCCTGTAGAGCCAGCAAATAAAGTACAACTCAGGAGAAAACGCTGAAGTGTCACCAATGTGCTATGTCAATATTGTTTGAATCTAGATAAGGGAGGAATAACAGAAGGTAAAGCCGTGAAGAGAGAGATATTACATTTGTTCATGGCTGTTATCCTTTGTCCATTTGTCTTCTGAGTCATGCCTGTTGGATTTGGTAGCAAAGTTTTACTGAAGTTAATCTGGGAGAGTCAATTTTGTTTTAGAAGAATGAGCTACATTTCATTCTACCTCATGCATCATTAACAGAATTGCCAGCTGCACTCCAGTTCCAGAATGTCTAATAGAAAAACCAGTGATAAATGAAAGGGAGAAAAATTGGCTTGATAGTGACAATGCTGCAGTGTTGGCAAATTGGAGAACCGGGTCTGATAAGTAATCTGAATGTCACTTTGAAGAGGACAGTGCTATATAATCAACATCCCGTTTTCCAGTGATCACGTTCTGGTCATAAGACAAAGTTTAAAGTGCTGTGTTTTATCCTGTAGTGTAGTCAATGAAGGACATCGGAACCAGCAGTCTGTGGATATGGATTTGTTCTCAGGTTACATTGAAAAAGTGTTTCGAATAATGAAACAGAACTTCAAAATGACGTACTGAAAATGTTTCTTTGTTACATCAGTCCAAAGATCTCAGGCTGGAAAATGTGGGATATCCCATTCAGCTACTGACTAGGACCTCTAGCAGCCCAATCCTATCCTTCCCTGATCTGGGCGCTGCAACGTGGCCCACGTAGCCCATGCTGCATCCTATCCGGGGAAGGGCCCTGCTGAGGGTCTACTTGGAGTAAGCATACATTTGTCTGCTTACCCCAGGTAACCCCCCAGCCAACGCAATGGGGCTACTTTTTTCTCTGCTGGCTCAGAACCAAGCAGGCCCATGTCAGCAGAAGGGCGTAGGCAGGGGGATAGGATACAGCGTGTGGCAGCATTGCTAGTCCCTCCCGTCTCATGGGTCTGATTAGCCCACCCCTCCCGCCCTCCCCCAGGCGCTGCACTGCTCAGAGCGGGACTTACCCACTCCATGGAGCTGTGCCCTGCGATCTTTGGTGGCTCAGGCCTTGGCACCAGCACTGCCTACTCACCGGGTGCTGCAAGCAAACATACCTTATGGCATGTTTGCGACACCCTAGGCTGGCACAGCAGTGTTGTGCCGGCCTAACCCCCGGATAGGATTGTGCCATAGTTCTGCTTAATTTCAGAGATAGACCTGCCATTAGGTGCTCTTCAGACCATTCTGTGAGTCCATATTTGTACTCGCATTCTCTTATGCCCATTTGGCTATTGATTTTTTGGAATTTGCATAACACTTTCAGAATTTCCAGACTGGTTTCAGACACCATGTTGCACTTTTGCGCTTCTATTTTGTAATTTTGGATGTGGCAAAAACACGAACATTTTCCTACATGAGCCTCGAATTACTCTTGTGTTCTTAATGAAAAAGGTTAATTGTTGTTGATTAGAAGGGAAAGCAGAGGAGAGGCACTGATAATGCAAATGAGCATTCCGGCCAATCTAGGTTTTACAGTTGCATTACAAACAATTTGAAGCTGGAAATGCTTGTTTGATTTGTTGTGCAAGCAATGAAATTGACTGGTACATACTAATTGCCATATCTGTGGAATCTCATATGACTTTATGCTGCTGTTGCAGGTTGTTACAATTGTATTGCTGGAAAAGATGGTGCTGAACTGTGTCTGGAACAGTTGGTCACTGAGGGGGCGGGGCCATTCTTGTCAGGCCCATTTCAGAGTCCAGGTGAAATGTCTGGACTCTGGAATGAACCTGAAAGGGGACAAAGTTGCTTAGGCCTTGCCAAAGATTCTAGGTCCCCTTGCATAACCAGTGGTGTCACTGGGTGCACCAAGGGACTCAGAGGCCTCTCAATGTCCTTCGCAATGCAATCCAGGCTCTCCCTACCCCCTGTCCCTGTGGTGCTACTTACCAGAGGAAGGGGACATCAGGGGTGTGAGTGTATCCCAATTCATGTTGTGAAGGTGTAGGTTGTTGCGCTGCCGGCCCAACCATGAAGCCACCTGATGAGGCTTACATCAGTGAGAGATGGCGAGAGGAGCAAGGTGGTGGTGGATTGAGGGTGTCCTCACTCAAATCTGCCACTGCTGCCTCCCTCCAGCCTGCTGCGGATGTGAGCTGCATTGATCGGCTTCCTGCTCCCTCGAGTAAGAAACGGATCATCTGCCTCCTTACTGTGCTCTTTGCCCAGTTTTCTCAAACTGGGAAGGGTGGGGGTTTCAAGTTTGTCCCTTGTTTGACCTTCCGCTTGTCAGAAGCTGTCCAAACGCCCGGCATTTTTAACAACAAACTTTCAACAGAAAGGAAGAAGTGTTGCAGGGATGGGGAGGGAGGGACATAGGTGACAGAGTCACAGAACCGAAGAGGCTTTGAAAGAGGCGGAGAAGAAGCGTGAAGTGCTGGCGAGCTTGTTTATGACTGCATGTAGCTCTTAGGATAAGGAACCGTAGCCTCTCTTTCTCAACAGGGTGTTTAAAACTCTTTCAGTTTGCAAGTCCTGACAGTGTTACAGGACTCAAGTGCCAAGAATCTCCTGCAGGCTGCAGCCCAGCTCATGTACCAAACCCTGCTGTTGGCCTCTACCCCAGAGCTCATCATGCCACTCAACCAGATACCATCTTCCTTCATTGTGCTTGCTGATATCTGTCATTGGCTTTCTGTTGAATGGTGTGCAGCCTTGGAACTTAGCATACATCTCCATTTAGCCTTTACGTGATGCATTCCTTTTGTTTCTGTTTAAATGTTGTTGTATGTCTTTTTTTCTTTCTCTCTTTCTTTCTTTCTTTCTCTCTCTCTGGACTTTTTCCTTGTCTGTCCACACTGTTGCGCTGACCCTGTCCTGACTACTCATTTCCTGCTGCCTATAGTATCCATAAAGTGCAATCTGCTGACCTGAGGAGAGTCTCTGCTCCCCCTGATTCCTTCACCGTGTAAGTACTGTACTTGTTTTCTTTCCCCCTTTTCAAGCGTCCCCAGTTTCCCTTCCACCCTGCATGGTTTGTTGTACTAATTCTCCAGCCATCCCGAAAAACCTTCATCCAGACCCAGCATGTCTGACAATGCACTACCCAGTGTCTAGGTATACCATTTTTTTATTGGGGAGGGGGCATCTAGCATTAAACCTGCCAAAATGTTGCAGAGCCAGGGCAGAGGCTGTCAGATAAAAGGCAAAATCTGGTGCATCAAGGGCAAAGCCAGGCTGGAATCTAGCAGATCAAGGACAAAGGAGAAACTGGTGGGTAAAGCCTGGCAGAGAATTTGGACTTGATTGGCTTTTCAGATCCCAATAACTGGTTTCCTGTCAGAACACATTTTTACTGGTTGGGCATTACAAGTGCCCAGGGCATTATCATTATTACTCACGTGGCTTATCTTTTTGTTGTAATGCCTTTCAGAGCAAGCTTTCTGGAAAAGATGCAGAGCAATTATACCCAGTGGCGTCGCTTCGGTAGGGGCGGGGCTGTAAGTATCGCTCTGTCGTAGTCCCTTTACCGAGCAAGCAGGAGGCGGCCCCGCCCCCTCACTGTCGGAGCCATTCCCTGCGGAGAAAGCAGCAGGCAGGGTCTCTTGCCTGCTGCTTTCTCCGCAGGGGAAAGGCTCCGACAGTGAGGGGGCGGGGCCGCCTCCTGCTCACTCGGTAAAGGGACTACGACAGAGCGATACTTACAGCCCCGCCCCTACCGAAGCGACGCCACTGATTATACCTAGTTTCCTCCCCTCTACAAGTGACTTTGTCTACCAAGGTCATATTCACACATATACACTTCAGTCCAACTAAACGTGACTCTTTCTCTGACTCTGAAGTGAGAAGTCTAAAATGAGAAGGAGCAGTAGTGCAGACTTCCTTCCATCATTCCAGAGCCATCTCTGTATATCTCCCAACCATCTTCCATTAAAAATATAAAATCTGCTGGCCATTAAGGAACATTAATTCAGCATCCTGACTAGCTGCTAACCAGAAATCTTCCTTGCAAAATAAATAGCTAGCCAGCAGCCCAAAACAATATGCTTTCTTTCTAATTCTAAGGGTGCCTTTGTCCATCACAGGAACGTTACGAACGCCTTTGCCCATCACAAACGGGAAGTTAAGAAGAGCTCAGGTCTGAGATATCCACTCATGATACCACTGGGTCCCTCCTTTGTACTTCGTACAAATGTAATGTATAATTTTGTACACTGGGAGTGCTGGATTAGTGGTGAGCAACGGGGTGAGCGCTCGTTGCTTGGCCAGCTCCTGCCAACCTAGCAGTTCCAAAGCATGTCAATGTGAGTAGATAAATAGGTACCGCTTGCGGGAAGGTAAACAGTGCTCCGTGTTCCAGCTGCATGCTACGTGCTGCGGCAAGGAGAGTCATGCCGGCCACATGACCACAGAGGCGTCTTCGGACAACGCTGGCTCTTCGGCTTTGAAATGGAGATGAGCACCACACCCTAGAGTCGGACACGACTGGACTTAATTGTCAGGGGATGCCTTTACCTTTACCTTAAGCTATGAATACCCTCCAGAATAACTCCTATAGGAATACTGAACATTGCTCTTGTGAGTGTAGCCCAGCTCTTACATGTGGTGACTGTAACTATATGTCAGCTTCCATCACTTGTTGGCTCTCTCCATGATAGTGGGTTTGTTTTCCCATTATGAAACCAGTAGCTATCAGTACACTAAACCCCACTCACCATGTGAATGGGACATGCAAACTAGATTAAAGCCAACAAAGTTAAAGTGTCCCCAAACAGAGCAGATGAATGCCAACCTTCAACATGTTTGCAGAATGATGCCACCTGAGTGTGAACCAGAGCTCATGATTTTGAGATACAGAGAGGGGAATTGGGACGCAGAATATGGTGCCCCTTTTCCTTGAAATCTGCTGCCTGAAATCAGCTGTCTGTTGCTTCATGGCCCAGGAACTGATTTTGGATTCCACTTGACCTCACTGCCTAACATTTTAAATATCCCAGTTAATTTTGGATGTCAGGTCAAGGCATGACGAACATGGCAAGTTTTATAAAGGGACCCAAGCTAATTTGTTAGTCAAAGATATTCTGTATCTGCAGATCTGAAAAGAATAGATTAATCAGGCAGCTGCACTACGACTGACAATTAGTGTGTCTGATAAATTATAGCGCAAACCCAAGGGGCACTAAGGAAATTGGATTTGGGATGTTAGTTGCTTTGAGATTCAAATGTTCGTCTTCAGCTTGGCAACGTGTTGTTTCTGAAATCCTGTTGGAACAATATGGAAGGAGAGATTCTGAGGAATTTGAGTGGCAGTAGATAACCTTCACCTGCTCCAAAGTCATCTTACAGAATTAGTCTTGAATTTTGGATAGCAAAGTCTACAGATTCTTGGCCTGTGTTCCATATCTTTAATTGGCATGACCTTCATTCCAGTTATATTGGAGATTTTGAACTGGCATTAAGCACATGCATTTCACATACTCGCTTGCAAAGGGAAGGTTTGTGTGCTGCTTTTTGTAAATATTGGCAAACCTCAAAAATTACCTTTGACTCGTTGCTGCGCCCACAAAAAGCATCTTGCTGCATTCATTTCATTTTCTTTGCTAGCCCAGAGTGTTCATTCTTTTCTAATAAACAGCTATCAGATACAAGTGCTTTTCTCTTTATATTTGGGCAGGCAACAGTAATGGGACATTTCTGACCATATACAAATGTTGTGGGAGTTGGAGATTTTAATCCCATTTACATCTCATATGCAGACAAGGAAAGCAATTAAGCCTAGTTGCTCAAGTAGCCAATACTAATTATTCATATGAATGGAGAAATTATACTGGAATGTTTCTACCCCCTAATTGAGAGCCACCCTATTCACTTTTACCCACAACCTCACTTTTATAGTCTCCGAGGGGAAAGTTCCAAAATTGTAATTCATATGAATTCAGGAAGGCAGGTTTGGGGACAGGCCTGTAGCCAGAAATGTTGTGGTGAGGAGACTAAAGGGGCAAGGAATCATCACAGAAGAGTCCATAAACTCACATATTCTAATATGTTTAATTATATTTAAGACCAGGACACTGGAAGATGGGAGCAAATTTATATTTTAGTGAGCAACTGGGTAGAATACTGCTTGCATGCTTTATTATTTTATTTCCACAAGTAAAAAAAGCTAAAAGTAAATGCACAGAAAGGGGCCTGACATATCTCTGAAGGGCAGGCCCCCCACAGATCCCCCCCATTTGGGGGTAAGATATTGGGGGTTAGGACCTGCTATTGCAAAACAAGATCAAAGAAAAGTTTAATGGAGGAGGGAATATGTGTAGGAATGAGATGGGCAGCCCAATCTTAACCAGCAGTGGGCCCACGCAGCCCACCCTGTGTCCAGCGCTGGGAAGGAGCAGGCAGGAGGTCTCCTCAAGGAAAGGGGACATTCGTCCTCTTACCCCAGGTAAGGCCTCAGCTAGATTAATGGCATCACCTGAGGATAGGATTGCCCTGTTAGGCAGCTACCGGTAGTTAAAACTAGCAAAACTGGCTTTGTTTAGAAGGGCATTTTGGCTGATGACTGTTGTTGTTTAAATTGTTGGCTGTAGGTTAATGGTATTTTATTAATTTAGCATTTTATTTGTTTTTTCTGTATTTATGCATTCATATTCTCTTGTTGGACACCATTGGGAGTATTTTTAGACTAGTTTGGAGGATTATAGATCTCCGTTTCTGGAAACAGGGAAGCTGAAAACCATTGTTTTGGAAACATTTTCAATTGACCTCCTTCCGAAATATCTGCTTTTTCATGCTGGTCTCCCTTTGAAGCTCTTTTGTTGAAAAATGGAGACTTTCAGGTCAGTAACAGGGTGTGCTGGGAGACTGAAATGTTCTCTCTCCGGTTTGTGGCAGCTGCCATTTTTGATATCAGATTTGTGTCCATTTATTCTTTTGTGTGGTGACTGACCTGTTCATCCCGTGTAGAGAGCAGAAGGGCATTGTGGGCAACCCGCCAACAAGACTGTCACCATTCTTCAATGAAAGAATTTCAAAGGGAGATTCAAGGGCAAAGCTGCCAGAACAGAATTGACTGTTGGCATTCGAGTCTTTTCATTTAGGACATCACTGGGACCAGGATGTTCTCTCCCACTAAGTGTGTCAGGTTAGCATATCAAAGCCTGGTGTCACCAATTACTGCTCTTGTGAATGGTCGCTGCACTTATGTTCACTGGAGCCTTTAATTATGCCATGGATTGTACCTCTTGCATTCCCTACTCTTTTGGCCCCACAGTTTACCAGTTTCTCTCTTTATCCACATGTAGATATCTAAATCTAATCTCTGCCACTTGAGGATAGTACCTGAAGCATCTGGTGAAGTGGACCCTAGTCCATGAAAGCTTTTGCCACAATCAAACTCTTATACATTCAGGTGCCACACGCTTCCTTTTTTCTGTGCTGTGATGGCATCTCATTTTATGTTTTGAACGAGGAAAGGATTGTCAAATAAAGCCTCATTTTTAATGTATCACTTCTTAGCTCTGACAAGGAAATCTCAATAGCAAGGTTAATTATTTTTCTTTTGTGTTTGCTGTTTTCCTTCTCCCCATTGTTCTGAAGGGATGGGCATTTAATTAGTTTTGCATGTTTGTTTCTTCTTCAGGAGATAGGTAATTCATTAATCTGTCACTGCAAACATGTCCCAGGAGAGTTTTGTATTTTCTGAAGTTTAATTTTTAGGGTTTTTTTTTTTTTAGGGCAGCGGATTTCTCACCGAATTGTAATAACAATGTTATTATTTTGATGGTGTGATGAAGACTGTTTTCTTAAAAAAAAATCTGTCAGAAATATGTGACTGGATTCTTCCTGTTGTCTGCCTTTATTCAGACACATGCAGGAGAAGATATGGTTCACAGGACTTGCTAATAATTGGAATGAGAATAAAGGTGTGTTTAATTAAAAGTTCTCCTCTAGCTGAATTTACCTGCTGCTGTGGCAGAAATCTTGTTGGGATGTCAGATGAGGGCTTCTGGATCAACTGCTAGCCTAGATTATCTCATTTTCTTTTCACATGTCACTGGAGGCAGAAATGCATGGCCAAAATAGAATAGCTGCAGCATTTCCATAGGATATGATGAACCAGCCAATGCTGGAAGTCGTAACTTCATCACAACTGTGCATTGTATTGTCAGAGCTGTGTATGTGCTTTACGCCTCTTTGGGACTGCCATGTATGGTCAAGGGATGGAGCAGGAACTGGCCCTTGAAGGAAGATAAGCTCAGGTGGTGTTACCTTGTGTTATCTTGCCATAGTCTGTACTGCTAAGCTTCTAACGCGAGGAGAGGAGGTTTATGTATGCTTTGATCTGTCTCATCTTTCCACCAATCTTTTCTCCTGGCACCCTGAGGTGGCTCCTCTTTGACCAAACCCTTCCAAAATCTTCCTTCTAACGATAGACCATTCTTGTCTCTCACTGCCTGTTCCCTTTTGGGTATGTCTCAGAGTCTTTTCTAGGGACCTAAACATATGTGTATACCCAGTAGCCCTTAGAACATTCACCTCTCTTCCTTTTTGTGCTTTCGGGGCTTTCACGAAGTTTCACAAAGTTTTGTTATAGTCCCTTGCCATCAGCACCACCAGCACTATGGGAGATGAGTCACTTTCTTGCCCAATCTGATTCTTCCATACTCCTTCAGAGTACCTTCAGATTGATTGCTCTGCCCATTTCCAGTTGGCAGTTTCTTCTTCTTCTTCTTCTTCTTCTTCTTCTTCTTCTTCTTCTTCTTCTTCTTCTTCTTCTTCTTCTTCTTCTTCTTCTTCTTCTTCTTCTCTCTCTCTCTCTCTCTCTCTCTCTCTCTGTGTGTGTGTGTGTGTGTGTGTGTGTGTGTGTGTGTGTGTGTAAATGTACCGTATTTTTCGCACTATAAGACGCACTTTTTCTCCCCCAAAACATAGGGGGAGAAAAGCGTGCGTCCTATGGTGCGAAGTAAACATCGGGGGGAGGCCTGCAGAGGCTCGCGCAGGCCTGCGCGAGCCTCTGCAGGCCTGCCCCGATGTTTACTTCGGCCCCAAAGAGCGTTTTTCAGCCATTCCGGAATGGCCGAAAATCGCTCTTTGGGGCCAATGGGAGGCCTGCAGAGGCTCACGCAGGCCTGCCCCGATGTTTACTTCGGCCCCAAAGAGCGATTTTCGGCCATTCCGGAATGGCCGAAAATCGCTCTTTGGGGCCAATGGGAGGCCTGCAAAGGCTCGTGCAGGCCTGCGCGAGCCTCTGCAGGCCTGCCCCGATGTTTACTTCAGCCCCAAAGAGCGATTTTCGGCCATTCTGGAAATGGCCGAAAATCGCTCTTTGGGGCCGAAGTAAACATAGGGGAGGTCTGCAGAGGCTCACGCAGGCCTCCCCAAAGCCCCCACAGCCCTCCCCGAAGCCCAGGTAAGGACAATTTTTCCCCCCTCTATTTTATGTTCCATAGGATGCATGCGTCCTATGGACCGATGCGTCCTATGGAGCGTAAAATACAGTATGTATTCACAGAAAATTCTACCCCAGATTCCTTCAGGAAGTCAAAGTTCCTAACAATAAACTATTTATAAATACCAACGTTCAAAAATCATACAAGAAGACAGAATTTATTTAGGTGTAGGAGAAAGTGGTGGAATAGTACAGCTGGCAGATGCAAGGATCTCAATTGGTGTGGAGGGTTGCTGGGTTTGGGGAGGTAAATAGGAGGGTATGCCAGATATGACCAAATTGGTGATAGTGGGTAACTCAGTGGATGGGTTAGCTGGGGAAATGTCTGCTCTGGGTGCGATTGCATTCTTCTAAATAGATCAGATTCATTGTTCCAGGCAGAGACGTCACTAGGGCGAGCGCTCCCCCAGGGCGGAGTGCGTGTGTCACCCTAGTGACGCCTTCCCTCGACACAGCCCCTTTACTAATCTTCGGCGCAGCCATAGGCTGCGTCGTGATTGGGGGGGGCACCGCTCCGGGCGCCCCCTCAATCGTTGCAGCCGGCTCAGGGACGTCTTCCCCGGCCGGCTGTCCTGGGCCTTCTGAGGAAGGTCCGCTGCGTGAATGTTATTTATAATGTTCTTTTGCGCATGCGCAGACTGTTCCTGAGGGAAAAGGGCAGCCCTTTTCCCTCAAGAACGCTCTGCGCATGCGCAAAATGGTCCAGAGTGCAGCAGCTCTAGTGTGGATGGGAATGATCCATTCTCTCATTCAGAACACCTATTTTCAAAGAACTGCACTGGCTATCTCTTTGGGTCCATTTCAAGATGTTCCTGTTAAATTTTAAACTCTAAACAGCCTGCGTCCTGATTATTTCAGGGCCTTTTTTGTTTTAACCCCAGAACTTTGGAATGTCCTCTCTCCAGTGTGTTACATGGCTCTATTTTATTTTCCTTTCAACTTTATTCTGGCTTTGATACTTGATTTGGTAGATTCCATTGCTTACTATATATTTGTTTTGGGATTTAACTGTTCCGTGTTGTTGTTTTTAACTTGTAAACCTCTTTAATAATTATACATTGAAAAGCAGTTCAGAAATGTTTTGGATCAACAAGATATGGATCAGTGGAATGAAGAAAAATGGCTTTGGTGGGGAGAGTTTATAGAGTTCTCGCTATTTCTCCTGAATTTCATTTTTGTTGATTAGTTTCTGGTGCTTACTGCCCGAATACATACATCTGGATTTCATGCTAGGCAGAAAGAGCAGCTGAAAATCCATCTTTCCAACACATTGAAAATGCAACTGTTTAGCAGAGTTCTTGGCATACAATGTAGAATTCCAGCAGAGTTCAGTGTCATTAGTACTGCCTAATACAAATGAGTATCGTTTTTGCTCTGCTCATGATCCTTGGGTGTTAATGGGGCAGAACCTCTTGGGTAAATATATTGCCGTCGTGTTCTCCTGTTGAAGGCAAATGAAATGTGACTTTCTGGTCTAAGGGTGTGCTCAGGGGCATCGCTGGAGCGTGGCGGGGTGGGCGGGGCGCCCCGGGTGACGCGCGCCACGGGGTGACGCGTGCACCCCGCGCGCGCCACCTCCGTGACGCGCGACACCCTTCAGACGCTCCGAGGCAAGAAGCCCTCAAAACGGGTCTGTGCATGAGCGAAAATCCGGGAAATACCCGGATGGACGCGCTGCCTGGGCCTTCTTTCAAGGGTCGGACGCTCCGAGGCTGGCTCCCGGGCCGGCCTCGGAGCGTCCAGAGGGCGATGCGGGAGGGGTCGTCCCCCCCCCGCACCGCAATATGGTAGCGTCACTAGGGTGACGCGCGTCCCCTGCCCCAGGGTGACGCGCGTCCTAGTGACGCTACTGGGTGTGCTTCTTGTTGTGTGTGTGTGTGTGTGTGGGATTGTGGTCAGATATTTCCAGTAAACGGAACCAGTTCAGGGCAGCAAACAGGGTTTAAACAAATGTGATCATGGAAAGTGTCATAAAGAATCTTCGTTTTCAATTACAGGGAGGCAAATTTAAGCCAAACTTCCTAACTATCAAATAGCAATTGAACTGTTTGTGAGTTCAAATTACTTTCTTTGGAGAATTTCTGCCTTGGATGCTTTGGCCAAAGGGAATCCCCCTTAAAGGTCACTCTGCATATTGTGATCACTGTGCTGAGCTCTCCTGAAATAGCCTCATGTGTGACATGTTCTTCACAAGAACATAAGAAAAACCCTTCTCTCCTGCCATTGCTCTCCTGCAGCTGTTGTTCAGAGACATCTGCACTGAACCTGGATGTAGCGCATAGCTATCATGACCAGAAGCCATCGACAGACCTGCCCTCCATGACATTGTCCAACCCCCTTTTAAAGCCATCCAAGCCAGTGGCCATCATCACATCTTGTGGCAAGGAATTCCATAGACTAATTATATGCTGGGTGAAGAAATACCACCTTTGGTCCTCCCTTAGTCTCCTGTCTATGATGATCCCAGGTGTGAAAGAGAGAGAAAAAACGTCCCTCTGCCCACTCTGCACCATCATAATTTTATAAGTCTCACCCCCCCCCCAATCATCATATTTGCAAGCCAAAAAGGCCCACACATTGCAACCTTTCCTTGTGAGGAGAGAGGCTTGCTGTATGGCTTGCCTTCTTCATGTGGAAAGAGTTTCTATACCATGTGGAGACTTTTGTGATGAAAGCTACATGACAGGCTGCCCAAAAATTATGACTGCTGTATGGAGCAGCCATCATGCAGAGCAACTACAATGTGAAGGCAGTTTCAAATGGTCTCCAGAATGGGATTATACCATGTAGACGACTAGCCCCTTCTAATTCTGGGCCTGTTTGCATCAAGGTCCCATGTAGAGGACAGAACTAGTCTCAGTTTTCAGGATGGTCAATGTTTAGTTTTTCACAGTCTGTAAAGTTACAGAAATGTGTTCCCTCAGACACAGGCCATCCAATTAAATGTTCACATTCTTAGATTTGAACAATTTTGTTATCTAGTCCTTGTGAAAAATTGTATTTTTTTATAACTTTTATTGACTACCTGTCCATTAAAAAATGCTCATAGAGGACAGTGTACAAAAAATGAAATCAAAGTATGTAACTATCTCACGAACTTTATGACAGCAAAAAAATCATATAATTACAGCTCTATCCAGTGCAAATCCCCCCACGGCGATGCAGCAACACTGGCACGCGCTGCGCTGCATCCTTCAGGGGATTTGGGGCTGTTGCAGGTCTCCTCGGGGTAAGGGGACATGTGTCCTCTTGCCTGGTAAGCCCCAGCAGCTGCAACAGGTCAACTCGGATCTGCGCCAGCAATATCGCTGACGAAAGTCTGTGTTGATCCATGCAGGTGGATCAAGCCTGGGAAGGGGGTTTGGATATAGTGCATACCGCCGATCTTGCCCTCTCCCAAACCTGATCCATCCACCTTCGTTGTTGCCTCCCCCTGCCCCATTTAGCCCCTTCCCCACCCTCCCCCCGCTCCAGTGCCAGATGTTCCTGCTCTGGCTGGCCTCCTGACGACCGCTGGTGTGCGCAGGAAGACTTCGGCCTTCCCGCTGGTGTGCCGGCTCCCCGCAGTGTTGCAAAAGTGCTTTATGGCGCCAGTGCATCACTTAGTGTGGATTGGGCTGTTAATGTGGATTGGGCCATTAATAGCAAAAGCAACATCTAAACTAAAACAGTACCTATAGCAAACATTTTTAAAGCCCACTCAATATTTAATTTCAGAAACTCATATTTTATTCTGAACTGTAGAGAGCAATGCTAGAGTAGTCCATCACATTGATCTTAATTTCTCAGTCAATCACCTTTTCAACATTAAAAAAAAATTTGTCCGTGTCAACAAAGGCTCAAATACATTTGCAAATGATCTGCTGTTATGCATGGGTGGCCTTCTTCTCCTTCCCTTGTATATGGAGTCTCCTGGTCTACAAAAAAAAGCAGGTAATTACGTTAGATGAGATGTCCGAATGCCAGTTAAGGTAGACAGCTGTCCCCTGAAGCTGTGCTGGAAGTTATGGGTGCAGCTGTCAGACAAATCATGACAGCTTGCCTTGCATGCAGACTGTTTTTGACATCACAGGGCACCTGGTCAACACAGCTGCTGCTGTTCAGTGCTGCAAAAATTATTGTTTGTTTGGGGTATTGCTAAAACTATAATTGTTTCTGCTGGTATGGCTCACTATTTATAATTCTTCAAAATGATAGCATATCCTTGAAAGTTGTGGTAGTTAGTTTCAGGATGAAATAGTGCTATGCCCTGCACCCATCCATCTGAGTTTAGCAACAATAGTAATGATGATAAAAAAAGTGCTTTATTTGCATTTAATGAATGAAGAACGCCAAAACAAAAAGGATAAAGTAAATGGCAGAAAATAAGGCAAAAGTTAGCTTTTGGTGAATAGGTTGGGCAAAGGATGGCACAGAGGTAAAAAAAAGAAAGCAGAAAAACAAGCCATAACATGGCTAGCTGAGTGCTTTCCCTACCCTAGGTGCTCAATGCGAATCCAGGATCTTGATCCTTAAACCCACATCCCGTCAGGCAGGCATTTTCCATACTGCATGCAACACAGTTGTTGAGAGACCAGAGCAAGTGTGCAAAGGGGGATGTGTGACCCGCTTTTTATAGCCCCTGTCGTGTTAGCCAAGGTTTATCTGTGGGATTGGACACTTGGGGTCACCTGGGCCCCTTGAATGTCCTGTTCTTGGAAATTAGGTGTAGACCTGTAAGTTGGAGAAGATGAAAAAGGGCAAACAATAAACAACAACAGAACAAACATGGCTGCTGCACCCAAGTGACTCAGTCAGCAGTCATGACAGTCTAAAATAAGTCTAAGGCAGGGGTTCTACCAGTGGTACTTGTACCACCAGTGGTATTTCGGCCGACTGCTGGTGGTACTTGGACTGCCAGCTCGCCAGAACCCTGCTCTGGCGCAGTGCTTTTGGTACCGCGTTTTTGCTCCCAGGAGGCTCCTTCCTTTGACTGAGCCACTTGGGAATGCTGAGAAGGACCATCCCACCTGCCCAGAGCCTCCTACCTGTGTTTTCTGGCCTCTGAAAACCCGGAAGTAACTGGCGATGATGTCATCACCAGTCACGTCTGGTGGTACGCAGCAGGAGAGTGGCACCAGAGGTGGTACTCGGCCAGGAAGGGGTTGAGAACCCCTGGTCTAAGGTCTAAATAGGAAAAATAGACCAAAGGGGGGGGGGTAGGGATTTTCACCACAAAAACTTAGAAATGGTTTGTATTCCACCTAAAGAAATGCTTGCAATGAACGGACAAATTATACCTTTCCAAGCCCATCGCTGTTACCTGCAGTTATAGACTTCCTCACTCTGTGCCACTCCCAAGATGAAGACAGCCTGCCTTAAGGGACTGTTTTAACAGGGAGTTCATTCTCAAGTTCTTTTTGTTGTTTCTTTAAAATATGTCCGGAGGTGACAGAAGGTCTGTTTATAGCAACCAGCCAAGATAAAAAATAAGCTGTTTCAGAAATATCTGCTAATTGCCTTCTCGGTAGACTTTGCTGGAAGAAGGTCAATGGCAATATGTCTTGTTAGGTCAGCAAGGATCTTTTTTAAGCTCAGGCATAATGATATAATAATTCACAGTTTATTTTTTGAAATGACAGTGCTTTTTTCCCTTGAGCTTGGTCGAACAAATTAACTGAAATTTGCTCAGTCCCTTTGGGAGACATTTTTGGTCTCACTTTCTGTCCCTAGCCCCTGGTATGACCTCTGCTGTGAATGCAAGGAAAATAGTTACATACCACATTTTGGTATATCTGGGTCCATTTTGTACACTGAGAACCATTCCTGGGTCTGTGCTGAAGGCTCAAATCAAACACATGTGCAAATACTTTTGCAGTGGTGTACTTGTTTTTTTCTTTGGTAAATAGCAAATGTGCAAGGGGGGGGAATCTGGATCTGAATTGTAGTGGGACCATGAGTTAAAGCCCCCTTTCCCTGCTACTGTCCCAAATCAGCCTGGGTACCCCATATGTGCTATTTAACGAAGAAAAAACAACCCCCCAGTGGCATAGCATGTGTTTCAAGTAATGGGTAGTTTGGCTTTTAGACCTAGCACCAAGTATTGATTAATTGTAGGGCATTGCCATGTTACAAACTGGTTGGTTTTATACCAGATGAACTGAGATCATGAGAAAACCTTGAGAATTGTAGTTTGGTGAGCGTGCTGAGAATTTGGTTCCAGATCCCTTAACCCTCCTCAAATAAAACTACTACATGTACATCCATGGGTTTCTCTGGGGAGAGGAAATGAATATTAAAGCTTTCTGTAGTAGAGACTACATCCTAAGTAGGGTGACTCCCTTCTCCCAGTTAGGCTTGGAATTGGGCTTACTATGAATTTCCACCCACTCAGGAAATAGCTCGTGTTTTCTGTTCCCAATTCCAAGCCTGTTGCAGATCCTATCACAACCTTATTATTATTACTGTATTCCATCAACCCTCCATGAATGTTCAATTCCCTCTCACCCACCCCACCTGCTTGCTAGTTTGCCTGCCTGCCTCCCAAATCCCTTTCCTACATTTCCTACTTATCTTTGTTGCTGCTGCTGTAACAGAGGAAGGGAGTGAGATCTTTCTTCCCCCTTCTCTCCGATGCCTGATACGCTGCTACAGCTGAATGTCGGACAGCACTGGGAATTTCTTAGCACAGTGTTGATAAAATGGCATTTTAACAGTGCTCCTTGCATCTAGCATAGGAGTGTGCCAGGCATCAGAAAGGAGAACGACAATACCCCCTCTTTCTCCATGGAAAGAGCAGTAGAAAAGGTGAGAGAGAGTGAGAGCAGGCTTGGTGGCAGCTGGAGTACATGGCTAGCAAGCAAGGAGAGTGAGAGATGAGGACCGAGGGAGAGTTCAAGTTCCTTTCTGGCTACAATTTTGAATCCAAGCTAGAGAGAAGTTGTCTTGTCTGATCCCAACTTACCCTGTATCTTCCTTCTAAAACTGTTTGTTGTACTATAAATGACATTCTACATGCACTACTATGTGCTTTCTGGACTAGTGATGGGTGAGCTCCCTATGGGTTTCATAGACTGGCAAAAATAGGCCAGACTACTTTCCCCCAAATTGGGAAACAGCTTGGTTTATTTCCAAGCCTGTCTGAATTTGGCCACTTAACACCACACCCTCTCAATCTAAGGTCTTGCAAGGCTTCATAATCCCTGGCTGCAAACGCTTTGGGACCAAGGAGATGACTTGTTGGTGGAACACCCTTCCCCTCCACTGAAGAACCTTTGAGCATGAGGTCTGCAGCAGTGGGTTACACACGTTACATTTTTCATTACGACTTTATTTTTCATTTTAATATACCACCCTCTCCAAGGGCAGTATACATGACTCCTCACTTTCCTTTTTATCCTCACAACACCCCTGTAAGGTAGAACAGACTGATAGACAGTGACTGGCCTGAAGTCACCCAGTAAGCTGACTGACAGTAAGCTGACAGTAAGTGGATCCTAAAGGATGTGCAGCTCAGGATACGCAGCTCAGGATACGTGAGCCCTTTTGGGACAGAGAGCCATTTAATCATTTAATTTTGTCTGTAAACCGCTTTGTGAACATTTTGTTGAAAAGCGGTATATAAATACTGTTTAATAATAATAATAATAATAATAATAATAATAATAATAAGAAGAAGAAGAAGCAGCAGCAGCAGCAGCAGCAGCAGCAGCAGCAGCAGCTTCATGACAGAGCAGGAATTTGTACCCAGGTCTCCTTGGTCCTAGTGCAAAACTCTAACCACTCCACCACAGTGGCATATTTTGGGCTGCCTCTTCTTTTGCTCTCCCTGTTGAATTCAATGAATCAATATTTCTGCTGAACTCAACAGGGGGCTTTTATATGAGCTGGTGAAGAATTCAGGGGCTTCTACTGCTTGCCACTCCTTCAAGCTTTGTACAGAGGCTGAGCCTCTGAACCTCATTTGCAGGTTCACACCCAGCACTCTTTGCTGACATCTCTATTCTAGACTGGGCTGAATCATTTTTGTGTGTGTCTTGAATCAACAAGATATCCTGAATGTTTACAGTGGATCCTAAAGGATGTGCAGCTCAGGATACGTTTGTTCCTTTGTCCAGAGCAACCGTGACAGGCCTGTGATATACTATGAAGAGCAACACAGAAGTCAGTTTAAATGAGGTTCACTTGTGCTGGATTCAGGAATCTCTTTGGGTTCCTAGGTGCTAAAGGCCTGTAATAATAATCAGATTTATAAGTGGAAGCCACATGCTTAAAGTTCAGACTTTGTTCAAAATGGGCTTTTGACCTCTGTGATCTTCAAGGGCATACTCTTCTTCTGACTCAAAAGCGGAGCTATTTATTTGAATAAAACTTGGCTTTTGAGATTGGCAGCTCAGGGCCTGCGAGGCCCTGATTTTGCGTAGCATCCCTCTCTCGTTCCTGCTCAAACTCTTTTTTTTGAAAACCTGTGTTAGCCTTGACCCTGCATGCTCTTATGACAGATTCTTTGCCCTTTCTTGTAGTCCCCACTCCGTCCCAGAACGCCTGCGGATCAGAGTGAACAGAATTAGTTTACAGGATTATGAGGGACTGCATTATGACAAGGAAAAACTCCGGGAAGCTTGTGAGTATAACGACTAATTTGTTTGTTCCCTTATGGTGTATATTACTTGGTTAGGGGTCCATAAATTTTGACTGGGCTAGGTAGTAAACTACCTAGGTAGATTCTAGTTGCCAGCAAACCCTGCTGGCTTTCTTGCTTCCTACTCCACAGAAGCAAAGTAAACATCTTTCTCTTGTAACTGCTGCTGAATTTGGGGATTTTACAGGGTAGAACCATGGGTGGGTGGGTGGGTGGGTGGCACTGGCATCTATCAGTAGCTACTGCCCCCTCCTCACACCAACGATGCATCATAGCACAAGATGCAGCCTAGTGCCATTGGGGCCAAGTATTTTCCCTGCTTGATTTCCATATTTCTACAGGAAAATAAACAAACCATAGTCAAATGTTGTCATAGTCTAATTGTTGTTGATCTCTGATGGCCGTATTTGTGGGCTCCTGTCTTTGTTGTCTCATTAGTGAACGTGCAAAGGTCAACATTTAGATCTGTTTATTGGATTCAGATTAATGTGGACTATAGGCACTTTGCAAGCACAATGGTAGTCCAATCCTATCGCCTGCCATGCTGTAGCATGAAGGCAAGCCGTGGAGGCACGTGCTACATGTAATGGTTGGGGAACGATCAGGAAGCATGCGAGAGGTAAGGGAAAATTACTTCTGCATATGCCCACGATAGCCTATGGGTCTCCCCAGACCTATGCCAGCTATATAGTTGGCATACATTCGAGGAGAGCCATGGGGCGGGGTGGGCCGAAAAATGGGGATAGGATCTTGGGTCCCTTCGGGGAGAAAGGCAGGGTAAAAATATTGTAAATAAAATAAAAATAAAATAAATCTGGCACACGTGACTGCCACCAGATCCACCCTTTCCCTCCACCAACATGCCCCTGGTTCCTCCCCTGGTTCCTCCTCTCCCTGACCACTGACCACCCCCACCTTCAGTGTATCTCCTTCGGCAGTGGCTAGGCACTCCGGTGGTATGTGCACATGGTCTCCAGCCATTCTCACTGGTAGCCTTGTTTCACCTTGTTGCATCATCACTGTGTCTGCAGTGCCAACAGGAGAGGGCCTTCCACTGACAGAACACTAGTTCCATCAGCGGAAGGCGCCCATAGGATTGGGCCCTAAGTCAGGCTACTTTCTGGAAAAAATGAGTTCAAAGTCATCCTGCTTCAATTGATGAACAGGCTACTGGGCATTTTTTCTGAGCCTAAACCGGTAACGTCAGGTGAAGGGGAAACATGAATCACAGTGGATTTTAAAGATTTGCAATGGCCTGCTGGGGATACACCATGATTCTGTCATAGCCCAAATTTGTGTGAGGGTCTTCTCTAAAGTATAATTGGCACAACAGTTAATTGTAACAGTTAATCCAGCCCTGATGTTCACAATTAAGCAAAATGTCTGCATGATTAAATATGCACTGATCTTGCATATCCTTCTACTTCAAGTTTATTATTTGGCACATGAAAATATTAGGATGTCTGAGCAAAGCATCACGGTGCCATGAAGAGGACAAATCTAGTGGCAACTGGCAGTTATGGTAGCAAAAAATGCAACTCCTATTTTCAGGGTCAGGGGCCTTTTAAGAACCACGTGTTAGGGGTGATGGATGCTTCCATCATGACCTGCTTGTGAAGTTCCTTGAGGCAACTGGCCAGTTTCCATTAGTGGACGGAATGCTGAACTAGATTGTTAGCCTCAGTGTTACAATGTGCAAGTGATATGAATTGCAATGCTTCTCCTTTAAGGACCGAATGGAAATACCCTTAGACTCATTAAGAAGATTCTCATTACTTTCAGTGAATCATGGAGGAGATCTTATCACCCTAAAGTCTTTACAACCCCACTGAGCAAAACAATAAATCATTACTGGAGGAAGTACCACAATAATTAATTGTCATATGCATGGTATAGAAGTCAAAAGAAGAGGTCAGCTTGAGCTGGCAACGCTGTTGATGACAACACCTTAAAATGAAGTCCCTTTCCTCCGTGACATGTACTGTGTCATTAATCAATGCAAGATGTGGCTGCTTGCGATAACACTTTAATAGAGTCTTGTTCATGCATCTGGCTCATTATTCATATTCAATTACAAGGATGGCTGTTTGTTATGTAACAAAGCTGCAGCTTCCTTTTTATAATATGGGATTCCCTGGTAATTACTGGATGGCAAATCTTCTAATTGGTTTGCTTATCTTCCTGTAGAAATATGGTTATTCTGTTTAGACAGCCTCCCGCTCCCAAACATGGGGGCACACACACCCCTTTTCCAAGGCTCACTGCCACACTTCCCCAGAGCCAAATGATGATGACCTCGATGAGAATATGGGGTCTAACAAGACTTTTGTTAGCTGCTGCCACATTTTCCATCCAGAAAATTGAAGCCTTCATCACAGGTTCGCCAAGCATTTTAGAGAAGAGAATTGCCAGGATTTATTTGGACGAAGAATGTTTTATTATCCCTACGATTATGCTTAAAAATGTCTAGAATCTGATGGCCACAGACTACTTTCAGTAAGAAACAACAAGGAAATTCTGTGGTGTTTGACTGAACCAGTGTTGGGGAATAGGTGTTTCTGCTTTGCACATATGTTTTGGAGGCTGTCTCGGCCCTTCATTAGTGGGGAAACTCTCCATTAGTGGGGAAATTTGAGGGACTAAGTGACAATGTCACATGTTACAGAGGGAGGAGAGTTGAATCACCATGAAAAATACCACACCATGGGGTATAATAAGGTTACTTTTAGACTGACCCTGTGGCTATTCAGAGTTGGAGTTTAGTCTATGGGAAATTCTGTATGATATACCAGTGTTGCAGAATAAAGCAAGTGTTCTATCACATGTCCAAATCATGCTTTTTTGTACACAGTGAGATGTCTCATGCATGCTACTAAGTGTTCACGTTACTCTATTGCCACGTGACCAGCAATAATGCACATTGGATTTGCCCAGGCATTGTGTATCAATTTTTGGTTATGTGAACAGACCCCAAATCTAACCTTCCCATGTCAAGAGGGGTTAGATCTAAACACAATGTGAATTACCGCGAGTCTTTTCAGCACATCAGACTTGGATCACAGCCCAATCCTAAGTGGGCGCCATGCGGTGGGGCCGCACAGCCCACACTGCATCCTAAGCCCACCAGCAGCAAGCTGGAGGTCTCCTCAGAGTAAGGGGACATTCATCCTCTTACCCCGGGTAAAGCCCCAGCTGCCGCAATGGGGCTACTCGGATCTGTGCGAGCTCTTGAGCTGGCGCAGACCGAGAAGCCCTGTGTCGGTGTGAAAGGCCTGGGAGGGGGGATAGGATATGACGTTTGCCAGCAACCCTCCCGGGCCCAATCCACCCACATCTCAGCCCTCCCCCCCCCTGCACTGCTCGAGCTAAACTTACCGGCTCCGTGGCACTGTCCTGGGGATTCAGCACCAGCAAGATGGCGCAGGCCTTCCCGGCAGTGCTACCTACTCTCTGGGTGTTGCAGTGTGCTTTACGGCATGTTTGTGACACCCAACTCCGGCGCTGCAGGAGAGCAGGATTGTGCTATCAGTCTCCAAATGGTGAGGGTCGTAACTCCTTCCTAATGTTCCCCTTTCAGTCTTCCCCACCTAAATAAACAGTAATGGAAGAAATCAGAACATGGAAACCAGTTAAGTGTGAGCCATTTTATTATCCCTCTGGGAGCACTGCAGGAAAGCTATTAAGATTTTTGCCCGAGACATGTCTTCATGATGGAGCATCAAATGCTTTGACACCACCGTAATAACCTGGATCATCCAAACTCTGAGTAAATAAATTTTGCTCTTCTTATTTGCTTGAAATACCAGTTTGATTCTATCAGTGGTCCCATCTAAAATTGAATTTTTTCTTCTGCATCTAGCAACTCATCATACACACTGTTCAGAAAAGATTAATCTCAGCTCTGCTGGAGGTAGACGTCTCATTTTGAAATCCTTCTGAGCAATTAAGTGATGCCATACTGTCCTTTGAAGGAAACATCCACATTTAGCTGATTCTTCTTTCTTTCTTTCTACCTACCTACCTACCTACCTACCTACCTACATTGAAAAACCAAATCCTGCACTCTCATCACTGAATGGCACAATATTGCTAAATGTAGTCCATGGATGCACTTAGAATCATAACAATTTAAATGTGAATTACACCTCAGAGGTCATCTAACCCAATTTTCTCCACTGAGGTGGGTTCAGTATAAGCAAATAATTTTCAAAAGATGGATCTGCACCACAGATGAGTTCATTTATTGAATTTAAGGTCTTACTGTGATGTAACATTTTCCATCAGGGGCATGCTTTTGGAATTGCTTCCATAGGAGCCTTCATGTGGCCAGGATCGGCCTTAGGTGCTGCGAGGCCCCCCCAATTGGAAACATTTTTTGCGGGGCCCTGGGTTCGCAGCCAAGGTCTGTAGAATCTTAGAGCTTTAAATACAATTTATTATGGACTTTATATCTCTAGAGTAGAATGGAAAGGAATCAAAACGTGCGCTTAAAAATGCATGTGAGTTAATGGACCAAATGGATCTAAACACATTTTAAAATTGCAAACGTGTAAGCCTACAAGTAAACAAACAAAATGTATAGATAACCTTTGAAAAGTAAATAGATTACCCTAGCGCAGGGCCCCCTTAGGCACGTGGCCCAATTGGGAGCAATTGGTCCAATTGGCTTAAAGCTGGCCCTGCTTGTGGCAAATGTTACATCACCTTTGATAATGTGTGAGAGGGGAATGGGGGAAGATCCATAGTCAGCACACAGAAAGAAACCAGTGTGCTGCCATCCTGAAGTCCATATCAACCAGTTCCAGTTACCACTTTAGTGGGGATAACTCTTGGAACAACTCTGGAAGAAGGCTGCACTGCATGCTGGGGGGGCGGCAGCGGCAACCAGAAGGCAAAATGGAGGTAAGTAAAAAACCATTTTTACTTACCTCCATGTAGGCCTTCTGGCCATGTATGTCCTCGGACCCACGCCAGTTGTGGAGAGGGCATAGGTCTGAGGACAGGAAAGGGGCATGACAGGCTGGGAAAGAGGAGATAGGATCATGGCGCAAGTCTCTGCCGCCGGGATCCACCCCCTCCCTCCCCTGAACCACCTCTTGTCCTCCCCATGCCCTGAAACACTCCCTACCTTCCCTTTCTCCTCCCATGACATGCCCCTGCTGCTGACTTACTGGAGTCGGCGCAGCCCAGGCTCTGTGGTGGTGGGGGTGTGGAGCTGCTGCTGCTTGGCAGCGGCTGTGACTGATCCAGCAGCAGCACAGTTTTCACCATTGCTTGACCTTTTATGACAGTTAATCGGGAGATACGTTGTCGTAAAAGGCCCATAGAATTGGACCAAAAGTGTAAAAGCAAAATACAATTGCTGAGATTCATAAAAATCATGCAAGGCTGTGATTACAAACACAGGAATACAGAAGTAGGGTATGATTCATACATGACATGATGTTTCTTCAATTCACGATTTGCAGCTAAGTTTGTTTTTATGTAGCCTCTCCCATATGAGAGCTTTTTCAAGTGCAATTGGCTTCATTTGTAGAAATTGGCTTCATTTGTAGAAATAACAGATGGGCCCCCATATCCACGGATTCACTATCCACGGTTTTAGTTATCCATGGATCGCGGGGACCCCCCCCCCAGGCTGTTACTTTTTTTCCAGTAAGCTTTGTTTCTTCCTTAAACAAACAGGAGAAGCAGCCTCTGGCTGCTTATTGCAGGCTAGTAGAACGAGACTAAGTCCTAGAGAGGCTCTGCAAGGTTAAGAGATACCTTGCAGAGCCTCTCTAGGACTTAATCTCGTTCTACTTGCCTGCAATGGAGGCTGCTTCTCTGTTTGTTTTAAGGAAGAAACAAAGCTTGCTGAAAGAAAAATAAGAGCTGGGGGGAGAGCGAGCATGCGGCAGGGCAGGTGGCCCTCAGGAAACCATGGAGGGGGTGTTTGCTCTTATCCATGGTTTCAAGTATCCACGGAGGGGCCTGGAACATATCCCCAGCGGATATGGGGGGAGTACTGTATAAGAAAGTTCATCATAGCAAAGAAATCTCTTCCATATTATTAATGTTTTTATCTGGGGTACTCAAGATGGTTACAGATGATGGTTTACCACGTGGTAGATGCTTGCAAACATACTGTGGGATACTTGCCAGGAAGCTGGTGGTTTATAGCATCTATAGCTTTTACCATTATATAAGATGGGCTCTCATGTGGTTTGCATACACTGCACCATATGTTTCCATGTAACCGCAGAACGTGATTGTCTGGAACCATGCAGCTGTCCTTAAAATTCCAAGCAGCTACTTTTTCATCCGCAAGAAGAGCTATAGCTCCTCATTTATAGTCATTCACAATTGCTTATATTGTTTCCGCATAATAGGCCTTTGCGTCACATGAAAATATACTCTCCTTTCTCTGCTGCTGAAAAATGTAATAGAAGAGGTATAAAAGAATAATGTGAGAATTTATGAGCCAGCCATACATTCCCTTAACACACTGGTTGGTTCCTTTAGAGGCACAGATTGTATCAGCTGTGCTCCAATGTTTATTGTTGTAAAAAGATAGAAATCAACTTCTAAGCAGCAGCTAATGCAAACTGACTGAACAAGAGCCAGGAAGCCCTTCAATGTGTTTATCATAGTTCTTGATTTTGTTTTTATTTTGGCACAGCAAGTAAACAGTAATAGAGAGTGAGCAGATTTTATCCTCAAAAAGAAGCACATAATGGAGTTCTGTCTCCTCAAAATGTAATGAATACAGCATTAAGGGGAATGATCTCCTCCCACTCAACATTACAATTCTTCGAGCCACATAGAGCAAGAAGAATTGAAATCTGATAAAAAGAGAAAGGTATTCAAAAGTGTTATGTTCTCTTAAAGTGGCAACAGTTTTCTTGAATGGTAAATTGTCTGGATTTGGAGTGTCCCAGGCCGTGGTCAACAATCACTTATGCTGGAGGACCAAGCCCCAAGCACCTCCCCCAAGTGACTGCTGACTGATCTTCACTGGAGTCGCTGGAGGTGGGGCGGAAAGCTATGTTCTGCAGCTTTCCGCCCCACCTTTACTCTCCGGTACGAGGCACCCTGCCCCCTCGTCGTAGGAGCCCGTCAGCGGAGAGAAAGCAACGCGCAGGAGAGTCCCTGCGCGTTGCTTTCTCTCCGCTGATGGGCTCCTATGATGAGGGGGTGGGGCCCCTCGTACCGGAGAGTAAAGGTGGGGCGGAAAGCTGCAGAACATAGCTTTCCGCCCCACCTCCAGCGACTCCAGTGCTGATCTTGCTGCCCCAGATTCAACTCCCTTCACCTCTTTGCCCTTAAGATGGCAACTGGGGAGTCAGGTGCACCCTTTGGGGTCCAAAGACCCAGAGATAGGGGCTGTCCCTGTTCCTGCAGGCAGCCCAATCCTGTGTAACATTGGGATCCACAACAGCGCGCTTTGCGCACTGCGGCGGATGTTAAACAGGATTAAGCTGCCCGCTTTGCATAGAATTTCACAGCCCATATCTTGCATTTCATAGCCTTATATATACAAATATGTCACCTTGTTTGTTTTTCACATTTATATACACCAAGGAGCTCAAGATGGCACCTCCCTCTCCCTTTATCCTAAACACAACCCCCTGCAGTAGGTTAAGAAATGGTGACTGGATTAAGGTTTCTCAGCAAACTTCATGGCTCAGTGGGAATTTGAACCCAGGTCTCCCTGGTCTAAATCCAGGTATGGTTAGCCCTGGTCTAGCCACTACATCACACTGACTTTCTATTTATGAGGGGCAATCTAAATTAATCTTTCTCAAAGTGTGCTCCTTGGAGTCCTGGGGCTTCCTGAGACCCCTTCAGGGGCTCCATGAGCACCCCATAACTGGCTGCCACCTGCCTCCTGCCTGGTTTGCTCATCTGTCCCTCCTGCCTCCCCTGTTCATTGCTCTCCTTCCTCATTCCCTTTCTGTTCTGGCTCTTTGCTGGGATTTGGTGTTGGGCTCAGTGCTGTGCCACTCTGTGCATATGCTGGCATTCTGGGGCTTCTTGAGACTCCACGCATGTGCTGGCGGGGCTCCCCAAGACTCCTTTTAGTGTAAAGATCTCCAGAGACCGGAACATTTGAGAACTGCTGGTCTGAACCATGACTGGGATTCTGATTTTGATGATACTGCTACCTGCAGTAGGCCACTGACT
Organism: Plestiodon gilberti rubricaudatus; assembly: GCA_026170595.1. Classification (NCBI taxonomy): domain Eukaryota; kingdom Metazoa; phylum Chordata; class Lepidosauria; order Squamata; family Scincidae; genus Plestiodon; species Plestiodon gilberti. The sequence continues at coordinate 114,692,386 of JANXHW010000005.1, forward strand.
TGTGGTTTTACCACTGTAGTGTAGACTTACCTGCATTTCCAACAAGAAAAACGAATTATTATAATTGAGAAGGTCTTTATCTTTTGTATTCTTATTATGGTTCTTATGCACAACAGCCTGCCACATGTTAGTGGCTGGATTTGACCGATTTAAAAATCGGGCAAGTAAGGCTGCTTTCTATAGTTGGCGTGTAGTGAATTATTATTATTAATATTATTATTATTATTTCTATAGCCATTCCTCTGGGAATTATAGTTGTTCGAGGAGATTGTGATCTGGAGACGTGTCGTATGTATGTGGATCGCCTTCAGGAGGTGAGTTGCTGCAAATAATGCTGCTTATAGGTGCATGCATGTCGTCATATCCAACAGATTGTTACCGTACAATCCTATACATGTTTACTCAGAAGCAAACCCCTCATTTTGTTCAATGGAGCGTCCTCCCAGGTAAGTGTGTTTAGGCTTGCAGCCGTACAGCTCAATCCTGACTCCCTGCCCATTGCCTTCTCTGCATGAAATGGCTCCGACGGTGAGGGGCGGGGCCACCTCATGCCACCTTGTGGACGGGGTGCAACTTACGGTACCGCCCCCACCGTAGCGACGCCTCTGGGGTGTACATATACACCCTTTCCCAGTGCTGCTGCCATACGTCACCCCTGCTGCTGTCACTTCCTTTAAACTGGCCAGTCTGGTGATCTTGGGTGGAGAACTGTTCTGCTCCCAGCATACGCTGCACCTGGCCAGATGGAAGGAAGCAGTGAAAGTGTCAACGGCCTGGAGATGGCAAAGGCAGTGGTGGTGGCCACCTCTTCCTCCAGCTCTGCTGCTGGAGGAGGAGGCAAGCCATGCCACCATCATAAGAACATAAGAAGAGCCCTGTTGGATCAGGCCAAAGGCCCATCTAGTCCAGCTTCCTGTATCACACAGTGGCCCCACCAGATGCCTCAGGGAGCACACAGCCAACAAGATAACCTGTTTCCTGTTGTCACTCCCTTGCACCTGGCACAGAGAAAACTTACTTCTAAAACCAGGAGGTTGCTTATGGCTTGTAACCTGTGGTGGTCTTTTCCTCCATGAATCTGTCCAAACCCCTTTTAAAGGCATCTAGGCCAGGTGCCATCACCACATCCTGTGGCAAGGAGTTCCACAGATGAATTACACGCTGGGTAAAGAAATATTTTCTTTTGTCCGTTCTAACTCTCCCTCCACTCAATTTTAGTGCAAGTCCCCTGGTTCTGGTGTTGTGCGAGAGGGAGAAGAATTTCCCTCTATCCACTCTCTCCATCCCATGCATAATTTTATACGTCTCAATCATGTCCCCCCCCCTCATGCGCCTTTTTTCTAGGCTGAAAAGCCCCAGACGCTGTAGCCTTTCCTCATAAGGGAGGTGCTCCAGCCCACGAATCATTCTGCACCATCCTTGTCTCACTTGAAGAATGTGCAAGAAGTGGTTGGGGCAGCAGCTGGGTAGAGCAAGTGTTGGGCTGAGGAGTTGTAGGGTACAGGATTCAGCCTGCCCAGTAATTGTGGTTATTTTATGATGACTCTGAATTTAAAAAAGAGTTTGAAGTTATGCAAAAAAACAAGTTAGCAGGAATATTTTTGCATAGGAAGGAGCTCAAACTGACATTGAACTTACCGTTGTTTCCTTTTTGGCTTTCTCTCATTAGGATTTACAGTCAGTAACGTCAAGTACACAGAGAGTTCACTACCAGGTAAAATGGTTTAATCTTTTCTTCCCCTTTAAAACCAGAAGTGGGTTGTGATCACGATCTGGAGCCGTTTTGAGGTGTGGGGAGCCTGCAGAGGGGTCCGCAGACTCCCTGCACCCCCTGGAGGCCTGGCAAGACCCCCAAGTAGGGATAAAATAACCCTTTTTTCTCTCGGCAGTGGTGCATTCCTGGAAGCGCCATCACTGTCACCAGGGGTCGTCACTCCCCTTAAGGGAGTAGCGACACATTGTTCCCGGCAGTTTGGGAGCCACTACACTAAGGTGACCAAGGATGTAATGCAAAGCTGGACTGTATAGGTGAAGGACTGAGGCGACATGGTTAGGAACTGGTTCTCTGCCTACCAGAGTCGTATTTAGGGTGGAGCGGAGGGAGCAATGGCTCCAGGCGGCAACTCAGGCTGGGGCGGAACGCCGCGCCACCTGAGTTGCTGCCCGCCCTCTGCCTGCCCGCCCTGTCTCGCCCGCTGTGTAGCTGGAAATTCCAGCTACACGGAGTGTGATACAGGGCAGCGGGAGGCCGCCCAACCGGCCCCCGGAGGCTCCGCCGGGTCTGCGAGACTCCGGAGGCCGGGAGAGAGCGTCCGCCCGTCATGCCGGCTCGGCCTATACTGCCCAGGCCTTAGCCGGCGATTTCGCACATGCGTACAACGTATCAGTGTTGTACGCATGTGCGAAATCGCTGGCTAGGCCTGGGCAGTATAGGCCGAGCCGGCATGACAGGCGGACGCTCTCTCCCGGCCTCCGGAGTCGCGCGGACCCGGAGGGAGAAGTAAGCCGGGAGGGAGGCGGGCGGCGGGTCAGGCGGGGAGGGCGGTTATGCTGCCCGGAGCTAGGGGGGTGTTGGCCACCCTCAGGGCGGCCAAACTCCCTAGCTCCGGGCGGCATAACCGCTAGCCTCGCCTCTGCTGCCTACCATTAAGATCTATGGGGCAAAGATAATGGGCCCCAGTCAATAAGACTGGTGGGAAAAGGACAAAGCCAAGTTAGATGTTTTTTATGTAATGTTTCCAGTTCAGTGCAAAGATTTCTTGCAGCACCTTCAGTTTGCATTTACAGATCTAGATGGCTGGTTTTGAACATTTATCCTCCAGCTTGAATCTGTAATATTATCACATGTGATAACAAGGAGTTGCATTCTTTTAATCTGGTTTGACCTTAAGGAGTATTGTCATGTTATCTCCTACCCACACCCTTGGAAATTGATATAGTGTAACACTAATGAGGATACCTGCCTTTCTTTACCTTTTTTATATTTTTGCATGCATTTTTCATGGGGAATAAGGTTTCATGTTGTGAGGATCAACTGGGATGGTATTGAATTGATCTCTTTACTCCTGCTATATCTTGTTACTCCTAGAAAAATCAATAATAGTTGAGGCTGCTCAGCATCTCATAGGAATGGGTCATTTTTCAGAGTATCCCTGTTCCATAAAATAGATATGTCAAGCTTTATAACACTGTATGAAACAGACTCACTTTGGCAAATTCCCAGTTCTTCTAAGTATCCTCATTCACATAAGGCTTGCAATGCCTTCTGAAGTGTCAAATGTAAACATTTGGACCCTAATCCTGCTAAAGTAAATCATGACTAAGTTTACAGAAAGCAGTGCAACAAGTTAGTCCTGATAAAAGTGGATGAGATGCACTGGCATCACTGCAGGGGGGCAGAGCTCTAAGTTCCGCCACGGTCCGACCCTCCGTTACACGGGAGAACAAAGCGCCCTCGCTTTCGGAGCCATTCAGAGCGTTGCTTTCACCAACTTGAATGGCTCCGAAAGTGAGGGGGTGGGGGCACTTCGTTCTTCCATGTAACGGAGGGTCAGACCGCGGCGGAACTTAGAGCTCCGGGGGGCCCCTGCAGTGACGCCAGTGATGAGATGCCTGGACTGTATCATGCAAGGCTTACATGATGGAATGCTTTTCTAAGGAAAAAAAAAAATCCAAGCAAGGACAGAACTAGATATTAAGAGGAAGAGTTCCAGCCCGGATATGTTACTTTCCTGTCTGTGTAAGACTGTTTTTCCCTTATAAGAGAAATCTCTACATTTCCCTTATGGCTGCAGTCTGAAGCACTACACTTCAGAAACAGGTTTCCTGCCTGCTTGTGAGATATATAAAGAGCTTTTTTGTGAGAACTTCAGGGATGAGGCTGTTACTTGGTGGTAGAACACATGTTTTGCACACCAAACGTCCCAGTTTCAATCCTTGGCATCCCCAGGTAGGGTGCAGAAAGACTCGTTTGAAACTCTGGAGAGCCTCTGCCTGTCAGTGTAGATGAGGTAGATGGACCAACAGCCTGATTCAGTATAAAGCAGCTTCTTATGTTCATATGTAGACTTCAGTCCCAACTACTTTAAGCCCTGATGTTCTTAGCTGCAACTGGCATTTCTTGGTAAGATTGTTGCCTTTGACTATCTTACATGTAGATGGCTTCCTGTGAACATAATTAAGGACCTAAAACATGAACATGTCCATGATTGAGGCCTGGAACTCAAAACATGAAGTTTCAAAAAACCATCACCCTCTTTTCTGCCTCCGTCCTCCCCTTATATTAGCAGTTCTTTCATGGCTGTTAGCTATGTATATCAATGAGTTGCCCATCTGCTTCTGCAATAAGCTCCTTTGAAGTGTTTCACATGCCATCAATACTTGAGTGTGTTTCCGTCTGAACGCTCTCTCCTTTTGTAGTTTATTGGGTCTCTTGAATTTTTCAGGTAGTTATATATCCTCTGGCAGCCCTTGCCACAGACTGCCTTCCTAAGGTTCATTTTGGGGTTCTTCCATGAACCGCATTATCTTGTTACCAACCCCGATATAAGTAATGGAATGAGAGAGAAAACAAGATGACCACAGCACACGAGGTGTTTAGTGGACAAAACCATCTTCGTGTCTTACTAATCAGGTATCTTGAGCACTCTTAGATCTTATGAACAAAACTATATTTCTCTCTTGGGTTTCTTCTAAGTTTGGAATGGGGAAAGTCAGCAAAAGCCCTTTCTCTGCACCAACCTTCAAAGGAGACGCTGCTGCCAGGTGCTGATTTGTGTTCCCTTTTTCATGTTGTTTGCTGCTCCAGTATATTTAATGCATAGAAATCTACCCTCATGTGAGCAATAGCTCTACCTCCGTCTGGGTCAGCTGCAGAGTTGGAAAGTCCTCAACAAAGTTGTCCTCAACAAAGTTGCGGGAAAACAAATATATTCCTACTCCAGGTGGACTCTTGCCAAAGCCAACTCGGAATCTTTTTTTCTGTTTGATGCAGCTTCTTTTCTAAAACTGTCTTCATCTGTGCTAGCAAAGTCAGCATGCCTCATACATTCCCCATTCTCTTCTTTTACCAAAAACTGGGTCTGTACTTATGGCAACAGGTCGGTTGGCTGAGCACCAGCTGTATTCCACTCTGCAGCTGAGCCAGGATCTAGACTGCGGGGCTGGCCCCACTGTGCAAGCAACACAGGTGATTGCTTGGGGCACCAAGGTTTTTAGGGAGGTCAGGGGAGAGTACAGTTCAGCTGCACTCATCATCTTCTCCCACCGTTGGAAAGGATCCCAGAACATGCCTATCAGATGTGCAGCCACTTGAGAGCAGCAAAATGACTTGGATAGCTCTTTCTGTATGATAGGCATACTCATTGTGCCACTGTCCCTGCGGCATAATGTTAGTGTCTGATCGAAGCTCAGAAGGCTGTGGGTTCAAATCACACTGTCAGGCTCCGTACTTTAGACCCTCTTTTGTAGACTATCATTGGAGGTCTTAAGCAGAGTCTGGATAGCCATATACAGTATTGGACATATTATAGTTCTGGTCAGCCTGCATTGGGAGGAGGTTGGACTTGATGATCTTGTAAGTTCCTTCCAACTCTGATTCATTCGATGAGGTCTAGAGTGGTATAGATGTAGGGTCTTGCTAGGGCTTTTGTCCTACTTACACTTGTACAATGTACCTTGGGCCTCCTGCCCTCTCTTCTTGCTGTGGCATCACATCAAAATCTTTAAAGTTGTTAGAATTCCTTTGTAATATTACCATCTATGCTCAGTTCCATGATCTGCGTTCAAGCTAAAATAAAATTATTGACCAAGGTACTCCAAATTCTGTTTCAAGTAAATGAAACCCTGGAGAGTTGCATTGAATAAAGTTGCATAACCAAGAGAGAAATCCAGGAGGTAGAAATTTTATTTATTTTATTTATATCCCACCACATGACCTTCCAAATGGCCTCAGGGTGGCTTATAGCTATCAAAATGCATATAAAAACAGGACCAACCAACCATAACAACTTATCAATTAGTAGTTATAAATACAGCCGTTACAACAGCACAGTACATAGAAATAATAGCCCAGGTCAGCTTAAAAGTATCTGCCTCATCTTCCAAATGCCTGCTGGGGAAAAAAAAAATATCTTATGGCCTAATCCTATCCCCTGTGGCCACTGGCGTAACTAATTTTGTGCCGGCGGAGGTTGCTTTATGGCAATTGCAAAGCAGACTCCGCTGGCATATGCTACAGGCCTGTTGACGGGGAGACAGGAGTGGCCTCCTGCGTACCGGTGGATGGCCAGAGATCCGCCGGTCCAACTGGCCCAGGAGGTTGGAGGGAGGTGAGGAAGGGTTGAACAGGGCAGGGGGTGGGCAGAACAGGGTGATGATGGGGGCAAGGGAGAGGGCTGATTGAACCCAGGAGAGGGGTGGGCTTGGCAGTGGCAGCACACACCGAATCCCGACCCCCTTCCCAGGCCTGATCTGCCTTCACGGATCAACGCGAACTTGCTCCAGCAATATCACTGGCGCAGGTCTGGGTTGCGCCATAGCGACTGCTGGGGCTTACCCTGAGACCTCCAACAGCCAGGAATCCCCTACGAAATACAGCAGTAGCTGCGCCAGCGCCACTGCATTGCCATGTGGGGATTTAGTTAGGATTAGGCTGTTAATTAATTCCAGGAGGAATTAAGAAAACAGCTTGTCTGATGGGCTTCTTTGAGAAGGGAATGCCAAATGGAGGGTGAAGTTAGACCTATCAGAAAAAAGCCCTGCTCCGCGCCCCTACAGTGTTCAAATACGATAAGAAAGGAAGGGGACCTGGAATGAAACCCACAGGACCCACTCCCTGACTTCTCCCAATTTTAGCCAGATAATAGCTTTATTGTAACTTTATGAAAACAATATTCCAAACAGGGCTTTAACAGGATAGCTATGTACGTTTGGCTGGCAACACCCGCTAAGGCATTTGGAAACTTGCCATGGTGCTGCCTGCCGTAGGAGTCTGTCTGCTTCCACTATGCCCTGTGTATCTATTTTGTAAAGAAAAGAGACATCATGAACAATGTAACTTTCCTGTGTGCCCTCTCTCTCACCCAAAGCCCTAGACTGCTATCCCTGGACTTCTCAACACTTGGAGAAGTAGGACGTCTGGAACCATGTCCTTGGGAAGCCATTCTTTGCTTGATTTTGGTGCACGAAGTGGGCTTCAGGAGTGTGCGATAGAAATAGTTCCTACCAAAACAGCATAAATAACACTTTGCTTCTGGGACTACTGTACCTTTGGATCCGCTGGGAGATTGTACGAGAAGGGTGTCAGGAGCATAATTTGCTTTCCCATCTTGCATAATAAGGGAGAGAGGCAGATGATAGATGGATAGCTTAAATCGAGCCCAGAGGCAGACGCTAATAAGAAGAAACTTGCAGGTTTGCATGGGGCCAAAGAAAAGTCGTTAACCACTGGCAGCAGCTTCGTGCCAAACTAATGAGCATCTGCCTGCTTGTGAGAAATTAGAGCTGGAGTCCTTCAGTAGATCGAACCCTAATGGTTGTAACAATGTGGTTATAAAAATTGCCTAGGGGGGGAGGGTTTGCTTGCTTGCTGCACACTGAGGACACCTGGCCAAGCCAAGAACATTGTTGTTGTTTTGGGAGTTGACCACCTATCCAGATGCTGTTTGCTGTTCAGTATCACATTGTTTGCCTTGGCACTGTAGCTATCCTCACAGCCTGCTTTTTGTTTCTAGCTGAGCTGACTGTCTCTGATGGGCTCTTCTTCTTTTTCATGCCAGGTGGACTCATGTTCTACCTTCCTTGCCTTTCTCAGTACTGTAGGTTGCTTGTTGAAACCGAAAGCTCATCATGTTAACTCTGAGTTCTGTGATGGGGTCTTTGACCAGTGACACTGGCCATATCCTGATCCACTGTGTAATGGCTCAACTTCCGTGTAATTATTCACTTATGAACTGCAGCGCCCCTGTCTGAGCAATCGCCGAGTTTGGAAATACAGTACTCATGACTCACTGAGTGAAGAATGACTCTTGCCACGGGAAATTGATTTGGCAGCATGGCAAGTTCAATTTTTCTGACAACAAATGTTTTTGTTGCCTTGCAGCAAATTCTAAGGCACTCCTTGAGCCAAAGCTGTTCATATAACTATCTTGCTGAGATGGAAACAAGAAAATATGACCAGATGTGGACTTATTTTGGTTTTATTTGCAATTGCGACCTTATGTGAAGGCTACTGCATTATGTGACTACATTAACTGCCCAGTCCTATCCCCCACCATTATTGATGATGCAGCCGTGCTAATGGAGCATGTGCTATGTCCAATATGGGGGGGGGGGTGATCAGGAGGCCTGCCAAAGGTAAGTAAAAAAAATTCTACTTACCTCTGTGTAGGCCTCCTGGTGGCCTATGGGTCTCTTCAGACCTATGCCAACCATACAACAGATGTAAGGAGAGAAAAGGAGCAAGGCAGGTTGGAAAAGAAGGGATGAGATCCTGGCGCAACCCTCCCTTTCCTGAAACCCTCCCTTTCCCCTGCCCTCCCCACCCATGACACGCTCCCTCCACCAACTTACTTAGAGCTGTAGAGCCTCCAGGAGCTGCTGCCATGTGCACTGTGCACAAGAGTGGCCCGGCGTTTGCGCCACCATAAAGGGCCTTGCACTGCAAGAATGCAAATTCCAGCAGCACAAGGCCCAGATAGGATTGGGCCCTAAGCCACAGACAAGCCTTTCAATGCCTAGGACTCACACCTCCATGCTAGATAAATTCGTGGGAGTGATCAAGTCCTGGTGGTTGGTAGGTGTGAATGAAAGAAACCTACAGGAATGTGGGGTTGGGGGTGAAGCCAATAACAATGAACTTTTAGACCTGCCACTTGATTTATCTTTTCTTCTCTCCCAACCAGGACCAGGAAAGTTCTTTTCCAAGAGTACTGTCAGTTCAGAAACTTTCCCCTCAATGGTGCTTCCTAGATGGTAAGTGTAGAAGGTGACTTCGTTTTACCTTTGTCGGGGTCAAGGGAGAGGCTGCTAGCGAACTCATGCTGATCCAGGGCAGTAGCACCTGGTGGTTAGCATACACACTCCCTTCCTGCTCCCTTCTCTCCCCTGTTCAGACACACAGCTTAATGGAGAAATATCTTGGTAAGTTGAATCCGCTGCCACCAGCCCAGGAGATCAGGCTAAGCAGAGGGCTCCCTGGGCAGAACCCCAACCCCAAGAACGATACTGAATTTCAGGGGTATCTATCAGAATCACTCTCACAGTAGTGCCTGCAGAGCGAGGAGACATGACAATCCACTGTACTTCCCGTATCAGGGACCAGGCAGACTCAAGGTTAAACTGTAAAAAGTTTATTAAAAGTCCAGTAAAAGAAAAGGGGGATACCAAAGGATGAACAAGGAAAAAGAGTAAGGAGAATTGAATTTGGCAGAAAAGCCTGCAATAATACTGGGCTACCAGCAGATGGTGCGGAATCTCACAAATGCAGTTTTTAACTCAGAGCTTTACCTCAAAGTTCAGTTGAGCTTGTCAACACGAGCTAGAGACGACAACCTCAACGGTTTTCTACCTACGCAGTTCCTTATCTGATCTTACCAGGATAATGGAACTACCACTCTTTCCACTTGTAGCTGCTGGTGGGCTCTCCTCTGGAGCTGGAGGATGAGAGAGTGAGCTCTAACCTCTTATCTGAAACTGTTTTTCTTTCTTGGCTGGAATGACGTCATCTGTCTCTCTGATTGGAGGAGTGCCAGCTATCCAGGTTACTCCGTCCCACCCCCTTGAACTGTTTTTGCTGGTCTTGGCTGCTCCGAATCAAACTTGCATTTCCTGTCTCCTACCTGGCAGCTTTCTGTAAGGTTTAACAGAAAAGCTGCCGAAAGAGGGGTGACAATACCCAAAACCATGAGGATCACACAGAATTATACAGAACCAAAAAATATATAGAAAGGAATAGAAACACACATAAAATATAGTGATTTTATGACAACCTTGGCAGCAGAAGGACACACATGAATGACTGTTTTGAGGACTACTGAACGTTCTTTGTTATCTGTACCTATCACAAACCACTGTCAAAACAGTCAGTTGACTGTAAACTATCTTGGGTTGCCACAGGCTGGAAAGGTTTTTAAAAAAAGTTTTTAAAAAGTCTTAAAATAAATACTGTACACTGTTGTTGAGTATAGCATTTGCACTGATTCCAGGCTGGGTTCAAGCAGTGCTTGCTATCTAGGACTTTCTTACATCATGTTTGAAATTGTACTTCCGAAGTTGCTGCTAAAATTAGAGGAGGAACATGTAGAAGTTTTCATTAAAAACGTTTTCCTCAGAGTTTTGTTGTTGTTGTTCACACAATTCCTTCCTCCTTTCTTTCAGCAACTTCTGCTGATCGCTTTTACCGCATCGACAGATCTCAGGTAGGTCTCCATTCTGTTGCCCGTCTATCAGTCCCTCCAAAAGATGTTGCCAGTTGTGTAGGATTGGATTAGCTATTAAATTCAAGGTGCCAGGACACCCACCACACTGGCACCTAAGAAGAGCCCAGCTGGAGCAGACCCAAGATCCATCCAGTAGTCTGTGTCCCACAGTGCCAAATAGATGCCACTGGGAAGCCCACAAGAAGGGCTGAGGGCAATAGCCCTTCCCAGCAAATGTCATTTAGAGGTAGACTGCTTTTGACTATGGAGGTTCCGTATGGCCATTATGACCACCAGTGCTAAACTTATCCTCCATGAATTTGTTTAATCCCTTTAAAGATATTTAGTTAGTGGATACCACCATATCCCATGGCAGAAAATGTCATACTTTACACACTGCATGAAGTATTTCCTTTTGTCTGTTCTGAAAGTCCAGCAATTTAGTGTCATTGGATGTCTCTGAGTTCTAGGATTATGAGAGGGGGAGAACAACTTCTCTCTATCTGCTTTCTTCACACCATGCATAATACTGTATTATAAACCTCTATCATCTGTCCCCCTTCCGGCTGCAAACCTGTATACATTTACCTGGGAGTAATTCCCATTCAGCTCAGTTGACTTACTTCTGAGTAGACATGCCTAGGATTTGGCCTTTAGTTGTCTTTTTTTCTAAGCCAAACAGCCTTAGATGTTGCAGATGTGCCACGCATAAAGATGCTTCAGTATCGGAACCGCAAATGTACAAAAGGTCTGGTTTTGAAGCGTTCTCTCTGCTATATGTGTGATTTTAATTGTACTATGCATTCAGCAGAGTGTGAATTAAATTAAAAAATGCCCAGTACGTATTGGCACAGGGCAACCAAAGTCAAAGTACATTTATACCGCAAAGGAGCTGTTCTGCCCTTCTGCCTTGAACCAGTTTGTCTAATGGCACAACTTCTCATTTCTTTCTGGCTTATCTTCCTGTGTGAGGGACAGCTGCATTTAAAAAGAAGATCTCTGAGTTTATCTCCTCATGCTGTTTACAGTCCTCCTAAAATCCTAATCCTCCCCGTGTCAGATAAGATGACTGGAAAATTATGATAATGTTACAGACCTGCACAAAATATTCACCAAGCTGTAAAAACATATCGATCAAACAGAGGGGTGAGAATATGTGTCAGAACTTTAGCACTTTGTGTTTGCTGAATGCTCACGGAAAGTTTTACAAACATGGAAGTAATTCTGTTTGGACTTGCATTTAAAAATCACCCCAAAACCAAACAGTTACTGGTAAGATAGGAGCTATGCAGCTGCACCCATTCTAACCAAGTTGTATTACTATTGTAACTCTTTGGTTGTCTATGTCCCACTAATGTCTGTCTCCAGAAAAGCACCTACTCTCACTTTTTGCTCATAATGAATGGCTCCGAACCTCACAGCAGCAACATGGAGCCTTGATAGGCTGATTACGGCCCACTGGTCATCTAAGAAGAGCAACGGTCCAGCTAGTCCACCATCTGGTCCTCTTCTATAAAACTTTGATGTTTGTCCCTACACTTGTTTATTCTGAAATTTGTCCCACTGAATTCCTTGGAATTTATTCCCATCTAATTATTCATAGCATTGCAGCCTTAGCAGGGGAAGTCCATTTGAATTCTTCTGTCTTTGTCATCCTCATGACAATTTTCTGTTGTGGCCTATCTCAGTTTATAGATGAGAAACGGACGCTGAGAGTGGACACTAGCCCTGAGCTATCCAGTGAGTCCCAGACTGAGCAGAGGTGGCCTCTTGGATGGTTGGGTTCCAACACACTATCAGTAACTTAGATCCAAGTGGCTCTCTGTGAAATCACCCAGCTCAACCGGAAATCCTGCAGATATCACCTGCTTGACTGTGGCCAGACCATCTACCACTATATAGATCCAGTTTCTGCATGCTTTGGCAGGTGCTGGAAAAAAACATCTTTCCCTCCATAATTTGTGTGATGTTGGGCACACGAGTGGGTGATTCTAGGCAAGGAGCTGGCATGTGCAAGGTTTTCAGTTGGCTGTTTCTCTGGGGCTACCATGTGCCCATTAGTCATGATGACCCACATTGCCTCTACATCCAGAGCGTGAGTTCAGTCTCTTACAGTACAACCCTATGCATGACTACTCAGAAGTAAGTCCCATTGTGCGCAATGGGGCTTACTCCCAGGAAAGCGTAAGGCTGTGTATAGGATTGCAGCTTTAACAACCCCTATGCAGGATTGGGCTGTCAGTGGCAGGACTTTATGAATTAACGCTTGCCTTTATGACAGCAGAAGAGTCTCACGCTGTCATAAAATGGCTGCCGATGGAGCGCACAGCACCCTGTTAGCGGCCATTTAACCAGTGCTGCCGCAACAGGTGGCATCACTCCAACTCTGCCACCGGACGCCGCCATGCCCACTGGACCAAGTAACGCAGCGATGTGGCGGGGGATGTGCAGAGAGGGGGTCGATCCAGCAGCAATAGCACATGCTGGATTCTATCCCCTCTTTTTCATGCCTCCCCACCCCTTTCTTCTCGTCCTACCTGCGCCAGCTACACAGCTGGAGCAGGTCTGAGGAGACCCATTGTGGAGTGAGAGGCTTACGGAGGGGTAAGGGGAAATAATTCCCCTTTCCCCTCTGAAGCTTTTGGATCTTCAGAGGGGAAGATCCCCATTGGATGCAGCATGCACCTTTTTTGGCATGACTTCATCGGCAGGGAGGAAGGTTAGGATTGGGTTCTTAATGGTCATAAACTGTTGATTGATCATTTGCTTTCATGCTTGTTTCTGTAGGAACATTTGCACTTTGTGACAGAAATTTCGCAGGACGAGATTTTTATCCTAGATCCTGAGCTGGTGGCAACGCAGCCGGCAGGAACGCCTCCAGGAATGCCTGATCTGGTTGTGGAGCAGGCCTCTGGGTAAGCATTCCCTTTTGTGTGCTGGAATTTATAAACCCTGCAGTGCCTGGCTGTTACATATTTTCCTTTCATGCATTTAAACGTTTTCTAGATGGCAGCTTCTTGCATTCACAGTTTGGAGAGTAAATGGAAGTCGCATGTGTGCTAAGAGCCATGCAAACTAGGGCTCAAAGGACATGTGATAATAAGCACACTTCAATTTCCCCTGACATTTTATTTTTCATTGAAAGCAGTCACATAAGCTTCGTTGTCGAATGATTTGGGGACAGAGGCACCTTAACCCTTTCCTCCCTACTACTTTTCCGCCTTGAAACCCTGCCTCCCCTCACCTCCAGCTGTTTTTAGCATCTTGGGAGAAGAGGAACCAGTACCTTTTTGTTTTCTCCCAAAGCTCCCAAAAGCAGCTGGGGAGGGGGGATTTGGAAGTGAAAAATCAATGGATAATGCACACCTGGTACTGGTCCCCTATCCTGTTGAAGATTGCGTCCTGATTGGCTGCTTTAGCTACAAATGGAACTGTGGCAGAGAGAAGTGGTTGCACACAACTCATGTTGAGTACAGTAGTTGGAACCTGAAACGTCACTTTTGTTCTTTCCATTGTGTTTGAGCTGCCCTTGTTGCCTCAGATCAGAACATTTCCCATATTCATAATTGCTATTGAGCCCAGCGGATGGTCTGGGAGCTCCTGATGCTGCAGGATTGCTGAAGCTAAGCAGGTGCAGACATGTTTTAGTCGCCTGGATGGGAAACCTCTTATGTAAGGGCGTAATATAAGCAGGTCCGCAGCTTGGGGGTTCTCCTGGATGCGCAGCTGCTCCTGGATTCCCAGGTAGCGGCTGTGGCCAGGGGGGCTTTTGCCCAGCTTCGGCTAGTGCGCCAGCTGCGACCGTACTTGGATCATGCAGACCTGGCCACAGTGACCCATGCCCTAGTGACATCTAGACTAGATTACTGCAATGCGCTCTACGTGGGGCTGCCTTTGAAGACTGTTCGGAAACTGCAACTAGTGCAGAATGCGGCGGCCCGGGTGGTTGCCAGGGCTTGTCAGTTCGACTTAGTCAGACCGTTGCTTCGGTGGCTACACTGGCTACTGGTTCGTTTCCGGGCACAATTCAAAGTGCTAGTTTTGACTTTTAAAGCCCTTAACGGCTCGGGTCCAGGGTATTTGAGGGACTGCCTCCTTCCTTATAATCCGACCCGTACTCTGAGGTCATCGGGAGGGCCCTGTTGACCGTGCCGCCATTGGCGGAAGTGAGGGGGATGGCGGCGCAGAGTAGGGCCTTCTCGGCGGTGGCGCCCCAAATGTGGAATTCCCTCCCCTTGGAATTAAGAACAACTCCCTCTTTAGAGGCCTTTCGGCGGGGCCTTAAGACGTTTTTATTCAGGACTGCTTTTAATGTCTGACATGGTGGGCTTACCTTTTAACAAATGGTTTTAATATATGTAAATGCTGGTGACCCACTGGGGTTGTTTATTTTTAATCTTAAGTGTTTTAATTAATTATTTTAATGTGTTTAATTAATTGTTTTAATGTGTTTATGTATTTTAATATTTTGTAAGCCGCCTTGAGTGCCCTCGGGAGAAAGGCGGGCTACAAATTCCTTAAATAAATAAATAAATAAATAAATAAATAATATTTTTGAAGCCTCTAAATTGTTAATGTAGTGTTTAGTAACATAAGTCTACCAGTTTATCATATATTAAATGTTGGACAAGGGGTGCAGACATTTTCACATCGCATAGGAGCTTGCAAAATTTCCTAGCAGCCAGACTGGAGAGGAGAGATGGGGATTTGAACATGCCTATGTGAGAGGTGGGGAGCCTGATCTCATTCTGCTCTGTTTACGCCCCCCCCCCCCCCGGTTACCTTTTGTACAGGGTTTGCTCAACTGATTCCATAGCTTCATTCTACCTGGAAATCAGACTTTCTGCTCACCAGGGGCCACTCGTCAGGTCTAGTTACTTAGCTGCCAGTAGCTACTGGGCTTGTGGATTTTTGCATCCTTGATTCAAACGAGTGAGGGTCACACATGTATACTACAGCTTGAAAGCACTTTAGGAACATTTTGGTTGGCATGGCTTCCCCAGAGCACCCTGGGAACTGTAGCTATGTGAGGACACTGAGAATTCTTTGTCCTATTAGTGATCTTGATCCTCAAGCCCTTCACAGCACTCAAGTTCTTAGGATTTTTGGAATCATGAAGTGTAGGTATGCCCTAAGACAAATGTTTATTGCATGTTCCCAGGGACGTGCCAAAAATGATCGAAGACCGGCATTTTAGGCATCCTTGTAGAACTTTATAAGACTGGCATTTGATTAAGGCAACAGGTGAGAGTCCAAGAAGACCATAATCGACTCACAGCGCAATCCTGCCTAAGCTTAGAACGGTGGAGCGAGCGCTCCACTGTTCCAAGCCATCGTGAACGTGCCGTAAAGCACATTTGTGGCGACTTTAGAGTAAGGGAGGCCGGCGCAGAGGCTGTCTGCCCTCACTTCGCCACGGGATCGCCCATGCGGCCGCCAGAGGAGGTACGTGCAGCTCTGGCAGTCACAGGAGCAGGCCGGGCAGCGAGGGATGTCGGGGGTTGGCGGGTCTGGCCCAGGGTGAGCGGGGATGACGGCCACCATATCCCTGTCCCCTTCCCGGGCCGGATCCGCCATTTACACGGCCTCCTTGGACTTGTGCCAGCTAAATAGCTGGCGGAACTCCAAGGAGGCCCATTGGGGCCTCCCCGTGCTACACCCGGGGGAAGAGGAGACCTCGGGGAACAGGGATAGGATCTTAGTAGGTACTTAGTAGGATTGGGCTGTCAGTTGAATAATAAGACGTGAAGGAAACTATTCTGGAATGACGGTGTTTTCTTTTTGGAAATATTTTTCTCAGCATATCAGATCGATGGAACCCTGCTGTTCGAAAGCGCATGCTGAGCGACAGCAGCCTGGGGAAGATGTCCCCCCACTACGAGGTACCTGAGAAACAAAAGGAGGCCCGCCAGACGCACATGCTGCAGTAAGAGCCCTCTGCATTTCTCTGCTTGATGCTGCATTGCTACCATCACCAAAGGCAATTGTTCCCTGCTCTTTTACAATGTGTTTTGATACTCTGTTCTAACATACTGTACTCTCTGCTCTTGTTTGTCAAACTGCCTCATGCTCTTTCATCAGGTACAGGTCTCTTTTGTGAATGCCTTTTCTGAAACAATGGGACCACAAAACCTGTTTAACAAATTAAATTGGATTAACTGTTCCTGTGCAACTAGCACAACACATCTAATGCAAGAAAACCTTTGCGTTGATAAAGGGATAATAAGCAGGTTAATCACTAGCTTAGTTCATACACTCTGAAGTTTAGTTTAGTTCATACACCCTGAAATAGTTTAGTTCATACACCCCTGAAACATTTCCTAGCACTTCCCTCCCACTATTTGCCAGAGAGCATATCCATTGAGATCAGTTCTCTCATGCACCTAGCTCACATTTCAATTGATGATTCTTTGTTGTTACTTACCCTCAGGGATGGCCCATCCAGAAGGCCAATTGAAGTGGTCGCTTCAGGTAGCAGACTGGTGGGGAGGGCATCCATTTCTGTCTCCCTACTTGCCTCCGCTGCTCCTCCTTCTCCTTCCACTCCCTGGATTGGAAAAGAAAGAAGGAGGGCAGAGAGGAAGAGGCAATATGGAGGGGAGGAGTGTGCTGAGCTAGAACCTTAGAGAGTAGGAGGAGCAGAGGCTAGAACATCATCAGGTAAGGGGGGGCTAGCATTTTCAGGGATGTGAATCAAGTCTCTGACTCCAAGTCTCGAGTCAAGTCTCGAGTCTTTGGTTGTGAGTTGCGAGTCCCTATCTATTTAATGGGGGAAACGGGTGGGTGTTGTGCTGGGGTGTGTGTGTGGGGGGGGGATTCCACTGGCAGGGGCAGGCTGTAAACTCCAAGTCTCGAGTCGAGTCTTTCGAGTCCTTTACAATCGGCCAATCAAGTCTGAGTCAAGTAATTGATGTGACTTGAGTCCGACTCAAGTCTGAGTCAATAGACTCGACTCTACATCACTGAGCATTTGGCACATTGCCTCAGGCGCCAAGAGCTCTTGGGCTGGCCCTGCTTACCCTATTTTTGGCAACTTTGCAGAAGTGTGGTAAATGAGGGTTGAACAGGGTCGCTGATCACATGGTGAGTCATCACTTGGCTGCCTTTTGCCAAACTCCTCGCAACCAGAGGCGTCGACAGAGCTTGGCGGGGGGGGCGGACCGCCAGGGGGTGACGCGCGCAAAGGGGTGACGTCACCCGCGCGTCACCGTCGGACGCTCCGAGGCCGGCTCCCCTGGCCTCGGAGCCTCCGGAGTCCGGAAGCTCCGAGGCCAGGGAGCAAGCCTTGGAGCATTCGACCCCACCGGCGCTCCAAGGCCTTCTGAAGGCCCGCTGGCTCAAAATGTAAAGTTTTACATTTTCGCGCATGCGCATTGCTTTTCTGAGGGCAAATGGGCAGCCCTTTGCCCTCAGAAAAGCAATGCGCATGCGCGAAAAACATAAAACTTTACGTTTTGAGCCAACGGGCTTTCAGAAGGCCCTGGAGCGCCGGCGAAGCCAGTCGTTCCGAAGCCGGCTCCCCAGCCTCCAGTTCGGGGGGATGGGGTGACACCCTAGGGCGGGGGGGGTGACGCGCACCCCCCAGCCCTAGGGTGTCGCGCATCTAGCGACGCTACTGCTCACAACCTAAATTCTTAGTGTGTCAATTTGCCTGTGTGAATGGGCCCTAAGGACGTGAGCCCTGCTCCCTCAGACTGCATGTCAATACTCGGGTGCAGAATGGGGCTGTGTACTCCAGGGGCACTGCTGGAAGGAGCCTACGTGTGCCACCCCCATTACTACAATTGGAAAAGGACTCACTGGAAGACGATCAAGCAGGCAGTATTTTCCTAGCCTTAACTGAACTCATGCTGCCTTTGTTCCATCACGTCCTGCTGCCGACCTTATGAACAACAAAACACAGGAAACATTTTCAGCAAGCATTTGCACAGATCTATTTGCATAAATGAATCCTATGCAAACGACATTTCTCTTGAATTAAGGCTGCTTCTGTCCCCCTGTTGTGCAGGGTCAGAATTGCTGTGGGGGCTGAATGAAGGCAGCTGCTTCCGATGAGAGCAGTAATATTTCTGGACCTTGCCAAATGTGAAGAAAATATATTACAATGTGAAGTGTTAGATTCCTTTCCCCTCTGTTCCTATTTTGATTAAATAATTTTGTAATTCAAATTCCCTAAGGTGGAAGCAAGATTGCTCTCTCCCCCCCCCAACTTGGAAACGGAGGCTCTTAATTATGTTTTTGTAGCATCTCTGCACCTGACACATCGTTGAAGAAATTTGCCCTGCTGACAAATTGCTCTGGCAGTTAGTGACACACAAAATGCACCCACATGCCAAGAGCTTACAAATTGGCATCTTCCAAACAAGCTTGCTGCTGACTAGCTCCACCTTCCTCCCTTCCCTTCCCTTCCCTTCCCTTCCCGTCCCCACCTCCCTCTTCACCATTTCTAAAATGAAATCCAAACAACTGAGCTCCCAACCTCGCTTTGGGACTCATTTCAAGAAGCAGAACAAATGCTTGATTGGCTAACATCACTTGCCCTGGCATAGAAATGTTTTGCTGCAATTTGAATGTTTTAAGTTGGAATCCATTTTAGGAGGCAAAATCACTGCTAACAGAGGAGATATAGTGGAGTGTATCTTCCTATTGCTTGCCATAATGCGGTCCACTTTCTTCCCCTTTTTTGTGGTTTACCTGATTGCTCAAACCAAAGAAGAGCAATTTTTTTTTAAAAAAAGTCTCATTGTGACCTCTCTTTTTCTCTTTCAACTTCCTTTTGTTTTTCAACTATTTCATTTGAGCAGAAAAGGTTGCCAGAATAACGTCATACTGAATGAAAAGAGAAGGCATGAACTATTGGCAGAATGAAAGTGTGTGCAATGCTTTTCCATTTTTGGGTGGTGAAGAGGAAAAAAGACACATGGGAATGTGATCTCCTGGGAGTTCTGCTCTTTCTCAATAATTAGACAAGGGATACAGTCTATATTCAAGGCAGAAAGACGAAGGTCAGAAGCTGCTTCTGCTGCCGGATGGCCTGTGTCAAAATCATGACATGAGCAGCATGCAGAAAAGATGCACACTCAGTTTTAAAAGGAAAATAAAAAGGTAGCCTAGGATGAACTGAGGTAATGCACTTTTTCAAATGGGAACAAGTGGTGCCATAAGATAGCTTTAAGGTTCTGGACTTAATGGATTTTCAAGGGGCTCTTACCGTACATAATGAATTTAAAAAAACAAAACAAAAAACTGATTTGCAGTGAGATCGGAAATATGGGTAATAAAGCCATGTAATATTTTGTTGAAGAGAAAAATAAAGTTTACTATTCACCAAATGTCTGGAGAAATTCCTCTTAGCGCAGAAAGTCTTCAGCGTACCGAAGAAAGAAGACGCACAAGGATTATCAAGCAGACATAAAAGATAAAAATAAACCCACAGTCCTCCTGTGACGTTTCTCCCCGCTCCAGGGGTTTTTTCAAGCAAAACTGGATATACACCAGTAGATATTCCGATACCTACAGGAGAAAGTAGGCTAGTTTTAAACAGAGACGCGCTACAAACTAGCCTACTTTAAACTAGCCTACTTTCTCCTGTAGGTATCGGAACATCTACTGGTGTATATCCAGTTTTGCTTGAAAAAACCCCTGGAGCGGGGAGAAACGTCGCAGGAGGACTGTGGGTTTATTTTTATCTTTTATGTCTGCTTGATAATCCTTGTGCGTCTTCTCTCTTCGGTACGCTGAAGACTTTCTGCGCTAAGAGGAATTTCTCCAGACATTTGGTGAATAGTAAACTTTATTTTTCTCTTCAACAAAATATTACATGGCTTTATTACCCATATTTCCGATCTCGCTGCAAATCATGACGAGCCATGAGAACCTTCATACAACATTAAAACAAAAAACTGTTCACTCCTATGGTGATGACTGAGCAGTACATAATGGCATAGGACTCAACCAATTGGCTTGGTCTCAAGAGGTGTCCATCTCTCACTCAACAATGCATTTATTTATTGACTTAAAACATATTTACTCCACCTTTTAATACAGAAAAACAACCACAATAAAAAGGCGCATAAAGCATTTTTCGGTAGCAATGGCATTCTCAAAGCCATTATAAATGACCAAATTCCCTGAGAACTACTAAAAACCAAAAACCCTGGAGAAGAAAATAATGTTTACCTGGTGCCTAAGGATCTTCAAGTTTGGCATCAGGTCAACAATGAGGAGAGAAAGCCAGTGGAGGCACCCATGGGCTTACTCAATGGGCACCCTCAGTCTGGGGATAGGCTTCTCGTAACAGCGTTTGAAGGAGTTTCAGGGGTATATAGCTCTTTGCTTGAAGACATGCAGTTTAAACTGTTGATGAGCAGGGGAAGGGAATCCTGTCACTAGCAAGGAAGTAGAGGATCAGTCAGGTCTTAATCTGAGCTAGGAATCACCAGCGCCTAGCCTGGCTTATAGTTTCCCTGCCAGATACAGTGTGGTCCTTGAACCTCATACAAAAGCTGATCCTGAATAGAACGGCATGTCTTAAACACTTCCAAATTATCCTTGAGTTTTCTCCGATTCTTACCAGTTTGAGATTCTGAACTTCTGCCTCCATTATGATTGAGAAAAAGTAAGCTCTTTACCATCCCTGGCATTTCTCAATAGCATTCTTCTGTTTACATTGACCTCTGACTGATAGCTGAGGCACTAGCCTTGTGATCAGTTGCTGGAACTAACTCCCTGGCAAGTCCCATGTCTATATCCAGTATTTGTGACCTCACTGAGGTCAACTGTGAAACTCTGTTTATATAACCCAAAAGAATAAATGGTAACACTTTTCTGATCTGTACCATTTAAGTTTAAGATGTCTGAACCTTTCCCCATTTTCTGAATGCTCCCCAACAGGGAAAAGAAGCTCCTTGTATGTAGAAGATAAACATATTGGAGAGAAATGTTTAGCCTAAATTTGCTCCTGGCATGCTAGGAGATAGTTCTTTGGTGGGAAAGAATTCAAACATGCACTTCCCCCACCTGGAGCCTGAAGTGGTACTGTCCATGGAGTGCTTTACCACTCAACTCTGCTCCGTGTATAAACTGGGCCTTCATTTAAAAGGTCTTATGATTCTTC
Source organism: Plestiodon gilberti rubricaudatus (assembly GCA_026170595.1). Classification (NCBI taxonomy): domain Eukaryota; kingdom Metazoa; phylum Chordata; class Lepidosauria; order Squamata; family Scincidae; genus Plestiodon; species Plestiodon gilberti. The sequence continues at coordinate 114,713,920 of JANXHW010000005.1, forward strand.
CAAAGGATGTTGCGGCTTTGGCTAGTGTTTACATATTGTTTGAATTTCTCCTAAAACAGAATGTATATTGTTTGCTTGTTTATACTTAATTCCTAACTGCTATTTTTCAGCCTTGCACCTTTTCCATCATCAGGTCCCTTTCCTCTTGTTTGCTTACAATTTCATGGAAACTCCTCTAGGTGGCAATAACACTTCAAGGATAGCAGCTTGTAGAAGTTCTCTAACTTGGCAGAAACTTTGGGTAGAAAGTTAGAAAACCTAGGGAGATAAGACAGTTATGCCAAAAATACTGAACCTATCTTGAGTGTGACCCACAGAAATACTGGCCTTTTTAATGTGCCATTTCAGTTCCATAGGACACAGCTAAGGTTTTCAACATTACACTGGATTATGAACAAAAATACTACATTAGTTATGTGTGCAGATGAAGACTGCAGCAGAAGAGAGGTAGGAAAATGACAGGACAGTTTGGAAAATCAAAACATTTATAAATAACCAGAATTGTGTCCAGATGATACTTAAGGTGGCATCGAGAAACTGAGGAACAAATAACTGGATTTCCAGTACAGGAAGAAATGGGATTTGTGTGATTTATGGTGTGATACTACTGGAAGTTTTGTCCTTTTTGTTACTTTCTTAATTTAGATATTATTGGCACAGAGTTTTAGATGCTCTGCTGAAAGACACAATGTGAACTAGCTTTTGAAAGCATGGAATAACTCAGCAAGAGGCATCTTGCTTTTTCTTAGAAGTCCCTGTGGGTAGGGATTCCAAAAGTGTGGGTCCCTATCTAGATTCATCTTAGGGCCCCACTTCTGTACCCATCATGTATATACACTCACCAGGGTATATATTTTACCCTTTGGGGCAAACCTTTGAGTGTATTGGGCCTGATCTGCTTGCTTTAAATGAATTCTGCTTTCAACAAATTCTCACTTGTATTGAAAGATGTTGTGCTCCAAACTTGTTGTGCTCCAAAAATATGAGAGGGTTTGATAACATATTTCCCTTGATCTTGGTCTGTTCTTTGCCCCCAGCCCTCTTTGTCTCTAGTTATTCTTCCTCACTGAGCTTTTGCCTGTGAGAATCCCCTGAAGCCTTGGCTCATGCTTGTATATGGATACAGGTCTTACAGCTTTAATGCTAAATGGACTTTCCTCTCGGTTATGAATGTATAGAATTGCACCATGCTCTACTATAGTCCAGTTGCAATCCTAAACAATGGAAATATTGGGAAATCAGAAAGCTCCACTAATATAAATGGGAATAAGTGCCGTGCTTGTTTTTGCACAAAGGCAATTAAATTTTCCTTGGAAAGAAGATACGATGGGGAGCTCTAGCCCCGTGTTCATATTTTACCTTGAGCCATTTACAAAGGAAAGCCCACAATGGCTGCCCTTCTTTCTCTTCCAGAGAATAGGAACAAGGGATCAATAGCCAGTTGCATGCATAGCTTGCATGCATGGCTTCAGATGAACTCATACTCATACAGCTATCTCCCAATAAGGGCCCAACACAACTGTGATCCATACCTCTAATGTCCATTTCTGTTTGAAGGTTCTCAGCAGAATCCCAAATACATTTGAGACGCTGGTGCCAGCTTTACACTGGAGACAGATAATAATTCAGAGAGGAATTATTTGAAAGAGAAAATGTGTTGTTTGCAGTGTGTGCATAACTCTAGTAAGTAGGTTTTGTAGGTTTCTTGTTTCAAAAACCTGCAGCACCTGTTGGACCAGAGGTGAAAGTAAGACAAAAGCAATACACCAGGCACGTAGCAATACACAACTACTTTTCACCTGTCTTAAAAATGATTGTCCATCTCCTGGCTTAGAAAAAGAGAATATTTTTTAAAACAACTTTGAACTTCTGTTCCGTGGCAGAAGGAGCTTGTGAAAACTGTGAGAGTAGCTTGCAATTGCCAAGAGCTTTTGCATTTGAAAATAACATTTCATGTAAAGCTCCCATTTTCTTGACCAGCTGACTGGTAGAAATCCTTTCAAAGGAAGTTAGGGAGTCAGCGGAATTGCTTTTGTTGAGCAGCAAAAAGAAGAGCAACAGAACTCAGTGGAGGTGCTACACAGGTCTTCTTATGTGGCCCTTTACATTCTAAAAGGCTTGCTTTAAAATGTTCCTGGTGGCAGCAGGTTTCAGCTACAGGGGGAGGCTGTTGGTAAAAATAGCTGCTTTACCTTAGCTTGACGTTTCTCTAGAGGCTTTTGTCTTTATGAATAATGTACCCAGTTGCTGAAATTTCTGTTAGAATGTGCCTGTGGGAGGCTGGTTGAATTTCCATGAATCCTCAAGTCCCCCAGACCGAGCTCTACATTGCAAATCCCTTCTCTTGTTTCCGTGTATACAAGTACATTTCTACTTCAACTTCTCACTCCATGAACCCCCAGAGGACTATCAGGAAGTCCATGAAAACACCTGGAAGAGTCTAGCTGGCCCCTGTCACCCTTGTCTTCTCATCAATGGGCCTTTCGAAGAACAGGTCCTGGATGCCTCACTTTGGTTGCTATTAGGCAGTCCCAGGTTTGAACCAGGAACTCAAGAGGCTGGGGCTGGAACCTGACCTACTGAGCAACTGTGGAACAAATGTGTACTACCTGTGACTGACAGGTAGTACAAAATCTCTGGATTGGACAGGCTGGCTATAAATACCAGAGCCTTCATCCTTTCCTTGGTCAACCTAACACCATACTTTCTGCTTATTGCATTTAGTTTTTCCAGCTTCCAGTTCAGAACTCTTGACTTCAGGGATCCTGAGGTCTACAAGTTAGGTGCACCTTTCCCCCATTCCCAACCTGGCCCTTACATGATAGCAAGAGTCTAAACTTTATGATATTCTTAGCAACACTTACAATGGTGATTCTCCCCCCCCCCCCCCTTTTTTTTCTGGTCTTCTCGGATGCAGAGCTAATTATTTCTACCTGTCTTGCTGTGATAGCAAAGCTTCAGAGACATATTAAGAGATGCAAAGAAAACGCTCAATTGTGATTGCAAAGTGGATAATTGTATGCTGTTTCTTTCTGAATTTCAGTAATTGCAAATGCCAATGGTTAGCCATTCCTTCTACCATTGGGCGGCTACAAGGGGTGCTAAACTGTAGGAAGCCTGCAGATAGCTTGTTCTCATAAGCACTTAAGCAGGGTTAATAACTCATAACATGCTTTCCCCTCCATTTGGCTCTCTCAGGCAGCGCAGCAAAAGAAATGGTACAGGTGGAAGGTTGACAAACATGGTTTATCAGTGACAGAAGTTCACTGATAGTTCACTGATAGTAAAGTGGCACCTGCCTCCCCCCTCCCCCACTGCGACTGATCACAGCTCCAGGAGGGGGTAAGATTTAAACTGAGGAAAGGGTTAAACCCTCTTCCTCGGCACTAAAGGCTGATCCAGTTTATACCTCTCTGGCAGATTTTAAATAATAAAGATAAATCTGAGTAGGATCACTGGTGGAAAAATCATGCTAGACTTGATGAACCTTTTTATCAGGGGAGGCAAATCAGGTGGAGTGACTCACACATGTGTCCGCCCACCAGCACCCCGACCCCTCCACCTGGCTGCTGCACCATCCTCTTCTCGCATGTTCTCCTTGATGGCGATGATGATGGGGCCATGGCTTACCTCCCCCTCCTCCAGCGGACCATGGTGGCAGAGCTAGAGGAGGAAATAGCCACCACCGCTACCACTACTGCCACCTCTGGGCTTTTACAAGCTTTGTTGCTTCTTTCCTCCTCATGCTGCTTCTGAACTATCTGGGTGGGGAAGATGCTGGGAATGGACATGTTCTGCTTGCAGGATCCTCCCTCCTGGTCATTTAGAAACAGCAGTGGAAGTGAGATGGCAGCAGTGATGGCATGGGATGGGAGGGTGCGTGTGCATGTGCTGATGGGAGGTCACATTTGGCACTGCTTTGGGTGCCATCTCAGCTTCGGTTGGTCCTGCTTTGGCCATCAACTTATCTTTGGCCAGATCCATCACAGCAACAGTGTTGTTTTCTTATTCCAAAGCTCTATACTTTCCGTGCCATTTTAGAAAGACAGTTCAAGATAGAGGCTGACAGTACTTGGGAGCCAGAAGAGATGAAGGGTGGCAGCAGCAGCCTAGTTCTTGAAACATCCAGAGTGGAGGAGGCAGATCGGAGAGACCAGCATCCAGCCTAAGGCAGGCTAAAGAGGAGCTAGGAAAGGGAAAGAGAAGCAGTACTATGCCTACCAACTTCACGCCCTTACTAGTACTGTACTTTGTTCTTCCGATATTTCTAATTGCTAAAGCAAAATGAGTGGATACCTAATAGTAGAGCTAATACTGATCTGATTTAATCAGAATAGCATTGTTCATCTTGCATAGAAACAAGGTCTCACATCTTTGTTAAAAATACTTGGTTTGGGGGCTCGTATAGACAATACATGTTTGTGGGCAATGAGAGCAATGTCACTTGTAGGGGTATGTTCTTTATAGTCCTGCATCTGTAGTATTAGATCAGTATAAAGGTAATGGAGGAAATAACTTTGCTGCAGGGGGGGGGGCTACGTCTGCTCAGAGGGGTGGTGACCAGTGCCTGGTTGTTGTGCTCGAAAAAGTGTGGCAATCTTGAATGCCAACATTTTTGGTGTTAGGTGTGTTTTGACACTACACTTTCCTTTCTTGTTTACCATCTCATTAACCTTGCAAATATTTCACACAGAACCGAGAATGGTTCTGCTGTTTGCCTCTGTGCATGCATGTGAGAAGAAGATGGCACTTTAGAAAAAGGGCCAATTGATGTGAATAGATCCAAGCATCGAATCCATTTGATTATATTCATTTTCTGCCTTGTCACCTTCCCACAATGCTCCCTGGAAAGGATGATGCACCCACAGTTGATGTATGCTGCATGTTAGGAAACTCATTGAGGATATTTGGTATCAATCAGTGGATTAATGGGAATAGCAGATTAATTAAAGCCAAACTAAATGGATTGGACAATATAACTTTCAAATCAACCAATCTATATTAGAAGGAAAAAGAGGAAAAGCTGTACGGCTATTTGGCTACACAAAAAAGGAAAACAAAAGTCCCAATTTGAGTAATTAGGTCTCTCGCTATCCTTGAGTCCAATAATCTAAATATGGGTCCCTTCGGGGAGAAAGGCGGGGTAAAAATAATGTAAATAAAAAAAATATTTAGATTATGACTTTAACCCATTACCCACCTGTATTCTCGATCCAGATTGGCCTTCCCCTGCCCCCTATATGGCTTCTCTTTATCCTGGGAAAACTCCCATTGGCAGCTTGTCAGACAGTGGCCATGGGGGCATCTGGAGCAGAAGCATGGGGAACGAACTTTGAAAGATCCCTTCCTCTAATGCTGCAGTTTCAGTCTTGCTCAGGGTCTCATGCGTCTGTTATTTACATATGAAAAATCAAGTGTGAAGGTCCCAGTTATGTAACAGATGTTTCGCCTAGATCGGTTCTAAGCAATGATGATGAAGCTTGGATAGAAGTTCATCACTTGTTGGAGCCCAGAATATAAATTGTATGAATGTTTAGAGTTGTTTGATCTCTCATACATTCATAATTTGCAGAAATCCCTGAAAGCACATTTTCGACTTACAAAAAAGACTTGTGCTTGACCTTTGTTGTTTTCTTTCAGGTCTCCAGTTTCTTCAGAAGATCAAGGTAATAATCCATAGTTCATTTATTTTTGTTTTTAAATGATGGATTAAAAATTGAAAGTAAAGGCCAGTTAGAAACCTACCGGTACATTTGAAGAATACCTTTGGTGTGGGGGAAAGCAACTTTTGATACAGGCATCTATGGTTCATCTGTGATTTCAAGTGTATATTTGTTCAGTTCAGTTGTGCAAAGGCCTGGTCTGTGTTTCAGTTCTGTTACAGACCCAGTTCAATAAACATGAATTTTGCTCAAGTACGTTAGATAGGTTGTGTTTGGTCTTGGGAGAAAATGTTGGATGATGATGATGATGATGATGATGATGATAATAGTGTCTATATGGTTTTTAAGAACATTCAGTGTGCTTCATATATGTCCTCAGTCATCTTTGCAACATCTTGCAAGATAGAGAACTCTTATCTTCAAATTGCAGATTAATTTGGGGGAATTGGGTGGAAAGAGGCTGAGAATACAGTGACTTGCTTAAGGCTGCCTTATTCATGGCTGAGGAAAGATTTGAATCAATACTTATTCATTTAGAACTGATAAAACGTCCTCTGAATATGATGCTCCATTCACAGGAAGTGAATGGGAGGGTTGTTGGTGTGGTTCAAATTTACCAATAGATTTGTGGCAGGCTTACTGTTAGCAGCAGTGGTGGTGGCGTGTTTTTTCTTCTTTTTTGTATTTTTTTGCCACCACTGCAGGTAGTGGATGAGTTTCCCAGAAGCTTAAGGGGTTTCCCAGGTAAAACACTGGATGAAGTGTCATTCCAGGGCATTCTGGAAGATTTGCTGTTCATCCAAATTCTGAGGTTTGGAGCACATGTTACGTGAATTAGGTGAGGCCTTATTGGATGACAGAACCGGAGGTCCAAATAACAGCGCAATCCTATCCAACTTATGCCACCGGCTGAGCAATGCTCAATCCTATCCAACTTATGCCACCGGTGTAACCCAATGGTGCAGCAAGAATGGGAGGCCCTAGAATGGAAAGGGGATTCAAATCCCCTCCAAAAGGGGAATTCAAAGGGGCTTTGAATCCCCTTTCCATTCTGGGGCCTCCCGTTCCCTGGTAGAGTAAGGGGCATTCCTGGACTACATGGGATTAGCCCTCGCGCCAGCTGTAGCTTTGAAGTTACGTGCCTCTCCCCCATGTCGAGGGCTCCTGACTCCCCAGTTTGACCCTACCTGCCAAACGGGTAGGACGTTGGCTGTTGGGCTTCCAGCCCTCACATGCCGTTTTTTGGTTGTTTAACGGAGTTTTTTGGAGCTATCCTTAGCTCTGTCTTCGTCTTTTGTTTATCGGCTGGAGATAGACCTGGTTAAAAAAAAAAAAAAGAAGGCGGAGAAACAAAGACACGTCTTTGGATAGGATTGCGCCCTAAGATCGTGACTGGAAATGGATACAGTCCCGATATACCGTGTAGTCCTTTCAGTGGACTTGGTACAGCAGAAGGGCTGGGCCCCAGCTGGTAAGCAAACAAAATTCTCTTTCAAGCTTTTTGAAATGTCATTTCACAATGTCAAGAAAGCACAGGCTGTTCCCTCTTGTCCTGCCATGGCTGAGTGATATGTTTATTGCATTTGATCCTTGCCAAAACCCGACACCTTCGCCTCTTTTATTCCCATGCTTCAGAAGAGACATTACATTTTAATAGGCCATCCTGAGTACTGGAATCAAGCTACTTGTCAATGGGCAGTGATTTATTGTTTGGGTTTATAGGTTTGCCTTACATTATCTTATTACTCCGTCATTTTATCTATTAATTGAGTGGCAGGCAGCATATGAACTACTTCCTTATGGATCTGCTTGACTTTAATCTCCAGTATCTGCCGTTACCATCTCCCTTTCCTTTCTGCTTTCACTGTTTTTCTCCTCGGCACAAATTCCTCTCATGTTCCATTTACCACCTGTGCCTCTGTGACCAGGGACCAGCTCTATAGTTTGATCAATATCCCTCACCACTCCAGAACTATAAAAGCATTTATGAGCTTACTTTGAAATGGAGAATCAAAGCCACAAGCACTCTTCACCTAACATACCAAGGGCATTAAAAGCTGCTGTTTAATGATAGTGAAATAGTTGATTGAGCATCGTATTTGCTGAAATAAGGATGGTTATAGGCTAGAGCAAAAACGGAGATATCTATGCTTGGATGCCTTTATGAAGCAGAGGGATCAGAGAATACTAAGTATCATTGCTTTATGAACATAAAACTGCTGCCCTTATGGGATTAGACCAATGACACATCTAGCCTAGAAGCTTTACCTGGCATGATTGAATCTACAATGGGAGAGTTCTTAATCAGGCTGCAAGCTTTAATCAGTAGATGAATCAATTTGCAGTGCAATCTTACATCTGTCTACTTAGAAGTAGACATATGTCTATTTAGAAGTCCTGTTGAGTTCAATGGGACTTCCATGTAAAAATATATAGGATTGCAATCTTAAGCTTTGGTTGAGCAAACAGTAGGTACCAACTTTAATAATCAGGGAAGACAAATATTATTTTACTTTTCCATTATTTTTGAAAAGGACTATGGTACCTTTTTAAAAATGCCTCTTTGGTTCTGGTCTGTTATTCCCACAGTGAATTAGTTAAAATGAGACAAGCCTCAAGCAGGTGGGAGCTTTCCACCCGGGCCCCGGCACAAATTGCTGCTGTTGAGGTCACTACAATCCTAATTGAGACCTCAGTGGTGACAAAGGGTTAAAACCCTCTACTCCCACTCCATGGTTCTGATCAAGTTCAGCCTTTCCCTTGGGCTACTACTGATGAGAGAAAAACTAAGCATGTCAGGGCCAGTGATGCATTTAATGTCACATGTATTTTCACCCATAGATGACAAACTAGCTATGGCATAAATGCTGCAGTTATCAAAGCCAAACTTACCAGTTAACCTACATTGTATAAATGAAAAAAAAAACACCTGGATTTATGAGTCATTGAGCCATGGTCATCTAAGAAAAAAAGGGCCTCAACTCTCCCAACACCCTAATGCAAGAATGGGTGACAGAAGGCTGAGTTGTGTGAACCACATCATTTTATGTTATCAGTATATGTGAGCACATGGCCCCAGCCGGTGAGAATTCGGGTTGACCATTTTGGAGAGTCTGCTTGTTTTTTCAGAGCTCTTTCCTGGTAGAAATCAGTAGACACCATGAAGAGATGTGCTTCAGAAACATGTTTACTATGCAAAACTGACAAGATAAAATGATGACGAGACTAATATCCTAATATAGGTACCTATATGTGTGCATATATGTAAACATTATATTATCCTTGATTTTATTATATCCGTTATGAAAGTCAGCGTGGTGTCATGGTTCAAACGTTGTTCTCAGAAGAGGGAGACCTGGATTCTCCCACAGCTCTAAGGAGTTGGGGCAGTGGTAAGTTTCTCCACCCCCTTCCCTGAGAGGGGGTGCTTGGGCCAAGTTCACCCAGCAAGCCTCATGCCTGAGGGGCAATTTGACCATAGATCTCTCTGCCCCAGTCTCAAACTCGGACTACTACACCAGACTCTCTCATCAGCGTCATATGAACACAGTATCAACTATAACCCAAATCCTGGGGTCATGAAATGAGATGAAACTGGGAATAAGTATGATCTTTCAGGAGGAATGGAAGTGGATTGTCGTTCAACACATGTAGTGATGCTTGTGATCCTCTCCAAATTACAGATTTTCATGAACGTGGCTGAGACAATCAGCTGTAACCAATTGCCTTCCTCGTTCAACTTCTCTCGGCAGCTCCCTCCGGGTGTGTGACACTTCACTTACCTGCTCAGAGTACCATACACCCCAGAGGGGAGCCCCTGTCTAAGGAGAGAGTTTGACACTAGTTACCGGTACTTTGTCAGCAAAGGCCCTGTGGGAATGGCAGGCTATGCAATAGGTTCATCCCCTGTCTCTTTGTCAGTGGCTTTGACGAGAGGAAGGTAGAACCTGAATGCAAGTGAGCCATCAGCTCCGACTGCAACAGTGAGTCCCTGTCAGTGCTGCAAATGCTTGTACAAATTGCAGGATCAGGCTTGTGTTGTAGATTTCTCTGCCGAGCAGTGATTTGAAATGAAAAGCTGCTTTCGCCCTGGACTGGGAACATTACCAGTGACTACTGATGTCACATCCACAGGTGCTAATGATGGCTGCTAGTGAGAGAACTGTGATGGGTCAATGGCCTTGGGCCACATTCTCTTCGAATTCACCTCCACTGCGATACTCACAGCATCCCCAGTGTCTCTTAGACCTTGCACACCAGATTTGATCAAGAGCAGATAGAGGTAACTCTTTCACATCAAGGTAGCTGGAGAGCTAGGTAGAGAACTATTCCATTCAGCGTGGGAAGGACTGTAGTGCAGTGGTACAGCTCATGCTTTGGGTGCAGAAGGTCCCAGGTTTGATCTCTGTCACTCCCCTAATTGTTGGGCAAAAAGGGTATAGTCAATCAAAGGCAGGGATTGAAAAATTAGCCTTTCATAGAGAAGTATGAAAACGTCGGGGTTGCCTTGTTTGCGACATTACTTCATCAAGCTAAATAATCTGCAAATGTACATACCAGTAAATCTACCAGTGTGCGACAAGATACCTCCGTAGGAAATTGAATACACACAATCAGCGCAATCCTGTGTAACCTTGCACCAGTGTAACAGCAGATGCACTGGTTAAAACGGTGCACCTGCTGTTACACCGGTGCAAGGTTACACAGGATTGCGCTGACACATGTATCTCAGTTGGGAAGCAGTTAACAATGGAAGGGGAAAGAGGTTTTAAAACCATGTTGCTTCTTGGCTAAATGGAAAACTGAAAATCCAGCACATTTCTGCCACATTTCTGACAGTTTGTTCACTGTCCCATTTGCCACCGCAGGTGTAGATCAGAATCTACAACCTGTATTACCAAGCTGAAGAGGAACCTCCAAACTGATGTGCTTATACTCAGGTTCTGTCATGCTGTCTGGGCTCAACTTCTGTGTGCACGAGTCCACTTCTGTAAATGAAGACCTGTACAGCCAAGCTTCACAAGGAGATTATGAGTCCGCTACAGATTGATATGTCATTAGGGCTAAAAGAGAGATAAAATGAGTGCCAGGTCTGTACAGTAAATAGCAAAAAATAAATAAATAAAAATCCTCTTATTGATGCTATCTGCATAAACCCAGCCGCTATCACCTGGATTTGAGTATTGTCTCCGTTTGGCAGTGAATAATGTTTCCAGTCTGGATAACTTCAAAGTATCTCTGCATAAAGTTGTCTAAAAGATATCTGCCTTGTCAGCCAGTAGAAGCATCAACTAGATTTCAAGGAAGGTCATGCAGAGAGGAGTCGCTTGTGTCTACTGGTGTGTAGCAGTTAAAGTGAAGCCGTGCCAGCAAAAGCCAGCCTCACTGAATTCGAACCAAGGAGGTCAAGAAGCCCTTGAAATAAAGGGGAAGAGGAACCTCGATAGCCAGTCGGGTGCATTCGGAATGGGCCGCCAAGCAGTTCTTGCAGTTAGAAGTGAAAGTGTTTGTAGAGCCTAGCCTTGCTTTTGCTTTTCATTCTGCATTTGCTTTCAATGTGCCATTGTTCAATTACTCTGCTTTCCCCTGCCAGTGAACCACTTTAGGGCGCCCTAACCCCAAAAAGGTTTACAGCTCAATCCTATCCTACTTATACCACCTGTGTAACCAGTGGTGCAGCGAGAACGGGAGGCCCCAGAATGTAAAGGGGATTCAAATCCCCTCCAAAGGGGGATTCAAAGGGGATTCAAATCTCCCCTCCCCTCCAAAACCTCCCACCCCGCCCTCCCCCACTGGTTACACCGATGGTGTAAGTTGGATAGGATTGCACTGTTAGGCTGTTTAATGAAGAGCCTAAACGTTTTTTCCCCGCACATGCGTGCTCATCCTTTCTCCTGCTCTGGCTCCTACAACTACCACTGTGTCTTCCTCTTTTGGCTTGACTGCAGATGTCTTTCTTTTGCATCCCTTTTCAAAAAGTGAGGTCACTTTGTTCTTAGCTTAGTATTCTTAGAAATGACTTTCTTGCAAAATGCATGGCAGAAGTCAGCAGTTCTCTGGAACTGGGCTGCTCAGGCAGTGTGAAGCTTGCATCATCCTCCTGCATGCTGAGGACCTTATGGGACAACAAACCCTTTATGGGTTCTTGCCATAGTCTTCCACTCTTTGTGTGTGTGTGTGTGTGTGTGTGTGTGTGTGTGTGTGTGTGTGTGTGTGTGTGTGTGTGTGTGTGTTTCTTTTTCCATGTTGTTCTTTTGCCATTTCTTGTGTAAACAAGAACTCCAGCTTCTTCAGATCAAACTACACAAAACAAGGAGCACATGTTTAGCAGTGTTTTTTTTTTTGGTGGTAGAGAGATCTGATTCAGGATCTGGAGCTGGAGGCTTTTGCACTTTGTCCCACCATGGCCCTGCATAGGTAAACCAGGCGTAGAAGCAATTGGTTTGCAGAGCTTAGCTTAGTATTCTTAGAAATTGCTCTAATTGATCTGCCTCCCAGCTGATATTTGCCCTGGGAGGAAAGTTCCCATTTGTACCAATGGAAGCTTCCCTCTCAGGGCAAATTGCAACTGTGGGACCACCCCTCTAAATCAGGACCATGGGGGGCACAAAAAGAGTTAAAGCTTCTTCCCTGACTTGTAATCACTATCCAGACTGGCTCTGACTCCATGGTTATTTAAAGTAAAAAACCAAAACAAGCACAAACGCTCTAAATGTGCACTTCTTGTAACATGTAGTTTGGCATTTAATGTTATTGGGGATCTTAGTTTTTAAAGAAATGGGAAAGATACATATAATTTCTTTCAGACAGGCTTCTGCACTGGCAGGGTTGTCATTGCGCTGATATACGTGGACATACATTAGCGTATCTTGAGGATAGGACTGGGTTGAAAATCAAAGGAAAGAGAGATTTGTGCCTGAATAGTTTTACTTAAAAAAAAAACTATTGCCTTGAATAAACTGTGGACAGTGCACACCAGGATCTTCATGAACCAGCAGTTAGCAAGTAGGAGCTTTCTGGTAACTGAGGAGTGTTGGTGTGATTGTGTGCATAATCACCTGCTGGAAAAATATTTTTACAGTCGTGCAGTGTTAATGCACACCAATTGCTTCTGTGCCTGGTTTAACCTATGCAGGGAAAAATAACCACGTAAATGAAAGAAAGAAAAGTTGTGGCAAAAACAAATTGTGTGTGTGCACACTGGTCTTTACAAATTCTAGAAATCCAAGCCATGGGAATGGTGGAAATCAAATGCATTTGTTGCTGCCCCATGAACAGGACGAGGTACAAGGGGGATAATTAAATCTAGGGAGAGATTTAGATGGAGGGAAATTCGGAAGCATTGCTACCTTGACCAAGTTATTATCTCCTAAACCAATATACAGAGTGCTTGTGAAATTGCAATGGGGAAAACTACATGTGCATTGCCCTAAGTCCCTTGGAGAAAAGGTAGAAGACAAATATGATGAATAAATACATTTTGCCAGATGTAGGATAAGTCTTGGCCGTGTTGACATTTGGCTCGTTTATTTGGACTTCATGCCTCCTGTCCTAAGCAAGCTGCATAGTAAGTGCTAGTATATGCAGTTGAAATATTTGTACAGTGGATTAGAACAACATTATGCTATCATGGGTGTTCTTGCAATGTTTTTATGTGTTAAAAGGTTTTCTTCCTTACTAAGAGAGTTCCTCTGCGGAACAACATGGAACAAAATTATTGGTGGTTACGGGTGGCTTTTACAGAGGGATTCAATAACAAGGTGAGAAACGAGGAGGGAAAGCTATGATGGCGTTACCGGCTCTTTATTCAGCAAATAAGTAACTGTGAAAGCAGTTCTTCCAAGCGATGCAGTGCAAGGCTTTTTAAAAACAACAGCAACAACAAAATCCACCTCTAGGGCATTGGCTTGTTGTAATCCATGGTGAACAGAACTTATTATTTCTGTCCAACATCTGTTGCCAGTATCCCAACATTTATGAAAGAGTCTGTTTCTTAACAGTGCCAATTGTGCAACGTTTACCTAATTGACAGTTTTTTCGCTGGCAGCCTCAGCAAAGAGCACAAAAGTTTAAAGATGCATAGAAAGCAAGTTACCTCTTTCATCCTCGGGCTCCTACCAAACAGGAGAATGGAGGTCTATTGATGTTCCAGCCAGCCCAGGGAAATGCACAGTCTTGCCAGCTGGGTGTTTTGCCAGTTACTTATATGGGTAGAAGACTCGGTCTGCACTTCCGTCAATCTCGCTGCTTATTTCCCCTCTTCCCCCCCCTCCTCATCAAGAGCAAATCCACTTATCCAATCAAAGAGCAATAAAGCATTTCTATTTCTCACCACGAATGCTCATCTTAGGAAAAGTCAAGAAAATAATGACTTGGTTTCAGTGTTTGCTGAATGGAATAATTCTTCACGACACCTTCAAGGCCTGAAGATACTTTATGGCATGATAAAATGTGTGCATAATTCATGTTCTGTATTGTACGGCAGCAACACTTGTCGTCCTCTGAATAAATACATTTTTAAGAGCCTCCTTTTGCCCATAATTGCACATTGATAGCGCCAGCCAGATTTTTTTCCTAGAGCGGAGCCAAGCCCAAACTGCTTGCCTCATTTGATGTTAGTTTCCATGAGTTTTCAAAAAGCACCTTCCATTTTCAGTGATTTTTGGCTCTCGTTGCAAACGTTTGATTGATTGATAAAAGCACCTATACCTATAGCCTATCTTTCTGGTCTTAGGACCAGCCATCCACAGTGCTGCTGATAAAATTAAAAAGTATAATCTACATTAAAATGCAAAGTACCAAATAAAATGACAACACCTAAAAACAAAGACAAGAAGAGGCAAGTCTTCCACGAATGACCTGACAAAACAAACACGTTTTCAGAAGGTATCTGAAAGTGGAGGGGGGGGGAGAGGGGGGAAATGAATCTCTGAGGCAGGGAGTTCCAAAGGCTGAGTACTGCAATCGAGAAGGCCCTCTCTCACCTTCCCGTCACTTGTGCCTCCGAGGGGTATGCCATGCAAGAGGGCGTCCACAACTGCTCTCAGTGCACAGGCAGGATCATATGGGGGAAATACATTGGCTACGCTCTGGGTGGCAAACCTGGGCTGGCATTTGCATGATGTATAGAATGGCATCAAATTGTGAGGGATGATGGTCTTTCCCTCATAGGCTGGGAACAGTTGCAAAGAGCCATGATGCCAACCTGTTGTCCTCTCCAGTATATTCTATACGGCTCAACCCATATGTGATGCTGACTGTTGTTTGTGCTTGCATTTCTTTCTTAATGAAAATAGCAGCCACAAAGGGTTTCTGGATCAAGGCCACAGCATATGAGGAGAGGCCATTCAAGTCTTGGTGCCAAGGAAAGTTTCCTTCCTGGGTGTGTGTGTGTGTGTGTGTGTGTGTGTGTGTGTGTGTGTGTGTGTGTGTGTGTGTGTGTGTGTGTGTGTGTGTTTTCATTGGAACTGCAGCATTAGGGGAAAGGTTTAAGTGCCCTCTCCTTTTACACCACAGCCTTGAGCATGTGTGCACACATGCCTGCAGTGGCAGCTCTTTTAATTAAGAAAAAAGTACAAGCACAAATGATGCATTTGATAATATATCTGGTTCCACCCTAAGAGAACCATGGTGAAGAGTCTTTTAACCCAAGAACACATTTATGTCAGTTTTTTGAAATGACATCAAGGAAAGAATAGAAGCTGAGAGGCAGAGAAGGGCTTTTATAGAGAACTTTGGTGCTCTAATTCATTTACTTTTCTGACAGCTTGACACAACCAGTAGACTTAGAGGAATGGTAAACAGGATGGTATTAGCTCCATGTGTTAGAACTGGGTTGCCATAGAATTTGTAGAAAAAGGAGGGTGGGGGTGAGTGAAGCAATTTAAAAGGAAGCATGATGGCTGGAGTCTTTGGAACCTGCCGAGTCTTTGCTTTTCTCTCTGCAAGTCGCTCACTCCGAATCACCACAATTTCTCATTTACCCCATAGTGTTGGTGAGAGCAAGCAGAACATTCTATAGGCCGGGCAAGCAATATTGTTCATTGCCAGCAGAGGGAGTAGAGACAACACTTCCAGAATACTTTTAATTGGTGGATTGCCGCCCTAATTGTGTGCATGGGCGCATGTGCATGCATGTAGAGAAAGCATCAGGGTGCTCCTGAACTTTTGGGGTGTCTTGGGCTGTAAATCAATAAAGAATTGAATTTCAAAAAAGGGAAGTAACGGATAAAAGATGTGTACCAAACCCACAAGAAATCATTTTCAAAACGGAACTCTTATCCAGGTTCTCTGATTGATCTGGAGGAGTTATTTTACCTAAACTGATGGAGGTAAGAGCGTCTGATGCACAGGAAAATGCTTCTCCCCCAAATATTTTGGGCTTGTGTGAATTCTCCACTTCTCTCTCTCTCTCTCTCTCTCTCTCTCTCTCAAAAGTACACACATGTATCTCCTTTAAAATTACTGTTGGGTGGTTTTTTGAAAGCCATAAATACGTTGGCGCAACACCTCCTTTTTAAGAGTTACGGTAGTGAAATCTGCTGTTTCAGAACTCTGCTAGTTATAGTGTGGATAATGCATTTCCTGTGCTATACAAGCAGGAGATGAAATGAGGAAATGTCCCTGAGCCTCTTACACAAAAGCCTTGGTTGCAAGAAAAATCCATATCTTGTATGCCATACACATTTTGCCAGGTGCTCTGAGTGAGAAACATTTTGCTAGTTTCTTGGCTTGCTTCTTTCCTTTGTCTTGTATTTCCTTCCCCCTGCAGGGATTTTAACAAGTTTGAGGTGTTATTCTTGGAGTAGCAATGAGGCCCTTATATTATTCACTCTATGGAGGTGCCTACAATGTGCTGAGAAAATTCTGTCCTGAATTAAGCAGCCCTGTCCCAACACTTCTGCACTCCAAAACAACTCTTCCTGGACCTGTTTTTCCCTAATAAAAGTGATCATTGGGTTTATGTTATATGTATTTGGGTTTAATGCATAGTTCCACTTGGGCAGAGCAATACAGTGGTCCTGCTACGTTGGTGACCAGCTAACATCAGTGTAGCTGATGACCAGCTGGTGTAACATCAGGGCTGCTCAGGGGCATTACCGGGGGGCGGCGGCGGATTATTTGGATTATTTTGCTAACTCCACAAGTACAACTTTGTGGAATTGCATCTTGATATTTCTGATTTTATGATGAAAGGGCTTCCTGTTTCCAGGGTCACTTACTTTGTTGTGACTTCGTGCAGACTCAAGTAAGCACATTATGTGGTCCCTCGTTTCAGACGGGAAGCTAATCACAACCTTTAAAGAGATGTGTTGCTTGCAAACAACTCCCTTGTGTGACACTATTAAGAGCAGCAGATCGTGTCAAATTGTGCAGGTGTGTACATACCTGGTCCATCGTACATTATATCCTGCGTACCTGTGTGTGGTTTCTAAAAGTTTGATTTCCTATCAGAATCACTTCTTGTTCCCCATGTGACTAAGCACCTTTTGGCACATTGTATTTGTACTACTCTTAGATATGCAAAGTGTGAATATGGCAAGCAGGTGTTCAAAAATGCATGCCATGCCATGGACACTTGTCAGAGCGCCAGAATTCCTCTGGCTCCCTAATAAGTGTACATTTAAGGTCAAATCTGGATCTGATGCACTGTAAATGTGTGAGATGGCCCCAATGCAACTTTGAAAAAAGCAGTGGGGTAGGTGGGAATCACCTGTCTTCTTAATATTTGTGATACCTACATGTCCAGAACATGCATAGCGGCATTTTTCCGGTGAATCATACAATACTTTTGTGGCCCAAGCAAAGAGAATTCTGGAATTGTGCTCTTTCTTTTGCTGATGCAATTCAGTCTCTCCAGTGGTTTGCAGTTAACTAGACCACCATGTGACACCTGCACAGCCACATGTGAACTGTGTTTCCCCTCCCACCAGCTTCCTTGATCTCTGCTCAGCCATGAAGACTGGGGAGTGTGGATATGTCCTCTCCATCTTCGGACCTACTGCTTGGTAGAGTCCAAAATACAGAGAATCTAAACCACACAGTATTTTATTAAAGTGCAGAAATAAAATATATATGCCAGTAGAGAGAGCAGATGTAAAACTGCCCTCATTGGCCACTCTGGTAGCCTTTCATGGGCAAATGAATATTACTTGGGATTGTGGATGTAGCATACTGGCTAACTATTTGAGATGTTAAGCCAGATGTTCCGGGATCAAGCCTCAGCTCAGTCAAAAACTCATCAGGAGTCCTCAGGCTAGCTGCAAATTCTCTCACCCTCCACTCCCCTTCTGCAATATGAGGATAAAAACTTCCTTACAGGGATGTTGCTGTGCTTTGAATTTTCCATCATGTATAGAAAATGTTTTCTACACTTGAAATGTACTTTTGTTGTTCAGTCGTTAAGTCGTGTCCGACCCTTCGTGATCCCATGAACCATATCCCGCCAGGCCTTCCTGTCCTCCACTATCTTCCTGAGTTCGCTCATTTTCATGTTCGTTGCATCGGTGATGCTGTCTAACCATCTCATCCTTTGCCTTCCCCTTCTCCTTTTGCCTTCAATCTTTCCCAGCATCAGAGTCTTCTCCAGAGAGTCATCTCTTCGCATTAGGTGGCCAAAATATTTGAGCTTCAGCCTCAGTACCTGTCCTTCCAGGGAACAGTCAGGGTTGATTTCATTTAGGATTGACTGATTTGATCTCCTAGCAGTCCAAGGGACTCTCAGGAGTCTTCTCCAGCACCACAGTTCGAAAGCATAAGTTAAATAAGCAGGGTGACAATA
The DNA here is from genome assembly GCA_026170595.1 of Plestiodon gilberti rubricaudatus. NCBI lineage: Eukaryota > Metazoa > Chordata > Lepidosauria > Squamata > Scincidae > Plestiodon > Plestiodon gilberti. The sequence continues at coordinate 114,732,364 of JANXHW010000005.1, forward strand.
TACAGCCTTGCCGTACTCCCTTCCCAATTTTGAACCAATCGGTTGTTCCATGGCTGGTCCGAACTGTTGCTTCTTGACCCGCATACAGGTTTCTCAGGAGACAGGTAAGGTGGTCTGGTACCCCCATCTCTTTAAGAATTTGCCACAGTTTGTTGTGATCCACACAATCAAAGGCTTTTGCGTAGTCAATGAAGCAGAAGTAGATGTTTTTTGGAACTCTCATGCTTTCTCCATGATCCAGCGCATGTTGGCAATTTGATCTCTAGTTCCTCTGCCTCTTCAAAACCCAGCTTGTACGTCCGGTAGTTCTCGGTCCACGTACTGCTGAAGCCTAGCTTGTAGGATTTTGAGCATAACCTTGCTAGCATGTGAAATGAGTGCAATTGTACGGTAGTTTGAACACTCTTTGGCACTGCCCTTCTTTGGAATTGGAACATAAACTGACCTTTTCCAATCCTTTGGCCACTGCTGAGTTTTCCAAATTTGTTGGCATATTGAGTGCAGCACTTTCACAGCATCATCATTTAGGATTTTAAGTAGCTCAGCTGGGATATTATCATCTCCACTAGCTTTGTTGTTAGTAATGCTACCTAAGGCCCACTTGACTTCACTCTCTAGGATGTCTGGCTCTGGGTCAGTGACCACACCAGCGTGGTCATCCGGAACATTAAGATCTTTCTTGTATAGTTCTTCTGTGTATTCTTGCCATCTCTTCTTAATCTCTTCTGCTTCTGTTAGGTCTTTGCCTTTTTTGTCCTTTATCATGCCCATCTTTGCACAAAACGTTCCCTTGATATCTCCAATTTTCTTGAAGAGATCTCTAGTCCTCCCCATTCTGTTGTTTTCCTCGATTTCCTTGCATTGTTCATTTAAGAAGGCCTTCTTATCTCTCCTTGCTGTTCTCTGGAAATCTGCATTCAGTTGTTTATATCTTTCCCTTTCACCCTTGCTTTTTGCATTCCTTCTTTCCACAGCTATTTGTAAAGCCTCATCTGACAGCCACTTTGCTTTCTTGCATTTCTTTTTCTTTAGCATGGTTTTAGTTGCTGCCTCCTGTACAATGTTACAAACTTCCGTCCATAGTTCTTCAGGCACTCTGTCTACCAGGTCTAATGCCCTAAATCTATTCTTCACCTCCACTGTATACTCATAAGGGATATGGTTTAGGTCATATCTGACTGGTCTAGTGGTGTTCCCTACATTCTACAATTTAAGCCTGAATTTTGCAATAAGAAGCTCATGATCTGAGACACAGTCAGCTCCAGGTCTTGTTTTTACTGACTGTATAGAGCTTCTCCATCTTTGGCTGCAAAGCACATAATCTATCTGGTTTCGGTATTGACCATCTGGTGATGTCCATGTGTAGAGTCGCCTCTTGAAATGTACTACATTACATAAATGATGAATGTATTATGGTTGTACTCATCATGAAATTGGCAGTTCAGAGTAGCCAGGCACTCCGGTATGGATGTTGCCATTTGGGCTCCTGAGCATGTACATTATGGCTTCAGTGAATGTTCTAAAAATGCAAGATTGTATCCCCCATAATAGTGAGGCAAACAACTTGGGCAATGCTATACACACCTATATGGGAGTAAGTCCCGCTGAATTCAATGGGTGGACATGCATAGGATTGTGCTGTAAATCCAGTAAGCCAGGAATGTGGCTGTTGTGGTCTTGTTGGGATTGATCTGGAATAAAAAGCACCAATAAAACTCGTGATTAGGAAAAGGTATAGGCAGCCGTGTGCATCACCATGGTTTGTCATTGCTTTTTGTAGTCCCAAGGTAATGTACAGCACAATCCTATCCAACTTACACCACCGATGTAACTACCGGGGGAGAGCAGGACGGGAATATAATGCTAAATAATAATGTCAATAATGCTAAATTTTCCTCTTTTTTTTTTTTCCTTTGCAGCACTTTTACAGTCAGTAATAGCTGGCGATTTTCCAAAAGTAAGTAGAAAAAAAGTCTGTCTCTTACTAGATATCTGTTTGTAGTGCCGTGTGCTGCCAGTAGTTTATCGTACTTCAGACTCAGCATGGTAAATAGGCTGTGATAAAGACGGATACCCAAATGCCAGCTAGCATCACCTCTGGAACACAAGAGCACCGTGAATGCTGGGAAGACCCTTGCCCTGTGGGACAAAACTGTCAGGTTATGAAATGTGGTGTGATACTCTAGCATGCCTCTGATGAAATCAAGTTTTGTCTTCAAAGGCTTGTGCCACAATACATTAGTTAGTTTTTAACGTGTCACAAGGTTCTCTGCTGTCATGCTCCAGGTATACTGAGATAGTCTACAAGCTGAAGAATGATAGTAGTTGAAAGTTAGGCAATCACACCAGTCACCCCGTATATAGTCTTAGCAATACTATAGCTTCAGAACACTCCTGGCTGAATAGTTTAGTATAGATGCAAGGAGATTCCAGAGTAAATAACAGGCACCATCATCTATCATCTCCTGGTTTGATGTATGACCAGTCTAATAGTGCATTAGTTTCTGCTCCCCTTTGTGCTTCATTGCAATTTCAGTATTTGCTGTGAACGCAGTTCTGATATTAAGCAGTTTCTAGGAACTTCAGGTTGTCTTATATCTATCCTAACTGCTGATGTGGGAAAAGGGAGATTTTTTTCCCCACTGCCACCATTATTAGCTTATGACTGTAATTACATTTCTTGTCCTACAACAGCTCAGGCCCAAGTGAAAGGTTACATTTTTTCTAGTTAGTGAATCACTGCCATTATTGATTGACTGATTTTTCAAAATGGCTATTCTGCGTTTGTTCCAACCAGAGTTCCAAGAGAGCTCTTTTCATAAATAGTTGTAATCTTGGGACAACTGTGATATATAATGTATGAATTAGGGCTAAACCAGCCACTCAAAACATTCTCCATATGATACAGCTCAGCTAGGGGTACATTTTCATGGAGGGTGTAGCATGTCACCAGGACTATCCATAGGGGCTTCTTGCCAGCAACTTCCATAATTGTGGCAGTACATTTCTCTGAATGTATAGATTGGACCTAGCTATGTGCAAAGAATGAGAGCTGATTTATGACCATCTGAGTGTGTAGGAGCTACTTGAAATCATTATGCCATTAGCACGCACGCAGAATGATTTGCACCTACAAGAACTTCAGTCTTGTGCTATACCCCCTGCATGCAGCTTGTTCATCACAGGCAGAATTACTGTATGCAGCAGTGTTCAGTGGCCATCGCTCTCCCCAACTGGCATAGTAATAATGTTGGTCAGGCAAATGTAGGCTGAGTTTTTCAAGGGACAAAGGGTGGCATAATTGCTTCAACATGAGCACATTTTGCAAGCAAACACAATGGCTTGCTGTGCCATTTTCAACCACTTGAAGCTAAAACAGTTTCATTGTGAGTAGAATTTGCCCTGTGGTCTCATGATATCAATTTGATTGGGTGGATTTGTCCCAGCAGCGTCACTGCAGGGGGGGGGGGCGGAGCTCCAAGTTCCGTCGGGCTCTGACCCTCCGTTACACAACGGGAGAAAGCGGCCCCGCCCCCTTGCCTTTGGAGCCATTCCGGCCGACGAAAGCACTTGCCAGCAACTTCGTTAAAATTCAGCAATGGTGCATGCTGAATCTTATCCCCTCTTTCCAAAACCTCCCCTTTCCCCCCCCCTCAGGCATACGCCACCAAAATAGGTGGCCCCAAAAATAAAAATATTTTTACTTACCTCCTGTTTGCCTCTGAGTTGCCCCCCCCCCAGGATGCAGCGCATGCCTTTTTGGCGCGGCTGCATTGGCACTGGTGATGGGGGATAGGATTGGGGCCTAAGTGTTCTACCACTGAGCTGCAGCCCCTCTCCAAACTAGTCTCAACTGGTTTAGATAATGAGACTTATTTATTCAAGAAAAGATGAGACAGATACTTTCCTATGATAATCCAGTGCATCAGGTAACAGGGCTGATTCCAGAAGTCCAGCAAGCATATAGTTAACTTTTCTGCATTACTCCTAGTGGAAAATTGCACTACTTAAGAAAGGACATTTGCCTAATACCTATTGTTATTTTCGCAATATCATTTCTTTTTACCCAACTGTAGGAAAGGAGACCACAATGTCATATTACTTTGTTTTTTTCTCTGTGCATTTATATTCCAGTTCATAGAATGCTGTAAAAAGGGAGCTAATTTGTTAATCCAGGGACCTGACCACTGTTCCTTGCTTCACCACGCAGCCAAGACAGGGCATGGTGAAATTGTGAAGTACATCTTAGAGCACGGTGAGTGAATGTGTGCAGACTTGTGCAGATTCAAATGCCTTGGCATGAAGGTGTGTGTGTGTGTGTGTGTGTGTGTGTGTGTGTGTGTGTGTGTGTGTGTATGTATGTATGTATGTATGTATGTATGTATAAGCCAAACTAGATGTGATATTGATCACACCATTCACCACCACCACCACCGGTAAACAGCAAGCATGGAAGGCCTGATATGGATCTCTGAATCAAGACAACACTTGTTAATTTTCTGACAGTATTTTAATTCTGGTATGCTCTTGTAAATAATGCCTGCAAAGAATATATTCAAGAGAATTGTTCATTCTAGTAATAGCATTTGCTTATTAAAATTATAGATAAATTTATAACTTCTTAAATATCTCAAAAATGAGCTCTGCTTCTGAAGACTTGGCAATGTATAAATTAAATATATTCCAATTTCATCAATGCATTAGTCATTAAAAGGCCTGCTAATAACAAACTAAAATTCAGTTTATTTAATTAATTGAATAACCAAGGTGTGTGTGTGTGTGTGTGTGTGTGTGTGTGTGTGTGTGTGTGTGTGTGTGTGTGTGTGTGTGTGTGTGTGTGTATGTATGTATGTATGTGAATACTGCAAGCTCATGGCCACAGTCAACTGTATGGGTCATTCCCACCCTCTGCCCTGGACAGCGTATTCACACATGCTGTGGCTGCATGACATATCACCATGGAGAAGTGACTCCCATATGGTTTGGTGTATATATGAACGAGGCTAGTGGAATTGCTCTTGGGAAGGAGAGTGTTGCAGTTATGAAGTGCCACATAGTCTGGAAATCTCTCTGAAATGTGGTCCTTTTGCTTTTTTATCTTGTGGCAAGCTCAGTGAAGGGCAGCTATCTTACTGTCAACATGTCTGTGTGTGTCATACCCCACCCCACCCCTATGCTGACACCATCTTGTGGACTCAAACTGCTCTGCTTCCTTGGAAACCCCCAGAGAGTGTGTTTGGTGCAGCTAGAGGGAGGGGAAGGGGGAAAGAGCGAATAATTTGAGATATACTGATGATTGGAGACATTAAGGAGAGACAGAGGTCCCCATGGGTCACCCTTCCCCAGTGCTTTCCACTTTTTACTCTTTTCAGCAGAGATTCCTCCCACCATTCTCTCTTTATTTCCCGGCGGAGCCTTTTATTTATTTCTCTGCCTCCCTGCACATTTCTGTCTCTTTCTCTCTCTCTCTCTCTCTCTCTCTCTCTCTCTCTCTCTCTCTCTCTCTCTCTCTCTCTCTTTGGGTTGTTTTTGTTTTTTTCCTCCCTGCTGTTTTCCTTGATAGAAATCTCACTCATGCGTTTCCCTTCCGGATTTCTGTGGGGTTGTTTGGCGCTCTTTTTCTCTCTGCCTTGATCCCCTTTCTTTCTTTGGCTTCTTGTCCCTGGGTAAAACAGCCACTTCCCGCTGAGGCAGGACGACAGTGCCATTAGCTTTCCCAATGCCAGCCTTTCCCACATCTGTGTGGCTTTTGTCCTGTGCCAGAGGGGAATTTGGAATGGTCGGCTGGCAGCACCAGGGAGACTGAGATAAAAAGCCAAGGTTCAGAAAGGGTGTGGGGGGCTGGGGGTGAAGGGAAGAGAGAAAGCGAAGGAGTGTGAGATGACTAGAGAAAGAGATCTTGGAGTAAGAAGCATCACTTCTGAATGACGCTCCTTCCCGTTCCCTTTTCCTGTCCTTTCTTCTCTCACGTGTCTTTTCATTACCTTTAGATTACAAGCCTATAAGCAGGGCTTGCTTATTTTTAAGTTTGTACAGTGCCTAGCAATTTCAGGTCATATTAACAATAAATAAAAATGAAAAGGCATGGCTTAAATCAAGGCTGATTGCTTGCCTCCAAGTTCAGTTCACAATCCTGTTACACTGACTACTGAGTTCCATTCCTCGTATTCTGAGGAAAACCTCTTGAAGAAAAGGAAAGAAAGCACTGCTCTCCCAGGCCTGTGAGAATATGAAACTGAGCAGAGATGTGTGACCCCCCCCCCCATTGGTCTTGAATTTCTTTTCATTTCGTTCAAAATTTCGACCGGTGTTTTTGCCTGACTTTCCAAATGTGCCTCCGTTGAACTTCATGCAAAGCCTAGTAGCAAAGCCTTCCCCTCCTCCGTCTTGAGGAATTTCGCTAAACTCATGGAAACGCGACTTCTCTCCCCACTTTCAGGGATCTCTCCCCACTGTTAGGCAGGTACGAGGTTTGGCACTGACATTTCAAAGAAGTGAAAATGGAAATGAATGTCAGGGTACCTTGCAAGAAGGAACACCTGAGCATTTTCAAAGGAAGTCAAATGAGTTTCAGTGAGAAGTGACATTTCTTAGGGTGGTTCTCTGGGCCCTCCAAATCCGCTTCATAACTTACTCCAGTAGAAATGTTGTGGCAGCTTTGGGGAAAAAAAAGGCATGCAAGCATTACAGTACGTGCGTCTGTCTTGAAGGGCATCAGTGAAGTAAAGCTGCCTCCTATCGAACCAGACCACAGGTCCATCTAGCCCAGCCTCTTTCAACTGCAGTCTCTGGTCAGGGTTGTTTCCAAAGATTCTTGGAGATCTTCTTTTAACTGAAAATGCCAAGGATTGAACCTGAGACGGTTTACAGGCAAAGCGTATGACACCTCTGCCACTGAGCTACCTTTTCACCATGGCTGCTGCTTCTATCATTTTTCTCTATAAATGTGTGCTGGGAAGTGGCAGGAAGATGTGTACCTTGGTTAACTGCAAATAGCCAAATCTCAGACACATACCGGTATTTGTCCATCCAGGTTCTGTGGCATTTGTGTATTAGTCACTTCCTTATATTTATCTGAAGGAAATATGTAAATCTAGGTAGAACATGCAAAATATGTAGATGACAAGACTGAGGAAGCAGTTGTGTAGTTTACAAATAATCTTGCAGAGAAAGAGAATGTATTGGAATTCTCTACGTGCCTTTTAATGCAAATCCCTGTGTGGGAAAACAGGAAGTTGATCCCATTATTTCAGCAGTGGCTGACATGGTTCCTCTCCGTCTCCTCACCCATTCAGACGTGTGAGGGCAAATGTTTGGCTTCCTTTGCCCTCACTGACATTTCCATGTAGACAGATCTGTTCTTTTTTTTCCCTTATGCAAACTTCATAACTGGAATAAGAGAGCTGGATCTGCCCATCCATTCAATAATTTTGTCCAGAAATCTTCCTCCGTAATTGTGTTTCTTAAGTTAAGATGGAATCACCACATGGATCTGTGGAAATCACTGGCATGATTTCTGTGGAAATCATGGATCTGTGCGGAAATCACCTTAGTCATGTTCCCTTTTTCAGATGAGTCTCGTTGCAGCCCTGTCCTGCTTGTGAATAGTGGATATGGTTTTCAGACGTGTGCCGCCATCCATGATTGCTGTCCAGATAAAGCAACAAAGATATACATGCACAGTCTGGTTGTTAGAGTGGGGGTAATTCATTATGACTCCATGACAGGAAGTCACATGATGTCCATTCTGAAATCTAATTGCATTAAGAATGCTCCAGCTGGGGAGCCAGTCATGTGTGTCTCAACCACAAGGGACCTCCAATGCTCACCATGTCTCTGCATTTGAATCCATCTTGTGTTGCTGTGCATGAGGAACACCATGTGATTTGCCGTATTTCCTTTGACAGGTCCTTCTGAGTTACTGGATATGACAGATAGCGAAACGTAAGTCTTACCCATTTGGCTTCTCTTACAGTGGTTGCCTTCCAGCTTGCTCTTGGTTTGTGTGTATTGGTGTTCTAGTAGTGCAAAAAATAAATTTAAGTTCAGCATTATCTAAAACCCAACCAAAATTAGCAGCCCTTAACAAGCTCAGCTCAGTTGCAAAAGGCAACTTCCCTAAGCATCAAATCAAAGCCAGATAGGGGGTGCAAGCTCAACACTGTTTAATGCAGATGAGTTGTCATGAACATTTTTTTGACCATCCTCTAGAATTTATCCTAGAATTTAGGTTTTGTAACAAAGAAAACATGCTCAGTCCCATGTAAAGCTCCCCAAACAAAGGTCTGAAAACCAAGATTCCTGTTCTCAGATCATCATGTTATCATCCCTTCTGTTAAATTCAAAATGGTTAGGTTGAGAGTAGTACTGTACTACATGAATGGATGCCGACTGATTCCTTTTTGATCACTAAACCTAGAGAAAAATAATAGATCCTTTCAGCAAATACATGTATCAGTCTGTTTCGCAAACCATTTCCAAAGAAATTTCCAATATAGAGGAGGACTTGCAGTGGGTTAGACTTGAAGGAGGGGCATGAGGAAAGCATGCCTAGGGCAACTCTGGAATGCCAGCACCTCCATGTAATGTAAAATCAGCCAATGGAATTGGAGTTAATTCAAAGTTTCTCGATTCTCTTAGCTTATGTCAACATCTCTCAGTTTCTGAAGAGGAAAGGTACAGTTTCTTTATAACTGTGACAACGCTAGGATTGGAGAACAAAACAAACAAAAACCTATTCGCTTGTGAAAATTGCATTTACTATCAGTGCTAAAACTTTCAGTTTTTAATCTTGTATGGTTTTAATCTTTCAGTTTTTAACCTTTTAATATAAAGAATTTTTTAACATGACCAGTTTTCCCGTTTTTACTTCTTTGAAAATGGTTGTGGGTCATGAAAGTTTTAACTCCTTTTTAAAGTGCCAAATCCTTTGGTTCATCAGATCCAAGCAGAGATATGGCACAAGGGTGGCTATTGATGTTTATTTAAACAGGAGTTTCAACAGATGTACATGTTCAGGGATGGCTGAAAGTTTTAATTGAAACTCCATGTCACTCAGTCCCAGAATCCAGAGAGTTGCAAATTGGTTAAGTTTTTAAATACATCCTCTGCTTGCAGAAGCCAAAGTATCTTATTGTTCAGACTGAACAGGAAATAACATGGGAGGCAGGGAGATGGAGAAACTCACCACTATTGTCCACTCTTTGAATTCATTCAAACGGGCAGCCAAAAACAAACAAACAAACAAAACCCATTATTGTAGCTGGTTTAAAATGGAGCTCCTGTCTAGATGAGAACTTAACATTCAGTACGTTGCTTTGAGCATGCTAATAAAAAAATGACATCTTTGAACACCATTAATGCCATATTTTGATGAACAGAGGAGTCAGATGGCAAAATGTCTAAAATGTGTTTGTGTCAGCAGTCCTCAGATTGTCTCCTGGTAAAAGTAATTAATTGGCAAAAGGTGATTCTTATTGATAGCTCTCTCTGTTGCACACACAGGGGTGAGACGGCACTGCACAAGGCAGCCTGCCAGCGCCACCGAGGTGTCTGCCAACTATTGGTAGAGGCGGGAGCGTCATTGAGGAAAACAGATTCCAAGGTAACCAAACCAAACAAACCCATTGAATGATACTGTGGGCAAGCGAAACCAGTCGTCGTCCAGTTCAGCTGATGCATCTCGAGTCACTGTCCTGGCTTCTTTTCCAGCCTTATGCTAACTTTGTTCACTTGGACACAAGCCCCAATGATTTGAATGTGTTTACTTCCAAGTAAGTGTACTTGACTTTGCAGCCTTTGAGCAAATCCTTTTGGTTGCCGGGACTAGTGTTGGTTTTAAAAACCAACCCTGCATAACTTGTTACCTGCTAAACCAAACTCTTCCCACCAGCTACGTATGGCGACTCAGCGTATTGCTTGGCTGCCTGGGACTGCAAAAACAAGCGGGATGTCGATAAAGCTGCACTGGCAATTCCCTAATTGCAACATTCTCTTCAAAATTAACACATTTGATGCAGCTGAACAGATTCCTGGAAAGTTACCACACCAAGCACTGACACAGTTTGATTCTCCCCAGTGTTCTTTTGTTTCCCTGGCCACTGCTTTTCCCAGTGCAGTTTTCCATCTCCTTTTTGCCCTCATTGTCTTCTGTCTCATTTGCCCATGCTACCACTGGATCCTGTTGGGTGTGGTAACTCGTAATTTTGCATATGAATATCTGGGGCACCATCATGTTAGATCTAGCACTGGGGCCTTGTTGACTCCCTATCATGTGGGTTACCACAACCAATAAGATTAAACACTAGTATGGGCAAATGAGACCAAAGGGAGTCGAGCAAGGACAAAGCAAAATGGCACTCAGAAAAGTTGCGTGGGGGGGGGGGGGGCGGGCGGTCATAGCCGCGCTACTGATGGCTAGGGAGAAAAGTAAGAAATCAGTAGCTAAGGAAATAGAATTGGGAGAATGCCTAGACAAATTTTACTGGAACCAGAATCATTGAGAGTCCTGTTTGGTAGATAGAGTACAATTCAAAGGAGTCTTAAGACACCAGTAGGGAAATTGTAACTGAGATGTTCAGGTCTGTAAACAAGAGTAATTTGTGGAAGGTGCATCTAGTGTAATGTGGCCAACAAAAAGGCTAAAATTCCATATCATCCCACCTGGTTGTCTGACTAGCAGATAACAGAAACCACAATCATCTCAGAAGATTGTACACACACTGCCCTTCTGACCATGAGTTCGTATCAGCAGAGAATTCGTAGCACATGTCTGAGAGTGACAGTGACAAAGTCCACCAAGGTTCAGAGAAGCAAAGACTGCAAAGTCTGCTGTTTCTCTACAATAAGATTTATGTGGGGGGTATGTGTGGTGCAACATACACAATGTTCTGCAAAAACTGGAATGACCTTTTGGAGCGTGACTAGACTCCTTTGCTCAACAGCAGTTCTGTTGGATAGTTAAGACCAAACAGAGAGTTAGTATTGATTGTTGAAAAGCCCAAGTACTAACTAATAAGGCTTCTTAGACCTATTCACAGGATGTGTAGGCTCTTGAAATAGGAAATTCCAGAAATCTGGAACTGTTTATTTGTGGGAGGGAATCCAAGGCTTGAACATGCGCTTCAGAGCTCAAAGGGATTCCAAAACACTTGGCACAGTTACAGGTTTCAGGAGTTTCTGACAATTAATAGACTCAAGTGACTTTATAATACAGAACTTCAATCTTTTCAGCTTCTTTTTCTGTACCTCATTGGTACCTTTTGTGAGGGCCAACCTAGACATAATGTGGTGACCAGGGTTATTTATGTGTTTGTCCCATTGATGTGTAAAGTGGAGAATAGGGCAGTCCTTTTTTACACATGAAAGGGAGTGCATGGGTGAGGGGAGCTAAATCCTCCCCTGCTGTACCTCCTTAAGCTCAATTGCTGGATTTCTCCCAGCCTAGCTTTGATACTGGGAGTGATCTGGACTGGGGAGAAAAGTGCTTAAAGCAACGGAGCACAGGAAGGCAAGGTGTGGGAGAAGGAGGGTTTAGCTCCCACTCACCCCCAGCTTATACATGAAGGGGACAGACACGTGCATAAATGCACTTGGCTGCACCATTGCATCCATTTTGACCCTCAGTCTTGAATTCGAAGCATTGTATCTAAACACTAAGTCCTGACACTCTGGCACACTGCAGGGTGTTCAAAAGTCATGCTTGATTTGCCATGCTTGATGCTTAAGATATGATCATATTTGGTAGGTATTTGTATGTGATATTATCAGGAGCAGTGAGCTGGTTTCACCTCTAACCTACTGATGTCCCTGAGTGTCCTGTTAATTTTCTTCTGTATCTGTATAGGGCCCTCCATTCATTCCCATGGGGAAAAAGCAGTGCACTGCACTTGAGGAGATTGTTGCCCAAGAGCAAAACTCTTCCTACATTCCTGGCACTGGATGGCCAAACAAACACACATTGCCAAGTGATCCTGCATGGGGCTGTGATGAATCCTTTGTGCAGAATTCACAGACATCCAATGCAACGCCCACTCACACAAAAGGTCTTTGCAATATACAGTCAGTCCCACCAGGCATTTTGCTAGTGTCCAAATACATTCTAAGTTTTCTCCTCTTTGTCTTATCACTGTAGGGTAAGATGCCTCAAGACAGGGCCCAGCAGGCTGGGGATCCAGATCTCGCCTCATACCTGGAGAGTCGGCAGAACTGCCAAGTGGTTCCTCATGAGGACTTAGAGACTGCGGTGTGATGTCCGTGACATGGGAAAGCACACGCTAGGAAATACAAGGCTGCACCTGAGGCACTCAGGTGTCCTGTGAGGAAGAAGCAAATGGAATCGATGCATCTCTCGCTCTCGTACAAAATATCTGAGGAGGTGCCACCAGTTTCTAAGGGCTACCGAGTCTTGCCACGGAACTCTCATGTTCCCATATGTTAGCCTGTGAGGATGAAGGAGATGACTGAATGGTCTGTGAAATCCGTGGGCCAAGGAAACGTACACGTATTGCTCTCAGCAAGTAGCATGAATGTCTCCTGTGTTCCTCTGTAATTTATTTGAAGAGAAAAAGAAGTGGTGCAAAAGGGGAAACCGAATAACATGGTTATTCATAATCCCGCCAAACTTTCTTCCTCCCCCCTCCTAACTTGCCACCGAACTCTTGTGTTCCCTTAGGTTAGCCCCATATTTCTCCTCCATCCATCTCCACAACTGCCCATCAGTAAAATGGTGTCTTTTTCAATCTGTGCTAAATTCCATGGCTGCTCAGGATGTAGGCAATGCTTTGAGGAGAGCTGTGGGTGCCCTTGGCAAGACCATCTCCCTTTCAACAGTGAATTCTCACCTCATTTTCCTTCAGGGTGTACATAGCTAGATAGTTGCCTCTCATTTTGGACAGATTTCTCCTTCCGTCTTACTCCTAAAATGCAGAATGAGAATCAATCGCAAAGAAGGGGGGAGGGTCTTATGAATTTTAGAGTACAAAGGCCACTCTGTGTTGATGGACCAGAAATAAATGGTCAAATTATCAGGGGTGATCAAAACCTCCCTGAAAAAAAAAATCCTAACCCTATTCAAATTCCTTCAGGAAAATCAGAATGGTGACAACATCAGTAAGATGAAAAAATACATGGAAACTCTTCTTTGGTGGAGAATATAAACTGCTGTCTGGAAGAATGTGCGTAAACACACACACACACACAGAGAGAGAGAGAGAGAGAGAGAGAGAGAGAGAGAGAGAGAGAGAGAGAGAGAGAGAGAGAGGTCTCGTTAATTGTCAGACAAGTTATTATTCCCGCACTGCTTCCCCCAAGGCTTTACTTAGTTGTGGTGAGGTCTGATATGGTGTCCTAACTTTTTTGCCCTCAAGAGATTACAGCAATTTTTAAAACCTGGTCTTTCACCTGTTTACACAGCCTAGATTTGTTGGCCAAGCTTTAGTTATAAGACAACTTCAAGACAATTTGTTACTGTGGATGACACACAGGTGCAGCTACCCTGAGGAGGAAAGGGATTACTGCCCATAAACCCTCACAATTTCACAGGAGAAAAGTGCCCACTATGGTTTCATACCCTAACATAGGACCGGTTCCCGGTTCAGTACATACTGGGTCATTCTCTAAGGCCTGAGTTGGCATATCCCAATGCAGATGAATGTTCTGTTGCCCATAAAACTCTGTTGTGGACCCCACTTTAGCCATCCTCCCCCATGGATCCTCCTGGTCTTCCCCATCCCTACAATGGGGGCCTTATATGGTGCTAAGGACCTATCCCAATGTGTGAATGTGGCCAGTGTAGCACCTGTCACAAACTGAAGAGTTGGGATAAGGCATGACTTCTGTGTATCCCAAAGGTGAATTGGTTGCCATAGAGCCAGCTATATTGGCACATGCCCAGTATTTGTGGTTACCTTTATACTGTGATTGCAACAAACGGAAAGTAAGGTTTGCTCAACTCCAAGCATAAAACCACTCTAGCTATGTTGGCCTAAGGTACTCTAGCCATGCACCATCACAGCTATATATTTGTGCAGGATCAGGGTGGAAGTGAATCAGTATAGTCCAGGGGCTGCTGTAGCTTCTCATGGCTGGCATTCCGTTCCTTTGTGGTCTTGATTTCCCATTAACAGTCCTCCATTTAGATCTCTGTTTCTGTTCATAGAACATTCCATCGCTGCATCCAAGATAGTATAATCATTTGGCCCTTTAATTCTTTTTCTCCTGCTGATGGAAAATGATGCCAATATTGGAATGAGAGCATTGTGCCTCCGTTGCAAAGGCCACCTCCCCTCCCCCCAACACACACAGCGCTCAGTTGGGGGCAGTCATTGTATGACAGAAACAAAGTCCAATGCGGAAGCTGGAACAGAAATTTGGCATTTAATTCTGCCTTTTAATATTCAAGGTGTCCTGAAGCATTTTGCAAAAAAAAAAAGCAACGTGTCAGCGATTGGCAGCCAGCATATCGACTGTGAGTGAGATACAGCAGCTATTATACCCCTGAAATAGCTTCCAGGCAGCCTAGGGTCTTGGAATCTGCTTCTTCCCCAAGGAGGAGGAACTTGAGGCCAGGATGGTGGCTTTCCCATCTCAACAGAACCACAAACGGCAAGCCTCAGAATACAACGTATTGGCCCTGTCCCATTTCTCCAGTATTGTATTCTGTGTCCAGTATGGTTTCATTCTGTATGCTGCTGAGGAAGCACACAGGAGGACAGGGCAGTGTTGGAATACAGGTGATTACCGACTTGCCACCACCGTGCAAGGTGGTGGTCACATAGGGAGCCAGTTGTCTGTAGTATCTGGCGCATGGTGAGACTCGCCCCCCAACATACACATAATTGAATGAAAACATGGTGAAGCAAGTTCCCACTTGTGAATGGATGGCACAGGCAGGATCGTGTGTGGTGTATGTTCACCCTATGAATTGAACATTTCTGTGTTGTTCTCTGTCCTGTCTTTCCTCCGATGAACTCAGGGCAGTGTGGGTGGGCCAGTTTCCCTGCTATTTGTCCTAACAACCACCCTAGGACATATGGGGTCTAAAGTTACTCAGTGAGCTTCATGGCTGAACCCAGGTCTTCCAAGTCCAATACTATTCACTACATTGCACTGGCTCTCAACTGGCAAATGGCTGTTTGCATTCTCCCTAGGTGATGGTTCACTGTGGCAGCGTAGAGTCTTGTTGGGGCTTGGATTCACTGAATGAGCATATCCGGTCTCCAGCCAAGCAGAGCATGTGGCACATGATAGAAAAATGTCCGTCCGTCCGTCCGTCCGTCCGTCCCCTAAATGTGTCTCATTTTAATGCCAGTCCAGCTTCCTTAACATCTGATGTAGTGCTAGAGCACTGAATCAGCAATGTGGGACGCTGCTTCAAGCTATGGAAATGTGACCACCAGTCATGTCCATGTTTATATTCTAACAGCTCCATCTATCCTCAGCCACTATGTGAGGTGCAGGGGCGTCTGCTGCATCCCACGGGGAGAGTGGGATGCAGTAAACCTTTACTTACCTCCTTCGCTGCTGCCTGGAGGCCCTATGGGCCTGCTTACAGATCTACACCAGCTATTTTGCTCACCTCCCTTTCTTTACATGTGGTAGGATTTCTGTGCAACTTCACTGACAGCGCAATCCTAACCAACTTTCCAGTGCCAGTGCAGCCCCGATACATCCCCGAGGTATGTTCCCTCAGCTTGAAGAGGCCTCCATGACTGTCCCTGAACTGCAAAATTCAGTGTGTGGCCTTATTGGTGCAGCTACACCGACGTTGGAAAGTTGGTTAGGATTGCGCTGTGAGACTGTTACAGGGTCAGCAGATTGTAGATCAGTTCTGGTGCGCCACTGACCAACAGCCATTTCATTGCATGTTTCGGTGGCCTCAAACCCAGCTGCTCCCAGCTCTGCATTATAGTCCTTTGCTTGATGTGTGATGACCCTCCTATCCCTGTGTTGGTGAGTGGATTCAGACAACCGTTATTTTTTCCCTCTAGCATGCATTTTTATAGCCACTAAGGAACTCTTCCTAAATTGCAGCATAAAGGGAAATTCTGTGTTGGAATTTTGCGAGCCCCATATAGATAACTGTGCAATTTCACATGCAGCTTTTTCACTCCATGGAGTTGGGCCAGGCTTCCTAGAATGTCTGCTCTGCTCAATCACAGAATCTTCAATCCTGTGCAGGGTTGATTTCGCTGGGTTTGGGCTCACCTAACCCTGCATAGCATCAGACAGAGAATGAAAATGCATCTGATAGTGTGATTATCACTCAGTGTGCGATAATCTAGATGCAAGTTGCACATGAATTCCTACGTGATGAAGTTTCCTACAAAGGGCCTTTGTAATGTGTGAAACAGCCCTGAGAGATAGGAATAAGAAAAATGTGACTGTGTAATGGATTCTGCTGCTTGCCATAGATTCAGCAAGTTCTGTAGCTTGTACAGAGGCAGGAAGTAGATGTTACTGGAGCCATGAAAAGCAGCGTGTCTCCTCTCCCTCAATAAGAGCTTGTAAGTTAAAACGTGTCCTGATATCACATCATTAGGTGGTGAATTGTCCCATCCCTGCTGTACTCCATTTGCAGAGGCAGAAGGCTCATGCCATAAAGTCATGTCATGGTTTTAGTTTACCAGATGTTATTAGGAGAGAGGAAGAGATGCAGAGCTGTTGCAAAATGTTGGCAGCCAATGTGTGGTAGCTGCAATCTGTTGAACATTAAATCCCTCCAGGCACCTTAGAGTTAATGCACTCAACCACCGGGTAAGTGGCAAGAGGTGCGCACATGTGTGTGTGTCAATGCAGTTTGCTTATGAAAAGTCATGTGACAAACCAGATGACTTGGGACATGCCCCTGTAAATCTTCCAAAAGAGAGCTGATCAACAGCAAACCCAACTACACCACTGGCATATGGTAGGAACTTTACATTTCCTGCACAGCTCACTTCTTGCAGAACACAGTCTTGACCAGAAACAAGGAGCCATCTCTATGCTTAATTAGTCCTTACTTCCACTTGATTCCCTTTACTCAGGACCGAGTGTTATTTAATTTTTGTGTATGCAGGTTTGCATGCCTGAGGTTGTGTGCCTTGTCGAAAATGAAGGATGTGTGCATCATTTTTTTTTTTGCAAACCCCATTTATTATACATGCCTACAGCAAAAGGTCAACTCCCCGCCCCCTATTGACATACACATTAAACATTGCAAACACACACTATGCCCTTTGCATTTGGCCTGTGCTTTGTACTGGACATGGGCGCCCAGCTACAAAGCATCAAGTGAGTCTTGGCCCTTCTCAACTGCAGAAGTCCTCGCGAGTTGGGAGAAAGACTTCTCGTCTAACCCCACCCGTGGTGTTGGCCCTGAGCAGTGCTCCATGTTCTTGTGTGGGGCTGGAAACCCACTCAGGTTAAATATAAACAATTGTGAATTAAGGTTAATACTATCTTTGCTGTGGTTTGTTTTTACAATGTGGGCATATTTTGAATGACGGTGCACTTCAGAGGAACACACTTCCTGGACTGGTAGGATCTAGTGTATAGCCATCTACAAATCTGAACTGGTCAGGAACCTGATGATGTGAAATGTGGCTACTCCTAGATTGTATTTGTTGCATTTGGTTCCATTGTAACGCCTAAAACGGCTGTCCTATTTTACCATAAACTGGGGCAACAATATTTCATGTTATCAATAAATCACAATAAATGTGATTCTCTTTTGGAAAAAAAAGGTATTTTCTTGTTTCATATTCCAGTGTCGAATGTATTATCCAAGAAGCATTGCATGTTTTCGGGCAATGACAGAATACCAGCAAATGGCTTACCAAATTCATATGCTTCAGCTGTCCATATATTCTTGTACCTGTCCTTGTTAAATCACTGTCCCTATTTTGTCCCTATTTTTGCTTTATGGGGATGTCTTATTAAATTTGTAGTGTGCCTTGCTAGAGTTGTCATTCTTCAGGGTTCAGGTCTTTTCATCCCCACCTCTCTAGAAGTTAAACCTTGGACCAGGAAGCAAACACATCATCTCTGGTGTCAGTGTGAGTAAGTGACAGCCCAGTCCTAATGCTGGCCTCTGCCGGCGGTACTAGGCTCCGTGCTTTCGCACATGTGCCGTAAAGCACTTTGCGACGGTGTGGAGGCCAGTCCCACCGGCGTGGAGGCCAGCACCTGAAGGCCTCCGCTGGCGAAAGAGCAGCACCCACCGTGGCAGGTGAGAGCGGCGGGGAGGGAGCGTTCTGGGCCGGGAGTAGGACGAGGAGGAGGGTGGATCAGACCCAGGAGGGGGGACGGCTCGGCAGAGGAAGCCTCCACCGAATCCTATCCCCTGTCCAAGGCTTGAAAGCCTGAAAGCCAAGGCTTGAAAGGGCTGCTCGAAGCTGCACCAACCATTTAGATGACGCACCTCCAAGTAGCCTGGGGTTCGACATGGGGGAAGGGGACCATCGTCCCCTTCCCTGGAGGAAACCTCCAGTCCCACACTGGATATAGCGGAGCCTGTCCCAGTGCCGCTGCATCCCAGCGAGGGACTTTGGATGGAATTGGGCTGTGAGTGAGTGTGTGTGAGAGAGAGAGCATTAAGAAACAAAGCAGTGCACAGTCTGTGTAGCGGAATTTTAAGCAGACTGATAATTAATAGGACCAGGAAGACTGGTGAACAAGGGAAAAGTATGGGTTTATTTGTTACGCAGCGCAGTGGACAGAACCCCAGGAGGGGAACTGACCCTTTGCTACATGTGACCATAGTTTTTATACATTTCCAAGCAGAACATCACATGGTTGCTGAGAATGTGCATAGTCACAGAGTCATACAGGAAAAACAAGAGACTTTGGATTTACATTTTACAGAAGACAATAGGAACAATAGTGGGCTGAGCTAGTCAGAGGACTCTTGATGGTCCGATCCTTGAATCCAGGGGGACTTGATTGAGTTAGCTCTGGGAGTCTCCCTGCACCCAGAGTCAGCCTAATGTGTATGCTCTCCTTGAAAGGAGGAAAGATTAAGTTTGCCAAATGTGGGGTTTTTCCTGTGACCTGGGGAGGCAGATATGAACAGAAACCAGGAAAATATTTTTCTGCATCATCTGTCATTTCAGACATTGAAGTTCCGAAGATATTTTTGATCTGTTAATAACCTGTCGTCAGACCATTAGCTGGGTCAGACTGCCTCTGCTTTTAAACAGATGAAAACAGACAATTATCAAGTAAATGAATATAGCATACAGACTAATGTGGAGCCTTCAGCAACGTGGGATGAAGGGGCTCAGTGAACCTTGAGTTGGAGTGTTACAAGCATAGCCCTGTTTTCCTGTGTGAAGTGTTAGCGGGTCTGCAGTCTGAGGAGCCCTATTGAGGAGCCCCACTGCCCTTTCACAGGCAGCATGTGAGATATTTCTCCTGTGGTTTCATCTCATGCCACTATGGAAATCATTGAAAGCAGGAATCACGTGAGTAGAGGTGTAGTGAATGGGGAGAGGAGGACTGGAGCTCTCGAACGCCTCCTACAGCAGGAATGGTGATGTCAGCAGCAGAAGTGCTGCCTTTGAACCTTTTTCCCAAGGACCTTAGCTGAGAAGAAGCATCAAGCTCAACATGAGGCAGACTGAGCCATTTGCCTAGTGGCATAAGTTAATGTCTAACAACCCAATCCTAACTGCACGTTCCGATGACCGACCATGCTTTCTGGCATTGTAAATGCCATTCTGGAAGCCCGTGGATCTGCGCGCTTCCATGCCACCACCGCAAATGGCGGGGAGGACCCAGTGAAGAGGAGTCCCACCGATGTTGGTAAGTTGGCAGAGTCGATAGAATGGAGCAGGGGTGGAAGTATTGGGGCAGATTGGTGAGAGGGCCAGGGGCGTGTCGGAAGCAGGAGGGGGTGGCACCCGGCGCGAGTGACTTGTGCTGGATGCTATCCCCTCTGGAGCCAGCTGACATGCCTCCTTTGTCTCCTTGGACTTGCACCAGCTAAAGAGCTGGTGTAGGTCCAAGGAGACTCATTGGCGATTGTGGGGTTTATGGAGAGGTAAGGAGAAATGTTTTTCCTTACCTCTCCCAAGTCTCCCGATTCCCCACCACCACCATAGGGATTGTGTTGGTGCAACTGCAAGCTATGGTGGGGAAAAGGATAGGATTGGGCTGTAAGCCATTCTCTTTCCCAAGGGCTACCTGAGAGAGACAGTACACGTTACATTATGGCTACAATCCTATGCAAATTTACCTGGGAGTAAGCCACCTTACTTAGGCCAGCGGGTGGCGCAGCCGGTTAAACCGCTGAACCATAAGCTGTCGATCGAAAGGTCGGCAGTTCGATCCCCGCGACGGGGTGAGCGCTCGTTGCTTGGCCAGCTCCTGCCAACCCAGCAGTTCCAAAGCATGTCAATGCGAGTAGATAAATAGGTACCGCTTGCGGGAAGGTAAACAGCGCTCCGTGTTCCAGCTGCATGCTACGTGCTGCGGCAAGGAGAGTCATGCCGGCCACATGACTATGGAGGCGTCTTCGGACAACGCTGGCTCTTCGGCTTTGAAATGGAGATGAGCACCACACCCTAGAGTCGGACACGACTGGACTTAATTGTCAGGGGATACCTTTCCCTTTTTTTTTTTTTAATTTTTTATTTTTATTAACCACAAAAAACTACAGGGATAATACGGTAAGGAAAATCACAGGGCAACAAGGATAGACCAACATGAAACAAATGGAAAAATAACTAACGGACGTCGATCTACATTAAAATGACTATTTATACTATTCAGTTATGCTAAATAAAATTAGCTTCATACATATTCCAGCCCCACTATCTTTAACCTCCTTAGATCTACTAATAATCTAACATTTTATTTTTATCTTTTCAGCCAATCATAGAATGGTTGCCACCAATCTAATTTCTTTTTAACATCTCCTTCTCTTAATCTTTCCGTTAAAATATCTAATTCTATCAAGTCATAAATCTTAATTATTAACTCATCAATATCTGGTATCTTCTCAACTTTCCACTGCTGAGCATATAACAACCTAGCCGCAGTAACTATATGTATGATAATATATTTATCTTTTTGAAATACTACTGATGTCATTATATTCAAAAGAAATAGTTCTGGTACAAACAACAGCGTATGTCGTAATATCCCTTCCAATGCCGCATGGACCATCCTCCAAAATTTTCTTGCTTTTTCACATGTCCACCACATATGGAAAAAGGAACCTTCCAAATTGTTGCATTTCCAACAAGTACTCGAAACATTCTTATACATCTTACATAATTTCCTAGGTGTTAAATACCATCTATAAAACATTTTATACAAATTCTCTTTATATGCAACCGCTTTAACCATTTTAATGCCAGAATTCCAAACCTGTTCCCACTCTTGAGAATAAATCTCTCGTCCTAAATTTTGTGACCACTGTATCATAACATCTTTAACTGTTTCATCTACCATCTCAAAGTCCAGCAAAAAATTGTACATTTTAGTTACATATTTATCATCATCATTTAAAAATACCTTATCAAAATCAGTATCTCCCAGGTGAAAGCCCACTTTTTGATCTTCCCGTATCCTACTTCTAATCTGATTTTGAAACCAAGTGTCCATCAGGATACCTTTCATCCTCAATTGATTCTCATCCCATAGTTTCCCCTGTGGATCAATCAATTCTTTATATGACCTGTTTTGAGAATCTTTTATCCAATCTGGTCTGTTAGCCACTTCTAACGGCTTCACCCAGCCGGGTATTTTGTCATAAACCTTGTATCTAACCTGCTCCCATGCCCATAATAAAGATTTCCTTAAGGTATGTCTTTTAAAAAACGCATAATGTTTAGCTTTATCATAAATCAAAAAGGCAGGCCATCCAACTTCTAGCCCTTCTGCTTCTAGGGTAACATAGTTCTCTTTACTCTTCAAAACCCAATCTCGAACCCATTGCAGAACTGTAGCTTGATAATAACACAACCAGTTCGGGACAGCCATCCCTGCCCTCTTCTTTTGATCTTGTAACAGTTTTAAACGAACTCGAGGTTTCTTGCCACTCCAAATAAATCTTGTTGTAATCTTATCTAAATCAGCGAAGAAAGTTTTTTTCATAATTATTGGAATTGTTTGGAACAGAAAGAGTAACTTAGGTAAAACGTTCATCTTAATTACTGAAACCTTTCCACTTATTGACAGTTGTAGATTTTTCCATCTCTCCAAGTCCTGTTGAATTACTTCCAATATCTTAATATAATTATCCTGCATCAAAGAACTCACTTTTTTTGACAAATTAATACCTAAATATTTAACCTTCTCCGTTATCTGGAAACCCAATTCCTTGATGTCTCCAATTTCTTTTGGATTCACATTTTTGAGCAAAATTTTTGTCTTCTGGTAATTCACCATCATGCCTGCTACAGCACCATATTCTAACAAGTCCTCTTTAAGTATAGGTAAAGTCTCTTTTGGATCTTCAAATATAAACACCAAATCATCTGCATATGCCTGTAGCTTGATATGATGATTTTTTATCTTAAGCCCCCTTATTCTCTCATCATTTCTAATTAAAATGTTCAAAACCTCTATTGTTAATACAAACAACAGAGGTGAGAGGGGGCAACCTTGTCTTGTACCTTGTTCAATTTGTATTTTCTCTGTCAAATTACCATTCAGTTTTATCTTAGCTTCTTGTTGTGTATAAATTGCTTTAATAATTTTCAAAAATTTTGGACCCAGATTCATTCCATCCATCACTTTAAACATAAAAATCCAGTTAACGTTGTCAAAAGCCTTCTGAGCGTCCAAGAACATCAAACCCATTTTTCTTCCTGAATGATTTTCATAATATTCTAAAACATCAATTATAGTTCTTACATTCTTTTTCAAGTGTCTCTTAGGTAGGAAACCTGTCTGATCTTCATGAATGTATTTGACCAACACCTTTTTTAATCTGGAGGCTAAAATTGAAGCATAAATCTTATAATCAGTATTCAATAGAGATATAGGTCTATAATTCTTAATATCAGATTTGTCTGAGTCCGTCTTATGAATTAATGAAATCATAGCTTGTTTCCATGTCGCTGGTATCTCTCCTGTACATCCTATCTCATGAGCCAGCATCTGTAATGGTGCCTGTATCAACTCAACCAGGAACTTATAAAAGTCAGCCGGTAAACCATCCGGTCCCGGAGATTTGCCACTTTTTTGTCTTAATATTGCTTCTTTAACTTCATTTAATGTAATATCTTCTTGTAAAAAATCAAAATCTTGCTTGCTGACTTCAGGTATTTTAACCTTTTTCAAAAATTGATCCTGCCGAGCTGTAGCAATATTTTTCCCTTTATAAAGTTCCGAATAAAAATCTGTTACAATCTTTTTCATGCCTTCACTGGATATTATTTCCTTCCCTTTCTTATCTCTCAAACTCAATATCATATATTTTTGAGCTTCTTTCCTCAATTTGTAGGCCAACCATCTCCCTGGTTTATTTGCATTTTCAAAAAAATTCTGTTTGGCCCATCTTATTTTCTTCTCCATCTCCTCAGTTTGAACAATTCTAATACGATGTTGTAAATCATTAATTTTTCCCAATATCTCTTTCACTGAACCTTTAGCTCTTTGGGATCGATCCTCTTCTTTCTGTAAATTTCTTATCAAGTCTTTCATGTTCTTTTCTTTCTCCTTCCTCTTTCTTGCCGTAAATTCTATTATAATTCCTCGGATCACAGCTTTAAAGGCGTCCCAAATTGTTGTCATCTTCATTCCGGGTTGAATATTAGTTTGGAAATAGGCCAAAACTTCTTTAAAACATTTATCTTTAAAATTTTTATCAGGGATACCTTTCCCTTTTTTAAGCCATCTTGTACAGAGTGAGACTTACTTCTGAGTAAACATAATTAGACTAGTACTCCAATTCACCTTTTATATTTATCTGGGATATTTTAAAATCCCATTTTGTCAATTTGTATCTAAATTGTAACTACTGCAAGCCACTCCTAGAGTTTGGGATGAAATCCTCTTAGATGAAGAATAATACGTTTCAACTGTAGAAATAAGTGGTAGGAGAGGAAAATGCTCTTACGAAGAACTCTAAATGTGATCTTTTTTTTGTTATGCGTAACAGAGTTTTGTTATATTTTGTTATAGTATAGTCTTAGTGGGGTGTCGCTATAGGAACATGACTATGGGGGGGGTTTGTCATCATGAGCTCCTGTAATCCAAAATTTACCGTGACACCACAACATGTGACTGGAACCAATCATGTATTCTTCCACCTGATGGTTGGCCTACCTACTCCCATTCCCACACATGGAGAAGCCACAAGAAAGTGACCCCATGACCCACAACACTGTAATAATATATGAAGGGGTGCTCAGCAGTGGTGGTAATAGTCATGTCTATTACCACCACTGCTGATGATGGTAGCGGCATTATCACTGCTGGCAAGGAGCCTACAGCTGGGTGAGGCAATCAATGTGTCTCTTGTTCACAATGTCATCAGAGTGTTCATACACTCAGTTGGAAAAGAGATCACACTGCACCAGAAACGTGAAAATTGGGAGTAGATGAAAGTTTAGGATATGAACATCCAGCTCATGATGCTCCACCATATGCTGAACAGAGTGTCAGTTGCCCCCTGCCCCCCCCCAAGAATCCTTCTCCAGCTCAGATCGTAATCTGAGCCAGATACAAACAATCCCCAGCCGTGCCCCACTGCCCCCTTCCTATTTACATGGTGTGGCACAGGAAGTATTGCCAGATTGAAACAAAAGCCGTCTTTGTTTAAATGTGCACATTAATAATTCAATGGATACATGAAGATGATTTGCATTTTGAGCTTTTCAAAATGTGTCAGATCAGGGTCAGGCAGCCCTGGAACCAAGGGCAGTACGAAAACGTGAAGGCTCTTGGTCTCGTAAGACAACAAACACGGCATAGATAAAAGAACAGCAAGCTTAGAATTCACTTCCAAATATGGGAACATTGCAATCATTTTTTTTTGTTTGTTTCCTGACAACATTTGAGGATGAATTAGGAGTGTTTTCCAAAAAGGAAATTATGGCAAATGTTTTGCTTACCACAAAATATGGACATGGACTCTCATTGTGGACAGCCACAGAAAGATAGCAAGTTCCAGGCTTTTATATACACTTGAAGCCACAGGCAGCTGCTTTACAGTGAATCAAATTATTGGTCCATTACTGATGTGACTCAATAAGGAGGTCCTAAGGCCAGACCAGCTTCCAGCTGGTAAAGTTGGTAACGGTTGGTGTGCTGTGGACGGCAGTGTGTGGTAATGTTGGTGTGCTGTGGATCTGCATTTCATCATCAGCCCATCTTCCTGACTAGGGTATGTGTGGTTCCATGGGTGCTGTGGCTTTATGAAGATGCCTTATTATGCTGAGATAGACCATTGGTCCATCTAGCTTATGACTGCAATCTCCAAAGGCTGGCAGCAGTTCTTCAGGGTTCCAGATAAAGGTCTTTCCCTACCTTACATGGAGATGCCACTTATTGAAGCTGGGGGCCTTCTGCATGCAAAGCAGATGTTCCACCACTGAGTGATAGTCCCTCTGCATTGTGCTTGAAAGGTGGTCTTAACACGGAGTGTCTCCTGCCTTCCCCATCAGGTGCCACTGGATATGAGGAAGGAGACTTCCTTAAGACATGTATATCATGCGCTCCATATTTTAATGCAGCAACTCGTACCACAAGAATGAACATGATGGGAACCAGACACGTGTAAGTCTTGAGATTCTCCAAACTCATCTCACATTTTAATAAATCCCATTTCCTCCCAGCCCACAGGTGTACGCATTTAACTCCAGATGCATATATACACCCTTGGGTAAAAATGCCTTTAATATAGGCAACATTTAGTAGCAATTTATGGTAAATGTTGCCTTCGGAAGACCACAGGAATGTTTGGCTCAATGAAGGACCTCTACAATACTGGTTGCATTGTAAGGGGTCATTAGCTCTGCCAACAGAACTTGTGTCGGAATATAGCACCCCTTGGGCAAATAAGGGGTCCAGCACCCTGGAAATGCCCACCACCATGATGCCTGCACTGCCACTGGGTCCTTGTAATTCGTTCCCTCTTTTCTGCTGGCATGCTGGAGCTACCATTTAAATTTTCCCACAATGCCTGGAACAGCACTATATTAGAAATATTATCAGTAGGTTAAAATGGCGGCCCAAAGAGCATCATCTCTACTGCTGCCCACTGTCACTCACTGCCTGGTAAGCCTCCTAAGCCCATACACATGGGATCCCCTCAAGCTTGAAGCCAGCCCTACATACCCAAACATACCTTGAATACATGTATGTGTGCATGTGTCAGGGACATCAGAATATTACCCTCTGTCCCTGTTCCTGGCATTCATGCATTCAGCTGAAGATTTGAACAGAGGCTAACTGTGTACAATCTGTATGAATAGGTTCTCTCAGCACAATTGGAAATCTTGCAAAGAGCAGGATCCTTACAGCCCAATCCTATAGGGCTTGTATGCTGGCGGAATAAGCATTCCGCCAGTGTGGAGTGCCTTATGGCAGTCACAAAGAGCTCTCCATGAGTGGAGCTGAAGGTCTGATCAGAGCTGGTGCATGCATAAGTTGTATGCTTCTGTGGTCTGTAGTCATTTTGGCATCACTGCTGGGCTGTAAATCATGTATACAGACCACAGAAGCATATGACTTATGTGCACCAGCTCTGATCAGATCTTCAGCTCCACTCACGGAGAACAGGGGCAGCGAGCATGATCCCAATTCTTCCCCTCACCTCCATGCATTCACTGAATTCCTGCACAGGTCTATTGCCACTGCATAATCGGTGAATGATTTTATTTTGCTGAAACAGAAAGTTGTAAACAGAAACAGCCTTTCACAGGTTGGATCCTGAAATTTAGCTTCTCCAAGTTAAAGGTCAACATTATTATTTTTTTTCCTCCAAAATTCATTTGGGTGCTCATGGATTGAAATACAAGCGTGGTTTATTTGCTTGGCTTTTAGTTGTCGTTCTAGCACTTCAGTTCCACACATAGTCTAGGGCTGCAGACAATTTACTGCCTTGAATGTTATTAAACCTAGTACATTATGGGGGCAGTTTCAAATATGGGCACATATAACATATTGACATAATCATTCTATGTTACCAAAGGGACAATTTTCTATGAGAACCAATAGCATTTTATTAGGCTGTCATTACACCTAACTCAGTGGGAATTTTCTCCGATCGATAATGGAAGCCAGATTTATATGTGTGACCCACTGTTTTATTACCCACGGTGGAGAATACAGTTCAGAGAGGCATTGTTCATCCATCCTATTAATTATAAGGCTTGGTCTCATGGCAGTTTTCAAATCTAGATCGTCATGAATTTCACTGTGCAGCATGTATTCAGAATGCAATTACATTGCAAATGAAGGATTCGGCAGAGGTCCCAGTGCAGAGATTGGTCTTTGCTCAGAGACGGAAATTGGAGCTGCTGCAGACTGCAGGAGGATGCTCATGCACAAAGGAACGAGGGTCCTTATCTGTGTCCTTCCTTGAATACATGGGAAAGTTCATGTTGATGTGCGGAATGCCATACACAATTGACACTCACTCATAAGAAATACATCAGGGAGAAGATCCGCTATACCCATGGAAAGCTGGATGGACATATGAAAATCAGTTCAGTCTAGTGATAGGCGAGGTGGGACTTACCCCCACAGGTCAAAGAGGACAAGCGTCAAGGTCTGAGACAGGGAACCTCTAAGTCATCTGAGACAGGGAACCTCTAAGTCATCTGTCTCCTGGACAATACACTGCCCCTAAGTGTCCTGCAGATGAACTTATACGCAGTACCTACTTTCCAGCACTGAAGAACTGCAGTGGGGAGAGAAGAATGGTGCTTGGCTTGTAAGTGTCTTGTGATTTATGAGCTTCAGGAATTCATATTATGAGCATGATATAGTTACAAGGTTTTATGCCCTCACTAGTGAAGTCAAGTCTATACTACTAGAAACTGAGTTCTGGGCCATATTTTAGAGTTCCATGAAGAAGGATATAGTTGGACTTCAGTTGACATGTCAGAGGCATTTGGAATAGTACTTGCAGATATCTCAACCCAACATCTGTTCCAAGAGGTGTCATGATCTCACAAAAGGCTCATTCAGGGCATCTGATCCCCACTGCATAGTGACCTAGAGTTGGGCATCAGGAAGCTGGCATAATAAGAGCCTTTAAAAGGAGTGAGAAAATGGCAAAGTTGGGTTTAAACCCAGAACTGGGGTTAAATGTGATGGGAAAGCTAGGGAGTGGGTTTGGAAAAAGAGATGTACTTGATCACTGTGTTGACAAACTGGTTGTGGAGCACCATATTCACACAGGGTATAAACCAATATAAACCAACAGTAACTGTGGTGCAGCACACCATTTGGATATTGTGGTGTCAGTTGCGCATAAGCAATCTGCAGGATTACATAGACCATTTGTGCATTATTTCTTCTTGCAGAGAAATTACATGGCTGTAATTTTTGCATTGCATGGTGTTGTTAACCTTGTGTATTTTACATTTTTTTCCCTATTGGAATAAATACATTCTCTTTCATTTAAAATCTCAGCTGTAATTTACTGAGTTATTAAATGATGATCAGAAGGAAGAGGATACAGCTTGGAACACTTTTCTTAGAAGAGTTAAAAGTCTGTCTCCGATCCCTGAAAGAGCACATCTCTTGTTCAAAGTGCTTAGTTTTTCTTGCTGTGCATTCTCAGAATGGAAAATGCTAAAAGGTGTAATGCTAACCACTCTGGGGATCAGCCCTGTATTCATCAGCGGAACAGTATTATATTGCAAAACACACAAATCCAAGCATCAAAAGCATAATGGGAAATGTGCATTAAGCATTAAGAAATTCTGCACTCCAGGGTTTGGCTATGCTCAAGGTCACTTCGGGCTGATACATTACAGAGACTGCTGTTCACTCAGTTTATTTATTTGTAAAATTCACTCGTTGCCCTCTTTCTGATTAAAAATAGCAACACAGCTTATAGAAATGGACATTGTTAGCCCAGAACCACATCCCATCCCTATGATGGGCTTTAGGTCGCTCTGATCACTCAAGCGTGCAGCTTCTCAGGGCATCCGATTGTATCACTATGCGCACAGAATCCCACTTGACATCAGTGGCCAGGGACACTTTTCATCATGTCCACTTACTAGAAAAAGTGGTGTCTCTTTGTATCCATCAGGATTTCATGGGGTGTAAACTGAGAAAGCTCTGGTCAGTGTGCTGGTCCCCGTGGTGGTAAGCCACTCAGTTCTGTCCTGCACCAAACATGGTTGATGCACATTAATATTTATTACTATACGGAGGCGTCTTCTGACTATACAGAGGCGTCTTCGGACAACGCTGGCTCTTCGGCTTTGAAATGGAGATGAGCACCACACCCTAGAGTCGGATACGACTGGACTTAATTGTCTGGGGTCACCTTTACCTTTACCTTATATATTTGCATATTTTACATATACAGTGTATATATTTATATATTACATATTTATTTATTTCAAAGATTTATACCCTGCCCTTTTTTTAAATAATACCTAATACTGTACTAGTAATACTTTAAAGTATGGTAATAGTAAGGATGAGTAGTTCTTTGTGTGCAATGTTGGTAAGACTCTGTTTGTAAGATGTTTACAAACGAAGTTATTCGCCATATATTGCTGTCTTTGTGATTGCAGCCTTAATATGTAAGTGTGTGCTTAATTTTCCTCCCACCCCACCCCACCCCACAGGTGTATGCATTTAACTCCTGTTGCATATATACACCCTTGGGTAAAATGTCTGGTAAAACAGGAACAGTGAGACCCCCTTTGCCCAACACCTCTATGCATCTCTCTCTCTCTCTCTCTCTCTCTCTCTCTCTCTCTCTCTCTCTCTCTCTCTCTCTCTCTCTCTCTCTCTCACACACACACACACACACACACACACACACACACACACACACATATGTATGAGTCATTGAGGAATAGACAACTAAATAATCAGAAGAAATTAATTGCAGACATTTTTATTAAACATTACACTGCCCAAAGCCATCTCACTAGTCCCTAAACACAAATCTTTAGTCGCTGCTGCTGTCGACTCCCGTTTGACTACGCTGCAATGTATGTATAATTTATGCCATCTTAATGGGTCCTTCATCTGAAGAAGTCGTATTGCCACTGCCGTGACGGTGCTAGTGAGAAATAGGCTGTGGGTCTCTGGTGGGGACTGAGTGAGGCCACGGTGTAGGAGGCCGACAACAAAATTGGTTTGAAATAATAAAGATACGTTGATTTGATGTCATCGCGGGGTGGAAAGAGCACGTACAGCAAGCCTGGACACTGAGGGCAATGTCACTTCGACAGCTGGTCCTTGGCCCCAGTGCTGGAGAACTCTGAAGGCTGAGCTACATTGTCCGCATCCGCGTAGCGTCCGCGTCTGGTGTCCCGCCCCCAGGTCAAACAACAGGCTCTGATTGGCCGGACGTAGCGGCCTCGACTTTTGCTGCGTCTGCGCTACGTCCGGCCAATCAGAGCCTGTTGTTTGACCTGGGGGCGGGACACCAGACACGCACAGAACGCGGACAATGTAGCTCGGGCTTGAGATTGTCTGAGCTCTTGCTTGTGCTTGGTATTGCTGCTGCTTCACAACTTTCTGAGTGTAAAGCCCAGACCGTTGAAAACTCAGTCCCTGGCAAAGGAGTAGAGAACCTGGAGAAAAGATACAGGGGCGCCTCCTTCATTCTTGGGACAGTTTGGACGCAGTTAGGGTAAATGTGCATTTGTAAGTCCAGGTTTTTCTAAGCTATATCCATCCTTCCCACAGAATCGGTGATCATGGGGGGGGGGGCAGGGGAAGCCTGCCCCCCCCTGCTTTTTTAATGGTCTCCTTAGCTATAGAATTTGGTGCGGAACTTACCATGTCCAGTGTATGCTTTTTCTTCTGCCAGTATGGACCTTCGCATCAGCCCTGGCAACTGCTATGCTGTCACAAAGTGCTTTACAGCACTTTTGCAACAGCAAGCACCAGTGTAGCGAGCACTGTACCGGCACGCACACTGCCTTGGATTGCACACAAAGCCTTGTGTGATAGTTCACATCTAACTTAGTAAGTCATGTCAAGCGATAAATGTTCATATGCTCATATCACTGATTTCAAACTAAAGAAATAGACACACACACACACACACACATTCCTGGCATGATGCTTCAAATGTTACAAGGGCACCGTGCACGGTGAGGAAGGAAGCATGAGTGATTACTTATGCTTCCCCTCCCCACACATTGCCAGAAAAGCCAGAGACAGTACATATCAAAGACTTTACCCCAATCTGTGAATATGGACTTTAGGAAAAACTGGTAACGTCTGCCAGTGCAAAGTCTTTACTTAGTCACCCTTTTGGATATCCCTTTGCATTCATCTGCCCTTCTAGTTCATAAGAGAGTTCTTTTACTGCCAAACAACAGTTCGTAGAGAAAGTATAGGAAGTGAAATATGTGATGACTCTGTGCTTTATCCTTTGAGCCTTCATAGATGCCACCCCCCCTCCCAGTACATACAGAACCCTCCTTCCTCCAATTGCAAGGTGGCTAATTTCTAAGAAGATATGCCTGTCAGGGTCTAGGCGTGCTATAAAAGGTAGAGGGAGAAGCAGCAAGTCCCATCCGTGTTCAACACTTCAGCTAAATAATTCAGGATCACTAATGGAAATCTGGTGGGTGAGGTGGCAGCTGTGGGCACTCGCTGCTGACGTTTTGCAGCTCGATAGCTTTGAAAACAACAGTGGAGCAGAAGGTGAAAAAAATCTTTAAAGTGCTCACATGTCTCTCTCTCGCTTTGTTTTCCTGGAATGGTGTTACTTTTCCCCCACCCACCCCAGCTTCATGGCTGCAATGCCTAAAGACTGGAAACGATAAAACGAAAGACATTGATATTTCAAGGCCACCTGGAACAAAGAAACAAGATCCAAACAAGCTGACCTACTGTGTGCACAATTTTGTTTGGTTTGAAAAATGCCTCCTCTTTCGAGGTGCAATAGCACTTCTCTACATCTTCATGAAAGGTCACAGACATGTTATTCCAGTGACTTTTTTTTAACTTATTCTCAAGCATCAACAGTTGTCCTTCCCATGTTTCTTATCCATGGTGTGAGCTAACTGTGAGCAACCCACTCAAAGATCACTGTAAATGATAACCTCAGTAAATTGATTATCTCTGTGTAAATTGATCCAGGCTTTCCAATGTCACCTGTACACATATGGTGTTGCCAGTCTCCCCATTCCCTGTCTATATACCTGAGATACATGTCTGTTCTGGGAAAGCAGGTCACACAGGGTCACAGACTGTGTCCCAAGGAAGCTGGTAAAGAAAGGGTTCACTTCTCTTCTAGCCTGGATGAAAATCGCCCAGCTTCGGCACAGCATTCTTTCTGTTTCTACCTCATACCCTCCCCCCTCAGCCCTTAGCTAATGCTTGGCCAGGGCACTCTTGTCATGCCCCATCTCTGTCTCAGTCAAGTCATTTTGTTTCATCCCTGCAAGTTAGCCTCAGGGCCATCTAGGCCTGAGCACCAACCACTCAGGTCGGGAAATTCTTTGTTCTCCTTTGTGTGAACAGATAGAACTGGGGTCCTTATCCCCTCCCTCGAACCCTGGAACACCTTCCAATAGGACGTCCATGTTCTTACTGCTACTGTACCCAGAGTCCACCACATGCAGTCTAACTTTCCCTTCGCTTCTTTCCCTGAGGGTTCACTTGGACAAGAACCCAGCCAGGGATCCCTCCAGATCGACTTTTGGCTTGCTGGCTGAGCCTCCCCAGGAACCCGGCTTGGAAGGTAGAAATGGGTGTGAGGCGAATGGTTAAGTTATCCGTTTGAAGCAGTCTTCAAAAGAAGTGCATCATGTGCTCCTTTCTCGGAGTCTTCCTCTCGATGAACTGCCACAGGAAACCCTAGCTACTATTGCAGAGGGAGATTTCCCAGCATCCTTTATTCTTCTCGGTTCCATTCTCCTTTTTCTGTCTCTCTGAAAGACTATTTTCACAGTCTCTTTGGCTTCCCTAACTTTTATCACAACTCCTTTCTTTTCTAAAAAAAAAACAAAAAAAAAAAACCAACCCTCTTCTTTGTACATGATCTGTCTGAATCTGTGAAGAGCTTGAAACAAGCCCTGACAGCAAAGATAAAAACCTAAGTGGTGGAATATTTTGCTTTCGGTGGACACCGGAAGCAAACTCACTTTCTGAAGAAGATTTGGCCTCACCGGCACATCTGCTTATTATGGCATATTAGAACTTCTTTCCACAAGACTCTGATGCACAAGCCAGGTGCCACCTGTGGGCAACCCACTTTGGTTCACCCTGACAGCCAGTAGCTGGGTGTTCATGGGAAAAATTACTGAGAAAAAGTGTGCAAAATGTGGGAAAGCTTGTGTGGCTAACAGGGCAATCCTGTTTAAGTTTAGACCGGCTGAGTGATCGCCGTGCCAGTCTCGGGTGTTGTAAATGCTCTGTAAAGCACATTTGTGGCACCCAATGAGTAAGCGGCTCTGGCAGAGAGACTTGCGCTGCTCCTCTGGCACGGCAGGATGGATCACTGCTGCGGAAGAATGGTGAGACCCTGCTGGGCAGCAGTGGGGCAGGAGGAGGGCGGAAAATGGGGCATCAGGGGGGTGGGATTGGTCAGCCAGGCCTGGGAAGGGAGAGGGATCATAATGGTGGCCTCCTTAACCACATCCTATCCTTGGCTGGTGTTACACGGCCGGCTCGAATGTGCGCCAGCAAAATAGCTGGCGCACATTCGAGTACACCTATAGGTACAGCTGGGTTTCTACCCTGGGGCTCTAACATAGGGAGGCCTGACAAAGCATCTGGCTGCACCAACACAGGCCCCATTCTGCACAGGATGTGGTGGGCACCTGATTTGCACCGCTATCTGCTAGAGGATTGGGCTGTTCAAATCTGAGTTATGGATCAGGAAAGCCCTGGTTCTGATGGTGGGCACCAGGAAAAAAAATCGTCAAGACAGGGCACTGGTAGATCAAAGTGCATTTCTGGGGAGGTGAGCTGTGTCCCATATCTTAGATTTCTGAAAGAAAAGCAATGATGTATTTCACATGAATGCTTCCACCCCAAACACAGGGAACTGATCTATCTACATAAATAGATTAAGAATGGAACTCCATCCCTCTTGAATTGAGATCTGTGTCCTCCCTGGGCATTTTCTGGCGGAGTTTAAAAAATTTTTCTTTCCCATCTGGCTTTTTCGTTATAGTGTAGTAATGTGTGTGTGTGTGTGTGTGTGTGTGTGTGTGTGTGTGTGTGTGTGTGTGTGTGTGTGTGTGTGTGTGTGTGTGTGTGTGTGTGTGTGTATGTGTGTGTTGTTATTTTGCAGGAGTTTGCGGCTAATTTTTGCTGCTCTTATCTGCATTTGTTGTGTGATGGTTGTTTTTATTACCATTATTTGTGCTGTGTGTGTGTGTTTGTGCTGCTTTTACCTGCACTTTATCCTCTGTTGTTATGTGTATTTTATGCTGCTGCTTTGTCTATCTGTTTACTTTTGTTGCTGCTTTTTGCTTTTATTGTTTTGCTGTTGCTGCATTTTTATTCGGTATTTTATTGCTTTTATTGCAATTTTTTTCTGTTGCTGACTGCCCTGGGTTGTAGGGGGGGGGAGAGGGAGGCAGGGTATAAATTATTAAATAAGTAAAATGTATATAAAGAAAAGCACATTTCTTCAAGTTACTGCAGAGGGCCAGCAATGGATATTCAAGATGGCACTCACCACGAACCCCTCCCCCCACTCTTGCAAATGAAAGTGCAACTAATAGGATTTGGAAAATGCACCCTCCATATACCCATTCGTACCACTCATGTCCCATCATGTTTGTGGGAACTGAACCTAATGGGGCCTTTTTGGTTTGGTTTTTATGCATTCCAAAACTGAATGCACACCTGCATTATGCACCGAAGGCTCTGCCAGTTGCCACTCTTTTCATTAAAAATGTGCTTGCATTTACTGTCTTGTAATGACAGTAAATGCAGCGTGCTTGCATGCTGTCTTCTATAGCATGTCCACTAGCAAATGGATCACAACTATTTTCTCTTTTAAATCCTAAGGATGTTTCATCTAGTACTGGATTTGATTGTACTGATAACAGAATACAGTAGCTGCAATTCAAACACATTCAGGGTTTACAATCCAGAGAGGCGGTGACTGTAACCCAAAACAAACAAATACACTAACAGCCCAATCCTATTCACTACGACCCTTCTCAGTGCAGCGGTGCCAAAATGGCAACTGCTGCATCCTATGACCGGGGGGGGGGGGCAGTCCTGGAAGCCTCCTCTGGGTAAGAGAACATTTGTTACCTTACCTGGGGGCAAGCCTCTGTGGTGCAGATGGGTCTACTTGGACCTGTGACAGCTAAATAGCTGGACCCGCACTGCAGGATTGGGTCTGGGGAGGAGGGTAGGATATTGGTGGCACCAGTGGTGCCGAGCTTATCCCCTCCCAGGCCAATCTGCCCACCCCATCCCAATGCCGCTCTCCCCTTGCCTGTTTCACCCGCTCCCCACTCCTGTTCTACCCCCACCCCATTCTGCCCTCCCTCCACCCCTCCCATCTTTCCCACTGACTGACCATCATCAGCAAATGGTAGGAGAAGCATTCTCACGGGTGAGAAGGCACACTTCCTGCTGGTGCTGCCGGCAGTGCACAGTAGTGCGCTGTCAGAGCACCTCTTGCGATAGGTGCTGACTGCTTTACGGCAGTCAGCGCAGGGGAGGAAGCGAGGATACGTGGTAAGTATTGGGCCCTAAGGAGTGTTTTACAAAGTTATTTCCCAAATTAAAAAAAGGCCTGTGATTAACCTGGGGCAGGTACCAAATATGAGGAACTGCTTCTAATCAATAGAGACAGTTCAGCATCTGCTATGGGCCCAAGTTAAGAATGAGCTTGAAATCCCGATGAGTGCACCAAAAGGCATTCTCATGAAGCTCCCCAGAAAACCTGTCAAGGCCATTGGAAGACATTAGCCAGATGTGCTTGCTGAAGATTAATACAAGGCACTGATTCTTCTGCCAACTTCCAAGGCCAAGCACTTGCGATGTAAGTAGCTGTAGCATATTTTGATGGATGAGCAGACCACCAACTCAGAATAGAGTGGATAGAATGTTGGGATTGATTAAAAATGAGCCATAGGGAAAGGTCAGTGAGAAGATTATCATTCTAGAAAATGGAGCTCTCTGCTTCAATCTATAGTGCTCTGTCATGCAAATATATTACAAAATGGCTTGAGAACTATGGTAATGGCACTAGACAAGTAATTATGTACCCACTCCAGTCAGATGGGGGGGGGGAATTCCTGTTGTGTACTACCTCAAGCCCTGAAGGTCTCAGTATTAGAAAGGCCAGAGGAAACAGTTTCAGATTTGCAGCAAAGGCCTGTATAAGCGGCTGTGTCTGTAGTCGACCGGTTTCACCATGACTGAAGCAACCCAAAACAGTTGTATGGAGCAGCAAAGGTGGGGGTGCAGCGAACGGAAGAGCCCCCAGCCCATCGGTCTGCTGCCCGTCTCCAGCCTGCTGCTCCAGTGGGTGCTCCATCCAACCCTCCTCTGGCTCACTGAGAGCAAGTTGGAAGCCCTCCAGCACTGCAGGAGGGAGAAGGGGAAGGAAAACAAAACAGCCCTGGCTCCAGATCACCTCCCCGACTTAGCTGGTGCTTACAAAGCATCAGGTGGGCAGGCAATCTGGATCACACCCCTTTCACTTCCCTTCCTTTCACTGACCAGGAGCATGGTGCGCAGTCTCCCTCCTCTGTGCTGGTCCTGTTGCAAATAAGAACCCAGCATGCATTGCTACTCTTCATTTGCAACAGGAAGAGCATGGATGAGGGAAGCTGTGTGCCATATTCCTGGTAAGTGAGAAGGGAAGGGGGCAAGTACACTTCTCCCAAACCCCCTATCCATGGAAACCAGAACCATAGTCAGATGTTTTATGATACAGAGGGACCCAAGGGAACACTTTTAGTATGGGAGGCATCAGTACTAAGAACTTAAATATATACCTGTAGCCCGATACGCGGTTTCATTGTATGACAGTTTCATGGGCTGGCCCAGAGGCAGAAGAAGGATGGAGCGCGCGTAGCAGCTGCTCCAGGTGGCGGGCACGGGGGGCGCAGTCAGCGTTGGGGGGGGTTACTTACCTGCGCGATGTCTCGGCCCTCCCACCCTCCCTGGAGCTCGTTCGGCTCCAAAATGGTGCTGAAACCGGCGGGGGAGGGCGTGTTCAGAGTTGCGCTGGGCGCGATGACGTCACGTCACTTAGGCCCTGCCCCCTTGTCCCGGGTGCCAGGAGGGCTAGTGGCATTACTGGGCTGGCCAAACCATGAGGCTGGGTGAAGTGGCTGCTTTGAGTGCCGAGCTGGGGGGTGCGGTAAACTAGTGGGGGATCCCACACCTTGTGCTTGCCTGCTGCCCCCCTCTGCTTGACACATTCCTGGCTGCTAACCCTGCCACTGCCAGCCTTTTCTTGCTTGTTCTTTCCACAAGGAAAGGAAACCTATTGAAAAGGGGATGTCAGCTCCATCACTTCCTTCTCCTCTTCCAACATTACTACCACCATTGTCACTACTGGGCTGGAGGAGGTGGCACAGGGGCCTGGGCAGTCCTGTTTTCCTTACAGAAGAATGATAGGGATCAGAGTTATTATGGGAGTTGACCTTTTCCTCTTCCCTCTAAAACAGGAGGAGCAAAAGAAGCCGGGGGCGGGGCAGAGTTCCCACTCACTTCCAGGTTCCTTCTGCCCAGCCTGTTACCAAATAACCTGGGAAGAGGAGCGAAGGAGGATGAGGTAAAGGAGAAAGCAATGACCTTGGAGGCCGATGCGAGCCCCCCCCCCCCAATGGTGGAAAATGTTGGTGCTGCTTCAGGTGCCAGCTTGGACTGAGCAGGGCCTGAATAAAATATGCTTTTCATAAACTTTCAAAATAATGCATTTATTGTTTGTAATTTTTCCAAGTGCTTTTGAACTCATAAACCAGGAAGTTGGAAGGATTTGCGATATTATTAACACCTCTCAGGGGTACTTTTTCCTGAAGGAAAAGGACGATGGCATCCTTTGGCATTGAGGACTTGGGTTGAGCCACTCAGAGGTGAGAAGGCACAGGCTGCCTATTTTCACTGCTGTCAATTTTTTCAGCAGCAGCAGTGGTACTCCTCCACAGGGCTGCTGGCAACTGGTATTTTTATTTCCCAGAACTCCCCTGGGAATGGAGCAATGTAACATTGTTCCCAAGAGAGCTGGAAAATGAAAATGGTGGCTGTCAGCCACTGGGTAAAGCTACCAGAGATATGTTTGTACCCCCGGCCCCCATTCAGCTTGTGAAAATGGTCTACTACAGTGTCCTTCAACCTTTTCTATACCGCATACTCTGTTCTGTAACCCCAAGCACCCCTCAATTTCCACCAAGTCCCATGTACTCCCACGTACCCCCTCCCCAAAAGTGCACCCCCCAAAAGAGGAAAAATGCTTTTTCCATCCATGCGGCGCTTCGGAGCCCGCTCGGAAGCGCCGCACGGCCGGAATCGTCCCCAGTTGCTGTCCCTTACCTTTTTTGGGCCATGCGGCGCTTCCGAGCGGGTCCTCCGGCTCGCACTGCAAGCCGCGAGATGCGAAATCGTCCCCGGTAGCTCTCCCTTACCTTAGCTTGCAGCAGCCACCGTGTTGGATCCCCGCCAAGTCTTGCGAGATTGAAGATCGCGGCTCCCAAATCTCATGCCGCGATCTTGAATCTTGCGAGACTCGCGAGATCCAACATGGTGGCGGCTGCAAGCTAAGGTAAGGGAGAGGTACCTGAGATAATTTCGGGTTGCGGCGCAGCTGCGTGGGTCCTCCGGCTCACACTGCAAGCCTGGCAGGGCTGTATCCTCTCTCTCCGGCTTGCGGTGCGAGCCGGAGGACCCGCGTGGCCGCACCTCAGGCCGAAAAAAATCACCCTTTGGGGGTACGCGGGGGTATGCAAAATTGCATCTCGCGTACCCCCAGCATGTGGTCTGCATACCCCCAGGGGTACGTGTACCACAGGTTGAGAACCTCTGGTCTACTATCTGGTCTACTGGTCTACTATTGGAGACTCATAGAAGGTCATAGCGTGTGTGTGTGCACACGCGCACACACACACACACACACACACACACACAGAGAGAGAGAGAGAGAGAGAGAGAGGAACATGTCAATTCCCATAACATCCCAGTGGCCAATATGTGAGGGAAAAAGAACTGTTTATGCCTGCTCAGCTGTAAATTCATTTGAAACAATAACTCCATGTATCATGACCAGAAAAAAAAAACCCACAAATGGAAATTGTTCTTGTCCCAAAAGCAGAGCTACAATCTTGTGTGAGTTTGGGTCTCTGATGTTCCACCATTTCATGAGTCAAGTAGGCTGCTGGGTTTTAAGAAAAAAATATGGCTGCCAGTGTATTGTAAGAGGCAGCCAAACCTGATTATTTATTTGTTTGTTTTACTTATAAGAGTTATACCCCCTCCCCCCCATAATGGGGCACCATGGCCATGTTCCACAAGTAACTTGTTTGACCTTATGATTCCCACCTGAAGAGACTTGTTATGAATGTAGGAACAGGAGAAACCACCTTGTACTGAATTAGTCCATTGGTCCATCTAGCTAGCTGCTAGCCCAATGCTGTTGGCCCAGGCTGGGAGGGTGTCAGAAAGAGAGAGACCTTTCACATCTCCTGCAGCATGAAATGACCTGAAATGATGACCACATTTCTGTCTTGCCAAAATTTGCGATGGAACACAGGGGTCTGGATTCATCTCACTCCCCAGAGGGCTGGAATTTTATAAACTACTGAGATGTCTATATGAGTTCTATGCATTCCACGTATTTTATGGAAAAACATGAATTTTTACAGTGTACTTTGCAGTGTATTCCTACACCAGCTCTTTGAGTAGGAATTATATGAAACTCTATTCAAAATGCAATGGGAGGTGACAGAACTCAAACATCTGGGGATTTTTTTTAGCAGAATAGAATAGAATGGAGAGTAGAAAGGAAAGCATGCAAACTCTGGATAGAATGGGAACAGATTTGCCAATCCTTCAACGTAACCCTTTTTACTGGAGATGCCCCAGGGATTCAACTTGGGACCCGACCTGCTACCTGCCAAACTTGTGTTCTGCCACTGACCTACAGCCCCCCCCGCCCCACCTCCCTTTCTTTTCTTTATATGCTGCCTTGAGTTAATTCAATGAAAGGTGGGCTACAACTCTAACAAATTGTATAGACGGGCTATAATTTGCACAGGTAAGTCTGGGAAAACAGGGAACCAGCTGCTCCAAAAGGGCCCATAGGGGTGTTGTTCTCTCTGAGAACAGGGCTGCTGGATCCTGCTCGAGCACAGCTTACAAACTGGCTGGAGGGCAGGCAGCAGCGGAAGTTGGGGGAGGTTGAATGGCATCCCCGTGACGTGACCTGTCCTGAACCCTGACTGAAGCCGCTTGAAAAGATGTCACTTTCCTGACGTCGTGTCCC
The DNA here is from genome assembly GCA_026170595.1 of Plestiodon gilberti rubricaudatus. Classification (NCBI taxonomy): domain Eukaryota; kingdom Metazoa; phylum Chordata; class Lepidosauria; order Squamata; family Scincidae; genus Plestiodon; species Plestiodon gilberti. The sequence goes on from JANXHW010000005.1 coordinate 114,772,922, forward strand.
TCTCCCATCCCCCCTTCCTGCCTTCCCTTCAGCCTAGGAGAGAGAGAGAGAGAGAGAGAGAGAGAGAGAGAGAGAGAGAGAGAGAGAGACTCTGCCCCTTGAGTGACCCGCTTTCAGCAAGCTTCCTAGTCAGATCACATGAGTAAACTGTGCTCTCCCGCTCCCTCCCTCCCTTTCTTTTCTGTGTCTCGCTCACTCACTCACAGCCTGCTTTCTCTATAGTCAAAGCAAGGATCAGATTCCCTCCCTGCCTTGAGTAAAATATTCTTGGGGTGGGGAGATCACTGAAAGGGAAGAGGGTCAACCGAAAAGAAGTGGAGCAGAGGAACACTGGAGTGGAAAGGGCAGGGACTGGGAGGACATTTCCGAGTGGGAGAAAGAAAAACGGCACCGTGTTGCATTCGCAGAGTGCAGGCGTGGAGAACTCATCACTGGGAACTGAAGACCGTTGAACGGAGTCGGGAGATTTTACAGCTCAAAGTAAGTCCGAGTGGGGTTTGCCTGTCACAGGTTGGCATTCGGGAAGCCCTGGTGGATTGGGGAGAGATGCTGCTGCTGCTGCTGAGTCAAAGACAGCTCAGCACTCCTGAGAGGGTCTCTCTGCTTCAGCGGGGCGGGCTGGAGAAAGTTGCTGGAGGGAAGGACCAGGGAGTGACCACCTTAATGTTGCTTGCTGGTATTTGTGCTTTCATGCGGCTCAGGGTGGCGGAGGCTCCAATCCTGCTTTCTGTGTCATGATCGTGGCATTCGGTATTCCCTGGTAGAGGTTTACGCGTCCAAGGTGCTGAGGACCAGAGAATACAACCCTCGTTCATTCACAGAGGGTGCGGGTTGGGAAGGGAATGGGATACATCATATCAACACCAGGTTGTGCCAACGTGTGTGGGGTTCTCTTCGGTTTGTCCTCCCTCCCGTCTCTGCATTCAGTGGCTGCAAGAGAAGTCTCGGAAGTGGAAAGGGAGCCCCAGTTCCCCACAGGGACCCCTGTGTTGTGCGCGCGCTAGTGGTAGTCAGATGATCATGGGGTGAATTCATCGTTGAACGGGAGCCCGTTGGTTTCTCCTCATCTCTTCCCGGGAAGTGTAAGTGTGTGTGTGTGTGTGTGTGTTTGTGTGTGTGTGTGTGTGTGTGTGTGTGTGTGTGTGTGTGTGTGTGTGTGTGTGTGTGTGCTTGTGCCCAGCCGGAGCAGAGGGGTGGAGCCTTCCCGTACTCTCATCAGTACCAGCTTGTGTTGGGCACTTTTTCTTCTGCCCCGCGGGAGGCAATGACACGCAGAGGCTGATGGGACAAGGACAAGCTTGCAGAGGACGGAACTCAACTCCAAGCGAGTTTTTCTAGTGTAAGAGTGCCAAAAGCTTCGAAATGACATCCTTCTGCTTCTGTACCTTTATGCCCCACTTGAAGGCATCTTATGTCACTGGAATCTTGCAAGAAAGTTTATGCAACACAAAATGCTTTGGAGGGGAGAGAGAGAGAGGTTTTTTGTATTAAACCAAGTTGTATTTTTTATAACTTTGTATGTCACACTTCCTTGGAGTTGCTCAAGGCCCAGCCATGAAAGCTTGATATTCATTTCATTTATATCCCATCTTTCTTCCATGGAACTCAAGAAGATGAGATCCTCCTTGGGCTTCCATCTAAGCACTGGCTGGATTCAGCCTGGTTTAGTTTTAGGAAGAGGGCTGCACATTTTATTTATTTGATTATCTGTACCAGACCTCAAAAGACCCTCCATGCATGCTGGCTTTTGAACCGTGGGCTTCGGACCATGCCCTGCTAGATTTCCCACTGCAACCTGGATAACCTGGTTTCATGTTAATGTTCACAAGGCAGCTGGTGATGAGAGTGAGACTACCACACTTCCTGCTTATTCTTGCCTGCCTGCTGTAGCAAATGGAACTTTGCTATGACCCCATAGCAGGTGGAGTTGTAGGATGCGCAGAAGGGCCAGGGAGGGAATAGAGGTGCAGCAACCACCCAGTCTCCGGCCTGCATCTTCATTCACGTAAAACATAAAGTTGGATTTGTTGGATTCTGGTTTGGCCACCTGACATGAGCGGAACTGTCTGATGTTCTCCTCACAATCACCTTGTGGGGAGGATTCAGCCGAGGTATGGTGACTCAAGGCCAATCCACAGTAAGCTCCATGGCTGGCAACACAATATGTGTAACCGGTGTAACAGTGGATCCACCGGTGTAAGTGCACTTATGCCGGTGTAACTTGCCATACGCCAACGGACGCAGGACAGACACTAGCGTAACCCCCCTCGGATGCCGCGCATGTGCAATTCGGACATGGGACGGACACCAGCGCAACTCTGCTGATGCAGGGGGCATTCCAGGGGCATCTGGAATGCCTGCGCCAGCGGAGTTGCTGCAGCATCCATCCCATATCCGAACTGCGCATGCACGGCATCTGAGTGGGGTTATGTCCTGCGTCTGTTGGCATATGGCAAGTTACAGTGCACTTATACCGGTGGATCTACTGTTACACCGGTGCAAGAGTTACACAGGATTGGGCTGTGAGTGAGGATTTGAACCCATGTCTCTTAAGTCCAAGCCGAACAGTCTATGTGCACTGCAAATGACCACTTGTGCTGGAATGAGGTTAAATGCCTGGTAAGCTTTGGATACTAAGGGTGCAATCCAAACCTACTTAGGCTGCCGTTGTAACCAGTGGCCTGGCCACCTAATGCGAAGAGAGGACTCTCTGGAGAAGGCTCTGATGCTGGGAAAGATTGAAGGCAAAAGGAGAAGGGGAAGGCAAAGGATGAGATGGTTAGACAGCATCACTGATGCAACGAACATGAAAATGAGCGAACTCAGGAAGATAGTGGAGGACAGGAAGGCCTGGCGGGATATGGTTCATGGGATCATGAAGGGTCGGACACGACTTAACGACTGAACAACAACAACAAGCTCGAAGAACTGTAAGAGCAGAGCACATAGCCATTTTGACATGATCAAGTCAATTCAAGTTTATTTCACCCCTGAGGTAAGTAGGCCATGTGATTGTTTATCTTAACATGGATCCAAATTGCACCTAACTACATCTTTGAGGGATGGTGAGCTGCAGTTTCAGGGACAAGCAAAAACCATCAAGTGGCCAGCTCACTCTCTGGTGTTAATGTTAATTGAAATGAATAGTTTCTCAAAGGGATCACATTTCTGAAGCTTGAATAATGGATAAGGATGCAAGACCAGTCCCAGCGGCTCTGGAAGCAGCCCAGCTGCTCAAGCTCCAGCCTGTCCTCACCAAGGTCCAAACTTAGCACCATTAATATAAATTATAAATGCCCATCAGCCTTGACCCCTGGTCCACAACATTTAATTCTAATCTCTTAGAATTAAATAAACTGGATTTAGCTATTTCATGTTTTAAAATGTGGGATACTAAGGGCACAATCCAAACCTACTTAGGCTGCCGTTGTAACCAGTGGCCCAGCAAAAACGGGAGGCCCCAGAACGGAAAGGGGATTCAAATCCCCTTTGAGTTCCCCTTTTGGAGGGGATTTGAATCCCCTTTACGTTCTGGGGCCTCCCGTTTTCGCTGGGCCGCTGGTTACAACGGTGGCCTAAGTATGTTTGGATTGTGCCCTAATCCTTCAATGTTGGCTCCTGTGCACACAGGAAGTCTGTGCAACAGACTGGGAGTCCAATCTGATCTGGAGTTTTAAAATTATTTTCAGTGAATGGTGAGAATTAGGACTGTCACTAAGCTATATTATCAATGGTGTCACAGCCCACAAAATGTTTGGACTGGGAGTTTTGGGTGTGCACTAGTTCAAATTCTACCCAAGAGTTTAAGAACTGATGAGATATTGCTATATAATGTTCGATGTTCCTAGTAGTGCGGCTCATTGAGTTATCTTTCTATACCTATATTAGTCAGATATTTAAGGGCCTTGGGGATTGCGCCTAGTGTACCAATGACAACAGTTTTTTTTTCCCCAAAGGTGCTGTATTTCAATTTCCAGGTCTTTGTATTTTGTGATGTTTTCCAATCACCATCATCACCATCATCTGCTTTTTAGCAAGAAAGGTGTTCCTGTTGCTTAAATAGCAAAAAGATAGAGAAAATGAATCATACAGCCCAATCCTATCCTCCCCCCCTGCTATAGCATGCAGGCGCACCCCCACAACAGGTCACACGGTATGCTCTGGTGGGGTGTGTGATCAGGAGGCTTGGGAGAGGCAAGGGAGAATATTTTCCCTTATCCTTCCATAAGCCCGTCCATTGCCTATGGGTCTCCTCGGACCCACATCAGCTATATAGCTGGCACAAGTCTGTGGAGAGAAAGGGCGTGTGTTGAGAGGCTCTGGAGATGATAATATCTGGGCACAAGCCGCTTGTGTTGGTATATATCCCCTCCCATCTCTGACACACCTCCCGCCTCCCCCCCCAGTCTATCCAGGAACACCCTTCTCTGCCCACGGACCCCCCGCTAATTTGCCGGGACTGGAAGACCCTCTCCCAGTCACTGCTGTGCATGGGGTGCCACTCTTTGTCTGTGGTGGCAGCCCAGAAGAATGCGGCCACACATGCCATTGGAACAGTGTTTATGATACTGTTAAGTGTGTTCCACTTGCACACAGTGTATCCAACCCATAGGATTGGGCTGCAAGACTTAAAAAGACACAAGGGAGACATCAGCAAGGGCCACTGGAAAATACACTATATAAGAAAACCATGACTTTGCCTAGTTAGCAGGAGTTGCTCTGAACGTGTGCTGGCTTCCCGCTCCACCTACTTCTTCCCTGCATCTCTTGGAAACATGCAACCAGTTCAGAGGAGATGTACAAGCTGGCCCCGCCCACATGAATTAGGGACACACACAAGCCTGTCCTGGCCCTTTCCCAGAATGCCATTTCTCTTGTGCTGATCACAAGGGCTGCACAGCCGCCCCCTCATATGCAGACTCCAAACAGCCCCCTACGTGCATTCTAAATGCTGCACAGAAGTAGTTTGTACATCACATGTGAGGGACCAGTTTGGATCCATATGGATGCACGCACGCACGTCGCACGCACACACACGCACGCACGCGCGCACACACACACACACACACACACACACACACACACAGAGCAATTAGCAGAAAGGGAAACAGTTGTCCCAGTGACTTTAGGATTGGGGCTGCAGCACAAGGGAGAGGGGGTCTAACCCATTCCTTGTGCCCCACATCCCCAATCTCCATTGGCCCCTGAACCTGCTACTATTAGTTGCAGAGGGAAAACTTATGGGCACATTATGTCTGTATGTTTTCTCCTGTGCAGGTAATAGCAACTCCAGGGTGAAATTGGGCTGAGAATCAAAAAGGTAACCATCTCCTCTCCCTCCCTGTGGCCCCAATTCAAATTGTTCCCCATGGCTTCTTGTTGAAGAAAAAAAAAACCATGTCAATAGTTCTAATCATGAAATCCCCACATCACATCTGGTTTGGCCCTAAGATATGAGAGTGTGCTCCCCTTGTCCCTATCATATTATATCCCTAAAAGTGATGTCCAGATGATTCACTTCTTAGCCACAAAGGTGAAATCTATTTCTCTTCACCAATGCATTTTTATTAATTATGATTATTAAATGCAGAGCTGTCAATAGGCAAAGTGATCGACAGGGTAATTTAAGCAAAAGAGAAGTCTTTGCACCGAAAGGATTCCGTTCTAAATTTTTGGAGCACCAAAAGAAAGGGATGGAAGAGAAAGGCAATGAATACCAGAAAATGCAATTGAATATACTTGGGTTCTGGTTCAGTTGGGGAAGCGGGCGAAGTTGTCAAACTTGTTCACACATTTTACTGACTTTTTGCACAACATCTGTCAGGGTGACGTCATGCAGAGGTCAAACAGGCTTCAATGTGCATTTATTCTATCTACGGTCCCCAATGTCGGGGGCTTCACCCAGTGCTGGTCTTCCGTTCCCTCCACACAGCAGAGGTGGGCAATTGTGGGACTGGTCAGGTCTCTATGACCCCTGCAGTCTTTAAGACCAATTTCATAATGGCAGTGCAGGCAGTCACTAACTGGAAGGGAAGGGTGTCAAGGGGAAGAGGGAACACATCCCTGTTGCAGACGCAACTGGGCCAGTGCTCCCTGGCTGAGATCTGCTCATGCTTAGTGGAGAAGCTGGGGATGTGGCTGTCATCCTATTGAAAGTAATGCAATGTAGATAGCAGCTGGAGACTAATCCAGATGTGGGCATGCACGTCACTGTAGCATGGCGCGCAGGGCAGGCCGCCGGGGGTGACGCGTGCAAAGGGTGATGCACGCGCACCCATTCGTGCGGAGGCTCCGAGGCCGGAAGAAGGCCTCGGAGCGTCCGCCCCGTCTGGCGGTCCGGGGCCTTCTGAGAAGGCCCAATGCGTCGATGCTTCATTTATTAGCCCTTCATTTATTAGCCCTTGCCCTCAGAAACGGCTAATAAATGACGCGTCAACGCATTGGGCCTTCTCAGAAGGCCCCAGACCGCCGGACAGGGCGGTCGCTGTTAGAGCCGGCAGCAGCAGCGGGGGTAAGTGTCACCCTAGGGCAGGGGTGATGTGCGCGCCCCCGCTTGGTGATCCATGCTGTATACCTTTCAACGGGAGGTGCATTGGAATGTGCATCCAAATGAACATCCCTATCCATACTATGCCTCAGTTAGTCATACATACATAACTATGTGTAACTAGAGCTTTTTGTTGTTGTTCAGTCGTTAAGTCGTGTCCGACCCTTCGTGATCCCATGAACCATATCCCGCCAGGCCTTCCTGTCCTCCACTATCTTCCTGAGTTCGCTCATTTTCATGTTCGTTGCATCGGTGATGCTGTCTAACCATCTCATCCTTTGCCTTCCCCTTTTGCCTTCAATCTTTCTCAGCATCAGAGTCTTCTCCAGAGAGTCCTCTCTTCGCATTAGGTGGCCAAAATATTTGAGCTTCAGCCTCAGTACCTGTCTTTCCAGGGAACAGTCAGGGTTGATTTCATTTAGGATTGACTGATTTGATCTCCTAGCAATCCAAGGGACTCTCGGGAGTCTTCTCCAGCACCACAGTTCGAAAGCATCTATTCTTCGGCGCTCAGCCTTCCTTAGCTGGACGGGGGCAAATGTCTTGCCATGTAGCCTTTGGCTAGCAATAGGAAATGAAACTGCCTGCACATAAAGGCAGGATGTGTTGGCTTAGTTGCTTGGGCAACAGGAATTGATTCCCTCTTTCTCCCCCCCCCCCAAAGCAGCAGCAGATGGGGAGGGGGTGTCGCTGCCTGCAGAGAGACATGAAAAAAATGCAGCAAAGAGTAGAAGGTAGAAGTGACAACTTTTGAGCCAAAATGGAACTTGGTGAAAATTCGGTGCAACACCACATTTTCATAGGTCTCGTGTGAAATACCCCACGAGATGCTCTGCAAGATTCAGATTAGGGAACTCTGATGGAAGAAGTGCTATTTTGGAAAGAAAACCACTGGGTAATGAACCACCACAAAGGAAAACAATAGATGGATTTGTGCCTGCAACATGCACAAAGCGGAGGTGTGCTAGCCTTTCGCTAGGCTTCCTTCCCTCCATTGCTTCAGCAAAATGGATCGCAGAGAATCTAATGCCTGTGTCTGGGTGGTGTGTGTGTGTGTGTGTGGGAGGGGAATGCCCTTTGCTCCTGTTTCATCTGCATTTGGACTCGAACAGGGGAGGCTGTTTTCCTCCCCTGCCAGACACAGGAGGAGTGAGGAGGCCTGAGCCCCCAGGGGATTACTTCTGAAGGCTAATAGGATAATGGAACAAGTTCCATGATCTCAGCTAAGTGTGGATTTGATGAAACAGCAGCCAGCGTGCTCCATTTAGCTGTTTGGTAATAACATCACTTTGAAATTATGGTGGATCAATAGGGATAAATATTAAAAGCTTTGAGGAAGCGGGAAAAATGGAGAGGAAAGTATCGAGTTTCTGTCTGGACCTTCCTGTGGGCACGGAGAGAATGCACTCAAGGAAGACAGAAGGCCAGGCTCCTGAATCCAGAGGTGTAGCCCAGTCAGAAAGTGTCCTGACCACAGTCTCAACCCATTAGGTTCAAACTCTTCCTCTGATAAGGAGGTTAACCCTGAAGCTTCCTTTGCTCGCTGTACAGTGTGTCTTCCTCTTCAAAGTACCAGTGAATAAATGACGAGCATGGGATTCAGTTTTTAAAATATTCAGGACACGTGAGCGGGGGGAGGTAACACCTCTAGAAAACATGGAACAGTTTCTAATGGACAAACTAGCAGGATATTAAATGCTCACTGGCCCTCATGTGATTCCTGGATATTCTTCCATTTGTAAATACCAGCAGGATCAACTCCTGTGGTCAGATCAGGATCATGGCAGGGGTCGGAGGCTTTAATACTACCCCCTGCTGTGGTTCCGATCCAAATCCTGCCTGTAGCTGCTATTTGCCATGGTAGAAAGCTCACATTAGTGCCTTATGTATGTTCCTCCCACAATCATTGTTCTGTAGGCAGTGCAGCAGAGGGATGCCCTTTTGGCGCATTAAGTAAATGCAAGATGCATGTACAAACTCTTCTTGAAAACTCTGAAGAAGAAAGTCTGAAACTTCTATACATTGCTTTGGATGTATCTACAAAAAGAACATGGCGCCTTCCTCATAGGACTGTACTGTTTTGGAATGCAGGTGGGTGTCATATGACTGACAGTATTGCTGCCAGTAGAAAGTTAGCATGTTTGGGATACAAGTACTAGCCTAGCATTCTCCTGGATGTGCTACTTTTCTATGTGCAGTGATTTTTATTTTGAAAAGCATTCAAACATGTGGTCCCTCCCTTCGTTTTGAAGTGGTCCAGCCCAAGGAGAGCTCTGGTCAGCCCATGAAAACACCATTTTATCTGAAAATGCAGGTTTGGCTTTGTTGTATACTGCCCCTTTCAGAGGAAAGCCCAGATGGCCTCAGAGTGAGACAGGCCATGTAAGGAACTGGAGGTAAGTGTTACACTTTTGCAACCAATGGCTGTATGGTCTGAGGAGGATGAAAGACACTCCACATAAATTGTATTTATTATTTCACCACTCTACATTTTTCTGCCCTAGGCCTTTCCAGTGAGTTGTAAGCAAGAAATCATTGAGTCTGTATTGCTGGTCTCACATATTCAGCATTCTATTGCTGAACAACTGTTCTTGTACCCAGAAAGTTTCTTTTGTTAAATGTATGACCAAGATCTATTTTGCTGCTATCTCCTACAAAGAAGAAGCATGCCTTTTCGGTTTATTTTTACTCATAGGATGGTGATTCTTTTCTGCTGGAGAATATGATACAACTTCAGTTTGCAGATTTGTTACTTGATGAGAACCAGTGCAGCAAAATAACTTGCATGAATTCATGGCAGGGCCTTCTCTCTCTCTCTCTCTCTCTCTCTCTCTCTCTCTCTCTCTCTCTCTCTCTCTCTCTCTCTCTCTCTCTCTCTCAAAAACACACACACACACACACACAAAACACAAAAATGTAGCAAAAGCAGGACAACATAGCCAGCAGGCACACAAACACAGGTCCTCATGGGATTCCACGCACTGTTTGTGCTTGACTCATATCCTTTGTGTGATCGTCTTTGATTTACCTTTTTGGAGCAAGTTGCTCACAAAGAACACTGGCTCCAAAAGCAGCACCTGCCCCCCTCCCACCATTCACCTTTTAAGGTGCCTCTTATCCCCTGTCCTGAGAGAGGCATCCAGCCTTGCTTTCATGTGGCTGAATGTCCTCTTTTTAAAATTTAAAATGCTTATTTTAAGAAGTTGAAACATACTGTACAGATAAAACACAATGGGTTAGATACCAGCTTGTGCCAGTGGAACCAATCTCATTAAATGGGCGTTCTCTGCCCTCTCCTCCCCATTGCAGCCCCCTGTGCCCCCCCTAAAATGCCTCTCCTGAGGGTCAGGGGATGGGGACAGTGGGCTGCTATGAGTGAGGATGATCCCTTCCACAAACGTTGTCCTGCTTGCGCAAGTTAGAATTCAGCCTACGTATTACCAAAGATTAAAATATTTAATACATTTATATTAAATATTAAATACATTTCTAATAAGTAAGCCAGAAAAAGATCACCCACTCATTTGATTCATAAACCTATAAGAGATGTCGAGATTCCTGCCCAAAAAAGGATTCTGTCATATATGGTATAAATGGTCTCCAGTCTGCACATGTTATTGAGTAAGACAGATGGTCCAATCCAAAGTGCGCATTATGCCAGCAGAACATGTGTTCCGCTGGCATAATACGCTTTCTGGCTGTCGCAAACGCGACAATGCCGGAGAGTGTGGCCTGGCCCTTGCTGGAAGCGGAGAGTGGCCGGGTCCACGCAGCAACGGACCACGGATGCCCACTGCTTCAGGTAAAGCCCTGTGGGGCCTGGAAGAAGGTGGGGCGAGGGTGGGCGGAACAGGGAGGAGATGGGGGCGGGTAGGAGGGCAGATTGGGTCTGTGAAGGGGGTGGGTTCAGCAGCAGTGGCACCTGCCAAATCCTAACCCCCTTCCTGGGCCTGATCTGCCTTCATGGGTCAACATGGACTTGACCACCAGGCCAGCAGGGGCTTACCAAGGGGGGGGGGAGGGAACAAATGTTCCCTTACCACAAGGAGGCCGCCTGAGGCCGAAATTCCCTCATGGGATTCAGCAGACACCGCGTTGGCGCCACTGCATCGCCGCGCAGGGGGTTAGGTAGGATTGGGCTGTGAGACTACAATCCTATAGATGCTTACTGGGGAGTAAGTACTATTGAATTCAGGGGGAGTTATTTCTGAGTCAATCTGCCTCAGATCTGGCTGCACTTTCATTCAGTCTCAGCTCTTGTTTAACCATTCTTTTTTATTGGGATTTGTTGCTGCAGCTTTCCAGCAGCTTGCAAACGATAGGGTCAAAGGACATCATATTAAGCACCTGGTCAGTGGTGATGCTCATGTTTTTTTTCTTGGCAAAATAGCTGCCAGTTTGGGACCTCCCACAGATTGGGACCACATGGCATGGGGAGAGGAGGGTTGCAACCCTTTCCCCATGCCATGGTTCCAATCGAAGCCCCCCACCCTGCAACAGCAATTTGTCTTGGAAGGAAAGCTCCCATTGGCACCCATGGGATCTTCCTTTATGAAGCAAATAGCAGCTGTGGAGGAGACCAGTCTGAACTGGGATCATGAGTTAAATCCCACTCCACCATGCTGGGGTGTCATTCCTTGGGAAGCCTAATCTGGCTGTTCATTAGTTAAGAGACGTATGTCAGAGTAAAACACATGCTTAGTGTAGATCCAGGTTCAAATCCCCGCTCAGCCATGAAGCTTCCTGGGTGACCTTGGGCCAGTCACTATCTCTCAGCCCCACCTACCTCACAGGGTTGCTGTGATGACAAAAGGAGGGGAGGAAATAACAAACCTGTTAGAATTTTTTGAAAAGGTCAACAGGCATGTGGATGCGAGCGAACCCGTGGATATTATATATCTGGATTTTCAGAAGGCGTTTGACACGGTCCCTCATGAAAGGCTCCTGAGAAAACTCCACAGTCAGGTAATAAGAGGGCAGGTCCTCTTGTGGATTAGGAACTGGTTGAAGACCAGGAAACAGCGAGTGGGAAGTCAATGGGCAATTTTCACAATGGCGAGAGGTGAAAAGCGGTGTGCCCCAAGGATCGGTCTTGGGACCGGTGCTTTTCAACTTATTCATAAATGACCTGAAGTTGGGGATAAGCAGCGAGGTGGCCAAGTTTGCGGATAACACTAAACTTTTCCAGCAGGGATTGTGAAGAGCTCCAGAAGGATCTCTCCAAACTGGGAGAATGGGCAGCAAAATGGCAGATGTGCTTCAATGTAAGTAAGTGCAAAGTGATGCACATTGGGGCAAGAAACCAAAATTTCACATATACGCTAATGGGTTCTGAGTTGTCTGTGACGGATCAAGAGAGAGATCTTGGGGTGCTGGTGAACAGGTTGATGAAAGTGTCGACCCAGTGTGCGGCGGCTGTGAAGAAGGCCAATTCCATGCTCGGGATCATTAAAAAAAGGATTGAGAATAAAACGGACAATATCATTCTGCCTTTGTACAAATCGATGGTAAGGCCACATCTGGAGTATTGTGTCCAGTTCTGGTCACCACACCTCAAAAAGGATATAATTGAATTGGAAAAGGTGCAGAAAAGAGCGACCAGAATGATTCGTGGGCTGGAGCACCTCCCTTATGAGGAAAGGCTACAGCGTCTGGGGCTTTTCAGCCTAGAAAAAAGGCGCCTGAGGGGGGACATGATTGAGACGTATAAAATTATGCATGGGATGGAGAGAGTGGATAGAGGGAAATTCTTCTCCCTCTCGCACAACACCAGAACCAGGGGACATGCACTAAAATTGAGTGGAGGGAGAGTTAGAACAGACAAAAGAAAATATTTCTTTACCCAGCGTGTAATTCATCTGTGGAATTCCTTGCCACAGGATGTGGTGATGGCACCTGGCCTAGATGCCTTTAAAAGGGGTTTGGACAGATTCATGGAGGAAAAGAGCATCACAGGTTACAAGCCATAAGCAATCTCCTGGTTTTTAGAAGTGGGTTTTCTCTGTGCCAGGTGCAAGGGAGTGTCAACGGGAAACAGGTTATCTTGTTGTCTTGTGCTCCCTGAGGCATCTGGTGGGGCCACTGTGTGACACAGGAAGCTGGACTAGATGGGCTTTTGGCCTGATCCAGCAGGGCTCTTCTTATGTTCTTATGTTCTAAATATGTACACCACTCTGAGCTCCTTGGAGGAAGGGCGGTATAAAAATGTGAAAAATAAATAAAAATAAATAAAACATGTAGTTCAGCCCTTAGTTTAGTGTATATAAAAGAGGGTTATGGACCCGTTTTAGTCCAATACAGTATTTTTTAACAAAATTCAGTAGTCATGGTAATAGAGCAGGGGTCAGCTGAAGCTGGAAGCTAGCATTGAGGGTACAACCACTTAATATTTGTGAATGTTTTGAAGCTCTCTCTCATGAACATCCCATGGCAAAAGCCTCCCTCTTTTGTCATCCAGCCTTGCTTTTATCATGTGGCTAAATTTCCATTGTACTCTCAAGATCCGTCCTTGGTAGGTTTTATTTTTTGATAGTTAGAGTATCACTTTGCATCAATGTACTTTCATAAAAGCCATCGGAGCGACCTAGAGGCTTATGAGCAATTTTAGTATCTCATCCCAGTATCACTAGTAGCTATGTAAATAGGCTTGGAGAATGGGGTCAAACTAATTGTTTGTGGCACAAGTGAATGTTCACATGGGGCTCAATGAGTGCAACTTTTGAGGTCAGCAAAATGCCACTTTTTTGAAAAGTGCTGAAAGGAGTTTGGCTTCATTTGGTATTTCTGAATAGGAAATGCGCAAGTAGGTTCCAAATATTATTATTAATAGTATTTGTATACCGCTTTTCAACAAAAACGTTCACAAAGCGGTTTACAGACAAAATCAAATGATTAAATGGCTCCCTGTCCCAAAAGGGCTCACAATCTAACAAAAATGCAGAACACCACCAGCAAACAGCCACCAGAAAGACACTGTGCTGGGGTGAAAGGGGGGGCAGTAACTCTCCCCCTGCTAAATATAAGAGGAGCACCAATTGAAAAAGTGCCTCTTGCCCAGTTAGCAGGGGAACCTCTTTCCCAGTTAGCAAGATATATTCTCCACTGTATCATAGAGGCATATCTATAATAGATTTCAGGAGTTTAGAAGGGTGGGGTATCAACAATTGCTATTGCCAGTCTTGCATCTCTTCAGTAGAAATGTAATGTGCCTAAGCACAGGGCCCAATGGACAGGGGTGGCACCTGAGACAACATGCTAAATGCTCCCCCCCCCCCGGTGATGTATCAGTTTCTGCTCTTCCCACTCCTTGAATTGGAAATAGAAGAGGGGGATGGAAACGACGAGCACGTGTAGAGGAGCATCTTGTTTTGTGTATACTGAGTCCTACGTTTGTCTGTGAGTGCACCCTGCCAATTCATTCTATTGCCCTGTTTTTGTGGTTGGTGGATTGTGTAGGTCAGGGGTTCTCAACCTGTGGTACGGGTAGCCCTAGGGGTACGCGGACCTCTTGCTGGGGGTACGCCAAGCCCTGCCCCTTATCTGCCCCATCAGCAGCTAATTAAGTGTTAATTAACATGGATTTTAAATTGTCATTATTTTCAGAGCCCTTCTGTCTCTCTGATTTTGGTTTTGGGCTTATTTTTGTACTTTGGAAAATGTACTTTGGTGGGGGGGAGGGAGGAGCTGATTTTGGGAAGTGTGACTTGGAGAAAAGAAGAGATCCTTGTGTGTGTGTGTGTGTGTGTGTGTGTGTGTGTGTGTGTGTGTGTGTCTCACCCACACACGCACATGAGTTAAATAAGACATTTTTTCACATTTAAAATTGTTTTAGTACTTTTTATTTAATTAATTACCTAATTAATTAATTGATTAATCCAATTAATTAGCAGGGGGTACTTCAGAAAATTGGACCGTGATAGGGAGTACCCGGGCCTCCAAAGGTTGAGAACCCCTGGTGTAGGTAACAATAACAACCACACTTAGCATTTTTATACTGCTTTTTGAATATGCAACATGCTTCACATGTATTATCTTGATATAGTCCTTACAGCAACATTGGAAGTATTATTATTCCCATATTGCAGATGGGGAAGACTGAGGTTGAGAGGGAGTAGCTTGCCTCAGGCTACCTAGTGAAAATTCAGGGCAGAGACAAAATTTGAACTGGGAATGTCCTGTTATGCAGCTCAGTCTCTTTGCCACTACACTACACTGGCTCCCCAAAAGGCATATTCACATACAAATGTAGATGTGTAGTCTTATACACAGCAGGGAGAAGTTGCACATGAACCCCAGACTCATTCCTACTCCTCACTACATATAGAATCTAGTAATAATAGCATTTGTATAGCACTTTAGGGTCCTTATCCATTTTCGTTCGGGCTATGCAAACCAGCCTTTGTGTCCCAATTCTATTCAGTGCACTGTGGGTGTGTGGAGCCCTTTGCAACAGTGTAAAGCAGTTCTGCTGTCGCAAAATGGCTGTCGACGGAGCGTGCAGTGCTCTGTCAGCTGCCATTTTAGGACACACAAGAACACAAGAAGCATTAGGGGAGCTGCCTTAACCCATTGGAGCAGGTAAGGCAGCAGTGGGGGGGAACGGGGCGGGGTGGGGGCGTGACGGGGTTGGGGAGGCTGCGGGAGGGAGTGGATCTATCACCAAAGGTGTACACCGGATCGGATCCTATCTCCTCCAGCAGCAGCAGCTTCCCCGCCCCCTTTCTCTCCTTGGACCTGCAAAAGCAAAATCGCCAGCACAGGTTCATGGAGACCCATCGTGGGTCCGTTAGGCTTATGCAGGGGTAAGGGGATTTAAATTCCCTTTCCCACCTGAAGCCTCTCCATCGCCCCCCCCCCATAGGATACAGTGCACCTGTTTTTGGTGCAGCTGCATCGGCGGGAGGGGGGAGTGGATAGGATTTGGGTTCTCAGTCTTGTATTACAGACTCTTTCAGATGCTACCCTTTGTACAGGGAAACTAATTCCTGAACACAAGACAAACACATATAGTGCACTGTCATTTGTGAAAGGCAAACCCATGTACCAATCATAGTTCTTTCTTTTGACATATATGCTAGTAGTCATAAGCAACATTTCATTCAGCTCACCTCATAATTGTCTTGGGAGTTTTGAGTTTTCTCTGAGAACATTTGGAAAAACGTAGAGTGTTTGTGAGAGTCTTCCCAGAATGCTAAGAAAGCCCATAGGAGCGCATCCCCACTTCCCCAGTCCTCTTTGCCAATATCTCCCATGCAAACTTATTCTAACAAACGGTGGTGGGCAGATCACTGGAGGGGTTTGGATGCTCCTGACTATAATTGAATGAATCCAGCTGGAAAGCATTGGAGACTACAACTTCCTTGTACCTCAACTGATGCTCCAACTATGCTCCCCCCCCCTTTTTTTTTTGCAAAGGTAAGTTTGCTTGGGAAGGAAAAGGACTGGCTGGAGCAAGCACATTATGGAATTTTGTAGGGGTGGATACGTTTGGATTGCAATGTGACATTGATTACCAAACTCACTGGTGGAGTTCATTTTTTAACTCCCCCAGGTCTGAAATTTGCCAGTATCACTACATTCAAGTAAGGATCTGGAAAGGATAATCTCCTACTTGAGCGCATCTTGAAGGAAAAGCCATGATGAATATACGTGTGTACATTGACACAATAAGTACATATTTTATGCAACAACACTTTATGGAGCAGACCTTATGCATCCTGAGTTTTGGTGCAGATGATGGCAAATGAGAAGACCAATTTCAGTTTGCAGAATGGTATCTAGTAAACTTTGACAAATGCAACCTTGCATCTGATAATCATCTTAGCTATTCTCTCTCTCTCTCTCTCTCTCTCTCTCTCTCTCTCTCTCTCTCTCTCTCTCTCTGCACAACAGTGGCTATTTAATATCAGGCAGACTGAAAACTATGTCTCACGAGGTCAGTACTATGTCTACAGTAAATAGGGATTTTGGCAGAAAGCAGGTCAATAGCTTTTTCAAATTGATTCTGAAAACATTTGATCTCCTATTAAGCTCTGATGGGGCCTATCAGCCACAAAAGAATATGCCCATCACTGACCTCTCAATATCTTTATTTTGATTATTACCTGGTGGGTAAAAAAGCTGGCAGTTTGTAAAGAATGAATCAACTGCTAGCAATTTTGCTAGCTTGGAGTCACCTTCATCCATCCTGTTCTGTCAGCTTTTTAAAAGTGTCCAGTTCAAAAGCACTTTTCAGACTTGTGTACATTTCAACCAGGGGCATCACCAGGGGGGTACAGGGGTGCGACTCGGACTGGGTGTCGCCCTCAGGGAGGGGTGACACTAAAAACACCCGAGCCTCCTTCAGCACCGGCTGTGAGAGCATGGAGTCATTGCTGTTGCTGCTCGTGGGTCACGAAATGCTCTTTGCGCTCTTCAGCATGCGCATTCCTACCACTACTTAGGAAGTCAGGGTCCATGGAGGTACAGGGGGGGCTCACTATCCGCAGATCCGCTATCCGCAGATTCACTTATTCATGGATAGCGGATGCGCGCAGTGGCGTAGCTAGCCCCAGAACAGCCATCACGCATGCGTGAACTCTAACGCTGCGGAGCTTACAGAGTTCGCGCCAGGGGCGGCAGAGGAGCGATCTGCGCCCCTGGAAAAGATCATCGCTGGAGGAGATCGTCGCTGGAGGCTCCAATACTCAAGATAAGTGCAGCAAAGCATACACAAACACTTAGAAGCCCCGTTACTCCTAAAAAACCTTTAAAACCCCCAGAAAAAAAACGGAAAAAAGTAAAAAAAAAAACCCGAAACCTAGGATGTCTCCCGCCCCTCCAGAGGCCCTCTCCCGCCCCTCCAGAGGCCCTCCGCCCTTGCGCCCTGGGGCCCACCGCCCCAGGGCCCCACATCAGCTGACACCCTGGATGCGCGGCCCTCAGAAAACCATGTTTCCGTGGTTTCACGTATCCGCGGGGGGCCTGGAACGTATCCTTCACGGATATGGGGGCCCTACTGTATTTACAGCCCGCTTCCTAGGAAGCAATGAGGAGACTTCTGAGGAGGCAGTGGGGAGCAGACAGCAACAGTGCATATGAGTCCTCTTTTGCACTGCCACCTGAACATGGCCACAGTGAAGGAAAACTCTCACCCACCCAATGCCTGGTTAGCTTTCAATGGTGCCCCATCAGAAAAGGTCACTGGAAGCTGGGCAGTGGACTGGTAAGAGCCCTCCTTCACTGCTGCCACTGTAGCTATGGGTGGCAGCATGAAGACAGACTTCCACCCGTCTGCGGTCTGCTTCCCGGGCACCATGCCGGGGGGGGGGGCCGGAAACTGGTGCACACATGGCCTTTCCAAAGCATGGGGGAGCATGTTATGGGAGGGCCTTTACGGGGCGTTTGTCCCAGTGTCCGCCAAAACAGGAGCTACCACTTCTGTATCCATGAACTCTTCTTCCTATTATTATTTAAAATATATAGGCTACCTTTTGGTCCCAACAAGGGACCACCGCAGCGGCTCCCAGCAGTGGATAAAAATACAGAAGCCAATGCAAATAAATAACTAAAAAGTATCAATTTCTAAAACCGACCACAGTAAAACAAAGAGGAAGAACAATTAGTGAAAGAAAATCAACACAAAGCCTGTCAGAACAGAAAAAGCTTTTACTACCCTTTTGAAAAGGGAATGCCAGAGCTTGTGGGGCTACCACTGAGAAGGCTGTGTACGTTGCCACCAATCGAGTCTCAAGGAAGGGATGTGAAGCAGGGCCTGATGGTTGCAGTATGTGGGCTGATGATCAGAGGGGTAGCCAGGCGCCCCTGCTACTGGGGCGGAAAACCCCGACGCCCCCAAGCTAATTAGCATTAATTTGCATAATTATGCTGTTTTAAAAATTGCTGTTTTTAAAGGGGATTTTTAGCGCTAGTGGGGCTTCTAATAGTTTATGTATGCTTTGCGCAACTTACTGTGTGTACTGTGATCCTCCCGCGATGATCTCCAGGGGCGCAGACGATCTTCCGGGGCACAGATCGCTTCTCTGATCGCTCTGCAGCCCCTGGCGCGGACTCTGTAAAGCGCCCAGGAGCGCTAGAGTTCACGCATGCGCAGAACGTCGATTGGAAACATCGCCGCTCTGCGCATGCGTGAACTCTGCAAAGCGCTCCTGGGCGCTTTACAGAGTTCGCGCCAGGGGCTGCAGAGCATCAGAGGAGCGATCTGTGCCCCGGAAGATCGTCTGCGCCCCTGGAGATCGTCGCGGGAGGGTCACAGTACACACAGTAAGTTGCGCAAAGCATACATAAACTATTAGAAGCCCCGCTAGCGCTAAAAATCCCCTAAAATCTTTTTTAAAAAGCGGGAAAAAACCGAAACTTAAGGAGGCTCCCGCCCCCCTGGAGCCTTTCCGCCCCTGCGCCCTGGGGCCCACCACCCCACCGTCCCATTTCAGGCGACACCTCTGCTGATGATTGGTGTGGAAGGAGGTGATCCTTCTGGTACCCGAGACTCTAGCCATATACTGTAAGGCTTTATAGGTAATCAGCAGCACCCTGAATTGTGCCTAGAAGCACAATTAAGCACAAACCAAAAGCAGCTCAGCAAACATTGGCGTAATGCATGCAGCCCAACAGGTACCGAAACCACCCTGGCCTCTGCATTCTGCACTAGCTGACACTTCTGGTCAGTCTTCAAGGGCAGCTCCAAGTCTGCTGTAATCATCCAGACTTAAGTGTGCTTTCCTATTCTGCTACTTTGCTCTCTGTATCATAGATGCTGCAACCTGATGCCATTACTTCTGTATTGTCAGGAGGAAAAAACATTCAAGCTGCATCTACCCATTCTAGTGCTAAGAGTTGATGCTGTTCCTGGTGAAAGGCCTCTGAGACGCCCTGATTGTCTCCCAGTGGCCTGTGTCGCTTGACTTAGGTTTGTTTGGATTGCTGTGTTCCCGGGGGTCACAATGGTGTTTTTGTTTGTGTGAGAGTCTCTCTCACTTCCATTAACAGCTTGCCTGGGTGCAGCTGAGCCTACAATGGGGACCGAGGCAGGGTGAAAGAAAGAAAGTTCCTGCTTCAGCTTCCCTTCCAGACCAAGGAATGTGACGTTTTTAGCCAGTGCTCATGGATTCTCCTCATCACACACCTCCTTTACCTGCATTCTCATTTGCCGTTTTCCTCCAGATGAAAATGAAGGTCATTCTGTCAAGTTATATGTACTAATAATGTTCCATGGGCGCAACACTTCCCAGTGCAATCCTCACCACACGTCAGCATCGAAGCGCAGGCGTGTATGTGAGAGAGAAGAGTGAAAGAAAAGCAGCCTTCAGGCAGGATACAGTGGCCCTGCATTATGGAGGGGTTAGCCACCTGTGTAATTGACCACAGGGGTGGGGTGGGGTGTGACGCGGCTGGAGAGGGTGATGTGCCAATCCGGTTGACCCCTCGCCCGGGGTGACGCACCGGCTTGTGACACCACTGCCTGTTACTATTCTATTTGGAACTTAATAGAATAGAGTATATTTGAACTTGTTTGGCTGTTTTAGTGTGCACTAGTGTCGCTGCAGGGGGGGGCAGAGCTCTAAGTTCTGCCGAGGCTCCGACCCTCTGTTACACCAGAGCAAAAAACGGCCCCGCCCCCTCGCCTTCGGAACCATTCAAGGCGGTGAAAGCGCTGCTCGGCTCGGAAGCCTCGGCGGAACGTAGAGCTCCGCCCCCTTTCAGCGACACCAGTGTTAGTGTGATTGGGTCTTTGTTCAGCCCTTCTGAGGGCAAGGCTTTGAGCAGCATTATGCACATGTCACTCAAAGCCTTGCCTGGCTTACTTAGAAGTGGCTGAGCTGCTGAAGAAGACGCGACTCTGCCTGCCGGCACGTCACCCTCTCCTGGGGGTGACGCGCCGGGAGGGTGTGACGCACCATGAGGGTGATGCACTGGAAGTCCCGGCGCGTCACCCTCCTGGTGCGTCACCCCCGGCGTCCTCCCCCCCCCACACAGTAGCGATGCCACTGGTAACAGGCAGGCTGGCTCTTACATGTCCAAATTTATTTGTTTGTTTTTGAATGTCTACATCACTGTTTGTTATCATCCCAAAGTGGCATACAGATGAGGATCAAACGTACAAGAATAAAGCTTCTTAAAATGCTTTGCTTTCACTTTAAAAAAGTTTCTAGTCCTTAACGCAACAGAAATGGGTGAAGAAAGCAAGTGGACAATGCCTGTTGAAATCTCAGGAACCAGAGGGGTCGTAGTTGCAGACATTTTTGAGGAGTTCTGGGAAGGACTTCAGTGCTCTTCTTCAATGACCAGGAAAACCAGAATAAATTATGCAAAAATAAGAATTTTGCAAATTTTCTGCTACTTTAATTTAGGAAGATAACAGACTTCAGCTGCTCTTAGCACAGAGTTTGGATTGCCTGGGCACAGAAATTTTAAACTTCTTTAAAAAGTGCTGGGACTGTTGGTCTGAAGAGGCCTTTGGATGGAATCTGCCTGGAACAGCTCAGACTTTTGAGAGTTGGTGAAATGTCCCCTGATGCTTCCACCTGTCGGTTAATTCCTGTAACTCAGAGAACCTGTTTCCGCTAATGGAAATAAAAACAAAAGAAACTCTGTGATGGTGTTTACAGAAGCAGCATCACAGGTGCTGTTACGTAATATTTATGGATCTCAGGGGGGGTGATAGTTAATTGAGGAATCACCAGTGACAATGTTCTGCACGTGTGTGTGTGTTTTAAACTGGTCTGTTTCACCTTAGTTTAGTCTTTGCCTGCCATTTCTGGAACTGAGGCTGCAACCCTATACGTACTTTTCTGAGAGTTAGGCCCATTCAACACAATGGGGCTTACTCCTGAGTAGACATGCATAGGATTGCACCATTAGTTAGTCCGTGAGAATTCTACAATTCTCTCAGCCAACTTAATTTTGGATCGCCCATCCATTTTTGCAAACTGTTCATATGACTGAAATTAGCCCCAGCTACTGGGCAGGTTTGACAGACATTACAGCTGCCTGTTTGGCCAAATGATCAACTAGTACATTCTATAGTCAGATCGATGGATTCGTTGCGATGAAGTTACTGCCCAATCCTATCCCCCACCATTGGTGCTGATGCTGATGAAGAGTGCGCTGCATCCAATAGTGTGTGTGTGTGTGTGGGGGGGGAGTGATCAGCCAGCAGAAGGTACCTAAAAACATTTTGCCCTCGTGGGCTGCCCGATTGCTTATGGGTCTCTTCAGACCTACACCAGCAATTTTGCTGACGTAAGTCCGAAGAGAGAAAAGGGGTGAGGAGGTTTGGGAAAGAGGGTATAGGATCCCTATATAGGTGCATGCTGTATAGCATGATCCTATATAGGTGCATGCTGCTGCTGCTGTGGTCCTCTTCCGGCTTGCTCCCAGCAAGTGGGAAGAGGATTGGAGTGCCCAGTGGAGTGGCAGTCTGGAGAGGGTGGCAGACAGACGGGCAGAGAGCTCATCCATTTGCCACCCCCCCCCAAAGGATGTTCACTCCATGTGAACATTTCAGGTGGCCTCATGGTTGGGCCTCTCCTGCTTCCCACCCACCCCCTACTTGGAAATAGCTCCTTAGAGCAGTTATTTCCATGCCCCAGCCCAGACCCTTGTCACAGTGCCCCTTCGTAGCAGCCCAAATAGTCCGCAGTTCTGAGTTCTCCAAGAGATCTGCAAGTTTCCTTGGCAAGTACGGGTGCAAGTTTCCTTGGCAAGTACGGCAAGCACTGAAATTTGTTCAGTGACACGACACAGATGTAGAGTGAAGTGAGTATTTTCGGGGGAGAATCTGTGGGTGAGAATAAGTACTTAACCCCTCCCCTGAAAGTTAGGGGGATTTTATTTGCTTGGGGAGAAAAACCCAGATTTGGGAACTTATTAGACAGAGTAGAGTAGTGTCTGGAAATGAGAGAATGCTCGTGGCACGTTTTGTGTGCCGCCGCCTTTGCCCTGCCCTCCTGTTTTGGCATGCAGGCAGAGGCACAAAATTGGGGCAGCCTTATTGACTGGGGATGTCTGCTGTGGGCGCGGGAGTCTGGCACACAAAGGGAGTGTTAACTTACCCCTCTGTTGTCTCTGGTCCCTCAACCCCCCCTACCAGCCCATCATTCAGTCTGAGAATAGCTGGTTGCCTCTTGGAGCCGGGTAGGATTTTTTTGCTGCCAACTTGATTGGCCTGACTGGTGGGTTTTTTTGGCCTATCCTAGACTGGTGTTGGCGGTGTGGCTAACATTAGGTTTAAGTGGCACCCTGTTGTTGTTTCACGGTCATGTTAGGCAGGTATCATGTGGAACGGGTAGTCAGGCAGAGGCATCGCTCCGGTAGGGGCCCTACTGTAAGTTGCGCCCCGTCCTAGTCCCATTTACCAAGACGGCAGGAGGCGGCCCCGCCCCCTCACTGTTGGAGCGATTCCGTGCGGAGAAAGCAGCAGGCAAGAGACTCCCTGCCCGTTGCTTTCTCCGGACGGGAATGGCTCCGACAGCGAGGGGGCGGGGCCGCCTCCTGCCGGCTTGGTAAATGGGACTAGGACAGGGCGCAGCTTACAGTAGGGCCCCTACCGGAGCGACACCTCTGTAGTCAGGTCCGGATTCTTGGTGTCCATTCTGAGGTCAACAAGGTCAAGGGATGAGCCAGGACCACTCACTCATTGCTTGTCTGGCTTGGTGACACTGGCTGGCAAGCCTCTTGGCTGGTATTGGCAAAGACTACCGCATGGCTTGGCTTGTGGTGGTCTGCACTATCGAGCTGCCTCGACCCTTTGGGGTTGGCCATGATAAGCTCATTCTGTCTTAGACTCAAGTATAGCCTCAATTATGTCCCTTATGCTCACCCTCACCAGGGATAATTTGCCCTTATCACGGATTTTGGTGTTGAAATTTGTTGAAATCAAAATTCAGAATTTGTCCATTTTTATTGCTTAAATAAATGAATAAAGCCAATATGCAATTTATGATCATGTAAGTCATCTATAAGATACTATCAAATATTGACTGCAACTACAGGCTCTTGGCACTTCCTGCTCTTTCATACCTGTATAACCACGAACGTTATGCAATTCCTTCTCCTACGAAAGGTGGGGTGGAGGAATCATTTAGTTTCTGGCCAAAATCTCTTTATCTTCCCTGATTGTCCTTTCCTAGCCTGCTAGTCTGGCAGGCCCACTGATTCTCCCACAAGGCATCTGATTTCTGATGTACTTAAAGCAATCCTTATGACTTGTCGCCCTACATTTGCCTCTTCGTTCTTCACATTTGCTCCTAGGCCTCTCTTCAACCTCCAATTTACATCTCACCTGCCAAAGGTGCTCCTTTCCATTAGCATCACTTGGGCTGGCGATCCAATTTCTTTCTAATAGTAGAGGTAGTATGGGCTTTTGGGGGTAGTTTTTTTGCCTGCATAATTTCTGATATTTTGCCATCTGGGAGTTGGTTTCCCACCCCTTTCTGCATTGCTAGAAGGTACATGCTTGCAGGTTTCCTGACTGAATTAAGATATGCTTTGAAAACTTTCACGGGGAGTTTTTGAATTTTTATCTTGTTAACATTCCCTCCTCTGGCTTTTTATTAACATCCGAATTGTTTTAAAATCTATGATCCCTACATGCTGCAATGTGAAGTTTTGGAATAAAAGGACTGAGTTCCACAAGATTACTGTCACAAGCACTGCTGGTTTCCCAAACGAATGTGACCTCACCTCACAAGCTCATAGGGTCAAGCTGATTGACAGCCCAATCCTATCCCCTGCCAGTCCAAAGCATGTAGCTGTGACAACAGAGCACCTATTGGGGGAAGGGACAGGGGACGATGACACAAGATGGCCAGCAAGAGCTAAGTCAAAAACGTTTATACTTACTTCCTGGTAGACCACCTGGTTGCTTATGGGTCATCTTAGTCTCAAGAGAGGAAGGGATATGCACATGCTGCTGCCACTGGGATCCACCCCCTCCAATCCCCAATCTGCCTCCTGCCTGCCCGCTCCCTGCCCCAAACCTCCCCGAACTGCCCACTGTCTGCCCCTGCCACAACCTTACCTGCTCTGGCACAGGTCCATTAGTGGTGGGCACGCAGAGCTGCTGGCCCTTTGTGCTGGTGGCTTCGAAGCGCTCAGCAGCAGCGTGCCATTTACAGTGTTGATGGCGGGACGTGAGTTCTGCCATTGTAATCAGCCCACAGGATTGGGCCATAAATGTATAGCTTTTTAATATGGGTAGTTATTGTAGAAATGTTTGCGGGGCCAGGGGCCCAAATGGTATTAAAATCAAATCGAGTACCTATTTGTGCCCAAGAGTCACCCCCAGGTTGCAGCTGGCCCCATCATCAAACATACTTTGATTCTTGCCATGTTCATGAAAAGGATGAGCAAATTATGCTAAAACTGAATGGTAATTATATGAAAGTGAAATATTGAAGGAGGAGACAAGGTGGACAGGTTTTTTGAAAAATGGGTTTTATTTCCATCATGTTGGAATAGCATTTACCATGTTAATGTGTATACCTATATAAACTGTTTTCTTCATTCGACTGAATTTACTCGACATACTCTTTATTTGAAAATGTTTAATAAAAAAAAGTGAACAGCAAAATAATCTGAGCACAGTTGCTTAGCAAAGCACTTCTAATGAAAACATAAACACATTCCTCTTTTGAGAGCTGTGTGGAAAAGAAAATGCTGAAATTTATCAGAAGCTTATCTGCTTCTTAGTATATTCCTGGTGACACCCTGAATAAGGAACTATTCACAAAACCTCACCCTGTACCCAGTCTAGAAACTGCAACACAAGGAGACCCATATTCATTGCTTCCACTTTGCCAGTTTTAGTACAGGAAAAGCTTTAAGACTTTAAAAAAAAAAACTCACATGATGATGATGATGATGATGATGATGATGATGATGATGATGATGATGATGATGATGACAAGCTGCACTAATCCCGGGCCCATTCACAGCATTCTGTCTGAAAGCTGCTTAAGTTAGTCTGTAGAGTACAGGAAAAAAGATGCCTGTTAAGTCCGACACAATCCAATTATCTGGCTTATCACAAAATGCTAAAGAGAAGATGTGAAGAACTCGTGGAGTTGAAACCGTGAACAAAGTCTGCAGTGTGTGTGCGCGTAAGGGAAGATTTCTGACGACACACATTCCCACTTGAAGCTTACCGTAATTTGTGTTTAAAGTCAGTGGGGCGGTGAGGTGTCATCTACGTTTCTGCTGAGGACTACTGTATAAACTTTAGAACAGAGGTGCGGGACAAAGCTCTTTATCTAGCCCACGCGATAAGTAGGCTCTCCAGCACTGTCTAGTGTTGCTTCTGCTGAGGCTCTGGGAGGGAGAGACAGAAGAAGGCCTCAGAAGTCAAGGAACACTACAGGGAAGAGGCAGACGCAGAGGGTTGAGAGGGAGATGCTCCTGAGGCACTGGGAGAGCCCAATTATCATGCAGGCTGCCCTTTCAGCAGCGCCACTTCTGCCAAAGCATCATTTCGCAGAACACCTGAGCTGCGAAGTGATGCCTTGACAGAAGTGGTGCGGCTGAAAGGGCAGTCCGCATGATAATTGGTTGGCAAGCGTTATGGCGTAAATCCAGAGCTTTCCAACATGCCCTTTTTGTCTCCTTGGATGTGCGCTAGCTATATAGCTGGCACAGGTCCGAGGAGACCCATTGACAATTGAGGGGCTTACAGAGGGATAAGGGAAAATAAGGGAAATATTTCCCTTCTCTCTCTCTCTCTCTCTCTCTCTCTCTCTCTCTCTCTCTCTCTCTCTCTCTCTCTCACACACACACACACACACACACACACACACACACCATAGCATGCAGCGCAGCCTGTTTTGGTGTGGCTGCATGGTATGGTGGGGAAAAGGATAGAATTGGGCTGTAATTTTATTTTCCTATCGAAGATGTCAATCGAGCAAAGGGAAGGCTTTTTCGCATCCATCACTGGATCAGGAACCTTTTCTTATGGAGGGAGGAGCATTTTGCATCTTGCAATTGAATGTCTCCTGTAAAGTAAGGAGTCAGTAAGACGCCACTGACTTGCTGTGGAGTGAATTGCAAGCCCTACTCCAGGTTTCATGGTTGACTCTAGAGTTCTGCCAGGATGGAAAGATTTCATTCCACTCTTTGCCAAACTTCCATGGACTGGCTCTGCAAGTTCCACTCACCACCCCCACCGTGCCACCAACACCTCTTGCTCCATACCTTGTTGCTGCACCCAGCTCTTCCCTGCCCAAGCGTTGAAATTGGTTGTGATAGAATAACTCAACACCAAATCCTATCAGGCTGTTGCGCTACTGGAACTTGCATTCTGGCAGCACAGCAGCCTTTCCAAAGTGGCAAACTGCGACCCGCTATCACTTGCAACCTGGCCACTGCTGGAAACTGTGAGCAGTTACCCTACAAAGATGCCCTGGCTCCAGTAAGTTGGTGTAGTGGGTGAGAGGAATAGGGCAGGGAGGGGGAAGAACAGGGAGGGAGGGGTGTGTGTCAAGGGCTTCGCCAATATCCTCTCTCCCTTCCCAGCCTTGATCCACTGCCCTGGGTGCACTCAGAGTTGCTCCAGCAAAAGAGCTGGCACAGGTCTGTGTAGACCCATCAAAGCAGTTAGGTGGGATTGGGCTGTATTTCCTGTTCACAGTCCCTTCCTTCCTTCCTTCCTTCCTTCCTTCCTTCCTTCCTTCCTTCCTTCCTTCCTTCCTTCCTTCCTTCAAGATGCATTGTCCTGGGGAAATCACGGTAGCTTCTTAAAACCCTCATTTTGTGAAAGTGGACTACTGTGTTCCATCTTATCTCCGCGGCTTTCCTTTCTCAAACCACACAACTTCCTGCATGATGAGCTAATCGCTTCTCACTCTCCCCCTCTCCCTGGGTCTCTTTCTCCCTTGCACTTGCTTATGGCTGGCTTTTCCAGCAGTATGGGTCTCTCACTCTGTGATGAATGAGTTTCATTCATCTTTCTCTCTGGGGTTTTCTGAAAAGCTTTAGACTTCGGTTGCTCCCATTTTTTTTAGCTTGCTATTCATTTCCATGGCGACGGAGAAAGAAGGGGATGGCAGAGTGGGTGGCAGTGGGGTCAAAGGTCAAGAGTGGCCACTTTCTGAATTAAAGCGTTGAATTCCATGAGAGGTGACACAATGTAACCTAGAGTAACTCTCCAAGAAATTGACTGTCAAAGGAATCAAAGCAACGAGGGAGGGAGGAGATGAAGAGGAAAGAGATCAGTGAGAGAGAACGTAAGCCCTTGCCGTCTCTGTCAGGATTACATTTGGTGACTTAATAGAGCAGTGATTCATTTGTGTAGCCACGCACTGTGTTTCAGCCGGCTCACTCTCAAGGCAGCATGCGAGCGATGGAGGGTCCTTCCTCATGTCCACTGACAAATCTCATTGCCTCAAGTCAAAATAAATACAAATCATGCTAGAAAAATGTCAAAGAATTTATACAGAATGCCTATTCATTTTTCAAAGTGGATAGGGGGAAGAACAGGGCAGGAAGGGGTGTGTGTCAAGGACATTATACCCCTATAGCAGTGGTTCCCAAACTGGGAGGTGTGGCTCCCAGGAGAGCTGTGGAAACCAGCCAGGGGAGCTGCAAGAGTGCCACGGAATCCTCTCGGAAAACAATGCAATGCCAATTGGCAGGCATCAACATAATGTAACGGGGAGCCGCGGCCAATAGGCAAGGGAGCCACAGGTCAAAAACGTTTGCCCTATAGCAACTTGAATGAGATATGATCAAGGGTCCATGCACAGAGGAGAGTAGCCAGATCAGAATTTCCAGTATAAGAGTGTTGTGAATGCTTGTTTTATGGAGTTCTAGGGTCTCAACGGGACAACACAGCCCCTGAGTTTGACAGCAGCTGTGGTCAAGTAATAATAATATAGTATCTAAAGGCTGGCATTTGCTGCTTGTTAGATGAGAAATATATGAGAGGAACAGATATTGCTGGACATTCATGCATACAACTCTATATAATAAACAATAAGGATGTGCACTATCTATCTAGATCAGGGGTTCTCAACCCCTCGGTGGCGTTGTACCACCGCCTGAATCTTCCAGAGCACCACCAGAAGTGACTGGCGATGACATCCCTGATGTGGGGATTGGACAGATTTACGGAGAAAAAGTCCATCACAGCTTACAAGCCATGATGGGGATAAGCAACCTCCTGGTTGGAGGAGTAGGTTTTCTCTGTGCCAGGTGCAAGGGAGTGGCAAAAGGATACAGGTATCTTGTTGTCTTGTGGTCCCTGAGGCATCTGGTGGGGCCACTGTGTGATACAGGAAGCTGGACTAGATGGGCCGCCTTTGGCATGATCCAGCAGGACTCTTCTTATGTTCTTATGTTCTTATGACATCATTGCCAGTCACTTTCAGGTATCAGAGCTCAGGTGTGGGGGGTTTCAACACTGCAGAGCTTGGAAAGCCCCGGTAAGAGGCTCGGGGAGGGCGGGAGGGCCTTTTTCAGCACGCAAAACTTGTGCACTTCACCTCTGCTCTCACCGACCAAGGCTCTTGCCGGCGCTTTCCAAGCTCTGCGGCAGCAAAATCCTCTGTGCCTGAGCTCCGACGGAGGGGTGTTTTGGAGGGGGGGGCGTTGGGGTTTCAACTGATGGCATACCACCAGTGGTACCCAAAAGTACCACTGTTGGTATGCATATCACAGGTTGAGAACCCCTGATCTAGATAGATATGAGAGAGAGAGAGAGAGAGAGAGAGAGAGAGAGAGAGAGAGAGAGAGAGAGAGAGAGAGAGATGTTGCTTGGTTGCTCCATTTGGTGTTTGGTGGCCTGATTAAAATCATCGAGGTGTTTCAACAATGTACTGTACTTTGTTTTGTGCCCAATTCATATGGTGGCTTCATTTCAATTTTGATTTGTTTTTTAATTGTTTCTCATAGACTTCAGGGGGCAAAGTTCAATTTACTGTAACTTTTTTGTATTTGTTTTCAGAACTGGATGAAATTTACAGGGATGGAAACCTTCCATAAGAACAATGTCAGCTAAATTTCATCCAAATAGGTGCTTGGGTTTTCATTCTTGGGGCAAATGAAGTTTTGATTATTTTAAATGTTTTTCCTAGTCTTGCCACATGTTTTTGTTGCCAATTTGCATGAAACTTACAGGTGATGTAGGTAAGATCTCTGCTATTGTTGGGCCCTTAGTTGACCAGGTGGTTGTAAGGGTGAGAGAGGTAATACAAAGCTTCTTGCTTAGGAAAAGTGCTTCTTTTGCCAAATGTAGAATCTAAGCAGGAAAGAAAAGCTTCACAGCTGGAAATGGAGAGAAAACCTTGTGATTTAGAATCCAATCCCGAGTCCGAGAAAGATGCGATGATGCTTAACAGGGCAACTAGGACTGAGTTACTGACAGGGATCAGGGAATTGTCTGAGCAAAACTGGGATGGGGAAGTGTACTTTATAGGAACTCTGATGGTGCTTTCCAGAGAAGTGTAACCACACCAGTCTCCCTGAAAACAAAGATGAGCTCCCTCTTTTTTCAGCTATAATCCCCCTCCCCCAAACCCATAGAGAGAACTGTCTAACTTTTCTTATTGAACCCAATGGGGCTGGAGTCCCTTGATTGCAGGATCAGACTCAGAATCAGGCTAAATGCGTCTTTTATGCTCGTGTTTTCTTTTCATTGAAATAGCAGCTGTAGGGGATCTGGGTCAGGTATATGGGAAAGGGTATATGGGAATAAAATATACCATTATGGTACTGTATATGGGAAAGGGTCATTTAAACCTGTTCCCTTGCACTGCATTTTCCAATGCAAATACCTCCTGAATCTGCCCAGTTCCTCCACCCCAGTGTCTCATATTTTAAGGAAGAAAAATGCCAATGATGTGTTTAGCATCATGTCTGGTTTGGCCCTAAGTGACTAGCAGCTCTTATGGTTTCTATTGAATTCAGAGGGACTTTGAAAAACTTAAACTTCCTCTAGGTTGCTTTCAGAAGCTCAGCTTCTAAAGATGAAATTCTGGCCAGTTCATTACTTATCCTTATCCTGTCCCCTCCCCTGATACAGCTTCAGGAAAGAATTTGTTGATGTTAATTGGGATAATTGAGAAATATCCTTAGGTGATAGAATGGATTATTCCTGGAGTTCATTCAATATGTTTCAGATTTCTTAATCTCTTCTTTAATGGTGTCTTCCTTTTGCAACTCATGCAAAACAATGTAGATTTTCTTCTTTTCCAGTGTTTTCTAATATCTCTCCAAGGGTGGAATGATCCTTACAAATGCATGATGTTCCCAACCCTCATTTGCTTGTCACAGTCTTAATCATTGGACCCATACCAATAAGATGACGTTCAACAGAAACCAAAAGTCCTGTACTTAGGTACAAAAAACCAGGCATAAGTACAGGATTGGGGGGGGGGGGCTGACTTAGTGGACCACATGGAACTTGAGCCAGTGGTGTGATGCAGCTGCAAAAAAAGCTAATGCAATGCTGGGCTGCATGAACAGAGGCATGAAGTTCAGATCATGAGAAGTAATAGTTTCACAAACTACAGGGAAGTAGATTTAGGCTAGACATGGGTAAGGATTTCTTACCTGTGAAAGCTGTCCAGTACTGAAACAGTCTACTTCATGTAGTTGTGGGCTCTCCCTCACTGGATGTTTTCAAGCAGAGGCTGAATGGCCACCTGTCAGGGAAGCTGTAGCAGTTGCCTGAGTGGGGGTTGGACTAGATGACCTCTGAGGTCATTTCCAACTCTTAACACCCGGTGATTGTATAATTTTGACCTCCATCTATTGATTGTATAGCCTACATGTGTACAGTTTCTACATGCCCAATCTTCTAATGGCCCAGTGTTTGCTCTGCAAACACAAAGGCAATCAATCCATGGGGATTGGGGCAAGGACAAGAGAAGCAATTGCG
This sequence comes from Plestiodon gilberti rubricaudatus, assembly GCA_026170595.1. NCBI lineage: Eukaryota > Metazoa > Chordata > Lepidosauria > Squamata > Scincidae > Plestiodon > Plestiodon gilberti. Next base: position 114,804,340 of record JANXHW010000005.1, read on the forward strand.
CTACCCTCTCCATTTGTTGATTCTACACACCCCTTATAGACCTGTGTAAAGGGCTCAAGCTTTATTTTAGCTATGAACCCTGTGTGTGTGTGTGTGTGTGTGTGTGTGTGTGTGTGTGTGTGTGTGTGTGTGTGAGTGTGTGTTTGTGTGTGTGTGTATTCTTCTTTCGTAAGAATATACAGTATAGTACTTACTTTGCAGGCTAGCATGGGGCATGTAGTGTTGATTTCATTGGTAGCTGGAAGGCAGGGCAACTTTGGGCAGTCAAACAGTGTCTCTAAATGGAATTGACAATAAGCTGTGGAAGAGCAGGGCACTAGGGTGCAACATACTGCAGCAAGGAGCCAATGTATCGTAATGTGCACACGGCACTAATTGTGGCATACTTTAAGCATGGGCTCATTGCTACAAGGAGATGGTTGTTTATTGAATGCTGTAGTTGGGAAGTTCCTAGAATCCCTTATTGCACCACTTAGAGAAATGTTCATGCTTTTTCCTTCTTTTATGTAGATTCTTCAAGGTTTTTGCAAGAAAAAAAAGTGGGATATGGAGGCTCAAGGCAGCAGGGGGAGATGTTTGTGAGAGCAGAGCTCATTTTGCAGCATGGAATAGTTTGAAATGACACCTTGCTTGTCAGAGTGCAGGTATTTGGCCATGGCTTCTGAGCATGTTGTTAATACAGGAAAAATTACAGTCTGTGTGGCGTGTTTATAGGGAAGAATGCTGTATAAAGAAAAATCATATAAGTATCATAGACAAAAACTGAGGGTATATATATTATATAAGTCAGATTTAGGGGTAATGATTTTGATACAATGTTAATTTCTGTGATGCTCCCCCTACTTGCAGCCCAATCCTGCGCAAGTTGCACTGGCTGGCCTAAATGGCCTAAACGTTTGTCCCCTTCCCCCGGTGTAAGCCCCGTTGGCCCCAATGGGCCTCCTCAGATGCACACCAGCTGTTTAGCTGGCACACAACCCGGGAGACCATATAAGACCGGCCAAGCCCAGGGAGGGGGTTTGGATATTGGCGCAGCCCAGCGCCGATGTCCTCTCCCCCTCCCAGGCCTGGCCAGCCAATGGCTCCCTCTTCCGCTACCCCAGCCCACCCTCCCACCGCGCAGCGCATCACCTACCTGCGTCCAGTGTCTGGGACAGTGTTGAGCAGTGGAGTGAGCGGTGCCTGTCTCCACACTGGCATTGCTTACTCACTCGGTGCCGCAAAAATGCCTTACGACACTTTTGGGACACCGTAGGCCGGTGGAGCGCTCGCTCTGCCAGCCTAGATATTTAAGCAGAATTGGGCTGTTGATCAGCTTGTATGAGGAACATACAGTTATGCAAAAAAAAAAAAAAGGCACTTGTGGTGAGAAGTGGCTGTGCAGTAGAACAAAATGTAGCTGTGCAGTAGGTGAAAAATGTGGCTGTGCAGTGAAAAACTGAGGACTGGACACCTGCTGAAGCAATTGCACAAATGCTCCATTTGCCCAGTGGAGAAAATGGAAATCAAGTCACTTCCATTCGATCCACGTCGTTCAGTGCTTTTAAAATGGTGGCCTTCACACTGCATCACAAATTCTGCCAAGTCACCACACGCTTCGGGTTGTGGAGTTTTGTTGCTTTTCCACATGATCTCAGAGTGGTCATGGGGTCAGGAGACAGTGCCTGAGATACCCACTTTCCCAATATTCCTTGGCATATTTGAGGTTTAGATCTGTGTCCCCCCCCCCCCCCGAGTTATTTCTGGAGCAGTAAATAGGGGAGGTATAAGCCTTGAGCCTTGTGAAGTAGTTAGCTTAATCATCAGAGCTTGTTTTGGCAGAAAGCTGCTTACAAGCCCAGCTTGTGATAGGGAGAGGAATCCATAAATAGTTGGGGGAGGGAAACGGATAGGACAGCATGCATCACAGATCTGGAAGCAGGTGGCAGAAATCCCACTTCTTTGACGCAGAATGTGTACAGTTACGTTCTCCAGTGGCCTTTAGTAGACCAACTTAAATGATTATCTCCAACAAGGCTAAAGAAATGAAATTTTTGCCCGTTGCCTGCATTTTTTCTTCTTATTGAATTGGCAAATGGATACTTTCTCTCCCTGGAGAGTGCATTGAGGAATGGTTTTTAGATTCAAAGGAGAGGTGAAGAAAGTAGATTTCCAGACATCCACAGAATGCTATGGGAATGGCCACAGCGAAGTGATGGAGCGTGTGGTTTGCGTGTACAAGGGTTCAGGCTAGGCTTCATCCCTGATGTCTTCATCTTCAATTAAAGGATATTAGAAGTTAGAAGGAGTGGGAAAGTTCCTTGATTGAAACCTCAGAAGGTGGCTTCTAACTGGAGCAGACAATCCGGTGCTAGGTGGACCATTGGTTCAACTCAGTAAGAGACTAATGGCCCAATCCTATTGATTATGATGGGATGTTGCTTTCCGCTGTCGTAAATGTAGTGGCACAATTGGGAATGGTGCACCAATGCTGGGCGATTCTCCTACATTAAGCTTCATCATGGAAGCTTCATCACACTTTGGAAGTGTGAAACTTATCCCTTGTCTTTCAAAAGGTTCTTTTCCCAACTCAAGAATCCAGGAAAGTGGCTAGGGTAATAATCCATTAAATCTGCTGTTTCAGCGGGACTTAGAGCTGGAAAACATCATCTCCATTTCGGAGGCACAAAAACTACATTGACATTTAAGCTGTAAACAAGTTCCATCCCAATCTGGGACATTGAATTCCAGGCTTAATTAAGACGTGGGGAAGTGTTTGATTATGTGGCTCAAGATCAGAAGTGTGGCCATCTTGGGCAGAGGATGCCAACAGTCATGCCAACATGCCAACAGTCCTCTTAGTAGACATGTTGCCGATCTGGCCCTTTTGCTCTCCAGGCAGGCAGGCAGCATCAAGTACAGGTGTTTACATGTGTCTCTTCTGCACATCTTGCATCCCACGGAAATAAACGGAAATCAAATACTGACCGTGTAACAAGGGAGACAACCGAGGACATATAATCCCTATTAATATCACTTTTTGTAGTAGGTATCTGAGGGTTTGCCACAACATTAAAGGAGCTAGTTTTGCACAGCGGTTAAGAGAAGGAACTTCACATCTTTACCTTCATTGTGAATTCATTACCCAGCCTTAGTGAAGCCTCTATCTCTATAATACGAGGGATAACAACTATAGCCTACCCTACAAGGTGGTTGTGATGTGTTCTTTGAGCACTTCAGAAAAGTGCTGTATAAATGATCTATTACTACTATGATTGCTACCGCTACTACTCTTCTGTCCTTGGATAATCATAAAATCTAGATGTTGCTTTTTTTGGGGGGGGGGGGCATTTAAAAAAATCCTAGAATACCTTATAATAAGCACAGCTAAAAGACATTAAGAAGGAGACCATGGTTGAACTCTGGTCACTTTCCCTTGCCCACCTTTTAACCTGTTGCAACCCCCCCCCCAAAAAAATCAGATACCCCAACATCCAAATCAATGTCTTCGTTTGAGTCGCATTTCATTGTTCTGAGTGGTTGGAGGGATTTTGAAGCAGTGGTTGGAGAGCAAACCTCTGCTTTGACTTTGCACATCCTTCCTGAGGCCTATATGGCTGGTAGACAGAGTACAGGGCCTCCCCTATTTATTTCCAAGATTGGATGTTGTCAGTCTGGATCACAGCCATCCCTTGAATTCCTGGGGGAATGTGGCACTGATCTCTTTCCATTGCTCTGATTCACAGATCAGAGACGCACAGTAACCAGCTCTGCTGCTCGGAGACTCCGGGGGGGGGGGGGGGGAAGCATCAGACTAACTGCTTGGCTGAAGTTTTAATTTGCACATCATCTTTGGCTGATGTGATTAGCAGCCTGGGCTAATTACCTGCTGCAGAAATGCTCCCTCCTCCCTCTTCCTCTAGCAGCACACACACTGGAAAAGCAGCTTTGTGCCTCTTGCAAAGGGGAGGCGTCTGAAAATGACAGGGATGGCTGATGGCGGAGTTCACCTAAAGAGGTCTGTGGCCCACACCACAGCGGGTTTCTTGATTGCTCCGTCTCTTGCAGACAGAAACTCACCTTTGAAATGCACTGTCGGTTTGAATGTGCAGACTCAAAAGCCCGTTTTTAATTTGGATCCAAAACATTCATCAGAGTTTTTAAAAATAGTTTCAGCTGCTGCTCTCACTGGCTGCCATCTGTCCCCCAACAGGTACGGCATGGCAATTATTGACATGCTGTAACTGACACATGTTTGGCGCAAACGGTATGCAAAGTGGTGGCAGGACTGTGTCATTTCCAGGAGAGAAACGGTGGGCAGGAGGGGTTGCTTTACACTTCTCACACCGGCTATTTTTCTTTCGCTTTAACTCCTATCCCTGGCTATTTTCTCCACGGCCACCCTCCCCAGGGAGGGCTCTGAGATACATTTGATGAGAAAAAGTGACTGGGGGAGGCATAGCAGAAGAAAAGCAACTGGTAGGAGAAGGGTCAAGCATATCCTCCTATCTGCTGTTTCTCCCCTCATACTCCCCACCCCATGCTCACCATGTGAGGACTTCACGGCACAGCTGTGGCTACAAGGAAATCTTGGCTACAGTGAGAGTGAAGGCAACAAATGTCAGGTAATCACAGTTCAGGCATGTGCTGCCTTTTTTGGGAGAGAGAGAGAGAGAGAGAGAGAGAGAGAGAGAGAGAGAGAGAGAGAGAGAGAGAGATGGCACTTCCCTAACCTGGCTTGGATTTCCAAATCCAGTCACAGTCATGCAGCAAAAAGAATAAGCCTTTTTGTCCATGTCTCTTCTGTAGCAGCGACCTCTGGGAGGGAGCGAAGGAACGATGTTGCCAAATTTCCTCTTATCTCCCACTCTGGCTTTTCAGAGCTTTCACTCTCTGTTCTCTGCGGCTGCCATTTGATCCAATGTGCAGCCACATGTGGCAGAAGTCTAGCAGAAAGCTCTGCGATAGGTTTATCCGACAGGAGAGTGGGCATTTGGCAGCCCTGCCTTTTGGCAGCTGCTGCTGCTCCTAATGGTTTTAGTTTGGATTTCCTTCAGTCTTTTCTTTTTCTTTTCTTTTGGGGGGTTTTCATCTTGATTTCTAAGAAGGTGCAAATGTTCAGTGAAAGGTATCTCTGGATTCCCAGTGATTAATGTGAAAGTGTTCAAGGGATGGATACGGGGCCCTTGCCTGCTTTTGCGTTCCACCGTGTTTCAGACACAATCCCACCTTTTCATTCCTGGACCTGCCAGGTTCTTCCCCTTTCCGTTCGGTATCATCCATCGCTGATTATGTGATGCTGTATAAGAGGTATGACCAATGCTTTCTTAAGCACACCTGCCAATTTGCAAGGAGGTAGCGGGTGGCGCAGTGGGTTAAACCGCTCAGAGGCGTCGCTGCGCCTGGAGCGGGTTGGTGCTGGTACCCCTGCCGCCCCGCCCCCCCAGCCCCTCCGGTGCCCCCCTAACATTTTTTTGCAGTTTTTCGTATTTTTCGGGGTTTTTTTTACTGGTTTCGGGGATTTTTTAAGTGTAAAAGGGGCATCTTATATATATGTATGCTTTCCCCCCACTTATCTTGTTATGGAAGGCTTCCAGCGACGATCTTTTTCCTGCGCCCGGGTGCATCTTCTCCCTGTGCCCGGCGCGAACTCCGTAAAGCGCCCAGCAGCACTTTCCAGAGTTTGCGCAGGCGCAGAACGTCGACTGGAAACTTCGTCGTTCTGCGCATGCGCATGTTTTCGACAGTTTGCACATGCGCAGAATGACAAAGTTTCCAGTCGACCTTCTGCGCCTGCGCAAACTCCGGGAAGCACTCCTGGGGGCTAAACGGAGTTCGCGCCCGGGCGCAGGGAGAAGATGCGCCCAGGAGCAGGAAGAGTATCGTCGCTGGAAGCCTTCCATAACAAGATAAGTGGGGGAAAAGCATACATATATATAAGATGCCCGGTTGACACTTAAAAAAACCCCAGAAAATAGTAAAAAAACACGGAAAAATACGAAAAATCCCCGAAACCTAAGGGTCCCCGCCCCACCCCCTGAGCCCAGCGCCCTACGCCCTGGGGCCCACCTCCCTCCGCCCCTATCAGGCGACGTCTCTGAAACCGCTGAACCGTGAGCTGTCGATCGAAAGGTCGGCAGTTCAAATCCGCAACGGGGTGAGCTCTCGTTGCTTGGCCAGCTCCTGCCAACCTAGCAGTTCCAAAGCATGTTAATGCAAGTAGATAAATAGGTACCGCTTGCGGGAAGGTAAACAGTGCTCCGTGTTCCAGCCGCATGCTACGCGCTGCGGCAAGGAGAGTCATGCCGGCCACATGACCACGGAGGCGTCTTCGGACAACGCTGGCTCTTCGGCTTTGAAATGGGGGTGAGCACCACACCCTAGAGTTGGACACGACTGGACTTAATTGTCAGGGGTCACCTTTACCTTAATGAATGCTGTATGCAGGGTCTCAAGCATGGTAATGTTGGAGAGGGAGTCATGGAAGCAAGAGTAGTACAAAAGGGACACATGGTAATGGCTCCCTTCATAGTCTCAATGGCCGAGGAGTTTTCTGTATTTCGCCTCTTTAGTTACAGGTCAGCAGCTGCCCTGAAAGTGTTTTAGGTCACAAGGCTGGTTCTGTCCTTAGACGTTTAGGCTCAAAATGTGTGTGTAGGAGGGGGGAACTTGGGAGTCCAACACTGAACCCATTTTCAGGATGGAGGGAGGAAAGATTCAAGGGAGGGTACCATTGGCAGTGGCAATGCTGGGATTCCTTTTTGTTTCTTTCCCCTTAATTTTGGCACTGCCACAGAGTTCCTCCTGCCTGCTGCCAACTGGTGGTTACCATTTTTTCCCAGAATGCCCCAGATTTAGCATTGTTCTGGGACATCCTGGAAAAACAATGGTGAAGCAATTTTTCAGGGAGGGATGGGGGTGGGAGAGGAAATCTGTGCAGTTCTCTGATATTAAGGTATTAAGGTTGCAACCCTATACAAGCTAACTTGGTAGAAAGTCCCACAGAACCCAGTGGCACTTACAGTACTTCTGAATAAATATTCTCAGGACTGAATCCTCTTTTCCGATGGATTTAGGAATTCTTAGTAGTTTGGTAGTCAAATGTTTTAGCTGGCTAAACTCTGATGATACAAGCCAGTTGCCCTTTTCAGTTGTGATGCAGATTACTCCAGAGTAATGTCACTAAAACACATTTACCTGTTTAACAGCCCAATCCTATTGTGTGTGTCCCCCCCCTCATGCCGATGCAGCAGTGCTGAAATGGCTACTGCTGCATCCTGGGGGGCGGGGAATCCAGGAGCTTTCCTCTGGGTAAGGGAACAACCGTTCCCATACCCGGAGGTAAGCCTCCATGGCATGGGGGAGAGGTCTGCTTGGACTGGCATTAGAAGAATTGTTGGCGCAGGTCTGCGTGGACCCATGCTGTGGGATCGGGTCCGGGAACGGGGTTAGGATTTGGCAGCCACTGCTGCCATCGAACCTGCCCCCTTCCTGGTCCCAATCAGCGTATTCCCCACCCCGGCACTGCCCCTGTTCCTCCCTCCCTCCCGCCTCCTGCCTCCCCCTTCCCCTTACCTCTGTCCGCAGCAGCATCTGGTTGCTCTGGAGCGCGCAGGAAGGCTCCGGTCTTTGTGCGTTGCCGGAGCGCCTTTTACGACTAGTGCTGACCGCTTTATGGCAGTCAGTGCCAATGGAACATGCATTCTGCTGCCCCCTGGCTCCTTTAGGATTGGGCCATAAGACTAAGTAGATTTAGGATACTGGCCATAATAGTGCCTTAGCTGATTTCTCCATTGGCTTCTCATACCTCCTCTTTCTTTCTGCCCTTCCTGGCATTCTAGGTTGATTCTTTGTTTATTTAAATGATTTATTCCCGCCTTTCCCTCTGAATAAATGGTGTGCTCAAGGCGGCATACAAGTTACTGTATAGATGAAAACCAGTAAAAGGCAAAAATAAGAAGAAAAAAAGTGGAATAATCGTAAAAACAACCTTAAAGAATGATGCAATAAAATACATTAAAATGAACCACAGACCCCAACGCAACAAACGAAGAAGGGAAGACCAGGCGGAAAAGGAAAGTCTTGAAAACAGAGCACAGTTTCAAAGTAAAATCAAAGTACTAAAAGAGGGAGGGGGAAGAAGTTCAGAAAAGAAACAAAGACAGACCTTGTTAATAATATGAGAATGACACCATTGCACCACACTGCATTGTATGATGGCAGAATTTAATTAAATCAACGTATGAGTGAAAACTAATCATAACACCATTTATTTTTAGATAGAAGCAATCTATTGAGAGCCACGGAACACCTTGATCTGAGACGCAGCGTAGAGAAAATGGTGCTTGGTACAAACGCTTCTGTGTAGCCAAAATATCTTTTGCAATGCTTTGCAACGGCGTTCCAGCCTCTTGTGGTGACACATGTGGGTGGGTAGGTGGGAGGGAGGGATACACAGAAAAGTCGTGCTGTCCTAAAACTATAGTGATTAAAGTTTCATTTTGTAGACCGGAAGCTGTAAAGAAAGAAATTACCGTATTGGTCTGAGTATAAGACTCACTTTTTTCTCCTAATTTAAGTTTTTAAACTAGGGGTGCGTCTTATAATCAGGCTGTTGCAATTTAATGCCAGTGATTTAATTAAAATTTTTTAATAGAACCAAACTTTAAGGGTGCGTCTTATAATCAGGTGTGTCTTATACTCGGGACAATACGGTAAATACAGAGAACGGATAAGGAGTAAGATAGTGATGACACGGAAGGCGCTTATAGTAACAGAATATGTAAAATCTGAACTTCTGTTTAAGTCGTCATGAAGTTAGGAAGGTCACTTGGTAGCCCTGGGCAAATAACTTGCATCCAGTCTCATTTATCTCGCAGGACTGTCATGAGGATAACGTGGAATAACATCTATCTGAGCTCCTTGGTGGAAGTGTTGGCCAATTCTCATGCCTACACTTGCTTTAAACTTTGGGGCATGCGTTCCTTTTTCTGTGGCGAATGTGATGATACCTCCTTGGTATCATCTTCCCTACAGACTGTTGTGAATACCCCCCCCCCTTGCAGTGTAAATCTTTAGGACTTTGTACATTATCTCTGACTCTGTGCACTGTTATAAAATGGGATATTTCCCTAACATCTGCAATGTAGACCTCCCTCCATGGAACGAAGCAGTGGGGGGATAGGACAGGAATGCCACATCCGGGGGGGGGGCATGGCGCTTTGTAGCCATGCCCCCTGCTTTACCTATCGTTCGTGCTTGTCTACAGTGAACCTGGGGAGTGTGTCTCCCTGCGTTCTAGAATCCTGGCAGACTTGGGGAGTGTTGGGGAGAGCAGAGGGGCTGGTCCCAGAATGCAGTTGGTGCAGGGGCCGTGGCTAGCCTGCACAAGTCCATTTCCCCTCTCCCTGAGTACAGGCTGAACTGCTACTCTTGAACATCTGTATTTCATATGAAATTGTTTTGATACCAATTTAAGCATCATGGCTAAAGCAGGATAATAAAATGATGCTGGGTGGAGGGGGAGGAGAAGGAGGAGGAATTGAAAGAGTCTGGCCTTTTCAGTGAAGATAACAATAGGTTAATGCACAAATAGAAGGGCTTCTTGTTTTAATTAAGACTCTCTCCCAGTCCCTGAGGACTTCTGTATGATGGCTGAATTACCAGATGTCCTGGTTCTTTGGCTGGCGTCCCATCTTGCACAATATCAAGCCATGAGATTTGAAATGCTCTGTTGTCTCATTTTGCCAGATCAGCAGTAGCAGAATTGGGACAAACAAAACGCAGCCTGTCCCCTGATCATGGCTTGGCTGCAGGCTGGATCCCTACAGGCAAAGGGTTTAGGATTTGGTGTCAGAGAAGCAACACATAAGCCTAAAGACGATCATATGCTTGTCTACTCAGAAGTAAGTTCCATTGTCTTCAGTGGGGCTTACTCTCAGGAAAGTGTGCATCGGAGTGCAGCCTATATGTGGAAGGGCTGCACATGCAGGTAGGACATGCATCATCCTTAACAAGAAGAGGATTTTCCCCTGTTCCATTCCATTATTATTCCACAGGTTCATTCTACTCATGAATTCCTCTCCTCATGCCATCTCATTTAACTTGGAGAGTTTCTAACATTAACTTGGGAATTCAAATATGTACCGACCACCACAGTTTTCCCATTTAGCTCTTTTTTTTCTTACTGGTTACTGATGCACCCCAGTGTATACACTCTTTTATAGCATAAAGACGAATCTTCATGTGATTGCACAGTTGCATCAGGATTTTTTTTTCTTCTTGAGCATATGGCTAATCAGTAGGCATTGCTTAAATCACAGCACCACACCAAGTTGCATGATCACTTCCGTTCTGTGCAGTAGTTTAATCAATGAGCATATGCGCATTGGTCGCTAGTGAGGAAAAAAGAGGCAAACTGAAAATGATAGCCGAAACCATACATGTGCCATGATGATTTTGACAATACCCAGAATTTAAAAGAGAAGAATGGTGGAATGTTAACACAACTCTTTGGAAATCAGACCAGGTAATACAGGTTCCCTAAATCTGGGGGGAAATGCAAATGCTTGGCAGTACTTCTGGATTCACAGCTCTCCTTGGAAAGCCAGGTGGCGGCTGTGGCCTGGGGTGCGTTTGCCCAGCTTCGGCTGGTGCGCCAGCTGCGGCCGTACTTGAGTCGATCGGACCTGACCACAGTGGTCCACGCCTTAGTGACTTCAAGACTGGATTACTGTAATGCGCTCTATGTGGGGCTGCCCTTGAAGACGGTTCGGAAGCTGCAATTAGTGCAGAATGCGGCGGCCCGGGTGGTCACTGGAGCTAGGTGGTTTGACTCTGTTGAGCCGCTGTTTCGGCGGCTACGCTGGCTGCCCATTCGTTTCCGGGCCCAATTCAAGGTGCTGGTAACGACCTTTAAAGCCCTTCACGGTTCGGGTCCAGGATATCTGAGGGACCGCCTTCTCCCATACATTCTGGCCCGCTCACTTAGGTCATCTGAGGGGGCTCTCCAGTGAGTGCCACCTTTATCGCAAGTTAGGGGAGTGGCAACACGTGGGCGAGCCTTCTCTGCTGTGGCGCCACAACTGTGGAACTCCCTGCCAGGGGATCTGAGAACTACCCCTTCCCTCACAACATTTCGGCGAGGGCTCAAAAACATTTTTGTTTCGTCTAGCGTTTGGGTGATGGGTCATGGTCTGCCTCCTGTGTCTCAAGATGCTCTGCCATGCTGCTTCTCTGCTCCATACTGTCGCCCCCCCCCAGTGGATTTTATTGTTTTTAAATTTGTTTATGTATGGTTATGTATTGTTTACATTTATTTTATGTATTATTTTAAATTATGTATTTTAACCTTTGTTGTAAGCCGCCTTGGGCATTTGCCTTTCGGCATAGGAAAAGGCGGGATAGAAATGTTTAAAATAAATAAATGCTGAGAGTTCCAAAATTCGGTCATTTCTAGCAGGGCTGGCCAAAGACCTCCTGGCGACTGAGGCAATACTCCAAATGCTATACCTCCATTGTGAGGCACCTGGCTGTGCCAAATTCCTTCCCCCCCCCCTTACCAACCTGCCAGTACATCAGCCTCTGCGGCTGCTTCTCCTGCTCCCTGGATTAAAAAAGGGAGAGGGATGGAATGGAAGAGGAAGTGTGGAGGAGAAGAGATGGTATCCTGGCAGTAACTCTCTAACCTGCCACTTTCCTTTCCTCCGCAGTTCCACTCCTTTGAAAATCCAGGGAGTGAAGGGTGGATGGAGGCAGGCAGCAGGCTCTCTCTCTCTCTTTCTCTCTCTCTCTCTCTCTCTCCCCCACCCCATCTACCACCTGAGGCATCTGCTTCAAGCGATCGCATAAACAGTTCAGCCTTGATCTCTAGTCATCCCCGAACCATGCATCTTTCTCAGCCACATTTCCTGTCCTCTTCTGTCTCTGCTTGTACTCTGTCGGCTCTCTCTCTCTCTCTCTCTCTCTCTCTCTCTCTCTCTCTCTCTCTCTCTCTCTCTCTCTCTCTCTCTCTCCGTAGTTTTGCAGCAGTTCTAAGAGGGTTATCCAGGTTCTCTGAGCAGCAAACAGGAGGTGTTTGCCAGCTTAACTAAAGCATGGGTAGATGCCAACAGGGACTTTGTTTTGTCAGAGGAAGGACAGGACTGAGTAAGAAAGAGCCACTCAGCAAAGCTCCATTTCAACGTTTCCACCAGCCACCACTGAGATTATTGTGCTGATTCAAAGGGAAGAGGAGGAGGAAAGAGCTGCATGTTGACATCCAGGCTTCAAAGAGAAGTTTCTTTTGTATCTCTTCAAGGTTTCTTAATCCAGAGTTGGTTTTGCAGGTTGTTTAGGCTCTGTGTGTGTTGCTGTTCCTTTTCTAGCACAGATCTATTGCAAGGATGGCTAGGCGTCAAAACTCAGTGGGCAGCATTGCCAATCTCTGTGATGCTCAGGGCCAAGCTACATGTTACATGAAACATATTGTTCTATTCTTCGGCTCCAGATGTTTATTTTTTTCAGTGTACGTTTCAAAAGTATAAATAACAGTCAATAAATAAATGGGAAATAGCTGCTAGCATTGTCCAAACTGTATTGGAATGTTGTTGATGTCCGTGTGTTAGTTCTTATTATATGTTTTAATAGCTAGTCTTTGATAGGGATCTGTTTAATATATGAATAAGGTGGCTTCATTCTTGTGAATGTATGCATGCAAAGCCCTTTGTTTTGGTTCATAGCTGCTGAAAATGATATAGCTGCTGAAAAGGTTTTTATTTTTGTGATGATCGACTATAAAGAGAAGTTGATATAATGTTGCCAACATGAACCCTTCCTCCGTATGAGCCTGCTCAGACCTTCAACCAGCCATCACAGTTCTGCTATCTGGGCCACCGCTTCCAGCACATAGTGACCAGGGGCAGGGCCTTTTTAGTAGCAGCAGCATACCTGTGAGACGCTCTTCCCAGGGAAAATCCAGGTTGGCCTGCACCTTTCCTGCTTTTAGGTGGGAATGGAAAACATTCTTATTTAAATGATCTTTTAACATCATACCAAGTTGTGTATGCTGGTTTTATTTCAATGTTGTTGTCAATCTATAAATATATAGCTATAAATAAATAAGTGCAGCTGAGGCTTGCTCTGAGGCAATATTCACCAGACTTTTGCCCCTGGAGCCAATTTTCATTGGCAGGATTCAGAAAAAAAATCAAGAAAAGCTCTGGTTTTTAGAGCTAAAGGAATGTAAGGATGGTGTGTGTGTGTGTGTGTGTGTGTGTGTGTGTGTGTGTGTGTGTGAGAGAGAGAGAGAGAGAGAGAGAGAGAGAGAGAGAGAGAGAGAGAGAGAGAGAGAGGACTCCATGTACTCATTCTGAATGTCACTTTGTGTGAAATTTTGGGGCCAACCACATATAAAACAAAGCCATGCTCTGGAAGTGCGCTCATTCACGTCATCTTGCATAAAGTTTAAGAAGGATTAATCTGCACTGGGCCATGTTTGAACAATTCATGCAACTGGTCCCATTCACACATGATGTGGGACATGGGCATATTCTGCCCCCGCCCCGGGTGCATCATCTTGCAGTCTCATGATGGGGGAAGTGGTCCTAATGATTTAAATGCTACATTCAGGTATGGTGAACAAATGGCCTCCGTGCGATTAAGTGGCTGTGGGAGGGCATGCTCACATTCCACGTTGTGTGGTGGTTGAGGCTGGCTGGACTTGTTGTCTGAACAGGCCCAGATGTATAATCAGGGTATTCTGAGATATTGACTAGGAACAGGGAATGGATCTATCATAAGGACTACAAACTGCACGGCCCTCACTGCCTCTTCTACCTTTACTAGATGAATAGGGCCTCTGACTCTTGGCCAAATTCAATTACCTTTTGTCATAGGATATGACTCACTGCGATAGCTATGCAGGGGTGTTCGTTCTTCTTACAACAAATGGAAAAATGAACTCAGTAGGGCCCATTAATTTTCTGTTATTTGTTACAAAACAAATGTCAGTGCCCACAAGTGAGTAACGAAGCATTTTGTTCATTCCTTCATTTTTGTCGTTTGCGCACCATTTTGTTCCCATTGCTATCAGTGGGAGACCCAGCTGTTCTTAGCAAGCTCCATGGGGAGCAATGGCAGGACAAAAAGTTACCCACCACTGAAGACTCTTGCAGCAAGAAGGTGGTCAGTGGGAGGTTGCTTCCCCCTCACCCTGTGTGTTTCCTGGCATACTGGGTCTGTATCTCTCATTGATTTCAATGGAACAGTCTTGGTTCCATGTGTATCAGTGGGCAGGTATACAGCAGATAAAAGAGGGAAAATGGCTGATGGGGGCAATACTCTTGAGGCAAGGGAGTCTCCGGTGGAAGTGAGCCTTTACCAGAAGGGAGGACTTTTTCAAGTGCGCGAAAGCCGTGCACTGGAGCTCTGCCCACCGAGCCTAACCCCCTTCCCGGGTCCGGTCCACTAACATGGATCCATTTGGACTTGCAACAGCCAAATGGCAGGCGCAGGTCTGAGTGGACCTATTGCAGGGGCTAGGACTTTCTCCGGGGCAAGGGGACAAATGTCCCCTTACTTCGAGGAGACCTCCCACCTTCTGATTTTCTCCGCAGGATGCAGTGTAGCCTGCGCTGGTGCCGCTGCATCGGTGCGGATAAGGTTAGGTAGGATTGGGCTGTAATGAACAAGCTTTTAAATAAGATAAAGAGGTGGAGTAGTGAAACAAAAAGTGTCCTTGTGCATCCCTGTAGTAGGTACTGAGAGAGACAAAACTGGCTTGTAATCTCGACCAGAACTAGAAAGCACACTTGCATTGATTAGATCTGCTGTATTCCAGCAGAGGGCTGTGATGCATTGTGGTGGCACAGAGAAGACGCTTTACAGAATTAATCACAAGAACTCCTGACAAGAAACAGCGACTGCTGAAACGCGATGGCGTATTTATGATGAAACGCATTCGGTTTTTGATCTGGAACCCAAGAGCTTGGATTCTCCTGATGACGTGGCCCATTGTACATAGCCCAGTAAAGCAAATCCACGGTGACTTTTGAACCTGATTTGTCAAGAAGGCAAACGTGTTTTCCATCTGCCATCACCATCAGCAGCACGGTTTTGCAAGATTGCTTTGGGGTATTGTGGGCAGCGGATGCCAAACTGTAAAGCACAAATTGACAACAAACGTCATCTATGTTCTCTGCATGCAGGAGGCTCCAGACGGTTGTCCCAGGCCCCTGAGTAGCATTGCCATGAAACCTTCCATGCCATTTGGGCATGTCTTCAGTTTTACCTCTCTGACAAAAGCTTGATGAATCCCTGTTAAGACAGCCCATCTGGTTCCTGCAGGTGGTGATAACACCATTCTCACTGTCTGGTGTAAATAGATTCTGCAGGTGGGAGGGGGAACAGACAAAAGGGAGCCCACCTTTTTGCTGTTCCTTCTGCATTGCTGCTCAGTGCTGGGGTGCTGTACTAAAGTGATGCAGAGGACAGGAGGCCTTCTCATCCTTGACACACCTCCATGTCTCACCCCTTTCCATCTTGGACCAATTTCGTGCATTAAAAGGATAATCAAAGGATGTGTTGGAATTGATAATGGATATTGGCAGGCTGAAAGACCTGCCTAATACAGAATGACAGCCTGGCTTCCTTCATGCAAAATATGAAAGCCGGCTCTGCATTATGTTGTTAGAGGTTGTGCATAGACACTTGGAAAAGGTAGCATTTGCATAGCTAGGTGATGACAATGGCAGATGCTACTGAAGACACAGAACTGAAAACAAAAGGAGGAGGTTAGAGAGGAACTTATGTATGTGCTAGAGCAGGCATTCCCAACCTGTGGTCCATGTACACCTTGGGGTATGTGGACCATAGGCTGGGGGTATGTGAGACACTGTCCCTTATCAGCTGCTGCGATCAGCAGCTGATAAGAGCTGCTAAAGGGGATTTTTCCGGGTTGCGGCGTGGGCGGGTCCTCCCGCTCATGCCGCAACCTGGAGGGAAAGGGTACATGTGGGTATGTGGGGGTACGCGGGCCTCCGAAGGTCCAGGGGTATGTGGGGCAGCCGGAGGCCCACGTAGGGGGCACGTGGGCCTCCGAATATTAGGAACCTCTATGCTCGAGCTGAAGTGATAATTCATTTTGATCCTGCTGTTACATCAAGGAGCTCAGGGTAACATACAGAATTCTTCTTCCCCCTCCTACATTTTATTTTCCTGTGAAAATAAGGGAGATTAATGGCCCAATCGTATCCACTTGGTATACTGGTGGATCCCGAGGTCCGCCAGCGTACTGCACAGTCTGCCATCGCGGCAGGCTCTCTGTCAGTTTGCGGAGCGCTGCCACTAGTGCAAAGGCTGGAAGGCCGTGCACCAGCAGTGGTGCCATGCAGACTTGTGCAGAGTCTCAATTTGACTCCCAGTCTGTGACCACCACCCCATTCTGGCTCTAGCGGAGGAAACAAACTTCCCTTGTTATAGCCAGGCTAAACATCCAGCATTAATCTTTTGTCCTTCAAATGTTTGAGTTGAGTTTATGAAAGTTAGTCCTCTGCTGGGCAAGGACTGTAGCTGTTGGAGCTTGTGCTCCTGATTATAAGGGAGGAATTTTGCAGGGAAGCAGTGACAGATCGTGATCTGGAATTGGCCTGAATGGTCTGGATGAAATAATGGAAGCCCTGTGGAAGCTAGCAAATGGTTGTTGGTTGCATGGCCCCAGGAGGAGTCGCTGCCAAGAGAACACATTCTCCCCTTGCCAGCTTCTTCATACTGCAATACTGTCTGGAATTTCTGTACGGCATTAGGGACAGGCAGTCCATGGCAAGAGAGGTGATGGCACCACCATTCTAGTGCAGGAGAGAATTAAAACAGCTCTTTAACCACTAGGCCATGCTGCTCATTAGAAGTCCGAGTCCTAATTATTTCCACACAATTACTCTTGTGGGAACAAGCCAGCCTATGGTCTTATTTGAATGTGGGGAGTGTTTCCCCACTGTCTGGGACCCAAAAAGTATCGTGGTTCCAGGGCATGGCCTGAAGGCACCTGATACCTTGCTGAAGCTATGCAGGTTTGGGTTTGGTCAGTGTCTGGATAGGAGACTATCTAGGAACCCTATGCTCAGTTTATGGAGCCTTGAGCTGAAGACAGGTGAGAAATAAGTTAGTTTAATACTTTTTACCAAACTCAAAAAGTACTGAACATTTCACCCCAAGTTCCAGGGACTTGGTTGTGTTTTAACTAAGTGTTTTAACTTAGGTGTTTTAACACCATGGCCAGTGTCAGAGGTGGGAGGGGTTGGGAAGTGTCCAGGGCTCAAACTCACTAAGGGGTCTACTGATTGACAGCCTGCACTGCCCTTTGTGGGTGCCCTCCTGGAAAAAGGTCCAGGAGGCTGGTTAGAGACAGCATGTCCTACTTCTAGGCTTACCAGATCTCCAACCGGGACAGAGTGCTAGACCTTTAGGAGAGGGAATGTGGGCAGGTGTAGCTTGTTAAACCTTAGAGCACAATCCTAGGCGCTTCTGAGTAGACATGCCTAGGATTGTGCTCTAAGGTTTAACAAGCTGCACTGCCCACATTCCTTCTCCTAAAGGTCTAGCACTCCGTCCCTGTTGGAGATCTGGTAAGCCTACCTACTTCCAACCTGGACGGCCGGGCCTTGCAGAAAATGAGACAGTGTCCCAGATTTCCTTTTCATGTCATAAGGGACAGCAGTGCTGTGTACTCTTCGCCTTGCCTCAAGCCGTCTGGGTTTTGTGAACATTCCTGCCAAATGCCCCCCCCCCCACCAACATTGAGGTGTGTTAAGAGCATTCAGCAGGAATGCTGGCCAAATCGCAGATGGTTTTCACAAATTCCCTCCCCGTTCCTGCCACCCTCCCAAGCAAAACAAAACAGCAACAACAACAACAACAACAACAACACAACCCTTTACCTTTGTGGATGGAAGTGGGTATCTGGCAGCAGAGAGGTCTCATAAGGAGACCTGCCAGGACTCCTTTGCTTGAGATGATGCTTTTGAGCATGCTCCAGCACAGTGTCGTTGCTAGGGCGTGATGCAGCAGCGGGGAGGGGTGTGTGACACAGCAGTGGTGTGTGTGTGTGATGCGGCCGACCTCCCGCCCCTGGGGGTGACGCGCTGGCTCGTGATGCCACTGCTCTAGCATGTTATTTTACAGTTTGCAAAATATTTTTATGCAACTATTATGAGACGCAAATCCAAAATTTCTGGCATTTCCAGTGAATCAGTGGGTGGTTGTTGTTGTTGTTGTTGTTGTTGTTGTTTTACATTTTTCTTTAATTTTTGAGTACTGTTTCCTACCACCAGGATCCTGAAATTTAAGGTTTTTTCCACTACTAGACTGGATCCTTGCCTCAAATGGGTCTGGTCCTAACTCAAACTGGTGCACCAGTTTGAGTTAAGATTAGACCCTTTTTTAGATTGGGGAGGAGGGAGTTTATTTTTGAAGTCCTTTTTAGAACTTTATTGACAAGTTCCAACAAACCCATCACATAAGGCAGAGGGAGGGACTCTCCTGCTCACATTGTGATAAATTCCTCTCACTGCTACTGGAGGATGGGAGTTGCACAAGTCTGTCTGTCTTCTCCTGCAAAACCAGCAAAAAGAGGGAACATAAGACCACCCCTCCTTTCCTTTGCAGACAACTTGGGGAGGGCAAGGGTGAGGGACTTTTCTCCTCCAACAAGACCGAGGTTTTGCTCCATTGGTGTGCGGACACACAGGCTATTTGTCTTCAGATCAAGCCCTCTGTGATTTTAGTGCCAGGACACAGACTGTGTGTGCTGTCACCGTTCTCTTTGTCCTGGTGGCTCTGCCTTAACCAGCACTAGGGCAGCAAATCAGCAGGAGAACTGCTTCCGGAATATGTGAGTAGTAAGCGGATGCCTTGTTCCACATCTTCCTTTCGCCCTGATGTTGCCAGGCAATCCTACTCTTCCATCTCTCTACCCACACACTTCCATTCCAAATGTACACCACCAAGAAAAAACTCAAAAGGAAAGCAAGTGAGTAAAATACCTTCATGCAAAGCCAAGCTGGGAGAGTAGTACGATCTTTCTTGTGGGTGGGCTCATGTGAACCTCTCCTGTGACCTGTATGAGAATTGGGTTCTGGGCAGAAAAGTTTCCCCCTCAAGAAAAACTAAATTTTGCACCAACTCCCTCTGTGCTGTTTTCCCAAAGCTGATTACAGATGTGGGGGGGGACGACTCCAAAGAACTGAGCTACTGGGCTGGGCTGGCGCAAAACGTGGAGCCAACATCTTTTGCAAAGGGAAAGATCTCATTTTGTGCCTGTCCCCAACAACTTTGGGGGATAGGCACAACATGAAATTGTTATGGAACAGTCATTTTGCAGTGGCACCCACTATTGCTTATCAGAATTTCTCTGGCGTCCATACGTTTGATAAGGCTGGGACCCCTTCTTCAATCTAATCTCTTTTATACATTTCCTAGCCACTCTCATTGCCCAAAAGTGCTTGAGGCAAAGTAAAAAAAGGTACAATGTAAAAGTAAACTAGCAAAAATGTATAAACGTTCACAACCCAAACTAGCAACTTTGATTGACCAAAGATGAGATCTGGAGACAGCATCCCTGTTTAGCATCATTCATTTGAAAAGGACTTCCCACATAGAAATGTTTCCCCTTGTCTGTGAAATGCACAGAGGGAGGTGACCGGGCAAATTTCTTTTGGCAGACTGTTCCCACAATGGAGATGCTACTATCAGAGAAGATCTGCTCCACACCCTTACTTCTCCTTCTAGTAAAGGCTGTGATACAGAGGAGATCTAGCGGAGCAGGGAGGAATATATGGGACTGGGAGCAGGTTCTGTCTTCAGATTACCAGCTGCACGATGATGCCCATTTCTACTGCTCTGTGTGTAACTATTGTAAGAAATCTGCATGATTCCGAACTGAACTTGCCTTCTTATACTAGTTTGACTGCTAAATGTTTAATACATACAGTGAGAAACAGCATTTCAATAAGTAAAAGAAGCCACCCACCTCAACTCCCCCCTCAGAAGATATTATAACATAAGTTGCCCATATCTTATTTGAAGGCATCTGATTCCCGAAGGTTATAGTGCCTTTGCCAAGCTCTGGCTTGAGGCTGTGTGTGTGTGTGTGTGTGTGTGTGTGTGTGTGTGTGTGTGTGTGTGTGTGTTCAGGTACCAGAAAAGAACTCCCTCACCTGAAGCAGGCATAAGATGTTGATTGACTCATTAACAAACTCCATCAAAAATAATGTCTATTTATACTAGGAGCCAGGTGGGGGATGAGGGAGGGAAATCATCATGGACTAAACAAGGTGACACATGGAAGGGTAATTAGAATAGGAGGAAGTTCACATCAAGCTGCTGAAAAATTAAGAGATGTATTGGAGCTATGTTATGAATATAGGCTTGCTGTTCATTCCTCCTCCACATCCAGACTGCCCCCCCCCCCGAGTTTCCACATGAGTAGAAATCCTGATTTATCTTCTTAGCTTGCTACCATCCCTCTTTTAATGATGGGCAGGGCAATTGAGGCTGACTGTGACCAATTGAGGCTTGGATCAGAGCCCAAAATCAGCTCCATATGAGAAAGAAGTCGAAGAGGTCATGCAAGTGACTTGGGCTTGAAAGTCTTCCAGACATTTGTAATTCATTGTTTTTTAAGATGATATACATTAGAGAAAATAGTTTCAGCTGTTGCTGCATCAAGCCCTGTAACAGAGCTTCTGTGCCAATACAAAGGTCTTGGCAGTGATGATCTGTCACACCTGTGAAAACGTGCAACCAAGCCAGAAGTGATGTGGGCGGGGCTCCCGACACTCCACCTGCTGGTGCCGTTCAGGTGGGCATGTTGCTCAGCCTCCATGGTGCAGAGAAGCCTGTCCCCAGACAACAAGTTTCTTGCAAAAACTGAAATGGTTATGGAACAGTTATCATTTCCTAGTGATGCGCCATTGTTTCATTGCCATGGTTCCAGAGTTGAGCAACTGTACATTTCATGCAGAGACACCAAGCTGTACTCATGACGAAAAAGAGAATTGCAATGGAACTGAAGTATATGGAGAAATTATTTTTCCCCTCCCAGTGAAATGCGTGTAGCATGTCTAGCACATGCTAGCACATGTAGCATGTCTAAATGTCTAGCACAGTGGCAATATGAATGTATGAGGTTGTGCCATTTTGATATGCATGGCGTTGTGACTGTAGATCAAGGTTGACTTTCCTCTGATTTAATGAACGAGGGCAGCGTTTCTCAGAGGGTGCTCCTAGGAGCCCTGGGGCTCCCTGTGACCTCTTCAGAGCCTCCACGATCACACCGTAAGTGGCCACCATCTGCTCAGTGCTGTGCCACTCCATGCAAGAACCCAAGACTCCGCACATGCACCAGTGGAGCTCCCTGAGTTTCCATTTCAGAGTGTAAAGGACTCAGGAGCATGAAATGTTTGAGAACCACTGAACCAGGCAGAAGGAATTTGTTGTTGTTCAGTCGTTAAGTCGTGTCCGACCCTTCGTGATCCCATGAACCATATCCCGCCAGGCCTTCCTATCCTCCACTATCTTCCTGAGTTTGCTCATTTTCATGTTCGTTGCATCGGTGATGCTGTCTAACCATCTCATCCTTGGCCTTCCCCTTCTCCTTTTGCCTTCAGTCTTTCCCAGCATCAGAGTCTTCTCCAGAGAGTCCTCTCTTCGCATTAGGTGGCCAAAATATTTGAGTTTCAGCCTTAGTACCTGTCCTTCCAGGGAACAGTCAGGGTTGATTTCATTTAGGATTGACTGATTTGATCTCCTAGCAGTCCAAGGGACTCTCAGGAGTCTTCTCCAGCACCACAGTTCAAAAGCATCTATTCTTCGGCGCTCAGCCTTCCTTATGGTCCAGCTCTCGCAACCATACATTGCTACTGGGAACACCATCGCCCTGACTATACGAACTTTTGTTGGTATGGTGATATCTCTGCTTTTTATTATGCTATCTAAATTTGCCATAGCTTTCCTTCCAAGGAGTAAGCGTCTTTTAATTTCATGGCTGCTGTCTCCGTCTGCAGTGATCTTGGAACCCAAAAAAGTAAAATCTGTTACTGAGGCAGAAGGAATAGGCTTAGTTAAATAGACTGGAGTGTAGGGCTGTGTTATCATCATAGCTAGGTCTGCCATAGCCTCTTCCAGGACTGTCGCAAATATCTGTGCCACCTATGGCATCCTTGCTACAGCCTCACCACCCATGGTATAGCACACCATGCACAAGCACTGGGAAGTAGGAGAGTTTTTATACGACTCACATTGTTTCCTGCTTGTTACGTGCAGGAGAGGCTCTTTTTGCAGATATCCAGTTCTTTGAAAACTAATTACCTACTAAGAATATGATTTAAAAGCCAGTTCTGTGCCTCTGTTATTACAATGACATGGTGGAGGAAAAACAAAAGTCATTTGCAACAGTACATTTGTTTTGGATGAATTAATTTTCTTCCTCATTTCTTTAGTTTCCCCCTTAGTGCCCTGCATGTTTTTCCAGGCTTTCCCTCCTTAATTTGAAATGGGAGGCAATTTCCAGGCTGAATTGGGAGAGCCTGCATGTCTATGGAAAGATTAATAGAGAGCAGAGGTGAAAGGTCCAAAGCTTGCAGTTGAAATAGCTTTCCAATAATATTGTGTTTTTCTGAGGGGAGCCAAGGGAGTAGGCCTAGAGCGTAGGAGGCATAATGAACAAACCAAACCAAGGAGAGGGTTCAGTTCTTCTGGGTATACCAGATGGCTGCCAAAGTTGATACAATGACAAATAACAGAACGGAGACCATGTTTACTCTGAGATTTTACTATGGATCCGTGTTGATTTGGAATGCTTAATAGCTTGCTTCTGACATTTGTACTGCAAGCATCATGGAGTTTGTTAGGTACAGCATTACTGCGATTAACATGTATTTGAAGAGGAACACGGGGGGGGGGGGAATAAGACAGCAAATGGAACCCTGCAATCATTGCTTGTGGGTTGATTATAGCTACTATTGCAGCGCAATCCTGTGTAACCTTGCACCGGTGTAACAGTAGATGCACCAGTGTAAGTGCAAGGTTAGACAGGATTGGGCTGTTGTTCTTATTATTTAAGGCACCTACAGTGGTCTAGGGGTACAGGTTGATTGCCCCTTATCTGGACAATCCGAAATCCAGGCTATTCCGAAATTCAGACATTTTGGGGCTATGACTTATTTAAAAAAATGTTTTCCAGCACCTGACTGGCATAGCGTAAAACTGTTACATAGCACATGAACTCCATTCAAGGGATTATTACATAGCACAAAAATATTACAAATATTGTATAAAATTGCCTTCAGGCTATGTGTATAAGGTGTATATGAGACATAAATGAATTTTGTGTTTATACTTGGGTCTCATCCCCAAGATATCTCATTATATTTATGCAAATATTCCAAAATCCAGACAAATCCAAAATCCAGACAACTTCCCATCCCAAGCAGTCTGGATAAGGGATACTCAACCTGTAGCAGCAGGGATAATCATGTAGGTTTCTTGATGTGTGCTCCATGGAATTCCTTATACAGTAATGCTGTGTGGTCTAAAGATACTTTTTTTTTTAGAATAGGGGAGGAATGGAGAGGGGTACATGGTCCGTTGTCTGATGTGATCCTGCCGCTCCTACGTAGTTCTTACACTCTGATGCTATTAGAGTAGTATGGGAAGCAGCCATGGGGGAACTAGCTCCACAAAAGTGCCATTGAGCAGAACCCTTTTAGAGATTTTAGGAGCTAGGGAAGGCAATTTAAAAGGCAATTGGGGCAGACTTTTTCCCACTTGCTTGGAGAGGCTGTAGTAAGCTGTTGCATCAGAATCCATACAACATAGCAACTGAGGCTGCAATCCTAAATGTGCAGTTCGAATCCGCAATGGGGTGAGCTCTCGTTGCTTGGCCAGCTCCTGCCAACCTAGCAGTTCCAAAGCATGTTAATGTGAGTAGATAAATAGGTACCGCTTGCGGGAAGGTAAACAGCGCTCCGTGTTCTTGCTGCATGCTACGCGCTGCGGCAAGGAGAGTCACGCCGGCCACATGACCACGGAGGCGTCTTCGGACAACGCTGGCTCTCCGGCTTTGAAATGGGGATGAGCACCACACCCTAGAGTCGGACACAACTGGACTTAATTGTCAGGGGTCACCTTTACCTTTACTTAGCCATGTTTGTGCTATGAGTCAAGGAATAGGATCATGCTTTTGTAATTTATTTCTCCACACAAAAAGATGGCAAAAGATTGGAAATTACGTTTCTGTAGCCCTTTAGCTGCAAGCTAAGCAAACTGGAAAACCATGCAAAGTCTATGCCCAGTTCTATATTAAAGACTTCATATCAACCAAAGGGAGTTTCTCATTGACTTTGTGTTTTTCACTTTATATCCACTGACCTGAAAATAATTCATCTGCGTCGTCAGTGCTGAGCTTCCAGTGACGGAAATGGACGGGAGGCTGCATGACCTCCATTCAAGGGAGTGGGAGGAGGCTTGATTTTTTTTCATTACAATGTGAATTGTGAATTCATGAGTTCCAAACCGTGCCCTTAATATTAATTGGATATTAATAATCGTGAAGACAATAGCTCAAATTACCGTCTATGCAACATGAATTTAAGAAATCATACAGAAAAATGACTACTCAAAGAGCTATGCCTTTGAAAGTCATGGTGGGAATTCAGTTTTTAAGCACAGGGAAATGTCGTGGATTTGATTCTAAGATAGTTGGGTTCAAATTAAGAGTAGAGCTGCTCTGAATGTTCTTCCATTTTGATTTTTGGGTTGATAGTACTGTAATAATGCGTTATTGGAGAAGCATAAGGATTTCTTGAAACAATACATTTATTGTGAAAGCATTCATTGCTCCCCCCCCCATTACTACTGTTTTGGCCCCATACTCTTCCTTCTAGTTGCTGTGCTAGGATTAGTCACTTGAGTGGCCAATCCTAGTCAATCAGGGTTCATGTAGTAGTAATTATGATGGCATCACAATGCTGTGTATCCAAACAGATTTGGCTGCATAGCAACATTACTGATGGTAGACAAAGCCAATTTAGAGTGAAGGCAATGCTTCCTTGATCAGTCACGTGAGTGATCCTAGTCCCCAGGGATTACATTATGATGTTATATAGCAAATCAGATTTGACAACATGCTGATGTCAGTCAGGGGAGGTATGGCAATTATTGCACTTAATGAAACGTACTTCCTGTTAAACAAGCATAGGTTTCCTTTTCTGTCTCTCAGCCTTAGTTCCCCATTCATAAAATGAGAATGACAGTGCAATCCTGTGTAACCTTGCACCGATGTAACAGTAGATGCACCATGTAACAGCAGATGCACCGGTGTAAGTGCACTTACACTGGCTTAAGTGCACTTACACCAGTGCATCTACTGTTACACCAGTGCAAGGTTACACAGGATTGTGAGAGTGATATACCTCTGAGATCACCAGTGATGTCAGCACATTCATTGCATAATCCCTGATTAACTCCAATTGATAATCCCTGTAAAGGGTGACATCAGGGATTGACCAGGTTGGATACTGGCTGATGGCCCACCTGACTGGGGCAACCCCCAAATAGGTAGTGCTGCTGTTGACAGTGGTAGTACCCAATGCATCATCGGGTGGGAGGAGAAATTCCATGGGGCCCATGGAATTTAATTCAGCCTTTAATTCAGGGCTCCCTGCAACTGGGACTCATGCAACAAATCCAGGCTAGTTTTACACTGGCCTCATGGTTGATTTACTATGTGCTACTCTACACTGGCCTTTATATTGTCCACCTCAACCTCCGTCTCAACCTATGGAGATGTTTAATTTACATATACTGTACTCAAGGAGATCAAATCAGAATTGTGTGGGGTTTGGTTTTTTTTTGCTTCCTCTGGACCACCGCATCTAATAAATGCAGTTATGTGAAAGGAGATTTTTGATGGTAAACATTTAAAGGAGCAACACGTTAAGGTGGTACTACTGGTTATACGGTATTTCTATTTTTAAATAATTCTGTCTAGCAGCCCAAATCAGGCTGCAAACATCTACACTTAGAGAAAATATCTTCCAGGTTGGAGATCTCAGTTCTGAGGCATGCATAAGCCCCAAATCTCTAGTTTCAATCATACATATTTAAGTACTGAGCATGTTGCAAGTGTTTCACCTACATAGACTAGGAGCATAGGTTACTCTTCATTGCTGTTTGATCTACTTAAAACCTTTCTTCCTTTTAAAGAAATGCTCAGTTTTCTCAGAATCTAAGATCTGCTAAGTGATATTCAGAATTACTAATTATTTTTCAAAAGTCAGGTCTGCATGCTTCCCCATAGGTACATATACAGCTTAACAGTGAAGGACGGCTGTTATTTCTTTGCATTATAAAGGTGTGGAAAAGGCAGGCAGACATAGAAATTTGCAGAGCACATTACATGTATGCAGAATTGTTGTTGTTGTTCAGTCATTAAGTCATGTCCGACCCTTCGTGATCCCATGAACCATATCCCGCCAGGCCTTCCTGTCCTCCACTAAAAAGAAACTTCTCCCCTCCGACCCTACTGCCTCATTCACTTCAGTACCAGGGACAGTTCCACACACCCCTCTCAATCCTGCATATGGAGCCCCCCTTGTCAATGAGTAGGACATCCTTTGCTTCTGGGTCGCCCCATGGGTGCACTGGAGTATCCATGGAACTTTAGATTAGACTTTTGAAGTGGTATGGCCCTCTTCCTAAATACTGCTGTTTGGCTTCTGACCATTTTGATGTTTATTGTTCTGGTTTGTTCTGCATTTGGCAAGAAAGTTAGTCACAGTGGCAAAGGAAGAAATCTATTTCAGCAGATTTCAGCAGAGGCTAACACAAATGTAAAGAAATAGAGGAGAGGACCATGAGAAGTGATACAAGTGGGAAATGGTCTACTTTGTTACTTTTCTGATTCAGTAGGAGTTCTGGCCAAGGATAATGCAGTCAGTTAACATGAAAAAAGAGTAGCAATTTCTTGCTAGCCAGTTCTTGGAGTAAGTAACAAATGGGTACAGTTGTGTTTGCAGAATTGCTTTCTCCTCCCGAAGTCAGGTTATTCAAGTGACAGGCACAATTGTTATGGCCAAACTGTGGCTCCTGAGCCACATGTGGCTCTTTGACGTATAATGTGCGGCTCTTGGAAATACGTTGGTTGAGCTCCTTTTTGCATCACAATCAATATAAAAGGCAAATAAGAAATGTTCAAGCTTTATAATTATTTACCAGGTATAAACTGAGAGTCCAGTGGATAAAACTTAAGTTTAATGTTTATGGTGAGTAAATATATTTAAGAATTTAAATACTTCTTAAATATTGCGGCTCTCAAACGTCTGTCTTGTGGCTCTCAAACACCTGAAGTTTATTGTACGTGGCTCTTACATTAAGCAAATTTGGCCACCCCTGTACTATAGGTTCACCTTGAAGGTCTAATTAGAATATGGTCTTTTCATCTCTCGTGAGCAGTGGTCATGATTTGGCTGATTGGACCCCCTGGAATAACTACCATTCTGCACAAATGATGGAATATGTGCACAATTCTTGGAAGGTGAAGTCCTTTGTGCATGTACAAGTGGATTTGTACATTGTGGAAGCAAGCTATGACATGAGCCCCGTGACTGCTTGAACAAGTCTGGGACCGGGAAGATCTGGGTTCCAATCCCTGCTCAGCCATGTAGCTTACTGGCTGTCTCCCAGCTAATCTACCTCACAGATCCTTATGAGGCTACAATCGGAGAATCCTGTGCACATCATCCTGAGCTCCTTTGAGAAAGCATGGAATACAAATGTGATAAAAATAATAAACCGCTCCTGTTCTGGCAGAAAGGTTTCTAAGTTCTTATTTCTTTGCAGCTGCTCATAAACTCAACTAACTCAAAAGAGTAGCATGAAGATTAGCTGCTCGTAAACTCAACTAACTCAAAAGACTTCTGCTGGTTGCTTCATACTTCTTTCCCCTCTTTTTTATTTCCTTTCCCCTGCCAGGGATCGATAGTGAAATGAACCATTACTTCTCAGTAATGCCTGTCCCTCATACTCCTCCGGAGAAGCAACTTGCTCTAATGCACTTCTCTGAGGTTTCCTCTTCCTTCTCATTATCGGTCTCACGCTTTCGTAGCTCCAACTGTTGAACTCTTATTAATGGCTGGTTCTTTCATTTTATTTCTCACGTCCTCTCTTTAACTGTCTTGTGAGAACCACTCATCCCTTTAAACTGTTCTGAATTCTTCCTCCTTTTATCTGAATCTCTTCTGTGCATTTACTGCAGCCTGTTTGCCCTTCCTTTCGGATTCCCAGACTGGAAACTGCTTTTAACGGGGTCTGCCCAAGGGTCCACTGAGGCCAGGATTTTCTACCCTGACTAACCTAGCCCTGCTACTGAGATCTTTTTAAGATATCTGGGATTAAACTTGAGATATCATTAAAGCAGTGTAAGCTCTTGTCATTGATCTATGGGCCCTTCCCATACATTTTATTAGGAACAATGCTTGGGATTACCTTGAATTAACCCACAGAGCCCTACAGTCACAAATACACCAAGACTGGCAGGCAGAAACCACTGGGCCTTATTTCTGCTCTTTATATGACACCTCTTTTTCTTTGTTCAAGAAGATAAGAACACCTTGCTGCATCAAACTGAAGTCCCATCCAGCCACAGGCGTCGTAAGGTGTGTGTGTGTGTGTGTGTGTGTGTGTGTGTGTGTGTGTGTGTGTGTGTGTGTGTGTGTGTGTGTGTGTTGGGAAGAGCACACTGGGTGCAGACCAAATTAGGGGTGACACCACATCCACTGTGCCACCCAGACTCAGCGCTCTTCCGCCTCCTCTGTTTTTGGCTGCTCCCAATTGCTTCTTTGGCTTCTCGCGGCTTCCCATTTGGGGCCCTTCCCCCAAGGTGAGCCCTGGCCCCACTGGCATGGGCCATATCCTGTGCAGGATGCAGCGACCAGCCGTTTGGGCCTGCCGGTGCATCTTGCGCAGGATTGGGCTGCCCATTGAGGAGTTTTGTTCTCTACTATTTCTACATTAAGCTGAAATGTGTCAGTAATATTTTAAAAAGCATTGGCTTCAGTCCTGCACTTAAGCATTCAGCTCTGCAGTAGCACTGACTCCATCTATAGCCAATACAGGAAAAGCAAAAAAAAGTCCGAGAATTTAACTGGGGTCATGAAATATTTGATTAGCGGCATGAACTAATTAGCCCAACCAGGGCTAATATGTGTTTGTAATATTCTGCACATATAAAGCCTTTCTGTACTAAATGAGTCATTTGTTTTCAAGGGATAAGAAATGAATCATTTGATGGGAGGCTTGAGTGTAAGACCCAGTTGCCAAATACCCCAAGGCTCAGGATTGCTATGCTTCTCTATATGTGCACTGAACTAGATAGAAAATAGCCAAATGCATGTATCTTCTCAACCTCAAAATAGCTACCAATATGAGACACTCTTCCAACAACTGCAGAATCTTTTCTGTAATTTGTGCATCAATGAGTTTCTGATCATTTGGCATGTGTGTTTGGTAGGAGGTGAGCAACCCCCTCCCCCCCCAGCGATTTTGCTAAAGCTATTACAACATTTTCTTTTTGTTCCTCTCAAACATCTTCAGATCTCTCAACATATGCAGAGGTGCAAATTCAATAACTAAGTATGTTGTGTTTTTGTAGAACAAATCAGTTTTCTCCGTTGTTTTGATTGCTGTTGCTTTAGTTTGATGGTCTCAAAATATTGTAACAGCACTGGAGTCAGAACGTCAACCTAAATATGATATTAATGTTTTGCCCTACTATTTTTTGTCACTGTAATTCACGATGATGATGATGATGATGATGATGATGATGATGATGATGATGATGATACAGCAAATATTGTGTGTCCCCCTGTCTCTTTTTCCTCACATCAACATACCAGGAAGGTTAGGCTGAGAGAGATTGGCCTAAGATCCACTATTAAGCTTTATGTCTGAGCAGGGATTTGAACCTGGGTCTTTTTTATTCTGAATCCAACACATTTGCTATTACATACCACACTGACTCTCCAGCAATGCTGGTTACAGAACCCTGAATTTCAGTGCAATCCTACTGTGGGCATTGTGGCCTGGCACCGGCGTTGAGTGTTGTAAACATGCCATAAAGCATGTTTGCAACGAATTAAGAGTAGGTGTCACCGGCAGAAAGGTCTGCACTGTCCTGTCACCACCGGAGACAGCAACCAGTGCCGGGGAGCCGGTAAGTTGACCGTCAGCAGGCACGGGGACTGGGGGAGGGTGGGGAGGGTGCGTAACAGGGCAGGGGGAGATGGATCAGGCCTTGGAGGAGGTGGGACCGGAGTCCTAGTCGGATGCCGTATCCTATCCTCCCTCTCAGGCTTTGAGCCCTGACACGGGGCTGCTCGATTCTACACCAACTAAAGAACTGGTGGAGAACTGAGTAGCCCCTTTGCGGTGACTGGGTGTTTACCCAGGGTAAACGGCAACTGCTCACATACCCCAAGTAGACCTCCAGGCAGGCCCTTCCCTGGATAGGCTTCAGTGTGGGCTGCGTGGCCCATGCTGAACACCCTATGTAAGGGGACTAGGGGAGGATAGGATTGGGCTGCCCGTGTGCTTGCCTGTACTAGAGTGTTGGGGTGGTGGTGGCTCTGTATGTGTTTTGAGTGCTGGTGGAGATATCTCTCTCTCTCTCTCTCTCTCTCTCTCTCTCTCTCTCTCTCTCTCTCTCTCTCTCTCTCTCTCTCTCTGTGTGTGTGTGTGTGTGTGTGTGTGTGTGTGTGTGTGTGTGTGTAAAATACAAACTCGGTATGCAATTTCATGGGATGTGGCAGGCAGGAGAGTGTGGCATGTAGAAGATTTTTATTTTGAAGCCCTAGTCATTGGGGGGGGCGGGCTTGCAGGGCCTCCCATGCCCTGAGGATTATCTCAAGGAGACAGGTCCAGATCATAAGGGCTGGAATAAGACACGTTTCTACTTATTGGGTGCTCGTGGGGAAGGAAGAACCCTCCCAGAGGAACGCATTTCTAACTCCTTCCTCCTGCCAGTAAAGGGGGAGTGGCACCTTAGCCCACCTTTTCCCCTTGTTGGGCTGCAACTCCACTTTCTCCTCCTCTCTTGGCTTTGTCTGCTTCTCCCTCTTTTCCCTGGCTCTCGTCTCTCTCCCTTTCTTTCCCCATCCTTGTGCATCTCTGCCCTCCTTCCTCCCTTCTCTTTTTCCCTCACCTTTTACCATCTCACAACCTTTCAATTGTCCTCTTTGTCCGCTTCTTCTTCTTCTTCTTCTTCTTCTTCTTCTTCTTCTTCTTCTTCTTCTTCTTCTTCTTCTTCTTCTTCTTCTTCTTCTTCTTCTCTCCCTCCCCTCTCTCTCCTCCTTTTTTGATCCTCCCCTTCTCCTTTCCCTTCCTCAAGTCTCCCCACCTCTCTTCCTTCCCCACCTTGACCTGATCATCCTCAGCTGGGGGGGCATTTCTCCCAGGTCCCCTGCAGGGCAATGACATCATCACCTTGCTGATGGAAGGGAAGCTCCCAGCCCCCCCCCCCCACAATTCCACGCAGCTGGGAGGATGGGCTCACTGGACACCAAAGTTCACATGGCTGCAGCTGACATTCATTTTGCGTCTATTTGAGCCAACTTTCTTAATTTCAGGACCCATTCAGATGATCTCAACTGGTTTCACGACCCCATTTATTTTCATTTTTTTAAGCAAAAAGGAGGGGGAAAACTCTTCCTTGAACTTGGTCTTGATTACTTATGTCTGAGTCTCAGTGTTGCCCAACTGTAAAATGGGACAAGTAAACTCTGCATGTGCCTGTGAAATGGGGAGAGATCTGTGTGACAGATATGTCTGTGTGTTTAACAGTGTTCTGCACAGACACACTTACTAACTCTTACAGACACACTTACTCTACTCAATGGGTAGAAAACGGGACTGGGTAATGATGGAGAAGAATTTGTCATGTTGTCCTTAAGAATTGGCTGCCATGAGAGCTGAATGCCTTTGGGCACCCATTTTTCTTGCTGCTTATCTAAACTATAAGAATATCTCCGTTTCAGAATGTGACTGCAAAGCTTTGATTTTACAGTACCAGTCTCTCCTCAGCGGTGATGAAGGTGGAACAAATGTTTTCAGGAGCTGTTTTATTCAGTTTGTTTGTGTAAAGAAGTCAAGTCCATGAAAGTGGTGATGTTTCACACATCTGTGAATGCCATGTTTGGGATTCCCCACATCTTTTTCCAAGCTGTGAGTGGGTTTAACTCTTTCCCCGTGCACCATTTTCCTCATGAAAACCACCCCTTGCAACTGGCCGTGCCCCTGAAGCTGTGCTTTGCATTAAACGGCAGCTTCAGGTGAGATTTTCTTCAGGAAAATAGTGCAGGGGGGGAAGGGTTGAACCCCCTCCTCACACTGTGGTCTCATACGGGATGAGGCGGAGACCAAGGTGGGGAAGGGGGTGTGTCCAGGCCAGGAAGGGGAAGCTCCCTTGCTGGTTTAAGTCCGAGGAAAGTTAAGGGGTGAGTCCAGACTGGGAAAGGGGGATAGGATCTGATGCGCCCTGCTGCCGCCGAAATCCACCCTTCCCCCCTGAACTGCCCACAGTTTTCCCTCCAATCCACTCCAATCCTCCCCCATCTGCCCATGACCTGTCCCTACCACCACCATACCTGCTCCAGAGCAGCCTGAGTGGGCTGTTGACAGGTGTGCAGAGCCTCTGGCCATTCCGCAGCAGAGCACCTGATGACGGCGTACCTTTCGTGCCTGCGTAACTGTGTGAACTGGTGTGTGAAATTGGTTCCCTTGGCACCTGTTCATTTATTTTTATTAAGAATCATTGGATATTCAACACTGGAAGCACAATCCAGATGGCCCAGCCAAACATGGAGAGGGAGGACAGGGAGTTAAACATGTGGAGAACAGGGAGAGAGATGTGGCTGGAAAGGAAAATGATTTCCAGTGCATGAAATTCCCTTCTCCCTCAGCTGCTCCATCCCTCTGTCACTCATCCCAGAGCTCATGTTCCCATCGCTTCCTTTTGCTGTGCATCCCCAGAGCAGAGGCAATGAGCATGTAGGGTAGTGATTGAGAGGAAATTGGACTTCTAGATTGGTCCTTTTCTCATCCTGAGAGGAGATCAGAATCATGCCGATTGGGTCTTTTTTTCCTGTAAAGCTGATCCTGGAAAAGCCTGGATTTCTTGCAAAAATGTCTCATCTCTACACCTTGCCAAAGAAGAAAGAACAATCAGAATAGAGCTAGATTATTCCTTGAGAGAATTATGTAGCATTCATGGTTGCACCACCATAAATTATGGGCAAATCGCATCCAAGCAAAGCGCACATATCTGGCTGAAGCCAATTCATCGACACACTGGAGCTCCCTCTGCTGGTGCAGGAACACATTCCCTGCTGCAGCTATGGTGCCCACCCCTCTTACGTTTCCTTGCTCTGACGTACAAACACACCCTGCTACCTAAAGGAAGGTTGCATAGAGGAGTTTGGTTGTCCTGCATGACCAACCTGGAATTTCGGGCATCCTGTTGAAAATGGCAAGAGAAACAAGAACTGGAACTGACTGGTCGCTTCAACCCACCTGTCTGTCGTGGTGCTGACCATCCAGCTCATGCATCAGAAGCATTTGCACGCAACTATCAATCCCCTGATGCTCTCAAACCTTGCTGCCTGCTGCTTTCTTTCCCTCCCCACACCAATTGTGTAATGTAGTGATTATTTTAACATCATTTTATTGTAGTTTATTTTTAACAATATATAGAATTTTCCTTTTATGACTGTAATCCCAATGACAATGCTTCGTTCCTTGAAGACAGTGATTATTGTTGGATTAGAGCATTAGTGTTCAATTAATTAATTCAGTTATTCCATAAACAAGTAACAACCCAATCCTATGCCGATGGCACACCAATGCCGGCCCAACAACTGCCGTATCCTAAGCTTGTCCAGGCAATGCCTCCCAGTAACACTGGTGCAGCCCTTCCCAGTAACAGGTTTAGTGTCCACGGAAACCCCATCATCTATGGACCGGTGTTCTGATCATGTCATTACAACATCAGTCCAATGTCCACCCAGCCCCAATGCTGACAACCAGAGAAGTGCCACCAGGGTGATCTAAGCAGGAGGTGGGGGCAGGTGCAGGGCCAATGAATGGCTATTGCTGGGGTGACACCCCCTGGTGACCCTTGGGAACACAGCAACTGTCACCAATGCCAACCATGAGGAGATGGTCCAAGGACACCACACAACCCTGACACAAGGATGCCACAGCACTACCGCCCCCTACAGGAGGCTACAGTTTGGATGCTGGAGAGGCACTGCCGGCTCATCCATGCAGCCACCTGATGTGGGTTGCATCGGTGGCAGATTGTGAGGGGTTGGAGGGGGCAGTGGATTTGGGGTGCCTTTCACTCTGAGCCTGTCCCCGCCATCTGCCTCCAACCTGCTTCCAATTCAAGCTGCACCGATCTGCTTCCCTCTCACTTGAGCGCGAAGTAGTTCCTCTTGCTGCACTGCCATGAAACCTGGAGATGCAGGACTTCCAGGTTTCATTTACAGGGACAGTAAATGCGAGAGTTGGCGCTGTCCCTGTAAATGAAACCGGAAGTCCCACACTTCCAGGTTTCACAGCAGCATGCAAGGAGCATGGTAAGAGTTTGGGATTTTTTTTGTTTTGTTTCTTCTTTTGTAGTTCAGAAGCTGCAGTTCCAAGACAGCATCATATATGGCATTCTGGGCTGTACCTCTCCAGCGGAGGGGGGTGGGTGGGACCACAAGCAAAAGGTAGCGAGCATGTATGATACAAAATATAAGCCTGAGCGAATGTGGAGGAAAGGCATGTGCCTTACAACAGCTTCCGACCACAGGACTGCAACTGTCAATAGCAAGCATTTTAGGATTGTGGGGTCCTATCATAGTAATAAAACTAACGAATGCAATCAGATACTTCATTTTTAGGTATTCAAGTGTTTTTTCTAATGCTGACAGCACTGTTCAAGTTATCCATTTACACTCCCTAATGCAAGGGTTCCCTTCCTGGTTGTCCACATCAATAGCAATTACGTGACTTTACAGCAAGATGGCTGACAGCAGGAGCCACTTAGAAGTGCCAAATGACATTTTCAGACACATTTCACTCCTTCCATGGTGAGAATTGCTTCTCGCCTTGATGGATTCGGAGCAAAGTCTTCTGACTTTCTTTTCAATATGAACTTGAAGCCCTGCATTTGAAGACCGAAGGCTGCTTTAGATATTGCTGTCATCTTACCTTGAACTAAGTACCACCTGACCGCCTTTTCCAATATGAACCTGCTAAGAGTGTACAAGAAAAAAAGATCCATTACAATTTTCTATTTGTTTTTGTCATTTTCCGCACCCCACTTTGTTTCATTATTCATGTGGTTGTACTTGTGTTCATTGTTCATTGTTTTTTGCATTTATATTATTTCCATTTCCAGTTGGTGTGTGTGTGTGTGTGTGTGTGTGTGTGTGTGTGTGTGTGTGTGTGTGTGTGTGTGTATTTGTTTTCCTATTTTTTGCTGCTGCTTGTGACAGTGGTGACGGCAACATTTCCTCTGTTAGATGTAACATGGGTGTTTCCAAACACAGTGCTAAACAGTGCCGACCAAAAATGGCTATTTCCTGTATTTCTGCTGATTTTCTCCTTTCTTGGGTGTGGAGGGAGGAAAAAAGTTGAGAAAATGCCCTCCCCTTCACCACTTTTTCCTGCATCAGTGTTAGCACTGTTGGACCTGTGGCGACCATTGTGGTTTTCCTAAGATGCCTTTCTCCAAGGGGAATCGAAAAAGCCATCATGGGAAAACAAAGATGGCCACTGCAATTCCAACAGAACTTCAAGAGCGCCTCTCTCCCCAAAAGAAAATCCCCCCCCCGAAAATCCACTCCCATGAGAGCAGCAGAAAAGGCCACTCCATTTTCAAAGACAAAGACGTTGTTGAGAAAAAGGGGAGGAGCGCTTAAATGCTAAACATGCCACTTGTGTTATTTGTGCATCTGTGTGAATATAGTTAACACAAATTAGAATGTGGAAGAGAACTACTTGCAAATGAAATATACCGTTTTTACAACCAATTTGGGTTTTACATCCAAATTACAGGTGCGCTGTTAGTGCTACTTATGATCATCTACAATCATTTTAACTCTGTTCTGGGTTGTTGCCTTGGGGTTATTATTGGTGGTTTTGTAAGCTGTTATTTATTGTGGATGACTTTTTTCAATTGGTTGTTATACTGTTTTGTTTTGTTTTAATGTTTTGCTTCTGGCTCTGTGGAAATGACTTAGCTTGTTTCATGGTCGCTTTCACGGTTATTGAAAAGTGCCTCCTGTTTCCGGTGAATGTTGACACGGGTTGCAAATGTCCATGTTTTGATGCCATTGCAAACCACAAAAAAGTCTGCCAAAAGTAAGGTTCTGTCAATCAGTTGCTTTTATATTCACACCAAAATTAACCTATATGAGGCAGTCAAAATCATTGCCAAACAAACTTCGCCCTACCTTATATTGCATAGTTTTAAGGCTCTTTTTGTTCCATTATCATCTCTTGGCACCATCTTCTTCTTCAATTTTGTTTTATCATCACTGCCACTTAATCCGATTGGCTGTGGTGACGGATGTGATTTTGATAATGACATCAGAGTGCTACATCTGGCGTGATGACATCATGAGTACCCTTAAAAAATTACCACATTGGTCAGCACAGCCAATAAGATTCAAAGACCAAGGACAGCAAAACAGAAGATGGCTCAATGCTATTCAACTTTCCAGCACTGATGCAGCTGCAATGCAGCCCCTCGGTAAGGGAACAAATGTTCCTTTACCTTGAGGAGGCCTCCCTTTCCCCTCTGAAGCCTCTCAATCCGCTCCTCCCCGCTGGATACACCATGCCCGTTTTTAGCGCATGCTGTATAGCAAGCTCTGGTGGAAAGATAGGATTGGGCTGTAAGATAAGCTATCGAGATCAACTTTCCACATTATACAAGGTATCTGATCCCTGAAAATGGGTCCCTTTGCAGTGCATTATGGGTCCCAACAGTGGTTCTTTTAACCACGTTGATGTGCATTGATGAGTTGATGTCTGATGCTATCCTTTTCTCTTTGTCTGTTAATTCTCAGGATGCAGAAGAAGCAAGAACAGTGTCAGATATTTACCGCTGTCCTCCTTGCATTTATTTTCCTGCTAGCTGCTGTGAGCACTACTGAGGCTGGCAAAAAGGAAAAACCAGGTAAGTTTTTTGATTAATTGTATTACTAGATGTTTGAAAAAGTAGGGGTACCCATAGCGTTCTCCTCCATTGCCTGTTATTATCTTAGAAATAATAATATTTTCTTTAAAAAAATAAAGCGACATTTTTGGGGATTCAAGGCAGCTTACAATGTCAACTAAAAAGCATTGTTGATACAAAAATACAGTAAACCAATAAAACACAGAAACATTTAAAACAAGATTGAATGGAGGAACATGTCTTTTATGCATGTTTGTGTTAAAGCTGCTTCTTTAAAGCTGTATTCTACCTCAACGTTGGAAAAATATTGTTCAAATGTTGGAGGTCGCCTCCAACATGCACTTACTTTGTACATATCAGTTGTCTAAAGCACCTTTAGATGATGAATCACTGAAACACACAAATGGAAGGATCAAAAAGAGATCTAGTCCAATCCACTGCCATAAAGTAGGACAAGCCACAGATCAATGATACAAGTGAGACCACATTGTGCCACAGTCAGAACACTGATGTAATGCCTGCTTTGATAAAGGCACGGAAAATGCTGGTTTTGGAAAGGGAGGGGAATAAATTGTGAGTGGAGGAGCTATTGGGAAAAGAAGCTGGAAGAAGAAAGCAGAAGTTTGGGGCAGAGAGAAGCTGAGGGGGCAGAGAAATGACTGGAGGGGAGGTGATGAGATTCCAAAGAGAGGGAACAGGCTCCTGGAGATGGGTGGTGGAGCAGAAATGTGGAAAGGAGAGAGAGCAAATAGCAAAGACTCTTGACTGGAAGGATCAGAAACTAAAAGGGAACAACTAAGAAGAAGAATTCAGGACAGGAAGTGGATTTATTCTATTCCAGTTACCAACTGTGTTATTGTTTTACGACCCAATCCTATGGGCCGTTTGCGCAGATCTGCTGGCGCAAAAGGCCCAGCGATGGCGGAAACGTTGTGCTGCTATCATTTGCGACGGAGCCTCTGGCGGAACCAGCCAGCCGCTCTGCGCATGCTCAAGAATTGCCCAGACGCTCCACTGATGCAGGTAAGTTGTGGCTGCATTAACGCAAGGGGAGTTAGGTAGGATTGGACTGTTAATGTACAGTTAAAACGATGTTATTATATGATGGAAAAAAGATACTATTGCTTTATAGCCATGTTGTACCAAAGAAGACGATGGTGACAATACAGTCCCCTGTTCCATCCTCACCTCCTGTGCTAATCCCTGTGTTCTATGAGCAGGACGCCCCCTACTGCTGATCCCCCTCCCATGTCAGCAGTCCTCCTGTATATAAAGAGGGACAGTTGCAGGAGAGCTTTGTGCATCCCATGTCTTACGAGGGGAAGTAAAACTGGGCCCCATCACATTTCTTACTTTTCTTATTTGGAAATAAACACAAAAAACAACCCTCAAACTTCTCCCATCTGCATATGAGCAATACTGTATATTTTGAAATTATAGTATTTGTCATTGTTGGGCTTTGCATAGCCATTATTTAAGACTGGGAGCAACAGATTTATGCCATTGGAGGTTATTAGAGTTTTGCTGCTGTTAATAATTCCCAGGGAAGAGGCCATCACTCAGAGATAGAGAACCTGCCCTGTAAAGTTTGCATGCAGAAGATCCGAGTTTCATATGTTTGTAACAAATTAGAATGTAAGGAGAAGTTAAGTAGTATTAGCAGTTTAAATTTGAAGAGACCTTCTTCACCAGCTATTTTGTATGTTCTGAGCATTTCTTAAGGCTCCATTTTCATAAGTGGGCCCTGAGCATTATTTTCCCTGTTTTTGTTTTGTTTTGTTCCTTGTCATTGTTTCCAGAGAAGAAGGTGAAGAAGTCCGACTGTGGGGAATGGCAATGGAGTGTTTGTGTCCCGACCAGTGGAGACTGTGGACTGGGGACTCGCGAGGGCACCCGGAGCGGGGCTGATTGTAAACAAACAATGAAGACACAACGGTGCAAGATCCCCTGCAACTGGAAGAAGCAATTTGGAGGTAAGGAGCCCATGAGCTAGATTACAGTTATAGAACACGATGCTAGGTTTTAGGGCTGCGATCTGTAATTGATGAATCAGTTAATCAAAACCCTTTTTAACCAACTGAAAAGTCACCCTCAATTAATCAGGCAACACGGCACCCAACGTTTTCTTACTCACAGTCCACAGTGTCTGCCAGATGGTGAGGCCTGGGAAGAGCTCCTGCCTCACCCTTGCTGCAAAATGTTCAGTGTCAGTGAAGATGCCATGCACAGGTTATTCTCTCTCCCTGTTCTCCTCCATCTGCTAAGCCTCAGATGGTTGGTTAGGACAATCATGATCATCCCTTCAACAGCCATGGTTTATCAGGGTGCTCACTAGTATCCCTAGGTTTCCCCTCCCCTTTGTTTGCATTTCTAGTTAAGACCTAACCAGCCAAACTAACCTGACCAGGCCAATTTATTTATAAATCATGCCGTTGTAGAGCAGAGCAGATGAAAAAAAGATGCTTGAAACCAATGAGGAAAGTGTTCAGTGAGCACCTCGATAACCCTACAATAAATGAGTACAGTTCATGGGCAGCTGCTGCATTGGGAGTGATTGCCAAAGCAGACGAGGGGATGGCCCATCGGTGCCCCTGATGCAGCACAACATTCATGAGTTACATGAGGCCTGACTGTCCTTTCAACTCCACCCCAGCAGCCTCATGCTTCATTCTCCGGAGGTGGAAGCAAAACTGTCCAGCATGCAACCGCGTGCAAGTGAGTGCCATTTACAGCAGTCTTTAAACTCACTTCTTGATAATCTCCGTGTCATCCTGGATATGTGGTCCAGTGCTGACTCCAGGTTGCCTAGAACTTGGAGCAATGCCTGCTGAACTCCCCATGACCTCCCCCCCCATCCCCTGATGGTAAATTGGACAGTACATCTGCCTCCAAAATTGAGAGTTCAGGGATCAGTCCAGCCAAGTGAGTCTTCTGATAGAGTAGACATAGGCCTTCAACCAGTGCCTGGCCCAAATGACCCCTGATGCCACCCCTAAGTTGTTCATTTGACTAATGAGAGGGATGGTAACTCTGGTGAGTGGAATCTACTCTGCCACAGAGAAAGAGTGGCATGGGCTAGAATTCTTCTGTTTTGTGTAGGTTGGGGTTTCTGCACTGTAATAAGCTGCTTGAAAAACCTGCACACATGACAAAGTAGTTTATGCCCAGGCATAATCTGGACCACAGGATATCAATCACAGGAGGGCTTGGCCAAGGACTTTAATCCACCTCTGATGGGCATTCTGTCCTTTAACAACAATAAAAATCCATTTCCTTTAAAGTGTCATTGACTCAATGAGATGATATTTGCTGGCATTGCAAAAACCAAGTAAGTTTTCAAGCTTCATTTGTCATCTCCCCAGGAGTTAAAAATGATCAGAGGAATTTTTTTTAAAAAAATGGTCATGTCAGGTTGAGTGGGTTAATTAGATCATCAAAGTCTCTGGGACAAAGAGAAATTTTGAGCAAGAGGGAGTCAGCTTGGTAAGACGTTTAGAAGATACTGCAAGGGTGATACAGTAATTAGGAGCAACATTCTGTTGCCTGCATTTTCTGGAAATCTGAGCATGCAATCCTATTAAATTAATCCTTTCTCTTCTATCCTGATCTCCTTGGAGTCCATATACTGTATTTTGATGCTGAAAAAAAAGAGGATGAAAATCCCAGTGTAGAATACGCTGAGGGCCGGACGTGACATCATGAAGAAGATGATGGCCAGAAATATGCACTTGGGAAAACAAAGATGGCCACTGCAATTTCAATAGAGCTTCACGAGCTCTATAATTTTTATATATTTTATATCTCCCCAAAAGAAAATCCCCTCATCCCCTCCCGTGAAAATAGCAGAAAAGGCTACTATTTTGAAAGACAAAGAAGTCGTTGAGGAATGAATGGGGGACGGGAGTGCTTTTGAACAGCACAAATGCTAAACATGCCACTTGTGTTATTTGTGCATCTGTGAGAAATCAACACTTTGTTCTCACGTAGGAACTCATTAGTTGCAAATGACAGAAGAGAAAATATGCAAATCTTGATCATATTTTCAAGATATGGGAGAGCCCAATTATTACGCGGGCTGCCTTTTCAGCTGCACCACTTCTGCTGAGGCATCAATTCGCAGCTCAAGTGCTCTGTGAAGTGACGCCTCAGCAGAAGCAACACTGCTGAAAGGGCAAACCGAGTGATAATTGGGCTCTCCCAGTACCTCGGCAGCATCTCCCTCTCTCACCCCTCTTGGTCTGCCTCTTCCCCATAGTGTTCCTCGACTTCTGAGGCCTCCTTCCATCTCTCCCTCCCAGAACCTCAGGAGAAGTGGCGCTGCAGAAAAGGCGGTGTTGGGAGAGCCCGATTATTGGAGGGAGGGGTGGATAAACAGTGTCCATGGCCTCAATCCAGCACATGGGAGTGGGACTTATGTTTGACACCCCTAGTCAAGAATAAGCACTGAATTTCACAGAAAATGGCTTTCAAGCTGAACTGGAGGATCTTTTCCTCAGGCACAACATCTACAAATGTGTGAGGGAAAGTGAAATAAGTTCAGTGAAATTTGTAGAATTTCTTGGAACATGTCCGTCTTATTCGCTGTGACCTCAGGACTGGATTATTCTTCTGGTATCCTGTTTTATTCTCCCTTCTCCTGTGAATTTTGACTCTGAGTCTCTTCAAGGATGGCTCTGCATTGGAAGGCTGTGACATCTGAAATTTGTTTCTGGCTTTCTTAGCAATCCCATTTTCAGGCTGAAGAAAATTACTGCTACTTGCTGTTAGCGACCTCACTTTATGCATTCATTATTTGCAGAGATTATTCTGTATGTAGTTATCTCTCAGGAGGAGTGCTTGAAGGTGTGCTTAATTAATCTTTCCAGAACAATTTCAAATCCTGGATGCAGAGGTACAATGAAAGTGAGATTGCAATCCATGCCATGCAAAGATGCTTTCCAGCTTAGGTAGCATGAGAAGCTCTGTCTGAATAGAGAACTGGCAAAACCACATTGGGTATTATATTGACGCATCTTCTTGATAAATGTAATTGGCATTTTTGTGAATTTCTACAATCTGCAACATACTAGCAGGCAGTGATGTAGACTTGAGTCTATTGACTCGGACTCAAGTTGGACTCAAGTCGTGTCAATGACTTGACTTGGACTTGACTTGGCGATTGTAAAAGACTTGAAAGACTCGACTTGAGACTTGGAGCCTTTTACGACAAGTTGAATTTTATTTTTAAACCTGTTTTCCCCATTAAATAGATAGGGACTCGCAACCCACAACCAAAGACTCGGGACTTGGGGGCAAAGACTTGGGACTTGACTCAAGACTTGGAGTCAGAGACTTAATCCACCTCCCTGCTAGCAGGCAAATATAGACCTGTAGTCAAAGGATATTGTAGAGCTGGAAAAGATGCAGAATTGGGATATCAAATTTATCAGAGGCCTGGAGCACCTTCCTTATGAGGAAAAGCTATAATGTTTCCAAAGTTTTCATGTTAGGAAAAAAGATGACTAGGGAAGAGCATGACTGACCACGCAATCCTGCCTAACGTTAGGACGGTGGAGTGAGTGCTCCGCCGACCTAAGGTGTCACAAACGTGCCATAAGGCACTTTTGCGGCACCAGAAAAGTGACACCGGTGCGGAGGCTGGTGCCGCTAACTCCACTGCCCTCCTTGTCCCATGCTGGCTGACCCAAGTAAGGGCTGTGCCAGTTGGCACAGGGGCATGGGGAGGGAAGGCCAGGGTGGTAGGGGAGGGGGCCATTGGCTGGGCTGACCTGCGAGGGGGCGGGGATATCGGTGCTAGGTTGCGCCGATATCCCTATCCCCTTCCTGGGTTGGGCTGGCCTTACATGGCTTTCCCGGACTCGCACCAGCTATAGATCTGGTGAGCATTCAAGGAGGCCCATTGGGGCTTCTGGGGCTTACACTGGGGGAAGGGGATGAACGTCCCCTTCCCCCGAGGTGAGCCCCGGCTGCGCCGATGCAGCCCACATCCTGCCTAGGATGCAGCAGCCGACCATTTCGGCCGACTGCAGCGTCTTAGGCAGGATTGGGCTGCCCAGCTTTTAAAATTATGCATGGAGTAGAGAGAGAAGTTTGTCTTCCTTCTCTCGTGACACTATAACCAGAGAAACTGGTGGGCAGGAGATTATGGACAGACAAAAGGAGATACTGCTTCACATAGTGCATAAATGGGCTGGAATTTATTGTCACAATATTGTGGTGATGGGATTGATTGCCACAATAAATATTGTGGTGATGGCCACTAGCTTGGAAGGCTTTAAATGGAGATTAGACAAATTCATGAAGGACAAGTCTATCACTGGCGACTTGTCATGATGGCTGTATGATGCCTCCAGAGTCAGTATGGCTCTGAATACCAGTTACAGGAGCAGTGGCAGGAAAGAGAGGGATGTGCCTTCATCTCCTGCTTGTAAGCATCCCGGAGCAACTGGTTGGCCACTGTGTGAATGAGGATGCTAGACTAGATAGGCCTAATGTCATCTGTGGATACAGCACACCTAGAATCCTAAGTAAATAGGTACATATGATAACAGGGTTGCATGTAAGGAAATGTGGTTGGAATACATTTTGACTCATTCACCTCTATGTGACACAGCGGCGTAGTGAGGTGACCCCCCCCCCACGCAGTGTGGAGCTTACCTTGTGGAGGCTCCACGTTCTGGATGTAGGCTGGCTGTGACGTGATGATGTCATCATGTCACCACCAATTGCTTTCAGGGTGCCATTATTTTTGACCCAACCAGAGCCAAAGGTAGGGAGCTAGTCCCATCCAGCACATGCATGTGCGAGCGCAGAGCTCTGCTTGCCACTCCGGGCCTCCAAGGGCCTCTGGGGTCATCCCCCATGGAGTGCCATGCCTGGTGCAGCCCGCACCAGTCACACTGTCCCCAGCGACAGTACTGATGTGACATATTATTATTATTATTATTATTATTATTATTATTATTATTATTATTATTAACGGCAGTATTTATATACCACTTTTCAACAAAAAGTTCACAAAGCGGTTTACAGACAAAAATCAGTAAATGGCTCCCTGTCCTAAAAGGGCTCACAATTTAAAAAGATGCAGAACACCACCAGCAACAGCCACCAGAAAAGAGACTGTGCTGGGGTGAAAGGGGGGCAGTTACTGTCCCCTGCTAAATATAAGAGGAGCACCAACTGAAAAAGTGCCTCTTGCCCAGATAGCAGGAGCAGTATGTGACCCAGTAAAAAAAATAATTTGGGAGGGATTTTTAAGAAGCTGGAGAAAATTAAGGTAGACTGAAGTACTTTGAAAACGTCACCATTTACATTTGAAAACCTATGGAGAGAATTGTGGGTAATTTACATGTCAGACTTCTAGACATATCAGGTCAGCATATCAAGTGAGCCTCTCTAGGTAGGCATGTTGGTCTGGTGCTGTTCTTAATGTTCTTGTTCACGGCATGATTGCAAACTCTTTTGGAGAAGAATCAAATTAACAACAATCTTAATAAATTGGAGCACTGGCTTTTGACCAACAAATGGAAATTGATCAAGGAAACATTGATTTAGAGACTGGAAAGACACAAAGCAAAAGGAGTAAAATA
Organism: Plestiodon gilberti rubricaudatus; assembly: GCA_026170595.1. Classification (NCBI taxonomy): domain Eukaryota; kingdom Metazoa; phylum Chordata; class Lepidosauria; order Squamata; family Scincidae; genus Plestiodon; species Plestiodon gilberti. Next base: position 114,849,169 of record JANXHW010000005.1, read on the forward strand.
AATGAAAAATGATTTTGAAGTTGCCTTACTGAAGAGGGCCTAGAAGCTGTATTCAGAACAAGTTGTAATTTGCATTGGCAGTGTGATACTTCTGCAAAGGTTCTGTTCAGCAGGGCAGTTTCCTAAGATGTGAGAAGTAATGGCGCTTCGACAGTCAACACTTGTCATCCCTCATCTACAATGCTGCTCATGTACGAGCATCATATCTCAGAAGGACAGCAACAAATGGAAGAAGATTGAAAAGAGGGTACCAAGATGGTCAAGGCCCCAGAATGTGAATTATGAAGGCGAGTCTGAAGGAACAGGGCACATTTAAGACGCGGTTAAAGAAGATGAACTGAACTCATCAAATATCCAAAAGGCTACTTTAAAGAAGGGGGAAACAGCTGTTCACACCTGTCCCTGATGAAATGGCAGAGATGAGAGGGGGGGAGAGGGAGATGGCCATGAGATTGAAAGAATTTCCTCGGAGTCATGAGGAGGAGCCAGGACTTGCACACTCTGTGAGCATCCTCATCTTTACCCGTCCTATGTCTCCTTTCCAACATGTGTTCATAGAGAACAGAGAAAAAAAAATAAACTTGGGAGGTATAGAATCCTACGAGAAAGTTCTTTCCAGTCACCATTTGGCCCCTTCTCAGTATCTGAAAATAAAATGTTAACGTGCTCATGCATTCTTTGCAGCGGAGTGTAAATACCAGTTCCAGGCATGGGGAGAGTGTGACCTGAATACTGCCTTAAAGACTCGAACTGGAAATCTCAAGCGAGCTCTACACAATGCAGACTGCCAGAAGACAGTCACCATCTCCAAGCCCTGTGGGAAGCTTACCAAACCCAAGCCTCAAGGTAGGTAACACTCCTTTGGAAGCTGTTTCCGCTACAGGGCCTCTCCGATTGCTGCTTTTAAACAAAAAGATCGTTAAACTCAATTCATGGCCATAGCTCCATGGCAGAGCACATGATTTCAGTGGCGTCGCTGGAGGTGGGGCAGAATGCTAAGTTCCGCACCGCGCTGACCCTCCATTACTCACCGGCATGAGGCGGCCCCGCCCCCTCGCCTTCGGAGCCGTTCAGTGGGGCAAAGACAACGACCCGCCCCCTCGCCTTCGGAAGGTGAGAGGGCGGGGCCGCCTCGTGCCGGTGAGTAACGGAGGGTCAGCGCGGTGCGGAACTTAGCGTTCCGCCCCACCTCCAGCGACGCCACTGCATGATTTGTATGCTATATGGTTCCATATTCAAACCCCAGCATCCCTATTTAAATGAATCTCTGGTAGCAAGGCCAAGAAAGATTTGGAGAACCACAGGCTTGGAATGTGGCCTAAATGAAATGACGTCTGCTTCACCTTTGAGGTTTCCTGTCCTGTTATTTCAGCTGTCAACTGATTAAAGAGTGTTAGTGGGTTCGTGGCTTTTCCGTGTACATAACTCCTTGATTAACAAATTGAGTAAGCATAAATACACTTGCATCCCACCGAAACCTGAGTGTTTCAACGCACTGTGTGTTCAGTACAAAGGGGACACCCGAGTCAGACTATGGGTCTATCTAGTTCAGTGTTTGTCAATGCTGACTGGCAGTGACTAGCCGGAGTCTCAGACAGGGGTCTTTCCTACTCTTTCTCAGAGATGCCATTGCAAGGCAATATTGTGTAATGGTTAGAGTGTAAGTGGGGAGACCTGTGTTCAAGTCCCCGCTCAGCCATGACAGAATTATAGCAGGATGGGGTCTTTTGGAATAGGCCAGTATGACAAATGTTCTAAGAAGGTAAATCTGTAATCTGTCCGTTTACAGCAGAGTTCTATTCCGAGTGATCTTATCATGATAATTATATTATCCACTTTCTCCTTCTCTTTCTTCTTTTTAAAAAGCCTTAAAACACCTACACCTACTGTGCTGCATTTTCTTTCTTAAGCTCTTCTCCTTTGGGGTTCAGAATCCATTTTTCCATATTTCCTTATGATTGCTTTTCTCTTGCTTTTTCATGTCCACCCCTTAATTTCCTATTGTATTGGCTGACTTTTGATTGTGACCCTGCAAACAATGAATTGTCTTGTTCAAGATATATTGCACGGCACCTGATCATCGTAGGAGCTTTGCAAATAAAATGTTGGTAATTATAGAGATTATGACCATAATAATTGAGATGGGTGTTTGGAAAAAACTTCAGAAGAGCAGACTTGGGCAATGTGAAATAGGCACTTGTATAACCCTTCCAAGATAATATCTGCATGTATGTGAAGATCCGTCAAAAAAAAACCCAGTGGTGGCTTGATAAAAAAGCAAACTAAGAACCCAACAGCGAAGATTAACATTGGGAGCCACGCCTCCCAGTTTGGAAACCTCTGATTTAGGTCCTTTACACATCTTCCTTACACACTAGCAAACCTGAATTTGCCATGGAAAGGACATTCAGAAGAGAACCTAGCAAGTTATTTATTTATTTATTTATTTATAAAAAATTATACCCCGCCTTTTCCTATGTCGAGGCGAATGCCCAAGGCGGCTTACAACAGTTAAAATACATAATTTAAAAACAATACATAGCATAAATTATAAAACAATAAAATCCACTAGGGGGTAACAATGTGGAGCAGAAAAACAGTAAGGCAGAACATACTGAGACACAGGAGACAGGCTACAACCCATCACCCAAACGCGAGACGAAACAGAAACGTTTTGAGCCCTCGCCGAAAAGTCATGAGGGAGGGGGTGGTTCTCAGATCCCCTGGCAGGGAGTTCCACAGTTGTGGCGCCACAGCAGAGAAGGCTCGCCCACGTGTTGCCACTCCCCTAACTTGCGATAGAGGTGGCACTCGCAGGAGAATATAACGAATATAGCTCTCTGATCCTAACGATCCTCTGTGCTTCCTAACAAATATAGCTCTGTGATCCACATATTTACAAACACAAGTTTATTCTCTCTTAATGCTCACACTTTACATTTTCAAGTGTAGTTTTAAAACTTATTTTAAACTATTGTAATCTGTGAATTGCTTCTATTTTTCTCAAGACACAGTTTCTCGGTAACACAAATTCTGCCCCTTGAACTCCCTCTGTCCTTTCCAGCCCTTCTCGCTGCATCTCTCTTTCTCATCCTTTCCCTCTTCGTCCGCCCACCGTGGGATCCCTATGCGTCCTTTCTTCACCAGCCCTCCAACCACGGTACTGTTATATGGTAACTCCTGTTCCTGCCTCTCCCATCTTCATTCCCCCTCCTCACCTCTCTGTCTCTTTGTCTCTTCCCCTCTCTTTTTCTCTCCTTGTCCCTTCGTTGTGCCTCTGCCCTGTCCTCTCCTTAAACCCTCCTGCCCCTCTGGCTGCCCCTGCCTCCTTGGAGCATCATCAGCTGTTGAGTGGGTGGGTGACTTCCTGATCCGCTGCATCACCCAGTGATACCGTCATTACTGAGCACACGTCCTGCAAGCCGTGGTTGAAACAGGCTTTGCACGGTGCCGGCAGCTGGAGGCGGTCACATACTCATTAAATGTTCATTTCCCACAATACGTTGTTTATTCATTGTGGTAGTCCTTTTTTTTTTTTTAGCCCAGCCTCCCCTGTAATGAAGCAGCCAGGACATTTGGGGAATTAAAATGTGGAAATGGCTGCACACTCCAGACTCCTGCCAGAAGCTACTGTTACATGTAGAATTCACATTTTACTTTTAAAAATGAAACTAAAAATGAATGGGGAAAACCATTGGAAAAGGTGTGTGGGGGGGGGGGGGGAGAGCAGAGCAATCAGTGGAAGGACCCTCTTCCTAAGATAAAATCCTCCACCTGGCTAGGCTGCTATCAGTTAACATACGCAGGAACAGAGGCAGGTTAAGGTTTCAAAAGAAAAACTTTACTCACAGTTTCCAAGATTGCATATCTTCTTCGTGGTCAGAGGTTCCTATTACTTGTGGCGTCACTAGGTTTCGTGTAACCCAGGGCGAAAACGCATTGCGTCACCCCCATAATGGGCAACCCATCCCACCCCTCGCCCCAACCCTTGTCATCGCCCCACCCCGTGCTAGTTTTGGCCATACCTTTTGATAGAATACAGAAAATTCAAAAGGGTTTATTTCATTGCATTCGTCATGCAATTACGCATCGAAAGATATATATGTTTTCACAATTTTGGCCATTAGTGGTGTCAAACCCCCGCATCGAGGGTGTCACCCAGGGCAGTCCACCTCAGCAGCACCCCCTAGTGGCTTGTGGAACAGAGAACCTTAGAGCTGTTATCTTTGTATGGATGTGTGCGTGGGGGGAGGCAGTGTGCCATCCTCCTGCTTCGATGATGTGGAAGAGAGAGAGAGAGAGAGCGAGAGAGAGAGAGAGAGAGAGAGAGAGAGCGCAGGGAAGGGCAGGAAGGAACTAGTATTAAGGACCACACCTCCTGCAAGGATCATATTGGGCAGGTAAAGGTGAAGAATAGATTTAGGGCATTAGACCTGGTAGACAGAGTGTCTGAAGAACTATGGACGGAAGTTTGTAACATTGTACAGGAGGCAGCAACTAAAACCATCCCAAAGAAAAAGAAATGCAAGAAAGCAAAGTGGCTGTCAGATGAGGCTTTACAAATAGCTGTGGAAAGAAGGAATGCGAAAAGCAAAGGTGAAAGGGAAAGATATAAACAACTGAATGCAGATTTCCAGAGAATAGCAAGGAGAGATAAGAAGGCCTTCTTAAATGAACAATGCAAGGAAATCGAGGAAAACAACAGAATGGGGAGGACTAGAGATCTCTTCAAGAAAATTGGAGATATCAAGGGAACGTTTTGTGCAAAGATGGGCATGATAAAGGACAAAAAAGGCAGAGACCTAACAGAAGCAGAAGAGATTAAGAAGAGATGGCAAGAATACACAGAAGAACTATACAAGAAAGATCTGAATGTTCCTGATGACCACGCTGGTGTGGTCACTGACCCAGAGCCGGACATCCTAGAGAGTGAAGTCAAGTGGGCCTTAGGTAGCATTACTAACAACAAAGCTAGTGGAGATGATAATATCCCAGCTGAGCTACTTAAAATCCTAAATGATGATGCTGTGAAAGTGCTGCACTCAATATGCCAACAAATTTGGAAAACTCAGCAGTGGCCAAAGGACTGGAAAAGGTCAGTTTACGTTCCAATTCCAAAGAAGGGCAGTGCCAAAGAGTGTTCAAACTATCGCACAATTGCACTCATTTCACATGCTAGCAAGGTTATGCTCAAAATCCTACAAGCTAGGCTTCAGCAGTACGTGGACCGAGAACTACCGGACGTACAAGCTGGGTTTCGAAGAGGCAGAGGAACTAGAGATCAAATTGCCAACATGCGCTGGATCATGGAGAAAGCACGAGAGTTCCAAAAAAAACACCTACTTCTGCTTCATTGACTACGCAAAAGCCTTTGATTGTGTGGATCACAACAAACTGTGGCAAATTCTTAAAGAGATGGGGGTACCAGACCACCTTACCTGTCTCCTGAGAAACCTGTATGCGGGTCAAGAAGCAACAGTTCGGACCGGCCATGGAACAACTGATTGGTTCAAAATTGGGAAGGGAGTACGGCAAGGCTGTATATTGTCACCCTGCCTATTTAACTTATATGCAGAGTACATTATGAGAAATGTAGGGCTGAATGAATCGCAAGCCGGAATCAAGATTGCCGGGAGAAACAACAACAACCTCAGATATGCAGATGATACCACCCTAATGGCAGAAAGTGAAGAAGAACTAAAGAGCCTCTTGATGAGGGTGAAAGAGGAGAGTGCAAAAGTTAGCTTGAAACTCAACATTAATAAAACTAAGATCATAGCATCTGGTCCCATCAATTCCTGGCAAATAGAAGGGGCAGAAATGGAAGCAGTAACAGATTTTACTTTTCTGGGCTCCAAGATCACTGCAGACGGAGACAGCAGCCATGAAATTAAAAGACGCTTACTCCTTGGAAGGAAAGCTATGGCAAACTTAGACAGCATAATAAAAAGCAGAGATATCACCATGCCAACAAAAGTTCGCATAGTCAGGGCGATGGTGTTCCCAGTAGCAATGTATGGTTGCGAGAGGTGGACCGTAAGGAAGGCTGAGTGCCGAAGAATAGATGCTTTCGAACTGTGGTGCTGGAGAAGACTCCTGAGAGTCTCTTGGACTGCTAGGAGATCAAATCGGTCAATCCTAAATGAAATCAACCCTGACTGTTCCCTGGAAGGACAGATACTAAGGCTGAAACTCAAATATTTTGGCCACCTAATGTGAAGAGAGGACTCTCTGGAGAAGACTCTGATGCTGGGAAAAATTGAAGGCAAAAGGAGAAGGGGAAGGCAAAGGATGAGATGGTTAGACAGCATCACCGATGCAACGAACATGAAAATGAGCGAACTCAGGAAGATAGTGGACGACAGGAAGGCCTGGCGGGATATGGTTCATGGGATCACGAAGGGTCGGACATGGCTTAACGACTGAACAACAACAAAAGGGTCTCAGGTGTCTGGACAGTACACTGCCCTCCAGAGTCCTGCAGGCGGCTTTGCATCCAAAATTCCAACAAAAACAAATGGAACTAAAATCAGAATGAAACAAAAAATAAATAAACCAATGAAAACAAACAAAATTAAAAATATATAACAAAAATGATGTTTTTCTCTGGTATATGCCCAATTAAACAGATGGGAAAGTTAGATGTATCTGTGCTGCTTTTAAGAAGCAATTTGCAGGGTGAGTCTCATCGCACAGAGCGTGGCGTGCTCCATCAGGGGCAGGCCTGTGTCAGTCCCAGATAAGTCTATGTTTTTGTTCTAATTAATAGAGTTCTTTTTAATGAACTCAGCAACTGCAACCGCCGCTGTGCGCACAGGGAAACTGATAGTGGGAGCTGAGCTTGTGCGGGGAGGCGCTGTGCCTAAGACAAGATATCTTGCATCTGCCATAAAAGATATAAACTGCATGGCTGCTTGTTTACTGGATCAGGTTTGCTGCGGTTACCTGAAAAGCAGCAGAGTCTAATCAAGTACCAGGGTTTTCATTTGGTTTACATCATTTGAATAATGAGAAGAATATTGGATGGAAAGAAAAGGGGCAGAACCCTCCACATCGGTACTTTGTCAAACTTTCTCCCTTCGGGGAAGCTTTACTTTCCAAATGGGCTACTTTCTGGCTGAGGGATCCTTATGTTGTGGAGGATTTTTGCTGGGGGTTGGGGTGGGGTGATGGTGGTCTTGTGATCACGTTGGGATTCACCATGACCCTTTGTGAATAGGTTTCCAGGGATTTTGTTCCCAGTTCTAATAAAAGCAAGTCATGCTTAAGCCCCACTGAAATTAATCAACATCAATTAGCCAAGAGCTCCTGTGTGCCAACACCTAAAGTGCCTAAAGAATGTTAAAGCTCACACGGGTTTAAAAAAAAAAAAAAGAGGCTCCTATATAATGCTTTGGATCAATTCTTTTAACATGAATTGATGACATTTATTTCCAGCCTCTCTTCTATGGAACTCAAGGCCATCAGCACACATGGAGGGGGAGGTCCTCAGCTGGTCTCCCACCTAGTCACTGACCAAACCAAATGGCAGCAGCACCAGGTGGATGGAGGCCCTGGGGCAAATGTTGCATTGCCTCCCCCCAGCTTACCTACTGATGGTGGTGGCATAGTAGGCAACGACTCCTTCTCTCCCCATGGGTGAATCTTCAGGCATGATGGCAGGCACTCTTCCCCCTTCCACCCTTGGCATGCCCCCATTTGCTGACTGAGACAGGAGATGGGACGAAAAGGAGCTTCTGCTGCTGCTGCCAAGTCCCTTGGTGGCAGCTCCTCCTTCTCCCACCCGTCCCGCCAGCCAAAGGGCTTCCTCCCCAAAGTCTCCACATTCTGACAGGGCCTTCTGGGGAATGGTCCATTGTATGATGTGGTGGATGGAAGCAGCTGTGTGAGTCTGCTGTGGCCACGAAACTCATGAGGTGGTCCTCTTTCCCCACATCAGTGAGAGCATCCTTCAGAGGGATCATCATGACATGGGGGCCTCTGGAAGATACTCCCATTTATGGATGCTAGACTGGACACAGTGGCTATGCAAGCCTCTTAGCTGATTCATGCCACTGCCACCACTGGTCCTGGGGGTTCAGCGGTTGGCCTAGTCTGGCCTCTGCCAGGTGTTGGCCCTCAGCCAGTTTCTGACTTGGCCACCTCTTGGCCCCACCCATATCCCTTCTGACCATGCCCTGTAATCTCCTCTTGTGTGACTGCTGTTCATTATCTCTCTGATTGTTTGCTCTAGTCCTCTTGTCCCATGTTAGAAAAGGGTTTCCTGTTTTGAGAGCTGTAGGGGCATCTCAGCACCCTCTTTAATTTTAGGAGACCTAATTCGACCACTGGGTGTCCTCTTTGCAGTCCCCCCCACCTCATGAGTTAGGAAAGTGGCTGCTGTGGTCTGCAGTGCTGTCTTCTACCACTGGGTGCCGCTGTTTGCTGCCAAGAGTCTTTTGCTCATAAGGTCTATGTTGAAGCATGAAGTGTATCTATTGTGGGCAATTGTGCATTTAGTGGTGTTCTCTTATTGAATGGTATAGTAATGGTGACGTGGTCCCTTATGGGCAAAGCAATTGCTTTAAGTGTGTTTTGCTTTCCATTCTCTTTCAGCAATTGTCAGCTATGACCAGGCAGGAACCAGAAGAGGTCTTGCTTTGACTATAATAAAGGTTCCAAACCATGCTGTGCTGGGTGCTTGTGGATTTATTGCAGTCAAATGCTATGTCCTCTAAGGGAGTATTCCAGCCAACAGCAATATGTATCCCAAACAGAGACCCCACATTTGAAACACAGATGCACCCTTTAGAATAGAACTTACAAATGGCTGCTTCCAATCGCAGGTCACCCATCACAGTGAGAGGACCACACATATTGATTATTTGCAGAGAGAGCTGGAATTTTAAGTCTGCAGGCTGCCAGCATTTGAAACGGACTCCTGTGTGGGGTCACCCTACTCCAAAAGGGACAGAGCTTGTGTTTCTTATTGTAAACGGGCTGAATAATTAAATGACTTGGGACCAATATAGCTGAAGGACCATTTTCTATCATGAGCGTGACTGAAGCTTATGTTCATTTCCAGAGGCCCATCTCTGTCTCTCCACCTTTGAAGTTAGGGGGTGTGGTGATGGGCACAAAGCCCTTCTAAGCTGTGGTGCCTGGCAATTTCAAGTGCCAGCCCAAGACCTCCTGATGCCTGAGGTGGCATGCTAAATGCTGTCCCCTTACCTGATGATGTTAGTCGATGCTCCACCAATGATCTAGCTCAGTGATCTAGCTCCACCAATCATCTAGCTCTACTCCCCTCCACATTTCTTCTTCCTTTCTGCCCCCCTCTTCCTTTTCCAATCCAGGAAGAAGAAGGAGGGTTAGTGGCAAGTAGCCAGACAGAGATGGATGCCCCCCATCAATCTGCTGCCTGAGATGACCACTTCAGTTGGCCTCCTAGATGGGCCGGCCTTGCTCCCATCATAGGATTCAAGACATATGAAATGCCCTCCCTAGAACAGCTCACCTGGTGCCAGTTTTTTTTGTCATTTTAGCCACCAGAGAAGGACATTTGTAATTGCCTAGGGTGTCCAGCATTGCTGGTTTTAATGGAGAGTTTTCTTGTTCTACTAAATTTTATCATTTGGTCATGCTTCTGTAGTTTGATCTTTTTCGTGTAGTTTTAAACTGTACTGTAATTTATTGTTCTTATGTGTGAGCCACCCTGAGAGTCTTTAATTGAAGGAAATCCCAGCAGATGCAGCTGGATCTTCTCAAGAATCCACAGTCACTTACTTCAACCAGGTAAAGATGAACAGAATCAAAATGGTTGTGCCCTATACACGTTTGTTGGAGAGGGCAATGGATCATCATTCTGTTCTGCCAAACTTCGGAGCAGATTTCAGAAACTAGAATGGATTGTGAAATTCACTCTGGGCTTGCACAAAAAGGCCTAGCAGGCATCTTTGACCTTCCTGGTTTGGGGCATGTGAGCCAGGCAGTATTCTTGAGTGGTTCAAACACATCCTCCGTCCGTTCTATGAGGCCACCTCACATGCTACCTGTGGTGCTGTTCTTACTGCCCACCTGACCTCACCAGATGCAATCAGGGCATTCAAGGCAATGGCAATTACATGCTACAAGCAGCACCTCCAGTGTGGCTAGTGGGTCATTGTGCCGGACTCAGCTGGAGCACATGCCAGATTCCACCACAACACTGTAGGCCCCTTCCGAAAACGCTTTCACTTCAAACCAGTCAAGATTCCAGTCCTGTATCTGCCTGGGATGGAATTCAGGAGCATCTCTGGTCTTGCAAGGTCTCCTTAGCCAATGTGAAGGAATCAAGCAGTTCTGCAAAGTACTGTAGTTTCCCCAATGTCCAACGTATTCCACTGAGCAGAAAATGTTCCTGACAGCCTCCATTCGCCCTAAGGTAAAGGTAAAGGTGACCCCTGACAATTAAGTCCAGTCGTGTCCGACTCTAGGGTGTGGTGCTCATCCCCATTTCAAAGCCGAAGAGCCAGCGTTGTCCGAAGACGCCTCCGTGGTCATGTGGCCGGCATGACTCTCCTTGCCGCAGCGTGTAGCATGCAGCTGGAACACGGAGCGCTGTTTACCTTCCCGCAAGCGGTACCTATTTATCTACTCGCATTAACATGCTTTGGAACTGCTAGGTTGGCAGGAGCTGGCCAAGCAACGATAGCTCACCCCATCGCAGATTCGAACTCCCGACCTTTCGATCGACAGTTCATGGTTCAGCGGTTTAACCCACTGCGCCACCCGCTGGCCTTTCCATCTGCCCTACTTCACAATAAATATGCAAAATAGATGGATGGTTCTTTTTCTTCAGGCTGCATACATTCAGCCAGTGCAAATGAGAATGGTGCATTGTCAAGGTTCAAGTGACTTCCCCAACCCCCGCTTAGATGACTAGTACAGGGACCATGAAACGCCTTCCTACAGACATTGCTGGAGTGGCACAGGAAGCGGCCACAATGGCGTGGTTCCCATGCCACCTTGGTGACCTTTGAATTGGCCTTATGTCTGGCTTGAATCTCATACCTTGGCTATGCGACAGAACAGCTGCTTTAGAAGGAGCCAAGCTATTTAGCTATAACCTGACTGCCTACCAGCAGCCATCGCCACTATCTCCCAAGCTCTCAGCTGGACAAAAACACAAACCAGAAATAGATTTCCATTTCCTAGCTGGTCTGTTCCAACAACCGCCTGGCTTCAGGCAGAATGCTTTAAAGATCTACTGCCAGAACAGAACGCCTCCCATTGGCAGTCAAATGGTAGAAGATCCTGTCTGAATGAATCACTTGCCTGATTTACTGTTCATAGCTGTTCAAATGGTGCAGCGGCCAGCTGGGACTGTGGTGGGTTGGTCTGGCTGTCATTTTATAGACACAGACGGTTGTTGCCATTCGCATTTCTTCGATTGATTAAACCCCTTTATGCTGCAGTCCTGTCATGTTGACCTGTGAGTAAGGCCCAAGGAAAGAAGCATAGGGTCGGGCTGTTAATTGATTCAGTAAGTGGGCTAACCCTACAATCATTGTTTGAATGTTGTCCTCTGATGAATGAATGAATGACTTTGCAGTAGAAGGGCACATTGCCATGATGGCAGCCCAGTTGTGTTGGCTCCTTCACCCTTTGCAAGTTTTGATTCATAAGAATGTATTTTTTTTCCCTTCCAGGCTGCTAAAGGCCGCTTCTCACATTGCGTTACACTTAAGATGTTGTTGAAAACATGCAGCCAAAAATGTAAATGTGATGCACACGTTATAAATGGTATGGTAACAGGAGTGGTGAAGAGGGCAGATCGGCACTGGAAAGGGGGCAGGTTCGGCAGTGGCAGCGCCTGTCAAATCCAAGCTCCCTTCCATACCATTTATAACGTGTGCTCAGTCTGACTTCATGGGTCCACGCAGACTTTTACCAGCGATATCACTGGCGCAGGTCTGAATAGACCCACTGGGCCAGCAGGGGCTTATCCCGGGGTAAGGGAACAAATGTACCCCTTGCCCTGAGGGGGCCTCTGGAGGCTGAAACTCCCCTGTGGGATGCAGCAGATACCACGTTGGTGCTGCTGCGTTGCCACGCAGGGAGTTATGGTTGATTGGGCTGTTTGTTTACTCATTTGTAAGTTATCGCCTTCAGAAAAAAATATATAGGCCAGTTCAGATGATACTCGGAATGACCCTCATTAATGATGTGGTTAGGAGCATGGGCATACATGCATGTCTGCCCTCTCTCTCTCTCTCTCTCTCTCTGTGTGTGTGTGTGTGTGTGTGTGTGTGTGTGTGTGTGTGTGTGTGTGTGTGAGAGAGAGAGAGAGAGAGAGAGAGAGAGAGAGAGAGAGAGCATTTCATTCAAATTGTGTCCCTCAGTGCGCAGTTTAATATTTCTTTAAAGTAGCATTTAAGCCATCCCTTCCATGCAATTAGGCTGATGGTACAGCAATACGCTGGGGGCAAAACCGCACGCCCACATTCCTCCCCCACACATTTCAATGGACTGGTTGGAGTATCGTTCCTGTTCCAACCCTTGAATATCTTTAAGAACGGACCCCAATTAAGGTTGTTGTAACTTGCTAATTTAGATACGATTAGTCACGTGAAAAAATAGATGATCAAATAAGACTCTTTTTCCTCAGCCCTGTTTAAACTCCCTCATAATCAGACAACGTTGAAACCTTTGCAAGGTGTTGGATTTCATTCCCTCTGACACTGCATTGCTAGCTTCATCTTCCTCGGTGATTGTTGTGCCCCCCTCAGTCTTTTATGTAATTCATTAGATGGGTGCCCATGCAGGTAGCATAATAATTAGCATTACCGAAGGCAAAGGAACAAGATGTTGCTCAGAATAATTAGGCAGGAATCAGAGAGAGTTTCTTCCACAAGGCAGGAAAACAGATGAAAAATCCGGACCACCCCCGACAGCCATAATTGTTGTGGCTTTTCTCTTCTCAAACCATAGCATTGTTTCTTTCTTTCTTTTTTCTTTTTCAATGGGGCTCCTGTTTTCTTTCTTCTCACGCCCATAGGAATTAATCTGAGTCATGGTTGAGCCCCAGAACCTACCTCTGATGTTGTGATCAATCCCTGGGAGCAGCTACAGTAATAAAGATGACTATAAGCAACCTCCAGGTTTTAGAGGTTGCCTATCTCTGGCCAGCGGGTGGCACAGTGGGTTAAACTGCTGAACCATGAGCTGTTGATTGAAAGGTCGGCAGTTTGAATCCGCGACGGGGTGAACTCTCGTTGCTTGGCCAGTTCCTGCCAACCTAGCAGTTCCAAAGCAGGTTAATGTGAGTAGATAGATACCGCTTACAGGAAGGTAAACAGCGCTCCGTGTTCCAGCCGCATGCTACGCGCTGCGGCAAGGAGAGTCATGCCGGCCACATGACCACGGAGGCGTCTTCGGACAACGCTGGCTCTTCGGCTTTGAAATGGGGATGAGCACCACACCCTAGAATCGGACACGACTGGACTTAATTGTCAGGGGTCACCTTTACCTTTGCTATCTCTGAATACCAGATGTAAGGGAGTGTCAACAAGATAGATACGGGTATCAGGTATTGTTTGAGTGCTCCCTGAGGCATCTGCTGGGGCCACTATGAGATACAGGAAGCTGGACTAGATGGGCCTTTGGCCTGATCCAGCAGGGCTCTTCTTATGTTCTTATATGTTCTTAAAGGTTTTGAGCATGTGAGGAGCATCTTTTTTGTTAACCAGCAATCTAGATGCAAAGTTTTCGCCATCATCTCCTGTCAGCGGGACCACTCACTTTTTAGCCAACTACGGTAGATATGATGGCAGGAGATGCATGATTGGGTCACCACAGTTTCTAAAAAAGAAAACAAATGAATAGTATCTGTGGGGAGGGAATTTGGACTGGGACAACACCATGAGAGACAGGAGTTAACACCTTCCCATACATTTTCCTCATGAATGTCCAGACAGTATCTGTCAGTTTTCCCCTGCAGGGCAAACAACTTTGGAAGGGTAGAGTGGGTTTTCATTGGGAAAATAGCATGGAGGAAAGCATACCCTCTCCTGTACCAGGGACCATCACAGGTGTGCTGTGAAACACAAGGGGTCCGGATTGTGGAACAGTTGTTGACCTGGGAGCCAGACTTCCCCAAAGAGGCAGAACCCACAGGAGTTTATGCCGACAGACACCTCCAAGGCTAGGCCAAACACAGCCAGCAAGGCAGGCTTGGATGCTGTTCCAGTAGAGCTCTAAAGCAGGCCGGAGGTTTCAGTACCTGCTGAGAAGTGCAAGGCGGCCAGCTCTGTCCCTTTCTGAAAGAAGCCTGCTGTGCGTCAGAAGACCCTCATCTGGTTCTGCAATCACTGATTCCAGCAGTCACAGAGGGGAATAGGATTCTCTTGCATGCTCCTCAGACAAGTCTTTGGAGTCGGAAGAGGAAGGTAGATCTCTTTGGAGTCAGTAGATCTTTGTTCTCTGACTGCTGAGACCAATACCTTGCCCAGGAGGACCTGAAATAGGGGCATCCTGGGTCTGCAGCAGGGTGATTTTCTTCCCAAATCCATCTCCTCCGCAGCTTCTTCTGCCTCATTTTCTCAGTGCTCTTTTATTCCCTGGCCTGGACCATGACACCCCCTTCTTCCCAGCACCACAGTTTGACTCAAAGCTCCACACCGCTGCTGCTAAAATAACAACAGGATATCTTATCTTGGGTCTCTGCTGGTCATGTCTAGTTTCCCTTTCAGCCCAAGTGCCCTCTGGATGGGAGCCACAATCCATACCCTGGGCTTTACGTGTAAGAGTCATTGTATTTGTTGCCTTGTTAGCTAGCTATCGAAATGCACATCTCGTCAAGAAGGTATGTGAAAAAAGATTTCGTAGAGAGTAAGGCAGAGTCCACCTGCATAGTTCCACTAACCATGAACACTTAGGAATGGAGCACATGTACCAGAGAGTGCCGTTGGCAGGCTTCTCTGCATATGAGACTAGGTGTCCATTTCGGAACAAAAGAATAGAAAAATTAGCTGAATTGGGCAAATTCAATTCATTTTTTCCTCTGTTCCAAAATGAATGCTTACAGTAACGAATAGTGCTCCAGATGAAATGAACGATGCAGGCAATTTGTTTTGTTCAGACCTTCATGCGTTTTCGTTGGGGGTGGGACAGAGTCCCTTATAACTAGACTGCAATGCTTTTTTTGTTGTTGTAACCTTAGTTATGTCTTAAACAGGAGGTACCAGCATAAAACTTCTCTGGCACCACCATTGTCCCCCACAATGCCCTAGACGGACTCAATGTCTGGGGCATTGTGGGGAAAAAATGGCACCTGTTTGGTTTTGCCACTGGTGCAGCCTGTTTTTAACATAGGCTTAAACACAGAAAACAAAGCATGGTGCTGCTGTTTCCATGCGAGAAGTGACTGTCCCCTTAATGAAAATGAATGTGGGTAATGAAAGGAATGTAATCACAATGAACAAATAATGAAACAAGCACTATTTCAGTAAATGAATATCTAATGCTCCAATCCTATCCCCTGCCATTAGCACCAATGCACTGCATCCGGGTGTGTGTGTGTGTGTGTGAATCAGGAGGCCTCCTCAAAGAAAGGGAACTTTTGTTCCCTTACCTCAAGGTAAGCTCCCTGTTACACTACAAGTCTACTCAGATCAGTGCCAGCTCTTTGACTGGTGCAAGTCTGAGTGGACTTGAGGAGGCGTGTTGAGGCTGGGCGAGGGGCATAGGATATCAGCAACTAGGATTGGGTGGCAGGTGAACGAAGTATTTAATAGCAAAAAATAAATAGAGTAATGAAACGTTTTTTCTTGCACATCTCTACTGCCTATTGGACCAAGTCCCACAACTCACTGACAGAGTAGGTTCAAAACAAATTGTGAATCTCTCTCTCTGAAACCAGTCTGGGAATGAAAAGAAATCATTGCCATGCAGTGTGCATGAAATGTTGATTTAAGTGGTCTCTGGGCATGGACGCCGGTCCCTTGGAAATTCAAGCGGAATGGTGGAATTTCTGGCACAAGACTTTTCTCCTCTGTGCCGTTGCCCCAAATCGTAAGAAAGAGGAAATGCTCAGTGACTACAGATCAGCCAGTTGTGGACTCTGCAGGGGCCTCTGTTGGCACTTTTGTAAGAAGCGGCTTGTTAAAGCGGCACTTATTAGAAACAGTCCAGGGATATTTCCCTAGAAGTTTGGAGTTCTGAGTTAACTGGTCTTGTTTTCCAAGTGGAACCAATCAATCAAAAATTGTCCACTGTCCTTTTTAAAAAAAATAAAAAAAATCCCGATTTCTGTAGTACACTGTACACAAGCTGTTTTGCTGCAGCTTACTGTACCTTAAGTTTTTTTGCACCTTTCGCCCCTCTGTTACCAGTGCCTACATATGCAGTGGTAAAAAGAAGCCACCTAGAGGTGATCATACAGATGGTATCAGAATGATTTTTGTGGGGTGTTGAGCAATGCGCAGGATAACAAGAAGCATGCTTCTGTCACGGCCTCACTGTGAATCCTTATTTCAGGGTGGGATGTTCCGACCTTTACAACATGAACCCCATATGAAGCAAACACGACTTAACAAGTGCACAGATTTTATTTACTGTATAAGGGAAGGGAAAACATCGGGAAAACAACGTGAGCTGGTTGAACAGTATAGTATAACTTATGGTTAACTACTTTTTGCACAAAAACCTCCACAACAGGAGATGTCATCACATCCTGCTATTCCTAAATCCCACATCCACCCAGACTCACTAACAGCCCAATCTTTCATGGGCTTACACTGACGCTTGCGACCTCTCAGAGTAAGCCACATTCCAGTGGCGCAAAAGCCGCACCACCATTGTGTACTTCAGAGCTGCTGGTGGACCAGTAGCTCCTGGATGCCTTGTCAAAGCAGGTAAGGTAATGGCAGGGTTGGTTCAGAGGCAGTTCAGGGAAGGATTGGGGCAGGGAGCAGGCTGAAATAGGGGCAATTCCAGGATCTCGGTCGTAGCTGCACATGGCAATATCCTATCTCCCTTTTCCATGCTCGACATGACCTCTCGGGCTCCTTGGATTTTTCACCAGCTAAATAGCTGGTGTAGGTCCAAGGCGACCAATTGGAGGCCAAGAGAAGTAAGTAAACAAGTGTTGTACTTACCTCTCTTGGGCCATCAGGTTGACACCCCCCCCCCCCAACGTTGGCATGCATCATGTGCTCTATCGGTGACACTGCATACTCTGGGCTGGCGGAGATAGGATTGGGTCATAAATGCTTTAATCCCAGAACTCCTTCCCCAACGTTCCACCCTCCAACACACCTCCTCTCACACCTCCTCTTACTTGAACATTCCCTCCTTTAATAAATCCCCCCCCCCCGGCACACTCCAGAGGCACACTCCACACTTCCATCCAGGCACACTCCAGAGGGTAGTTCATTACATCTCAACAAGCTGTAGCCACACAGAACAGGCTGCTGCAGTAGGCGCCCTGCGTCACATGCTAGCACAGTGATTGGCCCATGCAGTGCTCCCTCTGATAGGCCCATGTGCTACAGCCTCCCAGTCAGGAGTGCCTGTTTGCAGTGATGCATGATGTTAAATGCTAGATAAGGTGCTCTTTGCCTGTCTCCTGCTGTGGCTGAGTGGTTAGAGAGCAGCTTTGTGGAGTAGCTGGTGTGGGTTCTAGACCTGTCTCCCCCTCTTTTTCTGTCCCTGTCATGGGTGTATCTGGCCAGTCATGCAAACGGTGAGTGCCTTGCAGGTTAGGGCAAGTCCCAGTTGGCCTTGAACCCATCTTGCCTGGTTCCCAAACTGTGTCTTTGTGCAGTGAGAAACCAGCACCCTGCTTTGCCTGAGTGCTGTTGAGGCTCCCCCTGTGCATTGTTCCGGGGCTCCTTCCAGCTGGTGGATGTCTCCACACAGACTCTAACCCTTGCCATGGAGAGACTTGTGTATTTATTTCACATGGCTGCCGTCTTCCAAGGGAGCGAGCGTTCTATCCTTGCTCTGCTCAAAAAGGCATTCCTTGGATGGATGTGTTTTTGTGTGAATGGGATGAGGGGACTTGAACCCTGGGTGCAGGAGCTCCAAGCAATCCTTTGCTTTTGCCTCATTGCTGAGGATACCACTGTAACTCCTGTAGGAGCTGCTATGACATCCTTGTGTCATGGTGTTTGTTGTAGTGTCATTGGGGCATCTCCCCATGGTTGGGGGTGGTACCTGTTGCTGAGTTGCATACTCCATGGGGCTGGCAGGGGGTGTCCCCCCAGCATTGGCCACTCATTGGCCCTACACCTGCCCTCTGCCCCTGCTCAGTTCACTCTGGTGGCTCCTCGGACATCACACCAATTACACATAGATGTCACACTTACGATGTGCCAACGTCGCATTGATGACACATGGATATCACATGGATGATGCACCAATGCCATGGTGATGATGTGCTGTGTTATGCTGATGGTGCACTGATGTTAGGATGCTGATCTAAGGTATAACGGGTTGTGTCAGTGTTTCCATAGACACTGGGGATGTTACTGGGAAGAGCTGTGCCAGCATTGCTTTTCCAGGAGAAGCTTAGCATTTGGCCGTTGTTGTGTCAGTTTCGGTGCACCATCGGTGTGGCATTGCCAGGAGGGCCTTAGGATATGGCAGGCATTGTGCCAGTGTCTGTGTGCCATTGGCATGGCATCTGAATTGGGTAGTTTCAAACATGCAGGTAGGATTATTTTTAGGTAGGGGAGCACTCAAAAAGATTACCCAAGCACAGCAATGTGATGTGGTACTGTCTAGCAAAACCTACCATCCCATGTTCTGTTTGTGTGGACCAGGAATGTAGAGCAGTGTCCTGATATTTTTTATCTATATTGCTTCAGTAACCTGTTTTGGCATGCAGCAGTGCCCATCAACAGTCACAGTGCCTAAAGCTATTAGGCTTCTTGTGATAGAAGATACAGGAGAAGCAAACGTTTATATCTTCATTACGATTCCAAGCTGGTAAATGGTTGCATTCCCTTCCTTCTCCTCTATTTCCTTCTTCTTTCTCCCACTGTTCTGTTTCATTCCCCCCTCCGTCTCCTTCACTCTGTCCTTTCTCCCACATAAGCACGTTGCACAAACTTGAAGCGGCAATTCTCTCACCTGTGGAATGAGCTGCATCACTAGGCTAAAACACAGA
Source organism: Plestiodon gilberti rubricaudatus (assembly GCA_026170595.1). Classification (NCBI taxonomy): domain Eukaryota; kingdom Metazoa; phylum Chordata; class Lepidosauria; order Squamata; family Scincidae; genus Plestiodon; species Plestiodon gilberti. Next base: position 114,868,301 of record JANXHW010000005.1, read on the forward strand.
TGCTATCTGGGGCAAGCGTGACAAACAAACAAGCTAACCTTCATACTGCCCTTTTATGAAAAATAAATACTTCTCAGAAACAATTTGCTCCAAAGAAGCCCTTTTTCTAGCCTTGAGGAACAGATACTACCTATAACGATGTGCATTTGTTCCAGAAGGAATGATAAAAGAGCCTAAACGGAGTCCATATAGTTCATTTTTCATTCATCACAAAATGAATGCAGAGAGGTTCCGGATGAAATGAGTGATATGCGTGGCATTCATTTCACACAGGCTGAAATGAATTTAGGCTGGCCGCGCAAACTTGTGCAGGATTGCGCCGTATAGGTGTTTCCATCCCAGTTATGAAAATGAATGGAGTAGTAGATACTGGTGAACCATTGTTCTGGTGAACCACCAGTTTCTGTTTGACCTCCTACCACTGTTGGTTGCTGCAACTACATACAGAAAAAAAGGTGAGATGGAATTTGGTATGATCCAACAAGCATTTACTACGTTCTTGAGCAAAACTTCATGCTCAGGATCACTGAACACAGAATTATTTATGCTTTACCTGTTAAGGGATCCTGGGTATGCGTTCTTGCTCTAAAAATATAATGCATGTCAGTGGACTGAAGGCACAGGAGGCAATGTGGAGACAACAATGTAAGATTGAAGTCAATACGTCCCTGGAGTCACCATCCCATTTCTTCCATGTTTGCTCCTTGATCAATTCACTGTCCAGTCTAATATTAGGTAAAGGTGACCCCTGACAATTAAGTCCAGTCGTGTCTGACTCTAGGGTGTGGTGCTCATCCCCATTTCAAAGCCGAAGAGCCAGCGTTGTCCGAAGACGCCTCCGTGGTCATGTGGCCGGCGTGACTCTCCTTGCCGCGGCGCATAGCATGCGGCTGGAACACGGAGCGCTGTTTACCTTCCCGCAAGCGGTACCTACTTATCTACTCACATTAACATGCTTTGGAACTGCTAGGTTGGCAGGAGCTGGCCAAGCAACGAGAGCTCCCCCCGTCGTGGATTCGAACTGCCGACCTTTCGATCGACAGCTCATGGTTCAGCGGTTTAACCCACTGTGCCACCCGCTGGCCTTAGTCTAATATTGCCATCCTCCTAACATTTGTGCCTCTGTTGTTCAAGTCTGGGCTATGCATTTCATATTGGAATTACAGTACAATACTTGCATATAGTTTGTACACGAATACCTGTATATACGCAGCTTCTGAATGCAGGGTGATTTACAGTACAGTATTCGATTCCTGAATGGGATATCACACAATTGGAACAACTCTAATGAATCAGCTTGTGCAGCACATTGAGGGAAGTTCAAAAACTGAACACATGTGTTCACTTTCCCAACAGCGCAGTGGCGCCAGCAGTGCGGGAGCCATGCGTTCACATAGTTTGGTACGATTCGCATTGCTTTTCAGGATGCTGCTCAGTTTGCCATTGTTAGAGTTAAGACTATGCCAGCCCCTCCCTCTCCTGCAATAAAAAATAAATAGCCTTGTATTTTGGTCTGACTTCCATTAAAAGGTAATTATTCTATTCTATTTCCCTTTTGTGGCTTTAAATTGAGGTTTGCTTGAATCCTTGGGCACCATCTCTTCAGCATAATTGCTTTCCCCCTGCTGCTTCCAGAGTGAAGGTTTGTGTACATAAAGTAAAGGTGACTATTTAGAAAAGGCTGCCTGCAGCTATTTAGCACTGTATAGCAGTGCTCCCAAATTACTAAGATGGGCTGCTAAGGAGTCAAACCTGGATGTGAGTTCAATCTAAATCTATGGGAGTTATTTGCAAGGAAATGTTTTAATAGAGTTGGGGTGTTAGTTCCGCTGGACCCAAGATTTCTGACTCAAGGGAAATGACTCAAGTGAACTGAGCCGAACCGTTAGATTTCAATTCTTGTCAGCTCTAACTGATTGACCCTTAGATCTTGGCATTCGAGAAGGTCTCCTAATACCATCAGTATTTAAAATTAAAATATGATTCTGCACTGCAAATGTGAACCACTTCTAGATCATGTTGACTCTCATGATTTCCCCCAAGGCAGTTTGAAAGTTGCAGATTTAAAAATGTGAAGAGGAACCTCCAAAGTAAACCCCCCCCCCAAGTATCAGCTACGCAAGAAAAACTCTCCAGGTCATGGAACCAGAAGGGTTCCCAATTTTTTTTTCTCAAGGGTCATGTGCTTTTAACAGCAAGCACAAATTCAACAGGTAAAGCTTTTCCCAGCATTCATATTCTGATTAATTTCTGCCTGTTCTACAGGTGTTACAGGCACAGGGAGCCTGCTAGAAAAAATGTTGGCAGCTTAGGGCCCAGTTCACGAACATAATAGACACAAACAGATAACAATGGGGTATAAACTTTTAGAGAAAGATCATGATAAACTTCCAAATTAGGAAGACACATTTTCGCCCATGAGTGTAAGTTAAAAATAGCCTATTTTGCCATTGGCAGTGGTGCGATGCTGGGAGCGCCGCCATGATCCCAGGTGCACCACCACCACCACCATGACTCACAGTTGTTCCCAATTCGCGGGAAGAACTTTAGTAGCGGTGTAACTACAGTGGAGCGCGTGGAGCGGGAGCTCCAGGCGCTCTGGCAGGCGGGGGGCGCGCTCGGGGGACTTACCCTCGGGAAGCGCGGCGTTGCCTCGGCCCTCCCTCGGCCCTCCCTCCCTCCCTGGAGCCTGTTCAGCTCCAAAATGAGCACAAAACAGGCGGGGGGCGCGTCGACATAACGCGAGGGGCGCGTCGACATGATGCGCGCAGGCCCCGCCCCCACGCACCGGGAGGGAGCCCGACGTCTCTGACTTTAAGAACTGCTGATGCAGAGCGTCACTTTCAAGGCCCTGAAGAAAATTATGCTCTGCACATCATTTGCAGTCAAGGAAAGGCCCTGCAAGGCTTGTCTTGTGTCAAAGAGAGTCCTCCACTGCTAGCTTCTCTCTGCTCAAAGTAAGACTGGGGTTTTTTTATTATTTATTTTTTGGCCTGACTGGCAGGAAAAGGAGTGTGCTGGAAAACAGTAATTGGGATTTTTGGATGCTCATATTGAATGCTCAGAACCCTTGAAATTTCTTGAGCATTCGGCTGAAACACCCTGGACATGCAGTGGGCTTACTCGTCACTCGTAATCTTGTGCAAGAAATTAAATCCGAAAGGACAAAGTAAATTTCACCGAAAAATGAAGCACAGATTATGCTGTTTGCCACCTTGGGGGGACGGGGACGGGGACTGGAGGACTCAACATGCCCTCTTTCAATTTCTGCAGTGTATATGACCATCTGCCTCATATCACCTTGATTCCATGTTGCCAGTACATATCAGAGAAAACATCGTGACTAGATACCCAGAATTATATTGTGGTCACAGTAATGTCCTTTACTGATTCCTTGGATGTCTTCACTGTCCTAAATTGGTGAGAACATTTAATGGAGCAGGGTCCATAGCTCAGTGTCAGAGCTCCTGCTCTGCCTAGACACCGGGTTTCGTCTTCTATTAGGCGATGTCAGGCTAGAAGGTCCAATGGCTTGACGGAGTATAAAGCAATTTCACATGTTCATATATGGATAAAAACCAACCTTCCTCAGGGACCATTAATAGACAGCAGGAGGACAGTTGCCCTTGAGCGATTACCATGAACATCAAAGGAAGACTTAAAACCTGCTATAAAATGCTCTATAAGAAAGAACGGTTCCAATTTAACAGGGTGAACTGAAGGTCTTGCATCGGGTGTGTGCTAAGGCAGATTAGCCCCAGATAGGTGTTCCTAACACCTGTGTTAGGAACACAGAACTGTGATTTATCTAGCGCAAAGTATGGAATACACATTTCTCTGCCAGCTCCCGCTTGTGTATTCATTTCAAATCAGTGACCTAGTCAAGGTTTCCAGACAAGCAATCAACAGTGGCCAGTTCTATCAGGGTCAGACGATATCATAATCACAGAACGCATTTCACGGGTAAGAAAGGGAGGCAGGCTTCCAGAGGCACGGATCAGGAAGTCTGGTCTTCCTCGGGGTTTTAGATTCCATCTTTCTGAGTGGGGAACATGGAAACACTGGCACAAATATGGTCCCACTCGCTGACGTTGTACATTTCTCTCTCCAACAAGATTCCACACTGTTGTGGTATTTGTGCAAACACTGAAACATCAGCCTGGTACTGATTGGGTAGAAACGATATACACAATTGGCCCTGCCCAGCTGATTCACACTTGTTCTGCAGAGTGTGGACACTTGCTATAGAAAACAGCTCTCATGTGTGCATGGAATGTGTGAATGGGACCTGCGATTCCTCTCTTGTCCTTCTCTTCCTTTTCCAGTCCTGGGAATGGAAAGAGAAGGAGGGGCAGTGGAGGCAAGTAGGTAGACAAAGGTGGGCATCCCCCATGAATCTGCTGCCTGAGGCAACCACTCCAGTTGGCCTCATGTATGGGCCAGCCCTCATAGCATTCCACTCTAGCAGGCAGCCACTGTCTTTTCCCCTAGAAGTCGTAACATGCTGATGTATGTACTGTACTGTAATTCTATTGGGGGTGGGGTGGGGTGGGGTGGGGTGGGGGACAGAAGCTAACCAGAAAAGCACCACCACTGCTGCTAAGACCTTGATGTTTTGTCTCCCTAAGCCACTGATACGGCTCTGTAAAAAACTACATGCAAATAGGACAGTGAAATAGGGTCGGAGATACATCTCATCTCTATGGAGTCTGTCCCAGAGAGGAGCAGAGCAAAAACTGCTGTACTGTATTAATATATAACATTTCCAACTTTGTTCCCATGACCCTAACTCAAAGAGCTTTATAGGAATCGCTCCTAATTCTCAATGCTATTGTAATCCAAAAATAAATTGTTGGCAGTTATGCAATGCACAAGAACTTTATAGTACAGTTTCTAATATTGAAGTCAGCATGCTAATACAATTCAGCTCCCTGGCAACCTACCCCCAAACCCCACTCATTACCTGGAAGCTGTGCAAACCTTCCCACTTAGAAGATATCTCAGAGCAAGATAGAGAAACTCACCTTCAACCTTATCCCAAACTACAAACTCATTTGGGATCCTCCCTGCATCCCAACAAAGCATTAGCCTCATGAGAGGCTGGTGAAGAGTCAGCTTTTTGCAGTGTCTACAACCATAAGAACATAAGAAGAACCCTGTTGGATCAGGCCAAAGGCCCATCTAGTCCAGCTTCCTGTATCACATAGTGGCCCCACCAGATGCCTCAGGGAGTACACAGCCAACAAGATAACCTGTTTCCTGTTGTCACTCCCTTTTGCACCTGGCACAGAGAAAACCTGCTTCTAAAGCCAGGAGGTTGCTTATGGCTTGTAACCTGTGATGGTCTTTTCCTCCATGAATCTATCTAAACCCCTTTTAAAGGCATCTAGGCCAGGTGCCATCACCACATCCTGTGGCAAGGAGTTCCACTGATGAATTACACGTTGGGTGAAGAAATATTTTCTTTTGTCCGTGCAAGGGAACTATATTCCCTTTCAGCTCTAGCACATGAGGTGACCTGGCTCAGGCCCACACCACCATATTTCCGTGTCTGCTGCCAGCAAAACCTCTCCATAAAATCAGCCAACAACATCACCTGTCATCCTTGAACTGTTTGCATTTACAAGCACTGTCCTCAGCAGGAAGGGAAACACTGACAAGATCAGGGGAGGGAGCAGGAGGAGGTGAGAGGGCTTCCTCAACACCCACCCACCCCCATCACTGGAGCTCTCGCAGACAACCAAAGATTCTAACTAAGAACGAAAAGGTGGGAGGTGTCTGTATGTGTGTTTATAGAGGTGTGTATAAAAACCTTTCTCCAGCTTTCCACTGAGCCATGACCTGGTTTCTTCAGAAACTGCTATTTTCGTGCTTTCTAAGCAAGTCCGTGAGACAATAGCTTGCATGTCAAATAGAGCTGGCTGTGGAGGTAGGAAAGGCTCTGCCTGAAATGGCATTCTGTTCCCTTTCCCCTCATTGCTTCTAAGCCCCTTAAATTCTTGCTATTTTTAAGAGGAATATCCACATAGCTATCGCCTGCAAAGTGGAGTTATGCTGATGCATGGGGACAGAGGAGGAAAGTACCTTTGCCTTTTTTATTCCAGGAATGGCTTGATTTGTGCCAGTACATTTTGAACTATGTGCTACAAGAAATAAACTAAATAAATAATTACAGGCCCATGGGAGCCGCCGCCGCTGCCGCTGCCGCCACCACCACCACCATCACCATCACCACCACCACCACTAAAAATAATACAAGGGATGAGCAAGAAAAATATTAATTTCTTTTCTTTTTCATTTATGATGTCAGTTTCATTTCAACATTACTTTCACGCATTTTTATTTTCCTCATGAAAAAAATGGCTTGCAGACTGCCATGTTACAAGAGTTTCCTTTTTTCCCTATTAATCTGAAAATTAATGGCAACAAATGGGTTCCCCCCCCCATGGACCCACCCCCATGTGTTATCATTTGTTATGCGCTGCATTCATTTCCAGCCACTCAACATGGATGGACCCCGTTCATATGGGGTTACATTCATTCTGAAAATGAATGCACATATCTACAAAGCAGCCACATATAGAAGTTCCGGTGTGTCTCTGTATGATTTACTACTCTGGTTTTTTCTCCTTCCTAATCAGCCTCTTCCACAGGAGGTTGTTAATTTTGCTGGGCGTCTGCATTAGGTGTGATCAGATCATTTAAACAGGAGGCAGGAGGTCTAGCTCCGTCAGTAGAGCTGCAGCCTCATATGCCTGAAGATCAAGGTCGGCAGTTCAAGACTCCCGGAAGAATCCGCGAGCAGTCGAAGAGCTGTCGCCACTGACATGCTGCAGCTGCAGCTGGCACTCTGTGAGGGGGAGTTGTCTGTCAGTCAACACATGTGAGGTGAATGCCTGAGAGGCCAGACCATGAGAGAAAACACCTGGAAAATAGTGTTCTATGAAAGACTAGGACATTTATTGTAAAATGTAAAAACCACTTGGTTTAGAATTGCCTGCCTATGTAAACTGCCTTGGATTAAAGTCAGAGGAGAAATCCAATGACCGAGAAAGGTGGTATATACCGGTAAATACTGTATATTAATATTATGGTTCAACACAGGAGAAATACTCAAAGCAGCAAATTGTGCAAAAATAAAGGAAGCAACCTCCTCTGAAAGCTAATAATTCTGACATTTTCATATGCTAAAGGTAAAGTGAATCGTGTCACCAATTTTAATTCCGGAAAAGAGTACCCAAAGTGGGGGTGGACCATAGCTCAATCGTACATTGCATGTTTTTTTTTTGTTTTTTTTAATACCACCCTTCCTCAAGGAGCTCAGAGTGGTGTACATATTTCCTCCCCTCCTTTTTGTCTTCACAACAACCCTGTGAGGTAGGTGGGGCTGAGAGATAGTGACTGGCCCAAGGTCACCCAGGAAGCTTCGTGGATGAGCGGGGATTTGAACCTGGATCTTCCAGGTCTAAGTCCGACTCCCAAACCACTACACCATCCTGGCTCTGTAATGTGGCTACTGGCTACTTTTGTCATGTAGAGGGCCTCAGGTTTAACCACGAGCTTCTTCAGGTGGGATGGATAAGACCCCTGTCTGTCTGAAACCCTGGAGAGCTGCAGCCAGTCAGTGTAGACCCAGTGGTTCTCAAACTATGGGTCATGACCCACCATTGAAAACCTTAGCTGTCCCCTGCCCCCTTAAGGGGCGGGGACAGCATGGTGGCAGCAGCGATCCAGGGGATCTCCGCCACCGCAAAATTGCCCGAAACTGCCATTGTGGCACTTACCCGGGCTTGGGGGAGCTTCGGGGAGGCCTGTATGACCCTCTGCAGGCCTCCCCGATCTTCGGATCGCCGCAAAACGGCAATCTTCGGGTACTTCTGGGTTTTTCCCTAAAAATGATAACCCAGACCAGGATATCTTAAAACAACCTTTACCCATGCAAGCCAACCTCAGGTCTAGTAAGATTGACATCCCAGGCTCTGCTCTCTCACCCACGATTAGTTCAAATGATTCTCTCCTCTGCTGGTGCTTCATATGTTATCAAGCTGCTGTGCTGTCTTCTGTCTGTCTTGGGATTTTATTGTGTTCTTTTAAAAGTACAGGCTGCCTTGTGAAGATTTGATCAGACAAAGAAGGGCATAAATATGTTATAAACTAAATTCTTGTTCTTGTATCTGCAGAACCCAAGAAAAAGAAAAAAGAAGGCAAGAAACAAGAGAAGATACTGGATTAGAGAAGCTGTGCTAGACTGAGTGGGAAAGGGACTTCCTCGAATGTAATCAGTTAACATGTTTCATTGACACCTAGGCGTTTTTCCAGAAGTTATTTATAGCCTAATTGTACAATAGGAAGAAATAAACATACAAATATACCCTCTTTCTTCTTCTTTTTTACTTTTTACTCTAGACTTTTAAATATATAATCTTAACAGCATTTGTAGAAATCTGCAATAAAGGGCAGTAATGTCATTTAGTACACAATTATTGTATATTGGAAAGCATAGATTTGAATTCAATCCCAACTTCCCCTTTCCTTTCTCCGAGTCCCAACCTTAAAGCCTGGCTCTGCTTGCTAAGGGCAGGATTTGTGACCCCCATGGATCTCCAAGATGTTTTCAATAAAGGTTCTATGACGTCACCATGGTCTCTGTCCATATGCTGTGGAGATAGGCTACCTTGTGTGTAAAACAGACTGAACTCCCCCCCCCTATTTTTTTTTTGAACTGGTTTAGTTTTATAATAGTAAGGGGGTGTATCTGTCCCCAGATTGTACCTGCACTGAAATAACTAACTTGGTTGTAATTTACACCTTTTAATAAAACAATTTAAGGCTCTAGTCCATAATGCTTTTTATGTACATCCTGAGCATGTTTATCTTTCCTGTGATGAAACTAATGGCTGGAAAGTGTTCTCACTGAAATAATGTTTGTATCAGAGGTTTCCTCATTCAACTATTATGAACTGTGAAACCAAAGTTGCAATGCCAAGAATGGCTCTTCTTTAAACTAGGATATTGTGGTGCCAGACATGATCAGGCGTTCCCAACCTATGGTACGCTTACCCCTGGAAGTTAGAGAAGAACAGGTCCATGTAGCAAGCTGCTGGTGGATTTATCTGCAGAAACATGACCTATAACGCTAATGAAAAGATAACTTTTCAAAATACGTATGCTGTTGCCCCAATTATTATGTCAACTGGGAACCTTCCATTTATTGCTGTCATATCTATCTATTGTTTTAATCTATCAAGTGTTTATTGTGGGAATTCTCTCAACAGTCCTGTAAGGTAGGCTGCTCTTATACCCAGTTTACAGATAATGCTGATAGTGTCATGCCCAGGGCCATACAAACCAATAAATCTTTATGGCAGACTTATTAAGAGCAATCCTTCCACCTCCAATGCTAACTCAATATGTAGAACCAGTCCAATTCTGTTTAGTCCACTGTCCACAGTAACAGTGGTCAGTGTTGTTGTTTTAAATTTATTAAACTGCAAGTTTGAATCCCTCTCTTTGTGTAAAGCAAGTTTAAGAACCAAAGATTTGCCTTGTTGGATTTGGTCAAAACTCCATCAAGCCCAGCACGCTCTCCCTTTCTCCCCTCCAACAATGGCCAGCTAAATCCCCCTGGGAGGCTCACTAGCAGGGCACAATAGGAACAGCTATCCACTGTGACAGTTGCTCTGTGCAACATGCCATGATTGCTACCTTCTAAAATGTAATATTGCCAGAACCACTGTGCCCTGCATTGACTTATGTAAACCTGTCGAATTTCTCTGGTTGAAATATTGATGAAAGCTGGCATTTCAAAACAACAGAGTTCTACAGAAAGCACAGCTGCCCCACGAACGAAGGTAAGTGGATCAGTTTTGCAGCACTGCCACAGGATTATTTGAGAAGGTTTATGAAAACACATTAGAATGCTCCAAGCTGCCTCTTTCAAAGGAAGTGTCTCTCTCTCTCGTCAAAAGTTGAGAGTTCTCAGAAAACATATCTTTGACCTTGAAAAGCAAAGATACTTCCAAATGTTGTTTTGAATGCACAAATACTCACACTGGATGCTGGATCAGGCCACTAGTCCTTGTAGTTCAGCACCTCCAAGGCCAAGCAGTGGGCAACTCCTCCCACTCCATGGATTGGAAAACGAAGAGTGGGACAAATGGAAGTGTGGAGGAGAGGAAAACAGTGGACTAGATGGCACACCACCAGGTAAGGGGGGTAGCATTTGACACACTACCTATGAACCCTGAATGATGAGCCCTGCTGAATGAGACCAAAGGCCCTTCTAGTCTAGTATTCTGTCTCCCACAGTGGCCAACCGGAAGGCCACAAGTGAGGGATGAAGGCATACTCCTCTCTACCACTAGCCAATGAGTGAGCTGGTAAGGGAAGCCAAGGCTGAAGGCTGTTGTGATTACTCACAATCTTGTTTATTGTAAAGTCAAGAGGCTCTCAGGATGTGACCTTGTTGACAGGTTCAAACCTGCTGTCCAAGCAAGGTGTGGTTGGCTGTGGAATTTTGCAACAGGCAAGTCCTCTCCTAAGCCAGTCAGTGATAGGATGGGGTTGCTCGGATGAACCAAAGTTTGGCCATGTACCCTGAAGTCGGAGGGACCTCATGCTTCCTTGCCATCTGCCTAAGCAACCTACCGTGAGACAGGTCTGGGTCATGCATGGCTGGCATGCACCCAACATCAAGCATATATGTAAACAAATGTGTCAGGCAACACTACATGCATACAAGCCATACACACATAGAGTCTGTGCACGCAGAATTCATGAATATGTCTCTGTCAGGAGCAAGGAGAGCAGCAGGATCCTCCTCCACACAAACCTCCTACTTATATTTACAAAAGCTGCAGGAGTTCACCTCCTTGCAGAGCAATTAGCAGCTATCTTGCAAACTGCAGGAGCTCAGCTCTTTGCAGGGCAATTAGCAGCTATCTGATTTTTGAATAGCCTCAGGGCTTTAACCAATTGGTTATCTCAGGGGTTCTCAACCCCTTTCCGGCTAAGTACCACCTCTGGCACCACTCTCCTGCTGCGTACCACCAGAAGTGACTGGCGATGACATCATCGCCATTTACCTCTGGGTTTTCATAGACCAGAAAATGCAGGTAGGAGGCTCTGGGCAGGTGGGAGGGCCTTTCTCAGCATTCCCAAGAGTCTTAGGCAAAGGCAGGAGCCTCTCAGGAGCGAAAACGCACCACTGAAAGCACCGTGTCGGAGCAGGGTTCCGGTGTTCCGGCAGTTTGAGTACCACCAGCAGTCGGCTGAAGTACCACTGGTGGTACTAGTACCACTGGTTGAGAACCTCTGTCCTACAGAGTTTCCAACTTTGGGAAAAGGGCTCAAGTATAGCCGCCTTGGGTCCCTTTGGGGAGAAAGGCGGGGTAAAAATATTGTAAATAAAACAAATAATAAGTATACATCAATGGCATCATACCTGTGACAGGTTACAGTATATAGAAATGTATATTAGTGTTGGTGACGTAATGTAAAAGATGCTGACTTCTCCCATATTAAGAGAACGGATGCATACATAAGAGGAAATGGGGGGGGGGGAATGTGACTGAAACTGGACTCACAATGATGTGATAGAAATATCTTTTTGACCTTTTAAACAAGGCAAAAGGAAGGAGCGTCATAGTTTTGCTTTCACTGTACATTTAGGAATTTGATCTGAATGACTGCAAATATGAAAATATCTCTTCTCCCCCCCCCCTTTTTTTTAGTTGCATGAATGATGAATGAAGCGCTGGGTAGAGACCAAGCAGGCTTCTCCGCCTCAAGGAGAGAACCCACAACCTCCTGCTTTTAGACATTCTAGGCACTCATGCCATCAAATGCTTCACGGTTCTCTCCTCGCATCTTCTGCCCCAAGCACAATCAAGGCAGATGCAAGGCAATAATGTTGACAAGCTTTTGATTGTTGCGAACACGCTCAATCCCGAGCGCGGCACCATACTTGGGCTAACTCACTCCAGACCACCCAGTCTGGTCTTAAGTGGCTGGCATGGAGTGTTTCTCCTTACAAAAGCAACTTCCCAGCCAGGACATTCTGACTTTACTCAGGCCAACTAGGCCAAGGCATCAAAGCCAGGGGCTCAATAGTGCCAGTAATTACTCCTGGGACATCCTGCTGTGTGCCTGGCATTGTTCTGTCTCAAAGAGGAGCAAATCCCATCGTCTTTATCACCACAGGCACCATCCACCATCCTGTTACAAGTTCCTAAAAGCCCCCCCCCCCGAGCCATGGGGTTGTGGACAACTTCTGATGGAACCCTAAAGAGGGAAAGCTTCCCAAGGCAACCCACTCCAGAATATCACCCTTCCCTGCCAGGTCCCCCATAATACAGACGATCTCATTGCTATGCAGTCTCTGCAAAAAACTATTTTCTCTAACCGGGGTGGGTGGGGGTGGGGGTGGACAACCCTGATTGCATTTCTATAGACATTTTGCCATGTCATTCAGTTCTCAGACTTTGTCCTTGACAGAGACTGAAAGTAATGGGAAAGGAGAAAAACGAAGCCTCTTTCAGGGGGGTTAAGTGACCCACAGCCCAATCCTATGCATGTCTACTCTGAAGTAAATCTCACTGAGTTCAATGGAGCTCGCTCCCAGGTAGGCATCCATAGCACTGCATTGCAACCTGAGTGTGGGGATGTAGAGATGTGTGGAATTGAGACTGCAGATGCTGCAGTGGTGGGGGAATTAACTATATTATTAGGTAGCATTCAAGTGGTCCATCCCAGGTTGTGTGTACTGTACTTGCAGAGACAGGTGGGGTGGGGTAGGGTGGCATGTGAATCCCTCCCCACTTGATGGGTCAGATCACCTGACACAGATCGTCCAATCCAACATACACCTTGTGCACGTGTCGGGTCACTATCCCCAAGCTGGAAAGGCCCATGTGCATTTTGTATATGTGTAAGCTGTACAACCAGGCAGCTGAATGTATAGAGGTTGGGAGAAAGAACAGCAGGTGCCCTCTTGATTCTCCCTTCAGACACTTCCTGAATTCCTAAGGAGGGTTGCACCCTCCTTTGAAGGATGCTCTTGAAAGAGAACTACAGCAGCTCCGAATGTGACAATGTATAATGGTGGGTTATTGGGAAAAATAAAAACAATCCTTTACAGCACCTGTGGATATTTTCTCTTGTTTTCATTTGTCACTGAGGTGTCTCAGGAGGAGAACAAGTCCAGGGCTTTTCCTTTGCCGCCTCCTCCTCTCTGGGAGCAAGGAAGCCCCAAATGGTAGGGATGCAGTCAAGGGGGAGCCAGGGAGATCAGAGCTCCAGAATGTCTTTCCACAGCAGGAGCCCTCCGGTGCTGCCTTTGAAACTGTTTTCAAAGACCTGAGCTGAGAAGATCCGGCTCAGCAGGAGGCAAGATGAGAAATTTGCCTAGGAGCATATGTTAAGATCGATGTATGCCGTTGTCTTTCCCAAAGGCTGCCTGAAAGACAGTACAGTATGTTCCAGGAAGGCTACAATTCTGTGGGAATTTACCTGGGAATAAATCTATCCTACTGCGTGCAGTGAGACTTACTTTTGAATAAATATGCATGGGCTAGCACTCTAATATACTTTCTATATTTATCTGAGATATTTTAACATTCCATTCTTCAATTTTTATGCATTCGTTTTAAACTACTGCATCCCACTCCATGAGCTTGGGAGGAAATGAGATAAATCTTTAAAAGAAGTACTGTATATAAGTTTCAAAGTAGGTATACGTGGCAGGAGAAGAAAACACTCTAATGAAGACATTTAAACTTATTTGTTGTATCGTCTTAGGGGGTGTGGTTATGGGTGTGTGTGTCACAATGAGCTCCTATACTTCAAATTTTACCACAACAGTACCACTGAATAGAAGACAGTCTGCTCCTTTCCCTAGCATCCCAAGTAGATGAAAGGGGGTTCAGTTGCACGTTTTCACTGGCCAAGGGGGCAATCTGTGGATCACATCCAAAATATGCACAATTGAAGTTGTCTAAGGCTGCATACATTTTACAGAGACTATACCACAAGTCTGCTCCTCTGTAGTTTGGAAACTAATACTATTATGATAGTAACCTGAAGGTGTTGAGCAAAATCTGGTCAGATATGGCTTTTATTTGGAGAGGGCTTTTATTTGGTGGTGGTGGTGGTGGTGGTGGATGGAATTACGCTTTCATTTTTAGGCCCCCAAGGCTAACCATACCTTTGCATGCTCTCAGGGTCCCGGGAAGACTCCAACACTCTGATTTTTCAAGTAGCTCCAATTCCTCCTCTCCTACTATTATTATCAACAGCGTGTCTGGCTGTCACTTCTGAAGCATAGCAGGCTTTAGGGCCGGAGTGTGGTGGAAAACACACACAGGTGTCTATGATAAGGAATGTTTTGTCAGTGGATAGATTCGTGTGTGGCCTGGTACCATCCCTGCTACTCTCTTACTTATCAGTGCAGCTTCTGAAATAAGCAAGTGTTTCGGCCGACCAATAGGGGAATAAAAAGGCTAGTCTGTTTTGCTCTGGAATAGGGTATGCTCAGGAGACAAACTCTTCTGCAATAATGGTTGCTAAAGGGCAGAGAAAAGATGAGGACACTAATAAAGACAGATTCCACAGTTCATAGTCTGCAGCAATATTTAGCTGTTCCTTCCCTTTCTATCCCACCTTCTTGCCAATAGGCACCCATAGCAGCTCGCAGCCTAGAAATTACAATGCACACAAGATCCACCAAACAAACTCATAAAAGTGGACAAGTAGAAAAAGAGCAGATAAGAGAATCAGGAGTAACAAATCACAAGCCATTGTGGGCCCACATCCATTCATAATTTTGGTGGAACAAACAGGTATTCCTTACCTTCCTGAAAATGCGACCAGGTGGGGCTCAGTCTAGAAAGGGGATGCCAAAGGTGTGGTGCAACTTGCGAGAAGACCCTACACTCCATAGTAAGCTTGCTGCTGATCAAGAAGGCATAAGAGGCAAGGCTTCCATTGACTATCTCAATGAGTCTGATATGGAAGACAGCAGTCTTAGGAACTAGCCACAGATCCTACGACCCTGCATGCCACATGCTCGAGGCATGGGGCAAGAATTCAGTGCAGGGGTGCTCAACTACAGGGCTGAGTGGCTGGTGAAGTGAGCTGAAAAGTTTGTTTTCAGCGGCAAGTTAACCTGGTAGCCAAAACTGCAGCTGCATTAGTGCTGGCAGGACAGCAAAACTGCCCTGCCCTCACTGGAGCCAGAGGCTCCTACGCCTGTCCATGACGGGGAGGAGCTCTGCACAAGGTCTGCACCCAACAAAAGAGGCAGCTGCGCAGGACAGGCCTTCCTCTGGGGCCTTGTCGGAATCCTTCTCTCCTTTGTCCCCAATGGACTACAGGCAGGCTGCAGCTGCCACACACCCCCATGCCTGTCTCAACCTAAGTGCAAAAGGTAATGGTGATCCCCTGACGATTAAGTCCAGTTGTGTCCGACTCTAGGGTGTGGTGCTCATCCCCATTTCAAAGCCGAAGAGCCAGCATTGTCCGAAGACGCCTCCGTGGTCATGTGGCCGGCATGACTCTCCTTGCCGCAGTGCATAGCATGCGGCTTGAACACAGAGCGCTGTTTACCTTCCCACAAGCGGTACCTATTTATCTACTCACATTAACATGCTTTGGAACTGCTAGGTTGGCAGGAGCTGGCCAAGCAACGAGAGCTCACCCCATCGCGGATTTGAACTGCCGACCTTTCGATTGACAGCTCATGGTTCAGCGGTTTAACCCACTGCGCCACCCGCTGGCCTAAGTGGCCAGGGTCCAATTCTCCTTCCTTCTAAGCGTGGTTTCCCACCTGCTGGTGAGTGTGCTTTTATTTTCACAGTGAGCGGGCAGAAGGAAGAGAACATTGCTCTCTCTCCAGTGCTATGCTCTCTTTTCTCACCCCCTTCCTTTCTTCTCACCCCTCTTACCTCCAGCAGTTCTCTCTCTCTCTCTCTCTCTCTCTCTCTCTCTCTCTCTCTCTCTCTCACTCCCTTCACTACCCCGGTTTGCTCTGCTGTTGTCCCATCTCTTCTCCCCCAAATGCTCCAGCCTTGCTTTTTCCCTTGATCTCTGTCTTGGAATGAACCTGTATGGTTCACATTTTTACTTAGACTTTTGAGTTGACTTGCAGGCTTTATATTTCCAGAAAAAGAGGGAGAGGGGCTTACTAATTTTTGACTTTCTTCCTTCGTCTAAGAGCACCCTTCTGCATATTAAACCCATCTCATCCTTTTCAGGGCTGATCGAAGTCTGCAAGTAAAGTATTACTCTAGATTTTAAAAACTGCAGATTATTGTGGCCCCTACAACATGGTCTATATCCTGTCTTTTTGTTAGCCATCTGTCTGATGAAGTTATGTAGATCTCAAAAGCTTAGAGCCCAATCCTATCCTTCTCCCCCCTCACCAGTCGATGCAGCTGCGCCAAAAAGGCGCACACTCTATCCAGAAGGGGGGGGCAGATCAGGAGGCTTTGGAGTGGAAAGGGGAATTATTTCCTCTTACCTCTCCATAAGCCTCCCTTCCCATTCTGCAATGGAATCCTCGGACCTGTTCCCGCTCTGTAGCTGGTGCAAGTCTGGGGAGAAGAAAGGTTGGGAGACTTGAAAAAGGGGGGATAGAATCCAGCACGCACTGTTGCTGCCTTATCCACCCCAACCCCTCCCACTGCCTCCCTGCCCCCACTCCTCCCCCTCCCCTCCTTCACTGCCTTCTCCGGCAGGTACAGCACCGTCAGCAGGGTTGGAGTGCTGCTGTCTCTTGCAGCAGTGCTCTGAAAATAGCCGCCGACAGAGCGCTCTGTCGGCAGTCATTTTATGACAGCAGAACTCAAACCCTTCCGCAGTACAGCCCAATCCTGGATAGGATTGGGCTATCATTCTTTGATACTTTGTTATTGTGGGAATGGCCACAAAGCAAACCTCTTCTAGCTTAGGGCACAATTGCAGAATAGGGAAGAAAACCAGCCCTGTCTCTCGCCATCCAGTACAACCTCCCAGAGCTGCACATACTTTAGTTTGAGCCTCAGCAGCCATGCAGGGAACTGCTATTGTGCAACTCTTCCAAAAACAGTTGATTTTGGGGGGGATTTCAAGGAACAGGGGAAGGATTTTGGACTCCATTACGTTCCTGATACTGTCATCAGCTGAAATGTGATCGGGTTTGCTCACTTGGAATGGGCCTTTCAGAAACGAGAGGTTTTTCTTTGGGAGAGAGGAATTGCACCATTTGCTGAGCCCAATCAAGTCAAAAATAGCAGAGCTGCAAAATGGCCAACAGTCTGGGTTTCATCTTCAAGAACAAACCCAGCAGGGCTTCAAAGAAAATAACGTTTTGTTCTCTGGGCAGCTATGTGCTGTTCTTTGGACTGACTTCTACATCCCAGCCATCGGGATGAAGGTTCTTTTCCAACCCCACCTGGGGAATGAGAGTTGGCCTCATGAACTGGATCCTATAAAATTGGGGGGACCATCTTTACTGCTGAGTAAAGCAGAGCCATAAAATGGAGAAAAGATTGATGGGGGGAAAGCTGGAAAGGTGCAACCTGTACCATGAAATAAATTCTGCATTTTCAATTATGCTCTTGCATAAACATGCCACGACAGGGAAGCGAGTCAGGCTGCCACATCAAAGAGAATGTGGAATTTGACTTTGCTTTCCTTGGTGAGATACCATCTCAAGAAGCCCCCAGACTGTCTTCAGCTATCAAGAAAATAAACATATACTTTAAATAAATGCTTCAGCTCTACTCTGAGAATGTGGCTTCGGGAAAGATTTTTCGCAGTCACTCGTTGCTGCCAATGTCTTTTCCAGGCTCTCCGAGGAACGAAGAAAAAAACTGGAATCTTTCGCTCTGGTTCTAAAAGTGAAGGCATCAGGACTCAAGGCTGTTTGGAAATCACCCTTTGGACCAGTGGAAGCTCATCCCCCATGGTCAATGTACCGATGGTCATTGTGGTGTAGTGGATAGAGGAGGGGCCAACTACTAGCAGCCCCTGAGCTAGGTCTGGTCTTTGGGTGGCTCCACTGCCAAAAGCAACACAGCAAACAGGAATGTGGACAAGCAGCACCTGTGGCAATAAAACTTGGCAGAAGGCTGGTTGTGGGACTGAGAGGGCTCTAGCCCACTCCGTTGTCAAAGTGGCCCTCCTGCAAAACATGGCACAGACCAAAGGAATCGGCTGTCTGGTTAGAACTAAGGACGCCGGAGTTCGCATCCCCATTCAACTCATAGGGTGTCTCTGGGCCCATCTCTATTTCTCAGCTTATATTTCTCTATTTCTCAGGGCTGTTGCAATAACCCCCAGATATATTGGTCTGAGCTCCTTGGGGGAAGATGGAAAGCCTCAGGAAACCAATAAAAGATCTCATTCCCAATGGGTTGGATTTGGCTGTGGTGACTGAATGGTAGGTGAAGGCACTCTGCATGTGTCCAGAAACACTCTCTTCTTCAGGCCTATTTGGTTCAATTCTCACTTGTTTCAAAACAAATGCCTATGGGCACCCAATGAACTAAAGGGCATAAGCCCCATTTGGTCTTTTAGTTTCCGCATTACTGCTTCTGCAAAAGACTTGTGCAAACCATGAGCTTTTGTTTTGTTTTCAAAAAGTGCTTTTTAAACACCTGAGCCCCGTGCTATAACTATGAGTACAGACCTACATACCTGGTATATCCAGACAGCTCTGTGTGTTTATTGAAACCTTTCCTTTCAGAAACACACCTTTCAGAGGCTGACCCAAATTTGCATATCACCTTTAGATTTTATAAACCCTGACTGTTGGAACACCTTCAACATGTCCGCCCTCCTATTCCTTTGTTTATCTTCTGGCCTGATGAAGAATTCTGTAAGTCTCAGAAGCTTGCTGTTTGAGGCTTTCAGCCCAATCCTAACTACCCCCCTCCACCAATGTTGCCACACCAATGGAGTGCACACTACATTCTGGGGCGGGGGCAGTCTCAGAGGTCACATTGAGGTAAGGAAACTTTTGTTCCCTTACCTCGGTGCAAGCCTCTGCTGTCCCAATGGGTCTCCTTGGGTCTGCGCCAGCCACTTTGCTGGCGCAAGTCCAAGGAGAGTAAGGGAGAGGAAATAGAGGAAAGAATGGGGATAGGATCCTGGGGCATGCCGGTGCTGCAGCATATCTGCTGGTTAGAATTGAGCCATTTGTTATTTTTTGCTTGATCATTCTAAAAGCATTGTTCAATTTTGGATTGTGTGTGTTTCTGTTTTTGTTTCCATCCCCTAAGTTTTAAAAGTATTTTGCTCTGTGGCATGGAGGGAACCGAGCTCTTGTTTAAAAATAGCAAGACAAGTCCCTGTTTTAGCTCACAACGCAATAGTATGTTTTGGGGGTTACTATTGTGTGTATGGTTCTTCCTCTGCAACAAATGGTAGAGTCCTGAAAAACAAACAGATTTTTACAACTGCATGAGCCTGACGATAAAACTTTACTACAAGGCTCCTGTTTTATTGCCGAGGAGATCGTGAACTCCAGAAGAAACGGAATGAAAAGAAAGATGGAACGGCTCCTGGGCATTAGTAATGAGATACAGTCAGTCTTTCTCTCTTCCTGTTTCTGAAGCAAAATCCAGCTTCAGTTGGCAGGATGAACCAAAGTTCGATGCCCAGCACTGGAGTGATTTCCCATGGTCGAGAGAGCTGGTTGAGTTCTCCAGCATAAATAATTCAAGGAGCATAGGACATTGCTTATCACCAAGTGTGCATCTGGCGAGCCTAGTATGGCTGCAACGCTCCTCCAAATATCTCAGCCACAGACCTTTTTTTAAAAAAAAGGTCTTGACTCATGGGAACACACCACTGAGTTACAGCAATGCCCTGCTTGTCAAGGGACCCTTAACTTTCTTTCATATACGATGACTTATACAATGGCTAACATAAGAAGAGCCCTGCTGGATCAGGCCAAGGGCCCATCTAGTCCAGCTTCCTGTATCTCACAGTGGCCCCACCAGATGCCTCTGGGAGCACTCAATTCAAGACAACACCTGTATCCTGTTGCTACTCCCTTGCATTTTGTATTTAGAGATAGGCTACCTCTAAAACCCGGAGGTTGCATATGGTCATCGTGGCTTGTAACCTGTGATGGACTTTTCCTCCATAAATCTGTCAAATGCCCTTTTAAAGGCATCTAGACCAGGTGCCACCACAAAAACCTGTGGCAAGGAGTACCTCACACAGCATTTGGAGGGCCATGCCCATAGCAGACACTGAAGTACTGATAGAATGTGCTTTCAGCAAGCCACACCTGTTCTGATGAGCTGAAGCTTCTGAACTGTCACCATGGGCAGACTGTGTGCCAATCTGCACCATTTTACAATTGTTCGGGGATTATATAATGAGGTTTCTTCTCTCCTTTCTGCTATGCACCACCGTTTTAAACCATTTTCAGGCAGTCATATAGCACTATGCAGGGAATTCTGTACAGTCTGTTGTCAGATGGCAGATAAATTATTTGTGCATGCACATGTCCATTATTCAGTTAGCGCTTTTACGAGAGCTGTCTCTATCACCACAACGACCAGCACAAATGGCTTTAACTCTATGTTTTGACTGAATTCAGAATCTGAGCAGGTGGTACTAAGGGCCGGACCAGACTGGGTATCATAACAGATCCTGATCTCTTTGCTAATCCAGCTGGAATCAAAGTCAGAGGCACTGTGTCACCAAGATGATGGAGGGATGTTTTGCGTTGCTGCTACCAACTGTGAGCATAATAGGAGGCTTCACTGTCTAGGCGTTTTGGCGTGCTTCACTACAACTAAATTTATTTTCAAGAGGGCCCTATAATTCCACTGTGGACATTGGACTGTTTCAGACAAGGTTTAAAAAAATATGCCTGCCTGTTCCATCTTGCTTTAATTTCCCCCTCTGCTCTCATTTCACAAGCCCATTCCATCTGCCGTCTCCCTGCTTCCTTCAATCTTCCTACTTCCTTCAACCATCCAGATCCTGGGCCAGTTCGAATGATACTTTATCACCCGAACCAGTGCTACACGTTAAATAATTTGTATGCTCATGGTGTGCGCATAGTCCTGGCCTCTCCCCTTGTATCCGGGAAAAAATAGGGCTTTGCCCGTAACTGTGTGATTAAACAATGGCTAATAAACGGACACGACTGGACTTGTCAGGGGTCACCTTTACTTTTACCTAATAAACATGTAGTTCACATGTGATAGGCTGCTAAAAATGGAAAGGGGTGATTCAGATGAGCTGCCCCCCCCCATGCAATTTCAGGAAAAAAAAAACCCACCCAATTCCCTGGACAGGATGGCAGACCCTGAACATGTACATCATTTAACACTTGGAGACAATTTGGTAGTCATGAATCTCCTGAACCAGCCCCTTGTTGGGAAAGATGAAGTTCTTTAGAGATTGCCTTTTGACTGCTTCAACACCAAAACAAATGAGATCTTAGGGCAGTGGTTCCCAAACTGGGAGGCATGGCTTCCAGGGGAACAGTGGAGTGCCACAGAATCCTCTCGGAATACAGTGCAATGCCAATTGGCAGGCATCAACATAATGTAATGGGGAGCCACAGCCAATAGTTGCCAATGGTCAAGGGAGCCGCAGGTTGAAAAAGTTTGGGAAACACTGCCTTAGGGAGTTTGGGGAGGAATGTTAAAGCCAATAACATAGAATTTGGGTCACTGGACAAGAGACCCTTTGCTGTGTTGTTCCACTCCACAGCCTGAGAACTCCATTTTCTATGTACATATCATATTTAGCAGAGCATACGTAGCCAAGAACCTTGAGCTAAAAGGTATCTGCAAGCTTGCTTACGGTTGTTGTCTGGCCTCCTTTCAATTAAACTGACCTCCAGTTTAAATTTTGGGGCTGTAACTTCCAGTGCTAGTCAATTGAAGTTTTATTATTTAATCCATTAGGTTATTACAAGACTTTAGGTCATTGCAAATATATAAACTCAAAATTAAATAAAGCTACAAAGGAAAAATAAGCAAGGAACATGGAGACAATCCATATGTTTCAAAGCGCAAGCGCGCGTGCAGACACACACACACACACACACACACACACACACACACACACACACACACACACACACACACACAACACGAGAGTGACAATTCATAGCCTTTGTTGAAATTAATTTTGTTCTCTATTTCTGTGTAGCTACTACGTTTCTGTGCAGCATATCCTAAACTAGGAATATAAAGTATTTTTCTCTATTAGACTGAAAATACATTATTTTAACTAACAGCCCATTCCAACCCAAGTGCTAAGCAGCCCAAGTCAGACCTAAAGTCAGCCTAAGTCGTTTAGGTCGAAGTTAGGTCTGGAATGCAACCATTTAGGGCAAAGTTAGGTCAAAGTTAGGTCGCAGTTACGACCAACGGACTAAGAACAGCCCATTCCAACCCAAGGGCTAAGCAGCACAAGTCAGACCTAAAGTTGACCTAAAAGTGGGTGGAACATGGGCGGACCGTGGGTGTAACGGGGGCGGCAACCAATTAACGTTGGATTCCAGACCCTGGCAAGCACAGACACGCCCCCTCCAACACAAATGCTGACACAAAATTTAGGTCAACCAAAAAGGTGGACCCAAATTCGAGGAGACCCATAGGAGCCATTTTACCTTACCTAAGCCAGCCCTCTCCTGAAAATTTCTAACACCCTACTCCTGAGTTAGGTCAGAGTTAGGACGGAGTTGGGCCTGCTAGGTCTGGAAACCGACAGAGTTATGCCTAAGATAGGGAGCCTATCAGCACCCAGCCCCACCCAGCCTCATTCCCACAAAAGCCCAGCCCCAGACCTCCAGTCACTCTCTCTCTCTCTCTCTCTGAGCACGTGGCGTGGGGTCCTGTCCCCCAGCAGCCACAAAGTGGGACTTTGTCGGTGGAGGGCAAAATTCACAAACACCCCACTTCTCTCTTCTCCTCTCTGCCTCCCTCTAGGGCAGAGAGGGCTGTTCTGGCTGTGGCCAACCTGTTTACAGCTGTGCCTGGGCAGCTGCCTCCATGCAAGTGTTTGCTAACCCATGTCTTTCTCCCAGCCCCTCTTCTCCCCCCCCCACAGGCAACAACACCAGCAGGTAAGAGCAAGTAAGAGCAGGGTTTGTGCTGACATGTGGTCTGACTGCTGCCTCTTTGCATTTAGAAATATAGGAAGGATACATGCCTCTTTACCAATGTGTTGTCTCATAGCTGTCTGCATAGCCTGCCATGACATGCCTCTCTACCAATGTGTTGTCTCATAGCTGCCTGCATAGCCTACCATGATATGCCTCTCTACCAATGTCTTGTCTCATAGCTGCCTGCATAGCCTGCCATGACATGCCTCTCTACCAATGTCTTGTCTCATAGCTGCCTGCATAGCCTGCCATGACATGCCTCTCTACCAATGTCTTGTCTCATAGCTGCCTGCATAGCCTGCCATGACATGCCTCTCTACCAATGTGTTGTCTCATAGCTGCCTGCTTTGCCTGCTATGATATATAGGATACATGCCTCTTTACCACTGTTGTGTCTGATTGCTGCCTGTAGTCATGTGAGCAGACAATGCCACAAGTGTGGAACTGTTAGCCTTATGTAGACACCAGCTGTCCCCCCCCCCCTTTTCTCCACAGGGTCTACTGACAGGTCAGTATTGCTAGGTTTGCCATGGTTGTGACCCCCAAGTTGTGTTGTTGTCTCTCTCTTTGACCCTTTCCCCTTACAGGATCATGCTCTCCTTACACCCAGGTAAGCAGCTCAGACCATGCTATGTGTGTCATACCTATCAGCTGTGTTTTATTTCTCTCCCTGAAGGCTTTTGCAACCGACACACTGGCTTGTCCTCAATGGTGACTGCTTCCACATACCAGCTGACCTGTAACTCCCCCTTGTTTTTTGTCTCCCCAGGAACGTCCACTATCACCTACCTTCCTGGGAGCACCCCTGGGCCTGCAGTCTGGTTGCCCCACTGTCGTCTGCCTCGATGCTGCCAGAGGTCAGGGAGCCAGCCCTGCAACCCTCCTCAGCTGCTGGTGCTGCTGCTGCTGCTCCACCTCCCTGGCTGTTGTTCTTGCTGTCCCTCCCCTTTCTATGGAGCAGGCTGTGGTTCCACAGGGGAAGAGCCTGCTTGTCCAGGTCCATGGGGCAGGTGTGCTGCTGCTGCTTTCTGATTGGCTGCTGTGACTACCCCTGGCAGCCTCGCCTGGCCATCTCTGCTAACGTTCCAGAACAATAAAGATGCCCCTCGGCCAGAGCCCTAGTGAAACATATGTGCCCAGTGTTTACACAAGCATTGCCCCACACACACACACAGACAGCCCCCAGCACTGAAGCCCCTACATGAGTCCCATCCAGGGACTGCCACGGCCTTCCCTGAGAGAACCCAGCAGGGGCGCTGCATGACCCCCATGGCACAGAGGGGAGGGGGGAGTCAGGGGGGCCTCTCAGGCAGGCAAACAGTGACAGCTAGGGCGTCCGCCCGTAATGCAGGCACCTCCGTCGAAGGTCTGCCCGTAATGAAGGCGCTTCCGTCAAAGGTCCGCCCGTAATGCAGGCGCCTCCGTCGAAGGTCTGCCCGTAATGAAGGCGTTTCCGTCGAAGGTCCGCCCGTAATGAAGGCGCCTCCGTCAAAGGTCTGCCCGTAATGAAGGCGCTTCCGTCGAAGGTTCGCCCGTAATGAAGGCGCATCCGTCAAAGGTCTGCCCGTAATGAAGGCGCTTCCGTCGAAGGTCCGCCCGTAATGAAGGCGCCTCCGTCAAAGGTCTGCCCGTAATGAAGGCGCTTCCGTCGAAGGTCTGCCCGTAACGCAGGCGCCTCCGTCGAAGGTCCGCCCGTAATGCAGCCACTTCCGCCCAAAGTCTGTCTGCATAAGAGGTGCCTGTTTATGCATCACCTTCATCTGCGGAGCGCCCCCTGTGTCCCTATCGGGCTCTGCAGACCCCTCTCTCGGAATCTGTCTCCCACCAGCCTTGTTGTCTGTCTGTCTGTCTCTGACCCACCCATGCCCCTCCCCAGCACCCCCTGTCTGCCTGCCTGTGTGTCTGCCTCTCCTCCCACTCCCTGATGATGGCTGCTGGCCACCCCCCACCCTGCTAGAGTGCCTGCCGTGAGGCGCCGTCGTCGCCCCATCTGGGGGTGTGATGAGCTGTGTGAGCCCTTCACGCTCGCAGCAGACAAGCCCAAGGCATCTCTTGGTCTTGGCCGGGGCACAGAGCAGCAGGCACGCCGGGATGCCTTCTTTGTGGGCATTGCCCCGGCCTTGGAGACCCAGGGCTTCAGGCAATGCACGGGCGAGTCATGTCAGAGGCAGTTCCAGTCCTCATGAGACCCCCCTTGTGTGTGACGTTCCCACCCCCCTCCCCTTCCCTTCCCTCCCCCGCTCACCCCCCAGTGCAGCCTCAACGTGGCTTGGGGGTGGCATCGCCTTCTGCAGGAGGGAGGGGACGGCCACTCTCCCCTGCAGCAGGTGGCTGATGCACAGGGTGCCCTGTGGCGGCTGGGCTCAGGCACCTCGCTCACCTGTCACCTGCCCTGCGCCCACCACATGACTGGCGCAAACCCCCTGCCTGTGGTCAGCCCCTTTGCGACCGGGCTGCGACAGACCCTGTGGCAGCTGCCATGGATGGACGCTGACACATGCAGACAGAGGCCTGCACATGCCTGAGCCAGACACGGAGCCTGGAGAAGAGCCTGCCTGCCTGGGAGGTAAGTGTTGCCTGGATCCTGGGGTGGTGCTGGGCCACAGAAACTGCAGCCTGCCTAACTCAGGCATAACTCTGACCTACCTCAGGCATAACTTCTGCCTAACTTAGGCTGCACTTAGGCCACACTTATGCCTGACTTGGAGAGGAGTTGGGTTGGAATGGGCTGCAAGTCATCAGAATTGGTCAAACTGCCCAGCAGTGGTTCAGTGCATTTCCTCCTGGATCCCATACAGATATCACAACAGAGTACATTATGATAAATGGTCCCATCACTTGAGCTCCTCATACATAAAGCTGTTGGACTGAAGGTCCTGTAGGGTGCTTGAGGTACTGAGAAGGCATCGTCTAGGTCAGGATCTCAGTGTGTGAAACGGCCTTTTGCAAGACAAAATATTTTCACTCACGAACATAATGCTTGGGATCATGGGGCACTCTGTTGGGGCTCTGTGGTCTGCAACTGGCTGGGTGAGAAATAGAAACGGCTGGGCTGAACGTGCCATGGAGCTGCCAAGGTGAGAGTAGAGGCAGTCCAACTGAAGCCCCAGTAAGCAACAGTGGCTGAGGTGCAACCATAAGGGAGAAGAGCAGAGTGGCAACTGAGGAGGCATGAAGGGGGAAGGATCTGCCGCCCTGAGGGGACAACCTGGTGACCTCGGAATCCAGCCATTGCCAAGCAGCCCAGGGCTGAAGTGGCAGCAGCAGCAGGAAGTCAGTGTCTGAGGCAGCGAGGAATCAGCCTCTGAGCAGGGCATGGAGGGAACAGCTCCTTTAAGGGAAGACTGGGCCTTTTCCCCTCCAGGAACTGGTTCGGATTCTTTATTAGAAGAACTCGAGCGAGTGATGAGATGCATTCTTCCTTCCCGTTGTCGGAGGGGAAGACGAGGTGAGTAGTGGGACCACTACGGAGGTCACAGGTGTCAACTCTGAGGCTAACGTCCCACCCTTAAAGCGCAACCGTAACTTTCAAGAACTTTCATGTTTGAATGAAACAGAGGAAATAAAGAACAATTTGCTTCCGTATCTTGGTGAGAGCAACATTCTCCTGATTGGGTTCTCATATTTATTTATTTATTTATTTTATTTACAATATTTTTACCCCGCCTTTCTCCCCGAAGGGACCCAAGGCGGCTTACAACATGGGATACAAATACAACAAATACAACAAATAATCACATTTAAAACAATAAAAACAATCCACAAAAGCTAGTAAAAACATCATCTAAAATTAATAAAAACACATCAAATTACAATTAAAACAGAAGCATTAAAAAAGCATAAAAAAGCAGCAGCACTCCACCTGTGCAGGATGTTAAAAAAGGCAAGGACTCAGAAGGCCTCCTTAAACAGGAAAGTTTTCAGGCCTCGCCGGAAGGTCTCCAGGGAGGGAGCAGTACGTAAATCAAGAGGGAGGGAATTCCATAGGGTTGGTGCCACTACTGAGAAGGCCCTATTTCTGGCTGCCGCCCCTCGCACCTCCCTGGGCGACGGTACCCTCAAAAGGGCCTTCTCTGATGACCTAAGGAGACGAGCCAGAATATATGGAAGTAGGCGGTCTCTCAGATATCCTGGCCCCAGGCTGTATAGGGCTTTAAAGGTCAAAACCAGCACCTTGAATTGGGCCAGGAAACGAATTGGCAGCCAGTGCAGCCGCTGAAGAAGCGGCCCGACAGAGTCGAACTGCCTACCCCCAGTAACCACACGGGCCGCCGCATTCTGCACTAATTGCAGTTTCCGAACTGTCTTCAAGGGCAGCCCCACGTAGAGCGCGTTACAATAATCTAATCGCGATGTCACCGTGGCATGGATCACCGTGGTCAGGTCTCATAGCCTAACAGCCAGTGTTTCCAAAAGGTACAAGCATCTAAGCACGAGACGAAAGAGAACCCCTGGAAGACTAATAGGCTGAGATTGTTTACAGAAATTATATCAAATGAAACACAATTATGTTTCCATTACAGGGCCCCCCTCGCCCTTTTCTGCACTCTGGCTCTTTGAGGCAGTCCCTATTTAATTTTGAAATAGATTAGTTAATGAGGTGGTAGAATCAATTACTAACCCAGGGAGAGGCACGGAAAGGTTTCCAGCAAATATCTTCCCAGCACAGAGTGTGTTCCCATCCTCGTGGTATATGCAACCCCCAGAACAACCATGGAAGTCTCCTAGACCAGGGGCTCGCAATTGTGCCATGGTGGTGGTCCTTGCCTGGCTCCAGGAAAGAACCGGTGAAGGCAGCTTACAAGAGGAGACAAAGGCCTGGCTTGCGACTGCCACCAATCAACAGAAACAAGGTGGAGCTTAGGCCAGTGGCTTTCGAACTTGCTCAGTGGTCCGAGAGCAAAAAGGCTTGGAAGCTATAGCTCTCTCATTGATCCTCAGCAGTGACATCAGCATAGGACTGGGGTAGTCACCTGCCTCAGTCAAGAAGCTCATTGAATGGTCTTGAGCCAATCACTATCATCGTCATTATCACTCTCTCTCCGCCTAATCTATCCCACAGTGTAGAGAAAAATGGGAGATTGCAGAGTAGGACATAAATGTAATAAACGACTATAAGACTTGAGACTCGAAAAGTCAAGGTTTATTGAGGAGGGTTCTATGATGGAGCTGGAGTTGGAGGAGGCCTTAATGTATGTCTGAAACCTCAAGTCTGAGGGCTCATGTCTGAAACCTGAACTCAGTGCCAGGGTTGAGCTGTGGAACATGTGAAAATAAAATTTGTAAGAATCAGATCAAATACATCTCGGCATTCAAGGCTCAGGAGCCCCTGGGGGCCACAAGCAGGGGCCCTCTGTGTGGGGCTTCTCTGTGTGGTGATCCACTAGGACTGTGTACTCATACAGTTTCCTGTCATTAGGCCCTCGACTGGTTCCTCTAACTCAGGCTAGCCATTGGTCCTGCCCAGGCAAGGAGAGCTATAAAAGATTCCCTGCTTGGATTGTGACTGTGCTTGGGTAACTGTTGTCTCCTGCTCATCTTTTGCGTTGACCATGTCCCAACCCTGACACCAAAGCAGAGAGGAGAATTTCCAGGAGAATTGGCTTGAAAACGTAATGTGTTCTGTTTTCCATTTGTTAGAACCACAGTCATTTTTGTCATTATTCCGTTAGATTTTGTTTTCCATGGCTTTCAAGAGGAGACCCACCTGCTCTTCTGCTGCCTGTATCTTCTGTGTTTTTTTAAAACCAAACTAGTATGAACTTTGCAGGCACAAATAACTCAGCACAAAGGAATGGAAAAGGAAGGGAAATTGTGTGGAATGGATTGAAAATGTTTAAAAGAACTGTAAGAGGTGACTGATTTGTAGAGATGCACAAGCGCACACACACACAAACACGCACAGAGAGAGAGAGAGAGAGAGAGAGAGAGAGAGAGAGAGAGAGAGAGAGAGAGAGAGAGAATTTGGCCCAGAATGGGCATAAATCCCTGGGGGGTTGAATGATCAACTGATCGCTTGAGAATGTCTGACCTGACCACTGCTGCCTCTTCTGTTTTCACTGCTGCCTCCCTGCCTCATCCATCCCAAGACACCCAGATGTTTGCCTTGGGATGGAGCGGGTGGAGAGAGTGGTGGTTTGGCCCCCTTCTCCCTGCCCCAAGGCCATTCAGCAACTTACTTTGGGGCAAGGAGAAGAGGAGACAGTGGGTGGCAGAGGCACCAGCAGCCCCCAGGCCCTGGCAGAATATATATTTTTCCTTTGCAAGGAATGCGCTGGGATTAGAGGCCCTGGCAGCCCCTACAGGGAAATAACACACCTCCACACTTGCGAAGCACACCTGCATTTGGCCCAATCTTGCTCACAAGCTTTCAGGCACGGGTGTTCTGTATTTCGATCACCCCACCCAAAAGCTTGCAATGTCTCTAATGAACAGGAGTTGGTTTCGTACAAAGACAAATAACAGACCTGTAAAAAAAAAATCTGCAAATGTTCAGTCTCTAAGGAGACAGAACTCACACAGGCAAAAAAAAAAAAATGGTCTCCCTCGTCTATTGGTCTCCCTCGTCTATTGAATTCCATGCGCCCTTCCCCTCGCCACTGTGTCTGGAGAGTTTTGTGTAGAAAGAAGACCTATCCGAATTCTGGACACTTTAGCTAAAATGTGTTGGAGTTGAAGGTTGGATAGCTTGCATGTCAATCACCCTTTTCCTGCTTCCCACCCCTAAGCACCACTGCTAGGAGAAAATGCAAGCTACAGCGGTTCTAAACATGTCTCAAAAAATTAGCAATGAATTAATATGACGTTTGGAACTAGTTTGGAACTCTGGCATTTGTTTTTTTAATAATAAGAAATGAAACAAATGGGCCCCACTGATTTCAATTCTCATTCATTACAAAACGAATACATGCCCCTAGCAGAGAAGTGGGTGGGGGAAAACTATTTGGCTCATTCCTTTTGACTCTTTTCCATTTGGAGCATGCCAAATACTCCAAATTGCATGACAAACCCAAATCATTAGCGAATCTTTCATAAATGTTATAGGATGGTTATGCTCCATTGAGCTGTCAGATTCAGCCTATGTTGCCATCTGCAGTCTTCTGGTCAGTGCAGATAGAGGTTTGTGAGGCACTAACATATTTGGAAAACCAAGCAAAAGAAAGAAATTAGTGATGCTTTGGGGACAGAGTGTCAGGTCCCCTGAGACTTAGGGCCCAATTCCATACTTGGGCAGGGGCAGGAGGTGTGGTCTGGAGGTTGAGCTGCTGCCTTGCTTGAAGAAGCTAAGCAGAGTCAGCCCTGGTCTTGCTTTGGAAGAGGGACAAAATGCAGCTGGTGGAGTGCTGGAGCCGACAGAGCTTTGGAATGGAATGCAGAGAATTGTGGGCTGTGATGTTATCAGCTGGCAAGAATGGATAACAGTTTGTGAACCCAGCTGAGGCTTGATATGCGGTTGCCTGTGGAAGCTTGGAAGTCAAGAGCCGCATGGTCAGAATGACAACTACACTATGAAGGGAAACATCTTGAGAAAGGGAGGGTTCTATGAGTTTCTCTCATAGAATAACATTGTAAAAAATCCAATTTGAAAAATAGGGGTTTATGGTCGGTCTGCCTATATAAACTGCCTTGTGTCTATGAGAAAGGCGGTATATAAATACTGTAATAAATAAATACTTACCTCCCATTGGCGGCGCTCCTCTTCCACTGGTATAAGGTGCTCCAGCAGCTACATGTGCTTAGTCTTTTTTTTTCCTGAGGAAATAGCCCCAAGTTCACTTTGAACTACTGAAGAAATGTCAGCAGCAGTATAAACTCTGGCACTGAACCAAAAGGTGTGGCAGAGGCGTAGGCTGATATGGGGCGGTGGGGCGGTGGGCCCCAGGGCGTAGGGGCGGAAGGGCTCCGTGGGGGGTGGGAGGCTCCTTAAGTTTCGTGGGTTTTTTGGTCTTTTTCGGGTTATTAAAAGCTTTTTAGGGGGGGGTTAGCACTAGCGCGGGGCTTGTAATCTGTAGTGTATGCTTTACGCCACTTATCTGGATTCTAGGAGCCTCCAGCGACGATCTACTTCAGCGACGATCCCTTCCGGGGCGCAGATAGTTCCTCTGCTCCTGGGCGCGAACTCTGTAAAGCGCCCAGGAGCGCTTTGCAGAGTTCACGCATGCGCAGAGCGACGATGTTTCCAATCGTCGTCTTGTGCATGCGTGAACTCTGTAAAGCGCTGCTGGGCGCTTTACAGAGTTCGCGCCAGGGCCAGCAGAGCAGAGGAACAATCTGCGCCCCGGAAGAGATCCTCGCGCTGGAGTAGATCGTCGCTGGAGGAGGCTCCTAGAATCCAGATAAGTGGCGCAAAGCATACACTACAGATTACAAGCCCCGCGCTAGTGCTAAAAAAACCCTAAAAAGCTTTTAAAAGAAGGAAAAAACGCCAAAAAAAGCATTAATTATGCTAATTAGCTTGGGGGTGTCGGGGTTTTCCGCCCCAGTAGCAGGGGCGCCTGGCTACCCCTCTGGGCATGAAAGGCCCTGTATCACCTTGGTGAACCTACAGTCCACTCTAAAAAGAACAGGCTGAGCTGGAAGCAAAGCTATCAAACACAAGCCAACAACCTAGACTACCTGGCCCTACTGAGGAACTACCCCAAGGATGCACATGGTTAGCAGTACAGCTCTGCCCCCAAGCAAGATAAGTCTGACAACTACATAAAAGACAGAAATAACCTCTCTTTATTCTGCACACCTCCTGCACACAACAAGCATTAAAGTAACTCCCCGCACAAAGAGAAGGGCAAAAGAACTTCTCATCTAGTCTTCCAGCTCCTCCCAAGATCAGCCCCTCATTGTCTGCTGAAAAATAGAGCAGATTGAATTGTGAAAGCGGGAAAAGCCAGCATCTGAGATTACAAGGAGCTTCAACACAGCTGCTTCCCTTATCGCTGGGTGAACTGCCCCCTAGGCCCCGTTTGAATGAGCCTTTCAGACACCCGCTACCTAAGCACGGCAACTCGACACTGCTGGCCCGTTTTGTATTGTTCAGCTATCTCTTTCCATTAAAGTTAGTGTCATTCAGCCTATTTGGCTGCTTGGATCGGCATTGTGCAGAGGCAGGAAACAACGCCCTCCTCTCTGTAGTCCATTTACGTCTCCCGCTGGTAAATTTGGAAGAGTGACAGAATAAAGAGGATAGAACACACATCTCTGTATTTGTAGATGGTGCTACAAGAACCGCGATGGAACAAAGGGGAGAGAGGTGGCTTGGCTGTGGGTAACATTTGCTTCACATCCTCCACTAGCTTTGTCCCACCATCCAAACCCGCAGCTCTAACTACCTGTCTGAAATGTCTGCTTGAATGCTTCATCGTCATCTCAAACTCATTGTGTTTAAAGCAGAACTTCTCACCTTTCCCACTCCTTGTATTCCCTCTCCATTGACAATGTCATCATCCGCCTTGCTTGAAGACATTGGCATGTCTCTCCCTTCGTTCCCATATCCAGCCTGTCGTCCAGTCGTGTTGCTTCTCCATCTACAGCAGAAGTTCCCAACCTTTGTCGCCAGCTGTACCACCTGTCACAGTCAAATTTTCTGAAGTACCACCTGCGCCATAAATAAATAAATTTATTTATAAGATTTAATTTAAATGAATAAATATGTGCACTAGATAGGTAATAGTGTCAGCAAATGCAGCCATTAAGCCACTGTGGTTTTTCTTTTCTTTTCAAACGGTAGTATTCACAGATCCACTTTCTGCTTTGGAAGCATATCCAAAAGAGCAGGTATAGGCTTCACTTCAGGGGTAGACTTTCATGCATCCTCAGTTTTCAGTCTCTCTGTTTTTTGGCCTATCTTTCCCCAGGACAGTTATGTTTCCTTCACGGGCGTCACTGGGGTGTGGCGGGTGGGCGGGCCGCCAGGGGGTGACGCGCGCACCCCCTCGCGCGTCACCTCCGTGACGCGCGTCGCCCTCCGGGCCCTCCGGACGCTCCAAGGCCGGCCCAGGAGCCGGCCTCGGAGCGTCCGACCCCGTCGGCGCTCCAGGGCCTTCTGAACGAAGGCCCAGGCAGCGCGTCAATCCGGGTATTTCCCGGATTTTCGCGCATGCCCAGACCCGTTTTGAGGGCAAAAAGCCCTCAAAACGGGTCTGCGCATGCGCGAAAATCCGGAAAATACCCGGATTGACGCGCTGCCTGGGCCTTCGTTCAGAAGGCCCTGGAGTGCCGACGGGGTCGGACGCTCCGAGGCCAGCTCCCGGGCCGGCCTCGGAGCGTCCGGAGGGGGGCAACGCGATGCGGGGGGGGGAGCCGGATGGCCTCCTCCCCCCACGCCTATAACGTCGCGCCCCTAGGGGGGGTGACGCGCGTCCCCGCACCAGGGTGACGCGCGTCTAGTGACGCCAGTGGTTTCATTGCTTCCCCCTCCCCTTCATGTCTATTGATTTGATTCTCTACAAATATGAGCAGCAGCTTGCTCAGATACAGCTCAAATACAGCAATTTGAGCCAATGGCGTCATTAGGGCACGCGTCACCCACGCCTGCCCTAGGGTGACATCGCGCGTCACCCTAGTGACCCCCCCGGGCACCCCCTCCAAAATCACCCCCACAGCTGCCAGTGCCGAGCGTCCTCTTCCTCCGGCAGTCTGAGGCCTTCTGAGAAGGCCCAATGTGTCAATACACGAACTTTTAGCTTTTTTGCGCACGCGCAGAACATTTCTGAGGGCAAGGGCTGCCCATTTGCCCTCAAGCGTTCTGCATGTGTGCAACTGTTAGCTTTTTCGCGCATGTGCAGAATGTTTCTGAGGGCAAGGGCTCCCCGTTTGCCCTCAGAAACGTTCTGCGCATGTGCGAAAAACCTAATAAATGACGCGTCGACGCACTGGGCCTTCTCAGAAGGCCCAGGACTGCTGGACGGGGCGGACACTCCGAGGCCTTCTCCCAGTCTCGGAGAGCCTCCGGAGGGTGACGCGTGTCACCCCTTCTGCGTGCGTCTGCGCGCGTCACCCCCGGAGGCCTGCTCCACCAGCCATGTTCTGTCAACGCCACTGATTTGAGCAGCTTGCTCAAATACAGCAATAAAATAGAAATAAAAGAATCAGGAAATAAAAGGCTTGCCTGCTTCTTCTTGCCTGCGCCACCTAGTGGTTCAATGCAGTATATACAGGAAGCAATATGGAACAGTACAGATTGGAGAGGAGCAGAAGCAGCTGAGAGAGAGAGAGAGAGAGAGAGAGAGAGAGAGAGAGAGAGAGAGAGAGAGAGAGAGAGAGATTGGAATGGCATATAAGAAAACTCCTAGCAGCTGTTTACTGTTCCTAGCAGCTAGTTACTGCTGTCCCAGATAAGAGGCCATGGGGATGGCCCGGATGCTTGGCAGAGCAGGTAGGATGGAGGAGACGGCTGGAGGGGGCGGGGGAGGGTGGAATGGGGGCTGGGAGGGATCGTAACGGGGTGGGAGGCCACGGTAGGGGAGGATCTGGCGCAGAAGGCCCACACCAGATCCCCCTTCCCTGCAGCCTCCCCACCACTTTTCTCTCCTCAGATTTATGCTAGCGAAAATTGCAGGCCAAGAGGCTTCCGCAGGGGTAAAGGCATCCCCTTGCCCTGCGAAAGTCTCTCGGTTCTGCCCCACCCCCCACACAGAATGCAGCGGCTGCCATTTCATCTCCACTGCATTGGTGGGGGAAGGTAAAGGATAGGATTGGGCTCTCGGGGATTTTTTCACTGGGAACT
This sequence comes from Plestiodon gilberti rubricaudatus, assembly GCA_026170595.1. Taxonomy (NCBI): domain Eukaryota; kingdom Metazoa; phylum Chordata; class Lepidosauria; order Squamata; family Scincidae; genus Plestiodon; species Plestiodon gilberti. Next base: position 114,903,142 of record JANXHW010000005.1, read on the forward strand.
GTACAGTTTTGGGGCCTCAGAAAGTCCAAGGTGAACGTCTCCCTCCATGTGCAGCTGGAATGTACGTTTTAGGCAAAGAGAAAGGGGTAGAGACACCTCTGAGCAGCTTGAGCTTGTGCATAGCCAAAGTTCAAAGGGATTTTAGATCAGACTGTAAAAAGCTTATTTCCAAAACTCAGCAATGTCACACAACTAGAGAATAAGATCCATACAGGGAACCAAGAAAGAGGAAGAACAGATTATGGCAGGAGCTGGGCACACTAAAAATGACACTTTCCCAATTTGGATGACATGAAGCCCAGATGCCAAAGCTCCCACACATTCGCTCATCTTTTTCATGTTTTGGATCTTACAGTTTTTTTCATATAAAATCCTCAGTCTGACAAGGAGATGAGAATCCCTTTTGATTTAACAGTGCCTGGTTCTTTTCAAACAAGGCCATGCAAGACTCCATTGGAACCTGACAGGTCGTAACCACTGAAATTTGACAGATATTTCGGGGTGGTGGTGGTGGTGATATTTAAGTATCCAGCTAACTCTACATTTTCGTACACTTCAGCCTAGTACGTCTTGAAGGAAGCCAGCCAAAATTCAGAGTGACGAATCAGCTTCCCATGGAACCACTGCATTGAACCACTAGGTGGTGTAGGTAAGAAGAAGCAGGCAAGATCAAGCAGGCAAGCCTTTTTATTTCCATTTCCTGTGGAATGTGACCTAAAGTGAAAATGAGAAGATTTTTGCTTCAGATGGGGAAGAGTAGAATTGACCCCTGAAGAGTCTCGTCTTACCCTGGCACCTCAGGGGCTTATTGGGAAAGCGGAATTAGAATGGTGTCTAGCTGCCCCAGCTTTACTTCTAGGAATAGATCTACTTTAAGGTAGCCCAATGATTCAACAGCAGCCACTACCAACCGTGTTAAAGAGCAAGAGGACCCTTCCGTATTAATTAAGGGTGGGGAGAGATATAAATGGGGTATGGAGTTACCACTCTGCCAACTTCCAAACTCTGTCTGCCCCAAGATCCCTAGAGGGTTCGGAAACTGACTCAGTAATTTGATGAAGAGGACCAGAGCATTAACGGGGAGTGAGATAAGGTTAGCCTGAATCCCCACTGTGCAGAACACAGCAGTTTAATTAACCAAGTCAGTTTTATTAACACAACACACTGAAAACAGAGTTGTAGAAAAAAAATTAAATAGAGGAAATGTTGGTTTTAACTTCTAATACTTGCCCTGGCTGTTAAAATAGGTAGGTAGATAGAATCTTACATGATACCAGAAGACCCACAGTACCAGGCTGTGGGTTGGGCTTACAGCCTAATCCTATGGGCCACTTACGGCAGCGGAACTCCTGGTCTGCCACCATAAGTACCACTGCAGTGCTGTAGAAGGTGCGCCACTGCCATGCACCTTTGGGACCGCTGGTGCAAATGGCTGGAGGCCCCACACGTGTGGCAGTGGCTGCTGGATGCTGTGTCAGTGCAGATAAGGTGGCACCAGGGACATTTCGAGGGTGGGAAGGGGTGGATCCTAGCAGTGGTAGCGCACACCGGAATGCTATCCCCATTTTCCTGATTTCAGTCTGCCTCCCAAGGAGAAACACCTGAGATTTTTCAAAGAAGCCAAATAATTTTGAATCAGACAAGTGAAATTTTTCAGGGGGGGGGGGTTCTGCAAAGTCATCAGTTCTAGATGTCTGGGAATAAGGTGGACTTGCTTGCTCCAGAACACCCAAGACAGACCAGAACAGACCACAGAGGACCAAGGAGGACAGCTTCTGCTAGAAATTGGACTTTGCTGTATTTTTCTGTACAAATATATGAAGAGATACCCAGACTCTCTTGACAATTACGGTCTCATCTTTTTCCCTCTCGGTGTGAAAGAGCATGCTTTGGACAGGATGGTAGCAGATTGTTGGTGATCTGTAACCCCAGGAACAAGCTGTAGAGCACTGATTTATCGCCAGAGAATAGGAGAGCATGCCCTTCACCATTAGCATTTCAGTTTGTTGACTTCACTGAAACCGTCTGATAGTGATCTTTGTTAAACTGACCTCAGCTAACTGCACACCTGCAAGAAAAAAGGCAACCTTTGCGAAGTATACACCTGCCAGGAAATGCACCTTTTATGGGAGGTCATGGAAGGTCATGATCCTCACTCGGCTGCATGAAGCAGAATGGACTCTGTTCTATATTTTTAAAAGCAGCAGGCTTGTACAAATTGCTCCCACAAACGGTAAGTGCGGTGATAAAAAAAAAAAAACCAAACCAGATGTTGGATCATTAGTGCCAGTGCATTTCTGCCAAGCTTTATTGTGCAGTCAGTGCTCCCCAATAATCCTGTGTTAAGGAAGTAGTATCAACCTGTATGCAGTGGCGTTCTTTGGGGGGGGCCCTGTGGCCTCGGGCCCCAAGCGCCATCTTCCGGGGGCGCCATCTTCAGCCGGGGTGCCTCTTCAGCCTCCTGGCCGCCACAGGCCCCGCGCTCACCTCGGCGCGAGTCGGCTCCTTTTAAAATTGGCTGTTCTGCACATGTCGCTCATTGAGCAATGGCGCTCAATGGGGCTCTTGTGTCGCTGAAAGCCGGCCCCTTCCTCTCACAATAAGGATCATGGCCTGAGCCTGCTGCCTATTTACACACCACGGAAGCTTTTCTGCCTGCATTCCTTCACTCAGAAGAAGCAGCCTGCCCTGCACTGGTTCAAAACCAGAGTGGCAGTTTGTTCTTTTCAGAGTTTCTGGCAAAGTTCTCCTGAGTTGGGCTCAGAGAAGGACTTTGGGGGGTCATAAAAGTCCACGTTAAACAAAAGGTGACAGTTGACACAGCCCCCAGTTCCTTCTCCAGCACAGATCAAACTCCAAGCTAGAAAATCATGCTCAGCTTCCTTCCTCCTTCCTCACAAGCCCTTGCAGTCTCCAGAACTCCTTCCTGCCAAGCTTCTCCCTCCCCCCCAAAAAAATCAACCACCACCCTCCTTCCTTTAACTTACCTGTCAAATGGTGGCAGCAACGGTGGCGCACAAGGCTTTTTGTGTTTTATGTATGTGTTTTAGATTGTGACTCCTTTGGGGAAAGGGAAGCGTTTCTGTATTCATTTTTGTGATTCTAACACTTGTGGTCACACCGGCGGCCCTCCAGAGGGCACTCATGTCACTGAAGGCGCTGGGCCAAACCAAGAGTCCCTCTGTTTCAGACCCTGGCTGAAAGTTTGCCTTAGAGGTGTTTTTTTTTTTTTTTCCCAGGTTGGGGAAGGGAGGGGGTTGCCTTCACCCTGGCCCTCTTCCCCCCACAGGGACAGCTTCCTCAGGCTTTTTGCAGCTCCTCCTTTCTGCCAGGAGAGAGCTGGGCACAAATCTTCAGCTCTGTGTCCCTTCCTCATCACTGGCTTCAGCCAGGGTTTTTAATCCCCGGCTGCACTCTGCCCATGCTCCTTCCCCAAACCTTCATTTCGCATCCCTGTTGCTGGGACCACAGGGGCTCCATTTTCTATATCACAGGGGTGCTCAGGGGATTCCCTGACCAGCTCCTGTCACTGATAGCCAGGCACCGTGTGTGTGTGTGTGTGTGTGTGTGTGTGTGTGTGTGTGTGTGAGAGAGAGAGAGAGAGAGAGAGAGAGAGAGAGAGAGAGGGAGAGAGAGAGAGCATTTGAGTCTGGAGCCTTTTCTCCTGGGTCACCAGTAATCTAGCTCAATTGCGGGTGTAGCAGAATGAGCTCTGTGATTCCAGGGCAGATTTGGCTCTGTAGCCCCAAGCTACCTGAGCATTCTAGTAGCTGACCTCAAAGGCCCGTCCCAGGGGCCAGTCCCAGCCCCAGCCCTCTATCCTTGGTGTGAGTAACTGCTTTCAGGTGTGAGAACTCTGTTATCAGACTTGCTTTCAAGACACGACATGTAACATGTGCGCATGGGGGAAATCTACTGCACGTGCAGGGACAAAGCACAGTGGCTCTCATGGCACAACTCTGTGGACTGGCTGGGAAAGCTAATGAGGAAGGAGGCAAAGCTAAAAGTGCAACACTTTTATTGTGGGATACTACAATAGCTGGGAAGAGGAATTAGCAACAAAATACAATGCAGTCATACAACTAGACCCTAAGTCATCAGTGGTTCCTAGATAGGAAAAAGAGAAAGAGGAAACCTTTAAGGAGAAGAGAGCACGTAATGGTGTGAAGAGAGAAAGGAGGGGGAGCAAGATGACATGTAGGGGAATCCGGAGGGCTTCCCAGGGGAACAGGACCTGAAAAACTGGGGGGGGGATTGGAGTAGTGAGGACAGGGAAAGAGGAGGAATGGAGAAGTACCAAAGTTCCAGCTCAGGTGTGATACCTTGGCTGAGTCTTTGTTTTCTGTGTTTATTTTATTTATTGGATTTATATCCTGCTTTCTCCCCCCAAAGGGGGGACCCAAATCGGCTTACAAAATTTAAAAATTACAAATTAGATACATATAAACATTATAAAACTCTTAAAACATTAATACGCGGTAAAAAAACACAGTACAAGATATAAAAACAGGAGTAAAAAAGTTCTTGTAAAAAGGGACTGGACCACTAAAACAATTAGGCTGGGTGGTTAACTCAGAGGGCTTGTTTAAAGAGAAATGTTTTTAGGCCCCGCCGGAAGGCCTCCAAGGAGGGAGCAGTTTGTAAGTTTAGAGGGCTGAACCAGGGCTACAGGCAAGGAGTGGAGCCCCTTGGAGGGCCATGAAAACATTCCTCTGACTTGCAGTGACAGACGCTTGTCTCTCTCACCTGGATTACTTTCTGCCTATGCCTTGTGCTTTCCAGGTAACAGGAGAGGGTGCAAGAGATGTGCAGCTCCTGTTGGAGCAGTATAGATAACACCAGCTCTTGACAAGTCCGTGTTAAGTCACCCCCAGGCATTCCATACATTTACTCATGGTAGACACTCATTCAATTCATATCTTGCCAGTACCGTGGTGGTTTGCCGCTGAGACTTTTTTGCTTGTTGGATCATAACAGGCTCGTTTTCCTTTTCTCCCAATGCTTTCAGGCACTGATCAGACTAATAGTCCAATCAATATTCATTTTGCAAGTATTAATATTAATTACCCAATTTTGGGGTTAATGAGGGGGAAATGCAGAAAGCAATTTCAAAAGAGTCTCGCTGCATTTTAGCTAGAATTTTAAGAGCCCGTTGTTTCCACATGTTGCAAGGAACATCGAGGTGAGTGAAATGAGTTGAAACAGAAGTGACTATTTGCAGGTATTTGAATTCTAGTGAGTTTGCGCTGCCAGAGCGCCTTTTACGGCTGGCGCTGACTGCTTTATGGCAGTCAGCACCAGCAGAACAGAAGTTCTGTTGCCGCCCGGCCCCTGTAGGATTGGACTTTAAGTGGAAGGATGCTTAAGCAGGGACAGAGGCGTCGCTCCGGTAGGGGCGGGGCTGTAAGTTTTGCTCGGTCGGAGTCCCGTTTACCGAAGGAGCAGGAGGCGGCCCCGCCCCCTCACTGTCAGAGCCATTCCCCTGCGGAGAAAGCAGCAGACCTGCTTTCTCCGCAGGGGAATGGCTCTGACAGTGAGGGGGCGAGGCCGCCTCCTGCTCCTTCGGTAAACGGGACTCCGACCGAGCAAAACTTACAGCCCCGCCCCTACCGGAGCGACGCCTCTGAGCAGGGAACCATAAGACAACAACAAGACAGCAAATGAAAGTAACAAGAATTCTAATCAAAGTAGGAGAGACCAACCCACAAGCCTTCATACTAGGAACTGAATAGGTAACAGCTCCCCCTACTGGTGGGGATGTACCCACACCTACTGTTATTATTGTGCAGATCTAGCTCACACTGCTGTCTTTCTCCCAACAGTTTTTACCTTGATATTCTGATGCTTTAGATGTGTTGACATCTCCTAATTGTTTTGATTTTGCCAAGCTTCAAATATAAGATCTCATGAGCTGTTGGCTGCTAATTAGTAACTGATATTGCTTGTAATCTATCAAATGTTGCCAGATACTAAACAATGTTGCATGTTATCTATGAATAATGTCAGATTTTAAAATGCCCTTAGAAGTCAACCATCAAATACTATCAAGTATTAAATGCAAAATAAGACAGCAGGGTTTGTTTGTTTTCCACAGTAGCTTCTGTGCAGCATTATTCTTCAAGTCCATTAGCATTCTTTAGTTTCCTTCCTCTGTGCTCATGTTCTCATTCCCCGAAGGAGGAGTAGAAATTGGGTGTCATCCGTGGGCATAGAAATGTTGCTGCTATCCCTCCCCCTGGTAAAAAGGGTTACATTCTTTTCCCCATTTTGACTGGAACTTGGGAAAGGATACTGAGTAGTGCATGCTTGCTGCCTGTAAACCAAGAAATAGTGGGAAACAGAGGTGAAACTAGACTGGAGCATAGGCAAGTAGTTCTGCAAGACTCCGTTACACCGGAGTCAGCGGCCCCTCCCCTTTGCTGTTGGAGCCATTCCGGCAGCGACAGAGGAGTGTCCTGCGTGTTGCCATTGCCGCCAGAATGGCTCCAACAGCAAGGGGGAGGGGCCATTGACTCCGGTGTAACGGAGTCTTGCAGAACTACTTGCCTCCGCTCAGAGGCGTTCTAATATGGGGGGAGCAGGTGTGCTCCACCCCAGGCGCTGTGGGCGCGGGGGCGCGGCAGCCCGGCTCGGGGCTGCGCAGAGCGGCGCGGCACCGGAGCCCGGCTGGCGCGCCCCTCTGAAGCAGCGCATCCACTCGGTGCTTTCCCGGCCTCCGGAGGAGCCTCCGGAGACCGGGGAGAAGCCCTCCTCAAAGCGACCGCCTAGTTCGGCGGTCGAGGGCTTTCTGAGAGGGAAAGCCCTCGACCGCCGAACTAGGCGGTCGCTTTGAGGAGGGCTTCTCCCCGGTCTCCGGAGGCTCCTCTGGAGGCCGGGGAAGCGCCGAGTGGGCGCTCAGCCCCGAGTCCGGCTGCTTGGGGGGGCGCACCAACCCCGCCCCCCCAGGCGCCGGGAGGGCTGGGAATGCCACTGCCTCCACTCCAGTCTAGCTACGCCACTGGTGGGAAACCCCTTCTTGCAGGAATCCAGTGCAGCCAATGGGGCAAAATGCTGGCAGCCCATTGAACAGACCATACTCCCTCATAGGTTGGGCCCTTGCCGCATTGTTCTTCCTGGATCCCTTTTTATCCCAAAAGCTGCAAGCGAAGCAGAGTTCTAGACCAACCTTGACTGTTGCTTTATTATCTTTCACATCTTGTTGTTATGACCTCCTAAATAAGCAGCAGAAAGGATCTGTCTTTCTCTGGTTTGTAGCCTCAGATATGTTCCCTTGAGATGTTCCTTTGATGTTGTACTACACGAGCTGTGTTTGCTTCACGTTCCGATGTGACTGTGCTGCCACCTTCATGATTCTGACCCAGGCAAAAGAAGAACAGAGTTCCTTTGGCTTTCTGTTTGATCTCCACTCATGCTTTAATCTCCATATCAATTATGAATTACAGGATGCCAGAATTAGTATCAGAAAAAAAAAACAGAGAGAGAGAATAAATTGTTTAACATGCAAGACTTTCAAGGGCTAGTTCATTCAGTCATGACAGTATTGTTTCCTCAAGGTTTTCTTTACCTTCCCCCTTTTTCTATGATTTCGGAAATGAAAATGTGCAGTGTTGCACTGCCACTAGACACTGGGAGGAAACCACCGACAGCAGTGCTCCACCACGCCACACACCCAGACTCCCAAGCCAGGCTTTGCTCTCCTATGGAGTCTCAGCACTGGTTTAAAGGAGGCCTGACTCACACTCACAAGAAGCTGGGACTAGTCCAGCCAGGGTATGCTCCTCCTGTGGCGGGTTGCAGAGGTCTGGGGAAACTGACCTAAACTATTGGGGATCAGTAGAGGGCAACAATGAAGAACCCAATCCTATCCAACTTTCCAGCACTGATGCAGCTGTGTCAACGGGGCATGTGCTGCATCCTGTAGACCAGTGGTTCTCAAGCTTTTTAGCACCGGAACCCACTTTTTAAAATGACACTCTATCGGGACCCACCTAGCTTTACGAGACTTAAAAAAAAGATGATCTATAAATAAATATAAGGAGCTCAGCTGCTTGCAGGGTAATTAGCAGCTATCTTGCAAACTGCAGGAGCTCAGCTCTTTGAAGGGCAATTAGCAGCTATCTGGTTTTTGAATAGCCTCAGGGCTTGTGGCAGTTACTGATCTGATCTTTCCATCACCTGGGACCCACCAGAAATCAGGTCGCGACCCATCAAGTGGGTCCCGACCCACAGTTTGAGAAACACTGCTGTAGACTAGAGGGAGAGCAGTCATAGAAGGCTCCTCGAGGTAAGGGAACATTTGTTCCTTTACCTCGGGGCTGCATTGCGGCTGCATCGGCACTGGAAAGTTGGTTAGGATTGGGCCCGAAGAGCAGAAAGAAGGTAATAAAAACGTCAGGACTGGGAAAGTTCCCAGGGACAGCAGGAAGTTGATCCAACAATTTTTCACAGCCCAACTGAATCATTCTATCCCCAAAAAGGACCTGATTGTTTTAAAGGGAAACACATCTCCACATGGCAACCTGGCTAGGTTCTAGGCATTCTTTATCCTTTTTAGGAAGAGAATAAATGGCCCCAAATGGAAGTGCTGTAGAGTGGCAATAGAAGGCAATGATGAGCTGAGTTGTTATTAGACTTTGAAATGAAAGGGAAGCACACCAGCAGCAATGGCCAGGGAGGGAAGATTAAACCCGCACCTCCATCCACGCACCACTCAAGCACACTCTGAATGGTTGAGTCAGTAAATGTTGCACTCCCTCCCTCCTCCATATTTAGAGGCAAAGTTATGCCTTTCTTGAAATCCAAGAACTTCTTCATTTTCCCCCAGTGGTGATGCATCATACTGTTAGGCCTGCAGCAATACAAAACAAAAAACAAAAAAAACCAACATTCAGATTTTTTTCATCCAGCTAGGATGGAGGCCCATGGTTTTGAAATGAAATTGCTCCAGAAGTGCAAACTGTTACGGACTGGCTATCTAGTTCTGCCCACTTTTGTTTGCTATCTCCTCTGGAGCTTCCTTAAGTTTTATGCCTATTATTTTCCCTGCTTTCTTTTCTTTAGCAATATGGAGCCAGGGATGTAATATGCTGCAACTGTCCCTATTGACCTGGGATAATCCCTGGTCTCCATCCCTGGAATATCAGTATCCCTATTTTTCTCCCTATTTTTGCCTTTGAGTGATGCCTGTGTTAAACGGTTCTTAATGTAAGTTGACAGTAATGTCATTTTTCAGGGTTCAACATCAGAGCCTGTAGAAGTTAAATCTCCGAGTGGGTGGCTGGATGTATTTTACCTCTAAACTCCAAGTAGGTAAATACTTCTGTCTCGCCACCAGGTTGTAGGGGGCCCTCAGGTGTGCTATGCTCCCCTTGAGATCACCCCACTTCATTCCCAGAACAACCTCGGGATGCTTCTCCCTCAGTGTCCAAACCATTCATGGGTGCGTGTGTTGCAACATCTGTTAGACACTGGATAAAAGGAGCGTGTGTGGCATCATTGTTTTCATTCTGCTTCCAGTTCCAGGACTCAGCACCACAAAAAAAAAAAAAAAAAGCCATAATGTAGACGTAATTAAGAGTCCTACTCCTATTATATGCCTTTGCACTGTAGTGCCCAGAATGTGATCCTCTTTGAGGGAGCAAAATCTCCATATGGATTTTCTTGCTTCCCATGATATGAAGCAACCCCCCCCCTCCAGAGAATTCATTCAAACTTGACTGAGATTGTCAAGGGGGGGGGGGAAATCTGCAGTCTGCTCCCAGAAAACTGCTCCTGTCAGGACAGAAAGTCCCTTGCTGAGCTAATCCACAGCTATCATTAAACATAAGTCTTTCTCTCCTTCCCCCAGACCACTAACGGGTACACCACTTGGAAGTTTGGTTGTGTGTCTATGCATTCAACTCTGACAGTTGCCATGGCAACCCATCAAACTGTCACGCCAGTTTTCCAACATGCCATCATATCACAAACACAGGATAGGCTGCTAGGCACAACATTGATCATATAATTTTTTTTAAGTCTCTGAAGACACACTGCCTGCAGAATGATGACATATTAACTTACTTCACTGAATTCTGCCCCTGCCCCCACTAAAATGAAGATGGGGTGTTTTTGCCCCATCACCCTGCCTTGCATGGGGCAAAGCAGTAACATCTCTTGCACCCGCTTGGGTGTTTGGGGAAAAAGGAGCAGTACTAGTGCAACCGTTGAGACTAGTACTAGTGCTGAGCAGTACTAGTGCAACCGTTCTCCCTCCCAGGTTCGGTTCAGCTGAGCCCAGTGATGTTCCCCTCTCACCTGCCTGTTGATATACTCTGAGACTCGCTTGTTGCTCTCATGGAGCCAGCCAGGTAGGACATTTCTGTTCCTCCCCTTTGGTGAGGAGCTTTCTCACCTACCCCAGACTATTCTAAGGATGTGGTGTTATTAGCCAGGTCAGTCACAACTGGCAGGTAGAGAGTGGGACCAGGGGGGGTGTAGGAAAAGGTATTTGGTGTGAACCATGAGGGAAGCAAGAGTCATAGGTGGAACCAGAATTGATCTCAAGAGGCTGTCCAGCTTAGGAATGCTGTCTGAACTTGGCTTGGCTTGGATTTCCAAGTCAACCTCAAAGTCTATCCAGCTTGAGGGAGGTGGTGCAATTCAGTTTCCTCAGCCACCCTTTGGAATTGGCGTGAAGAAGCTGAAATCATCACCAGATGATTGGGTCAGGGTGGGAATGCTCAAAGGAGGAATAAATAGTCGTGTGCCGTCTCCTCCAGGTTAGGTGCCCGCAGTAAAAGGGGGAGGAGTGTTTGGAGACAGGAACCATTGCAAGTTTGCCACAGAGTGTTGACTGGCATTGATGTCAATAACTGTAGTTATTTTAAACCAATTTTTGTCTTGTGTATATTGGGGGTACACGGGCAAATCATGTTTCCATATATAAAAAGAAGAGTGGAGATGTTCTTCCACCATGACATCATTTAGAGAGGCATATTGTGGGCAGGTCATCAATATAAAGAGAGAGGAAACATGGACAGACGTACCCCAGTTTATGTGTCATTGCACCCAGGCCCCATCAACTCCCAATGCTGAGGACATGACTCCTCTTTCTGGATAACGTTTTCCTGAGGAACATGGGTGCTTGCGAATTAAATGTGTATGTCTTATTATAGGAAAGAATTAAAATCTATCGCCTCAGGCAATTCAAAGCAGCATAACCCAAGGGACTCATCACATCCTCAGGAGAGATATGGATTTGCTACTCAAGTATCAAGAGGCCTACTTAGAGTTGCTGCTGAATTTTGCCTCCGACACCATTTGAGGTGAAAAGGTTCTCCTCAGACTGCAGAATCGCCATCATGCAGCCGGATCCACTTAATAATATCAGTTTGCTCAATGGGGAAAAATGTATCCATGCTTAGGGTGAACAGCTGTAAGGAGGCTAGAGACTCTTGTTCCGTTAAATGGAGTAGAAGAGGGAATTCCCACCCATGTAGAGGTGAGGAAGACTACACCTGTTGAAATTCCCTCTCTGGCCAGTTCAAGGTTACAAGAGCCTTACTCACCTATTATTCTGATCACCTACCATGTCTTTTTAGCCTCAATTTAGTGCTAATGTGCCCATGAAATAACAATTGATATGAAAGTGAATTGAATTGATATCAATAGGTCATGGCGGGCAGGTGCGTTGAGGATAAAAGGGAAATACATGGAAGGAAGAAGGAAGTGTGAGCTCCTTGAGATATCATTAGGGATGAAGATGGGCTTCCTCCTCCAACCTTAAATTTATTAGGTTCACATTTGGGGCCGGCTTGTAAAGCTGAACAATTTCACTTCAAACAAACAAACAATAGCTTGTCTTATTTCTGAGATAATCTGATGGAGCCCTGGGAAAATTAAAAAGTCCTTGCCTGGCACCTTAAGGATATTATAGTACCGTGATGGCGAACCTATGACACGCATGTCACAGGTGACACGCAAGGTCATTTTGGGTGACACACCAGCGTTTCCCCCAGGGCCCTGACACACCTTACATTTTCGCAGGTTTTACAAGCTTGTCTTGAACATTTAGGACAGGGATTTTGGTAGACCTCTTTCAAATTATTATCTAGTAAAACTCAGCAACAAAAAAGTAACTCATTGATGTTAAATAAAATGCAATGTGTTCTATAGTTTTCAGTTCAGTTCAATTCAAAATTACTATTAAAAGTAGCAATAGTCAAAGTACTATTAAAAGTTATTGGGGGGGAGAGAGAGAGACACCAGCAGAGTCAAGTTAGGCATTTTCAAAAATTTTGACATACCAAGTCCAAATGGTTCGCCATCACTGTTATAGTATGTAGCAGGAGAACCTCCTTGGGGAGAGCATTTCACAAACAGTCTGTCGTAGCTGAAAGGGCTCTCTCACCACTTGCCACCCACCTACCTTGGAGAAGGAAGAGACCCAGAGAAAGACCTATCATCATCATCATCATCATCATCATCATCATCATCATCATTATTATTATTATTATTATTATTATTATTATTTGTATACCGCTTTTCAACAAAAAGTTCACAAAGCGCTTTACAGACAAAAACAAATGATTAAATGGCTCCCTGTCCCAAAAGGGCTCACAATCTAAAAAAGATGCAGAAGAACACCAGCAAACAGCCACCAGAAAAGACACTACAGATGATGATCCTTATTATGAACAAACAGGTGCATTTAGGAGGAGGCAGCAGGTCCCTCCATAGAGGAATTTGCTGGGCCTAATTGTACTCAGAAACAAACTAGAAGCCAGTGACGTTAATCTTGTGCTGAGAGCAAAGGACCTGAGCGAGATAAATAAGAGGAGCAGCACCGAGTGGCAGCAGCTTGTTGGCAGAATTTGACTCCTTTTGTCACATCATCAGTTATCACTGAACTGGGATGGGACATAATAGAGCCTTGCAGGAAGGAACCCGCAAGGAAATACTTGAGATACAGTGCCTCTGTTGCGTGTCTGTGTGTGCATTGCTTCGTTGGCTTCCAAATGTGCGACATGTCAATTATGCCACTGTTTGCCTTTAAGTGCAGTCATACCGCTGTAATTGCTTTCTGTCAGTTGACTTAAGTTTTTGAAATTATTTTCCTCTGCCAGCGGAATGCTGTTCTGTTGGGAATATTTGTGCCTTGCTCTGAAATGCCATTTTTTTCTGCTCTGTAATAATTAACCACAATGAGGTTAGCTTTGCTGTGTTTCCTAACAGCTTAGCACAGGAAAAACCAATTTAGGAAGTCGGAAGTAAAATGGCACAATCTCTGCCCCAAGGAGGAAAAAGAGGTTTCCTGAACAATTTGCAGATTTACCCCACAGTGAGCAAGGAAGGCCTGAGGTAGACCTTGGAGATGAGACTGAGAAACCTTTTAGAGTAAATGGCTGTGCTGTCTGGAAGCTTGTGTGAAGTCTGGGGCAGGGTCCACGAGAGGGGGGGTAAATTGTACCCGGGCCCAGGGTCAAAAAGGGGACCCAGGAGCCAAAGGAGGCCCCCAGAAATTTCCTGGGATCTCACTGGGCCTCATGGAGAATGAAAGACGGAGGCTGCCCAGTAGACCTGGCCTCCTGGAGGCCAGGTCTACTGGGCAGGTAGACCTGAGTGACATATTGGGAAGCCTGGTAGACCTGGGCTCCAGAGAGTTTTCCGGCTGTTGCTGCCCTCCCCTGCCCCATTTTGCCCCCTCCCCCTTTGAGAAGGGGCCCAAAAGAAACTTTGTACCCCCTGCTAAAATTCCTCTCAGAGGTCCTGGTCTGGGGCATGCATGGTGATGCGTCTCTTTGGGAGCAGGAACATGGATATAGGAGAATCCTTTTTAAGTGTTGCTGATTAGGGTTGCCAGTTCTCCCAAACAGACCTTGGTTCTCCAGCTTTTTGCTTTAGTCTCAGCTGGGCAGGCAGCAATGCCTAGCCTCAGGCCATTTGGGGGTAGACCTCAGGCCATTTGGGGGATGCCACTGGGCTCCACCTTGGCACCATATTTCCTCCCCATCTTTCAAGAGATGGCAGTCTTCCGACATTACCGGACTCCACCTCATACGTCGCATGGGTTTGGATGCATCCAACATGGCACCCTATTGCCCAGTCGTTCCACTGCTCCTCCTCTTCTTCCCAGTCCCTGGCTTGGAAAAGGAAGCATGGAGGAGAGGAGAGTGGCGAGGTGGAGCACACTTCCTCTTCCACTCCACCCCCCTCTTCCTTTTCCAAGGAGAGGCTGACCCATCACCAGGGAAGAGGGGGCAGCATTTGGCACAGTGTCTTAGGAGCTGGGAGCTACTTTGAAACAATGAATTATTTCTATATATCAGTGCAGTTGTGGAGGCATTTTTCTGCAAGTGTTGTTTGGTGTCGCTTCTCACGTTCTGCCCTCGACTGAAATGACAGTCGCCGGTTTGTCTTGCAGGAAAACTTGGAATACCCTTTGGGATTCCTTCCTGGTGATGATGAGCTGCTGGAGGGAGGGAAGATGAAGGCAACAGAGAAAGCACAGTAGCCAAAAGCTGTTGTGCTGGATTCATTGTCCAGAGAGACAGATGTGTTTTGACAGCCCGTCAGCTGAAAGTCCTGGCAGCTCCCATTTTAGATGAAGGGAAGATAGGCGGGCAGCAGTAGCAGCAGAAGCAGCAGCTAGATATGGTTTTCAAAGTACAGCTGAGCAGCTAGTTGAGGTTTTCAAAGTGCAAGAGAAACACTCTTGTGGCTTTGAGTTCTTGTATGTTCACTTGTGCATAACAACAAGGGGATGAAACCATAGCTTAGTGGGGCCAAGCTCCTTCTTGGCATTCAAAGGTCCCCAGGTTCAATCCTTGGCACCTCCAGGTGGGGCTGGGAGAGACCCCTGGAAAGTCTGTGCCAGTCAGTATCAGCAACATTGAGCTAAATGGATCACTGGTCTTACTCAGGAGGACAGGACAACTTCCTATGTTCAGTATAAAAAGAACTCTGCTAGATCGGACCAAAGATCTCTTGAGCCTAGCATCCTGTTTCCAACCATGGTCAGTCTCATGCCTCTAGGAAACCCATAAGAAGCCTCTAGGAAACCCATGCATAAGAAGGGCATGAAAATGACAGCTTTCTCCCATTATACACCCCCAGCACCTAGTATTAAGAGGTATGTTGCTTCTGTGAATGAGAGTTACATTAGCTATCATGAACGACTTGTCCTCCAAAGTTTGATTGACCTCATTTTAAAGTCATGTAAACTGGACATTATTACATTCTGTGAATGTGAATTATGTAATGTAGGCTGCAATCCCATGCAGTTTCCTGGGAGTAAGACCTATTGAACACAGTAGGACTTACTTCTGAGTAAGCATACATAGGATCACATTGTTAACCATATATTGTGTGAATATTTCTTCTTGTATATTTCTGCCAATCAATGTCATTGGGTGAATCTGTTCTAGTCTGTTGAGAAGGTTTGAATAGATGTTGCTCGTTCCTGTGAGTGTGTCTTGTGAAAAAACAAGGCACTCTCATTCCCAATCTTCTCACAGTACTGGCATTTAAACAGATTTTGTCCCTCTTGAAATGTCTGACTTTCCATTACTTCAACCATGGTCTTCATTACACATCAGTTTTTGCTTTCCCATTCCAGAGACGTATTTTACTTTTTCATTTCAGAGACTTATTTCATTAGGTTTAGCAGAATTGCTGTAATTACTGGTGTATGTCACAAGATATCATAAGATGCCACAACAGCTCTAGTATCTAATACAGTTATTAAGGGATGTGTCACAACATCGTTCGTCTTTGTCTTTGAGTGCTTCCCTCCTCCACCAGCTCCAGTGTAGCTTGAAATTGCATAAGTTCAAGAAAACATGTATGATATATGATATACATTGCATTATTAACATGGCACGATTCATTCATGAAGTGGATATCAGAATATGCTTCCATTTGCTGTGTTGGTATATTTTTTACTGAGCCAGCTCTTCCCTAAATAGATAAAACAAAGGCACATTTGTATTTATTTTTCTAGATTCTCAGCTCACCCTATCCCAGCGGCTCATGGTGAAAAAAAGCACAAGACTAAAATCTAAGGATATGGCATACAAAACATTTTGAAAGTACAGTGGTTAAAGGGCAATTAAAAGCATTGGAGCGCCATTATAAAAACACATTTTAATTTGAATTTATATCCTACCGGGCAGCCCAATCCTGTCTGGCAGGATGCAATGGTGCAAGTAAGGCGCCCCCTGCAACCTACGCAGGATTGGACCTGTGCCGGTGCAGCCAGAGACCTCCTTGGGGTAAAGGGATGTTCGTCCTCTTACCCCAAGTAGAGCCCCAGCCCCAATGGGTCTGCTCTAATGTGCACCAGCTATTTTGTTGGTGCACATTTGAGCTGGCCATGTAATGCTGGCCAGGCCTGGGAAGGGGGATAGGATATGGCAGAGTGTGCCGCTGTCAATCCCTCCCCTGTCCCAGGCCCAGCTGACCAATCCCACAACCCCAGAATGCCCCGTTCCGCTCTCTCCACACCCTCCTCTGCCTGGTGGGGACTTACCTCTCCATAGTGGCGCTCCACCACACTAGCGTCACTGCAGGGGGCAGAGCTCTAAGTTCTGCCGCAGTCCAACCCTCCGTTACATGGGTGCATGAAGTGGCTCCGCCCCCTCGCCTTCGGAACCATTCAAGTCGGTGAAAGCAACGCACAGGGAGTCTCCTGCGCGTTGCTTTCACCGACTTGAATGGTTCCGAAGGCGAGGGGGCGGGGCCACTTCATGCACCCGTGTAACGGAGGGTCGGACTGCGGCGGATCTTAGAGCTCTGCCCCTCTGCAGCGACACCGCTGCTCCACCGTTCTGTGGTGCTGGCGATGCAAACCTCTCCACCGGTGTCACTTACTTGCTGGGTGCCGTAAACGTGCTTTCCAGCATGTTTGTGACACCTTTGGCCAGCGAAGCAATTGCTCCGCTGGTCTAATTGTAGACAGGGTTGCACAGTTAACCTATAGGCTAAGGGCAGTTAATATTCTAACACTATGGCCACTTATGAGTGACCAGGGGAAAAACATGGCTGCTTTTCTCACCTCCTTGCTTCTCACAGAGGGAAGCCATCTCCTGACACCCATGCTATCCCCTACCTTTCTCTTTCAGTCATAGCCCTTCCCCTAAGCTGTGTCTTCCTTCCAACAATTGCCTACCTATATTAATACGGTCTCTCACTCCCACTGAAAGGCACTATCAATGAGTGCTCATTCTGGGTGTCTGTCCCCAAAACTGGCTCCACAACTTTGTTGATTGGTGTGCTAGCATGTGCAACATCTGCGATTTAGTTCCTGGCACTTCCTGTTTGTTGAAGCAGATGTTAGGCTTTAGGAAACGTCTGCTCTCAGTTGTTGGTTGCCAAAACAAGGATGTGGGCAAAATGGACAATTTCAAGCCCAGAACATGCAAAGAAGGGTAGGAGCCCTGCTGGATCAAGCCAAAAGCCCACCTACTCCATTACCCACCAACTGCTCTGGGAAGCCCACAAGCAGGAAGGAAAGACATACTTCTCTCCCACCATTGCTCCCCTTCAACTGGTATACTCCTGAACCCAGAGGCTGGAGCATACTCAGCACTAGGCCAAGGGTCAAATTTCAGAGAAGTCAGGTGAGGTCTGGCACTGGCGGTGCTCCTCTTCTGCTGGCGCTGATTCCCATAAAGCAGTCAGTGCCAGTTGTAAAAAGCGCTCCAGCAGCGCGCTACTCAGCGTCAGCATGCTGCTGGGAAGGCCTGTGCCTTCTCAATGGCACCACCGGATCCTGCTTACAATTGTTCCCTTACCCAGAGGAGACCTCTGCAACTTCCTTCCCACTGTAGGATGCAGCGGTAGCCATTTTGGCGCCACTGCATCAGCAGGGGAAGGGGAAAGGATAGGATTGTGCTGTACGGTTGCCGTTCTATGCACAGTTACAAAGGAGTAATCCCACTGAACACAATTAGACTTACGTCTGAGTGTGAGCTCTTTCAGGACAGAGAACCATTTATTTATTTAGCTATGTTAACCGCTGGGTGAACTTTTATATTATATATAAATATTCAGTGTCGCTGAATTCAGGGTTATAGTCTTCTGGGTTGCTTGCAGAATGGAAATATCTCTTTTAAAATAGGGAGAGATCCATGAAACCTCTCTAACTGCAAAATGTATTACTTAAACAGCCCTGCTTTTAATTTTTAAATTTTTTATAAAAGTCAAAAGGTACCAGGCGTGTGTGTGTGTGTGTGTGTGTGTGTGTGTGTGTGTGTGTGTGTGAGAGAGAGAGAGAGAGAGAGAGAGAGAGAGAGAGAGAGAGAGAGAGAGAGAGAGAGAGATTCTGCTTCTTACAGTTCTTAGTTCATGATGGAGCAGCTCCAGTTTATTAACATGAGCAAAAAACGAAGAAAAGAAAGATGTAGGAGCATAATGATAAGACCTGAGGGGGGGGGCGTCAGGTTTGGAGAGGGGGACGGCAACTTCAATGCATTTCTGTGTTCATTCAGAGCTGGACAAGGCAGCAGCAGCAGCAGCTCATGCATTTTTCAATTGGCTTCGCAGCTTATCAAGAACTGAAATCCAGCATCTTCATTTTGGCTGGTGCGGCCCCTTAACTACGCCCCATAGCGATCCAATCTTCTCCCCCAGGTTTCTGATTATCTCGTCCCATTTTGCTGTGTCACCTTCTCCTTGTGCTCCCTGCCTTCCTAATGTCTCAGGTGCTGGGGAAGAAATGCAAGTGTGCACTAAGTGCCCTTTGCACCTCTAGAACTGGGCAGAGCAGAAATGGAAAGGAGAGTCAGGTCTGGGTCTCTCAGGACTGGTGAGAGGTGGGTAGTGCGGGGGTGGGTGGGTGGGGGGTTGAAAGTCTCCTGGATTGTTCTCATTGGTCCTCAGGAGAATACTGGTGATTTCAGACAACTCCCCGAGAGCCCTGGAGACAACAACTTTATCCTTAACTTCCCTTTTTGCAGTGGAGGAAAGGAGGTAGCTCTCTCTCTCTCTCTCTCTCTCTCTCTCTCTCTCTCTCTCTCTCTCTCTCTCTCTCTCCTCTAATAGCTTTACACACTATGTGCTGGATGCAAGGAGCACTGGGAAATGTTGTTTTTCCAGCACTACAGACCAATTTCCTTCCACAGGGTGCTGAGGCTGAATTGAATGCTTGCTTCTTTCACATTCTGCTGGCTGTGTGCTAATAATCCTCATTGATCAGCCTCAACGGTAAAATATGAATATCAGTTCGACCTTTGCTTAGGTCTTTTTGCAGCTTTGCTGGCCAGGTTTTGAGAGGTTTGGGGTTTGAATCCCTGAACCAGTGCTGGCACCAGATTGCTGGGGGGCCAGGCATAAAGCACTGGTCTGGGGTCTACACCATGGTACCCCCACCTGCCCCCTGATGGCACATTGAGAACTACCACCATCACTGGTGCTAAGCATTCCAAAATCAGTCCGGCAGAGATGCCATTAAGGGTTGGCCAGGTCAGGCACTGAGAGAAGAACCACATCCATCAAAAGGCCCGCCCATCTGGGCTGTAGTCTCTTGAACTCTAAGTGGTAGCACTCAGTTCACCATTGGGGGCAGGTGGGGGTGCCGTGCCAGCCAGGGGGCCCAATGCTGGACTTTTCCTTAGGACCCCCAGCAACCTGAAGCTTGCTCTGCTGCCACACCAGGTGGGCCCTCTGATGAGCATGGGCCCTGGACCAGAGCCCGACCTGATCAACCCCTAATCAGAAGCATCACCGGGGGTGGAGGGGCGGTCCACCCACGGGCGACACGCGGGGGGTGACAAAGCAGGTGGCAGTGACGACAACTGCTCTCTTTTGGCAGTGGGAGCAGCGGCGATGGGTTTGGCCCACCCTCCTGCCCTGCATCTCTGTTGGGATGTGCAGTGGCGGCGGCAGTGACGTCACTTCGGTAGTGATGTCACAGGGGCGCATAGCGACACCACTGCCCCTAATGCCACCCCTGCTCTGACCTATAGATGTAGCTTTGTACTGTATATACAGATCATCCCCATGTATGGCTTGTGGGAGGCAGTAGGTATTTGGCTCCATCCCCTGAGCTTCTGTTTTGCATCTGCTCCCAGTTGGTGGACCTCACAGTTCTAGTGGAAAAAATCACACCGCAACAAAGTGGTTCCCTGAAGCCTGAAGTATCCCCTTCCCCACCTTACAGGGTTGTTGTAGGAATTACCAAGCTGTTTGTGAAATGCTTTGTTCGAACACTCAAAAAGCATCATATAAATGTTAAGCATGTTGTTGATGATGATAATGTAGCTGAAGTACTTGGAACAATTTACCAAAATTCACTGCCAGTTGATTAATAAAGTGTTCATTATATAAACTGGAGCTTTTAAAGGTTTTATGATTAGTTAATGGAGGGGTCCGATGCATAGCTAGTCTAAGCCCATCAGCGAGCTGCGATTTGAATATGCATAAATCTCCATCCATATTAATCTAGCAGCATACATCTGTGGAAGGGAATATGACTGATTCAACGTTCACAGATTTTTCAGATGATTTGATGGCAACTCTTCTTGTTCTTGAATTGCCTGCTTCAGACAATAAAAATCCCAAGAGATTCTTAGGTGGATGTGTTTTGGGTTCTTTATGATATCTGAATAATTCAAATGAAGGGAGAGAGCGAGTGAGAGCATGCATGTCATTTCTCAGGGTGTTGCTTGTCTGTAAGCATTAATTAAAAGCAATAATTTGAACTAAAATCACTGCACTTGCTTCCCCCATTCCTTTTAACTGAAAGAAAGAAAGAAAGAAAGAAAGAAAGAAAGAAAGAAAGAAAGAAAGAAAGAAAGAAAGAAAGAAAGAAAGAAAGCCCCATTTAGACTGCAATGGGAAAAAACAACCTCATCACAATTCAAAATATTATTTTCCGGGACAGCTTAGGAATTGGGGTCCAGATTTGCTGAGCTGATAAAACTTGTTGATTATCTTTTAAAAGGGGATATAGTTTGGAAAAAGGTGTTGGAAAAGATGAAATTGCTGGACTACATATCTTTTTTCATCCCACAGGAAGGTCTTGTTGTCTACATGTCATGTGACTTGACATACCATCACTTCTGCACTTCCCTGGACCATCTGTTCCACAGCTATTTAAAATTCTCTGCCATGGATCAATTCATTGTCCTTGGGGCTAGTTCAGCCTCAGTGTTCCCCATCCATAAAATGTGTCAACATTTTCCAGAATGTTCTGACTGCGTCATACCTTATTATCTGGCTGGCTGCATTTAATTGGGTCATCTGCATGACTTGATGTGTAGGGCAGAGCTGAGGCCACCTGCCTGGTTTATCTTTTCTTCCTGTGCTTTGTGCCTCTGCTATTGCACATACAGTCGGACCTTTTTAATCCACTTTTTTTTTATCCACTGATTTGACTCAACACAAATGGCAAAACTGTGGGAAAGGGAGTCCAACCACACTACATTACCTCTTTTTTCAGCGTTGTTGGTGGCCTGCCAGCCACTTCCAGCTTCCTGCGTGTGTCTAAACCACTGAAAAATGCAGCCGGGTGTTTCTGGCGCCATTTACAGGTTGCTTCCAGTAGTGGCTTTTGTTTTTTTCAGTCAGTTTAAACAAACTCAGGAGGAGGGAAGCGGCGAAGATGCTGGAAAAAGGTAATGTGGCACCACTCCCGACCCCCCCCCCAAAAAAAATTTCATATAACACTGATTTTCTTATCCACTGTGGTTCCAGGAACAGAACCCCAGCGGATAAAAAGGTCCAACTGTACTTTGTGTCTACAGATGATACCAACTGATGACATTGTATTTGTAACCACATGCAAGCACTATTTATCTTAGAGATTTTCATTGGGTTCTTTCACCTCTTCCCCCCCCCCCTCGATTCAGAGCTCTGCTACTTTGCTGCTGGGCTGTACGTCTGGACATGTCAGCTCTTCCCCTTTATCAAGTGTGCCAACTGACCTTCTGGGTATTGCTCCCTGGCCCCCCTGAGTGCCACTTCCCCAAGTCCCTGAAGCTCCACCCCGTGACCATCTCTCTTCCTGTTTAATTCCATACCTGAGTCCACCAAAGAAACAGAATACTGTCTTTCAAGCATTGTCCACCTTAAGTGACATGTAGACCCCAACTGAATAGTGGGAGGGGGGAGAAAAAGGCAAATGGGGTAGACGGAGAATCTCTTTTCTCCATTTGCCACATCCAAAATACAGTAGGTTTTGCACTAAGTGAAATCCCAAGCAAATTCCACGGTCTCCCCTCCTGGAGAAAAAGGTCCAAGAATATTCAAGGGAAGCCAAATGAGTGTCTATAGGACAGGTGCAATGTCTCAAGGGCTTTGTGGACAATCCAAAGCAAATTAAGGTGGACCCAGACTTCTCCTGGAAATGTAGAAACTTTGTGGCGAATCTTCACATTTCTAGGTGTTCCTTTGAAAATTCCTCCATTCCTTTGTGCCACTCACCTTGATATTTTTTTCTCCCTTGGTGGATGATGATGAAATGCTTTCTGTATGTTTCTATGTCACCAGGCTCCAATCTGAATAGTTAGCTCAGCTCTGGATACCTCAATGAGACTTCAGTATCGAACAGCATCTTCACCATCCTTTGAGGATGGCCTCTGTTGGGAGAATAATAGTCTTTAGCCCTTTCCTTGCAAGAGAGTGAGAATAAAGCTCTTCCCCCTTGACAAACTGCCTCTGGTTAAAATGAGTTGTCCTCCCACATCCTTGAGAATGGCTTCTGGTGACGATGAGCAAGTTGAGGGCGGTGCGGGGGGAGGGAGAAGGCGAGAGCTGGAAATGTCAGAAATATGCTCTGGCTTGTGATATTTTAATGAGGCTGAAGCTTATGGTAATCAAGAAATTCCCTGCTCTGGAAAGGAAAGGGGGTTTATGTTAATCTGTTGTGACACCAATTGTTTTTCGAGCGCAAAGTGATGGATCCACTGCATAGCTGTGTGACAGCAGCTACAGAGAGTGGCACTTCACCCACCCAACGTGGAGACTTGCTAGCAGATTCATGAAGAAGGGGGAGAACAAAGGAGCAAATATCTCTATTAACTCTTTGAGCACTTTGAGCAAAATGATTTCTAAGGGCCTCCCCTGTCATCATTCCTTTTCCATCCATAGGTATTTTGTCTGGCAGCTCCCTATTTTCCCCAACCTAAGATGTTTTCAGGAGAGCACATTTTCAGAGTCCGTGTCCTTGGGAGACAAGACTACAGGGGTCTTTCTTTTCTATGGCTTTTTTTTAGGGTATTTTTGTACAATCAGTTTATTTTATTTTATTAGTTTATTTTAGTTTATTTTTATTTTATTTACCAACAAGTGGAGCATGAGAGAGTTGAGCACACGAGCAATGCCGGTCAGTGTTGTGTAGTGGTTCGAGCATTGGTCTAGTAGTGGAAACTGGGAAACTCAGCCATGACACTCTCTGGATGACATTAGGACAGTCATTATCTCTCAGACTAGCCTACCTCACAGGGCTTTTGTGAAGGTAGAATGTGTGTGAGGGGGGTAAGTACCTTGTATCCCCTGAGGTTCTTGATATTCAATGACACCCAGAGAGTAGGCTGCTCCAGAACCAAGGCCGGCATCACCACTCCACTGCCGAGTCCAGCGCCCTGCACCACGGAGCAGGTAAGTTCTGCACTGGGCAGTGTAGGAGCTGGGGGAGGGCGGATAGGGGGTGGATTGGCCCTGGGAGGGGTGGGATTGGCATTATCGTCAGACGCCATATCCTATCCTCCCAGGCCTCCAGCCCTGAAGCAGGGCTTCTCGGGTTAGCACCGCTGAGTTAGGTGGTGCTGACCCGAGTAGTCCCATAGCAGAGGCTTACTCCGAGGAAACCCCCAGCCCGCTCCTCTCCAGCACTGGATACAGCATGGGCCTGGTGCCCATGCTGCACCGGTGCTGGATAGGATTGCATTGTGTGTCTATAGTATTGTGCAGACAATATTGAGTCGAGATGGACCAATGGTCTGAGTCAGTCTAAGACATGATGCAAACATGTATGTGTTCAGTTGCATTATTTCAAAACATCCATCTTCAACGATGATTTGGATCTGCACAGGGATTCACACCATTGCAACCCTGGGTTTTTGAGGTCATGATGTGGGAAGGTGAAAATCTGTCAAAATAGTGATATTTCAGATATCTTTAGGCTCCATGGGGTTGCAAGGAGCTAGAATTGTCGGAGCTCATGGAACTGGTCCAAAGTGTTGATATATCAGACCATCTCTTTGGTCAATCAGGGCTGGCCCAACATGAGATCAACTGAAGTGGTTATCTCAGCCAGTAGATGCGGGAGCATCTGACTCTGTCCACCATCTGTCTTCTTCAGACCCACCTTCTCCTTCTGCTCCCTAGGTTCAGAAAGGAAGAGGGGAACAGAGCAGATGAAGGGAATGTGGAGAAGCACAATGCTCTAGCTCACCATTCTCCTCTCCTGCTCTGTTCCCCTCTTCCTTTTCAATGTGCCACCAGGTAAGGGTGGTGGCACATCATCCCAGGTGCTGGGCAGTCCTGTGATGTCCCTGGGCCAAGTCTGTCTCACTAGCCACTAGTCTTTGCTCCCTCTCTGTCATTCTGTGTGCAGAACCAAAACCACAAATGGGCTAGATTGCATCAACCAGGCTTTCAGCTAAAAACACTCCCACAGAGAAAGCAAGTTCACTCATGGAGTTGGTCACACAGGTCCTTGACTACATATTGCGGTTTAATTACCTGGGAGAGCCACTGATGGGCTTGAACAAAGGGATGAGGTTGTGTTGCCTCTAGGCACACTGCCGTTCACTTCCTCTTTCCCTCAGGCAGAGGCAGTTAGAATTGCAATTGGGGAAAAAAAACACCACTATACAGATATAGTCAGCCATCTGGCTGGGCTGCTTTTCATTCCCTATGACAGAGCTGGTGATGGGTGGCCTGACCAGGTTTCAAGGCAGACCTGTCACAGAAGAACGCGGTGGCAGGGCCAGCTGGCCAGCTGCTGAGCTTAGCTCCTTTAGAGGCTTTGGGTCTTTTACCTGGATTGCAGGTAGACACAGCTGGCTGGAAAGGCTCCAGGCAGAAAAACTTGGTTTTTCTGATTGGTGAGATAATAAGCACAACTGTCTCTGGTTACTGGTCCATCTGAGCCTAGGACTCTTCAGACTTCTAAGGAGACCATATAGGCTCCATCACTCACACAGCCCTCTGCTGCAAAGGTGGAATTGTTTCCTGCAGGTTTCTCACCTGGCCTGTTCCATCCTGAGGCCATTTGGACTTGCTTCTTAAAGAGGCAGTGTTCAAGAGTGTTTTTAAAAAAAGAAAAGGAGCCATGCGGGGAGTGATCTGGATTGAAACTGTGGCATGAGGAAAGGGGGTTAACCCTTTCCCCTCCCTCCATGCCACAGTCCCAGTCTCAATCAGCTGACCCTCTCCCCCCCTGTGTCTACTATATTTTATTTTATTTTTGAAGAAAAACAGAACTGCAATGATACTTTTAGCATCCCATCATTTGACCCACACTTTCTCACCCTCCCTGAATTACTTTCTCATCCTGTCCCATGGTGGGGAAGATTAGACCACACATCAGGTGCAGATGTGCAGTGGAATGCACGGTAAAATGGCCATCAATATCAGCTCATCTCCTTTGCAGAAAGAGAAAATTAGATGAACTCTCACCTGCAGCTGTTTTTCCATTTGTGAATTGCTTGTCTGAACCTCTCCATCCTAGAGAAATGTGTCACTTCTCATACCATCAGAGGTCCAAAATAAAATCTGGAGGAGCCCAACATGGGGCTGAGTCAGGAGGCTATTTTGAGCCATGAGTATTCACTAACAATGCAACCATCGTATGTCAAAATGATTAGTGAGAGTGGGTTATCGGCCTGGGTTTGGGGGAGGATGTACCCACCTTTTTTCTTCACTCATGGAATTTTCACACAGCACGACAACCCAGATTACATTCAGCTGAGCTGCAGACTCTGCTTCCAGAGGTGTTTCTACGGTGGGGGCGGTACTGTAAGTTGCACCCCGTCCTAGTCCCCGTTTACAACCCGGCATGAGGCGGCCCCGCCCCCTCATCTTTGGAGCCATTCAGTGGGGCGAAGGCAATGCGCAGGGAGTCTCCTGCCCATTGCCTTCCGCGCACAGAATGGCTCCGACAGCGAGGGGGTGGGGCCGCCTCATGCCGGGTTGTAAACAGGGACTAGGATGGGGCGCAACTTACAGTACCGCCCCCACTGTAGAAACGCCTCTGTCTGCTTCTTAGACCATCCTAGAAGAAAAGAGATGGGAACTGAGGAAATGCTTCACATTTTGCCATAAAGATACCCGGCAAGTCAAAGGTAGCAAAAAGCAAGGGCCAGGTGCCAACTCTGTTGGCAGCAGCTGGCACCTTTGGACAACTAGTGGGGCCCACGTACTGACCCATCATCACTTGATGGGCTGTGGCTACGGGGGTGGGGGTGGGGTGGCGGAGGCTGTGTGTGTGATTCCTGATCAAGGTTCCCTCCATAAGGGAGGTGAAAACAAGAAGATATCAGAATGAGTTTTGGGCTTCTATGAGGTTTGTCTGGAATATTTTCTCTCCTTCAGACAATGTTGGAAGACTTTCTTATTGTCAGCTGTCCCAGGGTAGTGGGTTTTAATGACATGTTTTCATGGCAGGTTTATAGTAACTTGTATTGTATTGCCATGCATTGGTAGCCTGTGGTATGCATTATTTTATTGTGGGTCTATTTGATACTTTTAATTGGCCTTGTTGCTAGGCTTCCATAAAATAGCACCACATCAATCTCATTTCAGAAGGGAGGCATGTGGCCACAAGGAACTTACAGGGTCAATGGGGTTGCATCCATTTACCCGTATTTTTCGCGCCATAAGATGCACTTTTTCCCCCCCCAAACAATAGGGGGAAAAAGCCTGTGTCTTATGGAGCGAATAATAAAAAAGTAAAGAAAAAATACTTACCGGGGCTTCAGGGAGGCCGGCAGAGGCTCGTGCAGGCCTCCTTGATCTTCATTTCTTCAAAAACGGCCATTTTCGGCCACTTCCTGTTTTGACGAAAACCGGAAGTGGCAGAAAATGGCCGTTTTTGCTGAAAGATTGGGGAGGCCTGCACGAGCCTCTGCAGGCCTTCCCGATCTTCATCTCATTAAAAAACGGCCATTTTCGGCCACTTCCGGTTTTTGTCAAAACAGGAAGTGGCCGAAAATGGCCGTTTCTTGACAAAATTATGATCAGGAAGGCCTGCAGGAGCCTCTGCAGGCCTCCCTGAAGCCCTGGTAAGTGTATTTTGCTTACATTTTTTATTATTTTTATTTTTATTTAAAAAAACCTTTTTTCCCCTATTTTTTGCTCCATAGGATGCATGCGTCCTATGGTCCGATGCGTCCTATGGAGCGAAAAATATGGTAAATCCACACATCTTCTTCCATTTATCTGTGTTGCGGATTGAGTTATTAGCCTCCAGTCCCCAAACCACTATCAACTCATCTGGGCTGAGTAAGTGATTGGAAGACTGTACAGATTAATGGTCATATCAGTTGCTCCCCAGACAACTACTTCTGTTGCCATCCCAAAGAGTCAAGTGGTTTAAAAGGAACTTTGCTAGCTAGTCGGTTATAGGCCAATATAAGAGTTTGCAGTGAAATGTCCTATAAATGTAATGAGTCTTACTACTGGTAGTGCTTCTGAGAAGCCTTCCGGTGTTATTTAATTAATTCCAGCCTGGGTCTTGAGGGGAATAATGTGGTAGAAGTCATTGTCTGGATCCAGGCATACTGTGACAAATTTGTACTTCTGGCAAATACAAGGAACAGCCATTGCAGTCAGAGAAGCATTGAGTAGTATAAGGCAGGGGTGGGCAGATGTTAGGCTTCTGGGAGCTACCAGTGCAAACTGGCAACTTGGGGAGATGGGGCATGTTACAAAATGACATTTTAAAGGTAAAGGTAACCCCTGCTCGAATGCCAGGCGTGTCCGACTCTAAGGTGTGGTGCTCATCCCCGATTCTAAGGCCATAGAGCCAGCGCTGTCCGCAGACGCTTCCATGGTCATGTGGCTGGCATGACTAATGGAACGCTATTACCTTCCTGCCACAGCGGTACCTATTTACCTACTTGCAATTTCTTGCTTTTGAATTGCTAGGTTGGCAGGAGACGGGAGCTCACTCCGTCACGCGGCACTCCAGTCTCGAATTGCTGTCCTACCGACCTTCCGGTCTGCAGTTCAGCGTCTTAACCACTAAGCCACCGCATTTTGCTGGTTGTAAAATGACAGCTTGTATAATCATTTACATTTTGGGGATGTTTTTCTACACACACATACAAACACAACATACTTGTGCACTCTGCTCAATATTCTCCCCAAGGCTGGGTCTGGATTTTAACCCAGGTCCCGGTAGCTGAGGACACAAGACAAAAAATTCAAACAACTGAGGCAGAGTGGGATAGGGGGGAGAGGAGGCTCAGGAGTTACTTAAGGTCACCATTGTTTTACCAAAACTTTGGAATGATCTGTCTGCTCCTGGTGTAAGGTATAGGGATGGTCTCCATAAGTCTTTGGGTCGCTTCATGCACACATTTTTAGGCCTACACCCATCGTACACTTGATAATAATATAAATTATGAAAATCAAGTGTGGATACAAACTTGTCTTTGCCAACGCATCTGTCATGCACATATACCCATTAGATAGTCTGAATTGCCCATGGCTGCCTGTACTTGTCTGCATATATATGCTCTATTTATACCCCGCTTCTCAGACAGGATTGGCTTCCAAAGTGACTTGCCATTTATTTCACTGAGGACTAGTGCACTGCAGAAAGCAAGGTTCAAATCGCTACTCAGCTGTGAAGCCTCACTGCATAGCTCTCAGCAAGCGCTCACCTCAGCCTAGCACATGATCATTGATAGATAAATGTCAGTTTTTTCATCCTCTGCCTCCTCCAGCAGGGTTGTTGCGAGAGGGGTGCACCCCACTTGGGTGTGTCATTACTCCTGGGACCCAGGGGCAAGGTTAGAAATAAAGGCAGGGTTGCTGGCCCAACACCCAGGCTCCCCCAACCACACCTCATTGCCAGTCCTGAGTGCCTTATGTGCCCTGGGCCCTCCCCTTCCTGAGCTGGCTGTCTCTCATCCACACCTGGTCCAGTCCTGGACCAGCATTGCTCTGGAGCTAGGAGCCCACCCATCCTGCGAGGGGCAGCCTACCCTGTGCCTTGCTGGCCTAGGAGAACAGTAGGAGGAGGACTAGACCTGCAGCCATGCATTGGCCGTATGGCGCTGGCGGTTACTCCCCCGCCAGGGTTGTGAGGGGCCAGCGGGAGTTCCCAAGACGGTGGGGCAAGTCAGGAAGCGGACAATAAAATAAGAGAAGGCAGAAAAGAAACCAAATTTAGAGGCATTTTGTACATGCTCAGAGGCAACCCCTTTGGCCACTCCAAAAATCCAGAGTTTTGGCTCAGAAGCAAGTTCTGGGACTAGTCTCTGATAAGTCCTAACTCAATTTAAACCTTGCCTTGGGTTTTCTAACTCTCGTAAAGAAATTGAAAGCCCATCAATTTGTCTGACAGTCTTGCTCTCCTGAAAAGAAGAAAGAGTCTAATGTGGAGTTATCTTTTCATATCCATTATTCTTTGACACTTGTGAGCAGAATGCAAAAAGGTGGAGGGATATTGGAGGGAGGGGGAAGCGCGGTGCATTGAAACCACAGGCTGCTTATTCCCCCTTAAGGGCTCTGTCATATTAGCCAATCCAATCAGATTAGCAGTCTCTCTCCTTTGTATGGCTCATATCGTTTCAGGTTAGTATTCATGAGCAGTAATATTATTGGAAAGTGACTTTCATAGCATATTAGCTAATACGGATGCTAATGCAGACTGATGGAGAAGAGCTAATGTGATGGGGCTGTCAGGCTGCATTAGTGCAGCTCATGCCATTTCTAGCTCAGGTTAGACTGGCCATGAGTGATGATGAGGAACTTGCTATACTTCTCTGTACCCTGCACCTGAACAGGAGAACTGGACATCCTGAAGGGATGACAGCGAGGAGCTTTTTTCCTTCGATTGAGGGTTTTCTGCTTCTGAATTCCAGGGCACTGGAAAGAATTCTGGGCATGTTCTCAGTTCATTCCCACCCTGAACTGAGATCATGGCCACTCTCCTCTGTGGCTATATAGTTCAGGAAGAAGATTGGTGATGTCTGTGGGCAAGCTATATTTCAGGAAAGCGTGTCTACTGCCATTGATCTTCACATGGAGGAACTCTTTACAGCCTTTCCAGCTGTCAAAGAATCCCTTGGGTTCTCCACAACATATTTCTGCATTCAGAAAATTAATACAGTATGCAGAAAATTATTGAGCCAGCAGAGCAACTCTATAAGGACTCCTATGAATCTGACCACATATGTTGCAGCAGCAAGAACAATACAGTTCTTGCACCAAGGCCAGGTATCCAGCTTTCAAAACAGTGTTTGTAAGCTCAGTGTTCTGACTGGGGGTTGGATGGAGTGAAGAGCGACGTCATTAACCTATACAAGCCACAGTTAATATTGCTACACCAATTATTAAGATTATTTATTGGGATATTTTGCAACGATTCCACAGTGTGTAGAGGGTGAGTCGTCCAGAAGTTTACCTTGTAGGCCAGGTATCCTGTATTGCAGGGGTTCTCAACCTGTGGTACACGTACCCCTAGGGGTATGCGGACCACTTGCTGAGGGTACGCCAGGCCCTGCCCCTTATCTGCCCCTTCAGCACCTAATTCAGTCTTAGTGGTATGGTGTAGTGGTTTGGGAGTCGGACTTAGACCTGGAAGATCCAGGTTCAAATCCCCGCTCAGCCACGAAGCTTCCTGGGTGACCTTGGGCCAGTCACTATCTCTCAGCCCCACCTACATCACAGGGTTGTTGTGAGGACAAAAAGGAGGGGAGGAAATATGTACACCACTCTGAACTCCTTGGAGGAAGAGCGGTATAAAAATGTGAAAAATAAATAAATAAATAAATAGTGTAGAGGTCTTTGTTGCCTCTCATCATGTTTTCAAACAGTGTTGGTGGAAATACGACTTCCAAATAGTCCATGCATTCTTTATATCAAGCATAGCGCTTAAATAACTGCATAACAAGTAATACAGTAATCTGACTGTACCCAACAGGTCATTTACATCATCATCATTACAGTACATCCAGTTAGGTGTTAACGGTAACTCTGTTTCCAGTTAGATATATATGATGATCATAACTCCTACTGTGGCAATGAAAAGGATTTTATAATTTCTTGGCATTAATCAGAGTTACAGGTCATGATGCTCCTGTAGCCAGTAGCTCAAATTTTATACACTTGCATAACGTGTCTATACAGATAGTACGTTTTTGCCCGTGGATCCCTTGGTGTGTGTGTGTGTGTGTGTGTGTGTCAAACTTTACTTTGCAGGGTTATGAGTATGGAAAGATAAAACGATAAAGGTGCTCAATAAAAGTTGTCTCAAGCTTTAAATAATTCCAGCATCCTCTTTCCCAACATCAGTATCTGTATACTAGAAGTAATTCTGCAAGTTTGTGTACATAAAAAGGCACGACAAATGGTGTGGAGGCACTCGGAGGCCCATTTCATGATGTGCTTCCTGTATGTGTACAGGAAATACACATAC
The DNA here is from genome assembly GCA_026170595.1 of Plestiodon gilberti rubricaudatus. Lineage (NCBI taxonomy): Eukaryota > Metazoa > Chordata > Lepidosauria > Squamata > Scincidae > Plestiodon > Plestiodon gilberti. The sequence goes on from JANXHW010000005.1 coordinate 114,934,718, forward strand.
AGCAAAATTAGGGTTGCCATCAAATGTCACCTAAAGGAAAATTCAAGACAAATTGGGAGGCTCCTGCTCCAAAGAAACAGCTGTAAAATATTTGAAGGTATCTAAAATAATTCCAATATGATCAGAGACATTTCAGAGTAGTTGGGGTTTGCATATTTCTCCTTTGACTGGGGTGAGAATTGGAAGCAGAGATACTTGACTATGGGCACAATCCTGACGAAGGATCTGGTCGGTGGCCCAGGGCCGCATGCCGGATCCTGTGTACTGGCTGCCCGGTGTGCACCAGGCCGGAGGTCTACTCAGGGAAGGGGACGCACATCCCCTTCGCTGAGTGTAAATCCGGGCCGGCCCTATCGGCCTCCTCGGATTTCTGCCAGCTAAATAGCTGGTGGAAGTAGAGGAGGCCATGTAATGGCGTGGCTGACCCGGCGGGGATGGGGATATGGCCAACTCCATCCCCCTCACCCTCCTGGGTCAGCTAGGCCAATGGCCCCCCTCCCTCGCCCAGCTAGACCGCCCACGTGGTCGGCGATGGAGTGCTTACCTTCCACCACCGTCTGCGTGGAGATCCGGTGGCGGAGTGAGGGAGGCCTGCCTTGCGCCGGCCTTCCTTACTCCTGAGTCATCGTGAACATGCTTTACAGCATGTTCGCGACAGCTTCCAGCTCTGGAACGAACGTCAGGATTGCGCTGTATGTGAGCATCTCTGCTTGAATTGTTGCAAGCATGATTGAGGCTTGCACCTACCGCAATGAGCAAGCCTCCGGTTAGATTCGGCTTACAACCTCAGGGACTTCCCTAGGCTATGCTGAAAGGACTTGTTGTCTGAGGCCGAAAATGACAGCCTCCACGGTAGTTATTTGAAGAGCTGGGGAAACTGCTAGGGTGGTGGTGACGGGTATATATCGTCACAAGTGACCCTCTTGGCCCCAGATCTCATGGAGGAGGGGTGGGCTTTGCCTCCTAGCAATGGTTTCCCCAGCTACAGCTTGTGAGATGGGCTCCCACATCCAGTTAGCCCCCCTTCTTTGCCCTTAGCGGGGGGGGGTCATTATTTTTCAAGCATTCTTTTCAAGTTCTTGCAAAAGCCCGTGCGGTTTTGAAAGTACACAGAAGGGAATGCTGGCAAACACCTGATCATTTTTGAGATGAACAAGGGGGTGTTGTTGGCCCACTCAGCATTAAATTCTCCAGCTAAGCCAAACTTTCACACAAAGTCAACACATTTGTGAGACTGGTTTGGCCAAAACATCCACAGGAATTTTGAAGGAAATGATTTGTGGAGTCAGCTGCTAATCCAATCAAAATGAATGTAGCTTTTTAAGCTTGTTGAATCAAGCTTTAGAGCTCAATTGCCAACCTTGCTGAAGTCTGCCCAAAGGTTCTGCTTGGCTCCAATTTATTCTGTGACCTTTAGCAATTTTGTAATGAGCGAGTGAACACTGTTGAAAGAACTGTGAAATAAAACAGAACAATCTTGTACTCGAGGAAAATGACGACTTTCTTTCTAAAGACTAAAACTCCCACAGGCCTCTTTGGTTTCTTTCTTCCTGTTTGGAGAATGGGGCAGGGGGGGTCTATTGGGGGCGGGGGCAGCATAGTTTAAACTTTCTCCACAGATGTCCACTGCCACTGGGGTACGTAAAGGCTGTGTGGGGGGTTGGATGGAAGACTGTGGAGAGGGCTGTCGATGTTGGACTGACCAACTTTCTAGTGTCAGTGCAGTCACAATGCAACCCCAAGGTAAGTCCCTCACTTTGAAGAGGCCTCCATGTCTGCCCCTGCACTGCAAAATGCAGTGTGCGCTCTGTTGGCACGGCTACACCGGTGCTGGAAATTTGGTTAGGATTGCGCTGTCTGTCTCCTTGAGCTCTGGCTTGGAAGCAGAGCTCTTGGAGTTCACTTCTCCTTTGGGGGTGGAATTTTTTGAACTCCAAAAATTCATTTCCAAACCCAAACCTAGGGAACTTCAGCACACCTCTATCCATATACTGTATAGAAAGCCAGACAAGACACCAGCCTTGGACTGAATATATTTGCATAAGGATAACTTATCCTTGTAACTTATAAGCAGTCTCTTTGATTTGACCTTGAACATACTGAACAGAAAATAGTTACATTCAACAGACGGAGCCTTCACCCAAAAACTTGTTTATTCTTCCCCTCCAAAACAACAAGCATTTCATTCAGCAGTAACTCTGGTAATATACAAGTTGGAACCAGGGTACCTGAAGTACGGCCTACTTGCATGAGAACCTGCCTAGGTGTGAACCATGCCCACCCAACCACACAGCTGCAGCATCGGAAGCAGAGTGGTGTGGCTCAGTGGAGATCTGCAGTGACCTGTGATGACATCCCAGGTTGCTCCATGAGAGCTGTGGACCTAATGTGGAGGGGTGGGACTGGAAGGTGAAGAAAGAAGAGCCAGGAAAATTTATGGCCCAATCCTGTGCAAGGCCTGCACTGGTGGAATGCATGTTCCGCTGGCGCAGGCTGCCACAAAAGTGCCATAAAATGCTTTGCAGCAGTGCAGGCGGCCGGCACGCCAGTGGTAAAGCCAGAGCCTTCACGTACACACGCTCTGGCAGAGTGACGGAGGTAAGCCCAGCGTGGGGGGCAGAACAGGGCAGGGAGAGGGGGTTAAATGGGAGCAGGGGAGGGTGGAATGGGGAGATGGGGCAGGGGGCAGGCAGATCGGGCCTGGGAGGCGGGTTCAGTGGCACACATCGAATCCTGACCCCCTTCCCGGGCCTGATCCACCTGCACAGATCAACGCAGACTAGCACCAGCGATATAACTGACACAGGTCTGAGTTGACCCATAGTGGCTGCTAGGGCTTCCCCTGAGGAGACCTCCAGTAGCTGAAAATCCCCTGTGGGTTGCACCGTAGCTGGCACAGTGCCGCTGAATCATCACACAAGGATTTAGTTAGGATTGGGCTGCCCAGAGCCAAGCTGGAGAGAGGAAAGGGAATAGTGGGGCTGGAATAGACAGAGGAGAAGGAGGAAGAAAAAGATGGAGGGGAAGTCAGGAAAAGGACTAGAGAGTGAGGAGGAGGTGAGGAGACACTGTGAGGAATATCGCTGGGAAGGAGAAGACTTCCTTGGCAACAGGGGATGGGGAGTGAGAAGTTGAAAACACTGTTATTTATGTGAGTTTTTAAGCAGCATTTTTCAACCAGTGGTACGTGGTACGTGAGGTGTTGTCCAGTGGTATGGAAACCAGCTTCTGTGTAGACTACTGTTTGTGTGGGGGGGGGGGGGAGGGAGGAAAGAACTGGTGGATGATCAAGTCTTTTAGCCAAAAAGTTGAATTAGATGAGCATATGGCCTCTCTCTTCCATCTCTGTGATTCTATGACATCTCTATACATCATGTAAGATGTTGCCAAGAGGTTTTGAGACATGCATTGACACGCTTACCACTCAGGTTGAAGAAAATGCCTTCCGTCAATGGTGAAATGAGTACAACTCTGAACTGTAGTAATGGCTCTTGAGGTCTCTTCTACAAACAATTTGCATTCACAGGTGGGTTGAGACTATGGATCTGGGGCAGCTTCCATACCTTCCCTTGGGGCAGCTCAGCCATTTTCACTGCCTCATAGTATGGTGGGGGGGAAAAAAAAGCAAAAGTACCACATACAAAAACAAGTTTATTAGTATATTTCGCTTCTTAATGCAATGCTCAAACTAGGAATACAACTTGGCAGAAGTACATACACATATATTGCATGTAGTTTTTAGTTGTGTCTCCAAAATATTTCAAATTCCCTTCAGTTCAGCCCGACATGAGGTCTTTTATGTTGGAGCTCGGGCCTTTAAGTGAGTTGCAGCTCCCCTTTGCCTGCATAACATATTGTGATGCTGAGTACTAAGGTCTTTCTCCACTTTGGACGAATGGCAACATTATGTACAGGTTCTCAGAGGTGTCACTCTCCCTCATGCTTCATTTTCTACGTATGAATACTGTGTAAATAATATGTATATCTATACAGATTATATAAATATATATCTATAATATATATGTGTATACATATATGTATATATACATATATATGTATATTACTGTGGTTTGGCTTTATGAAGTCAACCATAAAAGTTGTGCTTATCTTAGTTCTATGAGATCAAATGTACGGCATTATCCAGAATGCAGCCAGTGCCTTCCGCACAGTCTTCATTCAGTTCATGATCTTGCGACGTGTCCACGCACCCTTTACATGTAACGCACTCGCTCATTCTTACAGCAAATTTTAAGACAAGAATTCCAATCTTGGTAAAGGAACATCAGGATAAAAAAAAAGAACCAAAAGAAGGACCGTATCCTTCCTCTTACATACAATTTGAAGAGTAATCAGACATTCATTGTAGCTTTATTTACATTGTAACTCAAGATCAACAATATTACAGGTATTGTATTATATCTGTACATAGCCAAGTTATGGTTTGGTCATGTGGAAACACACTACCAATAGCTATTTACAGATGGATTAGTTAGACTTCCGCTCAACACTGTCCTCCTCAGTATGACACTCAGTAGTTAAAGGTTAAATTGCTGAAGGTCCTTGTGTTGGTGACCCTTGGTAGCCCCTTACCAGTGGCCTATTCATGACATGTAGTCCAACCCAGGGTGACGTATCTGTGGAGTGCAACTGGAAATGTGACAAAGAACCATTTGTGACACCCAGACTCCCTGAATCTACCCAGATATGTGACTGGAGGACAGAAAGGAATCCACTCGCCATCACTCTAGAGTCTGTCCCCTTTGGGGGGGGGACAACAAAAAGTTGGATTCCCTCCTTTCATTTTTCTGTTCTCAGTAATGATCATACAGATGGTGAAATGCTTTGGTGTCTCTTCACCAAAGATACTGGGACCAGAACTTTCCACATGGAAGTTTGTATACAGCAACATTGCCTGTGACCACATGACTACACCCTCAAAACGTTTTGAATGTGCGTTAAACTTATGCCCATAACCTTGAAGATAGCAAGCACATGAATGACCTATTCCTGGCTACGGAAAAAGATAAATCAACATGTGCTGCCGCCCCATAAGCATGTTTCGTTTCATAGCCAGCAGTGGGAAACCCATGCGCTCACTCTCTTCAAGCTTATGTTTCAGTTGATTTACTCCAGTTCATATGATGTCCCAATGGTGTGGTTGCTGCTAGGAAGCTGAGTTGCATGAGTGCCAAGATCTGTGGTTACTAGTTCCTGTGATTGGCCACCTGCATGGTTAGAACCCAGTCACAACCATGCTAGTGATGCCCCTCATTATAGAGGGTCCCTTGGCATAGCTTTGTGGCACGTAAGCATCCCTTCACAGAAGCAGCTCACCATGGAGAAGGCTGTCCAGACATATTAGCAGCCATCACACCACTGGGATGATACAAAATGCAATTATCCTTGTAAGTCCTAAGGTTTTCATGGCTGGCACAAATACTACGATTAAAATTAAAGTTTTCTGGGTTATATGACCACAGTCCTAAAAGAGTTTTTATACCTAACGTTTCACCAATATTCACAATGAGCTTTGTCAAAGGCAATGTCTAACAAACCACGCTCTTGGTGTGTGGCTTGTTACACATTGCCTTTGACAAAACTCATTGTGAATATGGGTGAAACGTTAGGTATAAAAACTCTTTTAAGAATGTGGTCATATAACCCAAAAAACTTTAATTTTAATTGTAATATTATCCTTATCCCTCCTTTAGGTGGATGCAAGGGGTTGTGCACATCCAATGTGTGTCAGGTTGTTGTTTTTTGTTTGTTTGTTTGCCTTTTCTTTTAAACATAGCTTAAAAGCCCCCTTCCCCAGTTATAACACACAGATCAGTATAACAGATCTGCTCACAACGGATGGGATAGTCTATATGAAGTCTCTATTACTTCCATGTTATTTCTGTTTTAGATATGGCACCTTGGTTAAAATTAAATCTGGGGTGAATGACACTCGCTTGTGAATATGCTGGACCAATCTCATGAGGGTCCTTATCACAAAACCATTTCTTGGGCAGGGTTATTTTATGCAATTGGTCTCTTCCATTGATTGAGGCCTTCAAACCTTTCAGCAGCACCATGTGATGAATCTATGGTGGGAGGGGAACCAACTCCTATGGTGCTATTGAAAATGTTTAATGGATCCTCCCATCACTCTGAAAATGGGCTAAAATGTGGAAAGCATGTGAGCTGTGTGGTGAGGCAGTAATGTGATTGCTTTCATCCACACCAGAGTTCCGATATCTCAGTGCAGGCATTCATTTTACTATGCCCACTGCAAAGGCTTCCCAGAGTTGTCAGCAGTATTGTGGCAAAATGTTCACTTGCCAGAGGTGGCTGTGCCATGAAGTCAGGTCAGGCATCCACCTTGGGCCACAGATGTTGGATGGCATTAAAGGTAACAGAGTGAGAGACACAGGGAGATCACATCCATGGCACATAATCCACAAGAAAGTCTCCTCTGAGAGCCCCTCTGAAAAACATCGAACCATACAAAAATGTGTGTTCCATGTGCGTTAGCGGGCAGGGGTGCCATTTGGTTTGCTCTGCCTCAGACACTAAAATAGCCAGAGTCCTGCCACTTGCATTGAAAAGCCAAAGGGGTGCATAGTGACACACTGTGATGGGGCTATTTCAGCATGTACCAACTCAGCCCACATTCCATCGACACAAATTTCAACCTGCTTTCTGGTAGGGATGAGCAGATATCTCCCATTCCATTATGTTCTGGTTCCATAGGCTCACTTGCCAATGTTCAGCTCTGCTTGCTTACCAGTTTGACTTGAAGTATTGCTAAAATTAATTTTAGAATTGAAACATGCATGGCTGGCTGCAAATTTCCATCTTTCTTTTTTTTTTTCCTTCAGATTATGGCAAAACGAACTTTTTTTCATTATTATTATTTTAATTAAAAATGTGATCAACCACACACCAAACCATCCTAGTTTATCACAATACTAAGAGGGTTTCATGAAAAAGTCAACATGACAATCATAGCAAAAAGAACCCCAAACTGATGATTTAGTCATGGAGTGTATTTGCCTAGAATATAGAGGAGGGGGGGGGGAGAGAAGATTTGCTGGCAAAAAAATTGGTATGCAAATACATATTTATGGAAGTAACTCTTCAAGAAGAGTTATTATTACGAATCAAGCTATCTTTGAAATCCTCTTCTAGGCAATATCTCCCGAATGAAAAAATCCATTTTGTGGGTTATGATTTAATCAATGTGCATGTTTGCCAGTGTACACCAGTAACCTGTATGAAAAAAAAATTGAAACAAAACTGCACCAATAGCCTTTCTGTTAACAATAGCTAGGATTCATCTCTAGATTGAAGAATGGCAGCCAGGGTCAATATCCTTAGACAACGAGGCATCAATGACCTGCATTTATTTTATTTATTTTTCAGATTTGTATGCTGCTCTTCTTCCAAAGAGCTCAGAGTGGTGTACATGGTTCCTTCTGCCCCTCCTTTCTTCTGAACCCATACCTGCTGGCTCATAGCAACAGCCACTAACACCTGCCCTCTCTCTCTCTCTCTCTCTCTCTCTCTCTCTCTCTCTCTCTCTCTCTCTCTCTCTGGGTAGTGGTGGGATTTGCCCCTCTAGTTGATCTGCTCTGCCAAGTAGGGATGTCATCTGCCCAGATGGCATCTTTCCAAGCACCACTCCAAATTCTGGAGCCAGCCCTGATTGGCAGATTGGTAACCTGTTAGTGCCACTCTCAGATCAAGGCCAGGCAACACAGAACCTTAAAATCCAGGGAGAAAATCAGATGGGGGAAAATCCATAAGCATCTGTAATTTCTGATCTTCCTCGTGGATGAAAAAGACATTGGAAATCTGCTACTGGAGTGGATGGGCAACACTGTTATTAAAAGGATTATTAAAATTGACGTCGTGGTCATATTTCAACCAATATGGGGGAGGGGGAGAAACGTTTTTGTGATATCTTGATATTGCTGACTTGGGGGGGGGGGCAGGGTTAATTAGCCTGCAGCTCTGCACCAGCGATACATGTGTAAGATTTCACCAAGAATTGCATAGCAGTACGTGGACTTGCAGCCATAGCATCTGCAGAAGTGGGTGAAACACACTGTGCGTGACAGATCTGCCAAGGCCAAGAAGGGCAAGTGATATAGTAACATAATTTAGAAATATAATATTTTGCATGATGCTATTCAGAGAGAATAATACAAAATATGGGAACTAGAACTATGTACAAGGAGTAAAGTTTTTGCTGGGGTGGGATAGTGAGTAATCTCTTATTCAAAGTCCTTTATCAACACTTTTTGACTTCAGTGTTTAAATAAGAATAGCAATTGCAGGGAATGGTGAGAGTGAGCAGGGGAGAGGAAGCATGAGTAAGTCACGTTCCCACTTGTTGCTCATCCTGTGGACATCTGAAGTGGACATGCGTGCACATAACCTATGGCAAGATGCATGGGCTGCATCTGCATGATCTCCCCACAGGGGAGATATATACATTCTAGTTACAGAATTAGAGGAAGCACAGAGTAGAACTGTTGTTGACTTTCAAGCTGACTTCTATAGTCCTATAGCCTTTAATGGTGGTTTGACTTGCAGGACTTTGCGTGCGTGTGCGTGTGCGTGTGTAGCTGATTGCTACAAATCAAGTTGCATCCAAGCACAGGAGTGAGCCAGACAATTTTTGGGGTCAGTTGGCCAACCCTACATAAGATACATGAGCCCCTGCTTCTATGTGATATGCGAAGCTGCCTTGTTGAGGTGGCATTAACAGTTATTTTATCTCAAGAGATAAAATAAGAGACACACTTACGATCCCTGGTAAATATCAAAATCAAAAGAACAGCCAGGTGGCAAAAATTTCCTATTTTTGTACAGATGGGGTTTGTACAGATGGGGAGTAGATTTCTTGGCATTCTTCAAGGTGAGTTCTTCAGAGTGCTCAGAAATTTTGCCTGGGAAGATAATACCTTGTGGCAAATGCCTGCGATTGCAAGAAGGTTCTGTAGGAAAGGGCATCAATAGTGTCTAAGAATGGCATCTCTCTCCATACTTGTTTGGGGAAAGCATGGGTCTATTCATCCATGATGTCCCACCATAGGACGCAAGCAAGCGTGTTGGCAAAACCATGTGGCTTTGCTTATTTACATGTAAAGAAAAGTCCTATGAGTTGCTATGGGCTCCTTTTCATGATCCTGTAGATTCTGAAAACCGAGGTAAGGTTTATTATTGCTCTCAGTGACGTGATCCTTTCTTCCACTGCAATGCTCAGCTAGAAGCATCAGCAAATTGGAACAAATAATTGGTTTTGTCAACCTGTTAAGCAGACAGGAGTCAGGTGACAAACGGGAAGCTCAAAGGCACATTTTTTTTAAAAAGGATCACATTTACAGCCAGTGGAAGCATACCGGTACTTCAAAAGGGGAGATAACATGATGTGAATGAGAAGAGTCATCTAGGACTCAAACAACAAGGGAAACCATGAGAGAATGAGCAATCCCCCTGGGGATTCTCAATGATTTAAATTTTAACTTGAAAGATGAAATCATTAAGTAGCCAGGAGGGATTTATTTCGATGGCTCTATTCCATTCCCCAGGCCCACCTCTCAAAACTGAATTAAAAACCTTCAGATTCCATAGGATGGGTGAGAAGAGCTTGAATCCTGCATGTCATAAGGGGGAAGTCAATTTGAATAGCATCGTGTCGTTCTGAAGCTCAGGTTAACAGTCACATGGGAGCAGAACAATCCTTTTTAATAAAAAAGGTTTTGCTGACTATTGTACAAGTAGACGACGTTCGTATTCAGTGTGCATGCACCTGTGGTTGTAATGTGTTGGTATGTAAGACCAAATGGAAATGCCTGTTTGGGAAGGTTAAGCTACTGACAGTGTGGTCCCGATGCTAAGAGAGCAGGATTGGAAGACCTATGTCTGGAGCCCTCTGCAGCCACAGACTCACTAGGTGTCCCTGCTGCGCATGTCCCAGTCAGGGACAAATGTCCCCTTCCCCCAAGAAGACCTCCTCCAGCCAAAATTCCCCTTGGGATGCAGCGGAAACTGTGCCGGCGCTGCTGCATCACTGCGAAGGGATTTAGTTAGAACTGGCCTGTGTGTTTCCTGTGACCACTGGTGCAAGCCCATTGGAGGCCAAAGCACTGTTGTTGAGTCAAATGGTAACTGAGTTGTCTCCAAGTAGCTTTCACCTGACAAACATTGGCTGTGGTCCAGGGGAAAACCACTTTTGCAATTGTGCTTTTTTGTTGTTATTCTGAATCGCACACACATACTGCTTAAAATACCTCTCACACCTCCCACTGCTTTTAAAAAGCAGATGGCAGGTGCGAGGAATGTAGAGGAGGGACTGATAACGAAGGAAGAGGTTGACTGAACCTGAATGTGTATGTTTTTCTCATGAGGACTGTGCACACTTTTCAATGAATCAAGAGGGGGAGTGGGCTTGCATCTGCTGACCCGGCCTCTACATGTGTTCAGCACAACTTCTTGAAGAGCCTACACATGAACAAAATGTGAGTAAGCTCTGTGTGGATGACTGGGGACCCTGCCTATTGACGGTCCCCCAATCGTGCATACGGAACCTAGTTGTGTGCATAATACAGTGTACAGACTCTTTCCCAGGTCATGCCAAATGCATACAGGGGATGGGGTGAGAGGAACAGGTAAGAGGAAGTGAAATCCTACTCCTCTATGTGCACACATTGTAACATGTGAAAAGTCTTATGGGTTCTTTTCTTTGAATGCATGGATAGGGAAGAAGGAAGAATAACTACTGGAGAGATTTTGTTAAATGGGGAAGCTATAAAGCCCTATCCTATGTATGTTTTCTCAGATGCAAGCCCCATTTGAGTGGGACTTACTTCCTAGCATACATAAGACGGCACTCTTAATTAGATACTAAAGACTTGATTTAACAAATGGTGAACTGAATAAGTCTTACTTATATAATATCACTGAAGCCAATAGGATTGCTGTAATGCTACTGAAGCAAGAAGGATTACTCATGTATCTCAATACCAATTAACAATGAGAAGGTTTGAAGAGCTGGGTTTAGATCCTGAAACGATTTATGAGCTGTGTAGACCTACTAAGCTTGCAGGTTGTTTTAGGATTTGGGCTGAGCAAAGATGCCTGGGGTGCAATCCAGGCAAAGTTAAGGGTGCTTCACATTCGTCATTTCAAATTTTAATCAGTGACATTTAAACACTGAAGTTGTATTGATTCCAAAGGAACTAAGAGCAGCTAAAAGGAAGAGGGTATCTGTATTATGAAGTATCTGTAGCTGGCCTGTGCCATTTCAGGCTGCAGGTTGGAGGGCTTCATGTTTGCTCATGCCTCCTACGTATACATTCCCTTTACCTATAGTACAATGTCTCTGCCTTTCTCCTGACATCATCCATTACCCAGGCTGATTTTAGATTAGGCCCCGGACCACTTGGGACCTTTCCTGATCTGAAATGGATCTGAATTGGCTTCAAACCCTTTTGTAGCATTCCCTGGAGCTCTGCCTTTCACTTTGTAGAACTCACTGAGACAAGAACAGTGGGGAGGAGAGCTGGGGCTCTAGGGAATGCCACTACCGAGACCCTGACGGAAAGATAGTTATAGAAATATAGCTAACTCTCAACAGGTTAGGCAATGGAACGCCAGAGAATCTGACTTCTCTAGCTGGAATCAACATAGTCACAACACTCTTACCGTGGATTCAGACAGACAACTATGGGGCAGACTGATATTGGCATGCTACCAGGGGATTCTTGCTTTTGGCAAAGTGGACAATAGTTTGAAGGTGATGGGGAAGATCGCAGCTGCTTACAATTTCCTGACTCATGTGAAGCTTAGGAAAGCTAGAGCACAACTAGCAATCAAGAACCATGGTGCTGTCCAGAAGTTATTCTAACCAGTCATAGATTTGGGGATGATGTAAGCATCTGTCCTTAGTACAATCTGAGGTATGGTCTGACTTCAACCCACCTACGTTTCCACCTTCAAAGGCTTTCAGATGTTCCCTGGAGTGCATCAAGTGAAAAAGGGGCTGCCCTGTTCCCATGACCGTCCCCATTGAACTTGCATGTCTGTAAGGACTCTGCAAAATCTGGCCCAGTCAAATGGGAAGAGTAGATCAACATGGGGCACCCGTTAACTGTTTACGGCTGTTTATGATGTCTGCAGTCCAGACAAATCCCAGTTAAGTCCCATTAACTTCAAAAGGAAAGAGTCTCTAGCACATGCTTAAACGTTTGGCTGGATCCATGCCCATGAGGTAAAATACTGTTTTGCTGGGAAACATCATGATTAACAGTAAGGTTTTCAGCATCAAACTCCCCCACCTACCCCACCCTTACTACCTTTTAAAAGTATGGAAATCATCAAGTCAACTGGATTGCCCCCATATCTTTCTCTTCTGGTCATCTACACCATCCATGTAGGGTATTTAGTTTTGAAGTTTTCTCAGGGTTTTTTTCCCCTTACTTTCAAACGGACATACACAGATAAACAAACTGGCAATGGTTATACCAAAAGATCTCACAAAGGGCGCAATCCCTTACCAAGCTCTCCTGCTCATTGAAATGCCTGTGCTCTTGTGCAGCTCTCACGTTTGCAAAGCATACCCAAATCAGCTTTGCACAGAAGAACTTCCCAGAGATTGCACCCCCCAAGAAGAATAGATTCAAAAGCCCTTCTGCATGATACTGTTGGACAGCAGGAAGTGTTTTAAGTTCACATTCTCAACTGGCCTATTATCAACCTCTTCCTGCCTCCTATTGACTCACTGCCAGAAACGTTGCGATCTTGGAAGTGCAGTTGTTGGAGATGGAGTGCAGACCCCCGGTCAGCATCTCCTCGAGGCTTCTGGATTTCGTACAGAGCATAAAGTGCTATGGCATTGTTTTATAAAACTTGGAACTGCCTTCCTGCTTTTCCCCATGATGACTGTTTTACCGGGTAGCTCCTATGTTCTTGTAATGACACATAAGGAGGTGCTTAAAGGTTTTCTTGAAGGTAGCATTGCAGAGCGCATAGCAGGCAGGGTTGATCGTGCTGTTGATATAGCACAGCCAATAACCAATCGTCCATACTGTGTTGGGGATACAAGACGCACAGAAGCTGTTGATGAGTACCATGACATTGTATGGTGTCCAGGTAATGATAAAGGCCAAGAGAATAGCCAAGATAGTCCTGGTCACTTTTTTCTCTCTGGAAGGAGGTGTTTTCTTTTTGGCAGGCTGCTTAGTCATCTTGACAATCTTACGTGCTACAATTTTCTGCTTCTCATCTCCGTTTTGGTCATCGGTGCCTACAATCTCCACGGTGGTGTTGGCAGAGCCCCCACAATCACCTTTTGGGGACTTTGTGAGTATCCTGATACAGGTCAGTTTGGAGTTCTCCACTTTGGCATTGACTTGGGAAACAGAAGCCCTGGTGTCCTCTTGGATGGCTTCGTCCTCTTTCATGTTGGATGCGCCAGCACTGGCAGAGGTGGAGTCATTGGAGCTCTCCTTCTCCTCGGTGGGAATACAATTCTCCATCACGGATTCACCAGTGGCTTTGCCGTTCTGAATTTTGCTATGTTCTATCCCATCTTCACTGGTTGGGATGTTGTTATTGTTTGGTTTCACTATTTTACCTTGGACCAAACTTGGAGAAACTGTATCCTGGTTTTGTCCACCTTCCTTTTTGTCTTTTTTAATTCTACTCTTACTGGCACGAGATATTTGCCAGTAGAGAATAGTCATGATGATGACAGGCAGATAGAAAGCAGCAATAGCTGTGCCAAAGGTAACGGCTGCATTAGACAGGAACTGGATGTAGCATTCCCCATCTGGGACAGTCCTTTCCCCGACAATGAACTGCCAAAAGAGAATTGCAGGTGCCCACAAGATGAACGACAGCACCCAGGCAGCTGCAATCATCATGCCTGCCATCTTAGTGGTCCGTTTGACAGGGTAAGTCAGAGGCTTGGTAACACAAAAATATCTGTCAAAGCTGATAATGAGAAGGTTCATTACGGAGGCATTGCTGACCACATAATCAAGTGCCAGCCATAAGTCACAAACCACAGGTCCCAAAGGCCAGTAGCCAATCACAGTGTAAAGTGTGTACAGGTTCATTGAAAAGACACCAATGATCAAGTCGGCACATGCCAAACTGAAAAGGAAGTAATTGTTGACAGTCTGCAGGTGCCTGTTGACTTTAATGGACACCATAACCAGAATGTTCCCAATAATGGTCACTAGGCTGAGGGACCCAGCCACGAGGACGATGAAGACTACCTCAACGGTTTTATAACGAGTCCCCAGGGCCATCGCATCCTCCAAGTAGCTTATGTTCGTTGAGTTATTCATTTCTGTTTTTAGTAAATTGATGAACAAATATCACTTAAGCCTGCAGAGGAAAGAAAAAGAAAATAAAGACTATGAGGCATTTATCGGTAGTTTACGTGTTTTCATAAACAGAGCTCAAGAAAAGATGAGAAGAAGAGGCAGAAAATCCAAAGCAAGTCAAGAAAGGCCAAGGGTCAAGAAGGACCAAGGTACCATCAATTAACTGACAGCCCAATCCCATCCAGGGCTTATGGTGATCTGCTACCATAAGCCCTGGACCAGCAGTGAGAAAGAAGGTGGGAGGGGGCATGAGGGGAAGGAGCTTGGTGGCAGCAGCACAGTCCAAGATCTTATCCTCCTTTCCCCACCCCAAACTACCTCCTGAGTCAGATTTACGCCAGCAAAGTAGCTGGTGTAGGTCTGAGGAGACCCACCAGCTGGCCTACGGGGAGGTAAGTAAGAAAACATTTTACCTCTCCTGGGCATCTGGTTGCTCCCCCATAGCATGCAGTGTGTGCTCCATAAACAGCGCTACATGCTATGGGCTGGCGGGGGATAGGAGTGGGACCTTAAACTCTTTATTTTGTATGATTGTAGTGAGACTTTGGTGCACTTAAGCTTTTCTGGATCAAGCTTCAGGATGTTAAATATAAATTAGAGAACAGCTGGAAGAGTCAGGGGTTTTTGGCGCAATCCTATGTAAAGATGTGTGGCCAGTCTAAAAGGCCGGCTGCTGCATCCGCATCCTAAGCCCACTCCGAGCTGCCCCGGCACTGCTATAGTGCACCTTGGGAGAAGGGGACGTTCTTCCCCTTCCCTGGGTGTAGTCAAGCCTGGGGCCTATGGTCTCCTCAGATTCATGCCAGCTCTAGAGCTGGCGTATATTCAGAGAGGCCGAGTAAGGCCAGCGCAGGCTGCAACGGGGCTTGTGATATCGCCACCGATATCCCTGCCCCCTCCCAACATGTACATTATTTTGATGATAAATCATGTATAATTCCTAACTGCCACCTTTGGAGATTGATCTGGCATGTTTCCCATTGCAAGATCACCTGGTATTAGGGATGCATGAACATTCCAGTGTTTGACTTGAAAGAAAGTCGAGTTTTTGTGCCTGTTTCAAGTGCAGGTCTGCTTGGTTCACCTGAGCAAACCATCAATTGCTTGCAAAGGTTTGAATATACCCACAGAAGGTTCAGATGAAAAAGAACCTTACTGAGCGGCTGGTTCGCTTGCAAATATTCATTTTCATTTTGCAAACATTTGAGCAGGCGAGTTCAATATTTCAAGTTTCCCCTGGTAGAATGCTTGCAACCGTTCTATCTGGTAATGCCCTGTGAAGGAGGACTGCTGTGGCAAAACCCATATTTGACCTGCTTGCCACCCTGTGGGTCTTTTCTAAAGATGTATGAAACCCTTCAGAGAAAGGTTGGAGGAAATTCAGTTTCCCTCTGAGACTCTAAAGGGCTCAGTGGAATTGTGCCCAGTTCCTTCAGTTATTATGAAAAGTTATCATAGTGTCATTTCAAAAAGCACATGGGACACTCCCCCACATCAGTACCAATCCCTGTTGTTCTACAAAGTAAATCATCCCACAAGATGCAAAATGGTGCATGGAGCAGGACTGGCTCCAGATTTCAGGGAGTCCTCTAAAATGGAGTGGAGGGAGAGTTAGAATGGACAAATGAAAATATTGCTTTACCCAGCGTGTAATTCATCTGTGGAACTCCTTGCCACAGGATGTGGTGATGGCACCTGGCCTGGATGCCTTTAAAAGGGGTTTGGATAGATTCATGGAGGAAAAGACCGTCACAGGTTACAAGCCATAAGCAACCTCCTGGTTTTAGAAGTAGGTTTTCTCTGTGCCAGGTGCAGGGGAGTGGCAGCAGGAAACAGGTTATCTTGTTGACTGTGTGCTCCCTGAGGCATCTGGTGGGGCCACTGTGTGATACAGGAAGCTGGACTAGATGGGCCTTTGGCCTGATCCAGCAGGGCTCTTCTTATGTTCTTATGCCCCCCTCTTACCTCAGTGGGCCCCAAGAGAATTGCTCCATCATCACCTCACAAGGGCTATGGGCACAGAGGGGGTCTCAGGACAACGTAATGGGCCCTGGGTCCATGGCAGCTGTCCAATAATGTTAAATCTTGATGCTGGCCCTGCAGGGGGGGGGTACCCCCCAACAGGTGAATAAACTCAAGTAGCCTTTGCTTTATGGCAATTTTAAGAAGAAGCTTGATCGGAGGTGAAACTGGAGGCCCTTGCTTAGGTGGAGCTTCAGTAGGCATTTCAAGGGAAGGACATTTCACCAAAGGAAGAACATTCGGTGTCATTTCATAGTCCAACACTTTGTGCTGGTGGTGTTCTGCATCTTTTTTAGATTGTGAGTCCTTTTGGGACAGGGAGCCATTTAATCATTTGATTTTGTCTGTAAACCGCTTTGTGAACTTTTTGTTGAAAAGCGGTATATACTGTTAATAATAATAATAATAATAATAATAATAAAACAATATCAACACATTTTTAACAAAACAAGACGATAGCACCAGCAGATCTCATTTATGATCCCATTAGCTGCCTCTCTCCCAGATGTGCTCCTCCAGTCCTTTAAAAACAGGTGCTTCATTGCCTTTCCACAGAAGTAAATCCTGTACAATTGGGGATTAGGCTGGAACACCAGGAACTGTATTAACATCACATCTGCACAGGTAGATTCTAACCGCTGAACAGCGGCATGGAGTAATTGATTGTTTCTTGCACTGAAATAGCCCTTGCTGAGAAATATTCCTGAGAAAGGGTTGGCTCATCTATGAGGCCAATGTAGGCAGATGCCTCAGGCAGCATAGTGGTAGGGAGTACTCACTTTCATCCACTCACGTGCTTCCACAGCTCTTCCTCTTCCCACTCTCTGGATTGGACAAGAAAGAGGGGAATGGAAGAAGTGGAAGTGCGGAGGAGAAGACAGTGGTGGGCAGGAGCATCTCTGACACTCTAGCCCACCACTCTCCTCTCCTCCCATCCATACTTCCTCTTCTGCTCCATTCCCCTCTGTTTGTTTGTTTTTCCAATTCAGGGTGTGTGGGAGGGGGCAACATTTCGACTGCCTCTTCAGGTGCTAGGAGTTCTTGGGCTGGCTGTGGTTTCAGAACAACAAATACATGAATATACAAATCTGCAACTGCATCGACTCGTTGCTGACTGGCAGTGGCTCAGGGCCAGGAACCTGTTGGCGCATGCGTTCCGCCACTGAGTTATGCCCCCTCCGCAAACGTTATAAATTACTGTCGTTAAAGCAATTTCTTTTGAATCAAAATTGTTGGATTTGCTGCATGTCATATTCCCTTGGAATAATTGTTTCTGCTTTCATTTCTCAAAGCACTAGTTTCCTGTGCTGCCCGATGAGTCATCAATAGGCTGCCCAAAGAAAAATGGAAACAGCAATATATGTTTGATATATCGGTAGTGTGTGAGCAGATCATTTTGCCTTGGGGTTACATTACTTCATTCCTCTGAATCAATACAATGCAATGGAATTACGCGGGCTTTGCATATACATGACGTATGGACTGTGCCATTTTTGGGGGGACAGAGGCTCTGTGCCTTTACACAGCTGTATAAGAGGACGAAATCAACCCTTGAATCTGTTCCCAGTGGAGAGAAGCTATGGTGAACAAGCTTTACCTGTTGACATCCACCTGTTATATAGCTGCTATCATACAAAGAGCCTTTTCTATACAAATCTAGTGCTTAAGCAGTAAAGATTTCTAACCGGAAATTTCTCCAAATTTTTTCATGCCGTATCAATTATTTTAAGACCTGTTCCCACCCGCCACCCTTGGTAAATGAGAAAAAGAAAATGCCATCCATCTTGGTGTAAGCACAGAAAAGTGACTTCATTTTACATACCACACGAGTGAGAAAATTCTCTTTTGTCTCTAACCTGACGACAACAGACACTCCATATTTCACAACACGAACCATCCATTTTCACTGTCATTATTTCACTGCCTATTTTGGAGAAGGGGGCGAGAAAGGAGAGAGATGAAACAAATAAGCTGCAAAGCCCCTTCACAAATGAGAGTCATAAAGAGAAACTCTCTCCCTGTGGACAGGATTTGCCGTGCAGATAAACACTGTCCACAAGAAGAGTGGAAGGGGGGCAATGGAGGGGGGCAATGAGGCACATCAGCAGAAGGACGGAGCAATAATAAGGCACATCAGCAGAGGCTTTCCATTTCAGGGCAGCAGTGAGGAAAAGGCCCTCTCAGTGCACAGTCAAGGACTGTCCTGACAGCAGCAGAGCAACAGCAGCAGCAGCAAATAGACCCATGTGATCAGGGCCTCTGAGAGGAATTTGATCAGGGGGTACAGTTTCTTTTGGGCCACATCTCAAAGGGGGAGGGGCAAAACAGGATGGGGGGAGGGCAGCAAAAGCTGGACAAGTCTTCAGAGCTCAAGTCTACCAGGCTTCCTGGTCCAGCCACTGTCTTTCACTCTCCATGAGGCCAGCTGAGATCCCAGGAAATTTCTGGGGCCCCTCCTTTGGCTCCTGGGCCCCTTTTTTGACCCGGGCCTGGGTATTATTTACCCCGTTTACCCCCCTTTCATGGGCCTCTCATGGGCCCTTCTGTGCCAGGTGCAAGGGAGTGGCGACAGGATACAAGTATCTTGTTGTCATGTGCTCCCTGAGGCATCTGGTGGGGCCACTGTGTGATACAGGAAGTTGGACTAGATGGGCCTTTGGCCTGATCCAGCAGGGCTCTTCTTATGTGATACCTTTGCCCTCTCCCAAATACATGTAGTTGAAAATTCTGGGCTTTAAAACTGGACTATGCTGCAGACTACAGATAACAGCACCAGAAAAGAAAAAAGGGGGTACAGAATGGGAAAAAGTGCTTTTTCTAAAATTTCGGGGTATGCAACCTTGTTTGTTAGCCAGAAGAAAAATGACAGGGATTGGAGGGGAGCATTCGGGGTTGCTGAGCGAGGCAATTACAAACTTCAGCAGCATCACAAATGGAATTGCTGGTTGTCATTGGTGGCTGTATTTGTGGATTGCTCTTCAGAGGTTTTTTTTTTTAATACCATGCATAGCATAAAGTCATTTCAAAACAAGTTTCACAAAGGATTAGACGCTTTGATGCCACTGATCAATAGTGCCAAAAGGTCAATAGCTGTGATGCATGGATTAGAAAGTTTTCGAGATGCAAAACCTTGCCATTAAAACTTTTATAATTCCTCTTAAGCTTGTCTAAGATTACAATCTATAAACGTTTTCCTACCTCCATTGGTTTTTTTTAGGAGAAGTTCACTTTCGAGAAGCCACTGAATGGTCAACTCAAGCAAAAGGTTCCTCCTCAGTCAATACTACTGAGGAATAACACAGGTCAGTCACCACAATACAGTTTTGAGAAGACCAGAGACATCTCCCAGGATGGTTTTATACATTCTTCATTCATCCAGTTCTTAGGTTGCTTTGTTTTTTAAAAGTGTTGTCCTGCACAACTTTAGCACTATCCAGGCCTTTCCTGGATGTCTAACAGCAAAGTCCTAGGCATAACTACTCAGAAGTAAGTCTCATTGAGTTCAATGGGACTTTCTCCCTGGTAAGTGTGTATAGGATTGAAGTCTAAGACTGATTTAACTTGAGCCTACCTGTGTTTCCAGGGATTTTTAGTGGAAGAGAGGGGAACTGAAATCAAAGGAAACCAAGCAAAATTGGGGTAGAATGAAAACAGAGAGATCCATCAATCCCTCCTCCTAAATAGGGCTTTCTCAGTACTGGCACCAACTTTATGGAATTCCCTCCCTTTTGACTTACGAACTGCTCCCTCCTTGGACACTTTCCGGCAAGGTCTAAAAACCTTCTTGTTCAAAGAAGCCTTCCGAGCCCTTGCCTTTTTAACATCCTGTTGGTACAGGTGGGGTGCTGCTGTTTTTATGTTCTTGTTTTAATTGTAATCTTTTTAAACTGATTTTTAGATACTGTTTTTATTAATTTTCATTAATTGTTTTTACTGTTTTAAAATGTAACTATTTTTTCGTATTATACTGCACTGTATTTTCTTTTTGTTGTAAGACGCCTTGAGTCCCTTTGGGGAGAAAGGCGTGGTAAAAATACTGTAAATAAATAAATAAATAAATAACAAAAGAGCAGCACTGACACAAATGTCAGATTCGCTCCCAAAGCAAATAGTAGCTGGTTGTGGAGGAGACCCATGATATTGGGCTCATGATGGTGGCAAAAGGTTTAAATCCATTCACCTCCCCCCAACCCCTCTATGCTACAGTCGTAATCATGATTGCCCTCCTGCCATGGTTGCTATTTAGGAAAAACAAACCAAGCACACAAGGGTCAAGGACAGGCTGAAAGTAATGTGCAGTTTTGCCCTAACTTCTGAGTAAACCTGAAGTAAACTTCTGAGTAAATCTGAGTAAACCTGGTCCCTCAAGGATCGTCCTGGGTACTCCATTTGTGTACTGATGTGGCTATGCAGCCCCATATAGTGACACTTCCTCTCCTCATTTGTTGTCCTCCTCCCTACTGCCGTTTTCCTGGCTTCCTGCCGACTGTCACATTATTATGCAGGATCCCTGAAAATGCTGAAGGCTTTTGTGACCCTGGCTTTTCCTGACCTGTGCTGCCATCTACTAATGGCAACTCTTCCTCCGAGCACAGCAGCAAACAAACTTTTGTGCATAGCTTGAAGCAGCAAATGATGATTCACAGTTGTATAACATTAACTGAACAAATCTATATTATGCCTCTGGTGGGAACAGAAATAATCTCTCCCCCTCCCCCTTTAATCCCCTAAGAGCAGCAGGAGCCTGTAGAGTAATATACAGCTGCAGCCTGCATCACTGATACCTGCCTTCTTTCCAGTTATAGGGCCTGGGGAATTGCATGACACTTAATTACAGTTTGCTCACTGCTGTGCTAATTGTCTGTAACTAGTTAATATAATGAGTGAAGCAAAAACAATTGTAGATCAAACCTGCCAGTTCTGGTAATTTTAGCATGACAATCAGCTGTTTATCCTTATGCTTGTGGGATGCCCACTAAATGGTGGAAATTTAAACTGAAACCATAGCCAGCACTAGGGGACATGGAGGGGAAAAATGCCCCACCCCAACAATTAGATCACCTTATGTCACTCTCCCCCCCACCCCGGTTGGACACCTGTGGTATCTTGAAGGAACGACACTTTTCAATTACTCAGAGTTCTTTTTTGTTATTGATATTAATCTCTTTATACTGTATATAACCATTCACACACACACACACACACGTGTGTGAGAGAGAAATATTAATATTTTATATATTAAAATATTTGAAGTGGGAATTAAGATTTTAGATGATAAAGGAAAAGTTAGTTAATCTTTTTGTGAATAATTGGAAACCACTTATAGATTCTTTAAGAGAGAGAGAGGGAGAGAGAGAAGTGATGAAATGTGGATTTAATGAATAGTATATTAGAGATATATGCTTAGTTAGATATTATAAGTAGAAAATATATAATAGTATACAAGTAGGATTTAATGCTTCGCACTTGCTATAATCTTTCATAATATGTTGTATTGTTTTGTTTTGTTTAGTAGTTTACTAATAAAATTAAATATATATATATATATATTAAAAAGAGAGAGAGAGAGAGAGAGTGAGTGCGTTTAGATACAAGAATATCTTACAGGTTCAGTATGATTCATGTTTACAATGGGAGCATTCATCCATCCATGCAAACTGGGCAAAAACACACTTTCTCTTCTTATACTTAGCAGGGGGAGAGTAACTGTCCCTTTTCACCCCAGCACAGTCTCTCTTTGACTGGCTGTTTGCTGGTGGTGTTCTGCATCTTTTTAGATTGTGAGCCCTTTCAGGACAGGGAGCCATTTAATTATTTGATTTTGTCTGTAAACCACATTGTGAACTTGTTGTGGAAAAACAGTATATTAGTATTAGTATTAATATTCATTTTTCTATTGTTGTATATGATTTTCGCTGCAATCCTATCCATGCTTACCTGGGAGTAAGCTCCATTGACTATAATGGGGCTTACTTCTAAGTTGACATACATAGGATCAAGCTCTTTATTTTATAATTATATTTATTATTTATATTATTTATTTAATATTAATATTAACAATGTGACATACACCATTATTTTATTTCAGAAATCTAACGTGGAACAAAGTTTGTCCCCCAATGCACTTTGCCCCTTCTGCACCCCCCTCTGCCATATTTTTTCCTGGTGCTGCCATCTGTCACCTGTAGCACAATCCAGTTTGCTATTTCAAGCCCAGAATTTTCAACTACAGGTATGTCTGGCAGAGTAACCCAACTGGTCTATTTGTTGCTGTGGTCACTACAGTCCTTAACCATGCATGGAGAGATTTCCTTACTGCTGCCCTTGGTGGAAAGTCACAGGGTCCCCAAACACTTAACTCAAAAGTCTCAAGTTATGCTTGCTTACTCCTTGTATACAAAGTGCTCCAACCACCTGCTATTTAGTTGCTCTTTTCTGTACCTTATCGGGGACTACAATATCCTTTTTGAGACGGGGTGACCAGAACCAGCTACTCACTATTCCAAATGTGGCCACAGCGTGCATTTTTATTCAAAGGCATTAATGTTATTTTCAGTTTGGCTTTCAGTCTCTTTCCTAATAGTTTCTAACAAGAGCTTGCATTCTTTCACTGCTGTGGCACACTGAGTTGACATTTACAGTGAGGTGACCATCAAATGAATGATAGTCATTTACTTATCTAGAAAAAAGTATAGGCATACATTCAGGGATACCATTGGAGAGGACAGCTAAACCTAACCCATTCCCCTGCTGATACTAGCAGGGGTGTCACTAGGGGTGGTGACACTGGGGCGAGATCTCATGGTGTCAGCCCCATGGACCTCCTCCAATACCTGACCACAAGATGTGGAGGACTCCTGGGAAATGCGATTCCCACACACGTTGCAGAGGGGATCCGGAAAAACCCATTTTCTACCAATGGTGCATTTTTGCACTACCAGAAACAAATAGAATAGAAAGTCATTTTGGTGTCACCCCTCCCTGGGGTGTCACCCGGTGCAGTCTGAACCCCCCCGCACCCTCCAAGTGATGCCCCAGGATACTAGTATCTGAACTGAGAAATGGTCCCCTCTCAGCTGTATCCCAGAGAGCAACCAAGCCAGCCCTTTTCTCCATAGCTCTAGAGAGCACTGACTTCTGTTGTTGTTTTTGTTGCATTAAAGTATGACAGAATCTGTCTATGCATATATTTATTTATTGTGTTATTACAATGTCCTAAGAATCACTGTTCCATTTATCCCTAAACAAACTGGAGTGAAGTAGATTCAGCTTAGATCTGTGCCATGAGACTGCTAGGCAATGACACACTCCCGTGATGTCATCAGCACATGCCAGCACTTAGTGGCTTAGCGAAACAGGGGAGGTCTCTAGCAAATTTCTCTAGACACACTATAATTCATTGTACAAGAAGTTTCTGACAGCTCTTTAAGTGATATCTTTAAGTGATTCATCTTGGAAAAGGAGATGAAAAAACAAATGTTTATATAAGAGAAGCCCAGGAAGAAACATGGGACATGAAAAGAGGAACGTGAGGAGGACAGAAAACAAAAGTAGAGCCAGAATGAAGGGACTATATTAGATTGATGGAATCGTTGAGGACAAACAGGTATCCAGGTGGTATTTAAGTGGAGCTGCCAGTTCGATTGTAGGAAGCTGGGGATGAGCCAGTCTTTGAAACAGGAGGCTATGCAACTGTGAAATTGTTGTTACAGGCTGGGAAGCACCCAGAACTGTCACTTAAAACAAAATGAAGAAGTCATTGCTTTTCTCCTCATGTCCTCAGCTAGTTTTCAGTGACATTTCACCTGACGCTTACTCCACCTGTCCATTTTCCATTTGCATTGCAGCGCGAAGAATAACAGAGAAGCTCTAGGAAACATGTAAAAGAAACAAGAACGAGACACTTTTATTTTGCTCTAAGATTCTAGATCAGACAGTCTTCGGTTGTTGCTACACTATGTGAGCCTGAGCTCAGTGAGGCATGGATCAGAAGGACCACCGACCACCTTGCAATGGAAAGGGGCGCAGTGAGGAAGATCCTTTGTACTGATTGAGACCTTTGTTTCTGGTTGCACCATTAGTGTGTCCATGCATCATGTTGTTATTCCCAAATTTAAAACTAAAACGTTTAATAGCAGAACAGAAGACTGGAATTATGGGCAACACTTTGGAAGAAAATATAGTATGAGGAGGCATCATTTCAGTACCAAAAATGAATGAGGAGCATTGCAAAAAAGCTGGCATTTGGGGAACTGCAATTTTTTCTCCAAAATTGTCTTGCACTGAGAGATTAGGCTCCCTCCCTGTCTCCTGGACTGGCCAAGAAAAGAAGAGAGATTCTTTTGGGCATTGTGATGCAAATGGTTTCCTTTACAATAGCTGGGATATCTGCAGTGATAAACATAGCCAGATCCTCTCCTTGCAGCCAATCTGCAGAGCCTGATCCTACCCTTCCCATTTGCCAATAGACAGGTAGAATCATGTTGCCTATGCTAAGTGTTGCAGGTGGATTCCTTCTAAATATCGGTTGTCACCCCTGTTCAATTGTTTCTGAAATATTGCTAAAATAACTAAGGGGCCTCTTGTTGCAGATGGTGAACTGTTTCACAACCCCTGCTCCCTTTTTCAGCTCCACCCTAAAAGATTTATAACTTTAATTGCCTTGCTAAGAAACATCTGACCAGCTGAATGTTACATGTAAATATATCCTGTTGGTTGATGTATTATATACAATTTTCTAGGAACGTGCAGTACTCTCCTGAGAAATTTCAGTTGTCTTAAAGAAATGTGTTTGGCTTCCCTTTCAAATTCTCAGATGTTCCTCCGAGGCTGATCTGTGTGGTATTAGCTGTCTGGAATGTGTGCACCGGTCGTCTTGGGAACACATCCCATGCATCCCATTGGAGGCCTTCAACATTTTCAAATGGATCCACCCTCATTCTTTTGGGTTGACCATTTTCTGCAGCAAACCGTACTGGAAAACAGAATCCTTAAGGGCCTCCTATCCTTTTAGCTCACCCACCAGTCAAAGGCTGCAATTCTATACACACTTTCCTAGGGGTAAGCCCCATTGAATACAATTGGACTTACTTCTGTGTAGACATGCATAGGAACTGCACTAAAAGTCCAGTCCTCAGGAACTAGTTTCCATCTCATCCTTACAGTATGTTAGGATAGTGATGACTAGAAGCAAGACCTTTACAGACATGACCCCAAAGCTCTAGAGCAGGGTGGTCCAACGTTTCGTATCTCGAGGGCCACATGCGAACTTCGACATGAAACACGGGGACCGCACAATAAATTAAATTATTAATTAATTAATAATAATGACTGATGCATGCCCCGCCCCGCTGTCTAGCATGCCCCGCCCACGCTCCCCTGAAGATCGAAAAGGCGGTCGGCTCCTGACCGCCTTTCCAATCATCAGGGGAGCGTGGGTGACTGCGGGGGAGGGGAGCTCCAAGAGCAGCTGGGGGCCGCAGCAGAGGCCTTCAGGGGCCACATGCGGCCCGCGGGCCACGCGTTGGACCACCATGCTCTAGAGTGACCACTGATGTTGCTGATGCAATTAGGATTTTCTTTATAGGGGTTCAGAGAGATTCTCCTTTGTAGCTAGCATTTGATCAATTTGAACTTTTTTTCCCTTACAGTTGCAGATGTTATATTATGGTCTTATATTTGTCCCCATTTGGGGTGAGGGCGGGCTTGTGAATCTCTCTAAACTCTTTTATCTTGGAAAACAGGAATCTAAATAAATGCAAATGACAAAACTATCCTAGTTGAAGGGTCTCACACCCCAACATAGTACAGTCATCTGAATCATCTTCCCAAATGGTAAGACGTCCCACACATCAGGTGTAGGTGGGTCATATAATGGTTCTTGGTGGTACTGTGCGCTCTTAGCAGCTGAGGTTCTTCCAGCAACAGTTACTTAAAACAAATAATAATCAAATGGAACAATTCCAGGTTCCAAGAAGATCATGCTTGAATAAACAGCCTCTTGATAGTCAAAAGCTCTTCTGCTGCCAAGGAGGAAATTGATCCCAAACACCCTATCACCCCTAAGCTATGTGTCTGTGTGATGTCAGGAGTTAGGAAAAATTTTAAGCTACTCACAAGCTCCCAGAGGCAGACTGAAAAAGTAAATAAGACAAAAGTGGACTAGGAAGGCTGACTTAAGATGAAGGGCATTTCAGTGTTCAATATTTGGGTCATTCACACAATGAGTAGATACAATTAGGCCCCTGTATTCGTGGGGATACGTTCCAGGCCCCCTTGGATACGTAAACTCTGCGGATAGGGGTGAACCGTGGATAGGGCAACCCCCTTGTGCCCTTTACCTTTATTTCTTGCTTAAACAATAAGTTCTTGCTTAATCATTATGCTTCTGCTTCCTGTTAACGTTCGGAGCCTCTCATGCACCGAGGCTCCTTGCTAGAATCATTCTGGCTCTGTGCTATAAGCAGCACGCTGCTGCTTATAGAGCTCTGTTTAAGCAAGAACTAAGCAAGAACTAAAGATAAGGGCTGCGGATCCTGGATAAGGGAATCCACGGATACCGGATCCAAGGATACCACCACCACCACCCCGTATTAAGAGCTAAACAAGCTATAACTCACTAATTACTTCTCTCAATTGTTTTCCCATGCATAGTCTTCCAATGACTACAAGGCTGTTTTAGGTAAAATTACTATTTAATAAATGATGGAGTAAGGCTGAATGCAGGCATTGAGAGCCAGCTACAATCATAATAGTACTTAACATTGTACTATCCTTTCAAGTGTTCAAAGTATTTCAGGTGTATTATCGTGCTGTAATCCTTACAACAAACCTGTAAGATGAGTGTTGTTTTTATTCCTGTACTGCTGATGGCAAGTGACTTTTCTAAGGCCACCTGGTGAGCTCATGAGCTTTAAACGAACAAAATTTCCCCAGGCCTTTTACTGTATTTATTTTAGATTTGCTCCCAAATTTGCCTCAAGTGAAATGGGAGGTGAATTTCCCAGAGGAAAAAAACTTTATCTTGAGGAAGGTGTTGAGGCTCCCTAGCAAATAGGGGGCAAAGGAGTAAAAAAATCCATAGTATCTGCATTATTAGTAGCCTAATCCTACCCCCCCCTCCCCGCTGGTGCAGCCATGCAGAAAAGGTGTGTGCTGTATCCAGCAGGGGGCAGATCGGGAGGCTTCGGAGGGGAAAGGGGTTAAATCCCCTTACCCCTCTGTAAGCGTCCCTCTCTGCAATGGGTCTCCTTGGACCTGCGTCAGCTCTTTAGCTGACACAAGTCCAAGGAGATAAAGGGGGTGGGGGGCTGTGAAAAAGGATAGGATCCTGCCAGATTGACCCCTTTCCGCACCCTCCTTGCCCTCCATTCCTCCCCTCTCCCTGCCCCATTTCACCCCTCCTGCCACCGCCTTACCTACTCCGGAGGGTCCAGGCTGGCAGGTCTGGTGATGTCCCGGGAGCACTGCCACCTCTTGTGGCAGTACTCCCAAATGGCTACCAACGGAGAACTGTGCACAATGTTAGCAGCTTCTGACAGCCCAATCTGAAATAGGATTGGGCTGTAAGAAGCTGTAAAATCCCATGGACAACATGTCTTGTGTCAGTAAACGACCAGTACCTGTATTGGTTTTAACTGCAGAGACTGATGAAATGAAATTGAATTGAATTTCACTACACATTGGAAGTATCTTAGCAAGGCTAATGCTATCTGTGATGCATGCTTAGGATCATGACGGTGGTTTTTAGCTGGCAAGGCAAACAATATCAGAGGTTTGCTGGTGAATCATTCACCATTTTCTTCAGCAAATCCCCAGACAGTTCTGAACCAGACATTCATAATGCTGAAAAGAGTAACTCAATAGCACGAAAACTGAGAATTCTTTCTGACCTTCCAGCCACTTGGATTTAAAATAATGTACACATTCCCCCCCCCCCAAATGGCCTCAGAGATCTTCCGTTCTCGTGTTTATTTAAGTGAGACATTGTAAGGGTTAGTAAAACCAATAGCTGGCTGGCCTATTTTGTGTCTTGTATGTGTGTAGAGTAATAACTTGTGTGTACATATTAGCACCAAGATAGAGCTTTGCAAGAGCTTACTCATGAGAGTATAGCTGCCAAAAAGAAATCAGATTTTTTTTTATGGGGCTCTTTCAGATTCACATATCAGAACTGAACAGCAATTCACCTTCCTTTGAGCAGACTTGTCCCAGCCATGGAGTTTCTTTTATGAATCAGTCAGATTAATCAGAAAAAAAATGATCAACTTACTAAGACAATGCCCTGGTTAATCAGGCAGCAACTTTTTTATATATATATTACTCCATCTGCAAGCATGCAGCATGCAAACATTCTCCCTTCCACCTTACATAGGACAGAATGCCTCTCCTAAAATGATGTCTGCTGTGACACAATCTAAAAAACAAAGTATGGTTTGGGCCATATGCAAATTGAATTGATTAATTAATTAATTAACTAGAACTCAATCTGTTGACCAGCAGCTCAATCTTACGTAAAGTCCAGCCAATCCCCATTGATTAATTTAGTGACAAGCCTAAGGCTGTTTCATTTTTTCTAATGGTCAGAGTTCAGACGTGTGGGTTCAACACCTGCGCATCTGACAAGCCACAGGGTTCCCATGCTCACTTTGCACTGATGTGCACCTCAGACCATATAATTGGCTTGGACACCTTGTGGCCCACCAAACTGAACACAGCCTACAAGGCATATATTGTGGCCGGCCAGATGACTGTCAATTCCTCTGTTTTTTTTAGGGAGCAAGAAGAGGCCCTATTGGGCTCCCATACATGACTAGTGTGCTGTGTTTGGGTTGGTGGATCACAATATTGTGCCAACCTGCCATAGGAAATGGTGTTTCCTATATGTAATGGTGTTTACAGAGAGTCCACATGACATAATGATATCAAATGTGGAAAATCTTGTTCAATGAGGTACTGTGAATGGGTTTTTTTCCCTCTTGGTGCCACTTCTTGCACATTCAGTTGTGTGCGCTAAGGAACTGCCTTCAGTATAGCTGCAAACCCTGATCTGGGCATGTCCTTAATAGAATGTTTTTGCTTTTATCATGCAGAAAACCATTCATTATATGTAACTAGAGGACTGCTGAGAGAACATCCTCCAAAGGGGGTTTAAAAGGGGTTTGGACAGATTCATGGAGGAAAAGACCATCACAGGTTACAAGCCATAAGCAACCTCCTGGTTTTAGAAGTGGGTTTTCTCTGTGCCAGGTGCAAGGGAGTGTCAACGGGAAACAGGTTATCTTGTTGTCTTGTGCTCCCTGAGACATCCGGTGGGGCCACTGTGTGATACAGGAAGCTGGACTAGATGGGCCTTTGGCCTGATCCAGCAGGGCTCTTCTTATGTTCTTATGCTCTAAAGCCATATCTTGTTAA
Source organism: Plestiodon gilberti rubricaudatus (assembly GCA_026170595.1). Classification (NCBI taxonomy): domain Eukaryota; kingdom Metazoa; phylum Chordata; class Lepidosauria; order Squamata; family Scincidae; genus Plestiodon; species Plestiodon gilberti. The sequence continues at coordinate 114,964,537 of JANXHW010000005.1, forward strand.
AAGCTCCTTGAGAGAACAACTATGCTCCCCATTCATATACAGTATTTAACTATGAATTCTCTTATTGCAAAATGTGCTGAAGAGTTAACCTATTTATGTGATCCAGCCTACAGAAATAAGGAAAGGTAGTTACTCAATTTACTTATTTGGGGAAGGGCACAATCCAATTTACTTATTTGGGGAAGGGCGTAACGTTAGAAGGGCGGATCACATGCTCCGCCTTTCTAACGAGTCGCAAACATGTTGTAAAGCACGTTCGCAACTACTCCAGAGTAAGGGAGGCTGGCGCAACGCCAGCCTCCCTCACTCCATCGCCGGACCAGGATGCGGTTGCTGGCGGAAGGTAAGAGTTCCTGCCGGTGGCCGTGTGGGCGGTCCGGAGGGCGAGAAAGGGGGACCATTGGCCTAGCCGGCCTGGGAGGGGGTGGGGGATGGCGTCCGCCAAATCCCCATCCCCGCCCGGCCGGCTAGGCCATTACAGTTAGCTGGCAGAAGTAGAGGAGGTCTATTGGGCCGGCCCCGGTTTACACCCGGGGAAAAGGATGAATGTCCCCTTCCCCGAGTAGACCTCCGGCCCACTGACCAACGGGCACCCTGGGCTCAGGATCTGGCAGGTGGCCATGGGCCGCCGGCTGGATCCTTTGTCAGGATTGCGCTGCCCGTCTGTTAAAGGTTCAAAGTAAGAAGAAGTATGCTTGAGGTTCTGTGACAGGTTATAGTGCTAATGTGTGTAGGGGAGCCTTTTGGTGACGTATGCCAAGGGCTAATGAGTCTGCAGAGCTAACTCTTGATTTCTAGAGAGGTCTTGCTGGTATGCTAAGACACACTGATGGCATGGGATAAAGAGATTAATAAAAGTCTATTATACGAATAATGTATATAAATAAAGGAGTTATGGCTGACACTACTGAGCTTGATCCTACGGATGGTAATAGTTAAAGATTAATTTATTAACCTGTTTTATGTGCAAGATGTACAGTACAACAACTCTAAGTTCCAATGTATGTTTGAGGAAACATGATCAGGGATCTACAAACGTTGGTTTAGCTTACTGTCCAGCCATTGCTTGCGGTCGCCACCCCTCTCTTCCCCTAAGTCCTTGGACATGCACAAAGGGCTTGGGAGAGAGATGGTGTTTCTCTCATTTGCGCTAGGACAGAGATAGTTAAAGAAAACCAGCAGAAACCTCTCCCATTGTAGAGAAGGGATGACTGCTATTTCCTTATTATTACTGCAATTATTTCCTTACCTTCTCAGGAATGGAGTAGGAACAAGACCTCTGGAGAAGAGACCTGTGTGGTGCTGGGTGTCCAGCTCAGTCAACGCTTGGGAGCCTTTGACCCTGGCAAGTTGGTAAGTGGATTTCTGGATACATCTCTCTTGCTGAAGCTAAGCAGGTCAAGGGCTATAATCCTATATACACGTACGTGGGAGTAAGCCCCATTGAGCACAGTTGGACTTACTTCTGAGTAAACATGCCTAGGATTACACTGTAGGTCTCCTAAGTGGCTGGACGGGTGACTGCTGGGCACCCCATAAATGCCACCTTAAGTTCCATGATGGCAGAAAGGCAGGTTATAAATGTAATAAACCCAGGTAGTGAAACGAATGCCCCCGTGATATTTAGCTGAAAGTCTCACCATGGGGGAGAGGTATTTAGGCACATGTATTGTTATTTCAAGTCAGCCTGGTGGCGCAGTGGGTTAAACCACTGAACCATGAGCTGTCGATCGAAAGGTCGGCAGTTTGAATCCGTGCGATGGCTCCTGCCAACCTAGCAGTTCTAAAGCAAGAAATTGCAAGTAGATTAATAGGTACCGCGTCAGCGGGACGGTAACAGCGTTCCATGCGCCTCAGTGTTGAGTCACGCCGGCCACATGATCACGGAAACGTCTTCAGACAGCGCTGGCTCTTCGGCTTTGAAACGGAGATGAGCACCGCTCCCTAGAGTCGGACACGACTGGACTTAATTGTCAAGGGATACCTTTACCTATTGTTATTTCACAAACCTCTGCATTTGAAACGGAACAAAGCCTTGGCAATGTCATTTTCATTTGCAAGATGTCATGCATCCCAGGAAGGCATGCAGTGCCATTGATAAAGCCTGTTAACAGAGAAACATAATATCTCACTGCTTCCTGCTTTCAGTCACTCACACCCTGAGCCTGCGACTTCAAAGAAGTGCCTGAAAAGGAAACATTTGCAAAAGGAGAGTATATGCGATACAGTTTTCTTCTTTGCATGATCTAATGAGCTTCCCAAACTTTGGTATAAGTGATTCCCAGCATGTTTCTTTTCTGACTGTACAAAGAACACACACACACACACACACACACACACACACACACACACACACACACACACAGAGAGAGAGAGAGAGAGAGAGAGAGAGAGAGAGAGAGAGAGAGAGAGAGAGAGAGAGAATTCAGCAGTGGCAAAAGAGATACTGCTTGTTCTCTAATATCTTAAAATAGGAAGGACCCAAGAGAGCTTCTAAGTGCCAACCTTAGCGTGTATCTACATTTGCGATAAACGAGGATTGAGAGGTTAGAGTTAAATTCTCCAACCTTCTTGTAAAGTAATGATAATGACTGGCAGTAGGAACTAAAGTGTGCCACAAGTGGTTGCAGGGAGAGACAGATTCCTGGGAAATGCTAGGCAAGAAACAGGAGCCCAAAGCAGCAGCCATTTTATATTGATTCTGTAACAGCTGCATGGGTTAAGGATAGTTCCTTGATTGCCCCATGCCAGTCTGCATCACTTCTCAAATGTGTAGCAATAGTGGAACTAGAAATCTGAATGACTGTGAGAATGAACTGTAGCTAATTGTTAGGATTGGAATTAAGGGGTGACATCACTGAACTGAGGGCTTCAGAAGGATCCATTGATCCTTCTGAGGATTCCTGAGTCCACTTCTATGTCTACAGTGTGATATCTTTCTTTGGTGGTGGTGGAGTAAATCTCTCAGGGCTGTCCCAGTTATGAGGCGAGCCTAAGGAGGACATTTTGCTGAGGGCCCAATGAAAAATCTGGAGCGGCTCTGCTAGGCATCCAGAAGAAACTTAAGACTCAGTCACATGATCTGCCAGCATCAGCGGCGTAGCAATGCCGCCCCCCCCCCCCGTGACTTTACATCCAGAAGTGACGTCAACGCCACTCAATGTGCGATCAGAAGCGCACGGCGGGAGGGTGGGACCACTTTGTCACCTCGCGTGTCGCATGCCCTCCCATAAGAAGTTCTGCTTTCCACCCTTCCTTGGGGATACATGTATGTGAGGGAACGTAATGTGTGAACTTAGCGGCTGCCAGGTGTTGTTGTTCAGTCGTTAAGTCGTGTCCGACCCTTCGTGATCCCATGAACCATATCCCGCCAGGCCTTCCTGTCCTCCACTATCTTCCTGAGTTCGCTCATTTTCATGTTTGTTGCATCGGTGATGCTGTCTAACCATCTCATCCTTGGCCTTCCCCTTCTCCTTTTGCCTTCAATCTTTCCCAGCATCAGAGTCTTCTCCAGAGAGTCCTCTCTTCGCATTAGGTGGCCAAAATATTTGAGTTTCAGCCTTAGTACCTGTCCTTCCAGGGAACAGTCAGGCTTGATTTCATTTAGAATTGACTGATTTGATCTCCTAGCAGTCCAAGGGACTCTCAGGAGTCTTCTCCAGCACCACAGTTCAAAAGCATCTATTCTTCGGCACTCAGCCTTCCTTATGGTCCAATTCTCGCAACCATACATTGCTACTGGGAACACCATCGCCCTGACTATACGAACTTTTGTTGGCATGGTGATATCTCTGCTTTTTATTATGCTGTCTAAGTTTGCCATAGCTTTCCTTCCAAGGAGTAAGCGTCTTTTAATTTCATGGCTGCTGTCTCCGTCTGCAGTGATCTTGGAACCCAGAAAAGTAAAATCTGTTACTGCTTCCATTTCTGCCCCTTCTATTTGCCAGGTACAGTTAGCTAAAATGGCAGAGGCTGAAAAAATTGCCCCTACCGTCAGAGGGATTGCTGCTGACTGTATCTAGAAGCCTTCACATTGGACACTACTCCAAACCTGGGAAGGGCTGGCCTGCTTGCATGGAGGGGGGAAAAATACTGGGTGAACCAGCCATAAGTCAAAGGGGAACAGGATGAAATGAACAATTTAATTTTGCAAGCTTTACAATTTGTCTTTGTCAAAGCCCAGAGAAGATGGAGTGGAAGTTTCTACTGGGAGATGAACATAGGAGCTTCGTTGATTTTATGTTTGCTCCTGTCAGTGCCAAGGCAACACACTTGTGATAAAGTTGCTACAACAGCTCTTGCCAAATCTACTTTCATGGTGAGTAGAGACGGGAAAAGGAATCTCATATATCAAATGAGGCTCCAGGTTTCTTTTCACAACTCCGTCTCCTATTCCTGTTGTGAGGAATAATTATAAAGTATAATTATTAAATGTTGGTTTTTGTAGAATTAATAATTGTAGTAATGTTAGATGCTTAGAAGCTAATTCAGTAACAGGAGGGCTGAGACCAAAGGTCAAGAGTGCAGAAGTTAAAAAGTTGAGACACAGGATTTCTGACAATTGGAGAAGAGGATGTGGTAGAGGGGGCCCTTGAAGGAGACAGACAGGAAAAGGGACCAGAATAGTTGGGACAGACAGATGAACTCGTGTAAAGAGGAAGTACCTACCAACGGTAGCCAGCTTTCTGAATAGACATAGACGGTTGGGGGTGAGGGGTTCAGAGAGACTAGCAAACCAGAAAGAACCAGATGAGAAGGATAAACTGGTAGTCAGCAGAGGTCAGAAAGGGGGCACCCCAAGTCAAGGAAGAAGCCCAAATATGGATAATGAGTGAGGGGAGATATGTAATGAGTGAGGGGAGATATGGGGCGGAGATAAAGGACCACGTGAAATATACAATATGTTTGATAGGTTTTGGGAACCTAGCCAATCAAAGGTTTAGAGGAGGAGTAATGGAAATGGGGAGGGAACCATTTCCAAACAAGGGGAATAAAAACTGGATACTCTTCGTTTATCGTTGCTCTGATCTTTTGATCAGATGCCCGTTTCTGCAGAAATGTACAATAAAACTATTCTGCTTCACTTCTGGAGTCTGAACTTCATCTTTTGAGTAAGCATATGTGATTAAGATATATTTCTCACACTGTGAAAGAGGTTGAGGGCTTGGCGGTGGACTCCCTGTATCACCAGTGTGAAGAGTGAAGCAAAGGGATAATGGGCCGAACCAAGTCCCAACTGTGCCCCAAGCCAGGCTCTGCTATGTGCAAACTAAAGATGACAGACTACAGAGGCTCATTCTCAGGCACACGATCCTCAGTCAAAGTTGCTTAGAAAAGTTTCCATTCATCATCCATCTCCCTAAGACTGAATGTGAGTGGTCTGGTGCCTATGAAGTGGGGCCATATACAAGGTGGTGGTTTCTGCATGCTTGGGGAGGGGGGACCTCCAGGGATATAGTAAAATATTTGTTTGTAGCTTAAAAGAAAAAGAAAAGAACCAATCTCTGCACATAAGACAATGGCTGACAGTGCAGTCTTGCACAAGTATGCATGGCCGGCCTAAAGGGCCAGCCGCTGCATCCTGCACGGTTCCCGGGCCACACCGCAGCCCGGGAGCACCTCGGAGGAAGGGGATGTTCATCCTCTTCCCCTGGTGTAGGCAGACCAATGGCCCCGCTCCCTCTCCGGCCTGGTCCGGGCCCTGTGCTGAGTGTCTTACCTGAGTCACCTTGCGCAGGTCCAGGCCGCTAGGGGGTTAAGCGGTGCAGGCCTCCATGCTGGTGCCACTTACTCTTAATGTGCTCTACGGCACATTTACTGCCCAATGCCGGCAGAACGTGCACTCCACTGACATTTGTTTACGCTGGATTGCGCTGCAAAATACATTTCGACGTAAGAACAGATCCCTGGATCCTAACCTGTACTTACATAGGGGACTTGGTGTACAGTACTCCCCCCATATCCGCTGGGGATATGTTCCAGGCCCCTCCATGGATACTTGAAACTGTGGATAGGAGAAAACACCACCTCCATGGTTTCCTGAGGGCCCCCCGCCCTGCCTCCCCTGCGGGCAGGCGTGCACGCCCCCCAACTCTTATTTTTCTTTCAGCAAGCTTTGTTTCTTTCTTAAAACAGAGAAGCAGCCTCCATTGCAGGCAAGCAGAACGAGACTAAGTCCTAGAGAGGCTCTGCAAGGTTAATAGAAACCTTGCAAAGTCTCTCTAGGACTTAGTCTTGTTCTACTTGCCTGCAATAAGCAGCCAGAGGCTGCTTCTCCTGTTTGTTTAAGGAAGACATGAGGCTTACTGGGAAAAAAAGTAAAAGCCTGGGGGGGGTGTCCCCACAATCCGTGGATAACTGAAACCATGGATAGCGAATCCGTGGATATGGGGGCCCATCTGTACATTTCATAGCCAGATCTGAGATACTATGTGAGAACATCACTTTTAATAGGAAGAAAATTTGTTCAAAACAAACAAACAAAAAATGATACCAACGCAGCAGCCAGGCAGGACTGTGAACACCAACTCTTGGAGGGATCTTTTGACACCCACACACCCACAAAGCCCCCCCCCCATTCAACACTAAAATGTTCACTGGAGAACATTGGGCTCAGTCGTGATACTAACTCAACAAGTTAGTAACTATCATACCACCAAAATAGCATGCTTAAAATCAATATGAACATTCTTTTTATCTGTTGCATTTTGGGGTCAGACGCATTGTTACAAAAGCCATGTACAGCTGATGGGCAATGCATCATATTTTCTCTTTTACATATTCTGGAGAATGAATCACTGCTTATTGGAAACACCACATTTTATGGGGACAGTTATCATCCTCATGTGAAACAAAGTTGATCGCAGAGAACTAACTTTGAATTCTTAAATGCCACCATTCCCTTTTGAAATGAGATTGCATGGAAGTAAGAAAAGTATATTTTCTGACTCTCCATTCATGTTTTGCTGGCCCACGACTCACAAATTGCTTCCAAACGGCTGATCAAGAATTATCCCCATAAATTAGCTCCAATCATTGTGTATGTCATGGCAATAATTAAAATACAGTGACAGTTCAAATTATATTCTTGATTTGAGAGGCTTTCCCGCATGCGGAGACGACTCCATGGTGATGTCACTAAATTACTGCTGGTGTTGGATCGATGTCAGATTTGAAGAGACGCACAAGGTCTTTGGGTTCAGTTAAACCTCATAGTTATTGAAAGATCTTTATCTAAATTACTGTTTCCACTGAATCCACTGAAGTAATATTAGAGGTGAATTTGGAGAGACCCTGTTTAGGTGAAATATCTCCAAGTATTTTGAGGGAAGCCAAAAAAATTTTCGTGAGATTAGCAGAGTCCTGGTGGAGCAGGAGATAAGGTGCCAAAGTCTGACACCAGCAAAACCACCACCACCCCACTTTCCATTCATACATCCAAGTGACTGCATTTTTTATTGAGTGTTTTATTTGCGCTTTGTAATGTAGCTCTTTGGTTTCCTCTGCTTACAGTGTGATTTCACATTTACATTTGCATCGTGAGGACCTCGGGTTATAAACAATAAACTTGACTTGACAAATTGTATGAGCAGAAATTCTCCATGGCATTCATCACATCTGCACTTCATCTAGTCATTTAGGGAGGCTGAGTAAAACAACATGGAATATACCTTTCTTTGCCCAATTAGTAGAATTTCTGAATGGCCATTTCCCATAGAGCACCATTACAATGATCTGTAAGAGTTTGTAGGCATAAAATTCAAATTGGCCAGCTGTGTTTTGATTGTTGGCTCCATTCTCAGCTGTTAGATACTCAATGAAATATCTGAAGGAGAATTCTGTTTTATGAGCACTACAGATTATTGTGGCTTTCAATAGCCCATCTGCTTTTGAGAATGAGAGAGAGAGAGAGAGAGAGAGAGAGACAAGAATACAGACAAGGAAGAACTCACTGTTCTTGTGAGGTTTGCAAGCAGAGAAGTTTTCCAAGTTGCTGTCAGTGTTGAATCTAGCACAGTAGGTGACTGACAGATAAATCCAAATTGTGTGGGAGGTTACATTTTTAACTTCTGCATGAAGATTATACTTAGTACCTAACAAGAGCTGATTCAACTCATGCTAAATTCTGTTCATGCGTTAGGAGGGTTGTCACCAACATTTTTTTTTCACACATTTTGGGTGAATTTTGTAGTTCCAAGCTGAACCACCTGAGAATTTTCAAATGAAACCAAATGAGTTTCTATAAGATACTTCACATTTCTCATGGGGTTCCTATACATCTCTGGTTGTCCGGTGGCCAGTTCCATGGTCTCAGCACTGCAGGGCCAGATATAGCACCACAGGACCAGATCAGACAATCCAACACACCATGGTTGGGAACACAAATCTAAGGAGTGTCAAGCCTGCATGTTCCCTCCCTCCCATTCCTCCCCCCCCCTTTAGCTCAGATGAAGAGCTGTGACAGAGAAATCCGAGTTTGTTAAACCACAGCTCTCTGTGTTGTTCAAGCCTGGGACCTGAATTTTAATTGTAGCTCACAGACCACAATATGAAACCAAGGTCCAATCCTGGTTTCACATCCTGGTTTGCGAACCACAATTAAAAAGCGATTCCCAGGTTCAGATGACATGCAGAGCTGTCATTATTATTTTATAATATTATAAAACAACTTGTATTTAGGGACTCATTCAGTACTATCAAGATGGGGTAAGAATTTGAGGCAGGGATGCTTGCTTTGCCTGCATGAGCACGAAGCTTGAATTCAAGTGAGCAGAATTAAGGAGGGCATAATCCACCTCTAGCTGCTCCCTCTTCCCCAATCCAAAAATCCTAACCTTGGGGAAGTGGAAGGAGATGAAGGCAGGAACATGGAGCATCTTCTCCCCTGGAGCCACAAGCCCTAGGAGCTCTAGAGGGAGATGATACTCTGAGTTGGCACAGTTTGCCTCCCTAAAGATAAGGCATTATTCACACCCCCAGTATTTAGATGAGTCCTAAGCTACTCAGCAAACCAAGAGTGTGGCGCCTACTTGAAGAAGCAAATACCTGCTTCCTATGAGTCCAGAGTGGTATAGTTAACGTTAGACAATTACACTTATACCAGAAACTCAAGAGGCAAAATATTTCCAAGCAACTGCTTTTGCTGTTCTTAAGGCATGAAACAAGTATGGCTATGAAACAAGTATGGCTATAACACAACACACACAAAAATGATATTAAGGAGTTTGTTCAAGGTGCGCAGAACTAATCACAGACTCTCACTGGCAGCGCAATCCAGTGTAAAGATCTGCAGCCCTAGGGCCGCCCGCTGGAATGTGAAACCTCTCTCCCCTTATAACATGATGCCAGTTCAGATTGGGGATCCACACAGGCACTATTAACACAGCACAGCACACACACACAACACAACACAACACAGCACACACACACACACACACACACACACACACACACACAACTGCACACTTGTTGTAATGTGTTATTTCATCCCAAGGCTTCTATAAGTCCCACAGTGTCTGACAACAGATCAGTAGAAGTCAAGAGGCCAATGTCCTGCCTTCTTTGCAATGGGGAGTATACAGTTAGGACTGACCCCTTACAATCCTTATTAAAGTTGCGACTGTTCTTTGAAAACCTTAGACTATTAGAAGTGTTTTGGGTCTTTATTTAGAAGTTTGGTGATGTTTTTGTGACCAAAAATATGCCATAAACTCGTAGGCTTACCAGATTTCCCCGGCTGTAAACCGAGACACCCCCCCCCCCACAATTAAATAATTAAATAATTAATTAAAATAAAGTTTAAAAATCCTTTTTTGGGGAGGGCACAGTACTACTGCCTCATGTGCCCTCATGAGATTTGGGCGCCGTCAGATTTTGCGAGATCCAAGATGGTGGCGCAAAAAAAAGTAAGTTTTTTACATTTTAAACGCTGCTGCAGTGGCAGAAGTTTCCACTGGGCCCGGAAAGCCTGGGATTGATCCAGGACTGGAACCCGGGACAGTCCCAGGCAGATGGTAAGCCTATGTTTATGAATATCAATTAGCCCACAGTAAAATTGGTTTCGTTATAGAAGTCATTTCGCTTAAAGTTGCAGCTTCCAAGAACCTATCGACAACTTTAAGTGAGGACTTGCTGTATGAGCTACAGAATTCAGTGCAACTCTGCTTAGAAGTTAGAAGACTTTGCTACACAGGTGAGGGTGGATGCACTGCACTTTATGACCAGGTCTCTCACCCTCTGCATTCCTCCTGCCTGGGTTTGGAGACGGAGCTATTAAGCAACTGGTATAACAACTCACCCCCAAGAGGCATTTGCATTTCACTAATGGGGGAAGTGATGCCTCTGCATCTAATTGGTACAGCACATTTTACATTTGCAAAGTCATTTGCCGTTCTTGATGAAGAAAGGCACTAAATGAATATCTTTGTAAATAATAAAGAACCCAATAATTAGACTGTAAACAATGTTATTATTCACACAGGCACGAGGACGAAATGGAGCCAAGGATTAATATTCAAACATTTTAATTTGCCTAATACTACAAGCTAGATAGCAAAGTGACTCACAGTGCAATCTTAGGCATGCTTACTTGGAAGTGAGTCCCACTGAGTTCAATGGGACTTACTCCCTAGTTATGTGTACACAGGATTGCAACCTTAGGCTACAATCTATGCGTGCTTCCCTGGGAGTAAGCCCCACTGAACTCAGTGGGATTTACTTCTGAGAAGACGTGCATAGTATTGTACTGTTAAACTGTGAGTCAGAAAGTCCTAGATCAAAATCTTACCCCAGCCATGAACTCTCACCTAAGTGGTCTTACGGCAATGTTTATCTCCCAGCCTCACTTCTCCCATCTGCAAAATGGGAATAACATTAACCTACCCTAACAGAGTTCTTGCAAGAATTACCAACACAGTAGTTGATGAAATACTTTGTAACACCCAGAAATCACTATGTAAGTATAATTATTACTTTTCAGTGTTGTTGTGGATTAAATGGAATTAATATTATTTCTTTCGTTATCCACTGTTTTTGACTGGAATTCAATTAAAACTGAGGAAACAGCCGCAGGGTTTGTGGTTATTGGAAAGGAATGTTTCTGGGAAAGAGTTGGCTGCCATTTTGCAAACAGAAGGGAAAAGAGAAATTCTGTTGAAGCTGCAGGCTATTTCCCCCCCCTCTAAATGAGATCTAACATACATTCGACTTAAATAATCAACATCACTATGTCAAGTAACTTATTTGATAAAAAAAGTATCATAAAACACAGACCAAAGAAAACAGGCAGGAGAAAACATTCCCCATGATGCTAGCGTGTCTTTTCCCCATCTCTAAGAATTGCCAGCACTAGGTTGTGTACCTCCAGGAGCATGGGCTGCTAGAGGTATGAGTCCCAATGAAATGAGGCCACAATCGCAGGAGGTCTTGGCAGGACAATGGCCTTGGCCGGCAGATAATGGGGAATAAGTTAGAAACCTATGGAGTGCAGGTATTTGGAAGCTACCTAATCAAATAAACAAAGAATCTAACAGTTGCCCAGGCAAACCCCAGCAAAGCATTTATAGCCAGGCCAGGTGGAACCCACAGGTAGCCTTAGAAGGTGGAGCTATGCTAGAACCTGGAAGGACAACGCACCACAGAGAAGGGGGAACACTACACCTGTGCCCTCCCTCTGCTCATTACCTTTCTTTTATCTTCATAGAGGTGGCGCCAAGCCAGCATGTTTCTTTGTTTACCAAGCTTCCTGCTTCTTGTTAAACGGAGCCTCTCTACCATTCAGGCTGCTTGCCTGCTTCATCGCTATAAGGAGCATGTTGCTTATGGAGTTTTGGTAAAGAAAGAAACATGCTGGCTTGGCGCCAGTTCTATGAAGATAAAGAAAGGTAATGGGTGCAGGGGGGGGGCACGGCAACCCACGGATAAGCGGATCCGCAGATCTGGGGGTTGCACCTGTACTGCACATATTAATGCGGAGGCAAGGTTTTCCTCCCAATTTACCGAACGGGTACACCTCTCCCCCACTTTGAGCTCCGGAGTCACAGAAGGGGATGAATTTGCCTCACATGCCCAAGAAGGAGTTGCAGGAGGTCGGATTGCATTTTGGATTTCTCCCTCTGGTAGGACAGAGGTCCAGAAGTGCCCACTTTCTCAGGTGTGCTCCTGCAGGCTTTAGCGCTCTTCAATACCCTCGGAGGACCAAGCACGGCTGGAGAAAAGGTGTCCTCCATGTGTGATACACTGCCTGATAGGTAGCACATCCCCAGGTTTTCAGGGCATGTGCATTGCACACTCCCTTTTACAGGGTATCTGTTTTTGTGCTGTGTTTCTACAAATTACTGTGAATAGGGGTCCTAAAGAACAGAAGAAGATGAAAAAATCATGGGGGAAAACAGGCGAAACATAAGAGAGTTGCTCATAGTTTGCAACTAAAGCTTGAGGTGCTAAACCTCGTTATGTGATGCTAGAACCTCTGAAACGTTTTCATCAGCGATTTTAAGTTTTTATTGATTTAATTTACAGTGATTTTGGGGTGAACTTGGAATAGCTTTGGAACGAGTTAGAATTTTTCCCATTGAAATGAATTCTCCAGATTTTCACTATAAGGGCTGTTTTAAGGAACGGATTAGGTATGCATAAAGAAGGTGTATTGTACACAAGAAATGAACATTACAACTGACTTTACCCAAGATTTGATCATTTATTCATGGAATCTAAAATGATCTCTGGAAGTGGTTTCGCTAGTTTCAAGAAGCTCTCCTTTGTCGCTCACCAGAAGCTTCTCCAGGTGGGCGTTACTTTGCGTATAACACAAAGGGCACTAATTAAACTCTCTGCGTTCCAAAGCAGTGGCATATTGGAGATCCGGGAATGTACTTGCAAATTTGTCACTCCAAAATCAATGGAGACTGCAGAGTCTCTGCAAAGTGTGACAACGGTATTAGCCTCACCTCAAGGGATGTACAGCAGGAGAGTGCTAATGCAAAATCCCTACATTCCTATCGAATCCTGGCTGAAACCTAGCCAACGCTGTAAGGGAAGAAGCAGTCAAGAGATAAAGTGGTTTCCTGCGCTTTAAACACTTCGCTGGGCTGTCGACAACACGCTATCGGAGGGGCAGATTAATGCCTTCTGAGGTAATGGCTGGGATTTAGACACCTCTCCAGTAGGAAGAAAACTCCAAGCACCTACTCTGAAATGGCCAACAGATGGCAAAGGCGCCCATTCACAGCTGTATTTTGCAAGACTACTTATCTCTGTAATTTAACACATATTTATCAGTCAGTGACTATATCCTGAAAAATGCACTGCCCGGGGATGAAATCACTGGACTCAAGTCAACTGTGGGGCAATATTGGAAGTCGTTTGCTGCTGTTTGTCATCAATGGCTCACAGAAACTCCCGCAACATTATTTCTCTCTCTCCACTTGCACGGTGACCAAAGGGCTCTATAATAAAATATCATTGGATGAGTTCCCAAAATTGGTCTTCAGTTTAAATAAAAGCAGCCAGTCTGGGTCAGATGTTAGCATCCAAATACACACTGCTTTTTAAACCTCCTCCTCAGGCTTTTCCTGATCTTAGAGTTCACTTCTCACCTTATGAAAATACATGTCAACTAGTGGGTGAAAAAGTGCCGTGAATGTCTTTGTAATGCCAGAGAGCACTCAGATGTAGTTAGGGTTGTCAACTCTAGCTGAAGTGATCTCCGGAGATTTTTTTCCCCCAACATTACATGTTGGAAACTCCTGGAGGTCCTGTTAAAATCTTCAAGATCGCTTTCAGTAGTTGCCTGGAGACTGATGCTGACTCTAGCTAGACTCTAGCATCATGATGACTCCAAGTCAATCCTGGAAACTTAAGAACATAAGAAGAGCCCTGTTGGATCAGGCCAAAAGCCCATCTAGTCCAGCTTCCTGTATCTCACAGTGGCCCACCAGATGCCTCAGGGAGCACACAAGACAAACATGGCAACCCTAGATGTTGTGAGCATTCACCTAGTAGTCAATGCGGGTAAAATCAACCCTAGGAGAACCATGGGGATCATGACCTCCTGCCACGACACTAGCTCTGCTTCTAACTGTTGACATAACTTGTCAAGGTGACACTCGCATGTTTATTGCAACATGTAGACCCTGAAACCATGCAATTCTGCTCGGGATTCATCAGGGTCTGGCATTGTTAGGCAGCTGCCAAGGGCTCAGGGCCTTCAGAAAATCCACTGCTATTCTACAAGACACCTCTGTGCTCAAAGCATTTATGTGCTGGAGGCAGAGTGACTCTACTGGAGTCCACGAGGGGTGGTTTGCAAATGTGAATTCACAAACACCACCTACTGTCCAATCCTATCCCCCACCATTGGCGTAGCAGTGCTGGTGGAGAACAACCTGCATCCAAAGGGGGGGGGCAATCAGGATGCCTGTCAGAGGCATTTTTTACTTACCTCTGCTTAGGCCCCCTGATGACCTGCGGTCTCCTTGGACCCACACTGGCTATATAGCTGGCATATATCCAAGGAGAGAAAGGGGACGGGGTGGGTGAAAAAATGGTAAATAAGATCCAGTGTGTGCATTTGCCACCAAGATCCTCCCCCTCCAGCCCACTCCCCACTCCCTGGCCTCCCACATCCCCACCTCAGAATCCCCGAAAACCTCCCTGCCCCTGCCTTACCAGCGCTTGCAGAGCCTCCCAGAGTGGCAGTGGCCTGGCAGGTCACTATGGCGGCCTGACCTTTGCACCATCATAAAAGACCTTGTGCTCCTGGAATGCTAGTGTCAGTAGGTAAGGCAGGTTAGGTCTGAACAGTGCCCAGGACTCGTGTCTTGCGGAACACCTAGATGGTGTAGTGGTTTGGGAGTCGGACTTAGACCTGGAAGATCCAGGTTCAAATCCCCGCTCAGCCACGAAGTTTCCTGGGTGACCTTGGGCCAGTCACTATCTCTCAGCCCCACCTACCTCACAGGGTTGTTGTGAGGACAAAAAGGAGGGGAGGAAATATGTACACCACTCTGAGCTCCTTGGAGGAAGGGCGGTATAAAAAAAATGTTCTTATGATGGACTATTTCAGTATTATTAAACAACCAAATCAAGTTGATTGGTTGTTATTCCAACACTGCAAACACGCTTCAGTTTTTGGCCACTCTGGTCTGGTCATTTTAAATAAATATGTATTGTTACTTTCACTGCCCCTTCTGCATGTTGGAAACCCTTGAGCAAGAGCAAGAGCAGAGAAGCCTGGCTATGCTAGGCTTCTTGCGTAATTGCGTGTGCTCAGAATGGATTGTGGAATTCACTTTATATATCATAATCCAGAGTTTGATCAGAGTGGAATAGACATTCTCTAGTATCCAGGATAACTCTCCAGTGGAACCAAATAGTTCCTATCATCCCTATACTGAGCCCCTTTCTCCTCTATGACTGTGCTACCATTGAGGAGACCTTTCAATACAAGGATCTGATTCAGACATCATGACCAAACTATGACTTGGCTTTCGGGTCCACAATTTGGGCCCCTCCTTACCTTGAACTCTCCAATTCTCTCTCCCACTTCCTGGGTTGCCACAACTACTGTATATTTAGTCTACCTCTCAACGGGTGCACCTGAACTGTAAATCAGGGGTGGGCAATTAATTTTCACTTGGACTGTTGTGGAAGGCCGGACAAACAGGCTGAACTCAATTCTGTTCAATATGAATTGTATCTCTTTATCAAGGTCAAATAATGCCCCCCTCCCCCGGCCATTCTTGTACCTTCTTTAACTGCTCTGTGTTTCCTTACAACAGATGCTATAAGCAGATGTAGTACAGATGCTGAATGCTAGAGAGGCTCAGCTGAAGAACAGGAAGGAGCCTCTCTAGCACTCAGTGTCCGTGCTAAAAGCAGCATGCTGCTGCTTATAGCGTCTGTTGCAAGGAAGACATGGAGCAACTAATGAAAGTATGAGAATGGCCAGGGGGCACAGGGGGGCATTATTTTACCTTAATTAGCTGCTCCGTGTCTTCCTTTAAGCCTCACGTGGGTCAGCCAAAGGGCTGAATGTGGCCCAGGGGCCGTAGAATGCCCAGGTCTGCTGTAAACCGTAGTTTGTCTCCAACACAGAATTTGTAATCACAGTTTGAAATGGATTTTCAATTCTGGTTTGGAGCCAAACTGCGGCTTGTAGTAAGCACAGTTTTGCCCAATTCAGATGGGCATACAGAAAACTATTATCATGAACCATGAATCAAAGGTGGGCACCAACCCACAAAAAGAGAGGAAGGAAAGGGAAGAAATAGTATGCAAGCCCAAGGGAAAGGCTACTAGAACGACCATTGTGAAAGACTAAACTCTCATGGAGAGAGAATTTCAGTTTTGTACACATATACATGTCCCCTGATAGTCAAGTAGAAATACAAATAAAGACATCTAAATAAGAAATTGGTGCATTTTATTTCTCAGTTTGCTGCACAATACCACCCCTCCACTTCTATATTTAGCAACTGCAGTGATTCTGTAACAGCAATAGGCATTTCTAAGTATGCATGAGATGCCCTTTCTAAAAATGCACTAGGCCAATTCTAAAAGATAAAGAAGAAAACAGGCACCGAGAAAGGCATCAGGAAAGATAAGAGGATTCATTTAATACAGCAGCGCTGGGCTAAAACCTGGATCAAAGTCTTCAAGCTATACAGTAAAGTCGGCATGAGCCTCATGATATGGGGCCAAGGAAGGCATTAAATAATAGGTGATTCATTCTTAGCATCCCTCTCGTCTTTCATCTTTGTGAGACAAACAGTAAGGGACCCTTTATTCCCGGTATCTTTGTTCAGTGAAACTGTAAATAAGCAAGAGCTAAACTCCAGCTGTAATAACAAAAGCTGGCAAGAGCTTAACAGACCCGCTATGGCTTTTTGTTTTTTGCTTTAAAAAAACAAACACAAAAAATCCATAGGAATTTCTTTTTTATTTACTGCAGTGTTCTGATCTGGATACTCACAGGCTTACCATTCATCCCAGAAAAACTGGGACTGTCCTGGTTTCCGGAGCCTGGTCCTGGCCAGCTGGGCCTGGAACCAGGTCAGTCCTGGTTTTTCCGGGCTCCGCAGCCGCCGCTTCCAAACTGCACCTTTTTTCCAGCAGCGCTATCTTGGATCTCACAGCAGCGGTGGAGCAGCGGGGGCAGTAGTTGGAGTCCTGGCCAGTCTGGATGCAGCCGGCCAGGCTCCAGCATCTATGTGGCAGCTATGGCGACGGTGGCGGATACGGCGACAGCGGTGGGACAGGCAAGTGTCAGCGGCGGCGGCAGCAAAATGGCCATTTTTATGGCCACAAATAAATACATAAATAAATAATTCCAGGGATGTGTGTGTCCCGGTTTTGAACCAGGAAAATATGGTAACCCTACTCATGCCATGTATTCTTTTTTAAGTCCCCGATGTTCCAGGCCTTTGCTTCCAGATTGGGGTCCTTGAATGGAGAGGAGACAGCCCTGAGCTGTCATTCAAAACTGCCACTGAGCTGCAATGCCTGCAGTCATGGGTTGACATTCATGAGCACCTACCTAGGCCCGTGTTCCAGCAGGGGGCCCACTGCTGACACCCAGAGAGTCTCTGGACCCTGCTGCTCCTCCTCGTTGCTGCTGTAGCACTCTGAGGAAGTGAATCCTCATGACAGCAGCGAGGAGCAGCAGTGGGGTTGCCCTTGAAGACGGTTCGGAAACTGCAATTAGTGCAGAATGCGGTGGCCCGTGTAGTCACTGAAGGTAGGCGGTTCGACTCTATCGGGCCGCTCCTCTGACGGCTGCACTGGCTGCCGATTCGTTTCTGGGCTCAATTCAAAGTGCTGGTTTTGACCTTTAAAGCCCTATACGACTTGGGGCCAGGATATTTGAGAGACCGTCTACTTCTATATAGTCCGGCCCATCTCCTTAGGTCATCAGAGAAGGCCCTCTTGCGGGTACCCTCGCCCAGGGAGGTGCAACCCTACAACAATAACAACAACAACAACAGTATTTATATACTGCTTTTCAAGAAAAAGTTCACAAAGCGGTTTACAGACAAAAATCAAATGATTAAATGGCTCCCCAAAGGGCTCACAATCTAAAAAAGATGCAGAACACCACCAGCAAACACCAGTCTCCATCCGCCTTTTCCTCTTCCTCTGTACTGTCGTGCAGACCAGGCCCAGAGGACATGTGGATGGGCAGTGACACGGGGCAGGTGGCTGGAGAGGCAACTGAGGTGGAAGACTATCAGGGGGCAGGGAAATGCACATCAGTTGGCACTTGGGCTTTTGCAGTGTCCAGCTCCTGTTTGCTGAAATCGGTTCACCTAATATTAACTTTTGTTCCTCCCTTCTCACTGCAAAAATGCACCAGGAAAAAATAAATTTTTGAATTCTCCACACCCTTTGAGAGGAGCTGTTGCTTATTCTTCTTTGATTATCTTCTTGTTTCTTTTCAAAAACTAGGTTTTTTAAATGTGATAATGCCAAGAGCAGCTAGGACGTGTAGCAGGAACCCCTAGGTCTGTGCACAGCTGCCTCATGATAGCCCTGATGGCTTACCTGGTAAGCCATCAGGGTTGTAGGCTGGAACCTCTCCTTGGTCAGCGAAGGGCTCCCAGGTGTTGGAGTGGCCCCACCCACTATAGCTGGACTTTGCTTTCCTCAACAGGAAGGGCTATAAAGACTTCCTGCCAGAACAAAGACTATCAGTATCCAGGTAAAGCTCTGGTTTGGTCCCGACTTTAGCCTCCCTGCTCCCACTTAATGGCTGCCTGCGGCTCAGCTCTGACAGACAGTGTTGTACTATACTATGTCAAATGACAACGGACACTACTCTAAGAAACCTATAGATTAGACCTATTATCTTAAAAGTGATATTTATGGCACAATCCTGCCTAACTTTAGGCCGAGTCGCAAAAGTGCCGTAAAGCACTTTTGCAACTCCTCTGGAGTAAGTGGCTCGATGCAAAGGCTGGCACTGCTCATTCCGCGACCTACCTGGACCCACATTGGCCACCGCAGGTAAGGGATGTGCTGGTCAGCGGGAGCGTGGGCTGGTGTGGAAGGGGAAAGGGCGATTGACCGGCCGGGTCCGGGAGGGGGCAGGGATATCGGCAGCATGCTCCACCATATCCCTGTCCCCCTCCCAGGCTGAGCCAGCCTTACACGGCCTCCCAGGACATGTGCCAGCTCCAGAGCTGGTGCGCATCTGAGGAGGCCCACTGGGGCCTCCTGGGCTTACACCGGGGGAAAGGAACAAATGCCTCAGCCACGCCAGTGCAGCCCACATCCCGACTAGGATGCAGCGGCCAGCCCTCTAGGCCGGCCGTTGCATCTTAGGTAAGATCGGGCTGCCCATCACTTTTGTCTGGCCTGAAAATGGGAGCTGTCCCAAATGGAGATGTCTTTTAATGTCTTGTGTTTTCACTGATTGATTTTACCCTCCCCTGACAGGGCTATTTGATTTTGTTACTTAGCTACTTTTTTAAAAAAATCTCAGCCTCAATAATAGACAATTACAAATGTACATATATTTAAATGAATTAACATGGGCATGAGAGAAACCAAATCTTTTTTTTTTCTCGTTTATTTAAGAAGCAGCTTCTGCTTGTGAAACCAAAGCACGAAACTTGTACCTGGGGACTAGTCTGGGTTCAACCGAAGCCTTCTAAATTGGTTTGGGACCTGAATAAAAATGTAGGATTCAGACTGCACACAGAGAGCCTAGGCACATCCGCCAGGCATGCTTATCGGCTCCGCACAGAAGATCCAATCGAGGCAGGGAGCTCAGCGTTCCGGTGGGTTCGCTTCCACCACCCCCTTGTTATGTTCCATCTGTTTACCACCTTCACAGGGCTCAGATGTCCCAATCTAAAGCACTATTGCCGTGATGGAAATGTCTCAGAAAAACTTAAAATGAAGATTTTCTATCCCTGCAATTGCTTTAGAGAGAAACAATTCCAAAAGGTTGTTCTGAAAGATGGCCCAACCTAACACCCATTCACCTGTTGTTATTATTTAAACCCTGTATATTTCACTTTTCAACCAAAAACAACTTCACAAAGGGGTTTACATAGCAACTTTTTTTAAAAAAAGAAATGTTGGGGGGGGGTCTGTTGACCTTGCCTCCCCACCTCCATGCATTCAAGCCTAAGTGCTGAACACAGCCAGTATGTGTGGGGCAAGAACAGCCCCCCTACCTTTGCAGCCCCATGCTTATGCAGCATTATATTTTGGAGATGGGGAGCCAAAGGGTAGGAAATTGTGTTCTTACCTGCAACAGTGTTTTTCTCCTGGTGTGGCTACCTTGTTTTCCTATCTTTTCCCCCATGATACTTCAGAACAAGGTTATGCCATGAGATAGCGTCATTCTGTGGCCTTTTGGCAGCTAGCTGCAAAATGAGGGCCTTGCATTGCCCCAAAATGGGTGGCAGCAAATCATAGAGGCTCTATTCGAACTTTAGACCTTCCGGTGAACAGTGCAAGTGGGAAGCAGGGGCGGTGGGTATGGTCCCAATTCCTTTCTCCCCATTCATTGAACATCTGAAAAAGGGCTAATGCTACAAAAGTAGGAGCATTTAGAGCATGAACTGGGCTTTCAAGTGGTGCTGGAATGATTTAGCAAGGCACTGCTGCAAAGTATCCAGTCTTGTCTGTCTCTTTCACACACACACTTACTTTCATGCTTCTCATCTTAGCAGGTGTCCATTTTTGGTCTTTGTCCCACTCCATCTCCTATGATTTAGAGCCAGAAAGAGGGAAAAAATGACAGTCCAGGAAATCTTACACATCCATTGAAATGAGTGGAATAAACCACATGGTAATAGCATTTCATAAAGCTGCCCAGCCAGCCAGCCTCCCTGGTGAGATGCTTTTTATTATGTTCAGCTCCAAGTGTCATTTCCCTAATGCTGCCCATACATCTTGCACTGGGTTACAATTCTAATCTGTATTCACCTGCTCTTCCTTCCTTGGTAAAGAGGCACGGCAGTGGGCCAGCTACTTGCAAATGAAGTGTGTCATAAAACTACATGGGTTCCTTTGCAATTTATTCTCCTGGCTTTTGTTCTGTTGTTCTCCAGGGCTGGGGGGTGGACAGCAGGCAGCTACAATAATGCATCCTTCGATGGTGTTGCTTGCTTAGCTCCATTCCATGTTTGTCTTGTGTTGCTTTCTTTGCTAAATATACCAGCAGGAAAGAGGCCCTCGCTTGGAGGGTCACATTGTCTCCCACTAGGGAATGCTTTCTTTAGGCTGGAAGCTGAACTTTCAGTTTTGGGTGCAAAAGGACAGAACAGAACAGAACAAAAAAAAATGCCAATCAACTCATCTGTCAGGAAGTGAGGATAGCTATGGCTTTGGTGCCAAGTTGGTGCCAAGTGCCAAGTTGGAAACAGAGCATGGTATCCTGGCTTCTGATGGGAGTGTGCTAGAAACCACATTTCTTGCTGGCGGGAAACATCAAAGAAAAATATCCCACATGAACTCAAGACGGATGTGTATGAAGGAACCCACAAATCTGCACATTTTCTTGCAACAGACTTCTATTCAACAGACTAGAGCTGGGGGGGGGGGGTAGCTGAAATGCACCCTGAGGTTTTTTTTTCCTACCATGAGCCCAGAGCCCAAAAGGAAGGGCAATATAAAATTACAATAGCCAGGATCCAACAAAGAATTCACCATCCCTAAGCTCATGAAAAGCAAAGACCACAAACCCAAACTTTGCATAGCTCTGTCATGCACCTGACACTTAACGCATGTAAGGGCTGACCTTGTTTTTTCTAAAACATAGGGAATGCTTTGCACACACAGAGAGATGTGCCTTGTGAACAGGAAACACTCTTCCATCTCATGGAAGAAAAGGGACCGGCCCTTATAAATGCTGTGTGCATGGAACTGCATGAGGTTGAAGTATCAACTCTGGTGGGTCATAATCATCACCTTCCATACCACTTAACCCAAGCCTGAGTCGAACTCCTCCCTCTCTCCTAGTGATCCACCCACCTTGCTACCACCACCACCACAGTCACTCTGCCAAGTCACTCTATATGTCCACCACCAGATCTCTCTATGTTGGATAGAATTCTGGGGCATAATACAGTTCACACGGAACAGTGTTGGGCCTCATAGTTAGGGCATCCAAGAGTACTGTACATCAAACATTCTTTTGTGGCTCTAAATTGGAGAGGTGGATAGGCAGTGCTGTGTAAACTGTCTTCCAGGTGTACTTCTTACTGAGGAACCCTGGTGAGCTTTAAAGAGCCCAGTGCTCCCCCCCCCCAGAAAATAATTTTTAAAAACCTGCGCTGGTGCTACTACATTGCCATGCAGGGATTTACATTGGATTGGGCTGTAAGAGATGCAAGCAAGCCAAAGCACTCACATTTTAAATTTGAAAATATGCATATTCAAGGTGCGAATCTGAATTTTGCTTTGCCATTTCTCATTCAAACATTTGACTGTCACACTTGGAATATGCCCTCAATTTCTAACATTTGTCCAGGATCACTTATCTATAGTCCATCCCTATCTGAAGCCATCATTTGTGTATCACTTCTGCAACTGATTTTTTATTTTGAATCCTCCCACCTTCAGGGACACAGTTCTTCAGACTCTACAGAGAGAAATGAGAAAAGGGAGATCCTTGCCTCTGAAAGGCAGCTCTGGTGCATTATTAAGTGTATCGTAATTGATGCTTTTTTCCTGTGGCATTCCAGATCATTGAATGGTATTGAGCACTATGATGGCTTAATCCTCCCAGAGACAATGTGCAGGGAGGAAAACAAGATAAAATAGACTTCAAATCTCATGAAGGGCAGAAGGAGCAAAAGCAGTCACCATGAAAATGCCTTAATTACATACTTCACCTGAGAGATATTGCCGGTGATGAACAAAAACAAAAAGTGCTTCATCTTTTGCTCCCCCCCCCCCTTCCTGTGTAAACTGATTAGAGATAAATCCCTGATAAAAATTCTGCTGTGCTTAAATGTAGGGTGTCCAGGTGTCAGCATAAAGAGCCGTCTTCCAAGTAATATCTCTGAATAACAGATGATTCTGGGAACAAACAACAGGGGAGAGTTGTGCCTTCGTGCCTTGTTTGTGAGCTTCCTGAAGGTGACTGCGGTCACTGTTGGAAAGAGAACATTGGGCTATACAGACCTAAAGTCTGGTCTACACAAACAGGTCCTCACCTGGTTCCTGCACTGGACCACTTCAGAATATGGATGGTGGCTGTTGCCTGACGAGCATTTTGTATTTATTTGTATTGAATGTGTAAGATGCATGACAAGTTTGAATACACTTGTACATGGGGCTGGGTGTCTGCCAAACCAGGACTATGACTTGAAGCAGGATTGATGCAAGAGGCCTCAGACCCACAGGCCTAGAGCAGGGGTTCTCAACCTTTGGAGGCCCAGGTACCCCCTATCACGGTCCAATTTTCTGAAGTATCCCCTGCTAATTAATTGCTAATTAATTGGATCAATCAATCAATTAATTAGCTAATTAATCGTTAAATAAAAAGTACTAAAACAATTTTAAACGTGAAAAATGTCATACTTAATTCTCTTTGTGTGTGTGTGTGTGTGTGTGTGTGTGTGTGTGTGTGTGTGTGTGTGTGAGAGAGAGAGAGAGAGAGAGACAGACAGACAGACAGACAGACAGACAGACAGGGGGAATTGCATTTAAGTTCTAATTAACAAGTAATTAACTACTGATTGATGCTGATAAGGGACAGGCTCTGGCGTACCCCTGCCGTTGGTCCGCGCACCCCTAGGGGTACTCGTACCACAGGATGAGAACCCCTGGCCACACTTTCATTGTCAGAGCAATTCCCCCTCCCCCCACTCTACTGGACGTTGGGTGGCACTGATGGTGGAGGCAGAGGCGAGATCCAGTCAGAACAAGATTATGGGTGGCCCCCTCCTTCCTCCTCCAGCCCCGCCACCACAATTGCTCACGCATACCAGTGGTGCTGGAGGAAGAGGTGGGCTGCCTAAGGCATGCTTTGAAGGCATATGATTCAACTGTGGAATTCCCTCCCCTTGGAATTAAGAACGACTCCCTCTTTAGAGACCTTTCAGCGGAGCCTTAAGACATTTTTATTTAGGACAGCGTTTGATGTCTGACATGGTGGGCTGACCTTTTTAACAAATGGCTTTTAACATATGTAAATGCAGGTGACCCACTGGGGTTGTTTATTTTAACTTAAATTGTTTTAATTAATTTTTAAATGTGTATATATGTATTTTAATGTGTTGGAAGCTGCCTTGAGTGCCCTCGGGAGAAAGGCGGGGTACAAATTCTTTAAATAAATAAATAAATAAATATCCTCACTAAAGCTAAGCACTGCTCTGGGTCTAGACAGGAACTCTGTGTGCATGGCCTCATTTCCCATAACGGAAGAAAGCAAGGATATGAGAGCAGTACTGTAATTTAAAATATGTAATTCCTTGCAGGACCAATGGCAAAACTATCACTGAAAGCACCATTTGGCCAGTTCTCTGCATTTCATATAGTATTTTTTATTTTAAAAAACAACAAATAACAAATAACAAATAACAAATAACAATTAACATCAAAAACCCTACAAAATTGATACAATCAGGTACATCACAACCAGGATAAACTAACAAGATACAATAGGAATACTAACACCCGGACAACATTCTCCAATAATATAGCTATTCAACGAATCTCTTACATAAAATAAATTTCACTATATCTTAATCTATCTCGCCCATCCTGCACATCCATATAATCATATAATCAATAACAATTTTTTTTATGATTATCTTTTCATCCAATCGTAAAATGGTTGCCACCACTCTATTTTCTTTTTTACATCTCCATCTCTCAATCTTTCAGTTAAGACGTCTAATTCTATCAAATCATAAATCTTAATTATTAACTCTTCCATCTCTGGTATAGTCTGAGCTTTCCACTGCTGAGCATACAGCAACCTAGCAGCAGTAACTGTATGTATAATAATATATTTATCTTTTTGGAATATTATTGCTGACATCATATTCAATAAAAATAACTCTGGTACAAACGGCAACTTGCAGCATAATATCTCTTCCAAAACCTGATGGACCATCTTCCAAAATGTTTTTGCCTTGGCACATGTCCACCACATATGAAAAAAGGAGCCTTCCAAAATGTTGCATTTCCAACAAATACTTGAAACATTCTTATACATCTTACATAACTTCTTCGGTGTTAAATACCATCTGTAAAACATTTTATATAAATTCTCTTTATATGCAACAGCTTTAACCATTCCAACACCTGAATTCCAAACCTGTTCCCACTCATGTAAATGGATCTCTCGTCTTAAATTTTGTGCCCACAATATCGTAACATCTTTAACTGTTTCGTCTGCCATCTCAAAGTCCAGTAAAAAATTATACATCTTGGTTACATATTCAGAAATACACTTTTGCTGTACACTTGGGAATTATTTCAAGTGATGCAACTTAGAGTGAACACCCTACTAAAACGGCCCTGAAAGGATGCTGAATCAAAAGTTTCCAATATGCCAACGCACATTCCTTTCACTATATGCCCTGCCCCATCACAGCAGAAGTTGGCATCACAGAGACTAAAGAGGCATTCCACTGAAGCATCCCACCCTAGCTATTTTCTGCCGACGGAGGTTAACTAAAAATACCAAAGGTTCTCCTCATCTACTCTGGGATCTGTTCCAGGCTGCTTGGAAGATTAAGGTCTCACTTAAAAGCCCCCAGCATGTGAATCATGTGCGCTTCGGTTCCTACTGTCTAGGACTGATAGCCAGAATCTGCCCTAGGCATGCAGCCAAATGATTCATTTAAGACTAAACATGGTGAGCAGTCCCATATCTGTTTGCTTTCTGGATATCTGCGTGTGTATTAAGCACCAAGGAATCTGGAATCTAATGCAAAATTTTACTTCTTGAGAATCCTTATTTTCACTTCTGTAAAAAGTTTTTTTTTTTTAAATTTCTGCCCAGTGTGTAAAGAATGGCAGGATCCCAAATAACTCAGCTGATAATTTCTTATTGATCTGTATTGGGAAGGTGGCAAGCATTTGCGCTACACAGAACTCCTGATGAAATTCCAGAGGAATTCTTCCTTGTCTGAAGCACAATATTATAAGAAGAACCGGTTTGTTGTTGTTGTTGTTGTTTTTTATTTGGGGGGGGGTCTTATCTCTCATTGTTATTTTTCAGTTGTCCAAAAGTATGGTCTAACAGGCTTTTCCAAGTTCTGTTTTGTGAATATTGTACTTTTTAGAAGTTGGGTAGCTTCTGCCAAAGGCATTTGCATAAGGTCCTATAAGCTTGTGCTGCTTCACTTAAATGTATACAACAAAATTATCCATAGCAAAGATCCATAGCAAAAGATCGTCGTTTTTTGATGATGTAACGAAATATTTTTATGCTGGATTTTAAAAATTATTTTCGGTTGACAGTAACAACTGGGGGAAATGCTAATAAAAATGCAGGAGAGGGTTTTTCCCTCCCCCAAGTTGAAATAAACATCCTCTTCAAATCTTTGTTTAAAAAAATGTATTAAAGGCACTCAAGAGAAATGGGCAGCCCAATCCTGTGTACATTTGAGACTGGCGGAGGAGCACTGCTCTGCCAGTCTTGGGTGTCGCAACCATGCTGTAAGGCACGTTTGCATCACCTGGCAAGGTGATGTGTTGCCTGATTAATAGGGGATGCCTTTGAGGTCAATTTAAAAGATTTTTTAATCAATTAACCCAACCTATCAGTGAAAGGTTGCAACCATATACACAAGAAATCTGTCCAGCCACTTCACTCATCAGCAGAGCTCTCCTCTGCCTTCCTTTGCCATCTGACACCTGGCTGATGGAGATTTGCGACAGGGTCTTTTCAGTGGCAGTACCCAAGTTCAGAACTCCCTGTCCCACAAGGCCTGCCTGGCCTCTTCATTGTTGAGCTTTCGACAACTTGTTTTGTTTCACCGGGTGTTTGATCTAAGCTGACAGCCCCCCTCCCCCTTTTCCGCCCCCTGTTTCCATATGTGTGTATCCTATTCTATGTTTTCAGTTCGTAGTTTTAGTCATTGTTTTCTTTTAGCTTTGATTATTGCTTGTTGATGAATTGCTGTTCATTTTGTTTGAGTTTTATTGCATTTTAAACTGATGTGTGCTTTTCCTTCCCATTATCATAGGAGTCCAGCAACTGGGGACAGAGGAGGGTGAATTACTGGCTGCTGCTAACTCCCTTTGCCCAACCTCTGGGTGTCTAAATGACTAGATTAATAAAAATTGTAGCAAATAATTAAAGAACCGGGGGGGGGAGGGGAAATCCACCTGTTTTTCTCTATACATATCTAGACCTACTGTCTGCAGTGTTTCAAGTTGCTGGAAGATTTCACACCTATCAAGAAAGCTGGCGTACTTATGCTGCTTGTTAATACTGTAGACAATACAAACTCCAGCAGAGCTACCCCTGCAGCTGTGCCCTCTGAGAAGACGGGAAAGGGATCTATTGTATTTTTTTTCCCATTGGGTAGTAAATGCAACATTAAGATGTCAAGACTGGATAAGCCAGATTGAACGTGCTACAATCACCTGTCCAGAGAGCAGAGCAAACTGTACTCAGAGATTTTTTAGCTCTGGGCTTCAGCCAATGTACTTTCAGATATTATCAAGGCACATGGAGAAATAACTGCAAGGAGACATGTTCTTTTCTAAATTAGTACAGACTTTACAATCAACAGCATGGTCATGACCCCAAGCATCATTCTGGAGTGTATTTGTTAGCAGTTGCGAGACAGTCTGGTGCAGGGGTGAGAGTGTGGGGGCTTGGATGTGAGAATCCCATGTTCAACTTCTTGTTCCGCAGAGAAGCTCATTGCACAGCCTTGGGCAACTCAGCCTCTTGCACGGAACTTTGGGGGAGCTACAGCGCTGCTCTGAGTCTCTGGTCATACAAGTGGGAGACAAATATCACACATTCATTACAGCTAGAATAACTTAGTCCACTCATCTGATGCTATCCCGTTTATTGTTTGCTCAATTCAAGAGAGCCATTTTGCAACCACTAGGATCTACTGCTGATGGCCACTTTTTGACTGGCAGACTGCTGATTTTTATAGCCATAATCCTCTTGTGAGACCTAAATCCTGTCTTCCTTTTGGCAAAATAGCTGTCAATGCTTTCTCTGCTCTTGTCAAGAGCTGCCAGGGACAGAGCTGAGAAGCCACATCTCTTTGCACCACTGTTCCATGTGATGAGACAATAAGGCTACAGGTGGGAGTGTCGCTGAAGGCAATAAAGGGGTCCAAGGTACTGAGGTGACTGTGCCCACCCAGGTGGACCATTGGCTCTCTTCAACAGGAAGGGTGATAAAAGTTTCCTGTTCATGCTGGAACTCTGCTCTGGCAATGATACGTTTTTCTTGGCTCTTGACTTGTTCTCTTGATTCTCTCCCACCCCCAGCTTTGGCCCCCACTTGATGGCTGCCTACTGCTCAGATCTGACATTGTCCTTCAAACTCTGCTTATAGATGTTTTTCCTAGCGTAATGTTCCTAGACCAAAATCCATGTATGTGCATTAAAGATACGCAGAAACCTACTGTTGCCAGTGTTATCAAAACCAGTTTTGTTTCCCTTGAAACCAGTCCCTTGTTTCCCTTCAAAATGTATTTTGAAATGTCACTTAAGTGGCCACTGAGTTTTGCCTAAAATTTCAGTCCCTCAAAGAGCAAATTAGCAGAAGACTGTGGCCAACACTGGACAGCAGTCCATGACTGCCATATGCCTTAACTCTGGGGTACTCAAAGTGGTGGGTCGCGACCCACCACTTGGAGAAGGGGCAGGTCGTGGCGACCTGCAATGGCAGCAGCAGCAATCCAGGGATCGTGCTACTGCCAGGGACAAAAGGGGTATTTTTAGACTTACCAGCGGTTGGGCTGTCCTACAGAGGATGCGGGGATCTGCGGCCTACTTAGCAAGCCTGCCCAAGCCTCTGAACGGCTCTTGGAGGTGATTAAAGACCATGTCCGGTTTACTTTCTGTTTTCCCCGAAAACCGGAAGTGGGCTTTATTCACCTCCAGGAGCCATTTGGAGGCTTGGGGAGGCCTTCTGGGGGGCATGGCCCCCCACACCCTCCGGATGATGGCCCAACCCCCGGCAAGCATAGAAATACCTCTTTTATCCCCGGCAGAGGTGCAATCCACAGATTGCTGCCACCGCCATTGCCCCGCCCCTGCAAGCACTCAAAGTTCTCCCCTACTCCCCTACAGGACGTCTGGCTCAGTTGGTAGAGCGTTTGTCTCACAAATGCCTGAAGATCTGAAGGACAGCAGTTCAAGAAGGCCGGAAGTCTGTCGGAGAACTTCTGGCACACCGAGCTGATAAGCTGCAGAGCCTCTGTGGGGGAGTGGAACTGCAGCTGCAGCACTTGAGTGACAATTGAATCAAGGTTGCCTGTGTCAGCTGAAGTGTGCTGAGGCGAACGCCAGAGAGAGAGAGAGAGAGAGAGCTGGACTGTGAAAGTAACATCTCAAATGAAGGGTTCTATGAAAGATTAGAACGTTATTATATTGTAAAAACCCTTTGGGGTTTAGAACAGCCTGCCCATGTACACCACCTTGAATTAAAGTTGGAGGAGAAATCCAATGACCAGAAAGGCGGTATATAAATACTGTATATTATATTATATTATATTATATTATATTATATTATATTATATTATATTATATTATATTATATTATATGGGGAGGACTTTGAGAAATGCTGCTTTAACTCATTTGCCCTTTAAGCTGCTGAAATATTCCTGATTATTCCGTTGCTGCTGTTATGCACCAGCTTCAAAACTAATGGCTGAGGGAGGTGGGTTGTCAACAAAGAGTCGTTAAACCTATACAGCCTTCTAATTGAATTGCTAAAAATCAAATTAGGAAGGCTTCGTCAATATACTTCATCCCGCTTCAACCCTACTTCCCAATTCTGTGTGGTGGAGTTCTTTTATTTTGTTATTTTTTTAAAGTGTTTTCATTTTCCAGGCCGCAGTTCTAATCTCTGACCCTATTAACACAGTTTCTCTTGAGCAGTTATTTGCATTAGACTGAGAACGACTGACTAAGGTTGATTAAAAAACGCCTGCAGCTTAGCTTCTGTGTAACCAGCTACATACAAAGCAGGCTAGGAGCAAATGCATGGACACGGAAAAAAAAAAGGGCTAAAATTCAATGTCCTCGTCCCTCCGGCTCTTTCTGAAAGCTCAACGTATGGTCTTTTTTCACACTGGTGAGCTGCCATGCTAAGGTCATCGACCCATTCTGAAATTAAAAGGGAATTGCTGTAGTTTAAGAAGAACAGGCAGTGATCAGCCCTCTTCAGGTGTTCAAACTATTATTCTTATTATTGAGAATATATGCAGCTTTTCAACAACAACAAAAAGTTCATAAAACAGTTTACATGAAAAAAAAAAAAAGGAAAAGGGTTTTGTCCCAAAGGGACTCGCAAGAAGATATAAGGAAAAGGGAATATATATCACTGGCAAAGAACCTCTGAAAAGGACGCTATGCTGGGATGTATACGGAGAGTTGCTCTCCCCTCTTCAATACAAAAGAACCACCAATCAAAATGTGCCTCTTTGCCCAATTAAATTGTTAACTAGCATTAACAATTTCATGCATTCCATCATCAAGGGATGATTATTGTCGCACTGGATTGTGCCCTTTGCAGAAGGCATGTTTCCTTTGCATCAGTGGTGTTGCTAGCCCGACTGCTGCCCGGGATGATGTCACAATGCCTCGCAACGTCTCCCTGCACCTGTGCGTCGACCTTGCCTCTGGAATGGCTCCATTTGGAGCTATATGGAGGCGAGGGCGGGCAGGAGGGCCCAGTTCACGCGCCGCCTCACCTCGCACCCCCCCTCACCAGTGGAGATGCCAGAAAACGGCCACTCCGTCGCTGCAACCCGCCAGCTACACTACAGATTTGGATGTCCCCACCTCCCCAAATTTCCTATTGTTCTACCTTTTTTTTTTTTTTTTTTACAGTAGATGTGATCCCTACCAGGATAGCTGGAAACATTTACAGATCAAAGACCACTGCACAGAAAAGGGTGATGAAAGGACAATGACAGTCGCTACTGTCTCTGGGTGGGTTTTAAGCAGGGATATGGCGCCATGGCCACACCTCCTCCTGCTCTCCCAGCATTTAGCACATCTGCAGGAGCAAGCAAGCTCCAAATGCATGAACAAGCTCCAAATGCATTCTCCCTGTGTTCTGAAACCAGGGGTCCAGGATATGGCCATGGAAAGCAGCTGTGTCATTGCTTGTCCCCGTGTTCAGTGAACCCGTGGGCACAACAATGCTTGCAGAGGCACAACAGTGTTCTCTGAAAAGCACAAGTAAAACGTTTTACTGTGGATCCTTTTCAGGGGGTATATTTGTACCTAAATACATTGCTCCAAGTTCATCATAGGAGAATCTCAGGGTGTTTTGCTCTTCCCACCACACAATAACAAACATCCTCCCCATATTGCAGATGCAGGGGTGAGCAGGCAGGTGAGCTGAGAAATTACTACCCCACAGAAGGCATAACATACTTATAAATTTGCTGCCACCTGAAGGGGTGATGGCCACTGGCCTAGGTAATTAAAACAACAACAACAACAACAACAACAACAACACACAAATGTATGGACAGAGCAGTTCGAAAGCAAGAAATTTCAAGTAGATAAATAGGTACCACTGTGGCGGGAAGGTAACAGCAGCGTTCCATTAGTCATGCCAGCCACATGACAACGGAAGCGTCTTCGGACAGCGCTGGCTCTTTGGCATTAGACATGGAGATTAGCACTGCACCATAGAGCCAGACACGACTGGCTTTCGAGCAGGGGATACCTTTACCTTTATGGACATAACTATTAGCTAATTTGAACTTCCATGTTCAGAGGCAGTATACCTCTGAATCCCAGATGCTGGGGACAAACTGAGAGGGCCTTTGTTTATGTGCTTTCCAGAGGCATCTAGCCACCACATCTGCTATTGAAAATAGGATACTGGCGTAAATAAGCATTTGGTCTGATCCAGCAGACTGATCCAGCAGATATTCTTTTTATATCCTTATATCTTAAAAATTTAAATATCGTCATCATCACCATCATCAACAACAACCCACATTATATATTCTAAATAATGGGTTGCCCAAAGCCACATCGCGACTTTGTGATGCAGGGCTGAATTGAACAGAGATTCTCTCAATGCACCCCTCATGCTGTTACCCATTATGACATAGCAGCTCTCTGGCTAAGCTAGAGGCATTTTTCAATCAACCTT
This sequence comes from Plestiodon gilberti rubricaudatus, assembly GCA_026170595.1. Classification (NCBI taxonomy): domain Eukaryota; kingdom Metazoa; phylum Chordata; class Lepidosauria; order Squamata; family Scincidae; genus Plestiodon; species Plestiodon gilberti. The sequence goes on from JANXHW010000005.1 coordinate 114,996,828, forward strand.
CATCAGCTGGCCTTCGTCTCTCTCCCTTTTAGAGAACTGCTGCTTGATTTGTTTTGTCGCATTTTCCTCTAGACATTTTGAAGGGTTAATTGTGGTACGGTCAGAGCGAGGGAGAGCATCAACCTGCTTGGAATTTTGATGTCGGTATGTCTTCCTTTCTCCGATTACTTCAAAACACATTTGCCAAACTCATCTTTTCTCTCTTCTTGCCAGTGCTGACCCAAGACTCCCCGGCACCCAAGGCAGGCAGCATGCCTCTGCTCCTTCCACTTCCTGGATTAGAAAAGGAAGTGTGGAGGAGAGTGAAGGGTTAGAACAGTGGACACGCTCTAGCTCACCACTCTGTTCCACGCTTCTTCCATACTCTGCCTCAAAACACAGCTTTCAAATTTGGAACATTTCAACGGAAGGGCAGATTCAAAAATCAGGTCGCACCCATTATGTATGGCTTGAGTCTATTCTGCATCAGCAAAGTGTTTAAGGACCAGATAGAGGTGTTCAGCCATGTACAACGTTAGATCCAGAATCAATTGCTCTGCAAAAATTAATGGACATGGAATTGGAAAAGAGGAGAGATTGGCAACAGTATTAAGGCTTTAAATACTGTAAACTAGAAGATCATATTCAAATAGAGTAGGATTTTTGTTGCCAAATGAGAGGCTAAACACACACACACACACACACACACACACACACACACACACACCCTACAGCACGATATTAGCAGTTAAGCAATATATCTTTACTCTATGGAGATATATTTAAATGAAAAGGAGTTTCCCTTTGTTTTCATTCACACCTTGTTTCAGAATTTTCCAGCATTATTAGAATGCTTATTACAGCCCAATCCTAAACTGTGAGTGCTGGCAGAACGCACGTTCCACCAGCGCTTGCTGTTGAAAAACCGTCGTAAAGCGCCTTCTGGCAGCACACTAGCAGGAAGGCCTAGGCCTTCCCAAGCACGTTGCCGGGCATGAGATAGGTAAGATGGCAGGGAAAGCGGGAGTGGAGGGAGGATGGAACAGGGGCAGGGAAGGGGCAAAACTGGACAAGGAAGGGGAGTAACAGGGAAAGGGGAGGTTGTGGGAGGGGTACATCCAGAGGCAATGGCGTGTGCTGGATTCTATCCCCCTTTTCTGCAGCCTCCCCGCCCCCTTTTTCTCCTTGGACTTGCACTAGCGAAATCACTAGCATAGGTCCAAGGAGACCCATTGCAAAGCAGGAGGCTTACGCAGAGGTAAGGAGATTTACCGGTAAATCCCCTTTCCCTTCCAAAGTCTCCTGCTCCACACACACATACACCTACTGGATACAACGTGCCCATTTTTGGCATGGCTGCACCATGGGGGGGGGGGAAGGATGATATGATCAGGCTGCTACTGTGATGAAATCGGGGGATGATAATTTGACCCCAGTTAAAATAGAACAACGGTCCTTTGACTCTTGGAGAATATTGGGAACTTCAGCCCTGGCAAAAATTTGCACAGCTGGCCGGTTCTCCTCAGCTTGGGAGCTGGAGGGTTACTTAATATCAAACAAAGAGACTGCAGTACATAAGAACTAGGCACTGTCAGCCACAGCTATATTTCTTAGTCATGAATCCCTCCAGGAAATGTCTTAAAAATTAGATATTCTAGGTGGGTGTTTCTATGACTAGTTTTATGGTCCACCCCCGCACTATAAACACGTTGCCGTGATCGATGCTGCCGTATATCTCCTGGCGGATGTTTAGACTACTAGAATTTTTCCATGTCACTGTTTCCGTTGGAATGTGCTGACAGATCCTTTACTAGGCGCCATGTGCCCCTTCCTCTGCTGACTTCACCGTCAGTGTTGTTCTCCAGGAAAGGTGGCATAGATGCGTCTCTACGGAGGGGAAGGGGCAGGAGGAAGGGGAACGGAAATGAATGGGCCCACTATGAATATATCTCTATGGTTGATTTGTTACATTTGAAATTCCCCCCTCCTTTCAAGGAACTCAGAGTTAAGTTCGGCTGCAAGAGCAAGAGTCATTTTCCTGGAGCCACAGATAGGGTTGCTACTGAAAGCTGGTCCCAGGTCTGAACCAAGCAAAACTTCCAGAGAGAACGGGAAGGCCGGTTCAGATGATACATCCACTGGCTCTCTCAGTCATGTGATGGAGGAGTGTGAGCAGGCACACGCACCATCTAGTGTGCCATCCATATCACTGGCGTTGCTCTCATGAGGCGAGAAGAGCGGGTTGCCTCGCGGTGACGCGCGCACCCACGCGCATCACCTCCCCTGCGTGCGTCGGCTCCTAGCCAGGAGGACGGTCCAAGGCCTTCTCCTGGCCTCGGACTCTGAGGCCAGGAGAAGGCCTTGGACCGTCCTCCCGGGCCGGTGCTCCAGGGCCTTCTGACGAGGCCCACGGCGACAACGTAATGTATACCTTTTTCGCGCATGCGCAGACCGTTCCTGAGTGAAAAGGGCTGCCCTTTTCCCTCAGGAACGGTCTGCGCAAGCATGCGCGAAAAAAGGTATAAATTACGTTGTGACGCAGTGGGCCTCGTCAGAAGGCCCAGGGCAGCCGGCCGGGGACGATGTCCCCGGAGCCGGCTCCCGGCTGCAACGAGTGGCCGGGGGGGCAGCGTTGGGGGGGCACCCAGGGCAGCGTCCCATCGGGTCGCCCCCTCAAAAAAAGCGGCACGGCCTAACGGCCGCACCGGATTAATACTTAAGGGATGGGTGTGTGTGTGTGGAGCATTAGGGTGATGCACGTCCTCCCCGCCTTGGGGCGGTGCACGTCCTAGTGACGCCGGTGATCCATATGGTGAACTGGCAAGGGGGACGACATTTCAACCATACTCCTCCCTCACAATTAGGATGGGCTGGTATATCAACAGGTTAAAAGGCAGACCCACATAGAATGCATTTAATCTATTCTGGAATTACTAGAGTGTGGTTAATGGTGGCCAGGCTCACTCTGTCCAGGAAGAGTCACAGCTGGTGCACCAGCTGAAGCTGGTGGAGGGTCAAAGTGCCATGGAGGCCATGTGGACCTCCAGGGACACACCTTGATTATATTTGCCTTCCTGAGACAGGCTAGCAATATCCCCATTTCACAGATGGAAACCAAGGCTGAAAGATAGTGACTTGCCCAAGGCCACCTTGTGAATTACTTTGGACATCTTTCTAAGTCTAAGAGGAAAAGCAGGGTATCCATTTTTAAAAAATAAATACATTAAAGAAGTTCACAACAGAAGTGAGACTAACAGTGAAATCCTGTCTACTGTTAGACCGGTGGAGCTCGGCCAACTGTTGCCCTCCCCTGCCGCCCGGCCTGCCCTTGCACCCGGCGATGCCTTACCTTCCCTGGTGGCTGTGTCAATCCGGCGCCAGAGTGAGGGCTGCCGGCCTTCACGCCGGCAGCCCTTATTCGAAATTATTCACAAACGTGCTTTACAGCACGCAGTAGTGGTCCTACACCCCCGTGGGGGGGCTGCCGACGCGACACCCCCCCACGAGACACCATACACCCCCCATGGGATGCTACACGCCCCACCCCTGGGGGGGCGTAATGTCATCTTTGCGTGCCGCCGTGGCGCAAAAACACCCCCCAGTGCTTTTCGCCCCCTTTTTGGAGCCATCCAGCACCCGGGGGGGCCCAAGCCTGCAGCCATTTGAAAGTTGCGGTGGAGCATCCACTTCGCCATTTGAAAGTTAGGTGGGATGGCGCTCTCAGTGTCTCCCTGTTGTTGGAAGTGTGGCATGTGGACAGATGGAGGGGGGCTTTCTTGCCGGGACTCTGGAATGCCCTTTTGAAAGAAGCGCATCCTGCTTCGACCGCCTTTTAAGTGTGCAGTAAAGGCAAATGTAGGCCTGTATTTTTAGTACGATTCTACTTCACTGGTCATTTGTCGTTTTATAGTACCGGTAGATTGCACTTATTGTTCATTTCAATTTCCCAGAAGCTACCCTGCTTAGTTTCTAGACAGAAGAATGGAGTAAGGCTACTGAGAGAAAGAAATACATTTTAACTGAATGTGTCATGTATAAGGAGAGAGAGAGAGAGAGAGAGAGAGAGAGAGAGAGAGAGAGAGAGAGAGAGAGAGAGAGAGAGAGAGAGAGAGAGAGAGAGAGAGAGAGGTGGTTTGATGCGCAGGTTAATATTCCACTGACCTCTCAATTTATCTAAATTGGTTCCTTCACAGTACATCCTACAGAAGGGAAAATAAAAATCTATTCACAAAACTCTCCCCCCCCCCAATCTGTTTTAAATATCTTGGGGAAACGAACAAACTTCATTAGCATTCCCCCAAACATAAGCAGTAGAGTTTCAATTACTTTCTTCTAGTAACATGATCATAACAGTTCATGATCGCAGAAGAGCCTTCATGGAGAGTGTGTTACCTTGGGCGAGAAGGACTGCGCAACTCACGGAGCAAATGTCTGCCCAAAGTTGAGCAGGTGAAGGGAGAAAGTGAAGCATCCGCTTCATCTATAAAGCATTTGGCTGTCTGGGGAAGGCTATTAAGTTTTCGCCATCTGATAGGAGGCAACAGGGTGAGGACATACCGAATGATTGAGGAAGACAATATTAAACACATCATAAACCTGGACAGCACTGAGCAGACAATGCGTGGAGATAGGAACAGTCATTCTGTCTCCCTGAATCAATCATTGTGATTCCCAAAACTGTCTAATTTTGCCAGTGCATTCTGTTCTGCTTTTCGTATCGAAGATCAAGGAAGATGGACAGAAAAGTGTGAAGGGCAGGCTAGTCTTTCTTTTTAGCATTTTTATATGTAGGAGCTTGTTGTTATAAATTGGCATAAACACCTGTGTTTATGGTGGAGCAAGGTGGATTGATTTGAATCGCTACGAAATAAAGAACAATTGAAATAATTTCAAACACATTTTCCACCACAAAACCCACATATTTCCTGATGAAGCATGTATACTAACCGTTTGCTACAAGCCAATGAAACATATTGTTTTGCAGCTAAAAAGAGTTTCTGTGTAACCTAGGCACTTTGGTCATGTGGCCCACATGCTTTTTGAACTGCAGAATCTTATTGTATTAGCACGGGCAGGACGTCTGGCTCAGTTGGTAGAGCGATCGTCTCATAAATGCCTGAAGGTCTGAAGGATGGCAGTTCAAGACGGCCAGAAGTGTCTGTGTCTGTCGGAGAGCTGCTGGCATGCTGAGCTGATACGTTGCAGAGCCTCTGTGGGGGAGTGGAACTGCAGCTGCAGAACCTGAGTGGCAGTCAAGGTTGCCCTGTCAGCTGAAGCGTGGTGAGGCAAACGCCAGAGAGAGAGAGAGAGAGAGAGAGAGAGAGAGAGAGAGAGAGAGAGAGAGAGAGAGAGAGAGAGAGAGAGAGAGAGAGCTGGACTGTGAAAGCAACATCTAGAATGAAGGGTTCTACGAAAGATTAGAAAGATTAGAATATTGTATTAACCCCTTGGGGTTTAGAAAGCCTACCCATGTACACCGTCTTGAATTTAAGTCGGAAGAGAAATCCAATAACCAAGAAAGGCGGTATATAAATACTGTATATTATATTATTTATTTCCTGGAGGAGGGTACCTATATGCTCGCTAATCAGTGAACAGTGGCACATTGCAGGGGAGGGGAGGAGTCAGGGCCTCTGATAGGAATTTTATCAGGGGGTACGAAGTTTCTCTTGGGCCCCTTCCTAAAGGGGGAGGGGGGAAATGGGGCAGGGGAGGAAAGCAACAGCTGAAAAAATCTCTGGAGCCCAGGTCTACCAGGCTTCCCACTATGGTGTCCAGGTCTACCCGCCTGGTAGACCTCGTCTTCCAGTTGACCTGGCCATGAGAACATAAGAACATAAGAAGAGCCCTGCTGGATCAGGCCAAAAGCCCATCTAGTCCAGCTTCCTGTATCACACAGTGGCCCCACCAGATGCCTCAGGGAGCACACAGCCAACAAGATACAAGGGAGCACACAGCCACCATCTTTCACTCTCTATGAGGCCAGCTGAGATCCCAGGAAATTTCTGGGGCCCCTCCTTTGGCACCTGGGCCCCCTTTTTGTCCCTGGGACTGGGTACAATTTACCCCCTTTACCCCCCTCTCATGGGCCCTGGGAGGAGCTGGAGCCAACAGTAAAAAAGCAACTGTACTGAGTCCCCCTGTCTAGCAGTCTTTCCAAGCCCCCTTCCAGATTTCCACCTTAACCTCAATATGTGGAGAGGTTGCAAATCTTGTGATGCAGTTAGCTACTACATGGCTATATCACATTTGGGTCAGAATAAGTGAACCACAGTGCATCCGCAACCGGTGTGATACAGTAGTGGAAAGAGCCGCAGATAAGAAAGATCTCAGTTCAGATCCTCACCATGAAGCTAATTAAGTGAGCTTGGACCAGTTGTTATGTCTCCATCTCATCTACTTCACAGGATTTTTGTGAGGCGCAAAATGGGGCAGGGGGAGATTGAGATCGAGAGATCCTGAGCTCCACGGAGGAAAGTCTAGTTGCAACCTACTGAAACGGGAGCAGGGGGGATCCTTGTAACTCCTCCTGAGCCACAGTCGTAGTGACAAGTAATCAGAAAAATACTATGACCTCAACATGTTGAATTTACACGGCATCTCTAAGGGGACAACGTAATCAGAGAAGGTTGCCTCTTAAGGAAGTGAGAGAGTATCACTTTGGTCCTCTGTGTATTCTCCTGCAGCTTCAAAGAAAATGACTAAGGTCGCTTTTTGGGTATAGTGAACTGTTCCCTCCTGCACCAGTAACAAAGAACATCGTAAAAACTGTTTGAAAAAGGCAGCTGCCAGCCATGCGCCAAGAGGCAATACGCATTATGCTGTCACCATGACTTAGTTTAGCGTTCTAGGTCATCACCCCCTTTTTGCAGGCAAGGTTGCGTGTTTGAAACTCTAATTATACTTGCTTTTGCATATTTGCTGTGTAAACTCAACCCGAGATTAAAAATCTAATTTGTTTTTAAAAAGCCAGAGATGACTGCTTCAGCTAATTTATATTTGAGGAAAGTAATGGAAAACCTAACATCAGAAAAGAAAAAAAGAGAAGAGAAGAAAAGAGAGGATACTCTGGTGTTCTCTTCTTGCTTGAGGCCAATAGCAGCGCAATCCTATCCAACTTGAACTTACACCACCGGTGTAACCAGCGGTGCAGCAAGAACGGGAGGCCCTAGAACGGAAAGGGGATTCAAATCCTCTCCAAAAGGGGATTCAAAGGGGATTTGAATCCCCTTGCCATTCTGGGGCCTCCTATTCTTGCTGCACCGCTGGGTTACACCGGTGGTGTAAGTTGGATAGGATTGCGCTGTACGTGTGTTGTGATGTGACAACATGGAGAATTTGGGCTGGGAGAAAGAATGAAGATAAAGCTTCAGCTCCTACATTGTATCTTCTCACCTGTGCTCAGAATTGGGTTGATCTACATATGCAGGATGAATAATATGACCCAGAGTTCCTATGGTGGTGCCATGTCAGACTGCAGGCTAGAGGTTGCATTTTGGAAAGCTTCGCTGAGTCAAAAAGCAAAACTCTGTTGAAAACTTCTAAACATTTAGGATGCCTTTCAGTCACCTATAGTCCAGCACAACTAATCAAATGTCAGGCCAAACTTGGACATTTAGAATAAAAAGCTGAAAATTGCATGGCATGTTCCTTTGATAACTGTGATAAATATACGGAGTCCCAAAAGTCCCAAAAAAATCCAGCTTGGGTTTTGGAAAGTGGCAGATTTTTATCTGTTTAGCTAAATATCTCTGAAACTAACAAGACAAACCTGAAACTAATCAAATAAATTGAATGTTCTCACACTCAAAATGGTGAGATCTCAGAAAACCATTCTGGTAGATTTGGGGTGAGGGGGGTGGCTTTCAGTATGTTTAGCATTGCTATCGCATGCATGCATATTTGCATTTTATTGTAACATCTGGGTCAAGTGCTAATTTCAAAGGACTACTAAGGAAAATGTGAAAGCTAGGATTGCCAAACCTGTACCGTTATTTCTGCCTTCCTACACATGAGTATTGTGTTCAGGATATTTACCTGCAAAAATGGACGCATATTTTTTTGCAATACACATCCAAAACACCATTGCATATATGGCACACATATTATTGTTTGCAATAGGCTTAAATATTTATAATGTTTCCCATTTGAAAGTACAGGTGGGCCCCCATATCCACTGATTCGCTATCCACGGTTTCAGTTATCCACGGGTTGTGGGGACCCCCCAGGCTTTTACTTTTTTCCCCAGTAAGCTTCGTTTCTTCCTTAAAGAAACAGGAGAAGCAGCCTCTGGCTGCTTATTACAGGCAAGTAGAATGAGACTACGTATTAGAGAGGCTCTGCAAGGTTAACAGAAACCTTGCAGAGCCTCTCTAGGACTTAGTCTCATTCTACTTGCCTGCAATGGAGGCTGCTTCTGTTTGTTTTAAGGAAGAAACAAAGCTTGCTGAAAGAAAAATAAGAGCTGGGGGGGGCAAGCCTGCCTGCCTGCAGGGGAGGCAGGGTGGGGGGGCCCCTCAGGAAACCATGGAGGGGGTGTTCGCTCTTATCCACGGTTTCAAGTATCCACGGAGGTGCCTGGAACATATCCCCAGCGGATAAGGGGGCCCACCTGTATAGACATCTCCCTAAGCAGTATAATGCAGATATGAATCATAGCTGTGCAATACATGCTCAGTTGACTGAATTATACAACAGCCTGCAAATCTAATTGCTGCTTCTTTCCACATATTTGATGGCATTATTCCCAAACCTGCTGCCCAGTTGAATTTGCAACAACAAACATGTGGTTTGCATGTTAGGGACAAAAAAATCATGGAGATTTACAGCACCCCTGATTAAAACAGATTCCTACGCACAGCTTCCAATCATGCTTTGTTCTGCCTTTGAAAATCGTAAATATCCCAGTTTTGAAAACAGGTCAGCTCCACATGTGAGCCAGTGTGTGGCTACCAGATATAACAGCTCCCCATTCATTGCTGGGGTAGAAATGGTCTAGATCAGGGGTTCTCAACCATTGGTACTAGTACCACCAGTGGTACTTCAGGTGACTGATGGTGGTATTCAGACCACTGGACCACCAGAATCCTTCTCCAACGCGGTATTTTTGGCAGTGCCTTGGCCGAGCCTCTCAGGAATGCTGAGAAGGGCCCTGTGACCTGCCCGGCCCGCTCTTGTTGCCACCGCCGCTGCTGCCATACTTACCTTTTTTCCGGGAGCCGGCAACTTGGATTTCGCGAAATCTCGTGAGATCCAAGATGTCGGCGCCCAAATCTCATGAGGGCATTATGCCCTCATGAGATTTGGGCGCTGACATCTTGGATCTCGCGGGATTTCGTGAAATCCAAGATGGCAGCGCCCGGAAAAAGGTAAGTTTAATCAAAATTAAAATGGCGGTGGTGGCTTCCAATCGGTCCAGAATCATTCCAGGACTTTTCCGGGAATGAATAGTAAGCATACTCATTTCCACCCCTAGAGGCAGCTTCATAGTTGAGCAGGGATTTGAACCCAGATTTTCCCACATACATACAAACTAACCCAAACTCAGTTAGTGAAAGAAGCAAATAGGCTTACTTAAGCCTAGAAGCGTAACATAACCCCTAATTCTCCTGTCTTGCTTTAACATTCCATCGATTCCTTCAAGAACAGAACAAACGCCTGCAATGTCAAGACGATTTCAAAGTGGCCCACGCATTTGATTCCCAAATAGGAATCAAATTTCTAAATGGTTGGACTCCACCCTTTCCTGTCCAAGTCAGAGGTCATTTTTGGACATCTCGCCCCCACCCCCCCAGATAACAAGGATACTATAAAGGATATTTTTTAATCTAGAGAGGCAACTCAATTAAAATCCTTTTTCCTTGATAAATGCACATGTGATTAGGATGTATTGAGAAAGCCGCGACTTTCAGGCTGTGCAAAAGAGACGTTGTCTGGTTATTGATGGGGAGGACATACAGCATAGCAAATGAATGTGTTTGCTTCCTTGTTGGCAAAGAGGTCTCAAAGAGGACACTAAGGAATAAAAAAAGGAAGCTGGCTGATGACATTGGGAAGGAAGTAGAGGCCTCTAGCTCTGTTCCTTTGCACTTTGGTGAGTTGGGGTCGGTGGTATGCATGCTCTCATCCATTGATAGTTGGAACATCGTGCGATAACTTGTATGTGTGAATAGGCCATTGCTAATTTATACCACACGTTTTTTTCCATGCAATGCTGTTTAATGTCATCAGTTCACACATTCAGCACCCAGACATCAAGTGCAGAGTGATCAACTGTAGAAAAATCAAGTGTTGTGTGAATCAGTCCTTACTATACCAAATCAGATGCTTATTCTGCCAGGTTCTCTTCCAAAAATACCTCTTGAGAAAAAGAGATTCTATAATTCCCTAATCATTTTGCACCATTGTTTACGCATCTTTTTTTTTTAGTATTTAGTCCAAACTGCATTACTGATATCTCTTGCACCACATGTAATCCAGAGGATGTTACTCACACTTCGAAATAAATGGAATTTACGAGCTTGATGGTGCCTTTAAGTACTGTTGCATTCCATGGGATATATCGCACAACCCTAATTTCATTGTACGAGCCCAAAAGTGTTTGAGGGCATTTAAGATCCTTACAAAAACATCTACCTGGAGCACCACCACTATGTCTCCCCTACGATGTCCTGGCCCTTGCCCTACTGCTCTTTTCAAACAGCAGGAATGGGGGGTCGCCAGCTGGAGCCAAGAGGAGGACACTGGAGCACACAGTAGCAGATGAAGCGTGGTGGGGAAGGGGGGGGTGAGGGAGACAGTGCAGAAATAGGGGGAATGAGCAAGTGTGGTGTGCTTTGTATACGGAAGGTAGCACTTCATGGTGGAACTCAGCTGCCAAAAGGGCTTGGTTAAGCCTGGGACTCCTACAGCATGCTGCATGCCCATCCCCCATCCCCACCCTGCCACTCTTGTTTTAACATCCAGCCTGATTAAGAGTTCTGGAAAACTCAAATGCTTGCTGCTTTGTGTCCTTTTGTTTTATCCTAATGAAGGTACTACTAAACTGCAGGTTGGGGAGTTTTTCTGATGAAACACCAAGTTTGCCTATGATTTTTTCTGATCTTGGAAAGACATTCTGCTTTCTAAGCCATTGGCTCTCTGTCAGTCTATGCTGGTCTATGTCAAGTCCTCTCCAATTGACCCTGACCCCATACTGTGTATCGTTTGTCTGATTTTACATGAGGAGGGATGTCCAGTGGCTCACTGGTGATGAAGCTTGACAGTGGCGGAGCGCCGCCCCCCCTCCCCGGAAGTGACTGGAGCCGTTTTCGACCAAACTGAGGTGCAGGGCAGGCAGGAGGGCCAAACCTGCTGCCGCAGCCCGCTCACACCAACAAACGGCCCAATTCACAATGACGCCACCTGCGGTGACAACCCCCCCCCCGCCTTCCACCCAGGCCCAGCACTGCTGCCTGGGGGCCCACCGCCCCGTCACCCCCCTGACGATGCCTCTGAAGCTTGACCAGGAAGTTTCCATATGCATGACTGGAAGTGCCGTCTGACCCATTCAATTGTGCTTAAGAATGTCCTTTGCTGGTCTGGTTTGACTGGTCTCCCATGGTTTCCTCTTCCAGTCAAAGCAAGGTGATGGAGCACAGGTTGTGTCCTTGCATGACATACCATAGGTCCCAGGTTCAAGACTTGCTATGAGGTTAAGTCCTCATATCAGGGTAGCAGCACGGTTCACAGGAACACTGCTCTCTTGGGGGTTCGGCAGACAGAGCGCTTTGAGACCTGTGGCCTTTTTTCTTTTGAAAAAGGAAACATTGTTTTCCCATAACTGTTCGAAGGCAATCAATGTCTGTCTGCTGAAGTTGTCATCTTTCAGAGAGACAAACAGTCCAGCCCAGCCAGACATTCTTAGAAGGCTTGACCTCATTCATCACACTCCTTATTATGGCAGACCAAACGTCCTGCTCATCAGCCAATGAATATAAATTAGCTTACAGCATGAGAGCATTCTCCTTGGGAAACCTTTGAGAGACCAAGAGAGATCTCACAACGCCACTCGGCTATTCTGTGTTTTAATGACATCTATCCCCGTCTGCAGCTGCCGGATATTTACAGCAAGTTTCTCCTTGCAATATTTCAATGAGCACAGAGTATCCTAGCACAACTCCTTGAGCAAGTAAAAGTGGCATTTGCACAGAAGAGCTGGTGCAGAGCAGTGGCCAAGACATTAAGCTGGGAATCAGGACTTCCCTGGTTTGAACCTTTCCTCTATCATGAAGTTATTTGGTGCTCTTCGGCAAGCCACTCCCGCCCAATTCTAGTTGCAATATAGGGGTGATAATAATGCTTAGCTAACATGCAGTGCTGTTGTAAGGGTAAGATAATACTTGTAAAGTACAGTATAAGCTCACCCAAGTCTTAGACAAGGGTCTTTTCCAGCCCTATAGAGCACAAAAGAGAAATAGCCCTGTTCCCACAAATATGCAGATGAATAGCAAAGATCCCGGTAAATTAAAATAATCTGCCAATAAAAATCTCAACAAACATAGGGAATATGCTATTGCACAAAACAACATGACCGCTGGGGTGAAAATGGGCACATTCAAAAAAGCTGAGAGCATTGCCTCTCTTTGCTGAACTTTTAATTGGCAGATTGACAGCGTAATCCTCTTGAAAGTGTGCTCCTCAGGGTCTATTTAGATCTCCGACTAGATGCATCTTGACTCGAATGCACATACATGTGCATCATGCACACTCACGAACATTACAGTACCATGACGTACATTTTAAGGCTACCACGATCATTAAGGATAACAATTAAGATTAAGTCGTGACAGTCGGTTCGATCAGTTGTTTTGCATTTGTCTCCAGACGACCTGTGCAGGCAGTTGGTTTGTACCTTCTGATGAAGTCAGCAGCACAGCTGACGAAACATCAAGACTTTTTTCAACTTTTTAATGGTTTTTTAACTGTTGAATTGTTTCATTAATAAACAATCTGTGAACCTGGAGATGAGAATTTTGAATTACAGTACCATGTTATGCACAGTCGAACGAGACTCATTTTGAACTGCTGGTAACAGACTGCAGGACAATTACTGTTTTCCTAGCTTATTTTTAACAAAAAGAACAAACAAAGCTAGATGGTTTTAAAAAGACTGCAGGCCAGGCAATTGCAGAGTACATTAGTAAAGCAAAGAGCAGATGGGGTGCAGCTTTCAGTCATGCATAATATGAGGGGGGATCAGTGGAGCTCAAGAAGGTATGAGAATAGGGGTGGCTGCAACCATGTCCCTATTTCCATCGGTGCCTCTCCACCATTTCCCAATTGGTGCTGAAAGAGGCTTGTGAAAGACCTGAAGCAATGAGCTCTTGCACCGGGGTGACGCAAACCCTAGCGACGCCTCTGTGGAATGGCTATGGGATTTTCCACTGGACCAGTCTGTGTGGGGGTTTGGCTTGGGGTCTTGCCTTGGCTGGGAGCCAAGCTTGTTGCTAACCAAGTTTAGAGCTTGAGAACATAAAATGTTTGTGAGCCTTTTGGGGATGGAGAACCATTTATTTATTTAGCTCTGTAAACTGTTTTGTGAACTACTTTTTGTTGAAAAGCTGTATATAAATATTGTTACTACTAATAGGTAAAGGTATCCCCTGCTCGAAAGCCGGTCGTGTCCGACTCTAGGGTGTGGTGCTCATCTCCGTGTCTAAGGCCGTAGAGCCAGCGCTGTCCGAAGATGCTTCTGTGGTCATGTGGCCAGCATGACTAGCGGAACGCTGTTACCTTCCCGCCGCAGCGGTACCTATTAATCAACTTGCAGTTTCTTGCTTTCAAACTGCTAGGTTGGCAGGAGCTGGGACAGGAGACGGGAGCTCACTAGGTCTCGAACTGCTGTCTTGCTAACCTTCTGGTCTGCAGTTCAGCGTCTTAACCACTAAGCTATTGAAGTCCTTGTTTCTACTAATACTAATACTAATACTAATACTAATACTAATACTAATACTAATACTAATACTAATACTAATACTAATACTAATACTAATACTAATACTAATACTAATACTAACAGCCTTGCTGGATCAGACCACAGGTCTAACTAGTCCAGCATTATTTTCTGTTTCCCACACTGGCCAACAAGGTAACTCTGGGAAGCCCAGGTATACCCCTATCTCACTGCTACTCTTCAGCAACTGGCATTCAGAGGCATGTCACTTATGAGCACAGAGGTAACATACAGCCATCATGACTGGTAACCAATGAGCTACAGAAGACTTGCATTCCATAGGAGATCACACTTTTAAAAAAAAATACCTTGCTTTCTTATTTCATTCATTCACCACATCCCAGTCCTATAACCAGATTTAGAAAATAGAGAAGGAGGGTGAGAAAATCTCAGTACGCACAGAAAACAGGTAACTATACTAGCAAGCCTTGCAGACAAGCAAGACGTCTGCGTCACTACAAATCCTTGCAGCTGGCATTCTCTGTCGGAGCACTTTGTATTCCATAAGCGTCTCTGAATCTTCTGCCAGCCCAAAAGATACTACTTAAAAGCTTTGCCCTTAACAACAACTCATCTGGGGAACGGGACGGTTGACAATTCATCTGGGGAGGGACTTCTTTAACAAAGGTGAGATTGTCCATACATATGATAAGCAATAACATTCATTCATTGATCATTATTTTCTAATAACAGTAGGACACAGAAAATTAAATGCAACGTTCTATTTGATTAGCAACACCTCTCGCCAGCTGGTGCATGCATGCAATTTTATATCCACTCTGTCGACAGATGGAGCACAAGCAAGTCAGCTAGGCCAGCTGCACTTGCCTCTGAAAACCAGTTGCAGGTGAGCAACAGTGGTGGGAGAGGGGAATGTCTTCATTTCTTGCTTGTGGGCCTTCCAGAGGCGACTGGTCAACTACAGGGAGAACAGGTTGCTGGATTAGATGGGCCTTTGGCTTGATCCGGATGCCTCTTTTTATGTTGTTCTCCCTTGTGCATCTCAGTCAATCTAAGGTGCTGGTTTAAGCGGACATGTCTCCCAAGTCCCGCGAGTAGTCCCTGGCCATGGTGGCACCCTGCTTTCCCCTCTGGATGAACGCTGCTTCCCTGTTCATAGGACTCTCTGAAAAACTGTCAAGGGAAAAATCTTCGCAGGCCAGGGTGCTGAAATTGGGGGAGAGGCATTTGGTTCAGTCCAACGTCATACTTGCTGTGAGCAGTGGCGTCAGAGGAGTGAAGGGGGGGGTGTGTGGACCACACCAGGTGACACCCTAAGGGTGGTGACAGCACTAGTGGCCAAAATTGTGGAAATAATGGGGGTGACACCATGAGTTACTGCACCGGGTGACACCAACCCTAGCGACACCACTGGTTGTGAGCTTTTCCCCAAGGATGGAGTTGCTTCAAATTCACTGGTCTTTAAGGAACTATTAAGATAATGTACTTGAAGTACATTATGCAAATACTAAGTAAACGCATAAATTACAATACATTTATTTTATGATGCAAACATTTTTGTTGTAATTTACAGAATGCCATTTGTATCAAATGATTCCACTCTGTACTAGCATAAGCAGATTACCTTAATGCTCATGACCACTTAGAAATGGCTGCAGGAAGCAGGGGGCTTGGGGATAATGAGGATCTGTACATAAGTGCTGATGAGTTGTTTGGTCTCAGGTAGAGACCATAATGCACATCAAGATAGGGTCCCCTTCCCACTTAACACAGGGTGAATGAATACACACACGTAGAGGGGGGAAACGGAGTTATAGCAGCAGTGCCCTGTCACGTGTTCTCCACAATTCAACAGAATCAACAAAGATTCAACTGGAAATGTGCAGAGCCCTCTACACGAAATTGGGAACCCTGGGAAAGCAAAGTTTCCCATTATAGAGAATGAGCCCTAGGTCTAGTTCTACATGCACTGACTGCTTGCAGACACTCAAGAGAATGCATGTAGATCTCCCCCTTGATGGCTGTTCACTTGCCCTGGATATATCATCATCATCATCTTCATTTTATTAGTACGGTCAAAGACCAGCATATGTCAAGAAACTAGGGCTACCATCCAGATTTCAACATAATCTGTTCAAACTGAACATGTTCTGATTGACCTCAGTGGATCCTGAATTAAAAGTTCTAAGATTCAACAACACCATTTGAAAACAAAGGTCGTCTTCAACTAGGGTAAGAAGCATTGGAAGGGGGATGACAAATGAGAAGGAAAAGGATGCAGGGGATGAAATGAGAACAGAGACGGAGAAGGGGAAAAAAGAGAGCAAAGAAGGAATCGGAGAAAAATGTCCTTTTTTCCAGAAACACAGTAATGCTTTTCCCTGAAGAGCTGCTCTAGTGATTACAGTTGGCAAAATATCCAATCTTTAAAACTTCTGAAGTTTCAATTCACTTTTTGATTACACTCTAGCCAGAAGCAGTGCAGCTCCTTGTTCTTTTCATATGCAGGAAGAAAGACCAGGGTTGTTTTGAGTTGAGTCTGCGAGTAGAGAGTTGCTAATGATCCCCCCCTCCCGCTGCCCCAACTTTCATTGTTCATTTAAAACTAATGAAAGTTTAAAGGCAAAATGTCTGGCACTGAAGAAGGCCTGTTGGAGTACAATAATACAATGGAGCTAGAGTTGGGGTAATCTCATTCTGTTCATCGAATTCTATTTCCAGCGCGGCATTTTGAAAAGGGAGAGGAATACACTGCACTTGGCGGAATGAACGTACACTGGAGACAGACGATTGGATATAGGCAGGAGAACAGGATACGACGAGAGGACACAGAGAAGTGGATAAGATGGAAGACAGGCACAGCCTAGCAGGGTTTAATCTTGGATTTGAAGGATTCTGACCCTTCCACCAGCATAGGCTGCCTTATGGCAGTCACAAAGAGCTCTCCCGTAGCACGCGCAGTTGCGTGCTGCCAGAGCCTTCCCCTGTGCGCCAACAGATCCACAAAGACCCACCAACAGAGGTACGAGGGTGGAACAAAGGTGGGACGGGGACGGGGCAATTAGGTCTGGGAAGGGGGTGAGTTCGGCAGCAGCGGCTGCCGAATCCAAACCCCCATCCTGGACTCAATCCCATGGTATGGGTCCATGCAGACCTGTGCCAGTGATTTCTCTGGAGCAGCTCCAAGTAAACCCATCTGTGCCTCGGTGGCTTACCCAGAGGAGACCTCTGCAACTACACCCTGGCAAGATACAGTGGTAGTCATTTTGGCATCACTGCGTGTGTGTTTGTGTGGGGGGGAGGACAGACACGACAGGATAGGGCTGTAAGTCCCTTCTGCTATGGAAGAGTGGACATGAGCTCCTCTCTAGCCTTATGGAGGGCTTGCTGAATGTGGCTATTCAATGGTGAGAAAAAGGCACCCTCCACATATTCCGATGAGTTTCTGGTATTCTTCCTCTTGTTTCAGGGCTCACCCACATAAAAGTGAGAGGTTGCCACTAATAGGAAACTATAACTCAATAGGAAAAGTGGAACAGGGAAGAAAGAAAAGAGACCTGAGAGCTACAGTGGACATTCATTGGATACAGGTTTTTCTCTATACTGCAGTAGCATAAAAGAGCCATGTGATGTGACTGTCAGCTGCAATACAGAAAGAGAAACATTTTATCATGGAAGAGAACAGTAATAGAACATCTTACCATAATAACATTGATGATGAGTCTGCATATGGAGAAGAGCATTCATTTCTAGGGGCCTTTACACTTAAAGGTGTGGATAGACAAGTCGAGGGCATTTAAAAGAAACACGAAGGACAAGATAAATGAGAGGATGAAGGAAGGAGCCAGAGGGACACAATGAGCAATCTTCAGTTATCAAATGTGGCAATATTAAGGAAACAGAAGGATTCTCTTCTGCCTGACAAAAGAGCATTAAAATGAGATGAAATTAAGAAAAAGAGAAATGGAGCCCAAGCGCCAGGAGGAACTTTGCAACAGCAATAATTGTAGAATAGTTTTCTCCAAGGGATGAGAAATCCAATTCTTGCAGACACTTAAAACCAGACTTTATAAAGGAAACGAGTCCTCGAGAAGAAAAATGTGCAGAGAGAAACATAGTCTTAATAACTAGGTATTTCCCCCATTTTTAATGATTTTTATCATGTATTTCACAGCAATTACTTGGTTTCTTAAAGCTCCTTGTTCCAGTGTCTGGGGCTTTAATTATTATTTTTTGAATGGGAATGCAGAGGTCCGGGGTAAGAATCAGTGGCAGAGGGTGGTGTCCGTGGCCTATTTTGAAAGGAAAATACTCTGATCCCAATTTTAGAGGGTGAGGTGCCCCCATCACTCCTTCCAAAACATTTCCCATCCCAGAAATATCCAAAGCGAGATACTACAGTTGATGTTGACAAAGAGAATAATTCCAGGAAAGGACTGCTTGAGGTTCTCTTGAACCTTTTCAAGAGACTGTGCTTCACAGTCCCTTGAAAAAGACTGCTGCCTACCACTGAAACATGCTGGGAGCTCTAGCATCGCTGCAGGGGGGGGGGGCGGAGCTCTAAGTTCTGCCACGATCCGAGCCTCCGTTACATGGGTGAACAAAACGGACCCACCCCTCGCCTTCGGAACCATTCAAAGCGGTGAAAACAACGCACAGGGTTTTCACTGCCTTGAATGGTTCCGAAAGCGAGGGGACGGAGCCGCTTCATTCACCCGTGTAACGGAGGCTCAGATCGCGGCGGAACTTAGAGCTCCGCCCCCCCCTGCAGCAACGCCAGTAGCTGGGAGTTAAAATTAACCAGTCATTCTTCTTTTTTTAAAAAAAAGTGCAGTTGTATAGCTGCTCTTGAC
Source organism: Plestiodon gilberti rubricaudatus (assembly GCA_026170595.1). Classification (NCBI taxonomy): domain Eukaryota; kingdom Metazoa; phylum Chordata; class Lepidosauria; order Squamata; family Scincidae; genus Plestiodon; species Plestiodon gilberti. The sequence continues at coordinate 115,015,614 of JANXHW010000005.1, forward strand.
TCCCTCTTTCCCCCCTGTGACAATATCCAACCGCAATTTTGGAGGGCAAAGTGCCTCCATCACACTTTCTGAAACATTCCTGATCCTGGAAGTTTTCAAAACTGTGAGAATACAGTCGTCATGTGACACATACATGTTTCATTTGGATAGATCAAAGTTACTTCAAAGCATAAAATAGCTTACATTTTGGAAAACCGACCGACTGACTTGCTCTCTAAATCTTAGGTCATATTTCAGGCTGAGCAGCAAGTGCTTTCAGCTCATATTGAGTCTGTGCACGAAACCATTCCCAGCTCACCTTTGTTTGCTGCTTTCAGTTTCACTATGGCAGTGGTTCCCAAACTGGGAGGCGTGGCTCCCAGGGGAGCTGTGGAAATCAGCCAGGGGGAGCCGTGCAGTGCCATGGAATCCTCTTGGAAAACAGTGCAATGCCAATTGGCAGGCATCAACATAATGTAATGGTAGGCTTACCAGATCTCCAACCGGCACAGAGTGCTAGACCTTTAGGAGAAGGAATGTGGGCAGGTGTAGCTTGTCAAACCTTAGAGCACAATCCTAGGCATGTCTACTCAGAAGCAAGCCCCACTATGTTCAATGGGGCTTGCTTCTGAGTAGACATGCCTAGGATTGTGCTCTAAAGTTTGACAAGCTACACCTGCCCACATTCCTTCTCCTAAAGGTCTAGCACTCTGTGCCGGTTGGAGATCTGGTAAGGCTATGTAATGGGGAGCCATGGCCAATTGTCACCAATGGTCAAGGGAGCCGCCGGTTGAAAACATTTAGGGAACACTTCACAATGGTGATGCTCTTCTGCCATTTTTATTCCCCAGAGCCCAGTGGGAATAATGCTACATCATCACCTAGTGTCAATCCCTAGGTATGATCTTAAGGGAAATAAAAATGGTGGCCAGTGGCCACTGGGTACAGTACTGAGCCATTTTGTCTCCTCCTAGAAATGGCTAAAATGTCACTCCCCATTTTTGCTGCATGTGAATGGAGTGGCAAAATGGGGAGGGGAGCATTTTGGCTAAGCCCTAGTCACACTGTAAGGGGCAGGCTAGCAGTTTCCAAGTGTGGGCCAGGCATAGCTGGTGCTATTAACTGATAGACAAGAAGTGTAACAGCAGTCCAAGATATGGTGAGGAAATAGTCTTGGCTGCCAAAGACCAGATGTCTCACCTACCAGCCTCTCTCCCCCAGGTACCATTTTTAAAACAATATTCTGTCTGAGCTTCACCAGTCACAGTCTAGTTCTTCACTTCTCTCTAATGTTTCCTCTTTTCTGTCTATTCTCTTCTCTCCCTTTCAATGCTAGAAAGAAAATAATCATAAGTCTGAAATTCAGTACAAGCCAACCAATTCAGGACGGATTTATTTTAGCTGGTTCAAGTTGAACATTCTGTTTGGCATATTTGCTCAAAGTTGCTGACAAAAGAACAGGAGACCATCTTATCTTGTATTATACTGGGGAATAGATAGGCTCCTTTGAATTTTATGTCTTTTGTAAACAGTTTTTAAAAGGGTTTATGCACTATCAACCCAAAGTTAAGCACTTTTAAATCCTATCGATTTTCAGTAAGGCAGCTGAGCATCTGCTAAAATATTTCACACCTAAGTTAATAGGGCTTAAAAGCATATAATCTTGCCTTTAAAGCATTCAAATAGTTGTTGCAAAACCAGAAAGAGTCCAGCGGCACCTTAAGGGCTAACTGAATTATTGTGTCACAATCTTTCAAATACAGCAGCCCCAGAAGTGTAGCTGGCATAGTGCCAGCCGCCCCCCTCATGATGCTGATGTCACTCACCCCGCCCCGAGTGACATCAGTCAGAGCTAAACGTCTCTCGGGGGTTGGGCAGGAGGGAGGGGGCCAAAACAAATGGGGCACGGCGGCGGCAGGAGCCTTCTGCAGACTCCTCCGAGTCTTATCACCGCCACATTCTTTGACGCTGCCGCCGCCCGGATCACTGCCAATGGCGGTATGATGCCCCCTGCCTCCGGTTTGATCCCCCCTGCCTGCTGCCTTGGAGCGGTCCACCCCCCCCCCCCGCACCATCCCATCCTACCCCTCTGAGCCCCCCCCCCCTCATCTGCTTCCTGTTTAACATTGGGAGCTTCTCTAGAATGCAAGCTGCTTGCTTGCTCTGTAAACATTGTGTGTTGTGCGTTATGTTAAGTCAAGACTTGGGATTTCCCTTTTCTTTTGTGGATTCAGTGGCTGGTGGTTGTGCTAATGGAGAATATACAGTAGATTTGTGTCCACACCCAGAACAAATGAAGTAGGTGAAACCTTATTACAGAGATACAGTACGCATTGTTTTGCTAAAGTAACTCCACTGTAGCACTGGTACAATGACTTGTGGAATGCAAAGATGTTCTTTCAGGCGAGCCGCCCAGATTTTGAGTCCCGGGGTAGTCACTATTTCCTGTCACCACCCTCCCCCTAAGGTGGCTTACAGGCTCCGGCGGGCTTTACTCATTGCGCTGGTGCTGGCGGGAAGGATATGGCCTTCCTGCCGGCACTTTCTGGAGGCACACTGTCACAACATGCTTTATGGTATGTTTGCGACAGCGGAGCATGCGCTCCGCCGGCATATGGTAAACATAGCATTGTGTTTACCATATGCAACCTTATGGAAATCCCTCCCTTTTGACTTACGAACTGCTCCCTCCTTGGACACTTTCCGGCAAGGCCTAAAAACGTTCTTGTTTAAAGAAGCCTTCTGAGTCCCTGCCTTTTTTTTAACATCCTGCTGGTACAGGTGGGAGTGCTGCTGTTCTTATGCTCTTGTTTTAATTGTTTTAATTGTAATGTGATCCCTTTTATCGATTTTTAGATGCTGTTTTTATTAGTTTTCGTTAACTGTTTTTTATTGTTTTAAAAAGTGATTTTTTTTGTATTATACTTTTTTGTATTGTATTTTTCATGTTGTAAGCCGCCTTGGGTCCCTTCGGGGAGAAAGGCAGGGTAAAAATATTGTAAATAAATAAATAAAAAGTGGGTCCTTAGGCTGCATTCCTATATACAGTTACCTGGGAACAATTCCCATTGAACTCAATGGGATTTACTTCTGAGTATGGCTATGTTAATTAGAGGGAATTCAGCTTTATAATATCATTTCTATAAGTGACTGGTTCAACGTTTTCCCTAAACCAGGTCTATGAAAAAAAGGAACAAAAAAGGGACTGGCTAATCTTTTTGTTCCCCATTTTGAACTTAATTTTGCTGCTTGTACATGTTACAGCATCCGCACATGTGTGTGCATGAGCATCTGAGGAATCTAGTACTTGAAAAGATATCTATTTTAAAGAAATAAAACCTGGAAATAAGGTCTATAGATAGGCTTACCAGATCTTCAACCGGGACAGAGTGCTAGACCTATAGGAGAAGGAATGTGGGCAGGTGTAGCTTGTTGAACCTTAGAGCACAATCCTAGGCATGTCTACTCAGAAGCAAGCCCCACTGAACACAATGGGGCTTGCTTCTGAGAAGACATGCCTAGGACTGTGCTCTAAGGGTTTAACAAGCTACACCTGCCCACATTCCTTCTCCTAAAGGTCTAGCACTCTGTCCCGGTTGGAGATCTGTTAAGCCTAGGTAAGCCTATCTATAAACAACTCCTGTTTGCATGCTGGTCACTCAAATATAATCAGAGGTTACAGTCAAATGACTGATGTGCTGTGATGCCCTGTGTCCATTGGCCCTACACGCTGAACACTAGCTGCAAACTTACTGCAAAAGCAATTTCTTGCTGGAGATTTAAAATCTTGAATTAAATGGTGAGGGCAAGAGGTTACCATGCCTTGTCTCCTTGTGCAGCTTTCAACACAATGGAGCTCTGATTATGGCTTTTTGAAACACTACCACAATATAGATAAGGAGAAACTTGAGTTTAGAGTATTGTGATGTCTGCTCAAGAGGAAGGAAGGAAGGAAGGAAGGAAGAAGCCCCGTCTATTTTGACACCATGAAGATTGCGAAGACTATTGCAAAAGCAATCCAAGTATCAATCATGAATGAAACATCAAAACTTCCAATTACTTCAACAAGGACAAAAATCCAACCCAGTGATTTTGCTTACGTTTCATCTTACAAGGGAGATGGTGTTTATAATGCTTTCTAATCTTTGAATGAGCTATTGCCTTTACAGGCACACCCACTTATCAAGAAAACAATAGAGCTTCTCTTGAAAATCAATGGCAACATTATCATTGACATCAGTCTCTGTAACAGAGCAAGTTATCACATACCAATGTCCACCTAGCAGGTCTGGATGGGACTGTTCATCTCCATCCTTAGCAGACATATTTATTAGGCCCATCAGCAACTGGCTGAGCACTGCAATACATATCCATATTAGATGTGAGCCTACATCTTCCCCATCAGAGTTTCATCTTCAAGTGGATACATCATCTTCATTTTATTATATTGACAGAACACAGCATACTATAATAGCATCATATTATTGTGCCACTAGATTTCTCCTGAAGCAAAATTTGGAGCGAGTTGGGATGGTCCTGCTCAGATGAAACAACTGCAGACGTCAGAAGGATGTTGGTGATTTAAAAGATGGATTTCTGCAGGATGGGTGTGGTGCCCTCCAGTGGATGGAACGGGAAGGTGCGGCAGAGTGGGGGAAGCCAGGGGTACATCCCACCCCCTTACTCAGCAGGTAGCTGTGCCCAAGGAAGAGGGGGCGAAATGTGAAGGATTGGGGCAGGAGCCTCAGATGTTCCATGGGGGGAGGGGAGTTAGGGCATCACCCGGGGCCTGATGGGTGGTCCATCACGTGGGCACCACAGGGGTTATGGGCCCTCCCCAGCTACTCTCAGAGAGACAGTGATGGGCACTCATTGCTTGCCCTCTGTCTCCCTCCTGGACTGCCAGCGCTCATCCTTGGCCAGTGGGAAGGCTTTTATGCTTTGCCACTGGGCCTGCGCCTCCCATGCCTCCCACCCTGCCCCTAGGAGCAAGGTGCTGTGTCACCATCACTGTGGCAATGGGGACATTCAGTGTGCTCCAGGTGCGCTGTCTCAGGCCAGCCCAGATTTCCACTTTGGGACAGCCGCGGGAGCAGGACCACAGCTGTCTATTGAGGGGGCCACTCTGGACAACTGGCAACATTTCTTAGGGAGGGGGACTACTTATACTGTAGCTCTAGAATTGCCCATCCAATGTTGCCTACAGTTAAGTTTGAAGCAAATTTGAAGCATTCTGCTCCAGATTAGTGCCTGCACAAATTATTCCATGGAAATCAAAAAGATGATCGAATTATGACCCGATCCTAAGGCCCATGCATGCTGGTGCTGGGCTGCAGTGCCAGCACCGAGCATCGCAAACATGCCAGAAAGCACGTTTGCAACTACTCTAGAGGAGGAGGCATTGGTGCTGAGGCCTGCAGTACCACCTTGCCAGACAGCGGAGGACCATGCAGTGCACCGATGAGCACCTCGAATCATGCTAGACAGTGAGGAACCAAATCAGCCACAAGTAAATTAACTCACAGCCCAATCCTATGCTGGCCTCTGCCAGGCCCTGCGCCATCGCAAATGTGCTGTAAAGCAAGATGTGCCAGCAGGGAGGCCAGTCCCAGCAGCATGGAGGTCAGCGCCAACAGGCGTCCGCCAGCACAGGAGCAGCGACCGCTGGAAGCAGGTGAGCTCTGCACCAGGTGATGGGGGAGGGTAAAACGGGGGTGGGGAGGGGCATTCCAGGGAGGGTGGGGAGGAGGGCAGAACAGGCCAGGTTGGAGGCGGGCTCAGCAGGTGAGGCCTCCACCGAGTCCTATCCCCCTTCCCGGGCTTGAAAGCCCGACACAAAGATGCCCGGATTTTTGCCAGCCATTTAGCTGGTGCACATCCGAGTAGCCCCATAGAGGCTGCTGGGGGTCAACACGAGGTAAGGGGACAAATGACTCCTTACCTCGAGGAGGCCTCCAGCAACTTCCAGCCCCATGCTGGATACAGCAGAGCCTGCCCCGGTGCCGCTGCATCCCAGCACGGGGCTTTGGATAGAATTGGGCTGTCGGTCCTATTCATCATGCTTGGCTTGTAAACTGAGATACATTTGTGTGTTCATTTTTCTTTTCAAGATACCATGGGAGATGAGTAAGAAATCTCATATGACAGTGGTTCTCAAACTGTGGGTCGTGACCCAACATTGAGAACCAAAGCTGCTCCCCTGCCCCCTTAAGGGGCGGGGACAGCATGGCAGCGGCGGTGATCCTGAAAACTGGAAGTGCGCGAAAATCACTGTTTTTTGGTGATCCGAAGATCGGGGAGGCCTGCAGAGGGTCGCACAGGCCTCCTCGAAGCCCCCCCCCAAGTCCCGGTAAGTTCCAAAACAGCGGTTTCGGCCACTTTTTCAGCCATGGTGGCGGAAATCCCCAGGGATCGCCGCCGCTGCTGGTCCCGCCCCCGCAGACACTCAGAGTTCTCCCCATCTTGCGGGGAGAACTTTGAGAACCACTGTCATATGAGTCTTGTAGAGAAACTTGGAGTGGCTTACAAATGCAACAAATATTATTAATAAAAGGTAACACATATAGCAATCATGATATGGTAGCCTACTGCTCATCACAATTCAATAACATTTCGTTGAACACTTTCTGTTCTCCTACTTTAAAACTGCTATCGGTATCCATCACATCTTTGAAGTGAGGGGACTTGGTGGAACTTGGAAGAAAAAATCCATTAGAAAATGACATCCTGTGGATGATGCATGAAAGCAGAGTATTATTTTTTTTCCCCTCCAAGCTTGCCATCTTTCAAGTCTACAACAAAGTGCCCCAGGGAAGTAGAGCAATGATCTGGGAACTCAAGGGGCTACCAAAATGATACACACCACAAAGTTCTGCAGGCTTAGAGGATGGCTAGAAATTTGTGTGGCAAAATCAAGAAGGTCTCTCTCCATTTTTCCCACCACAGGACCTGTCAGGAACAACATCATGATGGATTTTCGAGGGTGAATTGTTGGCAGCTTAGCTGGGTTATTAATAACATCTGTCTTTCCAGCTGCAATACATTCATAGCTCTTCTGTCACTGAAATGGTCTTGCTACCACCACCTCCCTTCATATCTCATCATGGAAATGATATCAAGCATGATTACGATGTGCCACTTTCAAGAACAACAAACATTAATTACCTGAGTGAATTGAGCTACTAAACAAGATGACCAAGATGATGCTCCTATTTTTATTAGGGACAAACCAAGGCTACTGAACCTCCAAATCTCTCTGTCTAAGATGTTTGCCACTGTTTACCTCTACAAGTAAGATCTTGATCTCCAAAATCACCATTCAAGGTTTCACAATCTGGCATCTCAAGTGGTACTTTAGAAGGCACCAGAGTAACTCCCTGGTCTGATTCTAAATAGAATCAGGTATCCAAGTTCCACATATACAGACCAAGATCGACCAATATAGACCAAACAGTGGAGTAGGAATAGGGTGTGTGTGGGCGGACAGCCCCCAGGTGGCATGGGGGGGGTACAGAAGCCACCGGGGCGGTGCACATGCGCCGAAAAAGTGCATTTTGCACTTTTTCAGCACGGTGGAGGGAAGGAGTCACACTCACCCCTGCTCGCCTGGGCACCCACTGGCCGTTTTCCAGTGAAAAAATACTGGGGTGTATGTTTTTTCACTGAAAAACCCGCCAAAGGGGCAGGGCTCGTGACATGAGCAAGGGTGGGGCTTGTGACATCACGGGGGTGTCACGGGTTACCTTGCCCTGGCGGGCTAGCTATGCCACTGAGACCAATATCTACAGATACAGATCAACCAAACTATCTCCATAGTGATATGGAACATTTTTATCTCCATAGATATCAAAATCTGGGTGCTCACTAAATGAATGCTGGTAACCACAATAATTTTCTTTCTTTTTATTGCACAGTGGATGGCCTTACTGGAAGGATGTAACAAGCATGCAGTGAGCAGAAACCAGCAGAAATAGGTGGGCAAAGAGCAACTCATCAAATGCCTTTTGCAATCAGGCCTCTCATGAGAATTCAAACACACTACTGACCTATTTGACCAGCCAGAAAAGCTATGTCAAATCTCCTACAATGGAGAGAAGCGAGATCTCCAAGGATCTTAACTAGGTCATAAACCAGAGGTTCTCTAAGTGTGAGGCGCGACTCCCAAGTGCGTCATCAAAAGCAGCCAGGGGCGTTGCGTTAGTCTTTTAATTAATCTTGCTTGCGCGCGAGAGAGAGCAAAAACAAAGACCCTGGAAAAACTGCCTCTTCACATCGGGTCACTCAAAGCTCATTTCAAAACACTTCAGGTTTGTAGGCATTTTCCACGTCTTGTTTTTAACCACAGCGTGAGTGAAGCCCTTGCTTATCTTATGTTAAAGAACAATTAACAACTCTATTGATAAGCTGGAGCTGCAAAGACAGCATCTCGTTTCTCTCCAAATCCTGAGACATTGCAGGTTTGCAAGTAAAATATTTTCTTTCTGTTGAATGTTTTTAATAAAGCAAACACAAAACAAATGCAAGAACTGCAATTGAAAATGGTGCAGAGCAGGTTCTGCTTTACATACAGTCTTTGATTTCTATGTTTAGTTTGGTTGATTAATTATTAGGATTTCTCTCCTTCTTCCTTTCTGACCCACCTCTAAGTTAGTTCCCCACTCTATTTGCTGGGACAACCCCCCCCCCCCGGAAACTGCCAGGCAGTATAAGAATCTGTTTTTCATCTTGCAAAGATGCTACACCAAAAGGAGCTAGCTTTCTCTCTCTTTCTCTCTTGTGCAACTGGGGCTTCCCTCCCATGCTTTGATGTTTCTATTGCCATGAATAGGACTAACACAGACGACATCTGTGCCCTCTACCCAGGCCTGCCAATGGAGGGAGGGCAGCATCCCAACCCCACCCTGCGCACTCCTGGCTTAGCTGCTGCTCAGCATAAGCATGGAAAATCCACTTTAGGGCTCGTTTTGGGAATATACACATACATATACACATACATATAAGAAAGGGTGCCTCTGAGCATATAAACAGTGCCTGTTTCTTCCATGCACTGTAATGGGGAGTCACAGCTAATGGCGAGGGAGGTCAAGGGAGCCGCGAGTCAAAAAAGTTTGGGAACCACTGTCATAAACGATATGGAGGTGGGGAGAACAGTCATGTGGCCATGTTTGTAGAGGACACCATTCAGGATGGTGAAAACCAAGCATCTGTAAAGGGTCCCAAAGCATCTATCCAAGCTTTTGGGGGACTGCTCCTCCCGACTTCCTTCTTCCACCTGACTCTGCTGCTCTATATGAAAACAAGGTAGCAGAGCAATGACTTGGAGGAGGGAAAAAGATAGGAGGGGACTGTGGGAGCTGGAGGAAGTTGGAGAAAGTTCACCGTCACCAGTGGTTCCCACCATTGCCTCCTCTCCTCCTGGCTAGATAAGGGTGGGGGAATCCAGCCAGTTGGTGATGCTAATATACACACAAACAAGAAAAAAAGGGGTGCGATTTGTGTGTGCTTGTGTGTTGTGTACTTGCACGCTGCCTAGTGCTGGGGGTGCTGGCGTGGGGAGTTGCTGGTACATGTACATGCCGGCAGTGAAGCGGGGGGCAGAAGAACGTAGGAGGGATGGACTGCCTCATCAGCCACAGCAGCACATGATCATGGCCCACTTCTGACTGGTCCAGCGCTGTGCACAGCGCTATGGCTGTGCAGCTGGAAGACTGAGTAAAAGGTTGTGCGAAAAGGTTGTCAGCAGGAAATGTGCTGAAACAGCAAAGCTTTTGCCAAACAGTGCAGCTTCCTCAGTTATCAGCATAGTAATAAACGTTTAAGCTCTCTACCTGAGCATCTTTTGGAAGCCCACTCGTGGGGGGGGGGAGCTGCAAAACAGCTTTCTTCTTGTCCCCTTCAGCCCTCAACACAAACAATGAAGACCCAGTGATTAGAATTTAGCTAGCAATTGTGCTGATGGTTCCTGCGTCAGAATAATACCCAGCTCGTTCTGCTGGAGAGTGTAATAGCTCTGCATTGCTAACAATAGTAAAGGGGGGGGTGGGAGGGTTTGGTCAGTAAATGGAGTGGAAATCTCTCAAGGACACACAGACACTTTGCAGAATGAAAGGGCTATTTTTTTTCCCTTTTCCCTGTACATCAATTGCTGTTTAAGTGCTCGGCTCTGATATTCATCCACAAGTTGACACGAGAGGACGTGGCGGGTTGTCACATTTCCCCCACCGAGACTATTACGATGCTCAGCACAGCCACAGCAGAACCCCTTGTGATTCCTGGTTTCAAGCTGTTGCCACAGAACTCTTGCTCTATGCACCTCCCAAATGACAGCAACGAGGGTTGCCGGGTTGCAACCCAGAGATTCGTCCTTTGCCTTGAAATCGCAGATTGAATCAGGAGAAGGCAACTGGGGTTTCCCCCCGCCCATTTTTCTCTTCAGCCTGTCGTCCACATGGCCATAATGAGGAGGACTCCAGATGTGCTCCACAGCAGGTGGGGAAGGGGGGGGCAACTAACAGACCAGGGAAACAGGCTGGAGATGTGTTGCAGTGCCCCCTTCTGCCAATTCAGCAGCAGAGGTAAAAACAGAGGGAGAATCTTCAGACTGAATATTCGAAACTGCCTTATACGGAGTCAGACCACTGTGTATGGTCTACAATGATGGGCAGCAGCACTCCAGGGTTTCAGATGGAGGGTCCTTTCCAGTCCCACCTGGAGATGCTGCCAGGGACTGAACCGGGAACTGTCTGCATGCCAAGCAGACAGCCCCTCCCCAACGGGGCAACCTTAACTCTGACTCTGGTGCTGCAATATGCTCTTTACCCACTCACCCCGCCCCCAATTTCCATGGGACTCCCACTGTTCATTTCACTTTTTTTTTTTTTGTAATGAAAATACCTTTGGGAGGGCAATTTCATTTCATAAAGGGCTCAGAAGTCATAATGGTGGGGCCCAGAGCCATAAAAAAAACAAGTAAATCAAAATCACAAGGTTACGTTCCTGGTTAGGTAGTAGTTAGAAATATCTCCGACATGTTCTGCCTTCCTTGGTTCTGCACTCACAGTTACTCATACAATTGAGAATCATCCCCATCCATGCATGCACACACACACCTATTCCCTTGCAATTGGTCTGCTCCATACTGCAGATCAGCTATCACACAGATAAAGATTTCTGGCCAGGTGGACACCCTACCCACAAACGGAGGTGAACTCATCAGATGCTGGGCTTTAGCGATAAGCTTATCGCTATCTGCCACTTTCACCGCTCATGTGAACTGGCCTGGAGAAAGGAGGAGGAATGAGAAGGGCAGTTGGCACTACATCTTAAGTTGCATCTCATCCTGCCAACTCTAGTTCAGCAGCTGACATGCTGCCTTTCACTGCTGGGATGCGTGATAACAGGAACGATGGAAGAACACTCTGTGAGGGCTACTGGGAGTTTCTTCAGGATCAGTAGGGATGGCTCTTTCCCTCCTCGCTCCATCCACTATCCTTAGGACTGGATTAAAAATCAACAGCACAACCCTATGCAAGCTTACTCAGAAGTAAGTCTTCTTTGATCAGTGGGGCTCATTCCCAGGTAAGTGTGCACAGGACTCCAGTCTAAGCATGTTCTAAAGTCTCCATGTGAAAACAAGAGCCGCTAACACCTCCATGTCTCAATGGGACGTCGCATGCAAAGTCTGAGACGGCATCACAATCTGGCCCTTGGCATGGTGCAGGTTCGTTCTTGACTATCTTTGTGACATTGTTGGCCGAGTCCCCAAGGCCTCTCAACGGCAGCATGTTGAAATGAGACACTTGATTAGTCAGTTACAGCACATACTGTTCATATCACAACTCAACAGGCACCAGCTGCAATGAATTACCCTGTGAACCAAGATGCATATGCTGTAAAATTCCATAAACAATGATCATTTTGATCTCTCGCTGCAATATGCATTTGCTTAATGTGCAGACAGAAGGGGAGCTATAGGGGTGCTGCGTATTATGGCACAGGTATCCACTGCAGTACCAGTCCAAGCCCAAACAAATAGTACTGCAAATTAAAGACAATGCAAATGCATAAGAATAAAATAGGTTTGCAAAATGAACCTCAGCACTTGGTTGGGACTTTGCAGAGGTGGGGAAAGTCACTTGAGGTTAGACTGACCATTTGCCAAGGACGGCAGGGCTTCTGACCCCTTACAAGATCTGGAGAGAGATTTGCATCATGTGGAACTTCTGATGTAAGGCCAAGGGAAGCTCTTCTATCCAACTATTCAAGGTAGAGAAGCCCTCTTCTCCTTTGCACCTGGCCACCCTATCCATATATTTACTATAGTTATACAACACTTCTCAGCTTTAAATGTGTCCAAGGCTGCAATCCTATACTCCAGAAGTTCCCAACCTGTGGTATGTGTACCACTGGTGGTACTTTGAGCAATTGCCGGTGGTACGTGGCAGACTGGTCGTTATCTGCTTTTCCAATCTCCCCGTCTTACAATTCAGTGTTGCTAATTGTTGCTGTGTTGCTGCAGTCACCTGTGAAACCTGATCCCTCCCAGGCCTCTTATCTGTGACAGCAGCAATTAGCAACTTGGAACAATAATCAGCTGCTAGGAGGTCTCTTATCTGCCATTCCGATCTCTCTCAGTTGCTTCTGCTCCTTCTCTCCAATCTGTACTGTTCTTTATTGCTTCCTGTAGTATAAATAGCATTGAACCACTAGGTGGTGCATGCAAGAAGGAGCAGGCAAGAACAAAGCAGGCAAGCCTTTTATTTCCTGTGTCTTTTCTTTTCTTTCTATTTTATTGTTGTATTTGAGCAAGCTGCTCAGATTGCTGTATTTGAGCAAGCTGCTGCTCATGATTTGTAGATTCAAATCAATAAACATGAATGCTGCTCAGCTAATTAAAGATGCTATTCTCCACCTATGGCGTAAATTTGTAGTTGGGATCATGTGCCAGGGAAAGCAAAAGGTACTCTGCCCCCCTTTGGGTTCATAACACGGGGGGAAGCAATGAAACATAACTGTCCTGGGGAAAGACAGGCCAAAAAACAGAGAGACTGAAAACTGAGGATGCATGAAAGTCTACCCCTGAACTGAAGTCTATATATCTTCTCTTTGGATATGCTTCCAAAGCAGGAAGAGGATCTGTGAATACTACTGTTTGAAGGAGAGGGGGGAAAAGCACCCCACAGTGGCTTAATTGCTGCATTTGCTGACACTATCACCTATTTAGTGCACATATTCATTTAAATTAAATATTATAAATTTATATTTATCTATAAACATTTATTATATAAATAATAAATTTATTTACTGGTGCAGGTGGCACCAGAAAACTTGACTGTGACAGGTGGTACACCTGGTGACAAAGGTTGGGAACCTCTGGTCTATGCCATAGAGTTAGTCTTCTGCAAGGTAGCTAGAGTTGCCATTTTGGCTTCTCTGAGAGCCAAGCAATTTTGCTGTGGCAGAAGGCAAGAAACAAGTCCCATTGCAGACCCTCCTGGACTGATTGGGAAGCGGCTTTAGATTGTTTTGGGCTCTTACCACTGCAAGCATCAGCCCAGCGGTATGTTAATAGACTACTCCAGAGTGACTAATACACAAACACCACTCTGTGGTTAGCACCCTCTCTCCTTTCCCCATCATTACAGGCAATTTGAAGATCTCAAAGACACAAATGGCCACTCAGCTGCTCATCCTTTATGGATTTTCACATCACGTAGAATGTCACTCACAAAATATTGAGCCAGAGAGCTTGTAATTGTAAGCAGTGGCTCAATCCCTTCACAACGGATACAGCAGGACACAGACATATTTGCTACAGGAATCAGAGTTCCCCTCTGGGAGGAGGGGGAAAGATTGCAAAAAGAAAAATACTCAAGGGGATGCGGATGTGAAATCCAGCCCTTGACATGGCATGCTGGAGTCCAAGAGAGTATGAGAACAAGAGGGAACTATTAGAGCTGGTCTAGCGTAGCGGTTCAGAATCTAGTCTTCCCTGGTTTGAAGCCTGCTCTGCCGTGAGCTCACCGAATAGTCTTAGGAAAGTCACTATGCCCCAGCTGCAATTTGGGGATAATAGTTCACTGACTGGGATGTTGTAACGGCTACATCAAGATAATACATGGCAAGCACTTCACACACAGAAGATGTTATACAACTGTTGAGTATTAGCATTAGCTGAATGTACAAGAACACAAGCTTTTGGCCCAATCCTAACATGGTCTCCTACCATGGTTGCGGAGGATTTTATGACAGCCGAACACAGTTCCACTGCCGTAAAATGGCTTTTGGCAGTACACTGTGTGCACTGCTGGCAGCCATTTTGGGTACACTGGCGGAAGCACTGGAGGTCCGCTGCCAGACCTAAAAAGGTAGGTGTGACAGCGGCAGGACTGGAATGAGATGGAGAGGGGTTGGAATGGGGGCGGGGAGGGAGCCGGACAAGGAGATGTATTGGCGGCACTCAGGTGCGTTGATATCCTAACCCTGTTTGTCTCCCTTACCGCCGCTATTACATGCCTCGGATTTACGCCTGCTAAATAGCAGGCATAGATCTGAGGAGTCCCATGGTGGCAGTGGAGGCTTTTCCCAGGGTAAGTGAGCAAGTGTTTCCTTACCCCAAGGAGACCTTTCCAATCACCCCCCCTCCAGCGGATACAGTGTGCACTCCATTGGCACGACTGCATTAGTGGGGAGGGATTTGTGTAGCATTGGGCTATGAGTCTTCATTTTGCTTTTGATTCTTCCTGGCACTCATTGTTCCTGTTCCTTCTCTTCCTCATGACACACAGATTATTGGTCTCAAAGGCAGAGATAACCCATCTTTCCATAGCAGGTCTTATCCTGTCCATTTAATAGTTGCCAAGACGGGAGAGTCAACCGATACACACACAAATATGAACTACCCTGCCACACAGTTTCATATCTATCTTACACAAGGGCTTCATTCTTGCGGTATCTGACAGTTTCATCAATCCACCTTGCTTTAGTCAATACAAAGTACTCCCACAAATAATTGAAGCAAACGTTCATGCAAATCGAAGGAATTCACGTCCCAAACTTTTACTAGTTTTGCGGTTAGTTTTTAACTAAAGTGTCTACTTATCCGAATAATAAGCGTTTACTTATCCGAATAATCTTGTCCCATGTTCCTATAACACCAAAATCATGCTATTAGTTGCCAAATCTTTTATTGCCTGTATATGTCTTCCAATAAGGTGGAAAGTACTTAATGGATGCATTTTTATGTCATTATTCTACTACTAAAGATAATAATCAAGTTATACATGATATATTTATTGCACTCTCTCATTGACTTTTATTGGGGTTAGAAGAATCAGCATAAGCTCAAAACATTACTTAGTGCTTACATACAGAAGATGTGATAAGACCATCATGAATTTTAATTCTCATGTACAGACCTATGCAAGAGCTGAAACTAAATTTCTCACAAATTCAACATTTGGCAGTGTCAATTTTTTGCTTTGGTTTTATGAATTTCAAACATTTTTGTATTTTACATTGGAACCTTGCAGGAATATGTTGAAGAAATGTTAAGAGAATCATATCTAGGGCTGATCCGAAAACCTCTTTTTGTGCCCCAGCAAAAATGGGGGTGGGACTATTGGGCAATTTTTGGGCCCCTCAAAATATTCTAATTTGGGGGGGGATGGAGGGATGGTTTACCACTATTGATAGTATGTGTCCTCTTTTTGTTTTGCTTTTTTAAAGAAAATACCTTGCCTGTTTCAAAGCATCCAGACACTAGTAGGAAACACATTTGGGTTGTTTCATGGTCGTTTTTTCTCCGTGTCATTTTCTTTCTTCTGCTTTGCCTCTACTGTTCTTGGTCTCAATTGCCCTTGCTCCTGGTCATCAGAGCCACCTGGATTAGCAGCAGCATAGGAAATTGAAGCCAAGGACAGTGATGGCAAGGAAGATAGAAACTGGTAGTGCGAAGGGGCAGCAAGAGGAATTACTGGTAGCTATGGCAATAGTATCAAAGCAATGCAAATATCCACTAGTGTCCGTCGTTCTTGATCATTTGATTAGCTGCAGCAAATGTGCTAATTTCAAAACTAGAGAGTATTCAGCTCAGCTCTAGTATAAATATACCAGGTTCAAGATATTGATACCTTAGGCTTTTTATTTTCTAACACCCACACCCATACACAATTCAGAAGTAAACATAATAGCAAAATATCAGAATATTTAAGAGTTCCAAATATTGCAACATAATTTTAATTAAAGGATTATTTTTGAGAGATCCTCCCCCATAATAACTAATTTCATCCTCTGATCTTGATTTTACATTTCAGTGAAGCTGGCAATGGTATCAAAGCATCATTACTGTCTGAAACAATCCACCAACCACTAGACAGATTCACTGATCTAATTTTCAGTGAGGAGGAGCTAAATTCAAGCTGCACCACTCCAGACTGAAGAGTGGCCCACATGTTCAAGGCTGCAATCCTCAATCCTATATGCACTTACCTAGGTGTAAGTACCACTACACTTTATGGGGCCTACTTCTGAGTAGACACATAGGATTGCACTGTGAATGGCCTTCCATGCAACAATTGGCCTCCATATCGCTAAACCAGATGTTTTTAAAGAAGGGTTGGAGGTTAAATGTGATATAGGTGGGAAGAGTTAGAGGCTGACCTCCTCTCCAACATGCCAGTTTTCTACAGGCAAGGAGGGTTTTTTTTTTGGGGGGGGGTTGGTGGAGGAAAATTCCATCATGTGACCCACTTGCTCTCTGATGTGGTGCAGCCCAGACATGGGCATCCCCCCAAGTGAGAATTAGGCCACTGATTCACAGAGAACTAGATCCTGTTACTGGGAATAGCCAGTACCATGTATACAAGGAATCTCACAGGTGATGAAGAACTGTCTTTTCCCTTCTCTCCGATATCTTCTGGAGGAGGGAGCTTGATGGTTTTTAGTGAGGAAAATCAGAAGATTTGCTTTGCTTCTT
This sequence comes from Plestiodon gilberti rubricaudatus, assembly GCA_026170595.1. NCBI lineage: Eukaryota > Metazoa > Chordata > Lepidosauria > Squamata > Scincidae > Plestiodon > Plestiodon gilberti. The sequence goes on from JANXHW010000005.1 coordinate 115,032,568, forward strand.
CTCAGCTGATTGACTCTCAGCAATATGGACAAGCACAGCTGAATTCCCAAGAGCTTCCATGGAGGGAAGAATAGAACGATATCTGGAGGCCCGGCAGCTGAAGAGGGCTCAACTGGTTCCTGCTGCTTGTGAACAGCTCAACAGCATGGAGTCCTCCAGGTTGGTGTTTCCTTATAATCTTGACCCACCTGGAGATCCATGGTGTCGAACCATGCGCTGTCTCCAAGGGAGTTTGGAGTGGTGAGCTCCTCTTCATTCCCAGGAAATGAAACTTAAGCAGCAACAGCACAGTTCCCAGTCATCTCAATCCATTCTGACTTCGCACCAAGAAACCGAACAAGAGGAGCTCTCATTAGGGCAAGCCTTGGAATGGGGTGCCAAGCGTAACAATGTCGCATATGGATATGGAAAATGGATGATACAAATACACTCAAACCTTCCAGTTGAGTGGGAGCTAATATCAAACATATCAGAATTCAAAAAAAGGGAGGTTTTCAGTATACAGGTGGGCCCCCATATCCACTGATTCGCTATCCACAGTTTCAGTTATCCACGGATCGTGGGGACCCCCCCCCCACAGGCTTTTACTTTTTTCCCAGTAAGCTTCGTTTCTTCCTTAAAGAAACAGGAGAAGCAGCCTCTGGCTGCTTATTACAGGCAAGTAGAACAAGACTAAGTACTAGAGAGGCTCTGCAAGGTTAACAGAAACCTTGCAGAGCCTCTCTAGGACTTAGTCTCTTTCTATTTGCCTGCAATGGAGGCTGCTTCTCTGTTTGTTTTAAGGAAGAAACAAAGCTTGCTGAAAGAAAAATAAGAGCTGGGGGGGGGCAAGCATGCCTGCCTGCAGGGGAGGCAGGGGGGGCCCTCAGGAAACCATGGAGGGGGTGTTCGCTCTTATCCACGGTTTCAAGTATCCACGGAGGGGCCTGGAACATATCCCCAGCGGATATAGGGGCCCACCTGTATTATACTTTCCATTTTCCTTTGCTTCCTTCCATCTCCTAATTTATTCTGATCGTCGTGTCACAATTTTGTCTGATTTGGGATCTCCAGTTATGGCTTTTCTCTTGTCTGGATATGTGCACATATTACATCTTTCTGATTCAAGGATGTATTTTTTCCAGTGAGTGAGTTCTCCCATTCCCATGCTAAACCCTGTATGGGGTGGTATGGGTGGCTGCCTTTGCCAGTGTGATACATAACTTAAAGGTCCATCCTAAACCATGTGGTGGAAGAAAGATAGTATAGTTGTTACCCTAAACAGCATGGGAGTAACCATGATACTGGCAGCAAGCACACTTACACGGCTAACATGTATACTAGGCCGTGGACATTGCATAACGTGGAGGCAGCACAAAGCTTCCCTCTCAAAGGCGTAGCTACACACACACACCCCCGTGGTGGGGGCATGTGATTTGGCGATTGGTGGCAGCGTGGCAAAATTTGGTGGTAATTTGGCGGCAGCGCGGCAAAAATGCACCCCCAGCGGTTTTTCGGCCACTTTTAGGCTGTTTGCAGCACAGGCAGGCGAATCCTGCAAATGGCCTAAAAGTGGCTGAAAAACAGCGGCAAGTGCTCTCCCCTGCGCGTGTTGCCCCTTGCACCTGGGGGCCCACCGCTCCCCCCTAATGACGCCTCTGTTCCCTCTTAATCTAGAAATCAAGGAGAAGTGAGTAACATGTGTCTGCCTTGTGGTTGAGCTCTGAATTACACACATAAAGTCATTCAAGGGATGCACTGCATTTTTTTTAATGAGAAAACATTAAAGAGAATATTCTTTATAAAATGGCTCAGTTGAACGCCCTCAATTTGAGATACAATTTGCATGATTATATAAAGCAATTAAAGCACTTTGCTTTACAGTAAGCACTAAAATGCACTGCACAACATTTTAATCCATTGTACCAAAGATTATGCCAGAGCGCAAAACAGGTTAATGCGATATTACCTATATGTGATTATGATTGCTCAGTTGGAATAACGCGGTGTAATGTGATCTCAATGGAACAGGATCCTTGATGACAGAAAGTATTCTGTGAATAGAATGTGGCCTGAAGGAACACATTTACCCCATGGAACAACTGTGCTAACCTCCAGGGTATGGTACAAAAGTATATCTGAGGTGGATTCTTCTCTTTAGATGCAGCCTCACGAAGAAGGCAATTGCATTTAATTCACCAGAAACAACCCCTTGAGAGATGGTTCATCAGAACTGCCTCCTAAAGGCAGACATTTCTCCTTGCTTCCTCCTTGCTGGAGGATTAGGCAGTAACAATTTGCTTCTTAATCCACCCATTAAATGAATGTCACTGCACTTTAAAGGAAGAGTGATGATGCCTCTACAGAAAACTCTAAAAATATTTCATTTCCGGAGGGAAACTCTGCTCCCCTATCAGATATTTTTAGATATTTCTTTCCCTTGGTATTGTATTGCTGTGGACATTTGCTCAAAGGCAGCTTGTAGGCTGGAGTTGGGGGGGGGGGACTTTAGGCATCCATCTGTGTATACGTTTTTCTGAAGTATCCAACAATCCTTCTGATGGCATTAGCATTCTCTGTACTGGAGATAATTGTTTGGAGCACAAAGACGGCATGCATTGAACAGACGTGGCTTGATCCAATGAAGAAATTGGATTGTATCTACTCATGCTCAGTCAAAACATAAGTGGGGCTCCATCCTGATAAGCACAAAACATGCACCAACAACAGAGAAAAATGCAACAGGCAACAGCAAGAAGGAGGAAATATCATGTAATAGATGATTCCCAATATATTTCAAAATATATTTTGCAAGGCAAATTATATAGCAGTCCAATGGACATTCCCTTATATCAAGTCTGGAAACAGCAGCCCTCTACAAATGGAGAGATAGAAGGGAATGCAATGGTGTGTCCATTCTGTATAATTTACTATCCCTGAAAAAATATTTTGAAAAGTACTGGTAATCATCTTTTAAATTACAGCTGCCCCAACATGGCATCATCTGCAGCATTTAGCTATATCCTGGCACAGTCATTTTTAAAATCTCTCTCTCTCTCTGTCTCACACACACACACACACACACACACACACACACACACACACACACACACACACACACACAGAGAGAGAGAGAGAGAGAGAGAGAGAGAGAGAGAGAGAGAGAGAGAGAGAGAGAGGGGTCTCCAAGACTACTCACAACATATAATTACAACACTGCACTAGTTAGTCTTCCCTTCTACTGAAGGCTCCTCTAAACAGGACTGCAAATTCTCATCTGATATCCTCCTCTGCCTCCCCCCCAAAAAAAGAACCCTCCCCCACAAAGAAAACCTGGCAGCAAATGACAGTTACAGGAGGTAGGGCTTCTCCTCTACTGAATCATGGACACAGTGGCTCCAAGTGGCAGAAGGGGCTGGGAATTACCCTGTTTTCCCCAAAATAAGACCTACCGGTAGTTTGGAGCTCGCCTGCCAATACTCGCTTGCTCTATTGCTGGACATGAGAGATTGGGCCAATGGTTCTACAGGCAATGGAGTCGCAAGAAATTCAGGCCGGAATGTGGGGTTTGAAGAGTTATGACGATGTTCCAGGAGAAGATGACATGATTGCATTTGGATAAATTTAAATTGTTGCACCGGTACATTAAAAAAAATAAAACATCACCTGAAAATAAGACCTACTGCATTTTTTTGGATCCAAAATATAAGACCCGGTCTTATTTTCAGGGAAACAGGGTAGGCATGTTTTGGTCCATCATGATCACGCTCCTCCCCTTTGGGGTATCTTTAGAATGGTTCCTTTACCCTTCATTTTGTTATAGCTTTCTGTTAACATCTTCTGCCATCATGTTATGAAACTGGGACATGTACTGACCTCTTACTTGCATGGTGAGTATACAGTGAGTCATTCCCAGTCTAAGGGCCAAACTATGTGCTCAGCAGCAGCCCACACTGGATCACACTAGGGTGGGGAGGGATCACGGCTTAGTGGTAGCAAATTACTTTGCATGCAGAAAGACCCAGGCACCTGGCATCCCCACGTAGACCAGGAAAATGTGTCTTTCTGACATCCTGGAGAGCAGCTGCAAGTTGCGCAGACAGCAATACTGAGCTAGAGGAACCAGTGGTCTGATTCAGTTTCAGACCTATGTTCACTGTCCCAGTCAACAGGTAGAGGGTTATACTCCGAGTAGTTCCTTCTTGGGATTTTGAAATGTGAGACCATGCCCTCCAATTCAGCAACACTTCCGCCATTTCCTCAAGGTAAGACTACCTGCACCGAGAGAAGGAAAGGTAAATCCTGGATCTTGAACGTATTTTGAAACACAAGGAAACGAGAATGGCTGTACTTATTCAGATCACTGGTCCATCTAGCTCAGCATTCTCTGTCACCTGAGTGGCTGGAGAGATTGTGATGGCAAAATCGATCCCCTATTGTTAACCGCTAGTTTCTGATCACCAGGGGTATTTATATCGGAGTCATCTAACTGAAATAATGGACCTATTTTGACGCGTGCCCAGTGAACAGCTGCCTAATGAACAGTGACAAGAGTGGCCGAATCAAGCCCATGGGAGAAATGGAGAATAAGTAATAAAGCGGTGCTCCAATCCATCAACTAAATTGCTCTGAAAGCGAGCTTTTTTGAACATTTTCCATGAGGCATCAGTAACAACCTGATGGATTTATTGGATCACAGTGGTATAGATTTATTGTCTTCAATCCAGTTTCAAGAGCCAAGCAGCATCTGTAAGATGCCATCAAAGTTCAACAAAAGCAAATTTGGGAGCTTCTCCCATAAGACAGAAGCTGGGGGGGGGGACACATTAAAGGCTGAAAATTCATGTTTCCTTCCCTTCTTCCACATCCCTTTTCTTTCCTTCTGCCTCCCTATCCCCTAGCCCTCGACAAGCTGTAAGCTAGTGCTTCAAATATGCCGCAGTGATGATTCTCAGCAAGATACCGTATCACAGAAGAAAGGTAATTTGTGTTGCATTCAGGCACTTTCACTTAGATATTATCACTGTAATAGTATATTAGCCTCAAATGCACCAGTGGAGGAAGATTGCTCAGAATTTCCTGCCTAGGGATGACACAGCAAAGAGAGAGCTTCACCTGCAAAACGCCACGGAATGTGTTTCCTGCGCAGATGGCAGCTAGATCAGAGAGAGGCATTATTTTTGGTCTCCATTCCATTTGTACTAAACCATTTTTGGCTGGGATCTCCCCCTCTTCTCCCTACTTATTCTGGAAGAGGCATGATTCAGAAGTAGCCCATGGCCACCAGCTAAGGGCCAGTGTATACAACAATCAAACTCAGAGGTCAATGCTTTTCCTGGATTGCCTGATGTCAGGCTGCAGGTGGGAGACAGCATTGTTTGGAGGCTCTCCCGTGAAATGAAACAGCCTGGATGGTTTTAAAAGAGGATTTAGACAAATGCATGGAGGACCAGTGTCTATGGCTACTACTCATAATGGCTACACGCCACCTTCCAGGTTGAGCGGCAGTATGCTGGGAAGCAACTGTGCTGGGAAATGACTGTTTGGCGACATGTCCTCCTCTGAACCTTCTCAGAGGCACCTGGACTAGGGTGGCCTTTATTATCTTCTTACATCCTCCCTGCACATGGAAAAATACCACATTATGGAAAGTAGATCATGCAATTTTTCAGTGTGCATCAGGGTTTGCTTCCTTAGTATCAAGCAGTGGCGTCACTGTGACGCGCATCACCCCAGAGCGGGGGACGCGCATCACCCCCCCGACTCACCCCCCCTACAGAAACTTACCTTTTCCGGTGCTCGTCACCCTCCGGGAGTCAGCTGGGAAGCGCTCCAGGGCCTTCTGAAAAGAAGAGGCCCTGGAGCACTTGCGTTAAAACGCGAACTTTGAAGATTTTCGCGCATGTGCAGACCCTCCTGAGGTCAAGAGGGCAGGCCCTTGCCCTCAGAAAAGGGTTTGCGCATGCGCGAAAATCTTCAAAGTTCGCGTTTTAACGCAAGTGCTCCAGGGCCTCTTCTTTTCAGAAGGCCCTGTAGCGCTGGCCGGGCGGGACGCTCCCCGGCCTCGGAGCGTCCGGCCTGCCTCCGGAGGGTGACGCGCGCCGTCGCGGAGGTGACGCGCGTCACCCCTTGGCACGCATCACCCCCCGGCGGCCCGCCCCGCCCACCACGCTACAGTGATGCCAATGGTATCAAGGGCTGCTGATGCAAGAATAAGATGCAATATCCACTAGGGACCATGGGAAGTACATTTTGTATTTATTTAATAAATAACTGCATATCCTGCCTTTCAATAGGTATTTCCAGGGCAGTTCACAGAAGAAGCCATAACTTCAGGTGGGGGGTGCTGCTGTTTTTATGCTCCTGTTTTAATTGTAGCTACGATCTTTTTAAATCGATTTTTAGATACTGTTTTTATTAATTTTCATTAATTGTTTTTTACGGTTTTAAAATGTGATTATTTTTGTATTGTATTTTTTGTATTGTATTTTCTTTTTTGTTGTTGTTGTAAGCCCCCTTGGGTCCCTTTGGGGAGAAAGGCGGGATAAAAATACTGTAAATAAATAAATAAATAAATAAATAAATAAATAAATAAACGCAACAAATACACAACAAAACAGAATAAACCATAGCATTGATACAATCAACTAAAAATGCCACCATAATATCTCCAATTCAGTGCCTGGGAAAATTAAAATTCACCTGGCTCTGAAAGAAGATTAGAATGGATGCCAATCCTTTTGGATGTTATACATGTCATTCATGTAAAGTGCCACAGTGAGAAAGATGATCATAGGAGAGTGGAAAACACGTTTTCTTGCAACTTGAAAACACGTTTTTTCCTGACAGGTTAAAACAGCACACAAACATTTTAACATACCTTGATTAAAATTCAGAAACCCACCAATGGCCATATTGCTTTGGTGGCCAGAGGTGAATCATGGATCGCTAGCAAACAACCCTGTTTCAATGGGGCACATCAGTGGGATACAGGAAATAAGTGAAAGAAATGACTGTAATACATTGTGTAATTTCTGTGTGTCCGTGGTTGTAAATCAAAATAAGGCAACTATATTTTTCTTCTTAGATCAGCTAGGGTCCATGGGAAGAGTTTTTCATTTAGGTACTAAGTTTTTATTCCATACATTTAGAGCCCAATTCTATTGGGCTGTAACGCTGGCGGAACGAGTGTTCCGCCAGCGTTAACTGCCTTATGGTAGTCGTAAAACCCTTTCTGGCAGTAAATGAGACGGCAACGGGGTGGGCGACGGGGGTGACGGTAGGGTAAATCAGCTCCAGGACGTGGTTGGGTTCAGCGGCAGTGGCAGCTGCTGAATCATAGCACATTTCATTAGCACAGGTTCGAGTAGACCCCTCCACGCTGTGGAGGCTTACCCCCAGGTAAGGGAATTAATGTTCCCTTACCCAGAGGAGACCTCCACAACTACCCCCCCCCCAGCAGGATGCAGCACAAGTCATCTTTGCATTGCTGCATCGGCGGGAGGGGTGGGGAGAAGGCTAAGACTGGGCTGTTAATGTCAGGGCTAATTGGTAATTCTAATTATTCTCTACCGTATACTGCATAAGTTACTATGTAAGTTATGCCATGTTTCTGCCTGCCTTACATGCCATGCTCTGTTGTTTCCTTCTCAAAAAAGAGATGGTGAGGTTATCGGAATCCAAGGAATCACATATGTGATTTATGCTGTGCGTTTGTTTAGCTAATAGCTATAGATATTTTAATTAATGAGCACCGATAGCAGGCTGAAGTTTACTCAATGAGCACTGGGGGCTTTGAATGACCAATGACTATAACACACACTCACCTTTTGCAGCTGCCTAGTGAGAAGCAGTCTTGTGAAAAACTGTTGCTGCTTTAACCTGGAGTACTTCAATTCTTACACCATTTCCTAGGCACAGTGATGGGCCTTTGCATACATCTACATATCGCTCTGGCCTTAGAGAACCACCAGATTCATCAAGATGAACCTCGAGAATCCAGGCCGGTTTTTGTCTGTGTATTTTTAGCTGTTTGCAATATCTAGATCTTGATTTGAGATCCTTATGCCTTTTGAAAGACCAGCCAAATCCGATTGTATCGGAGCTCTTTTCAGATGAATATTGAACTAATGAGAAGTCACTGTAACTTGGAGGGGTCCTTGCTTTGCGGAGCAGTGTTCATTCTCCCATTCTGTCAAATCCTGAGACGATTTCTCCCAGGGCAAACTTTGGCTCGGAAGGGCAACTAGAGGCAGTAGTGGCTCAAAGTCCTGAACGAGACAGAAGGGAGCATTGTTCATTTCAGCGATGGAGCAAGCACTGCCCTGTTGGCTGCCATGTCACTTTCCAACGCTTGTGTCAAAAGATATTCTTCAAAGGCCATTCTGCAGGGCTATTGCTCCACACGACTTCTTCATTGCTAAGCCCCACTGTCTCTTCCAATGCAAGCAAGCAGCTAGGCTTATGATAGAACAACTCACAAGAAAAGATAAGGTTAAGGGGAATAGTGGTTGTTTCCAGACATTAGACTTCAATCCAAGAGCATCATGGGATATCTGGACACTTCCAAAAGGAAAGGTTGGGATGTATCAGGTACGCCGAATTACTATACGTAAGAGTCGCAAGACATACAGTACGCAGACTATCACTGTCTTACTAATTGCTGCCATCCAAATGAACTAGCAGGAGACAGTCCAAATCAGAAACAATCACACCAATCTCCCATGGTCCATGGTCCTTCTTCCTAGAGGTATCTTTATTCTGTACCCACTAAATTTGCTGAGGAATGCTACCCTCTTTATATGCAATCTGAGAGAGGGAAAGAACACCACACATCATCTCCTTTGAACACTTGATCAGAGGAAATATATGCACATGTATTGTGCTCGTACAGTCTTAAGGCATCCCTTGCTGTGAAGAATCAAAAGGGAAACATCTCAATCTGGTCATTGGAAGCTTGAGCACTTCGTTCTGAAGAGTTTTTGTCAGACACTGTTATCATTTTGCAACCATCGTGAGGACTAGAAATTTCATCAGTTTTTAAGACAGGAAAACAAGATCTCGGAGTCTGCAAGATCCCTGTGCTGGAAGTCTGTTCATGTGGTAGGAGCACGAACCAACCCAAATCATACATCTCTCTCTCTCTCTCTCTCTCTCTCTCTCTCTCTCTCTCTCTCTCTCTCTCACACACACACACACACACACACACACACACACACACACACACACACACACACACACACAGTGAATCATTGGATGTATGATGATGATGAGGTTGTAGATGGAACAAAAGCTTGTTAGCAGTTTGGCTGTTAGGAGTTGCAAAGGATTCTTCAGAAATGTGTACCGAGTGCAGCCAATGCTGATTTCTGTCAGGGTTTATTGTTGAACGATAATTGGGAGAGCAGGGAGTTGGACTAGATGACCTCCAATTTGCCTTCGGACTCTTAACATTTTATGATTCTATGTGAAATAGTCCCAATCATCCCAGCAAGGGCTTAGCTCAAATGTTCTGAAATGACAATGCATATGCCAATGTAGTTGCTCCTATTGTTAGATATTGTCTCATACTTCATGTGTGATCTCTAAAGAACGTTCATTGAAAAATGGCTACATGCCTGACAACTGTGTCAAACTGCTATGTGCCAAGCTGCTATATAAAAGCACTAAGTAGAATGAAAAATGGGTTGAATAAAGCGATAGGATTTTGGTAATTAAAGCACTCTGATGTTGCAATATACATTGTATCCAGTTCTTGGATGCAGTTAAAGTTTTTGTGCGTAGACCATGGAAGTGACTAATGGCCCAATCCTATCACAGATTCAGCTGCTGCATGGAGGGCTTTATGACAGCAGAACACAGTTCTGGTGTTGTAAAATAGTTTTAGCTATGCCGCTGCACCTGGTGGCAATACTGGAAACCTGCCGCCGGACCTAAAAAGGTAGGTGCAACAGCGGTGGAGGTGGAACAAGGCAGGGAGGGGCGTGAAACGGGGAAGAGGAGGAAGATGGACCAGAGGAGGTATCAGTGGCACTCGCATGTGCCGATATCTTAACCCCATCTATCTCCCTTACCACTGCCGTTACACACCTCAGATTTATGCTAAACAGCAGGCACAGATCCGAGTCCCATGACAGCGCTGGAGGCTTTTCCCGGGGTAAGTTAGCAAACATTCACTTACCCCCAAGGAGACCTTTCCAATGGCCCCTCCTCCCACGGATACAGTGCGTGCTCCGTTGGCACGGCTGCATCAGCGGGGATGGATTTGGGTAGGATTGGGATGTAAAACCATTACTATTAGCAAGTAGTACTGTATAAATACCTTGTTCTTTGTTTGGCTGAGAATAAGGGGTGATTCGCTCCATGACTCATTAGCAATGTGCAAATTCCCCTCCAATCACATCATAACTGAATTTGAAGAGTACGAATTTCAGGGCAAGGATGTTCAATTTGCAATACAATCAAGAATTGTGAGCTGGGAAAATCCATATTCCATGCATGTTATTTTTGAATTTGTGTCACAGTTACGCTACAGCATGGTGTAATAGTTAGCATGTCAGGCTGGGACCTGAGTTCAAATCCCTGCTTAGCCACAATGTTTACTGGACGACCTTGTAGCCGCCTAACCTACCACACAGGATTGCTGTGAGGATAAAACAGGGAGTGAGTAGGGAAGAACCATATAAGCTATCCTGAGCTCCTTGGAGGAAGGATATAAATATAATAAATACATACTCATCATTCAGTGACTTGTACCCGACTATGTGAACTGTCTCCACGGAGAAGCATTACATGGATGAGGTGTGAATTAAATGACAGTTCTGGCTGTGTTGTTCACTCTGTGATGGCTATTTCAGACATGCAAACACAAACTGTGAATTTATTTACAGCTTTTCTATTCTGCCTAGTACTGCTCCCTGTGTATCTTGAACTTGGACTGGGCCTCTAAAGAGAGGAGCTCAAGGGTTTGAATGCTCTTCCATGGAAAAAAGCCCAAAGCCAAACCCTGTACATACAAAACTAGCATGTCTTGGAGAAAGAGCTAACCTAGGCTTCTATATGCATGGAGGGCCCTTTGTTAATGCATATGGAAACATTTGAACATTTGATCCCCCCTGCTCAGGGCACAGAGTCCTGCCTTCTCTGACACGGCACCATAGCTTTAGAATGCCTTGGGCATTGTTCTGAAATCTTTGGGATATGTCTAGATTGAGAACGTAGGCCATAGAGACATAGATGACAAAAAGTGTCATGCACAGGCTGACCTGGTTTCAAACTGAAAGCTGGATTGGCTATGGTGGTTTAGAGAGATGGAGTGGCACCGCTCTATCCCAGGCAACTATATGGCGAAGGCCCTGTATATCGTGCAATGGAAACCAAAACTGGTGTGGTAATCAGTTCCATTTAAGACCAGAAGTGCCAAATAGGGTTGCAGTAGGACTGTATTGCCTTGACTCAAGTATTGCTTATTTTAAATGTAGTGTTTCTTCCAATTATTGCATTTGCATTCAATGTTTGTTTGTTTTTAAACTGGGTGCTTTTTAAGCCTTGTATATCACCTCACAATCTGGGAGGAAAGCAGAAAGGCGATTCATAATTCTTCAAAAACAAACAAACCAGTTTTGATGAGCCAGCTCAAATCTGTCCAATGGAACCTTATGCTATAAGAATAGAATATAATTGCCACAGTTCACCACCTTCATTCAAGCTGCAATCCTATGCACGCTTACCTGGGAGTAGGTCCCATGGAATGCAACTGAACTTCTTTCTGAGCAGACATGCATAGGATTGTGCTGTTCGTGCCAGCGGCGAGACTATCATGGTGCATAGCACAGCAGTGGCCTGATCCTTGATGAGAGGGCTTGCAATCTACATTTCTATTTTCCTTCTCCGCACAATCTGTCACTGTATGACATCCTATTCCAATGACTCAGATGGGCAAAGCCGACTTGGTGGGTGGAGCGTGGAAGAGCACCCTTTCCTCCCGTTTTCCCTCCTGTTCCAAGTCAGGATCTAGTTGGATGAGATCAATCCCTTTTTGAGCCTTTGAAATAAGGTGGGTAGCAAAGAGACCTTAGTTTATATCTAAAGAAAATCATCTGGTGAGAAGATGGATGAAATCCTCCTGGGACAACGTGACCCTCTAACAGGTACAGCCTGTTTAGCGCTGATTGAGGGGGAAGATCCAGTTGGCTTCAGTATCTTCAGTGGAAAATGCATTTTTTCACATGAAGCCTGTAGCTCTTCTCTCTTTCCATCTGCTCCTCACCCTTTATGCAAGGTGCCAAACTGCTTGTGCAGCAGGACACACAGTGCATCTCAAACACTGCTTGAAGCTCTCAGCCCGAGAAGCCTCTCGAGCAGAAAAACACACCCAAGCAGGAGCTGCACAGAGAGACGACAACACAGTCGAGCTGTAGTAGACAGGCACACAGCTCACCTTAACAAGATTTGCACATGTATGATGTATATTTGGTTGACTATAGGGAATTGACGTCTAAAACTGTACAACAAAATAAGGCTATTGTGGTTCACAGAAGGGTCCACCAATGATGAGGGTCTCAACACTAGCAGGGAATTTTGATCACTGGAGCCAGGGTCAGCCTATCCATGAAGCCAACTTAGGCAGTAGACTGGTGGGGGATACCCACCTCCATCAGACCATTCACCACCACTGCTACCTTCTCTTCCTACTCCTTAGACTGAAAAGGAAGAGAGAGACGGAGTGGAAGAGGAAGTGTGGAAGAGAGGAGGATACTGGGATAGAGTGTCTTCCACTTCTGATTTTGATGCTCTAGAGTCTAGCCCACCATTCTCCCCTCCTGTACACTTCCTCTTCTACTCTGTCCTCCTCTTCCTTTTCCAATCCAAGGAGTGGGAGGAGCAGAAGCTGGCACATCATCAGGTAAGGGGAAGCATCATTTGGCCAGCCACCTCAGGCACTAAGATGCCTTGCCCAGCCCTGAGAGGAGCATCGAAGGTTTGTGGTCCCATTCCCCCCCCCCCCGTCACACAGCACAATCCTATCCAACTTATGCCACCGGCTGAGCTCTGCTCAATCCTATCCAACTTATGCCACCAGTGTAACCAGCAGTGCAGCGAGAACGGGAGGCCCCAGAACGGAAAGAGGATTCAAATCCTCTCCAAAGGGGGATTCAAAGGGGATTTGAATTCCCTTTCCATTCTGGGACCTCCCATTCTCGCTGCGCCGCTGGTTACACCGGTGGCATAAATTGGGTAGGATTGAGCAGAGCTCAGCCGGTGGCATAAGTTGGATAGGATTGCGCCCACAATCATACACATCTGCATTCTGAAATTGTATAGTCCTGGGATGGCTGTACCACTTGGTATTTCTAAACATGGACTTCAGTTTTAACTCTAATAAATCAGTGGTGACACCAGAAAAACATATTTTGAGGTACACAGAAGGGAAAAGTCATTTAAGGGGACAAGCTCTGTTTCACACATTAGAATTCTGAAAGAGAAATAACTGTTTATTTCACCTTAATCCTTCCATCCTATACATATTTCTCTAAAGTAAATCCTATTGGTTTTGTTGTTGTTGTTGTTCAGTCGTTAAGTCGTGTCCGACCCTTCGTGATCCCATGAACCATATCCCGCCAGGCCTTCCTATCCTCCACTATCTTCCTGAGTTCGCTCATTTTCATGTTCGTTGCATCGGTGATGCTGTCTAACCATCTCATCCTTGGCCTTCCCCTTCTCCTTTTGCCTTCAGTCTTTCCCAGCATCAGAGTCTTCTCCAGAGAGTCCTCTCTTCGCATTAGGTGGCATTGGTTTTGATGGAGTTATATTTCAGGCAAGCATGCTTAGGACTGCAGCCTTAAATAAAAATGTTCAGCTTATGATTTAGCAACAGGTCCAGCAATTTTTTTTTTGGGGGGGGGGGTCTGAGAGGCACATGCCCTCCTTAACTCGCTCTCAATGCCATCTATGCTAATAATCTTTCATAATATTGCATGCCACCCTCACAAAATGAAGAGGAGGAGACTTAACAAAAAGGATGGCTGAGGCTGCAGTCCCAGGTCCTCTGAGCTGGGAGTCAGTCCCATTGAGCTCAGTGGAACGTCTCAGTAGATATGTATAATATTGTGCTGTCAGGTATACAAGCTATGGTGAACATTCACTGTTTAGACATCTGCATGCAAACGTAACATTCACATGCATGCGTTAACATTTCTGGACAAGTTCTGTAAATATCCCCAAATTCAGACAGATACTAGTGAATGTCACCTAAAACGATTATCAGAAACCCCTTGTATATGCCTCGAATGTGGGGAGAAATATGGCTGTTTTGAGGGCATTCAAAAACTCATCTTGGATTGTCAGCATCCACAGGTGAAGACTGACATTTAGCAAATTTCAAACGTAACATACATAATTGAAGATACAGCCATTATAGAAACTGTTGAGGGAGAAAACCTTTTCTTTTCTGGTTCTCTTTACTATGTAATTATCGTTCCCAAACAGTATGAAACCTAAATCATCTCAAAGGATTGCAGTCCAAAGTACAGTTATGTGGATGCAGATGACATTGAAAGCAATGGAACTTATTTCCACATAAATGTGTTGGTGATTGGAATGCGTATCTTTCCAAAATATTCCTGCAAGCCTGCAGAAACAATTTACGATGGGTAGCACTTGAATTGCAATTATTGCATTCCCCCAATTTATACATTAATCAAGGAGGATTCTGCCCCCACCCACCCCATTTTAAGTAAACATTCAATCTAGTTTATCTTCAGATGTGGCTGTAGCTAGTCCAGGGAAGATGCTGAGAACAAGTGGTCACATTGTTTGTGTAGAAGATGGTGGAGCTAATCGTTAATGGTAGCCTGGAAATTTCATATACGGTACCTTTTGCAGGCAAAACAACGCACAAAGCAAGTTACACAAAATTAGTAAAATAATTTAATCAGTCCAAAAGGCAGGAGTTCCACAAAGATAAAGCAGCAGAGATCGTTATTTTTAAAAGCCAGATAAGAAGATGTGTTCACTCCAAAAAGATGGGCAAATAAAAAGATAGGAAAGTCAGCACCAGGTGAGTGAGCCTCCCTGGGGAGAACCACCCAGTGATGGGGTGCCAGCACACAAGAGGCCTCATCATGGCTCCTCACCTGTTTCACCTCAGCCAATGAGAGGATTCGCAGAAGATTCTCATATTAGATGGTGGAACTCAAAACCAGTGAGTTTTTTTAAAACTGTTTCCTGGGGACTCCTGGGGTTCCTTGCAAGCTTTTCAAGGGTTCCATCAGGAATAGTGGACATGTTTCTTGGAAATATAGGTTGCCCATCACTACCAATCTCACCCTGCAAAACACAGCTGTAATAGCTTGACAGATGTGCTCTAGGTGAGGGAAGAGCGGAAGATCAATTGGGATCTACTTTTAGACCACAAGTGGCGTATAGTCGATCAGCAAGGGTTTCTCTCAATTGTTTATTAACAGCAACAACAAAAAGACTCCTGTGCCCTGAATTGCTGGAATGAGAAAAAAAAATGGGGGACCAGGAGTAGCTTTTTTTGTGTGGAAGGACAAAGTGCTCTGTTCTGGTTGTTGGAAAAATCTAAATCAAGCAGAGCCATATCGCAGACGATCCTTTTTTCGACTACTCCTCCCCACCAACTCCCGCTAGTTTGTTGCCAACAATAAAACAGGAGCAGTGGTGGTAAAAAGGCGTCAGAGAAACAATACCTTACTCACAGTTCACAAACATGCACATGTCTATTGGCTTTACAGGTCCTAGACCTGGAACAGGGAACCCTAGAGCTATTTTTCCCTTTGCATGGGTGTGTGTCTTCTCATGGCATGGCGGACTCCATAGGGCTGGTCAGAGCTCATGGAGAGAGGGGTTGCCTGCATGCTTGGAAGATCTGGAGGAGAGAGGGAGGAGGGAGAGGAAGGAAGCCAGGTAGGGACAAAGGTCAAGAGAGATCAAAGAGGGCAAGAGTAAAGGACTGAGAGGGGGCGCATCCAAGTCTGTCTCCTGGACAACATATCCAAGTCTCTGCCTCCTGGACAATACACTGCCCCCTAGGGTCTTGCATGCAGCGTTATACAGTACCTGCTTTCCTACACTGGTACTGAAAATTAATTCATGGGCTGAGGTCCTGTGCATAGAGGCACCTTGTTCTACAGATGGCTTTTGCACCTGACTCAAGTTGGAAGACCTCAGGGTTCTAGTGGAAAACACAGTAGATCAGGCCAGCGTGCAGTCTGCCCACCCTTGTTTTAGGACCACTTTCAGTGGATGCAGGCGAGGTTCAACAGACCTTGCTAACATCCTGTGTGAATGAAACCTGTGTCCTAGAATGATCCCTAGAATCTCTTGCAACGTGCAGGGTTTCCTTGGCAGATACTTAGGGGGTCCTCAGCAGCAGACAATCAGTGTGGAAAGGGCTTAAGGGAGGATGTCATTGCGTGGAAGGATAACTCCACAAGCAGCAACTCACAAGGAGCTACTGTTATTCTAACACTCTGTTCCATAGGGGGACTGCATTGCAGAGATTTCGACAGTGTACTGAGAAGCTTAGCAGGAGCCCAGATATGTGGAACAATTCAGCAAGGTGTCTGCAACGGTGGATCCACAGAAACTCCATTTCCTATAGCGGAATGACAGGTTTACTACTCCCATAATCTGTCACAAAACAATGCCAATCTGACATAATTCAGATTATATCTGTGACATAATCTGTCAAAACCCTTGAGAAATCTGTCTAATCTCACGGAGATTCTTGTAACTTCCCTCAAAATTCTCTCTCACCTGAGTGAGACCTTCCAAATAAGATGTAGGTGTAGTGATTCTCATCCCCACTGAGTCAGAGAACTGTAGTGGTTAGAAGGCTAGACGTGGACTGGGAAGATCTGGGTTGGAATCCTGCCATGAATCTCACTGGGTGATGTCGGGCCAGTTACTCTCTCTCTTAGCCTAACCTGCCTCACAGGGTTGTTGTGCGAATAAAAAGCAGAAAATAACCCCCTCCAGTGTGGGCCACCCTGAGCCCACTGTAGGAAGGGTGGGATACAAATGTGAATCATACTGTCATGGCCACCAAGTGAGAAGATAAACATTTCTCTAGTCTTTGCAAATCATATTTCCTCAGTGGGATCTAAAGACTAGAAGATGTTGACTGAAACACCCCTCCAGGTTGAGTGGAGGCTGCAAAGAAACACGGGAGTTGGAATGGATCCAGAAAAAGAAACTGAATTCTGAATTCTGCAGCTGACTGGGAAGAATTAACCTGGTTGAGGTACGGAGAGAGAGGCTGTTAAATCGTAAGATTTTCTTGTGGGACAATTGGGGAGGAGGGCAATTGATGCTGCTTTACAAACCATCACTGTCCAAGCACTTGCCTGACGCCCCTGCTTAACCTGCACATTGGTAAACAAACTAGTTTTACACAGATTCCAGTACTTTTGCCCTCCAACGAAACCAGGATGGTGTAGTGGTTTGGGAGTCGGACTTAGACCTGGAAGATCCAGGTTCAAATCCCCGCTCAGCCACGAAGCTTCCTGGGTGACCTTGGGCCAGTCACTATCTCTCAGCCCCACCTACCTCACAGGGTTGTTGTGAGGACAAAAGGAGGGGAGGAAATATGTACACCACTCTGAGCTCCTTGGAGGCAGGGCGGTATAAAAATGTGAATAAAAAATAATAATAAAAACCCTGGAGCTTCCCACGCTTTGGAAAAGGGGGGCACCACAGAAGAGTACACTTATGTCCACGTGACCCAAATGCAGCCCTTGGTGTTCCCCCAGGATGGCTCTGGCATCATGCTTCTGGGTCGCATTTATCTTCTGAAAATCACTAGGTTCAATTATGAGATATTTGAATAGCATGCCTCCAGAGCCTTGTTTTGATAAAAGTACGTCATTTACAAATTTGTGTTGCCAACCGATACTGCTATCTCTGGACTTGGAGACAGAAAGAAGTAAACAAGCAGTTCAGATGTACCGGGGGGGGGGGGGGGGAAGGACTGCCTTCGGAACAACTTAACCCATTTTCTAAACAAAGCAAACACTAAGTTTTGTCCTAGTTTTGGCAGCTTTTTCAATGACACCTCAAGAAAACTTGCCCATTTTTCTGGAAGGGGGAAAAATATAAGAAGTGAAGATCAATGGAGATACTAACATGGGGGTGGGGGTGGGGGAGAACAGGGTTGTATGTTTTGTGTAAGGAAAAAGGAAAACAATAAACATTTCCTCAGGTGGTAAGCAAGTCTAAAACACAAATAATTCATCACATAAAAATATGTACTTTGGAATGGAGCTCCTTTCCTTGTCAAGAGGAAAAAGCAGCTGGAAAATACACACTCACAGTTCCTACTACTGCTGGGCAGAGAGGCGTTTTTAGGGGCCATGCACAACTGATAATGTTGGTATGGGGTTGCTGAAAATTCCTGCCGCCCACCACCAGCCACTGTAATGAAGCTCATTGTTCTTGTGCAACATGCTTTAACCGAACGTGTGCATCCTCCAGGAAGAAGGAGCTATCGGTCGGTCTCTCTCACACACACACATACACACACACTCATCCCCATGTCCCAGTGAGATGCAGTATCTAGCCCAAAGCTTAGTTTTTGCAAGAGTCACTCTCGAGCATGCTGCCCCCAAACCAAGAACTGCCAATATATGCATAAATGAATCACAGAGTGGGTGGTTCTACCCCAAAAGTAAGCTTCCCCCCCAAAAAAAAAATTCCATAGCACTGGTAGGTTGACCTCTGTGCAATGCCCTACCATTGTTTCAAGTCCAATACTTCATTTTTGTGGAAGCCAACATCAGCTTCCTTCAATCCACTATTTCCCAATATACATATAAATGAATCAGAAACAGGACATGTGCCCCCCAAAGTAAGCTTTGGGCTGCTGCAAATTACACACCCATACCACCAGGAGACTGTCCCCGTTAAGACACTTTAACATCATGATCCGATATATGATAGCATTCTTCAAATACCTGAAGGATTTGGAAGAGGACAACGATTTGTTCTCTACTGCCCCAGAAAGTAGAACTAGATCTAAAGAGCTCTCCAGCCCAATACTGCGTAAAGATGCACCGGCTGGTCTAAATCACCGGCTGCTGCATCCTATGCAGGATGCGGCCTGTGCCTGCAGGGCTAGGGCACACCTTGGGGGAAAGGGACATTTTGTCCCTTTCCCCAGGGTAGAGCCCCAGCAGGTCCAATGGGCCTCCTTGGATGTATGCCAGCTATTTTGCTGGCGTACATCTGGGGAGGCTGTGGGTAAGGCCAGCCGGGCCTGGCAAGGGGATTAGGATATCAGCAGAGTGTACCAACAGTCCAAGTCTTCCTGCTCCTAGTGTAGCATTCCAACCAATACACTACACTGCTTAGGCTTACCAGATCTCCAACCGGGACAGAGTGCTAGACCTTTAGGAGAAGGAATGTGGGCAGGTGTAGCTTGTTAACGCTTAGAGCACAATCCTAGGCATGTCTACTCAGAAGCAAGCCCCACTGAACACAATGGGGCTTGCTTCTGAGTAGACATGCCAGGATTATGCTGTAAGGCTTAACAAGCTACACCTGCCCACATTCCTTCTCCTAAAGGTCTAGCACTCTGTCCCGGTTGGAGATCTGGTAAGCCTAACACTGCTGGTAGTTGTGAACAGTAGTTGTTCTTTTGCCTCCAAACATATTTTGCCATCAAAGTGTACTGTCTACATGCACATATTCATGAGTGTCTCACATACCCACTTGCACATGTTTGCCCTCTTGGAAAATGGTAGCAAGATAATTAGTACCACAGATTGAGGCTGCAACCCTATGCACATTTACCTGAAAGTAAGCCCCACTGAACTCAATGGTGCTTACTTCTGAGTAGACGTGCTTAGGATTGCACTGTTAAAGTTCATAATTACATGGTCCAGAAACACACACAAGCTTCAGGGTTTTCTATAGACCTCCATTCAGGATTCAGTAGACCTCCATAAATCTTTACGTACTTTATGGAGGTCTATTGCAGGTACAGTATTCTGCTGCTAGTATTGATATCAAGAAGGAGTGATGCAGAGGAATGAAGGAAAGACTGAGGTAGGAAGCAAAACTGATAGGAAGAATGAATTGAAAAGAGAGGTGTACTTTGCCAGGACCTGCAAAGGTAAGGAAAGCTGAAGTTCACACATATTGATTTAAACTAACTAGCAATATTTGGCTGCTGGCCTAGAACACGAAAATTAATACCTTCAAGTTATTAGCTGGGGTACTGGTACTTACTGTTGTTAGCTCTTGGATTAGAATGATGACAGATTTAAATGTCTATAGCATAAGAACCATGTAACATGAGGTGCATACATGAAGTTTATCAGGCAACCCCTTGTATTCTCCCTTTCTTTCTGGGGAAGGGGCAAAACCAAGTCCAGGATAAGAGATGGAAGAAATGCTGGAAAAAGAATATGATTCATCAAGCCAAGGATGGTGTAGTGGTTTGGGAGTTGGACTTAGACCTGGAAGATCCAGGTTCAAATCCCCGCTCAGCCACGAAGCTTCCTGGGTGACCTTGGGCCAGTCACTATCTCTCAGCCCCACGTACCTCACAGGTCTGTTGTGAGGACAAAAGGAGGGGAGGAAATATCTACACCACTCTGAGCTCCTTGGAGGCAGGGCGGTATAAAAATGTGAAAAATAAAAAATAAAAAAGTCACATTTTCTGAGTACAGTATAGGAACAGGCCAATCCATAACTGAGAGGGAAATAAAATCAGTCTGGACAGAGCTTGCCTTAGGCTTGCCTTTGGCTGAGGTATTTGCTCCGGGGTACTTGGACCTCTGGCAATTTGAAAAGCAGAAAGTCAAAATATGGGTTGGGTCCTGCGCATCTTAACGAAAGGAAGACCTGTGGCAATCAGTGGGTTTTACAAGGGGTAAAACCTGAGGATTAGGAAGGACAGTTGCTCTTTTTATTCAGCTCTTTTTAATGGTGCTCTCTGTCAACTTGGCCCTGCACACTACTGCGTTAGAAAAAGTTCAGGCAGCATGACCAGAATGGAGAGCAGAAGGAAAAAGCCTGCGTGTAAGACGCCAAAGCTTCTGGCAAATGGAACCAAGGGAGAGGAGGGACCTGTCAACATATGCATGGCAAGAATTAGTCAACTGTAGCAAACAGGAGAACAAAGATAACCTCTAGCCCTGCCTAAAATACAGGCTTTTTTTTTTCTTCAAGAAAGCAGAGAGACAGACAAATAATCCAAGAGGAATGAAACCAGAAAGACAGAAAACAACAGAGAACAAGAGGCTGCCAAAGGCGCAGAGGCCGCTGGGGTTGCTTTAGGGAGGAGGGCAGCAGCATGGAGGACTCCAAAAGGTTTTGGTAGGAAGAGAAATGACTCCATCCTGCCCTCCTGGGACAAATAGCAGTAGCTGAGGATGATCTCTAGGTTGAGACCATGATGGAGGCCAAAGGGTTAAGCCCCTGTGCTGCAGTCCCTACCTGGATTGCCTAGGGTTGCTCTTAAGAAAAGTCAGGCATGCCAGAGTCAAGGTGGAGGAGGATGAAGACTATTTCTATATCATTTTTCAGCACCAGGATTCTTTAAATAATAATAATAATAATAACTTTACATAGCAAAAGAAATAAAACAAAAAAAATGGTTTCCCGTCCCCAAAGGGCTCACAAAACCAACAAAAAATACACAAAGAAAATGCCAGAAAACAGCCCCTGAAAAAGATGCTATGATGGGATATAACAGAGATAACTGCTCTGCCCCTGCTAAAAGTTAAGAGAAACACCATGTAAAAGGTGCCTCTTTGCCCACTCAGCAGTGGTCATTTAACCCATTTAATGCCTTGCCTCGCCCAGAGAGCCCCTTTCTGGTTCCCTTCTCTGCATGTTGCTCGTAGTCTTGGGCTCCCCTTGGGGCAGGGGCCAAAGGGACTTGGACTCAAGGAGAGCACTGGCTTTGCATGAGGATGGACTGGGCTGCAGTCCCTGGCACCTCCAGGTAGGGACGGGAAAGACTTTGTGGGCAACCTTGGAACCTGCCATCAGCCGGTGTCAGCTATCATGAGCTAGTTGGCCCACTGGTCTGACTCAATATAAGACAGCTCCTTCCTTTTCCTTGCCTGGGCTCATGCAAGAGATGTGCATTGTTGCACTACAGGTGACTGTGGATTGCACTCCCCTCATGTGGCATGTTTGACTAGGATTTACACACACACACACACACACACACACACACACACACACACCAATCTCTTGTTCTTTCCACTTTTTATTGCAGTAGCTTTGACCCATGCCAAGGGAACAGGAAACATTTTCAAATCAAGGCCTGTTGCTCCAAAAAGGGCCATGAAAAAGACAGAGATGGTTGTCTCTGTCTCCGAGTGGGTTTTCGGCAGGAATATTTAGCTGGCCTGGACCCAAGATGAAAAACAGAGCAGGGAAGATTGCCTGTGTGGGAGTGCAAGTGATGATATATATTATATATAATATATCCTCCCAGAGACCCTATAATGATTTCCTTTCAGCCGATGCCAGAAAAATAGACTGCAAGAATAAGCTATCGTTTGAGGAAGCCGAGGCATTATTTTCAGAAATGAATCGGCTCTCGAAATTCATACTCCTTTTCTTTTGTATGATACATTTATTCTAATAGGGAAAAGCAATTAAATCTAGGGATAACACAGGCTGCTCCACCCTGGGTCCCACCAAAATAGCTTACAGGTTGCAAAGATCTCACTGTATATTCTTGATCACTAAATGCAAAAAACATTCCATGAGGCTGACTGAGGCGATTGCGTTAGGCAGGAGAATGGGGGGAGGGGAGACTTTCTGCCTGCCCACCTCTGCTGTTCCTCCTCTTCCCTGGATTAAAAAAGGAAGAGGGGAACAGGAAGTGTGGAGGAGAGGACAGTGAAATGCTCTCGCCCACCACTCTCCTCTCTTCCAGACTTCCTCCTCCATTCCATTACTCTCTTCTTGTTTGCATGCAGAGAGAAAGAGGGGAGCACTGGAGATCTGTCATGTTGAGGGGGGCAGCATTTGACAAGAGAGGAGCAGCATTTGACACTGCGCCTCAGGTGCTGTTGGGAGGTCTGGTAACAGGCCTGCAAAATAAATCAAAAGCTCTAAGAAAAAGGTTGTGGGAGAGACGGGCTCTCCCACCACAAGTGGGTGAGGTGCTTGACAGTCCGTTCTTTGGCTCTTTACAGCCCTCACCTGTAGCCCTCCATTTAGAGAGCCTTTCCTAGCCTCAGCCTTTAAATGCTCTCCGAGTCACCTGTATCCTGCTCCTTTCCTCCTCACTAATCTCTCTAGCATTCTGCCCTCTTTCTCCCTGCCCTGCACCCCAAAACCTTTCTTCTTCCAGGTTCCTCTGGGAAGCCCAACCCTTCTCTCCCTACATTTTCCCCCCTCTTTGCTCTGCCGCTTCTTCTAAGGAGTTCCTCTCTCCTCCCCTCTCCCATCCTTCTCACCGCTTTCTTTAGGGCTCCAATGTGCATCATGTGTGTTAGTGATAGGATTGCCCCTGTACAGTTTAAGAAGTCAGCATAACAAGTTCCAGTGCAGTTTTGGTTCTTGAGGACTTTTTAGTAAACGTCTGTGCACTTTAACTTTTGCCTCTGTCACCTTTCACCACCAAATTAAATAGATGTGCCCTTAGCTTTGACACAGGATCCCTGCACACGACTCTCTCCCCGCTCCCCAGATGTGCATGTTATGCACATTTTTTAAAAAAGCACTGCCAGTAACACCTTCCTCATGGGACTGATGCGAGGATAAAAAGGAGCAAGGTGGAGAATAGACATGTACACTGTCCTGAGCTCCTTGGGAGAAGGGCAGGTTAAAACTGCAATAAATAAATAAAAATGCCCACTGAGCATAGCAGGACCACCATCTGCACAAGCATTCAGAGGACCATGCTATCAATCACTCTGAAGGGGTAAAACCTGAGGAGACTGTGTCAGAGGAGATTGTGCGTTGCCTCTTTGTAGAAATTAGGCACATGGTTGAGCACTTAGTTTGTATGCAGAGAGTCCCAAGTTCAATCCCTGACATCTCCAGGTAGAACTGGGAAAGACCCCGAACGCTTGGGGCAGGGGTGGCATCAGGGATCCGTCAGGTTGGGCACTGGGTGAAGGCACATCAGAGGGTTCAGGTTGGACTCTGAACCTTCAGTACTAGTGGTGGCCCCACGTGCCATCAGGATGACTGGTGCCATGGGAGACCACGCACAGAACTTTGCCCTAGAGCAGTGGTTTCCAAACTGGGAGGTGTGGCTCCCAGGGGAGCCGCGTATTCCAGCCAGGGGAGCTGCGGAGTGCCACGGAACCCTCTCGGAATACAGTGCAATGCCAATTGGTAGGCATCAACATAATGTAATGGGGAGCCGCAGCCAAGGGTCACCAATGGTCAAGGGAGCTGCGGGTTGAAAAAGTTTGGGAAACACTGTCCTAGAGAATCACTGCCAGTCAGTGTAGACAATACGGAGATAGATGGACCAACAGACTGACTCGGCAGAAGGCAGCTTCATGTGTTTGCCTGTCAGCTCTGGACTGGAAGCAGCTCCACAGGGTCTTTGTTAGACCTGCTATTTTAGAGCCTTCTAACAGGCTGGGCCAGGAAACTCTAACCTTCTGTGTACAAAGCCATTTGTCATATCATCTACCCCTAAAACCCATGCTCCCCTTTTCATCTCCATTTTAACCAATGCAACAAACATGCCACACCAATTACGAGCCAGATTTTGAACATAATTGCAGAAACATTTGATGAGTGGAGATGTGCAAAAAGTTACATATATAAGGCAGGACTGGGCAAGCAAACAGAAGAAACAGTGGTTTTTAATAACACATTTGAAAGTGCTGATAAAGGCTTATCATGCATTCCTGGAAGAGGACTTGAGTCCTTGTTTCTCCAGCATGCTTGTCATGGCCTAATCATCAGAGCCGCAGGGGGTGGGGGGAAATGTGCTTGGTTTCATTATAGCTATTCTAAAAAGAAAGACGCACTCACAACCCATTTGTTGAAAGGATGCAGGGGTGAGCTAAGCCAGGATCAGAACCTACCCACACCACTCCACTGAAGAAGGCAAACTGTGGGCCAGAGGAACCTGGGCACCTTCTCCCATGGCTGCAAAAACTGTCCCTTAATTGACGTTTGTTGACATCTACGTGGTCACCTGCAGTGAGGGAGGAGCTTTGCAAAGGTGGTTCTTGCTCTTTTAGACAACAAGTTCTATTGTGGGCCTGTGCGTGGCAGGCCGGCCAGTAGAAACAACTCTGAAGGAGTGCAGTCCATTGACTTCTTTGCAAGGATTCCACCCGAGGGAGAGGTTATAGTGGTGGCCAATCCGTGGCACGCCATGTGCCACATTTTATGTAGATAACCTTGAGCGTGCCCCTTAAATAAATAAATATTTCTAAGGCAATGAAAATATTTAAAGCACAGTGACAGCGCAAGAAGAATGAGGCGCAGTGGGGTGCAGAGACCCCTCTAGTGCCACAGGCTTGGAAAGGCGAGCTGGGGTCGAGGACGAGAGAGGGACTTCAGTGCTTGGCTCGGGCAGGAATGGCGGCACGTGTCACTTCAAAAGGCTCAGCGTGCCACTAAGTGGCACCCATGCCGTGGGTTGGCCTCCTCCATCGGTTTGGCTAGGACCCACTACTTTTTGAGCGCTCCTCTCTCAGAACCATCTCCTGCAGGGACAATTCCATCTCCTTCACTTTGAAAGACTTGATCCCTGAATATCCTCATCTCCCTCTTCCCTTCCCACTCCTTTTATGTCATGTTTCTTAGACTGCAAGCCATTCGTATCCCATGTAGACCACCTCAAGGGCTTGGGGAGAAAGGTGATTTGTAACATGTAAGTAAATGAAAACCAGCTCCCCTCATCTTCCTGCTTTCTGATTCTACGGAGATATCATTGCTGCTGGGCTTTGCGATCTCAGATGGAAAACGGAGAAATGCATTTCCGCTTACTTGATAAACCTTGTTTATGTTGACTTGGGTTCCCTCTCCCTCTTCTGTCTAACACCTGAAATTGAAACCGGAGGATCTTTTGCAAGTGATAAAATACATACACACACCCTGATATAAATCAATTAGGGACTGCTGGGAGGAGGGCAACATAACAGCAAGACAGATTGAAGAACAAACGGCTGTATTCATTATTGCTAGACTACAACCTGGAGAAAATCAACTGTTTACAAAGACCGCTTCATTTGATAAATGAAAACTTAACCACAGGCATTCCCTGACTTTACAGAGAGTGGGGGAAGAGAAAAACACAGTTTACTCACTATTATAAGGAAAAAGCCATATGCCCCATCTGATGTCTTGATGGGTTCAAGAAATAAAAGAATAGGTCCACACTGAGACTATTTGCATCTTTCCCTGTGGTTTGTACCCAAATACCGTATGTATGTTTCTTTGGGGCTTGTCTCTTCCAGGCCTGTACACATCATCACTTTTCCTGTGATTAAAAAAATCACCAAACATCTTACTGCAAACTACAGGTGCTTCTGCAATTCAGATTTGAGGGCTGCAAATTACCTGGTCATGCACTGGAAATCCTCCATTGTTCCATTTTTTTTTCCAATTTCTAAATTGTGGACAGAGCACCACACATGCAAAGCTAGGCTCATGTTTCAGCTCCTTCACATTGATCAAAACACTTCAAAAAAAATTCTGGGTGTGATTGTACATGTAATTCTATCAAGATTCTTTTTGTGTGGTGTTTTAACAATGCATAGGATCCCATTTGAGCATAAGTAAAACACACAACAAGAATCTTGATGCAACCATATGTAGGATCACATCAAGCTTTTTGGATGCTTTTGGAGGGGCAGCACTTTATCAATGCACACATTTTACACGGTTATGTAAAGGGGAAAGTAGATTAATGAATGGAAGGACCTGAAAACTGCAGCAAACTGTACAAACTCCAGTTTTAGAATGGTAGAAATTTTCCTTGTAAAACCAGAGTTCAGGAGGAATGGAACTCAGAACACAGCAAACCAAAGAACAATCAAGGAGTGGAATGCAGAGTCTTCAAAATATGAAGATCCATGCTTCAAAATATGATCTGTATAAGAGTCCAAGGGATGAATTGGATTGTGGCTAAAGAACACACTATATCACAATGGCAGCTTAGTCTGCAGCACAGCTTGCTTTTAGTTTTGTAATGACGACAAACAGGACAGGCAACGAAGGAGAAAACTGTCACAATCTTTTAGCACTCCCCACCCTCTGCTGTGTAATAAAGAGATGCTGAGAGGCGTAGAATAATCCTTCACCAGAAGAATGCATGACTCTATAAACCCTGAGCAAAGAAAGAGCTATGAGAGTTACCAAAAAGCAAAAAAGTGGGGGGAGATAAATTGCATTTATTTTCCAGGACGAGACCTACTCCAGCCAACAGCTGGAAAATAAAAACAGCTTCTGACAGGCAATAACCTGTTGCTGCAGCCAGGCGACCTCTGTAACGAAGCCGCAATCACTCTTCGCATCTCTCGTGGTCTCACGTCTTTCATTTCCTTTCTGAGAAACTGACACTTCCAATCTATTGTAGATCTCTTGTTCCTGAATGATGATTTATACTCATCATTCTATTTATGCATTTTCCAGGGGAGGAAGGAGGAGTCAAGCGCTGAGTCATGCATTTCACATGGGCAGCAACAAAGGCATGATGGAAAACCAGTCTCCTCAGTAGTTATATGCATATGGTGCAATTCTGGGCAAGCACGGAAAACAAAAAATGCAGTACGTATAGCAGTGGCGAAGCTACACCACGCGGGAAGGACGGCGGCATCAAAAAATGTCCCCCTGTGATGTCGCCATTGGAAGTGACGTCACCCGGCCCAGCCGATGACAATGACGCCAGCGCAAAACGGTCACTGGAGGCTAGGCAAGTGGGTGGGGAGCATTTTATCGCGCCGCCGCCCGCCCGCCCGCAAGGACGATCCCCGGCATTCGCGAAGCTGTTTCAAAGCACTTCGCGGCGCTTTTCCTTGCTGTCACCATAGATATGCCAAATTTGTGTCGTCCCCCCGCCTGTCACTCCGGGACAGTTGCCCCCCCCGCAGCCCCCCCCCCCGGCGATGCCTCTGATGTATAGAGCTGAGCATCAAATTTAAGTTCCTAAGAAACTCAGGTTTTTTTTAAAGTATCTAGCCCTCATAGTGGCCAAGGCATGAACGGATCCAAGCAATGGCTGGTGAAACATCATAAAATAAAAATAAAAATGTGAGACTTTGTGGGATGCGACTTTGCTCCTCCCTATTCCTGGCAGAAGTGGAATACTTTATACTGGAGACTGCAAAACTATGCAGAGGCACCATGCGAATCTGCCTCGAGTCATCACACTGAGGTTACCTTGGCACAGAACTCCAACTCTGTTTCTGTGTTTGAATATAAGGTTCCTGTGGACCCAAGGTCCATCTTGACTGGGATCTTGTTTCCCACAGTAGCAGACCAAATTCCTCTGGGAAGCCCACAAGCAGATGGAGACAATTGCACTCTCTCACTCCCCCACAGCCCTGACAAGTGCCATTGAGAGAGAGAGAGCACTTTCACTTGTCTGTTGAGAATCCGCAACCAATCCATTAGGGCAAACTGTGGGTCGGGACCCACTTGGTGGGTCGCGACCTGATTTCTGGTGGGTCCCAGGTGATGGAAAGATCAGATAAGTAATTGCCACAAGCCCTGAGGCTATTCAAAAACCAGATAGCTGCTAATTACCCTGCAAACAGCTGAACTCCTGCAGTTTGCAAGCTTGTGCAAATATAGGGAGATAAATGTTTAAGCGTCTTGTAAAGCTAGGTGGGTCCTGATAGAGTGTCATTTTAAAAAGTGGGTCCCGGTGCTAAAAAATTTGAGAACCACTGCATTAGGGGATGTTTTTTTTTCCACAGGTCACACTCTGGCCCGGCTTTGGTGCAGTGCCAATGACTCAGCAGTCCAGTGTATCTAAGCACTTGTCTAGGTTCTGGCTCTTGCTCTCATCAGCATCTTTTCTGGTGCCACTGGGCAGTTCAAATGTATCAAGAGGAACAGATAGTGAATTCAGCAGCAAGTGAAACAGCACAATCCTATGCACTATATGTCTACTCAATGAGTTCAGTGGGATTGTCTCCCAGGTCACTGTTTAGGATTACAGGCTAAGTACTTGCATGCATGTGTGAATGAGCCTGTGAACAATCTGACTCTTCAATGATCCTTCATGAAAATGATGCTTCAACGGGGAGAGGGCATCTATACTCCAGTGGTCAGCATCTGCTTTACACACACAAGCCCCCTGGCTGAACCCTTGGCAGAGGACGGACTCAGTAGATGGCAGCTTTATATGTTAATACAGAATACGAGGCAATATTACTGTTCATTGAAACACTATAGCGGGGTGGCCAAACTTGCTTAACGTAAGAGCCACATGTGATAAACCTCAGATGTTTGAGAGCTGCGATATTTAAGAAGTATCTAAATTCTCTCTTATATTTACTCACCATGAATATTAAACTTATGTTTCAATCCAGTGGACTCTCAGTTTATGCCCAGTAAATAATTACAAAGCTTGAAAATTTCTTATTTACCTTTTTATATTAATTGTGATGCAAAAATGAGCTCAGCCAACCTATTTCCAAGAGCCGCACATTGTATGTCAAAGAGCCGCATGTGGCTCAGGAGCCACAGTTTGGCCACCCCTGCACTATAGCTAAAAGATTTTAAACCGACTGTAAGTCACCTCCTTTCAGGCCAAACAAAAACAGCAATCCAGTTAACACTTGTCCTAGTTCAGTGCCGCCCATGGAAAGGATCCCACAAATCACACCTGTAAGTGATAAACATCGCATGGGAGACAGATTTCTTTTTCTTTCCTTTTGTGTATTCAAGAGTCAGGCAGGGACATACGCCAAGCAGCTCCGGGATTCTCAATATGCTATGGTTCAGCTTGCAAGGAGGCTTGTCTAAATGCTACTTTTCCACAGAAACATTCTAGGGAGTGGAAATTGCAACTGGGGAAGTAACACACCTGCTTCTTCAGTTTTCCCAGCAACTAGGTAACAAGCTAATAAGCCTGGATGTATAGGAATGCAAATCAAATTTATCTTATTTTTGCTCCCAACACCTGGGCCACCGAAAGAGTGTTGTGTGCTTGGATTCTTTAAAAACATTAGCTCAGTAAAGCCGACAACCAATACTCCTTTCGTTCTAGCGGAGCAGCCATGTTATTCTGCAGCCCTCAGAACAACAGAGCACCCTGCAACACCTTTCAGAATATATTACGACATGAGGTTTTTCTACTTCACCAGATGTGATCTGACATGGTCTGGAAAGTTGGCAAATCCTCAAGCATAGCCATAGGTTTTTTGTTGTTTGTTTGTTTGTTTTAAGTTTAAATATAGTCAAATATCAAAATTCTATCCAGTTCACATATCCGCAAACTATCGAATTAAAGGTTACAATATGTCTTTATAGTTGAGTGTTTGAGCTTGTGCAAAAATAGACGGCGGTGGGGGGGGGGAGAGAGAGAGAATATTCATCATAATAAAATCAATGATCTTAAACAGGAATAAAACTGCAATTCTATACACACTTAGCTAACAGTGGAATCCTATGCAAGTATGCGCGGCCTAAAGGGGCTGGTAGCTGCATCTTGCGCAGTTCCCGAGCTGTGCTAGCGCAGCCCGAGATCACCTTGGGGGAAGGGGATGTTCATCCCCTTTCCCTGGTGTAAGCAAGGCAGTGTCCAATGGGCCTCCTCGGATGCATGCCAGTTCTGGGGCTGGTGTGCATCCGGGGAGGCCGTGTAAGTTCAACCTGGGCTGCAATGGGGCTTGGGATATTGCCACCGATATCCCCACCCTCCTCACGGCCAGCCAATGGCCCCCCTCCCTTGCCACCCCTGCCCACCCTCCCCCTGCCGACCAGCACGGGACTTACCAAAACAAAACAAAACACTGAAACACCACTAATGGAGACAAGTATCTCTTGTCCCCACACCCTTGCACTTGCCCCCTTGCACTTGCATTTTAATACCCCCCTCCCCGCTACAGACATCCAGCTTACAGACAGCCGCATCAGTGCTTTTGCTCAGGTGCAGTACATCCAGCCTTGTGATTTTGCACCTGCACAACAGTGCAGTTCTGACTTACATCGGTTCCAACTTCAGGCAAACATCCGGAACAGATCCAGGATGTAAGTCAGGATTTGTTATACTCAGGCCACACACACACACACACACACACACACACACACACACACACACACACACACACACACACACACACACACGGGTCCACAACTGTTGTGAGACTGAGGTTTGAAGAACTAGCCTATGGGGTTGGTGTGCCACCACTGAGCTCTGGCCAAATTTCGCCAGGAATTTCGCCATAGCCAGTCAAACTATAAAGGAAGTCACCTGAAGAGCACAATTTCAGAGCAGAAGATGTAAGACCAGCCATACAAAAGCTTCTGTGCCAGCCTCATTCTCTAATCCGAGGAATGCAGGGATCCTGCTTGTGGCAGGTCTCTGCCTGGCATCTCTTCGTCTCGCCTCATTTCAGCCTTGCCTCAGTCACTTCCTCTCCACACCTAGTTCAGTCTTGCTCTCAGGCACAATGCGTGGCGGTCTTGCTCTCAGGTCATGCATGGCAGGATGGGAGACAGTGAACATTAAAGAGGGGAAATCACGTTTTCCCTGAAGGCCAAATCCACGTGCCCCCACAATAGCTCATCATTACACGATAAAACAACAACGTAATCTCTTAATGCTGCAGTAAAGAGACGGCACTCTTCAGCAACACACAATGGGATGAGAAAAGCTCATTAATTAGCTGCTCAACTAAAACCAAACAAATGGGCAACCAGATAAAAAAAATGGATCGTCAAAATAGCTAATTGATTTTTGCCTTATTCACTCTGCATCTCCCATTGCGACTTCGCCATAAGTTCTCCCTCCTTCCATCCATGGCTTTGGGAAGCTAGACGACATCAAGGAAGAAAATTCCGTCCCCGAGACTGTGACAGCGAAACATTTTTAAAAGCCAGGAATGCACTCCTGGGATCTCCAACTTGCGCTTGCTGCCACCTCGTATTAAGAACTGTAACAATGTGCAAGAAAGCCAGCCCTCAAAGAAAAGCGGTAGGAATTCAAGAGAACGGGGACGTGTTTCATCTTTATCCATCCCACCTGCCTAGTTAGAATCAAAGCGGAACGTAAACGGTTTACCTTTTCTGACCTGGGTCAGTGTTCCGTGCTCTCTCGACTACAGTCAAGGGCGACATTGGCCTCCTTCTAAAGCAGCCTCAGGAATGACAGGAAGGCAGCGCTCTTGTATTGCTCCACTGTCATTTTTTCCGATGCCATCATCTGCAGGGAAGAAAACAGATCAGCTTAAGGCTGGAAGCTGAGAATTCAAAATTGCTGTTTCAAAAGCAAAAAAAGGAGGTTTTGTCCCAATCCATTTGCCATGTAACAAATACACATTTGTTTCCCAACTGTTACACATGATGATCCTCACGTTGAGCTCCAGGATATTGTAAAATTGGATTTTTGGTTTCCGCAATAGTTTTGCATCAGGTGAGACACAAACAGGCGTTGTTGCAAAATACGCCCCTGCATTTCAAGGGAAGCTGCTCAGGGTGAAAGGTTCTGTTATGAAAGGTTCTGTTATGACCATTCTGTTACCACAACGGAGTTCTGTTGACCACTCTGCTAGTCAACTCCCTTACTGCCCAAGATAAGTAAAGTGAGAGCCCAATCCTATCCATTGCCGATGCAGCTACAATGCAGCCCTGAAGGAAGGGAACAAATGTGCCCTTACCTTGAGGAAGCCTCTGTGAGTATCCCCCCACTGCAGGATGCAGCATATGCCCCATTGGCATGGCTGCATCAGCACTGGAAAGCAGGGTAGGATTGAGCCCCGAGGGTTCTGGGAAGGTCCCATGTGTGGCATGAAGGCCATACCAGGATGTTCAGGTTAGACTCTGGCTTGTGATGATGGTGTCACCACTTCATTCCAGGGTCTAGGGTACATTTGTATTCAATGCAGAGACTACATTAACTTTCTGGGTATTAGACTACAAAAGGAAATGTCCAAACATTTTGGGGCAGCTCTTTTAAAAACACACAAGGGACACCAAGGGAATGAACAGAATCATTTAAAAGAGCAGGAGACCTGTGGTGGAAGAGATGGAGGACCACATACTATGAGGAAGCATGGATATATTGGAGAATGAGGGTCAAGGGATAAGGTGGAGCAAAGTGACGGGTAATAGGATTCAAGCATTGTAGATCATTTTAATGAAGGCAGTTTCAACTCTGGTACTGATCATATGCCAGAAATGTTACACAAATCTTTCCTCAAATACCCCACAGCCCCGTAAAAAAACTAGGAGATTTTTACACCCATCATTGCAGTCTAAAATAATCTCTTTATGTACTGCTGTTCCATTTTGTACATTCAATATTTTATGAATAAGGTCCATGTAAATAAGTTAGTGCTATTCTCTCCCCCCCCCCATGTACATGGCTGACCTTTGCCCATCAACAAAGCAGCATCCCATAATTTATCTCTCTCCTCATCTGCAAAAGGAAGGGATTTAAAAATCTTGCCATTTATCAATCCTGAGTTCAGGTCTTCAATTTGCTCATGATTGAAAATTAAATAGAAGCGACAGAGACACGTACGCACAGAGGTTTTCACAAACAATAAATCCTTCTACTCCGCTTCTATTCCCCTTTCCTACTCTTCATTTCAGCTTCTTGATATAACTTTGACAAAACCATCTGAACCTTCCAAAACATAGTGCTTCTATTCTAATTCACAATGACCTGTCATGGCATTTTTATCGTCTACCTGAAAAAACTCTTGTTAGTACGTGAAACTCACCCAAGCCTGGACTAGTAGGACATTCTCCTCACCTAAGCATCTTCTTCAGATCCCCAGCCATCACAAAGGATCGCCAATTTGGCTGGGCTCCCCAGGCCTCACGAGACAGCTCCCCTAACCCCCCAATTGGACACAAAAGGGGGGCAGGGCTGGGGGGAATTTAAATGGCCCCGCCATGCACCCCAGCCTCTCCACATGCTCGTCGTTGCATGCTTTAAGTGCCAAGTGATGATAACACAGTGTCTCCAACTAATGCAGTTCTGAAATTTATCCCAAAGTAAAGAAGTTCAAGGCATGGAGAACCTAGGCGGGGGGGGGAGGGGTATTATTAGACTTTGTCTTTGAAAGGCCTTACTCAAGACTTTCTACACTGTGACTAGTGACAGCACAGTTTCATGTTGGAGAAAATGTGACAGAATTTCAATATTAGGACTTCAACACAATCTTTGCAGAAAACTCCACCCACTCCATTTTGTCTTCGACAACATTTTTGATTTGACTTTTCTTCCCTTCCAACCAAGCTGAATGAAGTTCTGCCTGTCAGCTGCAAGGCAGTATTTGGTCTAAACGTTCCCTCCCAACTGTCAGTCTCACCAGTCAGGCACAGCGAGGACAGCTACCGCAGGCAGCAGCTTGGCGTAGGCTAGGCAGCATCCTGTATCCATCCTGCCTTGCCAGGGCTCCATGGCTGAGGGCCTCTGCTGCCCAAGAACTGTTAGGAATATAGCTGCTTTGCCATCACCACCTCCTTTTCCATCTCCCTCCACAGGCTTTGGGGCAGAGCAGCATGCCTATGAGGCTGGGTGCCTCTGGCGCTAGGCTGGTATAGGCGGTGGACTGCCAGGGGTTGGGAGCACACCCCTTGACCTCCCCACTGCTTGCACAGTCCCAGCTGGAGCCCAATTTTCCACAATCACTCTGCAGGCTATGGGGAGGGAAAGAGATGCAAAAGGCAACCAAAACCTCTGTCAACCAAACGTGTGCAGGAGCAATAGCCACAGAGCCACCTCCACCGCCTCCTTTTTCAGCCTGTTCCATAGTTTCTGGGACAGGATGGCATGTTCCTGAAGCTGGCTGAAGCAACCCCTCCATTGGTGGACTGGCGTAGGTGGTGGCCCGGCAGAGGTGCCCCATGCACACCCACCACTCAACTGACCTCAACTGGTCCCCACCACCACGTCCTGTTCTGGCTCATTCCACCGGCTCTGGGGCAGGGTGCTTCAGGTCAGCTGATGCAGCCCTCTCAGGTGGTGGGCGAGGCAGTTGACCGCGAAACTCATGTGCACCCCCACGTCAGCATGTCCTGGGGATTGAAGCATCTCTTTCAGTCTGTATTGCCACCATGTGGAAGGAAGGTAGAAAGCAAAACATCTGGCATTACAAGAACGTTCCATTCCAACTGAAACAGCAACACATTATTGATGGCAGAGGTAGGCTGTTTTTAGGCATGAGAATAATTCACTGAGAATAATTCACTGAGGTACAAAAGGCCCTCTTCAACCATCTCTAGTTTTGACAGAGTATCGAAATCAACAATGTCTCCTAGATTCTCATCCACAAATTGTTTCATTCGGATCAGACCATTTCAGTGTCAGTGATTGCTCCAGGAAGGCAAACTTCTGTATTCTCAGAGGCTGTTTTGTTCTTCAGACAGGGCTCCTGTGCACATGCCTTCAGTCATCTTCAGCTCCGAAACAGAGATGAGCATCGCCCCTAGAGTCGGTAGCGACTAGCTTTCGAGCAAGGGGAACCTTTACCTTATATATAGTTACAGGGAACCATTTATTGAATTATTTTACTATTCAAACTGCTTTGTTAACTACTCCTGTGGAAAAGCGGTACAGTATATAAATATTATAATTAATTATTATTAATAATATCTAAAATTATTAATTTGTCCATTAGAGAGTGGAGAAATCAGAGGAATTTGCTACACTCTTAGTAGTAAGGCAAGAAAGGCTGATTCTATGGTTCCTCCCTTCCATCTTCTATTGAAGCAACTGTGGTGTCCCCCGGGGGACGGGTCATACCCCTGGGGGAAGAGGACTCAGCAGGTTCATACCTGGTTGGGCAAAGCTCTGGGAGCGAAGAACGGAGGTTCAGCCATGAGCGGCAGGTTGAACATAACTATTTCAGATAAACTGAAAACAAGACCCAGGTCCCTCAGTTCTCTTCCCTGGGTGACTGGACGATGGCCCTCCGGGTCTCCTGGGGGGGGGGAGAGATGTAGCTGAGCAGGTGGCTCTTAATGGGGCATGCTCTGTCCTCCAGGCAGGACAGTGACACCTCCAGGCAGCCTTCCTCTCTCACTTCCCCTGGGCCTCAGAGCAAAGGCAGGGAGGGGGTGACAGTGCCCTACTCCTCCTCAGGACCTTCTCCAGCCTCCCAGGGCTCTGGAGTCTCTCCTTCCAGCCAGCCTCCAGCCAGCTCCTCTGGAGTCTCTTGTGCAGCCAGTTCCTGGCTCTGGAGGAGCACCTGCCTCCTTCCATCATAGGCCTGCCCCTTATACATTTGCCCTCATCGTTCCACCCCAGGGCGTGATTCTGCCAGAGCTTGCCAGCGCAGAAGTCTGGCTCATGACCCAACTCGCGAACCCTTAGGTGGGAATCCAGTGGGGACTTACGAGTGGGGCCTGCCGGGGTCTGCCCGGACATACAACTTGCAGTGGGAAGGTCCTGTGGGGACTTCGGGTTGGGCGAAGCCGGGCTTGGATGGGGCTTACACAAAACTTACACATAGCAACACAAAACTACATAAGATAATTATAAGAAACACATTATCAGGAAGATAGTTTGCATACACATTCACAACAACAAAAAGGTGAATTACATCTTTAATTTTTTTTAAAAAAACACCTTTACTGGTTGGCAGAGATGGCCAATGGGATTCTAGGATTTGAAAAACTGGAGTAGATCAGAGACGTAGTGGGGGGGGGGGAATCAAAAAATATGGGATTCCACTGTGATACACAATCTTACCCCAAAAGATCAGGTTATAGAACCTAATAGGGGCCAGTTCAGATTATACAGCTGACTGACGCATTCCATGGCATGATGAAAGGCAAGGATGTGTACTCCCCCCCCCGCCCAGTTCTGGAGTATTAGAACCATGAGATGTTCCGCATCTTAAGGGAGGCAAAACAGCAAGTTCAGACTCTCTGGAAGTTTATAGTACAGTATTAATTAATTCAGTCTGTGTGTTACAGAATCTGGTATTATTTTGCTTTAAATCCATTGTTAGCTCAGATTTATTTTTCAAAATGTAGGTTTCTAGTCCTCCTCATGGCTTAGAACATCTTTAAAAGATAGGATGCTCATGTGTTCTATTATGTGATGCTGTTGTTCTACCCACAGTCCCAACAAAAAGTCGAGCTTCCCAATTCTTGGAAGAACAAGTATTTTTTTTAAAAAATGAACATCTTGCATTTCAGTCATAACATTTGGGATTTTAAGCACAAAGTTCTAAATACACACACACACACACACACACACACACACACACACACACACACACACACACACACACACACATGCCAATCATCAAATCCACACAGCTTTGCAGTGGATCTGCTTCTATACTGCTCTGGGAACTCACAAGTTATGGTAGGATAATTCTTCTGTTCTCTAAAGCGAACTTCCTCTAGCTTTAAATACACTATATAGACTGCATGTATTTGCCTTGTTGTTGATGTTGTTTCTTCCCCATTTTTAATT
The DNA here is from genome assembly GCA_026170595.1 of Plestiodon gilberti rubricaudatus. Classification (NCBI taxonomy): domain Eukaryota; kingdom Metazoa; phylum Chordata; class Lepidosauria; order Squamata; family Scincidae; genus Plestiodon; species Plestiodon gilberti. The sequence goes on from JANXHW010000005.1 coordinate 115,070,123, forward strand.
AAACTGCATGAATTAATCAGACCTCTGACACTGGGGTGCCTGACCTTCTGTCCAGAGGTGAGAACAAATAGCTGAGCTTCTGCCAAAACAAAATAAATGCCACTGTGGCTGTGGAAACCATGCCAGAGGAACACACGGTCTCTCCCACACAAATATTATAGCTGGGCGTACACATTCCCACACTCCATATGAAGCGGTGACACAGGCGGCATAAGAAAAGACATGCCTTGCCTCAAACAGGCAGCATAAACAGGCAGGGATGACATAAAGAAAAGCCGGGGAGAATTACAACGCTATAATCTGTGTTTCACTGATGGGGAAATGAAGGGCCTTGCGAGATAAAGATTGCCTTAGCTTCAAAATATGTGAAACGGTTACTTAGTTGTGGCGGGAGGACACATGTCTTTCCTCAAAGTAGCACAGTAGTTACTAACCAGGGCGGGGTGGGAGGAGGAGGAGATCCAGGCATCTTTTCTCAAGTCAGGGGCTGCTTCTTTTGCGATGAGAACTTTCCCAGCACTCAAACCACAATTGGTCACAAGGAAACACAGAGGGCCAAATTAGATGTTATGATAAAAATGTCATGGATGCTCCTTGTTTTTTGCTTTATAAATAGCTGCCACTGGGGATGGGGGGGGGGAATATGAACAAGATGGCAGTGCGTGGGGAGGGGGCCCAACACTTTCCAGTTGGAAATTAATACATATGCCCCTGAAGTTAATATTATATGCTGGTCAAGATACCACTTGCTGCAATGGCACCTTGAGAGGCAATATTCAGTGGGAACACAGTGCAGAGAGAAAAGGGCGAGATGGCCTCTCCTTATACACGATGGTATGGGTCCAGATCAACCCTCTTCCCCCCCCCATGGTGACTCTTTTTAAAGGAGGGGGGAAACCAGAGCAGGAGAGATGAATGAATACATGTTTAACATACCTTTGAGCCAGAATTAAGCATGTTTAACCCCCCTGGAATGGAGCACATTTTATTTATTATTTAAAAAAATTATATCCCGCCTTATCCTATGCCGAGCTGAGGCAAATTTAACTTGTTAAATTATAGGAGAAATTATGGGGGCCCTGATAAAATCCCCAAGCACCATACACTTGATTCTCCCCAATTTTATCAAAAGTATGCCCCCCATCTTCGAAATACTGCGGGTAAGGAAGGGGTCATTGCAAAAGGTAACAGAGTGGGGCCAATCAACATTTGCAAACAATATATTGATGCGGGGAAAATGCAACTTCCTCACAGCAGAAATGCTAGTGACAAAGCAGTCCCTGATGGGGAGAAGATATAGTGGTAGGAGTGGCTTGCAGGAGAATCACTGAAAGGAAGGAATGGAAAAAAAAAAAACAACCATGGGTGGCTGGAAGAAAGGCAGGCCCTCATTCAATCCTAATCTGGATGGGGGAATTGTGAAGAGCTGTAGCCCAGTGCCAAAGCACCTGCTTTCCATGGAGAAATATCCTGGTTCAATTCCTGACATTCTCAGGTAGGGCTGAGAAAGAGCCCTGTATGAAATCTAGGATGGCTGCTGCCAATCCGTGGAGACAATACTGAGCCAGATAGACCAATGGCTTGACTCCTCTGGTAGCAGCCTTCTATGTTCCTATGAGAATCCAGGAGATTGTGACCAAGCAAGAACTGGAGCACAACTAGACTGATGGCAAAACTTTCATAGTCTACAGATGTGACATTTCATTCTCGCTTGCCAAACCAGGTTGATCAAAGTGTTACTTTATTTTAACGTTTTGCAGGTATTTCAAAACCTACCTTCTTTGCACATGTTGACTGATTTGGGGTTATAAAGCCCATAACGTAACAGGCTGATCTTTTTCCAAGGAGCTTCTTTTCTGAGGTCAAAACTTATTTCATGGAGTCCACTCCCAAGGGATAAGCCTGGGTAAATTACTTATAAGACATCAAACATCCCTTTTAATGAGAACTGAACAGAGAAGACTTCACATGTTTTGCCCTCTCCAACGACAACTAAACAGGCCTGTTATCATTAATGTCAGAAGCGGTGGTAGCTGACTGGTGTTACCTACCTACCTACTGTACCTAAGTACCTCCTTCTCCTCTTCCTGTCTGTTCCAATTTTAAAAAAGGAGTTCTAAACGTTTGCAAAGATAGGAAGAATCATCACAAGCGAGGTGCCCGGTTTATTTTCTCGCCACGGAGGCTCAAGTGCCAGCCCTCCACTGACAGTGTCAGGTTAAATATAGCACTCAGATTGACTATGGCCTCCCCTTTAATGTCACTGTGACAGCTTTTGCCAGCTCTCACTGCACCATTAAAGTGAATGTGCTGGTGGCAAAGGATGCCTCTGGGACAGAGTTGGAGAAGGGCCATGCAGCAAGGGAAGCGGCGGAGCAAAAATCTCCCAGCTTTTCTGTGTCATCACCCCAATTATTCCTCCATTCAGGCAGAGCATCAGCTCTGTACTCAACCTTGCAGGGATTCTGCATCCAAGATCCTGCAACCATATACATAATGCAGATTAAGTCATTTGCAAATGGTTGGTTACTTTGCATAACGTATTGGGATGTGATGGTTATAGGACGAGACAAGGCGGTATGTAGGGCGTCAGCCACCCACCTCCTACGTAGCCCCCCTGCTTCCTCCAGTTTTGGAAATCTCACCAGACATTGTTCACATATGTTCAAGTGGACCTTTGCAGCCTTCAGGGGGAGAAACTCACATTAAGACAAATCTGTGATCCTCAGAACATGCAAGGAGCCCTGCTGGATCTGGTCCAAGGTCAGCCACATGCAGTTGGTAAGCTTACTAAGCAGAGCATGAAGGCATCAGCCTCGTGGTCTAAGCCAGGGTGCTCACCTCCATGCCAAGTACCAACTTCTGGGCGCCTACGTGGGCCAGTTGCTGAACTATAGAACACATGCAGATATGTAAATAGCTACATCTTATTCAACAGGCTGAAGAACAAATTACAGCGTGTTTGGAACTGGCTTACAGACAGGAACAACCACGGTATAGAATCAAGTTTATTATGTCTCCCCGAAAACTATAATGAAAGGTAAGTGCTCAAAAAGAACACTAATCTACTTGGAAGAGAAAGTTCCACCTGCTGTCCCTGATAAGAAGAGTGATACATTGAGTGCCTCGTCCTGATGGAAAGCAAACCTAAGTCCAAATAAATGATAGTAGACCATTTCTAGTCCCTTTAAGGCCACTGATCAATGGTGGCTGTCAGATCAGAATTAAAGACTCCACTTACTGAGACGACTTTATTTCAGAACAGATGGTCCCAGAACACACACAGATACACAATTCATGCAGCTAAGGGTGAACATACAACATTCATTATTTTGTTTACAGATCTCCCAAGTGCTGAGACGAAAAAGTTATGTAATCCTTTCATGACTAGCAGACAAATCAATATACAGGTGGGCCCCCATATCTGCTGGGGATATGTTCCAGGCCCCTCCGTGGATACTTGAAACCGTGGATGTGAACACCCCCTCCATGGTTTCCTGAGGGCCCCCTACCCTGCCTCCCCTGCAGGCAGGCATGCTTGCCCCCCCCCCCAGCTCTTATTTTTCTTTCAGCAAGCTTTGTTTCTTCCTTAAAACAAACAGAGAAGCAGCCTCCATTGCAGGAAAGTAGAACAAGACTAAGTCCTAGAGAGGCTCTGCAAGGTTTCTGTTAACCTTGCAGAGCCTCTCTAGTACTTAGTCTCATTCTACTTGCCTGTAATAAGCAGCCAGAGGCTGCTTCTCCTGTTTCTTTAAGGAAGAAACGAAGCTTACTGGGCAAAAAGTAAAAGCCTGGGGGGGGGGTTTCCCCACGATCCGTGGATAACTGAAACCATGGATATCGAATCAGTGGATATGGGGGCCCACCTGTACTCCTATATGATAAAAGAGAGGTACCACTACAAATTCCAGGCACTGTGCACAGTGCCAGATTGCTGATGTTCAAGGGGCAGAGCCCTGCACTGGGGTCTCCACAATGGTATACTGGGCATTAACACTGCCACTGGTCCTGATGTTTCAGGGGTTGGTCTGGCCAGGTGGCCCCTTTGATTGGCATTGGCCATCATGCATGCCCAACCTGGTCAACCTCTGATGCCACCTCCAGCTGTGCATTGCAATATCTGAACATTGGGGTTCAGCCCTACTGACATGCACACAGCCCTACTGACATGCGCGCAATCTGCGTACCCTACATGTATGACTGTGGACCTGCACATACTTCAATTTATTCACCTGTTACATTCAACATGAATACACTACATGCAATCTGTACTCTTCATTTTGGAGGGGAGGTTTAGTCTCCACAGACTTTTAAAATTAACATACTGTACAGTATATGTACACTCATTCACATGAAAACATGCACAGCATACACATACAGTCACCTGTACATGCGTACGGCGTAATGTGTAGTTCTGCTCAGGTTTTATTAACTGCATACAGCGTACAAGATTGCAACACCAATAGGAGCACACTGGCAAGCCCTGCCCCGATACGTTCTGCCGCCCTGCCTTTTGGGTACACCATTTGTCTGCAGAGGCAAAATGCTGTCCCTTGGGGAGAGATTCTGCTCCCATGGTTTGGAATGCTGGGCACCCAGCCTTTCAAAGCACGGGAAGGATCTCTGTGGGCTCACTGAGAAGTGGATCTGCCAGAGTGACATGCAAGTAATTCCCCCTGTGAAAGCAAATGTCCAGGGGTTATGAATCAGAAGGTCAACTGAAAGCTTGTCTGCTGCCGGCGTTCCCAGCCGAGCATTGTGCAGCCTTAGTGCACTGCACGGTTTTGATGTCTGCAGGGCAGTTGGGACCTTAAAGATGCTTCAGATGTTGTAGAAATGAAAAGGAAAGACTTACTGTGTTCACACAGCATTACTCAGTACACAGGATGCGTCCATACTATCTACATACACCCCCTTTTTAAAAATACACTTACTGATAACTACTGAGGTGTTAAAGAGGAGGTGATGTTAAAATCTGGGAAACTAAACAAGCAACCATGTCACAAGTACTAGTTGGGGCAGCCAAGAATTCAGAAGGAATTTAGCAATGAAATGACTGAGGCTGATAAGAAAGCTGTCTGGTGGGAGACAGATTCTTTGCAAGCCAATTGGACGGCAGGGACCATTGCAAGGAACTTTCAGAAAAGGCCATGGAAGATTTAATAGTCAAGATCTGCAGCACTGTCAAAGACCTGCCTAAACTGGTAATGCAGAGCAGTGGTAGAGACAGAGCTAATATATTTGTCACATTTGTATCCAATCCCTACAAGGAACATTTAGGAAATTCTCCCCCTATGTATTTTCTCCATTGGTTCTCATATTTTGTCCTCCCCTCTCTACCCCACAACAGTGTACAAGTGCTAAAAACCAGCAGTGATGTGCTGGTCTGATTCTGTGCACATTTGATCATTTGTTAACCTGCTTGCTGCTAATGTGTTCGGACACGGTGTGTTCCATCAGTGATAGCTTGTGCACACTGACAAAGGAGAGGAGGAAAAATAAAAGATCAAATGGAAGAAAATGGTGCATTGCATAGTCTGCTGCAGCTTTCACTATTCAAACTGATTTTAGAAACCCCCAGCGTTAAATCAGAAGGCAAGTGGAATGCCATGCATGGCTCAGCAACTGCTGGACATCTGTTTATCCCCCAACCCTGACTCCAGGGAGCTTGGGGCAGCCTACATAGGGTTATCCTATTTTATCCCTTAAAACAACTGACCCATGGTTGAATGGCCCAAGTGAGTTTATGGGGATTCAAGCCATGGTCTGCCTGGACCATGATGTGCTACCTATCACTCTAGATGTGCTACCGTTCAAATGCCTGGGATTAGAGATTAGATTACTGAAGTGACTAACAACCTGTGTCTTCTTATACCAATGCAGAGGCATTCAGGATTGGATCTCGGTTCCAGTGTGGAAGTACATGGACCCGACCCCAGCACAACCAAGCACTGTTCTATGCTTCTTGGCAGTGTTGGGACAAGGCAATTAATAGCTCTGAATATCAGTCAACCTAAAGCTCACTGAAGTGGCCAAAATCCTGGATCATTCACTCACAGCACAATCCTATCCAACGTACACCACCAGTGTAACCAGCGGTGTAGTGAGAACGGGAGGCCCCAGAATGGAAAGGGGATTCAAATCCCCTTTAAATCCCCCTTTGGAGGGGATTTGAATACCCTTTCCATTCTGGGACCTCCCGTTCTCACTGCACCGGTGGTGTAAGTTGGATAGGATTGTGCTGTCAGTCTTGTACCTTTTTCAAAGTCCTGCATCTAATAATATCAGCAAGGGAACTTTTGGCAAGAGTTGGATATGCTGTGCCGGTCCATTTACCAAGCACAGGGTACAGATCTCACTAGAAGTGCGAAAATCACTATTTCTCATGCAATGTTTGAAGATTATTTATACAAGAATTTTGTGGCCACTTTTATAGCCAAAGGGCAAATAAACAACCGCTGCAACGGTTGCAAATAAATACTGGATTAGAAGCATTCGTGCCCAATCAGAAAACATGTTTGGAAATCAATTAAAAGGACTAGAGTAACATGCTTAGTGAGCCGTGTAACCCAGCAAGGTGAACACAACCTACCAGTCATGTATGAAACGACATCATAGATGGCAGGGGTGGGTCATTTGCCACCCCAAATACTAATGCAGTGGTCCTTAGCCAAGTCATTTTTCAGTGTACATTTAACCGCTTAAACTGAAAAGCAGCTTGCTTCTTCAGCAGTGAATGCACCTGCCATAAAAAGGTAAAGGTATCCCCTGACAATTAAGTCCAGTCGTGTCCGACTCTAGGGTGTGGTGCTCATCTCCATTTCAAAGCTGAAGAGCCAGCGTTGTCCGAAGACGCCTCCGTGGTCATGTGGCCGGCATGACTCTCCTTGCCGCAGCGCGTAGCATACAGCTAGAACACGGAGCACTGTTTTACCTTCCCGCAAGTGGTACCTACTTATCTACTCACATTAACATGCTTTGGAACTGCTAGGTTGGCAGGAGCTGGCCAAGTAACGCGAGCTCACCCCGTCACGGATTCAAACTGCAGACCTTTCGATCAACAGCTCATGGTTCAGCGGTTTAACCCACTGCGCCACCTGCTGGCTCCCAAAAAATGGAAGGCAAGGAATCGAACCAAGTGAGGAGAATTAAGTTATAATGTGGGAAGCATTTGGGAAAGGCATAAGAAAGCATCTTACAAGAAGTTGAGATAAGGGGGGGGGAGAACCACATTTTGTGATTATTTGAACCAAATCTTTTGAAACAAATACACAGAATCAGGTTCCACAGTGGGAAGGATTTGGGAGAGAAATCATTCAAAACATCCTCTTATGCAATCAGGTAAGAAAATGTGGTGATCCACAAAGGACAAGCAAATGAGAACTGTGGTCCATTACCTCAGGTTTATGGATTTCATTATATTTGAAAATCTGAACTAGCTACCGCAGCCAAGAGAGAGGAAGGTCTTGCAGTCTTTTAACTGGATGCGACTTCCAAAGGAGAACAATGTTCTTCCATAATGAGCTAAAAAGACTATTTGGGATGACTAACAGCAAAAATAGTGGGCAGCGGTTGTTTGTGCCTGTACTCCATGGTGCCAACATGGCCCAGAAGCTAGCTTGCTGCTGAACATTAGTGTGGCGAGTTCCCTTTCCAATCTTATTAATGCCCAGCAATGGTCCAAAGGGATTAAAGAATTAAATGGCAAAACACAAGACGAATGGGATGAAGACTAACGTCAAGTGCACAATGTTATATAAATTACTAGTGTGCCCCCCCCTTTTCACTTTTTTCTTGGAATGCCATGTTCTATTTTCATCAAAATATCTGAAATTTAAAGAATAGACTGCTCAAGATCAGGTGATGAAAATGATTAGAGTTTCATTTTTTGGGGGGGGGGGGGAAGAAGAGAAGCTTTCACACCAAAAGAAAACAGTGAAGTCTTTTAGATAAAGATAAAAACAAAGGAGAGGGGACATGATGCAGATATACAAAATAACGTCCAATAGCGAGACAGTACAGTTCACTTCCCATTTGCCCTTTTTACTTAACACACATAAAAATGAATAGACATTCAGTAAAAAACCGGAAAGGCAAATTTTTAAAATGGATTAATATCTCTTCCCCCCCCCCTTTGTATAGCATATTGTTAGCCTGTTGAACTCAATGTTACGGGAGCTGCTGAAGTCAAGAGATTAGCAGGATTCAAAATAGCGATTTGTACTGATAAGGAAAATATTCACAATTTGCATCAGAGTCAGAGTCCTTCTCCCCCCCCACTGCCCCCCCACTGCCCCCCCCACTACATGCCATCTCAGTGAAACGGGATGAAACACACGTGCTAATATGGGAATGGTGACTATGTATAGATTTCTCCAGGCTGAGAAGTCCCAACCAGGAGATACAGGTATGCATGTTCCAGATTGAGTTGGATACCTGCTTGGAGGGAGGAAGAGGGAAACAGGGGCCGGCCTGGTCAGGTTCACATTCATGAACCCTCAGTACTACAGGTGGTGGTCATGGTCAATGAGTCATCAGGAGGCGGGCAGGGGCAACATGGGGGCCCTAGTACAGCTTTGCCCCCACCAGTAATTTTGTACAAGTACGGGGGTAGGGGTGGGGAAACAGTGATTTGAAACAGTCCTCTTCCCATCGTCTTCCTCTCTGAATTTAATACAACCTAGAGCACGCACAGCCTTGGCTCCAGTCCTGCGTCGGTCTTTCAGTCACAGGAAACGCACATATGTTTCTTTCCATTAGACTGAGGTGTCTTAAAAGCTAGAGGAAGGGGAGCGCTTCCTACAGAGCTGAAGGTGGTACGATAGAAGTATTGATGTCTGTAGTCAGAGACAACCCATTCATGAGGCCAACTGAAGCAGTTGCCTCAGGCAGCAGCTTGGTGGAGGGCGCCCATCTCCGTCCACCTGCTTACCTCCACTGCTCCTCCTTCTCCTTCCACTCCCTGGACTGGAAAAGGAAGAGGAAGACAGAGAGGAAGAGGAAATGAGGAGGGGAGGGGAGTGTTGAGCTAGAACACTGGAGAGTGGAAGGAGCAGAGGCTGGGAGATCATTGGGTAAAGGGGGGGCACCATTTGTCATGCCGCATCAGGAAGTCTTGAGCTGGCCCTGCCCATAGTGTGTACACTCACTCTACTAGTATCTCTGGTAAACAAGTTCAGAAGCACTTCAAAAACCTCCCAACCCTGTCTGAGCTGCAGAGAGGACTGTAGGACAAAGGAAATGAGCATGTAGACCAAGGGCAATAATGCCTCTTATCACCCCACAACACAACACAAAACTGTGATTTAGACACATCACAAAACTGTGATTTGAGCACAATTAAGAGCCCATACCATAGGTTGAGCTTTCAGACATACAACAAGCAAATGATGTGTTCAACGCTGTTTTGTCTGCTTTATTTCCCATCTTCTTTGGAGTCAGCTTCATAAGTTCACTCTCACCTCCACGGTGCAGCAGCCTCTTGAGATAGACTGATGGTACTAACTGTGGTTTGCAAACCACCTTCCAAATGTGGTTTGGGATTCTGGTTTGTTGACCCAAATAAATGATGGCTTTGAGCAGGATCAGGTTATAGTATACATATATAATTCAAAGTGGGGAAAATGTATACTACAAATAAAGTCCATTATGATGTTTGGACCTAGTTGTCCAAGAACAATTAGACAAAAGACAATTACTACACATACAAAAATCTCATGGAAAAAGCATCCAACAGCCTATTGTGAGCTGGAGTCCATCAAGATAGCATGGACCATTATCTGCAGTCGTATATAAGAGGTTGTTATCCATATGTTAGACATGAACCACAAGAGATGGCTAATCGTGGCTGAAGTGTCCCTAAGTTTATGTATTACAATAATATATATTCTGCCCATCTGCGAAAAAGCACTCTAGCCCGAGAGACAACCACATAAAAGTTTTAACAGATAATAAAATCATCAATTAGCACCATTAGAGAATACAACGGCAGCATCAACTAAGGAAAACAACAATAACAACCTTAATCACTATTACAATGAGGAAGTCATAAAAACGAAAAGGAGAGAGATGTTAAAACAAGAGAACTAATTAAAAGTTGGAGGAACTAGAACTATGGTGCAACTTTCTGAGAGTCTGCAAGGAGAGGCTGAGGTGGGAATTCCTGAACTAATGATTTCTATAGCATTGGTGACAACTGGGAAGGTCAGAAGGGGAGCCGTTTCAGAGGGTGGGGAAGGAGAGAATGTTCCTCAGCAAGGTTGCAAGGACCATTCTGATACACAGGAAGCTGCTGAGTCAGGCCACTGGCCCATCTGGCTCAACACTATCTGCACTATGTAGCAGCAGCTCAGTTTCAGACAGGGTCTTTCCTAGCCCCACCTGGATTGAACCTGGAGCCTTCCGCATGCAAAACACGTTCTCTACCACTGAGCTATAATGCTGGCCTCTCTCCAATGCTGGATATATTCAAAATTAAATGCATATGTGTGACATTACGTTGATACCTCATGATAATTGCAGCAATGTTCTCCAAAGAGCCACTGGCTTTTGTCTCGTTTTGAAGCAACAGGATTTGAGCATTTGGTGTGCATTCCTACTAGAGAGGATCACGGAATTGCTTAAAATACTAGGCATTCAGTGTGCAGGGCCTGTGAGCTGGTGAAGGTCAGAGGGCCAGGTGCTCGCGAAGAATAGAGTCTGGTTGGAAACACAGGAAGGAGGGGGTGCAATGAAATGAAAGCCTTACCTTGGATCTCTACCCATCTGACCTCTTGAAGCAAACAAATTGTTGTGATATCACAGATCTGAGTTGTCCCTTGTCACATTTTTCCCATGGCCTCCGTGACTGCCCCCCCCACAGCAGGATGCAGTGCACGCCCCATTGGGACAGCTGTATCAGTGCTTGAAGGTTGAATAGGATTGTACCCCCAATCTGGTGTAGCAGCTTTTGCACTACAGGTACCTCTCATTTTACACGTGTTTGATTTAGACATTTTTGGAATAATGCGTTTGTTCAATTAATACCGAAGCCTAATTTACACTTGCAAATTTTTGGAATAATGTGGTCAAACTTCCAGCGTGCTCCTGCATGTCTGAGGGAAGGTATGACTTAAGGTCAAGTATCAAGGAGAAGACCATGGAAGGCAGACTAATCAGACAGGTTAAGAGAGGGACGGAGCAGAGAGTGGGGGGCTTCAGCAGATGCAAACAGCTGTGGCTTGGCTGTGCTGGAAGGGGGAGATGCTGGACGTTTGGTCCTGTGGGGAAGGGACAGAAACAACACGAAGGGAAGTGTGGCAGGCACTCCTGTCTCTGTTCCCCTAACCTGTACCATTTACATGTAAAACTATACGTTATACATTTTTGAGATACGTGCTGCTTTTCAAAAATGTAACCACCACGTAAAATTAGAGGTCTCTGTACTTTTAGCCCTGACAGCCATCTTGTCCCCATGACATCTTGGGCAAACTTATGACTTATGGCCACAACCTACGACCCTGCACAGATGTATCTCCGATCAAGTAAGTGCATGTCCTCAAAATCTCAGAGGACTGGACCAGAAGACCATCTCAAGAGAATAATGGACTAGGAGAGAGAACTAACATTTGATGCTAACAACATAGAAGACACAAGATTTTGCAGTCCTCTCCCAGTTACTGAAATATTTGGAATGCGCTCCAGATTTTGTAAATAAAATAAGTTATTACTCATTACATAATGCTACAGTAAACTTGTCCTCGTGTGTCTGTTTAAATATTTTACTAAGTTCCTTTAACACATTTCTGCTTCCTAAATACTCTACTGGTTCAGTGCCAATGATCTTGAAGTGGTGGTTTGCAGCTGCGGATCGTGGAGCCGTGCAAAGCTCCATGATTTCTTTGGTAATGATAGCTTTGGGGCCAGATAGGTTTGGGGGAAATGATAGCTTTGGGGCCAGATAGGTTAGGGGTCCAAATTCAGACTGTCCCAGGAAAAAACTGAGCTATTGCCCGATCTGGGAGAATGTAAGTTCATTTATTTCTGAATCAATCCAATACAAGCCATGTGCGAGCTCACCCATCACTCCTAATCCAACACTCCTAATTTGCTCTGGGGCAAACCAGCACCACTTCCGATCCCACCCGTCTGACCTCACTGCATTTAGGTGATAGGTAAAAACACTGATATTTTTTTTTGACCTTTTGATATTATTTGATGTTATTACCGGATGCTGATCGAGTCCATTTTAGTTTATCATTTTAATTGTTGCAATCTTAAGATGTCTACAGCTTTAAAATGCTGTCAGCTACCTAGAGAGTCTCCGACTGAGAGGAAGGATAAAAAAATATTCTGACTAAGAAGTACCTGCCAGGCATTGATTGTGGCTCAGCCCAAGGTTCTCGCCTTAAGCAACTGTCTGCTCGCATTCAGAAACCTTTTGTAAGAGCACGGGAGGGAAAGTAAATAAATCCTTTGATATTGGCTTGACAGCTCTTGACCCGATGGAGTTTTCAGTCTTACAAGCCCAAAGTGCAGTCCCCTTTTATTTTTAAAATTTACACAATAGCATAAATAGAGGGCCTGCCTCTCAGCAGGTGAAAGTCAACAAGCCCCCAGGAGCAGCATGGTGACTGCACAGATCCACATCACAAGGATGGCCTGCCCCATAGCTCTGACCAGGTGGGTTAGAATCGTTTTTGCTTTTGCATATGACTTTTCTAATTCAATTTTCTTCTCCGACACTCCCCCCCCCATTCCCATCTAAAAGTATTTGAAGCTCCTTTACTCTTGGTAGCTGGTATAGTTGTTGTTTTAAAACCTGCTGTTTACCCAGGGACGAACACAAGCAAGAAAGGAGTTGAGAGCTTTAAAGTCACAGACACTTAGAAGCTTAATTCCCTTTTGCACATCTTCCACTGGAATAACTGGGCAGCTCCTTCCAGTCTCTAGGTTAGAGTGTCAAAACTAGAACTGAGGAAACAGCAGTGCAAATCCCCACAAATCCACTACAGCCCCCCCCCTTTCACCCCAGCACAGTGTCTTTTCTTTCACCCCAGCACAGTGTCTTTCCTGGTGGCTGTTTGCTGGGGGTGTTCTGCCAGCGCAATCCTGAGTAACCTTGCACTGGTGTAACAGTATTGGCACCAGTGCATCTACTATTACACCGGTGCAAGGTTACACAGGATTGCACTGTGCATCTTTTTTAGATTGTGAGCCCTTTTGGGACCGGGAGCCATTTAATCATTTGATTTTGTCTGTAAACTGCTTTGTGAACTTTGTTGAAAAGCGGTATATAAATACTGTTAAAATAATAATAATAATAATAATAATAATAATAATAATAAATACAGACCAATCTTATTCCCTGCCACATTATAGCCTGCAAGTGCGCCAAGGGAGCATGTGCTGCATGCTATGGGAGGGGGCAATTGGATAGCCTGCAAGAGTTAAGTAAAAAAAAATATTTTTACTTGCCTCTTGGTACACAGCCCTATCATCTATGGGTCTCCTCAGACCTGTGCCAGCCATTTTGCTAGCATAAATCTGAGCAGAGCCGGGGGGGGGGGGGGCGTGTGTGTCAGATTAGAAAATGAGAACTAGGATCTGGCAAATGTTGCTGCTGCCAGATCTACCCCCTCCTGCCCGTTACAGGCCCCCCAGTTCCCCCCTGCCCTTCCCACCCACAAACCACCCCCTGCGTCAGCCTACCTGCCCTGACACTGACCAGGGTCTGTTGTGGCGGGGATCTGCTACTGCAGCCACCTTGCAACAGCAGCCTCAAATGGCCCAGCAGCAGCATAATTTTCATGCTGTTACAAAGCCTTTTACAGCAGTGGGACACTAGTCCCACTGTCATAAAAGGCCCATAGGATTGGGCCACAAGCTCCTTGGATGACCTTGGGCCAATCATTCTCTTAGCCTAAGTCAAAGCATTGTTGTAAGGATAAATGGAGGAATGGGAAGGACCATATTCATAAATGTAATTCAAATATTATGTACTACACTACATTTTTTCCTCTAGAGCTAGGGGCTTCTATTGTCATTCAGAAAACCCTAGTTCCTCAGATATCCTTCCTCTCTTATAGCAGTGACATGAAAGCCATGGATAGGCATCTCCCATGCTGCTGCCATAACATGTATGGGGCCCTTGCATCTCTGCAAGTCAGGTAGCTATTAGGGGTGCAAGGGATAGGGGAACACCTTCCATGCCTGTCCAGAAATAATTCAGGTCCACTGGATGATTGCAGAGCCAAATCATTTCCACCCATGCTGAAACGGGTCATAGTTCCTTCCGTTTTGCTGAAACGGGCCATAGTTACTTCTGGTTTGTCGTGAATCCCATGGCAGGGGGTGGAAGAAAAGGAAGAGTTTGTTGAGTTCTAGGTAGATGGGGTTGAGTGAGAGGGATCCCTTCCTGCCCAGACTGCGAAAGGGTTGCCAAACCTGGCCAACTTTGGGATCTGGGTTATATAAGCTGACATTGCTTGGCCAGGGTTTCCAACAGTTATGGAGATGTCCCAAACTGATTATCTGCTTTGTTTGACTGTTAGGTTTGATCATGAAAACAGAAACATATTGGCCACATGGCACTTCTTGGAGAACTCGGTCTATTCAGAAGTGTTCGCCATAAAACTCTGGAGATGAGCAAGATGACATTTAATGTACCCCTCAGCCCATCCGCTCTGCTCTTAAACTGATGCGAGATCAGCTGGTGGTGACAGCTGAGAGATTTATCTGAGGTGTGCCAAAGCTTGGCAAAGTCTGCGTGGAGCCCGAAAAGTGTCAGACACTTGAGAGCAACAGTACAAGATAACAAGACAAAGCCTGTCTGTTGTGAATACAACCAGAACCATCCCACACTCCAAAGAGCCTCAAGGCATCATCAAAGGAGCAGGAATGGCTGAAGATCTCTGGGCACCTGAGGCAGGACACCAAGTGTCACCCCTCTCTCATTCAGCAGTGATTCCACCACTGTCTCCACCACACCTCCTCTTTCTCGGGCTCCCTTGCTTCGAAAAGGGGAACAGCAGAGGAAGTGTAGAGGAGACTTCCAAGTACTCTTCGCTCCTGCTCCATTTCCCGCTTCCTTTTTGAAACCAGCGAGCATGAGGAGGAACTGGAGTGGTGAAGGCTGGCAGACAGAGGGTGGTGGGCACCCCAGCTGATCCAGTTGGCCTCATGAATGGGCCAGCCTTGAGAAAGAGCAGAACTTAGGGGACAGCAAGAGCAGAGCTGAGGGTACAGCAAGCCCACAGAGCAATAAGGAAATGAAAAGGGTGACATACACTCATCCCTGCTAGGGACCAGTGTCCATTTGGAGTCCTACTTTCCTTTTACCTCACTATCAAATGAAAACTCTGTGTGTGTGTGTGTGTGTGTGTGTGTGTGTGTGTGTGTGTGTGTGTGTGTGTGTGTGTGTGTGTGTGTGTGTGTGTGTGTGTGTGTGTGTACGTGTGTCCTTTCTCTGCGTGCCATATCTCCTGTAACAGATCTCTATGGCAACAGCACAAAAATATAATTACATATGTAGGTCATAATATCAATGACGATTAAGATGTTTGGGTGGCTCAGGTGGGTGGTTTGGACTAATGCTAAACTGTTTGGAATTAAATCAATAGCACTAGGGGGTCCCCCATCATCAAGCATGTTTTAAAAAGGAAACCAGCAGGAGAAACACAAAACTAGAAAAATGCGTCAGAGGTACACAAAAGGAACTCACTGGTCAAGTTCGCTGAAAGGGAATGAATGTGCAAGAAAGAACAGGGACTGCCAAAGGAGGCTAAGAATCTGTGGGGCAAAATAAGGAGGCAGGCATTCAACACCTTCGGAGTAGGAGGCAATTTGTCTGAGCAAAGATAGTAAACTCATTCCGATAATTAGAAGAGCAGATGCACAGATGAGATATTTGCAAAAACCTGCACTAATTTAAGAGATTCAAAAGATGGTTTCCTTAGGAAAATCAAGCATGGTAATAAGGGTCACAAAAGATCATCTACCAATACATCAAGCCCACATAACTTGTGAAATACCACATCACATGTTGTGGCTTGCCATGTGTTTCAACAACCTTTGGGGGGGGGGGTTGGGTTCCCAGGAAGGCAGCAAAAAGGAGGCAGATGGCAGCCCGCTAGGGGCTCAGTAAAGGGCCAGGGCACTGCATTGCGCTCAATGGCTCACAGGCCACAATGGTGATGAAGATGCAATGTGCGCTATTCTGGCCTAAGTAAACTATAACCTGGACAAGAGAAGGGAAAGTTACAGTTTTGTTAAAGATATCAGTGTTTTGTTAACAGCGTTCGTACTCAGTAAGTCTAGGATCTTGACAGAGTGAGGGGAGGGGGGAGGGAAGAGCTCCTTCCTTAAGGAGCCCCGTTAAATAAAACAGGATGTTCTGCACTTCCTGCTTTTGGAAAAGAACTGCACAAATTTCTTAATGCAGTGAGGAGGTAAGGGGCTTTTTTGGGGGGAGGGGGCACATGTGACCTAACCTAGTGAAGGTGGGAGCGGCAAGCCAGGGTCCGCATTGGGTGGCAACATACCTGGTTGGGCCACCCCTGGTCATGGCTCCTCGGTTTAGTGGCCCTTCCTCACTCCATTTCACTGCATGGGATCTCTCTCTTTCCACCTCCATCCCCAAAGCTGCACCAGCCGGTCAGTCCATGAAAGCTCTGCTTTCTTTCCTTGCTCTTCTGTGGCTTTCCATGACGTATGGTCCTCAGGTCCCACTGGGCTGGAGTCACTTGCATCAGACCCAACCACACCTCTGGAAAGCCAGTGTGCAATAGTTGACTAGGTTTGGGGAATACCCAGGTTTAAATCCCCTCCATCAGCAGTGAAGCAGGGCAGGTGACCTTGGGTCAGTCACTATACATCTTTCAGCCTATCCTACTTCATAGGGTTGTTGCAAGGATAAAAGGAGGGCAGGGAGAAAAATGTGCACACTCCTTGGAAAAAGGGAGGAGAGAAATAAAACAAATCATGACAGCCCTTGTCTTTCTTTTCCTGCTGCTGCCACCTCTGTCCCTTGGCAGCCAGCTGGCCCACCCTGTTTTCTCCATTGCGTAGGGCTCTTTGTCTTTGCTTTCTGCACAGCAGCAGAAGGCACATGAACGCAATGCAGGGAAGGCAGTGCCTTTCCGTCTGCAACTGCATCAACAACTGCAGTCCTATATAAAAGTTCTATACAAAGGACTCTGTGCTATACAGACAGCCCCAAAGGACCAGATCTAAGGCCATTTCACACCCTCCATCAAGATGCATCCTAGTTATAGTGAAGCTGAAGGGCCTTGGCAGTGCTGTTTCAGCTCAAAAGTGGGAACTCAGAGACGTAGTGGTGAAAGGTTCAGTGCCACTCTCAGTTTGTGGGCTTGTTGGTGACAGGAGTCGCACTCCCAGCTGTTGTTGGACACCATGAACATGTTTTAATCTCCAGGACATTGGAGTGATGGCAGGAAGAGAAACAGCACCCCGCAGCACCTGGGCATGCAATTGCTGTGGCCAAGAATTTCTCCCCATGTGTTGTTCCCCCAAATTGCTGAAATGCTCTGGTGACTTTCCAGCCTCTGAGCCCGATGGCCACATTAGCTCAGGGCTAGCGCCAGACACATCCCGTCTTTTCCGTGATCACTCCTGCAGGTATCTTGCCTGTGACAATGACGCAGTGTCCCATCCACACAGGAAAGATGAAGGAGATAGACTGATTGGCTAAGAAAACTGATATGGCTAGACGTTTGCTCTAGCAAACAGGAGGAAAATGCACAACTACCAAAGAATTAAAAATGCAACCCAACAGTCTGCACACAGTGATGAGACAGTATTGCAGTAGGGCACAAGTAGACTTATTGCGGTTTGCTTTTAAAAAAATTAATCCGTGGATAACTCTCCTGAATGGAAGCTGAGCAGTGGGAGAAGCGATAAAGAAGACTTTTTTTTTTAAGAGTCATTAAATGGAGGAGGCTTGGAGTGGTATCTCATCCTTTTTTTTTTTCTTGCACACAAAGGTGCCCATGACACTCCCACAATGACATTCTACTCATAAGTAGAATTGTATGGGTCATCAGAGAAGTTTGATTTCCTAGCTGTCACATACGGAAGCCCTACATCACAACCAACAGGAAACAACTTTTGCGCATTTCTTGTTCACTAATCCGACAGGTCCCAATTCAGTCCTAGACACTCTTTCTTACATGCAACTAGTGGCTCCGAACGGGGATGTGCATATGTGTCGGCTTCATCCACCAAGTTCAACATGGACCAGATGAGCATCACAACGTGCAGATCTCCCTTGCAAGACAGTGTAGAAGGACCACTAGTGGTCAGGGCTGCTCCAAACATGCCAAAACTCAGAATCCATACTCGGCCATCAAATCCTTCAGTCTAAGGTGGTTAGAGGTGAACCCGTTTCTGGGTTTCAGAGCACAGAGCACCATGCGGCAAACATTACCTTGCACTTCCTTTATTTCCTGATGTTACAAAACCCTCTGTACCAGCACCTCATTAAATATCTACCCATAGCTGGCCTGCTGTATAAAAGGAGTTGCTGAACACACAGATATGCAGGCTGGTTACAATTTGCTTGGGAATCATTTGGAAAACCATCCGTTGCATCCTTATTCCTGTCTAATTGCCTCAGGTTTATTGCTGCTTCCAGGCATCAGACAGGGTTTCTTAGGCTGCATTCCTATACACACTAACCTAGGAGTAAGTGCCTTTGAACTCAGTGGTGCTTACTTCTGAGTAGACATGCACAGGATTGCACTGCAGTTTTTCTGGGAGCATTCCCCCCCCTTCCCTGTTGTGATAAATTATGGGACAGGAAGTGAGGTTCAAGTGTGCAAAGGGATGGCCAGACAGATGTGAAGGTTGTTTTCTTCTGCTGTGTCTCAAAGCAAACCCCTGAAGATGCATGCACAGACACACACCATTTCAAAATGCACTTATCTGGGAATAAACCAGATCAGTTTCAGCCGAATGTATCTGAACGTCAAGCATGCTTATCATGATGGTCCAAAGCTGGGAATAACTCCAAGCTGCTGTACATGCTGCTATTTTTCAGTCAAAATGATCAGCGTCATATTTCATATTTAGGGAACACTTTCTTGCTATTCAGAGGGCTTCACATCCATAATCCTGACAACAGTCTTTTAAGGTAGGGCAGTATTTCTGCCCTAACTGGGGGAGGGGGGACCCGAGACGGCAAGGTAATGATCTGCCTAACCATCAGCTATAAATCCGGAATCTGAACTCAGGACTTCCTGGATCACAGCTCACACTCTCCGCCATTCTGCTACACCCACAAATTTATGACAGATATTTCTAGGCTGCGTTCCCTTCCAAATGGCACTCAAAGCAGCATACAACATTAAAATAGCCTAGACATTTTAACACATATAAACAAGCCTAAAAGCAAGAAGAGCCAGCTGGACTCAAACGACCATAAAAACATTCGTGACATAAAAAAAAAACGTTGCATGATTCCACATCAGCCCAAGGGAAACACTTTCAAAACCAGTTCCCTTTCCACTTGTAAGCAAAATGGTAGCAAGGAGGGAGTCAGGTGGATCTGGTCAAGACACACATTCCATACAGCTGGGGCAACTATTGTGTGCCCAGCAACCTGACCTGAGTAAAGGGCAGGACTGCAGTTCTAAGGGGACAGGGAAGAACAGGTGGGCAAGGATACTTTGCAAGGTCATTGGGGGCTATAAGGCAGAATTTACTGCCAGCCCAGCAAAGGCTGCTGAAAAGAGTCGCTTCCTGGAACACACACTTGCCAGGGAGCCAACGTTAACTCAATCTAAGAGAACTATGAAAGCCCAAAGTGCCTTAAGAGGTTATGCAGAGAAGCGCAAGCCGGACCTCAGTCATCATCACCGAAAGAAGAGCGAGGCTCGTCTTACTGGAACAGAAAGGTTAACAGGGGGTCTTCGGAAGGCGCCTGAGCTGCTGTGCCATAAAGCAGAAGTCTGAGGCTTGTGTGTATTTAATCAGGAAATGCTCAGTGACTAAGATGATGGGATCGGGAGCTCTGTAAAAGAAAAGCCAAGCACTTCCAGTCCGATATCACGACTTAACTTTCCCGTCATGGAAAGACCTTGCTGTCAGTTGCAGCAGCGGTAAATTTTGCCAGAGCGTTTTGAACAGCTCTCCCAAGGGCAGTTAGAAAAAGCAGGTGGCTTGCAGAGGCACCTATGGTCCATTTCTCCCTACACCCCAAGACCTTTTGGGGGACAAAGAGAAGGAAATGCAGAATGCCCTCTCTGATCTTGCCATTTCCTGCCTGGGTTTCGTTCTCATTCTGTGTCCTAAAACAATCTCTGTACATCAAATATGACACAGGGACAGCACCATCTCCTACCTGGAAAACATTCTCATTCGGATAAAGAGAATGTCCCTGAAGGGGTCACCGACAAGAAACTTCTGCTATATTCTACCCCCCACCTCAAAGGAGGGCAATTTCTTACTTTGCTAAAAGAGACCTCTTGTTTTTTGAGATGGGGTAGGTGCAGTTTATCACAGGCCAAGGTATTACATGCTACCTGTGCTTTCACATAGCATAAATAGATCAGTTAGCATTGCAAATGTACAGCCCATGTTGTCCAGAATGCTCATCGGCATGACAAATGCCTCCCTTCCACTTTGTCTTCTTTTCTGCATTAACAACCATCACACATTTTCATAAATAGTGTAAGAGGAGCTCAACAGGACTGAAGCCTTGTGTACGAAAACACCCCTTCGTGCATACTACTCTTAAACTTAGGTGTGCGTTTCAGCAGGAAAGAGAAGGAAGATGACCGAGAGAGATACGCAAGGAAGTGCCAGGATCAAGTAGACAGACCTGGGGGTGTTAAACAATAATGGACCCCCGCCTTTACAATTTTCCCCCTCCCAACATCTCTTTGATACCTCACTGGGATATGTGTGTGACTTTCAGAGGCTCCATTAGGAACAAAGTGCTGTTTCACTACAGTGGGATGCTGATTAATTAGGCTTCAAATGAGTGCATCTCTGATTTACTGCAACCACATTCCCCATTAAGCAGGGAGAGTGCGTGGGAGTTCCACAGCAGTCGTTAGTTTGAGGGCTACCCCCCACCTCCAGACCCCAGCAGCATCCTCTTTTCCAAGGGAACATTGCAGAGGGAATTGGCGTTTGGATGACGAACAGCAGATAAATAAAACTTGTTTGCAGAGATGAGGAGTATTTTTTGTATTTTATTTTAGGAATCAGCCACTCCTTCCTCCAACATACAGAGCAGCCTCCAGGGCTCAGGGCTGTTTTGGCATTTGGAACAATGGGGCTTTTTCATGCAAATTAGCTGAAGGTTTCAGATGCTGCAGGAGTGGTTTGGATAAGGAGAGGGTTTCTCTGACATGCAGGGGGCATGAAACACTAACAGCTGACCCCTTGAACTGTCCTATAGGTGAGTTCCATAGGGGAGACCAAAGGCTTAGTGTCACTTATTTTAGACAGACCTGCCAGTACAACCGGAAAGCAAGCACAAGGGAGGAGTGTAAGAAAAAATACTTAGGAAATAGCTTTGGGTTTGCTTGCAGCACAACTCCAGGCCATAATAAACCATCCCTCACGCCTCTAACTCCATCCCAAAGACCTGCATGATTCTATCCTCTCTTACTTCTTTCAAATCCCTCCTCAAACTCTATCTTTCCTGTGATTTCTTCTGTATAGCCCCATGTTCCTAATGCAATTAAGCCTAAGTGAATGTAACCAAAATAAACACATATTCTTCCTATTTATCTCACCTCCATTTCCATTCCTTTTTCCTGTCTTCCCTCTGCCCTGCTTTTTTTCCTGTTGGATCCACTGTAATTATAGATTGTAAGCTCCTAAAGGCAGGGACCTGAACACTGGGCCTTGCAAACTGCCATGCACACAAATGGTACTAAAAACATACTCATAAACTGGAAGTGGGGAAGGGCACAAATATTGCTTGCACCAGATCCTGGCTCAGCCCATTCGCTCGGGTTTTTCCAGGATGCAATAAGCCAGGATCTTTCTCGGCACATCAGAGCCAGTGATGAAAGCCAGAAGAAACACATGGGTCAAGAGCATTGGTGAAAAAGGACATCATTATTTTGCTCATATTCATCACTAAATTTAAGGCCAACACAATGGTCTCTCCTGCCACACCCCACAAATGTAGACTTGCACATGGTGGGGCAGGGCAGTTCATTTGAGACATAGGCATGCTCTACCCCACAAGTAAGATCAGCATAAGTTATTACTGGCTCATACATGCTGGCATCTCTGCATCTGTACACTCTGTGCTGGCAGTCTTGCTTCCCCAAAAAGGATGGATGGATTACGTAAACAATCAGTATACATTCATGCACCGATCATACATGGTCTTCAACACTGTTGGAGCGTGTATGTGCTGCTATGTACCGAGTATATCATCCAAGTACATCATACGAACCCTTGAAAAGAGTGACGAATTTCTGAAGTTCCAGAGGAACGTGTCCAGTTTCAAGTCTGGTTGGGGCATTCACGCGCACACACCCTGCTTCAGCACCCCAAAACGTCACAAGAAGCAAATTTGGGGTGACCCTTTTGTGTTCAAAAGGAAAAGTATCTCTGCATCAGTGGCAGAGAAGCGAGCTTGGCTGCATAAAATCTAGGATTGGGTCTTTCATCTGGCACCTGTAAATACTACTTGTTTTAACATCCCCAAGGTCCAAAATCTCTTTCAAAACATTCTCCCTCTTAAACAAATGAAGGAAACTCAAACTATTTATGTGGCCAGGATATGTAGCAAATATTTCACTGTCTGGGAACCACAAAGGTTTAGCAATATAAATAATTTCCCCATCACTGAGACAAAATTAGGATTAAAAATCAAGAGGAAAAATGTGCATTATTGATATGGGGGGAGCAGTGCTTTCCTATCCCCCCTCCCCACAGCAATGTGCCTGAAGGTATATCCCAAGATGATCTCTCCAGTACATGATGAAGCTACAGTCCTCAACCCTATTACTCCAGAGTAAATCTAGTCCTCCACTGAAACTGAGAGTCAAAATCTAAAGATATTCCTCTGAGGGTAGCTGAATCCTTGCAGTAGATCTTCTCTACTGCCTTTAGCAGAGGCGCAATGATACACCTGGTGGACAATCTGCATGCAAAGAAGCAGGAGCCGATACAGAAGGTATTTTGTGGGGTGGGGAGGACAAAGGAAGACAATTCCCTATGTTCACAGAATTTCATTTCAACAATCTTCTTACCATTGCCACTAAACTGTGTTTAAATTCCCGTTCTTGCAATCTACAGAAATGCTTTTTTCCTGAAACGTACGCTCCTCTAATTCTTTCCCAAATCTCCATCGATAGGTTCTTCTTTTCTACTTATTTCCTACTTTGCGGGCAAAGAAGGTACGACTGTGCATCTGTGACTTTTTCTCCAACACCAGAAAGATTCAAGCCAGCGATTCATTTCACATGTGACAAGATACCAACTTGGAGAGTACTAGCCCATTGCAGGAGACAGCATGCAACCTGCATGTAGACTGACCGATGCAACGATTGCTCACACATGTATTTTGCTACATGTACATGTGCCCTGGGAAGCCACAATTGGCTGCAACCTCCTAAATGCACAAGTACTCAATGCACAGGTCATAACCTACATTCTTACACAAGGATGCTGCCCAGATAGGAACCATGTCACATGCGCAATGGTCCAGAAAACCCGCCCATCTCTCTCTTTGAATGTGATGCCTCTGCTCCTGTCTCTTGCCACCCACTTATGGATCCATCGCTTTGTGGATCCATTGTGGTAGAGCACATGCTGTGTCAGCAGAAGGGCCCAGAGTCAATTCCCAGAATCTCCAGCTAAAAAGGATCAGGTGACAGGAAAGACTTTTCTTAAGGGCCAAACCACATGTTATATTTGGCACATCACCGGCCTTTGTATGCCTGGGTTTTGTGTGTCCTAAAATGCATCTGGGGTTCAATCAGGAGAGGGGATTTAACTCCTTGCCGCCATTATGATCCTGATCCCCCCCCATGGCTGTTATTTAGGAACCAACATCCAAGTGTGTAAGGGCCAGCAATGTGCACTCTGGCCCCGAAACACTACCAGTCCGAGTTGACAAGATTGGGCAAGACGGACCAACGGGCTGACTTAGTACAAAACAGCCTCTTAGGTTCACTTGGCTTCCCTTGCCCTTGAGCACCAGTATAATCTCCAGAATCCCATTCTACTCAAGCCCATTGTTTGCAAATAGACCTCCTTTAGATGGGCAAATTCAGCCTCGGAGACTGAAAAATTGTTTGCGAGTACAGCAGTCGCAGGTGAGAATGGGAGGAAAAAAAATGCACCATCTGGATGAAAAAAGCCCACCTCTTCCTGAAAATGCAGCAATAATATAATCTCCAGTGGTTGCCTACATTCCTCCCCCCCCCCTCCGTACACACACCATAACAGTCCCACAAGCATTTGACAGATCTCTATTTGCCTGCTGTAACCATATGAAGCCCTGGACAGAGTCAGACCATCTAAGCTCAACACCATCTACAACCGTGTCCGTGAGGTCTCAACGGGATCTCAAACAGGGAT
The DNA here is from genome assembly GCA_026170595.1 of Plestiodon gilberti rubricaudatus. Classification (NCBI taxonomy): domain Eukaryota; kingdom Metazoa; phylum Chordata; class Lepidosauria; order Squamata; family Scincidae; genus Plestiodon; species Plestiodon gilberti. The sequence continues at coordinate 115,094,675 of JANXHW010000005.1, forward strand.
CTCTCCCAGCTCTACTGCTTGGGAACATTTTATAACCGACAATGCCAGGGATGAAATCTGGGGCCCTCAATATGCAAACCACATGCTCTTCTGCTGAACTACAGACTCTTCCCCACTCAACTGCCTTAGTCAAGACTTCAGGAGGCTTCACAGACTCCCAGAAAAAACTATAGGTCCAAATCCAGCTCACATGCAACACTTTTATTATTGAAAAGATGCCAAGCTGGAGTGAAGAGGGACAGTTGCTCTCCCCCTTCTAAATATAAGAGAACATGACCTTAAATGGTGCCTCTTTGCCCAGTTAGCAGCTTTAAGGCTGCAGTCCGAAAGCAACAGGCTGGCCTGACTTGAAGGTAAAACCCATTAATTCAGTGAGACTTCCTTGCAAGTAGTGGACATATATAGGCTCTGGCTGTGCAGCAAACACGACATTCCCCACTTGAATTCAGTGAGGGTTAAAAGGCTGGATCATGTCCTATATGGTGTGCTGCAAGACTGTTTTCCTTTGCCAATCTCCACTCCAGCCTCATTGTCCACCACCTCCAGCCCCCTTTAATCAGTTAGCTGCCTTGCGCCTTCAGTTCCCGCAGGGGAAAAAGGCAGGGTATAAATGCAGAAAATAAATAAATAAAATAAATCGTCCTCATTTCTAAGGCTCCAGAGTGTTTCCTCTCGAGGCAAAGCTTATAAGAAACACTCCCTCAAGACTGTTTGACCTGCCTCTCTGCTTCTGTGACACTCTAACAGCACAATCCTAAACAGCTCCCCCACCAGTGCAGCCAGCGGGGGAGGGCAGGGCAGGAGGCTTGGGAGGGAAGGGGGGATTTAAATCCCCTTTGAATCCAACTTTGGAGGTGATTTGAATCCCCTTCCTATTCCGGGGCCTCCCGTTCTGCCCTCCCCTGCTGGCTGCACCAGTGGGAGAGCTGGATAGGATTGCGCTGTAAAGCTTGCCTAACTCTTCGAACAAATGAACCAGATTAGTTTTGGTTTTTAAAGTCACTTGTCCTATTTTGCTGTTCTCAAAACCTCCCCTAGACAAGGATTCTCCTTTGGCATACACAGACTGCCAATGGAGAGAAACTGGTTTATTTTGGGCATGATCCTACTGCATGGGATGCAGGAGGCAAAACAGAATTCTAGAGTCAAACCACCAGTCCTCATGGATTTGGAAACAGAATGTGGGGCAAAAAACAAACCCACCAGGCAGAAGAGAATGATACAAGTTTCCTAAGGGGAAGTTGGGAGAGGAGAGGGACAGAATCTCCTACCTGTAAATCCAGTTACAAGAAGTTTCAGCCCTTTTCACACTGTTGCCGATTTCCTGGCAAATTGAGAAGTCCACGGTGCCGAGATGGAAGGAGGGCAGCAGACTGCTGAACAGTCAGAATCCAGTGGTAGCCTCTGCATCTTGTTCTTCCATATCTTTCCAAGAAGACGGGAAGGAGGAGGGGGAAAGGGGAGGGATAAGCGAAAAGAAAAAAAAAACTCATTAGCTGGTGTTGCGCTGGAGGGGGAGAGAGAAAGAGCTCTGGCTGCAATCCTACACTCCTGCTTACCTCCGAGTAACCCCTGATTAACTCAACCGGTCTTCTGAGTAAATGCGTGTATGTAAGATCATATTTCACAGCAAAAAAGCGGCTGGCTCGCCCTAGAAAACAGCCCGATCCCCGACCTACTTAAACCAGATTATTTGTACGGAAAGAAATTTAACATCCCGCCCATAATATCCGACGTTTTTAGGAGCGTGGTTCCGTGACAATCCCGATACCTTTAAACCCACAGCCGAGAATTGAAAACTCCCTGGGGCTCCCAGCTCGATCCACAAGCCAGTTCGGCCAGTGGGCTCGGCTTGGAACCTTTTTGCGCCTCCCCAGTCGATTCGAATCGAAGCCCTTCCGTTTACACTTGGCTTTGGTTTGTGGACCGCGCAAAAACCCAAGCTACCCCGGCTGAAGTGGAACGAGGATCGCGCAAGTTCGTGGACTACAGGACTGAGCTCTCAAATCGCCTCTCTGGAAAGCGCCCTCCTCCATGCCCTCTCTGAGCCTTTTCGTCCACTTCAGCCCCACTCCGAACTGAAATCGCTTTCCAAACGCACGCAGGCACAAACAGAGAGCAACAGCCTGGCTAAGGAAAGCTGTTTAAAAAAATGCAAAGAGATCAACTCCAAATCTCTGTTTTTATTACATTTTTAAACTGAGCGAGCACCTCTCTGGAAGGCTGGAAATCATATTGGAAACTCTCCCCCCTCCCCCTTTCCCTTCCCTTAAATCTCCTGACAAAATGAAGCCATGTTTCCACCTTCACAGGAGCCTGAACGTCCAGGAGCTGAAGGCGCCTGGTGCATCTCCTCGCTTGCATCGGATCGGAGTAGTTGGGAGGCGGCGGCGGCGGCGGCGGCGGCGCGAGCCGCCTCTTTGCCCCGGCGCTGTTTCTTACTGCGCGCCAGTCGCTGCCTCCGCCGAAGCTTGCAAAAGGGAGAGCAGCAGGCAATTGCAGGCGAGACAGGTTTGCAATTTTCTCTCCCTCTGACGGGATTAGCCGCCTTTCCTCCAATAGCAGCTGCTCTGCTCGCTGATTTGGTGCCTCTTCCGAATAAAAATGACTGCTCCCCCCACCCCACCCTCCCCTCCGCTCCTTCACACCCCCACAGGAAATTCTGTATCTACTACTTTGGCATCGTCTTTCTGCTGGCGTCTCCTCTCCCTCACCAAGGATTTCGTTAGAATCTTGTTTTCAATGCTGAGCTAGAGAGTGCCTCATCGCTGAGCATGTGCAGAGTTCATGTCAACAAGTCCTATCCCCCCTAAATATCTGCAGCCCTTTGCAACCCAACAAAGCTAAAATCCATCCATGTTTTTTTTCATGCACCTGATGAAGTGGGGCCAACAAGTCTAGATAATCTTATGCTACACCTAACCTTTAAGTTGCCACAAAATTCTTGGTTGTTTCTGCTAAAGCTCTGGGTCATGTTCTGATGTCTTTGCCTTGACTAATGCAGCCTTTTTTTTTTCCTCAGGCCTCCCCTCAGCACATCTCAAACTCTACTGCCCAAGGCAAGGTATTTACCATAGTCCTATATCTCAGACCATATCTCTCAGGGACCTCCTCGAATTCTTTCTCTAGTGTCCTGTCCAGTGCAAATTTCTTGCCTTACCCTGAAAAGCTTCCTATGATTTTGCTTCACCCTTTCACCTCTTAGTGTCTATTATCTCCCTGCTGGTACCCCACTCTCCAACTCTAAGATCTGCAATATACCACACCAAAGGCCCTTGGTCTCTATCCTTACTCTGGCCCATGGACTGACACATCCCTAAAGACTGGGGCCTGTTGTGGACTCCAGTTCCGACAAGGCGATATCAGCCTTGAATTCCACTCGCACACTGCTGACAGCTGAGATTCATGCTCTGACATCATTGATACCTCTCTGATGGTCCCAGGCATAGCAACTTAATTAGGAGGGGAACCATTGCCATCTTCAACGAAGCTGTCCTCAACAGTCTGAGTTCCATAGCTTTGCTCTCAGTTTTGGACAAACAGGGATACTGGTTGCCATCTTGTTTAGACAGTCCTATAATGCTGGTTGGTTGATTTCCCATTGGTTTGCTGGATTTTTGTCTGGCTTTGTAGCTGTTTATATATCTAGTTATATTTGTAGTTCTGGTATTTTTGTGCTGCTTACTGGTAGTCTTTGTTTATATTAACTGTGGGTTGGTTGGGCCATCTTAATTTAATATGGCGCATTAGAACATTAAATGTCCCTGAACATGCACACGATGTTAACTCTATTTTTCATCGGCACCCTCATCAAAACCCACATTTCTGCAAGGGTGGCGCGGGCCGGGAAGGGGCCTAGGATATCAGCACTGATATTTTATTTATTTCTTATTTATTTCTGTATTTATATACCTTATATGTAATTCTTATCCTCAGATGTTATCCTCAGATGTTATTCAAGGCGGTTTACATAGGCAGGCTTATCTAGATCTGATAAGGATCTTTACAATATTGTTCTGTATAAAAAGGTAAAGGTATCCCCTGACAATTAAGTCCAGTCGTGTCCGACACTAGGAATTCCAGCTGGTTTCCTCCATGGTGTAGTCATCTTCACTAGCTGCTGAACACAAGCCTCCAGCTCTCCGCAGGACGCTACAGATCATGCTGAACAGAGAAGCATTTTTCCAGTTGTCATCATTCTGTCACTGACATTCTCAGCATTCCAGTCTGTTCTCTCACTGCACCAAGCAACAGCGACTCCTCTCTGCCACCGAGGGTCATGACAGCTTATCAGTGACTTCCTGGTCTCCCTTCCAGCATGAAAACTGACTGTTCCTACTTAGCTTCCAGCAGTCTTCAGGCAGTTCAACCTCGGGACCACCCCTCCCCACCCCCTCCCAGCCTGGGCCAATCAATGCCCCCCCTCGCCCCTCCGTCGCTGTCCCGTGATCGGCATGGGACTTACCTGCAGCGGCCGAAGTCAGGTACGTTCCACAGTGGTGTGAATGGTGCCAGCCTCCGTGTCGGTGCCACTTACACCCAAGTTGTCGAAAAAGTGTCTTCCAGCACTTTTGCAACGCTTTAGGGCAGGCAGGCATGTGCTCCTCCAACCTAAAGTTATGCAGGATTGCGCCATAACTTTGGAATTTACAACCACAAGAAGTGGTGATGACTACAAATTTAGATAGCTTTCAAAGATAAACTCATGGAGGACAAATCCATCAGCAGCTGTTTGCCATGATAGCTAAAATGAGCCTCTTGTTCAGAGACTGTATACCTCTGCCTTCATACAGTACCTCTGGTGGCGGTTAACCTTCATGTCCTGTTTGTAAGGCTGCTTAGACCTTTGGATTTTTATCTTCCCAAGACCTCCTGACACCTGAGGCAACTTATGACAAATGCTGTCCCTCCCCGCCCCCTTCCCCAATGATGGGCCAGCCTCTGCTCCTCCCACTCTCCAATTTTCTAGCTCAGCACTCCCCTCCCCTCCATGCGCATCACTGGAGTGTGGCGGGGGGCAGACCGCCGTGGGGTGACGTGCACAAAGGGTGACGCGTGCCCCTGCGCGCGGCGCCCCCCGCGCGCATCACCTCCGCTCCAGCAGAAGGCCACGGAGAGCGTCCGCCCCCGGCGGAGGTCCACGGCCTTCGGACGAGGCCCAATGAGGTTTTCGCGCCTGCGCAGACCGTTTCTCAGGGCAAAAGGGCAGCCCTTGCCATCAGGAACGGTCTGCACATGCGTGAAAAAGCTAAAAGTTCGCATTTTGACGCATTGGGCCTTCGTCAGAAGGCCCAGGACAGCCGGCCGGGGATGATGTCATCGGAGCCGGCAACAGCGGGGGGTAAGGTAAGCAGGGGGGTAGGGGGTAGGGCGAAGGCGGCGCGGTTTGGGGTATGGGAGTCAGGGGGCCTCATGGAGGGGCTGACCCTGAGCAGGACACTTCAGCTGAATATTTAGCCCTTTGAGCACAGAAAGCAAAAGAAAAGTGTTATTTCCCCTAAATCCAGTGGAGAGTTGTTTATTATTATTATTAATTATTATTATTATTTAAAAAGGAAGAAAAAGAAAACAGTTTATTGTGCTGAAATATTCATGATGCTTGCCTTCTTGGCACCATGACAAACAAATTAGGGTGAGGAGATCCATTTTGGCAAACAGCAGTTCATTCTCCTTGAGTGTAAACCATTCCTTTTTAATTAATAGTCATTAGACTGAAAGAAGCCTTTACTTGGGTTTAGAGAATGTGCCACTTGGCTGGAAAGGGAGCTCGCTACAAACACCATTTTATTTTATTATTATAGTTTGTTTGGAGGGGGGAAAAAGCACCAGTGCCTAAGATTTTCCCTCCAGAGCAAAATTCGTTTAGAATACATGGTAGGATGAAAAGCAGATCACTGTGTTTCTTTGCCTGATGGGTCAGAACTCTTTGCAACCAAGCTTCAGAAGTAGGGAGGAGGATGTCATTTCCAAAGCTCTGCTTCTCGAGCCACAGGCTGTGGGGAATCTACTTCCAGGGCATATCCTCCTTGCTTAAACTGAAGTCCACATCAGTGGCATCACTAGGGAGGTGTGTGTGTGTGGGGGGGGTGCAGTCCTCTCTGGGTGACACCCTTGGGGGGGTTGACACCACTAGTGGCCAAAATTATGGAAACATTTTGGAAAATTTGTATTTATGAATAATACAATCATGTGAGCACAGGGTCACACTCCTTGATTTCCAACAGCACTGTAGAATGAAATCAAGGAGTGATGTTGTGCTCACCCTGTATATCATTGGAAAGGAAATTTAATGTTTCTTTTACATTAAATGTAATGTAGGAATGTAATGAGACAAACCTTGTTGAATTCTCTGTATTCTATCAAAAGTTATGGCCAAATAACAGGAAAAAGAAAATGCATCAGAACAAAAAGTGGATTTCCTTAACACAAAACTGACCAATGAGACCGATTGTTTTGAGAACCAATGAGGTGTTGTTATGTCAGCATGGGACCAATACAGTGTTAGTATGAGTCAGTCTCATTTCTATGTATCAGAGCTAATACTAGAACTCTTATTCAGTTCTGTGAGGGTGCTTCTGTCTCTGGTAAGTAAACCTATCAACTGTTCACAGAAGGTAAAGGTAAAGGTGACCCCTGACAATTAAGTCCAGTCGTGTCCGACTCTAGGGTGTGGTGCTCATCCCCATTTCAAAGCCGAAGAGCCAGCATTAGGACTGCAAATCATTGTTCATTAACATAGGTTCATTATGTTCATTAACATAACATATTGGATCATCGTCCTGTTCTGAATGGGGGTTCTCCTGGATGCGCAGCTGCTCCTGGATTCCCAGGTAGTGGCCGTAGCCAGGGGGGCTTTTGCCCAGCTTCGGCTGGTACGCCAGCTGCGATCGTACTTGGATCGTGCAGACCTGGCCACAGTGACCCATGCCCTAGTGACATCTAGACTAGATTACTGCAATGCACTCTACGTGGGGCTGCCTTTGAAGACTGTTCGAAAACTGCAACTAGTGCAGAATGTGGCGGCCCGGTTGGTTGCCGGGGCTTGTCAGTTCGATTCAGTCGGACTGTTGCTTTGGCGGCTACGCTGGCTGCCGGTTCGTTTCTGGGCACAATTCAAAGTGCTAGTTTTGACTTTTAAAGCCCTTAACGGCTCGGGTCCAGGGTATTTGAGGGAACCCCTCCTTCCTTATAATCCGACCCGTACTCCGAGGTCATCAGGAGGGGCCCTGTTAACCATGCCGCCATTGACAGAGGTGAGGGGGATGGCGGCGTGGAATAGGGCCTTCTCGGCAGTGGCGCCCCAATTATGGAATTGCCTCCCCCTGGAATTAAGAACGCTCCTTCCTTAGAGACCTTTCAGCAGGGCCTTAAGACATTTTTATTTAGATGAGCATTCAATGTTTGACATGGTGGGCTGGCTTTTTAATAAATGGCTTTTAACAAATGTAAATATAGGTGACCCACTGGGGCTGTTTGTTTTAATTGTTTTAATTCTTGATTTTAAATGTATATATGTATTTTAACTTTTTTTATTGTAAGCCGCCTTGATTGCCCTTGTTGGGAAAAAGGCGGGGTATAAATTCTTTAAATAAATTAAATAAACAAATAGTGAGGGCCCAATCCTATCCATCTTTCCAGCTCTGAGGCAGCCATGCCAATAGGGCGTGTGCTGCATCATGCAGTGTGTGTGTGTGTGTGTGTCTGGGGGGGGGGGCAGTCACGGAGGCCTCCTCAAGGTAAGGGAAGGTTTGCTCTGAGAATGTTACCCTGTCACGTTTAGGACTTGACATTTGAGAAATGCCGCATAGCCTGAAATTTGGTGCATTAGGAAGAATTTTGAGGGGCTACCATGTTCATGTGCCATGCACGTGTGCAACCACCCCCACCATTGCTTTAGTTATGCTTATCATCACAGAGTGTTTTCACTCAACAGTCAAAGTGCTTGAATTCTCATCTTTGATTCCTGGTGTCGTGCTTGTTCACAAGATCCAGCTTTTCTCCATTTTAGGCATTCTTGACTCCACCTAGCACAGGAGAAGACTGTGAAAAACTTACCTGCCTACTTAGTTGGGATGCTAATGTACAGCTCTACAGTGATCATGCACTTTCAGTACTGCACATCTGTTCACAGGTGATACATAAAATCAGATAACATTTTTACTGAAAGCATCATTCTTCCTTCCTTTATAGCCCTCCACCAAATTAAAAACTGTACCGAAGTCCGATTGTTGGCTTAGCTTTTGCATCAAGGCAGAGGAAAGGTAATTATAAGAATCAGTTTAAGTTTAAATGTTAGTGGCTAAGCCAGATCTTTTCTGTTATTCTGTACTTTTCTTTCTTCTTTTTTTTCTTTTCCTGTATTGTTTTTTTATGTATTATAATAAAATAAAAATATTTTCTTAAAAAAGGCAGAGGATCCCATTACAGGAAGCTGGACTAGATGGGCCTTTGGCCAGATCCAGCAGGGCTCTTCTTTGTTATGTTATAACATATAACATATGTTATGTTAAGGTGGAGTTTTTGAAACACCCATCTCTTTATACATAATTTCTGGGGCTCCCCTTGAACCTCATAGACAGAGTAAGAGACACATTGAAAGAAACAGAATCAATCAACCAACCAACCCTGGTGCTTTTGTAAAGCTCTTTATTTAAGGTCACCATTAAGATTTAAAAGGGAGGTGGGTGAAAAACCAACATGCGCATTGCTGCTCTCTACAGTGAGCGCTGTGAATATTTGATTGCACACCTTGATTCCTGTCGAATTAATTAGACTTTAATAATTGTATGCACAAATCTGTGTTTTCTATAGCAAGGGAGATGAAAAGGTACAGCAAGCTTAGTCCCACCCGTGAGCTCAGTTTTCCTGCCTCTCTGGTGTCTGTTTCCCCTGCTTTTTCTTCAGGGTGAGCGACTTACATACATCAGTCTGTTCATTCAAGGGGGGGGGGAGGAAGTACACTGACTCCTTAAAGACTGCAGCAAGAGTCTAATCATGCCTTTTCAGGAGTGAGTCCCACTAAATTAAAAGGATTTTACTCTCCCAAAAATGTGCATAAGTCTGAAGTTGTGCAATACAATTCTATGCATATTTACTCAGAAACCAGTCCCACTGTGTTCAACAGGACTTACGCGGGTGTGAGTGTGCATCAGTTCCAGTTTTCATCTTTGAAACTGAGTAGAAGAAAAAGCAAGTTCTTCAGTCTCGCTGTTCTTTAAAAGAGATGAGCACAGTTGACACCAGTGTAGAGAAAAAGTGTGCACCAGTGTGCACACAATAGATTTTTGCAGTACAGGTGGGCCCCCATATCCACTGATTTCAGTTATCCATGGATCGTGGGGACCCCCCAGGCTTTAACTTTTTTTCCCCAGTAAGCTTTGTTTCTTCCTTAAAGAAACAGGAGAATTACAGGCAAGTAGAACGAGGCTAAGTACTAGAGAGGCTCTGCAAGGTTAACAGAAACCTTGCAGAGCCTCTCTAGGACTTAGTCTTGTTCTACTTGCCTGCAATGAAGGCTGCTTCTCTGTTTGTTTTAAGGAAGAAACAAAGCTTGCTGAAAGAAAAATAAGAGCTGGGGGGGAGCATGCCTGCCTGCAGGGGAGGCAGGGTGGGAGGGCCCTCAGGAAACCATGGAGGGGGTGTTCGCTCTTATCCATGGTTTCAAGTATCCACGGAGGGGCCTGGAACATATCCCCAGCAGATATGGGGGCCCACCTGTATTTTCTACAGGGTGGTTGGTAGTCCACCTCTTTTGTGGTACCCCAGCAGCAGGCTGCATCAGCTTCCCCTGGAAAAAGTCTCCATTCCAGCACTGCTTCCAGATAGGCTGCGTCGACCTAGAGGTGAATATGGTTGCAATCATTAGTACAGCAACCAAAGGGTAGTGCGATGTGTGCAATGTGTCTGGAGTAACAGAAGTCTTAAGAACTGAAATCAGAAGACAAGGGGTGTGGTGTGGTAGACAGGCCAGAGTGTTGAGTTTGGCAATGAGAAATTCGAGTTCAAATCCCCTACTCAGCCATGGCTCATGGCTAGAGGTGTTTGAAAATGGTTTTATTTTTTCATAGATTTCAGTGTTTAACCAAAATGGAATTGCAGAAAGTGGTGTTATGTGTTTTTATTCCATTTTTCCCCCTTTTATCAATTGTAAATGCTTTAAAATTGTACTGGGTATGTGGTATAGGTTGTACAGTGTCAGAAAATTTAGAATGACCCAAAATACACGGTTTTGTTTTATTTCATTTTTTCGCAGAATTTTTTTTAGCAGAAAATGGTGTTATATGTTTTTGTTTCGTTATCACCATTTTCAAACACCTCTACTCATGGGTCATTGAGTGGAGTTAGCAAGTCACCACCTTGCAGCCTAACTGAGGTCACAGGGTCCTTCTGAGAATAAAATGATGCCACTGTGTGTGTGTGTGTGTGTGTTTTAACGTGCTACATAAAGACAGAGATAAGATGTCATACATATATCCAATTCCAGACTGGAAGATTTGGAGGCTGTTCTCATTTACTTGGGAGTAGGTACACCCCATTGAACTCAGTGGGAATTACTTCTGAGTAAATGTGCATATAGGATCAGGCCATATGAACTGAATGCCATTCATACCTTCATCTGATTTCCAACCTAATTTTATTCATGACAGAAGGTAGCTCATATTCTTTTAGGCTTACTGGCCAGTTTCTGGTGGACCAAATGTTGCCCCCTTTACTTGGTGATATGCCAGTCCCTCCTCCTTCCACTCACTGGGCTGGAAAAGGAAGAGGGGGTGGAGTGTAGGAGGATGTGTGGAAGAGAGGAGAGTGGTGGGCTAGAACAACTCTAATGCTCTAGCCCACCATCTCTTCTTCTCTACATTTCCTCCTCTGTCCCCCTCTTCCTTTTCTAATTCAGGGATTGGAAGGAGGAGGCAAGGAGTAGTTGAGGTGAGTGGGCGTCCTTCACCAACCTGCTGCCAGAGGCAACTGCCTCGGTCATCCTCATAAATGGGCAGGCCCTGCCTGTTGGTGCAGAGCACTCTGGTAAAGAATGGTCAATAGATGGACCTTAACTTGATCCAGCAAGGTTGTTCTTATATTACTCAGCAAGATCTCAACCTCAGGATCACGGGACACAGAATATTTATGTCTTAATGGTTCAGAGACCTGGAGTTGGCACTCTTGCTTTATAAGTTAAATCATGTACACCATGGGGAGCCTAACAAACAAGACGCAAGACCATGCAATGTGGGACAGCAGCCCACTCCTGCTGTAAAACGAGAATGTCTGGCTGTTGTGGTATTTTGTTGCTGTTGTACTTAGCATAGAATATTTCTTTTCTCTTTCCTTCTCTCTAGTGTTCATATCAGAAGCAATTACGAATTATGTTGTATTCATAAGCAATTTCTGCAGACATCTCTCTCTTTCTCTCTGACATCTTGCAGCTCTCTGGTAAACGATGTTTTTTTTAAAATATGGTATAACAACTGCAATCAACAAACTCATTGCTTTAAGGACACAATCTGCTGAAGAAGCCCCATTGAAATGAAGGGGGGGGGAGCTGTGCAAGAACTACCAAGCTCTCGTTCAGTTTTGTTTTGTTTTTTAAACCCAGTGGGTTAGAACCAAGGAATGTGAACAGAAAGAAAATGGCCATTAACACTATTCCACCAACCCTTGTGCAAAAGTTCTCCTGCAGCAATCTCCTGTAGCTTCTATAGCATCTCTTCCGCTTCCGTTTGCACCAAAAAAAAAAAAATGACATAAGCTCTTGCACAAGTGGTAGAACATATTTGGAACTTTTTACTTTTTTCATACGGTGTTCTAGATCAACGAGGAAACCTGTCCCTTCCCTGAGAAGATGCCTTCCGCATGCAGAAGTGCACCTTTAGATCCAACCCATCAGTTGCCTCCAAGCTCAGCTATTTCAAAATACAGAGCTATTTCTAGAGCACTAAAATGGGGAGGGATTGTTTGGGTGGGTGGCAAGAGTTCACAGCATGTTCAAACAGCTGTACAGATATGAGTGCATGAAGAATACAGAATGCAAGCACCAGATTCAAACATGAAATGCCTGAAATGCCAAAAATGCCCAATGGTAGCAAGCCTTATGCCTGCATCTTTGGAAAGGACAAAGGAGAATTTGCTTCTAAGCATGCATGTTTAGGATTGGGCAGTGAAGTGGCAACCCTTGCCATCTGATCCTAGACCCCAAGCCTATGCATGTCTACTTAGAAGTAACTTCCATTATAGTCAATGGGGCTTACTCAGAGGTATGTGTAGATAGGATTATAGCCCTATGCATGTTTATGCAGGAGAAATTCCCAGGTACTGTACTTCAACAGGAGTGTACAAGATTGCAGCCTAAACATATTCACTATGAAATAAATTCGACTGAACTCAGGGAAGGAGACATTATTCCCAAGAAACCTGCTAGGGGTCAGTCTGCACAACTGAGATCCTCACTTTCCAGTGCTGATGCAGCTGTGCCAACAGGGCGCACACACACTGCATCCTGCAGTGAGGGTCTCTTCAAGGCAAGGGAGGATTGGGCTGTAAGCCACTGACTCAAACCTAAGATCCCTTGCAGGTTTACAGAACCTGGGAGCCTTCAAGTCAAAAGCAGTACATAAGTCTTTCACAATGTTCCACTAGGGCAGGGGTGTCCAACCTTCCACCATTAGGGCCTCTGCTTTCTTAAGAGTTGTGTAGAAGACCGAATCGTGGCAGCTGCAAGTGCTGATGGTGCTGCTAAAGCAGCTGCACCTGCTGAAATGCCCTCACCTAGACAGCCATTAAAAGGCCAAGAGCATTCATGTTGAAAGGTTAACCACCCCTGGACTAGGGATTCAGTCAGCCTCTCTGTTTTGCTGCCTGTCAGATACTGGCAGCTCACAACATATGGCTGATGGGCAGCATTAGGTTCAGTAGGCTGCAAAACTGGCCATCCAAGATGTGTTTGTGTGTCCCTGCTAATGAACTAATCAAGTAAAGAAACTGCTTTGGCAAAGTATCAGGGGATGGGCCCATAGGTAGCATTAATTCATGGGAAGATCATCATTACAGAATTGTTTTCAGTGTCATTATTATAGTTATTAGTATAATAGTATTACACCATTCACCCAAATGCTCCAGGGGACATAAAAAACACTCAGATAATTGAATGCACAGATAAATGGGAAGGCACTTTTCCTTACAGACACATTGGTACTAGTCTCCAGCACAGGGTTAAAGGAAGATGCTTTCTACTGAGTCAGGTCATTGGGCCACATACCTCACACTTGTCAACACTGACTGGCTGCAGCTGTCCAAGGTAGACAGGCATTTCCCCGACCCTTCCTAGAGACATCAGGGAGAGAATGAACCATTTGGACCCATTTGTGTGCAAAGCAAGTGCTCGACCACTGAGCTACACCACTTCCCTTACACAGAGTTCATTTTGCTTATTTTAAACAGTGAATGTTCAAACTCGTAGTGCAATCCTATGCATGTCTACTCAGAAGCAACTGCTATCAAATTCAATAGGACCTACTCCCAGGTAAGCCTAAGATACTTTGCACAAGCAATGCTATGGGCAGTTTTTAGTCCAGCAAGTACGTATCACTTGTGGATGTCATTGCATGCAGTACAAAAAGCAAGAGAGAGCCATCTCAGAGCTGAAATGCCCATTCGAGGCTGTCAAAGATTTTCATTTGAATAGCAGGTGCAGGAAATAAAATTGCCAATGTAAGCATCATTGGTGGAAATGACCTAGAAGTTCCAGCTAACAATCATTTGGATAACACGGCAGCTTCTGCAGTATTTTACCATGTATGCTATTTTGTGGCAGTGCCTTGGACTGCAGAAAAAGAGCTTATAGTCTAGCTTGGAGACACCAGGAGCACCAGAAGACATAACTATTCAGCCTGAAAGCCATGGCTATAGCCTTTGAAGGCTTACCCATACCACAAACTCAACTGGTTTCATTTCCTTTGTTTGGGAACCCTGGGAACGGCAATTCTGTTAGGAGACTAGGAATTTAAGTGTTCCTGTCCCCTAACAGAATTGCAGTTGCCAGGGTTCCCTAATCTCCAGGCATGGAACCAACAGGCTAAGATAAATCTTCAAGTGCTGTGGCTGTTGGCATTTAGATTGTGCAGCTACACTTTCTGGTACTCCTGATGTCTCCAAACTAGACTGTAAGCTCTTTGTTTGGAAGCAAGTTTACAACACTCTCACCAAAACTACAATTTCTGGGATTCTTCAGGGAGATGTCATAATAGTAACTGCTATAAGCAAAAGCGGTAGAAATTTGTAATGCAAATATCCTATTCCTGTTCTTAGCAGATGTGTGAAAAACAATGAAAACACATCACTAGTTTTCCACATTGCTTGATTGATAGGGGGCCTGAGGGGGCCCAGCCTCCTTACTTTTTGTGGCTGACCTCTGACCTCCTCTTAAAAGAAGGCTACTGGGGGCATATTTGACACAAATTGTAAGGAGTCAAGGAATGGTGTTTGTGGATTTCATTAGGTTTCATTACCCCTCAATATTTTGGGCACTATTTACATGACTTTTTTCATTTTAGGCAAAATCTGGAGTGTGTGTGTGCGTGTGCGTGCAAGAGGGGGGGAGTTATTGAACATGATGTATGGATTGCCACAGTGAGGCAGATTAAAACAGCCTTCCTGTCCTCAGTGATCCTTGCTCAACCCTGAACAGGGATTATGTCTCTATCCTTCCCAGTAGCCTTTGGGAAGCCTCCGAGCCTGAGTAGCAAGACTCAGCTGTGAATGATGACCCTGATTCAGTCATTTGGCTGGTTTATTTCCCACAATTGATTTTCTTTATTTCCTGCCTTTCTGTCAGCATGGGACTCAAGACAGTCTCCATGGGGTCCCACCACCAATTGCTTAGCTTCAGTAGGGAGGCCTTTCTCCACCCACTCAACATCTGAAATTCACAGGTCTCTCATCTCTACAACTTTACTCCAAAGTCTCACCGAGTTCAATAAGGCTTCCTGGAGTCATATCTGTCTCAGTGGAAGAGCTGCGATTCCATCTGCTTTGCAGGCAGACGGTCTCAGGTGCCACCCTGGCTTCCTCCAGGTAAAACAGTTCTCAGGTACCATTGCAGGGAAGGCCTTTGCCTGAGACCCTGGAGAAACGTCATCTGATTAGGCAGCACTGGGTAGGTGGACCCATAATGGTCTGATTCAGTACTGTATAAGGCACCTTTGTGTGTCCATAAGTGAGCACAGAATTACAGCCTTGGGGATACTCTATACCCATCGCTGGTAAGGAATACTGGCTAAGAGGCTATGAATTAGAAAGGTTTGCTGACTTTTCTCCAGCCTGGGAAATCAACCAGCCCACTGCAAGCATGATCTGAGATTTTTGAAAACACATCTTTGCAACAACAGAAAATTATAGGTATTTGTGAAGAAGAGAGAGAGAGAGAGAGAATGAATATCTGTTGCAGCAGCGGGAAATGTACCTGATTCAAGGGCATTGGAATGACCATAAAACTCTGGAAATGGTCCCTTCATCTGAATGCCTCCAGCTCTTGACTGCAAAACCCCAGAGCCACCGAGGCAGCACTATTAAGGCTATCTAAGCGGAACGTCAGCACGATCCTTCCGAGGCAGAGATATTTAATAGAGTTTCTGACTGGAGCTTAGCCGGGGAATGACAGTCACCATCTCTCTTTCCCCCAAGAGCTGTCCCATCTGACCTTCCCAGAAGTCTTTTCTCAAGACCTCTACAAAAGCTCTTCTGATGGCAGTCCTGAGAGCTATTCACAGAGGGACCAAACTGCATTTCTGGAGCATAACTGGATGGGGAAGGCCCTTCAGAAAACAAGGTCTTACATTATAGTCTGTTAATCTATGTGAACTTCATCACTTCAAAAACTTCCCCAGTTTTATTCTATAGCTGTAATTAACAGCCAGCATCTCAGCCCATTCAGTGCATAGAGCACTGGGTTTAACTCATTCGGGACACCTAATCCCATCCTTGCATGTTGCTGCCTTTCATTGTTTGGCTACTCCTCTAGTCCTGTCTTTATGTATTTACCCCTCCCCCCCATCTATAACTCAGAGACAGGGTGGCCAGATAAAATGTAGGACACAGTGCCTATGCCTTTAACCATTGTAAAGAAGAGGGGATTTTGGCAGGTGCAGCTTTTTGCACCCTTCCATGATGAGCTGCACCTACCAAAATTCCCTCTTCTTTACAATGGTTAAAGGTATAGGCACTGTGTCCTACATTTTATCTGGTCAACCTGCTCAGATATTGATTTAGAGGTGCAAAGCACTGAGAGGAAATGCTATGTAGGAGAATAAAACTCAATTTTTACCTTTCCAGCATTTAAGTTAACTTCATCCTGACATTTAACTCCTGCAATACCCTTGAGTGCCTGCAAGTCATTAACAGCAGAATCCTAGGCATGTCTACTCAGAAGTAAGCCCTCCTGAATTCAATGGGACTTACTCCAGTCCCAAGTAAGTGGGTATAGGCAGGGCCCATGAGAGGGGAGTAAAGGGAGTAAATTGTACCCCGGTCCAGGGTCAAAAATGGGGCTTGGGAGCCAAAGGAGGAGATCCAGAAATTTCCTGGGATCTCAGCTGGCCTTATGGAGAGGCTGGTCCAACCGGGAGGGCAGGTACCTAGCAGGTAGACCTGGGAGCTGCATCGGGAAGCCTGGTAGACCTGGGCTCCAGAGACTTTCCAGGTCGTTGCTGCCCTCCCCTGTCCTATTTTGCCCCTCCCCCTTTGAGAAGGGCCCCCCCCAAAAAAAAACTTTGTACCCTGTGATAAAATTCCTCTCAGAGGCCCTGGGTACAGGATTGCAGCCTTCACCCATCCTGCAGACTGCAGGCTGCAGTCGCTCTCTGCTCTTCAAGGCAGTGCTCTCCTCCAAAGCACGACCCCCCCTTCTTTCCACATCCATACTTTTATCGAGCCCCTTTATTAACAATCTGCAACAACCCCCGTCTTCCCGGTGATTTAATCGCCCTCTTCTGCCCTCACTGCAGCCCACTCTCTGCACTTTTGTCACTGCATTTCACTCTCTCAGCGCTAGCCTTGGGCGAGAAAGGAAGAAACGATGGACTCGTTCGTCCGTTCACACAAGCAGGTTGGCCACTTTTAGTGACTGGCTCTGCCACGTCAACGTGCACGTGTGAAGGGACCATGGCACGGCAGGTCTCTCATCGATCACGGGAAGAACTTTCCTACTGCGCACAACGCTTGTTGTGCTGGTCTTCATCCGCTGCTCGTGCCCGGAGTAACCAAGGGCTGGGAAATTTCAGCGACCTCCAGGCAGCCCGACGGAGGTGTGAGTGAACGAGAGACGCGAGAGGCGTCATGTGAACCATGTAAACGATGGACTGATCTGATCAATACAGCCACCAAGTGGGGAGGAGGAAGAGAAAAGAAAAGAGAAGGCTGTTGCAGCAGATCAGCTTCCTCTGAGAAGTCCGCGACCGAGTCCGTTACCTTGCAAAGAGAAGGACGTGCAATCGGCGGGATGCGTCCTCCACATCAGCTCGGGTCGCGTGGGGAGGAGGAGGACGTGAACGAAGCCCGGGGACCAGGGATCGTGCTGCTCAGCCAGGCACTAGAAGCAAGCCGCCGCCGTTCGCTGTCCCTGCCTGCCCCGCGGAGAGACCTCGCCAGAGCCGCTTGGCCGCGTCGTTTGCCTCCCCATCGAGTTCAAAGCATCAAGCCCTGGAGCCGCAAGCAGGCAGGAGCTCCTCGCCTCCTCCCCCCGCCGTCTCCGCGATGCTTGAGTCAGTCCCCGGGTGCCGGGAAGGAGTCAAACCGGATTGTGGATGCTGCAGTTGACAAGCCGGTTGTAGCCTGAGTGGAAGATGCACTGTGTGCGTGTACTGGGGGCCAATCTAGCCATTCATTAATAACCACTTTATTTAACAACCCCCCTCCCCCAAGGGATCAGAAGTGTCAAAGGCACCGAGCATGAAATCGCCCCACCTACACAGCCCTGTTAATAATCAGGCATTGTTGAATGCGATTTGGCCGCACTCTGGGAGTAAGGTTGCAGTCCTGTGCACACTTACGTGGGAGTAAGCTCCGTGGGAATCATTTCCGATTCCGAGCGAACGTGAATAGAACTGGACGGCACCGGGCTGCCATTCCATGCACGTTCGCTTGGGGGCAAGACCAATTCAACCCAATGGGGCTTAATTCGGAGTAAGCATGCATAGGATCGGGTCACAGCACAGTCGTCTTAAGTGCGGTCTCCTGCTTCATTGGCTCGTAGATCGGGCTGTTAGCCTGTTACCACAGTTGAAAACGTGTCGCAAAAGGGGGGGGGGTGCGGGTGAAGTTGCGGAGGAAGGGCAGGGCAGAGAGAACGAAGGTGCTCTCCTAGCAGACGGAACGCGAGTGCAGATATTAGAGCCATTTCTCTGTGAGCTGGCAACGTGTTTGTGCAGCCTAACAGATGTGCACCGCCTGTCTTGGTCCACTTGGTATTTCATAACATACGCAAACAACGCGGGAACTTAAGTAGCGGCACGGGTCGGATACATGGAGATAGATTGACACACACACCCCTCTCCCTCCCCGCGCATGGCCTGTAGCAAAGTACTGTATAGATATCGGCTCTTAGGGTAAACACTAAACAGAATTGTTCGTAGATTTCCTGCAAACTGACTAAAAATTCTTAATCCAAGAAGTCCCGGTCTTGCCAGAACACAAGCGCATGAAAAGTTGCGGGAACGGGGTGTGCGGCGTGAGCGCCAAAGGGGTTCATTTAAAAGGTGAATTAGCCGCAGTTTAACACCCAATCAATTCCCTTTGTTCCTTGTAATTCTAATGACACCCAAGACAGGGCCTCCTAGGAGGTGCGGGGTCCAGGACAAATCAGCCAGTATGGGCACTCTTAGCCCGCCTGTCTCTGAGGCGAGGTACGCCCCCCCAACTTCCTCCCCCCCACAGGGCCCCCTTTTTGACCCTGGACCAGGGTACAATTTACCCCCTTTACCCTCTTCTCATCATGGGCCCTGCTCTCCCCCCTTGGCATGCAAAGTGCGCCAAGCCCCAGGGGAATGAATCCTGCCCCTCTTTTCTTAACTTTTTTTGCTACTACCTTGGCGGATGGCGCCCCGCCCCCCTGCTTCAGCAGCGGCAGCCCCCCCCCCCATTTTAGCTAGCTTTTTGCTGCCTTGGGGTGGAAGCGGTGATTGGGCACTCCCCCCCCCCCCACAAACGGGGTTTTATCCATTCTATCCCTTTACTGAAGGGTCAGCTCTGCGCCCAAATCACCTCCTTTGAGGAAAAGGCAGTGCGAAACTGTAATAATTCATTACGCCGGCCAGCTATTGCACGTAGAAGCAGGGACCCGCATGACCTAGTGCCCAACTGCCCAGGTTGAAGTCGAACCAGACAAGATTAGGAGGAAGCATTGAAGATAAGCGCGTCACCGTTTGCCTCAAACACTTTCACGAAGAGACTTCAGCACCTGGACAGTTCCAGACCTCTTTCCCTTAAAGCAGTGATGGCGAACCATTTGGGCTTGGTGTGTCAAAATTTTTGAAAATGCCTAACTTGACTCTGCTGGTGTGTCGCTCCCCCCCCCCCAATTTTTAATAGTACTTTGACTATTGCTACTTTTAATAGTAATTTTGAATTGAAATGAACTGAAAACAACTATAGAACACATTGCATTTTATTTAACATCTATTAGTAACTTTTTTGTTGCTGAGTTTTACCAGATAATAAAAGAGGTCTTCCAAAAACCTCTGCCCTAAATGTTCAAGACCAAGTCTGTAAAACCTTTGCAAAAATGTAAGGTGTGTCGGGGCCCTGGGGTAAACACTGGTGTGTCAACCCAAATGGCCTCGCGTGTCACCTGTGACACGCGTGTCATAGGTTCGCCATCAGGGCCTTAAAGTGTACCCAGGGCCTCTTCGCTTGGAGAGCTTCTAAGGATGTTGTCGTGAACTGCTTATGTTATGTTACAGAATTTAAAAAAAATGTTTTGGAGTGATGGTTATCAATATTACCGGTAGGTCAACTGATTTATGAAATGCAGAATATGGGCATTCAAAAACGGCACTCATACTTTGCCCCTAGGGCACAATGCCTGACCTGGGATTGAACAACAAGGGTCTTAACAAACGTGATGAAGCTCTTTGAATGGGAGGCCTAGAAAGTCAAGTGGGCACCTGAGAGGGTCAGGCGACACCCTCCCCCCTTTTGGGCAGACAGTGTGAACTGGCAGATTCCAAGAGGCAGAGAGGGTTAGGAGTTGATCAGAGAAACTCAGCAATGGATGCCCAGAGAATGAGCTGGCAGCTAGTAGCAGACACACTTCCAAGATGTTGCATGTAGCCTGCCCATGTACACCACCTTGGATTAAAGTTGGAGGAGAAATCCAATGACCAAGAAAAGCGGTATATAAATACTGTATATATTATTATTATTATTATTATTATTATTATTATTATTATTATTTATTTATTTTCAGGAGTGCACTACAGTACTTAGCTGAGTTAGCTCTATCCATGAAGCCCAAGCCTGGGTTGTGCTACAGCTCCTGGAACTTCTGATTACTCCGAGAAGCAAGGAAACGAACATTTAACATCTGAACCTTTATGTTTCTCATTGTTACTGCTTACTGGGAGCCAAGTGCCATTGATTCCCATGTGACTCACTTGAAGGTAAGCAAGTCTAGGAGGATCAGATGAGTTTGATAAGTTTGCACCCTCTCTCTCTCTCTCTCTCTCTCTCTCTCTCTCTCTCTCTCTCTCTCTCTCTCTCATGCTTGCTATTATCTTTGCAGAATGGAAAGTAATAAATTGATTTGGTTAGAGATATTTTGGATTAAAACAAACAGGCAGTAGTTGTCAATTTATCCACATAAAAGAGATTTTTAACAGGACAGAGAGACACAGCTAAAATCAAGATAGAATGTTTTTCCAAACAGCTGAGGTGCACACTGGAAATCAGTTAGTACAATACCCTCTAACACACTGTAGCCATCCTGTCTAATCAAAATGGACATATCCTCTCCTGTCAACAATGCATGATCAAATGAGGATTTTAATCTGAATTAGTGGTAATGAGTGGTGAAGAGGTGCTGTAGTTAATCTAGATTATTTTGTGTTGAATACAAGGGTACACTCATGTGAGGCACTGGATAATCAGATAGATACTGTGGATATAGGCTTCAGGGAACTCTTCATTCTTCGTTATAATAAATAATTATAACTGGGAAAGCACACCACAGTCAGCTGCATTTTAGTGAAGTAAGTCCCCCAGTGCCCAATGGGACTTACAGCCAATCCTGTGTATTGAATTAAGTCCCATTCTAGTCATCAGGGCTTACTCCCAGGTAAGTGTACACATTTACTTGGGAGTCAGTCCTATTGAGCTCAATGGTGCTTACTTCTGAGTAGATATGCATATGATTGCACTGTGTAGCAAGTGTGTCTCAAGTTTTTAGCAAGTGCTACAAGCCTGTGTAGCAAGTCTCTAGCAAGAGTGTATAGGAGTCGCATTGAAGCCTTCATGTTCTTATATGTCAACTTTCTTAACCATTGGATACGCTTTCTCGTGGCTTTTTAAAAAACATATCCCAAAGAACTCCCCCCTTTTCCTTGACTTTTCTAATATTGCTCTCTCTACATCTTTTGCTATACAAACCTTTCCCTTTTTGTACCAAGTGGAACAGTCAGTCAGATGAAACTATAGTTTTAGTAGTACTTCAATAGTATTATAGTAGTATTTCAGTAGTACAGTGTATGTTTTATGAATGTCAGAACCCAGTTACATGATCCTGCAACATGGCCTCTTTGCCCATTTCCTTTCAACAGCCTCTCTTTCCTCTATGTTGTTGTTTGCATGTCAATTTTGCTCTGAAGCATAAATAAAGAATGAGAAAGCATTCTCACTTTTTCCCTGGGATTGCTATGCTTTCTAAAACAAGGCATGACTCACTGATACTTTCGCTGTGGAACTCAGCATTATGGGATTGTAATGGAGAATATAGCACTACATTATTAAATGTCATGTAAAACTAGTGATCAACCTGCAACTGGGAGGTACAGCCGAAGTTTGAACTGGTGCAGCAGCCTGCCCTGAACCAGACATTTAAGAAATCGATTGTGATTCAGCAATCACTGGGAGTAATTCAGTAATTGAGTCTTTAGTTTATGGACTCTGGGTTTGGCCATGTCTATCATTTGCTCAAAGGTGTTTTGCTACAGAAGAGTTGAAAAGGAGAGTGACTGTGCTTTGGAATTTGTTGCCTCTTCCATGTAGCAGAGAGCCACAAGTGACAGGCTCTCTGTTATGGAACCCTCTGTTATGGAATCTGTGGAACTCCTTGCCACAGGATGTGGTGATGGCACCTGGCCTACATGCCTTTAAAAGGGGATTGGACAGATTTATGGAGGAAAAGTCCATCACAGCTTACAAGCCATGATGGGATAAGCAACCTCCTGGTTGGAGGAGTAGGTTTTCTCTGTGCCAGGTGCAAGGGAGTGGCAACAGGATACAGGTATCTTGTTGTCTCATGTGCTCCCTGAGGCATCTGGTGGGGCCACTGTGAGATACAGGAAGATGGACTAGATGGGCCTTTGGCCTGATCTAGCAGGGCTCTTCTTATGTTCTTGTGGGAATAAAAATAGAATCTCACTATTCAGGCCTAAATTCCTTTTACAGGGCCATGCCATGTCAGACTGCAGGAAACGGAGTCACATGTTCTAATCCTCCTCCACACCTAAAATCTCTCGTTTTTTTTCTGTTGAAATTTGATGAATGAATTCCAGTTGCACACAGGTGTTGGTAACTTAACTACCTGATTGACACACAAGTCCCTTCTGGAGTTCCCAAGGGTTCCTCCTGGTTGAAAGGAAGAGAAGGATTATATATTCCAGCAGTGTACAGTTAGTTCACTCTTGATTTAACACCCTGCACACAGAAAGCTAGCATGTTACGGAATTTCCCTGACATGCTAGTTTTAAGCAGCTAGTTTTTGTGCAAGAAATCTTTTTCTTTTAATTTTGGGGTAGGAGCATTCCCACAAAGGTTCACCAGTGCTACATGTTTCTCCTGATCCTTAAATGCTTTAAATCCTAGTCAGTTTTCTATTTAGAAAAAAAGGGAAACTAAAAAGCCCAAGCTGGGAAACACAAGTTTTTCACCCCATCTGAAAAATAGGAATATAGTAATTACACTTGTCCAGCTTATAGAATTGTAGAATTAATAATATAATGTATGTGAAATGCTTGAGGAAATACCTAGGCAAGTATCATAGTATCTTCTGCAATTTTATTTTGTTGTTGTTGTTGGATCTATTAGTCCAAATCTTTTCCAGAGTGCAAAATAGCATTTCATTTATATTTATCCTAAAAGCTCATAATCCTCTCTTTTTACGGCAATTATGCTAGAAATGATTTTAAAGTACCCTGAAGAGATCTGATAGCCTTGCTCATTTGCCATCATTAGGGAAATCTAGTCTCTCTTTTTTCTAGAAGAGCTGAAACTTGTCCACAAACATGAGTTTCACAATTCATTTCCTCCTACCTCCTGCTCACTACCCACAATTTTGTGTAATTAGGTTGCATTAAAAGTACATTGCTGATGCAGGTAACCCTTCAGGCATAAGTTATATGCAGCCTTTCCAGTAGAAGTCAACGAAACTGTCTCCAAATGCTTCCTGCATTCAGAACAACCCTCCAGCTATACATCCACTGAATTACTTTACAAAGGAGGAAAGGGACTTCCCTGAAGAGACTGACAACAGCTTAGTACCTCCAAATTGTATGAACGGGCTCAGAAGCAAATTGGCAAAAAGAAGCAAGATATGAAATACTTCAGCACCAATTGATTGACATGTTTCAGCATAGCAGGACATAGTCAGCCATGCTCATTGTGAATACTGAATCCAGTCATCTGATTTCTTCAGCAGGCCTATCTAGATTTTTTAAAAGCTGAGCATCAGAACTAGAACCAGGAATCTACAGCTCTGTGCCCCACAGCTCCATGTGGGGAGTCAAAACTTGGGCAGCCAGCTGGGCACAAAGGGGACCCAAGTACTGCACTGTCTTTGCTCAACCACACTGGCTCTCCTCAACAGGAAGGGCTTTAAAAAGTTCTCTGTTTAGACTGGGACTTTGCTCCAGCAATAATTGTTTTTCTGGGTCTGATGTCTTCCCGCGCCAATTCAGTAGCTCCGACAACGACACAGCATGCCCCCATTGTAGCTTTTTAACATTTATACACAGTGCCCACTGCAGAAGATGGCAAGGTCAGGGAATGGCAAGTTTATTCATTTCAGCTGAATACCCGGCCTGGACAACACATTTTAACAATTAACATTTCTTAAATTAGTCATTTCTTATAGATTTGGAGGTGCTGAACAATGACATTGAAAATTCAAGATTGGCTACGATATGTGAGAGATCTGCAATAGATAGCTCCATAGATGTGTACTGGTAAATGCCCAATGGCACTTACAACACCTATGTACACAATGTGGACGGCTTCTCCTAAACTAGACCAAATCAACAGATTTTATTGTCTTTTTGTTTTCAGCACATTGAAATTAGTAGAGATTAGCTACTTTTCATTTCAGAGGCAAATGTGTGTTGTCCAGTGATATAAGCCACAACAATAAAAATGATCAGGAGCTGCATAATTATGGACAGGATATTGCGCTGATAGAGAAACAAAAAAATCACTTCTTGGAGTCTCCTGCAGTGACTGACCAGTATTTGTGGCACACTTTTCCTGAGGCTTAGAAAGTGATCCTGCATGGACCGTCCCAAATGTGTACTGATGGCCCAGTCTTATTCAACGCTCTGCGGGCACACGGAGACCTTTGCAGCAGCGGAAAGCACTTCCGCTGTCACAAAATGGCTGCCAACAGAGCTCACAGTGCTCCGTTAGCGGCCATTTTAGGAGTTGCAGCACTCCAGAAGTATCAGCGGAGCTACCTTACATATCGGGGTGGGTGCCAACACGTGAGGGACTTGGTGTTCATATTCTTCACAGGTCTGCTGTAAAATCCAGAGGGAAACTTCTGGAGGTGTGGGAATCTGGACGCTCAAGCAGCAGATTCAGCCTGCGCATCTTGGCCCCCACTTTCAATGTTACCATGAAAGGGAGAAACGGAGAGTTAAAAACCTTCCTATTAAGCGACAGCTGAACTGCTTCTTAAACAACTAAGGCTGCAATCCGATGCACACTTTCCTGGGAGTAAGCCCCACTGAACACAACGGGACTAACTTCTGAGTAGACATGCATAGGATTGCACTGTAAATGTATATTGTGCTTATTACCAAAACCTCAATGTAAGGATCTTTTTGAAATTCTGAAGTGTAAGAGAGCTGACCATTTACTAATAATGGCAAACAAAACCCACAACAACACCTCTAACCGTTCATTATTAGAAAGGTCATAACTGAGATTTCTATTTTGTATGTTAATCAGTGTTTTTGATCCATATTTAATAATGTCTGTCAAGCTTCCTGCCTTGTCATTTCGGACAAATGCAGAAAAGTCATCTTTAATAATGTCTTTCCTCATTAAAGTAACACACTAGAAATATTCAGTCTTCTCACCAGGGCTTTGGCCCTAAGGAGTACTTGAGGATGGCCTCCCCCCATATGAAATTGCCTACCTACCCCATGAGATCAAGTGACAGAAGCTACTTGCAAGTCCCACCTCTGCCAGAGGTGCATTTTGCTCTGACATGTGAGAGGGGAGGGGCCTACTCCATCGTGGCACCAAGGAGCTATGAAAGTTGTTCGTTTCTACTGAGTACTTTTATAGTAGCAATGGTTTTTAATTTATTGTTCCCATCATTTTTTTTATGTAAGTCACCTTTTGCTTCTGAAAGGGTAGAAAGGTGGGATATAAATCTTCTAAGTAAATCATATCAAAAAAGAGGGGATGGAAAGAAAGGCAAGAAAACAAGGTACTTTTGGGGAACAACGAAGACAACAGGTTAATCAGGTGAAAAGGTTGGGGCAAAGTTGGCATGGCTATCAAAAGACAAGCTGAAAACAAACTAGAAATATAATGCAACTGTCCGGGTACTTTCCCTATCCTGTACACTTCAGTCCAGGAGACCTATTATTACGCTTACAGCAGGCTGGGCAGGTGTGCACAACTCTCACCTATGCGATGCTCTCAATGAGAGATCAGGGCAAATGTGCAATGGGGGCTTGCTCACTTCACTTTAACAGGGGCACTTGCTGGTTGTCTACCATGCAAGGCAATAGGGTTTGCCAGGCAGCCTCCAAGCCAGGCACCTCTCCTGAGCTTCCGCAAGGTTGCTGCTCAGACCATGCCCTGGGACCATCCTTTCTTTGCATCTCTTCCCGCTTAGCAGCTCTGGGCTTTGTGCTTACAGTTCAGCTTCATGAAGCAATCACTGAGAACATGGATAATTCAGGAAAATTCCAGCCTGTGCCTTTGTTCAACTCTTGTCAGCGGGTATTTTTTCAGAAATTTCCTTTGTACATACTTTATACGCACATCCTTCACTCCAATTAATCTGTTCCTGAGCTTGGGCATATTCCCAAACTTTACATATTATAGTCAAGTCTTCAGTGATGACAGGCCCTTCAGCTCCTTATTGACATTAAAGGAGGATATTTGAAACGATTCTGACAAGCCCCCAAGCAATAAGAAATACCCCCAGGAGCAAGGAGAAAAAGCCAATTACCAGTTCCAGGTAAATTTTCAAGTTATTTTCATACCCAAGCCAGAAAAAGAAAATCCACTGTAACAGACCAAAGGCTACAGTAGTTGGTATCTCACCAATTGTTTCAAATCAAGTGGCTCCTAGACATACACAACATGGAGCTCCAACATGCACAGGGAGCTCCGAGCAAACAGGGGTTTTCCCAGTTCAATTCCATGTCTGCATCATGCATACAAAAGATTTGTTAGATTGTAAATATGAACGACAAACCTGCCTGCCAAGCCTACGCAGGGGAAAACCATTGTGGTTCTTTAGCAGAACTTGGTACCAGAACTCTCTCTCTCTCTCTCTCTCTCTCTCTCTCTCTCTCTCTCTCTCTCTCTCGTTCTGGCTACCTTTAGGGCTGGTTCTTACACCATCAATCCAATCCTACATAACTCCACACAAGGTGATGCAGCTGTGCCAGTGGGTCGTGTGTTGTAACCCACAGGGGAGTTTGAGGTCCCAAAGGTCTCCTCCAGGTAAGGGAACATTTGTTCACTTGTCCAGAAGTAAACTCTCACCGCCTGAATGGGTCTACTTGGACCTGCACCAACAATATAAGTGGTGCAAGTCCACATGAACTTGGGAAGGCAGATCATGGCCTGGAAGGGGGATAGGATTTTGGCGGTGCTGCTGCCGCCGATACTGCCTCCTTCCAAGCCTCCATTTTACCTCTTCTCATTCTACCCCTCCCCACTCCGTTTCTTCCCTCTCCTCACCTTCCTCCAGCCCCTCACACTGACTTACCAGCACCAGAGAACCTGGAGAAATTGCTTGTGTACTACTACCGTGGTCATTTATCCCTTGTGGCAGTGAACCGGCTTCGTGACGTGTCGCCTTTTGCCACAACTGTAAAGAACCTTATGCTGCCGGAACAGCATATCATGGTAGAAGAAACTGTAAGAACTGGTGGGAAAGGGTATATCTTGCTACTGGTAGTGCTTTTTAAAACACATGTAACATGTACACATGGGGGGGAAACAATTGTGTACATAGACCCAATGGTGTGAATGTATAATTCAGCACTAAAAGGAAAATGGAGATGAGGATGAAAGTGCACAAAAGTTTACGATCGCGCTCAAAGACTGAAAAGGGGGGGGTTTTCAAACTGGGTCTAAGGCAAATAGATCACTTGCACTTACACTAGACAGGGGGGATTCTAGGACATGGCATGGGGTTATTGGAATCCCAGTTCTGAGTGCTAGGAGAATTAGGTTCCATAGCTGGACAGGGTGCAGACACTAGGAAGCAGAGAAGATAGGCCAGAATGGAGTCCGTAGCCCTGACAGAAGTCCAACCCTGTGTCACCGTTCTTGGGATCAAAGGTCAGGCCAGGAAACCAATCAGGATGTGGAGGTGGAAGGAAACAGAAAGACAGTAGGGCTCTTAATTGTCTGACATTGGCCAGGTCAGGCACTGGCTTAGGGTCACGCCCATCAAAGGGCCCACCAGGCTGGACCCTGAACCCACAGTACCAGTGGCAGTAGTACTCAAGGTTCTATCAGGGGTGCTATGGGAGGCTTTGCCCCAGAGCCCACAGCAACCTGGCACTGGCCTCGATGGCTGTGCAAGGGCGGACATTTCCACCCAGCCTTCGGCATCACAAGACGTATTGTTCTAAGAAGGTTAGAAGGGAGACTTGGCAAATATTACAGGTTGGGATGTGACTTTTCCCTGCTGCCCTTCATGTGAGTTAGGAAAAAGAAAAAACCAAACAGGCAGGCAATATTCATATTGGACAGAATCCACACATATATTGTACTTGGCTATGCACACCTGAGCATGAAAACGAGCTTGTGAAGAGGTCCACAATGGACTACTGCTGAGTTTCCATATTAAATCTAGGCAGACCACCATCATCATAAAGTTAGCCCAGTTTAGTTTGAACGCTAATGAGGTTTTTTGCTCATTAGTCCTTTGAATGCCTCAGATAGCTCTCAGCTCCTCATTCGCTCTACTTGATAACCCTGAGAGTAGTCCCATTGGTTAACATGCCATCGCTAGGATGCTACTGAGCACAAGGATCAAAAAGTGCAAGGATATTGTGCCTTTAACGCAAGTATGTAGATGGGAAAAGGAGAACCAAACTTGTAAGATAATAAGACCCCCTTCCCCCACCTGGCTGCTATTCTCCTGTGAATTCAGCCAGCCCACTGAATTGCATTGCTCTGAGGCACTGACTGTAAGAAGACGACCCTCCCTTGCTACTGGAAACCATTCCAATATCATCAGCTGTACGGCTGTTTTATTGGCCACACAGAGATTTCAGAACCATTAACAGAGAATAAGACCTCACTAGCTTAGCTTAATTGCTCCCAGGATCCTCTCAATTCATGCCAGGAAAAAAAAGAGTAATGAATCATTGCTATTTATGGAGTACTTCTTCCTAAAGGAAAGAGACAAAAATGGGTCTGTTTTGGGTGGTGGGATGGCATCAGAACATGGAGCAGAGTTCTAGAAAGCCGCTTCAGCCTCCCAAGCCATTTCAGAACTGATCCAAGCTTGGATCCTCCAGGCCAAATATGAAATACGTGTTTTTCCTAACCTTCCTTACTGCACCATCCCTTTCCTAAACCTACAGAGCAGAGGAGTACCAGGGAAGACTTCCAGAAACATCCACAGTAGCTACATTTTGGCCATGGAACGAGAGGGGAACATCAGCATGGACAGTGTTGATCAAGGACACTTGGAAGAAGCTCTGTTTCCCAGTGGCGTCCCTAGAGGGGGGCAGTACTGTAAGTTGCACACAGGTCTACTCAGCGTTACTCAGTGGCCCCACCCACTCGCTGTTGGAGCCATTCCGAGCAGCGAAGGCAACGTACAGGGAATCTCCTGCCCGTTGCCTTCGCTGCTCGGAATGGCTCCGACGGCAAGTGGGCAGGGCCGCCGAGTAATGCTGAGTAGACCTGTGTGCAACTTACAGTACTGCCCCCCTCTAAGGACACCACTGCTGCTCCCCAGGATTCCCAGTGTTACTTGATGCTGGTACACATGCTGGAGCAGCAACAAGAGTCTGACAGTTGGCAGCTGTACTGCAGTGGTTCCCCGGACCCTGCGACCCTCTCCCCACTATTACGCTTGTTTCTTTTATTTATTTATTTATTTATTTATTTATTTATTTATTTTCACCCCAGCATTCTCCCATACATGGGGTTCCCAGGTCACCATCCACTCAGGCACTGACTAGACCTTAGCAAACTGCCATGTGCCCTGCTCAGACCATGCCCTGGGACCATTCTCCTCTGGAGATGCTGGCAAGGAAAGGTCTCAGCAGGTAGTAACCGCAGGGACTGGGATGCTTCTGGCCCCCTACTGCTGGTATTACTGCTGATGGCATTGTGAGCTTGATGAATCAGAATGTGCTTGATTTAAAATTAGGCTAATGCTGAATGACCATCAGGCATCCTCCAGATTAACCCTTCTTAATTGGATCTATTCCAGACTGCATTGGCAAGAGAGAAACCCAATTCTATTCTGTTTCGTTGCTCCAGTCAAAATCATTTGAAATGTCTCTGGTTCTGTAGTCAGGTACTGAAGGGCCAAACGGATACACAAATATTATGGGGTTCTAGAACCCACAGCTCTGTGTTTCAGCAAGAAGGAAGACAATGGGGGATTATCATCTATGTTTAGTGATATCCTTTACAGATGGGCAGCCCAATCCTGTGTAGGATACAGCGGTCGGCCTAAAGGGACAGGGACAGCCTGGGAACAACTCTGGAGAAGGGGATAATTGTCTCCTTCCCCTGGTGTTGGCGGTGGTAGGCCCAATAGGCCTACTCGAATGTGCGCAAGCTCTAGAGCTCGCACACATTACCGCCAACACAGGCGGCGTATCTGGGGCCTGGAGGGAGCGCTGGATACCGGAGATTTCGGCCCCTGGTATCCCTGCCCCCTCCAGGCCCTGGGCGGCCAATAGCCGCCCTCCCTCAACACCCAGTCCGCCCTCCCCCTGCCCCTACCCCAACCAGCGTAGGGCTTACCTGCAGCGGCCGGCACAGGGCCGGGGAAACGACGGGGCAAGCAGCACTGGCGCTGCTTGCTCTCAGGGTGTTGTGTAAGTGCCTTATGGCACTTTTGTGATACCCTGCTTTGGGGCAGCACGTGCTACATTACATACACAGGATTGCGCTGTTAATCAGCCTATTCAGCAGTTGGTAATGATAGTCATTATCCAGCCATGATGGGTTGTCTTAGAACCTCAAGTACCCTTGAAACTGTGGACTATTGTTCATAGTTCCAAGGTGTTTGGAAATTCTCTTCTTCCAGAAGTCATTCTACCGAATACTCCCAAGTCTCCATTGATTTTCATTGTACCCCTTTCAGCAATCAATCTCTTGATAACTACTTAGAACATCTTTCCACCTTCTTATTGGCGCCAGACAGTGATAGATTACTCAACACACAAACCTGGAGTCTGTATCATTGAGGTTCTACCACAGAGTCAGGCTGAAACTAAATTTTGCAGAAGGTTCCCAATTTTACCAAATTTTAAATGCAACATTTCAAGTTTGACGTTCAACGTTAATGTTTTTCTAACATGAAATTGTATTGCAAAATTCAAGTGATTTCGAAGTATGGGCATTTCTTTGTCGCTTCAATGGCAACTTTCACCTGTGAAATCTTCAAAGCTGTCAGTACTTCATACCACTGAATATTAGTCAGGGCCAGCTAAGACTTGAAGCTGGGACCTTCCCATGTAACCTACAGGGTTCCCCCTGGTGGGAAGCCACTTAACTTAACACAACGTAAATGATAAGAAAAGAATGATATTCACCTTTTCAGATGCCAACATAGCTCTACCCCAGAACTCGCAATGTTTCTCCCTTTTGCAGTTCTGGTTAAAAACTGACCCTTTACCTGTGAAATAGATTGTGAACTGAGAGGAGCTTCTGAGTAAAGAATCAAACTGCACATTCCCCCCCCCCTCATTTCTGATATTAGGAAGAACTATAGCCTTTTTCAGGCATCTGGGAATCTGGGAATAATGAATGCACAGTGTGGGGAGGAATTTCGAATGCATTCATTCAGTCATGTCTGAAGAGAGCTCCCACACGTCCAGGTGTAGCAGCTGGAGCCTGCTTCCCCATGCATGTTCCTTTCAAATGCTTCTAGGATTGCTAGCTTTTGAATTAGTCTCTGTAACTGTGCCTTTAACAGCTGTGTTTATTTATTTATTATTTAAAGAATTTATAGCCCGCCTTTCCCATGCTGAAGCCTATGCCCAAGGCAGCTTACAAAGATTCCATAGCGAGATGAACTTTGTATGAAAAAAATGAGTAAAATCACTTAATAAAACAAAGAAACCATGAAGGCAGGGGCGTCGCTGGAGCGTGGCGGGGTGGGCGGGGCGCCCCCAGGTGACGCGCACCATGGGTTGACTCGCGCACCCTGCGCGCGCCACCTCAGTGACGCGCGACAGCCTTCGGATGCTCCGAGGCCAGCCCGGGAGCCGGCCTCGGAGCGTTCGACCCCGGGTATTTTCCGGATTTTCCGGTCCGGGTATTTTCCGGATTTTCGCGCATGCGCAGACCCATTTTGAGGGCTTGCCCTCAAAATGGGTCTGTGCATGCGCGAAAATCCAGAAAATACCCAGATGGACGCGCTGCCTGGGCCTTCTTTCAGAAGGCCCTGGAGCACCGACGGGGTCAGACGCTCCAAGGCTGGCTCCCGGGCTGGCCTCAGAGCGTCCGGAGGGTGACGCAGGGGGGGGAGCCGGGTCACCCCCCCGCGCCGCGATATGATAGCGTCACTAGGGTGACGTGCGCCCCCTGCCCCAGGGTGAGGCGCGTCCTAGTGACGCTACTGCATGAAGGGGTAACTATTTGGTACATGGAGAGGCAGCAGAAAAGAAAAAAGAAAACCACATGCACACGGAGGCACAGATCTCCACACAGGTAGACGACAGGGCACAGACAGAGGACAGCCCATCAACCCATCGTCCAAACTCCAGATGAAACAGAAACATCTTGAGCCCTTGCCAAAAAGCCATGAGGCAGGGGGGAGGTCATAATTCCCCTGGTAGAGAATTCCATGATTGTGGGACTACTACAGAGAAGACTCACCCTTGTGCCATCATCCCTCTAACTTGGGGCAAAGGCGGCACTTGTAGGAGAGCCCCCTCAGATTATCTAAGAGGGCTGGCCGGAATGTATGGGAGAAGGTGGTCCCTCAGATAACCTGGACCCAAACCGTGAAGGGCTTTAAAGGCCAGAAGCAGCACCTTGAATTGGGCCCGGAAACGAATGGGCAGTCAGTGTAGCCACCTAAGCAACTGTATGGTCTGCAAACATTTGCAGGTGACAGTGTTTATCTTCATGCTCTAAATAGCTCAAACTGCTAATTTCTGCACATCAAGCTGTGGTTAAAGGGAATATTTTAGGCTAGGCTTGGTGTGTGTGTGTTTTTCTGATCAGTTGGCAATCCTATTTACTTTGCAGCCGTACCCTCTCATCAACGAGGACGTTTTTAAACATCAGCATCTTTTCTCTTGTAAAGCCCTATACAAATATTTACCAATTAATCTTGCATTGGGATTAAATAAAGAATTAGCTAACGAGTGTGCTTTATCCCATTTATAGATAAGGGAGAAAACCAGATAACAAGGTATTAATGAAGGTGCCCTAACTTGCACATTCTGGCCCATTAGTTCCCATTTTCTCTCCAGATAACAGGGCATATACATAACGCTGAATCTCCATTAAGGCTACCAAAACCCTGTTACTCAAACAAACCGCCCTCCGGATTGCAAAACTGCCCATGGCGCTTCTGTTTAGCAAAAGGATTCTACCACTAGGCAACCAACTGGTTTTGTAGGCAGGTAGCTAAACAGCAATCCAAAGTCACGTCAACCCCGTTGAGAGAACTACTGCCTAGCTATTGGACTGGAAAACCGTACGAAATCATCTTGTGCTTTTCTCAGAAATACTGAGCTTAGTTAATAGATGAGATAGGAAACGTTGCAAGAGTGTTGTTTTGTTTTGTTTTGTTTGTTTATACCTTGCCTTTCCAACAGCTCAAGGTGACATACAGTATCAAACTGATCTATTTACAAGACATAAGTTTAAAGCATAAACTAAAATAAATTAAAACAAATTTAAAATCCAAAACATACTTAAAAAGCCAGAGCAACAAATGGTAGCAGCATTTCAATACAAACTCGTAAGTTGTTGTTCAGTCGTTAAGTCGTGTCCGACCCTTCGTGATCCCATGAACCATATCCCGCCAAGCCTTCCTGTCCTCCACTATCTTCCTGAGTTCACTCATTTTCATGTTCATTGCATCGGTGATGCTGTCTAACCATCTCATCCTTTGCCTTCCCCTTCTCCTTTTGCCTTCAATGTTTCCCAGCATCAGAGTCTTCTGCAGAGAGTCCTCTCTTCGCATTAGGTGGCCAAAATATTTGAGTTTCAGCCTCAGTACCTGTCCTTCCAGGGAACAGTCAGGGTTGATTTCATTTAGGATTGACTGATTTGATCTCCTAGCAGTCCAAGGGACTCTCAGGAGTCTTCTCCAGCACCACAGTTCGAAAGCATCTATTCTTTGGCGCTCAGCCTTCCTTATGGTCCAACTCTCGCAAACATACATTGCTACTGGGAACACCATCACCCTGACTATACAAACTTTTGTTGGCATGGTGATATCTCTGCTTTTTATTATGCTGTCTAAGTTTGCCATAGCTTTCCTTCCAAGGAGTAAGCCGTACCCTCTCATCATGGCTGCTGTCTCCGTCTGCATTGATCTTGGAACCCAAAAAAGTACAATCTGTTACTGCTTCCATTTCTGCCCCTTCTATTTGCCAGGAATTGATGGGACCGGATGCCATGATCTTAGTTTTATTAATGTTGAGTTTCAAGCCAACTTTTGCACTCTCCTCTTTCACTCTCATCAAGAGGCTCTTTAGTTCTTCTTCACTTTCTGCCATTAGGGTGGTATCATCTGCATATCTGAGGTTGTTGATATTTCTCCTGGCAATCTTGATTCCGGCTTGCGATTCATTCAGCCCTGCATTTCTCATAATGTACTCTGCATATAAGTTAAATAAGCAGGGTGACAATATACAGCCTTGCCATACTCCCTTCCCAATTTTGAACCAATTGGTTGTTCCATGGCCGGTTCGAACTGTTGCTTCTTGACCCGCATACAGATTTCTCAGGAGACAGGTAAGGTGGTCTGGTACCCCCATCTCTTTAAGAATTTGCCACAGTTTGTTGTGATCCACACAATCAAAGGCTTTTGCGTAGTCAATGAAGCAGAAGTAGGTGGTTTTTTTTTTGGAACTCTCGTGCTTTCTCCATGATCCAGCGCATGTTGGCAATTTGATCTCTAGTTCCTCTGCCTCTTCGAAACCCAGCTTGTACGTCCGGTATTTCTCGGTTCACATACTGCTGAAGCCTAGCTTGTAGGATTTTGAGCATAACCTTGCTAGCATGTGAAATGAGTGCAATTGTACGGTAGTTTGAACACTCTTTGGCACTGCCCTTCTTTGGAATTGGAACGTAAACTGACCTTTTCCAATCCTTTGGCCACTGCTCGTAAGTAGTGACAGGTAAAAAAAAAAAAAAGCAGCGCACAACCAGCTAAAATACTGAGACAACAAAAAGCATGAAAATACACGATAAAAGAGACAGGCCAGATGAAAGCAGCCGGGGATGTCCCACCCTTACCAAACCCCAAATGCTAGTGTAAAGAAATATTTTTTTTTCCTGTTGTAAGCCACCTTGGGTCCCTTCGGGGAGAAAGGCGGGATATAAATACTGTAAATAAATAAAATAAATAAATAAATAAATAAATAAATATGTTTTTAGACCTCATTGGAAACTACGGTATCCACAGAGGGTGCACATCTCTTAGATTTTCTGATAGTGAATTCCATATAAGTGGTGCCACAACTGAGAAGGCCGTGTCCCTTGATCTAGCTGAAAAAGTGAGATTTGAAAGGATCAAAAAAGGGGAGAAACGGAATCCCTGGCCTAAGGTAAGGAATCTTCACCAAGGTGCAGGGTGGTTGAAAGTGTAGGGCTATGGCTGGGGCTTTGGGTCAGAGTGCCTGCAGTACATGCAGAAGGCCATCGGATTAATCTGTAGCATTTCCAAGCAGAGCTGGGGGAAACATCCCTGTCTGAAGCCCTGCAGAGATGCTGTCAGTCAATACAGCCATAGATTCTGCTCTTCCTACAGTGGATGAAGCTAGAGAAGTTCTGAACCCGTGACACTGCCCCTACGGACTCAGCCTAGACCAGTATTGCTGCCTCTGACTGGCAAACAGCAGCTCTCTCTCCACGGACCCAGCCCTGACAACAGAGACTGCTTTAACTGGATTGCCAGGAATTGAAGCCAGGCTCTCACTACCCAAGACGCTACTGTACAGCTTGCCTATGGCTTGTTCCGATTGTGTGCAGGGGGCCCCCAACTTTGCAGAGACCAGGGTCTGGTTCATGCATGTGTGCTCATCCTTCGATGCATTGCACATCAAACTTGAGAGCCTCAAACCTTGGAATTTACATGTGCCACCTTCACATAGTGAAAGTGCCCGCCGATGTGTAGGAGATGACTGAAGGACTGAAACGTCGGGCTTTGATTCGGTGATGATGAGAAACAAATTACTCAATGTTCACGCTCCTTGGAACTCCGTTTGGATGCAGAATGGCCAGGGAGCTTGTTGCTTCTCTGTTATATAATTTGGGGAGGCAGTGATACCTGTTGAAGACTGTAATCCAGACTCCGTTTTTAAACATTCTATTTATGCCAGGCCTACGGAGCGAAAGAGCAAAGAAATTCCCACAGACAAAAGCAAAGGAAGAAATGGTGCAATTATTCAGTCATGTTTTTCAAGTTGTCTGGGGGATAAAGTGAAACAGGTTTTATGATAAAAAGAGGGTCTCATTGTGCTGATTTTAGTGTATCCATGAATAGAAACAAGAAACACATGCTTTTGTTCTTAGGGAATCTCCTTTGTTCTTTGTTCTAATCCACATTTTCCATAAATATATTAAATTGGCTAAAATTTAATAGAAATGAACCAAGGGTTGGCATGGTTTAACTTTAAATCACTTTACATGTTGATGTGGTTTAGAGACTCAATCTTTTTAAATTCCACATTCCCAACAAAGACATTCCTGTTCACGGCGACCTGAAGAATTATGTATCTGAAATGGTTTCATCCTGTGTAGATACCCTCATTACAGTTGTCAATCAGCTATACCTAGCCCAATGACTTCTTCGTTCCCTCCTAAAATATCTCCCAGTTGTCCCCCTTCTCTAAAGAAAGACAGACACTCTCACTTGTGATGATTGTGACTAAATCATTCCAAGATCCAAGTGAGTATTTATTTCTGAATGCTCTGGGTTAATCCCAGGCTAGTTAGAAGAAGCTGCTTTATGGTCTGTCTAGCTCGGTATTATCAACCAAGATTCAAAGTAGCTTGCCAGGGTTCCAGACATAAGTTGTTTTTTTCCTCAGTTCTACCTGGAGGTGCCAGGGATTGAACCTGGGACCTTCTATATGCAAAGCAGATGCTTAATCACTGTGCTACAGCTCATCCCAGCATGTAATCTGGACTAGAATGTGAGGGGAAGTTCTAGAAGGAAAGCTAGCAGTGTGTTGATTGCTGGGTGCTGAGAAGGAACCTGGATATCAGGGAGATATGGTGCCTCTGTCACAGGGGAGGTAACCTCGCCCCTTCCTACTCTACCGAAAATTGCCGCAGTTGACCTTTGAAGTGCGCTTGCTTGTCAAAGACCATAAGGCCACATTAACCAGAAATCCACCCAAACTCTGTTGACACAGAGACAGTGCTATACAGGTTGAAGGCCTGCTTGAATAGAAAAGTCTTTACCTGAAAGCAAATAATGAAGGGGTGGGGCAAGCAGAATGTGACATCTTATGAAACTTAGATTTGTATAGCTTTCTAGTTCACATGATTTTGAATAAAGGCTTGGAAGGACATGAAGCAGCAGTACCAGAAGAAAGGCTAAGAGGCCTTGAGGATCCTGCACTGGATAGTAGGATTCTACAGAACTTAAACATTGCGCTGACATAGCTTGAGGTGCACCTTCTAAAGATAATTTTTATTTTAGTTAATTTAATTGTGTTAGGAGAATCTTCCCTGCCGAGGAAACAACAGGGGGGAAGCTTTGGAAAGAAACCGATGGTTACAAGAATTACAGTAAAAAATAAACTGCTTAATTGCTCATAATACTAATAAATACACCCATAGATGAGAACTGCTGCAGTAGACTGTACTTGTAAATACGTTTTCAGAGGATCCCAGAAAAAAAAAAAGGATTGGAAACCACATTTCCAAGTCAAAATGGTCTTTAATGAGCTTCTCATTTAATCATCGTATCCATACAAGCAGGGTAACTGACAGTAAGGCCAACTATTTCAAAGCACCCTCTAATTCCTTTTAAAAGGCCACATACTCATCCCCCAAGAGAATAATTTGGATGATGCAGCCGTTTAATGCTTTGAAGAGCATCATCTGGGTTTGGCAGATTTTCTCCCTGAATAGCACACTGGCACTGTTAAGGAAACGTCTACAGTGGATGAGTTTCCTGCCGCACTGTGTTTGCAGGTGACCTGCCATATCTCCTCTCTCTCTCTCTCTCTCTCTCTCTCTCTCTCTCTCTCTCTCTCTCTCTCTCTCTCTCTCTCTCTCTAACGCACGCACGCACGCACACACACACACACCACCACCACCACCAATTCCTTCGCTTAATGCGACTGTTTTGGGCTTTTGTGTGTTTCTGCTCTTTTTCTTGTTGTATTGCGGTGCTAAAGAGCTGGCACAGGTCCCAGGAGACCCATTGTGGAGTGAAAGGCTCATGGAGGGATAAGGGGAAATAATGCCCCTTTCCCCTCGGAAGCCTTCCGATCCACCCCCCACACACACTGGATACAGCCCCCACCTTTTCTTGGCAAGGCTGCATTGGTGGGGGGGAGGAGGATAGGATTGGGCTCTTACAGTGATGCAGGATTTACTATAACCTACAGGAGAGTTTGGGCTGCTGGAGGTCTCCGGGGAAAAGGGACATTGTCCCCTTGCCCCGTGGGAAGCCCCAGCAGCTACAATGGGTCACTTTGGATCTGCACCAGCTCTATCGCTAGCGCAGGTCCGAGTTGATCCATGCAGGTGGATCAGGCCTTGAAAGAGGGTTTAGATTCAGTGTGCGCTGCTGCCGAACCCACCCCCCTTCCGGGCCTGATCCACCCATCCCTGTCCCATCTCATCCCCTCCCCACCTCATTCCACACCCTGCGATGGGCTTATCTGCTCCGACAAGCCTTCTGAGGTCTGCCATCACATGCAAGAAGGCTTCAGCCTTCCCACTGGCGCACCGGCAGCTTGTGCTGGCTAGTGATTTATGGCAGCTTTTCAGCAGCCAATGCCGACGGAATGTGTGTTCTGCCGACGCGGCCACCCGATAGGATCAGGCTGCCTGACTCACTAAGGGCCAAACTACATGTTGTATGAGGGACGTGCAGTTTGGCCTAAAGTTTTAAACATAGCATATGAGAGGGTGCACAACAAGGGGGACAAAAAGGGAGCTTTCGAACTGCCCCCACCACAGTTCCAATCCCTGATCTCACACTCCCTCATGCGCTATTTACAGAAGAAAAAAACGTTTCGGTCGGCAGCCATACATATTGACTCAGAAAATCCGAGTTCAGTGGGCTTACTCCCAAGTAAATGAGTCTAGGAGCGCAGCTTTAATTGTACTACTGCTCTCTATCTAACAGGCCTTTGATTGGAAAGATGCTTAGTATTTTCTGTCTGGCCTTGAGAACAGAACCAGAAATCAAAAGCAAATACTGTCACTAATTGGATTAACTTCTGAGAACCTCATAAAAGAAGAAGGTCTCGTTCCCATCTTTAGAATTACACAAGAACTAATTTATGGGCCTCAGAGAGATGGAATAAAATAAAGTTTAGAGTGTTCTGTTATTAGATTAAACGATTATTATAATTAGTGCTGGGTAATTACTGTAAAAAGTGTTTATATTCAGTTATTTAGACATATTCCCCAACTTCTCTTTGAAAAGATTCATTTCCTGTTTTATTCATTTTTTGGTGAGTAATTCATTTTTTGGAAGAATATTTGCAGAACATAAAAATCATGGAAATGCAAGTTCACAGAAGCTGGGACCAGAATTATTTATATTGGGGTCTTGAAATCTCTTTAATTACCTTCCCTCAGGTGCGTGTACATTCTCGTTATCTAACTGTGGAGAAGACGATAAAAGGAAATTCCACACATTCAAAACAAGCAAACTCATAGGGCAAACAGCAAACAGACAAGGATATAACCAACAGCCTGATGGCTGGGATCCGATTGTGAGTGAAAAAAAACAGGGCATAATCCAAACCGTAATAACCCATTCCCCTCTCAAATGTACAATTCACAGCTGCTTGTGTGGAAGAGGATTCCCACAAGAATGAATGAAATTCATTCTCTCCTGTTCTTCCTCCTAGATATCCATTGTGTCAGCCATTCCCCGGTCTGCAAAGTTGGGCATGCC
The DNA here is from genome assembly GCA_026170595.1 of Plestiodon gilberti rubricaudatus. Taxonomy (NCBI): domain Eukaryota; kingdom Metazoa; phylum Chordata; class Lepidosauria; order Squamata; family Scincidae; genus Plestiodon; species Plestiodon gilberti. The sequence goes on from JANXHW010000005.1 coordinate 115,134,879, forward strand.
TCTCATCGTGGCAGCCAGAATCGGGTTGCTGGTAGCCTAATTTTGCAGCACTTTGAGGTTGTTTGCACTGCTCACCCACTTTGATCGCCAAATTTTCAGACACTGCTACATTTGACTTCTCAGCGGTATTGCTAATTCCTCTGATTTGAGTCCATTTGAGTTGTGTGCGTGTGTGTGCATGACACATGTAGAAATACACATGTGCGTGTGAATGAGCAGAACGGGTGCTTGTCATCCTTTTTTCCTTCTGAGATCATAGCTCAGTTTCTCAGCCACTACAGGAGTTCCTAAGAAGAGAGAGACCCCTGAGAATACTAACGTTAGTTATCATCCCTTCTCTGGGGTCAGGGTCACTCATAAGAACATAAGAAGAGCCCTGCTGGATCAGGCCAAAGGCCCATCTAGTCCAGCTTCCTGTATCACACAGTGGCCCCACCAGATGCCTCCGAGAGCACACAGCCAACAAGACAATCTGTTTCCTGCTGCCATTCCCCTGCACCTGGCACAGAGAAAACCTACTTCTAAAGCCAGGAGGTTGCTTATGGCTTGTAACCTGTGATGGTCTTTTCCTCCATGAATCTGTCCAAACCCCTTTTAAAGGCATCTAGGCCAGGTGCCATAACCACATCCTGTGGCAAGAAGTTCCACAGATGAATTACACGCTGGGTAAAGAAATATTTTCTTTCACTCAGAGGAACTTTATCAGGGGGTACAAAGTTTCTTCAGAGCCCCTTCCCTTCATGTGAATTTGGCTCCAGGGCCTCCTTTTTGACCCATTTTTACCCTGGGCCTGGGTACAATTGTACCCCCTTAACCTCCCTCTCAGAGGCCCTGTCTGGGGTAGTGGAGGTGTTACAACAGACACGGAAGGTTGGGTACAGTGGACTTCTTTCTTAACCATATTTTGAATATGATACACAGCAGCAAAGCAAAATGACAACACTTTGTGTCCAAGAAACAAATAATTTTCATTCCACTTCTGAGCCGTTCAGTAATAATAGTACATAATTATTCTCTTGATTGCTCGCTTCAGAAATAGTCAGTGCATGAAATATAACAAATATTCTCCCAGGTAATGGGATTAAGCCCAAAATGATTTTCTTAACTGTCAGAAAGATCGTTTCTTAAATGTTGTATTCATCAAAGCTTTTGTTCAGGATGTTTTTTTTCCACATCTTTCTAGATATACAGAACATATTTCCCGGGAATAGAACACTTTTAACAATTAAATGCTGCTCAGAAACATGGCGTCCGATGGAAAGAAAAGTCTTGCGCTCAGATCTTATACATGTTTATTGCGGGGAAAGTGCCACTGCTGTCGATGGGGCTTTGCTCTCAAGGATGTATCCCAAACACATATAGTTGGGAGTAAGCACCTTTAAACTCTGCAAGAGAAAATACCCATAGGATTGTGCTACAAGTTGGAGGATCCTTTTGCTTCCACTCCACACAAGTATCATACAAATGATGTTTTAGAAGCTCTTGTAAATGCATGTATTTTATGTACAGAGATAATACATTCTATCCTTGTAAAATCCACTTATTACCTTGAGGACATTGGGGAAATATTCTTAGGGTGTGACCCTAAACACACTAGCAGCCCAATTCGATCCTCCAACATCTTCCACCATGCAGTTGCGCCGATGGAGAGCACACTGCATGCAATGGTGGTGGTGGTGTGTGTGTGTGATCAGACAAGAGGTAAGTATATTTTTTATTTACATCCCAATAGGCTGCCTGGTTGCCAATCGGTCTCCTTGGACATACACCAGCTATTTTGCTGGCGTAAGTCCGAGAAGAGGCAGGAGGCATACCAGGCTGGAAAAATGGGGATAAGATCCTGGCACATGCTGTTGTCACTGAGATGCACCCTCTTCAGCCCTCAAACTGCCCACTGCCCTCTGCTCTCCCCACTCCCTGCCCCAAACCTCCCACAATGTGCACCCTCTACCACCCTAACTGCTCTGGTGCGGGCTGGGTCCAGCGGTGGTGGGTGCAGAGAGCTGCCAGCTGTATGCACCGGCAGCTCCAATGCACATGGCAGCAGTGCACCATGTATGGCACCACTGCAGTCTTTATGATGGCAGAACGTGAGATCCGTATCGTTAAGGCCCCATAGGACTGAGCTGTAACAGCACAATCTTATGAATGTTTACACACAGAAGGAAGTCCCACTGCGTTTCATGAGACGTTCTACCAGGTATGTGTATATAGAATTGCAGTCTATCACCACGTTCACCCAAAGTTACTTCAACTTAAAAAAAAAGTTTCAGAGTGCATTTATTAACTTATTGGATTGTTTAGAACAGAGAGAAAAGCTCAGGAAGGAACAGAAACACAGGCACCTCTTAAAAGAAGAGTACATACTCCTATTCAGTGGCAGTAAGAAAACAGAGGATGAAAATAAGGAAGAAAGTTAAATGGATCATTGTTGACATGATCCACTTGGGTACTTCTTAGGTTCTCATGGGCCCCATTCACACACACTGAAATCAGATCTACACATGCAGCAGAATGAGGTAGGAATGGGAGGCAACAGTGCTGAGGTTGTAGAGTGAACTAGACCACTTTGAGTTACAGGTGGGACATGCCACTTATGACTCTTCTCCATGTTAACCCCCCCCCCCCCGGACACAAATAGAAAAGTAGCACATGAGGGAGAAAGGTTCTCCTAGCCCAACCCTTTCCCCACTACGTTACTTTCTGTTTGCAGGCCAGCGGGTGGCGCAGTGGGTTAAACCGCTGAACCATGAGCTGTTGATCGAAAGGTCGGCAGTTCGATTCCCGCGACGGGGTGAGCTCTCGTTGCTTGGCCAGCTCCTGCCAACCTAGCAGTTCCAAAGCATGTCAATGCGAGTAGATAAATAGGTACCGCTTGCGGGAAGGTAAACAGCGTTCCGTGTTCCACCTGCATGCTACGCGCTGCGGCAAGGAGAGTCATGCCGGCCACATGACCACGGAGGCATCTTCGGACAACGCTGGCTCTTCGGCTTTGAAATGGGGATGAGCACCACACCCTAGAGTCGGACACGACTGGACTTAATTGTCAGGGGTCCCCTTTACCTTATCCACATGTGGGAGCACTAACATGAGACTGCTTCCATGCCATCTTAAGCCAGTCCATTCCCCCACCTCAGGATTCCCCCACCTCATTAAATTGCAGGTGTACACCAGGTTTGAGCCAGCAGAATCCTGACTGCGTGGAAATGTTTTTATTTGGATATTGTTGTTGTTGTGAGCCAGCCTGGGAGTTTTCAAATTGAAAGCACATCTTTGGAATTACAAATATTAATGACATCAAGTTCCGGGCATATTTATGCATTTACCATGTGGGATAATAAAATAAGGGAGCAGCTCAGTTTGCTTAGGAAGGGGTCTTAACTTTTCTCTTCTAAGTAAGTTACACGTCCATCTCAGGCACATATCACAGTTCAGCCTAACTTCAGACTACAGAGATACTGATGAGCCCAGTACGTGTAAAAACATATCCGCCTCCCACAGACATCCAGTAGTTTTGAAGGGATTCCATGATATCCAGGAGTAGGGGCAATGCCCACCCCCTACTTAGTTATTGGCATATAGCAATTTCCCGACATCCTGGCAGACTTATCTCTGCCTTGCAGTTTTTCTCCACACATAGTTTTATTGACAGTCTGCATTCATTAACTAAAAATTAAATTCAGGCACTCTCTTGTACTAGGAAACACTCAACCAAGTGTCCACAGAAATATGTGTGCATGCGCATGCACATACACGCACGCACAAACCCACACCCACACCCACATATTGCACAGATACGTGCAGACTGGGCTGCATCTCTCTAGAATAACATTCCACATGATGAAAACAGGGCAGATTAATAACTCCACCGTTTCCCTGACATATAACCAACGGCAAGAACGACAAACCAAGTCTATAGAAGGAAACTTTGAACAATTAAATGCACGCCTCAGGGAGCTCAACATGCGGGTCCGTGAGTAATGGAGACAGAGGGTGGATGCAGAGCAGCAAATAATTAAAACTGTGAATTGTTATTTTGCAAGTTAATAAATGGAGATGCCAAAAGCGGAAGAGTCCTGGGGAAAACAGCACGGCTACTGCTGTTTTGCCGCCTGCCCTTCTTTATCAACCAGACCGCATTTCACTCAAACGGTGTGACGTTTCATAGACACTTGCTGTGGGTTCTGGGGAACTGGATGATAAAGTTGAAAAAACTTTAGACAAACCCTTTTGCCCAATGTCAATGTGATTGAGTAAAACAATTAATGTCTGGATTATGAAAGTAGGCTTTCACAACCAATATTCAACTTTGCTGGAACGCAACAGAATCTGCATAATGAAGACCTAAGTGCCCGCTATTTGTATTACAGTATTGATTACCATTTAAGTGCATCCTTAGACAACATCAAGGGATTGTGGAAATTGACTGAAAACATCCAATTCTCTGCATCTGCCAGAAACAGATTTGCAGCACAATCCTGTGTAACTTTGCACCGGTATAACAGCAGATGCACTGGTGTAAGTGCACTTACACCGGTGCATCTACTGTGACACCGGTGCAAAGTTACACAGGATTGCGCTGTTGGTCTAGGACGGAACTCTAGATTTTTCACCTGCATTTCTTCATTTTATGCTGTTGCTGTTTTTATATTTTTATCCATATCATTTAACCCCGTGTTTTAAAAATTGTTTTTAATGTTTTTTATTTATATGTTCGTGTGGTTGAATTTTTATTTCTTAATTGTACACCGCCTTGAACATAGAAAAGGCGGCATATAAAAATCTTTTAAATAAATAAAAAAAATTGTGAATTCATTCTTCCCCAAGTCCCACTACTCTTGAGTTCTTGTTTAAACTGAACATTTAGAATTTATTTTGGAACTCGGATAGGAGCATTTTGCTGTAATTTTTAGTTCTATCGGCTTATCTGCATCTCTTTTCCCCTTTATGTTACCCATCCATGCTGCAAGAGCGCAATCTTGATGATGTGACCATATGCATGATTCTTTCCGTGTGGAATTTACTGGTGTGCAAATGCGGTCCTCCTGTGCATCGGTACACCATGCAAAAAAAGAGTCTTGATGCAATCATACAAGCAATCACATCAAGATTGCCGCTTCGCAGTGCTTTATCAGTGTGTATGTGTGCATTGGTAATAATGGAAAGAAACCCAAACTGAAAGAACTAAAAGTTGTGGTGTCTCTCTATACAACATTTGGAAATTAAAAAAACACCGCCGCCAGTGGAATGGCGGATTCCTCATGCATCACTTCCACTTCTGAAATAAGACTTAGTAATTTGGGAGTCCATATGAGGAATATTTTGGAAGCATCCATAAAGACATGAAATATTACAAAATAGCAAGATAAAGCTTATCATACCAACCTTACTGCCCAATCTTGTCCTATCTGATTCTATCTCAGGCAGCCTACTAGGAGGCAAGTGAAAAATATTTTTACTGACCTCATTGGGCTGTCTAACTGCCCCCCCCCCACCATAGCATGCAGCACAGCCTCAATTCATGCAGCTGCATGCTATAACAAGGCAGGGGATAAGATTGGGGCCCGTATTAATTAAGTTCTAAGTCTGAAACCGGGGGGGGGGGGAATTATGGTAATATAAAATCTAACCTTTCTTCATTTTTTTTTGCTACTTCACATTATAGTGGTGGGAATTTGTTTTGTTTTGATAGGCTGCTATACAGTTAACTATAATGAAAATTTCCCAAGAATTGTGTTCACTTATTTGTACAAGGTTCAGTGCAATGAAATAGGACTTAGTTTGAGGAAATTCAAATCACATTGCTTCAAAGGGGATTTAGTTATGACTAATGTGAGTTGTTTTCTATGTATTATGTGTAGCAATTAGGGATGTACAAACTCTCCTTGAGAGTATGTGCTATGATGACACTCACTTTGTGTCCTCCCAAATTGCGCAGACACTTCACCCATGCAAGAGCCTCCACATTTGTCTTGAAATGTTAAGGTGAAATTCAATAGCAACCCTACTAAGTACTAACACCCTTCTTAGCTTTTAAAAAGCTAATGTAAAAGCAAGTTTTATTTCAGCTGTTTCTCTACCTCAAAACAACCACACTAGCTGATAACGGCACAATCTTGTGTAGGGTTGTGCCGGGGCAGCACGTGCCGCCCCGGCACAGGGTGTCACAAAAGTGCCGTAAGGCACTTATGCGACACCCAGAGAGCAAGCAGCACCAGTGCTGCGGCCGGTGCTGCTTGCCCTGCCATCTCCCTTGCCCTGCGCCGGCTGGAGCAGGTAAGTCCTACACCGGTCGGGGCAGGGGCGGGGGAAGGGCGGACCGGGAGGCCTGGAGCGGGCGGGGATACCGGGGGCCAAGACACGGTCGGCATTACTGTGCACGAGCTCTAGCTCATTGGGCCTACCGCCGCTGACACTGGGGGAAGGGAACGACTGTCCCCTTCTCCCGAATTGTTCCCGGGCTGCCCCAGGGCAGCCCGGGAACTCAATAGGATACAGCAGCCGGCCCTTTAGGCCAGCCGCTGTATCCTACACAGGAATGGGCTGCCCACCTGGACTGTTCATGATTGCATAAGAACTGCTACAATATTTGTTTATTTATTTAAAGAATTTATACCCCACCTTTCCCTTGCCAAAGCAAATGCCTAAGGCAGCTTACAAAATGTTCTCAAAATGCAATACGACAACAAAACTCTCAGGCCAGTCTTGGAGTCAATGCGAGCCGGGGTTATAGGCTCCCTCTGGCCTGGGCACCTCTTCTTTCCTCCCTCAGGGCAATATCTATACAGATCTTACATATGTAATTTTTAAAATTATTATTTCTGGCTAAAATATACCTATCACCAGATAAGGGGGCTGAAAAGAGGCAATCTGGACAACATAATTCTACAGGTTGCTACCCAGAAATGACACACCACAGACTTAGCCAGCATAAAGAAAGGAGTTTCCTGAAAAGAGATCCGTCACCGTTTGGGATCTTAGACATAGAATCCTCAGCCACACTCACCCATCAGTCAGCCCAATACTCAAGATGCTGCTCCTTCAGTTGACAGATGTTCCTCAAGGCGGCATGCTGTGAAATTTGATGAGGCTCAGAGCTCAGGACGAACCCAATGTACATACTACTCAATTAAAATGTGGTAATATGCAATGGTAAGAAGAGTCTTCCTACTGGATTAGATCAAAAGTCCCTATTGAGTAGCATCAACTAGTATGACTGGTCTCTATTTAAGAAAAATACAGTCAGCAAGATTTAAATACCCCAAGTTGGTTCTTTACAAGTCTGTTACAGGCCTTTCCTTCTTACTTTGCTTTCTCTTCTCTTCCTACCAGGGCCCTCTATGGACAAACTTATGGGGAGCAAAAAGGGCAGGGTCTGCAATTATAGATGTGATGCAAGTGCCTCCAGGAAACGTGCAAGCAGGGCCTGAAGGCAGGAGGCCTCTCCCCCTGTTATCCTCAGCAACTTCTCCCCCTGTTATCCTCAGCAACTTGTATGCTGCCTCTCTGAACCTTCCTATAGCCATCATGATTGACAGTCCTTGTTAGACCCACCCTCCATGAATTTGTCTACTCTGCTTTTAAAGCCACCTGAGCTAGTGGCCATCACCACATCTTGCGGTTATGAAGTCCATGAATTTGTTACGTGTTGTTGAAGAAGAATCATGTTGCGTGTTGTTGTTGAAGAAGAAGAATCATGTCTTCAAGGTAGACCATTCATGATGCCAACTGAGGCAGTCACCTCAAGCAGCGGATTGGCAGGGCAGGGGTCTTCCACCTCCATCCATCCATTAGCCTCCATTGCTCCTTCTTTTCCTCCCACTCCATGAATTGGGGATGGAGTGCAGAAGCAAGTATGGCATGGAGGAGAGGTGGGCTAGAGCACTGGAGACTTTCTAGCCAGGTCTGTCCTCCCCTCCACACTTCCTCATTCATTCCATTCCTGTCTTTCTTCTCCAATCCAGAGGATGGGAGGAGCAGAGGCTGGTATGTCACCAGGTAAGTGGCACACCCCTCCTCAGAGCCTTGCCCCTGTTTGTAATTCAAGTACATGACAGGGAAATAATTGCAGATGCTTCCTCTGTTGGCCCTTCCCTTCATCCCTCTCTCTGTTGCCTCCCTTGTGTCAATATCTAGCCTGTAAGCTCTGCATGTCTTTTCACTCTGTGCGAAGTGCCCTGTATGCCCATAGCACTATATATATAATTAAAAAAATCTACAACCAATCATTTTCATCAAATGACACTGAGTCCTGTATGAGTCATGGGAGAGAGGGGAAAATAGATCTTTAATCACTTTCTTCATACCAAGCTCAATTTTATAAATATCTATTATGCCCCCTGCCCAATCATCTTTTGTCCAAGATAAAAAAGCCCCAAATACTTTATCCTTTTCTCACAGAAAAAGGTGTCTGATCATTTGGTTTGCCCTTTCCTGCACCTTTTCCATCTCCTTGACATCCTATTATTAACTAGCATTATGCATGAGAGTGAATATAGCACAATGGCTTAAGCCTCCGTTCTCGAGACCAACAAATCCCTAGTTGAACTCTTGTCTCAGTCCTACACTCACTACAAGGCCTCAGGCAAGTCACTGAGTTGGATTCAAAGATTCTTTTCCTCCGTTGGAGGAAGCTTTCTCTGGAGGAAAGGAACCTTTGGATACAACCAATTATCTCTCAGCCCAAGGTGATCCAACATGTGGCCCGGGGACCACATGCAGACCCCCGGAGCCTTCTTCTGCGGCCCTCTTGCTGCTCAGAGACCCCCCCTTCCCTCCCCCAGTTATATCCCAGCAAAGGCTCCAGCATGCCCCACGCTCCAGCTGACAATCGGAAAGGCACTCAAAAAAAGGGGGGGGAATCAAAAGTGTTCCAATACACTAGTGAAATTTTTGTAGAGGGTACATGCATTGCACATCTATGGGAAGCACCCCTGTGCATATTTATTTAAAAGATTTATATACCACATTTCCTATGTACAAGGCAGTGTTCAATTTAAAAATAAAACACAACCATGAAAACACAATAAATAAAAACATTAAAAGCAATTTAAAATTGCAAAGTTAAACGATACAGATAAAAATATATATAAAAAAAACATAAAAACAATGGCATAAAAGCAGCAACCAAGGACAAAAAGGGTCCTCAGGAGGTTCCTCCTCAAAGGCCAAGTGAAATAAATAAGTTTTTAGATCCCTCTGGAAACTATATGCACTTAGAATCCATTGAAATGTTATAGTTCCCACCAGGAGGTGATCAAAATAGCTTCCTCAGGAGGGTGCTGCAGGTGGTGCAATTTGAAAGTCACTTTTTGCGTGAGTTGACCTAATCACCTGGAGACCCGCCGCCATGGTATCTGAGAGAAAACGTCGCATTCTTCTTCAGCAGTGGGAGAGAATCACACATTTGGTGTTTGAGATGGAGAGCAGCCCTCCTCATTACTCATGCTTCTCACATCCCACCTGGCTGATAATTGCCAGAGAGTGCAGAGAGGTACCTGTAATCATAAAGTGAATTAAACATATAAATAAGGGTTGTGCTGGTAATTGCAAGCGAAATGAAAAGGAGTGAAACGGAAAGCCAAGACGAAAAGAGAGAGCTAAATGAGAATTTGATGAAAAACTTTGAAGAATCTTCTGTCTTAATTGATGACTTCTATTCATAGATGCATTCATGGAGACGAAAGTGAGGGGGGGGGAGAGAGTGAAGGGACTAAATTGAAGATTAAACACACATGCACACGCACTCACCCTGATTACCTTTGCTTCACTGATGTGTCTGCTTCTTTTGTTTGGCGTAAAGAACATAACTATTACTCATTGTACAAAGAACTTCTTCTGTTTTCTATCTCCAATCCGTAAGTCTTACACACTAAGACTTCAGTCCTAAACTCACTTACAAAGGGCATAAACCTCATTGAACACAGTGGGGCTTAGCGGTGTGTAGGAGTGCTCTATTGAAGAGTTCCAGAAGACTTGGGAGTTGTCCCAGTGGAGAAGAAGATGGGATATTCAATGAGTTTTGAATTCTCTACAACGGCAAATAAAAGGTTGCCTGCCACCCCGCAAGTAAAGATCTCCTGTTGTCAGTGAATCAACCCAAGTTCTTCAATAGGGTATTTGGAGCCCAATCCTGTCCCCCACCAGCCCACGTGATGCAGTGACGCCAACAGAGTGGGTGCTGCATCCAATGGTGTGTGTGTTTTTGTGAACAGACGGCCCGGGAGAGGTAAGTAAAAATAATTTTACTTACCCTCCAGTAAGTCACCTGGCTGATAATGGATCTCGTCGGACCTAAGCCAACTACCATATTGGTCTGAGTATAAGACTCACTTTTTTCTCCTAATTTAAGTTTTTAAACTCGGGGTGCGTCTTATAATCAGGCTGTTGCAATTTAATGCCAGTGATTTAATTAATTTTTTTTAATAGCACCAAACTTTAAGGGTGCGTCTTATAATCAGGTGCGTCTTATACTCGGGACAATACGGTATTTAGCTGGTGTAAGTCCAAGGAGCCTCAGGTGGTGTGTTGGGGCAGAAAAAGGGGGATACTAGGATGAGCTGCTGCCACTGAAATCTTTCCCCTCCCACCCAGATTCAGCCTGGTTCCTGCCCTGATCCTCACCTGAACCACCCCTGCTGCCACTTTACCTGCTCTGGCAGAGTGTCTGGGAGTCTGACCCATGTGAGGAGCCTGGCGGAGTGTCTGGCACATGTGTGAAGCCTCCAGCTGTTTGTGCCAGTGGTGCTGAAGTTCATGGCAGCGACATGGCTTTCACACTGCTGGAACCAGACTTATGGCAGCAGCTTGCAGAATCCATGGCCATAAGCCCTGAATCCATCCATAAGCCAGGATGGTGTAGTGGTTTGGGAGTCGGACCTAGAACTGGAAGATCCAGGTTCAAATCCCCGCTCAGGCACAAAGCTTCCTGGGTGACCCTGGGCCAGTCACTATCTCTCAGCCTCACTTACCTCACAGGGTTGTTGTGAGGACAAAAGGGGGAAGGAACCATGTACACCACCTTGAGCTCCTTGGAGGAAGGGCGGTATAAAAATGTGAAAAATAAATAAAATAATAAATGGGATTGGGCTCCTACATATGCACTAGTTTGGTTCCGGAAACCAAAAAATATGTCGTTTGAGACATCCAGCTCTTGCTAACCCAGCACTACAGTGCCTGCATGAAAGCACCACAAAAGGATGTACTGCACCTGCACGAAAGCACCAATGCAGCCTTCCATAACTCAGAGGTCCATAATTTATTCATTTATTTTTAAAAAAATTATACCCCACCTTATCCCATGCCAAGGCAAATCACTGGGACAATATGGGACAAAATTCAGTGTGTACTGAATGATACAAATCAGGAATAAGTTCAAGCTACAGCCATTGACCATGAACTGAGATTGCATGAAATCCACTGGTTTCCTTAAATACTTAATACATTTGTTGTGGCATGAACTTTCATTGGCAAGAGCCTATGTGTCATTGAATGTCTTTTGATTACAAAAAGGTCACACTGCAATATATGTTTTAGGGTGCCATAGGACTACACACTACTAGACTAGCAGCCTGTCAACATGGTGAGAACTACATTTGTTATTGATAAAAGACTTTGCACCCATGATGATCACAGATCAAGAGCTGTATTTATGTTGCCATCAGACGCATCTTCTATTATTCTTTTGTGAATACATGCTTACAAGGAAGTCTATCAGAATACGGTATACTGATGTTTCAGAAGAGTACTGTACTAATAGTTTGATGTCTGAATGCTTTTTCAACGTTTTCAGTGAGCTCTCTTTCTCCTCTATTTTATCATTTTGGTACCTGTGTTTTTCTTGTCCCTTCTTCACTATATCATCATGTCAATTCCACTCTGTTTTTTCCTGCTCATCTATTTTTTCCTTCCCTGATAACTATATTATCAAACAGACTTATGGGAAATGGCTCTGACCATTTAACCGACACTGCATATATTTTCATGCTTTCCTCTGTACCTAAAAAGTGAACAATGACTGGGGTTTTTTGGGGTTTTTTTGCAGAGGGTAAACTTAGATTCTCAGATTTCTCTGGGCATTGCCTATTTCTGTCATAGAGTAACTGCAACATACATCATCAGTCACTTCCGGTAGTACGCAGTAGGAGAGTGGTGCCGGAGGTGGTACTTGACTGGGAAGGGGTTGAGAACCCCATGCACTAGAACACCTTTGAATAAGAAAATGTTATAGACCCAGATGAGGGGCAACAGTCATATACTGTACATCATTTGCAAGAAACAATCATGCAAATAGAGAAGATAGCAAACAATCTGCTCAGTTGAGTGGTCTGATCATGTAGTTCACAGCAATCAATGAGAGTTTCATTGAAAGTAAAGGGCAACGTTAAATAACTTTTGCACATGTGCCTACAAAGCAAATGGAGTTTCATAGCAATCAACAAGAGTTTCATTGACTGTAAGGGGGCTATTAAAGAACTTTTATGCATGTTCCTACAAAACAGTCTAATCAACGTCAATGCTGACTGTGCATGCCCAGTTGCTCATTTTACATTCTGAGTCTTAGAAGGACGTCTGGGGGAAATGAGGTTCGATTCATAATACAACTAAACATTACGAGCTGATCAAATTCATATTCCTAAACGTGTAAGTAAGCACTTTGGCAACACCCCAGCAAAAGGTTTGAGGCAGGGCACATGATGCAGCAGTGCTGGTCCCAGGGTCTGAGAGGCTCTCAGGCCAAGCCTGAATCTGGGTCCCCCCTAGCACCTGCATGCACACATACATACTCCCCAAGTAGTATAGCAATCTTGGAGGGGGGCTCTTAGTGCTCCAGCAGTGCTAGAAAGCATCCTCCCAGGTCTCTCCTTACCATTTCCTTAACTGGGTTGGGGACCTGAAAGTTGCTGGATGCCTCCAGCTCAGCTAGAAGCACTAAGGGGGAGGCTCTCTCTAACATGGTTCCTCTTCCTCTCCCCAGCTTGGATGATTGGGGAAAAGGAGAGGAGAGATTGGAGGATGCCCTTTCCTCGGCACTCTGGAGGCACTGAGGAAAGGGCACTCAAGCACCTTTCTCTCCTGCTCACCCCATCCACAAATGAGCGTCCTCACAGGCCCCTGCCTCTAAAGAATTCAACTGTATATGGGGCGAGCAGGATAAGGCAGCAATTGCACAAGTTGCTGGTTGAGCAACTCATGGCCTGCACTGGAGGCTTCAGTGGTCAGCTGGTTTGGCTCCTTGTAATCCTGGGGAGTCCATGGGGCCTCAACCAGTCTCCAACAGTTGGAGACTTTTTTTTCATTTTTTATTGGGGGGCGGTGAAATCTGCCCCCCCTGGGGGGGCGCAGGTTCGTCTCTGCTCCAACTGGGCCAACCTCTGATGCTGCCCCTGTGATGCAGCTAATTAGCTGAAGCCAAGCAGTTCGAAGTCTGGTCAGTGCCTGGATGAGAGAATCCCATGTAAGTAGCCTTGGGTTTCATGATGGAGGGAAGGTGTGCTATAAATAAATCCTAAATCTCCCCCATGATAACCCCATAATAACTGCTGTTTGTTTTTTCCTGATAGCTCAAGAAGCAGAAGGCTGTTGCAAAGAGGCTCTTCTGATATTCAGTTTTGGAATATCATGAACAGTCAGGCAAGTCAGGAAAAAATACAAGGGAGAGAAAAACTTTGTGGACACTGGAAAATGATTTTGTAGCACTGCAATGGGGGTACAGGAGGATCAAAAGAAGAAGACAGCTATAGAATTGGCCCAGCTTAACACTCTATTAAGAGTACAAAGCAACTTTTTTTTCATAGCTCCTTTCAGACACCTCTGTGGCCCAAAATGCTTTACAAAATTAAACAATACATGGTGGCACTACTAGATGGTATCAATTACAGAAGGATAAAAAGAGGAGAACAACACAGAGACACAGCATGTCGGATATATTAAGCCCAGGCAGCCGAGAAAAAACCAATACAGAGAGTCAAATGAAGAGGTGAGGGCTGAGGAGCAGATAAATGTTTTCAGAGGAGATTTGAAGACAAACGGAGGGTTGATGAAGCAGAGAGAGATACCGGGAGGCGGTTCTAGATGGCGGGAGATAAGACAAAAGGACGGCAGAGGAAGCTGGTGCTGAACGAGGGACGTGGTGGGGGAGGCTGGGGAAGAGTCTGCACGGTCTGGAATGAAACAAACAAACAAACAAACAAACAAACAAACAAACAAGAACATTGGGGCCATGTCCTGAATGGTGGAAAAGTCAGGGGATTCGCTTGAAGATTCAGGTGTAGCATAGGCGAGAAGGATTCCTCACACTGTGAGAAAAGTGTTTAAAATCTGTCACTTGCGGTATGTCAAAGAAACCAGACTGGTAATGTAACTAGAATTTTAAAGGTGTGATTTGCTTTGGTTGAGCATGTCTCAAACTGAAGCACAATTCTCTCTTACACTCAAAAAGACACAGGACTATACTTTTAAGATCCGTTTCCAGAAAATGTATTGCTTCCCTGGGTATTTCCCCCCACTTTGATCAGTCAGCCCGGGTTGAGGGATGGGACCATGGTTTCTGGATAATGGGGATTTTTTTCAGGGATTTCCTTGTGTTTGTCAGCTGAAGGGTGAGGGCAGGTTGCATCTGGGAAATCTTGGTCTGCAACTTGATGTCACTGCCTATATAAGGGCAGAAAGAGGGAGGATCAATGATGCACTGGACCTCCCTGTGCTAAAGTGTTGTTAGTGAGGGAGTATTTCAAATAGCAAGAAATTCCCCTAACGACCCTCTAAGGAAGGACGGGGGCGGGTGGATTGGGCCCGGGAAGGGGCAGGATCGGCTGTGCTGGGGCGCGCCATATATTATCCCCCTTCCCAGGCCAGATCCACTGACACGGATCAACGTGGACGCGATTTTGCAGGTGCAGGTCCGAGTTGACCCATAGCAGCAGCTGGGTTTTTTTTTTTCCCTTGGGGCAGGGAGACAAATGTCCTCTTACCTCAAGGAGATGTCCTACCTGCTAAATTCCCTTGCAGGATACAGCATAAATCGTGTTGGCACCACTGTATCAGCGCAGGGGAATTTAGTTAGGATTGGGCTGCCCATCCATGAAATGTGGACTAATATGATGATTATGGCCAAAATCACTTTTCAGATTTGCTAGATAACTTTCTCATCCCTTCTTTTCCTCTCTGGAAACACATGAAGAGGAAAATACTGTGAATGAAGCTATTTTCATGATGATGAATGTATTTAAGTGCACTAAATGTTGGTAAAAAGCCAGGATGGTGTAGTGGTTTGGGAGTCGGACTTAGACCTGGAAGATCCAGGTTCAAATCCCCGCTCAGCCACGAAGCTTCCTGGGTGACCTTGGGCCAGTCACTATCTCTCAGCCCCACCTACTTCACAGGGTTGTTGTGAGGACAAAAGGAGGGGAGGAAATATGTACACCACCCTGAGCTTCCTTGGAGGAAGGGTGGTATAAAAATGTGAAAAATAAATAAATAAATAAATGGTTGGATTATTGCTATTTTCTGTTTCAGCTTGGTTTGGATTAATACCTGTGTGTACTATGTGACTGAGTATCCCCCCCAAAAAATAATCATACAAGGCACAGATTGGACTTTAGACTGGGCCACATCGAGTGAGTTAAAGCCATATGCCTTATAGAATGCAAACTCTCCAGAGGGTCCGGTCTTTCATCACTTCTCCCCCCATCAGCATATACATCTACCTTGGAGGAGACAGTCCGTTACTGTCTATTTCCCCTTTGAGCATTCCCACCCAGACTCAAAGCTGTAGATCATCTGCAGAGAGTGGACACTTCTTTTAAGCCAACTCCAATGGGGATGAGGTAGCTGAATTGCACCAACTACCCTAAGCCAGACAGCCTTTGATGTCTGTCAGCCTGATCTCTCTGTTGCAGTGCAGAGATCTGCAACAGTACTGCCTGAAACTCTTCCACCCAGGTGACAAAGGAATCAATAGGGGCCTAGCTGTAGTTTGAACTTATTCCTGATTTGCATCCTTTTCTAGCCAAACACTGCCCCCCTGAAGCAGTTGTTTAACCCCAAAAGTGCCCTTTGCCCTTTCAAGAGCAATTTTCTACTGGAAAATGACACAGAAGTGAAGGGTTAACCCCCACCCCCACGCAGCAGCCCTGGTCTGGAGCAAAGCCCCATACAGCTGCTACTTTAGACTAAAATCACGCCCTGATACATTTAACATTGCTATTTGTTGGGCTCTCAAAGGTGCTTGGGTGGTCAGGCCAGCCGTGATCCAAAATCACAAAAAAGCATAGGCTGGCCTGTGCTCAGGCTGAATCAATAAAAATGCACAATGAAAACCACCAATGCAACAGCTGCACATTGGCATTAAAGGCTCTTTGGAGTGATTCTCCTTTATTTCCAGTCCTTGCAAGCACTGCGTTTATATTCTGCCACTCATCCCCCCCCCCATATGTGCCTCTTTAATTATCACTCCAAGCCTTTTGGCAAGCCACTAGAGCCAGTCCCCTGGAATGAAATCAATGTTAATAGCTGGTGAGACTCTGGCATGCTATTTTTAATTGATGTGCCCCCTTCCTCCCAACTCCTCCCTCTCCACCCCCACCCCCACTTTCATTATGTTTGAGGGGGAAAAAATTGATGAGCCAGTCAGACCCAATCAATTATTTTTGCTCCTTTCTGCAATAACTAAATTTAATAGTGCTTTGCTAGCATAGTCATTACTGGCGGAAACCCCTAAAATCCTCAAGCAGCACCTTGAGTGACAGTGAAAGGAGGCGGGTGGCCTGTTGGAGGTGAGGTTTCCAGTCAACAGGCACTCGAGGCCAACACAAGCTGCTTGGGAGGACCCAGGAACTGATGCAATTTGTTCTTTTGATGTTATTCGATGTGTTTTGTGATGGGTGAGCCCACCCCTCTGGCTTAGAAATGGGTTCCCCCCTGGAAATAAATTGTTTATTTTGAACCAGTTTGAGCCTGTTTTGGTCCCTGTCACATCCTCAGTGATGTCCAGCAACCCCTCCATAACTGCCCAGCACCCAGTTGCCTGCTTGCCTGTCCCCCAAGACCCTCTCCCAATTACTTTTCTTGGTGCTCGGTGGCAGGGGGAGAGTGGAAAGTTGTTTTCTTTCCCCCTCTCCTCTTCCTGCCTGGTATGCAGCAATGACAGCAACACTGGAAACATGACAACTCCTCTTATGCACTGGTGTTTTTTATGTTGCCTCTCTGCTATTTTCATATATGGTTTCATTGTAAGCCACCTTGGGCATCATTTTGGGTCAGAAAGGGGAGGTACAGCTGTCTCAAGTAAGATTCCCTTCACTTGGCACACAGCTATTGCACTGTGCTAGGCCTCAAGCAGCACGGTGGCTCAGTGGTTAAGAGCTGAACTGCAGACCGGAAGGTAGGCAGGACAGCAGTTCGAGACCCGAGTGCCATGTGATGAAGTGAGCTACTGTCTTGGACCCCAGCTCCTACCAACTTAGCAGTTTGAAAGCAAGAAATTGCAAGTAGATTAATAGGTACCGCTTCGGTGGAACGGTAACAGCATTCCATGCGCCTCGGCGTTGAGCCATGCCAGCCACATGACCACGGAAGTGTCTTTGGACAGCACTGGCTCTTTGGCTTTGAAATGGTTGAGCACCGCCCCTAGAGTTGGGCACAACTGCCTTTCGAGCAAGGGAAACCTTTACTTTTACCTTCTTAGGCCTCAGGAACATAGGAAACCACCTTATGCTGATGCATCAAGCCACCTTGCTCTGTATCATTAGCTGTGATATTCCACAGTTCCAGGCAAGAGCCTTTCCTGTCCCTACAGGAAGGATGCAGAGGATTGAACCCAGGACCTTCTGCACACAAAGCAGGGGCTCTACCACTGAACTTCAGCTCCTCTTGTGGGAAGTTGAGGGGGAGAGAGATGTTTCCCGGGCAAAAGCAATAACAGTTCAATCCAACTTACACCACCAGTGCAGCCAGAGGTGCAGCAAGAACGGGAGGCCCCAGAACGGAAAGGGGATTAAAATCTCCTTCAAAGGGGATTTAAATCTCCCCTCCCCTCCAAAGCCTCCCGCTCTGCCCTCCCCCACTGGTTACACCAGTGGTGCAAGTTGGATAGGATTGCGCTGTAAGAAAGCTAAGGGGTGAGGGGTGGGGCGAAGGCTTGGAGGCAGAAATGCAAGCAGGATGCAGGCAGGGCTATAGCTCAGATTGAGATTGAAGTAGCAGAGGAATGTCTGAGTTGTAATGCTTATGAAGCATTATGAAGGTTCCAGATTTGACTTTTGAACAATGCTCCAGTAATGCTCACCAGCACCACTAATTATGAAGTGTTGTAACCCAAGGATTGCAAGACAGTGTATCAGGGCATGCTACTGAGGCATGAGAGGTGCTGACACATGTCTTGAAGAATTAAACCACCAGTGACTATTATCATCATCAGTATTTATATATTGCTTTTCAACAAAAAGTTCACAAAGCGGTTTATAGACAAAATCAAATGATTAAATGGCTCCCTATTCCAAAAGGGCTCACAGTCTAAAAAAGATGCAGGACACCAGCAAACAGCCACCAGAAAGATACTGTGCTGGGGTGAAGGGGGGGGCAGTTCCTCTCCCCCTGCTAAATATAAGAGGAGCACCAATTGAAAACGTGCCTCTTGCCCAGTTAGCAGGGACACTCCATGCAGCTTTCAAGATTCTCAGGCTTCCTTCCCTAGAGAAGACTGAGACATGAAATTCAGAGCTCTGTTCCTGTCTACACTGGAAGCCCAAATTAGGCAACAGTGTTGCATATGCAAATGAAACAAAGTTATATGTATATGTCCACCTTCATTACTTATTCTAATTACTACATGGGCTTCTGTTTACACAATTTAAGACTTTGTTTGTTTGTTTCTAAAATATAGACACTCTGAGCTGGAAGGAGACCACTATGTGCAGTCTTGCCTGTTGTGATAATATCAGCTTTGGAAGTATCTTGGTCCCTGTTTGAGTTCATTTTTGTATTAAGAAAAGGAGACAGATTGCATTGTCATATGTGCCCTTTTCAAAATATCTCAGAGGATCTGTCCTTCTTCTATTTTTGGTATCACTTGAATAGCTATGTATTTGAACTGCAACTGAAGGAGGGAGCTGAAGGTGCTAAGAATCTAGTCTAAGGCAGAGGAGCTCACAAACCAAGAGCCAGCCTGGTCAACCTACTCTAGGACAACCCAATATCTGAAACGACTCTGAAGAAGGCAAATATCAAGCAAAGCATCTGGAAAATGAATCGGGGTTGTACACTCTAATTGGCAGTTGAATCAGCTAAAGTTTTTGTTGATCAACAGGTGTGGGCTGATTTTTAATTGGTGACACTGAGCACTTTTTGAAATGTGCTCTGAATGACGGCCTTTTCTTCCAACAAACATTTTGTTTATTAAAGTAGCAAACATGACCTTCAAAATAGAAAAAAAGATGCACTCATATTGAGGTTTTGAGAATGTGCAATTAGGTTAATGTGGGGCTTCTGAGCCCCTGGCCCATGTTTTTTTGGGGGGTCCTCCCTTGTTGTAATGGTACCCACTTGCTGGGCCTCCAGGTCATCCCTCTCCATCCACCTGCTACTAAGAACATAAGAAGATCCAGCCTTGCTGGATCAGGCCAAAGGCCCATCTAGTCCAGCTTCCTGTATCACACAGCGGCCCCACCAGATGCCTCCGAGAGCACACAGCCAACAAGATAACCTGTTTCCTGCTGCCACTCCCCTGAACCTGGCACAGAGAAAACCTACTTCTAAAGCCAGGAGGTTGCTTATGGCTTGTAACCTGTGATGGTCTTTTCCTCTATGAATCTGTCCAAACCCCTTTTAAAGGCATCTAGGCCAGGTGCCATCACCACATCCTGTGGCAAGGAGTTCCACAGATGAATTACATGCTGGGTGTGTAATGAAGGATCCCTTCTTCCCACCTTAGTTTGCATGAGGGTGGGACTCTCAGGTAGAGAATCAGTTCCAGATTCAGGTTCTGGTGTCTCCAGTTAAAATACTCTCAGGTAACAGAATGATGGTTTGACTGAAGTGTAACTAGAGGGGCGGAGGAAGATCCATGATTGGATATCACTTTCTTAAAAGGATAAATGCAGCGTGTGTATGTGGAGGGGGGGATTCGGACTAAGGTCAAAGCACTACAGGTACCTGTAGATTTGGATCAACAATATAATATAGTGAGAGAAAAGTTAACCTGCCATCCTCCTGTACAGAAATCCCACACGGCTGCATTTAGCCTTTTAAGAAAATTGTGGGAAATCAAATCATGAACCTCTCACCACTTGATTTAGTTGAGCCCTTAGTTAGCTCTTCATCCTCTGCCAGCACATCCACAGCTCCTGTGATATTTCTTTGTCACCATCTCCAGTCCACAGAAGGAGGGCAACAGGGTGGTTGGCATGGTGCTGTCTCTTTAATGGATTCACTGCTTGCTTAAAAATTGTGAGCGCTTTGGAGCAAAGAGGGAAAAACGTGAACATTTTATGTGCTTTTGTGCTTGATCGGAACAGCCGTAAAATGACAAAATATGAGAACATCCAATAAACGGTTTTATTTTTGCTCTGAATACTCACGCCTGAAATTGAACCTATGAAGTTGGGAAACTCACAGCATTTAAACAACCAGGTGGTGCAACACAAGTTATTTTGCCTGCACCGTGTTTCTCAGTAAAAACACAGGAGCAGATATTATTTAGAATGAGGTATACCCAGTGTAGACATTTCATAAGAATTAATCTTCCAGTGCACTGACTAAGCATGAAAGAGGTGCTCAAATTATCCAGATGTCATTCAAACTATTGGCAAGTTGGATCATAGTGTTTAAAAAAAAATTATAGAGAATGCTGGTACAAATTGATGTTCCATAGACTTGAGTTCTGTTTACCTTTTGACTCAATAGATGGGATGTCACTATCTTTTTGAGGCTATCAAAAGATGGGAGGGGTTGCTTAAGATGGGAGGGGTTGCAGGTATTTAAGAATTGCCTCCTCACACAACCTGTTTAAGCACTGTCTCCTTTTAAGGTGGCTTTCTGGATCCCCCCATCATCTGAAACACAGTAGGTAGGATGAGCAAGATAGACAGGCAGACAGGGGCTTTTCCATTGTGGCGATGACATTTTGGGGTGTCCTGCTGAGGGACTTTTCCTGGCCCCACTGCTGCCCCCCCTTTCAGCAAGCAGCCAAAAGGGTTTCGATTGCTGCTGTTCGAGAAGGAGTTCTTAAATTAGACTGATTTTTAACTGAGCAATTTGAAATAACTTTTAGTGGGTTGTTGTTTTGCGCATGTGTGGGTGTGCGTGCGTGTGGGTGTGCACGCGCAAAGTAATATTGCTTGCTGCCATGAATATTCCAGACAGATGCAAGATCAAAAGATCAACACTGGAAATAAATATTTATCATGCTTGCTTTCACTATGCCTGACATTTCACATTTTACGGGGACTGTGCCAACTCCCAAAATGGACTACCAAGTTCAGCACAATTGTGCCAAGTCTCTGTGTTAATGAGTAGGACCTCATCAGCTATCCCCTGTTCTGTTTTCCCAATTTGATGCTCCTCATAATAACCCAAGGACAAAATCCCCTCTTTCATCCTTTGCAGAATCCATTCGATTGGAGAGTACTGTTCTGAGAGACCCAAGTGCATTGCATTGCAGGATCTGCAGGGTAAGAAGTCAAAACCAAGCAAACCTCCTGATTAAAGTCGGGTATCACAGACAGAAAGAGGGCTATAAAACAAACCCTAACATGCAGTCAGGCAGTGTGGCTTTAATCATTGAGGGAAGCGGGCAAGGGAGCCACACCACTTGCCCAGAGAGAAAGGGCACATTGAGAGGTGGCCCACAAATGTTAGCTGACCAGTCTGTGCTGGCTCAGTGGCTTTAGTTGCAGGAAAGAATGGCTGGGAAGGAAAGGGGGGAGCAGGGTGTTCCTGATCCTGGTTGCTGGCTGGCACGGTGATCCTTGGGTGATGGCTGTGATGGGGGTGACTTGATGCAGCACCAGCAGCTTAATGATGCACCTGACCAACAGCAATGTAGGTTAGTGGGTGAAGAAGAACAGAGAACACAGAGTTTTTATAGACTTCATAGAATGGGATCCTTTGTGGGATGACCGAAACAAGGGATCCTCCTTTGCTATTTGAGGACCCCTGCGGAGTTCTGCGTTTGTCTTTCATACCCAGTTGAGGGTGGGGTGGCTAGTTTGGAGGTCTGTTGGCTCATTGACAGCCCCCTTGATTGTTAATGAGCTATTAATACGTTGATTATATTATTATTATTATTATTGTTGTAGTAGTAGTAGTAGTAGTAATAATAATAATAATACCGTATTGGTCTGAGTATAAGACTCACTTTTTTCTCCTAATTTAAGTTTTTAAACTAGGGGTGCGTCTTATAATCAGGCTGTTGCAATTTAATGCCAGTGATTTAATTAAATTTTTTTAATAGCACCAAACTTTAAGGGTGTGTCTTATAATCAGGTGCGTCTTATACTCGGGACAATACGATAATAATAATAGTTATATATGGCTTAAAAAAAAAGTTCACAAAGTGGTTTACAGAGAAAATCAAATGACTAAAGGGCTCCCTGTCCCAAAAGGCCTCACAATTGAAAAAGAAACAGAAGCAGCACCAGCAAACAGCCAGTCAGAGAGAGCCTGTGCTGGAGTGGACAGTTCCTCTCCCCCTGCTAAATATAAGAAGAGCACCACTGGAAAAAGTGCTCCTTTGCCCAGTTAGCAGGGCAATCATGGGATTGGCAAGACCATTAGAGATGAGGGACCCTTCTCTTGTTTTCCTAAATTTGTTTTTCCAAAAATCAGGAGCTCTTAGGAGGTGGCTGTGAGCATAAAGTACAGTACAATCTTGCTGTTGTATCAGGATATTTGAATTTTGGAGTTAGTAAACTCCAATCTCAGGTTTTCACGACTCGTCCATATAACCGAATTAAAAACATTCCTAATTTCCGGGAATTCCGTCGTTTAATCAATAGCTAATAAAAACAAAAGCATAAAAGTTGTAAAAATGTCTGACGTTTCGCTGTCTGACGATGCTACCAATTTGAGTAGTGAAATGTCAGACATTTTATATCTTTTATGCTTTAGTTTTTATTAGCTATTTATTAAACGACGGAATTCCCGGAAATTAGGAATGTTTCTAATTCTGTTAGCATTTTGAGCAGACTGAGCATCATTTGATCAATTGGAGGGGGGCGATTAATTGGCTGATCAAGAATGTGGCCTTTTTGACTGGTGGATCTAAGGCCTCCTGGACTATTCCCTCCAGTCCAGCCGGGAATAGTCACATACTGGCCTGGTCCATGCTCTCCTGGCAGACATGCCACACTAAGCACACATGCATAGATGCATGTCTCTTGCATGCTTTGAAATACAAATGAATAAAAGATTGACCAGGTTACACTGATCTTCATCGCCACACTCTAGTGCTTTCTGCCCTGTGCTGAGAGATGGTCGATAACCTTTTGGTGCCCTCCAAGACTTTGATGCTTGAAAATACACCGAAATGTCAGAATCGGACTTCCATGCAAACCTCGCTGAAATGAATGGAGGTGGTATGCAGCAAGGCTCAACGGACGAGGGCTCCCACTGCTTCTGTTGTTACTGCTTCACTGGGAGTCATGAGTGCTGCTTATTAACATTCATCTTTGCTATACACAATGGGCTCCTGCAGTTACCCTCACTGCAGCATTTACCAAGGAAAATGCAGGAGCTGTTGGAAGAATGCTAATAAAGCAAAATCTGCCACATCTAGCAATCGAGGAAAGGACGCTTTCAAAACCTGGGGTAGCATTTCCCGAAGTCCTGATGGTTCTAAATTGCCATCAGTGGACTCTGCTGTGAGCATATCCCTGCAGCACAGTTTATGGAGCAACAGTGACATAATACCACATGGGTCACGGGGAGAGCAATCCTACGTAAGTATCCGGCGGGCAGCCTAGGGTCTCAGAAATTCCTAAAGCAGTCAGAAATTCCTAAAGCAAGCATTTGTCACTTCTTCAGAGACAATAGATCACCCCTTAGAAAAAAATGTTCATTCATTAATATTCAGTGAAAATACATTTGTATTGAAATGGCTAGCTGAAATGGCTAGCCTATTACTAAAACCAAGAGGTTGCTTACCCCCATCATGGCTTGTAACCTGTGATGGACTTTTTCTCCATACATTTGTCCAATCCCCTTTTAAAGGCATCTAGGCCAGACACCATCACCACATCCTGTAGCAAGGAGTTCCACAGATTAATTACACGCTGAGTAAAGAAATAATTACTTTTGTCTGTTTTAATTTTCACGCCACTCAGTTTTAGTGGATGTCCCCTAGTTCTAGTGTTGTGCGAGAGGGAAAAGAACTTCTGTCTATCCACTCTCTCCACCCATGCATAATTTTATACGTCTCAATCATGTCCCCCCTCAGGCGCCTCTCATGTCCCCCCTCACCCCAGCAAAGTGGGGTGGAGAAATGGAAATGACACAGAACGGACACCCTTTGTTACTAGAAGGAAAGGCATGTGACAAAACAGAAATTCACTGAGCTGAAGTCTTCAGTTGGCATATAATTTAAAGCGAGTTAAAATTTAACAGTAAATTAAGAGCCCATGAAGAAGCATATTAAGTGTTCACTTCATTCCCCCTCCCCCCCTTAGAAAAACGGAACTGAAAAGCTCCACTGTGGCTTTTCCAGGACTGTAATGAGACATCAGAATAGGTCCTAAGGCTTTACTAAAAGCAAATAAAAGAAAAAGAAGAATTAGCTTTTGTTTAGCTGCTTGCTGGCACACACAGCACTCAGAAACCTGCTTCTGCTCAATAATCAAAGACAGGAAAGGGAAAATCAACGTGGGTTGTTGTGCACCAGATATTGTGCATCAGATCTCAGCGTGTTGTCTTGTCAGCTTCTTGTCTTCGTGCTTAACAAGAACAATGTCATGTTGTTCTGCTTTCTCATTGCCAGCCAGAGTTGATCTATACAGGAGCTAAAACCCAGCAAAAAGAGGTGCAAGTGCCCACGTCACAACATATCCAAAATAAATCAAAACAAATCTTCATATTTCATCTCCACCTTGAATGTGGGAGAAAGGGGGAGAAAGGGGAGCATGCTGGCTAGACAGGCTTTCTGCTGTGGTGCTACTTGGTCATGCCCCACATGTAAGCACAAGGCAAAGACTGGCTGTGAGGAGGCATTCTCGCCATGATTTACGTCTGGCTCAGTTGGTAGAGCGTTTGTCCCTCACAAATGCCTGAAGATCTGCAAGACAGCAGTTCAAGATGGCCAGAAGTCTGTCGGAGAGCTGCTGGCATGCCGAGATGATAAGCTGCAGAGCCCTGTGGGGGAGTGGAGCTGCAGCTAAAGCAGCTGAAGCTGAAGAGTGCTAAGGTGAATGCCAGAGAGAGAGAGAGAGAGAGAGAGAGAGAGAGAGAGAGAGAGAGAGAGAGAGAGAGAGAGAGAGAGAGCTGGACTGTGAAAGTAACGTCTCGAATGAAGGGTTTTATGAAAGATTAGAACGTTATTATATTGTAAAAACCCTTTGGGGTTTAGAACAGCCTGCCCATGTACACTGCCTTGAATAAAGTCGGAGGAGAAATCCAATGACCAGAAAGGCAGTATATAAATACTGTATATTATATATTATGATTTAGATCTCTTGCCATCCAGAATTGGAGCTTGCGAGTTAGTAATCGCTTTCAATTTTTGCCATACCTAGGCATCCTTTCTCCTGCCCCTGCAAATGCGCATTGATAAAACACTATGTTAAAAATACAATCAATGCAGTTGTATGCATGACAGTCGCCTTTTCTGTGATTCTTTTTCTGTGATATTTTATCAATACGTACATGCGCTGCATGCATTGATTTTTGCAATATTTTGTCAGTGCACACAGTGCATGTACACATTGGTAAAAACATCACAGAAAAAGTACATTTTTTAAAAAAGAAGATTCTTAATAAATTGGTTCCATTTCAGGAGCAGGAGTGGGTCATTTAGAACTTCAAAATCCACAGAGAAATTGTCAATTGTCCACTAACCTAGTGTGGACAGGGTGACCAGATACAATGGACAAAGTGCCTATACCTTTAAGTTAACTGTTGCATAGAAGAAGGAATTTGAACAAGTACAGCTCATCATGGAAGGTAGCAAAAAGCTGCACCTGCCAAAATTCCCTCTTCTATACAATGGTTATCTTAAAGGTATAGGCACTTTGTCCTCCATTATATCTGGTCACCCTGAGTGTGGAAAACTATTGAAAATCTCACAATCTGGCAGGGTGATATAGAGGACAGGCTTCCCAAGTGATTACCTCCTGTCTGGTTTCAAACAGGGATCTGCTCTTGGTTGGTGACTGCCAAGACAAGGGCATGATCCAACTGGTCAAAAGTCAAGGGCAGATCAGGATGGGAGGGGCCAGAGGTTGTGGTGTTGTCAGAGCTGGGCCAAGCATCAATTTCCAAAGAAGTGAGGCAGAGGCTGCACAGCCATGCAACTCAAAGCCCTGAGAAGTTGAGTTCAGTACAGCTTGGAGCTTGGCAGTCCTGGAAGTCTGGCGATGACATATGACATCATCACCGTGCGTCCAGAAACGTTGCAAGGCTCTGGTGTGGCAGACTAAGCAGTCTGTGCTTAGATCCCTTAGGGATTATTGATGAAAAGTCTTCTGTCTACCATCAAGTTTCTCAGACTGAGAAGCTAGCTTGGAGATTAAGTCTTTATGTGTCCTGGTAGGTCCGGATTGGCCTGTGAGGTCAGCTGAAGGTATTCAGGGGCTAGTCTTGCAGCAGCCTACTGGTTGCAGGGGTGCTGGAAGCCACACCCCTAGCACCCAACTTTCATACACTTGGTAAGTTACCACTTGCTAAATCATAGTCTGTAGTTACCCTTTGTTAGTGGAACAACATTAACAGCGCAATCCTGTGTAACCTTGCACCGGTGTAACAGCAAATGCACCGGTGTAAGTGCAATTATACTAGCATAAGTGCACTTACACCGGTGCATCTGCTGTTACACCGGTGCAAGGTTACACAGGATTGCTCTCAAATAATGTAAGGTATTGACATCTTGGGGTTCATAGCTGATTATCATATTATACTGACACCCGGGGAGGAAATGTTCTGTTGTCTTAGAGACTGGACAGTAAGGTGGGCTTTGTGTTGTACTCTGTGTACCTTAGTTCTTCCAACGTAAGTGACTTATTGGGGACAATTTCATAGCTGGACAGATGGAAAGTGCTCACTACTATGGAAAGGGTTCCAGAAAGATGGACAAAAAGCAAGATAAATTCCTGCTAATGAGAAGATTAGGACAGGAGACTAGTTTCCTTGAAAACAATGAGTGTGTGGCCAATCTAACTTTGTTATTCTTAATGGCCTGGAGCCTGAGCAGACGGCATTAATGGATTGATCCTTTGGCACAAGAAGGAAACATTTTTCTATTTCGTTTACTTAATGGCTTACAAATTAATTGAGTTTGAGGCAAGCTTGGAAATTTTTCAGGTAATTTGAAATGTATTCACTCCCCAATAGCATTTCTATACAAGCATTTCTATACTTTCTATTCAAAAAGAGAAAGGATTTTCTTTATTTATTAGAAGAAAATGTTTTATGTACAACGCTTATGAAAATCCAGTCTCAGTTTTCTTTGCGGGGGGGAGGAGGAAGTACACATAAGTGTCACTCAGGCACACCCACAAAATAAAAATGAAATAAGAACCAGAGGACAATACGGTGCTATTGACATCAAGAAGGGCCTGCTTTAGTCCACAGGTGTTACTTTGAGGAGATGGCTTCCACAGCAGACAGAAGGCTACAGTCAAACTCAACTTCTTCTCTCTGGGCAATGGGCAGGTGGTCTAGCTCAGTCGGGGAGTTGCAGCCTTACATGCCTGAAGATCAAGGATGGCAGTTCGAGACTCCGTTGCCGCTGACAAAGCTGCAGAAGCCCTCTGTGTGAGAGAGAGAAAGCTGCAGCCGGTGCTCCGTGAGAGAGAGAGAGTTGCCTGTCAGTCAACGCGTGGGAGGTGAATGCCAGCAAAGAAGCCAGACCGTGAAAGGAAACACCTGGAAAGAAGCGTCCTATGAAAGATGAGGACATCTATTGAATGTACAAACTGTTTGGTTTAGAATTGCCTGCCTGTTGTAAACCGCCTTAAATTAAAGTCAAAAGGAGAAATCCAATGACGAAGAAAGGCAGTATATAAATATACATCTAGGAATATGTAGTGCCTGATGTGATGTCATTATGCTATGACTCATAGCCTATGAGTTTAACCACTCTTTCAATGATGTGAAATGGGAACGAGGAAACTCAGAAGGGGAGGACATCAAACCATACATTGCATATCTGCAGACATAATGATGGGAGAGAAAAATTAGATACTCATTTTTAAGAGGTAGAATCAACAAAGGGGGGGGACTGCTTTTCACAATGTATCTTCAAATGCGAAGCCCGTCTTGCTGCTGATTTAATACATGTCCCAAGTGGAGCTCTGGATATCCTGGTCGAACTAATCTTCCACTGATTTCCCACAATATCATCTGCTGTGATCTAAATACCAATTTGTAGAAATCTACTGAAAAAGGTCAACTCCAGTTGACATTGATAGACATTATGGGGCATTAGGGGACAATTTCAAAGCCGGGCAGATGGAAGATAGTGTTATGTGAACTGATTCTTCTGCGAGGAAATATTGGCTGTGTATATATTTCAAAATGGGAGTCAGGCAATCGAGCTGAAACCAATCAGAAATGGGAAAGGAGTCCAGATTGTTATTCATTGACTGATATTTATTATGTATCTAGTACCATTCCATGTACTATAGAAGGGATGAGAGGCCAGAGCCCTACCTCGAGGGGCTTAAATGTAAAAAAAAAAAAGCCACAAGGGAAACAACAAAGGAAGGGAAGAGGAATGAAGGCAGAGGCAGCCGCTGCCGCTGCCGCTGCAGCCTGTACACGGGGGGGGGGAGGGCCGGGAGGCTTCTCCAGCCAGGGAAAGGGGATGTTTGATCCCCTTACCCCTGCGTAAGTCGCATGGCCTCATGGGTCTCCTCGGACTTACACTAGCAATTTCGAAAAAAGAAAAGGGGAGAAAAGGGGCGGGAAGCTGCAGGGAAGGGGGATGGGATCCGGCGCGGGCCTTCTGCAATGGATCCTCCCCCTCCCACGGCCTCCCCAACCCCGTTCTGCCTTCCCCCCTCCTTCCTGCCAGTTTACCTTTCCCGGCGTGTGTCCGGAGGCCTTCCCGCCGGCGTCCTGGCAGCGCGCTGATCAGCACGCTGTATGACTGCTTGATGGCAGTCAGCGCCAGTGCAGAAGCACGCCGCCATCAGGCGGTGTGTTTAGGATTGGGCCGTGTGTGAGCAAGGGCCTAAAGTGCACAGCCCTGTTTGCATATACTGTACATTATTCAGGGTGTACAAGAGACAATGTTGTTTCTCACAGCATGGAATTCACTGTGATAAGACATTTGATGGCCCTTGGTTTAGCTGGCTTTAAAAGGGGGCTAGACCAGGGGCTCCCAACCCCTTCCCAGCAGGGGCTCCCAACCCCTTCCCACCTCTGGCGCCACTCTCCTTCTGAGTACCACCGGAAGTGACTGGCAAAGACATCATCATCAGTTATTTCCGGGTT
Source organism: Plestiodon gilberti rubricaudatus (assembly GCA_026170595.1). Lineage (NCBI taxonomy): Eukaryota > Metazoa > Chordata > Lepidosauria > Squamata > Scincidae > Plestiodon > Plestiodon gilberti. The sequence goes on from JANXHW010000005.1 coordinate 115,164,519, forward strand.
TTCAGGTTTTCAGAGGCCAGAAAACGCAGGGAGGAGGCTCTGGGCATGTAGGAGGGCCCTCAGCATTCCTGAGAGACTCGGCCAAAGACAGGAGCTTCTTGGGAGGAAAAACGCACCACCAAAAGCGCCGCGTCGGAGTGGCAGTCCGGCGGTCCGAGTATCATCAGCAGTTGGCTGAAGTACTGGTGGTACTAGTACCACAGGTTGGGCACCCCTGGGCTGGACAAAATTATATAGGAGAAGACTATCAATGGCCACTAGTCATGATGGCTATAAAGTACCTCCACATTCACTAGCAGTATATCTCTGAATAGCAGTTGCAGGGGAGGGGGCACAAGAATTTAGAGATCTATTGCCTTCATACCCTGCCTCGTGGACAGAAGTGTCACTATGGTAGGGGCGGTACCGTAAGTTGCGCCCCATCCTAGTCCCGTTTACAAGCCAGCAGGAGGCGGCCCCGCCCCCTCGCTGTCAGAACCATTCCATGTGGAGAAGGCAGTGGGCAGGAGACCTGCTGGCTTGTAAATGGGACTAGGACGGGGCGCAATGTACGGTACCGCCCCTACCGTAGCAACGCCTCTGCTCGTGGACACCCCAGAGGCATGTGGTTGGCCATTGTGGAAACAAAATGCTGGACTGGATAGAGTTTTGGTCGGATTATGTTTTTGCAGGGCTGGCCCATCCATGAGATCAATTATTATTTCTTGGATTTTTATCCAGTTTTTTCCCCCAATAGGGGGAGCTAACTGAGGTGTTTGCCTTAAGGCTGATCTACACTGCACTTCTCCCGGCGTCTAGGGCGTGTGCGGAGCTGTGCTCTCCCGAGTTCCATTGGGATCGGCCGTGGACCATGCTCATGATTTTGAGAGGGCGGGACGCGGAGCTAATTGTTTGACCAATGAGATGTTTGACCAATTGTTTGACCAATTCAGTCAATTGGAGCACACATGTGTTTCAGCCAATCAGCATTGAGCTTTATTAGAAGGCGGGACAATCAGGAGGGACTACTTGCATTGAAGAACTGGTGGAGCCCAGGGCAGTGTTTCGGGCGGGGTGTCCTGTCCCCTACGCTCACGCGCCTCCCAACGCAAGCGCAACGCAACAGGGGTGGGTGTAGATCAGCCTTTAGGCAGCAGGTTGGTGGGGGAGCACAACCTTGGTTTCACTGCTCCTCTTCCCATGCCCTGGATTGGAAAAGGAAGGGGGAGATGGAGTGGAAGAAGAAATGTAGAGGACAGGAGAGTGATGGGCTGGGCATTGGAGTCCAATTCGTACATGGAGGTTGGGGCAGAGCCTGCAGGCACATCCCCACTGTGGTCCCTCTATGTCAGACAGAGACAGCACTAGATGTGCTGTCAGAGGTCTGAACAGGGCACTTAAAGGACACAATCTCCGTGTGGATGAGCAGGAACAGCATGTCAAGATTTATTTCACTTAATGATGTCACTAAGTCTTGATGTATAGGTGCAGAGATAGAGGGCCCCTCCCAGCATGATATGTAATTTCTTAGATGCCACTGCTAGCATGGTTTCCTTTTTCTCTGCAAACAAGACTATGTGGCCTTACTGCCATATATTCATATAATAACAACCTGCAGCTCTTAATTGCTCTTTTTTTGCCAGCTGAACCTCCCCAAAGTGCAACAGCAGCACCTCCATAATCAGGGAACCTTCTGGGACCTAAAGGATGGACCAAAAGCATGAAGCTTAACATTTCCGCTTTCATGCCCCCTACGTCTCCAGTCCCTCTTTCGTCACAGAAAAAACAAGTGTTTGGAGTGAACAACTTGAGATGTTAAAGGACGTCTTTGCAGGCACTAAAACACAGAGAGCAAGGTTTTCATATCCCTTTTTAGCTAACTGCAAAGGAAGTTCTGTACTGCCTTTACTGAACTCTGGGAAAACAGAAGCCTCGATGTTTCCAGGGGGAAAAAATGCAATCATACTTTTAAGCCTTTATGAATTAGTTTTTCCAGATAACATTTCTCAGTAAGAGGACTTAAGGAATGATTTTATTGTCAGCCCAGTCCTCACCAAAACGGTTTTGATACAGTTCTGATTGGAGAGGAGGCTTTCGTAAGCTGAAGAGGAACCAATGGGAAAGCTCATAAATGCAGATTTTACGAGGCTGTGATTTTATGGAGAAAGAAAATAGGCATTTTGACCCTGACTTCCAAAGCCCTGCTTGATCAGAGTGGAAATTCTCTACACTCTAAAGTTGCTTTTTTCTGTTCTTGGGTCTTAAAAGAAATAACAAAATACCATTGATTGAACAGATGTTGGTGTTACACCAAATAGATTTTGTGGGCTTGTTCATTTCCCATGTCAGAACTATTCTGCTACAATAAGACCACTGACTTCATTGTATCTAAAATTTGAAAGGGGGGCAGTTACTCTCCCCCTGCTAACTATAAGAGGAGCACCAATTGAAAAAGTGCCTCTTGCCCAGTTAGCAGGGGAGTGGTTCTTGTTTTGCTAGATGTTACCAATGGGACAGAGGAGATGGACATGTAGGGCTCCTGTTTGTGGGGGCAGCCACACATTAGCCGTAACAATTGGTTCCAGCCTGAAGAGAACAGAAAGATTTCTCTCCCGACCAGTCAGTATTGCTCCAGTCTTTGATAATCTTCCCCTAGATAACCTGCACTGCTTGCTCCGCACCAAGTGAGCAGATGTCCCACTCCATCCATCCGCCCACCATGAAGACCTCCAACTCAATGGTTCCCAATCGTTTCATTTCTCTAATTAAGAGGGTTCACCAACCATTCAATGATCATCTCTGTTCAAGAGAGAACAACTCCAGTGTCCTGTCTTGGCTACATCTCCTGGCGTTGGCCTTGCACCTCTTGCTGGCAAACCCACTCAGGTCAATTGTACGCTGAAGCTCTGTGACTTGGATTCAGTCAGGCTGCATATGTGCAACCTGATGTGCTCACTGGGCACTTCTGACAACTCAAGCAGCATCCTAAGTGCTAAACTAAACATTACACTAAATATATGGCTGCTGCTAAAAATGGTACCTGTAGTACTATGTAAACCGCTTTGTGAACTAATATATTCTTGTTGTAAAGCAGTATATATTCCTAATAACAACAACAACAATAATAATGTCATCCTTTGTAACATCTACACAGGGTGGCCACAACGTTCCTAGGCATAAGATTGAAGCCATTTACACCTGCACAGGGATGTTGTGACCACCCTGTAGTATTTATTATTTATTTATTTGAAGAACTTACCCGTATTTATCGGCGTATAATACGCACCGGCGTATAAGACGCACCTTCCTTTTGGCCCTGGGTTTCAAGAAAAAAACATTTAAAGCATTTTTGGGCCACTTGGCCACTTACCGCTTGGCTGCTTAATTAGCTAATTTACATAAATTGCACAAAAATACCAGGATCTCTTTTAAAACACACAGCAATAAGACACATGAACAAAATGCACCAGAACATAAATCCCAAGTAAAAACAAACAAACCCAGACTCAACTCTTTTCCCCCCAACCCACCCATGCACAGTTTCCAAAGTAAAAAACATAAAAGTACAAAAAAACCCAGACTCAACTCTTACCACCTTACCACCCCCAGACTCAACTCTTACCAACTCTTAAACAACAGAAATCCCAAATACAAAACCCCCAGACTCAACTCTTTTCCCCCACCCCACCTATGCAGTTTCCAAAGCCTCCCAACTAGGCCCAGTTCAGAAGCTTACCAAAGCTGCATTCATTCTGCATCCAAGACTAGGCCCTCTGCAGCTCAGCTGAACTGAACTGAGCACAGTGCCCTCTGCTGGCTGCTGAGAAGCTCAACTCATGCACGTGCATAAATTAAACCCGACAAACAGCTGTAGATCGGATAGATTAGTCAGGGAAGAAAGCACAAGGGAGCTCTCAAGCTCCTGAAAAAAACCGGTAAGCCCAAAAATGCTTTAAAACGGGCGGGGGGGAGGAGGGATTTTTTTAGTATTGGCGTATAAGACACACCCTACTATTTTGGGTCACAAATTTAGACAAAAAAGTGCGTCTTATACGCCAATAAATAAGGTATATCCTGCCTTTCTCCCAACAGGGCAACCAAGGCAGCTTACAGAATTAAATCAATATTAAAATGATACAAATAATTAAAAACAAAACAACTAAACAAGGTGGTATAACTTACCTTGTGTTGTACTGTCATGGCATACTTGCAACAGCCAATGATGTGGAGAGCAGAGTCTGATCTGAGATCAGAGGTCAGGGCAGTATGGTCATAGGGAAACATAGGATGTCATGACATCACAACACAAGGTTTTGGGGAGAGGGGGGGGACCAGATGCAAGCTTGCCATTTTGGGCAGTAGCGTCACATTTAGTGTGATGATGAGCTTGGTCCTGTCCCACATTCCCAGTGAGTCCCATTGAAAGTCACTGCTCTCCCACTAAAAACTTCCATTACACACAGCACAACTGCCATAATGCTTTCAATCCCAGAAAAAAGACTACTGGCAATCCCACCTGTCTGACAACATGTGCCCCATGCCTGCCCCCCCCCCTTGCACATAGAAAATGCATCCGATTATGTGTTATCGGTTATCAGGAAGAGAGTACTAGTGCATTAATACAAATGCTTGTTGCAATATCGGAGTAGGGGTTGCACTTGGGATACAGGTGATGAGCCTTCTGTGCCATCACAGGCAACTTGGTGCCCAGTCCTTTGAGATGTTGCCTCAGCAGAGTGGCTCATTATATGAAATAAATTAAAAAAGATGGAGCTGAAAAGCCACACCGGCACATTGTTGATTTAGACTTGTGCCTGAGCATAGTGGACAACTTAGTAAAGATTTTTTGCAATGCATGTTTTATTTTCTGCTGGGTCATTTTCCTTTTGAGCTCAGCAATGAGCAGAATTGTCTATTGATTCGTGAATATTCACTACAGAGTGTTCAGCAAATTCTTGCTTGCTGAGTCTTCACATACAATAAATAAGCTAAAAGGGAGAAAAAGAATTGGCACGGACTCTGCCAGCATGTTTCACATTTTCTTCCAGCAAAACAAGGATAAGAAGAGTCTTGTCATGAAAGAAAAGTTGAATCTGGCAAAAAATTTGCAGAGGCAGTGGTGGGATAGAGGGGGTAAAGGGAAGAAAAAGATGGTCCTTTGCCCCCCCCCCCATCATCTCCCCTCTCTTTTGGCTGCAGAAAACAGCAACATTCTAATCTCTAGTTTCCATTATAAACAGTTCCAGCGCCTTGCCTCATTCAAATGATAACCTAAACCATTGTTTAGACTATCATGAATTAGCCACCATGAGTCTCAGATCCATATCCTCCCCTCTCTTCCTCCTTCACACATGAGAAGAGAGTGCAAAATGTCTGTTTTCACGTTTGACTAAGCCACAGTTTTCTGTTATGCCTGACTGCAAGGCACTGTGGGTTAGTGTAATGTTAAGTAGTTTAATAAATTAGTTAATGAACTTACAGCCCAGTCCAAACTAAATCCCCTCCACACTGATGCAGCCATGCCAACATAATATGCACTGCATCCGGCAGGGGGGCAGTCTGGAGGTCTCCTCAAGGTAACCCTCTTCTACCCCAATGGGTCTCACCAGATCTGCACCTTGGCGCAGAACCAAAGAGAGTAAGGGAGAGGAAAGGGGAGGAGGAGAGAGCTCAGGATCACTGGCGACACTACAGGGGGGGGCAGAGCTGTAAGTTCTGCTGAAATTGGAGCCTCCCTTACACGGATCAACGAAGCAGCCCCGCCCCCTCACCTTTGGAGCCTTTCAGGGAAGCGAAAGCAACACGCAGGGAGTCTCCTGCACGTTGCTTTCGCTTCCCTGAAAGGCTCCGAAGGTGAGGGGGCGGGGCTGCTTCGTTGATCCGTGTAAGGGAGGCTCCAATTTCAGCAGAACTTACAGCTCCGCCCCCCCTGTAGTGACACCAGTGCTCAGGATTCCAGTGCACATGAGTGCTACTGGTAGCCGCTCCCTCCCTTCCCCATTCTGCCTCCCTCCCTTCCCCATCCAGTTGCCACCAGCGGGAGAAGGAGAGGAACATTGAGGGCACAGGAGAAATGACTGGGAACCAGATTTTAAAGAAAAGTACATCCAAAGATTAAATAGTGTGCATAAAACAAAAGAATCTGAAATGGTATTCAGAGATCAAATGCCTTGGGTCAGCTGATGTCAAAAGGGATGTTTGGCAGTGCCATGTCTTAGCAAAACGGCCCATCTTCCTTCACCACCTCTCTGCCTCCAAGTACATGTTACTCTCTCCTGTGAAATCATAATTATCCCCATGCCCTTTCAGAAATGAACTTGGGCTTTGCTGTTCCATGGAAGTCAGTAAGAGTAAACACTGCCACAGATTTGAGGTTCAGCTTGGAGCTAATGAAGTAAAGCTGAACAAATAATCCACAGCAAATAACATATTGTATGAATTTCTCTCTCTCTCTTTTCTGTCCATACTGCCTCTGCTAGAATCTTATGACTTTCTCTGAATTAATTTACTCATTGTAATTATTGGACCAAACACTTCCAGAGGCTAAATATCCATCTATAGATGGGTAATTTTTCTTCTTACACCCTTACACCCCTCCACTCCCAGCTCTTTCTTTTATTTTCTCCAATGGGATTCAAGACATGTCTTGCCTAGAGTCTCCGTGGAAAAGGCATCCACTGCCCCCCCTTCCACTCTGGGAATGGGAAGGGGGGATAGAGCAGAAGAGGAAGTGTGGAGGACATGTGGAAGAGAATATTGGGGGCACTCTCACCCAGCACTCACCTCTCTGTTTGGTCTTCCATCTCAGATGTTGGCAGGCCTTGGGCTGACCCGGCTCCTTGCCACCGCTGGAAACCCTCATGCCTTGCTGAAATCAGGCACTCAAGTATGTCTTTAGTTGCTTTTTTTCCTGAAATGGGGCTTATGTTAAGAAAGTAATGCCGATTTTTTTTAAAAATTTACAATTATCCCTATTATTTGCACATCCCTGGTTCTATATTGACTTTTTATATGTAGTGTACTATATTCTTGGTCCTAAAATTTGCTCAGAGACCACTGAATAAGAATATCTATTTTTTTTTCTCACAAACAGTTCTGGGAGTTAAGTTAGGCTCAGAGAGCGAGCGAGCGAGCGAGCGAGCGAGCGAGCGAGCGAGCGAGCGAGAGAGAGAGAGAGAGAGAGAGAGAGAGAGGATATTTGCCCCACAGTGGCATATAGCTCCATTGTCAATGATTTTTGATACTGTGGTTTTGACACAGTGGTTTAGACTTTTGATGCTATTCCTCAAGCAGCAAAATGTCTTGGGTTGGCACTTCACACATCCCTAAAAAGAGTGAGACAATTAGATTCCACCCTGAAATACGGACTACAAGCAGAGAAGAGGTACCATGCACAAAACCTTTTTTTCCAGAATTACCCTGGAGATCTGGTCCTGTCTCCTGAATGATCGCTTGAGCCTCAAAAGCCATTTTCCCCCCTTTTAAGGCGGAGACATTTTCAAGATGCTCTTCTCTTCAAGCAGTTCTCCATCTCCTTGAGCTGCTCTTAAACAGAAAGAGCATGAAAGTAATCATTATATTCCTCCCACAAAATGCTTCCCTTTCCTCTTGGCGTCATCCTATTTCATGGGAAGAACCACTTGACACCCTGTTCTTGGCATCTCTGCATATCATGCACTCGCAAGGTAAGCTCACAATTAGAGTCAAATTGGTAGCTCTTGTCTGCTAAACATTGTGCATTGGCTCTGCTCTTACCTTTCAGGGAACATTTATTCACATTCTCTGTTTTGCATCTCTGCCTTTACAAAATAAGAAAAAAAAACGTGGGAGAATTTGATCCAAGACATTAGAAAGAGAATTATCCCTAAGTTGGCTAAGTCGAGAAGTGTCTAGCTAAGTCGAGAAGTGTCACCCCCTGTCTAGCTAAGATGCATTGCAGGCGTAGAGTCTGCGCTGCAGCCTACCCAGATAGGACCCTGCACAGGCGTGGCTGGAGCACTCCTTGGGGGAAGAGGACGTGTGTGTGTAGAACCCCAGCCACCCCGATGGTTTATTCGAATGTGTGCCAGCTATTTTGCTGGTGCACATTTGAACGGGCTGTGTAACGGCAGCCAGGTCCGGGAAGGGGGATAGGATTCCGTCGGAACTGCTGCTGCCGATCTCTCCACCTTCCTGGGCCTGGCCGACCAATCCCCCCTCCCGGAACGCCCCATTCCACCCCGCCTCACCAACGCCTGGCTGGGAACTTACCATTCCTGGCGGGCACTCCATGGAATCTGTGGTGGGTAGAGCAGTGCTGGCCTCAGTGCCGTCTACTCACCGGGTGCCGCAAATGTGCTTTACGGCCCATTTGCGGCACCTGAGACCGGCAGAGCAGATACTCCACCATTCTACAGTGTAGATAGGCTTGCGCTGTAAGAGTTCATGTGGCCAGGCCACCCTCTGAACCCCTCAGTACTGGTGGTAGGACAGTGCCCCATGGGGACATGGGGGCTCCATTGCAGGGGTTGGCCTCAGTGCTTCCAGAAACCTAGTACTGGCAGTATCTGGCACTAGGTGTCTCCTTCCGATTCATTGAACTGATATTTTTGTTATGGCAACTCAAAATAACCCCACTAGTAACCAAACCAAAGCATTTGAAAATTTACCAACAATATCTACATTGTAAATATCTATATTCATCTGTGTAATTCATCTGTGGAACTCCTTGCCACAGGATGTGGTGATGGCACCTGGCCTAGATGCCTTTAAAAGGGGTTTGGACAGATTCATGGAGGAAAAGACCATCACAGGTTACAAGCCATAAGCAACCTCCTGGTTTTAGAAGTGGGTTTTCTCTGTGCCAGGTGCAAGGGAGTATCAAAGGGAAACAGTTTATCTTGTTGTCTTGTGCTCCCTGAGGCATCTGGTGGGTCCACTGTGTGATACAGGAAGCTGGACTAGATGGGATTTTGGCCTGATCCAGCAGGGCTCTTCTTATGTTCTTATGTTCTTATATTGTAGATATACAAATTCCAAATATTTGGGGGTCTGGGTATCTCAAGACCACCTCCAGTCTGAAATTTTCCACACCCTTTGATCATCAGGAAAAGCTCTGTTCATGGTCCCACTGCCACCTGTGGTATGTTCCCCCCTTCATTTTGATTGTGTTTTTAATCCCCCTTTACATTACCATGATGCCTAAAACACTTCAAAAAAGCTCCACAAAAATGGCACAATCCTATCATGGATTGGGCCGGTGTGTGGAGGGCTTTACAACAACGGAACACAGTTCCACTGTTGTAAAATGGCTTTCAAATGCATGCACAGTGAAATGGGGGAGTGGAGGGAATGGAACAGGGGAGATATCAGTGGCATATGCATGCGCAGATATCCTAACTCCATCTGTCTCCTTTACTGCTGCCATTACACACCTCGGATTTACATCTGCTAAAGAGCAGGCGTAGATTCAAGGAGTCCCATGGCTGCAGTGGAGGCTTTCCCCAGGGTAAGTGAGCAAACATTCTCTTACCCTGAACCTTTTTAATAGACCCACCCCTGCGGATACAGCACACATTTCGTTGGTGCGGCTGCGTTGGAGGAGAGAGTTTGGGGTAGGGGTTTGGACTACCCTAGAGTCTTCATGCAATCTTCAAGCAATCACATGTACAACCAAGTCACAGTTAATCTTTGCAGTGTTGAATGAATCCATGCATGTTAGTAACACAGGGTGGGAAAAGATGCCAAGGAACAGAAAGTTGTGGCAAACAGCTCATGTTCCAACACCAGAATTAATTTTAGACATTACAATTAGTAATGAAGCCAGAGTTCAGGAAGAGTAGCATCTTCTGAATGTAACAGGAGAAATTCTCTCATCTCACAGCCCTGATATTTTATATGATGCCAACTTATACTCCTTATAAACACATTGCTGTAATGATACCAGAAAAAAAGTTGTCTGCTTTTTCTTTTTCTAGGGGAGAAGCAGAGATCCTCCTCCACCATATATCTTTTGACCTTAAAGAAGGATCAGTTCAATAGACTAATGGTGACTAAAGTTTGCTCTGTATTTTACCCAAATCAATACCCACGTCCTGAACTCCCTCTTCCTATAACCTATAAAGCTGAGATGCTATTACTTGCTGCAAGTAGAAATCTTTTCCAAAATGGCCATACGTTTTAATAACGGGAAAGTGGCAGTTGGCTGGTGTTTAACAGGCATTAATCCAATTCCTGGATGGAAAAGTTGACAAAGGCCTGGCTAACAAACAAACTGGATTAATACCCTGTCCGATATTGTTATCGTTGTGTCCCAGACTACACTGAAGCTTGTTTGTTGCATAGACTCTTGCATCTATAAAGAAGCAAGCGTAATGTCAGGCCTGATGCATTTCACGTCCTCTTTCCTCTTCTTCCCCATAACATTCAGTAGGGAAATGCTTGACATGTCATCATCACCATGTGTTTTCCCCATCATCATTCCGAACGCCAATAATGTGGAGCAAGGCAAGGAAATCAAACTGCCCTGATGTTAAATGGCACATTCACCTGGTTATTTATTACTGTGAGAGAAGGGGGAATTGGATGGGGAGGGTTACAGTTTTCTGAGGCCTCCAAATTCGTATTGCATCTGGTTCTCCTTCCCAGAGAAGGGGAAATGAAGGTTAGAAATGAAAAAAAGGAGAAAGAATGACATAAGGACAAAATCTTACTGAAGCAACACAAAAATGCGTGTAGATATGGAGAGAGACTCTTCCTGTGCTGACAAACCACAGGGTACAGGCAAAGCCTGATGCTACTCTTGCAAGACTGTATAATCAGGACTCGTTCCCCCTGTTTCCCCCCCTTTTTTATTTGTACCGAAGACGAAGCCATGCTGCTTAGTACGATTTCACTCAAGGAACCATGGGGATTGGAAGTGAACTCTCTTAGAGAGGAAGGAACTGCTGACAGGTTTCGGAAAGAAGACATTCGCCCTGTCTGCAATTGTTTGCTGTCCTCCTCCTGTGATCAGGAACCAGAAGTGGAGTGTGGGAGTGGGTGGGGGCACAGGTTGTCAACCCCTTTAATAATAGTACGCATCGCATTTTTAGGGTAAGAATTCTGAGCCGCGATGCCATAAACTCCCACCTCTACTGCATCAAGTATTTAAGAGCTGCTTTCCAGGCCCAGTCTCTCACATGGCTACAAGACCCCGTCACAGTTCACTTTCTTCAGGTTACCTCATTTTACACTATAGCGATAAACAAAGCGTGACCTTCAGCTTCACTCAAAAGAGAGGAGACGGCTGCTGTTTATTTGACAAATTCCTATAACATGATTCGGTAAATGTTCAGGTTCTTCAAGGTACTGTGGCAAGTATATTTGTTCAGAGAAAAAGCAAATAAAAACAGATTGTGACCAGGTGTGATGGCTATTCACATGGGTTGTTTTTTAGGTGACTTAAAACAGGCCTTCAATGTTCTCATACAGGAAAGCATAGCCCTATTCTTGCATTCTACCCTCAAAAATGGCACTATTAAAAAGTTTTGAAGCTTTTTTTGGAATTATTGATTTTTTATATATATAATTCCCTTCAAACTTCCTCAGCTGCTTTTCATCTCCAGAGCCTTGCAAAGTCACTCCAAATTCATTTTCGATGACATACAGTTTTGGTGGCAGCACTGATTTTTTTTCCCTGAGATTTGCAGATGAGGGGAATATCTCACTCCTCGCTCTCTGAGGGCATTTTGCTTTTGATTGCTGTAAATTCCATACATTTAGGACATCTGGTTATCTGAATAGTTCTACAAAGGTTTCAAGCCCCCTCCTGCTTATCAACCCTCTAAGAAAAAGAATAAGAGGAAATCACTTCAACGTGATGCTTAATCCTGCTCAGAGTGTATAGGTATAATCTGCTGGGTCCTTAGCTGGGGTTCTTCCTCTTCAACCCCTTTCCACACATAACCTTTACGCCCAGTGGCAGACTCTGCTTCATACCAAGATATCAACCCAGCCTACCTAGTTCTGGCTTGTGGCTTCTCCCTTTCTGCCAACTCCAGTGAGGTGAACTCTGACTTCTGACTGGGAAGCCAGTAGCTTCCCCTCAAGTTGGATAACAATCAATCACAGAATGACTGATAAGAATCTGTCATTTAATCACAGATGAATCCAGATATCTGAAACAAGAACAAAAGCTCCTATGACACAATTTTCTGTTCCGTGATTATCTGTTTGCAAGCGCTAAAATATTCACTCCCCAACATGGCATGTTCACAAGAAAACAGGGAGCGTCAAATAGACCTGAGGACAGACAGTGCAATATAGATTTTTAGACACACTCATCACTTCTGGTCGGCTGGTTGCTAATTTAACAGAGTGAAGGAGGAGAAAAAATGAGAATGGACACTTGTGCATCGCTGCACATTTCCTTAGGCATTAGCGAGCATTAATAAAACAATGCCTGACTTCAAATGTTCTGGCCACACGATGTATCTGAAAGGAACGCATCTAAAGTCTATTTGCTAACATAAAAAGGAAGAAGACAGTTAATCCCTCTCCCCCTTCTCATGGCCATTTTGGGACCTGTAGCACATGTGTCATCAAAACGCATTGCCTGTTGCTGTGATGCTGCATCGATTTTCCTATGGAGTGCTCTGTTGCAACTGGGCCTTGTTAAGGCCTGATATTATGAGCCGCTGGATTCCAAATGGTTAAGATGTTGTGCAATAATGTTGCACATGTGCAACAGCACTCCTTGGGTCATCATTGTGTTGGAATAGCAAGCTGCTTAGCTGGCTCCCTGTAGCGAGTATATGTCTTTGGGGCGGGCATCTTATGGAAAACTGTGCCCTGTTTACCTTTGCATTCTTAAAGTGTCTTCAGACATGGAAGCATCAGTGACATGCACATCCTCCACCACAGGGAGATAAACATACCTCCAGGCATCAGCTGAGATGTGGAGATGTGAATCAGTTGTGCGTCTGCACTACATCTTGGTGAAACTATCCCTGTTGGTCTCCTGGTTGTGCCCTACAGCAGGAAAGGCCAACACCTATGTCCCGAGGACATAGGCCCCTATGTTCTCTGGAGAGTGAGCTAGAAGGGTAGTTTTCTGTACTTTCTATATTCCTCATATAAGGTCATGCTCTTCTTTAAGAAAGTTGGCGTCACCTAGGAGTCAGAGCTTCTCAGACATGAAGAATGAATGTGCTTTCCAAAAGATCCATTCAAGGGGCGGTTTGTGAAGGTCCTTGGTCTGTACAGAATGTGTGTGAGATAGCAATGCAATAAAATGCTTATGAAGTATGTGAGGCATCTCTTTGCTTTTCTAAGGGGCTGTTGGCTAGGGCATTGCATCCCAAAGCCAGAGGGGGTCATCAAGAAAAGGTTCACTCAGTTGGGCTAACTCCTGATCTTTCAGTACTGGTGGCAGTACTGTACCCAATGTACCATCGAGAGGAGGGCAGGAGTGCTATGGCGAGCCACTGTGGGCTTTGGTGCTGGGACAGAAAGAGAGAGAGAGAGAGAGAGAGAGAGAGAGAGAGAGAGAGAGAGAGAGAGAGAGAGAGAGAGAGAGAGCGGACCTTAACAGTTCCAAAGCCAACCATTTTAAAAACAATTTTATTTTCCAGAATGTTTCAAGAATTTGTCTTGAAACATTTATTTCCAGTCAGCAATGAGATCCAGCTCATAGGCTGCTAGTTGCCCCGGTTGGCCTACAGGACATACCTGATGCTGAAGTAAATTGGCTCCTGATGGATGTACCATTTTTAAAAACAAACAAACAAACATGATCATAGTATTTCTTATATGTTTTATTAAATTAGTTTCCTGTGCATTGTGGAAAGGCAAAAGACTGTGATTCCCAGCTTCAGGAATCTTTCAAGAAACTGCTTCCTCATATCCCCTGAAGCACAGGACTGGCTGGACCATCCATGGAATGGATGATGAGGCTCACATCAAGCAGCAGGTGTGGGAGAGTGGCAGACTCAGGTGCCCCTCACCTTGAGTCTCCAGCTCAACATAGATGGAGGAGCTGCATCCATGGATGTGGCAACATCACAAAGCCAATTCAGAGTGAGCTTCTGGCCCTCACTCTGAAGGAGCAAACACTTTACCCATAGCCTTCTCCCAGAAATTGCAGGCACTCTGCACAACTGATGAAAAAGAAAAAAAATGCTATTCTCACAATGTAGGCACTTTGTTACTGTAGGAAAGATACTGAAACAGTGTTCTCTCCTTCAAGGTCCTGGGTTTCCAAGCAAATATTCTTCACTCTTCTTTTCTGGAATCAGCCCTGTAAACTGGGAATTATTTCAAGATGGTATCCTTGGGGGGAATAAGTGGTCTGCATGGTAATTGAGAGTGTGTGTTTTTTGTGATAAACAATACATTCCAGAGTCACTTCTAGAGGCATTATTCCACTTATTCTGTGAGCATGCCTCACTTATGTAGGTCATAGAAAAATCTGATCCTCCTTTTCTTACCAAAAATAGTTGCCTTTCACCCACAGAGTGCAAATCTGGCTGATAGTAACAATCCTTGCCTAAGAAGCACCCAAGATGGTATCCTTGGGGGGAATAAGTGGTCTGCATGGTAATTGAGAGTGTGCGTTTTTTGTGATAAACAATACATTCCAGAGTCACTTCTAGAGGCATTATTCCACTTATTCTGTGAGCATGCCTCACTTATGTAGGTCATAGAAAAATCTGATCCTCCTTTTCTTACCAAAAATAGTTTCCTTTCACCCACAGAGTGCAAATCTGGCTGATAGTAACAATCCTTGCCTAAGAAGCACCCATGTTTAAAACTGATATACAGCTATTGGCATCACACAACAGTCGCGGTCCAGACTGAAACGTGAATGAGCAAGAACACTGCCAAGAGAAGCCGAGCTTTGGACAAACAGACGTCAGTAGGGCACTGCTACTGATCTTCATGCCATAACTGTTTATGAGAGTGAAACAAGGCAATATACTACTCTGAACAAGCACATGCAAACAGTGGTAGTAGCCATGTACGAGAGTAAACCTTGCAGTCTGACGTTAAGGCTTTGGGAAAACAATGACAGTATGTTATTGCACTGGGCTACCTATGCTTTCAAACTGTGGTGCTGGAGAAGACTCCTGAGAGTTCCTTGGACTGCTAGGAGATCAAATCAGTCAATCCTAAATGAAATCAACCCTGACTGTTCCCTGGAAGGACAGGTACTGAGGCTGAAGCTCAAATATTTTGGCCACCTAATGGGAAGAGAGGACTCTCTGGAGAAGACGCTGATGCTGGGAAAGATTGAAGGCAAAAGGAGAAGGGGAAGGCCAAGGATGAGATGGTTAGACAGCATCACTGATGCAACGAACATGAAAATGAGCGAACTCAGGAAGATAGTGGAGGACAGGAAGGCCTGGCGGGATATGGTTCATGGGATCACGAAGAGTCGGACACGACTTAACGACTGAACAACAACAACAACCTATGAGCCCATTTCGTTTTTGTCACACACGCTACCATACATTTTACTGCGTGTCTGAACTGGGTGTGTGTTTAAATTCTCCTCACCACTGGGCAGGACAATTCAGAGAGCGAAGCCCAGGGTAAGTTGGTCTTCTGTGTTGGTTTGTTTATTAATTTAAAAGATTTATTTCCATCTTTCAAGAGAAACATTTCCAAGGCAGCTAACCATTAAAAAAAACCTACAACAATTTAAGCAACAAAATAATGCAAGACATTCAATAACGGTCAAAAAGAATTAGGTTAATAGTAAAGATGGCGATAAAAAAGCAGCAAGACAAAGAATATAAGAAATAATTTGTCCACCCACGGACGAATGAATAAACATATCTTCGCCTGGTACTGGAAAGCTAGGCAAATATCTCTGGGAAGAGTATTCCATGATCGGGCTGCCACCACAAAGAAGATCCTGTCTCTGGTGTGTGCCCCCCCCCCACACACACACTTTACTCCTGAAAATGGCAGCACCCAGAACAGGGCCTTTGAAACCATTCTTAGCAGGCACGTTCATATGGAGGACTGTTAAGTCAATTTAAAACACTGGTGTAGATGCTTTACTAATAGCACAGCCATTCCACGTATCCACATCCCCTGTACAGAAGGTGTCAAGGGCTTGCTGCAATGAGGCTGCAAATTAGAAATGCAGGTAGACTCACAAATAGTATTTGTATTTGAAACGTGATTGCCTTGTCTTGTGGCCTTCAAGGGACACTGACAAATTGACTGATCTCTTCACCCTTCACTAGTAGCGCATTTTAAAGCAATCCAGCTCTACAATTTTCACAATATACGCTTTGCTTTGAGGCTTGGTGGTGGTGGTGGTAGCGTCCCACATGGTATGCTTCAAAGGCAGTGCTGTGATTAACCTCTGCGATCATTGGAAACTTGTGTTCTGCTCTTCAGAACAACTGAAACAAACACATCGATGAGCCACCAGAGGAATCAAAGGCAGTGGACTGTGGTTTTATTTGAGTTGGGGGGGGGGGGATATACTACAGCAATTGAAGACCAATCTATATCTAGGAGTGGAACAAAATGTCATCTCAGGGTTCAGCAATTTGACCTGCTGTCTTCCCCGTCCACACAATGCAAGTAGTAGGACATGCTACTTGGCCAGTTGATTTCATAACAGTTGGATATTTATACGATACGTGCCTTTCATGAAGACTCCCACATGTTGTGGACTTCTCCCCTTGCTCACAGACTTTCAGTGCTACCAAGTAGCTTGGAATAAATGCTGCAGCAGCTCCCAAGCCCCTGAATATTTTCAGGAAAAAGTCAGAGTGACTGTTCTCAACATGGATAACGTAGGCCTAAATAAACTGTTCTATGGAGTCAGATATGAATGATGACTTACTAGGTTGCCGTAGAGCTGATGAAAAGTTCTTCTTAGAATGTCTTTGGGCTTGAAATTGGGGCTGGAAGAGGTTTCATAAACCAATCTCACAGCCCAAGCCAAACTGGGCTGTGCGCCAGTAGAATGTGAGTTCCGCTGGTGGAAGTGCCACTGTGGTGGTAGAAGTGCTGCTGCAATGGCACATGTGATGAGGCCGCCAGCGCACATGGATGGTGGCCACATGCCCAGGCCAACAGAGAAACCTTCCACTGCCAGTGCTGGTAACGGTGGCGGCAGGGGTGGGCGGTGGGAGGAATGGGTTGGGGAGGGAGAGGGATGAGGGAATGTCTGGAAGGAGAAGAGGAGGGTGAGTGAGAGCCGGAATGAGGGAGGGAGGGGTGGATCAGATCCCGGCAGCATAGGCATGTGCCAGGATCCTAACCATGTTCCTTCCCTCATTCCCTCTCCTTTACTCCCCTTGGTTCTGTGCCAGCAAAATGGCTGGTGCAGAACTGAGGAGACCCATTGGGGCAGCAGAGACGTACCCAGGGGCAAGTGAGTGAAAGTTCCCTTACCTCAAAGAGGCCTCTGGGACTGCCCCTCCCTGCAGGAAGCAGCGAGCACTCCATTTGTGTGGCTGACAGCCCAATCCTAACCAACTTTCCAGCGCCAATGCAGCCGTGCCAACAAGGTGTGCACTGCATCCTGTGTTGGGGGGGGGGGGTAGTCACGGAGGCCTCCTGTAGGTAAGGGAATGTTTGTTCCCTTACCTTGGAGCTGTATTGCGGCTGCATCGATGCTGGAAAGTTGGATAGGATTGGGCTGTGAATCTGTGGGGGTGGAATTTAGTTCAGATTGGGCTGTCACGTTTTGCCACCATCTGTTCCATGGTCCTGTTGGTGGCGACAGTTACTCTCCTGGCCACTGGCGTCACTACAGGGGGGGGGGGGCCGGAGCTGTAAGTTCTGCTGAAATCGGAATCTCCCTTACATGGAGCAACGAAGCAGCCCTGTCAGCGCAGGCTGACAGAAGTGGTGGGTACCCCCCTCCAATCTGCCCCCTGAGGCAACTGGTTCAGTTGGCCTCATGGATGGGCCACCCTGCCTATCTCTGTCAGACATGAGCTACTAACTCTATCCTATTCCCAACATATTCTGTCTTTTCACAGCAGTTTCCAAAAGGGGTAGCATCACATGTTGACATTGTCTGCACTGAATATCAATATCTGCGTTTGTCAAGTATGCAGCTTGTAGCGTTTTAATGGTGGTGCAAGTGAGGATCAGCTTTGAGAGCTAATGGTTGGGCTAATCAAGCAGGATATCAATACTAGAATGAATAAACTAACAAATCTAACACATGCATCGATTTCTCAATCTGTCTTCCTCCAGTATAAATATGCTTGCATGGCCGTTTGAAAGAATATTTCAAAATGCACACACTTTTTCAAACCGTCAATTCGTCTTGCTGTTGATATAGAGGTGATGTGAAAAGTAACATACATTTGGATAACCATCTGCTAAAGATCTACAGAGGAGCTTTGTGTAATTCTACTCACCTAATTTACATCCATTCCTCTATGAAAGATAGATTATAATATATAATCTCTATAATAACCATGTGTGGCTAGCTGTCATCAAAGTGTGCATTGCATTTTCTTTTAAGGCGCAAAATGTCTTCAGGGAGCAATGGAGTGCATGAACAGCCACCTCATTCCAACTCCTTTAGGCCCATTCCATACTGCTGAAGAAGGCTTCTTTTACACTTAACCTCAGAGCTACCCTGTGGCTAAATGCTGTTTCACGATTAAAACCAGCCATTTAGATGCTTCTCACTCTTCACAGCATGCCAAATTTCAGTGTACGAGTCTGTGTATGAATCTTAGAGGGGATGAGCCTGTACGGTAATTGTTCAGACAATGAAAAAGCATGCCAGACCGCTTGTCCCCCCCCCCTTTCTCCTGCTTTCAGAAATGCAGGTTTCTTATACAACAAAGAAGGCAATCTGATTAAAAATATAGCTAATGTCAAAATCTAATTTTACATGAAAAATCGGAAGCAATGAGACATGTGTACATTTTCTCTCAAAACAGGAGACTCAAGGTATGCCCCCAAATGGTTAGAATATGTCTGGAGCATCCAGAAAGCTAAAACTTGACATGTTGTCAAGATACTCAGATGCTATAGAGCAGTGGTTCTCAAATGTTTTAGCACCGGAACACACTTTTTAAAATGACCCACCTAGCTTTACAAGACTTTTTTAAAAAGGTGATCTAGAAATAAATAAATACATATATTTATTTACAAGTAAAGAGCTCAGCTGCTTGCCGGGTAATTAGCAGCTATATTGTAAACTGCAGGAGCTCAGCTCTTTGAAAGGCAGTTAGCAGCTATCTGGTTTTTTAATAGCCTCAGGGCTTGTGGCAATTACTTATCGGAACTTTCCATCACCTGGGACCCACCAGAAATCAGGTCGCGACCCACCAAGTGGGTCCTGACCCACAGTTTGAGAACAACTGCTATAGAGACTTTAATTGAACTTGCATCAGTCGGAGGAGGAAATGGCATCACAATGGCAGACGTCTTCCCTGACCTGACCTTTGTATGTTCACTAGAATGTGTTTAGCGAGCCCCTTAGTATAGCTGTGCACTGGAAGAGCTCTCTATACATGATAAGATACCCTTGCTTGTGCTAGTGCATCAGTACCACTCTACAATTAATGCCATGTATGTCAGAACCTCCAAAACCTGAAATAATAAATGTCATTGTGGAGAATGCCATGGTCATTCCTACTCATTAGGTGGCAGCATTGTGGACACTGAGCCATGAATGCACACATGAGAAGGTATTGTGGGTTGTTGTGAGAGTTGTGTTGCCTCATCATTATGCCCTTGAATCAGCTTTAGGGGGATCCCATTAGCGATCAGTAACACATGTACTGTATGTATGTTTGGAGAATGCAAACTGTATTAGAGAGTGAGCACTCTACCGCACACCGGGACCTCTACGGATGACTGAACTGCGTTTACTTTGCTTCACACATCATTAATAAAATGGTCGGGCCAGTTTTGAAAGCAGAGCCTATATGACTGGTGATGTAGAAGGGAGGTAGCTTGATGTTCCAAGGCCGCAGTGAATATTGTA
This sequence comes from Plestiodon gilberti rubricaudatus, assembly GCA_026170595.1. Lineage (NCBI taxonomy): Eukaryota > Metazoa > Chordata > Lepidosauria > Squamata > Scincidae > Plestiodon > Plestiodon gilberti. The sequence goes on from JANXHW010000005.1 coordinate 115,184,443, forward strand.
GGTTTGGCACCTGGGAAACGTGTTTCAGAAAGCCATGGCAAAATCAACATCTAGAGTGGGCAGCCTATATCTTACTGCCTTCCTGAAATACTCGGCCACAGAACATGGGCATTGATAATATAACCCCAAACATGTGCCAAGTATTGTTGTCTCTTTGCTGATCAACAACAATCAAGACCAAAATGTAGGACTTAAAAGATTTCTTGATCAAACCATGGAGGGCCTAATTCTCCAGTGGGCTGGTGACCCAACATCACAGGTGAAACAAGGGTGGAGCGAAGGCAAGTAGTTCTGCAAGACTCCGTTACACTGGAGTCAGCGGCCCCTCCCCCTTGCTGTTGGAGCCATTCCAGCAGCAACAGGGGAGTGTCCTGCGTGTTGCCTTTGCTGTCAGAATGGCTCCAACAGCAAAGGGGAGGGGCCGCTGACTCCAGTGTAACGGAGTCTTGCAGAACTACTTGCCTTCGCTCCACCCTTGTTACGCCTCTGCCCAACATCTATCCTTTGAGGCCACAGGAGTTAGAAAGGCCTGGAGGGGGGAGTTACCTTTAATGGAAGCCACCCAGTAGAAGCAGTAAAGTGCCGGAGCTGCCTGATACTGCCACAAGTGAACACAGAAACCCTCTTACCTGCCTCTCTGTAATGGGCTTGGATAGCTCTGAATGGGAAGACTTCCCTCAGGGAAGACAACAAAACTTCAACCATGGCTAGGCTTACCAGATCTCCAACCGGGACAGAGTGCTAGACCTTTAGGAGAAGGAATGTGGGCAGGTGTAGCTTGTTAAACCTTAGAGCACAATCCTAGGCTTGTTAAACCTTAGAGCACAATCCCACTGAACACAATGGGGCTTGCTTCTAAGTAGACATGCCTAGGATTGTGCTCTAAGGTTTAACAAGCTGCACCTGCCCACATTCCTTCTCCTAAAGGTCTAACACTCTGACCCGGTTGGAGATCTGGTAAGCCTAGCCATGGGTGGCACCCAAGTAAGTCACCTCTGGAGTGGTGATGCTGGCCAACTGAGTGTTCAAGCTCTTCTCCTCAGCTTTGAGTTGGCAGGTATTTAAAGTGTCATATTCTGGCACAGTTGTATAGCCTCTAGGCAAAACCTCCACCCAGAGTTTACAGGGGAGTAAAAAGGCAAGGCCAATCAGATAGAACTGAAAATGTTTGGGGTTTGTCTTGAGTAATGTTCAGAGTCCCCAGCCTCAAGACCAGCTTTAGGGTGGCCCCAGAGTACTGTCCCTCAGATCATGCCGTGGTGGGCTTACTTGCAGTGAACTCCAGGCAGGCTCTTGCTGACCTGCACCTATCTAGTCCCCCTGAATAGTCTGAGGCATCTGGGGATGGGGCTGCAGTAGGGTTACTCAGTAGGCAGTGATGGCAGAAGACAGGATACGGCGGTAGGCAGGATCACATCACTAAGATCACTTCACTTGCACTTTAATGACAGAAGATTATTGCAAAAATAAAGCAGTTCATCACTGCAGGCCAAAAAGGAGTAATAAAATAGACTGTAGCTTTTGTGATATGCCATCTAAAATTATGTGCTGCTGACATAAAAAGCCAAAGGAACAGAAGTTGTGGTCCAGACATTGTTTACGGAAGCTAGAGGAAGGCAGCTTACATGTTTCAGATATATGGAGACCTAGGAAATATCACACAAGAAATGCATTGGAGACATTAAAGTATCTGTAGTGAAATCTATTGCACTGCTTTGAAAACCTAGTGTTTGCTTCCATGTTACTTGGAGGCTGCAAAACCGAGATTAAAACCTGCCATAGAGGGTTGTGGAGAGATGCTGAATTCATTCATGCGCTTTGAACCTCTAGAATATATATATATATATTTAATATGTGATTTCCCACATATTAATAACCACATATGTGGTTTCCCACATTCCCTACTGTTGTGGGGGGAAACTCACATGTGTGGGGGTGCATGTGCTGTGATTTGCAAATAATCAAACAATAACAGTCACACCAGGGGCCTCAATTATACAAGCATTTTTGTTGAATTAATTTATTTAAATTGTTCTATTCCACCCACCCTAAAAGCTTGAGGCAGTCTATAATACAATTCAAAAACAAAACAGAAGAAATCAATAGAATCATTAAAACTGTTCAAAGAGAAAACACAAAGCACAAACAATCCTCAACATATTTACTCAGATGTCTATTGAGTTCAATGGACCTTAACTCCCTGGAAGTGTGCTTAGGATTCCAGCCTTAATATAATTAAAACTGCTCACGTTAAATAGATGAAGAAATCCAATTGGTGCACCAATGTTGGTTTCCCTTATGCAATTTTCCCTTACAGTACAAGGAGGTTCAGTGCGGTGCCTTCCAAAGTCACAGGGCCACTGCAGAGAAGGCCCTGTTCCAGCCCCACCTAGCTAACTTCCTGATCTCTCCTAGTGACATTATCTTACTCAGGGCAAGGTGTTATATGAGATGTGCCAAATTCAGCACAGCTTTACAATGCCTCTAAGCATTGTACACTTTCGATACACCCTCAAGACCCTTGATACCCTTTTCTCCTGGGAACAGGCCCCATTGAACACAATGGGACTTACTTCTGAGTAGATATGCATAGACTTGTACTGTAAACACTAGTGATTCCAACAACAGTTGGGAATATGCACAGAACCATGCAACACAGGACTTGGGAGCAGCCTGCAGGACCGCTTCTTTGCAGATTCAGAGACCACCATTTATCAAACTATCTCCAAGATGGCTTACAACACTTTGCAACAATAACAAAACACACCCTACAATTTAGAACACAACACAACACAACACAACACGAGTCTTTTTCTGTTTTGCCAACAGGAGAGGCCAGAGTGTTGCTGCCCGAGCTTCTCCAGTCCCAGCAGGACCACTGGTGGTTGGAGCAGCAGCAGAGTGTTCTTTCTGGCAGGAAAGTGGGCAGCAAGCTTGCAGCAGCTGCTTCTCTGACTGGTGGCTGAGGCCAAGGCCCATGAGAGGGGGGTAAAGGGGGTAAAATTGTACCCGGGCCCAGGGTCAAAAGGGGGGCCCAGGAGCCAAAGGAGGGCCCCCAGAAATTTCCTGGGATCACAGCTGGCCAGGCCTCATAGAGATGGAGCCGTACTAATCAGGAGGCCAGGCAGGTAGACCCACCTGTCCATCTTTTTTCCCCATGCCCCTTCTCTCCCCAAACACTTACTCTTCTTGCTGCTGCGGTGATGGCTGGTGAACAGAGTCAGAACATCATTCTCCCTCTTCCCTGATGCTCAGCATGCTGCTACAGCTGGGAGCTTTGATAACATGAAGCCCCATCAGCCTTTGTCCACAGCCCACCGCGGTAGCTGTTTGATGAGCCATATGTAAGGCTCTCCTGATGTGTCTTACCCCGGACACTGGGGAAACGTGCATTGATGGCTCTTTCCTTAGGCTCCATTTTGTACTTTTTGAAAGCATGAAAGTTATTTGTTTTTTTTGTTTTTTCAACTACAGGGGGTACATAAAGTACAGACTCCTCAATTAAAGGTTTTAAACAGCTGGATGCTTCTTAACTACTTAGCAATAAAAAAATATTAACAAACTACTTAGATAACAAAAGAGCCGCAGCTAATATTAAAAAGAGATTTTCCTGCATTTTAAAAAAAGTAATTATTGAGCTGCTGTTGTTTTATGATAATGGTTATGAATATTTATATGCCACTTTTCAACAAAAATGTCCACAAAGTAGTTTACATTGCAAAAGAAATTTTAAAAAAATGATTCGCTGGTTCCCATAGGGTCTCACCAGCCTGATCCAACCTAGGTTCCCCTGCGACGATGCTGCAGGGCCAGCACAGGCTGTGCTGCATCCTACAAGGAGGTCTCCTCGGAAGGGTCAACTTGGACCTGCGCGAGGTATTGCTGGTGTAAGTCTGCATTGGTGGATCAGACCTGGGAAGGGAGATAGGATCCGCCCACCCCACCCCTGCTGTCGCCTCCCCCATCCCATTCTGCCCCCTGCGTTGGCTTAGCTGGATTGGCGCACATCCTCCACTGTGCAAGCGCACATGGGAAGGCCTCAGTCTTTGTGTTAGTTGCTGACAGCGGGGCAGCTGGTAAGCCCCATGCCTGCTGCAGCCGGCTACAGACCTGCTGTTGATACAGGTACAGTGATAGTGGGGCAGATTGGGCCAGGTCAGAGGTGGGTTGGGGGTGGATCTTGGCAGCAGTGGTGTCTGTTGGATCCTATGCCCCCATTCTGGGCTTTACATATCCCCTTCAGCTTAACAGATTTCTGCCAGAAAAAATAGGTAGTGTATATCTGAGTAGGCCCACTGGGGAACAGAGAGCCATGGAGGAGGTAAGTAAAACATTTCTTTACTTACCTCTCCCAGCTGATCTGCTACCCAGCTGGTCTGTAGGGTGCAGCAAATTGTGGACCATAGTTGAATGCCTAAATAATGTCCGTGCTTTCATTTTGGGGTATGTGGAACAATGCTCCACATCCTACTCACATGCACATGATGTGAAATATTCAGGTGACTGTTCAACTTTATCCTAACTTAGGTGATTGGAGAAGGACCTCCTATCTGTTTAATAATTCTCTCTGTATCTGTTCTGATCCACCACGATTAATCTTGCTGATTTGTATTCCATTTGAAATAAGCCTTGAAAAGCTTTAACTAATTTTCTTCCACCAAGAAGCTGCATGACTACCCCACGTTTAATTAAAGAATTTGCCTGGCACTAGTATTTAGGAAATATTTGGGTTTTCCCCCCAAAATATGTGCACTTATAAATATGAGTTTAAAAGAGTTGTATTAAAGAAAGTTTAAAGACCTTAAGATAATTATTTTACAGTAGCCTATTTCCAGATATTCAGTGATGTACTCTGATCTGCGTGATCAAAGGTAAAATATCATGTGATTATTCAGAACAGCTCTTTCTATGTTCTTGGTCGTTTGCATTCAATGTTTTTGTGTTGCCAAAGCTTTGTGGCTTACTCTTTCAAAGGGAGGGTTTATACAACCAAGGGCCCATGTGGGTTTGCTTATCAGCACTCTGATCCAGCTCTGGTCATGTGTAAAAAATGCTTTTATGCATGACTAGTTGCACCAGAATGTGGATAGCAATGCACTTTCCATTGACAGCAATGGAGTCTGGGCAGAAAGGATCCATTCTTGGATGCACATTCAGCTGCATCTCTGATTTGTGATCAGGCGATTGAAGTCTCCTTCACTGAATTGGGATACTTATCTGCATTCTCCCCAAAAAATACGTGATTGGAAATATCACACGAAGTAATCAATTTTAGTGTGGGTTGTCTTGTGAAGTTGATTGTTTCTGTCTCAGCCTGTGGGGGCTGCCTGTTTGTGTAAATAAAGGGCAGTCTCTAATTCTATGCAATGGGAGTGGTGGTTTCCTCCTAATCATAGAGGAAGAATGAACAGTTATTTTTAAGGAGAGGCTCTTTGTATTTCACCATCTAGTGCTGCTGTACTGCTGTTTGCTATGCAAGCAGGGCTATAGTGACACCTAATGACAGAAAATAGGCTTTACAGCACAGGTTTTGTATATACAAGAAAAACAAACACATCCCTGTGTTCCAATCCAGAAACAGTGAAACCTGCACTTCTAAGCCAAGCAACTGATCAGAGAAAGGTAACTGCTAACCTTGCCAGCTCACTCTGCTTGGAATTATCCTTTTTCATGAAAAGGAGCCATAAGCAATCGAAAGTAGCTCACCTTGCCATTTAATTTCTGTGTATTTCAGTATTCCTCTTAAAAATGAATTAATCTCCATGACATCACTATTATAGTGGGCCAACTCACATTCTTGTATCTAGATGTAAGGGTGACTGACTCTAAAGTGACTTTTCCCATTTTTAGTGTGATAAAGTAGTCTTGTAAAAACACCATATTGTACTATTTCCATGATGAAAAAATGAAATTGTTACCCCTCTAACCCCCCCCCTTTACGGCACAATCCTGCATAAGTTTAGAGCAGCAGAGTGCACGCTTTGCCACTCTAAACCTTTGCAAACGTGCTGTAAAGCATGTTAGCAACAACTCGTGACTAAGGGCCACTGGCGCGGAGGCCGGCAGCTCTCACTCCACTGTCCTCCAGACCCCACGGTTGCCGGTGGAGGTAAGTCCTGCACCGGTTGGTGCAGGGGTGGGGGGAGGGTGGGCGCCAGGGGGCTGGCCAATGGCCAGCCTGGGCTAGGAGAGGACGGGGATATCTATGGTGAGCTCTGCCAATATCCTCTGCACATTCCTAGTCGTCTTACTCCGCCACCCTGGATGTACATCAGCTTCATAGCTGGCATACACTCATAGGTCCCGGGCATCCTTACACTTGGGGAAGGGGACGAATGTCCCCTTCTCCTGAGGTGTTTCCGGGCCACCATGGACCGGGAATGGGTTTAGGATACAGCGGCCGGCCCTTCGGGTAGGCTGTGTATCCTTATACAGTATTGGGCTGCCCATCTGTCTCAACAACCCAATGGTGGTGGTGATGATGCATCTATACTAGTTTCTTTACGAAATTGGTCACCTAAGGTTGCTTACAGTTGAAAAAAAAGAATTACGAATTATATGCCACTTACACAAGTAAATTCTAAGCATATATACTAGGTAGATTTCACTGGGACTTACACACTAGTGAATGTGCATGAGATTGCAGACTTAGTACTGTTCAGGATTTATTCCAGCAAGAGTTGCAACACTATTTTTGTGTAGTTCACCAAAACAGTGGCGGAGCCAGCCGATCTGGCAGGGGGGGCGGCATCCTCGACGCCCCCCAAAACTAATTAGCATAATTTATGCTAATTAGTTTTACCCGCTTTTTTCGCCGATTTTCGGCGATTTTAAGGCTAGAAATGGGGTTTTTAAAGGATTTTTAATAAGTGTGTATGCTTTTACCTGCACTTTAGTGAAATTGGACGGCTCCCACGACGATTTCAAGCCTTCTCCCGGGGGCGCAGCGTCTCCGTTCAGCCGCTCACTTGGTGCGGCACTTGGTGCGCCCCCAGAAGCAATCTCCGTAGTTTGCGCATGCGCAAAACCACGGAGTCTCCAGGGACGCTCCAGGAAGTAGTTTGCGCATGCCCAGAACGTCCCTGGAGACTCCGTGGTTTTGCGCATGCGCAAACTACGGAGATTGCTTCTGGGGGCGCACCAAGTGCCGCACCAAGTGAGCGGCTGAACGGAGACGCTGCGCCCCCGGGAGAAGGCTTGAAATCGTCGTGGGAGCCGTCCAATTTCACTAAAGTGCAGGTAAAAGCATACACACTTATTAAAAATCCTTTAAAATCGGCGAAAAAAAGCGGGAAAAATTCAAATTTTTCCCGCTTTTTTCCGGAGCCTCCCGCCCCCCTGGACAGCCTTCCGCCCTGACGCCCTGGGGCCCACCGCCCCCCGGCCCCCAGTCAGCTAATGCCCCTGACCAAATATATTTAAAATGGACATGAGTTATATAGAATGGGAAGGATAAAGCTTCCATGGAACTGAATGGCCAGAGGTTCATTGTTCAGCATGTGTCTTATCAGAGACACATCCAGGAAAAGAAAAATATAGAGTGGGCAAAAAAAGGAACAAGGTAGAATTGGATGGCACAGAGGTTTGTCTTGTATACTAAAAACTTCCCAAATACAAATACCGTATTGGTCTGAGTATAAGACTCACTTTTTTCTCCTAATTTAAGTTTTTAAACTAGGGGTGTGTCTTATAATTAGGCTGTTGCAATTTAATGCCAATGATTTAATTAATTTTTTTTAATAGCACCAAACTTTAAGGGTGCGTCTTATAATCAGGTGCGTCTTATACTCGGGACAATACGGTATATCTTCTCTTTACTTTCCCTGTTTCTTAGACAAGATGGGAAGGCGATTTTTAGGGTGCATATTTGCCTACTTGCTTTGCTGGTAGTGCCTGTGTGTTTTCTACTTGCCCACCAAAGTGCCTGAATATTGTCCACTCTGTTGCACATTTTGTACTTAGAGCTGAGTATCATTTTGACAAACTGCGTCTCCTGTTTCCAGCTGTGGATGGTGCTTGAACTTTCAAGGGAAAGCAAAGGGCAAGAAAACAAACAGAACGTGACTCGCCATTTCTTACTGTAGCTCTGGTCAGGTGATGTTTAAAACCTCTATCCTGACTCCTACAGAGATCAGCATGAGGAACATGCTTTGGTCACCTCATCTTAACCTCCCTAGCACCAACTATTATGGGATATAAAATTGTCTAGCATTCTTTAGACCCAACAGGAATATGTACACTTCTGTATGCTCTCTTTGACTGTGAATTTACACAGGATAATGCAAAATTCTTTTGTATCAGAGTCACTATTGCAGCCTCTAATGTAGTTGAGACTTTGTTGTGCTAGGACACATGGATAAAAAGGGAGTGAAGTAATTTGTCGTCCCTGTACCCTCAGACTTTATAGGAACTAATAAATAGGTCTCTTGCTTCCATTGTTTAAAAGAATATATTTTGCAAACCGGACCCTTATTTGAACATCAAACATTTTACACGAACAATGCATTACATAAATTGAAGTTTTCCTAAACTGACTTTTTGTTTTCTTTGGAGTTTTTGGTAGGGGGTGGGTGGGTCGTGGATGGGTGTCAGTCTGAGAAGAAAGCTGAGAACCCATCCATATTCCACCATGAGGGCCTCTCTGCGTTCTTAAGAGTTCTGTAGTAGCTAAAGCAGCTGCACCTGCTGAAATACACTCACCTAGTGTCAGGGGTCACCTTTACCTTTTAGACAACCATTAAAGGGACAAGAGCATTCATGTTGAAAGGTTGGTCAACCCTGAACTATAGCAGCTTTTGTTCCCCTTGGATGCATGATTGTATTCATGGTGGCTTTTAGAGGGTCACCAATTCTTGGCAGATACTGGTAAGCTTCCTGGAACCTCTCAGGTTGCAAGAGAAAGAAGGAGCTACCACAACAATGTAAAATAAAGACAAAATATAGGTCAAAGGCGCATCACTGGACCGTGGCGGGCCGGCTCGGGGTGACACGCGCAGGGGGTGACGCGCGCGCATCACCCCGCGGCCCGCGGGTCACCGCGCGTCAATCCTCCGGGAGAAGGCCTCGGAGCGTCCGAAGACCTGGCTGGTGGTCCAGCCGCTTCTGCTGAGGCCCTGCGCATGCCCACAAGGTGCACAGGGGTGCACAGGGCCAGGGGGCACTAGGGTGACACTCACCGATGAAGCGTCACCCTAGGGCGGGGGTGACGCGCATGCCCCCGCTATCGGGCGACGCGTGCGCAATAATGCTGTCACAGCTAGCTTACCTCACCAAGCTGGTTTAGGGATAAAGGGCAGTGGGCGAGGGAGAGATCCATTGACACCACACTGAGCAAACTGGAGGGAAGGTGGAATAAAAATGTGATAAATTACCTGGTAAGCAAATGGTCCTTGTCAAAAGATGCTTACGTTCAAAATTTCAGCAGTTGTGGAAGCAACAGAAAGAAAAGAGAGATAGAAGAGATCAATCTGAGCAAATAGGCATAATAGTAATAATGACTGGCCAAGATAGATAGATAGATAGATAGATAGATAGATAGATAGATAGATAGATAGATAGATAGATAGATAGATAGATGATAGGGAGAGGGAGAGGGAGAGAGAGAAAGAGCATCTCCTTGCTTGGGATTAACTCCAAGAACAAAATCAGGTTGAACGTTGCTTGTGATATTAATTTGGAGTTAAACCTGCAGTTGTTTGCACAGAATGGAGAACAAACGGTTGTCACTCATCAGAAAAATTAATAAAAGAAAATTGCCATGCCAAATATGGAGATTTGTCAAGTGCTTCATTCAGAGAACTGGCTTTCTTTCCAATTTTCCCTAGTGAATGTTTGATGTGTAGAGATTATTGCTATGCAGTCATGTAGCTGCAGATGGTGTCTCTTTGCTTCGCTGCCTTCTCATTCCACCTTACATTCTGCAGCTCTTGGGCCTGGAATCAGGGAGGGATTAGTGGATGTCTGCAAAGCCCTTCACAATGATGAATTCTCCATTCAATGGCCAGGGAGCTCGTGAATTTGTCCAACTGAAAAGGTTTTTGTTCCTTTGATGCTGCCAATCCTTATGTTGTGTTACTGTCTTTTCGTTTTTGAAAAAGGAGGCATGAGAAAAAGTGAGACAGACAGCTGTCCCGGCACAGCAGGTGCTCCAGATGTGTTCAGACTGATGTGCAAACAAAGGGGGGGGGAGAGATGGCACGGAATAAATAAATATATTCAAAAGTTTTGAAGGCTCTGTGTGTTGAAGGCTTCTGACTTTCCTTCCTCTTTTCAAGCAGATGGAAGAGAGCATTGCTATTGCTGTCTGTTGCTGTTTTTCATGAAAGCCTATGAAAATACGCATTCTCATATGACCGCAGTCTTCTTTAGAAGCAAAACAAAAGAACAGTGTACCTGGTGTTTGCAAATCCAGATTTTAAAATCCCTTGTAGATGGAGATGGATATCCCTTGTAGATATCTCTCTGCCATCCATACCTCAAGAACCACAAGGAAAACACAAGAACCATTTCAGACTTTTCAAAGGCTCTATTGAATGTGATAAAGTGTACAAAAATGGCTGCAGGGGGGGGGGAGCAAAACATCGAAGGAAGAATTATGTTTGTCCCCTTCCCCCGGTAGAGCTGGGAGGCCGCAATGGGTTTCCATTAAATAGCTGGTAGAAGTAGGAGGAGGCTGTGTAAAGTCCACTCCGACACGAACGGAGATGGGGTCACCATCCCTGCCCCCTCCCAGGCCGGCATGGACAATGGCTCCCCTTCGCTCGCCGCCCGGACTGCCCATGCGGCTACCAGGGAATCCCTTACCTTCCTCCGGCAGCCGCATGGTCGTCCCAGCGTTGGAGTGAGGGCTGCCGGCCTAGCGCCAGCGGTCCTTACTCTAAAATAGTCGCAAACATGCTTTACGGAACGTTTGCAACACTTTAGAACAGCAGAGCATGCACTCCGCCGTTCTAAAGTTACAGAGGACTGCATTCTCATTTGAGGTTTTTGTGGATGCTGCATAGGAATCTCTTAGGTTGCTTTAGGCATAGGATATCCGACCTTAGTTATTATCAGGGATGTGGAACAAGTCTCTGACTCCAAGTCTTGAGTCAAGACCCAAGTCTTTGCCCCCAAGTCCCGAGTCTTTGGTTGTGAGTTGTGAGTCCCTATCTACCTAATGGGGGAAATGGGTTTAAACATGAATAAAATTCGACTTGCTGTAAAAGGCTTCAAGTCTCGTGTCAAGTCTTCTGAGTCTTTTACAATCGCTGAGTCAAGTCCGAGTAGAGTCATTGATGCGACTTGAGTCCGACTCGAGTCCGAGTAAATAGACTCAAGTCTACATCACAAGGCCAAATAACCCATTTGTAAAGAGAACAACAGCAGCCTACTGACATGGGGATGTTGTGTTGGCAACTGACAGTTCTGAGCTCGTGCCAGAATCCAGTTTCAAGTCAACCAGCTACTCCAACTCCAATATACATTAGCAATGGTTACTGTTTTAATTCATCTTTTCTGGTTTGTCTGCTACAAAACCGTCCTCCTACTTCTCTTTAAAAAGACGCAACCTTGTTAACATGCCTCATTTCTCGGTTAGGACTTATTTCAAAGTGTTGCAAGCTGCCCTGTTTAATAATGCCTTCAGCAACATCCTCCGCACAAGCAACAGTTGTGAAATTAAATAATGGGCACCGTCAAGATGGCTTTCAGTATGTTTCAAATCACCGCTTTTTAATTCATGGCTCATCATAAAATACAGGGCAAAAAGGCTGTTTCCATAATAAGGGATATTTGCTTTCTTGGCAGATTAACTGGTGGGAGGGTGCTGATGAGTGTGCCCTTAGATCACTGACCTTTATTTGAAAAGAAATATAAAAGGTAAATTATGTAACTGCTGCATATGTTTACAAATAAGTGTGGGAGGCTGCTGCTGCTGCTGCTGCATAGCTTGGTCCTTTGCCTGAGGAACTCTCAAATAGAAAACACTGGCTGGAGGCCATTTTGATTTCTTTCCTTGCAAGCAGGTTGGTTTATTTTTAAAATAAGAGACCCTTCCAATAAGGTTGCAACATTGGGTGGCACAAAAAGGTAGAGTTAGGTGTCATCTGCATATTGGTGGTACCCAACTTCAAATCCCTGGATGATCTCTCCTGGTGGCTTCATGTAGATGTTAAATAACATGGGGTCAAGATACATCTGTGTGGCACACTACAGGCCAAAGGTCAGCGCAAAAACAGGTGTCCCCCAATACCATCTTCTAGAATCTATTGCCTAGAAAGGACCAGAGCCACTGTATAATACAGCCCCCCCCCCGGTATCCGCTGGAGATTAGTTCCTGTCCCGTCCCCCCCCCCCGTGGATACCTGGAACCCGTGGATGAGCAAACTCCATCTTCTACAGCCCCCCGCACCCATTTTAACTAATTATTGCGTAAACACGCCAACAGCTTGAAACGGGTTCTATAGAGCCGAGTTTCAAGCTTCGCAGTCCCCTTCAGCCCCCCTGCACACTCCCCTGGTGATTCTTTTATCTTAAAATGGTGTCCGTGTCTTGCTTTCAACAAAGGCTATAAGTAGTATGCTGCTGCTTTTAGCAAAGACGTACACTCAGCAGAAGACCAGGAAACAGAAACTGAAACTGCTTCCTGGTCTTCGGCTGACCCTGTGTCTGTGCTATGAAGCAGCTACTTATAGCCTTTGCTGAAAGCAAGACACTGACACAATTTTAAGGTAAAAGGATTGCCAGGGGAGCATGGGGGGAGGGGGTTCCTGCCATCCGTGGATAAGTGAATCCGTGGATACCGGATCCATGGATAGCGGGGGGCCCCTGTAGTGCCTCCAAGTCCAATCCGGGACACCATGGTTGATGATGTTGAATGCTGTTGAGGGGTCCAGCAGGAATAACAGGGATGCATTCCTCCATCTAGTTCCTGGCATAGATCATCCACCTGAGCAACCAATGCTGTTTCCATCCCAAAACCAGGCCTGAAGCTATATTGAAAGGATCCAGATGATCAGTTTCATCCAGGAAACTCTGGAACAGAGACACTACTTACCTGCTCAATTATGTTGCCCAAAAACAGGAAGTTTGAAACTGGCTGGTAATTATCCAGCATGCTGGAATCTAGGAAGGGGTTTTTTTTTCCCAGGAGGGGACCAAGTTTGATACCATCAGCAGCACTCCTCCCTCAAAGATGAATTGACAGTCTTCCCTGTTCACTTGGCCAGTACCTGCAGGCAGATCTGATAAGCCACACTGGGCGAGTATCAAGTGAGCAAATGGATGGCATCACACTCCACAGAATCCTATCCAGATCCTCAGGCTGTACAAGATGAAAATAATCCATAACATTTGGGCCAACAGATGCAGAGGGAACATGGACTGGAACTGTTAACGTGCAGTCCAGGTTGTGGTGGATGCAAGCAATTTTATTCATAAAGTTCCTAAAAAAAACTGGTCACAGCGAGACATTGAGTTGTTCTCATCCACCACCTCCCCCGGGGGGCAGATGGAGCAAGTCCTGAAAAATCAGTTGGATGGCTCCCCATGGATGCTATGATTGCAGAGGAAATCATTACTTCCTTTGCTGCCACTAGAATAGGCCCTAACATGGGCTCTAACCCATGTTTGGTCAGCCTGGTATGCATTTTCCACCCCGTTTGAGAAATCTGTGACATCATTTCATTGCATGCAGCTCCCCAGAAAGCCAGGGCAGCACAAAAGTAGGTGTTGCTGGTGCCTCTGTCTCCTGGGTCCCATTGCTTACCTTAGCCCTCTCCCTCAAATCAGCTGATGGAAGTAGGATTCATATGTACCCCACATCAGACAGCGGAGTACATGCCAAGAGCACAGAAGAGATGCTTTTAGAAGCACAGCAATGGCATCCTCTCCTGCTAAAGGTAAAGGTGACCACTAGGATACAAGCTGGAAGCCATACCTACACCCCAATTCTAACCATGCTTTCTCAAGAGGAAAGCTTACTGATTTCAACTCGAACAGTGCTGCATGTCCGATGGTTCCATTTCGGGCACACAGCAGTGCTGAATGTTCTCAGAACCCTGTGCCTACCACACAAATGCTTGCCTTTTTTGCACCTGTTCATTGCTGTTCGCTGCCTCTCTAAGCTGCTGCTTCAGGCCTTCAGGCTGCTGCTTCAGGAGACACCTGGGGACATTCTGGGCCAGGAAGGGGGGGGATAGGATCTTAGCATGCACTGCTGCCACCGAGTTCCTCTCCCTTCCACCTGGAACTGCCCCAGGTTTGGCCTGCTCCACACCTTGATTCTCCCCCGAACTGCCCCTAACCACCCCTGCTGCCACCTTACCTGCTCTGGCAGGGTGTCTGGGAGTTGCTGGCACATGCACAAAGCCTCTGGCCATTTGTGCTGGCAGCTCTAGCGCATGATGGTGATGCGGCATTTGCGGTGGCAAGACGTCTGGCTCAGGACGTAGAGCGTTCGTCTCATAAATCTGCCTGAAGATCTGCAGGACAGCAGTTCAAGACGGCCGGAAGTCTGTCGGAGAGCTGCTGGCACACCGAGCTGATAAGCTGCAGAGTCTTTGTGGGGGAGTGAAGCTGCAGCTGCAACGCTTGAGTGACAATCAAGGTTGCCTGTGTTATCTGAAGCGGAAGCGTGCTGAGGCGAATGCCAGAGAGAGAGAGAGAGAGAGAGAGAGAGAGAGAGAGAGAGAGAGAGAGAGCTGGACTGTGAAAGCAACATCTCGAATGAAGGGTTCTATGAAAGACTAGAACGTTATTATATTGTAAAAAAACCTTGGGGTTTAGAACAGCCTGCCCATGTACACCGCCTTGAATAAAGTCAGAGGAGAAATCCAATGACCAGAAAGGCGGTATATAAATACTGTATATATTATTATTATATTATTATATTATTAATGGCAGTGGAGTGTGAGATCTGCCGCTGTAACAGCCCAATAGGATTGGTCTGTTAGGCTACAATCCTAGGCAACATCGTGCAGGAGGAGAAGGGATCTATGCACTAGTGTGGACCCCATGCAGTGGATATAAGTAAAAAACATACTTTTTTACTAAGTATAAAAGCCACGGCAGTGCCACTCTCTGCTCTCCTTCCATTGATTGAACATGCAGATGAGACCTGGGATGTCTGAAGTGAACTAAGACATGCTTTCTTTTACCTGTCTTCAATCTATTGCCAATCATTAGGCCCTGCCCTGTATCTGGGTGCCTGACAAGGGCTCTGCTGCACACAATGTGTAATTTCATGATGGAATTTGCTGCCTAAAACTGTAATTATGGTCACTCACATGTGAAATAAGGCTCTCTCACATGTAACAATTCATCCCTACTAAACACCATTTTTGCTTCTGTTGGAATTTGTTAGCTGTTCCTCCAGAGCAGGAATCTCCATCTTCATTCCCAGATTTCACTTTAGGCAACTTTTGATGGGAGCTGTACCTGAAATCTACAGATCTCTGCCCATTGAGAGCACATTCAAGAAGATCCTAAAGACTAAAATGGCCAATATTGTTATGCCATTGTACAAATCGATGGTAAGGCCACAACTGAAGTATTGCGTCCAGTTCTGGTCGCCACATCTCAAAAAGGATATACCTAGTTGAATTGGAAAAGGTGAAGAAGAGAGCGACCAAAATGATTAGTGCGCTGGGGCATCTCCCTTATGAGGAAAGGCTACAGTGTTTGGGGCCCTTCAGTCTAGAAAAAAGACGCCTGAGGGGGGACATGATTGAGACTTATAAAATTATGCATGGGATGGAGAGAGTGGATAGAGGGAAGTTCTTCTCCCTCTTGCACAACACCAGAACCAGGGGACATGCACTAAAATTGAGTGGAGGGAGAGTTAGAACGGACAAAAGAAAATATTTCTTCACCCAGTGTGTAATTGCTTTGTGGAACTCCTTGCCACAGGATGTGGTGATGGCACCTGGCCTAGATGCCTTTAAAAGGGGTTTGGACAGATTCATGGAGGAAAAGACCATCACAGGTTACAAGCCATAAGCAACCTCTTGGTTTTAGAAGTAGGTTTTCTCTGTGCCAGGCGCAAGGGGGTGGCAGCAGGAAATAGGTTATCTTGTTGTCTCGTGTGCTCCCTGAGGCATCTGGTGGGGCCACTGTGAGATACAGGAAGCTGAACTAGATGGGCCTTTGGCCTGATCCAGCAGGGCTCTTCTTATGGTCTTATGTTCTTAATGAGTTGTTTGTCTGCCCCCCCCCCTTCTGGAGCAGCTCTGGCTCTCCATTCTCTCTGGACAGGATCAAGGTTTTATTTCTATGTCACTATAATGGAAGAACACAGGCCCTGATATAATTTTCTTTTTATTGTTCTTGGCTGGAAAAACACAGACACCTTCAGTTTCTTTCTGAGCTACTGGAAACTACCTTCTGGGAAGAGGCTCTTGTTTCTGCAGAGTGTCAGAAACACCAGCAGAAGTTTCTATACTGGCATGCTAACTTTGTCTCTGCAACTTCATTTTACCTGTAGTTACTTTTAGATTAGAATTTTCTCAAGAAAGTGAATGCATATTATATATATATATACCCCCTACGCGGGCTCCCAAAGTCCGCGTATCCCCAAGCCCCCAGAAATGCACCCCCCCCAAAGACATTAAATAAAGATCTCCCATTTTTCCCGGGCTACGGATCAACTGGGCTGTAGCTTCACCCTCCGGGCTGCCCGCCCGCACATGCCGCACACGCCGCCCGCACACGCTGTAGCCCGGGAAAAACAGCGAAATTCCATTAAAGGCACTTAGCTTGTTTCCGCGTCTATCCATGAGGGCGAGCAGGAACTGGAAATGCCTCTCTAGGAAGCAGGCAGTCTCGCTGGTGAGTCTCTCGATAGGTGCACATGCATCCTAGAGAGGCATTTCCAGTTCCTGCTCACCCTCATGGATAGACGCTGAAGCAAGCTAAGTGCCTTTAATGGAATTTCGCTGTTTTTCCCGGGCAATGGCATGTTCAGGCAGCTTTTCCCGGTTGCTTCACAGCCCGGAGGGTGAAGCTACACCCCAGCCGAATCGGCTGGCCTGTAGCTTCACCCTCCAGGCTGCGAAGTGACTGGGAGAAGCCGCCCGCATGTGCCATAGCCCAGGAAAAACAGTGGATTTTTATTTAATGGAATTTGCTGTTCTTCCCGGGCTACAGCGCGTGCGGGTGGCTTCTCCCGGTCGCTCCGCAGCCAGGAGGGTCAAGCTACAGCCCAGACTGGGAGAAGCCCCCTACACGTGTCGCAGCCTGGGAAAAACAGCGAAATTCCTCCCAGTAGCTTCTCTTACCTTGTCTCCCGGCCGACTCCATCTTGAATCTCGCGAGATTTTCGCGAGATTCAAGATTGAGTCGGCCGGGAGACAAGGTAAGAGAAGCTACCGGGGGGATTTCACTGTTTTCCGCTCCCACTTATCAGCTGCTGATCGCAGCAGCTGATAACGGGGTCCATCTCACGTACCCCCCAGCCTGCGGCCCGCATACCCCTGGTGGTACGCGTACCACAGGTTGAGAACCTCTGCACTAAAGGAAGTGGCTGGCTATGGCTTTCTCTCTCTTCCTTGTTAGCTGAAGGAGTTTGCCTTAAGGGTCAAACAGAATGAGACAAGATGAGCTTCCTTCCCTCTCCCCCCCCCCGCCAGTGTAGCCATGTTGAAAAGGTGTGTGTTGTATCCAGCAGGGGGCAGTGTGGGAGGCTTCAGATTTAAATCCCCTTTCCCTTCTGTAAGCCTCCTGCCCAGCAATGGCAGACGAAGGAATCCAAGGAGAGAAAGAGGGTGGGGAAGCTGAGGATGAGGAGGATATGATCCGGCCTGCATTGATATGGCCTGGATATGATATGACCTGCATTGCTGCCAGATCCACCCCCTCCCACCCCCGTTTTCCCCCTGCCCAGTTTCGCCCCCTCCCCACTCTCTTTCTCCTCTTCCTTACAAACACTCCTTTTTGATCCCTGTAGAGCATGGGATAAGTTACTCTTGGCCCATTGCTTTCTGGGTATTTAACGTGAACGTTGAGTTATACCTGCTCCCAGCAAAGTCTCCCCAAAGTTTCAGTCTTGTACTAATGTGAGAATGCATCCTAGTCACCATAGTAATAGATCTGGCGCTCACGGTCAGCCCAATCCTATCCAGCGCCGATGCAATGGGGCCATGCAGCCCACACTGTATCCAGTGTTGGCTAGGAGCAGGTTGAAGGGGCCCCAGAAATTTCCTGGGATCTCAGCTGGAGAGTGAAAGACAGTGGCCAAACCAGGTCTACGAGGAAGGTAGACCTGGGCGCCTCACTAGGAAGCTCGGTAGTCCTGGGCTCCAGAGACTTTTCCAGCTATTGCTGCCCTCCCCCCACCCTGTTTTGCCCCCTCCCCCTTTGAGAAGGGGCCCAAAAGAAACTTTGTACCCCCTGATAAATTCCTCTCAGAGGCCCTGATCCAAATACAGTAGGTTTGTTTTCCTCTTCCTTCCACATACCCTCTTTTTTTTTTTTTTACTGAGTCTATGGTAAATGCGTGGGCTAGATCTGTGTCATTTTTAATCCGTATCCAGAGCCTAGAAAATGGGCTTTCCTTTGAGCTTTCCTTCAAATTCCTTGGAAGTTTTGTTAGAAGAAGAACCCTCACATTCACTTACAATTGTAGCTAGATGCCAAATTCCAGTGGCAGCTGGAATTAGGGTATAAATGACGTGGGCCTCATTGATGCAACACAGAGCATAATTGCGCTCCCCATTTCCACTCATGTTTCAATATCTGGGGCTCAGTGTGGGTTACTATATGCTATGTATCTGGGCTGGGAGGGATAAGAATGTGTCCATGTGTCCAAAGATTCTCACAGCAGACAAAACAATTCCTGTGAATGTCTGTGACGTTCAGCCAAGGCTTCACTGGAGTGTACTAGGTGCAGCATAACCAATTTGTTAACCAAAAGTACTTCACACCGCTGAAAGAAACCAGAGTTTTGAGAACTGCCTTCCCTTTTCCCATTTAAGGTCCTCCACGTTTTTTATTGCCTCTCCCAACCACATCTGTTAACAGCCCAGACCTCAAGAATGTTTGCGTCTTAGAATTCAGTGCTTGTATATGTTGGAACAATTGCAAAGGAAACAGAAAGCAAAACAGTGCATCCTGACAGTCTTAAGGAAAAAAAAAGTTAGGGTGGCTGCCAAGAGCTGCACTTGTTTATAAAGCAGAACGTCTTGTTGCAGATTGGACTGATTTATACAGAGTAAAGCATCCCCCAGTTCAATTCATCTCTGCCAACTTCCAAAAACACATAACCTCATTTTTACACCAGATTGCTGTACATATTGTCACATGCTTACAGTATGCAGTGGTATATTTTGCCTTGGAATCCACTTTGGCTAGGGCTCTCTCTCTCTCTCTCTCTCTCTCTCTCTCTCTCTCTCTCTCTCTCTCTCTCTCTTTCTCTCTCTCTCTCTCTCTCCTCATTAGCAACAACAGCTTCTGTCTAGAGTAGATGGAAAAACCAATCACCTCTACCCTCTCTTACCCCATTTCAGTCAGTTTTCATAAATGTTACTTCCAGAGAATAAGATTTTTATTGGTCTTCTCCTAACAAGTGCTCTGCCAGCAGATAATGACTTAGGATGACTTACATAAGCTGCTGTCCCAGCAGAACATCAAAACCCCAAGGCATTGACAGAGCGATGCTGTAACATTGCAAGTGATAATACACACGTGCAAATGTTTAGGATTCAAATAAAGTCAAATCAAATTGATTAGCAAATCAATGAAGTTATGAAAGTCTCTGGAACAAGTGCTTTGGGACCAGAACAATCATGACACAATTTACTCCATTTCACAGCCCAACTCTAATGGGCTCTACCTCTGCCGGAACTAAAATTCTGGCAGCGTTTGATGCTTTACGGCCATTGTAAATGGCCTTCCGGAAGTGCATGGAGCCATGTGCTTCTAGCCTGCTGCCAGAGAGGCCGGAGCAGCCCCACATGTGGCAGTGGGGAAAGAAGTGCCCACCAATGACAGTGAGTCAGAAGGAAGGGTGGAATGGGGTGGAAGGAGGGCAGCTGAAGAGCTGACACAGGCCCAAGGAGACCCATAGGAGACCATGGCACAGTGGAGTAGGGTAAGTAAAAAATTTCCTTACTTCCCTCTACTGTTGCGTCATGGCCCCTCCTCCCCGCTGGACACAGCACAAGCCACATTGGCGCTGCTGCATTGGTGGGGGGGGGAGAAGGATATGATTGGGGCCCCCTCAGTCTTGTAAATAGCTCAGTTGATTATGATAACCATCCATAAAGCCTATTCTGGGGAATAGACCAGCATCGATGAACAAAATAATGGGTGAGAATCTACACCACTCTGAATTCTATGTTGGAAGAAAGAAGAGATATAAATGCAACGAATGAAGAAGGTGCCTTGGAGTTCCATCTGGTACCCCATATACCTCCATGATGGAGAGCTATGCACCTCTGGGGTGGAGATCATCCCACAGCATTGGGACAATTATTGAAAATACACTATTTTTAGTCACAGTTCTAATTTTATGCTGAGAAAGTACAGAAAGTTGGGTCTGTTTGGCAGGGTGGCTGGGTGAGGTGGTTTGCCAGGCAAAACCACTGTTAGATGTTCCATGTGGGGGTCACAGGAGGAGAGGAATTCACATTCTTACCTCTAGGTACTGGGAGTTGGTGGCAACAGTGGGTGCTCCACCATAACCCTACAAGTGTATGGTTTCTGACTTAATTGTGGCCCCTGCTGATGGTAGCAGCCTGCACCCATGCTGGGGTGGACATCCAGTCTGAAATTGTGCGCTTGCATGGGGGCAGCTCCCTTCCCAAACTCTGCTGGCACATTCTACCCCTGAAAGGTGAGGGTAGGAATTCCCCTCCCTTCTAAATTGCCAAACTCCACATGCATGTTTGGGAGTCGGACTTAGACCTGGAAGATCCAGGTTCAAATCCCCGCTCAGCCATGAAGCTTCCTGGGTGACCTTGGGCCAGTCACTATCTCTCAGCCCCACTTACCTCACAGGGTTGTTGTGAGGACAAAAGGAGGGGAGGAAATATGTACACCACTCTGAGCTCCTTGGAGGAAGGGCGGTATAAAAATGTGAAAAATAAATAAATAAAATAAACACAATTTGAGTTCTTTGAACTTAGTGACTGGAGTTAGACTTTAAACTCTTCTGGTTATAGCTTCTCTTTTGAAATGACTTTCAACGGCTCCTTACTTCAGATGAGACCTGTCAAAAATGGAATGCCATGATCACGCACATGCTAATAATAAGCCTTTGTGTTGAAGAAATTCCATGAAGAATTCATGTTTGTAGGCTGATGTGAAGAGCAAAAATCTTCTATGACTTATTTACAAGTGAGACTTCACATTTTGAAGTACAAACAGAGTCCTCTCCCTGTCTAAAATCTTTTTAATGTAGTAAGTACATGGTGTGCAAATCTGCTTGAGATGCAGACAAACACAGAAGGATGCTGTTATCTCCTGCATAGCCAGAGGATATATTTATTATTTATTCTGCTTTTGTACACCGCTTTATTTTTCAAGATATATTGCAGGTTGAATCAATCCGTTAGACCCAGAATATCTGGAGATGACTTATTAGACCATATGCTTCCCTCTTTATTGACTTTTTAAAAAAGTAGCCAGAGACCAGTTATCAAATGATAACCATGGTGCTAATTGAATTTTTCTTTCTTTCTTTTTAAGGACAGATTTAAGGTTTTGCGAAGTATAGTTTTGAATGGTTCTTTCATTAAATGAAGGTTCTTGAGATTATGGAAATGGACATACAGATGGAATTGATATAAAGAAGGACCGGGCTGTTTAACTCAGAGATATTTGATAAATGGACTTTATTTGTCCAGTTCTGGAATACCATGGGTGAAGCGATGGATTTATTTTTTTGCCTGGTGAGGTTTGTTACCATTGTGAGGGTTGTTGTTGTTTTTTGTGGATACTGTTGATAAGTGGATACTGTTGATAATTCTTGAAGTGTTATGCAATTTGTAACTTCACAATTAATTAAAAAAATCATTATTAAGTATGAAACGTTTGCTGGTTCTTGAAAAATCAAGAACTGCTCTTAATCTGGGACCCATGCAAGATTGTCAAACTTTCCTCTTTGCTGTGTTGGCTGCAGGGCTGTCACCATCTGGAGTGCTCAGCGATGACATCATCAAGGCTGAGAAGCTGACAGAGACCGGGGGGAGGGTGTGTGCTCAAATACCACCCCTGCTGACACATTTCAGCCTGGCCAAGCCCCAGTTCAATGGCTGCTGGCCCTCTCACCTCTGTGCCACACTCTCATGATGTGCCACAAACATTTTTGCAGTGTGCAGGGCTTCCGTTTCAGCTGCATGTCCACGCTGCAGCACAGCTGACAGGGAAGGCTGGGTCCATGGATATCTTTGGGGGGGTCCGTGAACCAGGTGCAATTTTTTGTGTGTGTATGTGTTTATGTAGGCCAGCGGGTGGCGCAGTGGGTTAAACCACTGAGCCATGAGCTGTCGATCAAAAGGTCGGAAGTTCAAATCTGCGACGGGGTGAGCGCTCGTTGCTTGGCCAGCTCCCGCCA
The DNA here is from genome assembly GCA_026170595.1 of Plestiodon gilberti rubricaudatus. Classification (NCBI taxonomy): domain Eukaryota; kingdom Metazoa; phylum Chordata; class Lepidosauria; order Squamata; family Scincidae; genus Plestiodon; species Plestiodon gilberti. The sequence goes on from JANXHW010000005.1 coordinate 115,206,974, forward strand.
ACATAGCAGTTCCAAAGCATGTTAACGTGAGTAGATAAATAGGTACCGCTTGCAGGAAGGTAAACAGTGCTCCGTGTTCCAGCCACATGCTACGCGCTGCGGCAAGGAGAGTCATGCCGGCCACATGACCACGGAGGTGTCTTCGGACAACGCTGGCTCTTGGTTTGAAATGGGGATGAGCACCACACCCTAGAGTTGGACACGACTGGACTTAATTGTCAGGGGTCACCTTTACCTTTACCTATGTGTTTGTGTGCATTTTTCTGGGGAGGGGGTCCATAGCTTTCATCAGGTTCTCAAAGGGTCTGTGACCCAAACATGGTTAAGAACCACTGTCCTAATTGATTTTGGTCTTCTAGACTTAAATGTTCTTTTTAGTCACCATTTTGTGCTTTGTAATTTGAGAGGGATGGTGCTCATGTCTTTTCTTATGCTTTTTTCTCCATCTAGAAAATACTGAAGGTTTATGTGTTCATTTGTGCATCAGAATGACTCATCAGGATGAAAACTGGTTTCTCTTTAGGGCTATAATTTTGTAGCAGAGTAAGCAAAAGACTTCTAGTGATCTTTCATCCTCCATCATCTTGTAAGATTGATGGGGAGGTAATCAGAGAATGCTGTATTGTTAACTGTTATTAGGTGATGGAGAGGAAGAAGAACACTAACTAGTGGCCCGATGCTATACTCTGCTGCTGCACAGGATTTAGGGCTGCCAGTAGAGCCTCCACTATATCCTCCGCTATATCCTGTATGCCAGCAGGGGACCAGGCCAGCTGGGAGAGGTCAGTAAAGCAAAAAAAAAAGTACAGGTGGGCCCCCATATCCTCTGGGGATATGTTCCAGGCCCCTCCGTGGATACTTGAAACCGTGGATAAGAGCGAACACCCCCTCCATGGTTTCCTGAGGGGCCGCCCACCCTGCCTCCCCTGCAGGCAGGCATGCTTGCCCCCCCAGCTCTTATTTTTCTTTCAGCAAGCTTTGTTTCTTCCTTAAAACAAACAGAGAAGCAGCCTCCATTGCAGGCAAGTAGAACGAGACTAAGTCCTAGAGAGGCTCTGCAAGGTTTCTGTTAACCTTGCAGAGCCTCTCTAGTACTTAGTCTCATTCTACTTGCCTGTAATAAGCAGCCAGAGGCTACTTCTCCTGTTTCTTTAAGGAAGAAACGAAGCTTACTGGCATAGATCTGAAGAACAGCAGGGGGTATGCCCAGGCTGGGCTGGGGGTTCTGGATTTGGTGGATGATGCTGCCACTGAGATCGGCCCCTGCCCCACCCCTGACCTGCCCCGTCCCTGCCTGATTCCTGCTCCAGTCCACCCCAATCCCCCCATTGCCACCACAACCATGCTGATGGCCAGTCTGTGTGGAGCCGCTATGTAAGCAGCCTGCTGGCCTTTGTACTGGTGACCACACTCTGTAGACCATCTGCAGTTGGAGAGGTGGCCATAATGGCAGATATGCTGGCGGACCTCAGGATCTGCCTGCATACTACACAGATAAGATTAGCCAGTAAATCCTAGGCAGATCTCTACTCCTCCATCTCAGTCACACACACACACACACACACACACACACACACACACACACACACACACACACACACACACACACACACCGAGATCTACAATATGGGGATAATATTAGCCCACCTACAGGGCTGTTGTAAAGAATACTGAGATTTGCTCATTCATGCTCTACTTACAACCAGATGAGACTTAATGCACACTCTACGACATTGCCTTTGAAAAGTGTTCAACAGCTATAACGGGTTCAGAAGACAGCTTTCAGGTTATTACCTGGTACAGGTGTTCTGACAATATTCCTCCAGTGTTGCTCCAGTTACATTGGTTTCCAGATTGCTTCTGAGCCCAATTCACAGTGGGAAGGCCTTCATAGTGGGATTCCTGTCAGTGGGTTCCATCCAGAGTGAGCACGTTTTGATCAATGTAAGCAGTCATAATTTTTTCTGAAGATGAACACTGAGCAGGAACACTGAGTGCACGTGTGTGTGTGTGTGTGTGTGTGTGTGTGTGCGCGCGTGCACATGAAGCAATATTGGGATAATTATAAACTGAAGATCATACTTTTCCTCCTAATGGATATGGTTTCCACATGGATGGCTGTCCAATATTTTACATAAATAAATATGAAACAAAGGGAAGCCAAAAAGTTTCAGGGACCTACTCAATCTTCAGGCTGCAATCCTTTTCACACTTGTCTGGGAGTAGGTCCCAGTGAACTCAATGGGACTTACTTCAAGTTCTGTGTAGATATGTGTAGGATTGGGTTGTCAGTCTCCTAAATTCCATTGTCTGGAAGGGGATAGAAGATAAAGAATGCCAGAAGATTTATCATGCATTCATTAAATATCCCGTGTTTTGCCTAAACGATATGCTGTCCTCATTCTTGGCCTTCCAAACATCTTGTTAACTTTGAAATAATTGAGCCTTCATGAGACTGGCAGGGGATCAGAGCTTTCTAAGGAGGGAAAGAATTGCAGAGAGGAGAGAGAGAGAGAGAGAGAGAGAGAGAGAGAGAGAGAGAGAGAGAGAGAGAGAGAGAGAGAGAGAGAGAGAGAGAGGAGATCTCCTCAGACAGGATTGCTTCAACAGCCATTACTTTTCACTCCGTGCATTGCCTTATTAACACAGAGCTCTTAGCAAGGGGGGCTGACAAGAGATAGATTTCCAAATAGGTTGCTGTGTGGAAACTAATGGTTTATTACCCTTCCTCATTCCCATAACTTTCTTCTTTCCCGTTTTAGATTGAAGGATGGCTGTCCATGTTGCTGGTACCAACCATTTCCTGTCCTTTTCTCATGTAATAGGAAAGTACTGAGCAAACAAAGTTCTCCAAAAAAGATGACTTGGATGCAATATACTCATGCCTTTGCCCAGCAGATGCAGGGCCCATTGGACAGTTAGTGCATCTCTGAAAGGTCCAGATGTTCGCAAGAGGCCAGCCAACCATGGATGACACTATTATGTATTGGCTGGTACTTTATTTGTTTATGTTAGGTGTTTGGTTCACTCCTTTCTCTTAAAAATAATCAAGGCAGTTAACATTATTACATTAACATTTTGTTGTTGTTCAGTCGTTAAGTCGTGTCCGACCCTTCGTGATCCCATGAACCATATCCCGCCAGGCCTTCCTGTCCTCCACTATCTTCTTGAGTTCGCTCATTTTCATGTTCGTTGCATCGGTGATACGGTCTAACCATCTCATCCTTGGCCTTCCCCTTCTCCTTTTGCCTTCAAGCTTCCCCAGCATCAGAGTCTTCTGCAGAGAGTCCTCTCTTCGCATTAGGTGGCCAAAATATTTGAGCTTCAGCCTCAGCACCTGTCCTTCCAGGGAACAGTCAGGGTTGATTTCATTTAGGATTGTCTGATTTGATCTCCTAGCAGTCCAAGGGACTCTCAGGAGTCTTCTCCAGCACCACAGTTCAAAAGCATCTATTCTTCGGCGCTCAGCCTTCCTTATGGTCCAACTCTCGCAACCATACATTGCTACTGGGAACACCATCGCCCTGACTATATGAACTTTTGTTGGCATGGTGATATCTCTGCTTTTTATTATGCTATCTAAATTTGCCATAGCTTTCCTTCCAAGGAGTAAGCGTCTTTTAATTTCATGGCTGCTGTCTTTGTCTGCAGTGATCTTGGAACCCAAAAAAGTAAAATCTGCTTCCATTTCTGCCCCTTCTATTTGCCAGGAATTGATGGGACCAGATGCCATGATCTTAGTTTTATTAATGCTGAGTTTCAAGCCAACTTTTGCACTCTCCTCTTTCACTCTCATCAAGAGGCTCTTTAGTTCTTCTTCACTTTCTGCCATTAGGGTGGTATCGTCTGCATATCTGAGATTGTTGATATTTCTCCCAGCAATCTTGATTCCTGCTTGCGATTCATTCAGCCCTGCATTTCTCATAATGTACTCTGCATATAAGTTAAATAAGCAGGTTGCTAATAATTCTATATTTACAGAATAGCCCAATTCTGGCATAATAATAACCAGTGATGTAGAATTGAGTCTATTGACTCGGACTCAAGTTGGACTCAAATTGCGCCAATGACTTGACTCGGATTTGAGTTGGCAATTGTAAAAGACTCGAAAGACTCGATTTGAGACTTGGAGCCTTTTACGCACTGGCGTCACTGCAGGGGGGATGGAGCTCTAAGTTCCGCCGCGATCCAACCCTCCGTTACACGGGTGAATGAAGCGGCCCCACCCCCTCGCCTTTGGAACCATTCAAGGCGGGGAAAACAACACATAGGAGACTCCCTGTGCGTTGCTTTCGCTGCCCTGAAAGGCTCCGAAGGCGAGGGGGCGGGGCCGCTTCGTTCACCCGTGTAACGGAGGGTTGGATCGCGGCGGAACTTAGAGCTCCGTCCCCCCTGCAGTGACGCCAGTGCTTTTACGGCAAGTCGAATTTTATTCAGGTTTAAACCCGTTTCCCCCATTAAGTAGATAGGGACTTGCAACTCGCAACCAAAGACTCGGGACTTGGGGGCAAAGACTTGGGACTTGACTCGAGACTTGGAGTCAGAGACTTGATCCACATCCCTGATAATAATTAAGGCAGGATATCCTATGCCTAAAGCAACCCAAGAGATTCCTATGCAGCTTCCACAAAAACCTCAAGTGATTCACTCTTAAGTAGCTTGAGTCCTCTAGTGATGTCCATAAGACTTGGATCGTGAATGAAACCAGATAGTGGATTCAAAGGTCAGCTTCTCAGGCTTCAGAATGAGCTATCAAAAATATATATAGAGAGAGATCATGAAAGTAGCTAATGCCAGCTGTCAGGACACGTTCCTCTCCTTCTGTGCTCTTCAGTGCCGTTTGGAAGCATTAGCAGCTTGTACATGAAGACGATCATGGTTTTATAGCACATAAGAGAGCCTATGTGGGATTAAGCTGGGAATATTTCATGAATTATATAGCTGTAAGCTGTAATAAAAAGAAATAATGATCCATGCTCGCACAGTGCCTTTCAGCCTCGGATCGCATCTCAAAGCACTGTGCAAACATTAATTAAGCCTCTGTCATCCCTGCAAACAAGGCAAGCCTGATTGTGTCCACGTTTCAAAAAGAAGAGGGGAGCGAAGCGACTTCCCCAAGGTCACAAGCTGAGCAAGAGGAGGAAACCTTGGCAGGGCGGGCCTTGCGCGACGGAACAAACTGCAAAGTGAACTTGAGAAAGGGAAGGGGAGTGAGCTTCAGGCAGGGGGAGGAACCAAATCCCAGAATCTTATTTCTGAACTCGGGATATTCAGATCTCAGACTTGAAGTAGCCCAGATTGAAATTTGGGTGTCAATCGTGTTGGCACCAGGTTGCAGGGGTGGGGGGGGGATCCTGGGTGAAAGCCCTACACTGGGCCTATCTATGGGGCCCCCCTGCACACGTCCTGGTTGCAGATTGGTTGCTTCCACTGGCACTGAAGGTTCAGGTGACAGCCAGGCCAGGTTCCGGTGCAGACAGGACAGGGCCTGGAGTCTCCTTATGGTTGTGTTCAAATTTGCTGCTGCTTGTTTTATTGTATTTTTGTATGGTTTGCGTTGTTAATTGATATTGTCAGCTGCTTTGAGTTCCCCAAAGGGAGAAAGGTGTAGACATTTTTCCATGATGACCATCATGTTGTATGATTGATTGATTTAAAATATATGTCTGTCCCACCTTTCTGCCCAAAGACAGGTATCCCTTTATTTATTTATTTATTTACAGTATTTTTATCCCGCCTTTCTCCCCGAAGGGACCCAAGGCGGCTTACAGCAAAAAAAGAAACTACAATACAAAAAATACAATACAAAAATAATCACATTTTAAAACAGTAAAAAACAATTAATGAAAATTAATAAAAACAGTATCTAAAAAAACGATTAAAAAGATCATTGCTACAATTAAAACAGGAGCATAAAAACAGCAGCACCCCCACCTGTACCAGAGATGTTAAAAAAGGTAGGGGCTCAGAAGGCTTCTTTGAACAAGAAGGTTTTTAGGCCTCGCCGGAAAGTGTCCAAGGAGTTTGTAAGTCAAAGGGGAGGAGGGGGGATTCATTACACAACTGAATCACAGTAAACACAAGCTTTTTTTTAAAGCAAGTCTGACCATTTTTATAAGGAATTGAGGGTGTGTGTGTGTGTGTGTGTGTGTGCGTGTGTGTGCATGCGTGTGTGTGTGTGTGTTTGTGTGTGATAGAAATTGTCAATTCCTCAGATGTTACTTACATGTTTCGGCTTTTCAACACAACAATGAACAAAAAGTACAACTGTGGAAAAGACGTGAGAGGCACTAGAGATCCAGGCTGAACATTTCACTCATAATTAGAATTAATTGGGTCCCCCTATGGGGAAGAAAGATGGGATAAAAATTCTATTATTATTATTATTATTATTATTATTATTATTATTATTATTATTATTATCATCATTATTATCATTATCATTATTATTATTATTATTAATAATAATAATAATAATATCCCTTATTACGGAAACAGCGGAAGACTCTTCTGCTATCATAAAGCCCTCGTCCCGACAGCCCAATCCTGGAAAGGATTGGGCTGTTAGTCTTTCAATATGTAATCTTAGCAGGACAAAAGTTCCCATTATTTTTAATGGTGCCCTTGACCGAAATGTCACTCAGAAGAGCTACAATGGTCTCTGCTGAGGTTCTCCTTGGTTTCAAGACCTCCTGAGATCAAAAGAAACCCAAGGTCCTCCTGTAAATACATTTTGATTTGGACAAAACATGTGACTGCTTTAGTGAATAGTCACATGAAAGAGCATCTGAGGCTGAAGATATCCAGCATGAAAAGCATCTCTCTGTGTTTTGGCTTCCCAGCAATTACCCTTTTGCTTCAACAGTGCTGCCCTTGCAGCAGGAACATGACATTCACGTTGTCAAAATAGACATATATTTTTATCTCTTCGGTTTTCTCCAGGATGAACTGCTGCAGCTTCCAGCTGAGCAAGCCTAATCTGTTCCCTAACATGCTGGAGTGTTGTTCTTCTCTTGATGTGCTTTTTTCCTGGAAATTCAATGTATTTCAGAAATAGTAGGGTTGATGATCTCTTGGGGAATGACTTCGAAGTGGGCACATAGTCAACAGGTAATTCAAAAGACAATTGCTGGCTATGCAGCTACAGCCACAGTGGCAGTGGTAAATAGGGACACCATCTGCTCTCTGACACATGTTTTCTGTACACTTTTTGTACACTTTTGTACACTGATGGACAGAGACCCTCGTGGATTTTTGCATGCTGCGGTGCTCATTTTCCTCAGCAGAAACCCCTTCTTCCACATTAGGGATATTGAACTGTCACTTCACAGGGACAGATCAGACCCTTGGCACAGGTCTTATCTGGCTGCCAAGTAGGGTTTGGTAGTTCTACCAAATTTGAATCAAGGTGAATTGTTTGCCCACAGATCCACTTGTAGCCCAAAGGAAAACAACAACAACAACAACAACAACAACAACAACAACAACAACAACAACAACAACAACAATAATAATAATAATAATAATAATAATAATAATAAATATACAGTATTCATATACCGCCTTTCTTGGTCATTGGATTTCTCCTCTGATTTTAATCCAAGGCGGTTTACATGGGCAGGCTTTCCCAACACCCCTAATGGTTTGTTTGTTTTTTACAATCATATCTATCTATCTATCTATCTATCTATCTATCTATCTATCTATCTATCTATATATATATATATATATATATATATATATATATATATATATATACCGTATTTCTTCGAGTCTAAGGTGCCATCGATTCTAAGGCACATCTTAATTTCAGGAACACGAGCAGAGAAAAAAACAAACCATCGATTGCAAGACGCACTTCCTTCCTTCAATTTGTCTGCTCTTTCCCCAGCTTGCCTGCCGCTCCATTTCGCCAATCCGATTTTTACCACGCCATTTTGCCCCCTCTGCTCAGTGGTGCTGCAGCTGATGATCCTCACGCTCGAGCAGAGTCTGAGGGAAAGACACGCAGGAGCCAAGCAGGCTGCAGCGCCACTGAGCAGAGGGGGCGAAAGTGCCGCGGTAAATTTGGATCCTCATTGGAAAGATCCTCATCAGCTGCAGCACCACTGAGCAGAGGGGCGAAAGTAGCACAGTAAACTTGGATCTTCATTGGCACATCCACTTGGCAAGCACCTTCATTCGTCAGCTGGGGTGCGGGGCAGGCAGACAACTCTCCTCAGTACGCCCCGCACACCTTTGCTGACAAGTACTAAGGACTGGAGGCTGCAAAGGCTGGTGATAGCTGGCAGCAGCTGGTAGAAGGCGGAGGGGGGACTGGAGGCACGCACACTCGCGGGGTGGAGAGCCAGGGCACTTTCCAGGCTGGGCGCAAGTCGGTAGGAGCGGTGGCGGCAGCAGAAGTAGCATCCCTCCCCCTTTAGGAAGAGGTTCCTAGTCCTAGGGAGAGTTCGTCGCTGAAGCGCCTGCCTCGCATTCCAGATGATGATCGGAAAGGCATATGTTCAATATATATGTTCAATCTTTCATGAACTGCATTCCAGATGGTAACCTTTGCAGTCTGGCCTCTCCCTGGCTGTCACCTCCGATGCGCGGCTGATGCAGCTGGCAGCTCACAGAGGCTTTCACTACTTTTTGTCAGCGACGTGTCTCGAACTGGCTGTTCACCAATCTTCAGGCTTACGAGGCGGCAACTCAACCAACTGAGCCAGACCTCCTGCAACATGAAAATGTTTTCATTCTAAAAGACAGTGGTAGTCTACTGGTTCTCAATAATAATGGAAAACTGGTGGCTTGAAGGCAAAATTTTATCAAAGATCGTTTATGCATGATTAGTATTAACAACTCTACACTACAGGATGGTGTAGTGGTTTGGGAGTCGGACTTAGACCTGGAAGATCCAGGTTCAAATCCCCGCTCAGCCACGAAGCTTCCTGGGTGACCTTGGGCCAGTCACTATCTCTCAGCCCCACCTACCTCACAGGGTTGTTGTGAGGACAAAAAGGAGGGGAGGAAATATGTACACCACTCTGAGCTCCTTGGAGGAAGGGTGGTATAAAAATGTGAAAAATAAATAAAATAAAAATAAAAATGGTCATCTCCCACATGGCTATGTGCAGATCACTAACAGCTTCAATTAACCTAGGACTCCCAAATTATTAGTCAGTGATTAATTAGTGGACCCGAACACCCATAAGGAGGTCAGTCCATGACAAAATAAGCTTCCAGACCCCAGACTGCAGTACTGCTAGGTTAATGGGACGGACTCAAAGAGCATACCGGTAAATGTTTAGCAGTGTCTATTCTGCAGCAACAGATTGTGTAGGCACCATTCTATGGAATGATCTGAATTCGTGAGAGCTACACAACTAGAAGAGGACACTTCTGTACCCTACCCTTCCACTTCTCCCATAGACCCTTCTGAATGTTTCTGATCCACTGGAGATTTGATTTAAAATATATCCGTGTCCTCTGTCTTGCTCATATTGGAGTGTTTTAAAAGAGCCCTCCCTCTCTTTCATGCTGAATTCTCATGAAAGGTATCGTTTATCTTTCAGCAAACAAAGTCATACCAAAACTGTCTTCTCCATTGTGGTGTTTTGTGGCAGAAAGCTAAAGGGTGCCACTTAAGGAGCCGCTCTATGTTAAAATGGTGGCCAACACCGCAGAAGGTCAGCCCTTTATGCTTTCTCAAGCCACCTTCTCTTATCTATCTGCCTTCTACCTGGTATATGCAGAACCGTACATTTATGGTACAGTATATCAATTCAGTTGAGGTTCAAGAGACAGGACTTCCAGAGTCACCGGTCAGGTCAGAAGCAGACAATGTCTGAACTGCAATCTCATGAGGTCTGTGGCTTGGTTCCTAACTTCCTTTTTCCCCCTGTAGAATTCCATTCACAGAAGGGTGGGGAAATTTGTAGAAGTGCCTACTCATTGAAGAAATAATTTATAGGTACAATTCCTTGCCTTCCATTGTCACCAAAAATATATACTCCATGGAGCCCTACCATTCCAGAGATTACTATTCCCATTAGTATTCATACTGATATGTGTGACACATTACAGCAACATTTTTTTGTCTCTTTATGTAGAAAAGCGAGAACCCATCAAGGTTTAATCATGATGCCAGCAAAGTGGTAGCAGACATTTCATGAAGCAACAAGATTAAATATTTTGGTTAAATATAGAGTGTCTTTGGATGTCGGAATTAATTAGATGTTGGAAGTTTCCATAACCATTTGATGCTGCAAGAGGAGAAGGGAGATAGAGTTCTAACTGAAATGAATACACCCCATGGGTTTTCCAATGTCTCCGTAATACATAGAAAGACTCGGCATACAATACATCCTGTCAGTAACTTGTATGGTATTTCTATAAAGAATGGGCAACTTCAAGGGAAATCTTGGGAGGCAGGTAGACTTTCTTTTTTTTTTCATATATATTTATATTTTATTGATATATTAAAACATAAAAACAATGCATATTTCATAAAGTTATAGCAAGCGCGAAGCAATACATCCTACTAGCATACTATTCACTATTTTCTACATATAATTTCCAACTAAGCCAAAATAACACCCACATTCTATTCATTAAATCCGCATATCATCACATCATTCCTCTCTCTCTCTCTTAAAAAATCAATAAATGGTTTCCAATTATTCACGAAAAAGTTAACTGACTTTTCCTTAATTAAAATTGTAAGTTTATCCATTTCAGCATAATCCAAAACTTTTAGCCACCAATCTTCCAGCGAAGGTATCTCCGAATTCTTCCAATATTGTGCATATAAAATTCTTGCCGCAGCTATCATATATAAAAACAAAGTTTGAAATTTTTCGCCTACATGATCCTCCCACATACCCAACAAAAATGTTTCCGGTTTCATTTGAACCTTAATCTTTAAAATCAACTCAATCTGTTTATGAATCTGAGTCCAGTACTTCTTTGCTTGGGGGCATGTCCACCACATATGGTAAAACGTTCCTTCTTGCTTTTTACATTTCCAACATCTATTCGTCACCTTCTCATACATTTTTGCTAATTTGCTTGGGGTTATATACCATCTATATATCATTTTATACGTATTTTCTTTAATATTAACATTTTAACGTAAATTTCAACTGTTTTAACCATAGTTGTTCCCATTGGTCCATTAAAATAACATGACCTACATTTTTCGCCCAATGAATCGTACATTCTTTAACCTGTTCTTCTTCTGTTTCAAACTTCAAAAGCAATTTATACATTTTTGAAATTATCTGGTCTTCAGATTTTAATTGTACCTCCAATATTGATTCTTCTTCTACAAATCCATATGCCTTCTTGTCCACTTTAAATCTCTCCAAAATTTGAGCATATACAAACCATTGGCAATTAAAGTCTTCTTCCATTAGTTTTTCTCTTAACTTCATTGTACAGTCTCCTTGTGAAAAAATTAATAAATTTCTGTACAGTAGTCCTTTCTCTTTTGGCACGCTACTTCCACCAAAGTGTGCTTCATATGGTGCAACCCATAATGGTACTTTCTCATAAAACCTCATTTTATATCTTTTCCAAATTCTCCATAATGCATGTCTAACATAATGATTTTTAAATTCTAAATTTGCTTTCACTTTATCATACCACAAATACCCATGCCACCCAAATCTCAAGTCAGAGCCTTCTAACTCCAATAATCTTCTATTTTGTAAATACACCCACTCTTTCAACCACACAAAACAACATGCTGCATAATATACTTTCAGATCCGGTAGTCCTAATCCTCCTCTCTCTTTTGTATCTTGAAGAATCTTATATTTCAACCTTGGTTTTTTCCCTTGCCAAATAAATTTAGAAATGTCTTTCTGCCATTCTTTAAATGGTGCATCAGATATAATCACTGGTATCGTTTGAAATAAGAACATCATTTTTGGCATACATTCATCTTAATCACCGATATCCTTCCTAGTAAAGACAATTTCAATCTTTCCCATCTTAACAGATCTTTCTTAATTTCATTCCATACTTTAACATAATTATTTTGAAATAATGTACAATTCATACTCGTCAATACGAGTATATACGGCAAGAATTTTATATGCACAATATTGGAAGAATTTGGAGATACCTTCGCTGGAAGATTGGTGGCTGAAAGTTTTGGATTATGCTGAAATGGATAAACTTACAATTTTAATACTTTCCTACATCTCCTATATGCCATGAAATGTACTTGTGGGTGCACTGCCCCCCTCTACCTCCTCCCAAAGGTGCAGGTCTACACTGTAGGGATTGGGGAAGGAGGTAGGGGAAATAGGATCTCAGAGGACAAATTCCATCTGCTCACAGGGGAGGGGGCTTATTTTGGCATCTTGGGTAGAAAAGGATGGGGCCCTTTGGGGCACAAATGGTGCACCTTTCCTGTACATTCTCTCATGACAAATATGGCCTTGGCTAGATGGAAGCCCTCCTTCTCCTCCTATCCTGTCCAGCCTCCTGCCCTGGCCTTAGCATCTTTTGGTACAGCTCCTTCCGCTTCCTCTATCTTCACCATGTCCTCCTCATAGCTATGCTGTCAGTCCTGCCCCACCTGACCCCTCTTTGTCTCTTGCTTCACCCTGTACCTTACCTGTGGGATGGCTCTCACTGTCCCTCCCTCCTGGCCCCCTCTCGTGATGGTTGTCCCTTGACTTCACCTCCAAGTCTCTTCTCCTTCTCTCTGTCTGTTTAGTTCCCTCTGCCTCTGTTCTCTCCACTCACTGTGCTGTCTTTCTCTCCATTCTCTTGGTTCTCAATCTTAAATTTTTGGAAATTTGTATATTAACGTATATGTTGTATTTTATCAAGTAATGTAAGCCGCCTTGAGCTTCTGGAAAGGTGGGGTATAAATGTTTTAAATAAATAAATAAATAGTACCGTATTGGTCTGAGTATAAGACTCACTTTTTTCTCCTAATTTAAGTTTTTAAACTAGGGGTGCGTCTTATAATCAGGCTGTTGCAATTTAATGCCAGTGATTTAATTAATTTTTTTTAATAGCACCAAACTTTAAGGGTGCGTCTTATAATCAGGTGTGTCTTATACTTGGGACAATACGGTAATAGTAATTTGGCCCATACATATGGCCCAATCCTATGGATCATTTATGACAGTGGTTCTATCAATCCACTATCGTAAATGGCCCTGTGAAGCCACGTGCAATGAAGCCACTGGGGGAAATGGTCAGTGGCTCTGAGCATGCACCAGAATTGTGAGGATGCTCTGCTGGCCCAGGTAAGGTGCTAGAGGAGGCAGTTTGTGGGTGGGGAGGGGGGCGAGCACAGGCAGGAAGTGGGTGAATCTCAATGGCAAAAGTGTATGCCGAATTCTATCCCTGATTTTGCCAACATGCCCTTCCTCTCCTCACTTACACCAGCAAAATAGCTGGTGGGATCCAAGGAGACCCATAGGTAGGCTTACCAGATCTCCAACCAGGGCAGAGTTCTAGACCTTTAGGAGAGGGAATGTGGGCAGGTGTAGCTTGTTAAACCTTAGAGCACAATCCTAGGCGTAACTACTCAGAAACAAGCCCTACTGAACACAATGGGGCTTGCTTCTGAGTAGACATGCCTAGGATTGTGCTCTAAGGTTTAACAAGCGACACCTGCCCACATTCCTTCTCCTAAAAGTCTAGCACTCTACGCCGGTTGGAGATCTGGTAAGCCTACCCATAGGTGATCAGGTGGCCTACTGGGAAGTAAGTAAAAAGACCCCCACCCCCATAGCATGCTATGGAGTGGTGAGGAATAGGATTGGGTTTACAAAGTTGTAAGGATTGCATCATGATAATTTGTGTGACGCTTCTTTGCCCACAATGAAAGTGCTGTACAAACACTGAATTATTTTTATTCACTAGCCCAAACTCCCCTCAGGACATCCAGTGCAGATGAAACTCAGGGCTCAGTTTGATTCTAACAGCCTGTTTTATTTTTCTGTGTGTGACAGTTCCTGGCAAAGATATACAGGACGCCATCTGTAAAATTTCACTACTCTTATCAATGATGAAGTCTTCAAATGAGGAATATCCATATGAGGTCTGGACCTCAGTTCGAAAAATCAAAAGAACCATCAAGTGTTTATTTCTAAAGAAGAGCATTCAGTATGTTATCGAAACCATGACTTGGGGCCAGTTTGAAAATGTATGACCACACAAAAACTCTTCTGAGAGATGGAGCCAGATTCTGACTTTAGATACTCTGATACATAAACCAAATCAGAAGGCAATTGCTTGCTACAACTCTGCTGTGACCGTACTGGGAATTTATTTGTTCTGTTTTCAGTAATTTCCATTCAAGTCGATGTCCTTTTCCTTTTTATCATCAAACCTCTTTTATCTGGCATCGGTGAATTACTTGTCAGACTCTTTATCTGTTGGTCGAGCAGAACCTTAAATTGTGTATTAGATTACAGTGAGATTTTCAGCTACCACAATCTCAAACATGGAGATATTGTCAAACATGGAGATATTGTCAAGGGTGTTGTCTCTCTCTCTCTCTCTCTCTCTCTCTCTCTCTCTCTCTCTCTCTCTCTCTGTGTGTGTGTGTGTGTGTGTGTGTGTGTGTGTGTGTGTGTGTGTGTGTGTGTGTAATGCAACGTGTTGTGGAAGAGCTACATATTGATTTTCTCAGAGTCCAGTTGCAGCCTCAAAAGACTTGCAAACTTCCAAATAAGCCTTCAGAACTAAATTGTGGTTTTAAAGTATTAGGGGAGGATGAGATTAAAGGATAATTATTACTCAGATGGATTGGCAGGGTAATATTCCTGTTGGCGTTCTGAATGTTGACTGAAAATACATCGGTGTGAGAATATTGACAGCTCCTAGGAGACGATGGGGACTGGCATCGGTTTTGCTTCACGTGTTGCCATCCTGGAGCTATGAATTGGATTAAACTGCAGCACAACAATGCAATAACTGGGATGCCCTCCAAGGTTTGGGGAGTTTGGTCGTTATGTACTTGTTTTTCACTTATATGTACCACCCTTTCCTCCAGGGTGATGTACATGGTTCTTCACCCTCTTTTCATTCTCACAACAACCTTGTGGCCTATATTATGGTGACTGGCCCGAGGCCACCCCGTAAGCTGCATGGCCAAGTGGGGATCTGAATGTAGATCATACTGACCTGAGTCCACCATACCATACGGCCTCTCTCAGCAACTTGTTGGCATCCACCCTGGGCCATAATGGTGGCACAGAGGGAAACCTTGTTAGGTGCCCAGGTTTGAGTGCAGACTAGGCCCCCCCCCCCACACCCCAGCCCTGCTTCCCTCAGCAAACAGAACTGAGGAAAAGCAGTAGATTTAGCAATGGCATGTAATTGGCTTTCTGGAATCATATGTAGGATTGTGGTCCGTGGAGTCAGTATCTCAGCTTAAACTGCCCAGAAGAAACAAAAGAGCCAACATTCTTCCACGCTGTAAATGTTTTTCTCCCCTTTCCAACAGGTCTTAGAGGTGGTTTTTGTTGCATTAAAAAAAATAGATGCATAGGCACAATTGTTTGTTCCAAACAAAAAAGGGGACCAAAACGACCCCTTTTGGTGATTCTTTCCAGCAGCAAACACATTGTTCATCTCATTGTTTGCAGCCTGATATTAATGATCCAGCTCTCTGTTGTCAGGTGTCCTGATTCTTCATCACAAATTCTTTACTAATTTACCCCTCGAATCCAACAGGAGTGGTGCACTGGTCAACGTGTGTAGGGATACAGCCCATGCCCAAACATGTTTGACCTGCTCAGCAGGACTTGATTCTAACTTAGTTAAACATAGTTCGAACTGGGATTTATTCTTAAACACATGAACTAGTGAATCACTCCTGTTGAACTCAGTGGGATTCACTCTTAAGTAAACACATGGTGAAGTTTGCAAGATTAGACTTTGGACCTACTGAGGGGGAGTTTCCCCATCTTGCCCTTTGTGTCTGGAGCAGGTACAAAAACAAGGGGGGAGATAATAAAACCACAGAACCACCAATAGCAACCACATGCCTGAGAGGGACTTTCTGCCCAAAGACCACCTGCCAACTTTTGCTTAATACTGCCGAAATAATCAAAAGTACAGTGAGTTTTATTCTAGCATAATTATCCCGATATTTCTGACTGTTAAAAACATTCCATTCAAACTCATAATAAAACCCTCCAAACATCAGCGGAAATCTGAGCCTCTCTCTCTTTTATTCCAGGGAGATGTTCCACTGTTAATCGCCTGCTGTATAACCAAACCCTAACTGCTGTATTACATTAACTCAATATTAATAACCACAGAAGGCTACAGAGGTTTAAAAAACAAAGAGTAGGCTGTTAAGAAAATTGCAGTGAGGAGGCACAGAACAGGATTAAGGAATGAAGAATGGATAAACAAAAGCAGTCGTAATTGGGAACAATTTTAAGGAAAGACCACAGAAATCACAGGAAGCATGCATCGTGGCAGAAATCAATGTATTTCTATTGATCCTTGTCTCATGGTCTCAATGTGTGAATCAAGTAGATTGGGAATCAATAAACACTTGGGCAATCATTTAACAATAGCAGTGCTAATAAAACTCATGCAATTTTTACTGCTAAACCATCACCATGGCACCCCAGAAAAGCTGGAGTCAACAATGAGAATAGATGGTATAAAGCAGGGGTTCTCAAACTGTGGTACGCATACCCCTAGGGGTACGCGAACCACCTGCTGGGGGTACGGCAGGCCCTGCCCCTTATCTAAGCCATCAGCAGCTAATTAAATCTTTGTTGTTGTTCAGTCGTTAAGTCGTGTCTTAATTAAAACTTAATTGGTTTCGGAGCTGAAGCTCCGCCCCAGTCCGCAGCTAACTTCCTGTTCCAACAGATCGTCGTGAACTTAATTTATGCCACCTGCCAAAGCTCCGCCTCCCAGATCGGCCTCACAGCAACTGGAGCAGCAGCGTGACGTTCCCAGCCCTGAAAGTGATTCCCTTCAGAGCAGCCGCCCTCCCCCTCTCTACCGGAGCTCCAAGCGCCTTTCCCCAGCGGCAGCCTCCCCCCTCAGAGCAACCTCCCTCCACCTCTCTGCCAGAGCTCAAGCCTTCTCCCGTAGCCTTCCCCCTGCGGCTTCCCCCAACTATAAAGAATACTAGTACTATACTATAACACTATAGTACTTTATACTATAAAGTATACTAGTACAGAAATATAGATTTGTGCAGAGCCAACTCCAGAAGATGGAAAAGTCAGCTTTTTGTGAGGGCTGAGGCACCAGCAAAGGATTGACTGTTCCAACAACACCATCATTCCAAGATTGCCCTGAGCAGTCTTTGGCAGGGCAAGGGACTTCTCAATGTGCATGCCCAACCTTTGCCAGGTTAGGGGGATTCCTATGAGGGCGCATATGGGCCTCCAAACTCCTGGTGCATAATCCATATATACCTGATGAAACAAAAATGCTTTCAATCGCTCACAGAACAGAGACTGGGCAGGAGTTGAGCAGATGTTCTCTGGCAAACAGCTTCCTAAGGTGGGTGCCACAACAGATAAAGCCTTCTTGCAGATCATCACCAGCCGTGCATCCAGAAAGGATGGCGCACACAGGAGAGCCTCTGCAGATGAATTCAGGGGATAGACAACTTCACGTAGGGCACTGGTGTCACTGCAGGGGCGGGCGGAGCTCTGTTCCGCCGGGGTCAGACCCTCTGTTACACGGGAGCACGAAGCGCCCCCGCCCCCTCGCCTTTGGAGCCATTCAAGTCGTTGCTTTCAACCGACTTGAATGACTCCAAAGGCGAGGGGGTGGGGGCGCTTCGTGCTCCCGTGTAACAGAGGGTCTGACCGCGGCGGAACTTAGAGCTCTGCCCCCCCATGCAGTGACGCCAGTGACATAGGGAGAGATGGTTTTTCATGTAAATAAATGGGACCTGAGATGAAATGAGGGAGGGGGACATACTCTCAAACAAGTTCTCCTGACTGAAATTTGTTTACAATAAGGATGATGCCAGGCCCCACTTGGGGGGGGGGGTAGGATTGCCCATTTGGGGGCCGGGTAGGATTTTTTTTTTTGCTGCCAGCCTGATTGGCCTTGGCTGGCAGTTTTTTTGCCTACCCCAGACTGGCTGAGGTGTGGGGCAGTTTTAGGTTCCCCCCTTATGTTTGTGTGTCTTCTCCTAGGACAGGTCACTTTGGCAGGTGGCAGGTGGGCCAGGTAGACAGGTATTCTCTCTTTGGCAAACATCCTGAAGACAGCAAGGTCAGGGGGTAAGCCAGGACCGCTCACTAGATGCTTGTCCGGATCGATGAGGCTGGCTGGCAAGCCCCTTGACTGGAATAGGCAAGGATCACCACCAGGCTTGGCCATGGGAGTCTGCACCGTCCAGCTGCCTCGACCCCCTTTGGAGGTTGGTCGTGATAGGCTCCCTCAGTCCATGACTGGCGATAGCTTGGAGTCAGGTTGTCATGCCCATTCTTGATCTGGGGAAGGTAGATGGTTCTTTCCATTTCCCCCACCTAGATGCCCGCACATGGGGGGGGGGGTTTGAGTTCAGGCTTCCTCCCTCCTGCAGATGTTCATTCATTATTAATAAAGTGACCATCTACCCAAACCTCTGCTTGGCATCTTTTGGGGTGTGTGTGCACATGTAATTTAAATTCCACCTGACTGCATCAGGAAAAGGTGAGATAGCAAGGATATCAGGTTCACCAACCTGGCTAGGACCAACTACCATTTGTCTCCTCCCCTCCCAGAAGTACGTCTCCTGCACTGGGTATTCTACCTGCTTGTTATCTAACCCTTAAGTAACACTACGTAAGTGCTGGTAGCTGCACTGGCTTCTTTTCGTCTTTAATCCCCACCCCTTTGTCCTTTCACATCATGTTGATTTGATTCAAAATATTAGTGGGCTATAAACTGCCTTGGGTGTGTTGACAGAAAAATCAATATTTAAAACTACCAGTAGCAAATAAATGAACAAATGTATATTTTTCTAATGCAGGCTGCTGTAGAAATTAGGAATTTTGGAGGCAGTACCCCAAGGTGTAATACCTGATCTATTTGAAGGCAGTCATGCTAAGACTTACATTTTTCCCCAGTATTACCTTCATGTTGGATTTCAAGAGTGATGTTTCACAATATTCAACATTCAGAGTCAAATTTTGTCATTCTGATTTTTTTTTCTCAGTTTTGGACAGGTGGAATTGTTTGTAAATTGTTTGCCTCTAACTGGAGGCATGCTTCTAAGTTATTGTGTGGTTAGGATTGTTTCCAGTCTGTGCCTGAGTTCCCATCCATGAAATGGGTTTGTCAGGGGTTCACCGAAGACAGAGTCAGAGAAGCTTCAGAAGCAGTGCAGAAACTTGACACCGAGGGCAGAAATACATTGGCCAGGGTTAACTAACTTTTTTATTACTCATTATATTTGCAGCTTGCTTTTCTCTATGGAATGAGAGCCATAGGCCCCAACCCTACCCTGCCGCTCCATTGCCGGAACACACATTCCGGTGATGTATCATGCTTTACAGCTATTGCAAAATACGACACGCCATAGAGAGCAGCCTGGCTGCTTCAAACGATAAGTGGTGGTGGCCAGGCGACAGCGGCCACCACAGAGCCCTGACACCAGTACGCACGAGGGTGGGTGGGTGGAACTGAGTGGGAACCAAGGTGGGGATGTGTCAAGGGCAAGAAGGGGACGGTTATTGGCAGCAGCGGCTCCACTAATATCCCCTTTCCAGCCTCAATCCACTTACCTGGGTCCGCTCAGACGTGTGCTAGTAAAATCACTGGTGCAGGTCCAAGTAGATCCATCAGGGCAGTGGAGGCTTGCCCAAGAGAGCAAGGGAACAAATGTTCCCTTACGTCAAGGAGGCCTCCAGGACTTGAATCTCCCCCATAGGATGCAGCGCATCCCCTGTTGGCAAGGCTGCAGGGGCCCAGGGAAATTATGTTGGATTGGGCTGATAGTCACACAGCAGCCCTATGAGGCTGGTTCGGCTAAGAAAAAGTGACTGGCCCAGGGTTACTCAATGAGTTCCATTGCTGAGTGTTTGAAATCAGTCCTTTCTGGTCCATATCTACACTCTACTCACTACAACACATTCTTTTGTTTCTAAGAGGGGATATTTACATGTATTTTATTATTATTAATAAGGCCTTATACGTTTTGAGCTCCTGGAACAGGGCAGGATATAAGTCCAAATAAACAGATTACACTTCCCTCTGCCATGATAGAGAGATTGTGGGTGCATTAACAGAATTATACAAGTATTCAACAGCTATGGCCTTCAGACCAAAAGAGGATATGTAAGCCAATCAAATGGTTTGATAGTCATCTTGGGGCTGGTGACTGACAAACATCCTGATTTCCCTGATGTCAGACTAGTTTGCAACTGTGATAAGGATCCAGATCAACAAACAAACCTGGCCAGAGTCAGTTTGTCGTGGTTCAGGATAACAGACCTTTTTCTATCAGGTGTCTATTTCACAATATAACCGAATGCGTCAAATGATACACCGAGCTCATTTGAGGTTTTCTGCACTGCAATGCTTATTTCAAATAGTGCTATTTGAAAGAATAAGAAAAAAAACACCACTTTTTATTTTTTTATTTGGTTTTTTTTTAATTGGGGGCAAGGGGTGAAGTTGCAAACAATTGCCAGATCGTGCTGTGGAAAAATATCATTTCACTCTTGAACTAATACGAGATGCAACAGTTTGCATCCACTGGAGCTTGATCTTGTATATTTGTCTTGGGCATGTGTGAGTTTCAAAGAGTGTGGGTTTATTTCCCTTTTCTGTAGATTAGCCCAGTGGCATATGGCTAAAACCATACTTCTCCTTGAATGTAGGGTGATGCTGAAGACTCTGATGCTGAATGCCCGAACGATGCTCCACAGTCACATTCTTTAATTTTGTCTCCAATATTGAGTTTTGCTTGCTATCGTGCTGTTCATAGCTTTGTTGTGTGTGGGCTGATGGCTTCAGGGTTCAGTCAACTCAGACACAACCAAGGCCAGCAGGCCAGAAAGAATGGCCAAAGCGGTGCTTTTCTGAGCAGGTCAGACAGAAAAGGACCACCAGTGCTGTTTACCACCAAGGTCAGCCTCCCCCAATCCTTTATGAGTGCTTCCCTTAGCTATGGCAGTTGGCTAGAAGGCTCTTCAGCAGTTGCAGTTGCCACATTTCCTTACCAATCATGCCATGCCTCCTACAGTATATGGTGAGGCTCAGTTGGTAGAGTTGCCGCCTCGTAAGCCCGAAGATTGGTGAACGGCCAGTTCGAGACACGCCGCTGACAAAAAGCTGTGAAAAAGCCTCTGTGAGGAGAGATACGAGCTGCCAGCTGCGTCGGCCGAGTGTGGGAGGCGATAGCCAGGGAGAGGCCAGACTGCAAAGGATACCATCTGGAATGCAGTTGTTCATGAAAGATTGAACATTTATATATGATTGTATATATATATATATATATATATATATATATATATATATATATATATATATATATATATATATATATATATATATATATATATATATATATATATATATATATATATATATATATATTAGTGGGGTTGAGAAAACCTGCCCATGTAAACCACCTTGGATTAAAGTCAGAGGAGAAATCCAATGACCAAGAGGGTGGTGGTGGTGGTGGTGGTGGTGGTGGTGTGTGTGTGTGTGTGTGTGTGTGTGTGTGTGTGTGTGTGTGTGTGTGTGTGTGTTCCAAACTGCAGGAGCTCAGTTCCTTGCAAACTGCAGGAGCTCAGCTCTTTGAAGGGCAATTAGCAGCTATCTGATTTTTGAATAGCCTCAGGGCTTGTGGCAATTACTTTGCTGATCTTTCCATCACCTGGGACCCACAAGAAATCAGGTCACGACCCACCAAGTGGGTCCTGACCCACAGTTTGAGAAACACTGCTGTGGAGCTTCCAGCTGAGTCGGTCGGGTGTTGGAGGCGCCAGCCAGCACAATTGTCAGACTGTAAAAAGGATACCACCTGGAAAGTAGCCGTTCATGAAAGATTGGACATTTATATATATTGTAAATCCCCCCCCCAAGGGGGGTTAGGACAGCCTGCCTATGTACACCACCTTGGATTAAAGTCGGAGGAGAAATCCAATGACCGAGAAAGGCGGTATATAAATACTGTATATTATTATTATATTGTACCTGATGCAGGAGCATTGCATTACAGTGGGACCTTTCTATCCATGGATCGGGATCATTATCTTCCTCCATTTTTTTCTTCCTCAAAGAACTTGGATATATTGTAGAATTCATTCCCTCCTCCTGCTTTCACCCTTGCTTTTACTGCTGCCAGTTGAGAGTCTTGATTAGGGTTTTTTTCCCTCACAAAACAAGCCAAATATGAACCCTCTTGTTTTCGGTTGCTGCTACGCATACATCACCCCCGTAGGTCGAGCAGACTGGAAGCTAAACACATAGATATTTCCATTGCCATCGTTTCTGAAGTTGTCCTTGTTACATTGCTAGGTTGCTAACTTTTAAAATACCAGACACACTCAGCCATGACCACAGTTGCAAGAACAAAAGTCTTAATGGCATCGGGGTGACTAAGGGGGCAGCTTAAGCAATCAGCAGCATCAAGCGACAAAGCGGTGCCTGGACTGTATCACTTTAGATTGTGGGTGGGATGGGAGAGCATGTTTGAACATGATCCACAAACAGTCTATCTGGATATAGAAAAAACAGCTCCTGAGGGAGATGGTGACTGGTTCCTTGACATTCCAGTTTTCTATGTACAGAGGATTCTTTTGTGAAGAAGCATTCAAAAATGTAGCTAGCAAGGAACAAAATTCCTCCCCCCCCACCCGTCAGAGGCTCACGCAAACCATCTGGGGGTGGCGAGCATTTGTGTCAAATACTTGAAACATCTCAAGGGGGCTTTTGAACACTGGAAAGGAACATTCACAGAACAGCCAGATGGTCTGTGGTCACCCTGCCAGTCCCTCCCTCTGCTTTGAAAGCCAAGACACTCCCCCCCCCACATTCAGCAGCTGGCCCAGTAAAGGGAACGTGGGAAGCAGGAAAGGGGTGTGTGCACGCTAAGCACTAGTTGCTACTGCCCTGGGTCAGCCTGACTTCTCCTGGCAGGTTCCTTTCCCTGACACCTGCTCACGATATGATGACCGGCTGGGAGAAGTCACTGATGCACCCTCTTTGCAGTGCCGGGATGTCAAAAAGACAGGTTCTTTGGGTTCCCTGTTACCTGTGTTCTTGTGCATGGACTTCCTGCTTTCTTGGGGCTAACGCAACTGCCCTAAAATTCTTTGGCTTCCCCTAGGGCTTCCCCTTTGCCTTCAAAACTGGGGCTTTGTTTAAAGTTCAGACTGTCCTTTCATTACATCTTGTTTACTCTCCGAAGCCTGGCAGACAGACAAGGTCTGATGGTCATTTGTATCCATTTTCTTTTCAAATGCCTTTGCTTCCATTATACAATTGAGTTTATCATAGTAGGGTGACATATAATAAAGTCGGCTCTCTATCAGACCTCTTGCCTTGCAAACAAGGAGTCTGACACGTTGCTAGGCTCTGCCTGACTGCCAAAGCCGAAATGATCATGTGAGCATTAGGCCCTCTGACTGTTAAGGGAAGAATCCGTAACACTGGCTTCATTTTCATATACCACGCCATTAGCCATATTACCATATTTATTGGACAACTGATGTTCACTCATGGCTTTTGTGAACTCGTCCTGTCATGTTAACCCATCAATAGTCATCGACTTCAATGTTCAGAATTATTAAAAGCATGGAACTACAGAACTGATCCATAATGATTCTGGACTCTTTTTAAGTGCGCTTGCATATTGATGAATTTATTTGTTTTAAATTGATCGTATGTTTGTCATCAGGCAACTTTTCATTTATTTGTTTGGGTTAGTAATACAGTATAACTGAACAGTGATCAGGATATATTTCTTGAAGGAGGCTGACACTCATATTTACATAGGAAGCTGTCTTATACCGAGTCAGATCATTAGTCTATCCAGTATTGTTGACAGATTGGTGGTGGCTCTGCAAGGTTTTGGTCAGAAATTTTTCTCTCCCCTACCTGGAGGTGCTAGGAACTAAACCTGGAAATTTTTGCATGCGGATCATGTGATCTATCATTGAACTATATAGCCCCTTCTTAATGCCTTTTCTTGATGTTATGTTATCCCAAACATCTGAGGTTAGAAAACAGACACACACGCATGCACGCACGCACGCACGCACGCACGCACGCACACGCACACGCACACACACACACACATACACACACGGGGGTCAGAGCATGTGCTTTTGGGTTGATGTGGAACATTGTACTGTATCTCTAATTTTTATTATTGTTGTTAAATTAAGTTCTGAACACAACGTGAAAGAAAATCACCATCTTTGGGGCTGATATGAGCAAAAGAAGTGATATACCAAATGATTATTACCTCTTCCAGAAAAGTTATAAGACTTTCTGAAATGAGGATTCATAATGAAAGTGCATCTTCTCTTCATCCATAACTGGAACACTGAGACGGCAAAGCTATCATAACGTAGTACCAGTGGGAAATAAACACACATCAATAAATCTTATTATTTCTATAACCAGGCTGCAACATGAGCAATTTTAATGAGAGTAACAAAAGGTCTAGCCTTATACTCTATGCAACAAGCAAGTCCTCTGGTATGGTTTAGCAGGTCAGATAGAGACTCTATGTCTTTCTAGCCTGAGGAAAGGGGAGTGGGGGTTCTAAAAGCCTGACCTTTCCACATTCAGTGGTTTAGGAGCCTGGTGTCCCTTCCAGCTTTATTATTAGCCTACAGAAAATGCATCATAATGATTGTTTATCAATTGTGAAAGAACCTTCTCCCATCCGAGAGGATTTGAGGACCACATCGTCAACTGATGTAATTTTGGCTTAACTCAATTGACAGTGAAACTACACTGGCATATATCAGTCGAAGCTATGAGCTCTGGAAAGTGTATAAATGGTTATTTTCTTCCATATGGTCTAGACAACTGAGTCCTGGAGATGAGATTTGATCTCTGTGATCAGCCTTCCAGTAGAGTCCTCCTTCCAGTAATATCATTTTGTGTCAGCATTTGGATGATGCAGCAGAATCTGAATTTTGTAATCCTCTGCCTTATAAGCAAAAACACAGTCAAAGAGCATTAGCAGAACAGAGAGACCTGCTGCTCCTTACATTATGGAGGTAACAGAAGAATCCACCGCTGTGGGTCTGTAGGATTGGCCTCTCTGGATCACTGAACATTATGCTGAAGGAGGACAGCTTGACTTGTTTTAGTCTAAGGTGGGCAGAAAAATCCTTTAAAAATGTATGTGCATATTTATTCAAAAACATTTCACTCCTCCCTTTCCTACCCAAGGGGTAGCTCAAGGCAGCATACAAAGTATCTAACAGCACAATCCTCTCTAGAGCAGGACTGGCGGTTCAGGGTATCACAAACATACCATAAGGCACGTTTGCATCACCCAGTGAGGAGGCCACGATGTTGGTGAAGAGGCTGGCACCGCTTTCCCTGCCCCAGATCCAGAGCTGCATGCGCCAGGGAATGTGAGTTCCCCACCGGGCGGAAGAGGGGCAGGGGAACCCTAACCCTAACCCTAACCCTCCTACATAATTCCTACCATTCCTACATCAGATGTTCATAACTCAAATATCTGTAAGTTGGGGACTTTCTCTACTTGCCTAATCCTGGAGCCCCAAGTGAAGACACCATGCAAGCCACATGCCCCCACGTCTAATTTTCCTCCGCCATAGGATCTTTTCAGTTGCAAGGGAGACTGTTCCTGTTCAGTTCAAAATAGTGGCATTCTGTCGGCTGTGGCTAGATGAGTACAACGTAGTCTAGCGGCAAACCTGAGCAAACATGGCGCCACTGCAACTGCCAAGCAAGAGGCCTCCCTGCCAAGCAGGAGCCACATCCCAAGTTTGCAGCACATCGCTACTGCCGGGGTCCTCATGCCCACTCGCTGCACAGAACAAGGAGAGAGTCTGTCAGATGGCAGGTGGTCCTTTATGCTGGCAGATGGTGGTGGTGAAGACTTCTCAAGTTCTGAACATCATGGAAAATGCATCTGTCTCATTGGATTTCCTTGAGGATGAGAAACCAGTCTTGCACTGATGAATTTGGCATCTGGTTCTTCAAATGATGAAGGAGACAAAAGACAAGAAAATATCTTGAACTGGACCCCCGGGGCTTACCCTTCATTGCTCTGTGGTGTGCCAGGTAAATAGCAACCCCCAGCTCAAGCAACTGGGAAGACAGTGCAATTCTTTTCTTTTGTTTGGAACAAAGAAAATGGCAAAGAAGATCTGCCTCGCACTGCACAAGTTTCCTCCTGATGGAATGCCAGCTACCTTGGAGAGCACCTATAGGCAGAAGTTAAAAAAATCAATGGCACTTCAATTTAAGTGCAATGCAGAAACCACGTCTCTCCTTAATTTCTTTGGAGAGATATAATCCATTCTACTTTTCAGCCACAGGCTTGATGGTGATAACTACCTCCAATAGAAAACAAGGGTGTTCATTATTATGGTCTGTCACCCAACGAAGAAATAAAAAGGAAGTGAACATGTTTTGCTTGGGATCTTGGGCCTGGTTCATACACGCATCAGATGAGGTAGCAAGACTGTTCCTGAACTATACCTCTTCTGATTGCAGGGATGATTACAGGATGAAATGTTGCTTTATATTAAACCTCCTGTCCTCCCTGCACATAGAAAACTGGACACCAGGGAGAGAAGTGTTCTAGCTCAGGGGTTCTCAACCTTTGGAGGCCCGGGTACCCCCAATGAAGGTCAAAATTTTTGGAGTACCCTGGCTAATTAGCATAATTAGCTAATTTACATAATTAGCTAATTTACATAAATTGCACAAAAATACACAAAAATGCCAGGATCTCTTTTAAAAAACACACAGCAATAAGACACATGAACAAAATGCAATAATAATAATAATAATAATAATAATAATAATAATAATAATAATAATAATAATAATAATAATAATAATAATGATGATGATGATGATGCAAGGATCTTTTTTAAAAAACACACAGCAATAAGACACATGCACAAAATGCATGCTGAAATAGATGCTGAAAAGATGGGGTGGACCTTACAAAAAGAAACTCAGACAAACTTGCAGCCACAGAAAGGAGAGGAGGACCCAAAAACAGGGTTTCCAAAGTACAAAACACCCCAAACTGAACTCTTTCCCCACCCCACCCCACCCATGCACAGTTTCCAAAGTAAAAACATAAATCCAAAGTACAAAAGCCCCCAAACTCAACTCTTCCCCCACCTCACCCCACCCCACCCCACCCCTGCACTTACCCAAGTGATGTCTGTGTTAGCAAAATAAAAAATGCTAATCCAGCAGCAGGAGCTGCATCAGAGGAGAGCTGGGAGGCAGGAGCATGCACAATGCCCTCTGCTGGCTGCTGAGAAGCTCAACCTAATTTATGCATGCACATAAACTAACCCGACCATCAGCTGTAGATCGGATAGATTAGCTACTAAAAAAAGCAAAACGGAGCTCTCCGGCTCCGAAAAAATTCCAGAAACTTTTTTTTAAAAGCAAAACTTAATTAACACTTAATTAAGTGTTAATGGGGCACCCTCAGCCTGATTTTGGAATGCCCCCAGCCTCGTGGTCTGCATACCCCTAGGGGTACGCACTAGCTTACAGATCTCCTCGAATGGTAGAATTCTTCTGCTAATTCTGAATGTGGTAGTATTTTTTCCCCATAGGAAACCAATTAATCACATAATCCAGTGGTTCCCAAACTGGGAGGCGTGGTTCCAAGGGGAGCCGTGGAAACCAGCCAGGGAAGCCACGGAGTGCTATGGAATCCTCTTGGGAAACAGTGCAATGCCAATTGGCAGGCATCAACATAATGTAATGGGGAGCCACAGCCAATGGTCACCAATGGTCAAGGGAGCCACAGACTTCCCCCCCCCAAAAAAAGTTTGGGAAACACAGAATCAGATGGTTTCCACCACTGCATTGGGCAGCAAAATGGCAGATGCGCTTCAATGTAAGTAAGTGCAAAGTGATGCACATTGGGGCAAGAAACCAAAATTTCACATATAAGCTAATGGGTTCTGAGTTGTCTGTGACGGATCAAGAGAGAGATCTTGGGGTGCTGGTGGACAGGTCGATGAAAGTGTCGACCCAGTGTGCGGCGGCTGTGAAGAAGGCCAATTCCATGCTCGGGATCATTAAAAAGGGGATTGAGAATAAAATGGTCAATATCATTCTGCCTTTGTACAAATCGATGGTAAGGCCACATCTGGAGTATTGTGTCCAGTTCTGGTCACCACACCTCAAAAAGGATATAGTAGAATTGGAAAAGGTGCAGAAAAGAGCGACCAGAATGATTCGTGGGCTGGAGCACCTCCCTTATGAGGAAAGGCTACAGCGTCTGGGGCTTTTCAGCCTAGAAAAAAGGCGCCTGAGGGGGGACATGATTGAGACTTATAAAATTATGCATGGGATGGAGAGAGTGGATAGAAGGAAATTCTTCTCCCTCTCGCACAACACCAGAACCAGGGGACATGTACTAAAATTGAGTGGAGGGAGAGTTAGAACAGACAAAAGAAAATACTTCTTTACCCAGCGTGTAATTCATCTGTGGAACTCCTTGCCACAGGATGTGGTGATGGCATCTGGCCTAGATGCCTTTAAAAGGGGTTTGGACAGATTCATGGAGGAAAAGACCATCACAGGTTACAAGCCATAAGCAACCTCCTGGTTTTTAGAAGTGGGTTTTCTCTGTGCCAGGTGCAAGGGAGTGTCAACGGGAAACAGGTTATCTTGTTGTCTTGTGCTCCCTGAGGCATCTGGTGGGGCCACTGTGTGACACAGGAAGCTGGACTAGATGGGCTTTTGGCCTGATCCAGCAGGGCTCTTCTTATGTTCTTATGTAGTTTGAAATGGTACAATTCTGAAACAACCCAACCACTTCAACTTCTGTTTGTGTGAACTAGAACCTTGGAGAAAAGGGAACTCATCAAAGGCCAACTCAAGTCAAGAGCGCCAACATTATACATACCAACATATGCATGTCCTGGGTTCACCACTGCATATCGGTTCACCACTGCATCCCACGTTCAAATCGAGAGTTTAAAGAACTGCCATTGAGACATGCCATCGCTGTTAGAACAGCACCGGAGAGCTGGTGACCCTGCTTGGCACATTCATGCCATCCTGGTACTATTTCTATTTCCTGCCCATGAAGCAAACATGATGGAAAATTCTGCTCTTTGCAAACTTCCAGTTCAAAAAGAATTTCAGATCAAAACCCCCTGCTCTCAAATTGTTGGTAGTAGTGACTGTAAAAAGGTTCACACAGCCATAGTCTAAAAGCTTGCTGGGCCTTTTCTTGCTTCTACCTCAATATATGTAGAAGCTTTTGATGCATCTTTCATCTTTGTAGATTATAGGACTTGCTGTACAGGGGATTCACTAATTCTTTGGGTGATATTTGTCCAGAGCTGGGTGATGCCATGAAGTCCCTAGTAATAAGAGGCTTTTATTTGTGATGGAACTGTGAGTTTCAAAATGTCTTTTATAGCACTATGCCCATTAAGAAAAAAATCTTTATGGAGATATAGGATGTGTCCAGTTTGGACAGATCAAAGTATGCAGAAATAAAAATGAAAAGGCATAGTCCAGTCAAAGTGAAACACATTTAAGGACCACTAGAGTAGAGTTCTGCAGTCAAATACTTTACAGTCAAATACTGTAAAATACAGTTGTCTAAGTAATGAGAAGTTCTAGGGGCAGTACTATAAGGTTTAGTTTCTGTTCAATGAGAGAGCAGTGAGTAATTATTGTGCCTTCAGATGGCAAGATGGAGTTAAACAGTGGGCCCGCCTGAGTCAAGCCTCTGCCCTCCTTGAGAGCAGGGGGTTATAGCACCCTCTCTTCCGAGTTCACCTGCCTACTCTCTACACTCTCTGAGAGCTAACAGAGCAGAGGAAACTTCTCCCTCCCCTGCTCCTTAGCCTGCTTGACTTTTAAATGCCTGCTAGTACATAAGCTTGGTGATAGTCCCTCCCACTTCTCATGAGACTTCCTGGTTTTTCTTGATAACTGAATATACACACATTTAATGCATTACTTTGATGGCTGAATGCATGAATCAACTCTAAAGCATTGGGCTTGGAATTATGGAAGGAGATCTGTGTGGCCTGAGGAAAGGCAAGAAAGGAAAAGTCCAGGCCTGGGAACTCTTGCTATCAGCTCCTGAGAAAACCATCAATGAGAGGGGTGGCATCGTATCGAGATTTGGTTAGATAACGGTTAGACGCTGGTTGAGGACCACATCCACCAGAGGTACACATGCCCCAGTGTGACCCTTGAATCCTCCTTACTGGTGTTCTGGCAGAGGTAGCTCCCAATGTACTGGCAGAGGTAGCTCCCAATGTACCTTGCCACACCTCCCAATGTACCATTGGGTGAAGGTGCCATGGGGCCCAGTCCAGGGCCTTGCCACAGGGCTGCCAGCAGCTGGTGAAGGTGAAGCCCACACCAGGAGTTCCTGAGACGTCCATCCATGACCTGAGACATTTTTAATATTCTGTAATATTTTTATTTGTTTTAACAGTGTAAACCACTTTGGGGGCCTTGGCTGAGTCGGAAAGTTGGTATATACTGTATTTCTTCAATTCTAAGACGCATGTTTTTTCCCAATTAAGCATTTCAAAAAATGGGGTGCATCTTAGAATCGAAGGTCTCCAAAAAGCCCCCCACAATGCTATCTTCTTACTTACTGGGGATTGGGGGAGCTTCAGGGAGACCTGCGCGATCCTCTGCAGGCCTCCCCGATCTTCAGTTCGGCAAAAAACGGTGATTTTCAGCCATTTCCGGTTTTCGCAAAAACCGGAAATGCCCCCAAATCGCTGTTTTTCACCGAGCTAAAGATCAGGAAGGCCTGCAGAGGGTTGCGCAGGCCTCCCTGAAGCTCCCCCAAGCCCAGGTAATGAAGGAAATGGCACTTTCTGGTGGGGCCAAAAATGCTATGCAAAGGCAGTGCACTCAGTCATCCTCAGCTGCAGGAGACATGCTGGGGAGAGTTGGTGCTGAGCAGGTAGATTCAATGAAGGGAGGTGAGTCTTACAATCGATGGATTTTTTTTCCCCTGCTGGTGGTACTGAAAGTAAAGGTGCGCCTTAGAATCGATGGTGCCTTAGACTCGAAGAAATACGGTAAATGCAATAAATAAATAAATAAATAAATAAATGAATGACATGGAAGTGCAATAGCATCCATGATTGCCCATTCACACCATAAGCCCATCCCTTGTCGTTGCATTTATCAAACAATGAACATGCATGTGTGAACACAACCTTGGGACAACTGCTCTTGCCATCTAACACTGACTCGACTGTAATCAAATCTGATTAGCCAAATTGAAAAGCAGAATTAGCTTGATGCTTGAATTCCAGATTGCAGCCTGCGTCTTCCTTTGTCTGCTACACCAAACCGCGCACACTGTTGGCATTTAACAAAAATAACAACAAAGAAAGCTAAAAAAGAATAATAAGGAGAAGAACAAGCAGGAAAGAACACAGCTTGATTTGATGATCCCAGGGTGAGTTTGTGATGCTGACACATAGGGGGGAAAAATCTGTAATCTTTTGCTTGCTTGTAAAGGCATCCAATTTGTCCCGGAAGTCATAGAGAGACAATAAACATGATGCCCTGTGAAGCCAGATTCAATTTTCAGAGAAGAGCTGGCCCTTAAGCCAATTAAGTTGCGATGAAAAAATGTGATATACATATCAAAAGAAACTGTTAAACCTGAAATTACTCCTTCCCCTCTCTGTCTCTCAGGGGAACATTTGTGTCTCCACTGGAAAAAAGAGCCTGGATGTTCTGTAAGTGAAATTTTTCCCATCTCCCCAGCCCCATTAATTATATATCATAATCACTTGGTTAAAGTCCAAGAGCCCTAGAGAGTAACACGGGCAGCGGCTTCCAGTGAGGAAACCCGTCTCTCCTTTGCAGACATATCAACGGCTGCCTGAATTACCATCAATTGCTGAAAGATTAATCTGACTTTCTTTTGTGGGACTTACTTTTATCACTGATGTAGTAACATTCAAGCTCATCACACTTTATTCATATTAACAAATTAGCATATTATGGTGATGAGCTCTGCTCCACACTACAGCCTTGGGAAATGGAAGCCAATGTTTTGTGAAAGCTGCGTTTAATCGTGGGTATCCCATTTTAAGATCCTGGAAAGGAAAGCTTGATCCTCTCTCCGTTAAGGACACCTCCAAATCCGTCGTGAGTCTGCTACTCCATTGTGAGGTCCTGGAACAGGCCTACAAAGCTCATGAGCCACCAAGCTAAGAACAGTTCACACTGAGGTCCGCTAGGAATCAAGCCCATAACAAGTCCTGAAGGTATCTGGCAGGAGATCAGCCTTTTTACCATTATCTAGCTCTGTCCAAAAGAGGGAGCAGATAGAGACAGGACCAGTCACAGAAGTCCCCTTGCAACAACAGACCCAAGCAGGACAGGCCTGAAGATCTGTGAATGGCAGTTCGAGATACGCCGCTGACAAAAAGCTGTGAGCCCTCTGTGAGGAGAGAGAAAGCTGCCAGCTGTACATGGCGTGGGAGGCAGAGTGCCGTCGGCCGAGCATAGGAGACAAAGGCCAGTGAGAGGCCAGACTGTGAAGGAAACCATCTGGAATAAAGTTGTTCATGCAAGATTGAACATTTATATAATTGTAAAAATCCCTGTTAGGGGGTTTGGGAAAGCCTGGCTATGTAAACCGCCTTGGATTAAAGTCGGAGGAGAAGTCCAATGACCAAGAAAGGCGGTATATAAATACCGGTATTATTATTATTATTATTATTATTATTATTATTATTATTATTATTATTATTATTAGTAGTAGTAGTAGTAGTAGTAGTAGTAGTAGTAGTATTTTCTCATAGCATACTGGATATATAAGAGACAAGCTTAGAAGACCTCAGGATGAGAAGCCCAGAAGACCTCGTTTTCTATGAGAGAACAGGGGGGATACTTTCAGTTTTGCAGCAGACGCCTGCGTGGGTGATTGGGCCTGCATGATCTCCTTGGGAGTCTGAATGTTCCGCCAAATGGACTAGAAACTAGAGTCAGTCTGCAGATAAATTGTGCTTCTTTGTGGACTTTTCCAGTGAGTTGTTAGCAATAATAAATAGTTGACTTACCTGAAGCTGGCTGCTATATGCTATTCGTCTCAAATATTCAATACCCTGACAACTGTTGATGTTACAAGTCCAGCAGTGCTTGCCAGCAATAATTAGGAGACCTCTGAAAGGAGAAATTTTGAATTTACTCCATGACTAAACATGTGAATCCTATTTTCCCCTTAGTATGTTAGACCAAAAGCATGACAACTTTGAAAAGTCACTTGTGTTTTCACTTTTTACCACGCCTTGTAAAGTGAAATTCAGCTTTCAGGTACAGTTTTTAAGGGCTGTGGTGGCTGATCTGGAAGGAGAGAAATGATGCTTTTTGACAAATGTAGTGATGGACTTCTAGCATGTCACGAGAAATGAGTGAAAAAAATAAATGGCATTGAACTGGAAAATACAACTGGAAGTTGAAAGAATTTTCTAAGCAAGCTCCAGCTTTTTCAAAACAGAAACGTCTGTACCAAAGATTAATCAATTAAAAGGGCAGCCGTGACTGGAAACAGGGATCATGGCATACAAAGGAGAACCAAAATATATTGCAGTGATGAAACCCTTTGAATGACTTCGTCTTATCATACTTTCAGGTCTTAGGCTATGAAGCAGGAAGGACCTTTTCTGCAAAGACGATTGAAGCCTGTCAATGGGATGAGAATTTCAGGGGTCAACATAAGCATTGGGGACAAACTGAAAGGGTGATATTAACTTCAACAGAACAGTGGTGAGGCCAAAGAAAGCATTTTTTTTTTTTTAGCAGAGTGAGAAATTTCCTTTAAGGCCCAATCCTATTCTCACTGGCTGCTCTCAGCACTCCTCTTCTGCTGGCGCTGACTGTCGTAAAGCAGCCAGCACCAGTCCTAAAAGGCGCGCCGACAGCATGCAAAGGCCAGAGCGTTCTCACGCGCAGCTCCGGAGCAGCGCGAAAACAATGACAGCAGAGATAAGTTAGCAGATGGGGGTGGGATAGGGCAGAACGGGGTGGCGATAGGGGCAGGGGATGGGCAGATCGGATCTGGGAAGGGGGTGGGTTCAGCGGCAACGGTGGCTGCCAAATCTTGAACCTCCTTCTCGGACCTGATCCCACAGTGCAGGTCCATGCAGACCTGTGCCAGCTTACTTAGCTAGCGCAGGTCCGAGTAGACCCCCCACGCCACGGAGGCTTATCCCAGGGTACTCAGAGGAGACCTCCTGGACTACCCCCTCCTCATGTCAGGATGCAGCGGTAGCCATTTTGACGCTATGCATCGGTGCTGGGGAAACAGCAGGATTGGGCTCTTAGTCTGATGGCTCAGAAGCGAGAACTACAATTTCTTCCTCCTTTGCCCCTGATTATGTGTAAGAAGACAAAATGCTTGACATCAATGTGCTTTGAATTTCATTACTCCTGCTCCGCTTCATTGACATGTGGGAGGGAAAGAAAGACTCCATATACTGACATCATACTCTTGGCCACTGGTGTCGCTGGTGGGGCGGAACGGTAAGTTCCACACTGTGCTAACCTCCATTTACTCCCCGGCATGAGGTAGCCCCTCCCCCTCGCCGTCGGAGCCATTCAGTGCTGCGCAGGCAACGCGCAGGGAGTCTACTGCGCATTGCCTTCACCGCACTGAATGGCTCCGACAGCAAGGGGACAGGGCCACCTCGTGCCGGGGAGTAAACGGAGGTTAGCACAGTGCGGAACTTACCGTTCCGCCCCACCAGCGACACCAGTGGCCCCACCTCGAGTGACGCCAGTGCTCTTGGCATTACTAACTCTTACCAAAAGAGAAGAAAGATGCACAGATAAGGATACATACACCACAAACAACTGCTTGTGATGGCAACTTTAGCTCTATTCAGCCATTTATAAGCATGGAGAGTCTCCATGGTTAGAAATGCTGTTGGGAGCATGTAGCCAAATCTCCTTTGCTGCTAATGCACTCTGAAGCCCTATTCTGCACCACCACCCCATTGTAGCATTTGTCTCCCTAGACAAAAGCTGCATTTGGGTAGAGATCCTCCCTATGATAAGAGAGACACTGGCTGCCCACATCCCTAATTCCTTCTCTTGTCTACAATTTTTATTTATGCAAACCTGCTAATTGTGATGGGCAATGAGGCAAGTCTTTGTATTGTGTTAGTAGCAGAGACCAGGCTTGCTGGTGCATTCACAAACACTGTAATTCTGGATGATATGAACATACAAAAAAGGGTTCGTGTAGCTCCCAATACGTTGAGTTACAGGCAGAGTGGCTCTAGACATTACCAGGGCCAAGTTGTCCAAATTCCCCATCCTTTAGTGCCATAACTAGTAGGGTTGGCACTGAAATGTAAAAAAACAAACAAAAAAAACTGTGATATTTGAAATGAATTTCAAGGTTCCTATTAAGGACAAACATCTGAGATGGTTCAAGGAAAGTCAAATGACATTTCTCAGGATCGGGTGAGGGTTCTGAACACCCAAAAGAACTAGTTATACGCCCAGGGCAATTTCCTGTTCCATACCCCTGCCCTAGAGTCCAGCATCACATACATTGAAACGGGTCATCTGGGAATAATGTGGCTTAATACAGGGTGAGCAGGGACTGTGTGACGGATTCTGCCTTGGGTAGGAAGCTGAAGCTGAAGACCTCTGAATTCCTCCCTGTTGAAGTTCACTATGTGGACCCAGATTTCAATCTGTACAAACAAGGAGTAATTGTACCATCCTGTATGATATTTAGAAGCAACACCCTGGCAGTTAAAGTACAGTCATCCTGTAGAGCTTATTTCCCCCCCATCATTAGCAGGATCTTTGGGCGAGATAAAAGCTCACTTCCTTTCCTAATCACCTTCCTCCTACTTCCTGAAAGAATCAGTATACCAGGGGTGATAATGATAAGCTGTGATGTCACCCGCTGGACTATGATGACATCAATGGATTAATCAGGGAATGTGCTGATTAAAAGGGAGAACATGAGCTATTTATACCCAGGTAAATGCATCCCTGTAATAGGAGCTGATGAACTGTGGCAGTGCAGGATAATTAAGCAAGTAACACAAGAATCCAAGTTAGGTCAATATACCTTAAAACTGCTGGGCCTAATGGGATAAAGATTTTGTTGAGATTACGGCAGTCCACCAGTTGAAAGTCTTGCAGCCCATAAAACATAAATAAAAATGTTTTATTATTAAAAATAAATAAATAAAACATGACTTGTTTTTAAGAAACTCATATAAAGAGTGATGGAAAATTTTTGATGATGGAAAATTAACAAAATTGAAGACAAAAAATGGGTTGACTTAATAAATTTAAAATATTTCAAGTGGAAATTAAGACTTTTAGATGATAAAGGAAAAGTTAGTTAACCCTTTTGTGAATAAAAGTAAAAGAATGCTTTATTATTTGAAAAGACTTAAATAAGATGTGATTTGTTTTCAAGAATCTTATGTAAAAAGGGGATATAGAATTTTTTTTAAAAAAACAAAAATTTGGAAGGTTTTTATTTTAATACATTTGGAGAAAAATGGGGTTGTTTTATATATTAAAATATTTGAAGTGGGAATTAAGGTTTTTAGATAAAGTAAAAGTTAGTTAATCTTTTTGTGAATATTTGGATACCACTTATAGATTCTTTAAGAGAGAGAGAGAGAGAGAGAGAGAAGAAGTGATGAAATGTGGATTTAATGAACAGTATATTAGAGATATAGGCTTAGTTAGATATTATAAGTAGAAAATATATAATAGTATACAAGTAGGATTTACTGTTTCGCGCTTGCTGTAATTTTTCGTAGTATGTTGTATTGTTTTGTTTTATTGTTTTGTTTTGTTTAGTAGTTTATTAATAAAATAAATATATATTGAAAAAAAAGGCCTTGCAGCCCAATCCTATCCCTCACTATTTTCCAACATGCTCCATGCAAAGGTAGAAGAGTGATCAGATGGCCAGTGAGAGATAAGGAAAAATATTTTGAAATTACCTCCTGGTCAGCCATCTAGTTGGGTCTCCTCGGACAAATGCCAGCTATTTTGCTGGCGCAAGTCAAAGGAGAGGAAGGGGGTGGGTCCAGGCCAGGAAAGGGGAACAGAATTCAGAATGCACAACTGCCACCATGATCCACACCCTCCTACACCCAGTTTGGCCCACTCCCCACCCCAATCCTCCTCCAAACCGTTCATAAACTGCCTCCCACCACCACCTTACATGCACTGCCAGAGTGTCTGGGTGGTTTTGGTGCACACATGGAGCCTCCAGCCATTTCTGCCATCAGCTTTCTAGCACGTGACGGTGGCGCTAGATCCGCAGCCATAAGTGACCCATAGGATCGGGCCATTAGTATTAGTTGACTTTCAGTCCTCAAACAAGTTATTTCTTGGGTTGTCCCACTATGCATTTAACTAAGCGTCCAAACTGTAAATGACCAGCTTGTTTTAGTTCTATATTCCGTCCTTGCTTCTGCTAGTATCTCAGAGCTGGGCTTTGGCAATTTACTGAAGATACATCTTTTAGAAATTGATCAGAGACAGGTAAAATAGCTTGAGAATTGCTTCAAAGTGTCTGGCCAGATTGTTTTGATGTCACAACCACTGTGCAAAGACTCAAACTTGCTCGGAACTATGAGAAGGAGACTGTCTATATACCAATATTGCTTTTGGTTACAATTGGTTATGTCTATATTCCTGGACTATTATCTACTAGGTCCTGTATACTGTGGTTGAGTAAGGCAAAATTTAGGGTTTCTAATGAATCTAGAGGATAATGGTAATCAGTGTTCCATCTAAGGGGTCTGTGCTGGAGTGTGGACCCCTTTGGCAGCTACATGGTGTCATGACGGGTTGTGACGCTGCCTCCGGATGTTCGGCGATGACATCATCACATCATCTCTGACCTTCCGAGTTGCTGAGCTCTTCACTGCACAGAGCTTGGCTGGGAGGTGCACAGCCTCACTGCCATGCACCTTAAAGGGAACATTAGTGGTAATGGTCTAGCTCAGGGTTTTCCAACCTTTGGAGGCCCGCATACCCCCTACGCAGGCCTCCAGTTGCTCCGCGTACCCCTGGACTGGCTGCCCCCGCATACCCCCTCGTACCCCTGTTAGTGTATTTTTTACAGGTTGCGGTGCGGGCGGGTCCTCCCACTTGTGCCGCAACCCGGAGGAAAAGGCTACAGACCTGCCGATGTCCCCGGTAGCTCTTCCTACCTGTTCTCCTGGGCGCCACCATCTTGGATCTCGCGAAATCTCACGAGATCCAATATAGCTGCACCCATATCTCATGAGAATTTGGTGGAACCATCTCTGATCTTGCGAGATCCAAGATCTCGGTGCCCAGGAGAACAGGTAGGAGGAGCTACCGGGGACATTGGCAGGGTTGTAGCCTTTTTTTTAGGGTTGCGGCGTGGGCGGGCGCGTCCTCTCGCTTGCACCACAACCTGGAAAAAAGGCTACAGCTGCTCGTTATCAGCTGCTGATTGCAGTAGCTGATAATGGGCAGCATCTCGCATACCCCTGGCCTGTGGTCTTGTTGTTTATCCTGAATCTCCAAGTCGTTCATTATATCAAAGTTGCTGGTGGGGCATACTTCATACACCCTATACTGTCACTTCATGCTTCTCTTCAATCTCCTTACTTATGGGCAATCAATCAAATGTCAGGAACAGGGCCAACACCATGGCCACCAGATTTAGTATGGAGACATGGTGTACTGGTTTGGGAGTCAGACTTAGACCTGGAAGATCCAGGTTCAAATCCCCGCTTAGCCATGAAGCTTCCTGGGTGACCTTGGGCCAGTCACTATCTCTCAGCCCCACCTACCTCACAGGGTTGTTGTGAGGACAAAAGGAGGGGCGGAAATATGTACACCACTCTGAGGTCCTTGGAGGAAGGGTGGTATAAAAATGTGAAAAATAAATAAATAAATAAATAAATAAATAAATAAACCCAACACACATATTGACCAGGGAGGAGCTTTGCATGGCTTGCACATTGACCAAGGTTGGGACATATTCTCCCTCTTCCCTCCCCCCCCCCCCATGAATGGAAAGAAAATTTGGATCTTTTGCCGGAAATAGGAATCATTATACAGGCTTTAAAGGATCAGGGTTGCATCTTATAAAGTTTCTTCAGCAGATCTAGTGGTTTTAGCAAACAAATATTCATAATGCATCGTGCATAGCCACCAAGCCTACCATTTTACCATAGTACCACTGTACTGACACAGAAAAGCCCACTATTGAAAGCTTATCTCCAGTTGAGGGCTATCTGATCCAGGACAGTTTAGTTTAGTTTAGTAACAGGACCAAGCG
Source organism: Plestiodon gilberti rubricaudatus (assembly GCA_026170595.1). NCBI lineage: Eukaryota > Metazoa > Chordata > Lepidosauria > Squamata > Scincidae > Plestiodon > Plestiodon gilberti. Next base: position 115,246,434 of record JANXHW010000005.1, read on the forward strand.
CACTAGACCTGAAACTGAGATCAGGTCCATCTGATTGGCTTCCTGTTCCCCTATATCAGCAAAACAGTGACACATGAAGGGACATGGAGCTGGTGGCCTGAGGAATGGCCCTTTGGACTCTGTAAACCTTTATTTCCTTGGGGGATTTATTTACCGTCATGATTTAGTTTAGTTGATTATATTTTTAACAGCACAATCCTGTGTAACTTTGCACTGCTGTAACAGTAGATGCACTGGTGTAAGTGCACTTATGCCAGTGTAAGTGCACTTACACCAGTGCATCTGCTGTTACACCGGTGCATCTACTGTTACGCAAAGTTACACAAGATTGCGCTGTAAAAGGCATTGTATAAAGCCACTCAGCTGAGCAGCTAAAAAACAAGAGAAACCCAGCAAAGTGCCTAATGGGAAGTTATTTTAAAGACTTGTAAAGCTAGGATAACTGTAAACTGATTCAGAAGAGCAGGAAACAGCCTACAGGAATGGAAAAAGTACATTTATAATGTAATTAGAAGGCAGAATTAGAGGAAAATACACATATTGCAGTTGTTTCCTAGCCAGGGTACTAAAATATAATTTCATTAGTTAAAAGACCTGCCCCATTTACAGTGTTACTATTTTGTTCAAGGAACTGCCAGCATCTCTGAAATAAATGAGATAACGGTGCGACGATGCTATTTCAAGTGGCTTGTCTGTGGATTGCTTAAATCAGTGCCAGTCATCAGAATGATATTCATTTTATTAAGACATTTATATTATGTCTTTTTGGTCCAAGAACCTATCAGTTAGCTTACAATCTAAAATCATTCATCTTATAAACATAACATTGAAAATACAAAATCAAAAAAGAAACTCTAGTAAACCAACATCAACAACAAAAGCCAGAAAAATAACCCAACAAACCTAAGAGAGGAGTAGTACAGGAAATCTGTAAACCCAACAAGGGATCAGAGCCCAGAAGGCTCACTGGAAGACAACTGCTTTGCCTGATGTTCAGATGACAGCAGAGAAGGTGGCAGAGTTATTGTCAAGAAAGCCTTGTCCCAGGTAGTTATCCACTAGTGGAAGAAAACAGAGCATGGCATCTGGTTCTCAAAGTTCTTTTACTGCAGTGTTTTATCGATGCACATGTGTAGTGTGCTTGTGAGCAGTGTTGAAACACTGCCAAAAAAAGCAAACTTGATGCAATTGTATACATAGCTGGTTCAAGCTTCTTTATGCATAGTGTGGTGTGGAGAAGTGTGTGGGTCCCCCAGCATGGAGGAGTACTATGTGTGCATCAGTAAAACACTACAGGAAAAGCATCGTGAGATGAAATCATATGTATGATCACAGTAAAAAAAATGCAGTGTTGTAGCAATACACATGAGTGCATCAGTAACATGATCTGGAATTAACTAGTAGTTCAATTAGAACTGAGGAGTGAAATGTAGAGTAGAGCAAATAAGAGGAACAATAAAGAAACTAAATGGGGAGGAAATCTCATCCCTGCATGCATACCATTCATCATAATGCAAACTTTGATCATCTTTTTTTTTGTAGTAATGCTAGTTAGAATTTTGCTGGTTAGTATAATGTCTAGTCATTGGCTATCATTGCACTTAAAAAAAAACATTTTTGGTTACACTTTGCACAGTATAAGCCAATGAAGTTATTGACAACTGAAAACATACCTAAAGTCATTGGCTATTGCTGTTCATTTGAAACCAGCATTTATGGCTGAAAACTTGTTGCCAGTGTAAGCAAAACAGGAATTTGCAGTGAATCTGAGATCCCTCAAAGAGACCCATCTACTTACCTCCTCACTCTCATTTTGCCATCAAACAAATTTATTGTTATTTATGAAGCCTGCTATCTGTAATGGTTTATGCTGCATAGTTTTATTGCTGCTGCTTTGTGACTCTGTGGTTGGAAAATATACCTTCTCCTCTGTGTTTATGATACGGTTGTGGGTATATATTTTTACTGATAATTGTGATTTTTATGCTTTTCTCGCTGCCCTTCAGGCATGTCTTCATGACAGAATGCCACCAATATGTTTATAAAAATAAATGAATGCACAAACAACTCCAGGGTTACTTTATACAGCCAATTCATCCCAGGAAAGTCAGCATAGCAGCATTTGGGTTGTTGCTGTTAAACCGGCTGCACTGTTTACAGCCGGAGATCCATGTATGGATCATCTACTTGGTAGGAAGCAGTTATTAGACCAAAAGTTTCCAATTCCCCTGTTGCAAGAAGTCATCCATTTTGTATCTAATTAAGAGATCAGTGTTCTATAAAATGCGTGGACTACCCTGTTGTTGTGCCCATGGGTGGCTGACGGGATGCAGATTATCTGTGACTAAATTCTCCTAGTCCCTAATTAAGGGGTGGGGGGAATCTAAGCCAGTATGTCTTTAATGCTGTCATGCAATGTGCAGAGCATGAATTATGGAACAGTGGCTAGTTCTGCCGGATTTTTAAAAATAATTATCTCCAGTGCAGCAAAGCTGTGCTGTCTTGATAGAGATTGCAGCAAAGGAAGAGTTGCAAAAAGGTTAGCACCATCTAGTGGAGGCTGGAACAATTCATGTATTTTCGCCACCGCTGAGCTGGAATATTACTTTAGATGATGCTTGAGTGCATTTTGAGGTTTGTGGGGCACAAAATGCCCCACAGACCTGGCCCCAAACATAAGTTTAAAGGACTCTTTCTGTGGCTATGAATAGCCCCAGAAGAAACAAGGCAGGGGGTCAGGAGACAGGGAGATTTCCAATCCCCTCTCTACACTGTACTGCTAGCCATAGCACAGTGCTGGAGGATAGGGTGTGCTGCTGTCCAGCTTGCTAGGCAATAAAGGGATGCTCTTCCTTCCTCCTGCCCCTGGCCCAATGGGCAAACATTGCCCATGTTCATAGGACCATCCCTCTAAGAATCTATGAACATGTGAAATCTACGAATATATGAAACTGTGAACCCTGACCGAATGCATGCTGCATGCTATGGGTAGAGGGCTGACCAGGCGGCCCAGAAGCAGTAAGTAAAAATATTTTTTTACTTACCTCCCCATAGGCATCCTGGTCTCCAATGGGTCATCTGCCACTGAGATCACAAAGAAACCACAGCAGTGTCCCACCTGCCAATATTCAGACTGCACTGGCCTGGTCCTGCTATCTCTCATCCTCACCCACATCATTGGACAAATGGCAAGTATAAGCTGAAGACATCTATAGGTAAAGGTAAAGGTATCCCCTGACAATTAAGTCCAGTCGTGTCCGACTCTAGGGTGTGGTGCTCATCTCCATTTCAAAGCCGAAGAGCCAGCGTTGTCCGAAGACGCCTCTGTGGTCATGTGGCCAGCATGACTCTCCTTGCCGCAGCGCGTAGCATGCAGCTGGAACACGGAGCGCTGCGTCTATAGTGTACTGTAATTCATCAGGAATAGGTGTGCATTGCAGTATCCCTGATGAAGATACTGTACAACCTCTAAGAAAGGGTGGACCAATCCTAAAGCGAAAGCTCAGCATCCCAGTTTTTTGACTTGGACAATTATGGAGCCTTCGCTTAATGCACAGGGAAAGGAGTGCAGTGTGCTGTCCTCACTCCCCAAGCGCCATACGGTCTGCTGAAGATCTCATCGGGTCTGCCTGTGTGCAACACATAGGGCTCAGTACTGTGGAGGACAACCCTATCTACAACCATGCACTGACACCTATGTACCTTTGTATCTCATCGCCTTCTTCTAGACCTCATCAGCTTTGTAATGGTAAGGTTGTGGGTAGGCTTGTTAATGCCACATTGTATGTTCTGCTTTACCTTGAAGAACTGTGGCAAGGATCTGGAAATTGGCAAAAGAGTGAGGAACACCAGTTCGTTTGCTGGTCAAAGAGCAGAACTTAAGAACATAAGAAGAGCCTTGCTGGATCAAAGGCCCATCTAGTCCAGCTTCCTGTATCTCACAGTGGCCCCACCAGATGCCTCAGGGAGTACACAGCCAACAAGATAACCTGTTTCCTGTTGTCACTCCCTTGCACCTGGCACAGAGAAAACCTACTTCTAAAGCCAGGAGGTTGTAACCTGTGATGGTCTTTTCCTCCATGAATCTATCCAAACCCCTTTTAAAGGCATCTAGGCCAGGTGCCATCACCACATCCTGTGGCAATGAGAACAGCACATGGGCTTCCATAGGGCAAGATGGAACATCTCACACTGGGAACATCATGCAACATAACACAGAATTACATTCTGTGGAGCTAAAAGTCTTTCTTTTTTCTCCCAAATCCCCATCACAACCCTATGAGGTAGGCTAGGCTAAAAAAAACATGACTGGCACAAGGTCACCCAGTGAATTTCAGAGCTGAACAGATATTCAAACTCAGCTCTTCCTTGCCCAGGGCTAACACTCCAGCCACAATGCCACACTGGCACTCAACATTATAAGTCACTTCTTTTTTTGATATTTCTCCTCTCAGCCTCAAGTAAAATTCTGCTGGCAATGCCTTGGTTTATTTATCTAAGGATTTATGTAAGGAGAGTTGTGCACGAATTCTGAGAGAGTGAGAGACAGAAAGAACACAGTCCAATTACCATCGGTCAGTGTGGCCAAGGCCTCTTGCTTCCTTCTCGTATGTAGCACAAAACCGCAACACAAAGAATTAATGAGTTCATTGAGTGCCTTTAATTTCCTCTAGGTCCATCGTGGGCTTGTTTCGTAACAGACAAGAAGAACTACTGCAGCAGCTGAGAGAGAGAGAGAGAGAGAGAGAGAGAGAGAGAGAGAGAGAGAGAGAGAGAGAGAGAGTGGTGCTTTAAAGGGAAAGCCAGAGAGAGAGCAAAGGCAGGAAAAAAGTTTGTGCACATGATCAGTGGCTGGGCTGTTCGTCTGCAATTCATTGTATTGGAAGGTGTTGTCACAATATCCCCCTAGCTTTGTGACTACACAGTGATTAAGATGTTTCCCTTAATTAGAAGATCCAGGCAGAGCCAGAAAGCCAGGTAAAATACATGGCAATTAGGATTTAAGAAAAGGAGGGGGCTCTCATTTGCTTCCTTTCATACGAGAGATAATGTCTCGAGCTGCTGTTTTCATTATGTGGTTGGGTTCGACGTGAAAGCTTACACTTGAGCGCTGGGGTTCTGCTGATTATTGAATGAGAAGCTCGGGTGTGTTTTTCTCCCCCCACAGAATCATAGAATTCTGAGCCAAACTTCTCAGTTGACATTTTGTAGAGCTCCACCTTGATCATTATTAAGGGAATGAGGGTACTGGAAAGGGGTCACCTGGCCACAGCCCAGACTGGTCTAGATGCCTTTGCAAGGGGATTAGACCAATCCATGGAGGACATCTATCAATGGCTACAGATCTCTCAAGATGGCTATATGTTAGCTCCTCCATGTTTAGAGGCACCAGGCTTCTGAATACCAGTTACAGGGGAGTAAGAGCAGGCAAGACAGAGGCATACCTTCATCTCCTGCTTGCAGACATCTGGTGGGCCACTGCAGGAAGCAGAATGCTGGGCTAGATGGGCCTCTGCCCTGATTCAGCAGGGCTCTTCCTATATTCTTATGTTATCCGTGTTTTAGTATCATCCAGGCTTGACTAGTGCAATATGATATACATAGGGTTGCCTGTGAGACAGTGGCATCATTAGGGGGAGGGGGCAGGGCCCCCTGGGCGTCAAGCTGGGAGGGGGTGTACTGCTGCCGCCGCGCCGCCACATTTCGACGGGACTGTGGTGGCAGTGCACCCCCTCCAGAGCTCGACACCCCCCCAAGCTCAACACAAGTTGGGGGCGAAAGCAGCCGGGGGTGCACTCCAGGGGGGGTTCTTCTTACCACGTTCGTGCACCCCCCCCCCCGGGCAGTGGCTGGCCAGACACGTCCTTCCTGGCTGGCTAGCAGTATCAAAGACGATGCTGGAGAGGCTGCGCCTGCGCAGACTTGCTGCAACCTCTCTAGCTCCCTTAGTTTCGCTGGCTGGAGGACGCGGACGTGTCAGACGGAGCCTCTCTAGCCTCTCGAGGACATAAAAGTTAAGTTGCCCCCGTGCGTGGGTTTTTTTGTTTGTTTTTTGTTTTTGCAAAAAAAGACCTAAAAGCAGCTTTTTAAAGCATCTTTTTAGGTCGTTTTTTGCAGGTTCGTTTTTGTGGTGACACCTTTGTCGGCGTGGAGTGGGGGGGGTGCAGGCCCGGGGGGGTGCAAAATGGTCAGGCGGCCCCCACCTTAAAAAAGGCTAGCCTCTGCTGGGAGAAGTCTTCATAAACTTCAGCTGGTGCAAAATGCAACAGCCAGGCTGTTGACAGGAGCTTCCTGACCAAATCATATTACTAGGGGTGTTTCTTGTTGTTGTTGATAACCACATAACAACAGAAAACACCACTTTCTGCCCCCAAAAAATCTGCAAAAAAATAAAATAAAACCATGTATTTTTGCGTCATTCTTCATGTACTGATACTGTACAACCTACACAACCTATGCCACCTACCTAGTCCACTTTCAAAGTGGTTAAAATGGGAAAATTGGAATAAAAACACATAACACCACTTTCTGCTATTTCATTTTGGTTAAACACCGAAATCTTCAAAAAAATAAAATCATAAAAAACAGCCCTACATATTACACATGTTCTGACGGAGCTACATTGACTCCCAGTTTGTTACTGGATAAACCTCAGCGTGGAGATAGTGCAAACATTCTACCAGGGGATCTCATGACACCGAATGTCCCTGCTTGAATGGCTTTTTTTCAGATGAATCAAGACAAGCACAAATGTGCCCACAATTGATCTTTTTGATAATTGATATTTACGGCAAGAGTTTACGGCATATTTCTGGTCACAAATACACCACCAAACTTCTAAATAAAGACCCAAAACACTTCTAATATTAAACACTGAAATTAATGTGAGCTTTCCAGGCCAGATAAAGCCCACACAGACATGGGGAGACTGTCCAAACTCCACACAGACAGTGTGACCCTGGCCAGGAGTAGTTGTTGTTTTTCTCAACAACTTTAAGGCATTTTGACCCAAGGGTGTATATACACAACAGGAGTTAAATGTGTACACCTGTGGGCTGGGAGGAGTGAGGACTTGCTGTACCTCTGACACAATCCATAGACAATGGTACACATTCAGGGTTCCAGTACTTGGGGATGGTGAAGATTTTGCAGACATAAGAACATAATAAGAACATAAGAAGAGCCCTGCTGGATCAGGCCAAAGGCCCATCTAGTCCAGCTTCCTGTATCACACAGTGGCCCCACCAGATGCCTCAGGGAGCACAAGACAACAAGATAACCTGTTTCCCGTTGTCACTCCCTTGGACAGAAGTAGGTCATTTTGTCCCTTTAATTAATTAGCAAAAAGCTTCACCAAGACCCCCTTCAAAAGGGTTCATAATTGTGGTATTGTGTGAAAAATATTATAACGAAGGTGGTGAAGAGAAGTCCTCCCACGTCCTATTGTTATGGTATCTGTACATGTGGATGATGTGGCAGCATTTGAGCAGATTATTTATAGACATTATGATCAACCTGATGACACCTTCTTCAAGCACCAACTTGGAATGAATTTCAGATTATTTCTTTATAGTTTGAGGTGTTGATTGACAAGCCCTTGACTCATGCTGTTAGAACAAATTTGATTGAGTTTTGCAGATTTTTTCTGATAAAATGTACCCTGTGCTATTCATTTATTTTATGGAGTTTCTGCCAAAATGAATGCACTCAATGTGGTTTACAAATGCATGATGATAAACAATCCATGTTGGGTATGGATCTGTATCAAATATTAGCTGATCATATTACACATTAAAGTTGACCTGTGGCCAATGTGATCCTACGGCCCAATCCTATCAGGGTCAGACTACTGCTGAAAAAGCTTCATAAAGTGCTCCGTAAAATACACTGTTATATCATGTGTTGATCTAAATTTATTTAAGTATTTCTAGATCTCATGCATCTTTGATTTTTCTTGCTTTATCCAGCAGCAAAGAGTGAAGCTGGAGCTACACTGTCCGCGTTCGTGTTGCATTCGCATTTATGTCACTCTCTTTCCACCCAGGCCTAGAAAACAAAATGTCTGGCTTCGGGCCTGGCACATGTAACCTTTATTTTATGTTTTGGGTTGCTGGTTTGTTTTTCTGCCAGGACCACAACTCAGGGACCACCATTGAAGCAACATAAACTATCTGTGGGTTGTTGTTTTTAAAAAAAATCTATATCCTCAATAATTATAGAACTGTGTTGATCTCAAACTGTCTCACAATTACACACAACGTAAATACAAAATGCATTTTCTCCTGAAACCCTCCAAAAGGACTTGTGCAACACTCATCCCCTTCAAAAATTCAGACGTAAAACTAATTCAATAGTCCTTGCAGTTGATGCCCACTCTGTGTTCATGATATCGAAGGTGGCAACATGTGCCCTGGGCTCCTTCCAGGAAACGGAACACAATAGTTCAAGGCAAAAAGGACAAACCCTGCAATGATCAAATAAAAATACAGTGGGCCCTCCTTGTCTGCAGATTTGCCATCTGCAGATTTGACTATCTGCTGATGGCCATCCGCGGAGGGATGGAATCAACTGGGGGCAGGGGTGGCGCCACTGTACCTTATTGACGAGCTGCATGGGCCCACCACCCACTCCTTCCCTCCGGCGCCACATTGTAAAATTTTGATAGATGGCTTTTAACTGATATAAATGTGGATGACCCACTGGGGCTGTTTGTTTTAATTGTTTTAATTGTTTTAATTCTTGATTTTAAATGTATATATGTATTTTAGTGTTTTTATTGTAAGCCGCCTTGGTTGCCCTTGTGGGAGAAAGGCGGGGTATAAATTCTATAAATAAATAATAAAATGCCTGTTAGAAGAAAAAATACGATCGGAAGCGACTTCCAGTTGCACTTGGAAGCAGTGGAGGTGAGTGAGAAGATGGAGGTGAGCACCCTTCACCAATCTGCTGCCTGAAGCAACTGTCTCATGAATTGGCTGGTCCTACGTATTGCAGCTTCCTACTAGAGGTGTTGCTAGGGGGGGCAGGGGGGCCCTAGGCGATGGGGCAACACACGCTGGGGGTTCATGAGCCACCGATTCGGTGGCAATTCAGCAGCGGCAGCAGGAATGGTGTTTTGGGCCACAGCGCCGGCAGCAGGAGTCGCCTGCCCGTGTTGCTACTGCTGTTTTTCCTGGAGAAAAAATGCCGCAGGGGGCGTTTTTCTATTATTCTGGCATGGGGGCAGGACTTGTGACATCATATGTGTGGGGCGGGGCTTGTGATGTCACAGGGGGCTGTTGAGTGGCCTGGTCCACCCACCCCACAAGCCACACCATGCATTCCGTGGAGGCTAGCTATGCCTCTGCTTCCTACTGAGTGCGAATTTATGGGCAAAGCTAGGTTTTCTGTCATCTACTGTAAGGTGTGAAAAGCCCTGAGGGTTTTACTTTAAACTGCCCTCTTCCCAAAGTCCTTTTTTGATATGGTAGGGTTTGCGCATCCCTTTGGATTGTGACCTCAGCAGGGAATAAATCTCTGAGTAGGGCTGCCTCTTCAGACCCGAAAGTTGAACTGGTGTAGAATGCTGCAGCCTGATCAGTGGACACAACTTTTCAAAATAATATCACATCATAGCACATATCAAACAACTAGCTACCATTATGCTTTGGGAACCAATCAGGTGCCTGTTTTAACCTTAAACAGTTTATATCTTGGATATTTCAGAGAAATTTGATTGCCACCTTCTTTGGTAACTTTTTTTGTTTGTGCATCTTTTGTTGATGTTTTCTAGGTCGGCTAAAGATGGTCTTGTTCCACCAGGTATTTGGGAGAAATCTTCTCTGCTGTCCTTTTTTTTTTTTAATAGAATCTGAAAGTTCTTTTAGCTTGCATTTCATGTCTTATTTTGTTGTGACATTTTGTACTGTATTGTACGCATTTCGTTGTTGTAGTTGTTGACAAGTTGTTTCTAAGTTTTGCAAATAAATAAACACATAGAAATAAATGAAGGCTAGTGCCTTACCACCACCAGAAAGTGCTCCACCAGCTTATATATTTCCATGATATCGCACAGCCTTGGGGTGAATGCAGAGTGCCTTGTTTTCAGGAGATGTCGGCTATGGAAGAAACTGAACATGTCACAGAACTCATAGTGAAAAAAACCTACTGATGAACATAGCCTTTTTCAAAGAAAGAGGAAAACAATCTAAATAACAGTGATGGAACATGGATCACGGGGCTTCAAAGAATAGATGTATAACTATGCAAAAAAAAAAAGTGGTTTAGCATGTTTTCATCACCCATCCTGACTTCCTTTTGTCATCCTTGAAACAGCACAGCTCTCCAGCACACATCTGCACACCATACAGAACAATGCCTTTCTTTAAAAGAGAGACAGGTACCTTCTGAAATACAAAGCCACAGACAGTTGCAAAGGTATGCATAGCAGAACAAGTCTTGCTGCTGTCAATCGAGCAAAGAAAGAACCTGCTAGCATGCCGGAACAAGCACTTGCATTGGATCCATAAGGGTATCGGAGGAATGCGGCGAGGACCTGAGGACGTCTGTACAGCAAATGTCTCACAAAAGACATTTTTACATTTTCGTAAAATGTAAAATACAATTTGATAGCTAGCCCCCATTTCTAGCATGCACAGAAACAGAGAATGTTATGGGTAGCCCAGAACCATATCAGTATATACACATTTTCAGAAGTCAAGTTGCTAGGGACACCACTGCATGAAAGGAAAGGGGAGCATGCTGCTAGCCTCCCCCCCCCCCCCATGTCGATGCACTCACTGATTATGCCTCCTAGACATCTCGGTGTTATTCATCTGCAGAGAGAAGGGCTGAACGAGGAGAGGTCCTTGATGCAATTCAGACCCCTTGGCATTCCAGGGTATTGAATCAGAAGTAGGAACCCTCTCTGCATTCAGTGCAGCCATCTGCAGACAACTCTAATGCAGGCAAGAGTTGTTGTATGTTGTAAAATAATGAATAACAAAATTAAAAACAACAACAACAACAACAGATTGTGGTTCCCAAACATTTTAGCACCGGGACCCAAAATGACACTATAGTGGGACCCTCTTAGTTTTACGAGACTTTAAAAAAAGGTGATCTAGAAAGAAATAATACCTGGTTTTTGAATAGCATCAGGGCTTGTGGCAATTACTTATCTGATCTTTCCACCACCCCTGTTTTCATTGGAGGCCCTGCAGGACCCACCAGAAATCAGGTCGCGACTCACCAAGTGGGTCCCAACCCACAGTTTGAGAAACACTGGATTACATCCATGGCAGAATTAATTTGCAGTTGCAGTTTTCTATTGAGTTAAAAATCTTTGTTTAGAACTTGGCAATCTGAATCAGGAATTTCCATTCATTTTGCATGACTTCCTATACAATTTTCTAAAATATCAAAATAATGTATAATAGGTTGTATCCAAGTCAAGCATAATTGAGACAAGTTACAGTAGTTTTGGTGAACACAAGTCCCATTAATTTCAATGAAGCAGCTACAGCACCTTCTCTTTGGATGCAACCCATTGTAACTACGGTTATTAAAGAAATCTTGGCCGATTAATCGTCTGCGTTTTAGTTGATTGATTAATTAATTTAACCTGTATACATTTGTGAAATATGATGAAAAATAATTGCTCTAAGAGAAGCTTTAGCACTACTAATATTAGTACAACTACTTTTGTTGAAAAGCAGTATATAAATATGTACTTGATAATGATATTGATATTGATAATGATAATGATGATGATAAATAATAATAATAATAATAATAATAATAATAATAATAATAATAATAATATCTACTTCTATACTTCTTGGGTGTTGGAACACACCTGCTTCTTTATTTCATGACACGCACAGTGTGCCTGTGTAGCACCCCTCCTTGTATTATTGCTTATGTAAAGCAGCTCTGATGGTGAAATGGGAAAACGAGTTATTTCCTCCAGTGCCTAATCAGGAAACTGCTTCAATAAATATATTGTTCAGTTCTGAGCCCTTCCATTGAATTGCATTTTTTTTTGGGGGGGGGGGGTCTCAGAAACATTGTCACTCATCATGCACATTAAATGGGGCTTCCCTTTGCTTCTGCCAGTTCTAAAATTTCAGAGCCTGTCAAGCACAGAGGCAAATTACCTTTTCTGTCATCCTATTTCTAAGCATTTTCAAGGAAGTTCGCGTAAGACCAATGTCCTTCTTCCTTTAAGGACCTCCAAGTGAGTCATTCCAGCAGTGGAATCGAGGCAGAGGTCTGGGTGATTCCCTCTGCTTTGAGATAATGATGATGTGAAACGTATTGCTGAGATGACACATGCATGTTCCATTCAGTGTGCAAGGGAAGTATTGGAGGAGTGTGCTATGCTTGTAACTAATGCATTCATTGATCCAGGTCAATGTCTTAGAACGTCATGGCTTAATCACAAGCAAGCTAGTCCATCCCAGGACTGAGACTGGACCAGAAGGGCAAGGAAAGTTCTAAAGGAATGGATAGCAGTCTGTTTGTGGTTACATGCAGAAACAAAAATAAACCTCAGCATTCAACCTTGTATTTTGTTAATGTTTGTGCTCCTCTTCCTAGTCTTATTTTTAGAAGTTGCTGGCACACTGACTATTGCTTGCAGGGTGATCCCCTTCAATGATTTCCCAAATATGTGGGAGCTGCTTATCTGTGAACAGCTCTTGAATGGCTTGGAGAACATCAAAATATCCCAATCACCCTCCCATTCTTTGTGGGTTTTCTATTCCATGGGGCCTCTACGTTTGGTCCTTGCCCATGTGTTTGGGTCATTTAAACACCTTCTCTAGAGGTTCTTTAGATGTTTTAAACAAGAAAACATATCTATAGAACCTCTAGAGAAGGTGGCTGAAGATTAGCCTGAAGCTGCATACCGTACATTTTGGTGGATAGGCTATTGGGTATGACAAAAAGAAATGGAAACTCAATGGGCAGTATACCTCTGATAATCAAATACTGGGGACAAATAATGAAAAGTTGTTCCCTCCTCTGTGATGACCTACTGGTGAGATGCTTGGGGGGGGGGTCACCTGGATGGTGCCTGTGAAACATAGAATGCTGAACTATGAACCAATACAATCCAACCACTCATACGGCGCAATCCTGTGTAACAGTGGCATTCCCAGCACTCCCGGTGCCTGGTGGGGCGGGGGTTGGAGCGCCCACTCGGCATGTCCCCGGCCTCTGGAGGCTCCGCTCCGAGGCCGGGGATAAGCCCTCCTTAGAGTGACCGCCCAGTTCGGCGGTCAGGGGCTTTATGAGAAGGCCAAACGCGTCGACGGCCTTTACATGGGCATGCGCAAAACCCATATAAACGCCGTCGACGCGTTCGGCCTTCTCATAAAGCCCTCGACCGCCGAACTGGGCGGTCGCTCTAAGGAGGACTTATCCCCGGCCTCGGAGCGGAGCCTCCGGAGGCCGAGGACATGCCGAGTGGGCGTGCTGTTTCGGGGGGGGGCGCCAGCCGGGCTTCGGTGCCGCACCGCTCTGCGTAGCCCCAAGCCCGGCTGCCGCGCCCCCGCACCCACTCAGCGCCTGGGGTGGAGCACACCAGCTCCCCCCATGTTAGAACGCCACTGCTGTGTAAAGGTTGCACCGGGACAGCACGTGCTGCCCCGGCGCAGGGTGTCACAAAAGTGCCATAAGGCACTTATGCGACACACGGAGAGCAAGCAGCGCTGGTGCTGCTGCCGGCGCTGCTCACTCCACCGTCTCCCCAGCAGGTAAGCCCTACACCGGTCGGGGCAGGGATGGGAGGACCGGGTAGTGAGGGACCTGGAGGGGCTGAGACAAGGTATCCTGGAGGGGGCGGGGATACTGGGGGCCGAGATCCCCGGTATCTAACTCTCCCTCCAGGCCCCAGTTATGCCCATTGGGCCTACCGCCGCTGACACCCGGGGAAGGGGACGATCCTCCCCTTCTTTCGAGTTGTTCCCGGGCTGCCTGGAACTTGACAGGATACGACGGCCAGCCACCGTATCCTACATAGGATTGCACTGCCCATTACAAGGGACAGTCCCTACTTTCTGACACTGGACTCGGGTAAATGTCCCTATTTTGTCCTCTTTTGCTTTTGGGGGATTTCTTGTTAAAATTTTAGAAGTGGTAGACATGCCGGTTTATAGCATTGTCATTTTTACAATTCAGCACCCTCCCAGAATATCTAAAAGTTAAACTTCATAGTGGGGAGTGGATGTATCTTGTTTCAAAAGTATATCCAGGTATGCACATGCACACGAACCATACGGCAACATTTCACACAATGCAGCTGCTGGAGTATATTTTCACCCCAATCCAACTTAAATCCCTGCATGGTGATGAAGCGGCGCCGGCGTGGGCTACTCTGCATCCCACAGGGGATTTTTTGCTTGTAGAGATCTCCTTGGCTTAAGGGGATATTTATCGCCTTGCTCCAGTGTAAGTCCCTGCAGCCGCAACGGGTCAATTCGGACCTGCGCCAACAATGTCACACTGGCACAAGTCCGTATTGATCCATGCAGGCGGATCAGACCCAGAAAGGGCCTTGGGATTTGGCGTGCACTGGTCCTGCCAATTCTGCCTCCCTGGGCCTGATTAGCTCACCCTGCTCCCATCACCACCCCGTTCCGCCCTCGCCCACCCCATTAAATCCCTCCCTGCCCCCCTGCCTCATTCTGCCCCCCCATATGGTGACCCAGTTATATTTTCCAAGAATGTCCTTTTGATGAGTCACTCTCTTGTCTTTTAAATCAATGGAGCACAGGCTACTGCAGAGTAAACCGGTAGTGGTAGTGGGTGAGGACTCAGGAAGTGGTCTTGGGGATGAGAATTGGAGTATTACAGCATATCCCTTTTTCATCTGTGAAATGTTGGAGGTTATGCCTTTCATCTGACTCAGCATGTCAACTCTTGTGTTTGAGATGGCCTAAACCACATTTGTCCTTGTCTTAAGAAAGACCCATTGTACATAATGGCCTTAGGGGTACAGTATATTCAAAAGATTTAGATTGCTAGGCTTCTCTCTGCCAGGCATCAGGGAGGATGGAGGTGAGCAGAAATCAGGCTGTGGGCTTCATCCAATGACTGGGATGTGAGATAAGACTGGCACAGATGGAGAAGAGCTTTCAGGCAAGGCCGGACTCTAAGCAGCAGCTGGAGATAAGCCCTGGCAAAGGTACCAAGCTGGTTTCAATAGATGCTGGTAAATTGACATGTTGGTGCCCCATTTCTATAAAATGGGATCAAACCCAACTGGTTAAACACCAGCTTTGAATTTGCACTGTGATAATCTCAGACATCAACAGACAGTTCTCTGTAGAACAACTGACAAAGCCTTTCCTATGTTCCCCACCAGGGCCGCCATAGTCCTTTCAGGCCATTGCTACAACAAGGATTCAAAAGGAATATCACTAGTGTCCATCAATATGGTTCAGCACCTCCAGATCTCTTGCCTTTCCTTCTGAAGCTTATTGTAGGCCAGTTTTGCTTGGCTCAGGAATCTCTACCTTTGTTTTGAAACAAAGACAACAGCAGAATTAGTGCCATCATATTTGGTCATGGAGCACAGACAGACCAGGAATGGGCAATCTAAACTAAGTCTAACCGTGCATTCTGTGTGCCATATAATTGAAGGAAACTATGAGTCTTCTTCTGAAAGATTTGTAGTCAGATTTCAGCTTTATTGTTATGTAGGTGGTTGGCAGACATGCTTGTTTCAGTCATTCTCTAAAGCTGATGGCCGATGTAGCTCCCATCAACTTGTGCTAATTACGGTAATGTAAATTAATGTTGTGCCGTGAAGGTGTTGTTGTTCCTTGCTGTGCATTTTAAATTAATGCAATGCCGTTGCCACCATTTCGCATAGGGGGGTCCCTTGCTCAGCCCCTCCATCATGTGTGGCAAGGGTGGGGAAATTCTGTCACCATATTGGGTGCTCACTTTGTTGGGAGTGAAGCTTCTCCAGCCATTAGCTGGCATTGTCGCCAGTCTGCCTTACAGTCCAATCTTAACTAAATTCCTCTCCACCAATGCAACTGCGCCATTGGAGCACATGCTATATCCTCCAGGAAGCGGCAGTCTGGAGGCCTCCTTGAGGTAAAGGAACTTTTGTTCCCTTACCCTGAGGCAAGCCTCCGCTGCCTCAATGGGTCTCGCTATTTTGCTGGTGCAAGTATGAGGAGGGGAAGGGGACAGGGTTAGGATCTGACGCATGCTGGTGCTGCCATGATCCACCCCCTTCCACCTCTCCCACCTGCCCCGTCCCTGCCCAGAAACTCCCCCCATTCCTCCCCTCCCCGATATCATCCTCCGGAAAGACTTTGCTCCTTGAAATTCCCTTATACTGAGCCAAAGCATTGGCCCATCTTGTCCAGCACTGTCTATTCTGATCACGATGACTCCCCAAGAGTTCCTGGCAGATGAGTTTTGCGTAGTCCTGTTACCTGAAATCTTTTTCACGAGAGAAACCAGGTTTGAACTTGGGACCTTCTGGGTGCAAATTGTGTCGTCTACCACTGAGCGGTGGGCCTACCTTGCAGTGGATCTTGCTTCTCTGCACTAAAATCTCCTTGCCCTTGTTGTCCCTGTACTACTTTCTTCTTTCTAACTCATTAAAATGGTATGAGCTTTCTTCTGGAAAGGGAATAATTAATGGGAAAAGGACCTATCTAAACCACCTTCTGTGAGCAAAGGGATTTTGCTGTTGTTGTTTTGCCTTATTTAAAGTACATATAATAAGGCAGCAGAGACAATATGACCTGACTGGTCCTGAATCTGCATTCCTAGCTGCACAAAACATATTGAAACACTGACTGGTTTCCTCTAATAAGACCTGACAGAGTATTAAAATGAAGCTCTTTTACAAACTGTTGAGAGTAGCCATTGACGCAGGATCGTACAGTAAGGCCATCACCATCTTCACATGAGGCTCGATTTCATCTTTAGCTTCTGCCTCCATCCACTGTATCTTTCTGAATAGCTTTTCTGGCAGATCATCCCTTAGGATATATAACACATTAGGGATGTACATTAGGGCTGCTACATTTCTGTAACATTATCAGGCATGATATGATTACCCAACGAGAAATAGGATTCCCATTTACCCCAGCACACCCTCCTTTCTCTGCTATGCATTTCTCAAAATTTAAGCAAAACGATTTCAAAGGCAAATGGAGGAAAAAGTTGCATTACCAAAGACTTTGAGCAGATTCAGGAAGGATGCATGGCAGAGCTCTCGGGGAGCTATTCCATCTCAGAAAGGAGGACTGCATGTCTGAATGTGCACCCAAGACAACGTGCCAGCACTTTCTGGCTCTTTTATGGACCACTCAGTGGTGCAGAACATACTTTGTATGCCAACACTCCCAGAGTCACTCCCCAATACCAATAAGGACAGGAGATGTGGCCTGTGCCCTGAGGTTGGCCCAGGTTGAGCCAGTGCCCTGCCTGAAGAAGCTAAGCAGGGTCGACCTCAGTTCTTGTTTGGATGGGAGATGGAAGCTGCAGACAGACCTCGCAAAGACACTGAGAAGGCACCGTGAGAGCTCAGACATTTGGAGTATGTGCTTGGCTGAGAAGCCAGTGGGCTAAAGCTACCATCCATGGGATTATGACTGCATGTCTTTAATAAGTAAGAATCCTCCCTAAATGTAATTATGTTTTATCCTACGGTAGATGTTCTGATGGCTATCACGGAATCAGTGCAGCAGGTTCAGTCTGCACACCAGCCAATGATGCTGGTTCATTGATCTGGACAGACAGTGTCTTATATTCCCACCTCTGGCAGCCAGGCTTTGTTTGGGTATACACAGGGATACATAAAACAAAAGCACTACCAGGGTTCTGTGCTTCTTTGCAGAGCAGCCATGTGGAGTGAGCCACCAAAGCTATAGGTTGGATCCTTTCTCTATGGTGACTCTGAGACCATTTCTTAGAGTGACTCTGCCCACTCAAGATGGTCATTGGCCATTGCATTGAGAAGGACTATAAAAGCATCCTGTATTTATTGACTGTGACTCTTGAAAGCTCCATTCTGACTCCAACCAACAAAGCGTTTACACCTGATGTTGTCATCCTGTGAGACCTATTTACCACAGAAAGTAAACAAGTGTCTCCTATCAGGTTGTGTTTTGCTAATTTACTGTTGCATTTGATTGGACTTGCTTTCTTCTTGTGCTGTGGGAG
Organism: Plestiodon gilberti rubricaudatus; assembly: GCA_026170595.1. NCBI lineage: Eukaryota > Metazoa > Chordata > Lepidosauria > Squamata > Scincidae > Plestiodon > Plestiodon gilberti. The sequence continues at coordinate 115,264,611 of JANXHW010000005.1, forward strand.
TCTTGATGTTTGCCCTTCTTCCTTTTTAAGGCTGCAAAATAACCAGGCACACTTAAGCAGCACATTTGCCTAGGAGGAGGCAAAGGATGACAATATCATCCAGCTTTATGTAAAGTGGAGAACTCAGATTTTACTCAAGCACAGCTAGTGAATATTATTTTCCGCGTCAAATCTTGGGAGCTGCAAGAGTCCCTTCATTGTCATTAAGTTGAGCTCCTTAGCTTGTTATTTCTGAAGACTTGCTGGCAGATGTTGTTATGCTGCCTATCAGCTGAAATTCCCTTCGAAGAGAATTCCAAACATCTGCTCAGCATTAACATGGTTAGTTGGGAAACAAAAATGAGCTCAGGCAGGCCGAGCCCACAGCTGAGGCCAGGTCACACAACCTCCTTGAGCAGAGCATTGGCTGGGTGGCAGATTCACATGGGAAGCACCCCATCTCTCACCAACCCATGACTCCGCGGCGTTGCACTAGCTGTGCTGCCCTTCTTTTTCCTTCCTTCCTCCATTCCTGCCCTCTCTGCTGTTTGAAAACACAAGCAGGCCTCAGAGGAGGGGCAGCGAAATCCTGAGGCAGTTGTAAACCTACCCCAAACATGTTAGATCTTTCTTTCAAATAGGATTGACTGTGATTGCTGTTACAAGAGAAATGACTCCACAGGTAGTGATTCGTCCAATGAAGGACAGAGATATATAATGGTTTGCTCAGCCTTTGAGCAAAAGGCTTGTCATTTTGGGTGTTATCCCCATGTTTCTTATAATGTGAGGTTTTGCTTAGGCTGCAACTCTATACACACTCACCTGAGAGTAACACCACAAACTTATTCAAGTCTACCCAGAAGTAAGTCCCATTGTGTTCAATGAGGCTTACTCCCAGGAAAGTGTGCATAGGATTGCAGCCTAAGGATTCAATGCTGTCCAACATTCCAGCACTGATGTAGTCCAATTCAGCCCCAAAGTAAGGGAACAAATGTACCCTTACCTTGAGGAGGCCTCTGTGACTGCCCCCCTTTTGCAGGTTGCAGTGCATGCTTCGTTAAACACAGTAGGGATTACTTCTGAGTAAAACATGTATAGGATTGGGTTACAACATAGGAAGCTGCCTTATACTGAGTCAGACCATTGGTCCACCTAGCTTAGTTTTACCTGCACTGACTGGTAGTGATTCTTCAAAGTTTCAAGGAGGAATTTTTCTCCGTCCTGCCTGCAGGTTCCAGGGATTGAGAGGGGACGTTCTGTATGGAAAGTGACTGAGTTATAGCCCCTCAAGGGTTTCCACTGCCTGTTGTATGAAAAGAAAATGAACTGTTTAGGCTTCTTGAGCTTTGATGATTCAAGTATGAGATTCATTTTTAATGCAAAAGAAAAGACGGGAGCCTCCATAGGAAATGTAAGTGCGGCCGTAGCAAAGGGACAGCTTGCCAAGTGATGTTAATCGAAAATCCCCATTAGACATTAATACCAGGGAGCGTTATGAACATTTACACTCTCCATTTGCTATGGTATGTATAATAGGATTAAGAGGCTGATGCGATATGAAATCATCTTTATGTGATCACTCGTTCCAGTGTAAAGACCAACTTTCATGATGGGTTTTCATGTTAATGTAATATAATAACACGCTCAGTGGTTAATGTGTTTTTGCAAAATAACAGCTTTAAAAAGAGGGAGGAAGATAGTATACATTTCAACGTGTCATAGGAAGAGTTCATTAAAGCTTTTCATTCTCCCCCTTTCCCCTGTACATGAATGAAAAAAAAAGCATAAGCAAAAAAGGAGGGGGATCTCTCTCTCTCTCTCTCTCTCTCTCTCTCTCTCTCTCTCTCTCTCTCTCTGTGTGTGTGTGTGTGTGTGTGTGTGTGTGTGTGTGTGAGAGAGAGAGAGAGAGAGAGAGAGAGAGAGAGAGAGAGAGAAGGATCTCTTTTTTTCTCCAAGTCACACTTCCCAAAATCAGCTCCTCCCTCCCCCACCCCACCAATGTACATTTTCCAAAGTACAAAAACAAGCCCAAAACCAAAATCAGTGAGACAGTAGGGCTTTGAAAATAATTAAAATTTAAAATCCATGTTAATTAACAATTAGCTGCTGATGGGGCAGATAAGGGGCAGGGCTTGGCGTACCCCCAGCAAGAGGTCTGCGTACCCCTAGGGGTACCCGTACCACAGGTTGAGAACCTCTGATCTACACCATTGTTAGGGACATCAATTAGGATGGGAAACATCATGCACGGGGAGTTTACCCCTCTTCCATTGAACCTGAGTCCCAATAAAAATTGCACCATCAAAACTATGGGCACCAATTCCACGCCCTGTCTAACAGCAGTTCAAGGGTATGATGTGATGAGAAAAGGTTGCAGTACCCCTCCCTGCGTACCCTGGTCCCAGTGCCTACTGGACTGCCCTGCAGCTGCTACTGAACTTACAAAAAAAACTGGCACACAGAGCCAAACTACACCTTGACTGTAACATGAAGGTTGGCCCTAGCAAACCACTTTGAGCCTGCCAATCAGCACTACATCTTCCCTGTTGCCCAGGCTGCTTTGAACAGTTTTAAATGGTTAAACAGCTATGTGAAGGGGAAAAAAAACAAAAACCTTTCATAAATACATTTGTTATTTTTACTGATGTTTTAGTTTCTATGGAGCTGTTCCTTATTTAACGTATATTTTAAGAAACCAGAATGTTCCTTTTGCAGGTTTGTTAGCTACACCTGTGTCTATGTTGCATTGCCGAAGGACGTTTTAAATCAGTTTTTAGTAGGTGATGCATAATGTGTTTGTTTCAAATGAGTGTGAACACACAAAGCGTGGATTCGATTCCCAGAAGAATCCAAAGCTCTTGATGCAGCTCTGAATAAATGGGTTGGGGGGGGGGGGGTTCCAGGCAAAGTCAATACAAAGAGAAGGGCAGCATCAAAATAACTAAAAGAAACTGGCAAGAGATCTCAAACAGGGAAACATGTTACATTGCCCATTGCATTTTGAGAACATCTTTGGCAGGAATGACCAATCACAAATTCTTAACATAAGAACATAAGAAGAGCCCTGCTGGATCAGGCCAAAGGCCCATCTAGTCCAGCTTCCTGTATCACACAGTGGCCCCACCAGATGCCTCAGGGAGCACAAGACAACAAGATACTTGTATCCTGTCGCCACTCCCTTGCACCTGGCACAAAGAAAACCTACTCCTACAACCAGGAGGTTGCTTATCCCCATCATGGCTTGTAAGCTGTGATGGACTTTTCCTCCATAAATCTGTCCAATCCCCTTTTAAAGGCATCCAGGCCAGGTGCCATCACCACATCCTGTGGCAAGGAGTTCCACAAACCAATTACACGCTGGGTAAAGAAATATTTTCTTTTGTCTGTTTTAATCCTCCATCCACTCAATTTGAGTGGATGTCCCCTAGTTCTAGTGTTATGTGAGAGGGAAAAGAACTTTTCTCTATCCACTCTACCCCTCTATCCCATGCATAATTTTATACGTCTCAATCATGTCCCCCCTCAACCGCCTTTTTTCTAGACTGAAGAGCCCTGAACGCTGTAGCCTTTCCTCATAAGGGAGGTGCCCCAGCCCACTAATCATTTTGGTCGCTCTCTTCTGCACCTTTTCCAATTCCACTATATCCTTTTTGAGATGCGGCGACCAGAACTGGACGCAATACTCCAGATGTGGCCTTACCATTGATTTGTACAACGGCATAATAATATTGGCCGTTTTATTCTCAATCCCTTTTTTAATGATCCCAAGCATGGAATTGGCCTTCTTCACAGCCGCCGCACACTTCACACTGTGAAGTTTTGATTTCTTGCCCCAATGTGCATCACTTTGCATTTACTTACATTGAAGTGCATCTGCCATTTTGCTGCCAATTCTCCCAGTTTGGAGAGATCCTTCTGGAGCTCTTCACAATCCCTGCTGGTCTTCACCATCCAGAAAAGTTTAGTGTCATCCGCAAACTTGGCCACCTCGCAGCTTATCCCCAACTCCAGGTCATTTATGAACAAGTTGAAAAGCACCGGTCCCAAGACCGATCCTTGGGGCACACCGCTTTTCACCTCTCGCCATTGTGAAAAATGCCCATTTACTCCCACTCGCTGTTTCCTGGTCTTCAACCAGTTCCTAATCCACAAGAGGACCTGCCCTCTTATTCCCTGACTGTGGAGTTTTCTCAGGAGCCTTTCATGAGGGACTGTGTCAAACGCCTTCTGAAAATCCAGGTATATAATATCCACGGGTTCTCCCGCATCCACATGCCTCTTGACTTTTTCAAAGAATTCTAAAAGGTTTGTGAGGCAAGACTTCCCTTGCAGAAGCCATGCTGAGTCTCCCTCAGCAAAGCTTGTTCTTCTATATGCTTTCCAATTTTATCCTTGATGAGTCTTTCCACCATCTTCCCTGGAACAGATGTTAGGCTGACTGGCCTGTAGTTTCCCGGGTCCCCTCTCCTTCCTTTTTTAAAGATTGGTGTGACATTAGCTATCCTCCAATCCTCTGGCACAGTGGCCGTTTTAAGGGACAAGTTGCATATTTTTTGTCAAGAGGTCAGCAACTGTCTTGAAAATTCTGTCTTGAAAATTCTTCTTTTGACCAAAAGCAAATTGACCTTAAGGAAACCCTGATAAATATTTTCATGGTAGTCCATACTCAGGGTCACTGTAGAACTATCAGTTTTGGGGGCTAAAAATTCAGGGGGGGGGAATGGGAATGGGGAAAAAATGGCTATGCCAACCAGGAAGTACACTGCTGCTGCAAAACAATCACTGGCATCAGCGAGGGGGGGGGAGCCGAGTTGTGCTGGGGAGTAAAGCACAATGCGGAACTTACCATTCTGTCCCACCTCGAGCGACGCCAGTGAAAAAGTAGCTCACAATAAGTCCTCCCCTTTCATTTCCTCCTCCAAAACCTGGGCCAAAAGTTCTCAGCCTTATCCTAAGGGCCTATTCTTTGCAAATTTGTCTTCAGACCCTAAGATTTCAGCCATGGGTTCTTACCCAGTTATTACAGGGAATACCATGGTTGGATCCAGTTGGGATCTGTGGATTGAAGGTGGTGGAAGATCTTCCCCATGATCTATCTTCCTGTCTGTATGGATACCCATACAAACTGTAATTGAGTAAAATAATGGCTTTTACTGTAGATTGACTTATTAGATTTAAATTGAAATATGTTTTAGGCACCTCTCACCTAGCTCTAATGTAAAACATAGCCCATTATGCAAAGTCTGTCTTGAAAATTCAGACAGATTATCTGAAAATAAGTGTTCTTGACTGCCAAGGTAATGAAGAGGGTTATGATTTAACCCTATGAATGCAGAAGGGGGGTAATGATGACAGAATGTGATTTTGCATTTATTCTATCTGTACATTTATATCCCTAGAGTTGGCATCCAATTTTTTGAAAAGTGCAATTCAAAATGAATTTCAGGATTCCTTCCAAAGAGAAACATCTGAGAATTTGCGAGGGAAGGAAGCCACATGGGTTTCTTTAAGATGGGAGAAATTGCTCGGGGTGTGTGTGTGTGTGTTCTGCACATCCCTTATAAGTTTGTATTTTTTTTTAATTACCTTGGGAACTGGGATGGCTGAAGATGGTCTATGCATATACAGTAAAAAAAAAACCACTAATTAAAACCATACAAAATACACATGCACACAAATATTATGCCTTGTCGTGGCGAAGGGGCTTGCGTAACTCAATGAAGCCATGAGCTATGCCGTGCAGGGACACCCAAGATGGACAGGTCGTAGCAGAGAGTTCTGACTAAAAGTGATCCACTGGAGAAGGAAATGGCAACCCACTGCAGTAACCTTGACAAGAAAATCCCATGAACAGTACCAAAAGGCAAAAAGATATGACGCCGGAAGATGAGCCCCTCAGGTCGGAAGGTGTCCAATATGCTACTGAGGAAGAGCGGAGGACTATTCCAAGTAGACCCAGAAAGAGTGAAGCGGCTGGGCCAAAGCCAATAGGACGTCCAGCTGTGGATGTGTCTGAGGTTGAAAGGAAAATCCAATGCTGCAAGGAACTCAGGAAGATAGTGGAGGATAGGAAGGCCTGGCGGGATATGGTTCATGGGATCACGAGGGGTCGGACACGACTTAACGACTGAACAACAACAAACATATAGTCACCAACAGCCCAATCCTACCCCTCACCATTGTCTGCAATGCAGCCACACTGAAAGGAGCATGAGCTGCATCTAATAGTGGGGGAGTGAACCGAAGGCCAACCAGAGGTAAGAAAGAATATATTCTTTACTTACCTCTGAGTAGGTCTTCTAGCCACCTATCTCCTCGGACCCACATAAGCTATGAAGCTGCCGTAAGTCCAAGGAGAGAATGGAGTCAAGGAGGCCTCGGAAAGAGGGGGTAGGATCCTGGCACAACTTGCTGCCACCGGAATCCACCAGCAGCCAATTTAACAGCAATGGCAAGGTCTCCTGAAGCCACAGACATGCATGACACACCTCTGCCTATTTGCCGCAGCGGCCCAGAAGCAGGCGCTGGCAGAATATTCAAGCGTTCTGAGCATCCAAGCTTTCTACACATAGAGCATACAATTTCTACTAAGGCAGCAAATACAAGCTAATAGATTAACAGACAGAACAGTGTGAAACAATCAGCCTAAGGCAGAAAAAGAGCTACAAGAGAATGGGAGGGAAGTAGCAAAGGCTGGAGAAGGAAGAACATCTGCCTTTGGGCTGCAGTGCACAGATAAGCTTCTAAACTAGACTTGCACAACTTGTTACCCAGGAAGTTGTACAGCTTCTCAGGAGTTTGCTAAGCCTCCTGTTTTTGCTGCCGACCTTGGAGTACAACTCAGGGGGAGTTTGAAGCAGCCAGCTGGTAGACCTTTGTTTGTGGCTGATGGACTGGGTTTGGCTTTGGTGGAGCTTAAAGTCACCAAGGTGATAATATTAGTCAACAGCTTCTGCACTAAATGGAAAAGTTGCCATTTGAGCAAAGGAACACATATTCTGGGTAGATACAACAAGCTGTTAACTTCGCGGGGCTAGTATTTGTTTTCTGAAGAGTGTCCATGACTCTCGACTATGCATGACTGAACCACGTCTCGGCTGCCCTTTGACTGCCTTCTGTTTTGGTTTCTAATGAAGGCAGGTTTGCCACTTCCATCATTTTAAAGTTGCAAAGAGTGAGAATTAAATGTTGACTGGTGATGGATTGGAAAGAATATTGCAAATGGGAGACAGACTGAGCTACAGAACCCCTGTGTTTAAAAACAATAAACAGAAAATGAACAGAATGTGTTAGAATTCATGGACTTGTGAAGATGACAGCTTTGTTGTTTAATCCTGATGCTTGCTTCCTCCCACCCTAAGTTGCCATGTCTCAGTAATCAAAGAACTGACACCCGCCATGCATTAACAAAAAAAAAGAAGAAGTGGATCTGTTTGCATATTAATGTTTGTGTCTTGGAGAACTCATTTCAATGGCTCGTTCTCCCTGTTTTTTCTGGACGGATGTCATATTTTTGACATAGCCATGGGGAAAAAAAAAATCATGATCCTTGATCTCATACCTTACAAACGTTTCTAGCAAGATGTATTCCAAGAAGAATATCAAGCACTTATGCAAGTTAAGAAGAGGTTGTAGTTTTTAACCAAATGGAATAAGGTCTTGGGACACCCAATTCCAACTCACTTGTGGCAACACACTCACACACACACACACACACACAAACACACACACACACACACCAACTTTGCACGAGGACTGGCCTTCCTCCTATGTACTAGTATAAAGGAGAGTCATGATACAATTTCATTTCACATATAACTGGTATAACTGGTATCTGACTTACCAGTTGAGTTGAATCCATAGAAACGATGAAATTGGAGCTTCACCTGTTGGAGGTGTAGGCAACAAGGAGCTGGTTTTATGCATGTTTGGAGGGATTATCCTATAATCAAATTATTTTGGAGGCAAGTCACTTGTGCAGCAGCATAGCTGCTGGAGAGCACACCAGACTGCCTGTACGGTAAGTCCCCACCCTCCCGAGTTAGGGAGAAGTTCAATTTTTGGCAGCAGCCCAGAGTTCTCTCCAGCTCCAGCAGCCACACTGCTAGTGCTCAGCATTTTGGTGTGCTCTCTGCTCCTTCCCCCTATGGTTAGGTTTCCTAGTTCTGGGCACTAGCAGAAGTGTGGAACAAGCAGGTGCACCCACTAGTTTCCCCATAGTCCCCAACACTGGGAAAGCTAAGTAGGAGACACCCGCAAAGAGTGGCAATGCAAAAGGAACCATCTAAACCAGGGTTTCCCAACCTGTGGTACTAGTACCACCAGTGGTACTTCGGCCGACTGCTGGTGGTACTCGGACCGTTGGACCACTGGAATCCCGCTCTGCATTTTTGCTCCCAAGAGGTTCCTGCCTTTGGCTGAGCCTCTTGGGAATGTTGAGAAGGACCCTCCCACCTGCCCAGAGCCTCCTCCCTGTGTTTGCTGGCCTCTGAAAACCTGAAAACCCAGAAGTAACTGGAGATGATGTCATCGCCAGTCACTTCCGGTGGTACTCAGAAGGAGAGTGGTACTTGACTGGGAAGGGGTTGGGAACCCCTGATCTAAAATGCATATAGGCAGACTGAGTTGCCAAAGACATGCACTTCTTGGGTTTGGAAAAAGCAATTCTTCCTGCAGGTTTCAGAAACCATGAGCTAGCTAGCTACTTCCACAAGGCAGTCCTTCAGACTGCATGGTAGGGCAACTGCAGCCCTGCACACATGTATATGTTGTTCAATGTTATTGCCTTTGGTGAGAATTATAGGCACACAAGACTGCAGCAGCATTATAGAGCTATACAAATGATAAATAATCATAACAACACCAAACAATGTGTAAACAAACTGTGTGCCTACTTTTAATCCAGATGAAATGGACAACCCAGTAGACAAAAAAAAAAAAATAGTCCAAGAGCATCCCGCTGCTTCATTATAGCCCCCACTACAAATGGAAAGATAAGCTGCTTTGCTGCTGCTGCTGCTGCTTCCATGGTTGAACTAATACGAGGCGGCTCCATGCATACCATGCCCATTATTTTGATGGCACACCATCTCTGCTCTCAGTTTATTTGAACTCCTCCGACGGTAACGACACAATTCCGCTACTTGTGCTCATTATCTCTGCTGGCATTATTCCTCCTAAAGATGATCAGCGAAACGAATTCTTCCCCCCCCCTTCCATAAAATTAACTTTGAAAGAAAGATACTGGAGCAGCCCTGCATTGCTACAAAATTGTATCATCCTCAGATTAATAACCAACTCCAGAGAGCACAATTAGGAAAGAGAAGGATGGGAGAAGAATGTGTGTACGGTCTAAGTTGCTTTTTCATTAAACAATCTAAAAGAAACAAGCACTCAGCCATTACAAAAACAACCAGATACAGACAACAAATGGGAGTCCTGGCTGGGCAAGTCATTCTTTCTCCTCTGTAGCAGCAGCAGCCATTGTTTCTTATACGAGATGTAGAAATCTATAACACTGTTATTTGCAGTTTGTGTCCTTATTTTGTGTTACTTATGACAGTCAACTTTTCTACATTTCCTGAGAAGGTTCTTGTAATTTTCATTCTTTCATTTTTCAGGGGAGGAGGGAGAAATGGCTCCACGGGCAAGTCTTTTGTGGGTTGCTAATCTACTCTTGATGTGTGTGCTTACACACCCACAAAGCTGGATGATGAGAAGATTGTCATCTGGCAAAATCTTGGCATGGTACCTTGTTTGAAAAAAAAAGGAAAACATCTGTTCTCATTGCTTCCAATTCTTCAGGCTGACCAACTCACACACAGGAGAGAACTATTCATATAATATATCCATGTGGAACAAACATATGGAGCTGATTGGGCTCATACTCACTGGCCACACTACCATCCGCCATAGACTTACCCAAAGAGTACATAAGCTAAACACATGCATTATTGCGGGATGTCCGTCCATCGACGGACATCCCGGGATAATGCTTGTTTTTAATTCAGAAATGTGGACCAGTCATGAGAATCTGAAATTGTACAGTAGTACATAAGCTTTTCCCATGTGATTTGCATTTTTGCAAAATACAGGTTGCATAGATCCTTCATAAATACCACTTGCAGTGCATATACATACACAGATATTGCAGGTAGGTATAATACATACAGAAGCCCTGATGAATGTGTGAAGGTTGGGGTAGCAGGCACGAACCCAACCACCTCCCCATGTGTTCATTCTACACACAGATATGTCATATGAATAAGGCTAGGGTCCCAACCTTATTTATTTATTTTCCACAGTTTTATACCACCCTTCCTCCAAAAAGCTCAGGGTGGTGTACATGGTTCCTTCCCTCCTTTTGTCATCATAACAACCCTGTGAGGTAGGAGAGGCTGAGATAGTGACTGACTCAACATCACCCAGGAAGCTTCATGGCTGAGCGGGGATTTGAACTTGGATCTTCCAGTTCTAAGTCCAACACCAGAACCAGTACACCATCTTCTTCTCCCATACATTCCGGCCCGCTCACTTAGGTCATCTGAGGGGGATCTCCAGTGAGTGCCACCCCTTTCGCAAGTTAGGGGAGTGGCAACACGTGGGCGAGCCTTCTCTGCTGTGGCGCCACAACTGTGGAACTCCCTGCCAGGGGGATCTGAGAACCACCCCCTCCCTCATGACTTTTCGGCGAGGGCTCAAAACATTTTTGTTTCGTCTAGCGAAATCTTTGGTGATGGGTCGTGGTCTGCCTCCTGTGTCTCAAGATGCTCTGCCATGCTGCTTCTCTGCTCCATACTGTCCCCCACCCAGTGGATTTTATTGTTTTTAAATTTGTTTATGTAAGGTTATGTATTGTTTAAATTTATTTTATGTATTATTTTAAATTATGTATTTTCACCTTTGTTGTAAGCCGCCTTGGGCATTTGCCTTTCGGCATAGGAAAAGGCGGGATATAATTTTTTTAAAATAAATAAATAAATCTTGGCTTATGGAAGACATCCTGATTTTAATTGACCAACATGACTTTCTACAATTTTTCTTCTGCTTACGGAAGTTTACACATGCAGCAGACAAGATTCTTGCTAGTTCAGATGATGTTTGGTCAGGTTTATTCAAAGTATTGTGGAGGAATACAATACTGTACACTGTTTTCTGGGTTTCTGGCATTGGCTTACATATTCTAGTGGGGAATACATGAATCCACTTTAAGGTTAAATATTAACATTACATTGTCGTGAACTTGCAGGCAATAAAGATACAGGTGGGCCCCCATATCCGCTGGGGATATGTTTCAGGCCCCTCCGTGGATACTTGAAACCATGGATAAGAGCGAACACCCCCTCCATGGTTTCCTGAGGGACCACCACCCCCCGCCTCCCCTGCAGGCAGGCATGCTCGCCCCCCCCCGCTCTTATTTTTCTTTCAGCAAGCTTTGTTTCTTCCTTAAAACAAACAGAGAAGCAGCCTCCATTGCAGGCAAGTAGAACGAGACTAAGTCCTAGAGAGGCTCTGCAAGGTTTCTGTTAACCTTGCAGAGCCTCTCTAGTACTTAGTCTCATTCTACTTGCCTGTAATAAGCAGCCAGAGGCTGCTTCTCCTGTTTCTTTAAGGAAGAAACGAAGCTTACTGGGAAAAAAGTAAAAGCCTGGGGGGTCTGAAACCGTGGATAGCAAATCAGTGGATATGGGGGCCCACCTGTACTCACAGTACATCAATTCACAAATAAATAAATAAAGCAAGCAAGCATCTTCCTAATCAAGAAGCCTGAATAATACTTTTTACTTATCAGCATCTTTCTATATTAACTCATGTCATGGCTGTTGTGAAGAGTCCTCAACTCTTTAACTAGCTGAACGAATAGTTTTCAAGGAACTGCCCAGTTTTGCATTGTCTCTCCAAATATACATTTGATCAGTATAAGACCTAAGGAGAGCTTTAGGGTACCTTCATAAGAAGATCTCCTGCAAGAACATCCAAAATAATCTCTCATTAGCAGACAGTATCCTTAACGAAAGAACACTTTGATTGTACAGGCAGCAGGATCTTGTCTGCTTGACAGAAACTCCAGCTTCTGCATCCTGTTAGCCTTTTATGACAGGAAAAATTAGACACTTCTGACTTCAGGTCAGACAGACTTATCACTCCACATCCATACGCCTACACTCCATTCACCTATTAAATATACATAGATCTCTGAAAAGGGGTATGTAACTATGCAAGGAGTGATCAAGCCCAGACAGATGAATAGGTGGGACTCATAGACCAGTATGCGACTGTGAGTACTGTGGAAAGGGGAAATATTACACTGACTGAATGATGATGATGATTAAGTTGATGAAGAAGATGCAGGTTGAATTGTGTACTGCATTTTAAAATTATTCATTGCATAATTGGTTATCACCTCCAACTGGTTCAGGATGGGACACCTGGCTCACCCAGCGAGCTGCATTATTGAGGAGAAATTTGAACCCAGGCTGAGCACAGTCCAGCACTCTATTTATTTATTTATTTATTTATTTATTTATTTATTTACAATATTTCTATCCCGCCTTTCTCCCCGAAGGGACCCAAGGCGGCTTACAACAGAGAAAAATGCAATACCAAAAAATACATACATAAATAGTTTCAAAACAATAAAAAACAGTTAACAAAAACTAATAAAAACAACATCTAAAATTGATTTAAAACATTATTACAATTAAAACATATCATAAAAACAGCAGCGCCCCACCTGTACCAGCAGAATGTTAAAAAAGGCAAGGACTCAGAAGGCCTCTTTGAACAAGAAGGTGTTTACGCCTCGCTGGAAAGTATCCAAGGAGGGAGCAGTTCGTAAGTCAAAGGGGAGGGAATTCCATAAGGTTGGTGCCACTACTGAAAAGGCCCTATTTCTGGCCTCCGTCCCTCACACCTCCCTGGGCGACGGTACCCGCAAAAGGGCCTTATCTGATGATCTAAGGAGACGAGCAGGACTATATAGAAGTAGGCGGTCTCTCAAATATCCTGGCCCAAAGCTCTAAATACTACACAACACTATCTCTCCATAATGATGCACTCATGCGTCTTATTAGATCAAATTGGGTCTTACCCATTTCATTCTGTGATATTCATGCCAATACATTGTGGGTGGTATTTTCTTATATGATCTAATTAAAGCTGTGTTGAAATCCCCCCCCCCCAAAAAAAAATGGTTTGGCCAGCCCGTTTGCAGGAGATGAAATGGAGGAGTCATTTTGAGGATTTCTGGGGAGGGAAGGTGGGCAAACTTGCCAGCAGTGCTTTTCCATTGCCACCTTTTATCCAGAAGTCCCATCACCACGATGCCACAACAAAATGGCAGCTGTCAGTAGCCTATGGGAGGAACTTTGCCAGGAATGCCTCTACAAAACAGGTCATGGCAAAAAAGGTGATCCAGAGTGGTGATATGGGAGGGGGGGCTTTTTGTCTCCCCTTACCTTCCAAGTATGAAGACAAACATTATTTTGTGAACACTTTCAGCTCAATACTAGATCTAACAATTTAGCGAACCTCCATCATGGCGCGCATCATTTTTTGCCCTAATGTCAAATGCAAACAAACCCTTTTGCACACAGTTGTCAGCCCTTTGTCTCATGCCCTCTGGAGAACATTTCGTCTTTTCCTCTTTGAGGAACATGGAACAATGTACAAACATACACAGTGCGCATGGTGAGCTCATTGTGGATCTGCACTCACGCCCTTGTGGTCGGGCACGTAATCTTCCTCAGAGATTCACGCTCAGGAGGCTACAAGTACTTCCTGTTTCCAGGCCCTGCAGAGTGCTGATTGGCTGCATCTTTTGTCACTCACAAAGCTGCCAGAGGAATGTTTCTGGTTTGTCCTTTTTGTTAAGGATTGATGTAAAAATGGGAGGGGGAAGCAGGTGAATGCATGTTCAACTGGATACACATGCCAGGTATCTGAGAGGAAAGCAAGTTATGCCAGGAGTCTGCCTGAAGCATGGAAGCGGGACAAAAGTCAACTCTGGATTCAAAGTTGGCTTTGGCTGTTATCAAAAGGAGTGACAGAAGGGGAATAACTAGACTGGTTCCTGCAAGGACGTTGATCTCTATGCTCCCTAAATGAATTTTCTTCCAACACTGTACTGAAAAGCTAATTGGTTTTATATTCCCCCCACCTGGAACATGCAAATATTGGTTAAAGGAACCCATCCCCTTTCTTCTCTCTCTGTCGCACACTGATTATTTTGTTAACTTGGCTTGAAGGATGATTTATGTGTATTCCACCAACTTCTGTTATGGTGCACGCTGGCCGTTTCATACTGGCATTCACTCAAACAGCTGCTGCCTATTGAAACAGGACAAAAGAATCTTTTCAACAAGATGCTTAAACCTGTATCAATGGAAGTGAGACAACGAGAGAGCCTTCTAGGATATTTCCGTCACCTCTGGATCTCCGACTGGTCGCTTGCAGAATTGCAAACTCTTAAAATTAAGTCAATTAATTACAGTGCAGATGCAAGAAGATAAACAGATTTACCTTGCCCGCAACAGTTTGATCAACAGGCAGATTAATGTGTCTACTTGTTTATGACAGTGGGAGAGCTACATAGGATGGGGAAAATGAGAATAATGAACATGGCATTAAAATCAGCACCCCAATAAGGAGCTAACAATGAAATGGTATGTACTGGATTATACAAAAACAACCTAAACTAGACTACAAGTAATGGAAATAAAAAAAAAAAGTTAAAATACACAATTGTAAAAAACACAAAATAAAATAAAAAACCACCTACAATGGACTTCAAATACAATGGGCACCCTCTGTTACCAAAAGAACTGGTTCTTAGGGGAAATTAGCACAGCCCAATTTGGAACAAGGGATCTTTTATACTGGATAACAAATCAGCATAAAGCAGTTTCCTTTTATAACTTAGCAAAGAGAGAGACTGAGAGAAATAACTTCAAATAAAGAAGTATAGATTTATTAACAACAGAACAAAAGGGTAAAATTGTTCATACATAGGACTGATAGAAAATACATTTCCCTTTTACACTAACAGTGTGGTATGTTCCTGATTTATGGTGGTTGTGTGTGATGCAAAGTGTATTTGGTGCAAAAGAAAGGAAAAGGGGGGGGTTGGGAGTGACGTTTGGGTGTCCCTACTTCTCCCATCCCATTTCTAAACAGCTAAGGAATAGAGAGGGGGAAGGGGGGGAAGGCAGAAATCAGCTTTTCATAGCTACCTGTTCTTGAAGAGGAGAGGGAGCCTTGTCCACTTTGCAGGCTTGGAAACTCAGGAAGAGTGACCAAAAACTGTTCTAAAACTCCTGATTGGGTTGTTGGGTTGCTTGTTACTTGCAACTTTGGAGGTAAACAACTTGGAAGATAATCCAGAGGAGATGGGAGGGAAGTTTGGAAGTGAGATACCTTTTGTTTGGTGAATGGCTTTACCATTGTTATCAAATGTGTGTTCCTGATCCACCATTAAAAGGAAATCACTGTGAAATGACAGGGGGGATGGTTCCTCTGGCCAACAGCTAAAATGCAAATTCTCATGCAACCTAGGAGAATGTGAGCTTACAATTGCAGCAAAACAGGTACAATCAAGATTTTACATTGTAATAAGAATATGCAGATGTTTACAGGATGAGACATTTCATGGGGGGAAGAGAAATGCAAGAATGCAGGTAAGCTCTGTTACAAATTTACAGAAACTGTAAAACATGAGTAAAGGATTATACATTTACATTCAACTAGAGATACCAGGTGGATTAAAATCTTCTTCCAGGATGTGTCTGAGAGGTGAGAAAGAGTTCATGTAAACTCTGAGCTTCCACAGAGTTCTTGTCTTGAACCAAAGTCTTTGAGAAAAACATGGCTTGTAACAGTTCAGTTCATTTGAAGCAAGAGGTTCTGGAAAACAGTTCATTTTGCACCTTAGTATTCCTTGGTGTTGTAACACCTCTGCCTATTGTTTCCCTCCAAATATAAATGCTGCGGCTACATTAATTGTCCTCAGGCATTGGAGGACTATGTAGAGGTGGGTCAAACCTAATGCTCTGACCAAGATCTCATTGGTGACTGTGTGACAGAATTTCCCTTTGGAAAAAACTTGCCAAACTCTGTCCCAGAATCATTCCCTTTTGATGTGTTGGATATACTTTTTTCTTGCTGCCTAACTTTTATGTGCAGATGGGGTTGTTGAGAGAGAGAGAGAGAGAGAGAGTTCTGCACCAATGTTCAGCTTTCTTCCGAGGAATCTGCAAGTCCACCTTTAGCAGCAGTGGCTCAAAACAAGTGTCTGAAGCCAAACCATAAATTGATGCAAATACACTGAGCAGCATCAACTTTCTCTTCTTCTCTATTACTGTGCAGGTCACATCCTAGGGATTATAGAAAGGCTGAAAAAAATTCAAAAGAGGTCCATCGAGCCAGAGGAGACTTCATTGTGACTGAGCAACAGTGCCAGCATTTTCTAGCAAGTGTCCCCTCCTGCCTTAATCAGATTAAGGGCCTTTGCTTTGCTGTCTCCCAGGGCGGAAGCAAAAGTGCTGTTCTGCTCTGGACTTCTTTCCCTCTAGATAGCAGAACGGAAAATTGCTGAAGAGGCAACACACCAGAGCCTCCCGTCTTTGATCATCCCCCAAGAGCTTGATAAGGTAACCTTGGCCTTTAGTTCTTTTCAAAAAGCCGCCACTCACCAAAGAAGGGCTGTGGCTTTGATTCCAACTTTCAGTGAAACAAGACGCCTCTCTGTTGAGCTATAGTACAAAGAGGAAAAAGCAATGGAATTTAACAGCGGCAGCGTGCTTGAATTAAAGGGACTTGCATAAGAATATGCAGAACAGAGACATGTGTCTACTTCTACCGCATAAAAGCTTTATGTCCAGAGAAAAAGGCAGAGTGCCCTTTAGAGCCAGGAAGGGGAAAGCATTGTGTAGCCCAAAGCTACAGGAACCTTTTCCGGATCTGATTGCTGACCTCACTTTTAGGATTCGCAGACACACTTCTTCTGAATAATTATGAACTAATAGTGTAATGAGGTCCTGTGAAATGTATGTGGGGAGGAGAGAAGACAGGGAGGAGTTTTGTCCCTTTATTTCATTTATTACATTTTAATTCTGCCCTTCTGGGGTGGCCTTCCCCCGCCTCCACATTTTTTCTTCACAATAACCCGGCAAGGTATGTTAGATTGAAGGAGATGAGTGAGTGGGAATTTCAGCCTGGATCTTTCTGGTCCTAATAGATAGGATAGCTATGACTCCTCTGTGACCCTCTATTCCCCTATCCCAATTTCCCAGCTCCATTTGATTAGAGAGATTGTAGGAGAACTGTTAGTATACCTCTCTCCCTGATGTGCTATTAGTTTATTATCTACGGTTAACTTTTTAGATCAGCAAACTTTCCAAAATATGCCCCTCTACAGTCTGAAGTGGTACAGGCCAGAATACCACCCGCTTGGTCTCCCACTTTATTGGGCTGAATCGTACAATATGTTGGCCCATCTCATGGAGAGGAGCAAAGACACACAGCTTTTCTCTGCCTATCCAGTACACTCTCCCTGCCCTTGGCCCATCTTCCATGTGCACGATACCCCAGACAGAGTACTGCCTGGTCCAAAGATGTGGGATGGGATGGGGAAATGAGGATGTGGCGTTTGGGAATACAGTCATTCTTGGTTTACTGAGCTGACTGATATCTGTTCATGCAAATGATTTCAGCTGGATTTAAGACTGCCTGTCCTTGGATTAAGCCAGATGAGTCTGGTGAGCAAGCTTTGAGCATAGACAGAGGAGGACGGCTGTTCAAATGAAACGTCTGAGTAATGCAGATTGCCAAAAGAAAAGCAACGTTTGTTTAATAAATGGTTCCTTACGAACAATTTGCCCAGCTCCACTTCCATTACTTTCTCTATGAATGTTGAATTTCACAATGACTCATTTGAGTCTCCAATTCTATATTTAGGTTTCTCTGGTTCCAGAGAAATAAATGTCTTTCCAGCAGACATGCCTGAAAATAAGTGTGTGAAAGGCGGGACGAGGGAAAAATGACCTTATTTATATAACCCCTCTGTAGACAATCTCTCCATAGGTGCTGTCACTTTGATAAATGAGGAGAAAATGGATCTGGTATTATTTGTTCTAATTTTGGCATATCTGGAATTATCGTTAATAATAACAACCCCAAAGCCGTATCAATCAGATTTTAAGATGGACAGTCGATACTTTGTTTTACCTGTTCAGAATTCCTTAAATATACTTGAGTGACAGCCCAAAGTATAATTTCAGATGGAATCAAACTCAAACTGCTTTTTTCTTCACATTTTCTTCACATTCCTGCGAGAAAGGATGGATGCGGAATGCAAAGCATTGTGGGCAATATTGTGTACACTATTATTTTGAAAGAAAGATTCACTTTTAAGAAGCCTAAAGAATTTCACTAGCAATGCCAGGGTAAGAGACGGCATTGCTACATTTGGGATTATGTGAAGAGAGGACTCTGGAGAAGACTCTGATGCAGGGAAAGATTGAAGGCAAAAGGAGAAGGGGAAGGCAAAGGATGAAATGGTTAGGCAGCATCACCGATGCAACGAACATGAAAATGAGTGAACTCAGGAAGATAGTGGAGGACAAGAAGGCCTGGTGGGATATGGTTCATGGGATCAGATTGGGGATCAGACGAAGGGTCGGACATGACTTAACGACTGAACAACAACAAAGTTTTTCATGCTGTTTTGTGGTCAGCATCATTTTCCTGGATATGCAAAGTAGTGGATAACCAGTGATGAAAGTGGGATATAAATAACCTGGAAATAAATAAATATTGATATGATTAGGAAATTGAAGGTGTCATTTCACAGGAGGGAACAGGAAGGCTTTCATATGAAGCAACTTCATGTGAGTCACTCCATTGATCCATCCAGCTCAGTATTCTCTACTGACTGACTGTCATCAGCTCTCCAAAGACTTTCCCTTCCCTGCTACCTGAGATCTTTGTAACTAGGGATGCCAGGGACCAAGGGTAGCATCAGAGGTCAGTGAGGTTGGGCACTGGCCAAGGAGTGCCAATGGCCCTTAACCACCCATTGCTGGTTGGCAGTTGGGGCATGTTGCTCTGAGAAACTCATGCTGCTGCTATGCCTGGCACCCCATCTAGAAATGGAAGCATCCTTCAGAAGCCCCTGCATCATTACAGAGTGTCTAAGGAGTACTCTCATTGGCGAGTGAGAAAAATGAGAGGAAGAGCTACCACCAGCACCCAGGGGACCACCAGAGGTGACAGCAACCCCCACTTTGTTCCATCCTTTATGTCCATCAGCACATAGGGGGAGGACACAGAATCAGCTCCACTTCTTCCTAGCCTCTGAGCCACTGCTCACTCATGCCATTGTTGCCCACTGTCCACTGTCATTGTTGCCTATCTCTCCCCCACCAAGTGGATATTAGTGGGGGGCCAGTGCAGGGCTTAATCCTAGGGCCTCTAAAGACCTGGCACTGCCACTGCCAGGGGCTGAGCCCAGGACATTCTGTGTGCAGGGCAGGATCATCAATTTTGGGCTGTTGCCAAGGCACCTCAGAAGGGTCCTGAGACGAAACCCTGAGACTGTCTTCATAGCCATGGCATTCATGAGCTTGTGGCATAGCAATTCTGTTGGGATCCAGGTAGGAGGGGCCCATGGAAGACAGTTTGCTGATGGCGCCCTAGAAAGCACTGAAGAATGCACCTCTCGTTATTTTGCCCTGATAGCACCTGTAGCTTGTTGTCACTGTTTTTTCAGCCCATCTTCTCATGGAAACAGCTCCCTTCTCATGGGAAAGAGCAAACAGTTAAGAGGTGTTGCGATGCCACCCTCCATGACGCCACCATCGAAAGTGATGTCACTGCTGCTGCCTCCGCTGCAGGTGCTCTGTTCTCTGTCTCCCTGCCAGCGCTACCAGTAACCTCCGTAAACTCCAGTAAGCACCAGTAAGCTCAGGTTCACCACCAAAGTCTACACATGTGCATTTTCTCCAAACAGCAGTCAAGCCACTGCACATGAAGAATAAGTGGTGTGGGCATTGGCTGTTTGACTGGCTGAGAGTGAGCACCATGAAGACACAGTGATTAGCTGGAACTAGGGTGTCTAACACCAATCCCAAGCCTTTGATTTTCTTATTAAATTTGTTTTGTTTTTCTTCCCCCCTGCTGGGATGGGAGAAAGAAAGAAAGGCGAGAAAGACAAGGGATGCCCAAGGGATATAATCAAATCTGCATGGCTATGGAGTTGTTGAACTCGGATTCTCAAGTGTCTGCCTCTGTTAAGTTTTGTTTTGTTTTGTTTCCTTCACTTTGCACCAGGGATGAGATGAGAAAAGGTGTGTGTGTGTGTGTGTGTGTGTGTGTGTGTGTGTGTGTGTGTGTGTGTGTGTGTGAGAGAGAGAGAGAGAGAGAGAGAGAGAGAGAGAGAGAGAGAGAGAGAGCATAATTAGATGAGAGGTAAGTGGAGTTTCACATGGCTCTGTCGCCGTGTTGGTTTTCTCTTTCTCTTAACCCTGGCAGGAAATTGGGAAAGAAGAGGAGAGCCCAAAATAGGAAGAAAAAAAGAAAGAAGAAACATTATTTCTAGATTTTCCACGTCCAGGATTTGTGAGAACTTCCAGAGGGTTGTTGTCGTTAGTCTGTTTCAGCAAAAGCAACAATGAGTCTTGTAGTACCTTCAAGACCAACTTATGTGTTTGTTACAGTGCAAGCCTATGCTGCATGCCTACTCAGAAGTAACTCCCATTGAGTTCAATGGAACCTACTTCCAGGTAACTATGTATAGGCTTGCAGCCTTTGTCATCATTAAGATGCTTCAGGACTCTCGTCCCTTCACTGTGGGACTTTGCAGCACTTCACAAAGGGCAGAAGAGTCTGGCTCAGTCGGGAGAGCTACCGTCTTGTAAAAGCCTGAAGACTGGTGAACTTGATAAGTTCGAGACACGCTGTCGACAAAAAGCTGTGAAAGCCTCCAGGAGGAGAGATAAGAGCTTCCAGCTGCGTCGGTCAAGTGTGGGAGGCGACAGCCAGCAGAATTGTCAGACTGTAAAAAGGATACCACCTGGAAAGTAGCCGTTCATGAAAGACTGGACATTTATATATATTGTAAAAAACCCCAAGGGGGGTTAGGACAGCCTGCCCATGTACACCACCTTGGATTAAAGTCAGAGGAGAAATCCAATGACCAAGAAAGGCAGTATATAAATACTGTACATTATTATTATTATTATTATTATTATTAACTTTGGCTGAAGCATGGCACACACACACACTCCACTACCACATTCTCAGAATTGTCTCCTTGTGCGCTTCAAAGTGTTCCTGTATAAGAAAAGACAACTGCTATACAAAACCAGTGATCTCAGAATGCTCTCAGAAATTAGAGCAATCCAGTGTTATTTAAGATAAATGTTTCCTTAAGAAAGTGTTTGCATAACTACTGTTGCTTTAGGCTTGCTGCTGTGTGTTGTGTACTGCCCTGGGTGTCTTTCATTGTGCCATTGCCCTGAGTTCCACTTGGTTCAATGGGGCTTAAGTGTGCATAACATTGCAACCTGTGTTACCTACTATGAGACCAAGAGTTTGCAAGGGTAATATGAATTTTGGGGCTTAAAATTGTCAGCACAGAACCCGATAATTGATTCCAGTCCTTCTTCCTAAATAGGTACCCTTAAATAAATACACTATAATCCTCGCATGTATATGTTTTCCAGTAAGAAAATTAGCTGTAGCTATGCATATCACTTCAGACAGTCTAAATACTGAAAGAAATAGACTTTCTTTCACCTACAATTTGGTTATATGGAAGGGCCAAATGGGTGGGGAGAAGAGAAAAAGAGGTGAGACTGGAGGAGGAGGGGCCAGAGCCAGTGCTGAAGGGGGTGGAACTAAGAAGCTCAGAGATACTTTGTGTTAAAGGGCCTGCAGAAATGTGGAGATACCCCAATCATCATGGTCATTCAAAATGCATTCTGCTTTTCAGTAATAACAACAAATGCATAAAGCAGCAGTTAAAATATCTAGCTAAATAAAACAAAATAGTTTGCTGTCTCTGAAGAGGCTCACAAACAAGACACAAGGGCCCCGCCAACAACTGGGGGGGGGGGAATGCCATGTTGGGATGATAGAGACAGCGGCTCTCTTCCTGCTCAGTATAAGAGAGCCACTGCTGAAAAAGTGCCTCTTTACCCATTTTGAAGCATCAATATATTTTCTTCTTGAATTGTGATTGTACTGATGCCTGTTAGCGGCTTTGGGTGCAATACACAGAAAAGTTCGATAAACATGAATGAATGGACAAATGAATGAAATCCCTGACATGGTAAAAATTCTCCTCTTTTGGTTTCTGCAATTTGGTTTCTGTGCCTGTGATTTCATTGCATTACATCTGCAGAGCTTTCACTTGTATTTCCTCTCTTTCTGATCTTCCCTCTTCCCACCTCAAACACACCCTCCGCATCATCACCCCATTTTTCTTCCTCTGCCTTGCTTCGCTCCTTGGGAGATGTGTTTTCAGTCTTTATCTTCAGCAGCCTTTGATCCAGCCACTCCAGTGGAATTCTTCTTCCCGTTGTGCCAACTTAAGTGTTGTGATAAAGTCAGAAGAATCTGCGTAGCTCCCCCTGCACACTCGGTTAGTAAGTAAATTGCTTCTGAAACCACAAAGCCCCACTACAACCGGTGCTAATGGGCAACTTCATTTTCTTCAGAACATGTCTTGTGGGGGAGGTTTGTGCAAAGAAGTGTTTCCCCCACAGATAATTCAAAACATTTCCCACGACGCTATTTAACAATACAACTCAAAAGGAGAATGCATAGTGCATATATATATAATTTGCTGGGGTTCTTTAATTTTCTAAGGAGATAAGTGTCAGGCAGTTATCTGTGAATTAATTGTTAACTCCTGTCCTTGGCATTTAAGGGAATCTCTATCAACTTCAGGGACGAGTGTCAGCAAATATTTCATAGCTAAGCCACTTGGGGAGAAGGTTTAGCTCCTTTGCCAGATCAATGTGATTTTTCTGAATTTTAATTACAGCTGTGCTCCACCTGCCTGTCCACCTCTCTGCAAAATTAATTACTACAGGGAACCAATATTAAGTTCAGTCCCCTACATTTAGCTTGGGCCAGTAGTCCCATTTTATTTCTGAATGCCTCGGAGTCCTTAGCCAGGGTCTCTGAGAGGAATTTTATCAGGGGGTACAAATTTTCTTTTGGGCCACTTCTCAAAGGGGGAGGGGGCAAAACAGGGCAGGGGGAGGGCAGCAACAGCTGGAATAGTCTCCAGAGCCTAGGTCTACCAGGCTTCCTGATACGGCACTGGTAGACCTGGCCTCCTGGTTGGCCTGGCCTCCTTCCTTTACTCCCCATGGGACCAGCTGAGATCCCAGGAAATGTCTGGCCCCCTCTTTTGGCTCCTAGGCCCCCTTTTTGACCCTGGGCCTGGGTACAATTTACCTCTTTACCTAGGCTTACCAGATCTCCAACCGGGACAGAGTGCTAGACCTTTAGGAGAAGGAATGTGGGCAGGTGTAGCTTGTTAAGTCCTAGAGCACAATCCTAGGCATCTCTACTCAGAAGCAAGCCCCACTGAACACAATGGAGATTGCTTCTGAGTAGACATGCCTAGGATTGTGCTCTAGGACTTAACAAGCTACACCTGCCCACATTCCTTCTCCTAAAGGTCTAGCACTCTGTCCCGGTTGGAGATCTGGTCAGCCTATCTTTACCCCCCCCCCTCATGGGCCCTGTCCCTAGCATTCTCTTTAGTAAGCTTTGTAAGGATCCATGGTCTTGGTAGGAGAGGTACTCTATCAGTCTTGTAAAAAGCCAGGTACAGTACTCTATTCATGGTCACAATTGTTTCCAGGTGAAACTTATTAAAGTTTTTATAAATTGCATAAAGGTGGTTTCTTCAGGTATGTTTTGATTTTGCAGTCAGTAACCAACTTCAAAAATGTGAAATAGTGTAAATGAAATCTCTTTTCATCCCTAAAACCTGTCACAGGTGAACATTTGGTGCAGTTTTTGAAGAAATAGGTCCTATATGACGTTAGGGAGATTAGGAGTTTTTGGCACAAGGCAGCAGATAACCGCAACCACAAGTCTCCTCCCTTGAAGAAGCTGGCACCTGGCTGTCCTCAGCCAAGGCAATGCTGCCCTTCCCTTTACCTTACTCCTGCTTCCTTCCACACCAGTGTAGGCAGGTATCTGTCTTGGCCTCAGGGCCTGAAGTTGCTGTCGCATGGAGCACCTCCCAGAGAGTTATGAACCGGTCCTCAGCACATTGATTCTTATGTTCTTATGCAAACAAGGTCACCCGCTGATTCTTGCCACATGAATTACTGCCTGAAATTGTTTTACTGTTCTTAATGATGTTTACACAGAGTCTTTGTTCAAAGAAATGCATAGCAAATACTTGGGACTTCATGCAGTTCTCCTTACTGGCAAAGAGTTACGAGCGAGGACATTCTCTCTCTCTCTCTCTCTCTCTCTCTCTCTCTCTCTCTCTCTCTCTCTCTCTCTGCTGTTTACCATCCAAAAGCTGCTATGATTTGCTCCATTACCCATCCAGAAGGAGAAATGATACCTGGTGAATTCTCCACCACTGCCAATCCCATGCTATAAATAATGGACGATGAATAGCGCACCAGCAATGTGCACACCGTTTGGAAGGAAGGAGCCCTAAGGCTGAAATTTGTTTGCATAAACTATAAGCCAAACAATTACCGAATGACAAATGCATTCATAAAAAAAAACCCAAATAGATGCGTCGTTCATTCATGGCGAGCCCTAACTTCTCATATAAATTATTCACCGCAAACAATTCAGCCATGAAATGCACTGTTGACAAATTCAAGGTATTTCACATGGGAAACTAGGGGAAGAATAATTGGAACACCTCATACACATAGTTGGGCTCTAAATTAGCTAAAGCCACACAGGAAAAAAGAGATTTTGTCAGCAGTGTTCCCAAACCAACTGAGCCACCATTCAGTACGCAGCAGCAGTAAACAGATATTTGCATTCACCTCGAAAACGTTGCAAAAGAAAGAGGCTAGGAAAAAAAACTAAACAAAGTGTTCTATTGAGTGCACACTATAAATGTACAGTTGGATCTTTTTATCCACTGGGGTTCTGTTCCCGGAACCCCAGTGGATTAAAAAAAAAATCAGTGTTATATGGGGGTGGGAAGTGGTGCCACATTACCTTTTTCCAGCATCTTCAGTGCATCCCTCCTCCTGAATTTGTTTAAATTGATTGGGGAAAAAACAAAACGCTACCAGAAGCAACTTGTAGATGGCGCCAGTGACTCCCAGTTACATTTTTTTTCTTTTTCAGCAGTTTAAACATGCCAGGAAGCTGCTGGCAGGCCCCCAACAGACTCCCTGTTGCATTTTTTCTTTTTTCCCCCAGTGGTTTGGATGTGCACAGGAAGCGGCTGGCAGACCCCTGACAATGCTGAACAAAGAGGTAATGTGGTGCAGTCGGACTCCCTCTTCCACAGTTTTGTTATCGTGTTGAGGCAAATCCGTGAATGGAAAAACCGTGGATAAAAAGGTCCAACTTCAGTACTGGGCTTAAATATATAGCATTGATGTGCAGTGCTGGTAATAAAAACATTGTTACATGTATTTGTCGAAGGACCCCACCCTTATGGTCCATTACGTTAAAATTGGTGAACAGAGGGGAAACCCAGGCTGCCATGAACACACTTCTCTGTGTCCATAGGTGTCTTGCCTTCTTTACTTCCTTCCCCAAATGATTGACTGGGTAAAGAGGCAGGACAGAGGCAAAGAAATGGGTTGGCTGAAGATTGTAGTATGTAGAATGTAAGAATGACCTCTCCAAGGAGATATGACTGGCTCTTCAGCACCTGCCTTGACCTCCTATTTATGTCCAATTTCAGCAGCTCCATCCAAATAAGGCAGGGTGGACCACAGATGACTGGGAATTCCTTAATAGTAAGGGTCCCGGTTGCACATAAGGAGTCTATGCTTGTACAGCTTACAACAGGTGTGTACAACAGGTGTGACCCCACTCTCCACTCTACATGTTTTCAGAGTAATGTCTGAACACTCCTACAGAGATGCGTGACTACATCGTGAACATATTAACTTATTTAATTTGAAATTCTTTTGGCTACCCTCCCTTTGCTTATTAATTAATTATGAACAGTATTTATATATATATATATATATATATATATATATATATATATATATATATATATATATATATATATATATATATATATATATATATATATATCACTTTTCAGCAAAAGGTTCACTGACCCTTGTTCCTCTCAAATGTGTGGGAAAATTCAGTGTAACCTTGCTGGTTACACCGGTGGTGTAAGCTGGATAGGACTGCGCTGTAAAACCCTGGAGAGGCACTGAACTAGATGAACCAATGATTTGACTTGGTATAAGGCCACATCTGATGCTTTCTGTTTCCTACATCACCAGAAACAGTTTGGCCTCACATATAAAGATGGATGAACTCACCTTGGGTTGACTCAGAAATGGTCCAATTTCTCCCTTAAGAAAGCAGATCATTTTCCAACCCAATGGCGGAATTCCCAATGACGATTCCAAGTCCCAAGAGCCCCCACACCATTCTTCCTGGTGAACCGAGAAGGAAAACGGGGGGAGGGGGAAATCCCTCCACGCTGGATATATCTTGGGCCCCATTGACAAAGAGAAAAGGGGAAAATGTGTGTTGCAGGTATTGTGCCTGAACCGTAGGAACTTAGAAACTGTAAGTCTCCAATTCCTCAGTAGAAATGGCCTGTACACAAGTTGCCCTGAATGGAGTTGGGGGGGGGGGGAGAGAAAAATACTTCCAGTCTGCTGATTTACAGGTTTTTAAATATTCTTCCTTCTGAAATGAAAGGCATCTCGCTGGGCAAGGTGCATCTAACTAAGCTCCAAAAGCTGTCTCCAAAAAGTAATGATCACACAACAGAGTAAACATAATAATTAGATCAAATAACCCGAAAGCGAGTTGAGCTGGATGAACACAGCCTAATGAAAATGAAGAAGGAAAATCTCTATCGATCTTCATAGAACAATGTCCTACTGTCTAGAGCATTTTCCCTTTTTTATTGTTGTAGATATTCCTGCATGGTTCTCAAAGTGTCAAGTGTGTCACCTGAGAAGGGCACACATGTATGTGCGTGACACACTGTGTGTGTGTGTGTGTGTGTGTGTGTGTGTGTGCGCGCGCGCGTGTGCATTTGTGTGCATGTGTGGTTTCAAGGAAAGCTATGATTTGCATGTTGATTGGACTAAAGAGAGAGAATGGATGTATTCACTGACCATCTTTTATATACCTTAGGGTATATACCAGGTATAAAGCTACGCATTTCATTACATCCTCCTTTTCCCCCTGACATTAATACTAGCTGATAAAATGAAGTTAAATAGCAGCCTATAGGAGTTTTCTGTTACTAGCAGTTTGGGGGAGGGCTCATTAAATACCCCCTCTTGTGCCATAGTCTCAATCTTGATCACTTCTGTTATGCTTGGTATTTAACTTTTTTTTTTTGGGGGGGGGGAAGCCGGATGCTTTAATGATGCATTAACAGTAGAATCCTAAACACAGTTACAAGGGAGTAAGTCCCATTGAACACAGTGAGACTCACTTCTGAGTAAACATGCACAGGATTGCACTCTTACAGCCCAAGCCTAACTAACTTTCCAGTGCCAGTGCAGCAGTGCCAATGGGGCACACGCTGCATCCTGCAGTGGGGGCCAGTTATAGAGGCCTCCTCAAGGTAAGGGAACATTTGTTCCCTAACGTTGGGGCTACATTGCAGCTGCACCAGCACTAGAACGTTGATTAGGATTGGACTGTTACTGTCACTTCTGACTTGACCCTTAGGATACAATCCTGTGCACGCTGGGGAGTTAGCCACATGGAATTCAATGGTTACTACTTCTAAATAAACATGCACAGGATTGCTCTGAAAATATACCAAGGCTTTGATCCAGACACAGTCATGTGCAACAACATGTACGCAACTCACGACAGCGGTTGGAGATCTGTAGTCCAATCAACACTGCAGTGCAGATGGAAACTGATGTCACCATCCAAACCTCTTAGAGAGAGCAGGGACCACTTTGGATCCTTCCACACCTGAATCCACATTGTAATACATCCACTTCTACCTGGGCACCCACTTTTGTACACACCAAGGGAACCAATGTGCAGAAGCATTTGATTCCTCTGGTAGGTCTTGCACATCTTTTTCATCTTCATGTTTAAGTGCAGCCCTGTCCTACTATACGTGATCATTTGGAAGCAGCCTCATGTATTTCAACAGGATTATTTCCCAGTGAAAGTGTGCTAGGGTCGTTGCTGCTGTGCAATGCAAGCCTAGACATGTCTACTCAGAAGTTAGGACCATTGAGTTAAGTGGGGCATACTCCCAAGTAAGTGAGCACGGGATGGCAGCCTTAGAGCCCAATCCTATACTTACTGGCCTTGTCAGTAAGGATCCTCCTCTGGTGCTGACTGCCACAAAGCAGTCAGCATCAGTTGGAAAAGGCGCTCCGACAGCATGGGACTCAGCGTGCTGCCAGGGATGCCAGAGGAAAGGTCTGTGCCTTCCCACAAGTATCGTCTCTTTTCCTGCCACTCATCGGAGAAGGTAAGATGGCGGGGGGGGAGGTGGGAGGGTTGGCGGGAGGGCAGAATGGGGCTGGGGAGGACGAAATGAGGAGGGGGCAGGGGAAGGCGGAATGGGGCGGCAATGGAGGCAGGGGATGGTTGGATCAGGTCTGGGAAGGGGGCAGGTTGGAGGCAGCTGTGGCCACTGAATCCTAGCCTCCTTCCTGGACCCGATCCCACAGTGCAGGTCCATACAGATCTGCACCAGCTATTTAGCTAGTGCAGGTCTGAGTAAACTTCCCACACTGCTGAGGAACAATTGTTCCCTTACCCAGAGGAGACCTTTGCAACTGTCTCCCCATCAGAGAATGCAGAGGCAGCCATTTTGGCACCGCCGCATAGGCAGGGTGTGTGTGGGGGGAGAAGAATAGGATTGGGCTGTTACAGTTGTTTCTTTGACTCAAGTCAGTTGCAAACTTTGAGATGTCCTTATATAAGTGACTGGATGCTGCTAGCAGATGGCTGTCAAAAGTGTTTTTTGGGAGGGTGGAAAGTTGCTCCAAAACCACAAACTCTCATTATATGTTTTATTTTCCAAAGATAACGAACATGGGCTTCTGCATGGCTGCGGCTTTTCTGATTCTGTGTCCTAAGAATCTAATTCATTTAAAGCAGCATGAGACAATATTATGCATTGTTTGGGGCCCAGCTCCCCTTAGTTGGCAATGCACTGTGTTGTGACACCAGTAAACACTGCCAGATGGACACAACTGGTCTCTGTTACACCTACCTTTCCATCCCTAGCTATTCCAAAGAACAGCACTTGTAATCCTGCTAAAGTAATACGGCATGACAGAGAGGATGTTGTCAGCCAATTATCGGTCAAGTTGGACTCTTGCCGAAGGGCATGAAGTTATGCCCAAATGCCTTTAGTCACTCAGGGGATCTTGTAATCACTCATAAACTATCTGCCCCAAGCAATGTATTGGTAATTTAGTATCACAGGGTGAATCATGATACAAGAGCCAATTGATTTGTGCATCTATTTGCTTGCTTCAGGGCCAGCCCGCCCATTAAAAATGGTACTTGGGCTTGACTTGGGTCCAGCTCCCAGGCATCCCTGATACTAATTGCAGTATATGCCCCACATTTTAGAGGTTAGGCCCAATTCAAACTAATGGGAACCGTCATATGATTTTCTCAGGAGTGTTCAGGGCAACTGATGCACTCACAGCTATGCGCACAATGGAGGAACTTCCTTGCGGGGGTTGTCTACAAGCTGCCATGGTGTTTACGATTGCAGTAGCTCTGGTTTGATTTGCCATAATTACGCAAACTGTAGCAGGAGTATGTGCAAAAGGCACCATCAGGGTACATATGCCCCACATTACAAACCACAAATGTGAAGTGCCTTGCTTTCATGATGAACAAAACTCGGATTGGTGGGTATCAGAGAAGGTCTTCACAATGGCGACATCACAGTTGTGAAAATCATTTCTTGGGAAGAGGGGCTGGTTCTCTCATGTACTGGCTTTAGAGAGATGGTTAAGGCCTTCTTCTTTGGGAAGGATTTTTCTACTGCTGGACTCTGACTGTACACCATAGATTGTTGTATTCGTCGCTGCTCTTGCCCAATTTTATTGCTGTGATTTCAGCCGTCTTATTGCTGAATGGTTTTTTAATTGTTTCATTATTATCTGTGTTGTTTTTTAATACCGTGGTAAGCTGCTTTGTCTTTTTCCTCAACAAAAATCAGGATATAAATTTATTAGAAAACAAGATAAACAAATAAAATGTGATCACTGGGGAACACTGATGTAGACTGGAGTCTATTGACTCGGACTCAAGTCGTACTCAAGTCGTGTCAATGACTTGACTCGGACTTGACTCGGTGATTGTAAAAGACTCGAAACTTGGAGCCTTTTATGGCAAGTTGAGTTTTATTCAGGTCTAAACCCGTTTTCCCCATTAAATAGATAGGGACTGGCAACTTGCAACCAAAGACTCGGGACTTGGGGGCAAAGACTTGGGACTCGACTTGAGACTTGGACACAGAGACTCGGGACTTGAGTCGAGACTTGGAGTCAGAGACTTGATCCACATCCCTGCTGAGGAATAAAACACAAGCTTTTCTCCCCCCCCCCCCGGGCAAGCTCCGAAAGAACAAAGAAATAACTAAGAGAAGTTCACCTAGCGCTAAATGAGAATTGGTTAGGGAGCTCCATTTGTGTTGAAATGTCAGCACCAAAGGACAGCATGCAGAGTACAGTACTTGAATTACCTGAGCTACTATCAGATTGTCAGTTTCCCTTAATTTTGGTATTTGTCCACCTCTTTAGGGTTTATGCCACTTTGGGCTGTCAGTACAAATTGCAATTGTCAATGCAATGCCACATTGCCTCAATACTGTAAGTTATTACAGTTATGTGAGTTACCGTAATACAGTGAGTGATTTAGCGAGTCTAAAATCATGTGGCAAGAAGCACAGTTTAATGGCATCCTGATAACACAAAGAGCAGCATTTCAGATGTCTTTTTTTAAAGCAAAAGCTTCCACAGTTCTCATTAAAACAAAAAGGAAAGAGGGAATGTTTTTGTCAAGAACACTGTGTAAGCAGGATCCCAGCTGCTCACGGGATCGTGCTAAGCTCTAATAATCTTCAATTATCAAGCCGAATAGTTGTTTACAGTAGGTGACCTTTTCTGGAGCTGAAATGTGAGTAAATAGCAGGGATCCTAGGATGGAAAATGTTGATGGAGTTGGGTGGGAAATGGGCATGGGGGAAACAGAGAAAATTGATATGCTTTTTCTTTTACTTTGTTTTTTGGCACAAGCACAGGGACTATCACATCCACCTGCTACACTTACAGGACACTGATGTGCATGTGGGGCTGTGCGCTACATGCACTGATGTGCATGTAGCAGCACTGATGTGCATGTGGGGATTACAGTGACTGCACAGAGCTTGTATGAAGCTTTTTCCATAGCAAAAAAGAACAGAACGTCCCACGGTGCAGGAAACTCCATTTGCTCATTCAAGCCTCCATAGGCCTTTGGGCTTTTCCTGCTAGTTTTTGAGTGTGTGTTTTTGCAGGCAGTTCAGTCTGCTCCATGGGGGGTCTTGAATCTCTCTCTCTCTCTCTCTCTCTCTCTCTCTCTCTCTCTCTCTCTCACACACACACACACACACACACACACACACACACACACACACACACACACAGTTTTTGTTGCAGTTCATCATGGGTGAGTAGGATCTAGGACTCCCCCCCCCCTTGACTCTCTTCAGCAAGAACTGAAATATTTACTATTGAGCTGCAGTAGCTAAGAGCAGAGAAGGAATTAATGTCTGTGACTTTTATTTCCAAAAATCACATATTTGTAGTTAGGGGGAACATAGGAAGCTGTCCTCTACTGAGTCAGACCATTGTTCCAGCCAGCTCAGTATTGCCATCCCTACACTGGTAGCAGTTCTCGGCGGTAGCAGACAGGGGGCTTTCCCAGCCCTACCTAGAGTTGTTGCCAGGGGCTGAACCTAGAGTATCACAGAGGCAAAGCACGTGCTTTTGCATTGAGCTGCAGCTCTTTCCAGTGCTGGATTATAGACAATATTATAAAACATACCAGTAGGTTTCTAAATCATTACCATGGAAGCATGAAAGAGAGCCAAAAAGAAATGACGTGTTATGAAAGGTCTTCACAATTAGACTGAGGAAGTTTGCAATAGCCCAGCCCCCTGCTCAAAAAGCAAGCCCATAGTTGGGAGGGGTTCTTCCCTGAGCTCAGAGTTCAAAACTTTCCTCATTCCCTCTCCGCCAGCTTCTCTGTTGCCCCCCCCCCACTTTACTTACCAGACTCAGCAGGAGAATCAGCAGTGATGCCACACAAGGAGAATGGAGGCCTCTTCATGCCAGGAGAAAAGTAGCAGTTTTGCCACATGGGAGGAGACAGCCAAAGCAAAGTCGCAGTGGCCCTTGGGACCTGGAGTCTTCCGATGGGCTACAGTCTGCAATATAAATGTGCAGCTGACAGGGAAGTTGGTAGACAGGGGGTGGAGAGCTGCTCTGAGTCCCCTAGCTGGCTTTGCCTGGGGTCTGAGTTCTTCTCAATTTGGGAGGGAAGAATGCCAATCCTTTGTGAGCTAGTTTGAGGTGAGCTTAGAGGGGTTTGCCCATCTCTATCCATAAGCTACCTGAATGGAGAACGATGATGATTACTCTGGAACCTGGTACCAGGGAAACCCAAGGCATGAGGCAACCGGAAGCGACTTGCATGAGCAGTGGCTTGCAAGGGGAGTAAGGGAGGTGGATTTGGGGCACCCCAAATCCACCATCACCTCCGTCCAGCCTGCCACAGACACAAGCTGTGTTGATTTTTTTTTTCTTTAAAAGAAACCTGTGCTTAGTAGAAGTACATATCTGCTTTGGTGAAGAAAGTACTATACCCCGAAAATTCAAGGTCACTTTTCTCTCAAAGCTATTCAGGGTGGAGGTATTTGGGGAGGATTCACACAACACTAGCTAATAGCATGACCTGTAAGCCAGGGAGTCCCTGGTACAATCCTTGCCTCCAGCATGAACTATCTTGATGACCTTGTGCAAGCTACTACCTTTCTGCTTCAGCACTTCACCCCGCCCGCTGCAATATGAGAATAAAACTACTGATTTAACCTACAAGACTGCTATAAAGTTTACTGAGATTGTGTAAATGAACCACTTCGAAAAGTTTAACATTTGTATACATTCTTAGTAGTAGTAGTAATAGTCATCGTCGACATCAAGTAGTCTACTATTAGTAGTAGTCTTCTACTACTATTACTACTGCAAATAATCTTTTGCTGCATTTATTTACTACCTTTCTGCCAAGGCACTCAAGTTGGCAATAATTTTATATTAACTCCAAGTAACAGAGCAGACTTGTCTTAAGCCATAGCTGGTCAGTTCAGGAGTTGCTTCCACTAGAAGACCCCTCCACACCAGAATTACTAGCTTTGTCCTCTTTGTTACTTTTTATACCCTACCACCAAACATCTCAGGTTCTTTCCCCACCACAACTCTGCGAGGTCTGTTAAGGCTGATTCACACTAGCCCTTCCGTGCACGTTTGCTCTACTCTAGCGTCTGTATGTGCGTCTAGCAGTTCTCTGAACGTTTGCCCGCCTTCTTGAAGAAAGCGCAGCTGTGATTGGGTGAAGAGAAATACGCTTCTCTGATTGGTGAGCTGCCTAGTACCGGGAGCATAAACACTAGCTTAAACGTGAGCGCAGCAAAAAGATAAACCGAAACCATCTCTCCTGGCTGCGTCGTAAGCTCATGCTGCGTCTGACGCAAGCATGAAAAACACACGAAAAGACCAAACGTTAAGCCAAAACGCGCACGGAAAGGGCTAGTGTGAATCAGCCTTTAGGCTGTAAGATCCTGGCCCAAGCGCACCCAGTGTTACAGCTAAGCAAGGGTTTGAACCCAGGTCCCCCCCAGTTCTAGCCTGACACTCTAACCACATGACCACCTTGGCCCACCTTGGCCTAGTCTGGCTACTTCTTTCCATTCAGTTACTCCTACAGGTCTTTTGTTTACTTACTCATTTTTATGATAAATGCAGCCCACATTTACATAATGACTGGAAACTCTTGTCTTGGAACAAGTCTCCACATTGCTAACCCGCTGCTTAAATATGCAAATCAAAAGCCTTCACTAAAAGGCTTGCCATGTACAAACAGTAGAGAAAACAAGAAAATGCTAACCTATATGGTACTACCCATGCTCTCAAATCTATGCACCAACTCCGATTATGTGCCTGTCCTTGTTTCTCTCCTCCATGTGAAATTATTTCTCCTTATAGCCCTCCACTTACTGTTCTTTCATTTGTCAGCTCTGCACACTAATCTTGGCATTAATATGAATGACAATAAATTATTCAAGAGCTAGAAAACAAATGTTCAGCAAGAGACTTAAGGAGCTGAATGGGTTTGTTTTATGACGAAGAAGTGATTCCATTAAGTACCCAGTGAGGATGGGAAAGATTGGACACGAAGGGCTCATTGTGAAAACAGAAGACTTAGTAAGCGTCAGAATGCAGGACATTTAATGTGTGAGCGGGATCAGAAACGCGATCAAAAAATGTGTTTTACAAATAGGTACTGAGGAGGTTCTTGGTTTAGGGGGCTTTTCTGTAACGGACCCAACATGAAGTGCAACTGGACAGATTTAGATCATCTTGTCCAAGAGTCTTTCTGGATTTATTCTGTTAATCCTGTTAAAACTCATTTGGGGGAAATGAGTTTGGGCTCACTTGATTTTGTGAGGTTTTGCACATAATGGTGCTGTGATGGATGTTTTTGTAAGCATTTGGAAGAAACTCCCTGATACAATACTGACCCAAAATCACCATCTCATTTTCACCGCCTGTTTTGGGCATGTCTTTAGGTAGACTGCATGAAGTTTTTGAAACGTTTTAGGGGTTGGGGATACCATACCTTATTTTCAGCCCAATCCTGTGTAAACATAGGCTGGTGGAGTGCGCACTCTGCTGGCCTTAGGTATCGTGAAAGTGCCAGAAAGCACTTTTGCGGCACCTCTAGTGTAAGTGGTGCTGGCGTGGAGACTGGCACTGCTTACAACGCTGCCCTCCAGCCCCTGCACTGCCGGACACAGGTAAGGTCTGCGCCAGGGGCGTCGCTGGAGCGTGGCGGGGGGGGCGGGGTGCCCCCGGGTGACGCGCGCCACAGGGTGACGCGCGCACCCCGCGCGCGCCACCTCCGTGACGCGCGACACCCTTCGGACGCTCTGAGGCCGGCCCGGGAGCCGGCCTCGGAGCGTCCGACCCCGTCGGCGCTCCAGGGCCTTCTGAAAGAAGGCCCAGGCAGCGCGTCCATCCGGGTATTTCCCGGATTTTCGCGCATGCGCAGAACGGGTCTGCGCATGCGCGAAAATCCGGGAAATACCCGGATGGACGCGCTGCCTGGGCCTTCTTTCAGAAGGCCCTGGAGCGCCGACGGGGTCGGACGCTCCGAGGCCGGCTCCCGGGCCGGCCTCGGAGCATCCGGAGGGCAACGCGGGGGGGGAGCTGGGTCGCCCCCCCGCGCCGATATCGTAGCGTCACTAGGGTGACACGCGTCCCCTGCCCCAGGGTGATGCGCGTCCTAGTGACGCTACTGGTTTGCGCCGCTTGGCAGGAAGGTGTGGGGAGGGAGGACTGGGGTGGTAGGGGAGGGAGCCATTGGTCGGTCTGTCCCAGGAGGGGGGGCAGGGATATCGGCGCCACCATATCCCCGTCCCCTTATCCCCATCCCCTTATCCCCGTCCCCTTCCTGGTCCAGACTGGCCTTACACAGCCTCCCTGGACACGTGCCAGCTAAAGAGCTGGTGACAATCCGAGGAGGCCCATTTGGACCTCTGGGGCTTCCCCTGAGGTGAGCCCCAGCTGTGCTGGCGTGGGCCACGTCCTGCCTAGGATGCAGCAGCCAGCCGTTTCAGGCTGTTACTCTCGTAACTTACTATCCTTACTTTGGATTCTCTCATCAAGCATGGGGAAAAATGGCTGATGGCAGAAGCCAGCTGCCAGGGAGAGTAAGTAACACCCCAATCCTGTTACTTAAGTAACAGGATCGGGTTGTTACTTACAGCCCAATTTTAACCAGCTTTCCAGGGCCAATGCATTTGGGCCAACAGGGCGCATGCTGCATCCTGCAGTGGAGGAGCAGTCTCAGATGTCTCCTCGTGGTAAGGGAATGTTTGTTCCCTTAGCTTGAGGCTGCATTTGATGTTGCATTAGCACTGGAAAGTTGGTTAGGATTGTGCTGTCACTCTCCCTAGCACCTGGCTTCTGCCAACCACCACCACCCCCCCCACACACACACACTTGATCAGAGAATAACCCCACGTTAGGGCTGCTCACACATTAAAATGTACCAGGGGGACATCTGCATACCTGGGTATAATCAATCTGTATCTGGCTAAGTACTGTCCCCATATCCACTGGGGATATGTTCCAGGCCTCTCCGCGGATACTTGAAACTGTGGATAGGAGCGAACGCCCCCTCCATGGTTTCCTGAGGGGGCCCCGCCCTGCCTCCCCCGCGTGCAGGTGCATGCACTCACCCCCAGCTCTTATTTTTCTTTCAGCAAGCTTTGTTTCTTCCTTAAAACAAACAGAGAAGCAACCTCCATTGCAGGCAAGTAGAACGAGACTAAGTCCTAGAGAGGCTAGTACTTAGTCTCGTTCTACTTGCCTGCAATAAGTAGCTGGAGGCTGCTTTCCTGTTTGTTTAAGGAAGAAACGAAGCTTACTGGAAAAAACCTAAAAGCCTGGGGGGGGTTTCCCCCGCGATCTGTGGATAACTGAAACCGTGGGTCAGTGGATCAGTGGATGGGGGGGGGGGCACCTGTATTTATTGGCATGCTTCATTCAGTGCAAGTACAGTGTCCACAGGCTGTTGATCTGTAAAGATGAACCCAAGTAAAGATGAACCCAAGTACAGTAACTCACTCAGAATTTTGTACCCAATATATTCTGTACCTGAATGTGTGATATTATCAACCTAATTCTATTCCAGATTGGGCTGTTGTGCACACACCAGCGATTTAGCAGGCACAGATCCGAGTAGCCCAGTTGCGCAGGCTGGGGCTTTACCCAGGGTAAGGAGATGAATGTGCCCATACCTCGAGGAGACCTCCAGCCTGCTCCTTGCTGGGATAGGATGTAGTGTGGATCCTGCAGCCCCGCTGCATTACGCCCAGTTAGGATTGGGCTGTGAATCAGTGTTCAGCCAGTTAGCTATAGCTGGACGAAATTTGTTGTCCAACATGGCCACATGGCTTCCACCAGTAATGGTTTGATCAAAAATGAATGGACTCGGGAGACCACTAGCACTAATCCCAATCCAAACAGCAACACTGGGGGTATTGGAATCTCTTTCAGTTTCAACATGTGGATTTTCACTTGTCCAATAAACAGTGTTGTTCCGATTGACCCATCACTTCATCCAGCAGGAAGATGTGTCGTGGAGTGAGACAGTGGAGGAAGAAAAGAAAGGTATCGTGTGGGCTGTAGGTTGGGGACCGCTGCTCTAGATCCTCTACCTTTGCAAAATAAAATCACATTAATTTGCGAGAGGGGGGAATCCCTGTCCCCCAAATGGAGACCAATGCAACTCCTGAAAAAGAAACGGGTCAGGGCCCACCCGAGTGCTCTTGGGCACTGCCTCTCTCAACCTCCACATGTTTTTCTTCTGGTCCCTCTGCCTTTCTCAAATAGCAGCAGGAGAAAGAAGGAAGAGGAGGCGGGGGGGGGGCAATGAGGAAACAGGCAAGAGCAAGGACAGACAGCAGCAGTGGGCAGGATGAGACCTGGCAGATGTGGCTGGTGAAGCAGTGGGCAGGCAGGGAGCAGGCACTGGGCAACCTGCTACCTGAGGCCTCATGAGAAAGTCGCCACCGACCATGAAAATGGTGCTGCCACTGGGAGTGGGTGGGGTGTCATCCATTTTGTCCCGTGGTCAAAGGTGTGCTGTAGAGTTTTCAGTTCCTGTTTTCTGTGCACCTCTAGTGAAAGAGGTAAAAAAACAAAAACCTTTTGTGATGCTTGGTTTGAATCCATGAATCACACCTATCTATCCTTTTGGTGTGAGGTGGGGAGGAGGCAGGAAAAATCCCTCCAGCCAATCAGTCACACCTGCATAAATAACAAGGTGGAAGTGACTCGTCCAGCAGTCTATTCCTGGACCGTCGTCGAGTAAATGGTTCCATTTGCGACAGCAATGATTTAGGAACTTCCTTTGCAACAATATTAAGGCCATGGCAGGGGTAGATGATGCACTGCTCACACGTTGCCCGCTAATGATCCAATCTGTGCCACAGTGCTTTATGTTCAGAATGGTGATGCAATGCAGGCTTGATTAATTAAACAACCCACAAAGAAAGGACTGGGAAGAATAACACGGTAATGACTCCATAGTAAAATAACAAGAGCTCGGGAAGGAATATTAATTGCTTGGGTGGGTTCACGTTTGTTATGCAGTAATAATGCACTGAGTGCGCGCACACACACACACACACACACACACACGCATGCACGCATGCATGCACATGAAGCGACAGCTCTGAAGTAATTACACAGAAATTGACAGCCTATTCACCGGTGTATTGGGTTACTCAGCTGTGCCAGCATGCCATGAATCACGGCCTGTCACCTTTGGGTGTATGCAAAAGTTAAATCATTTATTTCTACAATTGATCATTAAAAATGAGAGCGGAGGAAGGCAATCGCTCTAACATAGCCAACTAGAAGTGGCATTCAGCAGAAGCAGTGCAGCCAGCCATTTGTTAACCAAACAAAGGATATGTTTTAAAAATATATATACAATATATTTATCATCTTTTCTCTTTTTTCAGTTAATGCCAGATTTGACTGCACTGAGATGACAGGCGATTCATCCATGCCTATATTTTAAGTGCCTTTCCTCTGTGCCTCACCCCTTTCATGCAGCACATGTGCTATATGCACAACTTGTGGCCCTCTACATCTAATGCAGGGTTGGTCAACCTTCCATCATTAGGGCCTCTGTGTTCTTCAGAGTTGTGTAGAAGACAGAATGTTGGCAGCTGCAATTGCTGATGGTGCTGCTAAACCAGCTGCACCTGCTGAAATGCCCTCGCCTAT
The DNA here is from genome assembly GCA_026170595.1 of Plestiodon gilberti rubricaudatus. NCBI lineage: Eukaryota > Metazoa > Chordata > Lepidosauria > Squamata > Scincidae > Plestiodon > Plestiodon gilberti. The sequence continues at coordinate 115,303,871 of JANXHW010000005.1, forward strand.
ACAACCATTAAAGGTCCAGGAGCCAGGTCCATGTTGAAAGGTTGGCCACTCCTGATCTAACACATGATCAGGGCAAGCCTGGGCATGGTTGTATGTCGGGTGGGCTCATTCCAAAAGGTCTCCATTTGAAGCACTAATAGATACCCATTAGTTGCCCATCAACAATGGCTATGTATGGCAACACAATACATGCCATCAGATGGTATGTAGAAAACCGATGTCAAAATTCTCAATTGTGAGACAATTATCAAAGTAGGAACAAACTCACATCCTAACCTTTCATGGTAAACACCAGGGCCAGAGAACAACGTGCTCCCCAGTCATGAACCGTTCCTTTTTCTTTCTTTCAAGCACAATCCACACATGCCAACATTTTAACAGGGACAGATTTGTGGGGTTCTCTTTCCTCCCTCCTCCAAATTGCAGGTGCATGTGCAGCAGCCCCCCAAGGATCGCAGTAATGCCGCTATAATTTCAAGCTGGAGGCTAATGTATTCCTCTAATATTATAGAAACCTTTCACCAATCCCACTCCTCAAAGGCCCAGGATGGGGGAGCCCTGGGGAGAAAAGCAATCAGCAGATGACAATAAGGGTGGCGCATACCAGCCTCCCCTTCAGAGTAAGATCCCTGAAATCACTGCACCCTAGTAGCACAATCCTAACAGTGCCTAGCGCTGCCAGAATGATTTAAGATTTAGGCTCAGGGGTCTTACCCAGACCCAGTGGCGTTCCCAGCCCTCCCGGCGCCCGGGGGGGCGGGGGTTGGAGCACCCCCCCAAGCAGCCGGGCTCGGGGCTGAGCGCCCACTCAGCGCATCCCCGGCTTCCGGAGGCTCCGCTCCGAGGCCGGGGACAAGCCCTCCTCAAAGTGACCGCCCAGTTCGGCGGTCGAGGGCTTTATGAGAAGTTTATTATTGCGCATGCGCAGAACCTTTCTGAGGGCAAACGGGCTGCCCGTTTGCCCTCTGAAAGGTTCTGCGCATGCGCAAACCCATAAAAAAGCTGGCGACGCGTTCGGACTTCTCATAAAGCCCTCGACCGCTGAATTGGGCGGTCGCTTTGAGGAGGGCTTGTCCCCGGCCTCGGAGCGGAGCCTCCGGAGGCCGGGGATGCGCCGAGTGGGCGCGCTGCTTTGGGGGCACGCGCTAGCCGGGCTCAGGTGCTGCGCCGCTCTGCGCAGCCCCGAGCCCGGCTGCCGCGCCCCCACACCCACTCAGCGCCTGGGGTGGAGCACACCAGCTCCCCCCATGAAAGAACACCACTGCCCAGACCAGTAGGTCTGGAGATGCCAGGGACTGGAGCCTGGGACCTTATGCGTACAAAGCATAGACTGTGGACCCAATCCTATCCAACGTTCCAGCACCGATGCAGCCTCAAGGTAAGAGAACAAACATTCCCTTTCACTGAGGTGGCCTCCGTGATTCCCGCCCCCCCCCCACACACACACACAGCAGGATGCAGCATGAGCCCCGTTGTTGGCACGGTTGCATCAGTGCTGGAAAGTTGGATGGGATTGTGCCTTCTGTCACTGACAGCCCAATCCTCTGTAACTCTTGCACCGGTGTAACTGTAGATCCCCTGGTGTAAGAGCACTTATGCCAGTGTAACTTGCTGTACGCTGATGGACACAGGACGGACACTGATGTAACCCCCCTCGGATGCCGCGCATGCGCAGTTCAGATGCAGGACGGACCTTGGCGCAACTTCGCTGGTGCAGGGGGCATTCAAGCACCCCCGGAATGCCCCCTACACCGGCAGAGTTGCAGCGGCGTCCGTCCTGCATCCGAACTGCGCATGCGCAGCATCCAAGGGGGTTACACCGGTGTCCGTCCTGTGTCCATCGGCGTACAGCAAGTTACACTGGCATAAGTGCTCTTACACTGGTAGATCTACTGTTACACTGGTGCAAGAGTTACACAGGATTGGGCTGTGAATCACTGCCCCAGATATGGTTCCTCTAGCAACCAGTTGGGAAAAGCACAATGAGCGATATGAGCTATATAGAACTTGAATTGGAAAATCTTCTTCAAGGGTTTTCCCAAGGCTGTTTAGCAACTCCAAATGTTTTGCTTTTCTTAATTTTCTGTGGCGGGGGGGGGGGGGAGTGGCATCTCACCTGTAACTCAAAACACAAAAGCGAAGGAAAATGAAATTGAATTCCTTCTGTGCAGATACACACCAAATTGCAAAATACAGGACAGAATTCAAAGTACCTCTTAAAGATTAAAAACACATTTCTCCAAGTGTTCATTTCTCTGCTATTATGCTATTAAAGGTTATTCTGTTACCTGAGGAGGCACTTTCATGTGCAAGTAATACATAAATGGATGACAGCCTGCTTTAGGGTACAGAACATCTACGGTAAACAGACGACCAAAGTTGCTGACAATATTTTTCCTTCTCAAGTGTAAAGGTAATTCTCAGGGGGGGGGGGGGGATCAGTCATAGTGATGATTCTAGAAGTGACTATGACAGCTGTGGGCACAATCCAGCCACTGTCATGCTGGACAGGTTTCGACTGGAGAGTCAGGCCTGTGCCACAGACCTAACCAGGGTGCACTCCAGGTCTGAGGAGGCCCTTGATAAGGTGACTTCTGGTGGGCCCCATCCCATCTGAGAGGGCCCCTCCCTTACCGTACCTGCTGGGGCTGCCACCACAATGCACAGCATCATATTGTGATGCCACAAAGGACATTGTGAGAGCATGTGTGTGTGTGTGTGTGGGGGGGGGGGGTGGCAGTCAGCAGCCATCAGCTACAATGCTATTGTTGCTGAGATTGAAATAAACTTTATCCACCTCCACAGTAAGGGGAGTTGGCCCAGCCAGCCAGTGGCTGTCAGTAGCTGACTAGACCAGGCATCTACTGTACAGTGGGGCTCCATGGAGCACTTGGTCCTTGGGATCTGCCAAAAGGTGCCTTGTGCTGACAGCCACCCTGGATCTAACTCTCATCAAGGTGGCAAACCTCTACCTGAGCTGTACTAGGCTACAGGTAAAAGGACCACATATCCCCCCCCTTTTAAAAAAAAGTTCCTTCACATGAAAAAGTAGAGGTCAGGAAGAAGGGTTCTAGCCTGACTTTCTCTGTGCCCTGTTTGTTTTCTATATGGCAGGGATATATGGAAGTATGTATGCATATCCTTCCATCTACCTTTCCTCCTTGGAAGTTGCATGGTCAAAGTACCAGCAGCTTGTGGGGACAACAGCAATGCAAGTCCTGTGGACTTGCCAGAGGCATCTTGGATGATCGCTGTGAGAAACAGGATGCTGGACTTGATGGATTCTTGGTCTGATCCACCAGGGGTGTCCTGATATTTGTACTTCCAGCTCTTTGCCCATGTCTAAAGCCTTCACAAAAGACCTTGTGTAAGCTCACCTCTTTATTTAAATGGCCACAAACAAATTAGCACGCACCCAGGAAACCAGATGAGGCTGTAAACAGGGCATAATCTGAGTCAGGGCTAAAAAAAAATGGCCCCTATCTTGGAACGTGTGAAGTAAAACTGAATAAGAGTGGGCATGAGCATGCGAAGAGTGCCTTTCCCTCTTCACAGAATTAAAACAGCTATCCACCAACACATCAGAGGTCACAGCTTCCCAAAACAGAGGCTAGATATGACTCCTACTCCCCAGTCCTATTCCCCATCATGATGAAGCATGCAGCCACACAGTGCTGCATGCTATGTTGGGGGGTGATCAGGGGACCTGTGAGAGGTACTTTCCCCTTCTGCATAGGCCCCTGATGGCCAATGGGTTTTCTTGGTCCAAGTCCAAGGAGAGCCACTGGATGTAGTAGGCCCGAAAAATGGGGGATAAGATCTGGCGTGCATAATTGCCACTGGATCTCCACTCCCTCCCCCAATACACCCTTGATCCTCCCCTGAAATGCCCCGTTACTCCCCCTCCCTGCCCATTGCCCACCCCCACCACAAATGTACCTCCTCCAAAATGGTGGCTCCGGCGGCGGCTGGGTGCTACAACGGCATGCGCACAGCCATTTATTATGGTAGTCCCATTGCGTAATGGCATGCGCTCGGTTATTTATGCTGGCAGCCCCATTGCACACGTTGTCACTGTTTTTGCAGTGCCAACGGAGAGGGCCTTCTGCTGACTGAACATGAGTACTGTCAGCAGGATTGGGCTGAACACTAGTCCAGCCATAGGATTGGGGGGGTCCGTCTGTCTTTGAGCTCTGGCAGCCTTCATTTGAGAAGTTAAGCATGGGTTGTAAATCTTGTATTCCTAATATAGAAACTGTACTAGAAAGTAGTTATTGAAGTGGGACCAGATTCTGAGGCTATGTAAGTCAACAAGAAATTGACAACACTCAAGTTTATATAAATATGTATGACATCCACAAGTGAGGCTTCCGCTTCCTTGCAATCAATCTGGAAAGATAATGAGGGTGAACTCAGTAGAACTAAGGAAGAGAGACATACAAATAGGAGGTGGTTCATTTGTTCTGCTCAGGGGGAGCTTGGCTTCCCCCCCCCACTTCTGCTCCTGATGTGACACTTGCCTGAGAATGCAGCGCTATTTTCCTCTTCATTCCTCCCCCCTTGCTTCAGTCAGCTTTCAGCCTTTCTTTTCAAAAGCAGTCAATCACCTTGCAAGTTTTTCTGATCCAACACTGGTGTTGGGGAATGGGAAGTCAAAGAGGGAGAGCTGCCCTGGCTTAGTGGCAGGCCATGTTGCTGGGCAGAACGTCTGGTCATGCCCCCAATGGCATGAGAAAACATGACATTGCGGTTGATCTAGCACACACTAGTGCGCACACCAGTGCGGGTGATCTAGTGCCCTTGAGCACACCTGATGTCGCGGTTGTCAGGGCAATGGAGATGCTTTATCTGAGCACTGCTGGGGGTGAGGAGTGGGACAGGGAGGCTGTGCACAGCGGGCAATGAGGCATAAGGGCATGAAGCGAAGGACCTGGTGACACTCTCCCCGCCAAACTTGTGGCAGAGGATACGGGCGCTGTTATAACCCTCTCCTTATGAGCCCTCTGAGACCTCAGCAATACGGCAAGTTAGGAGCAGTGCCCCGGAGCCTCAGGAAACACAGTGCATGGACCCTCTTCTTTCCCCTCTTCTCCCTCTTTATTTTTTAATTGTACAGTGCCTTGAATATAGGAAAGACAGTATATAAATCTTTTAAATAAATAAAATATATATGCACCTTCTAAGCTGTGGGAACCTTGGAAATGTGTTTAGGTTGTAGTAGCAGTTTGGTGTTACATAATGGGGCACATCTCATTGGATCTTCCTATGTTCCATGTTCAGAACCAGAAATTCAAGCAATAATATGTGTAGATAGTGTGGGACACTTTTGCCTGGTAATTTATGCACACCAGCAGCATTGCTACTCTTCTTTGGACCTTATTGTATTCCAGATTGCCACTGAACTCTAGAACTCATCATGCGCATGCCCAGCAGCATGGAACCCCACTCAGCATCCAGCATCCATTGCCCATTCTGTGGGAAAGACCTATATCTTTCCCTATGTCTAAGTGTTTGGCCTTGGTCATGTGTTCACATTACCCATACATATCCCTCTGCAGTGTCATCTTGCGCTACATTGAAGCAGCTCCCATGTTACTGAAGTGGGCCATAGGCAGCCACTGAGTGTGACCCAGGACCCTGGGAATCAGGAGACATGTAAGTGATCAGAGCTGGGGGGAAGGGTCAAGCCAGGGACCCAGTTAGAACAAGCCAGAGCCAGGAGACAGAGGCATCTTACGACATCACGCGCGCGCCCACGTGGGGGCGGTGATGCGGGGGCAGGGCAGCAGCCCCCCCACATGGGGGCGTAGCGACGCTGCTGCCAGGAGAAACTATGATCTGTTAGGCAAAATCCCCGTCTGAGCAGCATCTGCAGCCCTTGCTGTTGAAGAGAGCCAATGGCCAACCTAGGTAGCAGTGATGTAGACTTGAGTCTATTGACTCAGACTCGAGTTTAACTCAAGTCATGTCAATGATTTCACTCGGACTTGACTCAGTGATTGTAAAAGACTCAAAAGACTTGACTCGAGACTTGAAGCCTTTTACGGCAAGTCAAATTTTATTCCGATTTAAACCCGTTTTCCCCATTAAATAGATAGGGACTCGACTTGCAATGCGCAAACGAAGACTTGGGATTTGGGGGCAAAGACTTGGGACTTGAGACTTGGAGTCAGCTAGGTCCACATCCCTGCTTGATCCACTCCAGCTTCTGGGATCCCTCACTGCCCAAGGAGATGCTCCAAACTGTAGTTCTGATGCTCTCCACACGGGGCAGCTGTAAAAGATCCCGTTTCTAGTTCCAGGAGCTCCTGACGCTCACGGCCGAGTGTCTGCATAAAGGTAACTCAGTGCAATTACTTCTGAGTAAATATACATGGAATTAGGATGCAGCTCTTCTGCCGTTCTATTGAGTTCTCCTTCATTGCCTTTCCAGATTGATTGGGAGGAAGTGGGAGGTATTGAAAAACACTTAAGACCCTGAATGCACAGGTTGATGATAAGTGCTTGAAAAGTATTGAGACTGGCAGAGCTCAGGCAAGACAGTGTCTGCTTCATGGGTTTGATGTGACTTATTATTTCTTATAGAGCTCCCAGTCGGTGACAGAATACAAATGAAAACTTATAGGTAATGCCAAAAGTGCGCTGAGGATAGCGCTGTATCAGTCAAGGTGAGCAAATCGGCCTTCAAAAATAAAATACTTTATCTTCCTCTCAGGCAACTTAAAACTCGAGACTTAGCTGGAGTAATAAAGAGCCCTGGATCTGAGGGTGGATGAAGCCACCTGGTCTATGCCAGAAGAGTTTCTTTAGTCCATCACTCATAAATGTCCTAAAGATTGGAGCGCATATATCTCTGTCAAAACTTGCGGAGGCAAAAGGAACATCTAGATAGCTTTTCAGATTCCTATTTGTTAGCAGTCCTCCCATGACTTTTTACTTTTTATTTATCACGTGTATATTTTATTTATCCTTCTATCCTACCTTGTAAGGTTGGTTAGACTGAGAGTGACTGGCCTGAGATCACCCAATGAGCTGCGTGACTGAGCAGAGATTCAAACTCAGATGTGTGTATTCCAACCCTCATTAACTACACCATATTGGCTTTGACTTACCCTGGAATATTCTGCCTGAAACCTATTGCAGAGAGAATGCACTGAGAACTTCAGCACTAAGTAACATTTACATGATAGATTTTGAGACCAACTGAATTGGTGTAAGGTTCTGGTGGTTCCTTTTGAGTTTTGCCCATGGAAATGATTGAAGCATCACCAAATGTTGGATCCTTCCCGCTGATCAAAATCGCCTTTTGATTTTGGAAGAGTCGAAAAGTGAGTCTGATCCACATTAGTGACAGAACCTTCTGGATAAAGGACTTGTTCATGTGTGTATGGCCATGACAGATTGTCACATGACATGATGACTTGCATGTGTAAATGCTCTGTACATCTCAGATTAAAGAGAATTGGACATGAAGGCTGTAAGACAAGTGTAAGACAAGTGTAAGACAGGTGAAACCATTGCATGACTTCTGGCAGGATTCACTTCCCCCAGCCAAGGATTTAGTTAGAATTTGGCTGTGTATTGTGCAAGAGGCAGATTACTCAGAGGCTACCTTTCTCAGGCCCCAAACCTACCAGACAGTTGCACAGTTGCGCTACCGAAACGGCAGCAAGAAAGCAGCATAAGGCCCTTTACGGTAGCGTGAAAGCTAGACTGCCATCACGCACTTCCAGGCCACTGCCACAAACAGGCAGCAGTGAGGCACCTGAAGCGAAACACCGGAAGTATAGAGAGGGCAGTAAAGTAAGTGACACCTCCAGCATGGAGGTGTGTCATGGATGGGGATGGGGAGGGTGGGGAGGGCAGGGGTGGATTGAGGAGGGAGGGGTAGATTTTGGCAGCACCAGCATGTGCCAGATCCTATCCCCTCTTTCCCAGGCTGCCCCACCCTGTTTCTCTCCTCGGACCTATGCCAGCAAAATGGCTGACATAGGTCCAAGGAGACCCATAGGTGATCAGACAGTAAGTACACAAAATATTTGTACTTACCTACTGCTGTCTGTCTGATCCCCACCTCCACCATTGTACGCAGTGCATGCAATGAGCAGTACCTCCCTCCATGGATAGAATCAACCGTGCCAATGCCATACGTATAGATAGATGATGGATGATGGATAGGTAGATGGACAAACAGACAGACCAACCAAGCACAGCAATGAGGCCTAACAAGTGTCCAGTCCCAGTCCACACATCTAGGCATTCATTTATAACTTAGCCAAGCAAACAGAGGACAAACACTGTCACCGTTATACTAATGCTCAATATAATCTGTTTTACTAAGGCTCTCTTTATGATTGCAAATGATGGAATAGCTAGTACGGTGCTGGCAAATCTATTTTCTAGGACTTACAGTTAGGCACTAATAAAAGGGCTGAAAGAAAAAGTATAATTGGGCTGTGACAAATTGTTCATCGGTAACACCCCGTACTAATGAGACATTTCACCAGGCAGTTAATTATATTGAGATGATTGGTACATCTATGCTCACACTGACACATCTGCAACACAAAAAAACATCAGGTTTCCAAAATCCTTGGACGTTCTGTGAGTAGCCTTTACCAATTAACTTAGCATCACAATTCATTTCAGTGTCTTAGTGGAAGGATTTGCACAGCTTAGGTTAATTGCTGATAAGGTTATTCGTTGCAACTTCTTTAACTCGCCGTGTGCAACTTCTAAAGGATTTTTTTTTAAAAAGAAATTATATAGCTTTGAAAAATACTCACTTTCTTCCCCCCTAATCAGAACAGAAAGTAGGTTATTGCTCTGCATCCCAAGAAGTGAGGGGGAGGGAGAGAGAGAGAGAAACAACTTTAAAGGCTAAATTCTCATTTGATTAACTCCAGGATACTTTTATTACATCAAGTTGATGCTGACATATATTTACAACCCAGTCATATCCTCCACTATTAATGATGCTGCCGTGGTGACAGAGCACATGCTGTATCCAGTGGGGTGGGGTGGGGCAGGGGGTGATCAGGAGGCATGCCAGTGGTAAGTAAACATATTTTCTATTTACCTCTATGTAGGTCTCCTGGTGGCCTATGGGTCTCCTCGGACTTAGGCCAGCTACATAGCTGCCATATGTCTAAGGAGAAAAAAGGAGAGGGGGTTTGAAAAGATGGGAAAGGATCTTGGCACATGCCGGTGCTGCTGGGATCTACCCTTTCCCTCCCCGCCCTTCTGCATTTACCCCCTGCTTATGACATGCCCCGCCACTGACTTACCAGAGTCAGCACAGTTCGGGGTCTGCAGTGGTGGGACTATGATGGCCTGGCAGCGACACGATGTTTGCACCATCACTGGGGCCTTTTAAAATAGTGGAATGCTTGTTCTGCTATTATAAAAGGCCCATAGGACTGGGCTGTTAATAAGATATCATTGCTACAACTTTGCAAGAAATAGTGACCTTGAACTTTCAACTTGGAAAGGTTTTTTTTTATCGATGTCCAATTTCTCCTCTTCTTCGTCATTCTCTTCCCATATAGAGGTTTGCTCCATAGATTGGATTACAGATAAAAAGACCTCAGGCAGATGCGTTATACTCTGCCACCTCTCCTTTATATCCTGCATTTCAAAGAATTCAAGACAGCATAAACAGGGTTCCCAGGCAGGCAGTCCTCCCATACAGGCATTGACCAGCCCCAGCTGTATCATGGGTCTTCACACTGTGGCCTGGGAGCAACACAAGCAGGAGGCAAGCAGGTAACCTGCAAGGAGAAACAAACACCTGTTGAAGGAGAAGGAATGAGAGTACTGGCAGAAGCACAACCAAAGACCTCAAACCACCAGGAACTGCTACTTCCTGGTTATCCTAACTATGACAGAAGAAGCAGGTCTGAAGCGTACATCTGGGGTGGGGTGTGTGTGTACGGCTGTCATGGGCTGGGAATGGGCTCAGAATATCGGTGGAGCGTCCCGCCAATATCCCTACCCTCTCCCAGCCCGAGTGGGCCAATGGACACCCCTTGGCTGCCCCTGCCCACCCTGCTCCTGCACCCACTGGCGCTGGACTTACCATTGTCAGTGGGCGCAGGGTTCGGAGGGTAGCGAAGTGAGGACCACCGGCTTCCCCGCCAGCAGCCCTTACTCATGAGTCATCACAAATGTGCTTTACGGCACATTTGCAATGCGTTAGAGCGGCAGAGCACGCACTCCACCGCTCTAAAGTTAGTCAGAATTGCACCGTTAGTTAGGATTGGGCTGTTTATATAGTAAGTACAGTATAGAGAGGACAGTATCAAGAGCAAATGGGTATGGTGAATACATTTTGTAAGTACTGGGTCAATTTAAAAAAGATTAGGATTGCCCAAATGAGTTGAATGAATTTAATGAGGTTTTAACTTGGGTTATAAATTATATTTAACTTTGGTGTCCTTTATACGTATGCTTACTATAAATTATTATATTTATCATAAATAAGTATAAGTATGTTATGTGCTGTCCTGCCAATGAAAGAGAATAATTAAAAATTAATTCTTTGCTTCGTGTAGGATGAAAATGTAGTATGAGATATTAAGGTTTGTATGTCAACTGTGATATTACTGCCAAGAGATCTGAGTGAATTTTGATAAGGATTTTGAAGTTTTATACAATTTGAAATGTGGAATAAGATGTTTCTGTAGGGATATGCAGTACCCTCCTGAGAAATATCACTTGTCTTGGGCTTCCAGTTGGGCTTCCCTTGAAAATTCTCAGACGCTTCCCCTTGGGAGGAGCCATGAAATTCACTTCCAGGTTTCACTTGATGTGGAATTTCAGTGCCAGCCCAACGTCACCCACCAAACCGGGGGTGGGGTGGGGTTTGACAATAGGATGCCGTTCATACATTGTTGGACAGCTCAGGTGATACCTTCTCATCCGGAATGGCCCAACATGATTAAGGATGTGTGTGCTTTGCACGTTCACTTCCTGCCCCCTTCCTTCAGGCCATGACTGAGCACATCCTTCATCACGTGGGCCTGATGGTATGTCACATCCAAACTGGCCCTGTGTAGGATTGGAGAGGAGGATAGTCAGAGGAGGATAGTCTCAGAGGACACAAAATCAGTGCACAGTGTACCCAGAACTCATCTACGTCTAGCTTCAGTGCCCCATTTACGATGCCAGTCTCTGTTTCTTTAAGCTGGCTGTTCAGCCTAAGAAACATCAGTCCCTTTCCTTCTGTCATGGAAGAAAATGATTGATCAACTTCTACTCTTTCAGCCTCATGTATGTCATCATATTGTTCTGGACCTCACCTGCTGCCTTCACCAGCTTCGCCACATCTGAATCTCCTGCTGTGACCTCTTCAAATGCTTCCTTTTTACTTGGGACTTGTAAGCATGTGGGCAAAAGGAGAAGGGGAAGGCAAAGGATGACAGCATCACCGATGCAACGAACATGAAAATGAGCGAACTCAGGAAGATAGTGGAGGACAGGAAGGCCTGGCGGGATATGGTTCATGGGATCACGAAGGGTCGGAAACGACTTAACGACTGAACAACAACAAAGCATGTGGAAAACCAATTTTTTTAAAAAAAGAAAAAATCTCGAATGTGAGGAGAAATCAGCCATTTAAATCAGTCTTAACAGTAAAAACTCGATCCATTTTATCCCCCCAAAGAAGCTAATGAATCATTGTGACGTTACTGTGGTGGAAAGAGACTGACTGCTGGCAATTAAACTGATGAGGAGCGTTATTCTCACAAGTGGGTACTTTAAAGTAATTATTTACCATTTTGGTGGGGTTTTTTTAAAGAAGATATCCAAGCATAACTAAGCGTTGATTACCTGTCATCTAAAGATACACACTCTCATAGGGATATTTATGTTTTGGGCAGAATATTAGCACAAAGACGGTGCAGAAGAATGTTCAGTTGAGTTCTAAGCAAAGAGTGATGTTTGTATTTGTATAGCTATTTTCAGGTGGAGCTTTAGGGCGAAACCATGCTAAGGTGAAGAGGATTTTGCAATGCCGTCTGTTCACCATGCTTGATGCAACTGCAATCATGGTTAGGACCAACCCGCTAATCAGAGGGTGAGATGTCCTTCTCAGATGGTGGATGGACACAGGGCAGTGCCCCTGCTCACCAACTGCCTCTGCCAGTCTCCTCTCCCCACCCCTCCCAATGCCCCTCATGCTTAGCTGGCTGCAGCAACAGCAGTCAAGGCGGCTGCCACCTGCACTGCAGCTATTGCCATTGCCCGCCGCCCGTGTGCACTCCCCATTGATGAGATATGGGTGAATGGGCCACTTTATTAACAGTAAGATACAGAGGTAAAGCGTGAGACCTGCAGGAACTAAGAAAAACAGGCTGTATTGCCAAGGCAACTTGCTGAAGGGCCGCCAGATGATAGCCTGACCACAGGCAGGCGAGGCCACCCCGACTCCAAGCCAGGCCCCCTTTTCAAGGGTGCACAAGCTTATCACAGTCTACCCCATCAGGGGGCAGAGACAGCCAGAACACACCAGCTCACCCCAGGCTGGGAAGCACTTGAGGCAGGCCAAGTGATCCAGGCAAAAGACTACCCTGCCAGCCCCTCACACTGGGAAGCAATGGTGGAGTGGGAAATGGGTCTTGCCCTGCCTTTGCTGTCCTCAGGGGTGCAACAAGAGCAAACGTCAAGCCTTTGTGCCCACACAAGCCTGTGGGATCAGGAATCTCCTCTTCTGCACCCTAAAAAGTTATGTGGTGCTCATCTCCATTTCAAAGCCGAAGAGCCAGCGTTGTCCGAAGACGCCTCCATGGTCATGTGGCCGGCATGACTCTCCTTGCCGCAGCGCGTAGCATGCAGCTGGAACACGGAGCGCTGTTTATCTTCCCGCAAGCGGTACCTAATTTATCTACTCGCATTGACATGCTTTGGAACTGCTAGTTTGGCAGGAGCTGGCCAAGCAACGAGCGCTCACCCCGTCGCGGGAGTCGAACTGCCAACCTTTCGATCGACAGCTTATGTTTCAGCGGTTTAACCCGCTGCGCCACCCGCTGGCCATATACTTCTGCACCCTCCTCACTATCTATTGAAAAGGCAAAAGGAGTGAGAGCAGGAACAAGGACATGAGGAGGAGCAGAGCAGGGATAGATGCTGCCCTGAGCTTCTTGGAGGAAGAGTGAGATAAAAAAAAAACAGTCAACAGCAGTCATAATATAGATGGAACAAGGGCAAGACTGAGGGGGTCAGGGACATCACCTGTGAAAACCAGGGGCAGATCCTGTAGGATACCATGAGCAGAGGTTAAGCCAAAGCTGAATTGTGCCCTCTGAACTTCTGAATCGCAGTCACTGTTTCTATTTTAGATCTCTCTGACTGCTGTCAGTCAACCACGTGGCTGAGAGGGAATCGCAAACCACACTTCGAGTATGCTCCCCCCCCCCCCCCCGATCAATAGTCCTCTTCCTTTGGTGGTGCCTTTAGCAGGGTGCTGAAATGTTGGGATCGACTCTTTGGGAACATGACTGTGCTTACGGAGGAAGCAGCTGCTGAAGTGCAGCGTTTAGCAAGACAAGCTACATTAACAGCTTGGAAATTAATTCAACAGCATGTAAACATGATTTCACGCAGAGTCTAAATAGCTGACTTCATACTGTGCATAAAAACTAATATATCTCGATTTGAAAACGGGCTGGATTTGCAAAAGTGCTCTTGTTGTTCTTCTGTATAACAACCTTATGCAAAAAAAAAAAAAGCTCTAAATTGTATGAGAGATCATTTTGTGAAAGAGCTGGTTAGTGATGGGAAATTCTGAAAGCCGTTCCAGAGGATATCGTGTTCTGTTCATATATTTATTTACATTTATTACATTGAAGAAATTGATTTTTTTAATGGTGCCTTCCCAAAGACTATAAGTCATTTTGGCATCCCAAGCAAAACAGAAATGATAATGTCACTAACAGCCCAATCCTACCTAAATTCCCGGACGGCGATGCAGAGGCACTGGGGGTAGTTTCCACTGCATCCCACAGGGGATTTTTGGCTGCAAGAGGTCTCCTTGGGATAAGGGGACATTTGTTTCCTTGCCATGGGGTAAACCCTAGCAGCAGCTATGGGGGATCTCGGACCTGCACCAGCTTAATTGCTGGCACAAGTATTGCTCTATGCAGGCGGATCAGGTCCGGGAAGGGGCTCGGATTCAACATATACTTCTGCTGCCAATCGTGCCCCCCCTCCTGGGCCCGATCTACCCATCCCCTGACCCATCTCCTCTCCGTTTTGCCCTCCCTCCACCCTGTTCCACCCCTTGTGCCGGGCTTGTGTGCTCCAAGAGATCTCCCAATGTTCACCGGTGCACATGGGGAGGCTTTGGCCTTCCCGCAAGCATGCCGGCAACTTGCACTGTTGCAAAGCGCTTTATGGTTGCTTTGCAGCAGCCTTGCTAGCAGAATGTACATTCTGCTGGCGCTAGTTGGGGATAGGATTGGGCCATAAATCCCTATTGAACATCAGGAGCTGCATAGCAAAGCCTGTACCTCCTGTTCCCTGTTAAAATTCCACATTTCATTTACGTTAGATAAGAAGGCCCCATATTTATACATTCTAAAATGTCCGCAGAATCGTAGAGCTCTCTCCTTAGCGAGATGCAATGTCCTCCCGTCTGCTTTGCTACAGGGAAGATACAATGGAATTTCAATGTCTGAGAGATATTGCCCATGTGGCATGAATTGTGTAGAGACTCTCTCACATACATTCTTATATTGCTCGCTCCACAATGCATCCCGCACAGAACATCTAGTCCCAGTAATAGCCAACTTATGGGCTTTAGCAGATCAAGAGATATTACGAAACATCTTATCGACGGAGGAGGGTGATACAATGGAAAGGGTTGCAGCCTTTGTTTGTACACTTGTTTCACCTTGTGGATCAGATATATGATGTATTAGCCCCTAGACCGCAGTTCAATGTCTGGTTGTTTTTGTTTGATTGGGTTTTTTTTGTTATAGGTGTTATGTAATGTGTGTTGATTGTTGTTGTCTTTAATGCCAATAAAGGTTTCGGATTCTGATTCATAAATCCCTACTTCTCCTTGCAATAAATCCTCTAGCTCCCCTAGCCTAGTAGCTCCTTTTCTTCCTTCCTGATTTGACTTTTGGCTTCTTGGACCTACGAAACCCACCTTCTTCACCTGCCTCCCAGTCTCATTCTGCATTAGTCACCTACAAACTGAGTTTCAAGGTCTTCCCCTTCTCCCTTTGCCATCCCTACCCCAGTGTCCTTTGTTTACCTGACTCTCTTCCTCTTCCCACAACCTCCAGGAGCATCTGTAGTACCTTGTTTGTTGCTTGATATTTCCTGATGGTTGCACAGAACAATTCATTAATTCAAATAAACTGTAAATGCCTCAATACATGGGCACTTTTGCTTTGTCTTGGATCAATATATTTTTTTTCTGCACACATTTTATAAACCTTTATGATCACCAAAGATGAATCTAAGCTCCTTTAAAAAAATCATATGTGATTTGCCTTGATCAGCTATGAATACCTTAGAAGTGGATAACTGCAGTGCAAAGTGGCCAAGCTTAAGCAAGCAGCTGCCAAATGGGTGCCAAACAAGTGATCTCCATTGGCAGAGGTGTTTGGCAGCTGCCTTGAGAAGCAGGCTGTTGTGGTTGGAAGAAGCTCCTCCCTTTGCAGCCAGGTGAGGCAGGTGCTATAAAAAGAATCCCTTCCATTGACATTCCAACAGGTTTTGATGGCATCACCCTCCATTGCCACCTAATGCTTCCTTATCTTCTGATAACACCCTTTGTTCCTCCATCACCCCATTGTTCCAGAGTGACACAAATGTGTACTAAGGCAGTACCAGCAAAGAAAAATCCCTTCGGTCTGCTGCTGCAGCAATTTGCTGCCCCTAGCAAAATGCTGTCCTACACAACTGCCTCCGGTCATGTAGTGATATGGTTGACTTTGATTTTACCCTTTTTACTGCCCAGGTTTCAAGGAGGCTTAGTCACTCTATTGCTATGGCTGCATGTTTGTTTAACGCCATCTGTCAACAAAAATGGAAGGTTCTTAGTACTGAATTGCATATTTATGGCACTGTATTTATTTATAAGATACAATAGCACTAAGAAAGCATTTGAGCTGGCTCAAAAGATCTGGCTATAATCAGTATTTGTGACAAGCTGATACAAAACAACAAATAAAGCAATTGATTCTACTTCTGCTATGGATCACTGGATGCCCTTTGAAAAGTATAACATTCCTTTTCGTCGCTCCATTGTCATGGTGTAAACGCATTTCTTCTTTTAAAGTTTGTTCCATGGACTTGTACGACTTTGGACAAGGGTTAATTTGAATGGCTTGAGAAAGTGATTTGAAATGGTGGGTTATATGGCTGTCCAGGCAAGTGATTCATCCTTGATGGCCCCACTTGGCGTGAAATGAAGAAGTCTTGCTATTGCCTTTTCTATCACACCAGCCACCGGAGTGAGCCCTTACAACAGTCTATCAATGAAGTACAGGTGGCCTGTCATTAATTCTTTATGAAATATACAGCCATTTGGAAATGATCAATGTTAACTGATATTCTTCAGATATGATAGGACATTGCTGTACATGTCTGTAGGCTCCTACAGGACAAGTGAACTGAAGTGGTCACCTCAATCCACCTCGATTGGTGGGGGGTACCCATCTCTGTCTGCCTCCGTGCCTCCATTGCTCCTCCTTCCCCCACTCCCTAGATTGGAAATTGAAGAGGGGGGCAGAGAGGAAGAGGAACCATGTAAGGGAGAAGACTGCTGAGCTAGAACTTTGGAGAGTGGGAGAAGCAGAGACTGGCACAACATCACGTAAGGGCATAGCACTGGGCTGGTCCTGCTGAACCCAGTATAGAATAACAATTAGTATTTCTTTTATATACTGTATTTATATAATTCTACCTGTCCTTGGCCAGCACAAATTTAAACCCAGGTGGCTTACAAAGAATGAAAGCACTTTTTAAATAATGAATCTCTCTCTCTCTCTCTCTCTCTCTCTCTCTCTCTCTCTCTCTCTCTCTCTCTCTCTCTCTCTCTCTCTCTCTCACACACACACACACACACACACACACACAAAGAGAGAGAGAGAGAGAGAGAGAGAGAGAGAGAGAGAGAGAGAGAGAGAGCTGTCATTCTTAAAAAAAAAATCACTGCATGTAAAATGTACATTGGCCAGAATACCCTCAGGTTTATTTGTTTTTCTCCCACTTTAAAAATGATCAAACAATCACACTAATAGTGACATAAAAAGAAACCCATTCACAACTGAAGCCCCTTATCCTTTCGGCCATCTCCAGTGGCAGGAGAAAAGCCCTTACAATGGTTTACAAATAACTGAAGTACAAGTGTCCTGCTGTCCTTAATTTTTATAGAGGAATGCTTACATTCCTCCTTCCTATGCAGGCCCTTTTCCCCAGCATTTCCTTCCCCACATCTCCGATGGGGCTAATTTCTCAGTACTTGGATTCCTAGCTCAACAGGCAAACCTGCACTGAAGAGCATTCATCCCTGAAGGCTTCATTCCGACAAATCCCAAAGTAGCCTCACTCCGATCTGTGTGGTACGAAGGTTTTCTTGTCACACCCAGCAAATCCAGCAGAACTGCAAAGAAGATCCTTCGAACACCGCAGTGCCTGTAACGCAGATGGACACAACAGACCACACAAGTAACAGCCCCAACTAAGTAAAAGTTCTCAGAAGCAGGCAGCAGCCTGTGACCGTGGAGATTAATTACTTCCTCTGCTTCCAAAAAGTCCGTTAAGGAATCTAATCTACAAAAGCGGGCTCTCTTATGCACATTACTCGTCGATTAACATTCCTGGAGTGCATTTAGTTAGCACGACCAGTGAAGAGATGCTCCTCTTGTGAAGAAGAAGCTACAATGGTCCGGTACTAATAACATGATCACACTGGAGTAGCAAAAGGAACGAGTGAAATGGTAAGTTAGGAACGTCCAGCTTTTATTGACAAGTGATACTTTTCACTAGAGTTAGGAGAGGCAGACAGTTTTCAAAGACTTCTAGTCTCTAAAACTTATATTGAGAGCCGTTGTGATGTAGGAGTAGAGTGTTGAATGTGCGAGTCCTGGGTTCAAATCCATGAAATGCTTGGGGCCACCTTGGGCAGCCAGGCCAAACACTATTTCTAAAACCTAACCTACATCACAGGATTCTTCTGAGAATATCAGATGACCTCATGTCACCTGAGCATTCATTTTCCGGTAGCTGACAACGATAAGTTCTAGATTCTGACCAACATGGTTTAAGCCCTGGAATCCTGAACAGTTGGCCAGTACCAAAATCTTCTCCCTATGCACTTGAGAATAGTAGCAGCTGATTGGTCCTAATCAGAACCCCCAGATAAATTTTATTTGTCTTTTAGAAACTCATTTGGCTTCTCTTGAAATGTCTCAGATGGGAAAAACCCTGAAATGTGCTTTTAATTTCAGGCTGTGTGACATTTTGATGCCAATCTTACATTTGATTAAGGTTTCCATATTATTCAGAAGACCAGGTTTTAACTGGGTTCTAGACATCCCACCCAGGGCTCATTTGGACCTTTAGCTGTCCCAAATTCTGGTACTTGTACAAGCCAAGCTAGGAAGCAAATTGTGCAGGCAGTATTCTGTCCAATGTTTAGTGTTAGCTGCTCTACCACCACCACCCTTTCTTTTCTTTCTTTAAGCCAATGAGGGAAGCCAGAATGATGATTGACATTAAGGGAAGCCATGCTATGATAGACACAAAAATCACTAGAGCAGCGGTTCTCAAAGTTCGCGGGGAGAACTTTGAGTGTTTGCAGGGGCGGGGCCAACAGCGGCGGCCTACCTGGTTTTCACCTACCTGGTTTGTGCCTCAGTTCTCCATGTTACACCACAGAGGATTGATCTAGCCACAGGAGAACCAATCTGCCCTAAGAGAGTTATATTTTTAAACAATCACAGTTCTCTGAAATAATTTATTGGTTTTACCACCTGCTGAGTTTTGGAGGAGCCCTATGCTTCTGATGATTTTGGCTATCAGACATTTTGTAAGCATAGCTAGCTAAAAATCCTATTTAATTGTATGCCTGGAATATATTAAGAACTAGTCCGTTACTGCTGTGTACAAGAGTGATTAGTTTGCTGCCAAATAACAGGGATTTTTCTGTTTTCATTTAAAGGATTGAAGATTTATTATTTTGCATTTGAAAATTGTTTAAAGAGAGAGAGATTCAATGCTGCACACTTTGATAATTTTAAATACATATCAAGCCACTGTGTTTTAATCTAAAGTACTGAAACATTGGCTGTTTCTCTGGATTAGTCTACAAGTTCAAATAGAATGCCAAACCCATACTTGTGATAAGATTAATCATGAAATCTTCCTTAAGGATTGAAATATTTTTGAAATTGTACTAACTTTTTCATCTCTCACATTGTGTATGCATGATCGCCATATTCTGCAAATATTATCAAAGAGAATAATGAGTTTGTAGGTGAACCATTAAGTCTGTTGCTTGTCCTGTAAGCTGTGTATAACACAAGAGAATGTAACATAATATATTGGGCCAATTCAGATCGTATATCCGATCTACCCACTCACTACACTATCTAAAGCAAGGATACACATGTCCTACTCACACCACTTGTTCAGCACCTGTTCCAACCCACAAATTCACGTGGGGATGGAGCACCCAAACTGCCCCCAACATGAGTATGAAGGGCAGGATGGCAGGCTGGGAGAGGGAAAAGGAAGAAAGCATCCTTTCAATTTTAACCATATTCAATCACAGCCAATCAGTTAATGTGGATGAGGGGAATTAAAATATGAAAAAGCCATCAAATGCTAACCATCGGTGCCACTAACCACCCGAATGGTCAACTAGCTATTTATTCAAGGGTACATCATTTAACTTGCTTGCACTATGAATCAGTTCAGTGGTTACCAGTCTATGGTAGAGGAACCCATTATCAATGGTACAGAGCTGGTTTCCACAACAGAGTGCCTGAACTAGCCCTGGCATTCACAAGAGCTGTTCAAGAGTGTGGAGAACAAAGATCAGCAACTTGATGCTATTGATGCTATTCTACAGTATGGGGTGGAGCAAACTGCACGTATTTCCTTACCTCTTTTCTCTTATCCAGTGTGATTTTTTCCTCCCTGGGGGTTCTTTGCAAGGGAGGAGGGCCATCAGAGCTACGTTACCTAAGGATGCAGTGTAATGTGTAGCTTCTCCCTTAGCTTCAATTGTAGCAGTGTGATTCCTGGCAGATAGGCAGCATAAATACTCAGGGACAGAGGATAAGACATTGTGACTTGCCTTGGATCACTTTCTGGGTTCATGGCAGAAGACAAATTCAGCCTGGGGACGTCATGCTGCATAGTTAGCCATTACGCTAAACTTGAGTAATATATTGATCTCATCTACAGACATTCTGGCTAGTGCTAGCTCTACGTTAGGGGAGACTTTGGGCACGATGCTCTTTGTGGTACCTCCTGCCAGGGATGTGGATCAAGTCTCTGACTCCAAGTCTCGAGTCAAGTCACAAGTCTTTGCCCCAAAGTCCCAAGTCTCTGGTTGCTCGTCGTGAGTCCCTTATCTATTTAACGGGGAAAATGGGTTTAAACCTAAATAAAATTTGACTTGTCGTAAAAGGCTCCAAGTCTTGAGTCAAGTCTTTCGGGTCCTTTACAATCGCCGAGTCAAATCCGAGTCAAGTCATTGACGTGACTTGAGTCCGACTCAAGTCCGAGTCAATAGACTCAAGTCTACATCACTGCCTCCTGCCTTCCAGCAGACCCCCCTACACACACACACACACACACACACACACACACACCACTGCACTCCTCATTGCCACTGATGCTGCCTGCTCTCTTGTCCAGAGAGCTAACAGGAGGCAAGCAAGAACACAAGTGGCAACAGAGAAGAGGAGGAATAGTGGCCACTGGCACCACACACACCAGAAGAGGGAAAAGTCAAGGTGAGTGATACTGAACCATTCACCTACCCACTGGGAAGCCAGTGGCAATGGCAGCAAGAAGTAAGCCATTGGGGAAAGAAGTAAGCCACAGGGGGCTATTTCTGCGGCCTTGGTGTCTACCTCCAAAATGCTGTCGCTTGCACCAGCCCTGACTTCAGCCTTTGACATCACTCATGCAGGTTAAAATCACTACACCACTTACCCTGAATAAAATGGAAGGGGAACCACTCACAATCGTGAGGACAAACGGTATTGGTAGAATCCAGCCTATGTTCAGGGGCTGTGTAAACATCACTGAAGAAGTGAATGTGAGTTGGCGGGGGCTGAAGATGCTATTGTAATACCCCCTATCAGGAACATCAGTGGACATTCATTACCCCCTTATTGAGACAGCTAGTGTAAACTGGGAGACAGGGTAACACACCTGGAGTAATAGGTCTGTTTCAGTGTGAACATTCTGCAAATCCATTCTTCATTCTAAATTATTCAAAGTTAATTGGCTATTCTGTTGCTTTGTGAAGGTCTTTAGGTTATGTGTTTGTTGCTTTTGTTGGTGTCGAAACCTATGTTCAGGCGTCCAGATTTAAATGTCAGAAAGAAGAAATGCTGCGTCTTTTTATATTAATTTGGGCTGTTAGTTTACATTCTGAATACAGTTGAATCCAAATTACTTGGACTCCTACTATGAGAGCCTCTCTTTCTAATGAACCGTCACTGCAGCCACCCGTTCTATTGATTCTCAATTCTCCAGATTCCCAATTATGCAAACATAATTGGTGCTACACAAACAGGGAAGATAATCAGATTCAATATGCTGCATTGGACTAAGCCTCCATCAGTTCTTGCTTTGACTCTCGACCACAAGGGTCCTGAGAAGCTTTTTCTTGGTATCTGCTCCCTCACACCCTGCCTTCTTTCCATGCTGCCTCCTTCAACCCAAAGGTTCTAGTTTCTCAAACTGCAGGGTGCCACACTCACACCAGGGCTCTCACAGAATGGACCAAACTGAAATGCAAGATCATGAAAGTCTTCTTGGGACAGACTGTAAGAAGGCTCTAAAAAGGTAGAGGTGACCCCTGACAATTAAGTCCAGTCGTGTCTGACTCTAGGGTGTGGTGCTCATCCCCATTTCAAAGCCGAAGAGCCAGCGTTGTCCGAAGACGCCTCCGTGGTCATGTGGCCGGCATGACTCTCCTTGCCACAGCGCATAGCATGCAGCTGGAACACGGAGCGCTGTTTACCTTCCCACAAGCGGTACCCATTTATCTACTCGCATTATCATGCTTTGGAACTGCTAGGTTGGCAGGAGTTGGCCAAGCAACGAGAGCTCACCCCGTCTCAGATTCGAACTGCCGACCTTTCAATCAACAGCTCATTGAGATGCCTCCAGGTTCAGGCCAGATACAAGCTTTCGGGGGCTGATGATGCTTGCCTCAGAAGAAGAGGCATATTAGTACGAGCCCTGATTTTTTCTGAAGATTCCTGGATTTACACACGCTATCCTTATTACACGCTATCCTTATTATCCTTATTACATTATCCTTATTTTTCTGAAGATTCCTGGATTTACACACGCTAAACTACTGACAAGGAAGAAAGGTTATGGACTTGTTTGCCTTTTATTAAGGGGGTAATGGATAAGATTGCCTGCATTCTTAAACAAGGAAATGTTAGGACAATTTTTAAACCGACTAACAAAGTTGAACAGTTGCTGAACAACCCTAAGGATAAAAGACCGCCTCTTTCCAATCCCGGGATTTATAGTATTCCATGTTCCTGTGGAAAAGAATATATCGGTTTAACGCAAAGAAGTATTAACACCAGAATTAAGGAGCATGAAAGATCTGTCAGACTGGTACATCCTGAGTTATCTTCTGTGGCTGAACATGCTCTTTCCGCAGGACACACCATTCAATTCAAGGACACCAGCAGCTTAAGAACAGAAAGCAGATCTACCATTCTCAGGAACTTGGAAGCTATAGAGATCAGTAAGAAACCTGTCCAATCGCTGATTAATAGGCAACAGGACCTAAGTTTTATCAATAAAATCTGGTTGCCTGTTATACAAAGGCAAGCTCCGGAACGACGGAGCGTTGGGAGCAGGCCAGCACGGAGTTCAAATGAGGACATGGATTGCAACCTGACAGCTGTGGAGAAAGGGGAGGTCTGAAGCTGTTCCGTGTCTAAGTGATCTAACTCCTGGTCTAAGTACTGGAAGCAGTTACCAACTTTATTTGCTTCCTTGCAGGATCAGTCTCTATTAAGCTAACTTAGTGTAACAGGTCACTGAACTAGGATTGAACTAGGATTGAACTGCACTGAACTAGGATTCCCCGCCCCTTCTCTTTGTGAAGTATATAGGAAGGAAGCGCCCTTACTGTTTCACCATCTATCAATCCTCGGATTGCCCTGGAAAATGTTTCTGCAGTAAGAAACGAAACGTCGGGATACTTTTCTAGCCCAGCTGTGGATTTTAATAATCTCAGTCCATGAGTGTTGACTCTAATGATTTGGATAAGACGCTTGTGGTTTTGGACATTGTTTTTATCTTTGCTGGATTTTCTATTTTTGTACATGGCTGATTTACTCGTACATCCTACTTCGTTGAATCACTTCAGTGTTTCTTTTGTGAATATCTCACATAGCCCTCGGAGAGTGCTTGCAAATGATCTGCTCAGAATTATTCACAGAAGTCATTTGATGAATAAATTAAAAGCGGTGTTTGTGGGGGGCAAATGAGATGGACAGTGTAGAAAAAGATGGGAAATATCATGGAATGAGTGATTTGTATAAATTATTCATCCTGGTGCTCTGAGTACCGGAACAAATTTAAAACCCACTCAAAGAAGCACCCAGCTTTTACCATGTGTGTGTGGAGGGGGGGGGCTGTAGTAATTTTAATCTAATGAGAAATGAACATTTGCAAACCAATTTTGCTGAGAAAAGCCTGATTCTCTTTCCTCAAGTGTCTTCAGAATACTGGAAGTCAGTCGAAACCTAGGCATGTCAATTTTTCTTGCAATATATAATTCATTTAGGTGATGGGGTTTTATGTCTTGAAAGGTCTTACTTTTCTCTGTTGCTGCTGCTTTCAAAGTAGACAATTAACGTCCAATCCTATCCCCCACCATCTTCCGCCATACAGCCCCGCTGATGGAGTACGTGCAGTATACAATGGCAGGGAGGAAGGGGTGATCTGACTGCCAGTGAGAGGTAAGTAAAGAGCCAGGATGGTGTAGTGGTTTGGGAGTCAGACTTAGACCTGGAAGATCCAGGTTCAAATCCCCGCTCAGCCACGAAGCTTCCTGGGTGACCTTGGGCCAGTCACTATCTCTCAGCCCCACCTACCTCACAGGGTTGTTGTGAGGACAAAAGGAGGGGAGGAAATATGTAGAGTTTTATCTCTGAGCTCCTTGGAGGAAGGGCAGTATAAAAAATGTGAAAAATAAAATAAATAATAAAAATATATTTTACTTACCTCCCAGTAGGCTGCTTGGTCACCAGTGGGTCTCCTCAGGCCCACACCAGCTATTTTGCTGGCACAAGTCCGAGGAGAGGAAGGGGTGTGTCAGGCTGGAAAAGCAGGGATAGGATCCTGGCACACGCTGTTGTTGCCGAGATCCACCTCGCAGCATCCCAAGAGGGTGCAAACTAATATCGTTAACTAATCCAGAAAAAAACCAGTATCCCCTGGCTCTTTATACATAATCACTAAATAACATTACAATCCTCACATTCCCAAAAGCATGACATGGGGGAATCGATTCATGAAGCATTCTGAGAATTCTTACATTCTAGGTAATTATAGGGCAAAGTGTAATTAATTATACTTCAATTATCTGGATTATAATTTTTAAACAGTAAATGACATATTTATTTATTTATTTTTAAAAAATTATATCCCGCCTTATCCTATGCCGAGGCAAATGCATTACATAGCATTACCTTATGGCAAACATAGCATTACCTTATGGAATTTATTACCCCATGGCAAACAGGCAAACATAGCATTACCTTATGGAATTTTTACCTTTTTTAAAAGTTGGGTAAAAGCATTACCTCCATGAGCACATCATAAGTGGCCACCATCTGCTTGGTGCTGTGCCACTCTGCACATGCACTGGCACTCTGGGGCTCCTCGAGGCTCTGTTTTGGCATGTAAAGGGCTCTGGAGACCAAAAGGTTTGAGAACTGTTGCTTTTTAGAACATAGATGGGCAAGAAAGAGTCGAGCTAATTCCAGCCCTCAGCTGCTTCTCTTTGGAATATCACCCTTCCTGAAGAAGCTGCTATTCCATAGACAAGAACAATCATCAGATTTTATTTCTTAGTTTGCACTGAGACTCAGAGAACATTGTTGACTGTTCTGTATCTCTAAGGTTCTACTTGCATTTTAAAAAGTTGGGACAAGATCCTGTGAGAATTCTAGATTTGCACCATGACCCCATGCTCCGGGTCCCCATTTAAATGTGAGTACACAGGAAGAAAGAGAGGGGCATGAGAGAGGGGTAAAGGGGGTAAATTGTACCTGGGCCCAGGGTCAAAAAGGGGACCCTGGAGCCAATGGAGGGGCCACAGAAATTTCCTGGGATCTCAGTTGGCCTCATGGAGAGTGAAAGACAGTGGCCAGGCCAGGATCTCCCGAGCGGGCAGACCTAGGCGCCGCATGGGGAAGCCTGGTAGACCTGTGCTCTAGAGATGCTTTTCCTGCTATTGCTGCCCACCCTGTTTTACCCCCTTCCGCTTTAAGAAGGGGCCCAAAAGAAACTTTGTACCCCCTGATAAAATTCTCCTCAGAGGACCTGGAGAGGGGTATTGTGCGTTTAGAAGTAGAGATGAGTGCTGACATGGTTCCCAGCACAATGGGATTCAGATCCTGCTCAAAGCTTGTAGGCACCAGTGCAGAATTCAGAGAGTGAATACCGTATTGTCCCGAGTATAAGACGCACCTGATTATAAGACGCACCCTTAAAGTTTGGTGCTATCAAAAAAATTTAATTAAATCACTGGCATTAAATTGCAACAGCCTGATTATAAGACGCACCCCTAGTTTAAAAACTTAAATTAGGAGAAAAAAGTGAGTCTTATACTCAGACCAATACGGTAATAAGAATAGGCACCATGCAAATGCAGAGAAAAGTAATCCCTGGATGCCCCAGTGTTTGATGGAATCCAGAGCTGTTAAAAAACACACACACAGAGAACTGTATGTCAGCCGCCCGCACACATCACTACCAGCTCCAACCCAATCCCCAGTGCTGTCAAACACTGACTCAGAGAAGAGAAAAAGGGTTGCTTATTTATCTCTATCCACAAGGATTGACTGGGGTGGTGGTGGGGGGGGGAGAGAAGGATACTGTTCTTTATGCTTTCCCCACACTTCCTGCCTTGATCCTTTCCCCATGGCATTTCTCAAGTCGGTGTCTAGCTATTTCAGGGTCAGAATCAGACCATTCCGAGTCTTTTCTGTTAAGCTTTTCTTTAAATGGTAATGAAGACACAGCGCAGATTCGACGCTTAGCACCTGGGGATAGAAAGGGCGTTCTGTTTTCTCTACACAGGAGCAGTGATTTCTAGACTACAAATGGACAGCAGTTCAGTGGCCACATTATTGAAACATCGACAAACATAGATACATTAAGCATGCATTTGCATCCATAAGCCTTTTCATTCGTACCTCAGTGGCCGGTGTGTGTGTGTGTGTGTGTGTGTGTGTGTGTGTGTGTGTGTGTGTGTGTGTGTGTGTGTGTGTGTGTGTGTGTTTGTTTGTTTGTTTGTTTGTTTTAGTGTTCTGTCTCTATCTGAATGGTGATGGCACTGAATAGTGATGCCACCGCTCTTGGAATTCGTTGATATAACTTGGTGCATGGAGAGTATACTTTGTGGAGTTTCTCAACTGATCTTAACCACTGGGGTCCCAATCCAGCTTTAGAGACAGGTTGCATAGAACAACCATTTAGCACTGGATGGAGATATGCTCTCAAAAGCACGTTCATCCCCTTCAGCAGGTTCCAGAAAGGGGTGGGAATACACGTCCATATCTGTAGCTGCATTGGCTATGCATGCAGAAGGTTGATTCTATGGGTCCACAAATCTCCCTTGCAAGGTTAGAGCAACTGACAAGCTTGTTGTACCTGTTCTATGGCCATCAACATCCACCAAGGGTTAAGTTAACTAGCAAAACTCCAACACTGTTTACAGTTGTCTACATGTTGCCAAAAACAGAAGGAGATTGTAAGAAATGAACAGGAGGGAAGCATATAATTATCCACTAGTTACTAGAAACTATTTCAGATGTCTACTGCATTCCTGAAGGTCTTTCACAAACTTTTACTTAGAGCTGCATCCATTTTTTGCCTGTGAACAATTTAGGGTGAAAACTTGATTTTGACAGGTTCCCCCAACCTTTCTTCCATGCTTTCATACTTTTTTAAATACCTGCTTACAGCCATTGTGCTTCCAATCTGCTGCTCTGCTTCAGTGTCCCTCCTTTTTGTTTAATTTGAAAGGGCTTCTTCATGACATGATCCCAACCAATCAGGGATTAAATCATAAGTGTGATGATGTGCCTAGAGCTATGTAGCCAGTCAGATTTGATCATGACATTGAGGGCCAACAAAGCTAATTGTTTACTCTCACTCTGAATGGGGGGGGGGGAGAGAATGCATCAGCTGGTTGTTGCAGCAAGAGCCTAACACTTTCCTTTCTCCCTGCAAACACTTCTGTGTCCCAAAAAAGTTTCAAAAAGAAAGGGGAAACTTTCAGGGGAATGCTTACCCCACTTTTTGCTCAGTGCTGATTTTCTTGTGGTTTTCCTTTAGACGCATTTTTGTTAACACTGCTTTTGAGAACGTAGTATTTTGGCTGCCCTAGCTACTAGGACTTCATGCACTAGAACCTGAAACAGGGATGTTTTCATTGCAACATTTGAAAACAGATGGATCAATAAACCACTGTGCCTTTGCTCTCTCTCCTTAAGACCCAGCTATTCATTACCTAAACAGATGGAACCCAACCCATGTGCTAGTAATGATGGGATAGACAATGGCACACACACCAGCCAAAAGCCCCACAACATCATTGCTGGCTCGCTCCATTCATTGTGGTCTGTCTCTGCATTGATTTCATTTGTTAAAGACCTGCCTGTTCTCAGGGCCCAGAGCATCTTCTGAAAAGGATTTGGAGGCTGACTTCCTGCAAATTTTCATCCTGAGTGGCTCCAAATTTTATTTTATTTTTTGGTAAAGTCCATTTTGCATGCTCTTTTCACAATTTTGCTCTTATCGGACGCCTACAGGTTTTTCTCCAGGACAATGACATTTGCAAGAACCAGACCATGACATCCAATAATTTTCTGAGGCATTGTGAAAGCCTTCTCTAGGCATTGAAAATGGGGGAGAAAAACCAGCCTGTATTTGTCTACTTTATGCCCTTTTTAGTGCTCTCACTTAGTGTAAATAGGGCTATTTACATGAAAATGGTAATGCTTATTAAGTCAGAATAAGAGATAGGCAAAAATGTAGCAATTCTGCACAGAAAGGAAAGGCGCAGAACATTCCTCACAGACCAGGGTTCTTGCAAGTTTATATCCTGTTTCCTGACATGTACGTACTATTTCACTGACTAGAAAATTGCTATAATTCAAAAACAAACAAACAAATCAAAACGTCTCACATTGCATCCATCTTTTGGCAACCTGAATATTGAGAAATACGTGTCAAAAACTCAATAGCAAGAACAGAGCTGAGTTTCAGCGACCACTCATTCAAAGCCATTGGGTCACCCACAACTTGCCATCCAAGTTTTGTAGCATTTTTTTCACACAGGTGGTTGGGGGAGAAACTTAAGCTTCTCAGGAACATATCCCAAAATGCACTGCAAATGATCCCGGCAGGGTGTGATCCAGTTAGTGTAACAATGTTTTTATTTCAGATATTGAGAACCACGTCGTTTCCTAATCTCAAAGTCGGGGGTCTAAGATTACCATCAATATGAAATAATCAGGGCAAATCCACTAAAACCATACAACACATCAGCCCCACAACTCATCAAGATATAAAATAAAGCAAACAGTCTTTATAGTCTGCAAATATGAATAATAATAATTATACTAACAACAACAATAGCATCAAAAATCAACCAGTCCTCACTTGCCTCAAGGGCTGGAGCAATGAGGAAAACCAGTTGCCCAGATTGATAGCAAGTGGTGTGTAGGCACACATAGGAAGAGGCAGTCTTTTTATGAACCTGAGATGACTGGCAGTGGATTTGGAACCCTACTGAATGTTGCTGTGGCTCCCTTCAAACACAACTGCCACCATATAGGAGTCTCTCTCTCTCTCTCTCTCTCTCTCTCTCTCTCTCTCTCTCTCTCTCTCTCTCTCTCTCACACACACACACACACACACACACACACACACACACACACACACACACACACACACACACACAGAGTCCATGAGGCTGACTAAAATGGTCATCGCAGGTAGCAAATTGGAGGAGTGCTCACCCTCCATCTGTCACTTTGCTCCATTGCTCTCCTCCTTCTCCCATTCCCTGGGCTGGAAAAGGAAGAGGGGGACAGAGTGGAAGAGGAAGTGTGGAGGAGAGTGTTGGGTGAGATGTTCTATTCCACTACTCTCCTTCATACTTCCTCCTCTGCTCCATCTTCTTTTTCCAGTCCAGAGAGTGGTGCATCACCAGTTAAGGAAAGGGCAGTACAGTATTTGTAATGCTGTCTTAGGCACCAGGAGGTATTGTGCCAGCCCTGCCCACATGACTGAAGTCTGCAGCATGAATAATGCGGCCACACCAGAAGGGCTGATCGTCCGGATCTTTTCCACCCAACAACGGGAGTCCTGCTTGCTCCAGCATGTAGTGGCACAGGGCAACAAGGTGGCTGAGGGAAGAAATGGTCAGGAGAAACCACTTCCTTGGAGAGAGAGGGCACAAAATGAATGGGCTAAAATTTTCCATTGTGTCTTACGTTTCGGAATGTGTTCAATGGGGGTTATAGTTCCTCAGGATTTGCTTGCATACAATCATTTCCTCATTTAGGAAAAAAAAACCAGTGTTTTTAAAAACCGTTGAACTGTCTAGATCTGTAGAATGGTGGAGGATACTTTCAGGCGTTCCACATGGTCAGAGTTTCAACCAAAGGGCTGTTAGTTCAAACAGTTCAAAGGGCTGTTAGTTCAGACATATTCTGAACTGATGCAAAATAATGTTCCTTTTAGGTTGAATGCATGCAATTTAATGTGAGAAGCTGTGACTGTGTGCTGTCCGGAAATCCCTGCAGACTGCTGCAGACATGCAATGCTTTGCCTTAGTTAGAGGTTTGATGAAGGGGCTGGGAAACATCCTTGGAACTCTGATCATTCTTGCACATTCAGCCCTTGGCTTGACAGCAGCTGATGGGGATGGGAGAAATCTAAGCTTTCATCCGAACAGAACACTCTTCTGTCCAAAAAGCTCATACGCCATTCCATCTTTCAAAACAACACTCCGCAAATATACCGGTAACTAGAGATCCACCATAGTGGAACAAACCAGGGATATTTTAGGTTAATCCTGTCCTAGTTTGTGCTGCCATTTCCTGCATTGTAAGGATCCCATTCCTTGATCCACTAAGAGAAGCAATACATGTTTGACACTGACTAGCTTTCCTTGTGATGCTCTCAGAACAGGCTTCATGAAGGTCATTTCTCCCCCACCCCCTTTCCCAGCTGCAGCCCCCTGTGTCCTCTGAAAAGCCATTATGGAGGGTCAGGGGATCCTCAACAGTAGTTTGAGATGCTCAGATGCAGCATGGGAGTCTGGAGATTGAGGGAAGAAACCTCCAGAAACGTTTTGGGAAAATCTCCTCTCTTCCTGTAGCCCCGTGCACAGCACCTTATGCTGTTTCCAAGGGTTTCCCAACCTTCAGGAATGGCATATTGGGGGAGATCAGGAAAATGCAGCCAGGAGGAGGACTAGGAAAAATGACCTGCATGTGTGCTGTTGTGTTGTAAGTGCACCATTATTGAGGCAGCTACCCACTGAAACATCTAGCTGACAATCCGGCCACAGCTAAGCACCTTTAAGGCACTTACTTGGATGTAAAAGCCACTGGAATTGGACTTGTTAAAAAGCAGAAGTGTCAAACAGAAGATATGGACCAGATATGGCCCCCAGAAGCTCTTTATCCGGCTCATGTGATCTTTAGGCTCTCCCAGCGCCGCTCTTTCAGCAGTGCTGTTTCTGCTGAGGATCTGGGAGGTAGAGATGGAAGGAGGCCTCAGAAGGCAAGAAACACTACAGGGGGGCAGGCCAAGAGGGGTGAAAAGGGGAGAAACTGCAGCTGCGCTGGGAGAGCCCAATTATCATGCAGGCCACTGGCCACCCTTTCAGCAGTGCCGCTTCTGCTGAGGCATCATTTCAGAACACCTCCCCAGGGCTATTCAGAGGAATTTTATCAGGGGGTACAAAGTTTCTTTTGGGCCCCTTTCCTACATATGAATTTGGCTCCTGGCCCCCCCTTTTTTGCTCCTGGTTCCCCTTTTTGACCCATTTTTCGCCCTGGGCCCGGGTACAAATTACCCCCTTAACCCCCCTCTCAGAGCCCCTGCACCTCCCAGCTGATGAGCTGCGAAGTAATACCTCAGAAGAAGAAGCACTGTTGAAAGGGCAGCCCACGTGATAATTGGGCTCTCCTATCTCTTGAAAATATGATCAAGAGTTGCATATTTTTTCTTCTGTCAATCAAAAATCAAACAAACCACCAAACGATGTTCACCTCTGACACTCCCTTCCTGTTGACTTGGCAATGGAACCCTCTCTGTTAGCCTTTCGGGGGTGGGGTGGGTGGGATGGGACTCAAGGCCTTTTTCTCCCATTCTCTCTCTTCACTTCTATGATTTCTTGGTTTGGTTTCTGCTGTCATTTTACTATTGCGGTGGTTGCTGTCTGGTTTTGCAGCTGGTTTTTTGTATTGTATTGGCATTTGACTGAATTTGGTTGTATTTGATTGCATTGGATAGATGCTTGTCCCTTGGGACTTTTGTTATGGATAGGAAAGGTGGAGTATAAATGGTTTAAAGTAAATAAATTGGCAAACTGGCCCAATGGAGAGAGACATTCACACATCTAATAACTGAAAGTCATTCAAATAGAAGTAACCACCTCTTCCGCTAGTGCGCAACCTGAGGCTAAATCCACACTGCCCTGCCCTGTGTCAGGCAAGAGGGTATGCATCACTTCAGCTAACCAAATAACAATGGAAGAGCATGGAGCAAGTTGTCTGTGGATGTCAGGTAGGCTCCTCCCTCCCTCCCTCCCTCCCTCCCTCACACACACACACACACACACACACACACACACACACACACACACACACACGCCAGCAGGCAGAGAGAAAAATGGAATTGTCCAGGTAATATGGAATTTGACAAGATATTTGATCAAACTTTAAAATAAAGCTACCGTCCACCACGATAATGGATGCACCTTTAGATATGGATAGGCGTGCCTATCTCTATCCAGAGCTCCTATTTACTGTGTAAGAGTAGAGCAGTATCCTGACCCTAAATCTAGATGAATCCTTTTTCAAACAGGTCGGATATTGTTGCCTAATATAAAATGGCATTTCTCTCTTCTTTGTCAAAGTTTGCCCTTTAGTTTGTGGCCAGGGCAACTTCCCTTCAGATCTCTGAGTGCCATTCCACCAGTCTCAGCAACAGGACTTGCAAAGGATCCAAAGCTTGTGTGTTACCTTTGATCTACAGGTGTCTTTGTTCATTCAAAGACATCAAGCTGTTTGCTTTTCTTTTTTTCGTAGCTTTGCTGAGCTGAAATAGAGTTAAAACTTTTTTCACTTTTATTTAAAAGGTTCTTAAAAGTAGAAAAATTGATTTAGACATAATGTATTCAGCAACAAGCAGAAACACCTGATGTCCACCATATGTTTTTGGTTGCACATAACTAATGGGAATTTATATTTTTTTTAAAAAACATATCCAGGGGGAACCAGTCACTACTTTCTTTGGTATGCAAGGCATCTGCTCAATACCAGCTTAGTCATGGACTCGGGTGGCCTTGGACAAGTCTCTCGGCCTCAATTACCCAGTCTGTAAAATAGGAATTCTAACCATCTGTCTCCCAGATTTATTGCAAAACAGAGAGCAGTTTTTAAAAGTTATTAGGCTACCAATGGCAATCCTATTACTCCAACTGTTCTAGTCTTTGCATCTCATTAAGGCCATTGTTGGAGGTTTTGTGACAAGGCCTGAGGCTGTAGGTAATACTCCCTCTAGTGGGTC
Source organism: Plestiodon gilberti rubricaudatus (assembly GCA_026170595.1). Classification (NCBI taxonomy): domain Eukaryota; kingdom Metazoa; phylum Chordata; class Lepidosauria; order Squamata; family Scincidae; genus Plestiodon; species Plestiodon gilberti. The sequence goes on from JANXHW010000005.1 coordinate 115,337,150, forward strand.
TCCGCCAATGTGCAGACCCTTTCAGCTGCCTCACCAGCGCCCACGGCATTTCTGGATGTATGGTAATAATGTCACACATCACTGCCAGACTTCCAGGAACGCTGAGCTCCGAGCTATGTGGAGCTCATCTTGCCAGTGCGTTGAGCTGCACAGCCATGCAGCTTAAAGGGAGCAGTGGCTATAGGATCAAGTGTTTAGTACCATATATCTCTATCCTGTCTTTTCTCAGGGAGTCATCCCATTTTAGCTGCTTCACAAATAGTCTGGTTGATACCAACAGATAATTAAGCCATTGACCTGTTCAGATATTATTTTGCCAATCCGGAACCATAACAATGCCTTCAACTGGAATCCCATACACTTTCCTGGGCATACATCCTACTGAATTCAATATGACTTCTCTGAGTAGTCATGCATAGGACTGCACCATTAACTATGTTGAGCATTCATTCATTAGGTGGCCAACCAACCAGGAAGGTACAGCCAGTTCAGTATTTTGTCCTTGGGCCAACTGCCAGATTTTCAATATCATTTTCACTCCAGGTGCATGATTGAAGCATATACTCTAAAATCAAGCATACATGTGCACTATGGAGCCAAACTGTTGACCCCAACTGCGATGAGAGCTGCTGGGATTTCTAGAGGAGGTTGCTTCTTCCTGGTTCTTAGTCAAAAGCACACAAAGCTACTTATAGAGGAAGGCCAGAAGAATGACTAGGAAAAGGTCACTCTCTCTTCAGGAAAGCCTCAGCAAGCTGCCAGTCACTGTCTCAAGAGCAAACACAAGAAGCTGGTCAAATGGCCTGCCAGTAGCGTCGCTGGACGTGGGGTGGAATGCTAAGTTCCACAGTGTGCTGACCTCTGTTACTCACTGGGAGGGAGACTTCCTGCGCGTTGCCTTCGCCCCACTGAATGGCTCCGAAGGCGAGGGGGTGGGGCCACCTCATGCCGGTGAGTAATGGAGGTCAGTGCGCTGCAAAACGTAGCATCGGTTCCGCCCCACCTCCAGCGACACTACTGTGTGGCCTACAGAGAGAGGACAACAGAAGCAAATTGTCTCCTTGCTGTGGAGAAGCAAACTGAAACCTTGGCATTGCAGTTTTAAAGTTGCAGATTGGAAACCCCAGCCAGCACTCTGAAGCATGTTCAAGTCTCACTAACCTGCTACTTGGAGAATAAGAACACACAGGGTTGCTGAGCTACTTCTGGAATTGCTGCAGTTAAAATTTGCAAGAGGCAAGGCAGACTTTGGAACATCTGGGGAGAAGGAAACTGATCTTATGCCTTCCCCCAATAAACATGTGAGAGAAGTGATTTGGAATAATATTGGGCCACGTTTACCGATAATCCAATCATTGTTGTTGTTCAGTCGTTAAGTCGTGTCCGACCCTTCATGATCCCATGAACCACATCCCGCCAGGCCTTCCTGTCCTCCACTATCTCCCTGAGTTCACTCATTTTCATGTTCGTTGCATCGGTGATGCTGTCTAACCATCTCATCCTTTGCCTTCCCCTTCTCCTTTTGCCTTCAATCTTTCCCAGCATCAGAGTCTTCTCCAGAGAGTCCTCTCTTCGCATTAGGTGGCCAAAATATTTGAGCTTCAGCCTCAGTACCTGTCCTTCCAGGGAACAGTCAGGCTTGATTTCATTGAGGATTGACTGATTTGATCTCCTAGCAGTCCAAGGGACTCTCAGGAGTCTTCTCCAGCACCACAGTTCAAAAGCATCTATTCTTCGGCGCTCAGCCTTCCTTATGGTCCAACTCTCGCAACCATACATTGCTACTGGGAACACCATCGCCCTGACTATACGAACTTTTGTTGGCATGGTGATATCTCTGCTTTTTATTATGCTGTCTAAGTTTGCCATAGCGTTCCTCCCAAGGAGTAAGCGTCTTTTAATTTCATGGCTGCTGTCTCCATCTGCAGTGATCTTGGAGCCCAGAAAAGTAAAATCTGTTACTGCTTCCATTTCTGCCCCTTCTATTTGCCAGGAATTGATGGGACCAGATGCCATGATCTTAGTTTTATTAATGTTGAGTTTCAAGCCAACTTTTACACTCTCCTCTTTCACTCTTATCAAGAGGCTCTTTAGTTCTTCTTCACTTTCTGCCATTAGGGTGGTATCGTCTGCATATCTGAGGTTGTTGATATTTCTCCCGGCAATCTTGATTCCGGCTTGCGATTCATTCAGCCCTGCATTTCTCATAATGTACTCTGCATATGTTAAATAAGCAGGATGACAATATACAGCCTTGCCGTACTCCCTTCCCAATTTTGAACCAATCAGTTGTTCCATGGCCGGTTCGAACTGTTGCTTCTTGACCCGCATACAGGTTTCTCAGGAGACAGGTAAGGTGGTCTGGTCATCCAATCCAATCATGCATATCAACAAATCAGCAGTGAGTCCTGCCTCAAACTCCTCCCACTTTAGTACGGGCTTCTAACCTAGATGAGGCCAAACTATTGCCTCTTCACTTTTTGGGTGTTCCCATCCTGACTCAAAGCTGCAGGCCATCAATTGACAGCCCAAACCTATCAACACCACCCCCCTAGGGGTTGCAGAAGCTGAATTGCACAGCCTCCTCCAGACTGGAAAGCATTTGAGGTTGGTTTTACAATCCAGTCCCAGGGATTACTGGCCAGAGTCCCTGAGCATCTAGGGGTGGTGAAAAATTCCTACCCAGCTCTGAAAGGCAACCAGCTAGTCTCCGATTCCACATTGGGTGGGTGGGTGGGGGCAAAGACACAAGGCAAACTGAGGGAGAAAACAGGTGAGCAACTGCAATGGCTGCTAAGCCCAGGCCACTCCCACAAAACACTCAGTAGGGTGCAAGGATTGGCTCCCTTGCCTCAAGAAATGGGGGCAGGACAAAAAAGGTCACTGCCACCAAAGGGGGGTGGGACTGGAGCAGCATCCTGTTCTGTTGTTGTCTCCTTTTGTTTAATGTGTTAAACTAAATACATGGTTTGTATTCTACTCCTGGTGGTGAGTAAAGTGGCAAGTTGCTCAGTCAACTGTTGATTCCTAAATTTTCTGGGTGATGAATTCAGACAAACGAAAACCTTTTGCAATGTAAGACGCTGGCTCAAGGATTGCAAACATATCATTATGTGCTCCGCACGGGACAGCTACCAGAAATGTCCCTCACAAAAGAATGGCTGACCAGATAGCCGTTGCAATACCCAGCTGAGCCAGGAGGGGCTCCACAGGAATTCTCCTCTCCCCTAAGAATTACGGTACTTTCTGAGTCAAGAACCATATGGCTCCGTAGTCTTTTTTTTGTTTGAGTTCCATAGCAGTCTTTTCAGGGAAAGTCCCGGTGGCCAGCAATTTCCTGAGAAAGTGGCTCAGAACTCATCCTGTTTTGGCTGAGTAGTTCTATAGTAGGAATAATAATGTGAACTCTTCACTGGGGAGATTCCCATCTGCTGAAGCTGATATTAAGTGCCCTTTCATCACTAATCCATAGATACAACAACTCCCCTGCTCCCTATTTTTAACTTGCAAGTAATTCCAGTGGCACATCAAGTGTGAATATAATTATAGACTAAGAATATTACCACTTCTATTGTGTTCCCCACTTCTTCTCCAGATAAGATAGAACTGTTCACCATGAATACATCCCGAATTAATATTGCCAGCAGATAATGAAAGGGGCTGATTGGAAAATCCTTATCAAGTTTAAAGAGTGCTTGAGAACTGAAGGGAGTGTGTACCTTGAAAAGCACAGTTTAGGTTTAGCCACTCTTGGAGTCAAAACAGAGCTCTGTAAAATGCTGAGGTGGGGGCGGGGAGCAGAAGGGAACACAAGGAGGATCTTGAAATACATGAGCTCACTTGCAAACTCATCCAGAATTTGGCTCCTTCCAGCTGCCACTACAGAGTGTAGTTCAAGCTCAAGTTTTAGTTCAAGTTTTACCATTAAAATTCTAGGTTGCAAACCCTGCGGGTTTTTTGTTTTGTTTGTTTTTTAGGAATAATAATACCCACATTATAATTATCTACAGTACTACAAAGAAGTATCAAGGGCTGCAATCCTATACACACTTACCTGGGAGTAAGTTCCATTGAACTCAGTGGGGCTTACTTCTGAGTAGACATGCATAGGATTGTGCTATAGGTAACAGGAGCTTTTCCTGTCATCTGTTGAGAATAAATACAGTAAGAAAGGCACTGCAAAGCAAGCACCAATTCTCTCTGTTTTTCAGTTTTTTGTAAAGGATAAATAGATTTTTTTAAGGTGGAATAAGAGCCACAGCAAGATACGAGAGTCTGCGTTGAGATGCATTTGATCGAAAATATGCTACTTTTTTGAAACTTGTGGTTATTTCCTCTTGTCAAAGGCTAGCTAGAGCAAAGCTGAATTTTCTGTGAATGGTGAGCTGCTTGGGGGGTCTCTTCTTGGGGTCAAAAGGACAGACTAATGGTATAGGTGCCCCCACTTCTAGGCCACAGCCACAGACAGCGAGGAGGGCCCTGTGTGCAGTGGCTGCCAACGTTGGTAACTCAACGAGGTGGGCAGAACGGGGCGGGGTGGGAGGATCGGGGCAGATTGGGGGAGGGATGGGGGCATATTGGAGGTGGGAGGGAGGATTCCTGGCACTAATGACTTGCGCTGAATGCTATCCCCTCCAGAGCCTCCCAGCATGCCGCCTTTGCCTCCTCAGGCTTGTGCCAACTAATACGCTGGCACAGGTCTGAGGACTATTGGCTTATAGGGCTTACAGAGGGGTATGGGAAAATATTTTCCCTCCCGCTCCCATACCTCCTGATTGCCCACCACCACCACCACAGCATGCAGCATGGCCTGTTTTGGCATGGCTGCATGCTATGGCGGGGAAAACCATAGGACTGGGCTGTCAATGTCTGGATAAATAAATAATACTTAACATTTACATGGCACTTTATCAGGGTTCATAGCACTTCACTTCTATTACCTTAGTAATTCTTACAACGACCCTGTATGGCAGTGTTTCCCAAACTTTTTTGACCTGTGGCTCCCTTGACCATTGACGAGCATTGGCCACGGCTCCTCATTACATTATGTTGATGCCTGCCAATTGGCATTGCACTGTTTTCTGAGAGGATTCAGTGGCTCCTCTGGCTGGTTTCCACGGCTTCCCTGGGAGCCGCGCCCAGAGCCGTAGCCAGCTGGGGGGCCGGGTCCTCGGCGCCCCCCCATAAAACTAATTAGCATAAATTATGCTAATTTTTCCGGCCGCTTTTTTTGCCGATTTTCGGCGATCTAAAACCTAAAAAAGGGGTATTTTTAAAGTATGTCTGCTTTGCGGCACTTAACTGGTGTATAGGAGCCTCCAGCGAAGCGATCGGCTCTCTCCAGCGACGACGTTCTCTTCCAGGGGCGCAGATCGGCGATCGGAGATCGCTCCTCTGCGGCCCATGACTTGAACTGCTCATCGTAAGCTCATCCTTTGAGTTCGTGCATTCACGCATGCGCGAACTCAACGGATGAGCTTACGATGAGCAGTTCAAGTCATGGGCCGCAGAGGAGCGATCTCCGATCGCCGATCTGCGCCCCTGGAAGAGAACGTCGTCGCTGGAGAGAGCCGATCGCTTCGCTGGAGGCTCCTATACACCAGTTAAGTGCCGCAAAGCAGACATACTTTAAAAATACCCCTTTTTTAGGTTTTAAATCGCCGAAAATCGGCAAAAAAGCAGGAAAAATTCAAATTTTTCCCGCTCTCCTCCGGAGCCTCCCGCCCCCCCAGGAGCCTCTGAGCCCTTACGCCCTGGGGCCCACTGCCCCAGGGCCCCAGGTCAGCCTACGCCCCTGGCCGCGCCTCCCAGTTTGGGAACCACTGCTGTACGGTAAGGCAAGATTTGGGCTCAGTCTGTGTGAGAGTAAGCTGTCTAATCTAAGGCCATCTTCCACATTCATAATGACTCCATTTGAAACAGGGACTTTTAGGCTCCCAGCTCAATCTCTTAGCTATGCTATCGATGGTGGCTTGAAGGGTGCTACAAGTTTTTATTAGTTTCTGAAGAGCTGTTATTTGTATGGATAGAGATAATAACGTTGTGGTCTGGGCTTCTCACTTTCTCTCTCCCGTTTGGTATCTTGGGTGGACTGGACAGATTGCGAGTTGGATCCCATCAGTTCCAAACTGATGAGCTGTAGGATACAGAGATGGAATTTCTTACTGGTTAATTTCTTCCTGCATCTTCAGTTCATCTGCTAGGAATGAGCATGATCTCCTTTCAAAGAATGTGCTCCAAGACTACTGAAGCAAGAGTAATCTTCACATTCATATTTTAAAATTGCTGCAGTTATTGCTACTTTACTCAGTTCCTAGAGCAATGAAATTCATCTAGGGAAGGATATTGCAGGCTGCAGTTGGAAATGGATATCCCAAAGGCAGCCATGTTGTAGAAACTTAATAGACTTGAAGTGCTCTGCAGCCAGGACCTATCAGTCCTGCTTCAGTGAAGCAATGGATGCCCTCTTGCCGCAGAACCATGACGCTGGAGAGGATCAGAAGGTCAGGACATACATGTGTAACATGCACATACATGGGGGGGGGGGGAACTGGGTACATGTGCAAGGACCAAGCATAGTAGTGGCTCATGGCACAACCTAGTGGACAGGCACGAAGAGGGAGGCAAGAATGTAGGTGCAACAATGTCTTATTGTGTGGATAATGATACAATAACTGGGAAAGGGAATCAAATCAATAATGCAATACAAAAGTCACAAACACACAACTAGGCACCAGTGGTTTCTAGGCAGGCAGAAAGAGAAAAGGGAAATCCTTTCAAGAAGGAAGTGCATTATGACACCAAATGGAGGAGAGAAGTAAGGAAGGGAAGCCAGGGAGATTGCTCCGAGGGAACAGAGACGGAAGAGTTGGGTTATGGGGAAGAGAGGGAAAGACCAGAGAAAAGAAAGAGAAACAGTGGGAGAGTACCAAAGGATCCAGCCTCAGCCTGAAACCACAGCTTGAGTCGGCATTCTCTGTAGCTAGAACCAGGGCGGCAGGCAAGGAGTGAGCCCCTTGGCAGGCTGTGAAGCAGCACTTAACTCCCTTGCAGTGGGGAAGCTTCTTTCCCACCATCCAATGATTCTTCACTGATGTTCCAAGACTCTGAGAGGCAGCGGCGTCACTAGGGCGCGCGCCGCCCTGTGCGAGGGCGCGCGCACCGCCCTAATGACCCCCGTGCCGCCCGACAGCCGGCCGGCGAGGAAGTCTCCGGAGCCGACAGCAGCGGAGCCTCCGCTGCTGCCGGCTCCGGAGACATCCTCGCCGGCCGACTGTCTTGGGCAGGAGGAGGCCTCGGAGCGTCCACCCTCAGCGGAGCTCCAAGGCCTTCTGAGGGAGGCCCGATGCGTGACGTCATATTTATAAGTTTCCGCACATGCACAATACGTTTCTGAGGGCAAATTTGCCCGCAAATGTTCTGCGCATGCGCTAAACCTTGTAAATATGACGTCGCGCATTGGGGTTCCCTCAGAAGGCCTTGGAACTCCGCCGAGGGCGGACGCTCCGAGGCCTCCTCCGAGGCGTCGCTGGAGCGCGGCGGGAAGGGAGGACTGCCTGCGCGCAACGCGCGGGTGCACACGCGGACCATGCGTCACCCATTGCGCGCATCGCCCCCAGGCGGACCACCCTTCCCGCCGCGCTCCAGCGACGCCTCTGCTGAGAGGTATAAAGTGGAAGTGGTGATTCTCCTTGATCTTGGAGTCCTTGAAGGATCAGTTAAAGCACTGGAGGCCAGGGGCTAATCTGTAGGCCTCCCCCTTTGGTAGTCAAAGGTTGTCCTAGTCTCCAAAACACACTCACAACATTCACACCAAACAAAGGAGGAAGGGATAGAAACAGGAAAGTGTGTCATTCCATTGACACAGACATCAAAGATGGGGGATTTGGGTCCAATGGTCAGGGTGCCAAAGGACAAATTACCCTTCCATATATACTGAGATGAGGCTTGTCTTGCTGAAGGGATCATGGGACTGGTTTGCCAAGACACAACAATCTCTTGGCTTGAAGGTTGGGGGGGGGGGAGGGTTTGATAGGCACACCCAGGAGAGCTAGGCAGTAGGTAGCCTTAGCTAGTTTCAGGGGAGGGAAGCAAAGAAAGGGAGCTGAGATTGCTTTCCCAGGGGAAGGATTCTTGGAAGGCAGCTCATTTGGGTGCTTGAGCAGCAATTTGCAGTAGAACTCAGAAGAAGGGTGCAGGGGGACAAGGGGGAAAGGCTGGAAAAATCCTGGGTGCCTCTCCTGGGTGCTGGCTGGCAGAGTGGTTTTCTAGGAAGTGGAGGAAATGGGGGAGCTTGACACAGCACCAGCAGGAACTCAAGCGACACACAAGTAGTGACAGAAATGGTGATGTCAGCAAAATGGGCAACCCAATCCAACACAACTCCCCGTGCGGTGATGCAGCGGCGCCAACGTGGCACCCGCCGTATCCTGCGGGGGAGTTTCAGAATCTGGATCCTTCTTCAGGGTAAGGCAACATTTGTTCCCTTGCCCCAGGGGAAGCCCATACCAAGCCGCTGGGTCTACTCAGACTGCCCCCCCTATATATAAGGCCTAAGTCGTGCAGGGACATCGTTCTAGGTTACATTGACTATCTGGAAGGAGCAACCTAGTTTTTTCTCTCTGGGAAAAAGTCTGGATGAACGTGGATATTCATGCATATTGAATGTGATTTCACAAAACAGGCCCTTCTTGTTATAAATGCTGTATTCACTATTAAGGCAGACTCTGAAATACAGGAAGGGCTCATTTTGAAATATTTCCTTTCCAGTGGAAGACTGCAGATCTCAGAAGTCTCCCTTGAATTCTCATTTTGTGGCATCCTAGCCGCTTCTATTTTGAGGGATTTGCATGAAATCCTCTTTGCGTTTCCATAAGACACCCCCCCTCACGCACCACCTATATCAAAGATATGCAGGCATGTTTTCACACCCTGCAGAATGGAAAGCAGGGATGAGCTGGGGATGTGAAATGAAAAGGAAATTGTTTGCTGACAGTCGTGGCCACACCATTGTTATCAGGAGGCCATGCAGGATTTTGTCTGTCTCATCTCTCCCTCCCTCCCTTGCTAAGGATATGCATTTGTGGGCAGTAATCTCTCCAAAGGAGAGGGGGTGGTGGAAAGATACGAAACCGAGAAACACAAATGAAGAAGGCACCAAGGACACATGTAACTCTTCCATAAACACATGGACAACATTTGGGCTTAAATGATCCATTTTACTGGATCATTGGAGCCAGGATGGTGTAGTGGTTTGGAAGTCGGACTTAGACCTGGAAGATCCAGGTTCAAATCCCCGCTCAGCCACGAAGCTTCTTGGGTGACCTTGGGCCAGTCACTATCTCTCAGCCCCACCTACCTCACAGGGCTGTTGTGAGGACAAAAAGGAGGGGAGGAAATATGTACACCACTCTGAGCTCCTTGGAGGAAGGGCGGTATAAACATGTGAAAAATAAATATAAATAAATAAATAAATTACTGTAAATGTGTATCCAGGAAGGCACATGCTGAGGATAGAGTTGACAGGTAAATAAAATGACCTCCAAAAGTTTTGAAAGGAACAGAAAGCAAATTAGTATTTACATAAGCTCCTGGATTATAGCTAGACAGATAGGCACATTTGATACAATGGAACAGAATCTACAGGGGAGATTAAAAAACTGTCTTACCCATTTGGTCCCGCGGTATGATTTTCCCAGAATTCCCAAATGTCAGTGTGATCCACATGTCTAAGGGACCCCCATGTAGAGAAAACCACCTGCAGAAAAATTCCCAGGTGTACCATGCACCTGGAGCAGAGGCGGTGTTTTCGGGACTCAATGGGACTTAAGGTGAAGCCACTTCGTCCATTCATTCCTATGTAAAGCATGGACCTGACAACACAAGATTTCAAACAAACACATAGCTCCAGGGCTTTAGGGGTGTTTAGGGGGATGTCTCAGCTAAGTGTACCCCAAGTTTCAAGTCCCTCCCTTCAAGGTTTTTCTTTATGGCCCTTTAAATTCTTGAAATAGGCAGATTTAGTTGTGAGTTCAGCACGAAAATGCTCAAACAAACATAGTTGTGTTTAACACACAGCTCCAAGGCTTATGGGGTGTTTAGGGGGATGTCTCAGCTAAGTGTACCTCAAGTTTCAAGTCCCTTCCTTCAAGGTTTTTTTTTATGGCCCTTCAAATCCTTGAAATCCTGCAGCTTTAGTTGTGAGTTCAGGTCTATACAGGCCAATTCTGCCACCCATTAAGACCCGTTGAGTCCTTTGAGGTACGCCTGATGTTGCTCCTGTTTACAGCTGTATACAGCTGCTCCCCTGCACCTGAGGTGCTCCAAACAAGGTGGATTCAAAAGCCAGGGCCCTGGCCATGAAAACAAAGCCAGAGTTTCATTTTTAATTTCAGTGAGGAGGGGGGGCCAGCCCCCCAATTCCAGGGCATCATTTTCCCTAAAAACAGTGATCTTTGCTCCTCTGGGGGGGTCAGTGGGGTGACCCTAGAACTCTGAAAATTGTTTTAAAACATAGGTTCATCTGTCTAATTTCCACAAAAAAATTCCAGAAAAATTGGGGGAAGCCATTTTTTTTAACTATTTACTTTCGGCCGTACCTCTAAGGACTCAACAGGACCAAACACAATTCAATTTCTATATAGCTCATATCGCTCATTGTGCTTTTCCCAACTGGTTGCTAGAGGAACCATATCTGGGGCAGTGATTCACAGCCCAATCCTGTGTAACTCTTGCACCAGTGTAACAGTAGATCTACCGGTGTAAGAGCACTTATGCCAGTGTAACTTGCCATACGCCAACGGACACAGGACAGACACTGGTGTAACCCCCCTTGGATGCCGCGCATGCGCAGGACGGACGCCGCTGCAACTCTGCCGATGTAGGGGGCATTTCGGGGGTGCTTGAATGCCCCCTGCACCAGCAGAGTTGCGCCGAGGTCCGTCCCGCATCCGAACTGCGCATGCACGGCATCCGAGGGGAGTTACACCAGTGTCCATCCTGCATCCATCGATGTACGGCAAGTTACACTGGCATAAGTGCTCTTACACCAGGGGATCTACTGTTACACCAGTGCAAGAGTTACACAGGATTGGGCTGTCAGTGACAGAAGGCACAATCCTATCCAACTTTCCAGTGCTGATGCAACCGTAGAGACAACAATCAGTAGATACAACATGGTGCATGAGCTTTTGAGTTACACAGAATTCCTCATCAGGATGGGTGTTTTAAATAAATATGTATATTTAGTATGTTTCTGTGATTGGGCATTGCATAATAATACCAGTTTTGGTCTTCCAGTGATGAGTAAGGAACCATTTAGTGCGACAACAGCAAAAAAACAATTCTCCACTTGTTTTCATTTTAAAGGTTTTGTCATGTTGATATTCATTCCCAGAAGCTGCTTTGCTGGGAAGCAGGTGAGAAGGATACTGTCTTCATGCCTTGCTTATGGCCTTTCCAGAGACATCTCTGGATCACTGTTGAAGCAAGTTGCTGGACTAGATAGGCCTTTTCGCCTGATGCTGCATATCTGATCTGATCTTCTTATGCTCTTCACAGAAGCTAGGGTTGGCTCTAACATTTCAGGTGAGTGACGTTCAACACAAGTTTCAGGGTCACTCCCAAGGAAGGAGGAACATCTGAGAATTTTCAAGGGGAGCCAAACAACTTTCGATAAGACAAGTGAAATTTCTTGGGGTGTGTGGCTGACTGCATATCCTGTGTGGGTCAAGTTGGTGCTAAAACTAATTACTCCTGGGTCAGAGGGAGGGGAAATGAGAGCACGCTCTCTCTGGTGAGTAAAAGGAATGGAATTAATGTGCTTCTGACTGGCTTGGAATATGTGACTACAGCACTTCATGTACAGTGCACTTTTCTTTCAAGATTGTCATTCCCAAAAAGCTTGACATGGTGGTGGACCTGTGATAGGAAGCTATGGCAGAATTTTATGTGACAAGCTTGGGAATGGATTTGCTATAGATATTACTGGGTGGATATAGATATAACTGGGTGGGTTCATTGTTCCGGCATATGTGCTTGCCAAAGTATGCTCAGTCTGGGGATGCTTTGCAGCTTGTGACTTGGTTTACTTGCTGGGCAGCGCAATCCTATGTAAGGATCTGGCCGGGGCCCAGGGCCACCTGCCAGATCCTGTAAACCAGTGGCCAGGCTGCCGCTAGGTCGGAAGTCTACACGGGGAAGGGGACGTTCGTTGAGTGGAAATGCCGGCCAGCCCAACCGGCCTCAACATGATTTCTGCTAGCGAAATGGCTGGCGGAAGTAGGAGGAGGCCGTGTAACGGCCCAGCCGCCCGGCGGGGACTGAGATATGGCCGAGGCTATCCTCCGCCCCCTCCTGGGCCAACTGGGCCAATGGCCCCCCTCCATCTCCTGGCGAACCACCCTCCCGCCTGCCGGATCCTGACTTACCTGGTCCAGCGGCCACAGGGGCTCTCCGTCGATGGAGCACGGGAGGCCAGCCTCTGCACCGGCCTTCCCTGCTCTTGAGTCATCGTGAACATGCTTTATGGCACGTTTGCGATGACTTCCGGCAACGGAACGCTTGTTCCATTGCCGCCCCTTCCGGTAGGATTGCGCTGCCAGTTATCTAAAGTGATCTGCGCTCCATGCCTTGGATTAGTTTCTGCTATCAGCACATCTTGTCTAGTCTAGACTGTATTGATTCTGCCCTCTGGATGCATCCAGGAGTGTCTCCATTTTCAACGATGGCATGCCGATGAGTATGAGCTTGTTAGAAAACACCCTCACCAAAGTAACCTTGAGTAACACTTTGAAAAGGAGGACTGGTGGTGGGCAATAGATTGTCAAGAGCTCCCTCCAGAGATCTCCCAAAATAAATCTGGTGCTTTGCAAAAAAAAGAACCATTTTACCAGCCCACATCTTAAAAACCTGTGTTGTTTTTAATTCAGCCCACAGCATTGTAAAAACAGCTTTCTCTGAACAGCCTTCCCAACAATGCAGCCGTGTCAAAGCTGATTCTAACACCATTCGAAAATGTTGATCTATACTTTGGGGATAAAGAGAGAATCTCACAAAGGTCACTTGTTAACAGATGATCCAGCTAGAGAGTTCCAAAAACTAGTACTGTATATCATGGTGATTTTAGCAACCTATGTGTTGCAAAAGGAGGTGATGAAACAAATGAACATCTCAAAAACCTTTAGAATGGGTTTCTCCTCATTGTGTGGGGAGCAGTTCATCCAGGACATCAAGACAGGATCGTGGGCAAATGCTCATCAGGATAAGCAGGGCACTATACCTTGCTTGTACCTACGGATGCAGTAGAAGAAAGTGGTAAAGTGGACCGTATGACATCAGACTGCAGGTAGTGAGACCAATTTTGAATCCTTGTTGTTGTTCAGTCGTTAAGTCGTGTCTGACCATATCCCACCAGGCCTTCCTGTCCTCCACTATCTTCCTGAGTTCGCTCATTTTCATGTTCGTTGCATCGGTGATGCTGTCTAACCATCTCATTCTTTGCCTTCCCCTTCTCCTTTTGCCTTCAATCTTTCCCAGCATCAGAGTCTTCTCCAGAGTGTCCTCTCTTCGCATTAGGTGGCCAAAATATTTGAGTTTCAGCCTCAGTACCTGTCCTTCCAGGGAACAGTCAGGGTTGATTTCATTTAGGATTGACTGATTTGATCTCCTAGCAGTCCAAGGGACTCTCAGGAGTCTTCTCCAGCACCACAGTTCAAAAGCATCTATTCTTCGGCGCTCAGCCTTCCTTATGGTCCAACTCTCACAACCATACATTGCTACTGGGAACCAGAGGCGTCGCTGCCTCTGTTGGTGCCCGGAGCAGGGGGTTGGCGCCCCTAGCGCTGCGGCCTCTCAGCCGCGGCGTGCTCCGGAAGGGAGGGGCGGCGCGCTCCAGAGGGGCAACCAGGCACCCCCCCCTCCGCCCCCTCAATTGGGAGAGCCGGTTTGGGGACGTCTTCCCCGGCCGGCTGCCCAGGGCCTTCTAAGGAAGGCCCGCGCGAGAACGGTATTTATACCGTTCTTTTTGTGCATGCTCAGACTGTTACTGAGGGAAAAGGGCAGCCTTTTTCCCTCAGTAACAGTCTGAGTATGCGCAAAAAGAACGGTATAAATACCGTTCTCGCGCGGGCCTTCCTTAGAAGGCCCCGGGCAGCCGGCTGGGGAAGACGTCCCCGAGCCGGCTCTCCCGATTGAGGGGGCGGAGACTCAAGTCGGACTCGGAGACTTGAGTCTCCGAGTCTGACTCGGACTCGGACTCGAGTCTCCGACTCGGACTCGGACTCGAGTCTCCGACTCGGACTCGGAGACTCGAGTCCGACTCGCGGGCGGGGCGCCCTTCGGGAGATGGCGCCTGGAGCGGGTGCTCCGCCTGCTCCGCCCTAGATTCGCCTCTGCTGGGAACACCATCGCCCTGACTATGCGAACTTTTGTTGGCATGGTGATATCTCTGCTTTTTATTATGCTATCTAAATTTGCCATAGCTTTCCTTCCAAGGAGTAAGCGTCTTTTAATTTCATACTCAGTGTGAAAACACTCCCTGCAAAGAGAAAACTGGCACAATAGGAAGATAGGTTCGAACCTATCCCTCTGCCTGAAGATAGAAAACTAGCACAGCCAGCATCAGGTTCCGGGGGGTGAGGGCTTGGCAAACTGCCCTACATGGATCAGCCACCCCAAAGATTCATGGTGGGGCTTACCAGGGATGTGGATCAAGTCTTTGCCCCCAAGTCCTGAGTCTTTGGTTGCGAGTTGCAAGTTACGAGTCCCTACCTATTTAAAGGGGAAAACGGGTTTAAACCTGTTAAAATTCGACTTGTCATAAAAGGCTCCAAGTCTTGTTGAGTCTTTTAGAATCACTGAGTCAAGTCCGAGTCAGGTCATTGACATGACTTGAGTCCAACTTGAGTCCGAGTCGATAGACTCAAGTCTACATCACTGGGGCTTACCTTGGTGGATGTAATGGGGAGGGAAAGAGGAGGCAACGATGGAGCAGCTCCCTTGGCTGTGTCTCACTCCACTACTACCTCCTATGGGCTCAGAGGTAAGCAGTGGGCTCTGGGAGAACAGCAGCAGGAGATCAGCAGCTGCCCTTCCATGCCAAGCCCCACACTGGTCCTGAGCATATCCGGGAAGTTTTTGGAGGTCTTTTCCATAGAGCATTTAAAAGTATGATTCCTCCAATCTGCAGTCTGAAATAGTGCAGTCTATTCTACCATGTCTATCTGCTACAGCCAGCTTGTACCCAGCTACAACAAGCACAGCTGCTGGAAGGGAACGCTTGCTGGAAGCCTCAGTCTTTGAAAGGCTGACTTTGAGAGCAAATATTGCCTTTGTGTCGGCAATGCAAGAACACTGCCTTACCGTGTTCAGCAGGAACTTGGGCTTTCCTTCCCTAAGGGATTGCTGAGGTGCATATCTTTTCTCTCTCTAAATAAATAAATGTGATGGAAGGAAACAGAACATTCTCTAAAACATCTCAAGCAGGAAGCATTGTGATCCTTATACACATTGCCGGCGGCTTTGCTGCATAATGTCTCATTGCATTTGAGCCGCAGTTATTTCTTAGCAAAGAACTGGCCGAACAGTTCTCCTTCCTTGCCCCCCTCTGAAACCAAAGTTCTGTCCAACCATCAAAAAAGTGCCCCCATGAGCATCACTTGGCGATGTTCCCTCAAGCTCCCCATGCTGCCCTGTGTTCTTTTAGTGCCCCAGGAAAGACGGAGAGACCCTCTCTCAGATTTTCCATTCCCCATATACATTCCCGTATCCATTCCCACCAAACGTTCCCCCCTGAGTCTAGCCCCCTGTAATACAAGCATTGCTTTTGTCCATATAACAGCTCTGTAAAGAGGGTGGAGCTAGGCGGCAGTGATGGTACAGCCTCAGTCAGTAAGCTTCATGGCTGAGCAGAAATTTAAACCTGGGTCTTTTCCTGTCCCAGTCCTGTACTCTAACCACTACACCAGCTGGCTCTTATTAGGAAAAAATGTGTTAGTGTACATAGTTGGTTTTACTTCTGTGTAAACATGCATGGAACATTTTCAGCCTAAGCTTGTGCATGTCTACTCAGAAGTAAGTCCCATTGAGTTCAATGGGGCTTACTCCCAGGAAGGTGTGCACAGGATTGCAGTTTCATTGGAATTATAAGGCTAAGCAAAACAATTTAAAAGTGAATAGTAAATAATACCTTTGCAACGAGTCTCACGGCAAAACAGAAGCAGCGATTAAATGGAACAGAAGTTTTTATTTGTCAAGTGCAAGATGGATTCTTGTGCACAGGAGGAAAATAAATTTCTAATATGCTGCTATGAAGTCCAGCAATTGTCTGCAGGCATCTATCCTTGGTTTATCTCTAAAACATCTCCTCAAAGAGGCATGACGATGGGCTTTTTTTCTCATATAAACAGAAGCTTTGAATGGGTCACTGAGTTAGTGACACAATTAATCACTGTGATTCCTCAGAGCTGGAGACTCTGCGCTTTGGGAGTTCTCATTGATCACAGACCTCTTTGTCCCGGAAAAAATATTCCTGCCCATTTGACCTTCTCCACTAAGGATCATTTTAAAGGGTATAAATAATCTTTTATCAGATTGCAGTTGATGGAGCCAGTTTAATGCATAACCTACGAAACTCAGGAGAAGAAGCATTTCTGCATCAGGGACTTTGGTGAATGGAATTAAACTTGTCTAAAGCTTCTAGTTTTCCCCCCCCCTCCCCAAACATTTAGCCAAGGAAATGGTTTTAGAGCTTTTACTGGGTAGGTAAAATAAATTAAAAAGTTACTTTTCACTGAAGAAGAAGCCAAAGGCTGTAATTCTGAGCACACTTACTAGGAGGCAAGGTCTACTGAACTAAATGGGACGTTTTTCCAGGTGAGACATAAGATTGAGTTGAAAGAGCACTCTGACTAGGCCAGATTCAATGTAGATTGCATCTATGGCGGCTAGGGCTGCAACCTTGCAACTGGCTCACAGATCTTGAAGTCTCCCCTTGAAGAAAGACACAAGGCAGCTGTGGCACCTTCCTCCAACATCTTCCACTATCATCTCACTTCTGTCATCTGTTGTGGTGAGCAGATTTCCAGGTATGGTGCACAGCAGGTAAGGGTGCAGGTAGATGACAGGAGTTGTCCCCTGCTAACTGGGCAAGAGGCACTATTTCAATTGGTGCTCCTCTTATATTTAGCAGGGGGAGAGCAACTGCCCCCCTTTCACCCCAGCATGGTGTATTTTCTGGTGGCTGTTTGCTGGTGGTGTTCTGCATCTTTTTTAGATTGTGAGTCCTTTTGGGACAGGGAGCCATTTAATCATTTGATTTTGTCTGTAAACTGCTTGTGAACTTTTTGTTGAAAAGCGGTATATAAATACAACAAATGGACAAATGGAAAGTAGACGATGCCACAGGGGAGCCACAGCCGCTGTGTGACATATAGAGCTGCCTTAATGCTGAGTGAGTGAGACCCTTGTTCCATCTAGGTCAGTATTTCTACACTGACCAGGGCCAGTCCAATCATGAGGCAAGTTGAGGCAGGCTGCCTCAGGCGGCAGATGCTTGCAAGCAGCATCCCATGCCCATCGGCCATTTACATGGCTGTGTCAACTAGCTAGACTAGCTAGGCTTACCAGATCTTCAACCTGGACAGAGTGCTAGACCTTTAGGAGAAGGAATGTGGGCAGGTGTAGCTTGTTAAACCTTAGAGCACAATCCTAGGGGCTTGCTTCTGAGTAGACATGCCTAGGATTGTGCTCTAAGGTTTAACAAGCTATACCTGCCCACATTCCTTCTCCTAAAGGTCTAGCACTCTGTCCCCATTGGAGATCTGGTAAGCCTAGGTCATCTATCCCTCATTTCCCCCCTTACCTCTTCCCCCCTCTCTGTTGATCTATGCTTTGAAAGAAAGCAGCAGAGTGGGGCAGAACAAGGTAGCTGGGAGAAGCACTGTCCCACGTCTGCTTCTCCTAACTTCCTTGTTCCTCCCTGCTCTGCTGCTATCACCATTGCCATTGTCCTCTCCTCATCCTTTAGTTCTAGTCATCTGACTTGTAAATACCTTCGGGTCAAACTTGACAAAACAGATGCTGTTCCTATTCAAGTTAATGGAACAGTGTTTTAGCTTCCATTCCATTTCCAAAAGACAATTGGCCTTACGAATATTCAGTCATGACTCCTCTAATGTTCAGGAGAATACCTGAGCTTATTTTGGTTGCCTCCAACACTGTCAACAAGCGAATGCATCTACAATACAGTCAGCGCCCTCACCTCCCCAAAGAGAGAGTGTGCCATTATTTTGTACTAAAGAGGAAGAAGTGATGGACAGCCAGTTTGTGTACTTGAGTTTATGTACCTGCCATTGGGACTTGGGTGGAAATAGTCTGCGTGGACTTTCAGAGATTTTGCAAATTAACCAAGAGCAGTGAGGATCAGTGTGTAGCAAAGAGATAAGTGTCAAATAACAACTAGGTTTCTAAACAATGGACCTCATCACCCTTCCTCACAAACAGGAACAGAAGAACCCAGAAACTTGGCTAAAGAAAAATGTATTGTTGAGCTGTGGTGTCCGTTCAATAGAGGATGATGATGGAACAGTTGTGTTCCACATGATCATGCACAAAACAATTTGCAGCTATGACAGTTGCAAGTTTTGGCCAACTTGGGCAGCCCTGCATTGTAGAAGGTGATATTACTGTCCGGGGTCCACTGTACCTGCTCCGACAGCGACTTTGCAGCATCGTCCCCCAACCTCCCACTCATCCCCTAACCCTTTTTGCAGGGCCAGAATGCCCACGGCAGTAGGAGTGCTTGGTGTGTAGGCCAACAAAGGTGGTGAGGAGTCGCGCTGGGTGCATGGCTTTCTGGGGCAAGCCTTAGAGTCTGCAGCCAACTCAGGGAGGTGCGGCAGTGTCTACCGCAGGAGCTGGATGAGCCCATTTGGGTGGGAGATGACCACACAGGAGAAGCCTGGGGGATCACCCCTTGGAGGCAACCACCAGCTTGTGGGGGTCAGGACAGGGAGGTGGAGACCGAAAGGTGACCAGTCAGATGGGCAAACCAACAGAGGGAAAGAGGGCAGACCTTACTAGGCTCCTGGGCAGGAAGGGGAGGGCCACAATGTGCGAACAGTTGTGTATAAAAAACCCTTTACTAGCCCATGATGAGAGCTCAGAGGAGGGTAGACACCATTGCAAGCAGGCCGGTTGTCACTGTTGCTTACCTTTCTGACTGCTGCCTGATCCCCTATAGGCCTACTCAGAACTAAGCCAGCTCTTTTGCTAGCATGTGTGTGTGTCAGATCTGGGACAGGGGTTCTGGATGTGGGGGGCCATCACTGCTGCCAAGATCCACCCCCATCCCAGTCTTATCCTCACCCAGATCTGCCTCCATGACTGTTGCAATGGCTGATCTGTGCAGCGTCATTGCTGATGCATGGCAGGGAGGCTGCTGTACTGGCAGCCCATGCAGGATGCTGGCAGAGCCACATGATCCGCCAGCTTATTGCATGTACAGGATTGGGTCTGTAGTGAAATATCACTGATGATGCTTCAGGACAGAATGTCTAGTACTATGTCACAGCACAATCCTATGGCCGACGTACACCGGCACAGCGAGCGCTGCACCACTGGCGTCGCTGCGGGGGGGGGGGGGGCTGCAGCGCTTTCTCCGCCTTGAATGGTTCCGAAGGCGAGGGGGCAGGGCCACTTCGTGCTCCGGTGTAACGGAGGCGCCCGGCGTGGGGGGGGCGGGGCCTGCGTCACGTCGATGCGCCCCCCCGCCCGTTTTCAGCTCATTTTGGAGCCGAATGGGCTCCAGGGCAGGCAGGCGGGCTGATACAACACGGCACTTCACATCGGTAAGTGCCCCGAGCGCCCCCCCGCCCGCCCGAGCGCCTGGAGCTCCTGCTCCACACGCTCCACCAAAGTTCCGCCGCTGACTGCACTGGCCTAGGGTGTCACAAAGCACACCGTAAAGCATGTTGTGACACCCGGAGAGGAAGCAGGCGCTGGTAGGAAGACCTGCATCATCCCGCCAGCACAGCATCCAGGAACACCATGCGCTGGAGTAGGTAAGGTTTGCTCTGAGTGGCACAGGGATTGGGGGAGTGTGGGGAAGGGGTGTAATGGGGCGGGGGAGGATGGAGGCAGGGGAGGATTGGGCGGAATTGGCGGCACTAGCACACACCAAATCCTATGCCCCCTCCCAGGCTTTTTCTACCTGCACAGGGCTTCTCGGATTTGCACCAGCCATGAGGCTGGGACTTTATTCCAGGAGACCTCCAGCCTGCTCCTCCTCAGTGCTGGATACAATGTGGGTCGCATAGCCCCACAGATCCGGTGCTGGTTAGGATTGGCCTGCCCGTTATATTTAGCAAAATTCATTTCAATGTTTGACTTATTTTTAAAACCCTTTTTGCGCGTGCGTGCGTGCGTGTGTGTTTTTAATGGAAATGAGGGGTATATTTAAAAATAAAAATAAATACAGGACCCAGGAACAATGCTGAGTATAGCTTCTGCTGCTTACCATACAGAGTAGATATTTATTTTTTTCATACATTTATAGAACAGGCTGAGAACTCAAGAAAAAGAAACAAATATGCTGAGACTCTTTAAAGACCTTAAACACTTGCCCTGACATGAAGCTTCTGGAGAAGACAGTCTTCAGTATGCTCAATGTATTTGCAACGTTCATTTCAACTTTCAAATGCTATATAAAGCCCGTTTACGTATGCATGCTGTTCTTATTGTTTTGCTTTCTGAGTAGTAGCCCTGCACCAGAAAAGTCCCCATGGGTGACGTGAAACATTCGCTGCTGCATTTTCTCCCCTCTGAAAGAGAATACCACCCACTCACCTCCACACACAGCCATCAATCATGTCATTTTAATAGCTCCGCTTCAGTGAGGTTTTAAAGGCACTGGTTTACATTACTAAAATAGCATACTTCCAGAGTTTGCAAACATCTGACCCACAAGTCATTCAACTAGGGGTCCATACAATTGGTGTGTTTAAATAGAAATACTATTTTTAAGATATATATATATATATATATATATATATATATATATATATATATATATATATATATATAATACAGTAGTCACTTTTCTACCATGAGTAGAAAAAAAAATCATTACCTGTAGCAGAGGTTTTTGTGTTACGTTGTTATGTTATGGATGCCTGTTCTAGTTTACTTGCTCTCTGTACCATCACACTTTATTACATTGTGGGCTCTGCCTGGAAGGCTGTTTGAAAGGTTTTGATATTTAAGCCTCACTATGCGTCCCATTGCCCTCCATGTGTTTTATAGGCAACCATGCATTTGCAGGATTGCAAGACTGATGCACTCGAAGTTGAAAATCGCTGGTGTAGACGAATCCTCCTCATATTTGTACTACCCTATGCTGACAAATGAGCCAGCGGGTGGTGCAGTGGGTTAAACCACTAAACCATGAGCTGTCGATCGAAAGGTCAGCAGTTTGAATCCGTGCGATGGCTCCTGCCAACCTAGCAGTTCGAAAGCAAGAAATTGCAAGTAGATTAATAGGTACCGCATCAGCGGGACGGTAACAGCGTTCCATGCGCCTCGGTGTTGAGTCACGCCGGCCACATGACCATGGAAACGTCTTCGGACAGCACTGGCTCTTCGGCTTTGAAACGGAGATGAGCACCGCTCCCTAGAGTCGGACACGACTGGACCTAATTGTCAAGGGATACCTTTACCTTTTACTTATGCTGACAAATATTGAACACATGGAGTTCCCGGGAGCCTGGTGAATGAACAACACGTTAATATAGGGGCATGGCTAGCCATTGCATTTCCAATTGCCCCCTCGCACAGTCATTCATAATACCGTCATAGGGCTCTGGTTTTGCTTCTGAAATGGAACTGATGCATATCCTTCACTGTTCTGTTTTTTTGCTTTAATTCCTGAGTTTTATACCAAGTGCTGTGTATGCCTGATCTGCCATACCTTTCTGTTCTTTCAGTTCACTGCTACCTTTTTTCCATTCTACGTTACCGATGTGCATCTGTACATTGATAAAACACTGTCCCCAAAAGCAAGGGATGTAATTTTGCATACATTTATATCAATATTATTTTTGTATGGTGTGTTACCAGGGTACATATGTGCTCATGAATAAAATAATAAATAAAGCCGGCTTGGGCATTTGCCTCAGCATAGATAAGACAGGGTGTAATTTTTTTAAAATAAATAAATAAATAAAACACTGCAAAAAAAGAATTGCATCAAGATTGCTTTTTGGCAGTATTTTATCAATACACAGGTGTGCATCGGTAATGTAGGGTGGAAAAAAGATGGCGTTGAACTGAAGGAACATAAAGCTCCAGCAAACTCCACATGCTTCAGTTTGGGATTATTGTTAGACATTCTTTTAATTGAACTGGAATTCAGGAGGCGTGGAATACAATATGGATAGAGTAAACTGGAACAGAATGGGGAGAATCTACTGATCCCCAGTTTTAAGGCTATTGTGCTATCCAGATGCTAAAACAAAAGCTAGCCTCATGCCTCTGCCCTTGGGCTGCAATCCTATGCACACTTTCCTGGGAGTAAGGCCCACTGAACTCAGTGGGTCTTACTTCTGAGTAGATTTGCCTAGGATTGCACTGTTGGAGCAGCAAGAACAGGAGGAACAACCATGGTGCAGCAGTGCAAGAAATGACGTTCCGTTTCCTGCAGCCAGCCTACTTCGGTGAGAACTGAGAGAAGAAATGCTGTTGCATCAGAAACAAGTAAGCAAATTTGACAAGCCAGTTGCGTGGTCTCCTGCTTGTCTTGCACAGCACCTGAGATCCTAAGATTCATCATGACAGCCCGGTAGGTAGTTGATGTAGTGCCTGACAGCTTTTTCAGGATTTGTAATGTCTCTAGACACAATACAAAATAATAAACATACACAGATATTACTCTCTCTCTCTCTGAGAAGAAAGAGGCAAGGGACAAGGAGAAGGGATGTAGCAGAGCAGCTGCCTTGCATGCAGAAAAGCCCCAGAACCCCTGGCATCTCTAGGTAGGGCTGGAAAAGATGCCACCCTCAAATCCCAAAGATCCGGTGCCATTCAGCCTAGATTGAGCTGGATGGACCAATGGTCCAATTCAGTCCAAGGCAGCCTCGGATGCTCACCCAAGATTTAATCCGTGGACTCTGTCAGGTAATCTGAAACGGCAGGTGTCCGCTAGGAGACGCACTGTAGGCTTGATGAATATTTACAGTGTAAAGATAGAAATGGTCTCTTCTTGGCATGTGACCATTTTCATGAACTGGCGCAGTTTCACAGGAGACAAAGACTGCATCTGCCTCTTTTAATCAAAAACAATGTCGAAACCTGCTTGCTTTTGAAAGAGCCAGATCCCAAGCCTCCATGAATCTCTCCATGAATGTTTCCATTTCCTCCCTCAAATTCCTTTTCTATCTATGTCAGATCCTCCAACTGGCCCTCTTTTCAGAACTTGATCCTTGGTAAATCACTGTCCCTATTTTGCTCCAGTTTTGGCTTCTAGGTAGGGTGCCCATATCCCAAAAAAGGGACAGGGTACCTATGCCTTTAACCAATGTAAGAAGAGGGAATTTGTGCAGGTGTAGCTTGTTGCACCTTTCCATGATGAGCTGCTGCACCTGCCCAAATTCCAATGGTTAGAGGTATAGGCACCCTGTCGCTTTTTTTGGATATGGGCACCCTACGTCTGGGGCATCCTGTGCTAAGTTTTTCACAGTATGACTTTCAAACATTATCGGATCATAGGAAGCCACCTTGCAAGGAATCAGATATTGGTCTGTCTATGTTGGTACTGTCAACACTATCTGGCAGAGGCTCTCAGGCAGAAATTTATTTTCTCTTTCCTACCTGGAGATGCCTGGGCTTAAACTTTAGATCTTCTGTACATGAAGCGCATACCCTCCCACGGAGCCACAGCTCTTTCCGTAATTTACCATTCTGCAAGGTGGTTCACTTCCCTCCCCAGAGTCTCTAGAAGTCACATCCATTTCCCATTCAGAGATTGATCTTACCTCAAGCACACATTCCTATAAATGCATGGACGTGACCATAGGGGAACCATTTCACTGCCTGTAGAAAACGTATTGCAGCGCACTTTTGTTTTCTGGAGTATGTTCTTTTGGTTAATCATCCTCTTTTAAATCAATGGAAGACAGGCTATTGCCGTGTAAACCCAGAGTTCATCCTAAAATAGGCTCCAGTGGGACTGGAGCTCCACAACAACACACTGGGGGGGGGGGAGAGAAAGCAGTTGGTTCTCCCACTAATGGGTCACCACAGACCCATCACTCTCTGCCACCTTTCAAAAGGCTTGAAGTTCAGGAAGGGAATAAGAAAGGGAGGAGAGGTGCTATTCAAGGCAACCAGTCTCCTCTCCATCACGTTCTCGCTTTTCCCACCTTTCCTGCCTTGTGAAAGGGTGTCAGGGTGGAGGCTGCCAGAAGTTGCTAGAAAAAGAAGAGAAGGCAGGTGGGGCAAGGGTGAGCTGGACCCTTAGGTGGGAGGAACAATGCAGAGGGACAAGGGCATTCCGGGGACCTGGAGGTGACGGGAATGTTTGGAGGAGACAAGGATGAACTAGGAACCTGGGGGTGGTGGAGCAATGAAGTGTGGAATTGGCCATTTGGGGACCTAAGGGGTCAATCTGAGCAGGTACGAAGATAACAGTGTATCCTTGGTCCAGCACATCACACGCACTGCAAAAGGACAGTGGACAGCACCAGACCTCAGCCCCAGACATCAGGCGGATTTGGGTCGGCTCTGAGTAAACCAATTCAGCATTCAGCAATGGTGGTGGTGGTGGTGGTGGTGGGCCTCAGCCAATGATTCTTAGGATCAGAATTGGAGTGCAGCAAACACATCACTATTTTCACTTGTGAAATGTAGGAAAATATGCTGCATTTGACAGCCTGGGTACAGCTAAGTCCCATGATGCTTAAGTTTGCATCTAAGTCATGTGTGTGTGTGTGTGTGTGTGTGTGTGTGTGTGTGTGTGTGTGTGTGTGTGTGTGCGCGCATGCGCGCGCGCGCACGTGTGTGTGTACGTGTGCACACCTGTTTTCCCCTCTGATGAGTTTGTAAACTCATTAACTAGCTTGACGCGACGCTAGAGGTATGTCGCTGATATCTTTTGAGAGATAAATGTCGCCCTAGGGGATTCCTCTTAGAATCCTCACATGTGGATTTCTTTTAAGACAAGAGGCCAGGTTGCCACTTACTCCTCCTCGGGATGTAAGCTGCCCCTGAATGAGCTTTTGTTCAAATGTGAAGGGTATCAAACGGAACTCTCCCTAGGTAGCATTTGAGCCATGAGAAAGTAAACCCCCCTACCCCAATACATTTTTAAATCACATTTCAGTTAAGCTGTTCCACTATTCGCCTGCATATTTTCAGAGCACAACCAAATATAACAACTTAATTCAAGGAGTAACCAATGCTGTGAACGATGCATTAAGATTCAACACAAGCAGCTTAAAACGAGCTTATCAGCCAAATCCAGTTTAGTCTGTTTTAGCTGATGTCTGTTAAAAGTGGCCAGAAAGAGAGGAAATAAAGAAGCGGAATTGGATAGAATGTAGCCATTGCAAGGAAAGAATCCAGGCTGGCGGTGGCGAAGTGTCACAGGCAACACATATGCTGTCCTTAGTGGATTAGCACTTCTGAGTTTTCCAGTCCCAAAACATAGGCACATACACAAATCCTAGTTGCCATGGTTTTTATTGAGTGTACCAGGGATCTTGTATGTGTCACACACCACACAAACACACAACCAACCAATCAAAACCAGGCTACCTAATCAGTGTAGTAGAGAGAGGCTGTAGCTCAATGGTGGAACACATACTTTGCATGAGAAAGGTTCAAGGTTGCATCTCCAATTAAAATGGTCTGTGCTTGCAAGTCTGGGAAAGACCTCTGCCTGCTTAAAGCTTCATGGCTGAGCAGGGAGTTGAAACTGGATCTTCCAGGATGGATCCCCTAGGGCAGATCCCTGAGCTACCGCATTAATAGATGAGGAAGTGGTAACACTATGAGCGCAATCCTGGGCGCTCAGCCGGCGACGGAACGAGCATTCCGTCACTGGCAGCAGTCGCAAATGTGCCGTAAAGCATGTTTGCGATTACTCGAGAGCAAGGAAGGCCGGCACAGAACGACGGAGCACCCCTGCGGCTGCTGCCAATCCCAGGTAAGTATCTGGCGGGTGGGGGGTGTTTTGCCAGGCCAGGGAGGGGGGACATTGGCCCAGCCGGTCCGGGAGGGGGCGGGGGCCCCCCCGCCGGGCGGCTGGGCCATTACACGGCCTCCTCCTACTTCTGCCAGCAATTTTGCTGGCAGAAATCCGAGGAGGCCAGTCGGGCCGGTCGGCATTTACACTCGGGGAAGGCGACAAGCGTCCCCTTCCCCAAGTAGACCTCCAGTCCAGCCTCCAGTCCTACTTGGGTTCCTTAGCTGCTCTACTTCAGCTTCACCTGTTCAAGCCCAAATGACACTGAAAGGGAAGGTGAAGACCAGTTTATATTGACATCTCTGGAAGTAGGAAACAAAATCCTAAAAACAAAGTTTATTTTTGTCAAGCAGCTTGAATCACCTGACTGCTATTTCTTAACAGCCGCTCTCAAGTTTTTTAAAGATTAAAAGGAAACAGCAGCACCCCAATTATGTTTTTGATAACTATTTCCATTATTGTTTTGTAAATCAATTGGATCTCTAAGAAAAATGGTCTAAGAACCGAGGGGGTGGCAGTAGGGCAGAATGAGGTGGGGGTGGACTGGGGCAGCGACAGGGGAGGGTGGAGGGTGGATCAGGTCCAGGAAGGGGGTGGTTTGGTGGCAGCAGCAGCCACCAAATCCTAACCCATTCCTGGACCCGATCCCATGGCACGGGTTCACGTGGACCTGTGCCAGCTATTTAGCTAGCACAGGCCTGAGTCAACCCCTCCTCATGCTGTGAAGGCTTACCCTGAGTAAGGGAACAATTTTTCCTGCATTACTGCCCCCCCCCCAAGATGCAGTGGTAGTCATTTTGGCACCACTGCATCAGAGGGGGGGGGAAGAATCGGATTGGGCTCTGAGTAAGTAAAAATAAATTAAATACAGTGGACACCCATTTCCAGTAATCCATTCTGGAGAAACTATTGTACTGTGGCAATATTATAATGTGAACCCAATAATATTCTTTTTCTTTCTTTCTTTTTGTAATTCATTCCAAGACCTTGGAAGTTGAGCTTTCTGCCATAGAACTAAGCTATTTCCCTCTCTAAAAGGTGGTTTAAAAGATGCCTACTGTGCTCCTTAGGGGTCATGGTTATCAGTTTACACACTGTTGTAATTATAAAAATAAGTTACAGTATAAGGCTGTATCCTTCCCTCCATACATGAATGTTAAAAACACTGCTACCGGTTGAGATTGGTTCGCCAGGTTAAAACCGCCGCTACTGGTTCACCTTGGTTCACGTTTTGGCAGATGCGCAAAAGCGCCTCTCAGTTCCGGTCAAATGCTCGGATGCCCATATATCCCTAATTACTGTATTTCTTCGATTCTAAGACGCATGTTTTTTTCCCAATTAAGCATTTCAAAAAATGGGGTGCGTCTTAGAATCGAATATCTCCAAAAAGCACCCCAAAATGCCATTTCCTTACTTACCGGGACTTGGGGGAGCTTCAGGGAGGTCTGTCCGACCCTCTGCAGGCCTCCCCGATCTTCAATTCAGCGAAAAATGGCGATTTTCAGCCATTTCCGGTTTTCGCGAAAACCGGAAATGGCCGAAAATCACTGTTTTTCACCAAACTGAAAATCGGGGAGGCCTGCAGAGGGTCGGACAGACCTCTCTGAAGCTCCCCAAGCCCCAGTAAGTAAGGAAATTGCATTTTCTGGCAGACCGCAAAGGCACTGCTCAAAGGCAGTGAGGAGATCGTCAGCTGCAGCGCTGGGGCGAACTCTCAGGTTTAGGAAGAGAGAGCTCGCTGCTGAGCAGAGGTGGCAAAATGGCACGGTAAAAATCAGATCGCCGTGGCAGGCAAGCTGGGGAGAGTTGGTGCTGAGCAGACAAACTGAAGGTGGTGCGCCTTGCAATCGATGGTTTTTGGTTTTTTTTCTGCTGGTATTCCTGAAATTAAGATGTGCCTTAGAATCGATGGCGCCTTAGACTTGAAAAAATACGGTAGAAATCGTATTAGAAAAAGAGGAGGAAAGTGGGTGAAGCTGTTTGCTGTGAGCTGCAGGAGAGCTCCCTATATCCAGTACGAAGTCCAAATATATTTGGTGAAGTTGGTCTATGACAACATTACCAAAATTTAGGGCAAAACACTTCTGCGGCTTTAAACCTTTTATTATGTATCAAAGATATTTGCTTGTCACATAGGTGTCAGTATTCAATTTCCCTAGGAGGAAGAGAAGATAAAACCCAACCCAATACATAAAATTAATCTGCTAGTATATTTTTCATGCTGATGGAAACAGTTTTAATTCCAGAAAAGAACTGTTTCCCCCCTTTCACACTTTATTTTTTTTCCCTAGATAAGTCGTCTGTCCCACTTTGATTCCTCAGCGACGCAGGTTTGAAGGCATATCTGTTTTGCTCCTAATATTCTATAAAACTTGGGGGGGGGGGAACAATCAGTATCACACTATCAAAAAGTGGTTATTTGTGCTTCCTCTAAAGGGGGCTGTACATGCAACAGGGAATGTCATTTGTGATGAATGAAGAATTGACATCACTGGGCACCTTGTAACTGATTTCAGTGGGAGCAGATCATCTCATAAATGCATTGAATGCTACTAAATACAGTGCAGCAGATGTAAGAGTCAATGCATCAGGTAGCCCAGTTCTGGCTATGTCACTGAAGATGGGAAGGGCGTGTTTTGAATCCTCAACCCTTTTCCCATGTAGTGGACCAGCATATAACCTGACACGGTAGCTTACTAAGTGAAGAGCTTGTTTTAAATTGGGAGGAAGCCAGCTTGCATCTTTCTTTAATGTTACATCTATCCTCCTTTTCTATATTCCATCTGACATCACCACTAACTTTTTCTGGATGTGCCTATATAGCTTTCGGTTTCTCGTTATTGACTAATATGCTCCAGTGGTTAGAAATTCCTCCAGTTTTGCAGAGACAAGCCATTGCAAGCTTCTTGCTGAATTTCTCACTCTGTAAAGAGAGAAAATAAAAACTGGCTAAAAACCAACATAGGATGGATTAGCAAATACATAACTGTCAATAAAACTTCTGCAGTGCAACCTTGGCTTTTACTTCCTGCCCTTTCCACATGGCTATTGAACACTGGGTAGTGTTTTCTTAACTAGCTTCCTAGTAGCTATGTTGTTACCCTGGCTATGTTGCTTATAGTTAGGGTTACCATATTTTCTAGGTTCTAAACCGGGACACACACACACACACACACACAGAATTTTTAAATTTAAAAAAATTGTGTGGCGCGAAATTTATTTATTTATTTTGTGGCCATGAAAATGGTCATTTTGCCACCGCTGCCACTTGCCAGTCCCGGCGCCGCCATTGCCGCTGCCACCATCGTCCTTGCTGCCACCCTTGCCGCTGCCACCTTGCCGCTGCCGCCATCCTCACTGCCGCCATCTTGCCACCACCGCTGCCCTCGCCACCGTCATCTTGCTGCTGCCGCCTGATGATGATGTCCACAAAATAGGCCCCCAAAATGTAGATCTGTCACTGTTGGGAAGCAGGGGTTAGAGAGAGGGTCCAAACAAATCCCAGGTACAGGTACTACCCCTCTCCCATACCCAATCTCCTGACATCTCTTTTTGCATGTCATGGAACAGAGGACAAAAGTTCTGCATTTGGTCCATCTGAGTTTTTTATTTACAGCCTCTAACATGCTGTAGCATCTAACATACCCCCTCTAACATACCCCCAAAACAAAAGCACACATAAGCCAGGAGCTATCTGGAGACAATAAATAAGTCCTATTCCTTCTTGCAAGACAATATTCCTCTAAATCTTTTGTAGACTGCAGTTTCCAAGATCCTCGCATTTGTTTAAAAATGGGACTTGCAGAAAGATAGCAAATAAAACAATATATCCAGGCAAAAAACAAAGACAATGAGATAATAATATAACGCAAGGAAGCAGTGCGGGGGGGGGGAGGCTCCACTCCCCTTCAGGTGGAATAGAAAAAGTAGATAAGACAGATAATATTGTGAGTGGAGCAGAATGAAGTTTAGGCTGATGAATGAGAAGGACTGGCAACTTAACAGAGGCAATAGTCTGTGGGGACGGGCTGTTGGGAATGGTGCCAGACACAATAAATCTACCTTGTTTTGTTTGGCTTGAAGACTGCCATATTGCAAACGATATTGTCCATCATAACTTACATTTTTTTGTGCCAGTTCTGTCATCCTTGACTATGAGCAAGAAGCCACCTAGGAAAGGAACTGTGAGCAATGAAAGCCTATTTGATTCATAGAAAGCTTGTGTACCATTTTGTGGACACAATAAGAGTGAAGGCTAACTATAGACACATACAGTATTACAAAGAGGTGGAAGAGGCCTGAGTTAGACAGACTGGACAGTACAACTTCAGACTACTGGTGGTGAATATTTCTAAATGCTGTCCCATAGGAGGAACAAAACATCCTTGCAAGTAGAAAACTAACACAGCAGGGAGAAAGGTTGCACTCCACCCTTATGTTAGTTTTCTACTTGCATGGTTTTTTTTTCCTCCATAAGGGAGCACTTAAAGATGCGATTCCCTATGTATGGTCAGAACTGTTACAGTCCATTCTATGAATGCAGAACTCTACCATCTCATTCTGCTTCCTTACCAATTGCAATTTCTTTGCACTTCTCCCTGCCCTAGGATTACACCTTTTAACACGTATCTATACCAGATTTTGTTTGTGACAGTGGAACTGTTAGTGCTTGACTGAGGTGGTGTGATCTCATCAAATTCCATTCCAGCTGCCCCGAGAATAAAGCTGTCAGAATGTTCGGAGTTCACTTTCTTTGAGGGAAGGGAAAGTTGTAGATGCATTGCATAGGTCTAATCTAAAAAAACTATAAGCAAAGTTATTATGACTTAAAAAAAAGAGCCCTTGTTAATAACCTTGGCTCTAGAAACTGAGTCTAGCATGGCCACACCAATTAATTGATGTGTGTGCATGTGTGCATATACACACATCGGCTATCTATATAGAGGGATGAGGAGTGGCAGTAGTGTAGCCAGGCTGGGGCCGGGGGGGGGGGTGTTTGCTGTGTGGCGGCAGCTTGCAGCTGGAGTGGCTGCGTCTGCAGCTGTGGAATGTTTTCGCACCGTTTTTGGCGCTTTGGATGGGCCCACTCACCTGCCCTAGCTGTTAGAAGGCTTCAAATGAAGCATCCTGGGAGTGCAGGTGGTGGGGCAATGGCGCAAAATGCATCATCGCCCCACCCCCTGGGGCACGTTAGTTAGCAATGCCACTGAAGAATAGGTTGTGAGTTTGTACATGAGGGCTTGAGTGAATGCAAGGCTAGGGACAGCAAAGCCTACCATAACTGGGGGCACACGTGGCATTGTTTTGGTTGTAGTTCTCCAGCCAGGGGCCATAGTTTCTGATGGTCAGAGAGAGGGAGTGGAGCAGGCATATGCATCCAGATAGCTGATGTGAAACATCAAGGACACAGGGCCCTATGTTTCTTATTCCTGGCTTCCCTTCCATTATCTGGTTTGCCGCCCTATACTGTATATAGCTGTTCCTTGGACTGTCACCTCCATTACTGGTTAGGGTAAGAACCATGCAACAGTTTCTGATGCAGGAAAGATGCAACAGTTTCTGTTGCCAGTGTCAGAGATTGCTATTTATGTTGGTTTAAACTTATCATCGTGATTGTCCCTGCAGCTGACAGAGGAGAGGGAGACTCATTCTGCAGGAAACGGTGGCCACTTGACCCCCAAAGTAGCATCCATCAGCTGCCATTTGTCCTGTAGCACACAGGGCTAGGAAGAGATTGTGAGGCCTCTCGCACTGACTTTCTGTGACCACCTGGATTTCTAATTTTCCATGTAAGCTGCTGTGGATTTCCTTTCTTCCGAGAAAAGGTGATGTATGAATTTCTCACATGAGTCAGCATCTTTGTTCAGATTGCATCAGAGACGCTTCTTTGGGCTTTCCTGCCTTTAAAAGTGAGGTGGGTGATGTGTTGGGATAGACCCTTCTCAGGGGTGGCACCCCAATGTTGGAATACTCTCCCCAGGGCTGGTCATCTGGCACCGATTCTAATTCCCAGGATTCCTACTTGCCTTGCTACATTCCTAAATGCATTCTTTTGGAAGCCACTTCGATGAAAACCTTGACTTCAAAGCTGGGTATACATGAGACATGCAAAACTATACAGATAAGACAACATCTCAGTTTCGTTTTAAATGCCTGTCTCGTGTATAGCTCAGCACAGATGATCACTGTTTTACCAAACAACACACAGAATTTTCAGCTGATAGTTTGAGCAGCTCGGCCCAGGGTCATTTCTTGCATGGTGCAAATTGTGAACTGGAAATTCAGAAGTAGACATTTTTGTGATAACTATTTTTTTCTCAGAATGCCCAGGACATATGCCCAATGCTGTCACATTTGTGATATATTTTACATATGAGGTCTTCAGATCTCCTCTTTGCTAGCAAGAACAGCAACAGTCTGGCAACTCCTCTCTCTCTCTCTCTCTCTCTCTCTCTCTCTCTCTCTCGTGTGTGTGTGTGTGTGTGTGTGTGTGTGTGTGTGTGTGTGTGCGCGTGCGCGCAAGTAGACTTTGTTTTTCCATCTGTCTTTACATCAGTCACCATACTGTTGGAGCTATAAAAACAATACTCTTGTGAACGAGGCCACTGAATGTCGGATGCTCATTTGTGTGTGTGCCTTTGGGCTTTGGCTGGCAGCAATGTCTACAGCCCTTTCCAGGGTGATGTGACTTGCCTCGCCTTTCTGTGTTATATAAACATCACCCAGAGACAAATGTGGCTCATAATGCAGCATCTAAAAATTGCACACATTGGCAAAACTAGATAAACTCTCCTAGTTCCTTTAAAATCTATATCACAGAGTCACAGTTTATTGGAACATTTCAGGGACATTAAGCATAGAAGGCTAGGAGGGTTGTGTTGTTGTGTGTGTGTGTGCGTGCGCACGCATGCGCCTGTGTTGCAAGAAAATAGTTATTTTATAAGAAGGAAATAAATCTCTCTCTAGCATACCTATTCATCATTTATTATCAGTTCCTCTATTTCAGTAGTCATCATCCTACCTCTGCTGAGAGGACTGCAGCCCAGCTGGGTCCACCTACAAAAAAAAAGATGCAGACTTCTGTGTTGTCACTGAACTCCAGAACATAAAAGGGGGGGGGGAAGCACACACCCCAACCTCAGGCTTACCAGATCGTCGCCGGGACGGGAGCAGTCTACCCTTAAGGAGGCGGGGCGTGGGGGGCAGAAAGCATCGCGTTCTGGCCCCCCCCCACGCCCTGCCCCCTTAAGGGTAGACTGCTCCCGTCCCGGCGACGATCTGGTAAGCCTGCCCAACCTTGACTTTCAGGGGAATCTATTGAATTAAAGGGACATTTTGGGAGAGACATGTCTACTCAAAAGTAAGTCCTATTCAGCTCAGTGGGACTTACTCCTGTGTAAGTGTGTATAGGATTGCAGCCTTGATGTTGGAAGGAGCAGGCTGTGAGAGGGGAGGAACTTCCAGTTTAACTGAAGTACTGTTATAGGTGAGTGGGTGAAAGAGAAAGGGAGGACTGACTACAAACACAAATGCACGGAATGAAAGAACAAATGAGGAAGACTTATATCAGAGGGAGGGAGGGGAATGCAATAAAGGTCAGGCTGACTGTTCCATGAAGAAGACTCCTGTCCACCCTGTAGCCTAACAGTGTGAGCATGCTTACTCTAAAGTAAGCCCAACTGAGTCCAGTGGGACTTACTCCGATGGGGAGATGTGTATATTGATCAATGGCCCTTACTTCCAAGTAGACATGCATAGGATTGTGCTCTAAGTGAGCAGAAAGCACTTCCATGCATCCGTGGTCAAGGGTCACCAATTTTTTGGCCCCTCCATGAAAATGTTGCCTGTAGCTCTGGAGAATTACCAACTTTTGGGAACATTTTTTTGAGGAACACAAGGAGCTACAGTGGAAAACTAGGGCACAACAAGCTCTGATGTGCGCATACAAGATGAACAGCCTAATCCTATGCTTCCCCCCCCCCCCCTGCAGCAACTAGGGCCACTCAGAGGAATTTTACCAGGAGGCACAAAGTTTCTTTTGGGCCCCTTCCCTTCATGTGAATTTGGCTCCTGGGCCCCCCTTTTTTGCTCCTGGGCCCCGCTTTTTGACACATTTTTGGCCCTGGTCCGGGTACAATTGTACCCCCTTAATCCCCCTCTCAGAGGCCCTGGCAGCGCCAAGATGGCTACTGCTGTATCCTGCGGGGGGGGGGGGGGTTGCAGAAGTCTCCTCTGGGTAAGGGAACATGTGTTCCTTTACCCAGCGGTAAGCCTCCGCAGTGTGGGAGGGGTGTCTGTGCAAAGCTGCGCTAGTGAATTCATCACCGCCTTGCCCTCACCCAAGTCCACTTGCCACGCTGCCTTACCTCTGTCGGTGGGCTCTTTCCACGTTCCCAGCATGTGCAAGAAGGCTCTGGACTTCCCACTGGCACTCCGGCAGCGCACACTTGTGTGCTGCTGGAGTGTTTTTTTGACTGCCATATGGCAGTCACCTCTGGCAGAATGTCAGTTCCGCCAGCAAAAAGAGCCCATAGGATTGGGCTGTAAATGTCACTCACTCAATCCCAGCCTCACAGCCCAATCCTATCCTTCTCCCCCACTGGTGCAGCCAGTGGGGGAGGGCAGAACAGGAGGCTTTGGAAGGGGAAGGGAATTTAAATCCCCTTTCCCTTCCAAAGTCTCCCGTTCTGCCCTCCCTCACTGGTTGCACCAGTGAGGGAGAAGGATAGGATTGGGCTGTAAATGTCTGACAGTACCAGAGTAGGATGTGGGGAGAATTTGGATGGGCAAATGAAGAGCTCAGGAGCCATGACAGCCAGATATCCCATGATATCCTGGTTGCATTTTCAATCACAAAGAACTTGCTGGTATCTCTTCCAGAGAGGAGGGGTGCTGTGATGGTGTTCTGGAACAATGGGCAGCCCACTTAAAAACCCCAAGGATTCCACTTAAATGATAGAACTTTAGCCACCTATCCATCTTACTGACCACAACATCAGTGATAACAGCCATAAGAAAACATAGTTAATAAGACTGACCACCTCTTTTATCAGTGAAACCAGAATGAATAGCCGTACACAGTGATAAGAGAACACAATTTATTACCGTCAGTGCTGAATGACCTCATGCAGAGCTTATTCAAATACACTAAAAGGATCTCAGCTGCTTTCATTTTTTTTAGGTTTGGCTTTGTACTAATTACTTTGCATGCTCTGCCTGTGTTGTGTGTCAGTATTCAGGGAAGGGTATCAATGGTAGAGCTACTACATGCTTTGTGTGCAGAACATCTCATGTTCAGTTCTGGATATCACCAGTTCAAAGGCTCTCAGGTGGTGATGCTGCCTAAGTTTGGAATTGGGGAGCTCTGAATTCACCTCCCCAGCAGCTATTTATGAGTCGGGCCTGAACGATGGTAAATTACTAAAAGAGAAACATTTCTCTTTGCACACTGGTGGTTGAACAGTAGTTGTAGATTGAACTTCCATATTCTCCACTGCCCAAATCATAATTACTATTTATTTGCTAAGACGACCTGCCTTTTGACCAATGGAAGGGCCCCAAGATGGCTTCAAGTTATCCATTAATAGCACAATCATCCAAAACAGAAACAGAGTCTAGCTGAAAACAAGTAATGAACAATATAAATAAAACAATGTGAACAAACATAATTAAAATGGTGTATCCAAGCAGCGTCCAAGATCACAAATTGTAAATAAATAAACAAACAGTGTTATTAAAGACATAAAGCTACACCCATCATTATTATGGCTATGGATGAGTGTGAACGGCCATCAGGGATGACCCTTGGTGCATTCATACCTATGGAGGTGGCTAGCAATCATTCACTCATGTTGATGAAAGTAACATTGTGAATTCAGTAGTGATGGCACCAAAGTACAAAGCAGGGAGGATCATGAAGGTGAACTTATTTTTCTTTTCTTTTCTAACACTACCATAGCCAGTAGCATAGCTGGAGGGGGGCACCGCCCCCTAATGGCGACCATGTGGCCATTTCCCGGCGTCTCCACTGGCGAGGGTGGGTGTTTAGAGAGGTGGCGGCTCGTGAGCTGGGCCCTCCCGCCTGCCCTCACCTCCATATGGCTCCAAATGGAGCCATTCCAGAAGGGAGGCGCAGGGGGTGTTGCGAGGCGTCGTGACTTCACCCCAGCCCTGGGCAGCAGCCGGACTGGCAACACCACCGACCATAGCTGCCCTTTCCCTTCTCCAGTGCTTCACCTGGCAGTAGCTGAGGTAACAGGGAAGTCTCAGAGGGTGGACTGTGAAACGGCAACACCCTGGGTGCCAGAGACCCTGGACAATGCAGTACTGCCTGCTGTATGTGGACCAACAACGTAGTTCAGGAAAAGGCAGCTTTGCATGTCTATCTCTGGACTCTCAAATTCTTTCCCTTTCTCAGTATTCTTTCTTCAGTCAACTGGCAACTTGCTTTCAGTGACTCCTGTTTTACGGTGGGGTTTAAAACATGCTATTTCCCCATTGCCATTATTTTTCACGGGAACACCCTTGGGTTCCTGTGAGAACTTTACCCTCTTAACATAAACAGAATATACTTGGACTTTGCAGAAAGTCACACCGCAGCCCTGATCTCTTCACTTCCATTGTCTTCCCAGTATTACATACTAATGGGAATAGAGGAACAGTTGTGTAGGCAATACAGTACTTCTCTTCACTGCATGTTTCATTTCCAAAGCAGGAACTGCGACCTCCCTTGGTCCCTTGTCACAAGTTAATACATTAGCCTTTTCTCCTATTATTTTGGAAAGTATATTTTCTATCATACCAACAGTGTACAATATTGGTTAGGGAATACATACTGCAGAAAGAACTCTGGGGTGGGAAAACAACCTTGTTTGCAGATGCATTTAATCTGTTTTTAGGAGAGCGCAAACTCTTACCTTTATTTAACATCTTAATAGCAAAGAAAGTTGTTTATACCCTTGAGATACTGAGAATTACATCCAAATGCTCCCACTCTGTTGGAGTTATTCAGTCAAAATCGACCTGCCTTTTTATTCAGAGCATCTTTTTCTTGCTCTGAACCAAACAACAAAATGAAACTATGCCCCTTGCAGTTCAGTTCTCCACTGTAGCCATCCTTCATCTGTGCCAGCCGCTGTATTCCATGTGATAAATATGGATTATTGGACAGAATTATTCATTGTAAGTCTTTTGGGGGGACACACAGCATTAAATGGATTCAGAATGCAAATTATTATTGCCTAAAGAGAAACAAACAAGTTGGCATACATGTAGCAGAGGTATAGAGATGGTTCAGATATAAAACAAAGCTAAACTATGGCTCGCAATGATGTCTGAATTGGCATCATCGGACAAACCTTGCCCAGAGACCTCTGTTTGAGATTCCATCTAAGGATTTCCCGTGAAAGTGGAGGAAGAGAGGAATTGTACAAGCCTCGGTTTGGCTGTACATCTGAAATACACACATCATGATTTTGAAGTAGTGTTGTTGTTTTAAAATTATCCCCTCCCATTTTCACTGATACTTTTGTGGGCAGCAAAAATGAGGTGGGAGTTTGTTGTTTTCTAGGGGGGAGGGGATACACTCATGAAAGTTTCCATAGTTTTGGTATAGGTGGCTTACCAATGGCAGCAAGATTAGGCTTTTTCTTGCCTTTGGCTGAACCCCCCCCCCCCCCGTTATTTTGGTGGTGGTGGGGAGCAGCACGCTTACAAATCCTGTTTTCTCCTCAGTGGCTGGATTCTGCCAACCGCCATCTTTTCCCCCTGAAATTCATGAGGTAATGATGCTGCATCATGTAACAGCACCACACACAGAGACAAAAAAACCTGGTTAATTTATGTGAGTACATTTCAGGTATCTTATGGCCCAATCCATACTAAGTGATGATGTGTATTCTGCCAGTATACGGTCTCAAAAGTGCTGTAAGTGCTTTGTGACAGTGCAGGGAGCCGGTGTGCCAACAGGAAGGCAAAAACGTTCCCACATTTACCAGCAGTTGTTGGGAGGCCCGCCGGAGCAGGTACACGCTGCACAGGCAGGGGGAGGGTGGCGACAGGGGCGGGGGTGAGCGGATTGGGCCCCAGAGGGGAGCATGTGCCATATCCAAAGCCCCTTACCAGGTCTGATCCACCTGCACGGATCAATGCAGATTTGCGCCAGCAATATTGTTGGTGCAGGTCAAAGTTGACCCGTTGTGGCTGCTGAGGCTTACCCAGGGACAAGGGGACAAATGAAATGCCCCCTTACCATGAGGAGACCTCCAGCAACCAAAAATCCCCCGCAGGAAGCAGCGTGGATTCTCTGGTCTTTGTGTAAAAATCCATAGATTTCTGAGGATCTGTGCCTCAGTGCTACACCAAAAATACTAGATCTATAATTATTACAAAGCGCACTCCATAGACACAGCTGCAACTTTTGAGGTTGTGTTTGTTTTATTTATTTATATCCCACCCTTCCTCCAAGGAACTCAGGGGTGTACACAGTTCTTCCCATCTCCAAAATAACCCTGTGAGGTAGGTTAAGCTGAGTGATGATGACTGGCCCAAAGTTAACAGCAAACTTTGGCTAAGTGGGGATTTGAACCTCAGACATAGTCCAATACTCTAACAGTTCCACTACACCACACTGGATTCGATGTAAAAAGAAACAAAAATGAGAATGTAGGGAATACATTCAGCAGAACTTACTCAGTGGTGAGAAAACAACCTTGTTTGCATATCTGTTTATTTGGTTTGTAGGAGGGTGCAAACTCAAGCTGCCTTTTTGTTCAGTCTATGAGCATCTTTTTTTTCTTGTTCTGGACCAAACAAGACTAAACTATGTCCCTTGCAATAATAATAATAATAATAATAATAATAATAATAATAATAATAATAATAATAATAATAATTATTATTATTATTATTATTATTATTATTATTATTATTAACAGTATTTATATACCGCTTTTCAACAAAAAGTTCACAAAGTGGTTTACAGACAATTCGTGTCTCTGCGGTAGCCATCTTTAATCTGCAGCAGCCACTATGCAATAAAGTTGTGATTTGGTGATAAAAATGGATTGAGCAGCATTATTCATTGTTAGCCACACAATCAGTTTGAATAGAAGAAAGGAGGAAGGGATGGCGAGGCAGAGTGAGGAGAAAGGAGTGCCTCAAAGTGAGTGGGGCTCCTCTGACCCTGCAATCTGCTATGGGGAGTGAGAGAAGGAAGCATAATAGGGGGGGAAGGGGAAAAGCATCAACTGTTCCTTGAGACCGGGAGGACCTGGGAAAAAGAACAGGGGCTGAAGTCCCCAAAAACCCAGGCTAACACCACCACTGCAGGCTCTCCTTTGATCTCCTTCTGAGATCCTTCGCTCTCAGTGTTTGCTGCAAGATGCTGTTGCTGCTCCTTTACTCGTGTGCAACAGAGCACTGGCATCACTAGGGGGCGCAGGGGGGGTGGCCTGTAACAGGTGATGTACCAAGGAAGGGTGATGCACGGTTGGAAGCCAAAACCGGACATGGCTTCCAATCGCATCTCAGTCTTGTTTTGAAGCATGGGGAGGACTCCGGCCCGCTCTATGGGCCTCCCTGCACCTCAGAACAGGTCTGAGATGCAATTGGAAGCCACTTCCGGTTTCGGCTTCCAATCGCGGGTCAACCGTCCCTGGTGCATCACCTGGTGCATGGGGGTGAGGCACTAACCTCCCGCACCAGGTGACACAAACCCTAGTGACGCCTCTGCAACAGAGAACGTATATGTCACCTGATGATGCCAGTTCACCTCCTGGAAGTGAGGGAGCCACACTCTGCCATGCGCCAGGGCCAGTACATGTCTGACTATTTAAGCCATATTTTGACAATAGTATCTATTTAATTTAGCATCTTGGAAGTGTGTGCTTTAGTAATCTACTATCTTTTCATTTTGTCTGAATAATGGTGTCCCTGTTTATTTGAGCATGTGTCCCTTTTACTGGTCTGGTGCTTCAACCACTGGGGCATTATAGGACCTAGGTTAAAATCACCTGACCGAAGCCTCAATATTAAGGACTGCATTGGACCTATAACCACCGGTTCCACCCTGAGCAATATGTTCAGTTTAATATGGTTCCCTGAACCAGACTCTGGATCAGAGCAGTGGCGGAAGACAGAGAACAATTCCAAACATATTTTCACAAGCAAATGCTACACTTAGGTAAAGGTGACCCCTGACAATTAAGTCCAGTCGTGTCCGACTCTAGGGTGCGGTGCTCATCCCCATTTCAAAGCCAAAGAGCCAGCGTTGTCCGAAGACGCCTCCGTGGTCATGTGGCCGGCATGACTCTCCTTGCCACTGCGCTTAGCATGCGGCTGGAACACGGAGCGCTGTTTACCTTCCCGCAAGCGGTACCTATTTATCTACTCACATTAACATGCTTTGGAACTGCTAGGTTGCTACACTTACCTACCTACAAATGAAGTCAGGAGACCTACATCCCCGTTGGAAAGGTAGAAAAGTAAACTGTGCAAAACTCCGTTGATCTATTTCAAAAGGCAAATATGTTGGGTTAGCACAGAAACTTGCTGAGATCCATAAAGCGGAGCTTTATCGGCATAAGAATTTCAAACACCATTTTCAACTACTCAAACTAGTCACACTTCAGAGGGCTCTGCTTTAAAGTGAATAAATGTACAATGTTGGTTCTCAGCAGGGGATACTTGCATCGGCTTATTATATTACAACCCCTAAAATCTTCATTCCATATATTAGAAAAAACGCTCTCTGACACAGGAGAGAATGCACTGGCAGGAAATGTATGCAAACTACTGTAGGTACATTAAAATACAGTTGCTTAAGGTGCACTGTAGTGCATAATCCATTAATCCAATATTTTCACAGCAGATTTGAAATGCAGTTGTTTATTACCATAGGTTCTGCATGGCGTAGTAGAAATATAATTTGCTAGGAATGAATGCAGCGCACAGCATAGGATTTGCTAAATTTTATTCAGGAATCTTCTGGAATGTGTCTACATAAGACACATCATAGGAAGCTGGATATAGTGACCTCAAAGGGCACTGGAAATCTGAACAAGGCAAGTACAGATCCTGCCCCCTACAAACAATGAAGAATAGCCGATAGGATGGAATGGCATTATACTGTAACATGATGCATTTGGGTTGTGAACAATCTCTATCAAGGGAATATAATACACCGCAGACAAGGTTCTGCAGAATCTCAGGCAACCCATCGCTCATGATTTTTGGCCATAGCTGATGATGTACCAAGTGTGATCTCTCCTAGAGAGTTATCTCCTGACATTTCACAGTGAAACGTCAGGAGATAACTCTCTAGGGGAGATCACTCTTTTGGACTGTGGTTTGATTACCCGAACAATGCTTTTAATTTTGGTACAGAATCTTCCAACCACGAAAGTCTAAGTATGTTTGTATAGCTAATGTTGATCCCCTTTTTTTCTTTCCAAGGTCCCTTCCCACTCTAACATTCTATGATCCTACATTACAATATGCAGAAGCACCACTTCCCAAGTCTGTGTTACACTAAGTAAAAAGTGGCATCTGCATACAACATGTGGCTTACCTTTCAAATAAGAAAACATCCTTTGTACTTGGTCTGAGCATTGAACAATCAGCATTCATAGCCCTGTGTCAAAGAGATAAAACAATATTTAGTTGGAGCACCTCATTCTTGCAGCTAATTTTGTGCACAGCTGGAAACAATCCCACCAAGCTCTCACATAGGCACTACTTGTGCCAACACAGCTACCACAGCTCGGAAAAAATTCTATTCTCCAATTGCAGGGACCAAACTATCGTTAGGGTCCCCAAATTGCTTTGTTATTGGCTATCTGGCTAGTTGACTCACAGCCCAATTCTACGTAGGTATCTGGCAGGTGGCCCAGGGCCACTCGCTGGATCCCATGCTCATTCCAGGCCACTCTGCAGTGGCCCGAAGGTCTACTCAGGAAAAGGGGATGTTTGTCCCCTTCCCCAGGTGTAGAGCTGGGAGGCCGCAATGGGCCTCCTTGGATTTCTGCCAGCTAAATAGCTGGCAGAAATCGGAGGAGGCCGTGTAATGGCCAAGCCGGCCCGGCGGGAGACTGGGATATGGCAGACGCCATCCCCGCCCCCCCCCCGGGCCAGCTCTGCCAATGGCACCCCCTTGCCACCTGAAACGCCCTTGCAGCCACTGGGGGTTTGCTTACCTTCCTCCGGCAGTCGCATAGACGTCCCGGCGGCAGAGTGAAGGTGGCCAGCCTTGCGCCGGCTGTCCTTACTCGCAAGTAGTCGTGAATATGCCTTACAGCATGTTTGTGACGGCTTAGGGCAGCGAAGCACTCCGCTGCCCTAAAGCTCCGCAGGATTTCCCTGTCAAGATTTGCAGCAGAGGAATCTGTCCTGTTTCAGTACGTAATGTGGTGCCACAGCAATATAATGAATGGTTACACTACCGTAGCTCATAGGATTGAAGTATGTTTTTATGGTTCTTTACAGTGAAGGGCAGTTCTGATTCTATATGGAAAAGACAGGCATGCATTTGCTTATTTTGTGTATGACTGGGCTTGCTAGGAAATAAAATATTTTGCCAGCTCCTCCTTGGGAAACTGGCAGTCCTTAATTGGGCAGAAATCTCATTGAGTTTGGAGACCAATATCTCATGCTTTTCTCTTTTCCTTCAAAGCACTCGCAAAGGATGTCTTCAAGAAATCTAAACCTGTGCTAAATGAAATATTGATGGATTAATTCAGAATTGGTTTGGAATTGGGGTGTCAGTCAAACTTTGAGGCCAAATTCTGTTGTTCTAAAAAAAAAAAAAGTGTAGCTCCCAGATGTACAAACTTGTTTAAGCTTCAAGCCTCCCCTTTCCCATGAAAGAAGCAGCAAGTCATTCCCAGCAATCACTTACCACTTAGCCTCACTGCTCCCATCTGCAATATGGGGATGGAAATGCTGACCTACCTTGCAAGGCTGTTGTGATTACGTTAATTGAAGTGAAGTCATTAAAACACAAGTGTCAGATGTTAGTAGCTTAAAACAAATTAGGATATTTCACGCCTGCTCTTCAGTCCAAAAGGACTCCAAAGCTTAGAACCCTCCCCTGCTCCCC
The DNA here is from genome assembly GCA_026170595.1 of Plestiodon gilberti rubricaudatus. NCBI lineage: Eukaryota > Metazoa > Chordata > Lepidosauria > Squamata > Scincidae > Plestiodon > Plestiodon gilberti. The sequence goes on from JANXHW010000005.1 coordinate 115,380,481, forward strand.
AAAAGTAAGAGTCAAAACACGACAATAAATCAAATACTAGAGCAGCCAGCATGTGTCAACATTAAACAAAGTACAAATGAAAGCTCAACTGGTGTAAAATTTCTTTGTATTGCTAAAAAGCAATAAAATGGCTTCATTGCAATTTTAGTTGCTGAATGTTTGTTGCTTTTTAGCTAAATTGCTAAAAAGCAATAAAAAGGTTTTCACAGTGCCCAAAAACCAACAAACTCAACACCAAGTGAGCTTTCCTGACAAAAGTGTTCCAAAGTCAGGGTGCCACAACTGAAAAGGCTCTGTAGCTGATCTCACCTGCTTCGTCTCCAGTCAGCACACACTGTCCCTTTCCCCTTCTGCCATAGCCTTCCACTACAACCATCTTCTTCCTCACACTATGACTGGCCAATGCTAGGATTGAAACAGTGCACTATGACTTAATAGCAGCTTTGTCCCAGGTTCTGTCCCTTGCATCTCCTGTCCGAGACCATGGAGAGCAGGGCCAGCCAAAGACCCCCCGACTCTTGCCAAACGCTGCCCCTCTTACTCAGTGATGTGCCAGCCTCTGCTCCTCCCACTCTCCAATGATCTAGCTCAGCACTCCCCCCTCCACATTTCCTCTTCCTCTCTGTCCCCCTCTTCCTTTTCCAATCCAGGGAGTGGAAGGAAGAATAGGAGCAGTGGAGCAAGTAGAAGGGCAGAGGTGGACACCCCCACAAATCTGCTGCCTGAGACGGTCACTTCAGTTGGCCTCATGGATGGGCCGGCCCCGCTGGAGAGTCACTGTCAGTCAGACTACTGACCTAAGAGACAGAGGCGTCACGTTGCGCGTGTCACCTGGTGGCAGACGCACGTCACCTGGGGCCGTGGAGGCGCACGTTGCCCCCGTGACCCCCCGTTCACACACACCCCAAAAGCAAAGTCTCATCCCCACTACTGCCTGATCCGATCCTCCTCCTCGGCCGGCTCCCCGAGGTCTTGTGACTAGGCCTAATGCGTCAATACGTGATTTTTTAGCTTTTTCACGCATGCGCACATTTCTGAGGGCAAGGGCTGCCCTCTTGCCCTCAGAAACGTTCTGCGCATGCGCGAAAAACCTAATAAATGATGTATCGACGCATTGGGCCTGGTCAGAAGGTCCCAGACTGCCGGCCAGGGCGGATGCTCCGAGGCCTTCTCCGGCCTCGGAGGGTGTCGCTCGGAGCCGGCGGCAGCGGGGGTGATATGTGGGGGTGACGCCCGGCAGCCCGCCACCCCTGCCACGGTCCAGTGACGAGAGAGAGCAAAGGTCTCACTGAGTATAAGTCAACTTTGCATGCCCATATCAGCTTGAAACATACTGTGGGTCTTGACTGGCTCCTCAATTTCAGAAGAGCCAATCATGATACAGAATCACAGAGTCATATGTTCCAGGTGTATTTGTCAGCATCTCAGGGTGATCCTAGCCAGCCATCAACTTTAACAGAACAAGTTTTTACTATTACTTCAATTTCTTCTGAAGACTTGCTCAAATAATTAACCCCTTAAATCTACATGTGCCCCTTCTCCTCCATGTGACACTTACTGATATTTTTCACATTCCTAATAGCTGTGACTGGAGCATTAAGTCTGCTAATGAATTGCTTCATTTTAGTTGCACATCAGCTGTAATGCTTCCGTCTAATTTGATGACCTAAGTGCAGATATTAGGAAAAGTCAGAAACAATCATTGAAAAAAATAATTACAATAACTCAGCGCAGAGGAAGATTTGTAGTCGTGAGAAGAATTCAGAGATGAAAATGAAACATTGCAAAGAGGTCAAGAATAATAATAAATAAATAAACGATGGGCGTAGAAAGACTGGAGCGAGCGGAGCAGCGGCTCCAGGCGGCACCGCGGCGCCGGGCGGCGCTGCTCCGCTCGCTCCAGTCTCACGGAGCGCGCGCCCGCACGCACGCACGCGGTGGACACTCCGGGGCTTTCTCCGGCTCCAAGGCCTCGGAGGGCCTCGGAGCGCCCTGGTAAGCCGGGTCCCCCCCCGAGCGGTGCCCCCCCCCGGCGCCGCAGCGAGTGCTCCAGGCAGCACTTGCTGTTGGTACGCCTCTGACGATGTGTACATTATTTTATTTATTTATTTATTTATTTATTTATTTACACTATTTTTACCCCGCCTTTCTCCCCGAAGGGACCCAAGGCGGCTTACAACATGGGATACAAATACAACAAATGATCACATTTAAAACAGTAAAAAAACAATCCACAAAAGCTAGTAAAAACATCATCTAAAATTAATAAAAACACATCAAATTACAATTAAAACAGAAGCATAAAAAAGCATTAAAAAGCAGCAGCACCCCACCTGTGCAGGATGTTAAAAAAGGCAAGGACTCAGAAGGCCTCCTTAAACAGGAAAGTTTTCAGGCCTCGCCGGAAGGTCTCCAGCGAGGGAGCAGTACGTAAATCAAGAGGGAGGGAATTCCATAGGGTTGGTGCCACTACTGAGAAGGCCCTATGGGGGAGGGCGTTTAATTTTTCATTAAGAAAATAAACCCAGTACAACTGTATCCAGAGGCGTCGCAGGGGGGGTGGGCCGCCAGAGGGGGACGCGCGCCACGGGGTGACGCGCGCACCCCCGCGCGCATCATCTCCGTGACGCGCATCACCCTCCGGACGCTCCGAGGCCTCGGAGCATCCAACCCCGTCGGACGCTCAAAGGGCCCTCAAAATGGTCTCTGCACATGCGCGAAAATTCAAAAAATACCCGGATGAACGCGCTGCATGGGGTCGGACGCTCTGAGGCCGGCCTCGGAGCGTCCGGAGGGCGACGCGGGGGGGGGAGCCAGGTCGCCCCCCCGCACCGCGATGTCAGAGCGTCACTAGGGTGACGCGCGCCCCCTGCCCCAGAGTGACGCGCATCCTAGTGACGCTACTGACTGTATCAGGCAGCAGATTGTGGTCTGGGAGCAGGAGGTGTGGTCTGAAGATTGAGCTGTTGCCTTGCCTGAAAAAGCTAAGCAGGATCAGTTGCTTGAATGGGAGACTGAGAGGCCGCTGGCGTGTCTGTGCAGAATAGTGGACTGTGGAGGAGTCAGCTGGCAAAAAACAGATAACGTCCTTGAGAAGCTGGGCTGAAGCTTGGGTTGCAGCTGCCTGCAAGAGCTTGAAAAGTGCAAGAGCTGGCAGCCAGGATGATGACTGCACTATGAAGGAAAATACCTGGAGAAATGGAGGTTCTATGAGGTTGTCTCATGGAACAATACTTGTAAAAACCTCATTGAAAAAATGGATTTATGTTCAGCCTGCCTAAGGAAACCGCCTGAAGTCTATTGAGAAAAACAGGATATAAATAGCATAATAAATAAATTAGTGGAGAGTGCCCATCTCTGTCTCTTCACCTGCCTCCACTGCGCCTCCTTTTCCTTCCACTTCCTGGATTGGAAAAGGAAGAGGGGGACGGAGAGGAAGAGGAAATGTGGAGGGGAGGATTGTGCTGAGCTAGAACACTGGAGAGTGGGAGGAGCAGAGGCTGGCACATCATCAGGTAAGGCGGGCAGCATTTGGCATGCTGCCTCACACATCAGGAGCCCTGCATTAAGGGCCCCCCCTACCTATTCCCTCATGATTCAAGCATTGAAGGCAGCTCCTTCCATTTACAGGGCGAGAACTTTAAATGCAACCTAAACAGTGTTTAGAATGAGTCCTTAAGATGGTTCAAAGTCCTTCATGTACCTGACCTCACCTCAACATCTCCATAAGGGAGAGAGTCTCACAGCTGCTATGCTACACTTGCTCAGTCTCAATATATTTTTGTTTAGCTATCGCCCATAGCAAATGTCGGAAGGCTCCCATAACACCGCCTACTTGCTCCGCCAAGTTCTGCTGCCATTGATTTTATGTGCACCTTATGTTTCAGTAGCAATCTGCTATTCAAAGTAAGCTATGGGGAGGAGAAGAGAGCAAACAGAAAGAATGCTACTTTCTTTTTTTTCCCTTAGAGATCCACTCCTAGCAGCTACTGAGCAAAGCCATTAAGACCGAGCACCTGCATTTACCAAATGGGAAGAGACAGCTTCTTTCAGAGATGGACTTCATTTGCATTCAGTTTGCTCTGCTATATTCCAGGGGAACGTTTAACTTCTTTTGTTACTCTTTTTGTAGGACAGTAAATTCTACTCTTGCTGACAGATGAAGGAAATAGTTGTTTCTGGAAGAATAAAGGGTGTTTTTTTTTTAAAAAAAATCCTGTTTCTCGAATACGGTGGCTGCTATACATTTTTAAAGTCCTCCTGCCATGTTGTGGGCTTTTCCCTCTGCACACTGGTGGTGCAATCGTCCATCTATGTGGAGCCCCATTATTTTCCAGCACCAGAATCAATTGGGTTAGGGTGGCCATTTGTCTTTACAACCCTCCTGGCAGGAACATTTGGCTTTGCAATCAACTTAACTTGCTCAGGTTAGTTTCCTCAAATGACCAGGCAAGTATATAAAACTAGGAAACATTCATCATTATAGTGCGTGTACATTGCTGGGACACCAAGAGAGTGGAGGGCCTCTTACACAGAGACACACTGAACACCTAACATGCGGTTCCTGTCAGTGAAAGTGAGGGCACTATGGTCCTGTACTGTGGGTGTGTTCTGCTCCCCACTATAATATTGTCACTTGGTACAGCACTTGGTGCTATAGTGTTTTCCTATAGGAAACACTTGGTGTTTCCTATAGGTGCAAATGGCATGATGTCACTTCCTTTTTTCCCCTCCCATTTCAAAACCATCCCACTTCCTTTTCAATGAGGATACAGGCCAAAAACTGGTGAAGTGAACAGGGCGAACCAAATCCTGGTGTCTGCTCATATTTTAATTCTCACTTACCCTAATATGCAGTTTAAAAGAAAATGCTAATTTTTGAAATACAAACATTTGTTGTCCGTCCGTCCATCCCCCGCAACCAACCTGCAGTATAAGAGATCATATCAGACATGTTTGAACTGCAAAATATGAAGGCTAAATCCCAATTCTGGGCTTCGAAAAAACTATCTATAGTCATGATCCTTATGATATGAACTGTTTTTTTCTCTAGATATGCACAAAAGTTGCTCTACAGATAGCAAAGGTGCAATCCCCTCCCATCTCCTCCCAGACCTGGGCCAAAACTGGAACAATTTATTGTTCCAAATTTATTGTCCACAACAATTTATTACCTTGCAGTCAATTAGGGCTGGTCCATCCATGAGGCCAACTGAAGCGATCACCTCAGGCAGCAGTTTGAGGGAGAGTCAGCATGGCTTCTGCAAGGGGAAGTCTTGCCTCACAAACCTGTTAGAATTTTTTGAAAAGGTCAACAGGCATGTGGATGCGAGCAAACCCATGGATATTATATACTGTATCTGGATTTTCAGAAGGCGTTTGACACGGTCCCTCATGAAAGGCTCCTGAGAAAACTCCACAGTCAGGGAATAAGAGGGCAGGTCCACTTATGGATTAGGAACTGGCTGAAGACCAGGAAACAGGGAGTAGGCGTCAATGGGCAATTTTCACAATGGCAAGAGGTGAAAAGTGGTGTGCCCCAAGGATCTGTCTTGGAACTGGTGATGTTCAACTTGTTCATAAATGACTTGGAGTTGGGGATAAGGAGCGAGGTGGTCAAGTGTTTCGGATGACACTAAACTTTTCTGGGTAGTGAAGACCAGAAGGGGTTGTGAAGAGCTCCAGAAGGATCTCTCCAAACTGGGAGAATGGGCAGCAAAATGGCAGGTGCGCTTCAGTGTAAGTAAATGTAAACTAATGCACATTGGTGCAAGAAATCAAAACTTCACATATATGCTAATGGGTTCTTTGCTGTCTGTGACAGATCAGGAAAGAGATTTTGGGGTGCTTCCAGCCACTTTTTTTCCTTTTTACAGGCACTTCCAGCATTTAAAATGTGGTGCGAGAGGGAAGAAGCGGTGGCAGGCCCTGGGAAAGCTACAAAAGAAGGTAAAATGGCATCACCCCCGCCCCCAGCATGAGTCCCTCCTCCACGGATGACCATCCACAGATACTCAAATCCATGGATGACCAATCTGTAGACGAGGAGGGTCCACTGTATTTGATATGTTACTTCTTCTTCTTCTTCTTCTTCTTCTTCTTCTTCTTCTTCTTATTCTTCTTATTATTATTATTATTATAATATAGGAAATATTAGTACATTTGTATATTTGGCATTATTTGGTAGTTGACATGCAATTAAGATTTAATTTTCATTGTCATGCAATGGTATTTTTCAATTCTTGTTGAAATTTACTATCTTTGATGCCTTTTGAGATTTGTGAATTGACATCTGCCAAATCTATATAATCTGTTGGTTGTTACCAAGTCTAACAGCACAATGCTAACCCCTCACCAGCCCATAACATGCAACACCACCGATGGATCATGCACAACATGCTATGGTAGGGGGGACACCAAATAAGTAAATCTTTTTTACTTACCTCCCCGTAAGCCTCAAAGGAGCTGTCCAAGGAGCCTCAATGGGTGTGTTGGGCTGGAAAAGGGGGGATAGGATCTTGGCATTCATAGCTGCTGCCGAGATCCACCCCCAAACTGCCCTTGGTTCAGTCTGCTCCCCACCCCAATCCTCTGTCAAACTGTTCCAAAGTTTCCTTACTGCTCCACCATGGACTGGGTGAGCTGCTGGCATGTGTAGGGCAGCCATTTGCACTGGCGGTCCCACAGCACATGGCAGTGGTGTGGCTTTTACGACATCAGGACAGGACTTACAGCAATGGATCACATATAGCCCTTTTGGGCACACCTTATATTTTTGAATGTGAAAGGAGTCCTCCTGAACTCAAGAAGGCTTCCTTCGGAGTCGAAATGTCAAGGATTGCACTTGTATTGTGTATCGCAGTATATAAAATACAGTTGAAAAGCGGTATATACATATTGTTGTTAATAATAATAATAATAATAATAATAATAATAATAATAATATCACGGCAGAGCTCCTTGCCTCTCTCGTCAGGCACAGGATCATCCTTCAACTGCAATCGCAGAATTCATTGCTTAGGCCTCTAGCTTGATGCAGCCCCCGTAAAGTCAACCGACTCAAGTCAGCATTGTGTAGAAACATGACAACAGAAGTGACAGAAGTGTGATGCGCCCCCCCCCAAGAGTAATAAATGAACCCAAGCATAAGTTTATGAACTGAAGATTATCTGCTTGCAATACAATTAAACATTTACGGCAATACAGCACAGTCATGCTGGCTTAATGTAAACATCAGTGATATCATTTTGCTGCCTGTCAGCCTGACGTTTTCAGTTTTCCTAATCTCTTATTAATTATGGAGCTTGAAACTGAGCCAGTAGTTCAATAATTTATGCAACCTAGAACATCATTAAAGAATAATTAACCATACATACACTAATTATTCATGGCAGCTTTATTACTCCCTGTTACCTAGTAACACCCTGATCAGGCTTGGGGTAGATGATGGCATCTAACCACCACCCCCTAAACATAATGATGTGTCACAGCCACAAATGCACTGAAGACTGTTTCACAAAATAACTTTTTGTGAACCAAGTGACCAAATTGGCTAAGCTAACACCTCACCAAAGGAGACAGTCTGGGGTGGCGGGGGAAAAACTGGCCATGGACCGATCAGGCGGAGAACAAAACATTCCTACCCATCCCACAAGGGCAGCCAGTTAATCTCAGACTATCCCTAGGGCTTGTGGGATAGGAGCAACATTGCCTGAGCTCTGAATGGTGAGCTCAGTGCAAGAACGGCAGAGAAAACACTGAGGGAGCTCCGCCTCTTCAGGTTGTCCAATCGGTGAGGGCTCTGCATTTCTTGCCTCATGCAGGGGGCGGGGCTGGGAAAGGCCACCTCCTGAAATGTGGTATGGCCACGTTCTTCTAGCTGCTATTCTGTGAAGTGTTCTATCAGTTTGCTTTATTGCTGTTCACCATCGTGGACATACATATTGTGGCTAGCAATGAAATAAATACCTGTACGCTAAAAGCCACTGGACTTGGCAAGTGTACATACCTCAAGAATTCTTCCAAACTTGTAGGATTCAGAGGCAGCTTAAACAAACTTTCCAAAGAATGGTTTATCTCTCTTCCCTAGACAACTGGCATTTTAAAAGTTGCTTTTGACACTAAGAACATAAAGCTGCTTTCATGACCATCAGTGCACGGAATTGAGCTAGAGTCGAAAATGTGACAGTTGCCACTATTAGGCCCCAGAGACATCTGGTTGCTACAAATATGTATTTTTGTTTGTTGTCAGTGCTTTCATTAACCCTCTAATGTGACCTTGGCAAAACAAAACATGAGATGTGTTCACTGGAGGGGTAGACATAGATGTCAGTGGAAACCTTTTCTTATAATCTACCATCTCGGTAGAGTAATCCCGATTTATTTGAGATAGGATTATTTTCACTCTCGACTGCTCAGCTGCTAATTCCACAGGATCCCTGGTCAGAAAGTGAGCAGCCAGGTGAACAAGGCTTAAAACTTTCGCATTCTTCAGCCATACAAAAATAAATCCCGTATGAACAATATGATTGTACATATGAAGCTACCTTGTACTGAGTTGGTCCAATGATCTATCTAGGAACTAGATTCTAGTTGACTGCTTAGATTCTAGTTGACACAGTGGGGCTTGTTTCTGAGTAGACATGCCTAGGATTGTGCTCTAAGGTTTAACAAGCTACACCTGCCCACATTCCTTCTCCTAAAGGGCTACATTCTGTCCCGGGAAGAAATCTGGTAAGCCTACTATTAAAGAAAAAGAAAATTAGTACACAGATATCACTCCTCCATCTCTTTCTGGGTATCTCACAGCCCAATCCTAATGGGCAACCCAATCCTAACTAAATCCCCGCATGGCGATGCAGGGGCGCCGGCATGGTTTCCACTGCCTCAACCCAACTATTGAATTCTAGTGGCCTAGGGCAGTTTGCTTGGAATACTTTCTCTAAGGCTGCAATCCTATGCATACTTTCCTTGGACACAATGGGACTTACTCCTGAGCAGACATGCATAGGACTGTACGGTAAGAAGGTAGCTGCTCTATCAAATATCAGGTCAAGCAGATCAGGATGTAAGATCCTTTGCCTGTGAAAAACTTTTCATTGAAATGCTTCATTGGAGTCGGACCTATATCATTCACCTATATCACTGATACACAATACCACTAAATCATAATTTTCAAGTGCCAGTTTGAGACTTTGCCTCTGCCTATTAGAGCCAAATCTCTCTCAACAGGTCAGCACGCAAGCATTCACCAGGTCCAACCTTGCTTGGCTTCTGGGATAAAATGAGATTGAGTGTGTTGATGGTAGTTTGGCCATACGCATGCCTGTGAGCTGAATGAATCACCCAGCAGCAGCGCATTTTGCATGATAAACCAGCAAGTCCTGTGTTATCTCTGAAAATACTATGCTAGTACCATGGAGCTTGGTCATTTCAGACAGCTCTGGCTCCAGCAGAGCAAAGAGAGGTTCAAACCATTGCAGTTAAGCATTTTGGAACCCAATCCTATTCCTACCTGACAACATTGTTCCTTACCTTGCACTGGCGCTGACCACCATAAAGCACTCTGACAGCACGCCAGTCAGCAGAGTGCCGGCAGTGCCAGCGAGAAGGCCTGCACCTTCCCACCCACTCCAGTACCTCTCCTACCACTCGCTGATGAAGGTACGTCCGCAGGAGAGGTGGGAGGGATGGTTGAGGGTGGAATGGAGGTGGGGAATGGGCGGATCAGGCCCAGGGGAGGTGGGATTGGCGGTGCTGGCGCCGTCAATATCCTATCCCCCTTCCTGGAACCAATCCCATGGTGCTAGCTATTTAGCTGTCGCAGGTTAGAGTAGACCACTATGTGCCATGGAGGCTTACCCCCTGGTAAGGGAACAATTGTTTCGTTACTCAAAGGAGACCTCCGCAATTGCCCCACTATAAGATACAGGATACTATAGGATCCCCCACTATAGGATACAAGCCACCATTTTAGCACCGCTGCATCGGCGGAGGGGGGGGGGAATGAATAGGATTGGGTTGTTAGGCATATCAAACTGCTTTCCCGTGGAAGAAATCCAGTGCTGTGCACAACACCCCTGTCCTGCACTCTAGCTGCCAGGGAGACCCAAAATATGACCGCTTCCATATTTACCAACCTGTAGGATGGTTTTTCCTCCGACAGGAGCACCCCTTTGTTAACCTAACTCTTTCCCCTTCAATGACAAGGGAGAATGACAATTGCCTGTAATGTGAATGGCCCAAATGCCTCGGAGTATATATCCAACCAGGACAGTGTTCTCTGAGGTTATGAGGGTGCAGGGTTAGGATTCAGCATGATAGGCTCAAACACCTTTCTTCCAAAAGCTCATCCCCTGGCACACATACAAGAGTGTCATGAGGAGTCTTGCAGACCGAAATGAAATGTTTATGCTGGAAAGCTGTATACGTAAAATTATGGAGGGAGTTGGCAGCGAAGAAAAGTTGCTTTTCTCCCCAAGGACACAGAATTTATTCTAACAGTCAGTGCCATAGGACGTTCATATTACAAAGACAGCATCCTCCCCACCATGTAGCCCCACAGCACCAGGGAGCACAGCCTAACCTCAGCTTCTTGTGACAGTGACGCAGCCTCCTTAGAGGCCGTCCATCCAAAATTCTCCAGCTGCTCAAAGCTGCATAGCAGTGGAGGGTCTTCTGAGATCACCAAATAGCCTGGCTGTTTTCCTTTTGCTACACACTACCGATTGCATGCACATCCAATTTTTAGATTGTGAGCCTGCTGACAAGGACCTGTGAATTTTATTCCTGTACAGTGCTCAGTATATTTTAGGCAGCCTATAAATAAGAAAAAGCTACGATACGCTGAATGATCCTGGGGTACAATTCCAGGTACAATTTTTGTTCAGAAACTCCCTGGGAAAATTTCACTTTGCTTATAGGAACTTGTCTGGCTGCGTCTGAAAGTTCCAAACTTCCCTTGGGAAGAATCCTGACATTCACTTCGAAATTCACTTCGGGTGAAATTTTGGCACCAAAAACTTACTGTATTCAAGGCTGATCTCTTGAAACAAAATCTGCCATGTATATTCATCTTTATTAACCTCGCAGCCCAATCCTATCCTGTTCCCCACCATAGCATGCAGCCACATCAAAACAGGCTGTGCTGCATGCTAAGGTGGGGGGGGGGGGGTGGGGCAGATCAGGAGGCTTGGGAGAGGGAAGGGAAAACATTTTCCCTTACCCCTCCATAAGCCCCACAATCGGCAATCAATGAACCTCATGCTCTTTAGCTGGCGCAATCTGAGGAGACAAAGGGAGCATGTTGGCTGGCTCTGGAGGGGACAGCATCTCGCATAAGTTGCTCGTGCTGGGTACCACCCCCTCCCACCTCTGACATGCTCCTAGCCCTTCCCCATTCCACCCTGATCCTCCCACCCCCCGCCCAGTTCTGCCCACCCTGCCGATTCGCCAACATTGGTGGGACTTTTCTTCGCCACTACTGCACATGAGGTCCTCCCCACCGTCTGCAGTGGGTGGCCTGGAAGTGCAAGCTTCTGGATCAGCATTTACTATGCCGTAAAGCGTGTACCACTGCCGGATCACCAGTTCTGGCAGCAGTAGTGCCAGATAGAATTGGGCTGTAACCCGATACATGGGTTTTGAAAACAAACAAAAAGGGGATCAAGAGGCAAGCGAAACAAACTTCATGATCTGGATGTTCTGTAGAGTTTGATTCAAGAGTCTTCCAGAGTTTGATTCATGCCATCGCAATGGCGTGGAGGGCACTTCCCTGTAGCTTCTTTGTATGCTGCACCTGCATATGGTGGAATCATTAGGCAGGGTGAATGTTTACAATCAAGATTGGCCTAAGAAGACGCCCTGGAGCCTGAGATGGCATGCCAAATGCCACCCTCCTGACCTGGCAGCATGCCAGCCACCCCTTACTGCTCCTATTCCCTGCATCTGAAAACAATGGGAAATGGAGTGAAAGAGGATGTGTGGAGGAGTGCTGCTCTAGTCCACCACTCTCCTCTCCTCCACACTTCATCTTCCACTCAGTTCCCCTCTTTCTTTTTGAATCCAGAGAATGGGAAGATGAGGAGTGGTGGAAGCAGGCAGTTGGGCAAGCACACCTTGCTCATCTGCCACCTGAGGCAATTGCCTCAGTAGCCCTCACGGACAGGCCAGCCTTGCTTTCACTACACAAAAGGAGATAATCTTGCTATCGATGGCAATGACTGGCTGCCTTATTCTGTGGATCAGCTAAAGTGCACATTGCTGATTGCAAATGTGCCACAAAATGTAAAGCCTAGTGCTATACATGCCAGATGGAACACATCACTGTCTCGCTGCCATTCCTTACTGGTCACAATGGTCCATCTTACACCTGCTTCAGCACGGGCACATCTGTGACAGGGATGTGTGCAGAAACTCCGTGAGAAGTTTCCCGTGTGAGTCCTGAAAAGTGGGGTATAAATATTTTAAATAAATGCATACATGGCACACAGGGGAGTTCAGAAACCAATGCAGAGCAGCCAAAACACAAATAGCCAAATGTTTTAATGTTTAACTTCTTCTTGCATTCCTTTAATACAATAACATTCTAATAAGATCCACAAAATGCCAAATGTCCACCAATTTGGAGCAGTGTTGATGTTTTACCCAATGGATTGGGTATTAGAACCATATTAGACCCATATTCCTTTGTATAACACAAGTGAAGGGTTAGGTAACTGACACTTTTCATGGAAGCTGGATGTTGAGGAAAAGAGCTTGGAAAATATTTAAGGGGAACAGGCTCCAGGAGTCCCCCATGGCAACAGCCATGATTCAGCTTCTAAATGATGAAATTTCAACTAATCCTTATGAAGCATCATGCCCTGTTTACTATCTGCTCTTAAGTTCAGAAATCCCCCCCTCTCCAATATCCGACTTAAATCTTTTGTTTTAAATTGTCTTTCCGCTATTTAAATGAGATGCTGGCTCTAAAATAAATGGTGGATTCACACAATTTATGCTTTTCACATAGGGATTGGAGCTATTGTGTGGTAATCCTGTTATTTGAAACATCCATCGTATCAGCTATTATCACATTCATACTTTCATCATCACATGCAAGGTACACCTGTCAATGGAAAGGGATTTGTGGTATACTGCTGATAAACCTTTGCAGCACAAACTTGGAGAAGGGGGAAATGCAAGGAGAATGCAAATGGCTAACAAGACAATAAGGTTTTGTCTATTGGTGCAAATGTTGAAACAAGGAGCATGGTTAGAAGGCTTAGAGCCTTGATAGTTGTGAGAGCACAGTATTACTGTCCTGAGGAAGCAGGGGCAGAAATGCTGTTGAAACAAAATAACACCAAGGGCATGGAAAAAACAACTAGCATTGGGTGCAGAGGCGGAACTTGTGTGGAGCGTGTGGAGCTGCTCCGGGCGCAGGAGCGCATTCAGCGGGGGGCGTACTTACCCTCGTGATGCGCTGCCTCAGCTTCGGCCGTCTTCGTTTTGGCCTGCCCGCCCTCCCTGGAGCCCATTTGACTCCGAAATGACACCAAAACCGGCAAGGGGGGGGGTCGACATGACGTCACGCAGGCCCCGCCCTTGCTCCGGGCGCCAGGAGAGCTTCCATCATTTCTGATTGGGTGTCCAGGGAAACCAGTCAAACAATGTTGTGTTCTTAAATACAGAGCACAATCCTCTGTAACTATCGAATGGCAGAATGTGCACTCCGCTTTTCGATAGCATTGCAAACGTGCCATAAAACACGTTTGCGACTTCTTTGGAGTAAGGCCCGCTGGTGCGCAGGCTGGCAGACCTCACTCCGCTGCCCTCCGGAACCTGTGGCTGCTGGGGAAGGTAAGTCTCTCGCCGGTGGGTGCGGGGACAGGCTGGGCGGTGAGGGAGGGTGGCCGTTGGCCGAGCTGGCCTGCTAGGGGCGGGGATGGCGGCTGCCATATGATATCCCCATCCCATTCCCGGGCTGGTGCGGCCCTTACACAGCCTGCTTGCAGGGCCTCTGAGAGGGGGGTTAAGGGGGTAATTTGTACCTGGGCCCAGGGCGAAAAATGGGTCAAAAAGGGGGCTCTGGAGCAAAAAAAAAGGAGGCCCAGGAGCCAAATTCATATGTATGGAAGGGGCCCAAAAGAAACTTTGTACCCCTTGATAAAATTCCTCTGAATGGCCCTGCCTGCTCGAACCTACGCCAGCTTGATAGCTGGTGGAAATCCGAGGAGGCCCATTGGGGGCCTGAGTAGACCTCTGGGCCAATCACAATAGGCCCAGAACAGTGATAGGATCCAGTGGGCAGCCCTAGGGCCGCCCGCGGATCTTTATGGTGGATTGCGCTGACAGTAGTGTAAACAACAGGGTTGAAGCACTGCATGCTGGGAGGTGTAGTCTTGACAGCATAGCAAACAGGAAGTTAATGGAAATGATTAGACCTAGGGTTTAGGATGATTTACTGAGTGATGCAGCAGTCATTGTGCATGTTACATTTTTATTATTATTTTCCAACAACTTGGACTTTTCCCTTGGCCTGTTGTCTGACATGACAATGTTCCACGGCAACAGCAGACACAACTAGGAACAGGAAGGAAAAGATTTGGCAACATCAAGACTTGAGGAGCTGTGGGGTTTGTAAAACATTGAGGAAAGAGTCAAAGCTAAGGGGTGCTCCCTCCTCTGCAAGTAGGGGTGGTTGTGCAAGGAGGCAGAGAAGGTGCTCTGGATCTTTCTCCATGCTGGGGAAGTTTGTCCTGATCTTTTGTCTTAGTGTCTTGTTGTCTTAGACACCCCTTGGTGTCTTTTGGGGTGTATCCTTTCGCATTCACCTTCTGCTTACATCCCTTTTCATGAGAGTCTGCAGGGAAGGTAGCAATGGGCTTGAGCCAGGGCAAATGGCAGTGTCGTTCCAGTTTACTCCCTACAGAGGAATCTGTTGTCCTGACTTTTGCTCTGCTGCAACATGCTCTGCATAATCGCCTACTCTGGCCGAACTAGGCCTAGTATGTGTACCTAGTTTGCCTTGTTGCTTCAAGTTTAACTTATCAGCCTGAGCAAATGGTCAATGTGAGTAGCAGTGCAGTCTTGCATTATCTGGATGTTACCTTCAGCCCAGCTCTGACTGCATACCTGCTTCCAACCCTTTGGATTCTGATCTGCCTTAAGGAACCTGCCCATGACTACACACCTCCCATTGGCCCTGCTACTCTGGAGCTTGGTCTCTTCTTGACCTGACTCTGCCCCCCCCCCCTTCTTTCTTCACTGTTCTGGACCTTAACTTTACCTAACCTGGATGACAGATGTGTTCCCAGTCCTTCCAGCTAACCTTCCAGCTATCTTATGAGGTCCTGACACTGAACTGGGTAGATGCAACAAGTAGGCTTTTGGTGGAGTGGGCAAGGAAGTTATTGAGTAAATGGAAACCGTTACCCATAACAATGCAATAGTTTCAAGACCGTGAGCTATAAGTTCTCTCATCATGTATCAGTCATTCATTTCCTAAGTTGCATATTGTTACCTTTTAACATCTCCAATTTGAACTTCATGCTACATTCATAGCATGTAATGACAAAGAAGAATTAAGCAAAAACATTATGTTCTTTCTATATCGTACATTGGAGGTTAAAAGGCACTTGTAAGCTCCTGGGCTATATACTGTATTTTCGAACCTAATTTAAATGCAGATTTTCAAGTTCCCTGTTAAGTATCCAGGGAAGAGATTTCTTACTTGATTAAAATACCAATAGCAAAAATGTTTCAAACTTAACTTCCTTCTTTCACAGAATGAACTTAGCTAATGTGAGTCCCAAGGTAGACAAAGTTTAATGGATGATTTTTTTCCCCGCTAGATTATTTGAGGTAATGCAATAAGGCTTATTTCCACATATCAGATTTCCACGCCACTTACCAATAACTAATATATTTTAGCCTATGCGTGAATAAAAAGTTGTTCTGTTCTTCTAAATTAATATTGGACAATTCAGATAACAACACAATACAGTGCAGATTAATACTAACTGCTAAATGAATGCCGTGTCCTAATCTGAATTCAACGGCAGCTCCTAAAAAGTAAAACTTTGGCCATGGTTCTTCTATGTAGGTCAGAGAACGATCTACTTGAGGTTCTGAAAAGATTAATAATTGAACTGTGCAGTTGAATGTTCTCCTGCACCTATAGAAGAGTCACTTGATTACTCAGCACTTGATATGTAAACTGTCTCTATTGCCATGTATTGAATAAGCCAGACGAAGACCCCTGCTGGATCAGACCAAAGACCCATGTACTCCTATTTCCCACAATAGCCAACCAGAAACCTCTATAGCCCAATAGCAGGACAGGAAGGCTGTTGCCTCCCCAGCAACTGGTATTCAGAGGCAGACTGTACCTCTGAACCTGAAGGTAGCATATGGCCATCGTGTCTAGCAGCCATTGGTAGACTTGTCCTCCATGAAGGCTTTTGAAAGCCTATATAAGAAGAGCCCGGCTGGATCAGGCCAAGGATCTAGTCCAGCTTCCTGTATCTCACAGTGACACACCAGGTGCCTCAGGGAGCACTCAAGACAACAAGATACCTGTATCCTGTAGCCAATCCCTTGTATCTGGCATTCAGAGACAGGCTACATCTAAAATCCTCTAAGCTAGTTACTCCAGGCTAGTGGTCATCATCACTTCTTGTACTATGATGACGCGATGAGCTCTCGCACCAAGTGACACAAACCCTAGTAATGCCTCAGAACAGGATATAGGTATTTTGTTGCCTTCTGGGCTCCCAGAGGCATCTGGTGGGCCGCTATGAGACCCAGGAAACTGGACTACATGGGCCCTTGGCCTGATCCAGCAGGGCTTCTGTTCCTATGTACTTATGAATCATGGTGGCTTTATGGAATTTCCATGATCAGAAGCAGTCTTCCACTGAATATCAGTTGCTGGGGAGCAGCAGTAGGGAAGGGCTCAGGGCTGTTGCCTTCAAGTCCTGCTTATACCTTCCAGAGGTACCCAGTTGGTTGGAAGCAGCATATTGAACAATATTAGGTGTGGTTTGATCCAACAGGCTTTTCATGTGAGCACATGCTCCAGAAAGAGACTGTTTAGCAGAGGCGCAGAAGATCAGGAACAATATGCAAATGAAAGCAACATGGATTCCTCCAGCAGTCTCCCCACCCCGGACGTCTTCATTATTTTTCTTCCTGCATTGTAATGATCACTTGCAGCGTGATGTCTGATTGTGTTTCCGCCCCAGCTACAGCAACAATGCAGGGCAATTATCCAATACAATAAGCCTCCTACATGGAAGTGTGTTTTTAGATACTTATCCGTACGTTTGCAATGAATACAGGCCATGACAAGAGACACATCTGTGTCTGCCTTACCGTCATCTTATACCCACTGCGATGTTGTCCTATGTAACGCAAAGGGCACCTAACCAATCGGAAAGTCACCTGCTGTGCCACAAATCAGTTCAATCTACATCACAAATCAGTGGATACTGCAGGGGGGAAAAATACCAGCAGCTTCTGCAGAGCCTGTTCACTCAGCCGGGCTTTTCCTACTTCTGTTTGCTAAAATCATATTCCAAAAAACCTTCCTTCTCATTCTGCGCACTCTATCATTGCAAAATGTGATGCAATTTGCCTTTTATATCTCACAGACAGTCATTTTGCTTTGCACACGATTGTCAATTTTACTTTTATGACCATGTTATTGCACTACTGGGTTGATTACGCATATTTTTAGTATAGGGTTGTGCCTTTTTTATTCTTCCTGGCAAAGCTCATGTGCCATTAATAGCTGCGTGAGAGGCAAAAATTCGACAGATGAAGCTTTTTCCCCCAGCATGGGGCAAATGGTAACATCTACTCCCAAGAATGAGGACTTA
This sequence comes from Plestiodon gilberti rubricaudatus, assembly GCA_026170595.1. Taxonomy (NCBI): domain Eukaryota; kingdom Metazoa; phylum Chordata; class Lepidosauria; order Squamata; family Scincidae; genus Plestiodon; species Plestiodon gilberti. The sequence goes on from JANXHW010000005.1 coordinate 115,398,345, forward strand.
GCCTAAAGTGCTCTCATAATTTCAATTTTGTTTTAGTGTAGAGCAAACCCAAGCTCTATTTTTTTCTTGACTTTTCATCCCCCACAAAATTTTATCCATTTCAAGGGAGCCAGCAAAGCATGATGTCTGAGTAGTATTCCGAAAAGCACATCTGCCACTGTGAGCCTGTCCGCAGGAATGCGTCCCCCTTGTGTGAGTGGACTGCTACTTCCATACCTGGAGAGAATTTCCATTTCAGTGGGACCTCCTGATGGTGGAAGCAGGATGAAACCCTAGCTCTGTTGCTTCTGCCCAGAGGCATCGTCCGGGGAGGGGGACGAGGGGGTGGTGGGCCCCCGGGCAGTGGGATCGGGGGCGTGGGCAGCAGGTGGGAGGGTGTGTCAGGGCGGCCGGCGGTGGCGTGACTTGCGCCGTTTATTGGCGCGAGCGAGGAGCGGCAGTGGTGGTTTTGGCCCTCCCACCCACCCTGCGCCTCAGTATAGTCTACGTCAGCTGAAGTAGCGAGCGGGGGGGCGGTCTGCAAAACACCACTGCTTCTGCCACCTGGAGCCAGGAGCCAATGAGATATCATTGGCCACTTGAAACAGGAAGTTCCACCTGTAAAATCCAGATTACAGTTTTGTACAGTTTGTACAGTTACAGTTTAAATATATTGAAATCTATATATTGAAATACTTTAAATATATTGACCCACTGGGGTTGTTTATTTTAACTTAAATTGTTTTAATTAATTATTTTAATGTGTTTATTAATTATTTTAATGTGTTTATATGTATTTTAATATGTTGTAAGCCGCCTTGAGTGCCCTCGGGAGAAAGGCGGGCTATAAATTCTTTAAATAAATAATAAATAAATAAATATTGTAAATATTAAATATTTAATTAAATAATTAAATATTAAATATTATTGTACTTTAAATATATTGGTAAATAGGCAGTAAGGGTGTAGTTGGGAGGGAGCAGGGAGGAGTGGAGCTCTGGGACTTTAACAGCAGGAATGATCAGAAACAGCGTTTGAAATTTTTTTCAAGAGCCTTCAGCTGAGAAGAAGCATCAGGCTCAGCAAGAAGCAAACTAAGTCATTTGCCTAGGGGCACCTTATTGTCAAGTCCACCTTCTTTCTGAATATCTGGCTGAGATATATGTTCCACTGCAATTAGAATCATGTGAAAATTTAGTGAGAGTAGGTCCTGTTGAACATAGTGGAACTTACTTCTGAGTAAACATGCATAGACTAGCACTTGGAGGCTAGCAAATGGAGGCTCCATGATGCAGCACCTTAATCTTCTTTGAAAACACATCCAAAAATCTGTACAGCTGTCAAATTATAAAGGGGGGAGGACCCAGAAACTAAGTTAAGTTAAACCTATTTTAGAGCACATTGCTGAGAATTATATTACATTCCAGCATGTTACGCTTAAACAGACGGGGGGGGGGGAGTATTTAAAATAAATTCGGGACAAGGTGTTTTTTTCTTTGTTTTTCCTAGAGCTTTGTGAATTCTCTTGGTATTTTTTGTTAATTGTAGACATTTTAAAGAAATACATGAAGCACTGAGATGCTGTAAGCATGTACTATTTCGTTAAGTCGAAGGCCAGACTCACTGAAGTAATATTTTATTCTCATGTAAACAAAATGAAGACATATACAACATGTATCTTTTTCCAGCCAAACATTATTTTGGCCAGTTCCTGGAAATATAACTATATTCCATTGTTAGACATTTTTGTATCCCTTTGGTTATTTATACAAATCATGTGTCTGAACCCCTGGACTCTACCTTGTGAACATATAAATAGGCTTACCAGATTTTCCCGGTTCTAAACCAGGACAACACCACCACCACCCCACACACACACACAATTAATTAAATAATTAAATAAATAAATAAAGTAAAATTTAAAAAAATCGGGGGGGGGGGCGCAAAGCACCATTTTGCTGCCCGAAGGGCGACCTAAATTTTTTATTTATTTATTTAAGGCCACGAAAATGGCCATTTTTGCCACTGCTGCCATTGAAGAAAGGCACCTTGGGAGAGGGAGAGATGCTGGAAGGAAGGGGGCAGAGAGAGAGATGGAAGGAGACGCTGGAAGAAAGTGGGGGGAATCATTTACATTGTATTGATTGATTTTATTTATTAAAAGAGTTCTACCCCTCACTTTTTTCCACTCTCATCAGGCAAGACAGCTTACAAAAAATAAGATACATAACAAGATAAAACAAAAAAAAAGTAAAAACAACCACAGGAGCAGAAACAATAAACAGGGCACCACAACAAGGCAAAAGCCCAGAAAGACATCCAAAAAGCCAAAAGTGAAGCAGAATGCAAAGCTGGTCCCAAAATAGCAATAGAGGTGGCACCAATCCTACCTCCTGCGGGAGGGAGTTCTGCTGCCCCCGCAACCTCCGCCGCTTTTCAGAGGCTTGTAATTTTAAAACTTACCTTTTTTCCTGTCGGCGGCCATCTTGGAACTCGCAAAATCTCACAAGATCCAAGATGGCAGCGCCCAAATCTCGTAAGGGCATATGTACAGCCTCATGTGCCCTTATGAGATTTGGGCACCACCATCTTGGATCCTGTGAGATTTTGCAAGATCCAAGATGGCCTCCGACAGGAAAAAAGATAAGTTTTTAAATTACAAGCCTCTGAAAAGGGGCGGTGGCGGCAGCGAGGGCTTCACCGGGCCCGGAAAGCCCGGGACGGATCCGGGACCAAATCCAGGACAGATGGCAAGCCTACATATGAAGATGCCTTATACAGTGGACCATTTCTATCTGCGGGTTCGGGATCCGTGGATCTGACTCACTGTGGACCACCTTTAAAACACTGTAAAAAGGGGAGGGAGGTAAAAAAAACAACAACAACACGGATTTTTAACCTTTGAGAAGCAAACCCTATCATGGTCCCAAAGCCTCTTCTGGGTCATAGGACTCCCCTTCCCTCTCCCAAAATAGCTTCAGAATGCATTGCAATGCATTCTGGGACACCCTTGGGAGAGGGGAGGAGGGAGTCCTGCAACCAGGAAGAGGCTTTGGGAGCATGGTTTCAGCCTGTTTAAACAAGAACATGCAGAGGTTTGCTTCTAAATGGTTATAAAAAAACCCAACCACATTTAAAAAACGTTTTTCCTTTCTACAGCTTTTTTAAGGTGGACTTTGGTATCAGCGGATCCTCACTAGGAGGGGGGTCCAGAATGGATTCAACTGTACTAAGTCAGATCATTGGTATTGTTGACACTGTTTGGCAGGGGCTCTTCAGTGTCAGATGGGGTCTTCCTAGAAACAATTAAACCTGGGAACTTTTGCTTGCAGAGCAAGTAGTTTTCCACTGAGCTACCACCCTTCAATCTGACACAGGGTGGTCAGGGCCAGCCCAAGACTTCCTGGCACCTGAGGCAGTGTGTCAATGTTGCTCCCTGCTTACCTAGCACCAGAAACTACCTCCATCACTCCTCCCATTCTCTTGCTCAACTGTCAATCTGCCACCTGAGGCAACTACCTCAGTTTGCCTCATGGATGGGCCAGCCCTGCATGTTGCACACTGGAGACCACTGCAGAATAGTATCTACCTTTAATCACTGGTGAAGCAAGACACAAGGATGCTGGGGCTGCTGCCCCCTGATCTTCTCCTGGTCCCTTTGTCTGCCCACCGGGAAACACTTTCTATTGCATGCAGAGAAGAAGTGTGGAGAAAAAAGAGCCAGGGAAAGTGTGAGCAGGAAAAGCTGTTGTGATCTCGTCTCCTGTTTGATCAGTCCATTTAAACGCTTTGTTCACTGGGTTGCAACCTGGCAAGCCTAGAAACAGAAAGCTCTGGAATACATACAAGAGGACTTGAATAACAAATGAAGAACATCTGCTTTCTGTGAGTAATTAAACAATGTTTTATGAAGAGCTACGCAGATCAGTCTTAGCAACCATTTTCATCCCTGTTGTGCTTCCTCTAGAAGCTCGCCAGTTTTGGACACCAGTTGTAACCAGCAAGAGTGCTGGGCAGCTTCTGAAGAGGAAAAGCCATTAGGAGCAGTCATCCTCCTGTAGCCATTAGGAGCAGTCATCCTCCTGTAGCCAGTGCTTGCCTGCAGTGCCCTACACACAGAAGCCATAAAGATTCCCAAAACTCAAAGATGATGAGGTTTTCTGAGCATGGGTATAATCAAACTGGAAGGCGCAGCTCCCAGGGAAGCCGCGGAAACCAGCCAGGGGAGCCACGGAGTGGTCAAGGGAGCCACAAGTCGAAAAAGTTTGGGAAACACTGCACTAAGGCAATAAGGCCCAATTAAAAAACAAACATTTAAAATATTCTTGCTTTTGAAATCCTTGTCAAGGGACCTCAGAACAGAGGTATATGCCTTCATAAAAAATTCAAGGTGTTTCCATATACCTGAAAGAGAGTGTTGCTTTTGTGCAACATTGGTACCTAGAGCTGGCAGGCCTACGGGTTAGTGTGCCGCCTGCCGCCTGGGGCCCGATCCTGCCGACCGGGAGCGCACCGCCCCAAGGCCCCCCCGACGATGCCTCTGAACACATTCCAGCACTCTAACAAGTTGAAACCATGGCTCTGAGCTTCTCTCTGACTCATGCTCAGTTCCAGCTCTGTCTCTCTGCCCATTTTGAGATGAAGGAAGGACACACACACACACACACTGGAACTGTTGCTACAAGGGCTACAAGGAACAAAGAATTCTGTCCTTCAAGTTTGCTCATTTCCTGGGGGACAAGCAGTCAGTTGGGCACTTTGAACCTCTGTTTAGCAGGTTCCCCCTGCTGTGTGTTCATGTTACCAAAGGAAAGCTTTTGTTTCTGTTTCCTTTGAGAAAGAGAGAGCACTCTGAAGGTAACAGTGAGTAGAATTCTGCCATTCTCTTTGCTTCCAAATGGCAGCATGTTCTTTAAATAGCCCACAAAATGAAATATAAGGCAACAGGTTTGCATGGGAAGTGTCTTATATCTTTGCATTAGAACAAACAAAGACAACAACAACCCCCTCTCACCACATTAAGGGTTTGTATAGATTTGTTTTTTGGTTTCTTTGGTTTAAGAAATGAGTGCCATTTCTCCATCAGTGCTACAAGGGCAATAGCCCCAATGTCAAGCATAAATAGCTGAATAAGGGCTCGATCCTATCTGCACAGTATGCTGGTAGATTGCGAGGTTCACCAGTGTACTGCATGACAGCCTCTCTGCCATTCTGTGGACAGCTGCCACTGGTGCAAAGGCTGGGAGGCCAGCAGTGCTGGCCAGCATAGTCATGGTGGCAATGGGGCGTCATTACGGGGGGGGCTGGGGGGCGGTGGGCCCCAAGCGTCAGGTCAAGATGCGGAGGGGGGTGTACTTGCCGCCGGATCCGTCGCTCTCTCCACCACTTTTTTGTCTAGTTTGGCCCTCCCACCCACCTGGGCGCTGTTTGGCTCCAAAAAGGGGCTTAAAAGCGCCAGGGGGTTGTTTCCGTGCCATGGCAGTGTGTGAAAATGACGTCACTCTGGGGCGGGACGTGGGGCGTCTCGTGGGGGGCGTGTGGCGTCCCATGGGGGTTGTCGCAGCGGCGCCCCCCCATGGGAGGTGTACAAATGCTACTGTGTCTGCCAGATCCGGAATCCCCGTCCCAGGACTGACATGCCCCCTTTGGCCTAACAGATCTATGTCAGGAAAAAGGCTGGTATAGATCTGAGTAGGCCCATGGCAGCAGCCAGAGAGGTAATAATTTTTTTCTTTACTTACCTCTCCTGGTCAGCCTGTTCCCCTGCTGGCACGCAGGATATAGCGAAGGCTGCACTGGTGGCCATAAATCCTGCATGCCAGTGGGGGATAGGATTGGGAGGTAAATGTATGAGGGTTTTTTTTTCTTTGCAAGGGATAGTCTTGTAGCAGGGGGAAGCCTGTTTACCACTTTAACAGCCCAATTTCGTGTAAACTTAGAGCGGCAGAGCGCATGCTCCACTGCTCTAAGCTGTTGCAAATGTGCCATATAAAGCATGTTTGCAACGACTTTAGAGTAAGGGCTGCCGTAGCATAGGCTGGCAGCCCTTACTTCACCACCCTCCAGATCCAGCACCGACCGACAGAGGTAAGTCGGGGGGAGAGTGGGCAGGGGCATGGAGGAAGGGGGCCAATTGGCCCGGGAGGGGACGGAGATATCGGTGGCGTGCTCCACCAATATCCTAGGTCCGTTCCTGGGCCTGGCTGTCCTTACACGGCCTCCTCAAATGTACGCCAGGCCTGGATCTGGCATATATCCAAGGAGGCCCATAGGGCCTTGGCTGGCTAGCACCCGAGGAGGGGGATGAACTTCCCTTTCTCCTGAGGTGCTCTCGTACTACCCTGGGGCAGTCTAGGAACGGGACAGGATGCAGCAGCCAGCCATTTTGGCTGGCTGCCGCATCTTATACAGGATTGTGCCGTAAAAGAGGGACATTGCAAGTATTGTGGTACTGAGTGAGTGCTGTAGTGCCAGAGCGGGAGAGAAAACAAGTTCTTTTGGTGGGACATTAATGCAGAGAGAAGAAAGGGGGTAACTTGTTTCTTTTTTATTTTGAAAAGGATACATGAATGCTCATGTAGCAAAATGGTTAAGCACTTCCACTCTGCAAGCTTTTGTTGCTGTTTTGGTTTTTTGTTATTTTTTGTTATTTTTAAAAATACAAAATGTATTTTTAGACTTGAATGATCACCACTGTCTCCATATAAAATGCCTCATGCAACATACACTATTCAAATAATAAATGCATTATAGCATCACAATTGTATTGATGTCGTTTTTTATTACTCTAATTGAGCTTTCTTTTTCTTCACAAATTAAAAAAAAATGCATTAAAGCACTAAAAACAATGCAACGAAAAATATGATGCCAAGCTGTCATTGGAATAAAGCCAACAGGGACAAAACTTGGTGTTCAATTTCATGTTCAGAAGATGGGGGGGGGGGACTAGGAAACAACGTAATAAACAAAACCCATTGAATTTATAAATTTTGTACTTTTTTTCAATGGGAGCTAATTCTGAGAGAGTGAGAGAGAGAGAGAGAGAGAGAGAGAGAGAGAATCTTTTAATAATATGGGGGAAAAGACATGGTGGGGTTTACTGTTGCTAAAAGTGTAAACAGTTGGACTTCCAGTCCAGCCACATTTCTTTTTCTGAAGAGTCCTAGGGGGAAAAAAATGACTACAGCCAAGCTAAAACAGTAGTGAAGAATAAAGGTCAGATTTCATTAACAATGCCTGATGCTATCGAGATGTGACATTTAGAGCTTGCAAGATTTATTAACCTGGGAGTAAAGAAGAAAATATCTGGAAGGCCAGCTGTACACCTGGCAGAATGTCTTGGTTCTTGAATCCAACCTGAGGATTTATTTGCCGTCTATATCACTCTGCAGGAATTCTGCATAAAATGGAAGCCAACAGAATTCTACACTTGGGTTTCTGATACATTCCTAGTTTTGTCTAGTAATTACATCGGCCCAGAGGAAAGGATCATGTTTCTATTTGTTAGACTTTTCTCCTGGCTTTCCCCAATGAGCTGAGGATGTCATATGCAGCTCAACACACATGCGCACACAGACCCTGCATTTATCCTCAATGATATCTATGAGACCCGTCTTGAGAATCTTGACCCTCCATCGCCCATGCTGAAACCTGATATGGGGCGCCTGCCAACAACATTATTCATTCCTGTTGGAATGCCGAACACAATACTGAACACAGTCATAATTTGACTATGAAGCAAACATAGTTCCTTTGTTTTGATTGTTCCTTTGGGCAAGTCACAATCACTCAGTGTAGCCTACATGAGAAGGTTGTTGTGAAGATACAATGATATAACACACCATATGTGTGGTGTAATGGCTTGGTGTACATACAGCTTGGTGTAATGGTTGCATGACAGGCTATGATTAGGGACACCTGGGTTAGATCTGCACTCAGCCACCAAGTTGACTGGGTGACTTTGGGTGAGTCACCATCTTACAGCCTAGACTACAGTTACTGATACACTAGGGGTGAACACTACCCGGAGCTCTTTGAAGGAAGGGCAGGACACAAATGCAAACAGCTCCTTGCTGTCTTCCATTGGCTCGTCCATTGACTTCCACTGGCTCACCTTAGTTCCATCACCTCTATCCATGGCTCTGCTACTAAGCTCATTCATTTAGCTTCTCACACCAATCCCCTTCAAATCCCTTCACTGGCTCTCTGCCTGCTCCCAGATCCAGCACAAGTTCCCTGTGGTCACTGTCAGAGCTCTCCATGGCTTCTCTACTCACCCCCTGGCTTCACATCCTGCTACTTTCTCATCCAAGTCCATTGCTCTTCTGCTTGATCACCCACACCCATCTAAAGGTCTGCTGGTCCCTTAACTACTCCAGCCTTTCTCCCTTGCTGTCCTTAATGCTTGGAGCAGGCTCTTCGAACACCTGCAGGATACACCCCCACTCATTTCCTTTAAAAATCACCTTCTCTGTCTCTGTGAAGACTTTGGCACCAATCCAACCCATAATTTCATGGATATATCTAATGAACTCCTTGGGGGAAAGGCAGGATACCAATGTGATCAATAAATAACACGTGTGTGTGTGTGTGTGTGTGTGTGTGTGTGTGTGAGAGAGAGAGAGAGAGAGAGAGAGAGAGAGAGAGAGAGAGAGAGAGAGAAGGGGGGTCTAAACTACTAGGTTATACCTTTGATCAAATTCTAATTAGAAGCTGGACTACATTCTCTTCAGAACATATAATTAAAGCATTCAATACATTCCATCCATTTTCATATGATGTTTCTTCCTCTCCTCAAAGTATAGTAGAATGGAAAACCACTTTCAGTGCAGTTATACCACGGAATCCCATTAAGAGCAAAAACTGGGGGATTCTGATATTAAAAATTCAATAATTACCATTTCCTGCTAGAAGTAACTAAACACGCCTCGTTCAAAGCAGACTGGGACTGGCGATCGTTCATGTTAATGTGTTGCTATCACATGTTTGTTGGCAAAAGGTGTTGCCTGTGAGCAAAACGTAGAAGAAAGCCATGATAATTGCTAACATTCATTATTTGTGAAGGCCTGTAGGTGTAAACAGCAAACTGTAGAGTGTAGACAGTTTAGGTCCGGACATAACAATAATACCACCCATTCCTGGATGAACGTAGAATTACAGGTAGGGTTACCATATTTTCCTGGTTCAAAACTGGGACACACACACACCGGAATTATTTATTTATTTATTTGTGGCCATGAAAATGGCCATTTTGCTGCCGCCGCCGCTACCACTCGCCTGTCCCGCTGCTGCCGTCGCCATACCGCCACTGTCGCCATAGCCACTGCCGCCGTTGTCGCCATGCTGGAGCCTGGCCGGCTGCATCCAGGCTGGCCAGGACTCCAACTACTGCCCCCGCTGCTCTGCTGCCACTGCGAGATCCAAGATAGCGCCGGCGGAAAAAAGGTAGTTTGGAAGTGGCAGCGGCGGCGGAGCCCGGAAAAACCAGGACTGACCTGGTTCCGGGCCCAGCTGGCCAGGACCGGGCTCCGGAAACCACAACAGTCCTGGTTTTTCTGGGACGAATGGTAAGCCTGATTACAGGGCTTCACCCAACTCCAGTGAAAAAGAATTGATTTGGGCCTGGCCTTAAGCCACAGTAGGTGACACAAAGTGCAAGGCCTCAACCAAACCTCCAAGGCTTCTGATGTGGAAAAAAGCTTCACAATCTTTTCTCGCAGAACGAGAATACTGAGGTGAATTAATGTAGCAATCACATTTTTGTCTTATTCTTCCACCAAAGAGTTCAGGTCAACACATGTGGGTTATCCCAATCCTATGCTCACAGCAACCTGTGTGAGAGACTTCGCTGAGAGGGATGTGCGCAAGTCATGCAGTGAGCTCCATTCTTTGGTGGAGATGTGAGCCCTCAGCTGAGTTCAACGCTATCTGTTACTCTATGCTCACCACATGGCGGCAGCATATGACTATAAAAGCCTGGGGGGGGGGGCTTGGTCTGATGGATACGGCTCAGTTGTGAAGGGACAGATTCCCTTACACAGGTGCCAATAAGCTACCAGATGCTCCAGACCTATCTTTTGAGTGATCCAACTCCCTCAGCCAAAACAGAGGAACACGGTTATCATAGGGACCACAGCACCAATCTGGTATAATGATGACTGTAACATGTTTCTCTTCCCCAGTACCTCATCGTCACTCACATATGCAGCATTGTGTGAGTTTTGGGGGCCACAGAAACAGTAGAAGCCAGTGAAAAATTAAGGCAGCCATAACTGCAAGACCCATTCCACAGATTTTGTGCTGGCACTCCTGCGTGAACATTCAACTCAACATCCTTGCATATTAAGTCAAAACCCACATTCTCTTTCTGGACCCTGAACATCTTTTATATTCTGCCAGCCACTTTGCTTATTGCATATACCTAAGTATATGTAGTAACATTATTTTTGGATACTTTAAGAGTGCCTGGGTTTTAGAAGTGATAAACTCTGCCAAAATGAATTTGTAACAAACCTGGAGAGTCCAACTCCTTCATCCCGACAAACCTATTTTAACCCTCACCCAAAGTCTGATTCAAGTTGAATATGGATCCAGACTGGGCCTTTGGGAGGTCACCAGACCCTAGTACACAATGATGACACAATTACTGTGAGCCAGGGCCTGGACACTAAAGACATGCTCTCATTTTTATCCCAGAAATGGCCCTCTCAGGCGCTGCTCTCCGCTACTTTGTGTTACGTATTGGAGAGGGAAGGTCTACAGCCTGGAGCGCTACCATGCATATGTGATGCCTGCAGGAGAAAGTGGGAACATCCAGCCTTGTCATGTGACAGTGATGTCATCATCACACACAGAGACTTGGGACCTCTGTCCAGACTAACAGCCCAGGAAACAGCAAGTGGGAGTCAATGGGCAATTTTCACAATGGCGAGAGGTGAAAAGCGGTGTTTTGGGACCGGTGCTTTTCAACTTATTCATAAATGACCTGGAGTTGGGGATAAGCAGCGAGGTGGTCAAGTTTGCGGATGATCATGACACTAAACTTTTCCAGGTGGTGAAGACCAGCAGGGATTGTGAAGAGCTCCAGAAGGATCTCTCCAAACTGGGAGAATGGGCAGCAAAATGGCAGATGCGCTTCAATGTAAGTAAGTGTAAAATGATGCACATTGGGGCAAGAAATCAAAACTTCACATAAACGCTCATGGGTTCTGAGCTGTCTGTGACGGATTAGGAGAGAGATCTTGGGGTACTGGTGGACAGGTCAATGAAAGTGTTGACCCAGTGTGCGGCGGCTGTGAAGAAGGCCAATTCCATGCTCGGGATCATTAAAAAAGGGATTGAGAATAAAATGGCCAATATCATTATGTCCTTGTACAAATCGATGGTAAGGCTACATCTGGAGTATTGTGTCCAGTTCTGGTCACCACACCTCAAAAAGGATATAGTTGAATTGGAAAAACTGCAGAAAAGAGCAACCAAAATGATTTGTGGGCTGGAGCACCTCCATTATGAGGAAAGGCTACAGCGTTTGGGGCTTTTCAGTCTAGAAAAAAGGTGCCTGAGGGGGGACATGATTGAGATGTATAAAATTATGCATGGGTTGGAGAGAGTGGATAGAGGGAAATTCTTCTCCCTCTCGCACAACACCAGAACCAGGGGACATGCACTAAAATTGAGTGGAGAGTTAGAATGGACAAACGAAAATATTTCTTTACCCAGCGTGTAATTCATCTGTGGAACTCCTTGCCACAGGATGTGGTGATGGCACCTGGCCTGGATGCCTTTAAAAGGCGGTTGGATAGATTCATGGAGGAAAAGACCATCACAGTTTACAAGCCATAAGCAACCTCCTGGCTTTAGAAGTAGGTTTACTCTGTGCCAGGTGCAAGGGAGTGACAACAAGAAACAGGTTATCTTGTTGTCTCGTGTGCTCCCTGAGGCATCTGGTGGGGCAACTGTGAGATACAGGAAGCTGGACTAGATGGGCCTTTGGCCTGATCCAGCGGGGCTCTTCTTATGTTCTTAATCCTATCCTCACTCCCCCCACACACACACACACACTGGTTCAGGTGCATCCAAAAAAGAGCACGCTGAATCCACCGGGGGGGGGGGGATTGGGAGGCTTGGAATGGGAAAGGGGATTTAAATCCCCTTACACCTCCATAAGCCTCCTGCTTCACAATGGGTCTCCTCAGATCTGCGCCAGCGATTTCGCTGATGCAAGTCCAAGAAAAGAAAGAGGACAGGGCGACTGCTGATGGCAGGAATAGGATCCGACGTGCACCATCACTACTGGATTCACCCCCTCCCACAGCCTCTAGAGCCCTGTTTCCCCCCTTACCATTCAGCTTCACCCCCTCCCTGCCCCCGTGTTGCCCTCCACAACCCTCGTTCTGCCTCCCCCACCAACTTACTTGCCTTGGCGGGTCCTCTGGGTTCTGCTGACATGGGCGGGAAAGCTCTGGCCTTCCTGCAGGGACTGCTGCAGTGAGCTACTCTGCGCGCTGTTGGCACACTGACCCTTTATGGCTACTTTACAACAGTTGCCACCAGCGGAATGCATGTTCCGCTGGAGGCTGGGCCCAGTAGGACTGAGCTGTTAATCTACTGTTCAGACTAATTTCACGGATGTCCAGAGGATGACCAGAAAATTAATCAAGTTACTGCAAATTTTACTGGGAGAAAATTGGAATGACGGTCAAATACCTTGAGGTGATCTTCCTTCTGGAATGAGCTGATTTTCACATAATTGGTCCCAGAAAATGCCAGTATTATTTGAATTGGGCAAGTTTTCCCTCTTCCTGCCCATTTTTCTATAGGCAACTCTGAATATTTAAGTAGGATCCGAATTAATGTTTTCTTTCTGGCTGGCTTCAGAAGCATGTTTAGTAAGTTCATCCACATCCTTCATCACTAGGCCCACAGCTGAGAGACAAGAATGCCGAGAGACAAGGAAATTTCCAAAAGTCCTCTACAGAAAATTGAAGAAAAATCCACTTGGAATTGTTATCTGAATGACATTCCTCTTCAGCAAAAGTGGTTAGGTTCAAAATTGCAGATATCTCCCTCCTGGTACAAAGGGAAACACACTGTTCACTCAAATGGCAGAAAACTGAGCCACGTTTCTGTAGTTTTAACCTATTCCTGCTACATTTGCAGGGATGGAGAGTAGAAGCTATGCTGTCCACTTGATTAGACCACAAAATTGATTTGCTCATAAAATGTCTTTATAGCTCTTTAACATCCAGACTGCCCAAACGTGATTGATTTTTTGATTGATAAATGCTGATGTCAAAGTAATACAAAATGAGACAATATGATAGAACAAAGTGTATACCAGCTACCATCAATCAGTACCTGGTGAGTCACCACAGACCATTGCCACTTAGGGCCAATATATACAGTACATTCAGAAAAAGTCATATGGTAGAAGCCCTCCCAGAACTTACCATTTTGGGGTGCAAATGGCGGAACTGCATATTTGAACAGTTCCACATACAGTATAAAACAAGTCTGTGAAGAGCTCATATGTTTGGAAGGAGGGCTCTGTAGCCCAGTCTATTTTTTGTGGGCAGATTATTTTGATGAGGGGCATATTGTACCCATCTCCATCTGCTTTTTGAAGTACTATAGTATAATTTCAGAAGAGCTGTACCACATTTTCATTCATTCATTCATTCATTCATTCAGTCAGTCAGTCAGTCAGTCAGTCAGTCACTCACTCACTCACTCACTCACTCACTCACTCAATCAATCAATCAATCAATCAATCAATCAATCAATTATACTCTGCCTTTCTGGTTCAGCACTGAACCATGCAAGGTGGCTAATAATGACATGAAAATGCATTCATAAAACAAATTAAAATGTAGACAGACTGGCAAACAAAACTACAAAGTGAAACAAAAAAAAAATAGCCAGAAGAAGCCAGATTGATTCAAACTGTAGTGGTGTAGTAGTTCTGGAGTTGGACTTAGACCTAGAAGATCAGCCATGAAGCTTCCAGGGTGACCTGGCCAGTCACTGTCTCTCAGCCTCATCTACTTTACAGGGTTGTTGTGAGGGCAAAAGGAGGGAAGGTGCCATGTACACCACCCTGCGTTCCTTGGAGGAAGGGCAGTATAAAAATGTGGAAAATAAATCAATAAACTCAAGATCTGTCAGAACAAGATTCTTTTCAGAACGAAGCAAAATGCCATTAGAAAGGGGGCCCAATTGGCTCTCCTGGGTCAGGGAGTGCTGAAGGCTGGATGCCTTGATCAAGTAGTGACCTCAGTGAACAGGCTGGATCACATGGGAGGAGATAGTGCTTAAGGTATTCTGGTTCTAAGCCCATTAGAGCTGTATGATCAGCACTGGGAATTGTGCTTGGAAGTGGATCTGAAGTCATTGAACTTGAAATAAAAGAAGAGCCACATTTTATTGTACTTGAAATAAAAAATATTGTACTTGAAATAAAAGAAAAGTCCAGAATTAAAGATAGGGAAGGAATATTTTATATGGAGAGCGTGGGCAGGTAAATCGATCTTAACTTTAGACCAAATAATTGATAAAAATGATGAATTTCTTTCTTTTATTAGTTTAAAAGATAAGTATGGACTGCCAAATTCAGCTAAATGGCAATACTTACAATTGCTGCATTTGTTAGAAACTAAATATGGTCCATCAGCTTTGTTTGCCTCAGAGTCCCCTCCGCTTTTAGGAAAACTCATAGAGTCAAATGACAAGAGGAAATCTACCATTTTTGTATATAAATATATGAAGTCATCATGTGATAAATATGATACTTTAGAGATATGTGGAAAATGGAATCAGGAACTGTGTGACTTTAGCCAGTCCTGCCAAGGATCAGGTCAGGTGTAGTTGATGCACCAGCTGAACCTGAGCAAAAGCACTCCTAGCCACCAGGAGCAGAGCTGGGTCCAGGAGGAGCACAGTTGGCATCCATTTGGGGAAGTGACTAGTGTGTGGTGATTCTTGTCTTACAGGAGGAGACGTTTCTTGAGAGAGCCTGCTGGGGAGCCCTTCCACCTAATCCCAGATATTTGGGGCAAGGCAATGTTCACTCCATAATGAGGGAAATGCAATCAGCACAAGTTCAGAGCCACACTTATATAGTGCCAGTTGCTTCAGGGTTGAGCCCTTGGATATAAAATATGTTGTGGACTTGAGCCCTTATGCTTTGAAGTTAGGCCAGGCTCAAATTAAGACCCACAGGCAAGGAAAATGCAGACAAACATGTTAATGAATTCCAAAAAGCCACAAAGAAACCAGTGAATGAGTGTCAGAGCCCAACAAGAAATTATGTTGGAGGTATGTGAATGCATCTCACAATGACTATTTGTTTCCTTGCTTTGGGCTAAAAGCAGCCATGGGAGGGTCAGTTTGGATCAGGGCTGTGGCATAGGGGGCTTTGTTCTCCCCCACCCCCACATCTGTTCCCTAATGCAAATCAATCCCTACCCAGTAGCTGCTATTATCTGCAGAGGGGAAAACACACAGGCACCGTATTGTACCTCCATTGCTATTGCTAATAACAGCTCTGGGGGCAGTTTGGTTCGGAGCTGCAGCACGGCAGAAATGTCCACTTCCCCTGGATCCTAGATCAAAATCAGATGGCCCTGTGAATGCTTTTAATGAAAAATAAAAATGAAAATACATTGTAAGATTAATTTGTAACCTCTTTTGGGGTCCACACTAAAGACCAACACTGAAACAGAGGCAATCAAGACAAGCATGCAGAAGCGTTGCCTGATATGGGGCGGTGGTGCGGTGGGCCCCAGGGCTTAGGGGCGGAAAGGCTCGGGGGGCGGAGCCTCCTTAAGTTTCGGGTTTGTGGGGTTTTTTTGGCTTTTTAATTTAGCGCTAGCGGGGCTTCTAATAGTTTATGTATGCTTTGCGCAACTTATCTTTTGTATAGGACCCTCCCGCGATGATCTCCAGGGGCGCAGACGATCTTCCGGGGCGCAGATCGTTCCTCTGCTCCCGGGCGCGAACTCTGTAAAGCTTGAAGCATGTACATTTAGATGACCTATATTTATAAAACTACCGGTATTTCAACCTCAAGCTGCCAAGTCCATGTTCAGTCCATGAACTCTGCGTTGGAACAATGGAGGCACCAGGGACACAGCTCCCCACCCTCCTTGAAGAACGAGCACATGTCAGGGTGGAAAGGGAACCCACAGCAGGCTGTTCAGCACATTAAAAACATGCTACTCAGGCAATCCCTCCAAATTAGTCTCATGCTCCACAACTGCATGTCCAAAAGGGAAACTAACAGCTCAATCCTATTCAACTTACACCACTGATGTAACCAGTGGTGCAGTGAGAACGAGAGGCCCAGAACGGAAAGAGGATTCAAATCCCCTCCAAAGGGGGATTCAAAGGGGATTTGAATCCCCTTTCCATTCTGGGGCCTCCCGTTCTCGCTGCGCCGCTGGTTACATCAGTGGTGTAAGTTGGATAGGATTGCGCTGGAAATCTGATAGCTCACCAAACAAAAACTCAGAGTACCTGCTACTCTGATGTCTAATGTGCTCCTTCTTTCTTAAAGAGGGATACACACACACACACACACACACACACACACACACACACACACACACACACGGGATTACACATCTGGGCACCTCTGATATCACGTCCAGTTTAAGCCTCCACCCACCTCGGTCCCAGGAGACTTCCTTTCAAATCCCTAAGCCAGGAACTCACTGGGTGACCAAATACTAATACCGTATTGGTTAATGAGTCTTATACTCATTTTTTTCTCCTAATTTAAGTTTTTAAACTAGGGGTGCGTCTTATAATCAGGCTGTTGCAATTTAATGCCAGTGATTTAATTAAAAAATTTTAATAGCACCAAACTTTAAGGGTGCGTCTTATTTATTTTATTTATTTTATTTTTCACATTTTTATACCACTCTTCCTCCAAGGAGCTCAGAGTGGTGTACATATTTCCTCCCCTCCTTTTTGTCCTCACAACAACCCTGTGAGGTAGGTGGGGCTGAGAGATAGTGACTGGCCCAAGGTCACCCAGGAAGCTTCGTGGCTGAGCGGGGATCTGAACCTGGATCTTCCAGGTCTAAGTCCGACTCCCAAACCACTACACCATCCTGGACATCCTGTGTCCCTGGCTTATAATCAGGTGTGTCTTATACTCGGGACAATACGGTAATTCTCTCTCTCCATCTAATTTGCTTTATAAGGTTATTGTGAAGATAACATAGGCTGACTCCATGTATGCTGCCCTGAGCAATGTGAACAAAAGACAGGCCACAAATAGAAGTCAGGATCGAAAAGAAAAAGAAAATACCTTGCATGGCATTCTGAGTTAAATGCAAATGGGCTCTTGTTTGGCTGAACTCCCAACTGGAGGGCATTGAGCAATGGCGAGGTGGCAAATTCATCACTGTGGCACCAAATGCAATACAAGTTATTGCAAAGAACAACAGAGCATTGGGCCCTGTGGCAGAAGAAGGTTCCAGAAGACTCCCTGGCAGATAGGTGCAGGCCCAGCTGAATGCGCTAATAGGATAGATAAAAATGACAGTCTATATAATAAGCTACAGTTCAGTACCTCACTTCCAAAATAATCACCCTGTTTTCCTTTCTCCCCTTTTGCCCTTTCCTTGTTTCCGCCTCTAATTGGAGATGTCTCCCTTCAGTACAGAAGCTTCATCATTCTATCTCCAAGGATTAGCTGACAGGGAAAAATATAATAGGAACTCGCTAGAGCTGCCCCGAAATAACATTTTATACGCAGCTTCTGATAAGCCAACATCTTCCTGTCCTCTCTGTTCAACAGCATTCTGTTCCCCTTTCTTTCACTGTGCCGCTGCTGAAGTTTTAAACTTGTTCAGCTAATAAAAAATGGTTAAAAAGCCAAAGCAATCCCTATTTCTCCCTGCTTCCACCCAATTTTGAACGCAGTATACATGCTACTCTGCTCCGTGTCTGTAGAAAACTTGTGCTTAGAGCAACTTCTTAGCCTCATTTTTTTTTTGCAAAGTAGACGCCTTTCAGCAGTATGAAAGGCTGCCTCTCAGTATCTCTAACAGCCCAATCCTATGGTCTTTGTTCCCCCAATGATGCAGCTGCACCAAAATGGCTCACACTGCATCCTGCAAAGGGGGGGGATCCCACAGGTTACCAATGGGCGAAACAAATTTTCACTTACCTAGGGGCATCCCTCTGCAGTGTGGACAGATCTACTCGGACCTGCACCAGTGAAATCACTGGCGCTTGCCCACGTGAACCCATGCAGCAGGATCAGGTCCAGGAAGGGGGGGTTGGATTTGGCAGCTAGTGCTGCTGCCAAACCCACCCCCTTCCTGGACGCGATCAGCCCCCGTTGCCTCCCTGTTCTGACCTCCCCCTGCCTCCCCCGTCATCCTACTTGGGTTGGCGGGTCCACAATGATTTTCTGGTGTGCGGGGGAAGGCTCCGGCCTTCCACTGGTGCTCTGGCAGCGCACGACTCTGCGCACTGCTGGAAGGGATTTTACGACTGCCGTGAGGCAGTTAACACTGGCAGAACACTTGCTCCACCAGCATTACAGCCCAAAGGATTGGGCTCTAAGAGAATGAGTTTCAAACTTGGGTTAATTGCAACAACCTGATAATGTGGGACATGAATATGGGTCACTCTTGGTTCTGCTAACCTCACAATGGCTTTCAATATTGTTACATTCTTGCACCTCACTTCTCATGCAGTGAGATGTTCCAGGGGAGCAGTGCTAGCCAAGTTCTGGCTTCCTTTGGAGGAGAGAGAGCTGGAGACTTACGGCACACATATACAGGGTGAACATTGGGTGGAGGTAGATAGCAGGACACTACTGCAAGCAACGTCAGGTTTCATCAGTTCAACGGTCATTTCTGAACCTCAAGGTATTCTGGGTCCTCACTAGCTTCTCTATTTTACAGTGCAATCCTGTGCAACTGTACCCTGGAGGAGCTATAGCTCTGCCAGGGTAAGGTGTCGCAAACGTGCCTTATGGCACGTTTGCAGGACGGTGCGAGTAAGTGGCGCTGGCACCAAGGCTGGCGCTGCTCACTCCACCCACAGCCAGAGGCCGCGCCACCAGATGCAGGTAAGTCCTGCGGCGGGAGGGTGTGGGTAGGGAAGGCCGGGCTGGCAGGGGAGGAGGTGATTGGGTTGCCGGGCCTGGGAGAGGGGCGGGGATATTGGTGGCACACTCCGCTGATATCCAAAGCCCCATCCCAGCCTTACATGGCCTCCCCAGATTTGTGCCGGCTATTTTGCTGGTGCACATCCAAGGAGGCTCATAGGGGCCACTGAGGCTCTCCCCAGGGGAAAGGGACAAATGGTCCGCCCCCAGAGGATGATGGATCCGGATGGATTCCTGAGGGCTCTGGGGGATTTTCCTGTTGCCAGAGTCGGCGACTCACCCAGCGCCCTGGTTGACCTCTGGAATGGGGAAATGACCAGGGCTCTGGATCTGATCGCTCCTGAGCGTCCTCGACCAAGCCGCAGAGTCAGAGCGGCCCCTTGGTTTACTGAGGAGCTGCGGACGATGAAGCGGCAAGGTAGATGTCTAGAGCGACGGTGGCGGAAAACTTGTGCTGACTCCGACCGGGCACGGGCTAGAGCTCACTTCAGAGCCTACTCCGTGGCGGTGGCGGCAGCTAAGAAGGCTTTCTTTTCTGCTGGCATCGCGTCTGCGGAGAACCGTCCAGCTGAGCTTTTCCGTGTAGTCCGGGGCCTGCTCCATCTGCCCCCCCCCCAGTAGATGGGGTGGAACACACGGTGGCTCGCTGTGATGAGTTTGCAAAGCACTTCGTGGACAAAGTCGATCGGATTCGGCATGACTTGGACGCCACGTTAGCAGTATCTAATGATGTCCCTGAGGCACCTGTCTGTTCTCCTTCCTGGGATTCTTTTCAGCTTGTAGAACCTGAGGATGTGGACAGGATTCTTTGGAGTGTGAGACCATCTGCTTGCCCACTTGACCCTTGTCCGGCATGGCTGATTAGAGCTGCCCGGGCGGGGCTGGCTGAGTGGACGGGGAGGGTGGTAAATTCATCTCTGAGGGAGGGGGTGCTGCCGCTATCTCTGAAGCAGGCGGTGGTGCGTCCCCTCCTGAAGAAACCCTCCCTGGATCCCACTATTTTGAACAACTTCCGGCCAGTCTCGAATATCCCGTTTCTGGGCAAGGTGATCGAGCGGGTAGTGGCGTCTCAGCTCCAGAGAGTCTTGGAGGAAGCTGATTATCTGGATCCATTCCAGTCTGGCTTCAGACCGGGGTTCGGGACAGAGACGGCCTTGGTCGCCTTGGTGGATGACCTGCGCCGGGGACTGGACAGGGGGAGTGCGTCCCTGTTGGTCCTGCTGGACCTCTCGGCGGCTTTTGACACCATTGACCATGGTGTCCTTCTGGGTCGGTTGGCTGGGTTGGGGCTTGGAGGCACCGTTCTGAGGTGGTTCCGCTCCTTCCTGGCTGATAGATCCCAGAAGGTGGTGCTGGGGGATGCTTGTTCGGCACCCTTGCCCTTGAGGTGTGGGGTGCCACAAGGGTCAATTCTATCCCCCATGCTGTTTAACATCTATATGAAGCTGCTGGGAGAGGTCATCCGGGGGTTAGGGGTAGGGTGTCATCAGTATGCGGATGACACCCAGCTCTTTCTCTCCTTTCCACCTGACTCCAAGGGGGCGGTCGATGTCCTGAATCGTTGTCTGGAGGCAGTTGGGAGCTGGATGGGGGCGAACAAGCTGAAATTAAATCCCGATAAGACAGAGGTTCTTCTGGTCCAGAAGTCTACGACTCAGGTACTGGATCATCGTCCTGCTCTGAATGGGGTTGTACTCCCTCTGAAGGAGCAGGTCCGCAGCTTGGGGGTTCTCCTGGATGCGCAGCTGCTCCTGGATTCCCAGGTAGCGGCTGTGGCCAGGGGGGCTTTTGCCCAGCTTCGGCTGGTGCGCCAGCTGCGACCGTACTTGGATCGTGCAGACCTGGCCACAGTGACCCATGCCCTAGTGACATCTAGACTAGATTACTGTAATGCGCTCTACGTGGGGCTGCCTTTGAAGACTGTTCGGAAACTGCAACTAGTGCAGAATGCGGCGGCCCGGGTGGTTGCCGGGGCTTGTCGGTTCGACTCAGTCGGACCGTTGCTTCGGCGGCTACACTGGCTACCGGTTCGTTTCCGGGCACAATTCAAAGTGCTAGTTTTGACTTTTAAAGCCCTTAACGGCTCGGGTCCAGGGTATTTGAGGGACCGCCTCCTTCCTTATAATCCGACCCGTACTCTGAGGTCATCAGGGGGGGCCCTGTTGACCGTGCCGCCATTGGCGGAAGTGAGGGGGATGGCGGCGCGGAGTAGGGCCTTCTCGGCGGTGGCGCCCCAATTGTGGAATTCCCTCCCCTTGGAATTAAGAACGACTCCCTCTTTAGAGGCTTTTCGGCGGGGCCTTAAGACATTTTTATTCAGGACTGCTTTTAATGTCTGACATGGTGGGCTGACTCTCTAACTTTTTAACAAATGGTTATATATGTAAATGCTGGTGACCCATTGGGGTTGTTTTTAATCTCAAGTGTTTTTAATTATTTTAATGTGTTTGTTTAATTGTTTTAAAGTTGTTTATATGTATTTTAATATGTTGTAAGCCGCCTTGAGTGCCTTCAGGAGAAAGGCGGGCTACAAATTCTTTAAATAAATAAATAAATAAATAAATAAATGTCCCTTTCCCCCGAGGTGACCTCCAGCTCCGCCAGTGCTGGCCTGATCTTGCTTAGGATCTGGCACAGCATGCTTAGCACACTGTGGCAGATCTTACGCAGGATTGGGCTGCTAGTCTGTTGTTTCTCACACAGATCAAATGCCGTCTCTGCCTCACCCAGAAACTGACAGTGGCCAGCGGGTGGCGCAGTGGGTTAAACCGCTGAACTGTGAGCTGTCAATCGAAAGGTCGGCAGTTCGAATCCGCAACGGGGTGAGCTCTCGTTGCTTGGCCAGCTCCTGCCAACCTAGCAGATTGACTGGTAGCACATACATTTAATTTGAGGAGCAGCGAGTGGCCTCACTGGGACAAAGTGGCAAGGTAAAAAAGACACAGCGAGTTAAGCAGCTGGGTGAGTTCAGCAGCGGGGCGAGGAAGCCAGGCCCCACACACTGCCCAGCACTTCTCCTCTATGGAGAGGAGAGAAGAAGAGAGGAGAGCTCCAACAACCTTGAAGAGAGGAGAGCTCCAACAACATTAAGGTACCCAAACTTTGATAAATCTATAACTTACACTCAAAAGCTATGCAGTCAGACAGCCAGCAGAGGGGTGGGGGCTACCCAGTGTTTTGCACTGAGTGTCACATGTATGACTATCTGCCTCTTGGGCACAAGTCATGGGTGTGTGCTTGGTGCAAAGAGCTCCAGGCTCTCAGGGAACGGGTTCGCTCCCTTGAAGCCACGGTTGCTGACCTGGAGAAGCAGAGACAGGTAGAGAGGAACCAGGGTGAGACTTCTAGGGACGTGGAGGCATCGTCCCACCCTCAGTTGGCCAGCTCCTCAGCTGCCAGGAAAGGGAGTCTCAGGGCTGGAGGACGTCGCTCTGGAAAAGAGGGAAACAATCCCACAGTGGGGACCCCTTCTTCATGTGATGGGCCCGTATCCAGTCGCACTATGGATACTCCTCTGGGGAGGGGGGGAAGGGGGCTTCTTGTCGTGGGTGACTCTATAGTCAGGAACATAGAGATGGTGGTCTGTGACGGATGTGAGAACCGCATGGTGACTTGCCTACCTGGTGCGAAGGTTGCGGACATCACCTCTCGTCTAGATAGGCTGGTAGAGAGTGCTGGGGAGGAGTTAGCGGTTGTGGTGCATGTTGGCACCAACGACGTGGGGAAATGTAGCCGGGCGGTCCTGGAGGCCAAATTTAGGTTGCTAGGTAGGAAGCTCAAATCCAGGACCCCAAAGGTAGCGTTCTCAGAAGTGCTACCTGTTCCACGCGTAGGGCCAGCTAGGCAGGCGGAGCTCAGGGGTCTCAATGTGTGGATGAGACATTGGTGTCAGGAGGACGGGTTTAGGTTTGTTAGGCACTGGGGAATGTTTTGGGACAAGCCGGGCCTGTACAAGAGGGATGGACTTCACTTGAACCAAAACGGAACCAGACTGCTGGCGCGTAACATTAAGAAGGTGGCAGAGCAGCTTTTAAACTGACTCCTGGGGGAAAGCCGACAGGAGCCGAGGGGCATCCGGTTTGGGACTCCTCATCCCGAGGGAATGAGAGTGCAGAGGATGGGGAACAGTCAAGTAATAACAGAGTAAGAATTGGGAGCGGTAGTGTGATGGGACATGACAGCCAGTCTAGCAGGACAGAAGGCTGCAGGAATAAAGGTGCAAACATGCAGCCCTTCTTGGGGGACCAGGTATATAAGTGCTTTTATGCAAATGCCCGAAGTCTACGGGCAAAGATGGGAGAACTGGAATGTTTGGTGGCTAGGGAAAACATTGACATAGTAGGTATAACAGAAACCTGGTGGAATGCGGAGAACCAGTGGGATACTGCAATTCCACGATATAAACTCTATAGGAGGGACAGAGAGGGGCGCGTTGGAGGTGGGGTGGCCATCTATGTCAAAGAGGGGGTAGAATCCACCAGAGTAGAGCTGGAGGGGGGCTCTGACTCCTCCATAGAATCACTGTGGGTTAGATTACCAGGCTCAAAGAGTGATGTAATAGTAGGGGCATGCTACCGTCCTCCAGATCAAAAACCTGAAGGGGATCTTGAAATGAGGAAGCAAATCAGGGAGGTGTCAATGAGACAGGGTTGTAGTCATGGGGGACTTCAATTATCCTCACATCGACTGGGTCAATTCATGCTCAGGTCATGAAAGAGAGACTGGATTTCTGGATATGTTAAATGACTGTGCCTTAGAGCAGCTTGTCACAGAACCGACCAGAGGACAGGTGACTCTGGACTTGATATTGTGTGGCACTCAAGATATGGTCAGGGAGGTAAATGTTACCGAACCATTGGGGAACAGTGACCATGGTGCGATCTGTTTCGCCATGCATGTCGGAGGGAGAGTGCCAAGCAAATCTGACACAAAAACCCTTGACTTCCGAAGGGCAGACTTCCCCAAAATGAGGAGACTAGTTAAAAAAAAGCTGAAAGGGAAGGTAAAAAGAGTCCAATCGCTCCAGAGTGCATGGAGGCTGTTTAAAACAACAGTCATAGAGGGCCAGCGGGAGTGTATCCCACAAAGGAGGAAGGGCTCGACCAAGTCCAGGAGGGTGCCGGCATGGCTAACAAGCACAGTTAAGGAGGCTATAAAAGGCAAGGAAGCTTCCTTCCGTAAATGGAATTCTTGCCCTAATGAGGAAAATAAACAGGAGCACAAACTGTGGCAAAAGAAATGTAAAAAGATGATACGGGAGGCCAAGCAAGACTTTGAGGAACGTATGGCAGGCAACATAAAAGGGAATAATAAAAGCTTCTTCAAATATGTTAGAAGCAGGAAACCTGCCAGGGAAACGGTTGGTCCGCTGGATGGTGAGGGAGAGAAAGGGGTGATAAAAGGGGACTTGGAGACTGCAGAGAAATTAAATGAGTTCTTTGCATCTGTCTTCACGGCAGAAGACCTCGGGCAAATACTGCTGCCGGAATGGTCTCCCCTGACTAAAGAATTAAGTCAAATAGAGGTTAAAAGAGAAGACGTCTCAGACTTAATTGACAAAATAAAGATCAATAAATCACCAGGCCCGGATGGCATCCACCCAAGAGTTCTGAAGGAACTCAAGAATGAAGTTGCTGACCTCTTGACCAAAATATGCAACTTGTCCCTTAAAACGGCCACTGTGCCAGAGGATTGGAGGATAGCTAATGTCATGCCAATCTTTAAAAAAGGAAGGAGGGGGGACCCGGGAAACTACAGGCCGGTCAGCCTAACATCTGTTCCAGGGAAGATGGTGGAAAGTCTCATTAAGGATAAAACCTTAAAATACATAGAAGAACAAGCTCTGCTGAGGGAGAGTCAGCATGGCTTCTGCAAGGGGAAGTCTTGCCTCACAAACCTGTTAGAATTTTTTGAAAAGGTCAACAGGCATGTGGATGCAAGCGAACCCGTGGATATTATATATCTGGATTTTCAGAAGGCGTTTGACACGGTCCCTCATGAAAGGCTCCTGAGAAAACTCCACAGTCAGGGAATAAGAGGGCAGGTCCTCTTGTGGATTAGGAACTGGTTGAAGACCAGGAAACAGTGAGTGGGAGTCAATGGGCAATTTTCACAATGGCGAGAGGTGAAAAGCGGTGTGCCCCAAGGATCGGTCTTGGGATCAGTGCTTTTCAACTTATTCATAAATGACCTGGAGTTGGGGATAAGCAGCGAGGTGGCCAAGTTTGTGGATGACACTAAACTTTTCCGGGTGGTGAAGACCAGCAGGGATTGTGAAGAGCTCCAGAATGATCTCTCCAAACTGGGAGAATGGGTAGCAAAATGGCAGATGCGCTTCAATGTAAGTAAGTGCAAAGTGATGCACATTGGGGCAAGAAACCAAAATTTCACATATACGCTAATGGGTTCTGAGTTGTCTGTGATGGATCAAGAGAGAGATCTTGGGGTGCTGGTGGACAGGTCGATGAAAGTGTCGACCCAGTGTGCGGTGGCTGTGAAGAAGGCCAATTCCATGCTCGGGATCATTAAAAAAGGGATTGAGAATAAAATGGCCAATATCATTATGCCTTTGTACAAATCGATGGTAAGGCCACATCTGGAGTATTGTGTCCAGTTCTGGTCACCACACCTCAAAAAAGATATAGTTGAATTGGAAAAGGTGTAGAAAAGAGCGACCAGAATGATTCGTGGTCTGGAGCACCTCCCTTATGAGGAAAGGCTACAGCGTCTGGGGCTTTTCAGCCTAGAAAAAAGATGCCTGAGGGGGGACATGATTGAGACGTATAAAATTATGCATGGGATGGAGAGAGTGGATAGAGGGAAATTCTTCTCCCTCTCGCACAACACCAGAACCAGGGGACATGCACTAAAATTGAGTGGAGGGAGAGTTAGAACAGACAAAAGAAAATATTTCTTTACCCAGCGTGTAATTCATCTGTGGAACTCCTTGCCACAGGATGTGGTAATGGCACCTGGCCTAGATGCCTTTAAAAGGGGTTTGGACAGATTCATGGAGGAAAAGAGCATCACAGGTTACAAGCCATAAGCAACCTCCTGGTTTTAGAAGTGGGTTTTCTCCGTGCCAGGTGCAGGGGAGTGGCAGCAGGAAACAGGTTATCTTGTTGTCTTATGCTCCCTGAGGCGTCTGGTAGGGCCACTGTGTGATACAGGAAGCTGGACTAGATGGGCTTTTGGCCTGATCCAGCAGGGCTCTTCTTATGTTCTTATGCCAATCTGTTGCCCTCTCTTTGTTGTCTACCTACATAGATCACCCAGGAGAGGGGTGGGGTGGGGACTAAAACCATCTCCCCTCAGGTGCTGCATGTGTATTGCACCTGTATGGAGAGGCATCTTTGTGCTTCTTGGATGATCAGCTGGACATCTGCTTAACAAAAGCCTGGAACCCTAGTGCCTATTACCGTTTCCCCTAAAATAAGACCTCCCCCCAAAATAAGACCTACTGTCATTTTTGCATGATTTTTGCTGGCACTTGTCAATATAAGTCCTCCCTGAAAGTAAGACCTAGCTAGGATCATCAGCCAGACGGACGCGACCCCCGCGACCCCCCGGCACTTACTTTGACCGATTAAAGCTTCATTCTTTCCCTAGGGTGCAAGGCTCTGGAAGGCTTTCACTTGAGTCCTCCACCATGGAGACGACGTGCTAGAGAGACTCTGCAAGGTTGCAGTCTCCTTGCAGGCCTTGCTGACTTCTCTAGCATGTCGTCTCTATGGTGGAGGACTCAACTGCAGGCCTTCCAGAGCCTTGCATCTTTGGGAAAGAATGAAGCTTTAATTGGTCAAAGTAAGTGTCGGGGAGGTCACGGGGGGAGGTCACAACACAGGTTGGGAAAATAAGACCTCCCTGAAAATAAGACCTACTGAATTTTTTTGAGCCAAAATTAATATAAGACACTGACTTATTTTCGGGAAAACACGGTAGTTAGAAACCAGCTGACTCATGAATGTTTAGTTTAACACAACAAACCGCAAGAATCTGGCCAGTTAGGATTCTAGCTCATAAAAGCAATTCATCTAAGCATCCATTTCTTAATTCCCTAACAGTACTATTTACCATCATATCTGCTGGCCTCTGCGGCAGATCCGGAGCGACTGCCCACCGCCCAGTGTGGCATGGCACGGTGACTCTATCACAGGATGAAATGGCAGACAAAAATCATCTGCACCATCCAGTGGTAATAGGGATCACAGAGTCCAATGTGCATCCACAATGGATTGTGTTAAGTGCTTAACCACCACCCTAAGCACTCAGTGCACAATTCCCAACCCAGCATCATAGATTCTGCATGTTCTGGGTCAAGCTGCACGTTACCTAAAACCTTTCTTGAACAGAAGTGGTCTCTGAGCAGAAGTGGTGGAGATCTGATTCTGTGCAGGAGCATGGTATGTGTGCATGGGGGAGGTTAACACTCTCCCTTCCACTATTTCTGCTCTAAAATTCCCTCCAAATTGTCTATTTGGTAGGTGTGGAGGGAGAGGAATTTTCAGCATGAAAATAAATAGTGGAGGCAGACAATGTTTCACCCCCACATGCAAGACTCCCATGCTAAATCGGGGCCCCTGTGGCTATTTGGGAACTTAAAGGACCACTTCCTGCTTTAAACCTGGATTTAAGGTCACGTGTAGTAGAGATCTGTGCGTACAGACTAATGTGATATGATCCGCTTTTCTATTCTGGATCAGGGCAAAACTTCTCTTATGAATCATCCCTAAACAAGGTCAGGAAAAAGGAAATGAAGGGTGAGGAGGAATGATTCAGACATCTTTTTTTCCCCCTTCTTCCTCCACAAAGTATCTAATTCTCCATTTCCCTCAGAAACATTGCTTTAAAAAGCTCCAAAATAACATTGCAACAGCCTATGTACAGCAGCAGCTTGCCAAAGCTTCTGTGAAACCAGATAACCTTTCAAATCCATTTATCAAAGCAGTTGCATTTTCCATATCAAGGCAAAGTGTCAAGATAATAAATATTGATCAAAGAAAGTTAGTCTGTATCTATAACATTATATTGCATTGAGAAAAGTAACTCAGAAAAATATCGTCTTGCATTTGCAGGAAGGTGACAATTGTGGTTTGTTCAACATTCGGCAGCCGCACAGTGGACTGGCTACTGCATTGAGCATCAATTATAAAACCATTGACAGTCCAATCCCATGCATGTTTGCTTTAAAAAAAAAAGTGTGATTTATTTATAATTATTACTTATTTATAAAGTACCCCAAAGCATCTTACAAAGATTAAGGCAGGCCTTGCCCACAGGTTTACTATCTAAAAACAAACAGGTCTTACAATGGTGGGCAGGAAGCAGTGGAATCCCCCAAGGATCTTTATTGGAACTTGTGTTATTTAACTTGTTCATAAATTATCTTCTGTCAGGAATGAGACGTGGCCAGTTTTGCAGATAACAGCACATTATTCAGTGTCGAAAATTCAGGCAGACTGCAAAATGCTCCAAAGAGCTCAAAAAGGACCTCTCCAAACTGGGTGAATGGGCAAAAAAAAAACAGCAAATGATGTTCAATGTAAGTAAGCCCATTGGGATATCCCCCCCAAAAAAATTCACACAGATATTGATGCTTTGGGGTTTCCTGGAAGCATCTGGTTGACAACTGTAGAAAACAGGAAGTTGGGCTAGATGGACTTTTGGCCTGATCCAGCATAGTCCTTCTTAGTTCTTTGCCAGGATCTCCAAGTTCAGCGCTTACCCCCTAGCTAGCAGAAGGGTCGCCAGGGGGAGGCAGGGGTGGTGGGCCCCCAGGCAACATGCAGGGGGGAACAAAGCAGGCGGTGGCAATAACCGTGCCGTTTTGATGGCGGCAAGAGCAGGCCGCGGTGGCAGAGAAGGCAAAGAGCGGATGATGGGCTTAGCCCACCCACCTGCCTTGCGCCTCTGCGGGGCGGTGAAGTGGCGGTGATGTCACTTCCAGTGGTGACATCACGGGGGAGCCGCATAGCGACGCCTCTGCCCTCTAGCCATGGTGAGGAAAACACACATTCTTATTCAGCCAAATATTCAGTGGCAATCATAAATAAGAATTGTTTAAGAATAGCATTTTAAGTGTTATTTTCCACTCTGTTTCCCTTTGTGAAACCCTATTTTGATATTTACAATATGTATGTTTTAAGCTGCAACATTTGATGTTCTAAGCCTCCCTTGTGGACTGGGTGCATTATAATTTGAAATAAATAAATTACGGAAGATGAGATAATCATTGGTTATGAAATCAATCATGTCAATCATTTGTTATGCTATTTTTAATGTCTTGGCGATATAGTATTTGTGATGCACAGTGTGAAATCTACGTTTCCTGTCTGTCACTATCAAAGATCAAAACTGTACTTGACATACTGCAAGGGAATCATGCAACTTGTCACATCTAAAGTGCTTTATGCAAATATCTTGTCCCTACAAACCTTGGTTTTCTTTTTTTCCCACATTTGAAATGCTCCACCTTTCCTACATCATGAACACGCAAGCCTTGGCCACAGTTCACAGAGTAATAAAGCAAAAGCAATCACATGGAGAAAAATGCAAAATTCAGCAAGAAGTGAAAGAAGCTTCCGCTAAGCTGATGGCAGGAGAAAGAAATGAGAATTCTTGAAGCCTGACCTTGCGAACTGTCTACAGGTTAAATGGCATTTGAATCCATATTTATTCATCTCCATTTGTCATTTCACCTAACCCTGATCTGGGTCTTCAAGCTCACGCAGCTGCATTTTTAAAAACATTTTTTTCCCCCTTGGAATAATGAGGCAACACTTTCTTTATTCACTGTCCTGCACAGTTCCAAAAGACTTAGGAGTTATACTCTAACAGCGCAATCCTAACCAACTTTCTAGCACCAATGTAGCTGTGCGAACAGGGTGCACACCGCATTTTGCAGTGTAGGGGCAGTCATGGAGGCCTTTTTCAAAGTGAGGGAACATTTGTTCCCTTATCTTGGGGCGGCATTGCGGCTGCACCAGTGCTGGAAAGTTGGTTAAGAGGATTGCGCTGTAAGTTGGGGAGAACAGCCCTAGCAGGCTCAGAAACTGGATTCAGAAAAATTGACTACGTACCGTATTGGTCTGAGTATAAGACTCACTTTTTTCTCCTAATTTAAGTTTTTAAACTAGGGGTGCGTCTTATAATCAGGCTGTTGCAATTTAATGACAGTGATTTAATTATTATTTTTAATAGCACCAAACTTTAAGGGTGCGTCTTATAATCAGGTACGTCTTATACTCGGGACAATACGGTATATGTGTCATAAGCTCCATTGATTCCTAGCCCAGTTTGGAGCCTGTCAGCCCCTAGTGATGTCATCGAGAGTACAACAGGGTCCAGCCCCTCTCCCAACATCCCCATTAGATTCAACACTTCCTGCCTACCCACGTCTCTCTTCTTCCCTTCAAACTCCCACTTATCTTATATCTGCTGTCAGAAAATGAAAGAAGAGAAAGAGGTTTCTCCCTCCACCCCCGATGCCTGGCATATTGCTGACATTTGGCAGATGCATGGAAAGATTACCATTTGCTAGTGCTCCTTACATGAGTTACACCGGGCACACAGCCTTAGTAGTGTGCCAGACATTAGAGAGGAGAGGGGGAGCCAAACTCCCCTCTCGGCCTAGATTCTCCTGCTGTGGGAACAGTAATAAAGGTGAGGATGTAGACAGGGAAGGGGTGGGAGCTTGGAGGTGAATGCATGGGAGGGAGGGCAGAAGATCTCTGGCTTGGAGTAAAATCTGAGCCAGAGAATTATTTTAGGGTCCATATTTGAGGCAAGCATTACACATCATTCAAATTTGCACCTCTGTGTCTGGAAATGCTAATTTTGGTGTCATCATTAGGGAACCTACCACCCCAAACGTTCAAATTCTTTGCCTCAAAATCTTTCCATTCCAAAGTAAGGCACGTGCTAGGGTCAGTTGAAACACTAATGGCATATACATGTATCCAATTGGCAAACAAAATGAGAGGCATATGAACATTATCTAAAACTAGTATCTTCCTAGTAGTGATAGCGATGGTGTCATGACCCCAGCTTCAGAAGGCAGCCAGGACTCTGGCATGGAGGAGAAGGCGCATAAGCTGTGGAGGTGCTGAATCTGAGCCCCAGCATGGAGACCGAGCCTGTGCAAAGCCACTCTAGGAGAACACCTCTGAGCCAGGACCCCCAACACTATCCCCCAGAGCCTGATTCCCCTGAGGCACTGCAACCCTCTCACATCCCCCAGGTATCGGATCTGCTCTCCACCACAGACAATGAATGTACCAGAGGCAGAAGTTAACAAAAGCGGCAGAGGAGTGCTATACTCGAGGCCAGAGGTCTACACCCTTAAGACTTGCCAGTCATCAGTAAGATGGTGGAGGCTGAGATGGGTAGTCAGACTGGGGGAGTACATAAGGGGTCAGTTTAGACACTGGCAATGCAAGTTTTCTAAGCCAAGACCCTGCAGCTCCAGCAAGACCTTCTCTGTTACCTGCTTGACTATGTGACCCTCTCATCAGATGCCCCTTGTATCCTGTGGGCTCACACTCATAGGCAGGGCAGATACAGGTATCAGTAGCCAGATATTTTCGACCTCTAACAACCAGTGACCAAGTTATGGAAGCTGGTCAAATATAAATAAATGGTCTGAAAGAAGCAGCACATGTGGTCAAAGACTTCCACTCAATCTCTGTAAGTTTGAGTACTTATTAGCCCACTATGAAGAGTTACCTGGGAAACGAAGGAAGAGATAATAATAGCACAATCCTCATGTAATGGCCAGTGGCCCAGCCTTTCTGAGATCAGGCTATTAATTTGGCAAGATACACCTGATCTATCCAGAAATAATTCGCATTTTTGTTCATTTTCTAGCGCACACTGCAACTTAATGAAAAGAATGTATTTTAACGTTTACTTCTTTTGACAAGTCTGAGAGCCTACTGGCAGCCCAATCCTACTCAGATGCTGTGCTGATGTTATAAACGTCTGCTTTTTCCCAACATGTGTGCAGTCTGTCCTAACTCCATTTTGGTTTCTGGCTGGCAATTCTGGGATCTAGGTAGGAGTTCGCTCGGGTGAGGTAATGCTGAACTCTTAGGCAGTAGTGTTCCTATGACTGCCCACCCACCCCCCACGCCGGAAGTGATGTAACGGCAGCTGCCGTTATCGCTCACTCAGAGGTGCAGGGCAGGCGGGAAGGCCAAACACGCCGACAGCTCTCCTCGCTCGCTTCGGCGAACAGGACGATTCATGCTGCCACCGGCCATCGTTGCACCCCCCGTGCCCGCCTGCTGCCTAGGGTCCGATCCCGACACCTGGGGGCCCACTGCCCCAAGGCCCCCACCGCTGATGACATCACTGCTCTTAGGATTAATTAAGGGCGATTAAAGGGAAGGAAGGTGGTAATGCTGCAGGGTATCTGTGTCTCCTTTCCTCTGTCTAAGGTCTTGCAAATTTGGGTGCCCCATCCTGATAGATGTTCCTTGCAAGCACAAATTCTACTGCATATTAAATTAAGGTTTCAAGTTGCCCAGTGACCAGGACACTTGGACAATCTTTTCAGATTCCTGTGCTGCCAAGAAGCCTCTCCCATCAACTCCCTGAGCATGGGTGCAGCACACACCCTGCCATGCCTTTTTTCCCTCAGGAACATCTCTGATGAGGGTGCAATCAAGCCTTTGTGTGCTGCTCTTGGAAGGACTGGACACACTTTAACCTAATTAAAGTCCAGGAAATTCCTAGATGCACATCCAGGAGAAGCTCCAAATTCTATTGTGCACCCAGAAATACTTTTGTTTCCTGTGTGCAAAGTCCTATAACTGCCCCTGCTCTGGAAGCAGAACTTTGTCATTTCTCAGCCCCTTGGAGGTGTCCACACTGAGTGTTTTTGTCATGTCTCAATCCTTTGGAGGTGTCCAGGCTGCGTGTTTGGAGGTTTCTTTCCTCGCAGAAGCCTCCTCCATTGTAGGTCATCATCTGTTCTGCAAAGAAGAGTTCTCCATGCTGCTGTGAGTTCTGATGGTCTCTTCCCATAGAGACTCCCTCCATTTTGTTGATGCTTTCTTCCCTGCTGAAAGCCTCCGTATTTTCTGCTTGGAAACACTGTCCTGCAGTCAGGAAGCCTTTTGCTGAGCCCTCTTGCTCTGGTAGCTGCCCTCACCCTGAGAGGAGCTACCTTCTTGGCTCAAAGGAACACCTTTTTGCTGCATTTTTTTCCTCCCTTTGGAACCTGGAATCACTTTGCCCAGCCCTTGTGTGTGAGTATTTCACAGCTTCCTGCTAAATCGCCTTCTTTTACTGGCTGATTGCGGAGGAAACCCAGATCAGTGCAGATCAGTACAGCATCATTCAGTCATTTTCTCCTCTTGGACCCTGAAAAACAATTGTCCACCAGGACCTTGCTACATCACCTTTCCAATGCACAGAACAAAAAGTTTGATTGACAATTGCCATCAACAGGCCCTGTTCTTATGGATCAGTGTGCAGGCAGTAAGAGATACACATTAATCTGAGGTGCTTATTGCAAACTAGTTTGAAAACTAGAATTGAAAAATGCTATACAAATGTATAATGAAAGATGAAAATGATGTAAATGAAAGATGCTGGGAAAGATTGAAGGCAAAAGGAGAAGGGGAAGGCAAAGGATGAGATGGTTAGACAGCATCACCGATGCAACGAACATGAAAATGAGTGAACTCAGGGAGATAGTGGAGGACAGGAAGGCCTGGCGGGATGTGGTTCATGGGATCACGAAGGGTCGGACACGACTTAACGACTGAACAACAACAACATACAAATGTTGCCCAACAAACCAAGCAACCTTTTGGTTCCATTGCCTGACATTTTGTCTGACATCGCCTCAGTCAAGCGGACTTATGGCTTTGGCTGATTCTAGCTCAATAAGCTTTCTAGATCAAACTTGGGTGTCAGGAGCTGTCTCCACCTTAATTTATAACGTTGCTATAATGCCTGCCTCCTGACACATACCACTCCGACCAATTACATGCAATGACCATCATCATGCAGCCGATCAGTCATTTACTTCAAATAGCCACTAGAGGTCAGACAAAATGCCTTTTGTTAGAAGCATTACATGGTAGAAGGACCAGTTTTCTACAGGGAGGCGAATAATAGGACACAAACGTTTTACATAAGAACACTCTTTTGTTATTTTACCAACCCAAAAGCATGTTCTTAAAATCTGTCATAACATTTAAAGGCAAATCACACACAATCAAGGCAATGAAAAGCAACTGTTAGGCAAAATAGCTACTGAATGAACACACATCTACATAAAGTGGTACTGATCTGTTGCTTTTTAACTGTAAAAGAGAAGGAAAAAAGGAACACAATTGTTGAGTTTTAAGATGCTGTTCTTGATCAGATGGGTTGGTGGTCCTGGTGTTAAAACATTATTTCTGAACCCATTGTCCAGATGCAGCTAATGCTTAATGCTGTCAGTCACCTGGTTACAGTAGAATCTGGATCTAGAGGCATGAAATTCATTTTTAGGAATGACAGGACTTGAGCTTCTGTTCAACAAACCAGCCAGGGACCCACAGTCCTGGTGGAATTCAAATTGTGAAGAAAATTTTGGATTTTGAAGCTCAAAAACTTGTGTTTTTCAGATTTTCATCACATGATGTACATATTCAGAAACAAAACACGTTTGACTACATAGGCTTTCATGGCCAGTATATCCTACACAAAGTCTTCCAGGTCTTAAGGCCATGTTAAAAACTTAAAAAACTTAAAAACACTATAAAACAAACAGTCAAGTTCTTATATGCTGTCCATTAGATAACAGACAGCATATAAGAACTTGACTGTTTTATAGTGTTTTTAAGTTTTTTAAGTTTTTAACATGGCCATAAGACCCGGAAGACTGTGCAAAACATGGTTGATTATCTTAAAAAAAGAAATCAGACTGTAATAATTGAGGGAAATCTAGAAAACATTTATTTTTATTTTCTACTCTGCCTTTCCCCTCTGAAAAAGAGACATATTTTTGCAGAGGGACAGAATAAATGAAGTGTATTCTCTGTGCTATTCCAACTCCCGACAAAATGTATTACAATGAATTGCAGAAGTGGGGGTGGGGGCAGGGGGCCCCGGGCGGCACACGGGGGGGTGACAAAGCGCGCGGCAGGGGCATCAATCATGCTGTTTCAGCAGCGGGAAGAGCGGGCGGCAGCGGCGGAGACGGCAATTGTTTTGGCCCACCCACCCACCCTATGCCTCTGAAGCGGTGTTGAGCAGTGGCGGCAGCGACATAACTTCCGGTGGCGATGTCACCGGGGCATAGTGACGCCTCTGATAAACTGTATTATTATTGTTATTATTCCCTGCCTTTTTTTTTTACAAAGTTAACAAGGTAACTAACTTACAAAAATAGAAATACTACAAAAGCAAAATAAAATCCAGCACAAAACAATACACAGCAATTTAGAAGAGTTTAAAACGACAGCAGAACTCCAAAGCAAACAGTTGTCTTTAGGACAGTGAAAGGGTCAGGCATCCTTATCTTGGTTCTTTCAAATCCTGGATGCCAAAACCAAAAAGTCCCCGTCCCACATACTCACCCTGTACATCTCAAATGAGGGCCTCTGAAATTGAGCTTCAGAAGGCTCGGGGAGGGGGGAGGGAGGAATTAATTCATTCTTGAACTTTTTGAGATTTCCTAGTCCCAAACCATTTCCGGTGCTAAAGGTTAATGTCACAACCTTCAATTGAGCCTAGAAGGAAACTGAAAAATCCTTTTCTCAAATCAAAACTTAGCAAAACTGATGGAGGAATTCCTATAACCCTGGCCAGCAGCTAATTTTGTCAGAGTGCCCCTTTTGAGACGAGAAGGTGGGCAGGTTCGCTAGCCTTCCCCCATAGCCTCCCAGCAAGTCCTATTTCTGTCCATGTCACCCCTTCCTCACCCTTCTTTTGCTTCTAGGTTGGCAGTGGTGGTGGTGGGGGGAGGCTGCCTTATCCCTCAAAGGCTGAGTTTGACTCAGTTGCTGGTCTCGATCCTATCGCCACATTCTGTCCTGCCTGTTCTGAAGTGCTTCCTGCAAACATTGAAGCAACCTTCATGTTTCAAGGGAATCACAGCAAATATTATTGTTAGATCCACTTCTCAAACTTTTTTTTTAGTAATCTCAGTATGTTGGACAACTACTACAGCTGTGTCAGATTCCAGAATTCTACACATAAGTATCTTACAGCCCAGTCCTATAGTTGGGCTGAGCTGCTGGAACGCCCATTCCGGCAGCACAGCCTGACTTATTGTGTCGAAAAATGCAACCCTCTACTATAAGTAGCTGCTGGGACACTGCCGAAAAGAGCAAGGAGTGCCAGCCACACAGCAGCGGCCTTCCGGGATCCCCCAGCACTGGTAAGTCAGTGGCAGGGGTGGGTCATGGGTGGGCAGGGGGAGGAACAGAGTGTTTCGTGGGAGCAACCGGGGAGCGGGGAGAAGACGGAAGAAGGTAGATCTGGCGGCAATGCTGCATGCCGGATCTTATCCCCTCTTTCAAAAACCTCCCTGACCCTTTTCCCTCCTCGGACATACACCACCAAAATAGGTGGCATATATCCGAGGAGACCCATAGGCGGTCCCAGGGCTTACACAAAGTTAAGTAAAAAATATTTTTACTTATCTCCCATTTGCCTTCGGGTTCCATCTCCCCCCATTCCCCCCCCCCACACCGTAGGATGCAGCTTGCACCCTTCTGGCTCGCGCTGCTTTGGTGCTGGTGGCGGAAGATAGGATTGGGGCCTTACAGCCAAATCCTATGCAAGTCTACTCAGAAATAAATCTGTAATCAATGGGGCTTACTTCCAGGTAAGTATGCATAGGATTGCAGCCTCAATCACTTTGATACCCTCATTAGTGAGCAAACGAGTGAAGATCGTCTTCTTCTAGAGATCCATGCTCCCCATATTCAAGAGCAATAGGAAGATTCAGAGGACAGCCTTTTACAGAGGTCAGTTTCATTACAAGGGAAGAGTGCTGGAAACTTAAGTTTTGATATTTATTTACTTACAAACATGCACACTGAGCATGGGGACTAGCACACAGGCCGACGGTACTAATCTTTGAAGCAGTCTCGATACAAACAGCATGCCCTTGTATGCCCTCAGCCAGCTGCAAAAACTCAGATGTCTGTCTGTTTCACAGCTTACATTCCAGCTGTCAAAACGTTCTATCCAGCCCACATGTTAGCAGTTCAGATGCATCTATCCGCCACCATCCATCCATCCATCCATCACTGAGAAAGCATCTCCTGGCCATCAGTGCCTGTGGTGATCCAGATGAGGATGCTGCAGTTCACCATGTGGGGAAGAAACAAGGCTCATGCACCTGACCTTCCCATAGACCCTGGGGCCCGTCCCAACAAAACAAAAAGGGGTCGTTGCTACCACCAGGAAGGTAAAAAAAGAAACAGGCAAATAACTTGACAAAATAACAAAGAGTTTATTAAGAAAGACAAAAAAAAAAACACACAAGGGGAAATGAGAAAAGATCAAAAGGACAAAAACAAGCACTTGGACATAGAGGCAAAAGGAACACAAATAAACCCAATGCCCTGCCTAAGAAGTACTTATGTCTTTTCAATTTCCTTGTTCTCTTCCAGGGAAACCAGAGGAATGTTCAGCAATGTACAAGCAGCATCTGTAAGTGGTAGAACAGAACCTATGCCAGTTCAAACTGGCCAGCTCCTTATTTGGGATTTGGAAGTCTTGAGATTTTACCCTTCTGATTGGCTAATCCAGAGGCAGGAAACATAGGGTCAGTCCTTTGAGCCTCCCCTTAGCCATTGCCATGTGGCTGGTTTTGACCAATAGCTAGATGTTAGCAAAATGCAGCAGGGTGTCAGTGCTTTCTGCTTGGCCAATTATTCCAATTAGGCTAGGCCAGACTTTCTGACATTCACAATATACACCCAAGCTTAAGCCTTTCTGATGGGCACCAAGGTCACCGAGGTCAAAATGAAGATGCTGCTCAAGCAGCCTCAGCCCAGCCAATACCAGGATGTTCCACACTCAGTTCTATTAAGGTGAAGATCCCCATTCATCACAGTATGTTTTCAAGGTGCGAGCTGAACAATCCCAGAAAAGAGGTCACCTCTTCACTTGACATAAGACAATAGAGTTCTAGTTGCAATGTATACATCAGCAGCACCAGAGCTTTCACAGAATCAGGTCATATGCAAAGGCAATGCCTGGCCAGTGCAATGCCTTCCAAAGAAATAACCAGCTAGGGGCAAATGATTAGCACTTTCCTTGCAGAGAGAGAGGCAGGCGTCAAGCCATAGTGACAAGTGCAATTTGACATTTACCTTTGTCTCTCCTGCAAAACAGCATTGAGTTTGACATTGCATCGCCGTTCCCGTTGAAAAAGTACGATCTGGCAAGCACAGAGCAAAGCAACTGCTAGGAAACTGGGCATAAGACAATACGGGTGCTATTAAGAACTTATTAAAAATCAAGAGCAAGTCATCCTTGACTTTGAGCATCATCTGCCTACAATATTCCAAAATCAACTCTTTAAAGATTAACTGGGAGGGATGCCAGCATGTTCTGGCAAAGCTAAGGATAACAGAAGATATGCAGTGAGACATCTCAGATAAGGGATTTTGAGTGATATGTATCCGTGCATAGAAATAGTTCATAGAAGGTTACGTAAAAGGACATCTGGATGGCTTCTGTAGCCCTCACTGGCGTCACTGCAGGGGGGCGGAGCTCTAAGTTTCGCTGCGGTCAGACCCTCCGTTACACAGGAGCACGAAGCGCCCCCGCCCCCTCGCCTTTGGAGCTATTCAAAGTGAAAGCAACGCTTTCACGTGTAACGGAGGGTTCTGACCGCGGCGGAACCTAGAGCTCCGCCCCCCCTGCAGTGATGCCAGTGGTAGCCCTGAAAGCCAATCTGCATGTTTGGCAGCACAGACCTTGGAATTTTAGGCTACCACGTCTCTGCTACAAAGCAGGGGTGGGTGGGTTGCAGAGGTAACACAATGAGTGAGGAGGTCCTCAACTCTTCCCCCCATGGTTTTCCCCCCTGTCAACCCCCCTACATCTCCCAGCTGCTTTGCAGAAGAGACCGTGATGACCAGGATTCTCAACCATGTTTGATGTGATATCTGCCCTCAGTCCCCGAACTCGTCACAAGCGAAGGCTGTCAAAATGAGGCACAATCAAAATAAGGGACATTATCATGAGCCAGGACCCTTTCACTATTATCTCATTGGTCACTGCAATAGTCAAAGAAGAGGTGAGCACTATGAATCCCCCCAATTCTTCTCCAGCTCAGTCCTCAAAAGACATGCATGCACCCATCCTGTTTGCAGGTCCAGGTGGCACCACTACTGGTTTGGATATGCTTAAGTGCAACAGACTTCCATGCTCACAGGATAAAGCAAGAGCATGGAAGTCCGTTGCACTTAAGCATATCTGCATCTTCTCCACATCACCCAACCCAAACATGGCCTAGCCCTAGAACATAATATTGATAAAAATATGCATCTAATATGCATCTAAAATATGCATCTTTCTAATATGCATCTAGGCTTGATTAAGCCAAGAAATTCACCCCCTTTGGAAATGGGAATTATTTGTCAATTATCATAGCATAGTACAGGGGTGGCCAACTTTCCGCCATTAGGGCTTCTGCGTTCTTAAGAGTTGTGTAGAAGACAGAATCTTGGTGGCTGCAAGTGCTGGTGGTGCTGCTAAAGCAGCTGCATCTGCTGAAATGCCCTCACCTATACAACCATTAAAGGTAGGCTTACCAGATCTCCAACCGGGACAGAGTGCTAGACCTTTAGGAGAAGGAATGTGGGCAGGTGTAGCTTGTTAAACCTTAGAGCACAATCCTAGGCATGTCTACTCAGAAGCAAGCCCTATTGTGTTCAGTGGGGCTTGATTCTGAGTAGACATGCCTAGGATTGTGCTCTGAGGTTTAACAAGCACTCTGTCCCGGTTGAAGATCTAGTAAGCCTATCCAGGAACATTCATGTTGAAAGGTTGCCCACCCCTGGCATAGTAGCTTGACTGTATCCAGACACAGGATACAGCCCAAACCTACTAAATAAAAACTTGTCAGAATGTTGCCGTTCATGTAAACAGATGCACACAATTCTTCCCTTGAAATAAAGCATGAAGTGGCCTTAACTGTCTCCTGGTTCTTTAAATACTACTCACTGTAGAATGAATATGGATTCCTCCTCCTCATCTCCATGGTGAGCAATCAATATCCTGGGCTCTGCTGAGAAATTAAAATATGGCATGAATAAATCATTACAGGCTTTCGAACGCAGCATTGGATCCCAATTGCTGAACAGAGAAAGGAAGCGATAGCAATGATTAACTATAACTAGGTGTTGTGTGCCCTGATCGAAAGGGACAGTCCAACATTGGCAAAGTCCTGTCTACTTTTCAAGACTTAGAAAGTTCGGAAGAGATCTATTCGCTATCCACTCCTGAAGACATCACCAACAGATCTCACAGAAAGAACCAGAGTGGACAATACTGGGCTAGACAGACTAACAGCCCAATCCTGTCTAGCAGGACATAGCGGTGGAGATAAGGTGCACACCGCATCCTGTGCAGGAGGAGGACGGCGCAGTCGGAGGCCTCTTTGGGGTAAAGGGACGTTTGTTCCCTTACCCTTAGAGCCCCAGCCACCCCAATGGGACTACTCAAATGTGTGCCAGCTGTTTTGGTGGCGCACATTCGAGCCAGCCGTGTAACACTGGTCAGGCCCAGGAAGGATATGGCAGAGGAAGCCGCCAATGATCCCTCCCCCTTCCTGGGTCCAGCCGACCAATCCCACCCCCCCCAAAAAAAATGCCCAGTTCCGCC
Organism: Plestiodon gilberti rubricaudatus; assembly: GCA_026170595.1. Classification (NCBI taxonomy): domain Eukaryota; kingdom Metazoa; phylum Chordata; class Lepidosauria; order Squamata; family Scincidae; genus Plestiodon; species Plestiodon gilberti. Next base: position 115,439,296 of record JANXHW010000005.1, read on the forward strand.
CTCCCCCTCCGCTGCCCAGCATGGACTCACCTCATCGCCGCCACAGCAATCCATCCCGCGGCACTGGAGGAGCAGCGCAAGCCAAGCCTCTCTGCCCGCACTGCTTATGCGTCAGCTGTGGCAAACGTGCTTTATGGCACATTTGCAACACCCTAGAGATCCTGTTTCCAACAGATGTTTTTTTTTTTCCCAGCCCTGCCTGAAGATGCCTAGCACTGAACCTGGGACCTTCACTCTCCAAAGCATGGACGTTTGCAGAGCCCAGCCCAGTGATCCTACATGGCCCTTCTCAGACCTCTTGGTCCCTTCTGTCTTCGGTCTAAGCACACGCCCTCCTGCTGTAGCCGCACATGACTTCAGGGCTGTTCAGATGCTGGAAAGGCTGCTGTTCTTCTGGCAGCCTTGTTTGTACTGGTACATCAGCTGGAGACAATGCGCACTCCTCCTTTACACCCCGCGCTGCAGCTGCTCAGCTGTCAGAAGTTCTTGTCATTATTACAGCCTTCCTGCCAGGGAAGGGAACTGGCTGCCCTCGCTCTAGACTTTGCATAGTTGGGGGAGGACACTGGATGCTACCCACCTGCCAGCACTGGGGACTGGCACCAGCGTAGCAGAGCAGAGGGGGGTTGAAAGAAGCAGTTTTGAATTTACACTAGAATTCGGGGTCACCCAAGTGACACTGACTGGCTGTAGATTTGGGACAGACATCAGAAGTCCTTCACAGAACATGTACTTTATGGCATTTGCCCCACCATGCCGGAGCTTTTCATTTTTTTCATTGACATCCTTAATTACTGCATTGATAGATTGCTTTTCAGTCAAGGCATTCTGCCAATAAAGAATCCAGAGTCATTCTGGGGAGGGGGGGGTATTAAAGGATAAGAGCCAGCGTTGTCTGGATTTATCCAGACTAGGCCTGAGGAAACCTGGATACAGATCCCCACTCAGCCACGGTTCCGATCCAGATGGCTTTCAATTGAAGCTTGTTTACCATTAAAAATAGTGCACAATCAGGATTCAAAGCACAGCAGGGCACAGTACAGTACTAAAGCCCCACTAAACCCCTCCCACCCCTTGCTGTAGTTTCAGGCTATTTTGTTGCTGCTCTGTAATCCCAGAAGTACATAATGTATGTTCTGAGGTTTTCGCAACCGGTACATATCTTTGAATTACGTAATAAAAGGAAGCATTTTCCAGGTTGTTCTGGTCGTTTTATTAAGTTAACAAGAGAACAGGGGGGGGGGGGGTGTCCTAACGTTTCGCTCCTAAACCATGAGCAGCATTATCAAAGGTGCAGCATTATCAAAGGTGCTGTCTGCTCTAGTTCTTTTTTTTAGAAAGTAACATGTTTAGCATCACATCTATTGTGACCCCTGGATGGTTTTAAAATGCCATCCACTGGCGTCGCTGGAGGTGGGGCGGAAAGCTAAGTACTGCAGCTTTCCGCCCCACTGTTACTCTCCGGTACGAGGTGCCCCGCCCCCTCGTTATAGGAGCCCGTCAGTGGAGAGAAAGCAACACGCAGGAGAGTCCCTGCGCGTTGTTTTCTCTCCGCTGACGGGCTCCTACGATGACCTCCCTCTTGGCCCTCTTCCAATCACAGTGTCCATTTACCCACCTTGCCTCATGCACAGGGAGGAGGCAAAAGATGCTCCCTTCCCACAATCCCTTGGGGGATGGGCGGTATTGTAGCCACAGTGCAATTGACTAGCTAAGCTGCAAGCACAGCAAATCTGATCAGACAAGGCACTTCAAATATAAAACCGATCAGTGGTATGAAGTTCTTAGTGATCATAATGAGATGTTTCTCACATTGCTGCCCCACTTGCATTCACGTTGTTTGGGAAGCTCAGCAGGTGTAAATAATGCTTGGCTGCAGCATGGCAAGATTTCACAGGCCAAGGAACAGCAGCGTAGGAAATGCAACACAACACTCCCCAGTCCCCCATCTCTGGATCCGAGTCGAACTCCTCACAGAAGAGAGCGCAGGAGACTGTGCATAGTGCGTTAGAAACAAAGATACACTCATTTCTTGTCCGGGGGAGCTGCTCCCTGCTTCAAGACATGGGCGAGGAAGACGCAGCCCCCTGCCGCATATATAAATAGATTTCACTGAAAGGATTGCAGCACTTCTGTCTCTGCATTCAGGAAAGGAGAGCTGCTGCATTAATTATCAAGTAATTTAGAAGCTGCTCAAATAAGCAGTAGAGCAAAACATACGAAGGATAAAAATAACAAGGCTAACATACGAAGCAATGCAAAGCTGCTGATTAAAACCTACCACCTGCCACCTCGAGTGGCACCTGGTATTGAGAGCGACCAGAATAGAAGCCTCGTGCTCGGAGTAATAAATGTCACTGCAACGTGTTCACCCCCACGTCCTGTCGATGTTACGCAAGACTTAAGAGCAGTGTGTATGAACCAAAGCAATTGCAATGCAAAGCAATGAAACGCTGCACTGGAAGTGGAGGCTCCAATCCCGCACAGGTGGAGAGACGGCAGGGCACTTCCTCATACAAGTGTAAACCACCACCACCCCACGCCACTGTGTCCTCTCTCTTGCATATCACTGCTGTCTAGGGTTGCCAACTGTGACTGAAGCTGTTCCTGGAGATTCCCCCCCCCCCTTCCCTCCAACATGATGTAATGTTGGGAATTCCTGGAGGCTCAATTGAACTCTCTAGAATTGCTTTCAGCAGTTACCAGGAAATTGATGCTGATTCCTGGAGACCCCATCCCAGTCTTAGAGGGCTAAGACTGGGATGGGGTCTCCAGGAATCAGCATCAATTTCCTGGTAACTGCTGAAAGGTCTCAAGCACACTGCAAAGAGGGAAGCCAGACACTTGAAGAAGCAAAGGTCCTGCTGACCTTCACCTTACAGGCTTACATGATCCAGCAGCTTGTTTCTCCTCCAGGCCCACAGCACAGGTTAACTTCAGAAGCACTTTGGGACCTGCACAGGAAAAAGATTGCTGGAGAGCAAGGACACTGTTGGGTGAAGGGCAGGAGGGCCTCCACTTCAAGCGACTGGCCTGCACCAGCACAGAACTGTATGTCTGGTAGTGCAGTAGCATAGAGACTAACATAGAGACTGGCAAAACTCCACTAGTCTCATTTCTGCACACACAAGATGCAGGACTGCGGCCAGGGCTGACCCCCAAATCGCCTGGCATTTCAGACAGCATGTCAAATGTTGCCTCTCTTTTCTTGGTGATGTGCTTCTGCTCCCCCCTCTCCATGGATTGGAAAAGGAGGAAATGAACCGAGCTGAAGAGGAAGTGTGGACATTTCCTTTTCCAATCCAGAGAGTGGGATGAGGCAGAGAAGCAATGGAGGCAAGGCAGAAGAGGCACCCCCTGCCAATCTATTGCCTCAGGCAACCATCTCAATCAGCCTCATAGACAGGCCAGCGTCAATATGGCAGGTGTTAAGTTATGGAATTCATCATAGCAAAAGCTGGGCAATGATCACTAGCTCAGGTAGAGGTGAAGCGAAGGCAGGCATTTTTAGAGTAGGAAGACTAGTTTGGAAGTTCCCATTTCACATTTGGTAGAAATATAACATTTTATCTCCAAGAGGAAGCTTTGACAAACCAGCCCTACAAGTTTATTTATTTGCAAGGTTTTTATTTGAATCTTCCTTTAAAGAACACATGACAACATGCATATTGCTCCTCCTCCGCATTTTGTCCCTACAATAACGCTATAAGGTTAATTAGGTGGAGAGATAGTGACAGGCACAAAGTCACACAGTACACTTCATGACTTGAGCCAGCGGGTGGCGCAGTGGGTTAAACCACTGAACCATGAGCTGTCGATGGAAAGGTCGGCAGTTCGAATCTGTGCGACGGCTCCTGCCAACCTAGCAGTTCGAAAGCAAGAAATTGCAAGTAGATTAATAGGTACCCGCGTTAGCGGGACGGTAACAGCGTTCCATGCGCCTCGGTGTTGAGTCATGCCGGCCACATGACCATGGAAACGTCTTCGGACAGCGCTGGCTCTTCGGCTTTGAAACGGAGATGAGAACCGCTCCCTAGAGTCGGACACGACTGGACTTAATTGTCAAGAGATACCTTTACCTTACACTTCATGACTAAGAGGGGATTTGAACTTCATTTCCCCTGGTTGTAGCCCAACACTTCATTGAACTTCATTTCCCCTGGTTGTAGCCCAACTGACTTCCACATCACACAGGCTCTGTGGGTCGGGCTGAACTGAACTGGACTAAATGAGGCCCAATAAACTGCTGGATAAAACATTTTTTTAAAAAAAACCCTGCAGGAGTTCTTTTGCAACTTTTAAAAATCTTTGTGGCTTTTTTTAACATATAAGATGAAGGATGAAAGTATAAATGAATGAATGTCCGTGTGCCTGACTGAAGCACAGGGTGAGGGGGGTTGAGCCTAATGGCTGAACCAGTGTTTGACTTGCTGGCACGGATGCCTGTCATGCCCATTACGAAGACGGTCTTGCGTCGCGGGTGAAGAACCCGCTGTGCCTGCTCTTTAAATATTACATCTGTCTTTGCCATTAAAAAGGATTAGGCAAAGTCATGGAGGATGGGTCTATCAAGGGCTATTAGCTATGACAGTTAAATGTGACAAATGGATTACATCGCAAACAAGGCAGATGACTAAGGACAGACATGAAAGCGGGTTTACAGAATTCTGGACCCTGTGGAGAGAGCAACAGAAAGGCTTTCCTCCCACACACAGAGGCTATTGCTGGGGGTTCTCCAGTGAAATTGATTGGCAGTAGGTTCACGACAGACAAATGAAAGCATTTGTGCTTCACACACTGCATAATTAACTTAGAGAATGTTGTATTATAGGAAGACTTAGCGATGGCCACTAACTCAGGGGAAATTCACCGAGGGTAAGTCTATCAGTGGCTATTAGACATGACAGCTAAATGGGAACTTCTGTGTTCAGGGACAATGGGCTGTTGGTCTGATCCAGCAAAGTGATTGCTTTGTTGCCGTATTCAGGAGAGAGAGAGAGAGAGAGAGAGAGAGAGAGAGAGAGAGAGAGAGAGAGAGAGAGAGAGAGAGAAATATTTGCAGGTACTCATTAGCTGGCATATTTACATCAGTAATGCATTGTACTGATAAAGTGAAATCAGTTCTGGAAGCTGATTTTTCAACTCCCAAACATATTCAGTTGAGAAAAATAGTAGTAGCTTGGTGGGTCTCACAGAACAAGAGAGGCAGAACCAAGACAGAAAATTCTCTTTGCCAGGCATAGAAGCTGATCACAGCTACTACACAGGCGTAAATTAAAAGCAGCCCCAGAAAAGGATAGATTGACCTTTATTGACATAAAACAGAAAAGGATCTGTGAGCAACGGTCTCCCCCCCCCCAGCCAAAGGAGCCAGGGGGTGGCGAGCGGCCATATAACTTTTTGGGCGCCACCGCCTCTAGTATCCAGTGGAAAAAGTGGCAAAAAGCTCCACATTTTTTCGCTGGAGGCCACTTGCCACCCCGTTCCTCCACAACCTCCTGGTTGTCCCCCCAGCCCCAGCCCCCATCGGTCGCCCCTTTACTGCAAAGCACTAATCTAGCACCAATCAGCTCTTTAGTGCTAGACTAGCATCTTTTTAAATCTTGTAAACCCAGCCTCCCCAGTCTTTAACCCCTGTCTTTTTAAAACCCGCAGCAGCAATCAAAGTGGTTGCAGCAGCTTCTGGCATCCCTCCTGTCACCACCTCTCTGGGACCCCTCTTGGTATAGTGCCAATCAGCTCTTCGGCTCTAGGTTAGCGTTTTGAAAAGGGGCTGGGGGACTCTAGGAGGAAGGATGCATACGGGCATGGCACTTCCCTGAAGTGTGGCACCCTGGGCACCCTTGACCCCCCCCCCTTAGCTATGCCGCTGCCTCAGTGACAGTTGAAGGATCCTGGCACCTTTTAGTACAAAGGTATTGTCCGCCGAGCATTGTCTCCTATACTATTTGTGGACAGCAAGACTTCTGCTGCTGAGTTCAATGACGGCAAACAAGTTGTTATCTTGAAATAGTATGAATCCAAGTGATGGAGATCTGTGTGCACAAACACATATAGGATACAATGTCATCTATGAGCACAATAGGTAAAGCAGGTCCTCATATGCAGCAACAAGCTGCTGTGCTTGTGAATATACTCTCCGGCGCCTCCCTTTGCTGCCACCATGGCTTTTCTCAACAGAAGAGATGAAGTAGGTTGTCCAGATGTACACTTGTGGATTGTCTAGTGTGGAAATCGGCAAGGAAATCCACCAGTGTGACACTTTAGGTGGAAAGTGTCATGTTTTCAGAAAACAATCAGTGGAGACAGGTTATACAGTAATTTTCTCTAAGAGCCAACTTGATGGCCCCATACCAAACAGTAAGGCAAACCGTTTCTGCATATGCTAGGCAGGCAGAAAAAGAAAATACCATATATACTTTGTTAAAACAGGAGGAAAAAGCACAAAAGAATCCTGTGCAAAGCCCTCCAGTAGGAAAAGAATGTCAGAAACACGCCAGTCCTGACAATGATACCCTGATAACAAGGAAGAAAGCAACCCCCCTCCTGCTCAACCACTCAGACAGGACTGAGCAGCTCGTTCCCACCCTCTGTAGCACTGCACCATAACAGCAATCAGGCCTGAAGCTGGAACAGCATCAGCAAGGTGGCTCAAGACTCCTCCCCCATCATTTCCCTCCCTACAATGACCACTTTGGAAAGATGGCAGGCTAAATCGTCCCCCTCACCCCACCCACGAGTCTTTGCTAACCCCACCCCCAATTTGTCTGAGTTTATGATCTGAACACCTAATACAACTATCGGTTCAGTTCTCCATGAGTCACAATACTTTTTTATTTTTTAAAAAGCAAGATTCATATTCCCAGATGAAAACTGAAACAGTTCGAGATCCAGAATAGTATTAATAAATAATGTAATTAATATTATTTCATAATTATCATTTTTTAAATCATTAGTAACAGTAGCAGTAGTGGAAGTGGTGGTAGATGGTACATTGGCTTACGTAATTTAATTTCACAATATTGAAGAACTTTGCACGTCACTAACTGGAACAGACTGAGGAATGTGGGAGTTGTTTATATGTTTCCCATTCTCTCTTTCCCTAAGTACAACATAAGGACTTTGGACCTGTATTATCAGTTTGCTCCTTTGCCTCCCAAGGAGCTACAGTACCATGTTATTGTTGACAGAGTGTAGACGTTTTTTAAAGGATTTTTACTATACCTGCGGGTGGCGCAGTGGGTTAAACTGCTGAACCATGAGCTGTCGATCGAAAGGTCGGCAGTGAGCTCTCGTTGCTTGGCCAGCTCCTGCCAACCTAGCAGTTCCAAAGCATGTTAATGCAAGTAGATAAATAGGTACCACTTGTGGAAAGGTAAACAGCGCTCCGTGTTCCAGCTGCATGCTACGCGCTGCGGCAAGGAGAGTCATGCCGGCCACATGATCACGGAGGCGTCTTCGGAGAGGCTTTGAAATGGGAATGAGCACCACATCCTAGAGTTGGACACGACTGGACTTAATTGTCAGGGGTCACCTTTACCTTTTACTATACCTGTACTTCCTATGTTTTTATATTTTATGTCAGTAGTACTCTTGCTAGCACTCTTCTCTGCACTTCCTCTTTCACTCTGTTTCTATCTTCCTTTTCCAAGCCAGAGAGTCAGAAGGAGGAAGAGGAATGGAGGAGAGTGGCAGATAGTGGTGGGAGCCCCCTGCCAATCTGCAGCCTGAGGCGACTGCCTCAATCGGCCTCATGGATGGGCCAGCCCTGACATCAAGTACTAATATGTACTAAAATGGGTGTCTCTATCTGGTCTCTATAAGAAGTATAGTATGTCTCTTAAAGGAGTACCTTCTTGCGGTGGCCACATGCTTCCTGTATCTGTGGCTTCCACTCATGATGAACATGACGTTGTCTGCATTGTCTGCTACAAATGCCGTACGCCACCTCAAGCCTCCTCTCAGTGAGCAATTGAGCAAATGGAAAGCCTCCTCTCAGTGAGCAAATTGATAAACATCAATTTATCAAGTGGCAGCTTAACATAGCCCACGTGGAAAGCCAGTTGCCTGTAGCATTCTTCACCCACATGCCAAGGATTTCACCACATCCCAATTACTGAATGGAGACATGGGAGCATGGTGGCTTTCATCTCATCATGTAAGCTACCAATGATGACCCTGCTTCCCACACAGCTGTATGCCCACATTACTGAGTAACCACTCTATTCATCCTCCGAGGAGGTTTATGGTCTTGTGCAACATTTCAGCTTCAGCCTCTGGCAAATGAGTCAGAGAACGCATTCTTCATGCCAATGCACACATCATACAGATGCCATGAGAAAGAGGGGCTTTGTGCCTTAGGCTGCAATCCTGTTCATTAGGAGTAAGCCCCATTGAACACAATGGGACATACTTCTGAGTAGACATGCATAGGATTATGCCGTTAGGCTCCTTCAGTCCCACCTTTAACCCCACTATTTAAATTTCCCACAAACAAGAGGAGATGAATATAAACGTAGGACATACCTACCCCGTTTCCCTGAAAATAAGACCTCCCCCAAAAGTAAGACCTACTGTGTTTTTGGGGAGCCAAAATTAATATAAGACCCTGTCTTATTTTCGGGAAAACAGGGTATATCACAAATAGGGGTCATGAAGACCAACAAGGCCCTATCTGGAATGCCCTTCCCAGAAATGCTCAACTGGCTCCAAATCTGTTGTCCCGATTGCCCAGGTCTTTCACCATGTAATTCTGTTATCTCAATAGCGGATTCTTTTAACCCTGCCACTCGTCTTCTTGAATTCTGATTTGCTTTTTTGTTTTTAATTAACCTTTTATTGTTTCTGCTATGTGAGAGCTGTGCGTTTTGACTGTCTTGTGTCTGTTTTTAATGTTAAATTACATTGTAATATTGACAGCTGTGCTGGGAGCTTTTCAGCTGAAGAGCTGCATACACATTTCGAAAGCAAAGTAAATACTCTCCCAATTTTTATTGGTTTTATACTCTGTTAACTACTACAGCATCCCCAAAAGAAGCCTGGAAACTGTCGTTTAGTGAAGTGCTGGAAACTGTCTATTAAAGATCCATAATGGTCCCTCATGGAACCACAGTTCAGAGGTCCCACAGGTAGTAGTGATGACAGTTAAACCGGTTTAAGTTCGTAGTGTAGACCAGGGGTTCTCAACCTTTGGAGGCCCGGGTACCCCCTATCACAGTCCAATTTTCTGAAGTACCCCCTGCTAATTAACTGCTAATTAATTGGATTAATCAATCAATTAATTAGGTAATTAATTGTTAAATAAAAAAGTACTAAAACAATTTTAAATGTGAAAAAGTCTTATTTAACTGTGTGTGTGTGTGTGTGTGTGTGTGTGTGTGTGAGAGAGAGAGAGAGAGAGAGAGAGACAGACAGACAGACAGACAGACAGACAGACAGACAGACAGACAGACATGCAAGGATCTCTTTTTTTCTCCAAGTCACACTTCCCTCGCCCCCCCCACCAAAGTACATTTTCCAAAGTACAAAAATAAGCCCAAAACCAAAATCAGAGAGACAGAAGGGCTCTGAAAATAATTACAATTTAAAATCCATGTTAATTAACACTTAATTAGCTGCTGATGGGGCAGATAAGGGGCAGGGCTTGGCATACCCCCAGCAAGAGGTCTGCGTACCCCTAGGGGTACCCGTACCACAGGTTGAGAACCCCTGGTGTAGACGAACACTACCAAAGAAAAAGAAAATCCCAAAAGGTATAATAAGCAGTTGATCCTTAAAAATAAATTATCCTTCTTATTAGGCAGGTCATGCCCAACAGCATCACATTATAATTTAGACATAAATAAAAGTTACAACTGGGGTGGGACGGACAGACTCCACTGCAGCAGAGCATTGATGCTGCTTTCAGTTTGGGGCAGATTCTGCTCAAACCCTATTTGCTTACTGGCAAAAGATTTTGCTGCGGTCAGCACGACAGAGCCAGTCACAGAAGAGCCCACCGCCTTCTATTCAAAGCCATTCATCAGCAGCAGAACCAGCTAGGCGATGACTGCCATGGTGCTTGTCAGCTGCACTGCCAGCAGATCCTTTACGATCCAGCTTTCCATGCACTGCACTCATGTTCCATTTGAAATAACGTTTCGTTAAATAATGGTAAATAACTGAGTCGGCAACAGAGCAAAAACAGATAAATGACAGCAGAGGAAAAATAACTAACCAGAGAGTATAAAAAGCCACCTGACCATAATTGTATTGTTCAATGTAGAATCTAGTTGTAGAAGTGCCAAATCAGAGGTAATGTAATTTGGGAGATTGAACTTGGCAACGCACCCTAAGTAGATTTAATCAGATTTAAGATTTAATCAGTCCCATTCATTTCCATCATACTTCTAGGTTATTGTGCTTAAGTATGCAGTGTGATCCTATGCATCTTTTATAAGTGTCATAAATATTAATTAAGGCTGCAGTCTTATAACATTTACTTGGGAGTAGGTCTCATTGAACTAATTGGGGCTCAATTCTGAGTAGACATGCATAGGATTGCACAGTTAGAGATTTTTTTTCCTTTGGGGCTGTCTGTCACGTCCATGCCCCCAAGGGTGGTACAGAGGTGCGTCGTTGGCAGAATCGGGATGCACAGGTAAGTTGGGGGGGCTCTCCCTTGAACCCAGGAAGACAAAAGAGACAACTTACGTTTAGTTGCTTGCAGTCGGTTTAATTTGGACAGCACTTTGACATTCATGGGGCCGAATTTACAGCACTGGTCCCCGAGCTATGTTCCCCCGTTCTCACAAAGATAAATGTCTTTTTCTCCTTTCAGGTGGAGGTATCCCAGAGGAGGCACCCGTCACTACCTTCTGGGTCTCAGGTAAGTTTGTGTCCTCCTCGGGGTGAAGGGTTGGCCCACGCAGGTGGGCGGAGGGGTTGGTGGATCTGGAGGAGGGTGGTCTAGATGGCCACACAAAGGCCATCTCAAACTGCTCATGCTGACTAAACCTGGCCTTTTCAGCAACACACTCTATGTCCCACCCCTGGTTTTCCCCAGGTACAGCGTTTATCTGCAGAGGCAAATCCTGTACGCAAGAAGAGTTTCTCTCCTTGATTTGGCAACCCAGTGTTCCATGCCATGGAGGGAGAAATTTTCCTCAAGTACAGCATTTTCCTCTGCAGACAAACATTGTACCTGGAGTGCCCAGGGCTGTGGCTACCAAGAGTGCCAGGGTGAGACTAACTAGCCAGAACCCTGTTCACATGGTACTCAATATTTTCATAATGTCCAAACAGAGTTATTATTGGGTTGCTAGGCTTATGCAAACACATAGGATAAGGGTGCCAGAAACAACCAATTGCAGACTGCAGGCTATGCCTTGTAACTTTAAAAAACAGATATTTGTGTGTGTGTGTTTTAAATATAAGGTAAGACAGGATAAGGTAAAAGAAAAACATTATATTGCTTACCTCTCTGTTTGCTGACAAAATCAATAATTATTCTGACTAAGAAGAGCCTAGATTTCTGATTTCTAGCAAACAACCTCCTTAGCTATTCCTATTCATTTTAATGAGCACTTAACCCCTGTCAGGAGTTTTTGTTCCAAATCCTCTAGAAGCTCTTCATGTTTTCAAGGTTCAGCAGTACAAACAGGAAAAGAAAAAGAAACTGAAAACAGTGAAGGCTCCAATGCACTTTCTTCCCATTAATGAGGCACAGGGCTGGCAGATCTCTCTGTGTTAATGGTCTCTTCTCATAGTCATCATGCAGCTGTATTTAAATGAATTCATGGGCATCTACCCAGTTTACATAGCACTCTGTTTAAGATGTTAAAGGTCTAATACCTCTATTTTACTGTCTCCAATAGCACTCTGTTTAAGATGTTAAAGGTCTAATACCTCTATTTTACTGTCTCCAAAAAAAGGCCACTGAAAACTCTTTGGAACAGCATCAGATCATAAGAAGACCCCTGCTGGATCAGGCCAAAGGCCCATCTAGTCCAGCTTCCTGTATCTCACAGTGGCTCCACCAGATGCCTCCGAGAGACTTTCCTCATATGGGAGGTGCTCCAGCCAACGAATCATTTTGGTTGCTCTTTTCTGCACCTTTTCCAATTCAACTATATCCTTTTTGAGGTGTGGTGATTGTACACAATTCTGTACACTGTATGGCGTACGGTACAGGCACCCTTGTCAGTGAACAGCTCTAATTGGTACTTGAGCAGCAAATTGCAGGCAGTTATGCTCACCAGTCAGCCTGTCCCTGAGCACATGTACAAAAAGATCTCGAAGAAGACTGTAGCCCCCCCCCCCCAGCACACTTATGAACCTCATTGATTTCACTGGGATTTACTTCCGAGTAAGCTTAGGGTTGTGTTACACATCTTCATTTTGACTTGAGTACTACTGTAATTGTTTCATGTCTAACAGCAGTAGCAGTGCAAATTTCCATGGATACAGCACTGGTTTCTGTAGTAGATCATCTTCTATTACTACATAGTACATAAATGTCTTAAAAGTGTATCCTACATAAATGTCTTAATGTCCTACATAAATTACTACATAAAGTGTAACTGAGCAGGTCAGTATCAGAAATGCTCACAAGCAGAAACTTTTTTTTTCCTTTTGAGAGTTTTGAAATTTGTTCTTCTCATCATTCCACAAATCGGAGGAGAATTAAGGGGACTCAACATTTCCAGCCAACTAAGCCAGCAGCTCCTATAGACAAGATCGCGTTGAAGGTTATCAACCTAAAGACAGTTAGACTTCTTATCTTAAAACTCTCAACAGCAGTACTGTACTAACTGTACATGTACTCATTCCGTTTCAAACACAGGCACCGCAGCAACTGACCTATCACCCGTTTAGAAAACCAAGGCATCTGCGCATGCGCCCCAAATTAGCTCCCCAGTCTCGGGCTGTTCAGGCTTTGAGACGACTAATCTGCGCATGCCTTCTTTTCTTCGCCGTCTCCCGCTCACTCTCGTTTCCAAGAGCGACCAGACGCTCCTATCTGCACATGCGTCAAAGGCCATTCCACTCGATTTCCTCTCGCAGCGCCTCTGCGCTTGGCGGAAAAGGGGGCGGGGCGAGTAGCTGTTATCTTGCCCTGCGCCTGCGCACTCATACATGCCTTGCCTCACAGCTGTCGCGTGGGCGGAATTAGCCAGTAAGAAGCGGAAGCGGAAGCGCTGTGTGGCGAGAGAAGAAATATCATTTTTCTATTCTCTTTAAAATATAAATACATATGCACGTTGGTTTATTTAACGTCCGCCGAGCGGGTTTCAGGACCCCCACCGCTTTCTCGTTAGGGCGTAGCCATCCCTGACGCCTTTCCCGTCCCGCCCCTTTTCCGGCGCAGCTTCGCCCCGCCCCCCTCTCGCCAACGCTGCCAGGCCCTCTCCCCGCGTCTCCTGTCAGGGCGGCAGCCGCTATGTCCGACAAGGAGTTCATGTGGGCCCTCAAGAACGGGGACCTGGACGAGGTGAAAGACTACGTGGGCAAGGTAAGGCTGGGCAGCGGGCCCGCGAGCGGGGAGGCGGGACGGCCTTGGCCCTGAGGCGAGGCGGGGTTTAAGAGGGGAGCGCTCTCCACCCTCGCCATGAAAAGCGCCGGGCCCTGAGTCTGCGTGAGTGAGAGAGGCGCACCGTTGGGGCTTTGGACGCTCTTGCTTCGCCCGCCCCTCCCACCGCCCCCCTCCAATCCTCGGCCTGTGAGGCCTTTGGGTTGTGCAATCTACACATGCTCAAGAGGATGCTTCTGTGTTACGTCACCTGCTCCACGGCTGAGCCTTGACACAGGAGGAGGTAGCTTCTGAGAGGGGATCTCTGGCTCATCGAGGGCCGGGGTGTGTGTGAAATAGGCAGCATTGTGGGCATGGGAGGAGCGTCCACTGGAAACAGTGGTGAAAGTTGAAGGCAGGCGTTGGTTCCTGTTCTGAGGTAGAGGCCCAGTGGCTGCCCACAGTTACACTTGCGCCTGATGTAACCATGAGTCCCAAAGTGGGTGAAGTGTGTGCTTCTCTCTCCCTCCCAGGTAATAACGGACGTAGAAAACTGGTTCCCCTCTTAACCCCTGAAAGACTCCCAAGTAACTTGGTTTGGAGGTGGCATTGCCCCTGTCCAAAATGTTGGTTGCACCTGTGCTACATACATAAAGCTGACCTCTGTTGTAATTCATCCATGACAAGTCCTACCCCATGATTCCTTATTTGAATTATTTATGTGGAACAGAATCCCCACTTCATCCATCTGCGTGCCTGAAGGTGAAGTAGGCCATTCCAGTATTTATCTTCCCACTAGGCTTGTACTGACTTAAAGGCAGTAACATTCTATTGAAAGAGTGAAGACATTTTCAGTGTTCTTTAACACTGTTGGGCACAGATTATACTTAAAATTGTTGGCCAAGTGAAGTATCAGTGTGTAATAGGATTTGGTTTGTCAGGTCTTGGTTTCCTTGTAAATTAGTTGATAACCTAGTGGCTTAACTCTGTAGAGTCTTTGTACTGTTGCTTCTAACTCTCATTTTCAGATGATCCAGGAAGTTCTAAAATAGTCATGAGAACATTCTGTTACCCAATTAAAGAACAGCAGCAATACTACTATCTCTTTGAGTCATGTTGTTCATGCGTTCTTGATACTACTTGCATCAAGACATAAAAGCTCTGGTGTTGAACTGTTCTTGATACTACTTGCATCAAGACATAAAAGCTCTGGTGTTGAACTGCATCACAAAGCCCTTTGCTTGTTTGCTTACCAAAAGGCAGTCCATGATGGACTCAGGCAGGTCCCTTGGGAGGCTGTTCTACAACTTAGGTGCCATGAGTAAAAAGGCCCTGACCTGTGTGCCTACTCACTCAACTTGGTTTTTGCTTGACTCTGTAAGGTCTTATAAAAATGTCTCAATCTTGTATTCAACTTTGCTGTCTCAATCTTGTATTCAACTTTGCTGTACAGCTATTCCACTGTTCCCTTAACACTCTTCTTCCAGTAGCTCCTCTCTCCTCCCAATAGTTGTTCCCAAGCATTGTCTTGTTTCCTCCAACTCCTGAGGGCTTTTGATTAGAGACTTCTGTGCTTACCTGCTCTCAAAAAGCACATCAACGTCTCACTTTTCTGGCAGGTTTAACTGTGTGGTTAGGGGTTACTGTAACCATGAGAACTAAAAAAGCTTGTAATGAGAGCCAAGACCCATTTTGACAGTGCATATGTAATTTCTCTTCTGCATTGCTTATGCTTCAGAGTGCATCTGTTGATCTTAAAATGTTTGGGTTAATTTGAGAATTTATTTGGTGGCTGAGATCACTTGAGCATTCACGTTTTTCTTTCACCTTGGTGCTTCAAGACTACTTGAGAGTTATACTGGTGTAGTATAATGGCTAGAAGACTGAGCTACAAATCAGGATTTCCATGGTTCAAACTTCTCCTCTATCACAAACTCACTAGGGACGCAATTCAATGTAGCGCTGGACCAGCATAGTGCTACTGCAAAAGCTGCCGTAAGGCAGTTGTGCCGGCTCTAGGCCGGTGCAGAGGCCTGCACTGGCCTCCACACGCCAGCCCAGGCCTCTGCGCAGACCAGGAGGGTAAGTGTTGCAACGGGCAGACTAGACCGAACCCTACCCCCATTCCCTGGCCGTTTTCCATTACATCAGGTTCCAGGATTTGCGCCACCAAAAAGGCGGGGGCAGATCCGAGGAGACTGTTTGGGTGGCTGGGGGAATAAACGTTCCCTTTCCCCTACGTGACCTCCCAGCTGCCTCTTTGCACCTTGGACTGGCGCAAAGAGGCCAGCTGCACCAGCCTCACTGCACTGCAGGGTGTAAAGTCAGGCAGGATATAAAGGGTTGTTTTGCCTTAGATTACGGTAGCTACTTGTCAGTTTCATTGGGCTAGCCACAATTCATATGTTGAGTAAGCAACTTCTTTCTGTTACTTTTCCCCCTACAGATGTGATTTTTAATATCTTAACTCCCCTATTTCTTGTGCCTTGCAGTCTCTGTAAGGTAAATTACGCTTCTGACCTAATAATTTTAATTGCTCTTTTCTTACCTTCCCTGGCTCTGCCATAAGGTGACTGAACTAAACACATGTTCTGAATATTGGCATAATGTAGAATTGTGATGGTGTGTTGCTTAGTATCTTCTCACTTCCTGACACTGTTGTTCATCTGAATGCCACAGTACACTGAGTTGCAGACTTCAGTGAACTTGCTGCTTTGATCTGCAAGATCTTTTTCCTAAGTAATTATAGCTAACCCAGAACCCAATAGCATATATAAGAATTATTCCACTATCTGGTGGTTTGTACTTACCTTGAGGAAACGTAAGACTTCTGTAGAGATGTTTCCAATTTTGAGACATTTCAGAAACTTTAATTAGGAACCATACTTTCTATTTGACCTCTTCCTGAAGTGATGTGCTATAAGAAGCCTTTCTTGGAATGAGTATAGTCATTTCTGACAGTTACGCTTTCTGATACTAAAACACATTTCCACTACCAAGTTATGCATTAACCCCTCTGTTCATACAGGTAATGTTGAACCGAAAAGAACCTTTAAGTGGCTATTAGTGAGAAGCTGAGGCGATGGTACATGAAAGTGGAATTTTATATTGCTATTCAGGATAGGAATAAATATTGGACCAAGAGGTGTGAATTCAGTGGCCTCAAGGGATTAAGGTATTAGTGCTGATGAGCATTCTGTAACAGTTTGACTGAGTTCTCAAAGAAGTAATCTTTTAGCAGAACAATAGCAAATGCAAAAGGCAGAGCAAAGCAAAGATAGTTGGCTTGGCTTAATCGGAAGGAAAAGTAATGAGCATTTTAAATTATAAATTTAGAGTTACACAATTAAATCATTTATCACCAAATGCATTCATTGTGCCTTTTTAATGGCTGATGCCATAGTGCACTGAATGGATAGACAATAAAAATTTAATTCATTCTTATAACTTGAGATACAAACGAAGAGAGGAATTTAAATGATTAGACTTTATCGTGAGCATTATTCAAGACTAGAAGCACAGTATCTGCAGTGTCTGGGAACCTTGAGTTCTAATAAATGAAAGGTAAATTTGGCAGTTGGAGAATTTCGAACCAAGGAAGTAAGTTTGGTCTGTCATCTCTTTTTGAAAAAAAAGGGACTGAAAAATGGATGTGAGGGACTGAACAATCATGCTGCAGCCTCCTTAAAGTCAGGGTCCAGAAGGTCCATTTAACTCAAAACAAGAGGTTCAAAATGTGTTCAGTTCTTTTAGAATGTGTAAATATTGCTGAGAAATATATGCAAAAAGCATCAGCTATTCAGAGTAGTAGTTTCTAAGGTAAACAAGAAGAAACTTCATAAACCTGCTTAAATTAAAACACTTCAGGAATTTTCAATGTCTGGAGCAGAGTTGACAAAAACCATGTTTTTGGCAGCAAGTTCAAATGGACTATCTGCTGCTACACCATCACATGCTATTTAAAAATGGCACTTTTCTTATGTGCATGTATTTCCTTGATTGCTTTTCATGTTCATGAGTTTTAATTGGCATAATTGAGGCTATAGTTGGAGACCATTTGTTCTTTCCTTGAACAGAATTAATATAGGACTTTTAATCGTACTGTATCCTTAAAGCTGGCTAACTTTCTTGACATGGGGGGGGGGGAGAGAGGAGAGCAGTGTAGGTAATAGAGATCCTGAAGATACTTAGGAAATTCATACATAATTGAAAGATTTGCAAAACAGATTTAAAACACTAGTTTTTTAAACAACTAGTATAACTAGAAATAGTGAGATGTGGCTGTACATTCAGTGACCCTGATTATGTTTATCCTTCAGTACAGGGGTTCCCATTTATGAGTCAGGTTTGTGGACTGGAAACCTTGGACCAAAGGGAATGCTGGGCTCCTGGCATTCCTTTCACTGGCCATGGGGGGGGGGGAGGAAGAGGAGGAGGCGGCGGCGGTGGCGATGGATGTCAAGGGAGAGAAGTAACCCCTCCCCATCCTCCTCTTAGTGTCCTGCGCTGTTGCCATCTCTCATAGCTGGTGAAGAGAATGCTGGGAGCCCAGCATTCCCTCTGCGGCCATTACAGCAAGTGGCAACAGAACTGGATGTGAGGGAGAGAGGTAAATGAAACAGGCAGACTTATGAATACGGTAATAACAGTAACAATGCCAAAATTGATAATACTGTAATAAAGTCCCTTTAAGAGCTTGATGGAGAAAAAAAGATATACAGGGGGTGCTACAACAGTCAAGGACATAAGTGCAGGGAATTTTAATGTCTAGTTCTCAAAGTTGAAGACTTAAATGTATAACAGGAGACTTATAAAGGAACCTCCTGTATATGAACAGATTGGCCTGTTGAAGAAACAAGGGCCTATGTGTCTGAATCTGAAAGGTGAAAAGGTGTGGGTGGATACAAAGGAATAAATTACATTGTTACTAGCGCTTTGTCAAACCTTTCATGGATCTAAATTTTTAACACTCCTGATTATTGGAATGAGATATTGGCCCAGTTCAGTTCAGATGTTATGTTAAACCAGGATTACCGGTAAGTGCTACCTGAGCAAGCTTAAGGGATCTGCAGGTTCCCCAGTCCCTTCTTCCACTGTAAGGTTTGTTACCCTGGGTGGTTCTAACTGTTTTCAAGCTGTAGCTAATGAAGTCTTCACTGTTGTTGCATGAACAAGGGAGGGGCTAAGCATGCAAGTCCTTGGCTCCCTTACAGCCCGTTCCAACCCAACTCCTCCGCAAGTCTGGCATAAGAGTGGCCTAAGTTCAGCATAAGTTAGGCGTAAGTTATGTCTGAGTTATGTCAGAGTTATGCCTGAGTTAGGCAGGCTGCAGTTTCAGGGGCCCAGCACCACCCCCAGGATCCAGGCAACACTTACCTCCCAGGCAAGCAGGCTCTCCAGGCTCCATGTCTGGCTCGGGCATGTGCAGGCCTGTCTGCATGTGTCAGCATCCATCCATGGCAGCTGCCATAGGGTCTGCTGCAGCCCGGTCGCAAAGGGGTCGGCCTCAGGCATGGGGGAAGAGACAGTCATGTGGCGGGCGCAGGGCAGGTGACAGGTGAGCGAGGTGCCTGAGCCCAGCCACCACAGGGCACCCTATACATTAGCCACCTGCTGCAGGGGAGAGTGGCCGTCCCCTCCCTCCTGCAGAAGGCGATGCCACCCCCAAGCCACGTTGAGGCCGCTCATGGGGGGAGCGGGGGAGGGAAGGGAAGGAGGGGGTGGGAACGTCACACACAAGGGGGGTCTTATGAGGTCTGGAACCGCCTCAGACATGACTTACCCGTGCGCTGCCTGAAGCCCTGGGCCTCCAGGGCCGTGGCAATGCCACAAAGATGGCATCCCGGCGTGCTTTCTGCTCTGTGCCCTGGGCATGACCGAGAGATGCCGTGGGCTTGTCTGCTGCGAGCGGGAAGGGCTCACGCAGCTCATCACGCCCCCAGATGGGGCAGCGACGGCGCCTCGCGGCAGGCGCTCTGGCGGGGTGGGGGTGGCCAGCTTCCATCATCAGGGAGTGGGAGGGGAGGCAGACACACAGGCAGGCAGACAGTGGGTGCTGGGGAGGGGCACGGGTGGGTCTGAAACAGACAGACAGACAACAAGGCTGGTGGGCGAGAGATACAGGGAGAGGGGTCTGCAGAGACCGATAGGGACACAGGGGGTGCTCCGCAGATTAAGGCGATGCAGAAACGGGCACCTCTTATGCAGACGGACTTTGGGCGGAAGCCACACAGAAACGGGCGGACCATGGGCGGAAGGGACTTTGTGACGGGCGGATGCCCTGGTGGGTGAGATCCCCGGTTGCCGAGCAGCCACTACACAGACGCAGCGGCCACAAGCGGCCCCGTGGCGCCTGTCACTGTTTGCCTGCCTGAGAGGCCCCCCAAGTCCCCCCTCCCCTCTGTGCCATGGGGGTCTGGCAGCCCCCCAGCTGTGTTCACCCTGGGAAGGAAGTGGCAGTCCCTGGAAGGGATTCATGCAGGGGCTTGAGTGCTGGGGGCTGTCTTTGTGTGGGGGGCGACGCTTGTGTAACACTGGGCACATATTTTTCAAGGGGGCTCTGCCCAAGGGGCGTCTTTATTGTTCTGGAACGTTAGCTGAGATGGCCAGGTGAGGCTGCCAGGGGTAGTCACAGCAGCCAATCTGAAAGCAGCAGCAGCAGCACACGTGCCCCATGGACCTGGAGACGCAGGCTCTTCCCCTGTGGAACCACAGCCTGCTCCATAGAAAGGGGAGGGACAGCAAGTACGACAGCCAGGGAGGTGGAGCAGCAGCAGCGCCGGCAGCTGAGGAGGGTTGCAGGGCAGGCTCCCTGACCTCTGGCAGCATGGAGGCAGACGACAGTGGGGCAACCAGACTGCAGGCCCACGGGTGCTCCCAGGAAGGTAGGTGGTAGTGGACGTTCCTGGGGAGACAAAAAACAAGGGGGTGTTCCATGGCAGCTGGTGTGTGGTAGCAATCGTCATTGAAGACAAGCCAGTGTGTCAGTTGCAAAAGCCTGCAGGGAGAGAAATAAAACACAGCTGATAGGTGTGACACACATAGCATGGTCTGAGCTGCTTACCTGGGTGTAAGGAGAGCATGATCCTGTAAGGGAAAAGGGTCAACGAGAGAGAGAAGACAACACATATATTGGGTCACAACCATGGCAATCCTAGCAATACTGACTTGTCAGTTGACCCTGTGGAGAAAAAGGGGGGGGGGAACAGCTGGTGTCTACAGAAGGTTAACAGCACCACACTTGTGGTGTTGTATGCTCACATGACAACAGGCGGCAATCTGACACAACAGTGGTAAAGCGGCATGTATCCTATATATCATAGCAGGCATTGCAGGCAGGCATCAGACTACTCATTGGTAAAGAGGCATTTCAGAGAAGGCATTGCAGGCAGACATGAGAGGGCACATTGGTAAAGAGGCATTTCAGAGAAGGCATTGCAGGCAGACATGAGAGGGCACATTGGTAAAGAGGCATTTCGGAGAAGGCATTGCAGGCAGACATGAGAGGGCACATTGGTAAAGAGGCATATCATGGCAGGCTATGCAGGCAGCTATGAGACAACACATTGGTAAAGCGTCATGTATAGCGTCATGTATCCTACCTATATTTCTATATGCAAAGAGGCAGAAGTCAGAACACATGTCAGCACGAACCCTGCTCTTACCTGCACTTACCTGCTGGTGGTGTTGTCTGTGGGGGGGGAGAGGCTGGGAGAAAGACATGGGTTAGCAAATGGTAGCATGGAGGCAGCTGCCTAGGCACAGCTGTAAACAGTTTGGCCACAGCCAGAACAGCCCTCTCTGCCCTTGAGGGGGGCAGAGAGGAGAGAGGAGGAGAGAAGAGAGAAGTGGGGTGTTTGTGAATTTTGCCCTCCACCGACAAAGTCCCACTTTGTGGCTGCTGGGGGACAGAACCCCACGCCATGTGCTCAGAGAGAGAGAGAGAGAGAGACTGGGGGCCTGGGGCAGGGCTTTTGTGGGAAAGAGGCTGGGTGGGGCTGGGTGCTGATAGGCTCCCTATCTGTGGCATAACTCTGTCGGTTTCCAGACCTAGCAGGCACAACTCCGTCCTAACTCTGACCTAACTCAGGAGTAGGGTGTTAGAACTTTTCAGGAGAGGGCTGGAGTGGGTAAGGTAAAATGGCTCCTATGGGTCTCCTCGAATTTGTGTCCACCTTTTTTGGTCGACCTAAAATTTGTGTCAGCATTTGTGTTGGAGGAGGCGTGTCTGTGCTCACCAGGGTCTGGAATCCAACGTTAATTGGTTGCCGCCCCCGTTACACCCACGTTCCACCCATGGCCCGCCCACTTTTAGGTCGACTTTAGGTCCAACTTGTGCTGCTTAGCCCTTGGGTTGGAATGGGCTGTTCTTAGTCCGTTGGTCGTAACTTCGACCTAACTTTGACCTAACTTCGCCCTAAATGGTCACGTTCCAGACCTAAAGTCGCCCTAAACGACTTAGGCTGACTTTAGGTCTGACTTGTGCTGCTTAGCCCTTGGGTTGGAATGGGCTGCAAGGCTCATTCACATAGTGATGGTACTTGTTCTGTCTGAAGTAGGCTATTGCTTTACAAGTTGCCTTTCTTGCATAGTGTAAACCTCCAAAATGAGTAAGAAGCACAAGGGTGATTGTTCTAGCAATTTTTTTGAGTAATATTGGGCTTCCCAAAGTGTGGGTTGTGACCCATAGGAGGATCATGAGCAGGTTGGAATGGGGCTGCAAAGCTCTGAAGAACTAGGTACAATCCACGGAATCTCCAGGTAGGGCTGGGAAAGACCCTGTCTAAAACCTTGGCAATACTTTTCCCAGTAAGTATAGGCCATACTGAGTTGGATCGGCTGATTATTCCAGGGGCTCTCAGAGTGTGGGTTGCAACTAGTTGCAAGAAGGTAGAGGCAAGGGTTGGCCATCGCTGGTGCGGGCCGCACTGAGTAACGCAATGGGAGAGGGTGATGCGTGACCTGGAGCAGGCCTGTGGCACCTGCATGGCACGAAGCATCCCAGCTGCAGCTGTCAAAAGTAAGGTTCGTGCATGAGAAGAACACACACACTCGACTGCTTTTGCCCGCTCTGGGCTCGGCTCTGAGCTGATTCCAGAGCGGGCAAAAGTGGCCGTGTGTGTGTTTTCATCAGAACTAGTTGACTGTGATGTCATCACTTCACCGCAAATTACCTCTGCCTCTACGCCGTGGGAGGTGATGCAGTGGGCCCCGCACCAGGCATGGGAAAAGTAAGTGACACTCCTGGGGAGAGATCATATAAATGTGTGTGTTTTTTGTGCAGTCAAACAAAGTTTGAGAATCCCTGGAGTCATTACCAGATTCAGGCATTTTGTGTAGCTCACAACTTTTAGCTCTAAGGAATATACTGTATTATATAAAATGACTAACTTTTTTAATACTGAAGGGTGAAGATGTGAATCGGACACTGGAAGGTGGGAGAAAACCTCTTCACTATGCAGCAGATTGTGGACAGCTTGAAATCCTGGAGTTCCTTCTGCTAAAAGGAGCTGATATTAATGTATGTAAACTGAAAAATCTGTCTGGCTTGGATAAAATTCTGTGTCTCTGGCTGGAGACAAGTGATAGTTAAGAATTCAGAGTGGTGATGTAAAAGGCATAGTTGCCCCTGGTGTATGCTCATTTTTTCTTTGTTCCGTTGTGGGTTAAACAGGTCTTGCAGGTGCCTGAAACAATACACGATCTGGTTTGCTAGAGAAGGTCATGGGATGAGTATACCCTCCATGAGCAATAATGCCTCTTATGCTTCATTCACTACTGTGAAAAATACTCTAGCTTTTGGTAACTGACTGGTAATTTGACCCTGTTAGCACTTTTAATCTGGATGGCTCAAACACTTTACTGATCCAGTAGCACATCAGAGATACTATGGAATGTCTTCCTTGATTTTCCATTTTAATATTTACTATATAATACATTGTATTATCAGGCTGCTCATGTTAGACCTGTGACAGAACAAATCTGCTTCGTTATTAATGTCCCATTATAGAACACACAGTTCCCATTATCATGGAAAGTACTCTTTGCAGAATATTAGTGTGTTTGGTTTAAAAGTTTGCCAACTTGCTCGTGTTCATTATCCCCAGTTTTCACAGCTAGTTCTGGTACTTAATATTTTATAGAGCACTTCAGGAAAAGGGATGGGGAAATTGACAGAAAGGGCTAGGGTACTTCTTATTCTTTCAGTTCTTACCACCACAGAACTAGATTTTTTTTTACTTGCTTGAATCCCACTAACCATAGGAGGGAACTACACATTAGGGAAATGCAGGTTCCTAACTTCTCTGCAAATGCCTTCTCTTTTGAGTTCATTTAAAATCACTTGTTTCCCCAGCCAGGTTCTGGCTTGCAGAAGCGTCGCGGGGGTTGGTGCGGTGGGCCCCAGGGCGTAGGACGTACCTGGTGTTCTTCCGGCGCTGTCCTCGCTGCTTTCGCCGAGCGTGGGTTGGACCCTCCCTGGCTCCGTACGGCTCTGAAATGGCCTTGAAAACGGAGTGGGGGTGTGGTCGGAGCCGCAAGACGTCACGCCTGGCGTCATGTGGGAGTGTAGCGTCAGCGGCCCCTCCCACGTGGGGGTGCACCGTCGTCTCTGCTGGCTTGTCCCCAAGCTTGTTGGAGGGGGAAGGGACTGCATTGGGGAAGGGTGAGGGGTTGCAAGGGAGATCTGATTGGCATGGGAGAAAGTAAGTATCGTAAGTTTCTACCCATTGGTTTTCCCCTTCAGGGTTTTTTGCCCCAATATACATGTTCTCAGTAAATACATGTTTGGAAATGTACTAGTGCAGAGATGTGTAGTTTTGCCCTTAGTTACACTTAGCAATATTGCATTTTAAAGATACGCTATCTGCAGTAATGTCAATTTTGGTAGAGAACTACCTCCCAAGAATGAGAGTACTGCATTACCAAATGCGGAGAATTCTACACGTACCTTAACCTCTCTTAAATGGGTTTAACCCATTTTAAATCATTATGAACTACTTTTTTTAAGCAGTATATAAATATTCTAATACAGTTTTTCTTTAAAGTCTCAATGCTATTAGATCATTAGTATGAATAGTGGTACAGTATATACTAGGTGGATACCTCATAATACTTGAATTTTTGCTCAGCTTTATTTCTCCTTTTTCTAGGCTCCAGACAAACACAATATCACTCCACTCCTTTCAGCAGTCTATGAAGGCCATGTCTCTTGTGTGAAATTACTCCTGTCAAAGGTGAGAAATGTAAATTTGCCTGGTAGTAGGATTTTGGCATTAAGCAACTTAACAGATTCCACAGTGTGTTCAGGCATTTAACAAAGCTAAGCAAAACTCAGGCACAGTTGACAATTTCTCAAATTGTTTTAGTAATACTTAGTCTTGAATTGACTTGGCTGCTGTTGTGGTAGCCATTGGTTGAGCAAATGTGTTGTCATGGAATGTTCAGTGCAGCTTCAATTACTATAGAAGGCTAGTAGAAGTAGGGAGGAAATCTCACTCGGGACCGAAGAACTGCAGAGACTGTGATAATAGTGATAATAGTTTCCTTATAATAGTGAATGGCAGCTTGCAAGGCCTCATTCTTCAACATCTCCAAAAACACAAAACACCAATGTTGCGCTTTTGGTTATATGCAGATTTAATCCATTAAAGAATGTAGTTGATAGATTAATTGGTTGACAGCATTAAAGCGTCTTTTTCTGCAGCTTTACATTAAAAGTTAATATTTTCTATAAAAATAAATACTGTAGTGCATCTTTTCTAGCTAGGCTTGTTTTGCCTGGAGAAAAAATTTCCTGCTGAAGACCAGAAGAATAATTAGTATGCTTATTTTCAAACGTTGTCTTATATATGACGTGTATCCTATGGAACTATGTATGTGATGACTTCAGCAGTCCTAACGTAAGGGAAATAATTTGTTCAGAAAGCTTTTCCCCTTGGCAGAGACATAGAATGTTTCTCTGCTGCAAATGGCACAACCTTGTAGTTCACTAAACAAGCCACAATTATGTGTGTGACTGTGCGGCCACTAGAACCAAACCACAGTGACCAAACCTAGGCCACTAGAAATGTGTTGGGACCTGTATTGACCCTTAAAATACACACATCTTGAACATGTTAGGTAATCCTTTGATTATATTTAAGGATTGGAAGCAGGTTGGTAGCAGTCCTAAACTGGATAAACTTTGCCCTCTTAATATTCATTCCTCAGCACCAAGCAAAATTCAGAGGAGAGGTTCAAAAATTCTTGTAATTGAAATTGACAGTTTCTTATCTTGTTTTGAATATTTCTAATAACTTCAGCCTGGGATGACTACCCCATAAATAAGTTGACATAGTGACTATGTTGATTACTAACACACTGAATCAATTTCAGCCTTTGGTCTTTCCATCATCTCTGTATTGGCGTCTGTGGGTTGTATCCAAAAAAAGTTAATCCTGGAAGAATCTAAAAAGACTGTCCCAGGTGACTTGGTCCCTGGGCAACTTGAAGCTTAATGTATTATGCAGTAGGACTTGTTTTTGCTGCAAAATTATATCAGGATGGAGCTCCCAAATTTGCAAGACCTTAAGGCAGGGGTAGACAACCTATGACCCAGGGGCCGAATGTGGCCTGCCACCCAAAATCACCCGGCCCGTAATCCCAAAAAGATATATCCACCCAGCCTGTGGTGTTCCTAAAAAAGAATTCAAGTTTGTAATTCTATCTCTGTAAGGCTTACAGTGTAAGCAGACCTAGAGCAGAAGCTTCCTTTGAGCATCATTCTCTGTCTGGGCATGTGTCTCTCTGTGCTGTGCCCATCTCTTTTTTTCTTAACTCTGTGGCCTAATCAGGAGTTCACACATGCATATCTAACATGCATGCATTCTTACCATTGATGGACCCAATTCCAGCCCCTATGCGGAAGAAGGTTGCTGACCCGTGTGAACAGGAGATACACGGATGCTCCATAGTGCTAAAGCCTTCCTTCCCCTTAATGGCCCTTAACTAGCATGACCTTCTCGAAGAGCACTGGCGTCGCTGCAGGGGAGGCAGAGCTCTACGTTCCGCCATGCTTTCACCGCCTTGAATGGTTCCGAAGGCAAGGGGCGGGGCTGCTTTGTGCTCCGGTGTAACGGAGGGTCGAAGCCACGGCGGAACGTAGAGCTCCCCCCCCCCCGCAGCGACACCAGTGCCTAAGAGCTCAACCTGAACTTACTCCCTCCGGGAAGAAGCCCTGCCTAGCACCTAGGATTGCCACCTAGAAACCAAAATGGAGTTAGGTTAGACTGCACACGGGGAAAAAGAGGATGTTGGCAATGCACCTTCCTGTGAGTAACCTTTGCTCGTCATCTGAGCACTCAAGCCAGATAGTTCTTTGTGTTCTCTTCTCATGCACTTTCCTCAGCTATCTTTGTACTCCTAAAATGTAGAAAATGACATGCTCAAATTGATTTATTACTTTGCAACAAAGTAAGGTGTGTTTGGAAAACTTCAAGTGCTGAGATTGCAGGTGATTGAGTGTTCCCAGACATTGCTGACACACTAATCATAGTGATTGGCTGTAGTCAATTACCAGCATGATTTTGACAGATCGACATCATTAAGTATCTTCTGGCCCCACTTATATGCTGGTGTTGCTTCAGACCTGCCTGACATCCCCTTTAAAGCACAAGCACAGATAAATCAATGGAAAGTTGACAATCTGAACTTGAAGAACAAAAGCAACTTTTCTTCTTGGGTATTGTCATGCTATGATATTATAGCAATTGCTAGTTAAAGTGTCTAACTAGCCACCTCTGAATGCCCATGGGTCAGAACTTGCTCAAGTTGTTTACTGAGATACTAAGGACAAAAATCTCCAAAATATTATTTAACTTGCCCACCCCTCTGAATGTACTTGATTATTTCCATGATTACTGCATACAGACAAATGTACTGTAATTGGCGTGTTAGGCAGTCATTGGTGAACTACTGATAGAGGCATACTCTAGCATAGATAATGACAATTCAATGTTTACTGTAATCTCCTAACCTCAAGAAACACCTGCCATTGTTCAAAACCCAATACATGTCACTAGTGTATTGGTAGCGTTGTAGTAAACCAAACTTCTGAAATTCAGACCCTTGAGTAGATAAGCATAGGTCGATTTGTAACCCGTCCCATTCAGAGGGCTGAGGGTAGAAAACTGCAATTTCAGATAAAATATAAATAAGGTTTATTCTAATATTTTAGTTGAAGCTTGCATTTAGCAAACAGGAAGATGGAACCACTTTAAAGAGGGATTTGTGGCAGACTTCTGTTCAAAACAAGTGTTCTGAAAGAAACTGCCTGGCTTCTATTTGTCCATCATGGCTGTGCTTATGCTTTCTTTTCTCTCAGTTGCCACCCAGTGTTTCTTTTATTCAAGGCATTGTATAAATTGAACTATCTTCTCCACCCAGTTTGATGGTTTTAACTACATGCTTGCAAACATTTGCAAACCTCTCCTCTTGTGAGGCATACAGCGCAATCCGACTTAACTTTTGTGCCGGTGTAGCCAGTGGCGCAGAGAGAACGGGAGACCCCAGAACGGAAAAGGGATGCAAATCCCCTACAAAAGAGGAATTCAAAGGGGATTTGAATCCCTTTTCCGTTCTGGGGCTTCCCGTTCTCGCTGTGCCGCTGGTTACACCGGCACAAAAGTTAAGTCGGATTGCGCTGTTACAGTTGTCTTTCTAAAAGTTATCTCGCCTTCGGTTTGAGAAGATCAAAAGATGGTGCCTCTCATTTGAAAGCTCTGCATCGTAGTCTCTTCTATTGAGTGATTGCTGCTCAATGCGTAACTATTCCGGTGTGTGTCACAGTGTGGCCAAATTGCTATTGTACCATACACCTTAGTTTACCTTCCTATATGGTGTAGGCATTGTGCTCTTTGCCAAGTAACTTTCACAAAAATTCCAGTATTAAGTGTGCCTCTGACTTATCAAGAGCCCATCAGAATTAAAATTCTTTCAGTAGTGAAAGGAGATTGACTGCTTACAGAGTAATAACCCAGTAATATAACTCAGTAATATTATTAATAATAACTCAGTAATGTTGAGTAATAATACTCGCTAATAATAGTATTTCCCCATAATAACCTGAGTAATAACGCATCCAAGTGCATTAGATTGAACAGCCAGTAATTGTAATTTCTTCTTATGAACAAGGAAATATTTTCCTGTTGGTTGAATAGAATGAAGTGCCGTATTAATCATAGTACATTCGTTTTTACCAAATGTTTACTCTTCCTTAGTGGAAATTCTGCCACTTCTCCACACAGTGTTTGATTTTCCATCAAGTCCTTCTGATTACACAGCCACTGTCCTCTCTGAACATACACTAGAGTAATGTGTTGCACCAATGTCCCTCTAACGCTTAAAGGTACCTCCCTTCTGTTGTGCCTAGCATGTGTTCAAAGTTCTTAAAGGACTTGTACTTCTGCCTGCTTGTTTACCTCTTAAATGAGTGCATCCAGCAATTAGTAACCACTAAAAAATACTGTATGTTTCAAGCATTTTGTGTAGCTGCAAGTGGGTGTGGAAGGAATGCAATAGAAGACTGATTTTTTTTATAAAGCATTCCAGAAGGTCACTTGTAGGTGTTGTCTGGATTCCTTCACACACACACACCCCTTTTCTGTTTCTTTTTTTCAGCAGGGTACAATGCTTGAATTCTGAGAGTGATCCTTACCAAAATGGGCTCTAGACCTCAAGGCTCATATTAAAAATTTTGCTTAGGCATAAGGTTTAACCAGGGCAGGGAGTGCTTTGAAGATTGCAGATGACTGTGGCTCGGTATTTGAAAGGCAGATGGGTGTTAAACTCTTATTGGATATTGAGTTTTCAATACTCCAAGTTTTGGTGGTTTGGGCAAGCCTGGGTTTTTAGGTGAATCTTAATTAGTGGGTTCTCTTAATTTTGATCTTAAGAGAATTACAGCTGAGTATTTTAGTTTGAAATGTTCATATTATCAATACTTGGAAAATGCTATGACCCGATCAAGTGCATGTGAGAGAAGTGCACATGTACAGTCTAAATTAAATGTAGGGTTAACCTTTTCACAGTATAACTTAATCTGTAATTTACTATACTATTTGGATTCTGGAATGACTTACAACCTATTTTTTATGGTAGATGGTTTGGAAATCCATCTTCCTAGCTTATGTATACCTAATCAAAGCTATTGACTTCTAGTTGAAGTTATACAGGGTGTAAAGTGTGAGCCTTTTAGTACATTATTTAAAGAACTGAACTTAAAGAACCACAAATGTACCAGCATCCTCTCATGAGAAACTACTGCTGGTACATATAATTCTACCTTGTCTGTAAAGTGACAGCTCTTCTCCTCTCTTTACAGGGTGCTGATAAGACTGTGCGAGGGCCAGATGGACTAACTGCCTTTGAAGCCACTGACAATCAGGCAATCAAAGCTCTTCTCCAGTGACGGATGGACTGAGATCTAATGTCTCTCCTGTGGCCTCACACTGCTGCCTGTCTGTCACTCTTTGTATCTTCCAGCTTCTTCAGCTAAATATTGGGGAGGGAGGAAAAAAAATCACAGTAAATCAGACTAGTTATGTACCTCTCTGAAAAAGAGAACCTGCATGGAGAGAGTAGAAATCCATATAATTGGTGTCTCCTTAGGACTTTTGTTCAGGGTACAATCTTTTCCTGTTTCTAGTGAGTTTAAATCTCTGCTGGAGAAGGGGAGAAGAATGTGGTCTGAAATGTGGCCTGTAAGCTTTCCAAGTCCTGGTAAAACTTGTTGGGAGTTTTATTGGATGGATGCTCTATTCTGTACGTTTCAGTTTGTAAAGGCAGTGGTGGCCCAGTGCTGCTATGCTGTCATCTACTAATCAAGGCAGTGGGATGGCTTCTCTATAGCTGCATCCCTGTACCTTAGGTAGATCTTGCAAAACTGAAGGCTTCTGAAATTTTGTTGATGTTCCCAGTAACTTTGACTAACTTTTGACTGCTTGTTGTAACAAGGAAGGAATACACAGCAAAGGCAAGGCTCTCTCTTCAACTCCAGGGTGCTGAGAAATGAGCAAAATGGTAGGTCTTTCCACCACCCAAAACTCTGTTTCAATTTGGCTGGTTCTTGACTAAGTACTGGAAAGAAAGGTTGCTCCTTCGAAGCTTCCAGTTGGAACTTTCTCACCTACCGTGTAGTAAAAATATACTGGAACAAAGTGACAGTTTAGACCCATTGGTGCTAGAGGATGATTGCTTTGCTCTTCATAATTTAGACATGTTTTAAAAATTGACTAATTGGAAATGGCACTCAGTTTAAGTTAATTTCATTCAGAGAAGTCAGGAGCTTTTTGTGTTCTAGCGTCATCCTTGCCACATTGGTCTTGTAAGTGCATGTATCTCTGAAATGAGATTTGAGTCACCATTATGGCATTTGATCTGAAAAAAAAATCACAGCAGATTGAACTGTCATGTTCCCAGGGGAAATGATGGCATACTATATTTACTGTCCCATAAAAGATGTTTGTTTATACAGGTCTTTTCAGAAGTGCTAAAAAGCTAGGGACATTCATGCACAGGCTTTGTAGTGTGCTAGTACTTTTTATTTGGGAGATACCAGAATAAACAGCAGTTGAATATTCTTACTCCAAAATCTGTATTTTGTATCATGTTGTCACCCTTCCCAGTAAGACTTCTGCTGGCTTCCCATCAAGGTGTGCAGTATAGTGTGTCAGTTGCCATCCAGGTAACTTGGATGTCTGCTTTTGTATACACATTTCATAGTATTGAATGCACCTTTTTTCAGTTTTGGAAACATTTCACTTAATTTCTTGATTCTTAGTTTGATTTCCTATATTAACCTAAAGAGAAGAATTGTGACTACAGTTTTAGTCAGCATGGTTGCTGGCTAGTGCTGGATGGCCAGCACTAGTGTTGGCTAGTGTCACTTAAATTGTACTTTTTGTCCCTTATTGCCACTGATGCCACTCATAATATTAAAACAAGCTATTAAGCAACTATGATGGGAACAAACTTGATTCTCTAGAAGTAGAACTATATATTCTGATTTTGTAATTGACGCAAGACTGCGATGTTGTAGCAATAAGCTTTAATATTCACAGGCTGCGTCGTCCTCGCACATCTTCACCTTCCTGTGTTGAAGGAAAGGTGCAGCTATGGAGATACTAATCCAGTAAACAGAATTTTCAGTTTGTTTCCTTTTAAAATTAGTGGCTTCCTAACTAGTCACAGTGGGCATGGTCCACTTGAAATGTCTCATGAATTGCAATGAGTACCATAATTGATCTAGCAAATGAGAAATTGGAACTATTCTTCATAGCTGGCTTTTACATAAGCCTTTGTCTCTTTATCTTCAGCTCTATTTTTACGGTATGGGATCACTTTGATCTTTGTGGGATTTCTATTTCCAGGCATTTAAGGCTCTTGTCTTTGCATAATCATGTTGACATCTGATATTCTCAAGTGAAATAGTGCAAGAAAAACTACAGATGGATTCCTGTGACTGGCTATCTTAAAGCAACTTCTAGCCACTTGGTCAGAATAATTAAAATACACTGTCCTTAGTAAAGTCAAACAAAGACTTCTGCATGTATTGTTATATAAAAGGTCCAGACACTGATTTCTGGCCTATAAATTAAAGAGTAAATTTAAACTCTGGATTTTTGTACTTGGATATTAAGTGCTGCTCCTGGCCCATCTGAAGAAGAACGAGGTGGAGGTATCTTATACTTGTTCTTTGATGGAGAACATTCTTGATGTAAATTACTTTTTGGGGGTAGGAGACTTCAGAATAGTCAGAGCTAATAATCTAGAAATCCAAACATCTGGCACCAGTGCCCTTCCTTTCAGATTTCAGTTTGAAATAATAACTTGTGGTCTTAAAGCTTTCTGCTACCCTTTGTATAGGCATTGCTTTCATTAGTTTTTGTTCTTTAATGCAGTACTAAATGGGTTAATTGATCGATTAGAAGAAGCTGGTAAGAGTGAAATGTCCTAGTTGAGCAGTTGCAGTGTTGCATGCAAAATCTCAAAACTGAACAGTCTTATATTTTATAAATGGAAAAACAATCATATCTTTCTACCCAATGATGAAAGAAAATAGTGCTTTGTGCATTTTGATATTTGACTTTTTCCACAATGTAACTATTTTGACACAGTTGGGTTTATCATTATCATGGTTCATAGACATCAGAATGCTAAATGATACTGTGTTAAGTTTGTGTTGCAAGTATGAATGGAATAAACTTGAATTGTGTTATGGAAAAATCTGTTTTGTTTTCCTCTGTTTCCCCACATGCCTTTCTCCCACAACTACTGCCCTTATAAAATTATAGTTCTACTGTTGTCTGGAGCAGTTCTTCTCAAACCATCTAATTGTGTTAGCTAGACCAACAATTTTTTTTTCAGTGTACCAAGGACCAGGACCATATTTGTGCCATATTGTATACACATAATATAGTCACAAAATAAGAACAATGGGAGCGTGTATGAAACGATACATGGAGTGAGTGAGTGAGTGTCTTATTTAGCTATAGGCTGTGGTGCTCAATTATCCCTACCTACCTCATAAGGTTGATAGTATGACCTCAGTATCGCATTACAATGAAGTTCTACCATATGATTACATCAAAAGCATACAAGAGTACTGATTTTGGTCAGAGTGTCAAAATATGTGATCACAATCCAGTAAAGCACTTTTTTCTTGACATTTTTTGAGTACAGTGTTTTTAAATACAGTCAACACACATGTAATATAAAGAAAAAGGGAGAATTTGCTGCTTCTAAATTATAGAACTCCTATTGGTGAACATAAAACACATTACAGTATTCTTCTTCAATCTGTTACTGTTTTAAAACCAGAAAATAAACACACAAACTATATTTATTTATTTATTTATTTATAGAATTTTTACCCCGCCTTTCTCCCACCAGGGCAACCAAGGCGGCTTACAACAAAAATATTAAAATACATAAATACATTTTAAAATCAGGAATTAAAATTAAAAACAATTAAAACAGCCCCAGTGGGTCATCCACATTTGTTAAAAGCAATTTGTTAAAAAGCCAGCCCACCATGTCAGACATCAAATGCTGATCTAACTAAAAATGTCTTGAGGCCCCGCCGAAAGGTCTCTAAGGAGGGAGCCGTTCTTAATTCCAGGGGGAGGGAATTCCATAATTGGGGCGCCACTGCCGAGAAGGCCCTATTCCGCGCCGCCATCCCCCTCACCTCCGTCAGTGGCGGCACGGTCAACAGGGCCCCCCCTGATGACCTCAGAGTACGGGTCGGATTATAAGGAAGGAGGCGGTCCCTCAAATACCCTGGACCCGAGCCGTAAAGGGCTTTAAAAGTCAAAACTAGCACTTTGAATTGTGCCTGGAAACGAACCGGCAGCCAGTGTAGCCGCTGAAGCAACGGTCCGACTGAGTCGAACCGACAGGCCCCAGCAACCACCCGGGCCGCCGCATTCTGCACTAGTTGCAGTTTCCGGACAGTCTTCAAAGGCAGCCCCACGTAGAGCGCATTGCAGTAATCTAGTCTAGATGTCACTAGGGCATGGGTCACCGTGGCCAGGTCTGCACGATCCAGGTACGGTCGCAGCTGGCGCACCAGCCGAAGCTTGGCAAAAGCCCCCCTGGCCACAGCCGCCACCTGGGAATCCAGGAGCAGCTGCGCATCCAGGAGAACCCCCAAGCTGCGGACCTGCTCCTTCAGAGGGAGTACAACCCCATTCAGAGCAGGACGATGATCCAGTACCTGAGTCGTAGACTTCTGGACCAACAGAACCTCTGTCTTATCAGGATTTAATTTCAGCTTGTTAGCCCCCATCCAGCTCCCAACTGCCTCCAGACAACGATTCAGGACATCGACCGCCCCCTTGGAGTCAGGTGGAAAGGAGAGAAAGAGCTGGGTGTCATCCGCATACTGATGACTCCCTACCCCAAATCCCCGGATGACCTCTCCCAGCGGCTTCATATAGATATTAAACAGCATGGGGGATAGAATTGACCCTTGCGGCACCCCACACCTCAAGGGCAAGGGTGCCGAACAAGCATCCCCCAGCACCACCTTCTGGGATCTATCAGCCAGGAAGGAGCGGAACCACCTCAGAACGGTGCCTCCAAGCCCCAACCCAGCCAACCGACCCAGAAGGACACCATGGTCAATGGTGTCAAAAGCCGCCGAGAGGTCCAGCAGGACCAACAGGGACGCACTCCCCCTGTCCAGTCCCCGGCGCAGGTCATCCACCAAGGCCGTCTCTGTCCCGAACCCCGGTCTGAAGCCAGACTGGAATGGATCCAGATAATCAGCTTCCTCCAAGACCCTCTGAAGCTGAGACGCCACTACCCGCTCGATCACCTTGCCCAGAAACGGGATATTTGAGACTGGCTGGAAGTTGTTCAAAATCGTAGGATCCAAGGAGGGTTTCTTCAGGAGGGGGCGCACCACCGCCTGCTTCAAAGACAGCGGCACCACCCCCTCCCTCAGAGATGAATTTACCACCCTCCCCGTCCACTCAGCCAGCCCCACCCGGGCAGCTCTAATCAGCCATGCTGGACAAGGGTCAAGTGGGCAAGCAGATGGTCTCACGCTCCAAAGAATCTTGTCCACATCCTCAGGTTCTACAAGCTGAAAAGAATCCCAGGAAGAACAACAGACAGGTGCCTCAGGGACATCATTAGATACTGCTAATGCAGCATCCAAGTCATGCCGAATCCGATCGACTTTGTCCACGAAGTGCTTTGCAAACTCGTCACAGCGAGCCACCGTGTGTTCCGCCCCATCTACTGGGGGGGCCAGATGGAGCAGGCCCCGGACTACACGGAAAAGCTCAGCTGGACGGTTCTCCGCGGACGCGATGCCGGCAGAAAAGAAAGCCCTCTTAGCTGCCGCCACCGCCACGGAATAGGCTCTGAAGTGAGCTCTAGCCCGTGCCCGGTCGGAGTCAGCACAAGTTTTCCGCCACCGTCGCTCTAGGCCTCTGCCCTGCCGCTTCATCGTCCGCAGCTCCTCAGTAAACCAAGGGGCCGCTCTGACTCTGCGGCTAGGTCGAGGATGCTCAGGAGCGATCAGATCCAGGGCCCTGGTCATTTCCCCATTCCAGAGGTCAACCAGGGCGCTGGGTGAGTCGCCGACTCTGTCAACAGGAAAATCCCCCAGAGCCCTCAGGAATCCAACCGGATCCATCATCCTCCGGGGGCGGACCATAGAATGAGGTCCCCCACCACTGCGGAGGCGACAGGCCGCGATAAGCCTAAATCCCACCAGGAAGTGATCTGTCCATGACAAAGGAGTGATGTTAATTTCCTCCACATCCAGATCACCATCCACCTGCCCAGCAGTAAACACCAGGTCCAGCGTGTGTCCTGCATCGTGCGTCGGGGCAGATATTCTCTGAGACAGACCCATGGTTGCCGTGGCGGCCATGAAGTCCTGAGCCGCAACTGTCCTCGGGGCCTCAGCGTGGACATTAAAGTCCCCCAGCACCAATAGGCGAGGGCACTCCAACGCCAGCGCCGAGATCACCCCGGTCAGCTCAGGCAGGGAGACTGTTGGGCAGCATGGTGGGCGGTACACCAACAGAATCCCTATTCTGTCTCGCCCTTCCAACACGACATGGAGGCACTCAAACCCAGTGGACAGGGTACCCAGTGAGACTGATGGTATCACGATAGACTATCGCAACTCCGCCTCCCCGCCCCTGTAGTCGTGGCTGCTGCAATACCCGGAAACCCGGCGGGCACATCTGGGAGAGACTTACCCCTCCCGACTCATCCAGCCAGGTCTCCGTAATACACACCAGGTCAGCACCTTCATCCAGGACTAAATCCTGGACTAGGCAGATTTTATTATTAACTGACCTGGCGTTCAAAAGCAGCAGTTTCAGACTCAGGGGACTGTTGCCCAGACCGCCAAGGGTCAGAGGGATGGGAGAAGGGCCAGAAAGAGGGACAGTCTGCCTGTGACTGACCCTCGTTCTCCTGAAACGGCCTGCCCAGCCCCCACCGCCATATATTCCGTGAGCATCAAGAGAGTATCTGAAGGCACATATACATATGTATTTGAAATATTTTTGGAGTCTTGAAGTCTTTCTAAAACTAAACCATGGTGCCATTATGTTGGGATTTCTTATGTCACGTGATTTCAATGAAGAAAAGACATGTAATGCTTCTATTGAAATTGGTATATCCCAAGTATGTATTTTGTCAGGATCATGCCCTGTATTTCTACATTTAGTTCACTTCACGATGATCTTACTTGGCGTTCTTGTATCTACAAACACTCGAGCAATGTTTTTAATTATGTTTTAGCTTCTTGTATCTGTTACTCAATCATGATCTAGGAAAGAGAGGGCCCCTCCCTTGTCTAATGTCTCCAAATCCAAATAAGTGACATTAAAAAAGGGGCCATTTTAAAATGGCACAATCCTTCATAGACCTGCTTATATGAATATCATTCTTTCCAGCAGGGAATGCTTTTGGTTATCAATACCGGTATGTACGGGAAAGTGAAAGAAGCTGTGTTCTGTCAGTGCTGTCATTTAGAAGAAAAACTGGACACTGCAAAATGACCGTGCTGTGAATCATCCTATGCTGTAGAGAGGAAGGTTGATAGGAGAAACTGAGATCGCTATTTTAATTTGCAGAGTCTTCTGTGTGTTGTAGCTATTCTTAATAGAGAAGGGGCTCTGAGCCCTGGCAGCTCTTCATTTGTGTTACTGGATATGTGTTAAAAAGAATTGCTGCCTAACTGTGCCAGTTGGGAAAATACTATATACAGCAATTCCATGGGAATGTGGAATTCAGCTTCCAGAGCATCTCAGGTTTTACTGAATCCCCTTAAATACAAGTCAAACTATATTCAGAATTATAAGAGAAGAGTCAATTGCAGGAATTAAAGCCATGATGAGTCAAACACCTTTTTATTGGCTAAAACATGGTTTAAACACACATATTAGTCATATAATAGTGTTGAGATTACAAATGAAACATAGTAATGTTTCAATCCTAACACTGTTATATGACTTTAGTACGTGTGTTTAAACCGTGCTTTAGCCAATAAAAGGTGTTTGACTCATCATGGCTTTAATTCCTGCAATTGACTCTTCGCTTATAATAACTGGCCATTAAAATCTTAAATCTTATTTGTATTCAGAATTGTTTAGAAGTTGTTAAAGCAGATGCTTATATAAATGGACAGAAGTTGGCTATGGACAAATGTCCTAGGTGTTACCAGATGTGCTTTTCTGAACATGTGTAACATACACAATCTAGTACATGTGCTGGGACATTGTGCGGTGGCCAATGGCACCGTTGGGTGGAGAGGACGAGGCACATGTAAAGGTGCAACAGCAAGAACTTTATTGTGGGGGTAATACAAACACAGAGAAAGGAAATCCATAATAAACACTGCCTGTTCCTTAGCCATTCATACGACTAAGCCCTAAACATAAGCAGTTGTATGAAGAGAAAGAAAAGAGGAAATCTTAAAAAGGAAAGGGGACACGTTGGGGTGGAAGCAAGGAGGGAGGGAAAAGGATGTAGAGAAGTGAGGGTTACCCAGGAGTAACAGACTGGAGAGCCAGGCATGTTCTGGTTGTGAAAAGGGAGGAGATAGGAAAAGAAGCAAGAGTGGTTTGGGGATTGATTATTTATTTAAAGAATTTATACCCCGCCTTTCTCCCAACAAGGGCAATCAAGACAGCTTCCAATAAAAACGTTAAAATACATATATACATTTAAAATCAAGAATTAAAACAATTAAAACAAACAGCCCCAGTGGCTCACCTATATTTACATTTGTTAAAAGCCATTTATTACAGCAAAAGATTGGCTGAGTTGCAGTTCTCTAGCGTGAACCAAGGGCTACAGGTGAGGAGCAAGTGACTCCCTCCTCAGTGGACTATAAAATCACTTCGCTTGCAGTAGAAGGGTTCGGCTTCTCCCACTGAATGATCACTCTTGACCAGTACAGCAGTCACTCGAAGGGACTTGGAAAGCTGGCTTTGAGTGGTTGCCATGACGTTTAAGGAAATCTGCCTAAAAAGGAGACTTGTGGCTAATCTCAGACCTCCCCTAAAACAGTTTAACACAGCGCAATCCGACTTAATTTTTTTTGCCAGTTTAACCAGTGGCGCAGTGAGAACAGGAGGCCCCAGAACGGAAAAGGAATTCAAATCCTCTTTTGGAGGGGATTTGAATCCCTTTCCTGTTCTGGGACCTCCCGTTCTCGCTGCGCCGCTGGTTAAACTGGCACAAAAGTTAAGTCGGATTGCGCTGTAAATATCCTAAACTCTCACACAGGAGGAAAATGATAGAGGCATTAAGCATGTGATCAGTTGGACTGCATGTGAGACAGACAGAAAGATAGAAGGTGGTGTTGTGGTCTAGACTCTAGACTTTGCCTAGGATTAAGTGTAAGGTAAAGGTGACCCCTGACAATTAAGTCTAGTCATGTCCGACTCTAGGGTGTGGTGCTCATCCCCATTTCAAAGCCGAAGAGCCAGCGTTGTCCGAAGACGCCTCCGTGGTCATGTGGCCGGCATGACTCTCCTTGCCGCAGCGCGTAGCATGCAGCTGGAACACGGAGCGCTGTTTACCTTCCCGCAAGCGGTACCTATTTATCTACTCACATTAACATGCTTTGGAACTGCTAGGTTGGCAGGAGCTGGCCAAGCAATGAGAGCTCACCCTGTCGCGGATTCGAACTGCCGACCTTTCGATCGACAGCTCACGGTTCAGCGGTTTAACCCACTGCGCCACCCGTATTAAGTGTACCTATTTGTTTATGATTTGCTTGTGTGCAATGTGTTGCAGAAATTGTGAGGCTACATTGCCAAGACCAAACAATCTCCTGGATTAAAAAGGGGGGGCTGCAAAAGGGGAAAGGTCTTGAAAAGCAAATCCAGAAGCTAGGCTGTAGCTGTTGTAGGAAGGGAAGCAGAGCAAAGATAGGAAATGGGATTCCAAGAATTACAGGTAGGCTTCTGCTCATACAATGGAACTTCCCTACAACCATCGTCCCATTGCAGTTCTTTGCATGTGTGCACACACACCCTGAATTGCTGCTTCTGGGGGTAGAAGTTCCTTCCAGAATGTTGTACAATGTAGTAGAAGAAACTGGGGGCTCACACACACCCAATGCAAGCAGAAGTGCTTTCCACTTGTGCAAAGAGCTTTCTAAATCCAAGCCAGGAAAACTTAAAACCATTTTTTGGAAAGTGTGCATGATATCTGGGGCTCATTTTGGTTGAAATGATTCCTAACAGGTACCAGTATTAGGACACAATTGTGAATATTACATTTAGGGTTGGAATAAGAGAACTTTTTGAGTTTTAATTAAATTTAGAAGAACTTTTCCAAGTCTAGTTCCTTATTATTCACACAGCTTACCTTTTTTTAATTCACTTGCCCTTATGGAAGAAAAGACAGTTCACTCTTAATTCCTAATTCTGAAATACTGCAAAGCGACTGCACAATGCAGTTTTATACCTTTTACTTTGTAATGGGTAATGGGGAATAGAAAGTATGTCATTATGTCCTTTTGTAATATCCTGATGAGCACACTTATAATTAACCTAACGTGCCCCCAAGCACCCTGAAGAACAATGGTTCTGATTTCTTCCATTATAACCCTTAGTACATTGCTGCAGGAAACCTGTTTGCAGGAAACCATTTGGCACCTGTGCTTCCCCCCCCCCCCCGCCCCAAAGGTACAAACTTCTAGGAATAATAGCTTAATGACTGGCGTACTATACTGAAACTTGAATTCTCTAAACATGCTCCCTGGCCTTTATAATAGGGACCAGCCAGCCAAGATCCAACAGAAGTAATGTCGATGTTTTATTTATAATGCAGTTTATAATCTCCTCTTTCTGCTGATACAAAGTACCCAAGGCAGCAAACAATAAGGTTTAAAAAAAAAAAAGCATTTCAAAGCAATCCAACACAACATGCTCAGTCAGGCTCTGCAGGTAAAACCAATGAGACTTTGTTTTGTATTGCATTTGCTCCTCAAATTTTTTTAATGAAGAATTGCTGTTCTCTACATCCTTAAGATAGGGGGCGATAATAGGCAAAAATACCAAACTTAATGCAGAAGTCCATTTGAAAGGGGGGGGCAGGACAATTTCAGAAGGAAGGTGCCCCAGCTCTCATACTCTAGAGCGGTGGTTCCCAAACCGTGAGGTGCAGCTCCCAGGGGAGCCTTGGAAACCTGGTGGGAGCCACATAAGAGGAGCCCTGCTGGATCAGGCCAAAGGCCCATCTAGTCCAGCTTCCTGTATCTCACAGTGGCCCCACCAGATGCATTGGAGCACACGAGACAACAAGATTTCCTGTTGTCACTCCCTTGCACCTGGCACAGAAAACCTACTTCTAAAACCAGGAGGTTGCTTATGGCTTGTAACCTGTGATGGACTTTTCCTCCATGAATCTATCGAAACCCCTTTTAAAGGCATCTAGGCCAGGTGCCATCACCGCATCCTGTGGCAAGGAGTTCCACAGATGAATTACATGCTGGGTGAAGAAACATTTTCTTTTGTCTGTTCTAACTCTCCTCCCACTCAATTTTAGTGCATGTCCCCTGATACTGGTGTTGTGCAAGAGGGAGAAGAATTTCCCTCTATCCACTCTCTCCATCCCATGCATAATTTTATACGTCTCAATCATGTCCTCCCCCTCAGGTGCCTTTTTTCTAGGCTGAAAAGCCCCAAACACTGTAGCCTTTCCTCATAAGGGAGGTGCTCCAGCCCACAAATCATTTTGGTTGCTCTTTTCTGCACCTTTTCCAATTCAACTATATCCTTTTTGAGGTGTGGTGACCAGAACTGAATGCAATACGGAGTACCACCGAATCCTCTCGGAAAACAGTACAGTGCCAATTGGCAGGCATCGACATAATGTAATGGGGAGACATGGCCAATGGTCGCCAATGGTCAGGGGAGCCACAGGTCAAAAGTTCAGGAAACGCTGCCCTGTAACCCTGGGACTGGTCTACGCTTTGAGTTCTGGAAAACAGCCATTGGCTTCCCCTTTCTATAGCTGTATCATGCACTAATCTGGAGCTCAGGAGTTAGCCTGCAGAGAACTCTCCAGCCACTTGGCCTGTATAAATAATGAGGCGCTTCCGAGGATTTGCCACACGATGCAAGCAGTTGGCTTGCAAATTGGTTATTCTCTCTTGTCTATTAAGAAAATTCTGCGCTCACTTAACAGCCGGTTGCTCGGGGAGAAGGGAGCTCTCTCATTCCCACTTCACCGAGCTCCGAAGGTTTTTCTGTCAGAGGTGTTATTCCAAAAGAGGGGCAGGGAGCAAAATGCGCTGGAAATTAATGTCTGGGTTTTCCCCATGTGCCTTCAAAAGATGAGTTTCTGTCAACCGCATTCTTCCTCGGCTTTCCTGGGCTGACCTGTAGTGCTCGCTCACTCGCTCTTCCTCACTCCTCCCCCCCCCCCCGCTCATTTCCACAGCATTCAAAACTTCCCCCATCTGGAGTTTTCTTCCCCTGCCTGCTTCGAGAGACATTGAAAACAGCTGCCTTTGGAAGTTATTGTTAGTATGCAAAGCGGCTCAATGGTACCTGCTGTGCCCAACGCTTCGACTTCAATCTGCCGCTCACCTGGAACCAGGCAGGAAGCTTCTCTGACTTGCAGGGGGAGAAATCGGTTCGAGAACAAAAGGAAATTGCATTAGACACACGGTATGCTAGTCGGTATCTTTCGACACCGTGACAGAACCTCCTTCCGAAGCAATGCAGGTTTTTTTTAACAAACCTGAAGTGACAATCATAAAAACCAAAGTACCTGGAAAAAGAGGGTGAGACTTGTGTTCTGCATTATTTGGTGGCAGTCACAGGATGTTTAAAACACACCGAGATTTCTCTTTGAATGCTATTCTTTGAATGTCCCTCCCCCCCCTTTTTATTTGCTCAGAACTAAAGTCTCAACACCAGATATCTGTAGGGCTTAGCCTTAAAACCACCAGAATGTGCATGTTCTCTGGAGTACTCGGGGGTGGCCAAGGTGCTGCTGTCCCCCGCCCCCCCCCCCCAAAAAAAAACCCTGCATGGAAGGCGGTGATCTAGCCCTCCACCTCCTCATCTGGCTTGCATGGGCCTTTTCCACAATACTGGAAGAGTGGGACACATTCTCCCACATTCCTGTTTTGTTGAAAAGACCCACACAAGGAAGAAGCCAGGAAGGGGGCTGGATTGCTGCTTTCCACGTGGTATTTTTGGGTGTGCATGGTGGCAAAGATCCACTTCCCTTGCCCCTTACCTTGCTCGTTCCTCACATTGTCCCTCTAGGGCAGGGGTGGCCAACCTTTCAACAGGAATTCTCCTGGCCCTTTAATGGTTGTATAGGTGAGGGCATTTCAGCAGGTGCAGCTGCTTTAGCAGCACCGTCCGCACTTGCAGCTGCCAAGATTCTGTCTTCTACCCAACTCTTAAGACCTCAGAGGTGGAAGGCTGACCTAATGGTGGAAGGTTGGCCACCCCTGCTCTAGGACCTTTAGGAGCAAGGGAAGCGGATCTCTGCCTTCCTATGTGCTTCCCACTCGCTTCACCTGTGGCAGACTGGAGGGAGGCAGCGGACTCCGGGTGAAGGGCAGCTTCTGCAACCGGCCACTCAACGCGAGCCACGTTATCTGCTTCATGGAGGTGGCAAATGTACATTCATAAGTGCATGAATCTTATGCAAAATATGCATAATGCATATTTCTTATGCAAAGAAGCCATGGTAGAGCACACACACACACACACACACACACACACACACACACACACACATATGGATGTGGATAAGAGCGAACCTGTGGATAAGAGCGAACCCCCCTTCCATGGTTTCCTGAGGGGGCCCCTCCCTACCTCCCCTGCGGGTAGGCGTGCGTGCGCCCCCAGCTCTTATTTTTCTTTCAACAAGCTTTGTTTCTTCCTTAAAACAGAGAAGCAGCCTCCATTGCAGGCAAGTAGAATGAGACTAAGTCCTAGAGAGGCTCTGCAAGGTTTCTGTTAACCATCATCATCATCATCATCATCATCATCATCATCATCATCATTTATTAGTACGGTCAAAGACCAGCAAAGACAAAATACAAGCATATTAAAAACAAAAAGCAAGCATTACAAGAGTTACTAAATATCAAAGCTAAAATTTATCAGATAAACACATTTACATGCAAGAAACAGAGAAACAGACAATGATTAGAAGTTAAAACTTATCCTCAACAATAACAACAATAACCAACAATACCCTTGCGGATTTTGCAAGCAGCTGCCAGGAAGCTTGCGCTCCAAATTGTGACCCGAGGGTTAGTTCCCGTAAGGAGTTTCTTGGTCATCACTACATCAGGCAAGTCTGAGAATTCTCTAGTCAGGGGAGAAATAAACTTGGCACGGATTCCCTGGTAGAATAAACAGCGAAACAAGATGTGTTCAATTGTTTCCACTTCTGCTGAGCCACAAGGGCAGACCCTTTTAAGGATAGGGATCCTCCTGTAGCAACCCTCGACAAATGCCGAGGGGAGTGCTCCCCACCTGGCTAGGAAGAAAGCCCTCCTGTGCCTCGGGAATTCAAGTAGTGAGAGATAGGTGGCTGGCGCAACTATATATCTAACGTTCTCCGCAGCGAGAAAATTTGGGGTTCTACCAATATCCCCCTGCCGCTCGATGTCTAGTAACCTCTGCCTTATGACCATTCTTGCATGATCTAGATTCCATAGCCAAAACGGCCTCAGGGGAAAACCCCAAGTGCCTCAGCTTCCTATGAACAGCCTTAAGCCAGGACGATTGAAAATTGTCTTGTAAAGTTAAAGATGTTAAACCCTGGGCATTGAAATTTAGGTTGAGCCAAAAAATTATGGAGGCAAGGGAAACCCTAGCCTCCACTTTTATCAAACCAGAATACAGGTGTAAACTTGCATTTGAAACATAGCTGGACACTTGGAATATGGATCTTAGGAACTTAGATTGAACACGTTCCAAGGGGGCAAAACTGGAGGAAGGAGGTCCCAAGGTTGTCCCATATAAAAGTTGGGACAGGGTTTTCGCTTGAAATAATTTAGTAGCTGCTGGAATGTAAAGGCCACCTTTGGTGAAAAAGAACTTAGTTACTGCACGGGCAGATTTCTGCCCTACCTCAGCCACAAACTCGTGATGAGCAGTTCTAGCTCCAGATGATTGCAGCACTACCCCCAGATATTTGTAAGTGGGCACCTGTTCTAACCTATGGCTGTTGATGCTCCAGGCCCTAATCTTGGGTCTCTTGCCAAAGGATAGTACTTCAGTTTTCTGGTAGTTAATTACCAGCTGGTTCTCTTCACAAAAGAGGCTAAATTTCTTTAAAGCGCTTCTCAGTCCCACAAGTTTCTGTGAACCTTGCAGAGCC
Source organism: Plestiodon gilberti rubricaudatus (assembly GCA_026170595.1). Taxonomy (NCBI): domain Eukaryota; kingdom Metazoa; phylum Chordata; class Lepidosauria; order Squamata; family Scincidae; genus Plestiodon; species Plestiodon gilberti. Next base: position 115,484,171 of record JANXHW010000005.1, read on the forward strand.
TCTCTAGGACTTAGTCTCATTCTACTTGCCTGCAATAAGCAGCCATAGGCTGCTTCTCCTATTTGTTTAAGGAAGAAATGAAGCTTACTGGGGAAAAAAATTAAAAGCCTGGGGGGGGGGGTTCCCCGTGATCCGTGGATAACTGAAACCGTGGATAGTGAATCTGTGGATATGGGGACCCACCTGTATAACAGTATAGTGTAGCGGCTAAGCGACTGAGTTGCAAACCAGCACTTTCTGGTTTGCATCTCACTTCTGTCATGAACTCACTAGGTAGTCCTAGGCATGCTACTCCCTCTTAGCCTCAGGCTTCTCTATCTGCAGTATGGGGATAATAAGACTTACTTTACAGGATGGCTGTAAGGGTAACCTCAAGATAATAAATGCTCTATGCATTTATTATAAATGTATAGCACTATACAAATGTTGAGAGTTAATGTAACATGTAGTTTGGCTCCGAGTCAAACTTTTCACATGTATGGCTAGAAAAACGGAACAAAATCAGCAGACCTGGGAAGCACACACAGCAGCTAACCATGTCCCAGCCCTGTGTGAAGTACCTGTTGCTCTGACATAAAACCCATGGATGGATGTATCTCTTTTGTGCTCTTTTCCTGAACAAAAGCGAATGTCATTCCTCTGGCAGCAATGGAGCTGTCACTTGTCAACTTCTCCTCGCAATGCACGTTAATGTCACATTAAAACAGACTGACTCCATTGGAAATGACATCCTGCTTTAAAAAAAAATGAAAGAAAGAAAAATTAATTGATATTCTGTATTGGTGTAATATGAAGTCTGAGTTTAAATACCAGCATCTCTGTGGGCAGCTGTCGATCTTAAGGTAAGAAATAAGGACACTTTGCAGATTAGTACAAAGGTGGGCTTTAGGGGGGGGGGAATACCTCCATCGCTACACAGAGTGACTGGAGGTTTTATTTCAGACAATTGCCCAGCTATTGCAGCTATTTGCATTGGCAGCTGCAGACATGTACAACCATGTGCCAATACCCCATCCAGCAGCCCATAGAGGCTACACATGCACAGTGCTGGTTAGGTATAGATGATTGGCAATAGAGTCTCATGTTTTAGGAAGGGAGTGAGTCCGCACACACCACTCCTGCTCTTGAGACAGGAAACTGGTGCGTTTAGCCAATCATCTGACTATCATCCATACATATAGATGAAGCCACGTATCAATAAAACTACAGCTTCTTTCCATTGTAGTTGACTTGTTGGAATTTGGATGCAATGCCGCCTGCGGGACTCTGGAGGGCAGTGTAACATCCAGTCACCTGAGACCTCTTTACCTGTCTCTCTATGGTTCTTGCAGGAGGTGTGTGGTCCTTAACACTTTTTTCTTCCTCCCCTCCTTCTCACACTCTCTTCCTTCCAGACCATCAAAGGAGAAGGATGTGCCCTGCCAGAGCTCCATGCCCGTCTGCCCATCCTCACCATAAAGGGAACAACTCTAGGGTTCTCTGTTCCAAAGTAGTAGGGCCTCTGATCCAATCAGAAGATGCATGTATACAAGCTGTGAACTGTGAATAAAGTCTTATGAAACCTTAACCAAACCTCTGCTCCTGTGTATGTTTTATTGATAGCAACTAACCCGGGTGGCGCAGTGGGTTAAACCACTGAACCATGAGCTGTCGATCGAAAGGTCGGCAGTTCGAATCCACAATGGGGTGAGCTCTCGTTGCTTGGCCAGCTCCTGCCAACCTAGCAGTTCCAAAGCATGTTAATGCGAGTAGATAAATAGGTACCACTTGCAGGAAGGTAAACAGCGCTCCGTGTTCCAGCTGCATGCTACACGCTGCGGCAAGGAGAGTCATGCTGGCCACATGACCACAGAGGCGTCTTCGGACAACGCTGGCTCTTCGGCTTTGAAATGGGGATGAGCACCACACCTTAGAGTCGGACACGACTGGACTTAATTGTCAGGGGTCACCTTTACCTTAACCCGGGTTGTGGGTTATCTTACCATAGTAAGGGGATGCTTTCGATGATTACTCTGCTTTCCACCCTCCCTTCCAACATTCTTCACTGTGAGAAAGCTCAGGAACAACTAGTGCAAACTGGCAGCGGTGTAGGTACACCCCCAGCGGGTGAGGGCCCTGACATCACAAGGCCTGCCCCTTTGGGGTTGGGGCGTCACTTTTGCGCCACGCGGCACAACGGCAGCATGAAATCCGGGGGGGGGGGTTAGGCCTGTTTTTGGCCTAAGAAGGCCCCAGGAGGGTGCACAGGAGGAGGGGTGCACGAAGGCCGGGAGGTGCACGAGCCGGCACCACTTACCTGGCCTTCATTCGTCGTGCCTCCTCTGTCTCTGGGCAGGGCAGCATCTCTGGACTTGGGCTGGGTGGCAGGTCTGGACCTGGCGTACATCCGAGGAGGCCCATAGGCCCCGGGCTCACTTACACGCAGGAAAGGGAACGAACATCCCCTTCTCCCGAGGTGCAGCCTAGTAACCCTGGGGCAGCCCACAATGGGCCTAGGATACAGCAGCCGGTCCTTTAGGCCGGCCGCGTATCTTTACGCAGGATTGCGCTGTTAGGCTGAGTCTTACCAACAGTGGGATCGGCCCTCCACAGACTCAGACTGCAACAGAAGGAAGGGGAGCTTTAACCCTGCTCTCCCTGATGGCTCCAAATTGTTGGATTTCGGGGGGGGGGGGAAACTACACCTAAAGGCTATTTTTACTGATTTTGTTGGAAATTTAACAGAACAGAACGGTTAAGGAAAACCTGGGAATTCTTAACATTAGTTAAATTAACAGCATATCAAAAATTTACAGTTAAGTACCAATTAATCTCCAAAGTCTAGAAACCAGCTGTTAATTATATATCAGGTGTCCTAAAGATTCATAGTGTAACAGATGATTATTTTAATTAGACATAATTATTGCTCAATTTTGTTATACCGTTTTTCTTAGAATCATGCACGATGGGAGGAACCCACATGGTAATTTATTGCTTTTTAATAAAATTTGTTCATATAAAAACACCCCTCAGTAGCTCTGGACCAGGATATTTGAAGGGCCGCCTTTATGACCCTGCCCATCACACACACTGGCGTCACTGCAGGGGGGCGGAGCTCTAAGTTCCGCTGCGGTCAGACCCTCCGTTACACGGGAGCACGAAGCGCCCCCGCCCCCTCGCCTTTGGAGCCATTGGTGAAAGCAACAACTTGAATGTAACAGAGGATCTGACCGTGGCGGAACTTAGAGCTCCGCCCCCCCTGCAGTGACGCCAGTGGGCACACCCCCCCTCTTGTGTGTCACCCTGCCTTCCAAGACATGGAGGTTGGGAACATGGGAACAGGCTTTCCCAGGGCCAAACTGAAGGTTAATGTGAAGCACATGCTTGACCCTGGCATGCTTGTTTTTTATTCCCTAAACAGCAACTTCAAGGGAGCTGATCCAGATTCAGACTGTAGTGTAGAGGGAGATAGCTTTGACCCTTTGTCATTGCTGTGGTCCTGAACTGGATTTACCTTCCCCATGCCTGTTATTTGCCCTGGGTGAGATGCTTATTAGTACCAATATAAGCGGTGGTGGATAAAATAACAAATGTTGTGGGTTTCAGTCCAGCTCAGGCAAAGGATTACCCCCCCCCCCTTTCTCCACACCATATTCCTGGTCCTCCTCCCAACTCATGCTCTTTTGAATTCCCTGCCCCTGGAGATTGAATGATTGATTGATTTCAAGGTTTTTTAATACCACTTTTCCAGTGCTCAAAGTGGTGTACAATAATGAAAATGGAACAAAACATACAATTGATAACACATTAAATAAAAACCAATTAAGATGATATTGGAATATCTTTGAATTAATAAAATTTTCCAGGTTGTTCTAGTCATTTTATTTAGTTAAGAGATTGTCCTAACGTTTCGCTCCTAAACTTTTGTGGTCCCGATGTAACATTTTCCACAACTGCATGGGATTCTATAAACTCCTGCATATGTCCATGGATGTAGTCTGTCTTTAGGGTTCCTTAAAAAAATTGCCAATTTTGCTGTTTGGAACATAACAAGTCCTGATGTTAAACTTATTCAGCAGTCTCCCAATTTTGTCTGTTCCTTTAATGTAAGGCAAAGTAACATTGCCTAATTCCAATTGTAAACCTCTCTCTTTCTTTGGTGTTTTCCTTTTTAATTCTATCCTTCTAATTTATTTTCGTTTGTAACCATTAGCTTGTAAGACTCTTTCCACGTAGTGTTTCTCACTCTGCACATGCTCAGGTTCACTTATTTTCTCAGCTCTATAAAGTAAGGTATTAATTAGGCTGTTCTTTTGGACTGGATGGTGATTTGATTCCCTATGCAAGTATCTATTGGTGTGGGTTGGTTTTCTGTAGACTTCATACCCTAATGTACCATCAGTGGCATTCCTCTGGTAGGGGCTCGACCGTAAGTCCTAGTACCCGCGTTCACGAACCGGAGCGAGGAGGCCCCACCCCCTCGCCGTCAGAGCCATTCCGCACAGCGAAGCCGAACGGGCAGGACTCCCTGCACGGAATGGCTCTGACAGAGAGGGGGCGGGGCCTCCTTGCTCCGGTTCGTGAACGCGGGTACTAGGACAGGGCGCGACTTACGGTCGAGCCCCTACTGGAGGAACGCCACTGTGTACCATCATCTTTTCTTTTAACCAGCATATCCAGGAAAGGTTACATCGGGACCACAAAAAGAAGTGTGAACACACGCAGAAAAGGAACACCAGCAATATTTAAGGTTGGAACAAGCTGATAAATCAGCTATTGTGGACCATGCATTAAAAACTGGACACCAGATTAATTTTGAGAACACCCAGGTTATAGTCAAAACCAAACAATATCGTTCCCGTCTGAATAGGGAAGCAATCAAAATAATAAAACATCCTATTGCAGTAAATAGGAAGGGGGAATCTGTAGAGATTAGCGATAGTTGGCTTCCACTCATGAAAAGGTCTCGCACTCTTACAGATCATAGAGCATCAAGAAACCAAGAGAGAGACTGCTTTAATATCGCAGATTATTTAGCATCCAAGTAGTTTTCACATTGCATGGCTGTTTAAGCTCTCAACGATCGGCTACACGACACGAGGGAGGGCTGTTTTGCTTTGCTACCCCATTTTATATATGGAAAATCTTGACAGCTATGGAGCTTTGTTATAAAATGGTGGTATGCCTTTAAGGAACTTGGCAAAAGCAGCAGTTAACCTCCCAACTGTTAACAACTTGTACTAAGAAGAACTAGAGCAGACAGCAAGTTGCTGTTCCTTTGATAATGCTCCTCATAGTTTTGGAGCGAAATGTTAGGACAATCTCTTGTTAACTAAATAAAACGACCAGAACAACCTGGAAAATGCTTCCTTTTATTAATTCAAAGATATGTACCGGTCGTGAAAACCTCAGAACATACCATATTGGAATAGTTGAAAAATACTGTACTGTATAAAAACAGCAACCAATGACCTATAGGTGTTAAATTAAAAAGGGGTTCCTACGAGGTTCCTCCTTCCTTAGAAGCCAAGTGGAACGAAAATGTTTTTAAACCCCTCTGGAAGCCATATAAAGAGGGAGCTGTCCTTAGATTTTCTGGATGTTGGTTCCAAAGACATGGTGTGCCACAATAAAATCCACAGAACTCTATCTTCTTGATGTTCTGCTAGAACCTGGAAACTTACAGTATATGTGTTTGTTTTGGTAGGACGTCAGCCCGAATATTTGATTTGTGACTAGCTCTCTCTCTTGTGGGTTACTTATGCTAGCTGCCTTGAGTGCTTCTACTTTTGAACTAGAAAGGTGAGGTGGAAGGTTTCCAAAGAAGTAAATACCGTATTGGTCTGAGTATAAGACTCACTTTTTTCTCCTAATTTAAGTTTTTAAACTAGGGGTGCATCTTATAATCAGGCTGTTGCAATAATGCCAGTGATTTAATTAAAAAATTTTAATAGCACCAAACTTTAAGGGTGCGTCTTATAATCAGGTGTGTCTTATACTCAGGACAATACGGTAATATGCATAAAAATCTACAATTGTATCTAATATGCATGCATTTTCTTTCCATATTTTCAAGGATGGATTCGAAGGCACTTGGGATCCAGACCCCTTTGAAATTATCTTTAAATGAACCCACTATCACCACCAATGTCCTTTTAGCTTGTGTTTCCGACCACAACAAATTCTGAAATGTGAACAGGAGAATAAGCTGCAGTATCGTACAACACTCAAGAAATGGGTCAGCTGACTAGCCTCCCATGGAGCAGTGATCTATGCAACAATTGGACTGGTCTGTGTGGGTCCTTTCTTTTATTTGGTATGTTCTTTGTTGTAGTGCATCGTTAAAATGAACCATGTATGATGTGCCTTTTGAAATTTGATATTGGACCGTATCCTAACCCTCTCTTCTGCAAAAGGAAGGCACATCAACTCATGCTGTGTGGGGAGTGATACTCACCAATCTCTGCACCCCATAAGGAATCCCTTGATCCTCCAGTGTGGTTTTGGGGCCGTCACAAAGGCCGAGAAGTGGGGCAGGAAAGTTGTCTTCTGCATGGGTCCCTTGGAATACATTCTATTGTTTGAACCTGATTATATTCATATGTTTACTTTTCATTGTCCAATAGGAGTTTTTCTTTTTCCTAGGGTTTCATGAATCTCTGGGGGATTTTTTTTGGAAAGCCAACACTGGATACGTACTTCACTCTATGCAAAACTACTCCTGGAGCTCCGAATTGCAAATCCACATATTTCCGGGTAAACATAAAAGTTTACCAGATGTTACATTAACATCTGGTTTATGTAAATAAAAGTATTTTATTAACGACGTAGTATACCCGGAAATATGTGGATTTGCAATTCGGAGATTAGGGAACGTCGTGACAGTCTACAAATGTATCTAATCCTGGTGCATTCAACCACTGCCTCTCTAATCCAGAGCTGTCCCTTGGGTAGGGCAACTGGGGCAGCCACCCTGGGCCCCGTGCTTTCATGACCAAATAGGGGGCCCGACACTGGTTGAGTTGCCTTGGGCCCGCACCCTTTCAGGGATGACTCTGCTCACATGACCTGACCTGACCTGACATCTTGGAATGTTCTGGGGGAGGGGGGGGAGAGAGCTGAATTGTGAAGGAGAAAGTGCAACTTTTATATTTAGATGCTAAGCAGTCCAAATGGCTTCTCAGACTGTTTAGTATTTTGGTTTGTGCATTTCCCTGAGCGCATGTGAGCTGAACAGCTTTCTTTCTTTAATCGTAAAGAACCCGTTTTGATGTCAACCTGGAAGGGCCCTTATACATTCCAGGCTAGTTGCTGTGTGCCCCAAGTGTTCCCACAGCGAAGGACGGTGGTGACAGAATGTAAATTTCCAGATGGCATTTTTCCCAGTAGTAGCGGTGAGAACCAATTAATAATTTCATGGTCATTTAGGCAGAAAACCATCACCTTTTAAAAGAAGGCTTCCAACTTGATTGTTCTTAACTTCAGAGAGTTGTGGCTTACAGGGTGAGCAAATATCACCGAGAAAGAATTCAGCTGAGCTTGAAATAGGCAGCCCAGAGGATACAATGTGAGGTCTTCTTCCAGGGAAATTCTCCAGAGTACAGGCAGGTTATGTGCATTGTGTCAATGAGCTCTACAGCTCTTTCTCTGTGTGCCACTATCCAGTTTTTAGCTTTTTTCCCCTCATATTCTTAAATTTGTTTAAGAATTGCAATTGTTGGGCACAGATTTTATCCCACTCGTTTGAAATCTGAACAATTCAACAAAAGGTGAAATGTCATGTTATCTTAAATATGTGATTGGGGCTACTCCGTTTGATCTTTCTCATAAGTTCCTCCTACGTGAACACAAGAGGGAAGGTTTTGCCCATCTCTCCCTAACTCTGCAGCCCTCTATGTCCCATAAGTCCTGTTCCAAAGGGTCCCCCAATCCCCAAGCAGATTTTTGGTGGATGCAGCAAGGGGGGGGTGCTGTGTCAAGGGGGTTGCGGGAAGATTTGCTTCTGAGAGTTTCCTCTTATGCGCACTCCTTAGAAAACAACCCTTTGTGTGTTTTTTTAATTCAGTAGATAGCAGAAGGATTCCTGCCCCAACACCACAAATTGAGACCAATTGAGAGAGGGGGGGGGAGAGGGAGAGAGAGAGAGAGAGAGAGCATTAACCTTTTGTCCCCACTACCGTCCCAATCCGGATTTACCCTCCTCCTGCAGCTACTATTGCCTTATAAAAATATCTCACACTGGCATGTGTGGTGACTGAGCTCCTTCGCTCCCTTTGTTCTCCCCAAGTGTTCCCCATATTGAAAACCTCAGCATAAGGTTCCATAGGAAAGAGGCATCCCTGAGACTTTTTGACATCAGCGCAACCACAGAAAACCCGCATGGCCAAGCAGACAGGGTGTTTTGTGGATTAACTAGTGTCTTCATCTGGGTCCAGCCAGGACACAAGCGTAGATGCTTGGGGAAACAAAAAGACCTCAGTCCAGTCCTGTGTTTTCCTCCTGTTGCAAGGGCTGTTTGCAAAAGGTCAGTCAGTTATATAAAAGAGATGATGATGTTGATGATAAGCACAGAGGCGTCGTCAGCGAGGGGCCTTGCAGCGGTGGACCCCCGGGCAGCAGGTGGGTGGGTGGGTGTCACGGCAGCCGACGGAGGCGTGACTCGTCCCGTTCGCCAAGTTGAGCGAAGAGCGTCGGCGGCGTGTTTGACCCTCCACCCCACCCTGCGCTTCGGTATTGTGCATAACGGCTGCAGCCGTTACGTCACTTCCGGCGCAGGGGGTGGTGGTGGTCGTAGAATAGCCACTGGATAAGCACACCTATTTACTCTCCAATAGTCTGTATCTGTATCCCTCCTTCCCTCTCTCTTTGCAGTTGTGCTGAGTCACCTCCTGGTTGTGGTTCCTCAGTATATATAGTATCTGCACTCTGTGTTTCTGAGTTATTCCTCCTGTCTACAGTCTTAACCTGCTTACTTAGTTTCATTTGCATTAGGGTTGCCAAATTGGACGCATCCAGAATCTAAGGTTTGAAACTGGGCTCAGTGATGTTAGCAAGTGGGACATTAGATGTCACAAGATGGCCAATTCTTAAGAAAAGTGTGTGTGTGTGTGGGAGGTAAGTATAAATGTTTTATAAATGTTTTATACTTACCTCCCAGTAAGCCCTGGGGTTGCCTACGGGTCTCCACGGACAGGAAAGGAGTGGTGAGCATCAGAATGGGGGGATAGGATCCAACGTGAGACTCCTCCTGCCTCCTCCCCAACACTGGTTCTTCCCCCCCTCACCCAGTTATGCCTCCCATTCCCTCCCTCTCCCCACCCACCCCCACCATTGACTTACCAGCTTTGGCAGGCGTGGCGTGGTCCAGCGACAGAGCTGAAGCGCTTCTGCACGCAAAATGGCCACCAATGGCACGCTGCGCACACCATTAATAAACATTTTTACGACAGTGGAAGTGGCGTCCACTGTCGTAACTCGCTCTGCCTGGCAGCCCAATCCTGGATAGGATCGGGCTGTGAGTTTCCTTTGTATGCACTGATCAGGGCTCGCCAAATACCTCCTGATACCTGAGTCCCAAATGCAGCCGCCTACTTACCTGGTGATGAACTAGGCTCTGCTCCCCCTGCTCCCTGGATTGGAAGAGGAAGAAGAGGATAGGCCATCTCTGACATGCTATCCCACTCTTTTCCTCTTCCCCTCCACCCCTTCCTTTTCCCATCCAGGTGGGAGTGGGAGGAGCAGTGGAGGACACTGGGTGCATGGAAGTGGGTGCCCTCTTGCCAATCTGCTGCTTGAGGCGAGCACCTCAGTTGGCCTCATGGATGGGCAGCCCAGGCACTGGTCAATGCTTGTGTGACTGATGATATGGAGAATGGAGTTCTCCACTTCACTCTGCAGAGTTTGGGCAGAGGGCAGAATGGAGCCTGCTGCTTCCACCTTCATTTGGCCTTTAGCTGGATCAGAGTGCCAGACTCTTGCTGAATGGGGCCCAGAGACACTTCTTGTCTGAGGCGGATTTCAAACTCTGATTTCAACCAGCCTTTCTGCTGCCACTTACGACTCCGCCTTTGCTCACAGGCCCGATGGGTCTTTAATACAAATGATGCTGTTCATTATAGCAAAATGATGGCAATGTGGTGAAATGATCCACCCTGGCAGTGCTAATACTGTGGGGAAAAAAGATGAGCGGGCCTGATGAAGAAAAGAAAGCTCGAGTGATATTGAATCAATAACAAAAATAAGGAGTTGTTAAAGAAATCTTTGCAGGTTCCGTCACACTGAAAAGATCCTCGCCGACTATTATATTCATTGCAGATACCTTGGGTATTCACATATAGCAACCAATGGAAATAATATATATGGAAATGGAAGTCAAGGGGCGCCATTCCTCTCCACTACAGTGCACTTGCTAATGAACTTCAGGGTTTACACTGCTGGATGGGTTCTGCTCCAGAGCACGTTAACTAGTTTGCTATAATGTGACAACAGCACTTGAGAAGCTTTCTGTGCCCTGTTTGTGCTATTACTCGAGAGAGACGGACAGACAAATAAGCTTATGCTCGAGGACTTTAATTAAAAAAAAAAATCCGGTTTCATATTATCACTGAAGTGAATAGTATTTTTCATTCGGCTTTAACGCATTATTGTTCTTTCCTTCCCTTGCAGTATTGAAATGTACCAATTAAATACTAATGTAAACAGCCTTTTAAAACGTGAGTTCTGAAATATGTGGCGACTCCGGGTGAAACTTGGAGATTCCTTCTTTTAATGCCTGTCATGCACACAGCGACAGTTTAGAGTTTAGTGGCTTTAAAAAAAAAGTTCCCTCCTACTGCAGGAAATGACTTCTTGAAATATCCCAAAATGGTGGTAGCAGCAGCAGTACCAGACACAGGGCAATAAACATGTTTCATCATTTGGTCCTTCCAGTTCATCTTGGTCTAGAGATGCAGAGGTGGAGTGACCTGGAATGCTGCCTGATGCTGTCTTGGGCCTGCTGCTTCTGCACAACAACAACAACAACAACAACAACAACAACAACAACAACAACAACAACAACACAATAAAAAAGAACAACCAGCCGTAAACCCATACTGAGCTCCTTTCATCAACAATTGTCATCAAACCTGGAGGTGCAGAACTTCTGGTTTTATTTACACAGGCAGTGAGAATGAAGGAGCTCCTTTGTTTGTGCTGTCCCTGTAAATAAAACTGGAAGTCTCGCACTTCCAGGTTTGACAACAGAGGAAGAGGAGCAAGGGGAATGATCTGCTTCTCTCTTGAGCAAGCGGGAAGCAGACAATTGCAGCTTGCTTTGGCGACGGGTTGAAGGGAGGTGGCAGTGGAAGACTCGGGGTGAAAGGCACCTCAAATATGCCACCTCTTTAGACACCTGGCATTCTGCTGCTGATGCAGTGTACATCAGCTGGCCTCATGGATGGGCTGGCCCTGTAGAGATGGCACCTCAGGGATGAAAGGGAATTGTGTTTTAATGTTTTCTTGATATGCTAAACTTAGGATGCATCATGGTGCTGAGCTCAATGATAAACACACGCCATTTCACTGTCCCGTTCACAAGTGACATATTAGAAGGCATTTAGATGATTTTTGGCTGAGCGCCGAAGAATAGATGCTTTCGAACTGTGGTGCTGGAGAAGACTCCTGAGAGTCCCTTGGACTGCTAGGAGATCAAATCAGTCAATCCTAAATGAAATCAACCCTGACTGTTCCCTGGAAGGACAGGTACTGAGGCTGAAGCTCAAATATTTTGGCCACCTAATGCGAAGAGAGGGCTCTCTGGAGAAGACTCTGATGCTGGGAAAGATTGAAGGCAAAAGGAGAAGCGGAAGGCAAAGGATGAGATGGTTAGACAGCATCACCGATGCAACGAACATGAAAATGAGCGAACTCAGGAAGATAGTGGAGGACAGGAAGGCCTGGCGGGATATGGTTCATGGGATCATGAAGGGTCGGACATGACTTAACGACTGAACAACAAGATGATTTTTAGGGAGGAAGTGAATTTTGAGAGTAGAGTAGCAAAACTGCTGCTAGGTAACTGCAGTTCCCACCAGCTGGCTATTCCCCCCCCTCCCAATATCCCTCTGACCAACACTACATCAAATGTGTAGCATAATCCTGAGGGGCATTCTGGGAAAAAAAAGACAATGGCTGACATTTTGTCCTCAGAATGTCCCTTAGAACGATGTTATATAATAACATTGCATTGCTTCACTTCCGGCTAGGAGGACATGGCTGGCTGACAACTCCGCCGATCGCTCTATATTGACGGAGTACATCTGATGGACTTAATTACTCTACCCCTGGATTAAAAGGGAGTACGAAGAGATAAACCACAAGGCTTTCAATCGCCCCCTTTCTGACACTTCAAGGCAAAGGCTTTGAAGTTTTGGATTCTCGGTGAGAAGGCTGGATACCATCGAGCTCGAGCCCAGATGAAAAATAAGTCAAGCCACCTCCGACATGCCTTGCTTTACTTAAGCAAGAGGCGTAGAAATGATTTAAGAGTTGAAGAAATTAGCCAAGATAAGAGTTAACGCTAAAAATAATACGTTGCGATAAGGCGAACTGAACATTCAAAAGTGAAAGTTGGAAAGACGAAGTTAAAGTTTCAATAGTGGTGAGTTTTATTGAATTATTATTTTTTGTACTTATGGAAGATTAAAACAGTAAGAAGGTTTTTTTAATAGACTATTTCGGCAAGAGAAAATTGTCTGGGACTTTGTTGACATTCCTGACATTTTTGCTAAAAGAATATGAGCCCTTCCGTGTTAGAGTTCATGGATCCTGGCAATTAATCCTTCTGTTTCACGTCGTCGACCGCAGAAGTTTTTTATATTACCTCTTCTTCTTTTTTTTAAGAGAAGAGAGATTGGCATCTGGTGAAAAAATTGCAACATGACTACAATATTGTCTTGCTTTAAAAATGGGAACAGAGATTCGATACAAAGATGACAATTTTGCAGGAAAATCTTCAGAATATGATTGCAGAACTGAAACAAGCAGGGAAGGAAAAGGATGAAAAGGATGAATTAAAAGACTCTGCGTCGGCCTCCCTTGCTCCCAATAAAGAGAAAGATTTATTGGAAGACACTGTAGCAGAGGAAGTACCAAGAGTTAAACCAAGACTTGAGATAGAGAAGCAGAGTACTTTACTAAAAATGGTGTTGAAGATTGTCTTTCGGGAGAGGAATATAGAAGACGTAAATGATCCTGTGGAAAAGATTGCAAAGTGGATACAATTTAAAAAACAAGGGACTTTTGGGAAAGATTTAAAGAGGAAGAAGAAGAGGAGGAAGAAGAGGAAGAGGAAGAGGAAGAAGAAGAAGAAGAAGAAGAAGAAGAAGAAGAAGAAGAAGAAGGAGGAGGAGGAGGAAGGAGGAAGGAGGAAGGGGATGGATGGGATAATGGCAAACTGTCAAAAATAAAAAGGGATTATAATGTTTTATTTTTTTTGTGGGGAATATTATTGGAGTTAATGTTATATAAAAAGAAGAAAATGTTCTATTATTAATAACATTGCATTGCTTGAAGGGGCATTCTGGGGGAAATTGGCTGCCAGGAGGAATACTGCCACTGTTATGGCAAAACTAGCTGTAGCGGTGAAAAGTGAAGAGGCAGTGAAACAAGTAGCTTAATTTCACCCCCTTTCTCTCCAGTCCCACCCCTGTTCAATTCACCTGAATGATCTTACCGAACTTTTGGCCCAGCCCTAAACACATACAGTTATTGCAACAGGAGTGAGTTCCCTGGTAGTGCCATGGGAAGAAATGGAATTACTTCTGAAAGTGGCATCCCCATAACACTCCCAGCCCATTCAGGAGGCCACCTGATGTGGGCTGAATCAGCAGCAGATTCCTAGGGGTCCAAGGGGGCAGCGGACTCAGAGTGCCTTTCCCCCAAGTCCAAGTCTGTCACTGATGCAAGCTGCAATGATCTGCTTCCCACTCACTTGAACAAGAAGCAGATACTTTCCTTCATTATCATGTTCCGTGTGCACTATTGTCAAACCTGGAAATGCTGGACTTCCGGTTTTATAAAACCGGAAGTCCCACACTTCCGGGTTGGACAACTGCATGCAAGGAACATGGTAAGGTTTCGGGGGGTGGGGGGTAGTGCAGAGGTGGTGGACCTGAGATGGCATGAGGTGACATTCTGGGTCTCACCGCCCCTGGTAACTTGCCTCATGTTGTGACATCATGACATAGTGTGTTCCCCTGCCAGTCACAGTCAATGATGTAGCCCAGCAGCAGAAAAACACAGGATCATGTTTGATCTTGGTGGTCACTGGCGTCGCTGGAGGTGGGGCGGAATGCTAAGTTCCGCACCGCGCTGTCCTCCGTTACTCTCCTGCACGTGGCGGCCCTGCCCCCTCGCCATCGGAGCCATTCAGTGGGGCGAAGGCAACGCGCAGGAGACTCCGTGTGCATTGCCTTCGCCCCACTGAATGGCTCCAATGGCGAGGGGGCAGGGCCGCCACGTGCAGGAGAGTAACGGAGGACAGCGCGGTGCAGAACTTAGCGTTCCGCCCCACCTCCAGCGACGCCAGTTCACTTAGCCCCCTGCTCTTTTAGTACAGCTGCACCAGAGTGTAGAAGGAGTTGAGCTTTAATTCACCAGTCACTACTGTTTGCTCCGGAAAAGGCTTTATTTTTTTTGACAGGGTCTTGCAAACCATTCTCGAATGCTCTGTGGATTCCTCGTGATCCTTTATGAATCACCGACAAATAGAACAAAGACATTACAAAAGGTTATTTGCTGGACAGATAACTTTGGTTTTCTCACCCTACCCTGGGGGAATATTGTAGTTTTCCTGCCGTTATTTTGCTTCACTGACATGAGACTTCACCAACGCCCGAAAAAACAGAGACATGCTTGTGAGTAAATAGCTGGATGCTAATGGGAAGCTGTTTTGGAGATCACTGGAAATAAAATTAGCGCTTAATGAGGGCCATTGCCTAATGAGAAGGAGACTGAATGTTGGGGAAGCGGATGAGCACATAATCTTCCCAGCACCTTTTCTTCTGACTTTTGACTCATTCCACTCCCCTCTCTGGAAAGTGGCATGTGATGTTCTCAGGAAGCAGGCAGTAAGCTTGACCTAGTACAATTCCTTCTACCCTCATCAGTCTGCACATTAGACTACTTTTCACAATGCCTAATTAACATTGTAGCATTCATGGCCATCAGACGTCACTGTGGCTGGTAGCTTAGATGGCTTTTTCAAAGGATAGATCTATCAACAGCTTTCCGCCGTGCTAACTGAGCGGAGCCTTCATATTCGGGAGAGTGTATCTCAGATTACCATATGCTGAAGACAAACAATAGGGCCAAGCCATTGCGCTCATGCCCACACAGTGCTCCAAGGCATTTGCTTGGCTGCTGTCAGAAACAAAAGACTGGTCTGTTTTGACAAGGCAATTCTTGTGTTTTAATGTGATCAAGCCTCTGCTTTCTTGATCTGGTACACAGGACATGAAGTTCTAGGCATCTCCATGGGATTAATTTGGGCAGCCAAGGGCACAACTTCAAACCCTCACTGGCAGCCCAATCCTACTGCCCAATCCTGCTGTAAAGATACACGACCAGCCTAAAGGGCCAAGTTCTGGCCAAGGGCCCACACTCTTCACATAGTCCACCCAGCTGGGCCAACCTCTGAATGCCCCCAGTACCAATGTACCATGGAGGGCCCAGTTTCATGACCTTTGTTTCATGACCTCCAACAACCTGGGGCTGGCACTACGATCCCAGGTAGTGCTGCCCCTGCCACATCTCAGCAGTGTGGCTCAGAGCCGCCTTTCAAAAGCAGCGTTTGAAAAAGTTTGAAATTCGGCCCAATTTAAAATGTGCAAATTTTAATTTAAGTTCTCTTTCAAAGCATTAGCTCTCTGTCACTTTATACCTTTTAATGACCTAATTAGCAGAGGAAGGAAAGACTATTCAGCTTCTAAGAATTTAGCATTTATGCAAGACAAAAATAATTTCTGCCAACTTTCCTTAACGTTTCCTTAATTAATTGGTTATCTGGAGCTAGGGAGCAGCTGCTTCTTAACTTTCTTCACAGCATAAAACTTCCAGGGAGTACAGTTTTGTGGCTCCAAGAGGGCTGCTGTGTTTATTATAAAGTTCAGGAACGGACCGTGTTACCTAACTAAGGCACCCGCAACATGCTTCTAAAATCTCTGTAATGCTTTTAGCTATTTCTAACATGACAGGAAAAGGAGCTTTTATCCTAAATCAGGTAAACGTGCTTTGGCCTGTGCTCTTTCACTATTAAGAAACTAGGCACTTCGAGAAAACATGCATGCTACCTATCCTATCCACCCACACAGACAGGCAGGTTGCCAATTATTTTCAGGCAAATTAGTATCGGAAAAGAAACTTGGCAAGTAGCAGGTTTCTTGCTACTTGTTCTAATCAACGCTCGGGCTGCCAATTTTTAGCAGACGTACCAGCTTTCCCAGTCAATGTGGGAGATGCCTGATTTTAAGGCTGCCTCCTCTTTCTGCTTTCAAAGCCGATCAGTTTTGTCTGGTAAGTAAGGCCAGCTTACATACAGCTCCTTCCACTGTATTTTCTTTATTTATTTGGGGATTTTGATCCCACTTCCCAGTCAAAGAGTGCCCAAAGTGGCTTATAGTCAGAGCTATCCTATATATTCCTACTCAGAAGTAAGCCTCATTATGTGCAATGAGGCTTACTCCCAGGAAAGTGTTATAGAATTGCAGGCTTACAATCAGAAGTAAAATGAAAGATATTATGAGCTTCTGGATGGGGGTACTCGGAATAGTGAACATGCTTGCCTGAAAGCTTGCGAGTCAGATCAAATCAAATGCAAGCAGGGTTGTGTTCAACCTGATCTTGCAAGCTGGCTGTCTTGGCTGCCTCCTTTTCTCCCTGCCCCAAGGTGCCTACATACCTTGGGGCCAGTGGCGTTTTAAGCCACTCCGGCGCCCGGGGGGGCGGGGGCTGGAGCGCCCCCCTCGCGCCAGAGCCCGGCTGCCGCCTCCCCCAAGCAGAGCGTCACCAGCTTGAAGGAGCGAGCGCGCAGCCAGCAGATCAGCTGGCTGGCGCTGAAGTCGGCTCGGCTTTAGGCTGAGCTGCCCTGGAGGGAGGAACTCAGGGAGACGACGAGGGATGGATCGAGGAACAACGAGGGGAAAGCAGCGGGTGCGCGGGCAGCCAGGCTAGAGGCAGATCAGTTGGCTGGCGCTGTTTATGTCAGAGGGGAGGGCCGCGGTCTACCTCCGACATGAACAAGCTGACTTTAGTGCCAGCCAGCTGATCTGCGGGCTGCCGGGAGGAGGGAGAGGACGAGGAGGAGCGCGCAGCAGCGGCAGTCTGCTCGGGAGCCGCTCGGCTGCACTTTTTTCTAAGAACAAGAGGCGCAAGCGGGCGCCCCTCGGAGGTAGCGTGCCCGCTCGAGCCTGGGGCGCTGCACACCTGAACCCCATATATTTGTACGCCTCTGCTTGGGGCAGGGTGAAGAGGGGGGGTGACACAGACAGCTGCAGTGCCAGAATGGCAGGCCCTCCAGGGCCCCTGGCATAGCATATTTTCCTGGTCAGAGCTGGAACTAGAGACTCCAATTCTCAGCTCCCCCAGAAGGGGATATCATACTCTGTGGGTGCCGTTCCCAGCAAGGAGACTAGGAAAAGTGCACAGAACATTATTTCCCTGTTCATGCATCCCAAACTACTGTGCAATTAAACTATAAAATTGATCATAAGCAAAATAGTCAAGCAACAGAAACACCAAGAATAGATGAAATTTTTAGTCATTTCAACTGCTCACTGGCGTCACTACAGAGGGGGGGCGGAGCTGTAAGTTCTGCTGAAATTGGAGCCTCCCTTACACGGAGCAACGAAGCAGCCCCGCCCCCTCACCTTCGGAGCCTTTCAGGGAAGCGAAAGCAAAGTGCAGGAGACTCCCTGCGCTTTGCTTTCGCTTCCCTGAAAGGCTCCGAAGGTGAGGGGGCAGGGCCGCTTCATTCCTTCGTGTAAGGGAGGCTCCAATTTCAGCAGAACTTACAGCTCCGCCCCCCCTGTAGTGACACCAGTGCAACTGCTGCTCTTTCCAGGTTCTGCAATGTCCACAAAGGAAAAGAGCCCTGCCTCAGGTTGCTCTACCTAGAAACCAGGGCCAGGGAGCAGCAGATTGTTTGTTCTTGGGGCGGGGCGGGCACTCCCTCACATGAGCAACTGGATAGTCTCTGTCTCATGACTCCTCCTGGCAGCAGCATTGGGGATGCATGAAGGACCTAGAGACAATGTTTTAAAATGCTGTTAGATGATGTTACCGAAATGTTAAATATGATGAACCTATCGATACACTGAAGTCCTGGGATAAGGATCTTCTTCATATCCCATCACCGTCTGAGGTATGGTGATGTTAGGTGGATACCTGGAAGAGCTCCTTTTCAGCAGTGGTGCCCCAGGCTATGGAACTCAGTGCTTAGGGAGACAAGCTTGGCTCACTCCTTGTTCATTTTTAGGTATCACATCAACATGCTACTGTCCAGGAGAAATGTTGTCCTGAGCCGTGGTTGACTGTTATAGTTGGTTTTATCCAACTGCTTCTGCTGTTTTTGTATTTGTTACTACCTCCTGGCTCTTGGCCATTGTTTTTGACCACTTGTAACCATCTGACTGGGTTCAGATATAACACAAAACTACAGTTTGTGCTAACTGCAATTAAGAACCTCTACCATGGTTTGAGCTTCCAGACATACAACAAGCAAACAATGGGCTGCTTCTCTGCTTTGATTTCCCATCTGCTCAGGACTCAGCTTTGTAAGGTCAGTCGCACCTCCGCACTGCAGCAACTTCTAGATGTAGACCAATGGCCCTAATTGTGGTTTATCAATGGTCTGTGAATTCAGACATAATAGGAAACCATTGTTAGTCCAAACAATGGTTTCAGATCCTGGTTTGTTGACCTCCAACAAACCATTGTTTGTGGACAGATCTGGATTCAGACCATAACACGTAACAATGGTTTAGCGGTTAAACATGGTTTTGTGTTCTGTCCAAAATCCAGCCATTGTGGTTTTATCATGGTGGTTTTGAATATTGTATTATGTATTTTGTGAGCCAGCTTGGGTGTCCTGAAAGGAACAGAAAGGTGAGATTAAAATATTCTAATTATAAATAATATTCTAATATGAAAGAATATTTCTTGTGCTCCCTGAGGCATCTGGTGGGGCCACTGTGTGACACAGGAAGCTGGACTAGATGGGCCTTTGGCCTGATCCAGCAGGGCTCTTCTTATGTTCTTATGTTCTTATGTTCTTATGAAAGTGGTGCGTGGTTGGCTCCTCCTCTCACCCTCCCCACTGGCTGCATGACGATGCAAGGGGCTCTGGGGGATTCTTCTCCTTGCAGACGGAGATTCTGGATACGCTGGTGGCTGACTCACAACACAGATGCCACAGGTACTGGGGGATTCAGATACAAGCCCCGAAGGGGTGGTCCTTTCGATGGGTGTGGGCCCTTGGCCAGTGCCTGACCTGGTTGCCCTCTGATGCTCATCTTTGCTCCATAGTTAGTCCCTCCCTATGCCACAGTTCCAGGTTCTCTATTGCCTGGTAAACAGATTCACAAGAGTCCTCCCTGATTTCATGTCTGGCTCTTCCAGAAGACAAATAGCTTCTTAGTATGTAGGCATTATGCATTGTACTCACACCACACGCCTGTCTCTCCCCTGCAGACGACAAATTTGTAAGCAGGGAACAAATTCAGAGGAACTAGGTCCAGGAGAGCAGCGCTCCTCATTGCCAGGGAGGTCACTTCGGCATGTCCGCCTTTCACCATCCATCCCAGTTTCCTGCTCCTGGCTTTGTCACGCTTGCCTCGTTCCGCTTGCTCTGCAATCTAATCATCAGCGGAAACCTGTCACTGCCTGGCCTCTCTTCCCTAACGGGAGGGTTTGCAGACAATCAGCACTGGTAAACACCCCTCCCCTCCTCCAAAGCCAACCTTCCTTTCAGTAAGAATCAATTCCCTCTTCTACAGTACCTCTCGAGCTGTAATTTTGGCTCTGCTGGGCTGGCTTGACACCCCCATCACTTTGAAACAGCAGCCTGCAGGCGGCCACATTTCCAACTGCTTAAAATTCCACCTGCTCTCCTCTCTCACAGCAACCTGATCGCTTCATCAGCCACTTTTGCCCCGGATCTGAGAGGCCCTATAAATTGCACAGGAGAGGAGGAATCCTAAAGAGAAAAATATATATTGGGCAGGTTTGGGCAATAAGATGGGGACATTCATCAAGAGCAGTATTCCTGCTGGAAATAATGCTCCGCCAGACAGAAGAAGGGCACGATCTCCAGACATCAGACATCTCCAGACATCAGAGTAGGATCCACCTGCCAATCCTGAATACTAAAACATTCTTGAGCTCTGAGTCCTCAGAGCTCACCCCAGAGGCACAAGAAGTTGTTGTGGTGGTGGTGGTGTTTTTTTTTTTTTTTTTTAAATTTTGCAGGCTATGGTCTAGTGAATTGTGTGTACAACTTTGTACAAGTAATGGAAAGCAGGTGTGCATGCTGAAGTTTCGGTGTGCTTCAGGTCCACCCCAAGTTGAAGTGGTGCCCTCATTTCCTGCCCCTCTGCATTTCTTGTTTTGCCTTTTTGTCCTGGTGTCACCTCCTCCTTGTCCACCCTGCCACTTAAACCAGGTTGGGGGAGGAGAGCAGAAGAGAGCAGGGCGGAGGTGAGGGGCATCACTCCCTACGTACCTTTAGTTCTGTTGTCTTCTGTCCAGCTCTTTCTTCAAACACATTGGCCGGCAGAGCATGCTGGGAGTGGAAGAGGAGCACAGGGCAAAGCAACTAGGTGGGCAGTGGGCCAGGGGAGGCAGAAGGCAGCTGCCTGGTGTGGGGCCACTCTCATCAGTTTGCTGCCTCCTCCAGCCTGCCACTCAAAGTAGTCACTTCAATCTGCCACATGGCTGGGCCGGCCCTGGTATTTACTTTCTTTGCAGAAGAGCAGGGTTACAAAGAAGATGTGGTCTTCTTGGAGGGGATGGGGCTGTAGCTCAGTGGTTGAGTACATGCTTCTCATGAAGAAGGCCCCAAGTTTAATCCAGGTAGGGCTCTTTGAAACCCTAGAGAGTTGGAAGTTGCTGGTTGAAGTAGACAATATTGAACTGATCTGACTTACAGCGCAATCCTATCCAATTTACGCCACCGGTGTAACTCAGCTCAATTCTATCCAACTTACGCCACCGGTGTAACCCAGCAGTGCAGCGAGAACGGGAGGCCCCAGAATGGAAAGGGGATTCAAATCCCCTTTGAATCCCCCTTTGGAGAGGATTTGAATCCCTATTCCGTTCTGGGGCCTCCCGTTCTCGCTGCACCGCTGAGTTACACTGGTGGCGTAAGTTGGATAGGATTGCACTGTTAATGTACGTTAACTTTCTGTGGACTTGTCAGAAAGTGAAGAAATCCACACTGCCATCATCCTTGAGATAGAGTGATCTCTAGCACTTGGGTTAGTAGAACAAGCTTACTAGCATCTGTGCTCATGGTGAACTACTTCACACAATGGTGCATGCAAAGCAGTTGTTTAAATGCATTGCAGTACTGTATTCTGGATATGTCAGAAGTGTCATCTGGATCAATCCCACAGGCTACTTCCTCTGTGACATTGCCTACTTTCATGTAGGAAACCCATGTGCACACTGTCACATAACAGGGATGCACATGTGTTTAAGGACTGCTTTCCAGGGCCAGCCCATTCATCAGGCCCACTGATGTGGTCACTTCAGGTCATCGGTTGGTGGGTGGGGATGTCCATTTCCATCTGCCATGCACCTCCATCACCCCTCTCTTCCCATTCCCTGAACTAGAAAAGGAAAAAAGGAATGGAGCAGAAGTGTGGAGGAGACAAACGTGGCAGGCTAGAGTGTCTCCAGTGCTCTAGCCCACCACTCTCTTCTCCTCCATCCGATTTCTTCCATTCCATTCCCCTCTTCCTGTTCTAATCCAGGGAGTGGGAGGATGAGGAACAGTGGAGGCAGTGGCTGCCATGTTACCATGTAAAGAGGGCAGCATGTGATGTGCCACCTCAAGTGCTGGGAGGTCCTGGGCCAACCACTCCATCCACCTATGTGAACGTACCCAAGCCCTATGATTCAGGCTGTGATTTCTGGCCTGCAATTAAACACAAATTCATTGTGCAGGTACCGGGGACGAGACCTTTTCTGTGGTGGCTCTACAGCTTTGGAATTTCCTCCCCAGAGAGGAATCAATGTTGCCAGGCAATATGTTCTGCCTGGGCCCTGGAGGGCTTGCCATTATGCCTCATCCCCTCCCCATCAATTAAAACCAATCAGTTAAACATTTTGTGAACAATAAAACTTTAGAGAACTCTTACAGACAGAGAGGGTGGAGGCTTGGTGCTTTTCCTGAGTGCCCAAAGCAAGCATGTAACTAGGAACTCCTGGTTTGGGGGGATGGAGCCCTAGCTGATTGTGGCTATCTATCTTACTGTCTTTTGCTCATGCAAAAGAGAAAGGAAGGAAGCTGCTGCACCTGCCTCCTTTCTCTATGCATTGGACAGTGTCTTGAGAGGAAGGAATGTGTTGTCAGGCAACTGTCCACCCAATGCCCAATGTTCAGGGCGGTGAGATGGAATGAATGGGTATATGGAACAGCCACAATGGACTACACAGTATTGAGAACTGGGCATTCGGGAGGAGGGATGATGATGCTCCAAAGCAATGCTGCCTGGCAAAGTGGATGGAGGTAGTTCGAATTTAACAGTTTATTTTATGTAAGTTGCCTCAGGGACCCTTCTGGATCAAAAGGCGTGGTAGGAATCAAATAACTTCATACACACAAATAAGGTGTTTATTGCATTCTGCAGCCTCCAAGGAGAGAAATAAAATAATGCTTTGTTTACACAAGGAGAGAGGAGAAGAAACTGGTGCAGGATGATTCAGCAGTAGCGAAACTTCCTGAGAGTAGTAACTCCTTCCAGGACAGGGAATTTACGGGTAAAAAAGCCATGTAAAAATCTTATAAAAGCCAGAAAATGCAATTAAAACAAGTTTAAAACACAGATATCACAGGTTTCCAAAAAGATGTTAAAATTAGCAACCATGGTTATATAAATACGGTATTTAAAATCATGCAAGGCAAATATAAAACTGACATTTCGTCCTAGTCCAAGGACATTTTCTAGGTACAGACCAGCACGCTTTTTCAACTTTTGAATATCCGTGTTCCATCTATGCTGAATGTCATCTACACAGCCACGCTGGTCTATACCTAGAAAATGTCCTTGGACTAGGACGAAACGTCAATTCTGTATTTGCCTTGTGTGATTTTTAATATTTTTATATCCATGGTTGCTAATTTTAACATCTTTTTGGAAACCTGTGATATCTGTGTTTTAAACTTTTAATTGCATTTTCTGGCTTTTATAAAAATTTTACATGGCTTTTTTACCCATAAATCCCCTGTCCTGGAAGATTGTAGCTGGCCATGAAAGTTTTCGCTCGATTTTGAGTAGTAACTCCCTTTGTAAGGGGGGCTTAAGTGTCTGCTAGCCTGTGTTCCATTCCAAATTCGAAAGCTGGCTCTTGATAGTCTTATGTTCATGATGACAGTGGTTCCTAAAAGGAGATGCTGAAAGCAAGAAAGCAATGTTCTCCTATAAATAATAATAGCATTTATATAGCAGTTTACCATTTCAGAATGCCTCATGTATATTATGTAAGGCAGGGTCTGTACTAGGGCGTACCAGGACTGGGGTATGGCATAATTCTGTTCTCTTTTTGTGCAATGGCTCATTCCCCCACCCCACCCACCCAGTATGTCCTGTGTTCCCCCCAGTTTACCTAGGACTGTGACACAGAAACAGTGAACAGTGGCGGAGAGGTTTCTCCTTCCCATCCTGGACTCTGGGAAAGGGAGAAGAGGGAGGACCCTGTTCACATGCAGAAGTGTCCCAGAATGCTACTGGGAGAATCCCACTAGATCCTGCAGGACTCGTGGTGGCAGCAGAACTTGAAAGTTCTAGACTCATGCAATGTGCAAGTTGCTCACAGAATTCAGAAAATCTAGTTAGCACATGAGCAGATGTTCGTAATCCTACTTCACAACACCATGCTCACAAGAACATGCCATAAATTGTTAAAAATGTAACAAAAAGGCAGCAAAACAATCAAACCACAATCTACAAAAAAAAGTAGCCACGGTGAGGGAGGGGGGGATTGGACCAAGGCCGCTGCAGCAGGAGAGAGGGATTTAACACTTTCACCCACACCATTTCCTCGATCTAAATTTGCCCACTAAGTTCCCATTGCCTCCCTGGAGATAATAAAGGATGTGTATAGTATCATAGGCCAGCGGGTGGCGCAGCAGGTTAAACCGCTGAACCATAAGCTGTCGATCGAAAGGTCGGCAGTTCGATTCCCGCGACGGGGTGAGCACTCGTTGCTTGGCCAGCTCCTGCCAACCTAACAGTTCCAAAGCATGTCAATGCGAGTAGATAAATAGGTACCGCTTGTGGGAAGGTAAACAGTGCTCCGTGTTCCAGCTAAAGGCTACGCGCTGCAGCAAGGAGAGTCATGCCGGCCACATGACCACGGAGGCGTCTTCGGACATCACCCAAATTCACAAGCCCTGCAGCTGCTTTTAATTGAAGAAAAACAACAACCAGGAAACGGAAGGATGGATCTCCTGCGGTTTCATCTTGTCTGGCCCTCAGCAATCCATGCAACAGCCCTGAAGGAGTGACAGTATTCTCCACATTTGGGGGCGGGGGGGGGGGGAGAAGGATGGGACTGAGGCTGAGAATTAGTGGTTTGCCTGAGGACACTTGCAATACAATCTCAAACAGAAATACTCAGCAATAAATCCCACTGAGTTCAGTGGGACTCACTCCATAGTAATTATGTTTAGGATTACAGCTCGGCCTAGTGATTTGAACTATTTAGCCTATAGTTAGTTCCCTTAGCCAGTGCACTACACTAGCCCTCAAGGAGTCCCCTTGCAAGTTGAGAGTTCCTTCCCGACGCTTCAGTGCTGCCAACATGTCTGTTCATCTCAACAACATTCAGGGAATGAGTTTGTTTCTCAACAACTGTACAGACAGTGAAGGCAGGCTGAGCAATTGCGGTCCTCGATAGCAATTGCTGAAGATTAGGGTAACTTTGGTGAGGTACCATTTGAAGGGTAAGGGCTGGGCTGCCTTCGGAAATCATTTCTGCTGGTTAACCAGGTCCAGCTAGCAAGCTCTGATAGCTGCTTCAGAAATGATAGCAGCCAAAATAGAACATCAGTCACAAATGGAAAGTCAATTGTGTTCCTTATCATGGTGCCTTTAGTTTAGAGAGAGGGAGTTTCTAGCGAAGATGCTTGTTGTTGACTTCTGTGCACTTCAATAATGAGAAGAGGCAGCGTCGGACCTGAATAAACTTGGGCCAAGTGCTGCGGGTGGCAGAGAGTGCACCTGCAGTGGGGAGATAGTCTCACGCGGACCAGAGCAACGTGACCTTGCTGTGACAAGAGAGATCAGCAGGCAATCACCATATACAAGTTAAAGGTCTAGACTACCCATAGGAATGGCTTGCTAATTTCATCTAATTCAAGTCACCGACTAAAGAAGTCTCTATCTAAGTGTAAAGTTTCTCAAACATTGAAATGACAGCATCCCTTCTAAGCCTAGGAGAACTTCTGCAGAGAGTACCATTTCAGAAGTTAATGTTTTACATGGCTGTTTTGAATGGAAACTTCTCCGGAGCATCATGTTATATATCTGGGTCTTTGTGTCTCTGCATTGAGTACACTGAAATTCTGGTTTAAATATGATAAGAAGAGATATTGTGACATCTCCTAGCAGGTCCCTTTTGTATTTTTAAAACATTCAAAGTAAAAATAACCAATATAAATGATTATATTAACATCATCAATGCAGGTTTGACTGAGTGAAACTCAGTGCAATTGTGCATTTGGCATGCATACATAGTATACTGGATCATTTAAGTGAGTTTTCAAATAATATTTATTTATTTACTACAATATTTATATACCACCATTCTCATTAGGCCAGCGGGTGGCGCAGCAGGTTAAACCGCTGAAACATAAGCTGTCGATCGAAAGGTCGGCAGTTCGATTCCCGCGACGGGGTGAGCGCTCGTTGCTTGGCCAGCTCCTGCCAACCTAGCAGTTCCAAAGCATGTCAATGCGAGTAGATAAATAGGTACCGCTTGTGGGAAGGTAAACAGCACTCCGTGTTCCAGCTGCATGCTACGGCTGCGGCAAGGAGAGTCATGCCGGCCACATGACCACAGAGGCGTCTTTGGACAACGCTGGCTCTTCGGCTTTGAAATGGAGATGAGCACCACACCCTAGAGTCGGACACGATACCTTTACCTTGTCAGGGGATACCTTTACCTTTACCTTTATTCTCATTAGACTCCAGGCAGTTTACATAGGCAGGCTGAACATACCTTAAATTCATTTTTTCAATGAGGTTTTTACAAGTATTATGAGACAACCTCATAGAACCTCCATTTCTCCAGGTGTTTCCCTTCATCATCCTGGCTGCCGGCTCTTGCACTTTCCAAGCTCTCGCAGGCAGTTGCAACCAAGCTCTATTGACTCCGGCACTCCATCAGCGGCATTTCATCCCTCTTCCAAAGCGAGACCAGGGCTGACTCTGCTTAACTTCTTCAGGCAAGGCGGCAGCTCAACCTCCAGACCACACCTACTGCCTCCTTATAAGCATTATGCTCATAAGCATTTTATGTCAATTTCTTTTCTTGTCCATTCTTCCACTGAATGGAGTTTTTGTTATTTGCAAAGTGTTGCAACTGTCATATGAGCAATAATTAATATATTTCCAATCACAGGCTTGTAGTCCACAAACGTTTCCGCTGAAATAAATGGGTTCGTCTTTAAGGTATCACAGGACTCTTGGTTATCTTCACTGCAACAGATTAATACAGCAGCCCCTCTGAAAGTTGCTACACTCTTAAGAAATCTGAGGAGAACTTTAGCATAATAGCTTTGATCTTTTTGCATGTTGCACATCCACAAACTGTGCAATCCTGTAGATTGCACCGGCGACGGAATGAGCATTCCATCACCGGCAGCAGTCACGAACATGCCATAAAGCACGTTTGTGACTACTCTGGAGTAAGGGAGGTCGGCGCAGAGGCCGGCCTCCCTTGCTCCGTCGCCGCAGCACCCGAGCGGCCACTGAAGGAGCCAGGTAAGGATCTGGCGGGCGCGGGGGTGATGCCATTGGTGTAACCGGCCTGGGAGGGGACAGGGGATGGCCTCGGCTATATCCCTGCTAGGCCATTACACGGCCTCCCGCCAGCTACTTAGCTGGCGGAAATCCGAGGAGGTCGATCGGCCCGGCCTGGCGTTACACCCAGGGAAGGGGACGCTCGATGAGCGTCCACTGAGTACGCCTCCGGCCCGGTGGCAGCCGGATCCTTACGGTCGGATCCTTACGGTGGATTGCGCTGTAAATAGGTTTAAAGTTTGCCTCGGTTGATTATATCACTAACAATTTTATCTGACTGTTCCACACATTAGGCGCATTTAATTGTTTTGTACAATGCTTAAGAAACAGAACAAGTTTGCTGGCCAGAAATATATGTGCTCCTGATATGGATGCGCTCCACAACAAACAGCTGCAGTTTTTACAACTACAGTAGCCCTTTCCAAGAATCTGTTGTCAGTGTTGTGGCCAGGTTCACGTCGCAGTGCCTTTTTCTCTAAATGGTTTTGTATCCAAGGTCAGTCAGTAGAAATTGCACAGAAGGAGAAGGGAATGGAGATACATGTGTAACTATAGCCAAGAGCAAAGCAACAGAGCTGAAGTGCTAGCAGCCAGCTTCCCTCATCTTATGCTCTTACTCAGCTTCTCTTCCAATGCTGGAGCGGCCTATGGACATCAAGATCAGGCAGATGGTCGGTCTTCCTTCCTTCCTTCCTTCCTTCCTTCCTTCCTTCCTTCCTTCCTTCCTTCCTTCCTTCTGCACCTGCTGGAAGTGGAAACAGTCTTTTATCACACACAGGCTAGTTGGGGCACCAGACCAGTCCAACACAGAGCAGATGGCGAATGAGCATTGTGTGGGTGTGGATGATTGCCCACATCCACCCACCAACCCAAGCACCATCTTGCTGTGTTCATTTTGAAGCCAACTTTGGACCAGTTTTGGTTGTTTGGGAGCAGCAGATGCTCAGTGAACATTTTGCGATGAACCTTCATCAGCCTGAATGCCTTACTTAGATTTTTCAAAGTGTTGCTGCATCATTCATTTGGTAGGGTTGACAACGGCTCAGATTTAGGGAAAGCCAAATTCTGGACCCACAGATAACAGGGAAAGACTCAGAACTGTTTCACACATTAGACAGTAATGAACTCAGGTTTGCCACTGAATGTACACTCCGTAGGAAGCCACAGTCAATACCAGTTGGGTGTATGTGGGCCCAATCCTATCGGCAGTGCAGCAGTGCAGCATGTTTTATTTATGGCATGTTTTTGCATCTTGCAAAAGACAACATGCCATGGAGTGCAGCCAGATGCCAGTGGCCTGCCAAGGAGCCTCAGTGCCAGTAAGTCAGTGCAGGGGGTAGGCGGGAGGACAAGGGTGGGTGGAACAGGGCAGAGACCAGGGCAGGGAGGGGGCAGATCAAGACTCGAAAGAGCACGATATCAACAATATATAGTCAATATCCTATCCCCCTTCCCAGCCTCGATCCGCCTTCCCACATCCACCTGTATTTGTTGTCAGGTTTGAGTAGACCTCGGTCCGGCGGCCACCAAATCCTAACCCCTTTCCCCGACCAGATCCCGCGGTGCGGGTCCATGCGAACTTTTGCCAACTATTTAACTAGAACATGTCCAAGTAGGCACCCCCCCCATGCCATGGAACCCAGAGGAGACCTCCACAAGTGCCCACCTGCAGAATGCAGATGCCTTTTTTTTTCTTTTTTCTTTTTTTGCATCTGCAGGGAGAAGAATAGGATTGGGCTCTAAGGCTTCTATACTCAATACTTTTATGCATGTTGTGTTATGCTTGCTGCTGAACTAGTTTTCAAATACTGTCTGAAAGATTTGATTAACTCTGGTCTCATCTTGTTTTAATTTTTTTATCAGACTTTTTTAAAAAATTGTTGTAAGCAGCCTTGGGCAGTATTAAAACCTTTATTAAAATCCAAAAGGCAGGATGTAAATACTTATAATGAACAAATAGCCTGAGGTTAGTGATCAACAAATGAGAAAACAACTGTAATTGGTTATTGATGCAGGTTCTTGCTTAATAGGTGGATAATTATCCAAATATTCCTTTAACGTATTACCTATATGGAATATAGGCTATTCAGGGGAAGTCTGCCCTTTGGAAGTCAAGGGTTTTTGTGTCAGATTTGCTTGGCACTCTCCCCCCGACATGCATGGCGATCGCAGCATAGTCACTGTTCCCCAATGGCTCTGTAACATTTACCTCCCTGACCAGGTCCTGAGTACCACACAATATCAAGTCGAGAGTCGCCTGTCCTCTGGTTGGCTCTGTGACTAGCTGCTCTAAGGCACAGTCATTTAGCATATCCAGAAATCCAGTCTCCTTTTCACGACCAGAGCTTGAATTGACCCAGTCAATATAAGGATAATTGAAATCCCCCATGATCACTACCCTGTCTCTCAATGACATCTCTCTGATTTGTTTCCTCATCTCAAGGTCCCCTTCAGATTTTTGATCTGAAGTACGATAACATACCGCCACTATTACATCGCTCCTTGAGCCTGGTAACTTAACCCACAGTGATTCTATGGTAGAGTTGGACCCCCCTTCAATCTCTACTCTGCTGGATTCTACCCCTTCTTTGACATAGATGGCCACCCCACCTCCAACACGTCCCTCTCTGTCCTTCCTATAGAGTTTGTAGCCTGGGATTGCGGTATCCCACTGGTTCTCCGCATTCCACCAGGTTTCCGTTATGCCCACTATGTCAATGTTTTCCCTCGCCACCAAACATTCCAGTTCTCCCATCTTCGCTCAGAGACTTCAGGCATTTGCATAAAAGCACTTGTACATCAGATTCCCCGAGAAGGGTTGTTTATTTGGTTCTTTTTTCCTGCATCCTCTCATCCTGATGGACTGGCTGTCACATCCCATCCCACTTCCTCTCCCAATTTCTACTTTGTTGTAACCTTGCTGTTCCTGAACCTCTCCACCCTCATTCCCTAGAGATGAGGAATCCCGAACCGGATGCCCCTCGGATCCTGTCGGCTTTACCCCAGGGGTCAGTTTAAAAGCTGCTCTGCCACCTTCTTTGCTAGTTTGATGTAAGTCCTTTGGAACATGTGAAGCTGCTTTCGCTAGAATCAGCCCATTGATCCATCTATAACCCAATGGTGTCTATGTTGATGGACAGCAGCTCTCCAAGGTCTCCGGCAGGGATATTTTTTTCCACCCTCCTTCTGAAATTTTCTGGGATTTTCTGCATGCAAAGCATGTGTTTTACCACTATCTGTGAGTCCTCAAAGGAATGGAGAAGCCTGGCATTAATCCCACTGACTCTTGTATGCAAAGCAAGTGATCTAAGGTTTGAGCTAATCCCAATTTCCCATGCCTACACCCACGCTTCTGCAAGAAGGAGGAAGATTAACTAGCCATAAGTAAAATAAATAAATAAAATGGTAAAGATGCCAAGACAGAAACCATAGGAAGACAGTGAAACCTTTGATAGCTCCCAAAGAACCCCACATTTTGCAAATGTGATGGTGAATTTTTGATCAACCGTGATAGGAAGAATGAGCATAGCAATGAAAAAGAGCCTGGGATTAAAAGGCAGAGATTAAATTCTCACCATGTGCTGAGATTTATTTAGTGCAGTGGTTCCCTAACTGGGGCGTCGCGACGCCCCAGCCAGGAACAAAGGGTTGCTATGCCCTTAAGGGGCATGGCAACCCGCGGTGACGTCGATGGCGCGCCCGGGATCGCGCCGCCACCCGCCACCGCCGTGCCCGGGATCGTCCTTGTTACCTTCATTGGTGGGCAGTGGGTGTCCGGCGGGGGTTGTGGGGAGCCTGCGGACCCCTCCGCAGGCCTCCCCAAGCGTCGGAGCAGCACTCCGACGCGCTTGCAACCCACTTCCGGTTTTACGCGAAACCGGAAGTGAGTTGCGATCACGTCGGAGCGCTGCTCCGACACTTGGGGAGGCCTGCGGAGGGGTCCGCAGGCTCCCCACAACCCCCGCCGGACACCCACTGCCCACCAATGAAGGTAAAAAGGGCGATCCCGGGCGCGGCGGTGGCGGGTGGCGGCGCGATCCCGGGCGCGTCATCGTGACCCCTGGGAAGGTCCCGCTGCTACTTAGAGCAGCGGCGGGCCTTCCCAGGAGTTAGGGAACCTCTGATTTAGTGGAATGACTGTATGAATTCTCACCTTCAGTCTGCTTCCTTTAACTGAAGACTCTCCTTCCCTATGATCAGATGTGAAAGAAGTTGAGAAATGAGGGATGGGAAAAACTTATAGAAGGGCAGCCATGTTGTTCTGCACAAAGAGACTTATAGCACCTTAAAACCTATTTGGCCCCAAGGTCATATTTTCCCAGAATTCCCAAACGTCAGTGTGTTCCACATGTTTAAGGGACCCCCAAAGAGATATAACCACCTGCAAAAAAAAGTCCCTGGTGTTCCATATACCTGTAGCATAGGCGTGGCATTCATCACTCATTGGGGTTTAAAGCATAACAAATTTGTCCATTCATTCCTATGGAAAGCATAGACCTGACAACACAAGATCTCAAACAAACACATAGTTGTGTTGTGCACACAGCTTCTGTGCTTTAGGACTGTGTAGGGGGATGTCCCAGCACAGTGTACCCCAAGTTACAAGTCCCTGACTTCAAGAAGTTTTTTAATGACCCTTCAAATCCTTGAAATGCTGCAGCTTTAGTTGCGAGTTCAGCACAAAAACGCTTAAAAAAACATAGTTGTGTTGTACACACAACATCTGTGCTTTAGGGTTCTGTAGGGGTATGTCTCAGCACAGTGCACCCCAAGTTACAAGTCCCTGACTGCAAGAGTTTTTTTTTAATCGCTCTTAGAGTTAGTTTTTGCAAGATCGTCAAAAAGTTCATCTTAGAGTTAGTTTTTGCAAGATCTTGGTTCTTGCCCTTTAATTTTTAAAAAGACAGGTATTTAAATGCCTCAGCCATCAAACATAATGGCAGCAATCAAACCACTTGTTATACAGAGAGGCAGCTGTTCCCCATTTAGCTGCAGGCTAGTTCCTGACCATTGAATGCACTTCTTAGTAGAAGAATATGTCAGTTGAAAAACACTATGTTTTACAATGATATATATCTTAGCAAGCCCAATGTTTGTAACTCAAAAGCAACAGCCACCTTGCAGTAGCTGCAAACAGAACTGTGAGTACCCCAACCTTCACCCCTGCCCTGATAGGCTCAGCCTGAGGGGGGGGG
Source organism: Plestiodon gilberti rubricaudatus (assembly GCA_026170595.1). Taxonomy (NCBI): domain Eukaryota; kingdom Metazoa; phylum Chordata; class Lepidosauria; order Squamata; family Scincidae; genus Plestiodon; species Plestiodon gilberti. The sequence goes on from JANXHW010000005.1 coordinate 115,516,629, forward strand.
GGGAGAAAAAAAACACCAGAAATAAGCCACTAAATCCAGCTCCTGCAACATGCAGCTAAAAATCAGTATATATTGCCAGCCACCTGACAGTTCCCTGCAAACATTCAGTTGAGGTTGGAGACATAATTCTGAGTACCCCAACCTTCACCCCTGCCCTCCACAAACTAGGCTCAGCCTGAGGGGGGAATAGAAAAAAAAACCCAGAAACAAACAGCCAACTTACAGGAACAGCATTAGATTACCCTAAGGATCCATGAGTTGTTTGAACAACGCCTTGAGTGTTTTGAGCAACGCTTTGTGTTGCTCCTACGTACAGCTCTGTAAAACTGATCACCTGCACCTGAGGTGTTGGAAACAAAGTGGATTCAAAAGCCAGGGCCCTGGCCATGAGAAAAAAGCCAGAAATCCACTCACAAATTATAGGAAATGATGCAATATGATGAAAATGGCTGCATAGGTCTATTCTGTTACCCATATAGCCCCAATGAGTTGTTTGAGCAACGCCTGGTGTTGCTCCTGCTTACAGCTGTGTACAGCTGCTCACCTGCACCTGAGGTGCTCCAAACAAAGTGGATTCAAAAGCCAGGGCCCTGGCCATGAAAAAAAAAAAAAGCCAAAGTTTCATTTCTAATTTCAGTGAGGAGGGGGTACCCTGCAACCAATTCCTACACCTCATTTTCCCTAAAAACAGTTATCTTTGCTCTTCTGGGGGGGTCAGTGGGGTGACCCTAGGACTCTGAAAATTGTTTTAAAAATAGTTTCACCTGTCTAATTTCCAAAAAAAAATTGGGGGAAGCCCTTTTTTAAAAAAACTATTTTCTTTCAAGCGTTGCTCAAAGCACTCATTGGGGTCTAATAGGTTTTAAAGATGACCTGATTTATTTCAGCATCATAAGCTTTTTGTGGACCACAGCTTTGTCAGATGCATGAAGCATTTAACCTCAATGGACAGGTTCATGGGATGAAAGAGGAGGGAAATGCAGGCTAGTCTAGTCTAGCCTGGTATAGTATGCATGTATAGGCAAGAGCACCCACAAAGGAAAGTTGTAGACACCATCCTAATGGATTTCAGAGCAAAGGAAGTTTCTCCTTTTCATGGCCTTGCTCATTGTATGGTTTTAATCTTTGGAATTGTAAGGAGGGGAAGCTTCATTGCCTGAGATTACAGGAAGCAATATTTGAGTGTACTTGCAAGTGCTAAAGAGGTTATTCATCTTGTTATTCGTCAGAACTGCGCCATAGGAAAGGAAAGGCAGCCTACAAATAGGGACATTTCAATACAGATTAAGGCGTTTATTAAAGAAAACTAGACAACAAAGGATCTGGTAAGCAAAAAGGAGAAAAAAAGCCCTCATCTAAGCAATTTACTTTTTTAAGAGATGATTTGTTACTCTTTTATTGTCTCATTATGATAGATAGATTTGGCATATGCTTGCTTTAGAAGTGGCCTGTCTTATCACACACACTGTTGTGTTTTGCTCTGCTAGTACAATAAAGCAATGCAAAGAGGCTTAAATGCACACTCACACACACACACACACACACACACACACACACAAATAGAATGCTCACAGTTTGGAAACCAGGCCTTACAAATCATTCAGGCTTCCTTCTCCCCCCAATTAATCACCTGTGAAAGCAGAATAAATATGTATTTTTCTTTCATCCCTAGGGACGAGAGAGAGAGAGAGAGAGAGAGAGAGAGAGCGCTCCAGTCCCTCAGCTTTCTCTAGAGATAAATGGCTCCAGATATTTCTCAGCATTCCTACCTCCTCCCTACAGGCTTATCAGGAAGGATAGCAAAAACACACAGAATTAAAAGTGCCTTTGGCTAACCAGTACACACTGGTGACCTTTCAGCAAATGGCAGAATATTTAGTCTAAGAAAAAAAAATAAACTTATAGATCAGGGTGGGTGGCCATTTCCCCATAGCTGACATTCCCACCGTTGATTCTTAAATAGGGCTGGGCGAGCTGCTGACCAGAAAATAGCATGACTGAGTTTTGAGTAAACATCCCCCCATTCCTTGTAGGCAAAACTCACTTGTCCAATACAACAGCAGTGGTGGTCCTGATGGAAGAAGGAATGTCCAATCTCTCTCTTTCCCTCTCTCTTTCCTCCCTCCCGCTCTGGTGTGCTGTGCGTGTTATAGGAAGAAGGGCACTGCTGTCTTGCAGGTAATATACAGGTGGGCCCCCATATCCACTGATCCACTATCCACGGTTTCAGTTATCCACGGATCGTGGGGGACCCCCCCCAGGCTTTTATTTTTTTCCCAGTAAGTTTCATTAAACAAACAGGAGAAGCAGCCTCTGGCTGCTTATTGCAGGCAAGTAGAACAAGACTAAGTCCTAGAGAGGCTCTGCAAAGTTAACAGAAACCTTGCAGAGCCTCTCTAGGACTTAGTCTCTGTAGCAGGATTTTTAAGCAGATGATAATAATGGAGGACCAGGAAGACTGGTGAACAAGGAAAAAGTATGGGTTTATTGTTACGCAGCGCAGTGGACAGCCCCCAGGAGGGGATGCTGACCCTTTGCTCCATGTGAGCACAGTTTTTATACATTTCCAAGCAGAATATCACATGGTTGCTGAGAATGTGCATAGTCAAGGAGGCATACAGGTTTCTACAAGAACTTTGGATTTACATTTTACAGAAGACAATAGGAACAATAGTGGGCTGAGCTAGTCAGAGGACTCCTTGATGGTCCTTGATGGTCCGATCACTGAATCCAGGGAGACTTAATTGAGTTAGCTCTGGGAGTCTCCCAGCTGCCAGGGCAGGGAGCCTTAATTGAGTTAGCAGACGCGTAACTACGGTGGAGCGCGTGGTTCAGTTGAACCAGGCGCCCACCGCTGCGGGGGCGGCGCCGGACTCGAGTCCGACTCGAGTCTCTCAAGTCCGACTCAAGGCGGCGCACACACCACTCACTCACCCGAGCGCTGCTGCTGTCTTCCTTCCCCCAGAGAGGTCCGTTGGAGTGAGCCGTCCGGCGGCGCGAACTTCCGCTGAAGGAGTCCAGCGGCGGCGGGGAATTGAAGGCACACACACACTCACTTCCGCTGAAGTTTTAAGGAAGAAACAAAGCTTGCTGAAAGAAAAATAAGAGCTGGGGGGGGGGGGGCGCACGCCTGCCCGCAGGGGAGGCAGGGTGGGGGACCCTCAGGAAACCATGGAAGGGGGGTTTGCTCCTATCCACGGTTTCAAGTATCTGTGGAGGGGCTTGGAACATATCCCCAGCGGATATGGGGGGAGTACTGTAGTTTTCTTGAGGACTAGCACCAACATCCCTGTCCCAGACTAGACAGGTACATTCTGTTTACATTTAAAGAGGGTGAGGTGGCTTAGGGAATCAGGGATTGGTAGAAGGGTAAACCAAGAATTCTTCTCTTGCTCACATTTAAAATCTGAGCTAGAGAGGAACTCTGGCACACTGGTAAGCCTTGCCTTTTCTTTGAAGTGATCCTGACAAGGACTGGAAGCTCATTTCCAGACCCATCCAGTGATCTTTACTGGTATCTCTATTCTGAAGTACGGTGTCTGCTCAGATGTGGGAAACTTACAGCGAGGAACTAATATCATTGTTCCTCACTGTACATTTCCCAAGTCGGATAATTCTTAAGTATTTTTATATTTTATAGACCACTTTTCAACAACAAAGGAATAGCTCATAAAGCTGTTTCCATAGCAAAATAAATCAATAAATGGTCATGGTTCCCTGTCCCCAAAGAAGAGCTCACAGTCTTTAGAAGATGCAAAAGAAACACCAGCAACAGCCACTAAAAAAGTTGGGAAATGAGTGGAAAAGGTGAAAAACGAGTCACTAACTCCTAATGGTAATAATTACAGTCTTTTATTATCCTACACATCCATTTCAATAACGCCTGTTCTTGTTCAGTGACTGTAATATGTTCAGGGTCAAACAAGACATGATGTTAATGTTCTTTAACAGTCACCCCACCCCCACCCCCGATTAGGATCAGGAGCATAGCCCAGGGGAGGGGGAATCCCTCCCTTTTTTTAGATGGAAAAGGAATTATGTATTTAACATCACATTTAGTTTGGCACTCAGACACAAGGAAATATGGACAAACCTTCCATCAAAATGTTATACTTATTTTGGACTGAACTCCTGCAGTATGGATTATCTGTAAAACACACACACACACACACACACACACACACACACACACACACACACACAGAAAACCACAAAAAACTATGCACGTGTAGCACAGGAGAAGATCAACATTTCTTCCTTGATGAGTCCGAGATTTGGAGAGGGTTCCTTCCTAGTGCCATGGCTCAAGCAATTTGGAAGTCATTCCTTAGTATGAGTGGATGCTGTACTTGCCTAATCTCACTCAAGTGGGAGGAGACTGTAGCCATTCAGTGGTGAAGGAAGGGCACTCTGCACAAGGCATCCATCTTTGTTATTACTCTACATCAGCGGTTCTCAACTAGTGGTACTCGTACCACCAGTGGCACTTCGGCCGACTGCTGGTGGTACTCAGACCACTGGAACCCCACTCCAATGTGGCACTTTTGGCACTCTGTTTTCACTCCCAAGAGGTTCCTGCCTTTGGACAAGCCTCTTGGGAATGCTGAGAAGGGCCCTCCCACCTGCCCAGAGTCTCCTACCTGCATTTTCTGGCCTCCGAAAGCCTGGACGTACCTGGCGATGATGTCATTGCCAGTCACTTCTGGTGGTATGCAGCAGGAGAGTGGTGCTGGAGGTGGTACTTGGCTGGGAAGAGGTTGACATGCTCTACATGCTCATACATACTGGGAATTCTGGAGCTAAGCCCCCCTAATTCAAATTAAGACCAGGTCTTTTCACTGTCTCACAGTGGCATCTCCCTAGGAAAGGTAAGGACAGGCATAGTTTACTGCGCTGTTATGCAAGCCCCTTTCATTTCAATGGGACTCACGTGGAAGAGACGGCAGGTGGATTATGGCCAATGCCTCTAGCAAGCTCTTTCCAAAGTTTCTTCACTTTGAGCACAACTGTGCTGTTGAGAAGATTAAGTGCTTTGATGGGGGGAAAGGGGAGGTCCCTGGGCCATTGTTTTCCAGCAGACTACACTCCTGGTTTGGGAGCCTGAGATGCTTCAACTTGACAACTTGGTGTAAGGCAGTAGATCCAACCAATTTATTTTCCTTTGACAGCCCCCAGTCTCCAGTTCCTCTCTGCTTCATGCCTCCCTTGCATTTTCCGCTTGCTTTTTTAATTGCAGAGGGCTCTTGCAAAATGGCAACAAGCCTTTCCTGCTGTCAGCCAAGCTTAATTACACTGTTGCCCATCGCAAGCACCAGAAGCAGAACAATGTTCTCCCTTGATTTCTCGCCCTCTTCCTTAGGCTCCATCTAAAGTGGGGATCAAAAACTTTCCTTGCTCAAAAACTGAAGTTTCAAGCTTATTTAATGAGGGAGAGAAACAAGAAGGGGAAACAGGCACAATCCCCAGAAGTGGAATGGTGCTTGTTCTTTAAAAGAGCTCAGCATGAAGAGCGAGATAATAAAGGGAGACAAATCAAGACATGAGAGGTTTGGCTATATTCTCTGTTATATACAGTATATATATTGATTACCTTTTCCCCTTTGGTAAGGTTGCTAGTGAAGAATCATGGTTCAGGCTGCAATCCTATACACACTTTCTTGGGAGTAACTTCTGTGTAGACATGCATAGGATTGCACTGTAAGAGACTGAGGTATGAGTCAGGATCCCATTTCTGCCATGAACTTCACCAGGTGAGCCAGTATGTAATGGTGAGAGTGCTGGACTTAGATTGGGGGCGACTGAGATTGAAATCCCCACCTGGTCATCAAACTCACTGGACCAGTCACCACTTTACTAGAACTTGGACCAGACTGCACATTGGACCAGTCACCACTTTTCATCCAAAGCTACCTCACAGGGTTGTTGTGAGGATTAGATGGGACGGAGACCTGGCACCATGTATAATGCCCTGAGATCCTTAAGTACCGAAGAAGAGCCCAGCTTGATCAGACCAAATACAGTCACAAATGTTTTCTGCGAACCCAAAGTAGGGATATTATTTATTATTATTAATTTGAAGATTTGTATCTTGCCTTTCCAGCCATGTGTATCTCACAACAAATCATGAAAACAGTACCATCAATTAGCTCTCCCTCTCACTGAAGACTTTTGAAATAGGGTTTCCAGATCTCATTTGGTCTTCTCCTCCAGCCCCAGCAGAACCTCCTCGGAAAGGGGTCACCAGCAAAAAAATAGGCAACAGATGACAGTTAAGGGGGGGAAGGACTTATCTTGCACTAGGCCACAGAACTAAAATGTCCTCCGGCTCCTGCCTCTTTGTCTCTGAAGCAGTTCCAAGTGGCAGGAAGTCTTGCTGGGGCATGATGACAACAGCAGTCCGTCCCCCCCTCAGCCTGGGTGATCTGACTGACCAAGAATGGTGGTGGTTAGAGCAGCACATCCAATGTAAACAGCCCTATCATGAAAATGGCCAAACTCAAATGACCCGGGACATGAGAACTTTCACTCTCCCCCCCCCCCCCAGGAATTCCATCAGTCTAAGAGCAACTCTCTTTGCTTCCCTCAAAATCCTCTTGTTTTAATTGTAATAATGACCTTTTAAACAATTTCTAGATGTTGTTTTTATTAGTTCTTATCAACTGTTTTTTACTGTTTTAAAATGTGACTTTTGTATTGTATTTTTTGTATGTATTTTCTTTTTTGTTGTAAGCCGCCTTGGGTCCCTTCGGGGAGAAAGGCGGGATAAAAATACTGTAAATAAATAAATAAATAAATATCTAACATAATCTAAAGGGAGGGGAATAGAGGCATATGTAAATAGGAGAAGTGCATTTATTCTAAAGCAAGTAACTGCTCAGAGCCCAATCCGATCCCTTGCCACACTATAGCATGTAGCCATGCCAAAAAGGCATGTGCTGCATCATGCATGCTAGGGGTGTGTGTGTGTGTGTGTGTGTGTGTGTGTGTGTGTGTGTGTGTGTGTGTGTGTGTGACCTGAAGGCAACCTGGAGATAATTGGGTAAAAAGGAAAAAGCATTTTTACTTATCTCCACGTAAGCCTACAGGCCGCCTAGGGGTCTCCTCAGACATATGCCAGCAATTTTGGTGGTGTATGTCCGAGGAGAGAAAAGGGACAGGGAGGTTTTGAAAAGGGGACAAGATCCAGCCTGTACAACAATTGCAAGATCCACCCTCTTCCTCCTCCTCCCTGCCCCAGTTCCTCCCCCCTAATGCCTCCCCTCCCGACCCATAGCCCACCCCCCGCGCTGGCTTACCTGCTCCGGTGCAGGCCACCGGCTGCAGCAGCAGGCCTCTGATGCTGCATTGCAGCAGCATGCATTGCAGCAGCAGAAGCTCAGAGGTGGTTGTGGCAGCAGCACACTCCAAATATCAGCCGCCGCCAATTTCCAATGGTGGGACAGTGTCCCGCTGCCATAAATTGAAGGATAGAATCGGGTCATAACTGGAGTGGTATAATTTCAAGAGCAGTGTAATGTGAATTGGGCCACTCATGAAAGATTATAGGAGCTATCTGCATATTTGTGGAGCACATCTTGCTCACAAGAGTAGCCATTGCTTCTTACTTGAGAAGCTCTTGCAATGGTACATTGCTAAGGTGAGTAGAGCATGACCAGTTATTTACACAGGTTAAAACTTGCAAAACATCTCCCCTGGATCATTCCCTGCAGCCTGATTTCGGCCCAAATTCCTAGTCCGTCTGCATGACAATTTTCGCACTGCGCTTGACTGCTAGCCAACCCGTATGCGAGTATATACAGCAATGTTGCGCTCGGGTGTACATCCTATCAGCATTCGCTTACAGGATGATGATACATCAACCTTATCTTGACAGCTGAATAAGAGCGACCATTTCTACTTTTCTCTGAAAGATACCATTCTGGTACAAGGCAAAATGATATGAACTAGAGTCCCAGATCTGGAACATAATAAGTACAGTGAAATCTTAATGAAATGCAAGACGTCTCAATCAATCCTTTACAGGACTCAATTTCGACTACAGATCAAATTACCTAGCCGAGCACATTTTAGAATCTTTCATATTTAAGTCACGCTAACTCTTGTGCAGTGAACTGAGTTTCATTTTGTCCAATACTTTCCTCCCTTCCCTACAGGTCTGAGAAGTCTGTTTGAAACTTGGTTTTTTAATACAACGTACATGATTGAAAAATAAGACATATACAAGATCTGCACTCCCTACAAACAGACGAGTGCATACAGAAAATATACCTTGGGGTCTTATATTGCCGGTACTTGAATATGTACAGTAGTTCTAATAGATAATTAAAAAAAGAATTGCCTGGGCTTCTTCAAATACGTTTTTCTCCTTGTGATCAGGAATGCTGATTGCCCAGTGCAGATAAACACTGCCGGGGGGGGGGAGTATGTCAGCACGGCTGTGGAGCTTACCAGCATGTTCTTGGGAGTCCTTCCCCACTTGCATGGAAGGTATGCACACAATTAGATCATTATATAGGGCTCTAGTCACTTCAAAATATTGCAAATTCGTCATTTTGTTCATTAAGTAGTATCCTGTATTTAGAGAACTGAGGCTCGGATTGGGACCAGGTGCTGCCGGAACTGGTGTTCCAGCAGTGCAAGGTCCTTTCAGCAGTGAGAAATGGTGAGTGGCTCCCAGAGACTCCGCCGCTCTAGGCAAGTTGGCGGCAGGAGCATGTTGTGGGTGGGGAGGGGGAAGGCAGTGGGAGGGCAGGGGTCAGGCATGGGGAGAGAGAGGGGGGGTGGATCTCAGTGGCTCTAGCATGTGCCAGGATCCCATCCCTTCTCTCCTTGGAGTCATGCCAGCTGTATAGGGTCCGAGGAGACCCATAGGACACCAGGAGGCCTACACAGAGATAAGTAGAACATATTCTTATTTCCTGATTGCTCCCCCATCACCATCAGATGCAGCTCATGCTCCAGCAACATGGTTGCATCATTGGTAATGATGAGGGATAGGATTGGGCCGAGAGTTACATATCATCAGGGCTGGAAGCTTGATCACACAGCCACATTCCAGGTAGTCAGGCAGGATGCTTATCACCACCAGAGGGGAGGCATTTTGCTTTCATTTAAGAGAAAGGTTTTGTATCCTCAGGAGCCATCCCAGAGCCTGAGTCTTTATAGGACTACCTAAAATCCTATTGGCTCCTGATGTCACCTGACAATTGCAGACTGAATAAGCAATGTCTCCTCTGGCCATTGGCAGCACCTAAACTCAAAGATAGCCAGGCGTTGGCTCCCTCTTCTGGCAAGCTTCTGTCGCAGGAAAGGGTAACCTCTGTCCAGCTGCACGTGCCGGCAGGAAGAGAAACGTTCGCTAGGCAAGCATGGTAAGAAAACACTAAAATCCAGAACTGCAACTAATATAGGTGCCATGATGACGAGGAGAGAAAGGTGCACTGCTGGGCTTTCATTGCCAGATTCCCTGCTTCACAACCCTGGAGCTTTAGGCGTCTTTGGTTCCAGGTCCACAAATCATGCCTTGGCCTCATGTTGTAGGCACCTGTCTTTATCAATTCCACTGATTTCCCCCCACCTTCCAGGGGATGAGTCATGCCTCTGTTTGCTCGGGACTTTAGAGAGGGGCAGAAGCAGCGAGGGAGAGTAGTCCTTCTCCTGGCTCTTCACTGTTGAGGCACATTGTACGTCTCAACGGAAGACCCTTCCCCTTGCCTGGGTCCTCTAGCCTGCACGTGGAGGAGGAATTTGCACAGCAGCAGAAAGAAACTGCATGAGTCTCTCCTGCGGCTTCTGACACTACTGTCTGTGGCATTTGCTGCACCTTTGCTTCTTCAACGCCTGGTGTAAAGTGGTCAAAAAGCCCCTTTCTTTTCCCAGAGTGCTCTGCAGGGAAGGGAGAAATCTTGAGCTGGGCTTTGGGGGAGACAGAAGTAGCAGAAGGCACCTTCTTCTGCCTCGCTCAACCTCCAGGAAGCTCAGGGTAGTGAACACGTTTATTTCTGCCCCCCTTGCTGCCCCCCTTGCCCGATGACATTTATCTCTGCTCTGTCTCTGCCCGATTACCAGTCTCTGCTCCTCCCACTCTCCAATGAAGCTCCGCACTCTCCTTCTCTCCACATGTCCTTGTCCTCTCTGTTCCCCTTCTCCCTTTCCAATTCAGGGCGTGGAAGGAGGAGAAGGAGTGGAAGCAAGCAGGGGGACAGAGATGCACTCCCCACCAATCTGCTGCCTGAGGCAACCACTTCAGTTGGCCTCATGGATGGGCCGGCCCTGCTTACCCATTACAGCCAAATGAAGTTTGAACCCAGGTCTTGCACAGTCTAATCTAACACTCTAACCACTACACCACAGTGTCTTTTGAAAGAAACACTGAGTCCAGAATACAGATCTCTTCCCCTGAGTTCTCTGCAATTTGTGAGGTAGTTGTAGTTGGGTAGTTGTAGTTGGGTTGATCACCAGAAGGGGAACGTTGGCTGTCATTGGTGACCTGGCAATTTGATTTGTGGGGACTCTGGCTCCTGGTCTACAGCTGACATTCTCCCTAGTTTATCATTTGAGGAGCACTGGAAGAATTTGTTCTGAAAGTTGTTGCTTGCGGGTCGTTCTAACTTCTTTTTCTTGTAAAGTATGCTGTGATCTTATATTCCTGAGTCATGAAGTGAGGAGTGCAGGTGTGGAATAAGTGCACGAAAAGCATTCGAAGCAGGCTTGTCTACGTAATTTCCAGGACGGAGGAGACAGGGACTGTATTAGCAGGCGATAAGCGATGTCAAGCCTGGGGTTCATTTGTATTGTTTGCTTTGTCCCAGCAAATTGCTTTGCACTCCGTCAAAATTTGTATTAGGAGACAAAGCAAATATTCAAGCCGCCAGTAATGGAGAACAGAGTTTTGCCTGTAATATAAGACTTAGCATGTCAAATGACCTGCACCATAATTGGATGGAACAGTGCCAAAGGAATTTTGGAAGAGTAATTGTTTCAAAAGGGAAAGTTTTGCTGAAATAAGTTGAATGGAATGAAAAGAAATGTCTCCGTTTAAAAAAAAAAAACTGCTTTTATGTTTAATTGGAGGGCTCCCAAGTGCGATTGCTCAAGTACAATGTGCTTTAAAGGTCATAGTGATTCCTTACATTTGTTACAGTATTCGCTTGAGGACTTCTGCGGTGCTGATTTGACTGATGGCAGCTTTTAAGTACAGGCCACCTGTTTAATTGAATAACTGGCCAAATGGCAGAACCAGGTATTCACTCAAAGCTAAATGGGACTGTAAGGAGCAGCCCAGCAGCAAACCCTTCCAGGAAATACCGGTAAATGCCTGACTCTTTTTCAAATGCAAGACGGCCTGGGCATTCAGTGCACTGCTGTCTCTGAGACCCGCTCTCCTCCAGAGAGCTGGTCGAGGCAAAGAGCTAAGCAAAGAGCTTTGAGCTAAGAAGTCCTAGGTTCAAATGTCACTTCAGCCACTAGGTGACCACAGGCAAAACTCTATTTTTGTTTCCTCACCTGTATGGTGGGGAAAATAATAGTCGCCTACCTTATAAGGACCAACCAGTTGTAAAGTGAATGGTTGTAGTGTGAAGGGATTGCATAGCCGATGCATCATGTACTGAGAGTCAACTCAATCCACAAGTCATCATGACATCTTTGTTGTGAGGATCAGCCCTGAGTATGCTTGAACTTAGGAGAAGTCAACAAAAGTGGCCCACCTTGTAGGGGTTGTCATTGGATCCACCAACGTATCTTGGATGCTTCCTTCCAAACATTTGCCCCAGTTTGCCAAGGGAGACCTGTGTATGACAGCCTTCCACATGTGTGGCTGATGTACATATGCATCCTCATCAACACTGTGGTGTTCATCTAAACCCCATTCAATTGATTGGATGCACCTTTTAATGTGGATTGAGATGGGAACCCCCACTGGAGGCCACCAGCTGCTATGTGTAACTGTTGCCCATGATGACCAAAGTCGAATCAGGATCAGCATCACCATGGATGTGACTCTGATGGGGACCATTTATTATTTTATTGATCGAACATATTTGTATCCTAGTGTTCCTCCCAGGAACCTGTGGCCAGAGTATATGGGAGTCATGGCATTTTAGCCTTACACCAATCCTGTGAGCTCAAAAGTGACTAGCCCAAGGTCTAGTCACTTGTGTTTCATGACTGGGTGAGGATTTGAACTCAGCAGTCTTGAACCCAACTCACGCCCAACACTCTGTCCAAAGTATACACCATGTAGTGATGTATATGCTGGCACCCATAGATGGAATACAATAAGTATGTACTGTACCTACTGTGTGCTTCTGTGCTTAGACCAGTAGTTCTCAAACTTTTTAGCACTGGGACCCACTTTTTAAAATGATACTCTACCGGGACCCACCTAGCTTTATGAGACTTAAAAAAGGTGATCTAGAAAGAAATATTTATTTATTTACAAGTAACATTTTATTTATTTATTTGTTTAAAAAAAACTCAGTCTATTGCAGGAGCTCAGCTGTTTGCAGGGTAATTAGCAGCTATGTTATAAACTGCAGGAGCTCAGCTCTTTGAAGGGCAGTTAGCAGCTATCTAGTTTTTGAATAGCCTCAGGGCTTGTGGCAATTACTTATCTGATCTTTACATCACCTGGGACCCACCAGAAATCAGGTCGTTACCCACCAAGTGGGTCCCGGCCCACAGTTTGAGAAACACTGGCTTAGACAATGCATAGTTAAATCTTGGAATTTGCTCCCACAAAGGCCATAGGCTTAGATTGCTTTAAAACGGGACTAGATCCATTCACAGAGGATAGATCTATCAACAGTTCTTAGCCATTATAACTAAGTGAAATCTCAGGGTTCAGAAGCAAGAAGTATGCTACTGAATACCAGTTGCTTGTGGTGGTGGTGGTGGTGGGGAATTAAGGGGCTATTGTCTTCATGCCCTGCTCATGGAAAGCATTTGATTAGCCAGTGCTGGAAACATTATGCTAAACTAGATGGATCTTTGGTCTGATCCAGCCAGGCCAATCTTACGCTGAAATCCTACCCAAACGTACAGTATGTAGAAATAAGTCCCACTGAAATCAATGGGACTTACTTCTGAGTAGACATGCATAGGATTGCACTGTCGTCTTAAACTGCAGTGGTTTTTACAGGACTATGCACAGAAATCCTACTAGCTTCAGTGGAACGGAGTATACCTTCTTGCAGCGCAATGCTATCCAACTTACACTACTGGTGTAACCAGCGGGGGAGGGCAGGGCGGGAGGCTTTGGAGGGGAGGAGAGATTTAAATCCCCTTTGAATCCCCCTTTGGTGGGGATTTGAATCCCCTTTCCGTTCTAGGGCCTCCCGTTCTCGCTGCACCACTGGCTACACCGGTGGTGTAAATTGGATAGGATTGAGCTGTTGGAATTGTATTAAATGGGAATATATGTCTCAGTTGCGGGAGGGAGGGGGAAGAGCCATTCTTTATGGGCTTCGCCTGCATTTGGCTTCTCCAGTTCTTTCTGGGATGGTACCTGACAGCAGCCTTTGAGATGATTAAGGTCCCTCTTTCTCAATGACAGTGAAGCCAAAAGGGGCAACAGGCTGCCTTATATACTGTATTGTCCTGAGTATAAAACACACTTCCCCCCTAATTTAACTTTTTAAACTAGGGGTGCATTGTATACTCGCACCCACTAGCGTCACTGCAGGGGGGCGGAGCTCCAAGTTCCGTCAGGCTCTGAGCCTCCGTTACATGACGGGAGAAAGCAGCCCCGCCCCCTCGCCTTTGGAGCCATTCCGGCCGACGAAAGCACTTTCTTTCGTCGGCCGGAATGGCTCCAAAGGCGAGGGGGCGGGGCCACTTTCTCCCGTCGTGTAACGGAGGCTCAGAGCCCGATGGAACTTGGAGCTCCGCCCCCCCTGCAGTGATGCCAGTGTTCGCACCGTTGCAAAAATAAAATAAAATGGTGAGAACAGCGTGAGACATTGCTGGAAGAAGCCGAGGCTAAGAGGAGACGCTTTGTCCTCAAAGCAGCTAATTGAAGTGATTATCGGGTGATTATCTATTGCTGCTGACTGAGACAATGCTGCTGGCTAAGAAGTCTTTGCAGTGATGCAGCGAGTGGGCTCCTTCTCTGCAGCGCACACACACACACTTCTAATCTCCCCTGTACAGGCTGTAACCCTTTCCAGGCTGCAATAAATTGTTAATTTTCGTTCTCTGCTCTGCTGGGTATCGTATCCTCTTGTAAAGCAAGATCACATACACTTTCATCCCCCCTCCCCAGGCAATGAATGGTTTAGGCTGCAATCCTGTGCACACTTTCCTGAGAGTAAGCTCCATTGAGAACAGTGGGACTTGCTTCTGAGTAGACATGCACAGGATTGCACTGTTCGTTTAAATCACTGGCATACATTTAATGCCAGTGATTTAATTAAAGTTTTTTAATAACACCAAACTTTAAGGGTGCGACTTATAATCAGGTGCGTCTTATACTCGGGACAAGACAGTACCGAGTCTTGACCCATCTAGCTCAGGACTAAGTAACCTGATTGGCAATAGTCCTCTAGGCCTTGAGAACAGAGATGCTCAGCCCTGGGGATTGAACCTAGGAGGAGCATCTGACCATCAGGAGTAGGGCAAAGCAAGTGCCCTACTCCTGTGTTAACCCCCCCTCCCATGATCTACAGTGCAACTGTGATCTCATAGGTACTGTTGAAAAGATCTCGCTTGGGATCAGATTATAATATGTCCAATTTGGCATGGAATCCTGTGAGATTTGCTGTCATGTTCTGTCAAATGAGGTGTAAGTATGTCGGCCTTGTTTGGGGATGAAACACTTTGTGTGTTGTTTGCATTTGGAGCTTTATGCATATCGTTGTGAACTCATATGTGCATGAACTTTGATTCACTCTCTTTTGAAATTGTGCAGTGCTTGACTCAGTGCAATGTCCCTGGGCTTTTGCTAAAGAGCACAGTGAAGCTGGTTTTGTGTGGAGGTTTAGGGTGTATATGTTTGTATCTAAAATAGTTTTTATTATTTAGCTGTTGATATAACTCATGAAAAAAGCATGGGAGGAATGATAGCAGTTGATTCATCATTGTAGTCCCCAGCTAGGAAGGCGACAGCTTCTTTGCAATAGTAAATAGCACCTTTCCAGAGGGCCAGAGTGGGTGTTGACCCTAAATGTTTGGCTGCCACTGAATCGAACAGCCCTGTGCCTAAGCCTTGTTTTCAAGAAACACTCTCTTGTTGCACAAACATGGGGAAGAAGGGGGAAGTGGATCAGGGGGGCCCTTGATGCCACCTGGCCATTCCCACCATCAACCTCTTGGAAGAGTGACAGCATGGGAGCTGAGCCACCCAGGGTATACAGTATATGGCCAGCAAGTGTGTTCATGTTGGCCTCCACCAGCAGGGGGAGTTTAAGGGCTTGGGGGTTGCTCTCTCCTACTTTGGTTAGACTTCACTTTGGGTTGCCCTGTACTGCCTACTTTGTGTAAAGAGCCTGCACGGAGGAAGGAGTGAGATCGCTGTGTTCCAATCCTTAGAGCACAGTGATCTGGCTCCCTCGCCTTGCTCCACTGAGTGCTTTAAAAGAGCCCAGTGGGGGAAAGGAGCAAGATCGCTTTTTCCTCCACACAGGAAATCGCCCTGGGAGCGATTCTGGCATGCTTCACATTTCCTGCTCTGATTCAAGAATCCGTGTGGAAGGAGCCAGGTAAGGGGGGGGGGGGGAGATGCTGCCTCAGGCAGCCAAACAGCTTCAGCCGGCCCTGACTGCACCCTAGTTCCATTTAAAGCTCTCTCTCCACTCCAGTGGCGTATCTCAGGTTTCATGGCTCTACAACGTTCCCTCTGTTTTCATGCAAGCTTCTGGCTTGCAGAGAACTTCCAAAGGAAGCTGAGCTCTTACTTTGTTCCAGGCAGGCTTGTTGCCCATGTGACCCTCACTGGCCGAAAGCCAGCTCAGCCACGCAGGCAAGGAGCATCGGAGGGTTTGCCGAGGGCTGTGCTGTGACTTGCATTATATGTCCACCTGTTGGTTTTAGCCAGAAAGCAAAGTAATGAAAATGAGGCAGGCAGACAGACAGACAGACATGTCCTTTGCACCTCATTAGGCTATTGAGACTAGCCTTTGCATCCTCAGGGAAATGGGATTGAGGAAGCTGTTTGGTTCCATGGTCAAGTTTGATTCTTAACATGTTAAAATGTGCTCAAGAACTTGTTTTGGCTTCGATATAATTGCATTCCTTGGCCATATTAAGTACATAAGCAGAGAAGGCAGGTTGACCCAAATGGCTTCCAAATAGGAAGGACTTGCTACAGCTGCTTCTTTGAAAGGCCTTTGAAAACACAGTTGTCCAACACAAAATCTGGAATAAGCCAAGCTAGATTTATGCACGCATCATATTTTACCCATTAAGTGAAGGAATCTGGCTACCAGGCACACAAAACACGGTGCCAAGGTTGAGACAGTTCCCTCTCTCATCAGTTACTAACATGGATCTAAGCAAGCACTGAGCTTGGATTCAGTAGCTCGGCTGTGGTCATGATGCAGAGACGCAACCAGGGTGTGTGTGTGTGTAGCAGCAGAATTCAGCTTCTCTTGATGCAGAATTTGGATTGCCCAAACACAAGATTTAAATTTTATTTATTGTTTATCCTTGCTGCAGAGTAATCAAGGAGAGTTTCTGCCCTTTTTTTGAGGATAGTTCTGTGACAGTAATAATTGCCTGGCATCCCAATCCTATCCCCCACCATTGGCGCTGATGCAGAAGGAGCAGCACAGACCATGAAGGGTAGACTTGTGTACTATATCAACACATTTCACAGATGCAATTGTCCTGTTACCATATTAGTAAGCCTCCAGGTAGCAACAGTGTGTGTGTGTGTGTGTGTGTGTGTGTGTGTGTGTGTGTGTGTGTGTGAGAGAGAGAGAGAGAGAGAGAGAGAGAGAGAGAGATCTGTGATTGCAAACACCGCCCACCGCCCCGTTTATGAGCCACAGGACCAGTTGTAAGCTCCTTCTGTTTGAAAAACACAAATAGATCCTCTTGGTTACTTTGAAACCAAAGGCATGATGTCCTGAATATACCACGCACTGGGAGATGGCAAGGGTGTGAAAGGCTGAATATGTTTCAAAAGCATGGCCTTTGGTTTCATCATGGCCTTGCATTGCGCAATCCCTGCAGCTCTCTCAAAATCTCCCAGCTCCAGTCAATAGTCAAGCTCCATTTCTGGTTCAGAGATATTTAGGTCACGGAAGCCTGGCCCATTCCTTTTCATTACCGAGCCCAGCATTAGATGTTGGGCTTCCTAATTGGAAGCTAACCAAGGGAGCCAAGGAGCAGTAACCCCACCACCCCCTATTCTCAACTACCTCCATACTGCTCAGAGTGGTAGTATCCTCTTCAATTAATTTTCGAGCATGTGCCGAATTGCTGCAGTTCTAAGTTCTGCTCTTTCTCTTCCTTTGCTGTCACTCAGCCTGTCATTCATTCTTAGGCAGAAGGAGAAGCAACGGGAGCTAGAATCAAATTATTTTTAATGAGCCCTGACACATCCTGATCGAGGCTGTTCTTCTTAGCCAGGGTTAAGTGTCAGGGCGACGCGGTGCCATACACCAGATTTTGTCAGAAAAAGGAAGAGAGCGGACAAAAGCAGCCCTGTGTCCTCTCAGTGTGGCCTGACTTTCAAATGGTCTGTTTTGCAAAACAGGAACGCAGCAAGTCGCAAGCCATCCTGGAACAATGGCTTCCATTCATTCATTGTGATTTTGCAAGCCACAGCAACAGTTGCTCAGCCTTATATGGTGTGCTGCTGGCCCAGCAGGAAAAGGGGTGGGAGGAGGAGTCACTAACACAAGAGATTGTGATGGCCACTGGCGTAGATGTCTTTCAAAATGGAGTTGACAGATTCATTGATAACGATGGGTCTGTCACCAACTGTTAGCCACCATAGCCAAGTGCCACCTCTATGTTCAGAGGCAGTATACCTGGGTGCTAAATACTAGGAGCAGTATTTGGCTCCCCCTCTCTCAAGGTATGCTTAGTAACCATTCCACTTGGCTGTATTGTGTCTACTTGATTGTCCACAAGGCTGTATCTTCTTCTATGTGCCCTGCACCTAGAAAATATCAGTGGTAGAAGAAGGAGGAGGAGGGGCCATAGCTCAGTGTTTGAACATGTGCTTTGCATGCAGAATATCTCACGTTTGATCCTTAGCATTACCAGGTAGGCCAAAGAAAGAGCCCTGCCCCAAAAACTGGAGAGCCGTTGTCAGCCTGCACCAGTGACATCGAGCCAGAGGGGCCCATGGTCTGACTCCGTCTAATGCAGCTTCTTCTGCCCCAACACAGAAGAAGCATCAGCATCTAATTGACCACTGTGAAAAGACAGCACTCAACGAAATGGACCTCTGGTCTGTTGCAGCAGTTCTACAATTAAGTCTTTTCATATGTTGCTAGTCAGTTACAGCATCCTCCCAAGATGACCTTTTAGGCCAGTTCTGGGACCTTTTCCTTCTCCAGAACCACGAGGAGACTGCAACAAATTGATATGGTGACCACACTGGAAAACAACATGTATGATTCCATAACAGATTGTACAGCCAAGAGTAGTAGGCATGGATGAGCAAGGGAGGATCTGGGGGGCCTTGAATCTGGGGGGCCTTGAGAAACGGACCTTTAGTAGGCACTCAATGGGGCACAAGGAACAGAGGATTGGATTTGAATGGCTTAGACCTGGACTCAAACTACTCCTTGCAATGAACTCCCTGGGTGACCTGAGGCAGTCTTTCAGCTTCCCTAAACAGGGTTTTTGTACTGATCTGAGATCCCTGGAAGAAGAGGTGCAATGTGATGCGTATGTAATACCGCTGCTAACAGGGCAAAGAGGCACCTTTTAAAGTGGTATCCTCTTATATTTAGCAGGGGGAGAGCAACTGTCCCTCTTTGCCCCAGCGTGGCATCTTTTCCAGTGGATGTTGCTAGTGTATCTTCTGTATTTTTTAGATTGTGAACCCTTTGAGGACAGGGAATCATTGATTGGTTGGTTGGTTGATTTTATTATGTAAACCGTTTTGTGAACTACTTTTGTTGAAAAGTGGTATATAATTATTCTTAAACAACAACAACATCCACCATCACTTGAGGTTAGGACCAGGTGGCATGGATCATGGTCTGGGATTTGATTTTTGTGTAGCTGCAATCACTCCACGCGGATTGTAAAAGAAGGTACATGAAAGGAGCCCTGGTAACCCAGGGACCCAACGCAGCTGACTGGGACCAGGTGTGCTAAAGGCTGGCACGTGAAGATTGGACATATCTACAGCACCAAAACTCTGGGTCTCCCTTCTGTGACGACTTGGGCACTGAGATGGCCTCTTTGGTGATGGGAGCTTCCCAGCCTCTGGACCTGGCAGATATTTCAGAGAGAGAGAGTTTCATTCTCTGAGGAAGATTGCCGGTCGGAAAAGTGAATTTTCCCTGTTCTCCTGTGCCTTTATTCTTCCTCTTGTTTGCTCAGAACGAAGTTCCACTTCTGAATTCTGGCTCAATCATTTCTAAAATTGGAGCATACACAGTTTGCCACAGATTTCAGTTCCTATAGTTCATTTTTCTCCTCTACTTTACTGATGCACTGATGCGTGCCTTCATAAAACTGCAAAGAAAGCACACTTGCTGTGTTTGTGTGCATAACTGTATCAAGATTCATCTTGTGCTGTTGTGCATGAGCATTCCTGCGCATTGGCACAACATCCCACAAAAGAATCTTGCTACAAATACCTTCAAGACATCGAAAACTGTAGCAAATTGCGCGTGCAATATTTTTGCATAAAAACAACAGCACATAAAATCAGTCAGCAATTTTTTTTAAAAAAGTGCCTATCCAGAAACAGCAGTAAAACATCAGCTCTGCAGCATTCAACTTATAAATGGAAAACAGCATTCAACTTATAAATGAAAAAAAAAAAACCTGGAATAAAAGTGTTTTGGTCCCTCAGTGAAAGGCCTGTGATGTGGGAACTCAGCGCTACTTCTGCTGAGGCTCTTGGAAGGAGAGATAGAAGGAGGCCTCAGAAGGCAAGCAACAGTACAAGGGAAGGGGCAGACGAAGAGGGGTGAGGGAGAGAGACAATGCCAAGGTGCTGGGAGAGCCCAATTATCATGCGGGCTGCCCTTTCAGCAGCCAAGACAGAGCACCTCTCAGCTGCTGAGCTGTGAGGTGATGCCTCTGCAGAAGCAGCACTGCTGAAAGGGCAGCCTGCGTGATAATTGGGCTCTCCCAACATGATAATTGGGCTCTCCAATATGTTGAAAATATGGTCAAGATTTGCATATTTTCTCTTGTCATTTGC
This sequence comes from Plestiodon gilberti rubricaudatus, assembly GCA_026170595.1. Taxonomy (NCBI): domain Eukaryota; kingdom Metazoa; phylum Chordata; class Lepidosauria; order Squamata; family Scincidae; genus Plestiodon; species Plestiodon gilberti. The sequence goes on from JANXHW010000005.1 coordinate 115,536,967, forward strand.
AGCTAATGAGTTCCTACATTAGAACAAAGTGCTTATTTATGGCCATCATCTGCTTAATGACTTCCTGCTTAATGATGTCACTTCCAGCCCTCAGCAGGCACCAAGAATGCTATTCATCCCGCTGTATAAAATGAGTTTGACAGCCCTGTGTTAGGGTGTGCAAAGCCAGTCTGCCTATGTTGTCTATTGAACTTTGACTGCTGATTCAGGCTCCACACTGGAGTTAATAGTGTCGTTACATACCCGTATTGTCCCGAGTATAAGACACACCTGATTATAAGATGCACCCTTAAAGTTTGGTGCTATTAAAAAAATTTAATTAAATCACTGGCATTAAATTGCAACAGCCTGATTATAAGACGCAGGCCTAGTTTAAAAACTTAAATTAAGAGAAAAAAGTGAGTCTTATACTCAGACCAATACGGTATTTATTAGCTGAGTTCAACACCATTCCATGGAAAGGCACCTAAAACAGGCCTGCAACAGGGTTTCTCATAATCCAAGTGATGGGGTGGGGGTGGGGAGTCTGGAGACTGGATTGCCTTTAAGATAAGAGTGCACAGTTAATTGACTGTGCCTTGATGCAAGGCATTGCCCATGATGACCTGTCCAATTTGTCTAGATTCCTCCCAGGTTCTCGTCCTGACTCCACTGCACAGCTGCCAGATTTTGCCCTGACCCAGCAGATTGCCAAGCTCCACCTTCCATTTTCTGCCTTGGCTCCACCATAATCAGGCCAATGTCTTTAAAAAAAAAAATCAAAAGTTGACACCACTAGCTGAAAAACCCACATACAAATGAAAAAGGGGACTGTTCTTCACCAACCCATAAGCATGGAAAACACCACCAACAGTCCAGATGGGAGAAACACAGCTGGTGGGAGAGGATTCGAAGGGGGCCAAAGTGATGGGTATGTACAGAAGGATTCAGCAGCCCTCTCTCACCCACCACTCATCTGCTGTAAACCATCCATTCTCCCTCTTACTCCCACTTTACAGTTTTGCAACAGAACCTGAGATCTAACACAGGGATCTGCCTCCTTTGGACCAAAACACTTTCCAGGTTATGAAGGCCTCTGTTTCTCCCATAAGCCACAAGCTGATTAGCATTCCTCCGTAGATATCCATGCCTAAGGAAAAGAAAGGCACCTTTGATTCAGCTCTGGTACACGTTCTTAAATTATTCCGGAATGAAATTCCTTGAATTCTGAACTCACACACACACCCGCCCCCCTGCTATTACCATGGTTCCTCAGTGTTTCCTTGATGGGAATAATGTCTTCTAAACAGGCTTTCAGGAATGCAGCTCTTGTATCTCTTAAGGAAAGAGAAATGGCAGTGATCAAGGATAAATTGTCAGCAGGCTTTTAAATCTGCAGTGATTTCTCTTTCCCTGTTTCTCTATCGTTTTCATCATTGGCATTCTCCTAATCTTTCGAGATTGCCCTTCATTTTCCTCAGACAGTTGGCTGCCTTCCTCTGGAAACTTTTTTTAAAGTCATATTACTTTAAATATTTCAGCCAATGTTCAGTCCTCCTAAGAAATGATGGATAAGGGCCTGAAGAGGAAGTTGAACTTTCTCTCTTGTTCACTCTCTCTGAATATATGAAGTGATTTTTCATTTTTTTCCTTGGGTCTTCAAAAGCAGGAGGCAAGGGCTCTTTTATCATAAAGGCTGCACAGAGAGAGACAACTTGTCACCATAAAGACTTTTCCACGGCTGTTCAAGCAGTGCAAGTCCAACAGTCAAATGATTGTTTTAGAAAGTGGCATTTTCCCAGAAGTTTGGATTGTCTGCACTAAAATCGATAAAAAGTACACATCTCTACAATCTACATTCTGCAACAGGAAATGTTGAATTCTGCAGCCTGAATAGCAAATTAAGAAAGCTGGCATAGTTTCCTTATGTTGCATAATTGAATCTGCTTCTCCTGTTCATGGAGAGGAGCTACACTGACAGAGTGTACAGAGGAGCTACACTGACAGAGGAGCTACACTACACTCTCCAGTGGCGTCGCTTCGGTAGGGGCGGGGCTGTAAGTAACGCTCCGTCGTAGTCTCTTTACCGAGCGAGCAGGAAGCAGCCCCGCCCCCTCACTGTCGGAGCCAGTCCCCTGCGGAGAAAGCAGCAGGCAGGGTCTCTTGCCGGCTGCTTTCTCCGCACGGGAAAGGCTCCGACAGTGAGGGGGTGGGGCTGCCTCCTGCTCGCTCGGTAAAGAGACTATGATGGAGCGTTACTTACAGCCCCGCCCCTACCGAAGTCATGCCAGTGACACTCTCACTTATTGAAAATGTCTTCTTCAGTATCACATGCAGACTCTGACATTTCACCAGACCTTGGACACACAGTTGCAAAGATTAGCTTTGTGTCTAACTGTATGTTTCAGCTGTGAACATGTTTTGTGACAGAATGCTTCATGCAGGCATTTCTGTGCACTGGCGTCGCTTCGGTAGGGGCGGGGCTGTAAGTAAAGCTCCGTCGTAGTCTCTTTACCGAGTGAGCAGGAGGCGGCCCCGCCCCCTCACTGTCGGAGCCTTTCCCGTGCGGAGAAAGCAGCAGGCAAGAGACCCTGCTTGCTGCTTTCTCCGCAGGGGACTGGCTCTGACAGTGAGGGGGCAGGGCTGCCTCCTGCTCGCTCGGTAAAGAGACTACGACGGAGCTTTACTTACAGCCCCGCCCCTACCGAAGCGACGCCACTGTTTCTGTGTCCAAGTAGTTTTACAGCAGTTTTACAGCAGCCTGATTCAGGCTGCAATCCTATACACACTTTCTTGGGAGTAAGTTCCATTGGACACAATGGGACTTACTTCTTAGTTGACCTGCATAGGAGTGTGCCGCCAGTAAATGCACAGTGCTTTCAGGCAATACTTTGCTGCTGCTGCTGCTGCTGCTGCTGCATCCCAAGTAAGTATCTACAAGTGAGCTTGGTCCAAAAGACAAGCTGAGATAAGATAGATACAGATTTGTAGATACTGTAATCTGTTGGAAATAAATAGTTCTTAGTTAAGCACTGTAGCAGCTCAGTTTGTTTCTGTAATTTTCACAACACGATAACCTTCACAATCACAAGGGCTAGAAATGTTGTTAATGAGTGCCAAGATTCTTAGGAAGATGAATTCTCTAGCCAATAGTCCATTCTAGGCCTTTTCTGGGGACATTCCTGCACTTCCACAGAATCACAATATATCATTCACAGCTCAGCCTTTTTAACCCATAGTGAGACCTTTCCAGAATTTCCTCACTCAGCGGTTTCCAAACCTAATCTGTTCATTTTGACTTTTAGAAGAACTATAGTCATTTCAGTTAAAAAGGACTTTTCTCTGTGGCACATCAGTGTATCGTAGGAATAAGCTTAACACCTGCATTTTTCAGAAGTGGCCCAAGCTCCAAGGTTGCCCGATGTCTATATCACACCGGCCACTTTTGACCACACTGCCCTCTACTTTCTGGATCACTGTCCAGAAGAGAGATCCAGAAGTGATGGCTGCAGCAGCAGTTTCAGATGCCACCACCACCCACCTCTTCCTGATAGCACTGCGGAGACTGGAAAGCAACCCAGAGGAGTGGGGGCAGCCCAGCTTGAGAGAACAGATGGGTCAGCTGGGTCAGCCCGCCAGTCTGCTGCTTCCAGCAACCCACCAAATTGATTGCTTTAGCTGATTGCTTTACCACCCGGGAGGGCTGGCCTTGGATATTTTAATGTTTGCTGCGAAATAATGACTAAAGGCTAAAGCTGTATGATGCCTGCCTCCAAGAATGGCCAAACCAATGCTGCTGCCTGATGTGTCACTGCCCGACGCCTCCCCGCCAACAGAGAAGAAAAGCAGCTATTTGACTTAGTTCCTTCCTGCATGATCCTCTTGATAAAACAGGAAGTGCAGTTCACGCTGAGAACTCCCAGTGTGCACAGCACTTCCTGTTTCACTTAAAGGGACATCAAGCCAGGACCCAGGCTGCTTCTCCTCACTTCTTCCTTGTGTGGTTCCTCAAATGGACCATGCAAGAAAGGAACTAGTGGGGGCAAGCAACGCAGCTCACCACTGCCCACACAGGTTTTGTTTTTGTTTTTTTGGTGTAGGCAGCAGCAAACCAGTTCACTCCTCTCACTCTTTCCTCCTGCAGTCTGACCACATGAGGAAAGAACGAGGGGAGCAGCTAGCAAAGTGGATAATCTCTTGCTTGCTTGCTTGCTTGATTTTAGTGAGTGGGAAGCCAGTCAATGTGGCTTGCATCTGCAGTGGGCTAGAGGGAGGTGGTGGCAGACTTGGGGTGAAGAGCATGCCGAATACTGCTCCTCCCACCACCCACCCTGAGGCAAGCTGCACCAGGTTGCTTCATAATCTGGCCAGCCCTGCTTGCCTCCAAGGCCTTAAATCATCTGGTCCTTTTATAGCCCTGTTGAAACAAGAGGATTAGCAGAGCTAGCTTCATTGCCATGGAGGTGCTACAATCTGGCACCCCCCCCCCCACCCTGACTGCATGTCTGTGTCATAATGCTTCTGTCTGTGGAGGGGGGGGAGGAAAGTCAGTGCCCAGTGCATGACACAGCCCCCTTCACACACAGAGAGCAGTGTATGAGCTGTTTTTCCATGGAATCCTCCCACAACCCTGGAGAGTGTGCCTTTATGAAACAACTGCATGGGCAAGGCCAATCACATGGGCCTTTTCCTCCCAATCAACACTTAGCCTGAATGAAGAGCAATGATCAGTTTGGAAAGATCACACAATTGCAAATGAAGCAACCACAGAGTCAGAATCAATCGCACTTTCCAGCTCTTCCTCCAGGTCAAGTGATGACTGGGTAGAAAAGACCCCTGTGATTGGACCTGTGCTTCGTGATACAGAGGCATTGCTACGGTGGGGGCGGTACCATAAGTTGTGCCCCATCCTAGTCCCCGTTTACACGCCGGCACGAGGCACACCCGCCCTCTCACCATCAGAGCCATTCTGTGCGGAGAAGGCAGCGGGCAGGGAGTCTCCTGCCAGCTGCCTTCTCCGCATGGAATGGCTCCGACGGTGAGGGGGCGGGGCCTCCTTGTGCTGGCTTGTAAACGGGGACTAGGATGAGGTGTAACTTACGGTACCACCCCCACCGTAGCGACACCTCTGTTCTGATGTTTCAACACCATGGGAAGCTGCTCCCTGGCCGCCAAGAAGTAGGTAACAACATGTTTGTAGTGCCTGCAATTTTTTCAGGGTGGTGGCTGCCTTTTTTTCCCCTACACATCCCTGGAACAATGCTGTGTCCCTGGGCAGAATGGGTGTTCAATATGGTTTCTGCCAGGTGATGTTGCACATTGGAGCCTCTGCTGGTACTGGCACAGGCAGTGGCAAAAACTACTGTAAAAATAAGGGTTTTTTCCTTTAAAAAATGAAAACAAATTGCAATGGGGGGTTATATAAATGGACCCCCATTCATGCCTATTTGTTCAATTAATTCCCGCCTATTTGTTTTGGAAGAAATGGCACTTGAAGTGAATGGTCCCCACTCAGGTCACATTCCATTCATTCTGAAAATGAATGCACACACCTAAAATTAATACAATTTTAAAAAATATTCAGCTTCACAATAATAATAATAATAATCCACAAATATAGCAACAATAAAAATAACAACAGTCAATGTAATAAAATAATAATCAAATCCACCAACTCCCGTCAGAGTTCAATCCTAGGCATGTCTACTCAGAAGTAGACCCCACTGAGTTCAATGGGACTTGCTCCCAGGAAAATGTGTATAGGATTGCAGCCTGAGTTACCTACAAGTGGCCTGTTTCAAATTTGTGTAGCTTCATTTGTTCATTTTGTAGGTTCATAAAATGTGAACATTTTAATGTATTAGACATTTTAATATATTTATTAAACGACGGAGATTCCTGGCAAGATGCATATTTTTAACTCCGAGATTTTGTAGGTTCATTTTGTATTTTTTTTGTAGGTTCATTTCCAGTTGCCCCAAAATGGGCACGTGTCCAGGAGGTGAGGGATAGGAAAAGCATTCTAGATTAGAACGTTGTCATGACAAAATCCTTTTCTGAATGGCGGTTTGTGATATTGTATGGAATTATCGAGGATGTTTGAAAAATTGGACGTGTCACTAGATGACAGAGACCAAAACTAAGAAAAAATGGAAAGGAATGGAAAACAAGGCCCTGATCCATCCAGCAAAAACTGGTTATTGCTAAGATGGCAATTGTATCCACAATTTACTACCTGAAAGAAAGCCACGTTGAATACAGTGGGACGTACTTCTGAATAAACACATGCAGGATCTGGCTGGACATCCTGTTGAAACAAAGTTGCTGTGGCTGATTTTAAGTCCCATCACTTTTGCTGAAGTCCAAGACTGAAGTCCAAGATTTAATTGTAGCCAAGATTTAATTGGAGCCAGAAGCTCACCAAGACACCAAAGCTTAACTCCATAACAATATGTCACACTCTTCAGGCTCAGAGTACCTTTCTTTGAGCATGTGCAGAATGTGGTTTGCTCATTACCACCTAAATGACCAGAGCCATTCATTTGAGATTAGAAGGAATTGCTTCTCAGCCAGAAGCCAGGAGTGACTGACAGGCTTGGGCCCCTGACATCTCTCATTTTGGCCATTTAAGCACTAGTTATGAACCTACGCAGAGGTGCTGATTTGAAAAGAAATCCCTCGGCGTTCATCTTTGTCGAGCTGCTCTGCAAGTGGAGTGGAAAGAAAAGGCTCTTGAGAAACTGAATTGTGTTAAGTTTTTATTTCTGCTGCTATTGCTAACCAGGTTTCCAAACAGTTGTCTTCCCCTTGCATTGTAAAAGAATGCTAATCTCTGCCAAGGTGAAGGGGTTGGCAGTGGACATCAGTCACACTTCCAGGTGGAGAAACACAGAAGCTTTATCTTCCTGAAATCTTTGGTTATTACACTAAATGCATAAACGCTGCTGTGAAATGGAGAGGCGTCCCAGATAAGGGAAACAAACCCTGCATAATGATGAAAGGGAGTTGAGCATCCTTCCTGAGCAAGGACTAAAAGGATTCTGGTGAGCCTTTTTCCCCTTCTGTCTGAAATTGCACTAGAAGGGACTGTGAAAATCTGTTTTCTCTATTATTATTATCAATCATCATCATCAAAACTCTGCATTCTATTATTAAGCAGGTTGTTTTATCTGTTGTGGTTATTTTCTCTCTACTAAATAGGAGCTGTGCCCCACCACCACCACCACCACCACCTGGACTGGGATCATGACATGAGGATGGCTCTCTTTGCCCCCTATCTGGATCACCCTCCACACCACCACAACTGGTTTTTGCTCCCAAAGAAAAGCTTCAATTTTTGCCATTTCCTCCCAGGGCAAACAGCAGCCATGAAGGGGCCAATCCAGACTGGGGCCATGGGGGTCATGGGTTAAAAATTCCTCTTCCCTGAAACCATGGTCCCAATCCAGATTGTTCACCATGGCTCCTATTAAGAAGAGAAAAGTTTTATACATGTTTGGTCCCCAGATGTACAGAAGCCGATGGCAGTGGCGACGTTACAACCCCCCCATGCGGGAGCCCGCCAACATGATGGCCCCCCATATCACGCCACAAGCTACGCTCTGTGGGGGTGTGATGTTATTATTGCGCGCCGTGGCACAGCTTGGAACACACACACACACACACACACCGCTGTTTTGGAAGGTTTTTCAGAGCCAAATGGCTCCAGGGCGGGCGGGCAGGCCGAAACAACGACGAGATCGGCAGCAGTGAGGCATGCAAAAGGCAAGTTCACCCCCCCCCTTGCTGCCACGTGCACTTGGGGCCCAGGGCCCCCCTGCTCCTACCCTGACGACGCTTCTGCGATGGTTTATATTCCGCAGTAAAAGAAAGGCACTCTCCAGACCTATCAAATGTTCTTTATCAATGCAGTGGAGCTGAGCAAACATGAAGGGAGGATCTTTAGGGTATTAATATAGAGCCTTCCATGGTTTAGCAAATCTCTCAAGACAGAAAACATCTGCTGGATTTGAACCCCTGTTCCCTAATAATGTGATGTGTGATGAGAATCAGTTGAAGAAAAGCAAAGTTCTCAAACAGGCTAGTTTTCAGCTATGAGTAGAGAAAACATTCTTAACCAAATGTCTTCAGCCAAGTCTTAATTTGCTCCAAGGAATATGGGTTTGGAGGAAAAGCTAGGATTCTCCCCCCCCCCCCCGCCCAGATAAATATTTAAAAGAATTCACTGCAGGAAATTTATCTTTAGTAGCAAACCAGTTCTGTCATAACAGATTAATAAATGAGCAATTTTACATTCATATGTAATTATGAGTAATTAGAAAAATGTATCTAAGATGATGCTTAACCGAGCCTTGCCATTCATAATTCTTGAATATCTCAAGTCCTTATTTAGGATGAATCAGAATTTTTTTAAATTACTCAATCACAGCACACTTTTGGTTACCGTTTCCACTAGTAACTTTCCGACGACTGATTCCTCATCTTTCCTTTCCTCCTACCATGATTCACCATATCTGTTTTTCAAAGGTTTAGGGGGCTCTGAATGGTCCTGGAGGCACAGACTGTCATCCTACTGATTGGGCATTTGCCTAGGCATAGGATAAGGCAGGGTATAAATTTTTTAAATAAAAATAAATAAATACTGGTTCTATTTTTGAAAGCAATATCTTTGGTCTTTCAGGATACATAACACTAGCAAGGCTGACTTTAAAAAGAGATGATGTTACATTTCTTATGCATGGATGCCATTTGTATTTCAAGAAAAGAGAATGACTCCACATCTGGAGTATTGTGTCCAGTTCTGGTCACCACACCTCAAAAAGGATATAGTTGAATTGGAAAAGGTGCAGAAAAGAGCGACAGAATGATTCGTGGGCTGGAGCACCTCCCTTATGAGGAAAGGCTACAGCGTCTGGGGCTTTTCAGCCTAGAAAAAAGGCGCCTGAGGCACTGGCGTCGACTGGGGGAAGCGGGGGGGCGGGCCGCCGGGGGGCGTCGTGTATAGGGGAGATGCGCGATCCCCCCCACTTACAGTTTTTAGTTGGAGGCGGGCCCGCCCGCCCTCCCCTGTGTCCGTTCGGCTCCAAAATGAGCCGAAAACGGAGCGGTGAGGGTGCTCTGCTCCTGCGTGTGACGTCACACGCGGGGGCGGAGCCTCCCCCTTAAGGGCGACGCGCGACCCCGCTCTAGGGTGTCACGCATCGTAGCGACGCGACTGGCCTGAGGGGGGACATGATTGAGACTTATAAAATTATGCATGGGATGGAGAGAGTGGATAGAGGGAAATTCTTCTCCCTCTCGCACAACACCAGAACCAGGGGACATGCACTAAAATTGAGTGGAGGGAGAGTTAGAACAGACAAAAGAAAATATTTCTTTACCCAGCGTGTAATTCATCTGTGGAACTCCTTGCCACAGGATGTGGTGATGGCACCTGGCCTAGATGCCTTTAAAAGGGGTTTGGACAGATTCATGGAGGAAAAGACCATCACAGGTTACAAGCCATAAGCAACCTCCTGGTTTTAGAAGTGGGTTTTCTCTGTGCCAGGTGCAAGGGAGTGTCAACGGGAAACAGGTTATCTTGTTGTCTTGTGCTCCCTGAGGCATCTGGTGGGGCCACTGTGTGATACAGGAAGCTGAACTATACAGGGCTTTTGGCCTGATCCAGCAGGGCTCTTCTTATGTTCTTATGACTCTTACAGCCCAATCCTAACTAACAGTTATGACAGCAGAACAGATGTTCCGCTGTTGTGAATGGTCATACAGCGGCACTTGCAGGGCGCTGCCGGCAGCCACTTTGGAGCTGCTGCTGCTGCAAATGGTGGTGGTGGTGGCAGTGGCCCACTGCTGCTGCTGGCTACCCGTGGGAGCGCAGGTAAGCCAGCAAGGAGGCTGGCAGTGGGAGAAACGAGTCAGGGAGGGGAAGGAACGGGGACGTTTCTGGGAAGTGAGGAGTGGCCAAATTTGCAGATGACACCAAACTCTTCACGGTGGTAAAAACCAAAGCAGATTATGAAGTGCTCCAAAAGACTCTAATTGGGCATTGGGCAACCAAATGGCAAATGCAATTCAATGGACAGAATACCATTGGCCAATTGCAGGGGAGCAATACTCTTCTCACTCCTGCTTTTGGGCTTCCCAGAGGCAGCTGGTGGGCCACTGTAGGATGCTAGACTACTGATCCAGCAGGACGTTTCTGATCCAGCAGGACGTTTCAGATCCAGTCTGATCCAGCAGGACGTTTCTTATGCTCTTATGTTCAGTCCTGTTGGGGCTTACAGGTCCAATCGTATGTACTAACTGCTACAGTCCCACAGTGAACCTTCCTAAGAGAAGGACAATAAATGGCCGGGCCAGATGCAATCTCATAACATTGTTCAGTACTGTATACCAGATGCCAATGATTGTGTCCATTGTGGTTCAAAGTCCCTTGGGATAATAAAAGAAGGAATGTTCTCTGTTCCTGCTTCCTCCACTTCCCTCCTTTTTCTGTGTCATATTCTGTGTCACTCTGCAACAACTTAATAACGGTGATGGTGGCTGCTGCTCAGACAGCGCATTGGCCTAATGCAGTGGTGTCATGTTCTAGTGTGTGGCCTGCAATACCAATGCAATGATCCAAGTTGTGGATCTTGACTCTGATTCTGCACAGTACCACTGACACAGCTCATTTGGACAAGGGCATAATCATGCACATGTTCCCATGAAAAAGGAACACCAAGGCAATGTGCCTGCACCTGCTGCTTTTAATTTGCTTCCACTGTAGCTTTAGAAAACCAAAGGACAGGGACCAATGAGCTTTGAAGCTCACTCTTTCTGGTCCATCCAGAACCTTTTTGCAGCCAGCTCTTTGGAGACTGCTGGCACAATCTTGCTTTCCAGAAGTGCCAGTGCTGCAGCCTCAGCGCCGATGTGGAGTGTCACAAATATGCTGTAAAGCACATTGCAACACACGGAGGGTAGGCAGTGCCGGCAGGAAGGTCTGTGTCACCCTGCTGGCACTGGATCCCCAGGACAGTGCCATGGAGCTGGTAAGTTTAGCTCTGAGCAGTGGAGGGGCTGGGGGAAGGCAGGGAGGGAGCATAATGGGTAGAGGGAGGGCAGAGACGTGGGTGGATCAGGCCTGGGGGGCGGGATTAGCATCTCTGGCGAACGCCCTAACCTATCCCCCCCCTCCCAGGTCTTTTTCACCGACACGGGGCTTTTTGGTTCTGTGCCACCTCGCACAGATTTGAGTAGCCCCATTGCGGCTGCCAAAGCTTTGCCCGGGGTAAGGGAACGAATGTCCCCTTACTCTGAGGAGACCTCCAGCCTGCTGTGGGCAGGCTTAGGATGTAGCGTGGGCTGCGCGGCCCTGCTGCATGACACCCGCTTAGGATTGGGCTATGCATCATACACACAGCAAAGATGAGGCTAGGTACCAAGGCAAGGGCTTCCACAGCAGACTCAGGAAGGGGAAGGGCCATAACTCAGTGGTAGAACGCCTGCTTTCTAGGCAGGAGGTCTCAGGTTCGATCCTTGCCAAGTTCAGGTAGGAATGGAAAGGACTCCTGTCGGAAACCCCGAGAGGCACTACCAGATAAAACTGTGCTAGGTGGACCGATTATTCAGTATAAGGCAAGTTCATCCATTCACCATTCCCATTGGCTCCATTAATGGATGCTTCCTCTCATGGGTAGGCTTTCCAGATCTCCAACCGGAACAGAGTGCTAGACCTTTAGGAGAAGGAATGTGGGCAGGTGTAGCTTGTTAAACCTTAGAGCACAATCCTAGGCATGTCTACTCAGAAGCAAGCCCCATTGTGTTCAGTGGGGCTTGCTTCTGAGTAGACATGCCTAGGATTGTGCTCTAAGGCTTAACAAGCTACACCTGACCACATTCGTTCTCCTAAAGATCTAGCACTCTGTCCCGGTTGGAGATCTGGTAAGCCTATGGCCATCTCCAGCCCCAACACTTTCAGAGGATCGGGCTGTTTAATGCTGCTGTGTAATCATTGCACAGAGAAGCACGAAGCATGCACAGTTTCACCGAGCCAGTGTGCAGCTTCAACCTGCACTCTCCTGTTAACGTAAGAAAAGTGTGCCATCTTGTGGAAAACAGAACACATCAATCTTCTGATTTATTCTGTTGCATGCATGATTTGATCAGCTTGCCCCCAGGTTAACATTTAATTACGTTGCGCAAAAGGCATGGAGAATAATTGCAGGTTGTGGGTATCAGTCAACATTAAATCCTCTGTAGGGAATTGCTTTTTATAACCTTGCCTGTTACAGAATCGTAGAAATGGGGCACAGGAGTGAACAGGGACTCGCTGAGTAGAAGTGAAATGTTTCAAGGTCATGCTCCCTGCCCATGTGGATTTGAGAATATAAGTTTAGGCAGTGGCATAGCTAGACTGGCGCGGAGGCAAGTAGTTCTGCAAGACTCCGTTACTCCGGAGTCAGCGGCCCCTCCCCCTTGCTGTTGGAGCCATTCTGGCAGCAAAGGCAACACACAGGACACTCCCCTGTCGCTGCTGGAATGGCTCCAACAGCAAGGGGGAGGGGCCGCTGACTCTGGTGTAACAGAGTCTTGCAGAACTACTTGCCTCTGCTCCAGTCTAGTTTCACCTCTGAGTTTAGGTGCCTACCGCCTAAAGAAGCAGCTTTTCAATAGAAATTAAAAAGAAATCCTCCTTCCTTCAAGGCTGTTTCACACATTGCATAGGGCAAACCTGGTCTTGGTGCTAATGGGGGCATTTACATTTTATTTATAGTTCCTCCAAGGAGGTCTACATTCTCCACTGCCTATTTTATCCTCAAAACAACCCTGCGAAGGACGTTAGGCTAAGAAAGAGCAACTGGCTCAATGTCATCCAGGGAATTTCATGCTCGTGTGGTGATTTGAATCTGCATCGTCCCCCTCCTAGTCCCACCCCCTCCTAGTCCCTCCTAGTCCCACACCTAGTCCCCAACTACTACACCTCATTGTCGCAAGTAAATATTTTTCATGTGAGTACTGATAAAACACCCCCGCCCAAGCTTGATGTGATGGTAATATGGTTGCATCAAGATTCTTTTGAGCAGTACATTATCATTGTGTAGAAGCACAAGCACAATTTCAGTGAAACACCACACAGTCATACAATCATGGACAGATTGCTGTTTTATTTATGCATGTGTGCACATCACGAAGAGAGAGAGAGAGAGAGAGAGAGAGAGAGAGAGAGAGAGAGAAGAAAATGGCTGTTGGGGCAAAAATGTGCATACTCCAATTCTCAAATTAATTTTAGAAATTCTCCTAGTTAAATTGGAGTTCAGGAGTACTGGAATGAAGGACAAAATGAAGCAGAGACATAAGAGGCTATGGACAGGCAAAAGTCTAGAAGGATAGCAGTGATGGGGACTCGAGTCAAATGACTCGACTCGCAAGTGTGACTTAGCCACTTTTTCCCTGACTCGTACTCGTACTTGTACTCGTGACCCACTGACTCGCACTCGCACTTGCACTCGTGACCCACGGGACTCGTACTTGACTTGCACTTGTGGGGGTAACGACTTGCCATTTCCAAGTCATTTTTCTTTAATGGCCGGCATCAACGCAGGCAGGCAGGCAGGTGCAATGGAGATCTCGGAGGAGGAGGGCAGCAGGGAGGAAGGGTTTTCAAGGGGGTGGGAAAGCAAGCCTGGCTCTGAGTCCCCCCTTTTGTTGCTGTCTGTTTGGCATTGGCCACAACTCCGAGCGCAAGGGGTGGGGAGGAGTGAGGGAAGGCGAAGCTGTCGCAGCAGTTCCTCCTCATTGACCAAAACTCCGAGCCCAAGGGATGCTTGGCTCAGCAAGGGGAAGGTGCAGGGAGGGAATAATAAATGGTTTGAATGTAGACACGCTTGTTTTTCCCAAACCAGATGGGTGGTGACAAGACTGAGAGGTGAGGGAAAGGGCATAGGGGGAGCCAAGTGAGTGCTTTAAAAGTCTCAGAGGTCCACACACACAGACACCCACCCACCCCATTTTCAGGGGAAAAAGCCATTTTCCCCAAAGTGACTCGACTCGTGACTTGTGACTCGTGGTTTCTGGCCTTACTCGTACTCGACTCGCACTCGTGCAAAAATGACTCGCACTTGACTCGTACTTGCTCAAAAATGTTGACACTGACTTGCACTCGGACTCGCACTCTTGCAAAAATGACTCGTACTCGCACTCGTGACCTAGTTACTTAGATACATCCCTGAAGGATAGTAAGAAAAGGGCTTGGTTGTACAGTCTAGGACCCCTGCAGGTTCCAATTGAAATAGAAAGTTTGGGGCTGGCAAATATACAGTGTGGAGCTGGTCTCAAAAAGTAGGCAACCTTGTTTAAGTTCTAAAAGTTCTCAGAAGTCAGCATTACACTGTAGGAGGCATTCCTCAGAGCACAATACTGATAATGATGTGTCTTTTTCGACTATGAGCTATTGTGCCCTGTGTGGAAGGAGAGATCTGCAGTGATGGTTTTCCACAAAAGGTTTCCTGAGGACAGAGAGTGACACTCTTCCAGTTTCTCTCATCTCACATACAGATTGGAAGAGAGGTCGCTTCTAACTTTGGCAGTTCCTGAAGACTGGAGAATTTGGAATGACATTTGAGTTGTCTCCTCAAGATAACTTCTTCTTTTTTTTTTAACTTACAAACAAGTTAGTCTCTATGCAAAAGAATTAATTGACACAACTCTGTGTCCAGAATGCCAGCATGCAGAAACCAGTGGAGGATCATGTCGGTCTCCCAGAGTATGTACATTCATCCACAAGAGAGCTTCAAGAGGAAACTCCAGTGTGGAACGGCTGAAATATGAGACTTTTTCAGGAGGTTTGATTGTATTTGCAGAGCTTGAAGCAAAACCTGGGGTTCCTGTCACATTACAGGGTTAATTAAATTAAGTTGCGCTAGAAGAATTTTGTTGTCACCAGTGATGGCAGTTGTGAATCACATGTGTATATACTGTATATAATATATCTGCCAACTGAGGATGGTACATCATGCATCTGATGAAGTAGACTGTAGCCGTATGGCTGGCGCATGTCTGCATGCACCCGTGTCGGTGGATCAGGTCCAGGAAGGGGGATAGGATGCGGCACGCACCAGCACCCCACCCCCTCCTGGGCCCGATCCACCCATCCCACCCCGTCACTGTCCTTCCCCACCCTATTAATCCCCTTCCCTGTTATACCCCCATTACACCCCTTCCCCCCTTTCCTGCACCGTTGGCGCAGAACTCACCAAGTCCCACCAGCGCTGCTCCTTCTGAACGGTGGCTAGTGGAGGAGTCGAAAAGCAACCACATTCCCTCTCTCTGCTTAAGTGGTTTTAAAGAAAAAGGCATCATGTCTGGATGGATACCTGACAACCCAAATGCCTTTCCTAGATATGCAGGAAAAGAAACCCTTAAATGCTTTCTTTGACATCTCATATCCTTGTCTGTGTCTTTATCTTGGCCATTGGCAATCTGGAATAGTCCAAAAGTTTCTTCGTCCAGATCTGCATAGCCAGAAGAACACTGACTGTCTTGCTTTGAATACCTCCTGAATTTCGTCTAGAATTGCTTGGAGTCATTTCACAAGCCACTTGCGGCCTGTGAAGTCGACCTTGAGTCTTGATCAGGACATTAATTCAAAACAGCTTCCAGGTCCCTCGCCACTCACAAACCTTCTGGCTCAGTCAGAGGGCACATACCTTGCATGCACAAGATCCCAGGTTCAGTCCCTGGCACCTCTAGTTGGGGCTGGGGAAAGCCCCCTGTCTGAAGCCCCAGAGAGCTACTGACTGTCAGCCGAGACAGTACTGAGCTAGACGGACCAAAGGTCTGATTCAGTAGAAGGCAGATTCACATATTCACTGATAAAGAGAGGGAAAGGGACCAATGCACTGGGGCCAACAAATGAATTAATATGAGGGGTCTGTGACCCAGCTTCTTATATCCTACATTCTTATAAATTTCAACTCAGCCAAGTAACCATTAAAATATCAACAACAGCTTCTTCTCTTCAGGAATCAGCCCTGATAACCACAGATTTACAGTCCCACAATTCTTACACAGTTTTTGAGAATTTTTGCAGCTTCATAGTCCAATACCCAGTGGCATCACTACGGGAGTGCGGGGGGTGCGGACTGCACTGGGTGACACCCTCAGGGGGTTGATGCCACCAGTGGCCAAAAATTGTGAAAATCATATTATATATTGTCCAATGTGTAATATCATACAGAATGCAATGAAACAAACCATTTTGAATTATCTGTATTTTATCAAACGTTATGGCCAAATAACCAGAAAAATAAAACACAACTGCCTTATGTAACAAAAAGTGGATTTCCTTAACTCAAAACAGACCAATGAGACTGATTGTTCCAAGAACCAAGTTGGTTGCTGATTTGTTGGGGTGACCTGTACTGTTATATATTAAAATAAATAAAGTTAATGGGGGGGTGACACCATGAGTTACCGGACCAGATGTCACCAACCCTAGTGACACCACTGACCAGGAGTGACTAGCAGGTTTTGATCTTTCTGAGAATCTTGCCCTCACTGTTGGGATCTCACCACCTTCCCACTGAAATAGATCTTCAGCTGCCTCCATGGCTTTCATTCCTGTCATCGAGGAAGATCTCATCCTTGGTAACCTTTACAATATTGAGAAGAGACTGGAAAATGCATCCACTTGAATGCCACAACAGTCAATGAGAGGTGTGATAAATTTACTAATTATCCCGTCTGTAAATAAACAGCTTTATCTAAAGCCTATTCATCATTAAACACTATAATGAAACTGTCTAATCAGATGGAACAAAAATGATTACAATGTTCTTGAATTGGGTGCTACTGAATTAATTTTACGTGATTAACCAGAAAAGAAAATACAGTTCAAATTGATTTTAAGATTATGCCAAAAGAGTTTTAGGTCCTAGTCATCAGTTTTAATGTGTAGATAGCTTCAGTGTGAATACCATGTTGTGTTAACTCATTCAAGGGTTGAGCACAGGGTTGGCATGTTATTGACCTGGGCATTACCTCCTTGTCCCCCAAAATGGGGAATGTTAGTTCGGCCTGGGCTCATTAGTTCAAAACATCAATGTCTTCTTCAGTCATCATGAATGGTATGAGTCATCGAAGGCTGTAGTGTCTGTTCCACATAGTCCTTTTAAAAAGAAAAACTAGGCTCAGGGGAGCTCTCTCATAGCCCTTTTCATTGGTCCCTCCTTTCCAAAAACCTATCCTGACAAAGGGCAGGTGGGTGGGTAGGTGTGGGGTCAGATGGTGCGGGTTACAACTGCAGAGGCCTCATTTTTCACAGCTAGACATGCCTGAATTCTTCTTGCTCAGACATGTCTATACCACCAGGGAGCCTGGATAATAGAGTTTAGATGCTGTCGTGTGCCCCAAATGTTGCACCCCAAACTTTACTCCTGGGGGAGCAAACTAGTATTCCCTTTAAGTAGCTCCAATGTCCACTTTAGGCAAAGTTAGCTCCTTTCCCCTTTCAGTTGCAATTGTGTGTCAAAGAAAACACTGAACTCCAAGGCAACTATTTACAAGATTTATTACTTTTCCAGCAATAAATGTCCATTAGCCCTTCCCGAGCAGATAAGATTCTACTTAGCTAACGAGGGTCCGTTTCATTATTGCCCACAGCTGTGAGAGTTCCAATCAATGCTGATTGAGTGCAGCTGCGAGCCACACCCACTGCATTCAAAGTCCCAGCTTCATCTCAATTAACAGCAACACCTGTGGGCCACACCCAATTACTTGCAGGTGTGCTTCCACCCACGCAGTCCTGGGTGGTAACCCTTTGTGTCCCAGTCCTGTCAAACAGGCAATCCTTTAACCCCTTCCTTCCCGGACCTGTCAAAACAGGGGACCACTGCTAACACCACTAACTCCTCGCCAATCTTCCGCGATTTCCACTACAGATGCCTTTGTGCTTAACAGAAGCATCCAGACTGAAAACTCCTTGTACCAGGCTCTCCAGTAGAGTGGACAACAAGACTTCCTGCACCATTCCCCTTTACTAGAGTAAATGTTGGAAAATGGAGGAACCAGCAACAGGGAAGGCTGTTTGGTGGCAAGAAGTGCTGGCCTCACGGTGTGCCACTATAGGCAAGCCTGAACTTTGGAAAGGTTCGGGCTCGGCTTGTATAACTTGTTGTTTTCTGAAGTGAAGGAGTTCATGTCTAAAACCTGCCAGCCCTGAATTCTGGTGCTGTTGTTAATTATTATCAGCCCTGTATTAAAGCTACGCATTAATCAGACACCATTGCTTTCCTTCAGTTCAGTATTGATGGGCTGCAACACGTTCCTTGCCAAGTACAAGCTTCTCTGTTAGAAACTTTCCTTCTTTTAAATAGGTAAATGCAGGAAGACTTTGGGGGCCTATTTGTCAACTGGTCTGATTTGATGCGGTGTGAAGCGTCTAAGCAGTCAAAAGATTGTGACCATATGCCGTTTTGCAACAGAAGTTTGTAAAACTCATATTTCTCATTTCTTTTATGATCAAAATATGCGCTAACATCTGGAGATTATGGTCCTGTGGCAGCCAGGATGAATACTGTAACACGAAAAAGTACATTGCTTGCTAATTGTGAAACTGAGTTTAAAACTCGTAATTACACTGTTTGTATAAATGTTTTAGGCAATCATAACATTTCCCCCCCTTTCCTGGTGTAATATCTCCTGCTAACTGTGATTTTTCTTCTCATTTATTTACTAAAATTAAAATCCGCAGCTGCTGCTTCTCATATCTGCTAACAGCGTTTCAAGACAATAGCTGTTCTCATAGAGAATGGTGTCTATATTTTATCTTGCTTAGTTTCAATGAGGGGAAAAATAGGGATGCACAAATGTTAATCAATAAGTTACGGCCCAATCCACTGCAACTCCCTGCGCAGCATTGCAGCGGCACCAACGTAGCATCCGCTGCATCCTGTGGGGGAGTTTTGGCCTCCAAAGGTCTACTCTAGGTAAGGGAACATTTGTTCCCTTCCCCTGGAGTAAACCCCTGCTGTCCAAGTGGATCAACTCAGACCTGCACCAGCGGTATTGCTGGCACAAGTCTGCATGGAACCGGAAAGGTGGATCAGCCCCGGAAGGGGGTTAGGATTTGGCGGGCGCTTCTGCTGCCAAACCCACCTGATTCCTGGGCCCAATCCACCCTCCTCTCTGCCCCATCTCCTCTCCCCTACCCTGTTCCGTGCCCTTCCCACCTCCCTCCCGGCCCCTACACGGTCTTACCGTTTTCAGTGGGTGTCTGTCAGCAGCTGGTGCATGAAACTGGCTGCTCACCGCTTCTGGCAATGTCCAGTCCACACACACTGGTGCCTTTCGCAACGGCCGGAAAGCGCGTTATGCCAGCGGCATAGGATGGGCAGCGGCATAGGATCGGGCTGCCCATCAACTAAACCTTTAGTAGACGAATCAATGAAGAAATAAAATTAATCAGTTTCACTGTGAGGACACACTTATCTTGTTTGAGGGTGGTAGTTTAAGACTATTTTAGTTATGGTGCTATCAGCAGGGTCAGGCTCCAGGATCTAAAAAGCTGGTGACCCATTCAAGAGGACTAGAAGTGGTGAATGATCCACATTAGGCAAGTTTCAGAGCAACAGACTAAGATTAGAGGGGGCCAAAGACAGCTTGTGCAGTCAAAGTCAGGCAGAGGTCAAGATGCAAGATAGCAGTAAAGGACCAGGAGAACCAGAAGCAAGTACATGGCCCAACAGAGCAGAAGCTTAGAGAGAGTCCTCACACCAGAGACCAATGGCTTAGACTGAGGAGCTAGCTTTGAGGCCAGGACTTCATAGGTCCTGGTGGATCAGGATTGGCTGTTGGATCAGCTAGCAGTGTTCAGGCAGTCTAGCACTGCAGCTTCAGTGGTGGTCTTGAAATCTAGAGCCTGGTCTAGGGTTCAAGACCACCATCAGTCTTGCAATAGGAGGAAGTGAGGTGCTGAGTTCATATTGTAAAGACGTATAGAGTGAAACATTTCGAGCCCCTAAGAAAAGCTATATGTAAATATGTAGAGTTGTTGTTGATGATGACGATAATGATAATGATAATGGTTTTTTAACAAATGGCTTTTAACAAATGTAAATATAGGTGACCCACTGGGGCTGTTTGTTTTAATTGTTTTAATTACTTGTTTTTAATTATTTTTAATGTATATATGTATTTTAAGGTTTTTATCTGTAAGCCGCCTTGATTGCCCTTGTTGGGAGAAAGGCGGGGTAGAAATTCTTTAAATAAATAAATAAATAAATAAATAATAGAGTGTGTTAGTTACCTTTCTATGAAAAATAGATACACTCAAGGCAGCTCAAAAAGAAAAATAGACAAAAGATGCAGCAGACTGGAAAGGTAAACACAAAATTAAAAGTGTTGCGTAAAGGATTGCATAACATGCATATTAATTCATTCTGGATTGTCTTTCCTAGAATACTCACAGGGTACACACAGTTTCCCTCTATCAAAGCCATGTGGTTAAGAAAGATGCTCTGGAAAACTGCCGACCATTCTTTCGATGAGTAGTTATGTATTAGAGAAGGCAGTTAATGACTTGTGGCCAACAACAGGCAGAGAATGAATCTATGTGTCACTTCATTAATTGGTGTGTTGACATAGTCGTTCTCTCCTAATGTATTGACATTATTAAGGCGACTCATAATTAGCAGTTAATGGGGTCCAGGCCTCCTCCTAGAAACATGGAATCCATTAGCCCTTACATGAGCTGCTTGCTTTGGATGGATTTCTGGGTGCCCTGTACCATGCAGCTGATTCAGGCTGAGGAGCAATTCCTGTTGTCACCAATATCAGCTCCTTCTGCCGGTGACTAGGGAGGCTGTCGCTCAAGGATGTGAGCTCTTCGTTGCTTGGCATGTGAGCTTTTGCCTTTGCCCATGTCACAACTTGGCTCTGGGCCTAGATTGATAGGGAGGCCCAATTCAGACATGCAAGAAGCGGAGGCAGAGTCAGGTCCACGATGCCCATCAATCAGAGGAAGACGTTTAGACAGGGCCAGGCTGGGGTTGAGTACCAAGTGAAGCAATCAA
The DNA here is from genome assembly GCA_026170595.1 of Plestiodon gilberti rubricaudatus. Classification (NCBI taxonomy): domain Eukaryota; kingdom Metazoa; phylum Chordata; class Lepidosauria; order Squamata; family Scincidae; genus Plestiodon; species Plestiodon gilberti. Next base: position 115,557,996 of record JANXHW010000005.1, read on the forward strand.
GTAGAAGCAGGATGAGGCAAGACATGTCTGCTTTGCTCTTCAGTTGCTCAGAGAGCTGGGCTGGCCTAGAGGCAAAGCTATGATAGAGTCATGGCGTCAACTGACAGTACTCAGCCAGGCATGCCACTCTAAAGGGTGCCCTTGGTTCATGAAGTTTCAATCCCTCTGGCTTGCTGACAGGCCAGAATTTGGGAGGCACAGTGGGTAAGGCACTGGGGACTGGCCTCTGAGAGGCCAAATTATACCCCACACACACACTGTTGGCCCAATCCTATTGGAGCTGTACGTCGCCGGAATGAGCATTCTGGTGGTGTACGGAGCTTTTTGGCTTTCGGAAAATGCAACATGCTGGAATGCAGAGTCTGGCTGCAGCTGCAAGCAGTGAGAGCATGAACCAGCAGTCTCCGGACACTGGCAAAGGGAGGTGATGAGAGCAAGGAGGAGGGCGGATCAGGACTGGGAAGGGGGCGGGTTTGGTGGCAGTGGCATCCAACAAATCCAAAACCTCTTCCTGGCCTCAATCTTCAGGAATCCATGTGGAATTGTGCCAGCTATGGAGCTGGCACAGGTCCAAGTAGACCCGGAAGCCTGGCACAGGCTTCTTACCCGAAGGCAAGGGCACAAATGTTCCCTTGCTCCGAAGAGGCCTTCAGAGGCCAAAACGCTGCTGCAGGATTCATCGCTGCATCGCTGAGCGGGAAGTTAGTTAGGATTGGGCTGTGTCTCTTCCAGCCCCCTGCAGATCTAACAGGCTCCACATCCGGCATATCCAGACTCTTTCCATCAGTTCAGGCTCCACCCCGTTTATTGTATTTAGTCTTCCAGCCCAGAAACTCAGGAGATCAGGCCCATGTTGCACAGTGTTCTTAGAGACTTGCAAACAGAACCAGAACAAAAATGGTGGCAGTCCTACTGTTCTCATTATATAAAAAGGTAAAGGTGACCCCTGACAATTAAGTCCAATCGTGTCCGACTCTAGGGTGTGGTGCTCATCCCCATTTCAAAGCCGAAGAGTCAGCGTTGTCCGAAGATGCCTCCGTGGTCATGTGGCCGGCGTGACTCTCCTTGCCGCAGCGCATAGCATGCAGCTGGAACACGGAGCACTGTTTACCTTCCCGCAAGCGGAACCTATTTATCTACTCACATTAACATGCTTTGGAACTGCTAGGTTGGCAGGAGTTGGCCAAGCAACGAGAGCTCACCGCGTTGCGGATTCGAACTGCCGACCTTTCGATCGACAGCTCATGGTTCAGCGGTTTAACCCACTGCGTCATTATATGCTTCATAGTAAATTCAAGTTTTGCTGTTGCATTATGTGCAAACAGCCTTAAGAAATGGAGGGTCGGCCATATGTGTCCCTTATTGAGGTTCTTTCAGCTTTCCCCCAGCTGGGGTCTCCCCTCCAACCACATCTTGCTTACATAAAAAGAGTGAAGTGAGCAATTGAGTGAGCAATTGAAGAAGAAGAAGCCTAAGTGGCTTTTAAATGTTTATTCACGATTCAGTTATCTTTTTCCCCACTGGTATGATTCCATTTATCCTGATAAAGAGCCACTTTCAGTGAGAGATGTCATATGGGGATGGAAAAGGCTGTGGATCACAGATGGGACTTGCCAGAGAGATTTTCAAGAACTGTTCTGTTTTGAATCTCCATCCTTCATTCTACCATATCAAATGTAAAGGCAGCAGCCAAGAGGGATTCTGCGGCTTCCGTTTAAAACAAAAAAGTGAAGAAATGCTTGAGGGAAAGCTACGACGCCATCGTATAAACAGATCTGGCTGCCACAAACAAACAGACTGTGGTGTATTTGCCGACTGCCGAGCCTTTCCTTGTGTCTCTTCGAAACTTGCCGGGAAGTTGTGTTCAGAAAGCCTGATCACTAAAGTTGGGACAAAAGGAGAAGGGGAAGGCAAAGGATGAGATAGTTAGACAGCATCACCGATGCAACGAACTTGAAAATGAGAGAACTCAGGAAGATAGTGGAGGATAGGAAGGCCTGGCGGGATATGGTTCATGGGATCACGAAGGGGTCGGACACGACTTAACGACTGAACAACAGCCAATGTTGGGACAAGAGCCATATTTCTTTGGCTATATGAATTTATTGGGGCTGAGAAGAAGCAACAAATAATCTCATGCAACTTCCCCCTCCCTTTCCCTAGGTTGCCCCAATGCATTCTGGGGCAACCTAGGGGAAGGGAGAGGGAAGTCAAGCGACCTGGAAGATGCTGTAGGAGTGCAATTTCAGTCTCTACAGCCCTGCAAATGGAACGATTTGCCAGCCAAAAGGTAAGGAATGCTATTTTAACCTCTTTTTTCAGGTTTTTACAGTGACCCCCCATATCTGAGTTAAGACAAATCCACGGATAGCGGGGGTCCACTATATGTTACACAGCAGGCATGGAAGGAGAGTGACTGACACCCCACAGAAGGAAGTAACCCACGAGAGAAGTTGTGACTGCCTTATGAACATCCTTCACAGGCAGCCCAATCCTGCCTAACTATCCGGTAGGTGGCCCTGGCCACCCGCTGGATCCTATCCCCATTCCCTGAGGTCTACTTGAGTTACTCGGGGGAAGGAGATATTCGTCCCCTTCCCCCGGTGTAATGCGGGGAGGCCCCAATGGGCCTGTTCAGATTTCTGCCAGCTATTTAGCTGGCACATTCCAAGAAGGTCATGTAATGGTGGATCCGGCCTGGGATACGGCGTCCGCCATCACCGACCCCCTGGGCCGGATCTACCAACCCCCGTCCTCCCTCACTGCCCAGACCGCCCCCGCGCCCACCGGAGCTGCACTTACCTTCTCCAACGGCCGCGGGGATGATCCGGCGGCGGAATGAGGCCGGCTGGCCTCCACACCGGCCACCCTTATTCTTAAGTCATTGCAAACGTGCTTTATGGCACGTTTGCGACTGCTTCGGGCAGTGGAGCGCTTGCTCCACCGCCCGATAGTTAGACAGGATCGCGCTGTGAGTGATATAGGGCCCAACCTAAGTCCCCCGCCAGTGATGCAGCCACGCCAATGGAGCGCGTGCTGTATCCTGCGTGGGGGGGGGGCAGTCTCTGGCACTGCTGCTGATTGTGGCAGCGGACATAATATGGCCATTTACGACAGTGGAACTAGGGCAGCTAGTTCTAGCTAAAATTAGGCTATTAACGATATATCCAGGTTGCAAACTGGCAACTCTACAGGAAAGCCAACGATTGGATTGCTTGTATGGACTTTAAAGATTAACATCAGTTAATTGTCTTGATGAAATATTAATTAAAATATACAGACAGCCCAGTCCCATGATCTGCACTGCCAGCCCTTGATCAAAACTGGCAAAAGACCCATCTGTTTAGAATTATCTTAGCTTGAACATGCTTTATGAAGGCACATTTTTCCCTGGTGCAGAATTTGCTTAGCAAATTGCTTTGGCTCCCAGTTAAACTCTTCACTTTTCCTCATTTTAAAAACAAACAGATTAAATCACCAGCACTAAAGTCCTAGTATTCTAGAAATGTGTGGTGAACTTCTCTCCGTCTCTTTTAATGGGGCGGCAGTGTAACATTAGCCAGGCACACGCCCAGAAAGATGGCCTTTGGTTTATGTGCATAGCCAAGAAGCCAGCAGTTCACTATCGTCGATGTCATAGATTAAAATGCGTTTCCAACACCAAAGGAGGACCACACTATGCTGCTGCTCTCTGTTGCATCCTCTTTCCTAAGGTGTTTGGTTTTTTTTTGCTCTTGCTCTAACAGGCTTCCCTAGGGGTCAGAGGTCAGGCTTAAATTAGCAATCCCTGGCCAATAGGTTACCAAGCAACTGGAACAAATGTCTTCCCACTGGCTTCTTAAGTACAGGGGCACATAGGGAGGAAAACCCAAGCTTTGAAAAGCCATGCATTCGCAGGGAGTGCTGGAAATGCGGAGCATCGCTTCTGTGTTGGACTAATAATGATGGACTCTACCATCATTATTAAAACCATATCAGCAACAGCAAATCAGTAGCAAAATCCAAACAAGGAAGAGTTCATGAAGCAAAAACAAACAACCCCAGAATCAACTGAAGGCAGGGGTGGAGGGAGCAACCCAGAATGCCGCTGTGCCATTGCTGCCTCTGAGCTACAAAAAGAGCTCTGTTGTGATGATCTCGCACCCCCTTCACACATGCACCCCTCTCAGCAGTGGCCAGTGCAAAGGAGAGGAAACCCAAAAGAAATTCACAAAGCATCCCCTAAAATGGCCTCTTAATTAGTTTTCAAGCAAGTGCAAGGTTTTCACTCATTATATTGGGGAATGCTAACATTTAGAAAGTTTAATAAGTTACAGACTGGGACTGCAGACACATAATTTATTCTCTTCACCATGGTCTTGTCTCTGCATTGTACTTTAAGGTGACTTTTTGTCTCATTGTGCTGTTTGTCAAAGGGATAAGATAAATTTTGCTGCAGTAATTTGTTTTCTAGAGTCCTCAACGACAAAGGGCAGACCATGTTTTCCAGCTAAAAAATGTTGCAGTTCAGGAAACGCTGATGTATTCATTGTAAATTATGAAATGCCTTGGGAATCCAGTTGTTCCTTAAGTTTCTGTAATTTGCAAATTGTGATTTTATTTTATTGGCATGAGCAGTATGTGAAAGAACAGGTTTTTGTCCTAGAAGAGGCAGGGCTAGCCTAGCAAGGAAGCCGACTGAAGTGGCCATTTTGAGTGGCGATTTGCAGGGGAGTGGTGAACTAACAAGAGGTGCCCCCCTGAGAGTGAGCGGGAAGAGGGTTGGGGCAGCCCGCCTCTTCCTCCTGGGCTGCTGGAGGAGGGAGGGAAGCTGCTGCTGCCTCCTCTGCCTTCTCACCCTCCTCCTCCACCACCACCTCCTCCACCACCACCCAGCTGCTTAGGAAGGCAGCAAAGTGGGCAAGGATAGATGGAACACAATGATCCGGAGCCTGACCCCTGACCCCCGTACCTGGAGCTCTGGTGCTGCCTCCTTCCTCCATGCAGTGCTTCCCAAACTGTTTAGTACCATGACCCAGATTTTAGAATGGCAATCCATTGTGCTCCACATAACTTTACTAGACAATCTATCATGACCCACATAGCTTTACTTCCAGCTACCCATCCGGTCACAAAAGGGCCCTGCCTCCACCTCCTCGCCATCTCCCTGCTCCCATGCCCCACCTTCTCCAATAGCCTGCCCAGGGGTGAAATTGGCTGGGTGCAACTCTCCTGGCTGCCTTGGCGCCATCCTGGTGAGGCAGGAGCCGGTTCCCCAGTGTCGCCTGTAGCCCATCATCCGGGCCAGGTAAGTGCTTCCTTGGACAGAAATGCTGCAAACCTTTCAAGATCCACCAAAAATTGGTTCACGACCCACTGGTAGGTCACAACCCACAGTTTGGGAAACACCATGCTGTTGTGTTTGAAATAGACAAGTTGAGCGGCGCATGCTTTCCTAATCAGTAGGATGGGAAGGCGATGGTGGCGGCGAGAGTGGTGGTGGAGCATGTGTACATGTTAAAGGCACATGCAAGAGTTTTGGGAGAGGTGGTTGCTTATATACGGCATGAGTACATACAGATTTACTGATCAACATGTGTAAATTTACATGACAGAGATAAATCATATGTGCACCAGCATGTGCATCAGTCAGGAAAGGGACTACAGAATTCAAACGTTGAATGGAAGTGGTACCAAAGATGCTTCTTGTGTGGGGGACCATTAGGTCTAGAGCCACCGCTGAGCATGAATCACGATCACCTGTCAATTCCTCCACAAGGTTTCTTTTCATGCACCTTAAAGATTGTCTCTACTATAAGGAGTCCTCCACGCTCTTTCTCCCTGCATGAATAAGGAGTTGGATTGTGTCCGTAGTGTACAGTCCATTTTGGGGGTTGTGATTAAGAATGACTCAAGGCCATTTCATGCTGCTGGAATTAGCATGCAACTTGCATGAGGGTTATTTCAGCTTTGAGGAGCACAACATATCCTGGAGCTCTCCCCCCTCAGCCCTCAAATGTTCCTAACTATATTCAGAACCTTCCTCAAATGAGTATTATTTGAACTTGGTTCCTCTGTTCCATTTTGTCCAATAGATCTTTCCCATTTGTAAGAGCTCCTTTGGTGAATATAGGCTATTTTGTCCAGGAGGAAACTGGCATTTCAGAAGCATTATCTTGCCAGAACATATGCATATACCCATTTTATCTCTCCAGTCCCTTTCTGATTCTGCCTATTAAAACCAAAGAATAGACAAGACAAAAGAATCAATAGTTATAGATGCATAACCTGTGAATCTCGCCAAGTGTCCTTCTGTCCTTGGCTCCTCTGCCCTCTGCTATGGAGAAATGGCTCAGCTGTTGGTGTTTTCTGCTGGGCTTACTGTCAAAATAAAAATAAGAAGGCGAGATAGCAGATGAAATAGAAGGGAAGGGAGAAAAGAAGGGATCATCCTTCTTTAATTTATAATTTCAAAAAGGATTATGTTAAATTCTTTTTCCTTTTCCAGTTTGCTAATGTTTACAGTTAATCTCACTTCTAGAATGGCCGCATCTGCTTTAGCATAATATATTTCTCTCTCTCTCTCTCTCTCTCTCTCTCTCTCTCTCTCTCTCTCTCTCCCTCTCCTCCCCCTCTAAAATAAAATATAGACATCCATCTTGAAAGGTAGAACACCACAGGTTAACGCATCTTACAGTGCAATCCTGCCCACTGTATATGTAGGTCGGTGGAGAGAGCGCTCCGCTGGCCTAAGGTGTTGCAAAAGTGCCATAAGGCACTTTCTTTTACGGCTCCTCTGGATTCAGCGGCACTGACACAGAGGCTGACACCACTCACTCTGCCACCTACCAGGACCTGAGCCGGCTGACCCAGGTGAGTACTGCATGGGTCGGTGCAGGGGCGTGGGGAGGGCGGACCGGGGTGGCGAGGGAGGGGGCCATTGGGTTGCCTGGCCTGGGAGGGGATATTGGTGCTGGATTGCACCGATATCCTACGCCCTTTCCCAGGCCGGGCCGGCCTTACACGGCCTCCCTGGACAAGCGCCAGCTAAAGAGCTGGTGCGCATCCGAGGAGGCCCATTGGGACCTCCGGCGCTTACACCAGGGGAAGGGGACAAACATCCCCTTCCCCTGTGGTGAGCCCGGGTCGGGATGGCATGACCGCCACATCTTAGGCAGGATCAGGCTGTCCGTTTATTCCAGGAAATGCTTGTGCAAATTCTCTGAGTTGTGAAAAACTGAAAATTGAGTGACTGAGCATGCTGAAAGCAGCATCCCTGGAGCAAGTGCTTCTCCATTCTAAGTCACAATGTCTAGAAGTCCTCACCACATGGTCTAGCATCACCACATCGTATGTTTCTCTGCATGCAATAGCCAACGTCATGGAGAGGATGCAGGGAAACATGTAACCTGACTCTCAATGTAAGGCACAGGGGGACTTGAACCACAGAACTCGCAACAGGGCCCCAGGGTGCCTTACTATCCGCTACACTGGGGCAGCATTCGGGCAGAGAGAGCTATTAGGCCTGATCTTTGCTGCACTGCAGTACCACCCAGGTAGTGACCTGGGAGGGGCACTGAGCATCACCAGCCCAACTGGACCAGGTGACCTGGGTAGTCAGTAGGAGCCAGGCTGGCCTTATATAACCTTTGCTTCAGGTTTGATGTCTCAGCCTGAGTAAGGAGTAGCCATTGTCTTTGTCTCAACTCGCTTGCCTCACTTGGTTGGCCTGGATTGCTGTCTTTTAGAAACTACCTGCCTGCCTGACCTTGTCTGTGTGCTAGAGAGTACAGAACGTCCCTGAGAATTGTCACTTGTTTTATAGAGACTCATTTGATATCCCTTGAAAATTCTCAAATGTTTCCCCTTACCTGAAATTGCTGTTATAATAATTATAACACACACAACACAGAGACATTCGCAATATTCTATATACGTTCAACACGCTTACGTGCGCATGCACGCATGCACGCACACGCGCACACACACGCGCACACACACACACACACACACACACACACACCTTCACCTACCTATGTGCATAAAAAAGGAACAGGAACAGGTGGGGATTTGCCATTTTTTCCACTGCATCTGCTTTTAGACCCCAAGGCCATACTGGAGGTGGCAGAGAGCAAGAGAGTGTGCGTTAAGAAATGTTCAACTCCACCCAACCCAGGAACGTGGCAAGACATTTCCGTGTCCTGCCAACACATAGCAACACCAAGAAGGGTACTGGCCAACAACACCCAAATGAATAGACCTTTTACGAGCTAGTTAACTGAGCAGTTCCTGAATGCGTTCTGGTTATATCTGAAGGTACACCATAATAAGTCATACAATGTCCAAACCCTATGAAGGAGGCGTACTCCAGTCTGTATAATGTGTGTTTGTGCAGGCATGCATTAAGGTGGCATGCATAAAAGGCAGGGGTCTGCAAAACGGCTCCCTGTACGTCTGTGGATATTTTCACCTTTCCACGTGCTTGCAAAGATATCCACAGGCACACTTGCAATCAGTTCAGGCTGCATGCACATCCAAATCCTACTTGTGTTTTGAAATGTTGTAAAAGGCAGTTGCCCACTGGCTGAAAGTCACACCATTTTTCTCATTGGAAGCAGTAGAGGCCCCCACTGAAGGGAATGTTTGGAATTGCATTATGTCCACATTGGAAAAAAACCACAGTTCTAAGCTCTGAGCAGAATAAGCTTGATTGTTGCATATGAATATGCATGCTATCGTCATGAGTTTTGTCAGTGTGGGGCCTGGTGTTTCTTGCCTTGTGGGACTCAGCCCTGGTCTGAGCCAGAATCCCCAGTAGGGATGGTTCTCAAATTCTCTTATCTAAATTCCTCCCTGGATTTTTGGGTTCCAGATGAGTGTGTCTCTGATGCTCTAACCCACTCTTCTCCTCTCCTCCACACTTCCTTGTCTGCTCCATCCCCTCTAGCTTTTCCAGTCCGGGCAGTGGGAAGACCAAAGACTGGCACACCACCCGCTAAGTGGAGGAAGCGTTTGGCATGCCCCCGCAGGCATTAGGAAGTCCTAGACCAACCCTGAATGGAACTCTGTAAGAGAGCGACACAGAGGGAAGACACAGACTGAAAGTGACTACTGCCCAATCCTATCCCCCACCACCAGCCAAAAAGGAATGGAGTTTGTGTGTTGGCCCCACCACTCCCCCCCCCCCCCATTATTCAAGCAGTGATGATCAGCCCCTGAGGTCCATATTTTTGAGCCAGGTAAGACAAATGTTGGTAACAACCCCCCCCCCCCCCCCAAGAATTAGATGGCAGGAGGTCCCTCTAGAGTCTAGAGCTGTGATTTGCAGAAAGGCTTAGCAGCTGCTTCCTTGGGGGGGGGAGGCTTGGGGACTCCCAAGAGCCTTTAATGATTGAATTCACATCTCACTTGTGGGTGGCACACTAGCACTTCTCTTGTGGCATGCTAGTGTGTCCTGGCAAACTCTCTGGGAATTGTGACATCTTTCTGCTCCAGCTTGTTGCAGAACTTTCTGGAACTCACGTAGATGGATGGCCAAGTTCTTGAGGGCACGAAGCACAGTCTGTTCCCGTGCTCTGCGCAGGCTGTGGCTTGCTGGCACTATTGAAACACTAAATCGTAGTAATAGCTGTAGCTCACTGGTATAACTATGACACCGTCCTTCCCCTTCTCACTCTTAGCATCTCCAACTCTCTTTCTTTTTGAGCCGGGTCCAGCTGAACGAGCCTAGGAATGGTTAGCAACCCGATGGTTGCTAATCTGTCTGCAAGCTGTCAGTCTTTGCCTCTGCTCCAGAAGCAGTGCCGTGCTGTCACATGATCAAACCTTCTTTTAGGGTTTCAAACCTTTTTCTTTGCATTGAAAAAACAACAACCCCACAACATGGTGGTGTTTACAGATGAGACTGGCTGACGCTGTTCTGAAGAATCAATCATAAATCCCCCTGCTGTGAACGTTCATCGTGGCGGTTGTTGACTTTGCAGGCTGGAAGGCAGGAAATTCTTTGCATTGTTGACCTCCCTTCATATTGGAGCAGCAATTTGCAGCACAGAGCTGCCGCCTGCTTCATCTTGGACTCCGCTCCCTCTGTTCTCTAGCAGCATTCTCTTTCGTCGAGTGGTGGGCTGCGGCCTTAATGTTTAGGTTAGCTCTCTGCCACTGGATTCTTATTCCAGGGCGATTTGGAGTAGCAGATCTGAGCTCCAAAACGCAGAAATGTTCACATGCTAAACAAGGCTATTGTCGCTTTGGATCAAAATACCGTATTGGTCTGAGTATAAGACTCACTTTTTTCTCCTAATTTAAGTTTTTAAACTAGGGGTGCGTCTTATAATCAGGCTGTTGCAATTTAATGCCAGTGATTTAATTAACTTTTTTAATAGCACCAAACTTTAAGGGTGCGTCTTATAATCAGGTGCGTCTTATACTCGGGACAATACGGTATGTGTCACACCATACTGAGACAGGGGTGATTATTATAAGCCCCCCAAAATGTAAGCAGTAATCAGGTTGAAGGTGTCCAAGGGAAAGTCAGGATTCAAACTGGTTTCAGACACCTTTGGCTTAAATGAAATAAATTATAAAGAGACAGAGACTCCCTTCAGCCATATCAGCAGCATTGGAGCCATCTCCCCCTACGGTATGATCCAGGGATGTGGATCAAGTCTCTGACTCCAAGTCTCGAGTCAAGTCCAAGTTTTTGTCCCCAAGTCTTTGGTTGCGAGTCCCTGTCTATTTAAAGGGGAGAACGGGTTTAAACCTGAATAAAATTCGACTTGTCGTAAAAGGCTCCAAGTCTTGAGTCGAGTCTTTCGAGTCTTTTACAATCGCCAAGTCAAGTCCGAGTCGAGTCATTGACACAACTTGAGTCCAACTCAAGTCTGAGTCAATAGACTCATGTCTACATCACTGGTATGATCCCACACCACTGAGGAGTGTGCATGAATACCCAATACGTTGCTAGCTAGCTAGGATTTATGATCACTAGGGAGGCCAGAAGAATAAGGTCCTGGAAGTGCCAGGGCCCTACAGTATACTGTGAAAACTGCCCCAACTAGGATATCAAGGGAGAAGAGCTTAGTCAGTAGATGAAGATGGGCTCAGTCTCAGTCTTGGTTGGTGTTGTAAAAAAGGAAGGAGGAATTATCAGTAAGGTGGATGACCTACTGTGGCACTGTGGAAACTTCTGGGCCTCCTGTGAATCTTCTGGTTCTTCTCTGGAATGAAGGAATGCAAGGAGAAGGCTCTGGAGGAGCTCAGTAACAGATATGGCTGGGAAGAGAGACATGATCAGCCCTGTCATCGGTAGCCATCTGCCTGACCTCTGAAGATGAGGAACACCTGGAGCACAGCTTCAGCTGATCATTTTCATACATGAGCAGAACTGTATGGAAGAAGGTGGTCCTTCAGGTACCCTGGTCCCAGGCTATTTAGGGCTTTATAGGTCAAAACCAGTACAGTACTTTGAATGACACTTGAAAACTAACTGGAAGCCACCCAAGAACATGGAGGCATTTATGACAGGGGAACAGTGTCCTGCTGTCATAAAATGGCTGCCGATGGTGCACGCAGCGCTCTATTGGAAGCCATTTTGCATGCACTGCCGCAAAAGGTGCAGCACTGCAGCCTCGCCGCTGGTGGTAAGGCAGTGGTGGGGGTCGAGGGTTGGCATAATGGGGCAGAGGAGTGGGCGGATCAGGGGTGGGGACCGGGGCCTTGGGGGGTGTCATGGGCAGGTGGTGGTTGGGGATCAGAGGAGCCTTCTCCGCCAATATGCTGACCACCATTTTGCCCCTGACGCGCCCCCTCGGGTCTGCTCAGACTTGCGGCAGCTTTTCCTTACATCTCCATCCCTGCATGGTCTCCAACTGCCTGTAGGATGCAACGGAGCCTGTGTTGGTGCTGCTGCACCTTGTGGGCAGCATTCAGTTCGGATTGGGCCCCTAGTTAACAACCCAACTGCCATGTTCCAAACCAGCTCTAATGTCAACATCGTTTTCATTGGAAGCGCCATGCACAGTGCGCTGCAGGAATCTAGCCTAAATGTCCCAAAGACTATATTTGTCCAGAAGAGGTCAGAATTGGCATACTGGTTGAGGTTGGCAACAGGTGATCTGAGGAGCCACAATACTATCTACGGGCGTCCAACACCTGGCTCTAAGAACAACCACAAGCTGCAAATCTGGCCCTTACGGTGTAAAGTACAACCCCATCCAGAACACACCAAGTAACATCTCCAAGGGCCCTTCAGCTCCTGCTCACAGGAAGTTTCTCAAACATTACATTTCTTATTGACAGGTAGACTACAGAGACACTGCAGAGTGTTCCAAGATTGTAGGCTTCTTAGTGGTGGTTGTGTGCTAGTGAGTGCTCCTCCCTCAAATATAAACTCTTATTGCAAGCAGCTGCACGCTGGGACAAAAGGCTAAGCAAGAGCCATTACCAATAATGAGACTCAACAGCCAATAATCTGTTTTTCAAATAACTTCTGTTCCTTGGACAGCTGTAACACATTCTTTCAAGGGGTGAAAAGTTTCCTTTTGGTTGAAAGGCCTGATTGACGGCATCTAAAAGCGGGGGAAAAAATAATCTTCCTTTAAGCCCATTTTGACAGTGGATTCAACCAAGCTTTTAATGCTGGGAAAAAACATGGCCAGTGAAGTCAGTGTTAAAGATTAAAAACCAATAATCCTGAGTTCAAATCCTGCCATAACCAAGGTTTCATCATTAAAGACTGACTGTTGTTCTAAGAAGCCCTTGTAGCATGCTTGAAGTTGATTGTCCAACCATTTTGAAACATCAGGGTTTTCCTGAAAGGCACTTAGAGAAGATCAGAAGTGCATTCCTTCTAATGATGCCCAATTTACCCCATATACTGTACTAGTGTTAAATTTTTCATACCTGTACCAGTCACCCCATACCTAAATGTAGCCATTTTTCAGGGTTGCTGCTATGCAACAGTTTGCATTCCTGAGAGTTGCGCAATGTCACAAGATGTGCTGTTATGCATCTCTCTGCTTGCATGTGATACTGACAGTGCCAGAGACAGCCTACAGTTCAAGGCAGCATCAGAGCATATACTGTATCCTGTTTCCCTTTCCCATCTCCTGGACATACTTGGTCATAAATGTAAGGCATCAGCAACAGCAGCAAGGTCTTTCTACAGGTCTCTGTGTGATGTCTCCCTCCGTTGAGACTAGAATGCTGCAACAGAAGCATGTCATGGTACCAGAGTGTTTTGAAAACATACTTCTTCAGAATGCTATAATGCATGGCAGGAACACAGGGGCCCTGGAGAACTATGTTTCCCAGACTCCTTAGTGTTTGGAACACTGCTGTTGTTGCAGCATTCCAGGTCTCAGTGAAGGAGACATCACACAGAGGTCTTCAGGGGGGACATTTCACTACAACTGCCACCAGAGAAGTGAGGTTGAGAGGAAGGACTGGTTGGCAGCAGAGGCAAGGGTGAACAAGAACCAGGGCCTAATGTTGAAATGTCTGGACTTAGCTGGTATTGGGGTAAGGCTTTTCAGATGGAGAGAGTACATCTGGCCAAGCTCTAACATTGCCCCATCACTTTGCCCCAGTGATATCTCAAACCTGAATATGTGAACTGACTCCACTGAAAAACACTGTGTGAAAAGTCAGGAACTGTGGGGTGATATAAAAGTTTTATTTGGATGTCCACACACATGCAAGTCTCTTTTGATGCTGTACTCATCAAGCAATGATTTAACAAACAAAACAACTACAGGGGTGTCGTTGAAGGGGAGCAGAGCTCCAGAACTTCTCTTACATCAAAGGTGGTGAAATCATAAGCAGGCGGACTCAGGCACTACCTTTAAAATCTTTTTTCAAAAGACCTTAGCTGAAAAGAAGCATCAGGCTCAGCAGGAGGCAAACTGAGAAATTTGCCTAAGGACATTTGTTAATGTCTAGGACAGTCATCATCTTCCGGAAGAGGTGCCTGAGAGACAGTATTTACAGTAAGGCGACACTCTTATGTAAAATTACCTGAGAGTAAATCATCGTGAACACAGTGGGACTTACTTCTGACTAAACATGCAGAGGCTGGCACTCTAATGTCCCTTTTCTATTTATCTGGGATGTTTTTATTAATTCCATTTTTTTTTCAATTTGTATAATTTGTTTTAAACTACCGCAACCCATTCCAAGAGTTTGGGGTGAAATGAGCTACTAGCTCATGGTGGTCCAACGCGTGGCCCACGGGCCGCATGCGGCCCCCGAAGGCCTCTGCTGCGGCCCCTGGCTGCTCTTGGAGCTCCCCTCCCCCGCAGTCACCCACGCTCCCCTGATGATCGGAAAGGCGGTCGGGAGCCGACCGCCTTTTCGATCTTCAGGGGAGCGTGGGCGGGGCATGCTAGACAACGAGGCGGGGCATGCATCGGTCATTATTAATTACAAAATGTTAGACCACCCTGTACTAGATCTTTAAACACAGTATAGTCAGTTTCAAAGTAGAAATAAGTGTGGCAGGAGAAGAAAACACTCTAATGAAGAAATATAAAGTTGATCTTTTGTTGCACAGTCTTACTGGGGCGTGGCTATGGGGGAGTGTGATGATGGGCTCCTGTATTTTAACATTTACCACTAATACCACTGTCCAACTCTGATTATTGTTATTTCCATGTTTGGAAACTAAAGAACAGAAGATTTAGATTGTTATTCTCATCTGTAAAGTCTAATCTAGATTTGATTTGATTGGCAAAGGAGCTGTGGCCTGTCTCCTTCTGGACCATGAACAGGTTGAGCTCTGTGTTGGATCCCCGGTCTGGCACTTCCACAACTGATGCTGCTGTTAGCATCTTCTCCTCTGCGGGTCTTGAGACCACGCCACTTAACGTACGTGAAGGAATGCCTCAAATGACTGGGATAGATCAACTTCAGCTGTGTAATGAGTTTCTTGTTCCTAGCAAGAATCGGAATGTGGGGGCTGAGATGAAATATGAGTAAATCCTTCTAGGAAATATGGCTAGGTTACTTTTGGGATGACTTTCTTTCCACTCCCTGCTTGGGGGTGAGAGTTATGAGTGATGGAGATATGGTCCCTTATTCAGCTTATCTTTTGGATTTTGATGGTCGCAAATTTTCAGTCTGCGATGAATGCAGGAACCAATATAATACAATACACGTTAAAGGGCATTTTACACTGGTAAAAGATCTCCAGTTGCACAATGTCCCCAAAGAACTATGATCTTTCAGCTTGTGGTAAGGCCCACGGAAACCTATTTTCAATAAGTCAGTCACACTTGCTCCTATATACTCTGATCAGTGCATATGATGGCTTTTCATATCATGGCATCTGGGAAAGAGTTCAGACACAAAGTGACAGGGTGCCTAGGTTCTAGCTTGAAGTTCTGAAGAAGGAACACTTGGGGACCTCCGAAATTTATCATAGCAATCCAAGAGATTGTCAGCCTTGATTTAGGATGTACATTCTTATACAGTATACAAGTGCCAGGTCTATTAAGGCGTAACAGATGAATCGAAGAATTATAGTCTTCTTTCCAATGAATTGCTACCTGCTGTTTACAAACCACAAAACCCATGATGCTGTGTGACCATGAATGAAAACATATGCATGAGAATGACGCAGCTTACCTGTGTTTACGCAGCTTTAATTCTACAAGCCTCATGATGAGGGGCTTGGAAGTGAGAACACATGCAAAAACATCTGAGAGCTTTGATTAAAGAAAACAATTGATAACACATATTGAAAGAATGTAGCCATAATTGGAACCAGCTGAAATTCGAAAGAGCTGATGGATCTAGAAGAATGAGTTGCACATGAAACTTATGTATGACCAATTATGGTCATACACCGTATTATATTTGTTCTGAAAAGAGTAGTAATGTTCACATTTAAAAAGCAGCATGTGAAGAGGGGCCCAGTCTCTAGTTTCACTGTTCACTTAGTATGATCATATTTACTCATTTCATTTTATTTCCTTTCACCTGTCTTCTAAGGTGCTTAGGGCAGTACGGTACATATGAACAGTACAGATTTTATCTTCACAACAGCCCTGTGAGGTAGGTTAGGTTAAACGAGAGTGACGAGTCTAAGGTCAGACAGTGAACTTACCGTAATACATTGCTTTTTCGGCCAAAAGAGCTCAAAGCAGCTTACAGAGAGTCCAAAGGGACATCAGTGGAACAGTTTCATGTGCTTTCAAACCATTTTCTTTGGCTTTTGCATGATGTTTCTTAAAACGTTTTATGGGTGGGACATGTGGGATACCCAACACAGGTATCACATGGCTTGCTGGAGCCAGTTTTGAATTCCCACTGATATATTTCCACTGGCAGAGTGCAAAGGGAAATGTTTTCACCCGTTTTATTTTTAGCAATGATCACGCGTCATGCCTAAACGCCGCGCTTCCTTCACTAAAATGCACACACACCTCATTGAGGGTTCCCCAAATAGAACCACTCCACAAGACTGTATGCTCAGCAGGGTCGCCAAGCAACCACGGCATTGAAAGACTGAAGGCTCATTCACACAGGGTGTTTCCAGAGTCGCTCTTGGCCCAAGAATCATTTGGCCTGTTGACGTGAAACTGCCAGCAGCACCGCTCAGGCTACGTGCACACACAGCATGTGCTGGCAGCCTCTTGGAGGCAGGAGTGAGACACGGCGCACATTTTCATGTACAAAGTATTCAGTGTCATACATTCAGGGCTCTGGAAACAAGCAGAGAGGGATGAGGGATGATCATATTTTGCACTCCTGTAGAAATGCAATTGTTCAAAAGCGCTTCACATTTATGATGACAGCAGGCCTAACAAATGTCTTGAAGGCAGTGGCGTTCCCAGCCCTCCCGGCGCCTGGGGGGGCGGGGTTGGAGCACCCCCACAAGCAGCCGGGCTCGGGGCTGAGCGCCCACTCGCCGCGTCCCCGGCCTCCGGAGGCTCCAATCCGGAGACCGAGGACAAGCCCTCCAAAGCGACCGCCCAGTTCGGCGGTCGAGGGCTTTCTGAGAAGGATGAATGCGACGCCGGCTTTTATAGGGTCTGCGCATGCGCAAAACCTTTCTAAGGGCAAACGGGCTGCCCGTTTGCCCTCAGAAACGTTTTGCACATGTGCAGATCCTATAAAAGCCGGCGTCGCATTCGGACCTCTCAGAAAGCCCTCGACTGCCGAACTGGGCGGTCGCTTCGGAGGGCTTATCCCCGGCCTCCGGAGCAGAGCCTCCGGAGGCCGGGGACACGGTGCGGGGGCGCGCCAGCTGGGCTCCGCTGCCACGCCGCTCTGCGCAGCCCCGAGCCCGGCTGCCGCGCCCCCGCGCCCACTCGGCGCTTGGGGTGGAGCACACCAGCTCCCCCCATGTTAGAACGCCTCTGCTTGCAGGGTAGGCCAGGATTCAGGGCTGTGGTAGACCACTTGTTCTGCTCGTACCAGGGTTGCAGGTTTAGTCCCCGGGAAAGACCCCATCACTAGTCAGCCCCTAGACCAGGGGTTCTCAACCTTGGGAGGCCTGGGTACTCCTATCAATGTCCAATTTTCTGAAGTACCCCCTGCTAATTAATTGGATTAATCAATTAATCAATTAGGTAATTAATCATTAAATAAAAAGTACTAAAACAATTTTAAATGTGAAAAATGTCTTATTTAACTCTTGGGGGGGGAGGGAGGGAGGGTGAAACATACATGCAAGAATTTCTTTTTTCTCCAAGTCACACTTTCCAAAATCAGCTCCTCCCTCCCCTACCCCACCAAAGTACATTTTCCAAAGTACTAAAATAAGCCCAAAACCAAAATCAGAGAGACGACAGAAGTGCTTAGAAAATAATTAAAATTTAAAATCCATGTTAAGGTAAAGGTATCCCCTGACAATTAAGTCCAGTCGTGTCTGACTCTAGGGTGTGGTGCTCATCTCCATTTCAAAGCCGAAGAGCCAGCGTTGTCCGAAGACGCCTCCATGGTCATGTGGCCAGCATGACTCTCCTTGCCGCAGCGCGTAGCATGCAGCTGGAACAGGGAGCGCTGTTTACCTTCCCGCAAGCGGTACCTATTTATCTACTCGCATTGACATGCTTTGGAACTGATAGGTTGGCAGGAGCTAGCCAAGCAACGAGCGCTCACCCCATCGCGGGAATCGAACTGCCGACCTTTCGATCAACAGCTTATGGTTCAAACACTTAATTAGCTGCTGATGGGGCAGATAAGTGGCAGGGCTTGTCGTAGCCCCAGCAAGAGGTCTGCATACCCCTAGGGTTACCCGTACCACAGGTTGAGAACCCCTGCCCTAGACAATATTGTGATTGCTCAGTCACAGGCAGCTTCAAAGTTGCATACAGGAAGTACTAAATCCATACAAAACAGAAAGTAGGGAACTTGCACCTTCTTCTGCTACTGGCAATGGATGTCTAGTGGCCCGCAAAGGGATGGCAAATGACGGCAGTCCTTGGGTCCTCCCTCTGCTATGAGCAGTTGTTTTCTTTGCCAGCAGCAGCAATGCAGGCAGCAAAAGGAGTAGTCTAGTCTAGAAGGACTACAAATGTTACCCATCATGTGGGCCATAATGAGTTAACTTTTGGTATTGTGCCACAGCCAGGGCCGGCCCATCTATGAGTCCAACTGAAGCGGCCGCCTCAGGCAGCAGTTGGGTGGAGGGCGCCCATCTCTGTCCACCTATTTGTCTCCACTGCTCCTCCTTCTCCTCCCTGGTTTGGAAAAGAAAGAGGGGGACAGAGAGGAAGAGGGAATGAGTAGGGGAGGAGAGTGCTGAGCTAGAACTTGGGAGAGAGTGGGAGGAGCAGAGGCTGGCCTAGCACATGATTGGATAAGGGGAGGCAGCATTTGCATGCTGCTGCAGGTGTCAAGAGGTCTTGGGCTTGCCCTGGCCACAGCATAGAACAGTAAGATCGGGAGAGCCACCTGGTTGACTAGGCCTACCACCACACTGTGTTTGAACATGGGAAGAACAAAATGGTATGGATCATTATGGCTGCAAACTTTACATCAGCCATATAAGAAATGAATTGATGAGGTTTCTTTCAGGAAGAAATTTTATGCCCCCCCAAAAAAACTTTATATTGTACCCAGAATTTCATGCTTATGTTTATGCCAAACCTGAAGAAGGATTTTGTTTTGTTTCTATGTTTGTGTCCATGTCCCTGGTCCCAAAGCAGATAATCCACCAACTCACTTGCATTCTGTCATGTAAAAGAAATGCATGTGATTTCAGTCAGACTGTATTGTGGGTTTTGAAATCTTACGACTACAGAAATGTAGCTGCAGCACTGAATGAGTTGGCAAGGGGTGGTTTGGTGTGAAAAGATTAAAATACCATGGGGGGGGGAATGTAATGAGACCACATAATTAACATTGCTGTGGTGCTGAAAAATGAATTGTGCCCTTCCCAGGTGAATGATTATAAAATAGATTTGATCAAGATCTGTGCAGTTTGATAAGCCTACCAACAATTTTCAGTGAAAGTCACCCAAATAACTTCAGGAGCATCATTAAATCAAGTTTATTTCAGTGAGACTTAGAGTACTGACATTTACCATCCATCTAGCCACAGTTCAGCTCTTTAAAGTTCTGGTGAATGGGAGAGAATGAAGCCCTTGTTTAAAAACGACCCACTGAAAAGCCATGAGAGTTGACAAAGTGCTTACCTATGGCTGGCTCATGCCTAGTTGAGAGCACAGCTGCATCTCTGGTGATCTTGGCTAATGTCTGGTGATCTTCTCCATAAATGTCTCTGGTTCAGATTTAAATCTTGTCTTACAGTAATATATAACAGAAAGCCAAACAGCACAATCCTATTACCACCACCACCACCCCTGCCGCCGCCAATGCAGCCACACCACCGGGTGCACGCTGGATTCTGCGGGGGGGGGGCAGTCCCAGAGGTCTCCAGGTAAGGGAACATTTTTTCCCTTGCCCAGGGGTAAACCTCCACTACCACAATGGGTCTACTTGGACCTGCACCAGAGATTTAGCTGGTGCAAGTCTGAGTGTTATCGGAAAGGCGGATTGAGGCCAGGAAGGGGGATAGAATGTCGGCCAATACTGACCCCTTCCTGACCTCGATCCTCCCCCCCTCCCCACCCTGGTCTCAGCCCCTTTCCTCTCCCTGCCCGTTCCACCCACCCCTGCATCCCCCCCCCATGCTGACATACTAGCACCGGGGCTCATTGATTGGAAGGCCGCTGGCATGTGGCTGTAGCCGCTCACTGTTTGTGGTGGCAGGTCGGCTGCATAACATGCCGTGTTGTCATTTGTAACAACCATATAGCACGCTGCTCCACTGGAACATGGGTTCTGGTGGCACATCATACCCATAAGATCAGAACAAAATGAAACGCGATGCTGAGACCTCTGATCGGATCTCCTGCCATTTTTTTAAGAGGGGGAAATCAGCTGCATGACCCTGATATAAACTGGGGCGATGATGACACAGTGGGAGGGGAAGTTAACTCTTTCCTTCTGCTCGGGTTTCCTGATCTGCGTTGTTGTCCCCCTCTGAACTTGCTGTTTGCCCTAATCATGGCAAGTGTCTGGTTTTGTTTTTTGTTTTTCAATCAAATGGCAGCTCTGTTTATGAGAATCCAGATCCGGAAACTGGCACGATAGAACAGAGTTAACCCCAGCATCAAGCATCCCATGGCTTAATTTACTCTTTACAATAACTGCAGGACATCCAATCATGGATCTCCTAATGTCTCATCTAGTGTCTGTCCCCCCCTTCCTCCTTCCCCCCCCCCCCCGAAGTCAAGGATTTACTTCTGCACGCTGTCCACAATCTTGACCTGATTAGCAAATATCTCCTTTAGCGTTCTCTGGGAAAGGAATTCTCTACAAGAGTGCGGCCCACTCCCTCATTTATGAATCCAAGCGACATGAATACATCACTCGAAGAGCAAAAGCTTTTCACCGTCCAGACATGCTCCTGTGTACCGCGGAGTACAACCCTAGTAATCAAATCTGCAATAGTGTTCTTTAAAACAGCTACTTGTGTCTCTTGACACAGGGAAATTCCAACTGGCCCAAGTTCTGAAAGGAGCTGAACGACGAAAATGGAATGATATTTATACCTCACGGCTGCCAGCACACTCTCATGCGTCATGAGTCACTCCAGATGTGGATATAAAACAGAGTCTGCCTGTGGAAATGAATTCCCTGATCCCAGAGAGAGTTGCTTGAAGACGAGGTGCCTGCCGCTACTTTGACAGAAAACAGCACTCAGCAAGTTTTTGCCGCCTGGAGGGAAGAAGAGAAAAAGTCGCCGGCTCTTCCCGGCACGTGTGGAAAGTTGGAAAGAAAGGCCTAACCCTATAGAGAAAGATACCTATCTATTTTGGGGAAACCAAGGATGCGCTGGAAGACCGTGCTGTTGCTCTTGTTGTATTACAATGCTCATGCCACCATGCCCGTCAGGTGGAACCGAGGTAAGAGTTACACATTTGAATTGCTTACAGCGGAGAAACAGAACAGATGCTGCCCTGAAACGAGGCTTCCCATTCCTCTCTAGGGTTTTATTTATTTTATGACGTTTTTATGCCTCCTTTCGTCCAGCGAGCACAGGCCAGGGTAGACAGTTCTTTCCCCCTCCTGTTTAATCCTCACAATGACCCTGTGAGGTAGGCTAGCAAATGACTCAAGGTAACCGAGGAGGCTTCATGACTGAGTGATGATTTGAACTGGGCTTTCTCTGAATGTATGCCAACCACACCACTACAGGACACCGACTCTCCGTTTTTGTCCGTAGCCATTGTTTAATGCACTAGTCTTCTTTTCTCTGAAAACTAAATCTAAAACAGCTCCTTTTTCGGCAGCAAAGCCTGGAAGTCATAGCCATTGGATTTGGAGCTGGAATAAGCACCCATCAACTGACATTGCTAATTTATCTCAAATGCTTTTTTTAATTAGAAACTCAGGCTGGGTTCACACCAACAGAAAACTCTGTAGGCTGAAGCTTTCGATTCACCCTTTGCTGAGGTTGATTATGCACTTTTGCTCTGTCTGATTTCAAACACATTGCACTGGAATGCAATCTTGATCTCTGCTTTTGTTTACCATGCAAGCAGACATGAGGGTAGAACCATTTTGAAGTATCGTGTCTTTTCAAAAGACAGGAATAACAGTATTTCTAAAAGTGGAGTTCATACTCTTACTCCAAATTAATCCATACACAGGAGCTTGGGAACCCGTTTCTTGTGGCTTCCTGCCATGTTGTCATCCAGATGGAGGAACCACATGGGCAAGGTGACTGGACAGCGCTAGACTGGGAAAGAACTATCAGCCCCGTCCAACCTAAATCCCTGTGTAAATGTAAATGTAGCAGCCAACCTAAACATAGCAGCACCAGTGCAGGCTATGCTGCATCCCATGGGGAATTTTGCCTGCTGGAGGTCTCCTCAGGGCAAGGGGACATTTGTCCCCTTGCCCCGGGGTAAGCCCTAGCAGCCGCAATGGATCAATTTGAACCTGCACCAGCTAGCACAAGTCCGGGTTGATCCATGCAGGTGGATCAGGCGGCCTGGGGCCTTGGGATTCGGTGCGCATTAGCACCATGGATCCCACCCCCTCCACACACACCCATGGATCCCACCCCCTCCTCCATGGATCCACTCTCCCCCCCTGCCCCATTCAGCCCCCTCCCCACCCTCCCCTGCACTGAACTTACCTGCTCCAGTGGGGCCTCTGTCACTCCACCGGCACCAGTGGGAATGCTTCAGCCTTTCCGCTGGCGTGCCTGGGCCTTGCGCTGCCTGCCGCAAAGCACTTTACAGCACTTTTGTGGCACACGTGGTTCCGCCAGCGCAGGCCCTCAGTAGGATTGGGCTGTATGTCACTCACCTCACCCACATGAATCCTAAGACTCTTCTGCACAAGAAGCTGCCTTGGATTGAGTCAGATCATTGGTCCACATAACTCGATACTATCTCTACTGCCTGGCAGTCTTTCCCCTGGACTTCAGAAGGAGTATTTTCCAGCCATACCTGGAGAGGCCAGGAGGACCTGAATCCAAGAGTGTCTGTATGCAAACCAAGTGCGTTACCACTGAGCTACAGCTCTACACTGTGGCTACAAAAATGCATGATGTATATGTGTAACTTGCTTGTCCAGTTATACATGCATCCTTATTTATAGCCCTTTGGGATCAAGTAGGGTTTCCCCCTTTATTTAGTTCAGCAATTCTTGTGTTCCCTTTCTGCAGTGAATGTACTCAAGGCTCACAACAGAACTACAATGGTATCATAAATACACCTGCAAAAATATGTTTTACTTCTTCTGGGGCATCAGCATGTTTAGGTTGCTTGCGGGGTGGGTGTTGCTGGACTCAGCTGGTCAATAATTTGAGACAAAACGGACTTTTCTCTCAGGACTGATTGGCCAGTGACAGTGTTTTATAGAAGAGGTCATTTATCGAGTGGTAACATAGCACAAGAAGCACGTCGCAGGGTGGTAGCTGGTCATCTGTAGCATCCTGCCAGTTGGTGAGAAGAATATTACCTCCCACCCACCCCCACCCCGATTTTGGGTACAGGTGGCTTGCATGTGCACTGTGGTAAATTACTGAATAGTTAATGGTCATATATGGGGCACTTTAAACATGATCCCCTTGCCACAGGGGACCCACTTTGCAACATTGAACAAGCTAACCCCTTCCAGCAGGGTGCAGATTCCATGCACAACATTCTCATGGTAAGACCCTGCCCATGTGGTTGCATCATTAAATGTTATCCCAGTCATGTGTGAACCACTCATGGAAAAGTATGTCCCATGTAACCAGCATAACATTTAAAGGGTCCTGACATCAGCATGTTAAGGCAGGGTGCATTTCTTTGCAACATATAGCTTGGCTGACTTGGGTAAGTCATGTCTTTCAACTGAAAATATTATTATTGTGCTTTTACTATATGCTGTTCTGTGTGTGTGCGTGCGAGCGTGCACATGCGTGTGTGTGTATCAATACACAGAACAGCATATACTAAAAACACAATAATAATATTTTCAACTGAAGGACATGACTTACCACAGTGGTTCTCAAACTTTTTAGCACCGGGACCCACTTTTTAAAATGACACTCTATCAGGACCCACCTAGCTTTACAAGACGCTCAAACATTTATCTCCCTATATTTACAAGAGCTTGCAAACTGCAGGAGCTCAGCTCTTTGAAGGGCAATGAGCAGCTATCTGATTTTTGAATAGCCTCAGGGCTTGTGGCAATTACTTATCTGATCTTTCCATCACCTGGGACCCACCAGAAATCAGGTTGCGACCCACCAAATGGGTCCCGACCCACAGTTTGAGAAACACTGACTTACCATATTGTAAAAAAGCTATGAATTGATGGATGAATTGAGAGATTGAGAGGGGGGGCTGATCTTAATGGCCTTTGGGCTCCTTCTGGTTCACAAGCTGCGTGAAACTGTGTGTGTATGTACACAGTATAGGCAGAGGGGCCTCAGGTGTTGCCCATCAGAGGACCTCTGGTCAGGCTAACCCCTGAGCCTTCAATAACAGTAGCAGTGGAAGTGGCCAATAGGACTCCAGGGGTCACGTGGGGGGCCCCGTAGGAGTGCAGTGCTTTGCCCCAGGATCACCAACAACCTGGCACTGACTAAATGATCAAAACGTTGACTTATCTATAATTCAAGACATGGTGGTTTGTTTTTGTTTCTGCAAATGCATCCCAGAACTGAGCCCTGCCACCACCACCACCACCACCCCGGTCCTTGTGATAGCTCATAGCATAGCGATGAACCTGCAGTAGCATTCTATGTTTGTCAGGTAGGGAAAGTTGATCCTGTGACGTTGCTTGTCATCAGTAGCAGTTCTAGTATGAAAAGATCACTCTTGACTACCGAAAGCTAGGAATGTGGAAATGTGCCAAAGGAGATTGTGGGGGGTGGGGTGAGGGGACCCACCAAAATGGTTCTCGGTTGCTGCACAAATGAGTCCTCCCCAGTTCTGTGTCTGCTGCATGCCCCCCCCCACTCCTGTGCCACAAAACACTTTTGCATGGCTACATCCCACCTGGCGACTACTGGTGACACGACCCCGTGCTCCCCCTTGACTGCAGCAGCTCAGAATTCTGGACTGGCTCATCTTGTCGATGCTGGTTGCAGAAACGATGCTGCACCCTGCTTGCCATGTTCAAATGCTGGCATGGAGGCTTGTGGGGTCAAGCTGTTCGCGATTTTCAAGTGTAACCGTGCTCTAGAAAGCTTCTAGAGTTCTTTGATGAAGCAAAAGAAATTCAGTAGACGTTACCAGTGGATCATACTTTTTAAAAGTCAGCAAATGCTATCAAGGAAGGTTGCAAACCACAGTGGGCTGCAAGTGCTGTGCTTTCAGTTAAGCCAGGGCCATCCTGGCTTGAGTACCCTCAAAAGCTTGTGACGTTCACATGCACCTGTCAAATAACTCCAGCAGGATTACAATGCTTTCTGGGTGACCCAGAAATGAATCAGGCCAGCCATACTTCTAGGAGCCAATAAATGATCCGTGTGAGCTATGCTTCCTTAGCAGGCCTCCCAGCATTCCCTCTGTTGGAATGTCAGCCAGTTGGGTGACTGAAACTACCCTGAACTAGTTCAGTAGGGACCACTGAACTGTTTTTTTTTTGGGGGGGCTGCTTCCGTGTTCTTAGAGCTGCTTTACTGAATGAGGGGTGGGAGGGGGAGGCTATTTAAGTAACAGGAGTTTTCCTTTTCATTGTTGGTCACATTAAGATGTTCCATGAACTCGAAAGAACTCCCTGGAAATTTTGAGAATTTGGCATAAATACGATGATACCGGGTGACTCATTTTCCTGGTGATTTGTAGGGAAAGTGGTTTGCTTAATTCAGGGATAATTGACTATTTTGAGTTCTGTTTGGCCCAAACCAAAAAACCTTCCTTTAATAATGCCCTGCCCCATTTAATCCTTCTACTGTAGTTTGGCTCTGAATTTATGCTTGTTTTGGTGCAATGACCTGTAGCAGAGAAAGAAAACACCTCGGAGCGGAATTCTTGGGACTGGCCCTAAATCTACAGACTTTCAAGGGAACTTTGGCATAAATAGAGGGCAAGTTATATTTGTCACTGTAGAACAAAACAACCTTTGTTTGGTTTGGATCTTTTGAGACAAGTCAGTTCTTTATAGCAAGTTTGTTGCTGAAGGCTATGAGGTACAATGTTTTGTTTGCAAAGCAGCATCGGAAAACAGGGAGACTAGGCTCTGTTGCCTCATACCCCATTCCCAGTGAGGGCAATTTGCAAATAACTGCATTTGTTTACCTTTAGTGACATAATCACATAGCCAAATCTGATTAACATTCTACTACATTCCTGATGTGATCCCTGATTGCCTGGGATCTCATTAAGAAAAAGAAGAAAGCACCATGGTAGGAAACCGACATGACGAAAACCAAACAACACAGGTGTGCTTAGGATGTTTAAGGGTGGAATTTTCACTCCTTTTCACCCCATTTGGGTACAACACTCATTTTAATGCCTTTTAATTAGATGCCTTTCTTCTTCTATGTGTCTTTTCATTCAATCAGTAGAAAAGGAATACTCATTATCCACTGGCATTAGAAATCACTCTGCTGAGTTGGGAAAATCAGGACAGGGTATATTAAAGTCAGATGTCTGGAATTGCAGAAGGACAAATGTCCCATTTTCTGTGAGGATGATGTGGTCAGTGACATGTTAACACTTTGGTTGCTGGCATGCACCCAAACCAATGAATTGTGATAATTCAGGGTTCATAATGAATAACATTCATCAGAAAATAAAAAAAAGAAGCAGAAATGTAGCAGATCTTTCGGGGATGACTCATACGCTAATGCTGACTAGAGTTGCTGAGTGGCATAGTCTGACCTGAAGTTTTCACTCATCCGTTCTGGCTTAGATGGTTCAAGTCTACCGAAACTAGTACTTCATGCAGCATTCTGTTTGTTTCATGTGTGTTGCTACCTAATGGCCAAAAACTGTTTAAATCAATAGGATTGAGCATGCTTCTGGTAGGAGGAGGGGAATTCTTTGCTAGATGCATGAGAGGCTGACAGCCCAATCTTAACTGGGCAGCAGTCCCACTGTTGTGAATGGCTATATGGTGGCACGGGCGTGCAGCTGGCAGCCATTCTGGAACCACTGCCACAAATGGCGGTGGTGTTGGAGGCTTGCTGCGGCAGCCAGCTATGTGTGGAACTGCAGGTAAGCCGGTGGGTGTGGGAGGAATGGGGCGAGGAGGGAGAGGAATGGGAATGTCTGAGTGGGGAAAGGGCGGGCAGGAGGCAGAACAAGGGATGGATCCCGGTGGCACCAGTGTGCACCATGATCTTCTCCCCATTCCTCACCCCTTCCCTCTCCCATACTCTCCTCAGTTCTGCATCAGCAAAATAGCTGGCACCAGAGGCGTCGCTCCGGTAGGGGCGGGGCCGTAAGTTTCGCTCGTCCTAGTCCTGTTTACCGAGCGAGCAGGAGGCGGCGGCGACCCCGCCCCCTCACTGTCAGAGCCATTCCCCTGCGGAGAAAGCAGCAGGCAGGGTTTCTTGCCTGCTGCTTTCTCCGCAGGGGAATGGCTCCGACAGTGAGGGGGCGGGGCTGCCTCCTGCTCGTTCGGTAAACGGGACTAGTACGAGCGAAACTTACGGCCACGCCCCTACCGGAGCGACGCCTTTGGCTGGCACAAATCCAATGAGACCCATTGGGGCAATAGAGGCTTGCCCAGGGTAAGGGAACTAAAGTTCCCTTATATTGAGGAGGCCTCTGGGACTCCCCCCTCCCACGCAGGATGAGGTACACACTAAGTTGGCGCAGCTGCATCACCTGGGGGGCATTTTAGTTAGGATTGGGCTGTAAATTCTCTGTCAAATCAGACAAATAAATATCCACGTGGTTGTTTTGCATTTCAGGTGTGGCCTCAATTTATACACATATTTTTATCACAACATACACACACATTCCCATTTACAGAAGCTCCTTGTCTACTGGTCACACTTTTGGCTTCATGGCTATTTGATGATGTTTTCCATAGCTCTGCCCCAGGAATGAAAACAGATCACGCCCAGCTAGACTTGGCAACTTAGCAAAGTTCCACAGACTTGCTAGTCTTCTGATTCATAAAACACTGTACAACCTTATAAAACGATCAAGGAATTGAACTCTTATAAAAGCTGGCCAGTACTCAGTCCTTGTGCAGTATAAACTTTGCTCCTCCTTTTAATTTCTAGGATCCATCAACATAGTTTTTTCTTTCCTTCCAAGACAGCCTGGAAAATAGCAGGCTTTGGTTTCCATGATGCTCAGATCCTAGCGAGCCAAAAGGATCTTGAAAATTTCCACCTTCTCTGAATGAATTCCTTACAGTGAAACAATTTCTCATTCATCTGTGTTGGTTTTTTAAAGGGATTCTGGAACCTCTAGTTTCAAATTATTTTCCACATTGCAGCTATCTCGAAATTTGGGGTACATGTTGCGTGATACTTTAAAAACTCCTCTCTGTAAACTACTGAGTTGCTAAACCCTTGCCCTCTCTACCCCTTCACCTTGCCTTAGCGCTGTAACATCTGAAAAGGAGTTTATAGCTGCGAAAAGTAGGAACGTTCAGACCTGGTCATGCTTCAAATTTTCTCCCAAAAACCCTCTTTCTTCTTTCATGCAAGAAACTCTGGCAAATGGTGGTAGGCAATTGAAAACAAGTTCCTGGCTTCAGGCAAGGAGGAGGGGACACAAGTAATCACCTATGCACAAACCAGCAAAGTTTCCTGGAAACATAAATCATGACCAAGAGCAGAAGCTGAATACTGGCTTTTAAAATACAAATATACCTGTCGGACTCCATCAGCAAGAATGCAAAGGTCACCAAGTGCCATAGAGCAGGAGTTCCCAACCCCTTCCCGGCCGAGTACCACCTCTAGCGCCACTCTCCTTCTGAGTACCACCGGAAGTGACTGGTGATGAAGTAACTACTTTCAGGTTTTCAGAAGCCAGTAAATACAGGGAGGAGGCTCTGGGCAGGTGGGAGGGCTCTTCTTGGTGTTCCTGAGAGGCTCGGCCAAAGGCAGGAACTTCTTGGGAGCAAAAACGCGTCACCAAAAGCACTGCGTTGGAGTGAGGTTCCAGTGGACCAGCAGTCTGAGTACCACCAGCAGTTAGCCGAAGCACCACTGGTGGTACTAGTACCACAGGTTGGGAAGCCATGCCATAGAGTATACAGGTTCCGTGCTCCCAATAACTTCAACCATTGAAAATCAAGCCACAGATACTAAAACTAAATGCTAATATTGCTCTAATGCTAAAATAAATTTGCTTCCCCAAAATCATTGACCATGAACGTTGCTGTAGCAGATTGTTCAATTCTTCAGTGAATGGTCAACAATTTATCTAACATTTGATGGTTATATTTGACATCCAATAATATTTTATGTCAATAGTTGATATCTGTCAGTTGCTACTTGACAGTGTTTGGTTGCTGACATGCAAAGGTATTAGTATCCAACAACACTGGCAGTAATCGATAATTCTCAAAGTTTCTGCCTTTCCAGAACATTTTTCACGTTATCTTATGTGTCACAGAATCCCTGCACATGGTAGATTATTCTAGAACAAGTTCAAGAGAATGCCCATGCTGGGCACTGTTGGGATCCATTGCAAAGCAAATGTGCCCTCAAACACACTCAACATTCCCCTGCTTGAGAAAGAGCTGTTGCCATAGCAGGAATGGCAGGGGATCACATCTACAGTCCCTATGTGGAAGCCTGGTTCATACAATCAGCGCCTCCATGCGCTTCCCACCAAATCATGAACTCATTTGCAGCCCTGAACACTCCAACAGGTGATATTTTGGTGGCTTTTGAACACACACATAAACCAGACCTTAATCATGCTCGTCTCTGATGAAAGGTTGGAAAAATATGAACAAATGTTGGGAACAGTACATGACAAAGGAAGAGAATGCTGGGAACTATTCCATATATGTAAGTTCCCATCTACCATTTTTCCCGCTTTCCCTGTCTTCCCTAGAGGACTCATTGGAAAAATCCAAAGGGATTTTATTTAGCTATAACAGACAAGTTGTATTCAGTCAGTTATACCCTAAAGATTTTCCTAATCCTTAGATACTTCCTTAATGAGAAATAGGACCGTTTTGCTCTTCCTAATTTATGACAATATTTCATAGGAATTTTCTTCTGAAATCTTTGTTTGGGTTATTTTCCCAGCAGCCAAAATCCAGAGTACACTTTGAGATCACCCAAAGGGTGTGTTTTAGTCTGAGTTAGTGCTGACAGAATATGAGGCCATCACTGGGTTATATAAGCACCAAGAACCCCAGAAGAATCTTACTTGGGCTAAGAAAACAAACTGGTGGTGTTTTTAAAAAAAAAATAAGAGTAGAAGGAGATGACTTTGAGCTCAATTTCTGAGAGCCAAGAAGAACCTGCAGCAGAACGTCGCCCTCTGGTGTTGGAGAAAACAAGTAAGCAACAGCTCTATCCAGGCATTATTCTGCCCAACTTCTTTGAATGCAGGGGCAGCAAAACAGGAGCATTCTATCTAGCTGCTCAGGGTTCCATGTAACATGATGGAGGAAACAACTCCATGGACAGAGCTGCACTCTGCAGCCAAATGCTCAATGTGTGGCTGGTAAGCAGGTCAGCTAGTCATCATGGCATGTTTAATCAGAGCCTGAGCACTTCAGGGCTCAGCATGGAATCTGCTTCCAGTGCCATAATTCAATCTGGAACATGATGCTCTTAACTAGATGAGAGAGTCACTTTGTGCATGTGCAGAAGGCTTTTGCCTCTTCATAGAACAGCCACAAGAAAACTTCCCTTAGACCAGGATTAGAGAAATGAGACTTTTCACATCAGAAGGCATGACATGGAGGCAGACTTGGGACATTGTACTCTCAGGTTAAAAATTAGACATTGATGATAATATTCATTCATGAGACTGAAAACTATTAAGCCCTGATGGTTAGGCTAGAGGTGTGCATACAAAATGTTTCACTTTGAAACCCTGTTCATTGGGAGGCTCCAGTTGCGATTGTTTCCAGCTCATTTGGGCCCCTGTGCCATTCATTTCAAGACCCACCATTTCCCATTTGGAGGCTCCTAGTTTGTTTTGCAAACCTTTACTTGTTATTGGGAGTTTTTTTGAGACAAAAAAACAACTTGCTTTTACTGTCACCGTCTGTCACCTGTATGGGTACCATCAGCTTCTGCCACTGCTGACAGAGGTGGTGGTAAAAATGACGGGAAAAGGAAGGTTCTTTAGCTTTTACACACACACACACACACACACATAAACAAACACACACACACACACACACACACACACACACACACACACACACACGTCACGTTTTGAAGACATTCCCCATCTGTGCCCATTCACATGCTCATTCATTCAAGATCAAATTCATTTTGGAATGCATGGAACCCAACTGAACAGGCCCCCGTCAGTTTGGTTTCCATTCATTCTGAAAATGGATACAAATCCTACTAGGGACGCAGATCAGTGACAATCTTACTGTTTTCCTGATACAGAAGATTGCTGCCCCTGTGGGGTTCAAGTATTTTGGCATGTTGTTCTTCACTCCCTTCGACCCCAAATCCAATGGTGCTGCCTTGCTCTCCTAGGCTAGGCTCCAAACTCCATGCCAGCTTCCTTCCCTTGCTGTTGGGGCCTAAACCCTGCCAGCACTCAGAAATGGGTGCCTGATACAACTTATGGTGCACCCGTGATTTTCCAAAGGGGAACTATTCAAAACAGTATCCACATGGTAACTTGGTCCTGTGCAACTTTATTATTATTATTATTTTTCATCACTTATGGAGAAGGCACAAGTCTGTATTTTATAGTTTGAAATGTCCTGCCTCTGTACAGCTGGACATTCCATGTAATTTTTTTTTCAGTACAGTCTTTGATGATTTGAAATATTTTTCTAGGGGCAGCTCGAGTTTTGACACATCTTCATGCCAGTAAGGAAACCACGAGGTGCCCAAAACATCTGGAAAGGCAGCTCAGTGTTATCCCAAGCAACTCCTAACATAGCAGACAAAAAGTTTGAGACCAGGCTGAGGTTAAACAGTCTCAGCATTGCAGTTCTGTGGAACTGTGCCGAATCTGAAAGAAGTGCTTTCTCCTGTATTGTGACATTTTGGGAACATCTACTGTATCTTTACCGTAGACCATTGACATTGTGTGTTGGTGTTGTTATTTTCTAGCTAGCACATCACTCTCCATACTTATTTATTTATTTATTTCTATATTTATTTTGTAATTGTATAAGCTGCTCCTCTCAAAGGCATCCAGTGTAAAACAAACAGACGAAAAGGAAATCATATAAAACAAAGCAATAAAATCACAGAAGCAGACCAAATAATTGACACGAACACAAGCCATAACACAGTATTAAAACCAGGTGGCATAGGGGTTCAGCCAAGTCGTACACTGGCTGTTGGAAAAGAGGGGGGCAGAGCAATCAACACAAGAACCCTTTTCCTATAGTAAATTCCACCACCGTGCTAGTTCACTGCTATCAATAAACATATGCAGGAACAGAGGCTGTTAAGGTAGGCTTACCATCCGTCTCGGAACGCCCGGGACTGTCCCTATTTCCGGGCTCCGGTCCCGGGTGGGTCCTGGGCTTTCTGGGCCCAGTGGAAGCCTCCTCCTCCTCCACTGCTGCCGCTTGCAAAGTGCCAAAAGGCACTTTATTCCTGTCGGTGGCCATCTTGGATCTCACAAAATCTCACGAGATCCAAGGTGGCGGTGCCCAAATCTTGTGAGGGCACGAGGCAGTACTGTTGCATCCTTCCCCTTTGATGGTCTGGGAGAGAGAGAGAGAGAGAGAGAGAGAGAGAGAGAGAGAGAGAGAAAGTGGGGAAAGGGCAGGAAGGAAGTAGCATAAGGACCACACCTCCTGCAGAAGTCTTAGAATGAAGGTAAAGGGTCTCAAGTGTCTGGACATAACACTGCCCTCCAGAGTCCTGCAGGTGGCATTGCATCCAAATTCCTACACCGGCTACAGGCTAATACTATACAAATAATTAGTATAATAACGGGATGGGAGACTTGCACTGTTGTTAAATCTCCAGACCTCTGCAACCCTGCTGCCTAGCCATTGTGGAGCAGGGGCCCAGAACACCAATGGGGGGGGGGGAGTTCAGCGTAGAGTCTTACCACAGGATCCCCTGCAACTTTGCACTAATCCTTGTTTAAAGCAGCTATAAAACATGCTAGAATGCAAACAAAAAAAGGCTTCACCTAGCATTGAAAAGACGTCAGCGTTGGTGGTGCCTGATGGACAGGGAGCAGCATGACATGAAGACTTTAGAATCTGGGCAAACTCATCTGGTAGAAAGCACTCCTGTAGGCAGACACGTCCAGGCTTTATGAGCAACAACCTCCATTTTCAAATTGGGCTGCGAAACTGACCAGCAATCACTATTGCTGCTTTGAAACTGACAAGGTGTGTCCCTTATAGTTGGTCCAAGACATCATCTAGTAGCCACATTTTGGAAACAAAACAGGGAAGTAATTTAAACACTAAAACAATTCTCATTGAGTGAGAAAACATTCAGGAAACCCAAAAACTAACAAAGTGTATCAGACTCGCTACCTTGACATCAGAGGTCACAATCCACCCATAGCTGCTTCTAAAAGCCCACATTTATTTCACTGACTTTTGCCCAGTGGTTCATTTCAGTGGACTGGTACCAGCCGAATGTGAACTCCAGTCCTCTGCTGGCACAGGAACCCCCTGTCTCCAGATAGGTGTAATGACTGTGTATGATGTGACTCAGACACATCATTAAAACAAATTAGTGCAGGTTGAAGATGAAACAATTGTTTTACATAAACTCCTCCAGGGAGAGAAGGAGGAGATGGCAAAGCACAGGAATACTATCAAACTCTTCTTTGATAGCGGAGAAGTGTCGTGTGTTGCAGGTCTGAGTTAGTGTAGGAGGAAGCTGAGTCAGCAGAAAAGTTTATACAGGAATTTATAATCACTGATTTGAATACCCACTGCACATCTTTTTACATCTCGGTTTTTGTGCCAAATTTACAAATCCATAAAATCTGTATAAAAACAAACAATCCCTTAAAATGGGAAATTGAAATCCACGAAGAGGTGAACAAGTATTAGAATACCATGTGACCTTGAATGGAAGGACAGGAGCTTTTAGAGGCTGATCAGAAATGCAGTAAAAAGTGTAAATACGCTATACGAGAAGGAGTGTGGTCTAGTGGCTACAGTAGTGTACTTACACCAGGCAGGTGGAACCATCATTCAAAAAAGAAGTCAGAAATTCTACTGGGCATAACCCCACTCCAGTCCATACCATGCAGCTGCACCAACAGAGTGCATGCTGCATGCTATGAGGAGGTAATCAGATAGCCAACGAGAGGTAAGTAAAAACTGTTTACACTTACTTCCTGGTAGGCCACATAGCTGCCTACGGGTCCCCTCATACCATACTGGTTTTGCTGATGTAAGTCTGAGGATAGGAAGGGGGTATGTTGGGCTGCAAAGAAAGGGATAGCATCTTGGTGCATGCTGCTGCCATCAGTATCTATTCCTCCAGCCCCCAAACCACCCCCTTCCCTCCCCCTTCCAAGCCTCCTCTGAACCAACCATGGCCCACCCCCACTGCCACTTTACCTGCTCTGGCATGGGTTGGGTCCATTGGTGGTGGGTGCATGGAGCTGCCGGTCATTCGTGCCAGCAGTGCTCCAATGCAATTCGTGCCAGTCATTCATGCCATTCGTGCTCCAAAGCACTTGGCAGCTGTGCACCATTTATGATGGCGGAATGTGAGTTCCACCATCATAAACAGCCCATAGGATCAGGCCATAAGTTCCATTGCTCTTAGTAGGTAATAACCACACGTAATTGAGCACAGATCATACTCAGCCCAATCTTAAGCCCTTAGTAAAACCTGTATGCTCCAGTCACCTCCTCCGCAGCACAGGGGAAAGTGTGAGACTCTGAAAGGTCACAACACACACTCATGCCCCCTTCCTTGTTCATGAAGGAGTTTTCTAAGGAAGGGTGCTTTAAAAGTTATTAATTTGATCGTTGTTGCCTGGGATCCCTGCCAGCACTTGTTTAGCAAATAAACACTGTAACTGCTGGGTGAATGATTGAAGTTTTAATTACCAGGAAATTAGCACTTCAAGATTTAAATGCAGAGCATTGTACAGCATTTGTGAAAGGTGCCGGAGCTAGGCAGGAGGAATGGAATACAGATGAGAACAGAGCCTGGAAGGGAGGTCAGAGAAGGTACTGAAAGACTGGGGTGCCAACCCACCTCCCAGGTATGTTGGGAGGATAAAAATGGAATGCCCCCCATATAACCACCGTCTTCAGTTCCTTGGGATACAAATATAATAAGTCAATACAAATAAAAGAACATGAATAACTTGCTTTAACAATAGCAATCTGTGGTGTGGACTTACAGCGCAATCCTGTGTAACTTTGCACCGGTGTAACAGTAGATGCACTTACACTGGTGCATCTGGTGTTACACTGGTGCACCTACTGTTACACCAGTGCAAAGTTACACAGTTCTTGCGCTGTTAGACAATGGAACTGGGGTGGACAGAGCAAAACATGGCAGTTTAGAGGCAGAGCTTAGAAGAATCCAGAAAACCAGTGGTCAGATGCAATGTGGAAGAAGTGGGCAAAATCTAAACCTTGTTCAGGTATTAATGTGTGGAGGGGAAGCAAATAGGAGCAAATAGGTGTGTTAGCCACACCTCCTGCATTGACACACTCAGTGGCCACACCCTCTGGGCCTCCACACATTTGGCGCTTGTCTGTAGAGGGCAGTACTGTAACCAAGGATGGTACCTCCATGTGAAATGGAACCTGAAGGATTCATTGCATTCATTGTTGGCTTGTGGAGACAGATCGTGAATGTGGGGATGCTCAGAGGCATGGCCAGGGAGCGCGTTGGTGTGAGGAGCCAGCGTGTTTCCATTTTCCTTTCTCCATGTTCAAACAATAAGGGCTCGAGTAGTGAATCTGGAGTAAGGCCAGGCAGAAACCGGTGAGTCACATGCAGAGCCTCGCAGAATCCAGAGTACATTTGGCTTTTCAGATGGAAATGCAAATCTTTCTGCAAGTGTTAGAATAAGGAGAAAAGTAGAATGGGCATTGGGAAATGTTGCTGGGACCAGAATATATAATAGTTGGAAACTGGAATTTGGGGCTGACTATCTGCTTGCTGGGCAGCTCAGTGAAATGCAGGAAAAAAAATACTTATTGTGAACCGTGGTCTCTGACGACCTTTTCCTTTCCTCCCCCCCTCCCTCCCCAGCAACGCTTTTTCCATCTGCTCAGCGAGTGAAGAGATCTTCAGCAGCTCTTCTCAACCCAGTGCTTCAAAAGTCTCTGGAAGACGTGGATCTTCTATTCGAGGTTCAGTATGCATGAGAGATCTGTCTGTGTAGAAGTACAATGTAGAAACACCTACAGTGTAGAATTATATTTGCGAAGCAATAAAGACGATGAAGAGTTAGGAATAAAGGTGCCATGACGTCCACTTGCAGGCATCCAACGTCGAGTTACATGATACTCTTATTTTGCATAGTCCAGTCTGCGTGTTATTATTTTCTATAGATAATTCTGTTTCGGCCAGCTTTGGAAAAGGACAAATGGCTACACGGGGAATCAAAGCTCTACCTTTTTACTAACTAGGAATCTTATCTAGCAACTCAGCTAGCTTCAGAGAAGATATATTTGAAACTATATGGGCTAGAAACGTGAATAGAAAAGAAAGCTGAGAAGCTTAGCAAACTGATCTTTGCAGCCAGTAATACAACTGATGGTTTTTCTGCCATGCTATGTAACTTCAGCATACAGCATTGCCCTGCAGTGCTTGAGCAATACATCTCAAAGCCTACAAAGCAGAGGAGAGGAGAATTTAGGTGGTGATCCTAAGCATGCTTTCCTCAGAATAACTGACTCACTCAGAATGGCTTTTGAGTGAATATGCTTAGGATCAGGGTGCCAGTCAGTCAAGCAACATCCTCAATCTAAGCATTTACATTTTGCTGACTCCTGCGGAAAGTGGAACCTATAAAGCAGGGTGATATTTTCAAATCCACGTTTTGCCCCTTATCCTGGCTTGCTGTGGCGGCCAGGGTATGCGCTCCAGCATTGTTGCCTTTTGCGGCAGCCAAAAAAACACCCTAGAGGGTAGGCACCAATAGGATTGGGCCAATAGAAACGTAGCATGTTAGAGACAAAGCCTGGCTAGAGCCCTTCTCCCTGAGATCTAGTTTTCTACATAGGGGATTGCCCCCACCCCGTTTTCCCATCATGTGACTCCTCACCTGCAGTCTAAAGTAGCAAACTCCAGACACAGTTTTCCTACCTCATTTGCAGCACAATCCTATGCAGGTCTACTTAGAAGTAAGTCTCATTGAGTTCAATGAGACTTACTCCTGGGTAAGTGTGTTTAGGATTGCAGCCTTACTGTTGGTGAGAACTAGACACGAATCAACACTAACGTCAACCTGTGTTCTCATATCAGTTTCTTCTAGGTGAGCTGGACATCAACGAGGAACTGAAGATCTCTGTCAAAGACCAAGAACTGGCTTCACTGAGGAAGGCCACCGCATTTGACACTCTGTGCAATGATGTTATCCCCAAAGGTATCACAGATATCCGCAGGCTGAATGCCAGGCTCTTGGGCTTCCCTGGGATGCTAAAGAAAGAAGATTTTGAAAGGACGGTGTTGACCATGGTCTACACAGCATACAGGGCAGCTCAATCTCAAGGACACCAGAAAGATACCTGGGCCGAATCGTTTGTCAGTCTCTACAAGGCCCTGAAGCATGACTTGATGTTCTCCTCCAGCCCCACACCATCATCTCAAGCAACTGGACAGACCAGAAATTCACTCTGATCAGGGACATGGAGCACATCTGCCTCTCTGCTCCATTAAAAACAACGTTTTGGACAGCAGGCACAGAATGAAAGATTCTTTATTCTCTAGCTCCTCCTAGAGGGTATCTATTGGAAAAACATAGGAAAAACATATTGGAAAAACCTGTTTGTGTTAATTTCTGCACCAGATGTTTCCAAAATTCTTTGTATCCAAATTTCTCCTTGGATTTTGGAGTTCCAACAAGTTACCCACTCTTGTTCCCAAGTGAAACCAAAGTATTAGGAATTCCTCCTTGCGCTTATCTTTTCCATCCCATTACCATCTGAAGTCAAACAGGTTTCACCACATTTTGGAATGTTTTCCACATCCTGAAAAACCTATTTGACCAGAGAGAACAGTGAGCCAAAAGAAATGATGTGTATGTCATGGGCAAGGATGGCTTCAACCCTGTACTGTCTTGGGTTTATTCAGGGAAGGAGATTCAAACCATCTCCAATGGATGAAAAACAGTTAAAGGTGTTTGCAAAATCAAGGTGTTTCAGACCTAGCTGGTTGTTAATGAAGCCACCATGAATGGATCTTTCTGGCTCATCACTTTTTTTTTCTCATTCCAATGTATTTGTAGCTTTTAAAGTGAAGTGCCAGGTGGCTTTCTCTGGGAATTCAAATAAAGATGAAAACAGGATCTAGAAGTGCCTACCTTGAGGAGTAAATGACTGCTACTGATTGCCAAGAGTAACTAGCGGCCCGATCCTATCCCCCGCTGGCACGCAGGATGCAGGTGGCACCGTCTTGGGTCTCAAACCGTTCATACGCACCCCTGTCTCACAAGCTTAACTACTCCCAGGGAGTCAGAGGTGCATGTTCTCCATAGGTTCTTACGTATCCTACCATCTCAAGGGACCAACCACCTACTTCTGCCTGGTCCCCTATGGGCCTACTCAGATCTGATCCAGCAGGGCTCTTCTTATGTTCTTGCTGGCATAACACCCTTACCCAGTGGCATGCCAACCACTGCCTACACCACTCCTCCTCCTGTTTCTCCTGTTCCCAGGCAGAGGCGTAGCTAGCCTCTCTGGCACCCACTCACCCCCGCACATACAGGCACAAGCCCCAGGCCTGCCAGTGGTGTCCCCACGGTGAGAAACCCCCCCCCCCGGGACATTTTGTCTCCACAATAAAGCTCCTAGGAGCCCAGGTGCGCGGGTAGGCCAATCATGAAAGCCGCGCTACCATTTTTCGAATGCCGCCACAGCGCACTTTTCGCCCCTGTCTACTGCTAGGGGGGCCCGCCGCCCCACCACTGACTTAACTACTGTTCCCAGGACTTAGAAAGGAAGAAGGGAACAAAGCAGAAGAGGAAGGTTGGAGGAGGGCAAAATGGTGAGCTAGATAGTCTCCAAAGCTCGATTCCCTTCTTCTATGCATTTCCTCATGTACTCTGTTCCCCTCTTCATTTTCAAAACCAGGGAGCGGGAGGTGGGTGGGTGGAGGCAGGTGGGCGAGGTGCCCCCCTTGCCAATCTGCTGCCTGAGGTGACGGCTTCATGGACAGGCTGAATCTGAGCTACTTCGACATCTGTGTGAATGTTTGCAAGGTGAGGCCTTTGCTTTCGTGCAAATAAAGGCCCCAGGGAGAGCCGGCTTCTGTGAAAACAGCCTCAGACAGTGGCATTGGTGGTGGTTCAGAATCCACAGTGAAGCAAATTCCTCCTACCTGCTATAGTCTGAGTAAAGCTGGTGGTTTTACACTAGGAGTACATTGGATGCAATACGTTTCAGAGGTGACGAAGATTAGAGTTGTTGCGAAACGTTTCCCCTCCCTGTTATCTCCATGATGTGCTGCAAAGCTGCACCCCAGAAGAAGTGGCGGCAATCACATTGTGATCACACTGTGCCTTAGAAAGAGGGAATGCTTCAAAATTCCCCATATTCCCAGCACTGAAGAGCAATGCACTGAGTTGAAGGGGGGGTGGGAGGAAAAGTCCTCCTGTGGCTTCTTCTGGCACATGGCTTTGCAGTGCACCAAGGAAATGAAGGGGGGAACCTCCCCCCACCCCACACCTGTGTGGCTGCTCATCCCACTGTTATCCCAGCATTCTGGCAAGTAAAGGGAAAGTTATGGGGGGGCAGGGATTGGCAGGGAGGGTGTTTTTATGGGATAGTTGGCAAAGACATTTAGCAAGCCTCAAAATGACTCCATAAATGATTTGATGTTTTCCCAATTGGGGTGGTGGTGGGGATGGTGATTGGATCATTTCCAAATCATCTAGAGGCAACCTCTGAATGTTTGTTCATCTCGAAGGAAGAGTCTATTCTCTGATAACAGAATAATTGTTACAGACTGCCAGAGCAATCCTATCCAATTTACACCACCAATGTAACCAGCATGGGAGGGCAGGGCGGGAGGCTTTGGAGGGGAGGGGAGATTTAAATCCCCTTTGAATCCCCCTTTGGAGGGGATTTGAATCCCCTTTCCATTCTGGAGCCTCCCGTTCTCGCTGCACCACTGGTTACATCGATGGTGTATGTTGGATAGGATTGTGCTGTGAATTAGATACTCTTCCGTGTTTATTAGGGCTCAGATAGGGTATAAAAAGAAACGGATTCTCCACTATGCCTGCAAAGTAGACAAAACATCTTTGCAACAGTGGCCTCGGCAACCTTTTCTGCACACATATGATGGAGAGTCAGCATTTAGTCTCTTGGAATTCTGTGGAAGGACTAGTAACACTAATATTTATGTATATTTCCAAAACCAGTGGACTCACAGTCAGACTGAAAAGGCTCCAGCAGAGCCAATGACCTGGGATGGCTCTGAGCCTAGAACTGACGCCGTGTGGGCTCAGACATCTGTTCAAAAATGACACATCAAAGTCTCTGCTAGCTGTGTAATTGCACATCTCTTGGTTGTTTCTATCCTGTGATCAACGGACCCTGTGCCAC
Organism: Plestiodon gilberti rubricaudatus; assembly: GCA_026170595.1. Taxonomy (NCBI): domain Eukaryota; kingdom Metazoa; phylum Chordata; class Lepidosauria; order Squamata; family Scincidae; genus Plestiodon; species Plestiodon gilberti. The sequence goes on from JANXHW010000005.1 coordinate 115,598,793, forward strand.
AAGTCAAAATCCTGCTGAACTCCCTGGGGAGTGGATGGGTTAGTTTGGATCACATCAGGTCAGCCAATCAGAATTAGCAAAAGGCAGCTGATCCTGTTTAGCTTGTTAACAAAAGGAGTCAAACCCTATTGGAGTGGGGCCACATGTATTGTGGGGGGGCACACCTGTGGCACATTATGTTACATAATGTTTACCCAGCTTAAGCAGGGGCTTACGTAGCTGACCAGTGTAGACCTATAAATCCACAAAGGACCCTCCCCAGTGGTGTGAAGCACCAGAAGCCTCAAACCACAGCAGAGATCGGGCTTACCCTCACTGTGACACCTCATCACAGAAGGAGTTACCAGCCTGCACTTTGATATAGTGCAGCGCCACCCATATAATGGCCAAAACTGGTACTGCAGCTCTTCAGACCTGTGATTTGAGGAACCAAATCTTGGCTGGTCATATAATTGCCACAGACTCAGTTCTTCAGCCGGAGCCAGAGGTGACAGGCGTCGGGAGGGCGCCCGGCTTGTGGGGGCGGGGCCAGCATCGTGTCGCGTTGATGCCCCCCAGCCCGTTTTGCTCTCATTTCGGAGCCAAACCGGCTCCAGGGAGGGAGGGAGGGCCCAGACACGACGCTGCTCTTCGGGAGAGGATGAGTTCTCCTGCCCCGCAATCTTGCCGCCCGCCCGCGATCGAGCGCCTGGAGCTCCTGCTCCATGCACTCCACCGTGTTCTGCCGCTGGCCGGAGCAACGTTGTTTAAGCAAGAGCCTTGCCGTTTCCTCAACCTGTCTTCTGCCTCTAGCTTTTCTCTTACCAGATCTGGCACTTGACTCTATCCTGCTGCCTCAACCATATCTGCTTCCTTGGACAATGTTGATCTTCACCTGTCTGCTCCACAGACTCCCCACCCCACCCCCACTGGCCACACGCTGCAATCTGGCTTAGAGCCAGGGCAATCTGTCAACAAGCAAAACAAAAAGGAAGTGGGGTGGATTCTGTCTGCTGAAAAGGAGTGAGACGGTTCTGCTCCACATGAAAAGAAGTGGTCTCTGTCTGTCTGCCTGTCTGTCTGTCTGTCATAGTAATTTATTAGGGGAGAGGCCATAGCTCAGTGATGGAGCACACACATTCCATGCAGAAGGTTCAGTCTGCAGCAGGTCCAGCAAAATAGTATCTCAGGTAGTGAGTCTGGGAGAATCTTCTGCCAAGACCATGGGGATCCACCGTCAGTCAGAGGAGGCAATACTGGGCTAGATGGACCAATAACCTGGCTTCTTATAAACTACAAACCTCCTTTGCAACCCTCAATACATAAGACTCATGGGATTTGCCTTAGCTCACTTGTTTGAAGCATCTGGAGTGACATGCTCTACATGCACTTTTGTGTTGATTGGGCAATGCTGGGGAGTGATATTCTGATGGCTCTGCCTTCTTTTGAGGAACTGATCTGGTGGCCTTTGGAATGGTGCAGATTCTTTGGAAAACAAAGACATTCATGCCATTTCCACCTAAAGAAAAAAAGAAACAGGAATTGTATGCATTTTCTTGCATAGTAGCACAAAACAGTAGCAAAAAGCAAAACACACAGAAACACCAACCCACATTCTTCCCCATTGAGATGGAACATACTCTTCAGCCGGCCTTTTCTCATTCTTCTCAGGGGCAAGGTGGGGGCAGCCGGGCAACATGCATCATCAAGGCGGCATCGTTTTGCATCACTCAGATATTGCTTGTTCACCATCTTGATTCTTTGGTTGTCCAAACAGCAAGGTGGGATATACATGTTTTCCTATTAAATGAATTTGCAGAGAGCAAAGCAAAGCACAGGGCAATTTTCTGTTCTCCCTGAGCTTGTAGCCATTGTCTTCTGCTCTGCTCTGGACATCTTACAGAGTTCCTCTTATATGTTCAAATTATATGGGGGGAGGGGAGGGCAGAGGGACCCCAGGCCTTTTATACTTTGTGATGTCCCCCCCCCATCATGATTGTTTTTAAAAGGCTCTTGGGGGGCACAATTTGGCAAAACCAATGGAGTCTGTTTGTGGATTTTGTTTCTGGTCCCACTGCCTGTCTGCGCATCACTTGAGCACAGGTCAAGGGTCTCAATTCACCACAGTGTATCTCTGTCGAAGGTCAGTGGAAATGTCTGCCTCAGCAGATTTCACTGGCATCTGGGACAAGGCGGCTTAAACAAATCATGGCATTCCGGCTGCCTCGGCGACCTTTAGGACGCTCCTCCACTTTCCTCGCACTTCGACCCAAGCATGCTCCTTACCCATGAACAAAATAATCCCTCTCTAACTAAAGCAACATTTGCAGAGGGACCCTTATGAGAGTGAGCTAATGCACTGGCCAGTTCAGACCAGATGTTTTGTGAATAGCCTCCTGCATCACGAGGTTCCTCCATTTCAAGCAGCAAGGTAGCTGCTTCACATGTAGGCCGTTTACCACATAGACATTTTTCATGCTCCCTTTCCTCTGCATGGCTTTTTGACTAGGTCATTAGCAACCGTGTTAAGCTGAGGGGGGGACGGGACGTGCTCCAGCCTTTAGGTTCTGGGGAGCTGCTGCTTCACCTTCCAAGCCTATGAGTCCTTAATGGGAGAACATTATTGCAAGACCTCTCGTTTAAGTACACTTCACAGCACAGTGAGATCTCCCCCCCTCCCCCTGTTCAAAACAGAGTGTTGTTGATTTAACACTGAAGTTTGCTTGCTCTCTGAATAATACATCTACAAACAAAGCATAAAACACCCTGGGGCTCCCTGTGGATCAATGAACCTCAGAAATAACTCACACAGCCCTCTAGTTCCAGCTTGTAAAATAAAGCCTTCCCAGCTTTGTGGGTTTCCGCCCACCCTTTCAACTGGGGGTAATGTCAGAAACACAAAATATAGGGATGGCATCCCCATCATTCTAGTTTTATTTACTAAAGAATCTTTAATGAAGAAATGAAACAGCAGTGTCTCGAGATATATTTGGGTTTGGGATACATAGATCATGGAAAGTAAGTAACATGGTTAGCAAAACAACAACAACAACAACAACAACAACAAACCCAGAGTGCATAATGAGTTTACAGGCCCTTATTACCAGCATCACATTGGGCTTTTGAAGAAAAAAAAAATGAACAGCCTTCCAAGTAACCAAGGAAGCTAGAGAGGCAGGACAGGAGATGGTGAGTGTGGGGAGTTCTCCACACAGCCTTATAGGACATATGACTAATGGCGCAATTCTGTGTGACATGCGGCGGCCGGCCTGAAGGGCCGCCCACCACATCCTATCCCATTCCCAGCTGTCCCAAAGCAGCCTGGGAGCACCTCAGGAGAAGGGGACGCTTGTCCTCTTCCCTGGGTGTAGAGCGGCCGGGGCCCTATGGGCCTTCTCGGATGTATGCCAGGTCCAGGCCTGGTGTATATTCGAGGAGGCTGTGTAAGGCCAGCCAGGCCCGGGAATGGGCCTAGGATATTGGCGGAGCATGCCAACAATATCCCCGCCCCCCCCTCCCGAGCCAGGCCAGCCAATGGCCACCCCTGTAGCTGGTCCGCCCTCCCCCGCCCCTGCCCCGGTCGGCCTAGGTCTTACCTAGCTCAAGTCCCCCAGCGGAGTGAGGACTGCCAGCCTCTGCGCCAGCGGCCCTTACTCGCCGAGAGTCACAAACGCGCTTTATGACCAGAGGCGTTCCTACAGTGGGTGTGGAACTGTAAGTTGCACCCCGTTCTAGTCCCCGTTTATAACCCGGAACGAGGAGGCCCCGCCCCCTCGCCGTCGGAGCCATTCCGGGCAATGAAGGCATCGTGCAGGAGACTCCCTGCCCGTTGTCTTCGCCTCCTCATTCCGGGTTGTAAACGGGGACTAGGATGGGGCGCAACTTACAGTACTACCCCCACCATAGGAACGCCTCTGTTTATGACAGCTTAGATTGGCGGAGCTCGAGCTCCACCACTCTTACACTGGATCAGGCTGCCCGAATGGCGTTCTTTGTCTGTTCAGCAGGTTATAAGACTTGGCGCGAGACATTGCCTAGAGCAGCAGACTGATATCAGAACCAATGAAGGACACCTATTTACCAAGGACACAGTCCGTAAGAAATCTTGTCCCTATTTAGCCCTTATTTTTCCCTTGGGGAGATGCCTTGCAACATTTGTATCCGTGAGGGGGTCTAATCTTCAGGGTTCTCCTCTCTTGCTGAGTAGGAAATGGATGCACCTTAACTCTAGCATGTGTGTATATGAATACTAAGGCACTATGTGCAGCAGACAGCCATCCATTTCACACACTGCAGCTGCTAGCTGGGAGGCTATTTGGCCACATCTCGTTGGCTCCTCCTGCCTGTGCAGAGACAATGACAACAGGAATTAATGAACTCTGGGATTTGTAGTTCTCAAGAGAACCTCTTACAGTTTGAGGTTCCTATCTCTCAAAAAACCTCTGGAACTTGTTTGACTCAAACAAGTTCCAGAGTTTCCTGTCCCATCTCTCTCTCTCTTTTTTTTTTCGGACCCCCTCCCCCCATTCCTTAGAGGAGGACCTGAGCATGAAGTTCACTTTTCAGATCATTGCTTCTGGACATCCTGGAGTCAGGATGGCGTAGCAGTTTGGGACCCAGAGTTTGTTCTGCATACCACAGGGGAAGTAACACTGCAAATAAGTGGGAGGAAGAGAACTTCCAGTGGCCACTGCCAAGGTATCAGCACAGCAGCCTCCCCAAAAGAGCCGGGGGGGTGGGGTCACTTCAGAGGAAGCATGCACAAGCGCTTTGCAGTCTCTCCGGCACCGGCAGCCACATATGAAGTTATGAGCTGGAGCTGAAGGCAGAAAGTTACTCACAAAAAGGGAGAGGTGCTCTAGAACTCTCCAGAAAACCAACAGCAGCTGCCAGTACTGTCGGCTTCTAAATGCAGCTTACCAAGTCCCCTCTGCTGATCTGGCAAAAGGCCCAGTAATGTATGATACTGAGATGAAGCCTGTGTACACCAATAATTGCCTATATTTTGCCACTGTCTTCTCCTGCTTCCACTTCCTCTGTTGTCATAGATTGTGAACTGCTTGAGACAGGGAACTGATTGAAACATTTTCTATGTAAACTGCTTTTGGGAACTTTGGGGTTAAAACGTAGTACTGTATAGAAATGTTCAAAATTGATAAACTGATTTCAGAGAAGTTTGTGGTAGGGGGCTGGCCCAAGCGACTGGCCATTTGAATGAATCACACTTTCCAAAGGGATGGGCCATTTTCAGTGGTGAATGACCCCGGAGGAAGAGTTAACCCTTCCACAATCTGGATTTCCGTCAAAGAAAAAAAATGTGGGGAGTTCCAATCAAGGGATCTGACAAGCTCTGAGAGGAACATTTCATTTGGTCCTAAGCTTAACAATCTGGCTCCTTAATGTATATGAGCTTCTTAGTTCAAGCATGCACGCTAAATATTGAATATGCATGTGAATTCTGGTCCAAAAATGCCAGTTTTGAAAATTTGGCAATCAGCTCCCAATTCTGGCTGTTACCTAAGAAAGGGGGCTGGGATTGGATGTGAATATGCTTCAGGAGCGCATATGTCTGAGAGGTTTCATTTCTTTGTTTGAACTATGAACACAGTGGCTAGGAGATTAAAAAAACCTGAATACACTGTTTTCTTGTCTTGTAATGTAATCTTGAATGTATCCAGGAACGGACCTTCAAAACTTCTCTCCTTGCCTCTCATCCCCCCAAATCTCCTTCTCTTATTAAAACAGCCCCCTCCCCAGCTGAAGCACTGGACATTTTCAATTGCTTTTTTAAAGTATTGTGGCTGCCACAGTGGGGGGGGGGGAGAGAGAGAGTTCCATATCCTGGTATTGATGGCAGTTCAGAGGGTTTTATTTATTTATTTTTAAAGCATATCCCAAATAGTATCAACTATTTCAAATAGTTGATACTTGGGAAAGATATAATGGTGTAAACCTAGTGGATGACAAATGCCGTTTCAGCAGGTGAGTCTGATTGTCTCACTCAGCATACACAAGCACCTTGTGATGGAGTCTAGGTTGAAAGACAGCGATGCATCAAAGATTTTGTTGCATGGCTGATTAATAGTCCCATTGAGTCCTTAGAGGTACGCCCGAAAGTAAATAGTTAAAAAAATGGCTTCCCCCAATTTTTCTGGATTTTTTTTTGTGGAAAGTAGACAGATGAACCTATGTTTTAAAACAATTTTCAGAGTTCTAGGGTCACCCCACTGACCCCCCCCCAGAGGAGCAAAGATCACTGTTTTTAGGGAAAATGAGGCGCAGGAATCGGTTGCAGGGCACCCCCTCCTCACTGAAATTAAAAATGAAACTCTGGCTTTGTTTTCATGGCCAGGGCCCTGGCTTTTGAATCCACCTTGTTTGGAGCACCTCAGGTGCAGGGGAGCAGCTGTACACAGCTGTAAACAGGAGCAACATCAGGCGTACCTCAAAGGACTCAACGGATCTTAATGGGTGGCAGAATTGGACTGTATAGACCTGAACTCACAACTAAAGCTGCAGGATTTCAAGGATTTGAAGGGTCATAAAAAAAACCCTTGAAGGAAGGGACTTGAAACTTGAGGTACACTTAGCTGAGACATCCCCCTAAACACCCCTAAAGCCCTGGAGCTGTGTGTAAAACACAACTATGTGTTTGTTTGAAATCTTGTGTTGTCAGGTCCATGCTTTACATAGGAATGAATGGACTAATTGGCTTAACCTTAAGTCCCGTTGAGTCCCGAAAGCACCACCTCTGCTCCAGGTGCATGGTACACCTGGGAATTTTTCTGCAGGTGGTTTTCTATACATGGGTTTCCCTTAGACATGTGGATCACACTGACATTTGGGAATTCTGGGAAAATCATACCGCGGAACCAAATGGGTGGTTTTTCCAGTATCCAGACTCAACACTTTCTTCACTCGGGTTAGTGTTCTGTTTTGTTGCTTTTTTCCTGGCAAGTCTCCACTGTGTCTTTGACAACTGGACAACAGGCACAAATTCAGCAAGTGAAGCCTTTTCAATTACTGCAGTTCTCACAAGTTCTGAACATGCCCTATAGAGCCAGGAAAGTAACTTTGACGAAAGTAAATATCCTCAAGCACAATCTACAATTCCGCCTCACACTTTTCCTCGGGGTAATGGGCTTGCAGTCCAGGTTGGGTCCATTTCTACCAGTCTGAGCCCAAGTAAAGTGTCCATTTCTCCCACTGAACTTTGACTGGTGGGCTGCAGTTGGGTTGATGGGTCACACATAGGTTTCAGTTGGGCTCAAGTGCCTCAAATTTGTCCTTATGACTGACCACAGCCTTCAGAAACAAAGCAACGGAAAAGAATGTGCAGTAATAAGTTAATGACTTTGCAATATCAATGGGGATGCCTGTTTTCACAGCAATTCCTGAGCTTTGAAACAGTCACATGGTCTAGCAGCTGCAGGCAAAGGGAAGAACAGGCACTTCTTGAGGGAGAACATGGTTTTGGTATCAGTTATCCTCTTTGGCATTGGCTCAGTGGGAGGAGCCTCTGCCTCCTTCCATCGCTCTCATTGGTGAACTGTAATAGGCCGAGACTTTCTCGCAACTTTTTTATCTTGAGATGCAAGGTAATCTTGGCAAGAATTGCTGCTCTGTGTATTTCCCAGCAGAGGAGGGGACAAAACAAAAATAGGGGAAAGATCATCTCTAAGCAGTTAAGAAAAAATTCCAGGGAAGAATGCAAACAGCATCAAGGACAGGGTAAAAAAACAACAACAAAAAAGCTTTTTAAAAGCTGTGTGTTTTCTTCAGTGGTTTAATTAGTTCTAAGTGCACACGACTAACTCGAGACATACCTGGGAGTGAGAAACTGCGGCAACGCAAGGAAGTGAGATTGCAAACTGATGTGATGTTTGGGCCTTTGTATGCAGGACTCAGATCCTAGACAAGCAACTATGATGGGAGAAGGAAAGATCATCTGCACCAGAGAGACAGCTTGGTGATTTTCCTGATTACGACCACGCAGAAGAGCATTATGCTTCTCAGGTGCTTGGGATGTGATAGTTGTGTGGTGGGTGTGCTCGTCAGCCCTACATAAAAGCAGAGACACTTGAATGCATCTGTGAAGGTTTCCGTGAAGGACAAAGATACGAGAACAGCAAAGAATTCGGAGGTGGAAGGAAGAAAGGAAGGAAGCGTTGGCCCAGGGTTGGAAGAAGAGTCCATGATCTGGGACTCCCAGAGACACAGCAGGATGACGGTGCTGAAGGAGCTTCTTAGGGCCAGAAACCTACTGCTGGTCATCCTCATCCCACTCTTGCTGCTTCCTCTGCCACTCTTATATCCCAGCAGTGTAAGTACTTTGCATTTGCCTCATTTTGACCAGAATAGTGTGGATCAGGTGATCAAGGAGATAGAGATGGCTGGCCAGTTACTGTCTCTAGATGAGCTGTGAGTGAGTGAGTGAGTGAGTGAGTGATGAGTGGACAACCTTGCTGGCAGCCCTGCTCCTGTGTCTCCATGCATTCCTTAACGAGGAAAAGCTACAATGTTTGGTGCCTTTGAGTTTAGAAAACAAGGCAGCTAAGTGGGGGATGTGATTGGGGCATCGAAAGGTATGTGTGGTGCAGAGAGGGTGAATAGAAAGGCATTTATTTTCCCTCTCTTACAGCACTAGAAACTGACTGGCAGGAGATTTTGAATAGAAAGATCCATTTTGTACTTCTTCACACAGCGCATCATTAATCTGTAGAAATAAATAAGGTGCTGTAAGATGTGGTGCTGAGCACGACTTTAGATGGCTTTAAAAGGGAATTGGAGAAATTCATGGAGGATGAGTCCATCCCTAACTACTAGGCATGTTGGCTGTGTATAGTTTCTAGGCTCAGAGGCAGTGTGAGAATATCAGCGGCAGGGATGCAGCGGTGGGACAGGCTCTGCCTTCATCTCCTGCTGCAGCTTGTGGGCCTCTCAGAGGCATCTGATTGGCCACGGAGGGAAACAGGATGCTGGACTAGAGGGGTCTTGGGCTTGATCTAGCAGGGCTTTTCTGTTATCTTATCTTTGTGTCTGGCTACTGCTTCACAAAAACATTCTGGTTGATAAGGGGAAGGTTGAATATTTCTGGGAGAGCTGCTTTGGTGTGTTTATTGGTGGAAAGGCAGGATCAAGATAGTCCGTTCAAATTCATAAACTGTTTCACAGTACCGGGATGGTAGTGTTGGCACCGACACTTTGAAAAAAAAGAAAGAAATTTAAAGTCAATATCATGGTTCCTGTCAAGGAGAAACATCTGAAAATGTTCAAGAGAAGCCCAACAAGTTTCTATAAGACAAGTGACATTTTTTCAGAAGGGTTCTGCACATCCCTGTGATGGGCAGAGATTTACTGCGCAATCCGGCGCAACGTTAGGCCGGCTGAGCGAATGTTCCACTGGCCTAAGGCATCGCAAAAGTGCCATAAGGCACTTTTGTGCCACCACGAGAATAAGCGCTCACAAGGCGGTCTTCCGGATCCTGCGCTGGTCACCGCAGGTGAGTTTGCGCCAGTTGGCACAGGGGTGAGGTAGGGCAGGCAGGGGCGGCGAGGGAGGGGGGCCACTGGCCGGCCCGGGCTGGGAGGGGGAGGGGATATTGGTGCTGAGTTGCACCGATATCCCGAACCCCATCGCAGCCCGGGCCGGCCTTACACGGCCTCCCTGGATGCACGCCAGCTCCAGAGCCGGTGTGTATCTGAGGAGTCCCACTGGGCCCTGCCCTGCTTACTCGCTGGAGGAAGGGGACAAATGTCCCCTTTCTCTAAGGTGATGTGGCCCGGGAACTGCACAGGATGCAGCAGCCGGCCCTTTAGGCCAGCCGCGCATACTTGCTCAGGATTGGGTTGCCCGTAGGACAGGGGCGGGGAACCTTTTCCCTGGCAAGGGCCGTTTTAAATATTAGAAATTTGGTTGAGGGCCAGCCGTAAGGCCGGGTGCCATTTTTATTTATTTAATTAATTTTTGCCCCCGCCCCCCATCGGCCTCCGGAGGCTCTGTGCTCACCGTCCAAAGCCGCCGCCAGGTCCACGCATCACCTCCGGCGTACCATGCCGATGAGGGCAAGAGGGCAAGAGCTTGCCCTCATCGGCATGGTACGCATGTGCGAAATGGCCAACGGCCTGGTGAGAAGGGGTCGAGGCGGCGGCCAGGGAGGACAGGCAAAGGCCCTCTCCCGGCCTCCGGAGGTGATGCGCGGACCCGGCAGAGCCTCCAGGGGCCGGTTGGGCGGCCTCCTGGCAATCTCTCCAGGGGCCGGACCGGATGGCCTCGGGGGCCTGATCCGGCCCTGGGGCCGGAGGTTCCCCACCGCTGCCGTAGGAGAAGCCTTTCCTGACATAAAGAGAAATGAAAGCAAGAGTCTTCCCTGCTGAATATCAAGGTTGAAACCGATTCCTGATTCCCAGTTATTTATTCAACACAGATGTGCAGAAGCCACCTGGCTGTAAACAACTGACGTTTGTGCACTTTTGCTCCCCTTAATAAGCTCTATGTCAACCCTGTTGCTGCTATACTCCTGTTCCTGGGAGACAGTGTGCAACCTCCAGCTCCTTATTGAAGCTGTCTTCACCTTTGTATTAAATAGGGAACTAGGAGCCAGCTTCACCCTTGTTGCTAAATTTCAGCGTGCCAGGCTGCTGGTGAAGGCACAGGAGCAAGGCCCGAAAAAGATAAAAGCCCTAAACATGCCTGTGCGTTGTACAGAGAGGAAAAGAAGATGCCTCGAGTTCAGCCCATTTGACTCCCTAAATAGGGTGGTTGCCACTCTTTTTTTCTGCAGAATTCCTGTGCCTTCACCACCTGCATGGCAGAGAAAAATTCAATAGATGAAGCTTTGCTTGTCCCTAAATCTCCATCCTGAGAAATCATTTACTTCCAAGGTTTCAAAAGAGAGGTGCAAGACATAAAGCTCCCTGCGAGCCATGTCCTCAGCCCAGTCCCTTAATCTCAGGTGTGGCAGATTTCACCTTGGGATGAGGACAATGCACTCTGTACATGCTCAGAACCACACTGTTTGCTTCCAGGACCGAGTCATGCTGAGCCTAGTTCAGGTGAAGTTCCGCTTCCAGTCTTTTATTCTAGATTTCAGTCTGCAACTGTGACTGCAGCACCATTTTCTTAGAGAGAATATCGCCTAAGTCTCTTTCAACTGCTGTGATCAAAAGACAGGTTTGACTTTGAGATGCCTTATTGCTTGAACTGAAGAGGGTGGATGCAATTTCTCACGTCAATGTTGGAACCTAATTTCCTTTCAGGCATGAATTGGCACTATTGTAAATATTCTCAGGAAAGCAGACTGGGTTGACTTCATGTTGTCTGGTTTAATGAAGTCGAGATTCGCCTTTTGATTAATTTGTTTGGAACTTGTTTAATTCATGGTGTCCCCTTGTTTATCAGCACTGGAGTGAGCAAATGAACAACTAGGCAAATTAGACAAAGTAGAAGTCAGCTAAAACAAATTCCAACCTCATTATGTAGGTAAAGTATGATGAGTGAGCAAAGGAAGATAAATGAGATTGCTTCTTCCTTCTGCATCTCTCAAGGTGACAAGAGCTAAGCAATTACACATTACAGACCTGGTGAGATAATGAAGATGGAATTAAGGTGTACAGAATACAAAAATAATCATAACAAAAGTACTAACTAGCAAGGAGTCCACTAATTTACAATGAGATAGCAAATAACATATTTAGTACTGAAGTATGAATACTGAATGACAACCAAGTAAGTGTTACGGTATATGGTCATTCATGCCCTGGTCATCTCTCTCCTTGACTACTGCAGCTCCTCCTAAAAACATAAGAAAAGCCCTGCTGGATCAGGCCAAAGGGCCCATCACGTCCAGCTTTCTGTATGTCACAGTGGCCCACCAGATGCTTCAGGGAGCACTCAAGAGTAAGACAGCATGATATCTGTTGCCTTCCATTGTCTCAGTCTCAGTTTAGTCCCCTTTGCTCAGAACTCTATCATAGAATCTACACTTCTCCCGACAATCTGACCAAGTGATGAACTTCCTTAAAGCTCTCCTTTGGCTTCCTGTTTGCTCCCAGATCTGGCATAAGTACCGGGTACCTTATCTTCAATGTCCTCTGTGGCCTTGCCTTCCCTTATCTCTCTGCTCTTATATAATCATTACACATCCTGTCTGGGTCCTTTGCTTGTCTAATTCCATCAGCCTCGGCCATCCCAAATTGTCTCCGCCCTCAAAGGACTCTGCCCCTTCTCTCTTTCAGCCCTTTATGCCTGGAGCTACTTCCCAGAACACCTGTGTGATGTTCTTCAGACCCTGTCTCTTCCTTCAGACCATGTCTCAAAGCTCCCCTTTTCATGACTCAAGGAGACTGTTGAGACAGGAACCCGTCTTTTCATAGATTTTGCTATGTAAACTGCTTATGAACTTTTTTTTGTTGAAAAGTGGTCTATAAATAATTCTAATAATTAATAATAATATTAGGCTTACCAGATCTCCAATCGGGACAGAGTGCTAGACCTTTAGGAGAAGGAATGTGGGCAGGTGTAGCTTGTTAAGTCCTAGAGTACAATCCTAGGAATGTCTACTCAGAAGCAAGCCCCACTGAACACAATGGGGCTTGCTTCTGAGTAGATATGCCTAGGATTGTGCTCTAATGGTTTTAAGAAGCTACACCTGCCCACATTCCTTCTCCTAAAGGTCTAGCACTCTGTCCCGGTTGGAGATCTGGTAAGCCTAAATAATAAAGATGTCATCCCTTCGTCCCAATACCCTACCATAGCCAATACTAAGGATGAGTACTGAAGTCTGTGTAATTGAAATAACTGCATATTCTCCCCCTTGTTTACCACCATCTCTATAAATAAAAAGGTGAGAGGAGAAGGGGAAATGGACACCAGGACATGAACACATGAGAAATGAACATGGGTAGAGTCCCTAGAAGTGGGGAGAGAAGTGGGAGAGAAGTGGGGAGAGTCCCTAGAAGCCATAGGATGCAAGGTTGTGGCAGGATTGAGTGGCAGTCTGCTGGAATATCCTTTTTCCAGGTTCAGAGGTTGCCAAGGTAGGAGATCTTCCAAAGGCTGTTGAGAGAACTTGGGACAAGTATAGCTGGAACCAGTGAATAATCAACATGTCTTTCAAGCTGAGGCAAATGAGTGACTAGGAGCTAATAAGGAGGGATCTAACCAGTTCCAAGGTTCTTCTTGGGAAGAGGGTGGGGAGTTAAAATCAGGGTATTAATTAAGCTGCCTTAACTGAGAGCCTCTGAGATGGCTTGTTAGCCTTCCCCACCTCATTTTGGTCTCTCACAGTGTTGGTACAAGGGCTACCAGTTTGCACTTTCTCACCAGCATTTGATTCTAGAAGATGCTATGCTGTAGGCCTCTACCTGTCTACCCTGATGCTTGTGTGTGGGGCAATTGATGGGAATCTACATTCCTCATCTCAATTACCTCTGGAAGACCTCAAAAGGGGCAGGAAAATAATAGCCTTCCCCTCCTGTTTATCCCCAGCATCTGGTACTCAGAGGTGTTCTCCCTCTGAAAATGGAGGTGGCTGGCTGGTGATAGTAGGTGATTTCCTAATGGTTTGGGAGTACTTGATGCTTGGTGAAGCCAAGCAAGTGGGGATCTGGTGGGTGGGATATCACTCAGAGTTCTATATGAGCCAATCTGAGAGCTTCCTAAAAGGAAAATTGAATATACAGTACAGTATAAGTATAATTTTTTTTTGGTTGCCTTGTTTAAAAGGTTGCCTTGTTTAAAACAATCATTTGCATTATTAGTCCCCATCACATTGGTGTGAATCCACACTAAAACGTGATGCAATTGTAAGTTTTCAATGTTTTCAAGTCCACACCTGGAGTGGTCCAAGCCTTCAGTGTGCCTAAGGCAGGCAGTCTTCCTACTGCATCTTCTCCCTTTTTGAATGTGTGTGTATGCGTGTGTGTGCACATGTTCAGGCATACACACACTCCTCTTCCTAATACTTGTAATTTGTAAGCATCTGAGGAAGAGGAACCTGCAGTGCAGTTTTCCCACAGTGGCTAACCAGATGCCCTGGGAAGCTTTAGAAATATACCAATATAGGCAAGTATTAAACATGGTATACATGGTATACTCCCATTCTTCTTGAACACAGCCAAATAACTTGCATAAAAACTGCTAATATTGATGAAACAGCATAGAATTCAGGGAAGAATAATGGACACAGAGCACTTCTTTTCCTAACAGTTGTTCAAAATTGGGGGAGAGGAGGGTATCATTGCAGTGACTGGCATTGCTTCTGACTTCTGTTTGTTCATTCCACACCTAAGCAGTGACCTCCATACGTATCTCTGTATGCAAGAGTGCTCTGATCACGTGTTGTGCGCATGTGAGTTGCAGGCATGTTGCAGGCAGAGCCTACCGCCTCCCCTCCGCCATTCCATGATGATGCCATGCTGGGTATGAAGCACATGCTTTCACTGAATCAGTTTTGAATGACTGACCAGGGTTATTTCTTTTATTTGTTACATTTATATCCTCTCTCTCTCTCTCTCTCTCTCTCTCTCTCTCTCTCACACACACACACACACACACACACACACTTTTATCCTCACAACAACCCTGTGAGGTAGGTCAGGCTGAGAGATAGTATGACTAGGCCCAGGTTATTCAGTGAACTTGATGGCTCAGTGGGATTCGAACCTGGGTTTCCCCAATCCTCATCCAACACTTTAACCATGCTGGCTACTCTTTGGTAACAATGCTAAAGCACTGAACTAGCACCAAAGTAGATATCCATGTGTGCCTTGCACTAACTCAGTGGTTTCCAAACTTTGAAGAAAGAGAACCCCTTCTTCTCTTTAGGATCCCTTTCTTGGGTGCAGTTCATGATCTGGAATTGAAGTTCCATTTTCTTCTGCCACTGTTTCCTCAACATGCACTTGACTCCTCCTTGGCAGAATAGCGACTTAGTCACAGTGCTTCTCTAACCCTCCTGGAGGATCTTAAGCCAGCGGATCAGAATCACCAACCCAACTGGTCCTGGTGGGTTCCATGTGAAGAATGGGAGCAGGGCAGACCGTCATTTAACATTCCGTAACTACAGAAAACCCCTCCACTCTTTCTTAGCCTCGGCTACTATAAAAGCAAACCAAAGGAAATCGAAAGAGATTAGCACAGCGCCTTCCTCAAGGCAGGCTGGCTTTTAAGCACTCGAGTGTTAAATCGCCTAGTTATCCCATAGCCCACTTACTGGATCATTGCATTGCCTACAAGAAGCTGATTAAGTTTTCACCGAGCTTTATAAAGCGACTATTGTTGAATGAGTTCCTCTACAATTTCTTGCCTGCTGTTTGTCATGGTGTCGAAGTAGAGCCTCCATGTTCAGAGGCAAGATGCCATTAAATGCCAGTTGCCTAGTGGGGAGCAAGAGTGGGAAAGAGCTCTTCCCTGTCCTTTTCCTCCTGTGGGCCTCCTAAAGGAATATGCTTGGCCACTGTGGAAAGCAAGAGGCTGGAATCCATAGACTTATCGTCTGATCCAGCGGGGCTCTTCTTACATCTGTTTACCCTAAGCCTTGTGTTGTTTTATTCTTGTTTGCAGATGAAAGAAATGTAGATTATGTTTCCCTTAAATCTCTTCTGAAAATTCACTTCAGCCAAGCCTGTCGTGTACTGATGTTGCTTGAACTTTCTTTTCTTCCACTCCCTGATGGCAGTTAATGCATCCCCTGACCCATCCTCAACTTTATCCAACTTTAAGCTGTTCTTCCTTGGGCATCTTCCTTCTGCTTTCACTCCATCATGGCAGAGAGCAGGAGAAGACAAAATGTAACAGTAGGGATGCAGTGCCACAAAGGGCTGCACCCAGAGTTGGTTCCAGGGTTGAGGGAACCCTTGGCAAGGTGACCCCCAGTGAATTCCTCTATTTTGGAGCACTCCCTCCTTCTTACCGCGATGGTGGATATGACGCCACATGGGGCACAGTGGGGGAGAAATGTGGCAGGCAGCAGCCGTTGGGTAAAATATTGTTTTGCTACTGCTCCAGAGAATGAAAGAAATCCACATTCATTACCAAGGCAAGGAAGGGGGCATCTACCTAGCGGTTTCTGCTGTGGTTGCA
The DNA here is from genome assembly GCA_026170595.1 of Plestiodon gilberti rubricaudatus. Taxonomy (NCBI): domain Eukaryota; kingdom Metazoa; phylum Chordata; class Lepidosauria; order Squamata; family Scincidae; genus Plestiodon; species Plestiodon gilberti. The sequence continues at coordinate 115,614,856 of JANXHW010000005.1, forward strand.
CAGGCACAGGAAGCCTGTTTAAGCTGGGAAAGCAGTTGTACATTCCCCTATGGAATATCTTCCCCATGGCATTTCCCTCTTCATCTCAGACCTATTTGCATGTCTAACAACCAACTCATGTTACACTATTGAGCAAAGGCTGCTAGGCTTAACTTGCCTACATAAGAATCGAGATCTCCAGGTAAGGTATAACGTGTCAGAGAAGAGGAAGGTGAACCAGAGCTACTCACCAATCTCTTTCACTTCTTGTCTATTAAAAACATGTGTCTCTTTAACTGTTAAGTTAGTATTGTTGTACTGAACCAGCAGTCCCTACCCTTCAACTCCACATTGCCAACTGCTTTGGAAACTCTCCCAAATGTCAAGAGTTTGCTCATGATGCCGGACAGTGTGGGTTAGGGTAGGTGTTGCTGTTTGGAAAATAAACACAATACCCCACTGGGCTCACAGGTCTAGCCATTCATTTTGTTCTAGTGCATCCAGTACAAATATCAAATCACACAACTATCATCTCTGCTAATAGCAAGTTCGAAAGATCAAAAGAACAAACGTCTGTTCTGAATCATTTGAGCTTCCTGCTGTGTGATTTGGAGATTATATTTATCGGGGGGGGGACCCATTTATAAGGCCACTTATAAGTTTCTGAACTATTATTATGTAAGAAACTTGAATGCTGTTGATGATAATTGTAATGATAAATCTTCACCATTATGGTGCTCCAGCCTAATGAGACTGGGGGCGCAATCCTGTGTAACTCTTGCACTTTTTTCAGACAACTCACATGCGCAGACAACTTTTTTCAGACAACTCTTTTCAGACAACTGAAACTTTTTTTCAGACAACTCACATGCGCAGACACATGCACAGACAACCCCTCAGACAACTCACATGCGCAGTTTGGATGTGGAACAGACACCGGCGCAACTCCACCGGTGCAGGGGGCATTCTGGGGGCATTCATACGCCCCCCCCCCGGAGTGCCCCCTGCGCCGGTGGAGTTGCGTTGGCATCCGTTCCGCATCTGAACTGCGCGTGTGAGTTGTCCTAGTGGGGGTTGCTTCCTGCGTCCGTCGCGTACGGCAAGTTACACTGGCATGAGTGCTCTTACACCGGGGGATCTACTGTTACACCGGTGCAAGAGTTACACAGGATTGGGCTGTGGGTGCTTGAAAAAAGGGAGCCAGATGTGATGCTTTCATTGTATTCCCAGCTTTGAGGTTATTGTCTAGCCAAAGAACATTCATGCTTTGTTACCCAGGCTTCTCCCTCAGCCCGTTCCCTTTGTTGTCTCTTCCACCTATTCCCAGTTCAAATTGAAAATTGTAAGCTCTTTGGGTCAAGGACCTTTATTGCTTATGTCTGTAAACTGCCATGTACACTTCTGAGTATGTTGTTGTTTTCACCATTTCCCCATCCTTCTGGCTTTGGTGTGCTTATATTTGGTATTGCTGCTCAATTTTGCCTAAAAGTTCCTGCTCCGTTGAAAAAGCTGAGACATTCTGAAGGAAAGAAAAAGAGTTTTGCTCAGTTTAGCAAAAATCGCTTGAGGGCAAGGGGGAAGGAAACCACACAGGCCCACGCCGTCACTGAGTTTCTGTAAAAGCAAAATGTAGAGGTTCCTGTGTGGGCAAAACATTTAAGGAACTTTGAGAAAAGCAATAAGTGATATTGCTCAGGGGGATTTTGCACATCCTTCACATGGAGTATTCCCAAAGGATGTTGTCAAATGGCCAGGTGCTATATGGTAGTTGTCTGAAAGGTTACTGTGTTATTGATGGATCTACATAACAGGCAGTTGCCTGCAGCCTTCAGGCATGTTTTTGGACCCTACTCCTCTGCTTCCGTGGTAATCTGTATGGTTCTGAAGGGGTGTAATACCAGGCTTAAGCCGCAATCCTATACTCAGTTTCTGGGAAGTAAATGCACTCAATGGGACTTGCATCTGAGTAGACATGCATAGGCTTGTGCTGTTAATTGCACGATAGAGACTGCACTGTCACACAGCCATCGCATAGCAAGCTGTTAGGGGAGGGGCCATAACTCTATGATGGAGCACATGGTTTGCATGTAGAAGGTCTCACGTTCAGCCCCTGACAACATCAAAGTGTTTTGTGCAAAAGGGATCTGCCTGAGGTATTAGAGAGCCACTGCTGCTGCTCAGAGCAGGCAGCAGTGAGAGGGATTGGCTGCTGGTCTAAGGTAGCCTTACCAGAGTCCCGGAAATGACCGGGATTGTACCGGTATGGCGCCGCCATCCCGGGCTCCCGGGCAGTCCCCCCAATAGTCCTGGTGCGACGAGGCTCCCATCATCGGAAAAAAAAAATGGCTGCTCCCATGTGTAAAGAAAAAAATGGCCGTTTGCGCTTGCGCAGACCGCTTCAGCGCCAACAACATGTGCTTTTTTATTGTTACTATTCCGGCCGGCTGCTCCACATGCCATTCATTGCCATGCGGCATCTTCGTCTGTTCAATGAAAACCCATTGCATCTCCTAGAAAAGGTCTCTCTTCCTTTCTGCAGTCAGATCCTCTAACTGGAGAATAATGAATCCTGTGCTGGAGAGTTGACATTATGAATTAGAGTTACATAATGGCTAAATACCAAAACAGAGTTGCACGTGGGGGATTATACAATTTTAGAGCTGTTGTGTGCATGTATAACGCTGCAGCCACCAGAGCAAACCAGATGGCTTTTTCATCTGAACGCAGCATGCCAAATTCTTTGGCCTGTGGAGGGCTGGACTCTTCCAAGCTGGAGTGCTGGAGGCCCAGAGCCCATCTCCCTTGGATAGTGGCATTGGCCCCCAACCATTTCCCTGGAATGGGCCTCTTCTTTTCTCCCCCCCCCCCCCGCCAGTCTGAATAACCTGGTTAGAACCCTTGCCAGCAGGAAATGAGAGGTCTCCTTTCTCATTTTTCATAATGGAGAATACAGGCAGGCCTCTGGTGGATTCTCTCATTTTGTGTAGTACCTGTCAGACCAGAAACAGCAACAAAGTTGACAAAGGGAGACATTCGGGGTGCTCAAGGCAGGGCTGGCACAGAAGTTAGCTAGATCAGGCATCAGCCAAGGGCCATCACAAGGTCTATACTGGTCAGAGACCAACCACTGAACCCTTCACTACCAGTGGCTTGAGTCCGTCAAAATCCTCGTATCGCTATGACACCAGGCAACCCCACCTACAAATGGAAACATGATCCGCCAGACACCCATGACATTGTGGGCTCTCTAGGGGCTGCTCCCATTGGTCATCAGGGAAGGCGGGAGAAGCAGCCATGCAAGTGTCTTGAATGGTAGCTGTTTTCCTTCTCCTGCTCTTCCCACAATGAACAATGGACTTTCCCCCCAAAGCTACTCCTGCGAAAGATCCCCCCATTCACTGATGAGGAAGGCATGAGGATCCACCACCATGGGGGAAGGTTCGGGGGCACAATGTGTCATGGAGGACCCAGTGCAGCACTCTGCCCCTTGGCTCCCAGCAACCTGGTGCCAGCATTGCCACCAGGTTTCATGCTGGGGCCTGGACTTGGATTGCAAACTGCAATCGAAATCGAACATCGATCCTTCAGCATATATGGTTGAATTGTATTTGTAAGAGAATTGGGGGGGGGGGGTTGTTGACATTACAGCTGCATGTGCACAGTCACAAGTCAACGTATTAACCTATGGAATCTGAGAGGATTCTGTGGCACTCTGCGGCTCCCCTGGCTGGTATCCGCAGCTCCCCTGGGAGCCACACCTCCCAGTTTGGGAACCACTGCTATATAGGGAAGAAAGTTACACAGGAATTGCTGTGAGGGAGGTGGATGATTTGGGCAGCCAAGTTGATGACAGGGCAGCTCACAAGGCAGATCTGCAGATCCTGATACAGCTCAGAATGGTCTAGTCCTGACATTTAACTTCTTCCTCTCTCCCTTCAGGAAGCCTCCTGTGCCTACGTGCTGATAGTGACGGCAGTGTATTGGGTTTCGGAGGCGGTACCCCTTGGCGCAGCAGCCCTTGTTCCGGCTTTCCTCTACCCGTTATTTGGAGTCATGAAGTCCAGTGAGGTCAGAGCTGGGTATTCTCGATAACTACGCTAGACATTCGCTCCCGTTGAATTCAGTGTGACTTAAAATCAGTACAAATGATCAGCCGTGTGGGGATTTACTTTATTAGGATTTGTTTTCACTTGAAAATAGACTCAAGCATTTTCAGAATGGAGTTGTGGGATATCTTAGTCAAGTCTTGCTCTTGTGTGTGTGTGTGTCAAACATGTTGTGGAAGTATTCAGGTCTATTTTGGAACACACAACCACATGAATTCCCTATCAAACATTAATTAAACCAAGAGGTAAAGACTGAAATCCCCATTTCAGGGAACAAAGGGAACTTTTGGCCCAATCTGCAATCCTCAGTATTTGTTACACTGCTGGAACGCACGTTCTTGTGGCATAGCATGCTTTCCAGCTGTCGCAATCGTGACATGCCGGGGAGTGTGGCCTGGCTGGAAGCGGTGAGTGGCTGGGTCCACGAAGTGTTGGACCAGGGATGCCTGCCGCCACAGGTAAGACCACGCAGAGGGGTGTGAGGGAAATGGGGAGGGGGTGGAAGGGGCAAGAGTGGGAGGCGCCGGGGGTTGGGAGGAGGGCAAATTGGGACCGGGAAGGGGGCAGGTTCAGTGGGAGTGGCATCCACTGAATCGTAGTCCTCTTCCCGGGCCCAATCTACCTTCATGGAGGATCCACTTGGACATGTGCCAGCTATATAGCTGGTGCAGGTCTGAGTAGACCCACTGGGCTGGCAGGGTCCTTCCCCGGGGCAAGGGAACAAATGTTCCCTAACCCCGAAGAGGCCTCCAGAGGCCAAAATTCCCCCATGGGATACAGCAGATGCCCCATTGGCACTGCTGCATCACCGCACGGGGAGTTAGGATTGGGCTGCCCGTCAACTGCCTAGAAAAACAAACCACAAATGAAAATATCTGATTAAATTAAGAGCATTGTAAGCATCAAAACCATGAGATACAAAGTAATGTTTGTTCTGGCTCTTAGTTGCTTCATGTATTACCAACAGCCCTGTAGGATCTGCTGTAGTGTGGCTTTTCTCATGCCTCTCCAATTACGTATGAAACAAGATGAATCATTTGGGCTGGTAGGCAAAAGCTTCCATTGAATTCCATGGCACATACTGCCTGGCTCTATGCAAGTCAATGAAAGCCACCTTGAGTGTTCTCTGGAAGGCAAAGGCAGGCTGCAAATTAGGAGAATAAAACCAATAAAAAGTTACTCCAAAGTAAGTTTCACTGAGTTCAACAGCATATGCCTTCAAGTGAGCATGTCGGAGATCCCAACCTTACAATGAATTCAAGTGACACCACCAGCAATGGTTTCGAAGAAACCACAGATGATCTCTCCCTTGCCACTCCTGGTGACGTTGGAAAGAAATGCATCATGTGGGCAAGGCCACTGTGACATGGGAAATAAAATAACCATGCTGAAAGCTCCATCCACATGTCTTGCTTCCTAAATTTGTTATCGGTAAGAACAGCCAGGTTTCTCTAGCTCCCATGCTACTGCTAGTGACACATGAACTGGGCCTTATGTCTGAGAAAATGGACTTGCTGTTGCCCTGAAGCTCTCCCAGCAAAACGGAGTCACATCAGCATAGAGTGGTTCTGGAGGATCAAGAATAAATCACTCTGGCCCACTAGAAGGCCAGACAAAGGCTCCCTCCCCACGGAAGTAAGAGCAAATCTATTGCCTGTTATTTGGAGCCTTGTGCTTACGAGAACATTAGTCTTTGTGTCCACCACTCCAAAAAAAAAAAAAGTATGAAAGGGATCAAGTGGCATAATAAAGGCTTTTGTGCTGCTAGTTTGGATGGATTCTTTTCTTTCCATTCAATAACACTTTTGTTAAAAAAAAATGTTGCACAAAAATTTGTTGCACAGGTTATCTGGAGAGAGAGAGAAGAAGGTTTATGAGCCAAGAGCTAGTGGACACACCACAAAAGAGTGAGGGATGAGGGACACTTAAGTGTCTTTAACCAACCTCTCAACTCTGACAGATGCGCACTCTTTTAAAATGTCCCTGGGAAGTCATTTGGTAAATATGAACAAATGTGTATTATTTATTCATTTTAGGACTTGGTCCCCATTGGAAGGACTAGCAGCCCAATCCTACGTAAATCCCCGCAGGGGATTTTCAGCTGCTGGAGGTCTCCTTGGGGTAAGGGGACATTTGTCCCCTTGCCCCAGGGTAAGCTGCTATGGGTAAACTCAGATCTGTGCCAGCTATATAGCTATAGTTGGCGCAAATCCTAGTTGATCCATGCAGGCAGATCAGGCCCAGGAAGGGGGTTTGGATTCAGTATGCACCGTCGCTTTGGCCCACGCTGCCTCCTTACTCTCCTTGGACTTATTTATTTATTTATTTTTCACATTTTTATACCGCTCTTCCTCCAAGGAGCTCAGAGTGGTGTACATATTTCCTCCCCTCCTTTTTTTTTTTTTTTGTCCTCACAACAACCCTGTGAGGTAGGTGGGGCTGAGAGATAGTGGCTGGCCAGGAAGCTTCATGGCTGAGCAGGGATTTGAACCTGGATCTATGTTTTGAGGACCCCAGAGGCTTCAGTGATGTCTCAGCAGACATCCAGATGCAGAAGCCCTTATTCGTTGTTGCAGCTGACTAGAATGGCTCCTACTTCAGGGCATATGAAGTGCTTCATGTGACAAGTTTTGTGTCCATGGAAAATGCTATACAAATGTTACATATGAATGTTTCTCGGGAAGTGAAACAGAAGATTTGTCAAGTTCCAAGAGAAAATGGAACAAAAGTTACTTATTTTCTCACACTGGCCCTGGAACGTTTTCTAACAGATATTAATAAAAACAGTGACCCCTTTAATTGTGTTTCAGATCTCCCAGAACTCTAGAAAGTCAAATTATTACTGACACTGCTGTGGCTCATGTGAGTGAAGAACTGAGTGAAGAAAAGCAGAAGTCAAATAAAATAAGTTAAAAACTAGAAGGACATTTTTCCTACTGGGAAGATCTACCAATGTGCTCTGCCAGGCGTATTTCTGTCCCTTAACTCTCCATCTATCCCGAGTTGTTTGTCTCACCCAACTTGCCTTTTCTGCAGGTGGCTGCAGAATACATCAAGAACACCACCTTGCTTCTCATGGGGGTCATTTGTGTGGCAGCCTCGGTTGAAAAGTGGAACCTACACAAACGGATTGCCTTGCGCATGGTGATGATGGCTGGAGCAAAGCCAGGCATGTGAGTGAATCCACTTTTTTGCAACATGTGACAGAGAAAGTCATTAAAACAAGGACACTAATGAGCATTAAAAGTAGCAGGTGGCACTGATACTTCAAGAGCTTTAGCGTCCAAATGAGATTGGGCTATAAGAAATGTACGTTTCCAGACACATCACCTAAGACAAGAAGTGTGGCGTATACTTGGGGGAAGACAAGGGGAGACCTGATTGGGACTTATAAAATGATGCATGGTGATGTAGAGAAAGTGAGAGAAACCCTCTCTCGCGCTCCCCTCTCAATGAACCTGATTGGCAGGACATTCTGAATGCACAAAAGGAAGGACTTCATCATGCAGTGCATCATTAACCTGTGGAATGCATTGCCACAAGATGTGGTGGTGGTGGCCACTAGCTTAAATGGCTTTACAAAAGCTTTACAAAAGGTTTGAATAAAGTCATGGAGGACAGGGCTTCTGATCATGATGGCTATGTGCTCTCTCCAGTGTGCCTCTGGATACCAGTTGCAGGGGAGCAATGGTGGGAAAGGGGTATGCCCTTACTCCTGCTTGTGGGCTTTCCAGAAGCAACTGGTGGATCACTATGGGAAACACAATACTGGACTAGATGGGCCTAAGTCCTTATCCAGTAGGGCTTTTCCTATGATCATATGGGTATAGTTTAATCTTCTGAAAATACTCTTCCCTTCCCTTTCTGCTTCTTCTTCCTTTGGTCTTTCACCTCTTTGCCCTGTTGCCTCAGTTTACACTTCAGCACTCCATCTAGTTTGACTCTTGTTTCTTACATACTTCTTTGATTTTGCAGGACAAGTTCAAAAATTCATGATACTACCCCAAAGTTTTCTGAAAATCCCCCCATTTCATTATACGTAGAGCCTGTACTATTCTTTCAATCTTAGCAGATGGTTTCGAACACACAGGGTGGATTCTGTTGTTCGATAACAATCAAGGAAAACCATGTTGACAATTTTACAATACGACATATTGTAATGGTGCCACCCCCACCCAAATGGGCTTTTCCTTTCTCTCCTCCAGGCTGCTCCTTTGCTTCATGTGCTGTACAACTGTTTTGTCCATGTGGCTTTCCAACACATCCACCACAGCCATGGTGATGCCGATTGTAGAAGCAGTGCTACAAGAGTTAGTAAACGTTGAGGAGGACTGTGAGGTGAATGGTACCACGGGCAGCGCCATCCTGGAAGAAAGAGAGACAATAGGTACACGATGATACCCACTGCTCTCCCGAAATGTTGACATGTTTATGACCCTATACTGTATTCAGTTGTTATAAAGTGAGAAGTTAAGGGTCCTTCATGCTCCTTTCTTCTAGCGTGAACAATAAGCCTGTTAGCCTTGAAACCTAAGTGGAACCTCCATGTTCCACTGTGGTGGATGCGGATGTGGTGATGGCACCTGGCCTGGATGCCTTTAAAAGGGGTTAGGGTTACAAGCCATGATGGGGATAAGCAACCTCCTGGTATTAGTAATAGGCTATCTCTGAATGCCAGATGCAAGGGAGTGGTGACAGGATACAGGTCTCTTATTGTCTTGTGTGCTCTCTGAGGCATCTGGTGGGGCCACTGTGAGATACAGGAAGCTGGACTAGATGGGCCTTTGGCCTGATCCAGCAGGGCTCTTCTTATGCTCTTACGTTCAGAGGCAACCATATATCCCTGAATACCCAATGCTGGGGACAAAAACAGGGATGGCCATACATTTTATGCTTTGCTGATTAGCTTCCAGAGGTACCAGGACTGATTATATTAGAAATAAAAGCTTGTCTAGCTGGACCTTGGCATGATCCAGGCAGGAAATTCTTATGTTCTGAAGGAATGGTCCGAGTAAGACAAGTCTTAGTGAAACATACTATTATGGAGGTCTTTACATACAACCAAACTCCATATTTTGACTGTTCTGAAAAACGGAGCAGTGTGGTCAGTGGATCTTCTTGTAGTTTCAAATCAGTATTTCAGACCTCCACGACTTTTTTTTTTTATTTTGGGTGGTATTTGGCCAGGTGTATGCACACTATATCGGGCAATAATGAAAACTGAAAGGAATTTTTAAAACTCCAATCTGGATTTGAAGCTCTCAAATGCAAACATCTAAAGTTCGCAAGAATGCATTTGAGCATTTTGTTCACACATTTCCCATTTTTGCAAGAGAGTATGGATGTCTTTGCACATATGAAGCTGCCTTATACTGAGTCAGACCATTGATCCACTTTGGTCAGTTTTGTCTGCACTGACTGGCAGCAGCATTCCAAGCAGGAGTCTGTTCTCAGTCCTACCTGGGGATGCCAGGAATTGGACCTGAGACCTTTGCAGGGCTCTACCACTGAGCGGCCAGCAGGTGGCGCAGTGGGTTAAACCGCTGAACCATGAGCTGTCGATCGAAAGGTCGGCAGTTCAAATCCGCGACGGGGTGAGCTCTCGTTGCTTGGCCAGCTCCTGCCAACCTAGCAGTTCCAAAGCATGTTAATGCGAGTAGATAAATAGGTACCGCTTGTGGAAAGGTAAACAGCGCTCCGTGTTCCAGCCGCATGCTACGTGCTGCGGCAAGGAGAGTCATGCCGGCCACATGACCACGGAGGCGTCTTCGAACAATGCTGGCTCTTCGGCTTTGAAATGGGGATGAGCACCACACCCTAGAGTCGGACACGACTGGACTTAATTGTCAGGGGTCACCTTTACCTTTTACCTTTACCTACCACTGAGCTAGAACCCCTGTTTGTGCATGAAAATCTAGGTCCCATGCTGCAAACCCAGGTTTTATGAAGCGTTCTATGAAACCTTTCTTTCTGAGCAGGAATTTCAGAATACTTTAAACATCCATGATTTGTTTTTGACACATTATGACGCACTGCATCACACTTAGAGAGGTTGTTGAGCTTTATGTTCCATGGTGTTTTCACAGGGTCTGCAAAGTTCTGAAATGGTTGCATGAGAAATATCCCTTCCCCACTTCCCCAAACCTCCTTTTCTTCTACTGCAGGTCTTGGTGAGAAACATGGGCAAACATCACTGGAGGTCATTTTCATCAACGAGGAGTAAGAACGAAGCCCGTCCAGCTCTAATGGACATTTGAACCCTTACAGGTCACAATGCAATACAATGTAAAGTCAGGAGCAGCAAATAATAGATTGCAAAGGCTGTTTTAGATAGGGTTAAAGAAAGAGGATCATGGGATATGTAGCATGAAGCTGGAATGGTTGGGACTTCATGATTTCAGTCACGATTAGACCCATTCATGAGGCTGACAGATGCGACCCCATAAGGCAGCAGATGGGTGGGGGACGCCCAGCTCTGCCTGCCCACTTGCCTCTACTGTTCCTCCTCCTCCTCCTCCCCCACTTCCAGGAAAAAGCTACAGAGGGGAAATGACACATTCAGAGGTTCTCCCCCCCCAAAAAAAACCCAGCAAGAAGTCAACCTTTGCAATCTGTATGCTATATGTTTTGACTTAGCGTAGGTCGTTAGGATGAAAGCGTAGCGTAGGTCGTTAGGATTAGGGGGATTTGATTAGCAATTAGGATGCTAGCAAATGAGGATGACAGATGGTGGGAAATTAGATCTCATTTTTGTTAGTAAAGGGATAGGTGGCTCTTGAGCCTAATGTAGCTTGTGCCCCTGGGAAAGGTCACGTTGAACATACGAAGCTGCCTTAGACGGAGTCAGTTTATCTCTAGCCTGTACTGTCTGCACTGACTGGCAGGCAGCTGCTCTCCAGAGCGCCAGACTTTTTTTTTCCCTCTCTGCCCAACCTGCCAGTGTTGTGGATTGAATCCGGACCCTTCTGCATGCAAAGCATGTGTTTTAGGACTTAGCTACAGTCCTTTCTTGGCATTCCCTCACTACAAAGGTATGGGTGAATGTTTCGCTTCTCATGCCTGTGAAGTTCTCTTGATTGAATTTCCAGGCAATTTAATGACTGCCTACCGCTAAAAATGTCGGAGATGTGCAGCTATAGCTTTGTGTTCTGAAAGACTTAAAACATTGTACCACCACGGGTAGCAAAATACACTGAACCATGTCCAATTGATTTGGTTGCCATGGCTTCCTCCTAGGAAATCCTAGGTAGTTCTGTGAGGGGCTAGGGGGATATTTGAGAAAGAATTCGAAGCACTTCAGATACCTAAAGGTCTTTATGATGCTATCTCAATGGTGTGTGGGATCCACTGCAACATTTCTTTTTTCCATGTTGGAAGCCTGAATTTACATTGTAGGTGTTCACAATGCAGCTTCTTCTCACCCTGTGTTATTCAAGCTACTAGGAAGGGCAATGCTGGTGTGAGAAGCGGCTCATGTTACCTGCACCTCCAGCTGGACTGGGGCTTCCACCATTATTGTAATTTCGTGGGAAGGAGGTACATCCCTGTGCTACTGAGGTAACATCAGAAGAAAGCCTTATACTGTCCCAGGTTCTTTGAAGAGGACCATACCTTTATGGAAGCCATGTTAGAACAACAGTCTCTTCATGTTTGCCTGCCCCTAGCTTTCACAGGGTCAGTTTGAACAGGTGTGGTGAAACATTGAGTTGAGGTGTAGTGAAAAGCAGTGGCGTAGCTAGACTGGAGCGGAGGCAAGTAGTTCTGCAAGACTCCATTACACTGGAGTCAGCGGCCCCTCCCCCTTGCTGTTGGAGCCATTCTGGCAGCAAAGGCAACACGCAGGACACTCCCCTGTCGCTGCCGGAATGGCTCCAACAGCAAAGGGGAGGGGCCGCTGACTCCGGTGTAACGGAGTCTTGCAGAACTACTTGCCTCTGCTCCAGTTTAGTTTCACCTCTGGTGGAAAGAGTGCCTGACTTGAATTGGGGAGACTGAATCCCTGCTCAGTCACAAAACCCATGAACCTGTCACACAGTGCAATCCTAACCAACTTTCCAGCGCCAATGCAGCTGTGCCAACAGGGCACACACTGCATTTTGCAGCGCAGGGGTAGTCATGGGGGCCTCTTCAAGGTGAGGGAACATTTGTTCCCTTACCTCAGGGCTGCATTGTGACTGCACCGGCCCTGGAAAGTTGGTCAGGATTGCACTGGCAATCTCTCGGCTTTCGGAAGGTTTTTGTGAGGCTAGAATGAGGGAGCCCCATCAAACCTCCTTGGAGTAGTATGCAGTGGCAGTGCTGTGAACCAACATTCAACTTTTTCCCTCTTGTTTTTCATTTTAGTGCTACGACAACTGACTTCAGTTCTCTGATGCATTCCAAGGTATTTTCAGAAGTTGTACCTGAACTTTGTAGAATGACCCTCAAATCTTACCAAAAGCAGCACAGGGAGCTATGAGAAGGGTTACACTATTGTCCTTTAATGTGACGGAGGACTGCGCAGCTCCATGCTTAAGGGAGTGCTGTGTTGGCTTATATCCTGCTCATAGTGTGCTGGGCATAGTGAGGCCTTTTGTTGCAGCCTCACTTTATTGTTGTTATTATATAATACTTGATCACAGCCTATGCTGGTTATATTCTGCCATTTGGAATCTAGCCAAGATCCTGGGAATTAGAGGTATCTTCGGAGAATTCTTGATGTTCTGAGCATCATCATCATCATCATCATCATCACCATCATATAATTATTATTAACAATATGAATAAGAATAAGAATATTTATATACCACTTTTCAACAAAAAACGTTCACAAATGGCATCAAGCACTTTAATGGCATCAAGCGATTAAAAGGCTATTGTACCATTTGGGGCTGGGAAACTGGGTTCACACATTCACATACATATGTTGATCTTTCAAAGCCTGATTGCTCCCTGCTGGATAGGAGAATTGCTTCCATTGAGATTACGTAAAACCTTCCTCTTGACCTCTGATCTATGCTGGCTCAAATAAGCAAGTATGCAGGCACAAGGCCTGAAACAGCATGCACACCAGACAATAGCTTTTATTGGGCCAACTTGAGGTACGGTTCCAGTGGCATGATGTCTTTCATTTGTTCCAGTTCTAGCAAACAGCTGTACAAACTTTGTGTGCTAATGTGTGGATTAGACTCAGCGCCCTGATCACACGTAAGGTAATGTGTGGATTACCTTACGTGTGATCAGGGCTCTGAGTCTAATTCCTCCAGTGCTATTGTAGGGAGACAACCTGTTAACAAGACATTCACATGGTGATAATCTTATCCTGGTGGAATCATTTTTCCCATTGTTAGGTACTGCTCATTGGTGACAGAAAAAAGTCTCCTGCACTTTCAGTCCCCAGGTGCTGAAAGTGTCAAATGATCAGGCAAACCACACAATAATTACAATAATCCCATTGATTGAATGGTTATCGAAATGTACCCTACTGCGGTTCTTTGGGGAAGTCCACAACTGCCAAGTTTTGCACAATGTTGTACTAGCAAGTGCTGTGGGAACTGTGCAGTCCTCACATAGCCCTGTCCCAATTAGCTTTCCACTTCCAGATCCTGTATCCAGGCTGTATTCTCATATGCCATATTGCAGTGTTTCCCAAACTTTTTCTGCCTGCGGCTCCCTTGGCCATTGGTGACCTTTGGCCCATTACATTATGTTGATGCCTGCCAATTGGCACTACACTGTTTTCTGAAAGGATTCCGTGGCACTCCGCTGCTCCCCTGGCTGGTTCCCGCGGCTCCCCTGGGAGCCACGCCTCCCAGTTTGGGAACCACTGCCATATTGAAACCAGGTACAGACATGTGACTACACAACACACACATACTAGATTTGGAGGCAGATTTGGTCCTGGGCAGCCCATTTTGTGCACTTCTTTCATTGTGGGTAGGGCTGTTGGATCAGTCAGGCCCTTACTTACTTCAGTGGCGAAATTGCCTCCTGTCACTGCAGGGTGGCTGAGGTGGGCAGGGGATCCCTGTCCTTACATTCATTGGCTGGAGGGAACTGCCAACAACACGGTGCAAGCACATGGCTACTGAGAGGACAGGCGCCCTAACATTAGTAGCAGGCTCCTGCCTAGGCCTCGGGCACCTGTCCACTCAACAGCCATATGCTTGTATAGTGCTGTTTGCAATTCCCTCTGGCAGCTGAACGTGAGGAGGGCAAGGATTTTCCACCCACTTGGATCACCCTGCAACAGCAGAGGGCAATTTAACTGTGGCATGAATTACGGAGATAAGGTCAGATAGGGGAGTGGCTGCCAGGGCCAGGGAGGAAATGAGCAGAAGGAGCTACAGTTGCCTTCTCTCCTAGTGCCTTGGGAGCATTAAAGGCAGGGTGACCGGATACAATGGAGGACAAAGTGCCTATACCTTTAACCATTGTACAGAAGAGGGAATTTTGGCAGGAGCAGCTTATTATGGAAGGATGTAAAAAACTGCACCTGCCAAAATTCCCTCTTCCGTACAATGGTTAAAGGTATAGGCACTTTGTCCTCCATTGTATCCGGTCACCCTGATTAAAGGGAATTGCCTTTCTCTGGCTGGCTAGTCTGGCAACCTTAATTACGAGCAGTAGCTGCAGTGCTCCATGTCCCACCCATATGGGGAAAAATGTCCCTTCGTTCAACAGCAAAGGGACAGTTCGTATGTCATTCGAACCATGGTTTGATGTGATGTGAGTAAAATTTGGACTCGTTTGTTCCCAGTTCAGATACTCCAATGCATTTGCTCACTTCTTGGTTCACAGCAAAACATACTTGGCCTCCAAATGGCAACGTAGTGCAACCAAAAGCCATGCTTGGAAGTATATCAAGGCCAATTTGGTTTGGGGAGAAAATGCAAACCACTGTTTGGAGGAAATTGCAAACTATAGTTTGCCCTGATTCAAGAAGTGAGTGAGTAAGAGTTTGGGACACACAAGGGATGGAGAAAGGAAGGAGTATTGGTCAGGTAATGCAAACCATGATTTAACTTTGGCATTCCATGTGAACTGGCCCACTGTATGTGTAGCACGATATGTTCAGCTTGATCATCCATGCTTCCAAACCCTTAAATTTAGTCAGGGGCAACTTTTAGTTGTAGGACATTGAGTGTAAGCCCTCTTCACTCAGACTGATAGCGCAAATCTGTAGATCGCGCCGGCAATGGAACGAGTGTTCCGTCGCTGGCAGCAGTCGTGAATGTGCCATAAAGCACGTTCACGACTACTCTGGAGCAAGGGAGGCCAGCGCAGAGGCCGGACTCCCTTGCTCCGTCACGCCTGAGCAGCCTCCAGAGAAGGCAGGTAGGGATCGGGCAGGTGCGGTTCGGTGGGCAAGGGAGGGGGGCATTGGTGTAGCCAGCCCAGGAGGGGGAGGGAGGTGGCCTCAGCCATATCCCCATCCCTGCCGGGCCGGCTAGGCCGTTACACGGCCTCCTCTACTTCTGCCAGCTATTTAGCTGGTGGAAGACCGAGGAGGCCAATCGGGCTGGCCTGGGTTTACCCCCGGGGAAGGCCCGGCGGCAGAATGGCCAGCGGGGCTCAGGATCCGGCGGGCAGCCCTGGGCCACCCACTGGATCCTTACACAGGATTGCGCTGTAAGAAATTTAACACCTGAAAATGGAATGTTTTACTCATACTTTATGCTTTACTCATACTTTACTCATCACTCATAAAAGGTTGGTTACATTTTGAAAACTTCCAATATAGCAGGGAGAAAAGGAAGGAAGGAAGGACAATGTTAGAAAGCCTTCTTTACCCAGAACTGTGTTTTTACTCCATCAGACACCAGTGGTGACAGAATTATTGTAAGGTTCTCCTTGCATTCCCAGAACAATTTGGTCTCGTGGAATGGCATAACAAGGATGCTTGCTAATGGAGGGGCATTTTCCTTCCCATAGAACATGAATGGCGTGCACATGATAGCCAACACAATTGGAACGGTGAGCTCCAAAACCAATGGGCAGCATCTACCTCAGGTAAGAGACTTGCTCAAATATTTTTTCGTCTTTGAGGCTAGCCAGTCACTATGTCGCTTATTTCTGGGCAACTTTGCTGTTTGTTCTAGAGATCCATAGGCTGCAGCAAAGTAAAAAGGTATTCAACTCCATCTACTCTTTATGTTGAAATACTGTAGACTTCTGATAATCCAGAAGGGACCTAGGTGATGCCAGATTATTGGATATGCCAAACCATCTGGAGGTATCAGCAGGGCCAGAACAAGAGAGACATGGAGGAGGTGGAAGCCTGTGCTGAGCCAAGGTGCCATTCATATAGCGCCATTGGGTGGCCATAGCAGCTTGGAGCAATGGACAGACCCTGGCTGCCTGGACAGGAGCACGCCATTCTTCGGCCTGCTGGCACTGTACTCAGAGTGCACGCTGCTGCCTTAACCAGCCATGCCCTGTTTCAACCACCTGGCCAAGTATGAGAGCTTCCAACAAAACCTGCTCTGTGGTCATGGATGCCAGTGAGGGTCTACAACCTGCAGCAGCTGCTGCACCAGAACACCCACCCAGAGTTGAGACAGCCAGGCCACCACCAACTCAGAGTGCATCCAGCGTCTCTGCAGCCTCATGATGGCCAAAGAGCCAGAGGCAGGCGAGAAGGCCAGAGTACTGGGCAGGAAGATGCCATGCAATAAGATCATCAGGATCATAAGAAGAGCCCTGCTGGATCAGGCCAAAGGCCCATCTAGTCCAGCTTCCTGTATCTCACAGTGGCCCCACCGGATGCCTCAGGTTTCACAAGATACCTGTATCCTGTCACCACTCCCTTGCATCTGGCATAAAAATGTGAGCCACCAAAGAAGCCACACCACTGGAGAATGTGGGCATGGAGGATGCCCCATCAGCTGGAGGATGCCCCATCAGTGTGGGCATGGAGGATGCCCAGCTGCACTGGAGGATGCCCCATCAGCTGGGGAAGGGAAAGGGGAGCTGAACTCTTGCCATTTTGGTGCTGGGTGATCAGGAGTGGTGTAGAATTGAATGCTGGAATACTGGAGTTTTACTCTACTCTGCAGCTTGATGACGACTCATCCAATAACCATTTCCTGTACTGTAGTCAAGACAACCATCCAACGTTCTGCAAATGTAGGTTCTCCATTCTCCTTAACAAAAATGGTGCCATCACAACTGAGATACTCATCACTAGCTCTCCTGCCACATGTGGCCATCTAGTGACTCCTCAACACATGGGCCCTAACGTCCATCAAACATGACATAAGCAGGGCAGGATGCATTCTATCCCATTTGCAAGTATTTTCTGCACTGCTGTTTCAATTCAGAATACATGTATACAGCTCTGGACCAAATTTAGTATCGCGAGATTCTCAGATGTTATCGTTTAAGAAGCAAGTTTTTGGCTCTTATAAAACAATCTTATGCATGTTTCCCCAAAAGTAAGTCCAGTTTTGTTCAATGGAGCTTACTCTCAGGTAAGTGTGGAAAGGATTGTGCTGTTAGAGTACTTTCAAAAGAATATTGAAATAATATTTCCAAACAGTCTCCATGCCTCTCCATTTCTCCATTCCCCTTTCTCATGAAACAGTTCAATTTACAGTATTTGCAAAAAAATAATAATTTTAAACCATGATGGCAAGTTAAATTAATTAATTAACACTACAAATATAATTGGGCATATCGAGTATATTTACATTATGTATATTTATATTTAAATTATGTATATTTACATATCGAATATATTTACATGTGCCTAATTTATGTTGAATGCTAAATTTGGTATCCAAGCTGATATCCCATTTGACAGATGGACAATTGAGGCTGGGAAAGAGTAAGTTGCCCAAGACCATTCCAGACATAATTAATTTGAGATGGAAAGTCTGCCAAGTATTCCCTTGGCTTGGTCACATGACTTGAGGATTATCTGTTCCTAACAAAACCCGAGTGAACTGAATCCTTCCTCACAGGCTGCCTGCAGATCAGCAGCCTGATTACTGTTGATCCTTCATTTCTGCCGTTGACCAAGCAGTTCTCAGGGAACTACAGAAGTCTCCTGTACTGCACCTCTTTAGTTCCCAGGGCAAATAAGCTGCCTGCAAAATGCAGACATTCTGGCATCCAGGAAGTCACTGTCCCAGGCTAAATCACAATATGCAATAGACATTCTTTCTAGCATAGTTGCCTGAAGCTTCCCACTTACTATCTATCCAGTTTTGGCTACCAGATACTTTTATTCATTCTTCTGAAGTCCTAGCAATCGGTGACTGGGGAGGGGGTTGTCTCACCTGTAAAGGTTGCAGTATACTCTGGTCTGCATTATGTGGTGTTTCAGAGTCTCACTGACAAGTGATCTTGCCACAGTGGAACATAATTGGATTTGATAGCCTTTTTAGTCTCTACCAAGGCTATGCTATTTATAGTGGCCAGCTGTTGTCGGGTGCATGTCTGTGAATCGCCCTAGACACTGGCTGTGGTCCTGTGATGTTGTGGCCTCTTCATAAACATTCCAACTTCTGAAGGAGAAGAGGCAGCCTTTTGATAAGTTTTTGAACAAATACAATGATACAATATTGCCTACAAGACGCACAGAAATATAATTTACAAACCTGAAAAGAATATAAAGGGCAATATATTGCCTTGAAATTTACTATTGAATTTCTAAAATATAATATCAACAACCTCAGATATGCAGACGATACCACCCTAATGGCAGAAAGTGAAGAAGAACTAAAGAGCCTCTTGATGAGAGTGAAAGAGGAGAGTGCAAAAGTTGGCTTGAAACTCAACATTAATAAAACTAAGATCATGGCATCGGGTCCCATCAATTCTTGGCAAATAGAAGGGGCAGAAATGGAAGCAGTAACAGATTTTACTTTTCTGGGTTCCAAGATCACTGCAGAAGGAGACAGCAGCCATGAAATTAAAAGACGCTTACTCCTTGGAAGGAAAGCTATGGCAAACTTAGACAGCATAATAAAAAGCAGAGATATCACCATGCCAACAAAAGTTCGTATAGTCAGGGCGATGGTGTTCCCAGTAGCAATGTATGGTTGCGAGAGTTGGACCATAAGGAAGGCTGAGCGCCGAAGAATAGATGCTTTTGAACTGTGGTGCTGGAGAAGACTCCTGAGAGTCCCTTGGACTGCTAGGAGATCAAATCAGTCAATTCTAAATGAAATCAAGCCTGACTGTTCCCTGGAAGGACAGGTACTAAGGCTGAAACTCAAATATTTTGGCCACCTAATGCGAAGAGAGGACTCTCTGGAGAAGACTCTGATGCTGGGAAAGATTGAAGGCAAAAGGAGAAGGGGAAGGCCAAGGATGAGATGGTTAGACAGCATCACCGATGCAACAAACATGAAAATGAGCGAACTCAGGAAGATAGTGGAGGACAGGAAGGCCTGGCGGGATATGGTTCATGGGATCACGAAGGGTCGGACACGACTTAACGACTGAACAACAACAACAACACAACAGGCAAATAATTAATTCAAGATCATTGTGTAAAATAGTATTTCAAGTATCTCCCAAATATTATTGTCATGAGCTGCTGTGCTGCCAGGTAGTATCCGCATGTGCGGAAAGCAGTTGGTCAGTCAACATTCTGCATTTAAGAAATGAGACCATCAGCTAATATTTATAACTGTAACCCCTTACCGAGTACTTTATTCCATAATACTGTTTTATTTGCAGTGGCTGTATGGAATAACATACTGGGCTGTAGATCTTGACTGTGTTTAGTCCTGAGCAATGTGACATGTTAGCATCAATCATTAAATGAATTAAGTTAGCAATGGCCATTGTATTTCTCTGAGAGAGCTATGCTCAGTGGTGCTAGGGTTGGGTCTACTTACAGGAAACGGTTTCTTTACAGGCTCAGATCCTTGTTCTGCCACCTCAGGCTCAAAATTTGGACCTGCGCAACAAACACCGGTACCCATCCAGGCATGATCACATGGTCTGCAAATGCCTCTCGCTGAGCATTTCCTATGCAGCGACCATTGGAGGGCTCACCACCATCATTGGCACCTCCACCAACCTCATCTTCCTAGAGTATTTCAACAAGTAAGTAATACCCATACAATGCACACCGTTTAGAGCCATGATCAGGCAGCCTGGTTGGAAGGAACAGATTGCTCCTCATCCAGCAGCTCTCATACTACAGTAGCCTGGGCTGTAACCAGCCCTCCATGCTTGGTGGGGTAGCTACATTTCTATGTGGGGCCACAGCCAGCCCGCTAATGAGGTGCAGTTGGACAGCACCTCAGGCAGCAGATTGGTGGGAGGTGGATGATTTGTGGGGAGCTTCTTCACTACCACTGATTGTTATCTCTCCGTGTTACTTAACCTGGCCTAGCCCAGTCCTGTGCTGAATCTGCTCCTCCAGTGCTTCAGACTGGTGTCTTCCCCAGCCTTCCCTGGAAATGCCAGGGATTGAACTGAGGACCTTCTGTATGCAAAGCAGTTGCTCTACCATGGGGCTACAGCTCCATTGCCAAATGGATTTTGTCCTTACTAGAAGATGGATAATATAGACTTATAGCCTGGTCCTAAACATGCCTACTAAGTTTTTTACACAGGCATCTTCTGGAACTGGCTTTTGAGGCTTGTGCTGGTGACTCCCCTTCAGCCAAATCACAGATATGAAATTGCCTTCTGCCAAGCCAGACCATTGGCCTATCTAGTCCGATATGGTCTGTTTCAGCTGACAGTGGCCTGGATATGTTGCAGATGGAACCTAAGGCCTTTATGCATGCAGAACATATGCTCTGTTGTGCAGCTATGGTCCCTTCTCTAGCCACACCACAGATAAAACATTGGAACTCCAGGGAAAGAGTCTACATGATGACTGTTGCTATTCCTGCTCGTTTGTTTTGCTTCATCTTTAGAAATGCTTTTTTCCTGACAGCCCAATTCTAGCCAGGTCTACACAGAAGTAAAATATGTTCATTTCAGCCTAAGTGCTCAAAGCACTTCATGCGTTATCTTAATAATCCTTACAACGACCCTGAAGGGAAGCCAGTCCTGCCCCTACATTATGGATGGGAAACTGAAGTTAAGACATAGCAGCTTTCTAACGCCACCCAGAGAGTTGGTGGCGAAGTGGAACTGGAAAACTGGCTGATTTTTATCATCACTCTTAACAGTATACTCCAGCTTTCTTTTTAATTTCTATTTACATTCTACCTTTAGTTATGTATCACTGTAGGCTCTGTACTGAAAAAAGAGAAAGAACGAATGAAAGAAAAAGAGTTCCTTTTCTTTTGTGGATAGCTCCATCTGTTCTAGTGATTTGTTCCCCCTGCAAAGTAATAATCTTCCAAGTGCAACATCATTATGCTTTTTAATGTAGCCAATTATGTTAACAATAGCTGAGAAATTAATGAAGCCAAAGGCGTGCCTAAACTGCTTCTGAAGAAAAATGATCTGATCTTCTGAATATTTTTGTGCAAGTTATGTCAAGGGTTTAATAAAAAGGAAATACATAACAGGTGAAACAGAACTCCTAGGCAAAGTAGAAGTCCAGCCATGTTTGTAACATTTCTTTACACAAGCAAAGAGTTGATGGTTGTGATCTCTATGGTTCTCATGAAGGCCACTCTATGGTTCTCCTGAAGGCCGCTTCATACATTATGCTCTCGGGGGGGGGGGGGATTCCAGTGACATCTGGTTGGCCTCGACGGGAATCAGGATCTGGAACCAGAGACATCTTTGGTTTGATCAGCAGGGCTCTTATAATGACTGCTGGCTTCGATAGCTTAATCCTAATCCTGAAGGAGATTAGGGAGATTCATCACTCTTAACAGTATGCTCCATCTTTCTTTTTAATTTCTATTTACACTCTACCTTTAGTTATGTATATCACTGTAGGCTCTGTACTGAAAAAAGAGAGCACGCTCTGTGCCGCTCTAAAGTTAGTCAGGATTGCTGCGAAAAAGTCCCAGGAGGGAGCATAGGATTCGGCATTTGCCAGCAATGCCAACCCCGCCGTTAAATTGGTTTGTTGCAGTTGTGTGCCTGAGATGCATCATGAAATGACTAAGAACTTATTGATAGCCTCTAAGATTCTTATAACTAGTAAATGTCAGAGGTGTGAAACTTCTGAAATAAAGCCTTGCTTGGCTAAAATCTGGGAGGTAGCAAGGATGCCCAACACCACTAAATACTGTATATTCATTTCAATAAAGGCATAAAAATGATGCATTTAAAGAAGCTTGGTCTCTGTATGTTGCTTATGCCTAAGAAATATAACATGGAATTTAATTTATATTAATTGTTGGTTTTGGCTTAATGATCAAATGCTTAAGTATTTTGTAGGCACTTCATTTGATAGTGAGATTGAGTGTTGTTCCATTTTTAATCGCATCTGCTAGTATTTTTGTGCTATACAGTATTATCATTCTCACTTCTGATAGTCACAGATGTTCAATTTACCCTAAAAACATTTTTGCTGTTTACTTGCAAAAAACAAAAAACTAAAGGCCAAATTACATGTTCATGCTAAAGGTGTGATGTGGCCCAGTGGTGCTTTTTGGGGGGTGGGGGGCTTTAATACTTAGCCCCCAAGACATTTCCTATCTTGATCGTATTTCCATCCCCTTGTTCCCTGCATGTTATTTTTACTGAGAAAAAAAAAACACCCATTAACATTAGATGTAGTTTAGCCCTAGAATGTCAGAAGTTGTTGTCCTAATGTCTTAGGTTTTTGAATCAGCTTCAAGGATGAAGTGGTCATGAGATGCGTATTCTTGATCCTTTATGTTATTCTTTGGTTTGCAGCCATTATCCCAATGCTGATGTGGTCAATTTTGGAACCTGGTTCTTATTCAGCTTACCCATCTCCCTCATCATGTCGGTGCTGACCTGGTTCTGGATGCATTGGCTTTTCCTGGGTTGCAAGTAAGTTGGGTCTGCAAGACTGGTGTAAGTGTCTTATATTAGGGCCTGGATATGGCCCAATGGGAGGTAAGGTGTTGTTTTAAATTGATAGCACAAGGGAGCAACAAAACCTAATGAAACTGCAGCAGATGTATAGGGGGGCTTTAGTGCACTGTCCCTCCCATGGTTTTGATCGTAATTGTACCCCTTCCATATACTGTTGTTAGTTTTAAAAACCTTTCCACTGAAAGTCAATGAAAGCCCCCCCCCACACACACACACACATAGTTAAAAAAAAATACCTCACCCCCCACATTGGGCTATGTTGTGCATTTAGTCTAGGACCAGTTCTGGCTGGAAGATGGCAATAGTCTCTGGGTGCCTCTGGCCTTATCTAGCTTTGAATAATGGAACAACTCCATGTGCTTTTACCAGTCAATCTCCTGAGCCTTCTGTTTCCTAATAAAAATGGGCTATAAGAAATCAGAAGTAATTTATAATCCTATAACAAGTCCCAACATGATCCACAATGCTTTCACAAAGAGCATTAAATTCCCCATTGCAGTTCCAAGTATTCACCGTCACATTTTTTTTATTCATAAGAGAATTAAAGTTAAAGCATTAGCAGTCCATTATGAAACATTAGCAGATTCTGAGGCTCATTAAGTTCTGCCTCCTGTTCATTCCAGAATGTTTTCGGCTGGAAACTTGGTGCTGAACTATCTTTATAGCCAAGGAGTATGAAATATGCAAAGGAGCCAATGGCCATTTTGGCTAAGCCAGGATTCACCATACCCAAGCCAGAGTCAATTTGAGAGTCAATTTCTAAGTTTAGGTTTCTTTCATCCATACAACAACCTTTGAAGAAACTTCTTATTAGCATTTCACAGAGTGGGGAAGTAAAGCTTTTTTGCTCAAAATAGCACTGTGCTCTTCTTTTCTTTTTCCATTGGCTTCCTTTCCCCTATGTCTATTTTAAAAAGTCTACATCTTATGTTGCATTGTTGCACGTTATTGCTCCTGTTTATCTTCTTTCTTTAAGCAATCTTTATTCATCTTCCAGAGATGTATATTCTGGCACCAAAGCTCTTCATTGAAACCACACTGGTGTCTCTCACTTCTGTTCATTTTCTCTAGCTGCACCTTATCTCTGGAACTCACTTTGTAGGGTAAAGGGCTGCTTCAATTGTGCAATTCATGATTTCTGCATGTTTACCTGCTCGCCTACACTTGCCCACATTTACACACACACACACACCCCTCTCCAAGGCCCTATCTGATATAGTGTTGTGGTATTATTGATTACTACAACCAGTATGAAACTAAGGGCAAATGAAACTAAGGGAAAGAGGAAGAAAAATGTCACCAAGAAGTAGCAGGGAAGGGGGCACAAAGGCACTGAACATCATCAACAGAGCCTGAATGAGATGAGGTGAGATAAGTTTAAAAAGGTAAAGGTATCCCCTGACAATTAAGTCCAGTCGTGTCCGACTCTAGGGTGTGGTGCTCATCTCCATTTCAAAGCCGAAGAGCCAGCGTTGTCCGAAGACGCCTCCGTTGTCATGTGGCCGGCATGACTCTCCTTGCCGC
This sequence comes from Plestiodon gilberti rubricaudatus, assembly GCA_026170595.1. Taxonomy (NCBI): domain Eukaryota; kingdom Metazoa; phylum Chordata; class Lepidosauria; order Squamata; family Scincidae; genus Plestiodon; species Plestiodon gilberti. The sequence goes on from JANXHW010000005.1 coordinate 115,639,386, forward strand.
AGCGCGTAGCATGCAGCTGGAACACGGAGCACTGTTTACCTTCCCGCAAACGGAACCTATTTATCTACTCGCATTGACATGCTTTGGAACTGCTAGGTTGGCAGGAACTGGCCAAGCAACGAGCGCTCACCCCGTCTCGGGAATCGAACTGCCGACCTTTCGATCGACAGCTTATGGTTCAGCGGTTTAACCCGCTGCGCCACCCGCTGGCCTTGAGATAAGTTACTTCTTCCCATAATTAGTTCAGCTGCATCTCACATGTGAATTTCAAGGTGAATCGTGAAATTGAAGCCTTTGTGCTGCAGCTCAAACCTCAGCTCTGTAATCTAATCGTTACCTTCTGTCCATGTTCCAAATTATCCTCAGTTTTAAAGAAACATGTTCGGTAAGCAAGAAGAAGAAGACCAAACGGGAAGAGATGTCTGAGAGGAGAATCCAAGAAGAATATGAAAAGCTGGGAAAGATTAGGTATGGCAAATGTTTGAGTTGGGGGCTTTGCTTCTTGTACATGACCGTGACTCAGGGCATAGTCAATTGTCCTATTCTGTCATCCAAGCAGAAGGTGCCAAGGTGTGGCGTGGCACTGCAAGTTGGAGTGAACCAAAAGTCTCAGAAGAGGAGTCTGAAATACCTCCTGGCCTAGACTACTCCTCCCAGGCTCTGTCTCCTGGCCAGAGAGATTTAAAGGGGCAGCCTCTGCCCAGAATGACTCCATTGCATTCTTCTTGACCCATTGCTGGCACTGATATGCAGGCTCAAGGTAGTTAATGTTCTGGATGTGGCAGGTGCTCGTTCCTCATGGGGCTCTGGTTCAGTAAGTGCTGGTTTCAGGGTCTTCTGTTCTGGGACGTTGCTCTGCAGAGTCTTCCGGTTGGTGAGTCCAGCCTAGTGTCATGGCTTGGGACTCAGTTATCCTTCTGATCCAACCATTCTCCCTCCTCGGGGTTGGACTCGAAATTCAGAGCAGGGAACACAACAGCAATAAAGACAGTGGTGATGTCGATTTGCACAGTGGAACTAATGGAACTGCTACATGTTTGTAGCATGGCACACACTCAATTTGGTCTTTGTGTCTGAACAGGGTAGAGGTGATCTATGGGGATGGGGTTGGGGAGATTAAATTAAACCTTGTCATAGATCATCACCTGGTGGGGTTTATGTTTTATTTACCTTGAGTCCTTTGCAGGGATGGGGAGCGTATTAGGAAGGCCTGCCCTGGAGGCTGCTGGAGCCTGAAGAATTCCTGACTGTTCTGGTGGAGTTCCTATTGGCATGACTGGCAGTCCTATCGAAGACCTGGTTGGCTTTTAGAATGGAGAGGTGACCCAGGCTGAAGATAGGAATGCCCCCTGATGACAACTCACTGCAAGCAGAGCTCATAGGTTGTCTGAGGAGCTTAAAGTGATGAACCAATTGAGATGATGGCTAGAATGACATTGGAGGAAGACTCATGATGAATCTGATCGAACACGGAGTGGAGCCCATATTAGGGCCTACTCTGTGGTAGTGATGACAGCAAAGAAAGCTCATTTCTCCGGCAGCAGTGCATCAACTCAGAGCCATCCAGTGGAGCTTTTCTCTGTGGTTAAGGGCATTCTACATCTTGGCCCATTAAGGGGCAAGGTGGAGCCCTCGGCAGACTGCTGTGACTGTTGTGAAGTACTTTGCTGTTAAAATTGCTCATATCCATTTTGACATGGACTCCACCATAAGAGTCCACAATCCTGTGGTTGTGCCTGTGACACTTGCTGGCCCAGTTTTATTAGATCTCTTTCAGCTTTTTGAGTTTGAGGATGTGGACCAGGAATTTGGAATCAATCAATCAATCAATCCATAATGAGCAAAATATTTGCGATCTCTTCCTTTTTAACATTTACCATTTCCTTTCAAGCTATCCTGAGATGGTGACTGCATTCTTTTTCATCCTGATGACTCTACTCTGGTTTACGAGGGAGCCTGGATTTGTACCAGGCTGGTCATCTTTATTTGAAAAGTAAGTTCCTACTTCATCGCTTACAAAGTTGTTACTGGTTTTACTGAGAGAATATGTGTGACTTTCTTTGAGCACTTAGGAAAAATGATCCATAAATATGTAATAGTACCATTGAACTAAGTAGTACAATTACTAAGTAGCAATGCTACTATTATTATATCACCCTCTTCCCGAAAGCCAGAAACTGAGTTTCTAGCATCTGGGGATTTATGACCACAGATTCTTTGCTCCTTTAGAAAACTAAAAATCCTTAGCCCAGTCTATCAGAAATCATTGGGCCCTTGAAATGAGTTCCTCCTCTAGCAAGCAGGATCAAAATGCAGAACTTGATGTTGGGGGATGAGGATCTATCAAGAACAAGCCAGCATGGCAAAGCACAAGCAGCAAGCCACAAGGCACTGCATCAAACCACGGTTGTCTGCATCAAACCACGGTTGTCAAACCACGCTTCTCACTGCTGCCTGTCATGACTGCACGTGTCTCTCCTTTAGGAAAGGTTATCGGACAGATGCCACCGTCTCTGTTTTCCTTGGGTTCCTTCTCTTCCTGATTCCAGCAAAGAAACCATGCTTTAGAAAGAAGGAGAAAGGTATGAGGAACTTGACATGTGTCATGGCACTTGCCCTATACTCGACTTCAAAACACTCTTACAGCCTCAATCTAAGGTATGCCTCCTCCAAAGCAAATCCCATTGAGTTCAATGGGACTTTTTTCCCCGGCAACTGCATATAGGGCTTCAGTCCTATACGGCTCCAACCTCACATATATCTAAGGGTGAGTTTCCACATGGAAGTAACTAGTACTGGTTACAATGTGGTAGACTTCAAACTGTGTTCTGTTGTCTCCCATCTGAGGCATTTGTCTCAGGTAGATGTCACCTGTCATGTGACAGCTCCAGCCAGTATCGAATGAACTTGGGTTTTCTTTTCTTTTTTCTCAAGGCAAACAGGCATGACTGTAGGAATTCCAGGAGGATGTACACTATTTATGTATTGTTTTTAGAGGAAGACTTTTTCACTGCTTTTCCTGGAAGCTGGGAGTCTTTTTCTCACTGGAACCTGGCTGGAAACCAGCTCCATGTTCATTACCCCTGCCTTTCTTCTCCTGGCATTCCAATGGCCAATTTAGACTTAACCCCTTCCTCATCTCAGAATTTTCCCGATTTGCTTTGATTGGATAGGACCAGAACTTGCACGTGATCCTTGAATTGCTTGTATATGCCGTTAAGGGGAAAATATTGGCCTACTGCGGGGACACAGCAGGAAAGCCCATCTTGCTCTGTGTGTCTTCAGTGTATGCAGTCTCTAAGTATTGATCAGTGGAACTGAAACATTTTGAAAATGATGTAGTTGTTAGTGTTGTTGTCATTTTGGTCCTTGTGTGTGTGTGTGTGTGTGTGTGTGTGAGAGAGAGAGAGAGAGAGAGAGAGAGAGAGAGAGAGAGAGAGATTCACGGCAACCTGGACTTACACAACAGGGTTTTCCAAAGTATTTCGAAATACTGTAATAGCAAGTTTATCCTTTCACCTTTATTTTGATGCAGGAGATGTCACAAATTCTATAGATGATAACTCAGCTGGACCTATCATCACTTGGAAGGACTTCCAGAAAACAATGCCCTGGGAGATAGTAGTTCTGGTTGGAGGGGGTTATGCTCTAGCGGCTGGATGTAAGGTAATACAAGTATTTCCATATAAATTAACATCCTCTGTATAGAATTCACATGTTGAAATGTCTCTCTTCTTAGTAAAAATGATGCTCTCGATAGGATTGCAGCTAAATGAGACAGCAGAATGTTTGTGTCAAAAGCTCCCTTATTTTTTTAAAGTGTAATGCATTGATGGGCATCCCAATTCAAATCTGAGCGATGATGCTAACCGTACTCTATCCTCCTAACCCTACCCCCTACACACACACCCCACACCATTTCCCTGATCTGAATCAACCCTCTGGACCTCCTGTTTACCGCACAGAGGAACAGATACAGGTACCATATGGGTAACGATATATCCTCCTCTGCAAGGTAGATAGCTGTATCAGAAGAAAAATCAGGGTTGTATCAGTAAAATAGCAAGGAGAAGGCTAAACATTTTTTTTAAAAAATCCTCCAGCACTGTGGCCTTGATCCAAATGCTTCCCCCCCTTTTCTAAATTACCCTTAAAAGGGGTGGGGGAGCTCCAATCATGGACCTCCTGAGGATGCTTATGTAGTTTGGCCCTAAGAGAACATTCATTTAATTCAAGTCACATCCTCTTCATCTCCCTCTCATCTATCCTGGTGCTACCTAAGTTATTCACCTTTGAGCTATTTCCTTCTCTCCTTCCTTCCCTCCCTCTTATTTTCCAAATGTCCCAGTGACAACATAATGAATTTATGCTCTGAAGCTGGTTCCTTTGGCTATAATCATCATCATTATGTGGTCACAGTTATTGATGCAAGTGGATCCATCACTTTTTTTTCCCCACCAACATCTCTTCCTGCAGACTTCTGGCCTTTCCACATGGATTGGGCGGCAAATGTTGTCCCTGAGTAGTCTTCCCTCATGGGCTGTTACCCTGCTGGCCTGCATCCTGGTGTCCATAGTAACAGAGTTTGTTAGTAACCCAGCCACCATCACTATCTTCTTGCCTATTTTATGCAGTATGGTGAGTATAGATTTTGAGTTGATGTTGAGACTTTGTGAAAAATACTGTATGTAACTAGAAAGTCTAGTTATGTTGCATAGGGTGTAGAACTGAGCTCAGTTCTACACCCTATGGTTCTACACCCAGTTCTACACCCTATGGTGCACTGGTGCAAGGGCATCCCTTTCTCCTTGTTTTGATGTTGAAGTTCACCACTGATTCCTTGCACTCCCTTTTAAGCCAACTAGCTCCCAGTAAAACCTTGAAACCGCTGAGAGCTGTACAATGGGGATTCCCTCAGCAAGCACTGTGGTGGAACTGTAAGGGCGCAATCCAATCCTACTTATGCCGCCGATGAACCAGCGGCGGTGAAAACGGGATGCCCCAAAACGGAAAGGGGATTCAAATCCCCTTTGAATTCCCCTTTTGGGGAGGATTTAAATCCCCTTTCCGTTCTGGGGCCTCCCGTTTTCATTGCGTCACTGGTTACAACAGCAGCATAAGTAGGATTGGATTGTGCCCTGTTTGTATCATGATATGAGATGCTGTGGTAGTGAGAGCTGGAGTTGGGTTTGCATCAAGAAGGACCACTTCTGATTCCTGAGACCACCTTTGTGCTCATAGCCCTTGTGGAGTGGTGTCAAAAGTGACTCTCTTAGGGTCCACCACTGCAGGTAGGAGGGGCCCATGGAACGTAGTTTGCCAAAGATTACCTGAAAGCTGAAGCCAGCCCTGGTGGTAGCTGTTACAATGCATGTTTTCCTTGGACCGCAACTTTTATAGCCCAGGAGAGAATCAAACAACTATAGGTCTTTGAACACAAGTGTGCTAGGCTGGTTGAGACAAGAAGTGAGTATTTTTTCAATACTTACTTGGTGATATTTAGCATGCTGCTTTATTTTACATTCTTAATCCAATTCAAATGAAAATCTGTCTTTTTTCAATTTGTTTTCTTTTGTAGATGTTGTTTTCTTTTCAGTATGCTTGGATTTGCAATGTCTAAAACTAAGGTATAGTAAGAAGGTGTATCAAAGACACACCAAATAGTGTAGTGAAGTGGATTGTCAATAAAACTTCTGCCCCAATTCAAGATAATAAAAATTATTTCTATGGTATGGATTTTTCATTCAGGAGTAACATGTGATCTTGCAAGAAAGCTTCTTCTCCAATCCAACATCAAAGATTTCATTCTAGTGCAGCTTCCTTTTCTTCAGCAGTGCGAATTGTGATTATCTCATAAACCTTTGCACCTTACTCCCCTTACTTAGAAACAATATATTTTTAAAGTGAATTTTGTAGCAGTGAAGGAGGTTTCAAAGTTATGGCTTCCTCTAAGTCAGCGTTTCTCAAACTGTGGGTCGGGACCCACTTGGTAGGTCACAACCCCATTTCTGGTGGGTCCCACAGAGCCTCCAATGAAAAGGCACACTGGTGCTGGAAAGATCAGATAACTAATTGCCTCAAGGTCTGAGGCTATTCAAAAACCAGAGACCTGATTTGCCCTGCAAACAGCTGAGCTCCTGCAATTTGCAAGCTTGTGTAAATACAGGGAGATAAATGTTTGAGCGTCTTTTTTTCTGGTGTGTTTTTTCCAAGTCTGTCAATGACAGGTAATGGGGGCAGGTGAAGGCTGGGACACATAACTAAGCCCCTCAAGCCTTGGGGTTAATCATTAGGGCTGCCTCATTACGAGAAATGGATTGAGTTCTTTACAAATAGATTAAAAAAAAGATGATCTAGAAAGAAATATTATAATTTACTTGTAAGTAATATTGTATTTATTTAAGTCTTGGTGGGTCCCGACAGAGTGTCATTTTAAAAAGTGGGTCCCAGTGCTAAAACGTTTGAGAACCACTGCTCTACGTAATTCAAATGTTGTTAGGGTGTTTTCTTTTTCAGCTACACACACATCCTCTCTCTTCCTCTCTCCCCCTAGTCAGAGACCCTGCAAATCAACCCTCTGTACACCCTGATCCCTGTCACAATGGGAATTTCTTTTGCGGTGATGCTACCAGTGGGCAACCCTCCAAATGCCATTGTCTTCAATTATGGGCACTGTCAGATCAAAGATATGGTAAATATGATGCAACAGGAACCCATTGAATACAGCACTCCGTCTCAATGTAACAGTAATAACAACAACAACAAATAGGTGAACGTTGCTACTGTTTTTGCAGTGCAGTTGAAACAAATATTTACCCCAAATTTGAAACTGGATATTTTGAAACTGATCTTTTCAATTATAAGGTCAGATTTTGATTTCAAAATGGATGTGACACACCAGAGGAATGTGTTAATTAAGGGATGAAGAACAGTCTCTAAACTGGATTATTTATATCAGTGTCCAGGCATTGACTAGAACATTTTGAACGTAAAATGTTTTCCAGTCCCATTTTGTCAAGAGCTGTGGAAAATATGCAACTGTTCTCCACTTTTTGTGGACGCAAAGTGTCTGTGAAAAAAGAATAATGAACAATATAATAAATTATAGAGTGCAATGTACTAACTAGGAAGTTGTCCAGTATAATACCTGAAATGATATGGTTCCGCTAAGGCTTTCGTGGTCGGGATTAACCTGAGGTTAAAAGTTCTTTTGGGTTTTTTTGACCACATTTGAACATGGTCAAAAAACCCAAAAGAACTTTTTACTTCAAGATATGGTTCCATGTTTTAAATGTGGTGCTTTGGCCCAAGGCACTTGGGCTGTGGGTTATAATATTGTCCTGATATGCTGGAGGACCTTCGTTCAGTATCTCCAGAATCTTTGCCTACTCCATTGATGCTTGGTTCAGAGTTTGCAACTTTCTGTGCAGACAGTCCCAGGTTTAAGATTTCCTTTGGCCTATGTCGGGAGGTGGCCTTGGCAGTTCAGTGATAGAACTCATGCTTGGCATATACATTTTGCCTGGCAACTCCTGCTAAGAGTTCTAAAGACCCTGCCTAAGACCCTGGAGAGCCAGTCAGCCAATATTGTGCTACAGGGACCAATGGTATCTCTCTGCATAGGTAAAGGTATACCCCTGCTCAAAAGTCAGTTGTGTCCGACTCTAGCGTGCGGTGCTCATCGCCGTTTCTAAGGCCAAAGAGCCAGCGCTGTCCAAAGACGCTTCCGTGGTCATGTGGCTGGCATGAATAACGGAACGCTGTTACCTTCCCGCCGCAGCAGTACCTATACTTGCAATTTCTTGCTTTCAAACTGCTAGGTTGGCAGAAGCCGAGACAGGAGCTGGGAGCTCACTCCGTCTCATGGCACTCGGGTCTCAAACTGCTGTTCTACCGACCTTCCAGTCTGCAGTTCAGCATCTTAACCACTAAAGGCCGCTTCAGACCGCACGAATCTCGGCTCGTCCCGGAGCTTAGCTGAGGCGTGCTGGGGTGTCTGGTTACCACAGCGGAAACGAGCGGTCTCCTGATTGCCGGCACGCTCGGAAATCCTCCTGGGCCATGTTTGAGGGGGCTGCACAGAGGACCTACTGGAGCCACCAATCAAATGAGAGGGGCTAACTGCCAATCATGTGTGACCCTAGCCAATCACCGTGCATGCATGGGAGTGGGGGGAGGAAAAGCAGAGTGTATAGAGCCGTTCGTTTAGGATGAATTGAGCAGTAAAAAAAGCAAACCCCCCCCCCCACCATCAACTGACTTTTTCCATCAGGTATTGACACAAGCTAGAAAGTTTGCAAGGAAACGAAAATGTCGCAGCGGGCAACAGGCGATTTATAATACAAACACGTTCTCATACACTTTTGCAGACCCTATCAAATTTCTTTTTTAAGAAGACAGACAGCCGGGTTTTTCAAAAACAAAATAAAGAAGCCCACGGAGGGGCAACAGACAGGGGCAAAGCGAGGCTGCAAGATTTTCGGCCAATCGGAGCGCACTTGTGCTTAGCAAATCACAGCTGCGCTTTCTTCAGAAGGCGGGACAAAAGGAGGGACTATTTGCGGGGAGACACTCCTACAGACAGGCAGGTCGGTGGCCAGCCTCTCGCGCTCGCTCGTCTTCGTTCGCCTCCGCAAGCGGTCTGAAACGGCTTTAAGCCATCGCAGCCCCACTATCTCTCGGCATAAGGCACAGCTTACCTTTGGTACCCACTTCTGGTCAGGGCCCAGGGCCAAGATTTTGGTCAGGGGCCAGGGCCACCCTTATTAATTACAGTGGCTTCATCTACTCAAGAAACAATTCTTACTTACCATTTTCTCTTTTCTTTTTATTACTAGGTCAAAGCTGGCTTTGGTGTCAATCTGATTGGCCTCATAGTTGTAATGGTGGCGATAAATACATGGGGAATTAGCCTCTTCCAGTTGAATACATTTCCAGACTGGGCCATAGGCAGTAACGTCACGGGTCCATCATAGTTGGCAGGGACAGAACTTGCTAAACCACAGCAAGTGGGATCAATGAATTTTATTGAAATTGCACAATCAAGAATGGAAGAAACTTGAGTGTATATAGTTCAGAATTCAAGAAGTGACTCTGTTGGAGGTTCTCCAAGGATCATAACTCCATCTAGTACTGAAGGAAAAAGGCAACAATTTACATTATTCTTCTCTTTCAAAACTATAATAGGATGGATTTGCTTTGATTTCTACTGGTCCTCCCCCATAATTTGCATTATTGCTCTACAGAACATTTAACTCCTCTTTCTCCTTTACTTGATGGGGAATATGTAGTACCAATATGAGTCCAACTCACAGCAGTTAACAATGGCCAGTCCCACATTTAACATTTGTTTTAAAGGATGTGTCTATATGTATATATATATATATACATTTTTAAAAATATTTAGAAAGCTGTATATGGAATTATTTACTGTACAAGGAGGAGGGACCATTTGATCATCCAGCTGTTCTACGTAAGAGGGATATCTGCATAGCAACCCAATGGTTCAGGGAAAAGACCACCCTTTTTAGAAGGCTCTCTTTCTCTTCATGATCTGGCACTACAATACGCATCAAGAAGCATCTTGGAAGAAGATAGATACATTCTGGTGAGTGCTGAAAGCAAGCTACTGCCATACATGTTTAACTGCCGAGACCAGCAAGCACAGAATAGGTTGAATTACTCTATGCCTTAAAAACATCAAAACAACAGTTTCTGATTTGCAAATCAAATTTGACCAAACAAGCTTCTAGTTAGTGTTTCCCAAACTTTTTCAACCTGCAGTTCCATTTGTGACCATTGGCCGCGGCTCCCTATTACATTCTGTTGATGCCTGCCAATTAGCATTGCACTATTTTCCGAGAGGATTCCGTGGGACTCCATGGCTCCCCTGGCTGGTTTCTGCGGCCCAGTTTGGTAACCACTACCCTAGAAGACCCTGAGACTTGAAAACAATTTCAGCAGATGAGGAACACGATGAGTCCAGCATTAGCTGAGCAGTCCACACAGCCAGCTTCTTGAGTATCACCCCAAAAGGAATGGCTTATACAACTGCCTTTTACCAAGATGCTTTCTGCACTTTCAATACAAGTAGAGAAAGCTGCTGTGTGGAGAACACCCTGACGGGAAATAGACAGTTCAAGGCCAGAATGTATACAAGATGAGCCTACGCGAGTACATCCCATTTGAAGGGGTGGACAATCCAGGCTGTGGGTGTATGGAAGCACTTTGTAGAAACCATTGTTTCCACTTTGGGGAGTGCTGCCTGCCATCACAGATGTGGCCCACACAGAAGCTCCAGTGCTTCATGCAAATGTTACCCAGCCATGAGCTCAAAGGGGTCAGCCTCAGAATGACCCATTGGTGAGCAGTCTTGAGGTATCAAATTGGCTTCACAAAGACATCTGGAACTTTCAGACACATAGCATCCAGTTTGACAACCTCTCCTCAACAATATCCACATTAACAACTGATGTATTCTGAAAATCTTGGATCTGTACAGAAAATATTAGAATCCCATGTTAATCACAGTTATTATACTAAGATCAGCTTTTATGGGTTTTTTAAGTAGGCTTAAGAAAAAATAATCTGTTGCTAGTGAAAATGTTTTTGCTGTCAAAATCGCTTGCCAGTAAAATAAATTATTCAGCCTTTGACATTCTTGTGGTCTGTATGATAATAGAGATGGGTGCGCCTCTTTATTTCAGGGTATTCAAACAGCAGCCATGGCGTTATCCCAGATGAGAACAAAAGCAGCATGATAGCACAATGTGAGCGAAGGGCTGGCTTAGTGTTTAATGGCGCAAGCCTGCCTAAACATAGGCCGGCAGAGCATGCGCTCTGCCGGCCTTAGGTGTTACGAGAGTGCCATATAGGGCACTTTCGCGCCACCTTGGGTGTAACTGGTGCCAGTGCGGAGGCAGACACCGCTCGCACCGCCGCCATCCGCGCCTCCAGACGCAGGTAGGTGCTGCGCCAGGCGGCGGGAGGGTAGGCCAGGGTGGCAGGGGAGGGAGCAGTTGGCCGGTCTGGACAGGGAGAAGGGTGTGATTATTGGCGACGCACTGCACCGATATCCCTACCCCTTTCCCAGGCTGACCGTACAGGGCCTCCCCAGTTGTGTGTCAGCTAAATAGCTTGTGCACATCTGAGGAGGTCTATTGCGGCCGCTGGGGTTTAAACCGGGGAAAGGGGACAAAAGTCCCCTTCCCCCAAGGTGATCCCCGGCCATGCTGGCACAGGCCGCATCCTGCTTAGGATGCAGAGGCCACTGCATCTTAGGCAGGATTGATCTGCCTGTGAGACAGAGACTCACTTCTTCTTCCCATGCCCCTCCGGCAGCATATGCATCTTGGAATCATAGGGGCATGGTTAAACGCATGCTATCCTATCTAAATGCTGCTTCGCTCCTACCCAGCTACTATTCAGATGGGTACAAAATAGGTCGGTTTATCAAGTAATTGTATAAGTTTGGGTCAATTGATTCATTTTGCATATGGAGACCATCTTTTTTAAGCAAAACACATTGTTTTTAGATGATGCACACATTTTCTAGTAGGTGTATTCTCAGAAGAAGCATTCCTTTCTATTCAAGAAACAAGGGGGAATGACTCTTGAAGAGGATTGCAATCTGCAGGTTTTTTTTTTTAAGTACTGTACTTGAATAATTTATTCAGTTTTTAAAATCTGCAAACTGATTTGTTACGGCACCATTTTAGTCTATCCAAAGGTGTGTGTTTAAGTCAATTAAACCATGCAAATTCATGACAGGTTGCAGCCATTATGCACGCTACTCAGTAGCGTCACTAGGACGCGCGTCACCCCGGGGTGGGGGACGCGCGTCACCCTAGTGACGCTGTTATCGCGGAGCGGGGGGTGGGGGTGACCCGGCTCCCCCCCACGTCGCGTCGGGTCGCCCTTCAGACGCTCCGAGGTCGGCCCGAGAGAAGGCCTCGGAGCGTCCGACCCCGTCGGTGCTCCAGGGCCTTCTGAAAGAAGGCCCAGGCAGCGCGTCCATCCGGGTATTTCCGGAATTTCCGAAAATCCGGGAAATACCCGGATGGACGCGCTGCTTGGGCCTTCTTTCAGAAGGCCCTGGAGCGCCGATGGGGTCTGACGCTCCGAGGCCGGCTCCCGGGCCGGCCTCGGAGCGTCCGGAGGGTGCGCGCGTCACCCCCAGGCGGCCCGCCCCCCACCACGCTCCAGTGACGCCCCTGACGCTACTCAGTCCTGCATTTTTGAGAGACATGCTACAAGAGTGGCATGAAGCCACATGAGGGGGTTCCTGTTCCACTTAAGTCAGAGTGAACTGGGCTAGAGTGTGCATACCCTATGGAATGGCAGGGATGTGAATCAAGTCTGACTCCAAGTCTCAAGTCAAGTCCCAAGTCTTTGGTTGCGAGTCCCTATCTATTTAATGGGGAAAGCGGGTTTAAACCTGAATAAAATTAGACTTGTTGTAAAAGGCTCCAAGTCTCGAGTCGAGTAGAGTCTTTTACAATCGCCGAGTCAAGTCATTGACTCAACTTGAGTCCAACTCGAGTCTAAGTCAATAGACTCAAGTCTACATCACTATGGAATGGCATATATATCATTCTCTCCCCTCCCCACCCACATGGTCCAATCTGAAGGAGCTACTAACTCTCTGACACTAGATATTAGAAACAGGCAAAACAGACTGAAAGGTCTCTGAGGCTACAATCCTATGCACACTTTCCTGGGAGTAAGCCTCACTGAACACAATGGGACTTACTTCTGAGTAGACATGCATAGGATTGTGCCGCGAGTCTTGACTACCCTAGGGTATGTACATATCTATTTCCACTCTTATCATTTCTAGTCAAAGAGATTTTGCCATTTTTGTAAATGTTTCAAAAACCTGCTTCTTGCTGCATTAAAAGAGACTTTCACATTAGAAGAGAGACAGAGCTGGAAGTTGCAAAGAGGGAGGGAAAGAGCAGTCGCTCCTTCAATAGCTATTCAAATGGGTGATTAGCAGTAAATAAAATCCTCTTCCAAACACAAGCAGTTTCGAACAAACAAGGGAAAGAATTTTAAATAGAACTTCCTTGGGTAATTTAAGACACTTGATTGGATGATCCAAAAATTACTAGGAGACATTAAAGTTTAAACCATTTCCAGATGGCAATGTCATACACACAATCCTAGTCTCAGCTAGACAAAAGGCTGCCAGTATTTCTGCCCTGTATCATATGAACACCACTGTTGTGTCTTAAGAAAGGTTACGATTTTCTTAAATAAGAAAAAACCCAACTACAAACCAGAGAAAGTGTTTAATCTGTTTCAGGGCTACAAATATAAATTATTGAATTATCAGAGGAAATTCTACAACTCTATTAACATCAAACTTTTATTTGATTCACTGAAACAATACAAATATAGTGCATCTTTCAGAGGCTTCAGGTTTCTTACGAATTCATGTCTTATGATGAATTTTACCAATAGCTTCATGAAGAGTGCCCACCCCCATTGATCCCTTTCTTAGAAGCATCACAAGAAAATAGTTTATACTGTCGTATAAAAAGATGGAACTTCTGATTTGATACGCTCATCTTTAAACAAGTTGTAAGAAGTTCCTATGACTTCAGAAAGGGGTGCTAATGTGGGACTATAATAGATGTTTATAAAATTATATGACTCGTGTGAAGAAAAAAATAGGTTTTTCTCCCTCTCCCATAATACTAAAACCTGGGGTCAACCAATGAAATGGATTGGCAAAAAATGGAAGAGAGACAAAAAATGCATATTACATAATTAATGGAATTTCCTGCAACAAGATGTGGCTTAGATGGTTTTAAAAGGAGATTATACACATTCATGGATATGAAAGAGGATCGGTGAATCAAAGACCATTAGCTAGAATGGCTAAAGGTGAAACTTCCAGGCTCAGAGGCAGTATACCATTCAATACCAGTTGCGGGGGAGAAACAGAAAGGGAGGTTCATTGAGTTTCCTGGTCCATCTTTTTACCATGGTTTGAAACAGAACATTGGTTTCGGCCTGAACCAGCAGGGCTCTTCTTACGTCTGATGAAATTTACCCTATATATTCATGTACAAGTCTAAAAATTTATGCCTTAAATTGACCCTGAAAACCTGGGACGACTTATACACGGGTCTTCTAGGAACAGCTGCTTGGTGGGAGGGGGAGACTGGGCTGAGAAGCAGGACACATGGGGTGGGTAAAAAAAGAGCTATTTTACCTTGTTCTGAAGCAGCACAGAAACAGAGCTCTTCTCCAAACAGGAAGAAAGGTGAAGGAGCTTATGGGAGTTGTAATCTTTGTAAGGGCTGCTACTATGGAAGTACAGTACTGTACTCCTCACAAAGCCTTCACCTTTCCTTCTGTTTGAAGAGCTTTGTTTCTGTGCTGCTTCAGAACAAGGTAAAATAGCTTCCTTTCTTCCTGTTTGAAGAATTTCCGTTGGTGCCTCAGAACAATCACTGGTCATTTTCAAGAATTCAAAGAATTTCATACACCCCTAAGTTTTACCCTCAACTTATCCATGGGTCATAGCAAATTCCATGATTTTTGGCTTAAAATTGCCCTTATCCATGAGATCGACTTATACTTGAGTAGCTACAGTAGTGTCAAGAAAGCATTATTTAGATTGCAATCCTGTTTATCACACAAAGACCTTCAGAAGTTAAGCACATCAAATCAGTGAGGATGGTACATTTGGCCCATTTGGAATCAGCTGAATAACTAATGCTATGTATGCAAGTATCTTTTGCTGCACCTCAGCTCTTCATGGGTGGTCAAACCCTAATCAGTCTGAGTAGTTAGCAGAAGCTTTACATACACTTCCCAAAGAGACACACAATATTACAGTGTAGAACCACATTTTATCAAGGAACATCAATGAAGGGGCCAAAGGAGAGTGGCTTATTAAAAACCCACATGGACACAATTGCGTAGTGCTAGACTAACAACGTTTATTAAGAATAATTCACAAAGATGCCAGTGTCAATGCAGCTGGGGAATCTTCCATGTGTTCTCTCATTCCCTTGCTGGATCAGCAGGAGAAACCAACCAGGAGATTAAGGACCCTTGAAGCATCAGATGGATGATCACAGCTTGCTAACCTAACACCTGTATTTATGACCCGGGCAGAAGGAGAGTCACCTGTCCCTTGTCTTCTTCCGCCAGCAACAATCCAACCATATAAGAAAGGAAGGTTTCATAACCTCTCTTAATTTGGTAAGGTTCTGGTTAGGAAGATATGGAATATAATAAGATGGTGATAACAGTATCACCTCCACATATTACAGTTTCAGACCTTTAGTTACTGGAACCATTTCCTCCATGTCATGAAACGTTGTCCATTATCTCAGTCTCAGACACTTAAGCACAATTTCTGCTGTTCCTTTGTAACACAGGCCTGGTCTAGCTACTACAGGTTGATTACTCCTTATCCAGACATCCGAAATCCAGGCTATTCCAAAACACATCTTGGGGGCTATGACTTTTAAAAAAAAAAAAACTATTTTTCCAGCACCTGGCTGGCATAGCGCAAGGCATGCTGGGGCACAAACATTTTAAAAAAATTGTCTAAAGTGACCTTCAGGCTGTGTGTATAAGTTGTATACGGAACATAAATGAATTTCGTGTTTAGACTTGGGTCCCATCCCCAAGATCTCATATTTATGCAAATATTCCAAAATATTTACAATCTGAAATCCAGACAACTTCCTGACCCAAGCACTCCGGATAACGGATATTCAACCTGTACAAGCAGTCTGACAATGGGGTCAGACTCCCTCGACCTGGAGGCAGCCACCATAACACAGATAAGTTTGGTTCAAGTGCCCACCACCTCACCATCCCTGATCTAGATGGTGGAAAGGTGCATAAAGCTCTACTCATCATAGTATTCGCCTGCCCCTACCCTTACTAATACTGCATCATTTGGTATGGGTGATACACAAAGGGCCCAATCCTATTCAACTTTCCAGCGCTGATGCAGCTGCTCCAACAGGATGTGTGCTGCATCCTGTGGTGGTGGAGCAATTACAGAGGTCTTCTCAAGGTAAGGGAACATTTGTCCCCTTACCTTGGGGCTGCACCGGTGCTGGAAAGTTGGGTCGGACTGGGCCCAAAAGGAACCAAACTAGGAGTGGGGAACTTCTTGTGTGGAATCAACCTAACAAAACAACTGGTTAATTAAGTGATTGGCATGCCAATAATCAAAACTTGGGTCCAAATCTTATCTGGCCAACTATTACAGCAGCATGGTAATCCCATCATTACCTCACATGGTGAAACAAACACTGGTCAGATGTTGCAAAGTGGAGGCCTAAAATGTTATAGCACATACTACCACCATGGGTAGGCTGTCAACACACTGTGAGATTGGACAAGTCTCATTTTTAAGAAAATGAAGCATCTCAATCAAGCTGTAAGATACAAACCCCTCTGACAGAGTTTCATCTCTCTTCAGTTTGCTTTATGTTTTGTACCATTTCCATGGAATACAAAAAGCAACTATGCATTGTGCACAATCTACAAGTTCGAAATCAGAACGCTCTCACTTGAAGTACAACGATGAAAAATTCTGATCAGTCATTTGGTACACGTTACAAATAGGTTGTGCAGAAGGATTGTAAAAATGTGCTACCAAATAAATTCAGAAAAAATCATCTTTGGATTCAACTTCCCAATGCACTTTTAATTTATTTCATGAATCACTGCAAAAAGTCAGACTGCTACAGATCACAGGGCTGGAAAAATTGTAAGAATTTCATTATTCTATACCCAAGCAACATTATTAGAGAATACTAAATAAAAAAATATATATTACTGAATATTACATTGAGAATAGTCCAAATTTTTTCTGGGTTTTCTTTTTCCTATCACTCAAGGGATTAAAAAAGTCAAAGCCAAAGATCTGGAAAATACTGGAAGGTTCTATGGTGTGTGGCGAAGCTTCAGCCCAAGGGCTATCTCGTTCTCCAAGACTAGGACAGGAGAGAATCCTGAAAAGCCGCATTAAGATTTGGCATCTGCGGCACGGTGACAAAACTACATCATCTACACTGAATACAGAAAGGGCCAAGTCAACATCATTTATCGCTTGGAGGCTTCTTTCTAGCTTCTACGTCTCTCTTGATGTCTTCAATCTTCTTTGCAAGATTTGGAACCTTTTAAAAAGCAGAAAAAAGAACATCAAAATCATTTAGGACAATGTAACTTGACAATGAGGAGGACCAATGAAGATAAATGCAGCAGAAATTGGTTGAGCTAGTTATTTCCACCAGCTTAACCAGACCAACTTCCCACTGGCATTGCTGAAGGTGGGGCGGAACGCTAAGTTCCGCAAGACTCTGACCCTCCGTTACTCCGGTGCACGAGGCAGCCACATCCCCTCACCTTTGGAGCCATTCAGTGGGGCGAAGGCAACGCGCAGGGAGTCTCCTGCACGTTGCCTTCGCCCCACTGAATGGCTCCGAAGGCGAGGAGGCGGGGCCTCCTCGTGCAGGAGAGTAACGGAGGGTCAGTGTGGTGCGGAACTTAGCACCCCGCCCCACCTTCAGCGACGCTGCTGCAACTTCCCTTGGTCATATTTCAGCTCTCTAATTTCTTCAACATGTATGCACATGCACACATGTGAATCAAGGCCTGATACCCAGCAGCATACACCTAAGCCCTCCTCTCCAACTACAGTCTATCCTATTCAATAAGTGATGTTAGCAACTGTGAGCGGCCTGTAAAGCTAAGAAGGGATTTTCCTGGATTTCCTGAGAAACTGATGTGGAATGGTCAGTACTCCACATATATTTTAATTTTCCCTTTGAATGAACATCTCTGATTGTCTGGCAAAAGCCTGGCCTACCAAGGATATATTGTTATATTTATATCCCACCTGTCTTCCATGCTGAGATACAAGGTGGTATCCATGGGGTTCCCAGGTGGTCACCCATTCAGATATTAACCAGGTCCTAACCTTCTTGGCTTCAGTGAGGTGAGTTGCTAGATCGTGTACCTTCAACTAGGCCCTGGCTCCCATAACCAGAAATGAGTCTGTTCCTCCCTTCTTCCTATGAAACTGCTTCTGTCTATTAAAAGCAGGTCCAGGAAACCTGGTCAGAAAAAGCCCAAGTTAGAGAAACAGGTAGTACCCATTTTCAACACTTTCTCTAACTATATCTGCTGGCCATGAAAGCTTTCGAATGAAAATAAAGCCCAAGTTGTTGGTTTGTTAAGCTTCCTTCTTCTTCTTGCCTTTCTGTAATGAGAAGACATGTGCTTGACTCTATCTTAGAGAACAAGGTGGACAAAGAAAACCAAATGGGTGCAATTTTAAAAAAATGTTCGTAGATAACATTGTTGCAGAACGAAATGCCCACAAATAAATTATACGAAGCACAATTATATTTTCTGTAAGATTATCCCAAAGTGCTTGATAAAGAGCCATTCATTCCTATTATTTATTCCAACCTTCAAGAGCATCGGTTTTGTCTCAATTATTGCTCCTTTGAACTACAAGGAACTTACCCCTAGAGAAACAGGCATAGGATGGTGATGAAAATGCCAAAGCCAAGCCTTTCGGATGCTTCCTCATTAGTCATCAAATCCAGTTCCAATACTTAATTATGAATTCTTGGCCTTACTTACCGTATTTCTCTTTTACACAATCCATGATTAGTAGAAAGCTCAGTGGAAATCATAACCTATCACCATCACCTTAAGAAACGTAAATATTCCAAAGGTCTGTAACTTTATTGCAACTACTGTATACCATAAGTGGTAGTTAACATGTGAACGTGGACACTCTCAACAAATTATCTTGCTCTTGAAGACTAATGCTACACACACTTACCTGAGAGTAGGCTCCACTGAATTCAATGGGACATTTTTCCGAGTAGACATGCTTAGGACTGGGCTGTTAACGTGTTTACTTTTGCTCATGTGTAGTAGCCACACAGGGCTACAGTTTTGAATTGCAGTGCAGTAACTGCAGATTGCAGTGCAGTAATAAAGGGTATTCCGCCCTCTACCATCACACCAATTTCCCACTGAAAATTGTGTCCCTGAGGCAGCTACTTGCCCCTCACAGTTCCACTGCAGCAAGTCATGCGATAAAGTGTTAAATATGAGCCCGATGTTATACTTTTGGAATTAGAGGTGAAAGGTCTGATGTTTGCTGCTCTACAAAGGTATCCGAACATTGGAGGGGTCTGATCACAGGGGAAAGCCAATATGCTCTAAAGTAGAACAAATAGTGGAACAAATACTTACATCATAGTTCTGGGCCAGATACATCCCAACTACGTTGCCAAGTGCAAAACCAACCTAAAGAAAAAAAAACAAAAGCGGTGGACAAAGAATTATATTTCTTTTCCTTGCCATGGGCTGGAGAAATCCAGCTTTTCTGCCATTGGAATTTTTATCAATGTCTTGTGGCCCGTTTCAAAACAAATCTGTTTCTCATTAAAGCATTTGCCAGAGTCTCCCGGGCAATGTTTTTGCCAGGCTGTTTCCACTGTTTACAACGCTGTCTTCCATGTACGCTACAGGCAAATAATTAAACCCTGCAGTCAATATTTTTTAATTAAAATGCTGGAGGATTCCCATTTTCAACACTTTCTCATGGGTAGACAATCTCTTATACAGAGTCAGACTGAAGGGCTATCAAAGCCAGCATCGCCTGCCCTATGCCGACTGGAAGCAACCCACGTTTACATGCACGGGTTCAAAACGTCCGAATGCTCCTAATGGACCTGCTGGAATGAGTGTTCACACGTGCTTCTTAAGCGTCTTCCTATCCATCTGGTTAAGTCTTCAAATTTGGTAATGCTGAGTAACCAAGTACTGTATTTTGCCAGGCAACATTGCAATGCCTGCAGTCTGTGATTTTACCACACAAGGGTCTGTACTTCAGCCACAAAAGAATGGCAGATTTTACTAAAATTGGAGGTTGAAAGAGCCTTTAAAAATATGCCCTTGTGAAGTCACCATTATGATTAAAGCAGCCATTTTATACCCTGTCACTTTATTTTGACACACGGAGGATCTGAGAGCATTTAGAATGGTCACTTTCTCCAGAATATACTGGATTTGGAGCTAGGAAGAAGAGAGGGAAGTTAGTTACTACCTGTGTACACCGTAATAGGCTCGTTTTCACAGACCTTTTTGGGAATTAAAAATCCTGCATTTTGCTCGTCTTAAACTCGGTGCATATTTACGCATATGAGCACAATGGGTCGAATGGGATAAGAGGAACATAGGAACCTTTCCCTCTCAGCCCCCAATCTCACTGTGTAACATCTCCTCTAACTTTTCTACCCTCAGTGTCTGAGAGAAAGCGATGTCAAGAGGACTCCTTTCCTTCCTCACTTTCTAGACTGGCAGCTGCTCTAGCAACAAAGACAGCAGTCCTCTTGAAGGCATTTCCTTCCAGCCGGTCAGCAGTGGAGGTACAGAAGGCAGAAGCAGGGCTGGGGAGGAAACAAGGCGAGATGACGGGAGATTTGAATGAATGCCTGGCACCTTCCCTTTCTCCCAAGAGCAGCTAAAATGGCACACTATCATGAAGAAAGCTGAGAATTCTAATCCTGTCAGCCTGAAGCTAGCATGCAGGCACTGGTCTCGAGTACTGGGAGGAAGAGAAGAGAGCTTTTGAGAAACAACCCCAAAGTGTACAGGACTTGGGGGGGGGGGGGCTTCTTATATTTATATTTATATAACTATAACAGCGTTCTGTGTCCAGCTGCATGCTACGCGCTGCGGCAAGGAGAGTCATGCTGGCCACATGACCACGGAAGCGTCTTCGGACAGCGCTGGATCTTTGAGCTTAGAAACGGAGATGAGCACCGCACCCTAGAGTCGGACATGACTGGACTTAAGTGTCAAGGGATACCTTTACCTTTATAGATACCTTTACCTATACATATACACACACAACCTGCTGCTGTTATTCTACCCTTGTTATTGAGTCTTCCGGTGATATAGTAATTCAAACCAACCATTCTTAAGACACAGGGAAAGTATGTGACTGTACACATCTCACACCCGGGGGGAGGGGGGGAGAGCTCATCTAAACCGCTGCCTCAATGCACATTTTTAATTCTAAAACATGAAAGTAATACTAAAACTACATGTTGAGGGGCGATTTGAGCAACTGTCCCACATGATGAGGTGATGGTGCAATGGCACACTGGTTAGGGAAGAGATTTGCATGCACATGCTCCTCCCCAATGTGTGTAAAGGGGACACTTTATCTTCATTGTTCAGTCTCTGTGTAAAAATGCATATGAATCCCACTGTGGGGGGGATGGGGGACCTGCAGGTAAAAAAAAATGCAATATAAATTCTGTGTATGTACCCACATAATGCTTGTGTTAATATAGTCATTTGCGGTTTGCAGTTGGTGTCCCAGAATAAGATCAACCTTTTTTTTGTTTTTTAGACAGAGAAGATTAAGAATGAGGATTTTTCTAATCAACACCTAGCTAGGAAGGAAGCCTAGAACAGAATAATAGGCACAGCTTGTGTCTTCCATCACAGTCGTGAACATATGTTTTTCATGGCAACCACAGTCATTAGGAAGTTCTATGGAAAAATCAAGACGGGTTGCTCATTTTTCCCCCCCACACAGAAACAATTATTATCGTAACACAACTTGTTGAGATGCTGATGCTCCTTTTTCCAACTCTTTTACCACGTTCATGCATTAAGAACATAAGAAGAGTCCTGCAGGATCAGGCCAAAGGCCCATCTAGTCCAGCATCCTGTTTCCGACAGCGGCCCACCAGCCGTCTCTAGGAAGCCCACAAGCAGGAAAGAAAGGAACACTTTTCTTCCACCATTGCTCCTCTGCGACAGGTATTCAGAGGCACACTGCCACTGAGCCTGAACACAGTGCACAACAGTAGCCAGTGATAGACTTGCCCTTCATGAATTTGTCCAATTGTCTTTTAATTTGTCATCAGAGAAGGCCCTTTTGCGGGTGCCGTCGCCCTGGGAGGTGCGAAGGGCGGCGGCCAGAAACAGGGCCTTCTCAGTAGTGGCACCAACCTTATGGAATTCCCTCCCCTTTGACTTACGAACTGCTCCCTCCTTGGATACTTTCCAGCAAGGCCTAAACACCTTCTTGTTCAAAGAGGCCTTCTGAGTCCTTGCCTTTTTTAACATCTCGCTGGTACAGGTGGGGGTGCTGCTGTTTTTATGCTCCTGTTTTAATTGTAGAAATAATCTTTTAAATCGATTTTTAGATACTGTTTTTATTGATTTTCATTAATTGTTTCTTACTATTTTAAAATGTGATTATTTTTGTATTGTATTTTTTTGTATTGCATTTTCTTTTTTTCTGTTGTAAGCCGCTTTGGGTCCCTTCGGGGAGAAAGGCGGGATAAAAATATTGTAAATAAATTTGTCCATCCAAGCTAATGGCCATCACAACATCTTTTGGCACTGAATTTCACCAATTCATTATGCACGACCCATCCTAAATCTAAATCTGTCCATCCTAAATCTCTCACCAATCCGTTTCACTGGACAATGCCTGGTTCTGGTATTGAGAGAGAAAGGACAACATTTTTCCACACCATTAACTGGCGATAGTATTGCAGTGCGTTTTTACATAAAAGACTGTAGTTCTCTGCAAAAACTCATAAAGCTTTTTGCTTTATGAGTTTGCCCCTCCGTGAAGAAGTGATATTTATTAATGCAAGTTATGCTAAGACCAGTGGGACTTGCAGCAACGAAAGTCATCCAAGCATTTGAATTTGCTGCCCGGAAAGACTGCAAACTGGTGTACAACCCCCCCAAAAAACAAAAACCCTGTGACATCTTTCTAACCCCATCAGAGGGCACTGATGGCTGACCCAACCATGAAGCTGACTCAGGTGGTTGCTTCAAACAGCAGACTTACAAGGGTGCTCACCTCTGCTGCTTCTCTTCTTCCCAATCCCTGGGCTGGAACAGTGAAACTGGGTGGGTTAGGAACAGCAGAGGAGAGAAAGAAAGAGTGGTAGAGCAGTGGTTCTCAAACTTTTCAGTCTCTGGAGCCCTTTACACCCCTAAACAGAGTCTCAACTTTTTAAAAAAAGTTTCCCTGCATCAGAACCACCCCGCTCCCCAACGTTCCAGCGGGCTGTTCTCCCTAGTTAGCACCCAAGAACACACAGGAGGCAGAGACCGGGACGCAGAGAACACCACATTCCAGGAGAATGCACAAAGACTCATTATGAAAGACAGCAAATCCCGACACGTCAGGCCTCAGCCCAGCCTCTGTAGAAAAGAAGCAACATGAAGTGCAACAGGAATACAAAAGGAATCGCTCAAAATGAAATGACAGGCTATTCGCCTGCTTAGAACATTGTTCATTTGGGACTGCGTGCAAAAAGTCAAAAACTCCCAGCCCAACACACATCAGGATTAGTGGCTGCCTTTCCGAAGGTCCGGAATGATTTGTCGTGGAACCCAGTAAATATTGATGCGTTTGGAGCTGTGGGTTTTAGCTTCTTAAAAGCAGTTCAACGACTATTTTCTAACCTGTGTCAATCAATACTGTCCAAAGATGTTACCCAACACTACACAGACTTATTTGTTGGCAAAGCAATACACATTGCCCCCCTTGCCAGCCTGCTAATGGCTTCCTATGCAAGTTTGAATGAAATAGAGGCCTAACTGCTGCCCAATATTTCTTCCCTCTCCCTCTGTGTCATAGCTGTTATTTCTGCCCGACAAGAGAGATAGTGAAGAGAGACAACGGACAGCTTTCTAAGGTACAAGAAGTCCTGAAAAGCAGGTGCCAGCATCACTTGTGCTACCTGCTTTTTGGCAGTTCCTTTAGTCCGAGTCGGACAGCAGCAGAACCAAAGACTCAAGGCTGATTCACACTAGCCTTTTCCCGGCTCGTTTTGGATCTGCATTTGGTCTTTCCGAGCGTTTTTCATGCTTGTGTCTGAGCTTACGTCGCAGCCAGGAGAGATGGTTTCCCCTCATCTTTTTGATGCGCTTGCGTTTAAGCTAGTGTTTATGCTTGCGGTGCTACGGCAGCCCACCAATCGGATGGGAGGGGGAGGAGAGTGGCGGCATGCCAATCATAGCCACCTCCAATAGGCATGGGGGTTTCTTGCAAGGTCTGCTTCAAGGCCAATCGGAGCGCACTGCACTTTCTTCAAGAAGGCAGGACAGAAGGAGGGACAACAGGCGGCAAGCAGCCCCCAGTTCCAAACGTTCAGAGAACCACTGACGCACATACAGACGCAAGGTAGGGGCATGCGCGCCGGGAAAAGGCTAGTGTGAATCAGCCTTCAGTGTGCTGCTGCAGCTGTCAGACAGCATCTCCCGGAGCTGGCCCTTGGGATTCCCAGCTGCTTCTACTCTATCAGCCAAGTCTGGGGGGGAAATGGCAGATTTCTCAACAAAAGCCATCCACTTGCAGACAGGAGAAAGACTCCAGAGTTTCATAATGCAGCTTTCTCAATAGAGTCCATGAATGTACACTCAGCAGCACACAGTGTGCTCCAAAATCATTTGCTGCACTTCTTGATCCAAAATGGCGCTGTGCCCTAAGGTGGCACAGAGACATGTTGTCTAGTTGGCAGCTACAGCAGCCTCTGCTTTCATTTCCCTTCCCTCAAAACAGAATGCTTCACAGAGACACTGAATTTGTGTTACCTGATACTTAAGATTCCCCCTTCATGCCATAAGTCAACATCCCAATTTCAAACACACACAACCCAAACAAGCACACCTGGCACCTAAATGTCCCGTTGCTTTCTGCAGTCTCTTTTCTTATCATCCAGAATTTGGTACATCTGTCCTGAATCCGAATGGTTCCAGGATGACCACTCTATCATCCTTACCCCCTTCAATTTTAGAAAAGAGCTTTTTAGACCTCACTTCCTTAGTTCTCCTGCACATACAGTACTTATATGTGTGTCGGGTGGGGCAAGGGAAGACACTGCTGGAAAAGATCTCATCTTACAGAGTAACCCAGCATGGCTCACTGCCCTAGAGCAAAGCGAGCTCCTCTGGTACAGGCCAAAAGAACATAAAATGCAGGCCGGCGCTGTTCCATCGATCAGCGGTTGGAAAAACCGACTGTGCTCATGTTTTGCGAAATAGTTGCTGGGAGGACTGCAGCAAGCTGGTTTTTATAGAACATCATAAGCCAAACCACAGATCAAAAATCTATATGAGAAAAACAAAGCCTTCTTCTCAGCTGGCCCTGCCTGTTTGGATGCACACACAGGACCACCCATGACCTCCTGCACCACCCATTACCTCCTGCAGGCTACACAAACACTCTCCTAGGTTTCAGTCAATAGTCTAACCTCCTATTTTCTTTTTTGTGCCACACACACACACACACCCACACCCACACCCACCATCACGAGTTTTTAAGGGAGGGAGCACATTCTATTCTTGTGTCTGTTCACATTGAATCAACAAGTTTCATTTTGCTGGTTTCTGGATAAGGGGAAGAGACACAAACCATTTTAGTTGCTAGTCAGTTATTGCTTCTCAAAGACTTGAGTGCAAAATTGCTATGGTGTGTTCTTTCTGTTCTCCCTCTAGAACCAGCAGAAGAGTTATCCAGGGGATAAATCAAGCTGTCAGTGAACCACCAGCAGTTGCCACTAGGAACTCCATAAGAAGAAGGGCAGGAGAACCTGGGAAAAAGAACACCACTTCATTTAACAGCATTCATATGTATCCCTTCCAAGCTCTCACAAATCACAAAATGGAACTTGTGGCCAATTTATACATTAACTTGCACAGTGACTTAAGTGGCTCGGGAGAAGGGGGGACACTTTTACATAAAATCACTGTCATGTGAACTCACAGCTCCACATCAGAGAAACTCCTTATGTTGAGCATTTTCCTCTCAATGTGGTAACTGGCAATTTTTACATGAAAATGATTTGGCAAACTCACCAAGTAAAGATTTTATACCACATCAAAAGTGGACGCAGATACCAGGACAATTTCACGGGCGATGACCCCTTTGTGGAACACAGTTCCATGTGGTGGCATCCCTTGAGCATGTGCATCATGCACAGTGTGCTCACCAACACAAGTGCTGCCCATCTGTGAAAGTAGTTTTACATGCTGCAGCATCTTCATCAGAAATAAAACAGTTTGCAAGGGAAGGGATAAAGTCTCAACACGTGTGACAATTGGCAGTTTACATGCCAAATGAGGACAGCAAATGATTGGTGAGAATGTGGGAAGCCCTATACAGTGATCCTAATTTTATATACAGCCTTAAAACAAGAACAGATTTCCTTCAGCCATTTGAAAAATGAAAAAAGAACTCATTTACGTATACGATTATCCCTTTATCTCTCTGCAACAGTCCTAACCAGGAAGAAGAGTCTAAGAGATTGCCAGCAAACAGATAGAATATATAAGCTTTTCCTTTATTCCATTCTTCCAGCCTCAAACACTAATCAGAAAGTCTTAATGAGAAATGATTTTTATCATGGATTTGCAAACACTTGCAGGCACCCACTCAGTCTAAAAACATGGAAGGACGCACTCCTTGTTGAGGGTCTAAAGGCCTGTTATCCATTGTTTCTTTGTTTCCCAAAGGAAACAAAGAAATCCTAAGCCAGAATAAATTCAGATGTCCTTAAAGAAAGATTCCAGTTCTGTTTGAATTGCAACAAGTGAGAAACAATTGATAATACGGCACCAGCAAAGGCCGACTCTCAACAGAGAACAGATCTGAGCTATTTGGCTGCAAAAAGGAAAAGGAAAAAAATAGTTAGAAATCAGAGAAAGTCTGATTACTTTAAATTTTATTTGTAAATATAGTTGTATTCCATGGTCTTATGGATAACAAAATACCAATTCAGTGAACAATTTACAGGTGAGCCATTTCTAAGCCAAGCACCATACAAGGAGCTCTTAAGCCACCATGTTGGATGCATCTCTACAGCCCTGAAGAGTGGAGAGGCCTCGGACAGCCTATATATAAAGCTTGGAAAGGCCCACAGAGGGGTCTGCACACCTCCCCACACCCTCCGGAACGCTCCAGGACCGCCAATAAGTTCAAAAAGGACGGACACACACCCCGCAACAGTGCAATCCCCGGGATCGCTGTCACGGCTGTCCCCACCCCTGCAAAGTCTCAAAGTTCTCCCTGCTTTGCGGGGAGAACTTTGAGAACCCCTGGTCTATTGGATTAGATCAGTGGTGGCCAACCTTTCAACATGAATGCTGGCCCTTTAAATGGTTGCATAAGTGAGGGCATTTCAGCAGGTGCAGCTGCTTTAGTAGCACCATCAGCACTTGCAGCTGCCAATATTCTGTCTTCTACACAACTCTTAAGAACACAGTAGCCCTAACAGTGGAAGGTTGGCCACCCCTGGATTAGATGAAAGCCAAGTCTAGGATCCTGTTTACCACAGTGGTCAACCAGATGCCTCCGGAGGCCCCACAAGCAGGAGACAAGGTCAGTAATCCTCTCCCCACTGTGACTCTCCAGCAACTTGGTGGCACACAGCCTCTGACCCTGGAGGTCTCATATGGCACATAGCAACTGCTGACAGACAAATTCGAGGAGGATACATCAATCCCATTTTGAAGCATTCTAAGCGAATGACCATGGCCATGTCCTGCAGCAGTGAATTCCACAATCAATCACGCACTTCCCACCTTATTGCTACTTAGTCTGCTATAGTAAAAGGGTATGACCTAATGTAAACCACAACATTTGCCTTGGAGACTGGAAGCACACACACACCAGGCATACTGGTGTTACAAAATATTATTTATGACTTGCAGGGCAATCCTATAAGTTCCTGCATATTCAACGGACCTCAATCCCAGGGTATGTTGTGCAAATCGCGCCTTAGAAATGCATTTGATTTCACAAGGTGAATTCTGACACAGGTTTATCAGGGGTTCCCCAATTACAAGATCAGCAATGGCAGACAAGTCTCCCAGAAAAATAAATAGCTCACCACACAGTAGCGTACCAAGGGTGGGGCGCAGGTGCAGTCCGCCACGGGTGCATACAATAAGTAGGGGACAGCGTGCTTGTTCCTTCTAATGCCGGGTAGACCTGGCCTCCTCTGGGGGAGGGGGGAAACCTTGAGGCGGAGGCCTGGTCTACACATGGATTTGAGCAGCCAAGGGCGGGGCAGTGGGAGGCCTGGTCTACACATGGATTTGAGCAGCCAAGGGCGGGGCAGTGGGAGACGTCCGCCCCAGGTACCAGTAGCACTAGGTGCACCAATGACACCACAACTGATCTTTGTCTACAGTGCAACACTGGGCATGCTCTACGACATATTCTGTCTCTGCAAGACCCAGCAAGCCTGGCTAGCACCTTGCTTGGACCGAAGTGATATTCTCATTCATGTTATTAATAAAAAGAATTCTTATGTTCCTCTTTTCATCCTGCCTTTCCACTACGAGGGCTCTCATGACTGCTTACAACACAATCTTTATGCAACACTTAACTATCATAATTAAGTAGACTAGAAATTCTGTAAGGCTGCAATCCTATACATACTTACCTGGGAGTAAATCCCATTGAACACAATGAATCTCACTCCTGAGTAGACATATAGGATTGGGCTCTGTATGTGACTAAGGGCACAATCCTATCCAATTTATGCCACCGGCTGAGCTCTGCTCAATCCTATCTAATTTATGTCACCGGTGTAACCAACGGTGCAGCGAGAACGGGAGGCCCCAGAACGGAAAGGGAATTCAAATCCCCTTTAAAATCCCCTTTCCGTTCTGAGGCCTCCCGTTCTCACTGCACCGCTGGTTACACCAGTGGCATAAGTTGGATAGGATTGCGCTGTAAACTTCTGGATGGGCTTGTAAAAAGCACAGAATTCAACTCAAAGACCATGGCAAACAAACCCTAAGAATTTAAGCACTTTTCAGCTGTTCGGTAAGGGAAATGGGGGAAGAGCAGGGAAGCACCTTATCGGGGTGATAAGGACGAACTGAACTTTGGGCGTAGGCTCAGTGTCAACTTGTTTTTGTCAGAGTTATCATTTAGGAAAGCTCCTCAGAAGTTTTAAACATGCTGCAAACACCATCAGCAAAATGAGAGTCACTGGCCCAGTAAACAATCAGGAGGCCTACGTGGGTGAGAACTCATAGGGATAAAAGTAATGCTGAACATGCACAACAAACTTCAGGGACAAAAGGCTCAAAAATGACTTAAAATGAATTGGTGCAAAATAAAAGTATGGTGTTGATCCAAAAGAAAGTTGCACAGGTGAGTTACTTTAGGCAGTACCAAGATGACATTGGCCAAAAATAGCTCGGGGGGGGGGGCAGGTCTACCAATGGATAGTGGCCAGTATGATAGCTAAATAGCATTTCCAGGTTCAGAGGCTGTACACCTCCAAGTAATATTTGTAGGAGGGCAAATAATGGGGGGGAGGGGGCCGTTGCCTTCATGCCTTGCTGTCAGTTTTCCAGAAGTCGCCTGGTTGGCCAGCACTGGAAACTGGAACTTTGTTTGATCCAGCAGGGCTCTTGCATCTCAGATGATGAGGAACACACCTTGAACACAGTGTACTATTGTACAGCACCGACCACTGTAGTTCTTTCCAAATACTAAATATGAAGCACAACTGAGCTTCCTATTGACTGAACAGCTCAGCATATATAATGCACTTTTAAATGGCGTTATTAGAACAATGACCAAGAAGGCTGTGTCATTATTTGAGAGATCTGGCGGGGGGGTGGGGGCACTTCGCACGACTTCTGGAAGGCGTGGACAGGCTGCACACAACCGATATTCTAAAATGTGAAGAAGAGAGATTAAAAAATGACAGCTACAGCATAGCAAGGCAGTTGTGTCCTTGCTCAATTTTGCTTGAAAACACAAAACAAGTCCAGTTATGTGCTCACCAGGCTTGCAGACAATTGCACAAGAACTACCAGCCTAGCAAAATCTAACCTCCATGCTTATACATACCTATGTTAAACCTATTTATGGCCTAGAAAAAGAACCAAGTTTCCTCACCAGATCATCTGGAGACCAGGGACAACCATGCAAGTGCCTATTTCCAAGTTCCAGCCAACATACTTCACACTGAGGAACTTACTACATTCTTATGATTTGCAAGCACAACAAAATGCTGCTGACTTCTGAGTGGATGTGTATAGGACTGCACTGTAAAAGTCCCACTGAGTTCAATGGGGCTTACTCCTAGTTGCAGCCTTGCCCTTAATCCATGTCGTGAGCACCTCACACATATACTAAAGGACCTAATGCAGGCTACAGAAATAGAAGGGGATTTCCACCCTTGAGAGGAAAAAAAAATCCACATTGAGCTACAGTACACTGGAAAAACTGGAGTAGAAAGCATGCATTCTTGGAGAATTTGGTTTAAAAAAAGAAATTCGGGGCAAAACGGTTGGGACTTGGGAGAAGAGAAAACAAACCCCCTCCACTTCTTTCAGGATTAATCCCTGATTTTATTACCGCCTGCCTTTAAGGAGTGGATATTCTTAAATGCCTCTAGTCTCTTTCACCCTTCTGCTCAGTACTGCACCTTCTCAGAAGGCCTCTCTCCCTGCTTTTCACAATTACTCGGGTTATTAACTCCAACCTGAGAGCTCAGTTTTCCACTCCCAGCAACGTGACCCCTTAAAAACACTCACCAAAAACTGAAACATGGTGGATGCGCGCCTGCCTCTAACTCCAGCAAGAGAGGAAGCAAGAGACCCAGCGGAGAACCACCTCTCTTCCGGGTCTCCGCCTTCCAACCCCGCCTCGCTACGGGCTGCTACAGCCTCACTGGCTGAGAAGCGCGATGGATCCCTCCAAGCACCTATCCGTGGCTTCTCTTGCTCTTCTCGTAGCAGCCTCACTTCCTCTTACTCCAGCTGGACGGGGAATCCTGCCAGATGCGGTTGGTGAATCGGTAGGAAAGTTTTGGGTTTGCAGCGCTAGTGCAAGGAAGTTGACGCTTCTCGTACAGCGCCTAGCGCCGACTCCGTTTCAACATCATAAACAAATAGTTGACACGATCCTTCCAGTCGTCCTCCTGAAGACATTCTCGAGTCCCATTGATTTCAGTGGAAGGGAGCCAACCACGTGCTTAATTAACACTCCCGCGACAATCCACAGGATTTAACAAGTATTTCGTGCGCTGTCATCATTGTCATTAATGCGATTTGGACACTTTAGGTGCTATAAAAACAAATGAATAATAATTATTTCTTTAAAAAGTCATACATGATGGCGAGATCCTGAAACTGATGTGTCGATCTCAAATATTCACGGTTTTAAAAAAAAGAACCTTTGTATTTCTGTTGGTAAAAAAAAGAAACAGAAATTACAGCAGCCACTTACTCGCGAGTAGGCATTGCATCATCATCGCAATTGCTGCCTCTCTTCTACGTGGTATATCTGGTACAACTATTTTAAAGCACAGTCCTATGCATGTTTACTCAGAAGTAAGTCCGATTGAATTCAATGGGGCTTGTTAGCAAGAAAGTGTCATATAGGGTTGCAACTTGCAATCTTATACAATTAAAAGAAGTGCCACTGAACTCAATGAGGCTTACTTCTGAATAGACATCCATAAGCTTGCGCTATAAGTGCACTAATTAAGAAACGCTGGGAATACTGTACCTACAGTATGTTTCTGCTGTAGAAAATCTATTCTACCGGTATAATTTTGTGCGCGGAAAGTTAATGGAATTCTATGAAATAAACACGAGATGGCGCCAGAAACTCACATAAACAGCTTTTCTCTCAACGAAATTTTATTTCGTTGTATTTTATTTTATTTTATTTTTATTTTTTTATTTTTATTTTTATTTTTATTTTTTAACAGAGGGGAGAAGGAAGCTGCATGCATGGAGAGGGGGATCATAAATCAGCCAATGCAAACTTCAGTAATTAAACTTCAGTAATTATTTGAGATTTTATAAAAGTCAATAGCAGCAATGAATTTTTATTCCCTTTTCAATAATTATCCAGGGCTCAGTCTGAAGGCAGTCACTTTTCTGACGCTGTAAGAGGATGTGGGTCTGGGCAGTGCCTAGATCAGTGATGGCAAACCATTTGGGCATGGGCTTGGTGTGTCAAATTTTTTGAAAAATGCCTGACTTGACTCTGCTGGTGTCTCTCCCCCCCCCCCCCCAACTTTTAATAGTACTTTGACTATTGCTACTTTTAATAGTACAGTAATTTTGAACTGAACTGAAAACAACTATAGAACACATTGCATTTTATTTAACATCAGTGACAATAATTTGAAAGAGATCTGCCAAAATCCCTGCCCTAACTGTTCAAGACAAGCCTGTAAAACTTTTGCAAAAATGTAAGGTGTGTTGGGGCCCTGGGGAAACGCTGGCGTGTCACCCAAAATGACCTTGCGTGTCACCTGTGACACGCATGTCATAGGTTCGCCATCACGGGCCTAGATGATAGGAGACTGCTTGGGAACCACCTAGTTGCTCCAGTACAGGCTCAAAGTCCAGATCAAATAATGTGACAAAATTTTCTCACAAGCCAGTCAAACGCTTTTCAGGACTTGTAGAACAAACTGAGGTGCTGTTGAAAATGGATATGCACGAGCAAACAATCAAATCAACAAAGAACATTGAAATGTTGAGTCATGGAAGATAGGTGGCACTGTTTTCCTTTGCAAGGGAAGAATCCAAAATATTATGAGCATTGTCAGCTCCCTGAAATTCAGGGAGCTTTTTGCTGTTTTGTTGTTTTGCAAACAGTACTGTACACCGTGGTAGAATTAATAAAAGCAGAAATATCTTAATATGTTTTATATGATGTGTTTCTTCCCCAAATTTGTGCCAGAGTTTCAATTTATTCTGCAACAAGCCAGTTTATTTAACTTCACAGAACGATGATTCAGATAATGCCTGTGCTACTAAAGGAACCGGGAGTACACGGAAATGGTCTTGCATAAACGGAATGAGCTTCCCTTGAAATTCCTTGGCTGTCTGGAATTTCCTTTACCGTTAACGGCGGAATCCTAACCAACTTTCCAGCACCGGTGCAGCTGCAGTGCAGCCCCGAGGTAAGGGAACAAATCATTCCCCCACCTTGAAGTGGCCTCCATGACTGCCCCTGCACTGCAAAATGCAGTGTGTGCCCTTATTGGCACAGCTACACCGATGCTGGAAAGTTGGTTAGGATTGCACTGTAAATTAAGGTAAAATTACCTTACTTTATAGGTAATATATTTTATAGACAAATATATGATGATATTTCAGTAGCATCCTAAAAGCAACATTCAGTTCATATAGCATTAGATTATTTATCCAGACTGCCACATAGTGACGTTGCCTCTTCTTCTCGTCAATAGGCATGCAGGATCAGCTGCATGGGCTGCTTGCTGGTGTCTTTTCATAATTTGATTGCACCAACTTTATGATCCAGCCTGAAATATTGCAAGGGTACAGGAACATGACTCAATGCTAGGTACAGTATAGACACCATTGTATCTGTTTCTGTTTTAGTGGTAGAGATGGTATATGAGCATGAGTACCAAAGTTCAATTCAAAGTTTCTTTACTGTCGTTGAAATCTCATGCACAAGTTCTCTAAACCTCTGGATCAGATTTACAGCCCAATCCTATCCTATGTTCCGCTCAGCGATCCAGCTATGCCGGCGCTGGTAATGCTGGATCCTGAGCAGAGGAGGTGGGATTGGAGGTCTCCTCGGGGTAAGGGAACTTTTGTTCCTTACCCTGTGTAAAGCCCCAGTCCTCGCAATGGGTCTCCTCAGATCTGTACCTGCCATTTTAGCGGCACAAATCAAGGAAGTCCGTGTTGGGAGAAATGGGCCTGGGAGGGGGATAGGATA
Source organism: Plestiodon gilberti rubricaudatus (assembly GCA_026170595.1). Lineage (NCBI taxonomy): Eukaryota > Metazoa > Chordata > Lepidosauria > Squamata > Scincidae > Plestiodon > Plestiodon gilberti. Next base: position 115,673,179 of record JANXHW010000005.1, read on the forward strand.
TGGCGTACGCTGCCGCCGCCAATCCCTCCCCCTCCCAGGCCCAATCCACCTGTAGGTAACTACCTTACAGCAGCTTTTTCAACAGTCTTGGGCCAGTCTTGGCCAGCAGTCTAGGGGCCAGTTGTCCTACGCCCCTAGCAGCAAGATAGAATTGGACTGTTAAAGGAGTAAAGGAACGGTGGCAAAAAAAAAAACCCCACACTCATGAATGTGAATTAAAGGAATGGAAAACTGCAGCAAACCCAAGCTGTACATGTAAAATCATTTTTCCAAAGTCTGGAGATCCAACTGAAGGAATGGTACAGAATAGGTGAATCACTGCTGTTGTGCATCCAAAACCAGAAAGGGACACTGTCTTTGTATATGCCTTCCCATGCACTCCAATCCTCACTGAGGTTCTGCAGCAGGTTCATTGCCATCAGAAATACTGCAGACAACCACCAGGACCAGGGCCTATTTGGTGGTGGTGCCAACTTTGTGGAATGACTTTCCAAATAAGGCCCTCATGCGTGCAGTATCCTTCCGGGTGTTCAGTTAAAGTGTAGCTTTTCTGTTTTGCTTTTGTAGGTGGCTTATACTATATTTCTTCGATAATTAGCATTCTTTAGCTGCTGACTGATGAGACTATGTGATGCTGTTTGCTGACATTGTTGTTGTTTGGGGGGGGGGTTGGCTGCTGGTTTGTTGCTTTGGTTTGGATTGGTGCCTCTGTGCTTTTGCTTTCATTATTGTTAATTTTCCTATACTGTAATGTTTTATTTTCATTATGAGTCGCTCCAGCGTGGAAGGTGGGTTACGTGTGAATGTTTTTTTTAGTTAATCCCTCCCCCAAAACGTAAGTGGTGGGGGTGAGGAAATGAATAGGAAGGAAATTTGGAAGTATTTCTACTCAACACTATGCATTGGCAATAATCACCATTACCAAATAAACCATAGCAGCTATTGCATGGCACACAAGTGGGTGGAGTCAGTTTAGAACAGGTCTGACCCATCAAGCTGAATGCAATTCCCTAACTATGTGTGTTGGCCAAGCAGAGTCTCAGTAAGCCTACCAAGCTGTCAAACTGCATGGAAATGTAATGAGACTGCTGAGCCTAGGGACTCCATTTCCCAGCGGACCCTCTGCTGAGACCTGTGATTTTGACTGAGAAAGCGGGTTTGGGGGAAAGGCTGCTGGAGAGAGGAGACTGTTGTAAAAAGGAGGTAATCAGGAGGGAGAGAGAACAACTATGAGGCTTACCATTGAACTGGCATCCACAAAAGCCCAGTAAAGGACTTTCTTTATATCACCCTTTTGGTTCCTGCTCTTATATTCCCCCCCCTAGGTGATTGTAAGCTTCCCTGTCTTACCTGCCCGGTTAAATCAGCTGTTGTGGTTAGTAACACAACAGTGTGATTGCTGGAATCCACCAGTGCAGGACCACTGCACCAGTGCCAAGTGAAGTGTTTGGCTCAGGCAGCGGCTGGGTGTGTGTGTGTGTGTTCATCTCCGTTCACCTACTTGTCTCTAGTGCTCCCCCTTCTCCTTCCACTACCTGGAGTGGAAAAGGAAAAGGAGGTCAGAGAAGAAGAGGAAATGTGGAGAGGAGGGGAGGGGAGTGCTGAACTAGAACACTGGAGAGTGAGAGGAACAGAGGCTGGCACATCATCGGGTAAGGGGGGCAGCATTTGGCATGCCACCCCAGGAGATCTTGGGCCAGCCCTGCACCAATGTAAGCACCCAGGCTGCTAATACTGAAGTGCCTTCAACCTTTGCCCCCAATCCTGGTTGTACAGGCACGCAACTAATTTGTTCTTACATTATAGAAAGCAACCATATGATCAAGCTCCCATTATTGCTGGAACGGCATGGAGCTTGCCCATGGGAAAGTGTTCTTTTCACCAGCAACCACACGCCTCAGAATATAGTGCCTCAACTACCGGACATGAGTATCTGACAATGAAAAAGTCTTAATAATGCAGCTGGTGCCTAATAATAATAATAATAATAATAATAATAATAATAATAATATCATCATCATCATCATCATCAAACCACTTTGCCTCAGACTTTAGATCTGCTTTCCTCCCTTTTTCAAAATGAGAAATATTCACACACTGACTGATCAGTCGCCACTGGGTCCCACTTGTACTCAGCGCAACACAACAGCTCTGTGGGAGAGTACACAATTCCAGACTTCACTTAATGAGCCTTATTGTACTGTACAGCATGTGTTAAGGGCTGTGTTCAGCCCTTACCCCAGAGTCATTTTCTTGCCACGTTGTGTTCTCGGCGTAATTACATCTCTGTTAACCAAAATATGTGGACTTCTATAAAATGGAGAAATTAGGGCAGCAGCCTTTAATTGATTAATTGGTTAGATAAATTGGTTTTTAAAAAAAATCCCAAATCTCTGCTCAACTGAACATCAGATTTAGTTTAACCAGCATCAGCTTTTTTTATAAAAACCAAGGACTGACAAAATCTTCCAACGGCAAAAAGGTAAAGGTAAAGTTATCTCCTGCTCGAAAGTCAGTCATGTCCGACTCTAGGGTGTCCGACTCAACGTGTCCGACTCAACAGAATGCTGTTACCTTCCCGTCGCAGCAGTACCTATTTATCTACTTGCAATTTCTTGCTTTCCAACTGCTAGGTTGGCAGAAGCTGGGACAGGAGACGGGAGCTCACTCCGTCACGCGGCAGTTGGGTCTCGAATTGCTGTCCTACCGACCGTCCAGTCTGCAGTTCAGCGTCTTAACCACTAAGCCACCGCGGCAAGCACCACCTTAATTCCTCTTCTTTTTCTTTCCTCCCACACATGAGGGAATGCCTCTTCTGATATGAGCACTATGAGACACATGCACAGACTCTTAAAAACAAAGAAAGGTCGGCAGTTCGAATCCGCAACGGAGTGAGCTCTCGTTGCTTGGCCAGCTCCTGCCAACCTAGCAGTTCCAAAGCATGTTAATGTGAGTAGATAAATAGGTACCGCTTGCGGGAAGGTAAACAGCGCTCCGTGTTCCAGCCGCATGCTACACGCTGCGGCAAGGAGAGTCATGCCAGCCACATGACCACGGAGGCGTCTTCGGACAACGCTGGCTCTTCGGCTTTGAAATGGGGATGAGCACCACACCCTAGAGTCGGACACGACTGGACTTAATTGTCAGGGGTCACCTTTACCTTTACCTATGCTTTTTGCATTGCTCTGTATTGTATTGCTCTGACTCGTATACAGGTCTATTTAATTGATAGATGTGAGCTGGTGAATTGTAGTGACTAAGAAGAGCTTGTCAAGGGAAGGGCTGTGGTTCAGTGGTCTGCAGCACATGTTTCACAGGCAGAATGGCCCCAGGTTCAATCTCTGGCATCTCCAGGTAGGACAGAGACATATTCACCTCCAAACCCCAGTGCCGTTAGCAATGCTAGCCTAGATGGGCTGCTTCAGTACAAGACAACTTCCTAGGAGAAGGGAAAAAAACTCCCTAAGAGACTGAGCTACAAATCAAGACTTCCTGGATTAAATCTCACCTGTGCCCTGAACTGCACTAAGGCTGCAGTCCTATGCACTCTTACCTGAGTGTAAGATCCCAAACCCTATTGTGCTGCCGGAACATTTTGTGCTGTGAAAGCCAGGCTTGTGTTGCGCGCTGCTGGACGGCTCCCATACACAGAGGTGTGGCATGTGCGGTAGCGGCCCCGGGACATTCCACAGGCCACAGTAAGCAGGGGCAGGCAGTGGGCAGGGTGTAATGGGGTGTTTCAGGGGAAGAACCGGAGAGCATGTCAGGGGAAGGAGGGGGTGCATCTTGTAGCAGTTGCATACACCTGATCTTATCCCCTCTTTTTGAAACCTCCCTGCCGCTTTTCTCTCCTCGAACCTACACCACCAAAATGGCTGGAGCATGTCTAAGGAGACCCATAGGCGATCAGGCAGCCTACCAGGGGGTAAGTAAAAAATACCTCCAGCAGCCTGTCTGATTGCCCCCCCCCCCAGCATGCAATGCAGCCTCCATTGGCGCAGTTGCATGTTATAACGTGGCGGCGGATAGAATTGGGCAGTACATCCTGTTGAACTCAGTGGGGCTTACGTATGAGTAGACCTACCTAGGATTGCTTTGTACCAGCGCAATCCTAAACCAACTTTCCAGCACCGATGTAGCTGTGCCAACAGGGTGCACACTGCATTTTGCAGTGCGGGGGCAGTCATGGAGGTCTCTTCAAGGTGAGGGGACATTTGTTCCGTTATCTTGGGTCTGCATTTCAACTGCCCCAGTGCTGGAAAGTCGGTTAGGATTGTGCTGTAAGTGACCTTAGGTAAGACACTCAGCCCTTAACTGGAATGGGAGTAATATACTTACCTTACAGGGTTGTTGTAAGGATCACATCAAGATAATACATGTGAAGCACTCCGCATACTCAGAAAGCAGTATGCAAATACTAAATATTAATTGATTAAGGGCCCAATCCTATCCAACTTTCTAGCACCGATGCAGCCGCAATGCAGCCCCAAGGTAAGGGAACAAATGTTCCCTTACTTTGAGGAGGCCTCCGTGACTGCCCCCCCCACCGCAGGATGCAGCGTATCCCCCCCCCCCCCGTTGGCACAGCTGCATCAGCGCTGGAACGTTGGATAGGATTGGGACCTTTGGCTGTAATCCTACACTTTCCTGGGAGTAAGCCCCACTGAACACAGTGGAAGTTACTTCTAAGTAACCATCCATAAACTCATATTATAAGGCTGCAATCCTAAGCACACCTAGAAGGGAGTAAACCCCACTGAGCTCAACAGAACTCACTTCTGAGTAAGCGTGCAGGGGAGTGCACTGTAAGATTTCCTGAATTGGGTGACAGCCCTATTAGAAACGTCTGAATAAGGATTGGATTAAATTACAGATGCTTCCCGACTTAAGAAGAGGTTTGGTTTCAGGGATGTCTTTGTAAAGTTCTTACCCACCCTCATTTTTTTTCATGTGCGAGACTTAAGATTTAGATTTCTAAATGGAACCTTCAAACTAAACCTTTAAAATGAAAATTAAAACATTGGAAACTTGAGAAGTGGTACCCAGGTCTAAAGCCATTTTAGGACTTTAAAGATCCATCAGTACAATCACACACACACACACACACACACACACACACACACACACACACACACACACACACACACACACACACAGTTGGCCTCTGTGACTTTCTGTACAGGCAGATGCTAACTTATATTATCTGTGCAGCTCTATGATGTTCAGCTCCTCTTCAGATGCTCAGAGTGAACTGCTTCCTGGCTATTTTGCCCCGCCAGTCCATTAAAAGGACATCTCTGCCGCATTCCTGTCTGTATCAGAGGTTTCCAGGAGACTTCGCCAGTTTGACACAAATTGATCAAAGCCCGCTATCCCAGGTTGTTAATGCATTTTCTCAGTGTATAAATCCTTAAGTAGCGAATACTGGCTTTCTGTCAAAGCACCAATCCACGGGCCAAAATTGCTTCCTTGTACAAATCCACCCACTCAATGTATAATCTTGTACAAATATTTTGTTCAAGCCGATCATTGCTTTACAAGTTAGTGTCATACAGGAAAGGGTAATACCTGCCTGAGGGTAGCTGGGTGAGTTTAAGAAATGTCATGGCTCCCCCCCCCCCCGCCCCGTGGATCCATTTAGGCAAGTTTCTAGTAGGCTGTCTAGAACAGCCGGGGAAAGGCAGTGCAGTCCATTTGCCCATGAGACACATTTCTTTGATTCCAAGGGAGTAACTAGATTGATACAGGCATTATGCTGGAAAGGAATCTTTTGGAAGTAGTATTTTCTATATAAAATCATCTTCACCTGAAAATAGTCAGCAGAAGTAGCAATAGCATTATTGGTGACATTTATATCCTGCCTTTTCGCCATGGGTGGTGCACAAGGCTCCCTTCCCCTTCATTTTGCCCTTAAATTGGTGAGGGCATTTGGTAGCATTTGATAACCTGGTGAGGTAAGGAGGGTGACAGAAAACGGTCCTCTTCTTATGTTCGTCTCTCCACTGAGTTTGTAATGCTCACCAAAATATGGAAAGAGAGGGAGACCGAATGAATCTCCCTCAAGAAGACATTCCACAACTTGGTGCCATCACTGAAAAGGCTCTGTCTCTTGTACCTGTCTAATGGGTGATGGGAGGTAGAGCGATGATCCTAACAGCAAAGGACAAGGGCAAATCATCTGATAGATGTTGAAGGAAATACAAACAGTCAAGTCAAAGATTATTATTTAACCCCAGGTCTTAACGTGTCTCTGTGCCTCCTGAATCTGCTGCCCACTGCTGCCTCTGTTCACATGCGCCCCCGCACACCGCTCATATAAAGGGCAAGTGGGTGAACAAGTAGGCACACTTCCATGCCCCTTCCCTTTACTTACAAAGCATGTGCCATGCAGCTCTTGGGTCAAAGCATCTTCTGTTTTTACTCCTAAACTGAAGCCTATATCTGCTCTTTTGGATAAGCTTCCAAAGCAGGAAGTGGATCTGTGAATACTACTGTTTGGAAAAACAAACAAACCCCACAGTGGCTTAATTGTTGCATTTGCTGACGCTATCACCTATCTAGTGCACATATTTATTTAAATTATATATTATAAGTCAATTTATTTATTTCTTTATTGGCACAGGTGGTACTTTAGAAAATTTGACTGTGACAGGTGGTATACCTGGTGACAAAGGTTGGGAACCTCTGGAATAGAATTTACTTCTGGACTAACATGCTTAGGGTTGCAATGCCAGTGAGGTTTTGCAAATCCATCATTCAAATCTGTTGGGTTAAATATATATATAGACGTAGCTTTCCCCCACCTCAAATCCTAAGTAAAAGGTTCAGAAGGAAGACTGATGATGATTACACCAAATTGCATTTTAATGACTCCATGCTAGCGTTCAAAACTGTGCAAAGCATGATTGTAAAAAATATATGTTTCCACCAAGGAGAAACGCTGTTTCCAAGGTAGTTTACCAGATGAAATAAGATGACAAGACAAATTTATCGACATCAAGAATACACACATTTGATTCTACTGTTTGCGAGCCTGCTGTGAATCCCAGTGGGTAAAAGCACCATAAAATTTCCATTTCAGAAACAGAATCAGTGGTAGAGAGACAATTGTTCTACCAAGGAAAGCAATCAAACATTCAGAAAAGTACCCTAAATTTGTTCTAAGTGTGGTGTTCATGATTCAGTAGGTCTACACAGTAACTCTCTTTACCTGTCTACTGCATCAGTGTGCAGTCAAGAAGGTGCATGGGAGCTCTGAGGCCAGAAATACAGTACTACAGTACCAGTAAGTCCCAAATTGTTTGCCCGTGAATATTTGCATATCTTGACATAACTGCTAGTATGTCAAAATTTGTATGAGCCAGAGAGAGGACTACATTTTGGCAAAGCTCTAGCCTTGTCTCTTTTCAATTAGCTTTTGCAGGGGGTGGATAATTTGCTCTGTCTCTGCACAGGTATGATCAAGGGTCAAATACATGTCATATTGAACTCACAGTTTGACTTTGCATGCTTTTGCATAGTGTAAATAGCATCCATTGCGGGGGAGAGATCAGGATTGGGATTGTGGCATGAGGGAGACTTGGTCCTGATCTAGATCACCCCCATGCATGCTGTCATCCATCCATCCCTGCCCCCCCCAAGGATGCTCCTATTGGTGCTTGGGGCAATCTAGGATAAGAGGGACAATCTGGACAAAAGATCCCTTACCACATGAGGTGACCCCTCATTTCCCCCTCCCCCCTTAGGATGCAGCGCTTGCTCTATTGGTGCTGCTGCATCGGGGGGGGGGAGGCATGGTTTACTTAGGATTGGACTGTTATTCAAGTAAAGGACCATCCCAAAATGTGACCTCCCACGTGTGGCTTAAAATAGTCTGGTCCAATGTGCCACCTCATTCTGCTGCATGCGGTCTTACAGATAACCTCAAAAGGACAATCTGGTAGTGCCACTGTGACAACTCAACCTTAGGCCAAAGACCATCCATTGAGAATCAACCATGATTCTGTATCCTAATATCTAGAGTCTACAAGAACAACCAACAGGCTTTTTATTTATTTGAAAAAGCTTCAGTATGATGGGGGGCTGAGGAGGGGGGGCACACGGCCATTAAGTGAGGATTCATTTTATTGCCGTTCATCCTGACATGTCAGTTCTGAGCGGCTGGTAACGTAGCAACGGGCTGCAGCTTTTCATTATCATCACAATCTGCTACCTTTCTAACATCCGAAGGTGACATTTCAGGCAGGCTGAGCTTTGTTCATAAGCTGGCAGTAGCTTTAAGCTTTCCACACGAAGGATGGAGCAAACACTGGCCAGGCACATCACGCGAGGTACAAAGTGGCTGTGTTTACATTATAGTATATAATACTGATATTAAGATGAAAGGAGGTAAGGAAAAATAATTATGCTTAAGAACCGTAATTATGAAGCCAGCAGGACGGCTGCCAGATTAGGCCAATTCACTCGTTGAATCTCCTTCGTCTAGTGGTTTCCAGCGGAGTCTGCAATGCATATCGAATGAAAGGGGAGGGAGGTGCAACACCCAAAAACTTGATTTTCTTTCTAAATGGAATGGGGAACTATTTGGCGGATTCACCAAACAAGGACAAGCACCTCAGATCATGGTAACTCAGTCCTGCAAATGCGGAGAGTTTGGCTTACAAATCATAATACAGTATGTAGAATTCAGGAGGAATAAGGAGCTAAAACCATAATGCAGGTAGAAAGAGAAGGACGAGTGAGTGACAAACAGTCCTATTCATTTCTTCTTGGAAGTAAGTCCCATAATGTTCAATGGGGCTTACTCCCAGGTTGGTAAGTGTGTATAGCCTAAGTAATTTACAGCCCAACCGTATTCCCCCTTGCTTGCCGGCATAACTATTGTTGCACCGGCGAAGGCTGCTTTACTGCAGTAATGGGTACCCTATATCTCCCAGAAAATTGATGATGATGATGATGATCATCATCATCATCATTTATATAGCACCCTCCATGCACATGGTGTGTTACAAAGAATCGGAGGACAGTTCCCTTCCCCAAGGAGCTTACAAACTAGAAAACACAACAAGGGGAAAAACAGAGGAAGGGGAAGGAAATGAAGGCGGGAATAGACAGGAGAACACAATGATTCTGTGAGGGGGTCTAGAACTGGACAGCACTACTTTTAGTGCAGCTGGGGGTGGGCGGGGCGGGGAGGGTGAGGAACAGCGGAGTTCTGGGTGGGGAAGGGGTGAACAGGAGGCCAAATAGGAGATGGAGGGGGCAGATCTCATCAGCACCAGTGTGCAGCGGATTATAACACTGTTCCCTGTCTCCTTCTCTCTCCCTCACTCTCCTTGGACTTGCAGGCGCAGATCCGAGGAGACCCATTGGGCAGTGTGGAAGCTTGCTCTGGGGTAAGGGAACAAAATTTCCCTTACCTCAAGGGTACTTCCGCTACTGACACACACACACACACACACACACACACACACACACACACACACACACACACACGCATGCAGGATACAGTACGAGCTCCTTTGGTGTGGCTGCACTGACACGGGGTGGGGGGAATTTAGTTAGGATTAGGCCGACCCTGAGACATAAAATTATGCATGTGATGGATAGAGTGGATAGAAGGAAGTTTTTCCCTCTCTCAAATAACACTAGAACCAGGGGATATCCACTACAATGAACTGGTGGGAGAGTCAGAACAGACAAAAAGAAATATTTCTTTACCCAGCATGTAATTAATCTGCGGAACTCTTTGCCACAGGGCGATGTGATGGTGGTGCTTGGCCTGGTTGCTTTTGCAAAGGGGATTGAACAGATTTATGGAGGAAAAGCCCATCACACATTACAAGTCATGATGACTGCATGCAATCTCCAGATTTTAGAGGCAGTCTATTTCTGAACGCCAGATGCAAGGGAGTGGTGACAGGATACAAATATCTTGTTGTAGTCACCTTGATCTTCCCCTCAAGGGTACTCTTCTTGGTGCTCAAAAATAATGGTACTGTTTCAGTGTTTCTCAGTTTCTCAGTTTGATTCTTCCAGGAACCTGAGGGGATGGCAGAATCACACACCACTCTAGGAGAATCATATTTCTCTCCATCACCTTTGTGCCCCTGACCCCAGCATGCTTGGATTACTCCAAATTAAACTTGTCCATCAAAGGAGCATTTCTCTATCGAAAGTGTGTACAAAGATAGCAGAGAGTTTGCTGTGTTTTTTTGTGTCCTTTTTTGTTTTCAGTTGTGGCATTATATCCTGTCGTTGGTGAGATTAAGACATAGTTCAGACTCTGTAGATGATAGATCCAGCAGGGATTGTGAAGAGCTCCAGAAGGATCTCTCCAAACTGGGAGAATGGGCAGCAAAATGGCAGATGCGCTTCAATGTAAGTAAGTGCAAAGTGATGCACATTGGGGCAAGAAACCAAAATTTCACATATACGCTAATGGGTTCTGAGTTGTCTGTGACGGATCAAGAGAGAGATCTTGGGGTGCTGGTGGACAGGTTGATGAAAGTGTCGACCCAGTGTGCGGCGGCTGTGAAGAAGGCCAATTCCATGCTCGGGATCATTAAAAAAGGGATTGAGAATAAAACGGCCAATATCATTATGCCTTTGTACAAATCGATGGTAAGGCCACATCTGGAGTATTGTGTCCAGTTCTGGTCACCACACCTCAAAAAGGATATAGTTGAATTGGAAAAGGTGCAGAAAAGAGCAACCAGAATGATTCGTGGGCTGGAGCACCTCCCTTATGAGGAAAGGCTACAGTGTCTGGGGCTTTTCAGCCTAGAAAAAAGGCGCCTGAGGGGGGACATGATTGAGACGTATAAAATTATGCATGGGATGGAGAGAATGGATAGAGGGAAATTCTTCTCCCTCTCGCACAACACCAGAACCAGGGGACGTGCACTAAAATTGAGTGGAGGGAGAGTTAGAACAGACAAAAGAAAATATTTCTTTACCCAGCGTGTAATTCATCTGTGGAACTCCTTGCCACAGGATGTGGTGATGGCACCTGGCCTAGATGCCTTTAAAAGGGGTTTGGACAGATTCATGGAGGAAAAGACCATCACAGGTTACAAGCCATAAGCAACCTCCTGGTTTTAGAAGTGGGTTTTCTCTGTGCCAGGTGCAAGGGAGCGTCAATGGGAAACAGGTTATCTTGTTGTCTTATGCTCCCTGAGGCATCTGGTGGGGCCACTGTGTGAAACAGGAAGCTGGACTAGATGGGCTTTTGGCCTGATCCAGCAGGGCTCTTCTTATGTTCTTATGTTCTTATCCCTCAGGTCAAGAAGCTTTGAGGACACACCTGCATGGAGGAAATGTGATACTTGAACCACTATAGTTGATGACTGCCTAATGGGTTTTTTTTTGTGAGTCTGGGAGCTCATTTTTTCCCATGGAAGGGGGCCTGCCAGTCATTATTTCCTCCCCCTGCAGGTGCATCCACATGAGGGACAGTATTGCTAGCTGACTCACTCTCATTCCCCCCCTTATGAGTTTGCTGAGAAGAGCCTGTGCAATACAGAGAATATATTTACAACCCTGAAAAGCACTTCCATGTATCCTCTTCTGAAATTCAGAGGTCAAATGCTGAGGTCAAAATCCACATTGGAAAATGTATCGATTACTTGCAATAGTTCCCTGCAGTTCCAGGAGGGAAGCCTCACCATTCGGAGTGCCTTTGGAAGTCGCTTCCGAGTTCACTGTTATTTTAACCATACATGCCTTTTTTCTCTCAAGACATCTTCATCAGATTGACATCTAGCCAGATTCAAAGAACAAGAGTGAGGGCGCAATCCAGTCCAAGTCTAGGCTGGTGGAGCGTGTGATTCACTGACCTAAGGTGTTGTGCCGCTCACTGAGCCGCAGTACCCGGACCCGGCCGCTAGACATAGGTAGGTCTTGTGCGGGCAACAGGAGGGTGGGGGAGGGAGGGCCAGGGTGGCGGGCAAGGGGGCCATTGTCCAACCCGGCCTGGGAGGGGGCGGGGATATCGGCACTGGGTTGTGCCGATATCCCAAGCCCCTTCCTGGGCTGGGCCAGCCTTACACAGCTTCTCTAGTTATGCACCAAGCTTCAGAGCTGGCGCGCATTGGGGCCTCCAGCGCTTACACCGGGGAAGGGGACGAATGAAGTGAGCCAAAACCATTTAGGCCACCTGCTGCAACTTGTGCAGAATTGGGCTGCCCGACAATGTAGCAATCCTACAGCAATTATCTGGATGGAGAAAGAAGCGTCACCCCGAAAATTGGCCTGAATGGGATCACTGATGCAGAATATCACATGTCGCCGGCTTTCTCAAGAGAAAGGCCTGAATCTAACTTTAATTTTTCTTTTTGTGCAGAGTGGGGGGCTCTTTGTGAAAGTGTCTTTGTGCCATTTCTAAGGTTAAGGGCTTGCTCCAAGCATGCTTTTAAATTTGTTTGGTCCTTATTCCTCACTTATTTCATATACTCGGTACAAACACTTTGAAGTTCAGAATGGTCTCAAAATCATCTCAATTTTTTTCTAGTGAAAGCACATGATAATAGCTTCGACTTTCATGTCACTGTTCTGACATAGAGCTTTAGAAGTTCTCACAGTATCCCTGTTCATCTCTTGTTATTACCTAGCTATATAGCATTCTTTCTGAGGGTTTGTAGAAAGCTGTATTTGCTTGGGAATACAGGAGATCATGGACAATGGCTTGACTATGCTGAGTGGGGGAAGGAGGACAAACAAACAGCTGACATATGCGAAGCATTTCACATGTATTTAAGGATCTGCGTGTGCTGTGCAATTCAAAAGATATACAGAACAAATGGGTTCAGAATTCCCAGGCTCCATTGTTTAAGAACGCAAGTTTCTAGCCCTCATGGATGCACATGTTACTTGTTTATTTATATGTTTATTAATTATAATTAATAAATGGCCTGTCCACGCAATGATGCTCAAGGTGGTTAAGAACATATAAGATAATAACACTGAAACACAATAAGCATACATCAATCTTAGAACAAAAATAAAAACAGCGCAAAGAGCAATAAGTGCAGAATCCCAAGTATATGCTTGAAAATGTGTGGACGACAGATGTTAAAATCTCGCAGACCTCACAGAGGCATCTGCATTACATTTTCAGTGCACGGAAGAGAGGCTTCAGTGGTTTTGCTCCCACCCACCCCACCCCATCTCTAGCAAAGCCAGAATATATTATGCAAAGTAACTGAATAAATTAATCACAACATGAGGCATTATGCACATTAGCATAAATGTATATCAGATGCAGAATTCAGCTTTCCTTGGCACAGGTTTTGGACTTGTTAAAATCATGAAATATGCACAGCTGCGCATGTATTATCCCAGTAATCCTTACGCCCAGCCTGTAAGGTTTGTCAGTATTAGATTGTCGGTATTACCCATATTGCAGATAAGGGGATTGAGGCTGAGAGAGAATGGCTTGCCTAAGGCCACCTTGTGAGTGCGTGCTGGAGGTGAGAGTCACAGTTCAGGCTCTTAACCAGTACTGTATGCAAGCTTTCTAGAACCGATCATGCTATAGTCGTACATGGAGCCACTGGGGAGTAGCAGCCAAGCCCCTCCAGCCATGGAAGAACTGGCCCTTTGCTGCTTAGTGTCTCAGTACAATCTGTACATTGGCTAGAAATCAAATCAATATGGATCCATGTAGACAGATCTCCAAAACACTGAGCCCTCTGCACAATAAATATGTCAAAGGATTCGCAGAAAGATGAGCTAATATTGGATTTACGTATTAAGATGCATCTGTTGAAAAGCTGGGGGTCTCCAGTTCTTCACGGGTCTCCCTTGAGACAGAGAAGAGAAGCTTAGCTAAGCCATGCTGACTTCTTCAGAGGTTAAGACCATAAAGCAGAGTGAGCTGGATGAAGCTTTGTTACCTTCTGAGTGTCTCTGGTCGTATTAAAAGGAATATGAGGAAAGCTTACAGAAAATGCAAAGCCCTGTTCCAGGAACCTAGAGCTAAGCCCTTAGTTATTAATATATTGTGCTGCCTGCTCTTTTGACAACAATTTCACTGGCTTTCATTTCAGAAAAGTCATGCAGATAGCAATATATTAAGTGCAGTCGGAAAGTTTTGCGCAGCAGCTTGGAATCCTAGTCCCCCCTGGGCTCATTTAATAACCTCTGCATCCTGAAAAGATTTTTTTCACAAAGAAGAAAGAATTTCCGCTCCAATCCTGAAATCACTTATTCACAGGCTGCAGAATCATGGGGCTGATTTGCGTTTTGACATTTCCAATCTGAGCCTGGCCGCTACTCGTGTGCAGACTATTTTTAAGGTGACATACACCCTTCGTGCTTGAAATACGTTTCCTGGTGGCGTTCCATATGACTGGCACATGAGTCAAAATAGTCTCACTTTCCTGGCACTTAACCCATTTGCACACCCAGGAATCCATGGGCTGAGGGGGTGCTACGTTGGCAGAGCATGAGACGTCAGCCACAAGAAGTGCCTTATTCCAAGTCAGACCCATTGGTCCATCTAGCTCAGCATTGTCTGTGGTGAGGTGACTGGCAGCGCAGCAGCAGCAATCCAGGGTTTCAGAAAGGGGTCTTTCCCTGCCCAACTTGATGATACCAGGGATTGCTCCTGGGACCTTCTCCATGCAAAGTGTGTGCTCTACCACTGAGCTATGGCTTTGACTATGAAGGCCCACAACCACTGAAGGTTCCACCCAGCCAACTCCTAAAGCCCCTGGAGCATCCGCTGCTGTTATGGCTGTTGCCCACTGCCTGGTAAGCCTCCCCATTAGGCTGTAGCAGCAGCCAAAGCTCCTCCCAGTGGCACTGCCGTTTCGTTTAGCACAGGCGTGGGGAACCTCCGGACCGCGGGCCTGATCCGGACCGCGGGATGATCCGGTCTGGCCTGCGCGGGACCGGACCGGAGGCTCCGCCGCCGCCGCCACTTTCCCGCAACTCCTCGGTTTAAAAGGCCCCCTACTGCAAATAGGTTCCCCACCCCTGGTTTAGCATGACTGCATTCATCTCTTTCAGCACAGCCAACTGTACTGAAGAAGGAAGAGCATCCTTCCACTCCCCGTTTCCCCCTTCTGGGCACTTGGACACTATTATTATAAATTCTTCTTCCTCTCGCACAACACCAGAACCAGGGGACATGCACTAAAATTGAGTGGAGGGAGAGTTAGAACGGACAAAAGAAAATATTTCTTTACCCAGCGTGTAATTCATCTGTGGAACTCCTTGCCACAGGATGTGGTGATGGCACCTGGCCTAGATGCCTTTAAAAGGGGTTTGGATAGATTCATGGAGGAAAAGATCATCAGGTTACAAGCCTGTGCGTTGCTTTTGCTTCCCTGAAACGCTCCGAAGGTGAGGGGGCGGGGCCGCTTCGTTCCTCCGTGTAAGGGAGGCTCCGATTTCAGCAGAACTTACAGCTCCGCCCCCCCCCCCTGTAGTGACGCCAGTGCTTTCGACCTCCAGAAGAACCCTGGTGCCGGTAAGTTAGTGCGTGGGAGTGGGCTGTGGATTGGTGGAATGGGGCAGGGAGGAATGGGGTGGAAAGTGGGGTGGTGAGGGAGTGTCAAGGCCAGGAAGGGGGCAATAGCAGCAGCTGCACCACCGCCGATATCCTATCCCCCTTGGTGGCCTTGATCCATCTTCCTAGGTCCACTCCAAAATCACTGGTGCACGTTCAAGTAGACCCATTCAGGCAGTGAAGGCTTACTCCCAGGCAAGAGAACAAATGTTCCCTTATCTGGAGGAGACCTCTGGGACTGTCCCTCCTGCCCCCCCCCCTTGCAGGATGCAGTGAGCACTCCGGTGGCACAGCTTCATCAGTAGGGGGAATAGATAGGATTGGGTTGAAAAAGGCCAACATCAAAATCATACACACACACACACACACACACACACACACACACACACACACACACACACACACACACACACACACACACACACACACACACACACACACACACACACACACACACACTTTTTCCCCTTCTGCATCACTTTTCCATTAGGTCTGCATGTAAAATGTTTTGAGAATGTCTCTTTTAAGATGTCCAAATAGTCTCATTTCCTTAGAACACCATTTCCTGAATGTAAATGAAAATTGTTTCTTTTCCTTAGTGAAGCCCATTGACAAAAGAATGCTTCAAATGGATTTAGGGAACATGCGGCAGATACGGAGAACCAGCCCTACATTTGTTTGGCTCTTTCTTGAGTGGTAGGGGTGGAAAGCAGTTCAAACAAAGGCCGAGAAATGTGGAATCTGAAATGTGTGCATGACATTTGTACAACTCAAGTTGGATCGGATATAATTTTTCATCAGAGGTAAAACCCAGTCCGAAATTACATTCGACCAGTTCAGTTCCTTTGGTTTTCATTAATAATACTGAGTAAATCCATTGGGATATAGCACAAAGCAAACTCTCACATTTAGAAAAAAAAATCCCATCAGCCACTGGGAAAGAAAAAGCATCCATGCAAAAACAACAACAACCCCCCCCCAAAAAAACGAGACACATGATGATCTTAACTGTGATGAGAAAGACAAACCCATCCTTCCACTTTCCACCTGCCTTCCTCTGCAGCAATCTGGAATCCAATAAGGAACTGTAGCTCCCCGCTGCAAAAGGTTTTGGTCAGCCCTTGTAATGCCAATCAGGAAATTGAGCTGTGAGAGTGTTGACCCCTTCAATTTAGTATCTGAGAATGGCCTGTTAAGGGAAGACTCACCTGTGGCTGCTAACGCTACTGTTTAAAGATACTGCCCGGTAAATCAAGAGAAATTGTTTCCAGAGGGTGAAATCATACAGATGCTTGACAGCAGTGAAATGAAGTGTCTGTGTGGATTTCTTGTGATTTTCTTTTTTAGGCTTTTACAGTCCCACAACAACTTGATTTCATATGGTACAATGAATAGCTTTTGGGCTCCCCCAAATATTGCTTCTCCCATTTCTCAATTTTCTGTAAACAAATTGGCCATCAGCACATGGCGATGAGGGTCGGTATTGATCTTGATTCTGGACCACATGACCATTTGATACGGTGATGACAAAGTTGACTTTTTGATTCAATTATAATCAGAATGGTGGCGTGAGAATGCATTGGCACATCTCCAGTATGCGTCGTGGCCATAGTTCAGGAGCACCTTACCCAATGCACATTTTTTGAAGTTTTCCATAAGGTGACAAGCTCCATTCCGAAGTTTCTGAATACGTGTTTGTTTGTTTGTTTGTTTGTTTATTTACTGAAAGAATTTATACCCCGTCTTTCTCCCACAAGGGCAACCATTTTCTAATACAAACATTGGAGGCATTCATGAGACTTGTCACCATTTTTAGGTGCTACTGAATCAAAGCGGTCACGTGAGGAAGCTCTACTAGTTGTGATGGTTGCAGATCCATCGTTTTACATGCAGGTTTATAAACTGTCCTATGAATCCACCTGTCTGTTGAGAACTTTGGAAAAGGTTCTGCTCCATGTGCCATCATTGACTGAGGCTCAACCATAATTCATCCTCTGAGATAGTCCCACAGATGGGGAACTCCCTACGGCAGAAGGTTTGTGATGCCTTCTTTCTCCTAACTCTTAAAAAGGCACTCAAGACACCCTTGTTTTCTTCAGGCTTTTGGGGGAGGGGTGACACCAAAATGATTTTCTATTTTTCTTGATCCCTGCCACAACTTGTGTGGGGATCGCATTTTCCAGGAGACCTCCACATCATGTAGTCTGGTATGGGGGGAGGTCCATGGGGGTGACACCATGAGATCTCACCCCAGGTGTCACCAACCCTAGTGACACCCTTGATCTGAAGACAGATAAGCTGAGGGTGGCTGAAGGCTTAATACCACTCATGTTGTGGCACCCTATTTTCTCCTAAAGCCAGACCCCCTCCAACCTGCTTTATACACAATCGGGGTAGGCCCTTATTTTAAGGGCACAATCTGCTGCCATCACATCTAGCTGGGTCCTTAAAAGAGGATCATTTTGGTTAGAATGTGCTATGGCGGTGATTATTCTGCATGTGTTTAGTTTTTCTAATACAAACATTCACAGATTAGCCTACATCTTCCTCAGTGATGTACCTTTTGTATTCCGTAGGGAGAAGAAATAGGAATCTTATAATCCTTTCTGTTTTCAATCTCTTTTTATTCTTGTAAATGTGATTATGACATGATTAATTTTGAAATGTGGATACCCTTTTCTCCATTAGAGGGCTGTATTGCTTGATAACTTTTGATACCCAGCTGCATAAGCCTTTGTTAAGCATTTTTAATAAGTGTTAAGATGAGATCAGGTCACGTCCAGTTGTGCTGCCGTCTCACCAACTAACAGCCCAATGCTATGCAGGATGGGGTTGTCACACGCGGAAGCATTTGTAACAGCAGAACAGAGTTCCAGTGTTGCAAAATGGCCGCTGACAGCGCACAAGAGGCAACAGCACTCCCCGTCCATTGTCGGACACTGCCGCACCCGCAGGATCAGGTAAGGCAGCGGCAAGGGCGGGGAAGGGGTGAAACTGGGCAGGGGGAGGAATGGGGGCAGAGAGGCTGCGGGAAGGGGTGGATCCGGCAGTGATGGTGCACGCCAGATCCTATTCCCTCCATCAGCAGCCTCCCTGCCCCCTTCCTCTCCTTGGACATGCACCAGCTAAAGAGCTGGCGCAGGTCTGAGGAGACCCATTGCAGAGTGGGAGGCTTATGGCAGGGTAAGGGGATTTCCCCTCTGAAGCCTCCTGATCCACCCCCTCCCCCCCAGCTGCATACAGCACACACCTTTTCAGCACAGCTGCACCAGTGGGGGGAGGAGGATAGGATTGGGCTCTTAAAGTAACAAACAGTTACACCAAGACTGCCTAGAACAGAAGTTAAACAGTTGAGACATGCTGCCTTGATTCGTTCTTTGGCTGTTTTGGATGATTCTGGGGATGATTCTATTTTCAAATGAGGCAAGAAAAATGATAGTGTCAGATACAATCAACACCACTCCTTCCAGAACTGATCCCAGCAAAGGTTAGCAGAAACCCAGTAGATTCAACAGAATCAGGGGGGCAGGCGGTTTGTCAGGATCTTCAACAACTGTCTCAGTGGAAAGCTGATATCTGATGAGCTGCATGTCGCAAATTACATGCTTTGGTTTATAATCACACATTGCTGGCAGTGTCAGTTCCAAGTTCTGGGAACCCTGGGCAAGATGCCTTCAGTGTCCTCTCCTCTTCCTCCTCTTCTCCTTCTTGGCCCAATCCCCACCACCACCCGGAGGGAGAGGTGCTGGCAGGTGTTGGCATCTGCTGCACCTTTTCTGCATTACTATCACTTTGTGGTCCTACACTTTCTACTTCTGGACCAGAGGTGAGCAGGTCACGATGACAAGGCACAGGAGCAGGGCCAGAAGCCTCTTGCAATGAACCTCCTGATGGGGAGTTAAGCCTCTGCAAGTACTCGATTATGCCAATCCCTGACGTTGGCTATGATACTGTTGGCTGAGATTTGCAGTGGTTGCCACTAGAGTGGCCATCCACATTCCACTACATTTGAAACAAACTTGAGGTTTCTTCTGCAAGCAACGACTCAAAGGGATTCCAAGAAAAAACCAAAGAGTTCTGATGACTATTGCGGTAGTTCTCAGAAGGGTTATGAACAACCCTGGGTTGTTATTGCATTCCCACAGTGGCATTTGAGAGAGAGGTTCCTCCTCCCGTGAGAGACACCTGAGGCACTTGAAGGAACACTGAAAATGTTTTGATAGAAAAACAATGTTTTTCTGAGGTGAGGTGACAGTGGTTTCCATGCGACTTGTTGCAGCCTTTGCGTGTGGAGCAAGACCTCGCTGTTGATCCCCAGCAGGACGCTGTGTGACAACAATGTTACTCTCACACTCTGTCCCAGATGTTATCTTTACTCAGGCTCAAGCTGACAGGAAAGCAAATGTTTTGCCTTGGCCTCTTTTCTTTGTTCCGATTGCTTACTGCTCTGGTGATATATAGCCCTTCTGGATAAAATGTTTGTTGTTTCTCTGAGGTCCGCAATGAAAAAGTGCCACTCAGGGTGCAATTTTCAAGATCCTGTGCTCGCTAGCTCTTTCTTTCTTTCTTTCTTTCTTTCTTTCTTTCTTTCTTTCTTTCTTTCTTTCTCCCCCCTCCCTCCACCGCCCCCCCTCTCTCTGTAGATTTTGGTTTTGCTGGCTAAAACACGCAGGGAGATTGTGCTGCTGTTGCAGTTCTCTTCCTGTTGATTACAGAATCCCCAGTAAAGGTACATCATTTTCCTGGTGCCAATGCAAAACTATTGCAACACTGTGCACATGTTTATTTCACCCTTCCAACATTGTTGTCTCACAAACCCAGCATAGATAGAGTTTACTTTATTGATTTAAAAGGTTTATACCCTAGTGACCAGGGCACCCAAGGTGTAGTTGCCAGAATTCATCAAAAGACAAATGCAAGTTGAATATTATAGTTTCAGAGTCCTGCCCTGAGAACTCTGGTGGCCATGTCATAATCCACCGTGTTTTCAAAGAATCCACTATATGTTCATCCTGCAACAAACTGGGAAAGTTTTAGTTGCTTTCATGATTACAACAAAGTACTGTATAATGATGGGGTGACAGAGAATATTTTATGGTGTGTTGGGGTAGGGCATTCAGCCTTCTGGGATCCAATCATCTATGGCAGTGGTTCCCAAACTGGGAGGCGTGGCTCCCAGGGGAGCTGCGGATACCAGCCAGGGGAGCCACAGAGTGCCACGGAATCCTCTCGGAATACAGTGCAATGCCAACCAGCAGGCATCAACATACTGTAATGGGGAGCTGCAGCCAGGCGCGTCACTGTAGCGTGGCATATGGGGCGGGCCGCCAGGAGGGTGACGCGCGCAAAGGATGACGCGCGCGCAACTGCGTGCACCCGCGCGCATTGCCCCTATTCTTCACGGAGGCTCCGAGGCCGGAAGAAGGCCTCGGAGCGTCCGCCCCGTTCGGCGGTCCGAGGCCTTCTGAGAAGGCCCAATGCGTCGTGTCATTTATTAGCTTTTCCGTGCATGTGCAGACCATTTCTGAGGGCAAAAGGGCAGCCCTTGCTCTCAGAAATGGTCTGCGCATGCGCGGAAAAGCTAATAAATGACGCGCCAACGCATTGGGCCTTCTCAGAAGGCCCCGGACCACCGGACAGGGCGGATGCTCTTAGCAGACGGCAGCAGCAGCAGGGGTAAGTGTCACCCTAGGGCAGGGGTGACGTGTGCGCCCCCGTTCCAGGGTGACGCGCCCCCTAGTAATGATGATGTCACTTTCTGCTTCACAGTTGACACTTGTAGCCACTGCATGACATGACATGACATCAGCTCATTATGCTGTCTGCGATGGAACAAAATCACACCTACCATGGTTGGATAGGGCCAGGTTATAGGGCCAGTACTGGAAATTCTTAAATAACTGCCAAGATCTCAGCATCTTAAAAGCGCCAACCACTAACCTGGCAGAGCAGCGACCACTAGCACCACCCCTCACTCTCCGTCTATGGGATGGCAAGAAGGGGCTGCATTGCCAGAAGGACAAGCTTCGTTTTGGATACGGAGGCAAGGAACAGACCAGTGGGAGAGACAGACACTGGATGCATTAGCTTTTTGCACAAGCAACAATCCCCCAGACCATCAGAATGAAACACAGTGTTCTTACATCCCTCAAAATAGAAGTGGTGCTTCTTCCTATGGACGCTTTCCTTTCTTGGGCAAGTTTGCAGGGCACATCTGCAGTCATTCCATGCTGACACCAGGTGTATGACCTTGAGATGTTTAAGGTGATGTTGAGATGAAATGACGTTTCCAAGCCCCTTTTATATAACTTGGGGGGGGGAGTGTATGACGCAGTTCCGAGACGTGGACTCAACCTAAACTTGACTTGGTGCCCAGAACAAGATATGATAAAGACAAGGGAGGCATCACTACTAAGAGGTGCGAACGCTAACGAAGCGTGACTCGACAACTTTAGCGAGATTAACCCAATCCTGACTGAATAGACTGGTCATCGGGAAGAACTTGTACAGACCACTAACTCTTCGAAATGCACAGGTTTTCCACAGTCTGCCAAGACAGGGTCCACAAGAGGATTGGGACCCTACACTGGCCTATGGGGCGGTGCTAGCAGCCAGGTGAGGGCTCCCCCAGACCTGGAGCTGGCCCTGTCAGGTTGCTATGGTATTTATGTGGCCCACCGTGTTGTGAGCACCCAGGGGTGCCAGTGATTTCAGCTCGTTTGATTCGGTGAGCAGACACCAGACTCCAAAGATGGAGAAGGTACCCAAAGAAAAAAAGGAGAAAGAGAGAGAAAAGGGGAAGAGATCCGCGTTTTGCGGAGGCGCCAAAAATAGAGCTCTAAAAGTCCAGTACTGGGGTGGAGAAGATCTTTACTTCGCTAGCAAAGGACACGATCAGCAAGGCAGAAAATGTAACAGATACAATCAATACAAAAGTTTATATACATTTCATTATTTCATACAGAATCATGGAGTACATTGTTACAGAAAATACATGATAAAGACGGACCAACAGGGGAAAGGATCCAAGAAGTTACACGTTGATACAGCCAATCAGATGTGGGATTGAAACTTTTCACCAACGAGAACAGCAGCAGCGTGTATGAAACTTTGAATCAATAAAGGACAAACTTTATTAAAAGAACCAATGAGAAGTGTGGTGCTTTGTGCAACTGGGAACCAATGGTATGATGGGTGGGGGTACTGGGTGGCAGGAGGTAATAGGATTAGACCCTCACTTCAGGTGAAGCGAGGTTTTCCGGGGTTTTATGAATGGGTCCTTTTGAGAAGCCTGCTTAACACAAAAGGCAGTATTTCCAATTAGATAGCCAAAAGTTCCACACAATAGGTCCCTGCCCCATGGCACCAAACATACAGTTGAGAGCAGTTGAATTGTTCCTGTCAATCAGGCCGAGCCAGGCAGGTGACTAGATTAGCATTTGAAATAATTGTAGCCAGGAGAAACAGTTACAATGGGGAAGTGAGATAGTGGGGACAGGCACAGAGGGACAAGTTGCAATCAGGGATATGGCAGCAAGGAGAGAGGCATTTGAATAACAGTAACAAAGGAAGGCAGAGACAATGATTCCAGGATGTGGGGGTGGCTGTGATTGACAGAGGAGAGACATACAAAGAGTTAGGCTGGAAGTTTTAGGAAGTGGTGGCAGTCTGAGTTCTCATGGTGCCTCAGGAGTTTCCTGGATTCCCTGCCCCCATCTAGCTCCCCAGGTAGAAGGAAGCCATTTGAGAGCAGCACAGAATTGGAAGCCGTTGCTGACTAGCTTGGGTTATGTGTTTTAAAATGGTCTCTCCTACTCCCTGCAGTACAGATTATGGCAGGAGGTACACCTCTGGTGTCACCTACGCTCAACCTCTTGTGTCCGGGCCAAAGGGGGTGAAGGGACTCTCACCGCACTCACCGCACACTCCTCCTGAACCCCAAGTAGGATGACTGGACTCTAACCAGGCTTTTCAATGGCTGCAAACCTATTGCACCGCTGCCAGGAGCCGCTTTGCTCTGCGTGAGACAAGCCCCAGTTGAGCTAGAGGATCGGGACCATTCCGTGTGGATCCCATCCCTAGAGAGAACCCCGATGACCTCCGAGAAGATCCAGGCACATAACCCCCAAGGAAACCCCCCTAAACCGGAGAGAAACTCCAAACGCCTTATCCCACCGAAATAGAGCACTGCCACTTTAAAGCTGTCAAATGGAGCCGCGTTAGCGAAAGCCGGCTGTCAGTGCAGAAAGGCGAGAAGTCAGAGCTGGGTCAGTTAATAAGCGGCACACGCCGTCTAAGAAAGTTGGCTGAACGCCCAGAAAGAGGATTATAGGCTTAGTGAGTCAACAGGCTTAAAGGATTAAAAGGGTACAGGGTGAACTTTGCTGCTGACTGCTTCACTGGGGGTTTGAGAAGGCTTGTGGCGTGCGCATGCCTGAGAACTTTTGACCCCTGCTGGCGCGTGCCAGCTGTCAAAGTGCGCGCAAGCCGGAAAGTAGCTGAATTCTTAATGTGCTTCGATAAAAATGGCTGTATCTCAGCGATTTCTTGATGGATTTTGATGGGGTAAAGAGGTGGGGGTTCAGGGGAGGGTGTCCGATGAAATAAAAATATTTGGGGAGGGGTCCCATGCTCACAACAACCGGACTCAAACGCTAGAGAGAGCTCAGGGCTGAATTTTCATTCTACTTTTCCACTGAAATTTGTTCTGACAAAACTGCCAGTCATTATAATTGAAGATACTGTTCTTTTACTACAAAGAAAAGTACAAGAGAGGTTGAATGTCCTGTTCTTCTGTTTAACCTACCATGTTCCTGTGTAGTCTACTAAGCCTGATAGCCTGAACTTGTGAGAAGGTATAATTACCTATAGTACAGTAAAGCTGGGTGGGCGGTGGAGCTTTTTCTTAAGAACCCCTGTGAAGCAGAGGCCAGGCCAACGCCAAGCAAGGGCACTGACTGACTTTTTTCTTCTAACAGAATATCACAACTTTTTCAAGGAACACAAATGGTCAATTGTAGAAGGATTATATTACATGATAATGGAGCCAATCTGAATTTCATCAAAATGATGGGTGATTGCATGTGTTCATTTTGGGGGAGAACTGGCTCAGATGTATATCTAGTATACTGATTTTGCATCCCTCTCTTGCTTGCCACAAGCAGTAATTTTCCCCTACAGATGTAGCACTTATCTCTCACTATCCTTTGTTGTCTCTCCAAGTGAGTCTCAAGTCATGTAAAAGCTTGAGGCTGTGCTGGCTAAATTGGTATTAGACCGATGCAAAAAAATTACATAATCGTTCGATTTGTCAGTGACCTTTGAGGCAAGTGGTGTCTGTTGTTTGTTTGCCAGTAATGTTTTTGGCGACGAATGAGCTTGTGTACTAATGTACATTATCTAACAAAAAGACTGAATTGTTCTGTCACAATTTTATCTGTATTGGTTTCCTATTTAAGCTTGCATTAATTCACTCTGTTATACTGGTGCAAATTGCCTTTTAGTTCACAGACCTTTTTTTCCAGGCATCACATTTTTGTCCTTATATGGATAGGTACTGTGACAAAAGTGTAACATCTGTTACAGCAAAACTGTAATTCTACCACCATTCCATCTTGCTACATCAGCTTCAAAATTACCTGCATTTTATTTTACCAAGTGGTGAGGCATCCTCCCTTCTGACTTCCCCCTGTCTTTTCTGGGCCTTAGATATGGATGGGAGTAGGTTTATGGTGTCACTCACTTCCTCTGCCTAACAATTAATCTGTGGAATTCACCACCACAAGATCTAGCAATGGTCACTAGTTTAGATGACTTCAAAAATGGGATTAGACAAAGTCACGGAGGACAAGCCTAACACTGGCTATAGGTACAATGACTATATGCTACCTCCAGCCTCAAGCAGTATGCCTCTGAAGGCCAGTTGCTGGGATGCAATAGTGGGAGAGATGTATGCCTTTTGTCTCCTACCTGTGGGTTCCCCAGAGGCAGCTGATGGGCCACTGAGGGAAACAAGATGTTGGACTAGACTGACCTTTGGCCTGATGCAGCAGAGCTTTTCAGATGTTCTCATGTTTCCCTCCACTCCACTCGTTCCTTGAAGCTAGGACCAAGGCTAGAGATCTGGCTCCCCCTCAGCAGCCCCCTCCCATTTTAACTATAGCATATCAAGTCATGCAGACATATGAAAAGGAACTGGACTTCCTTTGGTACTGTGTAGGCTTACCAGATCTCCAACCGGGACAGAGTGCTAGACCTTTAGGAGAAGGAATGTGGGCAGGTGTAGCTTTTTAAACCTTAGAGCAGGGGTTCTCAACCTTTTTCACCAAGTGTACCCCCTGGCACGGTCAAATTTTTGAAGTACCCGCTGTGCCAATTAATTAGCATTAATTAATTAGCATTAATTAATACGATTATTATTAAAATGTAAAATTTAATCATTAAAATTACTCAGCTTACACTGTTAGCCACCCTTTTTTTTCAATTTTTGCCACCCCTTTTTTATTTTTAAAGAAAATATCACCACAGGTATCCCATCCAAAAACAAACCAAGGCAATTCCTTCTTAGTTTCCTTAAAAAGGCAAAGAACCACCTCAATCTGCCATAAAAGCTGCCTTTTTTAAATGGAAGAAACAATGAATTCTAAAACCCAGCATATAAATTGAACCAGCCAGTAGGAAAGCACTTAATTTGCATTCCATTTGGGAACACAGTCTGGGGGGAGAGAAGGGGTGGCTTTGTTGCACAAGAATCTTTTATGTTCACTGTCAATGAAGTTTCTCTTTTTAGTAATAAATTTGGGACTATTTAGTCAGATAACATATTCACCCTAACTTGGATGTACATGCTAGAAAGGGGTTTATATACAGATTTGGCAGAGGGGTTTTTTTTTTTTTATATAAGGGAGTTGCAAGTCTGCCTTATCAGCAGTAAATCAGCTGTGAGTTGGCAGTATAAATCAAAAAAACCTAAAAGCTAATGCTGACTCGCAGCTGATAAGACACAGCAAGCCAGTTATCCCTGCCTTACCACAGGTTGAGAACCTCTACCTTAGAGCACAATCCTAGGCATGTCTACTCAGAAGCAAGACCCATTGAACACAAATTTGACTCAAAATTGGCTCTTGGCAGAATTCAGTGGCGACATAAGTTTCCCTAGACTTAGGGAAATTTTTCACCTCTCTCAAAATTCCATGGATAAAACCCTTAATTCAGATCAGATTTGCACTGGGTGAAATTTGGTGGCAAATCTAGTTAGCTGCCTCCTGGGTAGCAATGCTGAAGTTTTTCAAAACCTATGAACGTTTTCTCCAAACCCATCTTTGGAATATCTGTCCTCTAGCTCCCCTGACTTGCTTCAGCGATGAAACGTTTGTACTTTATAAATAACTTATACTACTGTTTAATCTCTCCAGGGAACTAGGGATGCTGCTGTGAAGCTGTTAACGTCTGTAGCTTCACATTGGCAGGTGATATTGACTATTGCAAGGCCTGATTGACCCTGACAAACAGAAACCAAAGGAAGTAGCAAAGGGGTAGTTTCCAGCAAGAAACTTAGAAGACGTTGTTAAAGGGCCAGGAGGGGAAAAAAGTGTTGGCACCCAAAATTGTGTATCCCCAAAGGAATAAGACCACATCACCATCATGTTTATATAAGATTAGTGTTCTGCTAAAATACAGGGGGCACACAAGAGATTGCTTTCATCAGCAGTGGACTGAGCCCAAGCTCACCATGGCTGGGAACATGATTGGGGCTTAAAAGTCTAATCCCAACTCCCCGTGTGGCGATGCAGCAGTGGCAGTGTGGCATCCATTGAATCCAGCAGGGGAGTTTCAGTCTCCAGAGGTGCATTTGGTCCCTTCCCCTGGGGTAAGCCCCTGCCAGCCTGGTGGATCAACTCTGACATACACCAGCGATATTACTGGCGCAGGTCCACGTGGACCCATGAAGGCGGATCAGGCCCAGGAAGGGGGTGAGGATTTAGCAGGCATCATTGCTGCTGAACTGCCCCTTTCCCGGGCCCAATCTCCCTCCACCCCCTGTTCCACCCACCCCCACCCCGTTCCAGCCTCCCCACCTCCCTCCCGTCTCCTGCACCTCCTTAGCGACACTGGTGGGTGCCCCCAGTCCATTGTGGCAGTGGGCAGACATGTCACATTTGTGAATGCCGGAAAGCGCATTAAACCTCCAAAATTTGCATTCTGGTAGTGTAATCCTTTTCAATAGGATCAGGCTGTTAGAGGGGTATTTCTGTGCTATTAAATTTGGCACATTTAGTACAACAACGTTTTGGATCAACACTGTATTAGGTAGACAGGGTGTTCCAGAGTGGGAAGAGAGTATGGATGCAGTTATTTATTTTCAAATGTCACCTCCCAACCAAGTTGATGAATTTTAACATTTCAACTTGAATTGTAAAACTCATGAATTTGTGCTTCATAGGTGGCATTGAACAGCCTTCTGCCACTCTGGGCTCAGCTTCAGAGTTCAGTGAACTCTTTTCTTTAGTGTGACCAGTCCTATAGCCTGGATAAAGTATACTGGAACTGTTAAATTAAGGGAGAAAATTGGGAACATCCACAGTTGTAAAGTAACAAATCTGGTTGGTTATGTAGCATCATTATAGTAACAAAATGTTGTCCCTGATTGTTTGGGATGTTTCAAGAAAAAAGTAGGTTAACATGAGAAAAAAAAGATGCAGAAACAGCATCAGAGAGCTGTAAATGGAAGGAAAAAATGACATTTTTTTCTAGGGAATATTCTGACCTGCTGATAGCCCCCTTCCATCCTGAAAAATGTTTGCAGGCAAATATTCGGTGCAACACTATGTAAGACATATTATTTATAATCCTGATCTGCTTGAAGCACAGAGCAAGGAATAGCTAAACATAATTAATTCACTGACCCCAAAGCGTTGAACTTGTTGTGTATATTGCCTTCAAGCTGGGTAAACAGGAGAAAATGAACCAATTATTAGACTTCTGAACATTAGTTTACTTCCTGGAAGGAGCAGAGGCTAGCCATAAACACATTGCTGTTTTCTCAGAAGTATCTGAATTCATTCCTATAATTTATTCATGGAATGGTATTTGAAGAAGTTATAAATAAATCAGCATTTGGTACAAAAGGCTAAAAGATGAATGAACTCAAGGCACAAAAATGCGCAAGCTGATAAAATGAACTTCACCACAGTGGTCATAATTGGTAAATAGTTAGGCGGGCAGCCAATTAAACATGTATACTTGACAATCTCCGGTCTTAAAATGAGAATACACTTGCTTACATGGTATCAATACCTCCGTAGTGGTGTCTTTTGGAGATCAGGTGGAGATAAACTGCAATTTAGAAGGAAGTATTGCACCATTAGTAGCATTTTTCATGTTTTCTTTCCCGGCAGTTGAGAAAGAAACTTTCTCAACTGAGGATTGAAACTCAGTTGAAACTTTCTCAACTGAGGATGTGGGGATGGCTGTCAGGCCTAGTGGTAACAACCTTCATGAACAGATAAGGGGAAAAAACCCATAGAAGCAAAAGTTTGGAAAACTTTTGAAAGGCGTCTGCTTTGCAGATATGGTCTAGTAAATGTGGTAAAATGTACAAAAGTACTGTCTGAATCAGTACTGAAGGTTGCCATTTTTCCCCAGAGCAATACTATTTGGCTGATCACATGTTATGCTGTACCCAAGTACAGAATGCCTGTATCCAAGTACAGCTATCTGCTAACACAATTCTCTACATTTCTACTCAGAAATAAGACCTATTGTTATCAATGGGGCTTATTCCCAGGAAAGTATGCATAGGATTGTAGCCTGTACCAGGTTCACTTTTAAGATAAACAGTACCTGTGCTCAGATTGTAACTGCATTGCATGCAATGTGTACCCAGGTACAAGCTAACAATTATTGTACCCAGATACACACATGTACCCAGGTACAGTTGACCATGTGAACAGCGCTCCCTCCATCATGTGCCAATGGAATTTCTGGTGGTAAAAATGTATCACAAAGAAGTATCATTATAGTAACAAAACATAATCCCTGATTGTCTGGGATGTTTCAAGAAAAAAGTATCACTGTTTTATATCACTTCCATATTGATACCATATTGATACCATATTGATATTATCACATATTGATACCAGGATACCAGGATATTTGAGAGACCGCCTACTTCTATATAGTCCGGCCCGTCTCCTTAGATCATCAGAGAAGGCCCTTTTGCGGGTGCCGTCACCCAGGGAGGTGCGAGGGGCGGCGGCCAGAAATAGGGCCTTCTCAGCAGTGGCACCAACCTTATGGAATTCCCTCCCCTTTGACTTACAAACTGCTCCCTCCTTGGACACTTTCCGGCGAGGCCTAAAAACCTTCTTGTTCAAAGAAGCCTTCTGAGCCTTTGCCCTTTTAACATCTTGCTGGTACGGGTGGGGTGCTGCTGTTTTTATGATCTTGTTTTAAATGTAATTTTTTAATCAATTTTTAGATGTTTTTATTAACTTTTTTGCTGTTTAAAAAGTAATTATTTATTTGTATTTTTTGTATTTTTGTATTTTATTTCTGTGTAAGCCGCCTTGGGTCCCTTTGGGAGAAAGGCGGGATAGAAATATTGTAAATAAATAAAATAAATAAAATCACTTCTGCAAAACAGGTGGCAGAAGTGGGAAAAGGTCTGAGGGGCCTAGTTTTGACCTCCCTCTCACTCCCCATCCCACCTCACCTAAATTCAAGCAGAAAGTTGTCAGTTGAAAATGTTTGGCGCAGGTCTCAGACAAGTATTTGTTATATTCAGTGAATTAAGTGTGCATTGTCCCCACTGGCGTCACTAGGACGCGTGTCACCCCAAGGCGGGGTGGCGCGCGTCACCCTAGTGACGCTCCCGAGTTTCCCCTGTATTTATCCTTCGGCGTGGCCTATGGCCGCGCCGCAATTTTTTTTGGGGGGGGCAACCCGGCTGCAACCTGCCCTGGGTGCCCCCCCGCCCCTTCGCGTCGCCCTCCGTATGCTCCGAGGCCAGCCCGGGAGCCGGCCTCAGAGCGTCCGGCCCGGCCAGCGCTCCAGGGCCTTCTGAAAGCCCAAGAGTCAATAACGGGTATTTTTAGTGTTTTCGCGCATGCGCAGACCGTTTTAGTCTCTGTGCATGCGCGAAAACACTAAAAATACCCGTATTGACGCTTGGGCTTTCAGAAGGCCCTGGAGCGTCCGGAGGGCGACGGAGGTGGCGCGCGTCACGGAGGTGACGCACGCGGGGGGGTGCGCGCGTCACCCCTTTGTGTGCGTCACCCTGTAGCGACCTGCTCCCGTCGCCTCACGGGAGCGACGCCACTGATTGTCCCTGAAGGGCAAATCTGCCTCCAGATTTCCCCTTTGCTCTTTCCTCTTAGCTAAGGAGAAAGCCTGCTGCTGGCCCGTGTTTCGACCCCCACCAGAAAGCTGTACATAACTCTGTGTAATTACATTATCAATACCTCTGTGGTGCCTTAGTAAATAATAAATTTGTAAATAACCAACAGGCAGCCCAATCCTGCCTAAGATGCATCCTAGGCAGTTTGTGGGCCGTGGTGGTGTAGCCCGGCTCACCTTGGGGTAAGGGAACGTTTGTCCCCTCCCCCCAGTGTAAGCGGTGCAGGCCCCAATGGGCCTCCTCAGATGCATGCCAGCTCTTTAGCTGGCACGCATCTGGGGAGGCCATGTAAGGTCGGCCCGGGGTGGGGTGGATCCAGTGGTGATGGCGTGCATCGACTCCTATCCTCCTTATCCACAGCCTCACCGCCCCCTTACTTTCCTCAGGCTTACACCAGCAAAATCACTGACACAGGTCTGAGGAGACCCATTGTTGGTCGGGAGGCTTACAGAGGGGAAAGTGGATTTAAATCCCTTTTCCCTTCCAAAGCCTCCTGCTCCGCCCCTCCCCACTGAATACAACACATGCCTTTTCGGCCTGGCCGCACCAGCAGGTTTGGAGAAGGATAGGATTAGGCCAAAAATTAAGGATTGCCTCACACATTTGTGCAAAAGATTACTGAGGCAATATAGGGAGCACTTTAAGGACACCAGAAAATTGCCATTTGAATTCCAAGTACTGTTGATATGGTAGTGAAACAAAACAGTTTTTACTATTCACATCCCAACTACTTAGTGTTCTATTGCTTGTTCAGAACATTATCTTCTATAGCTGAGGCTTGTTTATAGAATAAATTAGGTCTAATATTCTGGCTGACTGAAACACCATCCGTGGTTTAATGCATTTCCAGCTATCATAAGACTTCTATAATAGTTATGGTCGCCTATGTGATACTAGCTTTTTCCTGTTATCCTGTACATTTATTATTCATATTATTATTGTTAATATATTTAATAAGAATATTTATATATCACTTTTTAAAAGTTCATAAAGCGTTTTACAGAGAACACCAAATAACTAGATTATTCTCTGTCCCCAAAGGGCACAAAATCTAAAAAGATGCAGAAGAAATGCCAGCAAACAACCATGAAAAAAGAGACTGCGCTGGGGTGAAGAGGGACAGTTACTCTCCCCCCTGCTAAATATAAGAGGAGCACCACTTGAAAAAGTGCCTCTTTGCCCAGTTACCATTTCATGGTGACATGTAGAGAGCTGGTGTGAAATAATGGCTACGAGACTGACCTGTGAATCAGGACTTCCCTGGTTCAAATCTGTCCTCTGCCATGAGCTCAGGAAGTGGTCCTGGGCAAGACGCTCCCCCTCAGCCTCAGTCTTCCTTGTCCGAAATATGGGGATAATAATAAATATGGGGTTTAGATTGGGCTGAGGCAGGGGTGTTCCGAGGGCAGGCTGGGGGTGGGTATCAGTGGGAGTGCAGCAGCAGTACAGCTATGCCCCCAGCCCAGGCTCACCATGCACCCTTGCTCACTCAGAGTTATGCCAGCCAAAGAGCCCATTGGGGACCAGCCAATGGTGGAGTAGGTAAGTACTGTAAAAAGGTTTTTTACCTCCCTCTCCATCTCTGCTTGGCTCCTTTAGCCAGCACTGCTGCATGTTCTGGGCTGGCCCAGGATAAGATTGGACTAACACTCACTTTACAGGGTTATAAGGACAACATAATGAGAAGTACACACTCAAACTATTTTACAAATGTTAATTATTATATACTTGCCATACTTCACAAGTATGAAGTTTCTATACTTCCCAATCTGCAACATCAATCAATTTGCCATTGCAACGTGAAATTATTCCTAACGGACCAAAGAAAAATGTAGATATAACATTAAAGGAAGCATATTTAAAGTGATCACTCTCTCGCCTCCACTCTGCTCGAAGTTCGGGTTTGCAAATTTTGCCCATAAACACTTTCAAGCATATTTCCTTGGCCATATGGTTTAGAAACATGGTGTTTGTCCCCCCTCCCCCCCCCAATGAAAACTCAGACTCTCTGAAAGGTGATTTTTTTTAACCCAAGGCCACATTTTCTTCTGTGCTCCTGCAGAATCACAACATACAGTATATACAGCTCAGATCATGTGACTTTAGCAGAGTTGCACCCTTTCCATATTTGCTGGGTTTGGGCCCTGCGCCTCAACAGTTCTTTTGTTTTACTAAGTACTTACCGGTAGTCGGCTGAGAGGAACAGGATTGAAAGTGAAGCTGGTTGCTCATGACAGCTGTTGCTATGACAGTACCCTTCTCCCTATATTTGCAAGATTTTGTTTTCTAGCCATCACAGATCATATTTATATAGCAAAAGGCCAGTTTTCATTACATCCTTTCCATTCTTGATAGAGTAGATTTAATCCATTTTGATAAAAGAAATCTGAAGGTGAATATGTTTTCTGGTTCTGGAATATTTTGTTTTCTTATAGCCCAATCCCATATACAGCCCGGGACATTGGTGTGAAAGCTGCACCACTGTCATGCGCACTGGGAACGCCCAGCGCAAATGGCTGGAGGCCCTGTGTGCGCATGACAATGGCATGCAAAGCCCCAGCAGAGAAGGTTGGTTGGCAGGGACAGAATGGGGGAGGGTTGTGGGTGGTTTGGGGCGGGGAGTGGACCAGGAAAGGGGGAGGAGGGGAAGGATCTCAGCGGCAGCCATGCACACCAAGTTCCTATCTCCCTTTCCCTGCCCCAAAACACTCCCTGAGTCTTCTCCTCCTCCAAAATAGCTGGCATAAGTCCAAGGAGACCCATTGGAGGCCAGGTGGCCTATAAGGAGATAAAAGAAAGTTTTACTTACCTCTCCGGGGTCATCTGGCTACCCCCTCCATACCATAGCATGCAGTGCACTCTCCCGTAGCAGTGCTGCATGCTATAGGTTGGCAGGAGGTAGGATTGAGACATTAGTTTTGTTTCAGAAATTAGGAAATTATGAGAGGTGAAAGTTTCTGTGTGTGGTTGTGTGAGGTTTTTTGTTTGTTTTTCTTTTGTAACAGAAAGCTATACCTATAGATACAGATACAGATATTGATAAGATGTAGACAGTTGATTTCACTTATACGGCTTGGTTTTTTTAAAAGTGTCGGTAAACTACTTTGTATTCCAAAAAAGGTTGGATGAAATGTAATGACAAACACACAGGTTGGAATTCATCTAATTTCTCACCATAAGACCCCAGAAGGCACATAAGTTGCCTTGTTCAGAGACACTGAGCTGTAACTATATAGTATCTCACTCTTTGCAGTAATGCTCTACGGCACGAGGGATGTGTCCAGTGTGGTTGTGCCATATCTTGGGTCATCTTGCCTCTGATGGGAGGGGGGCACAAAGGGCCCATAGCTTGGAGCTCAGTGTTCCCGGAAGTCTGGGGATGACGTATGACATCGCTGGGCGTCTGGAGGTGTCGCTGTGCCACCACACAGCGAGAGAAGGATCCATGTAGTGGCACAGACCCCTTAGAGGGATTACTGCTGCACATCGCTCCAATCTACGGCACAACCAGTTTTCCATACGTGTTGAGTGGAATCCACTACAACCTGTCCTTTCAGAAGCCTGTTAGTGTTTTGTGAACCAACCCACTGCATTTTTCAATGCTTTTCTTCCAGGGTAAGAGTTCCTGTTATTTTGTTTACATAAGGAAGAGCGCCAATTGCTGTGGGTCTCTCTTTTGTGTTTCAAGATTACTTCCATGTGTAACTTCCACGTGTGCTTGCAATGAATCAGAAAATGATTATCTTCTATCATCGTCGTTGCCTTTTCGCCCAATGTAACATCTTGTTCTCTGGCTTTGGTTTTGAATTCTCGTTCATTGTAACAATTCAGGGAAGGAGGTTTTTTTTGGGGGGGGAGGGGACGACATGCAGTGAAATGAACTTCATGACAAATGTATGAGTGAATTGTACACACTGAATGGTACATTTCATCAGGATCTTTACAGATTTTCCTACTCATTGGCAAATTTGAAACACATATTCTTGAGGTGATTCAGGGACACACGAAACAAAGCACTAGAAAAACAAATTCCATTAGCAAAGATAGTTATCATTACAAAGAGCAGGTTAGATTTTGCTAAGGGCTAAGGCACTGTAAACAAAGCCTTCTCAAAACCTAAGTCCTAGGATTTCTTTTTGGAGTGATGTCTTCCCTTCCTTAATATATACTGGTAAAGCAAAAGCCCATGTGAAGATCTACTTAGACTTAGGGCCACTTATTATTATAGCTAAAATGCCTCTGGGCGCAATCGTGGAAATCCGATCGGTGATGGAACGAGCATTCCATAGCCGGAAGCCATCGCGAACGTGCCGTAAAGCATGTTCACGATGACTCGGGAGTAAGGAAGGCTGGCCTCCCTCACTCTGGTGCCAGATCTCCTCGTGGACGGTAGTGGAAGGTAAGCACTCCATTGCCGGCCATGTGGGCGGTCTGGCCGGGCGAGGGAGGGGGGCCATTGGCCTAGCCGGCCCGGGAGGGGGCGGGGGATGCCGTCGGCCATATCCCCGTCCCCGCCTGGTCGGCTGCACCGTTACACAGCCTCCTCTACTTCCGCCAGCTATTTAGCTGGTGGAAATCCGAGGAGGCCGATAGGAGCGGCCCGGGTTTACACTCAGGGAAGGGGACAAGCATCCCCTTCCCCAAGTAGCCCTCTGGCCCGGCGCACAGCAGGCAGCTGGTGCACAGGATCCGGCGGGCGGCCCTGGGCCTCCATCCGGATCCTTAGTCAGGATTGTGCTGTATCACTAGGTAAATAAAGCGGTGCAATACAGTATATATATTGATTTTACCAGTGCTGCATGCTGATTACTGTTTTATTTTACATCCTCTTGATTTCTTGTTTAGTGAGTATATTAATGTTGTTGTTACATTTGTTGCTGGATCTAAAACAACTTATTAAAAACCCTACTCACTGTGCAAAGAGACATCATTTAATGTGATACTTTTATTTAGCAATGCGAACACAACTGTCCCTGTACACCCCAGCAAAGTATCCCTTCCAGGCTCTGTTGTCTTATGCTTCCTTTGAGATGTTGAGTCCCTTTAGGATAGGGAACCATCTTCTCTGTTGTTGTTATATAAACCACTGAGACCTCTGTTGAAAAGTGGTATATAAATTAAAAAATATCTTAAAATAAAATGTAGTTAGAATATCGCCGGAGCATACCGCCGATATCCCTGCGTTTCTCCCTAGCCTGGCCGGCCAATCGCCCCTCCCCCACCACCCCGGCCCTCCTTTCCCATGTCCTCTTATCGCCTGGTGCAGGTCTTACCAGTGTCTTGCAGCATGGAGGACCAGGCAGAGGCGTCGCTGCACCCGATGCAGCTTGGGGCGGGGGCCCCCGCCGCCCCCCAATAACCCCCCCGCCGCCCCCCAATAACCCCCCCGCCGCCCCCCAGGTTTTATTTCGTCTTTTTTTACTGTTTTTTAACCATTTTCGGTGTTTTTTAAGTGTTTAAGGGGCATGTGTTTATGTATGTTTGCTTTTCCCCCACTTATCTTGAATACGGAAGGCTTCCAGCGACGATCTTCTTCCTGCACCCGGCGCGAACTCCGTAAAGTGCCCAGCAGCGCTTTCCAGAGTTTGCGCAGGCGCAGAACATCGACTGGAAACTTCGTCGTTCTGCGCATGCGCAAGTCTTCCACAGTTCGCGCAAGTACAGAACGACGAAGTTTCCAGTCGACCTTCTACGCCTGCGCAAACTCTGGAGAGCGCTGCTGGGGGCTTAACGGAGTTCGCGCCCGGGCGCAGGGAGAAGATGTGCCCTGGCACAGGAAGAAGATCGTCGCTGGAAGCCTTCCTTATTCAAGATAAGTGGGGGGAAAGCAAACATACATAAACACATGCCCCGTAAACACTTAAAAAACACCGAAAACGGTTAACAAAAAACAGAAAAATACGAAAAACAAAACTGAAACCTAAGGAGCCCCGCCCCACCCCCTGAGCCCTGCGCCCTGGGGCCCACCGCCCCACCGGCCCCTATCAGGCGACGTCCCTGGGACCAGGC
This sequence comes from Plestiodon gilberti rubricaudatus, assembly GCA_026170595.1. Classification (NCBI taxonomy): domain Eukaryota; kingdom Metazoa; phylum Chordata; class Lepidosauria; order Squamata; family Scincidae; genus Plestiodon; species Plestiodon gilberti. Next base: position 115,710,099 of record JANXHW010000005.1, read on the forward strand.
CTGGCGGTGGGATGAGCAGCACTGGCCTCGGTACCGGCACCGCTTACTCCCCGGGTGCCATGAAAGTGCTTTACGGCACTTTCTACGCCTGCGCAAACGGCACTTTCGTGACACCTTAGGCCATTGGAGAGCTTGTTCCGCTGGCCTATACATGCACAGGATTGTGCTGTAGGAGTGGGAGGTTCAATAAATTACCGTACTCGCTTTCCTTGCGGACAGTTTTATCATTCAGAACGGTGGAAAAGGAAAAAGGAGATCTGTTATCCTGGCTTTCAATCTTTCCTTCTGAGAAGAAAAGCTAGGAGTCATGTATGTGGCTGTACGAAGAGCTTTCTGAAAAGGTGTTGCAAGAAGAACGTGTACAAGAAGCAGGAAGAGGGACTGTTAACAAAGGAAGAGTGCATAAGTATAGCCCACACTTGCAGGGATGACGTCAGCAAGGCTAAAGCACAAAATGAGCTGAGGCTGTTGAGGGATGCCAAGAACAACAAAGAGTTGTTGTATATCTATTTGGATATATATCCAAAAGAAGAGAAGGGTTAAGGAGTTGGTAGGCCTGCTGCATGGAGAAGATGAGAAAGTGCTAACAGTTGATGGAGGGAAGGCAAAGCTGCTCAAATCTTACCGTTACATCAATCTTCTCCTACAAAGAAAGATGGCCCAATGTTGCACTAATGAAGAACTTGAGGCATCACAGCTTGGGATAGGTCACTGGCATCACTGGAGCGTGGCGGGGGGGCGGGCCGCCAGGGGGTGACGCGCGTCATGGGGTGACGCGCGCACCCCCTCGCGCGTCACCTCCGTGACGCGCGTCGCCCTCCGGACGCTCCGAGGTCGGCCCGGGAGCCAGCCTCGGAGCGTCCGACCCCGTCGACACTCCAGGGCCTTCTGAAGGCCCAGGCAGCGCGTCAATCCGGGTATTTCCCGGATTTTCGCGCATGCCCAGACCCGTTTTGAGGGCAAAAAGCCCTCAAAACGGGTCTGCGCATGCGCGAAAATCTGGAAAATACCCGGATTGACGCGCTGCCTGGGCCTTCTTTCAGAAGGCCCTGGAGCGCCGACGGGTTCGGACGCTCCGAGGCCGGCTCCCAGGCCGGCCTCAGAGCGTCCGGAGGGGGCGACGCGATGCGGGGGGGGAGCCGGGTGGCCCCCTCCCCCCGCGCCTATAACGTCGCGCCCCTAGGGGGGGTGACGCGCGTCCCCGCACTAGGGTGACGCGCGTCTAGTGACGCCCCTGGGATAGGTGAAGAGATGAAGTTCCACTCTGTACTGCATTTGTCAGACCTCACTTGGAACCCTGCGTCCAATTTTGGGCAGCATGGTTTAAGAACATTGATAAGCTGCTGGAGCAGGTTCAGAGGAGGGTAAGAAAGTTGGTGGAAGGCCTGGAAACCAAATCTTATGAGGAATAGTTAAAAGAGCTTGGTATGTTGTATGCAGGTTTCCATGGCTTGTTACAATTTGCAGCGAGATCAGAGGTATGGGTAAAGAAGCCATGTCAAAGTTTTGTTGAAGAGACCAATAAATTTTTTTATTTTTGCCAAAGGTCTGTTGAAATTCTTTAAGCGCAAGACTCCAGCGTACTGGAGAAAAGAGGGGCGCATAAGATTATCAAACAGGCAGGAAATATAAAAAGTCCAAGGTCTACTTGCTATGTTTCTCCCCGCTCCAGGGGTTTCCTCAGGCAATTCTGGCCGTAGCCAGCAAATGTTTCCGATACCCGAAGGAGAAGACGAGCTGAATTTAAGCAGTAATGCGCTGCAATTAGGTTTTCCCGCGCTTTGCAGCGCGTTACTGCTTAAATTCAGCTCTTCTTCTCCTTCGGGTATCGGAAACATTTGTTGGCTATGGCCAGAATTGCCTGAGGAAACCCCTGGAGCGGGGAGAAACGTAGCAAGTAGACCTTGGACTTTTTATATTCCCTGCCTGTTTGATAATCTTATGCGCCCCTCTTTTCTCCAGTACGCTGGAGTCTTGCGCTTAAAGAATTTCAACAGACCTTTGGCAAAAATAAAAAAAATTATTGGTCTCTTCAACAAAACTTTGACATGGCTTCTTTACCCATATCTCTGATCTCGCCGCAGAGCTTGGTATGTTTAGCCTGGAGAAGAGAAGCCTGAGAGGAGAGATGAAAGCTGCCTTTAAAGGCTGACACATGGAAGAAGGGGAGGTTCTGTGGTTCCTGAGGGCAGGACTAGAATCAATGCGTTGAAACTACAGGGAAGTAGATTTAGACTAGACAGGAGAACGAATGTCCTAAGAGCTGCCTGGCACTGGAACAGTCTGCTTCATGCAGTTGTGGGCTCTCTCTCATGGAGGTTTTCAAGCAGAGGCTGGATGGCCAGCTGTCAGGGATGCTATAGTAGCCTGTACTTACCAGATGTTGGACTAGATTACCTCCAAGGTGCCATCCAACTGAAACATTCTATGAGACTTGGGTTCAAATTTCACAGACTCATGTGAGTCACTCCCTCTCCCATCAATAAATGGGCAATATACTGTTGTGTCTTCCCTTAAATGATTGTGATGAACCTGAAATTCATAATGAAGGTTACACAACAGTTTGCACATGAAAAGTGTTGTATAAAGAAATAGTGCCAAGGCAGGACGCCTGGCCATTTATGTCTGTACCTTTTTCTTTGCAGCATCTCCCCTTTTTTTTCCTTGAGCTCTTTTGTACTTCAGCGACAGAGGTTGTCATGACAACTTAACACATATTTACAGCTACTCCGGTCTTGTTATTTCCCTTTCTTTGGGGCTGCAGCATCATAGAGCTTCCTTTTGAGATGTACTGGGATAGACATATTTTTTCTCTGTAGAACATTCACACAAAGCAAATGATAATACATTGGGCTTTGTTGCCCACACGTGTGTTCCTCATGTGTCATGCATATTCACACAATAACTCAAATTGAACCAAATGGGGGGAATTAGCAATACTTCTAGAGTGAGAGGTCAAATTTAGCAGTGTCCGGCAGTTTTGGGATTGTTGACATGGGTGAGCAGTGCAAAACAACCTCAAAGTGCCTCAAAAGTAGGCTACCAGTAACCACGAGACATACTGAGCTTTTCAAAAGATAGTTTATTAAAGCATATAGGCAAACAAGAAAAAAGCATGTTTACTTTCAGTTACTTTGCTTAGGAGAACAATTACAGAGCTTTAAAAGGTTGCAAGTGAAAAATACTTGTAGAAGAGAGATTGAGAATTGTCATGAGAATTAAAAAAGGGGGGGGAAGATTACCAATCCTATTCTGCTGGGCAGGTTTTGAGTATGAAGTGTGTCTAAGTAGTAAGGGCAGGTCTGCACAGTTCCAGGTTCCAGGGGAGAAAGATGAGGGGGTCTCTATGGGGAAGAGGCCCTCCAAATGCACAGTCGGATCATGGGCACGTTGGCAAATGGCAAGATGAAGAAAAATGCTCAGCGTGGAGATGATCCAATCATGACAGCATTCCACTGCAGTTAGTGTCACCCGGTGTGGGTGGCACAGAGCTCAGAAACCTGGAAGTAGTTTGGTGATTACGTGACTACGGCGGCCAGGCCACACTCTCTGGTGTGTTGCATTTGCAACAGCCGGAAAATGTGCTACGCCACCAGAACATGCATTCTGGCGGCCTAACTGGGAGATAGGATTGGGCCATAAATATCTGTTTATGGCCCAGTGCTGACTTGGGAGTAACATTTGTCGGATGCTGTGGGGCACTCACAAGCTGCATTCACAAGCTTCCTGCATAGTCCTTTGCATCTCAAAAGGTGTATTCCTTGCACTGTTTCCAAATATGTCCCCTGTTCAGATCATTTGGGGTGCATAATAAATTGCAGATTCCAGACAGCTCTTCTCAGCCTTATATTGTCATAGTCATTTTCAGAATTCTTTCAGAGAGCTACAAAAATATTACTCCACTGTCAAGGTGCCAAATTTCCTAGCAGTTAGACTGATTTACTAGCTGTAGAGTCATGAAATCATGACAGCATTCAGTTGCAAAAAAAAAAAGACTGATGTGTTATGACAGCTGGGCTTTTTAAAAAAATGTTTAAGTGAACATACTTTGATCTCTGCCTTTCTCCTTGTCTCAGGGCCAAAAGATAATGCTAAGAAAGAGTAAATTCGGGGTGATTTTACATCTTAATGCAGCTCAATCAGATACACAGCACTGGGCTTACTGCAGTATTTAACTTACTGCAAATGTCATCAAGAAGGTTATGTTGTCCTTCACTTATGAGGTTCGTTAGCTGTAATTTGGAGACTGACAGGGCAAAGACGTGGAAGGAGCAGAAAGAACGTTTTCATCAGTCAACACAGACCTGACTTGTTCACTCCTGTTCACTTTGTAAGAGACTGCAGTAAGTAGCTTTGCTGGTGCTCTGTCAGTCTGTGGAAACTTGGACTTTGCCTTCACAATCTGAAGCAAACACTGGGATCTAAAGAGAAGACAAGAAATTCATATGGTCACCTGGACCGTTGTTTTTTGTATTTTTGTTTTATGAGTTCCCATGCCATTGCTGAAGAGACAAGCCACTTTGACAACTAAACAGTGAGCTTATCTCTTTGGCAGCAGGAGCTGCTTGGCAAAAGCAGAAAGAGGAGCTCTGACTGTGTGCGCAGGGTTTGGTTTGGTTTTGTGTTGCTGCGCTGGCATGTACCTTGTTTGGATATCCAAAATGCATGTTTATCTTTCTGCATCTGGAGACCTGGGTTTCTGAGGAAAAAATACATAACTTTTGCTTTCAAATGTGCAGCTACTCCAGCTGGAAACACATGTGCTTTTTTGTTTTGTTTTCAGAACACAGCATTATGGAACATAACTTTAGCCCTTATGAGAAAAATAGAGGCAAACAGCAGCACCTAATGGCATACCACAGCATTAACAAATACTGACATGGAGCAGTTGAAACCAGCATTTGCAAGCCAAGAGTAAAAGAGAAGTCTGAGTGCAAAGGGAAAAAAAATATAATGGCGACTCTGAGGAGTCCCAACTAGAACCTGGTGATCTACTAAATTTTAACAAGAACCCTTTTTTTAACTGGGGAGAAAGGTATTAATGAGCCCCTGGCACTATTTCAGGTCACATGGGACAAAATGACAGAGATGCATAATAGGAATCCGAATCTCTGAGATCAGGAGTGATTCTGGTATCCAAATAGGGGGACTCCAAGGCTAGTTATGCCTGTAATCAACTCTTGAGGAATGTCATTTCAGACTGTTTCCCACTAACGTAATTTGGCAATCTTTTTCTTAAAAACAGTTCAGAGGGAGGGCATGAGGTGGGGAGTGGGCTGGAGGAAGCAGATCTCAGCAGGAAGCGCAGATGCCCCAAAGTTTGGCCCTTATCCCCCAAAGTTTGGCCCACGCTGCCTCCTTACTCTCCTTGGACTTATGCCAGGTATAGAGCTGGACTAGATCTGAGGAGACCCATAGGCCATCAGGGGTCTTACCTGGAGGTAAGAGAACAAAAGTTCCCTTACTTTGAGGAAACCTTCTGATTGCCCTCCCCCCACCATAGCATGTAGCCTACACCTCCATGGCGTGGCTGCATCGCGTAAACTGGTGGGGGATAGGACTGGGCAGCTTCCCAGATGAAATCTGGCTTATAGCTAGCTTCTCTCGGGTTACTACATCCTAAGTCCAATGCTTTATGTCCTAAGACTTTTACTTCTCTCTCTGCTGACCCCTTCCCCATCACCACCACCACTATCACTCTGTGCAGCAAGTCAAGAAAGTCTCATCCCTCAACATATTGGGATTTCCTTTCTGGAGGCATCAGAGACTGGCATAATTGGAGAATGGATGCTGCTAGGTAAGACAGTTCCCTTTCCAGGGGTTCCCCATCATCGCTCACCAGCATCAGTGTCAAGTTTATAGTTCCTGCTTTGTAAAGGTACAGGTGGGCCCCCATATCCACTGATTCGCTATCCACAGTTTCAGTTATCCACGGATCGTGGGGACCCCCCCCCCCAGGCTTTTACTTTTTCCCCAGTAAGCTTCGTTTCTTCCTTAAAGAAACAGGAGAAGCAGCCTCTGGCTGCTTATTGCAGGCAAGTAGAACGAAACTAAGTAGTAGAGAGGCTCTGCAAGGTTAACAGAAACCTTGCAGAGCCTCTCTAGGACTTAGTCTCGTTCTACTTGCCTGCAATGGAGGCTGCTTCTCTGTTTGTTTTAAGGAAGAAACAAAGCTTGCTGAAAGAAAAATAAGAGCGGGGGGGCGCACGCCTGCCCGCAGGGGAGGCAGGGCGGAGGGCCCTCAGGAAACCATGGAGGGGGTGTTTGCTCTTATCCACGGTTTCAAGTATCCACGGAGGGGCCTGGAACATATCCCCAGCGGATATGGGGGCCCACCTGTACTGCCTTTGAGCTCTTGAGAAGTGTCACATTATTCATTATCTCCCATGCAAACAGCTCCTTGCTTCTTTCCTGCCACACTAGTCCATCATTGCCCTGTACCTTCTGCTATGCTCAGTGGTGGCACAGGTTGCTGGGGGCCCTGGGGTGGGGAAAGCCCAGCACAGGTGCTCCACCCTGCAGATTGGCCACTACCACTGGTACTGAGGGAGCAGGGTCGGCCCAGCCAGGAGGGCCCTCTGATGGGCTCGGGCCTTCATCCAGTGCCCAACCTGGCCAACCCATGATGCCACCCATGGCTATGCTGTCTGACTTGCTACGACCAGTCTGAGCTTACAACATAGAGTGAAATGTATAAGGACACAAGGGATGCATGTCAATAGGGATGCATGTCACCGATTGTCCTGCTGATCTATTATTCCACTACAAATATGGTGCGTTAAGAAGAAGAGGAGGAGCCCTGGCCCTGCTGGATCAGACCAGAGTCCGTCAAGTTCAGTATTTTGGCCAAGCAGATGTCTCTGGGAAGTGCACAGACAGAGCATGAAGGCAAAAGCCTCCAGCAACTGGCATGAGAGAGAAGGGGTGGTGCAGGATGCTCTGGGGTAGGTGACACCATCGCTGCACAAGTCTTATGACGAGGCTTGGAGGGGCGAGCAGAGCTCTGTGTTCAGATGTCTTAGTGCTGGAAAGGCCCTCCCGCCTGCCCTTGCACCTGTTTGGCTTCAAAATCGCAGCATTCCAGAAGCAATTGGCTTTGGCAACGATGCAATGATGTGACGATGTCAGCACATCACCGCCAACCTACTTCCAGGTCGCCACGCTCCATTCCATGCCTTCACACCAAGCATCATCAGCGCCACCACTGAGAAAAATGTTATAACTTTATGCCATGTCTTCACAATAGCCCCACACCGGAGAATACCTTCCTGCTGGCTATTCCAAGCACTGACCATCAGCATATCTACACTGCAAACATATATCAGTTTTACACCAGTTGAATTGCCATAACTTCACCCAAAGAATCAAGGGAATGTAGTTTGGCGTTCAGTGCCAATCATTCTTCATTACAGATTCTTGCATAGGGCAGGGCACAAGCCATGTTTTGAGTGGCACTAGGCAGAAGCTAGGTTCATAGACCTACAGTTTATCATCTTGAGCTTCTAGATAGTTAGCATCGTATTAAGATACGTTCCTGAATCCATTTTAAAAGATTGGTCTTTTTAAGGAAGAATAACCTTGTTTACACGGTGATGTAAAATATATCACATTTGCCAGAAGATAATTAGAGTTCTGTTTTTCAAAAAGGAAAAGAAGCAGTTCCTCCTGGTTTCCTTCATAATGTTAAAATAGCTCATTAGTGGTTGCAAATAGACAAAAAAAAATGTGACCAGCTTGAAAGGAACCCTCTCAGCTACGAATGGCTTACAGTTTAGCATCACATCTGAACTGATCCACACAGTTTAGGAATTAATGGCCTAAGGAACTTTCTTCATTTAACATGTGCAAAGATACATTTAAACTATTTTTTTAATATCCCAGTGGCATTGAGTCCCATAGGTCAATCATATTTTTTATGAAAGCAATTTCTTGTGTTTTTTAAACCTGTTTTAAAGCCCATCTCTTCACCTGCTCCTTACATACTATCTTTCACTCAGGACTTGATGTAACTATGTACTTTGAATAAGATGTGATTGTCTCTTTGCAGATTTTACAGATAATGAAGAGATATACTGTACTGAGAAACGATCTTGCTTCTATAATCACCAGTGGAAAAACTGATAGCTGTAGCTTCTCTTGAAGCTATATTATTGAAAATGGAAATTGCATTTTTCAGGACTGGTATGGTAGTTGTGCAGCAGCACAACAGAAAACAATAACCTACTGGATGCTCTATTTGAAGCTCAGCAGGTTTTCATTACTCTTAAGAATGTAAAATTGCACATAAATACCGAGTGTGGGTAGCTGTTGACAAGTACAAACCTTTAGTAATAACTGTTACCATTCTGTAATTTTGAAATTGTGTTGACATTGTGGAAATCGATGAAGAACTGCAAAAATGATGAAAAGACACTATGGCTCACCAATGAAGGATGGGCTTGCAGGCATCTTAGCTAAGACTGTGCAGCAGGTGGCATCAGTAAATATCAGAATCCTACTGAGGTGATATTTTCCCTTTTTTTAAAAAAAAAGACAGATAACCCCTTCATTTTATTAACAACAACCACAACCTGCTATCACCAGCAGCATTGTATCTCTTGTCATGTATAATTCCGTCCTCTAGACCTTCTAGATTTATTTTTCAGAGAAAAGACACAAGATTATTGTTTCAGCTGCACTGGTCACCAGTTCATTTCTGGCCACGATTCAAAGTGCTGGTAAACATCTTTAATTTTAAAGCGCCACATGGTGTTGGGCTTAGGTTCCTTAAAGTCTAGACTGCCTTCTTCCACATAAGTCTGCCCAGCCCCTGAGATTATCTGAGGCAAATCTCTTGTGTGCCCCACTGCTGACTGAGGCCCAGCTCGTGTTGGACACACAAGAGGGCCTTCTTTGTGGTGACTCCCATCTTGTGCAACTCACTGCCATATGAGTGGGGCTGGTGACCTGTCTCTGCCAAAGTTTTAGTGTCAGTTGAACATTGTTTCCATAGTATTATTATTATTAACAGTATTTATATACCGCTTTTCAACAAAAAGTTACAAAGCGGGTTACAGACAAAAATCAAATGATTAAATGTTCAACTGACACTAAAACTTTGGCAATATCAGACTTACAGCCCAATCCTAACCAATTTTCCAGGGCCGATGCAGCTGTGCCAATGGGGCGCACGCTGCATCCTGTGGTGGAGGGGCAGTCAAGGATGTTTGTTCCTTTACGTCGGGGCTGCATTGTGGTTGCATCAGAGCTGGAAAGTTGGCTAGGATTGTGCTGTGTATCTGATATCAGAAAAGAAAAGGAAGAAAAAGCCTTCTCTTTTCTGATATTGATTACCGTTGTTGGTGCAATGCTGCTGTTCTATTCACTTTTTATTATTGCTTTACATTCAGTGTAAACAACCTTGAGTCTGCTTGGAAAAAAAGCAGGGTATATTTTTAAAAAAGAAATAAAATAATTCACAATGGAAATTCCCAGACCACAGCAGGAATCCTACCCTGTAAATTAGGCCATGGGGGAGATTGGGGGGGGGGGAGGTTCATAGTAAGATTCAAAAAGCTTTTTATGGATATATTCAAAATGTCTTGCAATTTTGATTGGTTTCGATTATTTTACTGTATATTTTTGTTTGCTGTTAGGAACTTTGGATCGGTAATGAGAAAGGCAGGATATAATTGTTGAAATAGGATTAATAAATAGGATTAAATTACAAAAAAAAACAAAACCTTTTATTCTTTTTGAGGAAAGGGAATTTGTGCCTGTAGTAGTCTTGTTTAGTACACAGGCTCTTCGAATCATTTATAACAGCAGGCTGACTGGCTGCAGGTATTCCTACAGATACAGGAGCTCTTTCCAGCATTCAAAATGTAGATAAGGTCACGCCTGCTGCTGCAATGCTGCTCCCCCCCCCAGTCCTTATGATAAGGACTGGGGGGGGGGGAGAAGCAGCATTGTAGCAGCAGGCTCTGCCCCCAACCAATACACTTTCATTAGAATCCCTGTGTGGGGGCTCTCTTCAGAAATTCAAATGACTGTGCTAGATTGGGGTGGAGCCAATTGCCGAGGTGCCACCCGATGGCTTAGAGTGGCAGAGCGCTTGCTCCGCCATTCTAAACTTGGGCAGGACTGCGCTGTCAGTCATTCATTATCTACAGTTTGAATATCTGGAAAGGGCTGAAGAATCTGAAACAAATGGTGGGAGGGGACCCAGGTCGCCACTGTGCCTGAGCCAACAGTCACCCTGCCACCTTCATTCTGGTGAGCAGGTGTGTCCCCAGTTACTGCCAGAGCTTATTCTTTCAATTTGGTCCCCAGGCTCTGCCAGTCTTCTTAAAACTGAGAAGTGGGTCAAATGGGATTGGGGTGGAGGAGGAGGTGGTGGAGGCTGGGGCTGAGCAGCTGGACCAGTGGAGGTACCAGGGAGGGCCAGGGTGCAAATGGAGGGTCTCCTGCCAGTCCAATGCCTCTCCTGGTGCTCCCCGATGTGGTTGCTCCCCGATGTGGTTGCTCCACTTCAGTACATGGTTCTATACCAAGTGTTCAAAATGCACCAGTTTTTCCTCTAGTAACACTACTCTCTGGTATGGATGTCACTTTATCACCTTATTTGAACATGAGTTCAAAAAAAGTCCATACTCAACATATCCATTTTGTCTCTGGACAAGGCAAACCCTACACATCACTTCAGCCTTCAGAATATGGGATAAGTGGAACTTGAAGTAGCACTTCATTCTCAACTCTGCACAAAAACAGCTTTTACCTTCTGAGAATTTCCCCTTGATGCGGCCCTGTAATTTGGGTCCAAATAGAAAATCCTGCAATAGCTGTATGTCACTTTCTAAATTCTGGCACCTGGAAATAGCACTTCAAAATAAATTGTGTCCTGGTGTACTTTATATGTCATATTACAACTATCAGTGTGGGTAGAATCTAACAAGAATCTGAAAGGTAAGAGATTAATGAAAGGTTAAGAAATGTTTTGCTTGCTACAAAAGTGCTGGTGTATCTACATGCAGCTTTGGTTACACATCTCATATTTCAGCCATCTTCGACTTCTCTAATGGCCCAATCATATCCCCTGCCAGTCCATAGCATGAAGCCATGCCAATGGAGCTCAAGCTACATGCCATGGTGGGGGAGGTGATCAGACAGCCAGTGAGAGGTAACTAAGCATATACCGTATTGTCCTGAGTATAAAACGCACCTGATTATAAGACGCACCCTTAAAGTTTGGTGCTATCAAAAAAATAATAATTAAATCACTGGCATTATTGCAACAGACTGATTATAAGACGCATCCCTAGTTTAAAAACTTAAATTAGGAGAAAAAAGTGAGTCTTATACTCAGACCAATACGGTATTTCTCTTGCTTCCTGATAGGCCACCTGATTGCCAATGTGTCAATTCTTTTGTTGGCATAAGTCCAAGAGGGCATGTCAGGCCAGAAAAATGGTGATAGGATCTGGTGTGCACTAGTGCCACCAAGATACACCCCTCCCATTCATGAAATACCCCCTGCCTTCCCCACACTGAACCTCTTCCAAACTGCCCACAGCCCATCCCAGCGCCACCTTACCTGCTCTGGTGCAGGTCCATCAGTGGTGGGTACACAGAGCTGCCATCCATTTGCGCTGGCAACTCCAATGCACTCAGCAGTCGTGAGCCATTTACAGTAGCGCCACAGCATTTACTGCAGCAGAACACAAATTCCGCTGTCTTAAACAGCCCATAGGATTGGACCATAAATGAGTGATCTGCAGTCCATTTACAATGAAATAGATTGGCAGTTGCAATGTAATGAAACATTGAACTTATAATATGGGGTTATAGTCCCCTAAACACTTAGGCAGCACTACTTAGACACCACAAGCTTTCACTAAAAATGAGAACACAGTTTGTGTTCCAATAATGGGATTTTTCCCCCTGCATTTCTACAAAGTTAACTGGGTAGGACAGTTCATTTGAGTTCTTTCCCCTTGCCAATAAGTAGCCATAGCCAGGCTCCAGATACATCTGGGGATACGAAGCAAGATTTCTGGATTTCGGTAGAGTTGAGCTCTAGCACTGCTCGTTTTACAAATTATTAGGGGTGTGCATTCACTAGTAGAGTAATGAAAAATTGAACCAAATCAGGCTTATTTTTGCTCAACTTTCAGTTGTCATGAACCGCACCATTTGTCATCCATTCAATGCACATTTGACATTCATGGATAAGGGCTTTTACATTGTGTGACAGCAGTGGTCTTCTGTACAGCTCCCTCTTGGTGGCTGCCATTTTATGTTTCACCACTGGCGTCACTACAAGGGGGGCGGAGCTGTACGTTCTCCTGAAATCGGAGCCTCCCTTACACGGAGGAACGAAGCGGTCCTGCCCCCTCACCTTCGGAGCCTTTCAGGGAAGCGAAAGCAACGCGCAGGAGACTCCTGCGTGTTGCTTTTGCTTCCCTGAAAGGCTCTGAAGGTGAGGGGGCGGGGCCGCTTCGTTCCTCCATGTAAGAGAAGCTCCGATTTCAGCAGAACCTACAGCTCCGCCCCCCCCTGAAGTGACGCCAGTGTGTTTCACAGTGCTCCAGAACAACACTAATATGGGCAATGGGCAGGGCCATCTTTTCCATTGGGCATGCTGGGCAGTTGCCCGGGGGTTCTCGAGCACAGAGGGCTCCATCGCGCCACCGTCGCAGGAAAAAGTGTTTTAAAAAGTGCTTTTCTGCACCACTGCTGCCACCACCACGCTTTTTTTAACCTCTCTGAGAGGTGTGCTGGTCCAACCAGGGGTATGTGGGGAGCCTGTAGACCCTCTGCAGGCCTCCCCGCACCTTGGAAAGGTAGTCCGATGCAATCGCAACCCACTTCCGGTTTCGTCGGAAAACCGGAAGTGGGTCGTGATCACGTCAGTGCCCAGGGGTCCACGATGCAGTTAAGACTGCTCTGGCATTGGGGAATATAAAAAAGTGGCCACCACAAAACCATGTGACCCCACTAGCAGCCACCATGTTTGCTCTAGATTGATGCTACATCTGGGTTATTGTGGGAAAATAAAATGATGGCTACCAGGAGGAGGCTGAGCAGAGGATTTCCACTGTCTGCCAGGGCTACAGGCAGAAATAAAAAGGCATGAAAAGGAATTGTAATGAAACAAAAACTGCATGAATTACTAACTAAAAGACAGTGATGTAGACTTGAGTCTATTGACTCAAACTCGAGTCAGATTCGAGTCGCGTCAATGACTCGACTCAGACTTGGCGATTGTAAAAGACTTGACTCAAAACTTGGAGCCTTTTACAAGTCCAATTTTAGACAAGGACTTACAACTCACAACCAAAGACTCAGGACTTGTGGGCAAAGACTTGGGACTTGACTTGATACTTGGACCCAAAGACTTGGGACTTGACTCGAGACTTGGAGTCAGAGACTTGATCCACATCCCTGCTAAAAGAAAAAAAAAATGAATAGTTAATAAAAATAAAATGAATAATGGTGGATTTTTCTTCCTTGCACATCCCTACAAATTATTGGGCCTTGTCTCTTTGAAGCTACTCTGAGATCATTACACCACTGCAGGGATAGGGTTACCGGGACAAACCCACCCCACACCCCCGAATAATTAATTAATAACTTTTATTTTTGTGGACGCAAAACTGCATTTTTGTTTGTGGTTGCTGCCACTTGCCTGTCCCGCCGCCGCCGTAGTAGCCACCGCCGCCATTACTGCCACCGCCACCGCCATTGCCACCACCCCCTCTGGAGCCTGGCCGGCTGCATCTGGGCCGGCCAGGACTCCTGCCCCTCAAGCTGCCACTTATACCTTTTTTTCAGCGGTGGCAGCAGAGCCTGGAAAAACCAGGACTCACCCGGTTCTGAGCCTGGCTGGCAAGGACCGGGCTCTGGAAACCGGGACAGTCCCGGTTTTTCTGGGATGAATGGCAAGCCTATGCAGGGACTTTATAGCACACAAAGGCTGCAATCCTATATGCACTTACCTGGGAGTAAGTCATACATAGGATTGCACAGTTCAAATATGAATTAATCATATTTGCTCTCTCAGTGTTTCTTACACATTATGGTTGTTGGCACATTACACTTTCCTTAATTCTCCTTCGTCACCACTGCCTGGTGGCTTTCTTCAGTACCTGAGGAAATTCAGAAGTGTAATGATAACAGCAGGTGAGACCTGATTATAACTCAAATCCTGCTGTTAAGTTAATCAGTTTTTCCAGTTGAGTCTTCAAATGACTAACTTTATTTTTTAATATAGGAAATGTGTTATATATATATATATATATATATATATATATATATATATATATATATATATATATATATATATATATATATATATATATATATATGACATCTGTTAAGTGCAATTTATTTACTGCTCTTTCATGTATTTATCACTCCATAAGGATTTTAATATTCTCTCAGGCAATTGCCATTGAGGTCTCTGATTTTCAACTCTGCGATATCTCTCCAGAGGAAGACGTTCAGATTTCACAGTCATTGTCTCATTCTTAGGGTATCTAAAATGTCAGGGTACTTCTGGGTTAGGTAGGGACATATTTGGTACACATATGTGTAATCCTAGACCATCTAATTACAATCAGACATTTGAACTTTTATCCTTCAAAACAGGGGACTCAGATATTTAAGGTAAGTTCAGACCATCCAGAAAGTCAACATGGGGTCTACACAAAGTCCAGGATACCTCAATTTCTAGTACAATCTGAAATGGGACATTTCTATATTTCTTCATCAAAAGATGGCATGAAGTGTACCCCAAGGTTAACTCCCAAATTAGGTGAAAAAGCATGCTGCGCCACATCCTGGATGGGATTGGGCCTGTGCTGGCAGAGCTGGGGCACATTTTAGGGGAAAGGGATGGCCACTATGGGCCTCCTCAGATGTGTGCCGGCAAAATGGACGGCGCAAATCTGGGGAAGCCGTGTACGGTCGGCCACGCCCAGGAAAGGAAGGACCTGGCCGGCCAATTGGCCCCTCCCCTGCTACCCCGGGCCGCCCTCCCCACGCCTTCCCACTGCCTGGCTCAGGACTTACCTGTGTCTGGCAGCACAGGCTCCGTCCAAGGGCAGAATGAGTGGCACCGGCCTCGGTGCTGGTGCCACTTACTCCCTGGGTGCCGCAATCGTGCTCTACACAGGATTGCACCGGAAATTTGATTATCTGACAAGAAGATGAAATCTGACAAAAAATCTGACAAGAAGATGTTTGTACATCTCTGCCTTCAAATGGAGGGCAGGGTGCTTACCCCCAAATAGTAAGCTGCTTCCACATAACTAAAAAGCTGATAATTTGTACATTTGTAGCCCATGGCCAGCGGGTGGCGCAGTGGGTTAAACTGCTGAACCATGAGCTGTCGATCGAAAGGTCGGCAGTTCGAATCTGCGACGGGGTGAACTCTCGTTGCTTGGCCAGCTCCTGCCAACCTAGCAGTTCCAAAGCACGTTAACGTGAGTAGATAAATAGGTACCGCTTGCGGGAAGGTAAAGAGTGCTCCGTGTTCCAGCTGCATGCTACGCGCTGCGGCAAGGAGAGTCATGCCGGCCACATGACCACGGAGACGTCTTCGGACAACGCTGGCTCTTTGGCTTTAAAATGGGGATGAGCACCACACCCTAGAGTCAGACACGACTGGACTTAACTGTCAGGGGTCACCTTTACCTTAGCCCATGGTACGCAGATTACTTTTAAAAAAAGTCTCAAAATGGGAGATTTTAACATCCAAGTAGTTAAAACTCAAGGGCCCTGCACAAAGGTTACCTCATAATAGAGGCAAGCACTCCAGTACACACCAAAGAAAACAACACAAGGATAATATTTCAGCTGTTTTGGTGATGTGAAAGTTGCTTAACTATTTATTTATGTATTTATTTACAATATTTCTATCCCACCTTTCTCCCCGAAGGGACCCAAGGCGGCTTAGAGAAAAATACAATACCCCAAAATACATACATAAATAGTTAGTTTCAAAACAATAAAAAACAGTTAACAAAAACTATTTGGAGGTACACACCTTGCCTCCCATTTTGAGGCAAAGATGTACAAACATCTTCTTGTCAGACTTCTCTAAGAAGCTGTGTGTTTTGATGTGTACTAAATGTGTTACTAAATTTCAGCTTTTTACCTAGTTTGGGAGTAACTTGACTGTTTGGAGGTATGCTTCCTGCCCCTCTTGATGTGAAGGATGCAAAATACTCTTTCCTCCTACAGTTTCCATCACTGTTGGAGATATTGGATTGAGTCCTGCTCCTGCAGATGGTTAGGCTGCTTAAGGCCTGTCAGTGAGATTTAGCTAGCCCAACTAAGCATTTCTACCCTGTCCTTCCCTGGCCAGAATACACAGAATCAAACAATGAGAAACCTTTGCAACAGAAAAAAGTGGGGGGGGGGGAAATATGCCTTGCTTGCTTCTTTTCTGCACCTGCTCCTCCTCACAGGGCAACTGTTGTTTCTGTCATTCTGTGGCCACTGTGAGGGTGGGGGAAGGCAGTCCACACATAAAGGAGGCAGCAGCAACTAGATATGACAGAGGTGGTGCTTTGGTTTGCTGGTTTTCCTTCCACCTCCTCCTCGTAGAGCAGTTCTGTGGTGACTGTGAGAGATGAAGGGTATAGTCCAAGCTTAGAAGCAGCAGTAGGTAGATGCCATCATCCCAGTCCATCTCTACAACCTTCCTCGTCGTCTCACAAACTGAGGGTCATCTGTGATTCCGCCCTTTCAGAAGGTATGGAGGAACCCCCAGCATAGCTCAATATAATTAGTTGTGGCACCAGAAAAAAATTATTAGAAGGAAGGGACGTGGAAAGGCAAAGTGCATTGTGGTTGACATTTTTTGCCTGATATCTGAAAGAAAGGTATTGGTGTCTTTCATATTAATGATTCCATCCAAAACATAATGAGCCCAGGGGTAACTGCTCTCTCTCTCTCTCTCTCTCTCTCTCTCTCTCTCTCTCTCTCTCTCTCTCTCATATGTGTGTGTGTGTGTGTGTGTGTGTGTGTGTGTGTGTGTGTGTGTGTGTGTGTGTGTGTGCTGTAAATTTATGATCGGGGTTCAGCAATGGGTAAGCTATTTGTCTTGGGGACACTCGTCCCCCTCACTCTCTCTCTCACTGCCTCAAAAATTCTGGTATAATCCCTCACAAACAGTTACGATTTAAAGCACAGTTTGTCACCTGTCTGCTTTGTAAAACAGCCTTCCCAGCTTGAAATAACCACCTCAGGTAACTGCCTGACAGACGTTTTTTAACGGACAGTCACCTCACAGCGACGCAATGAATTTAAAATATTGGCATCAATCAATGTGTTCAAAAGAAAGACACATGTTGTGTCTGGGGCTGCTGGCAACAAGCTAATGCAGCTCCTCATTGAGAAATAAACAACTTCATTTTAATTAGGAGTGACTTCATTTCCTTCATTCAGTATTATTTTGCACCCAAATTTAATATTTCATCAGTGCCGTGATTTGTATGGAAAGAAGGTGACTTTCAGTGCCAGCTAATTGTCAGATTCCTGGCAAGTTTTATCTCTGTCCCCTTTAGCGTTGGGATGTGACATATACCCTGCATGGATGCACATGTAGGTATGTTTCTTTTTTTATCCTTCCTCTGGATTCAAAATGTATGAGGTGAGGAATGGATTCTAATGGCAACCACCAGGGCAATCTCCTTTGAAGGCAAAAGCCAGAAGCTTTGATTTCTTCAGGTCGCTCCCCATGTGGCTTTCATTAAAGTTCATCAGAATTAACATTCATTGGACTTTTCTTTCTTTTTGGGAGCAGCTCTGACTGTTGGCACAATCATTAAGAACGGATGATAATGCAAATAAACCTCAGAGCCCCATTAAATCATCTAATGCCACATTGTTCTGTAATGAGAGTGACATTTCATTAATTCTATAAGATCAAATGCTTTTCTTTCCGGTCATTGCATGCATTGGGGGGAGGTATTAATAACTGGGAGAGAGTGGGATTGCACTACAACGAACAAGAGGAGGTCTGAAAGCTTGCTCAGGGTAGGAATTAAAGCTACCAAGCACAATGAGAAATTCAACCCAGGTAAAGAATTTGTGAAAGAGGCACTACGATGTACATTCACCTGGGGCGTACAGAACTTGTTCTTCCAAAGCTCAGTCCTTTCATATGAATGGATGGAATATGTTTTCAGGGAGAAACCCATGAATGAATGGGTTTCCATCTGGAGGAGATGTCCCCTCCAATGTCTTGTGCAGCCATATTTGAGAAGGAGCAAAAACAATCAGAAGGCTTAGGGGTATTGTTATTTCTTCTGAACCCAAACTAATTCAATGGCATCTTCACGGACTATGTATCGGATGATACCCTGAACTGGGCCCTTAAATACGGGGGAAAGTGTGGGACCATGTGTTCCCCCTCATCAACCCATCTCAGTCATCTAATGATGCATGGGGGAGTTGTCCAAACTGTCCCTCAATACACAATTTAAATACTTTTTTAAAGTAGTATTAAAACTTCACGTAGAAGGGTAGTTCAGATTATTTCCCCCCCCCCCGTGTGTGATTAGGCAATGGTGCAACAGGTGGAGTGAGGATGTGGAGGGAGGGATATCTCACACACACACACACACACACACACACACATTGATTTAAGAGTATGGCCATGGGTATCATCACCTGAACCATCCCTATGTGTTATGTGTTAAAAAAAACTCTCTCACACAATTCTACCCTTTGCAGAAGACTTGAATCATTACACTGTGGCAGGTGTTAAGTCTATTTTGAATAGTATTATTACTGTTACTTCAGATTTGTAATATTTTGTCATTAAATATTTGAGTGGGAAACTAGACTTTTTAAATCCATTTTTGTCACCAGGAGAATCATTTAATGTAAATTGCTATTATTTCCATTGCACAGCTGAGAAACAGCTGGTTACCTAAAATCTGTATTCTCAAAATGTCCTGTTACCGGGCATACTTTGTAAGACATATGCAACATGTGCACATGGGGGAAATCTATTTTGAGTACAAGGACCAATGGCACAACTTAGCAGAATGGCATACAAGAAGGAAGGGAGACAAGGTTAAAGGTGCAACAATTCAAAATAAAATGTTTTTTATTTTTTTATTTTCACATTTTTTTATACCGCCCTTCCTCCAAGGAGCTCAGAGTGGTGTACATATTTCTTCCCCTCCTTTTTTTGTCCTCACAACAACCCTGTGAGGTAGGTGGGGCTGAGAGATAGTGACTGACCCAAGGTCACCCAGGAAGCTTCGTGGCTGAGCGGGGATTTGAACCTGGATCTATGCTATGCATGTGATCATATGTTATGCTATGCATGTGTTCGATAGTCACTCACATGACTAGACCTAAACGTAAGTGGTTTCTACGTAAAAGAGAGAAAGGGTGCATAATGGCACAAGCTGAAGCAAGGAGGGGAGAAAGGGAGGGAGCAAGATGTAAGGAAATCATTCAAGAGGGTTACCCACAGCGAACTGGGCCTGGAAAACCCAGGGTTTTAGGATAGCACGAGGGAAAGGGGAGAGGAACAGGGAGAAGTGAAAAAAGCAGGGGAATACCATGGTTCCAGCAGTGGCAATGGACCGGGCCTGGAGGTGTTGTGGTTCTCTGTAGCCTGAACTAGGGCTACAGGCAAGGAGTGAGTTCCTTGCAGGTCATAAAATCACTTCACTCACTTGCAACAGGAGGGCTAATCTCTTCCACCAGTTCCTTTTAACTGACATGGCAGATGCTGGAAGTTGGCTCACACCACTATTCTACTGAGCAGCCAGGGGTTCAAGCAACTGCTATGATGGTTCAGGGAATCCCCAACCAACCACAGACTGGGGCTAATAGGCACAGGCCTACCCGAAACCAGGTTAAAAATACAAAGAGTTCTAGACTGACAAACACACAGAACTCACACAAAGGACAAAAAGATAGAGGCACCGCTAAGCATTTGCCAATTTGATGGCACGTGAGACACAGATAACGATAGATGGGGATTTATGGGTCAGGCTTGCCAAAGACAAAGGTTATCTATCCATGTCTGCACAAATACAAATAAAATGCTTCTCAGGCTTGTACAGTCCTGCCTGGTACAGATTTGTGTTTGGTGATGGCAGTTATCTGAGTAATGAAGGGAAATTATACTATCCATGCTCAGACAAATGCTTCCTATGCTATGTTCCAGACCCGAGTGCAAGGTGAAGGAACAAAGCAGATTTCAGAGCTGAGCCTTTACTATTTTCCTGAATAATACTGAAACTTAAATAATAATGAAGCAAATGCTTCTTTTCTTTTTAAAAAGAAAGGCATGCTTAACTAGTTTTTTACTCCCACGAAAAGTCCTCATAAGACACCACTAGGACTCTTTGTTTTGAAGGACCCTGCAAAAGCTGCCCTGAACCTGTCACTGCTTGAGGGAGAGGGAGCAAAACATTAAATGCAATGTATGACAGGTCTGTGTGCTGAATGGAAACACATGCATCCACTTAGAATCATAATAGCAGAGAGTTGAAAGTGATTGAAAGAAGAGGAAAGCCTTCTGGCCCAACCTTCTTCACTGAGACAGGTTGTTCATGCCCAAGTATTTCTAACAAATCTGCCCACACGTGGCCTTCAACCATAGCAGAGAACTGGAAAACTTGCACAAGTGATACTGTCATCTTAATATTAACAGGAAATAAAGATCAATTTCCAACGTACATGGGAGCCATATTTCCCTCCTGTACTCGCACCTCCAAACATTCATGAACATGTGATAGACATATGCTGGGATGAGGACAAATATTATCATAAGTAACTGGCACTAGGGTTGCAAACTAGCCTAGGAAAAAAAACTGCCCAGGCCTGCTCTTGTGCCTTTATATATATATTAGTGCCTTTATATAGTTTGATATACAAGAATTAGCAAGTGAAGTTTTTCATGATATGGAGATAGACATTAGCTCTAGGCCCTCAGTAAATGTGTGGAGGGGGGCTATCAGGACCATGCTTGCTGTTCATACCCCCAACCCTGATACATTCATGTGAATGTCTGAACAGAGCCTATGCATTTTTGTGTTATACATATAGAGGTTCTCTCCACATGCCTGGGCACCCTGTGGGAGGAAGCGTCCCAAATTGTGCACACAGTTGTACATGTGCAGTCGCAGTCCAAGACATCTGGTGCTTGACCCAAGGCACCAAATGCTACCCCCTCCATGTATTTTGCATTATACATGGCAAAAAAGAGCTATTATGAATGGACATTTTTATTAAGCTTGGAATGTTTTAATTATTATCTACTCCACCATGAACGTTTGCCCCAAGCTATTGGGCCTAGGAGGACTGGTGAAATTTGATGGACTGTCAAATCATACATTCTGTTTTAATTAAATACTTTCTGCAGAATTGTTTGGGCATTTTTAAAATAAGACAAGATAACTCTTGGGGGGGGGGAGTTTCATAGGAGAGATCAACATTTCCACTGGCATTTGTGACAAAATTAACAGCACAATCCTACCCAGCTCCCCCACTGGTGCAGCAGTGGTGGAGCGAGAACGGGAGGCTTTGGGAGGGAAAAGGGGATTTAAATCCCCTTTTCCTTCCAAAAACCCCCATTCTGCCCTCTACCACTGCTGCACCAGTGGAGGAGCTGGGTAGAATTGCGCTGCAAGAAGGACAGTTTTTGTGCAAACCCCTCTTCCCCAAAAAATTAAAACAGCAAAAATGCATAGGATTAGTTGCAATGTCTCCATACAGCAGAAAGACGAAGTGTAGATTTTACCTGTCAATTTCTCTTTATTCTTTGTAGTCCTTTTGTACAGTGAGAACATATACAGGCCACACTAAGGTCAATAAAATTAGCCAAGCTGATGGGTACCATTTTTCTATTCTCTAGAAAAGCCTCCCCTACATGGAATAGGAATACATTCCATTTTAAAACAGTTACATTTAAGTGTAATTGATGCTTGCCAACTGGATTTTGGATTCACAATACATCCTTTGTTACCTTTTCTTCTGCTTCTCAAGCTTCTGACTGTAAGCTACTAAGGGAAAATGCTGGCTTTTATGTATGCAGAAAAAAGTTATCTTAAAGATTAAGAAAGGATGAAGAAAACCATTTGAAATGGCCTGAGATGGGCTGTAGGTTCTTATTGCCCTCCAGGATGCACGGAAATCATGCTTACTGCAGAAGAGAATAAGGGGGCGGGAGCACAGTGTGGAAAATTGGTCTGATCAAACCTCTTCTGAACAAAAATAACTTCCCCACAAAGAACCATTAGAGCTGTGAAGGGACAGAGCCCTTAACAGTTTGTAGGTTACAGTGTATACAATGAATATTGTATATTGTATCCTGGAGAGGATCCTGAAAATTAGGGGTGGAGAATATGCTAAGATATAAGGGTTTTGCTGGATCAGTCCAAAGGTCTGCCTAATCTAAGGTCGGTAGGACAGCAGTTTGAGACCCGAGTGCCGCGTGACGGAGTGAGCTCCTGCCTCCTGTCCCAGCTCCTGCCAACCTAGCAGTTCGAAAGCAAGAAATTGCAAGTAGATAAATAGGTACCACTGCGGTGGGAAGGTAACAGCATTCCATTAGTCATGCTGGCCACATGACCACGGAAGCATCTTCGGACAGCGCTGGCTCTACGGCCTTAGACACGGAGATGAGCACCACACCCTAGAGTCGGACACGACCGGCTTTCGAGCAGGGGATACCTTTACCTTTACTAAGGCCAACTAGATGCTCCTGGCAAACCAAGAAGGAGGGCATGAAAACAACAGCCTTCTGTTGATGTTGCCTTCCCAGCAATTGATATTTGGAAGTATATTGCTTCTGCAGGTTCCATATATAGCCATCTTGATAAATAGCCACTGGTTGGCCTCTCTTTCGTGAATTTGCATAATCTACTTTCAGAAGAATCCTGTGACCCTAATTCTCCCATTCTAGTCCAGGGCTCTGTGATGGAAGGTTCAAGGATGCCCCTGACCTCTGTGCTCCTGTTTGGGCATGACAGTGCTGGATTGGATGAATGTGGTGTGCAAATATTCTACATTCTACAAATAAGCTACAACTTGCTCCCATTTAGATTTAGGAATTTGTGTGTGTGTGTTTTCTTTTAGTTGTAACTTTCAGGCATTTACTCTCATTACGTCTTTTATCTACTTATTTGCTTACAAGCTCCCAGCTGCAGATACAGCTGCACATAAATTGTTCCCTAAAAGCACCCTGTTTGCTCCAGCTGAACAGTGGCAGGCTGGGAGTCCAACTTATGAATTGGCAGTGTCTATTTTGCAAATGCGGATATGACTTTCTTTTGTAATGTCACCTGGGTGACAATAGCAGTTATCTTGGTAGGAAGGAAGGAAGGAAAATAGTTTACTTTTGCAATCAAAGAGGTTGTCTGGGAGATCTTTGCATTCTTGCTTGAGTGCAAATCCATTTGGTCACAAAGGAATGTGCAGGTTGATATGTCAGCTGAAATACTGTATATGGATGGAGTTATTTTGAGGCAGTGTGTTGGACGATAGCTTTTTATTCCCTCTGAACTCTGCTACACCCCGTTTCCCACTGGGAAACAGCTTCTCTCTTTTTTTCAATTTTCATTCCCATTCACTTTGATTACAGTTTTAGTTATGAATATAATCAACTGGTTAGGGTTGTATCAGATGCTACAAGAACAGCAAGTTTGCACATTATATTTCAAGGTGCACAGTACACCTAAGATGTAGGCTTACCAGATCTCCAACCGGGACAGAGTGCTAGACCTTTAGGAGAAGGAATGTGGGCAGGTGTAGCTTGTTAAACCTTAGAGCACAAACCTAGGCATGTCTACTCAGAAGCAAGCCCCATTGTGTTCAGTGGGGCTTGCTTCTGAGTAGACATGCCTAGAATTGTGCTCTAAAATTTAACAAGCTACACCTGCCCACATTCCTTCTCCTAAAGGTCTAGCACTCTGTCCCGGTTGGAGATCTGGTAAGCCTACTAAGATGTGTTAAGTATACTCCTAAAAATGACTAGTATCAGTGCTGCAAACCTGTTTAGAAATGTGTTTCATACAGGTTCACCCATCAGGGAACCACCAAGTGTCCACTCAGTGGCAAGCCTAAGTTTGCCTCTCTATAATACATTTTGCATTACATTTTTTAATTTCAAAATGTGTGAAATGGCTCTCTACATTTTAAAAAAAATAAACTGTAACCCAAAAATTTTTACCCAGTCTTATAATTCTAGGAATCTTCAAGGTGGTTTACATCTATCCAAATGATAAACATACATAATATTAAAATAATGTCAAAGTAGGCCTCCCTACAATAGGGGAGAGAATTCCAGAAATGAGGTGCCACTGCAGAGAAGACCCTATCACTAGTCACCACCTCCTGAGCTCTGATGGTGGGGTTCTGGGTCACCAAGAGAAGGTTCTGAAGATTATCTTGAACTGAATAACATAGGAAGCTTCCCTATACTGAGTAAGACCACTGGTTCAAGTAACTCAGTATCATACACCAATGGTCTTCAACTTGTCAGGAGCTGAAACGTACTCTACGCCTAATCTAAGACTCACCTTCAAGAACCCAGCAGGTGAGGAGATAAGCAAGTGAGTGACAAGATTTCTTTTCCTGCCCAGGAAGAGCTTGCCAGTCCAGTGTACTATCCTACTGTGACATTCTGCAGAGAGTGGCATGGCAACAGTGTGAGCTCAGTTCTGAAAGACAGAGGGAAAGAGGAGATGCAAGGTGAGGCAAGGCAGAACAGAAGGAGTGCCACAGCAGAGGAGAGCAGTACAGGTGGGCCCCCATATCCACTGATTCGATATCCACGGTTTCAGTTATCCACGGTTCATGGGGACCCCCCCAGGCTTTTACTTTTTTCCCAGTAAGCTTCGTTTCTTCCTTAAACAAACAGGAGAAGCAGCCTCTGGCTGCTTATTACAGGCAAGTAGAACGAGACTAAGTACTAGAGAGGCTCTGCAAGGTTAACAGAAACCTTGCAGAGCCTCTCTAGGACTTAGTCTCGTTCTACTTGCCTGCAATGGAGGCTGCTTCTCTGTTTTAAGGAAGAAACAAAGCTTGCTGAAAGAAAAATAAGAGCTGGGGGGGCCAGCATGCCTGCCTGCAGGGGAGGCGGGGGGGCCCTCAGGAAACCATGGAGGGGGTGTTCGCTCTTATCCACGGTTTCAAGTATCCATGGAGGGGGCTGGAACATATCCCCAGCGGATATGGGGGCCCACCTGTAGATGGGTGGGAGGTTGAAGATTGGGGGGGGGCTTGGCCAAAACAACTCCCCTGAAACTAATCTCTCCAGCTTACCTCATCTACAACCCCAAGCCCTGGCTGTTGGTCAAACTGTGCAGGTCTGAACCTGAAAACAAAATGTCAGTGTGGGGGCACTGCCATGATGACCCATCTGAGGTTTGGTTAAGGCTGAGACTCCTAGGCATCAACCCACCTGTTGAAGACTTCTGGTCTACCCTGAGTGGCAGTGGGGTTCCATGATTTCAGACAACCCCAAACAACACCACTACAATGGCGATTATATATATAAAAAATGGCCAAACAAAAAAAGGGGGATCATACAAAAAAAAAGGGAAAGTGCAATAACAGGAAAAAAGGAGCGGGAAAGAAGAGGCTAGGGTGACACTAAAGGGCCCTCCTAAGAGGCAGGAATTGCCCTGCAACCTAACCCCACCCCCACCCCCAAACCACAACCTGAAAATAATTAACTTTACCCTTGCTTTTTTTTTTTTAAGGGTATGAGTGGCAACGTTGCAATGATTACTGGCCTCTAATCCCATGAAGACTGAAGTCCTCCTCCAGCATCTCCACTGAAGAAAAAATGGCCAGAACACAGCCCTGAACAATGTGTGTGCCCTGGGCAACAACACGAGGTACATTGAAGTAAGAAGAGGGTGGGTGTCCTCAGTGTCTGCTAAGCCGTGCCCTGTTGTACAAAGTACCCAGTAGGGTATGGACACTGTCTCCCTTGCCTCGTGAATGGTGGGGGCAGGGCAAAAATACTCCTGCCGCCCAGGCAGGAGTCATGATAAAAGCAAGCCTAGTCTACAGTGTTATGGAATTTACAAAAGGGCAGTGTTACGAAATGCAACGTGACCTCGGATATATCAGAATGCAACCGGCTCTGAAGCCTCTTGGCACCAAGACATCATTTGAGCTGACAGTTTCTAAATGTTTGACCTGATCTGTCACATTTGTTACATACGGCATCCCTTTGCAGCACCATGATTTTATCCCATCAGACACTGGAGGAGGGGTTGGCGAGCTCTGTACGACATCTGTAGGTGTTTAGCTCATGGCACTTAAAGATGGGCTCCGAGCAGGAATGCTTGTCTTTGACTCCTGAAAAAATCACATTTGGCGTTTCTTTGCTATACGTAAGGAAATAGAAATAAGAGCCAGGGCTTAACTCCCAGGAACTCACTCCGTAACACAACTGGAAGAGATCAAAGGATCATCACATCCAGCCTTCCCTTTGCCCTACACTCAGTATGATTTTCAAGGTTTGCTAGTTTAACCATTTTCTCTAAAGCCCAACACCTCCATTCTCCCCACAACTCTCAAAACAGTGTCTTTGTTTGAATGTTTGTTGTTGGAAAACCTACTTACCTTCTCACCTTCAGGCCAATCAAAGTGGATAAGAAAAATTCCTTTTCAGCCCCATACGGTGCCCAGCTAACTTTTAAGAGCTGCCATGTACCCTTCCTGATTGACCTACACAGCCTGAGGCAAGGCACTTCCACAACACAGTTTGGCTCTTCATTCATCCTGTCCCTCCATCAGAACTGGACACAAATTAAATTATTCTCTCTCTCTCTCTCTCTCTCTCTCTCTCTCTCTCACACACACACACACACACACACACACACACACACACACACACACACACACACACTTCCACAACACAGTTTGGCTCTTCATTCATCCTGTCCCTCCATCAGAACTGGACACAAATTAAATTATTCTCTCTCTCTCTCTCTCTCTCTCTCTCTCTCTCTCTCTCTCTCTCTCTCTCACACACACACACAC
Organism: Plestiodon gilberti rubricaudatus; assembly: GCA_026170595.1. Classification (NCBI taxonomy): domain Eukaryota; kingdom Metazoa; phylum Chordata; class Lepidosauria; order Squamata; family Scincidae; genus Plestiodon; species Plestiodon gilberti. The sequence continues at coordinate 115,737,114 of JANXHW010000005.1, forward strand.
ACACACACACACACACACACACACACTTCCACAACACAGTTTGGCTCTTCATTCATCCTGTCCCTCCATCAGAACTGGACACAAATTAAATTATTCTCTCTCTCCCTCCCTCCCTCCCTCCCTCTCACACACACACACACACACACACACACACACCCTGCATCACTCACAGAGCCATGGCAAGGAGTGCCATTCATCATTCACTCCTATTTCCTACCCAGATATTTATTTTGCCACATTTCTTCCACAAATTCGATAATTTCCTCCATGGCACTCAGGGTGGAATTAATGAGGTTGTCCCATTTTATCCGCACAGCAGCTCTGCAAGGTAGGTTAGACTGAGAGGTAACGGCTTGCCCAAGGCCACCTAGTGGGTTTCATGGCTGAGTGGGATTTATACTGGAGTCTATTTGGTGCCTGGCCTATGTCCAATATTGCACTAGACTACATTTTTTCCCCTTCCTTGGTTAATATTATTACACACACACACACACACACACTGATCTTAAATCAACCTAGTGACCGATGAAGGTTTAACACTGGGGTCAGAATTTTTACACAGGGTTGCTAAAAAAAAAAAACACCTTTCCTTGTTTTTACTCTGTATTTTAAAAGCCAGACAAATTAGGTTGCATACAGTGGCAGTCAAGAATCCAAGGCACCAAAGCAAACATCTCTCTTGAATTAAAATCTTATTACAATAGTAACAGCAGTTCAATTAGCCATTAAATTAAGTAAAAAAAAAACCCAGAAAAATCATATTAGTGCATTTCACAGAATATATCCTCTGGCTCCACTTCTTAATTGGGAGATGGACTGTTTGCCTAGCCAGTAAACAAAAGCAGCAAAATAAAATAAATGACACACATATTTCTCTCTACATAAACATGCATCTGTGTGAAGCACATTGTTTTAATATGGTCAAAATACTCCTAGGGAATAATTGTGAAAACCATGCACCTAGCATTTTCCAAAAGGCTCTTGCTAATAAGGACATGAGAGAGATGTTTAATAAGCCTTGATAAACAGATTGGTTAACCTTTCCTGTATCTGGCATCCTTCCAGAAAAGGTTAATTATCATATTAACAATGCAGCTGGGAAGGATAGCTATCAAGCCTGCAGTCTTGGCTGACCAACCTGGCAGCAAGAGATGAGCCAAGCATTTGGGTCCATGTTGGCTCAGAGTGCTAGTTTCACTCTGTACTGAGATCTGGAAAAGATGTGTGTTAAATTCAAGAGCTGAAACGATCAATGGAAGGAAAATGACAAGCTACTTTGTGCCATTTTCCTCTCACCATGAAATAGGTACCCATTTTGCCCCAATGAGTGCTTTGAGCAACGCCTGCAAGAAAATAGTTTTTTTTTTTTTTAAAGGGCTTCCCCCAATTTTTCTGGATTTTTTTTGTGGAAATTAGACGGGTTAAACTATTTTTTAAAACAATTTTCAGAGTTCTAGGGTTACCTCACTGACCCCCCCCCAGAAGAGCAAAGATCACTGTTTTTAGGGAAAATGAGGTGCAGGAATTGGTTGAAGGGTACCCCCTCCCCACTTAAATTATAAATGAAACTTTGGCTTTTTTTTTCATGGCCAGGGCCCTGGCTTTTGAATCCACTTTGTTTGGAGCACCTCAGGTGCAGGTGATCAGCTGTACACAGCTGTAAGCAGGAGCAACACCAGGCATTGCTCAAAGCACTCGTTGGGGTTATATGAGTAATAGAATAGACATAATGCAGTCATTTTCATCATATTGCATCATTTCCTATAATTTGTGAGTGGATTTCTGGCTTTTTTTCTCATGGCCAGGGCCCTGGCTTTTGAATCCACTTTGTTTCCAACACCTCAGGTGCAGGTGATCAGTTTTACAGAGCTGTAAGAAGGAGAAACACAAGGCGTTGCGCAAAAAGCTAATTGGTCCTTAGAGGGTAATCTAATGCTATTCCTGTAAGTTGGCTGTTTGTTTCTGGGGGGGGGTTCTATCCCCCCCTCAGGATGAGCCTAGGAGGGGGTGAAGGTTGGGTTACTAAGAATTCTGTCTCCAGCCTCAAAATGTTTGCAGGGATCTGCCAGGTGGCTGTGTTATACTGATTTTCAGCAGGATTTTTACAGGCAGCTCAATGTAGATGTTTATTTCTAAGGGGGTTTTCTTTCCCCCCTCATCAGGCTGAGCCTATCACAACAGGGTTGAAGGCTGAGCTACTCAGAATTATGTCTCCAGCCTCAACTGAGTGATTGCAAGAACCTGGAAGGCAGCTGTCATTATATACTGATTTTTTTTAGCTGAATTGTTGCAGGGAGCTCAGTTTAGCTGTTTATTTCTTGGGGGGGGGGGTTCTTCCCCCCCCCCCCAGGCTGAGCCCAGCCTGGTGACATGGTATTTTTCCAGTAACAAGTGCATACAAGGGTCAGGAACTAGCCTCCAGCTATGTGGGGGTGGGTGGAATAACAGCCTTTGTTATAAGGCTGGCTGTATAACAAAAGGCGTCTGCTTTGCTGAGCCGGGCATTTAATTTTCAAAAACTATCTTTGCAAGACATCTTGCAAAAACAAACTCTTAAGAGCTATAACAACAAAACTCTTGCAGGCATGGACTTGTAACTTCGTACACACTGTGCTGAAACATGCCCCTAAAGAACCCTGAAGCACAGAAGTTGTGTGTACAACACAACTACGTTTTTGGAGCGTTTTTGTGCTGAACTCACAACTAAAGCTGCAGCACTTACAGGGTTTGAAGGGTCATAAAAAACCCCTGGCAGGCAAGGACTTGTAATTTTGGGGTACACTGTGCTGAGACATACCCTAAAGAACCCTGAAGCACAGAAGTTGTGTGTACAACACAACTACGTTTTTGGAGCGTTTTTGTACTGAACTCACAACTAAAGCTGCAGCACTTACAGGGTTTGAAGGGTCATAAAAAACCCCTGGCTGGCAGGGACATGTAACTTGGGGTACACTGTGCTGAGACATACCCCTAAAGAACCCTGAAGCACAGAAGTTGTGTGCAGAACACAACTATATTTTTTTGAGCGTTGTAGTGGTGAACTCACAACTTCAGCTGCAGCAATTAAAGGGTTCAAATTGCCATAAAAAAACCCTGGCAGGTAGTGACTTGTAACTTGGGGTACACTGTGCTGGAACATCCCCCTACACAATCCTAAAGCACAGAAGCTGTGTGCACAACACAACTATGTGTGTGTTTGAGATCTTGTGTTGTCAGGTCTATGCTTTACATAGGAATTAATGGACAAATTTGTTATGCCTTAAACCCCAATGAGTGGTGTTTGCAACACCCATGCTACAGGTATATGGCACACCTGGGAATTTTTTTGCAGGTGGTTTTCTCTATTTGGGGGTACCTTAAACATGTGACAAAAACTGGCATTTGGAAGTTCTGGGGAAATATGGCCTCAGGTCGAAAGGGGTTTTAGATGGTCCCCAAAACGAAAGGATAGTCTTAATGGTGAACCAGACTACAGATATCAAGTCCAGCACTGTCTCTCCAACAGAAGAAAGCCAGATTCTACTGGGGCAAGATAGTCATTGTCTGTTGTATGCTTCCACCTTCCAGTCATCAGAGGTACATGGCCTTCCAATATGGGCATTGTACTTATCATACCCATTGATAGGCCCATACTCCTTGTATGTATACAATCATATATAACTCTTTGTAAAGCCATCTAAACTGAAGCCCTATGCAAATGTATTTGAAGCCCTATGATCCCTAGATCCTTGAAGTAGATCCTAATGGAAGAAATCACAGCATGACAGTAAATATCAGTGCACAATTAACATAAGAACATAAAAAGAGCCCTGCTGGATCAGGTCAAAGGCCTATCTAGTCCAGCTTCCTGTATCACACAGTGGCCCCACCAGATGCCTCAGGGAGCACAAGACAACAAGATACTTGTATCCTGTCGCCACTCCCTTGCACCTGGCACAAAGAAAACCTACTCCTACAACCAGGAGGTTGCTTATCCCCATCATGGTTTGTAAGCTGTGATGGACCTTTCCTCCATAAATTTCTCCAATCCCCTTTTAAAGGCATCACCACCTCCTGTGGCAAGGAGTTCCACAAACCAATTACACGCTGGGTAAAGAAATATTTTCTTTTGTCTGTTTTAATACTCCCTCCACTCAATTTGAGTGGATGTCCCCTAGTTCTAGTGTTGTGTGAGACGGAAAAGACTCCATCCCATGCATAATTTTATACGTCTCAATCATGTCCCCCCTCAACCGCCTTTTTTTCTAGACTGAAGAGCCCCAAACGCTGTAGCCTTTCCTCATAAGATAGATGCCCCAGCCCACTAATCATTTTGGTTGCTCTCTTCTGCACCTTTTCCAGTTCCACTATATCCTTTTTGAGATGCGGCGACCAGAACTGGACGCAATACTCCAGATGCGGCCTTACCATCGATTTGTACAACGGTATAATAATATTGGCCATTTTATTGTTCATATCATAAGAGTGAAATACAATTTAAAAGATGACATTGAACAATAGCTGTGTGCACAAGTGTTTTTAGGATCAGAATCTAGTATAACGTGTTCATATAGTCATTTAAAATGCCACATTCACAGCCTTATCCTAAGAGCTCTGGTCGGCAGCAGAATGCATGTTCCGCTGCTGGCCACTGCAGAAAAAGTGCCAGAAAGCACTTTCCGGCAGTGTGCTCAGTAGCACACTGCCTGTATGCCAGTGGGAAGACTTCCTGCTTGTGTCACGGGAGCTCCAGCCACCCACACGAGCAGGTAAGCCACCATAGGAGCTGAAAATGAGGGGAGACGGCGGAACTGGGGTGGTGAGGGGGCAAACCTGGGCAGGGAGGGGCATGATGGGGGTGGCTGGGGTCCAGCAGCAATGGTGTGCATTGGATTCTACCCTCCATTTTCGCTACCTCCCCCTCTTTCTTTCCTTGGACTTGGGTTAGCAAAATCACTACTGCAGGTCCAAGGAGACCCATTGTGGGTCGGGAGGCTTATGCGGGATTAAGGGGATTTAAATCTCCTTTCCCTACTGAAGCCTCCCGATTCTCCCCCCACCCGCTGGAAACATGGCTGCACCAGTAGGAGGAGGGGAGGAGGTTAGGACTGGGCTCTCAGAGAACCAAATTGAATGTAAGCTTTCATGGATTCTGCCACCTTGTACACAGTAGAAGAGTGAGGTCGATGATGTCACCACATTCCATATTTGGATATACTTGGGTGACTTCTCCAAACCTCAGCCAGTCCCCTAGGTTATGTCAGTACACCTTGCCATCAATCTAAATAATTAGGTGATTGATCCATGAAGGTCTTGGTCAAGGAAACCTGTGATGAATTTGCCATTGGGTGTGAAAATGAATTTGCCACTGGGTGTGAAAATGTCCCTGTTGACATTTGTAGAATGAAAGGTATTAAAAAATAAAGACTCATGCTGTATCATATGATTGTAGCTGACAGAATTGTATGTACCAAATGGCAGAAGTTAAAGGAATTGCTAAATGGGCAGCCCAATCCAATCTGGGGCTTATGGCGGTGAATCTCGCAACCTGCTTCCATAAGTCCCAGTCCAGCACTGTAAAAGGCACACCACTATCATGCACTGTGGGAAAACTGGCACAAATGGCTGGAGGCCCACATATGCACCAATGACTCACCCAGGCCACACTAGAGTAGGTAAGGTGACAGCGGGGGTGGTTCATGGGTGGTTCAGAGGAGGAGTGCGGAGTGGGGTGGGCAAGGGGTGTTTCGAGGGTGGGAGGGGGTGTATCTTGACATCAATTATGCACGCTGGGATTCTATCCCCCTTTTCCTGGCCTGACATGCACCCTGAGGCTCCTCAGAATTATGCCACCTACATAGTATTTAGTTAAATACCTGTCGTAGGTCCAAGGAGACCCATTGGTGGCCAGGTGGCTTACAGGGAGGTAAGTTTAAAAAAAAAAGGTTTTACCCTCCCACCATAAGATGCAGAATGTGCTCCGTTGGCACTGCTGCATCGCATAGGCTGGTGGGGGATACGATTGGGGTATAAGACAGCATCACCGATGCAACGAACATGAAAATGAGCGAACTCAGGAAGATAGTGGAGGACAGGAAGGCCTGGCAGGATATGATTCATGGGATCACGAAGAGTCGGACACAACTTAACGACTGAACAACAATAAGAGAAAGATATGTTATGCTTTGAGATTTGACAATACTAAGTAAATTGACTTGGACTATATTGGTAACTACAGTCGAACCATTCCAGACCACCCACCACCCACACACCACCCCCGTGAATACCGCAAATTTGCGTATAATCAAGTCTACTGTAGACACCTGTTAGAAAGCTTTTTAGAAGCCCCCAAATTGCTGCTCCTATCTTTGCACGGGCAAACCAAAGCGAACTCTTTGAAGCTGAAAGACCCATTTCTGGATTGCGTGAAGGCTCCCAGAAGGCTCCCATTTCTGGATTGCGTGAAGGCTCTCTCCAGAATGGCAACCACTGCATCCTGGTGGGGGGGGCACTTGCGGAGATCTCCTTTGGATAAGGGAACATACTCGGATCTGCGCTAGCAAATTCACTGGCGCAGGTCCTTATTGACTCACAACGTGGGATTGGGTTTGAGAAGGGGGCTAGAATTTGTCTGCCGCCACTGAACCCACCCCTTCTGGACCTGATCTGCCCTCCCCCGTTGCTGCCTTATTCCACCTTCCCCTGCCTCATCAGAGCTCAAGCGCTGAGGTTTTCTATGCCATGGAGCTCGGAAAGCACCAGCAAGAGGCTCAGCCAGCAAGTGGAGGTGAAGTGTGCAAATTTTTCACGCTGAAAAAGGCTCTCCCACCTGCCCTGAGTCCCTTACCAGCGCTTTCCGAGCTCCACAGCATCAAAAACCTCTGCGCCTGAGCTCCGATACCCGGAGGTGACTGGTGATGACGTCATTGCCAGTCACTTCCGGTGGTACACGTGAAGATTCAGACGGAAGTGGCAGTGGTACAACGCCACAGAGGGATTGAGAACCCCAGCACTAACCCCATATGGTAAGAGATGTGTGTGTTCATGGAGTGTGCACATCCTCTCCTTGCGTCCAGGAGAATTAAGCAGGGATGTGGATCAAGTCTCTGACTCCAAGTCTCGAGTCAAGTCCCAAGTCTCTGGGTCCAAGTCTCAAGTCAAATCCCAAGTCTTTGCCCCCAAGTCCCAAGTCTTTGGTTGTGAGTCCCTATCTATTTAATGGGGAAAATGGGTTTTAAACCTCAATAAAATTGGACTTGTCATAAAAGGCTCCAAGTCTCGAGTCAAGTCTTTCGAGTCTTTTACAATCGCCGAGACAAGTCCAAGTCAAGTCATTGACGCAACTTCAGTCCGACTCAAGTCTGAGTCAATAGACTCAAGTCTACATCACTGGAATTAAGGGCATTTTTTCTAACTGTGGGGTAAGGGGAAGTTAAGAGATTTGAGAAAATGTGAGCGTGCATGGCTGTTATTATATGGGCCCAGTTGGACTTTGGGCTACCATTTGAACCTGCCAAAGATCACAAAGGATAATATTCAGTTTTCAAATTGCTAGTCTTTGCACCACAAAAGAGGGCAAATATTATTAGGGCCTATAAAAGAAAAGGCTGGGCTTATGGCTATTTTGTGAGATTTAAAGTCTGAGCAGATTGAACTACGTACCTAGAACTTCTAGAACATGATCAAGCCAAAGTTAAGTGCATCCTGCTAATGTTTACATGGAAGAGCTCAGCACATGCTCAGCAATCTCCCTCTGAAATCAATGAGACCTAAAAGTGCTTAGCTTTGGCTGGAGTGTGTTTCTGAAGAGGGGTCTGAAACTTAGATCTCAGCGCTACTTGAAGTTGCAGCTTTGAACTCAGCAGAATAGTCTTCTGAGCTTACTTGAAATTCAACATTTTAATTCTTCACTACCAAGCCTGTTTATATGGGGGGGGGGCTTTCCTCAGAGAGCCAACTTGAAAGGGATATGAATACATTCCGGCATTTTATTTCCACTATGAATTCTCTTCATCCTGAGTCAATTTATGCAACAGAACGAAGCAGAGACAGAGGTTTCAACCACCCCCATCTATATTTACTGATGAAAGCCAGTGTCTGAACACAGGTTTTCCCACTTGCTGTGTCTGATCTCTGATATCAAGAGTGGGGCCTCTGGCTGGGGCAGAAGGTAGTAGGGAGACAACTGAATGTACAGTACATGACTCACTTAGACATACTTGTGTCTAACGCACGGTCACTCTAAACAATACATTCACCTCAAGGTATGTAGGTAATTCACATGATAATTGGGGGCTGTTGAGCTGCATCATCACATGAGATTTTCTCCCTGTTCCACCTGAATCCCCCCCCTAAAGTGACCATGATATAATAATTGTGTGGAATTTGTATTGTTTAGGCTGGATCTACCGTAACTGTAAGCACATCAGATCCTAGGATTCTGAGGGCAGAACCATATGTTTTGATAACCATGAGCCTGCTGCACATTCCAATGGCCCATTCCTATAGGCCTGCTGTGCCACTGGAACTCACTGGAACTCATGTTCCAGTGGCGCAGTGCGCCTTGCGGCAGTCACAAAATGCAACATGCCATAGAGTGCAGCTGGCGACTGCTGCAAACAGTGAACGACTGTGGCCAGGCAGCAGTTTCTTTGGGAGCCCCCAAAGCAGTGAGTTGGCGTGAGGGGCAAGTGATGGGCAGAATGGGATGGGGTTGGGCAGAACTGGGCAGAGACCAGAGTGGGGTTGGGGGGGTGTCGAGGGTGGGAAGTGGGCAGATATCAGCGGCCGCAGCTCCGCTATCATGCATCCTGGCCTTGATCCACCTACCTGAGTCCACTCAAAATTGCTGGCGCAGGTCCAAGTAGACTCATCAGGGCAGCAGAGGCTTAACCCTGAGCAAAGAAAAATTTGAAGAAGAAAAATGGGGTGACTTAATACATTTAAAATATTTGAAGTGGCAACTAAGATTTTTTAGATGATAAAGGAAAAGTTAGTTAACTCCTTTGTGAATACAAGAAAAAGAATGTTTTATTATTTGAAAAGATTTAAATAAGATGTGATTTGTTTTCAAGAATCTTATATAAAAAGGGGATATAGAATTTATTTTTTATTTATTTTTTAGACAAAAATGTGGAAGGTTTTTATTTTAATAAATTTGGAGAAAAATGGGGTGGCTTTATATATTAAAATATTTGAAGTGGGAATTAAGATTTTTAGATGATAAAGGAAAAGTTAGTTAATCTTTTTGTGAATAATTGGAAACCACTTATAGATTCTTTAAGAGAGAGGGAGAGGGAGAGAAGTGATGAAATGTGGATTTAATGAATAGTATATTAGAGATATATGCTTAGTTAGATATTATAAGTAGAAAATATATAATAGTATACAAGTAGGATTTAATGCAACCTCCTGGTTTTAGAAGTGGGTTTTCTCTGTGCCAGGTGCAAGGGAGTGTCAACGGGAAACAGGTTATCTTGTTGTCTTGTGCTCCCTGAGGCATCTGGTGGGGCCACTGTGAGATACAGGAAGCTGGACTAGATGGGCTTTTGGTCTGATCCAGCAGGGCTCTTCTTACATAAGAACATAAGAAGAGCCCTGCTGGATCAGGCCAAAAGCCCATCTAGTCCAGCTTCCTGTGTCACACAGTGGCCCCACCAGATGCCTCAGGGAGCACAAGACAACAAGATAACCTGTTTCCCGTTGACACTCCCTTGCACCTGGCACAGAGAAAACCCACTTCTAAAAACCAGGAGGTTGCTTATGGCTTGTAACCTGTGATGGTCTTTTCCTCCATGAATCTGTCCAAACCCCTTTTAAAGGCATCTAGGCCAGATGCCATCACCACATCCTGTGGCAAGGAGTTCCACAGATGAATTACACGCTGGGTAAAGAAATATTTTCTTTTGTCTGTTCTAACTCTCCCTCCACTCAATTTTAGTACATGTCCCCTGGTTCTGGTGTTGTGCGAGAGGGAGAAGAATTTCCCTCTATCCACTCTCTCCATCCCATGCATAATTTTATAAGTCTCAATCATGTCCCCCCTCAGGCGCCTTTTTTCTAGGCTGAAAAGCCCCAGACGCTGTAGCCTTTCCTCGTAAGGGAGGTGCTCCAGCCCACGAATCATTCTGGTCGCTCTTTTCTGCACCTTTTCCAATTCAACTATATCCTTTTTGAGGTGTGGTGACCAGAACTGGACACAATACTCCAGATGTGGCCTTACCATCGATTTGTACAAAGGCAGAATGATATTGGCCGTTTTATTCTCAATCCCTTTTTTAATGATCCCGAGCATGGAATTGGCCTTCTTCACAGCCGCCGCACACTGGGTCGACACTTTCATCGACCTGTCCACCAGCACCCCAAGATCTCTCTCTTGATCCGTCACAGACAACTCAGAACCCATTAGCGTATATGTGAAATTTTGGTTTCTTGCCCCAATGTGCATCACTTTGCACTTACTTACATTGAAGCGCATCTGCCATTTTGCTGCCCATTGTCCCAGTTTGGAGAGGTCCTTCTGGAGCTCTTCACAATTCCTGCTGGTCTTCACCACCCGGAAAAGTTTAGTGTCATCTGCAAACTTGGCCACCTCACTGCCTATCCCCGACTCCAGGTCATTTATGAATAAGTTGAAAAGCACCGGTCCCAAGACCGATCCTTGGGGCACACTGCTTTTCACCTCTCGCCATTGTGAAAATTGCCCATTGACTCCCACTCGCTGTTTCCTGGTCTTCAACCAGTTCCTAATCCACAAGAGGACCTGCCCTCTTATTCCCTGACTGTGGAGTTTTCTCAGGAGCCTTTCATGAGGGACCGTGTCAAATGCCTTCTGAAAATCCAGATATATAATATCCACGGGTTCGCTCGCATCCACATGCCTGTTGACCTTTTCAAAAAACTCTAACAGGTTTGTGAGGCAAGACTTCCCCTTGCAGAAGCCATGCTGACTCTCCCTCAGCAGAGCTTGTTCTTCTATGTATTTTAAGATTTTATCCTTAATGAGACTTTCCACCATCTTCCCTGGAACAGATGTTAGGCTGACCGGCCTGTAGTTTCCCGGGTCCCCCCTCCTTCCTTTTTTAAAGATTGGCGTGACATTAGCTATCCTCCAATCCTCTGGCACAGTGGCCGTTTTAAGGGACAAGTTGCATATTTTGGTCAATAGGTCAGCAACTTCATTCTTGAGTTCCTTCAGAACTCTTGGGTGGATGCCATCCGGGCCTGGTGATTTATTGATCTTTATTTTGTCAATTAAGTCTGAGACGTCTTCTCTTTTAACCTCTATTTGACTTAATTCTTTAGTCAGGGGAGAACGTTCCGGCAGCGGTATTTGCCCGAGGTCTTCTGCCGTGAAGACAGATGCAAAGAACTCATTTAATTTCTCTGCAGTCTCCAAGTCCCCTTTTATCACCCCTTTCTCTCCCTCACCATCCAGCGGACCAACCGTTTCCCTGGCAGGTTTCCTGCTTCCAACATATTTGAAGAAGCTTTTATTATTCCTTTTTATGTTGCCTGCCATATGTTCTTATTATGTTCTTATGTTCTTATTATGTTCTTAATGCTTCGCAGTTGCTATAATCTTTCGTAATATGTTGTATTGTTTTGTTTTATTTTGTTTTGTTTAGTAGTTTACTAATAAAATTAAATATATATTAAAAAAAAAACCTGAGCAAGGAAACAAACATTCCCTTATCTGAGGGAGACGTCTGGTGGTGTGGCTGCATTGGCAGGGGAGAGTTTGGATAGGGTTGGGCTGTTACAGTCCATTCCCATCCAGCACCGGTGCAGCATGGGCACCAGGCCTATGCTATATCCTGTGCTGGAGAGGAGTGGGCAGGAGGCCTCCTCAGGGTAAGGGAACATTTGTTCCAGCCTCTGTTATGGGGCTACTTGGGTCCATGCCAGGTATTTTGGTGTGTAAAGGGTCCCATGAATGTGTTAAGTTTAACAACTGTGTTAGAACCAAGTTCTGGAGACATAAGAACCAAACCAAAGGTTCAGACCAAAGGTTCACCTAGTCCAACATCCTGTTTCTCACAGTGGCCAACCAGAAATGTCCAGAAAGTCCACAAGTAGGACACAAAGGCAATAGCTCTCTTCTGCTCTTGTTTCCCCACCAACTAGTATTCAGTGGTATTCTACCCTTATTTATTCATTTATTTCTGTATTTATATACCGCCTTTTTATCCTCAGTTTGCTCTTCAGATATTATTCAAGGTGGAGTTTATTATTATATTATTACCCTTGGAGTTTCCATATAGCCCATCATGAACTACCACTAATGGCCATCCATCGACTATGAATTTCTCTAATCACCTTTTAGAGAAATCTAAGCGGCTGACCATCAACACATTTCATGGCAGCAAATCATAGAAATCAGTTATCAGCTGTTAGAAGAACTATTCTTTTATCCAGCCTGAATCGATTGCCCATCGATAAGTCAATGTGAACCCAAGTTCCAGTACTGTGAGAAAAACTGCTCTCCACCCACTTTCTCACACCATGTATAACAATCTGAAGACTTGCATGCTCTTAGAATAGCGTGAAGAGTTCTGTGTCAGGTTCCTATGGTTGTCCAAGGTGGGGACAATTTCAAACCTGTCCGTAACCTGAAATGTGTAGTCATATATGCAGTATGTATCCTGACATTTGCAGGAAACTTCCGTAAGAATATTCAGTTTGAGAACAATCCGGTTGTCATTTAACCACAGCTCGTTAAGGTAATCATCCTCCAGGAAATCTCTAGAACATGCTGTCATTAAATCGCAGGTTTATAAGCATGTTGCTAAATAATTCAATGACCCAGCTGCCAATACAAAACTCTATTTAAATATCTCAGACCTAAACACCAGGGGCAAAAAAAGCAAAATAAAATCTTGGGGTTTGATTGGGGCTTTCATCACAAAGTTGTCTAGAAGCCTAGAATAAAGTGAGACCAATGAGACCTCATTAAAAATACTAGAAATACTAAAAATATTTTTAGAGGGACTAAAATATCAGCATTCACACAAATAATGCCATGTTTACTGCATTTCTCGTGAGAGTTTTAAAGCGATGAATTTTTATTTCTAAACACTTCATTAGAAGTATGTCCTTTCCATCCTTTTGACTCATGACAATCACCACAGATTCCTAGGCACAAAACCAACACTACATTTCAGCTCTGGGCAACCCACACCATGGGGCAACCCACACCATAATCTTCTGCATTCATTCACGAGACTTCAGCAAGGACCCAAGGTCTGCAATAAGCCACAAAATGGTTGACTCATCTGCTTAAATTCCTGCCTGAAGAAATAAGTCCTTCAGAAGCTGGCAAAATGACATCAGCAAAGGCACCAGCCCTAGCTGGATATCTCAGGCAGGGAATTCCATATCCTGGGTGCCACCACAGAGAAGGTCGTGGCACACATTCCTGCCAAGTGTATCTCAGACAAAGGTGGCACACCTTTGGACCTTGACCTCTCATTGAAGTTAATGGCCATACAAGTTGTCTGGCACTGCACTCTCCTAGTTGAGGGAGAGGGAAATTAGGCACCAGCAAATGCTATGTTGTTAGAAGAACCAAAGACATGAAAAATAAAATAAATCCATGGAAAATAAAATCCATGGCATTTTGCATTATAGTTTTTTTTTTCAAGCTACCAGTATAATAATAATAATTCCAGTATTTATATACCACCTTTCTTGGTCATTGGATTTAATTCAAGGCGGTTTACAACAGGCAGGCAATTCTAAACCAAACAGTTTGTACATTCAATAACAGCCCAATCCTGTGTAACTCTTGCACCGGTGTAACAGTAGATCCCCCGGTGAAGGGGAGCACTTATGCTAGTGTAACTTGTCGTACGCTGATGAACGTAGGATGGACACCGGCATAACCCCCCTTGGACGCCTCACATGCGCAGTTCGGACGTGGAATGGACACAGGTGCAACTCCACCGGCACAGGGGGCGTTCTGGGGACATTCAGACACTCCCGGAATGCCCCCCCTGTGCAGGTGGAGTTGCGCCGGCATCTGTTCCACATCTGAACTGCACATGTGAGGTGTCCGAAGGGGATTACACCAGTCTCCGTCCTGCGTCCATCAGTGTACGGCAAGTTACACTGGCATAAGTATTCTTACACCGGTGGATCTACTGTTACACTTGTGCAAGAGTTACACAGGATTGTGCCCTAAATGTCCTAATCTTTCATAGGATGCTTCTTTCCAGGAGTTTCCTTTCACGGTCTGGCCTCTTTGCTGGCATTCACCTCCCACACATTGACTGACAGGCAGCTCCCTCTCACGGAGCACTGGCTGCAGCTCTCTCTCTCTCTCTCTCTCTCTCTCTCTCTCTCTCTCTCTCTCTCTCTCTCACACACACACACACACACACACACACACACACACACACACACACACACACACACACAGGGCTTCTGCAGCAGCGGCGACAGAGTCTTGAACTGCCATCCTTGGTCTTCAGGCATGTAAGGCTGCAGCTCTCAGTTTGCTGCTAAAGGTTTTTTAAAAAACCCGCATTTTTGGCCCCTTTTTTCCTCTTTTTTTACTGATTTTAACGTGGACCCCATGAGGGATTTGGGACCCGCGGTGTGACAAATCCATGGGTCCTGAATCCACAGATGAAAAGGGTCCACTGTACTGTAATAGCAGTCCTATTCTTAATCCTTTTCCTAATTGCCTCTAACATGGAATTTGCTTTCTTTACACTGCCTCAGACTGAGCTGATGTTTTCACTGAAGTATCTACCATGATCCCAAGATCACTTTGCTGTTTTGTCACCAATAAGCTCAGAACCCTATCAGTGTGTATGTGAAGCTGGATTTTATTTTTTATTTTTTTGCCCCCTTTGTGCATCACTTTACACTTGTTGATGATAAAACTCATTTGCCATTGGGTTGCCCATTCACTCTGGTTGGAGAGGTCCTTTTGGGGGCACTTCATAATCAGTTTTGTTTTTATCATTCTGAATAATTTAGTATCATCTGCAAACATGACCATCTCACTGTTCACCCCCCCCCCAAAAAAAAAACAACCCCGTATAATTTATGAACACATTAAAAAGCACTGATCCCAAGACACATCTTTGGAGAACCTCACTTTTTTACTTCCCTGCACTCCGAAAATTGCCCATCTATTCCAACTCTTTGCATCTTGTTCTTTAACCAGTTACCAATCCTCTCACTCCATGACTGTCCTCTCACTCCATGACTGTCCTCTCACTCCATGACTGCTTGCCATATCAACCACTGAGAGGTTTGTCTTGCCTCTAGGTATCCCTTCTGATTGACAGCTAGAAAAGCATTGCTGGTGGGCTTGTTTGTTTTTAGAGCGATACTGACAGCTGGAAAATCCACTGGGAGAAAGTAGATGATGCATTTTGAAGCTAGTGTTAAAAATGAAAATATCCATCTCACACTTTCTGAAGATGGTGGGGATCTGAGATTTTGAAAAGGGGCAGCCTGATCACATCAGGCAAAACAAATGAAATGATTCTGGAAGAAAACCATGCATGGGGAGGGGGGGCTATCAACAGCTTAGCTCAGGATTATTTGAGGTGGCCTTCAACTTTTATTAAGTGGTCTTTATGTAATATTTCTACTGCTTGGTTTTTTTTTTTTTAAGATGTTTCCATTTCCATACACTCTAATTGTCTGTGTTTGATAGGGACAATTCCTATTTTCTGGTATCTGACTACGGTAGATCACCGTCCTTATTTTGACCTTGTCAAGTTTCCATCAATCCTGAGCATTACAAGAGGCTTTCTGTGTGATCACAATTGAAACGTTGGGATTTCAATTTAAGGGAAGCCCCACATAAAGCATATTACAAGTTTGTAATATGCTTTATGTTTATGTTTAGCTCAAGTTTGAAGTGACTACACAACACATATGTTGGTTGAGGCTATGAGGCATGTTATTCTATCAGGTGAGGTGGATCGAAAGTTCCCTCCTTAGGCTCCATGTGAGCTGTTTGTTGCTTGGGGACATTGATACTAATGACGGGTTTGTTGTTGTTGTTCAGTCGTTAAGTCGTGTCCGACCCTTCGTGATCCCGTGAACCATATCCCGCCAGGCCTTCCTGTCCTCCACTATCTTCCTGAGTTCGCTCATTTTCATGTTTGTTGCATCGGTGGGTTGCATCACATCGTTGGGGTGCATTGCATCGTTGCAATGACGGGTTACATCTCCCAAGTACCTAAATGCAAGCCACCTGAAGGGGACAGAGCTTGGTTTATCTGCTCCAATTCCAAAGAGTTTGTGCAACCTGAACACAGAAACTTGAATTTGGTTTAGAAGTTAGTTTGGGAAGAGGAAGGGGAGGAGGGACTGATTGATCTTGCTGGGATATTGCTTTTGTTCTGCTTGTGTGCTCATTGGTGAACATTTGTAAATAAGTAGGTCATTTCAGCAACATTACAGATCTCCAGTGATGATATCTTATCTAAAGAATCCTTGCCTCCTAAATGCTGCTCTGGCATTCCTGTACTCAGGGAAGGACACTAACAGGATACAATAATCCGCAATATTTTCTGTAATGTTCATTTTCTCCAAATAGGAACATATGAAATCATAGAAGTTACCAAAGGACACCTTGCTTTATTTGTATTGGTTTATACAATAGTCTGTGCTAGCACAGGGACTTTGGGCAAATAACGACTATTTTGTTTTACTCAGCTGTCTAATTCAGGCAAACACCTTTGAGGAAATTAATCATCACAGCACGACTACAGCTGGCCAAGTAATGTGCACATGTGTGAGCCAGGCTGTAAATCCAAACTGACATGAGACACATCTACGGGAAAGAGAGGAGTACTGTATAATCCTTGGCAAGCAACAAAAGAGGGTCAAGGACAAAACTACATACTCACCAGCTAGTTAGGTGTGTGTGTGTGTGTGTGTGTGTGTGTGTGTGTGTGTGTTTGTGTGTGTGTGTGTGTGTGTGTGTGTGTGTGTAAAGAATAACAACAGACAGTAGAAGAATTGGTTGTGTCTGTTGGGACAAAGAAGAAAAGCTGATTATTGTGTTACAGAGGGCAATGCAATAGTATATATGCTTGGCCTTTGGAAATGGAAATGATTCCTTTGAAACTGTCATTGCAAAATGGAATGGTTGAACGGAGGAGTAATTTGATCAAGAACTAAGTTTCCAATGTAAGGGATTTTAGCTCTCATAGAAACTGTAGACCACATACCACCGCATACAGAGTCAGTGCTGGCAGTGGTGTTCCTGCGGTAGGGGCTCGACAGTAAGTCGCGCCCCGACCGACTACCGCATTCACGAACCGGAGCGAGGAGGCCCCGCCCCTCGCTGTCGGAGCTATTCCGCGCAGCGAAGCCGAACTTACTGTCGAGCCCCTACCGCAGGAATGCCACTGAGTGCTGGTGTCAAGCTGCTAGGGGCCCTGGGGAAAATCCCTGCACTAAGCTTCCAGTGGCAGTCCTGCCTTCCTCCTGATGGTGCATGCACTGCCATTGGTATGGAGGGTTCAAAGAGACTTTCCAACTGCCCCCCCTCCTGTGGATGCAGCATGCGCTCTGTTGGCACAGCTGCATTGGCAGGGGGCAGGGGGATTTCAGTAGGGTTGGGCTGCCCATGAAGCACCCCTCTAACGATGCAGTGTACATTTTATTATTATGTAGTTTGGCATTACTACAATAAATGCTGGTACATTACGTTCCAAATGGTGGTAAAAAGCAATGGGTGGCTTGGAGTTGAGGTATGGGAGCTATAGGATACACTGCGTAACAGAGCCATAGGTAAAGGTAAAGGTGACCCCTGACAATTAAGTCCTGTCGTGTCCGACTCTAGGGTGTGGTGCTCATCCCCATTTCAAAGCCGAAGAGCCAGCGTTGTCCGAAGACACCTCCGTGGTCATGTGGCCGGTATGACTTTCCTTGCCGCAGTGCGTAGCATGCAGCTGGAACATGGAGCGCTGTTTACCTTCCCGCAAGCGGTACCTATTTATCTACTTGCATTAACATGCTTTGGAACTGCTAGGTTGGCAGGAGCTGGCCAAGCAACGAGAGCTCACCCCATCGCGGATTCGAACTGCCAACCTTTTGCTCGACAGCTCATGGTTCAGCGGTTTAACCACTCACAAAACTGTTTTAAAGTTCTGCTCCCAAGTCCAGAGATGGCTTGATTCAGGCTGCTACTCTTAGGCCAGTGGTCTTCAACCTTTTTCGTGCCACAACCCCCCCCCCAAATAAATAAATAAAGTATGAGACTGGGGACTCACCATTGATCCCACCCACCTCCTGGGACCCGATCCACCACCACCCCTGTCACAGCCAGTACACTGTGTGTGCCCGAGAACACTCTGGTCACACAGAAGTACTTGTTGTGTGGTCTTTCATAAACAGAGTTTCAAACATCAACCTGCTCATGTATTGCTCATGTATATGTACTCCAATCAGTGTTGATTTGATTGGAGTCATCAAGCTTTTTTTGGAAGGGGGCAAATTTCTCAAAGTTTCAGAGTGTGCTTACTGGCAGTAGTGCAGGTGTACAACTTATCACCTTGTCTGTGCAGGTGGTAGTTGCAGTTTCAGGAAAAGCACTGCAGATCTTCCTGGTGGTTGGCTGATGCCAGTCACCATGTTTTTTAACCTGGAATGAATGGCATCATGGCATAATTTCTGGCGCATTCGGGGTTAAAGAAAATGCCGGGGATCACCCTTCTGTTAAAAAAATCATTTCACCCATGTTGAAAATCAACAAAATTCATCCAGCTCACCCTGAATCTCACTTTAGAAGGTTGGGATTCCACAAATACAGTGGATAAGAAAAAATACTGTATATAGATCAGCAGTAATGTGAGACCACCTCTCATAGCAGCAGTTATTTGCGCAGCTAACGCCGACAAATAACATCTGTGCCAGCTCCAAGTAAACTACCCCCATAGTGAAAGATTAGATCATGATGGAAGAAGTTAAAAACAGGGTCAGGAAATTCCTGGTGGGTTGAAAGAAGCCAGCTGCTAGATTAAAAATGTAAATCTAATAGTTCTGTTCTGACAAAATGAATAAGGGAACAAATTTGTTACTAATCTCTCCATCTGATAAACCACTTGTTTCACTTTAGGAATAGCCTAGGGGCAAAAATGTCTGGAAAGTAGACACAATTCAAACGGAGATAAATTTGTTGAAATTTCTTCCCCCTGTTGCCTTGTCACTGTTACATTATATTGTTGACTGATAAGGGCTTAAGTGATTACATT
The DNA here is from genome assembly GCA_026170595.1 of Plestiodon gilberti rubricaudatus. NCBI lineage: Eukaryota > Metazoa > Chordata > Lepidosauria > Squamata > Scincidae > Plestiodon > Plestiodon gilberti. Next base: position 115,756,322 of record JANXHW010000005.1, read on the forward strand.
GGCAATATACAACTGTACTGGCACAGATGGTAGCAGACACTTTGATTTCTCTGGTGAATTGAGACCTGAGCATACCCAGGCTGTAACATTACATCTTCTGTCTCATTTTATACTTCTTTTCTGCTATTGCAGTTTCAAGAGAGGGTGAAGGACTGTTAATGAACTAGAAAGTAGAGGGAGTCATTGTTTTAGAGATGAAATGGCGAACATACTTCCTGCTAATAAAACAGGTATAAAATTTGGGATAAAGCAGAAAACCATTGAAGTGATTTGTCTTTTGTGCTGCCTTAATAGATATGATCACCCTGGTCTTAAAAAATGTGTACTTGGAACTAAATCCCAGTGATGTCTTTGTAGGCTGACCACATCCAAAAAGGGACAGGGTGCCTATACCTTTAACCATTGTAACAAGAGGGAATTTGGGCAGGTGCAGTGGCGTCGGCTGATATGGTGCGGTGGGCCCCAGGGCGTAGGGGCGCTGAGGCTCTGGGGGGGGCGGGCCTCCTTAAATTTGCATTTTTTAATTTTCCCACTTTTTTTCTGTTTTCGGGTGATTTAAAGTGTTAAAAGGAAATGTTAAAGTGTATGTGTGCTTTGCCGGCACTTATCTGTAATATGGGGCGCTTCCAGGACGTTCCAGCGACGATCTTCTTCCTGCGCCCGGGCACAGCTTCTCCCTGCACCCGGGCGCGGACTCCGTAACGCCCCCAGCAGCGCTTTCCGGAGTTTGCGCATGTGCAGAACGTCCCTGGAAACTCCATGGTTTCGCGCATGCGCAAACTCTGGAAACCGCTGCTGGGGGCGTTACGGAGTCCGCACCCGGGCGCAGGGAGAAGCTGTGCCCGGGCGCAGGAAGAAGATTGTCACTGGAACGTCCTGGAAGCGCCCCATATTACAGATAAGTGCCGGCAAAGCACACATACACTTTAACATTCCCTTTTAACACTTTAAATCACCAGAGAACCTTTAAAAAACCCAAGAAAAAACTGTCAAAAATAGGTTTCAAAACCGAAACCTAAAATTTTTGACAGTTTTATTGGGGGGCGTCAGGGGGGCAGCACCAGTCACGGGGGCGCCTGGCGACGCCACTGGGCAGGTGTAGCTTGTTGCACCCTTCCATGATGAACTGCACCTGCCCAAATTCCAGTGGTTAAAGGTATAGGCACCCTGTCCCTTTTTGGATATGGTCAGCCTATGTCTTTGGGACTTACTTGCTAGAAAGTATGGTTCAATTACAGTCACCCTAGATCAGGGTTGTGCACATAGCTTTTAATGGCTGCAATGCTTTATACATGCTTTCCTCAGAGTAAGCCCCATTAAACACAATGGGGTTTACTTCTGAGTAGACATGCATAGGTAAAGGTAAAGGTGACCTCTGACAATTAAGTCCAGTCGTGTCCGACTCTAGGGTGTGGTGCTCATCCCCGTTTCAAAGCCGAAGAGCCAGCGTTGTCCGAAGACGCCTCCATGGTCATGTGGCCGGCATGACTTTCCTTGCTGCAGCGTGTAGCATGCAGCTGGAACATGGAGCGCTGTTTACCTTCCCGCAAGCGGTACCTATTTATCTACTCGCATTAACATGCTTTGGAACTGCTAGGAGCTGGCCAAGCAACGAGAGCTCACCCCGTCGCGGATTCGAACTGCCGACCTTTTGATCGACAGCTCATGGTTCAGCGGTTTAACCTACTGCGCCACCCGCATAGGTTTGCACTGAAAGTAATCTGAATGAATCAGGATGTAACTGTGGACGTGGGATCAGAACCCTCACACCAGCTTTTGAGCAGATACAGACCAATTGGCATACTATATCCTATAGCTGCCTTACCTCATCCGAAAGCCATCCATTGTTTTTGCCACCATTTTGAGTGTAATGTGCAAACATGCATCGATTTTTATGCAATTATGTTGAAGGAATAACTTCAACAAAGTTGAAAGACTTCCAGATGATGATGTACTGAGCAGGTTCAGAGTGAAGGCAGAACAGTTCACCACTGATAAGACCTTTCTATCGCAAGAAAACAAAACAACAACAACGCATTTAGACAAAAGGATAGGGAGACCTTTCTTCATTGATTCATATCGGGGAAAAAAACGTGTGAGCTCAGCCACCAGTGCATATAGATAGCAAGTGTGTTAATTTTGGCCTCCATCAGTAGGAGAAGTTCATTGCTTGTTTAAAGGCTTTGGGGTTGCTCTCTCTCCTACTTTTATTAGACCTCTCATTTGACTACTTTTCCCGGTCTTGTTGTTTCTGCCTCTGGAACAGTGGTTGCAGTTTTCTGTCTTTATTCAAGTAATGGTGCAATCCTCAGAGAATAGATGGCGATGGAACGAGCGTTCCGTTGCCGGGAAACGTCGCGAACGTGCCGTAAAGCACATTCGCGACGTCTCGAGAGCAAGGGAGGCCGGCATAGAGGCCGGCCTCCCTTGCTCCATCGCCGGAGCACCCATGCAGCTGCCGGACCAGGTAAGCAGGGATCTGGCGGGCGCGTTTCGCCGGGCGAGGGAGGGGGGCCATTGGCCCAGCCAGCCCAGGAGGGGGCGGGGGATGGCCTCGGCCATATCCTGGCCCCCGCCGGATGGCTGGGCTGTTACACGGTCTCCTCCGACTTCCACCAGCAATTTTGCTGGTGGAAATCCAAGGAGGCCGATCGACCCGGACTTTACACCTGGGGAAGGGGACGAGTGTCCCGTGCCCCGAGTAGTCTTCCGGCCCGGCGGCAACCTGGCCGCCAGTGCACAGGATATGGCGGGCGGCCCTGGGCCTCCGGCCGGATCCTTACGGTGGATTGCGCTGCCCAGCTCTTAACTGAAGTCAGTGTTGCTGCATGTGGCGCTGCTTAATTCCTTCAGCTTTGCTAACAAAAAATCCTACCCCTCCTTTTCAGGAGAAGAATCATGTGAGTTGGCCACAGTCTACATCCTATTGCACAATACCTGCATAGTGGAGGGAAGAGAAGCCACCTGAAAAGACTCTCGTTGGCCTGGAGACAGCTTGAGCTGGGTCTGTAAAGCTATTACTATTGTTTATTCCTTTTATATCCCATGTCTCTTACATCATGGAATTCAAAGTAGTATACAAAGTGTTCCCAGGTGATCACCCACCCACCCTGGCATTTGCCAGAGCTATGAGCAAGGTTCATCAAGCGCCACAAGTCATGCCCTGGGACTGGGACGTACAGACCTGCTTGGAAAGCTGCATTTATTTCAACTAAATGATAGCCATAACTGATTAATAAAATGGTATATGGTATATGGTTTCAGTTCTACAATATTTACGGAAACGTTTTGTATCACCTTTACTAGTGATGTATCTGTGAATTTCTGGGCACGTAAATGCTATAAATCCTCAGGCTCTCTGCCAAGGACTATGTTGGGTGTTTTGCCTTCACTGAGCTCTATAGAACAACAATTATTTCACTGATATGATTCATGCTTACCAACACCTGATCCCAACTTTAGACACTAATTAGTAAGTTGGAGGGAAAAAATGGACGGTTTGTTGAATTACAGCAGAAGTTTTGAATTGAAATGCCAATATTTGTTTTGCCTAATTATGAATATGGAATGTCATAGGTTAGGAGCCACATTTTATGACATTTAATAAGGTGAAATGGCGCAGTTTATCACCAAGTTGCATATTTTGGGGGCACGTTATTAACAAGAGGAAGAGGACTGATTTACATTTATTTCACAGAACAAAATGTTTGGATGTTAAAACCAGAGTTGTTTTGCTCACTTGGAGTGGAAATAATTAAATAGTCAAAATATGTATGCCTTAATCATGTAAATGGAAGTTAGATTTGAGATGTAAGATTTGGGGTAGTACAGTGATTAAGAGCATAATCCTATGTGCGTCTACTCAGAAGTAAGTCCCATTGTTTTCAGTGGGATTTACTCCCAAGAAAGTGTACATAGAATGTCAGCCTGAGAGACTTTGGCTGCAATCCTATCCACACTTACCATGAGCTGTCGATCGAAAGTTCGGCAGTTCGAATCCGCGACGGGGTGAGCTCTCGTTGCTTGGCCAGCTCCTGCCAACCTAACAGTTCCAAAGCATGTTAATGCGAGTAGATAAATAGGTACCGCTTGCGGGAAGGTAAACAGCGCTCCATGTTCCAGCTGCATGCTATGCGCTGCAGCAAGGAGAGTCATGCCGGCCACATGACCACGGAGGCATCTTCGGACAACGCTGGCTCTTCGGCTTTGAAATGGGGATGAGCACCACACCCTAGAGTCGGACACGACTGGACTTAATTGTCAGGGGTCACCCTTACCTTTAAGCCCCATGGACTATAATAGGACTTACTTCTGAGTAGACATGCATCAGATTGGGCCCTGAGTAAACTCTTTTACACACTTTCCTGGGAGTAATCCCTACTGAACACAATGGAATTTACTTCCGAGTAGACATGCCTAGGATTGCACTGAGAGTTATAAATCAGGAAGTCCTTGGTTTGAATCCCACTTCTGCATTGGGCTCACTAAGTGGGTTTAGGCAAGACACTCACTCTCAGCCATCTGCAAAATGGGGATAATAGTCTTTAGCCTTTAAGGATTGTTCTAAACGTATACGGTGCAAGGCACCTTCCTATGCGTTCTACATTCACTGTTGTCATCCACATCTAAATTGTTGCATGGCAGAACATGGTTCATTTATTCTAGGATTATTGAAGTCAAGAGAATTTAAGAAATATTCTGTAGATTGTCCAGGCAGGGTATCCCCGCCCCACTGCACACTAAAGGATTTTTGTATCAGCTGGAAATGGGGAGCATACTGTGTCTAGCAACACGGCCGCTGTTTCAACCTCCCTGTCAACATTTTTGATGAATGCCTCAGAAGAGGTCTCTGTCATCTAATAACTTTGTCAAGGAGTGTTTTTGTGAAAGCCTTTTGACATCATGTCGAAGGCTCGACAGGGCAGGCCGGAAAAGGTGTATTGCCAAATGTGATATTGCACCCAGAGAACACTGGAGTTTTGGGGACTGACACCAGAGACAGTCAGTCGATTTTTACATCTTTTCTTTCATAGGTGAATGTTGTGGTTTGGCTTATCTCAAATATATGACCCACTATTCTGCCTTTTTATGAGGCTGTGTTTTTATATACAGTTTGTCCCTCAGGATTAGTTCTTCAGTCATTGCTTCAGAAGTTGCTATAATGATTTATTATCATTAGTAGTTGCCATATTTATAATTAGGTATTAGATTTGTTAGAGATTTGTATGCTCTGATTTAGGGGTTCTCCAAAGTTGTTACTGGTATTTGAATTAGCTTCTGCAGATTTTTTGATACATTGCTTTTTGATTGCTGATTTTATTTTGATTGCTGATTTTATAGAATATATACTAAACTACTGTATATGTTTGTTTTCAAAATACTTCTCTAACGCGCATCTGTTTCCACTTCAAATGCATTGCATTTTACTCAATGGCACCACCTAAAGAACTGTTGCTTGCATTTGCTCCAATCATCTTTTGCCATCATCACCCAAACCCCAAGATTACCGGTAATTCATTTTCCCAGCAATAAATCCACATCTGCTGTGAGATACAGAAACTGTTAAGCACAGTAACAGTTAGGGTAAATATTTGGACAATGTTACATCAGTTCCAGTACTGATTTCACTTTCACTGGGAGAGGACAAGAGGGTCTCAAATCACAGCTCTTCTCAGGGCCCAATCAATCTAATATGTGATTAGGATCTAGCTAGTTTCTGTCTTGCTAATTCAAAGCCCTAGGAAGCTGCTTTGAAGATTCAGAAAATAGTGCTCTGGGAGGGGTTAACTCTTTCCTTTCCTGCTGCTTCCCTGATGTAAATACCCACCCCCAGCTGCTAATAGTTCCACGGGGGAGGGGGAGACTGTGACTTGTCTTCCCTCCTCCAGATAGGGAGTTAATACCGGCCTTGTTGGCGGATTTGTATTAGAGAAAAGGGCATGGGAGGAAAGGGTCCCCACCCTCCCCCAGAGACCATTTTTCCAGTCTTCAAAGCCCCCCCCCTAATTAACAAAACCCTAACCATGCACAGATTTCTTTCCTCCATTTAGTTTGGCCCTTAGAAATGTTTAGCAGAAGGATTAGTTTCATACTTTTTTATTTTTTTTATTAAGAAAATTATCAACATTCATTAAAACAGAGAATTATAGATAACATTCACTGCCCAATCCTAAACACACCTCCCGATGGCGACATGCCTCCCATGCTGGTGCTGACTGCCGTAAAGCAGTCATCGCCAGTTGCGAAAGCCTCCCCGACAGTGTGCTGGTCAGCATGCTGGCGGGATGCCTGCAGGAAGGCCTGCATCTTCCCAGCCACACCGGAAAAGGTAAACCGGCAGGAAGGTGGGGGAAGGGCGTAACAGGGAGGGGGAGGGGCAAAACTGCGGGAGGGGTGTAACAGGGGGTGGGGAGGCCACAGGAGGGGGAGGATCCATTGCAGAAGGCCTGCACCGGATCCTATCCCCCTTTGCTGCAGCCTCCCCACCCACTTTCTCTCCTCGAACTTATGCTAGCAATTTTGCTAGCGTAGGTTCAAGGAGACCCATTGCAAGCTATGAGGCTGCATCCCCTTTCCCAGCAGAAGCCTCCCGGTCCTGCCCCCTCCTTCGCACAGGATGCAGTGGCTGCCAGTTTGGCGCCACTGCAATGTCGGAGGGGGGGGTTGAATAGGATTTGGCTGTCAATAGAACATTCGATATATAAAAACAGAGAAGCATATCTTCAATACATTATCATCTCCATATTTAATACTGCTTCTGTTGATACCTCGGTACTGAAAGGATTTCTTCAGCACCTCCAGACTTTTAAAGTCCTTTATCCTACCTTCTTTATATCAGATAAAATATATCAGTTTCAATCAACAAATGACACACCAACATTTTTTGTTTCATATTTGAATTGCTGGAACTTCTTTTCCATCCCCGTCCTGTGCAATCATGTTGCTGCTATCAACAAATGAAATACTAGTTCAGTTTCTAGCTTTGTACCAAGACCTTTTAAATAGTCCAGTATTATTCGCTTAGGAACTAATGGTATGATAATGAGTACTGTCTACATTATCATGCATATCCAATCTTCCCTCATATTGTGTGCCTGCACATTGAAGCTGCAGGGCTTAATTTGAGCCAGGTTCTCACCAAGACAACTTCAGAATCTTTTTCTCATCAACTAGACTCGTGGGGGTAATAGTGGAAGGCTTTTCTCGAAAGATTCCAGCACACTTAAGCTCAGAGGAGACATTTGGGAACTCATAAAAGTCCACCACAAAGGAGAGGAGAGATTTTCAAGACCTTACGTTCTTATCCGGCTCAGATTTAAATCCAAGCTGGATAAAAATTGACAGCTTCTCTCCCGCATCCCCACCAGCCTGCTTGTCACTTCCCTCCCTTGCCCTCAAAAACACACACACACTCCCTGCACTTTGCTTACCTGTTTGGTGGCCAGAGCGGCAACATGCAGGGAGAAGAGGAGGGCAGTATTTTCATTTTTCTCTCTTGCATTGCACCCGGAGGAAAGGTGTATACCAAAAGGATTCAGATTTAAATGCCCACTTGTCCACAAAGGTCATTAGGTGACTTTGAGCCAGTCACTATTAGCCTCACTATTAGCCTAATCAACCTCACAAGGTTGTTGTAGGATAAAATGGACATGGTGAGACACGTATCGATAGATAGGAACTTTTATTGGCATAAAAACAAAACAAAACAAAACAAAACATATAACACTTAACACATAACACATAATTTATATAACAAACATCTAAAACAAACAAAACTACAAACACAACAAAATTACAGCTTAAACACCATAGGGAATACTATCAGCTTTACGTGCTATAATGATTGTATTAACAAAGGCTGCCGATCTTTCCATTACATCATCCATCTCTGTCGATAAAAGGTAACGTACTACCTCCTGATCTGCCCAGCCCTGGAGCTTGTGCAGCTCATTGTATGTTCAAGCAGAGTGCAAGGCAAACCAACCAGAAGCTTGGAATGTGGCACCAATTGCTGGCTTCAGGAGTTCTAAAGCAAGGTGCATGTCTTAAGCTCCACCTCCTCTGAAGAAAGCGGCCATGTCTTAAAGGGCCATGCCATGTTCTGAAAGCGCTTGCTCTGGTGAAGTTAGGAAGCCTCTTGCTTCCCCTTGACATGGTGGCATGGTGCTTTCTGAAACTGCAGGTAGTTCTGGGGGTGGGCCCCTGGAGTCGGGGGGGGGGGGAGGGCAGAGCTACCTACTTAGGACCCAATCCTATCCAGCTTTCCAGCATCGATACAGCCTAAATGCAGCCCTGTGGTAAGGGAACAAATGTTACCTTGAGGAGACCTCCGTGATTCCATTCCCCACCGCAGGATGCAGCACACACACCCCATTGGCACAGCTGCACCGGCGCTGGAAAGTTGGAAACAATTGGGCACTTAGGCATTGATCTCCAAGTCTTCCTTTCCACAGGTGTCTTTTATGAGGTCATAATTTCAGAGGTTATCTTCTGGAAAGGTTCCTGAAGTCTTCTCTACACACTGTGTCATCAGGCTCCTCGTCTGACATTGTGGGGGGGGGGGGGGGAGGGAGGTCTGACACCAAGCATGAGACTCTTGGAAATCATATTCAAGGGTCAGAGTTAAGCATGTGTTGGGTCACTTTGATTCAGTTGACCATTTTCTTCATGTCATGTGTGTTTGTTTTATTTTTAGCAATTGTTACTGAGCCCTTGGGAAGCACAGGGATGGAAATCAAAATGCATAAAGGAAAAAGGTCATTGTTTGACTAGAGAAACTGCAATTTGACTGCAATTTAAAACAAACAAACCTGTGGACACAGTTTATAAACCCTGAAGTTGTTCCTCCATTCATCCCAGTATACTGTGCCAGTTTCTGAAGAATGGGCTCCTATGAAGTCTCTGAAAGACAAGACTTTTCATATATTGTAAATCATGTAAAGAAGCCATCCCCTGCATCTGTACACTTCAAACTCATGAGCAAAAATACCCCTGTAGTGCGACCTTCCCCTTTCTTTGTAGTCTCTCAAAAAGGCAATGTGAAAAGATCACCTTTCTAATTATAGAAACGGTAAAGAAACTGGGATTCCATGAGACATTATGAGTTTTATTCTGAAACCATTTTAGAAGACTGGCAATGGATCATTGAAAAAAAAAATCAACAGCCGCTCCAAAATCATTTGAAACTGAAACAATTACTCTGGGGCCATAAATGTTGCCAAAGTACTACGAATGGATTTTGGGCAGCCCAATCCTGTCTAGGACCGTCACAGCATGCAAAAGCACATTGCGCTGGACCCTATGCAGGATCGGGTCAGCACCGGTGCAGTTGGAGCACACCTTGGGGGGAAGGGGCATTCATCTCTTTCCCTGGGTAATGCCCCAGCTGCCCCTATGTCTCCTCGGATGTGTGCTGGCAAAATGGCCGGTGCAAATCCAAGGAGCCCATGTAGGGCTTGATAGGCCCAGGACGGGGGGGGGGGGGTAGGATTCAGCAGAGCATGGCGATGAGGATCCCTCCCCTATCCCTGGCCCGGCAGTCCAATCAACCCCTCCCGTTCCAGCCCGTTCCACCCTCCCCACCACCTGCGCAGGACCACCCTGCGCAGGCATACCTCCGTCTGCCGGGAGTGGCTTCTGTCGGGCAGAGAGTGAGCGGCACTGGCCTCTCCGCCACCTACTCTCCAGGTGTTGGAAATGTGCCTTATTGCACGTTTGCAACACCCTAGAGCAGCGGAACAATCGTTCCACCATTCTAGCGCTAGACAGGATTGCGCTGTGTGAATCACACATCCAGCCCACTGCACAACTTTGGATTTAGGTAATAGTGATGAGGAAAAATGTGAGTTATTGTTGAGGGGCCCTATAATTACAGAAGTGATTTAACTGCTGGTTTGTCTGATCTTGCAAATGAAAGAACATGGGGGGGGGGGTTTGAGCTACAGTAGCTGTAATTACATTTCACCAGTTGTAAATTAGCTAACGTTCTGTTGTTCAAGTACATGACTGACTCCAATGCTTAACATTTCTAGGAGCATAATAATGAAAAGTCGGGAAGGTGCAGAAACAATGCACAGTCCCACAGCCTCCCCAAACTCTTCATTTAGCTGTCTCTGTAAACATGCCAGGTTGCTATAGTTATTGCCACTTCAGAATTTCTTCTTCTTTTTTTATGGTACCTCTGAAATGCAGTACAGAACACTTCCTTTGCCCCAAGCAAATGTGCTGATGAGAGCCAGCATTGAGGTATAGCTGAAGAACACAAATGGACTTTTGAAAACACACTACTATAGGATAAGGGGGAGTGGTCTGGGATGACCTGATGCTGTGGCCCTTTAATAAGAAAACTAAGGATGCAGGAACATGATTGGTGCATGGAAAGGAAACCAGTGGAAGCCCCTTGAAAGCTGCTGTTAGTCAAATTGCCTTTATCATTAGGGGAATAGCTTTAAATATGGCAATTTGATATATATATATATGTAGGGATCTTTAGATCAGCTATACCAGAGTTGGGTTTCACAGAATTCAGTTTTAAATAATATTGAGGACACACATGGTTACTTTTCCAATACCTTTACTAGATAGTCAGATTCATACAAAAAATACAATTCAATATGCAGCAATTCAATCACACCCACAGCATACATATCTAGGAAACTTAGGTAGAAGTACAGAGGTTTAGCAGGTTTCTTGATTGTACATGGGTGATATTTACCATTCCTGGAGAGTAGGCCTTGACTGCAATGCTGTAGTAATTGGCACAAGCCAGTAGAATGAAAAAGGAGGAAGAAACAAATTGGCTCTGAACTCAGCAGCCTGTAGAGTGACTGAGAAGTCAAGTTAAGAGTGGGGGGGAGGGGGAAGAGGGAGGGGGCTGGTGCCAGAGGGCACGCAGAGAAGAAGAAAAGTTCAGGAGGCAAGGGGGTCCAGAGAGAGAGAGCAAAACTGGCAGCCTGCCTTCTTATGCCATATGTACAGAGGAGGAGTTTGTGGCTCTTACGCTGCAAAAAGGAAATACCTAATTTGGGCTAGAGGTACACCTGTGGGTGGAGACACACTTAATGGGGAAGGGGAGGAGGGAGAGGGCAGATGGCTTCCATTGTTGCTGGAGATGTGGATTGGCCTGCTCTGGGCCAGACATTGTTGAATGTTAGCATATCTTTTGTGTGTCTTCTTCCTGGCAGGCTAGTCACTTAGCAAGTCTTTGCAGAGGGGGGAAGGTAATGGAATTTTGCCTACGTGCAGTGAGCATTTGGGGTAATGGCATCAGAAATGTGGAAGGCTGCTCAGATTCTTCCCTCATGCTTCTTGCTTTCTGGGGACATCCTTTTACAGCCTGACTCTTGGCACAGGAACACAAGCGGTGTGGCCCTCGCATTGTGTCCAGTCTGGCCCAAGTTCCATTCTTGCTCACAAACCATTTCAAAAAGCCTCATGGCAACAAGCATTTTTAAAAGTCTTTTTGGCAACAGTTCTCATTTTGAGAGGTCATGTGGCAACACTACTTTGAGCATTCCGAAGGAGAAGCAAAATGTTTTATCTACCTTTGTAAACATAGGCCAGGTTGGGTGATTCTCATACTTGGTTGCTCTTCCCTATGCTTAGTTGGGAGTTAGAGCATGTTTTCCCTCTTTACCCACCCAACATGCTTAGGCTTACCAGATTTTTGAGCCCTTAAACTGGGACACCCCCCCCCCACAATTAATTAATTATTTTTTTAAAAAAAATTAATTTAAAATTAATTAAACAGTAAAAATTAAAAACCAATGCAATATTAAAAAGTGAAGAGGAGGCGCGAAGCACCCCCTCTTGCCGCGTGAAGCGCGGACGCAAATTTATTTAAGCCACAAGCTCAATAAATAAATAAGCACTTTAAAAAGCCATTTTTAAACAAATTAATTAAATTGACTTACCTTCTCCAGTTGCCGCCGTCATCGCCACTAAGCTACTGCAGCTGCTTCTCCAGCCGGGCCGGGCCAGGCCATGCTCACCCAGCTTGTCCGCTCTCACTCCCAGAGCGGCGAGAGCGGGTGATCTGAGGGAGAGCCGCCGCTCTCACTGGCTGCCGTTGCTCCGAGCTTGGAGCAACGACAGCCAGTGAGAGTGGCGGCTCACCCTCCAAGCTGGATCGCCCGCTCTCGCCTCTCGGAGCGAGAGTGGCGAGAGGCGAGCCGCCACTCTCACCGGCTGTTGTTGGCGCCCCAAAATCGGGACTGTCTCGGCCAAATCAGGACGAATGGTAAGCCTAAGCATGCTCATCTTCCCTTATGGTACTGGACTTCAATGCACAAGTGTAACATTCAAAAAGGACATACGTACATACAATTTAATGCCTATAGGCCCGAATCATGTCTTCATTTCCCAGAGCTTATCTGATATATTGACAGTGCTATTTGGCTATTCACATGTTGCTTTTATATGTGTATGTCCTATTATTTGAATGCTCAACCCCAGAAGTGTAGCAGGCATCGTGCCAGCCGCCGCCCCTCGTGACGCTGATGTCACTCACCCCGCCCCCGAGTGACGTCAGCCAGAGCCAAACGTCCCTCGGGAGTTGGGAGGGAGGGGGCAGGCGCCTTCTGCAGGCTCCTCCGAGCCATTCCACCGGGTTCTCTGCCGCCACCGCCCAGACTGCCTGCGCCGTCGGTATGATCCCCCCGCATCCAGTTTGATGCCCCTCCTGCTTGCTGCCCAGGGGCAGTCCGCCCCATCCCATCCCATCCTACCCCTCTGCTCATCCCCACACGTGGACATTAGGTGGCATTGGAGGGAGAACAGATGTTGGGGAGGCAGGGAGGGAAGGTGTGCTCTCGTTTTCCACTGTAGACAAAGAAACTATTTGTTAAGAGTTAGCATTTGATCATGCCATTATACGATGGCTTTGCAGCAAATTTTCCAGTATCAGAATTATTATCCCTTGGTATCATTCTGTATTGGTTTTTCTATTCCACCTTTCTTCCATGGTGGAACTCAAAGTGGCATAAATAGGGTTCCCAGGCGGTCTCCAATCTCAACACTGATCGAAAGATACCTACCTTCCACGATTACCTTGGAGTCTCCAGGAATCAGCATCAAACTTTAGGTGACTACCAAAAGCAATCCTGGAGATATTAACAGGGCCTCCATGAATTTCCAATATTACATTAGGTTGGAAAAATAGCTTCAGTCAGAGTTAACAATCCTACACTGACGTTCTTAGGTTCAGAAAATTTGCTCTGCCATATGCCTTCGGACCACTCCCTGGAAGTCAAAGCCTGGTTGCAATGGAGAACAGAGATGTCCACATGTTATAGCTTTTCGTTTAGGTAAGGGAAGTCCGTTGTACAACGAGCTTTGAAATATCAGGTTTTGCATTTAAATCCATGCCTGCCACATTAGCTCACAGAACGTTCTGTTCTGAATTCGGATGGAATGACTGTCTTGGCTTAGTGACAATGGTGTAGTGGTAACTTTTGTAGTGTAGGAGCTCATCATTACACCCCCATAGCCACACCCCATAGCACACCCCACTAAGACTATACAACAACTCAACTTTAAATTTCTTCATTCGAGTGTTGTGTTAACCAAGTTCCATCCAACCAAACCCCCCCCCCCCCTTTTACTGGCCATTTGACTTGGAAGAAGGGAAGGAATAAAGAAGAAAGGAAAGAAGCAGGCAGGCAGGCAGGCAAGCAACACAAACTCGCACAAACTGGAGCGGAGGAATGTTGTTCTCAAAAGTAAACAGAAACTTTTGCAAAAAGCTATCTCTGAGAAGAGAAGAGGGGAGAAAAGGAACAAACAAGAAAGGAAAGGGAGACAAACACACAAAACGGGATGTTTGTTTTCCAGGAAAGTGCTGCCAGTTGAGGCGAGGGAGAATCAGTTGAAGGAAATAAAGCAGGCAAGAAAACAAATGCAGTGTGAGGAAAGGGCTGCCATGCTCATCTGCTCAGAGAATTTGAACTGCCTGCAGCAGACACAGAGGCTGGCATGGCAGGGGGACGGGGGAGACCCGAACCAACAGAGAGTCAAACAGGGAGGGGGAATCTGCTTGCTCTGTGAGATGAGTTTGTGCCTGCCCAGCTGTTCTTGTGAAGGAGCAGGAAAAGGACTCTGCTGGAAGCTGCCTGGAGAGAAGAACGCTGACAATGAGACCATCAGGCACGCAGACAGCAAGCACACACTGCTGCAGCTGCTTCTCTCTCTCCTGGGCTGTTTGTCCTGCTGCCATTCAGCTGACCTGCTCAGACATGCGCAGAGCTCACCAGCGGGGCAGGCAGGCAGTGAGGGCAGGGCAGCTGTAGAGCCGCTGTTACAGAGAAGCTGCTGGAAGGGAGATTTTGCTTCCTCGGCAAGGGTGCTGCTCTATGCAATAATTTTGACTCGCATCATTGTCAGGTCAGCCCTGGAACCGATCTTTCAAAGAATTAAATCCCCAGTGTCCCGGTCCGTTGCCAAGCTTTGATATTTGTTTCAAAGATTACTAGTACAAGAAGTTCTGGTGCATTTTCAACTCAAACTTTTGCAGAAGGATGAATAGATCCTCCAAAGCAGTCAAATCTCAGACCCTCTTCACACCCAGATACAGAATTTCAAATTAAGGATGGCGCATACCCATGAGTAAACCCAAGCAAACTACATAGGAGAAATGGTGCAACTTGCTTTCGGCAAGGCTTTGCATTTCCTTCTCTAGGATGCCTGGCTGTTCAGACAGAACTGGCAACTTTTTCCTTTTAAAAAAAGCCCTGCACATCAGGCATTGGGTCCCTTCTCACTGCAACATAGGAAGGAACTGCAGGCAATCTTAACTGGGACACTGTCTTGATTCAATTTCTTTTTTATACCCCACTCCAGGTACCAAATTGTCCTGTTAAATAATTTATTAATTCCAATTGGGCATCACCCCACTCCCTTTTAATACAATTTCTATCTGAACATGTTTTCCCAATGTCCGCTTTGACTGATAGTACCACTCCCTTCTCAAATAGTTAATGCTGTGTGCAAAAAAGAAATCTGAACTCAGATGGACAGTTAACAAAATGTCAGCCCATTCCAACCCAACTCCTCTCCAAGTCAGGCATAAGTGTGGCCTAAGTGCAGCCTAAGTTAGGCAGAAGTTATGCCTGAGGTAGGTCAGAGTTATGCCTGAGTTAGGCAGGCTGCAGTTTCTGTGGCCCAGCACCACCCCAGGATCCAGGCAACACTTACCTCCCAGGCAGGCAGGCTCTTCTCCAGGCTCCGTGTCTGGCTCAGGCATGTGCAGGCCTCTGTCTGCATGTGTCAGCGTCCATCCATGGCAGCTGCCACAGGGTCTGTCGCAGCCCGGTCGCAAAGGGGCTGACCGCAGGCAGGGGGGTTGCGCCAGTCATGTGGTGGGCGCAGGGCAGGTGACAGGTGAGCGAGGTGCCTGAGCCCAGCTGCCACAGGGCACCCTGTGCATCAGCCACCTGCTGCAGGGGAGAGTGGCCGTCCCCTCCCTCCTGCAGAAGGCGATGCCACCCCCAAGCCACATTGAGGCTGCACTGGGGGGTGAGAGGGGGAGGGAAGGGAAGGGGAGGGGGGTGGGAACGTCACACACAAGGGGGGTCTCATGAGGACTGGAACTGCCTCTGACATGACTCGCCTGTGCGTTGCCTGAAGCCCTGGGCCTCCAAGGCCGGGGCAATGCCCACAAAGAAGGCATCCCGGCGTGCCTGCTGCTCTGTGCCCCGGCCAAGACCAAGAGATGCCTTGGGCTTGTCTGCTGCGAGCGTGAAGGGCTCACACAGCTCATCACACCCCCAGATGGGGCGACAACGGCGCCTCACGGCAGGCGCTCTAGCAGGGTGGGGGGTGGCCAGCAGCCATCATCAGGGAGTGGGAGGAGAGGCAGACACACAGGCAGGCAGGCAGGGGGTGCTGGGGAGGGGCATGGGTGGGTCAGAGACAGACAGACAACAAGGCTGGTGGGAGACAGATTCCGAGAGAGGGGTCTGCAGAGACCGATAGGGACACAGGGGGCGCTCCGCAGATGAAGGTGATGCATAAACAGGCGCCTCTTATGCAGACAGACTTTGGGCGGAAGTGGCTGCATTACGGGCGGACCTTCGACAGAGGCGCCTGCATTACGGGCGGACCTTCGACGGAAGCGCCTTCATTACGGGCAGACCTTCGACGGAGGCGCCTGCATTACGGGCGGACCTTCGACGGAGGCGCCTGCATTACGGGCGGACGCCCTGGCTGTCACTGTTTGCCTGCCTGAGAGGCCCCCCTGACTCCCCCCTCCCCTCTGTGCCATGGGGGTCTCGCAGCGCCCCTGCTGGGTTCTCCCAGGAAAGGCCGTGGCAGTCCCTCGATGGGACTCATGTAGGGGCTTCAGTGCTGGGGGGGCTGTCTGTGTGTGTGTGGGGCAATGCTTGTGTAAACACTGGGCCCATACGTTTCACTGGGGCTCTGCCCGAGGGGCATCTTTATTGTTCTGGAACGTTAGCAGAGATGGCGAGGCTGCCAGGAGTAGTCACAGCAGCCAATCAGAAAGCAGCAGCAGCACACCTGCCCCATGGACCTGGACATGCAGGCTCTTCCCCTGTGGAACCACAGCCTGCTCCATAGAAAGGGGAGGGGCAGCAAGAACAACAGCCACGGAGGTGGAGCAGCAGCAGCACCGGCCGCTGAGAAGGGTTGCAGGGCTGGCTCCCTGACCTCTGGCAGCATCGACAGATGACAGTAGGGCAACCAGACTGCAGCCCCAGGGGTGCTCCCAGGAAGGTAGGTGATAGTGGACGTTCCTGGGGAGACAAAAACAAGGGGGAGTTATATGTCAGCTGGTGTGTGGTAGCAGTCGCCATTGAAGACAAGCCAGTGTGTCCGTTGCAAAAGCCTGCAGGGAGAGAAATAAAACACAGCTGATAGGTGTGACACACATAGCATGGTCTGAGCTGCTTACCTGGGTGTAAGGAGAGCATGGTCCTGTAAGGGGAAAGGGTCAAAGAGAGAGACAACAACACAACTTGGGGGTCACAACCATGGCAAACCTAGCAATACTGACCTGGCAGTAGACCCTGTGGAGAAAAGGGGGGGGGAAACAGCTGGTGTCTACATAAGGCTAACAGTTCCACACTTGTGGCATTGTCTGCTCACATGACTACAGGCAGCAATCAGACACAACAGTGGTAAAGAGGCATGTATCCTATATATCATAGCAGGCAAAGCAGGCAGCTATGAGACAAGACATTGGTAGAGAGGCATATCATGGCAGGCTATGCAGACAGCTATGAGACAACACATTGGTAAAGAGGCATGTATCCTTCCTATATTTCTAAATGCAAAGAGGCAGCAGTCAGACCACATGTCAGCACAAACCCTGCTCTTACCTGCTGGTGTTGTTGCCTGTGGGGGGGGGGAAGAGGCTGGGAGAAAGACATGGGTTAGCAAACACTTGCATGGAGGCAGCTGCCCAGGCACAGCTGTAAACAGGTTGGCCACAGCCAGAACAGCCCTCTCTGCCCTAGAGGGAGGCAGAGAGGAGAAGAGGGGTGTTTGTGAATTTTGCCCTCCACCGACAAAGTCCCACTTTGTGGCTGTGGGGGACAGAACCCCACGCCACGTGCTCAGAGAGAGAGAGAGTGACTGGAGGTCTGGGGCTGGGCTTTTGTGGGAATGAGGCTGGGTGGGGCTGGGTGCTGATAGGCTCCCTATCTTAGGCATAACTCTGTCGGTTTCCAGACCTAGCAGGCCCAACTCCGTCCTAACTCTGACCTAACTCAGGAGTAGGGTGTTAGAAATTTTCAGGAGAGGGCTGGCTTAGGTAAGGTAAAATGGCTCCTATGGGTCTCCTCGAATTTGGGTCCACCTTTTTGGTCGACCTAAATTTTGTGTCAGCATTTGCGTTGGAGGGGGCATGTCTGTGCTTGCCAGGGTCTGGAGTCCAACGTTAATTGGTTGCCGCCCCCGTTACACCCACGGTCCGCCCATGTTCCGCCCACTTTTAGGTCAACTTTAGGTCTGACTTGGGCTGCTTAGCCCTTGGGTTGGAATGGGCTGTGTATTGCTTTACAAGCAACCCTTAACACCATAAATCCTCCCCAAAACAGAAACCCTTCTCCAAAGCACAGTCTTGCAAACAGAAACAACAGTCTCTTCAACAGAAATATGACAGTCGCTGCTATCTTCCTTCTGTCCAGCAAAACCCCAAAGTTTCCTCTCTCCCAAAAAGTCTCCCTCAAACCGGTCTCTTGGGCAGCAGCGTTTTCTCCTTTCTCCATCGGCTTTCTCCAGTCTCTGGTCCAAGGTCACCAGTCCTTTGGCTGTCCAGCAGCATCCCGTCCTCTGGCAAAGTCAGTGAAGTCCCTCAGCTTAGCAGCATTCCATTGTTCCCGAGAGCAAGAAAGATGTCCTGCTCCTACTGATGCTGCTTTTATATCCTTAAATGCCCATTAGTGCTAATTGGGTGCAGCTGCGAGCCACACCCACTGCACTCAAAGTCCCAGCTTCTTCCTAATTAGTAGCAACACCTGTGGGCCATGCCCAATTGCTTTCAGGTGTGCTTCCACCCACACAGCCCTGTATGTTGACTCCTTGCTGCCCAGTCCTGTCAAAGTCCAAGTCTTCATCTGTTAACTCCTTGCTGCCTGGATCTGTCAACAAGGGTCCACTGCTGACACCACACTTGGCTCCTGCCAGTCTTCTGGATTTTCTACAGCAACCCAGATTCCTCCTGGTCTAGGGAATCAGATGATACTAAAGGGCCAATCCCTTGTCACTGTTAAAAAGCTGCCCTATCTGCAACGCTCCCTGAATATGAGAAACATGTTGCTGATACAGACCATCAGACTCCACCTGAGTTGCCAGCGTACCTGCCATTGACTACCTGCCTAACTTCTGCCTGCCAATTACTGCCAGTCTGCTGCATGACTGACTGACACCTGTTTGCCTCAAGGGGTTTGCCTACCCTTTCATCTGAGAGCCTGACTATCCCTTCTCTTGAAAGAATACAAGATGCAAGTGAACGGTTTCTGTGTATCAATTAAGCAAACCTAATGCGTCTTACACACCAGTATGCAAGCTAGTCATCATAACCCAACAGAAACACTCTGGGTGAATCAGAGTGGCTTTGTTTTCTCTGCTGGTTTTAAGAAGTCATAAAAGTGCAGATCTGAAATGAACACTAATGATTTGCATCCAATGCCTTTGGAGACAATAGGAGTCTTTTTACTGTTGCAAGAATGAAAAACGGCAAAACAAAATTTCAGGTAACACAAAATTATTCATGACAGTTTGAGTCTAAGAGTGGCTTGTGAGTCATTCCCAAAGATGCACATAACAATGCAAAATTGGCAATGAAATGGCCAATGGTGAGCAAAGTGATACACGCTGGGGGAAAATGAGTCCTAGCTACACTTAGATCCAGCTGCGTTCTGCATGAGTTACTATAGTTTGAGAGACAGATCTTGGAGTCATGGAAAGCTTCCTGAAACCTTTTAAGTAAGTAAAGGTTGACTTGCAGCCATCAAAGCTCTGCAAAAAATAATGGTGAATATTACAAATAAATAAATAAAATTACACCCCACAGTTCCCCTGCACTTCCTCTTTTAGACAAAAAGCTATCCTCTGGGCCACATTCTAGCCCATGAACCAGCCAAGCCAAGCTCAGAAGTCTCCAGGTGATTATAGCAGCAGTTCTCAGAACTGACAGCTACCGTTGGTTCTGTTAGCCAGTCACCGGGGTTTTTTATTATTTATTTATTTTGGCCCCCAAAATGCTTATTTTAAAATAATTAAGTGCCTTACTGTGCCACTGCCACCATTTTTTGCCACTGTTTTTCTTCATCCAGTGGCCAATTGCTCTTCGCAGCCGCCAAAACTGCCCCCCCCCCCCGCTGCTGCTTCATCTTCATTCCAGTGGCTGACTGCTTCTCACGGCCACCAGGAGTTTGCCCCCCTCCACCGCCACGTCTTCATCCCGGCGGCCAACTGCTCTCTGCTGCCACTGGTACTCTTCTGAGCCTGGCCAGCCACTGGCCAGATTCCTCGTGCGCTTGCAAGACTTGCGCATGTGCACAACTCTTTTAAAGTTTTTTTTTTTAGCTTTTAGAGCATTGTGCGCCTGTGCAGGAAATATTTCCCGGTTTCAGGGGCCAGCTGGGATGCCTGGGCTGACCAGGATGGGACCCGGGACGGATCCCTGAAACCGGGACTGTCCTGGAAAATATGAGATGGATGGTAAGCCTGCGTATGGGCCTTTTATGACAGTGGACCAAAGTATTCCATTGTTGTCAAAGGCCCAGTAATGGTATGAACATCATGCATACCACTGCTGAGTCAGTTGCAGCTGCTCCTGCAAGGCAGCAACAGCTTTGTACCCCCACCACAGCTGAGCCAGGGCTGCACTGACTCCGGTAAGTCAGCTGTGGGGGCGTGTTGTCGGCAGGGAGGGGAAGGGCAGGGGGAGTTTCAGGGTGAAAGGGAGAGGGGTGGATCCTGGCAGCACCAGTGACTGCCAGGATCCTATCCCCTTTCTAACCCAACCCGCCCCCTCATTCTCCTCAGATGTACGCCAACTATGTAGCTGACATAGGTCCAAGGAGACTCATAGGCCACCAGAAGGCCTACACAGAGGTAAAAATATTTTTACTTAACTTTGGCAGGCCTCCTGATCGCCTCTCCCCTCACTATTGGATGCAGTGCATGCTCTGTCAGTGCGGCTTCATCGTCGTTAATGGTGGGGGATAGGATTGGGGCCCTAATGCTATAAGCCCCTTCTCCGCCAAAGTTTTCTCCCTCTTTGCTCTGACACTTCTCTTTCAAAGGAATTCCTCTCTCCTCTCCTCATTTCTCCTCCTTCCAACCGCTCTCTTCAGGGCTCCACTGTTGTGTGGAGGTTTGCTATATAATTCCCCCTGTTTAGATTAAGTGAGTGAGTGTGAGCTAATTTAGATAGACCCAGTTTGAACTCCCTTTTTTGTTTCAGTTCAGGGGTGGGAGACTGGTGGATCTGGGTGGAATGAGCGCATGTGGGATCCCATTCTTTTTCTGGCCCAGATCCACCCCCGAACTTTCCTCTAAAGCTGGCGTATGTCTGAGGAGACCCATTGGAGACCAGGCGCAGGCTGCCAATGGAGAGTAAGTCAAAACATTTTGTACTTGCCTCTCCTCGATTTTCTTGCCAGCCCATATCATGCAGTGTGCGCTCCATCAGCATCACTGCAGACTGTGGGCCAGCCAAGGGTAGCATTGGGCACTTAGAGTATAGCAGGCATTTTTGGGAGATGACTTTAAATTTGTTGATATGATGATGACACTTAATACAGTTATTTATATGTGCTTTATGGTTATTTATGAAAATGTTGCATATGCTAATATTGTGAAAGAAAAAATGACATTTTCTTTAAAGCAAGAAAAGAGATGCGAAGTATTCTCAACTGTCAACGCAGATCAGCCTTATCTGCACATCTTAACCTCTTAATGTTGGTGTTTGTTAATATTCAAAATGACTGTAGTGCTGCTAATACACTCATATTTCTATATCTCTTTCACAGCATGAGGGCCATGAATATAGTCCTCGCTATTATGCAGATGGCTTGGTCCAAAAGCTCCGCTTAATGCACTGAGATGAGCTAGTTGACATTCACCCTCCTACTCAATCAATGACTAGAAGTGACTTCCAAGTGTTAGAATTGCTGTGTTTTTTGTTTCAGCCGCCAAAGTGATTCTGAATAACCCCAAGCAGACACTACAAACAGAATGTTACTCAGTTTGGAGCATATTTAAAACAGACACTGCTCTGGGAAATGAAGCAGGAACAGTCTAATTGCCCTTTCATACATAGCTAACACAGGGTCCCTAATGCACCTTTTGTTGTGTCTAACATCTGTTGATTTTGGATGGAGATCCCCATCCGCATCTACATGAAGAAATGCAGCCTCAGTTCAATGGAGCCCCAGTTCAATGAGCATCATGATGTAAAGGTTCGTCCAGGTGTGCATCAGCGGCATGCATGCAATACTGTTTCCAGATGTGCATATCATCTTTGCTGTGTCAGTATCAATAGATTTCATCCAATCATTTATACTTGCACTTAGTCTGAAGCAAACAGCACAAATGAAAATGTGAGAAGGGGCATATGGACAACAAAAGTCCATAATACTTTTGCAAAATGTTGTCTTACTCATTTCCAGCGCCTGGAGTCAACACAACCACCAGACAAATTGTGCAGTCTCCCAGTTTTTTAGAATCTTTATGAATAGGACACAGACACCAATTGCTATTGGGCACTGCAAAGAAATGGACAGAAACTGAAGAGATAAATTCAAAGGAGCTCTGTAACAAGCAGGAGTGTTCAACATTGCTACGCTCTTAGAACGTTAAATATTCTACAACATTGGGAACTGCCATGGGAACTGCACCAATTCCTGGGATACCATTGCAAGCATACGTCCCTGATGTTGTTACATCGAGGTAAGGTTTGGGAAAAGGACAGGAGACAGTAGGTGTGATGGGGGAATCTCTGCGAGCAGGAAAGCCGCCAACCCCACCATGGTCCAGATTGCTTCTTTTATTTATTTATGTATAATTTATTTAAGAGAGTGTTACACTTTTAAAGCTAAAAGCCTCATAAGGTGGCAAACAACATAAAAGAAACAATAAAACAATCAAAACATAAAAGCAGGGAAAGAACAATAAAACCAAATAGTATAAAATGATGATAAAATCTAGTAGAAAACCACAATAAAAATTCAGCAGAAACATTTAGCATAAAAACAACCAGCAGTGATAAAACTATATACATACTAGTTTAAAGCCGGATGGAAACCATAAGTCTTATACTGTATTCCTTAAAAGCAGGGAGGGTAGAGATCTGGTGCATTTGGGTAGAGATCTGGTCCAAAACTGCAGTGCCACCATAGAAAATACCCTGTTCCTGGTTCCCACCAATCAGGTATGTGTCAATGGCAGGCCAGAGAGCAGAGCTTGCAAAGCAGATATTAAGGGCAGGCCCAGTAGGTTGATATGGGTGAAGGTGGTCCTTAACCTGGCACAGCCCCAGTCAACACAAGCACAATCTGGCAGCCAATTTTGTGGGTGCAAAAATTGGAGTCACACTACCATGCCATTGGGTCTCAAAGCATGGAGCATCCAAGCAGCCACATTCTAAACCAGTTGAAATTCCTGAACTATCTTCAAAGGCTGCCCCACATAGAGCACATTTCAGTAGTGGGGGTGGATGGATCAAGCCCATGAGGGGGCAGGATTGGCAGTAGCAGCACACACCGAATCTTATCCCCCTTCCTGGACCATTTTCACCTACACAGGCCTCCCAGATTTGCTGGTGTGGATCTCTGAGGAGACCCATTGCAGGTGCTGGGGCTTTACCTGGGGAAAGGGAGCAAAAGTTCCCTTACCATGAGGAGACCTCCAGCCTCCCACTTTTCTGCGCAGGATGCAGTGTTGCCTGCACTGACCTTGCTGCATTGCTGCACAGAAAGTTATGTAGGATTAGTCTGAGGATTGGTCTGAATGCTGGTAAAAAGCATACCTGGCTGGCAACTAATATCAAAGCACCAGAATCAGGAGATCTCCCAGACTACAGACCTGATCCTTCTGGAGGAACGCAACTCCATCTAGAACAGGGAACACCCAGTATCTGGATCAGAAGGCTCCCTGGCCCAGGATACCTCGGCTCGGCTGCATTTCCATTTGCCTTCATCAAGACCAGGACAGGCTCCAGACGTTTGTTCCTGGTATCCACGGCCTCTCAGAAATTAGTTGTTGGCAGCAAGATGTAGAACTGGGTGTCCTCTGCATATTGATGATACCTCCTCAGTCCAAACCTCCATGTGTTCTCTCTGTAAATGTAAATATTAAGTAGCATGGCAGTAAAAATCAGGCCCTGCATAACCCCATAAGCATTATTAGGAGCATGACAGATCTGAATTTCAGAATGAGTTTGGAAAAAAAGTTTATTCCTCTGTTTGTAAAATAAATAATTAATTTTCCCCAAACCTATTCTGAATTGAGCGTGGGGGGGGGGGAAGCCTCACCATCACTTAAGAAAGCAACCTTAATGGTCTTCTTAGAGGTTAAAAGAGAAGATGTCTCAGACTTAATTGACAAAATAAAGATCAATAACAGCCCGGTCCAGCCTAAGGCAACTGCGGTACAATTCAGGCACAATTGCAGCCCAAGTGCTTTAGGCCCGAGTTGTGCCTGAATTGTGCCTGAGTTGGGCTGCAATTGGGACTGAATTGGGTTCAGGCACAATTCAGGCACAACTGCACAATTCAGGCACAATTGCAGCCTAAAAGTGGGCGTGTCGGGGGCGTGTCGGGGGTGTGACGGGGGCGGTTACGAAATTTGGTCCGGTTCCAGACATTGGCAACCCCCTGACACGCCCCCTCGAGCCCAACTCAGGCCCAAAATTTGGGCCAGCAAAAAGGGTGGACCCAAATGTGAGGAGACCCATAGGATCCATTTTACCTTACCTACACCAGCCCTCTCTTGAAAAGTTCTAACACCCTGGGCCCGAGTTGGGACTGAGTTGGGACCGAACAGGTGTGGCCAAACTCTGGACATGGACCCAAATAGTTACCCTATCAGCACCCAGCCCCACCCAGCCTCTCTCCCACAAAAGCCCAGCCCCAGCCCTCCACTCTCTCTCTCTCTCTCTGAGCACGTGGCGTGGGGTTCTGTCCCCCAGCAGCCACAAAGTGGGACTTTGAAAATTTTCTAACACCTCTCTTCTCTTCTCCTCTCTGCCCCCCTCTAGGGCAGAGAGGGCTGTTCTGCCTGTGGCCAAACTGTTTACTCCTGTGCCTGGGCAGCTCTCTCCATGCAAGTGTTTGCTAACCCATGTCTTTCTCCCAGCCCCTCTCCCCCCCCACAGGCAACAACACCAGCAGGTAAGTGCAGGTAAGTGCAGGGGTTGTGCTGACATGTGGTCTGACTTCTGCCTCTTTGCATAGAGAAATATAGGTAGGATACATGCCTCTTTACCAATGTGTTGTCTCATAGCTGCCTGCAATGCCTGCCATGATATGCCTCTTTACCAATGTGTTGTCTCATAGCTGCCTGCAATGCCTGCCATGATATGCCTCTCTACCAATGTGTTGTCTCATAGCTGCCTGCAATGCCTGCCATGATATGCCTCTCTACCAATGTGTTGTCTCATAGCTGCCTGCAATGCCTGCCATGATATGCCTCTCTACCAATGTCTTGTCTCATAGCTGCCTGCAATGCCTGCCATGATATGCCTCTTTACCAATGTGTTGTCTCATAGCTGCCTGCAATGCCTGCCATGATATGCCTCTCTACCAATGTCTTGTCTCATAGCTGCCTGCAATGCCTGCCATGATATGCCTCTCTACCAATGTCTTGTCTCATAGCTGCCTGCAATGCCTGCCATGATATGCCTCTTTACCAATGTCTTGTCTCATAGCTGCCTGTATTAATGTGAGCACACAATGCCATGAGTGTTGAACTGTAACCCTTATGTAGACACCAGCTGTCCCCCCCCTCTTTTCTCCACAGGGTCTACTGACAGGTCAGTATTGCTAGGATTGCCATGGTTGTGACCCCCAAGTTGTGTTGTTGTCTCTCTCTGTGACCCCTTTCCCTTACAGGATCATGCTCACCTTACACCCAGGGAAGGAGCGCAGACCAGGCTATGTGTGTCACACCACTCAGCTGTGTTTGATTTCTCTCCCTGCAGGCCTTTGCAACCGGCACACTGGCATTCCTTCAATGGGGAGTGCTACCACACACCAGCTGCCATGGAACACCCCCCAAGGTGGTCATCCCCCCAGGAATGCCCACTACCACTGACTGTCTGGGGAGCACCCCTCGGCCCGCAGTCTGGTTGCCCTATGGTCGTCTGCCTCGATGCTGCCAGAGGTCTGGGAGCCTGCCCTGCAACCCTCCTCAGCTGCTGCTGCTGCTCCACCTCCCTGGCTGCCTACTTGCTGTCCCTCCCCTTTCTATGGAGCAGGCTGTGGTTCCACAGGGGAAGAGCCTGCGTCTCCAGGCACGCCTGCTGCTGCTGCTGCTACGTTCTGAGTGGCTGCTGTGCCTACCCCCTGGCAGCCTCGCCTGGCCATCTCTGCCAATGTTCCAGAACAATAAAGATGCCCCTTGGGCAAAGGCCCCTTGAACAACATGACCCTAATGTTGCACAAGCACTGCCCCACGCACACAGAGACAGCGCCCAGCACACAAGGCCCTGCATGAATCCCAGCCAGGGCCTGCCACAGCCAGCCCAGGGAGAACACAGCAGGGGGGCTGCCAGACCCTCAGGGCTCAGAGGGGAGGGGGGAGTTGGGGGGCCTCTCAGGCAGGCAACCACTGACAGGCGACGTGGCGCACGTCCGCCACGTCCGTGAAGAGCCCTTTCATCAACCGGGGCTCTCACCCACTCTCGGTCCACCCGTCAACGGCGTCTGTTTCCGCCCGTCAACGGCGTCCATTTCTGCCCTCGGTCTGCCCGTCAACGGCGTCCGTTTCCGCCCGTCAACGGCGTCCATTTCTGCCCTCGGTCCGCCCGTCAACGGCGTCCGTTTCCGCCCGTCAACGGCGTCCGTTTCCGCCCGTCAACGGCGTCCGTTTCCGCCCATCAACGGCGTCCGTTACCGCCGTCGGTCCATCTGCATGAGAGGCGCCCGTTCCTGCATTGCCTCCATCTGCGAAGTGACCCCTGTGTCCCTATTGGTCTCGGCAGACCCCTCTCCCTGTATCCCTCTCCCACCAGCCTTGTTGTCTGTCTGTTTCTGACCCACCCGTGCCCCTCCCCAGCACCCCCTGTCTGTGTGCCTGCCTCCCCTCCCACTCCCTGATGATGGACGCTGGCATCCCCCACCCCGCCAGAGCGCCTGCCGCGAGGCGCCGACGTTGCCCCATCTGGGGGTGTGATGAGCTGCGTGAGCCCTTCCCGCTCGCAGCAGACAAGCCCGAGGCATCTCTCGGTCTTGGCCGGGGCACGGAGCAGAAGGCATGCCGGGATGCCTTCTTTGTGGGCATAGCCACGGCCCTGGAGGCCCAGGGCTTCAGGCAGTGCACGGGCATGTCCTGGCAGAGGCGGTTCCAGACTTCATGAGACCCCCCTTGTGTGTGACGTTCCCCCCTCCCCCCCATGACTCCCACGTGCAGCCTCAACATGGCTTGGGGGTGGCATCGCCTTCTGCAGGAGGGAGGGCAGTGGCACTCCCCCCTGCGGCAGGTGGCTAATGCCCAGGGTGCCCTGGGGCAGCTGGCACTGGCACAACCTCTGCCCTTCCGCTGACTGTCGCACGCCCAGTGCCTGCAGGCCCACCTGTGGCTGCCCCTCTGCTGCGAACGCTGCAGCAGCTGTGGTAGGTGCACACAGATGAGCTGAGGAGGGGGCTCTTTGCTTCCACAAGACTGACAGCTCCCCACAGGGGCCTGCCTGCCTCTGCGGTAAGTTTTGCCTCGATCCTGGCCCACTGCTGTAGCCTCCAGCCTAACTCAGGCACAGTTGCAGCCTAACTCGGTCCTAGTTTGGGCCCCAATTGGGCCACACTTGGGCCTCAACTGTGCCTGAGTTAGGCTGGACTGGGCCCTCAATCACCAGGCCCGGATGGCATCCACCCAAGAGTTCTGAAGGAACTCAAGAATGAAGTTGCTGACCTATTGACCAAAATATGCAACTTGTCCCTTAAAACAGCCACTGTGCCAGAGGATTGGAGGATAGCTAATGTCACGCCAATCTTTAAAAAAGGAAGGAGGGGGGACCCGGGAAACTACAGGCCGGTCAGCCTAACATCTGTTCCGGGGAAGATGGTGGAAAGTCTCATTAAGGATAAAATCTTAAAATACATAGAAGAACAAGTTCTGCTGAGGGAGAGTCAGCATGGCTTCTGCAAGGGGAAGTCTTGCCTCACAAACCTGTTAGAATTTTTTGAAAAAGTCAACAGGCATGTGGATGCGAGCAAACCCGTGGATATTATATATCTGGATTTTCAGAAGGCGTTTGACACGGTCCCTCATGAAAGGCTCCTGCGAAAACTCCACAGTCAGGGAATAAGAGGGCAGGTCCTCTTGTGGATTAGGAACTGGTTGAAGACCAGGAAACAGCGAGTGGGAGTCAATGGGCAATTTTCACAATGGCGAGAGGTGAAAAGCGGTGTGCCCCAAGGATCGGTCTTGGGACCGGTGCTTTTCAACTTATTCATAAATGACCTGGAGTTGGGGATAGGCAGTGAGGTGGCCAAGTTTGCGGATGACACTAAACTTTTCCGGGTGGTAAAGACCAGCAGAGATTGTGAAGAACTACAGAAGGATCTCTCCAAACTGGGAGAATGGGCAGCAAAATGGCAGATGCGCTTCAATGTAAGTAAGTGCAAAGTGATGCACATTGGGGCAAGAAACCAAAATTTCACATATACGCTAATGGGTTCTGAGTTGTCTGTGACGGATGAAGAGAGAGATCTTGGGGTGCTGGTGGACAGGTCAATGAAAGTGTCGACCCAGTGTGCGGCGGCTGTGAAGAAGGCCAATTCCATGCTCGGGATCATTAAAAAAGGGATTGAGAATAAAACGGCCAATATCATTATGCCTTTGTACAAATCGATGGTAAGGCCACATCTGGAGTATTGTGTCCAGTTCTGGTCACCATACCTCAAAAAGGATATAGTTGAATTGGAAAAGGTGCAGAAAAGAGCGACCAGAATGATTTGTGGGCTGGAGCACCTCCCTTACGAGGAAAGGCTACAGCGTCTGGGGCTTTTCAGCCTAGAAAAAAGGCGCCTGAGGGGGGACATGATTGAGACTTATAAAATTATGCATGGGATGGAGAGAGTGGAGAGAGGGAAATTCTTCTCCCTCTCGCACAACACCAGAACCAGGGGACACGCACTAAAATTGAGTGGAGGGAGAGTTAGAACAGACAAAAGAAAATATTTCTTTACCCAGCGTGTGATTCATCTGTGGAACTCCTTGCCACAGGATGTGGTGATGGCACCTGGCCTAGATGCCTTTAAAAGGGGTTTGGACAAATTCATGGAGGAAAAGACCATCACAGGTTACAAGCCATAAGCAACCTCCTGGTTTTTTAGAAGTGGGTTTTCTCTGTGCCAGGTGCAAGGGAGTGGCGACTGGACACAGGTATCTTGTTGTCTCGTGTGCTCCCTGAGGCATCTGGTGGGGCCACTGTGTGACACAGGAAGCTGGACTAGATGGGCTTTTGGCCTGATCCAGCAGGGCTCTTCTTATGTTCTTATGTTCTTATGTTCTTCTGTTAAAGGCTCTCAGAGTCTCTTCTCAGACTTCCGTTGCAATTCTTCCTTTCCAGAAAGACTGATCACAGAAGTTCCCCTCTGCTGGTTTATCCTTTTGTCCTTGCCCCTTCGTCCCCTTCCCGATTCATCACAGCGCCTTCAGCAGAACTACGTAAAAGCAACTAAAGCAGCAGGAAGCCATACATTTTCCTGATCAGGCTGCCTGCTGAGCCCAAGTGATTTCAAAACACAGCTAACATTTGAGAGCAGAGAAAACACAGTGGGAGGATGCCATTCTGTGGCAATCACCACAAAGCTGGTCTGGAACACTCAGCCGGATTACCGCTATTGAAGGAGCAGAACCCTCCTAGTGGCTCAGATCTTTTCCCCGGCAGGCTCCTGTTGTCTCATGCACCTCAGGCAGGATGGCAGAGAAGCATGTCATTAGTACTGGAGACATGCGACCACCCTCCTGATCAAAATGCTGCAGGTGCTCTTGACTTGGAGAAAGAAGTCCCGGAGGCATCCCGAGGAGAAAATGTTGTAGTAATGGGTGACTTCAGTTACCCTCACACAGACTGGATATATTCAGATTCAGTCCATAACAAAGAGAGGAAAGTTATACGTCACAGTGCCATCCTATGCCTCTTTGCTCAACAGTCCATCCCGTTGAGTCCAATGGGACTCCCTAGCAAGTGTGTTTAGTGTTGTGGCCTAAATGATGGTGTCTTAGAACTGTTGGTCTCGGAAAAGACCAGGGGGAGGTGACCCTAGACTTAATCCTATGTGGCACCCAGGACCTAGAGCAAGATACAAGTGTGGACTGCAGCTTGGGAGATATCCTGGTTCTGCCGCTGTCCCTAGGATATGTTAGTTGCCAGGTGTGCTTTTTAACCAGCTTTGGCTTGTGCACCAGCTGCAGACCCAACTGGAGAGAGAGGACCTAGCCAGTCATTCATTGGTCACATCCAGGTTAGACTTCTGTGATGTGCTCTATGTGGGGCAGCTGCAGTTTGAACCAGTTGACATTTCTGAATTATCTTCAAAGGCTCCCTGGTTTACCAGCAGTGGGCAGTGGGTGGCAGTGGCAGAAGGCAGCTCCTCCCACCCTCCCCATTGATGAAGCACGTGATCTGCCACAGCTGAGGGGCATCAGAGGGTCAGCCCAGCTGGGTGGGCCTGATGATGGGTGTGCCTGACCTGGCTGACCTCAACACCACCCCTAGGGCAGGGTAAAGACAAGGAGAAACCACACAAGCTAGTTTAGCATCCAGACACTGCCCAAGGAGTGTCAAACACAAGCCATCGATCAGTGACTTTTCTTGCTTGCTTTGCTGGGCCCTGCGATGGAAGGGAAAGGTTTTCATAATGTAGCACCAGTTCAGTCGGATGACTCCAGTGGTCTGTAAACATGTTATTTACTGTCCATAAATGCTCTTTATTAATCCCAAAAGGAAGCCAGGGAGTTTAAAGCATCCCTGCAACAACATAATTTCCATACTAGATAAACATCCATAGCTCACTGTGTATTATGGAGGAGACCAATTGGCTAGCTAGCCTCTGTACGCACACATATTTCCGTAACTGGATCTGTTGCTCCTTTAATTTCAATGTGGCATAGTAAAACATCTTGTATCTGCATGCTCCTATGCTTTCCAACCTTGGTGTACCTTCAGTTTTTGCAGCAAATAGATAGTTACACAGTTGATGGTCAGCCATAAGCATCTCCTCTCCTCTTACCTCTGATGGGCAAATTAACGTTCCAGAGGTCAATACTGTCATAGCCCTGACTTTGAGTGACAGTCAGGATTCTGGCTCAGAGGGGGAAGAGCCATTTGGAACCCTGCCACCAGTACTGGCTGTAGGTCCCAGACCTCAACATCAAGCATAATCCAAGCAGAGAGGAGCCCAGGAACATGAACCTGTCAAACTCAGGCCCTCAGCCACAGTTGCTCCTGGACCAAACTCTCCTAAGCACCACCACACTAGGATAAGTCTGATTTAGATAAGTCTGGCTCCCGGGGGTGACGCGGCGGGATGGGGTGAGTACCGGGGGGCGACGTAGCTGTGGGGGGGGGTGACGCGCCTGGGGGGGTGGGGATGATGCAACAGTGGGGGTTGACGCGCCGAGCTGACCGACCCCGCACAGGGTGACGCGCCAGCTCATGACGCCACTGGTGTAGCGGCCTACTAGAACAAGTCATTGTCCCAGGGCCTTGCATAACCTCGTCCAGGCTTGAAACTCCATCAAACATTTGTCAACACAATTTACATTTCTTCAGAATTTAAAGCTGAAACTCTATTTAACAAGCACAATTTGTCTGCATTTTAAAAAGATATCCTTGGAAGACTCTGCAAGTACTTGGGGACTTTCCGGAAAGCTTTGTGAAATATTCATGTCTTCTGTTACATTAATTCCTCTAGGTTAAACATCAACAGTCATCATGGTGCCTCATTTGCTTAGGGGCAGCTTGAAATATTACACTTAGAGCTGCCTGGAAACAGTGACACATTTTATCACCTGCAAAGTTTGTGAAGAAGACAGGTAGCTCCAGAAAGAGTAAAGCAGCACTATGTTTCGACTCTCACCTCCAGAGTGTTGTACTTGGTTGCTGGGAACATCTTGTTCCTGTCCAGAAGGTGTCGTAGCCTTTGGAGAGCACCTGCTTTCCCCTTGACAATGGGTATGCTACAAAAACTGGCCTGGCTATTCATTTGACAATTGCATGGACAATTCCAGTAACAACAATATCATCTATTAAACATATTTTATCCTGCCTTAATGAGGTAGAAAGAGGCAGTCAAGGCAGGCCTTAACATACAAATTGTAAAATATTCACATTAATATGATAAAACATTTTTTTATTTAAAAAAAACACAGTCTGTAATGATGAATAGCAGCAGTGAAAAAATAACTGTGAGGCAGTGTGATGAAGTGCTTACAGCGGAGAGCATTTTTTAATTAATTATTTATTTATTGGGGGCAAGAATTAATTAATTAAATCTACTTGCCTGTTCTGCTGCCGCCGCCATTGCTATCCCCCATCGCCATGCCGTGCCGCCCGTTGTGCCCATCGTTGTGCCGCCCGGTGTCGTGCCATTGCTGCCCATCGTGCCATTGTCTCCCGTCACTGCCCGCCGCCATTGCCGCCCATGCCTATGCCCGCACCCGCACCTGTGCCTGCCCTTGCCGATGCCACTGTGCGACCCGTCGTGGCCATGTCGCCCGCTATGCTCCCGCAGCTCCGCTGCCACCGCTTTTAAACTGAGTTAAAACTTACCTTTTTTTTCTTTCGGCTATCTCGGATCTCGCGAAATCTCACGAGATCCAGTACTGCCTCATGCCCTCATTGGATTTGGGCACCGTCATCTTGGAGCTCGGGTTCCAAGACTGTCCCAGAAATTCCAGGATGGATGGCAAGCCTAACTAAATAGCTCCCTATTCCAAAAGAGCTCACAGTCTAAAAAGATGCAGAAGAACACCAGCAAGCAGCCCCTAGAAATGACACTGTGCTGGGGTGAAAAGAACAGTTACTCTCCCCCTGCTAAATATAAGAGGAACACCAGGGTCTCTAAGAGGAATTTTATCAAGGGGTACAAAGTTTCTTTTGGGCCCCTTCTCAAAGTGGGAGGGGCCAAAACAGGATTGGGGGAGGGCAGCAATAGTAAGAAAAGTCTTCAGAGCCCAGGTCTACCTGGCCAGTCACCATCTTTCACTCTCCACAAGGCCAGTCAAGATCCCAGGAAATTTCTGAGGGCCCTCCTTTTTGGCCCTATAATTTCCCCTTTACCCCCTTCTCATGGGCCCTGAGGAGTGCCATGTGAAAAAGTGCCTCTTTGTCCAGTTAGCAGGGATAGGATGAACTGTATCATATTTTTGAATGGTCCCAACATTAATAGAAAACCAGCACAGCAGGCAAAGGGTTAGGCTAGATTCTTTCTCCCTGGTGTGCTAGCTTTCTATATGCAAGAAATCTATTGCATTAGACAGCACTGAAAAGTCTGAAGTGGTACAGAACACTTTATCACCTCAGCGTAAAGATCAGGCCAGTCTAAAATCTCTCATGACAGAGCACTCAAATAATCCAAAATGGGATCTGGCAGGAAGTCAAAATCCAAGCCAAGTAGCCTAAAGTAGGCAGAACACATATCTGAGGAAAGGACAGAGCACCACACAGCTCGGGAAAGCAGACCAGCCAGCCAGCGGTCTCTTCCGGCTTCATTATGTAGGGCTACCAGGAAGCAAAGGCCGAGCAGGACAAGAGGTGGCTGAGTCTAATTGCCATGACAACCCTCCACGCACAGGTGGAACGCAGCAGGCTGAATGCGAGTCCAGGCACTGGGAGTCTGTGGCGCATTGTGTGAAGTTTCCAACATTGTACATCTTTCTTAGGAAGAAAATAGCATTTTAGCCAATTCATTCTCCACAAACAAAGTATGTTTATGTCATGTTAAAAAAAAAGTCCTGGTGATTTGATAAACCCAATTTATGTCCTAGGCCATGTCTAGGAGGAGAATAACACTGGAATTATGACTGCTAGAGGGGAACAGGGAATATAGCAATGGGTATTAGAGACTGTGGCGAAATGAATTTTGCTTTTGGTTTGGTCTGAATGGAGCACTTCTTTGTTCTGTGCTTTATCTGACTTGTATTTTAAACGTAACATGTCCTTTTCATTGCATACTTTTAAATAATTGGATGTATTGTACCTATGTTTCTGTCTACACCACCTTGGGGGCCCAGCTGCTGAAAAAGTGGGATAAGAAATAAATACAAATAAACACATTTGAAATGCAGTAAATAAATAAATATGTGCTGGATCTCATGTTGCAAGTACTTATAAAAATGTATGTACAGGAGAACACAGCAGAAAGAACTTGTGCTGTGTAACTTTGTTTTGCATTCTATGCGCTCTTGTTAGGATCCAAACAGCCCTGTCCAGCCCAAGGCAACTGCGGTACAATTCAGGCACAATTGCAGCCCAAGTGCTTTAGGCCCGAGTTGTGCCTGAATTGTGCCTGAGTTGGGCTGCAATTGTGACTGAATTGGGTTCCGGCACAATTCAGGCACAACTGCACAATTCAGGCACAATTGCAGCCTAAAAGTGGGCGTGTCGGGGCGTGTCGGGGGTGTGACGGGGGCGGTTACGAATTTTGGTCTGGTTCCAGACGCTGGAGAGCCCCTGACACGCCCCCTCGAGCCCAACTCAGGCCCAAAATTTGGGTCAACAAAAAGGGTGGACCCAAATGTGAGGAGACCCATAGGAGCCATTTTACCTTACCCACACCAGCCCTCTCCTGAAAAGTTCTAACACCCTGGGCCCGAGTTGTGCCTGAGTTAGGACGGAACAGTTGTGGCCTAACTCTGGAACCGGACCAAATAGTTACCCTATCAGCACCCAGCCCCACCCAGCCTCTTTCCCACAAAAGCCCAGCCCCAGCCCTCCACTCACTCACTCTCTCTCTCTCTCTCTCTCTCTCTCTCTCTCTCTCTCTCTCTGAGCACGTGGCGTGGGGTTCTGTCCCCCAGCAGCCACAAAGTGGGACTTTGAAAACTTTTCTAACACCCCACTTCTCTCTTCTCTTCTCTTCTCCTCTCTCCTCTCTGCCCCCCTCTAGGGCAGAGAGGGCTGTTCTGCCTGTGGCCAAACTGTGTACTCCTGTGCCTGGGCAGCTGTCTCCATGCAAGTGTTTGCTAACCCATGTCTTTCTCCCAGCCCCTCCCTCCCCACAGGCAACAACACCAGCAGGTAAGTGCAGGGTTCATGCTGACATGTGGTCTGACATCTGCCTCTTTGCATAGAGAAATATAGGTAGGATACATGCCTCTATACCAATGTCTTGTCTCATAGCTGCCTGCAATGCCTGCCATGATATGCCTCTTTACCAATGTCTTGTCTCATTGCTGCCTGCAATGCCTACCATGATATGCCTCTTTACCAATGTCTTGTCTCATAGCTGCCTGCAATGCCTGCCATGATATGCCTCTTTACCAATGTCTTGTCTCATTGCTGCCTGCAATGCCTACCATGATATGCCTCTTTACCAATGTCTTGTCTCATTGCTGCCTGCAATGCCTGCCATGATATGCCTCTGTACCAATGTCTTGTCTCATAGCTGCCTGCAATGCCTGCCATGATATGCCTCTTTACCAATGTCTTGTCTCATAGCTGCCTGCAATGCCTGCCATGATATGCCTCTTTACCAATGTCTTGTCTCATAGCTGCCTGCAATGCCTACCATGATATGCCTCTATACCAATGTCTTGTCTCATTGCTGCCTGCAATGCCTGCCATGATATGCCTCTATACCAATGTCTTGTCTCATAGCTGCCTGCAATGCCTGCCATGATATGCCTCTTTACCAATGTCTTGTCTCATTGCTGCCTGCAATGCCTACCATGATATGCCTCTATACCAATGTCTTGTCTCATAGCTGCCTGCATAGCCTGCCATGATATGCCTCTATACCAATGTCTTGTCTCATAGCTGCCTGTATAAATGTGAGCACACAATGCCATGAGTGTGGAACTGTAACCCATATGTAGACACCAGCTGTTCCCCCCCCCCTCTTTTCTCCGCAGGGTCTACTGACAGGTCAGTATTGCTAGGATTGCCATGGTTGTGACCCCCAAGTTGTGTTGTTGTCTCTCTCTTTGACCCCTTTCCCTTACAGGATCATGCTCACCTTACACCCAGGGAAGGAGCGCAGACCAGGCTATGTGTGTCACACCACTCAGCTGTGTTTGATTTCTCTCCCTGCAGGCCTTTGCAACCGGCACACTGGCATTTCTTCAATGGGGATTGCTACCACACAGCAGCTGCCATGGAACACCCCTGTGATTTATGTCTCCCCAGGACTGTCCACCACCACCTACCTTCTGGGGAGCACCCCTGGGCCCGCAGTCTGGTTGCCCCATGGTCGTCTGCCTCGATGCTGCCAGAGGTCTGGGAGCCTGCCCTGCAACCCTCCTCAGCTGCTGCTGCTGCTGCTACATTCTGAGTGGCTGCTGTGCCTACCCCTGGCAGCCTCGCCTGGCCATCCCTGCCAATGTTCCAGAACAATAAAGATGCCCCTTGGGCAAAGGCCCCTTGAACACCATGACCCCAATGTTACACAAGCACTGCCCCACACACAGAGAGACAGCGCCCACCACACAAGGCCCTGCATGAATCCCAGCCAGGGCCTGCCACAGCCAGCCCAGGGAGAACACAGCAGGGGGGCTGCCAGACCCTCAGGGCTCAGAGGGGAGGGGGGAGTTGGGGGGCCTCTCAGGCAGGCAAACAGTGACAGGTGACATGGCGCACGTCCCCCACGTCCGTGAAGAGCCCTTTCAGCAACTGGGGCTCTCACCCACCCTCGGTCCGCCCGTCAACGGCGTCCGTGTCCGCCCGTCAACGGTGTCCGTTTCCGTCCTCAGTCCGCCCGTCAACGGCGTCCGTTTCCGCCCTCGGTCCGTCTGCATGAGAGGCGCCCGTTTCTGCATTGCCTCCATCTGCGAAGTGACCCCTGTGTCCCTATTGGTCTCTGCAGACCCCTCTCCCTGTATTCCTCTCCCACCAGCCTTGTTGTCTGTCTGTTTCTGACCCACCCGTGTCCCTCCCCAGCACCCCCTGTCTGCCTGCCTGTGTGCCTGCCTCCCCTCCCACTCCCTGATGATGGACGCTGGCCACCCCCCACCCCGCCAGAGCACCTGCCGCGAGGCGCCTACGTTGCCCCATCTGGGGAGTGATGAGCTGCGTGAGCCCTTCCCGCTCACAGCAGACAAGCCCAAGGCATCTCTCGGTCTTGGCCGGGGCACGGAGCAGAAGGCATACTGGGATGCCTTCTTTGTGGGCATAGCCACGGCCCTGGTGGCCCAGGGCTTCAGGCAGCGCACGGGCATGTCATGGCGGAGGCGGTTCCAGACCTCATGAGACCCCCCTTGTGCGTGCCATTCCCACCCCCTCCTTCCCTTCTCTCCCCCGCTCACCCCCCCATGACTCCCACGTGCAGCCTCACCGTGGCTTGGGGGTGGCATCGCAGTCTGCAGGAGGGAGGGCAGTGGCACTCCCCCCTGCGGCAGGTGGTGAATGCCCAGGGTGCCCTGGGGCAGCTGGCACTGGCACAACCTCTGCCCTTCAGCTGACTGTCGCACGCCCAGTGCCTGCAGGCCCACCTGTGGCTGCCCATCTGCTGCAAACGCTGCAGCAGCTGTGGTAGGTGCACACAGACGAGCTCAGGAGGGGGCTCTTTGCTTCCACAAGACGGACACCTCCCCACAGGGGCCTGCCTGCCTCTGCGGTAAGTTTTGCCTCGATCCTGGCCCACTGCTGTTGCCTCCTGCCTAACTCAGGCACAGTTGCAGCCTAACTCGGTCCTATTTTGGGCCCCAATTGTGCCACAATTGGGCCTCAACTGTGCCTGAGTTGGGCTGGACTGAGCCCAAAGGTTCCCAGCTGTCGTCTTTTCAAAAATGTAAATTTCTAGTCCTTATGATTCCTGGGATAAATTTGAACACATTGGACTGGAAGAGGTTAAAGCTCAACTCAGCCAGTCTCCAGGGAGGCTTTAAACTAATCCCCAGGAATAACAGACAAGACTAGACTGTCGCTTTCTTTGTGCCACCATTCAAAAGTGAATATCTAACAGTGAAGGTGAGAGAAGGTTAATTGTTCTTTACTGATGGCATTTTGTTTTCTCCTTTTTTTTTTTTTTTTTTTTGCTGGGCTGTAACTCACAAACCGATCTGATTAGATGTGCTAGAAAAGTCTTTAATAAGTCCTTTTCTGAAAAAGACAAGAACAAAATGCGCATTGTGTTACGGGCAGAAGAGGGTGAAGTGTTCCTGGCCCTGATCCAGAAATGTATGTGCATAGCAACAGCTACACAAGTAGTTGGCAATGAGTTTCAAGAGTGATGATGCCCAGTCTCAGAAGGATGGAGAGCCATAAAAGAAAATGACACCACCAACACTTGATGCAAAGGAGATTCTAAGATGCATATAAAGTGCAAGAATCCAATCGAATCATCAAAGTCACTGTTCAGCTAATTGCTGTTATGACATAGCTACACATACAGTTTGCTTGAGCTCCATATTCACATAGTGACACTGTACAGTCTGCAGTTCATTGGAACTTAGATAACTTAGATAACTCTATTTGATCAATACATTTTTTGGCGTATCTCATAGTCTGCATTGAAGGATGAAGGGCTGTTGGATGCTCTTTTTTGTTCTTTTTTTAACCTCAGTTGCTTCTTGCTTATGCATTTGTTTGTGCTTCTATGACATGTGGGGAAGGATGTGTGTGACATGATGTGTGATGGTGGAGATGAGCTCACCACATCTCACACCAAAGGTCTCAGGATACTTGCACTCAGGACTTGTTTGTGCTAAAGAAATCACCATCCAAAGTGTTCCTGGCTACGGTGGCTTCTGGGAAGTCTTCCACAATTTAATCAGTTATCAGCCTCAAGTTCCTCTCCTGGTCTTTGTGTCTTCTGCCTCTTCTTCCTGGCAAACAGCCTCTGGACTCCCACCAACCAACCAACCTCTCTCAATGGTTCTGCTGACCTTTTTATGTTGTCCTCTTTGGACTTTGTGACCAATCATGAAACATATTCCCAAAAGCATAGTTAAAAGGCCAGTGAGAACTCTTGAAGGGAATATTGTGTCAGGGGCCCAGGTCTTGGGCTCCTGCTCATCACATGACCGGTATAGAGGCAGTAGCCAGCATAAGGCTTCCAGGGCCAAGCCCACCTGACTTGTCTCCTCTCTGGGCTGTCTTCCTCTTCCTCCCCTGAGCCTCAGAGTAGAGGCAGGGAGGTGGTTTACAGCAACCTACTCCTCCTCCTCAGCTTCAGAGCCTTTTCCAGCCTCCCAGGGTTCTGGAGTCACTCTTCCAGTCAACCTCCAGCCCTCAGCCAGCCTGTTCTCATTCCTGGCCCACTCCTTATATTCTCTTGGCCTTGGTTGGTCCCTCCCCCCTTCCCGGTTCCATCTACCCAGTCTAGTCACCTTCTGGGTCCTACACCTCCCAGGGGACTGGAAGTCTCTTGCAGATACTTGCCACATGGGTAGGCTCTCTCAGTTCAATGGGCCAATGGCCCTCTCTCTGGCCCTCAGGCCTTTCCAGCCCCTCCTGGCCTTACATGACCCTGTGCCCATCAGGCAGGTCACTCCATGGGTCAGGTAAGTCTAGCCCCGGACACATTGAATGACAATTGGAAATTGTCACCTGATGACCAATCAGAAGTGCAGGTTTCCAGTGCCTTAAGTTATGGAACATGTAGCACTCATGGGACACTCAAACCTCCACGGTTCTGTCA
Source organism: Plestiodon gilberti rubricaudatus (assembly GCA_026170595.1). Classification (NCBI taxonomy): domain Eukaryota; kingdom Metazoa; phylum Chordata; class Lepidosauria; order Squamata; family Scincidae; genus Plestiodon; species Plestiodon gilberti. The sequence goes on from JANXHW010000005.1 coordinate 115,795,813, forward strand.
TCTTTGAATATCTGGTGAACAGAACTGATGATACCCCAATCCTATAGGCCTGTCGGCACTAAGACCCATGATGCAATGTGCTCATTTTCTCACAGACTCCTGCAACCCAGCTTTAACCTGTTTACAAAGTTACCACTGAATCCTGTTTCTGAATCACGTTTCTGCCTTTTTGTTTGTTTTTGGGTTTGGTTTGCATTTCTTGATTATTTTAACTGTTTGATTGCTTGTTTTAAATTATGTTATTAGCCATCCTGGTGGTCCCTCCAGGTATAGAAGGTACGGAATAAAAATATTTTAAACAAAGAAAGAAAATCTAAAATAAGAATATAATGACTTCGGAAAGCTAAAGGAACTTGGAATTACCTCAGGAAACAGAAAGGAAAAGGAACTTGATAATAATCTTTAAATATTTACAAGAAAGACAGAAAAGGCAGTGAGTCATTGTCAGAGTGAAAGAAAAGATACAGAAGTCAAACAAGCATAACATTGCCACCCTGTGCTGATACTGAAATGGAAACATAGCCTTTCTAAAGTGAAACTTATGACCATTTTACAAGGACCCTGGCCGATATGGTTCCTATCTCCTCCGTGGCTAATTCCATACAGCTGTGAGCTGTGTACAGGCTTCCACACATATGAATTATTTGATATGAATTGATTTGATGGTGACTTCACCATTCTTCCCAGATGGCCAGGTGTTCACCCCTCCCAAAAGGCCAGGTGTTGTTTGTGTGGTGTGCTAAACATGTCATCAGATTAACAGGGTGTGTGGTGAAGCAGTGACCTAATCCTCTCATCATGATGCCAGGTTGCAACAACCAAGAAAGCGACTCTTTTTCTTACATGAGTATACTATACTTAATACCCCATTTTTCTGCCAAGATCAGCTCCCAAAGCATCTTACAATTGCAATCCACACAAGTGGTAGAATATGTGGGTACAAACTGCAAGGGAGGAGATTCCGGTTGGACATTAGGAAGAAATTCTTGACAGTAAGGGCGGTTCGGCAGTGGAACAGATTGCTAAGGGAGGTGGTGGATTCTCCCTGACTAAAGATCTTCATCAAGCAGAGGCTCAACGGGCACCTGCTGGAGATGCTCTAGTCTAGGAGGATGTCCTGCTACAGGAAAGGGGGTTGGACTAGATGACCTTGTGGGTAACATCCCAACTCTATGATTCTATGATCTTCAGAATCGGTGAAAGTGTTAATCGCAGGCTCTTCTGGTACTTGGCAGTTGATCCCACAGGCCAATTTCCACTCTTCCCTCCAGAGGGAGGAGGTAGAAGGAGATGCAGGTGGGCTCAGGGACTGGCTGATGGCAACCGACAGAAGTAATCCAATCTGAATAACTTTACATTTTTTTGATGCATTGGGAGACAAGGCAGCCATGGATTTATAATTATTTATCATTTATATAGCACCATCCATGTACCTGACACTTTGCATCGAGTAAAAAGACAGGTTCCTGCCTCCTCTTTGTAGTACATCCCTGTGTTTAAATGTTTTGTTGTGCTATAGTTTGGTTTTAATAAGAAACGGAGTCATCCTCAATTACTTAGAGGGCAAAATGGAAGTCTATTTGGGGCACTGACAAACACACACACACACACACACACACACACACACACACACACACACACACACACACCACCCTACAATTTTTGAGTGTTTGTGATTGTTTTAAATTACATGGGAACTGAGGGTGCAAGGTAAAAAGAAAACTAACTCTCTCTCTCTCTCTCTCTCTCTCTCTCTCTCTCTCTCTCTCTCTCTCTCTCTCTCACACACACACACACACACACACACACACACACACACACACACACACACACACACACACACACAATGGCAACCCCCCCTACCCACCACTCTTTCAATTTGGGGATAATTGAATCAACCCTGGCTAGCGGATTACAGCAATAAAGGCAGCCTTCTCTACATCTTGTAATGGAACTGATCATTCTGAAGGACAATGCAGGAGAAAGTTACATAAAGACCTTGCAAAACACTGTTTTGGCAAGTGAACAGCACAAACACTCAACAGCTTGAGAAAATAAGCTGAAAATGGATCTGGTGTTGAGCCTTTTGCTGTAGGAGCCCCTGGAAAACCAATCAAGAGGTGAAGTGGCAAGTAATTAAGGAACCAAGTACCGGTATGAAAGCTGGACTGCCTGCTAGGCAGGGCCAAACAAGCAAAGAACTACTAGAGCATTATAAAATCATTGTTTGAACTGGAGCACATTTCAGAGAATTCAGCCAAGGAAGACGGCATGTGATTTGCTTCACATGGTAGAATATGCTTTAAAACCCAAAACACCCAGCTCTCTCTTTTACTAAAACTCTGAAAGGAGGTAACGTAACTAAAGCAAAACCGACTTACTAAAGTATAATCAAATCTAAGCCTATGAGAGATCATCCATAACTTTGGAGTAGAGTGTTATCAATATTTGTTCATCTGGGGATTTTTATCCTGCCTTTCCATTCAGAAGACTATCCGAGGCGGCTCACTTCCATAAAACTATAGTATTAAAAATGCAATACAAATCAAGCAGTGAAGCAAAGGATAACGAAATAGCAGAGATCTCACACACCAGAAGGACACCACCTATATGCTGATGACACCAATATGACTTAACCTAGTCCAGACAACAGTGCTGTCTCGGTTCTGACCTGGTGTCTGGAGGGTGTGGTTGGGATTAAAGCTAAGATTAAAACATGAGATTAAAGCTAAATATAGACAAATCGAAGTGATGCGGTGGGTTGTTGTGCTGGCCAGGACGGAATCAGAGACTTCTCCAACTAAGGAGCCAATCCAGAGCTAGAAGCGCCCAGACACTCAGACAGAACCCGACTGACTTTGTCACCTGACCTCGGCTGAAGTGGTAGTGCTGAATGGTCACCCTCTGGTCATTCACAGTGGTGATGCTGAAGAGGGCTAGACAAGAACACCAAGTAAGCTAGAAGCTCTCTCCTCCAGCAAGCAATTTCGATCCTGCTGCCAAAGTTCCAGTTTCAGGACTCCTGGTGCCTTATGTTGTTTTCATATAGGGGTTTTTAAAGGAGTTGTGCAATATCGCTCTTGTCAAGAAAAAAAAACTACATTAGAAAAGTGAGCACACTGTAGGCTTTAAGAGAGTTAACAGTAATGAGTTCAAAATTAAAGTACTTGATCTTCCTTGTTTTTCACTCAGTCGAGGCAATCTGAATTCTAGTTGGGGTTCAGTCTTACCCTCTCTTAAACTACTTCTGTTTCAATGTTATGCACCTATCAAAAAAATCAAGAGAATATCTACACAAAGTTTTATCCATGTTCTTTTTATCAAGGACAGTGCTATGCCTGGGCTATTATCTAGTAACACAATGAATTCTTCTTTTTGTTGTACATTTCTGGAAAAACAAGCAAAGAAGAAAATTTACAATTAAAATATAAAGAAAACAAGGAAACTAATTTCAAAATCAATACAAAACACTAAGGGCGCAATCTTGGGGAACTTTAGAATGGTGGAGTGCGCGCTCCGCTGTTCTAAAGTGTCGCGAATGTGCCATAAAGCATGTTTGCGACTACTTTAGAGTAAGGGAGGCCGACGCAAGGCCAGCCTCCCTCACTCCACCACCAGACCAGCAAGCGGCCACCGGAGGAAGGTAAGCTCTCCCGTCAGCAGACGCGTGGGCAGTCCGGCGGGCGAAGGAGGGAGGCCATTGGACTATCCGGCCCGGGAGGGGCAGAGGATGTCTCCCGCCATATCCCTATCCCCGCCGGGCCAGCTAGGCCGTTACATGGCCTCCTCGGACTTCTGCCAGCTATTTAGCTGGCTGGAATCGAAGGAGGCCTATCCGGGGACCCGGGGAAGGGGACAAGCGTCCCCTTCCCCAAGTAGACCTCCAGCCCGCCATTCTATGGGCAGCCTCGGCTCAGGATCCGGTGGGCAGCCCTGGATTAATCCTGATACAGCGCATCAGGATTGCGCTGTAAAACAGCTACACTAAAAACAATTTAAAAGCAGCAGACCATATATATATTCAATGTTAAAACACTTGGTGGAAAAAGAAAAACCATAAGTAAAAGAGCTGAGCAGCTCTCAACGGGAGAGTGTTCCATAATCTTAGTACCACCATGAAAAGGCCCTGTTTAGTATTCCCATCTGATCTCACACAACATCAGGATGGAGAGCCAGACCCCTGATGCCAATTTCAACAGCTTGATAGATTTATACGACAGCAAGCAGTAGATTCCCCTTCATGGATCATTGCCTTGTCGTGGCGAAGGGGCTTGCGTAACTCAATGAAGCCATGAGCTATGCCGTGCAGGGACACCCAAGATGGACAGGTCGTAGCAGAGAGTTCTGACTAAAAGTGATCCACTGGAGAAGGAAATGGCAACCCACTGCAGTAACCTTGACAAGAAAATCCCATGAACAGTACCAAAAGGCAAAAAGATATGACGCCGGAAGATGAGACCCTCAGGTCGGAAGGTGTCCAATATGCTACTGAGGAAGAGCGGAGGACTATTCCAAGTAGACCCAGAAAGGATGAAGCGGTTGGGCCAAAGCCAATAGGACGTTCAGCTGTGGATGTGTCTGAGGTTGAAAGGAAAATCCAATGCTGCAAGGAGCAATACTGCTTAGGAACATGGAATGTGAGGTCTATGAATCAAGGCAAGCTGGATGTGGTCAAAAACGAGATGATAAGATTGAACATTGACATCTTGGGAATCAGCGAACTAAAATGGACGGGCATGGGTGAATTTAAGTCAGGTGACCATCATATCTACTACTGTGGGCATGAATCCCTTAGAAGAAATGGAGTAGCCCTCATAGTCAATAAAAGAGTGGGAAAGGCAGTACTGGGGTGCAACCTCAAAAACGACAGAATGATTTCAATTCGAATCCAAGGCAAACCATTCAACATCACAGTAATCCAAGTGTATGCCCCAACCACTGATGCCGAAGAAGATGAAGTTGACCGGTTCTATGAAGACCTACAACACCTTCTAGAACTAGCACACAAAAAAGATGCCCTTTACATCATAGGAGACTGGAATGCTAAAGTAGGAAATCAAGAAATAAACGGAACAGGCAAGTTTGGCCTTGGAGCGCAAAATGAAGCAGGGCAAAGGCTAACGGAGTTCTGTCAAGAGAACACGCTGGTCATAGCAAACACTCTTTTCCAACAACACAAGAGGTGACTCTACACATGGACATCACCAGATGGTCAGTACCGAAACCAGATAGATTATGTGCTTTGCAGCCAAAGATGGAGAAGCTCTATACAGTCAGTAAAAACAAGACCTGGAGCTGACTGTGGCTCAGATCATGAGCTTCTTATTGCAAAATTCAGACTTAAACTGAAGAATGTAGGGAACACCACTAGACCAGTCAGATATGACCTAAACCATATCCCTTATGAGTATACAGTGGAGGTGAAGAATAGATTTAGGGCATTAGACCTGGTAGACAGAGTGCCTGAAGAACTATGGACGGAAGTTTGTAACATTGTACAGGAGGCAGCAACGAAAACCATCCCAAAGAAAAAGAAATGCAAGAAAGCAAAGTGGCTGTCAGATGAGGCTTTACAAATAGCTGTGGAAAGAAGGAATGCAAAAAGCAAGGGTGAAAGGGAAAGATATAAACAACTGAATGCAGAGTTCCAGAGAATAGCAAGGAGAGACAAGAAGGCCTTCTTAAATGAACAATGCAAGGAAATCGAGGACAACAACAGAATGGGGAGGACTAGAGATCTCTTCAAGAAAATTGGAGATATCAAGGGAACGTTTTGTGCAAAGATGGGCATGATAAAGGATAAAAAAGGCAAGGACCTAACAGAAGCAGACGAGATTAAGAAGAGATGGCAAGAATACACAGAAGAACTATACAAGAAAGATCTTCATGTTCCTGATGACCACACTGGTGTGGTCACTGACCCAGAGCCGGACATCCTAGAGAGTGAAGTCAACTGGGCCTTAGGTAGCATTACTAACAACAAAGCTAGCGGAAATGATAATATCCCAGCTGAGCTACTTAAAATCCTAAATGATGATGCTGTGAAAGTGCTGCACTCAATATGCCAACAAATTTGGAAAACTCAGCAGTGGCCAAAGGATTGGAAAAGGTCAGTTTACGTTCCAATTCCAAAGAAGGGCAGTGCCAAAGAGTGTTCAAACTACCGTACAATTGCATTCATTTCACATGCTAGCAAGGTTATGCTCAAAATCCTACAATCTAGGCTTCAGCAGTATGTGGACCGAGAACTACCGGACGTACAAGCTGGGTTTCGAAGAGGCAGAGGAACTAGAGATCAAATTGCCAACATGCGCTGGATCATGGAGAAAGCACGAGAGTTCCAAAAAAACACCTACTTCTGCTTCATTGACTACGCAAAAGCCTTTGATTGTGTGGATCACAACAAACTGTGGCAAATTCTTAAAGAGATGGGGGTACCAGACCACCTTACCTGTCTCCTGAGAAACCTGTATGCGGGTCAAGAAGCAACAGTTCGGACCGGCCATGGAACAACCGACTGGTTCAAAATTGGGAAGGGAGTACGGCAAGGCTGTATATTGTCACCCTGCCTATTTAACTTATATGCAGAGTACATTATGAGAAATGCAGGGCTGAATGAATCGCAAGCCGGAATCAAGATTGCCGGGAGAAATATCAACAACCTCAGATATGCAGACGATACCACCCTAATGGCAGAAAGTGAAGAAGAACTAAAGAGCCTCTTGATGAGAGTGAAAGAGGAGAGTGAAAAAGTTGGCTTGAAACTCAACATTAGTAAAACTAAGATCATGGGATCTGGTCCCATCAATTCCTGGCAAATAGAAGGGGCAGAAATGGAAGCAGTAACAGATTTTACTTTTCTGGGCTCCAAGATCACTGCAGATGGAGACAGCAGCCATGAAATTAAGACACTTACTCCTTGGGAGGAAAGCTATGGCAAACTTAGACAGCATAATAAAAAGCAGAGATATCACCATGCCAACAAAAGTTCGCATAGTCAGGGCGATGGTGTTCCCAGTAGCAATGTATGGTTGCGAGAGTTGGACCATAAGGAAGGCTGAGGGCTGAAGAATAGATGCTTTCGAACTGTGGTGCTGGAGAAGACTCCTGAGAGTCCCTTGGACTGCTAGGAGATCAAATCAGTCAATCCTAAATGAAATCAACCCTGACTGTTCCCTGGAAGGACAGGTACTGAGGCTGAAGCTCAAATATTTTGGCCACCTAATGCGAAGAGAGGACTCTCTGGAGAAGACTCTGATGCTGGGAAAGATTGAAGGCAAAAGGAGAAGGGGAAGGCAAAGGATGAGATGGTTAGACAGCATCACCGATGCAACGAACATGAAAATGAGCGAACTCAGGAAGATAGTGGAGGACAGGAAGGCCTGGCGGGATATGGTTCATGGGATCACGAAGGGTCGGACACGACTAAACGACTGAACAACAACAAAGCTAGGTGGGTCCCGTTAGACGGTTAGAGTGTCATTTTAAAAAGTGGGGCCCGATGCTAAAACGTTTGAGAACCACTGTCTTATGGGATCTCCATGTGCGGCCTCTCCTCCACAAGGTTTCGACTTGAAATGAACGGGAACAGCACATACTTCTAATAAGTAAAGGAAGCGGGATGGGGTGCGTCTCTTGCTCCTTCCTAGCTATGGGCTCTCGCTGGTCCCTCTGCCTGCTGGCTGGCTGGCCGGCCAACCTGCCCTCCCCCCTCATCCACGGGACGCACGTGCGAGTGCATGCAGGGGCAGCAAAATGTGGGGGGGGGATTCAAGTGGTTGGGGGCATGGGTTGCCAGTGCCTGGATGGCTGCATAGTCTGCCTGTATGGTTGAGGTGTCACTACCTGTTATTTCTCTTTTCTAATTGTATAGCTTCTCTTCTCTCACTGTTTGGCACCATTGTAAAAACCTATTTAGATTCAAATTTGTTGGGAAAGGGTAATCTGTAGCAAATAATGGATGTTATACCTAATGTTTTGCATATCTTCAGAGTTTGCCCTTTTCCTTATATATCCTGAAATACATTCATTTCCTTTGTGACTCAGGAATGGCGTCTTCAACTTGAACCCCCACCCCACCCCATCATTCTTTTATTTTAGCACAAGCATGTGTAGTCACTGGGCTTGTTTATTTTTAGTTAAAACCATGCACTTAGGTAATGGCAGAGTAAAAAAAAAATGACTACATTTCCTTCAATTAGAAATGTTCTCCATGCAGTGAACACATCAGCTTCTGCAAGACTAAAACTAGAACCCTGCAATTAAGATGAAGTGATTGTCCCAAAGAATCCCATTTATTTTGCTTCCTTTATGAGTAGACTGCCAAAGAGCACCAATTTCTATACCGAGAAAGGCCAGGGCTGGCTATTAATATAACCCTACACAATTATTGTTCTCAGATATAAAGATAATAGGACGAATTTCAGAGTGATTTTTTTTTTTTCTGGATGTGAGCTATGATCCCACTATCAATATATACAAAATCCACTCTGCAATCTCAAACCTTCCCCTTAATTGTCTCCAGTTTCAGTGCCAGCCAGCATGTGCTGGATGCTGAAGGCTCTGAGGGAAGGCCTTGAACTACCCCCCCCCCATGATATGTCTACCCACCTGGTAATCGCATGTTGGGTGCTCCCACCACCAGTGGTACTGAGAGTGCAGGGGTTGTGCCAGACAGAGTGGCTATGGGAGTGGGCTCACCAGTATCTGAAGTGCCTGACACACAACACCACAACTGCCCATCTTGTCTCTGTGCTGGTGGCCATCACCAGATCTTGTGGCAGTGAATTTCATACATGTTTGTTCTGTGGCCAAGTGCTTTATTTTGTCCTTCCTGAATCACATCAGTCTCACTGGAAGAACCAATGTATTATATGAGAGAGGGAGAAAAATCCCTATGTCCACTTTCTTCCATAATTTTATAAGTATCTATCATATCACATTGCCTTACCTTTGATAGCTTTTAACCTCTTCTAGTAATCAGTCTAGAAGTCTCTGCATCAGTTCTAGTCTCTGATTAAGGTACCTGAGATTTCTCCATGCCTTCACTTGCTTTCCTCCATGCCTTCACAATCTGCTCCTTCCTTTGCATCTTGCGTATGAAACCAACAGCCTTCTAGTTTCTCTAACTAAGAGCACAATCTTACCTAAAGATCGGGTGACCAGCCGAGGCCATCTGCCCGATCCAGTGCTCCGCTGTGGGCTGCCTGCAGCAGGTCTGCGGGCTGCCTGCAGCGTGGCAGAAAGTCTACTTGCGGAAGGGGACACTTGTCCCCTTCTCCAAGTGTAACGGCAGCTGGGGCCAGTAGGTATCCTCAGATTTCCGCCAGATATTTTGCTGGCGGAAGTCGGAGGAGCCCATGTAACGACTCAGCTGCCCTACGGAGCCCGGTGGGGACCGGGATATGGCGGACCCCAAAGCCCCGCCCCTGCACAGGATGGCTGGGCCTATGGCCGCACTCCCGGCTCTGCTGTCCCACCCCCGTCTGCCGACCGACCCGCCTGATCCATGCTTACCTGGGTCGGGTCCTGCGGCGAGCGGAGTCCTCGGCCGGCAGAGCAGGGCAGGCTGGCCTTGAGCCGGCCTACCCTGCTCTAAAGTAGTCCACAAACGTGCTTTACAGAACGTTTGCGACTACTCCGGGCTATTCCAGGTGGCAGATCACTAGGTCCGCTGCCTGGAACATAGGTTGGATTGGGCTGTAAGAATTGTCTTTGCAAGCTAAGCAAAACCTAATTCATATTTCTTCAGTAATTGCTAAGTGAAGACAGTTTTACTGCTTCCCTATGTCACCATGGAGGCATTTTATAACCCCCAACCAATGTTATACGAAGAGGGAAGGTTTATCTGAAATAAATGCTTTTTCTCTGCAAATGAATATTGCAATATATCTTGTCATAGATCTGGGACAGCAAAAAAAAAAAAGGTAATAAAGCCAGGAGAAGTAACAAAATGGGGAGCAAATGCAGACATTGAGGGGGATGGAAAGCACATGGACATTGGGGTAGGGCCATGGATGCATTAGATCAGGGGTGGCCAACCTTTCAACATGAATGCTCCTGGCCCAGAGGCGTCGTTAGGAGGGTCGGGGGCCCCGTGCGGCGGGGGTGTCAAGCGGCGGGAGGTGCACATTCACCACGCTGCTGCTGAAATTCGGCGGCGGCACAGCGCGAAAGCACCCTCCCTGGTTTTTTTCCAGCTGTTTGTGGCAGGAGGATTGGCCCTCCCGCCCTCCCGGGCTACAAGCAGACTAAAAACGGCCCCAAAACATCAGGGGGTGCTTTTGTGCCACCGCCAAATTTCAGCGGCGGCATGACGAACGTGACGTCACACACCCCAGGGGGCGTGCTTGTGGCATCACGTGGGGGGTGTCATGTCAATGGGCCCCCCCACTGGGGGTGTAGCGATGCCTCTGTCCTGGCCCTTTAATGGTTGTATAGGTGAGGGCATTTCAGCAGGTGCAGCTGCTTTAGCAGCACCATCAGCAATTGCAGCTGCCAAGATTCAGTCTTCTACACAACTCTTAAGAATGCAGAGGTCCTAATGGTGGAAGGTTGGCTACCCCTGCATTAGATATATGCACATGGGAAGAGGTTCATTTGAATAGGACTTGAGTAATGCTTCTGTTCATTCTTCTCTCCAATCTGCCCTGTTTAATCTCTCTCTCTCTCTCTCTCTCTCTCTCTCTCTCTCTCTCTCTCTCTGTGTGTGTGTGTGTGTGTGTGTGTGTGTGTGTGTGTGTCCAATCTACTGCACAAACTTGCCATTTCCAACTATTACATATCACAAAAATGTGTTTTGTCTCTCTCTACTACAAAGACACTGATTTATTCTCTAATGACCTCTCGTCTCTGCCTCTCCTTCTCCTTTCTTTTATGCCCTTTCCCCTTTTCTTTATGGCTTTGTCTTTGTAGAATCGTAAGCCTGTGGGCAGGGTTTGTTCTCTTTAGCTGACCTATTGCAAGTGCCTAGCTTTGAGGTGCTTTAGAAAGAGTAAGTATTATGCAACACAACTGCATTGTGTTGTGTGAGTGTGGGAGTATGCAAGTTTTCAGGCTTACGCTATGATGGAATACAACACTTTAGTGGCAGATAACATTTCTGTATATCTGAAGAGTATTGAAATTAGACACTCTGGAAGTTTGTCCGATCCACAGTGAAAGGAAGTTCTTAGATATGCAATCCCACCAAAAATTGGAATTGCCATCCTGTTCTTTCCAACTTGGTGTTTCATTTCGCTCCGGGCCGGCCCATCCATGAGGCCAACTGAAGTGGTCACCTAAGGTAGCAGAGTGGTCACCTAAGTAGTCACCTAAGTGAAGTGGTCACCTAAGGTAGCACCTAAGGTAGCTCCCACTTCCGCCCACCCACCAGCCTCCACTGGTCCTCCTCCCACTCCTTGGACTGCAAAAGGAAGAGGGGGACACAGCAGAAGTGTGGAGGAGAGGAGACCAGTGGGCACATTACCAGGGAAGGGGGGCAGCATTTGGTTTGCTGCCTCAGGCGCCGGGAGGTCTTGGACTGGCCCTGATTTTGCAAAAGGAAGATGTAAAATCCGCGACGGGGTGAGCTCTCGTTGCTTGGCCAGCTCCTGCCAACCTAGCAGTTCCAAAGCATGTTAATGCGAGTTGATAAATAGGTACCGCTTGCGGGAAGGTAAACAGCGCTCCGTGTTCCTGCCACATGCTACGTGCTGCGGCAAGGAGAGTCATGCCGGCCACATGACCACGGAGGCGTCTTCAGACAATGCTGGCTCTTTGGCTTTGAAATGGGGATGAGCACCACACCCTAGAGTCGGACACGACTAGACTTAATTGTCAGGGGTCACCTTTACCTAAGATCACCCTTGCTAAATTTATATGGTTCAATTATATGGACAAGTTCGCTTATATGGACAAGCAGTATATGAACTTGCTGGAGCTTCTTTGTAGATGTGAGAACTTCACAAATGTTATTCACATTGGATTATCCCCCCAATTTAAGAGATTAACAGTCCAATCTTATACTTACCATGCATCCTTGTAACTCCTCCTCCACTGGTGCTGACTGCCATAAAGCAGTCAGCGCCAATCGCAAGAGGCACTCTGACAGCATGCTACACATCACGCTGCCGGAAGCGCCGATGGGAGGGCCTGCACCTTCCCACCTGTGTCATCCCGTCCCCCGCTGCTCACTGGCAAGAGGTGTGGCAGATGGTGGGAGGGGTGGCAGGAGGGTGGAACGGGGCAGGGGGAGGGTGGAACAGGGGTGAGGGGGGCAAGGTGGTGGCAACGGGGCAGGGGATGTGCAGATCAATTCCAAGAGGGGAGCAGAATTGGCGGTACCAGCACGCACAGAAATCCTAACCCCCTTCCCAGACCCAATCCTGCAGCACGGGTCCATGCAAAATATGCAAAATAAGTAAACATACACATATTTATGCCCCATCCTCTCCCCTGCTAGCTGTGCACATGCAGTCACACCAAAAAGGCATGTGGGGGGAGGATGTGGGGGGAGGATGTGGAGTAGCAATGGGGGGCAAATGGGAAGTAAGTATAAACATTTATACTTGCCTTCCAGCAAGCCCTGTGGCCGCCTATGGGTCTACTGGGTCATACACCACCCCTTTTGGTGAAGTATGTCCAAGAAGAGAAAAGGGGTGGGGATCTTCAGAATGGAGGGCATGCGCCATTGCCACTAGATCCACCCCTCCTGCCTCCTCCTCCTGCCTCCTCCTCACCCACAGTTCCTCACCCCTCCCCACCCAGTTATGCTCCTGGTCCACCCCCTGTACCCCCACCACTGACTTACAGGGTCTGGAGGATGTAGCGAGGTCCAGTGGCAGAGCTGCGGTGCTGCCACCTCTAGCAGCAGTGCACAGAGGCGAGGCTAGTGGTTATGCCACTGGGGTGTTGGCCGCCCTGAGGGTGGCCAACAACCCCCTAGCTCCGGGCAACATAACCGCCCGCGATTGGGGGGGCGACCCGGTGCCCTCCCGCTCGCCCGCCGCCTCCCTCCCGGCTTCTCCCTCCGGGTCCACGCGACTCCGGAGGCCAGGAGAGAGCATCCTCCCCTCACGCCGGCTCGGCCCCTACTGCCCAGGCCTGAGCCGGCGATTTCACACATGCGTACAACGCATCGGCGGAGCCTCCGGGGGCCGGTTGGGCGGCCTCCCGCTGCCCTGTCTCGCCTGCCGTGTAGCTACACGGCGGGTGAGACAGGGCAGGCAAGCAGAGGGCGGGCGGCAAGTCAGGACGGTGCGGCGTTTCGCCGCCCCAGCCTGACTTGCCGCCTGGAGCCATTGCTCCCTCCACTCCACCGTAAATATATCTCTGGCAGTGCGTACAAAATGGCCAACAATGGAGCACTGTGTGTGCCATTGGCAGTTACTTTATGACAGCGGAAGCCACTTCTACTGTCGTAAAACACTCCACCTGGCAGCTCAATCCTAGATGGGATTGAACTGTAGTTGTTTTGATACAACAAATTCTTTTGATACAACTTTAGAGAGTTCACTATAGTGTAGTTATTTGCTATGGTATGGAGGCGGAGGGGGGGCAGTTCCCCAGATGATGCATTGTGGACCAGTTTATGCTATAGATTCTCAAAGGATGTCAATTTCACATAAAAGTGTTTTCTCAAAGGCAACTCTTTTCAAATACACTGCTTGTAAACCTTAAATTAAGCATCAAGCCAGGAGGAGCACTATAGGCAGAATGTATATAAAAAAACACTAACCATCCTATTCTTCTCCCCGCCACTAATGCAGCAACAACAAAATAACTACCACTGCATCCTGTGGTGGGGGCAGTTGTGGAATCTCCTCTGGTTAATAGAACATTTGTTCCCTTACCTGGGGGTAAACCTCCACAGCACAGAGTGGTCTACTCGGACCTGCACTAGCAAATTCTCTGGTGCAGGTCTGCGTGGACCCATGCTGCAGGATCGGGTCCAGGAAGGGGGCTAGGATTCAGCAGCCACTGCTGCTGCTGAACCCGTCCTCTTCCCAGACCAAATCCACCCTTCCTCCGCCCCACCTCCCCCACCATCCTACCTGCCTCGGTGGGTCACTAGTGGTCCACTGATGTGTGTGGGAAGGCTCCAGCCTTTCCGCTAGTGCTCCTGCAGTGCCCTACTCTGCACACTGCCAGAGTGCCTTTTACAACTACCATAAGGCAGTCGCCACCATCAGAATGCGAGTTCTGCTGGCGGCTGGACCCAATAGGATTAGGCCGTAAGTTAGACACATGCATCAAGCAGTTGCTTCTACCTGAATTATAACAATGACAAAGAGGGTGCTTCTTCTTATTGCTATTGTTTCCCTGAAGAAAGTCAACGTTCTTATCTATTTAGTAAAGCACTTTAAAAAAATCTATTTTACAGTCTAATTTCCATTCACAGATTGCCTAATTAAAATGATAATAACTAAGCACAATAATGAGCTTGTTGGTGTGGTTTTCTGTGTCATATATTCTTAATTGCTGAGCCTCAAAAACAGGCTTCTACTCCCAGTTTTATCTGTTTCGACCCTTTGACACACCCTCCAAGGATATTGGAAAGCAAATTTGGCAACTTCATTTCTTTGGAAGTTAGTCTACCATACTGTGGATTGATCTACCTTCCTTCTAAGAACAGGGTTCAACTTAAACCAGGGTTCACTCAGGTTCAGCGGTGGACCTCATGTTCATTGCTATGGTTTAACCTTAGAAGTATTCCAATTAGACCCCTGGATCCAGACTGTTCGAGAACTTTGGTGTGGTGAAAGGGCAAGCCAGCTTCTTCTGACATTTCAGCACCACTTCCCAGAGAACAGCAGGAACTCAATTAGATTCAGCATCCCAACCTTGGCAGCTCTTGTGTGGTTGTTAATTAGCAGGTAAATATTGACCTGTGTCTTAATACAAAGGCTGAGAGACCAACACCTCTGTGCTAAAAGGCTTGCTTTCCGTGAATGACTTAATTGTTCATGAGACAGATGTGGCCGTCAATGAGTTGGAGAATGAGTTTGACCATCAAAACCAGAATGAAAATAAACTTCTCAAGGGAAATGAGAATCCCAGGTCACCATATGTAGTCCATTAAAAACACTCCAAAATGCCACAGTGTGGCAATGCAGTGCCTTTATCAGGATTCACTAAACTGACACAAAATCTTTGAATTAACAAAAGGAAGCATTTTCCACATTGTTCTGGTCGTTTTATTTAGGAAGAGATTGTCCTAACGTTTCGCTCCTAATATATGAGGAGCATTATCAAAGGAACAGCAACTTGCTGTCTGCTCTAGTTCTTCTTGGTGCAAGATGTTAACAGTTGGGAAGTTAACTGCTGCTTTTGCCGAGTTCTTTAAAGGCATATCACCATTTTATAATGAAGTTCCATAGCTGCCAAGATTTTCCCTATATAAAATGGGGCCGCAAAACGCAACAGCCCTCCCCCCATGCAGCCGATCGTTGAGAGCTCAAACAGTCAAAAGACACAAAATCATGAGCAAATGTCGTGAGTTCCACAGCTCGCTCACCATTTTGTGACATTTGAGTTGGTCTTAATAAAGGTTTCACCATGCCATCGCTTTTGGATTTTTTTCTCAAAGAAAGATTTCATAATGAAGCTGTTGGACTCAATCCAGGACAGAGTCAGCTTTGCTTCAGTCCTATTAATGCTACTGGGACTTCAGCACAACTCTCTGTGTGTTGGATTACACTCATTGCATTGAGTACTCTTGCAAGCTAAAGATGTGAACTTTGGAGCATATGTAGCCCAAGACACCCAATTTATGAAAAAGAGGAAAAAGTTTGATGAAGGAATATCTGTACAGCACTCCCTCAAATAAAGGGACATGGATCTCCAACTATCATGCTATTCCCACGCTAGCTAGAAAGATGACATTTGTTACATGTATAACCAAGTATAGTATAAAAAGGTAAAGGTGACCCCTGACAATTACGTCCAGTCGTGTCCGACTCTAGGGTGTGGTGCTCATCCCCATTTAAAATTCGAAGAGCCAGCGTTGTCCGAAGATGCCTCCGTGGTCATGTGGCTGGCATGACTCTCCTTGCCGCAGCGCGTAGCATGTGGCAGGAACAAGGAGCGCTGTTTACCTTCCCGCAAGCGGTACCTATTTATCTACTCG
Source organism: Plestiodon gilberti rubricaudatus (assembly GCA_026170595.1). Lineage (NCBI taxonomy): Eukaryota > Metazoa > Chordata > Lepidosauria > Squamata > Scincidae > Plestiodon > Plestiodon gilberti. The sequence goes on from JANXHW010000005.1 coordinate 115,811,921, forward strand.
CATTAACATGCTTTGGAACTGCTAGGTTGGCAGGAGCTGGCCAAGCAACGAGAGCTCACCCCGTCGCGGATTCGAACTGCCGACCTTTCGATCGTCAGCTCATGGTTCAGCGGTTCAACCCACTGCGCCACCCGCTGGTCTCCCAAATATAGTACACCTTTCCATATTTGCCGAACTGGAATTGGAGGATGAACGTCGATAGAGCTTGGTCATAGGGTTAAAGCAAAAAGCCAAGTTAATAGGAGTTCTTAGCCAAAAACACAGAGCAATCCCAAAAAGGGTCCAAGGAAAATTGTCAGCAATCCAAGCAGACACTAGGGAGACTTGAGCAGAGCAGCAGTGCACCATTCCAAAAGACAGGGAAAGTCCAGTGTGAAGCCTGGAGGTTTCAATAGATCAATTAGACCCTCCAAGTCAAAAGGAAACAACAAGTTTCCAGGATCCAATGGTACAGGATGACCATGATAAGGACATCTCTGGCCATGACCAAAGCTTGATTAAAGCAAGGAGCAATGTTCTACTCAAAGCAAAAGGGCTCAGGTCTGATATCCAGAGGCTTCCCAACTGCTCAGCTCATGTTTGATATTCAGAGGCTTCCCAAAGTGCACTCAGGCTAGTAAACAGTTGGTGCAAAAACACCGGTGATTGAATGTAGGGGGCGAAGCACTCAGAAAACTCCTTTGCAATGGGTGGAGAAGCATTTCCAAGTAATAAACTACTAGACATTTGCATTAGAGGTGATGAACCCAACTCTGGCCAAGTGGAGTAGATCTGTGCTCAGATACCAATTCATGTGTAGGGAAGGTGGAGGGAAGATTGCTTATAGATGATAGTAGATATTTTCTAGAAGAGCCATGCCAAGAATAAAACATTGTTATTTTGATAAAACATGGCAGAAGAGTCTGGCTCAATTGGGAGAGCTGCTGCCTTCAAAGTCCGAAGACCGGTGAACTTGATAAGTTCGAGACACGCTGCCGGCAAAAAGCTGTGAAAGCCTCCAAGAGGAGAGATTAGAGCTTCCAGCTGCATCGGTTGAGTGTGGGAGGCGCCAGCCAGCAGAATTGTCAGACTGGAAAGAGGATACCACCTGGAAAGTAGCCATTCATGAAAGATTGGACATTTATATATATTGTAAAAAAAACCAAGGGGGGTTAGGACAGCCTGCCCATGTACACCGCCTTGGATTAAAGTCGAAGGAGAAATCCAATGACCATGAAAGGGGGTATATAAATACTGTATATTATTATTATTATTATTATTATTATTATTATTATTATTATTATTTTGGTTCAGGAGAAACAGAAACCAGCATTGTGGATGTTGGCATGGCTGCTAGAATATTGAGGTGAAGATTAAAAATTGATGGATTCACAGTACTTGCTCTGAATTCACTTTTGAAAAAATTATTTTCCAAGAACCCGGACAATACCAGCACCTCCTTGCAAGACCCAAGTCCTAAAGTAGCTCTTCAATGACCAAACCAACATGAACTGTTGAAAACCAACATGAATTGTAATCCATTTAATTAGTGGGGCCTGCTCAGATCATCTTTCCTCACTGAGCAAAAAGAAAACTAGGTAAGAGCCCAATCCTATTCTTTCCCCTCCCCACCAATGCTGCCACGCCATAAAGGTGTGCACTGTATCCAGCAGGGTGGTGCGGAGAATTATTTCCTCTTACCCCTCTATATGCCTTCTGCTCACCAATGGGTCTCCTCAGTCCTGCACCAGCTCTGTAGCTGGTGCAGGTCTGAGAAGGAGAAAGGGGGTGGGGAACTTCCAAACAGAGGGGATAGGATCTGGTGTGCTCCATTGCCACTGGATCCACCTCCTCCTGTTGCCTCCCCACCTCCATTCCTCTCCCCTCCCCACCCTGTTTTGCCCTGATTCTCCCCCTGTCTGCCCCTTCCCTGACCCCGCTACTGCCTTACCTGGTACGGTGGGAGTGGTGGAGTCCAATGGCGGAGTTGTGTTGCTGCTGCACCCTGCAGCAGTGCGCACAAAATGGCCACCAACAGAGTTCTGCACTTCCACTGTCATAATGGACTCCACACGACAGCCCAATTCTCAATAGGATTGGCCTGTAAGAAGTCCTAAACAAACAAGCAAGCAAGCAAACAAACAAACAAACAAACAAATACATTGGAGAGATTCCACACCATGAAAAATTGGGGTGTTTCAAAAGTCTGCCAAAACTTTGTTATATTTGATCCAGTTAAAGATAAACAATTCAATCCTCTGGGTTCCATAGAACAAGTATCCCCATGTGTCACCCTTCCATATGTGGGAGGGTGACAAGAGATCCACCTGCAATTTTAACAAAGATCAGTGCAGACTGTTGGCTTGTTCCTAGTTTGTGATTGTGAGTAACACCTCTTTTTTAATGTGTTGAAGGCTATAGGTTGCCTATTGTCTTTCAGCCTGGCTGTCAATCATTTGCTTGAACAGCAAAGGGAGGGAAGAAACTTTGAACAAAGGTGATTGGTCAAGATCAGAGAATGGTGATCCAAACCAGAGAGTACAACCTCTAGGCTGGATACTGCTTAGAGCAGGGGTTCTCAACCTTTGGAGGCCTGGGTACCCCCTATCATGGTCCAATTCTCTGAAGTATTCCTGCTAATTAACTGCTAATTAATTGGATTAAACAATTAGGTAATTAATCATTAAATGAAAAAGTACTAAAACTATTTTAAACGTGAAAAATGTCTTATTTAACTCGTGTGTGTGTGTGTGTGTGTGTGTGTGTGTGTGTGTGTGTGTGAGAGAGAGAGAGAGAGAGAGAGAGAGACAGACAGACAGACAGACAGACAGACAGACAGACAGACAGACAGACAGACAGACAGACAGACAGACAGACAGACAGACAGACAGACAGACATGCAAGGATCACTTTTTTCCTCCAAGTCACACTTCCCAAAATCAGCTCCTCCCTCCCCCACCCCACCAAAGTACATTTTCCAAAGTACAAAAATAAGCCCAAAAGCAAAATCAGAGAGACAGAAGGGCTCCAAAATAATTACAATTTAAAATCTATGTTAATTAACACTTAATTAGCTGCTGACGGGGCAGATAAGGGACAGGGCTTGGCGTATCCACAGCAAGAGGATCGCATACCCCTAGGGGTACCCGTACCACAGGTTGAGAACCTCTGGCTTATAGTCCAGGATTCTCACCCTCAAGGACTTCATGCTCTACAAAGGCCACATGCCAACACAAACAATGCCCAGTGTGCACACTGAAAGATACGAGTACTGGAGAGTGCTAAGCCCCAGGACAGAGACCTTCCCCTTAAGGTTCTTCAGTCCTCAGCAAGAGGACAGAGTCCTGACTCCTGGAGGCAGTACAGTCAGTTCTCATTATCTGCTAGCGTTAGGTTCCCGGAAAATCTAGTGGATAGGTTAGGAAAACTTAACAGATACTGAATCATTGAGCCTATGGGGAAAATGAGGTTAGGACCCAGGGGACCCTCTTCGCCATGCACTATATGAACTTTGTGAACCTGAATCTTACCTTGATGTCTATGGGCTTGGTGATAGCGGGGGCACCATCCAGTATGCCACATTGGCTCTTTGTTATGGAACAATTCCTAACTCTAACAAATTAATTATTATTCCTTCCTAACAGCATTGTGCAAATATAAAAGATATTGTGTATCATGGAAGCCCAAAAAGAGAACAAACAGTTCCTTCCCGTTGTGTTGCAAATGGCATTTAACAGAAAACACACTCACTCACAGAGAGAGAGAGAGAGAGAGAGAGAGAGAGAGAGAGAGAGACCCCCACGGGGGAAAACAAAGCTAAGAGAACAATGGACCTGATGAGATCACAGATAACAAGAACAGACCGCAGATACGGAGAGATAGGTGGCAATTCTGCCCCTCGCAGATAGCGAATTCGTACATAAAGAGAACAGACTGTAGAAACAGACTGTAGTGCCAGGATGGTGTAGTGGTTTGGGAGTCGGACTTAGACCTGGAAGATCCAGGTTCAAATCCCCGCTCAGCCACGAAGCTTCCTGGGTGACCTTGGGCCAGTCACTATCTCTCAGCCCCACCTACCTCACAGGGTTGTTGTGAGGACAAAAAGGAGGGGAGGAAATATGTACACCACTCTGAGCTCCTTGGAGGAAGGGCGGTATAAAAATGCGAAAAATAAATAAATAAATAAATAAATAAATAGTTAGCCCTGTGAGTATAAGGGCTCGGTTGAAGGAAATGTAGCACTTGCTAGAACCAATAGCCCTGTCCATGGTACTGAAAGACCTGTATCTGACTGCCCCTGCTCCTGGGATTCTGATGGTGGATGGACTCTGCCTGCCTGTGTGTCTTCCACGTCCGTTTTGCTCGACCTGCTTCCTCAACCTGCCTCACCAGGACTTGACACAGAGAGAAACGGCATTACTTCCCAGAACCTGTTTGAAAATCGGTGTCATAGGCAGAATTATCATTCTGTTTTGGGAGAGTCCAGCAAATAGCATAACTATATGCAATGCTAAATATCACAAATGTTAAATCACAGAAGATCTGTTCACACACATATGAACAGCAGCACTTGTCTCTCACTACAGCAAGCCCTCACATAAAATTGTTTCATTATAAGTTGTTTTGTTTTAAAATTGTTGAGAAAAAAATACATATCCAGCCGGGGCCACTGTCTGCGTGGAGTTTGAACTTTCTCCCCATACTTGTGTGGGTTTTCTCTGGCCCAGAAAGCTCACATTTATTCCAGTGTTTTATATTAGAAGTGTTCTGGGTCTATTTAGAAGTTTGGTGGTGTTTTTGTGACCAGAAATATGCTGTAAACTCTTGTTTACGTATATCAATTAGCCTACAGTAAAATTGGTTTTGTTATGTCGTTTCACTTAAAGTTGCAGTTCCCAAGAACCTATCGACAACTTTAAGTGACGACTTAATGTACTTGATCACAAAGCACTCAGGATCAGAGCACACCTGGATGGGAGTTGTACTCTGGTTGTCTGAGGTTTGTTTATTTATTTATTTAAAAAAATTATACCCCGCCTTTTCCTATGCCGAAGACAAATGCCCAAGGCGGCTTACAACAGAGATTAAAATACATAATTTAAAATACATAAAATAAGTTTAAACAATACATAACCATACATAAACAATTTAAAAAACAATAAAATCCACTGGGGGGTGACAGTATGGAGCAGAGAAGCAGCATGGCAGAGCATCTTGAGACACAGGAGGCAGACCACAACCCATCACCCAAATGCTAGACGAAACAAAAACGTTTTGAGCCTTCGCCGAAAAGTCATGAGGGAGGGGGTGGTTCTCAGATCCCCTGGCAGGGAGTTCCACAGTTGTGGCGCCACAGCAGAGAAGGCTGAGGGCTTTTTTCCACAAGCATTCAGACCAGTCTGCAGAGACAGAATTACCTCATCCATTCCTGCACTCTCAGAAAGGGAGAGTTACTCCTGTCCCATAGCAAGCTGTTCTTCTCCTCAAGCATGGCTATAAGCAGCAGCTCCTCATTTGCACCTTGCTTTTACGAAGATTCTCGTCCATTGGAGGGTCAAGCACTGGAAATAGAACCGGCGCAAACCTTCATGGCTTGTTCTTTAAAAGGTGGCTTTATATATGCCTTGGTTGGCCTGTGACTAAGCTTGTTAAAATAGCTTGCTGTGGATGGAATATTTACACAAATAATAATGCCTCACAGTGGACGAAGATCTATCGTTTAATAGCAAGGGGTGGCAAAGAGAAGCTGCACTTGGATCAAAGGTTAATTGAAGTAATGTTCCTACAAGACATCCACTTGCTTAAGTATTCTGTCAGTAAAGTTAGGCTGTCTTGTATTTGGTACTGCTTCTCCCGGAAAGAACAAAAATATATGCATGGCATGGTCAGGGCATTTTCTCCCTTCTCTACTCCGTCCGAAAGCTCGACTTCAGACTAAGAAACTGCTTATTCAGTCTTGCAATCTGCTAAGCAACAGCTGAAATGTTCATAAGCCTCACTGATGTTTCTGGCTGTTAGGAATAGCGTTGTTACACTATTCCTAACAGCCAGAAACATCAGTGAGGCTTATGAACATTTCAGCTGTTTCTTAGCAATCCCTGCATTCACGACAACATTGTTGAGGGGAAGCACTTTTTTGTGAGGGCTCGTTCATTGAATGCCCTCAGAAAACGTTGTGCGCATAGGCGAAAAAGTTAAAAATTTTGATGCATTGGGCCTTAGTTAGAAGGCCCTGGATCGCCGACCGAAGAGGATGTCGTCCGAAGAGGATGCCGGCAGCAGCAGGGGGGGGGTAAGACTTCCGCACCGCAAAATTTTCAGGGGGTCATTAGGGTGATGCGCACACCCTCGCTTTAGGGCAGCGCGCGCCCTAGTGACGCCACTGATTAAGGGGAAACTAGACATTGTGCTAAAATGCAGGTGCCACTCCTCTCTGATGTCTTTTATTATTATTATTAAATATATATTAATATTAATATATAATAATAATATTTATATACCACCTTGCAACAAAAAAATTCCCAAAGCAGTTTGCAGAGAAAATAAAAAAAAATGGTTCCCTGTCCCAAAAGGCTCACCATCTTAAAAAGATGCAGAAGAAACACCAGCAAACAGCCACAAGGAAAGACATGGTGCTGGGTTGAATAGGGACAATTATGGCACGCTCCTACTGGGGTTGCACTTGACTTGGCGATTGTAAAAGACTCTATTCGAGACTTAGAGCCTTTTACGACAAGTCCAATTTTATTCAGGTTTAAACCCATTTCCCCCATTAAATAGGGACTTGCAACCAAAGACTCGGGACTTGGGGGCAAAGACTTGGGACTTGACTCGAGACTTGGAGTCAGAGACTTGATCTACATCCCTGGTGTAAGGGCAAATGAAGCAAGAATTGAAGAAATATCAGCAAAGAAAATCTGAAAAGAGAGAGAATGGTGGAGAAGTAGGACTAGGCATAGAGGACAGTTCAGGGGGCAAAAAAAACCCTCCAGCATCTTAGGGAGGAGAACTGAGTCTAGATTAGATACATAATGCAAGAATATTTAGCATTAGAGTGACAGAATAAAAATCCATGATCCTACAGAAGTATATGTGTAAATACCTGACTAATTTCAGGATGGGTTTGCAGAAGAGATAGCTGCTCACTATCAATATTTAATCTGTACAATCATCTGATAATTAATGAATAAAATATTGTATATAAGATGCTGGCTTTCAAAGTACAAAGCGGTATGAAAAATGTATGCTTACAAAGGGCTCGTTAACCTTTCAACACAGTGCAGTAGCCTGTGGCAGGCTGGGGACATGCTCTGAGGAGAAAGGCCTAGGAGGAGGATGTTTTTTTATTAAACAATAACAACTGGACTTATATGATAAATGCACCCAAAAGGCTGCAAGAACAGTGTGGGATAGGGAAGCTCCATAAGTTGTCTTTCTCCGTAGAATAAGGAATGGATCTGTATTCTAAATTCACATCTGCCACCAATTAATTCTGAGCAATTGATGAATGCTATACCAGTAGGTAGCGACAACCTGTCCACACTTACTCTTTACTATTTATTTATTTATTTATAGAATTTTTACCCTGCCTTACTCCCATCAGGGCAACCAAGGCGGCTTACAACAAAGATATTAAAATACATAAATACATTTAAAATCAAGAATTAAAATAATTAAAAACAATTAAAACAATTAAAACAAACAGCCCCAGTGGGTCATCCACATTTGTTAAAAGCAATTTGTTAAAAAGCCAGCCCACCATGTCAGACATCAAATGCTGATCTAAATAAAAATGTCTTGAGGCCCCGCCGAAAGGTCTCTAAGGAGGGAGCCGTTCTTAATTCCAGGGGGAGGGAATTCCATAATTGGGGCGCCACTGCCGAGAAGGCCCTATTCCGCGCCACCATCCCCCTCACCTCCGTCAGTGGCGGCACGGTCAACAGGGCCCCCCCTGATGACCTCAGAGTACGGGTCGGATTATAAGGAAGGAGGCGGTCCCTCAAATACCCTGGACCCGAGCCGTAAAGGGCTTTAAAAGTCAAAACTAGCACTTTGAATTGTGCCCGGAAACGAACCGGCAGCCAGTGTAGCCGCTGAAGCAACGGTCCGACTGAGTCGAACCGACAGGCCCCAGCAACCACCCGGGCCGCCGCATTCTGCACTAGTTGCAGTTTCCGAACAGTCTTCAAAGGCAGCCCCACGTAGAGCGCATTGCAGTAATCTAGTCTAGATGTCACTAGGGCATGGGTCACCGTGGCCAGGTCTGCACGATCCAGGTACGGTCGCAGCTGGCGCACCAGCCGAAGCTGGGCAAAAGCCCCCCTGGCCACAGCCGCCACCTGGGAATCCAGGAGCAGCTGCGCATCCAGGAGAACCCCCAAGCTGCGGACCTGCTCCTTCAGAGGGAGTACAACCCCATTCAGAGCAGGACGATGATCCAGTACCTGAGTCGTAGACTTCTGGACCAACAGAACCTCTGTCTTATCAGGATTTAATTTCAGCTTGTTAGCCCCCATCCAGCTCCCAACTGCCTCCAGACAACGATTCAGGACATCGACCGCCCCCTTGGAGTCAGGTGGAAAGGAGAGAAAGAGCTGGGTGTCATCCGCATACTGATGACTCCCTACCCCAAATCCCCGGATGACCTCTCCCAGCGGCTTCATATAGATATTAAACAGCATGGGGGATAGAATTGACCCTTGCGGCACCCCACACCTCAAGGGCAAGGGTGCCGAACAAGCATCCCCCAGCACCACCTTCTGGGATCTATCAGCCAGGAAGGAGCGGAACCACCTCAGAACGGTGCCTCCAAGCCCCAACCCAGCCAACCGACCCAGAAGGACACCATGGTCAATGGTGTCAAAAGCCGCCGAGAGGTCCAGCAGGACCAACAGGGACGCACTCCCCCTGTCCAGCCCCCGGCGCAGGTCATCCACCAAGGCGACCAAGGCCGTCTCTGTCCCGAACCCCGGTCTGAAGCCAGACTGGAATGGATCCAGATAATCAGCTTCCTCCAAGACCCTCTGAAGCTGAGACGCCACTACCCGCTCGATCACCTTGCCCAGAAACGGGATATTTGAGACTGGCCGGAAGTTGTTCAAAATCGTAGGATCCAAGGAGGGTTTCTTCAGGAGGGGGCGCACCACCGCCTGCTTCAAAGACAGCGGCACCACCCCCTCCCTCAGAGATGAATTTACCACCCTCCCCGTCCACTCAGCCAGCCCCACCCGGGCAGCTCTAATCAGCCATGCCGGACAAGGGTCAAGTGGGCAAGCAGATGGTCTCACGCTCCAAAGAATCTTGTCCACATCCTCAGGTTCTACAAGCTGAAAAGAATCCCAGGAAGGAGAACAGACAGGTGCCTCAGGGACATCATTAGATACTGCTAATGCGGCATCCAAGTCATGCCGAATCCGATCGACTTTGTCCACGAAGTGCTTTGCAAACTCGTCACAGCGAGCCACCGTGTGTTCCGCCCCATCTACTGGGGGGGCCAGATGGAGCAGGCCCCGGACTACACGGAAAAGCTCAGCTGGACGGTTCTCCGCAGACGCGATGCCGGCAGAAAAGAAAGCCCTCTTAGCTGCCGCCACCGCCACGGAATAGGCTCTGAAGTGAGCTCTAGCCCGTGCCCGGTCGGAGTCAGCACAAGTTTTCCGCCACCGTCGCTCTAGGCCTCTGCCCTGCCGCTTCATCGTCCGCAGCTCCTCAGTAAACCAAGGGGCCGCTTTGACTCTGCGGCTAGGTCGAGGACGCTCAGGAGCGATCAGATCCAGGGCCCTGGTCATTTCCCCATTCCAGAGGTCAACCAGGGCGCTGGGTGAGTCGCCGACTCTGTCAACAGGAAAATCCCCCAGAGCCCTCAGGAATCCATCCGGATCCATCATCCTCCGGGGGCGGACCATAGAATGAGGTCCCCCACCACTGCGGAGGCGACAGGCTGCGATAAGCCTAAATCCCACCAGGAAGTGATCTGTCCATGACAAAGGAGTGATGTTAATTTCCTCCACATCCAGATCACCATCCACCTGTCCAGCAGTAAACACCAGGTCCAGCGTGTGTCCCGCATCGTGTGTCGGGGCAGATATTCTCTGGGACAGACCCATGGTTGCCATGGCGGCCATGAAGTCCTGAGCCGCAACTGTCCTCGGGGCCTCAGCGTGGACATTAAAGTCCCCCAGCACCAATAGGCGAGGGCACTCCAACGCCAGCGCCGAGATCACCCCGGTCAGCTCAGGCAGGGAGACTGTTGGGCAGCATGGTGGGCGGTACACCAACAGAATCCCTATTCTGTCTCGCCCTTCCAACACGACATGGAGGCACTCAAACTCAGTGGACCGCGGGACAGGGTACCCAGTGAGATGGATGGTATCACGATAGACTATCGCAACTCCGCCTCCCCGCCCCTGTAGTCGTGGCTGCTGCAATACCCGGAAACCCGGCGGGCACATCTGGGAGAGACTTACCCCTCCCGACTCATCCAGCCAGGTCTCCGTAATACACACCAGGTCAGCAGCTTCGTCCAGGATTAAATCCTGGACTAGGCAGATTTTATTATTAACTGACCTGGAGTTCAAAAGCAGCAGTTTCAGACTCAGGGGACTGTTGCCCAGACCGCCAAGGGTCAGAGGGATGGGAGAAGGGCCAGAAAGAGGGACAGTCTGCCTGTGACTGACCCTCGTTCTCCTGAAACGGCCTGCCCAGTCCCCACCGCCATATCTTCCGTGACCCGTCACTCTGCTAATGGTGGCTGCCCACCCCTCCCCTAGGCTCCCTCGAGGTGTCAAACACATAGCCCTTCAGCGGAGCCTACAGGAGACCAGACAACCTAAAACTCTCACACACTCACCACACACTCTCAGTCACCACCTCACTCTCCAATCAATCCGTATATGAAAGCATTCCCTCCAACCCCCAATTACTCCTGTCCAGCAACCCCTGCCTCCCTCTCACTGAGGCGTGGGTCACGGCACCCCACACCCCTTGCCCCCCTCTCACCGGGGTAGAGGTCCCACTCGTCCCCCTTAGGCCTCCCTCTCACCGAGGCCAAGGTTAACCATTCACAGAACCCCTACGCTTACCATATACCACAATCATACACACTCAATCACCCACATACATATACCACTCACTCTACCTTTCTCTCGATGCTGACATGGCAGGGCTGACAATTAAAAGCAAATGGTGACCCACTGGGTAACAACAGCTTGGGTGAGCTCAGCCGCAGGTGAAGTCTTCTGGCCTGCGTGGTCTCCGATCCACCGGGCGAAGAGCGACGGGCAAAGAGCCCTTAGGCTCTTGCCCTTCGGCTCGAGCCAGAGGCTCGAGCTCTGGCAAGCCAGTGGCTCTTTCAAGCAGCTCACCTGGGGAGGGACAGAGAGAGATTGCTGAGGTCCAGCCCCCAACAAGGCCCAGGTGTCTCCAACTTAAGGGGACCACACTCCCAGCTCCCAGCACCCAGAGAAGCCCAACAAACTGACTGGCAAGCCAGTGGCTCTTTCAAGCAGCTCACCTGGGGAGGGACAGAGAGAGATTGCTGAGGTCCAGCCCCCAACAAGGCCCAGGTGTCTCCAACTTAAGGGGACCACACTCCCAGCTCCCAGCACCCAGAGAAGCCCAACAAACTGACTGGCAAGCCAGTGGCTCTTTCAAGCAGCTCACCTGGGGAGGGACAGAGAGAGATTGCTGAGGTCCAGCCCCCAACAAGGCCCAGGTGTCTCCAACTTAAGGGGACCACACTCCCAGCTCCCAGCACCCAGAGAAGCCCAACAAACTGACTGGCAAGCCAGTGGCTCTTTCAAGCAGCTCACCTGGGGAGGGACAGAGAGAGATTGCTGAGGTCCAGCCCCCAACAAGGCCCAGGTGTCTCCAACTTAAGGGGACCACACTCCCAGCTCCCAGCACCCAGAGAAGCCCAACAAACTGACTGGCAAGCCAGTGGCTCTTTCAAGCAGCTCACCTGGGGAGGGACAGAGAGAGATTGCTGAGGTCCAGCCCCCAACAAGGCCCAGGTGTCTCCAACTTAAGGGGACCACACTCCCAGCTCCCAGCACCCAGAGAAGCCCAACAAACTGACTGGCAAGCCAGTGGCTCTTTCAAGCAGCTCACCTGGGGAGGGACAGAGAGAGATTGCTGAGAGATTACTAGGGACTTACTTCTGAGTAAACATACATAGGATTGGGTTCTTTGAGCAGCAACTGTCTGGCAGAGGGTCAGCATTTCAGTCGCCACCCCTGAAAATAGTCTGTGCCCACAAGTTTTGTTGCCATAGACAGACATGATGTTTTCCCAACCCTCTTGAGTCTCTAAGCTGGCAGTTTGAGGTTTCCTAGGATATAAGCTTCCTGTATGTGTAGGACCAATTCTCACTTCCTACTTTGTTACTCAGGAGTGAACATAAGAAGAACCCTGCTGCATCAGGTCAAGGGCCCATCTAGACCAGCTTCCTGTATCACACAGTGGCCCCACCAGATGCCTCAGGGAGCACACAAGACAACAAGATTCCTGTGTCCAGTCGCCACCCCCTTGCACCTGGCATACGATGTATCCAACATCGTGGATAGTTGCACTCAACCCTCACTGCTGATGTGCTCCAGAGCCCCCACACACTTATGGGGGCACAATCCTCCCCATGATTAGGACCGCAATGCAGACAAACCCTGTAATCATGGTGAGGGGGGGGCAGAGTTTGCCCCCCCCCACCACTCACAGACAACTTGAAACAGTGAAAACTCTCCACCGTTCCTTTACATCTGTGGAGGGCTTCAGGGAGACTTACTTCTGAGTAAACAACCAGAGGCTGTACCCATGCATAACTCTGCCTTGAGTTGCAACAACCTTTGAGTGTCACTCTTCTTCATTTCAGCTCCACATGAAGCTTGAGAGCAGGCTGGTTCCTTTGACATCTATTTGCGACTTACTGTGAATGTTGTGCCCTGCACTGACTGCCTGTTCCTGAGCCTGTTAATAACTCTTTCATGGCCTCTCTCTCTTTTTTGTCCTGCTAAATGACCAACAAACATAATTGGCTGTAATTGCCATCCTAGTGCATTCATGCTGGACAATAGTACAAAGCATCACGAATCCAAACCAGTGGATCTAATCTTCTTTTTTTCATTCTTCCACAAAGAAGTCAAAATTGGAGGTTCTTACAACATGAGGAACAAAATGTATTCTCTCGGGGGGATATAATTAATATGTACTGACACATTAGAATGACAAATATGACAGTTTGCTAACAAGAATTTAAAAATATTATAATAGTACCCTCATGAGTAACACAGGAACCTGCTGTTCTTCAGGCAAAATTTGCTCACGCTAAACATAGGGGCTGCCAAGCTAAAAAAAAAAAATACAAAATCAGAGCCAGTAAAATTGTACAAATCTCAGACATCCCCAGAAGATATGAACAGGAGTAAACAGCTGAATAAATCCATTGTAAGTGTGATTTATTATGCTTATTTCCAGATTACATGTTTTGGGCCACAATCTTAATGTACTTAGGCCAGCACAATGGCCACCATATCCTAAGTCCGTCCAGGCAATATCTCACCGGCACAGCTCTTCCTAGTAATGCCAACAGCATCCATAGAAACCCCAACACAGTCTGTCATCTATGGAACAGCATCGTGACATCAGCGTGATGTAGGCACAGTATCACTGCAACGCCCAAGAAGCTAATCACCACATGCACCCAGCCCCAACACTGATGCCAAGAGAAGCACTGAAAGGGTGATCTGAGTAGCAGGCAGGGCAGGCACAGAGCCAATAAGCAGCCACCACTGGGGGAACGCCCCCCCCACCAGCCACTAGGAATGAACAACACAGCAACAGGCACCACCACCAACCATGGGGAGATATCCAAAGAACATAACACCAGAGGTGAAAGGCGCCGGGAGGGCGCCTGGGTGGGTGGGGGCGGGGCCAGCGTCGGGTCATGTCGATGCCCCCCAGCCCGTTTTGCTCTCATTTTGGAGCCAAACTGGCTCCAGGGAGGGAGGGCGGGCCCAGAAAATGGCGCTGCTCTTCGGAAGACGGTGAGTTCCCTGCCCACAATCTTGCCGCCCTCCCGCGATCGAGCGCCTGGAGCTCCTGCTCCACGCGCTCCGCCATGGTTCCGCCACTGCATAACACACATACAATAATATGACACAAGGATGCCACTGCAACCCCACCCCCTAAAGGAGCTACTGTGGCATCAGTAGCAAAGGGGCAAAAGCAAAGAAGTGCTAGGAAACCTAATTTTCAGAGGTTCCTCTTATCGCATTCACACAAACACACAAATCCAAGGAATACCTTTCTGAGCAGAGCAAGAGTAGAAATATAGCTTCCTCGGAAGAGGGCAACCACATGAAGCAAATGCACAAGTCTTTCCATGGCAAGGGATTTGAGTCCCTATAGGAGCATTCGCCAGCTGGAAGGAATGCTTTTGCCCTAGAAGGCAGAGCTGTCCCTAGAAGGGTGCAGGCAGAGTGTGGGCCTGGGGCAACTCAACCGGTGCAGGGCCTCCTATTATGGCCATATATTGGTCATGAAAATGTGGGGCAGGAAATTAGATTTTATGGTGGTTTTCCCTTCCCCATTGTTCCCTTGTGGGGTTACGTTTTCCTACACCAGCTCAGTAGTTGACATAGCATTTTACCAGCACTGGGAGCATGTCTGTCATCTGAGGGATGCATGGGATAAGGTGTATGTTGACCTCTCCTCGTTCCACCCACATTATGCCCCCATCTCCTCCCCATTTTGTCCTCTCCAAGGGCAGAGCTGTGCGTTCAACTGAGCTATATGTCAGCATGGCATTTTCCAGTTGTTGCACTAGTGCCCGTGGTATGTCCATCGGCAGGTGGACTTCTATACTGGTGGGGCCATCATTGCACCAGCATACATGAGATACACTGGCATATATAGAGTATCGGACTGGGCTGTTAGTTGCATTTCTACAGCAAACCTGTTATCAATGTAACTTATAATTAGTTGATCAGAGATTCAAAACTAGATTCAAAACTAGAGAATCCAAACTGAATGAGTTTGAATTTTTGGAGGCAGTTAAGAGAATTTTGTTCTCTACTCAAAAGCTCTGGCAGTTTTTCACTCTTCCATAGATGGCTTGAGAGGGGGGTTATTTCAAGAGAACAGCAACAAGAATGCGCATGGATAATTTGCTATAATCTGAGCACTTAGCTGTGAGATCAGACAACCTCTTCTTACCAAATTAATGATCTGTGCAATTATTACTTCGTGGTTGTATACCTCATATTTGTGGTGCGACTGCACTAGATTTTTCTCTTCGCCTCACACAGAGGAAGAGTAATATTTCTTTCTGTTTATACCACTCCCAGAGTGTGCCACTAATGGGAAGCAGTTCAACCCACATGAGCCTGAGAATGTGATTGCCACAAGTGTTCCAGGGACAACTCCAGCTGCTGCCTTACAAATGCTAATCGAGAAAAGGGACTGCGGAAGAAATGTAATGTTGTGATTTGTTTGGGTTTTATCACCAAGATCGCAGAATACCACAGCCAGCCTCAAGTCCTGGGAGGGTTTTGTTTTGTCTTGTTCCACTGCACGAGTGTTAACTAACTTGGCACCTGCTGCTCCAGCAAAGAGAAGTCAAGCTGTTGCCACACAAACAACACCAGCCAACCATCTGATGTTTCCCACAGAACCAGAGGCACGTCGTCTAAGGCTCACCAGCCATGCTGGCAGTCAGCACTGGTGTGTTCTTGGCAGGGGGCCATTTTCTTATCCTTCAGAATCGCAATTGGTACATTGGGAGCTTGAAAGGAGGAGGAGAAACTCTCAGTCTCAACTTCTATGTTGTTGTTGTTGTTGTTTTAAATTCCCACCCCACCCCTGCAATTGAGAGAACTAACTGGGAAGCAAAGAATGTGCGTGCAGCATGATGAGCACATACATGGGGCCAAGTCAATAATCACATGGGGCCAATTCAGAATTGGGAACTGTTCCCCTGTGTTCACTGAACACAGGCAGGGAGGGGAACTGTGCCTGGGGCCATGCCCTCGATGCTGGGCATTAAGAGATGGGAGGAGCAGCAGATGTCCACTCCCTCCCCTCCTAGGTTCAATGAATGCAAAGAGAATTACTTGACAAAATGACTATTAATAAAAACAGTGGGCTGCTTTAGACCAGTGGTTCTCAAAGTGGTGGGTCGCAACCCACCATTGAGAACCTAAGCTGTCCCCTGCCCCCTTAAGGGGCGCGGACAGCATGGCGGCAGTGCCACCACCACAAAAGTGCCTGAAACGGGCCCCCGCACTTACCGGGGCTTCGGGGAGGCCTGCGCGACCCTCTGCAGTCCTCCCCAATCTTCAGATCGCCATTTTGCAGTGATCTTCAGGCACTTTTGGTTTTCACAAGAACTGGAAGTGCCCGAAGATTGCCACAAAACGGCGATCCGAAGATCAGGGAGGACTGCAGAGGGTCGCGCAGGCCTCCCCAAAACACCCCCAAGGCCCAGTAAATGCGGGGGGGGGCATTTCGGGCACTTTTGCAGCAGTGGCTTCATTTTACTCTGTGGTCTCATCTGTCTACACTGGCGTCGACGGGGGGAAGCGGGGGGGCGGGCCGCCGGGGGGCGTCGCGCGTATAGGGGTGACGCGCGATGCCCCTTACTTACAATTTTGCGGAGCAGGTGGGCCCGCCCGCCCTCCCTCGCCTCCGTTTGGCTCCAAAATGAGCCGAAAACGGAGCAGGGAGGGCGCTCCGCTCCTGCGCGTGACGTCATGCGCGGGGGCGGAGCCTCCCCCTTAAGGATGATGCGCGCCCCCGCTCAGGGGTGTCGCGCGTCGTCGCGATGCCACTGTCTGTCTACAACTGTTTCCTCACTGAAGGTCCTTTACCACAATAACAGCTCAATCCTAACTAACACCCACACACACACACACACACAGCTGCATCAATGGAACATGCACTGTATCCTGCTTGGGGGGGGCAAACTGGAGGCCTCCTCGAAGTAAGGGAACCTTTGTTCCCTTACCCTGGGGCAAGCCACCACTGCCCCAATGGAATGGGTATCATCAGATCTGTGCCAGCTATTTTGCTGGCACACGTCCAAGGAGCATAAGGGAAGGGGACAGGGGACAGGTTAGGATCTATTTCACATATACGCTAATGGGTTCTGAGTTGTCTGTGACGGATCAAGAGAGAGATCTTGGGGTGCTGGTGGACAGGTCGATGAAAGTGTCGACCCAGTGTGCGGCGGCTGTGAAGAAGGCCAATTCCATGCTCGGGATCATTAAAAAAGGGATTGAGAATAAAACGGCCAATATCATTATGCCTTTGTACAAATCGATGGTAAGGCCACATCTGGAGTATTGTGTCCAGTTCTGGTCACCACACCTCAAAAAGGATATAGTTGAATTGGAAAAGGTGCAGAAAAGAGCAACCAGAATGATTCGTGGGCTGGAGCACCTCCCTTATGAGGAAAGGCTACAGCGTCTGGGGCTTTTCAGCCTAGAAAAAGGCGCCTGAGGGGGGACATGATTGAGACGTATAAAATTATGCATGGGATGGAGAGAGTGGAGAGAGGGAAATTCTTCTCCCTCTCGCACAACACCAGAACCAGGGGACATGCACTAAAATTGAGTGGAGGGAGAGTTAGAACGGACAAAAGAAAATATTTCTTTACCCAGCGTGTAATTCATCTGTGGAACCCCTTGCCACAGGATGTGGTGATGGCACCTGGCCTAGATGCCTTTAAAAGGGGTTTGGACAGATTCATGGAGGAAAAGACCATCACAGGTTACAAGCCATAAGCAACCTCCTGGTTTTAGAAGTGGGTTTTCTCTGTGCCAGGTGCAGGGGAGTGGCAGCAGGAAACATGTTATCTTGTTGGCTGTGTGCTCCCTGAGGCATCTGGTGAGGCCACTGTGTGATACAGGAAGCTGGACTAGATGGGCCTTTGGCCTGATCCAGCAGGGCTCTTCTTATGTTCGTATGTTCTTATGATCTGGCACATGTTGGTGCTGCTGAGATCAACCCCCTCACTCTCCCATTCTGCTTCCTGGCCATCCCCTCCCAACCTAAAAACTCTCCCATGCTTCCTCCTCCCTGCCCCATTCCACCCACCCCAGTCACTTCCCCTCCCCCAGCTTACCTTTGTTGTCAAAGGTAGCCGGCACTGGGCCTCCAGCACCTCCACGGTTTGCAGCGGTGGATCCAAAATGGCTGCCAGTATTGCACTGTGCACATCACCGTATGGCCACATATGACAGCAGAACTTTGTTCCAGTCTCGTAAAGGGCAACCTAGTCCTAGTTAGGATTGGACTGTAAAGTTGGCGGAAAACATACCACTTTCCTGAATTTTCATGTGGTAAGAAGGTCGTACACAGCTTAAATATTTCATAGTGTGAGATTATGTTTCCTCTCAGTTTTCTTGTGAGAAAGAGGACTTGTAGAAGCTGTCGTATCTGCTGAGGGATGTTACCACAATTTTCTAGGGATGTCCAATTCATAATAGACTTAAAAATAACCTACCCAGTTTAATTAAAAGGGCATCTGAAAATTAATCCACAATTTCTTTTAATGATTGAGGATGGGCACATCCTCTATGCCCCTTCATATGCCCAATGATACCATTGGATGCGCAGGTGGGCCTTGAGGCCTGAGTCATTTCACATGTCTGGAAATATGAACGGAACCCCAATAACTGATCCCCTAAATCAGGTTTTCATAACCCTCAGTTTTAGTTGCATCTCTACATATGACCATATTTTGAAAATAACTAAAAAGTAATTTCAGGACAGAGATATGAGAAAAATTACCTCAAAATGATTCCTACACCTTTCAAATAGTGGCACGAGTTATTTCTTCAGCCAAATTACTCACAAATCCTACTCCATCAGCTGAGAGCAAGTGTTTTCCTTTTCTTCCCTTCTTCCTGACATCTTTTACATACTCCCAGACTCTATCCAACTTCCATCTCATTGGTGTTTTTTCATTTAGTTCTACTGTGATTAAAGACTTTTGTTTTGCCATTTAATTAAGGCACTGTAATGCCATAAATGCTTTCATTTGAGAATTACAAAGCATTAAGCATGGATCTGTTTTTAAAGTCTGAGAACGATTAGAGTCATTAGCTGTTGCTATAATCTGTCCTTTTATGCCCCTGCTCTGTTTGTCTGAAGGGCATGTTGCTCTTACATATTTTCATTTTTTTCCTTTTGTGGTTATGTGTGTCATTCACAAAGAAAGGCACAGCAGGCTAGCCAAATTGGGAGTTAGATAAACAGTGGTGTGGATGGCTCAACTTTCTCTATTTGTTATTTTCCCATTACTTTTCACAGGTATATGAAGTCGATAATGCAAAGCATCCAACCAAAGGAATATTGATTAGGAATGCATTCACCCAGCTGGCCCCTAAGAGAGGCACCTGGAGATATGGAGCCAACAGAAGGCATCAGCTTTACTTATCTGTAGCTACTGTAATAGTCCATAGATCTAGGTTTTTCTATTTTGAATTGTGTTTAATCCCCTTGCAGTTTGCAATGTCTTTAAAACATGTATTGATGAAAGTCATCTTGGGCATCTCTTCAGATGGAGGGCACGGCATAATTAATTTTTAAATAAACAAATAGTTAAAGAAAACCACAAATGAATTATGCAGTCAATCATGGCCCCCTAAGCAAAGAAACTCCCTGTAGCAGAGACATGCAAATTATAGTAGACTGCACAGCTACACCATGAAAACGTATGGGTTTATATAGCTGTCTATTCTTGTAGCCGTTTGTGTGTGTCATCTCCACCTTCTCCTCCCCCCATTGGGGAGCTCTACTTCCAAGGGATTTGGGAAGCTGATAGACTGATGCTCAGGGGGAAGGATAAGGTGATCCCCAAGCTCCTGGCTGCCTGGGAGCTGATGTGGGAGGGGGGCATCTCCGTGACATGAGGCAGACAGGGAGAAATCCTTCAGGTGACATTGCAGTGCCTCAGAGCCTAGGGGAGGGGATGGCCTAGAGCAGCGTCAGTCAACCTTTTTCCACCCATGTATCATCTTATCGCTCCTTAAGGAACTATACGTAGGGTTTCTCTTTCCATTACTTTCCATTAAACTGCATTACTTCAGGCACCCTGTTTCCTACAGCTGAAGATTTTTAGTAGAATTGATTTCTCCAATGTATAGCTCATGTAAGGGTGTGAAATACATATTACATTTTTTTATTCATGCTGACAAAGTGGGATTGCCTTTGTGAAGATCTGATTTGAGCCTGAGGGAGACCAACATGGAAAATCAATTCCTCTTTTTGTTAAATTCATTGTGATTTAAATTATAGATGTGACAATGTTTGCTGAAAGATGTAAGAGTTCATGTCTTGGAAATATGAAGAGGAGCTATAGCTGTGGGAAAGAGCACAGGTTTGAAACAGGTCTCGAGGTTCAATCTCTGGCACCTCCAGGTTTGGTTGGGAAAGATCACCACGTGAAACCTGAGACAGCCACTGACAATATGGATCAAAGGTCTGACTTGGTCAACAGCAGCTATTTATGTTCAGTCCTATTCATATTTGAGCATTCTGGATTGTCAATTACATTTTGGGGTCCTTGGGTTTGATAGCAGCCCTGCGACACTCTTGATGCTAGACTTTCATCTAGTTTACCTAGAGAAATCGGGAAAACGGGTAAAGAAGCCATGCTAAAATTAAACACAACGTTCCAGCCGAAGTAAAAAACAATATCCACTTTATCCGGGTTTGACCATGTCAGAAATATCCCAGACAAACAAAAAAATATTAAAAACCACAGCTGGGCGCACATGAGCCCGACGTTTCGTTTCCTATCGCGGAAACATCTTCTAGGGCAATCCAAAAAGAATTGATAGATGTTACAAACAATATCCACTTTATCCAGGTTTGACCACGTCAGAAATATCCCAGAAAAACAAAAAATTATTAAAAACCACAATCCAATTCTTTTTGGATTGTCCCAGAAGATGTTTCCGCGATAGGAAACAAAACGTCGGGCTCATGTGCGCCCAGCTGTGGTTTTTAATAATTTTTTGTTTGTCTGGGATATTTCTGACGTGGTCAAACCCGGATAAAGTGGATATTGTTTTTTACTTCGGCTGGAACGTTGTGTTTAATTTTAGCATGGCTTCTTTACCCGTTTTCCCGATTTCTCTAAGTATAACTGCTGGCCATGAAAGCTTTCGATCGAAAACCTAGTTTACCGTTTCATTGTGCAGAGAAGGAGCAGGGATCACAGTTGTTGGAGGGACATATTTTCCCCTCTGCTTGCACCTCTTTGGAGCCATAAACCTTTTATCTAGCTAGTATGTTGGGCCTGATTTAAAAGTAACACTGGCTATGGAAAAAAATGTGTCTATGTATGTTTTCATGTGGACAACATCATGTTTAAATGAAGTTGCCAGTTCCCACTTGGGATAGCTTACTTTGCACATGCAAAACTTACTTTGGCACATGCATTGCATGCAGAAGGGCCCCTATTCAATCCCTGGCATCTCCAGGTAGGGCTGGGATTAGGAAGACCCATTTCTGAAACCTGGAGAGCTACAGCCAGTCAGTGTAGCCAATACCAATCTAGATGGACCAAAGGTCTGACTTGGTATAAGGTAGCATTAGCACATCTAAGCCAGCATGCACAGAGGCCATGGACAGCCTTTGCCGCCTAACAAGACATGCACAGGAGCTGCCAACCCAATTAAAATGTGTGACCGCAGCTTTTGCTTAACTGTGCATCTGTGCCTTTCTTTTACATGCCCAGCATTGCTTTTAAATTGGATCTCTGTGGCAAGTAAATCACATTTTCCCCTCCACTCAGACAACAATCTCCTACTAGTAGATAAATGCAATTTTATCCCCAAATAGTTCCGCCATTTGTAATGTGTTGGTGGGAGTGTCATGGGCACCGGCAGTCCATGTTCAAACTCTGAAGCCCGTCTAAAAGTGCTTTCCTCCCCACCCCTCAAAATACTGCAACTTGCAAGCAAGACTATAGCCATGGAACAAGAGATGGGATTACTGGAATCTCCTTCCCTATAGTTTCAATTTGGGAGACTTCCTTTCTTGTTGAAAGTAGGGAGGAAATGGATTCCCTGTTGTTTCTGTTGAACAACCCCCTCCCTTTTATTACCACAGAGCCAAGAGTGTCACAGCACGACCCTAGGCATGTCTACTCAGAGGTAAGTCACATTGAGTTCAATTAGGCTTACTTACTCCAAGGAAAGCATTATAGGATTTCGGCCTTAGACAAGGAGTGGAGAGACCAGGGTCTGGAAACTCCACTAGACCTTGAAGGCCCCTGGCTGAGTCCAGGCCAGTCATCATTCTCTTCCAGCCTGATCTACCTCCCAGGACTGCTGTCACTGGTGTCGCTGCAGGGGGGGCGGAGCTCTAAGTTCCGCCGTGGCTCTGACCCTCCGTTACACCGGAGCACAAAGCGGCCCCGCCCCCTCGCCTTCGGAACCATTCAAGGCGGTGAAAGCAGCGCTTCTGAAGGCGAGGGGACGGGGCCGCTTCGTGCTGCGGTGTAATGGAGGGTCGGAGCTGCGGCGGAACTTAGAGCTCCGCCCCCCCCTTGCATCGACACCAGTGACTGCTGTGGAGACAGAACCACGTGTGTCACCTTGAGTTCCTTAGAGACTGGGTGGGATAGAAATGTAGCGACTTTAACTTTCATTGCTGTTTAAAGCTCTGTTCTTATGGAAGAGCAGACCTGGAGCAGTTGTTTTTTTCTCTCCTCCTTTGAACGAAATTATCAGCAGCATTCCCTGAGCAGCACATTTATTCTGCAGCATTCCCTGAGAATGTGGAAAGCTGTACTTGTCTGTGGGTGGCGTCATTTCCCTTCCCTGCTGGTCTTCCCAGAAGCCACCAACTTTGTTATTAGAGGGAAAAGGAGACCTGGAAATGTCAGGGCATGAGAAAGATCATTTTCTCCCCCTGACAAATCACCGAAAACAGTATTTTACCATGGAAGAAAATGCTCTTATAAAATGCTCCCCAACAGCTCCAGAAGCAGTGAAAAAAATCCAGCCTAAGCTCTTTAAGAATATGTATTAAGTTATAAGCAATAGATCACAACTAACAACTATCATTGCCTTTCCAGTGGGCCTATGTGCACAATGCTGTTACCAAGCAACTGCTGGCAGAAGGAGCGTTTCCAGATGAACTCATTCCCAAGTGACCTCTCCATCTGCCTTTTGTAAGTCCTACTTGGTGAACTGATCACGTTGGGACCACCTACTTCAGTGCCAGGTTTCTGAGGTCCCTGTGGCAATGCCCAGCACTGGGCTCCCCATGGTGCATTGACCTAGCTCCCCAGCCAAGAGCCTCTTGGGACAGCTCCTCCTTCTTCCACCTTCCCCAGTGGCCAATGAGAGTGCCCCTCTGTGAGGATATGGGTAGGGATGCCATGTGTAGCAGTGTGAGTCTCTCAGGCAACTCCTGTAACCACTGGTACTGGCGGGTTCAGGAGTCAGCTTGGCCAGGTGGGCCCTCTGACGGGTGTGAGATCCTGGCCGGTGCCCAACCTGGACAACCCTGATCTAAACCCCAGCTGCAATTCCTAGACAAAATGGTAGTTTGAACCTGTGCGTCATGCAGATGTCATGCAGACATTGGCGTTGCTGGAGGTGGGGCAGAACGCTAAGTTCCGCACCGTGCTGACCCTCCGTTACTCACCGGCACAAGGCGGCCCCACCCCCTCACCTTTGGAGCCATTCAGTGGGGCAAAGGCAACACACAGGAGACTCCCTGCACGTTGCCTTAGCCCCACTGAATGGCTCCGAAGGTGAGGGGGCGGGGCCACCTCGTACCGGTGAGTAACAGAGGGTCAGCGTGGTGGAGAACATAGTGTTCCGCCCCACCTCCAGCGACGCCAATGTCTACATGACACCTGCTAGACATCAGTTGTGCTGGAGAACTGCAGTCAGCACTACTAAGCATTTGTAAAAGACAGAGCGAAAAAACAAGCAAATTAAATTCCAAAATGAAAATAAAAACTTCAAAGGGGTCCCAAACCAAATTTAAGTAAAACTGAATGAATCTTATGATGGATGATTTTTATTTATTTTAAAAAGCTTATATACCAGCCTTCTCCGATAGGACGTTTATAAGAATAAAACAAAACCAAAATGAGATCCAGCATTTTTTTTCCATGCACACCTCCTATTTCCCAGTTATCTCCCCATAAAACACTTGAGACAAGATGACTCGGTATGAAATAGCACCACATTTATTGATCAAAAAACAGACATCAATCAATAACTGCAGCGGGTCCGGTCCAGGACACTCCAACTCCCCAAATGTGGGCAACGTACTCTGGAGGAGACAGCTAATCTGCCAAGACCCCCTTGTGCAAAAATCCACCCTGGCTCCAAACTCGGGATTGCCTAATGTCTGGACAGGAGTTTCCTGCTTTCTCCTTGGAGTGGAAACTGAAGCGTGGGAAATAAGACCAAGAAAAAGCCTTCATTATAGTGTCTTGTGAGGAGACAGGGAGCAGTGCTCACGCAGTGAGTGAGGACAGTATCCCTATTTTCAGCTGTGAAATTACAGATAGTTTGATAGTGGCTCCCTGACAGCTCTAAATACTCTCTTTGTTTCTTTCTTCCATTTACCCTTGAATGTATCCAAGAAAGGGTGTTTGATTTGAACATCGCTAAATTGTCCCCTTACTAAATCCCTGAAATCTGGTCCCCCTTTAGGTCAGAATTTAGAATGATAAGGAGCAATATTCTAAGAAATTGCAAAGCTATGCATCAGGAAGCTAGTGGGCAAAACAGCTGTAACCATGTTAGGAGAATTACACTTTAGATGTCTTGCCACATCCCTGTCTCTTGCAGGGACCCAGACAAATTGTTTCATGTCCTGACATTGTTACTAAACTGATCACACAACAGAGATCTATAGATCTAGGCAAATAGATAGAATGGAAGGCAAGGCACGTATGTTTCATTAGGATGCATTATTATTATTATTATTATTATTATTATTATTATTATTGATTTGTTGTTATTTATAATAGGTTTGGATCACCGTTCATAAAAATATTTCATGGCAGTTTATGACATTAAAACAAAACCAGCAATGAACTGATACGTTTCAGAAATTAACAGCCCAATCCTATCCCCCACCACCGGGGCCTGCGCTGCTGGCTATCTAGATAGGACCTAGCACTGACGCAGCTAGAGAACTCCTCAGGGACTTCATCCCCTTTCCCCGAGTAGAGCCTCAGCCTCCCTGATGGGTCTACTCGAATGTGCTATTTTGCTGGAGCACATTTGAGAGGGCCGTGTAATGGCGGCCAGGCCTGTGAAGGGGGATAGGATTTTGGAGGAGCCACCACTGCTGATTCCTCCCCTTCCTGGGCACTGCTAACTAATCCCCCCTCCCAGAATGCCCCATTCCACCCTCCCACCGCCCCCTGGCAGGGAACTTACCTGCCCCAGCAGTTGCTCCAGAGCAGCACTGGCCTCTACCCTTACGGCACGTTTGCGACACCCTACACCTGGACTTAGGGTCCTATCCTAAGTTAGATAGGATTGCGCCGTTAATTATATTTATCCAACTATGTTCCCCCCACTTTGGGCCCCTAAAGAAGAGACTTAGCACAAAAACAAAGCACTTGTTTTTAAAAAAATCAAAACCTAAAGTTCAATTTAAACAACTCAAGTCGTACCGAGAACAACTAGGTTGGGCCTACAGATGCCAGGAGTCTGAGAACACAGCATGGCTCGGAGGTCTTGCAGTGAGCCTAATACAAACTTCCCAGCCTTCTTTCTAGGCTTGCCGTAAAGATGACAAAGAGAATGCATATGAAGGGCTTTTGAATACTCAAGAGCTCTGTATTATACATGCCATCTGCTGAGATCACGTGTGGCTAGAGCGGCAGACTGGAGGAGAGCTGAATTAAATTGGTCATAAAGCTCACTGGCTGACCTTTGGCCAGTCACTTTCTTCCAGCCTAACCTAATAATAATACTTGAATGCTCAAAGCACTTTGCATGTACAGTATCATCCTAACATGATCAGGGTCAGCACTGTGCTGTACATGCACACCAGTTTCTGCGATAAAGATGTCCACCTGAAAGTGTTATATAACTTCCAATATTAAACTTCTTTCTACTGAGTCAGACCATTGGTCCATCTGGCCCTGGTTCGTCTACACTGGCTGGCAGCAGCACTCCATGGTTGCAGGGAGACGTGGACAGTCCAAAAAACCAGAATTCTTTTTTCCAGGGAGAATATGATTCCCAGCTGTGGTCAGTGCCGTGAGTGCTTGTAGAATGTGGTTCTGCAATTGTCATGCACACTTGTTAGCTAGTGCTGATGCCTGTAGCACGTTGGTGATGAATGACACTTTTCCCATGGCATGTCCACCACATTTCATAAGCCCTTAAAATGCATTTTTTTGAAAAATTCTTTAGAAGCTAAAAGTATTGATGGACCACCAATGTCTGTCACAAACAGCCCAATCCTATCCCCTGCCAGTCCATAGCATGCAGCGCCGCCAACAAGGAGTGCACTGCATGCTCTGGTGGGGTGTGTGTGACCAGATGGCCTGGGAGAGGTAAGTAAAAATATTTTATACTTACCTCTCTGTAGGCTGCCTAACCATCAATGGGTCTCCTCGGACCCACGCCAGCTCTTTACTGGTGTAGGTCTGAGGAAACTCAGGGGTTGGGTCCAGGCTGTGAGAGGGGGATAGGATCCGGCTTGCACTGCTGCTACCATGATCCTTTCCCTCCCACCCCTAGTTCCTCCCCCAAACCGCCCCAATCCTCCCCCAAACCTCCCACAACCAGCCCTCGGCACCATTTTACCTGCTCTGGTACAGCTTAGTGGGCCACTGGCAGATGCACGGAACTTCCAGTCATTTGCACCAGCAGCTCCAGAATGCCTGGTGGTGGCACGCCTTTTGCACTGCCATAACTGGACTCATAACAGAAGATTATGAGATCCACTGCCTAAGTTCAATAACTTTGCCAAGCGTCCACCATGCAACATGGTGGTGCCTTGCCCTGGACATAATCCTTAGGCAATATAATGCACCAGTTCTCATTCTCACTCATTCTGGGGTGTTAGAATAAAATGAATAAGACCCATCTATGCCTGAGCTTCTTGGAGAAAAGGAAGGATAGGAATGTAACAATATTATGGTTCTTATACACAGCCCACCATATGTTGGTGGCTGGATTTGGCCTGTTGAATATCGGGTTCTTCCCAAGGACCTGGGATATTCACAGATATTTATTTTATTTTATTTATTTATTTACAGTATTTTTACCCCGCCTTTCTCCCCGAAGGGACCCAAGGTGGCTTACAACAAAAAAGAAAATACAAAAAAATACAATACAAAAGTCACATTTTAAAACAGTAAAAAACAGTTGATGAAAACTAATAAAAACATCTAAAAATTGATTTAAAAGATCATTGTTACCATTAAAACAAGAGCATAAAAACAGCAGCATCCCACCTGTAGCAGCAGAATGTTAAAAAAAGGCAAGGACTCAGAAGGCTTCTTTGAACAGGAAGGTTTTTAGGCCTCGCCGGAAAGTGTCCAAGGAGGGAGCAGTTCGTAAGTCCATAAAATGTATTTTTATATTATACTTCATCACAGCCTTGTTGTTGTTGCTGCTGCTGTTATAGTTTCCCTTCTTCCAAAGCAAGTGCTCTTCCTCCAGAGCAAGAAACTGTGGGTGCCACCCAATTATCCATTTGTTAAAATCTGAAAATTGCTGTTTTCAAAAAGGGCTTTAAATTATGACTGCACAGATCTTTTAGGAATTGGGTGATAAATAATTCAGACACCCAGAGATCTCTAGCTTTGCTTTTAATGTATTCATGGTGCTAAAAATGGTACCCTCAGAATATTGGCACTGCAATGTTTCCGATGCAACACTCAACCAGCTGTCTGGATTTTCACCAGCTCCACTTTGCGCATGAAAGTTCCAAGCTCTTGGCTTGAAATTCTGGCCTTAAGGGGGAAAAATTGATAAAGGTACAGCAGTAAAACTTAATATAAGCAGCATGTGTCACACCTTTGAGTAGACTGACACCTTTTCTATTTCTGAGCAGCATAACTCAGCTTGTACATGTGCTGTCATTATTACTGTACAGCAGTTTCAGCGGAAGTTACATTCAGACTCTGCCACTTTGTAGATGCCTCTTTTTGCATGCACAAAGCTGATACACCCTTTTAAAATGAGCAGGAAAACATTCTCTGGGTTGGGAGCTACATGCGCACATCAATGCCTGTATACCCACAAAGAACCTCTGAATATTGGGTTGCATTCCAGAACCTTCATAATTAACAGGTGGGTGTCTTCTGTCAAATTCAGTAGGTTGTGGATCACATGGGATACTTGAAATACCACAACCCTTTGCAAATTGACATTGGCTGCTAGAGAGCTCAGAATACATTCTTTAAAAGACAAATACACAACTTTGTTTGTTTCTGCTGTGCAAGATGTACCGGTATGTAAAATGACCCACTGCATCAGTGTGCCAGGCCATCAAAAAAAAAGTGCAAGTGCAAAAAAAAATCACACATCATTTATATAGAGGAATACTTATACCACAAACTACTGCTTTCTGCTTCTCTGAAGGTGACATTCAAAGGCTTGGATCAAAGGCAAGCTCATTTAATTTAGGCTTCATAGTTAATGATCAGAAATTAGCAGGCTGTTAGAGTCAGCTATGAACACTTGTTCTTGACATTTCTCCCTATCCAAATTAACTGATGGTGACAAGTAATTTCCTATCATAGATCTTTAATGTTTCTGAACAATTGGGTGCAAATTAACTACAAAGGGAACCTGATTTCTTCAAATTACTGTTCTTGCTTTTGATTTCTGGTGTTAACTCCACTCTGGCTGAGTGTCTTTAGAGCCACCCTAAGGAGAGTTTTCCCTGATTACCGAAGTGATCAGAATACCCATTAACTAAGTACTTCTTTATATGATGTTTCACATTTATTGAAAGCAGAAGATATGCCAATGCTCACTTTGTTTGGATGTTAATGCTTGTGCATTAACACACATGGGAATATTATGACTGATACCTACACATCAACTTTGTTCGTGGTAACCATTTTGTCAACAGCTGTCATATAAACATATTAAGTTGCCTTCTACTGAGTCAGATGTTTGGTCCATCTAGTTAACTACGGTCTGCACTGACTGGTGGTTGTTTCTCAAAATCTGTAGTAGGGGATTTTCTCATCCCTGTTACCTGAGGTCACCATTTTTTTTGCATTTTTGATGGACAAAAAAGGAGTCCTGATGTGGAAATGGAGCAAGAATTGTGAAGAAGCATCTTTCCAAAGTAGAAAGTGTTTCATGGCATAGAGAGCAACCAGGTACCTCTTCATTCATTCTTATCTACTTACTGGAAAGGACTGGAGCGCACAGAACCTAAACTGTTACGGGCTTCACAGGTCAAATCCAATTACCATAATCAACCCCCCAGGTAAAACAGACATAAATGACAGTTTTGCCAACTGCTGGTTACATAAAAGACAGGTAGTTATACTTATAAAGATGTTTTCTAAAAAATCTGTCCTTGCATAAGTTTATTAACTGAAAAGTCTTAACATTACAGAGAGAGAACGGGCTGAAGAATGCAAACCATGGAGTCGGAGAAGAAACAGAGTAGTTTCAAGTAGCATAGTTTTGTGCCACTAATGGTGGTTGAACGAAATTAACAATCACTGTAGGAACCAATTTGTCAGTTATAAAGATGAGAAAGACATCTAAAGCTATGTTGGAGTGTTTCAGGTAGGTGCTTGAAAGGCGCAGATATGCCTGGTGTGGAGAATTTTTTTCTCCTTCTCACATACTACTGGAACTTGAGGTCAGCCAGTGGAACTGACTGGCACTAGATAAAACCCAGGACAGACAAAAGGAAGTACTTATCTGAATCATTAATGTTTGGAATACAACACCCTGAGATGGGGTGATGGCCACTAGCTTAGATGGCTTTCAACGTGCATTAGACACCTACATGGAGGACAAAGCTATCAGTGGCTACTGGTAGTGTCTTTGTGATAGAGGTCTAAACCTCAAGAAATCCCACCCTCAATGTCTTCATGTATTCTTATACATTTAAGACTGGGATGTTTTCTTGATGTACTTGAAGCTGCAAGAGTGTGTGAGAGAGGATGCGCTGCGGCTCTGCTGGTTCTACCAGTCTTCAAATACTGTAATGTAAACATAAGAAGAGCCCTGCTGGATCACGCCAAGGGCCCATCT
This sequence comes from Plestiodon gilberti rubricaudatus, assembly GCA_026170595.1. Lineage (NCBI taxonomy): Eukaryota > Metazoa > Chordata > Lepidosauria > Squamata > Scincidae > Plestiodon > Plestiodon gilberti. The sequence continues at coordinate 115,842,130 of JANXHW010000005.1, forward strand.
AGTCCAGCTTCCTGTTTCTTGCAGTGGCCCACCAGATGCCTTTGGTAGCACTCAAGACAACAAGATACCTGTATCCTGTTGCTACTCTCTTGCATCTGGCAGTCAGAGATTGGCTGCCTCTAAAACCGGGAGGTTGCATATAGTCATCATGACTTGTAACCTGTGATGGACTTTGCCTCCATAAATCCTTTCCTCCATAAACCTTGTTCTCTGTTGTTCTGAGTCCAAGAAGCAACCTAGCACTGATGGAGAGAGGGGGAAAGATTGTCCATGAGTGGGGAAGAGTCAGGGTTGGGAGGCAGCTCTCTGCAGATGTTTATAGCAGCTGTTAGAACTCTAGCACTACAGTGACCCAGTGGTTTCTCACCATGTGGAGCCACATTCATAGTGTCCTATGTGAACTGTACCACAAATGGTCCATAGAACCATTTCCATAGAACCAAGGCCGCCTTGGTTGCCCTTGTGGGAGAAAGGCGGGGTATAAATTCTATAAATAAATAAATAATAAATAAATAAATAAATAGAACCTCATTAATCAGAATGTACTGTAGGTGTCAACAGCCCTTATATCCAAGTAATTGATTAAGAAGTGTACTCCTTTCATATTCTTCTACACCAAATGGCAAATAATATGACATGTGGAGATGCCTGAATTCTCATAAACGAACATCTGCACTCTTTTTACAATGTTGTAGGATGTGCTGGTTAATGTTTTATGATCTCACATAAAGTGAAATTACATGGGCATTCAAGCCTTTTTTTTTTTTTTTACTGGTAGAGTACTTGTCATCACTTCAGCCATTCCTGGTTACTTGGGCATGCAATATAAAGTTCCTCGACATTTCCAGCTCAAAATTTACTAAGTAATAGAATGGAAAAAAAAAGATCTCCATTATTTGAGACTGACAAAGCTGGAAAAGCAGCAAAAGTTTTAAATGTGAAATTTGAAGTGAATTTCTGAGTTCACCCCAGGGAGAAACCTCTGAGATTTTTTGTGGAAAGTCAATCCATTTTCTATAGAAAAAGCAAAACTTCTCAGGAGGTTTCTGAATCTGGCTCACACCGGCGAAGCTGGGGCACACCTTGAGGGAAAGGGATGTTTGTCCCTTTCCCCTGGGAAGAGCCCCAGAGACCCCTATGGGCCTCCTCGGATCTGAGCCGGCAAAATGGCCAGTGCAAATTTGAGGAGGCCGTAGAAGGCCGGCCAGGCTCGTCTGCTCGGGATGGGGGATAGGATATCAGCAGAGCACACCACCAATATCCCCGCCTATTCCCTTGCCGGCCAATCGCCCCCTTCCTTGCCACCCTAGCCCACCCTCCCACTGCCCGGTGCAGGACTTACCTCTGTCTGGCAGTGCAGCCTCCATCCGCAGGCAGGGACCGGTGCCGGCCTTGGCGCCAGCACCACTTATTTTATTTATTTATTTATTTATGTAAAAAATTATATCCCACCTTTTTCAATGCCGAAGGCAAATGCCCAAGGTGGCTTACAACAGAAGTTAAAATACATAAAAAATACATTAAAAAGTTTAAACAATACATAACCATACATAAACAATTTTTAAAAACAATAAAATCCACTGGGGGGCAGTATGGAGCAGATAAGCAGCATGGCAGAGCGTCTTGAGACACAGGAGGCAGACCACGACCCATCACCCAAACGCTAGACGAAACAAAAACGTTTTGAGCCCTCGCCGAAAAGTCATGAGGGAGGGGGTGGTTCTCAGATCCCCTGGCAGGGAGTTCCACAGTTGTGGCGCCACAGCAGAGAAGGCTCGCCCACGTGTTGCCACTCCCCTAACTTGCGATAGAGGTGGCACTCGCAGGAGAGCCCCCTCAGATGATCTAAGAGAGTGGGCTGGAATGTATGGGAGAAGGCGGTCCCTCATATAACCTGGACCCGAACCGTGACTTACTCACTCACCTGGACTTACTCACTCGGTACCGCAAACATGCCTTACGGCACGTCTGCTACACCTTCCCAGGCGGATCTATAATTTTGCCGGGGGATCTCTGTGCAGGATTGCACCACACGTCAGTGGCAGGAAGTTTTTCTGCAATCCCACACCTTGTCCTCCACATGCATTCACTCACTCTGGCAGTGCAATCCTGACATTCGTTCCGGCGCCAGAGCGAGCGCTCCGACAGCCGTTGCGAACATGCTGTAAAGCACATTTGCGATGACTCGGGAGTAAGGAAGGCCGGCGCCAGGCCGGTCTCCCTCACTACAGCGCCGGATCTCCACACGGACAGCGGCAGAAGGCAAGCGCTCCGTCGGTGGCCACGTGGGCGGTCCAGACGGGCAAGGGAGGGGGGCCATTGGCCTAACCGGCCCGGCAGGGGTGGTGGTGGATGGCATTGGCTATATCCCCGTCCCCGCCAGGCTGGATCAGCCGTTACATGACCTCCTCTACTTCCGCCAGCTATTTAGCTGGCAGAAATCCGGGGAGGCCGATTGGGCTGGCCCGAGTTTACACTCGGGGAAGGGGACGAACGTCCCCTTCCCCGAGTAGACCTTCGGGCCCACGCACGCCGGGCAGCCAGTACACAGGATCAGGCGGGCAGCCTTGGGCCGCCAGCCAGATCCTTATTCAGGATTGCGCCCTGGATCTGTTTTGTCTGAAAAGAGCTTTGAAAAGGTGACCAATGGGGATGAATGAAACAAGAATGAAATGTGTTCCAATCACCTTTGCAATTATAACAAATATAGTTGAGGGGTGTTTTTGTGTGTGTGTGTGTGTGTGTGTGTGTGTGTGCTAGCTTAAAATGGCTGCTTGCTATTAAAGGATAGTGCAGACCTTTCTGCATTTCAATTGGAAGGAAGTAGGTCTTGAGATGTGAAAAAAACCTGCCTTAGAATATTAGCTTTCCCAAATGTATGCATAAAAAACCGTGGGGACAATTTCCACAGCTTAGGCTATCGATGTGTAAAATGAGAGCAACGCAGATCACATAACCTCATGTGGTGCAGGGAGGCTCTGTCTGTTAATGTGTGCAAGACACATTGAGACTTTTAAGTCAAAGAAAGACCTGCTTTGAGAGCGTGCCCTCTTCCCGGAAAATCCAGGCTCTTGGAAGCACCACAGGAATGGGCTCACAACTTATGGTCCTTTCTCTGTGGGATTTCAGTGGTTGTGGAGGCTGCTGCCAGGGCCACTCAGAGGAATTTTATCAGGAGGTACAGCGTTTCTTTTGGGCCACTTCCCTTCTTGTGAATTTGGCTCCTGGGGCCCCCTTTTTTGTCCCTTTGACCCCTTTTTGACCCTGGGCCCGGGTACAATTGTACCCCCCCTTAAGCCCCCCTCTCAGAGGCTCTGGCTGCTGCAGTCATGAGAACCAGTGGTAAGCCTGATATGACCCTGGAAAGTACATTTGGTCTCACTGCTGCATGTGTCAAATATCCTTGGTTGTAAATTATGAACATGACAAACACATGTTTGGAATGTGACAAACGTGTCGTATTCTAGAATATACTCATCTGGGAGCCATGATGGGATGCTGATTCCTGTGAAACACACACTCAGTGGCAAGCCTGCATTTGCTTCACATTCTGCCTAATGTATAGGACAAAAATAGGCCTGAACCTTTATCCAACCCACCCCCTTACAACATCATTCATATTTCTCATACTCAATCCATGTGGTGCTTCTCCTTCCATTGATTTACTGGCTTCCTGTCTGCTCCCAAATCCAGCACAAGTCCCTCATTCTCCCAAGAGTAATCCATATTCTTTTCCCCTACCTCACTCCACCCTCATAGCCCAATATATCCTTGTCCCTGACCTTTGCTCCCCCATTTCCATCACTCTTGGCCATCCAAAGATCTCCTGCTCTCTAAATAACTTTGGCAAGTACGTCAAATGTAACTTAGCATATCCTTGAAAAAACATAGATGGAATAAAGGAACCCTGCATTGTACGATCCAGATACTTGTTGACTCAACTATTTAGATTAAGATCAGTTCAATTCATACAGTTTCATTGGAAAGGTGGATTTCAACACATGCAAAATATACCCACAAACTCTCTCGCATTGCCATTGTTTCCTTAGAATTTACTTCCAAAAGGGGATGGGACTGATCGGCCGGACCAGGGAAGGGGGAAGGATTGGTGGTGGCTTCCTCTGCCATATCCTATCCCCCTTCCCGGGCCTGGCTGCTGATACATGAGGCTCTCAGACTTGCGCCAGCAAAATAGGTGGTGCACATCTGAGTAGCCCCATCAGGGTGGCTGGGGTTTTACCTGGGGGAAGGGAACGGACATTCCCTTCCCCCGAGATGACCTCCCAGCAGTCTGTCTTGCGTCCTGGATGCAGTGGAGGCTGCAACGGCCTCGCTGCATCACAGGGCACAGGGTTAGACAGGATTGTAAGACTGCAATCCTATACACAAGATGTAACACAGTTACATGAGAGTAAGTTCCATAATTAATGGCTGAGGAGAGATCATTTGAATGTGGGGCATTCCAGTTCACAAGCTTGGGGATGTACTAGACATGTGCCTAAATGTATTAAGTGGACAGATAGTGTTTGTGTGTGTGTGGGGGGGGGGGGTTTGTTTTCTTTATACATAGAAAGAGGGCATGGCACAAAACATGCAGAAAGTGGGGGGGGGCTTTAACACTTTGCCTCTGCCACAATTTTGATCCCAAGCATGCCCCCAACACATTTCTTTTTAGTTTATCTTTTTTTAAAAGAAACTTCCATTGGCTATATGATATAAACTCTGTTTCATTAGCATACAGGTAAGGATGCCATCACGATTCTTCCCATTTTACAGATGAGTAACTGAGGTAGAGAGATAGTAACTTGCCCCAAACCATCAGCAGCCAGTGTATGTGTGTGCACCGACTCACCCACACACATCAGCTACTTTGCTTAACAGAAATGCAAACACACAGCTCCACTGACTGTCAGTGCAATCCTGCACAAGTATGTGTGGCTGGCTTAAATGGCCAGCCACTGCATCCTGTGCACATTGTGGCTTGCACCGGGCTCACCTTGGGGGAAGGGGAACGTCCCCTTCCCCCAGTGTAAGTGGCGTGGGCCGCAATGGGCCTCCTCATATGCACGCCAACTCTGAGGTTGACGCACAACTGGGGAGGCCATGTAAGGCCAGCCTGGGCTGCCACAGGGCATAGGATATCGGCGCAACCCAACGCAGATATTCCCACCCCCTCCCAACCCGGGCCAGCTAATGGCCCCCTCTCTCACCACCCCTGCCCACCCTTCCCAAACACCCGCCCACCCCCTGCACCGACCAGCGCAGCACTCGCTTGGGGTGGCCGGCGCGGGTCCGGGATGGCAGTAGCATTCCGGCACGTTTATGACACCCTAGGCCAGTGGACCACTCACTCCACCAGCCTATAATTAGGCAGGATTGGGCTGTAATGCTAAAACTCAACAGTAAGCAAAACTAGTGATGCTTTTTACAAGACATGAAAAGGTTACTTTAGGTCTTCTTCACAGGCAATAAAAGAGATGAATGCTGATTGAATTCTAGACCAAAGCAGTGACTTTGTCAAAAGGAGAAGCTGACAAATCTGTAAATATTCTTTGAAGGCAATATTTTAAAAATACAGCAAAGCCCAAGAGCCACGTTGAGTATTATTCCTGCTAAAGAAAAATGTTATTCTCTGCATTGGCCATCATGTTCCAATAGTCCGCATTTGGCCTTCTGGTTGGAAACCAGCAATGTTATCTCCTACCTAGAGGGTGACAGAGTTGATTTCATGTATCACTAAATTTGAAGTGCTAACTAGCAACTAGGGTAGTGAAATTGTCATAGGATGTTTGTTTGTGCATGCATGTGTGTTAACACACACGCGCACACACACACACACACACACACACACACACACACTAGTGTTTCTTTGCCTGCTCACAGCTGTGCCTGACACATCACAGAGCAGTTATTATGAACAGTGTTCCCTCTAATCCCCCCCCCCCAGTGCACAGAGCCCTACTGTGGCTGCACAAGGGTGGCTCCAGAGTACTTGTGATGACATCATCATCAACGCTAAGCGCCAGAGTGCAGAGAGGGAAGCTGTGTGGGGCTTTCCTTAGAGCCGTATGGCTGTGCAGCTTAGAGCTGTGAACTGGCTGTGATATCCCAACCCACTACCCTGTGGAAAAAGTGTAGATTTGTAGTGCAATCCTATGCAAGGACGTGTGCTGCATGCTATGGTGGGGGGTGATTTCCTTACCTCCTGGTAGGCCATCTGATCACCTATTGGTCTCCTCGGACCCACAACAGCTATTTTGCTGGTGCAAGTCCAAGGAGAAGAAGGAGGCAGGGCGGGTTGAAAAATCAGGGATAGGATCTGGCATGCGCCTTTGTCGCCAAGATCCACCACCTCCAGTCCACTCCTCACCCCTGCCCTCCCCGCCCCAAACCTCCCCCGAACCAGTGGCGATTCTGGGGGGGGGCTGCCGACATGACACCCCCACGTGACCCGGGCGTGACGTCAGCTTCACACGTGCGCCCGGCGCGGCTCCAATCACCACCACCCCGCCATTTTGCTTACTATTTTGGAGCCGAACAAACTCCAGGACGGGAGGGCCGAATGCCGAAATGAACCAGGCGAAGGAGATGCATCCCGGAGGCAAGTACGCCCCTCCGCCGCCACGTCCACCCCCCCGCCCTTGGGCCCACAGTCCCCCCGCCCCTACCCCGACAATGCTTCTGCCCCAAACCTCCCACAACCCACTCACACCCTGCCCCCTCCACCACCTTACCTCCTCTGGTACAGCCTAGGTGGTTTGTTGGTGCGCACGGGGAACTGCCAGCTGCTTCCGCTGGCAGCTCCCTCGTTCTCAAAAGCAGCACGCCAATTACAGTGGCAGATTATTAATTATCAAGATTTGATACAAAGTACAGGTGCCCATTTACCATTCTACCAGTATCTACAAATTCGAAACTGCATCATGCAACAGCATAGTGGATCTAATATCTTTTGACCTCTTGCAGACTTAAGACTATTGTCCTAGGAAATTCAACGGAAAGGGTTATTGGCTAAGTTGTACAAAGCCCTGAAGAAGTTGGAAATTGAGGAAATGAATTATTAAAAAAACTGGAAAAGGGAGCCACAAATTCAAATTTCTCAGTGGAGAAAAATGTATCTGGATGTAAATTATTATGCTATGGATGTAGGATCTAGGGGAAATTACTATAAAATATTAAATAGTTGATATTGCACCCAAAAAGGTTGCAGAAAATATTTCCAAGACATAAGACATTATGCTAGAGATGTCATGTGGTTGGGACATTTACAGCCCAATCCTATCTGGGCCTTACACTGCCGGAACTAGCATTCTGGCAGTGTGAGATCCTTGACAGCTGTGCAGAACATGACAAGCTGTCCAAAGCAGCCAGGCTATCAGCAGATCCTCCATGCTTCCCGGCGCCGGTAAGTCAGCGTGGGGGATGGAAGGGAGAACAGGTGGTGGAAGGTGGGCTGGAAGGGGGTGGAATCTGTGGCAGTAGTACTGCCAATATCCTATCCCCCTTCCAGGCCTCGGTGCACCTTCCTAGGTCCACTCGGACATGCACCAGCAAAATTGCTTGCTCCAGGTAAGGGAACCAATGTTCCCTTACCTGGAGAAGACCTCCAGGACTCCCCCCCCCCTCAAGATGCAGCATGCAGTCTGGCAGCGCAGCTGCATCGGCGGGGCAAGGAAAGGATAGGATTGTGGCCTTAGGCAGGTATGGTGGGACTGTAAGAAAGTAAATGTTCAATTAAAAAAAACAGATGGATTGTGAATTAGATAGCTGAGTCTGAGACACCACTGTTACCATCTATTCTTTTGTTGAATCTGCTACTTCCATACGTTAGAAATCAGCAATGCCGTAGGAACAGCGGGGGTGGGGGGCCCTGGGCAGCACACGGGGGGCATCTTACGGGTGGCTGGAGGCGGCAAAATGGCGGTGGCAAAATGGCAGCAGCGGCGGCGAACGGGCTCCTGCTACCTGTGTACCGCGGCTTATTGTGGGCCCACCCTCCCTCGCAGCCCCCACTCGGGGGCGGGGCGAGTGACGTCAGCCTCACGGGGGGCCACGTTGCTATGACTCTGGAAATCAGCATCAGGCATGAATGGCGAACTCAATCATCATTACACCATGTGTAGTGATAGCCAAATGTTGGCTGCAGGGTCAACCCACTAAAGAGGAATGGCTGTGAAAGTTGTGGCCCCCTATGTTTCTTTATAAAATTGGGTTAAACAGTTCTGGGAGGGGAATATACATAAACTGAGCATGTGCATGGTAGATCTTGAGTGTTCCGAAGTCTCCACTTCAATGTGGAACTATTCCTCGGAAAAAAAGGTGATGAAGGGAAACATCTGTGCAAATTTAAGGGTACATATGAGATTACCATAGTTTTTAAGCAATCCAATAGATAAAGATAGAAGAAAAATAGCATATACCTCCAACTGACTTGAATCTATGAACAGAAGCCCATTTACATTACATTATTGGTAGCACCAGATCTCTGGTTCTTTCATCTCACAGGGAGAAAAACATCAAATAATGACTTCATGTTTTTCTACATTCCCTCAATATTCAGCGACTTCATTATCATTTAACCAATTATTTCCCTATTTGCTTTACTTTTCCCTGAAGTTCTGCAAGATGCTGTATTTTGAAGGTTCTAAAATTCTTCCTGAACAACGAAGTTCATCTTAGGGGCAAACTATGCATTGAAAAGTGTCTAAAGTGACTTCTAAAGTGACTTCTGTGATTGGGATTCCGCAAGGGTTTTTTCTTTCTTTCTTCAAAAAAGAGCCATGGTTGGGCCCAATTCAGATAAGGGCTGTAGCATGGGGAGATTAACTGAGCTCTTTGCCCCCACCCTGATTCCTGTCCCCAGGAGTCCGTTCAGCCAGGGGGGCAGGCAGTGTTTCTCCAGCATCTTTTTAGCTGTCCCACCATCATTTATTTTATTGAATAGCCTACTCTTTTTGTAAGCTGTTTTGGAAATCATTTAGATCATAATTTGCACGCGCGCGCACACACACACACACACACACACACACACATGCATGCACTGGCGTCACTGCAGGGAGGGCAGAGCTGTAAGTTCCTCCGTGATCGAAGCCTCCCGTTACACAGAGGAACGAAGCGCCCCGCCCTCGCGCCTTCCGAACCAGTCAAAACAGTGAAAACAATGCGCAGACTGCACATTGTTTTCACTGCTTTGACTGGTTCGGAAGGCGCGGGGATGGGGCGCTTCGTTTCTCCGTGTAAGGGGAGGCTCCGATCACGGAGGAACTTACAGCTCCGCCCCCCCCCTGCAGTGACGCCAGTGCATGCATGCATGCATGTCCATCCATCTGTCCACCCTCATCTTTGTCTGTTTTTAAAACTGATATCAGAAAATGGTTTCAACAGGAATCCTTGGTCATTTTACCTTTTCTATAGCATCTTTACAAAAGTGATTGATGGCTACAAGGCAAGGATGTCAACTAATCAGCATGCTCTGTGCTGTTCACCTTCATTATTGCACAAAAAAGTCATAAAGCTCAGGTAATGAAATGTTCTGCTGCAGAGATGAAATATTGGAGGTTCACCATTTTAAGGGTATCAGGTGCTTAGTCAGTCTGAAATCAGCCATTTACTTTTCTCTCCAGCATTTTCTATTCCTTGATATTTTTGAATTCTTCCCACATAAAAAGCATCCAGTATGCAGTAAATCAGCATCTCAGGGACACTGCTATGTGAAGCCTTTCTCCCCAAGGTGCTAGTTTACTATGTGAAAGGAACTTAGCATGAAGGAGAGCTGTGAAATATGTGGCACTCCTGCCTGCCCTCTGAAGTGCCACAGACCAGAAATGGAAGCAACTTCACTGAACACCTCAGTCACTGTAATGTGTAGAACAAGGGGAAATCAACAGGCCTCTTCAAGCATTAATCCTCCATGGAGAGGGCAAAACAGAAGCATGCCAGCTAGCCATAGCCCTCAAGCTCTCTGGTCACATCCCCAAACATCACCATGTTCAACATTTGTCTGCATAGGGTAGACACTAAATACAGAGAGATTACCAGCCCAATCCTATCCATTTTACACCCCACCAATGCAGTGGTGCCAAAATGGCAATCACTGCATCCTATGGTGGTGGGCAGTTGTGGAGGTCTCCTCTGAGTAAAGGAACAATTGTTCCCTTAATTTGCACACACATAATTTGCACACACACACACGCATGCACGCATGCACTGGCGTCACTGCACGGGGGGCAGAGCTGTAAGTTCCTCCGTGATTGGAGGAACTTAATTGATGAAAAAATGCATCAATTTTTATATTTTATAAATTATTTTATAACCGGAATCCCGAAGATGCCTTGTTCTTTCTAAATTGTTCCCTTACCTGAGGGTAAGCCTCCGTGACACGGGGGAGTCTACTCAGGCCTGCACGAGCTAAATAGCTGGCGCATGCCTGTGTGGACCCGCGCTGTGGGTTTGGTCTGGGAAGGGGAGTAGGATACGACGTACACCACCACCGCCGATTCCGCCCTCTCCCAGACCTGATCCTCCCATTCACCACCCCCATTGCTGCCTTCCCCTGCCCCATTCTGCCCTGTTCCGCCCTCCCCCACCCCCATTCCAGCCGCCATCCCCTCCCGCCTCCCTCGTCATCTTACCTCCTCTGGCGAGCATCAGGGGGGAGGATCTGCTGGTGATGGCAGGAAGGTGCAGGCCTTCCCAGCGGTACTCCTAGCAGCGCACTAAGTAGCATGCTGTCGGAACGTTTTTTGCGACTGGTGCCGACTGCTTTACGGCAGTCAGTGCCAACAGAGCTCCAGGAATGACAGTAAGTATAGGATTGGGCTTAAAAAATCCTGGCTGCCCAGGGTTCTTAATCACAGGGAGAGATCTTCCTGCTTGCAGCACCTTGCCCCCCTGCAGACAAACACTGAAAACGGGATGTCTGAGGTGCATGACTAGCTGGTGCACTCCCACTGGCCCTCTCCATGCACTGATCGTCCATGCAGGCTTAATGCCTGTAGAAAACGAATGTGGACTGAATATCTATGGGTGGCCTCAGGATTGATTACCTTTGACAAGGGGAGACTACACTATCTCCAACAGTGACAGGGTAATGTGGAAGAGAACATCAGCAAGGCATTCAGGAAGAAGTGCCAGCAAACAAGCAATGACAGATATTTCAGCGGGGGGGGGGGGGGGAGAAAGACCTGTAAAAAGGGTCTCTAGAAATGGTGCTCCGGATGCCGGATTTAAAGCTTTCTTTTATGACTCGATCTTCTTCTCATGCACTGGTTTGCTCTATCCAGATTTATGTGATTTCATACCAGTCCACATACATCTTGATTTAGTCATTTGAAAGGTTAGTGGCTGAAGAACTTACGAGCTCTGACAAAGCACAATGGAACGGTTGCCCAGTAACAATACTTGAGGAATATCAAGTGTGGCATCGGGTTGTGCTGTGTTCATGCTTCTTTGGAAAGAGAAGGCAGAAGGGAGGTCAGCGAGAAATATGGCATTCAGCTCAGGTTTGCTACTACTCCCCCTTTCAGTAGGAAAAAAATGGCAACTGCTCATTTGCATGTTCATTCATTTAAGCATCTGCTCAAGTGATCCGCTGAGAGCAGAACTATATTACAAGACTCAGGGGGCTGAGGCTGAAAATGGCACTCTCATATTGAGCTTCCTCCTCCTACTTTATGACACTGAGTATAGTTTTACCCATGTTCTGATGTCCAATGCAGGATACGTTGTACTAAACGGTATAGAGAGGGAGGGGAAAAACTTGCCACAGGGCTGCCATTTTTGGTGGCAACCCCGTATCTATGGTAACATTTAGTTTCTGTTAATGTCCGACAGAAGTCAGGTCCCAAACAGTTAGGCTTTGGAATCCAGATTTGACTAATGAAGGGTGGGAGAAGATTCAGACTTGCAAAATTATGCATGGTGTAGAGAAAGTAGATGGAGAGAAGCTCTTCTCCCCTCTCACAAGAGTAGAAGCAGGGTTGATCCAATGAAATTGACTGGACGGAGACTGTGAATGGGAAAAAGGAAGTATAGGTGGGCCCCCATATCCACGGATTCACTATCCACGGATTCAGTTATCCACGGATTGCGGGGACCCCCCCAGGCTTTTACTTTTTTCCCAGTAAGCTTCGTTTCTTCCTTAAACAAACAGGAGAAGCAGCCTCTGGCTGCTTATTGCAGGCAAGTAGAACGAGACTAAGTCCTAGAGAAGCTCTGCAAGGTTAACAGAAACCTTGCAGAGCCTCTCTAGGACTTACAGCCCGGTCCAGCCCAAGGCAACTGCGGTACAATTCAGGCACAATTGCAGCCCAAGTGCTTTAGGCCCGAGTTGTGCCTGAATTGTGCCTGAGTTGGGCTGCAATTGTGACTGAATTGGGTTCCGGCACAATTCAGGCACAACTGCACAATTCAGGCACAATTGCAGCCTAAAAGTGGGCGTGTCGGGGGCGTGTCGGGGGTGTGACGGGGGCGGTTACGAATTTTGGTCCGGTTCCAGACGCTGGAGAGCCCCTGACACGCCCCCTCGAGCCCAACTCAGGCCCAAAATTTGGGCCAACAAAAAGGGTGGACCCAAATGTGAGGAGACCCATAGGAGCCATTTTACCTTACCCACACCAGCCCTCTCCTGAAAAGTTCTAACACCCTGGGCCCGAGTTGGGCCTGAGTTAGGACCGAACAGTTGTGGCCTAACTCTGGAACCGGACCAAATAGTTACCCTATCAGCACCCAGCCCCACCCAGCCTCTTTCCCACAAAAGCCCAGCCCCAGCCCTCCACTCTCTCTCTCTCTCTCTCTCTCTCTCTCTCTGAGCACGTGGCGTGGGGTCCTGTCCCCCAGCAGCCACAAAGTGGGACTTTGAAAACTTTTCTAACACCCCACTTCTCTCTTCTCTTCTCCTCTCTCCTCTCTGCCCCCCTCTAGGGCAGAGAGGGCTGTTCTGCCTGTGGCCAAACTGTTTACTGCTGTGCCTGGGCAGCTGTCTCCATGCAAGTGTTTGCTAACCCATGTCTTTCTCCCAGCCCCTCTCTCCCCCCCCCACAGGCAACAACACCAGCAGGTAAGTGCAGGTAAGTGCAGGGTTCGTGCTGTCATGTGGTCTGACTTCTGCCTCTGTGCATAGAGAAATATAGGTAGGATACATGACTCTATACCAATGTCTTGTCCAATAGCTGCCTGCAATGCCTGCCATGATATGCCTCTTTACCAATGTCTTGTCTCATAGCTGCCTGCAATGCCTGCCATTATATGCCTCTTTACCAATGTCTTCTCTCATAGCTGCCTGCAATGCCTGCCATGATATGCCTCTTTACCAATGTCTTGTCTCATAGCTGCCTGCAATGCCTGCCATGATATGCCTCTTTACCAATGTCTTGTCTCATAGCTGCCTGTATTAATGTGAGCACACAATGCCATGAGTGTGGACCTGTAACCCATATGTAGACACCAGCTGTTCCCCCCCCCCTCATTTCTCCACAGGGTCTACTGACAGGTCAGTATTGCTAGGAGTGCCATGGTTGTGACCCCCAAGTTGTGTTGTTGTCTCTCTCTTTGACCCCTTTCCCTTACAGGATCATGCTCACCTTACAACCAGGGAAGGAGCGCAGACCATGCCATGTGTCTCACACCACTCAGCTGTGTTTGATTTCTCTCCCTGCAGGCCTTTGCAACCGGCACACTGGCATTCCTTCAATGGCGATTGCTACCACACAGCAGCTGCCATGGAACACCCCCATGTTGGTTGTCCCCCCAGGAATGCCCACTACCACCAACCATCTGGGGAGCACCCCTGGGCCTGCAGTCTCGTTGCCCCACGGTCGTCTGCCTCGATGCTGCCAGAGGTCTGGGAGCCTGCCCTGCAACCCTCCTCAGCTGCTGCTGCTGCTGCTGCTCCACCTCCCTGGCTGCCTACTTGCTGTCCCTCCCCTTTCTATGGAGCAGGCTGTGGTTCCACAGGGGAAGAGCCCGCATCTCCAGGTCCACGGGGCACGCCTGCTGCTGCTACGTTCTGAGTGGCTGCTGTGCCTACCCCTGGCAGCCTCGCCTGGCCATCTCTGCCAATGTTCCAGAACAATAAAGATGCCCCTTGGGCAAAGGCCCCTTGAACAACATGACCCCAATGTTACACAAGCACTGCCCCCCACACACAGAGACAGCACCCAGCACACAAGGCCCTGCATGAATCCCAGCCAGGGCCTGCCACTGCCTTCCCAGGGAGACCACAGCAGGGGGGCTGCCAGACCCTCAGGGCTCAGAGGGGAGGGGGCGTTGGGGGGCCTCTCAGGCAGGCAAACAGTGACAGGCGACATGGCGCACGTCTGCCACGTCCGTGAAGAGCCCTTTCAGCAACCGGGGCTCTCACCCACCCTCGGTCCGCCCGTCAACGGCATCCATTTCTGCCTGTCAACGGCGTCCGTTTCCGCCCTCAGTCCGCCCGTCAACGGCGTCCGTTTCCGCCTGTCAGCGGCGTCCGTTTCTGCCGTCGGTCCATCTGCATGAGAGGCTACCGTTCCTGCATTGCCTCCATCTGCGAAGTGACCCCTGTGTCCCTATTGGTTTCTGCAGACCCCTCTCCCTGTATCCCTCTCCCACCAGCCTTGTTGTCTGTCTGTTTCTGACCCACCCGTGCCCCTCCCCAGCACCCCCTGTCAGTGTGCCTGCCTCCCCTCCCACTCCCTGATGATGGACGCTGGCACCCCCATGCCGCCAGAGCGCCTGCCGCGAGGCGCCGATGTTGCCCCATCTGGGGGTGTGATGAGCTGCGTGAGCCCTTCCCGCTCGCAGCAGACAAGCCCAAGGCATCTCTCGGTCTTGGCCGGGGCACGGAGCAGAAGGCATGCTGGGATGCCTTCTTTGTGGGCATTGCCACAGCCCTGGAGGCCCAGGGCTTCAGGCAGCGCACGGGCATGTCCTGGCAGAGGCGGTTCCGGACTTCATGAGACCCCCCTTGTGCGTGCCGTTCCCACCCCCTCCTTCCCTTCTCTCCCCCGCTCCCCACCCATGACTCCCACGTGCAGCCTCACCGTGGCTTGGGGGTGGCATTGCCTTCTGCAGGAGGGAGGGCAGTGGCACTCCCCCCTGTGGCAGGTGGCTAATGCCCAGGGTGCCCTGGGGCGGCTGGCAGTGGCACAACCTCTGCCCTTCCGCTGCCTGTTGCACGCCCAGTGCCTGCAGGCCCACCTGTGGCTGCCCATCTGCTGCGGACGCTGCAGCAGCTGTGGTAGGTGCACACAGACGAGCTCAGGAGGGGGCTCTTCGCTTCCACAAGAGGGACACCTCCCCACAGGAGCCTGCCTGCCTTTGCAGTAAGTTTTGCCTCGATCCTGGCCCACTGCTGTTGCCTCCTGCCTAACTCAGGCACAGTTGCAGCCTAACTCAGTCCTATTTTGGGCCCCAATTGTGCCACAATTGGGCCTCAACTGTGCCTGAGTTGGGCTGGACTGAGCCCTTAGTCTCATTCTACTTGCCTGCAATGGAGGCTGCTTCTCTATTTTAAGGAAGAAACAAAGCTTGCTGAAAGAAAAATAAGTGCTGAGGGGGCACGCCTGCCCACATGGGAGGCAGGACGGGGGGCCCTCAGGAAATCATGGAGGGGGTGTTCGCTCCTATCCACGGTTTCAAGTATCCACGGAGGGGCCTGGAACATATCCCCAGCGGATATGGGGGAGTACTGGATGTATTTCTTCTCAACACATAATTAATCTATGGCATTAGCCACTCATTTGGATGGATTCAAAAAGAGATTAGACAAATTCATGGATGACAAGTCCATCAATGGCTATTGGTCATGATGGCTGTCTGCTGCCTCCAGATTTAGCAGTAGTCTGCCTTTGAATGCCTTTCCAGCAAGAATGGGATATGTCATCATCTTCTATTCAGGGTTCCCAGGGGCATCTGGTAGACCACTGTAGGAAAGGGAATGCTGGACTTGATCGAACTTTGGGCCTGATCTAGTAGGGATCTTCTTCTTTTCATAGGTAGAGGATTATTGTTCCTGCTAAGGTGTGCGGCTGTGCGGCTTGATGCCAAGCTCCATGCAACTTGGAGCTTGGCTGAACCGGATGTCAGCGACAACATATGACATCATCATCATCAACCACCAGAAGATGGTGCTGCGCAGTATCAAGGGGGAATATAGGAGAGGACATCACTGTCAGTCCAGTGGGGCCAGAAGTGAAGAGCACAATCTAAGATAGACAAAGGTTGAATTCTGTAAGACACAACCGAAGACCCAACGCCAGTGACATTGTGCAAGAAAGGTGGGACGTCAAGTTGCAAAAGAAGCAGTGTGAGGATGGGGGCAGGAGCCTTGGCAGGCACGTTTGGTGAGACAAGTTACCCAAACTGAAAAAGGATGCCCAAGGCTGAAGTTCTGTAAGGCTTGGTGAAGCCAGATTGGTCCCTGAGATCAGCTGATGAAGGGACAAACAAGACAACATGTTATACACCTCACTGTTTATCCCAGACGTGTTTAGAAATGAAGACCTAAACCAGAAGCTTTGCCACCCTAAAGGCAAGTGTGTCTGATTCAGCAAAGTCTGCCTGATTTTCCAAGGATGCTTGTTGATAAATAATCCCAGCAGTCGATCACATTGCAACTGGTTCACAAACAACAGGTGAGACTGAGGCACTAAAACAAACAAGGCAAAAAGTTCTAGCCAAGGGACTCAGTCCTGACACTGCCCACAATATCAGATATCTAAGGTTCCAATCTGGCCAGTTTTTGAATTGAGTTGACCCCTCCCATCCATCCAGATTGTTCCTTTATTGGATTAATTTTGGTGCTAGGCAATGGTCATATATTTGATGCATTTAAACTACGGTATACAAATACTCAGCAGCCATTTCTCATTCTTCCTACCCACCTCCAGGGAGAACTGGCTAATCACTGGCTAATCTGAATTCCCCCCCTAAGGTAATTGAGTTGCAAAAGCAAACATATGTCATTACCATAATTGTTTCTTTCATGCTGCCTTCAAGATCTCTTTGTCTTATGGCCATTCAGTAAGTAACAGCTGTATAGCCCTTTACATTTCAGGAAAGTGCTAAATACATTTTTCCAATGACTATGTTTGACACAGCAGGCAAAATGTATAGCTGTAGTAGGTTTATGGAAGGGGAACAAAACACCAGAGACAATAGTCAGAGAAAGCCACAATGTTCACACTAAGCTTGACGGCAAACTGTGTTCTGGTCTAGTGAAGGCCTTTTTGCAGACTTGTTTGTATGTGAAAACAATACACAGAATTCTGGAGAGACACCGTTCAATCCCAATAAATGATGTTCAGTAAACAACTGGAGTAATTTTTCAATGTAGAGAAGGCAGAGGACAAAATTAAGGAAGGCATTTGTAGGGTTCCCTTCATGGAAACTAAGAACAGGCCCAAATCATCAGATGCAGAGAGAGCTCTATGTGTGTACAAATGTCCACATATTGGATGTACCGTGTGTGGCCCACACCAGATGTGGTTATTCCATGTGAAATCACACCTGTGTGAGCACATCCATGTGTATCTACCTGCGTGAGAGTTGCAACCACACGTTCACTCCAATCCAGGGGTTTCTAGTCATGCTAGTCCCTCCACTGGTGCTGTCAATCATCCTTCAGCAAACTTCCTGTGTCTGCCTCCATGCATCCCAGCAGCACGTGCTGGCTGAAAGGGGTGGGTACCTTCTGATTCTGCAATTGACAGTAGGATTCATGTGCTTTTTTGTTTACACAGGAGCAAACTGCTGGCCACTCCTTGGGGTTTGGTCTGACCAAGGGCATAAGTTCATGCCCTAAAGCAGGCACACAGGGACAGTCACCCATGCATAGGCTTGATTAAAATAGATAACTTCAGTACAATTTGGTACCCCTTGTTAAAATTGGATAGGGAAACAGATATAGAAATGAATGGAACCGATCCATTGGTATATTGGTCAACTATTTACTAGGATTATAACTTTATGTATTGTTAACTATATTGTTATATGTATAGGGAAATGATGTTAGAATGTTACTTATTTATGATATTGATATGGATTGTCGTGAAATGTTAATTTAATAAAAAAAATTTAAAAAAAAGAACCAAAAAAAAAGAAAAAAAATAAATTGTGAATACCAAGGGGGGGGGGGAAACCCATGCATAGGCTTACCATATCCAAAGGGGGACAGGGTGCCTACACCTTTAACCATTGTAAAAAGAGGGAATTTGGGCAGGTGCAGCTTGTTGCACCCTTCCATTATGAGCTGCACCTGCCCAAATTCCCTCTTTTTACAATGGTTAAAGGTGTAGGCACCCTGTCCCCCTTTGGATATGGTAAGCCTACCCATGCAGCTACCCCCACACCCCTTCATACCCACACTCAGAAAAGCAAAGAGAATTGAGGTTTTTTTAATGTAACAAGAATGTAAAAAGAAATTAAACTGACTCCACTTGTGTTGGAAGAAATTAAATTGACTCCACATGTGTTGGAAGGATAGTATTGATTATCCGTCAGCATCCTACTTTCCTGCCTCACTCTTGTTCATGCCCCATCACTACACCCATAGCCAACACACTGATTTTGCGACTTTGGGTGCCGTCTGATACACACTTTTCTGGGAGTAAGCCCCACTGAACACAAGGTATGCATAGGATTGTGTCACTGAAGACACAATCGAGAGGCACCTTGAAGAGGGTGCTGAACTGAGAAGAGCCCTCCTCCTCCAACCCACCACCAGAAGAACACTTCTGGTCACCACGTTGATCCTCTTCCTACTCAGTAACAGCAAAATCTTATGCGCGTCTCCTCAGAAATAAGTCTCATTGAGTTCGATGGGGCTTACTCCCAGGAACATGTGTATAGGATTGTATGTATATATAACAGCAGTCTGCTCAAAGGGGGCTGCAACTGTCCCAGTCTTCTTCTTGCTCATTCACAGCTGTCCGGAAGGGAAGGGATGGGGGCTTCCCCCTCCCTCTTCTATTCCCCCCCCCCCGAGATTCCAACCAGATTCACAGAGCAAAAACTCAAGCAAAAGCTGTTTTTACTCCTGCCTCTCCTACTCGCCCTAACAGCTGCCCTTTAAAGCTTTAAAAAACAAGGGGAGGATGAGCTCTGGCAAAGGAGGGCTCCCCCAGGAGACTATCTAGGGAGCCTTCTCACCTCCTCAGAGGACTCAGGACAGGGATATCAGGCAACTGTGTGAGTTTTCCAGCTATACATTGAACCTCATCCCACCCCCAAAGACTATGAAAATCATGGATCCCGAAGTGAAAAAGGTACTTGACTTTTCTGTGGGGAAAACACAGATCACCCATGGATACAGAAACCCATGTGGCTTTTGCATCTAAATGTGTGCTACATCCATGGGAAATGCTGATTTCCATGTGGGGTTTTGCACATTTGTTGTGGGCCTGAGATATTCAACTGAATGGGTAGATCTACGGCTGGGTCTGCCACCACTATCCCACTCCCACCTTCTGTGTGTGCTCACCTATCCTGGATATATGTCATACGAACAGGGCTCTTGTATCTGAAGGATAGCTGAAGACTCACAATCCTTCTCTGGTCTTTCCCTCCTGATTCATTCCATTCCACTCCATTATGATTAGGCTTGTCATCCAGAGGCGTCGCAGAGTGGGGGGCGGGGGGCCCACCGCCGCAGGGCGGGGACCCCTGAAGGGGCGGGATCGGGGCACGGGAGGTGCTGAACTTACATTTTTGCCGTGTTTTTGCAGCCGAAACAGCCGTGATTTGGCCCTCCCGCCCACCCGCCCGCCCGCCCGTGTGCTCAAACGGCTCCATATTGAGCCAAAAACGGCGGTGTGTGTGTGTGTTTCGAGGCGACGCGTGACGTCACGCACTGCATCACGTGGGAGCGGGGACGCGTCACGGGGCGGAACCGCGGCAGCCCCCCCCCCGCAGGGGCGTAGCGATGCCTCTGTTGCCATCCATCCCAGAAATCCCGAAACGGTCCCGGGATCCGATTTCGGATCCGTCGCAGGCTTTCTGGGCCCGGTGAAGCCCTTGCTGCCCCCACTGCCCACACTTTTAAAAGGTTTTTTTTTAACTTACCTTTTTTCCTGTTGACCATCTTGGATCTCGCAACATCTTGCACCACCATCTTGGATCTCGCGAGATTTCACGAGATCCAAGATGGCCGACAGGAAAAAAGGTAAGTTAAAAAAAACTTTTTAAAAGTGGCGGCGGCAGGTGCAGGAGTCCTGGTCAGTCCAGATGTAGCTGGCCAGGCTCCAGCAGCGAGCAGGGTGGCAGACAAGGAGGAGGAGGATGGCGGAGGCAATAGCAATGGCGGCGGGACAGGTAAGTGGTAGTGGCGGGCAGCAAAATGGCCATTTAATTATTTATGTATTTATGGCCACAAATAAATAAATAAATTTGCTTTGTGCCCACATACACAAAAAGATTAGGACTTTTTAAATTCGGGGGGGGGGGGGTGTTAGTGCAGTGTCCTGGTTTAGTGCAGAGGAAATATGGTAAGCCTACCTATGATAATAGTCCCCAGTACCCAATTTCTGAATCTTTGAAATTGTAGGCAGGTCTGTCTTTCTTAAAACAAACATCAAACAGTTCCAGGATATATGGTGTGAGAACACATGAAACTCAGGAGATCTAAGGCTGATCGTTGCCTCGATGGGTGACCACACTAGAACTCCAGTTCTTGTCTTTTACCTTGATGGAGGAAAGGTAGGACAGACACAAAATGTCTTGTTTTCTCAACTAGATGGTGATGATAATTATACCATAAGATTTTAAAATGTCATTTCAGATGTGGTAAGGTGGAGGGTAAGGTGATTTTCACTGTTGTGTTAATTCCAACTACAATTGTCAACTCTGACTGACATTTTTCCTGGAGTTTTTCTTTTTCCACCATGACATAATATCGCATGCTATTTCTTTCTGGATCAATTCAGCAAAAGAGATATTTTTTTCCTAGTATTCCAATACCCAACTTCCAGAAAAGAGCGACTTCAGGACTCAGGACTACAGCTTTAAGACTTGGGCACATCCAAAGGGATTTTAAACTTTTTTGCATTTCACGTACAACCCTCCCCCTCTGCCAATAGTATATCACAAATTGCTCTTGAAAATCCTGCATGTTTCAAAAGTGACAGGTCCCTTGGCACAGAAAGGAGGCTGCTGAGACCCCCCCCCCAAAAAAAGCCCAAAGATTCCTTGGGCAGGTGGAGCTAGTTGCAGGGCCCAATCCTATCCAACTTTCCAGCACTGATGCAGCCATGCCAAAGGGGCATGCGCAGCATCCTGCAGTGGGGGGGGGGCAGTCATGAAGGCCTTCTCAAGAGGTAAGGGAACATTTGTTCCCTTACTTCAGGGCTGCATTGCAGCTGCATCAGCGTTGGAAAGTAGGATAAAATTGGGCCTGCAGAGTCCTTGAGATCTCAGCTTTTATATCCATTCCACAGGTTTTGCTCTCAGGCAAAAAAACAAACCACATCTAAAATGCTATTAATTAAAACTGAAAATGTGCTTAACACAACAGCATTTGACAGTTAGTTGTATTTTCCCCAGCTTTAAGAAAAAGGCCTTGATTGACAATTTGGAATGAAGAAATCCAACATAACAAATATATCCTTTGCCTGGATGATAAAGCCATCTTTGTCTAATAAAGAAAACTTGCTAATTAAAAAAATATTGCTCTTTTAGAACTCACCTTGGCCTCTTTGTGTAACTATCAGATATCTAGTAAAAGATGTGCCTTGAAAGGTCTCACTAAATCCTCACAGCCTTGCTTTCATTATATCCAGTTAATTAAGTGTGCGCATTCTTGATCACAGATTAGGCTGTTAATCTTTGTTAAATGGTAAAATATATAAAAGTTACATGTTTTTTTCTGTCAGTCTTTCTGAATGCTTAAGTATGTGCATTTCAGTCTAACCACAGCTAACAATTAGGGTTCCAGCTTCCAGTTTCAGCTACCCTGGCAGACTCCACTCGCTTAGAATGTACAGTATTTGCTTTGGATTTCTGCCCTAGCCACCGTTCAGGCACTCTGAGAGTAAAGAAAAACCATTTCCTTGTTTTAACAGTTGGACACAGCACTGGCTGAGTTCATATAACTGTCTATTATATTCAGTGGCGTCGCTCTAGGTGGGGCGGAACGCTAAGTCGCTCTAGGTGGGGCGGGGCCACCTCGTGCCGGTGAGTAAGGAAGGGTCAGCACGCTGCGGAACTTAGCATTCCGCCCCACCTAGAGCGACGCCACTGATTATATTACAATTCAAACTCTAACACTCGGCACAGCGTATAAGCCCTTGGGACGTTATTGTAGCATGGATAGTTCCCCAGGTACAAGGGGATGGGACTGACTGCACCAGCAAGCCCTGCTCCCAGCAACAATGTGCTCTGTGACTCTGCCGCCCCCAGCTCTCCCTGGGTACATGATTTGTCTGTAGAAGCAAATGGTGTAGCCTAAGAGAGTCTTCTCCATGAGCTGGAAGAATGCTGGATATTTGCTACGCTTGTGAAGAAGAGGGCTCTTGTAATCAGCTATACTTTCTCAGAGTAGCAAACTGGATGGATGGGGCATGCACTAGTCTAGGCCTATTGTCTTTGCTAAGAGCAGCACTCAAGGAGTGAGCAATGTGGCAGTCTAAGAGGATCTGCTTCGTGAAATGGTGCAGATCTGCTGGCCCACCAACATGTACCCCCAGTAATCCCCCCTTTTTTCATGCACACATTAACACACATGCATATCCCACCATCACCACTTCTGCTGCTGCTTCTGCGACCTGCTCTGCATCGCCCCAGCTCTTTACAGAAGCAGCAAAGCAGGCAGGGAGAAGAGAGCACAACATAACACACCCTGCCTCTTCCTCCTCCTCCTTATCTTTTGTCCATTGCCTTCCAGTTTTTTTTTGCTTGCCACATTCACACACACAAACAGGGTGGAGCATGCTGGGGGAGGAGTCCTCTTCCACTCGCACCATATGAGGGTGAGGTGGAGCACTCCCCCTCATTCCCACCACTGAAAAGGCCCTATTGCTGGTATCCACCAGCTGTATCTGTTTACATGGGCCAGACAGCAGCATATAATTTTTTATCATTGGAAGCATTATCACAATTTGTGAGGCTGTACAATGTGCCCAGGGCTCACATTGGGCAGAAGTTAATGCAGGTGCCTTAACTTACAATTCTGGGGCTTCGGAGTGCAGGAGAGTGAATTTGTAAGAGCTTTAACCTTGCTCTTAAATGAAAAGCTTTTTGATCCTCGAATTGACATGAACTTTGATGCTAGATGCTGTGTCAGGTTTTGTTTTTCTTTTTAAAGCATTTTTTTTAAAGAAGGAAAAGAAATATTTCTTTCAATAGGAGGGCGGCTCACAGTTTTATCCCCTTGGAAAATGGTATACTCTTTCGAAGTGTGTATTCATCAGATGTGCCACACACAGATAGCATAATAAGGGGGTTGTTGTTTTTTAACTCAAGGACTATAGCATCTTTAAAGACAATACCTCAATCATCAGGAGAATGCAATTCTCACCAGAAAAGCCTTCAAAGGATGCTACACAAGACAAGGAGGTGGCTAATGGAGAGTTTCAGTGCTAGATGCTGCTAGCCAACTGTGCTAGCAAAGCTCCAGATGTGGTTGCCAAGTTAGGTCACAAACCAGACCAGGTTTGTAAAACTCTTGCTCCATATGAACCACGGTCCAAGAATCGTTACACTGTTTAGGCCCCTTGACAGGGCAATGACTTTCAAATGTTTTACCTCAAGATTTTTCTACATTGATTTGTCTTCTGGAGAATCTCAATACATCCACCGCCACAGAACCCTTGTGCCTTGCAGAAGGATCTTGGCTGTGTTCTAGGGCACATCATCTGTTATATATATGGGGCACAGGCCAACTCTGTTGGGTCTTGTGATTGCTCCAGGTAAATTGATCCTAGAACAGGGGTGGCCAACCTTTCAACATGAATGCTCCTGGCCCTTTAATGGTTGTATAGGCGAGGGCATTTCAGCAGGTGCAGCTGCCTTTAGCAGCACCATCAGCAATTGCAGCTGCCAAGATTCTGTCTTCTACACAACTCTTAAGAACACAGAGGCCCTAATGGTGGAAGGTTGACTACCCCTGCCCTAGGATATACCCCATGTTTCTCTGCGGCTACTCACGTTCATAACTAATAACTGTCTTCTGGGGAACCTTGTCCAACAGTACTAACCTCCTTATTGATTTGATTTATTTAGACAGCATCATCAAGGTTCATGGTACTTTGCAGTGTTATATATGGCAGGTCCCTACCCCAAGGAGCTTACAATCCAGATGTTGGAGGTGGGGGAGACAGCAGAGAGAGGGGAGAGGCAAGGGTAACAGGGATGTGAGAAGGCATTCAGTGTGGCCTCTTTGTCCATCACTTCACATTTCCAACAACAATTCTTGTTAGAGATTAATTAGAGAGTAATTGTTAGAGAGTACTCGGAGAGTAATTAGCATGTCCTTGATACAAAGGGACTTACCATAATCCTGTTTTCTACTGACACAAATAGGGCGAGATTTCCTGAAGCCATTGTAGCATAAATGTTTAAAACACAAAATAGTTCAGGGGCACATAAGCAGTGTTGTTCTGTTGTTACAGAACACTCTGTACTAGCATGTATATGAATGCAACCAAATACACATTGGACACAATTGAATCTTACTTAGCTTGTTACCTGTATATTTATAACATTTCTGTCTTCTCATTAAAACTAAGCACTTTTTAAGCACTTTCACTGGGAAGGAGTAAAGTAAAGCACATGTGGTTTGAATCACAGATTTTCTGTTTACAATATTTTGATGGATTTCTTCATTTTGGATGTTAATAGCCATCTTTTCTCCTCTCCATTGGGAGGTACCCAAGGTAGCTTACAATATTTTTTCTACACGTTAGTACAGGCCCGGCCCAAGACCTCCTGACACTTGATGCGGCATGCCAGATGTTGCCCCCCTTACTGTGCCAGCCTCTACTCCTCCCACTCTCCAATGGTCTAGCTCAGCACTCCCCCCCCTCCACATTTCTTCTTCCTCTCTGTCACCCTCTTCCTTTTCCAATCCAGGGAGTGGAAGGACAAGTAGGACCAGCGGATGCAAGCAGGTGGACGGAGATGGGCTCCCTCCACCAATCTGCTGCCTGATGCGACCATTTCTTTTGGCTTAATGGATGGGCTGGCCCTGCATTAGTATCAGGAATGTGGATCAAGTCTCTGACTCTAAGTTTCGAGTCAAGTCCCAAGTCTCTGGGTCCAAGTTTCGAGTCAAGTCCCAAGTCTCTGGGTCCAAGTCTCAAGTCAAGTCCCAAGTCTTTGCCCCCAAGTCCTGAGTCTTTGGTTGCGAGTTGCGAGTCCCTATCTATTTAATGGGGGAAAAGGGTTTAAACCTGAACAAAATTCGACTTGTCATAAAAGCCTCCAAGTCTCAAGTCCAGTCTTTCGAGTCTTTTACAATCGCCAAGTCAAGTCCGAGTCACGTCCGAGTCAAGTCATTGACACGACTTGAGTCTGACTCGAGTCCGGGTCAATAGACTCAAGTCTACATCACGGATTAGTAACATACAAAAGTAAAGAGAGGGGGTATGTCTCTGGCTTCTTCTTCTCCTCCCTCTCCTCCTCCTCCTCACAGGGCAGCTGGTATTTCTCTGTGGGGAGGATGAAGGCCACAGTTCAGCTTAGGTGGAGGGGGCAACAATGACTCCTCACCTTGTGGCCCCTCCTTCTTCTTTGGGCTTCTTTTATTCATCCAAGCCATTTTTTTTAAAAGACCATGAGCTCCTTGCAGACAAGATTAACATTTAGTGGAGAAATTGTTTCAGAATGCTAAATCAAATCAATACGCTGTGCCAGTGTAGTCTGTCAGAATCAGAGTTAGGATCCCAGAATGCCTGTTATGACCAAGAATATTGTTTTTCAGTGTGCATTATCCTCTCATCATTGTTATCCACCCCATGGAAAAGGCTTACGCACCTCCCATCTGAAGAAGATGCGAGAACTGCATTTTGGAGATGATGCTGTTGCAGAGAAATAGGGAGCATAAGAAACATGCACATCCTGACCCTGAATGGCAAGAAAATCACCAAAGCTGTAAGTATTCCACTTGACATTTGATTGCCCAGTTACTTCCTTCTGAGAAGCTGTGAAATCCCTCCCCCGCCCCATGTGCTTTGTCCATGATTATCTTGTTAATCTGAACATTTTGTCACTTTGTTACCTGCTTGACCAGAAAGGGGATAAAAATGAAATAATGTAACATTTATGCATCATATAATGGATTATTTTCTGTGGATGTGAAAAAAAAAAAAAAGACAAGGGGGCCAATCCTGTCCTCTGCCAGCCTATAGCATGCAGCACTGTTGATGGAGATGGAGTGCAGGCTGCATGCTGGGGGGGGGGGGGGCGACCAGATAACCCAGGGGAGATAAGTAAAAATATGTTTTACTTATTTCCCTGTAGGCTGTCCAATGGGTCTCCTTGGACCTACACCAGCTATTTAGTTCAAGGAAACTCAGGGGGCAGTTCAGGGCAAGGAAAAGGGGATAGGATCTTGGTGTGTGCAGCTGCTGCTGAGATCCTCCCCCTCCTACCCCCGAACCGCCCCCTGCCCAGCCTGCTCCCAGCTCCAAATCACCCCCACTGTTGACCTACCTGCTCCAGCAGGGCATCTGCGAGCCACTGTCACACGCGTGCAGCCACCGATAAGATTGGGCTGAAAAAACCATGTAATAAGTAACACCTCTGAAATATTAGCAACAACCATGACTTGCTTAACTTCATTGCCTACTATCTGCCACTGCACAAAGTTACCATTACAAAACATGAGACTATTGCTCAAAAATATAAATGTACTAAAATTCGCATCTTCTAAAAAGGATTGCTTTTTTAGCGTGTGTTTTTTTTCCAACAAGAGCAGCTATTGCATTATCTTTCCCATTCCCAAAAGGACCACTTCAAAGGACCATTATGAAGGGGAAAGGGGTGATTGCAGTTAAACATCATATTATTGCCTACTTGGATTCAAAGGAAGCAATTATTTGCTATAGGGAGTTTGGAAATGTCCATCAAAGCACTGAGGTCGGAAGGTAAAGTAGAATTAGACATTGATGGTGGCTGGTTGTGTGAAACACCAGTTTCCATCTCCTCCTGTGCAGACTGCTGCTGTTTGGGGACAAAAGACTTTGATTAAACATGCTGCATTCATGGGGACTTCCTTCCCAGGCCAAATAGCGACCAGAGGGAGGGGGGATGATCTGGATTGAAGCCATGGCAGAGACAAAGACTTACAGCTCAATCCTAACTAAACTTCCACACTGGCATGGGCTGAGCTACATCCCACAGGGGAGTTTTGCATGCTGGAAGTCTCCTTCAGGTAAGGCCCAGCAGCTGCAATGGGTCACTTTGGACCTGCACTAGTGATATCACTGGCGCAAGTCTGCATTGATCTGTGCAAGCCAGCCACCCCTATGAATCTCCTCTGATGGGCAACAGCAAAATGGGCAAGGAGTCCGAGGAGTCTCATGTCGGGGGTAAAGGCCCGGGAAAGTGGCTAGGATCCAGCAGAGCGTGCTGCTACTGATCCCTACCCCCTCCCAGGCCCAGCGGGCCAATTTGCCCCCCCCCAGAGCACCCTGTTCTGCCCACCCCTCCACCATGCCACGGGGACCTTACCTTCCCCGACAACCACAGCACTGTTCTTGGTGTGGAGAGAGCTGTGCCGGCCTTGGAGCCGCTTACTCTCTGGGTGCTGCAAACGTGCCTTATGGTATTTCATTCCTTAGCTCATTCCACCGGTCCTGCACTGCACTAGACAGGATTGTGCCATTATTTTCCTTTATATCTTTCAGGTGAAGATACAGAACCTCTTGCAATTATTCACATATACAGTACTTTTCAAGAGACACTATTTTAGATTTCATTAGACAAGGAGCGAAGAGATTTCAGTGGGGGAAGAAGAGCACCACCTGGTTCACCACCCCAACCCAATTTTTCTAAGGAAACATTGAAGCTGCTGCAACTTCCACAGCAGACAAAGAGGGGGTGACGTTGGAGCTCCATGGGAGTTGTAAGCCCCAGCACATGCCCAGATAGGCACACCAGGGCTGGCCCAAAACCTCCTGGTGCTTAAGACACTGCTTTAATCCACCTTAACCTCTTCTGCTCCATCTCCCTCTTCCTTTTCCAATCAGGCAACAGGAGGAGAAGGAAGAACAGTGGAGGTGAATGAACGGGTAGACAGAAGAGGGGAGGCCCCACCACCAACCTATTGCCTGAGGCAACCACCTCATGGATCTTATAAATGGGCTGGCCTTGATGCACACCAACTGGAGCTTGCCCTGATGGTAACATCTGCTCACCTTACAGGATTACTGTAAGTATTGCATCAAGACAATTCACCTGAAGCATTCTGCAAACTCAAAAAGCACGAAGCAAGCGCTAATTATTATTGATTGGATTTCCCAGCATTTCTGTTTTTAGTTACAGGCACCCCTAAATTGGATCAAGACAGTAGTGCTGGAGGAGGGGGGAGGGCGGGTTAACTATTTCCCTACACACCAGATCTCCAATCTAAATGCCACCAATCCATCCCTGGAGCTGCTGTTTGCGCCGCTGCTGGCGAAAACATACAGGTACCTCCTGATATTTCAGTTTTACACTTGATTTAACTGATTCCAACGGAGCCACAAAACAAGGAGACAAAGAATCAGGGCTGGATTTCATGAGTATTAATATTAAACATTACGCTGCAAACAAAGCCAAACTCATTACTTCGATGCATATTTTAATGAGTTGGGGAGGGTTAACAAAGGGGGGGAAATCTATTGCATAAATAGAATATATATGTAATTCATTATGTCTGTAGAAAGGGAGACAGGCTTCATTAAAAACATTGAATTTTTTATCAGTTCTAAATAGTTAATCCACAAAAAAGAGCAAACAACTTTGTCAGCGCTCTTAATAGGTTACCGTACTTCATGTTGTGGGGGGAAAAAAGTTTGAGGATATTTTTGCACTGTGTGCAAGAATAAAACCAGAAAAAAACCTGAAACCACAATACCAAATAAGCTATGGAATGAAATACCAGGCACTCTTCTTAAGAATATGAAGCATTTACATAACACTTTAGCAGGCTTACCAGATCGTCGCCGGGACGGGAGCGGTCTACCCTTAAGGGGGCGGGGCGTGGGGGGCCAGAACGCGACGCATTCTGGGGCCCCCCACGCCCCGCCCCTTGAGGGTAGACTGCTCCCGTCCCGGCGACGATCTGGTAAGCCTGCACTTTAGAGTTATGTATTCAAAGGACTTCACATACACACATTGTTTTATCTTCTTTATAACCTTGTAATGTTGGGAAAAAAATCATCCAAACAGTTGTGATAGAATACTTTGTTTACAGAAACTTTACTTAAGGATGTGAATGATCTTTGCAGAGTTTAAAAAAAAAAAAAGAGGCAGACACCATCCAACAGGATAAAATAGACCACACGTTTATTTACAACAATAACTTGTAACCTAACTAGACTACTGTGAAGGGGAAATATCCTGCTACTTTCATCCCAGGGGGTCTGGCTATCGAGCCACGTTTCCCCCTGCTCTGCCCTTAGTTGGGGTTGGCCCACTAATGAGGCCAGGTGGAGCTGACACTTTGAGTAGTGGATTGGCATAATGGCAGATTGGCATGGCAGCGCTGTAAGCACCCATACCTGCCTGTTATCTCTCACCAATCTGCCACCCAGCCATTGCTCCACCAGACTGGCTATGCAATACTTCATAATGAACTCCTTTTCCTCCTTGAAGTGGTGAAGGAAGTGGAGGACTAGAACAGTGTTTCTCAAAGTGTGCCCCTACAAGCCCTTGGCTCCCTGAGACCCCGTTAGAGGCTCCACGAGCACACCATAAGTGGCCACCATCTGCACGGTGCTGTAACACTCTGGACATGCGCCGGCGCTCTGAGGCTCTCCAAGACTCTGTTTAGAAGTGTAAAGGGTGCTGGAGACTAAAAGGTTTGAGAACATTTCCCAGGATCTCTCATCCATGTTCTTTTAGGTTTGTCTTGGCTCTTTCACTCTTGGCATTTCAGACCATGTCCCTCCCTCTTCCTAGCCTGAAGCCTCTCATTACCATATCAAAGGAGTACATGAGCTCTAGCCAAATGAAAGAGGTCACTTAGGAGCACCTACCTCAAGCGCCTGAGTCAATTCCCATTCAAGATGTCAAGAGTGTTGCCTGCAGCCTCAACTAAAAATATTCCGAGGGCAGACTATATGAGTCAGGCATCACTGGGATTCCAAATATTGCCAGGTAATTATCTGACAGTGACACAGAGGTATGATAAAAAAAAAAACATCCCCAGTTCCATATTTATCCTATCCCAATTAGAACGGATCACCAAGTTGGGATTATGATCTGACTCATGTGTAAACGTGTTTTTTTGAATTTCCCCTTCGTAACTCCATTGCACAGTTAGGCATCACCGAGCCAGGACAGGGTGATCCAGCCAGCTTTTTGTGATACAGCCTTCATCCCATATCAAATCCCAGCTGGTAATAAATATCAATACTTGGAGGAAGTGGTCTAGTTGAACTTGAGGTCAACTTCATGGTTCTGTAATGGGTTGAGGGAAGGAAGATTCAAAAGAGGGGATAGTCACCAACTGCTTCATTCCTCTTCCCCTTACCTAGCAAAATCTACCTTCAATGCGATATGCCCTCACACTATACGTACCTCTATGGGACAGCCTACCCCCCCCCCATCATGTCCCAGCTTGCCTCTACCAACCCAGACCCAGCACAGCCAAACAGAGGCGTCGCTGCGGTGGGGGCAGTACCATAAGTTGCACCCCGTCCTAGTCCAGTTTACAAGCTGGCACAAGGCGGCCCCGCCCCCTCGCCGTTGGAACCATTCCGTGCGGAGAAGGCAGCGGGCAGGGAGTCTCCTGCCTGTTGCCTTCTCCGCACGGAATGGCTTCGATGGCAAGGGGGCGGGGCCGCCTCGTGCCGGCTTGTAAACTGGACTAGGATGGGGCGCAACTTACGGTACCGCCCCCACTGTAGCGATGCCTCTGCAGCCAAATTCTGAATCAACTTCAGAATTTGAAAATCTTCAAATTCCCAGGTACTTCTCATTCAAATCACCAAGTCCTCCACTAGGTGAACTACTACAACGGACAGGTTGCTGGGGCACATGCCCTTCCTGAATTGAGGAAGAGGAAGGAGCATGAGAAAACAAGGAAAAAGTACAGAGAAGAGGCTATGCCTTGGTATAGGCCACACATTTCTGGTCCCAGAAGATGATAAAGCCTCTAGTCTATATCCTTTAATTATAGAAATTTGGGTGCAAGAGGAAAGTTTTACACTTGGTATCTGTTGTTTTACACGTAAATGCAAAGTGTCTGTACATTAAACTAGCGTATAGGGTGGGGGAAGCTGTATAATACGATACTGTACAGTACACTTTGTTTCTTTCATCGCTTAATTTTGATCTAGAATTTGTTCTGAGTGCCCTCTGCTGAAATGTAAGATGAAGTTGTTAATTATTTAGAATCCAAAAAGTGCAAAATATATTACAGTCTATGCTTGAAGGCTGATTGTTATTAAAATATGAAATAAGCTGTTTGTTGACATTTGCCATGCTTGACACAGGTTATTATTTTCAAACTACATTTTACAAAAGATGCTTAAGTTCCTTCTCCCCAGTGAACATATTTTTTTTTCCATCCCAAAGCAAGTTGGGTTGCATTTCCATAAAGCTGACAGCCCAAATCAAACATATTATGGGATGTGAACCTGGGGCCCCACAAAAAATGTTTCCAATTGGGCCCCACAGCTCCTAAGGCCAGTCCTGAGTAAAACAATGTACAGCAAAATTGAACAAATAGGCATTACAGACAGCAACAAACAGAGGTGTCCTAGCGCCCCCACGTGGTGGGGGCCGTTGATGCAACAGCGCCCATGTGACGCGGGGGCGTGACGTCAGCACGCGGCTGCAATCACACACACCCTACCGTTTGGCTTCCATTTTTGGAGCCAAACGGGGCAAGGGCGGGCGTGTGGGCCAAAACGCAGCCATCTCAGCTGTGAAGAAACAACAACAAAAAAGGTAAGCGGCCCACAAAATTCTGCCCCCCTGAAGCGGCACCTGGTGCCCAGGGCACCAGGCATTACGACGTTACTGGCAACAAAGAAAATCTGTTAGCAACAATACAGCCGAGGAGACCAAACTAAAACAGTCCTCTACAGAAATGCTAATCACATTTACACCTTTGTTTGGCAGGCAGGAAGAGTGCTGCAAAGCCGAGCCACCACCACTGTAAGCCCATGTCAACACACGTCAGTATCTCCATTGAGGGGCATCACATGAAGTCGGGCCTCCCATGTGATCACAATGTGCAGACAAGTTCATATGGAAGGAGGTGGTCCTCCTTTTGGTGTTATGTAGATAGAGTCACTCACTCATGGCCCAGTCCTATCCAGGCCTTGCGCCGACGGAACTCGCACTCCATCAGCGCAAGGCCAGGGCTGGCAACACAAAGGGCTGGTAGCCCTGGGATCACACCAACAACCTCTGGAGCCCTCTGGAGTGCTAAGTTGGTGGAAGGGGATTTCCAGGGAGAGGTTGTGGCAGAGATCAGGATCAGCCAGGGGCGTGTCAAGGGCAGGCTGGGGGCAGATATCGGTTGCAGCCAGGACACTGATATCCTATGCCCCCAGGGACCCACTTAGATTTACACCAGCCAAAGAGCTGGTGCAGATCTGAGGAGGCCCATTGGGGACAAGGCAGTGGCAGAGTAGGTAAGTAAAAAAAAGTTTTTTACTTACCTCTCCATGGCTGCCTAGTACCTGGCCAGTCTATATGTACTGTACTGGAGACTGCATCAGCGCTGCTGCATGCTCTCTGGGCTGGCCCAGGATAGGATTGGGTCATTAGGTACTTCCCACCCTCCCTATCACTGCTCCCTTAGTGGTGAAAATGGGGTGATAATGTTCCAGGGCATTCAACCCATTTTAATGGTTCCTTGCTTCCTCTATGTCTGCAGGAGCATGAGAAGATTCCAGGAAAGATGTTCCCACCTCTCTGTATGATTGAAGAGGTCTTTAATGACAGCCATTAAGTGGCAACTCTTCAGTGGTCAGATAACCTCATGGAGCGCTAGTTGCGATGCAACAATCTCACTGAAGTTAGGCGAGCGAGTGTGAGCCTCGATGGGAGACCAACTAGAGGCCCTGTATATGCCATAATGAGTTGCTTCATGGAAGAAAGGTGGGATATAAATTAAATAATATAAAAAGCAACCAAAGAGCCATGTCTCTAAAAAAGAATGGCGTGTAACGCGAGTCAGACAAAGCAGTCACTGGATCAAAACCGTAGAGCAAAACCATACTATTGTTTGGTGAAATAACTGATTAGGGGGAAGACAACAACAACGACAACAACCCCTGCTAACTGGGCAAGAGGCACTTTTTCAATTGGTGCTCCTCTTATATTTAGCAGGGATAGAGTAACTGCCCCCTTTCACCCCAGCATAGTCTCTTTTCTGGTGGCTGTTTGCTGGTGGTGTTCTGCATCTTTTTAGATTGTGAGCCATTTTGGGACAAAGAGCCATTTAACCATCTGATTTTGTCTGTAAACCGCTTTGTGAATTTTTTTGTTGAAAAGCGGTATATAAATACTGTTAATAATAATTAATAATAATAACAACAACAACAACATACAGCTGGAAAAGTGCAGCCTGAGAAATCATCATGTGCCTTTGTTCCATCTGTCAAATGTAAAAATGAAAAGACTGCCTTTGCTATTTATTGTAATTATTATCTAATCTCAAAAATTAGCCTGCTGTATAGCATGAAATAAAAAGTCTGGATGTTAACAGCAGTCTAAGTCATTATTCATGTATTCCTGCATAGCTCCTGGCTAATAACATTAAACCATAAACCCTTCTTCTCATTTGCCCTACAGTCAGAAATGCCATGGCCTATAAAATCCAGACCTCATGTCTCCGGTGACCACCTCACATCATGCTTGGGAAAAGGCATTGAGCAGTGCTGTGCATGCGTGTCAGAACAGCAACTCCAAGTTACCAGGTCTCAGAATGACAACAGATATTTGGCCTGAGAGGGGGTTGCTACAGAAAATGTCACTCCTGCGCCAAGTTTGCACCCATAACTTTTAGCTAGGCCTACCTGTATTATTTCTCCACTGTCCCCTGCCCCTACTATCATGTATGATGTAGAGTGGGCTCAAGGAAGCATTTCATCATCTCATAACATTGCTGCATAAGAAGTCCATCTGAACATGTCAGCGATAGGGCAGATACAGGCTGCAATCTATCAGTAGACATGCATACGATTGTGCTGACAAGGTCGTATCTCAGCCTAGTTCTTCCTTCAGACACCTCATTTTTTTTCCCCTGACCCAGTTTAACAACATTTATTCATTCGCCTCTTCTTTTTAGAACTCAACACATGGATCAGGTGTTGATCTGTTTAGCTCCATCACTACTACAGCATCAGGTGCTTCCAAGCTATTCACCGGGCAGGATCCCAGATGTATTTTGTTTTACATTGAGTTCTTCCCAGGCAGCGACCAGACGCAGAGACATGCTCAGTTTCAGTGAGTTTGTTCTGCGAGGGTTGGTACAAAAGTCATGCTTCCTAGTTATTTCTCAAAAACTTTAATTGCTAAAATTATGGTATTTATATGTAGTATTCCTGAATCTTTCATACACATTCCTGGTTTTTTTTCTACAAAGTCACCGTCATTTTCTATGCACTTGCGCCATCTGTGAATGAGATGCTGTATTCCAGCCCCGTAAAATTCCTTGTTGCAGTTCCAGAGATCATCACAAACACTTTGCTTCAGCTGGTCATCTGCAAAATGGCGACCACGGAGTGCATCCTTCAAGGGGCCAAAAAGGTGGTATCAGAAAGTGCCAGATCCAGGGACAGATCCAGGCTAAGGATCTGGCTAACAGGTTATCTTGTTGGCTGTGTGCTCCCTGGGGCATCTGGTGGGGCCACTGTGAGATACAGCAAGCTGGACTAGATGGGCCTTTGGCCTGATCCAGCAAGGCTCTTCTTATGTTCTTATTTCTTAAGGAGGGTGAGGAGAACAGTCCATCCCAGTCTTGCAATTGCTTCCTAACTAGTGTGAGGTCTTGTGTTGTCATGGAGAAGCAGGATGTTGTTCATGTTTCTGTCGGTTCGAACCCTACGAATGCGACCTTTCAACTTTTTTAGTGCTTCCACATGTCACTCTGAGTTCATCGTGGTGCCTGCCTCTGCAAAGTCCACAAGCAGCACCCCATCTTTGTCCCAGAACACTGTCGCCATGACTTTATGCACAGAAGGCATTTGTTTCTGGTCCAAATTTTGATTCATAATTTCTCTTGTACCAACAGATTGTGAAATGGATCAGATACTGTGTCTCACACATGGAGATGAGTGAGTACACCCAAACTTGCTTCAGAGTGGACTCAGCAACTATAAGTAAAAGTGGAAAATGCTTAGAAGAGAATGGTAAACCTCCATGCACCCTTAGCTCACAGTTAGGGCTGCTGGGCTTTTGCACCAGCTTCTGTGGCAGTAGATCCAGTGGCTTTTTCCCCTATCTCTTCCTCCCTCCTCTCCCCACTCTGAGGATGGCTCTTCCAGCAGCAACACTGAAATAACAGAGGGGAATGGGGGAGGCAAACATAAGTCCATCCTTCTTTCTTTGTCCCTTTATCTCCAATGCATGGAATACAGTTAGAGCCATGTGGGCCACTAGAAGCCCTGGGAAACATAATTTTCCCAAGATTTCCTGTGCATGCTGCTCTAAGCAGTGTTTTATGAACCAAGGGAGGGACTGAGAAAGGGGTGGGGGAGAGACTACAATCTCTCTTCCTCTTCCTCTGCAGATACCCACCTTGCTGCTACTGCTATGGTAAGTACTTAAGTGGGGGGGGGGTAGAATTTTTTTTCTCTGGCTTGATTTAAATAAAGCCAGAGAGGAACTTTGTGGCTATAATGCTTGCCATATTTAAGATGAGCATTCAAGCTACCAGAGTTCACATTCTAAGACTGAAAGGTATGAAATTTAGCAGAATCTCCACTTATAGGCACACACCCCAAATAAGACTTGACAGACAGTGGCTTGGAATGAGGGTAGACTTTATTATTATTAACTCCTGCAACGGGGCAACCGTAACTCCAACCCCCCCAATGTGCGGACAACTAGGTGGAGGAAATGGTGGCAACCGTCTACCTCCCCCTGCTCATAACAGATGTGACATCCTGACTCAAAGCTACTCTTGGGCTTCAACCAAGGGAGTCAATCACAGCCAACCCCCACAGGGGGTCTAGGCAGCTGGAAGCGGGGACCCCACCTGCCAAGCCTTCTGGTTGTCTCCGCTATACCAGTCAAGGGGCTTACCAGCCAGCCTTACTGATCCGGACAAGTATCTTGTGAGCGGTCTTGGCTCACCCCTTGACCTTGTCAGCCTCAGAATGTATGCCAGGATTTAACCCGTCTGCCCGGCCTACATGCTACCTGCCACATGGGGGGGGGGGGTAGCCTAGCGCTTAACCCCCACCTCCCCATGCGAAGCCAGTAGGCCATGCAAACCCTGCTGTAGGTCAGAAAGAAAAAGGTTGGTGCCATGCTGGGACAAATGGATGCCATCATTTCTAAACAGACTCCGCGTATGAGGACTACAGCATGGAGGGCCGAAAGACATGTCTTCCCCGCTCGCCAACAGCCATGCGGCTGAGGGGAAGGCAAAGCGCCTACCCTCCTCATGCATGCCCAGCCAACTGACCTACCCCCAACCAATCAGAGGATTCAATTTTTGCACCCCTGCTGCCGAGTGGGGGTGGGGTGCTACAAAGGAGACACTGGGCAAATGGCCTGGCATCGTCGTTCTCAGTGTTTCTTGGATTCTCCAGTTCGTTTCCTTCGTATTAGATGGCCATTCTTATGAACCATGAGCTTCCCACGCAGCTTGAGAACATCAGTCAACAATGCATACTTGCAAGCGCCATGTCTGTGTACAACTGCTGCTGGAAATCCCACTCTCTCCTCTAATATAGAGACTGGTAACAAGATTGTGAACAGGAAAAAAAATCTCAGAGTTCTCCATTGTGTTGTTGCATTGTGAGATTTGTGTTCTTCTTGGCTAGAATTCTCTAAACCAAACCTTCCCCAATGCAATTTATGCGTGAAGGGGAAAACAGAACCCCATCTGGTGGAAGAGAAATTGTTTGGGGGAACAATTTGGAGTGGAGAAAGGCTTATTCACCCATTATTTTCCTTACTACTCCTCTGTGCCAAATCACCCCATCCTGAAATCACTTTTCTCTTAAAAAATGACTGCTGGGTTTTCATTAAAACCGTACACACATATTTCTAAGACAGGCTCTTGAAGAACAAGTGTTCTAACTTCCAGCTTGTGGAATATCCAACCCCCAATGGGTACTGTAGGTCAGGCAGTGGGTTCCAAGCATCTTTATATATTTGATACACTGGCAGCCTAATCCTAGGCTTGTCTACTCAGAAGCAAGTCAGTGGGGCTTGTCCCAGATGAGTGTGGATAGGCTTGCAGCCTGAGAGGTATCAAACTGTGCAGTAAGTAAGAAAAAGAGGAACCTCAAATTCAGTATTAAAAGCAAGAATGACATAGGCAGGCTTAACTCCTACTGAAATGCAGGGGGCAGGAGGGGTGCTTAATGGACCTTGGCTAAATCTGGCCACTACCATACACAGGGTGCCTGACTTTGTGGTACTAGAGATAATTAGGAAATAATGTCAGTGGACTAGAACAATGTAGCAGGATAATGGTCTCCTGCTGCTTCATAAATGTTGAAGTGCAGTTCATTTATCAAGAATAAATGTCAAGGCAAATGAATCAGATTTTTTTTAAATGCAACTTTAATCCATTCTTGACAACGTTCAGCGTTCCATGTCTACATCGCTATCACACAGAAACTAAAAGGCTTGAGTGAGGTTAATGATTTTATCCAATCGACACATCCGAAAGACAGGTTTTCACGTATTACTGTATTTATGAATTTTGTTTTGCATCTTTCAGAGCAGATAATCCTATGAACCAAACAAAAGAGATAAATTTCCTTGGCCCAAAGACTCACTATCAATATTAGAGTAAATTGGGGAGGCAGGAGACAAAAGAGAATGATAGAAAAATATGAACAGAATCCCTTTCTTAAAATAAAACCCAACCATTCTTGTGTTTCTTATACAAAATCTTCTCCCCATCCAACTACTGTCCCCAGCTTGGCTTGAGTGTCTCACCAATGAGCAAAAACCAAATCCCATCTTCAACAAACATACCCAATTTTTCAACACTCCTTTCTCCATGAGGATAGATGCAGATTCCCAATCACTCTCAACCAACTCCCAGAGGCAGCCATTCAGATGGAAGAGCAGTTCAACTCTTTGGCACAGTTGCTAAAAAAAAAAAAAACCTGAAGCAGGAAGTTCTCCGTTCAAATCTCACTTCCACCATGAAGTCACTTGGTGACTTTTAGTACTCTCTGGGGTCCAAAAGGGTGATGAGGTGCTCTCGTTCAACCTCAGTTTTCCTAGCTGCAATATGAGGATAACAATACGCACCTTACAGAGCGGTTGTGAGGATTGCAAGTTATATGTGCAAAGTGCTTTGAGCACTTAAAAGTGCCATGTAACTGCTAAGTGTAAGTATTAACTCCTCTGAAACTGAAGTGCTGGCCAGGGTGGGTGAAGGGAAGAACCTGGAAGACTCTGGCAGGCAGAGACAGTACAGTTGTATTGGTTGGACCAATAACATTTATGGCTTAGGACAAGAGTACCAGAGGGACTGCCTTCTCCCATACGTTCCTGCCAACTTCCCGAGATAATCAGAGGGGGCCTTCTTTTGTGTTCCACCCCCCCAAAAGAAGTAGGGTCTTCTCAGTTGTGGCACCACATTTATGGAACTCCCTCACTTACAGGTTATGAACTGCCCCCTCCCTTGGAGCACTCCTGCAGGGGCTAAACACATTTTTATCTTGGTTGGTGTTTTTGTAGTGCTGGTTTCTGGTGAGGATTTTCATATTCTATGGCTTGGGGGGTTGTTGTTGTTTAATGCTCACTTTTATTGTCACCTTTGTTGGCCAACTTTTATTGTTTTATTACACTGGACAACATACAATTTGCCTCTGAAATGAAAATAACTAAAATTTGAAAACAAAAATGACTATAAAATCTGCTGATTGGCTTTAGTTAAGCAGTCTGCATTGCGTACATAGGTGTTGTAAGTGCCGTCGAGCATTTACCAGTACATCTCTATGGAACAATTTATTGCAGATCTCTCAAAAGCCATAGCCAATTTTGCATTTTCATTGTCATATCCGTCTTCAGCACCTCAGAATCTATAAGAAATTACTAATTTAAACTTGGGGGCATGTGACCTTTGTTAAAAATGTGTTGTCCAGTGTTATTTATTGCTGCTTTTATTTTTCTGTGCTGCTATGTTGTTTTTATGCTCCTATATTATATTTTATGCATTGCTGATGTCTTTATGACTTTTTGTGCTGCTGCCTCTGAGTTTTTGGCCATTTTATTGGTGTATTGTTTTTATGTTGATGATTTTTAGGTTTTTATGTAAGCCACCTTGGATGCCCATGGTACTGGGGGGGGGGAGGAGGAGGTGGGGTAAAAATGTATTAAGTATGTAGATTATAAAATACTGGATATTTGGCAACCATACACCTATTACACCTATCCCACGCCGGCGTGCAGGATGCAGGGCTGCCGGTGTAGTGACCCTATATCCTCAGATGCAGTTCCAGGAGCAGGCAGGGCGGTCCACCTTCTGGGACCATCATCATACCAGTAAGCCACCATGGGTGGGCATGGCTTGGCATGACTAGGGCCAGAGTGGGTTTTCAGGGCCAGACAGCACTAAGGATGTCCCCCTCCCTCCCCCGCATCCCCCTGAATCCCATGTGCAGCCTTACCGTGGCATGGGGGTGGCAATGCTTGCTGCAGGTGGCGTGGTCATGTGGCAGGCTGCAGCCAGCATTGGCACTTACCTGGGGGGGGTGCCATGTGCAGCTGCTCTGTGCTGCCAGCGGCCCTCCCTGCAGCACGCGGCTGGTGCACAGGGTGCCTTGTGGGTGTGCCTGGATGGCACAGCTCATCCACTTGCACTGCTGTGTCTGCCTGACTGTGCAGCTCGTAGGCACCAGGCCTGGAGGCAATGTGGGTGGTGCCCTGTTGTGCTGCAATGGCATGGATCTGGTGCAGTGCCCATGAGAGGGGCCTGGGGTCCAAAAAGGGGGATTAGGAGACAAAGGAGGGGGCCCAGAAATGTTCCTATTTGTGGAAGGTGCATGCTG
The DNA here is from genome assembly GCA_026170595.1 of Plestiodon gilberti rubricaudatus. Taxonomy (NCBI): domain Eukaryota; kingdom Metazoa; phylum Chordata; class Lepidosauria; order Squamata; family Scincidae; genus Plestiodon; species Plestiodon gilberti. The sequence continues at coordinate 115,882,452 of JANXHW010000005.1, forward strand.
CGCGCTTACTCACTCTGTAGCAAACTAAATGGATCCCTACTGCAGGTAACCTTTGCTGGCAATGAGGACAATGACGACCTGGTCCTGGCCTCCCAAGTCCCACAAGGCAAAGCGGTGCAGCACTACTACGGGGGCCTGCGTGCTGTGAGAGAGGGGCATGAGTTCTGTTCCTGCGGCTGCTGGGGTTTCTGACATTCTGGTGGCAAGACGGGCCCTAAACATTTGAAAAAACAAATGAAACTAAAAGAAACTTTGTACCCCCTGATAAAATTCCTCTCAGAGGCCCTGCATTGGTGCCAGAGTTAGGTAGGATTGGGCTGCCCAGCAAAGGGTAAGGATTTCAAAAAATGTGGCCATAGGCAAACATAAGCACTGAGTATACAGTACTTACGTATGGGCAAGTATTCTAAAAAGAATTCCCACTATTCTGTTCCTTTATTTTTCCTCTGGTTCACTCTGCCCTGCAGTCCATTCATCTTGAATTCCTGTTTAACTTGGAAAATTTCTAAAATTGATTATGGAATTAGAACACATGGACTGTTTATCTGATGCAGACACATGCATGGAGAAAACACTGTAAAAAAAGTCATCTTCCTGATGTGATTTGATGCAATCATGCATACAGATTCTTTTTGTGTGGTGTTTTACAGATGCACAAATATACAATGGTAAAACACCATATAAAATAAATCTCAGTACACTACAGTAGTGTATACAATCACATCAAGTTTGCTTTTTTTTCTTTGTTTCACTACTCCTCTTATCCACTTCTTTACAAACCAAAGTGACATTTTTAGTTTAATAGGTATGTGATGTATTTTTAATCTGTGAGTCAAAAATTCATTTGTCAACTGCAGGGCATAATTCTTTCAACCTAACCAGGTAAATTAACTTGACCATGCAAACTTGCAGAACACCCAAAATACTTTGACAGTACAGTATAGGTCAAAAAAGGACCATGCTCCTAAAGCTAACAAAGCAGTGCCATACTCCAAATTTCTACTTGCCCTGCTGAGACAACTGGCTAATCCTCATCAGAACAAAAGTATATACATTATCCGCTAGAGTTTGGTTCCGAGAAACCATAGCGGATAGTGAATTTGCAGATAGTGAAGCATTGATCCTATGGGATCAATGGGGTTAGGTGCAGGGGGGTTGGGGGGTGCCTTACCTTAAGCTTCTTTCAGGCATTTCAGAGGCCTCCGTGCTGGTCGCGGGAGCCATTTTGAATGTCCCTGCTGCAATCAGGAAGTCTCTGCTGGCTTCCGGAAGCAGTAGGGACATCCAAGATGGCCTCCGCGACTAGCGCAGAGTCCTTTAAAATGCCTGTCTAGCGCCAAGCAGCTGATGGGATGGGGATTTTAAAAGACTCATCTCTTAAAATCCCCAGTCCATCAACTGTTTGGAGCTAGATAAGGGATTTGATGTTGAGCGCTGTGCTTAAAGCCCCGGCGCCTGTGCTTGTCACTGGGGTTTTAAGCACAGCCCTAAACATCAAAGCCATCAGGTGTTTGGTGCTAGATAAGCGCCCCGTTACACCCCTCCCTGCCCCATTCCATCCTCCTCCCACCCCATTCCACCTCCACGCTGCTCAGCGTGAAACTCACCTTTTCCAGCGTGCGCCACTTCTTCTGCTGGCACATGCAGGCCGGCAGGGGCCTCCACACCAGCCCAGGCAACTCCTATGTCGTCACAAAGCGCTTTACAGAACTTTTGCAGTGGCAAGCACTGGTGCATCTCGTGCTGTGCCAGTGCAGAGATAGAGCATGATTGTGCCATAAGCCGCACTGGACTCCATGGGGCTTACTTCAGAATAAACATGCCCAGGATCAAGTCCTTAGTTTGAGCTTGGTCTGAGCCTTTTGTGTCATTTGTCATTCCCCCTCCCCTCTTTTTCCAGTGTATTGTCTATATTTTCCTGGGAGTAAATCCCATTGTGGGGCGTTTGTCAGAGTAATCATGATGTGGACACGCTGTAAGGCTGCAGCACTCATTCATTGTGTTTCAAGTCCTCTTGGCTCTGTTCTCTTTCTTCTCTCTCCAATTTTCTCCTTTCTCTCCCTTCTGCAGACTTCAAATCTATCGTGCTATTCACTGTGAAAATCCCATGAACATCCTTCTCCTGCCTAACTCTTGGTATGAAATGACTATGCTAAGCTCTGTGCGGCTTCTCTAGAAATCCCCTTTTCTAACTTAGTAATAGAATGCGAGAAGAGAAAGAAGAATGCAGTAGAAATGAAGAAGAAAAGAGAATCAACATGATATAACATGCTTCCTTCTGCAAGAACACCTAAAGACTGTTCCTGCTGTATGTACCTGAAATAATTTACACCATCATGTACACTTCCTTTTCACCTGCTACTCAAGCAGAGAAAACTTCTGGGGAGTGAAAGATAGGGAATGAAGCAGCTAACTAGCTGGCTGGGCCTCTCTTATTGCCCAGCAAAATGTCTTATTTTTAAGACTGCTGAGCAAATTCAGCTTCATCATATATATTGGCACAGCTACTGTCCTGCCTTTACAGATGCAATGAACATGGATGTTGTTGTGTTTATTTCCCAGTTTATGTCCACATTTTTTAAATTTTTAAATAAACTTCAGAGTTGTTCCGGGGAATCTGCGAACTCTTGGCTGTGTGTGTGTGTGTGTGTGTGTGTGTGTGTGTGTGTGTGTGTGTGTGTGTACGTACACACACACACATGCTCAAACTGCCATTTAGAAGGTGCAAGGGCAAGGAAATACATTATCCAGACAACCAAAGGCCATTTTCCTTCTGCATATCACAATGCCTTGCACCATGATTGGTTCTGGCACTTGCTACATGTTTGTAAACAAGCAGTCACATGCAAAGGAGGAGGAAGCAGTAGGTCTACCACTAGTGGGCACTAGGGCAACAGTGGCCACATCACCCACCAGATGGGTGGCAGATGCCACATGGAAGGAGGATGCCATAGTTCGTGTGCTACACTTCCCTCTCCCCGGTCCTCCTCTCCATGAGGAAGGAAAGCCAAATTCTAGGAAGTGATGGTATAAGTTCTTGAAAAAAGGGCTGCTGAGGGGATGAGACACTTGAATTAAACAGTGGGAACAGATGAAGCTGCCTTCTACAGAACTGGACCATTGGTCCATCTAACTCAGTATTGTTTGCAGTAGCATAGCTGCTGGGGGGACAGTGGGGCGAACCGCCGCTGCGGCACTCAGGTGCCTGCCTGCCCTCGGCTTCCTTTGGCTCGAAATTGAGGCATTCCGGAAGCGGGGGCGACAAGCAGGCACGAGGGGTGACATCGTGGCATGGGGGTGACGTGAGGCATTGCGGCCTCACTCTTCCCCAGGCAGCAGCTGGGCTGGTGACACCTCTGATTGTTTGCCCTGGCTGACAGGGTTTCAAGCCAGGGTCTTCCCCAGTCCTACCTGAAGATACTAAAAATTGAAGCCAGGAGTGTCTGCACTCTGTCCATGCCACCTACCACAGAACTGCAGCCACTCCCCAACTGTGAGATTGGGAAGAGTCTGAAATCTTGTCTATGGGTTGGGTATATTTGCAAGTGGAATGAAGAAATTGTGAACTACATTGTCAAGTTGTTGTAAGCAACTACCTCTCGGCCTTTCCCACCCATCCTCCTACCACTTGTATGATGAGAAAACAACACTGGGGGTTTACATTTTCTAGGCCTCACATTTATTTTTTTATCATTTGGGATGATTGGTTGTTGCCGGTTCTGCATACTGTTAACATGCCAGTTTTTTAAAACTGATTGATTGGTTTGTTGTTTACAAGGCAAGTGTTTGTTTGTTTGTTTGTTTGTTTGTTTGTTTGTTTGTTTGTTTGTTTGTTTGTTTCAGAATAGCAATCAAACTTGTTGGATTCCCTCCCTCCCCCTTTAGTCAGACTTTAGATTTGCTTTCATAAAGGTCACCTTTATATGGTGTATGACCTGCCCTTGGGATAGAAATGAGTTATTCTAATGTGTCAGGACTCACAAAGCAATATCTTGGCTCCTACATGACATACCCATTTTAAAACATTCAACTCAGCAATCCATGAAAATATGCCAACCAACTGCCAACATAGCAGCTTCTTTTGATACTCGGTATGGGGAACGTAGACTACCCAAGGTGCAAATAGGCACATAAACTCATAATGTTATTGATTTAAACGATGAACAAAAGACCATTTGCTGAATAAAAGGAGCTTGTGGAAAAGACAGGAATTGAAAAGAGAGGGTAGACATCACAGAATCATCGATCATGTTAGGAGGGACCTGCTCAGTGCAGGTGACCACAGAGGCGTAACAAGGGTGGAGCGAAGGCAAGTAGTTCTGCAAGATTCAGTTACACCGGAGTCAGCGGCCCCTCCCCCTTGCTGTTGGAGCCATTCTGGCGGCAATGGCAACACGCAGGACACTCCCCTGTTGCTGCTGGAATGGCTCCAACAGCAAGGGGGAGGGGCCGCTGACTCCAGTGTAATGGAGTCTTGCAGAACTACTTGCCTCCGCTCCACTCTTGTTACACCACTGCCACAGCGTCCCCGACAGGTGGCCGCCCCATCTCTGCTTGAAAACCTCTAATGAGGGAGAGCCCAAGACTGCATGAGGCAGACTGTTCCAGTGCCAGACAGCTCTTAGAGTTAAGAAATTCTTTCTTGTGTCTAGGCTAAGGGCCCCATCCTATCCTCCACCAGCTGCCATAAAGGCTCACACTGCAACCGGTGGGGAGTGGCCCGAGGGCAAACAGGAGGTAAGTAAAAATTATTTTAACTTACCTCCCAGTAAGCACTGGGGCCACCTATGGGTCTCCTCAGACATACACCACTCCTGCCCCCACCGCCGACTTACTGGCTCTGGTAGGTGTGGTGGGGTCCAGCAATGGAGCTGTGGTGCTGCCACCTCTTGCGATAGCATGTGTATAATGGCTGCTGGCGGCATGCTGTGTGTGCCATCAGCAGCCATTTTACAACAGCGCAAGTGACTTCCGCTGTTGTAACTCCAACCACCCAGCCGGGGTCTCTGAAAGGGGGGTGCAGGGGGTATATTGTACCTGGGCCCGGTGTCAAAACGGGCCCTGAGATATACCGAAGGAGAGGAGCTGGAAATTTCCTGGATAAAAATAGAAATGACTAATTAAGGGAAGGGGCCCAAAAGATACTTTGTACCCCCTGATAAAATTCCTCTCAGAACAGGAGTCCTGCACCCGCAGTCCAATCCTGAATAAGATTGTGCTGGCTGTGGCTGGCTGGGTTTATGCCTCACCCGAGGGAGAAGGTTTGTTGTCTGGGAGTGCTCCTGGGTCCAGACCTCAACCTGCTAGAAATTCTTTCTGTCAGCATTGGTTTATTCACCAGGTATGCCCCATTCTGGATAAGAGCAATTGGTCACTTGCGGTACATGCTCTAATAACTTCCCAATTAAAGTACAGCAGTGTGCTTCATGTGGGGCTGGCCTGGTTCAGAAGCTGCAGTTGATTCAGAATGTGACGTCTAAATTAGTTGCTGGTGCTAGCGGTAGAGAAACATAGAACAGCAGTAGAGAAACTGTTCCTTCGTGTACTTTTAAAACGGGTATGTGTTTGGATTAAGAAAAAAGCTGCAACATCGGGTCATGTTTTAAAAGTTTTTATTGTTCCTTTTAAGAAAAATACATGGCTTTTAATCCCATATTGCCTGTTTCGTTGAACATCGTATCTGGCCATGAATCCTTTCACGCTACAAACATAGAACACTAATCTTTTATGGTCTTCACTGGTTACCTGCTTGCCTGGACGACTAGCGTGCTGTGTTACAAGGGAGTGGCGACAGGATACAGGTTTCTTGTTGTCTTGTGTGCTCCCTGAGGCATCTGGTGGGGCCACTGTGTGATACAGGAAGCTGGAATAGATGGGCCTTTGGCCTGATCCAGCAGGGCTCTTCTTATGTTCTTATGTCAGGCTTTGGAGAGGGGAGGGAGGGAAAGAGGTCTCCTTTCCTTCCTTCCCTCTCTTGGTAGCTTGCCAGAGCACCAGTTGCCCAGGAAGTGGCGCTGAAAGGAAAGGGAGTTGGGGGCCAGGATGGAGGGGGGGGGTTAGAGGGAATTTGTTTCTGTCTGAGGTTAAGACCTACACTGGAGAAGAGTTCAGAATTCCTAATGCTCACCTCCTCTTTGAGCCAAGCATTATAAGAGCCTGACCCTGGAAACTACAAGCCTGGAAATATGAGTTTCAGAGGCATCTCTACAAAGAGCTCCAGAGTTCCCCGGAGCACAATTTAAAAAAGGAAAAACCCACAGAGCTACTGTACTATAGAATTATATACATTCTACTGGCATATGTTTTATATTGAACTGAAATTGACTGCCCAATCCTATCCCCCACCATTACTGATGATGTAGCCAAGCTGGCGGAGCAAGTGCCACATCCAAAGGTGGGGGAAGCGATCAGGATCAGAAAATATTTTCTACTTACCTCTGGTGGCCTATGAGATTCCTCGGCCAGCTATATAGCTCCCCCTCTCTGCCCCCTGCCCTTCTCCTCCAAAACACACCCCTGCCCTCCCACAACACACCCCTGCTGCCAACTTACCAGCACCTGTGGAGCCTCTGGGAGCCATGCCTCTCGCCATTTGCAGTAGTGGCCCAGAAGCACACAACAGTGGCCCGGCTTTCATGCTGCTGTAAAGGGCCTTGCACTGCTGGAAGGCAAGTTCCAGCAGTACAAGACCTCAATAGGATTGGGGCCGAAGTCATGTAAAAAGCTAGGTGGCACACGTCCTTGACCTGACTGATTCCACTAGGATTCTGGCACTTAACAAAATGTTTTCAGTAGCTTACAAAGGCAGCTTTGAAACTATTCTGCAAAACAAAATAATCAAATAGAGTGCAATTTTAAAAAAACCCTGACGTAACTGCATATAAGTGCTGGAAAAGCACAGACACTTATTCAACATTTCAGAACCTCATGGGATTGGAAGGGAGCCAATGGATAATCTAACCTTGTTCAAGAGCGGAGCACATGCATTGTTCACTCCCGGGCATCCCCAGTCAAAATGTTCTCAGGTAGCAGAGCTAAGAATGACCCTTGAATAATGGCCCAATCCTATCACCCCCTCCCCACTGCCAGATTTAGCGTTCCAGTGGTGGGGCATGCTTTGCGGCCCTTGTAAACAGCCACATGCTTCCAGAACGCCATCAGAGAGGCTGGAGTGGCCCCGCACATGGCAGCGGGAAATGGAGCACCCGCCAATGAAGGCGGGGAGGGCAGAAATGGGGGGGGCTTGACAGAGGCAGGAAGGGGTGGCACCCAGCGTGGGTGACTTGTGCCGGATGCTGTCCCCTCCAATAGCAACTGGCATGCCCCCTCTCTCTCCTCGGACCTGCACCAGCTAAAGAGCTGTCACAGGTATGAGGAGACCCATTGGCAAGCAGGAGCTTACAGTGGCAAGCAGGAGCTTATATTTTCCCTTACCTCTCCCAAGCCTCCTTATCTTCCCCCACAGGATGCAGCACAAGCCTCTTTGGCGCGGCTGCATCGGCGGGGGGGGGGGAGGATAGGATTGGGCTGTAAGTCTCTGCAGAGCTGCTGCCAGTCGGGTAGACAAGACAGTTCTAATTACACCCAATTCATTATAAGGAAGCTTGGTATGTTCCACCTCCTGCTGGCTGCAGGGTTTCTAGTACCAGGGAAAGCAACGCCTCAAGATGACTTCGAAAGCCGGCAAGTTGAAGTCAGCATCACCATCTTCAGCTGCTGCTGCTGCTTCTCCAGCTGAGATTGGACCACTTCTCCCCTCAGGGCGATCAGTAGAACTGCCCTGTAAGCAGGAGGCGCTGCAGCAGCCATCCAAGCCAACAGGCCACCCCTCATTCTTGTGTCATGATTTGCTGCTTGTGTTGATTTTTATGTCAGTGGTCCTTGTAGGCAGAAGAGTGGGGCAACAAATGCTCCGAACAAACCACTGTTTCCCAGCTCCTGGGGATACTGTCAGCTCAGTCCCAACCCACCCCTCTCTACAGCAAGGATGCAAAATTACTAGGAAAGACAAGAAGCTGACAGCTGATCCTAGTGGTGTGCCATTATGTGTAAAAGAAAAATCCCCTAGAGCGGTCTGCTATGATTCACTCCATGCATTGTTCTGTGCCGTTTTGTGTCATTTTAAACATAGGGATGGTTCATGAATTTAACAACAGTGGACACCATTCAGATCCATTCAAAATCATCAAGAGTTTGGGTCTTCCATTCAATGGGATGTGAAACAATAACCCAGGAACTCCAACCAGACTGAAGGATGATCACAGTTAGGCAAAACTGCTAGACCTTGCCTTCCATATCAATTGTTGCATATGCGTTATTATCTGAGAAATCAATGAATCATTTCCTTTCCATTTTCTGGGGAAGACTGACTACCAGTTTTAACCCAGTTGTTTCGATGCTCTGTTTTGTCAGTGTGCTGAAGAGAAGTGTACTGAGCACATTTAGAGAAGTGTTTACTTTCAGAGGGTGGCCTTTGTCTTTCAGCACAGGTGCAGCTCTGTCACAAATGATGCACTTTTTCAATTTCGATTGCTGCTGGCCCTGAACTTTTAGGATGAAATAGGCCTTAGCCACAGTAAAACAACAGTCCAATGAAAAATAAGTAAAACTTAATGCCCCGGAAAAAATAAGATGCTGTCTTGGATTTTAAAAAGGTCTATAAAACTATGCATCTTTTAGACAAAGTGGCTAGATAGAAGGTCCTCTCCCTCTCTCACAATAATACCACCCAGATGTCACCTAGTGAAACTGTTTGGCAGCAGACTGGCAGCAGAGAAGGGCTGTAGTTCACTGGCTATACATTCAGAAGCTCCCCAGTTCAATAACTAGCATCTCCAGTTAAGCCCAGGGGGAAACAGACAGACAGACAGACCGACAGACTGACAGACCAACAGACAGACAGAGTGAGTCCTGGAGAGCTGCTGCCAGTCAGTGTGGGCAATATTGGACTAGATGGAGCAAGGTTGTGACTCTGTACAAGGCAGCTTCCTACGTTCATACGTATGCAGGACAGTCAGAAGAAAGTCTTTCTTCACACATACTTTATGGAATTCTTATGAGATATGGAGATGGCCACTAGCTCAGATGGGGACTGGACAGATGCATAGAGGATGTCTATCATCATATGGGACTTCTTGCATGGGGATAAGAGCAAGAGAGGTCTGTTGCCTTCAGGCAATCTGGGCAGCCACTGTAGGAAGCAAGATGCTGGACTAGACAGCCATTTGGTTCATCCAGCAAGGCAACCCTGCAACCCTGCAATCCATCCAGCAACCCTGTTAATTGTGGTACCTACAGATTCTCCTCCTTAAAAAGGAGACAAGATGCCAGAGCCCAAACTTGCTTGAAAGTTATACTGCCTGACCTCTCTCCTAATCGTGTCAGTGTCCTGCTGGTGATTAGTGAAGGAAATCACTCTACACATGTTCAGAGACAGTCTACTTAAGACTTCACGTGGCCCAGGATCGATCCCAGGTATTCAAAAGCGACCTGAGAGTTCCTATGACTTGAACAGCTGTGTGATTAGGGAAAATTCAGCAGGTCCCTAAGCATAGCCTTGCTTGCTAAACACCAAGAATTCTCTAGTCCACGGGTTCCCAACCGGTGGTACTCGGAAAAAACCCAGCCAGCAAGATGGCAGCAGCCATTGCACCGCGCCACACTGCACTGGAGCCCTGAATATGGCGGCTTGAGCTCTGCTACGTTGGCAGAGCTTGAGCATACAGGCTTCCCGCAGTGGCCGCCCTTGCCCCCTTACCGCTTGATTTCTGGACTCTGGTACGGTGAAAACCCAGAAGTGACGATGACATGATCCACCACGTACTTTCCAGTGGTACTTGGATCCCACCTGTCTCACCAAAACTGACTCACACAATCAAAAGAGTAACATACAGCTAAATCAGAAAAACGTTATAACATGGCTAAAAAATAAGAATAAATTATAGGTGAGCCACAACAATGCCACAATCCACACCTAAAGCTCACATAATCAAGATCCAAGCACCAAGCATTGGATCAGTGGTACAAAAGTGAAGAAAAAGCACAGGTTTCAAGAGTGGAGAGTAGGGGCCATCCCAGGTCATGGCCTTCCTCTGCAGTTCGTCCCTGGCATCTGATAGTCAGGGTCACCGTCACACACAGCCACTGTACATGGAGGTTCTACAGAAGTAACGTGCTTAACAGACAGACCCCTCCATGCAGTTGTCTCCTCCTCCTCCTCCTCCTTTACAGCCATCGTCACAGCTTGTGGGGGGGGGGGTTTAATTTCGTGTATTAATGTGGTGGGGCGGGAAACATTTCCTTTGACCTTCCTAATTCGTGGGGCAACCCTGAGTCCACTCCCAGTATAAGAACAGGCCGGGGGAGGCCGTCAACCTGCGGCAGGGTCTAAAGGAAGACTGGAAGGAAGCCGCTCTCAGGGGCGCCCTGCCTGCCTGCTGCCCTGTCCTCCGCCCCGTTCAGCATCCCAAGCCAAGCTCCTGGGTTTGCCATCTGGAGGCTGAGCAGCAGCAGCAGTGCCCGCTCTTCGCCGGGGCACGAGAAGACTTCGCTGCGCGCAGCCCAGAGTCCTACCCCCTCCTCTGAACGCAGCGGCTGCCTCACTGCGACTCCTCCCTGCTGGCTGCCTCCCCTCCCTCGGGTCTTCCAGTCTTCCCCATCCCCGGCTCCAGCGAGAGCGAGCGGAACCTTTTGGGCTCACTTGGCAGCAGGACTCAAGTCCCACCGTGCGGCGCTCACCTGTCTCCCTCCCAAGCGCCCGCGCTCTGCTGCCATTGGATAGGCTGCTGCCTATCGATGCCCACAAGGCACAGCAGGCGTTTCTGCGTGTTTGGTTTGTTTGCTTGCTTGTTTGTTGGTTTGTTGGCTTTGTAAAAAAAAAAAAAATCATCACCCCCCCCCCCGCCGCGCGCCCCGATTATCCATCCTCCTTCGAATGTGACTCTTGGCTTCGTTTGCAACGTGTCGGCTGGGCTGTACTCCCCTCGTCGGCTCGCCAGCAGCACTCCTCTCCCCGCCTTTCCGCTGATGACTTCTTGAGAACGGGGGTCCCTTCCTTGGTTTGTTTAATTGTTTATTTATTTATTATTATTATTTTGCTGCTGTTGGTCGTCTTGGATGCTTCTCAATATTACCTCAGATGACCATCCAGGAAGAAGAAGGTGGAGAATAAGACATCCTTTACCCAGGAAAGCAATGACTTAGATCAGGAAGGGAAGAGGAGAGGCGAAGAGGAGGTCCAGGAGGAGGAAGAAGAAAACATCAGTGACCAGTCACGGAAGAAGATGAGTTTTTACAAGGAGGACGGGATGGGCAGCTTGTGCCATAAGGCTCTGCAGATCATCTCCGAGCTCTGTCTGGGAGGCAAAGTGGAGCTGGAGAAATGTTCAGGCATCTTCCCGCTGGAGACCACCAACCAAGGTATAAGCGGCACAGGTAGAGTAGTAGCCTCTCTCGCGCCTCGGCGCGCCCTCGGCTTGTCCACGGCTGCTGGAAGCGCTGCTCGGTCTTATTTTTCTCCCCGAAGTCCGTCTCGTGTTGATCCTTGTTTCTGCCTCGCTTCCCAAGAGGAGAGGGAGGACTACAAGAGAAAGGGGTTGGGGGGGGGGGATGGAAGTCGCTTCCTCTGCTAATAGCAGTCGAGGCAGCAGGTTTGAGTGGGCGGTTGGAAATTGGAACCTCTCTCTCTCTCTCTCTCTCTCTCTCTCTCTCTCTCTCTCTCTCTCTCTCTCTCTCTCTCTCTCTCTCTCTCTCTCTCAAACAAGAGAGTTCGGACAGATTTCAGCGTGAACTGAGTGAGGCAACCCGCTTTGTTCTGGGGTTCTGCGGGAGACGCGTGTCCAGCAATGTTAGAAACACCCCCCCACACACACACACACACACACACACACACACACACACACACCGAAACATAGATGCGTGTTTGGTTGCAAGGCGAACGAGAGAACGAGAACCATCAAGGATCTGGCTGGACTGGGAGGCCCAAAACGGTGGGAAAGTGGTGGGGGAAAAAGACCCAGTTGCCGCCTCTGAGTCAGTAGGGAGGGGGTCGTCGGGGGAGAAAGAATCGGTTTTGCTGGAGGGTCAAACAAAAGCGGGGGTTGTGATATCCTCTGGCTCACTAGTGTCCTGCTCTCTAATATGAGAGCATCTTTTATTACTGACCGATGTTGTTCTGGCTGTGCTTCGTAACATCTGGATGGGAGGGAGAAGAATTGCAACAGGTAGAGCTTTTCTGGCACGAAGATGAGGAAAGTTGTGCTTGCTGAAGCTCTGTTTGCCGTGCAGTGTGTGCGCGCGCGCGCGTGTGTTTCAAGTTCAAGGCATAGAGGGTCTCTGTCAGTTGGGGGTGGCACAACCCTGCCACAGGGGCTGCTGCGATGCCTTCCTCCTGCGTGTCCTCAGGGGCACTCTTTGTCATTGTTTGCTTCACATGCTGCACGGCTGAGCCCTGGTGGAAATGTAGGCTCGGTTTGTTCCTGTTAAGAAAGTGCTTCCTTCGTCTTCATAGCAAGCAGCATGTGTCTCGGCCGGGCGGGCCAGGGAACAGGAAAAACACTCCGGAGTTAAAGGCATGGCATGCCTTAGAAGTCCCAGGTCTTCCCTCACCCTCCCAACCATCCGTCCATACCTTGCTAATAAGTGAAACTCATCAGTGATTTTTAAAGAGAAACACTCCTCTTTTTTCGTTTAGTAACGTCCTTTACAATAGAAAATGGGAGAATGCCATTCCAGTTGCCTAGCCTAGGATGGAAAGGGTGGACCTTTTTTGTTTTGTTTGTTGTATGTTGCACTTAAGCGGGGTAAAGATGTGGAGGTGTGTAAAAATGTGTTTTGTTTCTAAGACAGCAGTTGTGTATCTCCCTTCTGGGCTTGACATCCTGACAAGAGTGGAAAGTGACACTTGGGTGGCTGCAGCATCAGTCTTGCAAGCAAGGCAACAGGTGGCGAGAAAGAGAAGAGTTTCAGACTACTTGTTGTTGCTGCAGAAGGACAGAAATGTTCCTATAAGACAGGGATCCTTAACCAGGGGTATCCATACCCCTTGGGACTATCTGTAGGAACCAAATGATGGGGCTATGGGACTCGATCTCTGAACAATTTTTTTTAAAAAATGTTGTTAGATTAGATTATTAACTATCACCATTATCAATAGGGATTGAGGCGTTCTGTTCCTAGCTATCAATATGTAAAGTTAAACAAGCTATTGACATCTTTTGAAGTCATACTGGTACCTAATAGGACTGGTGGTGATGATGATTGAAGGGGTGTATGGGGACATATTAGGCAATCCACTGAGGGTTGTAAAAAGGTTAAGAACCCCTGCTATAAGAAGAGGGATGGATAGAGGAAAGGACCTCTGTCCTAGTCCCTGTCTTTGATGAGGGAGGATTTTTTACAGCATTACATAAGACTTGTTTTGACAGATCAAAGTGTGACCCATCTAGTCCAGCATTTGGTTTCCAGCCATACGCCCCGGAGCTCACAAGTAGGGCATGATGCTGATTACATGTCCTGTTGATTGTCCCTGCATTTAATATTCACAGATATATTGCCTCTGAACATGGAGGCGCTATTTCATGTATGAATTGTGAAAAATGCAAGCTAGCACTATCTAAAGAGGAGCCCTGCTGAAAATATACAGTATACACTACAGTAATAGGATATAAACAACATCTAGCCCACTAAAAATATCAGCAGCCAAGATAATGTTACTGTTATTGTCTGTGTTGTCCCAGCTCTGAGACAAGAGGTGATCTCTGGTGGTTAGCCACACCAAATATTACTGCAACATCTTTTGTTATTATATTCAGGGTGGCCAGTGGCCGGTGCAGGGGTTGGTCTGTTGAGTTTAGATGTGGAAGAACCTTCTTCTCCCTTGTGGCTGCAAAATTCTCCTTCTCAGCCTACCACACAGAGTTCTTGTAAGGATAAGTGAAGATTACTTCACCCAAACATCATATGCTAAAAAGTGCTATAGAGACAATAGCAGATACAGCTAGATGGATGGGAGAGCAACTCCCTCTTTTATGCAAGATGCTACAGGTTGCCTGCCTGTTGTCAAGTATGTCAAACCAGACACCTAATAACTGGTGCAAAAGCAGAACATTTTCATCAAGCTGAAGCCTGGGGGGGGGGGGGGGAACGGGACTGGGGAAGACAGAATCAGGTGTTTTACACGTGTTTTATAAAAAGGTGTTTTACATGAAATTACATCTTGAAATCTTTAAAAGGACTCTGTAAAATAGGTATTATTCCTATACCACGGGGAGGGGGGTAGGCTGAGGTTTAGAATAGTGCTTTAGCCAAGGTCACCTGCAGAATTCATGAGAAAGGTACCACTCCAATTGGGGGCTTTTTATGGTCTGTTAGCCTCCACGCTATGCCAGCCTTGGATCGCATCCTTTCTCAGAAGAGCCCTACCCATACTGAAACAACCCTTTCCTTACAAGCTACAACAGCATTTGCTGTCTCGTTGAGGTGGGTTATCTGTTTTTCTGGTTTCCGAAGTAATCCTATCTCTTCACAGTGGCGTCACTCCCGTGAGGCGACGGGAGCGGGCCACTATAGGGTGACGCGTGCAAAGGGGTGACGCGCGTCACCTCCGTCGCCCTCCGGACGCTCCGAGGCAAGCCCAGGAGCCGGCCTCGGAGTGTCCGGCCCGGCCGGGGCTCCAGAGCCTTCTGAAGGCCCAACGCATCAATACTGATATTTTACTGCATGCGCAGAGATGAAACCGGTCTGCGCATGCGTGAAACAAGTAAAAGTACCCGTATTGATGCATTGGGCCTTCTTTCAGCCGGCCTTGGAGCGTCAAGAGGGCGACGCGAAGGGGCGGGGGGGCACCCGGGGCAGGGTGCAGCCGGGTCGCCCCCCCAAAAAATCGCTACATAGGAGGTTACATAGGAGGGGGGAAACTCGGGGGCGTCACTAGGGTGACGCGCGCCACCCCACCTTGGGGTGACGCGCGTCCTAGTGACGCCAGTGTCTCTTCATCTCACTTTGTCCATGCAAAACACTTCTAGATATTAGCTATCTTATTCTCAATCCCTTTCAGCACGGAATTTGCTTTCTTGGGTCAACATTTTCACTGAGGTTTCCACCCCAACCCCAAGATCTCTTTCCTGGCTGGTCACTGACAGCTCAGAACTTTGCACAGCATTCCTTGTAAAGTGTGTGTGAGCATCCATTGGTTAAGCCAAAACGGACAGGGGGTGGGACAGGAGTGGGTCTTTACCAATAGAGACTCCCCTTGTCACACAAAAGATATTGGGGGTCAGAACACCTTCTCGTACAAACCACACACAAGAAATGGCACTGGCAACAGGTTTCACATGCACAACACATGCCACTAGAGAGAATCCCTCGAGTTAGGGGTAGCTGGATTTAGGGAAGCCAGTGGCCTGCTGTTTGCTTCCCTAACTTGGGACCCAAAGAAGTCACCCAATATACCACATTGCCAGTACCCTTTACGCAGTGAAAAGGACTCTCCCTTCACCAAGTGAGCCTATTCCCTGGCTGACAAAGAGCCAAGCTGAGGGCAGTGGAACTTGGACAGTTGGCTCTGATGCAGGTCCTTTTTGTGGTAGTGGAGGGTACAAAAGCAAACCTAGAGGGATAGGGAAAGCTCATAGTCCAGGTGCAGGCACTGGTCAATCCCCAAAATGACAGCCCCTTGGAAATGTAGGTGTAGAGCTGAAGATGTAGGTTGAGAGCAGAAGCAGGACTGGCCCAAGACCTCTCGGCACCCACACCTGGCAGAGCACCTCTGCCCCTGCCGCGCCTTCTCCTGCTCCCTGGACTCAAAATGAAAGACAGAAATGGAGAAGAGGAAGTGTGGAGGAGATGAGAGTTGTTAGCTGGAATGTCAGCTCTCCATTCCTCCACCCTCCACTCCACTCCCTCTTGCTTTTGAATCCAGACAGCAGCAGGAGGAAGCAGACAGGTGGACAGAGGTGGATGCCCCTCTACTCCTACCAATCAGGCACCTGAGGCAATCACCTCAGTTGACCTCATGGATGAGACAATCCTGGGCAGAAAAAATGTGCTGGAGAGTGCTAGGGAGGAATTAGGTAGGAGATACTAAAGCCCGACCCACACCGCACGTGTTCCGGTGCGTCCCAGACGCGTGCGGTGTGGAGCTCGCGGAGCTGTGTGGCTACCATTTTGAGAGACAGCACCTGAACACAGGAGACCTGCACTCTCCCGAGTTCTGGTGCGAGCAGAATAGTTTCTTGCCCAAGATTTTGAGGGGGCGGGGACGCGGAGTTAAGGGGCGGGACACAGAGCTAGTTTTGTCACCAATGGGATGAGAGGGGGTTTCAGCCAATTGGAGTGCCATACATAATTGACTTATGTTAGAGCCAATCAGCGAATAGAAGGCGGGACAACAGGAGGGACTATTTGCAGGAAGACACTTGTATAGACGAGGTCAGCGCTTGGAGGCGAGCGTCCAGGCACCTACGTTCGCTCGCCTCCACACCGGATCTCATGCGGTGTGGGTCGGGCTTAAGGGTAGGAATAGATGAATTGTTGGATGGTGCAGGAAAGTTGGAGGAATTCAGGTCGTAGCTAGTCACTAAGCAGGCCAACAGGCCAAGACAGGGCAGGGTTCACAGAAGAAACTGACTGTGAAGATCATTTCGCAGCAATGAATCCTTGGGAGGCAACCGTACTTATAAAGCAGGGGACCAGCAAGAGAGTGTTGTCCTTCTGCAGACTCTCTGCTTTGCATTCCTCAGGCGAGAGAATATGGAAGAGGTCAAAACAAAAGGGCCTAAAGAAGCTTATCAAGGTTGATTTCTGAGCTGGTGCCTGGTTTACAATGGATCCTGGGTTTCTCTAACAGTGGCCAGCCTATATTCCTTCCTTGCAGCATGTCTCAACAACCATGAACACTGGAGGCCTCTGCCTTGCGGCCGTTTCGCAGACCAGCCTGTTTCCTCTGATGCCACCTTTCAGTGCTTCCTCAACCCAAGTAAGGAAGGTGGAAAGGAACATAAGAACATAATGTTGTTGGATCACGCCAAGGCCCATCTAGTCTCTTGCAGTGGCCCACCAGATGTCTCTGGGAGCACTCAAGACAACAAGATACCTGTATCCTGTAGCCATTCTCTTGCATCTGGCATTCAGAGACAGGCTACCTCTAAAATCTGGAAGTTGCATATGGAATGGATCTCTATCTTGCACTGCCCTCTCATTGAAGTGCACTTGACTTGACAATGTCAAGAGCCAGGATGGTGTAGTGGTTCAGGAGTTGGACTTAGATCTGAAAGATCCAGGCTCAAATCCCCACTTAGCCATGAAGCTTCCTGGGTGACTTTGGGCCAGTCACTGTCTCTCAGCCTCACCCACCTCACAGGGTTGTTGTGGGGACAAAAGGAGGGGAGGAACTGTACACCACCCTGAGCTCCTTGGAGGAAGGGTGCTATAAGGGTGGACCGGCTCGGGTCCAGAAGCGTCGCCTGATATGGTTTCCAATTGACGTTTCCAATTGACGTTCTGCACATGCGTGAACTCTGCAAAGCGCTCCTGGGCGCTTTACAGAGTTCGCGCCAGGGGCGGCAGAGCAGCAGAGGAGCGATCTGTGCCCTGGAAGATCGTCTGCGCCCCTGGAGATCGTCGCGGGAGGGTCACAGTACACAAGATAAGTTGCACAAAGCATACATAAACTATTAGAAGCCCCGCTAGCGCTAAAAATCCCCTTTAAAAACAGCGGGGAAAAAAACCTTATTAAAACCGAAACTTATTATGCAAATTAATTATGCTAATTAGCTTGGGGTGTCAGGGTTTTCCGCCCCAGTAGCAGGGGCGTCTGGCTACCCCTCTGCTCGGGTCCAGGGTATTTGAGGGACCGCCTCCTTCCTTATAATCCGACCCGTACTCTGAGGTCATCAGGGGGACCCCTGTTAACCATGCCGCCATTGACAGAGGTGAGGGGGATGGCGGCGCAGAATAGGGTCTTCTCGGCAGTGGCGCCCCAATTATGGAATTCCCTCCCCCTGGAATTAAGAACAGCTCCCTCTTTAGAGACCTTTTGGCGGGGCCTTAAGACAATTTTATTTAGATTATCATTCATCGTCTGACATGGTGGGCTGGCTTTTTAATAAATGGCTTTTAACAAATGTAAATATAGGTGACCCACTGGGGCTGTTTGTTTTAATTGTTTCAATTCTTGATTTTAAATGTATATATGTATTTTAACATTTCTATTGGAAGCCGCCTTGATTGTTGGGAGAAAGGCGGGGTATAAATTCTTTGAATAAATAATAGATAATAAATAAAAATGTGAAAAATAAATAAATGTGATTCTCAAGCCAGAATTTGGCTATTGTAGAGCAACAGGAAACTTCTAACACCCTTTTTTACTAACACCATATATTTCTGACTGAGGAACCATGCTCATAGCGATCAATGCTGAAGTTCAGCAAGCTTACTTTATTAGTATTTGCAAACATTCTCATCTCAGTTAACGGTACAGATTCCCCAAGTGTCTGCAATTGCTTAATGGTATTGACTGTTGCTTGTAGTTTCTAGATGTTTACTTTATGTTTGCAATAAAACTTATAATTGGGGTCATTTTAGCAAGACCATCTCTATAAGATGCACAGTCTTCAGTTCTGTATCCATAGGCCATATTATGCCTAAGGTAAAGGTGACCCCTGACAATTAAGTCCAGTCGTGTCTGACTCTAGGGTGTGGTGCTCATCCCCATTTCAAAGCCGAAGAGCCAGCGTTGTCCGAAGTTGCCTCCGTGGTCATGTGGCCGGCATGACTCTCCTTGCCACAGCGCGTAGCATGTGGCTAGAACATGGAGCGCTGTTTACCTTCCCGCAAGCGGTGCCTATTTATCTACAGGTGGGCCCTCATATCTGCTGGGGATATGTTCCAGGCCCCTCCATGGATACTTGAAACCGTGGATAACAGCGAACACCCCCTCCATGGTTTCCTGAGGGCCCCCCCCACCCTGCCTCCCCTGCAGGCAGGCATGCTTGCCCCCCCCCCCAGCTCTTATTTTTCTTTCAGCAAGCTTTGTTTCTTCCTTAAAACAAACCGAGAAGCAGCCTCCATTGCAGGCAAGTAGACTAAGTCCTAGAGAGGCTCTGCAAGGTTTCTGTTAACCTTGCAGAGCCTCTCTAGTACTTAGTCTCATTCTACTTGCCTGTAATAAGCAACCAGAGGCTGCTTCTCCTGTTTCTTTAAGGAAGAAACAAAGCTTACTGGGAAAAAAGTAAAAGCCTGGGGGGGTCCCCACAATCCGTGGATAACCAAAACTGTGGATAGCGAATCAGTGGATATGGGGGCCCACCTGTACTTGCATTAACATGCTTTGGAACTGCTAGGTTGGCAGGAGCTGGCCAAGCAACGAGAGCTCACCCCGTCGCGGAATATGCCTATTTGGTGCTAAATCTGCCTCCATTCGTTACGTGTCCACCATATAATGCTATCCAGTGGGAAAGCTTTCAAAGCTAGACCCTGAGGGCAGGTTTTGATAACAAATTGATTTCTAATGATTCTCTTGAGTTAAATGTTGTATTTGTTCACAAAGTCCCCCACCCCAATATTTCGTTGTCAACCATGTTTACGCTCCGAGGTATTAAAGCCAAATCCTATTAATTAAAAAAAATAATAGATTTCAGCACTTTGCTGACATGGGATAAGGAATCCAAATACAAAAAGCCTGCACAGATGTCAGTGTCTAGAAGCACTTACAAATTCAAAAACACTGAGACAGCAATAGGTGTCCTCAGAGCGCCTGACAAATGTGTTCTGCGCAGAGCTGGAGTAATTATAGTGCTTAGTCAGGCGGAGTTGTCTTTAACATCAAAGTACATTTACACGTTTCTTGTACTGAAAAGCACAGCGCATTGGCACGTTTCTTGCGCGCTGATTATATGGTGCCTTTACAACGTTAAAAGAGCTGGCCTGTCAGGACAACTGGGCACCAATAAACTCGAGTAGGCTGCAGGGGGGAAGAAGGTAGACCTAGCTCTACTGTTAGATCTCTGGGTGATTTGCAACAGTTCAGAAAGGGTTTCCTAACTGACTCCCAGTTGTTTAACAATAGTAACAGTAACAAAAACTCTTCCCTATCCACCCCTAAATGAGGCTTGGAGAAATGAAGAGAGCTTGGAGGAAAATCCAGCAGGAGTTTGTGTGAAATGACTGCAGAATTAGTTCTGATACTGAACTGTTCCTTAACTCTGTGTCCATCTGCCCAAGCCTCTGTTTTACACCTGGCTCCAGCTACTGTATTATTACAGTACTTCTACAGTACTAATATTATTTACAGTATATACTCACTCATGTTGTATATGTTGAGAAATTTAGGTCTTAAAATTGATCCTAAAAACCTGGATCGGCTTATACATGAGTATATTATACAGTATATTTGGACTGACCTTGCCTCATGACCAGGTAACAGGGTCATGAACTTGTGCTTTACAAACTCTGAGTATAAAGGAGGAAAAAAGGCAAGCTCAAGCAACAAAGCAAGTATAGTGGACCTCTTGACCCTTAGGGGCAAGAGAGGCAGAGAGAGGCCCCTAAGTGCAGAGGGTGCCATTCCCCTCCCCCCCCCCCCGGCCACACCAGCAGTGAGGACCTCAGATGAACCAGCAAGCAGCTTCGCGGCAGGCATCACAACCGGCTCTATATGCCACCTTTCAACCAAGAAAGAAGCACACGAAGCAGTTTATAGAGCATAAACAAAGAAACAAATGGCCCCCTATCCCAATGGGCTCACAATCAAAAAAGAAAGCAGGTATTTTGATTGATTTAGCACATGTCCACTCATCATCCCCTGATGATAGTGGAGGATAGTTGCTAAGAAACTGAGCTGGGAACTTGGAAGTCCCTGTTTCAAGCCTCGTCTCTGCCATGAACTCAATAAGTAGGCCTTAGGAAAGCCACTCCACCACAGCCTTGGCCTGACACCTGCAAGTCTGGTAGAATAATACAGACCAAACGTACAGGAGTGTTGCAAGAACCAGTGAGGCAAGGCATGTGAAATGCTTTCAAGCCCCTGAAGTGCCAGGTTTATTCATTATCATCATGATTATTTTTTATCCACCACCAGTATAATGATCAGACAGGTGACAGAGAGTGAGATACGAAAAAAACATGAAGCGTATTTGTCAAAGGGGATCAAAGTGGAAAAGAGGTTTTGATATCAACACCAAAGATTTCAACACCAGAAGAACACTGGTGATATCAACACCAAAGATATCAACACCAAAGACCACCACGTTTAGGAGTTGATTGTTAGCAGATGTAGCACTCCTGGTGCAATTGTGGGTAGACTCAAGCTCTCCTTTGTATTGTAGGAGAAACCCAAGCCCACTGGACCCCTGCCAGCCTCTGCTAACCAGGCAAGGGGGGGAACCTTTTAAAATGGTGAATTATTTTTATTTCGCAGGGGGAGAGCAACTATCCCTCTTCACCCCAGCACAGTCTTTCTTTGACTGGCAGTTTGCTGGTGTCTTCTGTTTCTACTTACATAAATAATCCTCCTGATGGCATCTTAGAGATCCCAGAGCTTTTTACAGCTCCCAAAGCTTTGTCACTCCCAGAGTGAACTGTGGGGTGGTTGTGGGGGGTCAATTTAATTGCAAGAGGATTTAGTGCACTGCTTTCTTCTTGCTGCACCCCCATCCCTGTTACTCCATCTTTACACTGAGATGGCAGAAAGTGTACAGGAGATAGGAGCATATTCAAGAAACACAAATGTGTATCCAAATTCTGGTGTCCTCCGTCTACACCAGATCGTTTTTAACTGGATGCTCATTCCATTCCACACCCACATTCTGGTGCAAGTAGTCACACATAACGACACAAAACCAGATCATTACACAAGACCTGAGCTGGATCAGGAGTACATGATGACGCTTACCAAAATGTTGAGAAGTTTTTGTCTCTTGATTAGCACCCTTCGAAACAGCTGAATTAAAATCAAGTATGGAGGTCTCCTGCCAACCTAGCAGTTCGAGAGCAAGAAATTGCAAGTAGATTAATAGGTACCGCTGTGGCGGGAAGGTAACAGCGTTCCATTAGTCAAGCCGGCCACATGACCACGGAAGCATCATCGGACAATGCTGGCTCTTTGGTCTTAGAAAAATGGAGATGAGCACTGCACCTTAGAGTCGGACACGTCTGGCTTTCAAGCAGGGGATATCTTTACTTTTTATGGAGGTCAGGAGGATCATTCTAAGGGCTAATCTAGTCCAGCATCCATCCTGTTTCCAACAGTGGCCAACCAGATGAAAGCAACAGCCCTACCCTGTTTGCTTTCTTCTGTCGGTATTCCAAGTTCTACTGACTGTTCATATGGAGACTCCATCTAGCTAACTCAAAGCATGGAGCACACAGAGCAGCTACTTGGCTGCAGCTAAGGAGTTCTGGGTCTGATTGGTTGGCACCTGGATGGGAGATCACCTGAGAATCCTACATGCCCCACCTTGACTTCTGCAGAAGAAAAACAGGCTATACATGCAATAAATAAAAATCACGGCGAAAAGTTCCAGACATAGATAGAGGCATCCTCCATAAGTCTGTCTAATAATCCTGTTTTGAAAGTTGCTATGAACACATCTCAGGGCAGCAAATTCCATCCATTTATTATGCACTGCATGCAGAAGTACTTTTTTTTCTGTCCTGTACTTCTTGCCAATCCATTTCATCAGGTGACCCTGAGTTCTAGCATTAGGAGAGTGTGTTATATCAAATACAGGTTTTCCAGCAAAGAGTGATGTCCTCCGCACCCCTGATCCTTGGGGAACCTTCTGCTGGATCCTAGCACAATCCATAGAGCTTCTGGAAGATAGTTCAAAGTAGCAATGGGGATAAGTAAGATGAGGGGAGGGTTCTTTGTGGGTACAAAATATGCAGCATCTGAAATGTTTTCTTAAGAGGATCTAAGCACACATTTGACATCAGAACAGGTGACTTGACAGCTCCTACCCTTCTGAAAGATAATGGTTGCGTAGGATGTGCTCCTCCTGAGCATTTTGCCATTGTACTGAGGTTGAATAGGAACCACTGGCTACTCTATTTCACTGGGAGCAACTATCTAAATACGCTGAAATTGGCCTACTGTTTTTTTTTGTTTTTTTTTTAGGGAAAAAAATCCTAACCATACACAGCTTGAGCCAATGTGTTTCAGCCATTATACAGTGGTCCACTAATAACTGACAAAATAATAATGAACTGTAAGCAGTACTTTTCAAATGCATTTAGCAGTGCATTGAAAGGGGTGGGAGGAGTCAACCTGACCCAAAGTGAGCCGAAACATAGAAAAAAATTCTTCCAACTGAGAAAACAGTAAAAAGGCACAGCTAGGGAGAAGGTAGGTACCCCAAAATGTAAAATATCAAGGGTGTTA
Organism: Plestiodon gilberti rubricaudatus; assembly: GCA_026170595.1. Classification (NCBI taxonomy): domain Eukaryota; kingdom Metazoa; phylum Chordata; class Lepidosauria; order Squamata; family Scincidae; genus Plestiodon; species Plestiodon gilberti. The sequence goes on from JANXHW010000005.1 coordinate 115,905,829, forward strand.
GAACGATAGTATTTCAGAAAAAGATGGGACTGATCTATTGGTGCATAATTGTACAGGTGGGCCCCCATATCCACTGATTCGCTATCCACAGTTTCAGTTATCCACGGATTGTGGGGACCCCCCAAGCTTTTACTTTTTTCCCAGTAAGCTTCATTTCTTCCTTAAAGAAACAGGAGAAGCAGCCTCTGGCTGTTTATTACAGGCAAGTAGAACGAGACTAAGTCCTAGAGAGGCTCAGCAAGGTTAACAGAAACCTCGCAGAGCCTCTCTAGGATTTAGTCTCGTTCTACTTGCCTGCAATGGAGGGTGCTTCTCTGATTGTTTTAAGGAAGAAACAAAGCTTGCTGAAAGAAAAATAAGAGCTGGGGGGGGGGGAAGCATGCCTGCCTGCAGGGGAGGCAGGGTGGGGGGCCCCTCAGGAAACCATGGAGGGGGTGTTCGCTGTTATCCACGGTTTCAAGTATCCATGGAGGGGCCTGGAACATATCCCCAGCGGATATGGGGGCCCACCTGTATGTCGTTTTTGTTATGGTTCGTGAGCAGTATGCCAACAAAGACAGGAAAAAAATAAGAGAAATTATGTTGTCAGAGGCTGCAATCCTATACACATTTACCTGGAAGTAAGTTCCATTGAACTCAATGGACCTTACTTCTGAGTAGACATGCCTAGAATTCTGCTGTTAGTGTAGTACAGTGGTTCTCAAAGTTCCCCCCGCAAGTCGGGGAGAACTGTGAGTGCCTGCAGGGGTGGGGCCCTCATGGCGGTGGCACGCCCAGGATCATGCTGCTGCTTGTGGCAAAAGGGGTTATTTTTACCTTACGATGGTCACACCAGTCCTCCGGAGGGTGTGGGGAGACCCATGGCCCCCTCTGCAGGCCTCCCTGAGATGCTGATCGGCTCTCTGCAGTAATGGCGACCCACTTCTGGTTTTGGACGAAAACCAGAAGTGGATCGCTGCGGAGAGCCGATCAGCAGCTTGGGAAGGCCTGCAGAGGGGGTTGCGGGCCTCCACGCACCCTCAGGAGGGCTGCCGCAACCATTGTAAGGTAAAAGTAATCCCTTTTGGCACCATGGGATGGTGGCAGTGTCATCCAGGAGGCAGAGGAACAGCCACCACATTTTGTCCATCTTCAGTTGGCACAGGGCCCATGAGTGGGGAACTCAACCATCAAACCCTCATAGTTTAAAGGGGTCCCTGGGGGCATCCAGACAGAGGCCCCCCAAAAAATTGGAGCCAGCAATTCATAGTACTCACTTCTGAGTAAACATGCATAAGAATTGGGCTATACATTGATTAATTTACCAATTAGACCATGTACAGCTGGGATTCATGTAGCTATTAAGCCAATTGAAGCTGTCTTGACGATTTCACTTTGCCTCCTTTTTATTTGCAGACATCTCTGTCAGCCTGCTGGCAGTCGTCGTCAGCTTCTGCGGGCTCGCTTTGCTGTTAGTCTCCCTCTTTGTCTTCTGGAAGTTGTGTTGGCCATGTTGGAGGAGCAAGCCAATGACTTTGAACCCAATGAGCATTCCTCAAAGTACCTCCAGCGCTCCCACAGAGGTTTTGGAAACGAATGAGAAAAAGGACATGATGATTAAAGAAAACGGGAAGCCCTCGGCGAAGATCCTTGAGGCAGCAATGAAAATTAGCCACACTTCACCTGATATTCCAGCAGAGGTCCAGAATGCGTTGAAAGAACATCTCATCAAACACGCACGCATGCAAAGGCAGATCACTGAGCCTGCATCCTCATCAAGGTAAGAGAGATTTAAACTAAGGCTTTAACTAGAATGGGTCCAAGGCAAACTGTTTAACAGAGAATTAAAGAATGAAGACGGATGAGCAACACCTTCAGATTCTCAGCTTGTTGCCAAAGGATACAGGACAACTACCGAATGAAAAACAACCTGTTGCTGTTGGAAGATTTCAGTAAAATATGACTCATGTCGATTCTGTACATTTTTATGTGTATGCATGTGTGCGGGGCTGTCTTCACTCTCTATCTCCCAGACATAAAGTTGTACTTTGTGTTTCCAAACAAAGCTTTATTAAGGCAGAATTAGCAGTAAAATTAGCTTTAGAGGGGCTATAATGTAAACATATAGCTCTTCTATACCCTGATCCCAACCACATTTATTTTGCAAAAAAAAGCTGAATAAATATAGGCGACTATTTTCTAAGTGGTAACTTACCATATGTGCAGGTAACCACATGATAAGCTGATTGTCCGCAGGGCCCTAGCAATTGCTGAGGACACGGCTAATTGGAAATATGGGGAAGCGGGAGTGGTAAGATCCCCCTCATCACTTGGCAGAAGAATTCAGGTGACCGGTTTAGCAAGTGGCTACCTGCACATTGTAGACATTGACCACATGACAGTGTTCATCTAAATTCTCCTGCTGCCCCAGTGATTTCAGTGGAACTCACTTCTTAATGAGTTTTCAGGCTGGGATGTAAAGCTACTCATTGTATAACTGAGAAAGGAATGCAGATCCCATGCATGTTGTTGAAGTCCCATCATGGTAAGTGGGGCATATTTCCAGGAAGGGTGCATTGGATTGTAGCCATTATGTCATATTCCTTGTTACGAAACACTCAGAATCAATATTGTCCTTTAGAATATACTTTTAAGGCATTCTTGTGGTTGCCATTCTTTCTAGCATACCTTTGTGAGTTTGCTGTCCGATTCTAAATGGAAGACTGTAAATATCACTGCAGTTATGTCTTAAAGTGAGGACTGATTAGAGTTCAGAATTTGACAAAGGAGTGTTAGTGTTCCTAATGGCTTTGAACGGTTCTCAGAATAGGCAGTTCACCCACAGAATCCCTCTCCGGTTATCTGATTTGGGGGTGGCGATTCTGCTGCCTTGAAATAGCTCCTGTTGGCCTTCACTTATGATCTGCGTGTATATTAGTAAATAAAGCAAATATTAATGATAGAAGAATCTCATCCCCTCAGCTCAATTTGAAACTGACGGGCAGGAATTAGTATTACAAGCGCTCTCAATGAGTGTTAGGAGATAACTCATCTGTTCTCCAAGAATTATCTCCTAAATTGTAACGTCGTCATATGCATGTTGATGGTGGCATGTCAATATACTTTCCCATGTTGCCTCCTGGGAATTGTAGATCCCAGCACTTGGCATAGTGGAGAGCCAACTGGAAGTGCCCCCCCCCCAAAAAAAAACACCACCACTCCTGGGAATAAGAGAGATCTGGATGTGGTGGTACAGCCATCATATAACGTGTCTGCAAGAAACAATTAAGAGAATTACCGGTAGTCTCAACAGAGGAGATCATATCCACCCTATAAAAGACCACCTGGCCACATGGAATGGTATGGTCATGTCTGAGGAGCTCACCACAATCTCCAAAAATAAATCATTGACAATAAGGAGGTTAATATTAAAGACGTTCTGAGCTTCAAAGAAGCTGGATTTGTTTTTCACATAGCTTCACAGTAATCAATGAGGATTTCAGCAAAAGAACAAGATTTAACATCAACAGCCCAATCCTGCCTAACCTCCGGGCAGCGGACGCTACATTCTGCCACCCTAGGATGTCGCAAAAGTGCCATAAGGCACTTTTTCGATGACTCATGAGCAGGGAGGCCGGTGCAAGACTGGCCTCCACTGCTCAGCCACCCAGTCCGACAACCGCCCACCGCCACACCCTGGTAAGGATCCAGCGGAGGGGAGGCGGTTCGGGCAGGAATGGAGGCCGGCCGTTGGCCCAGCCAGTCGGGGAGGGGGAGGGGACGGCTTTGGCTGTATCCTGACCCCCACCACTCGGCTGGGCTGTTACACGGCCTCCTCCGACTTCCGCCAGCGATTTTGCTGGTGGAAATCCGAGGAGGCCGATCGACCCCAGCACCCTTTACACCCAGAGAAGGGGATGAGCGTCCCCTTCCCCGAGTAGACCTTCTGCCGCGGGGTGCCTGCCCACGGTGGAGCTCAGTATCCAGCGGGTGGCCTGGGCCGCCTGGCGGATCACTTGCACAGGACTGCACTGTAAGACATGTTTGTGAATTCACCTATGAAGCAGCTTTGAGCTATTGGTCTACTGAATGCTGACCACACATATGCTGAATTTCATTTTATGTTTCAAGCTGGGGAAAACTTTGGGGGAAATGATGCAGAATTCATAATATAGTTGACCATTATGAGCTGGATAAATTCATGCTCCAAACCAGGTAAAAGTTATCAAGGCTGGTGACATCACTAGCAAATACGATGAAGAAGTGGCCATTAAGCCTCCATAAGAGGTCTCTTATCCAAAGGAACTTAACAGTCCAATCCTATCCCCCACCACTCCATAGAATGCAGCTGCACCAATGGTGTGTGGGCTGAATTCTATGGTGGGGGGACGACCAGCAGGCCAATGAGAGGCAAGTAAAAAACGTTTTTACTTACTTCTTGGTAAGCTGCCTGGTCAACAATGGGTCTCCTCAGAGCCACACCAGCTATGTAGCTGGCATAGGTCCAAGAGGAAGGAGATGTGTTGGGCAGCAAAAGAGGGGATAGCGTCCCGCACAAGTGGCTACTGCCAGAATCCATCCCCTCCCTCCCCTGAACCACCTCCAATTCCTCCCCCTCCCAGCCTCGAACCTCCCCCAAACTGCCCATGAACCACCCCCTCCACTACCTTACCTGGGCTGATGGAGTATCCGGGCAGTTCTGGCATGTGTGCACGAAGCTGCTGGCTGTTTCTGCCAGCAGCTCTGTCACACACAACATTTGCGCCATCACAAGGGCATTTACGCCAGCAGATTTGAAGATCCAGTGTTGTACAAGGCCCATAGGATTGAGCTGTAGCACTGCTCATGGCACTTCTCACTGCTTAGGGATGTAGGAAGTGTGTAACAATACGACACAGGTATAATAGACTGTAGTGTTTTTGTTGTGTTGGTCCCATAACAGTTGAGAGACATAAAATAGGTATGATGAGACATTTTACAGGATCAATTTCAAACTTACCTGCTGTCAGTTATCAAATCATATTTGAAAAACAGAAACTCTCCACGGTTCCAGCTGAGATTCTGGATTGCATAAAGGCATTGCTGAGAACAATGCCAGGGCACTTAGCACTGCCTGTAGCATCAATCAAGGAGCAATTTTATGAATAGAGTGACAGAAGCGTCTAATTTTAATATGCAAGGAACATCAAGCAGTGAAATCTACACATCCTCCTCTGCACTGGAAAGCATATAAGTAATGCCTTTTTAGGCGCAGAAAGAGAACATGACAACTAGGAAATGAAAACTGTCAGAAATCATGGTCCAAACAGAAAATCATAAATGCCAAGGGTGAAGGTCGGCATTTCTGCTTGGCAAATTATCTTTGCAGTTTATTTTATTTGTACAGGCTTCCTTACAATTACACAGATTGCCCCTTTGCACTAGCACAAAGATGTATAAAAATTGGGCACAGGGCCCCCAAGATACAATTACAGCATGATCCTGCCTCACTCTAGGTCGGCAGAGCAAATGCTCTACCGGCCTATGGAGTCGCAAAAGTGCCGTAAATCACTTTTGCAGCACCTCAGGAGTAAGCGGCGCCGGTGTGGAGGCCAGCACCGTTCACTCCACCACCCTCCAGAATCTGTGCCACCGGACACAGATATGCCCTGCGCCAGGTGGTGGGAGAGCATGGGGAGGGCAGGCTGGGGTGGCGGGGAGGGCCCAGGCCATTGGCCCACCAGGCCTGAGAGGGGGGCAGGGATATTGGCAGCATGCTCCGTCAATATCCTAACCCCCTTCTCAGGCCTGGCCAACCTTACACGGCCTCCCCGGTTGTGCAGCAGCAAAATAGCTGGCGCACATTTGAGGAAGTCCATTGAGACCACCGGGGAAGGGAACGAACATTGGGGAAGACACGTTTGCATAGATTTTGTTTTCCAGCTGCTTAGCCAGTACATAGGCAGCAAAGGCCCCATTCACCTATAGAGGATGGAGATGTGAGCTGTATAGGAACTGCCTGAGGGGAAAAATGCTATTGAGAAGCAGACTCTGGAGAGGTGAAGGGTTTAGTGCTTCTCGCCCATTTGCTGCTTTTGCTCTTTAAATCAGATCTACAACCACCAGCACCCTACACACACACACTTTATATATGGGATTTGAGTAGATTTGGGTTTAAACATATAGCATCATTAAGAGCTGATGCAGTCAATACTTCTTGTTCTGAACCAGCTCTAGGCAAGTAAGGATGTGGGAGCTCGCATGTCCGAACTCACATCTGGGCCTAACAAACTTCTCCAATGGTGCAAATCCTCAAAAGCTGAGCTCTTGGCTGGAGTCTGGGCCCAATGTGCAGTCTGCTAAATGCTACACCTATGTGCCAAGAATGCAAAGAAGAAACAATACTGGACCCGTGCCCCAGGCCACAACAGTAAATCAGCCAAATTCTCACTGTTATTTGCCCACTGGTGTCACTGTGCCTGTAAGAAAGACATATTTTTGCCCTCTTTGAATTAATAATAAAAGTGTCTAATGCTGAGGGATCCCAGCCAGAAAGAAAAGTGGCGAAGAAACTGTTAATGATGTTTTCTGGATTCATTGCTTAATACAGAGTCTCATTGGTATGTGTGGGGAGGCGGGTTGGGGAATGAATGTGAGAATTTTAATTGGAACATTTTATACCCTCTTTATGTTTTGTGCTATTATGAAACAGGCCTGCTTATGAAAAGAAGTCATCTTTCAAGTCTCCTGATCCCAAACAAGCAATAAAGACACCAGAAAAAGCATTTCAGCATCACTGGTGTGTACCTCCAGAGTGCACTTGGCTTCACTCCGGAGTGCATGCCAGGGAAAAGAATATCCTGTTGACATGAGAAAAAAAAACTCAGAGGATTATAGATATTTATGAGTGGAAAGGGCTTCTGGTGCCATCTGGTTTAGTCCACTGCAGCAAAGCCAGATCTAATAAGGCGGCATGATCACCACAGTGGTTGGCTCTTTTCTCCTCCATGACATTTTCTCATAAACCAGCAGCCCAGTCCTATCTAACTCCACACGCAGAGATGCAGTGGCTCCAACATGGCGTCTTCTGTATCCTGTGGGGGTCTTTTGGCATATTGAGGCCTCTTCAGGGGAAGGGAACAGAAATGGCCAGGGCAGAAATGATGGACGCCCTCCCAGCGCCCGGCGTGTGGGGGCGGGGCCTGCATCGCTTCACATCGATGCCCCCCCCTGCCCGTTTTGAACTCATTTTGGAGCCGAACGGGCTCCAGGGAGGGAGGGAGGGCCGATACAACGTGGTGCTTCGCAACGGTAAGTGCTCCGAGCGTGCCCCCGCCCGCCCAAGCACCTGGAGCTCCTGCTCCACGCGCTCCACCCAAGTTCCGCCGCTGCCCCAGGGTAAACCCCTGCTGACGCCATGGGTCAACTTGGACCAACGCCAGCAATATCACTGGCGCAAATCCGCATTGACCAGTGAAGGCGGATTGGGCCCGGGAAGGGGGTTAGGATTCAGTGGGTGCTGCTGTCACTGAACCTGCCCACTTCCCGGGTCCAATCCACCCTCCTCCCCACCCCTGGCGCCTCCCCATTCCAGTCTCACTCCTTTCACTGCCTGGACTGGGAAAGGGAAAGGGGGATGGAACAGAAGAGTAGGGAGAGGAGATTGTTGGGCTAGAGGAGAAGTCGGGGAGGCAAGTGGGTGGAAACCTGATGTCTGAAGAGAGACCCACTGTGGCTTCATGGATGGACCAGTTCTGGTGCTTTGGCCATTACATGGCTGCTGGTCTCAGAGACTGTTCAGGGTTGGATTCAGGGGCAGCTGCCTCCAAGTCTAGCATGGTCTTAGCAAAAGGAAAATGCATAGCGCCAAGCACTAGTTGAGGCATTTTATTTTTCTGAGGAAAAAAGGGTCACAAATGGGACTCCGGCCTTTGCAGTGAGGTGCAAAAGCAATAACATGAGAAAAATTGCAGTCATAATTAATGGCAAATTGGCTGAACTCCTTTGTCCTCTCTCTCAGTAGAAGAGTCAGGAAGAAGTCAATGAAAATCAAAATGGATAGCAAATATTTGGAAACCAAGATTAAAAACAAATGATATACCAAATAATACAAGTCCTCCAGGGAATGCAGAACATTGATCAAAAGGCTCAGCGATGTAAATTAAGTATGTTCTGCTTATTTCAGCTCTGTGGTTGAGCCAATCACAGTGAGCGGTTCAGAGGTGCTTGCCTGAGGATCTTGCCATTTCCATAAATACAAGAAAACAGGTTTCATTAATTGAATGCATGTGGGAGAGATGAGCAGGTTGAAGAGCACAATTGCAATTCAGCACATCAGTTCAGCTTTTCTGTATACACTGATGTTCTGTTGCTAAATGCAAACCACCACCAATCTAGGGGCTTCCTATTTTCTGTATTTATATACCGCCTTTCTCATCATCAGATTTATTCAAGGCGGTTTACACAGGCAGGCTATCCTAGACCCGATAAGGGTCTTTACAATATTGTTCTATTCATATATAGAACCTTCAGTACTCAAGATATACCCTTCTTCTGGCTTGTGGTCTGCATTTCCAAGCTTCACAGTTCACCGCAGTTCACCCTCGGACAATTGTCAAGATGTTGTTATCTCTCTCGTTCTCCTCCACATTCCACCCTCTCACGATGCCTTCTCAGTGTCTTCGCAAGGTACATCAGCAGCTTCCGTCTCCCATCCAAGCGAGAACCAAGGTTGACCCTGCTTAGCTTCTTCAGGCAGGGCACCAGCTCAACCTCCAGGCCACACCTCCTGCCCATATTTCATGGCCCTTTCACAACCAACGCACTACCGTTCATAGTATTTTTGCCATCTCTACTTGAAGACCCTACCATCCTTGATTAGATTCCCCTCTCCCTTCCACCACGTTTAGGTGTTGTTGTTTTTTCCTTCAGTTGAGCATGGCTCTAGAAAACTGATTCAAAACCAAAGTATTTTGTTACCAGATGACAAATGTAGGGCATCTTCAGCATACTGATGGTCTTCCTTGGGCCTTCATGGACGTTAAAGAATATTCATGACACATTTGATTTCTGAGAATACTTTCAAGACGTTGATCAAAATGTTCCCAGCTGGTTTTTAATGAGATAGAAATGAAAGGAACAAGTATTGGGAGGTCTGCTGGGAAAAATAATGACGTTCCAGTTCAGTCGTCGGTGATCACACACAATTTCCCATAAATGTGATGATGAAGGAGGCTATGCTTCATAACTCCCTGCCATCAGGTCAGAATGGACAGTGATGATAAACAATGAACTCAAGCCCCTCAAGGAAGGTTTATAAACTTTATACAGTACTGTACTGTCTTTGAAATAGACAAAACAGGGATGCTGGGAATGTATGGTGAGGAAACCCGTACCATCCTATCAGGAAACATTCCCATAAAATGCTGACCATCAGGTCTAAAGTACTCAAATTTCATCACATTTTGGGGATAAACCTCACAGTCAAAATCCAAATTTCAAACTCTAAAATTGTAATGGATTTCCAAAATTTCCAAAATGCATTTTCTAGTGTTTGTTTTCTCACTTCAGGCTGTGTACCATCTCTTAAAACACACACACACACACACACACACACACACACACACACACACATGTTTATTAATTAAATTAAATATTTAATGTATAATATATTAGGAGAAGTAAAGAAACAGGAAACAAAACACAATCATCACATCTAACACATTTACATCCCCAGGTATTTAACATCATGCTTTCTCGGGGCATTGTTACATTCTAATATTGTATAAATAAAGTCCAAATGGTGGGAAAGGACCCAACTGTTTGTGTTAATCCTTTACAAAGTTGCATATGATATAACAAGCAAATCTGCATCACCACACTCTGTTTTTAAGTCCTCTTATAGATTGCACTTGTAGAGCTCTCCAAAATTAGTATTGTGCTAATAAAATACAAGCAGTCATATCAGCATATTACTGACTAGTATCTTATTATTGTTTCTTACATGATTTTGCAGACAACCCAACAAGGCTGTCTAATACCATGACGTATCCTACAGCACCCTTGATACATTGCAAAACGTTTTCCAGCTAGATCTTAACCTGGCTGCAATCGTATCATATATGAGGACAGAGCTCCTATCTGGGAACTGCAGGGATGTGTGCCATCTCTGATGTAGTGTCTTCAATCTTGTGTTCATTTTTGGCCAGATGAGCATGGAAGAAAATAGCTGCCAGCAAATGGCTGTGCAAGGATTTCATTGCAGTGTAGCTGCTTCACCAAGAGCCCGGCTCTCAGCTCACCAACAGCAAAGCTGCCCAAAATGTTTTGGCTAGTACTGCTGTAAATACAGGTTGAGTTGTTTTGAGATCCCCCAACAACCATTATTAAACCTCAGTAAGCACCCACAAACTGTGGAAAACCACAATACCCAGAGATCTTTGTGCTGGGAAATTCTGATTGGTAAAGCTTCAAGATTGATGAAGGCCTGAGGAGTAGCCCGCCCCTTCCCTTAATTTCCCACTCACCAGGTCACTGCTGCTGGAAGGTGGGGAAAGGGAAGGGGTGGGAGCTGCAAAGGGAAGGAGGGAAACCAGTTGCAGGGAGATAGTAAGTCCAGAGTTTGCAAGGAAGGTCTTTAATTTTGTGAAAAAGCTCAGAAAGAACAAATCTGTTCTAAATCAAAATGGCAGGGCGGGCAGGGATCACCGCCCATCTCTATCCTTCTGCACCATTCCACAACTTGGTCTGTGCTAAAGCTACTGAATGAAAGCTGGTAATGTTATTTTTTGCTTCCCCCCGCCCCTGCAATAAATCTTCATGGAAAACCCATTGCCAGATCAAAAAAATTTGGCTGCCATCATGTGAGTTTCTATCTTTCACAGCTTTGTCAGTTGCCTGGATGTTTTTGTACTGCAGCATAAAGGGTACACATTTTATTTCACCCAAGGAACCAGAGAAATGAAGGCAAGCCCTGGGCAAGACGAGAAATCAGAGAGCACTGCAGGTGTGTGAGCCATGAAACGTACAGCATTGCAGCAGCTGTGTTGGTGGAGCTTCTAGTACTTCACGGTGGCAATCATATTAATCCCATTGTTCCTGCAGACCAGAAAAGCATCCCTGTGTTGTCATGGGAACCACAAAGCATTTAAATAATTAACACATCAATTAGCTGTCCAGTTGAACTGTTGTGTCTCAGAACTTACCCAAACTATAACTCATGAGGGCATTGGCTTAACAGAGCAAAGGTGCCACTGTGTGTTACCCCCACTGATTAGTACTACTACTAACCTCTTAGTAGCATCTAACACAGATGTTAGAACTATGGAAAGATGTGACACTACTAACAATGGAGGGAAAAGGGAAGGTTACAATCTAGCTTTTGCATTATGATCTGAAATGAGTGTTTTAAATTTTAAAGGGGCTTTTAGCAACTTGAAAAAAAGAAACGTTTTCTTCCTTTCTCTCAAGACCAGCTTTTCTCCAGCTTCTGTTTCAGAATCAAGCAGCTGCAAATGATCATAACATAATAAACTGTTTTTATTAACTTTCATTAATTGTTTTTTTACTGTTTTAAAATGTGATTATTTTTGTATTGTATTCTCTTTTTGTTGTTGTTGTAAGCCTCCTTGGGTCCCTTCGGGGAGAAATGCGGGATAAAAATACTGTAAATAAATAAATGAGATGGAAATGAGATGGTAGAGTCCTGAGATTCTAGAATGACTCTATCATTTCAGACACTTTTGAAAACTACCCTACATGAAAACTTCCTGCAAGTACAAAACTAGGGAGTGGGCTGGGCTAGACTCTCATGATGTATATACTGGTTTATTAGGTAAAGGTATCCCTTGACATTTAAGTCTAGTCGTGTCCGACTCTAGGGTCCGGTGCTCATCCCCATTACAAAAGAGCCAGCACTGTCCAAAGACGCTTCTGTGGTCATGTGACTGGCATGACTCTCCTTGCCACAGTGTGCGGCTGGACACGGAACGCTGTTACCTTCCCGCAGTACCTATTTACCTACTCGCATTAACATGCTTTTGAACTGCTAGGTTGGCAGGAAATTAGCTTATTACTTGCCCAAAATTTGTTTTAGCTGAAGGAGCACACAAAAATTGTATTCCCCCCCCTACCCAAAGTGGTACAGTCCTTAATCTGCTGCATGTGTAGACCAGGCCCTGACCACTAAAGGAGACTGCAACATAGGTAAATGTGCCAGCACATTGCAGGCAGCAGTGACCCATGTTCCTATGCATTGCCAGACTAAGAAATAACATAGCTATGATAATGGATTGATAGTGTATGCATGTCTAGGGAGCCAGTGTGGTGTAGTGTAGTGGTTAAAAGCATTGGCCTTGGACCAGAGAAGCCTGGTTTCAAATTCCTGCTCAGCCATGAGGCCAGGCAGTCATACTTTTCACCTAACCCTATAGGGTTGTTTTGACAAACCAATTGGTTAGTCTTGTTGTGTATCACTCTGGTGTCCTTATAGCAGCATATAAATGTACTAAATACATCCAATGTAGTTATAGCAAGCAATGCAGCTGAACTGGTGCACCTCTTCTGGTCCAGCTCATAAGGGGTGTATCAGTGGCAGGTGTAGTGCTTTGATAGTTACTCAGGGCCAGTCCTCCAGAAGGTGCAGCAGGTATGAACGAATCTAGGGTGCATAGAGGCATTGCCTCTACTGTCAGCTGATCTTGCTGCCCCTTCCAGTATGGGACCACTTCAGTATGTTCAAATGCAGTATGACCAGGGGGTGGCAGGTGTAAACCTGACTGATCTATCTTCAGAGTTAACACTTACTTCAGCCTGTTGGAACACAAAGATGGCTACCAGAGGATTTTCCATTTAGCAGATACTCTAGGTGTAAATAGAAACAGCATTTTTCACAAAGTAAACCACAGCAGTTTCCACATGGACAATTTGTGCTGCCAATATGAAAAAGCTAAAGTCGCAGTTGGAGCCCCCCTTACTATAGGGCCTTTTAGACCGGAGAAGCCAGGGAGCCTTCCCTTAGCACAAAAACCGGAAGACCTGCAGGCAAATGCATGGAAACCCATTGTATGAGCAATACAAAAGCAATTAGCAACTTGATTGAAATATCTTTTAGAAAAGGTGAGAAAATGCCAGTGATGTATCTAAGTAACTAGGTCGCGAGTGCGAGTGCGAGTCATTTTTGCACGAGTGCAAGTCCGAGTGCGAGTCAGTGTCAAAATTTTTGGGCAAGTACGAGTCAAGTGCGAGTCATTTTTGCACAAGTGCGAATCAAGTACGAGTAAGGACAAAAACCATGAGTCACAAGTTACGAGTCAAGTCACTTTGGGGAAAATGGCTTTTTCCCATGAAAATGGGGTGGGTGAGTGTCTCTGTGGGGCTTGTGTGGGGTCCTCTGAGGCTTTTAAAGCACCCAATTGGCTTCCCCTATGACTTGAAAAATGACTTGGAAATGGCAAGTCATTACCCCCACGAGTGCGAGTCAAGTGCGAGTCCCGTGGGTCACGAGTACGTGTGCGAGTGCGAGTCAGTGGGTCACGAGTATGAGTACGAGTACGAGTCAGGGAAAAAGTGACTCAGTCGCACTTGCGAGTCGAGTCATTTGATTCGAGTCCCCATCCCTGGAAAATACTGAATAAGTGCAATAAGGGGGGGCACAAAGTGGTCTCTTAAGATCAAATGGAAAAACATCTGTATGGCATTGCAAAAGATCAAAGGATTTTTAAAAGTAACTTTCATTAAAAATATGAAATAGCCGAGATCAAGTAACAGCGGGACATTTTAATTCCCTTCCCTTATTCAGTTCAGCTTCACCTAAGCAGCATTTGGAGAAGACCCACCTATTTGCCCAAGGAAGCCCCTACTCCTACTTCTATTCCCACTGTTGTTGTTTTTACTGCCTTTCTCCTTTCTCCTTCCCTTTCAGACTTTAAACCTGTAGGCACCACATCGGGCTTATGTGCTTTTCACTTTTGTGTCGCATTCCGTTGGAAACATTTTAAAAATAATAACCATAGCAATATTATTATTCACAGCATTGTTCTTGATTGCATGCACAGTCATCACCATCCAAAATAGCATTTAGTGAACTTAAGGCCATTCAAATCAATAGACTTCGATGTGCTTAACGCTGTGTTGGATTGGAAGCAGTACTGTTGAGGTACATTTACACAGTCATCAGCCAAAATGAGAATAGGTTGAAAATGTTCTTATTGCTTGTATTGGGAAAAAACTTTCAAAATCTTCATAAACAATTTCAATTTACCTAAGAAAATAAACCACCTAATGTTTTGTTTATGACGTTGGAGATCAGGAAAGGTTTACTGATCCACTAAGAAAACGGCAAATAATTTGTAGCTGCCACTAGTTGCCTCCGGATCAGGAATTGACAATGCCAAATACATCTTCCCACATATATTCAGCAAGTGATGCCTAGGCATCCTGGGGGGGGGGGGGGATATGACTAAATGACCCACGCACAGACTGACTAAATTCAGAAATATGATAAAGATTTCTCATCAGTCTTCTTTTCTCTAGCTTAAACATACCCATTCTCCTTAGTTTATTCCTTCATGATTTGCCTTCTAAACCCTTTAAAATTCTTGTCATTCCTCTCCACTGATTTTTTCCCCCAAATTGTCACTGTTCTTCTTGAGCTGAATTGTTGAGTTGTCTTCTTGACTATCTAGTATTGCTGGTAATTGTTCTCTCAAGAGAGTTATAACAATAATGGAAATGTGTTAAATGTGAGCTCAGCTGTGATTTACTTTTTTTCATTTTTCGCCATATAAAAGTGATATTTTTCCTCTGGAGATAATCAAAGTGAATTTCTTTGCCTTTTTGCATGCAGGCACAATTCATTCCGGAGGCATTTGCCAAGACAAATGCAGGTGTCCAGCGTTGATTTTAACATGGGGACAGATCCGGTTTTACAAAGGGGGGAGACAACTACCAGCATTGGGAGGATAAAACCTGAACTATACAAACAGAAGTCTGTGGATTCAGAAGGCAAGAAAGAAGATGTGAAAATCTGTGGGAAACTTAACTTTACCCTCAAGTACGATTATGAAAATGAA
Organism: Plestiodon gilberti rubricaudatus; assembly: GCA_026170595.1. Lineage (NCBI taxonomy): Eukaryota > Metazoa > Chordata > Lepidosauria > Squamata > Scincidae > Plestiodon > Plestiodon gilberti. Next base: position 115,920,858 of record JANXHW010000005.1, read on the forward strand.
CTGCTTGTGGTTACCATTGTCAAGGCCTTGGAACTACCTGCTAAAGACTTCACGGGTACATCAGACCCCTATGTGAAAATCTACCTTCTTCCAGACAGAAAAAAGAAGTTCCAGACACGGGTGCATAGAAAGACTTTAAATCCTGTCTTTGACGAAACCTTTCAGTTTCCTGTAGCTTATGATCAGCTTTGCAACAGGAAACTACATTTCAGTGTATATGATTTCGACAGATTTTCTAGACATGATATGATTGGGGAAGTTATTCTTGATAACTTTTTTGAAGTCTCTGATCTCTCCAGAGAGGCCACAGTATGGAAAGACATCCACTGTGCCACTACAGTAAGTTGCATGTTTCAATAATGTTGTCCTAAGTAGGGCATCTCAAAAATGTGATATATTTTTATGAGTGCTTTGTCCTTGGTGGGAAAGTCACACAGCTCATCCACTCAAGACTACCTCAGATGCTATTTCCTTTCTTCAATAAGTTCCAGGCAGAAAATTGCTACATATTTGGACAGCATGATAGATGGTGTGAGCGTTTTTCCACCCCATCCTGCCCCAGCTCTTTTTTAAAACCTATCAAAAAAATGCCCTTCCCAATATAGATCCTTGTGGGATCCACTGAGGACCTCTTCCCCAGTATGAAAACAGTATCTGTTCTTACCCTTCGTTTCCTCCCTGCAGACAAGTTACCCATTTAAAAGGCATCCCGTGGCTTATTGTCAAGGCTGGCCCATCTGTGAGGCTGACTGAGACGGTCACCTCAGGCAGCATATTGGTGGAGGGCACCACAGAGGCGTCACTCCGGTAGGGGCGGGGCTGTAAGTATCGCTCCGGTCATAGTCTCCTTACCGAGCGAGCAGGAGGCAGCCCCGCCCCCTCACTGTCCGAGCCATTCCCCTGCAGAGAAAGCAGCAGGCAAGAGACCCTGCCTGCTGCTTTCTCCGCAGGGGACTGGCTCGGACAGTGAGGGGGTGGGGCTGCCTCCTGCTCGCTCGGTAAAGAGACTATGACCGGAGCGGTACTTACAGCCCCGCCCCTACCGGAGCGACGCCTCTGGGGCACCACCTCCATCAACCCACTCGTCTCCACTTTTCCTCCTCTCTCCATTCCCTTAGTTGGAAAAGGGGGTGGAATGGAAAAGAGGAGAATGGTGGGCTAGATTACCAGAGACCCCCTTTTCTAATCCAGGCAGTGGGAGGAGGCTGGCACATCACCAGGCGAGACGGGGCAGCATTGGGCATGCCACCTTAGGTGTCAGGAGGTCTGAGCATGATCCTGCATATTGTGAAGGACGTTGTTAAAGTTGGACAGGGCAAGCATAGGGTTAGGAAAGGGTAATGTGCTCCAGGTCCGTGAAAAGCCTAACATCCCTTCCATATTCAAAACCAGGCAAATGGGAGGAGCTGAGATCTCAGACCCTTCTGACAATATTAGATGAGCTGCCGCCTGAAATCAGAAGTCTACTAGCAATTACAGTATTTAAAAAAAAAAAACAAATCTGCAGGAGCATCATCAAGGGTTGGCATTGCTGGGCAGCCTCCAAGGGCCCAGGGCTCTCAAAAGGACCAGTTTCCAGTCCCTGAGGCCACATTTGGGCCCTCCATGTGGTGGTGGTGGTGGTGGTGATGGTGATGCAACTCTCTTGGCTGAAAGTGTCACTCCATCATCACCTCCTCTTTCCTATCTCATCCTCAAATGGAAGGTTTTCCCCATGATGTCCCAGGGTAGGGTCTCTGGGAGAAAGCTCCCACTTATGGATGGGAGGGTGCTGAAAGAGGCATCAATAAACCATGACTTGGCTTTGGTGTTCCCTTCAGTCCCATTGGCAGTAAATAGTTCCAGGTCAGGTATAGGATTTTGTTTGAGTAATAGCATTCTTCAGGCCTATAGTTTCCTGCTTGCTGCCAGTATGCATCCATTAGTGATCTGATTCTTGCTGTTCCTGACCACAGACCCAGTTCCTAGTGACAGTGATGTCATTCCTAACTTCTCATATGGGTCACCTTTTTCGCTTATTGCTTCTTTGAGCTGCTTGCTCCGCTGACCCTTATTTCACTGAGAGATGCCATTTCCCCGGGGGCTATTCCTAAAAAGTCCATTCATTACTCCAGTAGCTGACAGACATCTTTCTTGAGAAGCTAACTGGTTTTCTGGACAACATATGGTAGATCCAGGAGGAACACGTTTACAAGGACCACTGGATCATTTTGTCCCACAATTACCGTACCTACGCTGGAAACGTTAGGCATCAATATCTACAAATAGACCTATAGCAAGGAGGCTGATTTCCATGGAAAGTTGCATGTTAACATAAGAAGAGACCTGCTGGATCAAGCTAAATCTAGTCCAGCTTCCTGCATCTCACAGTGGCCCACCAGATTCCTCAGGGAGCACAAGACAACAAGATACCTGTATCCAGTGGCGTTCCTGCGGTAGGGGCTCGACAGTAAGTCGCGCCCCGTCCTACTACTGCGTTCACGAACCAGAGCGAGGAGGCCCCGCCCCTCGTCGTCGGAGCCATTCCGCGCAGCGAAGCCGAACGGGCAGGGTCTCCTGCCCGTTTGGCTTCGCTGCGCGGAATGGCTCCGACGGCGAGGGGGCGGGGCCTCCTCCGGTTCAGTTTGTCTTTTGTCACATTTATTGGTCATGGTGTTTTTGATGTACAGTACTGTACTACAGGGAAAAATGGTTCAAAAATGGACTGAGTTGGTGCAGGTCCGAGTTGTCCCATAGCAGCTGCTGAGGCTTACCCCGAGGAGACCTCCAGCAGCCAAAAATCCCCTGCGGGATGCAGTGGAAACCAGGGACTTGCAGTGCGGGGGCAGCAGGTGAGGCAGAACCGTCCTGCCAGAGTTCTTGGAAGATTGCACCCGAGTAAGTGGGTGGAATGTGTACATGATAACCAGGTTAGGGTAGTGGTGGTCTTCCGAGGGCTGGGTGGTTCTGCCTCACCTGTCGCCCCCACACTGCACGACCCTGTCCCACCAGTGGTGTAGCTAGACCGGGAGGAGGCAAGCAGTTCTGCAAGACTCCATTACACCAGGGTCAGCAGCCCCTCCCCCTCGCTGTCGGAGCCATTCCAGCGGTGATGGCAATGCGCGGGACACTCCCCCGTCACCACCAGAATAAGTCCGATGTTGGGGCAGGGGCCACTGACTCCGGTGTAACAGAGTCTTGCAGAACTACTTGCCTCCGCCCCGGTCTAGCTACACCACTGTGTCCCACACAAATCACTGCACTACACCAGCTCTCAGGATCAAACTAGACATGTCCAGTGATGCTACATCTCTTTTCTGTCTAATTATCCAGTCCAGATCAGGACCATGACATGGAGGAGGGGGAGTTCCCCTTCTCCCTGTGCTGCTTTCCCAATGAAATTTGCCCTTCCCCAAGTATCTGTTTGCTCTGGGATGGAAGCTGCTATTTGCATTCTCATGGGTTTTTTTTTCCTACTATGACAAACAACAACTGGGTGGGGGCTTTTTTTTTTTGCAAAATGGCACAGGGGAAGAGTTTAAAAAACCTCTATGCTACAGTTCTGATCTAGGCTGGGGCCTCCTACAGCTGCAATTTTAATAAAAATGACAAGACAGAAACAATTATACCTGTCTCATCACATCTAGTTTGACTCTCAGTGTGGTGCATTTATCTTTTAGATTTTGCCTGAGCATATGCGCTCCATAATTGTGCAACATCTGCCCCGTCTTGCTAGATGATGTCAAACATTATTACAGAGCTTGACTACTTCTGCAGAGTGTGGGGTTAAGTGCTGGTGGTACATAGCGGCCGAGAGACAGAGCTATGGATCAAGTCCCCAGTTCAAATCTCACTCCTGCCATGAACTCATCAGGTAGCCTTAGGCAAGAAACTCCCTCTCAGCCTCAGCCCCCTACATTATGACAGTAATAAAATACTCAGATTACAGGGTTGTTGTAAGGATCAAGCTAAAGGTCCAGACTGTCAAGATGATACAGGTGAAGTGCTTTGAGCACTCAAAAGACCTATACAAATGGCAAATGCTATTATTGAAGGGGTCACTTAGGGCTCAGTCCAGCCTAACTCAGCACAAGTCAGGCACAATTGAGGCACAATTGCGGTGTAACTGTGGCCTAAAATAGGGCTGAGTTAGGCTGCAACTATGCCTGAGTTAGGCAGGAGGCAAGAGCAGTGGGCCAGGATCGAGGCACAACTTACCGTAGAGGCAGGCAGGCCCCTGTGGGGAGGTGTCCATCTTGTGGAAGCGAAGAGCCCCCTCCTGAGCTCGTCTGTGTGCACCTACCACAGCTGCTGCAGCATTCGCAGCAGATGGGCAGCCACAGGTGGGCCTGCAGGCACTGGGCGTGCGACAGTCAGCTGAAGGGCAGAGGTTGTGCCAGTGCCAGCTGCCCCAGGGCACCCTGTGCATTAGCCACCTGCTGCAGGGGGGAGTGCCACTGCCCTCCCTCCTGCAGAAGGTGATGCCACCCCCAAGCCACGTTGAGGCTGCACGTGGGAGTCATGGGGGGTGAGCGGGGGAGAGAAGGGAAGGAGGGGGTGGGAACGGCACACACAAGGGGGGTCTCATGAGGTCTGGAACCGCCTCTGCCATGACATGCCCGTGCGCTGCCTGAAGCCCTGGGCCTCCAGGGCCGTGGCAATGCCCACAAAGAAGGTATCCCGGCGTCCCTTCTGCTCCTTGCCCCGGCCAAGACCGAGAGATGCCTTGGGCTTGTCTGCTGCGAGCGGAAAGGGCTCATGCAGCTCATCATGCCCCCAGATGGGGCAACGTCGGCACGTCGCGGCAGGCGCTCTGGCGGGGTGGGGGTGGCCAGCTTCCATCATCAGGGAGCGGGAGGGGAGGCAGACAGACAGGCAGACAGTGGGTGCTGGGGAGGGGCACGGGTGGGTCAGAAACAGACAGACAACAAGGCTGGTGGGAGAGGGATACAGGGAGAGGGGTCTGCAGAGACCAATAGGGACACGGGTCACTTCGCAGATGGAGGCAATGCAGGAACGGGCGCCCCTTATGCAGACGGACCTTGGGCAGAACGGACGCCGTTGACGGGCGGACCGAGGGCGGAAACGGACGCCGTTGACGGGCAGACCGAGGGCAGGTGAGAGCCCCGGTTGCTGAAAGGGCTCTTCACGGACGTGGCGGACGTGCGCCATGTCACCTGTCACTGTTTGCCTGCCTGAGAGGCCCCCCAACTCCCCACTCCCCTCTGAGCCCTGAGGGTCCGGCGGACCCCTGCTGTGTTCTCCCAGGGATGGCTGTGGCGGGCCCTGGCTGGGATTCATGCAAGGGCTTGTGTGCTGGGGCCTGTCTCTGTGTGTGTGGGGCAGTGCTTGTGTAACACTGGGGACGTGTGTTTCAAGGGGCATCTTTATTGTTCTGGAACATTGGCAGGGATGGCCAGGCGAGGCTGCCAGGGGTAGGCACAGCAGCCACTCAGACCACAGCAGCAGCAGCAGGCATGCCCCATGGACCTGGAGATGCAGGCTCTTCCCCTGTGGAACCACAGCCTGCACCATGGAAAGGGGAGGGACAGCAAGTAGGCAGCCAGGGAGGTGGAGCAGCAGCAGCAGCTGAGCAGGGTTGCAGGGCAAGCTCCCAGACCTCTGGCAGCATCAAGGCAGACGACCGTGGGGCAACCAGACTGCAGGCCCAGGGGTGCTCCCAGGAAGGTAGGTGGTAGTGGACGTTCCCGGGGAGACAGACACAAGGGGGAGTTACATGTCAGCTGGGGTGTGGAAGCAGTCGCCATTGAAGACAAGCCAGTGTGTGGGTTGCAAAAGCCTGCAGGGAGAGAAATAAAACACAGCTGAGTGGTGTGACACACATAGCATGGTCTGCGCTCCTTCCCTGGGTGTAAGGTGAGCATGATCCTGTAAGGGAAACGGGTCAAAGAGAGAGACAACAACACAACTTGGGGGTCACAATCATGACAAACCTAGCAATACTGACCTGTCAGTAGACCCTGTGGAGAAAAGGGGGGGGACAGCTGGTGTCTACATAAGGCTAACGGTTCCACACTTGTGGCATTGTGTGCTCACATGACTACAGGCAGCAATCAGACACAACAGTGGTAAAGAGGCATGTATCCTATATATCATAGCAGGCATTGCAGGCAGCTATGAGACACGACATTGGTAGAGAGGCATTTCAGAGAAGGCATTGCAGGCAGCTATGAGACAAGACATTGGTAAAGAGGCATATCATGGCAGGCTATGCAGGCAGATATCAGACAAGACATTGGTAAAGAGGCATGTATCCTACCTATATTTCTATATGCAAAAAGGCAGAAGTCAGAACTCATGTCAGCACATACCCTGCTCTTACCTGCACTTACCTGCTGGTGTTGTTGCCTGTGGGGGGGGGAGAGAGGGGCTGGGAGAAAGACATGGGTTAGCAAACACTTGCATGGAGACAGATGCCCAGGCACAGCTGTAAACAGTTTGGTCAAAGCCTGAACAGCCCTCTCTGCCCTAGAGGGGGGCAGAGAGGAGAGAGGAGAGGAGAAGAGAGAAGTGGGGTGTTTGTGAATTTTGCCCTCCACCGACAAAGTCCCACTTTGTGGCTGCTGGGGGACAGGACCCCACGCCACGTGCTCAGAGAGAGAGAGAGAGTGGAGGGCTGGGGCTGGGCTTTTGTGGGAAAGAGGCTAGGTGGGGCTGGGTGCTGATAGGGTAACTATTTGGGTCCATGTCCAGAGTTATGCCACAACTATTCCGTCCTAACTCAGGCACAACTCAGGCGTAGGGTGTTAGAACTTTTCAGGAGAGGGCTGGAGTGGGTAAGGTAAAATAGCTCCTATGGGTCTCCTCAAATTTAAGTCCACCCTTTTTGTCGACCTAAATTTTGTGCCGCAGTTGTGCTCGAGGGGGCGTGTCGGAGCTTGCCAGTGTCTGGAATCCGACTCAATTTTGTAACCGCCCCCGTCACTCCCCCGACACGCCCCCAACGCGCCCACTTTTAGGCCAAACTTAGGACAGAATAGCTCTTATGCCGAACTTAGGACTGAATTTGTCAACTTTCCTTAACCCGTCCTATGTCAGTCACAATTGCAGCACAAATTCGGCCTCTGCGGCACAATTCAGTCACAACTCGAGCCTAAGGCGCTTAGGCTGCAGTTGTGCCTGAATTGTGCCGCTGAGGCCTTAGGCTGGACTGGGCTGTTATTGTGGCAACACACCTTCCTGGCCCCAATTTACTGTCTAAATACTACAGCAACAGCCTCGCCCCCGCCTCCCACACAGAAGTGGGCCATCGTTGTTCTCTTTCACACAAAGTGGTTCTCTCTTCACCAAATCAGTCAAAGGCATTATATATAGGGAGCTCTAGTCCAAAACTACTTAGGAAAATAGTAAACATTTTCAAAGACTTTTGATACTGTGTTGAGTGTGTTCAATACAGCAATATAGAAACTTTAGAATGCCATCCAGCAACTCCTGAAAAATGTAATGGCCTCTTTATAATGGACCTGTTACCTTGTAGTCTCAAACCTCATGGGCTGACCAACCCTTCATTGCAGCAATGTCCTCTCATATAGGCTGCCATTGGCAGAGCCTTGGTAATAAGCACTCAGTGGCACATTATTGCTGTTCCTGGCTTTTGACATGAGTACAAGTCCCTTTTGAGACACACAAAGCCAATTATAGGGTGTACTTTACTGCGATTTGGTGTTAATGAACTGCTTTTTTAGAATTTTAAATCGTAAGCCTGCCTCTTTGCAAAAGAGAGAGGGAGGGAAAAACTCAGATTGAATGCTCCAACCATTGAATTGGAAAGTTTCTGCATGCAGCAAGTAATGCTTTCAGTACAGCTTTGAATTTTCAGGAATGGACTGTTTTCTGCAAGACCAGCTCTAAGATAAGGCACATAGGACACTGTCTTATACTGAGTCAGATCCAATTAGCTCAATATTATCTGCTACTGTGATTGGTGGTGGCTCTCCAGAATTTTAGACAGGGATCATTCTGAGCTAGTGGCGTAGCTAGACTGGAGCGGAGGCAAGTAGTTCTGCAAGACTCCGTTACACCGGAGTCAACGGCCCCTTCCCCTTGCTGTTGGAGCCATTATGGCGGCAATGACAACAGGCAGGACACTCCCCTGTCGAATGGCTCCAACAGCAAAGGGGAGGGGCCGCTGACTCTGGTGTAACGGAGTCTTGCAGAACTACTTGCCTCCGCTCCAGTCTAGTTTCACCTCTGTTCTGAGCCCTACCTCCAGATGCCAGGGATTGAACCTGGGATCTCCTGCATGTAAAAGGTCTGCAAAATCACAGAAGCTCTGCATGTGCTTGACCACTGAGCTACAGCCCTATCCCAGACTAGTACTGTCCTTCCTCCCTGGGAAATGCTCACACAGTGCTTGTCTTAGCTGGCGCACAAAGCAAGTCCATGGTTGACTGCCATCCTTCGCTTCCCCTCTGTGCATGCAGCTGCTAAACCATCCTCCTGGCCAGACAGACTTTGGGGAGGGACTGCTTACTCCTCTAGATCCTGAGCCTCACCTTTAGGTGCAGAAAGATACATTTTAGACCGAGTTAATTTTAACTCCATCCTGGCACTTCTTTCCCATGCCAGACACCTCAGAAATAAAGAGCAGAGTGCCTCTGAGCAAGTGCAAAACACATTTCTCTCACTGCTCTGCAATCACTGACTCTCCTATAGACTTGAAACAGGGCTTCCTTTGGGCCAAATCTATCTTATAGGCAGGCTTGAGCTCCTCTATCTCTCCTCCTTTTAAAAAGTGAGGACAGATACAATGTCACCTTGGAGATCCATGTTCAAACCTGACTTTTTTTAAAAAAACTGGAAAACAGCCACGTTTGGGGGGGTGGGCTGATTTTGAATGGAGCAGCAGCACTGGGGAGGGTACGTGTAACCCTTTCACCCTGCATGGTTTCCCTGATAGGAACTGTTCCCCCAGCAGTGCCAGCTGCTGGGGGGAAAAGCGCAAGGACCTGTTCACTGGGTGTCTTTTTCTCCATAGCCCTAGTAGCTTCTTCAAGGGAGATGTTTAAAAGGAAAACCCACTGGGAGATTCAGTCGTGACTCTCACACATCCCATCAGCTGTACACCTAAGACCATTTTGCTCAGGGCACAGCAACAAACCACTCACGCAAATCACTGTGCACATTGCAAAGTTTTGGTGCCATGTGACAAGTGGACCTGTATGATACAGGCATTTGTCACATTTAATGTCTTTAGGTGTGCACTTAAAAATCATAAGTGTGCACTAAAAACACCATGTGTGAAGAGGACCCATGTACCTCTTGCCTAATGGGATGTGTCTGGGGTTTCCACACAGCCACCATCTTCCATGAAGCCCTGTGGATGCAACCCAATGAAGCAGCTTCTCTTCCTGGTCATGACGCCTCTGTCTTGTTCTGCATCCTGTTGTGTTTGCATGAATTGTCTGGATATTTGTGCAAACGCCCTTGATACATACAGTGTCCCTGGTGCACACTGTGAGTATTTTTTGTCCATTTCACAGCAGTCTCCCAGGTGGGCAGCAGTTTTGCAGTCGCTGTCAGATCTTTTTCCTCCAAGAAGGTTTTGTTTGTATGTCATGTGTCCTAATTCGGCGTCCCCCCACTCCTGGAACCAATTTGTCTTAATTGGACGTCACCCCACACCTGGAACCAATTTATCCCGTTAAATCCAATTGGTTCTGACCCAAGCTCCACTCCTAGGAGCTAGTTTGTTCCCTTTAATTATTCCCTCAAATTTTCCTTATATTTGCTGCTTCAGCTAATTAGCACTCTCCAAGTCCATTTGCTGTGTGCAAAAAGAAAACTGAACTTGGATGGACAGTTAACAAAATTGATTGCTTTACAGCAACCCTAACAACATAAATTATCTCAAAGCAGAAACCCTTCTGTAACTCAGTCAACAGAAATAAGACAACCCCTGCTGTCTTCTTTCTCCCAAAAAGTCTCCCTCAATTGTCTAATTGCCTGCTGCTTTCTCCGCAGGGGAATGGCTCCGACAGTGAGGGGGTGGGGCCGCCTCCTGCTCGCTCGGTAAACGGGACTAGGACGAGTGAAACTTACAGACCCGCCCCTACCGGACCGAGGCCTCTGCATCCTGTAGAGCAGGGGTTCTCAACCGGTGGTGTTAACCCCTTGCTGTCCAGTCCTGTCAAATTCAAAGTCTTCATCAGTTAACTCCTAGCTGCCTGGATCTGCCAACAAGGGTCCACTGCTGACATCACACTCGGCTCCTGCCAGTTTTATTTATTTATTTTTATTTACAATATTTTTATCCCGCCTTTCTCCCCAAAGGGACCCAAGGGTACCCATTTTAATGGAGTTTTCGAGATCTTCTTCCACTACATCATGTGACTGTGACACAGCACAGACAAAAGCTGTCCTGAAAGACTGTTTGAAACATGCAGCGAGATTAACAGCAATCTGACCTCTTGTGGAACATCTTCTAAACATGACATCACAAGGAGTTTTGATATTGGCTGAAATAACAGAATTTTGCACAGTAGGCTTTTAATGAGGTCAGGTCTAATACCAACAAATACATTAAGCACAGCAAGAAGAAAAAAAAAACATTCGTCCCCTCCCCCGGGTGTAAACCGGGGTCTGCCCTATCGGCCTCCTTGGATTTCCGCCAGCTAAATAGCGGGCATAAGTCGGAGGAGGCCGTGTAACGGCCGAGCCAGCCCTGCGGGAACGGGGATATGGCCGACGCCATCCCTGCCCCCTCTCGGGCCGTCTCAGCCAATGGCTCCCCTCCCTCACTGGCCGGACCACCCATGTAGCCAGCAACAGAGACTTACCTTCTGCCGCTGGCCATATGCTCGGTCCGGCGCTGGACTTGCGCCGGCCTCCCTTACTCTAAAGGAGGCGCAAACGTGCCTTATGGCACGTTTGCAATGCCTTTGGCACCGGGGCACTTGCTCCAGTGCCAGAACTTTGGGCTGGATCTCGCCCTAAGGGTGGAACTAGATGTTTTCTCAACAAGCGTGTGACTGCAAACCCACATTTTGCAGAACATGGAGGTAGGGATACTTTTAGGCATGAATGGGTTGGGAGGGATCTTGCCTGCACCATCAATTCTTCCTTACAAAACTTCCCCCAAGACAAGGTTCCCTCTAGCTAGACTTACTTCCAGTTTCAGAGACTATGTGGACAAAAATGGTTTAAAATTACTAGTGGGACATTTGCAGGAGAGATCAGTGAGAGATGAAGGGCTAATTACTCCCAGCTGTCAGTTATCCCCTGCAAGTGATCTCCTGCCCCCACATTAGTGTTACAAGGAAAACATGGGGTTGGAGATGCTATGTTTCCCCTCATAGCATCTCGTTCTGCCCTCATGACTTGTGGTGATTCACAAGATTCTAAAATTAAATAAATCAACTGGAGAACTAGAATGAGGATTGTGACCTCAACTCAGATATCTCTCCACATACAAAACATTGTCTTTTGTTTGACATTATGACCCTAATATTAAGAATATGCTTCCCTTTGAATAATTTGCTTATGACCTTAATATTAAGAATATGCTTCCCTTTGAATAATTTGCTAAGCATTTTTCCCCAGCTTTGTGTAACACTCCTGGTCTACTTTTGAGAAAGTTTCAATGAAAACATTCTCGAAAGTAGACCAGGAGTGTTGCTCAAAGTAGTACAGAGGTCAGTTTTAGGGCCCAATCTAGATAATGCTAAGCCTGCTTTTAAATCACACTGAAATCCTCATGATGGATTAAAAACGCTTAAAATAACTGATTAATCAACTAACAGCCCAATCCTGTGTAACTCTTGAACCGGTGTAACAGTAGATCCCCCGGTATAAGAGCACTTATGCCAGTGTAACTTGCTGTACGCTGACGGATGCAGGACAGACACCAGCGTAACCCCCTCAGACGCCGCGCAGGCACAGTTCGGATGCAGGATGGATGCCGGCGCAACTACGTCGGCGCAGGGGGCATTCCGGGGGCATCTGAATGCTCCCTGTGCCAACGGAGTTACACAGGGCATCCATCGAGGGGGTTACACTGCCCCCTCACTGATGGAGCCATTCCCCTGCGGAGAAAGCAGCAGGCAGGGTTACACTGGCATAAGCGCTCTTACACTGGGGGATCTACTGTTACACAGGATTGTGCCCTAAATGTTGCATCCATAGTTTGTATGGATGTGGTTGTAGCTCAATAGCAGACTACCCGGTTTGTATATAGAAGGTCCCAGGTTCAATCTCTGGTATCTCCAGGTAGGGCTGGAAAAAGTCCATTCTCTGGAACTGGACATGGGAAAATGTTTTTCCATCTCAAAATGGTTCCTTCCAGAACTTGGATCAACGTCTGCTGGAAAAACCATGACCTCTTGTTTTGCTTTTTTCAGGAAAGCATAGATTTGGGGGAAATCATGTTTTCCCTCTGCTATTTGCCAACGGCGGGGCGGATGACCCTCACAGTCATCAAGTGCAGAAATCTGAAAGCCATGGACATCACTGGCTCCTCAGGTAAGGACATGCCTTTTCACTTCCGATTTTGAATCTGTGGGGAAATCTATGAGGATTTGGAGGCACTTGATATTGAGTTCAGAAAGACTGAGGCTCAAAGACTTCTATGTGTTACACTGTTATTCTTTCCTTTGCATCTTGTTTTAAGTCAAGGCTGTACTGGAGCAGGAGATGGGCATCCAGAAGAAGCATATTAACCCTTTTTCCTCCAGCCACTTTTTCCAAACCACCCTCCCCAACCTGCTTTTTTCACTTGCAGGGTGAAAGATCTGAGAACTCTGCATGCATCTCGCTCCAATAGGTGATAATGCAGCTTGGGGAGGGTGGTTTTGAGATGGAAAAGGATCAGAAGGGAAAGCGATAAGTGGCCTGCCCTTCTTCCACTCAAATGCAACTTTCACCCAGGATTTAAACAAAAAATGGCGGAAAGAATCACAGAACTCTGTGTAGTTTGAACTTTAAGATAGCAAATCACAAGCAAAGAAATACTGGACACATTCATAAACAGATTCAGATGATTTTAAATATTAATATACAAATGAAACCGGAGGGTTTTGTTGTTGTTGTTGTTGTTGGGTATGAGAGATGAGTATTTAAAGAAAACGTGGGAAACATTTTTATACATGATAGCTGTGTCAAGAATTTTATATGCGCAATACTGGAAGAATTCAGAAATACCTTCGATGGAAGATTGGTGGATGAAAGATTTGGAATTTGCAGAAATGGATAAAATAACAACTTTAAGGAAAAGTCTGTAAATGTATTTGTGAGTAACTGGAAACCGTTTAATGAGTTTTTAGGTGTGAGAGAGAGAAGAGTGATTTGATGACTTGTGGATTTGATGAATAGTATGTTAGAGTTAATTTGGCTTGTGGGTTATTATAAATAGAAAATAGAAAATAATATGCTAGTAGGATATATGCTTTGCGCTTGCTGTAACTTCTAAATTATATATGGTTTTGTTTTATTATTGTATCAATAAAATAAAAATATATTTAAAAAGATAGCAAATCGAAGGTAGAGTATTCTGCACTTTATTTCCAACTTTGCAGAACCTTGATATCTTCCCAGTTCATACCACTATCGATGTAATCCTATTTGCAAGTAGCATGACACACAGATGTGTGTATTGGATGTCTGCATCAATGTTATTCTTCTCTATTCATTATTCATATGACAGATTATTATACTGTATGTGCGTAAGCAACTGCTTTGGGAACTGCAGTCCTATGCATGTTTATCCAAACGTAAGTCTTGCTGAGTTCAGTGCATCTTAACTTCTATTCAACTCAGTAGGACTTGCTTGCAAAAAAAGAAACAAATCTATAGCGCTGAATTTTCATGATATGCTCATGAAACATAAAGGCTACTAACTGGGGAGCCAGTGTGGTGTAATGGTTAGTAGCTTTTATGTTTTGTGAGCATATCATAGTCTGCAGCTCGGTGCTACAGATTTGTTTCTTTTTTGCAAGCAAGTCCTACTGAGTTGAACAGAAGTTTAGATGAATGGAGGATTTGAAGTCTCCCTGGTCTAAGATCCTCCATGAAGCCATGAAGCTTCGCAGGTGAACTTAGCCAGGGAAGGTGTCACTGCCTGCACACACCCCAATAAAGCATGAGACAATCTGGGTTTAAAATGAGCCACAATGGTACTTAATTTCTAGACTATGTACAAACTTGCAGTGGTCCTAACTCTTCCTATAACTGTATCTCCCTTTTAGTGCAGGTTCTCATCCTTGTGGGAGACAGCCAGCTACTGTCTATTTGCCCACTGAGCATTCCCATTCTGGCTCTAAGCTATCAATCGCCTTCAACAATATTTATTTAAATATTTTTTTTAGCCCGCCTTTCTCCCGATAAGGGCAATCAAGGCGGCTTACAATAAAACATGTTAAAACACATAATAAAATACAATACAATAAAAAATAATTAAAACAAGTAATTAAACAATTAAAACAAACAAACCCCAGTGGGTCCCCTTGTGATTATGTAAAACCAGCCCACCATGTCAGCCATCGAACGCCAACCTGAGTAAAAACGTATTGAGGCCCTGACGAAAGGTCTCTAAAGAGGGAGCCATTCTTAATTCCAGGGGGAGGGAATTCCATAGTTGGGGTACCATCGCCGAGAAGGCCATATTCCTCGCCACCATCCCCCTCACCTCCGTCAATGACGGCACGGTTAACAGGACACCCCCCCCCCCGATCACCTCAGAGTACGAGTCGGATTATAATGAAGGAGGTGGTCCTTCAAATACCCTGGTCCCGAGCCGTAAATATCAGTTTATCATGTCAACAAAAGGATTGAGGGAGCTCTGGATTACACCATTCCCCCCCCCCACAGTGGAGCAGCCTTTAAGGTTGACTTTACAATCCATAGACAAGGAGTTCCCAGCCAGCAACCCGGCGCCAAGCAGCTTCTTGGGATCAGTTGTGAACCACCACCCCCTTTGCCCATTCCACTTCTTCAGGAGACACACACTAACCCTAAACCTAATCCCTGTGTGTACTGTACAGTACTTGCCAGTTGTGACCACCTGGCTAACAAACACCTAATCCATTCAGGCAGTCTGAAGTAGACTAAAAAGCTCCCTCACCCTGGCCAATTGGGCAAAAGAGCACAAAATTCCTACTTGGTCCCTAAAGGGCTCCTAAAGATGACCAGCTAATCCCAAACTGACTCCTGGGTGAGTGAAGGGAGCTGTTTTGCTGCCACATACTGACTGAGGGGACAGCCAAAGCAGCATTGCTAATAGCTGCCCCGGCTCCGCCTCAGTGGTTGTGGCAAGCCCAATAAGCTACTGATGTGAGGCTTGGCTTCGTGCTGGAGGGGCTGCTGCAAAATATCCACCCCTGTGATTCCAGGGGGTTGGCCCCATAGTTCAATGGTAGAGTGCATGATTTCTGAGTAGAAGGTTCCAGGTTCAATTCAGCACATCTGTGCTTAAAAGGATCTCGAATAGCTATGAAGTCGCTTGCCTGAATTCTTGGAAAACTGTTAGCAGCAGATGGAGGGACAAGCCCTTGTGTTTTCTACCAGATTATTATAGCTTGTCATGATAACATAATATTCAATCTTTCTGTATTGAGTTTGCATAATTGCTTTATGCAGTTTTGATTTGGTTTGCTGCTTTGAGCATGTGCATGGAAAAACAAGATATAAAATTTGCTGAATGCAACTCCCTTCCTGCTTTCTCAGATCCATACGTCAAAGTGTCCCTGATGTGTGATGGTCGGCGGTTG
Organism: Plestiodon gilberti rubricaudatus; assembly: GCA_026170595.1. Taxonomy (NCBI): domain Eukaryota; kingdom Metazoa; phylum Chordata; class Lepidosauria; order Squamata; family Scincidae; genus Plestiodon; species Plestiodon gilberti. Next base: position 115,936,559 of record JANXHW010000005.1, read on the forward strand.
AAAAAGAGGAAAACAACTACAAAGAAAAACACACTCAACCCAGTATATAGTGAGGCCATTATTTTTGATATCCCTCCAGAGAACGTGGACCAAGTCAGCCTCTCCATTGCAGTTATGGACTATGACCGGTATGTAGCGCATTTTCCTCTTTCTAGAGATTACTTTTTGGCACATGATTGCCATTAATGGTTGTCTTTATTTATTTATTTATTTATTTATTTATTTATTTACAGTATTTCTATCCCTCCTTTCTCCCCGAAGGGACCCAAGGCGGCTCACAACAGAAAAAATACAAAAAATACCGTATAAAAACAATCACACTTTAAAACAGTAAAAACAATTAATAACAATTAATAAAAACAATTAATAACAATTAATAAAAACAATTAATAACAATTAATAAAAACGATATCTAAAAATCAATTAAAAAGATCATGGCGACAGTCACAACAGGAGCATAAAAACAGCAGCACCCCCACCTGTACCAGTGAGATGTTAAAAAGGCAAGGGCTCAGAAGGCTTCTTGGAACAAGAAGGTTTTTAGGCCTCGCCGGAAAGTGCCCAAGAAGGGAGCAGTTCGTAAATCAAAGGGGAGGGAATTCCATAAGGTTGGTGCCACTACTGAGAAGGCCCTGTTTAACCATGTCATTTTACAAGTAGACGGCTCCAGAGCTGGCCCGAGACCAAATGGTGCCCCAGTCTTCAGCACCTTCCTCCATTTGCTCAACTTTTGAATACCATTGTAATTTGTAATTAGATCTGTAATTAATTTAATTTGTAGCCCTTTTCATGGTTTTGATGCACAGTCTGCATGCATGATTTATCGCTGTCATATAAGAGGGCAGATTTATCTAAATGTGTATTTATTCATACTGTATACAAACAAATAAAAAGATATTTGTTTTCTCTGATCTTATAGTCACTACTTAATTGTTAAGAATAACTGAAATCCCCAGCACTTCCCAGTCCCTGGATCGCCTGCCCCTCTTTCTAGCCTTGGATACCTTGGCACATAGATAAAAACTTTTAGGGCCCAATCCTATCCTTGATGATGACAGCCTCACTGTCAGTCTGCGGAGCACAAAGATAGCAGCTTGGGGGGGGGGGGCTTTGATCATGATCAGGGCAGTGACATGGGGGAACAGGGCTTTATTTATTTATTTATTTATTTTTCACATTTTTATACCGCCCTTCCTCCAAGGAGCTCAGAGTGGTGTACGTATTTCCTCCCCTCCTTTTGTCCTCACAACAACCCTGTGAGGTAGGTGGGGCTGAGAGATAGTGACTGGCCCAAGGTCACCCAGGAAGCTTCGTGGCTGAGCAGGGATTTGAACCTGGATCTTCCAGGTCTAAGTCCGACTCCCAAACCAATACACCATCCTGGCTCAGACCTTTGCCCTCGCACAGTTCCAATTGGAATCACACGCGCCCTCCAAAACACACAGAACTCTGATTGCCCCATGAAGAAATCCCTCTCTATCACCAGTGGCAGCTTCCCTCCCTGGGCAAACAGCAATGGGGGTGGATTGGGACAGCAAGTGGAACAAAGGGTTAAAGCCTCCATGTCATGATCACCCCCTCCCCCCTCCCAATATATGGCTACTATTTCCATTACAAAAAGCAAGCACATCAGCTCCAATCATGGGCCTAAAGTAACATGAGGTTTGGCCCTAAAATTGCTTCAGTGTTGTTTATAGCTCCTTGCCCTGCTCTATTACTAGTAAAAGTGGGGGAAAAATGTTGCAAAGTAAGAGAAATAAACCAAATATTATTCAGTGGCATAATGCATACAGGTTACAGAATTCAGCTTTTCTTGTTGCAAAATTGGGTTACCCTACCTCTTTTCGCACAGAATATATGCAGTATTGTGGATACAGTGTTGGTTTTATACATTCCTTTCTCCCTCTTTAATCCTAGAGTAGGACACAATGAGGTGATTGGGGTGTGTCGGACCGGACTTGATGCAGAAGGGCTTGGAAGAGACCACTGGAATGAAATGTTGGCCTACCCCCGCAAGCCGATAACCCACTGGCATCCCTTAGTAGAGGTAAGGAAAATTGCAATGTCTTTGCAGTCTGCTAGTCATCAGTATTCCTTCATATTTAATATATTCTCGCCAAAGAGATCCCTGCATTTCATAAGGCAGCATGGTTGTAAGGCAATCCTTAAAAAATGAAGAAGTGTAGAGCACCATATGAAAGTCACTAGGAGAGAGACTCCTGAAAGTATGTTCAAAAGCAAAGCTCAAAACACTGGCTTTTGCATTTCCCATCTCATTATATCCTTTGAAAAGACCTCCTTGATTAAAATGCATGTGCTCCCAACTGTTCTTCTCTGCTAGGAACAGTCCCCATTTTCTCTCATTTTCCCTGGTAAATCACTGTTCCTATCTTCACCTTTTGGAAATGCCTCAGTAAATGTTCAATGTGAGCTATGAGTTGACATTCTTCAGCAGTGGCGTAGCTAGACTGGAGCGGAGGCAAGTAGTTCTGCAAGACTCTGTTACACCGGAGTCAGCGGCCCCTCCCCCTTGCTGTTGGAGCCATTCTGGCGGCAATGGCAACACGCAGGACACTCCCCTGTCGCTGCCAGAATGGCTCCAACAGCAAAGGGGAGGGGCCACTGACTCCGGTGTAACGGAGTCTTGCAGAACTACTTGCCTCCGCTCCAGTCTAGTTTCACCTCTGTACAGTTTCCTCCCTAAAAATCATTAGAAGCTGAATCTCCAAGTGAGCAGTGGACACCGTCTCATACCCTCCAACGTTTCACAAATGAAAATAGGAATATGCATGCAACACCCCAATTTCTAAGCCAAGTATCACCAGCTGAGCTCTCTCCTTCCTACTACACTTTGCCTTTCATATGTGATCAGTCTTCAACTACTCTGAATGGCAGAAGGATGCTTATTCGTCTTAAGGATACACTAGAGAAGCAAAACTGCCTTCTAACAGGTTATCAACAGTTGAAACAATGCTCAGCACAGCAGCTGCACCATGTAACATGGAAAGGATCAGGGTTGCAGTGGCAGCAGAGAGTCAACCCTTTCCCAGTACCCCTTGTCCTTATCTAAATGCTCATCCCTTCCTCCACCTGGGAAGCTGCTGTTTGTGTCACGGGGGAAAACCTAGAGATATCCGGTTTCTGTACCCTCATTTTAGTGTGTTCCTCTCGTACTAAACATTCAAACCGAATACTGTTTTTTTATTAAAAGCGATCATTTGTTCCAGTTGCCAGGCCGTGCAACCAGTTTTGACAGTCAAGGATCTTGTTCATCGCCAAAACCGCCACCGACCCCCTAGACCGAGCTGTCCAGTGTAATGAGCTGACCATACCTCTGGTGACTGAAGGTTTGGCTCCAACTGATGATGACCTGTGTCCATCTCTTTGCATTCTAATATGTTGTATTTCTACTACGTTGTGCCATCATTTCTGGTCCTTCCCATTCTATTTCACTTGAACACTGGATATAGTTGTCATGAAAAGGAGTCTTCGGTAGCCGTTTCTTTCTTGGTATGAACAAGCTCTTCAAAGAACATCTGTTATAAGGTCTTGAAAACATCTTAATCTTACACCAGTATTCCTTTCATGAAAGCACAAATTGTGTCATTTCACATTTCTTTCCGTGTTTGCTTGAAGTCCAACACTCCTCTACATTCTAGCGATCTTAGAAGTGATGCGGAGGCAAAGCCCTTGTTGGCTACTGAGTGTATACCCTACAGGTAATTGCCTCTGCTTCCTGATGAGTGTACCGATACGACACATGAGTTTGCAAATGTGCATTTCTGTCATTCACACGATACCGCTGAAGATGTACACTAGTGTTTCTTTTGAAGTCCTCATGTCCTTTCTGCATGTACCGTATTGTCCCGAGTATAAGACGCACCTGATTATAAGACGCACCCTTAAAGTTTGGTGCTATTAAAAAAATTAATTAAATCACTGGCATTAAATTTATACCAGTGATTTAACGAACAGTGCAATCATGTGCATGTCTACTCAGAAGCATGTCCCACTGTTCTCAATGGAGCTTACTCTCAGGAAAGTGTGCACAGGATTGCAGCCTAAACCATTAATTGCCTGGGGAGGGGGGATGAAAGTGTATGTGATCTTGCTTTACAAAAGGATACAAAACCCAGCAGACCAGAGAACGAAAATTAACAACTGATTACAGCCTGGAAAGGGGAGAAGTATGTGTGCTCTCGTTTTAACAAAGAAAAAGGACATACCATAAGCCCTGCAGGGCAGAGAAGGAGCCCACTGTATCTCTGCCATTATCTCCACTAAAAACAAACACATGCTCCGAAATCTCCTCTTAGCCTCGCTGCTTCTTCCAGCAATGTCCCATGCCATTCAAAGGCCCTCACTGCACAGCTGAGCAGCAGCAGTGAGTATTTTGCTGCCCTTTCTCTGCTGAGCCTAGGGAGATGGGCGGCTGCAAACCCAAATTGTAACAGCCTGATTATAAGACGCACCCCTAGTTTAAAAACTTAAATTAGGAGAAAAAAGTGAGTCTTATACTCAGACCAATACGGTATTTGCTTTCAGGGAGGGTCCAACAGAGGGTGGGATTTAAAGAACTGCACACAAAGCTTCACATGTTGTCCACCAAACTCTTTCAAGCGCCATCTTTCCTTCTGCAGTCCCCTTGCAAAAACTGTCCCGGAATGTTGGAGATGTTGCTGCCTTTGAATTGGTCCCTAATGGGGTGCTGCAAAGGGTTTTTGTTCTCTCCCTGCTGTTGCCCAGCTGGGAAGGCTGGTATGCCCCCAAGCTGAAGAAAACTGCCACTGCAAAGCCACTGATGGCCAGGTTATCCATCCTTTATTATGACCTCTTATGGGGTCTCTCGTACATCCCCACCCAAAAGAAGAACCCTCCAGCTGGTATAAGAAACAGTGGTGTACACTTAGATCAGAGGTTCCCAAACTGGGGCATCACAACATCCCAGCCGGGAAAAATGGGTCTCTACTCCCTTTAGGGGAGTGGCAACCTGTGGTGATGGTGACAGGCGTTTGCTAAACGAACTCACCTCTATAAAACCTATGTATGTATTTCATTTCCAACATTGATAATTTCAAATCCATGCTTTGCATCACATTTCCCTGCAGTGCAGTAAACACACAAAGCATGCACAGTGTGACCTTGGATATGCATGGTATCACTTTAACAAGGCACGGGGGGGGGGCACCACAAAACACCACAAAATACCCACTGCTCCCTGCATAGGGAAATCTATTATATGACCATGCCTAAGGAGAAATGTACCACATCCTGTTGAAGTTCATTTGAAAAAAGTCTGAGAATTGAATTGAATCGATCCTAGTACCATGGTCAGGAACTAGCTGCTGGTGGGTCAGGAACTAGCCTGCAGGAAAACCTTTCCTCCTGTCTCACTGTTGTTGCTTCCTCTCTTCTCTTCTTTCTCCCCCCCCTCTAATTTTGGAAAGGGAAAAAGGGGGCAGTGTGACTGTTGCCTAGTGACAGACCCCTCTGCCTAGAATCCTCACCTCCTCTTCCTCATCTGTTTCAGGCAGCATGGAAGGAAAGATGGTGAAGAAGAAAAGGGATAAACAAAATGAGATGGTCTCTTCTTATTTCTCCTCCCTCTCTCCTAGTTTCTAGCACACTGGAGCAGAAAACAGGAGGGCAGGGAGACTAGGCTGGCAATTGAGGGCAACAGATTTGACCCAGCTCTAATCATTGTCCTCCCCCCCCCCTCCATAATCCATATACTTCACTGCCAGGAGGAGTATCTCATTTTGTCAAGTTCTTGGATATTCCATGCTGAGTATTTTTAATCAGCATTTGGATACCATTCACAAACTGTTTACACTGATATATTTCTGTGGACGCCTATGGGATAAAACAGTGTGAGGAGTCTTCTAGATATTGCCTTTTAGAGAACTAATATTCAATATTCTCTCACAGACTTCTCTACAAGACTTCATTATAAGGGTGACATGTATATTTGTCCATTAGCCTTGCAGAGATCTTGGAGTCCATTTCTCTTGAATATGCTTTTAAAAAATATATACTGTCATTACACTTCTTGTGCCAAGTCACAGTATTTGTATTTACAAGACCCGTGCATACATCTGTATAGTCTTTCAGAGATTTTAACACTACCTTGATTTTTTTCTTCATATCTATTCTATTAGAAAAGGGACTTTGTGTTCTTGATGCTACTTTTTGGTAGTGAAATACTGTAAGGTTTAACTTAATATTTTTTGCACTGTTTTGCACCTACTATCCAAAAAACCTGAAAACGTTCACAAACAAATGTAGCATTAATGTTCTGCAAAGGACATATAATTTTTTATTGTTTCACAGTTTTCTATTAATAAGGCGTACATGTTATTGTAGCTAGGAAGATATCTGATGTGTCATTTTATTTAACTTAGTTGTCCAACACCAAAGGAACAATATTTCAGTTTTGTTGTGTTGAGTGTTGCAGTCCTGTGCATGCTTTTTTTAGTCTCACTAAGCCATTTGAACTTAGTGAGACTCACTTTCCAAGGTCCTGGTCAGACATGCCCCCACATAGCAATCAGCATACACTGTGGAGAAGCAGGCGCGCACTTGGCCCTTCCACTCATCTAAAGTAACACATGAGGTGAGCACTCCATGCATGTATGTGCAATGGCCCCATTTGTGCAAGTCTTCCTTCTCAGGAACAAGGAGACAAAAATCGTAGGTCACTGTGTGGTCCCATTAGAAAAAAAAATCCAAAATCACCTTTATTAGGACCAAGTAAAATATCACTAAATAGTCAGCAAGCCATCAAGTGCTCCAAAGCTTGTTTTCAGGCTGGAGGTTAAGCAAAGTAAGTGAGAGGAGAGGGCACAACAAAGATTGTATACCCCTCTTTGTCTGTCCCCCTTGCCCACTTTGCTTAACATCCAGCCTGAAGAAGAGCTTTGGAGCACTCGAAGTCTTGCTGACTACTTTATGGCATTTTAGTTGGTCCCAATAAAGAGGAAAGGAAGGGAAAGATTGGGTCATGGCGAATATTGACCGCCACATGAAGTACCTGTGTTATTTTAGGTGTGCGGTGGAGAGGACATCTGCACTTTAACCATGCAAATGGCTCGCCCCTCGGGTAAGGTATCTAAACACAAACTTCATCGGCACACATATAGGATTGGCTGCCAAGCTGCAGTTTTGCACACAGATCCATGTGTGGCTGAAGCCACACTGAAACCAAGTGTTCTTCAACTTGCATAAGTAGGTACAAGAATGCAGTCTAAAGTTGTGGTCTGGTAGATGGGGATGCTTGTGGTGACTCCAATGCCTCACACAGAGATTTGCATGAGCAGGGTCCAAGGCTGAACTCACTAAGGGAAACTAGAGTGCATGCATGGAGCACTCACCACCTCATCTATTACTTTAGATGAATGGAAAGGCTGAGGGCGCACCTGCTCCCCCACCAAGTAAACCAATCGCTGCATGGAGGCATGTCTGATTATTGGGCGGGCAGTAGGACAGCATCCACCCAGCCTACCTGCCCTGCAGCCACTGCCACCACCTGAGTCCACAGAATGAGACAGCCTGATCACTGTCACCTGGTTTGAATTTGAAAAGGAGACAAGGACAAAGCAGATGAGAAAGTGGAGGAGAGCAGAGTGGTGGGACGATGTTCTAGATGTTCCCTCTGTTTTCCCTCCTCCTTCTCAAACCAAGCAAGGCGATGGGCAAGCGGGGCAGATTCATGCCACCAAGGCAGGTGGCAGATCAGGGAGCAATATTTGGCACCCCACCTTGGGCACCCATAAATCTTGGACTACCCCTGGCTAGGGGTTCTCCATTCACTGGAGAGTGTTCCACGCCCAGAGCATTCCCCAGCATTATGGCAGTCTCCCATTACACTGAGTTCTGTGTATCTGTCAGAGCTCCGCAAGGCTTTGGATCAAGATGTAAGGGATCATCCTGTGCATGACTGCACATGCATCAGTCTCAGTGATTTCAATGGGCCCGATCACACACATCCCAGGTGTATAGGCTAACCATTTGGGGTGTGCAGGTGTGCACATTGGTCTTGCATTCCCTCTCCCATCTTGCATATCAACAGTAATAAAAACTGGGCATACACATGGCCACTTAAACAGGAGCTATGCGCAAAATCCCCAATTCTCTCATTACAGGTTACACAGACTGTGGGGGGGAATGCACGAGGCTAAGGCTCAATTCTGCACCCTGCCATGGAGATAACCTAAGAGTCCAAGCCATGTGTGAACATGCACATAAAGACTCATAGATGTGTCCAGGATTGCAACTACTATGCTATTAACAGTGGTTCATGTTCCTTTGTGAATTGTATGCCTCTCTAATACAGCAAAGCTGTTGTGTCAGCATCAGTGTTGGCTGGAGACTGACTATTGTTTCGATGATGGTATTGTAGTTGTGTGTGATTTTTATTTTAAATGTGAGCCATCTCTTGGAAATGTTTTACACTGAAGCATGGGAGAAAATGAAATACTTTTTTTTTCTTCAGAGAGCTGAAGGGAATTGAAAGAGGGATTGTTGCTCATGGGATATGCACTCATCCCACTTTTGCTTCTGGAAAGCAGATTTCACTAGGTTTTGTATTGTTTCAAATAGTGCAAAAACCTGTTTGACCAGAGATGACAGTGTAAGACAAAAACAAGGTGTGTGCATTGAGAGAGAAGTTCTCTCTCTCTCTCTCTCTCTCTCTCTCTCTCTCTCTCTCTCTCCCCCCCCCCCAATGATCTTAAGAACTAGCGTCTGTCTTCAGTTTTAAATGCCCCAACCCTTTTGTCCACTGGCATAGCTAAAGGGGGGGGCCTCCAGGGGGTGTCCTGGAGGCCAACAGGAAGTGTCTTTCGGAGGCATCCGGAGGCCTGGGGAAGTCGCACACAGCCTTCCCAAGCCTCAGGACATCCCATTTGCCCCCCCCCAGGGGCATACAAATTTGTAATACCCACCTCCATATCCCCCCATTAACGAGGCCGGGGGATGTATGGGTGTTGTTAAAAAAAATTCTGCCAGATGCCCTAGCTATGCCACAGCTTTTGTCTTACTTTGAAAATGCCAGCTGTAAATTACTTAAGATTTGGTAAAGTAAATGTGGATTTTTTTTTAATGATATTGTGGGCTCAGTCCTGCAAAGTCTTGGGCAACTAACTTTACTCACATGAGCAAGTATATTGATGTCAGCAACACTGCATCTGGCCATAGAGTTTGCAGGATCCCGATGTTCTCCCCAAGCTAAAATTTAGCAAAACTGAGTAGACAACATTAATTTTTTTTCTACCAGTGTTTTAAAAGTATGGATTTCCCTACTGTAGAAAGGGGCAAACAATTCAAATGGAATTAATGGTTCCTTTTAAACAAGTTTGATTAGAATTGATATTTGTATGCTGCTTTTCTGCAACCAAAACACCTCATTGTGAATCATCACCACACCAAAGCATCAGAACAGGTTTTGCATTATGTGAGGTGCTCCAGAAGTCATTATCCAGTGGACAAATGTTGATACAAAAGATATTTTTGCATTGGTTATTTTAGGGAACAGTTGACATTTTGAGAAATATATATTTTGAGAAACATATTATCTACATGAAAGGAACCGGACTCAGTGTGCTAAATTTACATTTATTTTTGTACAGCAGAAGTTATATTCAGATATATTCAGATATACTTTATTATTGATGTGTCAGCGGATTAGAAGTATTGCTGATCTGTATACGGTGATGTCATCTCTGTCATCTTCTCAGAATCAGCCCAAGACTTCCTGGCTGAGGCACTGTGCCAAATGCTGCCCCCCCCCTTTACCTGGTGATGTGCCAGCCTCTACTCTCCCCACGCTCTGGATTGGAAGAGGGGGGTGGAGCAGAAGAGGCACCCTCTCCTCCACCCTTCCTCTTCCACTCCTTCCCCCTCTTCCTTTTCCAATCCAAGGGGTGGAAGGGGGGAGGTGGAGCAGTTGAGGCAAGTGAGTGGATGAAGATGGGTGCCCCACCCAAAGACGTCACTCCAGTAGGGGCGGGGCCATAAGTTTCGCTCCATCCTAGTCCCGTTTACCGAGTGAGCAGGAGGCAGCCCCGCCCCCTCACTGTCGGAGCCATTCCCGTGCGGAGAAAGCAGCAGGCAGGGTCTCTTGCCCCTACCCAAGCGACGCCTCTAGTGCCCCCCATCAATCTGTTGCCTGAGGCAACTGCCTCAGTCGGCCTCCTTGATGGGCCAACCCTGAGATTAGCTCAACATATTTTTAATGAAAATTCTTTGTCAGCTATGATAACTAGAAGAAGCTATGTTACCCTACTCACTGGCTGCAGGAAAGCTCTTACTTATGCAGAAACTGTAAGTAAGAACCTGACAATAAGGTTCATTTATTTCATTTTTCTTCTGTTATTCCTCCACGCTCAGGGCAATGTGCATGATTTCTCCTTTCCTCCACCATCCACACCATGCCTCAACAATACTGTGAGGTAGGTTAGACTCAAAAATAGTGAGTGGCCCAATGTCACCCAGTAAGCTTCATGGCTGAGTGGGGATTTGGACTCATCTTCCTACTTGCAGGTGGCACTTTGTGCACTAGACCAGGAGTTTTCCAGAAGTGGCTGATATCCCCTTAAGAGGGTGGCCAGCTCCAACATTGAGGACAGCACTGCAGGATTATGCCCGCCCTGACCCAAAAATGCTTTTTTTCAACATACCTGGTTGTCCTGCCAGCTCCCCCAAGGGTCTGGAGGGTTTGCTGTCGCCTCCGCAGGCCTCCCCAAGGCTCTAAACAGCGGCGATTGCATTCAGAAGCCCCCTTCCGGTTTTTGGCGAAAACCAGAAGTGGGCTTTTCGATGCGATCGCCATTGTTTAGAGCCTTGGGGAGGCCTGCGGAGGTGGCAGCAAACCCTCCAGACCCTTGGGGGAGCTGGCAGGACAACCAGGTATGTTGAAAAAATCGTTTTGGGGTCAGGGCGGGTGCGATCCTGGAGCGCAGCCGCTGACATCGTCCCACCCCCGCAAAGACTTACAGAGAAGTAAACAAGCCAGGGTTTGAACCAGGGACCTTATGCATACAAAGCAGGTGCTCTAGCTCTACCACCGTACTCGCACCTGGTGAAGATAGTGTTTGCGTTCTAATGCCACCGACAGTCCGCCACCAAGGACGTGCAAGTACTAGTGGTTCCCCAACAGTCAAACTCTCCTGCAAACCGACACTGTCATTGTTCTCTCTAGACACCCTGTTCAGCCAAGGTGTTGGGGAGGGGGGATCTGATTGGCTCTTTTATTGACACTTTAATTGTTTTTAACGGTTTGGATCCCAACCTGCCCCTGTACTTACAGCAGCTCCATCCATTCAAATTTCTGTGAGTTGTGGTCACTTCCCTGCTTTATTTTTGTTCTAACTTGTGATCACGATATAAACGGATGGATGGTTCATAAATGGCTCCGGTGTGTATGTTCTACATGTAACAAAGCACAGGAACAAACCTTGAACTTGTGCCCCTGATATTTTTTATGAACTGTGGTTAGCACTGACCAGGGCTGCACCCTTTAATCAATTAATTGGTTAGATTAACCAGTTAAAACATGATTAATTAGGCAATACATTTTTTAAAAAAAATGTAGTTATTTTTAATACAGTATAAACAAAGGACATTTTCTTTTTTTTCCTTCACAACTGTTTTGTTTTAATTATATGAATATATGTATAGATTGAATTGTTTGATCACTTAATTGATTAGCTAGCAGTGCAATCCTAAGCATGTCTACTCAGATGGAAGCCCCATTACATTCAGTGGGCTTTACTCCCAGGTGGGTGTAGGATTGCAGCCTAAGATTTCTTTAGTAGGGTGAGGACCCTAATATTTACATATTTGTACATGAATAGGTCCCATTTGCATCTGCAGAGTGCCATGGTAGTCCTACTCACATATGTGAACACATGTGTGTCAAAGTCAGTTCATCCTAAGCAAGTGTGTTGTGATCCAACACATATGAGTGCCATGTGATATGTTCCTGAGCTGAAAATCCAGGACACAGGGATGGGATCAAATTGTCTTCAATAGCACCAATCACCTACTAAGGAGAAGGGGGACACACGGAGGGCTGGATTTATTCCTCCCCCAATCCTTTATCACTTACGCAACTGAAATATACATAGAAGAGTTAGTTACAGTGTCAGAATTATGAGACAAAGGAGGCATTTTTGGAAGCCTTCTCTCACTGATAAATAGCTCAACTGCACCTGATTTTGAAGCAGAAAGCTGCCATAGTAAACTAATGGAACACCCACATCCATACAAACACGGTCATTTAAATAATGCTCTAAAGATAGCAGAGAATACTTACTCAATTTTGCTTTTGGAAAATATGATACATTTGAAAGAGAATGTAAACATATGAATAGTCTGCATCAGTAAGTATTTCCAGTATGTAGAAACTGTAATATTGCTTTTAAATGAATGATTTTGAAAGGCTCCTTGCTGCTGTGCTTTATCTGCCGTAACTGTTCTTGTGTTAAATTCAAATGAGAGTCTTTTTTTGTTCTTTTTTAAGGAGCATATAGGTAATTGATGACTTGCCATACCCTTCTGTGTAGCCAACAGCCATGAATGTGCTCCGGAGGGCCAAATAATAGGCATTTATGGTTTGTTTATTTACAATGTAACAGTCTGTTGCATTGTCTAAGGTGCTGAAACAGCACAATATCTTTGATTGTAACAAAAACTTGTTCGATTTGATAGGCTAATGTCGTGTTAAACTTTAGTCGCATGGTATTTACGTTTGCAAGATGCGAGCTTAAAGAAAGCATGGAATGGGGAATGCCTCTAGCAGATGTGTTTGATAGCAGCATTTCAAGTGACAAGCGCTGCTCCTGTGCAGGGGGCATTCATTCAATGGAGCTTCAGGAGACGCTGTGTAAGCACCATTGACATGAAAGGTCTCAGCAGGTTGTTGCCACAATGCTGCTTTTTGTTCATGCACAGGGTTGGTGGTAGCCATTCATTTTAATGCAGGGAGCTCTTCTGCACCTTTGACGGAATGTGCAGTTGGCTTGGCTTTCCCCATTGGAATGAATAGGAAACTTCTCCACTGCGAAGTGGCGTGGTGAGGGTGGACAATTTGCAGCAGAGAAGCAGTACGTGAGAGGGAATAACCATCCCTCCCCTCAACCACCACTCTTCCTTTGCGACCTTCTCCAGCTGCTTTTCCTGACTTGATCTGGCAGACACACGTTTGGGAACACGTGCTGGGAGAAAAGTGGCTCAGGAACCTTTCAGGGGGGAAATGACAAGCAGAGAAGGGTTTACCCACCCTCTGCTGCAAGACACGCAAACACACACACTTCACCGTTTTACAGTGGAGAAGCGGTAAACAGGGTCTTCTGACTTGTGTTTGCCATAGTCAGCACAGCTCCACCCTGTGCATGTGTTGTCAGCAGTCGCACACCTGGAACAATCTGCTGGGTCTGATGCGTGCCTAACATCTCCAGTGCATGTAGCATTCATCACCGTTCCTGTGATAACTGGTGAGCCATCCACAAGAAGCGTTTGCCTCGGTTAACTACAATGGTAGTGAAAACGATCCAATAGCTGTAGCCTGGTGTAGAATTCAGACGTGTTGTGTTATTAAATCTGTGCCTCCACCTCAACCCCGTACTCTCTCGTTCTCGTTTCAGGGCTTTGTTTGTATTAAAGATCGTGAAAGCGTCTGTCTTTAAAGTGAGCACTGACATTGCCCCCTTGCACATGAAACATGATGCACTTATGTTTGATATCTATATATTTATATGAGAAATGGGGGGGAAGAGTTTACTTTTGATAACAGTAAGAATGAAATTATTTCTCAATTAAAAAAAACAAAGATATATATATATTTCAAATAAATTCTACTATTTTCTTCTTCCAAATTTTTGTCATACTTTGTCCACCTCCAACTGCTATGAGGTTAGAAATAGCTATAGGCCGCGAGTCAGCCCAGTGACTTGGCATTTGTTATCAGGGTTTTCTGTCATCAGCTGTGGAAGCTATTTTGGTTGGCTGCAAACAGCCCCACTTGCTAAGAAGGTCCCTTTTCCGCGGATGACAGTGGAAGCCCCTTAGAAGCACCTAAGTTCTTGATCAAAGCCATTGTGTATATACACACACCCTGGCTGTTTTATACTCCTACATCTTTTCCTGCCCAATCTACTAGTTTAGGCGGCAATCCTATACACACTTTCCTGAGAGTAAGCCCCACTGAATACAGTGGGACTTAGTTCTGAGTCGACATGCATAGGCTTGTGCTGCTAGTGAATTCTTTTTAGGGTAGTGAGAAGGGCAGGAGGAAAATATAGGGCAAGGAAAAGTGGTGAACCACCACTTTTCCTTGCCCTATATTTTTTGCTCTGATCCTCAAGAACATAACACACTCTTCATATCTGATGAACAGCAAGTGTATGTATTTTTGTTGTTGCTGCTGCATTCTAATTTAAATATACATGCATGGTGTTAACTACGTAGTCCATCACAGGCCCCTGCTGACATGTACCATAACTAGGCTGACCATATCCAAAAAGGGACAGGGTGCCTATATCTTTAACCATTGTAAGAAGATGCAAATTCTTGCATCCCGGCTAATTCAATACTTCCTTGTTTGTTAAACCACTGTTTCCCATAATGTCCAACTGGGAAACTGCTTTGAGTAATCGCTACAAACCAGGCTATCAAACCATGGTTTGATAGGATTTCAGGTTCTCATGGCCGGCAATAATTAGCTTTGAAGAAATTTTATTCATGGGTTCAGAGACCATGGTCATAATTTAAAACAAAATAAGTTAAAAAAAAATTTTTTTTTAAAGTGCAATGTTTCATCTAGACTGCCCTAGATATCCTCAATCTTATATAGATAACCAATCTTACCTAATCTAGATAACCAATCTTACCATCTGGCGTACTTCAGGTTTATGAGTCGCCAACTTGAGGATATCTAGGGCAGTCTAGATGAAATGTCGCACTTCTGCGACGTTTATAACTACTTAAAGTTATCAAATCAGTCAATCCTAAATGAAATCAACCCTGACTGTTCTCTGGAAGGACAGGTACTGAGGCTGAAGCTCAAGTATTTTCGCCACCTAATGTGAAGAGAAGACTCATTGGAAAAGACTCTGATGCTGGGAAAGATTTGAAGGCAAAAGGGAGAAGGGGGAGGCAGTGGATGAGATGGGTAGATAGTATCACTGATGCAATGAACATGAATTTGAGCAAACTCCGGGAGGTAGTGGAGGACAGGAAGGCCTGGCGTGATATGGTTCATGGGGTCACGAAGGGTCGGACACGACTTAACGACTGAACAACAACAAAGTTATTTAACTTATTTTGTTTTTAATTATGACCATGGTCTCTGAACTCGTGAATAAAATTTCTTCAAAGCTAAACCATGGTTTGATTATCATTCAATATCTGGTCAGTAGGTATCGCTTAAACTACAGTTTCTCAACTTGGACATCACAGGAAATGGTGGTTTAACAAATAAAAAGCCTTTCCATTTAGGTGTGTAATAGATGAAAGGAGGAGGACAAGAGAGTGCGTGGGCCCATCACGATGCTTGTTCGCATCCAACAAACGATTGTTCATTAGATCAGTGGAGCCAGGCCAGTGCTATTCACATCCCATGGTGAATTTCCCTGGTGCCCCACTCTGCCCACTGGAAAATCCTCCAGGGATCTCTTCATGATTACTGCATGGATTTTATAAACGTCATAACATGTCCCTTAAGAAACATCACAAACACATAGGTGCTCTTTAAAGTGCAGACCAAACAAGTGGATAATGAGTCCACAGTCATGATAGAATGTCAGGTCAGATACAGGGTCACCAGATTTCTTTCCCAATCTGCCTTTTGTAGGGCAAGTTAGAAAGGCATACAGTTATAGCCACTGGGAGAAACAAGGTTGATTGCCATACAAGCTCAGTACAGGACAATGGGTGCAGCTGAATATTATTACACAGCCCAACAAAAAATGATATTTTCTTTTTTGCACGAAAGCTTTCATGGCCAGCAATTATTTCCAAAGATTTAATTATTACGGGTACCATAGGCATGTATAGTAAAATAGACTTGAATAAAAACAAATATAAAATCCACTTGCGTCTTTCGTTTCTTTCCGATTCAACAAGACAGACAGAAATCTATTAAAATCCAAAGTCCAGTGTTTTAAAATTCCAACGTTTCGTTTCCTGTTCCCGGAAACATTGTCTATGAAGCAATCTTTCAATCTTTTAGATTGCTTCCTAGACAATGTTTCCGGGAACAGGAAACGAAACGTTGGAATTTTAAAACACTGGACTTTGGATTTTAATAGATTTCTGTCTGTCTTGTTGAATCGGAAAGAAACGAAAGACGCAAGTGGATTTTATATTTGTTTTATTCAAGTCTGTTTTACTATACATGGCTATGGTACCCATAATAATTAAATCTTTGGAGATATTTTCTTTCCTGGTGCTTCGGATGTTAGACCTATTCTTGAGTATATTTGGGGTGCTGGTTCCAAAAATGGCATCAGTTGTGCCCTATCAGCGCTAGTTTTGGAGATATGGCATAGCCACCTTATATGCTGATTCATGTTGCTTCCTTGTGAGGAAGCCATGGCGTCAACATATAAGGTGGCTATGCCGTATCTCCAAAACTAGAGCTGATAGGGCAAAACTGGTGCCATTTGTGGAATCAGCACCCCAAATACACCCAAGAATAGGTCTAACTTTTAAGGCGCCAAAATGTGTGTTGGGTTGTGTTATGATTATTAAGAATACTTATATACTGCTGTTCAACAAGAGTAGTTCACAAAATGGCTTTCCCCATTGAAATGAATAGGAAACTTCTCCACTGCGAAGTGGCGTGGTGAGGGTGGACAATTTGCAGCGGAGAAGCAGTACATGAGAGGGAATAACTAATAGTAAAATAATAGTAAAAAAATACTAATAACATAGTAAAATAAATCAGTATTTTATTAAATATTAAGTATCAAAGATCTACTCATTTTTAGCATAGGTATCCCCTTGCCCTTTATTTTTGTTATTATATTCAGGGAATCTACTCATAGGAGTGAGGTGGACAGAGTCTGGCTTTTGATATTATATTTTATTCACAAGAAACTATTTTGATTTGTGTACACAGAGAGATATATAGAAAATATATGCTTATTTTTAGAAAAGTGGTTTTAAGGGTTAACTGTATTAAAAGTGGAGGGGGTCCCCAAACAGGGATAGCCAGCTGTTCGAAACCTTGAAGACTAAAAGTCATAGTGATACACGCTTTAGAAAGTTTTAAACATTGGTTAATTGCCACGTTACAAGTTATGCCACGTTACAAGTTAGAGCCTGTTACAGTGCCCATATGTGACAATGATGTCATATTGTAGGTGTAGCTATGGAACTCTGGTTGTGTTCTCTGACCTAACAGAAGTTCAGGGGAGGGGGGGCAGGAAAAATGCATATGAATGTACAGTATATGTACAGAAACACCAGCCACAAACCTTGACTTTGTGGAAAAACATTCCCTTCTCCATAAAATAACAATGCGCTTGCATTGAATTTGAATGTGCTGGAGTATGTGGCATTCATACATTCATCTCATGCAATCCTCTATTTGAATAATGGACTAGGGCAGTGGTTCCCAAACTGGGAGGTGTGGTTCCCAGGGGAGCCGTGGAAACCAGCCAGGGGAGCTGCGGAGTGCCACGGAATCCTCTCAGAAAACAATGCAATGCCAATTGGCAGGCATCAACAGAATGTAATGGGGAGCCGCGGCCAATGGTCAGCAATGGTCAAGAGAGCCACAGGTCAAAAACATTTGGGAAACACTGGGCTAGAGCAAGGCCAAAGGGATTCTCAATGGCAGCTTTGACATTCACTTTGATACAAGCACCTGTATCAGGCTCTAACAGCGCAATCCTAAGCATGCCTACTCAGAAGTAAATCCCATTGTGTTCAATGGGGCTTACTCCCAGGAAAGTGTTATAGGATTGCAAGCTAAATAGCTGAAACTCAACTCAGCTGCCTACCTGCAGAATAGTAAAAGTCACAAGGCCAAGTCAATGTAGCATATGAAGAACACTGTTCTTTGAACCTTCTGCCTAGTCTTCGCTATTTGATGTTGGCTGAATGGGATCTTTTTGGTACCCTTTACTCAATGCTAATTGTGTGACTTTTTCAAGGCAGTTTGTAATTTGGTACTTAGCTTTGGCTTCTGCTTTGATATACTGAATTTTTTAAAGCAGACGGTTTCTTCCTCCTCCTCCCACGAACACACAACACATGTCCCTAGCTTTTCGTATATGCTAAAACAGCCGTTTGTGGAAACTTGAGAATATATAATTGTTATTACTGATATAGTAAATGTTTTTTGCACTAGCCTTTAAGAAACGTATACCATGTTCCTGTATTTTTACAATGTATCATCTAGAAAGTGTGAAAAATCTATTTGTCAGCTGAGAGAAAACAAATATGTAATAACACCTCAAAGATATGTTGCCAAGTGTACAGTTTGTGATAATTTTATATATAAAAAGACATAAAGAAGAAAAATTTGATATAATTTTATTCTATTTGTTTCATATGTATTTTGAACAAGAAATCAAGAAATAAAGATCTAAAAATCACACGCTTTGTATTTCTTCCAGCCGTTTGTGATTTGTTGGCCCTTCTGAGCACAGTGATTTGCAGTGGAGTCCATTCACACATGCAGTTGCCAGTTATCAAACACTAGACATGCATGTCTGAGGACACCTTCAGAGATGGTGGTTTCTGGGCACCCATATTATTATTATTATTATTATTATTATTATTATTATTATTATTATTATTATTACTTGGTGACCTATGCTAAGGATATAGGATTTTACTTGGTGACCTATGCTGTACAGTTATGGTATGCAGACAAGTCTGCACCTGGGGCTATGGCATGTGTGCATCTCTAAGACACCGCAGTCACAAAAATGTCCAAACATTTTGCTTTAAGGCAAGCTATGAGACTGAGCGGGCATAAGCAGGTTGTGATCTAACAGTTGTCTACTCTAAACAAAGGTGGAAAATGAGAGAATGGTAATTGCAGGGGACAATTCTGGGAGGGGAGGAGCTAAACAGCAGCTGGTCGGTCCCGGCTGAGCTTCCAGAGCAGGCATCACTGTCTCACTTCTCCCCACTGGCGTCACTGGAGCATGGCAGGGGGGGCCGCCAGGGGGTGACGCGCGCCACGGGGTGACGCGCGCACCCCCGCGCACGTCACCTCCGTGATGCGCGTCACCTCTGTGACGCGTCCAACCCCGTCGGCGCTCCAGGGCCTTCCGAAAGAAGGCCCACGCAGCGCGTTCATCCGGGTATTTTCCGGATTTTTGCGCATGCGCAGAGACCGTTTTGAGGGCTTTTTCCGGAGGGCGACGCGGGGGGGAGCCAGGTCTTCCCCCCCTGCGTCGCCATCAGAGCGTAACTAGGGTGACATGCGTCCTAGTGACGCTACTGCTTCTCCCTCCGATGCAGCCAGGTGGAACAGTGCTCAAATTATAGGGGCCCAGGTAAGGAGGCCTTAATGAAATCCACAAGTCCCACACTCTGACCCTCCAATTTTAGCCAGACCATGACTTCCCCCAGCTAAACACTAGCTGGGAGGGAGCAGAAAAGGTAAGGGGTAGGCTTACCAGATCTCCAACCGGGACAGAGTGCTAGACCTTTAGGAAAAGGAATGTGGACAGGTGTAGCTTGTTAAACCTTACAGCACAATCCTAGGCATGTCTACTCAGAAGCAAGCCCCATTGTGTTCAATGGGGGCTTGCTTCTGAGTAGACATGCCTAGGATTGTGCTCTAGGACTTAACAAGCTACACCTGCCCATATTCCTTCTCCTAAAGGTCTAGCACTCTGTCCCGGTTGGAGATCTGGTAAGCCTAGGTAAGGGGTCAGACACATACACCCTTTGCCCGGTATTCAAGCACTGAGGTAATGTCCAATATGGAGATAGCTGTGGGACGTGAGGAGCCAAATGGCCGTCTGTCCCAGCTGAGCCAATGGAAGTGGAATGATTTCTGATTTGCTGCTATTTACTCTTCTACCTGGCACACATAATTTGTGTGTGACTTGTTAAAAGCACGATAAATTGCCTCATGCTGTGCTCATTGGATTCCTAAATGGAGGGTGCTGATATATCGCTTTAGATTTCTATTCTAATCATGTTTTTGGTCTCCAGTGACACCAAAATTAATCTGCTTCTACTGAACTATCCACTTAAGGAACAAAACACAATTTATTTTAAAGGTCTACTGTGGGAATTCATATTAGTGGAGAAACCAAGACTTTAGTTGACTTTGAAAGATTTAGATGCCACAGTTGCTAGAAATTGTATCTTTTAGGACTTGTGTGTTGAGATATATATTCATACACTGGTTCAACTATTTTTAATTACCACATTCACAGGGCAATCCTGTGTACGGCCACTGGTAGCTCCACCACTCTGGAGTATCGTAAACGTGCCATAAAGGCATGTTTTCCACACCTGGAGAGTAAGCAACGCCGGCGGCGAGGCTGGTGCCGCTCACTCTCCACTGGAAAATTGCCGGCAGACACAGGTAAGTCCTGAGCCGGGGGGGGCATGGGGGTGGTGGAATGGGGCGGAACAGGAGGGGGTGATTGGGTTTCCAGGCCTGGAAGGGATTCTCGGCGGCACACTCCACTTAATCCTATCCCCCGTCTCGGGCCTGGCAAACCCTACATGGGCTCCTCGGATTTGCGCTGGCCATTTTGCTGACGCACATCCGAGGAAACCCATAGGGGCAGCTGGGCCATTACCCAGGGGAAAGGGACAAAAGGGATGAGGAGGGCTCCAGTTGCACCGGCACTGGCCCAATCCTGCCCAGGATCCAGTGCAGCATGCTTTTGCCAATTTGCAAAATATAGCATTCTGTCAAAATAAGATAGAAATTGGCATCTCCCCAAAGAAACTATTTCTGCAAGCTAGACACTGAGCACTAAACAACTCCAGCATAGCCAAACCAATGACAGTTACAACACCCATAACGAGTTATGCTTTTGGGTTCAGTGAACCCAAAGCATGCCCACTTAGCCACACCCCATTACAACTATAACAAAATAGACCAGCTTTACATGTTTTTCATTAGAGTTTTTTCTTCTCCTGTCACTTACTGTATTTCTATTTTGAAGCTTACTGTATTTCATGTAAAGATCTAGCTTATTTCATCCCAAACTCTTCGGATTGCAACAGTGTAAAACTATATATAAACATTGAAAAATGAAATAAAAATATCCCAGATCTCCAACCGGGACAGAGTGCTAGACCTTTAGGAGAAGGAATATGGGCAGGTGTAGCTTGTTAAGTCCTAGAGCACAATCCTAGGCATGTCTACTCAGAAGCAAGCCCCCATTGAACACAATGGGGCTTGCTTCTGAGTAGACATGCCTAGGATTGTGCTGTAAGGTTTAACAAGCTACACCTGTCCACATTGGAGATCTGGTAAGCCTAGGTAAGGGGTCAGACACATACACCCTTTGCCCGGTATTCAAGCACTGAGGTAATGTCCAATATGGAGATAGGCTTACCAGATCTTCAACCGGGACAGAGTGCTAGACCTTTAGGAGAAGGAATGTGGACAGGTGTAGCTTGTTAAACTCTTAGAGCACAATCCTATGCACACTTACCCAGGAGTATGTCCCATTGAACTCAGTAGGACTTACATCTGTGTAGACATGCCTAGGATTCTGCTCTAAAGTTTAACAAGCTACACCTGCCCACATTCCTTCTCCTAAAGGTCTAGCACTCTGTCCCGGTTGGAGATCTGGTAAGCCTATATGGAGATAGCTGTGGGACGTGAGGAGCCAAATGGCCGTCTGTCCCAGCTGAGCCAATGGAAGTGGAATGATTTCTGATTTGCTGCTATTTACTCTTCTACCTGGCACACATAATTATAATTTTTATAAAAGGTACATGAGACTGCTAGCCCCTGCATATATACTCAGCAATAAATCCCACTATGTTCAGTAAGCATTACTCTCAGGTAAATTTGCATAGGATTGTAGCCTTAATGTAACATAAGTTATACTGTATACTGTCTCTCAGGCAGTCCTAGTGAAAGATGATGACCTAGAAATTAACATAAGCCCCTAGGCAAATTTCTCAGTGTTCCCCCTACTGAGCCTGATGCTTCAGCTAGAGTCTCAGGGCAGCAGCTGAGCACTCTTGCTGATGACATCACTGCTCCTGCTGTAGAAGTCAGAGAGCCCTGTTCCTCACTGCACCCCCTCAGTAGGCTTACCAGATCTCCAACTGGGACAGAGTGCTAGACCTTTAGGAGAAGGAATGTGGGCAGGTGTAGCTTGTTAAACACTTAGAGCACAATCCTAGGCATGAACACAATGGGACTTGCTTCTGAGTAGACATGCCTAGGATTGTGCTACACCTGCCCACAACAAGCTACACCTGCCCACATTCCTTCTCCTGCTCCACATTCCTTTAACAAGCTACACCTGCCCACATTCCTTCTCCTAATGGTCTAGCACTCTGTCCCGGTTGGAGATCTGGTAAGCCTACCCCTCAGCTACACACCTGATTAATTATATGGACCAGCCTAAGATCTCCTTGCATCTGAAGCGGCACAGCATGCTAAGTGCTGCCTTCCTTATCTGGTGATGTGCCAGCTTCTGCTCCTCCTACACCTAGCTCTAACTCACCATTCTTCTCTTCTACTCACTTCCTCTTAGCTCTGCCTCCATTTCCTTTTCCAAGCCAGGGAGTGGGAACAAGAAGAGGAGGAGCAGTGGAGGTGGGTGGTCAGACAGAGTCAAAGGCACCCCGCCAAGCTGCTACCTGAGGCAACTGCCTCAGTTGGCCTCATGAATGAGCCAACGCTTATCTCCGATTCAAGGGGGTGATCAGGCACTCTGCATTTGTTCAGCTTCAGTGGTGCTTCAGCATCAGATGGCTCCCAGTTTATTCACTGGGCCACCATGAGAAAAAAAAGAGCATTGCTCATTAAAAAGCTGGACTGTAGTGAAACCTTTCCTGTATCAGAGAGAGATTTTCTGTGCTGTACCAGACAGTCCTGATCCTTTGAAAAGCAACCTCTGATCTTCTTCAGCTCTCTAAATCTCATTAATGTCAACGGGCATTATAAATGTTCAGTATGTGCCTGGCTTCGGCAATCCTGCAGGGGAGCTTTTCTCATGAAAAATGGTATGATGTCTCCAGAGTGAGCAATGGACTGAAAAGGTATAAAAATAGAAAAGGAAAGTGACTGGACTCATCACTAAAGGAGACAGCGTCCATATCAAGGAAAGGTTCGACGTTTTCACCTTGCCCCTACAGGTCAGCAAGAGCTTCCGCGAAGAGCATCTACCCTGGGATGTTAACAGGACACACTCTCCATAGGAAGCTACGGCAAGCCTGATTGCTAGACAGGAAATGAACCTATCATGTTATCCATGCATACGCTTTAAAAGTAGTAGCTGATAGCAAGTTAAATAACACCTCTGGTGGAATACCAGTTGCGGCCAATAAGAGCTAAAATAACATTTGTTTGTTTGTTTGTTTCCTCTGCGCTACCTGGTGTTTCAGAATTCAATTAGTCAACTGAAGTATGTAATTCCTCTTGTGGTTCACTAGCAAGGGTCTTGCTAAGGCCAATATAAATCAAAAGGCCCCAGGGCAAGAGTGTGAAAGCGCAGATACATTTTCTGCAGCTGCTTCATCCGAGAGAAGGAGAAAATTCAATGAGTTTTGTCATCCATCTTCCGTTGCAACGCTTGGTAACAGCAGTCAGAATCATTTCCTCCGCTATTCGGTGTCGCTTCACATTATTTAAATTTAATAAAGCAACACAGCTTTAAAAATACAGACCTGTTTTGTTTTTTTTCCTGATGTCTCTTAAATGGAGAAAGTTGCATTATTCAGATTGTGTGAGCATTTTATTTAAAGTGCAAGCGGATGTATGGATCCCCCGAAACAAATTACAGAACCTAAATACCTTCTCTGAAAATACAAAGCCACATATGCAGCAGCTGTATTTGATGTTTATTCTATAGTTAAGAAAAGGCTTGTGAAGGTTCGCAGGTGGGGGGGGTAGTTCTCGTGGAGGGGATAGCTTCAGATGTTCCCTCTATTTCTCCTTGGATTTTGGCCCTCTCTCCACAAGGAATTGTGCCGTCTTAGTGGTGGTACCCTCTCTATGGCAATCTCTCCTTCCAGTGAAGCCTTGCTAGGCAAAATTGTCTTTTGCACTGAAGAAGCTAGTTATAACCTCTTTATTTTATGGGACAATTACAGACCCAATCCTATTCTTGAGATATGCCAGTGTATCTCCCTGTTTGCTGGTGCTATGACAGCCCTGCCAGTATAGAAGCTTGCCTGCAGACAGATGTGCCATGGATGCTGCCAAAACAGCTGAAAAACACTGTGCCAACATGGCTTGGATGGCAGTGGACACCAGCACAACGCTGCCAGCGGAGAGGTCAAAACAAGGAGGAGATTGGGGTGTGATGTGGGAGGGACATAAGTGAGACAAGAAGGAGTTGAAGAGTACACCATGTCCTAACCCCACTTCACACAATGGACGCACTCCCGATGCCAGAAAAATGCTACAGGATGGTATGGTATATGGTAGGCAATTGCGGGGGGACAGGAGGGCAGCATACCGACAGACAGCCACACCTGCAGGTGCCAACAATGAAGTAAAGGGTATGCGGTGTGGGGGGGAGTGGCTAGCTGGGCAAGCCGCTGCACTAGATGCCCTGTGTCACATGCCGGCCCAGTGATTGGCCTACGCAATGCTCCCTCTGATAGGTCCATGTGTTACACCCCTCTTTCCCCCCCCCCAAAAAAATGGAAACATCTTATTTTCTACGCATATTTATTCAAATATATTTTTTCTCTTGAGGTAAATAATGCTTTTAGAATCACAGGGCATGTAAAGTTTCTCTGTTGACTAATATTTCCTTGCCCATCATCACATGAGATGTTACAAAGCCAGTTATGGTAATTCTTTCCCAGGATGTGCCGTGCAAAATGTGCTCAGCTTGAAATAATTTGTTAAACAAACAAAATGCAGGGCTGGGCTGGGCTGGGGGGGGGGGGGCGAGAAGGTTGTCTTATGGTAGCTGCTGTTCTTTCCTGGCAGTTTAATTGCACCACTGTCAGATGGATCACAGCTACCATTTCTCCTCTTGCATCTACAGTGCAGTAATCTGTCTTCCTACAGAATATTTGTGTTTACAAAGTATTAAAAAGTGGGTAATGATAACTGGATAAGTGATTAAACAGTGGGGGCTTTGAAGCTACAAGGACCACCTTGAAGGGAAAGAAAAAGAGGGGAGGCTGGGGAAATGGGGAGAAACATATAGACGCAGTTTCTTAAATTTAATTTTATTGGTTGGCAAGGATTATCTAAAATTAATAACATTTAAATTAAATCAAAATTCTGGATCAGGTTTGCCAGTTCACGTTAAGCTGGGAAAATGAGACAGAGGAAGAGGAGAACATAACATAAGAACATAAGAAGAGCCTTGCTGGATCAGGCCAAAAGCCCATCTAGTCCAGCTTCCTGTATCTCACAGTGGCCCCACCAGATGCCTCAGGGAGTACACAGCCAACAAGATAACCTGTTTCCTGTTGTCACTCCCCTGCACCTGGCACAGAGAAAACCTACTTCTAAATCCAGGAGGTTGCTTATGGCTTGTAACCTGTGATGGTCTTTTCCTCCATGAATCTGTCCAATCCCCTTTTAAAAGCAACTAGGCCAGGTGCCATCACCACATCCTGTGGCAAGGAGTTCCACAGATGAATTACACGCTGGGTAAAGAAATATTTTCTTTTGTCTGTTCTAACTCTCCCTCCACTCAATTTTAGTGCATGTCCCCTGGTTCTGGTGTTGAGCGAGAGGGTGAAGAATTTCCCTCTATCTACTCTCTCCATCCCATGCATAATTTTATACATCTCAATCATGTCCCCCCTCAGGCGCCTTTTTTCTAGACTGAAAAGCCCCAGACGCTGTAGCCTTTCCTCATAAGGGAGGTGCTCCAGCCCACGAATCATTCTGGTCGCTCTTTTCTGCACCTTTTCCAGTTCCACTATATCCTTTTTGAGATGCGGAGACCAGAACTGGACGCAATACTCGAGATGTGGCCTTATCATCAATTTGTACAAAGGCATAATGATATTGGCCTTTTTATTCTCAATCCCTTTTTTAATGATCCCGAGCATGGAATTGGCCTTCTTCACAGCCGCCACACACTGGGTCGACACTTTCATCGACCTGTCCACCAGCACCCCAAGATCTCTCTCTTGATCCGTCACAGACAGCTCAGAACCCATTAGCGTATATGTGAAATTTTGGTTTCTTGCCCCAATGTGCATCACTTTGCGCTTACTTACATTGAAGCGCATCTGCCATTTTGCTGCCCATTCTCCCAGTTTGGAGGAAGCCTTTGTCATCATATCTCTTCTACGACTCCAACAAAAGTCCAGCCCAGGGGTGGGGATCCTTTTTACCATGGAAGGAAGGCCACTTTTAATTTCGGAGGTAGTAAACAGGCTGCGTATATTTCTGTCGCTGTCACTCGGGCCGGTTTCAAGTTTAGCTGCAGAGTCACCAACTAGAAAAAAAAGTGGAATTAGACTCTAGCCCTTTTTCGAAACAAAGCCTTATCCTGGTCATACTCCAGCCTTTCAACCTAAGCCTTTTGGGTCTCAGATCTGGGCTGCCTTCTGTGGGGCTGCTGCTGGATGTAGAATCCCTGTAGAAAATGTTCACCCTCCCTGCATCCACTGCACGATGCAACATCACGGTGTGAATTTTCCAGCTCCTACTGTTGGGATAAGGAAATTCATATGATATTGTTACTGTGTTACACACAATGATGGGTGCAGGGGCTGGGGGAGAATTCATCATAGGACAGAATTTTTGAAACAGTTTCATGGAAGCCTTAATGTTTAACTGAATTCTCAGCTTTATGCCTCAACTGGCTTCAGAAAAAAAATTTTTTTTAAATCTAAACAAAGGAACCTCCCACAGACCACAAATTCTGACCCATTCATGCCAACGCCATTCCCAAGATTTGGCCCAGACACTAAGCCACCTCCTGGATCAGGTCTGGGGCTTTAAAATGGACCTTCCTGACATCATGAACGGGGTGTGCATTGCAGTCAACAGCCAGGAGTATATGGCGTCCCTTCTGGGAGCCTGGTAGATCCTTTCCATTATATACCCTTTCTATTTGAAGACTAGAGCAATCCAATTCAACCACGGGTCACTTCCCATCACTCAATACTTTTGTTTTATACAGTACTAATAATTTTATACTAATAATTTAGCAAGATGTAGAACCCCCACCACCACCACCACCAATTTACTCAAACCAGTCATTACCTGGAACTCCTTGTTTGGGGAGGGATACTTTGTCACTCTATGTTCTGGTGGTTGTTTTCTAACCAGAACTGTGACTTTCTCATATTTAACAAGGTCATATGAGGATGTATCCAGAAGCCCAGATGACACTGCTGTGCACTATACAGTGGAGAAATCAATTGAACAGAAGTGAAATTTCATAAAAGTCTACTTAATGCTTCAGAAGCCATTCTCATAAATTCAAGGAGAAATAAACTGTAAAAGCAGCACATATAAATTTTGTTGCCTTCCCAGACATTTTAGTGTTATCTGGGGTTCTTCTGAGTACAGATTTGAACACTGTAGAAGACTAAACACGCCCAAGACTACCCAGTCCTTCTCCTTCACCTTCATCCTCCTCCTCTTCCCCAGGAATAAGTGATTCTAGCCATAAGGACTCTCCGCCATGTAAGTGCAGGAGAACCCATGGTTACTCTGGGGGTAAAAAGGAACGACCTCAAAGTCACCATGAATGGGCTAAGGGAACAAGTTTGAGAAAGCCTAGGCCAGCTAGTGATGTCTGGGGCTCTGAAGTCAGCTCGGAGGACAAATCTGGCTCAAGAGAGGAGGACGAGTTGTCAGGAGAGGACACAGGTGTTTCGGAGGTTCTCCAGCAGGGTTCCAGTCAGGGGTCTTACCCAGCCCTACGTAAAGGTGCAGTAACATGCAGTAATGTACCTGTATGTAAAGGTAGGCTTACCATAGTCCCGGATATGGCTGGGACAATCCCAGTATCAGTGCCATCCTCCCGGGCTCTCGGCCGATCTCCTCTTTGTCCCGGCTGGCCAGGACTGCTCCCGCTGCAGTGCTAATGTGCTGCATCTCTTCGTCCCAGCCTCGCGCGCCTGCACGAGGCTGGAAGCACTTTGAAAATGTCCAAGTGAACTTGGACGTTTTTGGAGTGCTTCTAGCCTCGCACGGGCACGCGTCAAGGCTGGAAGTTCTCTGAAAACGTCCAAGTGAACTCGGATGTTTTCAGAGTGCTTCTAGCCTTGTCGCGCACCCACACGAGGCTAGAAGCACTCCGAAAACATCCAAGTTCACTTGGACATTTTCAAAGTGCTTCCAGCCTCTTGCAGGCGTGCGAGCCTGGGCGAAGATGCAGTGCATTAGGGGCTAGAAGCACTCTGCCCGCTAGAAGCACTCCAAAAACATCCAAGTTCACTCGGATATTTTCGGAGAACTTCCAGCCTTGTGCGGAAGTGCGTGTGACGCACCCCCCCTGTGACATCACCTGCCCCGTATCCCTAGACACCCCCCTGTGACATCACTTCCGGCGGATGTCACTTTCACCCCCCCTTCGGGTTCTGGAAAATCTGGTAAGCCTACATAAAGGTGCTGAGGATTGAAAGTTTATGCCATCAGAACCATGGCTGAGTGGGGATTGGACCCAAATCACTACACAGCAGTCATTGCTGGCCAGCAATGGGCCATTCTTGCCATGAAGGACAACCACTTTCTTCTGAGTAACCCAGCACTGCATGGCGACAGCATCTCATTTCCTTAGAGTTAATCAAAGGAGCTAAATTTTCCACTCTCTTTCCTCTGTAGCCTTTTGCTGTGTATAATCAAGCCCACCATTTCAACGTGACACATATTTGTTATGTCTTAAAGTGGCTTCTTTGTTCTACCACATCTGACTCCAGCACCTTGTAAAACCAGTGAATGGAAGAGATCGGAGGCTGTCACTGTTAACAAAGGTGGGTTTGTTCAAAGTTTCATTTGTAAATAATGCCCACAAGCTTCAAGCTCTTTCTCTGTCACCCTCTTGTTCCTCTGGTCTTCCTGGAATTGTTTTAACTACAGAAAGAATAGCAGCAAAAATCTCAGGCAACCTCGTCGTGGTTGCTGGTTTCAATGGAGCAGAAGGAGATGGTATTTCTACTCATTCCCTTTACAGATTTGGCCATATTGGAATACTGATTAACCATGGCCGGCTTAGCCATGAAATGATTCTTGCATCAGGGTGGATGGTGGGAGGAGCGGTGGATTGAGGGTGCCCTTCATCCTGAATCTGCTACTGCCTCCCTCAAGCCCCTCGCAGACACAAACCACAGGGATTTGCGCCTTGCCAAAGGCAAGTGGGAATCAGAGATGTCACTAGGGCGCGCGCTGCCCCAGGGCGGGGCGCGCGCGTCACCCTAGTGACCCCTCCCCCTGACACACCCCATTTACTAATCTTCGGCGCGGCCATAGGTCGTGCCGCGATTTGGGGGGGTGCCCGATAGGACGCTGCTCTGGGCGTCTGACAGGTCGCCGCTCCGGGCGCCCACTCAATCGTTGCAGCAGGCTCGGGGACGTCTTCCCCGGCCGGCTGTCCTGGGTCTTCTGAGGAAGGCCCGCTGCGCGAACGTTATTTATAACGTGTTTAGAACATGCGCAGACCATTCCTGAGGGAAAAGGGCAGCCGTTTTCCCTCAGGAACGGTCTGCACATGCGCTAAACACGTTATAAATAACGTTCGCGCAGCGGGCCTTCCTCAGAAGGCCCAGGAGCGCAGGCCCAGGAGGACGGTCCGAGGCCTTCTCCCGGCCTCGGAGCTTCCCAGGTGACGCGCGGAGCCTCCCGGGTGACGCGCGCAGGGGAGGTGACGCGCGCAGGGGAGGTGACGCACGCGCGTCACCCTTCTGCGCGCGTCACCCTGGGGCGCTCAGCCCCGCGGGCCACGCTACAGTGACGTCTCTGGTGGGAATAGGATCATCATCCCCTCCCTGTGCTCTGTCCTCTCACAGGATTTAAAGTTTAAAGGAACTGTCCAAGGAAGGAGTGCTTTGTGACCCTCTTCCCTCTCTCCATACTTGTGTGGCATTTAAAGGAACGTGTGCCCTTTAAACTGTAAACCCTGTGCAAAGAAATGGCTGTGAGGAGGCAAGGAGCTTTTTCTTCCCCCTACCCCCTCCAGTGCTGCTAGACAGTGGCGTCGCTCTAGGTGGGGCGGAGCTCTAAGTTCTGCTGCGCTCCGACCCACCGTTACACGACTTTCAGGGCAGCGATAGCAACAAGCAGGGAGTCCTGCGCGTTGTTTTCGCTTCTCCGAAAGGCTCCGAAGGTGAGGGGGAGGGGCCGCCTCGTAGTCGTGTAACGGTGGGTCAGAGCGCAGCGTAACTTAGAGCTCCGCCCCACCTAGAGCGACGCCAGTGCTGCTAGAAGAACTGGGAAAAGACTGCCACACTCCACTCACCTCATCCTGCCTACTTGGTGCTTACAACACGCTTACATGTTCGCACAAAGATGGCATTTGGGGTGGGATTGAAGTGGTGTGGGGCCATTTTGGAGGCAGAGAAACGTAAACAAAAGTATGCATGGGATGGAGAGAGTGGATAGAGAGAAGTTCTTTTCCCTCTCACACAACATTAGAACTAGGGGACAACCACTAAAAGTGAGTGGAGTATTAAAACAGACAAAAGAAAATAATTCTTTACCCAGCGTGTAATTGGTTTGTGGAACTCCTTGCCACATGATGTGGTAATGGCACCTGGCCTGGATACCTTTAAAAGGGGATTGGACAGATTTATGGAGGAAAAGTCCATCACAGCTTACAAGCCATGATGGGGAAAAGCAACCTCCTGGTTGTAGGAGTAGGTTTTCTCTGTGCCAGGTGCAAGGGAGTGTCAACGGGAAACAGATTATCTTGTTGGCTGTGTGCTCCCTGAGGCATCTGGTGGGGCCACTGTGAGATACAGGAAGCTGGACTAAATGGCCCTTTGGCCTCATCCAGCAGGGCTT
This sequence comes from Plestiodon gilberti rubricaudatus, assembly GCA_026170595.1. Lineage (NCBI taxonomy): Eukaryota > Metazoa > Chordata > Lepidosauria > Squamata > Scincidae > Plestiodon > Plestiodon gilberti. Next base: position 115,967,667 of record JANXHW010000005.1, read on the forward strand.
CTCTTATGTTCTTAAGTAAAGTGTTGGCTTCACACACTACGGATATTCAGTCTCCTGATTGCTGTTACTGAGAACGTTCCTGCCTTCTGAGACAGGAAGCAATGTGTCCTGCTCCTGTCCTGCCTTCATTCTGATTTGGCTTCAGGACAAATGCTGGAGTGCAGACAGAAGAGGGAAGCAATGCTTCCTATCAGGGTAGGCAAGGAGTGGTGGAAGGAACTTTAGGAAAGAAAAATGCTGCTGTCCTCCTGAAGCAGGGAAAGTGATTGCTGTTGCTGCTGCTACCAGGATTACACAAACAGGTGGTGGCAGTGAAAAAGGTGAGTGAAGGTGGAATGAGCCCTCGCCCCGTAGACAGCCAATGCATGAAGGATTCCTTGGAATCGCACCATGCCCCTCTCCCCACATTTAGTGTTCGTCTCTGCAGGCAAATGTGGGGAGCAGGAGCAGGGGTCAGCACATGCCTCACAAGGGAGGAGGCTGGCGAGATCCCGAGGAGCCCCTCATGTGTTTGTTTTCAACAGAGTAAACACCTGAAGAGGACTACCAGTTCAGGAAACCCCTGAATCCCCCCCAATTCAAGCTGAAAGATTTATTTTCAGAACTTCCAGCTCACCTCTAGAATTTTCTCTGGAAATCATTTCACTGACTGAATTTCCCCCCCCCCCAAAAAAAAAAAAAAACTCCTGAGTCGATTCCAAAGTCCGGTCCGGGCTCCAAATCGGAAGCAGGTTCAAATATTATGAGAGTGGAGAGCTCTCAGAGGTTATTATGAAGAATTATTAGAAAGCTGGTCCTATTCCCACCTCAGCCATGGACTCACTTGGGCCAGCCACTCTCAGGAAGAAAGACAATTCCCTGTAAAGTCTTTTGTAGGTTAAAATGTTACATAACAATAGCGATTCATTCTGCAATAATTTTCTAAACCCTTCACAAAGGGTAATGGACATTATCTCCTCTCTTCTTTAAAGGCCTTTTTTTCTGGCATATAGGATTATTGACACAGCACTTCATAATTTGTTCTCCAACATCCTTTTTTTCCCCCTCTCTGAGCTTTGTGCCCATGAAATTGGCAATGACATTACCAGCTTTGACATTTGCCTGCCTGCAAGAAAGATGGCTACAATAAGAATACCAATAACGGGTAAACATCAATCACAATGATGGTGGGTTGAATGTTCAAACTGAACGCTGGTGTGATACAAGGGAGGAGCGGTATCCTGAGCCACTTTGTACAAGGAGATCGCTACAGCTTTCTAAAAGCACAGAATCACAGGTACCAAAACCTTTGAAATAGGAATAGCAGTGCCAGACAGCGAGAGCCAGGATGGTGTAGTGGTTTGGGAGTCGGACTTAGACCTGGAAGATCCAGGTTCAAATCCCCGCTCAGCCACGAAGTTCCTGGGTGACCTTGGGCCAGTCACTATCTCTCAGCCCCACCTACCTCACAGGGTTGTTGTGAGGACAAAAAGGAGGGGAGGAAATATGTACACCACTCTGAGCTCCTTGGAGGAAGGGCAGTATAAAAATGTGAAAAATAAATAAATACACTGGTTTGTCATTATACGTCTATCCTACCTTTCTTCAACTGTAGAACTCCACGTGGTGTATAATATGGGGGTCCCCCAGGCAATCTCCCATCCGGTCACTGACCATACCCGAAGCTGCTTAGCTTCAGCAAGATTGCTGCATTATTATGAGACTTCACACCATGCCCTGAGAGGCTTGGGCTGCTCCTAAATCACTGAATTCTTCACAGAGTCATCTACCCATGACTCCTTGGAGAAAGCATGAAACGGAAAGCATACATGCTGAACCATCGGTAAAAATAGTTTTGCTGCATTAGACCAAGACTCAAGAACATTCTGTTCCAACAATGGCCAGGCTATGGAAGCTCAGAATCTGAGCATGACGACAACGCCCCCCACTCCCTTGCTTGCCCCTCCCATATCTGGCACTCAGAAGCATACACTCTCCAAACATGTGGATTTCATAATTAATAGCCATTGAGAGACCCACAAATTTGACAACGCCCTTTTAAAGCCATCTAAGCAAGTGGTTCTCATCACATTTTGCGGGAGTGAATTATTATTACAAATGTTTACATACTGGCTTTCAACAAGAACATTCACAAAGCAGTATACCCGTATTGTCCTGAGTATTGTCCTGAGGCTTTCTCAAGACGCACCTGACTATAAGACGCACCCTTATAGTTTGGTGCTATTAAAAAAATTTAATTAAATCACTGGCATTAAATTGCAACAGCCTGATTATAAGATGCACCCCTAGTTTAAAAACTTAAATTAGGAGAAAAAAGTGAGTCTTATACTCAGACCAATACGGTATATAGCAAAATAAAGAAGGGGGGGGGAGAATGGTTTCCTTACTCAAAGAGGCTCACAATCCTAAACAAAAATGGAGAGAGATCAGCAAACAGCCACTGGGGGGGGAGCTATGCTGGAAGGAATAGGGACAGTTCTCCCCTTGCTAAGTGTAAGAAAACCATCACTTCAAAGGTGCCTCTTTGCCCAGTAACGCAGGGGGAAACACACTGTGTATTGTGAGATTGGCCCCACTCCTTCTGGATAACACAAGGGACATTTACATGGGTGCTGTGTGAAGTGATGCTGTGTGGATCATGTGAGTGAGCCTGGGCCAAGCTGTGGGCACAGTATGGCACTCTCCGAAGATCGCTGAATGAAGCGTCATTTGATTTCAGATCATACTGCTATCCAAATGGTATGTGACAAGGGTCCCCCCCCCCCCACGAAAGCAGGAGCATGGAATGGAAATGGGTTGATAAACCAGCTCGGCAGGAAGTTGTGGGTAATTGCATACTGACTTGCATCTAAATTTATCTGGCTAATGAACACTTTCCTTCATAAGTAAGGTAATCCGAGGTCTTTGCTGTCCTGAGTCATTGTCACATGTCCCTACAATCCAATGACTTCTGATAAGGTTATACAATTGCAGAGGCCAAATATGGCTTTTTTTGGCCCTAATTTGTCTCTATTTAAAAGCCAGATTTGGCGACCCTCCCTACATTTATGTATTTACTATTGCATTTAAGGATTTCAGTATCACCTTTATACCCTCATCGTTCTTTAAAGTGGCGAACAACATAAAATTGTTCTACAACATAAAAATATCTATGAAGATAATATAAATTAAAACAAGCCAATATAATCAGCAGCACAATCCTACCCAGCCACTGGCGTCGATGAGGGGAAGCGCGCGGGGCGGGCCGCCCAGGGGCGACGCGCGCACAAGGGCGACGCGCATCCCTCCCAGTACTCACATTTTCGTTGGAGCTGGGCCCGCCCGCCCTCGCGTCCGTTTGGCTCTGAAATGAGCCGAAAACGGAGCGGGGAGGGTGCTCTGCTCCTGCGCGTGACGTCACGCGCGGGGGCGGAGCCTCTCCCTTAAGGGCGACGCGCGCCCCCGCTCTGGGGTGTCGCGCGTCGTAGCGACGCGACTGCACCCAGCTCCTCCACTGGTGCAGCAGTGGTAAGAACATAAGAACATAAGAAGAGCCCTGCTGGATCAGGCCAAAAGCCCATCTAGTCCAGCTTCTTGTATCACACAGTGGCCCCACCAGATGCCTCAGGGAGCACACAGCCAACAAGATAACGTGTTTCCTGCTGCCACTCCCCTGCACCTGGCACAGAGAAAACCCACTTCTAAAACCAGGAGGTTGCTTATGGCTTGTAACCTGTGATAGTCTTTTCCTCCATGAATCTGTCCAAACCCCTTTTAAAGGCATCTAGGCCAGGTGCCGCCACCACATCCTGTGGCAAGGAGTTCCACAGATGAACTACACACTGGGTAAAGAAATATTTTCTTTATGGAAGGCAGAATGGGAGGCTTTGGAAGGGAAAGGTGATTTAAATTCCCTTTACATCCCCCTCTAAAGGGAATTTAAATTCCCTTTCCCTCCCAAAGCCTCCCGTTCTCCCTCCACCGCTGCTGCACCAGTGGAGGAGCTGGGTAGGATTGTGCTGTAAGTCAGAATACAAGCAGTAGCCATACAACTCAGCAAACCAAACAGAAGAGCAGTGACTTCACAAAACAATTAAGCCATGGGTCCAACAAAAAACAAGGTCATTTTAACATTATCTGGAGGGTGGTGATGGTGGTGGCAAGGCAGGTCTCAAAGGCCACAGCCTGGGTGTAGCCACAGAGAAGGCCCTGTCGTGACTCAGCCTATGGTTGGATCTGGATCTGGACCTTCCCAGCTAACCTCAGTGGCAAGGCAGTTTACAAATGGATTCTGGAAGTCCGTCAGGTCGTAGTTAGTATTAACTCCAGAAAAGGTATGTGGACTTAAGAATTGGCTTCACTTTATTTGAAAAACAAACGGGGTTTGACTAGTCCTGCTGGATCAGGCCAAAGGCCCATCTAGTCCAGCTTCATGTATCAATAAGTCTCTAATCTGTGCTGGGTTTTTTTTATAAATAAATTTTTATAAATAAAAAATAGGCCTGATCCAGCTAGGCTAGGGATCATATTTGCACAGAGGTAGGCTGCAGAGTGTGTATCCTTACCTGGATGGGATATGACACGTGCTAGTATGTACAGTATGCGATTCTGAAGTGCAATTGGCAGAAACGTAAGAGAGAGCTTTCTGCATGTCTATGCCAAGCCTGTGGAACTCCCTGCCCAGTGGGATCCCTCTGCCTTTCTGATGACATTCCAACAACATCTGAAATCTTTTTTTAAAAAAAAAAATTCTGACAGGTATTTGCCCTGCTGCATATGTGATAAATTTATTTTTCTCCTGGCTGTGAATTTTAATGTAGTTCCCTGGGTGGATATCAGCTGTCTCTTAGCTGTTGGCTTGGAAGTGCGCGCGTTTCTCTTTTTGTTTCAGATATTGTTTTTAAGAAATTGTTATAAGCCCCACCTCATGGAAAGTTGGGATATAAATGCTTTTAACAAGTAACATAAATGAAAATTACCCAGCCCAACGCAACAGTTAGGGCAACCCACTCATAGGCCCCACAGATAATTAATGAATACACAAATCTGCTGGTTTGGTCTGTTCCACTACTCCCCACCCTAAAACAAAATTGTTGCTTCTTTATCATAATCTAGTACAGCGGTTCTCAAAAAAAAAACCCATGACGCACCTGCTCCCTGGCGGAGGGCGCTGCAAGCCACCTCATTCTCCCATGGTGGGCCTCCATTGGCCTCTGCAGGCCTCCAGAAGACCTCCAGAAGCAACCGGAAAAGACTTCTGCAAACACAGAAGTAAATCGGAAGTCACTTTCCAGTCGCTTCTGGAGGCCTTCTGAGGCTGAGGCCTGGCGCAGTCTGGGAGTGACCTCCAATTGCGTTCGGAGGGCTCCAATTTGGAGCCAACCAGACATAAGGGGTGGGTAGGAGAGCCTAACTGGCGACTCACCGGACATTGGGCCGTGACCCACCAAGAAGTGCCGATCTGCTACACTGATGTCCCACCTTTCTTCAGTGACAAAACTCAAGGATCCAAAGCATCTCCCATCAGACCTGAATCTGCTTCACTTCAGCAAGGTGACGGCATCATAGCCTAGGCCACCAGACCGCATGTCCTACAACCAGTGTGTCTGATCAGACTGCATGCACACACAAGGCCACACCTGCATGCTTGCACAGCTGGATCAGGGCCATATAGTTTTTGACTGGGGCAAGAAACTCTCATTGCAAATGACCTGTGTGTGTGCATATTTCATTGGGTGACTCCAGGTATATATTCTCTGTTGTGCCACACAGTCTCACCTCTGTGTCCTAAAGTAACTCTCCTTGCCACTGTCTAGCAACATAAGCTGCCTTCCAAGAACAAAAAAATGTCTAGAAATGTTCAGATAGGGATGCTATTAAAATAGTTATTTGGTGTATACAGCAATTTACCATCATTATCTGTCAGTAATACAACAACCCTGGGGAGATAGGTCATTATTATAAGTGTTAAATGGAGGAGAAACACGTGCTGAAAAGGACAATACTTGGCCTTAAAGGCCGACCCACACCGCACGATTTCCGGCGCATCCCAGACGCGCGCGGAGCTATGCTGAGCTGTGTGGTCACCATTCCGGAAGAGAGCAGCTGAATGCGGAGCAGTTGTGCTCTCCCGAGTTCCGGCACAAGCAAAATTGTTTGTTGCCCATCTTTGAGGGGGCGGGTACGCGAAGCTACTGCAGCCACCAATCGGATGAGAGGGCGGGATGAAAGGGGTTGTCAATCAATCGGAACTCACTTGAGTCTCCGATTTCTCTTGGATCCATTTCTCCTTCTCACAAAAGTTAGCAAGATTAATTCTATTCCCGGCACAAATTGTTTTGTTAGTTTTCTCTCCTTCCTGCTCTCTCTCTTCTCTTGTGTATCGGACCACACTTGTGCTTAGCGAATCACCGCTGCGCTTTCTAAGAAAGCGGGACAACAGGAGGGACTATTCACTGGGAGACACTCGTGGAGACGAGGTCAGTGTGCGGAGGCGAGCGGCCAGGCACCTACGCTCGTTCGCCTCCGCGCCAGAGCTCGTGCAGTGTGGGTCGGCCTTAAGCTGCCAAGCAAATGCATGACTCAAGAGGAACATGATCCCGGATGACAGAGAATTAAGGCAGAAAAGTTGTTTTGTTAGGAATGGAAAAGCCTGGCTAGGTAAGCCACAACAGCTGTGATCCTAAACACATTTCCCCAAAAGTAGAGGTCCCTTCACTCTTCCTACACGGAGGATTGCAAGTGCATGAGTTGAGTTCTGCTTGAAACCCACATTGAATTTGTCAACTGAAATGAATGCAGATGTGTCTCTTTCGCAGTGTGTATATGCGATGGGAAGCCACAATGATTGGTGACTTGAAGCTGCGTGTGCAGGTGGAAGAACAGATGCATGCATGTCATACATGAAATGACATTTAGGGTTAAGTTGAGATTCACATAATCGTAAAAGAAATACATGTAAAGCTAATCTGAGCCTGATAAACAGTACATACAAATACAAATAATTGTAATGATGAGCCACCCTGATGACCCATATAGCCTGGGCAAAAGGGCCTGAGAAAATGTTCTTCAGTAAACAAAGGTGATCCATCTCTGCCAGACTTATAGCTCTATACTAGTTTAGAGGGGGACCAGGATTTTAAAGACAGTTGAATAAACTGGCTTTCATCAGTCCACCCAGCCAATCAACAGGGCAAGGGCGGGGCCTGAAAGTGCTACAAAAGAGAAGGAAGCAGTAACTTTTTTTCATAGATGGGGAGGCCAGTTCTTGAGAGGGAGTTCAGGGCATTTTCTTTAAATTGCTAAAGACAAGTAGGGTGGCTAGAATTTTGATTTGCTTTTACTCATCATCAGTGAGAGTAGAGGGAGATTCTAATGTAATAGTGGAGCTTCTTGCTAGAAGGAAAACAGTGACCTCTTGATATCGGGGTTATATTAGACTAGAAATTAGAATTAGAAATTAAACTGAAGCCTGCTTTTTGTTTGTAGGGGAAATTCTTTGTCTCTGGCAAAATTTTGGCTTGCCTACTCTTTTCTGGGAGGGGGGAGAGGAAATGTATCAGTTGCTTCAAAGATCTTTTCTAGGCAAAACTGTTTGAGCAAGGGCTTTCTTCCAAATCTTAGTTAGCTTTGGGAGGCAATGGTAATTGGTTGCCTAGGAAACAAAATTACTGCTCTTACAGGCATTCCTTCAACTTAGAGCAACTTCAGAGAGGGGTAACAACTGAGCTTGTTGATGCAAACAATACAGGTGGGCCCCCATATCCTCGGATTTGCTATCCACAGTTTCAGTTATCCACGGATCACGCCCCCCCCCCCCCGTTTACTTTTTTCCCAGTAAGCTTCGTTTCTTTTGGTCCCGTTGAGTCCTTAGAGGTACGGCCGAAAAGTAAATAGTTAAAAAAAATGGCTTGCCCCAATGTTTCTGGAATTTTTTTGTGGGAAGTAGACAGATGGACCTATGTTTTAAAACAATTGTCAGAGTTCTAGGGTCACCCCACTGACCCCCCCCCCAGAGAAGCAAAGATCACTGTTTTTAGGGAAAATGATGCCCTGGAATTGGGGGGCTGGCCCCCCCTCCTCACTGAAATTAAAAATGAAACTCTGGCTTTGTTTTCATGGCCAGGGCCCTGGCTTTTGAATCCACCTTGTTTGGAGCACCTCATGTGCAGGGGAGCAGCTGTACACAGCTGTACACACGCGCAACATTAGGTGTACCTCAAAGGACTCAACGGGACTTTATGGGTAAGCGTTGCTGAAACAACTCACTGGCCTTTTACATGCAGAAAAAGAACCAAAGCTGCGTATTTCAAGAATTTAAAGTGCCATAAAAACGAAACCCTTGAAGGTAGGGACTTGAAACTTGAGGTACACTTAGGTGAGACATCCCCCTAAACACCTCTAAAGCCCTGGAGCTGTGTGTTAAACACAACTATGTTTGTTTGAGCATTTTTGTGCTGAACTCACAACAAAATCTGCATATTTCAAGAATTTAAAGGGCCATAAAAAAATTCCTTGAAGGTAGGGACTTGAAACTTGAGGTACACTTAGGTGAGACATCCCCCTAAACACCCCTAAAGCCCTGGAGCTGTGTGTTAAACACAACTATGTTTTTGTTTGAAATCTTGTGTTTTCAGGTCCATGCTTTACATAGGAGTAAATGGACGAGTTGAGTTGACCTTAAGTCCCGTTGAGTCCCTAAAGCACCGCCTGTAGACCAGGCACTGGCGTCGACGGGGGGAAGCGGGGGGGCGGTCCGCCGGGGGGCGTCGCGCGTATAGGGGTGACGCGCGATGCCCCTTACTTACAATTTCGCGGTGCATGTGGGCCCGCCCGCCCTCCCTCGCCTCCATTTGGCTCCAAAATGAGCCGAAAACGGAGCGGGGAGGGCGCTCCGCTCCTGCGCGTGACGTCACGTGCGGGGGCGGAGACTCCCCCTTAAGGGTGACGCGCGCCCCCGCTCAGGGGTGTCGCGCGTTGTCGCGACGCCACTGAGACCAGGTGCAAGGTACACCTGCGAAATTTTATGCAGGTGATTGTTTCTACATGGGGGTCCCTTACACATGTGGATCACACTGACATTTGGGAAGTCTGGGAAAGTCATACCGCGGGACCAAACAAACAGGAGAAGCAGCCTCTGGCTGCTTATTGCAGAAAAGTAGAACGAGACTAAGTTCCAGAGAGGCTCTGCAAGGTTAACAAAAACCTTGCAGAGCCTCTCTAGGACTTAGTCTCGTTCTACTTGCCTGCAATGGAGGCTGCTTCTCTGTTTGTTTTAAGGAAGAAACAAAGCTTGCTGAAAGAAAAATAAGAGCTGGGGGGGGAGTATGCCTGCCTGCAGGGGAGGCAGGGTGGGGGGACCTCAGGAAACCATGGAGGGGGTGTTCGCTCTTATCCACGGTTTCAAGTATCCACGGAGGGGCCTGGAACATATCCCCAGCGGATATGGGGGAGTACTGAATAGAGAGTTCTTGCTTTGGGGTCTTGAACATTAGCAGATGTGAGAATGAGATCAACTACAATATGTCAAGCAAGACAAACTATGGGATTTTTTTTCTTCTTTTTTAGTACAGAGATTGAGATGAAAGTACTTTTGGTAGGGCTTCTCTGCAAAACTACCAAGTGCCAGCTGCCATGACTTTCCCAAAATCTTTATGGGCCCATGAGAAGGTTTCAAAATGAGTGGTGTAAGAAGATTGCCTTGAAGGCTACGGGGACAAATGTGGTTGATCTCTTTCAAAACAATAATGGGTGTGAAACTGATGTATTTTACTTGAGAGCAGAATTGCACCGCAATCAGAAGGGCTTGTAGGCAGGACTAAGGCAATTGAAAAATTGCAGGAAACAGCATGGATGAAGGTAGTCTAAAGTGGCAAGATCCTTCTGAGCATTTGTAGATTACTGTGTTCAGAATTCAACTCCCTCCTTCATCTCTGTAATGCAACAACTTGACAAATTAGACTTCTGAGGATCTTCTGTATGCTTAAGAATAAATTGGATAAGATTGAGTGGGTCTTGCTTTGGAGTATACCTGTATTGGCTTATTCTGCAGCCTACATGCTACTTTCCCACAGATAGTAGATTCTTGGGTTGGATTGCCTCTTACTTGGTACTAAGCATCCTTCCAACATTTTTCAGTCTAAGTTGAGAGAAAACTTTCATGGCCAGCTACAATCTTCATAGATTTAATATTTACAGGTTTAAAAGCCATGTAAAAAAATTTCCATACAGTTTAAAAAATATACACATAAAAATCGTTTTAAAATCAACATAAAAGCACGTTAAAAACAATTAAAACAATCAATCATGCAATTCAAAAAAACAACACTGTTTGGCAACATTTCGTCCACCCAAAACTGTGGACCTCTTCAGGCCAAAGCTGCAGTGAGCTGCCAGGATGTTAGCTGGATGTGCCACAGCCTTCCATTGAAGAAGCGAAAAAGCACAGGAAACTGCAGATGCGTAGCCGGAAAGAACTAATTAGCAATGGAAATATCACTCTCCACCATAAAGTGGAGAAGGTTGCCGCAGTGGGTCTGGGCCTGTGGGGCAGCTGCCTGGGTATGGAGTTTGGGTTCTTTTCCCGGGGTTTGGCCTCTTCCCTGGGAGGGCATGGGTGGCTGTCTCTGGCTTGGCTGGGCCTCCCAATCCCTTGCCCTGCTCGGGCTCCCAGCCTCCTCCTGAGGGAAGTTTAGGGGACTTTCGCCCCTTCAGGGCTGGGTTCAGCTCCAATATAGGTGGAGGGAGGTCTGGCCGGTTCCCTCACAGCTCTCTTGGAGCTCTCCCAGCCAGCCTCCTGCCGGCTGCCCAGGCCCATTTGAGGTTTCCCGCCGGGTTGGGCGGCCACACCCCTTCCAGTCGTGTTCCTGGCGCTAGGCCTTGCACAGCCAGTCCAGGCTCACTTGGGCGGCTCCCTGCAGTGGCAGAGTGTGCTGGGGAGGCCACCGCCACCCACTATTTTGGAGCGTGGGGGCTTCACAGTGAGCCATGGTCCCAGGAGCAGTTTGGCCCTGCCGCGCTAATCGCAGCTGTGGGGTGACAAATACCAAAGCTGCAGTGCCACATGTGGGCTGGACAGTCATCCTTGTGGGCCACTTTGCAATGAGTCCCTTTCTCCCAAGAAAACGTCTCTGGCTCTCTTGCCTGGCTTCCCTCTCTTGAATGAGCTCAGGCTACTATCTAGCTCCTGGGGCTTTCTTCAAAGTCTCTTCCACCTTTTCAACCCTGCTTGGATCACTGGTCTTCGCACTATCACCCTTGCATCTCAAACTCCATTGTTCCCATTGGTTAGAATGGCTGTCATTCTCACTGAGACAAAGAGTGCTGTAATGAATTGGTGCTAAAGAAAGCAGCATTATGGAAGGTACGACTGTGTTGGAAAGGCTATAAATAAGTCTGCCTCACCTTGGTTGCATCAAAAAGAACTTCGTATCTGCAAATAAGTCTTATAATTTGATTGGCTTTAAGAGGTCTTGGTGTTTAGTAAACAAGTTATATTTTGTATGCTGATAGTTTTAAAAATGTACGAAATAAGTAATGTCATCAATTTGGATGGTTTCAAAAGGATCTTGGCCTTGAGCTCTAGCAAATAAGGTGTCTTGTAATTAGACTGGATCTTGAATCATTAAATTTATTATCCTTGCTTGACACACAACTGAATAATGTGCAGTAGATAATCTCTTAATATTTAGGTATATAAATTTGTCTGGATATTTATAATGTAAGATTGGAAATATTTATTGGGAAAGGGGGGAAAGGGGAAGGACACAGATCTCGCAAGACCATGCCAGGATTCTTATGTCTTCCTCTGTTGTGCTCTCACCAGGGCAGGTGGACAAGCCTAAAAAGAAAAAGGTATAGTCCTTGCCCTTGTTGCCACTCCCACTTTGGTGTGCCCTCCCCATGGCAACCTTGCTGGTGATGACTTCATTGTCACCTGTGACTTTGGAAGTATCCAGAAAGAACTGTTCTAGGTAGCCCAATGTTCCTTTCTGTTCTAGGTAGCCCTAAACTGTTCTAGGTAGCCCAATGTCTTTCCAAGGGGTGGGGTTCTTCTCACCAAGGCAAAGCTGCTCTCTTGCTGGCTCCCTCTGGTGGTGCTGATGCTGGGGGAGATGCATGACAAAAACCTTCCCCAAACAGGCAATCTACACCATGTTTTTGCTGTCTACAGACCATGGGTGTTTTTGGAAGCACTCCCCACCTGGACACCTTAGATTAATTAGTTCCCCTTTTCCACTCACAGGTCAGGTAGTCCAAGTTTGTGAGCCACGTCAAAGTCCAAAAGCCAGTCAGGATCCTCAAGTTAGTCCACAAAAGCTAAGTCAGAGTAGGTCAGTGAGCCAGTCCAGGGGTCAGTCCATAAAGGCAAGTCAGGGTCAATCCACAAGCCGGTCTAGAAGTCGGTTCACAAAGCCAGGTCAGTTCTCTCTCTGCAGTCTCCTCCACCCCTTTTCTCCAAACTTACTCCTTCAAGTGGGAAATGTGTAAAACCACAAAATCACCCTGTGCCTACAGATGAGGCTGTTTGTTGACAACACATTTTATTTATACTACAAAGTGTTTGTTCATTCTAAGACACACAATGTTCTTCCGTACTATCTTTGCATAAAATTTATTTTTGTTGAAGGCCATCATATGCTTTTAGCTCTGTAACATCAAGGGGCTTCCACACTTCATTTGCATTTGAATTGCTCTCATTCCACCCTTGGAACGTGTGTCTTGCCTCTCTGTTAGTTTTCCTTACTGATGTGTTTTGAAGATTCTCTGCCAGGAAAAAGTTAAGAAGTTTCCCAATTGCATCTTTGTGTGCCACACCGTGGCCCAGCACATTCACGTATGTTGGTCTTGGATCTATGACCAGCTTGTTGTGGAATTCTAGACCATGTTCTATTGCTGTTGCCTTTCACATAAATCCTTGGCTCTAGTATTCTCACTGGCAACACCCATGGGCACAGCTACTGCAGCATAGCCTGGCACCCCCCCATGCTGACTTGGAAAACACCTCCCAGCACATACGGATACAGATGTTCCAGCACACAAGAACAAGGTGGCCCATTCAGCCTCCTACAAAAAGGCACCTTGTGTGTCAGCCACATGCTGCAGGGAGGATGGCCCCACATGGCAGCAAAACCCTGGCAGATGACAATGCCCAGACACAGCTGGGGCAGGCCACCCCGCCTGGGTGAAGGGCGGGGGTGACGCGATCTCCCCTCAAGTCTTCAGCCCTTACCCATTATCCCGACAAGGCCCAGAGTGGAGTGTAGCGCTCCGTGATTGGATTTTTTTAATTTATTTTTTGCATCATTTTTGCAACTTAGGGCCCTCTCACCTGCCCTTGCCTCTGTTTGGCTCCGAATCAGAGCCCTCCGGAAGCCATTGGTGGTGACGAGATGATGTCATCACATCACCAACAACCTATTTTGTGCCTGCACACTGGGCACCTTCAACCCTGGGGAAAACAATGCCCACCAGCTGTGTCATCATGGATAGCCATGCTCTGCGCCCTGGCCAATAATGCTCAAGGGCCAGTTATTCTCCACCAAGAGACAGTTCTGCTCTTGGATCAGGGTGACTTGACATCCACCAGGGCCCACTCCTGCTGTGACATGTCTTCACTGGCAAGTGGGATGGCAGCCAGCTGCTGGTTGATCCTGGCCAGAGCCTGTGCAGTTCTGTCTGCACTCCAGCATTTGTCCTGAAGCCAAATCAGAGTGAAGGCAGGAGCAGGACACATTGCTTCCTGTCTCAGAAGGCAGGAACGTTCTCAGTAACAGCAATCAGGAGACTGAATACCTGTAGTGTGTGAAGCCAACACTTTACTTAAGAACATAAGAGGAGCCCTGCTGGATCAGGCCAAAGGCCCATCTAGTCCAGCTTCCTGTATCACACAGTGGCCCCACCAGATGCCTCAGGGAGCACACAGCCAACAAGATAACCTGTTTCCTGTTGTCACTCCCCTGCACCTGACACAGAGAAAACCTACTTCTAAAACCAGGAGGTTGCTTATGGCTTGTAACCTGTGATGGTCTTTTCCTCCATGAATCTGTCCAAACCCCTTTTAAAGGCATCTAGGCCAGGTGCCATCACCACATCCTGTGGCAAGGAGTTCCACAGATGAATTATATGCTGGGTAAAGAAATATTTTTTTATCCGTTCTAACTCTCCCTCCACTCAATTTTAGTGCATGTCCCCTGGTTCTGGTGTTGTGTGAGAGGGAGAAGAATTTCCCTCTATCCACTCTCTCCAACCCATGCATAATTTTATACGTTTCAATCATGTCCCCCCTCAACCGCCTTTTTTCTAGACTGAAGAGCCCCAAATGCTGTAGCCTTTCCTCATAAGGTAGATGCCCCAGCCCACTAATCATTCTGGTCGCTCTCTTCTGCACCTTTTCCAGTTCCACTATATCCTTTTTGAGATGCAGCAACCAGAACTGGACACAATACTCCAGATGCGTCCTTACCATCGATTTGTACAATGGCATAATAATATTGGCCGTTTTATTCTCAATCCCTTGATATGTGTCTGCTCAATGTGGCCCCACAGACCAGCTGCAGCAGCGGGCAGCAGCTGAGTGGAATGCAGTTCATGGCAATATGTGGGGGGGGGGCTCCACTCAAGTCACCAGCTGGCAGGGATCCTGCCACCATCTGGGCTAACTGGCATCTCAGCTAACACCAGGGCTGGCTCCTCGGCTGACATCCATGGTGGCAGCTGGGTGGGGAAAGCTTGGAGCCCCAACCAGTTCTGCAGGAAGAAATGGCACATCTAGCCAGTCAGGGGAGCTGAACCCCCTTCTGCTTCCTCCTGGAACACAATGGACTTGGGGACAGGCTCGGAGTCAGAAGGTAACCAGGCTCACTCCCACCCGGAGAGATGCTCACCGTTGCTTGTGTCCGGGCCAGCTGAGAAGGGCACATGTGCAGGCAGTGGCAGGGTGGGTCCAGCTGCTTGTTTGGGCCCCAGTTTGAGGCAGGCAGCTTGTGTGGGTAAGTAAAGTACAATCAACAAACTCGGGGGATGTCTGCAAATCAAGAAACAGCTAGGGAATGATCAGGGAATGTCTCAAAAAATCAAGAAACCACTAATGCGAAGATAATAGCACTACCCAGAGTTGCTCTGTTAGAAAATTACTTAGGATTACTTAATAGCAGTATTGCCATGTCTCTTATTGTTAGTAAATTTGCTTAACATTGGAATCCAAATTTTGTCAATAAAGGCAATCTCCACTTTCCTGTTTAGCAAATCTTCCTGTTTCCAGTTTATCGTTTTTTACCAGCCATGGCTTTTAATCCCGTAAATTTTATTCATTCTAAGATTATCATTGCTGGCCATGAAAACTTGAAATCGTATGTCACACAGATTGTTGAATCAGTCTTCTAAGCTAGTGAAAGAGCCCTCCAGGGCACAATCCTGTGTAACTCTTGCACCGGTGTAACAGTAGATCCCCCAGTGTAAGAGCACTAATGCCAGTGTAACTTGCCGTATGCTGACGGACGCAGGATGGACACCAGCGTACCCCCTCTCGGACGCCTCACATGCACAGTTCGGAAACAGAACAGACACCAGCACAACTCCGCCAGCGCAGGGGGCTTTCCAGGGGCATCTGAATGCCCCCAGAATGCCCCCTGCGCCGGCAGAGTTGCGTCTGTGTCCGTTCTGCGTCTGAACTGCACATGTGAGGCGTCCAAGGGGGGTTATGCTGGTGTCCATCCTGTGTTCATCAGCATACAGCAAGTTACACTGGCATAAGTGCTCTTATACCGGGGGATCTACTGTTAAAACCGGTGCAAGCGTTACACAGGATTGCAGCGCCAATCTGGTATCAGGCAGTTGGACATATAGGAAGAATCTGTTCTTAAAACAAAAGCCTTGGCAGTTGCTGCATTGTTTTCTTGAATTTCTACATGATGTAACCTTTTCACTTTTGCAGGGGTCTTAGAGCAACCCAAATGTTAATTAACTTGTTGAAAAGCCTAGCAAATTCAGCATATCTACAATAGCTTTCTGCCAAACACCGACAAAGGAATCCAGTAATATAAGAAACCATTCTAGGAAGATTTAAAAGCAATATATGCAACCAATTTAATTATATATAATAATTAATTTCATAATTTCAACCCTTAAAGACATGAAGGGTTGAGGGATAGTCAACGCCCACCTCAAGAATGGAAAAAATGGAGAACTGTTTCATTAGGAGCAGATTTGTTTTCACAACCATGTTTTAGCACCGAGACCCACTTTTTAAAATGACACTCTATCGGGACCCACCTAGCTTTACGAGACTTGAAAAAAAGGGGATCTAGAAATAAAGAGAGAAATATATTTATTTACAAGTAAAGAGTTCAGCTGCTTGCAGGGCACTTAGCAGCTATCTTGAAAACTGCAGGAGTCCAGCTCGTTGAAGGGCAATTAGCAGCTATCTGATTTTTGAATAGCCTCAGGGCTTGAGGCAATTACTTATCTGATCTTTCCATCACCTGGGACCCACCAAAAATCAGGCCGTGACCCACCAAGTGGGTCCCAGCCCACAGTTTGAGAATCATCAGTGTACTAAAGCCTTTTTGGGCGTTTTAAATTTATGCTTCCAACTTTCACTACACAGTCAAAGTAGTAGGAAAAAGCATATAGATGTAATCTTATTTATATTCAATAAATGTAAAAAGATGAATATTGGCAGGGGTGGGGTAAGCAGTCTCCTGGGGCCTGTATTCTATTTTTCATCTGTATAATCAGAACCTTGAAAATCTACTGCCCCAGTAATTAGCTCCCTGCACCATTTATTCTCCCTACTATTTTGTTTTTCTCCCTGTGAGCTTTTCTAATCTGTTGTGATGCTGTTTCAAGGCCCTCAGTTAGTTTTATCAAACTGAGAAGCCTATTTTCTGGGCTGTAATTCACGTCACTTTGAGAATTCTAGGAAAACCACAACAGGTAGAGTATACTTGGAAATTCAGCGAACTCTTGAAACTTGGAGTGAAGACAATGTTTTTGTGGAGCAGGGATATAGTTTAGCAGTTCCCTCCCCATGTTTGTGTTGCGGAATTTTTAAGCAGAGAATAGTTAATAATGGAGGACCAGGAAGACTGGTGAACAAGGAAAAAGTATGGGTTTATTTGTTACGCAGCGCAGTGGACAGCACCCCAAGAGGGGCACTGACCCTTTGCTACAAGTGAGAACAGTTTTTATACATTTCCAAGCAGAACATCACATGGTTGCTGAGAATGTGCATAGTCACAGAGTCATACAGGAAAAACAAGAGACTTTGGATTTACATTTTACAGAAGACAATAGGAACAATAGTGGGCTGAGCTAGTCAGAGGACTCTTGATGGTCCGATCCTTGAATCCAGGGGGACTTGATTGAGTTAGCTCTGAGAGTCTCCCTGCATCCAGAGTCAGCCTAATGTGTATGCTCTCCTTGAAAGGAGGAAAGATTAAGTTGCCAAATGTGAGGTTTTTCCTGTGACCTGGGGAGGCAGATATGAACAGAAACCAGGAAAATATTTTTCTGCATCATTTGATAGAAATATACTTTTTTTCCCTCTCCCCTATCATGCTCTGAAAAATGAAGCAAAGAACTTTCACCAAAGATCAGCTGTAGCCAGTGCCATCTGGGTAGTGCCTATGATTCTGCCATCCACTACTGTGGTTTGCTGCTATCAATAAATACACAGGAACAGAGGGCAGTTAAGGTTTCAAAAGAAAATACTTGACAATCATAGGCATCTTTTGAGACATCAAGAGGTTTCGACAGCTTAGGAACAGAGGGTGCTGTTCCCTCTGTGGAAGTAAAGGGGGGCTTCAGCAATGGCTGCCCACCAGTCATGGCCAGCTCAGGAGGCTGGAGGCTGCTCCTTCGATGGTCAGGAAGAGGGAGAGACATGTGGGAGAAGGGAGGAACGCCACACCTCCTATGGGTACCTCCAGAGGACCAGGTAAACGATCTCGGGCATCTGGACAATACACTGCCCTTCAGAGTCCTGCTGGCGACATCACACCTACATTCCAACAATTTTCAGTGGATACCTGAACGTTCTGACCTAACTGCTCTTAGCCATAGACTTAAATGAAAGTCACACAACTTTTGCTCACCTTCTGGTTTCTTTAGACTCTATTCCCCATCCCTTCCCCACGACTGGTATATGAGCCGCCCATAGAAAACAATGGAAACATCCAGGAATGTAGTGTAGCTGGGATTAGGCAGTGCAACTTCTACCCCAAAGAAGGGTAGCCAGAAAAATGGGACGCCCACTCTCCAAGCAATAAGGAACATTTTTAATTTGTTCTTTGTTATCTCTGTATGTCATATGTCACACAGTCCTATTACCGAAAAGCTCTTTAGGAGACACTTAGAAGTATCTACTTCAGCATACCTAGGGAGCCCTCAATTATGTAGACCCCTCCCCACGCACACCTGTGTTCTACTCTCTTTCTTTCTAAATGCCATTTCAGCATTCTGTGGTTTCTGGGGATCACTGAACATGCACAGCTTGCAGCAGGCTGGTTTCTTTACCTTTCCTTTTTTTCTTTTAACTTACAAACATACCTGCTTGTGCATACATACACACACCCCGCACATACACACACAAATCTTGTTTTGGGGTGGCCCATTTCATGTATAAACTGTAATAAGTACTCAACCACCTGAGTTCACTGTTAGTATATACAAGAGTGACCTACATCAAAATGTGGCGGTATACACATTTTCCTGGGAGTAAGTCCCACTGGACTCCATTAGGTTTACTTCAGAATAAACAGGTTTTGGACCACACTGTTGGGTAGCAGGGACTTGGTGGGAGTCCTCAGCACTGAACAGCCATTAATGCAATCTGTTTTTATCAGTCACCTGGTTTCCAATCTTGCCATCTTTCTCATGGTGCCCAAACAGTCTGTGTTTGCCTTGTTTTCAATATTTCCATCTGGGTATGTTTTTCTCTGTCTTTACCTTACTTAAAATCTTGATAGAGTTGTCTGTTTTTTTCTGTTTCTTTGTTTAAATTGTTGACAGTTCTGTGTGTGTACCAAGATCGAAACATGTTCATCGGGATTATAGTCATAAAAAACAAAAAGCTTCAAAATGTTCAGAACATGTAATATTAAAAATATGACTTTGTAAATCTTTTTAAAATTACGTATGTGTAATAAAATTAAGGTGTGTGTGTGTGTGTGTGTGTGTGTGTGTGTGTGTGTGTGTGTGTGTGTGTGTGCGCGTGTGTGCGCACACACACACATGCCTGCACACTAGGAGTTGTCAGGGCAAGAAAAGAGTGTTTCAGAACAGTGGACAGTGTTGCCTCTCTAGAAATCCAGACTCTCTCTTTAACCCTTAAACTATCCAGAAAGCAAACAGAATGCATACAGTACAGTAGGGCCCGGGTATCCGCAGGGGATAGGTTCTCCCCCCCCCCGTGGATGCTGGGAACCCGCAGATAGGGAGAATACCATCTCCCACAGCCCCCCCCACCCATTACCTTTGTTCTTCATAGAGCTGGTGCCAGGTCAGTGTGTTTCTTCCTTAACCAAAATGCTATACTGTAAACAACATGCTCCTTATAGCGACAGGCAAGCAGCCTGCATGCTAGAGAGGCTCCGTTAAACAGGAAGCTGCTTGCTTGCTTCGTCACTATAAGCAGCATTGCTGCTTTTAGCGTTTTGGTTAAGGAAGAAACACACTGACCTGGCGACAGCTCTATGAAGAAGATAAAGGTAATGGGAGGAGCCAGAGGGGCTGTGATCCACGGATAAGTGAATCCGCAGATAGCGGATCCACGGATATGGGGCCCATCTGTAACAGAAGAAAGCCCCACATGTGCAGTCAAGCCAGAATAGTTTTTGGGACTTGTTTACCCTCCCATATATATTTCTTGTGAATGAATATATATATATATATATATATATATATATATATATATATATATATATATATATATATATATATATATATATATATATATATATATATATATTCTTGTGAAAATTCTGAATCTTTGCAAACACCTGGAGTCCAGTGAGTGCCAAGATATCTTCCTCTTCTTTGTGTGTGTATGGTGGTGGTGGTGGGGGTCTTCTACAATCTGGTCAACACACAAGTTCCTAATTTAGAAATAAGAGGTAATGGTGCTATAGTAGTATTTTTGTATTTTTGATGACTTATTTTGAAGATATGGCTAGTAGTAGTAACACACCCTGAGAAATAAGTGACTCTTAAATTTTGAGATAGTATCTAGGAGAAAATCTGGGAGAGCTTTGTTTACACAGTACCTTTATACATAGAAAAGCCATATTGAAAGAGCTGGAGTTTTTTTTTTTTACTTTAAAAGTGTGAAAGAACTACTAATATCCATTTAGCTGCATAGAATGCTCTTCATTTTTCTGTGCCCTTCTGCCTTGCCATATAGGGTGTTCATCCTTCTAAATTAATAGATTTGCTCTTTATAATCTCAGTGGAGCATGAAGAAATTTCTTGTCAGCAGCACTCGCAATTTTTCTAAATGTATGAATACAATTTTAATGGGGAGCTGCAAAAGCTATATACCTTAGCAACAGCAAGGTCTCTTTTTAAAAAAAACAGTAAAATACAATGCAAGCTCAGTTTAGTGACAAGAAGAGGACTGAGATATTAGACACTTTTTCCCCTTAAAAATTTACTTTGGGGTTTTTTGGGGGGGAGGGGGGTTGGCTCATTATTCGACTTAATTGTTCTTTTAAAAATTCTTTTGTTGATCTTCCCAGAACATTCTACAAACGCACTTGACAAACATTTGAACAATTGTAGATTCTGACAATGCCACTTGACATACTGAATTGACATAACCAGAAAGGCTTTGAGAGTATCAGTAGCGGCAGGCAGCCACTAAAATGGCACCAGAACAATGAGAAAGTGATAACTGCCAGGATTGCAGAGGGCAAATTAAGTCAGAAAATGCTGGTCCCCAATGTATTCTAGGCCATTAGTTCACTGCTCTTTTCACTGGGGAGTCCGTCAGTCTGTCCAAACACAATGAGGCTACAAAATAGAACAGCCAGCAAGAGATTATTAGAAAACCTTCTTCCACAAAGCACATGTGGTTTGAAGTACCTGTTCTGACTCTGAACCTTACCTGGTAATTTAGATGGGCATATAGGATAGATAGGGGAACAACACAGCCTATCGGAGGCATTGTGTTATCCTATCTATAGTGTTAAAATGGTCCCTTTTGATTGAATCCTTGTTCCTGGATTTATTTACAGTATCTTTTAAATTCATACCCTGTCCTCCTCCTTCAGGACTCAGAGCAGCTTACAACATGTAATGCAAAATATAGTATAAAACTGTCAGGGGGGGGGGGGACAAGCTTATCAAGAGAGAGAAGAGCCAGCCAGCCAGCCTGACCATCCACACACAAACAGAAAAGCAGGAACAGGTGAGGGGGGGGGAGTCAGCCTGACCAACCCTACACAAGTGGAAGAGCAGGTGAGGGAGGGCAGGTGAGGAGAGGAGAAAGAGGCAGGAAGGGGCGAAGCTACCTATTAGCCCCAGAGAATATAAACACCTGAGCAAGGCTGATGAGGAGGACAGTTTCCAACTAGACTAGAGGATAACTAGGCTGCTTAACTTTGGGAAGTGCAGAAGGCCTGCCCAGCTACAGAAGGAGGACCCTGTGGTGGAGTATAAACCCCCTTCTGCGGGACAATTTCTGAGGCCTTGGAGGACAGGGTTGGCCCAGAAGAGGGGCTGAGCAGGGAAGGACCTCAGGCAATCTGACTAGGAGGACCCATGTGAACATTAATTTGGTCCAGTCCATAGCATGCACAGTGTGTGGGGGGGGGGGCATGTGTCTGCAGTGCACTTGCTGGTTGGGTCATTGCACATCTGGCTAATGTGGTCCAATCATCGGGCTGCTGCCTGGTGGGAGGTACCGGAGTCTCTTTGGATGTTGATGGAGTTCCTGGGTGGACTCTGCCAAAAGGGAAGAGTTTGGGCTCTTGTTTCCCCCTCCTGGTGTAGAATGAACGCTGGCGCTACTTGGCAATAGGATCGCACTATAAATCTTTTTAGACTGACCAGTATACAAAACATAATTTGTTTGCAATCACCAATCTTCAAAACTAATCGAAATAACTTACTTGCAGAACACAAAGCTCTTTGAAAATCCAACTGAGGCGAGGTTTATTTAAGACTACAGAGATCTTCTGGCTATTTATTGTTTACCAGTGGCTTGAAAGGTTCAGTGCTTTAACAGTTAGATGCAGGGAGCTCAACTTATCAGAAGATTGTCCCTAATTTCTAGTCCATCTGGACTTAGCACTGTTCACTTGTGAATCACGTCCGACCACACAGATCCAGCCACTCACACAAACTTGTGCTGTAATCCATTTTCATTGCAAGTCTTTCTGGGTTTACCTCCTAAGGAGACAATACACAATAGGTTCAGGCACAGTGTATCAACTCTGCACTGTCTCCTGAAGGACAACTGAGCCTGCAAACTCTTCCCTCTTTTCCCTCCTAAGTCTAACAGATCAATCCTGATCTAAACACGGGTGGTCAAATGAGCGTTCCGCCGCTCGCAGTAGTCGCAAATGTGCCATAAAGCTCCGCCACCGGAGTCCTCACCCAGCCGCCGGACCCAGGTAAAGTAGGATCCGGCGGACGGGGGGAGGGTTGGCAGATGGAGGGAGGGCCAGCAGAGCCGGGATGGCAGCCATAGGCCCAGCCATTACGGGCGGGGGTGGGGACATGGTTCCCGCCATATACAGGCCCCCGCTGGGCCAGCTGGGCCTTTACACGGCCTCCCTGACTTTCGCGAGCAAAATAGCTGGCGGAATTCCGAGGAGGTCGATCGGCCCCAGTTACACTCAGGGAAGGGGACGAGCGTCCCGTTCCCTGAGTAGACTTACCACCGCGGGGTGCCTGCGTGTGGCGGTGCACGGGATCCGGCGGGTGGCCTCGGCCGCCCACCGGATCCTTAAGCTGGATTGGGCTGCCCGACAGTGAGACAGATCTGAGTCAGGAGGCCTGCAGCTTATCCATGCCTTGTTGCATTCCACCTTGTCAATGCAGGAGTTAAGTTACCAACACCTCCGTGGACCTTAAATTCCCTAGCTGAGGTTCGACAGACAACACGAGAGTGGAGTGTTCCTTTCATTTTAATCCTGACAAGAGCTATGTTCCAGATATCAAAAATAACATAACTGGGGAAAAAACATGTTCTCCATGGTATGGTATATCTGTCTCCATTTCTTGCTAATCTCATGACCCTTAACAGACATCGGTATATGGCCCTCACATTTCTTGAAAGCAAAATGGTACACTGTAGACAGCAGTGCCACTGCCGCAGGGAGCTGCAGTACAAGCAAGCAAGGAGCTCCCTCTTTGTTTGGAGAGAAACATAAATGCCAGTGCCTGGTTTGGTGCCTCATTAATTTGTATGTTAAAAGTTCCCTCCCACTCTGGTTGTGTTAGTGGCTTGGGGATGAGGTTCAAAGAAACGGTCCATCGAGTGGACAGTTCACATAACACTTAACCGACAAGAAATTGGCTGGGCCCTTTTTACAGTGAGTTAGAACACCTGCTAAGTGAAGAGGCAGGGCTCAACTCAAAGTGCACTTAGTCCCACTTAGTTGTTCTCTCTTCCATCATATTTTTATTAAATATTGAGCATGTTCAGTGAGAGGATTTTTGTCCTTTTAAAAAAAACAACACTTTTTTTCTCTCTGCATTTCAGCTTAATTTCTCACAAGAACAGCTTCCAACTAGCTTGATATACCTATGGCTTCCTCTTCTGGTAAACTGCTTTGCAGCATCAGGAAAGAGAAGCATTACATGTTACAATACGTGTTACAATAATGTTACTACAGGTACATGTTACAATAATAAACACAGGGCTGCCTCTGAAAATGGCAGCCTCATGTTGCTTTCTTCCTCTCCATGATGTGCGATAAACTTAGTGTTCTGATGCCATCATGCTCTGTGGTTTTTAGCCCCCAAAGATATGTGCAGAGTGATGATGTTAGGACACTACACTTTTTTGGGAGGGGGGGTTGTGACAAAAGTACTGAGGTGAAGAACTCAAAGGAGCTGCTATTTTCACAGCAGCCCTGAGCTTATTTTAATGTGAAGCTTTGCTCTAAGACAGGGGTGGCCAACCTTCCACTATTAGGGCCTCTGCGTTCTTAAGAGTTGTGTAGAAGACAGAATCTTGGCAGCTGCAGTTGCTGAAGGTGCTGCTAAAGTAGCTGCACCTGCTGAAATGCCCTCACCTATACAGCCATTAAAGGGCCAGGAGCATTCATGTTGAAAGGTTGGCCACCCCTGCTCTAAGATACTGAAATCTGAGGGCCAAATTACACAAAACCAGTGGCGTCGCTTCGGTAGGGGCGGGGCTTTAAGTAACGCTCCGTCGTAGTCTCTTTACCGAGCGAGCAGGAGGCAGCCCCGCCCCCTCACTGTCGGAGCCAGTCCCCTGCGGAGAAAGCAGCAGGCAGGGTCAGTGCCGGACTTACTCTCAACCCAGCTGTTATAGACATGCGCAGAAACAGCCGGGTTGAGAAGAGGTCGCGCAATCTCGCGTGACCCTCTTCTCAACCCGGCTGTTTCTGCGCATGTCTATAACAGCCGGGTTGAGAGTAAGTCCAGCGATGTGAGCGCGCGCGGGGCCTCCCGAGGGTTGGACCCGATCCGGACTGGATCTCTCTGGGGGCCGGATCTGGCCCGCGGGCCGCCGGTTCCCCATCCCTGCTTTAGTCAATAGCTGCTACCAGAGGCGTTTTTACGGTGGGGCCCTACCATAAGTTGCGCCCCGTCCTAGTACCATGTTTACAAAATGGAACGAGGATGCCCCGCCCCCTCGCCGGCGGAGCCATTCCACGCTGCAAAGGCGAATGGGCAGGAGACTCCCTGCTTGTCACTTTCGCAGTGCGGAATGAGGGGGTGGGGCCTCCTCGTTCCAGTTTGTAAACATGGTACTAGGATGGGGCGTAACTTACGGTAGGGCCCCTACCGTAGAAACGCCTCTGCTGCTAACTAATCCTGTCAGGGCTAATAACCAGGGATGTGCAGTGCGGGAATGACAGGTGAAGCAACCCCGCCCCCTCGTAGTTCAGGTGTAAGCAGGTAGCACGCACACAATCTCATGGTTAGGCTGCGGCTCTTTTCCGTGAACTACGAGGGGTGGGGGTGCCACACCTGTCACGCCCACGCCGCACGTCCCTTCTAATAATGTTTTGAACGTTGTGTAGTTTTGACCGAGTGCCATAGTGCCTGATGTGAAGTCCAAAAAGTATCTTCACACTCTCTTGGGCAAATGTCAAGAGAGCAGCTGACATTGTGTCTGTAGCTCCAGCATAACTACAAGTTAAAGAGTATGAGGTTCATGTGCGGTGTAAGTATGCCCTGGTGGGGCACCCAGGTCATAATTATGCTTCTAAACAGTGGCAAAACACACCAAAGAGGAATTTAAAGAAACCTCCCATGGCAGGGAGTTTCACACACTGTATGTTGTATTTTATTTTATTTTATTCTTCTTGTGTGTTATTGAAACAACACAGAGCACTTTTGACTTATTTTATCTAAGCTGGGGGTAAGGTAAAGGTATCCCCTGACAATTAAGTCCAGTCGTGTCCGACTCTAGGGTGTGGTGCTCATCTCCATTTCAAAGCCGAAGAGCCAGCGTTGTCCGAAGACGCCTCCGTGGTCATGTGGCCGGCATGACTCTCCTTGCCGCAGCGCGTAGCATGCAGCTGGAACACGGAGTGCTGTTTACCTTCCTGCAAGCGGTACCTATTTATCTACTCGCATTGACATGCTTTGGAACTGCTAGGTTGGCAGGAACTGGCCAAGCAACGAGAGCTCACCCCGTCGCGGGAATCGAACTGCCGACCTTTCGATCGACAGCTTATGGTTCAGCGGTTTAACCATAAGCTGGGGGTATCTCGTTCAAATCTTGCCATAAACCTGATAAGTGCCCTTAGGAAAGCGGGAAAGCCAGTGTCGCTCAGCCTCAGTTCCTCATCTGCAATATGGGCATAATTCCAGCCTACCTTACAGGGCCACTGTAAGGATTCTTAGGATGATGTATATTTGGAGCTTTGAACATTTTGAAATGCACCCTATAAAGGCTAATAATAATAAAGTGATATTCAAAAAGTTACCACCAATTTGAGAAACTGCCTCCCTACTTTGAGAAACAATGCTACATGAAGTCAAAAACCTCTGATACTACTGTATACTAAAAAGCTTTACCAGTGAACACCATTATTAAAGACTTCAGTAACTGTGTGTTTTGTTCAACTACTGTGATGTTGTAGAGATGTCTCTGTTCTGGGAGATGTATCTTAGCATGCATAAATGCTAAGGCCCAACTCGTAAAGAAAATACACTGAATGATTTGTTTCTTTACCCTAAAATAAACCCTAGATTTGATGTTTCTGAGCATGTACTAGTTTAAACAAAACATATTTGTATTCAGTGGTGCCCTCTGCTGACAAGAAAACATACAATGCTTTGGGCAAAGATTCCCATTGTGCTCTGGAGATAGCTCAAGATAGCTATTAAATGTGTATGAAGGAACAGTTGGTTTCATTAGGAGTCACTGCATGAAGTTCAGAATTGCTGGTTTAAATTATAGCTCAGGCTTCATGTTTAATATAGTACATTCTTTGCATATACCCAGGATACAGACTGACCAGTTCAACATGTGGGATGCATCCCATTTGCTGATCCTGCTATGCTGGCATCGAATCCATTTGCAAGCACTGATGCAGCTTCTGATCATGGTTTTTGCCCTGGCCCAATCAACCTGTTTATGCCCTTCATTGGACCTCTTGATAGGTACAATATTGGCTCTCTCGCTGTGCGTACAATTATCATTGCATTTATTAATACCACACATTTAGCTGTGTGTAGGAATAGCCACCCCATCGTATTTCTTACATTCCATGGTCATTTGGTCCCTTTGCTTACAGGTCTGGGTGAATTCATGTTGGCAGTAACAGGAAGCCATTGTTCCTGGTTCCTGGTTCAATACTAAAGTTAATTAACTCTGCATAGCCAGGGAGCCTGTCTGATGCACCATTACTGCCGTGATGAATCTCCATTGCATTTTACATAACAGGCACCTCTACCATCCCATAGTAGCCCTTGGTCCCCCACTACTTATAGTTTTTATTTTTTTGCTGTGGGTGTGTGTGTACATACCAAGTGAGGATCATCTTCATGCATCTGATGAAGTGGACTGCAGGCCATGAAAGCTCATGCCGAAATATGGTTTTATTTTAATAAAAATGTATTTGTTAAAAAAAATAACTATCCAAAATATGGACCTCCAATGGTTTTTATCATTTTTATTAATTATTTTATTGTTTCTCTATATTATTAATTTAATTGTTGGAACTTTGTAAGCCGCCTTGGGCATTTGCTCCAGCATGGGAAAGACAGAATATATTTTAATAAATAACACAATTAAAACAAAGCACTCAGTGTTAACTTTTACCCTGCCTGCTCTCAGCTCCTTCGGCTCATTTTATTTTATTTTATTTTTTATTTATTAATCACATTTTTATACCGCCCTTCCTCCAAGGAACTCAGGGTGGTGTACATATTTCCTTCCCCTCCTTTTGTCCTCACAACAACCCTGTGAGGTAGGTGGGGCTGAGAGATAGTGACTGGCCCAAGGTCACCCAGGAAGCTTCGTGGCTGAGCGGGGATTTGAACCTGGATCTTCCAGGTCCGACTCCCAAACCACTACACCATCATTCGCTCATCTTCCCAAACTGCCCACCTTCACTACTGCCTGGCTTTCAAAGGGACCCCCAGAGATTTTGGGGCTCACTATTCTTCTGCAAGTGAGGTTTCCTTGAGGCAATCTCCTTCTTTCTGGTTTTTCCTGGCCTTGGGTGGTGGCAGCAAGAACTGTCCCAATTAAATCCAGTTTTTGAAAGAGATGGGCTAGAAGTGGGTGCTGGGTGCCAGGTGCTGCCCCCTGTCCATCTCATCCCCACATACAGTACTCCCTTAGACCTGGAAGATCCAGGTTCAAATCCCCGCTCAGCCATGAAGCTTCCTGGGTGACCTTGGGCCAGTCACTATCTCTCAGCCCCACCTACCTCACAGGGTTGTTGTGAGGACAAAAGGAGGGGAGGAAATATGTACACCACTCTGAGCTCCTTGGAGGAAGGGCGGTATAAAAAAATGTGGAAAAAAATCTGATAGTGTTTCTCATGATACAGAAAAATGCATTCACTCTAAAGTAAAAGCAATATCTTGTAGTTTGTTCAACACATCTGTTTATAATTGACTTTGAGATGATCACAATTAAAAGACAAGCTAATTTATAGACTCCTTCAGGTCTCTGGAGATCCCTGCTGTGAAACCTTGTCAAGCTGGTAGGCAATCGTGAAGCCAGAGGTAACTTCAAAAGAAAATGACTTTGGGCTAGACTGCACATTACGTTTCTCGTATACCTTGGCCCTCCCTGTCTTCATTTTTGTGAAGTCGAGGGGGTGGGGACTGATCCATATCAGGATTATAGTGTGGCTTGAAGGGAGCTAGAATCCTAGCTTGTAGCTTGTGATTTCTATTACAGTTTTGCAGAGTTGCAATGAAGGATGAGGTATAAAATACTATTTCCTTTCAATCCCTGCCTCAATCTGTTGCATTTACTAGGGTTGCCAGCTTATTTCTTCCAGCAGCATGGCATGCAAATCTTAAGCAAGTGAAGTTTTTTTCTAGCATGGAAATAAAGTGATGGGCGAAAGCCAGCCGCAAAATCCTATGCATGTCTAAGAAGCAAGTCCCATTTATTTCAATGGGACTTACACTTAGGTATGTGGTTATAGGATTGTAGCCTACGTTCCTCCTGCCAACAACCACCTGAAGCCCTTGAAGCGCTGCTCATGCTGTTCAAAACAAACAGAGCTGGCCAGGGCAGAGGAGGCCCCGGAGTGCTGGTCCGAGAAAGGAGGTGTGGTGGGGGCTCCAGATTGCTGTGCCCTCCCTTGCCTCATCCTCCCTTGCCCACTTGGCTACTTCCTATGCAGCCTGCTGGGTGAGGAGGAAAGACTGCGGTGGTGGGTGTGCATGCAAGGTGGTGTTTTTTTAAGGTGGTGCGCATACTAGGAAGGGTGGCAGAGCTGCTCCAATTCAGGGAGCTGTTAAGGCCATTCCTAGTCGACTGGTAGACAGCTGTGTGCTGCAGACAAAAGTCCTGGCAAGCAGCCACAAGGAGATCTGTATCTGCAAAGGGCACTCTGCTGGTAAATTGATGGAAACACATTTGGGTTCCTCTGGTTTTTTTTTAAAGAAACGTGTGTGACCACAGTAAGCTCTTTTGTCGTGACTGTGATTTCCAGGGAAATAAGAGGATTTGCTTGCTCAAAATCCAAATCCACAGATGCCACTGCAGTGATTTATCTCTTCGTTTTCAGAAAATGATTCATTTCAACAATCATTATATCAATGACTTAAAAAATATTTTTTTAACTTTATAATTCACCTTTTCCAGAAGTTTTTTCTGTTAAAACATAATCGTTGAGGTTGTGTAACACTTGTTGCCTTAAGTCTTTCGGGCTGGATTTCTTCATTGTTGAGCTCATGCAGTTTTTCAGCTACTTGAAGGGCTTCATGAAAGGATCATTGCTCTGAAGTCATTGATTTGTTTGCATTACTGCAACATGGCTACGGATTCCTTCAGTTCTGTTTCATAAGCTTTGAGGGGCCTTATCCACAGATTTAAGAATCTCAAGAACTTTTCTCATGAGCACTAAACAAAAGCAGATTCCAAGCTTATTCATGACAGCAAGTCATCCTTCACTTCGTGCCACATCATCTCCATTAACATTTCCAGTTTTCACCGTTTTGTTTTGCGAAACATCAGTGATGGTTTTGTAATGAGCACAAACAAATCTGGTAACTTTCCAACAACCTGACAAACGATGAGATAAACTTTTCCCTTCATACCAACTTGCCATTTTTCTATGGTTTCAACTCCCCATTCAATTTTTCTTCTTGACTGACTGAGAATCAAGGGAAACTTTTTTAATTGGTTGCCAGGAAATGACTTACTCATCAATCAGAGTTTTTTTTTTTTTTAACTGGTTGATGGGTAGATTTTTCTACCTAGCTACCCAGAAAAGCCTCATTCTGCTGTGCACGTATTCTGGGGGAAACTAGAAACAAAGAATGAAAAAGGCACGTGCTGCAACTCTGCGGTGCTTGAAAAGCCCAGGCCTGGGTACCCAGCTGATTGGAGTGTGCACTGTTTCTAAAAGCTGTGAAAAGCCTCCGTGCGGAGAGAGAAGAGCTCCCAGCTGCGTCAGTCGAGTGTGGGAGGCGACGGCCAGTGGGAAAAAAGCCAGACTGCAAAAGGAGACCACCTGGAATGTAGCTGTTCACAAAAGATTGGACATTTATAAAAAAAATTTTTTTTACAAATTGGACATTTGTAAAAAAAAAAAAAAAAAACATTAGCAGGGTTAGGAAAGCCTGCACACCGCCTTGGATTAAAGTCAGAGGAGAAATCCAATGACCAAGAAAGGCGGTATATAAATACTGTTGTTGCTGTTGTTGTTGTTGTTGTTGTTGTTGTTATTATTAGTTTCCCTGGATTCTGGGGGTTCTCTGGGTTCTGTCCCCACACCCCTTCCTTGAGTTAAAAGGGTGGAAAGGGAATAGTACAACCCCTGGCACAAAATGTAGACTGCAACAGGTTTTTCTCTGTCTTCAAAAAAGTTATTGCATGCGGGGGGGGAGTAATCTGGTGCTGTGTCTATATGCATGTTTATGTGGAGAGGAGGTGCCTACAATTTTACAGGGCAGGGTTATGTGTGTGTTTGGGGGGCTGTGCCTATATGTATGTGTGTGTTTTCATACTTTTCTCCTGAAAAGGAAAAAAAAAACTTTTAGCCACTGCGAATGGCTACTTGTCTTTTAGAAACATAGAAAGGTAACTTATAGTAGATATTTTTCATGAGCACCTGAGGCTCTTGCCTTTGACTGAGTCTCTCAGGAACGCTGAGAAGGGCCCCCCCACCTGCCCAAAGCCTCCTCCCTGTGTTTTCTGGCCTCTGAAAACCCGGAAATAACTGGCAATGATGTCATCATCGGTCTCTTCCAGTGGTACTCAGAAGGAGAGTGGCGCCGGAGGTGGTACTCGGCCGGGAAGGGGTTGGGAACCCCTGCTCTACAGGTTATGGCGTGTTTCCCAAACTTTTTTGACCCGCGGCTCCCTTGACCATTGTTGACCCTTGGCTGTGGCTCCCCATTACATTATGTTGATGCCGGCAATTGGCGCTGCACTGTATTCCAAGAGGATTTCATGGCATTCCGCGGCTCCCCTGACTGGTATCCGCGGCTCCCCTGGGAGTCACGCCTCCCACTTTGGGAACCACTATGCTAAAGGTTTCACTCACTCTACAGAAAAAGAAAAAGCAAAGATTCTTAGGAGACTGAACACTGTAGTCAATACCAGCATTTTTGTACATGTGCAAAATCTGCACAACCTTCATATGTTAGTGAACACAGGGTTGTTTAGGGTAAATGAGACGAGCATTATGCACATTAAAACTGCTACCAAAACGATTAACAAACAATGTATGCTTTAACAAGACAATCAGACTGTCAGTCATCATCTGAAGGCACACTATTAAATGTTCAAGTTCACACTGTGCAAAGTAAACACCATTTCTTTCTGAAAGCGTTCACTACACATTTGCCACCACAAACCCTTTTCTTCCTCTTTAGCTCCGTCATGCTCCCTTTTCTTTACTGAGTAGTGGGGCGGGAGAGGGGAAGACTGTGTCATTTTTAGCCCCCAATGTAAACACATCGGTTGCCATGGGACCGCAAACACAGCTATGATTACTGCCTGCAGCTGTCACGTTTGCAGGAGCCCAATTAGCTCGCCTGTTACTCCAACTCAGGAGAGAGTGAGCACAATATGCGTTTATTAAAGCAAACCTCTTTTTTTCTGTTGGCAAGCAGAGGGCTGGTCTGGAGATCCTGGGACTGACAATGTGCAGCTGTTTATCTCCTATTAGGTTTCAGAACTGTCTGTATGTCTCACATTAAGGATTGCTGATCAAAAAGGGAAAGGGAATTGAAAAGAGAGAGGAAAAAAATATGCAAATATCTAGTGGCTGTAATTGATCCACCACCTTTGGGGTTCCAAAGGAATTATTTTCAAGATTTTGATTGGCTGAGTGCCCAAGAGTTCAAGAATTCAACTTCACTTATAGTGTGCAGCTTGGCTCAATTTCTTGAGCTGCCTGAAGTGACATACTGTGCTCTCTGCAGTGCATTTGTTCTCTGTTTGTGGCACACTGTGGTCTATGTTGTCCAGATTGATCTGCAGTATGCTGGAGGCTTCTTTTGGAAGAAGATTAAACTAGAGGGCATTGGGTATCTTTCTATGCTAGGAACTGGTTCACCTAGGCCAGCGGTGGGGAACTGGCAGCCCGCAGGCCAGATCCGGACCCCGGGGCAATCCGGTCCGCGTGAGACTGAACGCGATTCCATCCGGTCCAGCCCGAGCGATATCAGACCGGAGGCCCCGCACTCACCTCGTTCGACTCCTTCTCAACCCGGCTGTTTCTGCACATGTACAGAACAGCCGGGTTGAGGAGTCGCGCCGAGGTGAGCACGCGCGGGGCCGGCGGCGGTGGCGGCTGACGGTAAGGAGAGCGATGGGTGGGTGGGCACGCGCAGGTGCGATGGGGGCACGCGCGCGTACCGGGGGCGCCCGATTGCGGTGGAGGGGCATGGGGAAATGGCCCTCCACCGCAAATAGGTTCCCCACCCTTGACCTAGGCAGTTATGTCAATAATTGTTATTGCTGCAGACTGGTAGTCGAATGTGTCAATCGTTCCCATTGAAAAACATTGTGAATGAGGCTCTGTGAAAATCTTGTCTAACCCATTCACCATTCAAGCTGCTGAACATGCACGTGTAATCCAGCCCTATATGACTTTCATTTTAATGCTTACTCATAGGTTTCACTTCAGACAATGGAGAGTTTATTGGCCTATATTCCCAGGTCCGAAAACACGTGATTCAGCAAAGCAGGTCTACTACAGTAGGTCAATACCTGCATGGAAGTCAGCTGGGAACTCTATGAATGCTAACGTGAATGCCAACAATGGAAGAAAGGTAGGATATAAATGTCAGAAATGTTGTCCTACCCTATCTTAGGCTTAGGGAAGTGTTACAGCATGGGACAATATGCAGAGCTTTCCCTTAACCGCCTGCCCTGGATCCCTTTCTGTTTTTGTTTCTTTAACCTCAAAGATGCCAAGCTAGGCTTAGCCCAAGGCCTCCTGACACCCGAGGCTGCTCAGGAGTGTTGCTTCCCCTTAACCAATGATGTCACTCTGCAATATTCTTTTTCAGCACTCTTCTCTCCTTCACATTTCCTTTTCCTCTTCCTTTTCCAATCCAGAGAGTGGAAGGAGGAGGAGGAGTGGAGGCAAGTAGGCGGACACAGATTGGCACCCCCCACCCATCTGCTGCCTAATGCAATCGCTTCAGTTGGCCTCATGGATGGGCCGGCCCTTAATGTCTATGGCCACAGGCCACAATCTGAAGTTTAAGCTCCCAGAGCACTTTAAAATCCTCTTATACAAAGAAACCTGGTATTTATCTGGGTATCAGGTGTGGCACCCATGAACCATAGTGGTGATGTGGGTAAGCGTGGTTGAGAATCCCAAGGAACAGTATGCAGTTAAAATATATACTGAATTTCATTATAAAGGAAATCAGAGTTTACATGTCATTTAAACGTAAAAGGATGAAAACGCATCAAACAGGCAAAAAGCATTACATAGCAGAATATAAGATTCCTTAGAGAAATGACTTTCTATGCTGTCTGGCATAGCGTTAAGCTTCACAGGGTTCCCAAAAATCCTTTTGTTTCACACCATTTCAAAATTGAAGTGGCAACGTATTTTCCCAGAACAAAGAAGCAAGGAAAAAAAATGGGACATTTTGCCCATGGTAAGCCAGGTTCCACTAGGAAGAACTCATGTGGATTGATAAAGGGCATCCTGCCCTTTATCAGATTTGTTCTGTTTGTTAGGGGGAAGGGATGACCAAAATTTGGAATCGGGACAATTTTGTTTTAGCTTCTGCAAGGGGAAATCTTGCCTCACAAACTTTTTAGAATTTTTTGAAAAGGTCAACAGGCATGTGGATGCGAGTGAACCCGTGGATATTATACAGTATATCTGGATTTTCAGAAGGCGTTTGACACGGTCCCTCATGAAAGGCTCCTGAGAAAACTCCACAGTCAGGGAATAAGAGGGCAGGTCCTCTTGTGGATTAGGAACTGGTTGAAGACCAGGAAACAGCGAGTGGGAGTCAATGGGCATTTTTCACAATGGCAAGAGGTGAAAAGCGGTGTGCCCCAAGGATCGGTCTTGGGACCGGTGCTTTTCAACTTATTCATAAATGACCTGGAGTTGGGGATAAGCAGCAAGGTTGCCAAGTTTGCGGATGACACTAAACTTTTTGGGGTGGTGAAGACCAGCAGGGATTGTGAAGAGCTCCAGAAGGATCTCTCCAAACTGGGAGAATGGGCAGCAAAATGGCAGATGCGCTTCAATGTAAGTAAGTGCAAAGTGATGCACATTGGGGCAAGAAACCAAAATTTCACATATACACTCATGGGTTCTGAGTTGTCTGTGACGGATCAAGAGAGAGATCTTGGGGTGCTGGTGGACAGGTCGATGAAAGTGTTGACCCAGTGTGCGGCGGCTGTGAAGAAGGCCAATTCCATGCTCGGGATCATTAAAAAAGGGATTGAGAATAAAACAGCCAATATCATTATGCTTTTGTACAAATCGATGGTAAGGCCACATCTGGAGTATTGTGTCCAGTTCTGGTCACCACACCTCAGAAAGGATATAGTTGAATTGGAAAAGGTGCAGAAAAGAGCGACCAGAATGATTCGTGGGCTGGAGCACCTCCCTTATGAGGAAAGGCTACAGAGTTTGGGGCTTTTCAGTCTAGAAAAAAGGCACCTGAGGGGGGACATGATTGAGATGTATAAAATTATGCATGGGATGGAGAGAGTGGATAGAGGGAAATTCTTCTCCCTCTCGCACAACACCAGAACCAGGGGACATGCACTAAAATTGAGTGGAGGGAGAGTTAGAACAGACAAAAGAAAATATTTCTTTACCCAGCGTGTAATTCATCTGTGGAACTCCTTGCCACAGGATGTGGTGATGGCACCTGGCCTAGTTGCCTTTAAAAGGGGATTGGACAGATTCATGGAGGAAAAGACCATCACAGGTTACAAGCCATAAGCAACCTCCTGGTTTTAGAAGTAGGTTTTCTCTGTGCCAGGTTTTCTCTGTTTTCTGTTATCGTGCTCCCTGAGGCATCTGGTGGGGCCACTGTGTGATACAAGAAGCTGGACTAGATGGGCCTTTGGCCTGATCCAGCAGGGCTTTTCTTATGTTGTTATGGACATTGCCACATGATGCCAGCCTTGTAACAATAAGGAGGACCTGACATCACTCTTGGGGTCTCCACTCCTCATACACAAGGAGGACAATCGGAACGAAGTTATCTCAAACAATGAATTTATACTGAGGGAACATACAGAAACACTTCGCACTGCATAAAGCAATCTGGGGGAAAGCAGGACATTTCTCTAAAGAACTTGCAGGACACTCCAAACGGATGGGTTATCTAACAAAAGCAGGGCGGTGGAGAGTGCTTTTGAGTGATGTACACTGATCCACAAAAAGAGAACCAAACACACGGCATATGAGCAGATGGGCAATTTGAGAAAAGAGAGTTTGGGGCTTTAGAAATATGGAACCGGTCAGGTTAAGGCGACCAAACCTTAGCAATCCAGCCAATTTCCATCACAGAATTTCAAAAGAGAATATAGCAAAAAATAGACACTACCAAATACAGCTGCAATTAATCCTGTTTATCTTTCCATTCTGGCCACAAATCAGTGCTTTTTCTCACAGTATGCTAGCCCACTGAGGGCCAAACGACATGTTGCATCAAGAATGTGCTTGATGCTACCATGATTTGTTTCTCTGCTGAATAGAAGCCATGGGGAGGCATGCTGAATTGTTGTTGTTGATAAATCCTTGATTTAACCCTGTTGCAATCACTGACTCACTGTAAAATTGGTTTCATTATAAGTTGTTTCGCTTAAAGTTGCACTGTCCAAGAACCTATCGACAACTTAAAGTGAGGACTTGCTGAGCATACATATGCAATTGAAATCAATTTCTTAACCTTTTAGTTAGCATTTACTTTAACTATGCATATTTTCCTGTCCATCAACAAGGAAAATAAATTCAGAGTTTGTTTGTTTGTTTGTTTGCGTACTGTACCTCTCATTAGCAGCTATTTAATAGCAGGTTTATACACAAACTTCAGAGAGCAAGTAAACCAAATCTAGGCACTTCACACACTAATTCAATTATTTTCTGATAATGGGAGATGCAGCAAACTCATCTGATGAGCAACATGAGAAACAGCTGAAGCCTTGCTTAATTAGATGAGCAGAGAGTATTCTGAATGAGTAATGATCCAACTGGCAAAGAGAGGCAACAGGTGAATGTCCAAATTACCATCCTCATCATTGAGGAAACTCACCTGGGAGCGACGGGAGGGGCCTGGATGTGAATATGCTGTAAGCACACACACATGTTCTTAATCACATGGGGTCAGTTGGGATATTGGAGAAACATCGAAAGTGGTCCCACAGCCTGTCTCAGTTCTGTAATAAAAGTTGAGCTAAGAACAAGGTGCCTGAAACCATGAGGGGGTGCGGATACGGTGGGAGAAGTGACAGAGCTCAGCTCCTCTCACATGTGAGTTTTCATTGAATGGATAGCCAGGATTCTCAGGAACCCTTCCTGTGTTCAATGTTTGCCTCTGCAGGCAACTGCTGAACGTGAAAATGTTGGGGGGGGGTGGCCAAGGGGACACAGCTAGGTGATGCATACCTGCTTCCCCCCCCCCCCAACTCCATGCATTTAGGCTGAACACCGGAACAGGAAATCAAGTCACAATAAGATAATCAGGGCCAACCTTTTCGGCAAAGATTCCAGAGTCAAGTATTTGCACCATTCTGGGGCCTCGCTTTTCGATACCTCAGGCCATTGAACTAGGACAGTAACTATGAGAAAGGTGATTCCATTGATTGCTCCTTCATTGTTGAACCCTGCCCACAGGATTCTGATAAGCTATTTTCCTAGTGGTCTTCACAAGTTTGGTAGAAACACATGCTCTCTCTCTCTCTCTCTCTCTCTCTCTCTCTCTCTCTCTCTCTCTCTCTCTCTCTCTCTCTCTCTCTCGTAAAGCTTTCAGGGGATGATTTGGATGTTGTCTTTACTGTTGTTGAACATTAGCCTTGTTCCTGAGAGTTCCTTGGACTGCTAGGAGATCAAATCAATCAATCCTAAATGAAATCAACCCTGGAAGGACAGGTACTGAGGCTGAAGCTCAAATATTTTGGCCACCTAATGCGAAGGGAGGACTCTCTGGAGAAGACTGTGATGCTGGGAAAGATTGAAGGCAAAAGGAGAAGGGGAAGGCAAAGGATGAGATGGCCAGACAGCATCACCGATGCAACGAACATGAAAATGAGCGAACTGAGGAAGATAGTGGAGGACAGGAAGGCCTGGCGGGATGTGGTTCATGGGATAACGAAGGGTCAGACACGACTTAACGACTGAACAACAACAAGGGTTTGGTAGATTAGTGCACCATGCCAACAAAAGTTCGCATAGTCAGGGCGATGGTGTTCCCAGTAGCAATGTATGGTTGCAAGAGTTGGACCATAAGGAAGGCTGAGCGCCGAAGAATAGATGCTTTCGAACTGTGGTGCTGGAGAAGACTCCTGAGAGTCCCTTGGACTGCTAGGAAATCAAATCAGTCAATCCTAAATGAAATCAATCCTGACTGTTCCCTGGAAGGACAGGTACCGAGGCTGAAGCTCAAATATTTTGGCCACCTAATGCGAACAGAGGCGTCGCTCCGGTAGGGGCGGGGCTGTAAGTATCGCTGCGGTCATAGTCTCTTTACCGAGCGAGGAGGAGGCAGCCCCGCCCCCTCACTGTCCGAGCCAGTCCCCTACGGAGAAACCGGCAGGGAAGAGACCCTGCCTGCTGCTTTCTCCGTAGGGGACTGGCTCGGACAGTGAGGGGGCGGGGCTGCCTCCTCCTCGCTCGGTAAAGAGACTATGACCACAGCGATACTTACAGCCCCGCCCCTACCGGAGCGACGCTTCTGAATGCAAAGAGAGGACTCTCTGGAGAAGACTCTGATGCTGGGAAAGATTGAAGGCAAAAGGAGAAGGGGAAGGCCAAGGATGAGATGGTTAGACGGCATCACCGATGCAACGAACATGAAAATGAGCGAACTCAGGAAGATAGTGGAGGACAGGAAGGCCTGGCGGGATATGGTTCATGGGATCACGAAGGGTTGGACACGACTTAATGACTGAACAACAAAGTACTTTTATTGCCATTTTAATGGTAAAGTATTAGGTTTCAAATTTGTTCATGGTTGTGCTGAATTGTTTTTATGATCTTCTGAGCGGTGGACGGCGGTGGGTGTCATTGGAGGGATCGCAAAGGTGAGATGTAAATAAAAAAAGATTAAATAGTATGTACTACACTACAGTATATATGCAAATCAGGATGCCTTGAGTTGGTTTTCCTTAATTTAATGAGGACCCAATCCTGTCCAACTTTCCAGCACCAATGTAGCCCTGAGGTAAAAGAACAAACGTTCGCTTACCTTGAGGAGGCCTCCATGACTACTCCCCCTCCCCTCACCGCAGGATGCACATCTGGAGTATTGTGTCCAGTTCTGGTCACCACACCTCAAAAAGGATATAGTTGAATTGGAAAAGGTGCAGAAAAGAGCGACCAGAATGATTTGTGGGCTGGAGCACCTCCCTTATGAGGAAAGGCTACAGCGTCTGGGGCTTTTCAGCCTAGAAAAAAGGTGCCTGAGGGGGGACATGATTGAGACTTATAAAATTATGCATGGGATGGAGAGAGTGGATAGAGGGAAATTCTTCTCCCTCTTGCACAACACCAGAACCAGGGGACATGCACTAAAATTGAGTGGAAGGAGAGTTAGAACAGACAAAAGAAAATATTTCTTTACCCAGCATGTAATTCATCTGTGGAACTCCTTGCCACAGGATGTGGTGATGGCACCTGGCCTAGATGCCTTTAAAAGGGGTTTGGACAGATTCATGGAGGAAAAGACCATCACAGGTTACAAGCCATAAGCAACCTCCTGGTTTTAGAAGTGGGTTTTCTCTGTGCCAGGTGCAAGGGAGTGGCGACTGGACACAGGTATGTTGTTGTCTTGTGTGCTCCCTGAGGCATCTGGTGGGGCCACTGTGTGACACAGGAAGCTGGACTAGATGGGCTTTTGGCCTGATCCAGCAGGGCTCTTCTTATGTTCTTATGTTTATGTTCTTATGATGCAGCGCACGCCCCACTGGCACGGCTGCATCAGTGCTGGATAGTTGGATAGGATTGGGCGCTGAGTCAGGAAGCTGGCAGCAGCTTAGAGCTGCAGAGGCAAGAAAAGGGTTGGCCTGACTCTGTACCAGAGCTGCAGGCCTTTCTGCACCTGTCCAGGTGTGCCACATCTACTCTGCATTTGTCACATGGTGGTTCCACGCCATAGGTTGGCTACCCACATAGTTAACATCACAAGATAAGGAAACACTTCACATGTTCTCCTTTGGCACACTTGTATAATTTTCAGGGTTGCTAGGTCTCCTCAGACCCTGAAATGCAAGTGGTGATGTCTGGGAGCTGGGCGGTGGAGCTGGGCTCAAGCTTTCTCTTGGGGGAAGGCAGTCAAGCATTGGCAGGTGTGCTCCCCCATATAACCTCATAGTCATGGCCCCCTTATTGGGCTGGGGAGCCAACCCATACCTTAGGTTGAGCAGCTTGCCTTGCCTCCCAGGGGAGATGGTAATAGGTGTCCAGTCATGAGAACAGTGTCACTATCGGTGGCCATATAGCTTTCCATTCTCCACAGCATTTGTTGTTCTTTCCAGCAGGTGGGCTGGGGAAATGGCTGCCATTCTGACTGCTACTGGACCATCAGATCTTTGTGGTCACTGAGAAGTGGTAACCAATAAAAGTGGTGGCCGGTTTTACTCCAACCAATGGTGTCGGTCTCTTTGTTCTTTCCTTCCACCACAGCTAAAATGCTCCTGGTTTTGAATGCAAGTAGAGCGGCTCTTCCCTAAGGAGTCATTGCCCTGGATCCAGCTTTTAAAGCTGCAAGAAAGGGTGATATATGGGCTACAAAAAGAAAAGAGAAACAGCAAATTCAAATTATCATTTACAGCTTGCTCTTTACGTTTACGACTTGAAGTGCCAGAAACAGCTGGAAACAGATGGAAGAGGACAACCAAGTGCTGCAAAGGGATTTGAGGAAGGCCATGAAGAAGAACAAGGGAATAGCTTCAGATGATGAAGGAAAGCATCTTCAAAGTCAGATCAAATATCCTAACACCAGGTAGTCTTCTTTTGTTTAAGGCAGAGTAACCAAAGCAAGGCCAGTGGGTGGCGCAGTGGGTTAAACCGCTGAACCATGAGCTGTTGATCAAAAGGTTGGCAGTTCGAATCCGCAACGGGGTGAGCTCTCGTTGCTTGGCCAGTTCCTGCCAAACTAGCAGTTCCAAAGCATGTTAATGCGAGTAGATAAATAGGTACTGCTTGCGGGATGGTAAACAGTGCTCCGTGTTCCAGCCGCATGCTACGCGCTGCGGCAAGGAGAGTCATGCCGGCCACATGACCACGGAGGCGTCTTCGGACAATGCTGGCTCTTCGGCTTTGAAATGGAGATGAGCACCACACCCTAGAGTCGGACACAACTGGACTTAATTGTCAGGGGTCACCTTTACCTTTTTTAACCAAAGCACCTCATTGAGAAAGCTGGATTAGCTTTACTGCTCCA
This sequence comes from Plestiodon gilberti rubricaudatus, assembly GCA_026170595.1. Lineage (NCBI taxonomy): Eukaryota > Metazoa > Chordata > Lepidosauria > Squamata > Scincidae > Plestiodon > Plestiodon gilberti. Next base: position 116,008,590 of record JANXHW010000005.1, read on the forward strand.
TAGGTAGATTTAACACAGTGAGGAAGATGCAGGAATAAAGAGCGAAGAATGCATGGCGTATGCCCTATCCACAAGTTATTTCTTCTACCTCTTCCCCTACGCCACATTCAGTAAACACATGAGGAGGGAACAGAAGCATGTTAGCTACTCGACAACCCACTGCCAAACCCTCCTCTGGTCACATAGCTCAGCTGTTCGCAATTCAGCATTGCCTACAAAGGGCAGCCCTGAAGATGGGGAGGGGTCCTCCACAAGCTAGGTATAATCCAAAAGAAGGTGATGCCATCCTAGGGGACAATGGGTGTGAGGCAGGGTGATGAACCTCTTGCATGGGTGGAACCAGGAGGCGATGGGCATGGACGAGGGTGGATCAGGCCCGGAAAGGGTGAGGGATTGGTGGCAGCGGTGCCTGTTGAATCCTAACCCCCTTCCTAGGCTTGATCCATCTTCATGGATCCATGCGGACTTACATCAGCAATATCGCTGGTGCAGGTCTGAGTTGGCCCACAGGGCCGGCAGGGACTTACTCCGGAGACCTTCAGAGTCTGTCTAGAGAAGTGAAGTTGGGTATCCAGGGAAAAGAGCTGGTCCTGAATCCAGCACTGCCAGATGGGAGATGTATTAATACCAGATTGTTTATGTCTGGTTCGACATTAGCCCAATGCGTAAAACACATTTACTAAATGACAGGCAAAACCAAACTGTGATAAGCAGATAAAACTTATTTGGCAACTTGTTTAAAAAATGTCCAACCAAATATGCCTCACAGACTCTATAATTTTGTGGCATTATGCTGTCAGTGTCTGTAAGGGTAGTTTAAGTGCTTTCAACGCATCAGCAGTGTTTGACTCATGACAGTGAGTAAGGCATTTTAAACTAGACAGTGGCACATGTTAAATCAGAAAAAGAAAAGAAATACATTTGCTCCATCCTTTTTGCCCTTTTTCTAATATCCAAAGAAGTGTGCTTATGATTCTCTTTGAATCATCACTCGATCGCCAGATCCAAACCCCCTTCCCGGGCCTAATTCGCCTGCATGGATCAACACAGACTTGTGCCAGTGACATCGCTGGCGCAGGTCCATTATTATTTTAGTTTTATTGGTATAGTATTAAAACAAAACAATACATTGTATTTTGAAACATTACAGCAAGTGCATAGCAGTATATCCTACTTGCATACTATTCTATATTTTCTACTTATATCTAACTAAGCCGATATATCCAAGTTGACCTATTGCGGCTGCTGGGGTTTACCCTGGGGCAAGGGAACAAACGTCCCCTTACATTGAGGAGACCTCCAGCCAGAGACGTATTTACGGTGGAGCGGAGGGAGCAATGGCTCCAGGCGGCAAGTCAGGCTGGGGCGGTGAAACGCCGCGCCGTCCTGACTTGCCGCCCGCCCTCCGCTCGCCCGCCCTGTCTCGCCCGCCATGTAGCTACACGGCGGGCGAGACAGGGCAGCGGGAGGCCGCCCAACCGGCCCCCGGAGGCTCCGCCGGGTCCGCGCAGCTCCGGAGGCCGGGAGAGAGCGTCCTCCCCTCACACCGGCTCGGCCCCTACTGCCCAGGCCTGCGCGGACCCGGAGGGAGAAGCCGGGAGGGAGGCAGCGGGCAGGCACCGGGTCGCCCCCCCAATCGCAGGCAGTTATGCTGCCCGGAGCTAGGGGGGTGTTGGCCACCCTCAGGGCGGCCAACACCCCCTAGCTCCGGGCGGCATAACCGCTAGCCTCGCCTCTGCCTCCAGCAGCCAAAAATTCACCGCAAGATGCAGCGTAGCCCATGCCGGCACTGCTGACGCACTGACCTCCCGCACCAGGTGACGCAAACGCTAGGAACACCCTTATCGCCGCATGGGGATTTACATTGGATTGGGCTGTTAGGAAGTTAATCGCATGGATGGTTACAAACAAACATCTGTGCCTGGTGTATGGTAAAATTCTCCTTGCCACTTCATAGAATGATACAGGCAAGCAAGGGCCAAAGCTGTCCTGTGGTTCCCCACCCCCCATTTGTTTAATAGCATATGAAGGTGTGAAATGAGTTGAAACTGGTGGGGGAGGGTGGATTTAACCCTTTGCCCCTGCTGCTGTTCCAATCCTAATTCTCTCCCGTCTACGCGCTATTTATAGTAGGAAAAAGAGGTTTCTTTTGTACTGTACATAGTGCACAAGGGGCACACATGGTGCTATCTCTGCTGCGGTTCTGCCCCATTTTTTGTGCACCCCCTGCATGTACTTTTTTTTAAAGGAAGGTCAACGACTCATTCTCCGTAATGTGTAGTTTTGCCCTTAGGTACCGTGGGATAAGGTAGTGCTCTCTTACTCATTAAATATGTTTCTTGCTGACCTTGTTAACATCCATCATTCCTCAAATTAGAAGGAATGGATCCTTTTATGTCTGTAATATTGCCTGAAGGATCATCTTGACAAGAGGGACCTTGTACTAGTATGGGAAAGACCATAATCCAGAGGTTCTCAACCTGTGGTATGGCTACCCCTAGGGGTACGTGGACCTCTTGCTGGGGATACGCCAAGCCCTGCCCCTTATCTGCCCCATCAGCAGGTAATTAAGTGTTAATTAACATGGATTTTATTTTATTTTTATTTTCAGAGCCCTTCTGTGTCTCTGATTTTGGTTTTGGGCTTATTTTTGTACTTTGGAAAATGTACTTTGGTCGGGTGGAGGGGGGAGGAGCTGATTTTGGGAAGTGTGACTTGGGAAGAAAAAAAGAGATCCATCCCTCCCTCCCTCCCTCTCTCTCTCTCTCTCTCTCTCTCTCTCTCTCTCTCTCACACACACACACACACACACACACACACACACACACACACACACACAGAGTTAAATGAGACATTTTTTCACATTGAAAACTGTTTTAGTACTTTTTATTTAATGATTAATTATCTAATTAATTAATCCAATTAATTAGCAGTTAATTAGCAGGGGGTACTTCAGAAAATTGGACCGTGATAGGGGGTACCCGGGCCTCCAAAGATTGAGAACCCCTGCCATAATCTATTCTTATTTAAAAAATCCAGTATTTGACACTAATGAAAATTTAAGAAGAAGCTTCCCTAGCTAACTTGATCTGATATTTGTTTACCAGTGCAATCCTGCGTAACGATCCGGCCGGCGGCCAGGCTGCCACCAGGCCGGAGGTCTACTCGGGGAAGGGGACATTCATCCCCTTGCCCAGGTGTAAATGCCAACTGGCCCGACCGGCCTCCTTGGATTTCTGCCAGCGAAATCGTTGGCGGAAGTCGGAGGAGGCCGTGTAACGGTCCCGCCACCCGGCGGGGGCCAGGATATGGCTGAGGCTGTCCCTCGCCCCCTCCCGGGCTGGCTGGGCCCATGGACCCCCTCCCTCGCCCGGCAACCCCCCCCCCCCCCGCCTGCCTGCTGGATCCCAGCTTACCTGGTCCGGCAGCCGCTGGGGTGTCCGGTGCCGGAGCAAGGGAGGCCGGCCTCTGCGCCGGCCTTCCTTGGTCGTGAGTCGTCGCAAACGTGCTATTCGCAACATCTCCGCGATATTACGGAACACTCGTTCCGTCGCCGGCAGCATCTTCAGGATTGCGCTGTGCCTGTCATATTAGCTTCTTTCTGAGGACTCGAGTATTCTGAAGGTTACTGACATTTTTAAAAAAAATGAAAAATGGCTACAGTAAATGACATGACATTTCAATAATCAGCTTTCAGAATTTCACCTCTATGGCTTTCTGCCTTAGTAAGACATTTTAAATATTTCCTTTCGAGGATTAGTTTTGGCTGGTAGATTTCAATTGGAGGTGAAGTATGACCTTATAAAATATTATAGATGTCTGTAAGGATGGAAAATGTTCCCTAAATGCCTGACTATATACACATACATATACACTCATATGAAAACAGCTATGAGAACAGATACGGTATTTAAAGACTTCTTTAAACTTAAAGGTTATGGATAGAAATGCCAAGATAAAGAAAAATTACAGCTGTTTTAAATTTAATCACACTTTAGAACTGTCAAATGCAGACCCTGTTTCACTCTCAGATTTGAGTTTCCTTTTTCAAGTTATATTTGTTTGGTTTTCAAAAGATGTAAATACAGTTATTAACAAACAAGGAGCAAATAATCATAAAGATACCGTAAGTCAACAAAAGGTTTCATATGGTCATGAAAATTATTCTTCCAATACACAGAGAGCAATGTTCAACAAATCTATTAAATGTCTCAATTGATAGGGTCTCATAAAATGTCAGTTTGATGATGTGATGCTTTCCCTTACTTTTTTCATCCAATGCATAATAGTCAGTGCATCTGGGTTTTTCCAGCATCCAACAATTACTGTTTGGGATAACAATGTTAACATTTCCCCCTTGTCCACAGTGTCAGACAAATCTAATAGCAAAGCTTGATGAGGGTCTAATGATATTAGATACCTTATTATATTATCCATAGAATTGAAAACCAAAAATCCCAAATTATCTGGCACTCCCAAGTGTTATGGAAAAAAATCTGCCTTGCTGGATACCTGCAGCCAACAGATGTCCTGTACTGTGGGGGAGATTTTAAATCATTTATAGGGAGCTTACGTAAGTAAATCATTTATAGGGAGTCAGGTGCCATTGATAAATTATTTTAAAGAAGGTTTGTCTTCTTTAAAACAGATTTGTCAACATCAGCTTCCACAGAACCATTCTGCATAAAGCTATCCATTCATCCACAGACAGGACACATTCATGTTTAGAATGTCCCATCATTTATTTTACTATTTCATACTGTCTGACGTAGGCATCAAGCTTATATATTTTACTGATGAAACCGTTAGTCTGTCCTGTTGTGATTATAATTTCAAAAGCCAACTTATTCAGTACCTGACCATATTTTACCATTGTTTGATTTACTTGTTGGATCTGAAGGCCCTGGTATAACGATGATTTAGAGCTTCCAATTATCCTTGTGATTTCTCCAAGAGATATAATCTCTTGTCACCTTAAAGGAATGCTGTCACCTTAAAGGATGCGATACATCCCATCCAAGATAGTTTTAATAACTGCCAGAAAACCAAATCTTTTTTCACCATTACCATTAATTTCAGATGGTTAATTTTAACCAAGTTGTTTAGATCTGAGGTTACAAATGCACCAAGATACCTTAGGCACCAGTGCCCATAGAATTTGACTAATTCCTGTTGTTCTGTACTTAATATCTTTAGGTAGCTTTACAGCGCAATCCTGCCTAAAGATCCGCGGCCAGCCCTAGGGCTGTCCGCTGGATCCTATCCCCGTTTTGGGTGGATCCGGAACAGCCCAGAGGTCTCCTCCGGGGAAGGAGACATTTGTCCCCTTCCCCTGGTGTAAAGCTGGGAGGCCCCAATGAGCCTCCTCGGATTTCCGCCAGCTCTCGAGCTGGCGTAAGTCCAATGCAGCCGTGTAATGGCCGCTGATCCCGAGTACGGGATGGGGATGCAGCAGCCACTATCCCCGCCCCCTCCCGGGCCGGCTCGGCCAACCGCTGCCCTCCCTCACCGCCCAGCCCACCCTTGCACCCACCGGCGAGAGACATACCTTTCCCGGCAGCAGCTGTGGACTATCTGGCACCAGTGTGAGGGCTGCCGGTCTCCGCGCCGGCAGCCCTTATTCGAAAGTAGTCGCAAACGTGCTTTACGGCACATTTGCAACACTTTAGAATGGCAGAGCATGTGCTCTGCCGCTCTAAAGTTACGGAAGATTGCGCTCCAAATCTTGTTGTTTTGATTTAGGAAGGAAACAGGTCTATAAAATCTAAAATCATTAGGATTCTTCCTCGGTTGGAGACCAGACCAATTCTTCTTCTTGAGTTTCTGTTTGGTGCTGGGACTTTATTATTTTTAAAGCTATTTATTGTTTGTTATTTCCTGTATTGTAATTGGTGCTTCTAATGTTTTTAGATCAATTTGAGAAAACTCAGGTTATAGTAATGACCTCAAAAAGGATTCTGTTGGAATCCAGTGAGGGGATATCAGTGAGGGGTACACAACCTTTTATACAATTTTTGGAAAACCTCAGCATTCTCTTTTGGGGTACTCATAAGACTACCCTCCCAAAATACAGGGAGAATTAATTCATTTTTCTGGGAATGTTGTTAACAGTTTGGATAAGCACTTAGAGGCAAAATATTTTTGCCTTAAGAAATTCTTATCTTGTTTTAATTTATATAAACATTTTGGTGGCTTCATTTAATTTGAAGTTGTTCAAGTGTCTGAGGATCTGATGTACTTTTATGTGTCTTTTCTAAAATTCTTTCAACCAGTTTTGTCTCTTCAGCTCTTATTTCCTTCAAGATTTATGATTTTTTTGTATAAGGATAACATGTAAGTATGCCTTTGAGGTACTCCATACAGTCTGCCAAGTCATTTCAAGGGTATCATTCCTTTGAAAAAGGATCTAGTTTCCTGTTTAAGCAATTTGACCATCTCCTCATTAGAACTACTGAGTCTCCATTGTCTAATTATTGGAGGCATATTGATTGAGATTTGGAAAATAATTGGAGCATGGTCTGCTCCATGGTCTGCTTGAGTAATCCGTTTAGGTCATGAGAAACATAATGAAATGAAAATAAGATTGACTGGAATAGAAAGTATAATTTCTCTTGTCTGGGAGTAGAAAAAGGCCCAATCCTATTCGGACGCCATACCAACAGCGCATGTACACCAGCATGATATCTGTCATATCCTAAGCCCAGAAATGCCACACGAACAGCACATCGATGCCAGTGCAACAAGGGTCATATGCCACGCCTGTCCTGGCAAAGCAAGGCTGGTGCAGCCTCTCCCAGTAACAACCCCAGCATCCATGGAAATGCTGGTATAGCTCATCCATAGAGAGGTGACACGATATCAACAGCACGACATTCATTGACATGACATCCATGTGCCAGCACCATGACATCGGTGTGACATCCATGCGTCAGGGGTGTGATGTCCAAGGAGCCAATCACTGCATCCAACCAGTCCCAACACTGGCAGCCAGAGAAGCACTGCCAGGGTGAACCGGGCAGGGGCAATGATTGGCCAATGCTGGGGGGGACACTCCCCTTGCCAGCCACTAGGAATGAATAAAGCAGCCAGGAACATTGTACACAAACCTACACACACACACACACACACACACACACACACACACACAACATAACCCAAGGAAGCCACAGTATCCCTCTCCACCCCACATGAGTCACAGTAGCATCAGCAGCAAAGGGACAAAAGCAATGCACCACTAAGGGTCCCTACTCCCAGGGTTCAAGTCCTCTTATGCCACTTATACAAACCCAAACATCCAAGGAATACCTTTTGAGCAGAGTGGAGCATGGGAAGAACATTAGCTCCATTAGAAGAGGGCAGCCATGTGAAATAAACAGACAAGTCCCTCTATGACAAGGGCTTGTCCCTGTGGGAACCAAAATATAAAACCATTCTTAGCAGTGGAATTCACAAGGAAGTTGTCCCACTTGGTCCTTTCCATATCATAGCAAAAAAAATGTTATAATTTTTTTTTTATTTAAAAGGTACATATTTTCCCTTACTTCCTTACTGACTTCATGAAAACATGCTTTATTTACACTGATTGTACAATGCACTCATGGTCCAAGAAATGCCCACAAGGGGGCATGCACTAACCATGAGTTTCTCATTTTCCCAAAGTGTTGTTAGAACTTAGCTTACACTGTCCTGTCCTGTCCCGATCTGTTTAGTATAGTTACTATAACTATATCCTATGAATGTGGCAATTTGCCTGTGCCTTTCAGGAAAGCCGTATTGCACATCTACTAGAGATTACTGTGACCTAATTCCCTTTGGGGGCTAATCCAGTCTAAAGTGAGAGAGCTCTTTTATTAAATAGATTTCCACTGAATGCCTCTTTGACTTCCAGGAACATGACTACTACATAATTATAGAAAATGTAACTAAGAAGCTGGGTTAATGCCTCTCCAATTACATAGAACACCAAAATCAGTATGTGAACTTCAGCCAGTCCCACCATGTTCAGCCATCCTTTCTGTTAATCTTCCTCCCAGTTCTCCCTCCCCTTCGCTCTCAGTCCTCTCATTTCCTAGGCCAGTAGTTCCCAAACTGGGAGGTGTGGCTCCCAGGGGAGACGCGGAGTCCCACAGAATCCTCTCAGAAAACAGTGCAATGCCAATTGGCAGGCATCAACATAATGTAATGGGGAGCCACGGCCAATGGTCGCCAAAGGTCAAGGGAGCCGCAGGTCAAAAAAGTTTGGGAAACACTGTCTTAGGCCCTCCTGCTTCACCTGGCCTGCAAACTTCTCATTGTAAACTATATAAAGAGCAAGACTAAGATCAGCCTATATAAGCAAGATGGAGTGCATCTCAGAAGTGAGATGGAGTAATGGATGGACACACGAAGTAATCCTTACCCTGTCATATAGGTAAAAGTAAAGGTGACCCCTGACAATTAAGTCCAGTTGTGTCCGACTCTAGGGTGTGGTGCTCATCCCCATTTCAAAGCCGAAGAGCCAGTGTTGTCCGAAGACGCCTCCATGGTCATGTGGCCAGCATGACTCTCCTTGCCGCAGCGCGTAGCATGCGGCTGGAACACGGAGCGCTGTTTACCTTCCCGCAAGCAGTACCTATTTATCTACTCGCATTAACATGCTTTGGAACTGCTAGGTTGGCAGCAGCTGGCCAAGCAACGAGAGCTCACCGCGTCGCGGATTCGAACTGCCGACCTTTCGATCGACAGCTCATGGTTCAGCAGTTTAACCCACTGCGTCACCCGCTGGCCATACCCTGTCATATACCACTTTGCATATATGATCTCAGTACAGGTGGGACCTTCTAGCAGTATCTACCCTTCGGAACTCCCTGCCTAGAATCATAAAACGTTAGAGCTGGAAGCCGTCTTGGAGGTCACCCAGTCCGACCTGCTCAGTACAGCATCCCTGACAGGTGGCCATTCAGCCTCTGCTTGAAAGCCTCCAACAAGGGAGAGCCCACTACTACACAAGGCAGACTGTTCCAGTGCTGGACAGCAATAACAGATAGAAAAGTCTTCCCCATGTCTAGCCAAACTCTACTTCTCTGTAGTTTCAACACATCCTGCAGTGGCGGGGGGGGGCAGTCACGGAGGCCTCCTCAAGGTAAGAGAACATTTGTTCCCTGATATCGTGGCTGCATTGCAGCTGCATCAGCGCTGGAAAGTTGGATAGGATTGGGCCCTAAATATACCAAGCTCTTTTTGCCATTCCTCATAGGTCTTAGTTTTCAGACCCCAAACCAGGAAAGGTGTGAGGGGGATACATTTTCAGTCACAAACTTCGCAGTGGCTCCTGTTCACAGGGAGACCATTTAAACTGCTGTAACGCATCCATTTAAAGTTGATTTGTTCAGGAAAACTGTGCCAAACATCATACCGGCAGGACAAATAGGGAAGAGTTTAGAACAAATAGGACCGGTCGGTTGTATAGTAGTATTAGAATGTGTGTGTGTGTGTGTGTGTGTGTGTGTGTGTGTGTGTGTGTGTGTGTGTGTGTGAGAGAGAGAGAGAGAGAGAGAGATCAGCTCCAGTCTTTGTTTAAGGCACTCTTGTATCTGTATAATATTATATATTATATACATTATGTAATATATAACTGTATGTAGCATTTTAAATTGTTTTTAAATCAGTGTCACCCTGAGAAACTTTTTAGTTGGAAAAGTGACTCTCACATTTTACCAATAAAGTTCATTGTGTTTGCAAAATTAGATTTTTGAGTGGAAAACACACTCAAAACAACAGTTTCTCTCTGAAAATTGAATTAGCTGTACCTTAATCCAATTGGACTGAGGGAGAAGAAAGCAGGCTACTTAACTAAACAAGTGTTGATGAAGGTAATTAAGACAGACACATTTGCAAAGTTACCTTCTTGGGCTGCGGTTCTGCCCTCAGCTGCCTTTGGGATGTGCACCTCAGATCTCAGCGGGCATCCTGCTCAATGGGCGGAGAGCCTCACTTTTGTGCACCTGTGTGGGGTGCGTACATGAGCTCTGCTTTTCAGATAAGAATATCTGTCTTCTTACAAATGAGTAGAATCTCATCTGTCAACGTTTCAAACAGGTAGACTGCTAATTTAATTGTCACGAAATTAGATTCAGGGATTAGGCCATCATTAATTTGATTATTTTGATTACAGTTTGTGATCTGATTTAGAAAGCATCCTGGATGCCTGCAGGCTTTTTCCAGTGTCAGTTTTTAGCCATACGGTCTTAAATCTGCCTTTTGAAGAATAATGCCAATATCATTTTAGAAAAGTCAAACGCACGTTCATTTCATCCCTGAGACAAAAGTTCAGACTAGACATTACATTGATATGTAGCTTGCATACTATCAGTAGGTTTGTACTGTATGTATAAGAACATAAGAAGAGCCGTGCTGGATCAGGCCAAAGGCCCATCTAGTCCAGCTTCCTCTATCACACAATGGCCCCACCAGATGCCTCAGGGAGCACAAGACAACAAGATAACTTGTTTCCTGCTGCCACTCCCCTGCACCTGGCACAGAGAAAACCTACTTCTAAAACCAGAAGGTTGCTTATGGCTTGTAACCTGTGATGGTCTTTTCCTCCATGAATCTGTCCAAACCCCTTTTAAAGGCATCTAGGCCAGGTGCCTTCACCACATCCTGTGGCAAGGAGTACATACATACATACATACATACATACATACATACATACATACATACATACATACATACATACATACATGATGAACCATCTGAAAAGCCATTTCCTGGTTGTCAGCCCAAATTCATTCATGTTTATTTTGTTGCCATTAATTCTTCTATCCAGTCTTTTTTGTATACTAGATACCTCTTCTCTTAAGCCACAATGCTTAGCTGGCTGATGGACTAGCAGTCCCAGCTTCCCTTCAGTGGAATGCTGAGTTGAAATATATACCCAGTGAGAACCTTCATCCTCAGATCTTCAGCTGAGCAGGGTGCAGAGCAACATAGCCCAGGCATAGACACAAACCAGCTATCCATGAAGTCACAGGCAGCAGACTCAGGGGGGGGGGAGCATCTACCTCCACTGCTCCTCCTCCTCCTCCCACTCCATAGATTGGAAAAGGAAGAGGATCACAAAGCAGGAGCAGAAGAGGCCGTGTGGAGGAGGAAAGAGTGGCGGGTGTCTAGGCCACCACTCTCCCCGTTCCCAAACTGCCTTTTCCACACCACCCTCCTCTTTCTTTTTCAATCCAGAAAGAGGGAAAAGCAGAGGCCGGCCCACCACTAGGTAAGGGGAGGGCAGCCTTTGACATGCCACCTCCAACACCACGAGGTCTTCAGCAGGCCTGCCAACATACTCTCAAACTGGACAGAAAACAGAGTCTCTGTCTTAAAACTTGTTTTTTTAAATTACCTCCTATTTTCATGCTTTCTGTTAAAACCCACTGGACCTTTCCTGAGAAAATGTGGTGCAATAAGGCTCCATAATGCTCAAGCTGTCTCCTTTCATGAATCTCCGTAATGAATATTAAAGAATCTCCTTCGCTGCCCTTCCCTGGTTTCCGCTGCTGCCTAGATTTTAGAAAAAGAAAGACATTATAGACTGATCTGGGAGCAGAACTTGACATTTTACCTCACTGTTTGTCTCATTAGGAGAAAAAGAATCGGAGCTCTCCAAATATCTAGACTTCTTTAATTTCTAATGAGACATTGTATGGCATTTGGAATGCAAAGCTGATTTACATGGTGCTTACAGCAAGTTATTTCCCTTCTTTTGTTCACATTTTTTTTACGACAGCCGCTTGATATTTACACTTGTATGTAAATATATTGCACATCATCATTGCAGTACAGTTTACCAAAATCTTTAATTGTAGATCTGCAAACAAGATACCAGATGCAATGAATTCCACTGTTACTACACTGCTTGATCTATGCAAATCCCTGAAACCATTTCCATTCTCATTAAAAGTTTCTTCTCCAACTGCTCTAAAACTCTGCAGCCCTTTTTATTTGGCTTATATGGTGTTGTTGAAAATGAGAACCTAGGACCCCAATCCTTCCCCCAACCACCAGCATCTATGCTTACACGCAAAAATGGCGCACACTGCATCCTGTGGCGGGAGGGCACTCGCTCAGCCTGCAGGAGGCAAGTAGAATATTTTCTACCTCTTTTGGTGGCGTATGTCCGAGGAGAAGAAAGGGGTAGAGAGATTTGAAAAGGAGAGGATATGTTTCAGCATGCGCCATTGTCTCTGGATCCATCCCCTCCTCCCACCCACCCAAAAACAAAAATGATTCATAGGAGTGGTAAAATTCAGATCTAATAATATTTAAGAACAGGTTGGCAGCAGTCCCTTGGAAGAGCTTTATAACGATTACTTTACCCAGCGTGTAATTCATCTGTGAAACTCCTTGCCACAGGATGTGGTGATGGTACCTGGCCTGGATGCCTTTAAAAGGGGATTGGACAGATTTATGGAGGAAAAGTCCATCACAGCTTACAAGCCATGATGGGGAAAAGCAACCTCCTGGTTGTAGGAGTAGGTTTTCTCTGTGCCAGGTGCAAGGGAGTGGCGACAGGATACAGCTATCTTGTTGTCTTGTGTGCTCCCTGAGGCATCTGGTGGGGCCACTGTGGGATACAGGAAGCTGGGCTAGATGGCCTTTGGCCTGATCCAGCAGGGCTCTTCTTATGTTCTTATGATTATAGCAAGACTAGCTATATTGCTATATTGTATAGCTATATTGTAGTGTCTGAAGAACCCAGCTTGGTCTGGATGCACATACTTGCCTGAACTTTCTTTTAGGATAAGCAGGAATTGTAGGGAATATTTTACAATCCACGTTTAGCAGTGACATCTGGCTGGTATATGGAGAGATGGCAAGACCAAGAAGCAGCCACCATTAAAAGATTCTTCAAGGATACGCTGCTCTGCCAAAACAAATTAGATAGATTCAATGTTCTATCGTGGTCCCCATTGGGGACTAGTGAATCATCACCATTATCAATGGTGCTACTCAGGAGGAATGATCTGTTCATATTTCCAGGAAGCGCTTGAAAAATGTCTTCAATTGCTAGCTAAGGACAAGAAAGTTATGGAACAGAACGAACCTTTGTACTGTGGAGTCCAGATGGTCTAAACACAAAATGGATAAAAATGTTTTTACATGACCAGTAGTGTCTAAAAAAAAATGCCACAGCTGAAACTGAAAAACACACGTTCACACAAAAACATATCCTGCAATAGAACTCTACTAATTGGCAATGGGAGGAAGGATGTTCCAAGACTGTAGATGAGTAAACTGGCTTTAAATTGGTCAGCAGGGCAACTGTGGCACCAGAGGGCTTCAGTTAGCTAGGCTTGAACACCTGGGCAAACAGATGGCAAATGTTATATGCCGCAGCCTGATGAATAAGTCATGCAACAGAGAAAGAAAAGGAAGGAATGGGCTGAGTAGTTGGATGAAAGAACAGCCAGAGAACATTAATTACAAAGAAAACTCTCCAGCGAGGTCACATAAATGACAAATATCTGTGCCAGAAACAGCCCAATCCAAATGCACATTGACTTGGAAGCAAATCAGATTAAGGATGCAATCCTATATTTCTGAAGCACTCACTCAACTGAGTGGCATAGGATGTAACATATGCCCTCGGATGCTGGCACAGCAACAGCTATGCCAACACAACAATCCCACCATCACAGATCCACGTCTGCCAACAGATATGCCATGGATGCTGATGCACCTCCAACACTGTTGCAACCTCGGCATAGGATGGCACTGTTGGTTCAATGGGGCTTATCATTGCCATATAAACATGCATAGGATTGTTCAGGCTGCAATTCTAGATACATTTACCGGTTCAATAAGCCTTGTGCAGATTCACCTCAATCCTCTGGGATTGTTCCTTTGAAGAAGTTCCGAGTTTCGGAACGAAACGTTGGACCCTTGCAAACCTTGGATTTTATGATATTTTCCCGTTCGTGGCTGCCAGCAGTGGAGACCCGCGATCGGCACAGGATATTGTTTTTTTTCAAGCTTTCCTCTATCAACATGGCTTCTTTACCCGTACTACCTAAGTCCTGCAAAATCGTTGCTGGCCATGAAAGCTTCCATTCGAACCTTGTGCAGATGTTTCCTATCCTGTGAAGAGGAAACACATGAAAGGCTTCTTCAGAACATGTGTGCTATCCCAATAACACCCCCTTCCAATGACACACACACACTTGCCCTTGCATCCAGCGTATATCTGCGGAGGCTGACGCAGAACATGAGGAACGTTCCCAGGTTCCAATTACAGAGAAAAACTCTCCCCACATTCAGCATGCAGTCAAACATGCAGGATATGGGGAGAGCTGAAAGGCAAAGCTAGCATATTCCCTCTCTGTGGGAACCTGAATGCCTATGGGAGGTGAAAGAAAATGGTTTTATTTTTTCACAGATTTCGGCATTTAACCAAAATGAAATAGCTGTAGCAAAAAGCAGTGTTATGTGTTTTCATTCCAAATTTTCCCCATGTTTATCCATTGTAACTGCTTTAAAAGTGTACTAGGTAGGGGGGTATAGATTGTACAGTGTCAGCAGATGAAGAATCATGTAAAACTACATGGTTTTGTTTTATTTTATTGCAGTTTTTTTTTTTAGCAGAAAGTGGTGTTATGTGTTTTTATTTTGTTACCACTGTTTTCTCCTGCCCCTACTGATCTGTTTCAGTCTCATTGAATTACTTATTATTTATTTAAAGAATCTATACCCCACCTTTCCAGTGCCTTTCCAGCTACAAACTGTGCAAGGTAGCTTACCATAAAACAAACATCATATCAATGAAAATTAAAACACAACAAGCAGGCAGTAATAGAACAGCAGACAATACAAAGCAGCAATAAAAAAACAATAAAATAGCAGCTATAATTAAATAAACATTTCTAACTAAATACAGGAAGCAGTGGCAGAAAACAGTTCAATAATTACCAGTATAAGGCAGCAGTGTGGCAGCCCCCTCCCCCCTACAAAGCTAATTGAAATAACATTGTTTTTAAGCCTCGTTTAAGCCACAGAGGGGGCTGATCATAGATCCTCTGGAAACATGTTCCAGAGGTGTGGTGCCACAACAGAGAAGGCCCTGCCTCTTGCTGCCATCCCTTTTACTTCGGACAGCAGTGGAACTATCAGCAGGGCTCTACCAGATGAACAAGCCAGCTATAAGGGAGGAGGCAGTCCCAAAGGTACCCCCAGTCCCAGGGGGACATAGGGCTTTATAGGTCAAAACCAACACCTTGAATTAGGCCTGGAAACAAATCAGCGAGCCGGACAGAATCAAACCACTGAGCCAGCAGCGTAACGATGGTGGAGCGCGTGGTTCGGCTGAACCAGGCGCTGCCTGCTGCGGGGGCGCCAGACGGACTCGAGTCCGACTCGAGAGACCATCCGGCGCCCCCGCAGCAGGCAGCGCTCCACCATCGTTATGCCACACACACTCACTCACTTCCCTCACTTACTTGACTTGAACTTCCTGTGCGGGGAAAAGGAGTCCGACTCTCGAGGGCAGGCAGGGAATTGAAGGAGGGGGCACACAGTCTCACGTCATTTCCGATGCGCCTGGTCTGCCGGCTGCCACGCTGCCGGCTGCCGGCGCTTGAACTCAACGCGGGAATCAATGGAG
This sequence comes from Plestiodon gilberti rubricaudatus, assembly GCA_026170595.1. Lineage (NCBI taxonomy): Eukaryota > Metazoa > Chordata > Lepidosauria > Squamata > Scincidae > Plestiodon > Plestiodon gilberti. The sequence goes on from JANXHW010000005.1 coordinate 116,024,221, forward strand.
GTAAGCCGGCTGGGTCCGCGCTGGGGGGGGTGCCCGGTGCAGGGTCCCGCCGGGTCGCCCACCCCCGGAGCGCGGCGCCCCCACCCCCGGAGCGCGGCGCCCCCACCCCGGAGCGCGGCGCCCCCACCCCCGGAGTGTGGCGTGGCCTACTGGCCGCGCCAATATTTAATGTCTAGGGGCGCCAATCGCTCCCCCTGAACTGGGCGCCAATTTAGTACGTTATGCTGCTGCACTGAGCCCCAGTAATTACAGGAGCAGTGAGGCTTACTTTAAAGCACACATGCATGCAGAAGATTGAGCTGCAAGAATTCTAAACAGTTTGTGTTGACATTTCAGTAATCCCAATCCTATAAAGCAGGTTGTCAGTGATCACACTGAAGGTGAAAGACATTAGCTTGGTTGCATCTGAACGGATCCAGTGATTTGCTTAAGGCTACCCAGTGGGTTGATGACTGAGGAGAAAGTTGAACCAGAAACTTTCCATCTCATGGCATATGCTTTAGCCACTATATTGCAACAGTTTTCTTAAACGTTACAATACTGTGTGTGTGAAGAATAAGAAACAAATATGTATACTGTGCAGAACTAGTGAGACTCCCAAAGGGTTGCCCAACAATCTTATTATGATAACCAAGGTAAGAATTGCCAGATTCATTTTAATAGCTGCTGTTGCTCACATTAGCCACAAGGTGTCACTGTAGCTTTTTTCTCTTGCTTATACAGTATTAGAAAATCAATTCCACCTGTGATCACCTCAGTGGCATACATGTGGGCAAAGTATTTTTATCAGGGGTTGGATGCAATTATTCTATGTACATGACCCTTACAAAAGACCCTGTGCAAAACCACATCCGCATCAAATGGAGGGATGAGCATATCCTGAAGATTTCATACGCTTCAGGTCGTTTTGCAATAAATAGCATGGGAGGGAAGACTGACCCTTATGGCACCGACATGCCAAAGACCATGGTGTGGAGAGCATCAGTCTCCAAGGACCACTGTCTGAGCTCTACTGTCCAGAAAGCCCCAGAGCCACAACAAAATGGTGCCTCCTAGCCCCAAGGTGGCCCCAAAAATACTTGATCAAAAGCCACAGAGAAATCCAAGAGGAGAACATAACAGGATCACCCTCCCCTGTCCATATCACGGCACAGGTGAACCACCAGGTTCAGTCCCAAAATGAGGGCAAATGCCAGAATGATACAGATCCAGTTAATATCAGCTCATGAAAATATGTAAAACTGGGACCCACCAGAAATCAGGTCATGACCCACCAAGTGGGTCCTGACCCACATTTTGAGAAACACTGTTATATGTGAAATATGTATTTGAGGGGCAGTGGGTTAAACAGCTGAACCATGAGCTGTCGATCGAAAGGTCGGCAGTTCGAATCCGCGACGGGGTGAGCTCTCGTTGCTTGGCCAGCTCCTGCCAACCTAGCAGTTCCAAAGCATGTTAATGCAAGTAGATAAATAGGTACCGCTTGCGGGAAGGTAAACAGCGCTCTGTGTTCAAACCGCATGCTACGCGCTGCGGCAAGGAGAGTCACACCGGCCACATGACCACGGAGGCGTCTTCGGACAACGCTGGCTGTTCAGCTTTGAAATGGGGGTGAGCACCACCAGTGGCGTTCCCAGCCCTCCCGGCGCCTGGGGGGGTGGGGTTGGTGCGCCCCCCCAAGCAGCCGTTCTCGGGGCTGAGTGCCCACTCGGCGCTTCCCCGGCCTCCGAGGGTACGCGTAGCGTTCGGACCTCTCAGAAAGCCCTTGACCGCCGAACAAGGCGGTCGCTTTGAGGAGGGCTTCTCCCCAGTCTCCGGAGCGTAGCCTCCGGTGGCCGGGGAAGCGCCGAGTGGACGCGCTGCTTTAGAGGGACGCGCCAGCCGGGCTCCGGTGCCGCGCCGCTCTGCGCAGCCCCGAGCCCGGCTGCCGCGCCCCCGCGCCCACTCAGCACCTGGGGTGGAGCACACCTGCTCCCCCCATATTAGAACGCCTCTGAGCACAACACCCTAGAGTTGGACACGACTGGACTTAATTGTCAGGGGTCACCTTTACCTTTTTTACCTATGTCTATTGCCTTTCATTTTACTATATGCAAAGTGCTTTCCAATCTGTTATCTCAGTGTTATTATTTATACTGAGAGCTATACAGAAATCGCAAAATGTGTCAACTGAACTAATCCAGAAGTCCAAATCATGCATCAGCTATGAACTTTTAGGTGGCTTCAGGCAGGACTGTGTGTCGATGCCTCAACTTACTTTCATAATACAGGAAGCAGAGGCTTAGCTACGCCCCGCGGATACGGGGGCCGCGCCCCATGACACCCCCAGTGATGTCACAAGCCCCGCCCACCCGTACGTGTACCTGTCAAGAAGGAACATTACATTAAAGATTTCCAGAAATGCCAGCCTACTTTCCTGAATCATTGACAGGCCTTGGACAGGGCTGCAAAAACCTACAAATATTTTAGCAAAGAGAACAGACGCACTGTAATTTGGATAGATGTACAGCCTTCTCCCCATATCAAGCTCAGGGGGAAACCCTGCTCTTCTGGTTTGCCACAGAAACTGGATTTGGACAGTACTGATTGGCTGGCCCTTGTGTCAATCACAAAGCCCCTTCCTTCTCTTTTCAGGGCAGTTTTTCAAGGGTAAACCCCATTTTTAAAAAGCTGCTAAAGCTGTTCTTAAAAATCAAACAAACATTTGATCAGTCATGCATGCAAAGCTCTTGAAGAAGAACAACTGACAGCCCAGCTAAAGCCAATGGAATCCAGGGCTTCTGACAAATGCTGTGCATGTGTGATTCGTGAAGCAAGGGTAGGAAGCAGAACTCACCCCACAACAAAGAAGATTACACCTGCTCTTGTTTCTAGGTACATCTATATGCGCTCTTAAGATTGCAACAGCCTTACGGGGTTGTTGTAAGGAACACTGGGATAATGTATATGAAGTGTTTTGAAAACTCCAAGTGCTGCAGAAATGCTAAGAATTTTTACTACCCCTGTTTAGGAGCTTAGTCTATCATTAGGGTGTGGTGACGGCCACTAGCTTGGATGGCTTTAATAGGGGAGGGGGCAGAGTCACAGAGGACAGGGATATCAGTGGCTTCTGGTCATGATGGCTATGTGCTACATTCAGGTTCAGCAGCAATACGCCTCTGAATCAGTGACGCTGGAGGGGTGCGGCACTGTAAGTGATGCAAGGCACGGCACCGTGCCTTACAAACTGGTGTACCATGTTGCCTTCGCTGCCAGAATGGCTCCGGGGGCAAGTGGGAGGGACCGTGTTACACCGGCTTGCAAGGCGCGGTGCAGCACCTTGCACCACTTATGGTGCCACACCCCCTCCAGCAACGCCACTGCTCTGAATACCACCTGCAGGGAGCAACTGTGGGAGGGAAGAAGACTTCAAGTATTCCTTTCTCTCCTGCTTGTGGGCTTCCCAGTGGCAGCTGATTCTGATTGGTCACTGTGGGAAACCCGAACCTGGACTAGATGAGCCTTTGGCTTGAGCCAGCAGAGCTTTACCAAAGTTCTTATTCAAGTGCCTTGCAGCAGATGACAGCTAGAATGATGTCCCTAAACATCAGCAAAGGAAAAGTAGAGGATGACAGAGAAAAGTGACACTGAACAAATAGAAAAGGAGTGTGTGTGTGTGTGTGTGTGTCAATGCAAAGCCAAAGCATACAGCAAATGCTGAAATGACGCAAAAATGCTAGCGGGAAATCGCCACTGACGACCTTCAGGTGAGTATGGGGGCCTACAAAGCCCTGTAACTTCCAGAAACCAGAGGATTACAAAGGTACCAGTAGCAACCAGTTGAGCAACCAGTTACAAAAGTGCCCATTCTCAACAGTTGCTCGTAAGTGTTTAGAAATGTTTACCCTTTGAAGCTTAGTCTTTGCCCTGAGGTAGTTTGAAACAATGTAATAATGGCTTGCCATTTTGTTTGAATTTAGTCAGTGAAAGGCATATACTTGAGCAATCCAAGCCTGATAGGAAGGTGTCTAGAACCAGATAAGTGGACTGTGGTTTTATGTTTGCTTATGCAAAGATGGCTTTTCCTTCATCACACAGAACTTCTGGAGAAATCTCATTGTGCATTTGCATCTAATTCAGGGGTTCTCAACCAGTGGTACTAGTACCGCCAGTGGTACTTCGGGCAACTACTGGTGATACTAGGACCACTGGGCCACCAGCGCTTTTAGCGATGCATTTTCGCTCCCGAGAGGCTCCTGCCTTTGGCCGAGCCTCTTGGGAACACTGAGAACCCACACACCCAGTGCCTCCTACCTGCATTTTCTGGCCTCCGAAAACCTGGAAGTGACTGGCGATGATGTCATCGCCAGTCACTTCCAGTGGTACACAGCAGGAGAGTGGCGACAGAGGTGGTACTTGGCTGGCAAGGGGTTGAGGGCCCTATTTTCCCAAGTTTGACAAGTTCTCAGGGCAGCACTACAGAGTTGTGTTTCTTTTGGATAAGAAAGCACTGGAAACTGGAGAGACATCTTCATAAAGTTTGTTTTCTATGCAAGCAGAGTGCATTGAGAGCAAATAGCTACTCCTACAGCAGGCAGCAAACCTCTGCTACCCCAAATCAGATCCTCAGAGAGAGACTCTGCACACTAAGGTGCCTCACCTGAACCATCTCTCTCTCTCTCTCTCTCTCTCTCTCTCTCTCTCTCAACTGCATATCTGACTCCAGATTGTTCCTCTGCCTCTCCAGCTAGCTCCAAGGAACATCACCTTCTGATATCTGGATTCCAGGCCATCAGGAAAACATCCCCTAGGCATTAAGGACCATTAAGATTGTTTCTTAAAGTCCCTGGCCATTCATTCACTGCACCATGATAACAGAGCGGCAAGAAATGATAGCAGTTCAGATATGGCTAATGGAATGTAGAATTAAGGGTTCTCAGAATGCTGACTGGCAAAGGTGATCTGGAAAAGCCCTGGCTGACTCAACTTACATTCCTTCTAAGGTGGGGGAATGGAAAGAAGCAGGTTTCGAAGATTTCTAGATATGGATTGACTGGCTACCTGAAAACTTCTTGAATCACTCGCAAGACCAGGATGCCAGTGCGTAAGCACTGAATCACAACAGGGCTAAAACTAGTCACCCCATGGAGAAGCTCAGTTGTTATCCATGCGGCTCTTAAACCAATGTGTTAAGAGCCATGCCAAGGGTACTTTGGAAATATTAAAGGTAAAGGTGACCCCTGACAATTAAGTCCAGTCGCGTCCGACTCTAGGGTGTGGTGCTCATCCCCATTTCAAAGCCGAAGAGCCAGCGTTGTCCAAAGATGCCTCTGTGGTCATGTGGCCGGAATGACTCTCCTTGCCGCAGCGCGTAGCATGCAGCTGGAACACGGAGCGCTGCGGCAAGGAGAGTCATGCCGGCCCAGGTTAATGTTCTTCTGGAATGCTAGAAATGAAATTGAAAAGAGACCTGGGGCATGAAATTGACAAGAAATTAACTGAAGTCACTTGTCTGCCCACAATTCTTTTACCTTGTAATAATAAATCTAGAATGACTGTTGTGATTCTGAGTTTAGGGGAAGTTTATGCCCGGAAGAGCTTACCATCTATAATAATTCGATGCACTTGAGGAGAGAGTAAACAGGAGAATGTTAATATCAAGCAAGCAGCAGGTATTTCTGCTGCTGCCTGGTACTCAGGTAGGCGCGCGGAGTACGTACGCTGTCTTCTTCGGGCTCTGCAGGTCAGGACCGGGTGGTGCTTCCGTTCCAAACCTGTTCCAGTGTCTCCGTATCTCTTTTTTCCTAGAGATTAAGCACTAGTAGGCGGGGTGGAACTGTGAGCCATTCTTTCCTGCCCGCACCTGCTCCAGGGCAAAGGGTTAATCGACCCACAGCCCGATCCTCTTCCTGCCTGCCCGATTAGTGGAAGTTTCAGTTGGGCGGAGTTGCGTGAGCCAGTTACTCCCAGGTACTACTCGTGCCCAAGAGCGGGGCCGGAGTCGCTTTGTTTCGCTGTATTCGGAGGAGATGTTTCTCCCACCACCTCCCTCCCTCCTCGCTTTTACGCGCACACGTCTGTTACTGAGCGGCTCCAGGCCGAGGCAGCCGGGACTGGAGTGAAGGTGGAGCTGCCGGTGCCTTTTGGCCCCGGGTGTGGCCGGCTCGGCTGGCCCCGCGGGGCGGGAGTGGCTGCCCGTGCCTGCTGCGCTCCGCCAGGGGGCGGAGGCTTCGTGCAGCGGCCGATCCCAGCTCCAGCCCAGCCGCAGGTCCCGCTGCCGACCCAGCCCAGCCCGAGCGACGGTCGCCTGCTGCTTGGCCAAGTCCTCTTCGCTCGCCTCGCTCTCCGGCCATGGCAGCTCCTGCCGTCGGCTCCGATGCCGGCTACATCCGCACCGTCTTGGGCCAGCAGATCCTGGGCGAGCTGGACAGCTCCACCCTGGCGTTGCCTGCCCGGCTATCGGGCGACCGAGCCGAGGCGCAGAAATCGCTCCGCATCCAGCGGCAGGTCCAGCAGACCCTGGCCAGGAAAAACCGGGGCTCCTTGGTCAACGGTGAGTGGTTGAGGCGCCCTTCTCTGCCTCCCTCTAACTTTCTTAGCAACTTTCTTATCTAAAGGTTTCTCTTCCTCTCCGGAATGGGCGCACGGAAATGGGGTCTTGCAGCTTCTGCTTGTTAGTTTTTTAAATCCCTCCCTCCAGAAGGATCCCCCCCGTCTTTTTATCCTCGCAACAGCCCTGTGAAGTAGACCAGGCTGAAACATGGGGAGTTCAGTGAGCCTCTTGGCTGCGTGTGGGGATTTGAACCTGGGACTTCTTCCGTTCTCTAATTGACAGTCTAATACACCAGACTGGCTCTCGTCCTTAAGTACAAGGAATCCTTTAACATCCGCCCGCCCCCCCCCCCACTTTTAAGAAGCAAGCAAGCAAACAAAACAAACAAACAAAAAACAATCTAGGCAAGTTAAGCATTTATGCAGCATTTATAACCCTGTACACATCTAAGTACTGTAAATCCCACTGAGTTCAATGGAGCAGCAGAGTCAATGGAACTTCCGCCCAAGTAACTATTCAAGCCCCATTCATGACAGAAAAGTTAAGAACATACCGTACTTAAATCTTTCCCACTGAAATCCAGACATATAGGCTGCAACTCTTATGCATTCTTATTTGGGAGTAAGTCCCACTGAAATCAGTAGGACTTACTTCTGAGTAAATATGCATAGAATTCATCCAGCTGTTTAAAAAGGGGCTTATTTTTTGACTGAATAGACTATATAAACTTGCAAATATATTTCCAGGTAATAGGGCGTTTTCAGCTATGATTTCAGTGATTTGTTTCTCTCTGTTTTCATTCTCTCCCCCCCCCCCCCGCTTTCAGATATTTAAGGCTCCTCTGCCTCTTCTACCCACCGTCCCTTTCAAATTCTTGCTTGCCCCCCTTATCAGCATAGGTGGCACCAGAGGAGGTAAAGGGAGGCAAGCACCCCTAGACAAATGGCCCCCATACCCCCTCGCTGTGTTAACTTGAAGGAAAAGCACTTCTAAATACTGTACTCAGAGTATTTTTTCCTATATAATCAAAATCTATAAAGAGCAGTTTCCCTTGTGCTCACTTCCATTTATATTTAGGACGGGAACTTCACTGTGAAATACATCACTGTTTTTCTTTCAGAAATCTAACATGTGGGACACCGTTGCTGCCTTCCCCCAAAATGCCCTTTGCCCTTTCTGTGTCACTATTATTTATATCAGTGGTTCTCAAACTTTTTAGCACCGGGACCCACTTTTTAAAATGACACTTTATCGGGACCCACCTACCTTTGCGAGACACTCAAACATTTATCTCCCTATATTTACACAAGCTTGCAAACTGCAGGAGCTCAGCTCTTTGAAGGGCAATGAGCAGCTATCTGATTTTTGAATAGCCTCGGGGCTTGTGGCAATTACTTATCTGATCTTTCCATCACCCGGGACCCACCAGAAATCAGGTCACGACCCACCAAGTGGGTCCCAACCCACAGTTTGAGAAACACTGATTTATATCATTAGTGGGGGGAGGCCTCATATGATTCCACCTTTACAAAAAATCAGAGGACAGTATCCATGCTTCATGTTCAGTCACAGGGAGTCTTTCGGATTTCATGGGAATCGTTTCAAACTGAGAACGCATGTGCGGTTTACCATGGGAGGCACCGAGAAATCATCTACTCTGAAGCGCATGCATTTATCTAGCCACACGATGAAGCATATTTTACCACATTGTCTCCCAACACACTTCCAGTCTGTTCTCGGACATGGAAAATATACATATTTATATATTTTTTAAAAAAAATTAAAAAAATTATATTTCAAAAAATGGCCCAGGGTAGTGCAACATCAATTTGTTTTTAAAAACATGCAATCATCAGTTTAAAATGTTATGGAAGAGGCATGGTTGCTACTTCCCTATGTGACTTTATTCCACACTGGTCTGGTAACATTAAACTACTGAGATCATGTGGGAAGGAAAAATAGCTTTGTTCCTTCCTGTCCGACCCCCCTGGGAGGAGGAGCGGCATTGACGTGAAAAGTACGGTAACTGGATTGTCAGTTTTTTTTCTGGGGGGGGGGGATCTTCCAAACTCCCATGCCAGTAACCACAAAGGAAGGAGCATCCACCATGCTTCTGTAATGTAAACATCAGTCCTGTGAGATCGAATGCTCCAGCCTCCAGGCAACCGGTTCCCCACGTGGTTCTGTATTCTCCTGTGGTCAGTGTGTGCAGATGGTTTCCACTTGGTAAATAACCGTCTGCACCTTTCCAGAATGTATTCTTCAGTGGTTAAACAGGCCCTTGCTTTTTGTTCTTAACTCATATTGCCTTTTTTGTTTTTTTAAATGTGAAAAGCACATTATATCACCTTTACCCCATTCATTCATCACTCTGTATTTCATTGCCTACAAAAACGTTTGAAGCCAACTTCTTGGATTTAGCCCTTTCATTTTAGAACTCACTTTGCCTACATAGGCTATTTGCATGCACTCATTCTTAGAGACTATGATTCCCCTGCCCTGGAGGCAGGTAAGTCGGGACTGAATCTTCCTGCCAGGCAGTATCTGATTGACGCAGCAGCCCAGTCATCAGAGTACATCTTCCTGTAGTTACTCCCTGGCCTCAGGGTGCCTTCCCTAAATAGGAATGCTTTCCCTGCCCGGTTCCCAATCATGTAGGATAGAGAGCGCTAGACACTTGTTCTTCTTCTTAGATTAGAAAAGTTTTCATGGCCCGTTATAATGTACAAAGATCTCAGGTTTCTGGGTTTCCCAGCCATGTAAAAATACTTTGATTAAAAACGTCAAAACCTGTCTAAAAATACATCAAAAGTTTAAAAACAAGTAAAAACAGTTTAAAAACACAATACAATACTCCTTTTTCACTCTCGCCCATCACTGGGGGCAATCAACGTACTGTGTGCATGGCCCTTCAAACCGATTATCAAAATAGATTATAGTTCTCCTATCCAAGTACTTGGTGTGTAGTCTTCAAGTATATATATTTTTAAAAGGCCAGATGGGGAAGAGAAAAGCTTCTGGATGTTGTTAGACAGTGTCTCTGGTTTTATTGAAAAATGCTGCCCAGTTGTCTGTTTGCTGACAGTGTAGCAAAGATCACTCCAGAACTCCTCTTAATCTGCCAGCCAATGAGAGGGCATGGCAAGTTGGAACAATTCCTATGTATACACACCTACCAAAATGCACCTATAAAGGGGAAAGCTCCAGTGACTTTGAAACTTTTCTACAAAGCATTTGCAATTGACTGATGGAGACATATAGTCATGTTAGTAGGGCTTTTGTGTGTTTGACGTCACTTTTCTGATGTTCTGGTATTTGGTCCGTTTTGCATTTCTGGGATGCCAGCCATTTTAAGAAAACAATATTCGTAAACAAAAATGTGAGATGAAATTTCCGGAGCTTATACTAATTTGGCACAGAGAGGAAAAAACACTCCCGGTAGGAAACTCTGTGTGTTACATGCAGGGCCGGTACACCCATGAGGTCTACTTAGACAGTTGCTTCAGGCAGCTATGGCATCCTCAATCTGCCCACTCATCTCTACTGCTGCTGCTTGTCCTCCTGATCCCTGGATTAGAAAAGGAAGAGCGTCCACACTTCCTCTGTCTCTTTGTCCCCTCTTCCTTTTCCTGCCCAAGGAGTGGGAGGAACAGAGGATGGTGCATCACCAGGTCAGGGGGAGCAGCCTCTAGCATTCTGCCTCAAGCCCCAGGAGGTTTTGTGCTGGCCCTGGTTACATGTGATGATCGTACATATGTGTATGCTATTTCATTATGACCTCTTGAGAAGCCACGCTGTCATGGCCACCACACTACATGGTCACTCAATGGACCAGATGTCCGTGCAGTCATCACATGCAGTAATGTAACCTGTAGCTGATTGAAGCATTTTCCTACATGGGCATGTATTGTGGCATGTTCAAAGTAAATAAGGACTTTGTACTTCACAAGTTCCTCCTTCCTGTATACATAAAGGGCTGACTGGATACTATCCCACTCGAGTTTCTTTTCAACGCTGAGAACAAGATGGCTAAACTGGCCTGCTGTCTGTAGTGTGCTAAAATTAAAACTTAGATCTAATAATCTGAACAAAATAACATTGACATTGTTCAGCCATATAAATACTTCTGTTATCCCTGATTGTGCTTTGTGTATTAAGGGCAATCATGAAGGCTAAGTACGTTCTGAGTTACTACAGCTACATCAATGATGATTTAGGGGACCTACTGTAGACTATCATTATTGCATCTTTCTTCTTTTCAAATTCCCCAACTTTAAAAAATACTGTACAATTAGATTTTTTTAAAAAAAAATTAAAACAATTTTTTTTAAAAAATTGTTTTAATTGTATTAGCTCTATGTAAAAACACCCAAATTGCAGAGGGGATGCTATATAAATAAATGTATTTTTTGTCCTCTTTTTTTCTTCGCATAATCAGGATATTTGTTAAGGCCACTGGGGATCAGTTGGCCAGCTTGGAGTCAGCCTGTGAGTTCATTGGGGACATAAACTCCATAAGTTAATGTACAATCACTGTGACATTTGCTGAGCAATCAATCTAACTGAACAAAAGGATGGGGATGTTGGATTTACTTAGGAGTAAAATGCATTTTCTTGCATGTAGAATTTTGGAACAGCAACATAAGGGGAATTATTGCTTTGATCACAGATACAGCCTGTGATAGTAGACCCCTTCCCTTTACTTAGTAAAGGGAAGGGGTCTACTATCACAGGCTGTATCTTACACAGTGGGTACCATGTAGCCTCTTTTGATCTGAGCTTCTTCTATTTGAAATTAACAGGCATCCCAGCATCCCTGGCTCACTCATGCTTGTTACAAAAAGAAGAGGGGCAAAGCTGGGAGGCGAACTTCATAAGTGCAGCGAACTTTATAAGTGCAGGGAAGGGGCAAGCGGGTTCCAAATCACCTTTTCCTGCCTACCTAGAGCTGGGGTGGCCAACCTTTCAATATGAATGCTCTTGGCCCTTTAATGGTTGTATAGGTGAGGGCCTTTCAGCAGGTGCAGCTGCTTTAGCAGCACCATCAGCAAGTGCAGCTGCCAAGATTCTGTCTTCTACGCAACTCTTAAGAACACAGAGGCCCTAATGGTGGAAGGTTGGCCACCCCTGACCTGGAGCTTCATACGAGAAATGGAGTCACGGCAGCTTTTTTTCCCCCTACTTCCTCCTCCAGCAGCTCTGGAGGGAGGCTGCCACTGCTGCGACCCTCTTCTGACTTGCTGGGAGAACGTTTTAAGCGGATCAGAGAGCCCAGTGGAGCGGCTGGCTGAAGTTTGCTGCCCCTCCAAGGGTGCTGCTCCACGCAAACACTGCAGGTGGCCCCATGGTTGGGGTGTTTGTTTAATACCCGATTCCTGGCATTCAGGATAACAAGAAATGGGCCTGTGCTTTTGAGAACTTAATGAGGATATTGATGACACATCCCAATGTTCATTTGAGATGATCAGACTCCAGCAGGTGTTGCAACATATTTGTGCAGCTCTTCTAAACTACACTTTGTTGTGCACAGCTTTGAAGAGGAGGCGTCCCATTTTCAGACTTCCTCTCTTCCCACTTTGAAGCTTTTGTTCTAATGATTTGTTCCTCCTTTGAATAAACACAGAAAATAGTCTTGTGGCACCTTAAAGGCTAACAGTTTTGTTGTGGCAGAAGCTTTCAGAGACAGCTGATGAATTGGGCTTTAATCCTCAAAAATAATTATCTTGCAATTTAAAGTGCCACAATAACAACACTTAACATTTGAATGGTGTTTTCTGCAAAGCACTGCACAGGTATTACCCTGACACAGCCCTTTCAACAAACTTGGAAGGTGAATATTATTACCCACCTATTGCAGATTGGGAAAGAGAGTGGCTTATTTGAGGCCACATAATGAGGCAAAATTCAAACCAGGGAAGTTAGAACATAAGAACATAAGAAGAGCCCTGCTGGATCAGGCCAAAAGCCCATCTAGTCCAGCTTCCTGTATCACACAGTGGCCCCACCAGATGCCTCAGGGAGCACAAAACAACAAGATAACCTGTTTCCCATTGACGCTCCCTTGCACCTGGCACAGAGAAAACCCACTTCTAAAACCAGGAGGTTGCTTATGGCTTGTAACCTGTGATGGTCTTTTCCTCTATGAATCTGTCCAAACCCCTTTTAAAGGCATCTAGGCCAGGTGCCATCACCATATCCTGTGGCAAGGAGTTCCACAGACGAATTACATGCTGGGTAAAGTTCTGACTTCTTATTTGCAACTTAAAAAAGGTAAAGGTATCCCCTGACAATTAGGGCCTGCAAAACTTCGCAAAGGCCAATCAACAGGCCACAGTAGGGATCAAAACTGTAGCAGGGGCAGCATACTAATACCTTCTTCCCCTCCCAAGTTTTGTGGGCCCCTATCTTGCTGTGGAAAAATAAAGCTCCCCTCCCCAATCCAGGAGCATTGTGTGATTGGGTGCACATCTAGATTGACCCTTAGTCCCCATGCTATAGTAGCTCTCTCTCTCTCTCTCTCTCTCTCGCTCGCTCGCTCGCTCGCTCTCGCTCTCTGAGCAGCCAGATTGCCCCCCATACCGATCTGTACTTCAATGTGATGGGAAGGGGTTTAAACCCTGCTGCACCTGTCACGGTCCCAATCCAGAGTTCCCCCCAATCATGGCCAGTCTTGCCAAAGGGAGCTTTTATCCTCAGGGCAGACAGCAGCCACAGAGGACCCCAAGCTTGGGACACACACACACACACACACACACACACACACACACACACAAAGCGTCAGGGGATTAATAACCCCTCCCACAAACACCATGGTCCTGATTCATGGGGGGCCAAATCTAGCTGCAGCTGACTGAATAAAAAACAGGCATGCTGTTAATTAAAAAAAAAAGTCAAGTGCTTTGCTAATGTGTAATCTGACCCTAACGTGGCTAGCTGTCTGGAATGTCTGCCTTCTAGGAAACCTCAGAGGAGATGTCATTGGCAATTAAAGGAAGGTGCCAGCCTAACCGTTCCATTTGCCAGAGGAAAGGCAGGGCAGTTAGCTCACTGGGACTGCAAGTTAACCAAAACTTGTGTAATCCCGTCAAATCAGAGCCCTTGCAAGTCTTCAGACTCTTTGCAAATGACCTGAGATTAAGTTTGTTACATCAGAGCTACTAGACTTATACCTAGGCAGGCAGGCAGAGTCAATGTATTTGCCCCCAACCCAATCAGGAGATGCCTACATGAGATAATTGACATGCACAGTAGAACAATAAGGGTTTGGTGTAATATTCATAAAATCTGTTGCAGTGGTTCTCTGCATGTTCTGATTTACGGTTTATCCTGAAAAAATGATAAAATATCATGATTTTTTTTTACCATAAATGCAGATATTTATTCAGATAATGTTTCAAACACCCTGTTTTCCTTAGCTTTACTTTCATCATCTGTCAAGGAGTTCAGTGGGGAGGGGGGGGGGAACTAGCAAGATGCCCATCTTCAAAACTAGTGGTGTGGAAAACTAGTTTTTTTTTGGGGGGGGGGTAAAGGAGGACCTGTTACAGAATGCCTGAGGAAGGCATCGTGTGTCTCTATACTTTGCCCACAAACATACCTTTGCAAGATCATAGGTGGTATCCCATAGCCTGGGGTTGGGGGGTACAAGCATACCCATCCACCTCCATTGCTGGACATTTGTGGTTACTTGAAAAGTCTCTTCTCACATGTTCAGAGTTTGTTTCTTTAAAAAACAGTTCTCCATTGGTTGGTGAGAGACCAAGGATGAGGGAGAGAACTTTATCAATCAATCGATCTACTAATTTAATTTTTATCCCACCTTTCTCCCGTTGAGGGCACTCAAGGTGGCTTACAACATTTAAACAAAATCAATAAAAACAATAACACATTAAAAATGGTAAACAGAATAAAAACAGAGAAACCTAATGGATCACAGCAAATAATTAGCAATTAAAAAAAATTAAAACACCAGTCAATCATTGAAAGCCATCCTAAACAAAAATGTCTTAAGGCCCCACTGAAAGGCCTCCAAGGAAGGAGCAGTTCTTAGTTCCAAGACGAGGGAGTTTCACAATTGAGGTGCCACCACCGAGAAGGCCCTGTTCCTCACCGCCATTCACCTCCATCAATGGTGGCATGGTTTTTAGCTCCATCAAACTCAGTAGGACTCACTTCAGAGAATGTACGTTTAGGATTAATAATGTGCAATATATCGTTATGTATCTTTCAGAAATCTGACAGGTGAGCCAAAGCTCTCTTCAACCAAGAAATGCACTTTGCCCTTTCTCTGCATCCCTTCTCCATGTTTTTTTTTTTTCTGGTGCCGCCTTTGTTGAATCCAAGTCTGTGAGGACTCCTGTCCGTCTTTTCCCTTGCACTAATGCCGTTCTAGGCACCACCTTGGCCAACAAGTTCTTCCAGGCGCATTCCAAGGCAGCTCAGACAACAGCATCCTAGGAGCATTGTGTTCATTCTGCCCTATCAACAAGTCCATAACAATGCCAAAAGGGAGTGCTGCTTTGCATAACAGGAGAGCAGGCACACAACACTACAATTATGCAAAAATGTCACACTGATCTTAATAGTTTATGCAGTCTTGCAGACAAAATGTTGATGTGCACAGAAATGTTGCTGGTCTGCTCAGCCACCTGTATCTAAGGCCAGTGCTACACTTTGGGGGGATTTTAAGTGGGGGAATGGCAGAGGGAGAAAGTTTGTACACACACACATGCCACATGCCACAGCCCCAATCTAGATTCCTCAGTCCTCATGCTTCATGGCTCCTTTTTGACAAAAAAAAAAAAAGACTCTACTG
The DNA here is from genome assembly GCA_026170595.1 of Plestiodon gilberti rubricaudatus. Taxonomy (NCBI): domain Eukaryota; kingdom Metazoa; phylum Chordata; class Lepidosauria; order Squamata; family Scincidae; genus Plestiodon; species Plestiodon gilberti. The sequence goes on from JANXHW010000005.1 coordinate 116,039,568, forward strand.
CGTTTAAAGCTTGTTTCTTGGTGACAGATTTATCATGGCATGCAATTTGGCCCTGTGTGCCACTGGTCTATAAGAGTTGTGGATCTAGCCCACGCGGTTTTGTACACCAACTTTTGGCTGAATGTGGATTCCCAAGGGTCAGCCTTGATGTATGTCAGTAAGAGATAAGGCATAAGTTGATTCATCGCCCTGACTAAGAGGATGAATGCCGTAAACCCTAATCTGTATAAACTCAAATTGAGATCTCGGTTAACAACTGATCATCCACAAAACCGTTCTTAAGGATTATCACTTCCTAATCTAACACCGGAAGTTGCACAAGGGCCATTGCAACATGCCTGTGTCGATGGTCAGTGTGTAGCCTCTGTTTCCTAATCACAGGCTATATGTAAATAAAACAGACAAGGTACAAAATGACTCATTTGTCATGTGACATTGTTCATATCTGACGATAATCCTGCCTCTTCATTCTAACTGATCTCACGGCTCTGCCTTGCCTTGCGTGTCTAGTCTTCTGCTGGACTAGACATGACATTAAATGAGTCATTGTCTAGTTGTAGGCTTTCTTTCAAACTGCAACTATGTGGGGGTCCAGTCTGTATTGGGACCACGATGCAGAGGTAGCTGATCTGATCATGCTGCAGAGGTATTCTCTGCACATTTGTTCCCCTGAAAAGTATTTTTCTCGAGTGCTGTGGGCCCTCAAAGATGCCACTCAAGCAGATGATACTTTTGGAGCCTGCAGCAGCTCGGGGGGGGGGGCTATTTTTGTTAGGAAAGTGGCATGAAATTAAAGCATTAAGCACCCTCTATCTCTTTGCCATGGTCCCAATCTGGGCTTGGGCTGTGGTGTGCTCCTGTTTGAAAGTGAATGTAAACTCCAAACTAAATGATGATGTCACGTCTGGCCCTCAGATTGTAAGCCTTGTCAGGGCCTGTGTCTTTTATTTTTGCTTGATGTTGGGATACTAGTTTATGTTGGTGCTCTAGAAATTAATAATAGGATCTGCCAGATTCAGTAATCCTCTTCAGACATTACAGTTCAGAGTTAAAATGTTGTGTAGAAAGAGGTGGGGGTAGCAGAAGATCTGCCCTGCGCTGATGTGGTTTTTTTTTGGGGGGGGGGACAGAGTTTAGAAACACCAGTCTGGCATTCTGGATCACAGGGAGGAACCGTAAAGTCTGAAGGGGGATGGTGGCTTAGCAATAACATGCAAGACATGGGATTAAAGGCACTGCTGAAGTTGCAAGAAATCAGCAGAATATAACTGTGCCTTGGAATGCCTTGTCATTCAGATGTAGATAGAGAGGAACAAAACACAATTGTATCTCTGTCCACAGGGCGTACGTATTTCGTCCTCGCTCATCAATTCACTGCTGCAAACACAGAACATGTGTATTAACTCAAAAACACAAGCACCAAGTCTCAATACACACCAAAGCACAAGATGGCAACTAAGAACACCATCGTTACCCCTCCGGTGTACTGTGAAGGGGTAAAGGTCCATTTTGGATGTAGCATAAGTATTGCCTGTGCAGATGGCGAAGCAGCCAGCACTCAACTCGAATCAATGATTTCAGTGGACTGCACAGGTAGTCATAGGCCTTAATCTAGGACGGTGAGGCATGGCAGGACTTGTAGCATACAAACTAGACGCATTTCTCTTTGTCCGGTGCTGGTGGACAGCAGCAGCTGGGCTGTCCTTTGATTCTCCTCCGCAAGCTGCTGCATGGCGAGAGTGGTTGTGTGCATGCCTTTCCTCAACAGGCCACTGTTGCCCATAGGCATCCAATTTCCCTGAAGGGCACGTTTCTAACCTCTTCTTTGAAATCATCCAATTAGAGAAATCCCGCAATGACTTGGTTAGGCCTTGTCTTAAGACTGGGGTTCTCAAAGTGTGGGCTGCGACCCCTGGAGGGTCACAAGCAGCTTGGAAGGGGGTCACAAAGCTCTGAAGAACTAGGTTCAACCCCTGGAATTTCCAGGTAGAGCTGGGGAAGACCCCTGCCTGAAACCTTGGAAATCCACTGCCAGTAAGTGTAGGTTATACTGAACTAGGTGGCCCAATTGCCTTACTCCAGGGGTTCTCAAAGTGTGGGTCATAATTAGCTGTAATATGGGGGGGGGAGATTGCGTATATTTATGTATTGGGAGGGTCACAGCAACATAACATTTGAGAACCCCTGTCTTAAAGTTTTGAGTATACAACTTATTTCACCTTTATATCTGTCACCATCTAGGGCAATCTCTCTAGGCTGTTGTGGTCCCAGGTAGTGCTGTAGTGTAGCCATTATTGCATAGACAAATAATCCATTTTAATCAACAGATTTGATTTGCAAGGGACCTTGTGTTCACACACGCACACACACATCCATGAGAGAGCCTGGGAAAATTTTTAAATTAGAACACCAATCAGATTGTAACCAAGGAGATCATAGAACAACAGCTCAAATAACTTGACCTTCCAGGAACTGTGAATAAGATAAGATGTGCTGTCTCCCGTATTCTGTAGAATTACTTAATCATCCAGGTATGGATGGGGAATTTCATTACCCTCCAATTCTTCGCCACACACTGTGTACCATATGTCTCCCCTAATCTGTGGAATTTGCTGGTGACCTTTAAAGCAGCCTGGGTGCATCTCTGGGATGGAGTGGGGAGGGGGATTAAGGAAGTCCTGCTCTGGTTTGGTACTGAAAGATTAAAGTCATTGGGATCAGGAAGGGAAGAAAACCAACTGTGGAGCTAAGGAAGCGTAAGCAGCAGTTGTTCAGTGCAAACAGAGCCACACCTGCACCAGCCCCATGAAAGCAGCCAGTTTTACGGATACCTGAACAATGTCTTCCGTCAGAAACCAGTTGCTTGGGGCAGCTGTAATCTTGCAGACTGTTACACGCATCTAAGTGGAAGTTCTGCTAATTTAGCTGCATATGAATCCCAGAGGAAGGGATCTCAGGCTTGCAGTGCTTACCCGTGTAATACCAAACTAGACCAATTCGCATTTCTTGTTTCTTGAGAGACACCTAGTGCACAATATGGTTTTGTTCTCAAGTTCTTACTATAAATTTAGCTTCCAGAATAAGTACCATGGACCTCTAGGGTGCAGTTCCCATAATGGAAAATACTTTGATTCTATTGTTTGGTGTTGGTGTTCTTTCAATATTTAAAAAAAAAAAAAACACCAACACCAAACAATAGAATCAAAGCAATTATGAGAGCTGCACCCTAGAGATCCATGGTACTTATTCTGGAATATTTTATATTATTGTCCCATAACGTATTAACAAATAGCACTTAAAAACAAACAGTGAGCAGCCCAGGTGGTGAGTTTATTTTCGCGCTTGCATTCTTCTTCCGCATGCCTTTTTTCCAGTTAATGTACAATGCTTCTAAACTTCTCTCTCTTCCATGGCTATGTTCATGTTGCTCCTCTCTGAAGCCCACTCAAAGCAGAAAATCATGCCAACATCAGTAGGGGCTTGAAGGCTTCTTTTGCATTAGATCAAGCTGAGCACGAGGGCATTCACGCGGTCATCTCAGCTATCCATTCCTGCAGGGATAGGATTGCCAATCTGCATGTGTCGGGGGTCGCATGTGTACCCGGTTGTGCCACCAGTACAGATACCAGGAATTCCTCTGTCTGACATGTGGGCCAGCAGTACAGTTGCATACTACCAGGGCTATACCCCAATCCGAAACCTGTTTACTCAAAAAAGTTCCATTGTGTTCACTACAGCTTACTCCCAGGTAAATGTGCATAGAATTTCAGCCCTCGTGTAGCTAGTGTAGTCCAGCACTTAAAGGTAAAGGTGACCCCTGACAATTAAGTCCAGTCATGACTCTAGGGTCTAGACTCTAGGGTGTGGTGCTCATCCCCATTTCAAAGCCGAAGAGCCAGCGTTGTCCGAAGACGCCTCCGTGGTTATGTGGCCGGCATGACTCTCCTTGCCGCAGCGCGTAGCATGCGGCTGGAACACGGAGCGCTGTTTACCTTCCCACAAGCGGTACCTATTTATCTACTTGCAGTAACATGCTTTGGAACTGCTAGGTTGGCAGGAGCTGGCCAAGCAACGAGAGCTCACCCCGTCGCGGATTCGAACTGCCGACCTTTCGATTGACAGCTCATGGTTGCTTCTGTTCACCTCATGAGGAGGTGAACAGAAGATAGATCAGGATCTACTGATAGATCACTGAATGATTTGCAGTACTGGATGATCCCACAAGCATTTTTGACTCTCTGGATGATCTCACAAGCATTTTTGACTCTCACCTGTTTGACAAAAGCGACAAATTAAGCTGCTAAAGCAAGGAAAGCTTGGGGAAAACCAGGAGTGAATTTTTATGTAGTAAAACAGTTCGGTTATCCCAGTGTGGATATTTGGCTTCACTCTCCCTTCCAAATACAGTAGTTTGCATCTAGTTTACGTTTTACAATTACCTTGGCTTGTTCTATTAAAAGACAAAGTAAATCCCCCACAAGCCTGAAGTCTGCTCACCTCTGAAGCCCTGCCCTCTGTCCACGGGAGTCTTGTCTTCCTTTCTGCAGCTATGCTGATAAGAGCACACTAGTGATTGTGGTCATTGGATCACCAAAAAAAGGCTGCAAAATGGTTTGGCCCATACCCAAAAGATGTCTCAGAGTGTCCTTACAAATCATTGACTTCGACATTTCCACTTTGCATACAGCTATCATCAGTTTGCTACAAACATATTTCTCATACCTTTGTACAGGGAGTCTGCATCGGACCTCCAGTGTTCCAGAATACGTATATAATCTAGACATGGTTGAAACCGACTTTGCTCCAAGACCTTCTCTTAGCACTTCATATTATCAGTCTCATCAGGGGTGGAATACTAAAGCAGTAAGTATTATGCTTCAAAAAATAATGGGTTCACATTTAAATGGGTTAGTATTTAATCTCTGGCAAGTCCTCCTGAGTTTTGTTTTGTTTTTCATGTCTCAGGTTTACAAATACTTTAGTGTTGCTACACTCCCATGACCATGCAAACACTGACATCACTCTGTAATGACTTACAGAGAAGATTCATCGAAAGAATTGTCTTTAGTTTCCTGGGAGAAAAACGGTACTCAATTTATATTGGAATAGACACTGTGATTTTTATAAAGATAGAGAGGAGTATTTATTTGTAATGACAGTGTTTTGATGTTTTAAAAATGTTTTGTAATGACAGTGATTTTTTTTCCAAAAAAAAAAAAGAATAACTATTTTATTTGCATAACCCAATTCAGAGCAGAAAAATAACTGTTTTAAAGAACCTTTGTGCTCAAATCTGTATCAAGAAGGAACCTAATCCTCATTTCAGACATTGGAGCTTTTCGATTTTACATGAGCCAAGAGGAATTCTGCCTTTGTTTATATTTGTCAGACACATTGCGGGCTCCACAGACTAAAACCATCTTGTTTGGATTAAGTTAAGTAGGCTCCCAGCTTTTAATTACAACGTCTGAATTGATCTAATTACTTGCTTTCCTTTGTCCCTTTCTCTGTTATCAATAGCTTACCTTGCACCTGCCTAACACATAGTCTCTGTGTTCTCGCACCACAGAATTAAAAGAATATATCATGTAGTTTTCACGCTAGATTACAACAATGAGTAGCTACACTGGACAGGAGGTCAAATGGGAAAGTAGTAATAATAAGTGTACGAGGAAAGTAAAAGACAAACGATTAAGGAACTTGAAAAGTTTTTCAAGTTCCTTAATCATTTGTCTTTTACTTTCCTCGTACACTTATTATTACTACTTGTACAAGTGCCTGTACAAGTGGGTAACCCAACCTCATGAGAATTATCCTCCAAACTAATGGCATTCTAGACATTTGTTGGACAGATGAGATACTTGAGTATGTGCCAAGCATTGGCCATGCAAATGGTTATGAACAGTGCTGGAAAACAAGGAATAGGGAACTAGGCTGTGTAGTCGACAGAGTGTTGGACTTCAATCCCCCTTTCACCCATGAAGCTCTCAGGGTGATTTTGGTTCAGCTGCTATTTCTCAGCCGAACCTACCTCCCAGGGTTGTTGTAACGATATGCTGTCCTGAGCAGCTTGGAGGAAGGGTGAGATATAAATGCAATAAATACAAAGATCTCAAGACAGAAAGGAGAAGAGAGCTGAGAGGGACAAGGAACGCACTGCACAAATCCCAGAAAGCAGGAGGAAATAGTGATGGTCTCAGGAAGGAGTTGCAGGACAGACATAGACTCCAGCTCCTATGCAGAGCACTCAAATGCTGAGGAGGAATCCTGCAGCCAACAGTCACACAAACCAGTTCCACTGGTGCTCTGTTGAAGGTCGCCCTTGAAAATTGCTGAGGGTACTGCCTGCCTTGAGGCGGTGGGAACATGTTGAACCAGTGTTGTGTCAGCTGTGCTCCTTTTTAGTGTCCATATCTAATTCAAGATACTGGCAGTAGCGTTCCTCCCGTAGGGGCCCAACCGTAAGTCGCACCCCGTCCTAGTACCGTGTTCACCAACTGGAGCGAGGAGGCCCCGCCCCCTCGCCGTCGGAGCCATTCCGCACCATTCCGCGCAGCGAAGCTGAACGGGCAGGACTCCCTGGGCGAGGGGGCGGGGCCTCCTCGCTCCGGTTCGTGAACACGGTACTAGGACGGGGTGCGACTTACGGTTGGGCCCCTACGGGAGGTAGGTTCGGCTGAGAAATAGCAGCTGAACCAAAATCACCCTGAGAGCTTCATGGGTGAAAGGGGGATTGAAGTCCAACACTCTGTCGACTACACAGCCTAGTTCCCTATTCCTTGTTTTCCAGCACTGAGCTGTTCATAACCATTTGCATGGCCAATGCTTGGCACATACTCAAGTATCTCATCTGTCCAACAAATGTCTAGAATGCCATTAGTTTGGAGGATAATTCTCATGAGGTTGGGTTACCCACTTGTACAGGCACTTGTACAAGTAGTAATAATAAGTGTACGAGGAAAGTAAAAGACAAATGATTAAGGAACTTGAAAAACTTCGAAAACTTTTCAAGTTCCTTAATCATTTGTCTTTTACTTTCCTCGTACACTTATTATTACTACTTTCCCATTTGACCTCCTGTCCAGTGTAGCTACTCATTGTTGTAATCTAGCGTGAAAACTACATGATATATTCTTTTAATTCTGTGGAGTGAGAACACAGAGACTATGTGTTAGGCAGGTGCAAGGTCGAGCCCCTACCGGAGTAACGCCACTGGATACTGGCCTAGCTCTGTAAAGCCCTGGGCCCTGCATATTCAGAGAGAGCATCTCCCTCTCTCCATATGGTCATCTCTACCTGGTGAGAACTTCTGGAGATGTCTTGCTTGGAGTGCTAGTAAAAAGTACTAGGGGAGGGAGCAGGACCTGTTTTTTTTGCAGTGGGCCCATGCACATGAAACCTGCTTCAAAGAGCTATCCCTAAACGTCTCTTTTTACCTTTAGGGGAAAAATGCAAGACACCTCATTTCAAAAGGCTTTCCAAGTGATCTGAGGTTTATTTTTGCACTGCTGTTTCTATCTAACTTATGTGCATGCTGTTGTTGAAATTGACATACTGTATATTGTTGTTGCTTTTACGGAAAAACCTGGAAGGTATGGTAGGCTGAGAGAGATCCTGTCATTGGATGTTTGAATTAGATTGTAAGCCCTCCAGTTGTGATGAAATATCATATAATGAACGATAATACAATAAACACCTACATGATTTAAAGAATAGAATGATAGGCCCTGGAAACCAGCCCCTGCAAAATGATCCTGCATTATTTTTCAAAAGCTGCTCAGTCACAGATTTTGATGGATCTCCAAGAATTCCATAATTCTGGGCAACCGCTGGGACTGCCTTTACATGTACTTTTATTGATCTGGTTGCTGTTACCCCCCCCCCCCATCTTGGTCTGGGGGGTATGCAAAGGCTTCTTTCCTTATGGTTTCTCTGTCTTGCATGTTTACACAACACACAAGCGAATCCCAGCGCCTGAGAGGTGCATCTGCTTGGGTGTGTTATGTAAACACACAAGGAAGGCCATGTAGCAGTGTCAGTGCCAGGTTGCCTGAGGCAAAGCACTGCAACAGGGGCATTATGGGTAAAAATGGTGGATGTCATTGTCGATCCTTTCCAGGGCAACCAAGCCCTGGCAGCTACCCAAGGGGCCTGGCCAATGTATTAACTTCAAGATGATGCCCTCCCACCCCTCACATTGATGCATTCAGTGCCACACAACCCTCTTCCTTGCCCCCTCCGCAACAGAAGCTGTTGCTCAGCAGAAGCAGGACTAGTGCTCCTTGTTGGAGCTCCGGAATGAGTGGTTAACTTAAAGCTTCAGTGGGAGGACGTTGCCTTGAAGTGAATTATTTGGTCGTGATATGGTGTTCATGGGAAGGAATGGGCATAGCTATACTAACCGCCAATGACCTCTCCACATTCTGCTTTCCACACAGAGAGGATTGAACTTGCAGATTATTAAAACTGTTCTCCCCAACACTGTGTTCTTCGCTTCCCATTGAACCATATTCTTCCTGGTTTCTTTTTAACAGATTGGCTCCCCAGTTAGTTATGAAAATGGCTGGGGACCGAGAATTGGGCCATATATGTCATACAGGACAATAGAAGAGAGGTCCCAAAGGCAGCCCCTGAAGAGACTGGAGGTTTCTCCTGACAGCAGTCCCGAGAAGCTGGCTTATCTACAAAATGACTTCTATTACAACAGGGGGCTGAATGTAAGGCAGGGCGAGAGCAAGAGATCCAGCGTCATGCCACCAAGATACGCTCGTTCGGAGATCGTTGGCTACACAAGCCATGTCGCTCCAAGCAGAGGCTACACTGTTCAGAGGCACTTCCATGTTGGGCCTGTTAATGACACCGCGGTCGACAGTGCCCCAACCAGCCCAGGAGTGCCAATCTACCAGCGAGTTGGGAACAGTCGGAGTATGAACAACCTTTTGGAGAAAGAGAGCTACTTGACTTCCGGTACAGCCCTGGGACAAGTCAGATCACCCATCACTTCCCAAACTGGATCTCAGCACAGGCAGTCGTTGAGGTCCAGCTGGCATCAGAGTACCTTCAGGTCACAGAGCACCAAGGAGGCCTCTCAACCCGCTTCAGTCACCAACGCTGCTGCCGAGGCAAGTGGGAGGAGGATGGCAATGACGGCAGCTATGGCAGCTGCAGCGGGAAGTGGCCTCTTAGAGCAAGAAAGGATAGGCGCCAGCGGATCTCAACTAGGGTAAGTTGAAAAGGCACATTGCCCTTGGTATCAATGCAGAAGAATGTGTTTTAGGCACATTACCTTTATAGCCTGCCTTTTCTCCATTCTAGTAATTTATTTGACTACAATTTTTTTAAAGCCTTTGAAGCTATATAGCCCTCAGTGGCAAATGTATAGAAGGGCAAGTGTGATCAGCACCCGCTGTCCTTGTTTGCACTTCCTATTGCACATTCAACATAACTCCTGGAAGAACCTGTGCACACATGACTAGCAATCTCATACCCCACCTTCACTGCTGCACATTGCTGAAGGCTATTCATGATCAGCTGTGTTCTGTTTTTATTTAACAAGCTTCTGTACCGCCCTCCATCCAAGGACACCAGGGCAGGGTACAAAATAGAAGTATCAAAATTAAAATGTTATTATTATTAAGGATAGTTATATACCACTTTTGAACACAATGCAATCAACTTTTTTAAAAAAGTAAAACAACAAGAAAAACAGCAGCACTGAAATGTACTAAGACCATATTCATTGCAGCTAAAGTCAATTCCAAAGATAAAAGCCAAAGAACGACATTACCCTGTATTAAAAGGCCTTGGAGAGCAGAAATGTATCACTGCGCAATCCTGTGCAAGTACGCGGTGACAGAACAAGTGTTTCGTCTCCGAAAGTAGTCGCAAACATGCCATAAGGAATGTTCGCAACTACTGTGGAGCAGGGAAGGCCGGCGCAGAAGCCAGCCTCCCTTGCTCCGTCGATGGAGTGCCCCAGCAGCCGCCACCAAACCCAAGTAAGGATCCAGCGGGCACGGGGGCGTTTTGCTGGGCAGAGGAGGGGGCCCAGCCAGCCCAGGAGGGGGCAGGGGATGGCTTTGGCCATGACATCCACAACGGGCCATTACACAGCCTCCTCCTACTTCCGCCAGCAATTTTGCTGGCGGAAATCCGAGGAGGCCGATCGGCCCAGGACACATTTACACTCGGGGAAGGAGACAAACGTCCCCTTCCCTTCCCCGAATAGACCTCCACCGGGGAACAGGATCTGGGGGGGGTGGCCATGGGCCGCCGGCTAGATCCTTACGTAGGATTGCGCTGCCCTAGTCTATCTTATATTGTAAGATAGACTATGAGAGTATCTTGGTTGAAAAAACAAAGAGTGATTGTGCTTGTGATGAGGGTATAATTTGTTGTAGGACAGTTTTGTTTTTCAAGAGTTCAGAATATGCGTTTGCAGGTAGACTATGAGAGTATCTTGGTTGAAAAAACAAAGAGTGATTGTGCTTGTGATGAGGGTATAATTTGTTGTAGGACAGTTTTGTTTTTCAAGAGTTCAGAATATGCGTTTGCAGGTAAAGTGTGTGAAAAGGCAAGCTGCACACTGCATGGTGCCGTAGTGTTCATGCATAGGCATTTACATGCATGCGCACTAGAGATGAGATACATCCATTCTCCAATCAGAGAGAGAACTTCTAGAGGGCAGAAGCTCCCTGGGCAGGGGGCTGAACCCCCCCAAAACAAAAACTCAAGCAACTCACATTGACTAACCATTAACTAGGAATCCCCCCCCCCAAAGGCAAAAGTAGGCACAGTGATTTACCAGGAGGGAGGTAACAAAACATAGAGGCTGTCCCAGATAAGAGCGTCTGCGTTTACATGTTGACATGGAACTTGCTGTACATGGAGCTTAAATGATTAAAGTCTGTAGTAAATGTTACTTTATATGCCTGGGTTGCCCGCATCCTTTTTTTCCTAAACAAAAAACAGCCACAGGGAGCTCCCACTCCAGGGTGGGAACCTGGTGGGAAGGGGAGTTAACCCTTTCCTTCCATGCCATGGCATGTTCTTGCTGAAAATCCCCCTAATGCCGCTCATTTGCCCCGAAAGCTGCAATTTTCAGCAAGTGGCAACTTTGAGGGCAAATGCTTAAGGCTGCAATTCTATACATACTTACCTGGGAGTAAGCCTCATTGAACTTAATAGGGCTTACTTCTGAGTAGACATTATAGGACTGTGCCGGAAGGAATGCAATTTTCAGTGGGCAAACAGTAAGAGGGGGAGTGTTAACCCTGTTTGTGTGCCACAGTTGCTGCTTTTGGGTCATTGTTTTTTTTTCCAAGGCAAATAAACCTCGTGGGGAATTCCAGGTATGGAATCCAACTACACATTTTTAAGGTAAAGTCTAGGTTGGCCCTTGTACTGCTTTCCAGAGGCAGAAAATGACTCTTATTTCTGCAACAATTCAACCATTGAACACACTGTTTTCGTAATGATCATGTGCTTTGTTTGCTTCTGGAATTCCTGCTCCATTCTGCTAAGTCAAACTGCCTGGTTTTGCTTAACCAGGAATTAAGTTTGCAGCTGTTAAGGTATACAGTGTCAAAGCGGAAGGGGGGGGGGGAAGGATATTCATATTATCAGGTCAGAACAAGCCTCTGTACAGTTTACTTCTGTCTCAATTACCTGCTTGATTTGAATGTAAGCATCACTGTTGAGTTCTCCAGGTGACTGTGATGTCACCTGGATTCCAGGTGACTCAGGACAAGTATAAGCAGCTGACGGTTTGATTTTGTCTCCCTTTGAGAAAATGGGTACAGCAGCTCAAAAGTTTTAACTTGCTTGATACAGAATAAATTCTAAACATCCTTCAGGGCCAATCTAGTAAAACTGTAAAGGATGAAAAAATGAGAACAGAACTAGTAGGATGTCAGTGTTTAGATCATGAAACAGATTTAAACAAAACTTTTTGATCAATAAGAATTAATCAGGAAGCAGGTTTTTTTAAAAAATGTTAAAAAAAGTACCAAATGTACTTTCAAAAATGTGAGTGGCTCTGTTGTAGAAGAGGCATTCTTTCCTACCCCAATGGGAATGCCTCTAAGAAATCTTAGAAGTCATAAAAAAACAAAGAAATAGTACTATTTTCTTTAGTGCTGCAGTTAATTTATATTTAATTGATTAATCAATAAGATTTTCCTCAATTGCTGAATTCTCCCTAAGATTAGAACCATTTTTTTCCAAACAGTATATAGATGTGGCAGACACCTAAAATCCCCTACAGTCAATGTGAGAAAGATAACGAGACAAATATACCCTGCTTTTCCTCCCCAAAGGGCACTCAAAGCAACCTACGGGCATAAAATCACATTAAAAACAGTATAAAATCACATTATACACTGAAACTGTGGAGGCCAAATGCATGTGATTTCACTTCCCTCTCCACATGTTCAGATAATGTCCAACCATAAGGAATATTTAGATTGATTTGGGGTATTGTTCACTTATTAATCTGCAACAGTTCTCAAAGCTTCCGGGTAAAAAAGTGATGCTATCCTTCAAACGGACATTACATGCAAGTTTAAACAAGACCTGAGTTGAGGTCAAAGTATCACTTTAGTATCTATCTCCAAGATCTTTATTTGTAGGCAGGAAGTAAATTACCAGTGTTCAAATTATAGGGGAATAGCAGCCCAATCCTCTCTACATTTTAGAGGTTGCTGCTCCGGTGGTCTTGAGTGTCGCAAATGTGCCATAAGGCACATTTGTGTCACCCGGCGAGGAGCGCTGGTGCAGAGGCCGGCGCTGTTCTCCCCACGGGAAACAATCCCTGAAAAAGGATATCATGTGCCTGTAATGTGAGGTTATGTGCCTGTAATGTATGATGGCCAACCTTCTTTGACAATGTGCTACAAGTCTAGTCCAAAGTATGAAAAAGTGCAATTCTTGTACCCTCTACAGCTCGTAGCCTTAGAGTTTTTTTTTTATCTTTACAACATCTTTTGCTCTAATAATCTACAGAGCTAGGAAGCAGGCAATAACCTAGCACTGGAGAGGCAGGCAGCAATTCAGGCCTGACTGGGCCATCGCCCATCTTGTCAGTGCCACCCATGGCGTACATTCCAAAGCAAGGAAGATAAATGACTACATGCCTGCTGTCAGTGCCTGCTGTTGTGAATGGTCACTGTTCTTATCTGTATACATTTGAGCTTTGCATAGAAATGTTACAGACCTGTTGCATCTCTTGCATTTCATGGCCTTTTGGCCCTACTGTTTACATTTTTTTCTCTGTACCTGTGTATTTTACATCTGCTGACTCAGGAAAGCACTTCATGCATCTGATGAAGTGGAATCTGGCGCTTCTGTGACAACAAATCTGTTGGCCTTTAAGATGCCTCAAGACCCGTTTGTTGTCTTTATCCAGGGCATCTGTGAAAGCTACTCAGAGTCTGATAAGAAACAGGCATTGCCTCAGTGGGGTTCCTTCAGTTTTGGCTGACTAGGTTTTCATGTTGAATCACCCAGGAATCCAGAAGGGGAGATGACTCTGGAGCGCGCAGTAAATATACTGCAGACTGAAAATGCCTCATCTCCTCGAGTCCTCGCAGCAATTATTTTCATACAGCACGAGAGCTTCCAGAAAGCTGAAGCCAGAAGGAAAGTGAGTGACCATTGTCTTAACTTATTAACGTGTAATACTGAAATGCATATTTTAGTAAGAGAAATTATCAGGTCCTCGCATGAAAATAAAATCAAATGAAGAATGACTGAAGTTGCTTTAATACGTTTCTATTTTGCCCTGATGTCGTTGCCAAACACAGCTTGAACTTTACATGTCCCAAAAGTCCTTTGTCCAAAGCATTGTAAGGTGTCCCAGACAGCTTTGGCTGCATAGTTTCTGGGCTGCCCATGCCCAAGTACAGCTCCAGCAGACTTCCAGCATCAGATGAAATGAGAGGGGAAAAAATAATTGTCCCCCTTATTAAAAAAAAAAATCTAAAACTTTCCCCCTACATAATCTGATCAGTAAGATGACCAGATACTAAAAACTGATGGGTCTCTGTGCCTCAAATGCCTTCGGCCAATCAGAGATTTGTGAAACGGTAGTGACATCGCATGTCAGAATGGGATGACTATACCATATACAAGGTGATACACAAAATCCATCCCCAGGAGACAGCACAACAATTTAACTGACTAAAATATTGGACAAGAAGAGAAGGGGAAAATGAGATGTTGCATTAAGATTAATGCCTGAGTGATTAACAGCCCAATCCTACCTAACTGTCCGCGCGGTGGTTCAGCAGCACCAGCGCAGCTTCCGCTGCATCCTGTGGGGGTTTTTTGGCTGCCAGAGGTCTCCTCGGGCTAAGGGGACATTTGTCCCCTTGCCCTGGGGTAAGTCCCAGCTGCCGCTATGGGTCAACTTGGACCTGTGCCAGCGATATCACTGGTGCAAGTCCAAGTTGATCCGTGCCAGCAGATCAGGCCCAGGAGGGGGGTTGGGATTCAGTGTGCGCTGCTGTCGCTGATCCTGCTCCCCTCTCGGACCTGATCTGCCCCTGTTGCTGCCCCATTCTGCCCACCCCCTGTCCCATTCAACCCCCTCCCCCTCCGTACCTCCACTGGCGAGTCTGTCAATCCATCAGCACATGTGGGAAAGCTCCGGCCTTCCTGCCGGGGCACCGGCAGCTTACACTGCCACAAAGCACTTTACAGCTGCTTCGCGGCAACCTGCACTGGCAGAACAAGCATTCCGCTTGGGTACATTTTAGATAGGATTGGTCTGTAATTCATTGATTGACAAGTCTTCATGCCTCCCATTTGAAGACATGTTCTTAAAATGACATCAGTCAGACCAAGCTCATGCCTGCTACAGCACAAAACTTCAGCACTTTGCTCTACCTAAGAGGGCTTAGAGCAGGAGTGGGCAGACTAGGCTTGTGAGATCCACTTCATTTTTAACTAGCATTCCAAACTCCACTAACTGGAAGTGAGCAAAATAGTGGCTTGTGGCCCGGGGGGGGGGGGCATATACACACTCAAAGTCAAGAGACAGGGTTTCTCAGAGCATATACCCAGTCCAGGAATTTGCTTTCAGTACTAGAACTGAACTGACAGTCATTTCACACACAAATCCACTCTGATTTCCCCCCTGCCTTTTTTTTCTCTCTTTCATTTCAGCTGTATAATTTAGGAATGGGTACCTTTTTGTTGCTGCTAACATTAAACAATGCAGAGTCAGGAATGCTTGCCGAGCTGAGCTGCTGAAAATGACCCAGAGATCTACCTGCAGATCATAATATACTTTCTTCCAATCCCTGGCTTAGACTAGAGAATCTCTGTAATCAAGAACAACAGAGAGTCCTGCGCTGTCTTAAAACACAATTGTGCCATAAGGTCTGTTGTCTCATCTGATAAAGTAGGCTTGGTAAGGGTATGAACACTGCCAAAAGTGGTCCTCTACCCTGCCTCCTGTCACAGTAGGAGACTCACTGGTAGTCATGTCTGCAGTGAGGACTATAGCTTCCCAATTCTCCCTGCTCCCCCCCCTCCCAAATGTTTTCCTGGTGTTCCTGTACCAAAAAAAAGTGTCCTTGCTACAGGGATTTAGGCTGGACAGTCTTGGAGATTCTTCCAGCCCCACAATTCAATATCTGCTATTCCAATTCTATATTTAGCATAGCAATAGCTGCAAAAGAGTGGTATGAACTGAAGTTGTTTACGAAGAAGGGCTTAAAACTATTTAGACAGCAGCATCCGTTATCTATAGGCCATAACAAAACATGAGCCACCTCCATATCTCAACTGATTACAGTGCCCATCCAGAGATGGAAAAATGCTGATCACAGTAAATTGCTGAGAGTTTCCAAAACAAATTCTTGTCTCTTTCTTTATCAGCCCTGTTGCTGGGAAGGCTTTGTTCTAATCTGAATGAAAAAAAATCTGCCAAGTTACTCTAAACTCTTATGAAGCAAAGGTCTGGCTTATCCAGCAGTACAGACTAGAGTTCAGCTTCAATTTACTGCTGGCAAAACTCAAAAAACATGTCTGGGATGGGTAGAAGGTATATCTCCAGATGATTGGCAGTAGATCAGCAAGATTCCTGCCTAACAGCTGTTCCACAACAGTAACAATAGCAAGGCTTTGTGGGGTTTTTGCTGAAATAAAGAAAGCTCAGGGTGGGAAGCCAGGAGTGGATTTTTGTGAGGTAGGGTTGTTAGCTCAGGTCGTTCCGATGTATGGCTCATGTGGTGCCACAGGTAACTGGCGCCACATCTTTGCTCCTGTTGGTGGACTTTGGAAAGAGGAAAGAAAGAAAACAGGAAAGAGAGAAAACAGATTCTGCAAGTCTTCATTTTGTCAGATCTGAGGCCCACGTTCGGCCTGGTCATTTGACTCCCCTGACACTTGCATAGCAACTGGCTTCTGTACTGAGGGAACTCTGGTAATCTTCCCGTTGACATCGGTAGTGTTGGAAACAGCCCTCATAAAATGACTTTCCTAAATTAGATTACACTAAAGCTAAAAAAGCAGATCCAAAACAATTCAGATGATTCCAATAAAACATTTTAACCATAGTGTGTGTGTGTGTGTGTGTGTGTGTGTGTGTGTGTGTGAGAGAGAGAGACACACACACACACACACACACACACACACACACACACACACACACAGATTCACAAGTGTATAACTATAGTATACTGATATTCATATCACTGCTTCAGTATGATGATCACACTGCAAATACCAAGGAGGAAAGTATTAACGCTCAGTCCCAAAATCTCACAGGGCATACTCCACTCAGCCCAGCTGTCTGAACAATTCAGATGATATTTCTATTGGATGAGCTCTCAGGATTAGCTCAGAGCTGGCTCCAGATTTAAAGGGGCCCTTTGCTGGGCCCTTTCCCCTTATCTTGATGGTGGGTATGTATGATGGTGAATTTGGCTACTATTTTTCTCCAATGTCCATCACTACAACCATCCTCAAGGTAAAAGAAAGGAAACCTCCTAGCTCTTGGCTGCTAGTTGCTGACTGAGCTCAGTCTTCCTTTGGAAGCCAGGGCAGACATTAGCCATGGGGCCCCCCTTGAACACTTGCGTCCAGAGGTGCAGTGGCGTAGCTAGACTGGAGCAGAGGCAAGTAGTTCTGCAAGACTCCGTTACACCGGAGTCAGCGGCCCCTCCCCCTTGCTGTTGGAGCCATTCTGGCGGCAATGGCAACACGCAGGACACTCCCCTGTCGCTGCCGGAATGGCTCCAACAGCAAAGGGGAGGGGCCGCTGACTCCGGTGTAACGGAGTCTTGCAGAACTACTTGCCTCCGCTCCAGTCTAGTTTCACCTCTGCAGAGGTGCTCTGAGTTATGCTGGCCCTGGGTCAGGTAGCATCTCTTCTTCACGAAAACATAAGAACTGGGAAGGTCACCAGATCTTCCTTATTTCCTGCCCCGATGTTTTCTAAACTGAACTGCACACTCTGCATGTTTGGGGTGTTTGACTTGGACATACAGCTTCATAATCGCTTGAGATAAAATGTTCCCATTTACAAAATGATTGTCCTGGCATAATGACTGCCCCACCTATTGACTTCCAAACATTTCAAATCCTCTGCCTTGCCTTGTCTGGTGCTGTTCTCCATATTGGCTCTCTATTCTGAACGTTTTTTCTTCTTTTAGACCTATGCTTGTTTTTCCTTCACAGGTTTATTCACTAGGTGGCATTCCCAAGTTAATAGAACTCTTGAATGTGCCCAATGAGGATGTGCAGAGGGCAGCGTGTGGGGCACTGAGGAACCTGGTCTACGAGGACAATGACAACAAGCTAGAAGTGTCGGAGCTGAAAGGGATCTCCACCCTACTGAGGTTATTGCGACAAACCAAAGACGTGGAGACTAAAAAGCAGATTACAGGTAATCTAAAAAGTTGGTTATTTGTGGTAGTTACATTTCTATCCTGCCCCTCCTCCAAGGAACTCAGAGCAGCATTCAAGGATCTTCTCTCTCCACCCCATTTTATCCTCATAACAGTCCCGTGAGGTAGTTTATACTGAGAGACAGCCATTGATCCTCAGTGGCTGAAAGGAGTTGCATCTCTGTACAATATGCTACCCTACACTATAGTGGCTTTTCCTGCCCCTAGCTGTGGATTCCTTACTTGGCTTGGATAGAAATATTGGCATAACAGTAAACTCACAAGGAGGTTCAGGGAGAAGATTTGGGTTTGGAGGTTTCTTGGGGTTTGGCCATCCGTCCTGGCCTCTCCATCCCACCCCTTTTCCTAGATAGACAGGTTTGACAGGTAGGCACATACCAATGTCAGTAGGGGGGTGGGGTCAGCTACGCCAGACGTGAAAAATGACTTGAATCCACAAGAGCACATGGCTGGTTGATAACAGTGTTTCAAGCAAAGGACAAAGGAATGTGTCCCAGCCGCATTTAGACTGCTGATCTTGCACAAGAGCTTCTGGGGTTCTACAAACATCCAAAAATAAGGAAAAAACAGGCCCAAAAAAATAGGGGGGAACAGGGCATTCATCACAAAGCATAAGATGAAGCATGCTCTGTCTGCTACCTATCAGATCATTCTTCATCTTCTTATCATATCTGAGGCAAGTTATACGGGTCAGACTTACTGTGGTTTAGCCTTACTCTGCAAGACTGGAAAACTGGTTCAGTATGCCTGAATATAAACTCATCATGTATTTAAAAGTAATTTTTTATTATGACTTTTACAGCCCAATCGTATCAAATACACCCCCACCGATGCAGCTGTGCCACCAGAGCATGTGCTGTTTCCAGCAGGGAGGAAGTCCCAGAGGTCTCCTCTAGGTAGGGGGACAATTGTTTCCTTCCCTGGGGGTAAGCCTCCACTGCCTGCATGGGTCTACTTGGACCTGCACCAGCAATTTAGCTGGTGGAATTGCAAACGGACCCAGGAAGGGGGATAGGATGTCAGCAGTGCCGCTGCCGCCAATACTGCCCCCTTCTCGGCCTTGATCCTCCCTCCTCCTACCCCAGTCTCCTCCCCGTTCCTTCTCAAAGGTTAGGATGGGGTGACAAAATGTTGGATCATGTACAACTTTGGCTTTGTCTATATAGCAAGCTCCTGCCAACCTAGCAGTTCCAAAGCATGTCAATGCGAGTAGATAAATAGGTACCGCTTGCGGGAAGGTAAACAGCGCTCCGTGTTCCAGCTGCATGCTACGCGCTGCGGCAAGGAGAGTCATGCCGGCCACATGACCACGGAGGCGTCTTCGGACAACGCTGGCTCTTCGGCTTTGAAATGGAGATGAGCACCACACCCTAGAGTCGGTCACGACTGGACTTAATTGTCAGGGGATACCTTTACCTTATATAGCAAGCACATGGGCTTGCTACAGGAACAATTGTTGTTGTTGTTTAAGAATATCTATATACACTGCTTTTCACCAAACGTAGTTCCCAAAGCTGTTTACATAGTAAAATAAATAAATAAATGATTCACAGAGTAAAAGATTTTTAGGTTTAAAAGCCATGTATAATAAGAGTTCCAAACAACTCCTTCAAGCAAAGGAATTCTTAAGACATAGAACGTTCTTATTACGCCAACGTTTTTACTCTGGCTGGCATCCTCAGGGTGAAAAGTTCCAGAGTGTCCTACCAGAAGTCCTGAAACAAGCAATAACAGATATGGATGTGGTGAAACATTGGGGTAATAAGAACTTTCTGTGTCTTAAGAATTCCTTTGCTCGAAGAAGTTGTTTGGAACTTTTATTATACATGGCTTTTAAACCTGAAAATTTTTTACTCTGTAAACCTAGTGGTTCTGAACATCTCAGTTTGCCCAATAAATGATTCCCTGTCCCCAAAGGGCTCACAGTCTTAAAAAAAAAAAATACAGGACACCAGCAATAGCTACTGGAGAAGATGCCATGCTGGGGTGAAGAGGGACAGTTGTTCTCCCCCTGCTAAATATAAGAGGGCACTACTTTAAAAGGTGCCTCTTTGCCCAATTGGGTTTTGAGTCACAGGGGTGACTAAAATTATCTCTAAGCCATCTATTGGTCCCAGGGCCTGGTCTTGAGGGTACATGCTGTAGCCACCTTGCTGAAGCCAAGCCGTTCTAGGTCGAGTCAGTGCCTGGGTGAGAGACTCTCTAGGAACTCCATGTATATCACCTTGAGCTCCATGTTGGAAGAAAGGCAGGATGTAAATGCATTAAGCAAATGTTACAAGTGGTGACATAGCATTTCATGACTATATGGTGGCATGACATTGCAATGCAATGATGGGGAAAGGGGCTAGACTCTGAAGCTCGGGCTAGACTCTCTTCCACTCTGGACTGATGACAGCCTCTCTCCAGATTTATCACCACAAATTAGAAAGTTGTAAAAAAAAAAATGTTATCCATAGAGAGCTTAATAATATTATCCTCTGAGAACACCTCTGCAGATTATGTGGTTAATATGTCACAGTTCAAGAATGTTTGGAGGCTGGCAGCAACTGATATTACTCCTGTCTGGCATGCTGTGTAGTGATGATTTTCCTTGAGGCAGGGCCTCTCTTTCTAGTGCTTTGGGGAAACTGCATTCTGGAGGGTTTGTGGTGGGGGGGGCAGAGTTGGGGGGTTGTTGTTGAGAAACAGAATGAAAACCTTGCAGAATGTCTTGCAGCCATCAGCAAAAATGACAGTTGTGCAGTGTGATGGAAACAAATAGGTCTGCTTTAGGTATCAGTCACAGGCCTGTGCTTGATGTTGGCCCCCAAGTTTTAAGAGTCGAAGCTTGTTTCTGTGAGGATGCCAGAGCTGTGGATTCCAGGGTGGTTGTCATGGTTTTCCATCACAGACCTGTGAACTCCAGCCATCAGACATCACAACCCTCCTATTGTTTACAGCTTACCCCCAAATATAATAGACAGGAGCCAAGTGTCCCTGAGCCAAGAGTCCCAACACAGGTTGTTCACTTACTTGAATCTCTGACTCACCCGCTGAAAGTTGATCTTCCATTTTCAAAATTGGCCTTGCTTTTCCTCCTGCTTTGTGGTGTGGTCCTCCTCCTACTTCTGTTTGTGCACCCAGTGAAGGTGTGAGCAGGGTAAGAGCGATTAATCAGGTTGCCGGTCTAACGCATATGCTTCCATACAAAGCTTCCTTTCATGGAGTCATACTGATGGTTCATCTAGCGTAGTATTGCCTAAGTCTGGCTGGCGATGGCTCTTCCTGCTTCCTAAGATCCTTTCACTAAAGATTTCAGAGACTGAACCTGGGACAATCTGCATGCAAATGGTCAGCTCTGCCACTGAGCTCTTTCCAGTGTGCAGCCCAGATACCATGGGTATCTGGCATGGGTCTTTAAATCACTAATTGAATTGGGACAAGGCAGCTGCTTCCCCTCCTGACCTGCTTTCTCTAGTCCTATGATCCCTGCCTCACATGCTGTGAGGCACACCTGAAGACCTGCTCACCGTAGCAGGTGAGAGAGAGGTGAATAACAGAAGCAGGGCGGGAAGAGGTCAGAAGTCATAACCAAGGAATGTCAGGGTTCATGTCCAGAGTCTGGGTTACAAGGTGCCAAATCTAGTAACTGATTGTGTGAACACCCACAGGAGAAATGTTGTAAAGGTTGATGTCAGATTATGGTTGCCAGGCCACAACCTGGAGATATTGTGTTTCCCTTTAACTGTCACGGGAGAAGAGGAGCTGACTCCTGCCCTGCTCCTCCATCAGTTCCCTTGCCTGCCTTCCCCCCCCCCACTTTAGGAAGCAGGGCTCCAGTTCTGCCCCATAGCACTTGGGGTAGAAGAAGCAGGCAAGGGAACCAATGGAGAAATAAGGTAGGAAAAATTAAAAGGTTTTCGGACCATTTATTGAAGTTAAAATCAGACGAGTTCTTCTCTAACGTTTCGCCAAAAAATATTTTCGGCATCTTCAGAGTAACAGCTTCTTCAGACATCTTGAAACAAACTGCTGAAGTTACAGACGCAACATCTGGTTCTTTAAATAGCTTAAGTGGATGCACACGACTATTTGCTTTCTCTTGGATTTTGAACTGATGAGACTTCAGTGCCTTTCTCAAGGTCATCTAGAAAGTCATAAATTTGTAAGGAGTTTAGGAAGAGCCACAGCTACATCATCTTATGTAGCCTCATAATTTTTAGAGAGAAAGGATGCTTCTCTGGGTTGTAATGTGGCCACCCTTTATCGGTCTAGAGATGCCAGATCATAACCAGAGATCAATCACACATGTCTCTGTCAAGAGCTTTGCAACAAAAGAAAAAAACTGCATGTTGTGACTTTGCTCAAACTAGCAACACTAAATGAAGTGATGACGTTTCAGCGCCTTCCATTCTAATCCTTTCCCATCACGAACAGAAAAAAAAAATCTGCAAAAGAAGAAAGTCTATGCAGATTTCCTCAGTATAATTTTACATAACACAGATTTGGGTGTGTAATTTTGCCATAGAATTGTGATTTTTTTAATGGTGTCATATAAACAGCCATGGTTAAGGGTAGTCCAAGGTAAATATTTGCTTTCTCTTGGATTTTGAACTGATGAGACTTCAGTGCCTTTCTCAAGGTCATCTAGAAAGTCATAAATTTGTAAGGAGTTTTGTAAGAACAGGATTACTCTCCCCGTTCCATTGGCAGCAAATTCTTGGTAGGGGCTGAAAAGCATTGAAAAAAAAGTTTAGGAGAGAGTGAGTGGGTGCCAAGTCTGATAGGAACTGAAGCTCTCTTTATTACGAAGTAAGCTCAGTAGCAACAGAAAAGAGCAAAGCAGAGGCAGCCAGAACAAGCTTTTGAAGGTGAGCCAGCCAAGCCTTCAGGGAGTGTCTAACCTCTTGATCTTGTCTCATACAACATACATCTAAGAAATGGAAGAAATTCCTCCTGCAGGAAGGATTAGAGAACAGGCAGGCAGGCCTGTCGTGAAAGGGAACATAAAGAGAGCCACGCCTATCTTGTGCTAACTGCCATGGAAAGTCACAGCAGCCTCTTACTGTGAAAATCACACATGTGCAATGTTGCTGTGTCCACAAGAGCCCAATTTTGCAAACAAAGGAGCCCCATTTAACTGGTCTCTGTATGAGCCCCATTTGACTCATGTGCCCAGAAGTAAAATGGTTACGAACTGATGGTGTTCATCAATGACGTTTCTTCTGCCTTTTGACAAGTTGGCCTTCACAGCCAGGTTGGCGTGATGATTACAGTGCTGGACTAGGATTGAGAAGACCTAGCTTTAAATAGAAAAATAGTCTTTCTTTGGGAAGACCATCTTTGAGCCCTAACCAACCTCACAGAATTGTTGTAAGGATAAGAGGCAGGGGAGAACTGTGTATGTTGCCTTGAGCTCCTTGGAAGAAGGCCAGGATAAAAATGTTGTTGTTGTTGAGTCGTTAAGTCGTATCCGACCCTTCGTGATCCCATGAACCATATCCCGCCAGGCCTTCCTGTCCTCCACTATCTTCCTGAGTTCGCTCATTTTCATGTTCGTTGCATCGGTGATGCTGTCTAACCATCTCATCCTTTGCCTTCCCCTTCTCCTTTTGCCTTCAAAACAAATGTTAAAAATGATAAAAATGTAATTAAATAATAATTAGATCCATGTAATAATAGTTGTCATGTATATAGTGTCAAAGCATAGGGCATTTTACACATACTGACTTGGTCTTAACCAATAGGGAGGAATTGGTCAATGAGGTCAGACTAGTAGGAACTTTAGGGGGAAATGATCATGAAATCTCGGAATTCTCTCTTGTTTCTGAATCACAGTTTTCCATGTCCAGTACCAATGTTGTATACACTCCACTGCACCCTGTCCCTTTCCTCTGCCTCTTTATTTGCAAAGGTTTGTCTGCTCCTTTCAACCTTTCTGCTGTCCTAATACACAGGTGCAGCCATAACTCCAAAATGATCAGCAGTGTCCTTCGCTTCCCTTTAACTTGACAGTGTAACTACTGTTTCTGTGCATTGTAAGGGGCTGATCTGTGAGCCAAGAAAGAGAAGAAGTTGTGCCCTGAGATTTAAATGCTGCTTGCACTGAACCAAGGTTTTAAAAGACGTGTTTTGGAATTCAGCGCAGTTAACTGAAGAAACAATAGTTCTCTGTGTAGTGCCACTGAACATATGATATATTGCCAGATGATACTTAGCAAATCCTCTTTCTAACCCCACCTCTCAAAAAAGTACTGCTGTTAAGCTTTTGCGGTCACATTTTTTAAATGCACAGAACTCCAAATCAGGGCCAGGTTTCCTTTCCTCAAACACCCTTTTAATCACCAAAATTAAAGCACCAGGCTATGTTTGGAAAGTTCAGAGAACCAACTAGATTCACAGGCAGATTGCCAGATTAGCTGCTAAGAGAATCAAACCTGCTCCTATCTGCCTCTTCTCCTGTTTCACCCTCTCCTGGATTCTGTTCCTTGGTCACATAGGAGTGTGACAGACTGTTGGGAACTGGTTCACTGAAGTTGCCAGCAATCATGACTGGCCCAAGTTCGTTAATGAGCTTCATGTGGCAAAGAGAGGGTTTAAGCCAGGCTTCTCCAGTCTTACAGTGCAATCCTACACATGTCTACTCAGAAGTAAGTCTAACTGAGTTAAATGGGACTTACTCCCAGGTAAGTGTGTGTTAGATGGCAGCCTTACAGCACAATCCTATCCAATTTACACCACCGATGTAACCAGCGGGGGGAGAGCAGGTCAGGAGGCTTTGGAAGGGAGGGGAGATTTAAATCCCCTTTGAATCCCCCTTTGGAGGGGATTTGAATCCCCTTTCCATTTTGGGACCTCCCGTTCTCACTGCACCATTGGTTACACCGGTGGTGTAGGTTGGATAGGATTATGCTGACAGTCTGATACTCTAACCACTGTACCACACTGCCTCTCAAGTGATAGCCATCCTGATTTTGTTGCAGGACCACAGTATGTTTCTCTTTTTTCTCTACACTGTGCCCAACAAAATGGTGCTTAGGGCCAAACTACATAATGCGTAAGGTGGCTCTGTGTTCGTTGCTGTGTTTGTTGCCAATGAAATCTGGTTTGCCAATGCAATCTGTTTTTCCAACAGAAGTAGCTCATGGTGGGGGCCACAATTGGAATCGGAACCGGAACCATTTCAGGAGCACAGTCTTAAAACCTCCTGTCTCCCACCATAGTTTCATCCTGTTTCATTGCACCTCCCCATGTGATATTTACAAAAAAATAAACACAGTTTGACCCTAAGAATAATAAGTTGAGATGACAAGGATTTTTTGATCCCTTTAAAACAGGGGTCATGAAAATGAGCGAACTCAGGAAGATAGTGGAGGACAGGAAGGCCTGGCGGGATACGGTTCATGGAATCACGAAGGGTCGGACACGACTTAACGACTGAACACCAACAAAAACGGGTGGGGAACCTATTTGCGGTGGAGGGCCATTTTCCCATGGGGGAACTTTTTTGCGGCCCCCCGCAAATTTGAGGGGGCTGCCTCTTTTGCGCACGCGCGCGACCCCCATCAGTCTCCTTACCTTGCCGCCGCAGGCTCCACGCGTCGCTCCTCCGACCTAGGCCGGCAGCTCGGCCCGTTCTGAAAGCGGCGTTTCAAACGCTGCTTTCAGAACGGGCCGAGCTGCTGGCCTAGTCACCTCCGAGGCCGCCACCGCTTCCACCTTCCAGGTCAAGAGGGCAGTCTCTTAGCCCCAGCGGCGTTCTGCGCATGTACGGAAACACCGCTTTCAGAAGGGGTCGAGCTGCCGGGCAAGGAGGAGGCGCCGAGGTGACGCACAGAGCCAGCGGCGACTCGAGGTGAACCCGGAGCCTCCGGTCTGGGTCTCATGCAGGCCGGACCGATGGACTCGGGTCTGTTCTCGCGCGGACCGGATTGCCTTGGGGTCCATAAATGGCCCGCGGGCCGGAGGTTCCCCACCCATGCTGTAAAAGAAGGGAGGTTCTTTACCAGATAGGTAGATTGAAAATGGACATCGTGATTTTACGAGAACTGTACTGCATACTGAGAAAACCCAAAACTGGAAAGTTATCGGTAGGATGCTCATACTGTAATAGGGTTAGGGATAAGAAGGCTGAGGCATAGATATTCTGTTTGCTAAATGTTGGGCTGCTAAGCTTTTGCAATGTAAATAAGATGCAAATAGTAGGCGCACATTAAATGTAATGTAAATGTCTCTACAGTCGCTCTCCATCTTCTTTGTGAAGCCTTCCGCACTGCCCTGTTGTCCCTCACTACCTTGCTTCAACTGAGCCTGAGTACATGGCTGCGAAATAATCACGTATTCTCATCTCCCCTGGCACTATCCCTGTCCCTCCTTCTGTTGCTTCCCCTGTGAGCTCCTTGGGGCAGAGACCAGCCTTCTCTTCTGTAGTAAAGCACCCAGCACATTGATGGTGCTGTACAAATAATAGTAATATTTCCATGTTTCTGGGGCAATCTCTGAAATCACCTCGCTATTTCCATTCCTGTTTCAATGATCGGATATAATTCAGTGTACACATTTTAGATTTATTTTTTAACCTCACTTACTTTAGGCATAACAGTAATTTGTGCCCAGATAAACTGGGTGGGATGCTGGCTATTGCACAAAGTATCAGTCTGTTTCCTTAATAAATGTTGATGGCAAAATATGTGCTGCAGTACTGGCCCTGCAACTCTAATGGGAAATTTATGTTCTAGTGTATCAAAGCATGTGGGTTTTCTCCCTAGGTGACTATTTCTACCTTTTTATTGACCTCATGCTTCAGTCATAGCAAGTTATTCACTGAACTTGGAGGTATCTCTTGATGCAGCAAAGATATTCAACCTGTTGTTGTTGTTGTTGTTACTATTATTACTACTGTATATTTATATTATATTATATTATATTTAATGTTATAATATATATAATATATATTTATATATTGCTTTTCAACAAAACATAGCTCATAATTATGCAAGGACTCAACCTTTCTTTGCATTCCGGACATTTGACCTATGTAACAAACATATGGAGCTGCCTTCTGCTGAGTCAGGCCATTGGTCCACCTAGCTCAGAACTGTCTGCGCAGACTGGCAGCGGCTCTCCAGTTATTCAGACAAGGATCTTTCCCATCCCTAACCGGAGATGCCAAGAATTTAACTTGGGACATTCATGCCAAGCTTCTACTCTGCCCCGCAATATCAGCCCCTCCTCAATAATGAATGCTGAATCATAGGAAAAGCATTGTGCATTGCCCCAAGCAGTAGCTAAAACCTATAAAGGTCCTGCCAGAGAAGTCCAACCGAAAAGACTTTTCGCCTCTTGATTGGAGAGAGAAGACAAGGTGTGATTGGGCCGTATGGACTATCTGGGGGCATTAGGACCATGACTCAAAACTCGGTGGACTTAATTAGTCCTCTCATTGACAGCTGGATGACACCCTATAAACGAAGAGGCAGTTTCGTCATCCTAATTTCTATCTCTTTTGTAGGTTTGTTATGGAACCTGTCCTCCAATGACCAGCTGAAGAACCTGCTTATCCGAGAGGCCCTGCAGCCTCTAACAGAAACTGTCCTCATCCCTTATTCAGGCTGGCCAGATAGAGATTATCCAAAATCAAGCATCATACGGGACCCTGATATCTTCTACAATGCAACAGGATGCCTGAGGTAAGCTGTGCCTTGATGACATAACCAGATTAATCCTGGTTTCCTGAACTTCTCGGGGTCTAAATGCTTTCAGGCTGTGTGAGAGTCAGCGGTATGCAGCGTGACTGGACCTCAAAGTATGCATTGCCCAGCAATGTCTCCGACAATCAAAGGAATGGAATATATTCATTTCTTTATGTATGTGAGGATGAAAACCTGTTATGAAATGCCTTGTGTGCAATCATTTTACACAGTGAATGTGAAATACAGTTGCCAACATCTTTTACTCACCCTCCTCCTGTGCCTCAACGTCAAACGCACAGAAGTAAGCAACTTTTCCCACCATCCCCATGCCATCAACGGTCTGAGACTGACCCTCGTTCTCCTGAAACAGCCCACCCGACCTGACCGACAAAGTCCAAGGTTAACCATGCCCCTATCCCTCTCACAAAATAACCCCCACTCTTGCCATACCTCCACAATAGTCTACTCTTAGTCCCTTTACAACATACAGTCCTCTCTACCTCTCTCTCAATGCTGACGTGATTCCTCCCTCTCTTCTGTTATAATTAGAATGTCGTCCTAATGCAGATGTAGTTTGCTCATTTTGAAGGATTTTGCATCCGTGTTTACTTGTCAATCTGCAATACCTTTTGGTTTTGTAATGTCTTTATTCACAGGGGAAAGAGAGATGCAAATTTAGCAGCAGAGAGAAACTGGTTCCTAGGAAACCAGAGATGTTCAGAAGTGCTTGTCTCAAGCTGTCTGTATAATGAGGGGCATGACCTTCATAGGTCTGAACTGATATTTAGCAAGGTCTTGCTAAATATCAAGTGTTGACAAATATGAGCAACTGGGGCCAATGGAGGGCGGCAAGGTAGAACATCCCTCACAGAATATAATGCCTCTCACAGTGTGAATCACTTGGTAGATAATGGGGGAAAGTAGCTTAAAATGGGACAGAAAAGGACAGAACCTTTCAGTAGCTTCACTGAGTACTGGATCTGTCCCCTTGGACATAACAGGGCTGAATGTATCCACCTATGGAATATTTACCAGTTAGGGATGGCTTGTATGAAATTACTTGAGCATTACCACGCATGATGAGAGTTGTGCCGTCAATTACCCCATGTTGGAATGATTTTATGTGGCCACTACTCTTACCTATCATTAAATGTACGGTATTTATTTATTTATTATCTTGTCTCGCAAATACTCTTTCAGTACAGGACATAAGCAGTTAGCATTGTAAGGCTCAGTACTGTGTATATTTATTTAATCAAGATTTATTTCACACCTTTCCAACCTCTAACAAGGCACTCAACATGGTTAACATCAGAGCTGCCCCTAGAAGGATGCGGGCCCAGGGCAACTCAACCAGTGTGTCATTCCCCCCCCCCCCATTTTGACCATATATTGGTCATGAAAGCACAAGACCCGGGGCACCTCCCCCCCCCCAGTTGCCCTACCCAAGGGACGGCTCTGGTTAACATAATAAACAATATAAGTTGAAAAGCAATATAACAGCCAAAGGAAATAATACAAGAAGTGGTGGACAATTGTAAAAACCACGCAACAAGTTCTAGAGAGAGCAAAAAAAGCAACAATTATGCTGAAAGTAGGCCTAACCCTAACCAAAAGCTCGTTCTTCAATTTGCAGGAAGCATTAGATAAAACGTTAGAAAAACAAGACTTTCTTAGGTTTGAAAGACTTTCTTAGGTTTGAACATGGAAGATCCTAGATCTCTCACCCTCTCCAAGCTGTTTCACACATTATGTGGAAAGTTTGTCTTCAAGTGAACGCTTGACAACAGCTTCATCCAGTTTGGAATGTAGCTGTACATATTTGCAAGTACAAAAGACAGGACTGTGCAAGAAAGTGCACTTAAGTTTATAGAATGTTGCACTTGCTGACTACACCTGCACATGTGTGGAGTATACTGATTCTGAGAAGCTATGGCTGCCTTGGCTTTGTAATGTGTGTACCCGCCCCAGCACATGTTCTTATGTTCACCCTTTATTTCTGACATGGCAGTGTTTTCTATGCGGGGAATTTTATCTTTTGAGATGTACCCCTTAGCCTACCTCCTTATATCCCTGCTCACACACTGCTCACACAGTTCACCAAATGCATGGAGTGGAAGCAGGATCATACCCACTCCTTCCCCCGCCTGAAATGCGTACAATTTGCATGTTCATGGGCACTTCCACATCTTTGGCTGAATGACTGGAAAACAGGAATCGGGATCAGGGGTGGCCCAGCTGGGTCCGCTGCCCGATACTGCTCCTGACCCACTGCTACCAAAGTGTGCACACATGCACATGCGCACGCACACACACACACCCTCCAAAAACGCAGACAGAAGAACACTGCTTCCGTCCTTACCTTGCTCTTTTCTCACGTGGGACTCCTGTTTCTATTATTATTAATTATTAACAGTATTAACAGTATTTATATACCGCTTTTCAACAAAGTTCACAAAGCAGTTTACAGACAAAATCAAATGTATAAGCACAAAGTCTTGCAACAATGAAAAGAAGCAGGAGTGAAGCACAAGGAAGGAGCAGGTGAGGAAGCAGATGATCTGCTTACTGTAAGCAAGCAGAAGATGGATCAGTGCGGCTTCATCCACAGTGAGCTAGAGGGAAGCAGCAGCAGATTTGAGATGAAGGACACCCTGAATCTGCCACCCCCACCGCCTCTGATGCAGGCTGCATCACTCCCCTCATGGATGAGCCAGCAGTGGATGTGATCCCTCTCCATGTATTCATCTGACCGTATGAATGTTGTTGTTGTTGTTGTTAAGTCGTGTCCGACCCTCGTGATCCCATGAACCATATCCCGCCAGGCCTTCCTATCCTCCACAATCTTCCTGAGTTCGCTCATTTTTATGTTCGTTGCATCGGTGATGCTGTCTAACCATCTCATCCTTTGCCTTCCCCTTCTCCTTTTGCCTTCAATTTTTCCCAGCATCAGAGTCTTCTCCAGAGAGTCCTCTCTTCGCATTAGGTGACCGTATGAATAGGTAAATGTAAAGGTATCTCCTGCTCGAAAGCCAGTCATGTCTGACTCTAGGGTGCGGTGCTAATCTCCATTTCTAAGGCCAAAGAGCCAGCGCTGTCTGAAGACGCCTCCGTGGTCATGTGGCCAGCATGACTAACGGAGCGCTGTTACATATGAATACCTCTTAGTTATAAAGGGACACTTGCATATCAATCTCATGCTCATCAAAGGGAAATGCACTAGCATTTTTATGACACTGTATTAAGATTAAGGCCCTGTTCTGATAGGAATTGTGTAGTTTTTTAAAAGGTCACAGGCCTGAGGCATTTATAATCTTCCCAGACAAAAGATAAGAGGGAACAGAAGCATCTTGAGAGGACCAGCAAATACCCTGAAGCAATACTGCACAATACTGACTGGCTGCATTGGAATCTATGCCTCAGCCTTCCAAGGCCAGAGCTTTTTAGGTATTGAACAAAAATGGCTACCTACTCTTCAGCCAGATCTCTACACAGCGAATTACTATTCAGATGCACAAATACAAGACATACGATACTGACTTCGTTGTTAATATAGACCCATTAGATGTGTAGAAGTGTAAGACGAGAATTCATGTGGCATTTGAGCCAAATGAGAATAAAAAACAAGCCCCCCTCCCCCGCTGTGGTTTTAGACATAGTCGAGTTGTAGGATGAAAATGTCAAAAACAAGGCCCTGACAATCTGCCCTCCTCCAAGCATCAGAACTACAGCATTGTGCTAAAGTCTTATCCAGATCTGTAGCAAAACATGGGGAAAAAACAAACCTGGAGTTCCCTTCTTGTGCTATGATTATGCCAGGGATGGCCAACCTTTTACCATTAGGGCCTCTGTGTTCTGAAGAGTTCTGTAGAAGACCAATCTTGGCAACTACAATTGCTGATGGTGCTGCTAAAGCAGCTGCACCTGCTGAAATGCCCTCACCTAGACAACCATTAAAGAGCCAGGAGCAGTCATGTTGAAAGGTTGGCCACCCCTGGATTATGCCAACTCTGATCCAATGGTAGCAGAAGAATATCCTGTCCACAGAGTTGGTCAGAGGAGTGGAGGAAAGTAGCCTTGTTGCGGGGTAAAAGTCAGTTGAGGAGTTTGGTTTTTTTAAATAAAAAGGCAAACAGCTTCTCAGGAGATAAGTGCTTCAGTGCTAGAAATGAGAAATACACCTTTGTTTTTAAAAAGTAAATAAATAGTAAGGAGTGCATACACTAGCTGAGTATTGCTGCAGGGAATGGGGTGCTGGTGTTTGCCACCTTAATTGTTTTTTTCAGCCTCGTTGATGTTTGCAATTTTCTTTTCAAAGGGCTACATGAGTAGGCTTACCAGATCTCCAACCGGGACAAAGTGCTAGACCTTTAGGAGAAGGAATGTGGGCAGGTGTAGCTTGTTAAACCTGAGAGCACAATCCTAGGCATGTCTACTCAGAAGCAAGCCCCACTGAACACAATGGGGCTTGCTTCTGAGTAGATATGCCTAGGATTGTGCTCTAAGGGTTTAACAAGCTACACCTGCCCACATTCCTTCTCCCAAAGGTCTAGCACTCTGTCCCAGTTGGAGATCTGGTAAGCCTATACATGAGCACTCCTGCCCTTGAGTTGCCATGTGGGGAGTGCTCCGCTTTGAAACCAATCAAATGCAGATAGTAAAACTTGAATGTAATTGTCACAAAATCAGAAAGAGTCAGAATAGAGGATGTTGTGCTAGTCTTTGTTGGCATTGTCACAGGTACTGTCAAATAGGTGCTTATGGTACTCGTTCAGTCACAGAGCATTCCAAAGCTCAAGTATGCTGCTTGCTAAGGAATGGATCATAGATTTCCAGCACACTATATCACAGTCTAAGCACTGAGGAATGTGGCGCTCTCAACGTCAGGTAGGACTGTGTATTTTTGTGCATCTGACAGATCAACTTTCAAGCCCAGACCCTTGACTCCTGGCTTTCTCCCTCCTCCCCCCCCCCCCCGGAAAGAAAAAGCAAAACTCTATAGACCTTGGTACAAAGAAATGCTTGGGGATACATAGGTAGTTTCTAGT
This sequence comes from Plestiodon gilberti rubricaudatus, assembly GCA_026170595.1. Classification (NCBI taxonomy): domain Eukaryota; kingdom Metazoa; phylum Chordata; class Lepidosauria; order Squamata; family Scincidae; genus Plestiodon; species Plestiodon gilberti. The sequence goes on from JANXHW010000005.1 coordinate 116,072,205, forward strand.
AAAGGTTTAGGGTGGAAGTAGAGACTAATCAGGATGTTTCCCAAGGAGCAGAGCTTTCACACAAAAGACCACAAAAGGTCTTCTCCAGGCCTTGGCTATTTGAGCTCACAGCTCAGCTTTCTATCACACATTGATGGTTGTGTAGGTTAAGTTAAGGCTAGAGTGCTACAAGGCTACCAGTGTCATTTCGTTACAAATAATTAACCAATGCAAATAGAGAACTTGGGCAGTTGGCTTTGAAAAAGTCCAAACACGCACACCACGCACGCGCACGCGCACGCACACACACACACACACACACGCACAAGCTTTGGTTGGTGGTGGAAGAGTTTCAGTGTCATCGATGTTGAAGCCCTAGTTACTGTGTCCCATGTCATAATGAATTGAACAGGTCCACTGTAACACTTCAGAACTTTGGCTAGCAAAACAAGTATTTGTTCTTGTAAGAGCAGAGAATTGTACCATTTCTTTATTCCAGACACTCAGTGTACTGCTGCTGAATCAAAAAATATTCTAACAGACAGATGTTCTGCAACCTGGTAGTTACCACCAAGAATGCCCTCTCAGGCACTGAGAGTCTTGAGCTGGTCCTACCATATTTCTGACACAGTAGGAACACACGGTAGCAGTGGCGTAGCAAGCGGGAGGTGGGGGGGCGTGCCTCCCCAAGTACCATGCTGGAGCGTCACATGGGGAGGTGCCACGTAAGGCCCAGCCAAGATGGTGGCCACTATGGTCCTCTTCTGGCGGCTTTGCAATCTGCCTGCTGCCCGCTTCCTCCTCCTTTGGAGACTCTCATTGAGATCATGAAGCTGCTGCCACCACCTCTAAGTGCTTCTTCGAGTGGCTTCTTCTTGGCTAAGGTCCAAGTGGCCGCTTTTTCGTTGCGCTTCAAGAACAGAGCACAGCGAAAAAGCGCCTGAGTCAGCGGCTCAAAACCCAGAAGTAATTGGCGATGACGTGGTGATGTCATCACATCACCACCCATTACGCAGACGCAGAAGAGTCTGGCGTAGTGGGGAGAGCTGCTGCCTTCAAAGCCCGAAGACCGGTGAACTTGATAAGTTCGAGACACGCCGCCGGCAAAAAGCTGTGAAAGCCTCCAGGAGGAGAGATAAGAGCTTCCAGCTGCGTCGGTCAAGTGTGGGAGGCGACAGCCAGCAGAATTGTCAGACTGTAAAAAGGATACCACCTGGAAAGTAGCCGTTCATGAAAGACTGGACATTTATATATATTGTAAAAAAAACAAAACCCAAGGGGGGTTAGGACAGCCTGCCCATGTACACCACCTTGGATTAAAGTCGGAGGAGAAATCCAATGACTGAGAAAGACGGTATATAAATACTGTATATTATTATTATTATTATTATTATTTCCGCGTCTGCATGCTCGGTGGAGTGATGCCCTGAGTCACTGCCCTGGGCCGCAGAACAGGTAGCAATGCCGCTGCATGGGCAGGACCAGTAAATTGCACTCTTTTTTTCTCACACCACATTAACACCTCCAGAGCCTTGCTTATTTCTGTGGAATTACTGTATCTCTTTTATTCATGTATTAGAAGCAAATAAGATCCAACGAGGCAACTGACGTGTGGTGAAAAGCAGGGTATGGGAGGGGAAATGTGCTGACAAATAATTTGCCTAACTGCTTGTACATCTGCCAGATTACAAATCCCTAATTAGTTCTTCCTTTTGTAATAGCTGACACATTTGTTGCTTGGGTTCTAGTCTGTAGCCTGCGGCTTATATTGCAGAAAGAAAGCGTTATTCTGCAGAATGTAACATTTTGATGTAAGTTACTTTATGTAAAATATATACCTGAGTTGCCCTTAATAGTCATTTCATTTGCAGAGTTAACAAATCAATTGCAGTGAAAGAGAAATTCACACCAAGGGGGGTGGGTGGGTGTTGGGTGGGGCAAATATACTTAAAACACAATTTAAGGATTGCAGAACAATGGTAAAAGAGAGGGTGCTCAATTTAGACAGCCCAACTAAATAGCCTTGGCCCAGAGCATCTTTCCGAACGCCTGTTTCATCTGTTCCCCCTCCTCTCCCCCCCCCAACTATTGGGACAAGGATTTGCCCTGAATTTCTCTGCCTAGAGAGACTAGCTCTGTAGGTGAACAGAGCAGGTCCTTGTCTGTGGTGGTGCCATAAGCTTTGGTCCACCTTCCCAACGTACCATTCCAGTTTTTAGGAGGCAGGCGAAGATGTTTTGCTTCATTGAGCTTTTGAAGAACCAGATCGTCTTTACTTGTTTCTCAGCGAACACAGTGGCTGCTGCTTTCATGGTTTATGCCATGTGAATGAGGGTCCATTTAAAATGCTTCCACCCATGTGGTTCTTCTGTCAGTGTGCTTAATATACCAAGCTATTGATGCACTTCCCCAGGGCCAACCCATTGCTTATGCAAAAACACAATTAGAGAGGAGGTCTTTAGATGCACACTGACAGGCATGGGAGAGATCACAGAGGCAGTGATAACTATCCTGGTTGGGATCTATGTAAAGAAGTCTGATCTTGTTTTATGTTTTCACTGCTATATGAACCTTGATCAGCTGCTACTAGAAGCCCCCCCTTACCCTAAATCATAGTCTGACTGATGTGTAGTATAGAGAGGCAATGGAACTCTCACAGACCAATATTCTGCCTCAGTGTGCCTAGACTTGACCTGTGCTGGCCTTTGTTGTGAGGTAAATTTCATGTCCCACATCTTCGACCCAATCCTAACTCCCCACGCAGAGATGCCGCAGTAGTGGCATGGCCTTCGCTGTATCCTGACAGGGAATTTTGGATGCTGGAGGTCTCTTCAGGGCAAGGGGACATTTGTCCCCGTGCCCCAGGATAAGCCCCAGCAGCCATTATTGGTCAACTCAGACATGCGCCAGCGATATCGCTGGCACAGGTCCACGTTGATCCATGAAGGCAGATCAGGCTCGGGAAGGGAGTTAGGATTCGGCAGGCACTGCTGCTATCGAACCCACCCCCCTCCTTAGCCCGATCCACCCTCCTCCCTGCCCCATCTTCTCCTCATTCCACCCACTCCCTCCCGCGTTCCGCCCTCCACCCCCTGCATGGGCTTACTTGCTATGGCAGGTCTTTGCGGTTCCACCGGTGTGAGTGGGAAGCCTCCAGACTTCCCGCTGGTGCTCCGGCAGCTAGTGCTGCCAGAGCACGCTTTATGACTGTTATAGGATTGGGCTGCCCGACTGTAAGATGTAAAAGCATGCCATTTTCAGACTTTCCTAGTAATCAGTGTGAATTGGGCAATGTTCATACAAAATGTCAGCTTTCTGGGTGACTTGGAAGTTACTTGAACCATTTGTGGATACACTCTGAGTCTGCCATCTTGAGGAGTGGAGATGGACAGGTGTCCCCTCTTCAAATATGTCTTCTAATCAGCATGCTTTGGGCTATGTATGTGCCAAATCCATACTTGGTAGGAAGCTGGGTAGAAATTACTTTTGGAATACACGTTGAGCTCCTCATTTGGACAGAGAAATATAAAAATTCCAGTTTTCAGATGGGGGGGGGAGTGTAATTGTAATGCCTTCAGACAATTCATTTACCACATTTCAGGGTTCTAGCTCATTGATAAAAACACTGCCGTTTCAACGCCCAAATGAACAGTCAGCTCAAAGTCTGTTGTTGTTGTTGTTAGAGATAAATTGTGTTTTATGGATTATTGTACTCTGTAACATGTAATTAGACATTTTAAAAACAGATTTAAAAATGAACAAATGTGCATACAGAGTGAGGATTCTTAGCAAGTAACGATAATTCTGCAGTCACTACTTCAGAATAAAAGAGTGCAAACTTTTTATGTACCTTGAGAGGCTAAGAAATGTTTACTTATGAAACTGTTTCTCTTTCTGCTATTGACAAGCTTCATCCTAATGTCAGTGTTAGAAAACGATAATTGTGTACACAGAGGGCTGTTCCAGTAACTGTCAGGTCTTGGGCCTCTGAAACAGAAGCTTTGTTTACAGCTGAGGGAGAAGAAAGCTTGGCATTATGAATTGAGTAGGAGGAAGACTGAGATAAATCAAAAGGGACGTGTTTGTTGCCTAACAACCTCCTGGAACTGGCTTTACTGTTTAATGAGTTCCTCTCAAGCATACGTAAAAAAAAAACCTGACTCCCAAGGCTAGTATTAATCGGGTGCATTTATGCCTGTATTTTCAGTCAGCAGTGTGCTTCCTAGTAAGCTGATGTATACTGAGCCACGCCATGTAGCACACGGCATTCATGTAGCACACAGTGTGATCTGCTTTACCTGGTAGCTGCTTTACCAGGCCTACAAGCTGCTCTCAGGCAGATCTTCCTAGTCATAGGATCATTTTAAGTGGATACCAGGGGTGGATTATCATTAAGGGACCTTCGGCATGCCAAAGATGTGTTCTATCACTGAACAGTTGCCCCCCCCCCCCGCCAAACTGATAGAGGTCCAGCTTTACATACATTTACATTTGCTGAATCAGATCAAAGGTCTTCTGCTTCTCCCAGTGGCCAACCAGAGGCTACTGGGACGCCCAGGAACAGGACATGTGACCAAATAGACCTCCCCCACTTTTGTTTCCTAATAATCGGGACTAAGGCTGCAATCCTATACCCACTTACCTGAGAGTAAGCCCCATTGAATACAATGGGACTTACTTCTGAGTAGGCATGCATAGGGTTGTGCTTTTAGTGACATACTGCCTCTAAATCTAGCCTTACCAGATCCCAACTGAGAGAGTGCCTAGACCTTTAGGAGAAGGAATGTGGGCAGGTGTAGCTTGTTACACCCTTAGAACACAATCCTAGGCATGTCTACTCAGAAGTAAGCCTCATTGATATTCCATAATCTCTTGCATTGCATAAGGGAGGATTGTAAATGCTGCTTTTTAATGGAACGTCCTAATAGAACCGTTTTTGCCCCAGGGGTATGAACTCTTTGTCCCAGAATCATGGCTCCTCACCTACTTACCACTGATTACACGTGAGCCCTACAATAGTTGAGTTCTTTGGCACAGTAGTTCCACTAGCATGCTAATCATCCACCACTCAAGAGTAACCCCACTAAGAGTGTGGTGCCTTGCTCTTTAACTTGCCTCACTTCCTAATTGAGAATAGTTTGATAAGCAATGAAATCGCACTCCCTGAGATGTTCTAGTCCAAAGTAAATGGTTGACATTTTGCCCTTTATAGAGTTGTGTGTGTGTGCATGCGCACATACACTCTATAAAGGGCAAAATGTCAACCATTTACTTTGGACTAGAACAGCTCAGGGAGTGTGATTTCATTGCTGTAATGTGCACGTGTGCATTACAGCATAACTAGCATGACATCAAACACAAGACTTTCTGTGATCTTGGGAACAGTGAAAGTACAGATCTTCCCTCTGGCATGAAACATCCACTCACATGATTTTTATTTTTATTTTGAGTGCTTTTCTTTGTGCTTTGCTCCTGCACATGTTCTGCCACAACCAAGCAGATTTACAGAAAGCATACCCTGCTCTTTCTTTCATAGGCAGATGTCAGATCTCGCTCTCTATTCTGCAGCCAAAGAAAAGCCACAGTATCAGGAGCGGCTGGGAGATGAATGCCATCGTCCAGCTGCTAAGCTCAGGATATCAGATTGTAAAAGCATTTATCATGGATCTTTCACCACAGAATGAATCCAGCTTTGCTACTTGCATGACAGATATACCAATAAGTTGCAGCCCCATTTCAGATCTCAGTCTCCTGTCATGTATCAGGTGGGCTGTCTGGCTTTTTTATGTTTTCGTGACACGTGTATATTTATTAATTTATACATTCATCATTCACCATCATTCACCCTTCACCTTACCATCACCACCCCAGAAAAGTTCACAAGGAAGTTCAAAAGGAAGAACAATGCAAAACTGCTCTGGGAATTGGACAGAGGAATGTGTTGGTGACCTCAAGGACGTGAGAGCTTAAACCCTCCCCACCTATCTGCTGAGCTCCCCCTTGCATATGCTCCCCCTCACCCCTGCATTTGTGATCTCAGCAACCTGGGTTTATTTGTTTTATTTTTATTTAATGGATTTTTACTCCGCCTTTCTCCCGATAAAGGCAATCAAGGCGGCTTACAATTAAAACATGTTAAAATACATAATAAAATACAATACAATAAAAATAATTAAAACAGGTAATTAAAACAAACAAACCCCCATGGGATCACCTTATGATTACATTAATTAAAAAGCCAGCCCACCATGTCAGCCATCGAACGCCAAGCTGAATAAAAACGTGCATGTTTAAGGACATGCATTTGCTAAGACTACTACTATTTATATAGTAAATATATAACATACATGGCACTTTACAGTAGAAGAGAAGATGGGTCCCAGCCCCTCATAATCTGTAGACACAAGGGAGATAACCAAGGAAGGGGAAGGCAGCGGTGGCAGAGTAAATGGGGAAGAATATGTGAATGTTTCATGAGCACAGACTTAGGCTTAGTTGCAACAGGGTAAAGGGACTAGGGGTTAGTGCTAAAGACTTCACACAAAAAGGTGGGTTTTGTGGAGGGATTTGAAGGAAGTAAGAGAGAAGGCATCACATTAGTGAACTGAGAGGGAGTTCCAGGCAACAGGGGCAACCGGGGAGAAGGGGCAGAGCCATTTGAGAGAGCAGCAGACCTCTGGGCAATTGAGGGTAGAGAAGCTGGAGGAACAAAGGTCACAGGTATGAGAGTAGAGAGGTGAGGAGGGGAAAGGCCATGCAGGACATTGAAGGTAAGGACCAAGAGTGTGTGTGCTGGGCAAGGGCTGTGATTCAGAGCGCAATCCTCTGTAACTTTAGAAGGGTGGAGCATGCACTCCTCCCTTCTAAAGTGTCGCAAACGTGCTTTATGGCACATTTGCGACTACTTTAGAGTAAGGGAGGCCGGCACAAGGCCACCACCGGGACGTCCATGCGGCTGCCAGATGAAGGTAAGGCTCCCGCCGGCAGCTGCATGGGCAGTCTGGGCAGCGAGGGAGGGGGGCCATTGGCCGAGCCAGCCCGGGAGGGAGCGGGGATGGTGTCCGCCATATCCCCATCCCCCGCCGGGCTGGCTTGGCTGTTACACGGCCTCCTCTTACTTCCACCAGGTATATAGCTGGTGGAAATCTGAGGAAGCCCATTGGGCCTTCCCCAGTTTACACCAGGGGAAGGGGACAAACGTCCCCTTTCCCAAATAGACCTCCGGCGGGCGGCCTTGGACCGCCCGCCGGATCCTTATGGTGGATTGCGCTGTGAGTGGTAGAGCACATGCTTTGCATACAGAAGGTCCCAATTTCAATCCCTGGCATCAGAGAAAAAATCCTGTCAAAAACTGTGGAGAGCTGCTGTTGATCTGTGTTAACAGTGCTGACCTAGTTGAGCCAATGGTCTGATTTCATGTAAAGCAGGCTTACTGCAACCCAGGAATGAACTGGAACCCAGTGAGGGGACTTTAGGTAGAGTGTTAAATGATCATTATACTGAAAGAGGTGAATTAATTTGGTGGATGAAGGTAAGATAACATGTGTCTCCACCCTAAGAAGCATCTTGTACTGGAGGTGAAGGAGGAAGGCACTATGAAGAGTAGAAGATGGGAGAGGCATATATTATGGTCCTGTCCACCCACACCAGTACATAAATTGCAGGTGTTTTCCAGAAAGGAGGGAGCAAATTCATTCTCTACTGAAAGCCTTGAAAGAGGAATTGAGGCTGAAAATTCACAGTGCATTTGTTCCTGAGTCTGAAGTCACAACTCTCAATACACAGGCAAGACCACAAGGCAACAATCCAGTGTTGTGCTTTGTACAATGTCTAGCAATGTCCACTTGCTGTGACTGCAGCTTACTTTGGAAATTGGACCGTTGCACTCCAGTTCAAGCCATAGTGTTGAAAATTCCATCCTTATCACTCTTGCTTTATTTAGTTCTCACCATACCCACGAAACTATTCTATGTGCACAAGCAAGGCCATTGCAAAACTCACTGCTGTCAACAAGAGCTTGCAAACTGACAAGAAAGATAACGTGTTAGTTCCAGCACAGTCATAGCTCTGTAAAGCTGAGCACAGTCGTTTTTAATAGTAGATGCCAATAATGACCTGGAAATGTATATGAGGGGGAAGGGATAAAGTCGCATGCTATCTCCGGACGAAACTAGACGGTTATCTAAGTCAATGCCACATTGAGATAATGGGGAGAGAGGAATGTTAAGCCCTCCAGTGTCCACAGTTCTAGCCCGCAAATACCTCCCCAGCCTTCCTCACTTCTGGGTTTTTACTTAGCTAAGAGAAAATTTAAAAACTACAGGGAGGGGGGAAGCATTTGCAAGAGACAATCTGCAGGCAAAGAAAAGATTTAAAAAAACAACAACTCAGCAGCTGATTCTCGTTGTGTGATAACTTGTAGTAGTGTTTAGTTCTACCCTTGTTTTTTTTTTTAAAAAAAATACAACCATTGAACACTAGCAAAATTGAAAAAAAGAACATTTATGAACAGGGTTGGGATATGTATTGGAGTGATTGTGGCAGTAAGACTTGAATTGTTGCAAAGTACAGGATTGAGAAAATTGGCAGATGCTACACATCACTATTGAGTAGTAAAGCAAAAATGACATATTTTAGCTTATCAACAGAAGGATAAAAGAACCTGTGCTCCTCTCATTTCTGTATTTTCAGCCTGATCCCCCTTGTTACATTTACTTAAAAATAAAGCCCACTGTCAAGGGGATTGCTCCCAAATAAGTAAATGCTGGACTTACAGCTCAGTCCCATTCAGACACAACACCAATGGCGCATGACATCCATCATATCCTAAGCCAGTCCGGCAACACCATGCCAGCTCTGACACTCACTGGCATAGCATTTTTCTGACATCAGGGCTGTTTCAGTCATCTGAGGGATGCTTGGGATATGGTGTATGTTAAACCCTTCTTGTCCCACGTTCCTCCCACATTTTGCCCCAATCTCTTCTCCATTTTGGCCTCTCCAACGGAATTGCGTCAGTGACTGAGCTACATCAGTGTGGCATTTTTCTGGTGTGCACTAACATCTGTGGCACATCCATCAGCGGGAAGACATCTGCACCAATGAGACTGTCATTGCACCAGCGTACATGAAAATACACTGGGATATCTGGAGTATAGGACTGGGCTGTAAGAGGAGGTTCTTTAGATAGCATGATATCTTCATTCATTGCTTTTTTGAATGATTCTTCTAAAAAGAATTAAACTGAAGTAACTATTCATTTAAACATCACCTGAATGAAGAGGGAGCAAAAGTACACCCTTCCATTCCTGAACTGCTTATTCATGTGAAAACAAAATACAGTCATTCCTCAGTATCCATGGGGGTTCTGTTCCGGACACACACACCCTGTGGATACTGCAAATCCGCGCATAATGAAATCTTTTTTATTGCGGATACGGGGGCCACTTTAAAAAACCTTTTAAAAAGATAAAAAAACCTTTTAAAATAGCGTTACTTCCCTTCATGCAGCAAAATCGCACTGTTTACAGGGCTGCAGGGCAGTCTTCAGCATTCCGAAAGCCACTTCCGGGTCGCACGACTCCCTCCTTGGCCCTGGCATGCCCCAGCGCAATGCATTCTGTACACATAGCACACCGTACTATTTGCATGAATTACACCTGCTGTGTATTATACTTTTAAACCCAGAAGGGCACACCACCTAAGTCCACCCCATTTATCTGTGTTCAGGTGTGCCCAGGTCTGACATTAGCCAAGGGTCTATTAGCATCCAGGGTCCCATCCCCTCAAATCCTGAAGCCCTTCAATCAGCAGGCAGCAGTGATGCGAGTCATCCATCGAGTGACTTGCACCACCAGAGCCTTCTCCTGCCCTTTCTGACTGCAACTGGACTTTTTCAGAGGCCTCTGCAAGGATGCAGGAGCCTCTGAGGAAGCCCATTTGCAGGAGACTGCTGAACACTTTCCTTTCCCAACCCAATGCAGAGAGAGAAACATCCCAATAGCTTGGAGGCGCAGGGAGGGGCACTTAGAAATCCACAAGACCAAACCTCTAATCCCCCTTCCCAATTTTAGCCAAATCATGGCCCCCTGTACACACACTCTACCATCAGTAATTTGAGCACTGTCATAGTACAAAGCATTATGTTTGCATTCCCAAGAGCTTCAGAAGGTCTGGTTCTCTCCTGCACAGATTAGAGCCACATACTGTTATGTAACTTAAATACAGACTCTTTGCAGACTGCTTAACTCTTGGTGAATACTAACTTCAAAAAGATCTGCCGTCTTGTTGGATTTGGGAAACTCTCAAAGGACTTGAATGTTATCTGGACTTCTAGCTACGTCAATAGGGTGGAAGTTTTGCAATAAGTAGATAGACAGTGATGTAGACTTGATTCTATTGACTCGGACTTGAGTCGGACTCAAGTCGCATCAATGACTTGACTTGGAGGTACTTAGGGACTCGCAACTCACAATCAAAGACTCGAGACTTGGGGACAAAGACTTGGGACTTGACTTGAGACTTGGACACAGAAATTTGGGACTTGACTCGAGACTTGGAGTCAGAGACTTGATTCACATCCCTGTAAAGGCAGGGATATACTGCACTGCATTTTATGCCCATATATACTTTGCCCATCTTACCATAGTGGATTTGACTGAGTTGTATGAAAATCATTATTGTGCAAAAACTTTAAGGGGCCTCAAAATCTGTGATGGAGATATCTAAGCAAGAATGTTGTTTCCTTAGCACCAGATTAAATGATACATTAATTGAACCTTTGGCCCCTGCATGTTTTGTTGGGGGGGGTGTAACCACATTACTCCCACCATAGTCCTAGTTCAGTTACACTGTTTGTCCTGGGAGAGAAGCTCACATTGACCCTTATTTAATTTAGTGGAGCCATGGAGCTTTGTCCACTAAAGTCTGCTTGGTCTACTGGGAACTGCCTCTGTCGTTATTTTGCTATTCACAACTGCAAACCACATGAAAATGAAAGGAGAAACAAAGATTTCTCATCAAAACAAACACAGACTTTTACATTTCGGTTCCTCTTATCAAATGTTTATTCTGCACTGCCTAGGGGGGTTCTTTGAAGGGCGGCACCCCGGAAAACTGGCAGAGGGAAAAAAAACAACCCTCCCATGGGGGCCCTCAAGATAAGGGGATTCCCTAAGGGGCATTGACTTTTGCAGATCCCAGTACTCTGCACAGTGAGGAATCTCCCCCATTCAATGTTCACCATGGTTCTGAAGCTCCATTGCATTAAATTGGTGCTGAGTTCCAACTCTAGAGGTGAAAATTGAAGGTGGGGAGAGGAAGCCGGTCCCCTGTGGGTCCTCAAGAAGAGGGTTGACTCAACACTTTTTTTCCCCCTGTAATGTCTGAAATTTGTCTCCCCCATTTAACATAACTGAGCTCCATGGCTCCACTAAATTAAATAAGGGTCAAGGAAACCAGCAGTTCTTCTGTGGCTCAGACTTTCGCGTAGGAGAAGAATTCAGGGGCTTTTAGAGTTTGCCTTTTTGTTTCCGAGTCTGGCTCGGGAGAACGTCTCGTGTCTTTGCTCATAACATGTCGCTTCTAATGCATGTAAGTGTGTCTGTAAGTGCATGTAAAACTATGTAAGTGTGTCTGTGTAAGAGTGTCTATCATAATACTGCTCAGGACTGCTTCTGTTTTACTCTCAAAAGAGTAAAACCCATCCTCAGGAGTCATAACATTGTCTTCAGATAAGTGAAAATGCAATGTCAGGAGAATTACATGTGGATCTATTTTGGAGTGAAAACACAGAACTCCCTCTGGAAGGTTGCTTGACTCTTCTCCTCTGTGCAACAGAAATCTACAGTTCTGGTGGCATTACATTTCCATGCATCTTCAGATACAGGTGTACCTTCTCAGGATGTGCTCTCATGCCTTTTCAGAACAGCCTAGGCAGCAATCTGGTCAGAATCTGTCTTCACAGGTACTGGCATCCTGTGCTACAAAAGCAAAAACCCACTGCAAAATTAGAACTAAGAAACCAAATACATAATATCTAACCAGATGTAATTCCTTTTTAACAGAAACATGAGCTCTGCTGGTCCTGAGGGGAGGAAAAAGATGAGAGAATGTGATGGGTTGATTGAGTCACTGGTGTATTATATCCAGGGAACCACTGCAGACCACCAACCTGATGACAAGGTAATTGCCTCTGTCTGGGCTGAAGCCTGCACCGTGAGTGGGACGACATACAAAATGGCAGAAATATTTTTATACTGTACCTTCATAGTGACTTTTCCAAATAAATAGATATTCTGGGCTGAGGAAAGGAAACATCCCAGACAAGCCCTGTCCAAAGCCATAGGGTGGCCATACCTCAATGATAGAGCACATTCTTTGCATGCAGAAGGTCCCAGCTCCAGTCCTTGGCATCTCCAAGTAGGACTGAGAAAGACCCCTCTCTGAAACCCTCAAAAGCCACTGCCAGTCAGTGTAGACAATGCTAGATGGACCAATGGTCTGACCAGGTACAAAGCAACTACCAGAGTTCCCAATGTTGCTCATTTTAATTTCTTTCCTGCACTGTTGCTGAAATGGGTTATTTATCCTACCTCATTATCCTAGGGAGAATGTCATAGCACCCTGATAGAGCACATACTTTGCATAAAACCACATGTGGCATTTCCAGTGTAAAGGATCTCAGGTAGCTGGGCTAGAACTCTTCATCTGAGATCCTGGAGAGTCACTGACAGGCAGAGTGTACTATCCCAGGCTAAATGGACAGTGGGTCAAAGTCAGTATACGGCAGCCTTGATATGCTAGATGATCAAGACTTCCCAAGGAGGTTCCTGTTTCAACTGCAGCTTCTCATGCTGCATCCCAGCATGAGTTTGAGATGCTGCATATCACAAAGCATTTTTCTGTTATTTCCTACATGGAAGTGGTTTCTGTGTAAGAAAAAAGGCGATGCATCAAATCACCCCAAAGCCATTTCACTCCGTTTTATTTTCATGATCACAAAAACACATTTGACCTCTTCAAATCCATCCATCAAATATTTGTATTGATTCAAGGAAACCATTACCCTAATGTGCATTTACACATTTCCATTGGAAGGTTTGTGAATTATTCTCCTTTGGATTTTCATTAGTTCAGAAATTAATTTTTATGCTGTTTCCTCTGATGTAGTTCTCTGGGTTCGCAATGAACTCGGTCAATGAACCAATAGTGTTTTATAATTTAAAAAAGAAACCCACATGTGACAAATTGTTACTATAGAGAAAGCTGAGAAGATACAGAACAGCTTTTAGAAATGGAACACCGAAACCAAATTATCCATTTTGTAAACATCCACAAATTAAAACTTTCAATTCTGGAAATTAATGTTTTAAATTCTAACCCAAAATGGCAAATTTGACAGGTTTGAAAGTCATTAAAATGCATGCCATTTTCACTGATTTCAGATAGAGAACTGTTGTAAAAAAATTCTCCTTTCAGTACTCCCTACTTGGTCAAACGTCCTGAGCTGACCTTCAAATAAGAAGGTGGTGAGGATACTTTTCATCCCAACTATTGGAGGAAATCTAGACAATAGTGGAATAATCCCCAGTCTCAGAGCCCTAATCTAAAGACTAACGGCTAAGTACCCGAAACTAAAGTGCATGGCAGGTCTTATCTTGTCTCTACCAATTATTTGTACGGTCAGAATAATGCATATATGTTTATTCTTTCAGGCCACAGAGAATTGTGTGTGCATTCTTCATAATCTATCCTACCAATTAGAGACTGAGCTTCCTAGTAGTTACACTCAAAATATCTATCTGCAAAGAAAAAATGTTCCCTCCAATAACAGCAGCATCGGATGCTTTGGGACACAGAGCAGAAAAGCAAAGCAGGTAATAATGCCTTACAACCCGATCCTGCCTAAAGTTAGGCTGGCGGAGCGAGCGCTCCGCTGGCCTAAGGAGTCGCAAATGTGCCATAAAGCATGTTTGTGGCTCCTTTAGAGTAAGCGGCACCAGCACAGAGGCTGGCGCTGCTTACTCTGCCGGCCTCTGCAGTTGAGTTCCATGCTGGTTGGCACAGGGGAGAGCGGGCAGCGGCAGTGAGGAAGGGGGCCATTGACCAGGCTGGGAGGTGGCAGAGATATCGGCACTGAGTTGCACCAATATCCTGAGCCCCTTCCCAGCCCGGGCCAGCCTTACACGGCCTCCCTAGTTGTGCTCCAGCTAAAGAGCTGGAGTACATCTGAGGAGGCCCATTGGGGCCCATGCCGCTTACATCAGGGGAATGGGACGAACATCCCTTTCTCCCAAGGTGAGCCCGGCCTGTGCTGGCACGGCCCACAATCCACACAGGATGCAGCGGCCAGCCATTTAGATCAGTCACGCAAAGTAATGCCGTTTGTTTGTTTGTTTGTTTGTTTGTTTGTTTGTTTGTTTGTTTGTTTGTTTAAGGTGTGTGTTCCACCTTTCCACTGCTTAGATCTTCAAAATTTGAACATGTTACAATGTTACAAACATTGTTTCAACAAAGTTGTTTTCAGTCTCAGTGAGGTTGTAGTCCTACACTGACCCACAGCTACTAATGGCAATTGTAGCTGAATCGGAAGTATGTTGGAGACAGACAAGCACTGCAACAGATGATGAGGGAGCATAGAAGCATGGGCAGGGGTTTTCCTATAAGCAAGAGCCTAGTGTGGTCAAAGAGTGCTCATTTTCCCTATGCAATGTTGATTACTTTGAATGAATCTGTCAATACACTGAGTGGAATAAGGTCATCTGAGACAAGGTTTTTTCTCCAGTTGATTTTGGCCTGTAGCCCACTCAACTCAGAAAACATGGTTTAGGTAACAATTATTATATATGATGCAGTGAATCCTCAATTTAACAGACTAATGGGGTGGGTAAAGGGTGTCTGTCAATGCTGAAAGTCTGTTAAATCTGAATGCATTGACATCAGTAGAGACATGCATATGTAAAATACATATGACTAGTTTTTTATGAAGTAGAAAATGCCTGTTGTTCTTTCCACAATCTCTTAAAGTGAGACCTGTTAAATCGAGAGTTCACTGTATAGATAGCTCCATGTCCTAAAAGGCTCACAAATGAAGGCAAAACAGAATGTTTAAAACATGGGTTTGTTTTTTTAATCATTCTTTCCATGTTTGGGTTGATGGGGAGTAGAAAAACTCAGTCGCAATAATGTTCTATCAGTAGCTGCAGTAATGCTATCTTCTTTGGTCCTTCTCGGAGAAATGTTTGTCTTGACATGGTTGCTGTGGCAGAAGTTATGGGGCACTCAGTCTCAGTGGCATCGCTGGAGGTGGGGCGGAATGCTGTTTCGCACCGCGCTGACCTCCGTTACTCACTGGCACGAGGCGGTCCCGGCCCCTCGCCTTCGGAGCCATTCAGTGGGATGAAGGCAATGTGCAAGGAGACTCCTGCACGTTGCCTTCGCCCCAATGAATGGCTCTGAAGACAAGGGACCGGGGCCGCCTCGTGCCAGTGAGTAACGGAGGTCAGCGCGGTGCGAAACTTAGCGTTCCGTTCCACCTCCAGTGACGCCACTGGTCAGTCCCAACTGAGTCTCACTCTGCAAGGATTTACAGCCAGCCATTTACTCTGATAGTGGAATTGACTGGCCAGTGTGGTGTGGTGAAGACAGTGTAATGGACTTACTGAAACTTTAATCTGATCCAAAAAGGAAGATACGAGAGTTTTGATAGTTTTTTTTAATCTGTTTGCATATTTAGAAGCAACAGGACCTGCCGTTGCCAGAGGAAAAGAGCAATCCCAGTGGTGTTGAAACCCTCTGGCATTCCACACTGATAAGGATATATCTGTCCTTAATAGCAAAAAGCTCGAAGAACTACACTCGTGAAGCATCACTGGGAGCTCTGCAGAACCTCACAGCTGGCAACGGACCAGTAAGTGTTCCTCCTTTTACTTCCTCTTTTTCTATTTTGTTCCCCTTTGGTGATCCCCCTTATATATTTTGTCCATGTGGGATGCAGAACTATTGATTTTGAAAAGGGGGCTGTGGGAGTATCGTGCAAAGAACAAAATGTGATCAGGGTCCACTTAGTTGCCCCTCTTTCTGATGCATCTCAGAGTGTGGGCTAAAAGTCTCCAACAACACCCTATATTGGGTTTATACCAGTTTACTACCATAATTTCTCCCAAGGAATCTGAGAATTGAGTTTGGTGAGGGTAATGAGAATCCCCCCCCCCCCATCATGGAACTACGGTCATCCTGGGAAGAGGGAATTACTATTGAACCAGTTTAAATCTGTGGTGCAGATATGCCCTAGTGGTCTTTGATCAATGAATGAAAATCATGCATTGAGTATGGTGGTGATTTAACTGAGCCTGAATACTCTATGTGTTGTGGAACAGATGCCATTTGGGATCGCCCAAATCATTGTCAAGAAAGCCAATGGCCTACCAAGTATTCGAAACATGCTACATGTAAGCAGTCCGAGTGTCAGGAAAACCGCGGTGTCTCTACTCAGGAACTTGTCTCGTAACACCTCACTGCAGAATGAAATAGGTAAGTACACCTAAGCTGACCAAAAGTCCTTTGGTGTTGTGTGGATGTTAAGCGCATGGTCATATATTAAGAATTCTGAGTTACAACAATGTCCTTCCGCTGTAATAATAAGAAAGGTTTCATCAGTAAGCTTTCACAGCTGAGGCTGTAGACTGTGTTCATTTAGATGTTTTGTTGGTGTGCTGTTGAGAGTGGATGAGATGAGATTAAAGCTCTGGCTGTGGTGATTGATCTGTGATAGCTGTTTCCACTAGCCATAGGATGACATTCAAATCCTATACATAGCAGAAAATCAGAATTGCACCAACATGGCGTACTCTGCCTCTACCTCAATTAGTGTATTGGACTTAACATTCGTATAGGGCCTTTGTGGGTTGAGCCAAACAGACATAAACCCGATCCACACAACCTCTGTAAAAATCAAGGTGTATATATCAAAACACATCAGCTATACACACGAGCTCTTTGGGTGTACACACTGTAGTGTTGGATAGTGTGGCTTTGGGCCACACATTTGCCATATAAGAATAATAAATAATGTGTACTCTCTCTAAAAGTCAATTGCCCATCCCTACAATGAAAATAATAGCAACATACCTCATAGGGTTGTTGTGGGGTCCGCTCACTAAAGTGCCGTGCAAATTAGAAGTGTGTGTGTGTGTGTGTGTGTGTGTGTGTGTGTGTGTGTGTGTGTGTGTGAGTGTGAGTGTGAGTGTGTGTGTGTGAGAGAGAGAGAGAATAGTAGTCAGTGAATATACCATATTTTTCGCTCTATAAGACGCACCCCCCAAAAAAAATTAGGGGGAAATGTCTGTGCGTCTTATGAGAAAAAATAGTGAAAAAATGTCTTGCTTTTAACAGTTTTACTTCCCACAATCCCACAATCATTTTTGATCTTCAGCTCCAATCTTTGGGTGCCCCAGCCAGCTCCCAGTCGCATCCAGCACCTGCGCTAAGTTCCCTGAGGCTGGACGCGACTTCAAAGTCCTCCGGAAACATCAGAGTTCCTCCGATGTTTCTGGAGGGCTTGCAGTCGCATTCAGTGCCTGCGCGAAGTTGCCTGACGCTGGATGCAACTTGAAAGCCCTCCGGAAACATTGGAGGAACTTTGGGCAAGGAAGTGGAGTGTTTTCACTGCAAGGACTAAATAAGGGGTACTTCCCATTCATTTTCCAGCCAGAGAAGTCCTGCCTGATTTAGTTGCCATCATTCCAGATTCTATCCCAACGTCAGATGTTGCCAGTGAAACTACAGCTTCCGCTTGCTATGCTTTATTCAACCTGACTCAGAACAGCTCCCAGAATGCTCGACTCCTCTTGAACTCCGGTGGCATTTTAAAGGCTATGAACATCAGCTCAAGTGAGAGGTGAGCTATCTTCATGGACCACCTCCCCAAAAGACAGAAGATAGGCAGTGGCCCTATACATTTGTACTGGCCTGGCATCCAGCAATACCAGTATAAAATCTCTGCAATGCTAGAAAAAGATCTGTTTCGAAATAGTATTTGGCATGTCCCATTGAAAATGATTATTTGTTTAGGGTGACATTACCATGTAGTACTCACTGTATTACGTAGTTTCAGGAGTGAAAGGATTCACTCTTCATTGCCTGCCCTGCAAAGGAACTACACTTCTGTTGATTTATTACTACTGCTATTTACAGTTACGTGGCCCAGTTGTGTATCTCTCCCAGTTTACTTGCATCATTGGCTTAGTTCTCACTAAGGTGGTAAACCTGTGTCTGGACTGCACCATTTTCATTTTCTTAAGTATTCCTAAATGTGTTCTTTTTGTATCTCCCTCTTCTGGAAAGTACATGGTTTATTCTCTTATTATTTCCCAGCTTGACTACTCTTCATTCTAGTATATCCTTTTACAGCTTCATCATCTATCTTCCCTTCTCAATTCTGCTGCCCACTTTTGCTTCTGTTTTGTATCTCATTTTGCCTATGTTTCTTATTTGTTACACTCCATCCGTCAACCTCCATTTCCTCATTGGATCCAGTTTAAGTTACTACCCTTTGTTTTTTTTAATCACTCTTTGGCTTCTTCTTACCTATCTTCTCTCTGTATTTGTCTGTTCACTGTCATCTCCTCATGGCTAAACTCCAAGTTACTTCTGAGTTTTGCCTCTATCCTTTCTCTCTTGCTACCCTTTTTCTCTGGAACGCACTGACTCCCTACATCCACACCTGTCCCTCTTTGCAAGTGTTTAACAGAATCTGAACATGTCTCTCTTCTCATGTGCCTTCAATCTGTTTCTCCTTTCCCTCTCTTCCCTTTTCCTAATGGCAGGAGTTTTCCTCTCGGGGACATAGTTATTGTGGACCACCAGAGATGCTTTTATTATAAATACTAAAATATATTATTACTATCCACAGCAAAGCTGGTAGAGCTGCCTCAGTCCTCTTGTACTCATTATGGTCTCATGCGGATCTGCACAGCACCTACAAAAAGGTAAGCTACCTGCTAGTGCTGAGACAGTGTGCTTCCAGTCAGCAGTTTAGATTTTCTTACGGAAGGTTTTTTTTTCCTAAATTGATTTTTAACATTCCAGGCCAATGTTTAAATAAAACATCTAAGCCATCAAGTTAAGACTCAGTGAATGATTTTCTCGATTTGCAATGCTTCAATTAAAAAAACATAGAATCATTACATCAAAGTTCAAGACATCTTGTGATAAATTAAAACCGTTTCTTCCAGAACATTTATTCTGAACTTATGCCAAGAAGTAATAAAAGCAGCTCATTTTTCATTAAGAATGTTAATTTCCTGTCCTCCCCTCGTTTGCCTGAATATAACTTGCAAATTTAGACAGCAAGCCCGATCCATCAATTCATTTGCATAGTAATAGCCACAGATCTCCTTCATGACATATGATCAGCCAGGAGAGAAAGGGGGCTCCTGCACTTGTTTCTCCCCTTTCTTTGGGGAGATGAGGAGGACTCAGCGAGTGCAAGAGTTTTCAGCAGCATGTACAGATCCTGAATCTGAATGCAAGAATCTTTCCCACAATCCGTATTGTTGCCACCCACCCAAAGATATATAGCCAGTTGTGCATCATGCTAGGATGCGGGACCTGCTTAATTACAACACAGATTAGTTTTTATTTATTTATTTTTCACATTTTATACCGCCCTTCCTCCAAGGAGCTCAGAGTGGTGTACATATTTCCTCCCCTCCTTTTGTCCTCACAACAACCCTGTGAGGTAGGTGGGGCTGAGAGATAGTGACTGGCCCAAGGTCACCCAGGAAGCTTCGTGGCTGAGCAGGGATTTGAACCTGGATCTTCCAGGTCTAAGTCCGACTCCCAAACCACTACACCATCCTGGCTTTCTTTCAGATCTTCATCTCATTAAAGTTGCCTTAAGTGCCTACAGTTAGGCTTAGAGCAGAAGCTCTAAGCCTAACTGCCTCTCAGGCCGCCATGAGGACTTCAGCCATGTGGCACCACGACAGAGGACGAGGGTGCAACCTTAACCCTCTCTCTGTGGATGGTCTGAAGTCCACTTGAATGGGGAGCCAGGACCAATCCCGGAGCCCCGGACTGTCAATCTGCCAGAGGCATGGCACTGAGACCTCTGCCTAGCAGTAGCCTGCTCCCTCACACCACACACAACCGCCCACCTTCACAATATATAAAAGAAAAAAACGGGAAAGTGTGTCTCCTTTCTAACAATAGGTACTGAAGGCAGTTTCAGTGGGATGCAGTGATATTTAGTCATTGTGCTTTCAGATCCCCTCTAAACTCAGAGTGGTTCTTAGCTATAATTTAATCGCTTTTATTTTAATTTCATTTTATGAAAAAGGCTAATTTCAAGAAGACTGACTTCATCAATAACCGGACATTGAGAGCCTACAATTCACTCAAAGACTGAAAAACAGGCAACAGACCTTAGGAGGCTTCATGGAAACAAGTGCAACCATCTGGTCAGCTTCATACTCGCCAACAAGAACTGTAGAGCATCTTCCAAGGGATAATGATGTTATAGTTTTAACCAAATCACCAGAAGAAAGTGGCCCCTCTCTCGCAGTATCCTCTGCTTTACACTACTGTTTCTTTTCCCTTTTGGACTCAGGACTCATATACTGTACTAAATAAATGTTAATACAAAGTTTGACCTTCACAGTAATTTCACACTTTCTAGTGATCCAGTTTTGGATAATGAGTTCATATCAATATCCTAGTTATGATATGCTGTATTATAAGAAACTAACAACCAAAGAAGCTGGGGTTTAGGAAGTATCATTGAATCCTTCTTGTTTATTTTGAATTTTGCTAACTTGCTACTAATCAGTGCTTCATACAAACTGCCTCTAGTCTAGCAGGCATTTATGCAATTTTGGAAAATACAGACAGCTTCTCTATAGACTGCTTTTCAAACATGAAATTGTCCAGGGTATAATTTTCTACCATACTACAGCAGGTCCTCACTTACAGTTGTCAATAGGTTCTTCTTGGAAACTGCAACTTTAAGCGAAATGACTTATAATAAAACCAATTTTACCATAGGCTAATGCAGTGTTTCCCAAACTTTTTCGACCTGCGGCTCCCTTGACCATTGGCGACCATTGGCCGTGGCTCCCCATTACATTATGTTGATGCCTTCCAATTGGCATTGCACTGTTTTCCCGAGAGGATTCCATGGCACTCCGCGGCTCCCCTGGCTGGCTTCCGTGGCTCTTCTGGGAGCCACACCTCCCCATTTGGGAACCACTGGGCTAATGGATAAACATAATGTTTCTATGGCATTTTCCCATCAACTTTAAAACGAAGCAACTTAAAACGAAATGACTTTAAGTGAGGACTTGGTGTACTCCAATTGTCATTGCCTTCTGTATGTGTGTTAGATCATAAAACTTAATTTTCTAGCAAAATGAAATTGAAAGAATGTATCAAAGGAACTGTTTTTTAAACTGCATACAAGTTTGGGATTACCTTCCTGTATTTTTTATACCTACACTTTGAGTTCACCAGTTCACAAGGTTTTCCAGTTTGAGGACTTAGCCAGTGCTAACTTGCTACATTAAATTTATATTTCTTTTAATGGTGGTTCCTTCCCTTGAGGTTGTCAGCTGACCAGGAAAAAAAAAAACAGCCTGATATGCTTGTGTGTGTCTTTACTGAAGCTGTAGAAATCAAGAAGGGAATCTTTCCACAGCCTGGAGATGAGCATTAGCACTTGCTCATGTCAGGATTGCTCTTTAAAAAGGGGGGAATATACTAATTGGATGCGATGAATACTGTTACTTGGTTCACCTGACCAGGCTTTACCTCCCAAATTCACGATTCATCCCCCTATGGAGATGAATCTTTATGGGGTATAGCATGCGTGAATATTCTCTAAATACCTTGCTCATGGTTACAGTGCACAGTCTATGGGCATAGCTGGGAATCCTTTGTCAGTAGCACTAGCTTCATAACAAATTATTCTCCCTCTTTTAGCAAAGCAATTTGGACTGTGGCAAAACCAGATGCAGAATGGAATCATTGCCCAAGAGTGGCTGGCTTGTTTTCCTGTTGCGTGGCTGGTGAGAAACAAGACACTCAGCCTCTTCTCTGCAACTTGGTTAATTTTGAACCATCCAGGCTCTCTAAAATAGCTGTTTTTAGAAGTATGAGCATAGGAGATATTTATTTAACCTTCCCCACACCCATCCTAAAAATGCATTCTTGTTGAAAGAAGCTGGGAGAGTCACCAGAGGGTGTGACCTTCTCTATCCTACTGTGAAATTATGTTTATTGTTGCGATGCTGAACAATTTGCTTGGAAGAGCCAAAGAGAATGTGCCAAATTCATTCAAAGTGATAGCCCACTTCCTTGGAAAAGTCTTGGCAGCTGTGACCTTTACCTTACCTCTCTGGTACCTTTAGGGCCCGCCCAATTATATCCAACTTTCCAACGCTGATGCAGCCATGCTGTATCCTGCAGAGTGTGTGTGTGTGTGTGTGTGTGTGTGTGTGTGGGGAGTCACGGAGGCCTCCTCAAGGTAAAAGGAACATTTGTTCCCTTACCCTGGGGCTGTATTGCGGTTGCATCGGTGCTGGAAAGTTGGATAGGATTGGGCCTTAAGCACTTAATAGAACTTACCTTGGTCTTTGGCACACATTGGCACTATTTTAAAAGGGGAAAAAAGCTTCCATTGGTTTTCAATATATCATAAGTTATGGCAAGCTCACCCCATTGCATCCTCTCCTCTATCATACATACGTAAAGGGAAGAGATTGAAAAGCTTTGGAATAAACTGTATTTTTCCATTAATCCAGCCTTGGTTATTCGAACTGTGGCTTGTTAAAACAAACACAGAGGACCAGGTAAAAATCTTCATGAATGGAATTTACAGCGTTCCCAGTTGTTTCATCCTAGACATTAATCTTTTTGAACCTAACTGGGCCTGGTTGTGATTGTGGCTTTTGAAAAAATGAAATGGTTCCATACCATCAATATGACCAACAGTATTTTGATGGAAGAATAACCTTTGCTATTCCATTCAGCAAACTAGCAACCTTACTACACAAGGACTCTAGCTGCTAAATCTCAGATTGGGGGCGAGACAGCAGTTTCTGGTGCATATGCATATTGATACACCCACACAACCGTTAAGGTTCCCTGCAGGGCACTACCTGGTGAGGCTCATTGTGAGCTGTTGATAGCAATGTAGGTCAATTGTGTGGTTTTCCTGAAATGTCCTTTATTAAGCTAAAGAGCAAACACCTTTACAGACTTTTAAGATGATTGCTGATTAAGTTAGTACAGCTGCCAGGATAGAATCATCAGCACTGTTTAAAAGCAGGGTGGGGCCCTTGCACAGTAAGCCTTGATAAAAGGAATGGGGTGTTACAAGCATATTCCTGTTTTCATCTGTGAAATGTTGAGATTTTATTATATATTGTTGGGGTTTTATGATATAAAATATAGGTCTGAAGGACTGATGCCTGCAAGAAGGGTTATCTCTCTCCAACACGTTAGCACAGAGCACAGGTTATCATACTACTGGCTATCTAGTGCTGGATTGAGTCTGGCCTATGGAAACCCAAGCTACTCTTATGGCTAGGGAAAAGCCCCCAGTGTGAGTTCACTGCTCCCACACTTACAGTACTGTTACATTTCAGTGTGAGTCACAGATATAGACGGACTGGTTTTACCTGTCCTTGCACAATAGCCTTAATCTGCCACACCTAGTAATTATCTATTTTCAAGGGCTTGGCTTTCAAATTCAACAGCTTTTTGAGCTTTTTGACCTAAGTCAGGCACAATTTTAGCCTGATGTCCCATTTTCGCCAAGGTGTGGAGTGGATATTCCTACCCTGGCAAATATGTCAATTCATTTAGATGTATTCAAGTATATTGCCTACTTCCTATCCTTGTGGCTACCTTTAAAAACACAATATAGCTTGGCAGCAGAAGAGACTGTGTTACATCTAGCTAGATGGCAGCCATAGAGGCTCAACAGATGACCACACTGCCTGGGCCTGTCACCGTGGCTCTTCCCTCCCTGCCTTTTTGAGTCATCTGGAGCTATAAACGGCTTCTTCTTCATGCACATGCTTTGCATGCAGGAGGTCCCAGGTTCAGACCCTGTCATCTGTAGGCGGAGCTGGGAAAACCCTTGAAACCTTGGAGACGGTGTAGAGTTGGATGGAACCAATGGTCTGACTCAGTATGGCAGCTTCCTATGTGAGTTTTGAATTTGGCGCCCTCCTGCTATAAGGCAGCCTCAACAGGAAGCTGCCATGCTGAGACAGACCATTAGTCCCATCCAGCTCTACACTGGCTGGCATACCTATTCTCTACTGATAGAAAAAACAAAAGGTTAACCATAAAAAGGTAGTATGTCAACTTGACTGCAGTGTAATTGGCATGTAAAACGCAGATAGCAACAGCCATGTGCTACTGTGTTATCCAGTGAACCGGAACAAACAAAACTGCAATGAAATTATGCATAGAAATGATAGTGGAAGGGACCAAACGATATTTGTACATTGTGCCATGTAGCAATGCATCGCCCGTGTGTGCGTGCGCGCACACGCGCACGCGCACACACACACACACACACACACACACCATGCAAGACAAGTGATTTAGAGTAATATTGGGACCAGAATTTATGGACAATCCAATCATGCATCTCAACAAATCAGCAGCAGGTCCTGCCTCAAACTCCTCCCACTTCAGTACGGGGTTCTAACCTAGATGAGGCCAAACAATTGCCTGTTCGCTTACTGGATGTTCCCATTCTGACTCCAAGCTGCAGGTCATTAATTGACAGCCCAAGCCTATCAACACCAACCCCAAGGGATTGTGGAAGCTGAACTGCACCGCCTCCCCCAGACCGGAAAGCATTTGAGGTTGGCTTTACAATCAAGTCCAAGGGATTACCCGACTAGTGTCCCTGAGCAATGTCCTGCCAGATGTGGCCACCCTGGCTAAAGGGACCCCAACCCAAGACTGGGGTAAGAAAGAAAAAAAAAAAAAACATCAACCAAGGCCAATCAGGTGGGTAGCAGAAAAAATCCTACCTGGCTCCAAAATGCAACCAGACTACCCCCTGGGTGGGTAGATAGGTGAAGCAAGAACACAAAGCACAGTGAAGAAGGCCGAGGGCAGGCCACAGTGATGGCCATTAAGCTCTACCCCCTCTCTTGAAGCACCCAATCAGGTACAGAGATCATCTCCTTTCTCTCACAAGATGGCAGGACAGGGCAAAAACATTCCTGCTGCCAAGGAGGGGGCAGGAGCGGCAGTCCAGGGGAACTTCACACATGGTCTGTAACTCCATTTTTCCTACAAATGAAGATAGGAGTCCGTTAAAAAGTGTCACGTGCGCTATGGAGCTAAACTCTCGGCTAACTTTTTTTTCCCAAGCTCGCGTAGCTAAACGTTTAATAGTTCAACAAGTTGGATCACTTCTGACTTAGCACACACTCTTGTTTTCTGTTTATGGCACATTTATTGACTGATCCTGCCTTAGGCGAGCGAAATGGAGGAGGTGACCTAGCCTCTGTGATTCCGTAGATGTGGTTTACTGCCATCCTTCTGCTGTTAACAGTCTTCGGAAGTGACTTGCAGGTGCACAGTTTGCACAGGTGGAAACAGCCACCTGCACAAACTAGCTTCAAGGTTTCCCAGTCTGGAAATGCATAGGTAACATGCAATTATTTGGGTTATATTAGGCAGCTTTATGACACAACAACGGCTGCAGGTAGCAATGATTAAAGGCCTGATCAAAGGCAGACAACTGATTGCGGAGAGAGAGCAGCCAATGACTGAGAAGATTTCTGTACCCTTTGGAGTGCACAGCCCACAAAGTGGGAGAGGGAGGAACCGCCATAGGTACAAGGAGGGAGAGCAGCTTGGAGACTTCCTTGGAGCCTCTCCTCCTCTCAGTGCCAGTCCCTGAGGGAGCAGCTCTCACTGCCTAACTCCCCCAGCCATGTCCTGCTGGAGAGGAAAGTGACTAGAGCAGGGGTTCTCAACCAGTGGTACTAGTACCACCAGTGGTATTTCAGCCGACTGCTGGTGGTACTCGGACCGCCGGACCCCCCGCTCCGATGTGGCACTTTCGGCACCACGTTTTCCCTCCCAAGAGGATCCTGCCTTTGGTCGAGCCTCTTGGGAACACTGAAATGGGCCCTCTCACCCACCCAGAGCCTCCTACCTGCGTTTTCTGGCCTCTGAAAACCTGAAACCCCGAAAGTGACTGGCGATTATGTCACCACCAGTCACTTTGTGTGGTACACAGCAGGAGAGAGGCACCAGAGGTGGTACTCAGCCGGGAAGGGGTTGAGCCCTGGGTTAGAGGAAAACACCAAACTCTTGCCCCTCCTACCAGGTTGTAGCGGGGGGAGTCTGAACATTGATTTGCTGCCTCGGCATCAGAAATCTTAAAGTTTGGCCCCAGCAGGAGTGCTGAAGGTTCCTGTGAAGACAAATGATTTTTTTCTTTCCCTTGGGAGTTGTATTCTTTCTAGAGACCACCTTCCTCTGAAGAGAAGAGATCCACCTTTGGAAGTCTCCACCATGCTAGAAGGCTTGGATGATGCCTCCAAACAGCTCTCCCTTCTACAGGTCTGCGGTTGTTGGCAACTCCATTGGCTCCCAGCCACACTCTCTAGCAGGGGATTTGCCGTTTGCAAATTTGCAGGAGGTGGAGAGAGAATGCTGTTGAAATATATTGTGTGCACTGTGCAGATAAGCCAAGCATTTCACAAACACGTCTGCTAAGTGTGCTCTGAACTTGACCAGACCCTGACAGCAGCACCCCTTCTCACAAAACGCAGCATTGGCTTCTGTCTCCTCACCCTCCAGCTCCACGGCCACTGCTGCTACAGGTCAGGAACACAGAAAGCTTAACTTGTTTTCTGGGGGAGGGGGGGGAGAAGGAAACACTGTGCTTATGTTGACAAATCTAATCTCTCCCTCTGACAGAAAACAAAAACCAGGAGGAAGAATAAATACTAGGGTCTTTTTCCACTCCCTATCTGAAAAAGCAACGGAAGGTTGGGCAGCCGTGTATTCCAACATCTTCAAAATATGTCCAGTATTTCTTTGGCAAGCAATCCACCCTCCAGGTCTGACGAGTACAGGACTGTGTGTTCTACCAACAGGCAAAGCCATGTAAATGATACGCAGCACAATGCCCACCCGCGTTTGTGCGGGATTTCTCCATGTTGTGACAAAACCGGAACAGTCACAATTCTGAAAACAGGAAGTTGAGAAGATTGGAAATCGTGGAAGGAAAGATACAACAGCAGTGATTACCGACTTGATGAGTCAAAATATTTTGTACCTGAGTTCCAGTTAGCACTCTGCTACCGATATTAGCCAATCTGCTGTATTCACACCTAGCTTTTCTCCAACATTCTGGACACTTCCAGGATGGTGGTTGTTTGTTTGCAGAATGCTCTCCTGGCCAGAAAAGTGTTCTTTATTCTTCAAACAAAAGTGCATTCAAGCAACGTCACCTTGCATGTAACATTTTTCACCTGTCTGCACCCTAACCTGGGAGTACTGTATTCAGAAACTATGTTTGGTGTATTTGCATTTGGAGATGAGCGTGCTGCTGCTGTGTATGAAAAGCGAGTTTTCCTGGACTGGGCTGAGCTTTCATGGATGTTGGTTCAGCAGTTTTGCACTGGCGAGTATAATTGTACAGAACAATTCATCTGTGTTTGGTGAATAATAGCTGATGCCTGTTGTGCGTGAACCTTTCATGAGGGATTTCATTGTGATGCCTGGCTGCATTTCACACAAGAAAAGCCGCACCCAAGCACAGGCTAGGTTTCAACTGAATCCAGCTGTTTTGCATTAGGTTTCACTGAAATGTTTGCACAGAATTCAATGTTGCCATTTTTTTTTACTCTCTTGAATAACAGAAAGTGGAAATGACTACAAAGATGAGAACGCCATATCTGTTCTTGCTCTGGGAAATAAAAGCTGAGATTTCTGCAAAGGAAGTGTGTGTGTGCACGCGTCCACGTGCATGAGGGAAAGAGAGAGACATGCACAAACATACAAAAACACAACTTGTTTGGATGACAAAAACACAACTTGTTGGATGACTCACTCCAACTTCTAGGACTGGGCCTGGGATTGCTCAGATCCCTGAGGAGCTCCAACTGTCCCAGCCATTCACACAGGTTTCTGCTGCAAACTGAAACTCTTACCCCAGTTCGCTCACATGGCCATCTTGTCCTGAGGCTTTCTGGGTTTGCCTCTTCAAGAGGGAGGGCACAACAAAAAATGCATCTAAATTTTTTCTCTGGTGTTCTGTTTTAAGGACATGCCTCAAGCCCTAAAGGCCGCTGCAGACTGCACGAATTTCGGCACGTCCCGGACACCCGAGGAGCTTTGTCGAGCTGTGCTAAGGTGTCTGGTTACCATAGCGGAAGCGAGTGGAGGAGATGCGATCTCCCAATTTCCAGCACGATCGAAAATGTTCCTGGCCCATATTTGAGGGGGCTGCTTCACGGAGCTACTGCAGCCACCAATCAGATGAGAGGGGGAGGAGTGTTAGCCAATCACCGTGGAGGTTTCTTCCAAGAAGGCGGGACAAAAGGAGGGACTATTTGCGGGGAAACACTTCTACAGACAAGCTCAGAGCGCGTAGGAGAGCGGCCAGCCTCTCTCGCTCGCTCGCCTCAGGGCTCGCTCGCTCGCCTCGGCATGCGGTCTGTCAAGGCCTTTAGGGAAGAATCCCATTGCAGAGATGGAAACTTTCTGCATAGGGGAAGATGACTGAGAAGCTCTCGAGTCTTCTGCTAGGAAATAAAAATACCTCCGGTTCACGCATGCCCTTTTTAAAACATTGCACATGTTCAAGAAAATATACATGAACTCTACGTACACTCCAACTCCTGCCCTATTTACTTGGGTAGTAGTAATTTTCTGCTTCCTGATCCTTGTTAATTGCTGTCCCTATTTTTGTTTTTGAGGGGATACCTAGCTCTTGTTAACTGTGAGCTGCTAGAGGCATCTTTAATTAGAGTAGCTCTGTAGGCATCGGTTTCTTCCTAAAAAGAGCTTTTTTTCCTCTTTGATACCTGGAGGGTACAATTAGAAGCAGAATCATGGCAGAGACAAAGTTCTAAACTCCCCCCAACCCCTCCCCCTCCTTTTGCAACCTCCTCAGGCTAGGCTTACCAGATCTCCAACCGGGACAGAGTCACCGTGTAGCTTATTAAGTCCTAGAGCACAATCCTAGGCATGTCTACTCAGAAGCAAGCCCCATTGTGTTCAGTGAGGCTTGCTTCTGAGTAGACATGCCTAGGATTGTGCTCTCAGGTTTAACAAGCTACACCTGCCCACATTCCTTCTCCTAAAGGTCTAGCACTTTGTCCCGGTTGGAGATCTGGTAAGCCTACCTCAGGCCAGTATTTTATTTTTTAAAGAGCAAGCACACCACGCATCTCTAGGACAACATGTAACTTGGCCCTTGGCTCTAAGTCTTTGGACAGGAGGGTGGATGCATCTTTTCTCCTGCACACATCATAAAATGCATGGCATGCAACTGATTACTAAAGCAGCATGAAATGCACAGTCTGCCATTTCACACATTGCATTTGCTGACGCACGGCAATACACATGTGATCAAACAATTATGGTTCCCTAATACAGTGGTTCTCAAACTTTTTAGCACCGGGACCCACTTTTTAAAATGACACTCTATCGGGACCCCACCTAGCTTTATGAGACGCTCAAATATTTATCTCCCAACCAGAGGCAAAACAAGGGTGGAGCGAAGGCAAGTAGTTTTGCAAGACTCCGTTACACTGGAGTCAGCGGCCCCTCCCCCTTGCTGTTGGAGCCATTCTGGCAGCAAAGGCAACACACAGGACACTCCCTGCAGGGAGGTGGGGTGTTGCCTTTGCTGACAGAATGGCTCCAACAGCAAGGGGGAGGGGCCGCTGACTCCAGTGTAATGGAGTCTTGCAAAACTACTTGCCTTCGCTCCACCCTTGTTTCACCTCTGCTCCCAACATTTCCACAAGCTTGCAAACTACAGGAGCTCAGCTGTTTGCAGGGTAATTAGCAGCTATTTTGCAAACTGCAGGAGCTCAGCTCTTTGAAGGACAATTAGCAGCTATCTGATTTTTGAATAGCCTCAGGGCTTATCTGATCTTTCCATCACCTGGGACCCACCAGACCCACAGTTTTAGAAACACTGCCCTAACATATCTTTAACTTGAACAACAGACACTGTTTTGGCTTTCAGAGCAGATGAGGACAGACGACTGCACAGTCAAATGTATAGTATTTGTTCATTGAAAATTAAATTCTTCATTGACTCAAGGTGGCTCACGACCACAACAATTCAAACAGAGTTAAAATACAATAGGATAAAAAACAAAGTTAATGAGCAACAAAATGAACGTACCCCTTAGACTTCTTGGCAGTCTGACAGTGAGGTAGTTGCTCTTTAATTTTAGCCAATAGCCTAGGTGTGCCCACATCACTATGCAGTGCATACTCACCTAGTAATTTGGTGCAGATAAGTGTCAGTCCTAATTTGTACAGGCATCGTCTGATGGTAGGTTGTAGCTGTAGTTTAATACTGCAAGTCTAAAGTGAAAGAGACCTGAAAGTGATTGTTAGCAATGATGCATGGAAGAGTGTTTCAATATATGACAATGCTTGATTGTTCATGCAAGCCTTTGGCTACACAAAATCTTTTTTTTTTTAGTGCTTTGCCATTGGGGCATGTTACGGCAAGGCATTTGACCACACTACACCACTGTTGCTGACATGGTTCCTCTTTGTTTCTGTACAAAATTCAAGGTTCTGGTGGTGATCTTTAAGTCCTAAATAGCCCAGGGTCAAGGTACTTGAAGGACTGCCTTCCTCCACATGAATCCGTTCCAGAAGAGTCCCATAAATCCTTGAGAGAGGCCCTCTTATGAGTTCTACCACCTGCTGAGGCGCAGTTGGTAGCAAGTCTTGAGAGGGTCTTCTCGGTGGTGGCTCACCACAATGTGGAACTCTCCCCTCCCCACATGAGGTGCAGTTGGAGGCTTCTTTTTCAACCTTTTGGAAGCAACTGCAAACCTGCTTGTTTCGGCAGACTGTGGCACTCTTCCCAGTATTAAATTTATTTATGGTTTTTTTTTTCCCTGGAAATCCTGCATTTCACAACAGACTTGCCTCCACAACAAATAGAACAGGTCTAGGCAGTTCTCCATGGAACTTCAGAGAATGGGCTCAATGTTGTAGGATCCTGTTAGGCTTACCAGATCTCCAACCGGGACAGAGTGCTAGACCTTTAGGAGAAGGAATGTCGGCAGGTCTAGCTTGTTAAACCTTAGAGCACAATCCTAGGCATGTCTACTCAGAAGCAAGCCCTACTGAACACAATGGGGCTTGCTTCTGAGTAGATATGCCTAGGATTGTGCTCTAAGGGTTTAACAAGCTACACCTGCCCACATTCCTTCTCCCAAAGGTCTAGCACTCTGTCCCGGTTGGAGATCTGGTAAGCCTAGATCCTGTACATCTGAAAATGTGATCCAACAAATCATCTCCTTGAACAGTCACTTCCATCAGAACCTGCTGAGGTCTTGGATCAATGGACTGTAGTTTCTCCTGCATTTTCTCACACAGTTGCAACATAAGAGGAGCTCAAGCAAATTACCCAGCATTCCAGAACTTCTAAACAGCATCAGGCCGCTAGAAGTAGAGTCTGTTCTCTCATCTTTCCTTTAATTGTGTTTGACTGTTTGCCTCCTGATAAACAGAGATTGTGTCAACAGAGTGATCCAGTGATTGCAGCCACAATAAAATCTACTTACTGTACATTTCTGTCACACATGGAGGATGGGGTGGCTTCAGGATGCTGTGTAAAACCACACCAGTTCTGATCTTAACACATTCAAAAATTATCTCTGTCGGTTTCCACAAAAAAAAGGGATTACAGCCAATTTGACTACATTACATCCCAGAACTCAAGTACAAAAACCAGAATAAAATGGCTGGCATTTATTGCTAAGGCTTAGGTAGACGTGATCTGGAACACGTTACTTGCCCTTTTGTTTTTGTTAAACAGTTTACCTAAAGATCAAACCAGGACAAAACCACTGGGAAGGGTATGGGGCGGGCTTTAGGACTTCACCCCCATTGTGTTTCTGGTCTCAGTTGCATTTCCATGATGAGTTGTTTTCAGTGGGAAGAAACTGCCCATTGGCTTTCAGTAGAAGCCTTTTCTCCAGTTAAAATAGCACAGGGGAAGGCCAGGGGAGGAATTAAGATCAGAATGGCAGTGGGCCAAAGTCCTAAATCTACATTACAATATTCAGCTACATGGTCAAAACAGACAAACCAGAAAGAGCAAAAGACAGCATGAAACCAATAGAGAAGGAGCCACAATAAATCTTAAAACACAGAAATAAAAACATTATTGGGGACGGAATGGCCACATACACGCTCCAAAGAGGTGCCATTTTGTGAACATTTAAATGCAAGCAGATATTTCAAAAGTGCTTTCCTTTGTGCAATCAGATACCTTCTGGTGGCTCTCAGAAGTCCTAGTTATACAAGATAATGTGATAAATATAAACCAAACTACACCGAATGTTATATGGTTTTTCATATATAGGAGCTACAGGGAACCCAATCCAGAGGACCACACAGGGGGACCACAGAGGGGGCTTTAGCCCTTTGTTTCTATCCCTGTCTGGATCACTGATTCATCCTTTTCAGGAACTAAGGACAGCAGCTCTACATAAAAGTTAGTTTGGCCCTAAATGACATTAGCCACTTCAGCATGTGACAGTATTTTTGAACCTCCCCCCCCCCACTGATGCAGTGATACCACAATGGCTACTGCTGCATCCTGTGGAGGGGGGGTCAAAAGTACTGTCACATGCTGAAGTGGCTAATGTCATTTAGGACCAAACTACCTTTTACCGGTATGTAGAGCTGCTGTCCTTATTGGGCCCTACGCCAATTCCATCCCTTGTAGCTCATGATGACTCATAGGCTGCAATCGTATACTCACTTACCTGGGAGTAAGCCTTCTGTAGACATGCATAGGATTGTGCTGATAATTTGTGAACATTAGGTAGATGTCCTAGACTCCTAGTACAAATCCAGTTAATATAAACTGTGGTGAATGCCCTGTTTTCCCCCTATTTTTGCCTATTTTTCCTTATTTCAGGACACTTCTAATCCCAGAAGCTTCTGTGCTGGTTCAGCAGCCTAAAATCTACTGGGTTTAATCCCTTTTTCTTTTGGGTTTCTAATAAACTGGTTATAGTTTGACACCTTGCCTGCCTGGTCCATGTTCACGGGTACTGCAGTGGGTTGTCACATCTGATCGCTTGTGGGAGCTACTGTACTGCGATGTGATTTTAAATAAGAACTCCTGGAGTTCTGTGCTCTCCTGGGAGGGGTGGTTTCTCCCACATGGCCACCCTCTGCCTGGTCTTCTTAATCTGGGATGGTGGCAATGGATGCCATCATCCCCCATTCAGCTGCTAACCCAGTAAAAAGGGAAAGTGGAGAGCAAGAAAGGGTGCATGAGAGCTAAGCACTAGGCACTACTCCCCCATGTAACTTTCTGCCCTTCCCTGATCTAGTCAAATCTAATGTGCTCCAACACGCCCTTGATCCTTGAATGAAGAGTGAGCAATGAATTAGAAGGTTCCCTCATTCAAAACTCACATAGGAAGTTGACTTCTACTAGGTCAGATCCAGGAGGGCTCCTCTCTTGTTTTTATTATCTGATTCACTGAATGAATCTGATATGAATCATTCATTCTGAGATGGTGCTTGTTATTCTTTTTAGTACTCCTGAGGCTTATCCTGAAAAACATGGGACATTTTGAATTTCACTGATAAATCTATATTCCAAGCACCTTCTTGAGGCTTCACTTCTTTTTTTTTGTTTTTTTCCCCTGCTTTTGATCCTTCCTCTTGTTCTTAGCACTTAGCCAGAGGGATGTGATGGAATATTCTTTGCGCTCTAAATAGCCTAGGAGAGCAGAGACTGCTTAACCTTCATCGTTGATTTGATGTGAGCCAGTATCGACATTCCAAGCAGCACCTTCTGTATGAAGGCAGGACTTCCAATGTAGAGACTGCCCGAATTGGCTTACTTTATCCAGCAATAGTAACCTCCTCCAAGCAAGTACGCTGACTCAAGCTGATTTTGCAAAAAATGGAAGGTTTGTTTACACAGCTGCATCTAGATTTACAAAGCCAGCACCCAAAAAGTCTCTAAATCCATACTGCATGCCTCTATTTGTTTCTCATTTTATTTTATGAAGCTAGTGTTCCTCACGTTTAGTCTTTACATCCTCTACTTCATATACAAAAACCCATAGCTTTAAATTGCTGGAACTGGTATGGAAGGAGATGCTATAAAATATTTTTAATATTTTAAACATTCTTTTTTTGTTTTCTTAAAAGGCTTCCACTGTTATTATTACATTTTTATCTAAGGAGATCAGGGTAGTCCAGGTTCAAATCCCCGCTCAGCCACGAAGCTTCCTGGGTGACCTTGGGCCAGTCACTATCTCTCAGCCCCACCTACCTCACAGGGTTGTTGTGAGGACAAAAGGAGGGGAGGAAATATGTACACCACTCTGAGCTCCTTGGAGGAAGGGTGGTATAAAAATGTGAAAAATAAAATAAAGACCCTGCGAGTAGGTTAAGCTGAGATATGGAGACTAGCCTACATCAATCAGTGAGTTTCATGGATTCAGGATTTGACCCTGCATATGCCCACAGTACAACATTGTCACCACTACATCACATTGGCTCTCAGCAAGTGTGGGCCTGCTACTTCAGGGAAGATTCCTAGCAAACAACCCAAAGTCTGACTTTCATGATAGTGTTGCAGTATCTCTAAAACAAATGCATGAAAAACTGTTCTGAGGCTAAAACCCTGTAAGCACTGATGAGTTGCATTAAATCAGTAGGACAGACTTTCAAATCACCACACACACAGGATCAGACTGATAATTCTCAACATAGTCCAGTACAAATTTCGGTTTGACCCCCTTGTACCAGCTTAATAGGCCTGTGATGTTAAAGCCGTGGCTGAGTTAATAAGTAATGAAAAATGCATGCTTTGCGATAAATGCTCAGCACTTGGTATACACGGAGAGTACCTGATGAAGCTCAAATTCAGAAAGTGAGACATTCACAATAGTTTTGGAAGCAAGTCTGGCTACGTTCAACGGGGCTTACTCCCACTACACTTACCTAGTGGTAAGTTCCACTGAATTCAGTGAGGCTGTCTTCCAAAAAAATGTAAGTTTTACTTCCCCGAGAATATTAGAGATGTACTTTTATCACTTCTGGACACAGCCTCTGTACTAGATTGAGTCCGTTACATGACCAGCTCCTCATATCCCTGCATCAACTTGGGTTCATTTTGCCTCAACAAAAATGAACCCCAAACTAGACAAATCAGGCTACAGGCTGGTGGGTGGTTTTTGTGTGTGTGTGTGTGTGTGTGTGTGTGTGTGTGTGTGTGTGTGTGTGTGTGTGTGTTTACATACAGTACTTATAACTGACAGGAAGACCCATAAAAAGTGAAGAGCTTTTTTAAAGCCCTTTCTTCTATTCAATTTTCCCATCATATTTTTCTATGTCTGTAAGAACGCTGTCTGATGTGAACAATACATTCAGAATCAATAGTATCTTGGACTAACGTTTTAGCAGTCTCAAGGTCCACACCCTAATGAAAACACTCTCTAATGTGACTGGCTTTAATCTATCAGTGTACACTCTAGATATGGGAAAGCATGGCTCTGAAAAACCATGAGACAATGGAGAAGGTATTTGATGGTCTCTTATTTAATTCTCCTACATGGCCTTGGAATACTCTGCTCTTTTGCAATTTTATCATTTTTTTTCCTTTCCTTTTCTCCCCTACTGGAGGCTGCATTATTGATAACTCCCATGTCTCCACATATGCTTTGGGTCAGACCAGTGTCAATGCCAGTTGCTGGGGGCACTGGGGCAAAAACCTGCACCAGTCTTCCCATGGCCACCTGTCTTCTGATGGCACATTAAACATTACCACCGCCACCAGTGCTGAGGTTGCCAGATGGGTCCTCTGATGGCCCTCAGTCTGTGCCCACATGGTTGGCCTCTCTGAGGCCGCTCCTGATCTGGACCATCTCTAAAAGCTGATTTGGGGCATTATCCATTTTGAAATTAGCACTCAATAATTTTTAGCAGAGGATCAGGGATTGGCATTCTCAGGCAGCAGCTGAGGGCCCACTGCTAATCTCTGGCACAACTTCATTGTTGCCTCCTCTCTTCCATCCCATTTGCAAATGGAGGTTTTCCCCCAGAGACCCCAGTAATGACACAATGATATTTGCTGGGGGAAAGCTTGCATTTGCAGGGGGACTGGAGGTAGTAACAGAGTTGCTTTCTCAGGCATAGAAGCTCTCTCACTCCATTGTTACATCCTCTCTTCTATCCCATCTGCAAATGAGAGCACGCCTAGAGCCATGCCTCCAGCAATGCTCTACTAGGAACCGCATGGGGAACACTCAGGTAGATGGAGGCCCACAAAAGGCATTTTGTCGAGGGTGCCCTCAAACCTGGCCCTGGCCCTGGGAGGACAGATTAACTATTCTGCTAGCACAGTATGGCATTGTGCCGTGTAAATGGAAGGGAGTTGAAGTAACCAGACAGGAAGGAAATGTTAAAGTACATGTGATGGCCATGGGGGAAGCATTTATGGGGAAAGAAGAGCACTGCAAAGAGGAAAAAGGGATGGGCAAGCTACCCTTTTAAAATATACTTCCCAAGGTTAGTGAAATAATATTATTTTCCCACCAGTGTATGTGAGTGCTGATTTACAGAACAGATTGTCAGCTACTAACTGATTCACTACATTGTGTTATCTTTCAGGAATGCATTTGCAGAAATTTAACATGGAAGCACTAACCAGACTCCATAATGCTTATCTTACAAAATCTGCTAAGAGCGTAGGCTGAGATATGCACTGTTGCCTATCTGAGCCAATATGCAGAGATTAGTCTACAATAGCCAGAACTTGAGGATACTTCTCAGAAGAAAACTGCTGTTTGGACACACATTTCAAACAAAGTATCTGAATTGTCTCAACAAACATCTAATGCAGCCTTTCTCAAACTGAGGGTCGAGGCCAACTTGGTGGATCACAACCCGATTTCAGGTGGGTCCCGCAGAACCTCCAATGATAACAGGGTGATGGAAAGATCAGAAAACTAATTGTCTCAAAACTTGAGGCTATTAAAAAATCAGATAGCAGCTAATCGTCCTGCAAACAGCTGAGCTGCAGTTTGAAAGCTTGTGTAATAGGGAGATAAATGTTTGAATGTCTTTTTTATGGTATATGTTTTTCCAAGTCCGTCAATGACATGTAGTGGGAGCAGGTGAAGGCTGGGTCACATAACTAAGCCCCACAAGCCTTGAGGTTATTCTAGGGCTGCCTCATTGTGAGAAATGGGTCGAGGTTTTTTTTGCAAATAAATAAATAAATCAAATATTACCTGTAAATAAAGAAATAAAAATATTATTTCTTTCTAGATCACCTCTTTTAAAAGTCTCGTAAAGCTAGGTAGATCCTGATAGAGTGTATGATATGACACCAAAGATTATTTGTTGTCAGCTGCAAACTTGCCCGTTAGTGCTCACTGCTAGTTCCTAATCATTAATGATGAACATAGTAATTGGTCCAAATACAGATTCTTGGGGGATCTCACTGCTTCCCTCCATTGCAAGAGCCATACCT
Source organism: Plestiodon gilberti rubricaudatus (assembly GCA_026170595.1). Taxonomy (NCBI): domain Eukaryota; kingdom Metazoa; phylum Chordata; class Lepidosauria; order Squamata; family Scincidae; genus Plestiodon; species Plestiodon gilberti. The sequence continues at coordinate 116,109,946 of JANXHW010000005.1, forward strand.
TTACTTCTACTTCTGTTTCTGTTTCCTATTTACGGTATTATGATTAATCATACAGTAGCATCAACATACACGGTGCTTTACACAGAATGAAAAGAGAGCCCCCCTGCCCCAAAGCCCTTACAATCTTGCTAGATACAAGGGAAACAACAAAGAGAAGGGAAATGGAGGTAGGGATAAGTAAGGAAAGAACACACAATTGTTTCAGTTATACACTGTATGTGCTTAATGACAGTAGGGATATGATACCAAAAACTTCACGGAAAAGGTAGGTTTTAAAAAGGGGGTTGAAGGAAGTGAGGATGCAAGCTCCCTGCAGATGTTCCAGGAGGCAGTTCCAACCATAACTTATAAGGGGCAATGGGGAAGGGGGGGAGAGTCATCTAGGGGAGCAGGAAATGTTTGGACAGTAGAGGTGGAAGTGCAGAGGACATGGGCAAGCCCACAGCAGGATGTGAGAGCAGAGAAGTAGGGAGGGGCAAAGCCATGGAGGGCTTGGAAGATAAGAGCAAGGACAAGAAACTAGTGGAGGGATTTGCAGAGGCAGGTGACATAGTCAGAGCAAAAGATAAAATGGTCTGGGTACTAATTCATATTCAATACTTGTAACACATTCAGTGATAAGGTAGCATGTATGATACTATTATAGAATAAGTGCAATACTGCCACCTCCTGGAAAGTTGAAATTGCATTGACACAATCAGTGATTTTGAAGGATAGAATACTGTATTTTTATAATTTATATGGCGCAGTGGGTTAAACCACTGAACCATGAACTGTCAATCGAAAGGTCGGCAGTTCGAATCCGTGCGACGGCAGTTCGAAAGCAAGAAATTGCAAATAGATTAATAGGTACCGCGTCAGCGGGACGGTAACAGCGTTCCATGCGCCTCAGTGTTGAGTCATGCCGGCCACATGACCATGGAAACGTCTTCGGACAGCACTGGCTCTTCGGCTTTGAAACGGAGATGAGCACCGCTCCCTAGAGTTGGACACGACTGGACTTACCGGGTAATTGTCAAGGGATACCTTTACCTTTACTTATTTAAACTTAAGTACAACTATATTTATTATATTCCACCTTTGATAATCCAAGGCTAATTACAACCATAGTAAAATAAACAAAAAGGCATATAAACAGGAATCATCACATCAAAGTTACAAAAAAAACAACAACACAACGTCAGCAACTGAAAAACATGCATTTTTCACATTCTCCGAAGCACTGCGAGGGAAGGGATCAAATGAACCTCTTGCAGGAGGATGTTATGCATGTAATAATTCCAGGCACACATGAGGGACACTGCACATGGTTGCAGAGATCCAGCACAGACGGATTCATGTGTAAACCAAAACTATCTTCCATTTGAAATGAGAAGTCAATAGTTCTGTAACCATCTGATTCTTAAACTCCATCTTAAGACAGTTAAAATGCAGGCTTTGAGGTCTTGCAACATGCCCAAGTTCCCCAAGTTCAACATGCCCAAGCGAAGGCAACTTCGCCGCACTGAATGGCTCTGATGGCAAGGGGGAGGGGCCACCTCGTACCGGGGAGTAAACGGGGACTAGGACGGTGCAGAACTTACGGTACCACCCCCACCGTAGCGACGCCTCTGTTAAGGACCATGCTAAGATAATACATGAGTTTTGCACACTCACTAGCAGCGCAATCCTAACCAATGTTCCAGTGCCGGTGCAGTTGCAATACAGCCCCGAGGTAAAGGAACAAATGTTCCCTCACTTGAAGAGGCCTACATGATTATCCCTGCACTGCAAAATACAGTGTGCATCGCACCCTGTTGGCCCAGCTACACCAGAGGCGTCGCTACAGTGGAGGCGGTACTGTGAATTCCACCCCGTCCTAGTCCCTGTTTACTCTTCGTTATGAAGGGGGCCCGCCGTCGCAGCCATTCATTGTGATGAAGGCAACGGGTAGGGAGTCTTCGCCGTTACCTTCGCTGCACTGAATGGCTGTGACGGCGAGGGGGCAGGGCCCCTTCATAACGGAGAGTAAACGGGGACTAGGACGGGGTGGAACTCACAGTACCGCCCCCACCGTAGCAACACCTCTGGGCTACACCGGCGCTGGAAAGTTGGTTAGGACTGCGCTGTAAGTGTGCTGCAAATGCAAGGTAGTAACTGTGTTTAAACTGGAGTTGCTCACATTGGTTTGGACAACTGCTCTTATCTGTCTCAATGCTTTACAATATATTGATTGATAAATGATAATAATAATAAAAAGAGTGAGTGAAAAATGTCTCTTCAAGCTGCCAAGCAGTAAGCAATGAGGAAGGATGCTACTTGTCTGGTGCCCTCTGTGGGCTGCCAGCAATTACTCAGTGGAGTTGTTATTTAACCATAATAAATTCCCAATAATCGCTTCATAATTTAGATTGGAACAAGAAATCTCAACGTTCACACAGATGCATTTATTATTACAAGATATACATTGCCTAATATTATTTAAGGATGAGGATGAAATGCCAGTTTTCACAAAATCTGAATGGCTGGAAAAGAAGCAGTTTGGAGAAATAATCTTGGAAACGGTGTTGTAGTTTTCAAAAGAATCAATAGGTCCTCCGCAACGAGGAAGGCGGCCGAGTTACCCTTTGCCCCATGGTAGCAACTGGATCATATAAGGTCGGATGAAGTCAACCTAATGATAATGATAATCCATATATCAATGCATTTTTTCGCTGGATATTTAGGTGAGCACCTGAATCGCGTACATATAATATGAACCCATATGCTAACGGTTCTTTACTGATGCATTGTACTTTCTAAGGGTCGTATATATATATTTTTTTTTAAAAAAGTGAAATACTGTAAAATAATTTGTTTTAAAGAAACAGCTCAGAAATAACAGGCGCATGGAGTGGAAGGCAGAATCTCCCCAGCATGCTTTGCGGCCCATGCACACGTGTCTCTCCGTAGTCAAGATGGCGGCGCCCATATTACGAGCCGGCTGTCGCGGGGCTCTTGGTTTGAGGGCTACTTGGCCCCGATCCTCCTTAGCCTTTGACAAACGGCGGCGGCTCCATGACCAGCAGCCGGAGCCCCGGCCGCGCAAGAAGCCGGCGGCGGCCAAGGGATTGCTGACCGCTCAGTGTCAGCGGGGCTTGTTCCAGGAGGTGTTCCCGCCTCAGGCCGCTGAGGAGCAGCTTCCGGAGCTTCTCGAGGCGGGCCGCCCGCCCGTGACCATTTACTGCGGCTTCGACCCAACGGCCGACTCGCTTCACATCGGCCACCTGCTAACGGTCATGGGCCTGCTGCACTTCCAGCGCGCGGGCCACGACGTCATCGCGCTGGTCGGTGGAGCCACCGCGCGCCTGGGGGACCCCAGCGGCCGCACTAAGGAGCGCGAGCTCCTGTCCGAGGAGCGCGTTCGGGAGCACGCGCGGGGTTTGCGCGAGGGGCTGCAGCGGCTCTTCGACCACCACCGCCAGCTTTTCTGCCCCGAGGGCGCGCGCCTGGGCCGCGTAACCTTCTTGGACAACGCCAGCTGGCTGGAGCGCGAGTCGGTGGTCGCCTTCATGTGCGGGGTTGGTGGGCACCTGCGCATGGGCACCTTGCTGAGCAGGCAGAGCTGCAAGGCCCGCATTACCAGCCCCGAGGGCATGGGCCTGGCCGAGTTTCTGTATCCGGCCCTGCAAGCTTATGACTTCCTGCACTTACACCGTCACAACGGCTGCCGCATCCAGCTGGGAGGAGCTGACCAGATGGGCAACATCATGTCTGGATACGAGCTGGTCTCAAAGTATGTAGAGTTGGCTGCCCTTTGTAAATCTTGATTTTTTAAAAAAAATGCGGTGCAGTGAAATAGCCACAAACATGAACAGATCCAGTTTAGTCATGGCTCAGGTAGGGGGGGGGCGGGAGACATCCTAGGTTTCGTTTTTTTTTTTTTCGTTTTTTCCGGGTTTTTTCTTGCTTTTTTAAAAGGTTTTTTAGGGGTAACAGGGCTTCTAGGTGAATATGTGTGCTTTGCGCCACTTATCTTTTGTTTATAGGGCCTCCAGGCTGGACTACGATGTTCTCCGACGATCCTCCGTGAATCACGCAGCGGGATGGCTATTTTGCTAGGCGCATGCGTGAACTCTGCAAAGTTCACGCATGCGCATAGCAAACAGCCATCACAGAGTTCACGCAGAGTTCACGCATGCGTGAACTCTGTGATGGCTGTTTGCTATGCGCATGCGTGAACTTTGCAGAGTTCACGCATGCGCCTAGCAAAATAGCCATCCCGCTGCGTGATTCACGGAGGAGATCATCGGAGGACATCGTAGTCCAGCCTGGAGGCCCTATAAACAAAAGATAAGTGGAGCAAAGCACACATATTCACCTAGAAGCCCCGTTACCCCTAAAAAACCTTTTAAAAAAGCAAGAAAAAACCGGAAAAAACGAAAAAAAAGAAAAGAAAGTAATTAGCATAATTATGTTAATTAGTAATTATGCTAATTACTTTGGGGGCGTCGAGGGGTGGGCCCCTACCAGTTCTGGGGCTAGGTACGCCACTGGTCAGGGGCGTTAGCTGACTGGGGGCCGGGGGGCGGTGGGCGTCAGGGCGGAAGGCTGTCCAGGGGGGCGGGAGGCTCCGGAAAAAAGCGGGAAAATTTTGAATTTTTCCCGCTTTTTTTTGGCGATTTTTTAAAGGATTTTTAAAGTGTGTATGCTTTTACCTGGACTTTAGTGAAATTGGACGGCTCCCACGACGATTTCAAGCCTTCTCCCGGGGGCGCAGCGTCTCCGTTCAGCCGCTCACTTGGTGCGGCACTTGGTGCGCCCCCAGAAGCAATCTCCGTAGTTTGCGCATGCGCAAAACCACAGAGTCTCCAGGGACGTTCTGGGCATGCGCAAACTACTTCCTGGAGCGTCCCTGGAGACTCCGTGGTTTTGCGCATGCGCAAACTACGGAGATTGCTTCTGGGGGCGCACCAAGTGAGCGGCTGAACGGAGACGCTGCGCCCCCGGGAGAAGGCTTGAAATCGTCGTGGGAGCCGTCTAATTTCACTAAAGTCCAGGTAAAAGCATACACACTTTAAAAATCCTTTAAAAAATCGGCGAAAATCGGCGAAAAAAGCCGGTAAAACTAATTAGCATAAATTATGCTAATTAGTTTTGGGGGCGTCGAGGATGCCGCCCCCCCTGCCATATCGGCTGGCTCCGCCACTGGCCAGGATGGTGTAGTGGTTTGGGAGTTGGACTCAGACCTGGAAGATCCAGGTTCAAATCCCTGCTCAGCCATGAAGCTTCCTGGGTGACCTTGTGCCAGTCACTATCTCTCAGCCTCACCTACCTCACAGGGTTGTTGTGAGGACAAAAGGAGGGGAGGAACTATGTACACCACCCTGAGCTCCTTGGAGGAAGGGTGGTATAAAAAATGTGAAAATAAAGCAGCTGCACCTGCTGAAAGGCCCTCACCTATACAACCAATAAAGAGCCAGGAGCTCTTGAAAGGTTGGCCACCCCTGTTATAAAGAATCCTGGCCACTGCGTTCTATACCAGCTGAAGCATCTGGGTTGTCTTCAAGGGCACCTGCACATACAATGCATTACAGTAGCTAATGTAACCAGGATGTGAATAGCTCTTGTTGCTGCCCCGGCTCATGCAGCCATGCGTTCCAGGGCGTCCACAAGCCGGGGGGGGGGGTGCGTGATTCGTGCACCCCCCGGCTCGTGGACGCCCCGGAACGCATGGCCACATGCACCTGGGGGTGCACGAGTCGCTGTTTCTTTGCTGCAGAAGCAGCGACTTGTGCACCCCAATGCACCCTGCGGCCCACCGCCCCCCCCAATGACGCATCTGGCAACCATGGGCCTGTCTCTGTTGATTACAGCCCCAATTCATGTGGCTGGGCATACTTTGGACTTGATTTTCACTACTGGGCAGGAGGATGGGGATCTAGTGGTGATGGGGAGATTAATATCCCTCCTTTGTCAGAGACAGATCATTTCCTGGTAGGGTGTAGACGAGTGGCACCTCCTTACCTCCACAGAAGCAATGGACCCAATTGTATGGTCTGCTCCCAAAGGCTGATGGCACCTGAGGGCTTTGGGGAGTTTTCCACTGCTTGAGTCGGTGACTTATCTGCTACCCTGGTTGATCTCTGGAATGAGGAAATGATTAGAGTGGTAGATCAGGTTGCTCCTGTGTGGGCTTACCATTTTGTAGAGCCAAGACGGCTTTGTGGTTCGCTGAGGAACTGCGGGCAATGAAACGATTGGGTAGACATCTTGAGCAATAGTGGAGGGAGACTCATGATGTGTGGTGTTCTCTATCCTAGAAGTGTTTGCAGCTTTGAGAGTCTATTAAATTGTAATACCGTGTTTCCCCAAAAATAAGACTGTGTCTTATATTAATTCTGGCTCCAAAAAATGCAGCAGGCCTTATTTTCAGGGAGGTCTTATTTTCCCAACCTGTGGCGTGACACCCCCCCCCCCACGACCCCCTGGCACTTACTTTGACTGATTAAAGCTTCATTCTTTCCTGAGGGTGCAAGGCTCTGGAAGGCCTGCACTTGAGTCCTCCACCATAGAGGCGACGTGCTAGAGAGGCCAGCAAGGAGGCTGCAACCTTCCAGAGTCACGTCGTCTCCATGGTGGAGGACTCAAGTGCAGGCCTTGCAGAGCCTTGCACCCTCGGGAAAGAATGAAGCTTAAATCGTTCAAAGTGCCGGGGGGGGGGCACGGGGGTGTGTGCCAGGGGTGTTGCGTTCATCTGGCTGATGATCCTAGCTAGGTCTTATTTTCAGGGGAGATCTTATATTTATGAGTGCCAGCAAAAATCATGCAAAAATGACGGTAGGTCTTACTTTCTGGGGAGGTCTTATTTTCAGTGAAACAGGGTATGTGTTTTGGCAACAAGTAACCTTTTTTCCTGTCTTGTCATTTATTCTCTGATAGGGTGACTGGTGAAGATGTGTTTGGAATCACCGTGCCTCTAGTTAAAAGTACTACTGGAGATAAACTGGGGAAGTCTGCTGGTAATGCAGTTTGGCTTAACAGAAATAGGAGCTCTCCCTTTGAACTGTATCAGTTTTTTGTCAGACAGCCAGATGACACTGTAAAAAGGCAAGTACCTCTCTTAAGGGAGCCTCACTACAATTTGTTGTTCTAGAAAATTGTTCTATATTAAGAACAAAAGAACTGCATTGTTGGATTACCCCATATTTTTCACTCCATAGGACGCATCGGACCATAGGACGCATGCATCCTATGGAGCTAAAAATAGGGGAATTTTTTTTTACTTATCGGGGCTTCGGGGAGGCCTGCGCAACCGTCTGCAGGCCTCCCCGATCTTCAGTTTGGCGCTAAATGGCTATTTTCGGCCATTTGTGGTTATCGGAAATCCGGAAATGGCTGAAAATAGCCATTTAGCGCCGAACTGAAGATCGGGGAGGCCTGCAGAGGGTTGCGCAGGCCTCCTCGAAGCCCTGGTTTTACATTTTTTTGGATTCGCTCCATAAGATGCACACTAATTTCCCCCTATTTTTTTGGGGGGGGGGGAAGTGCGTCTTATGGAGCGAAAAATACGGTATATCAAAAGTTCATCTGGTCTAGCATGTTTTCCCCAACATGCTGGTGATCTGCCAGATATCTCCGAGAGATGTCAGAAAGACCTAATGCAGTACTTAAAAAGATGTCCTGACTTTATGGGTTTACTGGCAAATAATGTTGTTAAGCATTTCATCAATAAAATCTCGTTCACTTGCTGTGTGAAGTAGACAATAAAAGATGTACCGGTACTCCTCCAGTTTCAGTTGTTTAATATGTCCCCAAATGCTCAGATGTTCTGTTAAGCTCTCTGTGCAATAAATTCAGGAGCAACTGAAAGGCTTCTCTGATATTGTGCTGGTGCAGCATTACCCTTGTCATATCCTAAACGCCTAAAGCTGGTGTAGCAAGGCTTTAAGGACAGTGTTTTTGGGAAACAAAACAGTAGTAAAAATTATTTTTCATTGTATTTCCTTCATTGTTTTTAGCAAAGTTGGATTAGTTAAAATAAAAAAGTCTAACATACAGGAGCTTAAGGGCAGACATATAAATCTGTATTGTCTGGTACAGAGGCAAAACCTTGCTACCTTCTCTTTAAGGTTCCTGAAGCTTTTCACTTTCCTCCCTCTGCCGGAAATCGATCATATTATGGAGATGCATGCTAAAGAGCCTGAGAAGTGGGGGCCACAGAAGCGACTTGCTGCTGAAGTAACTAAACTTGTTCATGGCAAGGAAGGTCTGGAATCAGCTAAGAGGTAAAAGGAGTTTGAACTGGTTAAAGTGACAATGATTGTTGGGCCACAGTTTTGTTAATGGAAATGCAGATTGAAGCATTCCACCTCACCCAAATCAGGCAAAAATAATCAAGTGGAATGTTTAATTTTTTTTTTTACAAACTTGGAAAGCTAGTTCTTGAAATCTTGGTCACAAACATAAATGTTGATCACTTTTTTTTTCACCAGATGCACAAAAGCCCTTTATTACAGCAGTACGGAAGCTCTGGAGAGTATGTCGGACCAAGAGCTACAGGAACTCTTTAGGGAAGCACCATATGTTGAGTTGATGCTTGAGCCTGGAACAACAGTACTTGATTTGTGTCGGAAAGCCAACGCTATTGCAGATGGACCAAGGGGGTACGTGGCTGTTTGTTTCTAAAACAGAACTGTCAGATCATTCTGTTACGCTTTGGTTGTCTGGCATTCTAACATATTGTCCTGTTAATTTCTAACATCAACAACAAAATTCTACAGAGCTATTCAGATTTGTGTGGTATTGTCCTATTGATGAAATGCAATTGCACAAATATAAACTACAGAGCTATGTAAACCTTACGGAAGACAGCTTGGAAACTACCTAGGTAGAAAGTGGACTTGCCTCTTAGGCTAGGTTGTAACAGCAAAGCCATAAGGAGGAAGACAAAAGAGGGCATATGAGCATACCATAGTTCCCCCACCCCCACCCCAGTAATGGTCATGATCCTAGTATGGAGTTAACTTGAACTTCATCTCTGGTTTGTTTGTTTGTTTTTATATCTTAGTAGGAACACTTGCCCCTCTTCATACAAAACTTCAGTGGTGCCTACTTGGGTTTTCCATATTGTTTCAGTGTACTTCTTTGATATACAGTAAACCTGACACAACAAATGTACAAAAATTAAGACAGCAGATTTCATCAGTTGCCCCAGTCAAATAGCTGATTTTATGATTGTTGTAATTAGATTCTCCTTTTTGGATGATATGGGTGAGACCTGAGAATCTTGCCCAGTTGTATACAACTGTAAGTGTAGCACTCTTATTTCTATAAAACAGACTGAGTTAGAACCTCCTTTTTCTCTGCAAGACAAAGAGGGATTTTTTAAAAAAACTTTTGAGGTTGAAAATTCAGAAGATCCAATAAGCATTATTGTATTTAGTCATCAAAATTGAGTACAGTATTTCAACCAAGCAGCATGGATACGGTACAAACAGTCAGAGAGGGACTGTTTGTACCGTAACTACAGACCTTCTCGAAAGTTCTGGGTGCTTAGGCTTGATGCAAGCCATCTTGTGTAATATACAGTACTTGCATGTGTAAAGAACACCAAACAAAAATCCTTAATTTCATCAGTATCTCTCTAAGTAGATAGTTTTGTAGTGTCAAATGTATACAGGCTGCTTGATGAGAGGTTCTAGATTGTTACTAGAGAGCATAAAAGTTTTATTAAGTAACTGCAGTTTAACTGTTGTAGCAACCAATACGTATGATCAGGAAATATGAATTAGAAAACAGAATCAATCAGTACATAAGTTCTGTTGGATCAGGCCAAACATCCATCTAGTCTCTCCTCTATTTTTTCTGCAAGTGGACCACCAGCTACATATTAATGACCACTAGAGCCATTTAATCATTTGATTTTGTCTGTAAACCACTTTGAACTTTTTGTTGAAAAGCGGTTTATAAATACTGTTAATAATAATAATAATACATATGGGAAGCCTGCAAGAAGGAAATGCTCATCACACAGGTGGTCAATACAAGATTGGTACGAAAGGATTTCAGGCTAATGCTGTGTACTTGGCTGTAGCCTCATCCCAGCGATTGTGTCTCTACTTTCTCAAATGAGCAAGCCAGGCCCCATCACAACTGTGCTTGGCCATCCCTAACAGAAATTTATTCTTTTTCTTTCAAGGTATCGTGACATAGCAACCGGTGGAGCTTCTATAAACCACATTAAAGTAACAAATCCTGATGCTGTTCTTGTTGTTGGACAGCATATCCTCAGTAATGGCTTATCGCTCCTTAGGATTGGAAAGAGGAACTACTATGTTGTGAAATGGCTTCAATTATCACATGAAGAACAAAACTAAGTTTTAAAGAATGTGGTAAAAGTGCCATTTTTTCAAGGACTCAAGTTGACATTTCTGAATTACACATCACATGAACATGGAGATACTTGTGATGTGAACTACTTTTCCTCACTGTGTGAGACTGCCTTGGTTAAATGTATTTAAATGAGGGAGGGAATTCTCTGTCATTCTTCAACCATGAAACACATGGGAACTGTTGATGTAGATTACCAGGAATGTAAACATCAGTAAAGAAAACAGAAGGTTATGGAGAGATTGTCAGCAATAAAGACAGCCTATTTTAAGGTTAAATCACTTGCATTAATGTCCAGACTTACCAATAGTAACCATGTTAGAATCCAGTCTTAACTTTTACACAGTTACGGATGTGTTCAGTCTTAGGAAAAAGACAATTGTGCCATATCAAAGGCACCTCAAAAAAACAGGATACTGGGGAGTAGATTGGAGTGTTGAACTATCTGAGCTCATGCTGTCATGTTACATTGAACCTTACAGCAGTTTGTATCTAAATCACCCTTTAACAAAGATTTTGGGGTGTTTTATATCATAAGACATTAGTGCTGTAAACTATGAATGCATAAGTGCATCTTCAGGTAACCACAGCCAGCACCAATAAGATGGAGTTTGGAGCCCAGGCATGCTGCTCTGACTTCCCTTAAATGGAACATCAGTAACTAGCTTCTCCATTCTAAGTGTTGCTACTTTCTCAGCTTACAGGGAGATGTGTCTGTTTTAGGTGCAAGCTTGGCATAGTTTACCATCTGAACCCAGTCTCATGTAAAATAGAACTTTCCTGTTGTGAACAATACATGCAAATATGGTCACGCTGAGGTTTGTACACAAAGAATAGTTGTATTTGTCAAACAGCAGTGACAACATGTTTAAGGAAGAATTAAAGCAATGTGTGTATTCTGGCATAGCTTTGGAATTGCTGGTAGCTACCTTTGCCCATAGAAGGCTTGTGTGCTACCTGTAGAATGTTGCTGGAATGTATAATAGGAAATAACTTACTTTCCATGTGCAGACCTTCATAAACCTCACTTCCTTTCTTCACCTCCTTTCAAACACAGGCTATTGAATTTCATTATAGGTATACTGAACTACAGCTGCTCTAAAAACATGCTCTTTGCTCAACTTCTTACATTCACCATGGGGAATGTGCACACAAGAACTACACTTGCTCAGCTATTCAGCATCAGTTTAAATAAGTTTCTAAACAGCTCTACTTTGGCGTTGCAAGTTTGAGTTCTAGTTGTGGCACCTTTAAGGAACACTTACTCTAGGTGGCTATAACTAAAACTAGTTAAGACCAATTTTGTAGCTTCTTGAAGTATAGGAATTGAAATGTTGGAGCCCATTACTTAGCCATACCCCTTAACAGCCACCTATGCAAGTAAAACTGGCCATATTTTAAAGGTGTTTATTGATGTAAAACTATGTGCCACTTTCACACAATCAGCTTTATTTACAGTAGTAACTACATATACATACATACATGAAGGTACTGTTGTCAAATGTCTAATCTTCAGTCTGCTTATCTTAAAGGGTTTCTCCAATAGCCTTATTGATTTTTGCTTATCATAACTTATACTGGACACAGAATGTGAAACATGGAAAAGACCGACAGCTAGCCCTGCTTAGACTTCTATTCCTTTAGCTGCAGAAGTCTACTAAATACAGGAAGAAAAGCCTCTAGGTGAAAAGCAGTCACAACCTGATGACCCAAAAGTGCATAATATGTACACAGCATGCTAATCTTATGAAAATGGGTACTCTCTCTCCCCTGTACAAATACTGGAGGTGCTAGTACAGATGGTAGCACTAGTAGCTGCCATTTTAAGTTTGTTCGATGGTGCTTTCCCAACAGCTGATGCTAAATGCCCCTTAAAACTAAGCTACTGGCAATCCCAAGGTAATGTGTTGAGACCCCCCAGCCTGATAATTTAGTAACACTTAACTTGTCCATCAGAACCTGAAGGATCACATTAAGGTAAGGTAGATGGAAAGGGTTTTTTTCCCCCCATGTGAGAGACAGCTTGAGTGGTTCCAGCACATCTCCATCCTGTAACCCAAGTTAAAACTCTTGGCCTCTGAAAGCACAGCATGTACTTCAGAATTCACAGTAAAATACCATGAATCAAGGACAAACATCCAGGCAAGGACCAAATCATAGTTTCGGTGTTAGAAATACTTGCGTCTCTCCAGCTTTAGTAACACCGAGAGCATTCATGGATGGGGATGCAAATTTGAATGCGCATCCAATTTCCAGCCCCAGTTCAGCAAGCAATACGCAGAGAAGCTTGCTTGTGCACATAGACCTCTAGCTGCATGTTCTACATTGATGAAAGTCTGCCAAAACAATGACCTTGAAAAATAAAGCAAGTCAAATTGGGAGTTCTAGGCTTGGTGATGCATGAACAAGTATACAATCATTCACTTTCATAGTATGTGTTATCAAGGGCTTATGAACTGAATTTAAGTTTTCCGCAACAAAAACCAATCTCTTCCAAGTACTTTGGAAAATGTGGAAAGGATTAACAGTTCCAGAAAAGTTTGTTAGAATCAGTATTATCAGGGTTTCTGAAGACTGACTATGACTGATCATAGCAGTTAGATTCTTCCCCAACGAATGTGACCAAGACTTAGATGTGGCGTGTGCAGATGTTTTGGACACTGATGCTTTCTAGCTGCTAACGTTGCTGAATATTAGTGGGAAAGCAGGAAGACAAAGGAAGTCAAATCCACCAAGGTTACTCCAAGCCAGACGACCCTTATGCAGGTTCATGGAACTAAATGGGACTACATCAGTAGAATGAACTGTCCCCTGCTCCCCAGATAGTACAGCATTTGTTATAGTTTAGTATGTGTAACCTGCCCTACCCCATATAATTGCCAAGCCCCCCAGAAGCCAGCCATCTTTTCAAGAGTCAATTTTATTTTCATACAGGTGTTTTGAGTGAATTTTTGTGATGCAGCCAAATGCAAAAAAATGGTTTCAAAATAAACATAATGGAAAGTCAGCAGTATGTGTTTCAATGGTTACTGAACATTTTCTCTTTCATCAAACACATTTGTCTCAAATACTCCAAAAGATCAATTAAATTTTTTTTGTTGCACAAGTTCTGTATGGATCAGATCCAATACATAATGTAGAGAGAGCCCAAGGGTTTCCTTTTCCACAAATACATATGTGGAGGAAGGCAACAGAGAGCTTCCAAAGATATGCAGCGTAGAGCAAGCTAAATACTCACACTGGACTTAACGTGGCAGTACATGTTTTCCTTGCATGCAGAAAAAGTAATTGTGATCTGAGCTGCTGTGCTTTAAAAGCACAAGTTTAAAATTATAAAACTTTCAGAGAGTAGTGTGTCATACTCTCTACTGTGTTACTGCTTATTTTGCTGGCTAGAGTAGCTATTCCAGCAACATTAAGCACCACACAGGTACCGTGAAGTAGACATACACACACCACACCACCCCTGTGTTCAGGTAATTCGAGCTAACCTCTGGTGGAATGCTACCTTTACCTCTGCTTCTCAGTTATTTTACAGAAACTTGATCTGCCATAGTACCTTTTTGAAGTTGGTATTTTTTATGTGGAACCTCTCAAATGGATGGTCCTTGAGTCTTGGTCCCTACCACGGAGCCATAGGCAGCGAAGGATTCATACTCTTCCTCAGCAGTGCTATGCCAATCTGTTCACGACCAACACTGTTTTTGCAGAATCTCTATTTATAAAATGTTCCAGATTTATCTAATTAAGGAGAAGATTCATGAATGCTCACTGAAGGTTAACCAAACTTTAGTTTAGAAGCAGGAGGTGCACGCATTACAACACTACGATATGGCAGTAATTCTACTCTGCCAGTTATCTGGTTGAGACTTTAGAATGCATGCAGTTTAATTCATAAGAAAGAAAATATGGTAGTGTCCTTTATTCAAGGTTTAAGATCCTCTTGCAAAAACAGATGAAAAGGCTAAGTCACAACACTACACTGTTAATCCTATCCACAGGCAACTCATTTAAGCAAGCCAGGCACTGGAATCTTTATATGGTTCTTTCCTCCAGTTCAGTCCCTCGTAGAACAGACTTGGTCTTTGCACGAAAAAAACTGGTAGGGAAATATATGGATGAAATATGATTTGCTTTGCAAAGTACAGTATACTTTTCTGTCTGTAGAAAGCCAACCCAAACTGTCTTTATGTGAGCAGATTTATACATACTGCAGTACACATATGGAGTTCATAAGTATATATAATGCCTAGCAATTTTCAAGTCATCGGTTTCTTCACCCAAGCGGAGAAGTCCTTCACCAAAGATGCGTCTCTCGGATTTCGGCAATTATGTGACTGGCCCGTTGCAAGGCCTATGAGAAAGACAATAAGGCAAAAAAAAAATCATGTTTGAATCACAGGCAGAGCAGCTTCCTATGAGAAGAGGTGGGAGAAAATGGGGTGGGTTTTTTTGCAGATTTCGGTGTTTAACTAAAATGAAATCGAAGAAAGCGGTATTATGCGTTTTTATTTCGTTATCACAATTTTCTCCTGCCCCCACCTATGAGTCATAGCAAATGACAATGACAAGTTTAGATTTTATTCCTACACTCAGCCATTTTCAAAAGAGGTCGAAAACTTCCTCTGCGCTTGGCTCTCCTTTTCGTAAAAGATGAGTGAGTAACAGCACAAACCTGTCTACACTGGAGACTGGTGGAGCAGGTGCTCCGCCGGTCTAGGGTGTCAAACATGCCATAAAGCATGTTCGCGGCACCCTGGGAGTAAGCGCCACCGGCAAAGAGGGCAGAGCCTCCCCCCGCCCCAGATTTGAAGGAGCATCTGCTGGGGAAGGGGAGCATCTGCCAGGCGGTAGAGGGAGGTGTTGGTCGGCTGGGCCCAGGAAGGAATTGGTGTTGGTGGCTTCGCTGAGATCCTATCCCCCTTCCTGGGCCTGCCTGGCATTACACTGCCTGATCGGATATCCACCAGCAAAAATAGCTGGCAGATGTTCGAGTAGACCCATCAGAGCAGCTGTGGCTCTACTCAGGATATGAGGATTAAATCCAATAATTTTGGTTACACTAGAAAGTTTGTTCTCATCCCAGAGATGCTCACTATGACAGGGTCTGAAAATCTCTATGCTAGACCAATAAACAAAGCAAAAACAGTGCATAAAAATCCTCGTGACGATTCACTTAAAAAAATGAGAACATTGTCAGTAGTACCTGTAGCATGTCAGCTGCCTCCTTCCTGCGTTGAGCCATGTCTTCTGATTCAGTCAATAGGTCATCCAGCAATAAGGCTTTATACAGCTGTCCTACTAGCTCACTCTGAAGAGTGTCTTTCACGTGGTTAACCAGAAAATGCATCACTGCTTTTGGCACACTGCAAGCAAACAGCAACAGTTCAACCAAACCACACCGTATCAGAGATTAGCTGCTTAAGCACATGAAGCTTAAGAGGGGCAAGGATTTCACTTCCATTTCTAAGCAGCTAAGTGAATTTGTACAATCCAATAACTGTCAGCTTAAAACAAGAATGAGCAGGTCTTTGACAGAAACCTTGCACGCCCAACATTTTTTTAAAAGTGTGCCCCCAAAGTTTAGAACATGAATAAAGGGAACAGAACCTCAAACTGTACATTTAGAAAAAATTAAGCAATGTGTCCTTTCAATCTAAAGAGATGACAAGTTCACAGCCACAACCAAACTACATCACAGTTTTCATTACTTTCTCTGTAGTGTAGAGCAGCAGTTGGGGGTGGGAGAGGATTAGAGGAGAGCACCTCAATGACTCTTACTGGATCAAGATTTTTCTCCAGAAAGTACCATTCAGATACAGTCTAGTTAAAAAGTGGCTAATAGGCCAGTATTACTCAAGACAACAATGCACATTTGTGAACCTTCTCAAGCAACAAAACTTTGCTTACGAAACAACCCATCAAATGTGGAGAAAAAGAGTCAATGTATAATGGTGGGTTTGGGCATGAGAGACCCCAATGCAAGTCATCTCTCGGTTGCTTTGCACAAACTATTGTTGCTCAGTACTCTAATCTGCAACCACACAGGGCTGCTAAATTATACTTGCAACTCAATCTTATCCAACTTTCTAGAGCCGATGCAGCTGCAGTGCAGCCCAAAGGAGGCTTCCATGACTGCCCCCCCCCCCCCAGAATGCAATGCGCACTCTGTTGGCACGGCTGCATCGGTACTGGAAATTTGGTTAGGACTGGGCCATTAGATTCTGCAAAGTAAACAAACATTGCTATCAGTCATAATAAAGTGATAATAACAAGCATATCCAAACAATCACAGATAATCTCAACACGGTAATTCAGCGTTTTAGCACCACTAACCTGTCCTGAATGTTCTTCCTCACAATCAGAAAGTAGGATTTGATAAGGCGTTCAATCACTTCACAGTCTCGTTGCTCACGGGCCGAAAGCTTGCGGGCAACAGGAACAGGCTAGATGGGGGGGGGGCACAGTAAAAAGCCTTAACATTTCACGAGTAAGCATTTCACCTGCTTTAAAAATAGGACAGTTCGGTGGCAAATACACCTGCACATTAGTTGAGGGTTCAGCCGAGTCACGTAAAATTCAATGCTAGCAACTATCAACTTGTTACAAGGCATTGAAATATGGTTTATAGCTTAGACCAGGGAGGCAGCACAAAATAGGAAAAGCTGCTGGAAAGAAGGGGAGGGACCGTATTTCAGTGGTAGAGCTTTGCAGGCAAAATTCAAATCTCTGGCAATTCCAATTAGGGCTGGGATGATCCCTTTCTGAAACTTTGAGAAGCCACTACCAGGCACAGCAAAGAACTAGATGGCTCAATGATCCGACTCCACATAAAGCTCCACAAGCTCAAATCCAGATAGCATCAATGCTGCTATTGCTGTAAAGTGTTCCCAGCACATCCTGACAAAATGATGTTTTCTCTGTTTTGGTGGCGTTAATGATCTCATTAAGGTCATTACCTCAGAATGCATTTGATCAAATGCTTCCTAAGAGTGAATTTCTAGTCCTCATGGTTATAATAGACATCTATTAAGAGGCCAGAGATACCTGGATGGGATTGACAAATCACTTCATTCTGCACATTTCCCCCTGAATGTACAAATCCCTCTTTGCCTAGACACATCTCAGTAGTTTCTACTATTCCAACTCTGCTAAATATACCATCCAGCGAGATCTGCTATCAAAATAACATTCAAATCAGAAATAGGATGGCCCAGAATTCACATCTCATGGGAATCTTGCTATTTGACTGCAATTTGAACATACTGTAATTTACTGTCTTAGGTGTCACCCTATACGTTATGCTAATTTGCACACGCTATTCCAAACAAAGAACATGACTTTTCTGGCACATACGGTGTAAGTTTGCTTAACTGACACTTTGTTAAACAGCACACTTGGTTAACTAGCATCTCTGCCCGCCTGAGGCAACAAGCAGAGATGCTAGTTAACTAAGTTTTCTGCTTAACGAAGGGAGAGTTAACAAGCTGCGCACCCACCTGCCCAGCCCCCCTCCTTCACTAGGCAGGGCAACATCTGCAGTACTGCTCCACCTTCCTGCCTTCCTCATGGGGGCCCTCTACCAATGGGGACTTTCCACTACAATTCTTTTCAAAAATATAGAGGATAGACTTGTGGCTACTAGCTGTGACATTCAAAAGTGCCGTTTTCAAGGCCAATATACTTAGGAGGAAAGGGACCCCTTCTGCTACTCGTGAGGCACCATCTGCTTGTAGCAAACTCCGGTTAGGTGCAGCTCTTCTCCTGCAGATACTCACCACATCCAGCAAGTTTACTGCATGGCCTTTTTGAGGGCTGGCAGGTAGGACCGGTACCGGCCTTGATTTTTCCTCAGCTAATATCTCTTCTGCTTTGGAAGTTTTCAGCATTCCCCTCCAGTTGCCTGTTCCGGATTCCTGAGGCCCATCTCCTATAGAAGAGGGTGGCTGATAAAAAGCAACACTACAAATCAGTTCTTTGAGAGATAGGTCTATCTCAAATGGTCTATCCAGATCCAGCAAGGACCCCAGCTAGTTCCACACCATTTTGTTTTCTGTCCCGTTCTGTCCCAGGTGAACACAGATCTATGTTAACATTTAAAAAGACGACCAGTGACGAATACTGGGTATAATCAGAACTTGGATTAGCTGTACATCCTCGGGAAGAAGAGACAACACCAACATATCAAAACAAAAAAAAGAGGCAAGGCCTCAGACTGGTGCTGGAAGTGCAAATTTGGTGTGTCAGATGCCAGCCCGTTTCAACTTCTTTATGCGCAGGAGCATCTTGTTCCATAGGCTCACTTACACCATGCTTAAAGTCGCCACATGTGGACTCTTGCACTGAACCTGACAAATCGCTGCAAAATACTAAGAGCCCAAGTTTTGTTCTATCCCTCACGACTGTGGAAATCTCTCTGAAAAGGATGCAGAGAGGCCGGACCTGTAAAAGATTCTACTTTTGAGGGATTTGAGCGTATCTTCCCTTCTGCACTTTTCTCGCTGCCTTCAATATTTTAAACTCTTATGAATATACGCAACATCTTCATTTTAGATCTTAGTATATTCTCAACATATACAAATTTAATTTGTTTTAATTTTATTAAAACAGCATAATTTAGCATGAGTAATGCAAATTCTGTTGGAGAGATTAAGCATGCAAGACATTTTTGTATGGCAAAAATTCTTGCCTCAATATTAAATATGTTTTAAAAAATCAGTTATAGAAATGTCACCTCTTGGTTAGGGCAAATGACGGCTCCTTATCTTGCCAGACCTACTGCCCAAAACACCCAGCAAGAGACAGATGCACCAAGACTAGTCATTTTTTGTCCTTCTCTACTGAGATGCAACAGAATAAACCTTAGGGAGTTATTTTTCCATTTTCAAACTTCTCTCACAAAACTAGCAACTTACATTTTTAGAGGAAAAAAACCCTGAAAATTTCAGGATTCTTTTAACAAAAATCTGCAACAGACACAGACGAGACAGAGGGCACATGCAGCCTGCACACCCATGGTAAGACATCAAAACATGCAGCTTCACAGATACTTAATAAAAGTGCATTATTTACTAGTCAGCACTGAAACTGAACAGGGAATTGAGAGAGACTTTGCATCAGTTAGGAATTTGTTCGCTGCAAGCAAGTATTCAGGTAGCAAGAGTGATGCATTTTCTAGGTTATTAAATTGTTTATTGTGCTTCACAGAGCAGTGATTTGTTTTCAAGCTTTCAGGGAGCCCTTTCTGCACCAAGTTGCCTGCTGAGGGATCCCTGAATGTCAGCCACAGAGCCTCAGCATGCTGTACAGGATTTGGAAAGATGTAGAGCACAGCTCATGCACAGCAGTGATTACAGACCAACCAGGTCTCACCATTGCCCCATGCAGGCTGAGAAACTGTGCTAAAACACAAGCAACACTTTCTACAGCCATGCATGGCAAGGAAAGATTGACAGAGGCAGACAAGCTAATGTTTCAGGGAACCTTGTCTATAGATGCTTATCTTCTCATTAGATGCTCCCCTGCTAAGTTGCCAAGGAGCTGTAGGCAGGGCCAGTGCTATCATTAGGCCAACTAGGCAGCCGCCTAGGGC
Organism: Plestiodon gilberti rubricaudatus; assembly: GCA_026170595.1. NCBI lineage: Eukaryota > Metazoa > Chordata > Lepidosauria > Squamata > Scincidae > Plestiodon > Plestiodon gilberti. The sequence goes on from JANXHW010000005.1 coordinate 116,129,888, forward strand.
ACAGACCTCAGGAGACATTTTTCTAGTGAGCTATGGCTGATAAAAAATGACCATCTGGAGCTCAGTACCACAAACAAAAGGCAGAAAAAACTAAGGAGCAAGCAAAGCAAGAGGGGTTCTTCCTGAAATACAGTATATCTTTGTACACAGAAAGCAGTTGAAGAACAGAAAGATTGTTGTATCACTTATTCTTGCAATTTAAAATAAATTTAGCAATTTCAAGTTTTGTGCTTTTCATTTGTTCTACAAGACATCAGATTTTGAAAACTGAAGTTGGCATTTTTTTTTGGGGGGGGGGGGTTGCAAGTAGTTAGCCTTGCCTAGGGCACAAAATAGCCTGGCCCTGGCTGCAGGGTTCACCAGAACCTGGACTGGTAATTATTTAAATGAACCCACCAACTCATCACCTGGGAGCACACGATCCAACACACACATTCTGGACAAGAACACCAATTGCTTATAAAAGTGACCTGTGAGCATGCAGTGCTTATAGGAAGAAAGGACAGACCTTGCCATCAACCTCAGCAGAACCAGCAGCAGAGGTCTCCTGGGAAGATGGTGCCAACACACCAGGAGGCTTAGCAGACTACAGAAGGCAAGAAGGGCAGAAAAGGACATCAGGCTTGGTTTGCTTTTTGTTCTTCACTAATCTTCTTTGAGCCTTCTTGGCAGCTGCATTTTTAGAGGATGCATTTTTTTTTAATCAGGACCTGCAAACAGGTCTTTGGACTCCCCCTGAATAAGGGAGATTTTAGATAACTAATGCTTGGCTTTAAAAACGACCCTTCAAAATGCACCTGCAGTTTAACTTCTTATTAATATAACACCATCTGTGCGCATGGTGCCTTACACAGACAAGACAGGTCCTTTCCTGAAGGAATCACAATCTTAAAAAGATAGAGATGAAGGGGAAAGAAGTGGAGGCAGGGAAAGGCTGGGGGGGGGGGGGAAATCTGTAATTCTTTCACACACAGCAAGTATGCACTTAGGCTTAATTACAGTATAGTCTGCGGATAAGGGGGCTGAGCCAAATGGGGAAAAAAAGAGGATCTGAAGACACACTCACCTTGTCTCGGGACCCTGCAGAAGGCATCTCTCTGGCTAACCTGTTTCGCCTTTGTTCCTTCAAAAAACAAACCATCAAAAGCCTTGGTTAGGAATCGCTCTGGTCAGGGCAGCATTCAAACTTTTACTTCTTCAGGGACAGCAACGTGAACTGCAGAGACTGATGCTGGCGACAGGCTCTTTGGCCGCACATGTCTATCCTAGTCTATGTCTATCCTATCCTAACTAAATATTTCTGCCATCTAGAGAACACCACCCTGTAGAAAGTTGCAAAGCCAAGCCCAACTTGCACACTATTTATTTTATTTAAAGAATTTATATGCCGCCTTTCTCCCAGCGAGGGCACTCAAGGCGGCTTACAAAACATTAAAATACATATACATTAAAAATAAATTAGAAACAAGTAATTAAAAACAAAACCTGTAACCATAGACTGCAATTATAAGCAACAAGAATGGCTCTTCACAGTTGATGTGCAATGGAACTTCCTCCCAGGGAAACATGGAGAAGATGCCAGCCTTTAAGTCTTAATTCACACTAAACAGTTGGTGTAAAAATCTTGCTCAGTTCACAAGGACAAAAATTGCAACATTGACTATATCTGTATACAAGACAGACCCATTTGTAATTAACACCAACTCTGTAATTAACTCTGTAATCGGAGAAACATTTAGGATTATTATTTTCCTCCCTTACCTCTATATTATTATTTATCAGTCCACAGGCATCAGCAAAATCTGGATGTTTAGTGTTGATATAGGCCAACTCAATGGCTACCAAATTATGAACCTATATATAACAGCAAGGGCAAAAGGAGAAAGAGTTCAGAATTTTGTCCATTAAATGTCATGCTAGGTAATGATGCATAATTAGGTTTGGAGGTTTTTTTGTGACCAACACAGAACGTGAAATAATGTGAATTTCTACTCAAAAAGCTATATGAAACTATTTTTACTGAAAAAATGAAATTTTGGAAAAAATAACACCAAAAAACCCCACCTCTATGCATAAGACATTCCTAAGAATTGGTTTTCCAGGGCTCAAAAGCAAATACAATCATAAAATGCAATTCACTCACACAGCACTAAAAGTGCAAATGATCACCACAAACAGACCTCAAGACAAAACAACAGCTTGAGCTACTCGCCATGCTGTGCCACACAAACTTCTTGGTCTTGAAATTACTAGCTTAACAGCGCAATCCTGTGTAAACTGGAGCGGCGCACCAGCCGCTCCCCAAGTGTCACAAACATGCCGTAAGGCACATTTTTGACACCCAGAGAGTAAGCAGTGCTGGCGGCGAGGCTGGCGGCGCTCACTCTCTGCCGGACCAAGGCTACCGCCAGCAGATAGAAGCGAGTCTTGCACCGGGTGGGGGGGGGGCGTAACGGGGGGGATTGGCTAGCTGGGTATAGGACGGGGGAGGGAGCCTTGGCGGCATGCTCTGCCGAATCCTATCCCCTGTCCCGGGCCTGGCTGGCAGTGGCGTGGCGCTCACTCTCTGCCGGACCAAGGCTACCGCCAGCAGATAGAAGCGAGTCTTGCACCGGGTGGGGGGGGGCGTAACGGGGGGGATTGGCTAGCTGGGTATAGGACGGGGGAGGGAGCCTTGGCGGCATGCTCTGCCGAATCCTATCCCCTGTCCCGGGCCTGGCTGGCAGTGGCGTCGCTCTAGGTGAGGCGGAACGCTAAGTTCCGCAGCACTCTGACCCTTCGTTACTCACCGGCACGAGGCAGCCCCGCCCCCTCACCCTCGGAGCCATTCAGTGCAGTGAAGACAACGCGCAGGGAGTCTCCTGCACATTGCCTTTGCCACACTGAATGGCTTAGCGTGGCCTAGACTGGATTGGGCTGCAAGTGTAATATAAGTGTAATGATAGGTTCCTCTTCCTTTTCGGGAGCTATAGGCTGCTGAGGGAGTGGGGCCAGGAAAAAGTGAAGGCAGAGAGACTAGACCTGCTATTATAAGAAAAGACTAGCACCCCCAATTGGACACATGTCTTGGAATTAAGAGGTATACTGGGAGGGGATACCACTGAATTACAGCACCAAAATGTGGTATTAAATGTCTGTCCTCCAAAGGGCCTCAGAATTTATGCACCCCTTGTATCCTCATAACCACCCTGTCAAAATTAAACTCAAATTTAAATTTGAACTCTGGTCTCCCTGGTCCAAGTTCACTATTCTAAATCCTACACCATCCTTGGCTCTCACACAAGAGCCTGAGGCTATAACAACACAGGGAGAAAGAGCCATGATCAGAATAATTTAAGGGAGAACACTTTTCTCCATTTATCGTTGTGCTGTGCGTTGACATCAGGACCATTCTTCAAAAATGTCAAGGGGGGGGGGGCTTTAAACTCTTCCAAGCTCCAATCAAACTTCACCTATAGAAGATGTAGCTCTTCTGTGGACATCTAGAAGGAACGGCACACAATTCAACCAACTCAAATCATGCTAATTACCAAAAGCAACCTAACAACCAGCAGCCTAACCAAACCTAAATTGCTACACACCAACCAAATTGCACCAGGTTCACCAGTACTCTGACAATCGTTACATTCATCTGATGGGCTGTGTGTTATAATGAATGCAGAGCCGCAGACTGCAGTCATCCCAATAATTACCATTTCATTTGTAACTGGTAGCCTTCGACGCAAAAGACTGGTCACCACTTCAACTATGGCGTCATGGAGTTTAGGAAACCTCAGCAGTTCCTGAATAAAAGCAAAACAAGGAAAGAGATTGGTTGCTGAAACTACAACAGGAAGAAAAAAGTAAATTATCTAATTCCAGGAACCATGATCTTAGGAACTGAGTTCGTATGATGGAAAAAGGTAAACAATAGGGATTGGAACGTAGCTCAGTAGCAGAACACAAGCTTTATGTGCAACAGGTTCAAGTTTTGGTCCTTTGCATCTCCAGGCAGGACTCTGAAAGATCCATCAGAAACCCAGGACAGCCCTTACCAAACAGAAGTTGTTCAGTTTGGCCCCTAAGCAGAATAGTTCACTATCCCTACCTAGGTTAAAGGACACCAAGGCTGCAAGACCTTGACAGTCTCCATATCAGTTTCCCTGTCTTCCATTACATTTTCACCCTATTTACCTGTGTACTGTAATTACTACAATGCTGAATGATCCTCTGCATTTCCTCGTGAACAAGCTCCACACATCGCAGGCTGGGCTCTTCCAAGCGTTTGATTTGCCTCTTTACAAGCAGTTCGAATGAAACTTCAGGCACAAACAAGGCAGGACGGGGACCCTAGCCAAACCCAGGGGAAACTGGTTAGTTTCTATCTCCTTATGGTAAATCTTCACAGCATGTTCAACAGTGCTTTAATGTTTCCCCAAAGCAGCACATTCTGCAAGCAAAGCAATCCCACCCACTACAGAGTACAGATTTTTCAAAGGGCCACAACAGCCTAACAGGAAGTTGAAAACAGATAATACCTACAGTAGCATTTCTAATGGCCGTCAAAATGTCAATGGTGTTAAGGCCACCGAGCGGATCCACAGATTCTAAGGTACGCCCAAAAGTTTCATGAAAGATGTAGCAAATTCTAGCTCCGCCACACCTGAAAGAATTAAAAAATAAATTTAAAAAATGAATGAATGGGTGCATTCACTTTCCTTACTTGAGCTCATTCAATTTGAGAGTAAAAAAGTTTCAGAAGAATTACTGTTAAATTCTAGTTTCCTCCACAATCTATGGAAACTGAACGTTAAACACAGAATTTCTGCTTACAGTTCTGAAGTCTCTATGTATTTTGCCGTCCCTTCAATGGTGTTGCAATATTCAGTGGCAAATTTGGTAATAAGCTGTAATAATGTGGCACTCTTGTCATCGACAGGCTCTCCGTAGCTGTTTAGCAGAGACTGGTACTGAGCAGCAAGAACATTGATTCTGGTTTTCAGTTCTGGTAAGCAATCCCTGATGTGATGCATGAGTAACCTAGCAGAGGTGGGGAACAAACAGCATTTTAAACAGGATTATGAGATTCATTTAAACAACGTGGTTTCGCTTGTACACTTTGGTTAACAATTATCTCAAAATATACCGTCTGTTACACTCAGCCTGCGCAATCCAGCGAGTTCATCTAGTTAATCCAAAATTCAGCACAGTAAACACAGGCCCTTGTTAGGCTTAGAGATTCAACACACAACTCTACCAGAGATACCATAAAAGGTAACTGTCCCATCGTTAAACAGGGCAGGGAGAAATCAAGTAAATATTGGCCATCCACTTAGGAAAAAATGTGAACTTCTGTACCAAACATTCGAGACCTCACAAATAGTAGATACCTTTTCATCTATTCCCTATCCACAAGAGACTCAGAATGGCAAAAGAAATAGAAGCATCAGGATGTTACTATACAGCCTTTCAATAAAATATCAGCATCAGCAGCAAATGGAAAGTGGATAGATAAAACTGGAGAAACATCTACATTTGCAGTTCAGGATCAAAGTAATTTCTTATACCTGTTGAGTGTTCTAGCAAGGTACTTTGTTCCATTCCTGTTGGCCAAAGAGGGATATTTCTTCTGGAGGAAAGCATATTCATCACGAATCGAATCAGCCACGATCTTCTTATTATTAATATCTAATTGACTCCTAAAATTAGGGAGAAAATTAGCCTGTTATTATGCATGTTGTAGGCTAACATTTTTCTACACATTTTATTCAACTGGCCATGATTGTGGGGTTTTGCCTAGATTCCATTTCATATTCTTCTCCGGTTATCAAAATACGATGAACATACTCTACACAGGGCAAAAGTGGTGCTTCATGGTGAAACACACATGCTTGAGGCTTATCAAATAATGCATGGCATGGAGGAAGTGGATAGAAAGAAGTTTTTCTCCCTCTCCCTTTACACTAGAACTTGGGGGTCATTCAATAGAACTGGTTTCAGAAGATTCACGATGGATCTGGAATCTGCATCGGCCACCACAAAATACCGCCGGCTTAAATGGTTTTAAAAAAGGGACTGGACATATTCATGGAGGACAAGCCCATCACTGGCTGCTAACTAATCATGACGATTACATTCTCCACCCAGGTCCAGAGACGGCATGCCTCTGAATACCAGTTGCAGAAGAGCCTTGATGGAAGAGGGCTGTGTCCTTATCTCCTGCTTGTGGGATTCCCAGAGGCAGCTGTTTGGGCCATTGTGGGAAACAGGTGGGCCTTTGGTCTGATCCCGCAGGGTTCTTCTTCACAGAATGTTTTAAAAACCAAGATTCTTATGCTACCCTCACACTACCTGTTCACCACACCAATGATGCCAAGTTTGACAGGTATCACTCTTCCCATAAGTACATCCATAGCATCAGTACCAGCATCCATAAGGTCCAGCTTCGTGATAACAGCAAGGGTGCGCCGCCCTATCAGAATGGCAGGAAAATGGTCATGACACAATAAGTCAGTCACCTATCAACTTTTCAAGACTGGGAAACGGCCACCCGGAGGAGAAAAAGGTGAAGAGAAATTCACTATTCAAAATGCTCCAATTCCCTCAGGTTAATGACAAGTTGTGCAATTAAATGGTGTATATGAAGTTTATTCCATCAAACAAGAAGACTCTTTTTCTCTACGGCTGGCACTATAAATGCATCTTACAAATCCAAAATGTTTTCGAATCGGAGGCTATTATTCTTCAAGAGGTTTCATCAGAAGGCCAAGCAAATACAGGCTACTAAAAATAGGTGAAACATGACATTTAAAGGGATATTTCTTCACATTTCTCCCTTGGAAGAGAGGGAGGGTTGCAAGAACCTGACATTAAAACAATGTGAAAAATTAAACGCAATCCTCATAACTATCGGGGGTCTTTTTTGGGAAGTATGTAGAAATAATCATTTTTCAATTGTTTTAATACTTTTTTTTAACTTCACGAGCATGGGTGTTTTGGGTTTTTTTTTAAATATATATTAATTTACTTATAGATTTTTTCCTTTTTTTCACCTGTCAACTATTATATTCTATTCAAAATATTTACATATATCAACGCACATGTATTTTTTTGTTTTCCTTTATAAAATGAAATAAATAATTTTTTAAAAAAACTAACGGGGGTCTTGGGGAAGAGAAACAATCGAAGAAGCATCACTGCCTGTGAAACAAAAGCTTCAATCACACCTCTCTGCGGGCATTTTGCTGCTGTAGACATTTGGGGGTGCCTGCTCCCCATCTGCTTCATCCTCGGGGGGGGGAGCTCAACATCATAGAGTGATGGGAAGGACATATTAAAGGGGAGAAAAATGGAGGAGGTAAAGGCTGAGGATATTCATTGTTTATTAAGGGATCCTTACACGGGGGGGGGGGGGGGAGAAGAGACAACAACATGTAGGGGCATCCAGGTTTGTCAGGAGTGACTTTCTCACTTGCCACACTTTTGATAGATCATTGCCTGGGAACTGGAGGCAAGCACTCTGCTATGCTTTTCTGGGGTAGCAGCTGCAGGCCCAAGGGGGTTGGTATCTTGGGAAGGTTATATGGAGATGGGGGGGGGGGGGCTGAGCCGCTCTGGGTCTTCCTCCATTTTCTAAGAATAGATGCTACTGTAAAGCAAGAGTTATACCATCAACTGTGTTGTAAGAGACTGTTTCTTAGGAAGCAGAAGTCAGACTAACTGGAATCTGCGCTCTTTCTACTTACCATCTGGATCCACCTCCCGTGCTATTTTAAGGGACTCGGAAGTGGCCATGTCTGTATTGGCAGCAGTAACTGCCAAAATAATTGAATTTGGGTTACTGATAAATCTAAGGATTAGTTCTCTGATCTGGAGTTCAATATCCTTTGGTTGATCACCCACAGGTACCTGTGAGGAAAAAAAAGCAACCAATGAGTGGAATCTCTTTTAGAAAGTCCTTTTTGAAATATACCAGGTAACAGCGCTATCTATGCAATTAGTTTTCCTAAAGTACAGCATCTATCAGGTTATTCCCAGAAGGAAGACGACATGAAGCCAAGAAGGGAACCCAAAACATGGGGATTATGTGAGAATTGCAGCTGCTTGGTTCTCATACTTCCAGCTAAGTTGATGATGCTGTACTGAAGATGTAATAGTCAAGTGATTAAAAAAAAACAGACAAAAGGACCAGAGTTGATGTGGAAGGATAGGAAGAATGGGGGCTGGGGCGGGGAGGTGTGGCATGCAGGGAACGAACAAAATAGAGAATCTTGGCAAGAAATGTTTGGGAACTTTTGCTAAACAGTGAAAGTTGCTGGCTTGCATGCAGTGCTGGCTCCAGAGGCGAGTGGATAAGCAAGGAGGAGGAAATGAGCAAGGCCAGCGGTGTCCAACCACACCAACCTCCAAAGCTGGCCTTGCTCGTGGTGTACATTTTTGTCTCTCGCAAAGCATGGCAAAATTCTTTCCTTCTTACCTTTGTCATTCCCGGCAAGTCCACCAGGGTCAGGTTGACAACATTAGGTGAAAAAATCTTAAGATGGATAGGTTCAGGGCTGATCCCCTAGGAAGTTCACAAGAACAGCAATCATTACAATTACACTTACTTGCTCAGCTGTAATTACAAGAAAGAAAAATAACCCCCCCCCAAAGTAGCCACCCTTAATACAATTATGCCACTGAATCTAAACCCCCTTCCACCGACTTCCATCCCTGCCCTTTTTCAAGGACTCCATACAAAAAGCCTCTCTGACATTTGGGCATTCAACTACGATTTGGCTTTGAGCTCAGTTCAGTTTTCCACTTTAGTTGTTTTGCTTAGCTCTTGCATTTCAATTCTTGTCCCTAAATGCAGCAAACGTGTCCAATTTTTCCACCTACCCCCCAAGTTTATAGAATAAGGCAGTGCTCTTGCACCAACAACACAGAGTCACGCGAGAAGATTCCCTCCAGCCAAAGGCCTTGAATATTATGTGCAGCAACCTTGGGGTAGATTCTGCCTATCTGGGCAGGGGGATTTTGGCAACGTATATGCATAACGTAGACTAGCATGATGACTATTACCCAACCACTGCCTTTTGAGCCTGTGTTCAAATAATCTCTAAAGAATTTAGCATCACAGACACACTCACCTTATTATTTCCTGAAATCCTTTCAGTTTCATTTTCTATTTCTTGTCTAATTTCATCAAAGTCTGTGTAGAGCTGAAATTTTAAGGGGGAAAAATGCTGAACAGTTTCTGTAGTGTGTGGCTTGAATCACTTGCACAAGTTAAGAGTTCTCCACTCTGCAGGCATCTTGAACCAAGATCCAGGGGGCAGCAAGCAGGAAAAAATAGACCACCATGCATGCACAGATGTGCAAGCCCCTGCACAAACGTTGTGCAGAATTTGGCAGTGTGAAGCTGGAGATGCATATCAGTTTCTTTATGGAAAATGCTCTTGCAAGCTGCTCGGGGCAAGGGAAGTGGCTGTTTCAAATACAGAAACTTTTTTTTTGCTCCTGCCCTCTGCTGAGAGCACACTGTGGTCAGAATTCTCTACGTGCGCATAGGGTGCATATATTCTCTATGTGCGCATAGCACATATGGTGATGGCTTATTCTTAATGCTTTGTGCACACAAACCTCTGCTAACGAACAGAGAGACGTGTCGACATCAAAATTTATAGGAAGGATCAGAAATGCTACAAAATTTTGGAACCTTCCCCATCACCAAAGCCTCTTGAAATTTTGCTACAATAAACCATTACATTCTGTTAGGGAACATGGCTTCTTCTAATAGATTAGGAAGGAAATCAGAAGATATAGGCTCGAGTCAGACACTAACACCAGACCATGGTTAAGGAAGCTTAACTATGGTTTTGCTTGATGCCTGCATTGATAAAACATAGCTTTGCAACGAAGATGTACCTTGGCTTTGGTGTGGAGAAATTTCCCCCATTCTTCAACATCAATCCCTGGAAAGAGATAGTCATGGTATGAGACGAGAAGCAGGGCAACGCATGCACATATTCTCAGCGTCAAATACAATTTCTTGATTGAGTTTTTCTATGCTCAACCTACATGTTGAAAACTGAAAACAATTGTATAAGTACCATTAGTCAAATGAGCTCATGTCATTTTTTAAGAAATCAGCTCTCTTAATATTAACCAGTATCTTCAGTTTTATTTAGAACCGTTTACACTAGGAACATGCAATTCTAAAACTGGGATCTAAAGCACTGCGTATCATCGATGAATTCAACTTTTTGATTGGAGCGGCTACATTATGCGTTTATCATTTACTAGCACCGATTCAGTTAACATCAGCTATGACTGAATCCTATTGAAATCGGTAGAACTAATTAACAGCACAATCCTGTCGTACTTTGGAGCGGCGGAACGATCGTTCCGCCGCTCCAAACGTGACGTAAGGCACGTTTCCGACACCTGGAAAGTAAGCAGCATCATAGCCTGAAAAGCGGCGGCTCAAGCTCTGTTAAGCCAGCAGAGCTTGAGCATGCGGGCTCTAGGCACAGGGAATAGCCCTCTCACCCTCCCCTGAGCTTTACTTTGCCTTTCCTAGCTCCGGTGTGGCCGCAAACCTGGAAGTAAGTGCCAGTGACGCCATCGGCACTTTCTTCCGGTGGTAAGCGGGTGGCCAGAGGCAGGCAGCCGGAAAAGATTGGGAACCTCTGATATAGGTCATCTCCTTGACTTCCAGAGACATGAGTCTGGACCTTTCCTTCACAGAATCTTATGGCAGCAGATTTGCCCTTTGCTGGAGTGAGGAGCTCTCTTTCAAGAAAGAAAGTGCACAGTACTGCATGTGTGTTCTTGAGAAGAGAGTGTGGTGTGTGTGTGTACATACTAGTTGTAACCTGCCACATACTAGTTGTAGCCTCCATTTACATGCAGTGTGCTAATTCTCAGGTGAATCTGGCCCTTAAGGACGACGACTTTTAGAGGTCTTCAGCTCTGGAGGTACTTCATTTTTAAATTATTTCAGTTTGGAGGACCTGGAAGTCACGGGGTTAAGTGGCCTGCAAGCTGGTCTCAAGTATCTTCCCAGCACCGCTGCAAGATGAAAGGCTGCTTGGCAGGCTGGAGGGGCACACTGCTGCAGTCCCTTTGCCCCATTCCATCCATTGCAAGCTGTAGCAATACACATCCCCAAACAGCAGGGAAATGGAACACAGAGACAGCACCCAGCAGGCAAGATGTCTCCTGCATTCTGTTCCCTGCCCCTGGCCAGATATTAAGCAGTACACTGGAATCCTTTTCACTACAGCCAATAGAAGAAGATCTGGGCAGAAGAGTCACCAAACCCCCAATTCCCACTTGCTATAGCAGAGTAGCGAAGGCCTTTCAATCCTATTCATCAGTGGTCCATTGCTTTATATTATCATGCATTCCTCCAGTTCCACTGTTTTTTGTGTTTAAGTACAAGATTATTTCTCTGAAAGCCATCACTCTCTTTGGTGTTAAGTTATTTCCACGACACTTGCGTTACGACGGATTTAAAAGTATGACACGGCAACGAAAGAATAGCGGCAGTTAGGACAAAAGCACGATACTGCATTTAAAGCAGTTAAGTCTCTGCATGACATTCTAATTTGGCACGAAGGCAGAAAAAGAAGGAACGGCAAAACAAGCCAGCGGGCTCACCAGAACAACAGCTATTTAGCACAGCAGCCAGGGTGTAAATGTGCAAAAATAAGGCAGCAGGCAGCACTAAAAGTGGTGGCAATAAAAGTGGCGGCATGAAATGCTGGTGGCTAGAATAAATAAGCATGCAGAGTCTGTGCAGGGAGAAAAGACGTGAACGGGAAACCTTTGTAAAGGTGCCTTGAATGTTTCCATGTTGCAGGGTCTGCAGTTAAAAAGAAACAGCATCAACAGTCATTAAAGCTTGGCTATTAGTTGAGAGATGCGTTTTTCGGGTTTGTTTGCTTTTTTAAAGACTATTTGACATTCCTTTCTTTGGTTAACAGATTTGCAGGAATCACATCATGCATACAGCTGTACATGCGAAATTCCTACATCATTAATAAACACACAATCGAGTCCATCTAAAGCCAGTAATAATGAAGAGCAGTATACATAAAGACAATATACTCAGCCATACCAATTACCCGATGCCTTTATCATTACCAGTTAGCTCACTCTAATAAGCTTAAGTGCTTATACCCAAACATGAAGACACAATGTTTGCCAACAGGTGACAATCGTTTACCTGAATAAAAGTAAGTTGTAAACAAATCAGAAAAGTCATCCCAAGAATGGAAAGTTGAAGGATGAACCCTCAATTGTGGAAGGCAGAAAATCAGGCAGAGGCCCAGTGTGGATGAGAATTTAGCACATGGAGAGGTTATGTGCAGTGGAAAGAACCTGGAATACTCTCTTGGGGCGAGTCTGTACTGCCTTTACACCCGGACAGCCATACACTGCCTGTAACACTTATTATATATACACTACACATATGACACCATATAACGCATAGCCTTGAAGCACATGGGTTCTTGGCCAACAGAACAGTAATCCAAACTAACATTAACAGAATAAAAATCTGCAGAAATATGGCAACCATTTAATTGTCTTTTGGACTAAAACACAAATGGATTTATAAATACAGCTATGGATGCGGAAAGAACATTTGGCATCGTTTATCTCAGAATTTGCATACATTCTGTAAGATTTGAGCGATGGTGTGGACTATGTAAATGGCCTTATTTGTGGAAAAAAACCAATAAAATGCAATAATTTAAAAACCTGCATGATGCTTTAACTCTCAGAGCCTGAATTTAAAGTGCTACAGAGAAACGTTCTCAGGCTGCAGCTCAACTTAATCTCTTGTTCTGAGTTTATTGCTCTTACTTTATTGCTTCGAATTATTCAGCTCTATTAACAATGCCACCTTTCCTTTGCCTCTAAATAAGAGCAAGGAAGAAGAATACTAATGTGTTCCTCAACTCATGTTTCTTCCTCTTTTCTCCAAGAAGATGAGCTTACAAGACGAGATCCTCAGCTACCAAGCCTGGTGAAAAATTGACAAGGCCAGGCATTTCATAAAAGTTCTTTTAACTGAATTAGCAGGAGACTAAAAAAACAAGGCACACAGAGACAGTATGCAAAGCTTTTTCCTACAGAGGCACGGAGCGACTAATCACAAGATGCTCGCAGTGTGCAACCGAACCGGCAGAGGGACGAATCAAGGCTTCCCCTGCCAAACCTCGACACGCGTCCTCTCATTAATAATTAAAATACCCGGAAGAAATATGCGCAAGTATGGACTGCATGTGTTAACCAGAGAAACACAAAATCAGCACACGTGATCACACCATGCATTTGCCTCTTTTTATGACGGGATGCCGCTTCCTTGCCACGTCCATCCTCTTATTTAACAAGTCCCGTTTTTGTTTATTCGTACTGTGTATGTGGATAAAGCTGCCCATAACATACATCCACATGCAGGATATCACATCGAGCTAAATTCAAAGCTCACTTGTAAGCAGGAGGAAGGAAAAACATTCTGGACTGGTTTGGGCGTTATCTCCTACCACCATCCCTTAAGAGTCTCCCCCACCCGTCTTCTCCTCATGAATGGCTAAACTGGGACCGTTCACATCTCCCCACTATAAGCAAGGAACAGGGGAGATACAAGGATGAAGCACACAAGCCCTACTCCAGATTAAGGAGAGAACATCAGGGTAGAGGTGAGAAGATAACAGATGCAGTACAAAGGCCATCCTTTGTTAAGAGCAGCCTTGCAAGCCTTCTCTCCTTTTGCTATTCTTGAACCTGGAACCTTTTGTTATTCCTCTTGAACCTGGAAGCCCAGGGGAAGCAGCGGAGGCAAATAATCCCTACTCTCACCCTCTCTCTCCACTACTTCCAGCCCCTTCAAAGGGCTGCTTTGCTGGTTCTGGTTGCCACGTGACTCGCACAGCATCCGCTTTTGGGCCTTGCGTCGGCCAGCATGCTGGCATGGGCCTCACAGGGTCTTTTTCAGTCCTACGCGCAGATGTCAGGCACTGAACCTGACACTTTCTGTATGCAAACTACTCATCTAGAGATCTCGAAATAGGTTCATGTCATCTATGTAAAGTTTGATTCTATGCTAATGGCCAGCTAATTATTTAGAAAAATTAGCTGACTTTTTTTTTTACTACTGAAATAAGGAGCCACATAGCAGTCGTTTTGAATACTTTGGTAGGATGGCAAGATAGAAATTTAAATAAATAAATAAAATAAGCATTTTCCATCTTTGCTTTTAAAGCAGTAGTGTCTGTGCTAAGAAGCCTTACGTTCTACAACAGAAAGACATGGCAGGTATAGCGGAAAACATACCCAGTTGTAACGGAAAGTCCCAATTCATTTGCACAAAAGAGGGTTATTGGTATTTTGCTCGCTCAAAGGACCACAAGTAGGTCCTAAGATATAAAAGAGCCAAGACAACAGGGGCTTTTTTTTACAGTATGAGAAACTGCATGAGACACTGACCTATATTTTCATTCAGCAACATTTTACTCTGTAATGGCTCGGGGGGGGGGGGGGACTAACTAGCGCACAAGGAAAGCACTACTATCAAAACAGACAACTCCCAAAGTCCCAGTTGTTATCGAAGGCAGCTTTAACAGGGAGTGTTTAATAACCTGGCTGCATCTCTCTGTCGGCAGATGTTATTGGATTATCCCTGAGAAATATCTTGCCCAGTAATCAAATATAAATAAACCATAAGTAAAAGGTAAAGGTATTCCCTGACAATTAAGTCCAGTCGTGTCCGACTCTAGGGTATGGTGCTCATCTCCATTTCAAAGTCGAAGAGCCAGCGTTGTCCGAAGACGCCTCCATGGTCATGTGGCCGGCATGACTCTCCTTGCCACAGCGCGTAGCATGCAGCTGGAACACAGAGCGCTGTTTACCTTCCCGCAAGCGGTACCCATTTATCTACTCGCATTGACATGCTTTGGAACTGCTAGGTTGGCAGGAGCTGGCCAAGCAACGAGCGCTCACCCTGTCGCGGGAATCGAACTGCCGACCATGCAAACAGATTTACAAAGGGATATCCCCTCCAGATTCTTCATTTAAAAGGTACAGTATCTTTAAAAGGGGATTGGACAGATTTATGGAGGAAAAGTTCATCACAGATTATTTATTTATTTACAATATTTTTTATCCCGCCTTTCTCCCCGAAGGGACCCAAGGCGGCTTACAACAGAAAAAATACAATACCAAAATAGTACATATATAAATAGTTACTTTCAAAACAAAAAAAAAAACAATTAAAACTAATAAAAACAACATTTAAAAATTGATTTAAAAGATTATTACAATTAAAACAGATCATAAAAACAGCAGCGCCCCACCTGTACCAGCAGAACGTTAAAAAAGGCAAGGACTCAGAAGGCTTCTTTGAACAAGAAGGTTTTTAGGTCTCGCCGCAAAGTGTCCAAGGAGGGAGCAGTTCGTAAGTCAAAGGGGAGGGAATTCCATAAGGTTGGTGCCACTATTGAGAAGGCCCTATTTCTGGCCGCCACCCCTCGCACCTCCCTGGGCGACGGTACCCGCAAAAGGGCCTTATCTGATGATCTAAGGAGACGAGTCAGACTATATAGAAGTAGGCGGTCTCTCAAATATCCTGGCCCCAAGCCGTATAGGGCTTTAAAGGTCAAAACCAGCACTTTGAATTGGGACCGGAAACGAATCGGCAGCCAGTACAGCTGTTGGAGGAGCGGCCCGACAGAGTCGAACCGCCTACCTCCATACCTCCAGTGACCACACGGACCGCCGCATTCTGCACTAATTGCAGTTTCCGAACCATCTTCAAAGGCAGCCCCAAAGGCAGCCCCACGTAGAACGCGTTACAATAATCTAGTCGCGATGTCACCATGGTATGGATCACCGTGGTCAGGTCTGCACGATCCAAGTACGGTCGCAGTTGGCGCACCAGCCGAAGCTGGGCAAAGGCCCCCCTGGCCACAGCCGTCACCTGGGAATCCAGGAGCAGCTGCGGATCCAGGCAGACCCCCAAGCTGCAGACCTGCTCCTTCAGAGGGAGTGCAACCCCATTCAGAGCAGGACGATACTCTGGCACCTGCATCGTGGATTTCCGGACCAGGAGAACCTCTGTCTTGTCCGGGTCTAGTTTCAGCTTATTAGCCCTCATCCAGGTCCCAATCCAGAACCTCAACAGCCACCCTGGAATCAGGTGGAAAGGAGAGAGAGAGAGAGCTGGGTGTCATCAGTATATTGATAACACCCAACTCCAAATCCCCGGATGACCTCTCCCAGCGGTTTCATGTAGATGTTAAATAGCATGGGGGACAAGATGGAACCCTGTGGCACCCCATACCTCAAGGGCCAGGATGTTGAACAGGCGTCCCCCAGCACCACCATCTGGGACCTATCTGCCAAGTAGGAGCGGAACCACTGCAAAAAGATGCCCCCGACCCCCAGCTTGGCCAGTTGGCCCAGAAGGACACCATGGTCGATGTGGGACGAAGCTGGGAGAGGCCTACCCCTCCCGCCTCATCCAGCCAGGTTTCCGTGATACATACCAGGTCGGTGTTCTCATCCAGGACCAAGTCCCGGATGAGATTACAAGTCATGACGACTATACGCAGCCTTCGAGTTTTAGAGATAACCTGTCTCGAACGCCAGATGCAAGGTAGTGGCAACAGGATACGGGTATCTTGTTGTCTTGAATCCTCCTCAAGGCATCTGGTGGGCCACTGTGAGATACAGGAAGCTGGACTAGATGGGCCCTTGGCCTGATCCAGCAGGGCTCTTCTTATGTTATTAAAATGGCTCCTTGTGCAAGCCATCGCTGCATGTATTGCATTCATTTTACTAAGGAGGTAGAAATCTATGATCCTTTCACTATTTTCAGAATCCAATTGTAAATCGCAGCTCCAAAAAGGTAATTTTAAAAAGAGCAGCAACTGAAATGGGCATTTAAACTAGTAATGCAACACATGTGACTTTGCTGTCAGTTTATCTGGGGGGGGGGGGGGAATGTTATAATTAGAAGTGCTCCATAATCTTCCCCCATCCCCATGAAAGTCACATATATTCCTCAAGGGAAAGGTTGTTCTACCCTCAAAGGATAACAGAGGCTATATTATTTCTTCCTCAAGAGATAAGCAGAAGGCACCACTAGAGCCCAGAGCTTCCGGCTCATTAAGAGACTGAGCTCTCAAAACAACAACAACAAAAAAAAAACAACACTTCCCTTCCCAGGGTAAAGAACATCTGGTATAGATTCAGGAAGTAATCATGAAGATCTTCAGGTTAGGTCTCCTTATGCCTTCAGAAATCCTGTGTTCATATTCATATGAAATGGTGTGGCATGGTGTAGCAGCTAGGACCGTGATGGCGAACCTATGACACGCGTGTCACAGGTGACACGCGAGGTCATTTTGGGTGACACGCTAGTGTCCCAGGGCCCTGACACACCTTACATTTTTGTAAAAGTTTTACAGGCTTGCCTTGAACATTTAGGGCAGGGATTTTGGCAGACTTCTTTCAAATTACTAAAACTCAGCAACAAAAAAGTCACTAATTGAGGTTAAATAAAATGCAATGTGTTCTATAGTTGTTTTCAATTCAAAATTCCTATAGTTCAATTCAAAATTACTATTAAAAGTAGCAGTAGTCGGGGGGGGGCAACACACTAGCAGAGTCAAGTTAGGCATTTTCAAAAACGTTGACACACCAAGCCCAAATGGTTCGCCATCACTGAGCTAGGAGCATGAGCTTTGATCCACAAGGTCCAAATCTCATCTCAAAATTTGCAAGGTGGCCTTAGGCAAGCCACTAAGCCAGCAATTTTCAACTCGTGTGCCACAAAAGGTCCACAGGTGTGCCACGGCAATTTGAACATAGCGGCTGAAGATTGCTGAAAAACTATTCTAAGGAACTAGCGGAGGAAGAGGGACAGACAATCGTTATTACAGACAGTTGCCCTAGAAACAGAGCTGCAGAACCTGGATGAGTCTTCCAAAAGCTGGAAGTGACATCACAAGAGGCGAAGACCATAGCGGTCAGTGTGCCATGAGAAGAAAAACATTGAAAATCACTGCACTAAGGTCTCTGCCTCACACACGCCTGCTCCGCCCTGCAACATGGGGATCAGATCCAGCATCAGCACCCTTGGGCAAATGCCAGAGGCCCACCACTGATGGTAAGCCCCACCCCCCTTTCCTTCCCCCCAGGCCTCTTGAAGAAGTTTTCTCCTGGTGCTAAACCCTGCAAGACTGGAATGTGTGCCATTTTAATTTCCTCACTGCCCAGTCACAATGCAGCATTGCATTGGAGACTGTAGAGATCAAGTGACGGATGACGTCAGTCCAGCCGAAGAACAAATACAGTTCCTGGCCAGAACCTTGCTCAATTCATCCTCCATTCATCTAGGGGAGAGAGCCCACCAGAAGTGCAAGGGGAGACTGGTGGTTCCATCTCCCAGGTAATATCAGATAAACAGCTTAGTCAGTCAGAAAATGGTTAGCGTTTTGTTGATTTCAGAACTGTCTTCTCTAGCCGTATTAACAACCCTCTCTCTGCATTATGAGCTCATTAAAAACTTGCGGCAGCCGCTCTGAGTTAAAGTGCACAAATGACATTCTGCAGCGCTTTTGCACCGACTGCTGGCGATTAGTATTATTGCAGGTTAAATTAAGTAACGCTTTTTGGCCAAATTCAATTCTCATTGTTTTTCTTGGTCATTTGGTTTTGTTATCTCCTTTTACTTTTAATCAGACTTTCAATAAACCTTTTACCTATTATTCAGAGTCTTCCTGATCCCTGGTTTTGGGAAATACAGTGGATTGTCACGTTTCCTCGCTCTTCAGGCGCTATTATGAGAGTGATTTTAATAGAGACATTCTGAGATTCAAAGAGAGGGGAACAGGGAGTATACGTGCTAATCACTAGGCACTACTATCCTGGATCAGCATGTGGTCACTGGCAGCCCCTCTCTTGACCCCGACAGCACCCTAGAATTGATGTCTAGGCACTTACCTAGGAGTAAGCCCCATTCAAATCAATGAAACCTACCGGTATTTCTCAGCAGACATGCATAGGATTAGGCTGCATAGCATTCTTGAGATGTTAAGAATTATTGTGTTGTACCCCCACCACCACATATCACAAACATGATCTAAAATAGCTGAATATGGCAAAAGGAAAAAAGAGTAACTGATGTCCACAAGAAAGGAAAGAAGAAAACTTTTAATTTAGGAATTGTTAGATAGGCAGTATAAACCCACCATACGAGTTCCAGGTTGTCATCAGGATATACTGTACAAGGACATAAGGCATGGCAGAATTTCAATGGCTTTTAAAGGTTAAATGTGGGCCGCTTCTGACTTGGTTTGACTGGATGAGAATGACACACACTCAACTTTCTTTTTAAGGATCAAACCTCACTGGGATAGCCCTTACCATTTTCATCTCCAGCTGTTTTCTGACGGTCCTCTGCCGAAACATGCACCAGCTGCAGGATGAGGGGTCTCCGGGTGACGATCCCGGTGCCTCTGGGGAGCAGGTCCCTCCCCACCAGACTTTCCAGCACAGAACTTTTACCACTGCTCTGAAAATTGAAATAAGAGGCACAGGGCTTACATATTCATTCCATATTAGTCTTCTGCCATGCCATCAAGTTACCAAGCTTGGTAGTTCATAAATCCCAGGCAGACATCAATTCTAGTCTTCCCCAAAACACCCTGCTCGAAGAAGGTAGATTCATCTGTCATGCTATTTGCAGACAGCCCCATATTGGTTGGTGATTCAACTTTCATCCCATAATGGCACTTCTGTTAAACGCCTTGCATGAGAACATCTAGCATGCCAGGGAGAAACGTTTTGGTTAGTCTTCTCCAAGACATGCTAACTTTCCACACTGCATGGAGTTTTCAACTTGGGAGAAGCAGCAGGAGAAGAAAATGACAAGCCTGTGCTGAGAGATGTAGCATCAGAACTGGCTCCAAGGACAAGCAGGGAAAAGGCCAAAATAAAGGAAGAGTGACAAAGGGGCACTAAAGCAGAGATGTCATTACAGGCAACTAATTCTACTTTATAATGATCAACTATAATCTTGAAGCATCTTTCCGACAAAACAACCAACTAGCCAAAAGCAATTCTCCAAAGTTAAAAACTCCCTGCAGTGTTATGGTACTGTATAATATGAAAGAGATTCCGACAGTGCCATCCTATACATCAGTGGTTCCCAATGTCCCCGCTGTTGTGACCCACCTCAGGCAGCCGCTCCCACACCATGACCAACCTTTGGCACTCACTCCCACTTCGATTCAGCCTGGGCTTCCAGAGGCCTCAGAAAGGCCTCCAGCTGCGACCCAGTTTTGCCGATACAACTTCTGAAGTGACTTCCAGGTGGAAGTCTGTCCAGAGGCTGTCCCCGGGATGGATCAATGTGGGAGCAGCTTCTGAAGGTGGGTTGGGCCCTGGAAATGGCATCCGGTTGTTTCCGTTTGGCTTCAATTTGGCCTGTGCCCAAAATGTTATAACAGACCAAGGAGCAGAAATTCACCACTAAAATGATCATCAGGAGCCGACCAGTTGAATCCACAGCAGGCCCCTGCATTCTGCCAAGGATTTACGGGACGAACAGCTAATTAGTGTCACTTTCACTTTGCTGCTCTTCCTCAAAACCCAGACCATACCAGGCGCTGTCTGGAAGCAAGAGGGGAAGAAAGGAACTTAGCTCTCCTTGAGTCAACCACCCTTCCAGAAATTCACCTGTTCGGCGCCACATGAAATGGTTTGTGAAGTTAGTAAAAAATCAGCACAGGCAATTTATACTGCCAGGCTGAGAACCAAGAATATAGTACTAGATTTATACCCCACTTTTCAGCCAGGACAGGTCCCCAAAGCAGCTCACAAGGGAGTCTGACTGAAGATGGACTCGGGGACTGGCGGATACTGACGGTATCAGCCCAAGGCCTTCTGTGGTTCTGACCACTTCTGGCGTTAATAAGACTAACCAACGTTAGTGACTGTGTCTTTTTTTATGGACTGTGTTATGAGATTTTGCTATTTCCTACCCCACCCCTTTTTTTAAAAAACATCATGACAATGTGTGCCAAGTACATCAATTTTGAAAAATCCACTATGTATCCATCCTGGCTTCCCTGTTCTAACTCTCCAGCACGCAAAGCCAGGCACTGTCTATGTTTCCAGTTCTAGAAGACAGATTTCTAAGGCAAGGCTCCAATGGGGGACAAGGTACACAACCCACAGCAAGCCTGAGGCCATATCAAGAATACCTTTGGAAATATGTTTGGCAAGAGGATTAAAAGATATCTTAGCCAAGTCAAGTCTTAAAGGCCTCCATATCTTTGCTCCAATTATACGTTAAAAGATTAAACAATTAGGTCCAGATTTTCTGTTTATATAGATAGGAACATAGATAGCACGCTTTTAATAGCAGAACGTTGCAAAATCATTTCACTCCCAGGTGAATTTTTTTATTAAGCACACATTCTCATTTGTACATACAGAATATGCTTTATAAGGTACATTTTGGTATGCCTTGTTTTTCTCACAATAATGCAATCCAATTTTAGTCCCCTCTGCACATCCCATTCAAATCAGATTTTTATTTTTTTTTACAATCTGTATCTTACTGATTTTATTATAATTTCATTACCTTAGCAGCTTTGAGAACTCTGGTTAAAAAGTGGTGTATAAATGACTCCGATGCAATTTCTCCAAGCAGTACCACCATATTCCTAATCATACTTAATCCTGAATGATCAGTCACACACCTTTGCAATAACCGAGAATGACACTCTACACATTCCACACCACTAACAACCTTTTGAAGAAAGTTCTTTTGAGGTGTCTTCTAATATCAACCTATAAAAACCTTGTGTATCTCTACTCTAGCCCCACCTACACTACAGCATCAATGGGTCAACATAGGAGGCATATTGTTGTCAAAGATGCACAAAAGTTATAAACTAACATTGTCTGGCCAGGAACCTTCCTGCTTTTTCCTGAGCAAGCTTCCAATTTCACTCAGTGAATCGCAAGTAGCAACGTCTTCACACACACACACACACACACACACACACACACACACACACACACACACACACAGAGATGTCTTCCACGTTATCCAAGTCAGCAATACGAAAATAACAAAATAAAAATACAGAGCTGAGTACATGACCCACCAAGCAATCAAAAGTACTGTTCAATCGACATTAAGGAAGAGCACCACAATTCACAGCAACAACAAAATGTTTAGACATAATTACATGAAAGAACAGACCTAATGGCACCCAAGCTAGTTTATGCCAGCACAGTCTGCAGCAGTATCCTGCCCAAGGCAGAGGATGGGAAAGCTTGCAGTAACATACTGCCGAGGTTCTCAAAGTTCTCCCTGCAAGGCAGGGAGAACTCCGAGTCTTTGCAGGGGGTAGGGCCAATGGCAGCAGCAATCCTGGGGATTGTGCCGCTACCAAGGAAAACGTGGCCATCCTTACCTTACTGGGGGTTCTGATGGGTTGCGGGGGGGGGGGGTTGTGGGGAGGCCTGCAGACCCCTCCACAGGCCTCCCCGAGCTTCAGATCGCTGCAGACTGACAATTTATGACCACCACCGGAAGTGGTCGTAAATCACCGCTCTGCGGAGATCTGAAGCTTGGGAAGCTTACCCATCTCCAGGTAAAACGTGTTCCTAACAACTTGTGCAATGCACATCTGATCAACAAGGCTGTTGCAATGACTCATGCCGACACAAAAGAGAAGGCTGGAGGCAATCAAGTCTGGTACAAGAACCCACTGGAGTAATCAAAACCAAGAGCATGATATAATGTTCCATGTTCCAATGGTGACAAGAAGTGCCATGTGAACATGACCCATCTTCTTCAATGTCAGGAATGTTCTACACGTGCTCGAGGAGGCTGCGGCAGTCCCTGCATACAGGAAGTTCCATGTGCATATCAGCGCAACAGGACCAGAACACAAGTGTGCAACAATTAGGAAGAAAGGCTCATCAACCAGACTGCATTCATTCAGCTTTCTCTACATAAACAGGAAAGAGTACTAGATCTCTCAAGTACTCAATGGAACTCCCTCAACCTTAAAAAAACAAAACACAAAAAAGCGCACACATTAAATTTTCATCTGTGTAGGAAATAGGTGAAAAGCAAGGCAAGAACATCTGTGCAGTAGTGCCCCAATTCGAACTGGGAAGCGCTTTCCAAGTAGGACTAAATCATGTCTAGAGAGAATAAAAATTAGGTCACTGAACTTTGGCAGAGCATATTTCAAGGAAAAGCAGCATCAGTGAAGCATGAAGCACGGAGAAGAATGGGGGAGCACTTAAAACATTGAACGCAGAACCAAGCGGCGTCCAAGGATAACATGCGATTCAATTCTATCAATGCATGAGAACAAACAAATCCTGATACAGTACAAAGAGACAAAAAGAGTATTAAGGAAAAGAGACAGAATAAAAAGATCCCCCGAAAATGAAACATAAAGGACACGGCATTACCAGTGTCAGTCAGGGTTTGAAATAAGAGTGTGCAGGGCCAATGAGCAAACCAGAATCTCAATAATTTCAGCGTTTAAAGCTTCCAGCCCTCACACCACAAAATAAACACATCAATAAAATAAGAGTTAGAAACACCATGGCAACCACTCTTGGCAACCACTCTTTTACTGTACAACTTCTCCCAAAAGAAGACTTCTCCCATCATTCTGCTTTCATCTAAATATTCTATACCAGTGGTTCTCAAATGTTTTAGCACTGGGACCCACTTTTTAAAATGACACTCTATTGGGACCCACCTAGCTTTACGAGACTTACAGCGCAATCCTATCCAACTTACACCATCGGTATAACCAGAGGAGGAGGGCAGGGCAGGAGGCTTTGGAGGGGAGGGAAAATTTAAATCCTTTTTTGAATCCCCCTTTGGAGGGGATTTGAATCCCGTTTCCATTCTGGGGCCTCACATTCTTGCTGCACCGTTGGTTACACTAGTAGTGTAAGTTGGAAAGGATTGCGCTGTCAAAAAAAAGTGATCTAGAAATAAATAAATAAATGCTGTATATATATTTACAAGTAAAGAGAGCAGCTGCTTACAGGGTAATTAGCAGCTATCTTGCAAACTGCAGTTCAGCTCTTTGAAGGGCAATTAGTAGCTATCCGATTTTTGAATAGCCTCAGGGCTTGTGGCAATTACTTATCTGATCTTTCCATCACGTGGGACCCACCAGAAATCAGGTCGCGACCCACCAAGTGGGTCCCGACCCACAGATAGAGAAACACTGTTCTATACCATCCCGCTATACTCCTTTCTTCCCGGCACACATGTACTACTGTAAGATAAGAATATGTATATACTCGTATTGTCCCGCGAGTATAAGATGCACTTGATTATAAGACACAACCTTAAAGTTTGGTGCTATTAAAAAATATTAATTAAATCACTGCCATTAAATTTATGCCTGCCAGTGATTTAAAGAACAGTGCAATCCTGAACATGTCTACTCAGAAGCAAGTCCCACTGTTCTCAATGGAGCTTATTCTCAGGAAAGTGTGCACAGGATTGCAACCTAAACCATTCATTGCCTGGGGATACAAAACCCAGCAGAGCAGAACACGAAAATTAACAACTGATTACAGCCTGGTAAGGGTTACAGCCTGGAGAGGGGAGAGGTATGTGTGCTCTTGTTTTAACAAACAAAAAGGATATACCTTAAGCTCTGCAGCAGGGCAGAGAAGGAGCCATTATCTCCTCTAAAAAACAAACTCTGCAAAGCCTCTGCAAAGACTTACCCAGCTATAATCACTTCAACTAAGCTCCTGCAGCTGCTTTGAAGATAGCCAGCAGCACCAAGACAATGCGTCTCCTCTTAGCCCAGTCCCGCTTCTTCAAGCAATGTCCCACACCGTTCAAAGGCCCTCTCTGCACTGCTGAGCAGCGGCCGTGAGTATTTGGCCGCCCTTTCCCTGCTGAGCTTGGGGGAGGGGCGGCTGCAAACCAGACGCTGGCTAGACCCAGCATCACCATTTTCTTTTATTTTTGCAACAGCCCAATTATAACATGCACCCCTAGTTAAAAAACTTAAATTAGGAGGGGAGTGCATCTTATACTCAGGACAATACGGTATCTGGTGGGGGCCTTTTTTTTTTTTTTTTTGAAAACTGGAGCTATAGACTTCTGGTCTATTCCAGCCCAAGTACCACTGCCACGAGAGAGACATGGCAAGCACATGGAAGTTGCTTCACCTCAACTGATGTATTTGGCTTTGGAAAAGCACACAATGACCGCATGCACACACAAGGGCAAACCACAGCTTGCCATTACAAGCAAACCACAGTTTGACATTTTGTCCAAAGGCTATGGTTTGCATGAAACAGGATGAAACTATGGTGGGAGATCGTGGATTGTGGACAAACCATAGTTTGCCACATTTGGACATAAGGGCAAACTATGGTTGAACGCAAACTAGAAAAGGACATTTCTAATCTAACCATGCACAGGGAGGAAAGAGCCCTCATAATAGCAAACCATGGCTTGCCATTACATGCGCATGCACTTTGTGCCTTTATAGCATATTTTATAGCATAAGTAGCCTTTATAGCATAAGTAGCCTTGCATATTTAATAAGAGCAACACAAATATGGCGAGTCCATTACTGCATCCACAAATGCATCCTTGGGGGGGGGGGGGGTCCATTAGTGCATCCTGGGGAAAGGAAAGTATAGTTACATGTACATAAAAAAAATAAATGCATATTCTACTTGCTCCATAACAGAGCATGTTAAATTTAATTACCTAAATTAAATTACACCGATGAGTAATAAACAGGGCATATTTTCACCGTCTTTATCCCCATAATGGGATGATATCTATAGTCAACTGAAAGACAGCAGGGTGGGGATGTGGCAAGAATGTCACAACCTCTCTGAATATTCACTTCTGGGGGGGGGGGAATGAAGTTTGTAAGACCCATTTGTAACCAACCAAGGGGCTGTAGCATTCGCATCATATTGCAGGTGCAGCCATCGTCTGAGATGTCTTGCACTGGTCACCCTATAACGAACACAAGAGAACACACTTGCACAGCAAGCTTTTAAAATTCCCATCAATGGGTCTTTATCAGTGTTACGGTATTTGTGAATTTCCTAGACAGTGCAAATCAGTCAATTGCACTATTTTGCTTTAAAAACACAAATCATCAAATTCTGAATACAGGATTAAACAAAGCAAAACAAAGACATTTTTAAGTGCAGAACCAGGTATTAAGAACTGCAGGGTCCTCCATGAAACTATATCAGTTTAAACACTAAAATCTACTTGCACAATTATTTATTCCTAGGATAGCAGCTTGGATCACCTTACTGCTATTTTGAGCCCAAGAGGTTTCCAGTATCCAAGGGTGCACTGATTCACCTGAGAGGAGAGAATGGGGTGTGATTTGCAGGAGGATCACAGCGATCAGAGCAAACGGACACTGCCTATTGCATTCCATTACATAATCTCAAACTAGCGCCTTCCCAAAACAATAGGGAAGAGGAAGAAGTCAAGGAATGGAAGGTTAGTACCAGAATATTTCAGGGGGAAAAAATCAGAGCAATGAAGACCAAAATGAAGAGAAGCTAAAGATAAAAGTCTCCTCTTAGTTGAGCAGCGCGTACTTGTGGACATATACCTAGCTGTCTCCTTCCAAGTCAGATCATTCATCCCTCTAGCTCAGAACTGTCTATGACTGACTGGCAGTTGGTCTCCAGGGTAAGGAGATGCCCAAGACTGAAGCTGGGGGCTTCTACGTGCAAAGAAGGCGCTCGACCACTTAGCTACAATCTCTCCCCACATACAGCAAGGTGGTGCTGTGTAAGAAACAAGCTGCCACCGCCACCCCAGGAGCAAGAGACATTGAAATTAACCCACAAAGGAGGATGCAATATCCAAATTAACAAACATACACTTGCACACATCAGATACAAAACAGGCGAAGCAGGAGGTATAGATTACAACTTTTCAGCTGATAAAACATGCAAGCATGACCATGATCCTTTCCTGCTCACATGCATTTTAAATGGAAAAACCGTGATTATCTACGCTACGTCATGGTTTTCCCATTTAAAATGCATGCAAACAGGAAAGGATCATGGTCATGCATGTGCTATTTTCATGAACTCTCTCAAAAACAAACAGGTGATCTTCCATTCTTCCACCTGAAAATGTTGACTTGATCACTGCGCTCATGATCCTCAGCTCAGCGGGCAGCAAGCTCCCTGGGGGTGCACTGTGGAGCCCAAGGGCACCGCAGCCTGTACTTTGGGAACTGCTGCCCTAGGCCAAGAAGTTTTCAACAGTCTGGAAGATTGTTCCACTCAAACAGAAACTGACATCTAATTTCTGCCTCTGGAAGTTCTCCTTCTGTCTCTGCTGAGTTAACCTGTGGACTAAACAGACAGCCTCACTATAATTCAGATGTTAGTTTTTCAGGTACTCAAGAGCACAGAAGTTTATTTCAGGCTTTTTTCATAACTTACAAGAAGCTGACTTGATTAATGCAAGTCTATTTAGAAAACGTTTAAGATACGGCTCTACAATTTGCTTGAGAATATTATAAATTTAGACCCAATAA
Organism: Plestiodon gilberti rubricaudatus; assembly: GCA_026170595.1. Taxonomy (NCBI): domain Eukaryota; kingdom Metazoa; phylum Chordata; class Lepidosauria; order Squamata; family Scincidae; genus Plestiodon; species Plestiodon gilberti. The sequence goes on from JANXHW010000005.1 coordinate 116,157,478, forward strand.
ATATAAAGGAGGAAAAAGTTCCTAAAAATGGTATCAGTGTCCTGTTTACACATGAAAATACATATAGAGGTCAGAGCTGCGTATTTGCTGCAATTCAATGGGGTACAGAACTTAACTCCCTGAAACTTTAATTTTGTTCAAATTAAAAAGACAAGTTTCTAGCCCCTACCACTCCTACACTTGGAAGGATTAGCACAATGGTTACTGAAGTCTCCAAAGCATGAGAGGTGGCTGAAAACAATTTTCAGAGATTGTGAGTGGGGCTTCAGTGTTCTTCCCCTTCCTATGATTAACAAAAACAGAACAGACTATGCAAAAACGGGCAGAATTACGCAAAAGAAGAAAAAATATACAAATCTATTCATAATAGATGCATACTTCACATAGGTTGCAGAATTCAGTTTTTCTTGGCACAGAAGGTGAACTGGCTAGTCACAGAACTTTATTATCAGGTCTGTATGTATTCCCCAGTTAAAGAAAAGAATAGATTACCACCAAGTCCTATTCCCAACCATCACCCCCAGTCAATCCCCAGCCACCAAACCACTGCCTAACCTTTCATGAAAATTCCCTTCCCAGCTCCTTACTGCCTAAATCTGCTCCCCTGGGCACCCAAACCAAGGGATGGGCTATAGCTCCTTAGTACTGGCTTTGCATGCAGAGGGTCCCAAATTAGAAGGTCCCAAGTTTCTAATTCCAGGTAGGATTGGGAAAGACATCATCTTGCAACCCTGGAGAGCCACTACCAGTTAATGCAGACAATACTGAGCTACACAGACCAAGGGCCTGGCTCTGCAGAAGGCAGCATCATCTGCTCTCTCTATTTTTTTTTTCAGGCTTTCATCCCAATTTGATTGATGACAGTTATGCACTACACCCTTCCTCTGAAAAGCTCGGACAGCTGATGTGTGGGTCTTGCCTTGCAGCTGGACAGGGCCTGCTTAGCTTCAGCAGTCAAAACTGCATCATATGTCATCAGCTATTGTCTGGACCACGATCGCACCCTTACACCCTATTACTTGTTATCCTCATCTCATTTTTATCTTCCAAAACCTTGGTGGAGTCAGCGTGGATAGAAGTAACACGACTTGGACCCAGGGGGACAGGGTTCAAATCCAGTCTCAGCTTAGTTCACTGGGTAGCACTTGCTCATTTTCAGTATTTAAAAAAAAGGGGGAAAAAGTACAACATGGTGACCTACATTACTGTTGTGAGGACAAAATGTTACACTCCTTGTTTGGGGCCAGACAGACTCTGAAACAGCAGGATGAAGCAGCAGGTCTCTATTCCTTTTTAAATGTCTCCCCCCCCCCCCCATGGACCTCTGTTTCTAGGCACTTTAAAAGCCTCAGAACTGCTTTGCTGGATCAGATCAAGATCCTTCAAGTTCAGCATTCTGTTTTCAAAAACAGCTAGCCAATGCCAGATACCCCTGGGGAACTCACAAGTGGGACACAAAGCTAACAGTCACCCCCTTGTTGCATTAGTTTCCCCCACCCTCCATTTTTGTTTTTTGCAGAAGTGTGATGTGACTGGACTGCTGTCATCTGATTACATCCGGAGACGACTAGCTGTGTTCATGGGCCACAGCAAAGTCTCAAAGGTCCTGTGGCACCTTAAAGATTAGCAGAAAGATTTACAACGGCATCCACTAACCACAAACTCTTATATGCTACAACCCTTTCTAAGGTTCCACACAGGGCCGTTTTCAGGGAGGAGTTCTCCAGACATGTGATTAGCAAATACAGTAAAATTAGGTCTGGGATTTAGAAGTCACGTTCTTCAGTTTAGAAGGGTCTGCCTTGAAGGGAAAAAAAATCACACAGAAACTGCCACGTGCTTTGCACACTCAAGAAGTGCAAAGCTCCCTGATCTTGCAGAGCAATCCAACCCCCTAGCAAAGGAGCCTCCCACCCCCAATTCATGCCGCCACCAGTCTTCCCTCCCCTTCCTTGCTGGGGGTCAACAAGGGCACCTCCTTCTGCTGCTGCCCCCCCGGCCTGAGGTCACCCTGGCTCAGGCCCCGCCCGCCACTCACCTGCGTCCCGACCACCACGATCTGCGGCAGCTGGATGATGTCGGCGCCCACCGTGTTGAAGACGTCCTGCAGCTTGTTAATGACCGGGATTAGCGCCTCCATGGCAGCGGCCTAGCAGGCGGGCAGGGCGGGGCAGCGGTGGAAGACGACGGCAATGAATGGAGGAGGCGGCAGGCAAGGGCGCTCGTTCTGCCGCCTTCCCACCCTGCCGCCGCCGCCGCCGCCGACAGTTAGTGGCGGCTTGCTCCCTCCCAGCAGGCCACGCAGCCACAGTGAAGGGCGCCGCCGCAAGGCAGACTGGGAATTGTAGTTCAGCTGCGTCTTGCCGGCCGAGTCTTGATGACGTTGAGTGCCAAGAACAGTAGCTCGCTCTGGAAGCTGAACGAGCTGGAAGGCGAGCGCGCGTCAGTGCCCTTGTCCTATCGCTGTGCAGTCCCCTCTCAGGATCATCTGCACGCTTTAAAAGGAGCTGCAGGAGCGTTTAGGGATCCTTGGGGGGTGACCAAACTTGCTTAACGCAAAAACCACATACATATGATAAACTTCAGAGATGTTTGAGAGCCGCAATATTTAAGAAGCATTTACATTCTTAACTGCGCAATCCTATGTAACTTGCGGGCGGCGGACCTAGCGTTCCGCTGCCCAGAGTAGTCGCAAACATGCTGTAAAAGCAGGTATGCGGGCTACTTTCGAGCAGGGAAGGCCGGCCTTGCTCCGCCGCTGGAGCCCTTGGCCCGCCGCCGGACCCAGGTAGGTTTGTATCGGGTGGGCGGGAGGGTTGGCGGACAGCGGAGCCAGGAGGGTGGCCATAGCCCATAGGCCCAGGCGGGGGTGGGGGCATGGTGTGCCGTCTGCCATATCCCAGTCCCTGTCGGGCGGCTGGGCCGTTACACGGCCTCCTCTGACTTCCGCCAGCAAAATAGCTGGTGGAAATCCGAGGAGGCCTATCCGCCCCAGCCGCCGTTACGCTCGGGGAAGGGGATGAGCGTCCCCTTCCCTGAATAGACTTTCCGCCGCAGGCAGCCCGCAGCAGAGCACCGGATCGGGTGGGCGGCCTTGACTGGCCGCCCAATCTTTACGTAGGATTGGGCTGCAAATATATTTACTCACCATGAACATTAAATTTACATTTTGATCCAGTGGACTCTATGTTTATACATAAAGCTTGGGAAAAAATTATTTACTTCTTAAATTAATTGTGATGCAAAAAGGAGATCAGCCAACATATTTCTGTGAGCTGCACATTATAGACACATGTGGCTCGCTCACATAGGTTTGGCCACCTATGTGTGGTATTTGCTGCCGGGAGTGAGCCAGAATAACAGCCTCCAGTCAGTCCCCCTTGTGGACTAGAGTCTCCATTTTTCTTTTTGGATCTCCATTTTTCGTTTTTGTACATGAAGCTGCCACCTTGCTGTAGCTGAGCATGTCAGGGCTTGAAGACCTTCTGGGAACATAGCGCTGCTTGAATTTCCATGTGGAAGAAGGTGGGATATAAATGTGTACCTTTCTGCAGAAGTTATCAAAATGGGTTAACAACAATGTATCAAAGAAACATTTGTTCCCTTACCTCGGGGCTGCACTGTGGCAGCATTGGCACTGGAAAGTTGGTTAGGACTGGGCTGTAAGTTGAATGAGGCTCAAGATGGTTCCTCATTCAATAGTGTCCCCTCTGGAGTTACTACACTTCTTGATCTCACAGTGACTCATTCCCACTCTCCTCCTGGATGCTTTGATAGTGTTTTGCCTGTGGCTCTGACACGCTAGGGTGGATCCTGAATAGTCCTTGAGTTTAGGGGGAGCCCTGCATACACCACCATGCCACATTTAGGGGTGTTGTTTAGGAAGGCCTTCCCTACCCTTTTGCCATGGGTGGGAGTAGGATGAGTCAAAAGGGGAACCTCAACAGCACTTGGGCAAGGCAGGGTACTGGTACGTTCTCTGCACAGAAATGCCAGGCAAGACAGGTTTGACTTTGAGCCCAGCTTGAGAAGGGCTTGCCAGAACCAGCAACGTACTCACTTTTTACCTGACTGGCCAGAAACACCCATGTCAGGGACAAAAGAAGAGGTGGAGGCAGGTCTATAACTCACACTGGCTAGTCTACAAAGCTGCTCTTTAACCATTCAGTCACAGCAGAAGACAGGCAAAGAAAGAGCACTTCACGTGGAACATTTAGCATCCCACATCAGCACAAACAGGCACACCTGGCTGGAAAGCTGTAGCACATGAGCCAATCAGGTGGCGCACTGCATGGGCCAATCGTTGTGCTTCCATGTGATGCAGGGACCCTGCACCAGCCCACTCCTGTAGCCATACCCACACACACCATATGCCCTCTGCATCATTGCTGGCATCTGCCATACAGTAGCCCTGGCATGACTGTCATTATGCTGCCCTCCCTGTCATCCCTCCCCACTGACCAAAGCCTTGTTGTACATCACATCGGAGAGAACAGGGGGCTCATGACTGAGGAGCTTCCTCAATCAATCAACTGATATGTGGGGATGACAATGTGATGGCAATTTGCTGGGTACCTGAGGCAACTGCAAGTGGTATTTGTGTAGGCTTACCAGATCTCTAACCGGGACAGAGTGCTAGACCTTAAGGAAAAGGAATGTGGGCAGGTGTAGCTTGTTAAACCCTTAGAGCACAATTCCATTGTGTTCAGTGGGGCTTGCTTCTGAGTAGACATGCCTAGGATTATGCTCTAAGATTTAACAAGCTACACCTGCCCACATTCCTTCTCCTAAAGGTCTAGCGCTCTGTCCCGGTTGGAGATCTGGTAAGCCTATATTTGTGCCTCTTCCATGCGTGCCTTCAGACTAGCCTCCTAGTCTGTGAAGCCAAATTTCTTTCACTGAGCTTTAGTAGAACTGTGTTTTAAACAGGACTGAGATTATTGCTGCTGCTCATTTAGCTCTGTATGTTTTTATGCTGCTGTTTTGGGTGCCCTCACGTTGTTCTCCCTTTATTTTTATGAATTTTATTGTATATGTATTACTTTAATTGTAGTCATTGTACAGCAACTTGAATACACCGTCATTATTATCCTTCTCATCTGGAATTCCAGGAAATCTGCAGTATTCTGGGGCTGCTACAAGGAGGAGTGGCTCTGATATAGGCAATGCAAAAAGGCTTGGTTTGTGGCTGTCGAGATCCCCCTTGGCTGGGGCTCCTATATGCACAGCCAAGCCACTGTTAGGTTTCGTTTTCCAGAAAGAAGGAAACCAAAGAAAGCACTTGGTGCAGTGGGGAACCGGGGCTTCATCCCACTGAATCTGAGAAACTGTACAACAGAAACATTTGGCATCTATGCCTAGAAGAGCCAGCATCTGGACAAGTCATCCTTCCCTTCTGGAAGTTAGAACTAAGGAGAGACAGGTACTTGTGACGGAGGTGGGTGGGAGGGCACATCACTACTGCTGTGCATATTCTCTGCACTTACCTTGTGCATATTTAGGCTTCCATGTCTTGGGGACAAGAGTCTATCTTCAGTTTTGCTCCCAAACTTTCTGAAGCTACTCTTGGCTAGCAGCTGCCACATTTTCTTAGATACCTTGTTTTAGATACCATTTTCTTAGATTTCCTGTTGCCATTCAACCACACTGCATATTCCAAATTATCATTAATATATGGTGATTGCTGCCATGGGATGTGTTAATGACCACTAGCCTAGATGACTTTAAAATGGGATGAGACAAATTCACAGAGGACAAGTCTATTATTATTATTATAGCACTAAGGGTTATGAAGTTGATCTGGAGCTGACTTAGCTCTTACTGTCCTTCAGATTTTTCCAGCCTATCAGTAAGCCTTCAAAACTGTGGCCATATGGAGCTGCGTGATTATCAGTGGGAAGTCATTGGGCCTGCCTTGGAGGGCAAGAATATCATTATTTGGCTACCAACCGGTGCAGGGAAGACCCGGGCAGCTGCCTACGTCTGTAAGAGGCACCTGGAGAGCCAGGAGAAGAGCAAGGTGGCTGTGTTGGTAAACACGGTACGGACACAACGGCAGCAGTGGCAATAGCAAAAATATGGGGAGGGGGCACAGAAGAGGCACTGTGCATTTCTGGGAGGGAGCAGCTTGGTCCCACGTATTAGGATGTCTGAAAGAAAAACAACAGCATATTTCACATTAATGCTACCCACCTAAACATAAATGGAAGTGAGCGCATGATGAACTTTTGTTTATATTATTGCTCTTGATTGATAGTAAAAATAATACTCTATGTGAAAAGTGCCTTTCCTTCAAGTAGCCCTGCAGGAATAGGGGGCAGGTGAAAGGATGCCTTGTCTAGGGACGCTTGTCCCCCTCTGGTGCTGTGTTTGCAAGGCAACAGTGGTGGGGAGAATGGAGATCCTGTCCCAAGAGACAAGACTTTAGTTGCTTCTCTCCAAAAACGTTTCACAGCATCCTTGTCCCAGCAGGTCCCTCTAGTAGACCAACACCTCAAAAATGAGTTCAGCATCTTGCGGGATCGTTTCCTTGTGACCGCCATCAGTGGCGACAGCAGCCAGAAGTTTTTCTTCTCGGAAGAGGTGAAGAGCAATGACTTGATCATCTGCACGGCCCAAATCCTGCAAAATGCCCTCAGCAGTCAGGAGGAAGAGATGCATGTGGAGCTGACAGGCGAGTGTCTGGTGGGAAAGGGGTGTTGGTGGTGACAGTGTAGTGCAGAGAGGCTTTATTCCACCCCAATGAGGATTTTGCTGACTTGGTTCAGTAGATTGCCGATTTAGGATCTTGAGTCGTTAGAAGATATTCTTGGCCTGCTATTAACATCAGCAACTATCAATAAGTTGTAAGTTTTAGCCTGATTCAGTGCTAATGTAACAATATGTAGTCCGCATGCAGTGGATGACCTTCTTCAGAGGGGATCACTAACAATGGAGAAACTTAATCCATCGCATCCCTGGTAAAGTCTAGTGTCTGCTGCCATCACTGCTGCAGGTCACCCTGGTCCACCTGTTTTACTGCAAGAAGGCTGAGTGGTTGTAGCTCCATGGAGGGAGAGACAAAACAAAGTGAAATTGATAAGGAGTTTTCACAACAAGGTTGTTTTTTGTAAGTAATCCAAATCTCAGAATGAAAGTTTTGCCCTAGCAGCTAGATTCTGTAATTGTAACACACATCCCATATCATAATCACCTCTTAAAGCTCTTCTTCCTCACTGGTAGCTTTTTCTATCACTTTTCAGCCTTTTGGCTAAGAAAGCATTCTCTACTAAGATTAAAATCTGTTCTGATCAGTTCAAGAAGTGGTTTCTGCCTAATGCCTTCCATCCTATGCACAGATTTCTCCTTGCTGGTGATTGATGAGTGCCATCACACTCACAAAGAAACCACTTATAACAAGATCATGGAGGGTTACCTGGAGCGTAAGCTGAAAGGCCAGCAGAAATTGCCACAGATCTTGGGACTCACAGCCTCCCTGGGCACTGGAGGTGCCAACACCTTGCAGGGGGCCCAGGAGCACATCCTACAGGTGAGTGATGGAAGACTATTAGACAACATATCAGAGGCACCACTCCCTTCCTCATTTTTGATAGGTTCACGTTTACAAGGTAAAAAGCCATGGCAGCAATAAAAGTAGTAATAAACTAAAAAACACGTACAAACCAAGTTAAAAAACACGTTTATAAGCCAAGGTAAAGACAGGTTTAAAAGTTTAAAACAACACTAGCAACGCAACGTTTCGCTCAAATCTCATCGAGCTTTTTCAAGCGGCCCCTCTATGATTGGGGTGAGATGTTACCAGCCCAGCATCATAACATAAGGGGGGGGGAGAAGCCTCAGAATCAACCGGCAGTTAATTAACTGTCAGACGAGTAACAGCTCTGTCCAGCTCTTACCATTCACTTCACTCGTCTGACAGTTAATTAACTGCTGGTTGATTCTGTGGCTTCTCTCCCCCCCCCCCCCCATGTTATGATGCTGGGCTGGTAACATCTCACCCAAATCATAGACGGGCCGCTTGAAAAAGCTCGATGCAATTTGAGCGAAACGTTGCATTGCTAGTATGTGGTTTTAAACTTATAAACGTATTTTTTAGTTTATTACTACTTTTATTGCTGCTATGGCGTCTTACCCTGTAAATGTGAACCTATCAAAAATTGCTGCTGGCCATGAAATTTTTAAATCGTACTTGCCTCCCTCATTGTTAACTTTTGTGCGTGTATCTGAGCTGCAAACACAGGCCTGATTCTCACAAACAGCAGATGGAGGTGGTAAAGTTGCACCTGGACTGTAGCATTTCAAATCACAGGTGAGGAAACTGCGTGATATACCGTATTGGTCTGAGTATAAGACTCACTTTTTTCTCCTAATTTAAGCTTTTAAACTAGGGGTGCGTCTTATAATCAGGCTGTTGCAATAATGCCAGTGATTTAATTAAAAGTTTTTAATAGCACCAAACGTTAAGGGTGCGTCTTATAATCAGGTGCGTCTTATACTCGGGACAATACGGTAATTCTCCTCCACAAAAGCTTCCTGCATGTACAAAATGATATACCAGGGGAAAGCATTTTAAAAAATGCCAAGTTCACCTGGGAACAACACAGAAATGCTTGTGTTTCTCCACCTTCTGCCACCCTTCCCTGTAGTGCACTCCAAGCGGTGATATGAGGGTGCTAGGTCTATGCTTTGAGCCTCCAGCACTCATGCACTTAACATGAACCTTTCCAGATCTGTGCCAACCTGGACACTGCAAAAATCATGTCATCTGATCAACATAAGTTCTACGTTGATCGTCAGGTTCCACAACCCAAGAAGCAGTATGATCTCTCTGAACAAAGGCCTTGGGTAAGTGCCTCTTAGAAATGCACTGTGAGTGAGTTAATGGAGCGGAGGTTTTGTGTGACTTGGGAACTCTAACACAGGCCCATTTGACTTGTTAATAAGGGCACTGCCCCTGATCTGATCTGTCCTGTCCTCTGCAGGATCCCTTTGGAGAAAAGCTAAAGGATATAATGACCCAGATCCATATTTACTTGAATGTGCCTGACTTGACTACAGATTTCGGCACTCAGATCTTTGAGCAGCGTATTGTAGAGCTTGAGAAGGAAGGTGAGCATGATAAAGCAGGCCTTGCAATGCATGGACTGGTTGCAGAAGGAACAATTCCCAGTGACAGGTTGATTAGCTTTTCGGCTGAAAACAGTCTTTTCGAGCCCTGCAACTGGAATTATCAATACAGTACAGTATTGAGTTGGGAGTCTTTACTCTTGGAAACCACCCTCAAAACCCCATTAGTTCTCTGCTTAAAATGATGCATTTTGGCATTGTATTTTGAAGGTCAACAAATTATCACGCAATCAAGGAGTTTTGAAATTGTACCTAAAAATATAGTCTAAGAGCCAAATTGGACTGTAGAATAACAATATAGACAAGTTAGGGCTCTCCTGGTATTCGTAACAATGAATAAACACGTTATGCTTGATTCTCCCCATAATTCTTGTCTTAAGAGTGCCTTTCATAGTTCTATTTCCATCTCTTGTTTGTTGACCAAGGATGACAAAATATTTATTCCTGTTTTTGACTGGACACTGAACCTAAGGTCAATAGATAACCTGCTACAGGTTACAACCTGAAATGTAGCTGCATGTCAAGAAAAGAAGCAAAGCATTCTGGAAGTCATGTCAAGCATCAGATAATTTTACTGTTAAAGTGAAGAAGTGACAAGAGCATCTGGTCAAATTCAGTTCCCCAACGGAGAACTGCCTGATGGTCCCTCACTTGCCAACCAAGAGTTAAATGTGGTGAGGAGAAAATGGCACTCTCTATAACTGCCCTCCGCATGGTGCAGAGTTAGCCATTTTGGCGCCACTGCATCAGGAAGAATATGATTGGGCTGTAACTATTGTTAACTGGTATAACAACAATCCTATTATCTTGGGCTACTGTGCTTTACTCTTATTGTAAAAAATAGGCCAACAGGTTTTATGTCTCTATTGTCCATACTTTTTTGCACCAGATAACTTGTCAAAGTAGTCTTCAAGACCATTGGTAAACTGGTTATGCATGTCCTTTCCCTATAAAGTAGAATCTTTAGGGACTGAAATAACCAACAAGAGCATAATGTAACTGATGGTTGTGACCGCCTTTTGTCTTCTGTGTATCATCAGGAGCAAAAGAATTTTGCCGAAAGACCCGAGTGTGCGCCTTACATCTCCGTAAGTACAACGACGCCTTGCTGATCAATGACACCGTGCGCATGATCGATGCCTTCAAAACACTGGATGAGTTTTACCAGCAGGAAAACGATACCAAGGTGCTGCAGGACCCAACTGAGCGCTACCTGATCCAGACCTTTGCCAGTAAGTCTTAAGTGATTGGAATGATGGCAGAGAGAGGGACTAAGTGCTGCAGGAATGGGCCCTTCAGAGAAGGGCTTTCCTCCCAACTGGGTCACCCTGAAGGTTCTTTCAGACTTCACCCATGGGTGGCCTTCACTCGATTTCTCTACATTTTGATGATTGACAGCTGAGGGGCAAACACATAAGTGAGATTCATTATTGAATCTCACCATTTTTATTTTTTCGAACGGAAACTTTCATAGCCAGCCACAATTTTTATGGACAAGGGGAATACGGGTACAGAAGCCATGTAAACACACACACAAAGTCCAACTGGAATAAAAAACAAAAATCAATCCTGCTTACATTCTTCAAGTTTCTTTGACAGCGCAGGCAGGCAGAAAATCATTAAAAATCCACAGCACAACCTTAGAAACCCGATGTTTCGTTTCTTTCAACCCAGAAACATTCTCGAGGAGCAGTCTGAAGACTGTTAGATGGTGAAGCAAGTCAGCGCAACAGCTGGTTAATTATAGAGCAAAAGCATGGGAACAGTTCAATTATCAGTGGAGCACACATGGAAGTCATTAACGTAGCAGCCAGTCCTGCAAGTAGCACTGAAGAGGCAATAGTCACTGTCTGTTGTATTACGAGTAGACCCCTATCAAACACTTATTACCATTATCTTTAACACTAACGCACAAGCTGTCAGAGTACCATTGCTGACTTCAATTGCCCTCTATACAGCTGTCAAGTGCGTTCCGTTGTCCTGAGATGACCTCTGTGAGAATCCAATGGTTCCTGGTTCAGGCTTGCGTATTATGGGGAACCAGATCTTATTAATAAAACTTAAATCCTGTTGCCTATTAATTAATTTATGGACAGGCCTGAACCTGGAACCATTGGATTCTCACAGAGGTCATCTCAGGACAACGGAACGCACTTGACAGCTGTATAGAGATGCAAAGTGATTGAGAGTTGAGAAAGGAGGAGTGTTCGGCTCTCCTTACAGCTTCTGCTGCATCTTGTCTTGCAGGTAACAGGCAGAACCTCTTGGATTTAGCTGAAGATGAGTGGTATGAAAATCCCAGACTTCATAAGCTGTATGAAGTTCTCCAGAACCAGTTTCAAGAACTGAGGAGCTCACGAGGCATTGTGTTCACTCAGACACGCCAAAGCGCTCACTCTCTGCTTCAGTGGGTACAAGATAACCAGGCCTTGCTTCAACTTGGGATCAAGGCTGGTGTCATCACTGGGGCTGGATACAGCAGCCAGACAAAACACATGACACAGGTAAGGTAAAGACCAAGACCTGGGCCCATGAATCCCTGTCCTGCCATAGGGAATGAAGCCCAGAGATTGCAACCCTATACATACTTTCCTATACACACTGAACACAATGGAACATACTTCTGAGTAGATATGCATAAGATTGTGCTGGAATGGCTGGTTCATACCTGCACACACATCTCTTGACAAGTTGATGATTCACAGTTGAATGTGTGTATCTTCACCCCACATTCTGAACAAGTGTTTACATCTCTACCCTACCTTGGGTGTTTCCTTCAGAACGAGCAGCAGAACATCATCCAACTGTTCCGCAGGGGAGCACTCAATTTGCTCTTCTCCACCAGCGTGGCTGAGGAAGGGCTGGACATCCCTGAGTGTAATATTGTGGTCCGCTACGGGCTGATGACCAACGAGATCGCCATGGTGCAGGTAAGTCAAGTTGATCCTCTGGGGAACCTCATTCATCCCGCCCTTTGTCATGAATGGAGTGTCTGATAGGTCTCCGCATGTCCTGGGAGGAAATGGCATTGCTATTCTGGGTCACAGAAAACAACATGGTTGCAAGGTTGGGGAGGGGCCTGTGTTGTAAAAAGAGGGTGGCTTTGACAAGGGAAGGTATAGCTGGGGTGGGATTTCTAGGAATGGATCCAAACATCCTTCTTTGTACCTCTTCAGGCCAGGGGTCGTGCCCGGGCCCCGAACAGCACCTGCTCTTTTTTGGCCAAGACCAACAGCAAAGAGGTGTCCCGTGAGAAGCGCAATGAGTTGTTGGAGGGCCTGATGGAGAGAGCTATTGAGATGGTGCAGCAGATGCCTGAACAAGAATACCAGCAGAAGGTAAATTGACTTCCTGGGAAGGGGGCAGTCAGTGAAACTGGGGGAGGGAAAAGATGATTCACAAAAAGAGTGGCAGAGGCCACTCCTATTGCTAACCATACCCTCATTGGGTGGAGTCAGCTGAGAGAGAATGACCTGGCAGCAATAAACCTACAGCTAAACTATAGATGCAGGAGAATCGCATGGTGCAGCTCCTGCTGGACTGAACAACTTTGTAGGTGGGAAACAACATGTCTGAATGTCCCTCTCACCCACCCACCCCAAAAGAACCCCCTGTACATAGAAAACTAGCATATCAGGGAGATGCTTATGCTAGAAATTTTCTCCCTGAAATCTGGGCTGTCTTCCCTTTTCTGCAATCCCTCGCCTGCATTCTGAAGTAGGATAGTCCAGCAAGAGCTCTTTACCACATTGTTTCCTGATTCTGTTGAGTGGCATTAAGATGATCTTTCATTATTTCACAATGAAGGTAAGAGCACTTGTAAATAAAGATTGCAAACAACCTGATGAAATAAGTTGCAGATTCCCCATTGTATAGGTGGGCAAGAGTAGCTGAGACCGACTTTCCCAAGATCATAGAAAGACTGTCTGAAGTGGGTGACTCACCCCAGATTGCATTCACTAAAACTATTCCGGCTCTGAGCGATGAAATGTACTAGAATCTAGTACATTTCATCGCTCAGAGCCGGAATAGTTTTAGTATTAGTAACTAGATGTTGTGCACCTCTTAACTAATGCACCCCCCCACCCACCCATTGTAGGAAAGATAAACTAGGTCTAGAGGAAGGGGAAACCTGGATGCTTGGAAACCAGACTTCTTGGCTGCATTGCCCCTGCCTTGAAACATAAACCAGACCATCCAGCTGTTCATATCCACTCAGCCACCGTCTTCTCCCTTCCTACAGATTGCAGAGTTACAGTATGAAGCCGTTGCCAACCGCAGGCTGCGTGATGCTAGATGTGAGCAGCAACGCCAGTTGCATGATTCAAACGATGTGCGCTTCTACTGTATCAACTGCAACACGGCAGTCTGCCACGGCTCTGACCTGCGCACAGTAGAGAAAACGCACCACATAAACATCAACCAAGACTTCAGGTGAGAAGGGAGAAAATCAGGAACATGGTGCTTTCACAGTCCCCACTCTGACTGCCCCAAACCCAGAATAAGGGAGAACCTGTAGAGGACTATCTCTTGGACACTGTAGAAATACACAGAATAAGACCACAAGAATCCCCTTGCTGGAGCAGAGAAGACCCAAACTCCATCTTCCCCAGCGTACTGTTTCCAACAACAGGCTTCCAGAAACGTCTGACAAGCTCATTGGCAAGACACGAAGCAGGCAGTCCCATTTGGTTTGCCCCCAGCACTTAGTTGCACAAAGGTTGCCATCACTGCGCACACAGATTCCATTTTGTTACTGAGGCTAATACAGTAGCTGTAAGAACATAAGAGCCCTGCTGGATCAGGCCAAAGGCCCATCTCCAGCTTTCTGTATCTCTCAGTGGCCCCACCAGATGCTTCAGGGAGCACACAAGACAACAAGATACCTGTCAATAGACCTATTTGCCATGACATTGCCCAGGCCTAAAAAAAAAAAACCAAACTGACTCCAACCACCATTCAAACTCGGCAGAATCTTCTGGTCAGGCATATCTGTTAAATATGCACCGTGGGAAGGATGCCTTCCTTTTGTCAGGACTGAAACGGAGCTGTAAGTATTATAGAGCTGTGCAGCTGGGACGGGAGGCTGGAAGAAAGTGGATTGGCATATGTATGCATTCTGCAGTGCATTCAGTACAGGGAAAGGAATACTCTGTGAAATGTTACAGAGAGAGAGAGCAATTGAAACAGTGACCAGAGTTGCATGTTCAGCATATGAACATAGGAAGCTGCCTTAGACCATTGGTGTCCATCTAGCTTAGCATAGGCCAACCTGACTGACAGGGGCTCCCCAGGGATTCAGACAGAGGTTTCTCCCAGCCCTGTCTGACAGTGCCATGTTTTAGTATTAGTAACTAGTAACTGCCGCCGCTGAACTGCAGCCCCACCAACGTACTCGGCTAGCCTCAGCAGGAGTGGGGAAAAGGGTCAAGAGAGAGAAATATCTCAGTTCTTTATCAATTGAGGTCCGTTTGTCCTCAATGCAGGCTGTACTACAAAACATCCCTTGGCCATGTGACAAGCCTTCGTGATTTTAAGGACTGGAAGCCAGGCTGCTCTATCAGCTGCGAGCAATGTGGGCAGGTAAATTGTTTTCTCATTCCGTCATCGTACCTAAGTGAGGAAGAACAATTGTTGCGGGGAGAAGGTGGGAGCGGGAGAGAAGCCCTGACTGAACTTTTGAAGATTCTTATTTATTGCAAGCACTTGGCAGTTTACCCCTATCCGTTTTACAAGTGGTTTGAGCGCTTTTGCTCACTTTGATTAACCTGTTAAAAGCAATAAACCTTAAAGGAACGGTGCTTCTTTGGAGTTTGTTCAGGGTATTTAGATGCGCACCCACAGAGATTGAAAAGAACCCAGAGCTCATGGTAAACTTTCCCCGCAGCTTAAGTAGCATGGCAGAAGTGAGCTCTTCTCACACACACACACACACAAATGGCTGTTGGAGGGCATTCTTGATAGCACCGTGTTGCACCATGGGCTCTGCCAGCCCGAATCTAGTTACTCCCTGTGGCTATTTGCAGTGTTAAAAAAAAAAATAATACATGAGCCAATTATGGAATTCGCATCACATCAAATTTGGCTCTAAATGTGGCACTGTCCTGTTTGAGACCAATAATCTCACCACTGTTTTTGCCCATACAGGCTTGGGGAATGGAAATGATCTATCGTGAAGTCACGCTACCCATGCTTGGCATTAAAAATTTTGTGGTGGAAGACCCAGATGGTAGAAAGACCTACAGGAAGTGGAGCAAAATTACCTTCGATATCAAGGAGTTTGATTATGTTGAATATTGCAGTACAGGAACCAACTTCTCGCTGGACCTGTGAGGCTTAGAGAACAAGCAGAAAAAACGAACATTAATGTACTCCCTTGAAGAAATTGTCCCCTAGCATTCTGGACCCACATCAGCTCATAATATCAACAAGAATATCTAGCTGTTATGGGTGCTGGAGCATCAGTGTGGTCTGATAGATGATGAGTTGGGCATGGACTCCATGTATGGCTATGGAAAAATCTGCTGCACTCTCAGCCTTGAGTCCCTCTCTTTGTAATAGATTAAAGGAGGAGGTGAACACAACAAAAGACTGTAAAGCACTTTGGAAATGAAAGTGATACAAGTGAGAGCTAAGCAACGACATCCAAAACCAGCCTGTGCAATACAGGTGGAGACGTGCTAATCCACAGATTCTAGCTTGCCGCGCGAGTTTTCTTGCAGCTGCCTGTAAAATCTGTCAGGAAATTGTATGAATTGAGCAAGAATTTCAATGTTTATAAAATTTAATTTTTTCTGTTTATTGTTTGTATAGTATAATTGGTGTATTTTTCTTGTATGATTTTATAATGCTTAAGAAATGGACAAAAGCACAGAAGTTGCAGAGAACAATCATGGATTTAATGATGCTTTTATTTTACAGGATACAAATTTTTAAAGTTTTCGACAAGAATTAAAGTGCGTAACTTTACAGTATTCCAGCTCCAACCAAATATACATATGTTACAAAAATATTTACAAATATCTGCAAGTATTTTACATTCATGTACATATTATTAAATGGAAACGCTAACCACTTTCACAATCTTTAATGTTATCTTTTTTTTCCTTTTTACATTTTGTGATTTGTGGCATAGCAAAACAAAAAAAATACACCCTTTGAAGCACAGTACTTTGCAATTATAACAAAACGAAAACTGATTTGACAGCCAAACAGAACCCACTGGAAGTACATACTAAAACACTGTATGTGGTTCTGACACTATCCACTAGGCCTTACCCTGCTTCCAACTCAAGTATCAAACAGACCATGCAATTTTGTTCAAGTGTAAGACACAAAAGGACATTGTGCATTTGGAATCAATCTGTTAAAGCAGTTCAGCTTTTTCCCCGATTTCTTCCCCATTCCTCCTGCCTTAACATCTCCCACCACCTCAACTTTTTCAGATTAAGGTGAGCTTCTTTGTGCTTTCCATGTGAAACACTGGCAGGTGTTACATTTGCCCCAATAAGGGGGCACAAAATCTTCTGTTTTCCCTACAAAACTTTATGGATCAGTTATCTCAAAATAGACTTTGACAAAACTCAGCCCATTTTCCTCAGTTGTTTCACCACAAATACCGGTAATTGTCGCAGAGGCATACACCTCCCCACTGAAGAAGGTTGGTGTTATGGATGTGACAAAAAAAAGGGGGGGGAGGTTTAAAAACCAAAGTTGCCTTCTTCCAGTGGTTCACTAGGGGACAGCAATTCTACGATCAAGTGAGGGGAAAAACATAACAATGCAGACTGATTGAATCAGACCAAAACTGCAAACCAACTACTGATGGCACTTAACAGTAAATTTTCTCTTTCATGAGCATATATATATGTATAAAACATCCATTTTCTAATGATATTCTAAATGGGTTGCAATGCACTTTGAGTGTAAAATACTGTTCAGACTAAGTCATCTCAAAATTATGAGGAGTGCAAATGCATTGTGCATTTGGGTACCCTTTTTGTTCAATACAAACTGGATAAAGGGACTCCCATAGAAAATGGTCTTCAGTGGTTGGGTTTTTTTTTGTTTTTTTGTAAAAATAAGAACTTGGTCCACCTTGTCAGCTGTTCTACCAAGAAATAAAAATGAAACAGAAATGAAGACTAACAAATTTCTTCTCTTCATAGTTTCTCTTAGATCTCAATAGGGGAAAAATAGCATTATTTTTTTAGGCAAATACCCATTTACATGACTTGTGCTTAAACAAATTACCTCCTGTCCTGTTTAATTCTGTTAAGATTGCTTATGTGAATGAAAGCAAGTTCTTAGTCACCAGGACATTATGTCCATGATCTTCAGTGAAGGTACACTGTAGGCACCAACTTGGACCTCGGTGCTTTCCATCTCACTCACACACACGGCACGAATTGTTACTTAGGTTGGTTACATTACATTTAGCGATTGTAAAGATTACACCACTACAAATGAAAGATTACAAACAATTCCTCCTAAAGTCACTGGAAGTTTATCCAGCCCCCTAAATTTCAAACCCACAAAAAGACTGCTTCACACAGGCATAGAAGCAGCATGTACCACTGTACATGTCATCATGAAGCAGTAGCTTTGAGCAGGAGATTCCAGAGACGACACTACTTTGTGTAGCATTAAAAAAAATTAAGGCCCAGTTCAAAATGACTTTTCACTTCAGGTGTGAAAGTTCCCAAGGCTGGCATTGACAGGGACATGTTACATATTTAGCACATACTCATTTCACCTCCTAACATACGAGGCGGCTAATACATGTGAGCCCTGTGAAAGTATGTTCTGGAAAGCCACTGTTAACCCTGTCTCACTGACATATATTTGCACACACTACAAACACTGGGAAGGAAAAAAGCATGTTTCCACTTTGTGTTTTATGAGGCAGAAGCAGGCATCTACTAAATGTTTTATGCGCACACAATCTGTGAAGCAAACCACAGCATGTCCTAAAAACAAACACAAGTCTTTCAAAGTAGTCAGGATCCCTCAGGTACATGGAGTTCCTGTCGTCAGCTCTTACAGACAGAAATTTGCGTGCAGACCAGACGGGATATTTTCTTTGCCAACAATGCAGAGCCCACGTATGCTTCGAGGGCTGTATCACATGCCAAGCAAAAGCTCCAAGTGTGCCATAATGTATACATGAAGCTCCTGAACATGCACCCAGTTTAATGGATGAGGCAGTTCCACTTGCACATTCAGGGCTGCCTGTGGTGATAGCTTAGGGTATGAAGAGAGGTACATAAAAACAGGAGTTGCCACAGTTTTTCATCCTGTGAGGGGAGTGCAGGCCTTCACAATACCTCTCACAGAAGTACTCAGCAGTAATTCCAACGATTTGGCTATTGCCCCTCCTCCAATTTTGATGTTGGAAATAGGGTGAGCCAAGCATTCAAATACTTTGGTTTCTCAGTTGATTGTGGTATTCACTGAAGGAGTAATATGTGCTGAGTTCTCCTATCCCCTAAGGATCATTCACTGACAACACCAGAGTAACTAATTTTGAGCTGGCAGAGTACATGCCAAAGTATATGCAGTGATTTGTTGGCACAGTGTTTTTTAAGACTTGGGTAGATAAGTCAGCAAAATTTCCCATCACTGGGCAGATGCAGAATTTGCATTTCATGTGGGCCTGCCCATTATTATTATTAACATGGTGACTGTTCAGACCAAATGCACCCCCCCACACACACACACATGCACGCCCAACCCACAAAAGGGATGTCACAAAAAGTACAAACTCAAGTTTGTACAAACATCCAAATACAGGTCATAGTCAGAAACTGAAGGGCATTTTAACATCTAATGCCAGCTGTAGGGTAAGCTGCTTTAAACACGCTTTTAAGGATTCCAAAACCTTGAAAGGAGTTGAAAACACAACTTCTTGTTGGAAAAAGGGAAATGAATTGTGTGCTTTTTGACATAATTTTAAAACTACTACTGCATTTAATAGCTTATTATCCTTTCTAAAGAGTCTTGTTTTTTTATTCATAAACAGAAGTCTTCCCTTTTAAAACAGGGACTTCTGGCCTTTACATTATTTAGAACCAAAAACACTGGGTAAAACACAAACCACCAAGGATGCAGGTACTGTATTCCGTTGAGAAAAGCTGGCTCCCCTTTCCATAGATAAAATTACTTTATATTTTGCAAGATGCACAACACACAGGAAAATTCCTGAATTATTGAGTCTTGTTGCGCTCTGAGTCCAAATTGACTCAACTCCATATCTTATTCAGTTAAAAGCCAATATGGCATCATAAAACATAAAAAGACTACATACAAAATCCAGTAGCTCCCAATGAAGTAAAACATTCTTGCTTGAAATGAGATAAGGGCCTGGGAACACTAGCATCTAAAACACCAGTTTTGTTACTGTTTGCAGAGCTGTCCCACACACAGCAGAACTGATTTTACTAAAGAGCTTTGTTGGGACAAATAAATAAATGCAGCCATTGTTCCAGAGGTAGAATCAGCAAAGCAGGAAAAGATGCCAAACAAGTGGTCCAGTAGAAGTAGGAGAGAGCAAACCCACAAGCAATAACCCCCCCCCCCCACTGGTGGTAAACATGAAGAGGCAAAACGAAGGAAATCTGAGGTTACCTTTGTGCTTGACCTCCCCACTCTATTCTATGTTTGGGGATAAACTGTAGTCTGTTTCCACTGCATAAATGAGATGAGACAATGGTGAATTCTAACTGACCAACAGCCTTGGTATGAGAAGAAGTGTGCTTTCTGACAAAGTTCCCAGAACCAAATGATCACATAGAAACCATTCCCCTATTTTCTCTCTGTCTGAAAACCAGCTTCCAGATTTCCTTGTAGGAAAAGCGTAATAGCTGATTTTCCAACAGAAGGTATGGGATAAAGCCACGTGTACACAAAGCATGGCTTTAAGTTTGGCAAACTGCAAGTAGCTCTGCACCGAGGCCCAAATCAGAACTATGATACGAGTTAAAAGCTGCACCTAATTTTTGTGTATCTGTCTATTTTGGCAGTGCTTTGCATATTTTTATGCTGCAAGCGGAACTGCAGGTGAAAGCTACCTAATTTGTAACTTCACAACAAAGACAGAGGAGCATGATGTAGAATGAACGTAGAGCAGCCTCTGCTATAGAAAATCTTGATTCCATTCACTAGAATATGGCTGAATGAATCTAGAATAGGAGATGAAGCTTGTTTGATTGGATTCAACAAGTCTGCATAGGTATGCATTCATATGGACTGTTGCCCCGAAAATTCTGATCTCTCACTGTTCCCTTAACAGCTATTGAGAAGTAAGCCTGGAAGGCAGGGGCGTCGACAAAGGGAAGCGCGTGGGGCGGGCCGCCTGGGGGTGACGCGCGCGCAAGGGTGATGCGCGTCCTCCCGGCACTTACATTTTTGATGTTGAAGCTGGGCCCGCCCGCCCGCCCGCCCGCGCGTCCGTTTGGCTCCAAAATGAGCCGAAAACGGCGCAGGGTGTGTGTGTGCTCTGCTCCTGCGCGTGACGTCATGCGTGGGGGCGGAGCCGCTTCCTTAAAGATGACGCGCGCCCCCGCTCTGGGGTGACGTGCGTCCTAGCGACGCGACTGCTGGAAGGCATTACAATAGTGATTACTATTATCTCAATTCCACTAGTAATTTGGAAACGTCTTTGTAAATGTTACGGTTAGAACTGGTCCAAGTGTGAAAAAGTGATTCTATAACTTAAGCCAGAGGCCATAGATTCTATACGCATCTCCAAACTTTTTAAAATCGTAGCTATTTATCAGAGACTGCTTGGAACTACTAGTTGTTTTTTTCCAGTAAGATAGTGGATGTTTCATTGGTATCTATCCTTTCCAAAAGTTATTAGTCCAAGCTATTTCACACATATCCCCCAAACATGCTCAACAAATGTTTTGAGTACCGTATTTTTCGCTCCATAAGACGCACTTTTCCCCCCCAAAAAATAGGGGGGAAATAAGTGTGCGTCTTATGGAGCGAATGTTTACGGGGGGGGGAAATTTTTTAACTTACCTGGGCTTGCGGGGTCTTCGGGGGGCCTGCGCGACCCTCTGCAGGCCTCCCCGATCTTCAGATCGGAGATAAAGGCTATTTTCAGCCATTTCCGGTTTTCGGAAAAAATGGCTGAAAATAGCCTTTATCTCTGATCTGAAGATCGGGGAGGCCTGCAGAGGGTCGCACGATCTTCAGAATCTTCAAAATATGGCAATTAAATCATGTTAAGTATGTTTTAATGCTTTAGACATGAACCTCTGCCCCTCTGCAATTGCAGCAGGCACGCAAAATCATCTCTGTGCTTTGTGTCTCTCGGGAGTTTACACAGACAGAAGCAGCTGGGGGAAAGGAAGGGGTTTCTAGAGCTGGTTTGCCAAGCAACATACAGACTCAGCATCTACTCCTGTGGCATGCCCAATGTGAGTCTAGGAGCCTGACTTGCCAATCTCTGAAGCTGGCCCTGCTCTGGTTAAAGAAGCTCTTTAAATGATAAACGCAGCCTCCTTTGCACTTTCTTTTGTAGCTAATCTATCCGATCTACAGATGATCGGGTTAATTAGTATGCGCACGCCAAAGCTCCGCCTCTGGTCACAGCAGGGTTACCTCACAGCCGGAGCAACAGCGTGCAGCAACAGATCCAAGCCTGAGCTGCTTGGAAAGTTCTCAGAATTACCAGTAAGCATCAGGGAATTTGCCAGGGAATCTGGAGGAGGAGGGGGAACGGGGGAAATCAGTTTAAAATTCGCTCTGTTTCTAACAGCGTTCTGTGTTTGCTTTGACACGTGTCTGTGTCTGCTTTGCCTGCCTGCCCCTGACTGGAGGAGGAGGAGGAGGAGGGGGGACATTGGGGGGAAATCAGTTTTAAAATCGCTCTCTTTTTTTCTCTTCTACTTCTCTCTCTCTCTCTCTCTCTCTCTCTCTCTCCCCCTCCCCCCCTCCCCTCTGTAAGATTGGGGGGATTTGTATGTGGGATTTATATATTTTTTTACTTTGGAAATCCTGTTTTTGGGTCCTCCTCTCCATTCTGTGGCTGTAAGTTTGTCTGAGTTTCTTTTTGTAAGGTCCTTTTGTAAAATCGCTCTCTCTCTCTTCACTTTGCAGTTGTATGCTTTGCAGCTTGGATTTGCACCCATACTCTCTCTCTCTCTCTCTCTCTCTCTCTCTCTCCCCCTCCCCTCTGTAAGATTGGGGGGATTTGTATGTGGGATTTATATTTTTTTTTTACTTTGGAAATCCTGTTTTTGGGTCCTCCTCTCCATTCTGTGGCTGTAAGTTTGTCTGAGTTTCTTTTTGTAAGGTCCTTTTGTAAAATCGCTCTCTCTCTCTTCACTTTGCAGTTGTATGCTTTGCAGCTTGGATTTGCACCCATACTCTCTCTCTCTCTCTCTCTCTCTCCCCCCCCCTGTAAGATTGGGGGGATTTGTATGTGGGATTTATATATTTTTTTTACTTTGGAAATCCTGTTTTTGGGTCCTCCTCTCCATTCTGTGGCTGTAAGTTTGTCTGAGTTTCTTTTTGTAAGGTCCTTTTGTAAAATCGCTCTCTCTCTTCACTTTGCAGTTGTATGCTTTGCAGCTTGGATTTGCACCCATACACACTCTCTCTCTCTCTCTCTCTGAATCAATGTTAAGGGCAAGTGTTTTGAAAGGGACAAGGGTGAATTCACTAGAGAGAGCTATGTTTTCTGTCTCAGTGGTTTGTTTCCTCTTGTAAATTACACTGGACAGTGATTTTTTTTCAGTGCCACATTCAGTCGCCAGATTTCCACACTGTTTCATTTGATGATTTTGTGCTGGTTCTTCAAAAATAATCAGTGTGAAACCATAGGTTACTCTCTTTGGGATACAGATTCCACTGCAATACCTAAATCTACACCTTATTACTGCATAGGCTTTGAGGATTGTGCATCATTTGTGATCTGTGAATGACTCCATCAGGCCTCCCCGAAGCCCCCACAAGCCCCAGTAAGTTAAAAATATTTTTCCCCTATTTTTAGCTCCATAAAACACATGCGTCCTATGGTCCGCTGCGTCTAATGGAGCGAAAAATACGGTAATTGGTAAACTACAATAAAACTGTTGCTATGATGAATTATTGGCTCGATACTGTAAAACTTGGTTAACAGCGCAATCTGACTTAACTTTTGTGCCAGTTTAACCAGCGGCGCAGCGAGAACAGGAGGCCCCAGAATAGAAAAGGGATTCAAATCCCCTCCAAAAGAGGAATTCAAAGGGGATTTGAATCCCTTTTCCATTCTGGGGCCTCCTGTTCTCGCTGCGCCGCTGGTTAAACAGGCACAAAAGTTAAGTCGGATTGCGCTGTAAGATACGTTTCTCTACTAAAAGGGCCAAGCATACAGATTTTATAAGAAATCGAACCCCAATGTACAAAATCAGAATTCATGTATATTATATTACACAATACGGTGCATACGAATCCATGCAGAATGTGGGTGCAGCTGCATATCGTAAGTGTCAAGGACAAATCTGTCACCATTTTAATGGGTGTGGATCACATAATACAGTTAATACAGCAGCATTAACTGTGAAAACGTGTGTGGCTTGTGAAAGTTACAAAGGCTTGATTCAGGTATTGTCACAAACCATGGGTTGTTAATCATTGCTTATAATTCAAACTATGGTTTGAGCTTCCAAATGTATAGGCAAATGACCATTTAAAACAACTTGTTGGCTTTCATCTTCTAGAAACTCTAGTTTCTAGGTGCAGTGGCCCCTCCAGAAGCAAAGCAATGGCTTTAACTATGATTCATCAATTGAGACACCACACCAAACCATAGTTAGTGTAAACCATGGTTTCTGATTGTGGTTTGCTGGCCAGTCACAAACCTTGGACTGCCAATTCAAACAGGCCAGTAAAGCATTGTCAACCTTCTTAAATCATGGTTTGGTATAATGTCTGAACTGAGCATAATGTTAAGGTCTGGGTGTTAAGCGGCCAAATATGAAGGCAAAGAATATGATCACAAGTGATCATTTAAGACCAGGCTGTTAATTACTGAAGCACTTACTGTAATTTTAAAAAGGTAGTACCAGCGCACCTTCCAGAGGTTTAACAGGCACAGGACTGAGAAGAGGAATAATTATGCTTCTCAAAACACAGCCAGAATTCACACACCCATTACATGCCATTTGAGTTACTGCTACTTTTTAAGCTCTATATCAATGTATAAAAATACCAACAGCATTAGATATAATTAAAACAAATCTCTAGAATATTTAAAATTTAGAATCCCCTGTTTAATTTTTCAAGAGGATGCATGCTCTATTTAAATAAATCATAGGGTAGCATGAACCTAATGTCATAAAGTCAAATCAAAACTAAGTATAGTACACTTTTCCCTCTAATAGCATACTCCACAACTCTTATATATATTGTATTTATTGTTCAGTAAAATTTAAACTGGAAAAGACTGAGGTTTTTTAAATAGTTAATTTGAAATTTTAGACACCAATACTCTGGGCATTGTTCTTTTTTCAAACACAAATTGATAAAATGTATGTACACGTCAGTGTAAATAGTGCTAGAATGTAGCTACAATAAACTAAACTTTCTTTACATTCCACAACACAGTTATTTTGGCAATGTGGAGGTATAACACAGCTATGAGTCCCTAAAAAGTAATCAAGATACAACAGTACTGACATCATGAAAACAGCCATTTCTTATCCAATAGCATTCATTTTATAGGATGCCACCTTCTCAGAGAGAGAAAAAAAATGTACAGCAATATTGGTAGCATTTTTGATAAAGACATTCATTTTATAAAAAGAAAAAGTAGAATGGCTGTGACCATCAATTTTATTGACATAACATAAATATAAGAAAAGGATCCCTAAAAGGGGGAACTTTTTGTTTTCCTTTTCCCAACATAAAGTGCTAAGAATCATGGTAGAGTTAGGAAGGCTGGCTTCTTTTTTATTCTTGTTGTTTTCAGAAGTAGTGTGTCAACCCAAGCTTGACTGAAAAACAAAAAAATATGCATCTTACAGACCATCTGCCGTGTCAAACTTCAGATTCCAATTTTGCAGAGGTTTCATGTGAATCCTCCAAACTCATCTGCAATTCATTTGGGCAGCCGGGTGTTTCACCTTTGACAGCCAAACAGATGACTTTTAACCACTTCTGCTTCAGTTCCTCATTGTCTGCAGCAAAGCTATGCACAGACTTGGACTGAGTCAATTTGAAACTGTGTGGGAGGTCAGCGCTTCTTGGAGTGTCGTCCACCGTGTAGCCCAACAATGGAATAGTAGCCAGTGCTTTTACGTCCTAAAGAAAGAGGAACAACATCCTAAAAAAAAAACATCTGGACTTGGTAGGGATGACGTATGGGCTTTTATTTTAAATAATATGATCACCGAATTAGCAGCAGGCAGTCTTAGGAATGGAGACAAGCCCACTAGATCAAGCACTGGTTCAGGCTTTGAGACCTGGCTTGAGTCAAGTTGAGTTACATGACCATTAGCAATCCTTCACAAATTTTTAGAAAGAAACCAAATCAGAATCAGAAGACCTTTATTGGCATAATCAGATCAACACACATAACATACAACACAAACACAAACACTAACCATAAATAGGGGTAAATTGTCCCAAAACCTAGCGTGCACTTCCCACATGACTCCCACCACGCCTCCCCACAATCTGCCCCAAGTAGACTGCAACTTTCTCTGTCATCACTACATCCGCACCCCACAAGACAAACTGGACCCCATCTTGATCCCTCCAACCCCACCCACCTGACAAGGCAGGATACAAACACTTCACTCGCAAATTATAAAGTGGGCAACAACAACACAAAAAATATGGTGTAGAGACTCCACCCCTCCCACAACACACAAACAGCATCTCTCCCCAGATGGAATCCTTCCACACCTCCCACAAAGCAACTCAGATCACACGACACCACACCCCGCCAATGAAAAGGCCCTGTGACCATGTGTGCACTTCAGAAGGTACAGACACTCTGCCAATCGGCCACACTCGACAGGAGAAAGGAACAAGGGGGAATATAGACACCAACAAAAAACAATATAATCCCTTTCAAAATTACCCTGGTAGCCTCTATACTACCAAAAACAGCCTTTACATCAATGGGTTTAACATCCAGATGTTCTTCCACCAGGGTGACAATGCCCATCAATGGTCAAACTTTAGCTTTAAATTTATAAGCTGGGACGAAATAGGCATTGTACCCATTAAGACACATAGAATCAAGGGCCTAAGTCTCCTGAAGAAGAAGAAGAACCACCACCTCAAAATTTAGAAAGAAACCACAAGACAGTAAACAGCAGAGTGGCACAATCATGGATTAGAGTGAAAGGTTTCAACTCAGAGAACGCAATTTGAGTTGAGGATTTCACCTGTGGTTATGAAAATCTGCACTGTAGATAGACAAACATTAAAATGAAGGAATATAATCCGCTCAACACAGGAAAGAAAAAGGTGGAAATTCCTTAGAGGTTCAGGAGTAAACTAGTAAGACATAATAGCAGTGGCGTCGCCTGATATGGGGCAGTGGTACAGTGGGCCCCAGGGCGTAGGGGCGGAAAGGCTCCGGGGGGGCACGAGCCTCCTTAAGTTTGTTTTTTTTCTTTTTTTCGCTTTTTTAAAAGGTTTTTAGGCGATTTTTAGCACTAGCGGGGCTTCTAATAGTTTATGTATGCTTTGCGCAACTTATCTTGTGTATAGGACCCTCCCGCGACGATCTCCAGGGGCGCAGACGATCTTCCGGGGCACAGATCGTTCCTCTGCTTCCGGGCGCGAACTCTGTAAAGCGCCCAGGAGTGCTTTGCAGAGTTCACGCATGCGCAGAGCGACGATGTTTCCAATCGACGTTCTGCGCATGCGTGAACTTTGCAAAGCGTTCCTGGGCGCTTTACAGAGTTCGCGCCAGGGGCGGCAGAGCAGCAGAGGAGCGATCTGCGCCCTGGAAGATCGTCTGCACCCCTGGAGATCGTCACGGGAGGGTCACAGTACACAAGATAAGTTGCGCAAAGCATACATAAACTATTAGAAGCCCCACTAGCACTAAAAATCCCCTTTAAAAACAGCGAAAAAAAGAAAAACCCGAAACTCATTATGCAAATTAATTATGCAAATGAGGTTGGGGGCGTCGGGCTTTTCCGCACCAGTAGCAGAGGCGCCTGGCGACACCACTGCATAATAGGGCTCAAAATGGAAGGTGTGGTTCTTTGTCTATAGTCCACATTGCAGACTTGGGTACAGATCTTGATCACCTTCAGGCCTGGGGAGGATAACCAACCTAAAGGCTAGACTAGACAGACGATCTGGTTCCAGGAGCTGCGCTCAATAGGGATTGATTTTAGTTGGAAACTGATGGTCCAAAGAATACTTGCTTTGAAATACTAACCTTTTATCCTCAGTGAATTATTTTGTTCTTTTGTGTTTGGCAACCCCCTAATAAACGTTTTAAGCACTGTATTCACCCGTCTGTCTGTCTGTCTGATAGAAGAAGGGTGCAGAAGTGGAGACAGCAGGTCACTAGAAGAGTCAGAGCTCATCCTTCAGGATAGGCAAAGGAAAAGGAGGAGGAGGCCACAGTCCCCACAGCAGGCCCTCCCACTCTGGCTCTTCTTTCAATGAACCAAACCTTCTTTGTATACCAGGGCAAGAGTGGAGTGTGGGGAAGAGGAACTGGGACTGCATGGATGCCGACTGCAACGCTGTAAACGGGACTGAGGGGTATCTCACACTTTTCATGTACAGAATGTTAATGGTTACCCTTCATAAAGCAGAGAACGTACTATACAACCTCTCTACATACCTGAGGAGCACCGTACATGTACAACACAAGGGCTTCCTGCTTAGGAATCACACACCAAGCCTTTTGCCAAGTCTTAGATTTTTCCATGTATTGGAGAAAGCTACATATCACACTGTTTCCAGAAACTTCTGCTGATTCAATCTGTAGATATGCAAGAAGAAACACTTTGTGCAAAAAATTCTAATTTACTGTATCTGCATAGCTACGACATATTAATTTAGAAATAAGGTTCTCTAACTTCCTTTTATGTAATAACTTACAATTCTGAAAGAAAATAATTTAAAAAATCTATAAACCAACTGTGATCAATAATTTCATAGGAAAAACTCTGCCTTCAAATAATATCTTAATCTTTGAAGAACCAAGATGACACTATCCTGTGCACAGCTATCCCATGCATCCCCCCCCCCCCCAAGATGACACTATCCCGTGCACTACTGTCCCACGGAAATCAGTGGGATTGAAAAGTTTAACTCTACCTTGGATTGTGGCCTAAAAGTTACATTCCTCTACCAGATAATATAGTCGCCTTGAGTCTATTCAGAGAGGTAGGTGGGACAATTAAAAACAACTGAAATTAAAATAAATATAACTCCCTCAAACGTCATTCTAAGGCATGTGCTGCTAGTACATTTCTGGACAGCAACCAGAATTTAACACTTGAGTTGAAGCAACAGCAGTGAATTTTCTGGTTGGATGAGAAAGGAGGACAGGTGTGATTTGCGAACCACTTCGTGAGGTCCATTCCTAGCCCCACATCCATGACAGTCATCTGGCCTAGGTGGGCTATAATATAGAAATTTACACCTAATCCTGACGTGATTCATTGAAGCTTTGCATTGAATCTCAGTCCTAACCACAGGTGGTGGTTACATGATAACCACAGACAGTGTACAATTAATTTCCCTTATCTGGACTGTGTTACCAGTCACTTACTGAGGAAAAACAATTATAATGGTCTGTTCAGAGCTTTCCATAATAAGCAGTGAAACTGTATGCAGTATTACATATTTCATATGCAGCATTACAAAAAGCAACCTGCTACTCTTCGACAAATGGGTCTATTAGTCTTTCTCAGAAGATTTGCTCCTTTTAGCTATTGTGAAAATGTTAGTAGCAAAGAGAGAGACAGACAAAACAAACGATTGTATGGGAACAAAATGCCATCTGAAAAGAAGATGAGAAAAGCCAGAACATGGTTTCCCAGAAGGTTCTTCTCTTTTCCACAAATTCCTGATCAGAGAAGCTATCTGGGTGAAACTGAATGTGCTATAAGTAGAGATGGGAGAAAATGGTTTTATTTTTTCACGGATAGTGGTGTTTACCCAAAATGAAAATAGAAGAAAGCGGTGTTATGTGTTTTTATTTCAAATTTTCCCAATTTTTATTATTTTTTTGCAGATTTTTTTTAGCAAAAAGCGGTGTTATGTGTTTTTACTTGGTTATCACCACTTTCTTCTGCCCCTAGCTATATGCCACAGGTTGGTGTGTTTAGATTAGAACAGCACAGGAAGCTTCATTTGCATTAAAAGTGACTGATTAAACCTATACATCAGTGTGGCAGATAATATTTTAGGGGCTGTCACCAAATCCCCTTGCATCTTGCCAGAGTACTGTCACTTCTCTCTCTTCCACCTTTGCGCTAGTTTCACTAGCTAAATGTACGTCTGTTTTAAATCCCAGTAAGAAACCAGTCATACTTAACAGGCAGAGAATTGTGGCTGAGCAATCACAACATAGCCAAGCACAGTGGTGTTGCTCCGCCCCCACGTGGGGGGTACCGCCGACGCGATGCTGCCCCCACGTGACGCGACGCCACCCCCACGTGATGCAGGCGCGTGACGTCACGCCCCGCCTCCAAACACCCCCCGTGCCATTTTTACTTCATTTTAGCGACATACTGAGCCAAGGGCGGGCGGGCCGAAACGCGGCCCGAGGAAGGTACGTTTTCGCCCTCCTCAGCCCGCGATTCCGCCCCTTCAGGAGTCCGCGCCTGGGGGCCCTGGGCACCAAGGCACCACCCCATACGACGCTTCTGGCCAAGCCTCCCCACTTAAGCCTGTTGGACACTAAATGGCCCACCATTTAGTGCAGGCCGCTTATAATTGCACCTGTGTGGCTGCTCCACACAGCAGATTGTTCACTTGCAGCTGTTTGCCACTTGGATCGGCTGTCAACATGCAGCTCCCTCCATGCTTTCATAAAGCATCAACAGAAACGTTTTGCAGTAGCAGCCTGGAGACAATTGCACGGCAGCAGTGAATGCAAATGGCTCATCGCTATTCATGAATCTGTCACCACAAGAAACTATTGCTATGTGGATGCCATTTCAAGAGGCCACCATGTGCAAAAAGGTCTTCTGACTGCATCTAACAGATGTAGGAGATCAATCCTAGTTTCAGGGTCAGTACTACGAACGCATCCAACAAAAATAAAATCCCCAAGAAACATGCACTTTATGCATAAGGCACATTGAAACCATTCATTGATGCTATACCTCCAAGATTCCTCTCTTTTTCTTTTCTTCGCTGTCTGTGCACCCTGTTATAATGTGGTAGCAATCTTTGCACACTTTGTTCAGCTTACTGCCATCGTACTCAAGGTGAGCTTTGTAATCGGAGCATTTCCAGCAAACCACCTTAAGAGAAGGACAGGTAACAAGTTATTTTGGAACCATTATGCTCCATTTTCCCCCTATGTCATATGATGACGTTTTCCATAATAGATGCATCTTTTGATATTTCACAGAATCACATGGCTGGAACTAACAAAATATACCACATCAAGGAGCATATATGCAAAGAATTCCAACCAACCAACCGTCATGATTTAGGGACACGTGACTAAACCTATACAGGAACACACACCTGTTCATTAGGCCTACCCCCTAAGTATGGTGTGGTGCTGTTGAATGAATATTGAAGTGTGTTGAAGAGAGGGGTTGCCAATTTTTGAGGTGTTCTCTCTATTGCTCTGTTTTGGTCTTTTGTAGGGTCTGTCATTGCAATATTATTATTATTATTATTCTGCTTTTATTGTGTCTTGTTTTATAAGCTGATGGAGCAAAAGTGTGGTAGAAATGTTTTAAAATAAAATAAATGAATTTTGAATAAACAAACTGATTAAAATGTTAGAAGCACTAACATATAAGAGAAATAAAATTCTCTCAACTTAAACTAGTGACCAAAATCAGTCCCAAACATAGCAGAAGACCTCTTATTCCCAGGGCTTAGCACAAAGGTCTGAATTATAGTTCTGTCTGTAGTAAGACTTTACTAGACACCCACAGAAAATGTGAAGGCTAATCCAGAATTAGTGAGAGACATCTCCGGACTCATTAGTCAGAGGATAAGACACTAGTGATAGCTCACAGAAGTGAAGTGAGGCAGTTTTGTTTTAGGACAGTCAACACAAGAGAGTAAAAGAAGATTCAAAATGTGCCAGATATTCTATTAATAAACAAACAACTGTACAGAAAAAAACCCCCACAACTGAATTGTCCACCAGGAGGCTGAGTTTTGTTTTACAGGGTACAGCTTCTGTCTGACCTCTCCAGATATGCTGCTACTTCAAGCAGTGCTTAGAAACAACCACCAGATGGAGTTTCTGAACAAGCGTTCGCTTCAAAAATCATTGGTTGGTTCAGTAGCAAAAATCCAGAACACCACATACTAATGAGGAGCACGCTTCCAAGTTCTCCAGAACTCTTCACCAGGCTGAATTTAAGCAAGGCTGGGCAGGGGCGGAAGAAAAGCGCTGGGCATATACTGTATTTTACGCTCCATAGGACGCATCGGTCCATAGGATGCATGCATCCTATGAAGCATAAAATAAAGAAAAAAAAGGTTTTACTTACCTGGGCTTGGGGGCGCTTTGGGGAGGCCTGTGGGGGCTTCGGGGAGGCCTGCGCGAGCCTCTGCAGGCCTCCCCGATGTTCAGTTCGGCCGAAAATCGCTGTTTTCGGCCGAACTGAACATCGGGGAGGCCTGCAGAGGCTCGCGCAGGCCTCCCCGAAGCCCCCCACAGGCCTCCCCAAAGCGCCCCCAAGCCCAGGCTTCGCACCATAGGATGCACGCTTTTCCCCCCTATGTTTTTTTGGGGGAAAAGTGCGTCTTATAGTGCGAAAAATACGGTACTATCCTGATGAAGCATTCTGGAGAACTTGCAGACTTGCTGCTCATAGTTTTGTGTCATTGTGGTTGGTCCTAATAAAGGTGTCTTTATGATGGTGGCTTCTCTAGTTTTTGCTTGTTTCCGTCTCTACTAATTAAACAGAAGTGGGTTTGTGCTTACATGCCCACACGCTCGGCAATGATGCCTCCTCCTTGTCAATGCATTGAAGGATTCCTTGCATTTCATGCACATGGTCACTTCATTGTCTCGAATCCATCTTGGTGCTCTCTTCCCAAGTTCAGCATTCTGAGTAGAGAAAAGAAGAGAAAAAAAGAGGATCAATTGTGAAGTGTTGCAAACACAGAAAATAATCACATGGTTGTTTTGGAAAGAAAATGGCAACCCACAAAAGCTGAAACATAGCATCGAAGTAGACCTTACGCTAAACACCAAAAATGGCAGCTGCATGTCTGACACAGGCTCTACCCCAAGATGTCTAACAGAATCACCCATGGTTGCCAAACATCCCCACTTAGGTGGACACGTATACCGATTTAAAAGAGAAGGAAAAAGCTTTCAGTGGAGGAAGAATGGCCAAGTGATGACTTGAATGAAAGAACTGCCCCACCTGTACCTCTTAAATGAGATTCAAACTCTTGCATTAAGAGTCAATTCACACAATACATTTTTTGTCTACATGAGCAGTGTCCACCTTCACTGTGTACCCATTCACATGGGGGGGGGAATCCAAGTTGTGCACTGAGCAATCATAGACATGTCAGCAGAAATTTTTGTGATTGCAAAAGGTAAAAACATCTTCATTCCCATCCTCCACCCCTTGTTAGAGGAATTGCAGTTACCCATGGCTAAAATGCACCCACATTCACGGTGATTTTTCACCTCCCGCTTCCTGGCAGCAGCCCCCCCCCCGGTACCTCCAGAGGTGGGAAGAGTGCACCAGTCCAGCATACGAGGAGGTTTTAAATACTGCCACCAGCAGAAAAGAAGGTCACCACCTTCCCTATGTGTGGGTGCGTATATTAGACTTTGTATATACACATGGGTCATGCTGGATCCCTGCACATATCCCTTATCTCCTGACTCACATGATACATTGGCCGCATGAGCGTGTACATGGGACAAGGAACTTGAAAGCTAATGTGTTATGTAAATTGACCCTCAGAAGCCTAGAAGAGGAAGCCTAGTCAGGGCAAGGCAAGGGATGAGGTATAGAATACACAAGCAACGGGCAGCATTTTCAGGCACAAATTACATAAATGTGCAGTTAAGAACCCAACTTACAGAAACTTCAATAGGCATGTCGTCATATTCTTTTGCAATAGCATTTCTGAATGTTTCATTCCTCTGCTGAAAAGCATCTATGGTACTCTGAAGAGCCTGCAATGAATGAAGTGGATAAGGGCTCTCAGATTTAACACTGAATGCATGGAATCAAATCTATACCTACTTATGACAAACCAAAAGAGGTCACAGCCCAAATATACGGTAGGTATGCCTGATTACAGTACCATTTTTGTTACTTTAAAAAGTAACAAGCACTAAAGTTTAATTATTTTAAAGGAATCACAAATAGTAAGGCAAATTCCAGAGACATAGCTGTGCTAGTCAGCTGCAAAACACAAGGCGTTTTGTGGCACCTTAAAGACAAAATTTACTGTGGCATAAAGCTTGAATAAGGCAGGCAAGTTTACCTTTATCCATTCTTCTTTATCTTGTTCAGAGCTAAAAGGACACAGTTGGAGATAACAGTTAAAAGCACTGTTCAGGAAACATTAATTAGCTATAGTTGTTTACACATTTACATTTATTCAAGGCACTCAGAACTTTGAATTGGGCTTCAGTATAAATCTAAAAAGACAAGACCCTAGGGAAGGTAATGATACTGTCCAATTAAAAGAAAGATTGGGATCCTGTGGTCAAGAGCTGGTGTGTTTTAATTGGACAGGATTAAGTTCGCATTACAAAAGACTCTCAAATGAACTGTGAAATACTAATAATACTGACATTTCCATTACTAGGCTTCCCTCTCCCTCAAGGTACCACCAGATAAGGAAATGTCAAAATAATTGTGTCCATAGCGGTGCCCCTATGAACACTTGCACACAAATTCATTCCAGTTTTTGCAGATTGTTCTACTGCATTGAAACCTGAATTACTTTTCCTCCTCATAATTAAAAAAATTC
This sequence comes from Plestiodon gilberti rubricaudatus, assembly GCA_026170595.1. NCBI lineage: Eukaryota > Metazoa > Chordata > Lepidosauria > Squamata > Scincidae > Plestiodon > Plestiodon gilberti. The sequence goes on from JANXHW010000005.1 coordinate 116,191,732, forward strand.
AACTATAACAATCAGTTCTAACATTTTTTAAAAAATGTATATCCATGCCTGGGACAATGCACATGCAGTGTCTTACTGCTAAGTTAACTGAACTATGTGTCAAAACCTAGCCATATAAACTTTCATGCCTGGTAGAATGGAAGACAAGACGAAGAACGTCAATTTGTATATCAGTTTGTATACAATGTTGACAGGCAATTATCAGAGGAAAACGTTCAGTAACTTTGATTAGCAGCTTATTTAAATAAATAGAAAGTCCAAATAAATAAAAACGAGAAAGCCATTTCTCCTTCACATTCCACCCACCTCTGTGCATAAAAAGACGGAAAGCAGGCCTGAAGCCTGTGACACACCGGCGGCGGTGCGTTGCATAGAGCAGTGTCCTGGAAAAACTCAGTGTGTCTTGACTTTTACAAGCTTGCACTGCAATGCAGGAGAGCTACGTTGCAGTACGAGCAAAGTTGGAAAAATTGAACTTCGGCCAATGAGAGGCCGCGTTCGGTGCTGTGGGGGCGGGACACGGAGCAAAGCATTGGCCAATCAGAATGGAGTCTGAAAAGATTTGATTCTGATTAGTTAACAGAGCGGGGGGGGAGGATGTTTTACTTGGACACTTCTCCGCACGGCTTACTTTGACGTTTCTCCGTACAGTGCAGACAGGGGTGCAGGGTGTGGTGCGACGTATCAGCTACTCCTGCGCTGCAACAGGACACACCACACTGAGACGTAGGCGGTGTGTCACAGGTTTTAGGTTCATGTTCACCTTTTAACAAATGGCTTTTAACATATGTAAATTCAGGTGACCCACTGGTGTTGTTTATTTTAAATTGTTTTAATTAATTATTTTAATGTGTATATATGTATTTTAATATTGTGTTGTAAGCCGCCTTGAGTGCCCTCGGGAGAAAGGCATGGTATAAATTCTTTAAATAAATTAAATAAATAATGTGTATACTTTTTAATCATTTCTAAACAATTTTTCATGACACACTAAGCAGCTCTTTTTCAGCACACTGATGAGCCCTGGTTTTACCGTATTTATCGGTGTATAAGACGCACTTTTTTGTCTAAATTTGTGACCCAAAATAGTAGGGTGCGTTTTATACGCCGATACTAAAAAAAATCTCTTCTCCCCCCCCTCCCGGTAAAACTTTTTTCTTTGAACAGCAGGGCCAAAAGGAAGGTGCGTCTAATACACCAATAAATACGGTACTTTAGTTTAGTATTTACTGCTCTAAGGCTGCAACCCTAAACACACTTTCCTGGGAGTAAGCCCAACTGAACATTTTGGGACTTGCATAGGACTGCGCTGTAAGCATGTCAACATTCAGGTTAGGGAAGATGGAGATTCTACCTAACCATGCCATCAGCTGTTCAACAGTTCCTTCTTAAGAACAGTAAAGGAAGCAGGGTAAGGGCAGGAATGGAAGCAGGTAAGCCTCAGTCCCTCTTCCACCCTCACTACTTGTAGGAAGGGAGTAACAGCTGAACATACCCAAAGGCCTGCTGTGCCATGAACACAACAGAAGCTGTGCCATGACCTTTATTATAATTTCTCTGTGTGATGTGTAGTATAACTAGTTGGAAAAATCATTGCCACTCATGTTGATTCCAAAGAAAGATGGATCATGGTAGGGCAACACTTTTGAGTTCCACAAGGCTCTTTCAGGCAGATATGAGATACTGAATCTGATCATGCTAATCAAACATTAAGTCCAACAGAGTTGGAATAATCACTGTACAACAGCAACAGGAAGCAACCTTCTAGATATAGAAATGCATCTTTAATGTGCACTCTGGTGGTAAACAGAAAGTAAACAATTACAAGCTCTTCTGGTAAAGGAAATCCTTTGGGCAAGCTAAGTTTAACATCAGAGCAAATGCACTGCTTATGGGATGGGAAAGATGAATATCTGTTACATAGGAATAGTATGCTGGTCAGGGTTGGGGGGGGGGGAAGGATGTTTCTTGAGATCAGAAATGTTTCACTTTCTTTGAGGTTCACTAAAAATGAGAAGAGACTTTGCATTCTCAAAATATAATTCTCTCCATCCACTAAATTACAGCTAAATGATCATTACCACAAAGTTAACAACACAGTAAGTTCAGTATATTCTTCCATTATAGGTAAGGTTTTCTGACTCTACTAGTCCAAAGTTTTGACTGCGTTTTGCTCTATACACAGGATATTCGGGCATTTCTTCTTGCCTGCAATCTTCCCTCAGTATTAAATGTTTCAGAGGAGTCCCTAACTATCACTACCCTTGCATGCACCACCCAGGAAAGGGCGTTTTGACTTCTGCTGGGTGGCATGGCTGGTACACACTCATCATCAAGATCTAATACTTTGCAAGCAGCCCTATTTACAAGTATCTTCCTCTCTGCCTGTGGCCCACTATGCCTAGAAGGATGGCGATAAAAAAAGGAAGAAATACAACCCCAAGGTTCTGGCCAATATAATTTCAACTTTCCCCCTTGCAATTAGGAGTGTAGAATTTGGATAATGAGTAGGAAGAGAATCCATGCATGTCAGGTACAAAGCTGATTTACCCCCAGCATGCAAATACATTTACATCAGGGCTCTACAACTTTCAAGTTTACCCTTACTGCAAGGGCCACTGCACCAGATCCTCAATTTCAAATGTGAATGTCTCTTACCTGGCTTGCAACTCCAAAGTCCGCTCTTTCCCAGACACTTGAAATGTGTGCGGGTATTCTTCATTGTGAGTTTCCACAATCTTCATACCATCAATGCCAACTCTTGTTCGAACTGTGAACTTCGATCCCACTAAGCTGAATTTGGGGACACAGTATAGCAATCTGTTGTTGAACTGCACAAAGCACAAGCCATACCAAATAACATTAGTTATCACAAAGATAAAGCTGGGATACCAAGAAGTTATATGCTAAGGTGTACTGATCATTAACTTTGTGTTTATGTTTTCATGGCCAGCAGTTATTCTCACAGAAGCAACAACGGGATTAAAAGCCACGACAAAAATGGTTAAAATCACGAGCTAAAAACACAATTAAAAACTCTGTTGCAGACTTTATGAATTTAAAATTGTTCTAAATGCAACGTTTCCGTCATCTATTTATGACCTTCTTCAGGCAAAAGCAAAGCCACATAGGGCTGCAAGGATGGTAAAACCATTGTCTCTCAACCGCAGCTGGCCAGCGCTGCTGCGTCTTTTAAACCTGCGGTTGAGAGACAATGGTTTCACCATCCTTGCAGCTCGATGTGGCTTTGCTTTTGCCTGAGGAAGGTCATCGATAGATGACGGAAACGTTGCATTTAGAACAATTTTAAATTCATAAAGTCTGCAACAGAGTTTTTAATTGTGTTTTTAGCTCGTGATTTTAACCATTTTTGTCGTGACTTTTAATCCCGTTGTTGCTTCTGTGAGAATGTACTGATCATCTTCTGACGCACCACTTGCATTGCAACTTGGAAAAGGCAGAAACTTAAAGAATGGCAGCGCAATCCACCGTAAGTATCTGGGGGCGACCCCAGGCCTCCTGCCAGATTCTACCCCAGTTCTGAGCCGATCGGGATCGGCCCGGAGGTCTACTCAGGGGAAAGGGAGGCTCGTCCCCTTCCCCGGTGTAGCGCGGGAAGGCCCCAATGGGCCTCCTAAGATTTCCGGCAGCTATTTAGCTGGCGTAAGTCTGAGGAGGCTGTGTAAAGGCGGCGCTGGCCTGGGAACAGGATAGGGATATGGCGGCTGCCATCCCCGCCCCCCCGGGCCGGCTCAGCCAATGGCCCCTCGCCGCCCCCGCGCCTGCTGGGGGATCCCTTACCTTCTCTGGCAGCCGCAGGGACGATCCTGCCAGCCTGTGGGCTGCCCGCCTCTGCGCCGGCGGCCCTTACTCACGAGTCATCACAAACGTGCTTTATGGCACGTTTGTGACGACTTAGAGCGGCAGAGCAGGTGTACAGGATTAGAATGTATAGGATTGCAGCCCAAGTCACTGAGCATGCAGGAAAAATGCAGGAAAAGTTGCGCTGGATTGCACTCTGAGAAACATAACAATAGAGATGATTCTGAAATATGACATGGGAGGTTGGTCAGTCATCACTACTCATGTCACCACCAGCAGCCCACAGACATTCACCACCATATTCCACACAGCAATCACAAAAACATTTAGTTGAAACTGGGAAAAATACTATAATTTCCAAAAGGTACAAAGCTGAAGGGCTAACTATATATATTCAAGTTGTAAGTGTGTTTTTAAAAAAAAAAGAAAGAAAGAGAAAGGGGGAAAAGGCTGCTTCTATTTGAAACCTAGAACTTTTTTGATAAGGTGATTTGGAATGGGAAGAGGGTTAAGCAGCTCCCCTACTAGTTCTGCCTGCAGAATACTCCTCTGTGGGTGCGCTCACTCTCGCTCTTGCTCACTCACTCACACAGCTTTTCTGGGGGAAAAGGCATTGGAGCTATATAATTCATATGTGGGATTTTCATGCAATGTGGGATTATAGCACAATTCTAGGAATGTCTACTCAGAAGTAAGGCCCATTGAGTTCAATGGGGCTTACTCCCAGGTATACGAGTGTATAGGATTAGAATATAGAATGTATAGGATTGCAGCCCAAGTCACTGAGCATGCAGGAAAAATGCCATGCTCTCACAATGGATGAGCAACCTTGAAGGAGAGAGTGAAGAATAGACAAACTAGATGAACAAACATAAATTTGTTTCAACAAAGGAGCACAGCTCTTTACCTAGTCTCCTATATTTAAAATCTGTCTATTTGCAAGCATGCACAAAAAAAAAAAACCAAGGCAGCAAATGCCCCACCAAAGCGAGAGAGAACAGGCCAGTGCAAAAGGTAACAAGCAAGCTGCATGCAGGATAAGAGAAAACGAAAGGGAAACACCACCATATAATTTTCTAGATTAAATTTTTGTAGGCAATGTTTTTCTAAGACGACTTATTGCAATGACCAACTTTAAAAAATCAAGTCCAGTCTGTTGATAGTTGAACAAGTTCTCACTACAAAAACATCTAGTAATGAAACCTAGCTATTTCTAGGGATTCAAAAGGAAATCCAAAGCCGACCAATTTACAGATCAATTTGCGTATGGATCTTTTAATCCATGTTGCTACAAATGGAACTAAATGTTCATAAAACTAGAAGCTACATTACAAAAATGCAAATAAATATTTTATACCAACTTGTACTTACCGCAGGGAACTTATTTTAGACAACTGCAATGAAATGTCTCTTAAAAAGGTGTGTTTTGTATTTGGAGTATAGGTAACAGGACAAAAACTCAACCCATATTAAGTATCTTGAAACCATAAGTGCTAGGAAAAAAAGGACTATGCTTCCCTCCCGTTACATATGGATTAACAAATAAAGTAGGTTTCAAATGGATCCCTGCCAGAATTAACATATTCAGTTCCTAATGATTAAAAACACACCAGCAACTCATTTAAATGACATTTCACAGAAACATTCACCAACTCGCTAAGGTTATTTAAGAGCCCAAAGATTCAGTAGTTATATTTGAGGCTCTGCTTCTTATCTCTGGAGTACACTACAGAAGGGCTTGCAAGGAAGGAATCATTATGGATTAGTTTGAGAGAGCAGATTAAGTATATACAAGGAATCCTACAGGATCGTTTTGATGATTTAAGCCACATCTGTGTCTAAAGCTTATAAGGGGCACAAGTGAATTTATCCTCATTCTGCATTTAAACATGCATATCCCTCATGCCTGTCTGAGGCTGGAAAGAAAAAAATATGTCCATTGGAAGGTAGGGCATTTTACACATTGTTCAGAAAGGACAAAAAAATCTGGCATTTGTTGGCTGGGGAGATGGTGTTGGAAGCAACAAAAGGCGTTTTCAAAATTTCCCCATCAGAACAAAATGGCTTGTGCGTCTTCAGTGAAACAAACACTTTCTGACTAGCTTTTTTTAATTCTGATTCAGTTCTAAGAAAAGAATTGTGTGTTAGAACAGGGCCATGGGGATGTAGAAATACAAACCTCATCTCACTGCCTCCTTACAAACCAGCATGTGTCAAACTGAGACACACCTTGGGGAACATGCTGCCCAACCTCTCCCTTCCACTGTTGGTCCTAACCATGGTTTAGGGTTGATTTGCATTGACATTAGCAAAGGTTAATGTTAACCAAAGATCCAATCTAAATTAGAGTTTGAAACCAGAATCTGAAGAAGGCTTACAAACCCTGGTTAAGGGTGAACTAGGTAGACATTAAACACAATAAATGCTTCCTAAAAAAGTCATGACTTAATCATGGCTAACTTGTCTATTTCAATGGTGTTTGGTCATGATTACCGTATTTTTCGCACTATAAGACGCACTTTCCCCCCAAAAAAACATAGGGGGAAAAAAGCGTGCGTCCTATGGTGCGAAGCCTGGGCCTGGGGGCACTTCGGGGAGGCCTGTGGGGGCTTCGGGGAGGCCTCCCCGAAGCCCCTTCAGGCCTCCCCGAAGCGCCCCCAAGCCCAGGTAAGTAAAAACTTTTTTTCTGTATTTTATGCTCCATAGGATGCATGTGTCCTATGGACCGATGCGTCCTATGGAGCGCAAAATAAGGTAACTTCCATAAACATGACTAACAACTTTACAACAGATACAAATGAAACACTAAATCCAAGATAGGCAGCCCAATCCTATCCTCCCCTGGTGTAAGGTGTTCAGCGTGGGTTGCATGGCCCACACTGCATCCTATCTGGGGAGGGTCATGGCTGGAGGTTTACTTGGGATAAGTAGGCATTTACCCGCTTACCCCTGGTAACCCCCCCAGCCTGCATAATGGGGCTAACCCAGTTCTACGCCAGCTCTTTAGCTGGCATAGGATAGAGCAACCCCATGTCAGAGCTGGAGGCTTGGGAGGGGGGGGTAGGATACGGCGGTCCCAACCACCCTCCCAGGCCTGATTCGCCCTCCCCCACCCGTCACACCCCGAGCCCCCACGCCACTTGGAGCGGCCTTACCTGCTCCGTCGTGTGCAGGGCCTTTCCCCTCCAAGTATCCAAACGTGCCTTACGGCACATTTGCAACACCCAGTGCCGCAACTGCAGCGCCGCCGCCCAAAGGATTGGGCCATAAGACTGACAAGGGACAGGGGATCTGAACCAGAGAACATAGGAGGGACTGTCAATTTGCAAATCCTAGTTTTCTGGGAACCAGAACCATATTTGCAGAAGTCAGTGAAAAAGAAGACCATAGAAAACTCAAGCAATTAAGAATGTTGTATGTGCCACAATGTGTGAGGTGCTGGAGACAATACTTACTAAGAAAAGGTATCGTTCTTGGGCAGATGTATTTCGAGCAGCCAATTTAAGGATCTGTCCTTCTTTTATGAGTTCATTGGAAGGATTGACAATATCTTCCTCTTCTCCTAACATTTCATGAACCTCCAATAACTTCTTCAAATTTTCCTTTTCCACCAAATAAATGACAGTGTTATTTGCAATCTAGTTGCAATTGTTGGAATAAAAATGGTTTAAAATGTTAACTAAAATATTAAACTGATCTTCAAATCAGAAACATCCTCTATGAAAATGGTAGATAGAGCTGCCAAAAACAAATTATATACTCCTTTGGTACGGCCAGCACAATGAGTTGATCCACCTACTAATCTGTGTGTGCTTAGCGGGGGGGGGGGGGGGGGGAGAGATCTGCATCAATAAATATCCTCAAAATATCACCTATATTGATAAAATACCTTGGTGTATGTAATCAGTAGACAAAAGTTTCATCTAATAAAATCCCTTCAAACTCCTGGGAGTAGGACTGCAACATTTAGGCTGCAATAACTGGGGGAGTAAGCCACATTGAACGTAGTAGGACTTATTTCCAAATAAACATGCACAGACTTGTGCCGCCAGTCAAAAATTAGATAATTTAAAATATTTTGATATAGATTTCTTGCAGATCTAGGATAATGATATATTTTGAAAAGAACTTCTTGTTATCATAAGTTAATTTCTCAAAATCGTATGATCTGACTTTCAAGTTATTGTTTCTATTTTAACTAGAATCTGAAGTTCTATAAATATCATTTGGGTATAGGAAATTGCTGGCATTACCAGGTACAAAGGCAGATTATATTCATATGCAGCGGCAACATAAGAATGAAACATGAAAGTAACTAAAGAAATGACTAAAGAAGAGTGACTATTAGAAGATGGTTATTAAAAAAAAGTTTCTTCATATCCAACTGGATCCAGACTCCATAATATGCCTTTTAAATTCTGATAAGATCATAAACATCAAACTAACACTTATCGGCTGCATTCCACTTGACACTAGAACATTGTGCAAGAAAAATGGAACTAATTCGAAAGGTGCTCTTCTGCTTGTGCAAAAGCTTGTGCAACCTCTTGCACAAGCAGAATAATGAAGACTACTATAGAACAACCTATTCTGGCACTGCGGTAACTTTTGAGCAAGTGTTTACAGAATAGCACATGTGGCTATTTTCCTTCTGTTCACATTTTTTTGGGTCCAACTTGCCAACTACAGCATGATTGATCTTTGTAAGTTAATGGAAACGTTGAAGTCCAAAAGACTGGACCGGAAGCTGGAAGGACTGGTGGCTTATAAAAATTTACTACTAATCAAAGCATAATTGTAATTATAAACAATTAATAGATGTCTGGAAGCCAGTTGTAATTCTATTAGTAGCTAGTTAGGAATGTCACCTTCAAGTCCTGTACATTTCAATGTAATATAAGTAGAGGAGGGACGTGTTAAAAATACATTAATCTTTAAAATGTCCCCCCCTTTTTATAATGTTTCGTTTATATGCTTGTTGAGCTGAGTTTGAAAGTCACTCACCATTTTTCGAATGGCACTGTTGGAATGACTTGCTGCTGTGGATATTATTTCCAAGGATTCTATAGCAGAAAAATAACCAAGAGAAGATTAATTGTTAGTATGAACTGCTATTTCAAAAGCAACTTGCAAATTTCCTATGAAAATCTAATTTAATAGGTCAAGATATGGCAAATGTGAATGAGTAAAGTCCAATGAGTTTCCTTGGACCGATTTGAATATAAAGAAAAGTAAAAATTTAAGAGAAGTATGTTGTCTTTGCCCAGTTTAAACTACGTGTATTTTTAGGATAGAGTTACATTTGCATGCAAATGCTTGTTTTTGGCCCAGAACAATTAAAAAAAAAAACAATAGTGCTGGAGGCCTGCATGAAATGGCTCAAAACCGAAGGAGGGGGAGTTCGGGAGCTTGAATAGAGGCTTTTTTACAACGATAAATAGTGTGCATGGGGTGTACTATCAGGCTAGACACTACAGGAGCGTAAATGCTCAAGTCCCCCAACTGCAGCTTCAGGTGGCCTCCCCGAGGGTTATATGCGTATAAAAAAACCCATCAGCCCTGAAAGAACACATCTGCTTGCAATGTCTTCTCTACAAATTAGACACAGGTCAGATAATATACTTTGGTCCAATAAAACATGTAAGAGACCACTTCTTGACAAAACACTTATTCAGGACTGGGCACGCAGAGTCTGGCAATAAATTCAACTATCCCTCCAGCCGCCTCAAAATGAATTTCCAACTGCTGAAGTCCAATAAAAAGGCACTGCCTGCAGTGGCGTCGCTGGAGCGTGGCGGGGGGGCGGGCCACCAGGGGGCGAGGTGCGCAAAGGGGTGACGCGCGCACCCCAGCGCGCGTCACCTCCATGACGCACGTCACCCTCCGGACGCTCTGAGGCTGGCCTGGGAGCCGGCCTCGGAGCGTCCAGCCCAGCCGGCGCTCCAGGGCCTTCTGAAAGAAGGCCCAATGCATCAATACGGGTATTTTTACAATTTTCGCACATGCGCAGACCGTTTTGAGGGCAAGAGGGTAGGCCCTTGCCCTCAAAACGGTCTCTGCGCATGCGTGAAAATTGTAAAAATACCCGTATTGACGCAGTGCATGGGCCTTCTTTCAGAGGCCCTGGAGCGCTGGCCGGGCCGGACGCTCCGAGGCCGGCTCCCGGGCCGGCCTCGGAGCGTCCAGAGGGCGACGCAGGGTGGGGGGGCAGCCGGGGCAGGGTGCAGCCGGGTCAACCCCCCCTCAAAATCGCGGCGAATGTCAGAGCGTCACTAGGGTGACGCGTGCCCCCCTGCCTTGGGGTGACGCGCGTCCTAGTGACGCCTCTGACTGCCTGATCTACTTGATTTTATCAACAGATGTATTTGTTACCATTATAGGAAAATTAGAGTGCATAAAATATAACCTAGGAAACATACAATTCCTCGGGAAAGGTAACAGCATGTCACCTACAGTTCCAGTTAATAGGCCAGTTCAACATTAAAGATTATCAGCAGCAAAATAGCTATAATGATTAACAATGGAATTCCAGGACCGTGAAATGATTTGGTGAATTATATAGAAAATCACGGCCATACATCCCATTGGAAAATGGTAATACTACTGAAGCTCCAAAGAGGCACTGAAATATTTCTCACACTCCTGGAATGGGCAAGAAAGTGAATGCTACTGCCAAACAGGGCCCGATTGAAACTTTTTGGTTGCTCCGTGGATGGCAAATAAAAAACAGGCAAAGGAATAATTTCAATCATTCAATTTGTGTATTGTCTCTACTCATTTTTGGAAAGCAAAGGCTGGGAATGCCACAGATCGTTTGCCCAGCAACTCTGAACAAAGGGGACATTTTTCAGATACATTTAACTATTAATAGATACAGATACATTTAACAGAACATTTAATAGGTAGTTCCTGTGAAACTGTTCCTCCCCCCACTCTTAGGGCATAGCTCTACATTACAATGTTAATGGTTCCTCTGTTCAAGCTCCTTTATTGTACAGAATATAACCCACACAAACGTATTTACTTTCAGCATCCTTCCAGTCAAGGGAGTCTTGAGGCAATTTTCTTAGGTAGTCCTTTAGGAGCATCTCATACCTCGGAATGCGTTGCACTGGTTCTAGCATGTGATGTTGCAAAGTCAAGTTTCCACAGATTTTCTGTTTCTAAAACAACAACAGCAGCACATGGATACTGCAGCTCTAGAAATACTACTCTTTTACTTGTTATCTGGTTAAGATGAAATATACTGTATTTTAATGACGCTTTAGTGATAGTAAAGAATAAACTGTTTTAATTATTAAATAAAATCCCCAGTTGAAACATGATGCTTCATTAATTAAAATTCCTTCAATTGGTCATATAACACCAAAAGACCATGCAATAATTTCATTTAAAATCTAACTTTAAAATACAGTTTTGACAGCACAGTTCAAACATTGTAAGTCAGGCAATGCTCTTTTTTCTCAAGAAAAAAAATCACCATGCAATTTGAAGTCCGTATTGACACCAAATGAAACACAAATATTACAATTAACACTCCCCTTCCCCAGCCTAGCTTCCTTTCCCTACACCAGCTTCTCTTTTCGCTGAAAGGTGTGTCACACAGGCTGGACTCAAGGGGTGCTTCTCAGAGAACTGCTACTTCTCCGGTCCGCTCTCTTAGGTCATCTGAGGGGGCTCTCCTGAGGGTACCACCTCTATCGCAAGTTAGGGGAGTGGCAACACGTGGGTGAGCCTTCTCTGCTGTGGCGCCACAACTGTGGAAACTCCCTGCCAGGGGATCTGAGAACCACCCCCTCCCTCATGACTTTTCGGCAAGGGCTCAAAACGTTTTTGTTTCGTCTAGCGTTTGGGTGATGGGTTGTGGTCTGCCTCCTGTGCCTCAAGATGCTCTGCCATGCTGCTTCTCTGCTCCATTCTGTTGCCCCCTCCCCAGTGGATTTTATTGTTTTTAAATTTAGTTATGTATTGTTTAAACTTATTTTATGTATTTTAAATTATGTATTTAATTTGTTGTATTTGTTGTAAGCAGCCTTGGGCATTTGCCTTCGGCATAGGATAAGGCAGGGTATATTTTTAAATAAATAAATAAATAAATAAAATATGGTAGTGATTTGTAAAGCTGACAGATGGCAAACATTTCAGATAATTAAGTTAAGGTTAAAAAACCCCAATATGTTCATGTGAATAGCTTATTTGGTAAACTCACAAAGCAGGAACTGCAATTATACACTACTGGAATGAAAATGATGATATAAAAATGAAGGTAACTGGGCTCATGGCACAAGGTAGGCCTTGAACTGCATCAATCAAAATCCATTTATTTAAGTCAGGGGTGGCCAACCTTTCAACATGAATGCTCCTGGCCCTTTAATGGTTGTATAGGTGCGGGCATTTCAGCAGGTGCAGCTGCTTTAGCAGCACCATCAGCAATTACAGCTGCCAAGATTCAGCTGCCACAACTCTTAAGAACGCAGATGGTGGAAATGGCCCAAATGGTGGAAGGTTGGCCACTCCTGATTTATATTCCGCCTTTCCTTCTGAATAAACAGTACAATCTGGCTCAGTTGGTAGAGCGTTCGTCTCACAAATGCCTGAAGGTCTGAAGGACAGCAGTTCAAGACGGCTGGAAGTCTTTCGGAGAGCTGCTGGCACGCCATGCTGATAAGCTGCAGAGCCTCTGTGGGGGAGTGGAGCTGCAAGCTACAGCACTTGAGTGGCAGTCAAAGTTGCCTGTGTCAGCTGAGTGGCAGTCAAAGTTGCCTGTGTCAGCTGAAGCGTGCTGAGGTGAACGTCAGAGAGAGAGAGAGAGAGAGAGAGAGCTGGACTGTGAAAGTAACATCTCAAATGAAGGGTTCTATGAAATATTAGAAAGTTATTATATTGTAAAAACCCTTTGGGGTTTAGAACAGCCTGCCCATGTACACCGCCTTGAATAAAGTCGGAGGAGAAATCCAATGACCAGAAAGGCGGTATATAAATATTGTATATTATTATTATTATAAATGTCAAAACAAAAATGTCACACTAATTTTAAATATTTTACCGACTTGCCATGGTAAACGTTCTCCTTAACTGGCAAATGAAGGAAATTAGATGGAGTTTGGTGAGACAAAGGCAATTGGTTGGCTTTGAGATTTGCTAGTGAATGTCAGAAAATTGTAACGTTTCTCATTGGTTTCCTATAATTTTAAGGATTATTGATAAAATGTCAAGATTCACCAAGTTTCTGATACCTGTCATTGACACACACACAGTCACCATTGTTATAATACTTCGCCCTCCTTTCCACTCACACACAAAACTGAATTGCCTATTGCATAGTTAAAAATATTCATTTAAGTTTCTTCAGCAACACAAGCAAGTCCCCCAAGGGCCATAAAAATCCACTTAGATTATATTAAGTTACTGGAATATCTCGAATGGAAGCTTTCATGGCCAGCTATAATCTTACTAGTTTCTGGTATTACGGGTGAAGATGCCATGTCAATAGGAAAAGTCCTGGATCAAATTGATAATGTCTGTTTGGAGGCTTCCTGCTCCTTTGCCTTTTTAAACCAGGAAATGGTGGGGAGACACAGTTTCAACTGCAATCCCTTGGGTTGTTTCCTTTGAGAAAGTTTTTTTTCCCCACATTTTTTAATACCACCCTTCCTCCAAGGAGCTCAGAGTGGTGTACATATTTTCTCCCCTCCTTTTCGTCCTCACAACAACCCTGTGAGGTAGGTGGGGCTGAGAGATAGTGACTGGCCCAAGGTCACCCAGGAAGCTTCGTGGCTGAGCGGGGATTTGAACCTGGATCTTCCAGGTCTAAGTCCGACTCCCAAACCACTACACCATCCTGGCTCCAGGCAATTGGAACGAAACGTAAGGACCTTGCACACCTCGGATTTTAAAGATTTTTCCCGTGCGTGGCTGCCAGTGTTTGGAGACCCGCAGACGGCGCGGGAAATTATCAATTTGATCCAGGACTTTTTGACATGGCATCTTCACCCGTAATACCAGAAACTAGTAAGATACTGGAATATCATTTTTATCTAATTCAAGCAGCTACCTTCAAGTCTCTTATTCAACAAAGCAATTTTTTACCCACTTGAGATTCCTTCAAAATTAAGTTGTTTGACAATTTCATATCCTTTTAAAAAAAGAAGAGGGAGATGGAGCACTTTCACCTCTCAGGTTTTTCATTACTTACATATTTACTATGCGTCCCTCAAGCACATCAAACATACCTATTTTGCTTTACACTAAGTCTGCTATGTATGTACCGGTTCCGTTCTGGAGGTCTGTACAGAAGTTGGAATATACGTACTGCAGCTTGAAGCAGCTGGCTCTTGCCGGCCTAGCACTACCGCACCTGTGCAAAAGCACCACAAAGAATGCACTGTGCCTGCTCAGAAGTGCTGACACAGCCATCCATAACTTGGGTGTCCATAACTCAAGGAGCCACTATACTTTGCTGGCATCTTATACATACATTGTGACAGACTATAAAAATTTTGATTCTTGATGTGGGCTTTTGGAAAACAGTAGTGAGCTACATTTTGCTCAACGATCTGGTAATTTTGAATGATTAGACATCTGTCTAGATCTTATGCTGCATGTGCGTTTCTTTTGTTATGCCCTCCCAATTTCAGTTAACTATGGCATGGGTCAGGTCTACTGAACCATGAGCTGTCGATCGAAAGGTCGGCAGTTCGAACCCGTGTGATGGCTCCTGCCAACCTAGCAGTTCGAAAGCAAGAAATTGCAAGTAGATTAATAGGTACTGCGTCAGCGGGACGGTAACAGCGTTCCATGCGCCTCGGTGTTGAGTCATGCCGGCCACATGACCATGGAAACGTCTTCGGACAGCGCTGGCTCTTCGGCTTTGAAACGGAGCACCGCTCCCTAGAGTCGGACACAACTGGACTTAATTGTCAAGGGATACCTTTACCTTTACATATTTAACTAAAATTGGGAGAACAAAAGAAAAATATAGTACATATATGCAACTCAAAGCTTTGAGGGGCATCGATTCACATGAACTCCACACAGGAAAAGAAATCATACACTCTACCATGACAGCCTGTTCTCCACACAAGCAACTGATTTTACCTGTTATATGCATGACTGATTTCCCAGCCTATAAAATGGATAAGAGGGCAGCACCTCTCATATGCGTCTCCAAGCCCCGATTTATTTATTTTTTGCTGGAGTTGCTACATCAGGGCAATGAAATAAAATGCCCCAGACATTTGCTTGATTGCTGAGCAACTTAGTAGGGAACACATGGACACTACCTGTATGTCTTGAATAATAGATTTGAAGAGAAGCGATCGCTCAGTCCACGTTTTCACCAATTCCATTGCATTGTCAAAATTCTTCACATACTCTCCATACATCTTGAGGAAAGGAGCTAATTTCTGTAGGATATCGCTGATCCTGGGGTTTGTGTCCCTGAATAAGCAAAACATGCAGTGTTATGGGATACATGCCAACTCAGTGACTATTTGCTATGAGTCCCTCAACCCTATCAGCTATGCATTTTCTGTTGTTGTTTTTCTCAGATTCCATCTTTTACACATGCTATAGTAGCAGAACAGTAGTAGCAGAACAAATGCTTTGCATGCATAAGGTTCCAGGTTCAACTCCTAGATTTCCAGGTACAGGTGGGAACAACCCTTCTAAAACCATGGCGAGCTGCTACCAATCAGTATGAGCCAGATGAATCATTGGCTGGGCTCGGACAGCTTTGGGCTTGGGCAGCTTCCCATGTTCAACTGGCAAAGTTGAACAAAACAGCTACATCATCACTTACCCAAGGAATTTTAAGCTTCAGGTCATTTGAGTCACCATGTGATCACTAAAAATCTACTTGCTACCAAATGTAGCCAACATAAGGTTTATTATAGAAAAACCATCATACCTTCACACTTACCCCAAGGTAAAGGGCCAAACTCAAAACATGCATTGCAAGAGATAGCTGAATGCTTCCCTACTTTTTAAAATATTTTGGGCCAGGAATCTGTGACACCTTCCCATTTCGGCCAAGTCTTGCAAACCTATTTTTCACCTCAACCAGAGACTTGCCAAGCAGACCAATAAATGCTTTGGATGGAATGTTACGATTGTTAACAGCAGTGAGACATCCACAGGCCATAGAGGCCGATTCTGACAGCCTGCATTTATCAATTCATTTTTGGAAGGGATGGTATACTGGAAATTGTTGTTCATATCTTTTCTGCAGTTGAACCCTTTAGCCACACTAGGCGGGTATCTCGGATCCTGCTAATAGATCTATCTACCCAGGAAAAAGCCATGTAACATGTCTGTGCAGTCTGATGCTCAATGAATGAGACAGAGAAATTTGTAGTACTACAAAAGTATTCCAAAGTATGCATATTTCATTTCACTCTCTTCATTCTCATTCTCATTTTCATTTTCATGGGTGCTCTCATTAAAATATTCCATTTGCCAGTGGAACCCAGCCTTGGCTTCGCACATTGGAAACAAGCCTCAAATGCCAGCTTAGCTATAGGACTTGAGCAAATCTCAATTTCTCAGTCTTAATTTCCAATCTGTAAAGTGATCTATTGTGAGGGGCTTGCTGTATGAATGAAAAGGGAGGAAGGAGAAACTTAACATATTCGGCATAATAAAAGTGCTATTACATGGCAAAAACAATGCCAACTCAACTATAGTAATTATGGAGAATAGGATGCTGGGCTGAGAAAACTCAAGCGCAACCTCAAACTGTGGGGCAATCACGAGACTTAGAAAATCATACCTGCCCCCTGTTTTCCAGAAAGAGAGAAAAATTATTTGCAAATGACAGTGAAAATCAGAGTTGAAGAGCCTGTGCTAGACATAATAAAATGCTTTTTAAAGTATGCTATTGTCTCCATAGCTTCCTGAATCAAGAAAAGTAATCTACAGAAGAAGAAGAAGTGAATGTCTGTTATTTATATATTAGTAGTAGTCACAGGCAAAGTCACCATGTTTCCTCTTTACATGGCCCTCTTGGCCACACAAGTTCTACAACCAAAAGATATTTCACAAAGTCTTAAAAACACATTATTCTTCTAATTTGGGTTTCTGGAGGATCTGGAACTTGAAGACAGTGATGGAACAACAGGAGCTTCTAGGTCACTAGCTGTGACCAGCAGCCAATAAAGGGACAAGAAGCTTCACAGAAAGCAGAAGGTTCTTCCCCTTGTCAATGAGAAGCAGTTCGGCTTGCATGAAAAAAACACACCCAAGTATAAATGTAAGTCAAGCTCCTCTCGATTCAGGAAGCCTACAAGTTACCTTGCTCATTGGTGTAAGATACCCATAACGTTGCCAGACATGTTTTATAATTATGTGCTCATGGTGCTTGGTGCATGCCAGGCGAGCATGATCCAGACCAAAATCATGCCACATTACTTGGGCTGATGGCAAGGGAGCATCACGTTTCACAGGCCTTTAGGGAAAAGGTCATACTTTGGTTTATCAGAGCAACCCACCTCGCTGGCTGGCTTAAGAGAAGCCTTGCCTTTTGGAAAGTTCCATGACCAGCCATACCTTGCTCAGTCAGTAAATTTAAACCTGTAAAAAAGGCTAAATTTTGGGAATCTCCTGAACGTTAAAGTAAACAAGATCATTATGGATCACAAAAGAAGTGCCTTCAACCTTGGCTTCATTGTAAATTCAGAAGGTGTATGGCAATCGAGGCCCAGGTCTCCTATAATCAAGGAGTCAACTTATACGCCCTCCTCAGATGCAGAACCACAGAGACACCCATCTCCAACTGGGGATGGAACATCAAGGGTCATCAAGGCACGAAAGAATGGTCCTTGGTGAACCCACTCTATAGTGGCTCTATGTTTCCCAACAGCAATTTTAAGTATCAAAAGCTGGGCCACAGACCTGAACGTTCCCGTTCCTTGTGTTGCTACCCACCCATGTGCTGTGTTGCTAACATGGCCATTTCTGACAACACTCATGGACTGCTTAGGCACCTGCTGGTGCCGCGTCAAGCACCTCCATTCCCTCTGCTACCCAAGACTCTCTGTGCCAGCTCACACCCAGGGAAGGTATCAGACCACTCTCTTTTCCTGTTAGTCCTTTTCCCTTCTTTGCACCCTTTCCTAAGCGCTACCACAAACCATCGCTCAAGGCAAGTACCCATTGAGCTGACATTCAAGGAACCCTTCCCCCAGGAATACTGTCTTGGCTCCCTTGCCTTTCGTCCCTCCCTGGAAGTAGCTGAGGCCACCACTTAGCCCTCCGGGGTTGGATTTTCAAACCCCTTTTCTGCTTCTCCCCCCCCCCCATATTTTGAGTTTGTGTGTTTGCCCTTTAGTGTTTGCCCTGTCGGCACGGCTACACCAGTGATGGAAAGTTTGTTAGGATTGCGCTGTTAAGGTAAGTTTGCTATGGTGAGGCAAGTTCTCTGACCTTATTCTTTTAGTTCTTTTTAGCACTTCTCTTCCCAGTTTTGCAACATCAGTTTTATAATGTAAACATAAAACTGGATAAGGACACATGATGTGCAGAAAGGTGGTTGCCATTGTCCTGTTAATATTACAAGAAATAGCTGCTGCTCCTCCTCCTTGGTGGTCGTTTCTCTTCCCGAAAGCAACATTTTTTCCACTCTATAAAGTATTTTCTTTGAGCTCTGCCCAGCATTACAAACATGTCAAAGGCAGCTCAACCACTTCAAAGCCATTTGAAATATACTGGTCACAGATGATTTCTTCAAGATAATGTATTTTTAAACAGCGGCCTTCCTGCAATTATAAGGTTGACTTTCTTTTAACAAATCCATTTTTTGTAGATGGCATGTTTTATACAGGAGTAGTGAGCCAGAAAAGTATGAAATATATTCACAGTTTTGTTTAGAATGCTGGATAATGAAAAGCTGCATCCTAGGCTGTACGGTAGCTAGATGTTGGGCTCTAGACTTGCAACTCCAACAACATTTTCTTTTAAGAATAGGTGTGTGTATGTGGGGGGGGGGAGTGTTCAGTTCATGCTAACTACCTATTCAATCACCTTATCTGCAGATAGAAAAAAACATCCAAACGATATAATGCCTACTAAACATGTCACTTGATGAAGGATTTTTAAATTAATCATATGCTTTTTACCTGAGAAATTAATCAATTAAACATACAAACGTGCATATTAGGTAAAATTATATGCGCGCGCACACACACACACACACACACACACACACACACACACACACAGGTATTAATGCATTTGAAAGATAACTTACAATTTAAACCAGAGAAAGAATTCCTTGTTGGAAGAAAAAGTCAATTTCAATTATTTCTTTATTAATTCCCTATTATACAGCAAATGATAACCAAAGTAATTTAAAGACACAAACAAGTGTGTCTTGAAACTCACAGTTCCACCAATTTATTTATTTATTTGAAAACAATTCTATCCCACCTTTCTTGCTTGTAAGGCAACCCAAAGAGGCTTATAATAAAATAAAGTAAAACATCTAATAAAACAAAAACATACTGAACAGCATTAACAGACCCAAAATCCACAACTAAAGGGCTGAACTGAATATCCCCAGAACAGTTGCAATCACTACTCCCCTCCAAAAGATGAACAAAAAAGCCAAGGTTTCACAGATCTCCCGAAGAAGCATAAAGAAGGGGCCAACTGGGCCGACATGGCGAAAGTGTTCTACAAGGTTGGCACCAGCACCTAAAAGGTCCTGCTCCTCATGGATGACCCCCATATCTCTGAGGGCAAGGGCATATAGAAAAACATACAGGAAGGCACATATGGGAGGAGGCAGTCCTTAAGGTAATCAGGTCCCAAACCATTTGGGGCAGGGGTTCCCAAACTGTGCATCGTGACACCTTAGGGCATTGCAGCACAGGCACAGGGGCGTCATGAGATGTCCCCGGTAGCTCCTCCTACCTGTTCTCCTGGGCGCCTCCATCTTGGATGTCGCAAAATCTCACGAGAACCAAGATGGCAGCGCCCATATCTCACGAGATTTGGGTGCCGCCATCTTCGATATTGAGAGATTTCGTGAGATCCAAGATGATGGCGCCCAGGAGAACAGGTAGGAGGAGCTACCGGGAGAGTCGTGAGCCAGGAAGAAGAGGCTGCGGGGAGTCATGAGCCAACTAAGTTTGGGAAGCACTGATTTAGGGTTTTAAAGATCATAATCAACACCTTGAATTGGGTCCAGAAACAAACTGGTAACCAATGAAATAAACAAAGAATTGAGGTGATGTAATCACCCTGAGCAGCCCCCATTAACAATATGGCTTCTGCATTTTGGATTAAGTGGCGCTTCCAAATGCTTTTGTGGGCAGCCCCACATTGCAGCAGTCCAACAAGAGGTGACCAGAGCACAGATATCTGTATCTAGATTAGACCTCTCCAGGAAAGGCTGCACGTGGCAAGTCAGCCACACTAGATAAAACACATCATTTAGGCCACCTGGGGCTTCAGGAGAAACCTAAGATCAAAACGCACCCACAGACTGCAAGCTTGTTCTTTATGGGGGAGTGCAACTCTGTCAATGACAGGCTGAACACCATCTTCCATTTCAGTAACAGCTCCTTCATCTTATCAGTCTTAATATTTGCCCTAAAAAATTCCAAACCCTGAAGGTTCAAGCTTGCTGCCCCACTATGATGTGAAAATATACCATATTCCAGTGATCGTCCGGAGGGAGACGATCCCCTTAAGGGGAGTGGTGACCTGGCGGTGACGTCAGGATAGTGGTGACAGCACCACTGGGTTTGTGCCGCCACCGCCGCCAGGGGAAAAGTGGTTTTTCAGCCCTACCTGGGCGTCTTGCCGGACGCCCACTCCAGTGGGTGCGGGGAGCCTACTGACCCCTCCGCAGGCCTCCCCGCACCTCAAAACACATCCAGATCGCGATCATGACCATGGGTCATGATCTGGCTGCATTTTGAGGTGCTGGAAGGCCTGTGGAGGGGTCCACAGGGTCCCCCCGCACCCCCCAGAGGCCTGGCAAGACCCCCAGGTAGGGTTGAAAAATCACTTTTTACCCTGGCAGCAGCAGCACAATCCCGGAAGTGCCGTCCCCGCCAAACTACAAAGACTTACAGCAACCTTTACCTTCGGGTAAAGGTTGAAGATCACTGCCCGTTTCCAATCCTGGAACTTACGTTTTCAGGTGACACAAACAATGCAGAACCTATAGTGCCTGGACTGATGTGCTCAGGTCACCTGCTGTAGCTATCTGTTCTGTCAACTCACGTGCTCCTACTTAGCTTGTGGCATGCTGTAGTTTTGATTTCATGTGCATGTAGTTGTGTATGGAAAGCTCTGCTTTAAGGGAGATGGTTAAATCTTATGCCTTTCTGGACCTCTCCATAGGAATAGTTCTGTGAGAAACGAAGGAGAATGTGGATACCAATACTGCGAAGTCAGATTGCCCCTTTAACACAGAACCATGGAACTTCCTCCAGGCACAGACAATATTCACATTATCTTATCCAAACTGGTATCTTCCCATAATTGACAACAATGCTTACCATTCTTGCATTCTTTTCTCAAGCTCTGGCAGCAAGAATTGACTGTGGAACTGATTTATGGATGAAATGTTGGAAAAGATTTTATTAACAACTTCAGCAGGAAATGAACCCCTGTTCGCTTCGTCCATCAGTTTACAATAAAACACCTGCAAAGGGTGGAGAGGAGAGTCAGCCACAAAACACACATTCCTGCTTCCTCAAGTGACATAGGGCAACTTTAAAAAAAACAAAACCTCTGCAGTACATTCTGAAATATTTTTATAGTATATTTGTATTATATACATTTAATAAATATATGTTTAAAAAACAAAACCTCTTAACAGTTTATAAATACAATACTTTGCAGCAAATTAAAATTCTGCTTTCATTATAACGATGATGAATATTTATATACTGCTTTTCATCAAAAAAGTTCAAAGTGGTTTACACAGGAAAATCAAATAACTGGCTCCCTGTCCCAAAAGGGCTGGTCCTCTCTTCACTTACTTGGATCCAACAGAATTGCTTCTCTTATCTTGTCTTACACTTTCTTCCAGAAAACAAAGTGAAAGTAGGGAAACTCTTAATTGTCACACTGGCCAACTGTCCTCTGGTGGTATTGGCAGGCATTCTTCTGTATCTGCTCACCTGTCTCTCCTTTTCTGCCTTCCCTTCAGTAATTTGCTTCCTTATCACCTTCTTAAATCATTTTTTTCTATTTATCCACATTTTACACTAGCAACTCATCCTCCATCACACTAACCATTTTCTATCTTCTTATTCATCTTTACTATGCAGATTACGAGTGATAGATACAACAGTTATTTGCTCTTCTATGTCAACTTGTACAGCAGTTTCTTAACTCCAAATATCACCATAAAGGTACCATACAGAGATATACCGGTAGATAACATCCACATCCTAACTACTGAGAAAATAAAACTACCGTATTGTCCCGAGTATAAGACGCACCTGATTATAAGACGCACCCTTAAAGTTTGGTGCTATTAAAAAATTTTAATTAAATCACTGGCATTAAATTGCAACAGCCTGATTATAAGACGCACCCCTAGTTTAAAAACTTAAATTAGGAGAAAAAAGTGAGTCTTATACTCAGACCAATACGGTATTAGCTGTCTGCAAACCAACATTCCAGCTTCTATGTGCAAATACAATCTGGATGAAGGACCAGGGGCAGGAGCAAAATATGGAGAGGCAGGGAGACTAAGCAGCTAAGAGAAGCCATGAGAAATCAAAGCTATAATAAAGTCAGGAAGGAGTCCATAGGCAGGGATTCTATGGTAAAAAGAGTGCGGGGGGTAGGCAGTAGGCTGAGAAACAGGGATCAAAGAGAAAGATAATGCAAGGGAACAGTGAATTGAGGACAGGAGGGCCAGAGAGACAGTGAGGCCAGGGCCAGACTCAAGGGATGAAGGAAATGGAGCGGGGCAGTCAGAAAAGGAGGACAGCTAGGCAGAGTTCTTGTATTTTGTATTCAGAGTACATTCAAAACAAACATTCACACGAAGTGCAATCAGAAAAATGGACTACTTTGAACTAAACTGAATTTATAATCCAATGACCTAGAAGGGTGGGAAATTAGCCATACAATGAGTGAAGATGAGGAACACTCCTAGTAGATGGGCAACTGGCAACACATGATGAAAAATGAGCAGACATTGGAGATGAAAAATGTTTTACCATAGGAGGAAAAAACTCAAAAGGGTACTGAGTCAGGAGAGCAGAATCGGAGTTTGTGGGCTGTATGACATTTAAATGGCAAGTATAATTTTTGGCTATGCAGCCTAGCAGGGTTCCATCATTCTAGCAGAGGATGTGAGTAATCATTCATTTGATTAAGTCAGTCATCATCATACGCACTGAGAGGTTAAAATGAAACGTGTTTCATTTCTAAGTTGCAAATTCAAGCTGCCTCAACACCAGTAGTGAGCAAATGTTAAATTGCAAGAGGGAGGGAATGGTCCCTACCAGAGGCATGAGATACCAGCAAAGGAAGGAATTAATCTGGCACACCTATACAGCACTAGGACTATAAAATGGTGTTTGGTCAGGGTTTTCTAAAAGTGCTGGCTGTGATCTTTCCAGGACTGCTGAAAGAGAAAGGGCAAGGGGAGAAAGGGCAAAAGGCTATGAGAGCATATGTACCTTGACCTGAAACAGGAAGAGTAAACGAATAAAAGATCTTTACACATCTTAATTTACTATAAGGGGGAAAAGGTGAAAGAATCAGCAACAGGAAGTCAACCTATGTAAAAGGAGCCTGTCCATGTACAAGGGAGTAAACGTGAGGTTCTATTGGTGCTCATCACAGGCTAACTCAAAGTAGGCTCTGTGGCCAAACAAGGTTTCCTATGCCTAACCCCCAAGAGGTACAGTACATTTTGTACCGGTTTTCTCTTATTTTATATTCACTTTTGACTACAAAGAGAGGGGGGGGGGAAAAACACTCTTACCTGGTCCAAGAGAGCAAGTCTGCTGACATAAGCCCTTTCTGTGTGCAAAAGCTCGCTGGCAATTTTGTAACATTTCTGTTCATTTGTCTCCTAGAAATACATGCAAATATTCTCTTCAGAATAAAGAAATTACATTGTAACTATGACACTTTTGCTGCAGTTGCATAACTATCCATGTTTGCATTTATCAGTTAACATCCTTCTTCTACCCAAGCCCAATTACTGGAAACCAGACAAAAGGAACAGCAGAGCTTGAGAAGCCAGAGAACTTGAGAAGCCAGAGAACTACGCTCCTCCTTGAGAGAGTATTTCAAGGAGGCAAAATGAAAGGGTTGTAAAATACATTATAAACGCAGCTTCGGTGATCTAACATAGTGGACAACCTGCAACCCTCACAGCGCAATCCTAACCAACTTTCCAGCGCTGATGCAGCTATACCAACAGGGCGCACACTGCATTTTGTGGTGTAGGGTAAGGGCAATCACAAAGGCCTCTTCAAGGTGAGAGAACATTTGTTCCTTAACTTTGGGGATGCATTGCAGCTACACCGGCCCTGTAAAGTTGGTTAGGATTGCGCTGTCAGTCTGCTTCATGGAAAGCTAGGCAGCAATGGGGGATATAGTAATATTTAGTCACATCCTAGGAGAAATTCCGTGACACCCCAAGTATACCAAAAATTCAGGGGGAGTTTAAACAGCACTTTAATCTGAAGAGGGCAAATTACCAAATTACTTCTGAATTGTAGTCAAAGACTGGAAAGCACTTTGCATGCTAAAAATTCTATATAAACTCAGTAATCAAATTGTGGGGATGCACCAGGTTCCCTTAACTTTTGTGCCAAATCCTTATCTACTGTTTTTAAAAGGCTATGGGAAGGGGACATAGTGGATTTCATTACAACCCCCATGGCAATTCTCCCCCCCCCCCATAATTTGAACACTGAATTAGCATGCAGGAGCAAAAAGCCCACACTCCTTACGGCCAAAATAATGACTGACAGATGGAGGGGTGGGAGAGAACGACAATCCATACTGTCTCTAGTCTAACCACCACCAAACTAACTTGGATCAGGGCAGCAGCATACTGGCAACCGGGGGGGGGGGGGGAGAGCCTCTTCCCCACATGGTAACCCCAATCTAAATAGCTTCCACAGAGCCTTTATTAGCTCTGGAGGGGAAAACCTATAGGCACAGTACAGCTGCTCATTTGGTTCCCCTCTTTGCAGCCAACAGCAGCTCCAGGGTGGCAATCTGCACTATGGAATCAGCTTAGGCACCCTCCCCAATGATGTCTGGAGAAGTATTTCCAATGCCATGTCTGCTTTGGCTCTTAGTGTGCCTCTGCTTGTTCCTTATAAATATGCAAAGTGGCTGCGCATCATTTTCTCTTTTTATTATATTGTCTGATCAGCTGAGGAAGGGCACTTGGCTGAAGCTCTGCAGCATCGCCACACTATACATGCCAAGAAAAGACAAGACATACAGTCACTTCACATGGGAAGCATTTAGTGGGTAACATGTACCTGCTTCACATGTACCTGCTTCCTGTGCATTTGAAATAATAAGCTGACGCTACAGACACAGGCATTTCAGAGGCTGTCTTACATCAGCATATGTTCCCTAGCATCTGCTTTTGAAAATGCTTGCAGGAATTGCACTTTCCTTAAATACGCTTTTCTTTAAAGGCACATTCAGTAAGGTTGAGGTTGAGTGTATCACTGTAACCTGCTTCTAATCTTAAGGGTTTATTACTTAATACTCTGCTAGATAAATTAAAATTAGCTACTGAATGATTTTCTGAAGGGAAAAGGGAAACCAAAATCTTTATGAAGACACTAAATCTTTTCGCAAATCCTAAGTTTCCAGAACTCTCCTCATGGCTGCAGCTACACCCCTTACACCAGGCCTGACAAGGTAAGTGTCTGGTGCCTGCTGGACGTGGATTTTTATTTTGATCTCTGTGCAAGACAAACAGTCATTTCTGAGCTTTTCACAATGACTCAAAATGACTGTAGACAGGGAAATGAAAAAGGAAACGAACAAGTTCGTTGTGGACATAGAGAACTACTTCCATTTATCTGTATGCTCAGAGGACTGTAGAAGTGCTATTTTTCCTCTATGGATGTGCTTTGAAATGATTCTATAGAAGCAAACACAGGGAAAATAGTACATTGGAATTTAAAAAAAAAGAAGCTCTGGAAGAAAAGATCTGCAGTTGGGATCAGCCAGCAGCTGCATTATTCTTTAAAACTCTTTAAGATAGGGTAGTTACTGACTTTCAAAAGGTAGTCAGTAACTATATTAAGAAGCCCCCCCCCCCAAAAAAAATGAGAACTTCGCACTTGAATCCTTATCCTGCTTCCTAGTTTTTAAGACACAGTATAGGTTTTTCTCAAATTAGGAAATGTGTGCCGGGGGGGGGGGGGACGGGTCAAAATCGGACAGCGCTTCCAGGATTCCGCCCCCATGAAAAATAAAGGGGTCCCCCCCACTCACAGGTCACCATCACCACGGGTCACCACTCCCCTTAAGGGGGTAGTGACCGATTACTGGGGCGTTGCGACGCCTCAGTTTGGGAACTGCTGGAATAGTAAATATCGGAGTGTTTCTCATTCCTCTGGTACACTGTCTACCCTGTAGAACATACCAGTGTCAGGGTGGGCAGTGGGCAGGTTGGGTACTTGCTGAGAGCCCCTGAAGCCTCAGTACTGGTGGAACTGGTAATGCCCCAATGTGCCATCAAAGGTGGGCAAGGGGTGCCATGGGGGAAAGTGCAAGGTTTGCCTCAGGGTTCCAGAAACATGGCACTGGCACTGATCAGTCTTCCTGGTTTCTATTTGGTGCCCTTTACACCTTAAAGCTCCTCTGCGGGAGCACCGTTTCCAGGAGAATTACCCCTGCTGCAGAATGACCCCTGCTGCAATCAGCTTTGCCCATGCGGGTGCTGGCCATTAAATTAAATATCCAGCTGTATTTCAGGATGAACCCAGGGACAAGTTGTTCCCATGAGGGGCTGTAATGCACACAGTGCATCTTAGACTCTCGTTATTTGAGGCAGGCCACATGACACAACATCATCATCCAGAAGGTGAGAAGCTCAGACAGAACCACTTCCTTTAATTATCTTCTCCAGGTGTTTGCCAATTTCCTTCCTATATAATAATTGTACCACCCCTCTGCAGCCTCTGCCTTTTCCTGTAAATTATCGCCAACACCTGTTTCATCATTTGGATGTCCTTCCTGTGTAGGTTGGCATTCAGCACAATGTACTGATGTGGATACACAGAGGTGAAGAAAAGGTCTGAACAAGGAAACCCTCTCGGAATGGGAGCACGCTGGAGCATCCACACAAGCAAGAGGCCTCTGAATCTGAGCCAGGCTGTCCCTTTGGAAACTCCCACAGGAAGTCTTCCTCAGCAGAACTGCTTCCCCACCCAAATTAACCACCACAGGACTTGCACCCTTCTCCAGTCTTCATTGTGATAGATTTCTTCAGAGCACCTTGTAGAAGCAGAACGTGAAGTCCTAAACACTGGCTCACATACCTTTGCTAGCAAAAGACAGAACCATTGTACAAACAACACTTTTATGATGACACAATTTTTTTTTAAAAAAAGGGATTTCATACAGTCTAGTGAAGCATACCATTACACTCCTTGCTCTTTAGGAAGCATTATTCAGGTTGGAATGAGCCTAAGAAGTGTTTAAGGTTTCAAAACAAATGGCCTATAGAGGCTTCTCAATGTGAATGCTACAGAAGAAGCACGGCCTTACCTTCGTTTCCACATGCTGGTCTTCTTTAATGTGCTCCTCAACCTGTTTATCCTCTGTATTGGTAATCATGTCTATGGTTTCTTTTCCAGATGGGAACGTGTCCGCACTTGGCATCCGGCAGCAGCTATCGGTTGTTTGTCCTGTGCAGGCCACTGTACCTTGCAGTGAGTCTGTACTAGTGCGGTCTCTTTCTCCATTTACCAAGCTGCTGTCAAACAAAGTATTGTCATTTTGAATGGCCGTACTGGCATTATGAACTGGCAACGTGCTGTCCCTGCATTCCAACTGATTCTGTGCTACTACTCCATTGGCTGTGCGATTCTGTACATCCTGAGATTGATCTGTATTATGTCCCTGCTTTTGTAGTGGGTGTTGGGTGAGGAATTTTGGCTGAGGTGATGATGCTGACCCATGCTTTCCTTGAGATTTAGCAACATTGAGAACAGAGGGTTCTTTCTTCAGCTCGCTAGGACTGGATGGGCTAAGGAGAATGAAAGACAGACAATGAAAGCCAATGCATATTACATAAACATTTATCTGAACAGAATATAAAACACCACCTCTTTGCTAACAAAAGCAATGACAACAGAGAAAAGTTGAACAAACATTAGCCACACAGATACACAATGAATGGTGAGCATCTCACAACAATGGCTGTAATCATATGCACACTTACTTGAGATTTCCTTGGGTGTGAGTAACCCCCACTAAAATCAAACCACTCCAGCCAGTGTCTTTTGCTGTCTATTAAGGGTTAAATTAGACCGAGACAACCAGCAGACCTTGCATCGGGTTCACTGAAACCTATGTCTTCCCTAGTCACATATGAAATGTGGGGAGGGAATGTCTGTTCAATTCTTAGAGCAAAGAAGAGACTTCTGGGTGAGGAAATCTGAATCATCCCTGTACTAACCACACACCTCCTTGTAGTTTCTTATGTTGAGTGTTCTCAGCCAGCAGAAACGTCAGAGCCTGTTTGGCTCTGGAAAAGGAACATCAGAAAAGAGGCAGCGATGAGATGAGGGTTTAGCACCTTACTCACCCCTTTTACTCTTGATTGTTCCTCCCTCAACCTACACAGACAAGGGTTTAACAAACCATTCTGCTGCCATCACAGGTACTTTAAGCCTCAACGCGCAGAGTGTACAAGAAAAACCCAACCCTCTTTCTTGTCCCGACACTCTCAACAAGAGGTCAACACTAATGGAGACCTGCACCCATTTTTCCACAGCCTGCATGTATGTTTGCTTCAGCTTTTTTATTAATTAACTTTACATACTCTCTTCTTGGAATAATAACTGCTTTGGATTTTAAACATTGCTTTTCAATGTATATGTTGCTGACTCTTTCCAATACTTTTCCACATGTTTATTTAATTTAAAGTTCTTTTTTGTAATCTACATTAAACAAACTCATCAATTGTTCATCCCAAAACGTTAATCATTTTACAGCCCAATCCTATGTAACTATCCGGCGGGTGGCCCAAGGCCGACCGCCGAATCCCATGCTCGCTCCAGGCCGCTCTGGAGTGGCCCAGAGGTCTACTTAGGGAAAGGGGACATTCGTCCCCTTGCCCCGGTGTAGAGCTGGGAAGGCCCAATGGGCCTCCTCAGATTTCCACCAGCTAAATAGCTGGCGGAAGAGGAGGTAGTGTAATGGTCGAGCCGGCCCGGCGGGAGACGGGGATATGGAAGACACCATCCCCGCCCCCTCCCGGGCGGCTCGGCCACTGGCCCCCCCCTCCTCATCGCCCAGACCACATCCGCGTCCACCGGGGGATCTCTTACCTGCCTCCGGCAGCCATGAGGATGTACCGGTGGCAGAGTAAGGGCTGCTGACCTAGCACCGGCGGCCCTTACTCTAGAGTCATCGCAAGCATGCCTTATGGCACGTTTGTGACAGCTTAGGGCAGCAGAGCACTCGCTCCGCCACCCTATACCTCCAGTGGATTGCACTCTTACTTGGATTTATGAAGTACAGTATTGCCCCTTTTATAGTACTGTGCTCTATTTGTACCTCACTCTAGAAAATTGGTATCTTGTTCAGTTAGAGACTGCCCTCTCTCACACCAAGTCTACTACACTGTGAACAGTTAGCTACAATTCCTCCCAATATATCTGCCAGTCACACAAACTGTTGGTGTCTCAACATTCTAATCTTTGCCCAAGTTTCCTTATCCATTTGCTTTTTGTGCAGCTGCTCATTTTCTCTCTTCTCTATACTGTTCAATTAATTTATTCCTCTTAGAAAATTCAGAAATGCAGATGTGAACACTCTGCCAGTGTTCAAAAGGTCTCTACTATTTACTCTCTTTTTTTCAACATGCAAACTGTTTTAAGTATTATCATCAAATGACAGTCACATGGAATATAGTTCCTGGAGTTGGCGGAGCAGAAAATGTTTTAATTTTGCTCAGCCTCAGATATTTTAAATGTTACCTTCTCCTACAACAACTGCACCTTTCCTCCTTACACTTGTCCACAGCCCTCAAGTGCCATTAGATCCTCCAGCTGCAAACACATGACCCAATGCCCCCATTTTTAGCTTTTTAAAAATAATGCAGGTTCATGTTTAAAAATCCACAATTTTGCTGCATACCCGCAACATTCCCTCCTCCCAAGAGATCTAACTCCTGCTTTATCCCCAAGTCTGGTTTAATGCACATGGTACATTCTCTTTAAAAACAGGGGAAATTGTACATACCTCTTATCTTCCTCTTTAGCACCATTCTTTTCAATATTCCGGGTCAAACACATTTTTGTTGTTAAAATAATCTCCTTGACCTATCTGATCACTAAGGCAACCACCTCCTTTGTAGTGTTTTCCTCTTTCACAGTAAAAGAGGCTTCCTTAGGATATACTGCTTATTTTCCATTTTTTTCCTACTGAAAGTCTAGTTTTATTTTGGACAACCACCTTGTTGCTTCCTTCTCTTTCCTTGCAGATGGGACTAGTTCTGTGTAAGCGTACATGCTCTGCATGCAAAGTCCCAGATTTAGTCCCTGGCATTCCCAGGAAGGGTTGGGAAAAGACCCGTCTCTGCCTGGAATCCTGGAGAGCCACTGCCATTCAGTGTGAAGACAATACTGAGCTAGACGGCCCAATGGTCTGACTCAGCAGAAGGCAACTCCCTATATCTCCTCTATGGAGGTGGAAACTGTCATAGCAGCCCTTATCACATCCAAGTGATATGTGCTGATTCAAGAGAGGTGGGCGGACAAGTCAATGGCAGGCTGGAAACCATTCGTAACCTGCATTGCCTCCCAGCAATGCAAAAATTAGCTAGGAAGCTCTACTATGTACATGCAGCATATTTCCAGATAACCACTTGCTTGTTTTGGAGGGGGGTAACCCTGGCTGCTGTTCGAAATATTGTTCGAACCCTGTTCGAACCCTGGCTGCTGTTCGAAATATTGTTTTGTAAATGGGGCTGTGTGACACTCAACTACTGGCCTTGCACAAAGAGGGAGTGCACAGCTAAAAAGGTAAAGGTGGCAGAATGGTGCAGGAGATGCAGTAGCCAGAGTTTTTAATTGGGCCCTTCTTGACAAGGATTGGTGTACTATAAGGAAAGAAGAGAACAGAAGACGTAGATACACATGGATGCAGGGGCTGGGCATGTACTGTATTATATAAGTACGACCCAACAAACCATATCTGGCACACAAAGGCTCCTAGCAAGGGATGCGAATAACTACGGTAATGACAAGACTACAGGTTTTCCAACCTATTTTTCCTACAAGGGCCAGGCTTCCCTCAGAGGTGCTGCTTTGTCTGCTTCTGATGCCCAGATGACCCAACTATAAGCTTGTGCTACCAGGTCTAGCAGAATTTCCACATGGAAAATCACAAGGACAAATGAAAGGAAATGGAGGTTGTGAGGGTCGTTTCACTTTGGGTTACAGACAATTAGTCTAGCACAGGGGTGGCCAACCTTCCACCATTAGGGCCTCTGCGTTCTTAAGAGTTGTGTAGAAGACAGAATCTTGGCAGCTGCAATTGCTGCTGCTGCTGTTGCTAAAGCAGCTGCACCTGCTGAAATGCCCTCACCTATACACACATTAAAGGGCCAGGAGCATTCATGTTGAAAGGTTTGACACCCCTGGTCTAGCATATGGATATCCTTGTAGAATTAATCTGTATCCTTGCTGAATGCAGAAGACAAAGGATTGAAATATAAATCTGGTATTCTGGATCGTTCTGAATGTCTTTGTCCCCAAACCCTACATATTCGTTTATCAACAAATTGCTGGCCTGGTCCAGTCAATAAGCTAGCATGTTGTCTCTCTTAACACACTTAGAACCGAACACAGCAACAACTGTCAATGCTCTCTAAAGGTAGAAGATACAGTCAGTTCTCACTACCCACTCATTTGCTATCTGATTATTCGCAAGGAGCAGAATTGCCACCTACCAATCTGAATTTGCAGTCTGTTCTTGGCTCTCTGCGCCTGTTTACTGCATCTGTGGGCATTCTAAAGCTCTCTGCAAGCCTCCTGAAGCAATTTGCAGCAGCCATTTTCAGCCCTATCCTTCCCATTGTAAAGCTCTTCCCTGTATATGGTGGGCATTAGGACCTCTTGACAGCCATTCTGACACTATTGTGGCCAATTAGAGCTCTCTGTAGCCTCCTGAAGCCATTGGGGTGGCCATTCTCGCACCATTCTTAAGGTACTGGGAAACTTTGAGCTTGGGAAAGGGCTGTAACTTAGTGGGAGAGCTCCTGCTTTGCATGCAGAAAAGGTTCCAGGTTCAGTTACTGGCAGCATCTCCAGGTAGAGATGGGAAAGACTCCTCTTTCTGGTTATTTTAGAAATCCATGCCAAGCAGGAACTTAGCAGGGGAGTGAAGCTTTTTCTGAGTGATAGGCAAAGCTTTGCCGGCTGAATTTCTGCCTGCCAAGCCACTACGTAAGGGGTAATCCTTGCCCCCTCCCCCAAAAAAATTGGAGAGAGTATGTGCTGTGTTGGTTTTGCTGCTACAGACTATGAGTGTGTTCAGATGTGATGCTAAACTCTGGTGTAGGAAGCATCAACAACAGGACTCTCACAGTAGCTTATAATAATGCACTGCAACCAGTTTAGTCCTGGGCTACCATCACCCAGCCCATAGACATTCCCTGGTGAAGAGGGTCCCCTGGAACCTAACCCCATTTTTCACATCGGCTCAATGATTTGGTATCTGCTAATTCGGTATCCACTAAGTTTTCCAGGAACCTAACCCTAGCGGATAACAAGAACTGACTGAATAGCATTTCCTCATTCTTTTCACTTCACTTATTCTGCTTTTATTCTGTAGCCTCTGAAGAAAAAATAAACATGTTTACCTGCCTCCTTCAAAATGACTGATGAGATCGGACACTTTACTACTTTTTTCTTTAGATACACAAGAAGAGGTAGGTGTAACTTCCTCCATTCTTGGCTTCGAAGGATATAAAGCTTTATGTCTAGGGGTTTGGCGTCCGATGGATGACTGTGAATTATGGAGATGCAATGGCTTTGGAGGCACTGTGAAGAAAAACAAACACATGCTAAACTATACACTGTATGCCACACAAATAGATATTTCACATTTCAGTCCTGTTCAAAACTGGGACATCCAAATGCTCTATGAAATTGTTCAAGCCCTCCACAAAATCTACAGATTTCTTAGATTCTTGTTTTTGATCTTCAGCTCTACACAGCTGTCCAGTTCCCCTGCAGAGCTTTGTCATGATTTTAAAAAGCTTTCTACTTCAATTCCCATTGCCCTTCATCTCCTCAATTGTTCAAGAGGGATGAAAGGGCCATACAGGCAAGGGAAAAAAAGGGAGAAAAATTGCTGTGTGTCCAGCCTTCACAACTTCACCAGGACATATGCAGCAATAAGCACAAGGCTAATTAACATAACCAGCAAATGACCCTGTTAAAGTCCATCCTTCTTACTGCTGGGGGAGGGGGTAGTATGAAAAAGTGGTGAGAGACTTTGGCAAGACAAAACAAACAACAGCCTTACACTGCTCAGCAAAAATATGAGTGTGAAGCTGGAATGAATGGGCATTGTTGCGCTAGGGCAAATAATTATTGGCGCTAGGGCCAATAATTTTATGACCATATATACTGTATGTGCAAGTAGCTATTAAAAGAGTTCCTAAGCACACTGCAGCTCAAGTAAACAAGTCCATCAAGCAGAGTTAAAAACACAGGATGTTAAAAAAAACCAGTGTTGACAACAACTCTTGATTATTTTTTTAACAACATCCCAGTGGAATCACCATTTCTTTCTGTAATTAGACTATGGATTCAGTTGTCAAGTCATCTTACTCCTTGCGCTAACAAAAATCTTCTGAAAAGTCAGAGGAAACATAACAAGGGACTACTGAAAAGAACAATATCACTGTCACTCTATTTTTGCAGGGACTGCTGTAATTGCTTATTATAGCTGCATTGTTGCTCAGTGTTTCTGGAACCCGCTCAAACATCCACCTGCTTGTTGCCAGGGTCTCTGAGCAGTTTCCGCCTCCACTTTTTCCCTAGAATTGACAGGCAGATCGAGGCCAGTGAACATCAGATAATTGCCACAAATTGAAAAGCCAGTTAATGGAGATGATAAAACTGTTACAGGGAGAGGGAGAAATCAGGACCAACTGGTTGGGGGGAGGGGAAAGAGGCCACAGCTGAATGGAAGCTGTAGCTTAAAATTGCACCACAGAAGGTATCCCGAGTAGGGAGAGTAACATAAAAAGCAACCTTCCCCAGGAGATGCTAAAAATGAAAGAATTAACCCTGCTAAGCTGAATAAGCACAATGAGTATATGATTAGCAAAATGCAACTCCCACCCACCCCCAAAACACACACACACACACCCCTGCAGAATACTGTATGTGCAGGATTACAGTCACAGCATCTGAGCTAGGCAACACTGCTTAACCATTTCGGCAATGTCAGTGAAAAGAAAGGAAAACTGTCCATCTAGGTAAAACAGGGCTTCCAAAATGACTGATAGCCAAGGCATCCTTTTTCGTGAATTATGGCGTACTTCTCTTACACTTCAAAAAGGTGTAACTGTTAGAATTTATTTTAATTATTGAATTTAGATCCCACCCTTCAAGTTAAAAGCCTCTCTTATTTCTAACAAGGAAGAACAGCAAACTGTCTCGCCTGCT
This sequence comes from Plestiodon gilberti rubricaudatus, assembly GCA_026170595.1. NCBI lineage: Eukaryota > Metazoa > Chordata > Lepidosauria > Squamata > Scincidae > Plestiodon > Plestiodon gilberti. Next base: position 116,226,432 of record JANXHW010000005.1, read on the forward strand.
GTTTCGATTTCTCTATTTTCTCACATTATGAAACTGCATCTTCTAGGAGTCTGGTTAGAAAAACCTTTTGATTTCAAACCAAATAACCCACCATGACTCTGCGTTCCGTATTCCAAGGTCATGCCTCGTCATATACACGTGACTCGCCTCTACACACAAAGTAAATGTTCATTGTGTGTTTAATCTGAAAATAAGGAACAAAGGTCTTGGTCTTGGAAAACTTGGCTTAAAACATCAGGAACTTTTGGCTCCAAAACTCTTATTGATGCTTTTGGCTAGTGTCCTTAGGCAGCAATAACCAACATTTTCAAAGTTTAGGCAATTTGTTTAAAATGGTAGCAAACCATCACTACAAATTGTTAACACAAGACTGAACACTGCATTTGATTCTTTTTCTGGGATTTATTCAACCATGCTTGGGACTCAAGAATGCTATACTGTACAATGGTGAATTGGTTCCCAAAGATTTAGGCTGCTTTTCAGGAGAAAAGTATCAAGTAGCACTCAGCAAAATCAGGTCAGAGTCCATTGTTGGTTTTCTGTACAAATTCTGAGCAGCAGAGACAGACTTCCACTCCATTAAAGGCAGACATATGAATGTACAGAATAACCAAAAGAAAGCATTTCAAGTTTTCCTTCATTAGCAAGTTAGAGGAGCATTTCTTACTCCAAAGAAGCTATATGGTCTGGCTCAGGGCTGTGGTCAGATTTCCTGTCCTATCACATCATGTTTATGATTAGTAAGTCTGGAACACAAACTCTCCAATAATGTTTAGAAACTGTTTTTTGCTTGGCTGAAAAATATACAGTATCCACTGTAAAACTTAAAAACAAGAATTTAGAACAGGGGTTCTTAACCAGTGGTACTAGTACCACCAGTGGTACTTCGGCCGACTGCTGATGGTACTCGGGACAGCTGGACTGCTGAAACTCCGCTCTAACGAGGCATTTTCGGTGACGTGTTTTCGTTCCCAAGAGGCTCCTGCCTATGGCTAAGTCTCTCGGGAACACTGAGAAGGAAACCCCCCCCCCCAGAGCCTCCTACCTGCGTTTTCTGGCCTCTAAAAACCCAGAAGTAACTGGTGATGATACACCCCCTCGCGATACAGCACAAGTCCTATTGGCGTGGCTTCATCCCCGCATGGGGAATTACATAACACTGGGCTGTAAGTCACCTTAATTTCCATGACATACAAGTAGTAAAGACTTTGCAAAGTCTCGTACATTATGCTGGATTTACAAATGAGGCTCCACGCATTCAAATTTTATGTTGGTTTTTCAGTTCAACACTGGATTTGGAAGAGATGTGTCCAGGCAGAAATTCAATAGATGAAGCTTCCTCATCACTTGCAAGAGAAATACCTGGTGAAAGTCTGCCTGATGCATTACTACAAGGTGCAGTGCTTTCCCAAAGTGCTACCTAGTACTATAAATAAAAGTCAGGCAGAAATTATAATCACTTGCCACAAATGGACTGCTAAGAGAATGTGACATTAATACCACACATTATATGTGCATCCATATAGCATCCAGCTGTGATCCTCAAGTAACCTGCACTAGATTCTAGAGGCACTTTCAGCCCTGGAAAGTTGTCCAGGTTGACACCAACTGCTTGCACCTCAGCCACAAGTACTATCTGCAACTGGAGGAATTATAGACTGCTGGATCAATTCTTTGATTCCTTCAAAACATTTAAGAGGAACTTTTTTTCCCCAACACCATATTGATAGCATGACTGCAAATGGAAGAGATTTCATAGTCATTGCCACTTATTCTGTCAATTGCTCTGTGGAACTCAATGATACTGGATATAGTAAAGATGTATCTTTTGATTACATTCAAGAAGAAAGCAAATTGATGTGGCGTCTGACTGAAAGTGGAGGGACAGAAGAGAGTATTGAATAACAAGAGTTGCAGCAGCCAACTCCCCCAGTTATGGATGGGCCATAGGTCAGTAGTGGAGTGCATGGTTTACATGCAAGAGGTCCCAGATATGGGGCAACTTCCACATGCTGGACACGGGGGGGGGGGGGGAATGTATCATCAGGTCACCTGAGTAGACCTTCTTGCTTTTGACCCCTCTTTGTCCAAAGGAAGGGGTGTGGCCCCCTGACCCTGTTTCCTTCTTCTTCACCCTTCTCTAATCACTTTCTTCTCCTGATGCCCACGAGGAAGGATGATGCCAACGCTGCTCCAGCAGCCCAGTGGCCATCTTACAGCAGACCTCATGCAGGAAGCCCCCAGCTCTAGGGGGGCTTCATCCTTTAAGTTAGAGCAACCTCTGATCTTAATCAGATGCTGTGTAAATATGAACATGAAACTGTGAGTAAATTTTTCTCTTTCTTTTTGAAACTTCAATCAGCCTGTGCCTCGTGTTTTTATCTAGCTAAGTAGCAAAGCAAGTCTGCCTGGGTGGGGGAGGAACTCGGAGATTAAAGATACTTCCAACAGTCTCCATGTTGGATAGAGAGAAACCCTAAAGTATTGCTACCAGTGAGTCTCGACAACACTAAACTGGATGTATCAGTGGTCTCACTTGGCACAAGGCAGCTTCCCACTTTCCTAATGAGAGCTAAGCCAACTCACACACACTTTCACGTCCACTCCAAAAGCATCCGGATGATTTGGTGTTTGTGGGGGAGCAAATATATCCCCCCAAATGCCTAGGCAACGGGGCAACATTTCCTGTCTTCTTGTTCTGCATTAGCAGGGAAGGATATGCAGGCAGACAGAAAATATGCAGCAAGGAAGAGGTAGAGATCTTTCCTCCAGGTTGAGGATCAAGAAAGTCCTTGGACTGTCATTAGTCAAACAGAGAGAAAAGACAGGTTTGCCGGTGAAGGGATAGCAGCAGAAGCTGCTGCTCCTGCAGAATTTCTGCCTGGACATTATAAAGGTTTATGGTTCACTTGAGGAATTATTGGCTCACTCATTCCTTCACTTGAGGAATGCATTGTGTCTAGCAGAGTTCCATCAGGCAGATTTTCATCAGGTATATCTCTCAAGTTGTAACAGCGTGAAATGGAGGGGGGGAAATCTCTATGCACTCTCTCAATGCTACAAATAATTTTATAATCCTCTATTGTGTAGTCACTCAATAACTGCAACAAGTTAAACAGCTACACAAACCCAACACCTCAGACAATGCTATCATACTGCAAACATCTAACTCTGAGCTGCTAAGTAATAGGACAGAGCAGGATTTCCGAAATTCCTGATAGTAAAGACAAACTTTCTTCTGCATTAGTACTGGACGTACACTTTCACCTTATTATCCCCAAAGGCTTACGTTTAGAATTTGTAAGAGCCAAAAATTGTGTAGCCGTCAGAGCTCATGTTTCTGCATGTCCATCTTTCTAATACAAATGTACAGGCTAGACATCAGGTAGAGGCTAACAACATGCACACTCCTGCACATCAGCAAGAGACCACTTCATACTCCCAGAGACACATCCCTGGACCCAATCAGCTTTCAGCCCTCTCTGCCTCCATTCCAATCTGAGTCTCACTCAGTCTTTAAGGCTGCAAACTTCCGTTCACTTATCCACCACCTTAATGCACACTTTGCTGGCCTTCCATATTCCAAGAGCTCAGTAGGCCTCACCATTCAGGGATATCTCCGGGCTTTCGGGAACCAGTAGTTTGCCCAACAAAGAGAGGGCCCCACCCACCAGCCTTTGTAAGAGTACAGTACAGTACTACTATTTTATAAAACATTCATAATTCTACTAAACAATACATATTGGTTAATTTTACACAAGTGAGCAACTTCTTAGCTGGTGCTCAGGCTATTTAAACGTGCCTTTGCAAATGATGTGAACAATTTTATTTGTGCCCCAAATGCACCATGTTTGGCTATAGCAACCCACTCTGCCTAAGGGGATCAGAACAAGCAGGGCTAGTGTCAGGGGTTAGACAGGTTGGGCACTGGCCGGGCACCCATGTTCATCAGAGGGCCCACCTGGCCAAGCCAACAGCTGAACCTTCAGTACCAGTGGCACCAACTAATACATCATCAAGGGGCACGAACACTGGAGGCCCAGCACAGGAGCTTGGTCCCAGGGCCCCCCAGTAACCTGGTGCTGCCACAGAGCCATGCATAGATTTAAGTTGTTACTGACCTTGCGGCTTTGGGTTTCGAGCTGGATGTGGGGAGTGCTTAACCGACACGTTTCCATTTATTCCCTGAGCCACTTCATTGTAGATGTTTGGCTCATACAACCTAGTTGTGCTGTTTCCTGCGTGATTTGCTGTGCAGAGATGCGTTCGGAAGATCTTTGGACACGTACTGCCACCTGAGAAGGGGAAAAAGAAAATGTGACCAACATATTCCGGCTGGTTTATCGTTCTATTAGCTGCCTAGGAAGAAAATGTTGTACATGTCATCAGATCAGACCAGTTGTTGAATCTGGGTATCCTCCTATACCTTCTTTCAGTAGAATGGAACACTGACTTGAAACACCTGGGTAAGGATTTGGTTTGTTGCAATTTGAAACTTGACAGTGTCTGGGAGGCACTTCCAGTGCCCAATGGACTTTTCCTAATTTTTAAATAGAAGTCATGTAGTGAGATCCATTGAAAGGAAGAAAGCGTTTAAGAGAATTAATGGAAGAAGAAAAAAATTATGCAGCACACGTTTAAGGAACATTCAGGCTTTTTTTCGCCAATTTCCCACAGGAAAGGAGAAATATTCCATCTGTTCCAAACTTGAAAATACCCTTTCAGAACTAACACACTGAATTTGGAAAACTGACAATTGAACCATTCTGCATTTATAAGCAACAACAAAATGGCCAACTTGAACAAAATTGAAAAATTATTTTGAAATGAACAAAAATCCAGGATTTAAAGTATAGGGTTATTCAAAAAGGATGGTGGAAAAGCTAGTTTATTCTTAAATGAACTGACATACCACAACTGTCATGACGTGAAAAGAGAAAAACTGAACTGTCACGACATCAAAAGAGAAAAACTGCCCAAGTTTCACATGCACATTACAAATGTTCAATGTGAGCACTTGCGTAGCTACAATGGAGCAAGGGGGGGCAAGTACCTCGGGTGACAGCCACAGTCTCCTCACAAGGAGACCACAGCTGTTCCTCTCCTCCCCCCCCCCCGTTTGCCCCATGGACAGTTTTTCTCTTTTCATGTCATGATGGTTGTGGTGTGTCAGTTCATAAAGCAGCTTTACTTTTGCACCATCCTTTTTGAATAACCCTATATAACATAAACAAAAGGATTGCATCTACTTTGCTCTGATTAAATAGGAAAAAAATCAGAATTGATGGTAATACAGCTGTGAACATTTGCACACAGCTTTTAAAAAGTAATGATTAATATTTATATCTCTCTCAGATTAAATGTGGTTATAATGCCATACCAAGAGAATTTAGAGGATGCTTCCAGTTTTAACTAACCCTTGTAAATTGTAAATTGTGCTCTCTGTGAAATATTAGTTCAGATGTTGATTACCGGTACTTAGGACAAACCGTTTTCTCTCCCTTTCTCCTCCCGCCCAAAGCTGCACATGACAATTTTGCAAAGGTCTGAAACTGCAAGACAGAAAACAATTACATCAGTTCAGACAAGGGAATATCTCTGGCTGAATTACCAATATTAAGGAGGAGGACTTTTTTTTTTTTAAGTAGAGCTCCAAATGATTGCCAGATATTAGGAAAAATATGACACCAACACAGCTGTAAAAACAGAGATGGACATGTCATGTGATTCACTGAGAGAACAACTGCAGAATTTGGCTACTTGTACTTACAAGAGGCCAATGAAGACCAAGCTTCCTCACAGTGACATCAGGAAGTGTGGCAGATGATTGTAGAGAAGGGCATAGACTAGAAACCTTGACCCATGTTAGAAGGAAGTTGCTACTAAATGTAATGAGCTGGACATGACTTTTTACAAAAATGTATACATGGGCATTGCTCCAAAATGCCACTTGCCAAAGTTTAGAAGTGAGCCACTCCCTCCAGTGTTTAACAAAGATTTTTCATTGCAACAAGTGTCTTTTGGAGCAAACGTTAACACAAGAACACATAATTGCATCTGTGGATCTTTCTACTTAAGATTTTGCATTTTTAGGCATTTTACAATTTTCAAAGTGTAAACCTAAAAAATACAGTACAGGTGGGCCCCCATATCCACTGATTCGCTATCCACGGTTTCAGTTATCCACGGATCACGGGGACCCCCCCAGGCTTTTACTTTTTTCCCAGTAAGCTTCGTTTCTTCCTTAAAGAAACAGGAGAAGCAGCCTCTGGCTGCTTATTACAGGCAAGCAGAACGAGACTAAGTACTAGAGAGGCTCTGAAAGGTTAACAGAAACCTTGCAGAGCCTCTCTAGGACTTAGTCTCGTTCTACTTGCCTGCAATGGAGGCTGCTTCTCTGTTTGTTTTAAGGAAGAAACAAAGCTTGCTGAAAGAAAAATAAGAGTTGGGGGGCAAGCATGCCTGCCTGCAGGGGAGGCAGGGTGGGGGGGCCCTCAGGAAACCATGGAGGGGGTGTTCGCTCTTATCCACGGTTTCAAGTATCCACGGAGGGGCCTGGAACATATCCCCAGTGGATATGGGGGCCCACCTTATAGGGTAATTGTGACAAGCAAGAAGAGCTGGCCCATCCAGGAGGCGGATGCCTCAGGCCCCAGATTGGTGGGGGCGCCCACTTGCCTCTACTGCTCTTCCTCCTTTCCCCCTCCCTGAATTGAAAACGGAAAAAGGGGTCGGAGTGAAAGGTAGAGGAGAAAAGAGTGGTGGGCTAGAACACATGAGTGCTCTGAGCACCACTAGTTTTGAGAAGGCATCAACCACCACAGAAGACATGAAACCCAGGTTCCCAGTCAGTTGGATTTTTTGTGTGTGCAAACTTAAAATAAGTTGAGACAGTAACTGGCAAAGAACCTTTGCTACACCCAGTTCAGACTTTGGAGGTAAAATTGTAGGCAGAATTCCTCTCTCTTTCAAGCGTCAAGATCTAAGGCAGTTGTTTACTACAGCCTCCCTCTGCTCCTCCCCCTCCCCAACTGACAACTGTCACATTTGCTTCTTCACTTCCACCCCCATAAGTCTGCTGCCTTTATAATCTCTTTTAACATACAGTGAGGAAAAAGGGAAACCCCCAATGATTAGATTGTGGTGGTGTAGCTGTCTTGATTACACGTACTGTATATATCAAGCTTCTGTGATATAAGAGGAACTGCCCTCAGTGCTGATTTTAAAATCTACCATAGGTAGCACTGGTTTGGCCACATACTGCACATGGACAACCTTTGCTTAGTCAAGCAAGCATATAATGCCAGAAGTACTGAGAAAAGACCAAGAGGAAGAGTAAGCAAAAGATGGCTTAACAACATCCTAGACAAAATATGATTTACCAACTGCCACACAACTTTGCCAATCCTGTACTTGGTGGTTTAATATCATTGAGGATGCCGCTATGTTGTTTCAACGGGAACTTATAGCATGGCCGTCAACAACACGCGAAGAGAGAGAACTCACAAAAGGAAGACCTTTTTTCCCTTTCTGAAAACTTGATAATATCCACAAATCACACACATCAGCTGACTAACATGTTCTGCATAACGTATAGAATGGCACTATCATCAGAGAGAGATATTGCGTGTCACTCTTTAGACACCCAAAGCAAAAGTTCTCCTGCATGTAGCACACGAGCACAACACAGAGCGATGTGAGGGCAATGGCCAGAGAGGCACATCTCAAGTCATGCTATACATGGGAAAGCTTCCTGCACAGCCTTTTAGATCCTGGCCTAATTCTCCAACAGTCATTTGCACGTAATATACAAGGACACATAACAATTCAAGTTCCCTTTGAATCACCACATAGCATTGCAGCACATCATGCTCAACCGTTCTGACCAGATCATGCATATCGTCAAATGATTTATAAAGTGATACCTGCCTGTTTTTAAAATAGATTTCAAGAATGAAAAAAGCAAATGCTCTTTACAGTAACTGTAAGGAAACTCTGTGGATCTACCAAGTCAATATTTTTAGAAACAGGAAGTTATAACAAGATGCTTCAGCACACACACACACACAAACACTAGAAATTTAAAAGCTGGGCAGCCAATAATGCTTTCCTGAATTTAAATGCACCCCAGTCTTTTAAAGCATAAAGTCCATTTACAGCAAATGACATTATGGGGGTTCCATACACCATCTTCCTCCCCCCTAAAAACAGCAGTTGTGTTCAAATTATATTATATTAAACCAAATGTATAGTAATCCTTCCTAAAGAAAGTAGGCAATCATTGTGGACAGTGAATACTTAGCCCTTGTGCATTGAAAAGCACCGTCCTGACAAATCATTAGTTCAGAATCCACAAAGATTTTCCTAAGTTTAACGGCACCTAATATCTGATAAAGTTGATATGCGTTTCCTCATCCATTTACCTTTTCTTCCTACTTTCCTCCCATCTCCCCAGAAAGTTAACATCAATAAAACTTATAAGGCATCAACAAGCCCATCAACTGAAAAGGTGGAGGGACCCAGGTCAGAGGCAGCCTGATTTAATTTGTTTCAGAACACAGATGTGTGGGGAAAAGAAAATCTTGGGACACACAAAACTCCTTAAAAAACACACACAAGTATGTTTCTACTACATTAAAACTAGGACATTCCGATTTAGAGCTTGTACAGGTATTCTTCATTGCAGAGCATCCAAGTATTCAAAGCCCTTTCTTCCTTCTCTCTACTACACAGTTGCCAGCAGGCTCCAGTGTGAGTGCCCAAAAGCAAACCCTGCCTTTGAAGGGTTGTTTTTCCTAATCAGAGTCCTGGAGACAAAGGATGTGCCATTTCCTCCTCCTCTGCCAGATTACATTACACACTCACCCTTAAGCATCTTGTCTCCCAGAGAAACCACTAATGGGAGAACTGTGCCTCTTTAACCTATTGCCCTTACCTATGAATAGTTATTGAGTTGAAATTCCTTTACCTGCCTGCCTGTCAGGACTCTGCCTGGCCCTACTTCACCTGGAGGAGGGGCTCACCTCCACCCAGTGTCCTTTGACAGATAAAAATGGAACTGGAGCAGAGGGGAATCTGTAGAAATAATGATTCCCTGTGTCTTGTTGAGCTCCATGCAAGACATTCTTCTTAGAATTTCCTTCTAAGTCCGATGTGTCTAATCCTGTGGAAACTGACCTCTGGCTTCTAAAGCAGCATAAATATGCAGATGATTGCCCCACCTCCACCTAGAAATATAAGAGTTAACTAACTTTAAGCTAGGAAGAAAGAATGTCAGGACCTTATCTCAGTCTCAGAATTACTTTTGATTGGTGGTTTCCAGGCTTTTTTTCCAAGAGACTTGAGGGCAGCGAATTTTAAACTTGGAATTTAACATTAAAGCAGATTAGCACCTGGCTATAATGAGTTCCTGGAGAAAACAGAATCTCTCTGAGCCTTGAAGAAATGAGTACACCCTGGGTGCAAACATAAGGTCCTCTAACATGGGCACTAGGAAAGTTGGGCATGCGCAATTAGGCATCTACATTTGAACATTATGAGGCGCTACCTTAGGTTATCTGAGCATTAATTCAGGGTGCATTTTCCCTTGGAGTTGGAAAAGATCTATGGTAGTTGCTTTTTTTTTTTTTTAATTGCCTGCTCCGAGGCAGGGCATCCTACAATCAAAGCATCCCTCAAACACAAAAAGACACTCTACAACAAGGGTATCAAACTAGTTTCATCCAGAGGACCGAAGTTAGCATCTATGGCCCCTGCTGAGGGCCAGAAGGGACGTCATTAAGAGCAGGTGATGACCAGAAATAAGCACTTTGTTCTTACCTAGGAAGTCATTAGCTGCAAAAGAGAAAATATGCACATCTTGATCATATTTTCAAGATATGGGAGAGCCCAATTATCACACGGGCCGCCCTTTCAGGAGCGCCACTTCTGCCGAGCAGTGCTCCCTCTATTTTTTTCCCTACTGTGCGGAGCAGTTAATGACCTGAGCAGTACATAACCACTGTCATCTTAAAATGGCAATGACCAATCTGACACAACTATAATGAACACGCCACTCACATCCTCTGATGCTCCCTTGAACAGCACTCACCCTCTTAATGCTGGCTCTCTAAGTCACCACGCCCTGGCTCTAAGTTACTGACTTCCTTAGAAGCATGACTTCTATCAGAGATCTGCATTCACGTCTAGCTACCCAAAACATCATTTCTATCTGTGATCTGCAAACCTTGTCTGATTTCCTTCAGCAGGCCCAAGGAAGATAAGAAAACAAAGGAAAGAGATAAATGGGTGATAAGGCTTTCAGCTCCTATTTCAGCTCTTATTACAACTGAGAGTCATGCTGCCAGATTTTACTTTTGCTTCTGCAGCCTAATTAACACAAGCCCAATTAACCCACAGGCCTTATATTTGACACCCCGGCTCTACAACATCCCAAGGTGGTTTGCCCAACTGAGAAGTTCCTCTAGAATTTTAGCCTTAGAGCAAAACCACCTGCAAAGTATTCTTGATTCCTTCAAACATTCCCTCTTCTTCAAAATACAGTTCTACACTTGCTTAATGAGATTTTACTGAATTGTACTATCTCAGGCAATCACTGTCCTTGAAAAAACAAGTGACTAATTAGTTCACCGTCTCTTATTGAGATCTTTTCAAATCATTGAAAATTATCAGAATACACCCCCTTTGCCCTGCAGCTAACCACACAAGCTATTTTTCTGTGATAATATAGGATGTATACAGAAACCTTAGACTGGTTTGCACTTAGCAATGAGCAAACTCCCCTTAATTCAATTTATAATTGGGTACAAAATAACAAGCATCAACAACAACAACAACAAATCCTGGCTATTGGCATGCGCTTATCAACTGAGCAGCCAAGCCTGTAAATGTAAAAGGGTTGGATGGAGATGACAGGTGGATTCCACTCTTCCAATCAGGTAATTTGATATCATCAAAATTATTTAACTCCAAGCACAAGGATGCTCCAAGCACAAGGATGCTATGAAAACCTACTGCTGGTACACAGAAGGAATACCCACTTATTTTCCAGTATGTGCAGGGACTGAGGATTCCTGGGACAATGTGAGCAGCTAGTGACTGACAGCACAATCCTATGCATGTCTACTCAGAAATAAGTTCCATTGTGTTCAATGGGACTTACTCCCAGGAAAGTGTGCATAAGACTGCAGTTTGAGACTATCTATAGCTAGACATGTTCACATGAATCAAATTCATATATGTTCAATTAAACCATGGCAACATCTAATGTTTGTGTAGTGTTATTTTACGCAGACTGTGTTTTTCTATTGTTGTGACTTAGATGAAGTTCATAGCACATTTTGTGACCAATTCATGCAAAACTCCACGTAATCCCAAGGGGTTCACATACTTTTTCTTGCAACTGTAGGTAGGTAGGTAGGTAGGGAGAGGGGCAAGTTGTGAGGTTCCTGAAAGGAGGCTAATGATTTCTTAATAGTAGACCCGTCTGGGTATCATTTTCCTGCTGCATGTGGGCTTGCCTGAGGATGCTCAATGAAATTTGAGCGAAACCTCGTTTTTAAACATATGATATTATTGTATTTTAATATTATATTTTTCACATGAATGAACTCTTATTGTCTGTTCTTATCATTTTTAAAACTTTTTCTGCCATGGCTTTTTACTTTTTACCCGTGTAACTCAAGCTGTTCCAAGATTGTTGCTGGCCATGAACATTTTAAATCGTATTTGACTTCTTAATGATTTCGGGATGAATTATTATAGACCAGGTGTCTCACTCTTGCACTATTCAATTCACCACACACCATTCATGCATTGTACATATATAAGCATTGGCAAAGGGGAACAGAAGAAATGTAATCCTCTTTTTTAAGTTATTGAACATTTATTCATAATCCTCTTTATTATACACTTTATTTAGAATGAAATGCAACTCTATGTGTGGCCAGATGTGGAGATAAACAGAGTTAAAATATTCATCCTACAGAGCATGAAGGTAAGAACCCAGATAAGGCTCCTTACAGAAGAGACAATACTCTTAAAGAAACCTAACTAATGCGAGCTAAAACAAACTGTTTATTCTTAGTACAAACATGCTTTTCAATTTACAGCGGTCTGTTGAATATATTTAAAGACATACTAAAAGACTATTGTTGCTATACTACATATGAAACTTTTTTTTTAAAAAAACAACCCACCGTTTTCTAACATTAGTTTTCAAAAAGCATGGCTTGTTTGTGAAATAGCCGTAATAGAGGGGAAATTGACCTCTCAATACCATCCCTAATGATTTATACCAACAGGAACTTGGAATGATTCTATTGTAAACAGAGAATTCCCAAGTTGTCAGCTCAAGGAGTAAACCGGAAACAGAAATCACTTAAAATGTAACAACCAGTTCAGATGCTCAAGAAAACTTCCAAGCACTTTAAAGGAATAGAAGAGAGCCAAGCATAACATGCAGTATTTTTGCACGCTGTTAATATTAACCAGATTTTGTGCTTTCCAAATTAACACTGCCAGCAGAAAACAAAGGACGAGGAAAGAAAAGATGCAGCATTTCCGAACAGCAGATGAACAGAGAACTGTTAACGTTTATAAATGCTTGGATCACAAAATTGTGGTCTCCATTTATTCTGGGCTGCTCAAAATTATGAAAAGCACACACACAGACAAAACAGTAAGAATTCAGATTAGGAGTACATTCATAAATAAAGGGGCAAAGAAGCCAATCACCATAAGCAGAACTAAGAGTGACCTACCTGGATCAGATGACATGGCAGCCAAATATTTAGATACACACAAGTCAATCTAGAGCTGTTCCCGTTTACAAGAGATCAGTTTTGCAACAGCAAAGATCATATGACAGGGCACAAAAGTTCCTCAAGGCTAGTTCTGCTGACCAAATCTAGGAGGAGGTTTTTCTCATCGGTATATACACTCCAAGCCTGCAGTTCAAGAGCATTGTAAGCAGACAGCCCAGCCTCCCCGAGGACATGCCTGTTTTTGTGCTGCAGAGTGCATGCCAACAAGCATGCAAACGAGAAAAAAAAACAGCGAAAATACAGAGCTGTGTCCTGGTTAAATGGCTAACGGGGAAAATTAGCTTACGTAACCTTCAGAACTGCTGGAGAAATGCACTGAGAAAAGCAGCAAGTAGCTTTCATCAAGTATCTCAGCTGTTTACAAACTCTGAACTCCTTATCAGCAGAGAAGGCAAAGCTGCTTCAAGGTTAGCCGACATAAATAATAGCAAATTAGTCCCTGGTTACTTCCCCTTCCCCTCTAAACTCATTATAGTCTCTGAGTCTATTTTGCCTCCATCAGCATTACGAAACACTTCCAGTTGTGGGGGGAAAAGGTGAAATATTTGGGTATAACTTTGATGAATATGAACTGTATGTTATATAGAAATAATTATGAGACGGTATGGAAACAAGATTTTGTAAGGTGGGATAGATTACAACAGTGTTCCTCAAACTGTGGGTCGGGCCCACCTGATTTCTTGTGGGCCCCAGGTGATGGAAAGATCAAATAAGTAATTGCCACAAGCCCCGAGGCTATTCAAAAATCAGATAGCTGCTAATTTTGCCCTTCAAAGAGCTGAGCTCCTGCAGTTTGCAAACTTGTGTAAGAATAGGGATAGATAAATGTTTGAGAGTCTTTTTTTTTTTTTTGGTGTTTTTTTTCCCCAAGTCTGTCAATGACAGGTAGTGGTGGCAGGTGAAGGCTGGGTCACATAACTAACAGCGCAATCCGACTTAACTTTTTTGCCATTGTAACCAGCGGCCCAGTGAGAACGGGAGGCCCCAGAACAGAAAAGGGATTCAAATCCCCTTTGAATTTCTCTTTTGGAGGGGATTTGAATCCCTTTTCCGTTCTGGGGCCTCCCGTTCTCGCTGGGCTGCTGGTTACACAGGCAAAAAAGTTAAGTCGGATTGCGCTGTAAGCCCCTCAGGCCTTGAGGCTATTCACACTTGATCATCCACGATTTTTCTATCTGCAGTGGTTCCGGGAACGGAACTCCCGTGGACACGAAGGGCCCACTGTATTTTTACATGTTACTGAACTGATGTTTCGTTAATAAACTCTATCTACTAGCTCAGTCTCATGGTTACTGGTAGTCTAATTCTGAGGGACTTTGAGGTTGTTTGCACTGCTCACCTATGTCAACGATCCCAAAACTGTGACACGGCTGAATTTGACCTCTTGCTCTAGAAATATTGCTAATTCCCCCAATTTGGTTTAATTTGAGTTTTGTGTGTGTGTACGCGCGTGCATGAACAGTGTTGGCAACAACAGAGACCCACCAAATCAAGGACATGCAGCATCTCTAAGTGTGTTCCCCATTATGACTGAATTCTTCCACTGAAAGCAATTCTTTGACATTGAGGAGAGTCTTCTTACAGCTAGTTGATCCAGAGGAACCACATGGAGGTGGCATCCATACAGTGCGCTGACCGAGATGATCATCACTGTCCATAGTCCACCATTGCAACATTTGTGCAGATTTTGCATTGTGCACAGATGCCTAAACAGAGTGTGCAAATTAGCAACCAACTATCTCTGCATGACTCTCCAAGACTGCTTGCTTCTCATGCTATGCTGTCTACCTAAATGCAGCTTCTCCAAAATGCTTTTACACAATGTAGAGACAAGACAGACAAATTCAGGACTCCAGTACTACAGGACTCCAGTACTTAGTACTACAGGGACCCTGTAGTACTGTATAGGACTCATGGGAGAGGGTAGTAGGGGGAAAGCCTCCCTCTGCTATTCTGTATAGATCACTAATGGCCAGGTTTGGGGCTGGCCAAGAGCATTTATTTATTTAATGAATTTATACCCCGTCTTTCCAGTTAAAAACTGCACAAGGCGGCTTACAATAAAATCAAACATATCATTTATTAATTAAAACACAATAGCAAGCCAAAAAAAGCAGCAATAAGGAGGGAGGGAGGGTGAGCATGAGTGTCTTACCTAAAGCCACCAAGTGAATCTGTGGCTAAGATGAGAAATGGGAACTGTGGCCTTTCTGACTCAGAGCTCACCCTCTTAGTCACTCCTCCACCCTGCTCTTGCTGGCGATACTTTCCAGCAGAGTGATGTCACCCTGTACGGCTGCATTGCAGCAGTGCCCTCTACCCAGTTTACAGCACTGTCATGCATGAGGTTACACTTCTTCCAAAGTACTGCTTCGCCAGCACATCAGCTCACATGACTGGACTCTCATTGATTACCCCAGCTAAGCAATTTTGCCAATACTATGCAAGTGTGGTAAATTTCCCCCTAAACTTGAGATCAACATGTGGGAGGGCAGCAGTACAGGCAAAGCTCAAAGTCTAAACAACCTCTTTGAAGAACTATGTTCACTTCCATTTAAGACAGTTTGGTATTCCTGTAATACTGCAGCATCCTTAACGATGAACACATGCAACAACCCCAGTTCTTTGTCAACAATCTCTAAAGTGGAGAGCCAGAACTCTGGTATGAGGATGTTATTTCCTTTCCAATACAGCTGTTGAGTCATGTCAGGAGACTGTAAAATTTTGCCAAGAAAAAAAAAAGGCACATCAATAGCACTTCTTTTGCATATGGTTTTTTAAAATAATTTAAATTGCACCTATCACATCTTGTAAGTTACTACTACTTCTTTTATGCTCAAGATGAATGCACACATATCCCACTTTATGTATTGGCAGGCAAATCTTGCAAGTAGAAGGGGAAGTTCAGGTTCATAAATCAGAAGGAAGAATTCTTGAAATCAAAGGGCAACACCCTTCCAAACAAACAAAAAATCTTTTTTTTGAACTGTGAAAAAAGTTTGTGAACTTTTTGTTGAAAAGCGGTATATAAATACTGTTAATAAAAAATAAAAGATTCTATTTTCTAGGAAGATGCAAACACATGAAATCAAAAGCACAGCCATCTCTCAGCTCCACACCAGCAGACATGCATAAGAACATAAGAGCCCCGCTGGATCAGGCCAAAGGCCCATCTAGTCCAGCTTCCTGTATCACACAGTGGCCCTACCAGATGCCTCAAGGAGTACACAGCCAACAAGATAACCTGTTTCCTGCTGTCACTCCCCTGCACCTGGCACAGAGAAAACCTACTTCTAAAGCCAGGAGGTTGCTTATGGCTTGTAACCTGTGATGGTCTTTTCCTCCATGAATCTGTCCAAACCCCTTTTAAAGGCATCTAGGCCAGGTGCCATCACCACATCCTATGGCAAGGAGCTCCACAGATGAATTACACGCTGGGTAGAGAAATATTTTCTTTTGTCCGTTCTAACTCTCCCACCACTCAGTTTTAGTGCATGTCCCCTGGTTCTGGTGTTGTGCGAGAGGGTGAAGAATTTCCCTCTATCCACTCTCTCCATCCCATGCATAATTTTATACATCTCAATCATGTTCCCTCTCAGGTGCCTTTTTTCTAGACTGAAAAGCCCCAAATGCTGTAGCCTTTCCTCATAAGGGAGGTGGCTCCAGCCCACAAATCATTTTGGTCTCTCTTTTCTGACCTTTTCCAATTTAACTACTGTATATCCTTTTTTAGGTGTGGTGACCAGAACTGGACACAATACTCCAGATGTGGCCTTACCATCGATTTGTACAAAGGCATAATGATATTGGCTGTTTTATTCTCAATCCCTTTTTTAATGATCCCAAGCATGAAATTGGCCTTCTTCACAGCTGCCTCGCACTGGGTCGACACTTTCATCGACCTGTCCACCAGCACCCCAAGATCTCTCTCTTGATCCGTCACAGACAGCTCAGAACCCATTAGCGTATATGTGAAATTTTGGTTTCTTGCCCCAATGTGCATCACTTTGCACTTACTTACATTGAAGTGCATCTGCCATTTTGCTGCCCATTCTCCCAGTTTAGTGTCATCTGCAAACTTGGCCACCTCACTGCCTATCCCCGACTCCAGGTCATTTATGAATAAGTTGAAAAGCACCAGTCCCAAGACCGATCCTTGGGGCACACCGCTTTTCACCTCTCGCCATTGTGAACCCCTGGTATAGGCTAATGTGAAAATAATTTCACTCTCAATTAAGTCTCTGCCTACCATTCCTGGAAATCTTGGCTTTCTGAAAAGAAAGTAACAGATAATCAGCTTTATCCTTGGGTAATTAAAAAGATAAAGGATATGAGGGAGATTAAGAGAGATACAGCGCTATCTCATTAATCAAAAGGTCTACAAGCAATTTTGTACTCAGCAGTGCTCACTGTAAGCAAGGGCAGTCCTAACTGTACTGTAGCTGATCAAGCTTCAAACTCAAAAGCTAAGCAACAGATCCTGGTGATCCCACAGTGTGATACTTTTTAACATCCTCCTTTTATAAACATATCCATGAGAGATTTCGGATTGGCAATGCCAGAGCATGGATGAACCAACAGACACAGTAGTGCAGTAATTATTAAGCTATGAAGTAATTCTTACTACGCATACTCAGAGGCGTCGTTAGGGGGGGTCGGGGGGCCGGCGGCCCCAGGGCGCATGGGTTCCCAACTCCAGGGGGGCGGAAAAATGTCCGGGGGTTCCCTTTTTTCTGTTTCTCCCTTTTTTTCACCCAGCTGCCGCCCCCAGCAGCGCCCCCCCCCGGCGGCAGCAGTTTCATGTGCAACCCCCCAGGCATGGGGGCAACATTGACTGTACTTAACTTAGCTCGGTCACATATTCGGCAGCCATGAGGGATAACAGG
Source organism: Plestiodon gilberti rubricaudatus (assembly GCA_026170595.1). Lineage (NCBI taxonomy): Eukaryota > Metazoa > Chordata > Lepidosauria > Squamata > Scincidae > Plestiodon > Plestiodon gilberti. The sequence continues at coordinate 116,244,142 of JANXHW010000005.1, forward strand.
TAGAGACTAGGTGGTCGGTCCTCCAGAGTCCTCTCTAGGATCCACAGGAATGACCAGCGAGACTAGGTGCACGTGCATCCTAGAGAGGCACCTAGTCTCTTCCAAAACAGAGGGAAAGTCAGGAATTTTCACCAGAACATTAAATACACTTCTCAGCAGGTACAGATTCCACAGTCAGGGAATAAGAGGGCAGGTCCTCTTGTGGATTAGGAACTGGTTGAAGACCAGGAAACAGCGAGTGGAAGTCAATGGGCAATTGAATGGGCCACTGTGTGATACAGGAAGCTGGACTAGATGGGCCTTTGGCCTGATCCAGCAGGGCTCGTCTTCTGTTCTTCTGTTCATATTTACAAGGTTGCCATGTTTTAATCTTTCCAGCATAAAAGATATACCGTATTTTTTGCTCCATAAGACGCACGTCCCCCCCAAAAAATAGGGGGGAAAGTGTGCGTCTTATGGAGCGAAGATTTTTAAAAAGTACAAAATACCGGGGCTTCGGGGAGTCCTGCGCGACCCTCTGCAGGCCTCCCAGAAGCCCCCAGAAGTGAAAACTTTTTTCTCCTATTTTTAGCTCCATAGTATGCATGCGTCCTACGGTGCGATGCGTCCTATGACGCAAAAAATACGGTACTGTATACCAAGAGCGATCCAACAGATATTTGAGGGTCTTGGTGACAGACAGGAGGTCTGCCTCAGTTGGCAGAACGACTGGCTCATATATGCCTGAAGATCTGAAGGACGGCAGTTCAAGGCGGCCGGAAGTGTCTGTGTCTGTCGGAGAGCTGCCGGCATGCCAAGCTGATAAGCTTGCAGAGCCTCTGTGGGGGAGTGGAACTGCAGCTGCAGCACTTGAGTGAGAGTCAAGGTTGTCCTGTCAGCTGAAGCGTGGTGAGGCAAACAGCAGAGAGAGAGCTGGACTGTAAAAGAAACCATCTAGAATGAAGGGTTCTACAAAAGATTAGAATACATTATTGCAGTGTTTCTCAAACTGTGGGTCAGGACCCACTTTGTGGGTCGCGACCTGATTTTTGGTGGTTCCCAGGTGATGGAAAGATCAGATAAATAATTGCCACAAGCCCTGAGACTATTCAAAAATCAGATAGCTACTAATTGCCCTTCAAAGAGCTGGACTCCTGCAGTTTGCAAGATAGCTGCTAATTACCCTGCAAGCAGCAGAGCTCTTTACTTGTAAATAAGTAAATAAATTTATTTTTAGATTTTTTTAAGTCTCGTAAAGCTAGGTGGGTCCTGATAGAGTGTCATTTTAAAAAGTGCATCCCAGTCTTAAAAAGTTTGAGAACCACTGCATTATTGTATTGTAAAAACCCCTTGGGGTTTAGAAAGCCTGCCTATGTGAACCGCCTTTGAATTAAAGTCAGAGGAGAAATCCGATGACCAAAGAAAAGGCCGGCAGTATATAAATACTGGTTTATTATTATTATATCTCATATTACGTAAATGGTAAGATTCTGGTGTAGGGAAACACTAGGCAAAATCATAATGGGAGACTGAAAAGTTCTAAATAGATGTTGAAAGAGGAAAGTGAAACTGAATACAGTACAGGAAAATGCAAGTTTGCCATATCAAAACAAGACACTTGGGAAATCTCTTTAGCACAGAACGTTTAAATCTGAAGCAACTCAGAGGCCATAGCTGAAATGCATCATACAAGGATGATTGACAAAGTTTTTTTTTTTAAGGAATCATCACTTATTTAGCAATTTCAAACATGGCAACAAAGACCTGTCTTGGTCTAAGAAGCGGTTGAATTTTACTGGATGTCAATCCATGTAACTGCATTGTTTTATGGAGTTTCTAACAAAAGCACAATGTGCAAGACCCACTAATTTTTCCAGCATAAGATGCTGAATTGTTGTAGGATCCTATCTGTTGCAGACTGGCAATTATCTTAAAGTACATGCACAAATTAAAAAAAAAGTGTCACCAATAGGGTTTTTGGTTGCTCAAGATTCCACCAACTCATCTATGGAAAAACAGTGGCTTTATCCAAGGGATATACCGTATTGTCCTGAGTATAAGACACACCCGATTATAAGATGCACCCTTAAAGTTTGGCGCTATTAAAAAAATTAATTAAATCACTGGCATTAAATTGCAACAGCCTGATTATAAGACGCACCCCTAGTTTAAAAACTTAAATTAGGAGAAAAAAGTGAGTCTTATACTCAGACCAATATGGTATATGAAACAGGAAGAAATTACTAAGGAAGCTGATGTTGCTATACACGTCATAATGTCTTCTTTGCCAATCTCAGAACTGAAACTCAAGTACAGTAATTTCAAAACAGCTACTGCAAATGTACTATTTTGGAGGGGTGGCCAAATGAAAAACTGAAAATTCCAGAAGATGTCAATGCTTATAGAACTGGAGAGAGGAACTAAGTGTACATGATGTGCTCTCGTTTTTCTTATTAATGCCAGACGTATAGTACCACATACCGTATTTATCAGCGTATAAAACGCACCGGCGTATAAGACGCACCTTCCTTTTGGCCCTGAGTTTCAAGAAAAAAAGATTTAAAGCATTTTGGGCCACTTGGCCACTTACTGCTTGGCTGCTTAATTAGCTAATTTACATAAATTGCACAAAAATACCAGGATCTCTTTTAAAACACACAGCAATAAGACACATGAACAAAATGCACCAGAACATAAATCCTAAGTGCAAAAAAAAAAACCCCAGACTCAACTCTTTTCCCCCCAACCCACCCATGCAGTTTCTAAAGTAAAAAACATTTACCCCAAGTAAAAATACCCGACTCAACTCTTTTCCCCCACCCCACCCATGCACAGTTTCCAAAGTAAACAACATAAAAGTACAAAAAACCAACAACCCCAGACTCAACTCTTACCCCACCCCACCTATGCAGTTTCCAAAGCCTCCCCAACTAGGCCCAGTTCAGAAGCTTACCCTTCCGAGGAGAGCTGGGAAGACCACGCCCTCTGCAGCTCAGCTGAACTCTTTTCCCCCACCCCAACTCTTTTCCCCCACCCCACCTAACCTAACCTATGCACAGTTTCCAAAGCCTCCCAACTAGGCCCAGTTCAGAAGCTCACCCAAGCTGCATTCATTTAGCATCCAGGAGAGCTGGAAAGACTAGGCCCTCTGCAGCTCAGCTGAACTGAACTGAGCACAGCGCCCTCTGCTGGCTGCTGAGAAGCTCAACTCATGCAGGAGCATAAATTAAACCCGACAAACAGCTGTAGATCGGATAGATTAGTTAGGGAAGAAAGCACAAGGGAGCTCTCTGGCTCCGGAAAAACGCGGTAAGCCCAAAAATGCTTTAAAACGGGCAAGGGGGGAAAAGGGATTTTTTAGTATTGGCGTATAAAATGCACCCTACTATTTTGGGTCACAAATGTAGACAAAAAAGTGTGTCTTATACGCCAATAAATACGGTAACCCAAAACACAAAGGTTATATGAGAACTGAGCTGCTGTTTGTTGGCCAGTGATGTGCTCAAAATGGATGGCTTGATATAGTTACCTACCAGATAAAGAACCTTCAGAAATAAAAGTCTTTAAAATCCTATTAAATATGGAGAGTGTTCTTTTACTTGAACAGAGAAGGATAATGATTGTGGGAACCAGATAATAGAAGGGAAGTAGTTTTGAGAACCATCTTCAGAGAACAGAAACAGAGGGTAGCAATCACTTTGAGGTCTGATGCACTAAAAGGCTGCACAGTGCTAAGTACAGTTGGTTCCACACTTTGGTCCCCTGTGGCATCATTTTATAAAGCCTGCAGCAGCAAATCAGAGAATCCACATATGGGATTTGCAGACAGCCTTCCTATTAAAAGCAACAGCCCAGTATATTGCTGTGTGCTCAGCAATATTCGCAATTGGCTAATGATCAGCAGGGGAAGATGGAAGAAAAGGCTTCATTATATTCTATGATGATCCCCTCCTGTACTTGCAAAGTGAGTTGCATGCATTGGAGAGAATGGCTTAAGCTTTTAGTTTTTCCCATTTTTCTGGAAAATGCTGAGAAAATATTGGTTTTAAAATGGCAGTTAGCAGCACATCTAATTTTTTTCCTTTATGCAAGAACACAATACTACACTCCTGGTCTCTTTTTCACCTGGGTTTGATGGCTATCTATTAAGGAGAATTTATCACATTAATTGTACTCCATTTCACCACTGATTCAACATGGAGCAGTTCTAGAGTTGTCAGTTTTACTGTAAAGTAACAATTCACACTGTACACTTCAGGTTGTAGTTATATACCACCACTTGCTTTCAGTGTTGATGTGTCCAAAAGGACATTGTCTTCTCCAAAATTAGCAATTCTAATCAGAAACCAGCTGGCAGCACAATCCTAACCAACTTTCCAGCACTGATGCAGCTACAATGCAACCCCGAGGTAAGGGGCAATAAAGTTAGTTAGGATTGGGCTGTGAGAGTATTAATCATTAAAAGATTTTACCCCACCTTTCCATAACACCATTTAAGTCAGTTTATTTATTTATTTTTCACATTTTTATACCGCCCTTCCTCCAAGGAGCTCAGAGTGGTGTACATATTTCCTCCCCTCGTTTTGTCCTCACAACAACCCTGTGAGGTAGGTGGGGCTGAGAGATAGTGACTAGCCCAAGGTCACCCAGGAAGCTTCATGGCTGAGCGGGGATTTGAACCTGGATCTTCCATGTCTAAGTCCGACTCCCAAACCACTACACCATACTGTAAGTACAAAATACTGTCAATTCAAATAGACACCATAAAACAGCAGCAGTAAGAACCAGCAAACATCCACAGCTGAAATATATAAACGTATCACAGTCGGCTCAAAGGGTCATCTTGACCCGAGGTCTGAAGGGACCAGCTGGGCAAAGTATTCGAAAGGTGTGCTGCTATCACAGCGAAGGCCCCTTCCCCACTGCCAGCTGCATTATTTCAGAAGGCAGGGAGCACCTAGAGAAAAAGTGCTATGGAAGATCAGAGGGAACAAATAAATTGATATAGGAACAGGCTGTCCTCCAAATACCCTGGACTCTTGTCTGTGTAGAGTTTTATATGCTAAAACCAAATAGTCTTCAAAGAAACTGAACTTCACAATACCACTACTGTGGATGTACCCAGGGAGCCAGGGTGGCATAGTTGTTCTGGAGTTGGACTTAAGACTTGGAAGATCCAGGTTCAAATCCTCACTAAGTCATGAAGCTTCCTGGGTGACCTTGGGCCAGTCCCTATCTCTCAGCCTCACCTACCTCACAGGGTTGTTGTGAGGACAAAAGGAGGGGAGGAACTATGTACACCACTCTGAGCTCCTTGAAGGAAGGTCGGTATAAAAAAAATGTGAGGGGAAAAAAAAGAATGCTACCAAGAAACACAAAGTGTGGCGAGAGGACGGGGTCAGTACAAGAACTGCACCAACCATTTATGGATGCAGATGCCAGTTACCCTCATTTGCCCAGAAACTGGACAAGAAACAGAGGAGAGTCTTCTTCCCACTGTGCTGTTCTTCCATCATAAAACTCAAAAGACTCATGCTTTGAGTTTCCAGGTGGTTCACCCATCCAGGCTCTGACCAAATCTAGTCCTTCTTATAGCCTGTAAAGGTGGCTGTATCGCGTGCCCTGAGGCCAAGTCCTGGGCCTTTTTACATCATCCACTGTATGGTTAACTGTTTTCTCAAGAATAGCCTCTCTAACCAAACCACAAAAAATACTTGCCCAAAAGAGGACAGTCAAGAAAGACAGAGAACCGAACTGATAAGTACAGTAGTTGCAACACAAGGCATTGCCTAGTCTGTGAGAATATCTGCATATAAGGCAGATAAATTAGGTATCGTGGCAAAGCTCCAGCCTTTTCAGACTGAACGAGGGCAAAACACATTGCTAGCTTCACACAAGCAGTCGGTCAAAAGAGGAAATAGGCTTGCAGGACATGCAACAACTCTATTCCGGACCAAAACAAAAGGGCATTTAGTAAGCAGCAGCAAAGCACTGCCCTTCAGGGCCATGCAGAAATACAAGCTTCTATTATCAGGAAGCCTGTATAAAGCTTCTGGTCTCTGCTAGGGATAGGGAAGGCTTCCACTGACCGCAGTTTTCAAATTTCTAGATTTATGTACTGTAGTGACTTCCAAGATAAAGAAGCCTCTGTCCAAACTAACTCCCAACTTCCCACCACAATGCCTCTTAAGAGGCAAATCAGTCTTGCGTCCCTGTGCATTTTACAATACAGCAGCAGTTTGCCAAGAAACGTCTCTATACTGTGTGCAAGTACCCTTCATGATAAAAGACGGTATGGCTAAATGAATAAGGAACTGTCTTGAGATAAGTGAATGCACAATCTCAGAACCCAGTATATGATCAAAGGCTATACTTGTGATTAAGGCAACATGAGATACCTAGGATTAAATCAGAAAATTTTGCCTTTGCTTCTTAAGATTAAAGAGGAATGAATTCAATAATGTCAATTCAATTCACAGTAACTCTAGGGCAGTGATTCTCAAAGTTCTCCTAGCAAGGCGGGGAGAACTCTGAGTGTTTGCAGGGGGTGGGGACTGTGATGGCAGCGAAAAAACGTACTTTTAACACTTACCAGGGGTCCTGCAGCCCTCTGAAGGGTTCGGGGAGGCCCATGCCCCCCTCTGTGGGCCTCCCCAAACCCTCCGGAGGGTACAATGTCTCCGTGGTAGAGCACCTGCTTCGCATGCAGAAGGACCCAGGTGCCAAGGACCACATTCCTGTTTGGTTCTTTCCTAGCTCTACCTGGAGATGCCAGGGACTGAACCTGAAACCTGAAGTACGGCCCCTCCCCATTTTGACCCCCAAAGCCACCTTTGGACCAAAGGTCTCTCTCTGTATAAGGCAGGTTCACTTATACAAAATATGGGTGTTTTGAGTGCTGGGAAAATGTTATCTTGCACATTTATTATGCGATAAAGATATTACCTGGAAAAGGTAGAAGAAAGGAAGCAGCCATAAGTCTAAAGCAAAGAAAGGAAGATTTAGGTGCAATAGAAGAAAACACTCTGCAAGAGCAATTCAGCCATGAAGCGTGCTCATTCAGCAGGGCCTGCCCAACCAGGTCCACCGCCCAACGCTGTTCCTGACTCACCGCCTCTAACAAAAACAAAGCTCCTTGCCTCTTCTCATCTCGCTCTGTCCTCTCACAGGATTTAAAGTTTAAAGGCGCACGAGGAAGGAGCGCTTTGCTACTCCCTTAATGCATCCCTTTAAACATCACACAAGTATGGAGCAAGGGGAGGGGTTAGCGGCATGCTTCTTCACATGGCATTTAAAGTTAAAAGGAAACATGTTCCGTTTAAACTTAGTTAAAAGGAAACATGTTCCGTTTAAACTTTAAGCCCCATGCAAGGGTGAAGCACGAGGGGGGAGTGGATGACCCAATCCTCACTTGCTTTTAGCGAGTGGGGTGCAAATCAATGTTGCTCGCATCCATGGCGGGCTGGAAGGAGGTGGTGGTGGCGGCAGACTCAGGGAGAAGGGCACCCTGAAACTGCCTCCCCCCTTGCGATCTGTCACTGATGCAAGTGTATCAGGTCACTTTATGGCTGGGCTGCCCCTGTCCTTCGGGAGGCTACAGAATTTCCTTCTTTGAAGATTCAAGATGAGGGTCGTGCTCCCAGTGGGATACCTGAAATACAAGATGGAAGGGAGTGCCACTTCAATTCAATAACCTTTATTAGGCATAACCATAAACATATACAAAATCATCCAGTGATGTACCCACTGAAAATAAAACAATCAAGAGAAAGGGTTGAAATATTCCAACAAATAACCAACCCCAGTTAAACGGAACACTACAAACTCACTTTAAAAAACTCAGTAAAAGTTCCAGAGATTATATTTTTACGTCTCGTAGTAATAGCATAAAAGTATTTTGCTAGCTATAAAATAACTTTATCTGGAGAGGACAAAAGGGAACGCAAGATTACTTCGAGAGACCATGATAATGAATCAATAATGGATTCAGTAAAATAGTACGCAGATCTTCGTATCAAAAGCAATGAAATATCAGGAAGGGAGTGGCCATCGCTCAGTGGTAGCATGCAGCAGACCCTCCATGTAGGTCTTGGAAAGATCCCTGGACAGCCACTGCCCGACAAGGTGGACAATACTGAGCTAGATGGTCTAATGCAGTATAAAGCAGCTTCATATGACATATTATGCTTTAGAACGAGGGGTTGGTCTTAGACACACCAAGCCTTTTCTAACTACAATGCTAAGGCGCATTACATCTAAGATCATGCAAAATGTGCTGCTGCTAGCACCGTGCGGAAACATAGTCTCTTGCTGGAGTAATAGGCAATGCAGCCCCCCCCCCCACTGTAACTGAAACAGAAAACAGATCAAACAAACAGAAGCATAGGCAGGCAGCAGAAGAGAAGGTGTAATGCAGGTCAAAGGACAGCACATTGATTTTGTGTTACAAACCTCCAACTGCATCTAGCCAGAAAAAATGAGTGGCTTCCGACACATAAGCACATCCATTTTATTTAATCCTGAGCTAGAAAGTGAAGGGATTTGGTCAAGATCTGACCAACGCTACCTTACCGTACCTAACCCAATGTCAAATTCACATTCAATAATGACCGACCGCACCGCACAGTTGAGTTCATAGTCATTCCTCGGGGGTTTGCAGCCGAAGTCTACATCAGACATGCACACACAGCTATCATCATAAAGAGGGAGAGAAAGGAGTGGGGGGAAATGACTCCCACATCTTGCTGTTGCATCTGCTGAGCTTTGGAGGATAGTTAGCAAAGGCGTCTTGAGTGCATCCACTGAAGCCAGGAAAGGGATGTGGGTCTGGTCAGTTTGGGACTGGAGTCAACAGCACTCACATGACTCGGGTCCACGTCAACCTGAGCATTCTTTGTTATTTAACTATAGTTGATTGAAAGTTTTTTGTCTTAAGAGAAAACATTTCCCTTTTTTGTTTTCAGCACATTCTGACCACATCTAATTTCCATTAAAGGAACACACACACAGGCACAAAGCAGACAGCAGCTGTTACTACTCTGTCCTCTCATGGGCAAATATGTTTATCACAATAAGTAAAATTACCATAACAAGTGCAACAAACAACTTTGCAGAATTCGGAGATACTCGGAGGATAAGCAAACCAATATATACCACCTTGATGGATTACACCTAAAAACATAGTATATGTAACAGTGTCCAGGATACCAATGGTCAAGTCTTCAGTTCATTGGGATAGAATTACAGTATTGTGTTATTTATATCCCATCCTTCCTCCAGGGTGGCACATGTGGTTCCTACCTACAGGTTAGGTGAGACTGAGAGCAGATGATTGGCCCAAGTCCACTCACTAAGCAGAAATTGATACCTAGACTTCCTACCCTGACACGCTAACTACTACACCACACTGTAGATATTTCTACATCTGTGCACATGCTTTCATGCACACATATCCAAGTACTGCATAGAGCAGAAGTCCCAAATAGTAACATATAGTTTTCAACGAAACAGGAAATATGGGTATTACAGCCATGTGTATTTTTTGAGAACAGAGAAAATAAAGATACAGGTGGGCCCCCATATCCACTGATTCGTTATCCACGGTTTCAGTTATCCACGGATCGTGGGGACTCCCCCAGGCTTTTACTTTTTTCCCAGTAAGCTTTGTTTCTTCCTTAAAGAAACAGGAGAAGCAGCCTCTGGCTGCTTATTACAGGCAAGTAGAATGAGACTAAGTACTAGAGAGGCTCTGCAAGCTTAACAGAAACCTTGCAGAGCCTCTCTAGGACTTAGTCTCGTTCTACTTGCCTGCAATGGAGACTGCTTCTCTGTTTGTTTTAAGGAAGAAACAAAGCTTGCTGAAAGAAAAATAAGAGCTGGGGGGGGGGGGCAAGCATGCCTGCCTGCAGGGGAGGCAGGGTGGGGGGGCCCTCAGGAAACCATGGAGGGGGTGTTCGCTCTTATCCACGGTTTCAAGTATCCACGGAGAGGCCTGGAACATATCCCCAGCGGATATGGGGGCCCACCTGTACTTTAAAATTACACTTGTAGTCTTGAGAAATTCTTTCAAAAACATATACCCGAAGATATATGCACAAAAAGATTCTTCTAACCACAGGCAAAGAAAAAGTCCTTAAGTCTCGCACCAACGTTTCATCCCACCCAAAGGATTTTGTCAAGGTAACGCAGTTTAACACTGCTAGATGACACTATCGGTAAAGAAATGCTGGAGACATATAAAGCTGAAAAGCACGGGAACCGTTAATTAGTAACTGAAACACTCACTTCCGCATTGACCAGAGGTAACCTCTCGGTCGTTCCTTGCTTCGCTGAAGACAGCCGGGATTTTTTCAAGATAGGCAGCCAGATCTTGTTGGCAAATGACAATTCTTGGTGTCTGTTAAGAAGACTCGAAGGTCTCCTTTGGGAAATCATAATAGCTTCTAGATTTAGTCTCTGTTTGAGACTTGCTTCAGTGAACAAGGAGCAAGTTTGATCAAAAACAATTTGGTGCCCAGATTCCTGCGCATGTGCTGCCACCACAGATTTCTCCCCTTGTAATAATTTGACAGCTCTTTGATGTTCTTGTAATCTCACCCTAATTGGTCTCTTTGTATTTCCGATATAGGACTGCTCTGAAGATTAAAGAATTAATTAAGGAGCTCTTCTGCGCTGGGTGGTGGTTGGAAGTCTGGTGGTTGGAAGTAACATATAGGTTTATACTAGGTAAAGGTAAAGGTATCCCCTGCTTGAAAGCCAGTCGTGTCCGATTCTAGGGTGCGGTGCTCATCTCCGTTTCTAAAGGCCAACCCACACCGCACGAGATCTGGCGCGGAGGCGAGCGAGCATAGGTGTCTGGCTGCTTGCCTCCGCGCGCTGAACTCGTCTCCATGAGTGTCTTCTAGCGAATAGTCCCTCCTGTTGTCCCACCTTCTTAGAAAGCGCAGTGGTGACTGGCTAAGCACAAGCGGTCCGATACATGAGAGAAGAGAGAGAGGGGCAGGAAGGAGAGAAAACTAACAAAATTTGTGCCGTGAATAGAATTCATCTTGCTAACTTTTGCGAGGAGAAATGGATCCAAGAGAAAATCGGAGACTCAAGTAAGTGGTCAGAATTCAACTGACTGACAACCCCTTTCATCCCGCCCTCTCATCTGATTGGAGGCTGCAGTAACTCCGCATACCCATCCCCTCAAAACATGGGCAACAAACTTTTTGCACGTGCCGGAACTCGGGAGAGTACAACTCTCCCGTGTTCAGCTGCTCTCTTCCGAAATGGTGACCACACAGCTCCGCGTACATCTCGGACGCGCCAGAAATCATGCGGTGTGCGTCAGCCTTAAGGCCGAAGAGCCAGCGCTGTCCAAAGACGCTTCCATGGTCATGTGGCTGACATGACTAACAGAACACTGTTACCTTCCCATTGCAGCGGTACTAATCTACTTGCAATTTCTTACTTTCGAACTGCTAGGTTGGCAGGAACTGGGACAGGAGACAGGAGCTCAGTCCATCATGCAGCACTCGGGTCTTGAACTGCTGTCCTACCGACCTTCCAGTCTGCAGTTCAGCATCTTAACCACTAAGCCACCGTGGCCCCCAGGTTTATGCTACTTTTCTAAAAAGTGTTTCATCTCACCCAAATACAAGACATCTACTTTTCAGACTGGTTGTTGTTAATAATAATAATAATAATAATAATAATAATAATAATAAAATGTACGCCTCACTGTTCTCCTTAGAGACCCAGGGCACCATTGCAATATATTTAATATAAATATTAAAAGAAGAACGCACAGAGCCAGAGAGAGGCAAATCCAAAATATTTTAGCTATTTATTGGTTAGTCATTCTAGACTAGCCAAAGTCCACTGAAAAAGCCAAATGTTTAACTGGCAAGGGAAAACTGGTAATGAGTGGGCCTGCTGTGCCTCGCAGGGCAGGAAACTCCAAGAGGTGGGGGCCACCACAGAGAGCGTCCTCTTGAGGTTGCCATCAACTATACTTCAGAGATGTGAAACCTATATAGAATATTTATCACATATTTATAATGCCCTTCCTCCAAGGAGCTCAGGGTGGTGTACATAGCTCCTTCCCTCCTTTTGTCCTCACAACAACCCTGTGAGGTAGATGAGGCTAAGAGATGGTGACTGGCCCAAGGTCACCTAGGAAGCTTCATGGCTGAGTAACCCTCCCACCACTAACACTAATTAGTGAAATGCTACTCGCAAGTTATCCATCACCATCAGCCATGCCTTATAAAGAGGGGCCATGAGTGGTTTTTTTTCAAAAAGAGTGGCTTAACCAACTACCAGCTTTAACCTTGAGGCAGAGAGAACAAAATCCCACAGGCTTTGAGCAATATGTTTTACACTGAAGCCTTGAAAATGTAACAAAACAAAACAAAATAAACTCTACAGGGCAACAGCCTGAATGCCGCGAACAAATCTAAGTCATGCCCAACAGCATTCCAGAATAATGTGTCAAAGGGAAAAAAGAGAAAGGCTTGTCTGTTTGTGGGAAACAATTGGGTCAGTTTATCTGCCATTCATTGAGCCTCCTATACATCGCGTCAAACTCAATTACTCAATGCCAGACTTCCTTTCATGTATGGAAGATGTGGATGGGTGCAACAACAGACACTGACACATTAAGCATCTGTTGGGTGCCCTTCCATTAAATTTCTGATCATTTGACAAAGCAGTATGGTAGTGTTTCCCTATCATTAGAAACCAAGATTCATCTTGGCATATTTTGTGGCCGAGACTCATAGCATTAAAACAGTTTATATTTCCCTCTGGCAGTTCAGAAAGAAAACTTCCTAAAGCGCATGAAAGGAACAAGTAAGGTGAGAACAGATCAGGGTAAAAACCAAAACCAATGAACAATGCTATGTGGATCAAAACCAATAAATTTCACACAGTTAAATAAAATGCAACCCTTGGACCAACAATGCTTCAGAATGCATTGTGTAGGTTTTGGAGCTATGGGGGTTGGACCTTCATGAACATGGAAAATAAAGTCCTGAGTGAAGATGTACAGTAGGGTTAATCCTGGTTCTCTCTAGCTGGTTGCCCCTCCCATGAGGACAGGCATATCTCCACCAAGCTCCCAACCAAAAGATGTGCACATGGAAGCACTGCTGTGCTTCCACACAGGGACAGTCAATGCGATTTGAAGGGGACATCACCAATCATGACTACCACATGTACAAGCCATGTTTGTATATGTGGCAGCCACTTTATGAACCAATGGAGAGATTCATAAAAACAGAGCTTTCATGTGAGTGAATTTTCGCTGAAAGAGGTTCTGCACATGCCAAGTTAAAGTAGGGGGGAGGGGGGATACATATAGCTTAAATTTACCACAATAGTAAAAATTGAGCATACAGGAAAAACTGGATGTGCAAATACACCCCAAGTGCTCCAATCAGTTTTTGTTAACAAGTCCCTGAAGGGAAGGCCAAGAACTTCTCCATTAGAACTTCTTACCGCAATTGACTCCTACTAACAAAATTCACTGCAACTCTAAATAAGGAGAAAGTATATAAATAAATACAGGAAGTGAAAGGGGCCAATATGCAACCAGATGCATTCATTAACTAAGCACTGACTGATCTTTAAATTGTCTCGTGTACAGATCAGGCTGACGTACTGACCTCCAGTATATGGAAGCTGCATGTCCCATGACATTACATATCTATATTCCAATTTAGTTCAGCATACTTAAAAAAAGACTTAATACAGTTTCAGAAAGAACATTTGGTGTGAAGAGGTATGTGCTAAACTTTGGGATAGACTGGAACCGCAGTTCCTGATTTCCAAGCCCAGTCAAACTATAGTTAGTGAAAGCTGGTGTAGCAAAGTGTTTTGACTAAGCTGCAAATTAGCACTTCACCAAATTGAGTCTCACCTCTGCCAGGAATTCACTAGGTGTCCCTAGAAAAGCCACTGCCTCTCAGACTCAAGTCTTCCCCAGCTGCAATATGGGGATACCACTTACCTTACAGGGTTGTTGTAAGGGTCACATCAAGATCATACATGTGAAATGCTTGGAACACTCAGAAAGCACATTAAGAGCAGGAATCCCCAACAACAAAATCACATTTACCACTCAAGTACTATAAATGTGCAGATCATTCTGCCTTCCGACCAAGTTCCCTACACCCCTGCGTGATGTTGTGATTTACTGCATCCAGACATTTTCATTCTAGACCGAGCAATGCAAGATGCAGCATTATTGGCACTACATGCACACCTTGTAATAAAGAGGATTGCCATGGCACAAAGTGACACTAGCATGCTGACGGCACCCAGCTCTAGTTGTTCTTTCCTTTTAGTTCAGGTGAGGTGGTGGGAAGTACTGAATCATTGACTGGGGTGAGACAATCTGGACAAGACGGAGGTTTTTCTGGTAGGTGGTTTATCGACTATGTACATGGTGTGGGAGGGGGGATTTTGAAGGGGTTTCTGCCCCTCCACTAAAGGATCAGGCTCATCCATTAGGGGCTCTAGGGGGGGGTCACTCTTGTACCCTGAACAATAAGCTGTTGAAATTCTATATGCATTTTCGGGCTTTTAGGCCACGGTCTGCGTGAACTTGCTCTTCCTGACGTTTCGCTCTGATCTGTGCAGAGCATTCGCAAAGGAAAGACTGGCCCACAACTGGATCAGAGTGAAACGTCAGGAAGAGCAAGTTCATGCAGACAGTGGACTAAAAACCCGAAAATGCATATTAAATTTCAGCATTCTGACCAAACACGTCTTGGTAATAAGCTGTTGGTTCTCTTCATGTGAAGTAGTGTGGTTCCTGTGGAAGCCTGGGCATCTTTGCACAGCTTACAACACTCCAATAAATGTTCTGTGCCAGACAAAGACCTTGGCCGCATCTCCAGTTCAAACAGCTCTCAGGAAGCGGGGTTAAAAATGCCCTTTTTCTACCTGAGACCCTGACCAGGAGGCGGCACTATTGAGCTACATGGGCTGGTGGTCTGACCCAGTAGAAGACATCCTCATATGTTCATATTTTCCCAGGCTTTTTAAAATACAAACTGTTGAAGTGTGCTTTTATTTTGCTGCTGCTACTTCTGCTGCTTTAGGTGTAGTATTTTCTTATGGTTTTGTTCTTTGTTAACTTCTTTTATAGGGTTTGGTAATGGCCACCCTGGAAGTATTTTTTTACTTAAAGAGTAGTGTGCATATTGATGAAACAAATAAAATAATAAGACTAGGGAGTCAAATTGCTACGTGTAGGAGGGATGGAAGGCAACCCCCGAACAAATAATAAAACTATTCATAGAATTGTTAATATTTCTCAGTACACTGCCTATTAAAATCATTAGTGTTCATATTATTTTAATGTCCAAGTTCACCTGGGGAGATACTAAGCACATGTGAAAATCAATTGGCTGGATACAGAAAAATCACAAAATCAAGCTTTGGTCACCTCGCTGATTCACAATTCCCCTGTGTATCACTTAACAAAGACCCAGATGTGAAGTCTCTTTTCCTGGGTGCCCAAGCTCCCTATTGCAAATTCAGTCATGTAGCGGCCAAAAGGGTCAAATACAAATAGTTCTGCTATTTTTTCAAAAGTGTAAACAAACATTCAGAGAGAACAAGTTATAGTAGTCTGAACATGGAGATTAGTCTGAACATGGAGATATTTTAACACACATTTACATAAAAGGCACTTTGGAGCTTGATCATCATACTGAACTTCCAACACATGCCTAGGACAGTCAACGCAAAGCTCAAAACTGCCTTCATCCCCCCCACCCCACTAAAAAGCAACCGAAAGACAGTTTGGCCTGAACCAGCAGGGGTGGTCTCATGCCTCTAAGAAACACTAAGGGTCAAACTAAATGTGACATGGGGGATATCTGAACAAGATTCCCCACTTAAAGAAAAAGGAAAAGCAGCACCTGAGGGGGCCCAATTCAGACTGGGCTTCTGATGCTGGGAGGCAAGTTACCCTTCCCTTTGTGCCATTTCCGAGATCAACCCTCCCCCCCAAATCTGGGCACCTGTGTTAATAGCCGCTCCATGGCAGTGGTTTTCATTGGGAAAAATGGCTAACATTTCCCCTGCAGTTTCAAACCAAATCAGACCTTCAACCTCCCAAGAGTTTAGACTCTTACCTCTCTGCTCCAAGCCCTTTATTCAAGCCACTGTCACCATGACTGTAATGCAAATGAAGGTCGAAGGTGGATCTAGGTCCAGTTTTGCCCCTCATTTGCATTGTGGTCACAGTAGTAGCAGCAGCAGCAAGAACATCTTTGATCAAGGACAAAGAGGGATGGTTGTACGGGAGGGCTGCTTACCAGCTGCCCTTTCCAAAGCCTGTAATCCTACCCACTTCTGCAGCTCATCTCCACGGGCTCCATGCCTCCCAGCAGGCAACAAAAACCAGTGACACTTGATTGGATGCACTTGTACTTCTCAGGCTGCCATCGCACGCACATTTACTTGGGAGCATGCATCACTGAACTCAGCTGGACTTACTCTGGAGTAAACATGTCTACAAGTCAGGCTGTGAGTACACCAGATATCACTAAGAGCACCTATGCAAACAGAATTAAAGGTATCAAATATACAACGGGATACACCTTAAATATAGCCGTAACCTCACTCATAACAATTAAACCATGGATGACCTTGTTCATCTGTGACCACAATGCGATGCAATGTAATTGGGTCTTGGGTTGCTTCTGGAAGATACTTTGGCTCCATTTGATCCCTCGGTAGACAGATCTCCATAGCTTAGTAGCAACCGTTGAGAAAGCCTCTTCATTAATATGTGCTACCTAAAGGAATCCATGAAAAAGGCCATCCTCTAACCATGGAGACTGTGCAGGGACTGGCTGACATAAGTAAGGCCCACACCATTCACTCACACGCCAGTTTAAAGCCATGTAACATGTTGTTACCATTATAAGCTTTACAAAAAATGCAAATACAAATGTTTTGGTTTTTTTTTAAAAAACTGATGGTGTATATTTGATATTGCCAGTGTTATTTCCCAGACTGGTGATTCATGAGCCATTTTCCCCACATTACTCCCAGACACTGACCTACTAACACATGCAGTGGACTAACAGACAGCGAGACTGGTGGAATTAGGAGACTGGCATAGCTTAATTAAAAAGGCACCTAAGCTATTCCCTCCCTGCATATAAAATTAAAATGGTAGTCTTAACAAAATGAATGCAGCATAAGAACTGCGGTGAGGGGGGATGCAAAGGAGGGGAAAATCCCTTATGGAAGCGATGCTGTTCTTCCTCAATATTTTTGATACAATGATGCTTTTAAAAAACATCTATAGTATATTGTCTGTACATAAAAATGTTAATCATGCATTCATCATACACCACAAAAAGCTACCGCCACCTACATCATCATCATCATCCACACAAACACACTTAATAAAATAATCATTGGAATCTGAAGGAAATTTTCCATTGTGCCTTTGGCTCTTACTAAAATTTGAGAACATGAAAGCAACGTCAAATTGTTTCCACATGCACACACCCTGAAAACTTGTTCAAAGTCACTGCACAATAACGTCTAATGGGGAACGTCTGTGATATTTGAGAGAGAAATAAGCCTCATGTCCGGTCACCACTCTTTCCTACATCAGCTGCATCTCCTGCACACAGTACCTTACTGAAACCACATTCAGTTACTGAATTACTGAAACCACATATCTATTGTGCTTAAGGTATCATAAGAACGAGCAGCTACCCCACAGAATTAAGTCTTTACATGAATTTTGTCACTACCATTATTAGCCCATCAAATGCAGCGTGCAAACCTGCCACATCCCTCAGAAAGCTACTGCAGAAGCACACTGTAATGTATGTGAGGCAAAAGGCATTTTAAAGCCAATTCAGGTAGGTTTTCTTGCGACTTCTACCTATAACAAGGTCCAGAATTAAGCTACTGAGAAGACAAAAGACCATTGCCCCCTCCCCATATGCTAGCCCTATACAGGAACGAACGAACGAACGAACGAACGAACACACACACACACACACACACACACACACACCCTCTTGCTGTTTAGCATCTACAGAAAGAATGGCTGACAATTAAAAAAAACCTCACTGGTAAATATCAATATGATAAGCCATGCTGCTACAGACAAAAAACACAACACTGTACATTTACTGTAGCACCTTACCTTAATATTTGCTAAATTCACTCCTCTTGGTGAGAAATCGCTAATGGTTTTGGTTTTTAAAAATCCCCTTACGTGCTTCTCCAGCAAGCTAATCCGAGCCTTCCATTAACACACTCTATTGCAGATAATTGCAGGCAGCACACACTCCCCTGCTTTTCCCGGTTCCCAACACAGCAAGGATAATCACATTCCAGTGGGGAGTGAACAGATGGTGGATTCCATGGTAACCAACCCTCCTAAGGCTATTGGTAGAAGTGTGTGACTACTGCTTATTTGGTAACAATCACTCTTTGTGCTTCGGCTTTGCAGAATCCCCAACAACGGGACGTACGGCGCTCAGCACATACTGGGCAAGGCTAGCAGGTGCCTTGCCATGTCAAACAACACTGCAGCATAAACAAAACTTAACCCTGATGGTGCATATAACCCCAGGCAGGCTTCATGTTTCAGCGCAACCATCACGTATTTTAAATCTCTTGTGTAGTCCACTGTAAAAGCTCAAGGTGGTCAACGGCACAGCACAAGCATACACAAAAAGGTCCGATTAAAGAGGTATTAGAATCAAAACAATACAAAGTGCAACCCAAAGTGAGCAATCCTACTCCAGGATTTATCATTTAGATTAGAGATTTCCAGATGGTCTGGAAGTGCGTTCAACCTTGCTTTTCAATTAATTAATTTTAGTGCAATGCATGCAGTTTATACCATCATAAGCAAACCAAAAAGATTATGAAAAATCACCACAGGAAAAAAAAGTAGGAACAAAAATACCAGGTTTCTAATGTACTGTGACATTATTTATTAGTGTCTGGGGTGAGAAGATAGGAAGAAGCAAAAAAAGAACCTCAAGTGAGTTAGTGTTACTAATGAAATGTGTAATGTGTACCTTACAAAGGCAGTGTCGGTAGATGGATGGACTATGTACTGGGCATCCAATGCTCTAGAAGCGCCCCCCCCCTTGCTGAATGATCCATCCTCTATACGTGACACAGCAGCCTAGAAGTCTAGCAAGGAAGTATAGAGTTGAGCAATACATGTATACTTCCTTACCTTTGTTGCATATAGAGGTAAGGAATTGTAGAGGTAAGGAAGCTCAACTCTACACTTCCTTGCTAGACTTTCAGGCCACAGCAACTCACATGGCACCCAATGGGATTGCTTCCAAGCAATAACAAAGGAGCCATCACCTGGGGAATAGCCCCAATTGGCCGGCGGTGGGAAGGAAGAAGTGCCCACGCAAGTCTCATGCAGGCACTTTTTCCTTCTCCACCAGCAAATGGGGATCTCGCTCCCAGTCAACAGCAAGGCTGCTGAAGGCCAGCCAGGAGGGAGGAGAAAGTACCCACATGAGACTCACTCATCCTGCTCCCTCTTCCTTTCCCTGCCTGCTAACCTACTAGACTAGTCCGCAGGCAGGTGGCGGCTGTCCCATGGAAACAACCCCAATAGTCAAAAGATAAGAGGGGAGGAGAAAGTGTCCAGGCAAAATGGCTTTGCATGCATGGGATGATAGGATGGTACCTCAGGGTCTTGTGCAAACTGCCACCAATCCTAGTAACAAAACCAACTTCCAAACCAATTTGCAAGAAAATGTGGTTTGTTGATTTGTTCTGAACTCCCTCCCCCCCCCTTTTTTTTCACTTTATGTCATGGGAAGGATACATGCTGCAGCAACTCCTACACTACCAGCATAACTTAAGTTGTTGTAACAAAAGTTGCCAAACACAACAAGAAAGAGAGATGAGGGAGGAACATAGCAACCTGCCTTACACCAAATCAGAACATTGATTCACCTAGCTAGCTTGTAATGCCAACCCTAAACGGCAAAGGAGAGAGAAAGCAAAATGGCATAAATGTGGGAAACCGAAATGGGGGTGCAGAGAGACATCTGTGTTGTGCAGACAAAAGTGAAAAGAAAGGGATTACACAGGATTCATACACACTTGAAGGTGGGGGAAAAGAGAAAAGTATAACTTAGAAATGGGGCGAAGAAACAGAAGGAGGCAACAGATAGATATGCAGAGAGAAGTGTGAGTAAGGAAACAGTTAAGAAAGGAGGCCTGCAGTGGAGCAGAAAGAAAAGATGTGAGAACTGCACCACCTATACTTATCCAACATTAATGTAGCAGCATGGCTTTCCTGAGTTAATATAAAAGTAGTCTGCAGAATAATTTAGATTATACACCTGATCCAGAACATAAAATGCGTTTCCTTCCTTTGGAGCTGACAATATACAGTACTTGTAGCAGAATGCATAGTACTATTATTCGGCTGTATCCTAAGATTTTGTGGAGCACCACTCCAAAATCGGAAGCATCTTCCTCAAATGGAAGGAGCATTGAGCTCAAGTAAGGGGTCCCTTGCAAGAGCAAAGCTCTCCTTGCAAGAGCAAAGCTTCCGTTTACAGAGTTATTCTCTGAGAGCTCTTAGAATACAACCACTGTTCCCTTTAAACTGCTCGGTGGCGGAATTCAAACTCCACTGAAGCCGAGCTCCGCACAGCTCAGAACTCGGCGTTCCCAGAAGTCCTGCAATGACATTTGACCTCATCACCACATGTCTGTAAACATCGAGCTGCCACGCAGCAAGGGGATGTGGGGATGTGCCACGCAGCAGCACAGACCTCTTAGCGGGAATACTGAATACAACCCATTATAAAAAGAGAGGAGAGATTATATAAATACCAAGGGCAAGCAAAACACTTCATATAGCACTTGGCTCAGTAAACAGCCTGATAACATAGGCCCCATATTATTACCCTAACATCGCAGGTGAAGGGGTAGGGAGAGAAAATGGAGGCTATGCTGATGAGTAAGTTCAAGAATCCGCAGAAATATAAAACAGGTACACTTCCCTTCCTAGGAAGTCAGAACGAGAAACCACATGAAACATATGGTTGCATGTTTCTGGTACTTCCTCCTCCTCCTCAAAGACGGTGGTTTTGGCTGAGGCTTAAAAAGCTATTTATACCTACTAAAGGGCATCCAGGAAAACAATCAGCTGACTTGAGGTCAGCTATGTGAGCCCAGATTTTGTCCATGAGATACCCATTACATTTTTTTTTTACATACATACCATTTTACAATGTGGAGAACAAGAGCAAAATTCAAAGTACAATAGTCCCTCCCATATCCGCAGGTGATATGTTCCAAGACCGACTGTAGATGCTCCAAATCACAGATAGTAATGAACCCTATATACTGAAGTTCCTGCAGTCAAGCAGGCAGGGGTAGTAGAAAGTTCTGCTTCGACACAGGGCTTTGGGATAATCACGCCCCTGGGATGAGTCTGCACGCTCATTGATTGTTGGAATCGTCAAGGGGCGGGAGGAGATGGTTTGGAACTGCTGCAACGGCTGCGATGAAAAGAGCCTCCATGACTCTGCTGGAAAACGACCCGCAGGGAGTGGATTTCAAGAACTTCGCCCTGGAACTGCTCCTATGTCTGTGAAACTATGGAGACTCCATACAGCCATGGAGACGGTTGGTTGAATCCGTGGATACAGAACCCGCGGATACAGAGGGCCCACTGTACTGGTTTTAACATTTAAAGCTCTAAGGAATTTGGCACCAGGTTCCCTTTGTTGTAATATACATATATCCACAGGAATGCCACCAGCTCATGACATGACAACTATCTCCTCCTACATGAGCCTTCCCAGCTAAAAAGATCCTTCTCCGAGGCTCTTCTGATCCCCACACCTTCAGAATTGGATGGGGACTCATCACCTTTCAGTTATGGAATGCCCCAACTTTGGAATTTGGAGTCTGGCCTAGCATTCAGCTCAAGGTCATTCCAGTGCTAAGTTAAAGCCTCTTTATTTGCCTAGGGCTAATAGAAGCTGTGCTTTTAACTGCTGTTTTGAACCTGGCTTTTCCCATCTTTGTTCTTTTATATTCTTGTTCTGCTTTACATTATGTTGTTAAACTACTCAAAGAAGGTATGTATTTCTAAATTAAGAGTGCCCACATATATTTAACTTAAATAAACATTTTGCTTACAACTCTTATAGATGTAAATTAAGTACACAAATCTGTAATAATTGTCCCCTACTAGGACAGACAGCATAGAAAACATTTATAGCTTGAATGGACTACTGAATACATCTCAATCCAACACCAATGCAATACAGGCAGGCAACTCTGGGCAGCTCCAGATACCCACAGTTGTCTACAATTTTAATTAGAAATGTCATTTTATAAACAAAAGGAGTTTAGTAACTGCAGAATTAATTTTACACACACACATTAATTACCTGCTGAGAAATTCTTCACCACACGGGGGGGGGGGGATTCTATAGCAGCAAGCAACACAGATGGAGACTTTGGGGGGGGGGCACAGGAGTCCTGTTCTGGCTGCTTGGATCCTGCCAGTGCTAGGCATGCTCAGGGAGTTGGCTGGACACGCTTGGACAGATGACAGGAAGTGGTGGGGGAGGATTACTGGCAGCCAGCAGCAGAAGTAAAAATGCTGCAAACTGGGCAGAAGAAAGACCTGCCAGCTCAGTGCCATGATGCCAAAGAGCAGAAGACATCTCACCCCCCACAAGCCACACAGTTAAACTAAGGACCAAATTAAATGTGACGTTAAATGCAGCAAGTGGCATGGGGGGGGGGGAAGACAGCAGCTTGGATGGGGCTGGAAGGAAAATGAGCTCGCACACTCCCATCTCTGTGTCATGCTCCCAATATGCACTGGGCCCCAAAGATGGCTGTTTTAAAGCTTTTTAAAAATCCAAACTTAACAATGAGACATTTAGCATCACACCTATTTTAGACCAGGGTCCTTCCATCTAGGCGTATGTTCCAGTGACTCTTCTCCAAGCCCTGCCTCTCTATAGACACTGAACAGGGACTTTTATGCTGCTACTTGTAGACCCATTTTGCACTCTTTATTGGCTGTCATTATATTTTGATCACGGTAAGCTGCCTTTTAACATGTAGCAGTGGGGTATAACTTATTAAAAGGGTATATATTCTGGCACTCTGTATCCAAGTGGCATTCTTGGAACTCCTGGTAAAGACTGATAAGCAAGACTGGAGTCTTAAGTCAGCTGGTAAGAAGAAGTGGAGTCTCTGGAGGGCCCAAGCTGCTTGTTCGGGCAATGAGCATCATCAAGCTGGGGGTCTGGCAGTCTGCTTTCTTTTTCAGACAGCACAACTATTTTTAGATGCTGGTACCAAGCTTCCTGACATTGCAGCTTTGTGAATAATACATAACGTTTCCTAATGATAATCTCTCAGCCACAGAGATAGGGAGCTGATTTGCATGCTCCTCCCCACACCTGAGCCCTTGGGCTAGCCCGGCCCCTCCCTCTGATTTAGCTGCTAGAAAAATCTGGCTCTCTCTTAAACTGGATAAAATCTTGAAGCCCTTCCCCAGGATATTCTAAAGATGTTAAGATACAAGATACTTACCAGGTTATACTTTGCCCTTTTCCTTATAAGGAAGCTCAACTTTTATCATCCTCCTACCACGTTTATTACAGTTAAATATTTATAAGAACGATAAGATCCAGAGGTAATCAATTAGGAGTGTATAGTGCTGAGTCTGCATGGAATACGATAGACCCCGTTCCAAAGACATTACAATCTGAAAGGAGGAAGCTGATGAACATACATGTGTCTTGGTATCCCATTACAAGGCTTGCAGCATACCCAGCAATTATCCATAATAAATGACACTTTAAAAATGCATCCAACTTTGCCAGCAAATCATGCCACGTCATACCTACTCCCTCGTCTACAGTGGGTATTTAATGGAATGAATCTTTGCTATCCACTGTGTGATGAATGAGAGATTTCCCCTGCTAAATACTGCTGGGGGGGGGGAAGGTCTCACATGTTGACCCTCTGAGAAGCTGGCACAAGGTTGCGTTTTAAGCTCCCATTTAGCTGCCGGAAGCTCTTTCAGCATGTATTAGTTCAAGGAAGTCGTTCAGAGGAGAGGACTTATACCAGGTCTTCATACCTGATCATAAAATTGCAGTGTCTGACCCACTGGTGACCACAGCTGTGGGCCTTAGGGCAGGAGCAACAGCAGCAACATTCTCAACTCCAGGCATAGAAATTATGAGTTTGTCTGCACAGTAAATGTGCAATGTTGGTCAACGATTATCACCACCAAAGTCACTAGGGAGTTGCTCGGAACAGTGCTTCCCTCAGGAGTTTTGAACCAGAAGTGGCTCAGAGTGGCCTCTAAGTGGCTTAGAACTTCTTCCTCCTGCCTAAACTGTCAAAGTTTCTATGAAAGAGGAAGAGCAAATAGTTCCCACACTGAAGAAGATATTTCAGTAAGTGATATCCAGTACGGCAAAAATAAAAGTACTTCAAAGTCACACACCAGGCATCAATGCATTTATTATTTTTTAACCTGCAGACTTTTTAAATGCTACATTTTGACCAATTTGTTTGCACATAAGACTTTGCCTGCTATGTTTAAGAAAGGAGAAACAAAATAATGTTAACAAAGAAGGGCAACAGAGAATTTCCTGACAAAGAAGGGAAACAGAATTCTCTCTTGCTTTTAGCAAGTGGGAAGCAGATCAATGTAGCTCGTGTCTCCAGTGGGCTGGAGGGAGGCAGCAACAGACTAAGGGTGAAGGGCAGGCACCCCAAACCCGTCACTCTTCCTCCCACTACCCACCCTGATGCAAGTCACATCTGGTCGCCTCATGGTTGAGCTGGCCCCGCTTCTGACCATTCTTATATGGCCACATAACATAAGGGCATTTTAGGCCTCCAGACATATGGTAGCCACATACGATCACTAGCAACAAACACAAAACTTTCTTTGCAAACTGGATACCAAAAAATTATTGGACTCGGATGCAAACAAGTGCCCTCTGTGTCACTGTGGTCAATCTGTAGAATTTGGCTGCCCACTTCACAATGGAAGAGAATATTTGGAGAGCGTGACAGCAATGCATGCCTACGTGCATTGTTAACACACAGTCTCTTGAAATGGCACATGGCATGGACAGTCCTCTGCTAACAGAATGCCTTTCGCCAAGCACTTTCTTTTCTCAGTCCAGTGTGTAGAAGAGAAGTCTGACCTCCACACTCAAGGCTGCAAGAGAAAACTAGCTGTTTAACACCCACAAGTACAACTAAATGCATTTTAAACTCATATTACTCTCAGCTGTGTTTTCAAAATCTCTTCTCTCAATGCACCTCTGCACAATACTATCCCGCTCAAAACACTTTGCTTTAGAAATAACACAAGTAAATAATACAGCTTATGCAACACCCACTCAAAAGCAACAAAGAAGATCAGGCAAAATATCTACACTAGCAAAAGACAAGGAAACTTACTTACAGATCCCCATGAACATAGCTTAAATCATAACCTATCCGGCAAGGTGTCAGCTACACTTATGAACTGTAAATATTCCTCTTCAGACAGCCCAAGACATTTTAAAATTTCCACCAGGCACTGGAACACTCATTTCATATTTAAAAAAGGAAGTCCTGAATTTCATCACAGTTACCATTGCTGATGCATGTCAGGAAATACGCAAGGAACAGCATTTCAAAAATAGCCACAACAATTTTTATAGCGCAATCCTATGTATGTCTGCTTAGAAGTGTATAGGATTGCAGCCTAGAAGGAGAAATACTGAAGCTAATCCACTGGCACTGAGTGTTACAGAGAAAAAATTAAGATGGGGAATGGTGGATATATCAGCACAATCCAGACAAAGTTAACAATTCAAGTCATACATATTTCAATGTGAGATTTAAAATATACAGTAGAGTTCCGATAATCCAGCGTCTTTGGGATTTAGGTGGTGCTGGATTATTCGACATGCCAGACTATCAAGAGTACTTATGCCAGACTAATTTCCTTGCCAGCTGACCAATGAAAGCCAAAGGGTGGCATTTTGATCATCTGGCTGGGATCTCTTCACCCTGCCTTCCAAAAGAGCCAAGCAGCTCAGGGAGGGTGAGAAAGAGCCTGCTGTGCAATTGAGGGGCTGGAGCAGCTATTGGTGGCAAGCATAGAAGGGGCAGAAATGGAAGCAGTAACAGATTTTACTTTTTTGGGGTTCCAAGATCACTGCAGACGGAGACAGCAGCCATGAAATTAAAAGACGCTTACTCCTTGGAAGGAAAGCTACGGCAAACTTAAAACAGCATAATAAAAAGCAGAGATATCACCATGCCAACAAAAGTTCAGGGCAATGGTGTTCCCAGTAGCAATGTATGGTTGCGAGAGTTGGACCATAAGGAAGGCTGAGCGCCGAAGAATAGATGCTTTCGAACTGTGGCGCTGGAGAAGACTCCTGAGAGTCCCTTGGACTACTAGGAGATCAAATCAGTCAATCCTAAATGAAATCAACCCTGACTGTTCCCTGGAAGGACAGGTACTGAGGCTGAAGCTCAAATATTTTGGCCACCTAATGCGAAGAGAGGACTCGCTGGAGAAGACTCTGATGCTGGGAAAGATTGAAGGCAAAAGGAGAAGGGGAAGGCAAAGGATGAGATGGACAGACAGCATCACCGATGCAACAAACATGAAAATGAGCGAACTCAGGAAGATAGTGGAGGACAGGAAGGCCTGGCGGGATATGGTTCATGGGATCACGAAGGGTCGGACACGACTTAATGACTAAACAACAACAACATAGATGGCTCAACATCTTGGCCTTTCCAGCAGGGCAAGAGAGGCATGGCAGGCCGAGGCATCATCAATGTCACTCAGGTGGCCTCAGCAGCTCAGAGAGATTGCCAAGCCCCAGCTGCATTGAAGCGAGTTTACCGCACTTCAATAAATGCTTCCCATTTTGATGCCGGACTAACGGAAATGCCATATGGCTGGATGCTGGACTACTGGAGTTTTACTGTATTTCACTCTTCCATGGACATCAAAAGGAACATAAGTGTTTAACGGTGGCTGGCTTGTGCCCATTGTTTTTTCAGGTATACAGATTAAGCTTTTATTTAAGTCACTGCATTCCATTTTATCCAAGGCTTTTTCCCAGCATCATTTGGAAATATAAACATTCCTCTGATCAGAAAACAGAAGCGCTGCACAGTAATATCGTGGGGAAAAAAATGCTTTCTTCAGCACAAAGAAAGAGGTGTTTTTTTTTTAAATCAAGTAAATCTACCATTGAAACAAAGTTATTTTTGAATGAAGTTATTGGGGGGGTTCTTGTGGCTGTCACTTACCACTGCATAAGAATTCAAGAGACACTAAAACATTTATATAGGTATATATTTAATATCTCCAACTAAAATTCATCATCACCAACAGGCAACAAGAGGACCCCCATCAAGTTCTCCCCAATTCTACAATAATGCATAGGTCCTACTTATCCCACACTGCAGAATCACCAGGTTATGGATTTCCTCCTAACCCTGCAAACAGCAGACAATTATGAGGAATTGGGGAGGAAGGGAACACTCTATCTAGTATTACTATATAATATACTAATAGCAAACTCAGCTGGTTGAATACCTACTAGTTTGTATGCAAAAACACAGCCACCCACAAACAAGGTAGTGGTTTCTGCATACTCGGGGAGTCCCTAGGTACCCAGAAATAGATATAAAATAAGAAAAGAAAACTGGTGTGAACAATGTATACTCAGTGGCCCATAGGAGGTTGTCAGAAAAAAACACCGCAGTAGGGCATGGTGTAGGACAGCAGAGGGAATTGACCTGCTTGACCCAGCTGGGCATCAGAGCTGGGGAGAGGCTCCATTTTATATAATAATACACACTATGGGGGACAACTCTATCTGGGGATGCAGTTTTCAGTGACATCCTTGTGTTGCTCATAACATGGAATTTCACCATGTGTAAAAAAAAAGTTCCAATTACTGTATCTTACCACATTTATCTTTACGCAGACACTGTTGCTGGCTGGATTCCAACACTACCTTCTAGTACTCACATTTTTAGAGGTAAGATTTTTAAAGAAAACATTATTAGTGTAATCCTAAACCATGTCTACTCAGAGGTAAGCCCCATTTAGTGGGACTTATTCCAAGGGAAATACGTACAGGATTTCAGCCAGGCAGCCCAATCCTAACTAAACTCCTGTGCGGCGCCAGCACATGCTATGCTGCATCCCGTGGGGGAGTTTGCATGCTAGAGGTCTCCTCGGGGTAGGGGTCATTTGTCCCCTTGCCTGGGTTAAGCCCCAGCATGCCCAACAGGTCAACTCAGACCTGCGCCAGTGATATTGCTGGCGCAGGTTCACGTTGATCCGTGTTGGCAGATCAGGCCTGGTACGGGGGATAGGATACAGTGTGCGCCAGTGTAGCCAATCCCACAACCTCCTGGGCCCAATCCGCCCACTCCGCTGCAGCCCTCCCCCGCCCTGTTAAGCCCTCTCCCTCTCCACGGACTTACCTGCTCCAGCAGGCGTCCATGCGGCCGGTGGCGCTAGCAGGAAGGCTCTAGCCTTCCTACCGGCACGGGAAGGCCCTGTGCTGTCGCAAAGCAGTTAGCAAGAGAATTAAAATGGATGTTCCATACTGTGCTTAAAACCGAACTGATTATTACTATTAATATCTACTAATTAGATAATATAATCAGTAATCCTGCTACTGAACACAACAGGAAGCTATCACAGGGGGCAGAACTTGCAAGTGGAAATATTTATGGTAATCAAAAGCACAGAAACCTTGAAAAGCTTCACTAATGCTTTGCCTGTCCACGTTGGACAGGCTGGCAGTGGAATTGCATTAAAATTTTAAAATGTTGCCACAGATCAGATCTGGAGAAAGAAATAAACCACACCCCACCCCACCCTAACCACACCCTAACCACACCCCAGAATGCAATGAGCTGCCAATGACATCATTTGGCTTCTCCATAAAATGCAAGACAAATCCAGATTAAATTGCTAGTGTGGAAGCAACCCTTCAGCACTGTGCCAACTCTTACTGGTATTAAAGAAGCATAAGCCAGGTAAACAGCTTTAAATCATATTGTAGATTTAAAAGACCAATCTTGACCCTGCCCTGTCTCTCCCACATGGCTACAACACAGATGAGCTACTCAAGCAACCCAAAAGTAAGAAAATATGTTGCTTCTGAGCGGAACTGTTGCTAACCTGGGTTAGGTCTGCTCTGTTCAGTTGCAACAACCAGAGTGCTTATCATATGATAAAGGAATGACTCCTCCTCCAACTCCAACTCAATCTCTCTCTCTCTACTAGATGCCTGCTCGATCTTAAACAGTTTTTATCTTTGTTAAGCTGCTTCTCCAATTTGGTGGCTGGAACCCTCCCAAGATGCTTCCTCTGTGCCTTCCTTCCTCACAATCATAAAAACAATCTAAGACATAAAGGGACTTTTCTCTGTGCTTTAACAGTTCCACGGGCTTCCTTTTTATTTATAAAAAGATGGACAGTTTGTCTGAAAATTGCTCTCTATTCCACTTGCATTATTTCATGCATAGAGCTACAAAAAAAAGTAGATATCCTGTGTGCAAAAAATGAAACATCACCACAAGAAAGGTTCCAACATTAAATGCTTCCTTTGGTTAAGAAGTTGGTTTTGTTGGCAATAACACTAGAAAACAGTAATATAGTCAATAATAAAGAGGAAGAGTACAGTCAGAGAGACTGAAGACATTTCAGATACAGATATACACCAGATACAGATATACACCAGATACCTTTTATCATGTTTGCAAGTTGTTTTAGAGAGATGGTTTTCAACATCATTTTAATTCAGCTTTCCGTTTTACAGCATTGGTCACAGGAGCATTCCTGGCAACGAACACAGTCACCCGGAAGCAATCGTGAGGCAAAAGCATCTCTCCGACACTGGTTGCTCTGCCAATAAACTAAATGACGATTGTAAAGATCAGACTATTGCTCATTACATTTCACCGTCCCCTGTTACCGTATTGTCCCGAGTATAAAATGCACTTTTTTACCCTAATGTAACTTTTTTAACTAGGGGTGCGTCGTATACTCGCACTGTTGCAAAAATAAAGAGACATTGCTGGAAGAAGCGGAGGCTAAGAGGAGACCCGTTGTCTTCAAAGCAGCTAATTGAAGTGATTATCCGGTGATCATCGCTGCTGGCTGAGCTTTGCTTTGCAGTTTGCAATTCCAAGATGCAGCGGGCTCCTTCTTTGCAAAAAACAAGAGGACACACACACACACACACATATCTCTCCCCTGTACAGGCTGTAACCCTTTCCAGGCTGCAATAAGTTACGTCTTTGCAGCGCCTGCTTTTCAGTTCCATGTTTGTTTTTAGTGGAGATAGGCAGAGATGCAGGCTCCTTCTCTGCCCTGCAGGGCTTTTCTTTGTAAAAACAAGAGCACGCACATGCACGTGCACACACGCACACGCACACCTCTACCTCTCCCCTATACAGGCTGTAACCCTTTCCAGTCTGCAATAACTTGTTAATTTTCATTCTCTGCTCTGCTGGGTTTTGTATCCTCTTGTAAAGCAAGATCACATACACTTTCATCCCCCCTCCCCAGACAATGAATGGTTTAGGCTGCAATCCTGTGCACACTTTCCTGAGAGTAAGCTCCATTGAGAACAGTGGGACTTGCTTCACGAGTAGACATGCACAGGTTTGTTTAAATCACTGGCATATATTTAATGCCAGTGATTTAATTAAAGTTTTTTAATAGCACCAAACTTTAAGGGTGCGACTTATAATCAGGTACGTCTTATACTTGGGTCAATACGGTATGGTTTAACATCAGTTCAGTTTTATAAATTCATACTTCTGCAGTGAAGGTATAAGAAGCAGTAACCCACTACTATTACAGCCCAATCCTGTGTAACTCTTACACTGGTGTAACAGTAGATCCACCGGCGTAAGTGCACTTATGCCAGTGTAACCTGCCGTACACCGATGGACGCAGGATGGACACCAGTGTAACCCCCCTTGGATGCCGCGCATGCACAGTTCGGACGCAGAACGGATGCCAGCTCAACTCTGCCGGCGCAGGAGGCATTCCAGGGTGTCCCAACGCCCCTGGAATGCCCCCTGCGCTGGCAGAACTGCAGCGGCATCTGTCCCGCATCTGAACTGCGCATGCGTGGCGTCCAAGGGGGGGTTACGCGGTGTCCATCCTGCGTCCATCAGTGTATGGCAAGTTACACTGGCATAAGTGCACTTATACCAGCAGATCTACTTTTACACCGGTGCAAGAGTTACACAGGTTTGGGCTGTTAGTAATATACTACTAATACACTACTGTTTAGTAAACCTAAACAGATACCATACTATTTACAGGTTAAGCACCAGAGGACAAAAAGGGAAGCATCCCAACAAACACTTCCACCATCAGAAATTTCCTGGATGCTACCCAGAATTCCAGTTGTAAAACAAGCTATTACTACGCAATTATGTCTAAACCATGAGCTTGTGTAGGAGTTAAGGGAATGAAACAAGCAAGTAAGTTTTAGAGGACTACCGGTAGTTATTTTTTTCTTACCTACTGGAATAATAAAAACCAAGTTGCACTGGACACTTCACAAGCTTTCAGACTAATGCACACATTTATAACACAGCCCAACAACAACAACAACAAAAGGTTTTTTTTCTGGTGCTTTGGAAGTTAGATCTATTCTTGAGTATATTTGGAGTGCTGATTCCAAAAATGGCATCAGTTTTGCCTTATCATTTCTAGGTTTGGAGATACGGCATAGCTGTATCTCTTATATGCTGATTTAAGCAGCTTCCTTGTGAGGAAGCCATGGCATTGACTTCCTCACAAGGGAGTTGATTGAATCAGCATATAAGGTGGCTATGCCATATCTCCAAAACTAGAGCTGATAGAGCAAAACTGGTGCCATTTTTTGAATCAGTGCCCCAAATATACCCAAGAATAGGTCTAACTTTTAAGGCACCAAAATGTGTGTTGGGCAGTGTAATTTCCAATATCTAATTTATGCATTTTCTATTGCCCTGAAATATTTAAAACAGTGTAAAGTATAGTAATAAATAATAATTTAAATTAAATCAAAATCAAATACAAAAGCTAGTAAGGCAACATCTCTGGCAGCAAAGATTGATACAAAGAAATTACAGGGGGGCCGCCATATTCGCGGGGGATATGTTCCAGCCCCCACCGTGGATAGCTGAAACCGCGGAAATGGGCGAATGCCCATTTCCGTGGTTTTCAGGGGGCCCGACCCCCCCGCGGGCCTGCGCGACCCCCCCCCACAGGCCTGCGCGACCCCTCCCAAGCACTTACGTTTAACGGAGAAACCTCCGTGTTTTTCTTCAAAAATTACGAGGCTGTAGCTGCTTTGCAGGCCTGACCAACAAGACTTAGGTGATAGCTAGAGTCTCGAGACTCTAGCTATCACCTAAGTCTTGTTGGTCAAGCCTGCAAAGCAGCTACAGCCTTGTAACTTTTGAAGAAAAACACGGAGGTTTCTCCACCTAAAGGTAAGTGGGGGGGCGGACG
Source organism: Plestiodon gilberti rubricaudatus (assembly GCA_026170595.1). Classification (NCBI taxonomy): domain Eukaryota; kingdom Metazoa; phylum Chordata; class Lepidosauria; order Squamata; family Scincidae; genus Plestiodon; species Plestiodon gilberti. Next base: position 116,276,702 of record JANXHW010000005.1, read on the forward strand.
CGACTCCCCACACCTTCCACAGCCCCCACAGCCCCAGGCACTTTTATGTTTAGAAGAGAAACCTCCATTTTTTTCTTCAAAAGTCCCTGCAAAGAAGCTGCAAACTCGGGACTTTTGAAGAAAAAAACCGAGGTTTCTCCTAAAAGTAAGGGGGGGCTGTGGAGGGTGCAGGGGGGATTCCTCATCCGTCGATAACTGAAACCGTGGATGAGGAATCAGTGGATACATGGGGCCCCCTGTATTAGCTTCTCCAAAATGTCAACAGTATCATTTTGAAACATTTTCCTCTGCCATGATCCTATTGCCTTTCCAGCTGGCTTCCTGTTTCTAGAAATAGTAATGGTTTTTGTATCTTTACGGTCATATATTTGTCATATAACTGGCCTGTTTGCTGTTGACCACCTTGAGCACCATTTTTATGTAGTGGAAATGTGGGATATAAAGATTTATTTAGCTATTTGCTTTTCAGATACCTTCTTTGTTTGCTTTATGCTGTAGTTGGACGTTTGATTGCCAGAGTTAGTGCTTTTTGTCCATTTTCTTCCTTTGTGAAAGACTTGTAGTTTTCCAAGGGTCTTCATGCTCTAATAACATTAATGATTCTCCTATTTAACTATGCCACCATTCTTCTGTTAACTACGGTAAAAGGTAAAGGTAAGGGTGACCCCTGACAATTAAGTCCAGTCGTGTCCAACTCTAGGGTGTGGTGCTCATCCCCATTTCAAAGCCGAAGAGCCAGCGTTGTCCGAAGACGCCTCCGTGGTCATGTGGCCGGCAGGACTCTCCTTGCCGCAGCGTGTAGCATGCAGCTGGAACATAGAGCGCTGTTTACCTTCCTGCAAGCGGTACCTATTTATCTACTCGCATTAACGTGCTTTGGAACTGCTAGGTTGGCAGGAGCTGGCCAAGCAACGAGAGCTCACCCTGTCGTGGATTTGAACTGCCGACCTTTCGATCGACAGCTCATGGTTCAGCGGTTTAACAGCGAGCAAATAAAGACAGCATCCTAACCAGCACTTCCACCATCAAGAGTTCCCACCAGGAAGTTCCCTCTGTGAAGGGAGGTTTTTCCAGCCTCTTCCAACTTCTACGACACATTTTATGTGGGCCTCTAATCCAGTGTTTTTCAATCGCTGGTGCGTGTACACAGTATGACAGGTGCCACCTGACCTCACTGCCACAGAGACCGCATCATACTACTCTGTCTGACCTGACCCCACTGAAAGCAGGGCAGCAGTGCAGTGGTAGCAAGGGGTGGCTGTGGTGTAAGCCAATAGAAATGGTGTAAGCCAATAGAAAGACCATGAGGCAGCAGCAACTGGACAAGCCCTTGCTGCAGGGACAAGCGTGAGGAAAGCCACCCACTTCTGTGCACAGTGTCCATCTCCAATGGCAGTGGCACTCAAAAGTGAAACTTGCAAACACACACACACACACACACACACACACACACAGATTAAGGTTAAAAAAACCTACAATCCATTGGTTTGAAATAAATATTCAAGAAGCTGGGATTTTCCCCTCCCAACTGTGCCTTTCAGGTTCCCATTTTTTTTCTCCTTTGAATATAAATCTGGTGTCAGCACAAAACAGCACAATCTTACGCAAAGCTACATGGATGCAAGCCCCACTGAGTTCAATTGGGCTACCACGACAGCATTTGTAAGAATGCAACCTACGTTGGGACTTTCCAAGTAATTTTTCACCCGCATATACGTAGGATGCAGTCACCTTTCCCAAGTGTTAAGCAATGTTATGCACCAAATCCTGGGCACAATTTAGGATTAAATTAAGGATCTTCTGTCTCCTCATTAGTTCCATGACCAACTGTTCAAAGACCCAATGCTTTATTATTACCGTATTGTCCCGAGTATAAGATGCACCTGATTATAAGACGCACCCTTAAAGTTTGGCGCTATTAAAAAAAATTAATTAAATCACTGGCATTAAATTGCAACAGCCTGATTATAAGACGCACCCCTAGTTTAAAAACTTAAATTAGGAGAAAAAGGTGAGTCTTATACTCAGACCAATACGGTATATCGAGGGATTGTCTCTTTCTGTCGTGACCCAAACGCTCATTTTTCCAGTCTATAGAAGTCACCCATTATTTCAATTATCTCTCTGATTTCTTGACTTAAAAAAAAAAAATCACGTGTGTGTGTGTGCGCGCGAGGGCCCAATATGGGTTTCCTGCCTGAGGCGCCAAAACCTCTTGGACCACCTTGCCAGTTCTTCATGTACCTTTGGAGATTTTCGGCTGTTGCTTTTAGGGTGTTTTGGAGTTCCTGTTCCTTTTATTGATCGCCACCTGCATTTGCAGGAAAGGTAGAATATAATTCTCTAAAATGATGAACACAAAAATTAATTTTAGCACATACGAACCAAGTAAGAAGATGAAGAGGCCCATACTGAGATTTCCAGAGACCAGACAAAAATGACAAAATATTAATGTGTAGTATCCATGGCAACAGAAAGCAAGAATTCATTTTGCATCTACACTGTTAGTCCTCTTTAAAAAAAATCTAAGTGTAATGATAAGAAATACTTGTCAAAAATAAAAACCTAACAGGAACAATTAACATTAGCTACACATTCTTCATTCAGATCTAAGTGACCGTGGTGGGGCAAGATTCAATATGTATAATCTGAGGCTTTCATGGCTAGTATCGCTATCATTACAATTAAAATTATCTGAGATTAAAGGCCATGGTCTTCTAAAAGAAAAATCAACAGTTGCGGAGCATGTTATAAGACCTGGCCATCAAATGAAGTTTGATCATACACAGGTTTTCTCCATGACCAAACAAGATCATACCCGTATATATAGGGAGACAACTGAAATTCAGAAGCACAAGATGAATATAAACAGAAAAGAAGAGACCTGCTTGGCTCCAGTGATGTAGACTTGAGTCTATTGACTCGGACTCAAGTCGGACTCAAGTCGCATCAATGACTTGACTCGGTGATTGTAAAAGACTCGAAAGACTAGACTCGAGACTTGGAGCCTTTTATGACAGGTTGAATTTATTCAGATTTAAACCTGTTTTCCCCATTAAATAGATAGGGACTCGCAACTCGCAACCAAAGACTCGGGACTTGGGGGCAAAGACTTGACTAGAGACTTGGACCCAGAGACTTGGAACTTGACTCGAGACTTGGAGTCAGAGACTTAATCCACATCCCTGCTTGGCTCCCTGTTCTCACAAAGGCTAGAATTCAAGGTTTTAGCAATAAGAAAGAAGTCAGATCTCTTTCAATCTCCAATGAACACATAGGTGATGATTAGTGAGTTGACAGGTGTGACTGGGAACATCTAGGTGCTGCTTGAGGGCAGATGCCTTCAATCAGCACTCAACTCACTACCAGTATTCATAGCCTGGCTTTCTCCTGACTGAAAAGGATGGTTTGAGTGTGTTGCTGTGCTTACAAACCTTTGAGAATGACCACCAAAGTTGTGGGCGAAATGTCAGGTACTCATGTTTCTTTTAGACTGCGGCTTTTAATCCTTGATAATTTTAATTGTAATATGATTCGGGATGTTTACACTTATAACTTAGCAATAAAAATCATGGTGCTTTATCTATAACACAGCGTGGTGCCTTGTGTACATGTAACATGATTTAGTTTACCTCCGGCTGCAATCTTATGCTTGTTTACCTGGAAGTAAGATCCACTGAACAAAATAGGACTTATTTCTGAGTAAACGTGACTAGGATTGTGCAGTCCCTCTGTAACCAGAACATCCATGATAAGGGTTTGACCTCGAATGTTCATTAGTTGTGGAGGAAAACACCAACATTCTGCAGGTTCGTGCTTACAGCTATCTACCTATCTATCTTTATTGCAGTCACAGACCAGCACAAAAATTACCAATACTGAACCAAAAGAAACATCATGAACATCAATTAAGACAACAAATTAAAATAACACACACACACACACACACACACACACACACCGGCCACCAACCAGCTATCGATTGATCAAGTCCATCCACCTCACCACGGACGAGGGGAAGTTCCACCAACTAGGCTATAGTTTCTTAACATAGGAGGAGCCAACAGGAGAAGGAGAATTGCAATCCCACTGAATCACAAAGAAGAGTTCAGTGCCATTAAGATGGCACATTTTGTTACAGCACGAACAGGGTTCAACTGTACATTGCTGACACAGGAGGAGGAGCCAGGAGGCAAACAACGGAATTGCATCTGAACACCTTAAGTCTAAACAGAGAAAAATCTAGGTAGTCTGTGAGGATTTTATATCTTTTTGCCCCTTTTCTTGTAATAATCTGTGCCTGTTTTTGAAAACTCACTGCCTCGTTTTGCTCAGACCAGAGCGCAGAGCTATTGCCCCTTGTGATCTTACAGATCACTCATGGGTAACACTTCAAGGTCCTCTCTACATGCATACGTGCAGAGGGGGTGGGTCTCACCAGTCAGTTGGCTCCCTGGTCACTTCTATACCAATCGGCTTCTGTGCTGAAGGAACACTGGTAATTAGGCTAATTCTAGATGGGAGGGTGTCCGTCCGTCCCATCTTGTCCCCTCCCCGGTTTCCCCTTCCGGGCAGCAGCAAACAACCCAGAACTAAGTGTGCCGTGCCTCTCAGTTGCCCTGTGATGTACCTGAGGACGTGTGCAAGTGTCAGGTGTATGAGATGTGTGCTTTGCATCTTCCCTCATTCCCACATGGTGGGTCACAGCAGTTTCACCAGATCACCACACACACATTTCTCTCTTCTGCCGTCCTAGTAAACTAAAGCAATCCACAAGAGGGCACCCAAGGTCACATTTCAGACACACCAGCCTTTTAAAGACCTTCTGGAGAAAAGCTACACAACTTCTGACCCTCCAAACCAAAACACAACCCACCAGCCATATATTGTGGCTTGTCAGATGCCTGCAACCCCCACTGTTTCTGCAAGCTCTGGCAGGTAGCAAAAACAAGAAGTTTAATCGTGCCCTAGCAGGGCGAGATTTATGCACAAGCTAAATAAGCTACGATTTAGGGCCTCACATTTGGAGAGGCCTCTAAATACAGAAGTTTCAAGTTGTACATGAATACTGTATAAGCAAACACACACACACACACACACACACACACACACACACACACACACTTTCTTTGTCCTTTCTGTTAGAATAATTAACTTTTTTCTGGTAACATTATGGGATGAGGCCTCTTAGACTTCACATAGCTTAGCCATAGGGCATCACAGCATGAGCCAGCAGCCCTAGCGAGTTGCATTACAGGACTGTGGATGGCATTTGGTTTCACAATGACCCACACACACACCACTGCTTCCATTCCCTGCTATATACCGTACATGAACAGCAATCATAGCTAGCCCCATGAAGTCTGTTTGGCCCTTAAACTGGAGGGGCTGAAAGGATTAACATGGGAGCCATTATCAATGACCTGCTGTAAGATTTTCAGAACAGAACAGTGTTTGCTTTTCAATGCAACATCCATTTTGCAGACAAAGCCTTAAAGGGACTGGTCACCAGCCCCCTTATCTACTTGCCTACCTGTGTTCTCACACCACATGTGCTGTCAGCCTATCACCACCACACTTAGGTAAAGGTGACCCCTGACAAGTCCAGTCATGTCCGACTCTAGGGTGTGGTGCTCATCCCCATTTCAAAGCTGAAGAGCCAGCGTTGTTCGAAGACGCCTCCGTGGTCATGTGGCCGGCATGACTCTCCTTGCCGCAGCGCGTAGCATGCAGCTGGAACACGGAGCGCTGTTTACCTTCCCGCAAGCGGTACCTATTTATCTATTCCCATTAACATGCTTTGGAACTGCTAGGTTGGCAGGAGCTGGCCAAGCAACGAGAGCTCAACCTGTTGCGGATTCGAACTGCCGACCTTTCGATCAACAGCTCATGGTTCAGCGGTTTAACCCACTGCGCCACACTTACCACATCCCAAATCTATCTCTCCACCACCACACTTACCACATCCCAAATCTATTTCTCCTCCTCTCATGGATACTGTCTTTGCAGCCTCAAAAGCAGGGATCATAAGGGCTCCTTAGAGTGTTTTTCAGTCTCTCTCCTGCTGTTGGTGTGCATGGGTGAAAGAGAAAAATGCAATTTTAAAATGTGCCAGTAAGGAATTGATGACCATGCAGAAAGGTGGATCTACAATCACATTTCAGCCTTCTGCAATTTCTATGCCACCTATGAACAAAAGTGTTTTATCTCAACTGCATTTTTAGTTCTCTAATATGTTTTCCCCAGAGAGAATTACAGGCATTTGGAATAGCATCTTCGAAAACATCTTAACTTTCCCTCTATTTCAAGGATGTGTCACTTTGGCCATTATTTACAGGTACTGCATTTCAAAAGATAAACAAACTGTGCCAAAATGTTTTTGCCTTCTTAACAGATTTCACTACTACAACAATTCTGGTTTGAAGACCTCTTGAGAAAGGGAAGAATAAGAGGAGGTTTAAAAAAAAAAAGCCCACACAAAATTCAGCAAGTGAGAAGGGAACAAAATTCACAGCCGCCATCACCACACCCTCTTGGTACTGCTCACGTTGCCTTCCTCAAGGATATATCCCCACCCACACAGGCCCCCTAAAGAAAATACATGTTTAATAAAAGCAAACAGGCACCTTGTCCTTTTTCCATGCTGGTGATAATTGTTTAAAAGGCTATGAACTCACATCAAGCCTAGTCAGGCCCATAGCAATACATTAATTTAAAAACAGGAAAGCAGCCAAGGCACTGCAGAGTTGAAATTGACGAGAACGCTTGCCCTGTAGGCATGCCAATTGCTCTGCACAGTTAGTGGCAGAAGGTTTAGTATAAGAAAAATGTGAGGGAGGAAAAGAATTTTACTTACACTCCAATAGCACACTCTTATGACTCAAATAACTAACCATTTTCTCTTAAGTGGAACTGCTCTGGAAATTCAGTTAAAAACTTAACACAGGACTACCCTCAATTGGGCCTAGGAAGGAAACTGACAGCACTAAGGGTATTCAGAGGCACTTAGACTTTTATCTGCATACAGTCAGCGCTGCCAAAGAAAGACTCAACTGAGAAGAGGAAGAGATGTTCCTTTTCAAACCTGGACTGGTTTAAAAACAGTATTTCTTCTGCAACCACGAGCACACAGAGTCAAAAAAGATGTGATGTTAAATATATTGTTGAAACCTATGTTTGAGATTCCCAATACATTTTCCCATTCTTCACCCACCCAAAGCAGACACAAAGAGCCTGATTCAGAATGGGTCTACAAATGCAGGGGAGTAATTCTTTCTACCCACTCCATTTTCCCACCAAAATTGAGGCTCAGCTGCTAATTACCTATGGTGACAAATAGCAGGTTCACTTTTCAACAGGAAAAACAGCCTAGGAGGAAAATATTTACTAAAAGAGTTACTCCCCAACGGGGAGGTGTCCAAGGCGCTTACAACCAACTTAAAATATATAAAACTATACTGTTAATGCTGCTCTGTATTATGTTTTTTTTAATTGTAATTTTATTTTAATATTTAATTTTAATTATAGATTTTTTTAAAAAAATGGGTTTTAATTGTATTAGTACTGTATGTTGTACACCACTTTGAATTTTTAGAAAAAATATTTTAAATACCGTATTGACCTGAGTATAAGACTCACTTTTGTCCCCTAAGGCAAGTCTTTAAAGTAGGGGTGCGGCCTACAATCAAAGTCTAGCGTTTTCTGCCTAGAGTTTTCTGCAAAGCATCTCTTTTTCAAGCCTCTCCAAGTCTCTTTCAAAGGTAAAACGCTTTTTCGTTTTTTAAACCGCAAAAGCTGTGTTTTCAGCTCTTAATCACTTGCTAAATGGCCAGGATCTCTGTAGCAACCTCTAGCCTTAGAGGCATTTGAAAAAATTAACCCTTAAGTTCCAGCCCCAGGACTCTGTGGAAACCAAGATATTTATTGATCCTGCAGTTTGAAAGTTGAGAGCAAGAGCTCAATCCTATGCACACCTTCCTGGGAGTAAGCCCCATTGAATGCAATAGGACTTATTTCTGAGTATACATGCATAGGGTTGTGCTGTTAACCACTGAAATTTGGGCAGGTGCAGCTCATCATCATGGAAGGGTGCAACAAGCTGCACCTGCGCAAATTCCAAAGGTTAAATGTAGGCACTCTGTCCCCCTTTGGATCTGGGAAGGCTACTTATACTAGGGTGCCCAGATTCAATAAGGGACAGGGTGCCTATGCCTTTCACTGTACTAAAGCTGTACTGTTTTACTATTCTACCAATGTGTATATTTTCTTTAAGTTAAAAAAAGTTAAAAATGTATTTTTTAAAAAATAGCACCAAACTTTAAGGGTGCGGCTTATAATCAGGAGCGTCCTATACTCGGGGCAATACGGTATATACAGTAAAATTAAGATACAAACCACCTCTTCCCCCTGTCCCTCAACATCAATCCAGATCAGGTCCGTTCCGCCCATCTCCCTGACAAACAGCTGCATTTGGCGGAACACGCTACAAGAATCTCAAGCACAGAATTCAGCGACGTGTCTAATATCACGTCACATTTGGCCCTCACAGCGAGAAATGGTGTGTGCTGTCATTTCGAGCACAGGCCCTCAAGAGGGGGTTGCGACAATGCTGCTGCCACTGCCGTATTGTTTCAAGACTTAGGCTTGCACAGGTCTTACAGCAGCCAGGGTTACAGGTCCTAAGACTACTGGTGCACTGTAAACGCAAAAGAACAGGGGCTGCTAATCAGGACTTCCTTGCCACCTCAGCCATGAATTCTCACTCGATGGCCTTTGACAAGGTGCTTCCTCTCAGCCTTAGCCTTCCTCAGCTATAGGGTTAATACTACTTACTGAATTTACAGGACTGTTCTAAGGACATCAAGATAATACATGTAAAAGCACTTTGCACATTCAGAAAGTACTATACAAATGCTTATTATTATGAGGCAAATGCTACTGGAGCCCCACAGACACCAACAGGCTCCCTTGGTTTCTCACCCTGCTTGCTCTCCCCTGCATTCCTTCTGCTCTACCTAGCTTTAAGGTTCCTGGTCTCCCTCCACCTTTCAAAATGTGGATGCACACCATTTAAAATATTTCTATCCTGCATTTCCCTATCCAACAGAGACATTCAAGCGGCTTGTATCAGAAGTTAGAAAGCCAAGAACGAAAATGTCAAACTCAAAGCACAAAATAATCCAATAATAGAGAAAGCAGAAAATCAACCCAAAGCAAACCAAAAGCCAACACGACAAAATCATCTCAAATCAGGGAGAGCAGAATGAAGGGAAAAAAAAAAAAGGTTTTCAAGCACAGCCAAGACACCTGCAGTGAGCGGGCCAACCTAATTGCAGAAGGGAGGGAATGCCGCATGTGGGACGGCACCACTGAGTGGTCACCAGATGAACTGCCGATACTGGCAGCATCTACAGGAGAGCTGCTACAGTTGACCTAAGAGGGTGGGCCATTTCATAAAGAGGGAGGTGATCCTTCAGGTAGCTTAAGCCATACAGGGCTTCAAAGGCCATCACCAACACCTTGAGCTGCTCCCAACAATTGACTGGCAAGCAGTGTAGATGGAACATCAGCGACATAATTCAATCAGACCACCTGGCCCAAATCACAGGTTACAAGTCATGATGACTGGAGCCAAATAGACACAACCAGAGGCCACTTCCATGTCGCAACTCACCTCCTGCAGCTGCTCCCGCATCACACCAGGCCTGGGACGGCCTCTGTGGGCCTCAGAAGGCCTCCAGAAGTGAGTTCCAGATCACTTCTGGTTTCACCAAAGCAATTATGGTCGCATTGGAAGGCCTTTCCGAGGCCCGCAGAGACCTCTGGAGGCCATCCTGGGCCCAGCGCGACAAGGGAGCAGCTGCAGGAGGTGGGTCGCGACCCACCACTGGAGGACAAGGTGGGTCGCAGCACCAGCAACTTCGAGAACCGCTGCTCTAGGCCAAAGTGTCCAGCAGGAGTATCCCAGTACCACGTTCTGGTATCCAAACTCCAGGAAGGGCTGGAGCCACTGCAAAAGTGTCCCTGAGTCCCAACTCAGCCAGGTGATCCAGAAGGACGCCATTGCTGTGCCACTCTCTACCCCTCCTCTCCTTCCAATCGGCTAGAAGGAAAGAATGGGCAGAACGCCACAAGCAGGAGCACACACTGACCTGGTCACCAATGGGGGGGAAAAGAAGAGGAAAAGGGACTATGGCAGTGTGGTTGCTAACTTGCCCACCCCTCTTCCTTGCTGACTGCCCAGCTGGCTCCTCCCTTCAGTGCTGGGTTTTGCCAATGGGTGCATGAAGAAGGGGGTCCCGTGTTGTAGCTTGGGGGTTGAGGTGGGTCCCAGCTCTTGACAAGTGGAAGTCCAGAATCTGCAGCCCATAATCCAATCACCAGAAAGGTGTCTCACTGAAGCAAAGGCTGCTTGAATATTGCTTATGTTCCTCTCAGATTCTACTAAATGTGGAGCCAAATTTAGTTTGTAATAACATTTTAGTTCTTGAATGCAAAATGCAAAGAAGTCTCTTAAGTAACAAGGCTTCAAAAGAGAGAGCCCCGTTTCAAAAGCAGGATTTTATGTTGAGGACACGGATGCCTGGAATGTTGAAGTAAGAGAAAGAATGTCTCTGAACTCTAACTCGGAAGATTGCTCTCAGATTCTTTCCAATTCTCTTTGCAAGCAAGATTTACTGCAACAATAAGCACACTAGTAACTCTCTGGATGAACTCTGCAAAATGTACAAGCTGGTGCTGCAACATGTTACCAACAGGACACTACAAGAAATACAGCTTTGCTATTAAAAAAAAAAAGCAGCACCACAAATATTTGACCAGTTTACACTCTTCAGTTCCTAATCTGCTCCTGCACTCTACCCTTCAATCAGCTGACTTGACCTTGAGATACATTTTGCTGTTTCAATAAAAGCTGGCAAAGATTCACACAGGCAGACAGAGAGTAGCATAGCAGGGCCCTTGAGACACAACCATATGAAGTCTGCTCCTAGTTTCATGTTCTTTATGACTTACCATCACAAAACCCCTGCCTGCATGTTTGTGACAGCACAAAAAGACGTCCCAGGATCTGTGCGACAAACACATAAATGTATAGAGCTGCCTCTATGCAGTTGCCTTTTAGCAAACACCACCACACCCCTAGTCATGCTAAGATGGACTTTGCACCAACGGACTGTAACTAAGTGCTTCCGATAGTTTATTTTGCTCCTCTGCAAGTTTTCACAAGACAGTACAGATTTCTGTTTAACGGAAGACTGCAATAAATTTAGGGCAGGGCACCCAAACAGTATTTCAGAGAAAATGGTACACACTGAAAAGCAAGTCATTCAACCTGCTTCATGCGTTATACTGTATTTTCACATGTACCTGCTAACGTTTGGTGTTATAAAATACATTTTGATATGCATACACGCCACAGGGAATTTCCAATGGCCAAAGTTACTACAGTGTACACCTTATGGGTTTCCCCCCTTGTAACATATGAAGCAAGCCACATGAGATCATCTCCATATAGGAAAGATGTGTATACACCTTCAGTTTTGAAGCAAGGCACAGACGTTTATTCTGATACAAGAACAGACAACGGTAAAGTGCTGCACTGGTCATACAACATGAATATTTTTTATAGAGTCGCATTTCAGGTGGCTGGTATAAGACTGTGGCTAAGGGTGAGTTGCAAATCAGAACTACTGCTGTGAACTCATCACTAGCTGTCCTTTGGCAAGATGCTCCTTCTCAGCCTCAGCTCCCCAGTTGCAATAGGGAGGTAATACTCACCTTAAAGGTGAGTCTCTAACTATCACAACAGAATCATATACAGGCAGTCCTTTGAATACTCAAAAGCGCTATACAAATGCTAAGCAGCATTACCGACAAGTAATGGAAAGTATTCTTCCCCAAACAAAGATAATCTCTGCATAGCAAAATCATTGTGTGCAATATGGACATTATGTCACTATCCTAAGTACAGGTGAGCCCCCATATCCACTGATTCGCTATCCACGGTTTCAGTTATCCACGGATCGTGGGGACCCCCCCCCCAGGCTTTTACTTTTTTCCCCCAGTAAGCTTCGTTTCTTCCTTAAAGAAACAGGAGAAGCAGCCTCTGGCCGCTTATTACTGGCAAGTAGAACGAGACTAAGTACTAGAGAGGCTCTGCAACGTTAACAGAAACCTTGCAGAGCCTCTCTAGGACTTAGTCTCGTTCTACTTGCTTGCAATGGAGGCTGCTTCTCTGTTTTAAGGAAGAAACAAAGCTTGCTGAAAGAAAAATAAGAGCTGGGGGGCAAGTATGCCTGCCTGCAGGGGAGGCAGGTGGGGGGGCCCTCAGGAAACCATGGAGGGGGTGTTCGCTCTTATCCACGGTTTCAAGTATCCACGGAGGGGCCTGGAACATATCCCCAGCGGATATGGGGGTCCACCTGAACATGTTTTGAACCGGAGTGTTAAGGGGCTCCACGAGCATACCATAAGAGCCCACCTTCTGCTCAGTGGTGTGCCACTCTGAGCATGTGCCAGCACTTTGGGGATCCCCGAGACTCTGCACACGCGCTGGTGGGACTCCCTGAGACTCCTTAGGAGTAATAAAGGGCTCTGGAGACCAAAACGTTTGAGAACTGCTGGTCTAACACAGAGGCATCCACAGCCCTTGGCAAGATGTTACCAATTCTTCTTCTGGGTTAGTTACACATTACGTACCTCGCAGTTCTCTTAAATTCAGAGAACATTAACACTAGAGACTTGCAGAACCCAAGTAAATGAGGCAACTTTAAGAGGGCAGGGAGAGAACCACAGAATTGAAAGCTATGATTCCAAAACATTGTCTCATTAAAGAAAAAGATTAGACTCACCAGTAAAGCAGCACAGGCAAATTTGCTTAGAAACAGATGTGCTCATTTGTCATGTTCAGTCTTGATTTCTTTCCTCTCAGCTGAGTGCACTTTCTGCTCACATCCTGACCACTAAACATCTAGAGCAGGACATGCAAGTTTATAGGTTAAAGACTGAGCAGTGTCTTATTTCCTTTGTGGCTTTTAAGGCTCAAGAGAAATAAGCAGCAGCATCGCCAGTGGACGACCATTATTCTTTTGTAACAAAAGCATCATTAATATATAGAAACACTTGAACATCAAACTAGAGCTGAACAAGTTGTGATGGCGGCAGACCTGTGTGCATGAATCAGGTTGTATGTATCACCAAAAAGATACTGTTTTATTCCAACAAAACAGGAGGGTCTCCCTCAGTACTACAAATATTTGTTATGGCTATTTTTTACGTTTGTTTTCCCTTTCCACATTTTCAAAACACATATATAAATGATCAGAAAATGGCCAAAATGGGTTGTAGTCACAATTTTTGCTGTATTCAAGGAAGAAACTTCTACTCACTCACAGAAAGTCAGCACCCCCTTCCAACTTGTTTGCCCATGTTACATTTTAAATCCAAAGAGGCACTTTTAAAAGTACAGGTGGACCCCCATATCCGCTGGGGATATGTTCCAGGTCCCTCCGTGGATACTTGAAACCGTGGATAAGAGCGAACAACCCCTCCATGGTTTCCTGAGGGCCCCCCAACCTGCCGCCCCTGCAGGCAGGCATGCTTGCCCCCCCCAGCTCTTATTTTTCTTTCAGCAAGCTTTGTTTCTTCCTTAAAACAAACAGAGAAGCAGCCTCCATTGCAGGCAAGTAGAACGAGACTAAGTCCTAGAGAGGCTCTGCAAGGTTTCTGTTAAACGTTGCAGAGCCTCTCTAGTACTTAGTCTCGTTCTACTTGCCTGTAATAAGCAGCCAGAGGCTGCTTCTCCTGTTTCTTTAAGGAAGAAACAAAGCTTACTGGGAAAAAAGTAAAAGCCTGGGGGGTCCCCACGATCCGTGGATAACTGAAACCGTGGATAGCGAATCAGTGGATATGGGGGCCCACCTGTAGTGGTTCTCTTATATTATATGCCCCTCGTCACCCCAGGATAGATTATTTTCCAGGGGCTATTTGCTGGTGTTTCTTCTGCATCTTTTTAGATTCGAGTCCTTTTGAGACAGGGAATCGTTTATTTAGTTATATAAACCACTCTGTAAAATTTTTGTTGGAGAAAATTTTTGTTGGAGAAAAGCTGTATATAAGTATTCTTAACAACATAAACAGAACTCTTTTCAGTGAAACAAAATGTACCCAAGCGGGTTTGCTTAGTTAAACAGGATGGTGTAGTAGTTTGGGAGTCGGACTTAGACCTGGAAGATCCAAGTTCAAATCCCCGCTCAGCCACGAACCTTCCTGGGTGACCTTGGGCCAGTCACTATCTCTCAGCCCCACCTACCTCACAGTGTTGTTGTGAGGATAAAAAGGAAGGGAGGAAATATGTACACCACTCTGAGCTCCTTGGAGGAAGGGCAGTATAAAAATGTGAAAAATAAATAAATAAAAATTACAACCTTTTTATTCTGTAAATCCATTATGTTGCTACTTTGCCTGCCCCTGCTTTCAGAATGTTGCTTCAATTTTGCATCTTCACTTGTTTTAACTGTAAATCACTAAGATTTTCTTTAAAAAGTGATAGAAAAACATCATAAATAAAATAAATAACATCCCCTCTTCCCTGTCCCAACAAGAGCAGAATGGCACTATGAGAGGCATCACTCAGAAGCCCTTAACACTGCTGATCTGCTGCTGGAGAGGGGGAGCAGCAAAAAACAGAAGATCCCAGCAACTGCTCTTTATAATAGGCAAAGCTACTATTTTGCAGGAAAGGCAAGAGGCAGCTACACTGCAATGCATAAATACTTATTCCACAGACACAAATAGTAGGCTTGTACTGTATCAAAATGCATCAATTTTTGTTGTGGCAGTTAGCACAGGCAGAGTAGAAAGAACTTTTTAATTCTGTGTTACTTCCTCTAATCTTCACACTGACACAAGGGGAGCATCTAGGGAGGAGAAAAAGAAAGCAGGGAGTTTTTCACACACTGAATAGAACAGCTATTAGAGACCCTCCTACATATTCTCTCCACCGGCCTCTAATGGTTGAAATGAGGTAGTACAGGCTGAAGTGAGGCCTCTTCCACACTGTTCCAGAACAACAGAGCAAACAGAGCAAAAGACATCTCTCAGGTGGTACTAAAAGCCCAGCTGCTACTTTCATGTTTTTCTTTCTTAGACCTTTCCAATGAAAGGCAAACAGATATTTAAGTAAAAGTAAAGGTGACCCCTGACAATTAAGTCCAGTCGTGTCCGACTCTAGGGTGTGGTGCACATCCCCATTTCAAAGCCAAAGAGCCAGCATTGTCCGAAGATGCCTCTGTGGTCATGTGGCTGGCATGACTCTCCTTGCCGCAGCGCGTAGCATGCAGCAAGAACACGGAGCGCTGTTTACCTTCCCGCAAGCGGTACCTATTTATCTACTCGCATTAACATGCTTTGGAACTGCTAGGTTGGCAGGAGCTGGCGAAGCAACGAGAGCTCACCCCGTCGCAGATTTGAACTGCCGACCTTTCAATCGACAGCTCATGGTTCAGCAGTTTAACCCACTGCGCCACCCGCTGGCCTAAACAGATATTTAGACATACTTAATATACAATGCTTCTGAACTACATAACCAATGCCTGGATTTGGAGAGCCTGGACCACACACAGTAAGCAGGAAGGATGGAGGGTTTTGTTTTCCATTAGCAAATGTTCTAAAAGGTCCATCAAGACGAGACGACTGACTTACCAATTCCATACACCTTACCACTGTACAAAATCAAAACGGAATTCGAATCTCATACTGTTCTTAGTTTACACATGTCTGGTGTCAGGCTGCTTCTCTCACAATAGGGCACCATATGACCTGGCTTGTTCTAAACAGGACGCCTGCAAAAGAAGCGGGTGCTGCTGCCCTTGCTGCAATGCCTACCTCTGGCTGCGGGAGCAGCACCTAACAGCTTTCCTCCTGTGGTTGCCATCCTATGTATTGTTTGTTCTGTGACTGCAGGCTATATGAGCCAACTTCATCCAATGAACCTTGCCCAACAACATTAACGCCATTAATGGAATGTGAGATAACACCATTGTGCAGTGACACCATGCTGATTTGTAACACATCAAATACACTGAAAAGCCGAGGGCAGTTTCAGTAAGGGGAAAAATTCAACCAAACCAGCAAGGATGCTATGCAATGGCCTCAAATGGACTAACTTGAAAATTTATTCCAAAAGAGAAGTGTAGCATTGCACATTACTTGTTCAGATTCAAAGCAGGGCTATTTCATAACATCAGTTTTGACAAACTCAAAAGGCACACAAGTGTATTTTTCAAGATTGCATGAGTTTTTAGCTATGTAAACATGAGGAAGCCAGTGCTTGTGCCTTTAACTGCAGAGGCACTTTTTAAGAACATAACATGGGTGGTTTCAGTGAGTTGAATGGGAGTCCAATTGGTTGAATTGCCTTATCTTTAGCAAATCCATTTGTAAATACTGTGTTCTGTTAGACTGACAGCCTATTCTTATCACGATACATAGTTACAAGGTTATAGTACTGGATTCTCCTATCACTCCGTCTCATATTAGGGCATCCCAATCCTACCCAACTCCCCGCACAGGGATGCAGCAGTGCCAATGTGGTGTCTGTTGAATCCTGCAGGGGAGTTTCAGCCTTGGGAGGCCACCTCAGGTAAGCCCCTGCCAGCCTGTGCTAGTGATATCGCATTGACCCAGGAAGGTGGATCAAGCCCAGGAAGGGGGTTAGGATTTGGTGGGCTACTACAGCTAAACCCCATTCCCTTTGCAGACCCGATCCTAGCAGGTCAGGGTGCAGGATCTCATCATATTCCAAAGCATTAGTGTGGTCATTCAGTAGAACAGTAGGTATGCAAAATATGTCGTCAGTTAAATGTACCCATTCTCCACAAATTCACATAATAGTTTCATGCAAGGCACCATCATTCTCTCCACCTCTCCCTCCCACCAATACCGTGTTTCCCTAAAAACAAGACAGTGTCTTATATTAATTTTGGCTCCAAAAACTGCACGAGATCTTATTTTCAGGGAGGTCTTATATTTATGAGTGTCAGCAAAAATCACACAAAAATGACGGTAGGTCTTACTTTCGGGGGAGGTCTTATTTTCAGGGAAACAGGGTAATACAGGAAAATGTAATATTGGTCTACTTCACAAAGCTGATTTATCTACTGAGATAATGTAGATGAATATCCAAGGAAGGGCACCATATCGCATGTACTCTTATGTCTTTGTTCAAATAGAATATTTATTGTTTTTACTCAGGTAATTTTTTGCTGCAGAAAATGAAATCTGAAGAGAAAAAAAGGGGTTGCCTCCACTCCTAGATACGACACCCAGTCACAGAAGAGCCACCTGCTCTTCTTGATGTTCTTCTTAAATCTTGATGCTCTTCTTAAATTGCTCTTCTTCTCCAGCTCTCTAGGCATCCGTTGCAATCTTGACACTTCTTTAAGGTCAGAGCAGGCAAAGGAAGCACTAGTGGGCAGTATGGTTGGAGAGGGGGGCTGGATTTGGTGGGAAGAGCTTCTGTCTCAGCCACCTAAGTTCTGAAACTAATCAAGAAATGTCATGGCACGTACCCAATTAAATATATACAAGCTACAGAACTGAGAACCCAGATAAGTAAAAGGCAACTTGCAACGAGACTTTTAAAAACTTATTTGTTTAATTACCGGTAGAGTCTCCACTCTGAATGTCATTACAGTATTTGTGGTACTCAATATTTCAGAACTTACGATTTAAATTTTCTGATGCTGCACAGATTAATCCAAGTTCCACACCAATGTCAATGTTAGCTTTGCACCAATCAGTGGAGGCAAAAGACAAACAGGAAAAATCAGGTCCTACCATCTACTTAGGCTCCTAGGAGCACACTTTGAGAAACACAGGTCTGTAAATTGCTTTTCATGCCAAATGCTGTATTAATTGTTATGGATTTTGCCTGATGAGTTATGCTGTGGTTGAGTTTTAATTCATGTTATGTTTATTGTAATTGGTTTAGAATTGGTAGCTGCCTTGTGCCATTCTTAAAAAACTAGAAAAGTGAGATAAGTTAATCTTTTAATCTGGTGTTTCCCAAAATATTGTCCTCAGGGCTATAAAATGATGCCCTCTAGTTCCAGTTGCAGAAATGCAGGGGGTGATTTTAAGAATGTGTGTACAGCAGCATGGACACTTTTGAATGTATTTGTAGCCAAGGGTGCAAGTAGGACAGTAAACAGAGGCTGTGGGTGGTTCCAAGCACTAACAATTGCTCATAAAAATGTAAGGACCAATGCCCTCTGCTAACACACACAATATCTAAGGAAGCCAATCACACAGAGATCTTCTGAACATGCAGAATTCAGCACAGGACTCCTACATGCACGCACGCACGCACACACTCAGGGATCTGCCAGTACGAACAAGTTGTTTGCACTTATTCTACAGAACGAATATGTGCTTTGAGAGCATCCAGTCCTAAAGTAAGCCTGTACTGTATAATCTCAAGCATCTGATAAAGTGAGCTCCAGCACACAAAAGCTTATGTTCAAATAAATACGATGCCAACAACGTTTTTGCTGCAATGCGCTAAACTGTAGAAATGGTATGATAAGGAACTTTTAAAGAAGCAAAACCAGAGCACAGCACAGGGCAGGGCATAATTTCTATTCAATTTACTCGATCCTTTAAGAAGCTGGAAGTGTAGGGGAAAGCAGCCTTGTAGCATTAGCACACTTAGAAGCACTTGACAGATTGCCAAGCAAGAGGAAAAAATCATTTGCTTTGGCAGCCATTTGCGTCTGTGTAACACTATTGGAGCAACTTCTTTGCTTGCGGCAGATCTGTTATCTGTAAGACGAGTGTGCGTACGTCAACATAGTAGAAACGGTCTATATCAGTTCTCAAATGTTTCAGTCTCCAATGCCTTTTACACTACTAAAAGGAGTCTCGGGGAGCCCTACCAGCGCATGCACACAGTCCCAGGGAACCCCAGAGTGCCAGCACAAACTGGGAAGGGGGCAGATGACAGCCACTTCTGGTGTGCTCGTGAAGTTCCTAAAGAAGGGATCTCAGGGAGCCCCAGGAGCACACTTTGAGAAACACAGGTCTGTATTAATGCTTTGGGAGTATGTTTAGCTTACCGTAATGAACTTGCATGCACCCAGTGGTTTTCATCAATGTCCCCCATATGAGCCTATTTTAAAACAGCCTATTTTAAATTAGCCTATTTTGTTTCGTCTAGCGTTTGGGTGATGGGTTGTGGTCTGCCTCCTGTGTCTCAAGATGCTCTGCCATGCTGCTTTTGTGCTCCATACTGTCGCCCCCCCCCCAGTGGATTTTATAGTTTTTAAATTTAGTTATGTATTGTTTACACTTATTTTCTGTATTATTTTAAACGATGTATTTTAATTTTTGTTGTAAGCCGCCTTGGGCATTTGCCTTCGGCATAGGATAAGGTGGGATATCCCGTATTTATTGGCATATAAGACGCACTTTTTTGTATAAATTTGTGACCCAAAATAGTAGGGTGCATATTATACGCCAATACTAAAAAATTCCTTTCCCCCCCCCGCCCGTTTTAAAGCATTTTTGGGCTTACCGGGGTTTTTTCCGGAGCCGGAGAGCTCCCTTGTGCTTTCTTCCCTGACTAATCTATCCGATCTACAGCTGTCCGTCGGGTTTAATTTATGCACGTGCATGAGTTGAGCTTCTCAGCAGCCAGCAGATGGCGCTGTGCTCCTCAGTTCAGTTCAGCCGAGCTGCAGAGGGCGTGGTCTTCCCAGCTCTCCTGGATGCTGAATGAATGCAGCTTGGGTAAGCTTCTGAACTGGGCCTAGTTGGGAGGCTTTGGAAACTGTGCATAGGTGGGGTGGGGTAAGAGTTGAGTATGGGTTTTTTTATACTTTTATGTTTTTTACTTTGGAAACTGCATGGGTGGGGTGGGGGGAAAAGAGTTGAGTCTGGGTTTTTTTGGTACTTGGGATTTATGTTCTGGTGCATTTTGTTCATGTGTCTTATTGCTGTGTGTTTTAAAAGAGATCCTGGTATTTTTGTGCAATTTATGTAAATTAGCTACTTAAGCAGCCAAGCAGTAAGTGGCCAAGTGGCCCAAAAATGCTTTAAATGTTTTTTTCTTGAAACCCAGGGCCAAAAGGAAGGTGCGTCTTATACGCCGGTGCGTCTTATACGCCGATAAATACGGTATTTTTTTAAAAATGAAATAAAATAAATAAATAAAACATGAAACTTGCAACACTCCTGTTCTTTTTAACCATGTTTCTCTGTTCTGGGTTTGCTGTCACAATGACTCACCGCAAGCAGTCACAGTGAGGCTTGCTAAGGTGACAATGAGCCTTCAAATAAACACCTCAATCACCTCACGACTTAGAAACACTTCCAGGGGCTCAAAACAGCTCTTCTCCATGAGAACAGATACTCTCAGGTCCCTAAAGTTCTGCTTCCAGATATTAAGAATATCTGTGGACATTGCAGCACCCTCAGCCTCCTGCATGCTCAGGTTTCTGGTTCTTAGATTGCTGTAATGTCTACGAGATTGCCAGCATTGCCTCTGTATGGATTCAACAGCAAGTTGAAAAGGTGGAAAACCTATATCTGGGCTGTACCATTTCAGTGCGGACTCATAGGGGTCCTCTTCCATTAAAAAATGCATCTCTCAATGCAAAAAGCTAAACAACGGGGAGCACAATTTAGTTTCTCTCCCTCTAATATGAAAGGCAAAGTCCATGCAGTCTACCAGCACATTTAAATATTTCCCCACAATCCCAAGGAAAAGAAACGGTGATCTTACAGGAAATAAAGAATGCTGAAGTTCTCAGGAGTCCAGAAACTACTACTAGACAATACAAAAAAACAAAAAAACCCTCAGTATCTCTACTCATGGTACTAACCACAGCAGAGTACACTGCTCAGCACCCTAGCTCAGCGACACATTATATAAGAAATCATACCTTCAAGCAAGAGCAATTTGAGATGTGGCAGTAGACTTTACATCTGCTCTTCTCATTCCTGCAGGGAGCAGGCCAATACTCCTACCTAGATTCCAAGGTAAAATGCAATGATCCTATCTACTGCTATACTTAACAAAGGGGAAATACACCCAGGGGAAAAAAAATCACATGATAACTACTTAGCTAACAAATCTCAAGCAGTATTTGCATTACATGGCAACACAGGAAGAGAGGTTCAATTAACTGAATTTATCAGACAAAGCAATAAAAGGGGACTGACAGAACAAGGATTTACGAGGGAAGAAACAGAACTTCTGGGAAACTTCAAGTTCCTCTTTACCTATTTAATCATACAACTCTCAGACAATTCACTTTAGAATTATTCCCCACATAACATAGTGCTACATCTGCATATGGACACCTTGTGGCCTTCTCCTAAAAGGAAGGGGGGCATGGCAAGATAGGAGGGGTCTTACCCCTGCAGAAACTTAACAGGGGACAGAAGAAACCCCAATTCCTCCCTCCAACCCTCCCACATGGACAGGGGCATGTCTGGTGAATCTACAACACTCTACGGCTGCCACAGAATATCCTGAGCTGGACACAGGCAGAAGTCCTCAGTCTGCCGGAAATGGAAGCATAAGTGCTAATGGGATACATGCAATTTCTGGCCCATGTCGGTGCTCTGCCCCTTGCTCTTTTTCAGTCAGCATGTGAGGTCTATGATCTCGCCGATGTGTACATTCACATCAATTCATAAATTCGTCTGTAGAACACTTCTCAATCTACCCTTGACTCTATACAGGTTTAAAGTGGGCAATTTAAGTCCAGCATAAATCAATATTCCCCATAACTGGGTCAATATGAGTAAGAACTGAGATGACCTCAAGAGGGCTTGTAATGTAAAGAAACCATTTCAGTGACTTTTAAAGAGAGCACAGTAGGGGAGGGGGCATAGCCCAAAGGTCTTGCACGCAGAAGATCCCAGGTTCAATCCTCAGCAAGGGCAGAGAAAAATTCCTGCCTGGATCCTTGGAGGGTCACTGTCCCAGAAAATCTTTTCTATGGTCCCTTTAAGAGGCCAAGGCCCACTTTAGGCTAATGTACCCCTTTTATTAGGCTTACCATTGTCCCAGAATCGACGCTGGCTTCAGTCTAGAGCGGACCTGAGCCAATCCCAAGGGTGCACTGCGGCTGTCCAATGGGCTTCCGGAACGTCCGGTCAACGA
Source organism: Plestiodon gilberti rubricaudatus (assembly GCA_026170595.1). NCBI lineage: Eukaryota > Metazoa > Chordata > Lepidosauria > Squamata > Scincidae > Plestiodon > Plestiodon gilberti. The sequence continues at coordinate 116,298,873 of JANXHW010000005.1, forward strand.
CTCGACAGAAGCCGGAGTCCCGTTGGGCAGCCGCAGCGCACCCTTGGGAGCGGTTCAGGTCCACTCTAGGCCGAAGCCAGCGTCGATTCCGGGATGATGGTAAGCCTACCTTTTATGCACTCACAGGTCTAGCAGTCCAAGTCCAAAACAAGTATCTCAAGCAGTCCAAGGTCAAAAGCCAAAGCAGGTTTGTCAAGCCAGTCCAAGATCAAAGCCAAAGCAGGTTTCTCAAGCCAGTCCAAGGTCAGTCAGCACAGCCAGGTCGGTCAGTCTTTCTCCTGCAAAGCTTTCCTCCTTACTGCAACCCACACCCTTCCTTCCTCCAGGTGCTACTTTTATACAGGTGGACCCCCATATCCGCTGGGGATATGTTCCAGGCCCCTCCGTGGATACTTGAAACCGTGGATAAGAGCGAACACCCCCTCCATGGTTTCCTGAGGGGCCCCCACCCTGCCTCCCCTGCAGGCAGGCATGCTTGCCCCCCCCCCAGCTCTTATTTTTCTTTCAGCAAGCTTTGTTTCTTCCTTAAAACAAACAGAGAAGCAGCCTCCATTGCAGGCAAGTAGAACGAGACTAAGTCCTAGAGAGGCTCTGCAAGGTTTCTGTTAACCTTGCAGAGCCTCTCTAGTACTTAGTCTCGTTCTACTTACCTGTAATAAGCAGCCAGAAGCTGCTTCTCCTGTTTCTTTAAGGAAGAAACGAAGTTTACTGGGAAAAAAGTAAAAGCCTGGGGGGGGGGGGGGGTCCCTGCTATCCATGGATAACTGAAACCGTGGATAGCGAATCAGTGGATATGGGGGCCCACCTGTACTTGACAAGCTGCAGCCTCTACGTAGCCTGCCTGCTCCTGAAGCTTGGGTGTTAACCCCTTATTTCCTTGGCCTGTCAAGGTGAGGAACCACTGCTGACACCATATTCTATCTCCTCGGGAGAAGTCTTCCGCATTTTCCCATACAGTCACTGACAGTCAGTGTTGACACTACTGAGCTAGGTCTGATCCCACATCCTGTGCTTCCAAGCGCTTAAAAAAAAAAGACTAAAGTTGGCAGCCCAAATATATCACCCATCAAATCATGTTGCAATGATCTGCCAAGACTCTTCTCCCTCTTTTTTTTTGCATCATATTAATGCACTTTTAATGTACTTTAGTATCACCACCCTCATTTGCTTCAGCTCTTCTGAAAATGTCATGACTTCACATATAGCAGCATGGGGCATGAAGCATTCAGACAGGTTGTCCTTTTCACAGAAATGCAAATAAGTCTGTTACAGAAACAGATTAAAAGAAAATGCAAGAATGATTCGGTTCCAAGTACTGTTTATACATACAAACTAACACTAAAGAACACCTTGTTCACTACAGCCCCAAAATGGAAGAGACACCACCGACAACACTAATAATAAATAAATCTAATAAATAATAACGCTATGCATAAGATAGGATCATCTTTGAGATTTGTGGTCATAAAATAAGCACAAATTATGACCACAAATCCCAAAGATGATACAATCTTGTTACAATGTATAGTCATAACTATACTGGTCATAACAGTTTCCGATCTATTTTAACACTGCATTTTTACACCAAAAATAAATCACCTGTATTCATGCACTGGCAAACATTTTTGAAGTTCCACTTCTAACCTGCGCAGGATGCATTTCTAGATCATAAACAACAATCCCCCCCCCCACACACACACACACACACACAGAACAGGCAGATTCATGTGCTAAAAGGAGTACTGTATATTTTAAGAGGGAAAGTTACAAATGCCAAGAAAAAACTGCCCAGCAGCCAATTATAGTCCTATTTTGTTCTTTGTTCCACTGGGATGCGGAGATTTTCAATCTCCAGTCAACTTTTCTTTGCTGCCTTTCACAGGCTGCTGGCAAATTAACGTCCTTTTTCGTAGCTCTTGCTAGTAACTGTCAGGAAGATGATTGTTTTACTCCTGTGCCTTTCCCCTACTCGCCTCCAACTGTAATCCACGTCTTGCTATTTTTTTCTCACCTTAGTTCGATTTGTACCATCAGACAGCCAGGTCTGAGGCAGCTTCTCTAATGTCTTATTTATGTTGCATCACTACAGGTGATGAAAGGAGGGAAGGTGATGAATGCTTGTCTCATGGAGGTCACGGATGCATCCCGTCTCAAGGTAGGATTTATCTGCCCTCTCCTGAAGAAACCCTCCTTTGATCCCATCATTTTGGATAATTACTGACCAGTCTCTAAACCCTGCTCTTGGGCAAGAGGCTCGAGTAGATACTAGTGACTCAACTACAGGGATTTCTGGATGAGGCTGATTATCTTATTTCAATCTGTCTTTCAGCCAGGGCTTGGGATGGAAATAACCTTGGTCACCCTATAGTTGATGACCTACACCAGGAACTATACAGAGAGAGTGCATCCTTGTCAGTTCTGCTGGACCTTTCAGCAGCTTTCCATGCTGTCACCCACAGTATCCTTCTGACATGCTTGACCAGAATGGGACTTGGGAGCACTGTGTTGCTGAGGCCCTTCAATACTTCCTGGAGGGTAGATTCCAGGTGGTGGTACTGGGGGATTCCTGCTTGATGCCATGGCCACTGGCATCCCACAGGATTCAATTTTGTCAATTCAATGGTTAACGTCTATGTGAACTGTTGGGGGAGGATAGCACCAACATGCAGAAGACACCTAACACTACATCTTCGTGTCATCTGATACCACGGAGGCTGTGAACCGCTCTCTGGAGTTGGTACTAAGGTTGGATAAGACGGAACAAGCTGAAATTCCACAACTAAGGAACTCTTTCCCTATTAAATTAAGAACTGAACCTTCCCTATTAGCCTTCTGGCGAGGCCTTAAAACTTTTTTGTTTCATATTGTGTTTGCCCCTTGAATGTTATTTTTGCTGCTTGCTAGTTCCATTGTTTTATGGTTGGTTTTTTTTATTGCTTGCGTTTTTATTTTGATACTGGTTGCATTTATTGTTTTTAGTGTGCTGTTGTGTTTTACTGAGATTGTAAGCCCCCCACTCCCAGTTCCTTTCCAACAAAGAGAATTGTGGGGTATAAACCTCTTCAAATTAATTACTTGTATCCAGACACTACAGAGGTGCTACTAGTCAAGAAATCTGCAACCCAGGCTATGGATTGTCAGCCTGTTCTGGCTGAGATTGCACTCCCCTTGAAGGAGCAAGCTTGCAGTCTGGGAACTCTCTAAGATCCCATTTTGCAACTCGATACCCAGGTGTCAACTGTGGCCCAGGGTGGTTTTGTCCACCTCAGGCTGGGGCATCAGCTGCGTCCTTTGTTGAACCGGTCAGACTTGACTATCTTTGTCCATGCACTGCTCACATCGCATTGGGATTACAGCAACATGTTTTATAGGTTAGCTACCATGAGGCATGGTAAGCACATCACGCCTCTGCTCTGCCAGCCACATTGGTTGCGCATCTGTTTCTGGATGAAATTCCAAGTGCCGGTAGATGTCTTGGAACCAGACTATTTGAAGGGTCACCTCCCCGCCTCACCCACTGAGGTCACCCAAGAAGGCTTTCTTGCATGTCCCACCACTGGCAGAGGTGTGTTGGGTGATGATGATACACAAGAGGGCCATCTCTGCAGTGGCATCCAGGTTATGGAACTCCATTGCCCTGGATGCAAGGCTGGCTACATCGCTTCCACTGTTCCAACAGCAAATGTAAGCACTTGTGTTCTGTTTAGCCTTCGGGACTAATTTTATGTTGATCTGATCTGCCTCCTTAAGTATCCAGCCCTGCCCCTCCCCCACTGCTGTAAACATGTAAGCGTGTCTACTCAGAAACAAGCCCCACTGAACACAGTCTTCAGTTTGCATTATTTGTCCTGGGCATTTGGGGTACGACTCTGGTCTGCATTAATCAATCACCACAAGTTTCCCCTTCAATATATCAAAAAGCAAAATCCAACTGTCAACATGTTTCAGTCAAGAACACTGCTGTGAGTACCAACTCATTCCCAGCAGAACAGCTCATGCCCAGAAGTCTTTTAACTCATTGCGGGGGGGGGGGGGAAGGGGAATCATAGCAGAGTTTTATTTAGTTTAGAGCTTTCAAGTCTCGTATCATAAAACATTTGTCAATCTCTAATCTTTGTTCTGAAGTAACTCTTTGGTGTGCCAAAGCCCTTAAGAACATAAGAACATAAGAAGATCCCTGCTGGATCAGGCCAAAGGCCCATCTAGTCCAGCTTCCTGTATCACACAGTGGCCCCACCAGATGCCTCAGGGAGCACACAGCCAACAAGATACTTATATCCTGTCGCCACTCCCTTGCACCTGGCACAAAGAAAACCTACTCCTACAACCAGGAGGTTGCTTATCCCCATCATGGCTTGTAAGCTGTATACAAAGTATACACAAAGTATACAGTATACTTCAAAGTATACAGAGACAATAATAAAACCATTGAATGAGGCCCGCCAGCAGGATACAAAAAAGATGCAGCTTTTCCTGTAGACTTTTCCATGCTGCAGGAAGCAGTGAACTGAATACAGATTGCTTTGTACAGTACTCCCCCCATATCCGCTGGGGATATGTTCCAGGCCCCTCCGTGGATACTTGAAACCGTGGATAGGAGCGAACACCCCCTCCATAGTTTCCTGAGAGTCCCCCGTCCTGCCTTCCCTGCGGGCAGGTGTGCGCCGCCGCCCCCAGCTCTTATTTTTTCTTTCAGCAAGCTTTGTTTCTTCCTTAAAACAGAGAAGCAGCCTCCATTGCAGGCAAGTAGAACGAGACTAAGTCCTAGAGAGGCTCTGCAAGGTTTCTGTTAACCTTGCAGAGCCTCTCTAGGACTTAGCCTCGTTCTACTTGCCTGCAATAAGCAGCCAGAGGCTGCTTCTCCTGTTTAAGGAAGAAACAAAGCTTACTGGGAAAAAAAGTAAAAGCCGGGGGGGGGCGCGATCCGTGGATAACTGAAACCATGGATAGCGGATCAGTGGATATGGGGGCCCACCTGTACTACCTGAGCTGAGGAAGCCTGCAATAGCCAATGATCAGTAGCTGACGTAGATAATTTATTTTTGGCAAGAGATTTGGACAAATTAAAAAGTAACCCCAGCAGTGTCCTTGTCTAAACCAGAATTGCTCTTTGTGAATAGAATAGAGGGATTACTAAGTAATTTGAAGTTTGCACTTTGAAACTGGTTTTCTATGCATGGCCAGTTTATGCTAGCAGTGAGCCCAAATGCTTAGAGACCTTTGCTCTTACTGATTTGCAGTATACTTCCTCATCCCCCTTCTCAGGTGAGCAGCCAAGAAGCTATAGGATGTAGCACTGACGCTGAGCAAGAACATTATTTAAAACAGAGAAAAGGCGGGAAAACCTGAAGGTGCAAAACATCAAACACCTACGTTTGCTTATCGCAATGGCTTCAAAATGTAGGCAACAGGGGCTTATTATTAATAGGCAGCAGGAACTGTATTTTGTAGATAAAATCTGGTTCCTAATACTTAATAAAGCAGCTGGAGATACGGACAAAGGAGGACGGTTTCAACAACGGCCTGCAGGTGGCGCTGGTTAGAGGTGATCTCAGGTCATGCTGGCTTCTGTGAGCCTCCAGTCCAGACTCTACGGTGTTTGATGTTTTACACCTTCAGGTTTTCCCACCTTTTCTCTGTTTTAAATAATGTTCTTGCTCAGCATCAGTGCTACATCCTACAGCTTCTTGGCTGCTCACCTGAAGAGGTCCACAGACTGTGGACGAAACATGTTTTTAAACTGTTTTTACTTTTTAAAACTTTTGACCTGTTTTTAGACTGTTTTTGATGTGTTTTTAATCAAAGTATTTTTACATGGCTGGGAAACCCGGAAACCCGAGATCTTTGTACAAGCTCAAAATTATTTCTCTTCCGTGTTCTCCTAGAGCACTGACCAATTAGAGGGCTGGCCACTGGGGTGAGCCTCTCTTGCTGGCTCAAATGCACCTTCCACCTAAAATTTTCAATCAATCTTTGCACAGACTAAAAGTCAGATGGATTGTCTAGAATCCTGTAGATTCCCAGATACCACAGCAACCTTGTTTACACATATCAATCACTTGACCTGACATACAAGTTGCCAGGTGCTCGTTACTCCATCAGTAGGTTAATGGATTCTGGTTTTGTCCATGATCACCCATTCTCAACTTACATGAAAATGGCAGCTCCTTCCAAGTACTTCAGTACTGAGTATCTCAGTACTTTTGTCACCACACACACACACACACACACACACACACACACACAAAAAAGTGAAGTGTCCCGACATCATCACTCTGCACAGATCTTTGACTATTTCCCCTTGTGCCTAAAGGGCATCCCTTTTTCTGTATTACAGAAGTGTGTATTACAGAAGTAATACAGAAGTATTACGGGTGGCGCAGCGGGTTAAACCGCTGAACCATAAGCTGTCGATCGAAAGGTTGGCAGTTCGAATCCACGATGGGGTGAGCTCTCGTTGCTTGGCCAGCTCCTGCCAACCTAGCAGTTCCAAAGCATGTCAATGCGAGTAGATAAATAGGTACCGCTTGTGGGAAGGTAAACAGTGCTCCGTGTTCCAGCTACATGCTACGCGCTGCGGCAAGGAGAGTCATGCCGGCCACATGACCATGGAGCGTCTTTGGACAACGCTGGCTCTTCGGCTTTGAAATGGGGATGAGCACCACACCCTAGAGTTGGACACGACTGGACTTAATTGTCAGGGGATATCTTTACCTTTACCTATTAGAATTTCCAATATGTATGACGGGAGCCTTTACTGTTCCCTACTCCAACTCTTGCATCTCTTCAGCAGACACAGAGTAGCATTCCACAAAGGATGTGGTAAATAAGAATCCACAAATCAGCGCCAATATCAATTCCAGCAGGATACAGACAAAAACGTAACAATAGAGGAATAGCTCCCCATGCCTCAAGCTATCCAGAAATCTGGATACAGTACTGCTGCAGTCATGAAATCTTTCTGCCCTTAGGAATAATCTGAATAGTTGACATATTTCCAAAACGCCTTACATGAAAAATATTTGCAGTTATGGTGTATTTCACCCATGACACAGTACTGTAGTCAAACTGAATAGCTTCCTCAAGGTCTAGTTTGCCTTTTTACAAATGGAAAAAAACACAATATGGTACTTGGCAAACATCTTATCTCATTTGTACCAAGCCTCAGTGGAGTACAGTGTTGCTCCTTTAAACTTACCATACACTGATAAAATCTTTTCTTAGGGCACTTCCAGACAGAAAATGCTTGTATCCCCATAGCTTCTGCTAGCACTGACTAGTCTTAGCCACCTGTGGCAATTCCCCTTTTCACTGCATGGGGAAGAGGACACGGCTAGTAGACGTTCAGTTGGAAGTGTTTACCAAGTTTGTTGGAAGCAAACGCTCCTGAGCAAGTGTGCAGTCTCAGAAGAGAAAACAGACAAGGGAAAGTTTTTCTTTTTTTTGTGTTTGATTCCAAAAGGAGTACAAATGGACACAGGAGGGGTTTAGGAGTCACATCCAGCTGATGCGAAGTGCGGGCACGTCCACTAGCACAGGCAGCTACTTTCTCCACCTTAAGAGACCTACAACAGATGCACACGGAACTGCAATCTTCTGTTCTCTTGGGCAAGGCGCTCAAGTGTATAACGGAAACCAAACAGAGGGAGTGCGTCCTTGTTAGTTCTGCTGGACCTCTCAACAGCTTCCAACACCAATGACCACAGTATCCTTAGCCATGCAGGGATGGGATTAGGAGGCACAGCTCCACAGGGGCCCCAGTCGTTTCTGCAAAGCAGAACCTATAAGGCAGTTTGGGAGGACTCTGACATCTTGGGCGCTGGCCTATGGTGTTCCACAAGATTCTGTTCAGTCCCCGATTCTCTTTAGCATCTGCAAGATGCTCTTTAGCATCTACATGAAACTACTGGGGGAGGCAATATATGGGCATGGGGCTGGATGTCATCAGTATGTTCACTTTCATTTCTATATCTAGCTGGGGAGGTTGCAAACCACTGTCTGGAGTCAGTGATGGGCTGGATGAGGACAACAAGATGAAACTAAATCCAGACATGACAGAGGTGTCATTGGTCATACCAGCTGCTGGCCTAGTGGCTGAGTGCCAACATGTTACTGATGAGGTTGCACTCCCCTTGAAAGAACAGGGCTAGCAGTTTGGGGATACTCCTGGAACCAGTTTTGCTCCTGGATGGCCAGGTAGCAGCAGTGGCTGAGGCTTTGCCCAGTCTTGGCTGTGCCCATTTCCGGGTCAGTCCAGACTACAGTTACTCATGCAGGTCCTGCCTTTAGCCACTCACTTAGTTGCTATTGGAGACTTTGCATTCATATCTGAGCAAGTAACTGCTGTGGACTTTATTCTTTTTTAAAACATTTTTGCTGTGCTTCTGCAGGTAGCACCAGGTTTAGCAGTGCTGCTAGCATCCTTGACAGCTGGCCCCTGCTGGTTGACAATTTTCTTTAGAACAGGCAGGAAGAGACTCTACAGCACAATGGGGGGGTCATTTTTTGCCCATTCTAAAGAAAAAAATGACCACCAGCAGGAGCCGGCCACCAAAGGTGCTATCCGTGCTTCAAATGCAGCAAAGCTACTGCTGGTGACGGGAGCTACAACAAAGAATGTTTCTAAAAAGAGCAGAGTCCCACTGGGAATGCTAGCAGCACTATACGCTATATAGGAAACCATTGTTGCCCTCAGTGGTGTGGTGAAAAAAATGTGTGTGTGGTGTGTGAGCAGTGTGTGTTTTAAAAGCTCCCCATCACCACAGGCAAGTAGCCAAGGTTTGGCGCAGTGGGTTAAACCGCTGAACCATGAGCTGTCGATCGAAAGGTCGGCAGTTCGAATCCGCGACGGGGTGAGCTCTCGTTGCTTGGCCAGCTCCTGCCAACCTAGCAGTTCCAAAGCATGTTAATGCAAGTAGATAAATAGGTACCGCTTGCGGGAAGGTAAACAGCACTCTGTGTTCCAGCTGCATGCTACACGCTACGGCAAGGAGAGTCATGCCGACCACTTGACCACAGAGGCGTCTTCGGACAACACTGGCTCTTCGGCTTTGAAATGGGGATGAGCACCACACCCTAGAATCGGACACGACTGGACTTAATTGTCAGGGGTCACCTTTACCTTTTAGTCAAGGCATGGGTAACATCAAAATTGGAGTGCTGCAATGTGTTCTACATGTGCTGCCTGCAAAGACTGCTTGTACACTTCAATTGTGGCAGAATACAGCTTCTTCCAGGGTATTACCTGATGCAGGGGGTCATACCCTTGTTGTACCATTTTCACTGACTGCCTATACTTTTCCAGGTGCAACTCAAAGAGCTAGTTGTCACCTATAAAGCCCTACATGACCTTGGATCTTGATACTTGAAGGGAGTGACTCTCCCTATTTGAAGCTGCTCACCCCTTGAAATCATCAGATGGTCCTGTTGAGGGTGCTGTTTCCATCAGAGGTACAGTTGATGGCAACCCATGAAAGGGGCTTCTCTGTTGTGGCCCCCAGTCTACGGAACTACATTCCTTGTGAGAGGAAAACCATTCCCATCTTGCCAGCGCTCTGCAAGTACTGAAAAACTTGCTTCTGTTTTGCAGCGCTCTGCAGGAACTCGCTTGTGTTTTGGCAAGCCCTTAAGTTAGTCTTCTGTTGCAAGTGTCAATATTGCTGCCTAATTGTTCAAGTTAGCTCATTAGGATGGTTTTACAGCACTGTTGTTTAACTTGATTTGCTGTTGAGGATATTATTTTCATTGTTTTGATTGATTTTGTTTCTTAGTTGTTAGCCATCCTGTTTTTTTCGTGTTAAAAGAAAAGGTGGGGTAGAAATGTTTAACACAAACAACTGGTATTTAGCAGCAACTAAACAGCGGGTGGCGCAGCAGGTTAAACCGCTGAACCATAAGCTGTTGATCGAAAGGTCGGCAATTCGATTCCCGCGACGGGGTGAGCGCTCGTTGCTTGGCCAGCTCCTGCCAACCTAGCAGTTCCAAAGCATGTCAATGCGAGTAGATAAATAGGTACCGCTTGCGGGAAGGTAAACAGCGCTCCGTGTTCCAGCTGCATGCTACGCACTGCGGCAAGGAGAGTCATGCCGGCCACATGACCACGGAGGCGTCTTCGGACAACGCTGGCTCTTCGGCTTTGAAATGGAGATGAGCACCACACCCTAGAGTCGGACACAACTGGACTTAATTGTCAGGGGATACCTTTACCTTTTTAAACAGAAGTCAAATTGCTGGAAACACTTTTAACAGGAGTTGGCCGCTCTACCATCAGAAGCTTCTGGGAGAAGACCAATGTCTAGAAAGGCCCTTGGAGAAAAGCCCAGGAGCTCCTTTTCCAACACCCAAACTACATCAAATGGGTTCCATACTATTTAATTAGTGAAGTATCGCTCACCTGGAATGAAGATCAAAACACATGAGCTCCCATTGCTTCAGTCTTTTAATATGTAACCCCTGCCTTCTAAACATCTGGCTACAGCCAATCTAGGCTATTTTTCATCTCAGGGATAAATGCTCCCCACATTAAACAAGCTTGGTAAATGAGGCATGAGACTGAAAGAGTAAATGCCTGAACAAATGCCTCTGCTCATTTAACAAGGACTGAGCAGGGCAGCTCATAGGCTTTGAGTCAGCAGCAGAGATGTATCCATGGTGCTTATCTGCCAAGTGCAATGGACGTTTTATTATGTCAATGTTCTTATTGGTTCTAGATGTTTTGCTCACTTATGTAGGAAGGACATAAAATTGTTTTCAGGGCAATAATCCCGAGAAGGCTTCCTTACTCAGAATTAAGTTCTACTGAATTCAATAGACTGTAACTTTTCAGTAAATGCATGCATGATTAGACTTCTTTTTTGCAGACAGAAAAACATATTCAGTTTCAGAGCTTATTTCAGAAAAACTTATTCAGAACTTTTTAATGCGTAGTTGTTTTGCTTACATTGTTTTAACCAATACAAGTTTTTACGTTGCTGGCTTAGTATCTTTGTTTTATTATTGGTTTCCATACTATGTTATTTTTGCCATGGCTTTTTACCTGCTATTTCCAAGACAATTAAGAACCATTGCTGGCCATGAAAATTTGAAATTGTTTTATTCAGTTTCTTGGGGGGGGGGGGATATACTGGCTATTCAAAATTGAACACTTTAATTAAATTTAATTTGTGGGAGTGTTTTCGTTCAGCTTTCTGTAAGAAAGATTTTAGTACACACTCCCATAGATATGCATAAACGTTGCTAAATCAGATCAGTACATTTTTAAATATGCCTTACTGGTCTTCAGCTCAATCATTTCAGCCACATATAAGACATGAATATCAGAGATCAAATCAAAAATGAAATCCCCCCCCCTTTTTTAACTGTCTAATGCAGGGAGAAACTAAAAAGGGCAATCCATGAAACACACTTACATGGACGTAAACAGTACATACTCAGTGGGGCTAGGAATAGGCATGCACAGAGCTGTGTTGCAAGAACACCAATATAAACACGATCCTAAGCATATTAACTGATAATTAAGCCAGACTGAGCGCAATGGAACACGTTGCCATCAATGCCGTACATTCAGGGCAGTGCCCCTAATGGCCGGGGGAAAACTGCAGCAACGCATATTGCAGTAAAATTATTTGCTGCTGTAAGTTTCTCGTCAAGCAACGTCGCTGATAACCAAAATCCCAACAGCCAATTTGATGTTTAAATTAAGTTATGGAAAAAAAAGTTTGGACGGGGGGGGGGGGAGCGGCCGCCTCTCTGATCCAGCCGCATTTCACTTTTCCCGAACGACCTTAACCCCCAGGTGCCCGGAGGGGGGGAGGAGCAGCGCCGCGGCAGGTGGGGACGTAAAGAAAAGGAACCGGGGTGGCTGTACCTGCTGCGGTTACTCCTGGCGCGCCCGTAGCGTCCGTCCTTCCTTCCTGGAGGCACAGGGGCGAGGGGCCCGAGAAGACCAGGGCGGCGCTGTGCAGGCTGGGGTTGGATTTCCTGCGGATGGCCAGGCGCCTAAAGTTGCTACTCTCCGGCCCGTTCATCGCTTCTCTTTGCAAGCCGGGGGGCAGCCAGCAACCAGCCTGCTCAGGAATCACGCTGCGCAGCCCCGCCGCTTGGCTTGAGGGGCGGTTCCGGCCGCCTTGGCCGGCCTCCGCGCACTCTGTAGGAAAGGAGTTCGCCCCGCCCCGAAGCGCAGCTCTGCCCTACCCAAGCAGGAGGTCGGCAAAAGAGGCTTCACTTGGCCCGGCAGTGCCCGCTCAGGTCTGGCCCCTAGCCAAGGCGAGCGCGCGCCTGCCTCACCTGCGTTTACCTGCGGCCTGGCGAGAGTCGGCGGCGCGCGCGTACCCTCTTCGAGGCGTCTCAAGACTCTCACCTGGCAGGTGAGGCAGCCGCACTTATTGGGCAACTTCTCTTTCTTGCTGTCGGAATGCTTTGGAGTCGGTCGGCATTCCGCTCGCGCCTCCGCCCGGTCTTAACTTCCTTTGCCAGCTGTGGTTCCTCTCCAGGCCACCGTAATGTTGAGAAGAATACAGTAAAACTGAGTGTGACCAATGTCTAGTCTCCTACTTGGGCTGCACTCCGTCCTATATACACTCACCTGTAAGCCCCATGAAGCTTAATAAAGTTTACATCTGAGTAGACATGTCTAGGCTTGCATGTTAATTTACCAAGGTATCATCATCTGTGTGTGAATGGGGGAAGCCCTATTGCCCTGGAAATGCTGTCCTCACATGATTTGCTTTGGGCCACTTGTAGCTTCTTGGCAGGAGGAAAAGAGAAAGGCGCCTGGCTTAGAAGACTTATCAGACTGTGGCAGGAATAGGGCTGAATGAATGCATGTGGTGTAAGCTGCCTTGGAGCTACTACTTGTGAAAGGTGGGAATGGGATATACCGTATTGTCCCGAGTATAAGACGCACCTGATTATAAGACGCACCCTTAAAGTTTGGTGCTATTAAAAAAATTAATTAAATCACTGGCATTAAATTGCAACAGCCTGATTATAAGACGCACCCCTAGTTTAAAAACTTAAATTATGAGAAAAAAGTGAGTCTTATACTCAGACCAATACGGTAAATAAATGGCATACTCTGGACAGCCAGGAGCATTGTTTTCAAGGCTGAGTAAAGAGTAGGTGGATTGATGTTCAAGAGCAGGGCCTCTGAGAGGAATTTTATTAGGAGGTACACAGTTTCTTTTGGGCCCCTTCTCAAAGGGGGAGGGGGCAAAACAGGGCAGTGGGAGAGTAACAACAGCTAGCAAAGTCTCCAGAGCCCAAGTCTACCAGGCTTTCCGATGTGGCACCCAGATCTACCTGCCTGGTCGGCCTCCCAGTTGGCCTGGCCTCCATCTCCATGAGGCCAGCTTGAGATCTCAGGAAGTTTCTGGACTCCCTCCTTTGGCTCCCAGCCCCCCTTTTTGGTCCTGGGGCAGGCCTTGGTACAATTTACCTCCTTTACACCCCCCTCATCATGGGCCCTGTTCAAGAGCACTTGTTTATGGACTGTGTTTAGCAGGGTAGCTGTGAAGGCTTCTTGAGGATGCAACTCCTCCCCCCTTCCCATGCAGAATTACTACAGGTCATGCTGTTTTTCCTCCTTGAATTCAGAACAGCTGAGAACTCCTTTAAAAATATATATACTTCTATCCCACTTTTCTTGCCATTCAGAGCTGGGTTGTGTTTTTGGATTGTCAGAGTGCAGGTGTTTGAAGTCTTGCCTCCCAGATCTGTGTGAGTCTGAGAGCAGGTGGCATCTTGGTAGCCAGAATGGTGAGGAAGCAGGATTTCCAGTGCTCAGAAGGTGGGGCTTCCATGGCCTGCATTATACCTCCCATGTCTGCAAAAGAAAATTAGACAATCCAAAAGAACTGTCTACGAATGTGCTTGATGTGCATAATTTAGACGAGTGAAGAGTTTTGTTTGTGTTTTATTACACACAACTTGGCTTGGTGCAGAATTTTGATTCTTTTTTTTTTTTTTGGTAAACGTTTTGTACAAAAAAGCCTTGACTATTGGTCAATATACAGATCAGCCCATTAGGTAGGAAATGTGACTTTTAATTCCATTGTATATTGTACTGGCTGGCTCCTCCTGTTGCCTCTGCATTTCTTAATTTCAAACATTTATTTGAACTGTGATTGCATTAAACTTTTCACTTGTCACAACTTTTGCAGAATGTATTAGGTGTGGAAGGGGCATAGAGACTAAGCCGCAGTAACTGCCAGAATCTGAATTCAGCTGTGGGTCTTCTGCAATCTAATGTAGGACGTCTGACCACCACTTCGTGCAGGGTTTTGACTCTGCTCCTGATTTTATTGAAGTTTTTCTTCAATGACTAACAGGACAGGCCTATGTGTCTACTCAGAAGAAAACCCCATTGAGTTTAGTGGGACTTACTCCCTGCTAAGTGTATAGGACTGCAGCCTACACTGCCTCCTACTTACAGTGCAGATTACCATATGTCTCAAGCCTCTCTCTCTTCATTCACAACCCCGTTCAAAATGCACTCTTTACATGCAGGCTTGGGCTTAAAGGAGAATCCAGGTGACTCCTTGGAGAGCTGCTTCTAGGTTAGGAATAACAAACAATAGTGGTTGCACTATTCGCAATGCACTAAGATTGCAATTCGGTACAAATGTACATAGGAATAAGTCCCATTGATGTCAATAGGACTTCTGCTATACATGTATACTAGTGTCTAGACCAGTGATGGCAAACCATTTGGGCTTGGTGTGTCAAATTTTTTGAAAATGCCTAACTTGACTCTGCTGGTGTGTCGCCCCCCCCCCCCCCAATAACTTTAAATAGTACTTTGACTATTGCTACTTTTAGTAGTACCTTTGAATTGAACTGAACTGAAAACAACTATAGAACACATTGCATTTTATTTAACATCAATTAGTGACTTTTTGTTGCTGAGTTTTACTAGATAATAATTTGAAAGAGGGCTGCCAAAATCCCTGTCCTAAATGTTCAAGACAAGTCTGTAAAACCTGCGAAAATGTAAGGTGTATCGGGGCCCTGGGGGAAACGTTGGTGTGTCACCCAAAATGACCTCGTGTCACACACATGTCATAGGTTCGCTATCACGGGTCTAGACTAGTCACTGCCCAGTCCACTCTGCAGCACCATTTCCAGTGGTCACCATTGTGACCATAGTGTTGCTCCTGAGGAGCATATACTTCCCTTTGGGGCACACACAAACTGATGGCCATTTGGCCATCTGAGTTTATTTGTATATAGATGACTGGATTGTGCAGCAAAATGTTAGGTGGATTCCTAATTGTGAAGGAAAGGCTGTGGAGAGGTGTGTGTACATACACTACCAACCTTATTGCTTGGATGGGGGCTTCTGTGTCTGTCTGTCTGTTTCTTGCCCCTCCCTACCCCTCCATTTTCCTGTCATTTTTTTAGCAGACACCTAAACGTTTCATTTTAACTGTTCTTTTCAGAACTGCCTGCAACGAATTTTAGACCCTTTTATATTTCTCTCCCCTAAAGTGTGTAAGAGGACTGCCTACAGAAAACAACGGAGAAATCCAGGATTTTTGCATAGCTTCAGTTGGGCAGCGGCAGCAGCAGTGTAAAAGGTAGCAAGGAAGATGAGAAGTTCCTCCTTTCCAAACAATGAGATACGGTCAGGGTGACCAGACACAATGAAGGACAAAGTGCCTATACAGTACCTTAACCATTGTACAGAAGAGAGAATTTTGGCAGGTGCAGCTCATCATGGAAGGGTGCAAAAAGCTGCTCCTGCCAAAATTCCCTCTTCTATACAATGGTTAAAAGTATAGGCACTTTGGTCCTCCATTGTATCTAGTCATCCTGGATGTGAATAGCATCTTCTTATCCATGGCCCCATTTCATATATAAATGAATAGGCACCTGATAACCTGAGAAATTTGCTAATGGATATACATGTGTATGGATGATTTTACACTTGATACATCTTATGAAGAAGACTATAGTCAACAAAAGCTTACACTGAAGCTTACACAGAAATGAATGTCACAAGACTCTTTGTTGGTATTTCAGAATAATATAAAGATATATTCTGGCATCCATTGTTCCCTTTCCCTAATTTCTTCAGTGGGGTGGAGTGGTGCACACAAAATTAATACACAGTGATGCACTGAAGCATACACAGACCACAGTGTTCACTGAACAAAAGATGGCCAGTTTATTTACTGGGATAGTTATGCATTACACCATAACCTTAATTGGAACATAATGATGTAAGAGTCTGTATATTAGCATCTTCTAATTTAATTTATTTTGCTCTGGAGTATCTTAATTTTCCAACCATTTGAACTGCATGATCATACCACACATGTACAAGCACATGATTCCCTCACAAAGCAATTCATCTAGGATTGTCTAAAGGTATAAAGATTGGGTTAGGACAGGGCTTGACATGGCAATTATTTCAGAACAAATGGTTTTAATCCAGAATTAGTCAATATCCGTGCCTTTAAAATCAGAGTTGCAACACATGAAAAGTTTTTAACATTCAACCTTTAAGTCAATGCACACGTCTATCTGTATTCTCCACCACCTAGAAATACTCCATTCAATCCCCAAAAAGGCATTACTACAGAACTTCAATTCAGTTTAGGAACAGCCAACTTTTACAGCAGGCAAATGTACAGTATACAAATCATGTTTTAACGCAAACTGCACCAGTATTTAAAACCATTAGGAATATAACACAATACGTCCTTCTGTGTGGTTGATTAGATACGGATACTCATGCAAAGGGGAACATTCATAGATTACAAAAGTCACAAAACATTAGGGTTTTAAGGTTTTTTTGTTTTTGTATTTTTTTTACAAAGGATCGATTTAATTAACCCTTTAACAGTCAAATCACAGGGTTTGATGCACTAGGTCTATAAGGTGTACTTCAGTTTATTCAAAGATATGGTGCACAAAGCCATACCAATGAATAATTATTTTTTAAAAGCTAGATTATTCTCATTTCGTTCTCTTTTCCCTCCATAGCCTGCAAGCAGGATTGTTCCCCTAATGTTGTTGGTACCAAACACTTCTGACAAACCTCCAAAACAGATTTAATAACAAAGTCAAGGCTTTAATAAAAACAAAATCTCTTTATGCTGCAAAAGAACAACAATCACCACTATTTTTATTAGCTTATAATATAATGAGCAGCACATGTACTGTCATAGTAAGACACTAATTAAAACACAACACCCCCATTCCTCCAGAGTCTGAAACCAAATTAAGTCCATCACAGCAACTTTTGATTTGGATTTGTGTCTTGCCAATTTATCACTCTGTTGCCTTCAGGTTTAATAGAGGGGATTTTCAAGAGCTCTGCAGGAGAGAGATTAAAATGCAATGAGGATTTAAGCCATGCATCTCCTGATGACAGTTATATCAGACATGCATTTCCAATATGCAGGAAAAAGGAAAGAATAATTTGGTGAAATAAGAATTCTCTAGCTTCATCATCAGGATTATGGGAAAGGGTACCTTAAATTATGTCATGCAAGCTTTTTATATTGCATATTTGGTGCATTTTTGCCTTAAGGCTAAATGCAATCAATTGCTTCTCTTCGTTTATTTTATGCAGAATATTAAAAATAATTGATGAAAAATTCTGAACTCTAGGTGTCTGTTATGACTGGGAGAAAACCTGAAGGAAACAATGGCAATTTTCTTAAAACAAGATATAAGTAAGGAAATGGCTGTGCTTCTAGTGTAGGATCTCAGTTCCTGGAATTCTGAAATAAAGAACTCCTTTACACCAAAGGAAATGAAATCATTTAAAACGAAACAGCAGTTACCAGATAAAGAGAACCAACCAATAAAGGGATAATCTGTAACCTCATAAAACATTTGATATCAAGTCAGGGGCATGTACGTCAGTACTATACAACCTAATAATAAAATGTTGGCCCACTCCCATTTTGCAGTAAGTTTAAATCCAACATTAACAGTAGTAAAATCAAATATTGCTGGCAGAGCAATTTCTTGCTTAAAAACCAAAATACCCCCCCAAAGGTATTGAAGCTTTTTCATAGCTAAAAAAGGTGCCTTCTTGGTAATGAAACTAACAACAGAACTGCATTGCGGGCCTTTTGAACTTCTGTACTGACTAAATTCAGTCATTTTTGCATTCAGTTTAGGTATCTGCTTGGTCTTGAGTTTCCAGCAGTTATCCTTGGCATATTAACCATGATTCAGCCTTTCCTTTAGGCATACAGTAGGGGCCGTCTATGTCCAGCTCATATTTTTCATGTGCACACACCTGTACAACTGAGCGTGGGACAGAGAGAGACGTGCAAGTCCAGAGATCCACCTTCTATGCATGAAGGTCAAAACAGGGTGTTTCTGTGCTCACCTAAGTCAATCTCTGTGCATGAATGTGGGTGCAAATCAGCAGATCCCTCATTCCCCCAACACATTGCGGATGAGCACCCACATTTCCATCTATCTGTCTTTTGATACAGATGGGAATGTGCAGCTTCCCCAGTGTGATTGGTGCGTTAGACTGTCTGTGGATTGCCAATCCAGGATTGGGGCCTGTATTATTTTTGACATTCAAATTTATTTAGAATTCTTCCCTAAAACTTACAAAATAAAAGATCAGCATGTATGCAGCCTAGCTGCAATTTCTAGTGCTTTGAATGCTCTGGAAACAGACACTTCAAAATAATCACCCACCCACCCATACACACAATTACAAATTACAATCTATATTAGAAAGAAACCGACATTCTCAACACATGTACTTAGACGTAAACTCCCTTGAGTTCAGTAGAACGTACAGCCCAGCAAACATGCTTAGGACTGAAGCTTAAATCCTTGGAATTTTCATCAGAATTACTTCAATGAGAACAATATTTTTATAGTTCTAAAAGATGTTTGGTAATAAGAAGAGGCAGCAGTTGTAGTACAGCTTATGCAGCAATACTCAGGTTTTCATGTCTGAAACACGCAGACACATCAACAGTACAGCAGTCTAACAAGCCCAAGTAATCTGGAGGCATCCTTTAGCCTAGCTGAAATAGTTCCTTAATGGAATAAAACAATAAAAATAAAGGACATGATCCCACCCAAATTAAGCACTTTTAAGGCCCACTGATCTCAGTGTCTTAGATTTAAGCACACACTTAACTCTCTGTGAAATCAACATTCATAATGTGGGCTGGATCATGCCTAGTTAAAAAAAACACAAACCTTCCACAGGAGTTCATTTCAGTGTTTGCCAGCTTTATGTGGTCAGTTGCTACCTCTGCTCTTGGATAAGGTTCCTGTCGCTTTAAAATGTGTGATGCCAAGGTGGTGGTGGGGAGAACGTAATTATTTGTGTCTGAAATCCCCCTTGGATTAGCAGCATTCAACCAGACAGTCCTGCTTAATAGCATATTTTAAAACAAAAGAGCCCCATCTAAAGCTGGAGGTGGCAACCTTAGATGCTGATACAGTAAAATAACAAGACATTTGTTACATACATAAGAGTATGGACATAAGTTACAGCACATAAAATGTTAACTATAGCACAAGATAAAACAGCAAAAAAACACATACGTACAAGAGTGCAAAAGGTTTGTAACTGTAGAACTGTGTGTGATTTCTGACATTCATTCACAAGCCATTTAAAGATGGTCTTTAGTACCTAGTACCCCTAGTATCCCTTTAGTACCTAGTACCCCTAGTACCACATTGTAGTCTTGAGAGGCAAAGGAGGTTGTGTTTAAGTGGCTTGTGGATTCCACTGGTAAGTTATCTTCATCTCTGATTCTGAATGTCTTATCCATTACAAAAGCTGAACTGCTCCATTGTGGTTATATTACATGAATTGCTGATTAGGATTATCTGTTTTTAGCACCTTGGTTACTGGTTCTGTAATGATAGATAGGCACAATGATTTGCCACCCAGGCTCCTTGGCTGATGTAATGTATCCCCCCCCCCCTTTTTTTTTTCTTTTGCTGAAAATTTGTTCTTACCAAAACAATTTTCTACATTTTCATTTTCTTCCTCTTGTATTCAGATGAATGAGGCCAAATTATCTCAGCTGCTCCTGAAGTGATTTCTTTCAAAGCTGCTGGATGGCTCAGGCCATTTAACATTTCGGTCCTGCCCAGTGGATCATATCAACACTGTGTGAGTGGAACTGACAGAGATACGTAGATCTACCCAGGCCTTCCTAACTTAAATATTTTAAGGCCACCTGACTGAAAGCAAGAGGCAATTAGCTATAATCGGTAGCTTTACATCTGGGGAACCATGGCTCCAAGCCTAGTCAGCAATCAGAGTTGCTACCAGGTATTGTGCAAAATAAATTTGGTTATCTGTAGTTTCCCCACCACTCTTCAAAACAACTGTTATGAGAGAGATCCTTACAGTAAGAACAGCATGTAGCATGGGGACAGAATCTGTGTACTGTGTGTCACCTGAGTAGTTGTCATCGAACAGACAATGAGCTAGATCTCCATAGTTGTTGAGAGTTTTGGCAAGGAGAAAAATGCACTAGAGCAAGAACCCCACACTATTATCTCCAGTGCCAGACATCACTCCCACCTGCACAGCTAAATTCACCACCTGATGCTGCTGGAAATAGACTATTTTGTTATACTTTGTTAACTCTTTTTTCGCCCTTCCTTTCTTTTGCCACAGTAAGATCTTTACTTGGTAACACTGAATTTGGGAGCAGCAGGTGAAAAACAATCCAAACATTTCAATTATCACAAAACACAGCATGTGAAATGAAAACATTTCAAGTTCATTTGCATTTTTTGTCCGGATACCAAACAGAAAAAAAGAGCAGCACCAAGTCATCAGCTTAACTGAAATGCAAAAAAAAAAAAAAATTAAAAAGAGGGAAAGTCCCTAAAACAAAACAAAAACCCACCAAAAAAGGTTAATCACAAGATAACAATTATCAATGCATTGTTCAGGAAAACCTTTCTTAGGCTTAATCAGATTCCAGTGAAATAGTAAAACAAAAACCAGCAGCTAACATTCTATAAGTTATAAAACAAGTGCGTAAACAATACCAGTGCAGCAGAAAAGTACAAATCAATGGGCACAATCCAGCAAAAGTTAGTCATGCCTGAATTCTATTGAAATCAATGAGATTTAAGTGCTTCACTATGTACCTCGCTCCCATTTATTTCAATGGGACTTGGGCACATCCAACTTTCTCTAAAAAGCTCCCAAAGTTCACATTCCAATTCAACTCACTTTTGACATTTTTGTGCAATTTAAAACACACACATACACCCACAACACACCAGGCCATACTCTTTGGCCAACAATCCTCCATCACAAAATAAAATCCCTTACTGAAAAATAAAAATCCCAATGTAACCTATTCCTGCATCACTGAAAAAAAAATTAATACAGTAGAATAAAAACTTTCACACAACATAGATTGCATTTTTAATAAACACAAATCCATGGTGCAAATATGATTAAAAAATATATAATACCCTTAAAGCTACAGAAAAAAAATGAAGTTGGCTGAACTGTCAAACAATGTTTTATATAACATACTTTTTTTTGTTTCATGTTGACAGTACATTAGGTTCTCAACACATTAGCAGTACAAGCCAAACGGTTGGGAGGAACATGTTCTGTCTTCCAAACTGTAATCGGAATTGCACTCATCTGGATAGGACCAGAGGGACCTTAAATGATCTTCTTGAACAGTTTGGGCTCTGTGCTTTATGCTCTTCTACACATCCTCAGTTGCTAAGACTGTAGATATGCGTCCGGATTCATCAATGCAGCAAGAAGGCAGTAATGCCTACTGGTTCCTTTGGCGCAAACTGTACCTTTGCTGTGAGAACTCCGACTCAGTTTGTGTTGTGGGGGGGTAGGGTTCCCCATGCCTCAGGTTGCATATGAAGATTAGGGTTAAGGAGGAGGCTTAGGTAGACAGCTGAGAGGGGCACATTGAGAGCTGGAATGTGGCTGTTCTTCTGGAAGAGCTACATCAGGACTGAAAATTAAAGAAGGGGGGAGTGTTTAAAATAGATGGTCTAGACAGACAAACATGTAAAGATGATTTATTCATCCAAAGAGACAGGCTTGCCTCTGCATCTTGCTATGTTATCTAGACATGTACTTACAGTTATTAAAGTGTGCATAAAAACATAATGTGCTCATGTAACATGGATGCTGATTCATAGGTTTACAAGGGCAAAAGGAAGTCATGGCAATATATGCGCACTGAATGTGTGTGTGTGATTTAACAACAGACCTCTAAAAATGGGTACTTGGTTTTCTTCAATCACAAATTCAAGGATAATTAACGATAATTATGAAAGGATGTGGTTGTATTAACACACAGCAGCAAAAACTACTGGCACTGAAACCAACCATCAGGACAGTTAAGAAGGTGGAACTATTGATTGCATCAGATTAAGTTTAAGTAATCCACCAACATTGTGATCAACAGCAGCCAGCATTGCTAGAATTAACATGAACATTGTGTTCTGTCTGTCTAACAGCCCATTGCGCTGCCTCACTGGCAGAACGAGCATTCCGCCAGCGCTAACTCCCTTATGGCAGTTGTAAAAGGCACTCAATAGCATGAGGAGGTGTGTGCTGCCGGAAAGCTGGCAGGAAGTCCAGAGCCTTTCCCCGTTTGCTAACAGTTCCCCTGGACTTGCCGAGGCAGGTAAGCTGGTGGGGGAGGCAGAACAGGGTGGGAGAGGGCAGAACGGGGCAGAGGGCAGAACAAGGCAGTGACAGGGCGGAACGGGGAGGCAATGGGGCGAGGGATGGGCGGATTGGACCTGGGAAGGGGGCAGGTTTGGTGGCTATGACGGCCGCTGAATCCTAGCCCCCTTACCAGACCCAATCCCGCGGTTCACGCAGACCTGTGTCAGCAAATTCACTAGTGCAGGTCTGAGTAGACCCCTCCGCACTACAGAGGCTTGCCCTCAGGTAAGGGAACAAATGTTCCCTTACCCAGAGGAGACGTCTGCAACTCCCCCCCCCCCCCGCAGGATGCAGCAGTAGCCATTTTGGTGTAGCTGCATTAGCGGGGGAGAATGGGATTGGGCTGTAAGTGCTACACACACACACACACACACACACACACACACACACACACACACACACTACAGAAATAAACACACATAAAAGTAATAATTAACCAGCTTACAATATAAAAAAGCATATTTAAAGGAGTACAGTGCAGCTTCCCATTGCTGATGGTATATTTGTATGCATAAGGTTGCCGTATTTTTAGCACTACAAAAGGTCTTATGCTTTTCAATAGCCACACAACAAGGCAGAAAAACAGCACACCTAGGATTTAGTGATGGGGGACGAGAGAACTGTTACGTTTCTGCTTGTCATGCAACTGTTAAAAGCACAGAGACTTTATGAATATGAGCAAAAGGAGGCCACTCTACATGCATTAGGAGCTGAGCATTTTGAGAACTAGGATGCATTTATTTTCAAAGTCTGGCCTAGGAATAGGAACCTTGACACACAAATATAGTAATGACACAGTCATTGAAACCTACCATCAAGAACACCAATGCTTACATGTACATGTTTATATATATTATAATGTAGAAAATTAAAATACTAATGTTTGTCCAGGAGATATAAAATTGGAAAGGCCAGCATGTCTTGGGCTGCAATCCATACACACTTACCTGGGAGTAAGTTCCATTGAACTCAGTGGGACTTACTTCTGAGTAGGCATGCATAGGCTTGCACTGCTAGTTCTCTTTTCTACTTTCACATTCAGGTGAATTTACCTGGTGCTTTTCATTTTATAACCATGGATATATTCCAAGCATGAGTGTAATGATACTTGTCCTACTTATCTTCCCCACATCCTCCTTCCTAGGTCAGCTCCTTAACCACCACCCCCAAATAATCCGGGGGGGGGGGTCAGGGGATCCTCAGGAATGGTGTGAGATGTTACACAGGGGGCTGCAGAGTGTGGAGGAAATTTCTGAAAACTATGCAAAGGCAACTTCTGCAGAATTTCTCCCTCACTCTGCATTCATGGTGTATCCCACACTGTTCCTGGGGGCCCCTGACCCTTCCAAAATGGCTTTTGGAGGGTGCTTAGGTAGTGGCAGTAGTGAGGAGCAGGTGAAGAAAGTAAGTAGCATGAGTGCCATTGTGCTCTCTTAGTATACAACCCCCCTGGTATACAACCCCCTGATTTTATACTAAAACAGGTATCTGTATCATCACAAGTTATCACCTCTTTCCCCCTTCTATATTAACCTGAAACTGGAAGCCAATGTAACTGGGAGGTAACAAGATGATTGCTTGTGAACTCGCTGTTCTTATCATCCAGGGAAGCAGACCCTACAACATCCCCAATCAATTTCTTCCATGCACTCTTACTGTTGTAATTTCTCTTTCAACTAACCACTCTTGGATCTATTAAGATGACTCTCAAAGGCGAAACAACGGGATTAGAGAAGCCATAACACAATTAAAATCTAACGTTAAAAACTGTATGTTAGATTTTAATTGTGTCATGGCTTCTAATCCCGTTGTTTCGTCTTTGACGAATTTTAAGGTTTTCATGGCCAGAATTACCGCTGGCCATGAAAACCTTAACTCACTATTAAGATGACTCTTTATTATACTCTGGCATCCCGACAGGGATGGGGAAGACCCCTGCCTGAACCTCTGGAGATTTACTGCCAGTCGATGTTGCCAATACTGAGAGAGACAGAAGCCTCTGACAGTTCTGCAGCTGCACAGACTGCACTACTGGCGAGGGAGAATTTCCTGTGGCAGACACCCAGCCATCACTTTCCTCCCTGGGGGGCCTGTGGTACAAGTGACCCACCATCTGGCTCCAAATGTGCATATGGAGCAACATGCTATAGAGACACTTTTCAGTTTGCATGTTGGTTCAATGCGCAGGCACTGGGAATCACTCCGCCTCTAGTGGCTCCTGGCGCAGCAGTATGGTACAAGGTCAACCACAATACCTTCTTGGAGTCATAGACATTCAGTGTCATAGCAAATTCAGGGCATTAAGTCCCTATCCGTTTGGAAGTGAAACAGGGCCACCCAAAAATAAGGTAGTGGTTTCTACATACTTGGGGAGACTCTCTAGTACACAGAAATAGATACATTTGTACAGTAAAAGTTAATTTATTTTTTAAATCTCCGAGTACAACCTATGCCGCCACATATGCGGTCTCTTCGCACCCATTCGCAGTAGCCAAAAGAAGTCTGAGAGGCTTCAGGCAGTTCTCGAGGCTTAACAAGTTGTTGTTCTCTCAGTGGTTCTCGCTGGCTTAACAAGTTGCAGTTAAGTGCTAAGTGCTAAACTGGTTTACGCTAGTCAAACAACAATTTCAACAACGTCAGGGAAGCATAGTGCTAATGAAAGTGTTTTTACCAAGATGCTGGGCTGCCCTCACTATCACCCAGCCCATAGAGTTCAGGTTCATAAAGTTCATAAAGTGTATAGTGAAGAGGGTCTGCAGGAACCTAACCCCATTTTTTCCCATAGGATCAATGATTCAGTAACCGCGGTTTCCGTAACTGCAGGGTTTACCAGAAACTTAACCCCAGCGGTTAACAAGAATTGACTGTACATACAAATGCTAGCAAGCTACTACCAGTAGGAAGAACTGTGAGCTTGGAGCTTTTCTTTGGAAAATTGCATTTGGCTAGGTGGATTGAAATAGGTAGTGTGATGTGTGGCATGGTTTTTTCAAACGTTGCCCAGCTAGATATGAATAACTTCACCACACCCAACCAGATCTTTGGTAAACATTAAAAGCACCCTTGGAACTGAAGTGAATTCCAGTACAAACAGTATTCCAGAACAGAACACTTCATTCTATATTTGTTCTTGTGGTATAGCGAAGCCCTGCCAACTCAGCACAAGTGTGCTTTTTCTGTGCAAGACTCACAGCCAAATCCTATCCAGCGCTGGTGCAGCGGGCTGTATCCAGCGCTGGTGCAGCGGGCTGTATCCAGCGCTGGCTAGGAGCAGGCTGGAGGTCTCCTTGCGGTAAGGAGACTATTTTCCCCTTACCCTGGGTAAACCGGAAGTTGCTTCCGGTCGCAGATCGTTTCTTTCTACAGGCCTTTTTAAAGCTTAGAACGTGACGCCAGAGGGAAGAAGTGGGCAGTGGGCCTGCGCAGCTCTTCAAAAAGGTACTGTGGTGCTGCCCCTGCCCCCAGTGAGATCCCCCCCTCCATGGATGGCCATTCGCGGATAGTCAAATCCATGGATAAGGAGGGCCCACTGTAGTGTATTGCTGAAGCAAAATGTGGCATATGGTGGAAACAGACAGCACGCGCACCATGTTCAAGCAGTAGAGAAGGCAAGGAGGGATTCATATTCCCTTTTTTAATATTTGATTTATACAAAATCAAATTGTTCAATATAGACAATATACTTGTTTGATAGACATCTAAATTGATTTTTACACTGTCTTTCAGGAGGGATGCTTAGAATAAATTGCCAACAGCCATTGAAGAAATGACATTTTTACGTGTGGAATAAATCTAGAAAGCTTGCATAAATGTATGTGGATTTGTGCATGCACGTGCATGTGAGTGCACACACACACACACACACACACACACACACACACAAGGGATCAGTGGAGTATTGCAGGCTGGGACCCAGACTTCTTTCCTCCCATTTCTATACTCTATATCCTAGGGATAACCAACTTGCTTGTTGAATTGGCCTGCCTCGCACTGTGACATTACTTTGACCTATAGGATATTGACTTCAGTATATGGCTTTGATATGTGGCTCGATAGTTCACTGCTTAGCCCTTTTTTAGTGGCTGTAGTAAGATCTGCATGGGTGATCCATGTTTTGTGAATGCAAGCAATATAAAATAATTACACTGGACCATACATTACAATGCCCTCAGTGGCGTCACTAGGACGCGTGTCACCCCAAGGTGGGGGGGCGTCACCCTAGTGACACCCGAGTATGTTCCATTAAAGGAACAATCGGCGCGGTCAAAGGGTGCACCGCGATTTGGGGGGGCGACCCGGCTGCACCCTGCCCCGGGTGCCCCCCCGCCCCACGTCGCCCTCCGGACGCTCCAGGCACTGCGTCAATACGGGTACTTTTACAATTTTCGCACATGCGCAGAGACCGTTTTGAGGGCAAGGGCCTGCGCATGCGCAAAAAAACGTTAAAGTACCCATATTGACGCACTGGGCCTTCTTTCAGAAGGCCCTGGAGCGCTGGCGGGGCCGGACGCTCTGAGGCCGGCTCCCGGGCCGTCCTCAGAGCGTCCGGAGGGCGACGCGCATCACCCCCTGGCGGCCCGCCCCCCCCACCACGCTCCAGTGACGTCCGTGAATGCCCTGCAATCACAATTGTCTAGAAATGTGTGCTGTTGCCAAATCCAGCATTAAACCTGACTGTCTGAAACTGAACTACTGTCGTAGCCTGTCAGAAGCTACGAAAACAGTATTACCTGAAGAAGGTTTTAGGAAATCTTATTCCATGTACTATCATGCTGTCAGAGAAGTCAGGGTTCATGATGTTTTAAGTGAGCCTGAAAAGGGCTCTTTTTAAAAAAAAAATCAGTGTTTATTATATATAGATTTGTAGAAATTCATACTGGTCTCTGTGTATAAGCTGGAAGAAGATCTGTGTTAGCTAAAGATGAGGGCATATAGGAATGAATTCAATGTGGTTTCTGTGTCAACCAGGTTATGACATACTATGCTGAGAGATAGAGACAGAGGGGTATCATGTTACAGCATCTCATGAGCTCTTATGTCTTTTTTCTGTTGGTGAGTCCTTAAATGGTAGTGTCATATGCATATGTATTAGGTATTTGCATTATCAAGGTATAAAACTGAAAATCCTTTGTTCACCAGTGTGCACAATGTAACATCTAAGCTGTGTACCAGAGCAGACTTCTTTTAACAATAAACAATGAGATTTCCAGATGAAAACTGTCTGTGTCTCAAGTGGATTATTCTCAGACCAGAACCTGAAGGCAGGGAAAGGAATATTTTTTCCCTGTCAGTGCCAAACAATTGCAAGGGAACAGAATGAGACAAGAACAGAGAACTTAGACTAAACTCAGCCCCAGCCAATCAGCCGATCCCTCTGCTGGAGATTCTGAAGTTCCACCTTAGTTAGGCCTTGCCTGCTTCTCCTGCCTTTGGGCTTTCCTGCCTGCATGCCTTAACTCAGAGGCTCCCAACAGTGGAACGCGGACCACAGGCTGCTGGTATGTGGGCTGTCAGCAGCCAAGATGGCAGCCGCCATCTTGGCTGCACGGCGCTGCATTGGAGCCCCAAAAGCAGCACTTCAGGCTCTGCTGAGCTGAGCGCATGGGCTCTAAGCACTGGGGATGGCTCTCCTGCCCTCCCCTGCGTCTTACCTTGCTTTTCTTCCCCTTTCTGAGCTCCGGTGTGGCCGCGAACCAGGAAGTAAGTGCCAATGACATCATCGGCACTTTCAGTGATACATGGTCGGCCGGAGGCCCACATAGGTGGTATGCAGGCCGAAAAGGTTGGGAAACGCTGCCTTAACTGATTTGCTAGGCCAAGCCCTGCAAAGAATTTTCTGCATCTGAATTCTGACACAGCCCACCTACGTTGTTGTGCGGCCGTAACTGTGGTGTGGTTCCTGCCATGAGCTGCACACCTGTCACACATAGCCAGGTGGGAGTTTCTTCCACACACCTGCTATTCCACGTGGCTTCTGGATGTGTGTGAATACCGCAGTCATGTGGGCAGGGGCGACTGCACAGATGTCATGTGGCTGTGGTACTCATACCCTGATTAATATACTGAAATTTTAAAGAGTAAGCCACACAGAGGACGGGAGGTGGAAGAATGGGCTGGGGTGTCATCTGTGCACATAGAACAACAGAAGTGTGGTGATTACCGACGGCAGGCTGAGTACAGCATACAAAGAAGAGCAAAAGGCAAAGAAACAAGAGTTAGTAGAGCATTACCTGACAGTCTGGCAGTCTCGCCTCCTGGCTAGTTGTGAGCCGTGTGGCGGTATGGAGGCAGCAGGCTGCTGACAATCTACAAGAAACTGATAAATTAGACATATATACAAAGAGATGACACAAAGGGTTAGTAAGTAATAAACAGACAAGGCAAGTGATGGAGAGATTTAGTGAGGAATGTATGTTTCGTTAATGAGCTGATAGGAATAAACTATTCAAAGTGTTACTGGTTCTTTCAGAAATTCTGATTATATATATATCATTGTGAGGAAAATACAGGAATACTGGAAGTATTTTTTTTTCAAGTTAAACATGCCAAAGTTCCATTGAAGGGCTCTTCTTATGTTCTTATGAAAACAGTGGATGTAATGTGGACCAAGTGCTTGACCTTTTTTGCAGCCCCCCTGCCAAATGCTTTTTTGTAGCCCCCCTGCCCCCTTTCCTTGAACTTATGCCAGCTCAATCGCTGGCGCAGGTCCGAGCTGACCCACTGTGGAGCGGACAGCTTACAGAGGTGTAAGGGGATTTAAATCCCCTTTCACCTCCAAACCTGCCTGATCCCCCCCCCCTGCTAGATACAGCGTGCCTGGTTTTGGCACAGCTGCACCAGTGGGGGGGGAGTATAGGATTGGGCTCTAAATGTGTTAGTGATGCCACAAGACTCTTCATTGTTTTTGGTTTTTTCTGCCATCTCAGTTCATATCCAGGTTATTGCCAGCTAAGTCTTCTCTTGCTCCTTTGGAGATCTGCACTGCCCTCCTGTGGCGCGCGCATGCATGTAGAAAAGCAAATCATGTTTGCTGGCCTGCTGTTTCAGTTAATGGCAGTGGATTTACAACCTTGAGAATGATCTTTGACAAGTAAGAACATTATGTCATGCCATACTGTATGGAGTTATTTTGCTGATGCAGATAAAGAGCAAATGCTCTGAAAAAGCTGGGAAGAGCTTTGAAGCTATTCCTTTTTTAGAGAGGAATATAACTAGGAAGATACAAAGAGCACACTTGGTGCTAAACTGATAAACCCACATGGGGGGGGGAATAAAGGATGGTTTAGAGCAGGGGTTCTCAACCTGTGGTACGGGTACCCCATGGGGCACGCGGACTTCTTGCTGGGGGTACGCCAAGCCCTGCCCCTTATCTGCCCCATCAGCAGCTAATTATGTATTAATTAACATGGATTTTAAATTGTAATTATTTTCGAGACCCTTCTGTCTCTCTGATTTTTGTTTTGGGCTTATTTCTGTACTTTGGAAAATGTACTTTGGGAAGTGTGACTTGGACAAAAAAAGAGATCCTTGCATCTCTCTCTCTCTCTCTCTCTCTCTCTCTCTCTCTCTCTCTCTCTCTCTCTCTCTCACTCACTCACTCACACACACACACACACACACACACACACACACACACAGAGTTAAATAAGACATTTTTCACATTTAAAATTGTTTTAGTACTTTTTATTTGATTAATTACCTAATTAATTAATTAATCCAATTAATTAGCAGTTAATTAGCAGGGGGTACTTCAGAAAATTGGACCGTGATGGGGGTACCCGGGCCTCCAAAGGTTGAGAACCCCTGGTTTAGAGTGAGCTGTAATGTTCACAATTCCAACAGAGTGGGTTTTTCATGCTGAAAAATGTGAGGTGCCATGGTCTGTGGACCTTGTTGCTAGAGGATGTTGGAAAGCTAAGGCTGCAATCCTAAGCAAGCACTAATGTTTCAGGAATAGTTGTTATAAAGACACAGCAGCATTTTATAGAAAGAATGTCATACGTTAGTAACAGAAAGTGCTATTAATTAAAATCGTCAAGGCTTGCAGGCCGGGCATAGTTTGTTCCCATGTTTTTGACTGTTGGAAGCAGGGGAACTTGGGAACGTTACAAATTAATAGCTCAATGCTATGGGCCGGCTGTGTCACCATAACTCACGTTCCAGTGGTGCAGCGTGCTTTACACAAAACACGATGCACCATAGAGCACAGCCTGGTTGCTGCCACAAATGGTGAGCAGTGGTGGCCAGGCAACAGCAGCCTCCACAACGGTGCCGGTAAGTTGGCACGGGGAGGGGGGGCAGAACAGGGTGGAGACCAGGGTGGAGATGGGGTGTGTGTCGATGCCAGGAAGGGGGCAGTTATAGGCAGCAGCAGCAGCTCCGTCAATATCCTATTCTCCTTCACGGCCTCAATTCACCTACCCGGATCCACTCGGAGTTGCGGCAAGTAGACCCATCGAGTAATGAAGGCTTACCCCAGGGGAACAAATGTTCCCTTACCTTCATGACTACCCCACCCACAGGATGCAGCTCGCGCTGTAAAAGTCCCAGATAAGTAACAATTTCCCTTGTAGTAGCAATGACAAAAATGCAAATATCCAGTCCCACATAAGAGAGAATATTTTTTTATATTTTACGATCTGACAATACAACAGAAAAGGGTAATGAAGATAAAAGGTAGTGGGGTTCCTACACTGTATGCTATAGCAGCGATGTAGACGCTACCCCAAATGTTCTTCAGGCCTATATAGTATTATCATCCTCCCATTTAGAGCTCTTCAACATGGCACCAAACTCTCAAACTTTCAAAACTCTGATGACGCAACATGGGTGCCTCCTTTTAAACCTGATGTCCTGCCCTATGCTTCCTGAGAATCATCACAACAGACTCTCATGTAGGAACATACAGCAACTCAACAAAGATGTTCCCTTTTACAGAATGTCTGATTTTGCCCTATCACCTATAAATGGCTTCTAATTTTGTTCCTACGTTTTATTCCTGGCTCAGCAACACACCAGTCTAATTTATTTCCTGTTTATCGCAAGGTGTTCTCTGCCCTCTTGACCTTAAGATATACAAAAAAGCACTCGTGCTCTTTTCTAAATGTTCCCCCCCTCCCGCATAATCTAAGAGATGGATGTGCACTTATTTTTGCTGTCAGCAAACCAGTTAATCAAAATTTTACATGCCTACATTTCAACCTTACCTCCTAAGGAGTCATATTGTCGAATCAATACATTTGGTTTGGCATACAAACTGGCACTAATAAACTAAAAAAAATTAGAGAGTATTTAGAATATTTCAAAATTCCCTTTAGCAGCATTGTGCCAGTTCCTACCTCCAAAGGATGAAAAATAAATGGAAGAGCATTTGAAATTCACACGTGTGATTTTACCCTAATTTTATGATGTTGCTGCTTGTATGCTGTATTTTATTGTTGTTTTTATTGTACATTTATGGTAAGATTTTATGGGTTTTGTATGCTGTTTTGGTAATCTTCGGAAAAACAGGATATAAATATGTGAATAATGAAATTATTATTTAAATTCTCATGTTGTTGTTCAGTCGTTAAGTCGTGTTCGCCCCTTCGTGATCCCATGAACCATATCCCGCCATGCCTTCCTGGCCTCCACTATCTTCCTGTTAAATTCTCATACTCAGCTATTAGACTAACAGTGCAATCCTGGAAGCTGGAAGCCGTCGCAAACGTGCCGTAAAGCATGTTCACAATGACTCGGAGAGTAAGGGAGGCCGGCACGAGGCCGGTCACCCTCACTCCACTGCCGGGACGTCCCCATGGCCGCCGAAGGTAAGAGATTCCCTGGCGGGCGCAGGGGCAGTCCGGGCGGTGAGGGAAGGCCCGGGAGGGGGCGGGTATGGCGTCTGCCATATCCCTGTCTCCTGCCAGGCCAGGCCGGCCATTACATGGCCTCCTCTTACTTCTGCCAGTTATTTATCTGTCGGAAATCCGAGGAGGCCCATCGGGGGAAGAATCCCTGAATGAGGATTCTGTGCACCCATCGTTAGGTTAAACTAAGAGCTTTTCCTTAGCAAAAAGCAGGTAACTGAGTTTGAGTTTTTTCTCAGTTAGCACCTAGATGTTTAATGGCTTCTGTTTTTTCAAAACAAAGCAGTCACATAGATGCGATCTGTGTCCTCCAAAAGAATGGAATGAAAGCACTGGGGCTAAAGGCTGATCTACACCTACCCCTGTTGCGTTGCTCTTGCATGGTGAGGCGTGCGAGCGTAGGGGACTGGACGCCCCGCTCAAAACGCTGCCCTGGACTCCACCAGTTTCTTCAACGCAAATAGTCCCTCCTAATTGTCCCTTCTAATACAAGCTCAATGCTGATTGGCTGAAACACAAGTGCGGTCCAATTGGCTGGAAAACCCCTCATCCCATTGGTCTAACAATTAGCTCCGCGTCCCACCCTCTCAAATCATGAGCATGGTCCATGGCCGATCGCAAAGGAACTCGGGAGAGCACGGCTCTCACGCGTTCCGATGCGATCAGATAAAATGGAAGCCACACAGCTCCACACTCTCCGCACGCACCCGGGACGCACTGGAACTCGTGAGGTAGAGGTCAGCCTTAACAGTTTAAAGTGAATGCTTTGGCAAAGGCAGAAAATGAATGGCTTAAAAGGGAAGTTTAAATTGGCTCTTGGAATAGGGTAGGCTTGCTCTTGCCTGTCACTACTGTTACTTTATTTAAATGACATGCTGACAATGCTGTTCTTTCCACTGTTTTTAATATTTAGCTAGATTACTTCTCTGCAGTGTTACATTCACACAACTTAACAGTGAAGTACAAAAAAATAAAACACGTTCAGATAGTTCTTCCAGGCTTCTTCCCTTTTCACTCCTGCAAAGGAAATGAAACATTACCTTTCCATAAGCATTTGATATTAGAAGAAGAAATATCTTGCTGGATCGGACCAAAGATCAACCTAGCCCAGTATTCTAGACAACGCCTAACCAGATGCTTCTGGATACTCACAAAAAGATCATGAGAGTCATGTCCCTTCCCTG
Source organism: Plestiodon gilberti rubricaudatus (assembly GCA_026170595.1). NCBI lineage: Eukaryota > Metazoa > Chordata > Lepidosauria > Squamata > Scincidae > Plestiodon > Plestiodon gilberti. The sequence continues at coordinate 116,332,586 of JANXHW010000005.1, forward strand.
TTGTTTGTTCCCAACTCTTGATATTAATGGGTATGCTGCTGTTTCTATACATAGAGATTCTGTTTGGCAATCACAGGTAATAATCATTGGTAGACCCGATCCTCCATGAATGTGTCTAATCCTTTTTAATTTAAAAAAAGCCATCTAAAGCTAGTCATCATCACCACTATGTCATGTAGATAGGAGTGCAAAGCTGCTCTTCAGGACAAATCTCTGCCACATGTTTATTTTGATTCATTTCGAAATATTGTTATCCTGCTTTTCTATTTTTTTAAAAAAATACCCAGAGTGGATAATAACAACATAAATCACATCACAACAGAATAATTAAAAGAAAAATATAAAACAATACGAGTATAAAAGAAATAAAACACCAATCAGAAATGTAAAGCAGATGGCCTCCTCTGCACACCATTCTTAAAATGTTGCATGTGAAAAAGCCTGCTGGAAGAGATGTGCTTACTGCCTGCCAAAAAGTGAGCAGAAATGGAGCGAAGCAGGCCTCCCTTGGGTGGGTGTGTTGTTGCCCCAGCAGGTAAGGCTTTTGTCCTTGCGCCTACCTGCCATTCTCTTAATGCTGGAGGGCCACAAAGTAGAGCCTCTAAAATTGGCTTCAGTATTTGGGCAGTGTTTGTTATAGTCTTTGCAACACCATTTGTTACTCAAGCAGTGTTTGCCACTACCACAAACTAAACCACTGTAATTGCTCTGCACTCTGTATTCTGCACTCAAATTGCTCTGCATTCATGCCCAATCAATTGGGCATAGATATAAGATGTTTCTCACTCACTCCCTTTCCAAGCTTGTCCTGGCAAACTGGACTCCTCGGGAAATTACTTTCCTAGTCTCTGTTCTGTCACAGTGCCAATTCGCTCAAAATTTGAACCGTAATGATGTCGTGAAAATCTGTCTAGAATATTAACACTGGGTAACAGATTAACAATGCAAGGTTATGGGCACAAAGGCAGCAGCCAGGAGAACTGAAGCTGAAGGTTCAGTTGCTCATTCTAGATTCAGAATATCTATACGCGGGTAACAAACGGGACAAACAAAAAAATGTTTAAGTGCAGTCACATCCTGAATACGTATGTTTAGTGCGCCAGGTAGCCTGTAACAGGAGCCTTGTTCAGGCCTCAGTTTGGAGTGGGGGGGGGGGGATAAAAGGCCACATATTTTCTTCTTTCCCACTCCCATGATGCCTTCCTCTGCTGACCTATATGGTGCCTTTGCGGGGGGGGGGGTGTCTTTGTACTCAGCTTGCATTTCCCATGATAGCTTCCTGAGGATGCCTACCTCAAGTTGTCCTGAGGAAAACATTCAGTTGCTTAGAGTTGATATTAGATCAATAGATGCAAATGTCACGCCCTAACAGTGATCTGTGCCTATGCAGTCTCTTATGGGGTCTCTCTTCAGCTGTACTCCCCCTAGGCAATGCTTACTAAGCAATTCTCCTCGTAATGGTGATCTAATCTTGGAGTCACAGGTATTTCTCAATGAAAATGTCGACTCAGTGTGCAGCAACAGTGAAAAGTTAAACACTTTAGGGATTATTAGGAAAGGGGTTGAAAATATAACGACCAGCTTCATAATTTCGTATGAATCTATGGAGCAGCCACATTTGGAATACTGTGCCACAAAGAATACCTTAGAATTAGAAAACAAGGGCTACCAGATCGATAAGAATTTGAAATATCTTCCTTATGAGCATGGGTAGTTGGGGCTTTTTAGCTTTAAAAAGATTATCAAGGGAAGACAGGATGCAGGATTATTAAATTATGAATGGTCTGAAGAAATAAATAATTTTTGGTCTGAAGATAGAACCCTGGATTTATAGCTCTATGAAGGTAGTAACAAGACTACTAGAGATTCCTAGCTCCCTTATAGAACAGTTGACAGACTACTACACTTGAAAGTGCGGACAGTATTTTTCATTTGTGGTGTATTCATGCCCTTCTATAGCATTAAAGGCTGATCTCCACCAACTCCGGTTGCGTTGCGTTTGCGTCTGGAGGCTCACGAGCGTAGGGGACAGGACGCTCCACCCCGAAACACTGCCCTGGGCTCCACCAGTTTCTTCAATGTGCTTGTCCCTCCTGATTGTCCCTCCTTGTAATAATGTTCAACGCTGATTGGCTGAAAGCCCCCTTTCATCCCATTGGTCAAACAGTTTGCGCCGCGTCCAGCCCTCTCTCAATCATGAGCATGGTCCACAGCCAATCGCAACGGAACTCGGGAGAGCACAGCTCTCCCGCGTTCCATGGCGATCGGTTAAAAAGGCAGCCACACCGCTCTGCACACGCCACATGCGCCCAGGACGCACCGGGAGAAGTGCGGTGTAGATCAGCCTTAAGAGGTACAAACAGCTAATTATTATTCAGCAAATATGTACACATATATAGAAACAGTAATTTTATCCTTTCCTATAAACAAATCTTTATTATTATTTTTTAGAATAGTGGATGAATTTTTGTGTTGAAACATATGCTTTTAATCATTCCTCATTAAATCAACTGACAGTTTAGCTGACAAGTTAGTGAAGAAGCAGATGCAAGAAATTAAAAGAAAGTAGATGTTAAGTTGTGTTTCATTCCCTTAGGCTGCAATCCTATACACACTTACCTGGGAGTAAGTATCATTGAATTCAATGGGACTTACTTCTGAGTAGACACACACAGGCTCACAGTGGTAGTCATACAGTTCATAGAAGTAGCATTTAGCCCTATAAGTGCACATGCTCGTGTTTAAAATGTGGCATATAATTCCAAGCCTTCAGAAGAAAAAAGATCTCATAAACGCCCAAATGTTGATATTATTTCATATAGCACCAGTCTGACTAAGGAGATACATAGTTTGATGGACATGTTCAAGGTTCTGTTACAGTGCATACTCATACTGTAATTGCCTTGATGATGGTGGTGGGTATAGCTGGTGAGAGTAGGACATACATAGTCACGTTAAAAGCAATACTCTTACGCAGAGGCGTCGCTCTGGTAGGGGAGGGGCTGTAAGTATCGCTGCGGTCATAGTCTCTTTACCGAGCGAGGAGGAGGCAGCCCCGCCCCCTCACTGTCCGAGCCAGTCCCCTACGGAGAAAGCAGCAGGCAGGGTCTCTTCCCTGCCAGTTTCTCCGTAGGGGACTGGCTCGGACAGTGAGGGGGCGGGGCTGCCTCCTCCTCGCTCGGTAAAGAGACTATGACCGCAGCGATACTTACAGCCCCGCCCCTACCGGAGCGACGCTTCTGCTCTTACGACTAGAGACTTACAGTTCCATCCTGTGCAGGTTTACTCAGAAGTTAAATTCTATTTTTTTTTCAATAGGCCTTACTCTCAAGTATGCATTTAGGATTGCACCCTTAAAGAAGCAAAGATTCACGACCAATGCACATGACCATTCTGCATGTGGCCAGTTCCCTCTCTTCAGCCCAGACTGCAATGTGCATGTAGCAAATGAATCATCTGAATTATCTCTCATGAGGAGATTTTAACCTCACCACAGTGGCATTCCTGGAGGGGGTGCGGCACCATAAGTGGTGCAAGGTTGCACCTTGTAAATCGGCCTAATGTGGCCCCTTCCATTTGCCCCCAGAGCATGGCTCCAGGGGGGCGAGTGGGAAGGGCCGCAATATACCGGTTTGCAAGGCACAATGCAGCACCTTGCACCACTTACGGTGACACCCCCCTCCAGGAACGCCACTGCCTCACCAACGACTACACATTTGCCTAATATAGACTGAGAACTACCCTGCCAAAGTACAGTTTGTGATATGAATTGAGACCTGTGGTTATCAAATTACGTTGAATAAAACCCAAAAGATTCCGTGGGAGTTTATGGGGGCTCTTCAGTGGAAGACTGGTACTGGTGGAGAAGCCTCCTGAAAGGCAGTTCGTCTGGCATTGCTAGGATCAGCCCAGAACCAGACTTCTTCATCAAAGGAGTACCCCAGACCCCTAAATTAAGGGAAGTCAGGGCACCCTGATGGAAGGTCTGAGACCACAACCCAGGAAGACACCCCACCCAGGAAGGCCACAGGATAGGCGACCAGATGTACTCTGACTAGATTTGCTTGCTGGGGTGAAAAAGTAACCCACAAAAACTAGGGGTCCCTGGGATTGAAAGTGTGGGATGTTACACACCATAATTAAATAAATACACAAACAAAAGTCTAAAGCATTTAAGAATACAACTAGAGACATTTAGGGTTTGTATCAGGAATACCTAAACAGTTTCAATAACTATATTTAGGGAAACAGAGGATTGTGAATACAGAGCAAGACATGCAGAATGCTTTATAGTGGCATGCCAAAGACTGCACTGGAACAGCTGCAGCCAAGTGGAGAGCTGTTTCACACAGCTTCCCTACACCCACACCATTTCATTTTCAAGTGACAACCATGCTGCTAGCAAACTTATGAATGGGGCCTTAGCTGGAACCTGTAACCGACAACTTCAAGACAGAGGCATTATTTAACTGTGGATTATTCTTTCTGTTAGTAAGATAACAATTTTTGCTACTAATGGGGGGGACGGACGACCCATACCTGACATTTAGGCATGTATTCTATTTTAATACTTCTCACTTGTTTTATGCAGCATGGTTTGACAGAAGGTACATATGGCTTGCTTGCAAGTAAAATAAATGTTTTTAATAAAGTGATCCTGCTTTATAGAAATTGAAGATGAGAATTTGGAGAGAAATTACTATGCGAGGCCCAGCAGTGAATGTGTGTCATCACATTTGTCAAATCATATTGCTCAGCGTGAAATGTATGCTCTCAGTCTTGTCTGCAGTCCTTGGAAACCTAACCAGACCAAAGGAAAAAGCACAAAGCAGTGGCACCAAGAGGTAAAAGTATGTCTAGCTAGCTGGACTGTAAATTGATTAAAACCAAGTAAAGCCCTTCACAAAGCTTTGCGTTCGTCCTCCCAGTTTTGAAACCATATTCACAAGGACTTGTACCAATCAATGATGATACATATGTAATGTTCATTGATTGAATTCAATGAGCATATCACACATGATAGATCTAAAACAGTGATGAGTCAGAGTCAAATCATGATATATTAAACTACAAACAAAATCAAAAGTAACACTGAAAAACAAAATAAAACGGACACAAAAAGAGTATGTTGTGTTGAGCTTCTATAAGAAGCACCTGTTTTCATTTCAGAGCAGTGTAAAAAAATGGTTAGATACAGAATACAAGAGTTGTGTAATTTGCCTGATTATTGTCCTGATGCATCTGCTCTGGTACACATTTGGGGACTCCAATGTGCAGACTGAACCCCTTGCAAGCAGGACTTACCCATTTGTTTCAAAGTTCTGTGCATGTGAGGGGAATCGTATACAAATACTATCCCCCTGCATCTACACACACCCACGCAACTCCACCCCTCAAAGTGAATAGGCCAGCCACCACTCACACAATGGTTTGTGGATATACTGGAGCCATATACCAAGCTATGGATCAATGTCTTATATGGAAGTAAGGGCAGCTGTCCCGTTTGCAGGGGTTTGTAAAAATCAAGTTACTTTGCATACTAAAAGTATACTCTGCAGAAAGTCAGAGACTGATAACTACATTTCATTTGGCTAGCCTTGTGATCAGAAGATTGAAGGGTTTTTAAAAAATCTATACAGTTGGCCCTCGTTATATGTGAGGGATCTGTTCCGGACCCCCCCCCAGCGGATAGTGAGGATCCGCGTATACTAGGTCCACTTTAAAACGCTGCAAAGCTTTGCAAAGCATTCTGGGGCGACCTGGGAAGAGGGAGTTGCACAACCCGGAAGAGGCTTCCGGAGCATATTTAAAGCAAGAACACACACCAGTTTCATTATAAAAGGTTAAAAAAAACCCGCTTTTTCTGTGTGTTTTTTTCTTTTTTCACAGCGTTTTTAAAGTGAACCTCACGAATCCGGGATCCATGGTGGGTCAAATCGCCGATCCCAGATCCGCGGGGAAAAAAGGGTCCACTGTACATTAAAAAGAATTGGGATTTATAGTTTCCAAGCATGGAAAAGCCATAAATCACCTTCATGCCACCCTTCCCCTTGTTGGTCAGCCTCCAAAGACCTACGTTAGGCACATCATACAGCTTAGAAAGAATAGGAAAGTCATGTTAATTTTTTTTCTCCTTGAACTACAGGCTCCCATGCCATGCCATGCCATAAACTGCTTTGAAAGTTTCCATAGTGGTTTGCAATCATTATGACAGATACCTCTCCTGTTCAGCAGGGGGAGCTCTAGTAACGGTAACCTCAATTGGCTTGGTAAAACAAGGAACAGCATTTGTAACTCTTAAGTTATAAATTACAGAATTAAGAGGGATGCCTGAGCAGCAGCGCACATGCAATAAAGCCTGAATCATTGTAAGGTCTCTGTACTCTCTTGAAAATGCAGGGTGCTTCAAGATAAATGAAGAAGATAAAGGACAGCTGTAACATACAACAAATGCATAGCAGGACGTTGGTTTTGATTTTAACCCTTGTCAAGGAAATATTTTGTTTCTTCAGCAGATAAAAACTGCATAGTGCTCTGCGGTTTTACTGACCTGCTTTAGGAAGGAATAGTCCCTTGACAAAGATTTTAAAAAGAGATGTATTGGTGTTATGGGGTGCAGGACCCAAAGTGGGTTCTGTTGGTGGGTTTGCTTCAATGCGTAATCCCAATCAGAAATTCACACCGGAGTGATCAAATACTTTATTGTGCAATAAGTGATGCATGGAGTATCGCACTCAGATCATGTATGCCAAGAAACAGAAGGATACAGCATATATATTTTCCAAATCGCTAGGTCAGTAGTTCCCAACCTGGGGGGGGGTGTGTGTCAGGACCCCCAAGGGGGTTGCAGGAACATTCCTAGTCAATGCATTTCTGTTAATGTTAGCTCACCCACCCCCATCCCCCCAAAGAGAAAGAAGTGTCTGATGCTCTTTTTGGGGCTTGTTTGCTCACCTTGTGTTACTTTCTGCTTGCCTTTCAGCATCTCTGTTAATATTAGCTCAGTCCCCCCCCCCCCATGGGGCGGCTTATGAGTACAACTTTAAAAATGTGGTTTATTTTAAAAAGTGTGATTAAACAGTGCAATTTATTTAAAAACAATGACATCACTTCCTGCTTACTGACATCACTTCCGGCCCTGGGTCTTAGGGGGGTCCCAATGCTAAAAAGGCTGGGAACCACTGCGTTAGGTCATGCATTTTATAAATTCCTTACAATTAACTCCCTTTTTCTTTTTTGCTCCTCAATGCTATTCTCCTAACCTGAAGGTTAACTTGTATATCTTTGAAATTTATCAAAAACCAAGTTCTATCCAAACCTTTAACCTCCAGTAACACTATACCCAGGTTGATTGATTAGTTCTCACCCCTTTAACCTTCAGAACAGACACCCAGGCTTTCACAGCATAACTCTCCCCCTCTGCATTCCTTTTGTCAGTTACTATACGACTAGATAGCCTAGACTGTGAGAAAGGAATTTGAAGCATTAAAAAGAAAGGGAACTTCTTGAACTAATTTTGGAAGTTCCAGGGGTGATTCAGGTTCTATTACACTGAGAACTCCAATCATAGCCAAGGCCCATGAGAGGGGGGTAAAGGGGGTAAATTGTACCTAAGGTCAAAGAGGGGGCCCAGGATCCCAAGGAGGGTCCCCAGAAATTTCCTGGGATCTCAGTTGGCCTCACGGAGAGTGAAAAACAGTGGCTGGGCCAGGTCTACCGGGCAGGTAGACCTGGGTGCCACATCGGGAAGCCTGGTAGACCTGGGCTCCGAAGACTTTTCTGGCTATTGCTCCCCTTCCCCCACCCTGTTTTGCCCCCTCAAACTTTTACAGGCGAGTAAGGGAGCCTGTAAGTCATTGTCGACTCTGCGGCAATGGCACTTCTAGGGTCCTGCTTCCGCAGAAAAAGGGTTTTTTTTTCACTTATCGGGGGTCTCACCGGCCCTCTGGGGTTGCAGGGGGCCGTGGCCTCCTCAATGGGGGCCCCGCGCCTCAGAAGCACTTCCAATTGCACTCAGAAGCTACTTCCAGTTTTCACTGAAATCCGGAAGTAGCTCCCAAATGCGATTGGAAGCTCTTCTGAGGTGTGGGGGGAGGGCCTAGAGGGCTCTGGAGGGTCGACGTGACCCTCCGGAGCCCTCTAGGTAAGTGAAAATACCCCTTTTTCCGTAGTGGCAGCAGGACTCCAAAAGGGCCATCCCCATGACCCTTAAGGGGGTAGCAACTGCTTCCGGATTTCATGGTGGGTCGTGACCCACCAGTTTGAGAACCACTGACTTATACGATCACAGCTTGCCTTGTATTTGGTAACATGTATTGGGTTTTGTTGAAGAATCCATGGAAATTCTGCTCAAGTACTCCTCATGGGGGGTACACTTGGCAAAATTTCAGTGATGATGGAACAATTTTGTAGAAGGGAAGAGGTTCTAAGCTATGAGAAAGAAGATACATGGAACTAACTCCACTGAATGCTGAACTAGATGGGCTTTGGGGCTGATCCTGCAGGGCTTTTCTTATGTTAAGGCAACTGTTAAGGAAACAGTAAAGATTGCTCAAAAAGAGAGGTCACTGCAGCTTATAGACTGAAAATATTTTATTTGCGTCTCACAATTAGGTAGAAAAGTGGGCCTGTCATTTTGATGACAACCCTAAGGCCAATAATGTCTTGGGGACCTGATCTAGTTGGCATTATTCACCATATTTAATGAAGACCTGAGCTTGTCGTGCCCCAATGATTAGCTTTCTAGCAGAAAGTTTGTGGAGAACTGCATCCTCATAGGAGACTATTATCTGGAAACTGTTTGCATACATTGGTTAATCAAAATGATTCCTGAACCTTTCATCTAATTAATGATTTGTAAACATAACTGTACCAAGATTTGCTTCTTGTAAATGGATTGCTATATACATCTCTGCTATATACATCACTGGGTCGCAGACCTGGCCTCTGTGATTACACAGTGACATTTCTTATACATTCTTTTGTTTAAACCTGTTCGTTTTTTTGCAGATAAAGCCATGTCTCTGAATTCTGCATCTTATGCTTGGAATCTGCTTCCATTTCCATGAATTAAAGATTGACATAGCAGCTGATCCCCAAGAGCTACCATCTGACACACAACTCTAAAAAAAACAGGCATGGAAGTGACCAGAAGCCATATCATAACAGGAATCCCAAAACCCACGCCACTACAGCTGGTTTCAGGTGAAGGCAACTTATTACATTTCCTCAATAACAGCGTTGCCTTGGGTATAAAGACTTCACAAATTTTTCAATAGATGTGCCTTTTCACAGCATGTTTCTAAACCACCATTCTGGTTCACCATGAAACTAGCAAATACTAGATGACTCCTCAGGATAAAATCCATGGTATCTTCTATGTGGAAAAAGGTCAAACGCTAATATTTCCTATACAAAAATAACACCCATCAATATTCCAACTAAAATAGTTGTGCAGGTAGAATTTATAATCTGTGAGTGCCTCTCATTACAGACTAAAATGTACATTTGCATGGTATTACCCATGGTATTACCCCTATTAAAACTTTCAGTATGCTGTCTAGAAGGGCAACTCATGGTTCACCACACAGGGCAGCACTACAGCTACTAGTAGGTACCCGGTTCTAATCCTGGCCATTCTCCATAATGTCTTCCATAAATCTAGATGGATCTATGTAATTCGTTCAAATGAGCAGTCAATATTTTGAAAGTTATAACGCAATCCTGTCCAAACCCCCGCGCTGGGATGCAGCGGTGCCGGGGCAAACTTTGGGGTATCCAGTGCGTGGCTGGAGGCTGCTGGGGGTATCCTCAAGGTAAGGGGACATTCATCCTCTTACCCCATGTCATGCCCCAGCAGCCTCTATGGGGCTACTCAGATGTGCACCAGCTAAATAGCTGGAGCAAATTTGGGCAGCTCCATGTTGGGCTTTCAAGGGGGGATAGGATTCAGCGGAGGCCTCCTCCACCGAGCTGCCCCCTCCCAGGCCTGATCCGCCCTCCCTCCCGTTCCGCCCTCCCCTTGCCTCCCAGCAGGAGCCTACCTGCTCCAGTGGGGGATCTGGTGGGGTCTGGTGCTGGCAGGCCAGCGCAGGCCTTTCCGCCAGCGCCACGAGCCCTTCCACGTTGCTGCAACGTACCTTATAGCATGTTTGCGACAGTGTATGTGCTCGTTCCGCCAGTGGAAGCCGGCATAGCATTAGGCTGCTAATGTGGTACAGTGGTTGGGAGGCTCAGGAAGACCTGTGTTAAACTCTCCAGGCAGTCATGAAGCTCACCAAGTGACCTTGGGCCAATCATAAATTCTCAGTCACAGGGTTGTTATGAGGATAAAATGGGGTGAGGGAGAAGACCAATGCATGCTGCCCTCAGCTCTTTGGCGGAAGGGTGGGATACAAATGTAGCAATAATAATAAATCCAGGTTAACGTTCCACATATTGGCCCCACTGTACAACCCAAAATCTAATGCGGTTAAGCTCGTGAAATCACCTCTGTTGGACGATGGCCATTAATTGTGACAAAGCTCAGAAAGTTTTGCTCTTCCTTCTGGGCTTTTCCAAGGTTTCAGAACATCTGTCAACATTTTCCTGCATCTAGAATGTTTTCCATTTTCAATCTCCAAGCCATATGCACCACACTGCACTGTCCAGTGAGAGTGAGCTTGGAAAATTCACAACTGGAACATAGCAAAAAGGAGTAATATCTCCCAGACATCCATCTGTGGTCATATATATTGTGTAACCAAATTGTGATGGTTGTTTCACACACTGCTCATCTCTCATTTAATCAGTTTATCATTTTGTCAAATGGTTTCAAATGAGGTATTGAACCAAACTCAGTTGTGGTGTGAGCAGATACGATTCCTGTTGAAATCATGACATAACCATGACCTGGAGTAAGGTGACCCATCAAATATTGTATCTGTGTGGGAGCCCACGGTTAAATTGAGGGCACTTTGGGTAGAATCCTCAGACCACATACTCCAAAATAGTCCCACTGAAGATAGTAGGAATAACCTGGAGCAATTTGAAGATGTGTGTGTGTTACTTTAAAAGATATAAGAATATGCCCGAATTTAAAAACTGCACCTGCAGGGTGTTTGGAGAGGATTCCCTCCATACTCAGCTCATTATTTTGCACTACATGCACCCAAGGAAAAAATGTTTACCTGGGATGGCCACGGTTAACCTTTTTTCCTTGCTGAGACGGTGCCCATGGAAGAATTCATTCATGGAAGGGGGGCCCCTCAGAAGATATGATTCTGTGGAGGTGTGATCAAGGGGGGTTCTTAATAAAGGCAGTAGGTAGGTCCCTGAAGTCCTGGGATGGCTCTGATCACAAGGGGAAGGTGAGAATAGTCTTGCAGGAGATCCAAGAAAAAATACATACGAAAACAAAAGAGTTTTTACTTTAATTACTGAGCAATGGCCCCATGAATGACAACATCACATTCATTTTTTTCTCCCCTCCAAAGCAAGCCAACAGGTTACCACCACCACCCTACCATTGGCACCACCCCACAGAAATACTTTTTTCTCACAGGGGGAGCTTCAGTTATCTATTTGAGAAAGACATAAGGCAAGCCTGTTCAACTTGTGGCCCGCCAAGATAAGCATAGATCACATCCACCATGTGCGGTGGCCACCATGAATTTGATAACGTCCTCTATTTTTGAGGCCTGCTTAGGGCTGGTCTTGATTGTTGCCAAAAAGCTAGCTGGCCACAATACATGGCTGGTAGGCTGCATGTGTCTGGATCACAGGTTGAGAAGAACCCTCTGCTCACTGCTCCCCCAATCCAAATCTCCAATTCACATTTTAATGACTACTTAGTTTTGAGGTTCAATGAATATTTTCTTACATAACTTATTTTCATTTAACATTTAGTACACAGGTAGGGAGCGTTTGTCCCCAAAGGTCGAAACCCCATGTTTTTGGAAGTTGTTCTGCAGAAGTGGCGAGGCATTTGTCCATCTTCTTCTACCTGTTCTCCACCCTGCACCCAGCGCCCATTGGCAAGACAGTCACAAAAGCATATGACACACTACACACCACTAGGGTTTGCTTCCAGTGTTGAATAACAGTAATTCCCTTTTGAACATTTATTCACTTTAACACCGGTGCTGAAAAGCACTTCACAGCAAACATACACCCATTTTAATATGGAAGGGAAAGAGGCAAGTATTGCACCAGAGTGTGAAAGACAAGCCCTTTCTCCCTGACTCCATTTTAGTTGCCTGAATCCATCTTGCAGGCCTGAGTAGAAAATTTGCAGCTCTGATGTCTTGAATCACTTGAACAGTTAGACAGCTGCTGGTAAGCTAGCTAATTAGTGCAAGCCTGAGAGCGGGACCTGTTATCTCGGACTGATAAGTCTGGCCAGTTTGTCATTCCGGGCTGGTGGATCCTGGTACTCGTCAAGGACATCTTAATTGCAAACTATGTGCACCTAAGATTTACGGTTGGGAGGGTGACTTTGGAGCACCATGATGTCAGGGCCTAGAAACTTCGGTCCGTGGAAGCCTTTGATTGGCTATTCCCCAGTTACTGGGCAGAAGAGAACCAAAGTTGACTTAAGGGATGCCACCCTTTGTTCTGGGGACAGAGCAGTTGTGCTGTTGACCGTTGAACAACTCCTGGAGAGGTCAGTTCGGACCTCCAGTATGGAGACATGTCCTTTCCACGCTTATTGGGACGGATAGCTTAACATCTCCACCTTATCCGTGCTATGAGAGCCAATTGGTGAGTGTTAGGACCAGTAAGTTTTAGGAGATAGCTTTATTTGTTTTATGTCTGTCTGTCTTGTATACTATGCCTTTAAAGCCTTACAAAGAATTGAATGCCTTCTAATGTGTAACTTTAATTTACTTTAATAAAACCAAAATATATTTTACAAGGCTTGTGTGTCTGTGTTGAGTACAAGGGAAACGGAATTCTACCCAGCCTGCCTAGCTGCTTGGTTCACTACTACCAGTGCTACCAGTATTTACCTTCTTAAGACTCTGAGGCTTGAGTCTGGTTCTCCTTTTGGACGGAGGGGCCAGCCTCGCAAGCACTGAGACTTGGCCTAGAGACCCCAGCTTTCCCTGGAGCTGTGGGCCTGGCGTACCAGGGTGGTGGCAGTTGATCTACCCTTGGGTTGTTGCCCAAGCTAAGGATATTCGGTCTCTCTGGTTTGGTTAATCTTGCTGGAGCTAAGCCAGACATGACTGAGTAGGTAAACTTGTACTTGTCGATTTGGTTTGATTTGGTTAAGATTGAGGGATCAGATTCTTTGGAGTTGTTTGCCCTGAGAATCCGGACCCCCTGACAGTAGCAGTGGGGCCCTTCGTTCATGCTTGAGCTGAAGCCAGCCTGGACGAAGCTCCCCTGGGTAAAACTCATCTAAGAACTACAGGCCTGCCTGTTGTGAGTATATACATCTCTTAACAGGAGGGACTGTGTGGTAATCAGAGGGCTGACGCCGCCTTGGTGCTCTGGTGGGCTGAAGTTGACCAGGGAGGCGCTTGGCCAGCACTACCCGAGTGGGGCTCAGGGGTGAGCCTCTGGCCCTCCCGGGTGGCACACAGAGTTTTTCGGAAAGATCAGTTCCCTTGGGATGTGGATGTGCTTCTCAGATACAGCCCTTTTTCCCCATTGTGGGGCATTTTGCTGTACGTAGAATGGATACATTCAAGACATAGAGAGGATATGCTGAAATGTCGACAGGATATGATCTACAACCATATTAAAGGAGAAGAAACTATCATGGGCAGGTGGATTTAGAAGCGCTCTTAGCCAAGGTTTCCCATTTTGAAAAGCAGCTACGTCTGTCCTCCCCATCCCTCACATTGTCCCCAATCAAAATATATCGTTTATTTGCACTTCAGTGGATGACCTTAATTCAAGTCAGGCCACTGCACTGTACTATAAAGATGACTGCATGCATACCTTTTCCTCTGAGTGCCACTGCTGACCAGTATGTTTGGTTTCTGTGGGCCCTGACTATGCAGGAGGAAAGTGTCTATGGTTGGCACGGTGGCTGATGCCTCCTCACTTACTTTAGGGCTGCCGATCTTGCTCTTTCCAAGTTTGCCTTTGCTCCGCCGGGACTGCTCGTGATCAAACTCTAAGTCTTCCAGGCGTTGGGTGAGGGCGAGTTTTTGCTGGATAGCCATCCGCAGCAAAGAGTTTAGAGTCTTCTTCTCATCCTCAGCAGCTGCCAATTGCCTCTGCATCTCATCCAACTGCGTGACATATTCATCACACCTGGGAGGAGGAGACAAAGAAAGGGGAACAAAATGAGGTTGGGGGAGGGAGGTGCATTGACTGCCCATTGTTTTCCTCACCTCAATCCCTCCTGAGTGTCCCACAAGACAAATGCCAGCATGAACCAAGCTGTAATGGAGAGAACAGCAACCAATCCTGCGATCACAGCAGGAGGTACTGCAGCTGGCACTATGCAAGCACATGGTTTCTGACTGCAAAGTGACATCCCTGCTACCTGCAGCAGGAGCAGCTCCCTAGTCAGCAACCAGGTATAAAGTCAACCATGCATTATTTATAACATCTCCCTCTCTCTATGCTTGTCTGTTGGTTGAGTTGTTGGAGAATCTCACCAGGCTCAGGTTCAGAAAAGAGCTGCTAGAGCTTGGAAAAGCCACCCCCACCCCCAACATGAGGTGACCTTCTCAAGTTCTAAGTATTCTTTGGAATTCTGAGAGCTCAGAGATATTCTTCCCTCCCCACCGACCCTCCAGCTTCGCTTTATCTTTTCCAGTGGTGACAGCAGCAACAGCGTGTTCCTGTGGGGAGGGGGAGATGGGTTTTTCCTTCTCCCCATCCCCACCCTGTTTTCAGCACAGCGCTAGGAGCAGAGGGGCAGTCTCGCTGATCAGATCTAAGTAAATGGAGAATTTTCTCTTAATTCTTCTCCCCACCCTTTCCAGTTGTTGCTATACAACAGCAGAGCAACAACAGGAAAGGGAAGGGAGGGAAAATGCTTCATTTACTTAAAAGTCGATCAGTGCAGCAGCAGCTCTGTTTCTGCTGCAGCACTGAAACTGGGAAGAGGAGTGTTCCCACTGGAACACTGTTCTTTTGCTGCTGCTGCTGCTGCTGCTACCACCACTACTGGAAAAGATAAGGAGAAAGTGACGGTTGTTAGGGAGGCAGGTGGGGAAGGGGAAAATGTCTCCAAATTGTCCCAGATTGGCTTGGTTAATTATCCGAGTTCTTCTCAATTTGGGAAGATCTTGGATAATTTTTTAGTTTGATCTGGGACTAACCCAAGGCATCCCATCTGTAGTTTGCATGTTTACTTTTCCATAAGGAGAGAATCAGGTGCTGTTTCTGCAGCCCTGCATCCTAGAACATGAGTGAATCAGCCTCCAACAGCCTCCAGTGCATCGCAGACCATGTGTCTTCTCTGATGACTTTCTGCACGTGATGAAATAGCTTATTGCTCATAAACTGTACACCACAACCAACCAGTTAGCCCTAAAGGCAGGGCCACAGCATGTTTTGTGTCCATTCATTGGGCACATGTAACTTTACCACAGTACACGTCCAATTGCTCAGACAGCTTCTTTCGTGTAAGTTGCCCATGAAGATTACTTCCTCCGTTTCCCATCTTTCCATCGGAAATGCTGACCTGTGCTACCACTTACATTGATCTGGTCTGTTGAGTGGGAGGTGCGACTTCTTAAGGCAATTAAGTTAATGTAATGATATAACAACCTTTCGCAAATTAAAAATGAGCATGACCCAGTCAAGTTTTGAAACAGAAGTATTTTTAAGAGAGCCAAGAGATGATGTCATTGTATTAGTCACTGACTGGAGTGAAGCATATTTAATTATACTGAAAGCAGAGACTGTTTGCTTACAGGAAATTTTATTACATTACAAGCCAACCACTCAGAAAGCCACATTGTTCTGCACTTAAGTGGACACTGATACTATCGTTTATCAAAGACTCAAACTATTTTGTTCCCAACTGTGTAATTGCCTTATTAAAAGCTAATTTACTTTAAAAATATCTTAAACCAGGGAGAGTGGGATTGTGGCCCCTGGTCCTGGCTCCTACCACATGGTCCTCCACATGTTGAAATATTTGTTACGGGGGTAAAAGCCAAGATAAAACATAAGTTAAAACTGTTTAAAAATAATAAAAACAGGTTAAAAAAAGTTTCGTCAGGTTACAGGCACGGCAGGCAGCAGTGCGATGGTTAAAACAGAAGAACGCAACATTACCGGTTAAGAAGAAGACATATGCCCTGCTGGCGAGCTGATGTTGTTTTAACTTGTTTTTAAACTGTTCTTTTTGTTTTTATATCATGGCTTTTAACCTCGTAACAAACATTTTATCTTCTGATATTATTGCTGGCCATGAGAATCTTAAATCTTACTCCACATGTTGATTTAAAGCTCTGAACAGAGCCTAGATGCATATTAACTGCTTGCACATGGGCTCCTGCCAGCTATAATTACAGAGTAGCTGGGCAGGCCAGATCTGAACATTATTTCTCTAAATTTAGCCCCCAAATAGGCCTACAGGAGTTTAAAAAGGCCTCCCTTGCACCCACTGTGGATGGTAGTTGAGCAGAAAAGGCCCATGCAACTGTGATATGTTCTCATACGCCTGTGAAGTTTTGCAAATACTAGATCTGCATGGGCTAAGACAGTTGCATGAGCCCATGCAGATCCAGTATTCCTGCAATACTTCACAGGCATATGTGGGAACATATCACAGGGGCGTAGCTCCTCTACAGCTGAGGACATGTGTGAACAGTGTGATGTTTGTGACAAATCAAGTCTTTAATCCAGGCCAATACTACAGGATGTCCTGGGTTAACCACAGGCTAGTCCATCCCAGACTGGACTGAAAAGACCAGGGGAATTCTAGAAAGAATGATAGCAGTCTGTCTGCCACTGTATGTGGAGAAGGTACATTGAACCCTGCATGTGTTAAGAGTATTCTGCACCATGATTCCTGATTGTCCCAGGCCCTCCCTTACTCTAAAGGGGACCACATTCAAACAGGTGACAATCATCGGTTTCAGTACCTGGTTGCAAACATGGCTCTCAAGGATGAGAAGGTTGCTGCATCTTCTTTCAAAGCCTTTAACTCGTTGCGCAGTTTAGTCATGGTTTCTGTCACCATGGCCTTTTCGTTCTCGTATTTATTCTTCAGATTAGCCAGGGCCACTTCAGCTGTCTACAACAACCAAGACACAGGCAAGAAATATTTGTAAGGAACAGAAAGGAAATATTTGTAAGAAACAGAAAGACGGCAACCTAAGGTGCCAGGTTTAGCTTGGCAAAAACCAGCTTTTATCAGCATAGGCTATATACTTCTTTGTATACTGCCTGTGGCTAGCACAGTTATTTTTATCTGGTTTATACAATATAAGTAGTGGAAGTGTTCACGCCTGGAGACGGACAATAGTCTTTGTTTAAGGAGTTGAAAGCAGTTTGAGAAAGACCTGATTTCCAACTGTGTGTACACATCTCTTGACCTTTCCTTGGCTTCAGTAAAAAAATATATTACCAGAAGTAAAAGCAGGATGAATATACTGTACACATCATGAGAAGAGATCGCGGTCTCAAAGTGCCCACAATTCTCTGAAACTACTATTATCTTCATCCTTACTTTGAGAGAGAGAGAGAGAGAGAGAGAGAGAGAGAGAGAGAGAGAGAGAGAGAGAGAGAGAGAGGATAAACAGTCCTGAAGGGTGGGGAGGAGTGTGGGCAGGACCAACAAGAACCAATGTATGACCTACAGTTGTAGGCCACCAGTCACCTCTGCAGGTTCATAATGTGTTCTCCTTTCAAATATGTTTCTAAACAGCCCAATCCAGTCTCCTGCCAGTCCATAGCGTGCAGCCGTGCCAACGGAGCGTGCACTGCATGCTATGGTGCCAGTGAGGCGTGAGTAAAAACTTTAACTTTCCATTAGGAAAGTTTTTTTAAAAAAACCTTTTTTGCTTACCTCCCGGTAGGGTGCCTGATTGCCATAGACAATAGATAATTGTATTGTTATCTGCCCAGGGCCACCAGCCGGATCATATTCAATGTCTACTCGGGGGAAGGGGACATTCGTCCCCAATGGGCCTCCTCGGATTTCCGCCAGCTATTTAGCTGGTGGAAGAAAGAGGAGACCATGTAACGGCCGCGCCAGCCAAAACAGGGACAGGGATATGGCAGCCGCCATCCCCGTCCCCTTCCGGGCTGGCTTGGCCAATGGCCCCCCTCCCTCGCCGCCTGGACCGTCCCCACTGGGGGATCTCTTACCTGACTCTGGTGGCCGCAGGGGCAATCCAGCGCCTCACGCCGGCAGCCCTTACTCCAGAGTCATCGCAAACGTGCTTTCCGGTACATTTGCGACGGCTTCCGACAGCGGAGTGCACGCTCCGCCATCGGTGATTTCGACAGGATTGCGCGGTCAGTCTTAGATCTTACATCACTTACAAAGTAGTATCAGGCAGTATCAGGTGGCTCGACCAGGCATACGCAGCTTGCAATTCGGAGTTCAGGAGTGAAGATATGGGCCAATACACATAGAATATATACTTTTAGCAAAGCCTATCTAATTGACAACAATAGCTACTTCTCATAACAATTGACAATGCTTCCCATAACAAGGATCAATCAGTTAGCATATGTAACATATTCCCATCATTAAAGAAGGGCCTAACAAGCAGGTGTACCCATTAATGAAGAATAAACATGCTTTAGGAAAAGAAACGCACTACAGAATGCACTTTCTCATTACCCCATCCTGATAACCACCTTCTCACCCTGATAACGGCCAGCTGCAGGCTGAGGTCATTGGCTTGGGCCCATCTTCTCATGGGAAACAGTGAGAGCAGCTCAGCAAGGAAGCTGACAGTTTTCAGGCCATGGAAGACACAGAGAAGATGCTACCAGGCCTCTTAAAAAACTCTAGATGATCTCCCCCAGCAGTTTCATGTAGGTTTCATCTTCAACTTAACAACTGGGGGGCTGCCACTGAAAATGTCCTGCTCCATGTCCCCATCAACCATGCCCCCTTAGATGGTGGGATGCAGAGCAGAACCTCTAAGGATGAACACAGCATGCAGGCAATTCATGTGGGAGAAGACAATCCTTCAGGTATCCTAGTCCCAAGTCATGTGGGGCTTTATAGGTAATAACCAGCACTTTGAATTATACCCAGAAACAAACTAGAAGCCAGTGTAGATCATAGAGCACTGGTGTGATGTGCTCTGACCATTCTGGCACTGCATTTTGCCCCCGCTGAAGGTTCCAGTCTTCAGGGGGAGCCACAAGTGCAATGTGCTACAGTAGTCCAAATGAGTGTGACTACTAAGGCATGGACCACAGTAGCCAGATCTACATTCTTCAGGAAGGGCCACAGCTGGTGTACCAGCTGAAGATGGGTAAAAACACTCACAGCCACAGCCATCAACCAATTTTCTGGGTGCCAGGTCAGATCCAGGGCTACAAACCTGCTCCTTCAAGGGGAGGAGCTACAGGGCTACAAACCTGCTCCTTCAACCCCATCAAGAACAGGCTGTAAATCAGCTTTCCTGCTGCTGAGCATAACTTCTGTCTTCCCTGAATGAAGTTTTCATTAGCCCACACATCCAGTTCTTTACAGCTACCAAACACCAACTGAAGGGGGATTTTAATGAACCTCCCTTTCCTTGTGTTATGAACGGGACAGTCTAGGTCTAATTTTACCTTGATTTTTTTAGATAAACAATACTTCTGACAACACTAGTACTCATAAGTGTCTGTGAACAATGACGAGGTCCAGAGTCAGCCATATACCGTATTTTTCCGCTCCATAACTCACACCGGCACCGGACCATAGGATGCACGTGTATTTTGGAGCTACATCAAAAGGGAAAAAATGTCTTCCTTTTACCAGTTTTCACAGCGCTTGGCCGCTTACCACGTTGTTGCTTTGCACCTCCAATCTTCGTCCCGCGTTGCCGGCTGCATTGCGGCCCCGCCGGGACTGCCCCCAGTCAGCAGCTCGAAGACGCTGCACCTTTGCTTCTAGATGCAAGACGTGAGCCTCCGAGACGCTGAACGCGACTGCAAAGCTCTCCACAAACATTGCAGTTACTGCGATGTTTCCGGAGAGCTTGCAGTCGTGTCCAGCGTCAGGAAACTTCGTGCAGGCGCTGGACGTGACTGCAAGCTCTCCAGAAATATCGCAGTAACTGCGATGATTGCGGAGAGCTTTGCGACTTGGAGGCTCGGAAGAAGCTTGTAGAAGAAGCGAAGGTGCAGCGTCTTCGAGCTGCTGACTGGGGGCAGTCCCGGCGGGGCCGCAATACAGCCGGCAACGCGGGACGAAGATTGGAGGTGGAAAGCAACAACATGGTAAGCGGCCAAGCGCCGTGAAAACTGGCAAAAGGAAGATTTTTTTACAGCATTCGGTCCATAAGACGCACGTATATTTCCCCCTATTTGGGGGGGTGCGTCTTATGGAGCGAAAAATACGGTATATGAATGTGATTATTGTCTGCAGTACAAGCTATACTTACAAAGCTGCACATTTGCTATGCCTGCTGGCAGTGCAATAGCATGAATTCCAGGTCACTTTAAATAATTTATAAAATATTCTTGGAATAGCTCTACGCATACATACAGCTCTGAGTGAAGAAAAGTAAGCACAAAAATAGACAAGATGAAAAGCTACTGTTGACTATTTATATCTAAGAAGCACTTGTTTTCGTAAGACAGTAACAGGAATCTGTGTGCACGTTGCTGTTCTAACAGTGCAGTCCTATGCATGTCTACTCAGATGTAGGTCCTACTGTGTTCAATAGGACTTACTCCCAAGTAAGTGTGTATAGGATTGCAGTCCAAGACTTTTGACCATGTCCCAGCTTTCACTGGAAGTTACTTCTGATGGCCACTAGATAGCATTTGTGTATCCTACATTAATTGTGAGATTTCAAGGCGGCTTACAATTAAAATATGTTAAAATACATAATAAAATACAATACAATACAAATAATTAAAACAGGTAATTAAAACATGAAAAAGTCATATGACTTTTCAATCTTATTTGTTTTACAACCCAAGTTAAATTTTCAAACTGGCTATGAAAGGATTCTCCTCACCTTAGAAATGGTTCAACAAATAGCATTGGATAGTTTAGGTTCCAAAATCAGAAACATAATCTCTAAGAAGTTGATGTCATTGCTACAAAACATCTGAATTACAAACTCTGGACTTCTGACATTCGGAATATCCAACAAGGGAGCAGGCTCATAATTCAGACGCACGTTGAACCATCCTCAGTACAAGGGAAATGCATGCATAGCCAATCCAAGTTAACGGAAAAAGTCATTGGGGAAAGTAACGTGTTGGGGATCCAACCTTGGAACGAGAGACGCTTTTCGAAATACCAGTCAAGGCATGAACTGACAAGATTGGTCCCAAACCCAACTCAAGCCTCCCTGGTACCTAGGATCAACTGGATCTCTGTCACTGTCTGCCCCCCAGACTTTTAATTAATACTGTATTGTCCCGAGTATAAGACGCACCTGATTATGCACCGTTAAAGTTTGGTGGTGCTATTAAAAAACTTAAATTACTGGCATTAAATAAATGCCAGTGATTTAAACAAACAGTGCAAACCTGTGCATGTCTACTCAGAAGCAAGTCCCACTGTTCTCAATGGAGCTTACTGTCAGGAAAGTGTGCACAGGATTGCAGCCTAAACCATTCATTGCCTGGGGAGGAGGGGATGAAAGTGTATGTGATCATGCTTTACAAAAGGATACAAAATCCAGCAGAGCAGAGAATGAAAATTAACAACTTATTTGCAGACTGGAAAGGGTTACAGCCTGTACAGGGGAGAGGTAGAGAGAGAGGTGTGTGTGCGCACGCGCGCGCTCTTGTTTTTACAAAGAAAAGCCCTGCAGGGCAGAGAAGGAGCATCTCTGCCTATCTCCACTAAAAACGAAACTGAAAAGCAGGCGCTGCAAAGACGTAACAACTTATTGCAGCCTGGAAAGGGTTACAGCCTGTACAGGGGAGATATTTGTGTGTGTGTGTGTGTGTGTGTGTGTGTGTGTGTGTGTGTGTGTGTGTGTGTCCTCTTGTTTTTACAAAGAAAAGGGCAGAGAAGGAGCCCGCTGCATCTTGGAGTTGCAAACTGCAAAGCAAAGCTCAGCCAGCAGCGATAATCACCGGATAATCACTTCAATTAGCTGCTTTGAAGACAACGGGTCTCCTCTTAGCCTCCGCTTCTTCCAGCAAGGTCTCTTTATTTTTGCAACAGTGCGAGTATACGACGCACCCCTAGTTAAAAAAGTTACATTAGGGTAAAAAAGTGCATTTTATACTCGGGACAATATGGTGGTGGCTGTTTTTTTGTCACATGAAATGCACCATGCTCACTTACCCATACCTTCCCTATCGTCTTCACAGCAATACCAGCAATGCTTCATTTGCTGCTGCTGCCACCCTGAAAAGGAGTCATGGCAAATGGGAGAGGCAGCAACACAGCTGGGACCTTAGATGGAGGTCATCCAGCTGGAGAAAGCCACCACAGCCCACTCTGCTGCCTTGGTGACGGTCACTGGCCCAACATCCCTACAAGAGGAGGTCCTCGCATGAGGCAGGAACTGGGACTTCAGTGCCTGTGCAGACTGTGCAGTTTTACTTAGGGATGAGGTGCCAATGAGGAGGGTAGAGATGGCCAATGGCTGGGCTCGTGGAGAGGTGCCAGCCACAGGGTACACTGAGAAGAGAAGACTGGTGACGAAGCAAACACCCTCCCCTCTCCACGTCTGACAAACTGGGAAGAGACTAGGGCACTGGAGAGTAGTGCCAAGACAAACAAAGCCTCCCATCAGACATATTCCAGTGAATCTACCCAAGTCCAGGAAGTAAAAGAAAATAGTAACTTTAACGTTACTATTGCAGCAAAAGCCAAGTCCATTCCAATCTTGATGAATCTCAATAATAGTTAAAAAACCAAACACACACACACACACACACACACACACACACACACACACAAAATTCTGCACTGATATGCATGCACAACTCAGCAGCCCTTAGCCCTCTTGCCCTTTGCCTCTGCTGGCCCATACTGTACAACTGACAATTGGAAATGACCGTTCTTTTCCATTGAGGAGGAGAAAAACAGGCAGCTGCTCTTCTTTCCCTGGCCAATGGCTGGTGATCTCCTTGTTACAACATTCTTTGTGGGAGTCAGAGAAAGAACCACGAAACTAGCAACACTCTTCCCCTTGAAGATCATTCAGCTAAAAGGCAGGATATAAAACGTCTAAATAAATAGCACTTGGCAGAGGACTTGTACTTACAAAAATTGCACTTTCTAAGGCTAGAGTGAGAGCACAAAGGTAGGCTCCCATAAATGGAGTCTGCAAACTACATCAAGGATCAAACAGCACCTAAGAGGCGAATGGAAAGAAGCTCAAAGCAGAGATCTCACAGGTGATTGTTTTGTCAGGTTTTTTTTTCCAAACAGGCTCATCATGGAATTCATAGTACCGTATTTCTTCGAGTCTAAGGCGCCATCGATTCTAAGGCGCACCTTTACTTTCAGTACCACCAGCAGGGGAAAAAAAAGTCCATCAATTGTAAGACTCACCTCCCTTCACTGAATCTACCCGCTCAGCACCAACTCTCCCCAGCATGTCTCCTGCAGCTGAGGATGACTGAGTGCACTGCCTTTGCATAGCATTTCTGGCCCCGCCAGAAAGTGCCATTTCCTTCGTTACCTGGGCTTGGGGGAGCTTCAGGGAGGCCCGTGCAACCCTCTGCAGGCCTCCCTGATCTTCAGTTCGGCGAAAAACAGCGATTTGTGGCCATTTCTGGTTTTCGCGAAAACTGGAAAGGGCTGAAAATCACAGGTTTTTTTGCCAAACTGAAGATCGGGGAGGCCTGCAGAGGGTCGCGCAGGTCTCCCTGAAGCTCCCCCAAGCCCCAGTAAGTAAGAAGATAGCATTTTGGGGTGCTTTTTGGAGACCTTCGATTCTAAGACGCACCCGAGTTTTTGAAATGCGTAATTGGGAAAAAACATGCGTCTTAGAATTGAAGAAATACAGTAATAAAGAAAGGGTTGCACCAGTTTAAGGCATGATATGTTCCTTGGTTTATTGCTCCAGGAAGAGATTAAAAATCCCTGTTTGATACCTAGCCCTCCAGCATTTCATGCAACCTTGAGTATACCGTATATCACTTTTGTTGCTGTATATAGATTGCAGAGATTTGTTTGGGGGAACACTGAAACATAAAGAAACCCTACATTTTACTAGAAATAGACACATCTGGTGCCATAAAGACAGATTAACCTAAAGCAACAGAACCCTTAAAATCGCTAATTAAAAAAACATAAATCACCAATTCAATTGCAGGTGGAAAGTTAATTAGAGCCTACCTGTTTGTTGGCTTTTAATACGGCCCTCAGGGTTGCTATCTGCTCTCGTTTTGTACTCAGCAGGGATTTCAGTTTGAGTATTTCTTCCATTAAGGCCTCCTTGTCTTTATCAATCATGGGTACCAGTTCACGGGCTGCTGCACGCTGCCGGGACAGCTGCAGTGACCGATCTACAGCCTTCTGCAAGTGCTTGATTTGGTCCCTTATTATGGCATTCAGGTTGTAAATATTCATTGGCTCTTTGCGAATGTCACTGGTGTCGGAAACTGGGGAGGAAGGAGGAGCGGTGATAACAGGAGAAATGGTGGGTGTCTTTGTCGGGCTTTGCTCCTTGTTGGCTTCTGTGCTCTCTTTTGAAATCTGTTCAGTTGGTGTCCTCATTTCTACAGGTGATGCCATTCCTCTCCTAGCAAGCCTTGGGGACAGAAGGCCTCTTGGATCATCAGGTCCCTTTAGGCTCCCACTCCGAGTAACTCTACTTTGCCTGTAATAATCCAGCATAACTCTATTCGGAGTCTCATTGTTACACAGACACACATGGTGATACAGCTGAGCAAGCTCCTCACTGAAAGTCACCAGCTCATCTTGGGCTGTGTTGAGAGTATTATGGTTCTCGTTTGCAACGCCTGTAATCCTTTGCAACTCCTTTTCCATCTGTACCATTTTCTCGTGGCTTTCCTTAGTTGATTTTTCCAGGTTTGTCACCTGTTCGTCATATATCTGGATCCTACTCTCATACTTCGTCTTTTCTTCAGTGTAGTTTTCAACACATTTATTGTACTTCTCTTTTAAGGCCTTTATCTCAGCTTTGAGGTCAATCACCTCTGTAACAGCAACTTTATATTTGCATTCTAGAATCTCTAAGCCATTGATGTCCACCTCATAGTCATGGGCTTCTTCCTCCGAGTCTCGGCCTTTCTCAAAGTCCACCTCTTTCAGCTCTTTGTTGTTCTGCAGACCTCTCATAGCATTGACATGCTCAGTGAGCCTGTGGACCCGTTCATGTTGCTCTGTGAGTGCCCCCTTTGTGTGCTCCAGCTGGGTCTGTGACTCCTGAAGGTTAGCCAGGAGAATAGCTTTCTCACGTTCCACCTACAAAACCCCAGGAAACAGTTATTAATGTCTCAAAAAGGGAACTTACGCCTTTTAGGCAATTCTATACACGCTGTTCTGGAAGTAAGCCCATTGAATATGGTGGGATTTATTCAGAATAAACATGCACAGATTGCACAGTGTCTCAAAAAGAGTCCCAGAGCATGGCTGGAAAACACATGATACCACCACCTTGCTGAAGCTAAGTAGGTAAAGGTCTAGTCCAGGGGTGTCAAGCATAAGGCCTGTGGGCTAGATGCAGCCTGCGGAAGCTCTTTATCCAGCCCACATGATAATTGGGCTCTCCCAGTGCTGTCCTTTCAGCAGCATTATGTAAGAAATTGTAACAAAATAGAGTTGCTATGGTTATCCAAGATGGAGTTAAACTACATATAACTTTCTCAGCCCCTCTGAAAATATAATCTTTTGCTAACAAACTCTGACATAAAAAACTTCTGCATATATAAGAACATTGACTGGGGGCCAACATCCATTTCCTCAGAACATTCCTTGGACCTAACATTGTCTTGATAAACGTGGGTCAGACTAACCTTGACAAATGTTCAAGAAACATCTCTAAGAGAACAGACAAGTTGATCGGAAAGTTGGGGAAAACACATTTTTTGATGTTTATGTAACCACTTGTTTTATAACCTCCTGCCTATATAATGTAAGACATTCAGGGTGCAGATTTGAGGACTGGAAAGTCCCTCTGGACCCTTGAGCGCTCAAGCAATAAAAGGCCTCTCTGCGAGCAGAACGCTATCTCTTGTCATCTTTGCCATAACTTCCCTCAAATAACGAGCTCTAAAGAGAGACAACCAGATTTCTCTCTGACAATTGCTTCTGCCAAGGCTCTGGAAGAGAGAGACGCAAGGAGGACTCAGAAGGCAAGGAACGCTATGGGGGAAAGCACAGAGGGGTGAAAGAGGGAGATGCTGCCGAGGTGCTGGGAGAGCCCAATGATCACGTGGGCCGCCCTATCAGCAGCATCTTCTGTCAAGGCACCACTCTGCAGACCACTTTTCCACTGCTGAGCTGTGAAGTGACACCTCAGCAGAACTGGCATTGCTGAAAGGGCAGCCCGCATGATAATTCAGCTCTCCCATATCTTGAAAATATGATCAAGATTTATGTATTTTCTCTTCTGTCATTTGTAGCTAATGAGTTCCTACTTGAGAAAGTGCTTATTTCTGGCCATCATCTGCTTAATGACACCACTTCCTGGTTAATGATGTCACTTCCAACCCTTAGCAGGTGCCATGAATGCTATTTGACCAGCTGTATGAAACTAGTTTGACACCCCTGGTATAGTCAGTTTTTATATGTGTGACTACCTAAGAACCACATGTAAGCTGTCTTCAGTTCTATGATGGAAAAAAAAAAGTGAGTCATAATACAGTGTGAGTCATAATGGTCTTCGGGATTTCAGCGAGCCATAACACGGTAATGGTAACGGATACAGAAATAGTGCATGGTGATAGAGAAAGTCTCCAAGTTTTGGCAAAAATGTATGAGAAGGTGACGAATAGCTGTTGGAAATGTAAAAAGCAAGAAGGAATTTTTTACCATATGTGGTGGACATGCCCCCAAGCAAAGAAGTATTGGACTCAGATTCATAAACAGATTGAGTTGATTTTAAAGATTAAGGTTCAAATGAAACCGGAAACCTTTTTGTTGGGTATGAGGGATGATCATGTAGGCGAAAAATTTCAAACTTTGTTCTTATATATGATAGCTGCGGCAAGAATTTTATATGCACAATATTGGAAGAATTCGGAGATACCTTCGCTGGAAGATTGGTGGCTGAAAGTTTTGAATTATGCGGAAATGGATAAACTTACAATTTTAATTAAGGAAAAGTCAGTTAACCTTTTCGAGAATAACTGGAAACCATTTATCGATTTTTTAAGAGAGAGAGAGAAGAACGATGTGATGATATGCAGATTTAATGAATAGAATGTGGGTGTTATTTTGGCTTAGTTGGATATTATAAGTAGAAAATGGTGAATAGTATGCTAGTAGGATGTATTGCTTCGTGCTTACTATAACTTTATGAAATATGTATTGTTTTTATGTTTTAATATATGAATAAAATATAAATATATATCAAAAAAGAAAGTCTCCAAGTTTTGTATGTGCGCAGCAGCATGGGTTTCTGCACAGCAGCAGGATTATGCATTACCATGACTATCACTCAGGTGGACCAGGTAACGCTGGTGCGAGTGTGGGCTGAATTAGATTACAGGATAGACATTTGCCATGTAACAAAGGGCGGATACATCCAGCATTTGAAAGGTCTTTAAAAAAACTTTGAACATTTCTCCTTCCATTACCAGGCTTACCAGATCCATACTGGGACAGAGATCTTTAGAAGAAGGAATGTGGGCAGGTGTCGCTTGATAAGCCCTTAGAGCACAATCCTAGGCATGTCTACTCAGAAGCAAGCCCCATTAGTTAAGAGCAGCGTTTCTTTCCTTGAGCTTTAATCTTATGTTCAATATTTATACTGCATTTGCCCTGTTCAAACTACACAGAGTCCTTGTACTGACAAACCATCTGCTATAAAATAGTAACTGTATACTGAGAATGTTAAAGAGAATATGTTTTTTTCGACTGATTACACATTACGGGATAAAAAGCCATGGCATAAAACCAAACAGTTTAAAAACACAGTAAAAAACACGTTTAAAAACACGTTAAGAACAGTTTAAAAACTAACAGTTTTTAACTGTTTTTAATGTGTTTTTAAACGTGTTTTTACCGTGTTTTTAAACTGTTTGGTATGTCAAAAGGCAATTGGGTGGAGAGGCAAGAGAACTAAGGAGTCAAGAAGGTTGCCCGAGAGTCAGGCTAGCTAAAGGAACTGAGAAATAACAGTATGCACAGGCAACACACATTGGTCCAGTTCAGTCATCACGGAAAACCACGGTTCCCCAACACACGGACAAACCCAACAAACGGATGAACCTGCAAAGCTGCATGCTCCCCCTCTCATCCTCCTTTGTATGCTGAAGGCATGTGGATCTAGAAGAGGGCAGCAAACTCCAAGCAGCTGCTGAATTTCACAAATCTATTTCAACTTACCAGCTAGCAGTGAGGGTGGGAAGAGAACACACTCTGGACTAGGACACTCCAGACAGGACCCCTGAGTGGAGCACATGAAATTGGAAGGATGGGCATCAGCAGTAAAGGCCGACCCACACCGCACAATTTCCGACACGTCCTAGACGCGCGCGGAGCTGTGCATGCGGAGCTGTGCATGCGGAGCTGTGTGGTCACCATTTCGTTAGAGAGCAGCTGAACGCAGGAGAGCTGCGCTCTCCCAAGTTCCGGTACGTGCAGAAAGTTTGTTGCCCATGTTTTGAGGGGGCGGGTATGCGGAGCTACTGCAGCCACCAATCAGATGAGAGGGCAGGATGGAAGGGGTTGTCAGTCAATCGGAACTCACTTGAGTCTCCAATTTCTCTTGGATCGCAAATATGTTTGACAAAAACGGGATTAATCGCTCTTGGATCCATTTCTCCTTCTCACAAAAGTTAGCAAGATGAATTCTATTCCCGGCACAAATTGTTTTGTTAGTTTTCTCTCCTTCCTGCCTCTCTCTCTTCTCTCGTGTATCGGACCGCACTTGTTCTTAGCCAATCACCACTGCGCTTTCTAAGAAGGAGGGACAACAGGAGGGACTATTCGCTGGAAGACATTCGTAGAGTGCTCAGAGGCGAGTGGCCAGGCACCTACACTCGCTCGCCTCCGCGCCAGATCTCATGCGGTGTGGGTCGGCCTTCATGGTAAGACCTCCACTTTGTGTCCCTCCCACCATGGCAGTAGCCACTGTGCTTTTGAACAAGCATAGTGGCTTCTCTACAATCACAGTTGGAATACAAGGCACAGAGCAGCCAAGGTCAAGCCCAGACCTTATTTCACTTTTTCAGGATGATAAATTATAGATAGGCCACAATGGCAACCTTAGGCCTTTAGTATTATACTCTAGTGTATTTTGCCATTGTTTTTCCACTGAAATGGTGTTTCTCTTTGTGCACAAATTCAAAGTGGGAACCGACTCTGTGTGCCTATCTCAAAAGTAAAGGTCTATAAGGAGAGGAACCCAATGTGGGAGAGCAGCTTGAGGTGAAGATTTAGAGTGGAGAAGTGACAGGCACCTTCATCCCTTCCATTACCGATTCTCCAAATCTTCCTTCTCCAGCCACTTTCCCCTAGAAAGTGTGGCTATTAGGCTTTTGTTACATGCACTCAAATGTAAAAAGTAGCTAGACCCTGGGGGTCTGGTATATCATATGAAATTTCCTCTTTAATGTTCAAAGTTAAGTCTCACCTGCATGAGTTGCTGCTTCAACTTTTGCATTTCAGAGATATTGAGCTCGCTGAAGAGATCAGAGACTGGGTGCAGAGATTCTCCTTTCCTAACTGTGGGAGTCCGAAAATCACCATTCAGTTTCATGTGTGGTCCATGAATGTGTCCATTCATTTTGTCATCATTATTAGGTTCATTCCCATCCTCTCCAAACTTTAGTCCATCTACCGAGATATTAATATGGTTATTATACATACTATCATTTAGATTGATATATTGGGAGAGTTCCTTCCTCAGATTGTTCTTTTGCTCCCTCTCATTCTTTAACGTTTCCAGGGCTTCCTCTAGCTGATGTTCAGCAATCTCCTTTAACCGGATGGCATCTTCTAGCTGGCTATTAAGCAATACAGTTTCTTCCTCAAATCTTTTTATTTCGTGTTTCAGGCCTTCATATTCAACCTGAATTAGATAAGATAAAGAACATTCATAAAACTAAAACTTGGATTTACAAACAACTGCCATTTGGTGCATCTGTTACACTAAGGCACCAAAAGAAAGAGGAGGGTGCACACAAAACGCGCACACACACACACACACAGAATCACTGGAGGGGAAAGCACCCGAATTCTACAGAATTTATAAACTAATCATATAAAATTGGCCACTCGAAAGAGTTTTGGGTAGATTCGAAGTCCTGCAAACATGGTTATTCTATCGTTTATATTCCATTCTCTCTAATAAGCAATATGTAGTGGAAACTAAATAGATTTATACTTTTTCCCCATTATTAGAGACACTTCACACTAAATATTTACCACTAAAACAAATGCATTGATTTTACAGTACAGTATATCATCGCAGAGGACATAGAATTTTAAAAGATGGAATGGAAAATACAAGTGAATTCAGCTGCGTATACATGTCTAAGGCTTAGAGTCCAAACCTATTCCCCCCCCCCCTGCGCGCCAATACAGCAGCACCAAAATAGATACTGCTGCATCCTGCCGGGGGGGGGGGAGTTGCGGAGGTCACCTCTGGATAAGGGAACAATTGTTCCCTTACCCGGGAGTAAGCTTCCATGGCATGGGAGCGGTCTACTCGGACCTGCGCTAGCTACATAGCTGGCGCAGGTCTGTGTGGACCCATGCCGCAGGATCGGGTCCGGGAAGGTGGCTAGGATTCAGTGGCTACCGCTACTACTGAACCCACCCTCTTTCCAGACCTGATCTGCCCATCCTCTGCCTCCATCCCTGACGCCCCCCTGCCCCCATTGCTGCCTCTTTCCGTTCCCCCTGCCCCGATCCGCCCACCCCCACCATCTCCTGCCTCCCCGCCACCTTACCTCCATCAGCTGTGTCTTAATGCTGCTCTGGAGAGTGCGGGAAGTCTCCGGCCTTCCCGCTGGCACTCCAGCAGCAAGCAATTCACACACTGCCAGAGCACCTTTTACAACTGCGCTGACTGCTTGACAGACTGCGGAACAGGTGTTCCAACGACAGCTGGCCCAGGTAGGATTGGGCCATCAGAGGTATAACTATTTTTTTAAGTTGTTTTGAAAGGAACAACTAAAAAAATCCTATTCACAAATATATAGTAGAATATAATTCTACTAAGAAATTTGAATGAACACAACATTTCCTTGAATAACTGAAAAAAAGTTTCACGAAATTACCCAGAAAGGCGTCTTTCTAAATCCCCATCTGATCAGTAGTTTGGTGCTAGATGCTGCAGGAAGCACTCACATGAAGCCAGGCAGAGGGCTGTGAGTACTTCTTGCCTCCATTTTGTAATCAGCAAGGAGCCCCCCCCCCCGGCCCAGAAATGCTGAAATCACAAGCTGGTAAATCCTTTGCAGAATGGGGGGGGGGATTTTTTCAAGTGAATCTGCAGATAGCGCACCATGGCAGAGGCACCATGGCAGAGGCAGAGATGAGCAGTGTCCCAGGTTGCGTCACTCCTGCAACCATCCCATAAACATAGCACAAAGTCTACCCCAAAGTCACCCTCACCCCAGTTCTGCGGCCTTGACATCCTTTTGTAACTGGAGGTGCCAAGTATTGAACTTGGGAGCTTCTGCAACCTGAGACTTTCTGCATCCTTTTTATGCTTCTTCTGGACATGGAACATTATTTGACATTTGGAGCTGCTATTTCGTTCAGGCAGTTTCTGAAAAATCCAATCTGTGCTCACCTGGTTCTGTTTCAGTGTGGAAACCAACTTTTGCAAAGTAATGTTCTCTTCTTCAAGTTCTGTGTAGTCTTGAAGGAGCCTTGCCTCTCTAAACTTGTATTCTCGTATTTCATCTTTCATCCGAATCCTCTGCAGTTCCACCATGTCATTATTCTGAAATGGAGAGACAATAAAATCAATCATATTACTGTTTCATTTCCAGCAAAATAAAAATGGTAAACCTAACATGTGCTGATGTAAGAAAAAAAATGCAGTCAAAATCATTTTGCAGTATTTGTCAAATAACACAACCTTCATTTGGGTTGTAGATCATTCCTGTTTTTATTATTATTATTATTATTATTATTATTATTATTTCACCAGAGCTCCACAAATACAAAGATGCGTGTTGGGGATGAGTGACAGAGCTTCAAGATTAATTTTCTCCTTAAAATGAAACAACACACCTCCTCCCCTTCCCTCCAAAGCTTGAGTATCTCATTTATTTTATTTACTGCGTACAAAGGCTCAACTCAAATACAACTACTGTTTTGCTTTCAACACTGCTGCTGCTTCTCTAAAGGCATAAAGCAGATCAATGAGTAATGGAGTCTGCCCTGTGAAGATAACTACTAATGACCTTGAGAAAGGAATGCAAGTACTGTACCAGCTTCACATCCTCAATATGAGCACAGGGATTCATATTTCAGTGTAAAAGTAAAAGGCCTTATCTAAAATATCTAGAAAAGACTGGAAAAGTATCTGGGCTCCAATTAAATATATGTGAAGTTGGAATGGGAGTCTGGGAATAGTACAGGCTATTTCTGAAGACAAAAATAGCATTGTAGCCTGGATGTCTGTCCGAAGAGCACAAGAAGACACATCCAGAATGCAATATGGTACCAAAGGCCAGAGAATCTTTGAGGCATTCTTTAATAAATCCCCAGTATTCAAATCAACATCAAAAGGGCAGGGCAAATTTGTAAATTGTTCTCCTGATCATATAGTAAAACAATTAATTCTCAGAAAATAGCAAACAGATAAGGAAGCACAGATGTTACCAGATGTCATTCCCTTCACACCCATAGAGCCTGTAAGCATGGACTATATTTCAAATACCTGTAAACTCATGCCAACAGCAGCTGGTATTTAGCAATTCTTGAAGTCTCTCTCTCTATATATATCAATGAACCATGACATGAACTAATGGAAACTGCTTTTCCAGAACTCAGATCAAGCTCTCAAAACAGCATCTTGATCTTTGTTTGCAACTAAGATGCCAGCTCATGCAGGTCACATACTCTGGGGAACGAGATAAGACTGCAAACTACAGATGTACGAATGTAAAGTTGCTTCTGTCGAATACATGTGTTTTAACTATTGTGGTTAGCCTGCCCCGTTTTATCAGGGGCAAATAATGCACATACAGTCGGACCTCACTATCCGCGGAGGATCCGTTCCGGACCCACCCACCCCACGGATAGCGAGGATTCACGGATACTGGAGTTCCCCTTAAAATCGCTGTAAAAAGGGAAAAAAAGTTAAAAATGCGGCTTTTAAACCTTTTATAACAGGCTGAAATCACGCAACTCCCTCTCCCAAAACAGCTCCAGAATGCAGTCTTAACTCTTTTCCCAGAGTATGTGACCTGCATGAACTGGCATCTTAGTTGCAAACAAAGGTCAAGATGCTGTTTTGAGAGCTTGACCTGAGTTCTGGGGGTCAGGAAACATGTGCAGAGATAAGCAACATCCTCCACACAAAGGCATACGTCCCTAAATACTGACCAAAGCAATCACTACCTTAGGAACACAACAGATAATCTGAAATGACCTTGAACCCCTCACAACATGTCCTCACCCCCACCTTGTTCCCGCCCAGATTTAAAAGTGGAAACTTTCCCCCTTTTCTTCTTTTAACAGGCTTCTGTTCAAGCTAGGCCTGACTCCATTTTTGACTTATGGGTGAACCCTTTCCATTTGGAATTAATAATTACAAGTTTGCTGAAAGTGCATTCTTCTCCCTCTTTCCTGCCAGCTTAGGAGAGGAACAAAGAGATGGATGCAGGAAAAGAGTGTGTACCCAGATAACAGGGCAAGAGGCCTCTCCTCTGCTGAGAAATCCTGTTATGGAAAGGTCTCACAGATAAGGAGGCCCCTATGTGAAAACTTCCATAACTCTTGTCATAAGGGGGGCTTGGGTTTTGTCTCTGTGGCAAGTAAGCTGTTTGTCCTGAATGTAATTTTGGGTTGTACCTCCCTTCATGCATATGGAAATAATGGACTATAAAAAGGCTCACCTCATTTTGTTCGTGTCTCAACCCATCCATTCGTAGGGTTGCAGCCCATGCATGCAAAATTAATATTAAACAAATATCCTTGGATCTCCTCTCATGTGTCTTATTCAAACTTCCGGGTATTCATCAACAGCGTCCCAGGAGAAAAGCTAACAAGCTGCCTTTGCGGCAACAACCTTACCGGCTCCAGTATGGCCTGGCTGGTCAGTTGGCAGGTGTGCAGAGCCTCCAGCCATTTGCATTGGCAGTTCTGAATCATGCAATGGCGACACATCTTTTGTGCCACCACAATGGGGCCTACAGCAGCAGACCGTACGATCTGCTGCTATAGGCCCTTAATAGGACTGGGCTGTAAATTGTAGATTTCAGGACAGAGTGGAAAATGAGTATAAAATTCCTCTTATTCTTCCAAAACATTTTCTCTCTCTCTGCTCTATTTTAACCTATATAATATAAAAAATAGCTATGACTGCACCCAGAGCCTTGGGCCATATTAAATATTAATATGACACAGAAACAAAAACACAATGTGCAAAAGATTTCTAGAAAGTACGTAGAATTCTCGATGCAGAAAATGATCATTGCAACAGTGTTTACTGGAAGGATTTGGGTTACTGAGAATGCCTGCATTGTGTTGGAGGAGGTTCATCTATGCATTCCAGTTATACTAGCTGTAGTGTTTTGTTTTGTTTTGTTTTAAAGCAGCTCACTGGCATTCGTCAGCTCAGAACGCTCCCTCCTCACCTTCCCCCCACCCTGCCACGGGGACCTTCCCTTCCCCAGTGGCTGCTGGGGAAGGTAAGTCCCCTTCCTCTTCCAGTCCCCTTCCTCTTCCCCAGAGGAAAACAAAAGGAAAAAGGAAGAATTTAATTGATCTGTATAAAAGGGAAATGCATATCCAGGGTATTTGTGAGTTTAATTTCTCACAGAGGTTATACTATATATTTTGCCCATGGTGACTGAGCCAGACTTTTTTTGTGTGCAGGTTGGCAAAATATCTTTATATTTTACACAAATTTGCAATATTCTGTAGTTTACCTGAGCTTAAGTAAAAGAGTTTGATCAACCTTGGAAACAATAGTGTTAAACTAAAGGATGATAAGAGAAGCCAAACTCTCCCTTTGCATGTACTGTAACTGTTTTACCCTGGTGATTTGCTTGCTGTGGGCTTGAACCCCTTATCTGAAAAGCAAACTTCCAACACAGTCTTAGCTGGTAAACAAATAGACTGCAGATGAAGTTTGGGTCTTCTGGCTACTAGCTTTGAAGATAAGAAAAGATACATGAGTTTCCTTCTTGAGGTTGTGAGACTGGGGATTCAGATTAAAAATTAAGCAAATGCCAAAATTATTTTTCCTCCACATTAACTTCTGCCTGGGGTGAGATAAGAAATTAACAGGAATTCAACCTGGGCCAGGAGATGGCAGCGCAGTCTCTTTCAGAACAAACATAACACACACCCCAGGCCATAGCACAGGCAAAAGATTGTATGAATGGAACCCTAAGGAGAATAATTGTCTCAAGACTTTAACAAACAGGGATGCCTAGGCTATTCAGGTTGCAGTACAAGGGTAGAGGCAGAGATTCTGGTGGGGAGACAAGATTCAGCAATGTCCAATGTCTTGCTATTTATACATTCAAGGTTAAAGTGCAAAACAAGCAACGTAATTTAAGAGCATTCGTGGCAGTTTTACAAATAACACCAGCCCTGTTCTCAAATGCTATTCCACTGTTATATATTATGTTATGGACCAGCAAGTTGTTTTAACTGTGATTTTTTTGAACATAGAAATTGTAGTATTATATAGCTAACATACATGCCTCTTTCAAGCTTTGATCACTTTCTTTTATTGAGAAAATTATTCCATCGTTATATAGGCAGAGTGGAAACGGTGAAACATAACATCAAATTTACAAGCAGAAGAAACATATATGATGTAATTTAATCTCTCTAAAAACCCATGCTATGCAATAAACATTTGGAACCTTACAAATGAACTAGCGATGGAGACCTGAAATTATCGTACTTCTCAGATATTTTCCTGAAAGAGGAAAAAATTACAGCCCAAAAGACTACCTATAAGGATGGCTGTAACACACACAAAAAAACACTCTAACACAGAAACACACACAACTGTGAATGTGCAAGTGCACACAAGAGAGAGAGAGAGAAAATTTTAACACATGAGCTTTTCAGATTGTTAATATTTCTGCTCAACTGCATTTTTGCTGGAAATTGTGCTTATATCAGCTCATTATTATTCAGGTGGCTATAAACCCAGAAAAAAATGATCTTGAGTTTATTGACCACCAGCTCATTTAGAGTGCAGAAGCCTCAGCAGAAAGCTTAGCAGAAATTAATTAATTATGCAGATGAACTGTTACTCATAAACTACAATAGTCAGGAGCAGCAAAAAGACAAATAGATCTGTGGTACCTTAGGGACAAGCAAGTTTATTGCTTTTGCAGACAATCTCAATAAATCAGGTAGTTTCTAACAGCAACACAGGCTTTGTCTTTTTGTTATCTTTAGGTTTCCACAAAGCATAGATTACCTTATCAGTACAGAGACAGAGACATACTCTAATTTCTCCCACTAATTATCTCTATTGAATATTAAGCAAAAAGTACACTTCCGAACTGGAACATGTCTAACCAAATACCACAATGACCATATCACACTTGCTATGTTACACACAATGCTACGACAATTCAGTCACTGAAGACAAACTATCCAGTAAATCATAATAGGAATACCAGTAAGTGCATGCCAAATCAAGCAGCTCATTCTTTCAAAACAAAACAAGAGAATAAACTTAATGTAGCGATCAAATCCCAAGGTATGCATTGAATGGAGTAAGAGGCCTTTGGTCCCCTCAAGGAAGGGCTATAAAGTTGAGTATACAGTAGTTTGCATGTAAAAGAACATAGTTTGCATGTAAAAGATTCCCATTTCAATCTCTGGCATCTCCACTTAAAAGGATCTCAGGTAGCAGGGTGGGAAAGACCTTTGCCTGAAACCCACTGCCACTCAGGAGCAGAGAGAGATGAATCAATGGCACTTCTATTCTCAGTGTATGCCAAAAATCCCAGATTCGGTCCCCGGCATCTCCAGTCAAAGGAATTCTGGAACATCTGCTTGGCAAGATGTCTGCATGAGACCATGGGCAGCAGTATCGCATCAAATGAAGACAATACTGGGTTGAGGGACAAATTGAGGATAAGTGTAAGGAATGGACAGAGGGAAAGACGAGACAGTGCCAAACAGTTAGTGACCGGCATCCCACTCCCTGCTTTACCTCCTTTACTAGATAACCTGGGATTGGACTGAGAAAAGGTAGTCTTCACTGCCATTACCCAAAGCCAGAAAGCCTCGACAGAAGGAAGCTGCCTTAAGAAAGTCTCCCTCTCAGGTGAAGAGAGAGCCCCAAGATCAAGTGTTGCCACATGACCTTTCAAAATGAGAAATGTTGCCAAGAGACTGTGATGCCAAAGACTTGTGAGCTAGAATGGAACATGTGCATGACCAGGACTGTATCAAGGAAGAACGCGATGCCCATACCACGTCTCTGTCTCAAACCTGGATGTGTAAGCCATGCTGCAAAAGATTTTCCCCAGCCAGGCCATGAGGGAAGAATCTGATCAGCATTCAGCATTTCTGGTGCCATGAACCAAAAGGCTCCCAAGTAGGCACATTCCATTACCTTGCTAAGTGGTACATTCCATAAGACTTGCTAAGTGACTAGTCTGCCAGGAAGAAGGGAATCCACAAAACATAAGGAGATACCAAAGTCTGGCTCTGAGAAGGCCAATCTACATCTCATGCACCAATGGAAGCCAACACCTCTTTCCCTTCCCCTTTGTGTGAGTCTCCACCCCCCAGAGGTGTGTGTTCAGCCCAAATTGTCATTTTTCCTTTTTCAAGAAGAGCCACCAGCTCCTCCTCTTAGCTATGTATAAAAAGGCAGGCTGCCAGTCTGCTCTCTCTCCCTGGACCCCCTTGTTACCTGGAGGCTTGGAGCCAAAATGACTTCAAGCCGTTGTTTTCCCAATAAAGACAACAAATCAACAGGAGGAGGCATTTCAATATCTTTACTTGATGTTATTACAGCGCTGCATGACTACACAGGTACCTCATGGTTCAAAATCCTGTGCAGCCTCGAATGAATGTTGAGGACTGACTTTTATACTGTTACAAACAGGGTGGTAACTTTTAGCCCACACACCATTCTACAATTTATAATATACATTTTGACACAAATCCCTCCTCCCAATCTCTTGATATCTCTGGAATGCAGACTTCTTGTCTTTCTGTTATCCCCATGCTCCAAGGTTGTCTTGTTGATTTACTAAACTGATCTGGTTGTCATCTTCCCTTATCTGTCACGGGGGCCCATACATTCCATTTTGCTTGTTACAAAGTGATACTTTTTAGTACAAAAGGTGTCTGTTTTACCTCATCCCTTGACCTTTCTCTTGCTTGTTCAGAGTGACAGGTCATAAACTTAGCCTACTTTCACTTTTGCTGTTATATGTATTCTACAACAGTGGACCTTCTCAGTTCTTACATCTCCTATTGTGGGTGCTGACCAATTTACTAAAACTGACTAAAGCTGATACAAATATTTCTAACAATAAACCAATAATAGAGGTAAAAGCAAAATACATTCTTTGTTCTTTACATATGTTCATTCTCACATTCCAGTGTTAGAACAGTAAATCTGCAACTGCAAACAGTTCCCCCTGTTTATCTTTCTGAAAATCCACTGCTAAACTCTGGTTCTTGTCTTAGAGATGTCTTAATTTATGGCCTTGCTCATCTGTCTTCTTTCTTGGCCTCTTTCCTTTTTCTAATTCATTCTACATCTTGCTTATAAGATATTTCACAAAGATTAATACAAAGGATATACATTTTGAATACCTGCGGATTGGATATGTGATTACAATAGTTGTTTCTGTTAGCCTTTTGTCTACTTTGCCCTCTTCTCCTGCCTGTGTTATCTTTCTCTAAGGCTGTCTGGCTAATTTATGACTTTCCTGCTGTTATCAGCATTCCTCTGGTACAGACTTGACCAACACCAGAAGGTGGGCCCCTTCTTATCACCTCTAAGCCTAGTTCACGCAAAGGTTGCCTATAGTTTACTATGCCAAGCTGGTTATACAAAAATAGTAAAATAGCAAGTTAATACATTTTGATATACAAAAAACAGATTAATATCTCCTAATAGCACCTCTATATATATATTGGCACATATTTTATTATGTTCTTTAATGTGCCAGGCTTCACCCTTACCTCCTGAACTTTTCTTCTTCTCTGCGTGCCCTCTGGCACCAACCCCCTCCCTCTTCCCCCACTCTTAACTGTACCTCTCAGTTAGTCTCTACAGACTGCTAAGCTTGACCAGTTCAGAGCCAATTTGTTCCTTCCTCCTTTTCATTCACTGCTGTGCCATCACTCCTATACAGCATCGCAGCCAAGGTCTACTCTTCAGGATAGGTAAATATCACCCATGTACAAAATCAAGAAACCCGCTAAACCTCTGTAACTTCTACCTAAGTTCCTAGATCTGTATGCTGTGAGTGTGACTGAATTGTTGTATATTGAATTGTTGCATATGTATGAATCTGACTAACTTAACTAGTAGATATTGAAAAGCAACCTATGTGTGTCTTCAATATTATTTAAACGGAATTCCGGACTGGACTCTGGTATACACAGGTAAAGATCCCTGAACATATACTAAATTGCTATATTTAAAGCTATTCCCCTAATAACAAAGGCAATTTGGCTAACACAAGGGCAGGGGGGTTAAAACCAATCAGTTGTGAAACATGGGTGATCTGGTAGACATTTACTCCCTCCCAAATGAACTGAGACTAGGCAGGTAAACCCTAAAAGTAAAAGATGTTTATTAAAGGCTGAAAAATCAACAAAAATTCAAGGGATAAAAACACTCTATTTTCAACTTTTTTCTTCTATATAGCCATTATATAAACACCTGTCCACTGAAGTTTTCACTTTATGCATCAGATGAAGCGAACAGAAGACCACGAAAGCATCTGCTGAAATAAACTTGTTCGTCTTTAATGTACCTCAGACCTCTGCTGTTTTTGCTACTTCAGGCTAACATGGCTGCCTCTCTGGAACTTGTTTAATCCTATTACTGCTTTTCCTCTGGAGACATACATATCTGCATGTGTATATAATCCAGCATACATTGATTACGTATCATGAAGCAGACTCATACAGACAACAGATCACTTTGAATCAGGGTGTGATGATTTCGCCACAGAGCCACTACAGGAACAAGGATAACTTCCACTGAACTGTTTTCCTGATATCGCCCAGAAGCACCCTCATCCATACCAACTACAAGCTTCCAGTTCCACACTCTACCCAATGCAACCATAGGGCATGTCTGCAAATTATCATTTTCCTAATAAGCCCACTAAACTAGGAGAGTCAGAATAAAGGAGCAAAAAATAAACTGGACAGAAGAGGAATGGGGAAATCAAGGGGTGGGGG
Organism: Plestiodon gilberti rubricaudatus; assembly: GCA_026170595.1. NCBI lineage: Eukaryota > Metazoa > Chordata > Lepidosauria > Squamata > Scincidae > Plestiodon > Plestiodon gilberti. The sequence goes on from JANXHW010000005.1 coordinate 116,373,378, forward strand.
TGGGGGCTGAAGGATGTGAGGAAAGAAAAATGAGAGGCCACACAACATGTCCTTTGCCTGAACCTTTACACTGTTTCCATTAATCAGAGGCAGTGTCCCTCCCTCAGAGGCGGGTATAGTGGTATAGACAAACGTTTCCACACATTTGTTTACCCAACTTTACCCAATTAATTTCCCATATGCATGGTGTCTCAGTAAAATTCCCCTTGACATTCACATTCCCATAAACACGTGTCATGTGTGTAGAACTATCTCTCTCTCCATGACTGCTATGGGACCAGCTCAGCATCTTGGTCTTGTGTCTCAGTGTTGTCGTGGCTGGGCCACCAGCTGTGCAGTCAAGCAGATGCAAGCCTCTTAGACACACAACCTTCAATAGTTTTCATGCCATCTCTGGGCCTCAAACATTACATAGGGTTACACCCCAATCTTATGGGCTCATAGTGCTGGTGGGACAAATGTTCTGCCACCACTACCTGCCTTACGGCAGAGTAAAAGCACTTCCGGCAGTGCACAAAAAGCAGCGTGCTGCTGGAGGGCCGGCAGGAAGGCCAGAGCCTTCCTGTGCGCGTTGGGGGGATTGCCAGCCACCCGCCGAGGCAGGTAAGACCGGGGGGGCGGGATGGGGTGGAGGGAGGCAGTGATGGGGACTCGAGTCAAATGACTCGACTTGCAAGTGTGACTTAGCCACTTTTTCCCTGACTCGTACTCGTACTTGTACTCGTGACCCACTGACTCGCACTCGTACTCGCACTCGTGACCATTTCCAAGTCATTTTCCTTTAATGGCCGGCATCAACACAGGCAGGCGCAGTGGAGACCTCGGAGGAGGAGGGCAGCAGGGAGGAAGGGTTTTCAAGGGGGTGGGAAAGCAAGCCTGGCTCAGAGTCCCCCCCCCTTTTGTTGCTGTCTGTTTGGCATTGGCCACAACTCCGAGCGCGAGGGGTGGGGAGGAGTGAGGGAAGGCGAAGCTGCCGTAGCATTTCCTCCTCATTGACCAAAACTCCGAGCCCAAGGGATGCTTGGCTCAGCAAGGGGAAGGTGCAGGGAGGGAATAATAAATGGTTTGAATGTAGACACGCTTGTTTTTCCCAAACCAGATGGGTGGTGACAAGACTGAGAGGTGAGGGAAAGGGCATAGGGGGAGCCAAGTGGGTGCTTTAAAAGTTTCAGAGGTCCCCACACATACCCCCCCCACACACACAGATACCCACCCACCCCATTTTCAGGGGAAAAGCCATTTTCCCCAAAGTGACTCAACTCGTGACTTGTGACTCGTGGTTTCTGGCCTTACTCGTACTCGACACGCACTCGTGCAAAAATGACTCGCACCTGACTCGTACTTGCCCAAAAATTTTGACACTGACTCGCACTCGGACTCACACTCTTGCAAAAATGACTCGTACTCGCACTCGCACTCGCGACCTAGTTACTTAGATACATCCCTGGAGGGAGGCAAAACAGAAGCAGGGGAGGGCAGAATTAGGCCAGGGCAGGGGGAGAGTGGAATAGGGTGGCGATGGGGGCGGGGGGAGGGCAGATCAGGTCCAGGAAGGGGGCAGGTTCAGCGGCAGTGGTGCCCGCCAAATTCTAGCCCCCTTCCCAGACCTGATCATGTAGCACTGGTCTACATGGACCTGCACCAGCGAATTTGCTAGTGCGAGCCCTAGTACACCTGGGCTTACCCCCAGGTAAGGGAACGAGTGTCTCCTTACCCAGGGAAGACCTCCGCAACTGCCCCCCCCATGGGATGAAGCGGTAGGCATTTTGGTGTTGCTGCATTAGTGGGGGGGGAATAGATAGGAATGGGCTCTTAGATTTTTTAATGTAAGCTGGCCCTAGTTTACCATAAACTGCAGAACCCAAATCAAGCATAGCATTCTAGCAGGAACATACTTTAATAATGAATAAACCTTGCCCATAATTGCTTACCCCTATCCCTTGCAGGGCACAAAAAGGTTGCCACCCATGTTAGATCAATGTAGGAATGTGTGTGTGTGTGTGTGTGTGTGTGTGTGTGAGTGAGAGAGAGAGAGAGAGAGAATGGTGTGCACACACATAATTATAATACAATTAAAAACTAATGGTATACGTGCAATCATGTTTAAGGGGCAAATATAACAAAATATAATCAATACTATAATATTTTATATCTCACTCTCACAGCTCAGACACAATGGGAAATAGGCCAAGGTTAAAATAACCACTCTGTAAATGCTGACACAGTCATTGCAGAGCACTATTTAAATGCAACCCCTCAAATCAGCATTACCTCAAGTTTCCAGAAAAATACCCATGCCCTTGAAATTTTTTAAAAAATGTACTGTATATACAGTAGTATGTTGGCTTCAAGGGTATATCTGACTAAGGAGCTGGTACACCATACTATACACCAGGTGTACTAAAAATACAACTAAACAATGTCCGTTCCAACATTATCAGCTTGGTTTGAAACACACACACACTCAGTACCTATGTACAAGTAGTTGCACATTCATGTCTAATGCATCTGTCAGCCAACAAAAACAAACTCACTGAATCCTGAAGCTTAACAGTGGATTTGCCCATTACAATGAAAGAGAGATACCACTGTCTGACCTCTGAATGACTCTATGTCCTCTTCCTGGATGTTAACTGGCCTTGGCTGTTGAAAATGACTAAAAATAAAGAGCTCGCCTGGCACAGTGCAATACATTTAAAATGTCACTAAAGTGACGGGCCAAAGTTTCTCACTGTTCGCTCTCCTGCCATTTTCTGCACACCTTCTGTTTTTTCCCTTGAGAGTGGTGAGAGAAGTCGCAGAAGGAACAATTAGATTGGATGATAAGAGCCAAGAACTTGTTTGCAGTTTCATGGAAGTGCCAAACTGATAATGAGTTTTGGGGTTTCAGTCAAAGGGGGAATTAAGGTATCAAGCCTAAGCTCCATGGAGAATGGTATTGAGGCGAAGGCATACATTGTAATGCACAGCATTACTTCTAGTTTGTATATCATTAGGCCATCATGTTCTACTTGGTATAGGGTCATGATTGTTCCAGAAAAGCAGACACAGCTTTTATTTCCGTTTCATGAAAGACTATGCAAGATATATGAGAGTAACTCAAAGTGGAAATCAAAGTGTTTCCTGAGTTGTTCTATGGAGCCAAACAGACAAAGGGTTTTTTTTAATGGTTACCACACACAGTTGTGAGAATAAGTTTGCATTTTATGGAATGCTGGAAAAATAAGATATCTAAAGTAGCCATGTTGTTATTGAAAGAGTCGTATATAGTAGTACACCAATGGCCCAATCCTATCCTGGGCCAGACTGCAGGGCGCAGCAGAGCTAACTCAGCCTCCGTTGCATCTTGCGGGCCAATTGGAGACCATGGCACAATGGAGAGGTAAGTAAAAAAATTCTTACTTACCTACTCCACCATACCATGGGCCCCAATGGGTCTACTCAGAACTGTACCAGCACTTTGGTTGGTGCAAATCCAAGTGGACCAAAGGACAGGGGGCATAAGATATCAGCAGCACCATTGCTGCCGACACCTACCCCCTGCTCTCCCCGACCTGCCTCCTGGCGGTCCCAATTCTCCTCCCTCTGCCCCAATTTCCCCTCCACACCCACTCCCCACTCTCTGGCGGTGGCTGGGTGTGCACTGCTGGTGCACATGCATTGTCGATGCATTGTCGATGCATTGTCGCTGCAGCCACAGTGCAAAAGGAGTAGGCCTTCCGCTCACAGAATGCTTGTTCCATCAGTGGTATGTATATGTATAGGTATATGTATAGGTCTGAGCTGTAAAACACCTTTCTGTCATCATACATAATCTCTGCATGCCTAATTTTAAGAAGCTTGAGGAAGCAAAATGTTTCAGGTAATCAGTTAAAAAACCCAATGTGTTAACAGTTTGTAAACCCGGATATCTGAAATCTCTTTACAAGTCTGTAATCAGGAGGCCTAGATTCCAACACAATGCAGGGCCTCCATGTTAGCTCCCTCTGCACTTGAGACTACAAAGGGGAGAGGTTCTGGTCACCCACTTTCTCCTCCTCCTGGTGGTGGCTCCACCAATGCTTCACACTCCAGGGAAGCACACTCTGTTTGCTTCACTGCTGTGAGCTCCTTATTGGTGCTCCCTTCCTCAGTGTTACTTATATGACACAGCATAACAAACATACCCTTGAAGGGCTGGCCTCTTGCGAGAGCGCTCTGTGCAGGAACACTCAGGATGGCGCTCCCGTTGCCATGCGACCCAGACAGCCATGCCCCAGGCTCCTTTTTTTTTTTAGCCATATATTTAATTTTTATTAATAAACTACAAAACAAAACAATAAAACAAAACAATACAACATACTACGAAAGATTACAGCAAGCGCGAAGCAATAAATCCTACTTGTATACTATTATATACTTTCTACTTATAATATCTAACTAAGCCTATATCTCTAATATACTATTCATTAAATTCACACTTCATATCTCTCTCTCTCTCTCTCTCTCTCTCTCTCTCTCTCTCTCTCTCTCTCTTAAAGAATCTATAAGTGGTATCCAAATATTCATAAAAAGATTAACTACCTTTTCCTTTATCATCTAAAAATCTTAATTCCCACTTCAAATATTTTAATATATAAAGCCACCCCATTTTTCTCCAAATGTATTAAAATAAAAACCTTCCAAATGTTTGTTTTTTTAAAAAAAATCTATAATCCCCTTTTTATATAAGATTCTTAAAAACAAATCACATCTTACTTACTTATTTTCAAATAATAAAACATTATTTTTCTTTTATTCACAAAAGGGTTAACTAACTTTTCCTTTATCATCTAAAAGTCTTAACTTCCACTTCAAATATTATAAATTTATTAAGTCACCCCATTTTTTGTCTTCAAATTTGTTAATTCATCATCAAAAATTTTCCATCACTCTTAATATAAGTTTCTTAAAAACAAGTCATATCTTATTTGTTTTTTAATAATAAAACATTTTCTTCTTTTTATATAACATTAACTCCAATAATATTCGCCACAAAAAAATAAAAAATTATAATCCCTTTTTACTTTTGACAATTTGCCATTACCCCTTCCATCCCTCTCCTTCCTCTTCTTCTTCTTCCTCTTCTTCTTCTTTCTTCATCTTTAAATCTTTCCCAAAAGTCCCTTGTTTTTTGAATTGTATCCACTTTGCAATTTTTTCCAGAATCATTCACGTCTTCTATATTCCTCTCCCAAAAGACAATCTTCAGCACCTTTTTTAGTAAAGTACTCTGCTTCTCTATCTCAAGTCTTGGTTTAACTCTTGGTACTTCCTCTACTACAGTCGCTTCCACTAAATCTTTCTCTTTATCGTCGTCTTTTTCTTTATCTTCGTGTACTTCCATCATAACCTTTATTCCTTGTAATTCATCCTTTTCATCCTTTTCCTTCACTGCTTGTTTCAGTTCTGCGTTCATATTCTGAAGATTTCCATGCAAAATTGTCATTTTTGCATCGAATCTCTGTTCCCATTTTTTAAAACAATACAATAATGTAGTCATGTTGCAAATTTTTCACCAGGTGCCAATCTCTCTTCTCTTAACAAAAAAAGAGGTAATATAAAAAACTTCTGCGGTCGACGTCGTGAAACAGAAAGATTAATTGTCAAGATCCATGAACTCTAACACGGAAGGGCTCATATTCTTTTAGCAAAAATGTCAGGAATGTCAACAACAAAAATGCCAAACATTTTTCTCTTGCCAGAATAGTCTATTTAAAAAACCTTCTTACTGTTTTAATCTTCCATAAGTACAGAAAAAAATCAATAAAACTCACCACTATTAAAACTTTAACTTCGTCTTTCCAACTTTCACTTTCGAATGTTCAGTTCACCTTATCACAACGTATTATTTTTAACGTTAACTCTTATCTCGGCTAATTTCTACAACTCATAAATCATTTCTACGCCTCTTGCTCAAGTAAAGCAAAGCATGTCGGAGGTGGCTTGACTTGGTTTTCATCTGCGGCTCAGAGCTCGATGGTAATCCAGCTTTCTCACCGAGAATCCAAAACTTCAAAGCCTTTGCCTTGAAGTGTCAGAAAGGGGGCGAGTGAAAGCAATGTGGTTTATCTCTTCGTACTCCCTTTTAATCCAGGGGTAGAGTAATTAAGTCCATCAGATGTACTCCGTCAATACAGAGCGATCGGCAGAGTTGTCAGCCAGCCATATCCTCCTAGCCGGAAGTCCCCGCCATGCCCCAGGCTCCTACAGCTTGCATGTGTAAAGTTCTTGCTTGGTCTGACCACATTTTCCAATGCCCGTCAAGGCCTCACCCTCACAGAAAGGCCGTGTGGGGTGTACCTGGAGAGATTTTAACAGTTGCTTTTAACTGATTGCCCAGAAAAAGACAGATTAGCAGCCCAATCCACCACAACTCCCCGCACAGTGATGCAGCGGCGCAAACGGGGTGTCTGCTGCATCCTGTGGGGGAGTTTTGGCCTTTATAGGCCTCCTTGGGATAAAGGAACATTTGTTCCCTTCCCCTGGAGTAAGCCCCTGCCGGCCCAGTGGGTCAATGCAGACCTGCGCCAGCAATACCGCTGGCACAAGTCCACATTGACCCAGGAAGGTGAATCAGCCTGGGGAAGGGATTCGGTGGGCGCTGTTGCTGCTGCTGAACCTACCCCCTTCCTGGGCCAAATCCGCCTTCCTCCCTGCCCCATCTCCTCCCCATCCCACCCACCCCGCCTCCCTCCCAGCCCCTGTGTGGTCTTACCATGTGTGGTCTTACCATCGGCTTGTTCCAGCGGCTTAATGCACTTTTCAGATCAGGTTGCCTGTGTCTTTGTTGTTAAAGAAAGAACGAGAGCCTATTCTCACAACCGTTGTCGTGTGTGGCAGCCATGTGTGAACCATTTGTCTATGTCAGCTCTGAACCATCTCTAAGTGTGGCAAGGCAGTTAGGTGTACCTACAGGCATGACACACCAATACTAATGTCACTTTTCAGCAGATACACACTGCTCACCTCAAGCTGAAGGAGATAGGAGCGAACATGGACAAAGAATGTTCAAAGTTACTGTGCACTCAAGTGGACTTCTAACCAAGTCCAAAGGCAACAGAGCTATTGAGAAGGAATGCAAACCCCAGCAAAACAGAACGGCAATAGTAAAATTAAAACCCTTGCAAGTATGTGAAGCATGATAGCGTTAAAGCTTTATCTGATCTGAGCAGATAGTTCTACAACAGCTACTTGGCTTGCAAAAAAAAAGGAGCAGTCACTGGAGATCTGGCCTGCCAGCAGCTCAGAAGACAGAATTAATGAACAGCAAGTCTACTGTGACAGGAACGCTAATGAGCTTAACTAGCATCATATACCTAGTTTCACGATACACTTTTGAAGGAGAAAGCGGTCAGAGGATCCAGACAGGACTATGCTCTGCCCTTCTGTAAGGTCTCTTTATATTTTGTGAAGATTATCCCACAATTCTGGGAAATTTGCACAGTTGGATTTTACTGTAGATCTACCTTGGAAGTAAGAGAACAGGAAGAGATTGCATTTCATATGAGATTTTTTTGCACAGTCCACATTTGCTTGGCTCTGCAGTTGCTGATTTTGGACTTTGCTACACTGATCTGTTGGTGTGACTACTGTGGGCCACCAACAGCCTCCTACTTTAGTTTCAGACTCTGTATCCACTTCTCAATGTATAGTCATCATATATCTGAACAATTTACAGCTCAATCCTATCTTGTGATCCACTGCCGTAGGCCCCATTGCAGCAATGCAAAAGTCGCGCCACTGTCGCACACAACAGACCCACTGGCAGAAATGGCCAGCAGCGCCCCGCACATGCCAGATTCTCCTGGACGGTCCACTGGCCCAGGTAAGGTGGCGGCGGGAGTGGACCATGGATGAGCTGTGGGTGGTTTGGGAGAGATTCAGGATGGGGAGGGCAGGGAACAGGGAGCAGGCTGGAGGGGGTGGATCTCAGCAGCAAAACACGTGCTGGATCCTATCCCCCATTTTAGAACCTGATCCACCCCTCTTCTCAGACTATGCCAGCTACATAGCTACATAGCTGGCATGGGTTCAAGGAGACCCTCAGGCAGCCAGAAGACCTACCGAGGGGTAAGTACCCAAGTTTTTTACTTACCTCTCGTTGGCCTTTTGTCGCCCCTCCTTCAAAAGTTGTTAAAATTTACCTATATTTGAGTAATATGTAACAAGTGAGCCATCCTTATATGTAGATGAGAGCGCACCACTGGGAAACAGGAGTGCTGATCCACAACTTTTATGTATCGATTTGCTGGTTAAAAATAACTCAGGTCAATCCAAGACTGTTCAAGCAGCATGGTGGACTAGTCAATTTCTGGCATCGTTTGAGCATGTTGTTAACTGCTGAGAAGACACTTTTAGGGAATTTTGCAGCTCAATATAGATTCTTGACAACCAGCAGAGGGGGTTTGGCCCTGATTTACATTCTAAGATTCACCCCACATTCAGATATGGTCTTGCCAAAGAGTACCCCAAATTTATTAGCCTCCCTTTTTTGTAGCCTGACACATTTATGACAAAAAGATTTAGAAAGAAAAAAAACACGTTTTTCTAATAAACAAAATCTTTCCTGTCTGACTGTGAGGAGGAGATTTGTACCCCCAAAGGCAACCAGATGAGTATTGATGAACAAAAAGTTATACTTAGAGCAGGGGTTCCCAACCTTTGGAGGTCCGCGTACTCCTACGCAGGCCTCCGGTTGCCCCGCATACCCCTGGACTTGCAGCCCCTCGTGCCCCCCGTACCCTCCCAGGTACCCCCCGTACCCTCCTTAAAATGCATTTTTCCGGGTTGCGGCACAGGCGGGCGGGTCCTCCCACCTGTGCCACAACCCGGAGGGAAAGGCTACAGCCCTGGCGAATCAGTAGGGCTGTAGCCTTTTTTCCCCGGGTTGCAGCGCGAGCTGGGGGTATGCAGGCCAGGGGTACGCGAGACACTGCCCATTATCAGCTGCTGCGATCAGCAGCTGATAACAGGCAGCTGTAGTCTTTCCCAGGTTGTGGAGTGGACGCAGGTAGGAGGAGCTACTGGGGAGGCTACAGAGATCAGCAGGGCTGTAGCCCACACCGCAACCCAGGAAAAAAGGCTACAGCCTGTTATCAGCGGCTGATCGCAGCAGCTGATAACAGGCAGCGTACACGTACCACAGGTTGGAAATGCCTGACTTAGAGTAACGAACAGCCCAATCCAACCTAAGTTGTCGTGTCCCATCCCGTCTCCCCCGCTAATGCAGCTGCGCCAATGGGGCACATGCAGCATCCCACAGGGGAGTTTCAGGTCCCAGAGGCCTCCTTGAGGTAAGGGAACATTTGTTCTCCGCTGCCCTGATGGGTCTTCTCAGATCTGCGCCAGCTACTTTTCTGGATCAAGTCCAAGTGAACCCTGGTAGAACCAGGTAGGTGAATCAAGGCTGGGAAAGGGGGATAAGATAGGATATCAGCGGAGCCACTGCTATTGCTCCCTTCCCGGTCTTAACACACACGCCCTCCCTGCCCCAGTCTCCACCACTCATCTGACTGTACAGGCTGTACAGGGCTGTACAGAATGGTGGGTTGCGCTTTGTGACACACGTTCTGGTGGCAGAGAGACCCAATAGGATTGGGCCGTGACAGATTATTGCAGGGTGTCATTCCATCACTGTTATTGGCATGATCCTGCTAGGAGCAAGATCTGCCCAGGGCAGTATGTTGCGCATCACTGAGGTAAATTAAAGGTCACAGAGATCTTCTCTCTTCCCATTTGAATAGGGTTGTGATAGAAAGGAAGTAGAAAACTGGAGGACATCCAGAAAGGTTCATTTTTCCCTTTTGAGAGCTCCTAGAATCAGTGCCGTTCCTGTGGTAGGGGCTCGACAGTAAGTCGCGCCCCGACCTTTCTACCGTGTTCACAAACCGGAGCGAGGAGGCCCTGCCCCCTCGCCGTCGGAGCCATTCCGCGCAGCGAAGCCGAACGGCTTCGCTGCGCGGAATGGCTCCGACGGTGAGGGGCGGGGCCTCCTCGCTCCGGTTCGTGAACGCGGTAGAAGGTCGGGGCGCGACTTACTGTCGAGCTCCTACCGCAGGAACGTCACTGACTAGAATGGCACTAAATATCACACCTTTTCAAATTTTTCTGGGTCTCTCCGACCTTTAATTTACCTCAGTGATGGGCAACATACTGCCCTGGGCAGATAAAAGAGTGTCTAAATAAATTCAGCTATTCTAAATGTTCTGCTTGATAACCTGCCACCTGCTCTTGTTAGTAACACATTATCAAAGCAAGGCAATACAGTACCTATACAGAGAAACTTCCTTACCCAGGCCAGGAGCAGATGGCTGAAAAATAATATAGGAGCCTGGCACTTATCCAGAGACTGCAGTATAGTACTTCAGCCATTTCTGTTTTCACACTATAAGCAGTGAACTGAGACAGCACATAGAACAAGGAGCTGACAGTACTGAAGAATATTTTAACACCTTATTTTTAAAAAGGACAGTCACAATGCTTTCTAGTTTATGTAAATATTGCCAAGGTAGAGGGAAGTTCTTTTCCCTCTCGCAAAACACCAGAACCAGGGCACTAAAATTGAGTGAAGGGAGAGTTAGAACAGACAAAAGAAAATATTTCTTTACCCAGCGTGTTATTAATCTGTGGAACCCCTTGCCACAGGATGTGGTGATGGCACCTGGCCTAGATGCCTTTCAAAGGGGATCAGACAGATTTATGGAGGAAAAGTCCATCACAGGTTACAAGCCATGATGGGTATATGCAACTTCCTGGTTTTAAAAGTAGGCTCTCTCTGAATGCATGCCCTGAGGGTGGCGCTTGCCCCCAGGTGGGAGCGACCGCCCTGTCCGGTGGTCCAGGGCCTTCTGAGAAGGCCCCCGACTCTAAGAGCGACCACCCTGTCCGGCGGTCCAGGGCCTTCTGAGAAGGCCTTCAGAGCCATTCAGAGGGGTGAAGGCAACACGCAGGAGACTCCCTGCGCGCTGCTTTCGCCGCACTGAATGGCTCCGATGGCGAGGGGGCAGGGCCACCTTGTGCCAGTGAGTAACGGAGGTCAGCGCAGTGCGGAACTTAGGGTTCCGCCCCACCTCCAGCGACGCCATTGGTATCACTCATAAAAGCAAGCAGGTAACTTCCAGCTAACCTAGGCTGCAATCCTATACACACTTACCTGGGAGTAAGTCTCACTGAACTCAGTGGAACTTACTTCTGAGTAGGCACACATAGGATTGGGCTGCTAATTGACATTTGTGTTGACGGGGGGGGGGGATGGTCACTGCTTCTTGAGCTGCAAGAAGTGATGCCACCAATCTGTCAACCAGCTCCTGAAAGCACAGTGAACACAGCTCAGAGTAGAGTGCAGAAAATAAAATTAAGACTGGAGAATTCAGATATGGGGACTAGGGTGCCAAAAGATGGACCTGCTCTCAACAGTAAACCATGACTGAGTGGCAATTTTTCTTTTCTTTTTTTACAGACTTCAGTGAAGATTCACCCGACGTATCGCAGTCCTTCTCAAACTGATTTACCTCTTTCAAGTCCTGCACAATCGCCGTCAGTCGTTCATTCTCTGCCTGAACGTTGGTAACAATGACCCTACTTTGCTTCAGTTCATTTTGCATTTCCAAGATCTTCCCCAGGTAATAGGCTTCCTTTGATGCGGACTCCTGGAGAAGTGTCTCTTCACGGGTCTCACCATCTTCAGCTACTTTGCGGTGGACTGAGAACGACTGTCCAAAGGCCTGCAAGGGTAAAAGGAGGACTCATGAAATATTTTTTTTTTTAAAAAAAATCTCAAATGCACTTGGAGATATGCTGAGTAATTCGGAACAGAAAAGGGTAGTGTCCCCAAACAAAATGTTAAGGAACTAACAATTGCCAATAGGAACCAGACAAAATCAAAATATTGACACTGCTTTTCAGTTGGGTTCATTTGAACCAGCAGTTATTTTCCTGTGTTCTCCTCTACCATCTATTTATCAACAGAAACATCACATCCAACTAATGGCACAATCCTATCCACTGGCTAGGCCAGCATAACATGCACTGTGCCGGTCTAGGGTGTCGCAAAGGCACGTTTTGACACCCGGAGAGTAGGCAGCGCCAGTGCGGAAGTGCACCCCGCCACTCCAATGCCGGATCCAGTCGCCTGTGCCACAGAGTCAGTGAGTTCCATGCCAAGTGGTGCGGAGGCTGGAGGGCAGGGGGAGGGCAGTGATGGAGATGGATCAATCCCAGAAGGGGAGGGATCAGCGTCCTCGGCGCACGCCATATCCTATCCCCCCTCCCAGGCTTGAAAGCTTGACACAGGGCTTCTCGGATTGAGCTGGCGGAGATCCGAGTAGCCCCACTGCACAGGCTGGAGGGTTACCTGGGATAAGGGGGAAATAGTTCCCTTACCCCAAGGAGATCTCCAGCCTGCTCCTAGCCAGCGCTGGATACAGCGTGGGCCGCATAGCCCCACTGCACTGGCGCTGGATAGGATTGGGCTGAAAATCCATTGTCTTGCTCTTGTTGTTATTCTGTTCCCAGAAAATGCATACTATAATTTACTGACATCTAGGCCAAAAGGAGAAACTACCTTTCAAACCCCTGGACATACCTTTGTGCTTTGAAAGTGTGGTTTGCTTGGAATCTTGTGAATTCAGCATGAATGGAACGTAAACCTATTCAATAACATATCAAACTAGCTGCCTTTTCCAATGACTGCAACATCAAAAACAGTCAAGGTCAGCAAACTGGTGAGCCACTGTTTTGATTGCTAACTGCTAGATTGGATTTTGATTTAAAAACAATAGGCCCAATTTAAAGGAACAAAGCTATTTACTGTGATTCCATTAATATACAGGTGGGCCCCCATATCCGCTGGGGATACGTTCCAGGCCCCTCCGTGGATACTTGAAACCGTGGATAAGAGCGAACACCCCCTCCATGGTTTCCTGAGGGCCCCCCCACCCTGCCTCCCCTGCAGGCAGGCATGCTTGCCCCCCAGCTCTTATTTTTCTTTCAGCAAGCTTTGTTTCTTCCTTAAAACAAACAGAGAAGCAGCCTCCATTGCAGGCAAGTAGAACGAGACTTGAGTATACAGTGGAGGTGAAGAATAGATTTAGGGCATTAGACCTGGTAGACAGAGTGCCTGAAGAACTATGGACGGAAGTTTGTAACATTGTACAGGAGGCAGCAACGAAAACCATCCCAAAGAAAAAGAAATGCAAGAAAGCAAAGTGGCTGTCAGATGAGGCTTTACAAATAGCTGTGGAAAGAAGGAATGCAAAAAGCAAGGGTGAAAGGGAAAGATATAAACAACTGAATGCAGAGTTCCAGAGAATAGCAAGGAGAGATAAGAAGGCCTTCTTAAATGAACAATGCAAGGAAATCGAGGAAAACAACAGAATGGGGAGGACTAGAGATCTCTTCAAGAAAATTGGAGATATCAAGGGAACGTTTTGTGCAAAGATGGGCATGATAAAGGACAAAAAAGGCAAGGACCTAACAGAAGCAGAAGAGATTAAGAAGAGATGGCAAGAATACACAGAAGAACTATACAAGAAAGATCTGAATGTTCCTGATGACCACACTGGTGTGGTCACTGACCCAGAGCCGGACATCCTAGAGAGTGAAGTCAAGTGGGCCTTAGGTAGCATTACTAACAACAAAGCTAGTGGAGATGATAATATCCCAGCTGAGCTACTTAAAATCCTAAATGATGATGCTGTGAAAGTGCTGCACTCAATATGCCAACAAATTTGGAAAACTCAGCAGTGGCCAAAGGATTGGAAAAGGTCAGTTTACGTTCCAATTCCAAAGAAGGGCAGTGCCAAAGAGTGTTCAAACTACCGCACAATTGCACTCATTTCACATGCTAGCAAGGTTATGCTCAAAATCCTACAAGCTAGGCTTCAGCAGTACGTGGACCGAGAACTACCGGACGTACAAGCTGGGTTTCGAAGAGGCAGAGGAACTAGAGATCAAATTGCCAACATGCGGTGGATCATGGAGAAAGCACGAGAGTTCCAAAAAAACACCTACTTCTGCTTCATTGACTACGCAAAAGCCTTTGATTGTGTGGATCACAACAAACTGTGGCAAATTCTTAAAGAGATGGGGGTACCAGACCACCTTACCTGTCTCCTGAGAAACCTGTATGCGGGTCAAGAAGCAACAGTTCGAACCGGCCATGGAACAACTGATTGGTTCAAAATTGGGAAGGGAGTACGGCAAGGCTGTATATTGTCACCCTGCCTATTTAACTTATATGCAGAGTACATTATGAGAAATGCAGGGCTGAATGAATCGCAAGCCGGAATCAAGATTGCCGGGAGAAATATCAACAACCTCAGATATGCAGACGATACCACCCTAATGGCAGAAAGTGAAGAAGAACTAAAGAGCCTCTTGATGAGAGTGAAAGAGGAGAGTGCAAAAGTTGGCTTGAAACTCAACATTAATAAAACTAAGATCATGGCATCGGGTCCCATCAATTCCTGGCAAATAGAAGGGGCAGAAATGGAAGCAGTAACAGATTTTACTTTTCTGGGCTCCAAGATCACTGCAGACGGAGACAGCAGCCATGAAATTAAAAGACACTTACTCCTTGGAAGGAAAGCTATGGCAAACTTAGACAGCATAATAAAAAGCAGAGATATCACCATGCCAACAAAAGTTCGCATAGTCAGGGCGATGGTGTTCCCAGTAGCAATGTATGGTTGTGAGAGTTGGACCATAAGGAAGGCTGAGCGCCGAAGAATAGATGCTTTTGAACTGTGGTGCTGGAGAAGACTCCTGAGAGTCCCTTGGACTGCTAGGAGATCAAATCAGTCAATTCTAAATGAAATCAAGCCTGACTGTTCCCTGGAAGGACAGGTACTAAGGCTGAAACTCAAATATTTTGGCCACCTAATGCGAAGAGAGGACTCTCTGGAAAAGACTCTGATGCTAGGAAAGATTGAAGGCAAAAGGAGAAGGGGAAGGCCAAGGATGAGATGGTTAGACAGCATCACCGATGCAACAAACATGAAAATGAGCGAACTCAGGAAGATAGTGGAGGACAGGAAGGCCTGGCGGGATATGGTTCATGGGATCACGAAGGGTCGGACACGACTTAACGACTGAACAACAAGAACGAGACTAAGTCCTAGAGAGGCTCTGCAAGGTTTCTGTTAACCTTGCAGAGCCTCTCTAGGACTTAGTCTTGCTCTACTTGCCTGCAATAAGCAGCCACAGGCTGCTTCTCCTGTTTCTTTAAGGAAGAAACGAAGCTTACTGGGGGGAAAAGTAAAAGCCTGGGGGGGTGGATATGGGGGCCCACCTGTACGAGGCAATGTTGCTATGCAAAAGTGCTGAAGAACGGTATCTTATTTCATGAAAGCATATTTTTATTTGTAGTGCCCAAAAGACCCCTGGATTTGTCTGATTCCCCCTCTCGGTGAGAAAGGCCAAAATTGCTGAGGGTTGTTGACCAGATATAACCCGAAGAATTGCTTACAGCGCAGGGCCCAGGACTGCCCGCCGGATCCTGAGCCCCGACTGCTGTTCTGCCGCTGGGCCGGAGGTCTACTCGGGGAAGGGGACGCTCGTACCATAAATGGAAGGGGGGACAGGGGCATGCCTGCTTGTTCACTCATCCATGGGGGTTGTGCATAAGCATGCAGAGGCGGCATTCAACATGAGATCCAGGCATTGTGGAGGCACCCCAGGGAATGAAGGTCACCATTTTGTCTTGCAATGTTTGAGCACAGGAAAGGCAGTATATACATCTTTTAAATAAATAATTTTAAATAAGCGTTTGAAGCATTTCTTCTTCTATTGGTCTCCAATCAACTGCTTCTGCTGAAGATTAGCTTTGCCCTGTAGTATGCTAACAGCTCATTTCAGTGAACTGCAGTATCTTTGTAAGACACACATATAGCTAGCAAAAAAGATAGATGGTAGGTTTGCCTGAGGAGCATGTGCATATCACAGGCCAGGAGGGTACCAGATGTCGCCAGAGGTACCCCTGGAAGACATGTGAAGACAGATAAGGAACGGTAGAACAAGTCAGCATGACTGGTGAACTTTGTTACCCACAAACTATGACAAACCCCTAGGGAGCCCCTTGGACCAGAAGGAGACGAGCCGGATAGATCTTATTAACAAGCTTATCAGAACTCAAGGCTATGCAAAAGGAGAAGCAGCAGGCAACCCTGAGATCCAGTGTGAGCTGATAAAGGGGAACTATGCGCACCTCCCTCCCACCGAAATGGCATTTGACATTTTAGAAAGCCGTCAGAGACCAGGAAGGGAGAGATATGGAAAGAGGGGCCCGTCCGAGAGGGGGGGCTAGTTCCAGGAAAGACTGCCCAGGGGAAATAAAAGAAAAACGCTAAAGAAATTTGAGGTAGAATGAATCAAGGTCACAGGGTTAAAAACCATGTCTGCAATAAAAACTTATAATTAAAAGGTTAAAACCAAAATAAAACTCATTAAAAATCCTAAAAGTCTCTCATAACGATTCGTTCAGTCCTGTGAACATCATCACACCTCGTGTGATGCTTTATGTTACTGCTTGGCTCTTTTCTGTCATCTGATGTTCACAGGACTGAATGAAATGTTAAGAGAGACGTTGGGGATTTTTAATGAGTTTTATTTTGGTTTTAACCTTTTAATTATGTTTTTATTGCTGACATGGCTTTTAACCCCGTGACCTTGATTCATTCTACCTTAGAGGAGCTACTACTCCATTGTGGACCCCCACCCAGGTTTCATCATCTGAGCACTGCATTATGCCTTGGCCAGTGGGTAAGAAAGGAGTGTAAGTGCCTGTGCACACGCACGCATTTGAGCAAGGGGGACTAAAGAACTGAGGTGCTGCTTTGTTTTGCTGTAAAACAATAAAATGTCTTTCTAGTTTCTATCGTTGACTGGAAGTGTGCTCCTTCTATAAGCAAGGAAAAGATTCCAGGCCAGGTACCATCCTATGGCAAGGAGTTCCACAGATTAATTACACACTGGGTAAAGAAATATTTTCTTTTGTCTGTTCTAATTCTACCACCACTCAGTTTTAGTGGGTGTCCCCTAGTTCTGGTGCTGTGCAAGAGGGAAGAGAACTTCTCTCTATCCACTTTCTACCTCCCATGCATAATTTCATATGTCTCCCTGCCCAATCCTAAGTGCGCCGCCTTCATGCAGTGCACCTCCCATGCTGGCACTGACTACTGTAAAGCAGTTAGTGCCAGTCGCAAAAGCCTCCTCGACAGCACACTGACTAGCACTCTGCTGGGGATGCCTGGACGCGCCGGGAAAGGTAAGCTGGTGGGAAGGCAGGGAAGGGCGTAACGGGGAGGGGGTGTAACGGAGACAGGGAGGCTGCAGGAGGGGGAGGATACGCTGCGGAATGCCTGTACCTTACCATGCAGATGTGGCCTTACCGTCAATTTGTACTGTCCTTGAAAAAATGTTCAGTACTGTGTGAGTACCGGTATTATACTTTCAACTTCTAACACTGCAATAGTGGGTAGAACCATGTTCTCCATCTCCAACAATGTAGTGGCACCAGAATCATAAGAACATAAGAAGAGCCCTGCTGGATCAGAATCACTACATTCTATCCTGACTTAAGCAATTAACAGCGCAATCCGACGTAACTTTTGTGCCGGTGTAACCAGTGGCGCAGCAAGAATGGGAGGTCCCAGAACGGAAAAGGGATTCAAATCCCCTTTGAATTCCTCTTTTGGAGGGGATTTGAATCCCTTTTCTGTTCTGGGGCCTCCCGTTCTCACTGCGCCGCTGGTTACACCGGCACAAAAGTTAAGTTGGATTGTGCTGTTAGATGGTTGGTTTAATTGGCTGACAACTGTAAATAAGAAAGAATTGCTCAACAAACAAGATATGTTCATGTTACAACTGAAAGAGTTTCTGTTACACGTGTAAAAAAAAACCCTACACCTACACCTGTTCCAGCTCCTTGACTCATGCTATATATACAACAATTAAGCAAAGAAAGAGTTAAGAAGAAATAAAAGG
Source organism: Plestiodon gilberti rubricaudatus (assembly GCA_026170595.1). Lineage (NCBI taxonomy): Eukaryota > Metazoa > Chordata > Lepidosauria > Squamata > Scincidae > Plestiodon > Plestiodon gilberti. Next base: position 116,391,381 of record JANXHW010000005.1, read on the forward strand.
AATAAATCATCATTTTTCTTCTAAACTAATTTTAACGTATATTGCCTTTGAATGTGTACCAACTGAATGCAGAACCACTGAACTGATACAGTGTCTTTCTCTTAATGTCTGCCAAATACTTCTCAATAATGCTGAAGATTATGCAGGCAGGACATTGATAAATATGCATATTCTGAGAGCACGACAATTGTTCATGCAAAAGAGCTGGACACTTGCCAATTATTAACACTCTCCACTGCACTCAAGCTTAAGGAGAAAAATGTGCATAAATTTATAAAATCAGATCCTTCAAATAAACGTTATACTGAAAATTAGAAAAGAGAATTAGCAGGGGAAGGAACATTACAAAATTAACATTAATGTTTCTGGTATTATAATACTTGGTTTTATTTGCTTTTGATGAGGTTCCAATGAAAACGTCTCCCCCATTCGCATGCACTTTAAATTTATCCTTACAGACTCACTTGTTAATATTAGTAGACAAAACGTAGCATGTTCACCAAATAGGCCTCTGTTTTTAAAAAGTCACAGTGGATTTTTCTACTAGCGATCAACCGATTTGGAAACAGGGTCAAGCGATTTCTTCTTCCCCTCTTCTGTTCCCACGCATCTATTTATTTATTACAATTTTTCCCAACATGAAGGATAGAATTTATTTTAGGGTATTAGGTTCCAGAAGGGAAGCCATGTTTGTCTGTAGCAGCAAAAACAACTTCTAGCCCTGTGGCAACTTAAAGAGAAACAAATCTATTTCAGCATAAGCATTTGTGGTCTATCATTCACTTCATCAGACGCAGGCGCTTAGAATATGAATTTCAAGGAAACTGAATCAGTGTGACAGTGTGAATCAGGAAAGTCCAGGAACAGACAACGCAAGAGAAAGCCTTTGCCTAACATAGTGATCACAAGCCAGGCGCATCATAATGAGATGCCTCTGAAAAAAGTCCCAAGTAAAAGCAGGGATCTAAAGTATCATGGAAGCCACCCAGTTCTGAACAAACTGATTCAGCATTCAGTGTTGTAGCTAGACCGGGGCAGTGGCAAGTAGTTCTGCAAGACTCCGTTACACGCAGCCCCGCCCCCTTGCCGTTGGAGCCAGAAAACTGGGTATGGGTGGTTACCACATCTTTTTTAAAAGGGGACCTAATTCTCTGGAGAGCCATAAGGCCCGAGGCAGAAGAGTCACCTCAGAAGGACTTCAGAGGCAGCCTTTGATTAAAGCCAGTCAACAAGCCTGCAAATTAATTCATCCAGGGGACTACAGATTGCAAAAGAGAAGACACCACCAAAAACATAGATCTCAACACCATCCTAAATGGTCCTGCTGCGGATCAGCAGAAAAACTGTGGAATACCAGATTTGTGGGACATATCTGAGAAACAAGCCCTAGTTTTGGATGGTGGGTCTAAAAAGCATTTTCTGTATACTATTCTACTATTAAGTAATGTCCCATAGCGAGATTAAATAGTAACTCTGGGAGAGGTAGCAACTCTATTTCATGATGCAACAACTGATAAAAGAGCTTGGAGATGCTCAGTGAAAGTGCACCAGAAACTATACACAAAGGAAACATTTATAAAAATATCCAATCTTCCTATGTTTTGGAATCCATTTGAGGTAGATTTATAGTTGCTGCCAAGGCTATATTCCAAAAAACAGTCCATCAAGCGTTATTATGTGCTGTACTAAAGACTAAAATGCTAGCATCATATAACAACATATGCTGAGCACTCAGAAAACACATTTGTCTACTTAGCTTGGTTTTCTGCTTCTGCAAATACTGTGCAATTAATTTACAATCTACCCAGCTATGTTACAGATATTCTAAATTTCGCAAAAGAAAGCACTGGGTTTGAGTTACTTGGGTCTGTGTATGTGTGTTAGTACCAATATGTCTCAAAACATTTCTACTGTTCATCAATCATGTTAAACCTCATGCTAACTTCTAATGTACATGAATTGCATGCAAAGTCTTCCTGTTCTGCAAGGTTTTTGCAAGAGAAGACTGGGTTGTGCGATGTCATTGATTATGACTGATACTGATATTAGGTAGTTCAATGCTGGACGGAACACTTGCTACATGAATACATAAGTTATGCTGCAATTCAACAATTAGGAAAAGAAATACCGTACTGGTCTGAGTATAAGACTCACTTTTTTCTCCTAATTTAAGTTTTTAAACTAGGGGTGCGTCTTATAATCAGGTGCATCTTATACTCGGGACAATACGGGGTATACTAATTCAGCTCTGACGGTTCAGATGGTCTAGAGCTCTGACAGTCAGCTCTAGGGTGGTATTACAACCAAAGCCTAACGCTACTTTAGGACTGGCCATGATTTGAATAATTCTCATTTACTGTCTTGAAAGCAACTCTTCTTCAGAACATGTCATGTATGAGGTAGAAAAACCGGATAGAAAATAACTCAAATCATCTGAAACTTTTGAGGCCAAGACTCCTATACACTCAAACAGGCTTGGAGATCAAGCTCAATGGACCATGTTTTTTAAGACTTCAACAAATAAAACAGGACCAAAATACTGATTCAATGTGTATAATGTCCTGAACACTCCGTTATACAAACTCTTATCAAAATATAGTCAGAAATAATAGGAGTTGCACTGTATTCACTGGGGGTGTTTGGTCATTATTGCTAACCCAATGCCTACCTAAGAGCTAGTCCTTTAGAAAACAATGATTTCATTGGCATCAGCAAAGGAGGTGGGACAGGGCCATCAGCAAAGCAACAGGGCATTCCTTCTTCAGACATGGTAAAGTACATGCTGACCTATGTACAGTACATGCTGTTTAAAAGAACACCAATTAGAACATGTGACTAGGAAGACAAAACTGAGGTCCTCTCCCTTCTCCACTTTCACTCTCATAGCACATCCTATGGATTTAGGGTAGTGCAACTGCAGCATGTAGCAACCTTTGTGTTCAATTATTTATGCCATCGAATAGCCCTGCATGTCATCTCCAGCATTACTCCAGGCAATTTCATCATAAGCCAGTAATCTTCCTTTACCAGCTTCAGGAAAGCCTGGCCACAAGGTGACTTATGAGTCCCTTGCTCCTGGAGCCTTTTAATAACGCTGAAAGTCGTAGGAAACAAAAAGGAGGAAAGGTAAACAAATCCAAACCACAGAGGGTTTCTAAATCAAGGTAGGCTTCCTGCTGCAACAGCCAGACCTTTCAGAAAACTGCAGATTGCCAAGGCAATCATCCTACCCAACTCTACATTGATTATATTGCTCTTATTTATCTACAGGGAGCAGATGCTACCACTTCCTTTTACCACTCCATATGTACATGTTTATGTTTTGCCATTACAGATGCTTTGCCAAACAACATCCAGATTTCTCCCAATGTAAACATATCAACAAACAAGACCTGATAAGTACAACTCAACAAATAATGTGTCACTTCAAATATTGATAGGAGGACAGACCTCAACAAACGCTGCAGTTTGCACAGTGGTGTAATCCAAACGAACATTCCCAATGTGGGTGGTCTATCCACACCGCATTATTTCAATGGACTGCACCTTTGTGGTGTGCATTTTCATTCCCCTTGGTGTAGACTGATATAGCAGGCAGCAGCTCCTCTCCTTTCTTTCCAAGGCTGGAAAATTTTACAGCCCTATTTCCATCCTCGTAACTAAGGAAAGAGAGGGCAGAACAAAATCCCAGGAGTGGAATAAAAATTCTGTGCATGCTCCAATTAGCTGGGCACCCAAATCTTATTCAGGCCAGGGCTTCAAGAGCTGCACCACTAACCCTACAGACTTTTACATAGCCTTTTATGTACATTTATGCTGGTTCAGAGGAAATCATCGATTTTCCAATCATATATTACGGGGTGGCCAAACTGCGGCTCCTCAGCCACATCTCTTCGACGTATAATGTGCAGCTCTCAGAAATACATTGGCTGAGCTCCTTTTTGCATCACAATATAAAAAGTAAATAAGAATTTTTCAGGTTTTATAATTATTTACCAGGTGTATACTGAGAGTGCACTGGATTAAAACATAAGATTAATGTTCATGTAAATATATTTAAGAATTTAAATGCTTCTTAAATATTGTGACTCTCAAACATCTGAAGTTTAGCGTATGTGGTTCTTATATTAAGCAGGTTTGGCCACCCCTGATATGTTAGGTGTCCCTACTAGAAATATGGCTGGCAAAGTAAGCTGGCTAGGGCCCTGGGTTTCCATGCTTTCTTTGTTATCAGCAAAATTCAGTTAACTTCGTCAGTGCTTGAATTACAGTGAAGCCAGAGGGTGGCCAGACCGCTTACCTTTTGTGTGAGTCCCCTTAACTATGGATTTTAGAAGGATATGGGGAGAGCAAGGTTCCAGCATATGAGTACATTAAGGTAAAGGTGACCCCTGACAATTAAGTCCAGTCGTGTCCGACTCTAGGGTGTGGTGCTCATCCCCATTTCAAAGCCGTAGAGCCATCGTTGTCCGAAGACGCCTCCGTGGTCATGTGGCCGGCATGACTCACCTTGCCGCAGCGCGTAGCATGTGGCTGGAACACGGAGTGCTGTTTACCTTCCCGCAAGCGGAACCTATTTATCTACTCACATTAACATGCTTTGGAACTGCTAGGTTGGCAGGAGCTGGCCAAGCAACGAGAGCTCACCCTGTCGCGGATTCGAACTGCTGACCTTTCGATCGGCAGCTCATGGTTCAGCGGTTTAACCCACAAATGAAATCCAATGTCTGTTACGTTAGTATACAGTAGCTCACAGTTTGTTACCAATTATACAAGAACTCAAATAGTCGTGGTTTTGTGGTATTGGTTTTTTTGGACAAACAGACGCTGGATTTCATTTGTTACCTAAGGAAACAGCCTTTCTCTGCTTCCTCAGACAAGAGGCATTTGTCAAGCTTAGGCTAAGAATAGACAAGCAGCAGCCTATATGCACTGGTGCCTCACATTTATCTCTCTCCGCTTCTTCAGCTGTAGAAACAAGTTATTATAGCCTGATCCCATGGGCAAAGGCTATCTGCATTGCTTTACACTGCCTTCTGCCTCTTCAGAGCCTTGTAACTGGCCAGATGTGATCCTGTAATATATCTGATGACATTTCTGTCTCATTTTAGTCCCAACCACAGAACCAAGGATAAACTGCAGGGATTCAGGCAGTTACCGGTACTTTCTTTGACAGGACAATTCTGGCAATTGGTGTCTGTTTTATTTTTGCTAGAGCTGGGATGACAGCTTCGAATGCTAGGGTCATTCCGTGTCAAATCAACCAATAAAAAATACATTTTGGAACTTGATGTCACGGATTTTGCTCATTTTCGGTACATTTGTAGCTTACCATGAGATGTTTAAAAATATTTTTTTCAGATTTTTTTTGTCCATCCGTTTTTGAGATACTGAATGTTCAAAATTGCCAAAAAAGGCCAAAATCCACTTGTCACCATACATTCAAACGCCAGTTACAGGATAACGATGAATGCTACAGACATGGGACAGGTGTCGTTTTAAAGCTTATGAATAGGGCTTTCATTTGATATACAACATGACAAAATTCAAAAATATTCAAATAATATTAATTTTGAAATTTTGAAAAATTGAACTTTTTTAAAATTTTCAAAAAAATCACACTTAAAGGTATATGTCTTGTAGTCAATCAGTCAAAATTTCAAGATGGTATCTCAATGGTATCATACAAAAATTAAATTTTATTGTTGGCAGTGACCAGGAATTAAACCCCTCAAGTCCATTTTTCTACAGTTTACATTGATAAAATTATGTGGTAAACTGAAATGAATCCAAAAATTTATAACAGGACTTATAGAGATAGATTAATAGAGCATAAATTCACTTTCTATTCTTTTACAGGATCAGCTTTTGGGTAAAACTATCAAAATCATGAGCTTTTTACTTCTGTTCGTAGTTTTAAATTTTTCCTTTAGTTGCTGAATAACTTCTGAATCAGCACAGTGATATTTTTCCTCATCTAAATCATCTTCAGAAGTAAAAATAATAATTATTTGTAGGTCCTTTTAATCTTCTTTCTTCTTGACTCACCAAGGGAGGTCAAAGAGGCATTTAAGTGGCTTAAAGCTGTATCAGGGTCCAAATACTCAGACTCCTTTATATGACTAAGACCAGGAATCTCATAATTCTCAGGAGGAATTTCCTTTTCAAGTATATTGTTTTCCATCTGACAAGGCTTCTATTCATGTGTGGTTTGATTTCACTATTTAGTGAAACCATCCAATCAGTTACATTCCTCAAGTCTTTACTAACCCAGTGCCCCCCTTTTTTTAAAAGGGCTGCAACAGTTTTTTGACCACTTATTCTCCTCCATATTTCAAATCATGTAATTATCAAACAGTTAATGAATTAAACTTAATAAAGACTAATAAAGCAGCTTCACAACAAAAATGTCCTAGAAACCTTCACTAAAAACACACTGTCCAAACCCACTTACATGCCTCTTTGACCTCCCTTGGTGAGTCTCCGGTGTGCAAGAAGAAAGTATCTAAAGTGCAAAGAAAAGATGGGGAAGATTAAAAGGACCTACAAATAATTATTTTTTTACTTCTGAAGATGATTTAGATGAGGAAAAATATCACTGTGCTGATTCAGAAGTTATTCAGCAACTAAAGGAAAAATTTAAAACTACGAACAGAAGTAAAAAGCTCATGATTTTGATAGTTTTACCCAAAAGCTGATCCTGTAAAAGAATAGAAAGTGAATTCATGCTCTATAAATCTATCTCTATAAGTCCTGTTATAAATTTTTGGATTCATTTCAGTTTACCACATAATTTTATCAATGTAAACTGTAGAAAAATGGACTTGAGGGGTTTAATTCCTGGTCACTGCCAACAAGAAAATTTAATTTTTGTATGATACCATTGAGATACCATCTTGAAATTTTGACTGATTGACTACTATAGATTGTATTGTGGGTCTTTAAATTGTGCTTGTATCTATAGTATTGTTTCTTTTGTTATGTTTGTTCTTGAGTGGCTTCAGCTAGTGTCCGCCTTCTCCTACCAGCAGTTACAATCAGCTGTTGCAAATTGTTTCTCTTGTCAGATACGGTAGTGCCTACTTCCGGATTTCTCTTGCATCAGCCTTTTAAGCTGTCTCATGAGCACTATAGGGGATTTCTGATGATGCCACGAGTGTTACGTGAGCGAAACGTCAAAAGTATGTTTTACCATCTGTGAAATTTATTTTTTGTAATAAATTTATCTACAACGACGGGGTTTCCCGGCAACATGCAGATTTTTAATTCGAGCTTACAACCAGCTTACTTCTCTCACCTCCCTTTTGCTCCTTGAAACATACACACCGTCTTGAGATAGCTCAGGCCTCATTTTACGACCTTGTCTGTTAGCTTCAAAGAGTTTATTTATTATGACCTTATCTATTTTGCTTCCTATAGTGGGCCCCTTTCATGATTCTCTCTGCTAGCTAGTATGATTCTCTCTGCTAGCTAGCTCACATAGGTTAGTACAAAAGAGCTGAATATATACTGTTAAATGCAATCTTAATACAAAAAGCATGTTAATACAAGCATGTTAATATATTTCTAATAATCTGCCCTATCACAAGAGCAAGACTTTATTTGCTGTATTAATAATTTTTAATACATTTTTATAAAAATTTAGCAAGTGCATAAGGCAGTTAAGAGTTTTTGATAAATAAGAGGCACCTGAAAACTTTGCAGAGGATGTGGTCAAAGGACTAAGTTAAAAAACAGGATGCCAAGGCAGGGGCTTTTAGAGAAATTCTGAGAACTGGCTCTGTGGTTTGGGGCTTTCTGAGGCAGGGGCTTACCAAAAAAGGATATGCGATGCTTTGTTTGTAGGTGTACACCTCATTATACTAATGAGAAACAAACATGGGAGGGAACTAACAGGGCACTCACATGGGTTATTTAGGCGTCTCTGATAGGATGTAAACTGATTACCCAGCCAATGGGGAAATGGAGGAGGGAACTTGCGTTCAGGGTAAGGGTATATAAGAGTGTGTTTTCTGTTTGTCAGGTATTACACTGATGTGTCTGACCGGAGTCTATTCGACAGACTTGTGTGTACTTCATACACCATATTTAACAAGAAGGTATTGCTTGGCACCTCTTGAGAATCACTACTGCAATCACTCTTGTGTGTAAGAAACCACAGGCATTTATTCAGGAATAATTACACTGGACAACAAATTTTAACAAAGGTCATGCCCCCAAGATTAAATTAGTCATTTCTTATAAATTTTGAGGTGCTGAACACAAATAAGACAATGAAAATTCAAAATTGGCTACAGTTTGTGAGAAATCTGCAATAAATCGTTCCATAGACATGTACTAGTAAATGTCTGACGGCACTTACAATGCCTATGTATGCAATACGGACTGGTTACTCCTAAACCAGAGCTAATCAACACATTTTATTGTCATTTTCATTTTCAGCACATCGAAATTAGTAAAGATTAGCTCTTTCCATTTCAGGGCCAATTTCGTGTTGTCCAGTCTTATAGACAAGAAATCTAAGGAGTTCTAAGGAGTTTTATGGCCCAATCCTAATGACAGTTTACACTGGCGGAACGCATATTCCACCAGCATGGCATTCCACCCTTATGGCCATTGCAAATGCAACAAGCCATTATTCGGGGCCTGGCCACCACCACAAGTGGCGAGTGGCTGGGTCCACACTCCGACAGACCAGGGATGCCCACTGGAGGAGGTAAGGGGGTGGAATGGGGCAGGGGGAGGGGTGGGTGGGACGAGGTAGGAGGACATACAGGGAGGGGGTGGTCAGAATGGGGCAGTGATGGGCAGGGAGGAGGGCGAATCAGGCTGGAGGGGCGGCCGAATCCTAACTCCCTTCCTGGGCCTGATCGACCTTCATGGATCAACTCGAATCTGCGCCAGCTATCGAGCTGGTGCAGGTTCGAATTGGCCCATGGCAGCTTCTAGGGGTTACCCCAAGGCAAGGGAAATATTATTAATAATAATAAACCAGTATTTATATGCCACCTTTTCTTTGTTCATTGGATTTCTCCTCTGACTTTAACGATACAATTCTCCGGAGACTTCTGGCGACAGAGCGAGTGCTCTGGCACCGGAAGCCGTCGCGAACGTGCCGTAAAGTACGTTTGTGACAACTTGGGAGTAAGGGCTGCCAGCACTAGGCTGGCAGCCCTTACTCCAGCGCCGGATCGCACATGCAGCCGCCAGAGGATCTCCCAGCGGCCGCATGGGCGATCTGGGCAGCAAGGAAGGGGGGCCATTGGCGGAGCTGGCCCGGGAGGGGGCGGGGATGGCGTCCGCCATATCCCCATCCCTGTCGGCACGGATGTTACATGGCCTCCTCCTACTTCCGCCAGCTGCATTGCGGCTGAATAGGCACTGGAAAGTTGGATAAGATTGGGCCCTTTGTTAGGATTGGGCTACCAACTATTTCATACGTTTAAATGACATATCCTCCTGCTCAGCCATCTTGACTTAGTTCACTGAAAAGGCAGTGTATGTTCTGCCACATAAAAAGCTAGCTTATCAGGGAAAGGGCTATGCTAAACCTTGTAAGGTTCAATGGGGCTTACTCCCAGGGAAGTGTGCATAGGATTGCATTCTAAGAAACAGATAAACTCTTTTAACTAAACAAACTCTGGGACTTGTAGTTCCTGCAAGAGCATATCACACAAGAAGGCACATCTCTCCGTCTCTCAAATTGCAGCATAAGCACTCTTTTCTTTTTCTTTCCCCTCTCCATCTCTCGCCTGGGCCAGTAACTCACTGTGAAGAAGATCTGTAAGACCAGGCACTCTGTTCACCTTTGAAGTGCAAATTTGCCGGTCCACTTTCCCCAGAAGCTGGCTTCTTCAAGGGAGGATGCTCTCTGGAGGAGAAAATGCTGGAGGCAAGTGGCACTGGCTTGTTACTGAACCCAAATTGGGAGGACCTGTCTCCTGAGCTTTGATTCTACATTTTAAGAAAGGGGGCTGTAAATTCTGCCTAAAGACAGCATTAGTCTCTTTTCTGGGTTCTGTCTCATAGGTGCCAGAGTTGGAATGCAGGGAGGGAGGGAGGGAGGGAGGGAGGGAGGGAGGGAGGGAGAAATTATCATTGTGCAGCTGTGAGCTTATCTTGAATCAGGTCATGAGAGGAGGTGTGAAGCATTCTGGCTCCTCAATCAGAAAGTCTGACCGGAAACCTGGACACTGTACCTTGCCAACTAGCCTGACTCAGCAAAACGTATTGTATCATCTAATTGCATCACCCAATTTATGATTAGCTGTAAAGGTAAAGGTGACCCCTGACAATTAAGTCCAGTCGTGTCCGACTCTAGGGTGTGGTGCTCATCCCCATTTCAAAGCTGAAGAGCCAGCGTTGTCCGAAGACGCCTCCGTGGTCATGTGGCCAGCAAGACTCTCCTTGCCGCAGTGCGTAGCATGCAGCTGGAACATGGAGCGCTGTTTACCTTCCCACAAGCAGTACTTATTTATCTACTCACATTAACATGCTTTGGAACAGCTAGGTTGGCAGGAGCTGGCCAAGCAACGAGATCGACAGCTCATGGTTCAGCGGTTTAACCCACTGCGCCACCCGCTGGCCTTATGATTAGCTGACTGGGATATAAAAGATCCTGTTGCTGACTGGATTGTTGCCCTTTACATTGGCTGGGGGGGGGGAGAGATGCTGCTGGTCAGCAATCCTCACCCCTTTCTAACTGAATCCAGGGAAGATGCTGTCCCTCTGTCTGCTGAACTTCTCCATATTCAGGGAATGCAAGTTGCTCTTAGGTGTTAGAATTTCTTCTTTTCTTGTTGCATATTATGAATCTAAATGTACAGTACTCCTATACTCACTAATCTTGGGGCTTATATCTCCTCTTAAATCTTTTACTCAAAATAATGTTTTTAACTTTATGAAACAGTGGTGGATTGTTTGAATGCACTAATAAGGCACTTTTGTTGTTGTTCAGTCATTAAATCGTGTCCGACCCTTCGTGATCCCATGAACCATATCCCTCCAGGCCTACAGTAAATCCCAGTCTTGGGCGAAAGGCAGTAACACTATCTATTGGGCAGAGGGAGGAGCGCGGGGGATTGTAGCAGCTAACCCACCCACCCCGGCTATCTCCGACACTGCTTGAAGAGCCAAAGGGACCTCAATTTTCAGCTGGAAATCAAAGGAAAAACAGAGGAAGTAGTAGCAGCTACCAGTTACCGCAAAAGTAGACCCTTGTGGGGAGTTGTGGGAAGCAGTTTTCACCAAGTGCAGGTTTCTCAGGGAGAAGGAAACACATAGGTGAAGGGAGCCAGGGAAACTCAGTGTCTGTCTGTCTATCTATCGATCGATCGAGATACAGATATATAGATATAGATATATAGATATAGATACACACACAGACACACACACAGACACAACCACCACCACCACCACAGCAAGGAAGGGAAAGTGCCTAATACAGTACCCCCGTGGATACTGAGGGCCAACTGTACAACAAGTAAGCCATGAGCTGCAGAGACCAGGTAATGTAGACAGCTAAATTGCCAGCTACGGTAGAAAAAAGTAACAGCAGAAAAACCACAAAAGGTCAGGAAGTGTAACAGACGCCTGTTGTTTTGCTTAAGCTAAAGTTCCAAGAAATTGAATAACGGTGCACCTATGCTAGTAAGATCTTGTCGTTACAACTGAATCTATAAAAAGCTTGTATTGCTCTGTGTAGGGAAAACAGTGGGATACCGCTCCCTACTTTCTCCCGCAAGCTTTAAATAAGCTTTCAGCAAAGTTTCCATCTGTTGAGATTACTCACTATCACTCCCTTACAAGGAAAGGCTGCAATATTTGGGGTTCTTCAGTCTAGGAAGAAGGTGCCTGATGGGGGATATGATTGACATCCCCAATCCTATGGGCATTTTGTGATAGCGGAAAAAGTGTGCCTTTCCCCAATCCTATGGGCGTTTTGTGATAGCGGAAAAAGTATGCCACTGTGAAAAGGCCCTGTGACAGCAAGAAGGCCTCCTGATTACCTCCCAACTACAGAATACAGCATGCGCCTTGATGCAGAAAAATATTTTCCTGGTTTCTGTTCATATATGCCTCCCCAGGTCACAGGAAAAACCTCACATTTGGCAAACTTAATCTTTCCTCCTTTCAAGGAGAGTATACACATTAGGCTGACTCTGGGTGCAGGGAGACTCCCAGAGCTAACTCAATTAAGTCTCCCAGAACTCAAGGATCGGACCATCAAGGACCATCAAGGGTCCTCTGACTAGCTCAGCCCACTATTGTTCCCATTGTTTTCTGTAAAATGTAAATCAAAAGTCTCTTGTTTTTCCTATATGACTCTGTGCACATTCTCAGCAACCATGTGATATTCTGCCTGGAAATGTATAAAAACTGTTCTCACATGGAGCAAAGGGTCAGTTCCCCTCCTGGGGTTCTGTCCACTGCGCTGCGTAACAAGTAAATCCATACTTTTCCCTTGTTCACCAGTCTTCCTGGTCCTATTAATTCTCATGTGCTTAAAAATTCCGCTACAGCCTCCATGGCACAGCTGCATGATATAGCATGGCAGAGGATAGAACTGGGCTGTGAGACATAAAATTATGCATGGAATGAATAGAATGGATAGAGTGAAGTTTATTTTCCTTCGCGCGTAACACCAGAATCAGGGGACATCCACTAAAATTTACTGGCGGGAGAGTTAGAATGGACAAAAGAAAATATTTCTTTACCCAGCACATAATTAATCTGTGGAACTCCTTGCCATAGGACTGTGGTTCCCAAACGGTGTGTTGCAGAGCCCCAGGGTGCTACAGTGAACTCAAAGGGATGTCACAGGATAGTTTAAAGGTGCATCAGATATTTTAAAATTTTTAAGGGAAACACAGCGAGGGGTGCTGTGAAAAAATTACAATTGGCCTAGAGGCAACATGAAAAGAGAAAGTTTGGGAACCACTGCCATAGGACGTTGTGATGGCACCTGGCCTAGATGTCTTTAAAAGGAGATTGGACAGATTTGTGGACGAAAAGTACATCACAGGTACAGGTCATGATGACTATATGCAACCTTGAGGTTTTAGAGGTAGCCTATCTCTGAATGCCAGATGCAAGGGAGTGGCTACAGGTTACGGGTATCTTGTTGTCTTGAGTGCTCCCTGAGACATCTGGTGGGCCAGTGTGAGATACAGGAAGCTGGACTAAACGGGCCTTTGGCTTGATCCAGCAGGGCTCTTCTTATGTCATAGTTATGACACCAAAGCAAGCAGCCTTAAAGGCTGAACCTCAGCTAGAAAGTATAGGTTGAGTATCCCTTATCCGGACTGCTTGGGATGGGAAGTTGTCTGGATTTTGAATTTGTCTGGTTTTTGGAATATTTGCATAAATATAATGAGATCTTAGGGATGGGACCCACGTCTAAACACAAAATCCATTTATGTCTCATATACACTTTATACACATAGTCTGAGGGTAATTTTATATAAGATTTTTCATAATTTGTGCTATGCCAGCCAGGTACTGGAAAAAAATTGTTGTTGTTTTTTTAAGTCATAGCTTCAAAAATGTCTGGATTTTGAAATAGTCTGAATTTCAGATGTCCGGATAAAGGGTAATCAACCTGTACTGTATTTGTCATTTGAATGACCCACAGAATCCTGAAAAGCTCCTAATTCAGTAGTGAAAGGGTTAAGATGGTTCTGCTGACTTGCTGAACTGGCAACACATTATCCTGCTGGGATATAAAGGAGAAGGAAATTGATCTCTGGGGAAATGCAGTTTCTGGGCTGTAGACTGAGCAGTCCCAAGGGAGGAATTTGATGACAGCCATGACAGAGCTGAGGGGTCTGAACTGACCTTATCACTTGTTTTATTGTCAAAGCAAATACCCAGAAATAGGGGATGAATTAATTGACTGAATCCACCCAGAAGGCTGGAAGAGACATCTGTCCATGCATAGGCAAACAACTAACATGGAACAGCTTACGCAACGGTAAGAAACAAAATGGATTATACATCTGCAGCACATTTTGTACAACTGCATCACACTCACAAGCCCAGATATATCAAGCAAGAGAGGGGCTGCCAGTGACCACATGCTGATCCGGGGCAGTGGCACCTAGTAGTTAGCACACACTCCCTTCCTGCTCCCTTCTCTCCCCTGTTTGGACACACAGTTGAATGGGGAAAAGCCTTCTTCATGACTTTGTTCATGCAGGCTCCTCGTGATCACCCCTCACGACAGGCTGATAATTGGGCTTGCCCATATATTGAAAATATGCTCAAGATTTGCTTATTTTCTCTTCTGTCATTTGCAGCTAATGAGTTCCTAAATGAGGAAACAGTGCTTATTTCTGGTCATCACCTGCTTATGGGGCAATCCTGCGCAAGTCTAGCCAGGCGGACCGAGCGCTCCGCCAGCCTAAGGAGTCGTAAACGTGCTGTAAAGCACGTTTTCAGTTCCTTGCAAATAAGCAGCATTGGCGCAGAGGGAGGCGCCGCTCACTCAGCTACAGACCTGGACCTGCGCCGACTGCTGCAGGTAGGTCCCGCGCTAGTCGGCGCAGGGGTGAGGGAAAAGGCAGGCAGGGGCAGCGAGGGAGGGGGCCATTGTCCAGCCCAAGCGGGGAGGGGGCAGGGATATCGGCGCTGAGTTGCACTGATATCCTATGCCCCTTCCCAGGCCAGACTGGTCTTACACAGCCTCCTCGGATGTACGCCAGCTTCAGAGCTGGCGTGTATCCAAGGAGGTCCATTGGGGCCCACGCTGCTTACACTGGGGGAAGGGGACGAATCTCCCCTTCCCCCAAGGTGAGCCCAGGCCATGCCAGCGTGGCCCACAATGGGCATAGGATGCAGCAACCGGCGCTTTAGGCTAGCCTCCACATCTTAGGCAGGATTGGGCTGCCCATGACATAACTTCCTGCTTAATGACATCACTTCTGGCCCTCAGCAGGCACCATGGATGCTATTCAGCCCACTGTATGAAACAAGTTTGGCACCCCTGATCTAAACAAATCTCTCATCATCATGGGGTCTAACACTGTTCTGCAACATTTTTAACTACTTATGGCAACAAGCCTCTTCCGCTTTAAGCTATATATGTTTTGATATGCACACAGAAGTGAGGAAGAAAATATGCACATTAGGACCTGAAATAGGGGAAGGGGAACAGCAAAATTCAGACAAGCATGACTATGGGTCTGAGTGAAACAGCTATCTCATGGAGATCCAGAAAACACACACACACACACACACACACACACACACACACACACAACTGTGATATCAGCATTGATGAAAAATAATCTGTCATATTGACATATCGTTAATGGAGTCTGCATCTCTAATGGAATATTGATTTCGCTAATGTCCTTCCATGCTGTCATCCAAGACAATAATATCCTTTTTTATTATGCAGTACTTCAGTTCACACAAGGTAACACTCAACATAACTCAACATTGTTTTCAGTAAGAATATTTGTTCTGACTTTTGAGCTCAAAAGTACTTACTAACCGTTTGAAGGGCATATATCCCAGAAGGGAAAAGCAACAGCCTGTTTTAGCAACTTCTCCATGAATGCCAGAAACTTTTGTGCCTGCGCACAACTAGTGTGCCTGCGCACTCTCCCCCCCCACACACACACACACAAAGGATGCATCAGGGGTACATGTAACTTAAACAATCAAATATTTTTCACATGCTTAATGCTGCCGTCATTTTACTCTCCTTTCTTTGGATGTTAGCTTCTCAAGGCAAGGATCTGTCCTCTTGTACAGTACTTTTGTAAAGCACCATGAACATAGATAGCACTAAATCTATATAATCACTATCATCAGTGAAATGAAAGAGGCTATGGCGGCTACCATGGTTTTTGTTTTATTGTGGTCAGTTGCTGACTAGTAACTAGCAGCCATCCTTTTGCAGTCATCTATAAGATTAGGCTTCTGATGTTACTGACTTTAGAACTGAAAACAGGCCTAACATTCTTTGTGTCAAATATATTTAGAAATGAGTTACCAATTTGGCTGAGTCAGCACTATGGACTTACATACAAGTCATGTACTGTACTCATTCTCTCTCTCCCTCTATTCATCCTTGATTTTTGCATTCTGTTCTCTTTTTTTGTTCAGCATGTTGTGTTGTCTCCAAATATAGCCATGCTGACAAATCTGTCAGTGAGAAAAGGTTTTGAGGGGTTCCAGTTTTCAAGTCATGGGCAAGAACAGTACAGTGGTGCCTCGCAAGACAAAATTAATTCGTTCCATGAGTCATGTTGTCATGCGAATAATTTTGTCTTGCGAGTCACCTCCCCTGCTGTGCTATTTACTTTTAAGTATTTACAGTACTCACAGTTCCCAGAGCTCCGCTCTAGTAATGCACACCGTTTCTGGAAGGGAAGGGAAGTTTTATCTCTGCTGGTGTTAGCTATTTGTCGGGTGATAATCAGTGTGGCCTCGGGCTGTACTGTTTGCAGTCTGCTAACCCTCTTGAATACTTTATTCAAATGGCAAGTGTAGCTGTCGCCTACAGTATCCTCCTGCCGCGGTGCCGGCCAGGCTAAGGGGCAGAGCAGGCACCACTAAATGCACCATTACCTCTCCGCCGTGCAACAGCTGAAGAGGCTTTCCTCGGCGTGAGGGCGGCTCCTGTGTGAGTCAGTAAGAGACTCGAAGCAGGCAGGCAGACAGCCTGTGCCGAGTTGCTGCTGCCGCTTCCGGCCCAAAACGAAGAATGGGTAGGGTCTTAATCAGTACACCTACTAGGATGGGAAGTTTTTCAGGATGGTAGTTTTATCTCTGCTTTGCCTTTATCTCTGCTGGTGTTAGCTATTTGTCGGGTGATAATCGGTGTGGCCTCGGGCTGTACTGTTTGCAGTCTGCTAACCCTCTTGAATACTTTAACATTTGAATAGATTGTGGCTTTAGGAGCTGAGTGTTGCACAAGACGAAATTGTTTTTGCAAGAAAATTTGTCTTGCGAGTCACCAAAAAACTTGCAAAACGCTTTTGTCTTGCGAGTTTTTTGTTGTGCGAGGCATTTGTCTTGTGAGGCATCACTGTATACCGTAATTTCAAAAGATCCACTATCAGTTTCAAAGATGAAGGAAAAAACTGTGAGCTGGGGAAAAAAAACTATTCTGGAAACTAACATGCAAGTAAGTGCAATCAAAGATGCTCTTCAGAGTATCAACAGGCTCCATCAGTCCCTCATCACCAAGAGACACTCTTGATATGGCAGTCAGAACTTAAGCTTTCTACAAATACTATATACAGACTGACAAAGATAAACTATTCAGAATGAGATCATGCCACTTGCTATTAGGAATAGGATGAGACTGATTGTTCCGAGAGTCAATGAGGTGTTGTTATGACACAACATGGCACCAATAAGGTGTTAGTATAAGTCAGCTCTCATTTCTGTGCATCAGAGCTAATACTAGAACTCTTACAGCGCAATCCTGAAGATCCAGCTGGCGATAGAACGAGTGTTCCGTCACCGGAAGCCATCACGAACGTGTCATAAAGCACATTCGCAACAACTCGGGAGTAAGGAAGGCCAGCGCAAGGCCAGCCACCCTCACTCTGGTGCCAGATCTCCACGCGGACGGCGGTGGAAGGTAAGTGCTCCGTCGCCGGCTACATGGGTGGTCCGGCCGGGCGAGGGAGGTGGGCCATTGGCCTAACCGGCCCGGGAGGGGGAGGGGGAGGGGGATGGCGTCGACCGTATTCCCGTCCCTACCGGGCCGGCTACGCCGTTACATGGCCTCCTCTACTTCCGCCAGCTATTTAGCTAGCGTAAATCTGAGGAGGCCGATAGGGCCGGTCCAGGTTTATATTTGGGGAAGGGGACAAGCGTCCCCTTCCCCATGTAGACCTCCAGCCCGGCACACACTGGGCAGCCAGTGCACAGGATCCAGCCGGCGGCCCTGGGCCGCCGGCTGGATCCTTAGTCAGGATTGCGCCTTTATTCAGTTATGTGAGTATCATCAAGTTAGCTGCTGGGTTTTTTGGGGGGTTTTTTTTTTGGTTACTGACTTGTTGGGTTTATTATTATTTTTTTATTTCTGTATTTATATACCGCCTTTCTTAAGGCTCCGTGACACAGCCGTGGACAATGTAGCTCGGTCTTTATCCTCAGATTGCTCTTCAGTTGTTATTAAAATAAATAAAGTTAATGGGGGTGACACCTATGAGTTACCACACTGGGTGACACCAACATGGGTGACACCACTGATTGCACACAAAATGTCTTATAAATGTCTTCCCAATTGATCTGTACTGTACGATAACATGGTGTGAGAGTTTTTAAAAGCCCATATTGTGAAATCCTCCTACTTTTCCACTGTAATAGTTAAGGGATGTGGAATAATAATTAGGAGTGGGTGGTTGAGTGGGAGTAGAAAACAAAACACAATCTGTAGCTATGAACACCCTCTGCCTTTGCAGTGCGAGTTGATTTTTATTCTGAAATGCTGTAGTGTTGGACGAAAAATGCAACACATTTCAAGGAAAGGACTGATATTTTAATGCATATGCAGGAATTTTAGCTGGGCAATGTTTTTATTTTGAATTAATTATTCCTCTTTATTATTTATTATTAATATTAAAGAATTTTTACTCTGCCTTTCTCCCGATAAGGGCAATCAAGGCGGCTTACAATTAAAACATGTTAAAATACATAATAAAATACAATAAAAATAATTAACAGGTAATTAAAATAGTTAAAACAAACAACCCCCAGTAGGTCACCTTATGATTACATTTATTAAAAAACCAGCCCACCATGTCAGTCATCAAACGCCAACCTGAATAAAAACTCTTGAGGCCCCGCCAAAAGGTCCCTAAGGAGGGAGCCATTCTTAATTCCAGGGGGAGGGAATTCCATAGTTGGGGCACCACCGCTGAGAAGGCCCTATTCCTCGCCATCCCCTCACCTCCGTCAATGGCGGCACGGTTAACAGGGGGGGCACCGATGACTTCAGAGTACGGGTTGGATTATATAGGCTTTAGGCTGTTAACTTTTAACATTTCAATAGTGTTATTACTTTTGGAACTGCTAATATCACAGTAGGGTTCTGTCAGAGACAGAAACTGAAACCCTTGGCTAGAGATAGAAGTTGAGCTGTTTCTTGGGCACTCAGGCAGAGTTCCCAAGTGAATGGGAAGTCAAACCCTGACACTGACTTTTTAAAATCCCCAGCTCTTCAGCTGTTTGGCACTAGATAAGGGCTTGGAAGTTTAGGCTAAACATCAAGGCACCATTAGATGTTTCTTAGTGCTGGGGATTTTAAAAAGACGTGGTTTTTTTAAGCCTCAACTCATCAGCTGTTCTGCACTAGGTAAGGGCTTAGATGTTCAGCATGTTCAGCGCTGTGGCTTTAATTACAGTGCTGAACATCCAAGCCCTTACCTAAAGCCCCACATAACAATGGTTTCACTTCACCATGGGGATTACAGAACGGGAGACACCTGTATCGCTGTATCTGTTTGAAGGGTATTCTAGCTTTGAGCTTGGCTCCTAGCATGCGCATAAGGTAAACTAATAAACTCTCCTTGATTAGACATTCAATTAGTCTCTCATCATGGTGCTCCACGAACCCAGGCCATGAGCCTGAATAAGTCACCACACACACTGACCTCAGTGGACACATCAATATCTTCCTTCTAGAAAATTCTGTAAACTGCAATTATTCAGGAATCCTTCAACTCCCATATCATATGAGTAAATATCGGTACATTTTACTTTCAAGAGTGTACATATAGTGAAATTTCTTCAAGAGCCATCCAATAGTTCCCAGTTAGTAACTTCAAAGTAAGGGTGAAACTACATGTGAGAGAATGGCTGTGGCTTGGAGGTGGAGCAAATGTTCTGCATGCAGAAGGCCCCCGGTTCAATCCCTAGCATCTACAGGTAGGGCAGAGAAAAATTCCTCTCTGAAACTCTAGAGAGCCAGCCTGGCTTGACAACACCAACCTATATGGTCCTATAGTCTGATTCAATATATGGCAGCCAGAGGCATTGTTAAGGGGGGCAGGGGCCCCCGAGCGGAAGTCTTCAAGGGGGCGCAAGGCTCTGGGTTTTTCCCCCCGAAATTTTTAATATTTTTTTATTTTTTAACGATCTAATGGGCAGCTGCCGCCCCCGCTGCACCCCCAGGGCGGCAGCTGCCTCGTATGCAAGCGCCTAGGCATGGGAGGACATTTCCTGCTGGGCGCGGGGGCGATTGATCACTTAACTGCCGGTCCTGAAGAAATCGATCCTTCTTCAGCATCTCCGGGCGGCAGCCATGATTTGAGGGCGAGACTCTCTAGGACACATGTGTCCTAGTCTCGCTGGTCGGTCCTCCAGTCCTCCATTGGCAGCTTCCTATGCCCTAAATATAGCCTTACCAGACAGAGTACCTAGACTGGCTAAATGTCTTTCCACTCTTAAATGTGTTTTTAAATCAGGCCCTGCAGCTGCTATTGGCAGTAATTAGCTGCTTCAGGAAAAAAACAAAACCTTGGAGAGAATTATAGTGGGAAAATAATAAGAGGGAACAGATTTCATCCCCCCCCCCCCACATACCATGGTTCTGAACAGGACTGTGTTCCTTCTCCAGTGGCTGCTTTTTGTAAAAGAAGAGGTTTTCCCAATTATAGGCACACCTCTTAAAAACACATTTAGATAAACATGTAGTTTGGTCCTAAGTGTAACTGAAATGAGTAGGGCTTGCTTCCAAGTGAATGTGCTTAAGCTTGTGCTGCATGTTATTCAAGTTCCTTTACAGACTTTCATTCATTCTCTCAACAGCTCTTTCAACCGAATAACTATGTATTGTTCAAAGGCTGAAAGAGAGAGAGCCTTGCATAGTTGAGGTAGTAGAGACTACTGAAACCAGGTCCTCGTCCTGACTTTGTGTTCTGAACTACACTGGCTCTCAAACGACAGAAGCCTGTTTACGTATGACAGCGACAGAGAAAGGAAGTTTGCTCAGCCTAAAAATAAAACCATGAAAGCCCCTGCAGAGGGATCCGTCACCATGGAGAAGAGACATGAAATGCACCCAGCGCTCATCAAGAACTGGGATGACAAAGAGCAGTCTCAAGAGAAAGAAATTACCTCATGCAGCAGCACAATCATCACACCAGTTAATTAAGACGTGTTGGTAGGTTACCAAGGTTTTTTAGGCAAGATGCATTTTCTGGAAGGATGGCGACAAAGCTTTACCAGCTTTCCTACAATACTATAAACTTGGCTGACAGCGCATTGATGGGAAAGGCAGGAGCCACAGAAAGACAAAGCAGACTCCCCATAAATCCTAACAGAGTATGGAGGTAGCACAGCTCTGATTCCTTCAGTGAGAGGACAGGAGCCTGCCTCCCCCTCTACGAGAAGCCTCTGATGCGCTGCAGAGTGGGCAGAGTCTTGTTCTCTCACTGAACAGAAATTGCATCATTTCCTTTCTGAAGAGGTGGATGTTGTGAGAGGAGATACATGTTCCTTCCTGAGAGGTTGGGATGGCTCTGCAACTCACAACAATACAAAACACTGACACCTTCAAATGAAATAGTGTTACCCAAATTTCAAAATCCCATGTCTGGCTGGCATAGCCCACAGATGTGGGATTCTTACTATCCTCACTACTACAACCTCAAATGTCTCACCGTAAGGGACAATTGTCCACAGACCAGGAGGCCTCTAGTTCAGGTTTTTGGTACCCTGTGCTTCCACCACCTCTCCACAGCTGGTGGATGTGACACCTCCCAGAGGCATCGCTACACCCCCAGTGGGGGGCCGTCAACGCAACACCCCCCATGTGACGCCACAAGCCCTGCCCTGGGGGGGTGATGTCACTTTTGCCACGCCGGCACCGAAATTTGGTGGCAGCGCAGCGCAAAAGTGCACACACGCACGCACGCACGCACACACACACACACAGCGTTTTTTCGGCTGTTTTTAGGCCATTTGCAGCCCGGGAGGGTGGGGTGGGCCAATCCTCCCGCTGCAAGCGGCCCCCCCAACACCAGGGGGTGCAAAAAAACACCGAATTGCGGCTGCGCAGCAAAAGTGCAACCCGACGCCGCCCCCCCCCCACGACACCTCTGACATCTCCCTCACAGTCTACTCAGTGCTTCAAAATTTAAGCTATATACAAAAAAATGTAAAGCCATATACAGGTAAGTCCTCACTTAAAGTTGTTTCATTTAAAGTCGATGGGGAAATACCATGGGAACATTTACATTTATCAATTAGCCTACAGTAAAATTGGTTTAATTGTAAGTCGTTTCGCTTATAAAGTTGCAGTTTCCAAGAAGAACCTATCGACAACTTTAAGTGAGGACTTCCTGAACAGTACTGCTACTATTTAAAGGGTCTTTAGAGACAGAGTTGGGTTAATATTGTACAGATCACAAAATGGACATGGTTCCTGACAAGAGGTTTGGGTTCAGATCAATAGCATGATATGACCAAGTTGGCAGTGGTGACAAGGGGTGCGACACAGAACTCAACAGAAAGGAGTACTGAGAAGATCTGATTTTGCCTACAAAAATGAGTTCCTCATTTGGGATTTAGAGCTTTCTTTCAGGTTGGAAAGGACGGAACAGTCTCCTAAACTAAACGATACAACAGAAATGACTGAGGGGGCATCTATTAACACATTGTCAGCAGCATGCAGCAATCAAAACCACCGGTATTAGGTTGTATCAAAAAATGTGAATGCTGATGAAGAACCCGTGAAATCAATGGGGCTTACGTTAGTCACGTCTAAGTTGTCTCATTAATTTCAATGGTGCTTCATCAGGATTCACTTTCTTTATAGAATGTGGGTGTTATTTTGGCTTAGTTGGATATTATATGCAGAAAATAGTGAATAGTATGCTAGTAGGATGTATTGCTTCGTGCTTGCTTTAATTTTATGAAATATGTATTGTTTTTATGTTTTAATATATTAATAAAATATAAATATATATTAAAAAAGGATTCACTTTCTTTGGATACAACTCACTATTAAGAATGTACATGTCACTTCTAGTGTGCCTTGTACAGTATTCATCTTGCTTGTCTTGAAAGCAACCATGTGAAGTAGATAACTTGGTATTATTCCTATGTTATGATGAGAGATAATAATTTAGCTAGATCTCAGGATAATAAACTGAATCAAGCTAAAAACAAAACAGATTTTCCATTACTTTTTGTAGATCTGATTTTGTACACAGTGGCAATGGATTTTTCCATCTTGAATACTAGTAGTAAAAAGTGAATCAATTTCATCCTCTTATGTGACAGATAGCAAATGCTATTCCCCAAGTGTTATTGCCCAACACTCTTAACCTCTCTCTCTCTCTTTAGCACAGAAACAGAAAACAGTAAATTAATCATTAGCATGCAACACTGTAACACAGTGTTTCTCAAAGTGTGCTCCTGGGAGTCCTGGGGCTCCCCAAAACCCCTTCAGGGGCTCCACAAGCACACCACAAGTGGCCGCCATCTGCCCCCTGCCCAGATTGTTCCTCCTGCCTCCCCTGTCCAAGGCTCTCCTTGCTCATTCCCCTCCTGTTCCAGCTCTTCACTGGTATTCAGCATTGGGCTTGGCGCTGTGCCACTCTGCGTATGCTGCGAGGGTCCCCGAGATTCCACACATGTGCTGGCAGGGCTCCCTGAGACTCCTTTTTGGAGTGTAAAAGGCTCCTGAGAAGGAAATGTTTGAAAAGCATTGCTGTAAACATTCCTATGTTTCTTTGTGAGTACAGTACATACTTTAGAAGTTCCAGAGGAATAAAAACTTTTGGGTATTGAAGCCATGTAAAAGATTTTATTATAATTACAGAAAATCCAATGTTTCGCGCATTCTGTGATGAGCTTCTTCACGGAAAATGGGGTGCAGAAAGCACACTCAGATCTTGATGCAGGGAAAGACAGAGCTTAACTGAAAAGTGGCAAATAGCAGTTTAGAGTTCTTAAAGTGGCAGTGACCACAGCAGTAGGAAAACATGTTACTTCATTCTAATTAAGACTTGTTAAGAGGAATTGTAACTAACTTTGTAATGCTCTTAAAGGGGGGCACTTGTTATTGTGCCCGCCTTTATTGCTATTGACTGTTCCAAGTTCTTTTTTTCTATTGAAGTTATTTAATCGGTGTTTGTAGATTTCTATTGCTTCTCTGTTAAATCTTGGCAAGAAGGTGTTTGAAGCTGCCAGCACTTGTGTTTCTGATAAGTTGATGGGGTGTCTGGTGGAAATAGTGTGTTCCGCCACCGCTGATTTGTCTGGATGCATCAGCCTGCAATTCCTTTTGTGTTCCTCAATACGGATTGAAATGAACCTTTTGGTGGTTCCTATATATTGTGACCACACAAACATGGTATTCTATAGACCCCAGGTTGTCTTAATGGGGGTCTTTTGTCTTTAGCCGAGTGGAGATACTGTTTAATCTTTTTCGTTGGTTGGAAGATCGTCCTGATGTTTTCTTTCTTTAACAACCTACTGATCCGATCTGTTAGACAGTGTATACAAGGCAGCATAATGATGCTCCTCATAATAAGATTTTCCGTATTGTTTACTTTTTGATTGTATACCATTGCTTTATTAATCTGTTGCAAAGTATAACCATTAGCCTGGAATGCCTGTCTCAGATGGTCAAGCTCCCCCTTTAGATGTCCTGGTCCAGAAATATGAAGAGCCCTGGTAGTCAACGTCC
Source organism: Plestiodon gilberti rubricaudatus (assembly GCA_026170595.1). Classification (NCBI taxonomy): domain Eukaryota; kingdom Metazoa; phylum Chordata; class Lepidosauria; order Squamata; family Scincidae; genus Plestiodon; species Plestiodon gilberti. The sequence continues at coordinate 116,416,045 of JANXHW010000005.1, forward strand.
GTATAATTCCTCTTTTTTGCGCTGGGTGATGATTTGATGTACTGTGGAGATATCTATCTGTATGTGCTGTTTTACGGTATACCTGATGTCCTAGTGTACCATCTTCCTTCCTCCTGACTTGTACATCTAGGAACGGAAGGGCTTCTCCTTGTTCTTTCTCCAGTGTGAATTGGATCGAAGTATGAAAGTTGTTTAGGTGAGTCTGAAATTGGTCATCTGTCTATTCGTGGATGATGAATACATCAATTACATTCCTCCACCAGACAATAGGGCTGTTAATTGTTGTTCTTAGGGCTTCTGCTTCAAAAAATTCCATAAACCAGTTGGCTACTACTGGACTTTAGAGGGTTTCCCATAGCAACGCCTTACAGTTGTTCATAGACTCAGCCAGCGAGACTAAGGGAGCTAGAGAGGCTGCAGCACGTTTGTGCAGGTGTAGCCTCTCCAGCCTTGCATTTGATACTGCCGGCCAGCCAGCCAGGACGGACACGTCTGGCCGCCCGCCGCCCAGGTGTGTGTGTGTGCATGAGCGCGGTAACAAAGAAGAACACACACGCACCCCACCCACCCCCCGGTTGCTTTTTTTCCCCGGCTTGTGTCGAGCTTGGGTGGGGTGTCGAGCTCTGGAGGGAGTGCACTGCCGCTGCAGCACCGCCAAAATTTGGCGCCGCCGCGGCAGGAGTGCACCCCTCCAAGCTCGACACCCCTGCGCCTGGGGGTCCACCGCCCCCGCCCCCCCTAACGACGTCACTGTGCATACTCGTAGCAAAAAAAGGTTGCCAAACTCACAGGGATGCTACCCTAACCCTGCACACAATTTTCATTGCAAGTACAAATAGAACCAGGAAAGGGGCTCACTGCCAAGTCACAACACCTAACAACAGGCTTAGGGTGGAGTTTTAGCTGCAGCAGTGCCAGGCAATGCTTAACTATAACAGACATTGTCGTATGCTGATCTGAATATCATTGTGCCAAAAAGTTTATTGTAGTGCAGCAATATTAACCAGATCCACATATCACAATGGCCATGCTAGCTAAACATCAAATATTCACCATTGCTAAGAAATAATTCTAAAGACTTTTCCTAATCCTTCACCACCTTTGAGGAGGTGACTTAGGCAAAACTGGCTGTTACTGCAAAAAAAAAAAAAAAGGAAAAAAAAAAGAGCTACTCTATGCTGTTTCCAGAAATAAAATTGCCAGGTATCATATTAAGCAATTATTAAGGCACAAGGTTTTATCCACAATTTGTACATACAGTTCTCTCAATAACTGGCAAGCTGTTTCCTGTGATATGGGAAGTACGGTAGATTCCAGCTACCTGAGAACAGAAGGAAACATATGGAAGCTACACAGAAATTGAGCAAGCTGCATAGATTTAAAGCCACAGACTGGTTTCTCCTGTTTATGGTCTATATATAATCGCAGCATGAACATGTCATTTGCCTTCCAGTCCCCAGAAATATGCTACTTTCTGAATAAAATCTTGGTTTTCCAGAGTTTTGCATCCCACAGTTTTATCCTGTCTCCTTCTCTCGTCCTACTGAGACAACCCTGACAACCTCAGTAGATATATATAGGATCCAAAGTCCAGGATCCAAATTATGGTTCGATCAAACAGCATGGCTGGCTGCATCCCAGATGCAAGAAGCGCCCCAGGTGGAGGAATATACCTGATTTAATAGAAAAGTGTTCCCCATCCCTCGTGGGGTTTCCAACCAATCACCTTGGGTCGGCAAATACCTCACTTAACCAATTCTGAGGCCTTCACAAATGATGTCCTGTAAATTAATTTCACCTGGGCTCAGTTTCGCTTTTGCCCATCTTATCAGCTCTTTGGGCAGCTGAGTCACTTTCCCAAGGACTTCTGGAGTCAAACTGAAGGATTTATTTCTTCACACTTTTAACCCTGTGATTACTTCCTGTTGTGCATTGTAGCAGCCTGTCCATTTCAAAGCACTCTTAAGATCTTATCAACACAGACATTACTTTTCACAGCAGCTGTAGTCAGAATATCAAAACCTACATACTTCAAAGCATTGTACCAGGAATCCCACATACTGGTGCCTTTGATCACCACATTCCCCAAAAGTTGAAAACACTCCATCTAGATCTATAGGCCTTTTGGTGACATAAGGCAGAGGGAGGCAAACCCTACCCTCTTAGCACTTACCTTGCTCCTGGTACAGTTTCTTCAAACATGGAAGTGTGGGACTTCCAGTTTGATTTAATTATTAATGCCAGGTCTGCACAAGATGCGACTTTCTAAGCTGAACCCAGCCTACTGGCCATATATGACAGACAACCATGGTCTCAAACTTCCTGGTTTTGATGCCTGTTTGCAAAAATAGAGGAATAATAATTTGGTAGGCCATAACATACGGCTGGTGGTATGTGTTCAACAAGGTCAGACACAAATTGTGCTGGTGAGGCTTGTTTTCAAATTCCCTTGTTGAAAGTTTAAGGAATGTCACTCATGCATGTGTGTGCACATGCACACAGACGCACACGCATACACAGGGCCTGTTCAGACATTGTGCAAAGTCAGGATTCAATCCTGACTTCACACAACATCCTTCAGCCTCAAGAATGGCCACTTCCCCCCTACCTTCCATGTGTAAGAGGAAGATTAATTCTACTTCCAATTGTGGTTCAGAAGAAGCCAGGATCTGAACCTGAGATCCTAAAGCAGGACCTGAACCTGAGATCTGGTTTATTCTGAAACTGTGGTTAAAATAAGCCAGGATGGATGTGATCAATGTCACGGCCAATGCTGACCTCTTATAAACCACAGTCAGAAGTAGAATTATTCCTTCCCTCGGGTCAGGAGAGGAGGGGAGAATGTACATTCTCAAGGCTAGGGAACATTGCATGAAGCCAGGATTAAATCCTGGCTTTGCATGACCTCTAAACCAGCCCATAAGCAAGGCTTATCCTCATGCAGCAAGATTTCTACTGGCATTCCACCTGGCCGATAGATACCACTGCTTTTGAAAGTCTGAGATACCACTGCAGGATTAGGGCTTGAATGATGGGAACAGTGAAGAAGGAAAATAATATTCTTTAAGGATATTAATTGTTTTATTTTCCATACACAGCAAAAGCCTTAAAGGAAAGGTCATACTGCACTACTATGAACTACAAAACCCAAAAAAGCAGAGGTGGCATAGCCTCATCAACAGTACAGGAACATTAACAAGGTATCCACCAGATGTAAGATGTTGAGTTAATCATGAGCTGTTGGCTATCTTTTCCTTTCAGCCACTGTGATGTCACAGCAGCTGAGCCCCCAACAACAACCACTCAAACACATTTAGTAGTGATGTATTACATTCTGGGAAGGCCATGAGTTGACTGCAGTAGCTTACACAACCCTCAGTGAGAATGTCTTATCTGTACCAGTTGATGAATAGACTTTCAAAAGCAGACAACTGATATCAATTTTCTTATGCTGAAATGAGAGAGAAGATACACCCATACTAATTATAGCGATAACAAACCAAGAAACCTTGTCACGTATATCAAGTCATGATCTCTAAATACTAAATTTCAGACTGAAGATAAATAACAAATGAGCCACAGCACATCCCCAGGAACCTATCTTCTAGAACATGGTGCTGGCGTCACGTCAGGATATGCTCAAAAATCCTTTATTTCAATTACATCTAACTAAGTTCATGAAAATCCACAGGGTGGCAGTAATTCAAGTAAGCAGTACTAGAGTCGGATGCAAAACACCTTTTCTGTAAGGTCTATGACTGCTGAGGTGGTATTATGGCCTGTGTTCCTGCTGCTGTTGATAGTAGTCTATTTGATTTAGACCTGTTTTTAATTTGTTTTTATGCCTGTTTTTATAGTTTTTGTTATTTATTTTCTATTGGAAGCTATCTCAAGTTGTGAAGAGGTGGAGTATAGTAAGGTTGCCAACACTCAAGGATTGGCCTGGAATCTCCAAGAATCAGCATCCAGGATGGTGTAGTGGTTTGGGAGTCGGGCTTAGACCTGGAAGATCCAGGTTCAAATCCCCGCTCAGCCACGAAGCTTCCTGGGTGACCTTGTGCCAGTCACTATCTCTCAGCCCCACCTACCTCACAGGGTGGTTGTGAGGACAAAAAGGAGGGGAGGAAATATGTACACCACTCTGAGCTCCTTGGAGGAATAAAAATGTGAAAAATAAATAAAAATGTGAAAAATAAATAAAAAGAAATTCCAGGTGAGTACTGAAAGCAACCTTGGAGACTTTAATAGGGCCTCCTTGACTAACAGTGCAATCCTACCTACACTTCCGGCGGTGGAGCGAGTGCTCCGTTGCCAGAAGCCATCGCGAACACGCCGTAAAGCACGTTTGCGATGACTCGGAAGTGAGGCCAGCCACCCTAAATCTGCTGCCAGGACATCCCCATGGCCGCCGAAGAAAGCTAAGAGATTCCCCGGTGGGCGCAAGGGCGGTCCAGGTGGCGAGAGAGGGGGGCCATTGGCTGAGCCGGCCCGGGAGGGGACGGGGATGGCAGCCGCCATATCCCCGTATCCCGCCAGGCCGGCTCGGCCATTACACGGCCTCCTCTTACTTCCGCCAGCTATTTAGCTGGTGGAAATCCGAGGAGGCCCATCGGGTCGTCCCCGGTTTACACCATGGGAAAGGGACGAATGTCCCCTTTCCCCGAGTAGACCTCCGGGCCAAGAACAGGGATAGGATCCGGCGGGCAGCCCTGGGCCACCCAACGGATCCTTAGTTAGGATTTATTTATTTTTATTTATTTTGCACATTTTTATACCACTCTTCCTCCAAGGAGCTCAGGGCGGTGTACATGGTTCCTTCCCTCCTTTCGTCCTCACAACAACCCTGTGAGATAGGTGAGGCTGAGAGACAGTGACTGGCCCAAGGTCACCCAGGAAGCTTCGTGGCTGAGCAGGGATTTGAACCTGGATCTTCCAGGTCTAAGTCCAACACCCGAACCACTACACCATTTGCGCTGTGAATGACAGTACTGTCATGTGGAGTGGGGTGGGGAACTTCCAGGAACAGCTTCAGTCAGAATTGGCAACCTTAGGTATGTGTGTTTTAAATAATTTAAATAATTTAAATACTGTAAAACACTTATATCCCAGAACGCTCATGGGTTCTGAGCTGTCTGTGACAGATCAGGAGATCTTGGGGTACTGGTGGACAGGTCGATGAAAGTGTCGACCCAGTGTGCAGCGGCTGTGAAGAAGGCCAATTTCATGCTTGGGATCATTAAAAAAGATATTGAGAATAAAACGGCCAATATTATTATGCCATTGTACAAATCGATGGTAAGGCCGCATCTGGAGTATTGCGTCCAGTTCTGGTCTCCGCATCTCAAAAAGGATATAGTGGAACTGGAAAAGGTGCAGAAGAGAGCAACCAAAATGATTAGTGGGCTGGGGCATCTACCTTACGAGGAAAGGTTACTGCGTTTGGGGCTCTTCTGTCTAGAAAAAAGGCGGTTGAGGGGGGACATGATTGAGACGTATAAAATTATGCATGGGATGGAGAGAGTGGATAGAGAGTAGTTCTTTTCCCTCTCACACAACACTAGAACTAGGGGACATCCACTCAAATTGAGTGGAGGGAGGATTAAAACAGACAAAAGAAAATATTTTTTTTACCCAGCGTGTAATTGGTTTGTGGAACTCCTTGCCACAGGAGGTGGTGATGGCACCTGGCCTGGATGCCTTTAAAAGGGGATTGGACAGATTTATGGAGGAAAATTCCATCACAGCTTACAAGCCATGATGGGGATAAGCAACCTCCTGGTTGTAGGAGTAGGTTTTCTTTGTGCCAGGTGCAAGGGAGTGGCAACAGGAAACAGGTTATCTTGTTGGCTTTGTGCTCCCTGAGGCATCTGGTGGGGCCACTGTGTGATACAGGAAGCTGGACAAGATGGACTTTTGGCCTGATCCAGCAGGGCTCTTCTTATGTTCTTATGTTCACCACAGCTTAAGGTAGCATCCAACAGAAAACAAACAATAAAAGCAGTTAAATAGCCATAAACACAAATTTAAAACAACCATAAAACAAATACAATTGTCACGGAGGCGGGTTTCTTCCTCCCCCCCCCCTTGTTGCATCTTCACAAGGGAATGCTGTTTTGAAGTGGGGATGATGGGTCTTGGGAAGATCTGGATGCTTTGTAATGTGAAAATCTTTTCACATTACATAATATTCCATTTGAAATAAAAGTGTGAAACTATTTGAAGTTAGCCAAAGCACCAGGGGTCTGTCTAGTTAGAATAAAACTGACAAGAGAGGAAACATTACTGCCTGGGAAGGGAGTGATTTTCACACATGGCCGTTATCAAGCTTATCTGATGAGCCAGACTTTGCAAGGACAGTCAGGATATGTCAGATCTGCTTGTATTGCTGAATTTTAGGAAGATTTCAGTGCAATGCTGTTCACGGTTGCTCAGAAGTAAGTCTCACTTTGTTCCCTGGGACATTCTCCTTGGTGTGTATCGAACTGCAGCCTTTGGCAATGACAACATGCACTGGTCTGTCAAAGAATTATAAAGAACTTTTTTTTTTAAGTGTTCCCCTGACTTTTAATCACTCGATAGGTGTCCTTCCTTCAGGATCCTTGCAGGAGACATTGTTTCTCTGAACATTTAATTACCAAAAAAAGCCAACCATTGTTAGAGGGAATGGACATAGTCCATATAAAAAAAACCAAAAACAAATCTGGGAATCTAGACTACAGAACAGTCATTACATTAGCACCCCGGACAGTGGTGTCGTCCGCAGTGAGGGCCTTCGGGTGGTGGCCCCCAGGGTGTTGGGATCAGGCCCCAGGCAGCGGGGGGGGGGGGGCAACGGCGGCCATCAGCGTGTTTGGCCGTCCCGCCCACTCTGCACCTCTGAGTGAGCGATAACGGCTGCCGTTACGTCACTTCCGGCATGGGGTGGAGGTGGTCATAGGAACGCTACTGACCCTGGAGCAACGTAGCTTTAAAAACTGAACAAATTCAAATTCAAAATTCAGATTTAAGACATTTAAAAATATATTTTTTTTCAATGTACACAAATGATATCAAATACTGTATAAAATTTAAAATAGACTGGCATGAATTTTGAATTGAGTTTCAGCTGCCTATGGGTCTCACTGCATAGAGCAGGGGTGGCCAACCTTCCACCATTAGGGCTACTGTGTTCTTAAGAGTTGTGTACAAGACAGAATCTTGGCAGCTGCAAGTGCTGATGGTGCTGCTAAAGCAGCTGCACCTGCTGAAATGCCCTCACCTAGACAACCATTTAAAGGGCCAGCATTCATGTTGAAAGGTTGGCCACCACTGGCATAGAGCCAGCAATCGGTGTAGGAATAGCCAAGCAACTCCTTTGGTCCAGTGAGATGGAGAACAGTGATATCGCACAATGCGTGTCCAAGCTTGTGGGATGTAGAGGGAGACAGAAATGTGGAAAACGTTTTCAAGGAGTGAAAGCACGGAATTGTTTCCACCATTTTGTAATTGGTTTTGTTCTATTCAGAGTGGAAAAGTAATTGTCTATAAAGAGAAAAAAAAACAGATGGCATCCAAAGTAATGCCTCCATCAATGGAAGCTCCCTCCAAGAACAGAAAGCGCATTCTGGTGGCACAAGAGGCCCTTTGTGCAAGCAGAATGTTCCCTTCTGTTCTTGGAGGGAGCTTCTGTTCACAGAGCGAGTTTCCTTCTTAAGCCCGAGGCACACCGCCCACGTTTTCCGTGCATCGCGCACGTCGCTCAGGCTGCGTTGCCTCACGCGAGCCACGCGAGGGGGCTGGATGGGACGTAACCATGTTCCACCAGATCACAGCCATGCCGTGAGGGTTGCAGGAGGAGGAGGCGGAGCGAGCAAGCGGGGGGGAGGGGGGAGAGAAGAGGCCAGGACTAGTGAGGGGACCTACACAGAAGAGAAACGTGTCTGTACTCATGTGTTTGTTTACTAAAGCCACAATATTAAATGGCAGTAACTACAGAAAACCAGCAGAGCGGGGGGGGGGGGGAGGAAATCAGCAAATGACAGCAAACACTGCTAGACGCATTGGAGAACAGGATGGAGATTGCTGGCTGCCCCAGGCACATGTTTCAACACTGTATTTCTGGATTGTCAAAAACCCTTCCAAGTGACAAAGGTTTGAAAACAGCACTCGTAGTTACTCCAAGTGGGGAGAAAAATGGCTGCTTCACCAAGACATTCTGCCCCCTCTTTCCCTTTGATTGACTTCGGCTTCCTTCCCTTTGATTGGCTCCGGCTGCTCTGTGTCCCACCCCCAGGGGGCTGGAACACGGACGGAACGCGAAAAACGTTCCAAAAGCTGGGTTTGAGCGAGGAGAGGCGTCAACGCAGACGTGCCTCCTGGCAGCTGCCGCCAGACCCCAGCGTTTGGCCTGGAGGCATGTCACATCAGAGGTTGCCGGACGCAACCTCCGCGACGCACATAAAACGTGTGTGGTGTGCCTCGGGCTTTACTCTGACTGCCACTCAAAGTGTCCTTTTGCCTAGTGTGGAGCCCACTGCCATTGTTGCAACCCATCATGGTTGAGCATGTCAAGCAGCAGCTCAACTCTGAGCTGAAGCAACTCGGTGATGACATCATTGCTGGGTGCAAAAGCCTACAGGCTGGGCCACAGTAGCGGGAAGGGGTGGAGTCATGCTAAGAGTAGGGGTATAAGAGTGGGCAGGGAAGACAGAGAAGGGAGGCAAGATAGAGGACAAGAGAGAGATGGAGGAGGAGGAGCAGGCAAAGAAGAGAAGGCAGATGAGAGTCAGAGAAAAAGGGGACAAGGAAATGAGAGGCAGAAGAGGAGAAGGCGAGGAACGGAAGAGGGGATGAGGAAGCAAGAGACAGAGAAGGAGGAGACGAGGGAGCGAGAGGTGGAGAGGAGGAAAACAAAGAAGGATCTGAAGGAAGGTGAGAAGCATGGGAGACAGAGTGAGGAAGAGACACAGGGGAACAGGCAGAGATGGGGCAAAGACAGCAAAAGGGGAAGGAGCAACAGTGAGAGGCCTGGGAAAGAAAAGGAGAGGGGGCAGGAGAGGCAATGACAGGCAAGGACCAGGAGGAGGAAACTGGAGAGAGTCCCAACAGAGGAGAGAAGCAAGGGGCAAAAGGAAGTGGGGTGCGGCAACAGGGGCCTGTAGATGTGAAAGGGGGCACAAATACTTTACTGCCCAGGTACGACTCGTCAGTAGGGTGGGGCTACTGGGCCATAGCCCACCCCCTGCCACCTGATGCCCCACTTGGCCCCCAAGCTCTTATAGCCACCTGGGGCGGCCTTAAGCTATACCCAAGCCCAGCTGGATGATGCAGCTCTGTGTAAGGGGCCTGATCGAGGAGGGTGACGGCTGGGAGAGCCCCCCAACTAGACCAGATATGTCCTTCCCTAGCCCCAGCAATGTAGAACTTCCCCCCCCCAGAGGAGGCAGAGTGCAGGGAGCAGGCTACCCATAATTATTGGAGTTGGTAAATTTTAGCCCCCAAAAGGGAAGTTCAGAAGGTTATCTTCCTGAAGCGGCTCAGCCCAGGAAACGGAAAATGAAGGTTTCTGAAGGAGATAGACAGAGAGACAGACAAATAGGTATCAGTGACTGTAGATTGTAACAACATTGTAAGATGGCATTTAAGTAGTGCATTTTAGAAGTACAACATATGCCAGCAGTACTACCTACGTAAAATGCCATGAACCCTTACAAAAACACCTTTCTTGTTCTGGAAATCCTCACTGTGATCCCTTTTGTAGCTATTTACTTTATTGTCTGACAGAAGATGGATAAAAAGATGGAACTCACAAGTTATGTCTTAGTTTTTATCAGTTACAACACTAGATTCCAACTGAGATTCGCAAGCTGAAATATTTTAGTAAGTTTTTTTTTCCAGCTGTGTAAAAGATTATTGTATTGTCTAACATCTGAAATAACAGAATGATCAACAGCAGTGGTCACTGGGGTATCACAACAGGAAGGAAATGCTAGGAAGAGGCAGTCACCACTGACCTGTAACCAAGGGAGAGAGGAGCCCCATGGGGAGATATAGGGAGATATAGATACTTGGGGGAGATATACGGCAGTGATGGTGACAGGGAGTGGCTGGAGTCAGCACTGGGCAGGTGTATGGCTACTAACTGGTTAGGAGTGCAGGCTAGGAGCAGTGGCGTCGCTATAACAGGGATGGGGGGAGCAAATGCCCCTGGAGGAGGAGGAGCCACGGCAGAATTCTGGAGCTCCAGAGCTGTTTTTTTGCAGCCAAAGGGCTGCGTGAGTAGCCTAAAATTGGTGCGTTTGTGTGTCCCTCCCACCACCTTGGGTCCTAGAAGGCTTCAAATGAAGTCTTCCGGGAGTGCAGGGGGTGGGGCGATGACGCGAAACACATCATCATCATCCCCCCACGTGACAGGGCTAGCGACGCAACTGACTAGGAGTACCCATGGGTGCAGGCACTGATGTTATCAGCCCAATCCAGCCAATTTGAAGCAATACACCTGTACCATGCTTACTCCAGATACCACTGACTCCATCACACCCACCTTGTGTTTCTCTTCTCTCAGCCTTAATCGCTGCTCCGCAGCCTCAGACTCTTGCCTACCCACTGCACAAATACTGGCCAGTGCTAATCAAAAAACAGAAAAATGAAAACAAGGATATATTTTCAGTTCAACTGCAAGTCTAAATTTGCTATACAAAGTTAAACCCCCAATATCTAATTGATTTATTTAGGAGAGTCATCAACTAACATTTTGACAATTTTAAAATATGTTCCTGAAATTGTGCAGCCAGAGCTAAATTCCTGATTCACGGACTGGATTACACTGACTGCTACACATCTTAAGGCATGACTATGGCTTCTTAGAACCTATAGCAGCTAGAATTGCCAACTGACAAGGAATAAAACTAGTCTACCCTGCTCTTGTGCCTTCAACAGCCGTGATGTACAGAAATCAGCAGGTAACACTTTTCACAACATGGAGATTAACATTATCATCTATCTATTCGGAACATTAGACTACTACTGAAGACACAGCTACTATGGTCAACTGAAAGGTTGGCTACCCTAGTAGCATCCCATATCCTCCCAAGAGTGGATGTACTCAAACTTCTTTCTCCCCCAAATCTCTTGCATCTGTTTTGCCCCAAAACCTACCCATCCAAGCCCCCCTCCTGACACACACACACACATCTTGCTGAGCTCTCTCTGCCATCCCTCTCTGTAATAAACCCCATTTAGTGTGCATTTTTATCAACTATGCCTCCAAACCCTCCCACATAACCTCCTTGGGGTTTGGGGGAGGGGCCCTTAAAAAGAGAAATTAAAATATTTAGTACAAAAACATTCAGTTTCAAGAACTGTGCATGTTTATTTTTATTGCATTTTAATTTTGCAACACACTGTGACATTTTCTCTCTACAATCACCATTAATACTCCATCATTTGGAGCTGTAAAATGCAGCACCTTCCTTTGATCAGTGACTATTCTAGTGTGCTTTATTTCACCACATGCCCTTCCTGTTTGAGATCTCTACTGATGTCAGCCATTGTTCAGGCTGCATGCATTAGCCATTACTTTGGCAACAGTCAAGGTGATGCTGACTCACTCCCCTAGCTCTTCCCCCCCCCCTCATCCGCTGCTGCTCCCTGCCTCCACTTCCTCCAGATGCCTTCAAATTCATAATCTTCCTGTCACTTGTAAAGCTGCACTACCTCTCTTTACAAATGGCATGCAAGGGGGGGGGGGATCAATTGCAGTCTTTATACCATTCTACACTATCACATTTCTTATTCCTGCATGCACTGTACATTAGCAGTCCTTTGCTGTTTAGGTTTTTGCTGGAAGTCTCAGGGAAACTTCACATAGGTCCCCAGGATTCCACCATGGGTCGGCCATATACAATATTTTCTATAACGTTTGAAAAGCATTTGCATTTCTGAAAGTGCAGTGTAAACATGTACCCCAGGCACCACAAAAAATAAGTAGATCAAGTATGTACAGATAAAAAGGAGTCTTGTGGCATCTTAAAAGACAGATTTATTATAATACAGTTGGACCTCACTATCCGCGGGGGATCCATTCTAGATCCACCCACCCCCACAGATAGCAAAGATCCACGTATACCGGGGTTCGCTGTAAAACATGTAAAAGGGGGGAGGGTTGGGAAATGGTTTTTTTTTTTACCTTTTAGAGTGAAACCGCTGTGTTTTTGTTGTAAATATGCTGAAATCGCATTCCGGAAGCCTCTTCCGGGTCGCGCAACTCTGACTCCCCAAGTCGCCCCAGAATGCTTTGCCCTATCTGCATCATCCACTAGTGTGGACAGTGCATAGCACAATACAAGCACTCAAAAAAAACCCTACAAATTAGAAAGAACTTTGCAATTCTGTATGTGACTTTGGGTAGAAAAACGATTACTGGCTAATACCACAAGGAGCCAGTTTGGAAGTGCTCCTAAGAGTTTTATGAGGAACCATTACTGTATACCAGGGGTGCACAACTTCACAGTGCGTAGGGGCCGAAATGAATAGACTAAACTTCTTCGGGGCCGCAGATAGGTGTCGCGGGGGGCAAGGAACCATGATGTCACTTCCTCAGGAAGTGACATCACAGGGGGCGTGTCCATGAGCCAGAAAATCTCCGGAAATGCAACATATTAATAAATAAATAATGAGCCACCTGTGGCTCTTTAACATATAAAGTGCAGCTCTCGGAAATATGTTGGCTTCTTAATGCTTCTTAAATATTGTGGCTCTCAAACATCTGAAGTTTATCATATGTGGCTCTTACATGAAGCAAGTTTGGCCACCCCTGGTATATACCGTATATATACAGTGTATACTGTTCAGTACAATGGAACACTGGAAAGCACTCAAGTAAGAACTCTTCAAATAACCATTCAGTAGCAACTGCTTCTAGGATGCTTGCCGGGATCATTTAAATTCACTGTTAGTCTCCCATGTAGTCCCAGTTCATTGTAACCTTTGACTGTGCTGCTGCATTATTCCGTGCATCATGCACACAAAATCTGGCTACAATGAAGATGAGGCACTGAAGCCTTTTGACCTTGCCATGCTGCAGATTTTCATTGATAGAACAATGCAACTGCTTCTATCAGTTGCTAGTGTACAGGAACCGATGGGTGTCAAAATACATTTATGTTAGGAAAACTGTGATTGATCACAATTACTTGTTACTATGACAGTAAATACTGCATAATCATGTCACTTCAGAAACAACCAGCTCTTTCACAAAAAGCGTTTAAAAACCTCCAAGATTTCCATTTTTCTTTTAAAATGTACCGGTAGTTTCATTTCACAACTCATTTTGACAAGAGGATGATCCTCATGTCTATAAACACGTGAATCAAAGTGATTCGTAAATACAAATTACTTTTCCCACAAACCTGAGATTAGCAAATCTTTGAAAGCAGTTCTTCAATTGACTGGTTTACAGTGGACAGCAAAAAATTGGCTAGCAGCACCCAGCATACTGGTGTCACAAGCAGGGATGTGGGCTGCACCAGTTGCCACCCTCAGAGAGGGTAGCACCAACATCGCCTGCACCTCTGGTGCAGCCCAGCCACCTCACGCATTCCCGCAACAAGTGTGTTTTCGCTGCTGGCCAGTGAGAACACAAAGCACCAAAGGGTTACAGGGTGGGCAGACACCTGCCGAGCAGAGGCGGGCCTTCCACATATAAGCAATGCGGAATGCCTGGTAAGTTGGGGATAACACAACACTTCATTGCATCACCCTGAACCTTACTCTTCCAGGTAGGCACCACACTGGGTGTCACCCTCCCCAGCAATGCCACTGACGCAGCAGGCAATGAAAAAAGAAAAGGGGAGGAAATTTTCTACTGGGTGTGATTTAAAAAAAGTTTATTAAGATGTTTTAATCATCCCATATATGCCTTCCTCAAGGACACTTTCTCAGGAGAAATTCTCATTAAAACACCAGAAGTCTCTATCTGCTATCTATCTGGTTAATGACCATTTTCGTATCACATCTGCTCGGAGGTTTCCTTTGGTGAAGTTAGTTTAAATTAAAACACATTCACACAACTTTGCTGCTGCATGAATGTGTTGGTGGAATCAATGTGTGTTCCACAATGTGACAATAGCCCTGTGGTTTAAGAAGAAGTTAAGCAGGGGGGAAAGAGACAATGAACAATACTTCACACATAAAAGACAATTCATCCAAAATTACTTTTTAAAAGTTCTAGGGTGCACTCCAGCACTGCTGAAAGCAATAAGTTGGTTGAGGCAGCACAAAAAAAAAACTAGTTTATTTTATGTAGCTATAATTTGTCCAATCATCTGAATTAAGACCATCAACCACCATGTGCCATATTTCCGGTATGTGTTTTAAAAAAATTATATACCACCTTTCCTATGTTCAAGGCAGTGTACAATAAAAAAATAAAAAAATAATAAAACATATGAATAAGAAACATTAAAAGCAATTTAAATACACAAAGTTAAACAATATGGATAAAAATATGAACATAGCTCGGCTCCATGACAGTGTCCCCAGCCTTGATCATCCCCTCCCTGTTCTCAACCCTCTTCCAGACTTCTAGCATATGCTTCTAGACTGCACACTTTTTGAGGAGGTGCAATCAAAACACTTAGGTCCGATCCTGGCTAATATGAAAGGTTGGCTGGACCAGGAAAAGGTTCATTTTGTCTTATCTACAGAGGAGGTTGATATAGTGGGACTAGCAACCTCTAGCCTTAGAGGCAGTTCCAGCCCCAGGACTCTGTGGAAACTAAGATATTTATTGATCTTGCAGTTTGAAAGTTGAGAGCAAGAGCTCCTGCATAGGCTTACCATATCCAAAAGGGGGACAGAGTGCCAACCTTTAGGCTGCAATCCTATGCACACTTTCCTGGGAGTAAGCCCCATTGAATGCAATGGGACTTACTTCTGAGTAGACATGCATAGGATTGTGCTGTTAACCACTGAAATTTGGGCAGGTGCAGCTCATCATCATGGAAGGGTGCAACAAGCTGCATCTGCCCAAATTCCAAAGGTTAAAGGTAGGCACTCTGTCCCCCCTTGGATCTGGGAAGGCTACTAATACTAGGGTGCCCAGATTCAATAAGGGACAGGGTGCCTATGCTTTTAACTGTACTAAAGCTGTACTGTTTTACTGTTCTACTAATGTGTATATTTTCTTTAAGTTAAAAAAAAGTTAAAAATGTATTTTTAAAAAATACAGCAGAGTTCAACAAACTTTAAGGGTGCGGCTTATTATCAGGAGCGTCCTATACGCGGGACAATACAGTAATTCCCTCAAAATAGCTGCAATGTATGCTACATACCTACATGGGAATAAATCCTATTGAACTCAATGGGCCTTACTTCAGAGTAGACATGCCTATGATTGCACTGCAAACCATGTATTTGTTTCAGTTGCGTTTAGGCTTCAATTCCCTTTTACTCTGGCAACAGACTGGGATGTGGGGGCTCCACAGCCAACTGTCATTTCCCACACCTGTTTCAGGATGCATGGGTGTGCCTTAATACACATGTTCCAAAGCAGTTGCGGAAAACAATGCTTGGAATGACTTTGAATCATTTCCTTTTAACATGGACCTTCTAGGTATAAGTTTCCAGCCTCCCCCTTTTTGTTCTGCAGTTATTTGGGGGCAAGCTTTAGTTTCCCCAAAGAACCATTGTTTCTTGCGACAACTGCATTTGTAGCAGAGTTCAGTTCAAAGAGTAGCCACTGATGGTGTTTGCCATTTTTAAAAGGTATTCTACAAACAATTATCACAATCGCTAACGTTTTAGGTATCAAAATGTGTGCTGGGGTGCGTTATTGTCAGTTCCCCAAGTACTTGCATTGATTTTAACAGCATCTCACTCAGTCCTCCCTAAAGCTACAACTCTTTTCTACTACTCATTAAATCAACAGTGAAAGACCTAAAATCAGCAAAACAGCACCTGTCTTTTACTGTCATACTAATTGGCCTAGTTCTTTGAAAACATAAATGTAAGCAATTCTTTACTTCTTCCCAGAGAACATGCTTAAACCAAGGCAGCAAAGCAGGTAATGCTTTTCCTATTTACTGAATCCCAAATTCTTTATTGGGTCACGGATCACTCCATTTGTTTTTCTCCAGCACATACCAATCAGCACCAGATTATTCAAAACACTTAATTACTGGCTTTTAGTACAAACAGCCAAAACCAACACCAAAACAAAACCAGTAAGATATATTTCAAAGGTTGTTGTATAATTTGCCTTTAATAGCATATAGCAGCAGTTCTCAAACTGTGGGTCGCGACCCACCATTGAGAACTTTAGCTGTCCCTTGCCCCCTTAAGTGGCGGGGACAGCATGGTGGCGGCAATCTGGGGGATCACCACTGCAAAATTGCCAGAAACCACCCCTGCTGTACCGCACCTGCTGTACTTACCGGGACTTGGGGGAGCTTTGGGGAGGCTTGCGCAACCCTCTGCAGGCCTCCCCAATCTTTGGATCGCCGCAAAATGGCAATCTTCAGGTACTTCTGGAAGAGCCCAGAGATCGCCGTTTTGCGGCAATCAGAAGATTGGGGAGGCCTGCAGAGGGTTGTGCAGGCCTCCCCAAGCGTGTATAGCGTGGGCAGTTTCAGTGGCGGCAGTGGCGATCCCCTGGGATCGCCGCCGCTGCTGGCCCCACCCCCACAAACACTCAAAGTTCTCCCCACCTCATGCAATTGCAACTGCCAAGATTCCCGCCATCAGTAATTGCAGGTGCCAAGATTCTGTCTTCTACACAACTCTTAAGAACACAGAGGCCCTAATGGTGGAAGGTTGGCCAACCTATAGACTCTATAGCAGGAGTGGTCAACCTTCCACCATTAGGGCCTCTGCGTTCTTAAGAGTTGTGTAGAAGACAGAATCTTGGCAGCTGCAATTGCTGATGGTGCTGCTAAAGCAGCTGCATTTGCTGAAATGCCCTTACCTATACAACTATTAAAGGTCCAGGAGCATTCATGTTGAAAGGTTGGTCACCCCTGCTCTACTCCACTGTAGAAGTATAGGCAGGTGAGGAGTAAGAACTCTGAAATTAACCACTTCCTGTTGAAGATTTTCACCCATCACACTTGCATGCTGCATAGGATTACATGACCTTTTCCTAGTCAGACTTTGGTGCCATTAATAGATGTGTAACAGGAATAAATTCAATATGTGTAGGTGTACCCATCACTGCATCTCCAATGTTGGGAGTGCTGCATCTCTTGAATTTCTAGCTAACATTCACCTGCTAAACTCACACAAAAAAAGATGGCAACCCTAATACTGGAAGTGAACACAGGCACTTCCAAAGAAACTTAGAGAAACCCCGTTAGCATAAAAGCTGTGCAAGATCTCCCTATCACATTTTCAAATTCTGATAAGACTAATAAAGGTTCAATTCAGTCCCACTGACTCAGTGGTGATGACGACACTCCAACCAACATAGTTCTTTGCGTGACTTGTTCTGCCATTGATGGCACAAACCCAATTTCTGGTTGCAAATATACAACTAGAGCTGTTCCCTGGTTAAATAAATCATAGCTAGTTAGTCATGTGAACTCTGATTGATTAAATCTGCATAGATATTCATGTCATTAAAAGCAACAGTTCTGAAGAAAATTGTATTTTTGTTTTTTAGATGAAGCGTGCCATCATTGCAAGCATGCCATCTTAGCAAGCACCGGTTGGGTTCAGATGTAATGAAGCCCCAGTTTGGTTTGCTAAACCAGTCATTCTCACACTTTTTAGCACCAGGACCCACTTTTTAAAATGACACTCTATCAAGACTCACCTAGCTTTACGAGATGCTCAAACATTTATCTCCCTATATTTACACAGGCTTGCAAACTGCAGAAGCTCAGCTGTTTGCAGGATAATTAGCAGCTATCTGAAAGCTATTTTTTGAATAGCCTCAGGGCTTATGGCAATTACTTATCTGATCTTTCCATCAGAAATCAGGTCGCGACCCATCAAGTGGGTCGCGACCCATCAAGTGGGTCGCGACCCATCAAGTGGGTCCCGACCCACAGTTTGAGAAACACTGTGCTAAACTATGGTGTTCTATAACATCTGAACGTGAACCTGCCGATCTACCATGGTTTGTTTGGGGCTGACAAATCAGGATCTGAAATTATGGTTTGAAGCTGGTTTGCAGGTGTGTTAACTGAGGCTTGCCATTATGTCTGAATGTACAGGTGAGGTGACTGACAAACAACAGTTAAGGCCATTGCTCTGTCTCAAAAGAACTGCTGCACCATGGAAATGGGAGATGCTCTGTTTCAAGAGAATGTGGGAACTTGGAGACAGGAGTCAACTTGTGAAGTTCAGGCCAAAGCAGTTGGGAAACAAAAGCAAATAAGCAGCCCTAAACCATGGTTTCCCTGTTGTATGCCTGGAAGCTCAAACCATGGTGTGGGTTCTTAATATGGTCAATACAAACCACAGTTTCACCTTATGTCTGAACCCAGTCAGTATCCTAGAAGAGGAATTGCTATGAAAGAGAAAGGGAGAATTCTACAATGGTTCCTACCACCCACTGCTTTTTTAAAGTATTTGCTCAGATTATCTTTAATTTTTTAATCAACTTTACAATAATCTGGGCATTACTGAACAAACCAACTGATGGATCAATTAAAAGTTGCAGTTCCATCTACAATTCTGTAACTGATTTTATTGTCACAGGTTCCCCCAAGAAACAATGACAGCACAATCCTATGCATGTTGACATAGAAGTAAACCCCATCGTTTAATGGGGTTTACTTCCAAGAAAGCGCGTATAGGATTTTTCAGCCCGAGAATTCTACTTTTGTGAGAATGCTGAGAATAACTGCAAGAGAGCAACACAGAACTACCATTCCCAGAGTTCCCAGGAGGGAAGCAATGACACTTAAGATTGTAGTGCAGACATGCCCTGAAAACGTCATTCCCTGCTGTATATTACTATCAAACCCCAGTTATACAATCTCTATCAAATACACTGTTCTTTGCATCTTCTTAGAGTAACACATACATACAGTTTCCAGTTTCTTTATTATGTTTTATTATCTGTGCATCAAGCTTCACTACCCAGGTTGGTCCTAGAGATTCTTAAACATTTTTCATTGGACAGGATCTTAATTGGCTTCTCTCTCAATTCCCTATTTGATGACAGCATCACTCTCCGGAGCATATCTACCAAGTGATTTCTCCTGATCTTGTAGCTCAGAATTTTCAGAATGCTTTACTCTCACCTGGGCTACTGGGCCTGTTCCTGCCATCACTTATTTTATACTATCATCCCTTTACATTATAGTTTTTACATACTGTATTTTTAATTGCAATTCAGCTCTATTTCTCTTTCATTGTGCAGACATATTTCTGTCATATTTGTAGGCGTAAATGCAGTGTGATTGAATAGTTCCTATAGCTAGGTCAGGTGACACGAAGCAAATACTGTACAAACTGCACTTATTAAATTTTGCTAAAGGGCTTCACCGATGCAACGAGCATGAAAATGAGCGAACTCAGGAAGATAGTGGAGGACAGGAAGGCCTGGTGGGATGTGGTTCATGGGATCACGAAGGGTCGCTTAACGACTGAACAACAACAACAAAGGGCTTCAACAAACGAACAAGCAAAAACACAATACATTTTGTTTATACCGAGTTATACTTAGCAGCATAGTTTTACAAAACAAGGAAAATAACTATGTGTAAAAAATTCACCTTGGGGATGATTCAGCAGAAATTAAGCACTTTGAAGCCTCATTTATTTCAATGGAAGAAATGTAAGCTTGTACCTAACTGTTCCATTGAAATAAATGGTCCTGAAAAGGCACCATTTCCACAGGATTGTGTCCCTTATATTTTGCCTGCTCTGTTTATCTTAAGAAAATGTTTCATTAAGTTAGTCTTAACAAAAGAAATTGTGTTGTTAAATTTGTTAATTTATACATGAAATATCATGTTCGGGTCACAAATGAACATTACATGAATATATTTCCTCAACCTGAACATATTTCAGAATTTGACTAATAGGAGACTACTGCTTACATATGCCCTTGCACTGGGGTTATGCATTATCTGAATATAAACTTTTCTTTGTTTCTCTTCTTCAAAAACAAATTGACAGCTCAATGACATGCAAAGATTGGATATAAATGTTAATGGTATGTGATAAAAAAAAATTACGAACAAATTTCCCATGTTACCGTAGATAAACTTGGTGGCCCCAGATGACACACATCTTTCTGGGTTGGTACAGAAATTAAGATGAAAATATGGTGGATTGATCTAACAGGTAAAAACAGGCATATAAATCACTTCAAAATGTTTCAACATATACAGCACTGATATTTTCTGAGGTTTATATTGTTATAAAACGAGTAAAGAATTTTTAAGCTTAAATTTTCATCATATTCCTCTTTAAATATCTCTTTCTGGATTAAAACCAAGCCATCCAGACTGCAATAAGTAACTGTTTGCATCAATTACTGTATCAGAAAGCTGGAAGTTGCATCTCTTCAAGAGGAAGCAATGGCTGTGTATTGCTGGGATTTTAATCAGCAGCAGGTTTAAAATATCACATCCATAATCTATTCTTAAGCATCTTCTGGGGTCAGTGCTGATCCCTGAATCCTGTGATAAATCACGCTTCACGATTTCTGTCTCAGACAAACACATTTCCAGGAGAACTGTACTTGGCCTATACCATGAAAGGATTTGTTTCCCATTTCTTATAACTCTTAGCAGACCAAGGGCATCACTGGAGGCCTTGAGGCATGTTTTTCCTTCCCCTTTTTTTAATGCAGAGGGCATGCAGTGAAAAGCAAGGATGGTGGCAGACGGATGGTGGCAGAAGGGGGGGGGAGGGAAGGAAGGAAGAGGACAAGAACAGTAAATTTTCCAAAGCTAGCTCACCTCTCTCAGCTGTTCCAGCTCCTGTTTAAGGACATCGTATTCCACTTCCAGCTCATCGTACTGCTGCTTGAGGGTGAGCTTTTCTTCCAGGACCACCAGCCCATATTCAGCAGCCTGGATCTTTTCGTGGGTCGTTTCTGTGAGCTCTTTGGTCAGCCGCTCAATCTCGGATTTATAATGATCCACAGTCTCCAAGACCTCTTCCGCAGCCATAGCCTTCGGCGGGGGGCGAGAGCAAGCAGGCTGGAGAGGCGGCAGGGCGATGCTGGGAGGGGACGGGCGGAGGCAGGCGCAGCGGCGGCCGCTTCTGCTCCCTGGGATGCTCCCGCGAAGCAGGCGGCTACATCAGCTGCAGGCCAGAGGGATGCGCCAGCAGGAAGCGGGCAGGAGGGGAAGGGAGGCGGACGCCCTCCGCGGCTGCTGCACCATTTGTCCTTCCTTCGGCTGGTCAGCCCGACATCGCTAGCGCTGGACGGCGAGGAGGAGAAGGCGGGGGGGGGCTGGGGGGCTCCCCCCCTCTCGTTCCCGGGCTGCTTATTCAGAGGCGCCGGTCCGCCATGTCTCCAGGGCAGCTCCACTGCAGTCCCTCAACTCTCCACCTGCTCCCCTGTCTGGGCTGCAGCCCGGGGGGGGGGGGGGAGAGAACAAACAGAGAACAAAATGAATGAACTGCCCCGGCTGCAGATGCTGCTGCGGGACTCCCGGCCCCCCTGGAAGCAAACGGCAGCGGGCGGAAGGGGCGAGAGGACAGCGAGCGGCGTTACCATAGCAGAGAAGCTCCCGGCGGGCGCCTCGCCCGGCTTCTCCCGCCTCTCTCCCTCCACACCCCTCCCAGCGGCTGGGAAGAAGGACTGGCGGGGAGGTGGCAGCAGCAGAGCATCTCTCTTCCTTCCCGCGCTCCAGGACGGAGGGCGGGGAGGAGCAGGGGCTACGGGCGAGCCTGGCGCCCCCGCCTCGCTTCCCGCACCTGCCGCTCCACCGAAGGAGGGAAGAAACGCACCGAGATGGCGCTGAGCCGTCGGGGCTTCTGCTGCAGAAAAGAGTCGTCCTTCAAGGCCCGATTTCAGCCTAGTGGGCGTCTCTTCGTTCCTAGAGGCCACGAGCCGCCCTCACCCACGACGGCTTCGGTCTCGGGCTGGTAATCCAGGCAGCGCGAGAGAGGAAGCGCTGCACCTGCAAGACACCCTCGGATTAATCTCACCCCAGGCAAAACTCTCCAGCTCTGAGGGTTGCTTTCAATCCCATTCAATCCTTGAAGTACAGTACGTGATGTCATAATCGAGAAGCCTGCTCTGAGCATCATTTGCACCAAGGCCCACCTCATCACACAAGACCTTTTTCTTCCAACAGGGACATAAGAGGGGCTATTTATTAATATTGCATCTTTTTTTCCATCATGGAGCTTAGCTATACATGGGGTAATGTATACCCCATACAGGTAATCACCCATCCATGTATTCACCTGACCTTTAGCAAGATGACTGTGTAATGTCCCCTCAGACCAGGCCGTAGGACCACAACTGTCCATTTTGTGGCACATCATGTTGGGTCATTATAATACATGTGTCTTGTACACAGCTTTTGCTACATCTGTATCAACCCCCCCCCCCCCACACACACACACACACACAGGATTATTACTGGTAAGCTTGCAGTTGCAGGGCTTTCATGTGGCTTTCAGGTGAGCCCTAATTTCAGTACTTGAGCATCATACACACTTGCCTTATGTATGTATATCCTGCCTTCTCGTACATGCCTTTAAAATACTTATACACTATACCACTTTTCAGCATCCCCAGCAATTCTGCCAAGTGTCCTGAAGTATAGCCCTCGGCCCATGTGTGTCACTGCCAATTCTATCAATGTTTCCTTGTCCATGCCACTTTTTGAATCACACATAGCCACCTTCCCACACATAGGTACACCCATATACAGTATGTACCCACCCACAGAGGCAGATAGTCAGGCTATGCACTATGGGAGAGAAGGAAGTGAACAAGAAATAAGATTTGGAAGGCTGGGGACTGCAGGCCAGGGAACTCATAATAAGCCATAGAGCCTCAACCCTGGCAGGGCTGGTGTTTTCAAGAGTTGCACAGGAAGGGCATTCAGTCAGCGATGGCGTCCATGGTCAGTGTTGCCCTAAGAAGCAATGAGGTTGGGGTGGAGCTGAATTTCACAAGATGATAGGAACTATCACGACACTAGAACTAGGGGACATCCACTCCAATTGAGTGGAGGGAGTATTAAAACAGACAAAAGAAAATATTTCTTTACCCAGCGTGTAATTGGTTTGTGGAACTCTTTGCCACAGGAGGTGGTGATGGCACCTGGCCTGGATGCCTTTAAAAGGGGATTGGACAGATTTATGGAGGAAAAGTCCATCACAGCTTACAAGCCATGATGGGGATAAGCAACCTCCTGGTTGTAGGAGTAGGTTTTCTTTGTGCCAGGTGCAAGGGAGTGGCGACAGGATACAAGTATCTTGTTGTCTTGTGCTCCCTGAGGCATCTGGTGGAGCAACTGTGTGATACAGGAAGCTGGACTAGGTGGGCCTTTGGCCTGATCCAGCAGGGCTCTTCTTATGTTCTAACTAAGCAGACAATTCTTACATAATGTTTTCCAGAATTCAGGGTATTTACAGCGCAATCCGACTTAACTTTTGTGCTGGTTTAACCAGCAGCGCACTGAGAACGGGAGGCCCCAGAAGAGGAATTCAAAGGGGATTTGAATCCCTTTTCCATTCTTGGGCCTCCCATTCTCGCTGCACCGCTGGTTAAACTGGCACAAAAGTTAAGTCAGATTGCACTGTTAGTGATTTCTTAAGGGACCTCTGAAGATCAGTTAAAAGATATAGGCACACAGTTGATTGTGAAAAGTTGTGTTAGTTTGGAGACAGACAATCATTTTTAAGAGAAAAAAAGTGGTTGAGTTTGGGAAAGGTTACATGTATTTCATTTTGTCCTCTGATGCATCTGGTATTACAGGTTTTGCAGGGCTGTGTTTTGTTTTGTTTTAAACACCACAAAAACCTGCAAACCTTACTTACCAGAAGCAAGAGTGAGCAAAATGCAGTGACCCCTCTTTCAGATTGCTTTTGACTCTGGGGGAAAAAACAACAACACTCTGATCATCTGGCTCCAGCCAGCCCTTGGTGGCTTTCACCTGGGTTCCCAACAGCACTATAACTATCTCTTCATAAAATACCATGTCACATACACAAACTCTAATTTTTCTTTCTGAGAGAGTGTATTCCCTCATCCAGATTCATGATATTCACTTTTAAATAGGCACGCTTTGCATAGCTGTATGCAAACCCAAAAACCTCAAGACCCCTAAATATATCTGCCATCATCTTTCTGCTGCACATTCAGTCTGCCCCTGTACTGTGAAGTAAAGCTGAAAAATTATGATGCTGCCTTAAGCCTTTTGTTTTTTTCAGGCATATTCAGCAGCAGGCATGGTACTGTCTGTGCTGTTAAAAATAGATGCTGAAACTACTCATTCCATCAGTTTGCTCAGTGA
The DNA here is from genome assembly GCA_026170595.1 of Plestiodon gilberti rubricaudatus. Taxonomy (NCBI): domain Eukaryota; kingdom Metazoa; phylum Chordata; class Lepidosauria; order Squamata; family Scincidae; genus Plestiodon; species Plestiodon gilberti. Next base: position 116,440,464 of record JANXHW010000005.1, read on the forward strand.
CATGGAGAAAAATATAACCTATTGAGTTCACTTGCTGCTTTGCAGGTTGCTATGGAATGATGGTCTGGTCCAATCACAGAGGAAACATGTTAGAAGCTCTGGTTTTCATAAAGTCAGTTTGGGAAACTAAGAAGTCTCACTCAGATCACCATTTTTGCCATTGACAGAAATATTTTAGTGTTTTCACTTCTTTGAACATTCTGTGCAAATGAACACAGCACAAGACTTGGAATATAGGATTTCTCTAGAGTCTATACGGAGGGTAAATGATGCTTACAGCATATTCACGTGGCAAATACCATAAGATTAGAAGGGGCAATGAGTCCCAACAGGGCAGGGAGGGGGAGGAACGGGGCAGAGACTGGGGCGGGTGGAGGCAATGGCTTCGCTGATATCCTATCCCCCTTCCTGGCCTTGATCTGCCTTTGCAGATCCATCCGGGCAGTGGCGTTGCTAGGGCGTGGCGGGGGCAGGGCACTGGGAGGGAGTGACGTGCCACTCGCGTCTTCAGCGGCTCAGTCGCTTCTAACTAGGCCAGGGCACTGGCGTCACTGGTGCATGGTGGGGGGCGGAGCGCATGGGGTGACGCGCCGGGAGGTGCCCGGAGGGAGTGAGGTGCCGGGGGTGACACGCCAGGAGTCCCGGCGCGTCACCCCCGCTACACTCACCCCCATCCCGGCGCGTAACTCCCAGAGCCAGCAAGCCAAGCTGCATCTTCCTTGGCGGCTCAGCTGCTTCTGAATAGGCCCAGCAAGGCTTCAAGCAGCACATGCACAACGCCGCTCGAAGCCTTGCCCAAACGAAGACCCAATAGCATCTTCGTTCAGCCCTCCTGAGGGCAAGGCTTCAAGCAGCATTGTGCACATGCACGAAGAATGCCACTTTTGGCCTAGTTAGAAGCTGTCGAGCCACTGAAGATGGCAAGCAGTTCATACCGGGGGACAGGGGGTGATGCAGCAGGAGGGGGTGAGGGGTGATGTGGCAGCAGGGGGGTGATGCACCTATGCGACCGACCTAACACCAGAGGTGACGCGCCAGCCAGTGATGCCACTGTACTCGGGCCAGGTAAAGCACTGGCACAGGTCCAAGTAGACCCAGCGGAGCAGTGAGGGCTTACCCCTGGGCAAGATAACAAATGTGCCTTTACCCAGAGGAGACCTCAGGGACTCCACACCCACACCGCGCGCGCGCGCACACGCGCACACACACACACACACACACACACACACACACACACAAGCTCTAGTGTCATGGCTACATTGGTGAGGGGGGAGAAGATGGGCTGCCCATCTTCTTTTTGACCCTGGCTTATTTCATCCTGGAAAGTACAGCTAGGCATTGCTCCAAAGTTGAACACCTGCAATTGAGGGTCCCAGTTTGATTGAAGGTCTGTTTCTTATGGTTTCTTCTAATGTTTTTCCTCTTCTACAAATTACCGGGGGTGTAAATATATTAATAGCTAGTAAATATATAAATAGACATAGTAAACATATATAAAGAAGCCCCCATGTTATCAGTGAGCATCGGTGTGGGCTGTGACTGCAGAACTGTGACTGTGACTACATGCACACTGGCTGTCAGAGCTCACCTACTGTGGAATCAGTGCTCCTAGCAATGAGAGGGGTGTACGCATGCTATCTGTTCTAGAGATTGTTAATTCTGCTTATATGTTATCAATAAAAGGATTTGCTTTACTCATTGGCATGTTTATTGCATCCAAATCCAAAAAGGACCCTTGCCCTTTAGCAATACAATTGTTCTTGGGTAATGAGATTGGTAGTGTTTAAGTTCCCCAGAGACTGCTAACAAAATTGCAACCAATTGTATAGTGCAGGGGTTCGCAACCTGTGGTTACGGGTACCCCTAGGGGTACGCGGACCACTTGCTGGGGGTACGCCAATCCCTGCCCCTTATCTGCCCCATCAGCAGCTAACTAAGTGTTAATTAACATGGATTTTAAATTGTAATTATTTTCATAGCCCTTCTGTCTCTCTGATTTTGGTTTTGGGCTTATTTTTGTACTTTGGAAAATGTACTTTGGTGAGGTGGGGGAGAGAGGAGCTGATTTTGGGAAGTGTGACTTGGAGAAAAAAGAGATCCTTGCATGTGTGTGTCTCTCTTTCTTTCTTTCTTTCTTTCTTTCTGTCTGTCTGTCTGTCTGTCTGTCTGTCTGTCTCTCTCTCTCTCTCTCTCTCTCTCTCTCTCTCACACACACACACACACACACACACACACAGAGTTAAAATAAGACATTTTTTCACATTTAAAATTGTTTTAGTACTTTTTTATTTAATATTAATTACCTAATTAATTAATTGATTAATCCAATTAACTAGTAGTTAATTAGCAGGGGGGTAATTCAGAAAATTGGACTGTGATAGGGGGTACCTGGGCCTCCAAAGGTTGGGAACCCCTGGTATAGTGTGTCAAAACCTGCACAACCTGACTAGAGATGTCAGCAGAATGGGCAGGTGGAGATCAAACATAAGTAACACACAAAAAAAAACAACAGTTCTATGATATTGCCTTCAGGTCTCTGAAAATACATTGTCTATGCCAGAGGTTCCAAACCTTTTTCTTCAGCATACCACTTTGGCACACCTCTGGCCCTCTGCGTACCACTGAACGTAAGTGCCGATTATGTCATTGGCACTTCTGGGTTCATGGCCATGCTGGAGCAAAGAAATCACCGGTAAGGCACGGGAGGGTGGGCCATTCCCTTTCCTTTGGAGTCCGCACAGTCGAGCTCTGCTGCCTAGTTCTGCTCAGGGGTGTAACGGCCTAAAGGGCCAGCCGCCGCATCCTATCCCATTACAGGGCTGCCCCAGGGCAGCCTGGGAGCACCTCAGGAGAATGGGACATTTGTCCCCTTCCCTGGCTGCAAGCTGCCCAGGGCCCTATGGGCCTCCTCGGATGTATGCCAGCTATGAAGCTGACGTACATCCGAGGTGGGGGAGTAAGGCTGGCCAGGCCTGGGAACAGCCACTGATATCCCCGCCCTCTCCCAGCCCGGGCCAGCCAATGGCTACTGCCCCATTCCATCCACCCCCTGCCCCTTCACCGACCAGTGCAGCATTTTCCAATACAGGAGTACATTCACAAGATTGCTACAGTCTAGCAGATTGGCTGAGGAAAGTAATCTCCAGTTAGCTTTCCCACATCAAAGCTATGGGAATCAGCTATATCAAGAGACTGATGAAGTGTTCTCACTGAGGAGTTATATGGAAACCTCTAAGCTGCTTGTAGCTGCACTTCGCTAAGCACATTTCACCCACCCTTGCTATGAGTAATGACAGTAAAGACTCTACTACATGCTTGTGTCTGCATGGGGAATAAACCTTTGCCATTAATATAAGACACTCTCTTTGTCAGTGAAGAATTGGGAAAGCAGCTGGAAATTCTTCAAATAGATTCACCCATCTACCTCTACTGTTTCAATCTTCCACCCTGAACTCTTATTTGCCGGAAGCAGCTGTTGCTTAAGCTCCGGGAAGAGCAGCACATCCATGGCAGACGCCATTTTGTTGCACATTGGTAAACGACTGATCTTGCATGACCTTGAATAAAGTGACATAGGTATTAATGAATGGCAACAACACATTTGCCATAATACAAGCAACAGTCCTACTAACCCAAAATGTTTTGTAAGTCACTTGGACTAAACATGCACTTAATTCAGCAGGCCTTTGAAATAGGATAGATTCACGTATGGGGAGCCCAGCTCCCACCACCCCCGCAGAGTCGTAACAAGGGTGGAGCGAAGGCAAGTAGTTCTGCAAGACTCCGTTACACTGGAGTCAGAGGCCCCTCCCCCTTGCTGTTGGAGCCATTCTGGCAGCAAAGGCAACACGCAAGACACTCCCCTGTTGCTGCTGGAATGGCTCCAACAGCAAGGGGGAGGGGCCACTGACTCCAGTGTAACGGAGTCTTGCAGAACTACTTGCCTCCACTCCACCCTTGTTTCACCTCTGACCCCCGTGACCATTACCTTTGTTTTTCTTCATAGACCTGGCACCAGGTCAGTGCGTTTCTTGCTTAACCAACATGCTATAAGCAGCATGCTGCTTATAAGACAAAGCAGGCAAGCAGCCTGCATGCTAGAGAGGCTCCATTACTCTCTACTATGCAGGCTGCTTGCCTGATTCGTTGCTATAAGCAGCATGCTGCTTATAGCGTTTTGGTTAAGCAAGACACACACTGATTTGGCACCAGCTCTATGAAGAAAAACGTAATAGGCGTGGGGGGGGCACAGGGGATAGCATTTCCCCTATCTGCGGGTTCCTAGTATCCACATGGGGGGCAGGAACCTATTCCCCACAGATACCAAGGCCTCAATGTATAGGATTGCAACCTCAGTCACTCAGTCTCCCAAAGTTATTTTTGGTTTAAAAAGTCAGAGAAAGATGCACATGTCTACATGATGTGTAATATGCCTACAATGGAAGACTTTTAATTACTGAGCTGCCCCCGTTTATTTGTTCACAGCATTGATCTACGGCCATCTGCCAATGCTGTCAAACTGGCTTAGAATGAAAACTACTAAAGCCAAAAACTACATAGACAGAAAAGACAAAGCCACAAAACAGCAGATTTCTCTCAGGCTGTTGATGACCTCTCCAGGTGCTCCCAGGCCTAGACTTCTGCTGCTCACTTTACCTCTCCAAAGGGCACACATGTTACTTGATCACCATTGCAGGTGAGGAGGGGGCTACCTCAGCTGATGCCCAGTTCAGCTTGATATTGCTTCTTTTCTGATAGGATCTGATCTTTCTTAGACAGCTTCACACATGGAATATGTATGTCTAGAGACAACTAGAGTACCCAAATAGACAATACGGACTTCGCACAGCCTCAGCCTCAAAATCTAATCAGAAGGCAAAATGGCAAAGTAAAATTACTATACAGTACAGGTGGGGCCCCATATCCACTGATTCGCTATCCACGGTTTCAGTTATCCATGGATCGTGGGGACCCCCCAGGCTTTTACTTTTTTCCTTAAAGAAACAGCGCTGAACCATAAGCTGTCGATCGAAAGGTCGGCAGTTCGATTCCCGCGACGGGGTGAGCGCTCGTTGCTTGGCCAGCTCCTGCCAACCTAGCAGTTCCAAAGCATGTCAATGTGAGTAGATAAATGGGTACCGCTTGCGGGAAGGTAAACAGCGCTCCGTGTTCCAGCTGCGGCAAGGAGAGTCATGCCGGCCACATGACCATGGAGGCGTCTTCGGACAACGCTGGCTCTTCGGCTTTGAAATGGAGATGAGCACCACACCTTAGAGTCGGACACGACTGGACTTAATTGTCAGGAGATACCTTTACCTTTACCTTTAGAACGAGACTAAGTCCTAGAGAGGTTCTGCAAGGTTAACAGAAACCTTGCAGAGCCTCTCTAGGACTTAGTCTCGTTCTACTTGCCTGCTATGGAGGCTGCTTCTCTGTTTGTTTTAAGGAAGAAACAAAGCTTGCTGAAAGAAAAATAAGAGCTGGGGGGGCAAGCATGCCTGCCTGCAGGGGAGGCAGGGTGGGGGTGCCCTCAGGAAACCATGGAGGGGGTGTTCACTCTTATCCATGGTTTCAAGTATCCACGGTGGGGCCTGGAACATATCCCCAGCGGATATGGGGGCCCACCTGTACAGTCAATTCTCTGCATCCACAGGTTCCTGGAAAACCCAGCTGATACCGAATCCACTGATACAGAATCATTGATCCTATGGTATCAATGGGATTGGGGGGAAGTCAAATTGGCACAATACCTTCAGAATGGCTGTGGGTAGCTTCAGAATGGCTGTGGGTAGCTTCAGAATGGCCGCGGATAGCTTCAGAATGGCCGCGGATAGCTTCAGAATGACCATGAATAGCTCTTCCACTACTGATGCATTTTCGCACCATCAGTACGGTAACAAATCACTGTCGCAAGATTCAAAATGGCCACCACAGACGCTGGAATCGCTTCAGAATGGCTGCGCAAGGCATTCTGGGCCTCAGAATTTGGGGCATCACTAGTGTCATTGACTACCATTTAAAATGGCTGCAGAGAGCTGTAGAATGGCCATGCAAGGCATTCTGGGGTGCTACTAGTGTAATTGACTACATTTAGAATGACTGAAAAGAGCTGTAGAATAGCCACTGATGCAGTGAATGACCATGAATGCAGTGAATAGCTTCAGGATGGCAACGGATACAGCAAATGGCCACTGGACAGGCCTCGGATAGCCAAGGACAGGCTGCAGATGGTGGGATGTGAGTTACACTCTTGTTCCCCGCGGATAAGCGAATCCATGGAAACAGAGTGTGTGGGTAGTGAGAATTTACTGTATTATGATTATTAAGAATATATTTATATACCACTTTCAACAAAAAGTAGTTCACAAAGTGGTTTACATAGCAAAATAATTGAGACTGGATGTCTGAATCAACATGCTTGCAAATCAGCCCAACTTCAGAACCTTGCAGCTTGTCAATAAAAAGACAAATCTCTGAATTTGTCTTTTTACTGACAAGCTGCAAGATTCTGAAGTTGGGCTGATTTGCAAGCATGTTGATAGCAATAAGCAGTCAGGGGACGGCAGCCATAAAGAACCTATGCAAGCAACACATGGGGCAGTGCCGGATTTAGACTTGGTGAGGCCCTAATCTATAAAGCTAGGAGGCCCTTTGTTAAAAAATTACACCAGAAGGTCTCACATTTGAAAACATATATGCCTTTTCATTATTTAATAGCAAGGCATCTAAAGTGAAAAATACAAATTATTTTCAAATGAATGCATTTACTGATTACATATTTATCATTTGGTTATGGCAGTCAATGCCATCGCAGGAGGCGTACTGTCATCTGATATTTTTTTTAGGCCCCTGTGGATTGTGCGGCTCCCTTGACCATTGGCGACGGCTCCCCATTACATTATGTTAATGCTTGCCAATAGGAATTGCACTGTTTTCCAAGAGGATTCTGTGGCACTCTGCAGCTCCCCTGGCTGGTTTCCATAGCTCCCCTTCTAGCATGCTAGGGTCACATTCTTTTTTTAGCTTCTAGCACGCTCGCCATGCTAGCAATCTTTCCTTTAACCTCTAAGGTATTAAACATGGCAGTCTCATGCACCAATAGGAAGGCTGTTTGTCTGCAAAGGAGCTTGGGAGATGTAATGCGAGGACGAGGAAATAAGAATGATCTTTCAACCGGGGCTTGTGTCAACAGGATATCAATTCATTCAAAACGGCTAAGGTGGTTTGCAGCACAGTTTGTCATCCTCTGATTCCGATTCCAGCTCTTGCAAATACTGTACATATTTAAAACCGCGAAAGCACCCTGAAGTAGGTTCGACACCATTTCGTTGAATGAATCCAGTCAGACGCATTCTAGAAGCATGCTAGAAGCATGCTAGAAACGTCATTTCTTGCTACTTTCTACTTGAAAAACAAAAGCAGCCTATATGACCTTTATAGACAGGGAAAATTTTGAAAACCACAGAGGGAGGGGGTGGGAGCAAGGCAGCAAAACTGAAGCTTGATCAAGGCAGTTATTTTTCTTCTTTCTTTGTCTCTGCTAATGGTTTTACATAAACGAAAATTATGATGCCAAATAAGGAATGAGATGTTGCATTGCTTGCAAACTGTATAAAACATGTCTTGAAAATAAATGAGTTGGACAAGAGGCTTGTTCAGAAACTGGAAATGATAGGAGAGAATGGTAAAAAAAAAAGGCATGTTGGTTTGCTGACCTTCTGTGACAGCTATTTGATAGCCTCAGATGTCAATATACAGCAAGATGGAGGACACAGGGGCTCAGACACATATGTTCCACAGAAGGAAAGGTTTTTATGCCTTTCTTTCTTTACTAGGTTTTGCATTGAGCCCCATTCCACAAGCTCACAGTCTAAAAGGTATTTAAAACAAAAATAGAACAAAAGATTTTAAATATCGAATGTACGTATAGTACTGTGCCCAGGGTTTTCACATTATCTGCAAGACCATATCCAATTAACAGAAGAAAATTGTGTGGGCCTTGTTGAGGGCTGGAAAAAAACAACGTGGAGAATGAAAGCAAGGGTGGGTAGATGGTTGATTCTGTAAGCAGCAGCAGCTACTCCTTTTATATGCTGCCACCAGCTTGGGCCCAGAGAATGAGGAAGGAGGCAAGAAGAGAGGGCACTGGCAGGAAGGTGACCAGAAATGTTGGTGCCCCTCCTGACGCCCGGAGCAAGGGCGGCCGCTCCGACCACCACCACCACGCCGGTTTTGGTACCTTTTCGGAGCCATTCAACCCCCAGGGAGGGTGGGCGGGCCAAATCGGAGGCGACGCATCGCGAGGGTAAGTACGCCCCCTGCTGAATGTGCCCCCCGTGCCCGCGCCTGTGCCCAGAGCAGCTGCTCCACGTGCTCCGCCAAAGTTCCGCCGCTGAAGGTGACAATAGCCTGTTTCCCCTAAAATAAGACCTCCCCCGAAAGTAAGACCTATCGTCATTTTTGCATGATTTGTGCTGGCGCTCATCAATATAAGTCCACCCCGAAAGTAAGACGTAGCTAGGATCATAAGCCAGACGGACGTGACCCCTCCGGCACCCCCCCGCGACCCCCCGGCACTTACTTTGACCGATTAAAGCTTCATTCTTTCCCGAGGGTGCAAGGCCCTGAAAGGCCTGCACTTGAGTCTTCCACCATAGAGACGACGTGCTAGAGAAGCCAGCAAGGAGGCTGCAACCTTGCAGAGTCTCTCTAGCACGTCGTTTCCATGGTGGACTCAAGTGCAGGCCTTGCAGGGCCTTGCACCCTCGGGAAAGAATGAAGCTTTAATCGGTCAAAGTAAGTGCTGGGGGGGCGGCTGTCGCGCCACAGGTTGGGAAAATAAGACCTCCCTGAAAATAAGACCTACTGCATTTTTTGGAGCCAAAATTAATATAAGACACTTTCTTATTTTAGGGAAAACAGGGTAGCAGGAAAAGGAGCAGCAATTTTAGGGAGCTCAGGGAGGCCAGGGGTCCCAGCAGATGCCCAGCAATGTCAGACCCTGAGTCTGAATGGAGAGTTTGGTTCAAGAGGAAAAGTGTTGCACAAGATCTGCACAAGTGCTGCACATGAACAAACACGAGGAATCTGTCATTTTTAAGTAAGAAAGAAGCAAGCACTGACACTTGCTTAGCAACTGTAAAGACGTGTTAGCTCCAAATAAAAATGGGTATCCGTTACAGATGGCATTTTTCTAGACTTTTAAGGATAATAATTGGAAGCAGCACTTCACAATCCTCCACCAGCACTAATCCTTTTGGTGTGTGTTTCTAATACTAACACTTTCATCAACGGTTCTCAAGACACTCCAACCTCTTTCTCACAATACAGAAGAGCCCTTTGTTTGTTTTTGAAAGGCTTTTCCTTGTATCCTGTTTGGGAAAATGACATCATGCACAACATTCTTGGTTTCTCTTCCTATGTTCCTTTCTGTGTGCCAGGCAGAATGTAACAGTTCAGCTCTTGAAACAATGTCCATAGAAGACTAGTGAAATCAGTAGCATGCATCACAGTTAGAAATGGGGCCTGGGGGTCTAGTCCCATTCATTCGCCTTTAGTAGCCTTACCAGATCCCCCCCAATGCAGGGGGGGCAGAAGCGATAGTGGCCAGGACACGGCCGGGATTGGGGGCATGGCCAGGGGCGTGGCCAGGGGCGGGGACTTCCTCCCAGCAAGGCTAGAAGCTCTCCGCAACTTTTGGAGAGCTTCCAGCCCCGCTGCATAGTCGCGCGAAGCCGGAAGCTCTCCGAAACAACCCGAGTTCACTCGGGCTGTTTCGGAGAGCTCCCAGTCTCACGCGAATACGCAACGAGGCTGGGAGCTCTCTGGAACAGCCCAAGTAAACTCGGGCCGTTTCAGAGAGCTCCCAGCCTCGTGCGAGTATGCGACGAGGCTGGGAACACTTGGTCCGAGAGTGAACTCGAAAAAAGACGCAGCGCTAATGCGTGGGTTAATGTCTGGGGTTAGTCCCAGCTGGCCGGGACAATGAGGAGACCGGCCGGGAGACCGGGATTGGGCTCCCGAACCGGGATTGTCCCGGTCAGAACCGGGACTACGGTAAGGCTACCCTTTAGGCTTCCCTAAAGTGGCCAGCTCTTGTGCTGCAAGAGGCAGCAGGACTGCGCTTGTCTCGGTGGGAATGGGAAGAAATACACCTTGGTGCAAATTTACCAGCAAACTGCAGTTTATTTAGGACACAGAACACAAGACTAAGAAATCTGCCAATGAGGCTCTGTTACTGCCCCACAGACATATATATGAACAGGCAGATGACACATATTATATTACTCAAGCTAGCTGTTGCCACAGAAGTGATGAATCACACTGTCAAACCTCAAGGTGGGACTCTCAGCAGGTGGAAGGAGAGAGACCCCAAATCTAGGTGTGCAAGCCCTTTTTCTTCCATCCCAACTCCTAGACAGCCCCTCCTCTTCTTCTGTCTGCTATCGTGCTTTGGTGTTAATGGGGTGGTTGGTGGGCAGACTGAGAGGCATCTGCCGGTGTCAGAGCCAACTTTCAGACTGGAATAAGCTGGCCATTTTTGCACTCTTTTGGGATCAAAAACCTTGGCTACCTTTATCGCTCTCACTTCCCCTTTATCTCACCTGAGAATCAGAGCTGGCCTTGTCTAGTCTCCACTGTCGCCCTCCCCCCATATTTGATAAGCTAACTGGCAGATGTTCCAAGAGCATATAGAGCCCCAAAATCAATGGCAGCACTCTGGCTAAGTAAGCCGAAGTCCCATTTGGGTTCTGACAAGTTTATCAACATTGCTACATGTTTGTCTCCTTCTGTGCAATGAAGTTGTATGCACGGCATGTGATGTGATGCAGCGTATTATTCAACACCAGCTGAAGATTACCAGCCCTTGACAGGTGTGCTTCCCACTTCTCCCTCCTTCACATGAGAGCCAGTCCAGCTGCTCCAGGGTGATTACATTGGCAGAGAGACAAAAGTCTGATGTCCTAAGGCAGTCTCAGTACCAGGTTCCACTGGACTAGGGCACACTTGATGTCTTTTTGGGACTCATGCACGTGAAATGCACCAACGTGTGCATACACCTCCAGTCTGGCTCCTCCCCCCCCCACGCTCCATTGCCTGCCCACCCACTTGCGTCCTGGGATCACGTGACAGGCAGGTGGGCCACACGGGCAGGTGGGCCACTTCCTCCTCTTCCCACCTTCTGAAGGTGGGAGATGCCACTGCCACCAGTCATCCTGGCTTGCTCCCAGGGATCCTCTGAGTGCAGAAGGTCAGTAAGAGGAAATTTGATTAGCTGAAGAATGTGGGAGGAAGAAGTGCCAGCACAAGACTCACACAGCCATCTCTTCCTCCTTCCTTCACCCCAGGCAATTAAGCTTGCTCTCACCTTCTGCAGACAGCCCAGGACTTTCTGCATGCAAAGTATGTACTCTACCACTAAGCTATGGCCCCTCCCCAGACTGTGGAGTTATCTTGGGATAGGTGCAGGGCACATGCCCAGGCCCCACAGGATTCAACCCATGGAGTTGCTGCATAATGCACAAAAGCTTATAAGCAGCAGCCACGAGTTCTCCTTCACACCACCCTCCATAACATCAACTGTGCTCAGCTGGGGCAGCTCACCAACCCCAAACCGAACAATGGACAGATGAGAGTCCTTTTTCACCACCACTGCTGTAGCTTTGGGTGACAAGATGAAGGGGAACTTGTCTCCATCTGTTGCCCAGACATCAAGGTGGGGGGGGGGAGGGGACTGTCGGTTCCTGCTTTCCAATCATGGGAAACGTGAGCCATTGGAGGATCCTCACAGGGCTTTTGCCGAAAGGCCCCTGTAAAAGAAATATCCCAGAAGACCTTTGTATTTCAAAGGAGAAAGGCAGCAAGTTCTTCCTGATAGCCAGTCTGCTTTCTTGAGGCTTGGCTAATAGCCTATTGTGATTGTGTTTCTAAGTAAAATTGCTGAGTCCATGCTTATTAGCTTCTTGGAACCAGTTAAAGAGCACTGCTTATCAAAAGGATGCTTCTTTTGCTGTTTATCATATGAAATGTTCTGGGCATCATTTCAAGGCCAGACACCTGGAGGTGGGAGGCATGCTCCGGTTGGAGAGCTGAAGCGGTATGCCTTTTCACAGAGTAAATTAAATTATAAACATCCTTAATTGTAGCCACCAGTAAAACAGCAGGCACGTAGCCTTAAGGTACAATAAACCTCTAGCAACTTATCGAGCTGACATCTCAGTGTAAGCACTCTGTTGGCCATTGAAGTCTGCCCATTGCCAGAGAAAGGGACTGAACCGAAGGGCTGAAGGAACGTAAACATTGTTTATTCTGTTTGGATCCCATCAACAACTTACTTAGATAAATACAGCAAGTCCTCAAAGTTGTTGATAGGTTCTTGGAACCTGCAACTTTAAGCAGAACGACCTAAAACCAATTTTGCCATAGACCAATTGATATACATAAACAAGAGTTTACAGACCATATTTCTGGTCACAAAAGCATCACCAAACTTCTAAATAAAGACCCAAAACACTTCTAATATTAAACATTGAAATAGACGTGACCTTTCTGGGTCAGAAAAAAACCCACACAGATATGGGGAGAACGTTCAAACACAGAGACAGTGGCCCCAGCCAGCAATTGATTTTTTTTCTCAATAACTTTAAAGCGAAACGACATATAATGAAAGGACTTTAAGTGAGGACTTGCTGTACATGTTCAGCTTCACCCACTGGTGTCTTAATTCTTCTAACAGCAGCAAAAAAAGAACTATTGCCATCATCATGGCAAAACAGCCCCCCAAAAGCTGAAGTTGCCACTGCCTATTGTAATTGTATGAGTGAACATAAGAACGTAAGAAGAGCCCTGCTGGATCAGGCCAAAGGCCCATCTAGTCCAGCTTCCTTAGGCTTACCATCTAAGGAAATGACCGGGATAGTCCCGGCGACGCCCCCTTCATCCCCCCGTCCCCCCGAGCTGTCTCTTTGTCCCGGCCCTGGCCCGCCGGCTGCATCGCGGCGGGCCGGAGAGCTCCCAGCCTCGAGGGAGGAAGTCCCCGCCCCCAGGCATGCCCCCGGCCACGCCCCCAGTCCCGGCCGAGTGCCGGACGTATCTGGGATGGCTAAGCTTCCTGTATCACACAGTGGCCCCACCAGATGCCTCAGGGAGCACAAGACAACAAGATACTTGTATCCTGTCGCCACTCCCTTGCACCTGGCACAAAGAAAACCTACTCCTACAACCAGGAGGTTGCTTATCCCCATAAGTTGCTTCAAGTTGGTTCCCTTGTGCTAACCTGTGGTTACCGCACTTGCTCAGACCAACCTTTCTATGCATGTGGAAATCTAAGTTATACGTTCAGGGCTTGGACAACAATATTGGAGCAATTACTTGCTAAAGTTGGGAGAATCATTTGCTTCTGTAGCCAAGTCTGACCAGTCAGAGAGAGCCAACTACTATTCATCCCATAGCAGAGCAAGTCCAGATTGCCACACACCCAACCTGCAAATGTGCGTAATTTAGGCCATTAGTCTGGAGTGGTGGAACATCACCATAAAGTGCACTGAAAGGCAAACAGAGTAGAAGGCCAGCACTTTCTCAAGACAAGAGGCATTTATTAAAGAGAATGGGCATGCCCAGGAACAGGACAACAGGCACTGATTTGAAAGCTGTTTCTGGAATGGCAAGGAGAGAAGCAGAAGATGATTTCAGCAGAGAGGCTGCTAGGAGAGATGGAGCTTGAAGTGACAGGGGGAGGGAAGGAAGAAATAAGGGCTGGTTTATACCTCCTCTGGTCTGCTGGGACAAGACATGACCTTGAAGGGGGAGGGAGAGAGGGCAGGGTTTGGGCAAGGCAGTGCAACATGCCAAATTCCAGTCAGAGGTTTCAGGGTAGCAGGACTTGTGTACAGCATGAATTAGGAGGCTGTGGAGGATCAAAATGCTCAGTGCACTCTCATGGGACTCTTGGTGCAAGAGTCCTGGCTGAAGGGGAAACTGGACAGTACATGTGTCTGCCATTCTTCCCTCAGAAGGATTACACACTAAAAACTGTATCATGAGTTTCTCAGGACTCAATCCCCTTCCAGATTACAAGGACAGTTATACTGTTTAGACAAAGAAAACAAAAGACAGGAGGGGCTCCTGAATAGGAGCTTCCTGGGGGATAAAAAGCAGGGGCTTGGAATGCTAATTCCTGAAAAGGTGGAGAGAGGAGTTATCTCTGTAGGGTTATTACTCTATTAGGACAGAGACAATAGATTCCGGAATAGGGGCTTCCTGGCTGACAAAGGACCAATTAAGGGAGTCAGAGGAAGTGGCTGGGTGGGGTAGTGCCATCCAGAAGGAGTACAAAGAGCTGAGACTTAGAAATGCAAATGATTCAGAGTGAGGTGCTCTGGCAGCAACTATGTTACTTACAGGTATGGGGGAATAGCACCTGGCCTTAATTTCTTTATTATTGTGGAGCTACTAACCTTGAATACCCACCAGCATTTCTCAGCAACCAGGCATTCTCAGTCCTGGAGAATCTGATCCACCTTTCAAACTGAAATAATTGTTCATCAAGTGAGGTAGGAAACCTGATTGCGTACTCTTTTTCTTCTATTTTAAAGCTTCTATCCCTCTTAGCAGCTGGAACTCTCAAAATAGTTGACAGTTACACAGCGCACTCCTGTGTAACCTTGCACCGGTGTAACAGTAGATGCACCAGTGTAACAGCAGATGCACCACTGTAAGTGCAATTACACTGGCATAAGTGCACTTACACCGATGCATCTACTGTTACACCAGTGCAAGGTTACACAGGATTGCGCTGACAATCTGAAAACTCACAAAAATTAAAAACAACACTTCATTGAAAATCAGAAGCACAAAAGCAAACTAGCAGAGTACTTAAACTACGAAATTGCTACAGGAACGTTCGCCAGCTGGTTTGCTAGTGCATGAAAAATACAGTTAAGGGAGTTAAAGAGAAAGTAATTTCAAAGTTATCACAAATCACAAATCTTTAATGAAACTTGTACAAGATCATTTTTAAATGGAGACTGAGTACATGACTCAACTGGCAAACAAGGGCATTGTAAACTGTCAGGCTTAGAAGACCAATTAGGTCATCTCCCTTTTCTCGTGTTTTCTCATCCACTTCAGGATCTTTTTTAGACTAATAATTTATTCTTCTCAATTTAGACAAGCACATTTTCTTTTGTTCTTTTGAAAGTTATTTCAAAGCTAACAGAAAAGGATAAAAATAAGCTAAAATGTAAGTTTTTCCTTGAGTACTTAAACATACTGAAATGTAAGCATTCCCTTCAGTGTCTATGTATCACAAACTGCTCTGCATTAGTTCATTCTTTCAACGTTAATGTTTCAATTGCCAAGTCTTGTAAAAATACCATTACCGGTCTCCAATGACTTCTACACTGATAAAGTGACAAGCCTCAGCTATGAGCCTGGAATTGGCTTGTCAAACTCTGCACACTTCACAGCACGTTTACAGTAGCATTAAAATGTTGTGTTTAGCTGCTAGCAGGTAACATTTGTCCTTTTTTTGTACAATAACCAGGTTTGCTTGAGTTGTAACACATTTGAAAACCTGATTTAAAAAGACTGAAGCAGGGCTGGTTTTAAAGACAGCTGAACAGACATCACCCTTGCACAGAATCTAATCTCCACACTGTCATCTAGTGGAACTGACTATTATATTCTGGAATAATTTCTTGTAGTGGACTGCATTTTCAGCAGATTGCAAAAGTACCTCCGATTTACTCTTCGGTCTTCAATAGTGCCTTCCATCCCACCATTACCTACTAATTTTTTTGACTGATAATGTGGAGTTCTGGAAGGAAAGCTATGGCAAACTTAGACAGCATAATAAAAAGCAGAGATATCACCATGCCAACAAAAGTTCGTATAGTCAGGGCGATGGTGTTCCCAGTAGCAATGTATGGTTGCGAGAGTTGGACCATAAGGAAGGCTGAGCGCCGAAGAATAGATGCTTTTGATCTGTGGTGCTGGAGAAGACTCCTGAGAGTCCCTTGGACTGCTAGGAGATCAAATCAGTCAATTCTAAATGAAATCAAGCCTGACTGTTCCCTGGAAGGACAGGTACTAAGGCTGAAACTCAAATATTTTGGCCACCTAATGCGAAGAGAGGACTCTCTGGAGAAGACTCTGATGCTGGGAAAGATTGAAGGCAAAAGGAGAAGGGGAAGGCCAAGGATGAGATGGTTAGACAGCATCACCGATGTAACAAACATGAAAATGAGCGAACTCAGGAAGATAGTGGAGGACAGGAAGGCCTGGCAGGATATGGTTCATGGGATCACGAAGGGTCGGACACGACTTAACGACTGAACAACAACAACAACAATGTGGAGTTCCCTCAACTTGCCCATGATCATTATTGACTCTCTATTGCATGCTTATCACAGATAGCAAAAGACACTCGACAAAAGATATTCCTGGGACTTTATTATAACCAAAGTTGAAAGTGAAAATGTGATATGGTAAAGTAAGCAGTGATACATACTTGGCAAAGTAATTTACATGATCATCTGAATTGACCACAATTGTGGGCTGCAGTGGAAAATTTTAAGTTTGCAATATTCTTGCTTTTTTATTGTAGTGTGCTGTACAACATATCTATCCAGGACCTGCTTCTAAGCAGAGACATAGAGTGACATATTAACTGGATTTTTGCACTAACAACAGCCTCTGCAAGACGATGTAGCCAAACCGCAGGGGCCCACGGTCCCTGTTGCCTAAACAGCTTTGCTGTTGCCTAAACAGCTCAGAGGCATGTGACACAGGGAGAAACGAAAGCTAAAATGCTCATAGCTTGCTTGGTGGAAATTTACAGAAAACTTTGAGGACGTTTTCTGCCTTGCGTTAACTCTTTTGCCTAGTGATATATGACATGACACCTGTAGATAAAGATGTGACCAATGTATGCTTTTTAAACATAGTGACACGCTTCCTTGTTTTTGTAACAACTTTGCAAAGCATAAAAGAACGGTCTCAGGCATCGCCCGGGGCTGCAGTTCTGCTTTTTGGCTGTGAAGCACGGAGCTGTGTGCCGCGACGTCGCTACAATAAAGCTGTTTGTAAATCCTCTTCCTGCTATCAGAGTCTACTTAATTGGATTCCAGCCAACACAATGACACAATTCCAGAAGACCGGTTCAGAGCCCCTCCACCAGTTTGGAACTTCGCTTCAGTGGACCGCAACCTAAAAGCAGATACATGTGTGATGTTCTTTCATTCACCAGCACTCACAAGCCATCAGACCATAACAGAAGGGAAATTAGGATGAATAGGTGTAAGGAATTATCCAGGATCAGCCCACCCATGAGCCTGACTCAGATGGTGGCCTCAAGCAAAAGACGGAGGACACCCGTTTGCCTCCACTGCACTGCCTCCTCCTTTCACTCCCTGAATTGCAAAAGAGCGTCATTGATGCGCTAGACCACTACTCTTGTCTCCCACTCTGTCCCTCTTCATTTTTCAATCCAGGGACTGGAAGGATCAGATAAGCACATCATCAGATAAGGAGGGGCAGCATTTGGCACATCGCCTCATGTGGCAGGAGAGCTGGATCTGGAATTATCTACGCTAAGTCCTTTGTAACCTCTTCTTTCTGACCCTGCTGCTCCTATCGGTAGTACTGTCTGCCCTCTTTCTCCTCATACTAGCGGGGGTTTCCCCTCATAATTTAGCAATGCCCCATCGAAAACAGCTGGGGAAAATATGCATTGGCTGTAGCCTAGCATGTATAGCAGCTTCCAGCCCAGTGGTTCTTAACCTTGTTGGAGGTACTGAACCCCACCAGTTTCATATGCGCATTCACTGAACCCTTCTTAATTGGAAAAATAAAATATGATTTTTTCAAATTCAAAACATAGGTATATATTTTAGGTATATATTTATACAGTGGTGTTCCTATCCCATAATCTATAGGGGGCACATAGTGGAATTGGCGCCCCCTCCCTTTGTCTTACTCTTTACTCCTTGGCACCACCTTTGGCGGCGCCACAATTTTGGGGAGGGGCGCCAATTCCACTATTTATTTATTTATTTCCCACCCACCTCGGGCGCTAGAATCCCACCCACCCCCACCGCTAGAATTCTTCCCCACCCCCCGCGCCGCTCTCTGACCTGTTAGCTGCCTTGGAGTCGCCAGGACGTTCTCCTTTTCAACCCGGCTTGGGATGTCTCGAGTCACGCGAGGTGAGCGCACGCAATGGGGGGATGGGGGTGGGCACGTGATGCGCTTGCGCGACTCGAGACATCCCAAGCCGGGTTGAAAAGGAGGAAGTTCAACCAATGGGATCATCCCATTGATTGAACTTCCTCCTTTTCAACCCGGCTAGCTGTTTCTACGCATGTGCAGAAACAGCCAGCCGGGTTGAATTGGTCATCTCGGCCACGCACGACTCCTTTTCAAGTTGAAAAGGAGTCTGAGACTGCATGCACGGCCGAGGTGAGGGTACGCGGGGCCGCCGGAGCCTCCGGTCGACTGGCCGGCTCGGGCTTGGACGAGTCCGAGTCGGGTGCCCCGGAGTCGGGTGTGTGTCTTGACCTCCGCCAAACCCGCAAGACTGACTCACTGACCCCTGGTGTTCAATCGAACCCAGGTTAAGAACCACTGTTCCAGCCTATTCAATAATCTAGCCTTAGGAGAAGGAAGCATGTAATTGGTATCCATATTTGAAATCAGACACCTATTGTCTCTCTAGATATTCTGATACTTTTTTGCGTGATAATTAGATAAGATCTAAGTAACTGGTAATAGATATTTATACTATGGCTGCATTTGTTTTTCGCCTTCCAGTGCTAGGAGCGCTGGAGAGCTGTCTTTTTTTTTCCCTCCGGCATGCTCACGTCTGTTTGTTTGTTTTGCTCCTAGCACACTCGCCATGCTAGTAGTTTGAACTGTGATCTCGAAGCTAGAAAAGATGGCAGCCTCATGCACCAGTAGGAAGGCTGCTTGGCTGCAAAGGAGCTTGGGAGATGTAGTGTGAGGGATGAGGAGCAACAGCAGCCATTTTGATTTTCAGTCATTTTCGTTCTTATGGAGAGCCATGCATTCAGCTTGCTTTCAGCACACTAGGAACGTCACTTCCTGCTATCTCTGAGGAGAAAAATGAACACAGCCTACCTTATACACGCACTTCTTGTTTTATGCGAGGGTTACATTTTTGAAAATAATATACCGTATTGTCCCGAGTATAAGACGCACCTGATTATAAGACGCACCCTTAAAGTTTGGTGCTATTAAAAAAAATTAATTAAATCACTGGCATTAAATTTATGCCAGTGATTTAATGAACAGTGCAATCATGTGCATGTCTACTCCGAAGCATGTCCCACTGTTCTCAATGGAGCTTACTCTCAAGAAAGTGTGAACAGGATTGCAGCCTAAACCATTGATTACCTGGGGAGGGGGGATGAAAGTGTATGTGATCTTGCTTTACAAAAGGATACAAAAACCAGCAGACCAGAGAATGAAAATTAACAACTGATTACAGCCTGGAAAGGGGAGAGGTATGTGTGCTCTTGTTTTAACAAAGAAAAAGGACATCGCTGCTTCTTCCAGCAATGTCCCATGTCGTTCAAAGGCCCTCACTGCACAGCTGAGTAGCAGCAGTGAGTATTTTGCTGCCCTTTCTCTGCTGAGCCTGGGGGAGGGGTGGCTGCAAACCTGAATTGCAACAGCCTGATTATAAGACGCACCCCTAGTTAAAAAACTTAAATTAGGAGAAAAAAGTGAGTCTTATACTCAGACCAATACGGTAATATACAGTATTTATATACCGCCTTTCTTGGTCATTGGATTTCTCCTCCAACTTTAATTCAAGACGGTGTACATGGGCAGGTCTGGGCAGCAGAGCAGGGGAGGCCGGCCTTGCAGCACATATCTCAAAAATGTGTAAATCAAAAATATTTTTACCATAAGAAAGTATGCAAATCGTACAGGTTATGGGAACAGTCATATAACACTAATGCAGATGACTGGTAACTTTTGCTTGCCCAAGATAGTGTAGGTGGGGGATGAGGAGGGAGGCTACTGGGAATGGGAGAGGGAATATACAGATGTTGAATGGCTGAAAAAGCAAAGATGAGACTCAGAAAGTGGTAAGTAGCAGTTCTCTGAACACCATCACACACAAAGCATGCAAATATGCTGCAGAAGTGTGCAGAAAGTTTGTGTTATTTCAAAAAAATTGCCTGCATAAATTAGGTTTCAATATTAATTAAATAAGTATGTTATTTAAAAATATATCAGGCAGCCCAATCCTACCGTAGGATCCGCTAGACAGCCGACGCCACCCGCCGGATCCCATGCTCCATCGCGGGCAGCCTCCCGCGCAGCGGAAAGTCTCCTCGGTGAAGGGGACGAGCGTCCCCTTCCCCGAGTGTAAATGGCGCTGAGGCCGATCAGCCTCCTCAGAAATCGGAAAAAGTCGTGCAATGGCTCAGCCGTGCGGCGGGGGACAGGATTCGGCCGAGGCCGATCCCCACCCCCTCCTGGAGCGGTTGGGCCTATCGGCCCCGCCCTTTGCTCCCAAACTGCCCCCCTCCACTGGATCTTTACCTGGGTCTGGTGGCGGGCGGGAGACAGTCTGGGTGGCGGGCCAGGGGAGGCCGGCCTTGCACCGGCCTTCCTTGCTTGGAAGTAGACGTAAACATGCCTTATGGCACGTTTGCGACATCTTTGGCCAGCGGAATGCTTGTTCTGCCGGCGGAATTTAGAACAGGATTGCACGGTTTGGGCCTACCGGATTTGAAACTTTATTTTGCAGCATGCTGTTTGGTGTGGTTAAAAGAATGGTTGTTGCTAAGAAATAGAAGATTATTGGAGTTAGAAGGACATGATTTAAAGGTTCAGTTGGCATGGTTATTTATGGTATGAAAATTATAAAGTAAATGTAGATTTGAAGAATCATTATATTAGACATACTGTACATTACTGAGGACATGGAATAAATACAGAATGAGGTTTTGTCCAAAAATACCACTACGGAGTTCTACACAAGGATTTTTTTGTTGTTGAGTTGTTGCCAGAGGAAGGATGGGTACTATATCTAACAGCGCAATCAGACTTAACTTTTGTGCCGGTTTAACCAGTGGCGCAGCGAGAATGGGAGGCCCCAGAACAGAAAAGGGATTCAAATCCCCTTTGAATTCCTTTTTTGGAGGGGATTTGAATCCCTTTTCCGTTCTGGGGGCTCCCGTTCTTGCTGCACCGCTGGTTAAACCGGCAAAAAAGTTAAGTCGGATTGCGTTGTAAATCTATTAGGTCACAGGCAGAGGTTATTATTATGTCATTAGGTCACAGGCGGAGCTGCAAGCAGAGGCCATAGCAGCAAGCTCCCAGCACCAGGCTCTTCTCCCATCCCCATGGACATATTTCAAAGGTAAAGCCCAAAACGGTTCGGGCCCAGGATATCTGAGGGACTGCCTTCTCCCATACGTTCCAGTCTGCTCTCTTAGGTCATCTGAGGGGGCTCTCCTGCAAGTGCCACCTCTCTATCGCAAGTTAGGGGAGTGGCAACACGTGGGCGAGCCTTCTCTGCTGTGGCGCCACAACTGTGGAACTCCCTGCCAGGGAATCTGAGAACCACCCCCTCCCTCATGACTTTTCGGCGAGGGCTCAAAACGTTTTTGTTTCGTCTAGCGTTTGGGGGATGGGTTGTGGTTTGCCTCCTGTGTCTCTCAAGATGCTCTGCCACGCTGCTTTTGTGCTCCATACTGTGCTCCCCCCCCCGTGGATTTTATTGTTTTTAAATTTAGTTATGTATTGTTTAAACTTATTTTCTGTATTATTTTAAACTATGTATTTTAATTTTTGTTGTAAGCCGCCTTGGGCATTTGCCTTCGGTATAGGAAAAGGCAGGATATATTTTTTTTAAATAAATAAACAAACAAACAAGCCCAAAACTTTATATACATTCACAGGTTGTCACGACGTGACCAAATTTCCAAGTTGAACATCAGCATATTGCCGGGCAAACTCCGTCGTTTTAAAACTTTTATTCAAAATAAACAAGATGTTAGAACAACTTTACGTTTCGCCCCAAACATCTGAGGTCTACTCTAGCGTCATCAGAGCCTTGACACAATGTAAGCAGGCTTGCCACCTTAAGTTTTAATTGTTGTATGTTTGTGCCGGAACTTTTCAATTAGTGGGGTTCTCTCTCCTCCGGACGCATCAATTAGGTTGGAGACAGTGCTGCCGGCTGAGCACAGTAGCTAGATACATCTGGGTTCCAGTGGTTCCGAGTATAATTGGGTATCTCTCAACGGGCTGTTTTACTTCTGATGATGCCCCAGATGTTTGGGGCGAAACGTAAAGTTGTTATAACATCTTGTTTATTTTGAATAAAAGTTTTAAAACGACAGAGTTTGCCCGGCAATATGCTGGTTTTCAACTCCAAAACTTTATATTTTTAAAATGTGGAAAATGTGCTTTGTTGGGGTGGGGGAGGAGCTGAATTTGGGAAGATTTCTGCATGGGGCTTATTTTTAAATGCATGTTTGTCTGAGTTTGTCTGTGTTTTTAAGCAGAGACGATCCTGTGCCCCCCGCAGGGGGGCCCCAGATTTTCGCCCCCAATAAAAAACAGAAAAAACACCCCCCCGCCGCCTATCTCCCACCGCCGCCCGCAGTGGCCTCCACTCGGTCCGTCGGTCAGCAGCAGCTGCGCATCATGCCAAGCGGGGGATCCGGGCAGACGCGCCCGCCGGCTTCCCCGATCAGCCCAAGCAGGTCCGCCGCCGCGTGCGCTCTCCCCGTAAGGTCTCGCCGCCTGCTAAGCAAGCCCGGCTTGGCTCCGCTGCGGCAGCAGCTCTGCAAGGCGCCCTGGAGCGTCGTTTCAATCTTTCTGCGCATGCGCTAACTGAGAAGAGTGACGGAGCGCCCTGCTCCGGAGCGAACAGGCAGAACGAAGGCTCCAGGATACACTAGTTAAGTGGGACAAAGCATACACACATTTACATTACAGTAAAAAAGCCCGTAGACCCCCGAAAAAACTAAAAATACAAAAACAGAAATCGAAATCTAAGTAGTCCCCCGCCCCCCCCAGGAGCCTCTGCGCCCTCCGCCCGGGGGCCCTGGCCCCCCCGCCCCCCCTTGAGGAAGTCTCTGTTTTTAAGTTCTGTGGCTGATCTCTGCAAGTTTGTCTCACCCCCATTTTGTTTGCTTGTTTTGTATGGAAGGGAGATGCACTCTATTTTTCTAAATGCAAGTTTCTGTGTTTTTAAGTTCCCAGGCTAGATTTTGTTCTTTCCCCCACCCCATTTTCTGCAACTAACATGAGATCAATTTTGGTCTGATCAACATGTTCGGGTTTTTTCATTCTCTCTCATCTGTCTCTCTGATTTTGTGTTGGGCCATACACACGCACACACCAGAAACATCACAACTCTATCCTTACACGTACAGTACTTCACGGAAAGAAAAAAATGGTTAAAAGCGGCGCTTTTAAATAAAAATAGCTAATTATGTAAATTAGCTACTTAATTATGCTAATTGGCAGGGGGTATGCCAGAAAATTGGACCGTGATAGGGGGAACCGGGCCTCCAAAGGTTGAGAACTCCTGATCTAGTATATCGAAACCTATTAAGAAGAATGTAAAATGAAATCAAGGGAGGATTTATTGAAAGGATATACCGTATTTCTTCGAGTCTAAGGCCATCGATTTCTAAGGTGCATCTTAATTTCATGAACACCAGCAGAAAAAAAAACAAAAACCATTGATTGCAAGACGCACCTCCTTCCTGCTCAGCACCAACTCTCCCCAGCTTGCCTGCCACAGCAGTCCGATTTTTACCGCACCATTTTGCCCCCTCTGCTCAGCGGCGAGCTCTCTCTTCCTGAACCTGAGAGCTCGCCCCAGCATGTCCCGCGCTGCAGCTGATGATCTCCTCACTGCATTTGTGCTGTGACTTTGTGGTCCGCCAGAAAATGCTATTTCCTTACTTACCGGGGCTTGGGGGAGCTTCAGGGAGGCCTGTGCGACCCTCTGCAGGCCTCCCCAATCTTCAGTTCGGCAAAAAACGGTGATTTTTGGCCATTTCCAGTTTTTGTGAAAACCAGAAATGGCCGAAAATCGCTGTTTTTCACCGAAGGCCTCCCTGAAGCTCCCCCAAGCCCCGGTAAGGAAATTGCATTTTGGGTTGTTTTTTAGAGACTTTTGATTCTAAGACGCACCCCATGTTTTTAAATACTTAATTGGGAAAAAACATGTGTCTTAGAATCGAAGAAATATGGTAATTGCCAATGGTTTTTATATGCACGACTTTTAGATTTAAAGTGGCGAAAAGGATATATGGTTTTGAAGAAAATTTGTCTGTATTTGAAACAATTATGTATAGATGATCATGTTATTACTAAAATGTATAAACTATTGCTAAAATATGACACAGAGGATGTTTAAAGAATATATGATAGTGGGCTAGAAAGTTGGGTCATGATATTTTAATGGAGCAGTGAGAAAGATTATGGCTTAATAATTGAAATGTACATACTTAGTACTTGGTGTACTTGATGGATGGACAATTGGAAAAAAACTCATGGAACTTTGTAATGAAGCAGGCATTATGGGTTTTCTAGCCATGTTTATTATTTGAGAAATAAAACTAAAATCGTACTGTCTTCTTAAGAGATTTCTCTCACACACACACTCTGGAGATGTGCGTAGAGGCGAAGATGAGTCTTTATTTCTCCTACCAACGTTTCATCCCACACGAGGGACCTTGTCAAGGTAATTCAGCATAACACTGCTGGATGACACTGAGAACATGGAGCACTTGCTAGCATATACCAGTAAAAGCCATGGCAACCGTTAACTGACAACGGAATCATCAACCTCTGCTCTATTCCTCCTAGGCTGCAAATATGCTCTTTTCAGGATAGGTAGCCAGATTTTATTGGCAAATGACAGCTCTTGCTGTCTATTCAGAAGACTTGCAGGTTTCCTTTGGGAGATTGAAATAGCCTCCAGATTTAGTCTTCGTTTTAGACTGGCTTCCGAAAACAACGAACGGACCTGCTCAAAAGCAATTTGGTGGCCAGATTCCAGGGCGTGCGCTGCCACAGCAGATTTTTCTCCTTGTGACAATTTTACCGCTCTCTGGTGTTCTTGTACTCTTACTTTAATAGGTCTCATTGTATTTCCAATGTAAGCACGACCACAACCGCATTTTATTTCATAGACTCCTGGGTTCATTAACGTAGGTCTTTGATCTTTGGGATTTCTTAGTATTTGCTCTGTCTTAGTTGTAGGAGCAAATAAAGTCCTGATCCCATATTTTCTCATCACTCTCGCTATTTTGACCGTGGTTCCTTGTAGGAAAGGCAATGATAACCATCGTTTCTCGTTGTCAGCTTCCTCCTCTTTTTCATTATTCTCTCCCGGCTTAGGGATATAGTTTTTCTTTTTAACTTGTCTCTCCCAGCATTTGTTAATTTGCTGCAACTGATAACCATTAGCCAACAAGGAATCTGTGACGATGCGCCTTTCTGCAGCTAAAGATGGTTCATCACAAACCCGTAATGCCCTGAAAATTAAAGAATTTATTAAGGAGTTCTTTTGCAGTGAGTGGTGATTGGATGTTTTGTGCAGGTATCTTCCCGTGTGTGTAGGTTTTCGGTACACAGTATGTCCGAAGGTTAAATCCTTCTTTCTAGTCACCAAGACGTCCAAGAAAGGTAAAGTCCCATTTTCTTCCATTTCTATCGTGAATTGGATCTCGGGGCACAAGGAATTTAAATGTGCCAAAAAGCCTTTCAGTTCTTCTTCCCCGTGATCCCAAATACAAAAAATGTCATCGATGTATCTTAGCCACGTAGATGGTTTCAATTTGGCTGATTGTAAAGCCTTCTGTTCAAAAAACTCTATAAATAAATTAGCAACCACCGGGCTTAAGGGGTTGCCCATCGCTACCCCTTCCTTTTGTTCCCTAAATACCCCTTCCCATACAAAATATGTGGAGGTCAGGCAATGACGGAAGAGGGGAACTAGATCTTGTGCGTAGGAGATCCTATATTACTAACAATAGGACGTAGTGGAATGTTGTTCTTGTGTATTTTTGGAAGACCGTATAGTCTAGGTGGCAGAGCTGATGATTTAATTAGTCTATTTTTAATCTCCAGTTTAAAATTGGACTCTTTAATTAGCCTGTTTGTTTCTTTTAAAATTTTATTCGTAGGATCTTTATTTAAAATATTGTAAGTTTCTGGACTCAATAGATCAGAGATTTTATTAAAATAATAAAGTAATATAGGATCTCCTACGCATGCATTATCCCAACATCTTGCTAAAATTCTTCTCCCTTACATTGGGAATACTTTCCACCATGTTAAAAATACCTACCATTTCATTGAACTTTTAAAAATAGCAAAATTAACAGAGAGATCAATCTTGGTAAGCTTTGACGTAGTATCCCTATTTACAAAAGTGCCGCTAACCGAAGTAATGAATTTAATTAGTGACCTGACCATACCACAAGATCTAGTTCCCCTCTTCCGTCATTGCCTGACCTCCACATATTTTGTATGGGAAGGGGTATTTAGGGAACAAAAGGAAGGGGTAGCAATGGGCAACCCCTTAAGCCCGGTGGTTGCTAATTTATTTATGGAGTTTTTTGAACAGAAGGCTTTACAATCAGCCAAATTGAAACCATCTACGTGGCTAAGATACATCGATGACATTTTTTGTATTTGGGATCACGGGGAAGAAGAACTGAAAGGCTTTTTGGCACATTTAAATTCCTTGTGCCCCGAGATCCAATTCACGATAGAAATGGAAGAAAATGGGACTTTACCTTTCTTGGACGTCTTGGTGACTAGAAAGAAGGATTTAACCTTCGGACATACTGTGTACCGAAAACCTACACACACGGGAAGATACCTGCACAAAACATCCAATCACCACTCACTGCAAAAGAACTCCTTAATAAATTCTTTAATTTTCAGGGCATTACGGGTTTGTGATGAACCATCTTTAGCTGCAGAAAGGCGCATCGTCACAGATTCCTTGTTGGCTAATGGTTATCAGTTGCAGCAAATTAACAAATGCTGGGAGAGACAAGTTAAAAAGAAAAACTATATCCCTAAGCCGGGAGAGAATAATGAAAAAGAGGAGGAAGCTGACAACGAGAAACGATGGTTATCATTGCCTTTCCTACAAGGAACCACGGACAAAATAGCGAGAGTGATGAGAAAATATGGGATCAGGACTTTATTTGCTCCTACAACTAAGACAGAGCAAATACTAAGAAATCCCAAAGATCAAAGACCTACGTTAATGAACCCAGGAGTCTATGAAATAAAATGCGGTTGTGGTCGTGCTTACATTGGAAATACAATGAGACCTATTAAAGTAAGAGTACAAGAACACCAGAGAGCGGTAAAATTGTCACAAGGAGAAAAATCTGCTGTGGCAGCGCACGCCCTGGAATCTGGCCACCAAATTGCTTTTGAGCAGGTCCGTTCGTTGTTTTCGGAAGCCAGTCTAAAACGAAGACTAAATCTGGAGGCTATTTCAATCTCCCAAAGGAAACCTGGAAGTCTTCTGAATAGACAGCAAGAGCTGTCATTTGCCAATAAAATCTGGCTACCTATCCTGAAAAGAGCATATTTGCAGCCTAGGAGGAATAGAGCAGAGGTTGATGATTCCGTTGTCAGCTAACGGTTGCCATGGCTTTTACTGGTATATGGTAGCAAGAGCTCCATGTTCTCAGTGTCATCCAGCAGTGTTATGCTGAATTACCTTGACAAGGTCCCTCGTGTGGGATGAAACGTTGGTAGGAGAAATAAAGACTCATCTTCGCCTCTACGCACATCTCCAGAGTGTGTGTGTGAGAGAGAAATCTCTTAAGAAGACAGTACGATTTTAGTTTTATTTCTCAAATAATAAACATGGCTAGAAAACCCATAATGCCTGCTTCATTACAAATTGTACCAAGCCATGAAAGTTTCCATACTTCATGGAACTTTGTTTTTATATATATATATATTATATATGACAGTAGCAGTGAGGTTATGTATGAACAAAATTGGAAAATTGCAGAAATACTTAAGTTGAAGGTTGGTGATTACGATTTTGGAATTTGCAGAAATGGATAAACTTATATTAGTTAAAGAGAAGTCAGTATCTACTTTTATGGGTAATTGGAAACCCCTCATTTATTTTTTTGCATGCAAAAACACACACGATGTAATGATCTGTGAATTTGATGAATAAGGATAATTTAAATAATTTGAGGGAGAGGTTTTAGTTAAGGATGTGATTAAGAAAAATCATTTGAAAGACTAAGAAGAGATTTTAAATTGGAGGTTGACTGAGTTTCTTTTTTCTGTTATGATTGGGAAATTAAGGTGTGTTATGATATACTTCTCCATAATTTCTTTTTCTTTCACATGTATGTGTATTATATGTATGTGTAAGTATGTGTGTGTTTTTCTTTTCTCTTTTACATTTTATCAATAAATATACAAAGTAAAAAAAGAGTTTCTTCAACTTCTTTCAAAGAGATACTGTCTATGGCAGTGTTCTTCAAAGTAAAAGCTGTGATCCACTACTAAGTCACAAGATGTTTTGTCTGGGGTTGGATTCGTCTTCATTAGCCCGCTCTATCAGGGGCAACCAAGTATTCAGGCTGCACACAGCAGACCACTGCTGTGCTCTCATTGGAATCAGAGGTGTCAAGTTTCGTTTTGTTCAGTATGGATGCTGTGTGATGCCAAGTTGCCGGGTCCCACAGCGCACCTTCACTCTCCAAAGCAACGTTCCTGGAGGGAGCATCAAACATGCCTGCTCTGCTTCAATCTATAGGCAGGGCAGCATTGACAAAGCCAGGTAATGTCTCACGAAATGGTGACAGCCTCCTCACATCGAATCTGAGGTCCACAAGGTCCCTTTTTCTGATAACCTCCAGCTAAGTTCAAGAAAACAGCACGAGGGGAGATTTCAAAAACAACAACTCAACCCTAAACATCAATTTTCTAGCCATTGTGGTTGCAAATCAAATACCTGAAAGGAAGCAACAGTTGCTAAAATCTCAGAAATCAAAATGGCCGCTCAAGTTCAACAGTGGCTTTCAATGAGGCTTCAGCATCCTGGATAACTTTATTCCTCCTTTGTGATGAGCAAATCAAAAAATTAAGCAAAGTAAACTCAAAGCAGCTTATGGTTACAACAAAACACCAAAAGTGTATTATATAAAAATGTGAACACAAGCTGCACCCTGCTGAATCAGGCCAAAGGCCCATCTAGTCCAGCTTCCTGTATCTCACAATTGCTCACCAGATCCTTCTGGGAGCACACAGAAAACAAGATACCCGTAACCTGTTGCCACTTCCTTGCATTTGGCATTCAGAAAAAAAATGCTTTAATCACAGTTTGTTGGCTGCACAAGTCCTAAACTTTGGTACAGGAAATCCTATTCTTCTGGCTAAAGCATAAACAAGTTTAGACAATTAATAGCTAGTTTGCAAAACAGAAACAAGCAGTTAGTCATTGGAATTCCAGTCCTGCGCAATCGCACCAGGAGCAAGGGTTGCCTGGTCCCCCCATGCATGCGAGACCCCTCCCTGGCAGGAGGATTGGACACTGTCAGGCATGCAGGTGGGGCCTGATTGCATTTAATCAGCCCTCACATGGTGCTGCATCCTCCTCACACATGGTGCTCAACTTGCATGTTTGCGATGCCACTTGTGCAAGATGTTAATTCTCTAAAACGGACTGCCTGCTTAATTAATTGAGGGTATTAAATTGGCATAGCATTTCATTGATTGGTGATAGCCAGCAATGAATTTCCTCACTAATGTGTGTGGCTTTCCTCTTTCTGGCTCTCCAGGACCAGTGGTTTGATTTGCTTCATTTTGATCATTCCCCGTTAGATTAATTGTTGATCCTGCCTCTGCAATAGACTTGTCCATAATGTCTTTCCGTCGACCTTGTGTTCACTTCCTCATCGAGTTTTCAATGGAATCGATCTGACTCGATTCCATTGAATCAAGATTATTCAAAGATTATTCCCTACGGAAAGATTAATTGCCGACAGTCTCCTTAGTGAACTTTACTCTCTGTCCATGTAATGAATTCTCTCGTTTAAGGTTATGCCGGTACTGCTTATGCCGGACCTCTTTTTGAGGGATTTCGGTCTATGACGTCGTCTCATGGAATAATACTAGCAAAACTCTCATTGAAAAATGGATTTATGTTCAGGCTGCCTATGTAAACCATCTTGAGTATGACAGAGACGGTGTGTAAACCATCTTGAGTATGACAGAGACGGTGTGTGTGTGTGTGTGTGTGTGTAAAAAAATAAACCTGATATTTATTTAAGGCCACCTGATAAGGATACTGCCATACTTAATCCTGCCCCACATCTCCAGCATTATGTCAGTGCAATTTAGTTCAGAAGCAACTATTTTTTGCAAGAAAGGCCTTCGCATTACCATCAGTCCTGTGAATAAATGTTGCCTGGTGTCTAGATCAAATTCTCCAGTTGAACCTCCTTCAGCACCAGGTTTAGAGAAAGGCAAATTTTTCAGCCAACACACAAGGCCAAAAGACGATCCTGTTTTATATACCTCCATGAAAGCCGTTTTCCACAAAAAGCACATCCCATCAGGATGCTCTGATAGCAGCAATCACATCCTGCTTGAGGAACTGAGAGGCAGTCTTCTGGAACATCTGGGCCTGCTTCAGGACATGGGTGCTTTTCTTAGGCTTGGAGTAGTCTCACAACCATCTAGTGACTATGTCACTAAAAATAATTTACAGCAGCTGTAATATACCCGCATCATCCTTTGTCTCATGCCATCTCCTCCAAATTTATTCCAGCATTCAGGCTGATGAGATATTTCAGCACCACATCTGGGATTCTGCCTTCATGTAGTTTTATTCTGAAAGCTGTTTACTGAGTAAGAATTACAGTTATTTTATCCCAACTCAGTGTCTGCTGCTCTTTTCCTTCCTCCTCCTCCTCCCCCCACCCGTAGTTAAACATCTCTAAGAGTCAAATCATCAAGGATATCAGATATGCATTTTTAAAAGTACTGAATGATGAAAAAAGTTCATCATTATCCACCCCACTTCAAAATATTTTAGGTCTCTAGTGTTTTTTTTAATTACAAATGTTCTTGTAACCATTCAGCTTAAAATTTAAGCAAATATTTTTACTTAAGAGAATACACAAAACTTGTTTGTCAAAATGTGCTATTATTTCAATGAATAATACCATACAATTGAGTATAAGTAACTGAGCACTTAAAAATACACTGCAAATAATATAAAAAGGCACTTACAATGAATAGTCAACATCACATAGTTTCTAGGGCATGTATTTGGAAATGTTTAGCTAATATAGCTTACAAAGGGATATCTACAAAGGGGTGATGAGTCCAAATGAAGTCTTGAATTTAGTGAAGTTGGGTCCGACTTTCAATAAACAGCCTGCTTCTTTTAAATACAAGACAACACTAGACTCGTGACCAAAAACAACGTATCAATTAACTGAAAATAAAAGGTAACTTTCCGACATGTTTGTAATGTTCCAGGTAAACTGGTTAGCAGCATATATTGTTTCCAGGGCACACTGATAAGTATGCTAAGGCTGGTCTTTGTTCATGTTATTACTTTTTCCTCAAATTAAAGTGCCACAAAACACAGGGGGGAAAAACTACACTGTTCCTGAAAAATGCCTTGCTAAATAGACAAGACAAATACCTTCACTTTTTTGCACTTGAATGGCATTACCCCAATAAATTAAATCACATGAGGGAATTTTAAAAGCCTGAGGAAGTTTATCAGTTGAAATTGTGACATTTGTTCAAGAACTTACAAAACAACTTAGAGGAGGCATGGGGCCAAAATTCGGAATGTTTTCTTAAACAAAAACACAAGCCACACTCATATAAACATAGTTTTCAATTATTGACTTCCTTTGTCCCCATAGCAGTCAGTCAGGTTTTACTTTATGGCCAAAGCCTTCAGTGTTTTACAAAAGGCGTCTGTCAGAAAGCTCATGGATGTCTAGTTTATAGGACTGCTATCCAGGCTTCGGCTTCTTTTCTCCAGATGCATTTTCCTGTAGGTCTGAAATGTGGTTTTGGAGTCTTTTACAGGCACATGAAAATCTTCATCCAGTAATTTCAATGCAGTATCAAGTGGAATATGATCATTAACTGCAAAATAATGACAAAGAAAAGACATGCCACTGTTTTAATGTAGGGTTTTCTACACCTTGAAAACATAGGTTTATATAAGGCAGGCCTTCCTGCTTAGTCCTTCAATACTACTGAAACTGCTATAGAGAGTTCTTGATCTCTCCTTTCTTTATCTCTGAGGAATATCACATTCCTTGCCTATACCACAACCACATTCCTTGTCTTTGGTGTGAATGTTTATGAGTTGGGGCAAGCTTGAAACCTTATTGTCACATTCTAGAGCTTAGGCTTCTACTCTACAGTAACAAGCACAGAAACAATGTCCTATAAGAGCTGAAGTTCAAAAGGTTCACCACAAAGCTCTGAGAGGACAAAGGCCTCTCTGCACCCTGTTCTTCCTATCATAGACTCTGCACCCTGTTCTTCCTATCATAGACGAAGAACAGCAGGAGAACATGCGTGTACTCTTTCTCCTTTAGATATAAGGTCTAAAACCACAGAAATAAGAGAGAGGTATACGTAGCCTTACCATAGTCCTGGAAATGACCGGGACAATCCCGGTTCGGGAGCCCAATCCCGGGCTCCCGGCCGGTCTTCTCACTGTCCCGGCCAGCTGGGACTTCACTTAGGTGCTCTCCGGCCTCGTTGCGTATTTGCGACGAGGCCGGAGAGCTCCCAGCCTCGTTGTGTATTTGCACGACGCTGGGAGCTCTCCAGAATAGCCCGAGTGAATTCGGGCTGTTCCGGAGAGCTCCCAGCCTCGAGGGAGGAAGTCCCCGCCCCCGGCCACGCCCCCAGTCCCGGCCGAGTGCCGGGCAGATCTGGTAAGGCTAGGTATAAGGACCCAAGTGGCATAAGTATCATGTATTATAGTTAAGCATAGAGAAAATGAAATAGTTAAGAATGAACAGGATGAGGAAAGATACAGAACTGCATAAATATAAAACCACAAACAAATCACAAGAACTGAGTGGACAGAAAAGTTTGGAAAGAAACCAGTTATAAAACAAAAGAAAAAAGCGAGTCTAGAGTAAAAAAATTCCAGGGGACCCAGGAAAGGAAGATATAAAAATCTGAGGGAGACAGAGAGGAGGGGCCAGGCATTGTCACAAAGCTCATCATGTCCACCTATGGGGTAAAACGTTACTCTGGAGTTCGTAACTCAAACTGGCCAGCTGGGGCACTGTGTGGCATGTAGACGACCTAGCTCAACCGTAATCACAATACAGGCACCTCTTGATTTACAGATTCCTGAAGGTCTGAGCGTATATTAAGGATGCATAAATTAAAAGTATTTTTGGCCATAGGGCCCTATGTAAATGGTGTAAGTTAGGCTGGTAAAGTCATCGAACACTTACATTGACTGGTGACTTAAGGAAGGAGGCTACTGGGAGGAGTGGAACAGCAAGGCTACCGATGTTGATGGCCAAAATAATTTCAGATCTCACAATGTTTTGGAGAAGTACACTAACTGTGTCTTTTCCATGGTTTTTTTTTCTTGCAAGACTTCCCTTTAACACTGCATAGCTGACTGTACATTGCTGCTCACTTTTGAGCTACGTTTGGTATTTGGATAAGTTTTTGTCTAAAATAGCAAAAGCACTCTCAATTAAACTGAATCCTCAACTGCTTAGCAGTTTGAGCTCAAACATCAATGTCCTCTTTGTTCTCTTCTTTGTCATGTTCCTTCTCCTTTTCAAGGTCAAAGGAATGTTGGGGCAAAAGTTCTTTATAAGAGTATAACAACTCCTGCACATCTTCTAACTCCACCTCATCAAGTCCTACTTTCTAAGCCAAGCCCACAATATTTTCTCTAGTTTTAGATAGAGGCTTCAGTATTGAAAGTGACCTAAGTCACATGCTAGATACAGTTTTTTTTCCAAACCACATTCATACACAAACGATTAACTGCCTCCCATGCCTCATCAACAAGCATTATGGTGCAATCTTATCCAACTTACACCACCGGTGTATCCAGTGGTGCAGCGAGAATGGGAGGTCCCAGAACGGAAAAGTGATTCAAATCTCCTCCAAATGGGAATTCAAATCCCCCTCCCCCCCAAAGCCTCCCGCCCTGCCCTCCCCCGCTGGTTAAGTTGGATAGGATTGAGCTGTTAAATTCTCTAATGTTAAAACATTCCCAGAAATCTTTAACAGTCATTCTACCTTCATAGATAAAACATCAACATTTTCTTCAGATAAAAAGCCTTAA
Organism: Plestiodon gilberti rubricaudatus; assembly: GCA_026170595.1. Classification (NCBI taxonomy): domain Eukaryota; kingdom Metazoa; phylum Chordata; class Lepidosauria; order Squamata; family Scincidae; genus Plestiodon; species Plestiodon gilberti. The sequence continues at coordinate 116,474,836 of JANXHW010000005.1, forward strand.
ACATGCTAATTGCACCCTGATCCATTAGCTGGATAAGGGGTGTGATGTTCGAGGGATGACAGACAACTTGAATGTTTTCACAAAGATCTTGAATGGTACTTTGATGTCCAGGGTCATTTTCCACTAGGAGTAAGGTTTTAAAAGAAGACTGTCATCGTCACAATACTAGCATAACTCATCTTTTAGCTTTGACACAAGACTGACACAGAAAATATAACCGGATATCCACCCCTTGGTGTTTGATAAGAAATCAATTGGTAAAATATTTTTCATGGAGCCTTTGAGAGCATGGGGATTTGCAGAATGATATACAAGTGCCAGTTTCAATTTGCAGTCTCCTTCAGCATTACCACTGAATAGTAAAGTGTAGTAATCCTTAGAGGCTTTGAAGGCAGATGCCGTTTTCTCCTCACGAGATGTTTGTGATGGCATTCTCTTCCAAAAAAGAGCTGTGTCTTATTTCTAGAATAGCCTCCTTTCTTGATAATAGCCTTCAGAGTCTCGATGAACCTCTGAGGAACCATGACATTGGAGATGCAGCCTCCCTGCTCATTTTTATGTTGTGGTAGCCATACCTACCTTCACCTAAAGTTAGAAAACCAGCCAGAACTAGCAGCGGATACCTTCACAGGACCACCTTCCTCATTTTGCAGTTCTTCCAAGATAGTGTGCACTTTTTCCTGGGCTAGGAACATGCTGGGTGCCGATTTTGATCTTCAATCCATGTGCTCAGCATCTACTCTATGTGTTCTATTATAGAACTCCGAGGCTAAGAGGTTGTCTTTGCACTTGCAGATGTCCCCAATTGAGCACTTTTCTTGACCTTCTCAGCACTGTCTTGAATGGTACAAACTCTACTCTCATGTAAGCCAAGCATGTTGCCAACATCTGATACACACTCCCCTCTCTGAAGCCAGTTCATCATGTCTAGTTTCACATCCATTGTGGTTGATTTTTGTGCCTATTTCACTCTAGGCTTTCCAGACAAAGCAGATGAAAGTGTTCAACATGGCTTCACACTGAAAAATACGCCAAATATCCCACATATTTATGCTGTTGGCCCAATGTGCAGAAGAGTGGGAAGCTTTACCGCACTATTTTGAAAATGTGTAAATCAAGACCATGCAAATCAAGGTGCCTGTAATACTGAACTTCTTGCTTCAAGCTTATAATAAGCTCTTAACATCTATGACTTTAGTAGTTGCTCCTTAAAAGGATACACATGTCCAAACTTGGAGAGAAAGATTTTCCCCCTCGTCCAAAATTTTCCACAGGTGTAAAACTAAACAGGAACATGGTGTGGTACAACGGAGGCTAAACTTCAAATCAGGAAGTTCTTAATTCAAAAATCACTCCTCTCACTACAGACCTCAAGCAAGCATTCTCTCTATCTCAGTGTCATCCCTTCCCTCCCATCTATAGTATGTGAATAAGAATACGGACCTTCCCTTATAGTAAAGTTTGTGGGAGTTCATAATAAATGTACTTGAAATGCTCTGAATGCTACAGAAATACTATGTTGTATTATTATGTTTTTCTGTCCTTACTAGCACAGTGCAAGTAAGCAACCAGTCAAATATTACATACTTGGTAGATCAAGCAAACCTAGTGGTAATAGCTTCACATCCATTAATCTTATGAATGTTTTTGAACAATCTCAACAGTTAAATTGGGCTACTTGTTCCCAAGTATGCCAATCAAAGAGGCTATAAGGCCCAAAAAGCAAAAGTGGGGGAAAGGCACTTGAAGGATGAAGGGGAAATCAAGTCATAATCGAGTACCCTGGGCTCAAACTGCTAAGTCACCCCCCAAATTATTCTCCAAACCAAAAAGTCACGTTATTAACTCTTAAACTTGGAAAATAGAGTTACCTTGAGTTTCACTTTCAACAGTTTTTCTTCTTTTAGCAGGATTGTAATTTAACCAGTCTTCTCTTTTACTTTTGACAGCTGTAAGTAAAATAAAAGCTCTGTTGTTTTTCAAGTTACCACTGTAGCAACCGACAAACTCAGACAATCTAAAATGTTTGGGTTCTGCACATCCATGATATCTCCATATCTTCAAAGCAGAATTTGGATATCCCAAATCTCCCAAGAGCTACTATCCATGTATTAGGTATCCACAAGATACAAGAGCCATAACATTCTCTGTGATTATTTCAAAAATATGGATCTCCCTTCACTTGGAAATCTTCTACATTGCCTTCAAGCTTATAATAAGCTCTTAACATTTATGGCTTTTGTAATGCTCCTTAAAAAGACACAGATGTCCAAACTCAGAGGGAAGAGAGTTTTTTTGTCCTCCTCTCCATAATTTCCCATGGGTGTAAAACAGAACATGGTATGGTTCCTTGGGCATCAACATTTTTTAAACGCTACTTAAGAAGTGCCCTGTTGTCAGTTACCCAGAGACATCTAACTGACCACTATTGGAAACAGTGCTGAATTGCATGGACCTGTCGATTAGGGTTAGGGATGCTCAACCTGTACTAAAAGAATTTGAATGTTAATGAATCCAAGTAAAGACATGTTATTTATATATCAGATGTTGCATTCGGAGGAATGTCAGGGCCTACAGAGTCTGCTTTGAAATGCCTGCTATTTATAATATGATAATATAGTATAGTAACCCCAGACTGGAAAGCACTTGAAGAAGCCAGAGAGCCTACCTGCCTCTTAGGGTGAAGAACTTGCAAGGCTGACTGTTCTTGGTCCTGTCCTGAAATGCATGCCTGATCATTATTTACCGGCAGCCAGTAAGCAAATTTAACAGGGACTTGAAAGGTGACTCGTCTGAAAAGGGGCCAAGTTGTGAGTAGAGTGATTTGCTGACGATCCACGAGTGATGTTTGAGTCAAGTCACTGCTACGACTTAAGTCGGACTCGTGAGCAAGACACCAGATTTGAGTCTAAAATCACTAGTACCCCCTTCCATGGATCTTGATGTAGCAGCAACATAGAACATGATGGTGGTGAAGAAAAAAAGGGATGCCGTTCCAGTCTGTGCAAGTTCGACCTCCTTCTCCAGGTCTCCTGTCCAGCAGAACCTGAGTTTCTGGCATTAGACAGACACATCTGGCGTTCTGTTACTTTGCTGTCCATCTCCCTTTTTGAGCCGACAGAAGTGGACTTGGACCAAATATTGAGAATTCCCAGGTTTTGGTCAACATCCATGCTGAAGTCAACGTCTTAGGCACATCTCATGGCTTCATGACCACCAAGGTCAGCCATGTGGCTGTCCCAAGCAGTTATTGGCCCACATTGATCAGGTCACATCGACATCTATGTGGTGTTCTTTCAGAAACCCCTTTGTCACAACAAGACCACTTCATGGTGAGGTTCAGACATTCACAGCAGTAATGATATACATAGGTTAGGGCAATTAAGGCACTCTACCCTCAGCTGCCAAATATGGAAGCAACCCAAGGTGATTAACATGATTACTCCCAACAGCTCTCTCCTTCACTACATCAAATCAAATTGGTTGCTTGGAATACAAGGTTGCTGAAGGTAATAAAGCAGTTGAGATGACTCAAACACAAGTGAAAAAAAAACCCATGGTCCAAATCCAAACACATACAGAGTAAAGCTCATTTAGAGTATATACTCGCATATAAGACTATCTCACTGATAAGACGAGGGAAAGTTTTGAGCCAAAAATCGTGGAATTTGCTAGGCCCCTTTGATAAGACGAGGGTAAAACTTAAGGACTTGTGGGGTCAGATCCTGGAAAAGCTCAAACAACTTTACCAGTAATCGTTATCCAAGAACTCTACATTCACATGTATTGAATAGTAAAAAAGTGGGAAATGTTTGGTAGGAGTTGACTGATGTTATTTTACTACTGTAAATCAGGAATCATAAATAAATAGGGGGAGGTGATGCTAACATTGAACTCATATCTGGGATAAGGCACAGTAGCCATAAAAGCAAACAAGCCCCAACAGACCATATTAACAGAGATGCATTGAGGTGGATTGAACATTGCAACTGCAGACCATATGAAGAGAGTATGTTAATATGGCAGAGCATATATATGACAGAGCATCATTAACAAAAAATGACTGAGAACCATTGGAAAAAAGTCACCACTTAAAAAAAAACAGGCAGAGAACCATGGGGGGGGGGGAGAGAAAACAATGCACACATTGTACCTGCTGACAAAATGTTGATTCAGACTATGATCAGAAAAAAAAAATCAGGCTGCTAAGGACAGAAGATGATAGCCACAACACTGCAAGCTCTGCAGTCTCCCGCCAAATACCGTATTAACTGCTATGAGCAGGACCTGCTCAGCTTTCACCATTTTCAATGGCTGGTCTTGCAAAGTGCACAATTCCCATGTTTGTCCCCAAATCCTGACACACTGCAGTTTTGCAAATTTGTAAAACATTTTCTCTTTCCGTTTCACTCTCAGCCCCCCTCCCTCTTCTCAAACTCAGCCGAGCCACTTACTGGTAGATCAAAATTAGTGGGAACCCGCAAAGCATTCAGGGCAGCACTTCCTACCAACAATATTTGTAATGCAAAAGGTTGTGTACTGGGCTATCTCAGATGCTCTTGTAGTGTGCTTTTTAATCCTTTCTTGCTGTTGAATGCTTTTAAGAAAGCAAACAAAACAAAAAGGATCTTTTAAAGGCAGAGAAATAACCCTCACTGCTTGAAATTCCTTGCAGCTCAAGGCTTGAGGTTTTTTTTCCTTCTCTGCAAAGTATGCAAAGTGCTTATCTTAACCATTTCACTCCCCCCCCCCACTAATTCACAGGCAGGTGCTAATTGCCTGACATTCTGTTCTTTGACTAAGAAACAGTTGTGATGTTTGACTGAGCCGGGCTCCTCTGTTAAAGAAAAAATGTGGAAGTTTATGAAGTTTAGCAGTACTGTATAATGGTGTGCCTCCCCACATACCAGACTCTTACTCTTAGTTGCTACTGCTCTTGAGTGGCACCGGGCAGGGCTGGAGAGGTGAGTGACGGAGAGAACGAGGGAGAGAAGGGGGAGGGGAAGCAGGGACACACCTGAGCCAGTATGGCTCAGTAAGCTGACTGTAAACCTGCAGGTCTTTTGAAGTGAATGAGAGTGACCTGATGTGAAGAAAAGGCTTTTCCAGGTCTTTGTTTTTGCCTAAATTTCTCATCTTACAAGCGAGTATATATGGTAAGTCTACCATATGGCAATAATAGCATTACAGAACACACTTTTCCATCACTATTGTGCCAGCACAGTGCACAATCCAAATCTTTCTACAATTCCCAAGTGACCAAGGAGAACCACTACAAAGGCAGTAGCCAACATTTCACTGATAAAATCACTCTCATCCAATCAAACTTTTACAGTATCTAAGATACCATGAAAGTGCAACATATTACTGGAGAACCATCTAACACAGAGATTCTTAACTGGGAGTATCCATATCCCTTGGGGGCGTATGGGAACCAAACGATGGGGGTATGGGACTATCTGAGAAGTTTTTTTAAAAAATTGTTAGATAAGATTATCATCTAATGTCAGAATGTCAGGCATTAGGTAACTATCACCATTATCAATACGGATTGAGGTGTTCTGTTCCTAGCTATCCATATGTAAAGTAAAACCAAGCTACTGATAGCTTTTGAAGTCATAAGGTACCCAATAGGACTGGTGGTGATGATTATTTCGACAGTCTTGCAAAGAGAGTATGGCGACATATTGGGCAATTCATTGGGGAGGTCTGTAATTGTAAAAAGATTAAGAACCCCTGATCTAACAGCTGAGATATGGCAGAAACGCAGCCTACCACTTGTTTGCTTGACTCTCATCTACCTTGGTTCGTACCTTCTAATTGGGGATGGAGACCAGTTGGAACAACAGCAACAGAGGAAACTGTTATAGAAGGCTAAACGGGCCTCAAACCTTGAACCTAAAGTACATTGCTATATCAGCCTATATTCTGTCAACATGTTCCTGCCTTATGTCAAATCAGATCGTTAGTCCATCCAGTATTGTCAGCACTGGCTGTCAGCAACTCTCCAAGATTTCGGACGAGAAATTTTCTCTGCCCCACATGGAGATATCATGGATTGAACCTGCAAACATCTGTATGCAGATGAAATGCTTTTCCACAGAGCTTCAGTTTCTTCTCAAATTGTGGGATACAGTTCCTCACCTCATTGTGAGAGGGAAGAGTCCCAGCTGCTTTTGAGGCAACTGTTGAGCAATTTGTAAAGAAACCCTTCTTGAGCGTCACCATCTTGAAAGCTGGGCGATGAGCTGGGTGTCATCAACTTGAAAGCCTGCTTGTAAGACGCTTCTCTCCATCCAGGAACAAAAAGAGCAGGCTGCACAGGCATGCAAGAGTGAGGTAGTGCCTGCTTGGTTTCTTACGTGGAATACAGTGTGGCACTGGATTCCATAGTAGCGCAAGGACAGTGTTGAGGTCCTGGATTTTGAGGTGGGCCTATGAAGCGATGCACTCCCTCATCCTTGGGGTGGTGGTGTTTGTTTACTGTGTTTACCTCACCATTGCTGGGGGGGTAGGGCCTGGGGGGTAGGGGGGGAGTTACTGATGACAGCCAAATCTACTTTCCCCTTACATCAGAAGCAGATATTTATCTCACTTCTCAGCAGAGATTGGCTTCCAAAGCAGTTTAGAATTGGAATGCACACAAAGATGGCATGAGAATGGGGATACGTTCAGCAGTCTTCTGATCCATGGCAGCCGATGACACAATCCAGGTTCTAGGCTCTTCCCTCCAAAGAGAACGGATAGAAGAAACTGCAGGTGGACTTGGAACGGCCTGAAGGTAAAGATGTCAGCCCACAGAAGCAGATATGACAGTGGAAGTGTTCAACAGATGCCTGGCATCTGCAATGAAGTTGATGAGGGCTAATCAACTAAAGCTCAATCTAGGTGTTATTCATTATGTTCTGGATGGGACTGCACCCGATCTTAGAAAAGAAACTCACAATTTGGGATGTTATTAGATTCAGCCCTTGCTTCAGATGCCAAGATGGTATCCATGGCACTTTGCAACAGCTTAGGCAGGTGTGCCAGCTGCAGTCCTTCCTTGACACATAGCATGCCACAGTTATCCATGCTCTGGTAACGTAGGTGGGCAGTGCAATCCACACTAAGTAAAGAACAGCAGAGCGTGTTCTAAGCCATCGCAAACGTGCTGTAAAAGCACATTTGCAACAACTCTAGAGTAAAGGCTGAGCTACATTACACGCGGCTTGGAGCTTCTGAACTGATTTTTGAAGCAAGCGGAGCCGCTGCGACCTCCGCACTGCCGGCGCGTACCTCAAACTGGAATCCTACTTTTTGGGGGATGGGCGCACAGAGCTAGGGGGCATATCGCGGAGCTACTGCAGCCTACCAATCGTAGGAGAGGGGGAGAGGGTGGCTGCATGTCAATCTGAACTACCTCCAATCACCTTCTTAAGAAGGCGGGACAACAGGAGGGACAACAGGCGGGAAGACACTCCCCCACTCCAAGCACGGAGGCGGAGGCAGAGGCGGCGGCAGAGCCTCTGCCTGTAATGTAGCTCAGCCTTAAGGGTCACCAGTGCGGAGGCTGGCAGCCCTTACTCCACCACCGGATCGTTCCTGTAGCCACCAGAGAAGGTAAAGGATCCCCCGGTGGAGGTGGTCCAGGCGGTGAGGGAGTTTCTCCAAGTCGGCCTGGGGAGATGGCAGCCGCCATATCCCCATCCCCTTTCCGGGCCGACACAGTCTCATCGGACTTGCGCCAGCTAAATAGTTGGCGGAAATCCAATAAGGCCCATTGGGGCCTCCCCACGCTATACCGGGGCAAGGGGACGAATGCCCTCTTCCCCCAAGGAGACCTCCGGGCCAATCATGATTGGCCCGGAACGCGGATAGGATCTTTAGTGTGGATTGCACTCTAAATTACACTAAAGTTCTGCAGTGTAGTGCTGTTAAAAAAGAAACCTCAAAATGTTCAAGAAACACTGCCGCCAAACTCTTGCCAAAAGCTCTAAGTTTGATCATATCTCACCATTTTCAGAACTACCGTGGCTACCAGCTCCTTTCTAGGCAAACATCCAAGTGCTGCTGCAAACCATTGTGGAAGAAACCAACACTCCATCCTGCATTCAGGATTGAGCTGATAGAAGCACTTTTATTTAATAACCAGCAATTGCAGGGAGACTTATCCTGTATAGGGTGAAGTTTGCCCAATGATCAAAAGTCAACATTTAACTTATTCTCTCTCTCTCTCTCTCTCTCTCTCTCTCTCTCTCTCTCTCTCTCTCACACACACACACACACACCACCCATGAGTTGAGCTTCTCAGCAGCCAGCAGAGGGCGTTGTGCTCCTCAGTTCAGCTGAGCTGCAGAGAGCGTTGTCCTCCCAGCTCTCCTCTGATGGTGAATGAATGCAGCTTGGGTAAGCTTCTGAAATGGGCCTAGTTTGGGAGACTTTGGAAAGTGGGCATAAGTGGGGTGGGGGGGAAACAGTTGAGTTTGGGGTGTTTTGTACTTGGGATTTATTTTTTGTGAATTTTGTCCATGTGTCTTATTGCTGTGTGTTTTTTAAAAGAGATCCTGGCATTTTTTGTGTAATTTATGTAAATTGGGTAATTATGCTAATTAGCTGGGGGGACAACAACATTTTTGACCTTCACTGGAGGTACCCGGGCCTCCAAAGGTTGAGAACCCCTGTACTAGTGCAAAAGGCTCGAGCCGCACTTCTACACTTAAAAGTCCCAAATGACTTGGACTCCGATTATTTAAAAGGTTGTCATCTCCCGTATGAACAATGGGGACAAATCTGTACATAGTCTGACTGCAAGTAAGTAACAACCACCAGTGATACAAATGTTTTTAGTTTGATATCTGAATGAAATAAAGAAATCTCAAGCAGCACTCTGTTAATTTTAATCTTTTGTTTGAGACAAATTGTGAAGCATAGCCCATATTTTCTCCATTTAGACCAGCTCAACCCTTCTCTAATTCTTAGTTATATTTATACCCCGGCATAAACAAGCTACATGTGGATCCAATAACTTGTTCTTTGTTAGTAAAAACACATTTTTGTCATCTGTACCTTCTCTGTCTAGCCAAGAGTTTTCCTTGACTTGTCAGTTTATCTTGACCCTCATAAAGTAAAAAAAAAAAAAACTCATCTGCTAAGTTATTTGTATGTTTCTTGACCAGCTATTTCACTTTTTACAAATAAGAGAAAGAGAATATTTAATTATTTGGTGCTTGCATAACCTGGTTAGGGCCAATGAATATATAATGCTGTGTTTAGTGTACTATAATCATAGGTAACTTTCTTAATTTTTCTTAATCACCAGCAACGGTTTGATAGCTCTATTATTTATTTTTATTTTATTTTATTTTTCACATTTTATACCGCCCTTCCTCCAAGGAGCTCAGAGTGGTGTACATATTTCCTCCCCTCCTTTTTGTCCTCACAACAACCCTGTGAGGTAGGTGGGGCTGAGAGATAGTGACTGGCCCAAGGTCACCCAGGAAGCTTCGTGGCTGAGCGGGGATTTGAACCTGGATCTTCCAGGTCTAAGTCCAACTCCCAAACCACTACACCATCCTGGCTCCTGGTGCACCATCTACAACAAAGAGCAGAGCAGCAGTATTTTCCTAGGGACCAGGATCAGTTACTTTACTCAGTTATCACAGCATTTATAAATCTTCTGGCTCAAGCTTGAACTCAAATAGCAGCTCTTTAGCAAAATAACAAAAATACGCAATCATTCTTGAGAATCATTTCTGGGGAATATTCCCGGACATTATATTTGTTTTTCTCACTCTAGGATTATCTTGACCTTCCTAACCAAAACATTGAAGCAGCTGCTCTGCCAAAACTGCTCTGCGTAAAACAGCTGCTGGCAGAACATTTTATTATGTTACTATAGTAACTTAAGTACAATCCATCATGAACATGCACGATCTTTAAGACCTACAACAGAAACTTTTCTGAGTTCCTCCACCTGTAGCGGTTAGGAAGGAGGCAATCAGGGAGACAACATTTTCAGCGATAGTGCCTCACTTATAAAATGCCTTCCTCAGGCAAGCACCAAACAAGCTTCACTTAGGTGCAGGTTAACATCATTTTGTTTACCAAGGCTTTCAGGGGCTACATTTATGGTTGCTATTTTATGGGTTTATGACACTTTACTGATTTGTATGATAATTTTATTGCTTTATATAAAACTAGTAGTTTTTGCTTGTTTGCTTTATTAAATTCATAAAAACTATGTTTTTGGCGGTGTTAAATTCATAAAAACATTAATACCTTTAATATCTTAAGTGGTTGAGAGGAGCTGCTTTGCAGACTGTTAAGTCAAGAAGTGTACAAATAAATAAAATGGTCTTGATAAACAAGGGATACTGCCAAAATTTGTTTTCTCTGGCAAATTTTCCATACTCAGCAAATTGGATTTAAACTCAGTCTGCAAGTCCCTCGGGCTTCAGTAACGCCTTAGGAGCCGCTACCAGGTATCATTACAAATGTGCAGAGATTTCTAGCACGTCACTTGTGATCCTCTGGATTATGCTAAAACCAGGTGGTTGAAGCAGAATCCAGAAGATCATTCCTCACTACCTCTAGGAGCTCCTGTTGGATATTGTCAAGAGTAAGTGGAGGGTGACTTCCGGCTGGGAGGACATGGCAGGCTGAAAACTCCGCCGATCGCTCCGTATCGACGGAGTACATCTGATGGACAACTACTTTACCCCTGGATTGAAAGGGTGTACAAAGAGATAAGCCACATTTCTTTAAATCGCCCCCATTCTGACACTTCAAGGCAAAGGCTTTGAAGCTTCGGGTCGGTGGGCGAAGAAGAAGGATAACGAGCTCAAACCTCAGATGAACCGTAAGCCAAGTCACCTCCCACATGCTTTGCTCAGGCAAGATGCGTAGAAATGATTTATGAACTGAAGAAATTAGCCGAGGTAAGAGTTAACGTTAAAAATAATTAATACGTTGCGAAAAGACGAAGTGTACGTTCGAAAGTGAAAGTTTCTAAAGTGGAGAGTTTTATCTATTTTTTTCTGTACTTATGGAAGATTAAAACAGTAAGAGAAGGAAAGATATGAAGAAGTGTTTTAAATAGACTGCTCCGGTGAGAGAAAATTGTTTGGGGGGTGTGTGTGTGTGTGTGTGTGTGTGTGTGTGTGTGTGTGTGTGTGTGTGTGTGTGTGTGTGTGTGTGTGTGTGTGTGTGTGGGTGTGGGTGTGGGTGTGGGTGTGGGTGTGGGTGTGGGTGTGGGTGTGGGTGTGGGTGTGTGTGTGGGTGTGGGTGTGGGTGTGGGTGTGGGTGTGGGTGTGGGTGTGGGTGTGGGTGTGGGTGTGGGTGTGGGTGTGGGTGTGGGTGTGGGTGTGGGTGTGGGTGTGGGTGTGGGTGTGGGTGTGGGTGTGGGTGTGGGTGTGGGTGTGGGTGTGGGTGTGGGTGTGGGTGTGGGTGTGGGTGTGGGTGTGGGTGTGTGTGGTGTTTTCTACATATTGTTGTCATTCTTGACATTCTTTCTAAAAGAATATGAGCCCTTCCGTGTCAGAGTTCATGGATTTTGGCAATTAATCTTTCCGTTTCACGTCGGTGACTGCAGAAGTTTTTTATTTTACCTCTATTTTTTTTTAAGAGAAGGAGAGATTGGCACCTGGTGAAAAATTTGCAACATGACTACACAATTGGAGTATTGTTTAAAAAAAATGGGAAAAGAGATTTGATACAAAAATGGCAATTTTGCAGGAAGAACTTCAGAACATGAAATTAAAACTGAAAGAAGAATTCTACAAGATAGGTAAAGTGGTGAAGGAAAAGGACGAATTGCAAGGAATAAAGGCTACGATGGAAGTACAGGAAGAGAAAGATAATGAAAAAGAAATATTTCCTGAAAGAGACTGCAATAGAGGAAGTACCAAAAGTTAAACCAAGACTTGAGATAGAGAAGCAGAGTACTTTACTAAAAGACATTTCGTTAAATATCATACAGAAAAAGAAGAGATATATTTTTCGTGGAGGTGCTGAAGAAAACGAAGATTGTCTTTTGGGGGAGGAACTTAGAAGACGTGAATGATCCCGTGGAAAAAATTGTAAAGTGGATACAATTCAAAAAGCAAGGGACTTTCGGGAAAGATTTAAGGATGAAGAAGAGAAAGAAGAAGAAGGAGGAGGAGGAGGGATGGAAGGTGTAATGGCAAACTGTCAAAATTAAAAAGGGATTATAATTTTTTGTGGGGAATATTACTGGAGTTAATGTTATATAAAAAGAAAAAATGTTTTATTATTTAAAAGGCAAATAAGATATGATTTGTTTTTAAGAAACTCATATAAAGAGGGATGGAAAAAATTGATTTAGAAAAATGCTTTTTTTCTTAACAAATTTGAAGAAAAATGAGGTGACTAAATTTAAAATATTTGAAGTGGAAACTAAGATTTTTTTTAGATGATAAAGGAAAAGTTACTTGATAAAGGAAAAGTTAGTTAACTCCTTTGTGAATACAAGAAAGAATGTTTTATTACTTGAAAATATTTAAATAAGATGTGATTTGTTTTCAAGAATCTTATATAAAAAGGGGATATAGAATTTATTTTTATTTATTCTTAGACAGAAAAATTTGGAAGGTTTTTATTTTAATAAATTTGGAGAAAAATGGGGTGGCTTTATATATTAAAATATTTGAAGTGGGAATTAAGATTTTTAGATGATAAAGGAAAAATTAGTTAATCTTTTTGTGAATAATTGGAAACCACTTATAGATTCTTTAAGCGAGAGAGAGGGAGTGAGAGGTGATGAAATGTGGATTTAATGAATAGTATATTAGAGATATATGCTTAGTTAGATATTATAAGTAGAAAATATATAATAGTATACAAGTAGGATTTACTGCTTCACGCTTGCTATAATCTTTCGTAATATGTTGTATTGTTTTGTTTTGTTTAGTAGTTTACTAATAAAGTTAAATATATATTTAAAAAAAAGAGTAAGTGGAGGGCCATGGCTTGTCACATAGTGAAAGGCATTAATAGAACATGACATGCTAGAGATCTCTGAACATTTGTATGATGCCTGGTAGCAACTCCTAAGAAGTTACTGAAACCCATTGGACTTGGAGACCGAGTTTAAGTCCCACTCCAATTTGTTGAGTATGGCAAATTTGCCAGAGAAACTGAACTTTGGCAGCATCCCTTGTTTATCAAGATCATTTTATTTATTTGTGTGCTAACACTGAAAGCTGAGTTGCACTTGAGAGCCAATGTGCTATAAACTGATTCAATGCTAGATTCTGAACAGGAAGAGTTGGGTTCAAATCCCTGCTCAGCCTTGAAGCTTACTGTGGTGTATCTAGGCAAAGCATCCCTCACCTTAACCTACATCACAGCGTTGTAGCAAGAATAAAAAAATAGGATAATTTTACTGAGGTCTTTGGAAGAAAGATGGGGTGCAGCTGTGGAAAATCAGCCTGGAAATATTTCATTTGAAGACAGGCTTACATTTAGAATCCAGAGCATTTGGATATACCCATATCAATCACAGCGTCTTCAAAGCACCCCAACTTCACAAAACTACGGTTAGGCAGATTACTAAAAACCAGAGGCATATTTATTTATTTTATTTAAAAAATGTATACCCCGCCTTTTCCTATGCCAAGGCAAATGCCCAAGGCAGCTTAGTATCCTTAACATAACTTATATACATAAGATATAAATCTTAGTATCCTTAACATCAGTGGTTTACATCCTGAACAATACTACTTGAGGCAGTGTAAAAAAAACCCACTACAGTTATATAAATCCTATTTGTCAACATGTATACACATATTGAACTGCTTAGAAAACCCTGTGCTAAAGCAATACTATAATGATTTGCAAACTGAACTCTCATATTTAACCACTGACATTGCATTACAGATCAGCTCATTCATAAAATGTATACTGTACCTGTGATGGGGATCTTGTCTTTTTCAGGAAGCTTCTTTGAATCTGCAACTTTTTCTTCAGAAACTGAAGTTCTAAAAAGTATTTCTGGGCACATTTTGAACTCAAGCATTTGTGGTTTCTCCATTGCAGGCTGCTGGGAAGATGAACTGTTTTTGGGAACTTCACTTGATTTCATACGCCAAACCGATTTTGAAGGAGAAGGTTCTAGCTGTGTCAAACAAATGCTCTCCTCTGCAGTCTGTGTGAATATAACTCTGCTCAAATAGTTTTTCTGTCTTTGAAGAGTCAGTTTACTAATTCTTTTATCTCGATTACGAGCATCCAGTAGAGACTCCTTGCCAAAAGGGTTAGTTTTAGGTATACTGGGAGGACGTCCTCTTCGTTTCTGTACGTTAGGAATTTTCCTGTTATCCAGTGAACGTTTGTATTTCCATGCACTTTCCCTCTCTTTTGAATACGCATATTGATCCAGATTAATCTTTTTAAAACTTTCTTTATTAGGCTGGGCATGCTCAGAATTACTTGGTTCATTATGCTCTAATCTTTTAGTTTCATTATTTTTCTCCAAATCGCTCTTGCTTTCCCCCCATTTTTGTCTGTTCAAATGCTCTTCTGAGTGCAAGGAAGAGTTATGCCAAGAGTTCATACACTTTTTAGAAACTAAACCAACATTGCCTAGATTTGAGGAATTCATGGCAGCGCTATGCTGGATTCCCAACACTTTTTGTTTTCTTTCCATTGTCATTTGTCCCTTTAAGACCTTACTCGATCTATTCGGTCCTTTTATCATGTGTGTTTCGCTGGTGTCATGTTTAATTGTGTGTCTTTCATACTTTTTACTATGTCTTATTTCCATATTACAGTGATGACGACTGCCTGTTTTTGATATTGCAAGCATTCCGTTTCTTCTCTCATTGTGAGAGGATTCCATCTTGGAAAGAGGGTGCACAGCTACCTTTTTTAAATCATTTGTGCTCGAATGAGGCAGTGTTCGATCAAAACAGAGATCTTCTCTTAAGTATACCTGGTCATTTATTTTAATTTCAGCTGGTTCTTCTTTCAAAGTCTGAGAACCTACAGTAAGTGGCAACACTTCCCTTTCTTGCTCATTTGTTCTTTTAGGTTTATGAGGCTCTAGTTTTTCCAAGGATGAAAATGAAGGAAGTTCCCCATTTACTTTAGATGGTATAGATTTCTTTACTTGAAGGTTGGTTTCTGTGTTTTTCAATAACTTGTTACTTTGGTCTCCTGAAGAAACACTACCAACTGGATGCAATATAGATATCTGCAATTGATTATTTTGTGTACAGTCAGTCTTATAACTTTCAATGCCTTTTGATTTCTCATCAAGCATATTTTTAGATTGTAGATCCATTTGTGGCTTTAAAACAACATCTTCAGTCAATGTACAGGAACAAGGATTCACTGCAAAATCGGAAGCCACAAAACCCTGCATGCAGCAATATGTACGATTCTCCTCTATCACAACTGTTTCTGCTGTGGCATTTGCACTGTCAATGTGTTTCAGTGGCTGAATTTGAATAAGGCTTATGTTATCACTGCTTAAGCTATCTTTGTCATCTGAATCTATTATAAGAATATCGTTTTCACTATTTTTTGATTTGTTAGAGGACTGAATGTGTTCAGGAAAATATTCTCTCCTCTGTGGAGAATTTAATATTGTTATTTTTATTTGGTCTATTGTATCACTAGGACTAGCGTTTTGTCCACAAGTCTGAGTCCCCTCTTCTCTCTCAGTTAGTTTAATAGAATCATTAATTTCTTTTTTCTGTGGCACCTCCAAATCATTGATTCCATTAGGATATTCTTTTAAGAGTTCAGTCAGCTGATCATTTGGCAATGTTACAGGAGATTCACTGTGGGTGCTGCTACATTGTGCATGGTTTTCTTCTATTGGTACATCCTCTTGGACATTTTCTTTTTTGATAGAGCATATGCTATCTTCAAAGGTAGTACTGAATAGGTCTTGATTTTCAGATAATTCCTGATCACCACTGGACAAATCTAAACTGTAAATACCACCATAAGAAAATTTTTGCTCAGACTTATTTCCTGAAATAGTAGTACCTTCGTGCAGATAATTACTTTTCTCTTCCTCAGAACGTATTACATTTATCTCACCTGAAATCTTGCCTCTTTGAGGCATCTCTAAACCTGACAAGTCTTTAGATGGCTTTTCTACAATGGCTTTTGATACGTTGTCTTGCGGTGGCAACAAAATATCTCCCGCTGAAGCGGTCACCTTAGTTTCAGGTTCCCCTTTTAAGAGAGTGGATTGCTGCTCATTCTGTTGTGGATAATGCACATGCTCATCTGAATGATCATCATTTTTCATACTAGATTGCAAAGGGCTAGTATTAAAGATATTAGCTATTTGTGGATTATAAAATGCATCACCTTGAACAAGAGTACACACACTGGATATCTGTAACACAGTGCCATTCAACTCAGCTTCAGTAGTATCTCCTGGTTTTAGTAAATCTGGATCACTTTTATGAGAAACTGGATTCGAGCAATTGATTTCGTCTCCTGAACTAACTTGGGATTTTAAGTTTTTCAGTTCTTGAAAAGAACAGTCATAAGACAAGTTTGTTTCAGCTTTCACCATTCCATTTTTGTCAGATTTTACTTCATTCTGGTGCATAACTGAATCTACTTTCTTTACAGCAATACAGGTCTCCATTGAAGATATCCCTCTATTGGTATCTGGCACTGTAGAAATAAGTTCTTGTAAACTATGCACACTGCCTTCTTCTTTAATTGAATACATTTCAAATGAAGTTGACAAATTCTTTTTCTGAACTTCTATCTGCGTGCTCTCTTTTGATTGTATTAAGGGAGCAACAATAGCTACTTGAGGTTCAGAACCCTTTAACAAGTTGGAACTTACAGTGTCAAGTTTGCTTCCAAGAGATGAAGGTACAGAATGTGTTTCAACAGTACTGTGGTCATTTTCAGTTAATGTGTTAGGGAGGTTTTCCAAGATATGCCGGGTTTCATCACCATCACCTTTTGAGGATAAACTCACAGTTGGTTCCATACTGTCACTTAACACCCCTTTTAAAGGTGATGAATGATTCTTCATCCACAAAGCAAGACTGGTTTCCAATTCCTCCAAAGAACAATTTCCAGTCATTGATGGCTTCTGGACTATGCCTGCTTCTGGAGTACTTACAGCTGCTTTAGCAACAGGAAGAGCCAAACCAGATGTATCAGACATACTGCCACTGGTCCAAGTTGTCACACTTTTCTCAGATGTTTGAAGACAAGAGTTTTTACTCTGCTGAAGCAACTCAGGACATGTAGGTGCAGAACACTGAAACTTTTCACTGCACTCTTTAACTGGTTTTGTTGAAGGTGAAGATTCACTTGAGGTAGCTAGATTTTGAGCTGAATTCCGAAGACAGTCTAGTATTTTGATAATATTATTTAGTGTAAAACGATGCAACAAGTCTTCTCCAGGTACAGCTGATATGTTTGCTAGCCGATTCTTGGTAGATCCAGAAGGTTGTTCAAAACCTAGACTATTTTTTGTGCCCATCAAAGGCTCCTGAGTAGGCACAATTGGAGAAGTTTTTGGACTCGCCCTGGAAGTTTCTTCATTATTCTTAACATAAGTTTCACATTTATCACCACCAGAAACCAAAAGAGTGCTAGATGAACCATTGCCTTGGACTGCTGTATGCCCATTTTGAAGCGTCTCTGCTTTTGCAACGTAAGTGTTCAACAACATATCTTCATCAACAGTACCTTGAAGCAATTCTTTTAGAATTGGGTATAAGTGTCCTTTTGCTGTTGATAAAGGAATATCCTGGCTCTGACTAGAACCACTGGAAGCAAGTGAAAGTGGCTGATTCAGCACAGCGTCCTGTGAAGGAGCCTTAAACACTTGCTTGGCATCATGTCGCAACAGGCAAGTTTGATTTTGAGTGGTATTTCTAGGAGAAG
The DNA here is from genome assembly GCA_026170595.1 of Plestiodon gilberti rubricaudatus. Taxonomy (NCBI): domain Eukaryota; kingdom Metazoa; phylum Chordata; class Lepidosauria; order Squamata; family Scincidae; genus Plestiodon; species Plestiodon gilberti. Next base: position 116,492,713 of record JANXHW010000005.1, read on the forward strand.
GAAGCGAGACATTAGGGCTTTTATTATGAGCAGAAAGATCAGAGATCTTTGTGTTCTCGACTGTAGATATATGGAACTTGTGTTTTATTGAGTCTCTAAGTTGATGGCACATCTTTTGAAAAGCACGCTGTTTTTCAACATCCATTACTAGACTCTTGAAGACCTGAACTGATGGCTTTGCCGATTCAATAGAGGGGTGATCTGCAGCCCTATATTCATTTACAGAATAGGCAATGCTGCCTACTTCATTGGTTTCTCTAGCACTTTGTACAGACTGAGGTTTCTGATAGTACTGCATATTCTGTTCAGCACTCTTTTGATCCAACGCGAGATTTTGGTGGTTTTGAACATTTTCATTAGATGCATTTGCAACTGCCTGTGCCAACTGACCATAGTTTGTTTGTACAGGACGAGCTCGATACGGTGGTGGAGGGTTGATGTTGGCAACTGGAGGGATGACTTGGGTTGCATCTCTACAGCTATTAGTAGATACTGTGCATGGAGTAGAAATTACATGATCAGAGGTGTACTGCTGCGATTCCATTGCTATGGCAGAGCTTGACCTTGGGTCATTTATTTGGTTTTGGTTATTTTGCCCTGAAGGGACAATGAAGCAAGAAAAGGTTTGCTGCAAATTTAGATGATTATTTAATGCTGGATTAAGAGGCACTGTAACACATGCTTGGGGGGTAGGTGGTCCAGTCAAATGATAGGAGGTCATTGGTGTTGACTGCCTTTTTGAAAACGAACTATTTTTACTAGTCTGTGGGTAAACTGAAGTTCTTACAGAATTAGATTTTTTTTGCAGGCTATTACTGTAAATTACTGGAACTGTAGACAGCTTTTGAGGTATACTTTGCACAGAGTTTACAGTACTACCTGGAATGGCTGCAGGGGGGAAAACATGGATATTGGTATTAGGCCAAGGATTCTGAACTACGCCATCTTGCATTTGGACAGTCACACTGGATACTGGCATACTTGAAACTGGATGTCCATCAACTAAATGCTGGGGCATCCTAAAGTCTGTAGCAGATACGGATGTTTTTGGAAAAATTGGCTGATAGTTGTAGGATTGTCCAGTATTTTGGAGAAGGAGATGATTCGCAACTTTGTTGTTAGTATTAGAGTGCATTTTTATGGTTTGGTCATTTACAGAGTCGGATTGTCCAGGATTTTGGAGAAGCAGATGATGCACAACTTTGTTGTTAGTATTAGAGTGCATTTTTATGGTTTGGTTATTTACAGAGTAAGGAGTTGATGCATTTGTCTGAGAAAAATCATATGTAGCAGTAAGTTGCTGCGACAAATCAGATCCCCAAAATGGAAAGTTCTTTGTCTGCGAGTCAAAGTTCTGAGATAGTCTTGTGTTCCAATCCATCGTTTGGACAGAGTTTTTATATTTAGGAATCTAGGAGAGGGAGAAAAAAAAGTGTTATTAATACCAATACAGTTATCTAATCTATGCTGAAGCATACCCGTATTTTTCGCTCCATTAAGACGCACCGGACCATAGGACGCATGTGTATTATGGAGCTAAAAATAGGGGGAAAATATATCATCCTAATTTTTATGTGTTTTAAAAAATTTACAGGATCATTTGACAGTAAGATTGGCAAGCCATATAACATTATAATGAATCAAGCCACTAATATACACAGATAAACAGTGTGCATACAGTATATACAGTGTTTCTAGAGCTTTCAAAACACAGGTTAAAGCCATGAATGGAATATTGCCATCATTAATTCTTAAATACCAAGCTGAAGGCAGACAGAAAGCAAACCCTTATCAACTACACCAGATTCTAATACCTAGACACTGCAAGGTCTGCAGTTATGATGGACTACCTGAGCTGATAACACATGGAATTATCTAAACAACATTTGCATATTTGTATAATTATTTCCTAAGGTTAATTAGCTCCAGCAAAGCAGTTTGCCCTTTGAGACTGCTTACAGTGACAAGGTTCAAGTGACAAGGAAGAAATACCGGTATTTGGTAATGAGGCCTTTGCAATGCTGAGCAGAAGGGCCTTCTGGGGTAGCCACATTCAAGTTGTATCTGGATCCAGTAATCATCATAGATGCTCACATGCATCAGAGAGGTATGGGCTTTGGGGAGGCCTGCGCGAGCCTCTGCAGGCCTCCCCGATCTTCATTTCGGCACTAAATGGCTATTTTCAGCCATTTCCAGAAAAGGCAGAAAATAGCTATTTAGTGCCGAAATGAAGATCGGGGAGGCCTGCAGAGGCTCGCGCAGGCCTCCCCGAAGCCCCGGTAAGTATTTTTTCCTTTTGGGGGGGGGGATTCGCTCCATAAGATGCAGGCTTTTTCCCCCTATTTTTTTGGGGGGGGAAGTGTGTCTTATGGAGCGAAAAATATGGTACCTTTCTCAAAACGGAATGTTGCCATTTTATTGACTGTATAAAGAGACTTTAGACAGAATAGAGTGAAAACTTTCATGGCCAGCTACAATCTTCATAGATTTAATATTCACAGGTTTAAAAGCCATGTCAAAAATTCTACCGCAAGGTTGAAAACTACACAATAAAAATCACTTTAAAAATCCACGTAAAAAGTTAAAAAGACAATTAAAAATCATTCATGCAATGTGTTAAAAAGACAATTAAAACAATCACTCATGCAACCTGCATGAATGATTGTTTTTACCTGGATTTTTAAAGCGATTTTTATTGTGTAGTTTTTAACATTGTGGTGGAATTTTTTGACATGGCTTTTAAACCTGTGAATATTAAATCTATGAAGACTTTAGACAATTTTGTTGACAACCCTTTCCACATGGCATCAATATATTACAAGGAATTTTTTTTTTGCATTTTGCTTGCTTTTAGCTGCGTAGAAGTGAGTGTAAAACCATGAACTTTGAATATTGAAACAGGAGGAAGGACAACTGAACTTCTAATAAATACAGCCTTGTCATCAACAAACAAGGAAGTGCCTATTAAGCAAAAAAACCCAAACATATTTGTCTGACCTGACTTTCTTGATACTGTTTACAATACATTCATTAACTGGCGATTCTATTGATCTCTGTAAGCTATACAAAAGTGTTGCCTGCACAAGACTTTAATAATGGGGAATCTCCCTGCAGTTGCTTGTATGAATTAATAAGGTACTCTGATCAGCCTAAAAGAACGCAGAGTGGGTTACTGGGTTTCTTCCACATCTGTTAAAACTAATCAACCTAACACAGTGAGACACTAATCGGCTGTAAAAAAAACAAAAACACTTTCAGAGATCATTACCAACAAAATAATGAGAGCAGGGAACACTATGCATTCAAACACCTAGAAAATTTGGAAGAAAACATGCATGTAAGAATATATTCTGAATAAACTGCAAGAAATTCAAAAGTGACTAAACTACCCACATGTTAACTGGAAAACGATCAACAAGGCAACAAGCCCACAGTATACAGTACATGGTGTTTAATTTACACCGCCTGGATATTAGCTGTAAAAATCCAACGTTGACAACTTTCACTAAAGCACAGAAAGACAGTCGTTATATTTGATGATTTTGGAATGATGCTTGAAAAAACTGCACTTTCCATTGGTAGAGTAGGGCCTAACCCTGCTTGAACATGCACCAACCAGATGAAATAAAACCTGGTGGTATTTTTTCTCCTCTTGGGAGTCAGATGCTGCCCATACATGCATGCTCTGGTTAGTGGGTGGCAAGTTATTATTATTCACATTTTTATACTACCCTTCCTCCAAGGAAATCAGACGCTGGCGTCACTAGGGCGCCCACCGCCCTAAAGCGAGGGCGTGCACGCCGCCCTAATAATTGCAAATTCACCAGCCAGGGAGGATGTCATCCGAGCCGGCAGCAGCGGGGCCCGGGGATAAGACTTCCACCACGGAAGTCTTACTCCGGGGCCCCACTGCTGCCGGCTCCGAAGACATCCTCCCCGGCCGGCGGTCCGGGGCCTTCTGACGAGGCCCAATGCGGCAACACGGTATTTATTAGGTTTTTCGTGCCTGTGCAGAATGTTTCTGAGGGCAAGGGCTGCCCTTTTGCCTTCAGAAATGTTCTGCGCAGGCGCAAAAAACCTAATAAATACTGTGTCGCTGCATTGGGCCTCGTCAGAAGGCCCCGGACTGCTGGCCGGGGCAGACGCTCCGAGGCCGGGAGAAGGCCTCAGAGCCTCCGGAAGGGTGACACGCAGCGTGCGGGTGCACGCAGCGCACGTCACCCTTTGCGCACGTCAACCCCCCCGGCGGTCCGCCACCCCCCGCTACGCTCCAGTGATGTGGGTGGTGGTGTGCATGGGTTCCTTCTCATGTACAGATTTTGCGGAGGGGAAGGGTGCTACTATTGAGTGACTGGCCATGGAAGATATGTGGTGGTGGTGTCAGACAGGCCTTCCAGTGAAAGGAGGGTTCATCATCAACAGATGGTTCCTTTGTCAATGTTTTTAAGGTGCGCCCTCGCTATCTGCAGAGGAATCCCGCGGATAGCGAGGATCTGCAGATGCTGGATTCCAGCACCCAACAGGCAATTTACTTACTGTGGAGGCTGGTGCCAGCTTGGAAAGGCCTGCACAGGCCTCCGCAAGCCTCTCCGACACGATTCAAAGTGACTGACCGGAAGTCACTTTGAATTGCGTTGGGGAGGCTTGCAGAGGCCCGCGGAGGCCCTGCAGGCCTTTCCGAGCCAGTGCCGATGGGGAATGGGCCTCTGGAGGCCTCCACAGTAAGTAAATGGGCCATTGGGTGCTGGACTCCAGCATTCCATTATTCGTGGGCTGCTCCGCAGATACTGGAATCTGCAAATGCAGAACCCATGAAAAACAAGGCCCCACTATAGTTTACAAAAAGTGCAGGAGGTGCGGATCAAAGTACCGTATTGGCCAGAGTATAAGACTCACTTTTTCCCCCCTAAGGCAAGTTTTTAAAGTAACGGTGCGGCGGCCTACAATCAAGCATAGCTTTTTCTGCCTATCGTTTTCTGCAAAGGTTCCAAGGTTCTGTTTTCAAGCCTCTACAAGGAGCTTTTTTTTTCTTTTTTTAAACTGCAAAGCTGTGTTTTCTAGCCTGTACAAGGTTGTTCCTTGCAGCTCTTAATCACTTGCTAAATGGCTGAAAACACTGATCTCTCTAGCAGCCTCTAGCCTCAGAAGCATTTGAAAAAAGTAACCCTTAAGTTCCAGCCCCAGGACTCTGTGGAAACTAAGATATTTATTGATCCTGCAGTTTGAAAGTTGAGAGCAAGAGCTCCTGCATAGGCTTACCATATCCAAAGGGGGACAGAGTGCCAACCTTTAGGCTGCAATCCTATGCACACTTTCCTGGGAGTAAGCCCCATTGAATGCAATGGGACTTACTTCTGAGTAGACATGCATAGGATTGTGCTGTTTACCACTGAAATTTGGGTAGGAGCAGCTCATCATCATGGAAGGGTGCAACAAGCTGCACCTGCCCAAATTCCAAAGGTTAAAGGTAGGCACTCTGTCCCCTCTTGGATCTGGGAAGGCTACTAATACTAGGGTGCCCAGATTCAATAAGGGACAGGGTGCCTATGTACTGTTTTACTGTTCTACTTATGTGTATATTTTCTTTTAAGTTAAAAAAAGTTAAGAACATATTTTTTAAAAAAATAGCACCAAACGTTAAGGGTGCGGCTTATAATCAGGAGCGTCCTATACTCAGGACAATATGAATCTTTCGGATGAGGGAGTGCTACAATTGTGGTACACACACACACACACACACACAGAGAGAGAGAATGCCTTTCCCTGTAGATGTTTTAGTCCCTCCCCCCAACACTCTGATGACTGGTGGCCTTTGTAGGAATTTCCAGAGTCTGAGTGTTACCAGTACATCTTCCCCCCCCCCTTCTTTATGCTTCCTTCTTCATTATACTATATTATGGACTCTGATACCAAGCAACTTTGTTTCATATGCCAACATCAAGGAATGCTAGGGTGCAAAATGAATTGTTTTCCCAGAACCTCTATACACCAAATGGACAGAACTTTGGCATTACAGGCCATGTTTCTCTCAAATAACTTTGGTTCAAGCCTCAAAGACATGAACTCTCTCCCACCCCACAGACACACACCCTGGAAGGAAAGAGATACTGATAATCCCATCTTGTGTCTCTCAAATGCAACTGTATAATCTTTGTTTCTACAGCTGTGTTTGCCCTTCTGAATGCAATTCCAGTAACTTGTACTAAAGCATTGATTTTATTTATTGTATTTATTGTTTGCATTTAGCCTAGGTAAAGGGTGCCAGACATCCCTGGCACCACTGTTTGGTAGCCATTGAACATAGCATCCCAAGTTTGGTAACATCAAACAGAGCATCCCAAGTTACACATTTATACCCAGAGCTGCATGTAGCAGCAACCCCAAAACTCCTTAAAAAAGGAAAGCTTTCCCCCCCCCTTACAAATTGTCACTCTACTTCTGATACAGCACCTCCATGTGTGTTGTATTCAGTATAGGGTTTCCACACCTCCTCTGGCAAGACTCCTCTTCAGGACAGGTAGTTATAACCATGCTGAAACATTCTCTCCCCCCCCCCCCCGTTCCTTAGGTGTTAGAAACTGGGTTGGAAGAAGCAGGCACACCTGGAATTCTCTCCCTGCAACCCACCTTATTTCTTTTGGGTGCAACAAATACACTCTGCATTACATGCAAACACCATAAGCCAGGAACATATACCGGTACTATTGTTAGGGCAAAAGAAACATATTTTTCCTATTATTTCTCTGTATGCAATAATTTTACCTTTGTCCTTTCTTAATAAAGCTATAATGTTTTATTGGAAGTTATTTCTCTCAGTCTCTTTGCTAAGTTAAAGGGGACGCTCTGCATTACGCTGATCTGTTATCCAGTCTAAGATCCCATGTTCCAACAGAGTTGGGTGAATTCCCTCCAAGAACCAGCTCTTTTGGTAATGTGAGGTTGCGGCTCCTAAATGCCAGGTCAGTAAATCCTGGATGAGGGCGCTGACCTGGCATATATTACAGACACCTGGTTGGAGGAGGCAGGAGGAGAAGGTCTCTCCCAGCTTTGTCTTCCAGGTTTCCAGATGTTGTAGCAACCATGATTGCAGGGACAGGGGGTCTAAGCGTCTGTGTGTCGTGTTGGAAGGGTGGGACAGGACTGAGATTCTGTTGGTGTGCCGTTTGCCTTGCTGCCCAACAGTCTACCAGCCTGAGCTGGCAACCTTTTACCAAGTAGATGCGGCGGACCACATTGTATGGGGTTTGTGTGTGTATGTCTCCCGCCCCCCCCCCGAAACCAATGGATTGGGAGCATTTCCTGAGGAATTTTTTAGCAGCTGAGGCCAGCAACTCATTGAAGGCCCTAGCTGATCTCTGGAATAGGGAAATGGGCAGAGAAGAGGATCAGATCCCTCCTGCGTGAGCTCTTTTGTGTCACAATCTCAGAGAGGGTCCTTGGTTTGAGGAGTTACAGATGATAAGCAAGAGGGCAGATGACGTGAGCGATGGTGCAAGACTGGCACCAAATCTGACCAAACACAGGCTAGAGCTCATTTTAGAGCCTACGCCTTGGTGGTGATGGCAGCAAAACGAACTTTGTCTACCACCATCGTGTTGACAGAGCGCCAACCAGCAGAATTGTTCCATGTTGTGCAAGGCCTACTCCATCCTCCAAGTGATCGGGAGGAACATATAGTGGTTCACTGTGACACGTCCGTGAGGCACTTAGATCGCTCACTTACACCACAATTTGGGTTCCACATTCACAATGTCTGGCAATGTCCCCTCAGCAGTCTAGTTTTGCGGGATTCTTTTCACAGCTTGTAGAACCTGAGGATGTGGGTCCTTTGAAGTGCGAGGCCGTCTGCCTGCCCACTTGATCCTTGCCCAGCATGGCTCATTAGATCTGCCCGAGAGGGATTGGCCAAGTGGACAGGCAGGGTGGTTAATTCATCTTTGATGGAGGGGGTGCTGCCATTGGCATTAAAGCAGGCAGTGGTTCACCCCTCCTGAAAAAGCCCTCCCTGGATTCCACTGCATTGGATAGTTACGGCCTGTCTCGAACCTCTCATTTTGGGCTTGCCCTGATCAGTGGGATGGACCAGCAGTACCAGAACCTGCAGTATCTACCAAGATGAGAACATCTCGCAGTTATCATCAGAGGTGAAACTAGACTGGAGCAGAGGCAAGTAGTTCTGCAAGACTCCGTTACACCAGAGTCAGCGGCCCCTCCCCTTTGCTGTTGGAGCCATTCCGGCAGCGACAGGGGAGTGTCCTGCGTGTTGCCATTGCCGCCAGAATGGCTCCAACAGCAAGGGGAGGGGCCGTTGACTCCGGTGTAACCGAGTCTTGCAGAACTACTTGCCTCCGCTCCAGTCTAGCTACACCACTTGTTATCATTAATTAGATACACTGAGGCCCATTATGGTTCCCACCTATGTTGTAATGTTCCATTATTAATATTGCTACAACTTATGTAACACAGCTGTAGTTTTGGTGGTAAACACTGTAGGAATATGTTACACAATTTTGTTTGGCTTTTGTCCAGACTTTGCAATGGTCAGCAGGCTTCACTGTCCATTTCAGCTTATTAAGTGCATGTCTGCATTGCAAGTTATTCAAACACTTATGTAGGCAAACCTAGATCTGTCATATTGTTTCCTTGGTATCCCAAAAACCTTTAAGCCACAGCCAGGGCATATGGAACCCCATAAGCCAATGGGCCTAACAGCAGTGTCCAAACACCATGTTTTGAAATTCACTCCCTAGGGAGGACCAAAACTAGCACAAAACTATGCCATCCAATCCCAACCCACCAGACAGCTGAGAAGGATACCATGGTACTGAAAACCAGTGAAAAGTTCAACAGAGCCATCTCCTTGTCTAATATTCTGGTAATTTGCTGTGTAATCAAATTTAACAGCAACCAGTAAGTGGGAGTCCTCCCAATGGCATTGCCATCAAAAGAAGAGTTGAGGAGTTGAAATTGTTGTTCAGCTAGGTATATCCTTCAGATAACTATGGAAATCAACAGGCTCCCTTAGTCTCCAGATAGCAAAGAGATGAACAGTAACTGAATCAAGGTATCAAACCAATACTTACAATCTGCTGATTTAGATGTTATCCAAAGTTTGCTTAATCTTCAGTGTGATCACTGTCACATGGCAAGGTTTTCTGAAAAACAGGAAAAAAATTAGCACTATGCTAATAAACACTAGCATGTCGTCACACATTTGTAGAACTGCTACATTCACCAGACTCACCTCACGGGGAGGGACTGCCTGACCCTGTCACTGAGCACATGCTGCTGGTTCCTGGGCGGAACTGGCAGGAACCACTCCTCAGCCAATCACATGACCTTCCAGGAGTCTGGCAGATGACTCAGTTGTCTTGGCAGCCATGATGCTGCGGCTGGGTACGTCAAAAGCAGATGGGGGGGGGGAGAGAAAGAAGGGGTGGGTTTATGCAGCGGCAGGCTGCGGATGAGGCAGACGGCCTGAGCCAATCAAGCCTCCTTCAAAGGGGAGTGGGCTGGCAAGCCCCGGGAAGCAAGACCGACTGGCCCTGTGGAGGAAGAAGCAGATGCACTTGGAACCCTCTCCTCATAGCTACTTTGAGGCCCCTTTGCAAGGAGGGAAGAACCTGTTGCCTGACCCTGAATTGGAGTGTTACGAGTAAAGCCCCCCCCCTTTTTCCTTATTTTTCTTTCCTCATTATACTATATTATGGACTTCCGATACCAAGCAACATTATTTCATATGCCAACATCAAGGAATGTTAGTGTGCAAAATGAACTGTTTCCCCAGAACCTCTATGCACAAAATGGACAGGTTATAGGCTAACTTTGTTTCAAGCCTCCGAATAACATCCAAGTTACAGGCTAACTGTTTCAAGCGTCAAACTTTTGCCTGTGTACGTGATCTCACCCCACAGGCACAGATCTGGGAAGGAAAGTGATAATCCCATCTTGTCTCTCTAGTTGGAACACAACTTTATAAGCCTTTTACTCATCTCTTGTCTGTATTTACAGTTGGTATTTGCCCTCCTGAATGCAATTCCAGTAACTTCTGTAACTTTGTAACAAAACGTCTGCATTTATTGTATTGTACCTGCATTTTGCATTAACCTAGGTAAACCTCATTACAGGGTGCTGCCAGACACTGGTACCACTGTTTCTGGCACCACTGTTTCGTGACATTTGCATTTTAGCTGACACTGCTAACACTTTTGAAGCAACAGGAGATTACCTGTTTACCTACATCCTGCCTGATTAGGGAAAAATCCCCTTTCCATTCACAGCCCAAGCTACCCATTGACACATCAAAACAGAGTACCCCAAGTTACACATTTAAATTAGTTTGCACATAGCAACAACTCCCAAAAAATCCTTTAAAAGGATTTAAAGCAGGAAAGGGTCACTCTCTCTGGTGCAACACCTCCTTGTGTGTTGTATCAGAAAAGGGTTTCAACACAGCTGTCCTCCTACACTGGCAAGGCTCTCCTCTTCTGGACATGTAGCTATACACCACGCTGAAAGAAGCTGGATTGGAAGAGTAGGGACTCCTGGAATTCTCTCCTTGAACCCCCTTATTTCCTTAGGATGCACCTAAATTCATGTGGCACTAAACGTAACCATAAGAAATCAGGAACATGGCACATTATTTTTAAAGTACTGTATGTATTTTTTAATTATTCCTCAATGCCATATTTCTACCTTTGTCATTTCTTAATAAAGCTATAGTCTTTTATTGAAAGTTATTTCTCTTAGTATATTTGCTGAGTTAAGGGGATACTCTGCATTATACAGATCTGTTATCCAGTCTAAGATCCAATGTTCCAATAGAGTTGTGCGACTTCCCCCCCCCCCAAGAACCAGCTCTTTAGATAATAGCAGGGGGGAGGAACTTATAAGGGAGAAGACAAGAGAGAGGGAGCCAAGAGGGTTTGGTAAGTGCCCCACAGTACTCACACATGCGAGATGTTGGGGTAGAAGCCCCTACGCTAATTTTGGCTAACAGTGACCTGCCATTTAACAATATATCTTCACTATAAACTACAGTATATCACCCTATGGCTACATGAGAAATTTGAGGGAAAAGAGACAGTTACGCAAGTCAAATAACCCGAAACAAAAAATTAGCACTTTCTGCCTTCAAATCAACCAACGTTCTGCCCCTGTGCGAAAGTGCTGACACAGCCATCCATAACTCGGACATCTATAACTTGGTAGCCAGAGTACTTAAACTCAATTTCTGTCAATCACATTTTTTCACAATTACTTCTGGTTACTTATTTTGCTGACTTCCTCTCCCAACTGAAGGGGAAAACTTAAGGCGGCCTTTAATTCAACATATTTCTTCATATTAATAGTCTACAAAACATAATATTGTTACAGTTTAAATGGTTAAACATTATTATGATAATGATAACCAAGAAAAATAAGTAAAAATATTGCCAGAGGAATGTTCCAAACTTCTGCCTGGAACAATTATATAAAGTGGTTTTGGCAACTTATGTCTTGTTTAGGTCACAATGACCCATTTGGTCATTACAAAACAATGACTCATGATTAGGCCATTAAGCAAAAGTCCCTGTAAGGCTACCAACATCTAGGGGTAGGAAAGATGTATTGATCATGATGCAGAAAAATATTTTCCTGGTTTCTGTTCATATATGCCTCCCCAGGTCACAGGAAAAACCTCACATTTGGCAAACTTAATCTTTCCTCCTTTCAAGGAGAGCATACACATTAGGCTGACTCTGGGTGCAGGGAGACTCCCGGAGCTAACTCAATTAAGCCTCCCAGAACCCAAGGATCAAGCCTCCCAGAACCCAAGGATCGGACCATCAAGGACCATCAAGGGTCCTCTGACTAGCTCAGCCCACTATTGTTCCCATTGTTTTCTGTAAAATGTAAATCCAAAGTCTCTTGTTTTTCCTATATGACTCTGTGACTATGCACATTCTCAGCAACCATGTGATATTCTGCTTGGAAATGTATAAAAACTGTTCTCACATGGAGCAAAGGGTCAGTGCCCCTCCTGGGGTTCTGTCCACTGCGCTGCGTAACAATAAACCCATACTTTTCCCTTGTTCACCAGTCTTCCTGGTCCTATTAATTATCAGTCTGCTTAAAATTCCGCTACAATCACAAAGAATGTGTTCGTGACTGATATGTTAAGATGCTTCCTGAAATAAGCTGCATATAAGAAGGCATGGGAGGATTGGTTTGGGAGTCTGGACGATGGTTGTTAGAGCAGGCTATTCTCTGCCGGAATCTTGGTTTAATGCTTGTGCACGCCGCAAAAAACAGAGACTGGGAGAACACACGGCCTCTTCTGTGCTTAGCAAAGAACCAGTATTTCATTGTTCTGACACATCATGGAAGCTGCACCTGCCCAAATTCCCTCTTCTATACAATGGTTAAAGGTATAGGCACTTTGTCCCCCTTTGTATATTAAATTAGATATTGTGGATTTTAATTTTTTATACTTTCTAGCACACAAGCCACCTTGGAAACGTAATTTACAAACACTGGAATAAATATAAGTGGGCCCTTGCTAGTCGCGGGAGATCTGTTCCAGACCCCACACACACACGGATAACGAGGATCCGCGGATATCAGGGTCCACACTAAAAATGCTGTTAAAAGGAAGGGGGAAAAAGCCTCGATCAGTTTGTACCTTTAAATAGCCAAACCGCGCTGTTTTGAAGCCTCCACAGGGCTTCTTGAAGCTTAATGACCCAATTCCGGGTCGCACAAAAGGTGCATTCTGGGTGCATTCTGGGACAAGGCTGGGATGAGGAAAGACGCTTAGCGTGACCCGGAAATGAGTCGTTAAGCTTCAAGAAGCCCTGCTGAGGCTTCAAAACAGCGCAGTTTGGCTATTTAAAGGTACAAATGGTGATTGGGGGGTTCTTCCTTTTAACAGCATTTTTAGCGTGGACCCTGCAGATCCAGAACCCGTGGTAAATCAAATCCACAGATCCCAGATCAGTGGATAGAAAGGGTCCACTGTATAGCCTTGCCTGCAAAGATATAATATACTTCAATACTGAAGCATAGCTATTTGATATTGTTCCACGTTAACAACATTTTTCCTGCTGAATGCAATTCCATCTTTGGACCATATGCCACTCACTATTATTTCATCTACAACGCACATCTTTAAATTCACAGCAGGGCCAACGGTAGATTGTTAAAACTCAAGTGTTGCAAAAGCAACATTCCAAAAACCATTCTAATACAGCTAAATAGGATGCAGAACTCAGGACAGTCCTTACATAGGAAAGAAGATTACAAGCACTCAGCATTTTTCACATTAGTCTATACAAGAGATTTTACTTCCTCACTGCAGCAACTTTTCAGAAATAACTGTACAACATCTAGCTTCTGAAGGTCCTTCTAGGTTATTAATAAAGAAGATGGAATAAGGTCTAACAGAATAGCCTTTAGACATTCCTATAATGCAGTGTTTCACAAACTGTGGGTCGTGACCTGATTTCTGGTGGCTCCTGCAGAGCCTTCAATGAAAATGGGGGTGATGGAAAGATCAGATAATTGCTTCAAGCCCTGAGGCTATTCAAAAATCAGATAGCCGCTAATTGTCCTTCAAAGAGCTGCGCTCTTGCAGTTTGCAAGATAGCTGCTAATTGCCCTGCAAACAGCTGAGCCGCTACAGTTTGCAAGCTTGTGTAAATATAGGGAGATAAAGGTTTGAGCTCGTGTGTTTTTCCAAGTCCATCAATAAGTAGTGGGGTCAAGTGAAGGCTGCCTCATACAACTATGTCCCTCAAGCCTTGAGGCTATTCAATAGGTCTGCCTCATTACAAGAAATGGATTGATTTTTTTGCAAATAAATAAAATATTGCTTGTAAATAAATATTTTATTTCTTTCTAGATCACCTTTCTTAAAGTTTCGTAAAGCTAGGTGAGTCCTGGTGCTAATACGTTTGGGAACCATTGCTATAATGTATTACAGAATAATAAAGCACCTGAATACTGCAGTCATCTGCATGTTTACTTGGAAGTAAGTCCCACTAATTTCCAGTGACTTCCTAGTGTGCATAGGACTTGATTGCACAGCTGCAATTAAATGCACACTTGGGAATAAGTCCCACTGAACATAAAGAACCTCACTTCCAGGCAAACATGAACAGAATTAGCTGAAGATATGCAAGAAGCACACAGGATAAATTATAACCTAATCTGGTTTTAGTTCTTAGAGGAAAAGTTTCACTCACACCTATCCAAATAGGAGATTACAGGGGCAGTTTCATGATGCTTTCACTTTTATAAAATTAGTTTTCTTAATGCTAGTCAGTTTCCTATAGCCTAGAACATAATTGGGTGGAAATAATCACCCAAGAGAAAATTGTTATGCTCTGCAAAGGGCAATCTCTTGGAGAAGACAACAAAAGATGCTGACTTTATAGCTTTTTAAACATATTTTTTTTGGGGGGGGAGTGAGAATTCATGAGCAGAAGAGCGTTAGCCTGATATGGACCTGTAATTCATAAAAGCTTTTATTACCAGGGAAAAAAAGCATTGCTAAAATGATTCTGTCCCTCCCCCACAGATGTGACTCAATCAGGTCTCCAGAGTAACATCAGCAATAACTCAACAGAAGCTAGGAAACTTTGGTTGGTTGGACTGATTTATGTTTTTTTTTCTCTCTTTCTACAAATATTTGATCCTCAAAAGCAGGTAAGACATTACTCACAGAACAGGCTAGGAAGAAAACCTAGAGGGGTAAGCCCTGTTAAAATTATAAACACACTTGCATAAGGAATTGTCACAGCCTCTCTGCACATCCTTGACCTCAGGAATCCCATGTAAGAGAAACACAGATTGGCAACGAAACAACTTTTCGACAGCAAGATGAGTTGCCGTAGTTAAGGACTGTAGTGTAATTTATGGTGTTGCACACACACCTGGACAGGTGCAATTTGTTCAGGTTCGTGGCCTGGGTTTGTGGATGAGACCAATCCGATAAATAATCAGAGAGAGTTTGATGGACCTTTAAGGCTGATCCACACCAACTCCCGTTGCGTTTGGAGGCTCGCGAGCGTAGGGAACAGGACGCCTCGCCCCGAAATGCTGCCCTGGGTTCCACCAGTTTCTTCAACGCGCTCGTCCCTCCTGATTGTCCCTCCTTGTAATAAAGCTCAATGCTGATTGGCTGAAACACAAGTGCGCTCCAGTTGGCTGAAAGCCCCCACTCATCCCATTGGTCAAACAGTTTGCTCCGCGTCCCGTCCTCTCTCAAACATTAGCATGGTCCACGCGATCGCAACTGAACTCGGGAAAGTACAGCTCTCTCGCGTTCCATGGCGATAGGTTAAAAAGGAAGCCACACTGCTCCGCACATGTCCAGGACGTGCCAGGATACGTGCTGTGTAGATCAGCCTTTATGCATAAAGGAATGCTAGAGGCTGTGTGCCCAAAAAGCTAGTATACCCTTCAAACAGCTAAAGCAGTGGTTATACTTTTTCAGCAATACACATCATCACCTTGCCTAACACCAACAACTATGAATTTCAAAAGTTGGGTGTTTTCCACTCAACTTTCACATTCCCATCACTGAAGCCCCTTACTTTTGCATATGCTAGCAAAATATAAGCCTTTTTCCTGTCCTTGGTGCTAACCATGTTCTAGTGGGTTTCCTGTTGTACTTTTCAGGAGACCAGGGTACATTTTGCGGTTACTGCTGTCGCTTAAGCAACTTCTCTGTGTCAAGCTCTGGAATATGCAATTTTAATTCCTGAATACTAAGCAAACTTTATGTTATATTTGGTCAACAGGCCTTCAGCAGTTTGACCTTTGACCCCTCCTAGAGCAGAAGCAGCAGCTACAGGGGTCTTTGGGCTCAACAATGAGTTTAATAGCTTTATGCACAACCACCTCCACAACAGGAGATTTCATCTCCACCTCCTCTTCCTAAATTAAATCCCATGTCCACTGTCACCCAGTCTAGCTACAGACCCACTGTTTTAACTGCCCTATACCAATTGCTCCTTTCCCACCACATTTCACCCCTCAACAAACTCTCCTCTTTCTTGAACGCTGTATCCCACAAGAAATTCCTCCCAAACCCCCCATTCTCCAGAGAAAAGCTGATTACAGTACAGCAGGCTCTAGTTCTGAAACAACATGCACAGGATTGTGGAATAACGGAAGGTGCGGGTGAAAAAAAGGTGTTAGTGACACCTCCGCCGCACACACACAACCCATCCGCCAAGGCTCAGGACGCTCCCCCAACCCCCGATCTATTCTGATAGTTGCCCTGTAGATTTTCTGCAGTGGGAAAACGGAATACGCGTATAGAGGGAGGGAAGTTTCTCACGGGCCGTAAGAAACTTCCCTCCCTCTATACATACGGGAGGCCCCTTATTCAAGCCGGCTGCATTGTGCACATACCAGCCTCCTGCGGTATGCGGGGAGCGACCCTCGCCGCTAAACACGTCGTGCCAGGAGGCTCCTCGCACAGCTCGCACTGCCCTCCAACAGCAACGCCGTTTCCTCTCCAGCTGCGTGCAAAAGGTGAAAGCGAGCGAGCGAGCGGGAGGGAAGAGGAGAGGCACAGCCAATGAGGCTCGCAGTCACCCCGCAGTATCAGAGGAAAGGAACACAAACAGCCCGCGGAGCCCAGGGACCGAAGCCACTTCCCCGGGGAAGAAGGGGCAGCAGAGCCTGGCGCGCGGAAGGGGCTCTCGCTCCGCCCGAGACTCGTTCGTGGCAAGCCGAGAGACGCACAGAGGGGCTGGGGAATAGGCAGGAGCCCTCCCCCCTCAAGCGAGAGGAGGGAAGGCCGCGCGCGCGCGCGCCTCATCTCCCCAACGCCCGTCGCGACCGCAGCACGGAGGTGTCTTCCCTTCCCCGCTCACCATTGTCGTCCGCCGCACTTCTCCCCGCGGCGCCTTCACCTTGCAAGGCCACGCCAAGCCCCTACGGGACGCAAGCGGAGGGCAGCCGAGCCCCCCTTCGGTGAGGAAGTCGAGGGCAGGCACCCAGGGAGACGCTCTCATAGGCAGCGGGGAGTTCACGGACTCCACGAGAAACTTTGGCGGAAGACGAGCGCTTTCCATGGGCTGTTGATACGCGCCGCTTCTCTCCCCACAGGTCTTTTAGGGGTTGCTTGCTTCCCCCGCCCTCTGGCTGCTCCTGCCCCCGCCCTAAAGGCGGGACGGAGCAGAAAACCAAAACACGGAGGGGGCGGGGGCGCCGGCCCGCTACCTCTCGCGCCGTCCCGCTCTGGAAAGTGTTCAGCGAGCGCTCCCTGCCGTTGGCAATGCATCCCGGAACCGCTTACCTGAAGACGACAAGCCTCGCCGAACACGACTCGGCTTGCTCTGCGCCCGAGGGAGTCGGGATTCTGGAAAGCTGACTCGGCTCCCCGCAAAATAAAGCCTGAAAGCAAAGCCACACGTCATAAGAAGCCAGCACAGAACGAGAAGAGGAAGCGGCTTCAGATGTGTACTGTATTTCCTTTCAAACGCCCCCTCGCCATATCCCACTTTAGAATTTTCAACAGTTGTTGGAAGGGATTAGCACAACCAAAAGTGGGAAGGCTTTTATTAACGCCAGGGACATTCCATGTCAAATCAACCAATGAAAAATCCATTTTGGAACTTGATGTCATGGATTTTGTTCATTTTTGGTACATTTGTACCTTACCATGAGATGTTTAAAAAAAAATTCAGATTTTTTTTTGTCCACCCGTTATTGAGATATTGAATTTTCAAAATTGCCTAAAAATGCCAAAATTCACTTGTCACCATACCTTCAAATGCCATTTACAGTAAAACTATGAAAGCTACAGGCATGGGACAGGTGTCATTATAAAGCTAAAAAATAATAAATTTTTGGATTCATTTCAGTTTACCACATAATTTTATTAATGTAAATTGTAGAAAAATGGACTTGAGAGGTCTGATTCCTTGTCACTGCCAAACAAGAAAAATTAATTTTTTATGATACCATTGAGATACCACCTTGAAATT
This sequence comes from Plestiodon gilberti rubricaudatus, assembly GCA_026170595.1. NCBI lineage: Eukaryota > Metazoa > Chordata > Lepidosauria > Squamata > Scincidae > Plestiodon > Plestiodon gilberti. The sequence goes on from JANXHW010000005.1 coordinate 116,510,697, forward strand.
TTGACTGATTGGCTACAAGACATATACCTTTAAGTGTGAGTTTTTTGAAAATTTCAAAAAATCTCGTTTTTCCAAAAATTCAAAATAAATATTGTTTGAATTTCTTGAAAATTTACAATTGTGCCATGTTGCATAGCAAATGAAAGCCCTATTCATTAGCTTTATAATGACACCTGTCCCATGTCTGTAGCTTTCATAGGGTCCCCATAAATGTCATTTGAAGGTATGGTGATAAGTGAATTTTGGCATTTTTAGGCAATTTTGAAAATTCAATATCTCAAAAACGGGTGGACAAAAAAATCTGAAAAAAAAATAATTTTTAAACATCTCATGGTAAGGTACAAATGTACCAAAAATGAACAAAATCCATGACATCAGGTTTTCATGCATTGGTTGATTTCACATGGAATGACCCGCCGACCGAAAAGTGTAGTCATCAATTTTGTTTTGCATTTTTAGTTGTTTTCCTTGCTATTTTATGACATTTTAGTGTTGGTCGTAATAAAATTATTACAGTATTGTACTGTGGCTTGAGAGGCTTTGTGGTGGCATAGAGAAACACTTCGCTACGGAATTTAAGTATTTTAAATCCATTTTGACTCCCATAAACTTTCCTTTGATTGCAGTGAACCATTTAAATACTGTATAGTACAACTACCCCATGTCAGGCAACACCCTGCAATTATTAAAAGTCATGGTTCCATCCCATCGACTCTCATAGAGCTCACCATTGCGGCAAACCTCGAAGATGAACTCGAACAGTTGCCCAGCCACCACCAGCTTGCATAAACCACCATAAGGGTTGGGGCACGTGAGCAAGGTACTCAGCAGAGCTGGTATAGTTGTCCCCCGCGGCTGTTGTGGGACATGATGCGGAACTCCTGCCAGTTGTCCACCACATGTCTCAAAATGAGCTCACGCACCTCCCTAGCCATTAGGTGAGTCATACACAGAGGCGTCATTGGGGGTGGGGGGGGGCCTGGCTGTCAGGGTTCGGGGGTGCAAAATTGCTGCCAGATTCGCACCCTAGGGGCAAAAAAGTACACACACCCACGGTTTTTGTGGCCACTTTTATGCTGTTTGCAGCGCGCCCTCTGCAGACGGCCTAAAAGTGGTCTTAAAAACTGCACCAGGGGTGCTTTTTTGCCGTGGCGCCATGCCGCTGAATTCTCGCCATTTTAGGCTGCTTTTAGTGAAGGTGCCAGTGTGGTGAACTCTGGCCAGCTGGACGAAGAAGACACACTGAACTTGAAGAGGACATTGCGGCCCCGCTTTGCCCCACACGCACCTTGCTTCTGGTCGTCTTCCCCGCATCCGCGGCAAAAAAAGCACTCCCCCTGTGATTTTTTAGGCCTCTTTTAGGCAGTTTTTTGCAGGGGCCTTTTTGGATGTTGTGCTTAAAGCCACAGCACTGAACATCCAAGCCCTTATCTGCACAAAACAGCTGATGTGTTGGGGCTTTAAAATGACAGTACCAGCTTAGCAACGGTTTCAGTATACGACGGATTTTCCAGAATGTATCCCAGTCATTAAGCAGGGGACACCTGTATTTTGACTCCCATAAACTGTGCTAAAGTGTTAAACACTTTACAGTGTTAAAGCCATTCTTTTAAAAAAAAATGGGGGGAAGTCACTAGAGCCCACCTCGTCACAAAATGTTGATGAAAAATAATTAAGCCAATGACATTGGCTAGTGTCATCAGCTGTAAAATGTCAGGAAGGACTAGACCAGGTGTGTCAAACTCGTTTCATACAGTGGGCCGAATAGCATTCATGGCACCTACTGAGGGTCAGAAGTGACAATATGAAGCAGGAAGTGACATCTGTGAAGGAGATCTGACATGCCTTTAGAAATTGTCCTGTGTAATTCTGAAATTGATGTGTATTGTGTATAACCTTGTATGTATAACAGATTCTTGTATAATGTTGGGAAAAGGGTGCACTAATTTGTGAAATGTGATCTTATACGAGGTGTTAAAAGTTAGAGAATAGAAGACTTTGAAATGCAGACATCAAGGCCATAAACCATGAGATAGCAGGAGTGGTATGTGATTGCTTAGCAATAAAGTCAACATAACGGCAGTTACAGAATGAGGAGGAAAGAGAAACTAAAATTGTGCTCAGGTGAAATGATTAAGATAGAGAAGATCAGAATTCTGTGACCTGTGTGTATGGAGAGAGTGTTAATTTCTTTGCATAGCTAATTCTCAACTAGTTAGCTAAATTTTTTCAACTAACCATGGAACGTAGAGTGGCTATAGTGACCAAAATTATGGAACCTCTTGTGGATTAGGAACTGGTTGAAGACCAGGAAACAGCGAGTGGGAGTCAATGGGCAGTTTTCACAATGGCGAGAGGTGAAAAGCAGTGTGCCCCAAGGATCGGTCTTGGGACCGGTGCTTTTCAACTTATTCATAAATGACCTGGAGCTGGGGATAAGCAAGGTGGCCAAGTTTGCGGATGACACTAAACTTTTCCGGGTGGTGAAGACCAGCAGGGATTGCGAAGAGCTCCAGAAGGATCTCTCCAAACTGAGAGAATGGGCAACAAAATGGCAGGTGCGCTTCAATGTAAGTAAGTGCAAAGTGATGCACATTGGGGCAAGAAACCAAAATTTCACATATACGCTAATGGGTTCTGAGTTGTCTGTGACGGATCAAGAGAGAGATCTTGGGGTGGAAGTGGACAGGTTGATGAAAGTGTCGACCCAATGTGCGGCGGCTGTGAAGAAGGCCAATTCCATGCTCGGGATCATTAAAAAAGGGATTGAGAATAAAACGGCCAATATCATTATGCCTTTGTACAAATCGATGGTAAGGCCACATCTGGAGTATTGTGTCCAGTTCTGGTCACCACACCTCAAAAAGGATATAGTTGAATTGGAAAAGGTGCAGAAAAGAGCGACCAGAATGATTCGTGGGCTGGAGCACCTCCCTTATGAGGAAAGGCTACAGCGTTTGGGGCTTTTCAGTCTAGAAAAAAGGCACCTGAGGGGGGACATGATTGAGACGTATAAAATTATGCATGGGATTGAGAGAGTGGATAGAGGGAGGTTCTTCTCCCTCTCGCACAACACCAGAACCAGGGGACATGCACTAGGGTTGAGTGGAGAGAGAGTTAGAATGGACAAAAGAAAATATTTCTTTACCCAGCATGTAGTTCATCTGTGGAACACCTTGCCACAGGATGTGGTGATGGCACCTGGCCTAGATGCCTTTGAAGGGGGTTTGGACAGATTCGTGGAGGGGGTGACCATCACAGGTTACAAGCCATAAGCAACCTCCTGGTTTTAGAGGTGGGTTTTCTCTGTGCCAGGTGCAAGGGAGTGTCAACGGGAAACAGGTTATCTTGTTGTCTTGTGCTCCCTGAGGCATCTGGTGGGGCCACTGTGTGATACAGGAGGCTGGACTAGATGGGCCTTTGGCCTGATCCAGCACGGCTCTTCTTATGTTCTTATGAGAAGTACGTGCAGGACATAGGATTGGTTTAGCAACAAGGGCGTGATCAATTAGCTGGAAGTAGAGCTCACTTGTGTTTTCGGCCGGGGGCTATGCCGGATTGTCCTGAGAACAACAGCACTTGGTAACTATGCTAAGTTGTCAAGGTGGGGATTTTGCACCTAATGTTATTTGTTAACTTGAAAATAAATTCTCTTAACTTTTCCAAGTTGTTTGTTTGCGCAATGATTTATTCTCCAAACCGGGAGAAAGCACAAAGGGGAAAGACCAAGAGAAACAGTGATACTCTGGGTGGAGGAACATTGTCCAGAGGGGAGGAAGGGAATACCCGTGAGCTGCAGCCTCCAAGAAGGAAGCAGTGAGGGACATCCCAGTGCGCCGTGGAGGAGCAGCGGACCAAGAGGCCTCTGTGAAGGAAACTGTAAATAGTGCAGGAATTGTTTTATTCCCTGAGACTCCTGGGGATAAAGGAGCAGTCATAAATAAGACTAGGAAGTTATTTCGAACCTGCTTCTCAGAGTAACCTCATTGACAACATCATTAAGCAGATGATGGCCAGAAATAAGCACTTTGTTCTCCTGTAGGAATGTATTACTGTATTTCTTCAATTCTAAGACGCATGTTTTTTCCCAATTAAGCATTTCAAAAAATGGTGTGCGTCTTAGAATCGAAGGTCTCCAAAAAGCACCCCAAAATGCTATCTTCTTACTTACTGGGGCTTGGGGGAGCTTCAGGGAGACCTGCGCAACCCTCTGCAGGCCTCCCCAATCTTCAGTTCGGCAAAAAACGGTGATTTTCAGCCATTTCCGGTTTTTGCGAAAACCAGAAATGGCCAAAAATCGCTGTATTTCGCCGAACTGAAGATCAGGGAGGCCTGCAGAAGGTTGCGCAGGCCTCCCTGAAGCTCCCCCAAGCCCAGGTAACAAAGGAAATGGCACTTTCTGGCGGGGCCAGAAATGCTATGCAAAGGCAGTGCACTCAGTCATCCTCAGCTGGAGGAGACATGCTGGGGAGAGTTGGTGCTGAGCCGGTAGATTCAATGAAGGGAGGTGAGTCTTACAATCGATGGATATTTTTTTTTCCCTGCTGGTGGTACTGAAAGTAAAGGTGCGCCTTAGAATCGATGGCGCCTTAGACTCGAAGAAATACGGTAGTTGCAAATGCCAGAAGAGGAAATGTGCAAATCTCAATCATATTTTCAAGATGTGGGAGAGCCCAATTACAATGCTGGGAGAGCCCAATTATCATGCAGGCTGCCCCTTTTAAAAGTTTTACATTTTACGAAGCAGTAGCAGCGGAGGCTTCATCATTATTTATTTATGGCCACGAAAACAGCCATTTTTGCCACAGCTGCCACTTACCTTGCAGTCCCCGCTGCTCCTCGGCTGCCGCCGCTGCTGCCACCTTCCTGCCACCGCTCCGCCGCCATTCTTCTGCCCCCACAACAGCTGCGGGTGCTGCCGCCTTTCTTCTGGAGCCTGGCTAGCCGCATCCAGGCCGGCCAGGACTTCCGGGTCCACCGACGCTGCCATTTCGTGAGATCCAAGATGACGGTGCCCGAAAAAAAGGTAAGTTTTACATTTTACGAAGCGGCAGCGGAGGCTTCATCCGGGCCCAGAAATCCCGGGACCGGAGCCCGGAAACTGGGGCGGTCTCGGGTTTTCCGGGACGGATGGTAAGCCTAGCCAAGGCGTCACTTCACAGCTCAGCAGATGAAAGGTACTCACTCTACAAAGTGATGCCTTGGCAGAAGTGGCGCTGCTAAAAGGGCTGCCTGAATGATAATTGGGCTCTCCCTGCACCTCGGCAGCGTCTCCCTCTCTCATCCCTCTTTGTCTGCCCCGTCTCCCATATGGCCTGGGCCATATCATTCCTTGATTTCTTAGATCTCCTTCTGTCTGCTAGAACCTCAGCTGAAGCAGTGCTGCTGAAAAGGCAGCACTGGGCAAGTGACACCCAGTGCCGGATTTACATATGGGCTGAGCGGGCTGCAGCTCAGGGCCTCATAATCTAGGGAGGCCTCAGCCTCCTACACCCCCCCAAAAAAATTACCATTTATTTTATTTTATTTCATTTGTAAAAGATAAAAATCAGGGCATACCTAGGCCAAAATAATGTGTAAGCACAAATCCAAAATGTGTGCATCTGGAGGCGCACAAGCGTAGGGGATTGGATGCCCCGCCTGAAAACGCTGCCCTAGTCTCCACCAGTGTCTTCATGCAAATACTCCCTCCTGATTGTCCCGCCTTCTAATAAAGTTCAGCAGTGATTGGCTGAAACACAAGTGCGCTTTGATTGGCTGAAAACTCCCTCTCATCCCATTGGTCAAAAACTAGCTCCGCGTCCCACCCCCTCAAAATCATGAGCAGAGTCCACGGCAGATCGCAACAGAACTCGGGAGAGTATGGCTCTCCCGTGTTCTGATGCGATCTGATAAAATTGAAGCCACACAGCTCCGCACTCTCCACACGCGCCCGGGACACGCCAGAACTCGTGCGGTGGAGGTCAGTCTTACAAGTTGTTGAGGAAAAAAAATCTATTCCCGGTGGGGGCCACTGTCTGTGTGGAGTTTGAAATTTCTCTCCATGTCTTCATGGGGTTTCTCCGGCCCAGAAAACTCACATTTATTTCAGTGCTTTATATTAGAAGTGTTTTGGGTCTTTATTTAGAAGTTTGGTGATGTTTTTGTGACCAGAAATATGCTGTAAATGCTTGTTTATATACCGTGTTTTCCCGAAAATAAGACCTCCCCCGAAAGTAAGACCTCCCCCATTTTTTTTTTGCATGATTTTACTGGCACTTAAAAATATAAGACCTCCCTGAAAGTAAGACCTAGCATGGCTCCCTGTGATTTCCATTCCTCCTGCCTGGAGCCGCCTTCCAGATTCCTCTGTTCTGCTGCTACCTCCTGCCTTTCTTTCCCTGGCGCTGCAGCTTGTCCGTTTGCAGCCACATTGCCTGCTGGCCCTGGATTTATCCTGTGCTCCTCCTTTGCTCTGCCTCTCTCTGGCTCGCGAGGGAGGGACCAGGCTTTTAACTTGACATAAACTTCACAGGCGCTTCTCTGCACTCGCCCCCTCCTCCTCCTCTCTCCCTCTCTCTGTGCGTGCAGAGAAGCACATCCACATTGGCATGTGTGTGTGTGTGCGCGCTCGTCCACTCATTCAACTTTCTGTCGCTTCGCCAACTTCCCTGGCAAAGAGGAGCGGTTCCGCTTGCCTTCTGAGCCGCTGGGGGAAGCCGGAACTGGGGAAGCGCTGCCCAGCGGCTTGGAAGCGCTGCTGGATGAGTCTCTCTCTCTCCCCACGTTAGCGACGCACACCCAATTCCCCCTCATCCACCTCCTCTCTCTCTCTCCCCCCACGTTAGCAGCAGGGAGTCCGCTTCACATGCGGCCAAACCCACCCCTCTCTCGGGATCTCCAGGCCAGCGCAGCTCCCCGGTGCGAAAGGACCCTGGGGGCTGAGACTGGAAAAGGAGACGGGATGCATTTCAGAAGGGGGGGAAGAATGCGATCGCGGGCGGACGGAAGCAGAGAAGCAATCACTCAGGAGATCTTCAATTGAGTTGGAATGGGAGGGAAAAGGGTGGTGGAAAAGTTACACAGCCTTACATCCATATCAGCATGTGTTTGAGAGAGTGAGTTGGAGGGTGAGCGGGCAAAGCGGCTGCTGCTGTGTGGGGGGGAGGGATTGCATCTTCAACTCTTGTTTGAGCCACACTGATTTGTGTTTATTCAGCCCAGCTTGGCTAGGAACAATAAGACCTCCCTGAAAATAAGACCCCTGCATTTTTTGGAGGCAAAAATAATATAAGACCCTGTCTTATTTTCGGGGAAACATGGTATATCAATTAGCCTACGGCTTTTTAATAAATGCAATCATAAGGTGACCCACTGGGTTTGTTTGTTTTAATTGTTTTAAATACCTGTTTTAATTGTTTTTATTATATTGTATTTTATTGTGTATTTTAACATGTTTTAATTGTAAGCCGCCTTGATTAACCTTAACGGGAGAAAGGCGGGGTAAAAATTATTTAAATAAAATAAATAAAATTGGTTTTGTTATAAGTAATTTCACTTTAAGTTGCAGTTTCCAAGAACCTATCAACAACTTTAAGTGAGGACTTGCTGTATTTTGATGGCTGCTGCAAAATGATGGCGGCAAAATGGACGCCGCAGACGGAGTGGAGTATCCACTGGGGAAGGTGAGTTCCTCTCCAGGCAGCACAGGGGCATGGGGAGGGGGGAACGGGACATTCTGGGGTGGGTGGGATTGATCGGCTGGACCTGGGAAATGGGAGGGATCAACAGCGGTCCTATCCCCCTTTCCGGGCCTGGCCGCCATTACATGGGGCTCTCAGACTTGTGCCAGCAAAATAGCTGGTGCACATCCAAGTAGCCCCATCGGGATGGCTGGGGCTTTACCCAGGGGAATGGAACAAACGTTCCCTTCCCCTGATGTGACCTCCCGGCAGCCTGTCTCGCGCCTTGGATGCAGCAGAGACTGCATCAGCCCCAGCAGGGTGCAAGGTTAGACAGGATTGGGCTGTAAAGGCTGATCTACACGACAGCGTCGCGGAGCGTTTTTGTAATCCGGCGGAGCCGCCGGACCTCCGCCCCACTGCCGCGTACTCCAAGTCGAGTGCTCTATTTTTTTGGAGGCGTACGGCAGAGCTTGGAGGTGGCTCGTGGAGCTGCTGCAGCCTACCAATAACAGAGAGGGGGGGGAAGAGAGCTACCAATCACAACGGCACGTTCTTAGGAAGGCGGGACAACATGAGGGGTAACATGCTTGAAGACACTCCCCCCGCTTCCAGCGCGGAGGCGCCAGGCAGAGGCGACGGCGGAGCCCCTCCGCTGTCGTGTAGATCAGCCTTAAGTGTCAGACGTGTGTCTGATGAGTCTTTTGAATGTGCATTGGTGACAACTTCTCTATGAAATTTGTTATAATAAAAAGCTTAAAACTTAAATAGAGAAAAGTCTGCTGCTGATTACTCAGTAATAATCAGAAAAGAACCAAATTTGACTCCATTACCCTTAGAAGATAACAATCCCAACTGCATTGTCCCTTGCTTCTACCTCTCAAGCTAAAAGAACAAAGGGAGTATCCCTGATAATAAGAGGTGTCTCTACCAGGACAGTTTTATAACTTACTGTATAAATTTGCAGGACTCCAGGCCAAAATTATAAAATAGGTACACTGTAAACAAATAAACTACCCACAGAGAATTCCAGACTATGGAACCAATGGATCTTTTAAGGCACCTCTAGGGGTGACCCCTGACAATTAAGTTCAGTCGTGTCCGACTCTACTTCCCCCACAAAACCTAGCATTTCAAAGCAAGAGCAATCAGCTCTTCAAAGGAAGAACAGTGCAAAGAGGTAACAGCGTTTTGCTTGGTCACTAGGTGGTAAATGCCTAGCTGTCAGTATGTAGCAATGGGGAAATCTTCAGATGTTGCATTTCTGCCATAATGTAGGTTTAATGTGGCTTTTGTTGGATAACTAGTGAGACACAGGAGCCATGCAAATAAACTTGCAGCCTGCCAGAAGCCCTTTTGTACATATACAGAAGATGCAGACAGGGCAATGTTGAGAGACAGACAGACACGATAACACTGATTGCTGTAGACAGAAATATTGCAGTCACTTCCTGTAACATAAGCTAAGATTAAGGAAGTGAAAATAAATTTTTGCAGTGCTGGTTCTGTATTTTCTATTACTGTACAAGTGCCTGTAAAAACAAAGTGGCCTGCAAGCAGAGGCGTTGTTAGGGGGGGCTCCAAGGCGACAAGCAGCGGAGAGTGTACTTGCCTCCAGATCTGTTGCCCCCTCCGCCGCTTGCTGTAATCTTTGGCCACAAGATTGGCCCGCCCGCCCGGGCTCCATATGGCCCAAAAGTGGCTAAAAAGCACTGGGAGTGTCATGCCCCACAGGGGGCAGGGCTTGTGGCATCACATGGGGGAGTGTAGCATCAGCGGACCCCCCACGACGGCTGTAAGAACGCCACTGCCTGCAAGAGGTATGAGTTGCCTAAATTATGGTGGTCCAATCCGTGGCCTGCATGCGACCCGCAAAGGCTTCTTTTGCAGGCCACGGCAACTCTCGGAGCCCCCTGCCTCCCCCTGCCCAAGTCACTCACTGCTTCACACTTCCCTGAGGATCAGAAAGACACTCTGGAGCCGACTGCCTTTCCGATCATCAGGGGAGCGTGGGCAGGGCATGCCGGAGAGCATTCGTCGCCGAAGCGCATGCCCGGCACTCCAGCTCACGATCTTTCCGATCGTCGCCTGGAATGCCGGGCATGTGCTTCAGCCGACGAACGCTGTCCGGCATGCCCCACCCACGCTCCCCTGCCCTGATGATCGGAAAGATGTATATTTTGTATTGATATAAATTTTATTGAATACTGTACGCTGCCTTGAGCTTCTGGAAAGGCGAGGTATAAACATTTGAAATAAATAAACCACAGTCTTGAGTCCTATCTGCAGGTCTAGTCTCAAACAGATGGAAAATGGAGAAGCTGTTGTCGAAGGATGCTTAGTAGACAACTTACCCAACGTCACTGGGAAAATTCCAGTAAATTCCAAATCGACCCTCACCACCAGGGGTCGCCAAGGCAGGAAGCGGAGACTGAAGATAACCAATGAGTGGATAAGTAGTCCACCTGCACAATTGTGCAGTCCAAGACCACCTCTCTGTGAGGGGAAAAGACATTTTAAAATCCAGCCACAGAGGAGAGGAAGAGAAGAGGCTCACCGACTGTCCTCTTCTTCTTGGGTTTTGCAGCAGCTGCCAACGTGACGTGACCCATCAACTGGCTGGAAGGTAAGCACTAGGTGAGTGGTGGATAGGTTGAGTGTGGCTAGTCTAGCAACAGCCTCGTTGTCCTTTTGTGCTGAGCTCTGTATTTAATAAGGCTTGTCACTGTTGGAATTGCTGCCTGGGAGTGTTCCCATCTGGGATCAAAGAGCCCACTCTTGCAGGGGAATTGGGAGCCACTGGGGCCTGTACAACCCTGTGGTCCTTTGTGCTTGAGGGCCGATTGGGTCAGAGTCAGTTTTGCCCACTAACACAACAAACCAAACTGTCCCCATATTGTTGTTTGTTGTTGTTCAGTCGTTAAGTCGTGTCCGACCCTTCGTGATCCCATGAACCATATCCTGCCAGGCCTTCCTGTCCTCCACTATCTTCCTGAGTTCGCTCATTTTCATGTTCGTTGCATCGGTGATGCTGTCTAACCATCTCATCCTTTGCCTTCCCCTTCTCCTTTTGCCTTCAATTTTTCCCAGCATCAGAGTCTTCTCCAGAGAGTCCTCTCTTCGCATTAGGTGGCCAAAATATTTGAGCTTCAGCCTCAGTACCTGTCCTTCCAGGGAACAGTCAGGCTTGATTTCATTTAGGATTGACTGATTTGATCTCCTAGCAGTCCAAGGGACTCTCAGGAGTCTTCTCCAGCACCACAGTTCAAAAGCATCTATTCTTCGGCGCTCAGCCTTCCTTATGGTCCAACTCTTGCAACCATACATTGCTACTGGGAACACCATCGCCCTGACTATGCGAACTTTTGTTGGCATGGTGATATCTCTGCTTTTTATTATGCTGTCTAAGTTTGCCATAGCTTTCCTTCCAAGGAAGGAAATATTAGTTCCCCATATTAGGTAACACCATTACAAGATTCACGTCAGCTGTGCAATCAGGGACTCATTCGCTTACTTATCCTCCAACTTAATATAAGCAAGTTAATCTCTGTGCCCCCCCCCCCAAGGAATACAAATCTTGTATAAAACGTTAAAAAACCAGCAGGGCAACCTTTCAACCTTGCAGGACATTCTGCTGCTGACCAGAAAGGCAACATTTTACAACAAAGGAATGATAAGGGCAACTCTATCATGAAAATGCAGGACTAGAATTTTTCAGCGAGTTTGACGCTAAGCAATTTGTCCTTCACAAAGATGAATGCATACTGTATGCATTCATTTTGTATGAATGATGTTGTTCAGTCGTTAAGTCGTGTCCGACCCTTTGTGATCTCATGAACCATATCCCGCCAGGTCTTCCTGTCCTCCACTATCTTCCCGACTTCGCTCATTTTCATGTTCGTTGCATTGGTGATGCTGTCTAACCATCTCCTCCTTTGCCTTCCCCTTCTCCTTTTGCCTTCAATCTTTCCCAGCATCAGAGTGTTCTCCAGAGAGTTCTCTCTTCGCATTAGAATGAATACTGGCATTCATACAACAGATAAAACCAGGAGCTAATGGGTGAGTTAACACAATTAAAGCTATACCAAAATTTCTGCATCACAATCCAGTCTCTGTCTGCATACTGTAGATAACCAATGTTCAGCTGGAGAGACTTATCTATCACCTATCATTGTTCATGTAAGTGATCATTGTATTCATTTCTCAGCACTTAAGAATAATCAGAGGCTGCATTTCTTGCATTCCACCATGACCATTTGATCCTTCTGTGCAAAGGCAGGAACCCATTGGTCTTGTCTCTCAATGCCCTCAGGATAGCCAGGGAGACTGCTTGGTCTGCAGTACTGTGGGTGTCCCTGTACTTTGCATAATGGTCCCTGATGACTGCACTCCTTCCATCTTCAACTCCATAGCTTCTGTTGTGTGTTTTGTTTCTCTGTCCCACCCACCATGATGCCTGTGTACAAGCCTGCTCATTGGGGATGTCACTTCTGGCACCTGATGCATAAAGGATGCATGAAATCCCCATCTGATGCATACGAATTTCACTTCATGCATCAGCTTGTAGTCCATGAAAGTTTCTGCTGAAACAAATTGGTTCTTCTTGTAGCCGAATAAAGCAGATAGAAATTAATAATGGAGGACCAGGAAGACTGGTGAACAAGGAAAAAGTATCAGGTTTAGTGTGACGCAGTGCAGTGGACAGCACCCAAGGAGCGGAGTGCTGATCCTTTGCTACAAGAGAACACACTTTTTATAGATTTGCAAAAGCAGAACATCACACGCCTACAAGATACATACAGGTTTCCATGTGATTACAGATTTACATTTCTTAGGGACAATGAGAAGAGGTAGCTTTACAATAGAATCTGTCCACTCAGGCTGGTAATGTGGGACTTAATTGAATTAGTCCAAGGGAGTTTCCTAGACACAGGAGCCAGCCTGGAGTACTTGATGTTTCTGAGAGAAGGGAGTGGTAGAAGCATTCATACAACAGATAAACCCGGGAACTAATGGGTGAGTTGACACAATTAAAGGTATACCAAAATTTCTGCATCACTATTTAAGATGCCACAAGATTCTTTGTTGTTTTTGCTGCTATAAACTCACACAGCTACCCCTCTGGAAATTAAATACCTTACAGCCCAATCCTACTTAAAGATCAGCCCGAGGCTGTCCGCCCAATCCAGTGCTCCGCTGCGGGCTGCCTGCAGCAGGCAGCCCATGGCGGAAGGTCTACTCGAGGAAGGGGACGCTCGTCCCCTTCCCCGAGTGTAACGGCGGCTGGGGCCGGTAGGTCTCCTAGGATTTCCGTCACCTATTTTGCTGGCAGAAGTCAGAGGAGGCCGTGTAACAGCCCAGCCGCCCTATGGAGCCCGGTGGGGACCAGGATATGGCGGACATCATGTCCCCACCCCCGCCTGGGACAGCTGGGCCTCCCGGCTATGCCATCCCTCCCCCCCGTCCACTGACCAACCCACTCACCTGCCCGATCCACACTTACCTGGGTCTGGCGGTGGCCTGAGTCCTCAGCCGGTGGACCAGGGCAGGCTGGCCTTGCGCCAGCCTGCCCTGCTCTAAAGTAGTCGGCAAACATACTTTACAGCACGTTTGCAACTACTCCAGGTGGCGGATTGCTAGATCCACCGCTCGGAAGTTAAGTTGGATTGAGCTGTTAGTGGTTTACTTCTTAACCTTGGGGACTTTCCAATACTATTCCTTTTTCAATTATTCTAACACACCTTCCAATCACATCTAATGCTACTCAATAGAAATAAGGTTTTTCACTTCTCTTTCTTGTTTAACACCACCTTGCACTTTGGTTTTCAGACATCCTGTTCCGCTACTTTGCACCACCGTAATTGACTGCACAACAGATTTGCTAATTTTGCTTCACCATAGTAAGACCTGAGCCGTCTTTAGACTTTGCTGTAACCATGATCATGGTTACAGCCATCCAGGAGCATGGCACAAAGTCCCCCTTGCCAATATACCCCATAGCTCTGCACCCCCACTTTCCATAGGGAGAGCATTTTTCTGACAAGGCAAATGCTGCCATTGGGGTAAGAATATTCATGTGATTTGGAATACCAGTTTCCTAGCACACTCCTGAATGGCTGTGATGGATTCTACCTACACTTGTTACACTAAGATGTTTCCAATAATAAAATGTTGTGTCAACAAAAACAAAATGTTTTGTGCTTCACACAGAGCAGTTTTGGCAGAGCAGAGGAACTGCTTTAATGTTTTGGTTAAGTAGGTCAAGATAATCCTATAGTGAGAAAAACAAAGATAATGACTGGGAATGTTTCCCAGGAATGATTCTCATGAATAATTGCGTGTTTTTGTTATTTTGCTAAAGAGCTATTAATTGAGCATGCTTGAACCAGAAGATATACTGTACGTTGGAAGCTTCCTTTTTCTTCAAAACGAATGTGATGACCAGGCCTCATGCAACTTCCTTGCAGGTCCGTCCACAGAGACTAGGTGCCTAGAGAGGCTGCAGAGGCCGGGGGGGGGAGGCTCAGTTACAGCAGCCCCCCTGTACTGTACTAGGAAAGTTGAAGTGCTACCTTGGTAAAAGATGTCTTGCCAGTCAGACATTGTTGGTCTTCTTGGAGGAACCTGAGCTAACATTGAGGCACTTGATGCTTTTTTGTTTGTTTTTTCATGTAATAGTCCCCCCCCCCCCCGAGATGGAACAGCTTTTACCAAATCTTGCAACTTATTGTAATTGCCAGAAATTAGATGACTAGGAAGTTATATAGCAGAATGGCTCCAATTAACTGATAAATGTCAAGGTCGTGATAACAAAGAAAAATGAGTTCCAGAAACATCCTCTAGGCAAGCACAAAAGGGATCTGCAACAAAATGTTGAATCTCCCCAGCCCTAATAATGCCAACTTGTCTGAAGCAGGCCAATTCTTCCTCCCTGCCCTTCTTCCCCACTGTGTTTTCCTGTGTTTTTTCTCTGACTACTGTACAATCTCAACTTTCCATGGTCCCACATGAACACCAAGTATTTGCAGTCCACTTCAGGATTTGGGGGGTAGGGGTTGGTTTTTTTAAACTTTTTCTTTTAATTTACAACTTTTTCTGCATACCTAGTCTCCTATGTATGCAGAAACCACAGCAGAAGCCTTATTTTGAGGTGACCCCATTCTGCTTGTAACTTGATAGGCACTCATTGGCCACCTCAGTTCACTATTAGTACTGTATATTAATGATTTATTTATTTATCGTATAGCACATTCACATTGCATTCCAATTAAAAAAATATATTGATGATAAGTGGGACCCACAACAAAGTGTTGCAGTATACAGTAGTAGTAGCCCCCTAAAACTGTGTTCGGAATATTCAATTGGACTTGGATTAGTAGGATGTGTAGGACAAAGTAGGCATTTTATCATGTGCCCCCAACCTTTCTCTTTCTCACTCTCCATTCATTAAAAGGAGGTTAAACCCTTTGTTCCTACATCTTTGGTTACATATTGTTGGCGGTGAGATACACGCAAGTCTGTTGGAAAGACTCAGGTCAGAGTCATCAGTGTAGCAGCAACAATTTCAAAGCTTTATTATACGATCTTGCAAGAAAGGGTGTCTGAGTAAGCACACCTGACAGAAAGAGAGCACAGCCCTTTATCCCTCTCCCCATACGCAAGTTCCCTCCCCCGTTTCCCCATTGGCTGGGTACTTCAGGGTTTACAGCCTATCCGGAATGCCTAAACATCTCATGTGAAATCCAGTGGCATCGTTAGGGGGGGCGGTGGGCCCCCTGGTGGTGGGGGCAACACGTGGAGTGGGTACACGAGCTGGCAGCATGGTGGCAGAAACAGCACTTACCAGGCCTTCATCATTAGGCTTACCAGATCTCCAACCGGGACAGAGTGCTAGCCCTTTAGGAGAAAGAATGTGTAGCTTGTTAAAGCTTAGAGCACAATCCTAGGTATACCTACTCAGAAGCAAGCCCCACTGAACACAATGGGGCTTGCTTCTGAGTAGACATGCCTAGGATTGTGTTCTAAGCTTTAACAAGCTACACCTGCCCACATTCTTTCTCCTAAAGGGCTAGCACTCTGTCTGAGTTGGAGATCTGGTAAGCCACGCACCCCCCCCCCCAAGCCCGGAGGCAACCTTCTTGTTGCACAGATGTCCCTAGAGAGGCTGCACCTCTGCAATTATTGCAGAGCCTCTCTAGCTCCTAGTCTCGCTGGCTGGAGGAATCCTTGTTTAGAACTGGTTCTATTTGGTTTTAGCTAAAATTGAACTAAAACTGCTTGCCTAGCTTCTTGTTTTCAACTGAACCTTGACCGCATCCTCTGGAAAGTCCCTTCTGAGCATCTCAGTTGTCTCTTACTTGCCAAAGCTTTAATCTTCCTTATAGCGATACACATAATAGTTATTAAATTTCATCCTTATAACATACTGTATTGTCCCGAGTATATAGGCTTACCAGATCTCCAACCGGGACAGAGTGCTACTAGACCTTTAGGAAAAGGAATGTGGACAGGTGTAGCTTGTTAAACCTTACAGCACAATCCTAGGCATGTCTACTCAGAAGCCAGCCCCATTGTGTTCAATGGGGCTGGCTTCTGAGTAGACATGCCTAGGATTGTGCTCTAGGACTTAACAAGCTACACCTGCCCATATTCCTTCTCCTAAAGGTCTAGCACTATGTCCCAGTTGGAGCTCTGGTAAGCCTACAAGTATAGGACGCTCCTGATTATAAGCCGCACCCTTAAAGTCTGATGCTTTTTTTAAAAAAAATACATTTTTAACTTTTTAAAAACGTAAATATACACATTAGTATAGGCTTACCATATCGCCGACCGGGACGCTCCGTTTTGCCCTTAAGGGAGGGGGAGGGGAACGAGAGCACGCCTGGGCGCGCTCTCGTTCCCCTCCCCCCGCCCCGCCCCTTAAGGGCAAAACGGAGCGTCCCGGTCGGCGATACAGTAAGCCTACATTAGTAGATCAGTAAAACAGTACAGCTTTAGTACAGTTAAAGGCATAGGCACCCTGTCCCTTATTGAACCTGGGCACCCTAGTATTAGTAGCCTTCCCAGATCCAAAGGGGGACAGAGTGCCTACCTTTAAGTTTAACCTTTGGAATTTGGGCAGGTGCAGCTTGTTGCACCCTTCCATGAAGATGAGCTGCTCCTGCCCAAATTTCAATGGTTAACAGCACAATCCTATGCATGTCTACTCAGAAGTAAGTCCCATTGCATTCAATGGGGCTTACTCCCAGGAAAGCGTGCATAGAATTGCAACCTAAAGGTAGGTACTCTGTCCCCCTTTGGATATGGTAAGCCTATGCAGGAGCTCTTGCTCTCAATTTTCAAACTGCACTTTCAACTTTTATACTGCAAGATCAATAAATATCTTAGTTTTCACAGAGTCCTGGGACTGGAACTTAAGGGTTAATTTTTTCAAATGCTTCCAGAGGCTAGAGGCTGCTGAGAGATCATTGTTTTGGCCATTTAGCACATAATTAAGAGCTGCAAGGAAAGGCTTGAAAACACAGCTTTGCAATTTAAAAAAAAGAGAAAGAAAAAGAAAGCCCCAATTTACCTTTGAAAAGAAACTCAGAGAGGCTTGGCTTGAAAATGCCTTTGAAAGAGATTTGGAGAGGCTTGGCTTGAAAGCGCTTTACAGAAAACACTAGGCAGAAAATGCTAGACTTTGATTGTAGGTCACGCCCTTACTTTAGACTTGCCTTAGGGGAAAAAAGTGAGTCTTATACTAGGGCCAATAAGGTAATATTCTGTGAATAAATGCTGGCAGTTAATGGCATTCAGGCGTCCTCTGCCACTTGTCTGTTCTTGTCTTAAAGCTTGCTATAATAACTAATATCTTTATGCCTTTATGTTTCAAAGCAAGGATTTCTGCTTCAACATAACAATAAGATTGCAAAAGCAACACTTTTAGCTTTAGCTCTTTCTTACAATTGTCATTGCTAATAGATGCCAACACAGCCCAAGACTGTAGAGACTTTCCCCATCTATAGAAATACACATAGGTGTAGGCTGGTAAAACTTTGTGTCCTCATTGCCCTTTCAAGACACCACAAGAGTCAACAAATGCCCCTAAGAACAGTGTTCTTCAAAGTACTGGATCATGAGATGCTTTTCACTGGGTTGCAAGGTTTTTATAGATATATTTGCAAAGTACACCAAGAAGGCCCACCTGTCACACTGAACAGGTACATTTTAAATTGATCTATTTTATTTGCTGTGTATATTTGATTAACTACAAAGAATCTGCAACAATTTGAGAGTTATGGGATTTTCAGCCATGTAAAGTTGGAATGAAGAAATAAAGTTCTTACTAAAACCAGTGGTCTGTAGAAATTCCTTGAGACGAGGTAGCAGCTGTGAGCGCTAGTATCTTCAGGATTATCCAAAGCAGAACCACATGCAATGACTTCAAACTGACGTTTCAACCCTCGCTTGGGTTTTCTTCAGAGCAATAGCACCAGTCTCAGCTGGTGGATGGTCTGTACCTGGTGAAGTGCTTAGCAGGTTTAAATCAACATTGCTGCAGGCAGCACGGGGAAGACTAATTACTTAATTGATTGCATCTGGATGCAATCCATTGTGCTGACCAGGAATAACCTTTACTCCTGTGTAAGGTCCTGCTCTACTTAGAATGGGAAACCAGATTTTATTCACGTAGATTAATTCTTGCTGACGATTCATGGGGTTCAGTGATCTTCTCTGGGAAATGGCAATGGCTTCCAGGTTTCTGCGCTGTCTGTTTTTAGCTTCGTTGTACAGACATCGGGTTTCTTGAAAGGCGATGCTGTGTCCGGTCTGAGCTGATCCTGTGATCCTGAATCCTTAGCTGAAGAGAAATCCATCATTGTCAACATGCTTGAGGCCAATGGATACAATAAACAACACATTGAGACTTGCTGGGAGAAACAATGGGCCAAGAGTCAACATATCCCAAAACCAGGAGAAAAAGAAAAAGAAAAAGAACAGCAGAACTCTGAAGGTAATGAACATGTTTGGCTATCACTTCCATATATACAAGGTCTGTCTGATAAAATAGCTCGTATTTTCAGGAATTACAACATCAAGACCCGTTTCTCACCCACGCTTAAAATACAACAAATGCTGCGCAATCCAAAAGACCAAAGACCCCCTTTATCCAACCCGGGTGTTTATGAAATTCGTTGCGGGGACTGTGCACGGACATATGTGGGCAACACCATGAGACCGATTGCTGTCAGACTACAGGAGCACATAAGAGCTGTGAAACTGGGTCAAGAAGAGAAATCAGCGGTGGCTTGCCATGCAGCTCAGACCGGACACAGCATTGCCTTTCAAGAAACCCGATGTCTGTACAACGAAGCTAAAAACAGACAGCGCAGAAACCTGGAAGCCATTGCCATTTCCCAGAGAAGATCACTGAACCCCATGAATCGTCAGCAAGAATTAATCTACGTGAATAAAATCTGGTTTCCCATTCTAAGTAGAGCAGGACCTTACACAGGAGTAAAGGTTATTCCTGGTCAGCACAATGGATTGCATCCAGATGCAATCAATTAAGTAATTAGTCTTCCCCGTGCTGCCTGCAGCAATGTTGCTTTAAACCTGCTAAGCACTTCACCAGGTACAGACCATCCACCAGCTGAGACTGGTGCTATTGCTCTGAAGAAAACCCAAGCGAGAGTTGAACCGTCAGTTTGAAGTCATTTTCTGTGGTTCTGCTTTGGATAATCCTGAAGATACTAGCGCTCACAGCTGCTACCTCGTCTCAAGGAATTTCTACAGACCACTGGTTTTAGTAAGAACTTTATTTCTTCATTCCAACTTTACATGGCTGAAAATCCCATAACTCCCAAATCGTTGCAAGTTATTGTATAATTAGGCAGGGTATTAGTAATTATAAGAATGAATTTAAGTATAAATGTTAGTGGCTAATCCAGATCTTTTCTGTTGTTCTGTGCTTTTCTTTTTTCCTTTTCTTTTTGTATTGTATGTTTTTATGTATTATAAATTATAATAGAAGATTCTGGCTCAGTTGGGAGAGCTGCCGTCTTGTATAGCCCGAAGACCGGTGAACTTGATAAGTTCAAGACACACCACCGACAAAAAGCTGTGAAAGCCTCCCGAAGGAAAGGTAAGAGCTCCCAGCTGCGTTGGTCGAGTGTGGGAGGCGCCAGCCAGCAGAATTGTCAGACTGTAAAAAGGATACCACCCGGAAAGTAGACGTTCATGAAATATTGGACATTATATATTGTAAAAAAAACCAAGGGGGGGGGGTTAGGACAGCCTGCCCATGTACACTGCCTTGGATTAAAGTCGGAGGAGAAATCCAATGACCAAGAAAGGCGGTATATAAATACTGTATATTTATACAGTGAAAACGATCCTTAAACCCACTGTAAAATTGGAACAACTACTTAATAATCCTAATGATAAGAGGCCCCCTCTTTCGAACTCTGGAATTTACACAGTACCGTGTGACTGTGGTCATTGATTTTCATGGCTATTTGTAACTAGTAAAGAAGTACGCTTAATGGGTTTTCCAGCCATGTATTTATTGTGAGGAAATACAGATAGAAAATTTCCTGAGGCTTGCCAGTGGAAAATCCTTTGATGTCTGTGATCGCTTTAAAGAGACAAGCAGCTGAACTGCGTTCTCCTGGACTATCTGATGCTGGCAGGCAATATTACTAACACTTGCTGACGTTTCGTTACACACTTGTAACCTTATCAAAGCAAATACACGAACCAACGCGGCTTTAAGCCGGTAGATGTTACTGTCTGTCGAGGAACATTGTTACTTTTTGTAGTTGAGAAGCACTAACTGCTGATTCAAAATGGAAGCTTGTTGCCTAGTTACGCGAACCCTGCATGACCTCTTAAAGAGATACAGTTATAGAGTACCATGTAACAGTGTGAGTGAGGTGCAGAACGGGCTGATCAATTAGAGGCAGAGGCAGGTTGTTGCACATTGGCCAGCTGCAGCTTTTCCCCCCTTGTGTGTTGTCTAAACGCCCTTTGAAGAAGCAGAAACCACACCTTGTTCATGAATGACAGTTCCTGCTGCCGGTTAAGGAGGTCCAATGATCTTCTTTGTGTTATTGCAATGGCCTCTAAATTGAATTAAATCTGTATCCCTTTAAGAGGTCATGCAGGGTTCGCGTAACTAGGCAACAAGCTTCCGTTTTGAATCAGCAGTTAGTGCTTCTCAACTACAAAAAGTAACGATGTTCCTCGACAGACAGTAACATCTACCGGCTTGAAGCCGCGTTGGTTCGTGTATTTGCTTTGATAAGGTTACAAGTGTGTAACGAAACATCAGCAAGTGTTAGTAATATTGCCTGCCAGCATCAGATAGTCCAGGAGAACGCAGTTCAGCTGCTTGTCTCTTTAAAGTGATCACGGACATCAAAGGATTTTGCACTGGCAAGCCTCAGGAAATTTTCTATCTGTATTTCCTCACAATAAATACATGGCTGGAAAATCCATTAAGCGTACTTCTTTACTGTGGTCATTGTTACATCGGAATGACTAAACGATCCATAAAAACCAGAATAACGGAGCATGAAAGGTCTGTCCGTTTAAAACACCCTGATCAATCCACTATTGCAGAACATGCGTTAACCACAGGACACACTATCCTGTTTGAAAATACTAAATGCCTCATTAATGACAGCAACATCAGAACACTCCGGAATTTGGAAGCAGTGGAAATAAGTAAAAGGCATACAGGAGACCTGATTAACAGACAACAGGATTTATAATTTGTTAATAAAATTTGGTTTCCCATCATCCACAAAGTCGCCCTTGCAGATTCAGAAGAAAAAGAAAACAAGGAACATCAGACTACTATCACTGGAGGTTACTTTCGGTCAAAGTCGACAGCTGTTTCTGTTTTGAGTTTTGCTGGTAATTAGCTTCTGGCTGATCATGTGCTTTGCTCTCAGCTTTTAAACCTTGTGTTTGCGCTGCTGACCTGTCAACATACAGTCTTTGTGATTGCACCTTGAGAAGGTTCCTAGTCTGGAACGAAACGTCGGTTTTTTGCACAATCTTAAGCCTCTGATTTTAAATGTATTTTATTCCTTGTTTGCAGTTTTTAAAACTTGTTTTTTTAATTTGTTTTGAAGATCTGTGATTCAGTGTTTTTAAATATTAATACATGGCATCTTTACCCATATATCCTGTGTCTTGTAAGACTGTATATTAATTATTATTATATAATAAAAAAATCTTTAAAAAGCAATGCAACTTAAAGGAAAAGTGTCACACCAATAATTTGCCAGTCATTAACATATCTGATAACACAATTGCTTACATAGAGACTGGAAACTATACCATTATTATCAAATTTGTCCATCTCTAACCACTAACAGGAACACTGGGGAATTGTGAAAAGATGGGGCAAGCGAAGGTTTCTCCCACAACTTCTTCACCTTGCTTCAAAGGTCCAGAAGTTCACAAATAGTAGCAATGTCTGCTGCAGTTACTACAACAGGCAATCATGTGGGCCTCAAATTCTCTTTTATAGAAAGAACCCCAAATATCTCCTTATCAGTATTGGGGAAGCATGCCCAAAGTATTTAGGCAGATAGATGATTGGAAACCAAGCCAGCATATGGAAATTAAAAAAGTGAGCATGCTTAATTGAAAGGAATTGGTAAATACTGTACAAGAAAGAAAGTTTTATTTCGTTCCTTAAGCCAGTAAAAGACAAAAATGGAATAGTTGATTAATGCAGGATTCTAGAAGGGCTCGTTTAGGTGTTCCCTTTCACTTATTTGCTGAGTGTGTGAGGGGTGCAGAACTGGGCCCATCTTTCCCCCTCCATGGCCAAGAAAGCTCCCTTTCTTAATAATGCTGAACGTGCAACTGCCAGCAGTGTAGTCAGCAAATGAGCTGGAATCAGGGGATGAGGCAGGCATGCTTCCGCTTCCCTTTATATGTTCACTGAATGTGTGAGGGTGAACTGGGGAAAAGGAGCCACAGTCCATCATTTGGTTTCAGTGTCGAAGAGCAGGCGCTTGGTTGCCATTGCTCCCAAGTGCAAGTTAGCCTTCATGTTTGTCACTTCATGGCTACCTTCCAGCTGGAAATCTTTGTTGAATTTCTAGAGTCCTAACCATTAAGAGACAGAGAAGCAATGGTGACATCAGAAGTGTGGTGGTGGAAGAGTGTGCTGAGGCAATACCCCCCCCACACACACACACACACTTTTTATGGAGGCGGAGCAATAACCTTGCCAGGCAGAGTGCTCATCTGCCAGGGATGTGGATCAAGTCTCTTAATCCAAGTCTCGAGTCAAGTCCCAAGTCTCTGGGTCCAAGTCTCAAGTCAAATCCCAAGTCTTTGCCCCCAAGTCTTTAGTTGCGAGTCGTGAGTCCCTTTTTATTTAATGGGGAAAACCGGTTTAAACCTGAATAAAATTCGACTTGTCGTAAAAGGCTCCAAGTCTCAAGTTGTCTTTTGAGTCTTTTACAATCACCGAGTCAAGTCCAAGTCAAGTCATTGATGCGACTCGAGTCCGAGTCAATAGACTCATGTCTACATCACTGTCATCTGCAGCCACTGCACCATGCCACGCCTCCACCACCTCCTAACAGGCTAGCCTTCTCCGTCGAGTCTCTGCAGCAGCCTGACATTTGCTGACCTGCCTGCACTTGTATCCTACTGCACTTGTATACATTGGCTGCAATATACTGGGCGTGGGCATGTTAAAAAAAACAACCCAGAGCCCAACCAGTTGCAAATGTCAGCTGCCGTTTCTTAGTGTGGTGCTTCAGCTGCTCAGCACCTCGGATCTCTGGAGCCTTGCCTGGCATGGATATTGGCATGGTGTTGGCCCCAGGCTCCTTGGTTCCATCCCAGGCCAGTGGCACCACGACCTCCAGGACGCGTAGTCGGTCTCTCACCCCTCTTTCTAAATGAATGGATGGTCAGGACAACCAGCAGGAGCATTGTGTAATGTCCACCTCCCCCACTGTTTGAGTGCCTGGCCAGTCACTCCAAGCCCATCCTGCAGCAGGAACGGCACATGCGCTTCTCAATAGCATGCATGGTTGCACAATGCGGGACTTGCAAAAACCAATTAGAGAAGCTTGTCACTCTGAGATCTTCATTTCCCAGGCAAAGGATGGGAAATGAACTGAGTGTTCTTAAGAGCTGAGAGATTAATTAGGCTCAAGAAAGGTATGATGATGCTTCCCAGCCTATGCGAGAATCTGATGGGAATTAGGACATTTCTCTGAAGGATTTATAGGCTACTTAAGTTTGTGTTCATAGAACTTACCTAACAAGTTGAGCAGGAGTGGGGGTGAGGAGGGAAGTAGCAGAAGCTTCTGCTGGCAAGTAGCAGGCACTGATCCATGAAAGAAATTAAGCACACATATAGACCAGTGGATAAGCTGTTTTGAAATGAGGTTTGGGACCATTGAAAAAAATTAGTCAACATAAAAGAAAATCCAACTGATGCAGGCTCATTTGATCACAAGGAGCTGCTGCCATAATCACATCTGTTGGCCCTGCCCATGTGATTTCTTCTATCAAATGTTTCTGGGATGGGACGGGAAGCAGCTGCCAAGTCATTCACCTGTGACTTGTGAGCACAACTAACACTATCAGTGGCTCAAAGGTGCCAGACAGACTACATGGACTAAGCCCCTCCCATCAACAACCAGAGCACACACCCTGCCATGCCTTTTGTCCCTCAGAACTTCTTTGACTGGGGTGCAAAGCCTTTTGTGTCCACCTGGAAGGACATACTCAAATTCAATCAAGTCCAGAAAGCCTGGGCTGCATACCCAAAGAGACCCAGGAATGCTTTGTTTATTTTATGCAAATTCATAGACCTAGTTCCTGCTCTGGAGAAGCAGAACTCTGTCACTTCTCTGAACCTTCTGAAAGTGTCCATGTGGTATGTTTTTGGAACTTCTTTCTCCACAGAAGTCTTCTCCATTTTGGGCCATCTTTTCCCCAACATGCCTACTTTTTTAGATTTCTTCCTCCATTTTAGGTCACTTCTAATTTAAACCCTCTGGAAGTTTCCACGCTGCGCTTTGGGGCTTCTTTTCCACAGAAGTTTCCTCCATTCAGAGGCGTCGTCAGGGATGGGGTGTTGGGGCAGTGGGACCGCGGGTGGCAGGATCGGGCCCTAGGAGGCAGGCGGGTGGGGGTGTCATGGTGGCCGCGGCAGCGAATCATCCCGTTCGTCAGGGCGAACGTGGAGCATCGGCGGCAGGTTTGGCCCTCCCACCTGCTCTGCGCCTCGGTATGCTCAATAACGGCTGCAACCATTACGTCACTTCTGGCGTGGGGGAGCGGTCGGGGAATCGCCACTGTCTCCATTTTGGGTCATCTATTTCCCCAGCAGGGAGGTTCTTGCTGAGCCTTTTCTTAATCATTAACTGTGTGTTTTTCCACAATTTCAGCATTCACTCAGAAAAGAAGGCAGTTGGGGTCTGGGTGGGAAAAAAAGAGGTCGGATACTAATTTGCAGATAATATATAAATTCTAGACTTGAATCTGTTTGCACCCCTAACACTCTGTAAAATGGGGACTCACTGAATATATTTCACTAGTCTTGCTAGCTGGGCAAAGAGGCACTTTTTCAAGTGATGCTCCTCTTATATTTAGCAGGGGGAGAGTAATTGTCCCTCTTCATCCCAGCACAGTGTTTTTTTCTAGGAGCTGTTTGCTGGGGTTCTTCTGCATCTTTTTAATGAGCCCTTTTGAGACAGGAGTCACTTCATTATTTTATTTTGTCTGTAAACCACTTTGTGAACCTTTTTGTTGAAAAGTGGTACATAAACTTCTTAATAATAATAATAATAATAATAATAGCCTTAAAGGATCTTTACAGATCAGGCAGGAGGTCTGACTCAGTCAGGAGAGCTGCAGCTTTACATGCCTGAAGATCAAGGACGGCAGTTCGAGACTCCATCGCTGCTGACAAAGCTGCAGAAGCCCTCTGTGTGAGAGAGAAAGCTGCAGCCGGTGCTCCGTGAGAGAGAGTTGCCTGTCAGTTAACGCGTGGGAGGTGAATGCCAGCTAAGAGGCCAGACCGTGAAAGGAAACACCTGGAAAGAAGCGTCCTATGAAAGGTGGACATTTATTGAATGTACAAACCGTTTGGGTTAGAACTGCCTGTCTGTTGTAAACCTCCTTGAATTAAAAGTCAGATGAGAAATCCAATGACCAAGAATGGAGGTATATAAATATTGGAATTATTATTTAGGGCAGGACGTCCGGCTCAGTGGGCAGGATGTCTGGCTCAGTTGATAGAGCAATCATCTCACAAATGCCTGAAGCTCTGAAGGATGGCAGTTCAAGATAGCCGGAAGTCTGTCGGAGAGCTGCTGGCACGCCGAGCTGATAAGCTGCAGAGCCTCTGTGGGGGAGTGGAACTGCAGCTGCAGCACTTGAGTGACAATCAAGGTTGCCTCAGCTGAAGCGTGCTGAGGCGAACGTCAGAGAGAGAGAGAGAGAGAGAGAGAGAGAGAGGAGAGAGAGAAAGAGCTGGGCTGTGAAAGCAACATCTAGAATGAAGGGTTCTACGAAATATTAGAACGTTATTATATTGTAAAAAACCCTTGGGTTTAGAACAACCTGCCCATGTACACCGCCTTGAATTAAAGTCGGAGGAGAAATCCAATTACCAGAAAGGCGGTGTGTGTGTGTGTGTGTAATTTATTATTATTTATGGCCTTCCAGTATGTTTCCAGGCACATTTAAAGTGCCAGGCCCAGGGAATCTGTAGGACCATTGTCTCTCCATGAAACTGCCTGTTCTTTAGATCCCCTTCTGAGCCAAGAGTCTGCCCTGCCCCTGCCTTCAGAGGTTAGAGGTGTTGTGACTAGAGATGACCTCCTCTGTATTGGTGCCCTGTCTGCGAAAGAGCATCTCGAGAAACAACAATGTGCCACTAACTTTGCTATATCTTGTATATCAACTTAGCATTGGTCGTTCATGTAGATATTTAATGGACCATGTGTTACCTTTTCTGGCTTCTGTATGATGTCAAGCTGCTTTTATTGGATTTTGATTTCTGCTAATGTATTTAGGTATTGCTTTACTGTTTTGATGTGAGCTGCGTTGAGGGCTCGGTAGCAGAAAGGTGAGATACAAATGTTTTAACTAAACAGTATTCATTATACCAGTTTTGAGTGTTTCTCCACATTTGAGCATCTGGAAATGAAATAATTTTAGTTTTAAATGTTAAAATGCTGCTTCATCAGTGTGCCATTTGTCATCATCAGTGATGTCTTCAATGTACCATGATATGGAACGATTTAAAAATGCTTGGAGATCAAATAGTATTTCTCAGAGGCTGCATTATGGTTAAAGTACAGTGTGCCATTTCTCCTATATGGAACTCGTTTCCATGTACATTGTAAAGGAACAAAATGTATACCTATTGTTGGAGTTCGGTCATCATCAGCTTAATTGTAACCATTTTGTTCTGAAGTAGCCATATCTATGTGTCTTGCATGTTCTGTACCTGGAACAGGGACAATGTAAGGAAACGTTCTGCACCAACGACTGAACCTACATACATTCCAGAAATGTTGTGAAATCTCTCTCTTGGCTAACACTTATTAATAGTTAGAAGTGGTGTTTAAATTTCCCCCCAGTTGTTGGATGAATTTTGTTTGAATCATAACTATCTTGTAAGAAAAATATTTATTAGTATATAATTGTCTGGATCCACCCATAGAAGCTGACATCTCTGTCACCCCCATGATCCCATCAGTCAAAGGGGAATAATCCAGACGTCCTATTTCCCCGATTGGAAACCAACAAGTGCGGCCCGATCCACCGTATGTTTCCGGCTCTAGAGCAAGTGCTCCAGCACCAGAAGCAGTTGTAAACGTGCCATAAGGCACGTTTGCACCTGCTTTAGAGTAAGGGAGGCCAGCGCAAGGCGGTCCGGACAGCCAAATCCTGTGTAAGGATCCGGCGGCAGATCCTTACACAGGATTTGGCCGAGAGTGGTGGAGGGGCAAGCAAGAAAGCCATTGCCCTAGGGGTTGTTACTGGGTATGGTTTTCAACACACACAAAGCACTTTTTCCCCACATCCCAGTGTGTAAAGATGTCCTAGTGAGTGAATCCACCACTCCCTCTAGGACACCCCTGAACTTCTTATCTTCTCCTCCCCATAATAGCCAGATTGGTCAAGGCACTTTACTTTAGCTAGGCATATAAAAAATTCAATCCTCCTCCAGAAAATACACACAGTACAAAAATTTCCTTTAAGAAAAAACCTTTTATTCAACCCAAAAAGAATCCCATAAGGAGGGTAACCAACCCTCAATAAGATAAATCACAAAAACAGATAACACACAATATGAATAAAACAACAAAATCTAACTGAAACTTTCTTGTGAATACCAGACTGAGGCACCTCTCCAGGTCTCACAGAACTAGCCACAGTCAGAAAGGAGAAGACACCTAACTTCTTAAGCTTACCAGATCTCCAACCGGGACAGAGTGCTAGACCTTTAGGAGAAGGAATGTGGGCAGGTGCACCTTGTTAAACCTTAGAGCACAATCCTAGGCATGTCTACACAGAAGCAAGCCCCACTGAACACAATGGGACTTGCTTCTGAGTAGACATGCCTAGGATTGTGCTCTAGAACTTAACAAGCTACACCTGCCCACATTCCTTCTCCTAAAGGCCTAGCACTCTGTCCCAGTTGGAGATCTAGTAAGCCTATTCCTAGTCCCTTTTTTATATCTTCCCCAAGGTCAGAGGGAAACCAATTAGGTAATACAGCCACAGAACCACCTGCAAAAACCCTGTAGAAACATTCAGGGATTACTACTACTGACATAAAGGTGTTAATCCTGCCACGACTCAACCAACCAATCCTTAAAGAAAGTGATAGATACCACTGGGTTTCTATCTATAGGAATACCCTAGCTACCCCAGACTCTTCACACAGTGCAACGCACCCTCATGACCCTATTTCTGTGCTTAGTCTGAAAATGCCTGACATGTAATATAAAACAAGATAACAGGTAAGCTAATTTAAACCTTTTGACTCATTAGTCAAGATGTCCTGTATTAATTTAAGGAGATTCTTTATATTGAGTGTGGAGGTTCCCATGGCATGTAACAATTTGCAACATCCGGTCTGAGCTGCATGGCAAGCCACCGCTGATTTCTCTTCTTGACCCAGTTTCACAGCTCTTATGTGCTCCTGTAGTCTGACAGCAATCGGTCTCATGGTGTTGCCCACATATGTCCGTGCGCAGTCCCCGCAACGAATTTCATAAACACCCGGGTTGGATAAGGGGGGTCTTTGGTCTTTTGGATTGCGCAGCATTTGTTGTATTTTAAGTGTGGGTGAGAAACGGGTCTTGATGTTGTAATTCCTGAAAATACGAGCTATTTTATCAGACAGACCTCGTATATATGGAAGTGATAGCCAAACATGTTCATTACCTTCAGAGTTCTGCTGTTCTTTTTCTTTTTCTCCTGGTTTTGGGATATGTTGACTCTTGGCCCATTGTTTCTCCCAGCAAGTCTCAATGTGTTGTTTATTGTATCCATTGGCCTCAAGCATGTTGACAATGATGGATTTCTCTTCAGCTAAGGATTCAGGATCACAAACATGAATGGCTCTGTAAACCAACAAATTTATTAAATAATTTATTTGAGCAGGATGATGGTTTGAGGTTTGATGGTTCTCTGATGTTTGATTGCCATTTCTCTGATGGTTTGATTGCCATTTCCCAGAGAAGATCACTGAACCCCATGAATCGTCAGCAAGAATTAATCTACGTGAATAAAATCTGGTTTCCCATTCTAAGTAGAGCAGGACCTTACACAGGATTAAAGGTTATTCCTGGTCAGCACAATGGATTGCATCCAGATGCAATCAATTAAGTAATTAGTCTTCCCCGTGCTGCCTGCAGCAATGTTGATTTAAACCTGCTAAGTACTTCACCAGGTACAGACCATCCACCAGCTGAGACTGGTGCTATTGCTCTGAAGAAAACCCAAGAGAGTTGAAATGTCAGTTTGAAGTCATTGCCTGTGGTTCTGCTTTGGATAATCCTGAAGATACTAGCGCTCACAGCTGCTACCTTGTCTCAAGGAATTTCTACAGACCACTGGTTTTAGTAAGAACTTTATTTCTTCATTCCAACTTTACATGGCTGAAAATCCCATAACTCCCAAATCGTTGCAAATTGTTACATGCCATGGGAACCTCCACACTCGATTGATATACAATAACTGTTCTTTATATCCATAAATCAGTTAACCTAATACTACCCTTAATAAAAAATGACCTCAAATTCTTACTGTTTTATGTTGCATTGCTAATTGACTATTGAAAAATAGTATTGTATTCCTGTTTTAACCAATGAAATGAAGAGCTGTATCACGGTATCAGGTATTTAATCTCATGCATCTTCCTGTATTCTTCAGTTCTGGCTGACCATCTTCTTGTTTGGTTAGTCGTAGTCCCTTGTACCGTTACATGGAATAACAGCCCAATCCTGTGTAACTTTAATTGCGGCCTGCACTGGTGTGGCCTGGGCTCTTCTTGGGATAAGGGGATGTTCATCCCCTTTCCCCGGTGTAAGCAGCGCAGGCTGCAATGGGCCTCCTTGGATGCACGCCAGCTCTGAAGCTGGCGTGCATCCAGGGAGGCCGTGTAAGGCCGATGTGAGTTCCATTGTGTTGTAACATCCTTTGAACAGGACCTGTCTGGCTCTGACTCACAAGCTGGAGATAAGGAGCCACAAGGAGGGCCCCGGGAATGTGTTTCCTTCCTGGAGAAAAACTAAGGAACGTCCACGGCTAAGCAACCAGGTTGGATCATTTCAAGGAAAATGAAACTTTTAGGAGTTTTCAACTGGAGCCCCAGTTCAACTGGACTAGGTGACTTGAGGCGCAAGCCACTATTATGCGAGTGTCCTCCCTCTCCAGTAATATGGTGATGTGGGTAAAAGACCCCAGTATCCATGGCCTCAAGGCAATAGACAAATTGCACATAAAAATTGTTTGTTACAAAAGCGAAGTCCATACTATTGAAGCTATGTGGCAGTTAATGATCATCGCATATGTACACTAGCCTTGAGCGAAGTACAGCAACCAGGGAGGTCATTGGAACCTGGGTCATAGCAATGATGGGGAAAGGGCTGAACTAGACAGAAGGTTTGATGTGTACTTTGCAAAACTGGTACAAAGTTCAGGGATTTCACTGTTGAAAACATTTGCTAAACATTAATACATTATGGATGATGTGTATTAATAAAACGTATAAAAGGTGCTGCATTTGATGGACAATTATGCCAGTTTGGATTGGCATCCCTTGTGCACAAGGCTTTTCAATAAAGCTGTCCAGGTTCGGGTGTTCACCCGAGCCCCATACTTGGACCCGCTCGAGCGCCCGCCAGAGACTCAACATCAGGGGAAGTACTGCCCGTGTCTCCAGAGGCAACTAGCTTGCCCCCAACTTACCAGGGACTAGAGCCGGCTGGGCAACTAGCGTGCTGTGGCGCTATGAGGGACAACAATGACGAAACCCCGCTGCAGGACCAGGAGCCAGGTCACCCCGACACGAGGACCGCGAACTTTCCGGATCCAAGCGTTCCAGCAGTGGGCCACCACAAGGGATCGCTCAACACGCCCACCTCTTGGGCGGCAAGCCGACACAGCGCTATGCAGAGCGCCGTCGACGGACCAGGCCGAGACGGTCTCCCCCGACAAGGGGGTGGGACACCTGCGCTGGTGGGATTACCTGTGGGGCGAGGGGCAGGGTAAGACAGGGGCAGGGCTAGGTCAGGGAGAAAGGGTATTTAAGGAGCGAGGCTGGGCCAGTGAGGAGGTCGGCTCGTAGGCAGGCTGGAGGAACGGAGCGACAGCCCCCTGCAAGAGCCCAGTGGAGGAGGAGGGTTAGGGTGCTGTAACCCCCTCCCTTCTTAGCCAGTTCTGAGGCCCCAACCTTGAAGCCATGGGACAGGGGTGAGCTAGACCCACCTGCCTCTAACGGGCTGGAGACCGAACCCTCCTTTGGCAGCATCAGTGGCGCGGAGCTCGCCCTTGCCACCCTGCTACCAGGGTCCCCTGAGAAGGAACCCCAACAAAAGCTCTTCTTGACCAGACACATTTGGTTCCGTCCTTTTGGTCCGTGCACCCAGGCCACGAGCCTGCATGGTTCCTCACCACTCAGAGGCCGCAACAATGGGAATAATAATAGTCACCTACCTTTACCGGCTTTGGGTAAGGACTGTTGATTTCTTTAATAGGTTTATATGCTGCCCTTCTGAGACAAGACTCTCAGGGCTGCATTCAATGAGCATCTATGACAGACTCTACATTCCACATGTGCAGGGAATTTTAGAATAAAAGACAAATGCCAAATTCTTCAAAGAAACACTCTGAAAGATTTACAGCACAATCCTGTGTAAGTATACGCTGGCAGAGCAAGCACTCCATTGGCGGTAGGCGTTCAAAAGTGCTGTAAGGCACTTTTCCGACACGTTGGGAGTAAGCAGCACCAGCGTGGAGGCCGGCACTGCTCACTCCCCCGGTAGCCTGGTCCTGCGCCAAACGACCCAGGTAAGACCTGGGCGAGGACAGGGGCGAGGACAGGGGGGACAAGGAGGGAGGGGGCGGGGATATTGGTGCTGAGATGCACCGACATCCTATGCCCCCAGCCCAATCAGCCTTACATGGCCTTACACAAAGCTCTTTGTGTCTCTCTGGACACCAAAGGCCCTCCACAAAGAGCTTCCTGCTGCAGGAGTCGGCACTAATCGAAGTGTCCCTGAAAGCACACTCACTGTGGCCAGCTGCAGTGCTCCCCACCTACCTATCTTTCTCTTTCTCTCATGGCGGCGGCTGGGCTGGTTCTGCTCTCCCAGCCTTGGCGTGACTACTCACAGAGGGATCAGCATGGCAGGATGGCTGGCTGTTCCAGGACGGTGCAGCCGGGTGCGTGCATGGAGCAAAGGAAGAAGTGCCTCGTTTCACCTCCCCCATGTAAGAGTAGGTGGTTAGGAGAGCAAAGACAGCCCAGCCGCCACCATGTAACCCTTTTCCCTGCTCTGCTCATCTATTTTCATCCCGCATAGCTGGTGGGAGCCACCTGCACTTGGGGGGGGGGAGGTGAAAGGGGGCATTTTTCTCCATGTACACAAGAAGAAATTTGAAAAGTGCAGCAACCCAGAAGTTGTGCTGTGGCATGATCATCATGTTGACACACTGGGGGTGACAACAGCCCCCAGTGACATCATTTCCAGGTATCTGCATTGGGTGACACAAATTCTAGGGATGCTTCTGGTTAGGTGCCATTGTAAAGAGTACTGTATATTTACATTCTTGCATTATCTATACTCTAAAGCAGAGGTTCCCAACCTGTGTTATGCATACCACCAGTGGTATTTTGAGAGACTGCCAGTGGTAAGCAGCAGTGTTGCTAATTGTTGCTGCAGTCATGTGGAACCTGACAACCCCCCCCCCCCCACACACACACCTCTTATCTACAACAGCAGTAATTAACTGATAGGAACAGTAATCAGCTACTAGGAGGTCTCAATCTCTCAGCCACTTCTGCTCATCTGTTAGTGTTGCTTCCTGTATATACAGCATTGAACCACTAGGTGGCGCAAGCAAGAACAAAGCAGGCAAGCCTTTTATTTCCTGTTTCTTTTCTTTTATTTCTAGTTTATTGCTGTAGTTGAGCAAGCTGCTCAAATTGCTGTATTTGAGCTGTATCTGAGCAAGCTGCTGCTCATGTTGCTCATATTTGTAGAGATTCAAGTCAATAGGCATGAAAGGGGGAGGGGAGCAATGAAATACCTGTCCTGGGGAAAGACAAGCCAAAAAACAGAGAGACTGAAAACTGAGGATGCACGATAGTCTACTCCTGAACTTAAATCTATATATCTGCTCTTTTGGATAACCTTCCATCTGTAACTACTACTGTTTGGGGAAAAAAACACCCTACAGTACCTTAATTGCTGCATTTGCCAACACTATCACCTATGTGAGAGAAAAATCAAGAGAAAACTAATAACAAAATGGTGTTACTATGGATTATCCAAGATGGAGCTAAACTGGCAGCCTCTCACATATAACTTTCCCAGCACATCTAAAAATATAACCTTTTGCTAACAAACTTTGACACACAAAGTTCCGCGTAACATATGAGAACATTGACTGGACCAAGAACATCCATTTCCTCTAACATAACCATTTCCTCGGACATGGCATTGTCTTGATAGGTGTGGGTCAGAATGACCTTGGCAAATGTTCAGGAAACATCTCTGAGAGAACAAACATGTTGTGATGATGGTGGAAAAGATGGAAAGAAAAACATCTTATGTAATCGCTTATTTTGTAATCACTTGTCTATATAATGTAAGACAAATCTGAAGTTCGGGGTGCAGATTTGAGGATTGGAAAGTCCCTCTGGACCCTTGAGCGCTCAAGCAATAAAAAAAACCTCTCTGCGAGCAGTACGTTGTCACTTGTCATCTTTTGCCATGACCTTCCTCAAATAACAAGCTCTAGAGAGACATCCAGATCTCTCTCTCTCTCTGACACCTATCTAGTGCACATATTTATTTAAATTAAATATTATAAATGTATTTATTTATTTATTAAATTTATTTATAAAAGCAGGTGGTACTTCCGAAAATTTGACTGTGACAGGTGGTACACCTGGCGACAAAGGTTGGGAACCTCTGATCTAATGTCTGGTGTTGTGAGTTGTCCCAGTCCTGGAACTGATAGGTCATGTCAGCCCGTACCTGGTGATCTTCTCAGCAGATGCAATAGTTTCTCCACATTCTTTCTAACAGTTTCAGTAGCCACCTATTATCTACATCTATTCTTCCTAAGCATAAGCAATCAAACTACAGTATTCCCAGAATGTCAGGGTTCCTGTTATCTCTCAACCTTGTCCTGGGTACATCTTGCAGCTACTGCTTCTAGGCTACTATTCAGCAAAAGCAGAGACGGGTCGCTGTGACAGTCTGAGGCACTTTCGCAGAGAGAGTTTGCAGCAAGGCAAGAGTCTAGGCAACGAAGTTTTTTTTCCTTCTTCCAGCTATATGGTTGATTTTGGTGTCCCCTAAAACCAAAAGACCCCCCCCCAGTGCTATTTGGCTTCATTGTTCTTTGTGTGAGCTTCTACCCAATTAGCTAGGGATACTCATCGCTAGCGCTGGCAGAAATGTGGGCAGTAGGAGAGAACGTTTTCCTTTACAGCCAGGATAGAAATAACAAATGAGAACTGATGAATATTCAATAGTTCTCCCTTCACTCGAATCTTAACACTTGTCTTACCCCTTCTGTAGCCTCCCTTGTTCATTCCACAGAGTTGTTTTGAGGTTCAGTACACGTTTACTTAGAAATAATCCAAGCTCAATAGGATTTGCTAAGAAAGAATGTTTACGATTAATTATGAACTAAAACTCCTTAGGAAAAGTGGCATACAAATATAAAGAACAGTTGAAACATCCGCCGGCTTGATGAGGTAAAGTCTCCATCCCATCTTAACATATTAGCCCTGCTTTTAACTGCAGCCGAAAACACGTGAATTTTCTGCAGCTTTTCCCACCACTGCTCTCCATACCAAAAGGTTCTACACGCCAAATTTCAGGGTACCCAGCTCAGCTGCTGTTAAAGATGCAGGAGCAGGGCCAAAAGAGACAGAAACCATAATTTAGAGTGCTTAAAAAAAAAACGCGCTCTGTTAAAAAATAAAATCAGTTTCCTGCAAACGTTTCCCAGAACCTGGCGATCAGATGTGCAACATAATATTCCGTGCCTCTTCTGGAAAAGCAAAATTAAATACCATCCCTATAAATTGCGTTATGTGTCCGTCCAAATGGTGCAGCGTATTCTGCTGAAGACATCTCGCCAGGCTTGTCCTATCTGAACTAAACTCTTCCGCAACAGTCGACAAACTTACGCGAACCACGGCAAGAACTACATCTCCCGGTGTGCTCTGCTCCCGCCTAGGGACGCTCTATGAATTCCAATCCCGTTCCCCTAAATTATGCGAAGATAAACTGCGCGAGTTGCCAAGGGCGCCAGCCCGGGCCTGCGCACTCTAACGAAATGTAGGACGGTCTCCGAGTCGCTAATCCGATCTCCAGAGCAAGGCCTGGTGATGAGTCGCTTCAGCGGGGGCGGCGGGGCCGTTGGGTCCCTCCTGGATTTGTGAGTGGCCGGTTCTGTGAGCGCGACCCTCCCACGTCACCTTCCCTCCCCGTGCCAGGATCAGACTTTTCCACCCACCCGCCCCTTCCCGTTTCCATCACTCACTCACTATCCATCCCTATTATTATTGTCGCCTGATATGGCCCCCGGATCCTGATCAGGATTTGATCTCAGCCAATGTTCATCCCCTGAAACGTGCATACAAAGCAGCAAAAAGAGGGTGCCTCTGCGCAGAGAACCATAGAGTTGCCAATTTGTCAACTGGTTATTGTAGCTGTGCTTTTTTAACAGGCAGGTGATAAATGTATGTTCATCTCCGCGTTGTAGAAACCTTCACCTCCTGACTTCTCATCATTAAGCTGCTGTCGACACGAGCCTCGACCAGGCTGGTGTTTTTCTGGTCATTTGGTAACCCTACCCCTGAGTCTCACTCCCAGGGAACCCCATCTGGGAGTAAGAGGTAGGAGAGGTGACTTTTTAGAATCAAATGGAATTGAGCCCAGGGACCTTTCTGGTTACAAATTGTGCTTCTGTGTGATTGCTTACAGCTCCAGTTATTGCCTTTGGGGCTTGATTCTGTGTGTACCTACTTTACTTGGGAGTCAATCTAACTGAATCTAATGGGGTAAATCTGAATCTTCTGAGTAAACAGGATTGGGCTACCAGTGGGTCTTCATCTTGCACCCCCACTTGTTTTTCATTTCTGCAGGGTTCTGATTCCTAATCACATTTTGCTGAGAAGTACATGCCATTGAACTCCCTGGGAGTTACTTTTTTAGTAAACACCCTTGGTTGAGGTTGCCAACTTCTTTTACTTTTCCATGCCTTTAACAGCAGCTTGATTTGCAGACGTTTGCTGTTCACCAGCTGACTTCTGTAGATTAAGCTTCTATTAAAAGGCACAGAAAGAAGCCAGACCACATTTTTTTTCTGATTAGTCGGTAACTCTAGTTTGTTACTGTGTTATGTACTATAGTGAGAGAAAATCTTTCCAACTAACTATATCTGATCACAATGGGAAACCCAGTCTGGGAAAATTCAAGCAGAATTATTTTATTTATATCGGACTTGTTTTTCAAGAATTAAACTGGTCTTCTACAATAAGGTTTGACAAGAAGGGCCCTGCAACAAAATATTATTAGCTCTATGCAAATGCCCAATTCACTCTCCCTGCCCTTTTGTTGCTGCGTTTTTTCCCCAAGTGACACCTCGATATTCCATGGCTCTTAGGGGCCACTGAGCATGCTCGGTCTGAATAACCCTGATGTGTGAGACCCCTGAACCTACAGGCCTCTTGCAATTCTTCGAGCCTCTAAGCTGGGGGAAATGCTGGAAATATGATTGGGTAATGGCCCAAACAAAACCAATGCCTCTTGCTCTAGTAACATTAGCTGGACAAGGCATGCTTATTGGGATAGACTTTGTTTGCTGTTTCCTTTTTTGCTTTCCACTGTCCACTGTCAGCAAAGATGAGGTCAGGTCAGGGTAACAAGAACTTGATATCAGTTCTGAAGTAACCACTTGGGGTGGCAGTAACAGACCTGTGCGCATTTTGGTGTCTTAAAGGTTATTAGACGTATTTCTGGATATATTTGGGGTTTCTTTTCTTTTATTTCTATTTTATTGCTGTAGTTGAGCAAGCTGCTCAAATTGCTGCCTAGTCACTTTAAAATCGGCCTTTCTGCAGCTGCGCAGATCGCCGTTGAGGCCGAGAGGGCAATCTCTTGGCCTCAACGGCGATCTGCGCAGCTGCAGAAAGGCCGATTTAAACTGGAGCTGACGCGGGAAGGCGGCGCCGGCAGTTGCCGCCGCCGCCGCCCCCCCGGAGCCTCAGGTAAGCGTCCGTGGGGTGGGTGGGAGAGAGAGTGGTCCGTGGGTGGGTGGGTGGGTGGGTAGGAGCAGGGAGGGGGGGAGAGTGTTCCGTGGGTGGGTTAGAAGGGTAGATTCGGGGGGGTCAAATTTGCGGTGGGGGGGCCCCAAAAATTTCAACCGCCCTTACAGGCGGCCCGCGGCCAAGTTTCCCAATGGGGAAATGGCCCCCCACCGCAAATAGGTTCCCCACGCCTGCCCTAAAGCCTTGAGGCTATTTAGGGTTACCTCATTACGAGAAATGGATTGAGTTTTTTTGCAAACAAATAAATAAAATGTTACTTGTAAATAAATAAATATATTATTTCTTTCTAGGTCACCTTTTTAAAAAATCTCATAAGTGTCATTTTAAAAAGGGTCCCGGTACTAAAAAGTTTGAGAACCACTGCCCTAGGTCATTGGTTATGTTGGCCTAGCGATCAGCATGGGCTCATTTATATTAATTAGCAGTGGTTTGGCTCATGGTAAGTTAGACCTATAGTAGCAAAGGTAATTGAGGGATGGGAGAAGGTGAGAGGAGTATTGGGTCCAAGTGACTGGAAAAACACTGCGAGAATAGAGAAGTTGGCCTAACCACAAGAACAGGGAAGTACCCACCACAAACTGTCTTGTGACTGGTAAACATGTTTTTCAGTTAAAGGATCGCCTTTCTCCATCCCACCCCTATTCCTTTTAAGGATTTATATTCTCTTTCAATCAATGAGTGGCTTTCATGTATTGTGTGATGAAATGTCACTACCAATATAAACTCATGTTCCTGTCAGTCTGGGAGACCCACCCAGCTACACTGTGCTTGGGCTCTCTTCTTGTAACTTTTACTGGGAAATACAGTCTCTCATGGAGGGTGCCGCAAAACAAGAGTGAAGTCTTTTTCTCCATACACCCCATACTGTAGTTGCTTGTGACTGCACGTTGCAGAGGAAGAGCATGGGCAGCCCAATCCTGTTCTAAAGATCTGCCAGGCGGCCGAGGCCACCCGCCGGATCCTGAGCTCCGCCACGGGCAGGCACCCCCGGCGGAAAGTCTACTCGGGGAAGGGGACGCTTTTCCCCTTCCCCGGGTGTAACTGAGGCTGGGGCCGATCGGCCTCCTCAGAATTCTGCCAGCTATTTTGCTGACAGAAGTCGGAGGAGGCCATGTAACGGCTCAGCCGATCGGCGGGGGTCAGGATTCGGCCGAGGCCGATCCCCGCCCCCTCCCAGATCGGCTGGGTCTATCGGCTCCCGCTGTTTGCTCCCAAAGCGCCCCCCTTCCATTGGATCCTTACTTGGGTCTGGCGGCAGGTGGGAGACAGTCCGGTCGGCGGAGCAGGGCAGGCCGGCCTTCCCTGCTTACGGCACGTTTGCAATGTCTTCAGGCAGCGGAACACTCGCCAAATTTAGTACTGGATTGCGCTGTGAGTCTCTTTGGGAAATTTGTCTGCTGTTTGTGAACTTTTCAGTAGGAAGTCTGTGGTAAGTGTCTATCCCCGGTGTTTCCTGTAGCACAGCTTGACAACCATTGGTCTTGAACTTTTCAGTAGGAAGTCTGTGGTAAGTGTCTATCCCCGGTGTTTCCTGTAGCACAGCTTGACAACCACTGGTCTACAGAATTATTTCATTTATCTCACTGTAACCCATTCAGCACCCATTATAAGGCAAGCGGGTGGCGCAGTGGGTTAAACCGCTGAACCATGAGCTGTCGATCGAAAGGTCGGCAGTTCGAATCCGCAACGGGGTGAGCTCTTGTTGCTTGGCCAGCTCCAGTGGCATCCCTAGCCCTAAACCTATAGGGGGTCCATCCGTGAATTGGCGCCCCCTCCCCACCCCCAAAGGCGGTGCCGCGATTTGGGGGGGCACCAAATCCGGAATTTATTTATTTCCCCCCCCGGGCGGAAATCCCCCCAGGCGCCGCTTCCTCCCCCCCGGCCCGGGCCCTTCCCTTCCCGCACTTACCTTTTTCAGCCTGCGGGGATGGTGGTGGTGGCGGCGGCAACCCCGCCGGCCCTGCGCACACTCACCTCGCGCGACTCGTTTACCCGGCGGCTGTTTCTGCACATGTGCAGAAACAGCCGGGTTGAAAAGGAGTTGCACCGAGCGCGCTCACCTCACGCGACTCCTTTTCAACCTGGCTGTTTCTGCGCATGTGCAGAAACAGCTGCCGGGTTCGCGCCGATGAGGTGAGCGGGGCCGCTGGAGGAGAGCCTCCGGTCGGCCGACTCAAACTTGGAGTCCGAGTCGGCCGAGTCCGAGTCGGGCGACTCGGGCGACTCGGACTCGGCGCCCCCCAGAAACTGGCGCAGGGGGCCCTGAGCCACAGGGCCCCCCGTATAACAACGCCACTGGCCAGCTCCTGCCAACCTAGCAGTTCCAAAGCATGTTAATGTGAGTAGATAAATAGGTACCACTTGCGGGAAGGATGTGGTTTAACACACAGGTCTGCCGAAAAACCAGTGGAACCTGGTAATAAATTATACAGTCTCAAGAAAGCAACAGTTCCCACCAGACAGAAGATAAATGGTTATCTTTGCTCAGGAAGCACAGTGCTGCTGAAACTTTTTTTTCCCAAATGGATGAAAGAAATGGAATGCTGGCTTTACTGAAGCCAGGGATTATTTATTTATTTATTT
Source organism: Plestiodon gilberti rubricaudatus (assembly GCA_026170595.1). Taxonomy (NCBI): domain Eukaryota; kingdom Metazoa; phylum Chordata; class Lepidosauria; order Squamata; family Scincidae; genus Plestiodon; species Plestiodon gilberti. The sequence goes on from JANXHW010000005.1 coordinate 116,551,014, forward strand.
ATTTATTTATTTATTTATTTATTTATTATTAGACCACATTTGAAGTCATTTCACCGTGATGGATTGCTTTCCCTGGGGAGACCCATTGAGCCCCCTGTCTTTCTGCGTAGTGTAAAAGCCTCTTTATTTTGTGCTAGGTAGAAAATGATACATCCCTGCCTGTTACTTACAATCTAAGAAATTATGCTTGCGTATCTGACTCTACAGACTCGGGCAGCCCAATCCTGTCCTCCCCCCGGTTTGGGCTGTGCAACGTGGGCCACGTAGCCCACGCTGCATCCTATATATACAGGAAAGGAGGTGACTGGGGCATCTACTCGGGATAAGCGGACATTTGCCCGCTTACCCCAGATAAACCCCAAGCCAGGGCAATGGGACTACTCTGTTCTTTGCCAGCTCTTTAGCTGGAGTAGAACCGAGCAGGCCCATGTTGTGGGAGGAGGCTTGGGAGGGAGGATAGGATACAGTGGAGGCCTTCTCCACTGGTCCCATCCCCTCCCGGGTCCAATCCGCCCACCACCGCCCCATTACGCTCCCTCCCCAGGCCCCCCCCAGGCCCTGCATCGCTTGGAGTGACACCCGCTCCTTGGCACAGGGTCCTCCGGTGGGGAGGCCTTGGCGCCAGCGCCTTCTCCTCTACAGTAATTGCAAACATGCTTTCCGGTGCTTGCGACATTCAGTGCCGTGCTGCGGCCCAACACCACTTAGGATTGGGCGGTAAGAAACGGTTTTGTTTTTTTTTGTCTTTTGTTCCTTCCCCCCCCCCTCAGATGTCTTCGTTGCTTAACAAAGAACATTTCCAGATATGCTGCTGATCTTAAGCCTCTGCCTCCCAACATCAAAGATAAGCTGATTAAATCTCTGAGCGTTCAAGGGTGGATAACCGATTCAAATATTAGTACGGTAAGATCCTATGTAGGCGGTTATTCTTTTGCCACAATAGTGATTTAAAATGGAATATACATTGCTCTTCCAATCATTCCTGCTGTCTTACCTCAAGCTTCAACTAAAGCAATTGTGAAATCTGTGTGTAAGCCCTGGGGGAAGATACCTACTGTTCCAAAGGGTGGTTAAGCATCAAAGACCAGGCTGTCTTGATCCAGAAGACAACTCCCCTTCTCCTACTGAACAAAGGGGAACTACTTAGTCAACTACGTGGCTTTTAAATCTGTAAGCTTTGCTTCTTTGAAAATTGTTGCTGGCCATGAAAGTTTCCGATCTATGCTACTTAGTCAATGTTTCAAGATACTAACAATGTTGTCACCAGTGCTTATCTGTGTTATACAGATTATGTAGCCACAGCCAGGGATGCTCTAAGGAAGTAATTTTCAAACTCTCTGCCTTCCTTGGGAACCCTTTCCACATCAATTCATCTGCCATAGTATTCCAGTGCAGTGCAGTCTTCAAGGACTGTGTGTGTGTGTGTGTGTGAGAGAGAGAGAGAGAGAGAGAGAGACTCCAGACTAGCAGGATCTGCTTGCTTTGTTAGAGCCCCAGGATCTACCAGCCAGAGCCAGGTACAAAACAGTCACTCAGGGTAACAGACGTACACTTAGAATTGATGGGTTAAAAAGGCAGAATTAATGAAAGTTATGGGGGAAAGCAAGGTTATGCTCAAAATCCTACAAGCTAGGCTTCAGCAGTACGTGGACCGAGAACTACCGGAAGTACAAGCTGGGTTTCGAAGAGGCAGAGGAACTAGAGATCAAATTGCCAACATGCGCTGGATCATGGAGAAAGCACGAGTGTTCCAAAAAAACACCTACTTCTGCTTCATTGACTACGCAAAAGCCTTTGATTGTGTGGATCACAACAAACTGTGGCAAATTCTTAAAGAGATGGGGGTACCAGACCACCTTACCTGTCTCCTGAGAAACCTGTATGCGGGTCAAGAAGCAACAGTTCGAACCGGCCATGGAACAACCGATTGGTTCAAAATTGGGAAGGGAGTACGGCAAGGCTGTATATTGTCACCCTGCTTATTTAACTTATATGCAGAGTACATTATGAGAAATGCAGGGCTGAATGAATCGCAAGCCGGAATCAAGATTGCCAGGAGAAATATCAACAACCTCAGATATGCAGACGATACCACCCTAATGGCAGAAAGTGAAGAAGAACTAAAGAGCCTCTTGATGAGGGTGAAAGAGGAGAGTGCAAAAGTTGGCTTGAAACTCAACATTAATAAAACTAAGATCATGGCATCTGGTCCCATCAATTCCTGGCAAATAGAAGGGGCAGAAATGGAAGCAGTAACAGTTACTCTTTGGGGTTCCAAGATCACTGCAGACGGAGACAGCAGCCATGAAATTAAAAGACGCTTACTCCTTGGAAGGAAAGCTATGGCAAATTTAGATAGCATAATAAAAAGCAGAGATATCACCATGCCAACAAAAGTTCGTATAGTCAGGGCGATGGTGTTCCCAGTAGCAGTGTATGGTTCCGAGAGTTGGACCATAAGGAAGGCTGAGCGCCGAAGAATAGATGCTTTTGAACTGTGGTGCTAGAGAAGACTCCTGAGAGTCCCTTGGACTGCTAGGAGGTCAAATCAGTCAATCCTAAATGAAATCAACCCTGACTGCTCCCTGGAAGGACAGGTACTGAGGCTGAAGCTCAAATATTTTGGCCACCTAATGCGAAGAGAGGACTCTCTGGAGAAGACTCTGATGCTGGGAAAGATTGAAGGCAAAAGGAGAAGGGGAAGGCAAAGGATGAGATGGTTAGACAGCATCACCGATGCAACGAACATGAAAATGCGCGAACTCAGGAAGATAGTGGAGGACAGGAAGGCCTGGCGGGATATGGTTCATGGGATCACGAAGGGTTGGACACGACTTAATGACTGAACAACAACAACAAATGGGGAAAAGGCAAATGAGGGACTAATGACATATATGGCTAATGGTATAATGTTGAAATAGTGGAAAATACACAATTAATTACTAAGGCAGGGCTTCTCAAAGTGTAGGTTGTGACCCGAGGCGGAGGTGGGTCGCCATTTGGTGGGTCGCCCCTAGCGACGCCAGTGTATTTGGGTATTTTGAGTAATGACTCCTCCCAGATCTCAGAATGTTACTGTGAGGTTTTGTGTCAATACCAGATACTTAATAGGGCCAAATAATTTGAAACTAGTCAACCTCAATCTACAACTCAACCCAACCCAAATGTGTTCTATTGAAAAAGATTTCATTCTCCATGCATCTCAGAGGGGACTTATGACAGATCCTGAAACCAGTCTGTGATTTGTAGAAGTGCTTGTGGTGGTACACCATGTAAAGTTGGACTACTTGATTTATAGATTCTGCACCCTGCAGTGGAGGCCTTGGACCTTCGGGATTGCGACATTTCAGACAGTGCCCTGCGCCAGCTTTGTCACTGCAAGCAGCTTAAAAAAATTAACTTAAATGTTTGGAAGGAAAACAGGCCAACCATCACTTCTGAAGGTATGTAATATGACTGAGAGATATTTCAAAGGACACTGGGATCGATGTTATAGTCCATTCTGGAGCTTGTACACCTCTCCTCTTTTTTTCATGGTTTTGCTTATGGCATATGAAACTGCCTTATGCTGCATCAGCCCATTGAACCAGCTAGCCCAGTATTGTCTGCTATGATTGGCAGCAGGTCTCCAGGGTCTCGGATAGAGAGAAGCCTTTCCCAGCCCTGCTCCCTGAGATGTTTATTGCAGGTGCCAGGGATTGACGGAGGGACCTTCTGCATGCAAACGATGTGCTCTACCACTGAGCTAACATCTTTCCCCATAGGTTACTTTAATTATTTAATCATTTATAAGTTTGTTATAACTTATGGGCAGGACGTCTGGGCAGATAAGTGGGCAGGACGTTGTGAAAGCAACATCTCGAATGAAGGGTTCTATGAAAGATTAGAACGTTACTATATTGGGGTTTAGAACAGGGGTTTCTAAACAGCCTGCCCATGTACACCGCCTTGAATTAAAGTCGGAGGAGAAATTCAATGACCAGAAAGGCGGTATATAAATTGTGTGTGTGTGTGTGTGTGTGTGTGTGTGTGTGTGTATACGTACTCCCAGAAGGCTCCCAGAAGACATCTTCTAGGAACAAGGGTGGGCAAGCGGGCCCATCCACAGTGCCGAAAACAGTGCAAAAACCCTTTGCAGCTGCAGACGCAGCCACTCCAGCTGCAAAACAGCAGCCGCAGAGCGAAAAGCTGCTGCCGCAGCTCACAAGGTGATTGCGGCTGTCACCCGGGGCACAGCGCACACACCCTGGCCCTGCTCTGGCTACGCTACTGTCTCAATATAATGTCCCTGGTCTCAATATAATAAGCCCTGAAATCATTCTCAGACATTCTGAGCCTTGCTCTGGCCTTGTGCTCCATCCCATCTCCTCTCTTAAGGCTGATCTACACGACAGCGTCGCGGCTCCGCCGTCGCCTCTGCCTGGCGCCTCCGCGCTGGAAGCGGGGGAGTGTCTTCAAGCCTGTTGCCCCTCATGTTGTCCCGCCTTCCTAAGAAAGCGCAGTTGTGATTGGTTAAACTCTTTCCCCCCCCCTCCTGTGATTGGTAGGCTGCAGCAGCTCCGCGAGCCACCTCCAAGCTCTGCCGTACGCCCCCTAAAAAATAGAGCACTCGACTTGGAGTACGCGGCAGTGGGGCGGATGTCCGGCGGCTCCGCCGGATTACAAAAACGCTCCGCGACGCTGTCGTGTAGATCAGCCTTTACACGCTTTGAGTGACTTGGTTACCAGTTCCTCTTTTCACTTTGTGATGCCCTGTCCATTTCTCATGCTGTTCTACTTGGCCTTGGGTAGATCATAGTTCCCTATATCAGCAGGCAACTCAGGTCTCATTTCGTTCCTTTGCCTCTGCTAAGATCATTCCGAGCATTCTCTGCTAGATTCACTCCTTCATAAAGACAGAGCATGTTACTTACTTACTGAATTCAGATTATCAGGAGAGACTGCACTTGAGATTTGGGGTGGGGTAGAACAATTTGACTGCATAGGCCAGTGGGTGATCAAGCCACTGTTAGTGCCTTGATCTTTAGAAGAGGAGTGCAGAGACTGCAAGAGGACTCAAGTTAAAAAGCACTTTACTTCTTTACAGGATAATCACAGAAGTTATATTGATGTTATGTCCCTATTTATACGCACACATGCGCACTCAACTAACTGGCCAGGTTAGTTGGTAGCTAGAGAATGAAGGAGAGGTAGGAGAATGGCAGTTCACTCCCTGCCTCAAAGCTTGTCCTGTTGATCTTCGTCCAAGTGGACATTTGGACTTGTGGGAGAAATCCGACTTTTTGTTTCTCTGTTCTATAATTTTCAGATGCAGTGCTGAAAGTTGGTGTTAGTACAGAACCATGGGGCTCAGTAAGCATCTGGTTCTCAAGATCAGGCTGCAGGGAAGGGGTTCTGCTTGTAAGATTTGATAACTGCAATCAAACAAAGAACCGAATTTGAACCGAATTTCGGTTCAAACAGAGAACCGAATCAAGCTCTTCTACTGGAGAATGATTTTCTTTGTCTTTCCAACAGGAGTTGCAGCGCTGGCCTCGTCATGCCGGTTTTTGCGCGAAGCCTCTTTTAAAAGATGCAGCAACCTTACAGACCATGGAGTCCTCACCCTTGCACTCAACTGCCCACTTTTGCAGATAGTTAACATTGGTGGATGCTCCAGCATCACAGACACGTCGCTGCAAGCGCTCGGACAGAACTGCAGATACCTACACAGTGTGGATTTTTCCTCTACTCAAGTAAGCTCAGTGGCAAAGAAAATACTTCTGGCAGAATGGCATGAGCACTTAAGCAGAGAGTATTTTTGCTTTGGGCCAAACAACACAGCATGTTAAAGTGCTTTGATTGGAACAACTAACTTAATTTTCTTTTTGTAAAAAGCAGTCACAGGGAACCCTGATTTGGATCAGTGCTGTGAAGGGAGGGGCCCAACCCTTTCTTCCCAAATTGTTTTCTCAGTTTAAGACTGCAATCCTATACATACTTAACAGTACTTGGAGTAGGTCCCATCGAACTCCATGGGACTTGCTTCTGAGTAGACATGCATTAGATTATGCCAGAGGTCCCCAAAGTGTGCGTCGCAACACCCAAGTGTGTAGTGGAAAGCAGCCAGGGGTGTCAAGCCAGGGGCGTCATTAGTCTTTTAATTACCATATATACTTGCTTGCAAGACAAGAAATTTAGGCAAAAACAAAGACCCGGAAAAGCTGCCTCTTCACATCGGGTCACTCAAAGTTCATTTCAAAAGACTGCAGGTTTGCAGTCAGCTTACTGAGCCAGACTGGCTCAGGCTAAACGTCATGAAATTCCACATTTTTTGTTTCACAGAGGTCACCAAGCCTGTGTGTATCTTGGTCAAAGATCAGAATGTCAGGCAATTAGCACCTGAATGGTTAAGATAAGCACTTTCCAGGAGAAGGGGGGGGACACCTTAAGCTGCAGGGAATTTCAAACTGAAGCAGTGAGGGTTATTTCTCTGCCTTTAAAAGATCTTTTTTGTTTTGTGTTTGCTTCCTTCAAAGCATTTAACTAACAGCAAGAAATGGTTAAAATGCACACAAAGCACGGTACAAAGTACACAACCTTTTGCATTACAAATATTGTTGGTAGAAAGTGCTGCCCTGAATGTTTTGCAGGTTCCCATTAATTTTGATCTACCATTAAGGGGCTGGGCTGAGTTTGAGAAGAGGGAGGGGGGCTGAGAGTGAAACAGGGAAAGAGAAAATATTTTACCAATTTGCAAACCTGCAATGTGTCAGGATTTGGGGAGAAGCATGCGAAGCTCTCTCCAGCACTTTGCAAGACCAGCAATTGAAAATGGTGAAAGCTGAGCTGGTCCTGCTTTAAAGTATTTGATTTCTCACTCTGTGATTAAGAGAGGTGGAAGAGGCATAAGCTGCTTGCTGTCGACTGAGCTGTAGAGATGTCTCCCTTGTTTAAGACAGAAGGAAGAGGAGGCAGCTGCTATGTTTGTTTGTTTGTTTGATTAATTATTAGGATGTCTCTCCTTCCTCCGTTGCTGCTTTTTGACCCACCTCTAAGTTAGTTCCCCACTCTATTTGCTGGGACAACCCCCCCCCCCAATTGGAGACAGCTGGGCAGTATAAGAATCTTTTTATCATCTTGCAAAGATGCTACCCAAAGGAGCTTTGTCTCTTGCAACTGGGGTGGGGCATGACCAATGAAAAGAAATTACCTCCCTCCCATGCTTTGATGTTTCTCTTGCCATGAATGGGACCAGCGCAGACGGCATCAGTGCCTTCTACCAGGTAGGCGCCCCAGGCCTGCCAAGGGAGGGAAGGTAGCATCCCAACACCACCTTGTGCACTCCTGGTTTTGCTGCTGTTCAGCATAAGCATAGAAAATCCACTTTAGGGCTCGTTTTGGGAATATACACATACATATAAGAAAGGGTGCCTCTGAGCATATAAAGAGTGCCTGTCTCTTAAAGGCACTGTAATGGGGAGCCACGGCTGTCTAAAAAGTTTGGAAACCACTGGATTATGCTGTTAATCCCCTCCCAAAGCTGGCTGTGTCAGTAGGACACATTGTGTCAAATTGACAACAGTCTGTGTCAAATTGACAACAGTCTGCAAGGACACTACAAAAGCTCATGTCAACAGTGTATGTTGGGTATCATCTTGCTGGATGGAGAACAGACACTCCAGTTTTATTAATTGATATTTATTAATTGCACAGAAAAACAATCAAAACCAGTTCATCTCCCTAACAATGAAATGGCTGAATAGCAGTCTGTCTTTGTGTTTTCTCTTGGTTATAAGCCCAAGACTATTATCTGGTAGATAGTATTTTGGGACAAGAAGCCCAAGTTGTTTGAAAAGCTTAGAAAAATCATGAGCAAAAGGTTGATTTCAGTATAAAAAATGAACAAGTATAAGAGTAGCAAACAATTTCATTAGGCAGCTAATAGAATTATAATGACTCACATGGTTCACGAATACAGGTCTGCATAACTTATGTGACCTGCCAAAGGCAAACACAGTCATCTGTGATGTCTCAGGGCTGAGCTACATTACAGGCAGAGGCTCTGCCGCCGCCTCTGCCTCTGCCTCTGCCTCTGCCTACGCGCTTGGAGCGGGGGAGTGTCTTCCCTCCTGTTGTCCCTCCTGTTGTCCCGCCTTCTTAAGAAGGTGATTGGAGGTAGTTCAGATTGGCATGCAGCCACCCTCCTACGATTGGCAGGCTGCAGTAGTTCCGCGAACCGCCCCCTAGCTCTGCGCGCCCGCCCTCTGAAAAGTTGGATTCCAGCTTGAGGTACGCGCCGGCCGTGTGGAGGTCGCAGCGGCTCCGCTTGCTTCAAAAATCAGTTCAGAGGCTCCGCGACGCGTGTAATGTAGCTCTGGCTTCAAGCACAGGCTAGATAAACTTCCTGCGTTAGCAGCCTGCCTCAGATTGCAAACAGAGGGGTTACCAAACGCCTTGCAGGCCACCATATGTGACCAGGGCTGCCTTTGGCGTCACAGGTCACAAGTTGTGCCAAGCTGCGCTAATCGTTGATTTGAAAAGCAAGAGTCCAGATTGAAGTCGGAAGTGAGATTTTTATGAGAATCTTTCCAGAAATGTTTTCGTGTTTATGTGCACACCTGCTATATTCTTATTTGATGTACCAACAAGAAGCCTCCTTTTTCCCATCCAGGTTACTGATGATGGTGTAATAGCACTGGCTAGCGGAATGTGTTCTAAGAATATAAAGGTAATTGTTCAGCATGCTCTAATTCAAAGCATGATGGTTTGTAAATTGTATGATAATGTCTCTTAATTGATTTAGTAGGTTTTATAAATTGCTAATTTGTCTGTAATACTTGTTGATGTTAGTCTTCATTCTCATTAACAGGAGATCCACATGGAGCGATGTGTGAATCTGACAGATGTAGCTGTGGAAGCTGTTCTCACTTACTGTCCCAAGACATACATTCTTCTGTTCCATGGGTGCCCACTGATAACAGGTGGATTGAAGCATTGCTTGGTACAGACAGTTTTAGCTAAGAAGGCAGTGTGGCAGCCCCTGCCCGCCTCTGCCTTCTCCCGGGGGGGGGAAGCTCGGCATCAAAAGGGGTGGGATACGGCAAGTTGGGGTCCATCCCGGGCCAAGACAACACGTTATATTTTGAATATGCTGCAAGTGGCCTTTGGGTCTCTGCACCACCTATTTCTTGTCACTGAGGGTTCTAATGGAATGGGGAATGGCTGGGCCCATCATGGTACCCCCTTCAGGCTGGAGTAGGTAGGTTGGAGGCCCACTGGAGCCAGTCGCCTGTTCCCTAGCCTTCCTAACCCTGGGGTGAACTTGCATTCTGGATTTGCCAGTGGCCAGGGCCAGCAGCCCCCTACACCTTCCCATCGCTTGTCTCCCCTGTCTTCCTGCCCCTCCTTTTGTTCTGAACTTCATCTGTCCCTCACTCCCTCCATGTTCTCTTCTCCTTGACTTTCCTCTTTCCCTCCTTCTTCTCCTCCTCCAGTACCTTTGCCTGGCTCCCTCTGCTCTGCTCTTCCTCCTCCATCTTGTCTCCACTCCCTTGCACTCTGCTCATCTATCTGTCTTTCCCTGTCCTCCTGGCGTCCCTTCTCTCCTGCTGCTTTTGTAGCTAGCCACCTCTGCCAGCTCCATCCCCTCCTGATCAGCTGCCCCTGCCAGGTGATGTGACCCCCTTATGGCTCTGCAGCGCCCAGTGATGATGTCCTTGTCAGGCATCTCGGATCCAGCCAAGTGGTGAGGAACACCCTGCGCGTGCTCTGTGGCTCCATTGGGTGTATGCTAGGAAGGCTACAGGCACTTAGACTAGCTCTGCAATGCAATAGCATTTCTTGCTTTGAGAATGACAAGATCAAGATGGAAAGCGTTCTGCCTAGATGTAAAGATCATGTTACTTCAAGGAGTCAGAACTGTTCTACTCCAAAGGCCAGGCTGTAGTGAAATGCATCTCCAATTAAGATATGTGTACAGGAACCAGGTGGGAGTCGACAAAAGAATGCACTTAAGGATTCACAGAGATCTGATGCCAGAAACTAATGTCAAGACTTTGTGACCCGTAGAGTTATCTGTTATCTAAATCTCCCAGAAACATTAGTGGTATTTCTGCATGATGAGGCAAATTTGTCTTATTTTTGACGCTTATTGCAGTTTGATATTCTAAATTGTCACCTTACCTTGTGAGAAGAGCAGTTCATCTTCTATACAAACACATCTCTCTTTTGGACCTTCTATGGCTAACCCTCCCAAGAGGAAAACACAACTGTTAGCATCTGCCTGTGCAATGGAAGACCGACCCCAGTAGCCAGCTAAGTATTCAGTCAGCAAAGAGCCAATGAATAATAACTCTGATGAAAGACTTCACCAATAACATTTGAAAAGTGTACTTTCATAAAAATCAGAGCAACTACATGCATTCATATTCATCGTTCAGTGTGAAAAGCAGCTGTGCAATATACACAGAGTGCCTCCCCATGAATGAATTAGGAATGAGGGGACAATTACTGTAGCCCAGGTGACAGATGTGCCTTTCTCTTCTAATGTTTAAGAACCATCGATCTGGGCCCAGAGAATGATCTGAGAAGACCTGAGACTACAACTTATGAGGAACTAACAGCCCCCTGCCTCCACTGAAAGTGCACCCTGTAACAGTGAATCAAAATAAACCCTGTGATCTGTATCAAATCATGGTGTCTTAACATCACTTTGATTCAGCTGTGTGCCTTCAGCTAGCTGCTAGGAGCAAGATACAGAGGCCTCTGTTTCTTTGGAATTTAACAGCTTTATGGTGCTGAGGTAGGCTTACCAGATCTCCAACTGGGACAGAATGCTAGGCCTTTAGGAGAAGGAATGTGGGCAAGTGTAGCTTGTTAAACCCTTAGAGCACAATCCTAGGCATGTCTACTCAGAAGCAAGTCCCACTGAACACAATGGGGCTTGCTTCTGAGTAGACAAGCCTAGGATTGTGCTCTAAAGCTTAACAAGCTACACCTGCCCACATTCCTTCTCCTAAAGGTCTAGCACTCTGTCCTGGTTGGAGATCTGGTAAGCCTATGCTGAGGAGAAATAAAAACCAGCTTATTTCTGTTAGAAACCCTGAAATTGAAGGTTTATGGCACTCTTGCCTAATGATACACTTTGAGCATACTGGAATTTCTCAGATGTGAATTCCTTTCTACTCCCTAGTTTCTCTCTTGCCATCAGTAAAGCTTTTGTTGCACTTTCTTTGATTACTCTACTCTCTTCTGGAGGCCCATATCTTTTTCTTACAAAAATAGAGGACAAGGCCTTTCCTCCTTGTCCACGCACTCATTCTTTCCTCCCTTCTGGCTCATAAGTTGCCTCATGTCTTTTCTGTCTTGACCAACTCTACTGAAGCAACTGTATGTGGGTGACCCATGCCTAGGCTTACCAGATCTCCAACCAGGACAGAGTGCTAGACCTTTAGGAGAAGGAATGTGGGCAGGTGTAGCTTGTAAAGCCTTACAGCACAATCCTAGGCATGTCTACTCAGACACAAGCCCCACTGAACATAATGGGGCTTGCTTCTGAGTAGACATGCCTAGGATTGTGGTGTAAGGTTTAACAAGCTACACCTGCCCACATTCCTTTTCCTAAAGGTCTAGCACTCTGTCCCGGTTGGAGATCTGGTAAGCCTACCCATGCCTGATCAGTAGCATAGGATGGGAGACCTCTGGAACCCCCATCTAAGAGCAGGATACATATATGTATATGCCACTGGCCCTTAAACAATCATGGAGAAAAATTCCTATAGTATCTGTATTCCACCACTTGCTACATACAATGCTGTGTCACGGAGACCATACACACAGCACATCTCTCTTTCTCTCTGGTCGGTAGGAAGACTGGATGGTAGAAATGTTAGGAGAGACTGCTGGGAAGGATATGAAAAAAGCAAGTAGATTCAGGGTTAGGTGTTGCAAAGCAGGCATCGAGAGATGCTGGGATTTCACAGGTTCTCCTGTGTCATGGATGTCCATCAATGACAGGTGAGTGACCAATGGTAGTTGTGGATGAATCAGTATTTATGCATCTTATTTACTATATGTGTACACCGCCTTTCAGCCCCAAAGTGTTTTACCCTGCTTATGAAATCATTTTAAAACCAGAATACAAGACACAAGTTTAAAACCATCCAACGAAAAATCATAGCCAAACAACAAAAGTCAGCAGCAGACAGAAGCAACAGTAATGGAAAAAAATAAAAAGCATGTTGAATCAAAATTGTCTTGACCTGCTTACGGAACACCAGGAGGAAAAGACTGCAAGACAGCAAAACACTCAGCTGGCAAACACAAGTAACGAACTGACCTGTGGCTTATGCCTTGTGAAAAGAACTGACATGGGGACATCATTCCTCTTCCCCCTGACATTTTACCAATTATTTGTTTGTGTTCCTGCCCCTGCATTTTCTTGTTCTAAAGAAAATTGCAGATTGCAGCACAATGTCATTTATCGTTCTGATTCCTTGTTTTGCAGATCGTTCTCGAGAAGCCCTGGAACAGATGGTTGGACCAAACAAATTTAAGCAGGTTTCTTGGACTGTTTATTGAACATTGTTTCCCGTTGCAGACAGTACTTCTGGGGGGGGGGGGGGAAGAAACCATCTCCCAGAAGGCTCGCCCAGGTGATGTAGATAATACTAAAGAATGTAGCATTTCCCACTGAAGAGCACTGCTGCCAGCCGAGGCCTTTCCAGGAGTAGTTGTGTTGTTGTTGTGTTATTCTGTTGATGTTCTCACTAACAAAATCAGTGCTTTTCTGCATTTGGGGAATTTCAGGTGGAAAGCTGGTTGTGTTTGTAAAAAAAGCAACCCTTGAGGGCTCTGGTAAACATTCAAGGGTCCTTATGTTAAAACCTTGCATTTTGTATTAATGAAAAGTCAGAGAGCAAATGAGGGGAGCAAGACCTAGAGGAGGCTTGTGCGATGCCACCTTGCTCAGCCATCGGTTTGGTGGAGACCAGTTATAGTTCTAGAAAGGCATTACAACTGGAAACATGCTTTCTTTGTGCTGTGTCTCACCATGAAATAAAAGCTCTGAACTTCTTCAGGATGTGAATTGTATTGTCTTTTATTGTTATTGGCCAGAGATGTGTATATAGAACTAGGTGACAAAGCCCAGATAGCCCTATGCTGACCTCTCCTGGTCAGAATACCACGTTCTAGCCCAGGGGAAAAGACTGTAACTGGTAACCACCAGGTGCATTTCCATTAAGACTTGCTGAATAGATATTGTGGAGTTTTTGCCAGAACATGTGTCTTTGTGCAGAATGTGTCTTGCCAAAGGGAAAATTAAACTGTTTCCACAGAAACGTTTTGAAGGAGATTTGTTCAGGGTGCAATGTAGTAGTTCATAATTGGAAAAGGCATCTCTTCCCCTCTCCTTTCCTCCTCTCTGGAGGATCACTAATTAACTTTCACCACAAAGGTAGAATATAGTACCGTATGTGCATATTATAATGATTCAGAGAGCCCTGTGCATGAAAAGCAAAAGGAGGAGTATATACAGGTGGGCCCCCATATCCACAGATTCGCTATCCACGATTTCAGTTATCCACGGATCGCGGGGACCCTCCCCAGGCTTTTACTTTTTCCCCAGTAAGCTTCATTTCTTCCTTAATCAAACAGGAGAAGCAGCCTCTGGCTGCTTATTGCAGGCAAGTAGAACGAGACTAAGTCCTAGAGAGGCTCTGCAAGGTTAACAGAAACCTAACAGATATGTTCCAGGCCCCTCCGTGGATACTTGAAACTGTGGATAAGAGCGAACACCCCCTCCATGGTTTCCTGAGGGCCCCCCACCCTGCCTTCCCTGCAGGCAGGCATGCTCGCCCCCCCCCCAGCTCTTATTTTTCTTTCAGCAAGCTTCATTTCTTCCTTAAACAGGAGAAGCAGCCTCTGGCTGCTTATTGCAGGCAAGTAGAACGAGACTAAGTCCTAGAGAGGCTCTGCAAGGTTAACAGAAACCTTGCAGAGCCTCTCTAGGACTTAGTCTCGTTCTACTTGCCTGCAATAAGCAGCCAGAGGCTGCTTCTCCTGTTTAAGGAAGAAATGAAGCTTGCTGAAAGAAAAATAAGAGCTGGGGGGGGGGGCGAGCATGCCTGCCTGCAGGGAAGGCAGGGTGGGGGGCCCTCAGGAAACCATGGAGGGGGTGTTCGCTCTTATCCACAGTTTCAAGTATCCACGGAGGGGCCTGGAACATATCCCCAGCGGATATGGGGGGAGTACTGTATGTATAAGACAGAAGGGCCTGGAGGGAGGAATGAGGGGAATGGATGGTTGCATGTGCACATGTCACATGTGTGCACATACTGTCAGGAACAAAAAGGGAGACCCATGCCACATTGGCCTACCTCACAGGGAGGGAGGATCAGGAAGGTGATTGGGCTTCCCTAGTCAGGGGGATTTTTTTCTCCCTTGAGGAGAGAGAACTCTAGTCAGTGTAATCCAATAAAAGAGATCTTTGTTGATTGTAACATGTTAGCATAGTAGCTCCATACTACGTTCTGGTTCCTAACACATATGCACTCACATATTCTCACAATCTCTGTCCCTGGGGCTGGCCGAACCCCCTTGAAGTCTGCTGTTTGTTCCAAATAGAGGAAGAAGCGTACAGGAAATAGAGGAAAAAGCAGAGGATGCAGAATAAGTAGTGTCTCCTCCCCCCCCCCTCCATCCTGGGTTTCCATTCTTTATCCCCTTGGCAGGGCCAAGGGCCATTCAGTCTTCCCATGGGCCGAGCTCTGTCCTCAGGGCCCCTTCTCTATTCTGATCTCCAATCACTTGGTCTGGAGTTACCTTGTCCTGGAATTTTCCATTTCCCCCGACATCCAATTTTTGGGTAGGGTGACTTTTCTCTCCTTTGAGTAGCATGCAGCAGTGCCTTCTTATCAAAGGGCCTGCTTGTGTGGGTAGTTTGGAGCCTTGGTTTGCCAATAGCAGTTCTATGAGAACTCTCTGCTCTTTGATGTCTTTTGCATCCCTGTCTTCTGCTAAGGTTGTTTAGGGAGGTAATAAAGTTGACTTGCTTCCTTTCCTTGTGCTTCAGCTTCCTCCCATGAGCTGTCAAGCCCTGATCAATCACCCTCTCATGCATTCCTGCTCTCATTACTATTGCTGCAAAATTCAGCAAAAGTCTGAATTTTACTTTAGCGCTTAAGAACAGCCATTTGAAAACCTTCTGAAATGGTGGCTGTCTCTGACAATGCAAGGAACTCTTCCATAAAATAAAATTAAATTTTATAGTAATTAAAGCTTGAGGGGAAAAAATTGTCATCCATCATAACTGACACCCAGTTGCTCCAGGGCTAAGGAAAGTGATTGTCTAGCTGCAATTGGGCCATTTGTTACTGGTGCTGGATGGTTGTAACTGAGAGGAGTAAGGAAGGGGCCAGACATCTACAACCTGTTAATGACTCATATACAGTATATAGTGTAGTTGCCAGTCATGAGAGAAGGGTGAGGAAATGAAGAGGAGATGTTGGAGGGAGACCTATCGCAGTATGATTGGGATGAAGAACATCAGTTAAACACTGCTGTCTGTTTTAGTCAGGCATTCAGAAAACAATTTTAATTTAAATATTATTATGACAGTACACAGGTCTGATGATCTGTGACTAATTATTTAATGGAGCCATCAGTGAAATAAATGCTTTCAGCCTTAGTGAAACCAGGTAGCTCATTCATCCAGTCTGGGTTTTTGTTTTTTTCGTATCATCTAATTTTCAGAGTGCCTGTTATCATAATTTGAATATTCCTAAAGCCTGCAAATTGCTCATTCATATTTTTAGAATGTATTTGTTGCAGGTAATGTAGTTGCCTAACAAGGTGGGTTTAAATAATGAGTGATTATTGCCATAGGTAAAGGTATCCCTTGACAATTAAGTCCAGTCGTGTTCGACTCTAGGGAGCGGTGCTCATCTCCATTTCAAAGCCAAAGAGCCAGTGCTGTCCGAAGACGTTTCCATGGTCATGTGGCTGGCGTGACTCAACACCGAGGCGCATGGAATGGTGTTACCGTCCCGCTGACACGATACCTATTAATCTACTTGCAATTTCTTGCTTTCAAAATGCTAGGTTGGCAGGAGCCATCGCACGGATTTGAACTGCCGACCTTTTGATCAACAGCTCATGGTTCAGTGGTTTAACCCACTGCTAGGTTTGTTTTAATCTGCAGACTGATCCTACTTATGTGTACTTGGAAGTGAGTTCTATTACATTCAGTGGAATTTACTCTCTAGTCATGTGAGTGTGTTTAGAACTGCAGTCTTATGTAGGTATTGTTGAGCTTTCATCTTCACTGGGTGCCACGGTATCACTTTTTTAAAATTTAATTTCAGAATATTATTTCAAGCAAAGGATAAAATCCAAGTAAAATATCTACCAAGAGGATACAGGTGCCTTTATAAACTAGTGTTGCTTTAGGCCAGTGGTTCCCAACCTGGGGTTGTGACCCCAGACTATTAAGGGCAGTGCATGATCTGAAGTACCTCTTCCTAGGTTCAGTGGGGCTTAATTATTCTGTGACCACAGGAGGGAAGCAAGGTTAGAAAGCCAAACCTGTCTGATTAGTAGGGTAAAAACAAGTTATATTAAGTTACAACAAGGTCAGCAGCAGGTCAGGCTGAACTAAAGTAATTAACTGTTATATAAACCATTCACCTAATCAAAGAAAGCATTTCATCCTTGACTATTTCTTCAATTTCATCCCTTCCTGCATTCTTGCTACTCCCTATTTCTTATCTCCTGGTATGTGACTAATTTATGGAGGAAGATCAGACTCCATTTCCTTCCTTAATTAATGCTGACTACCTTTGTCTCAAGCCACATAAAATTAAGAAGCACCCTTTAATATCAAGTGAAAGGGCAATGTAGTACACAGCTTTCTGTTTCCCACAGTGGCCAACCAGTTGCTTTCACAACACCTACCAGCAAAACACTAAGGAAATATAAATAGAACAAGACATCTTGGGGATTCAGGGTTATAGAAAAAATGAGTTTATAAAATGTAAAAAATTGTAAAATGCCAGCAGCTTTACAAATCAGATTAAAATCACATATAGTGACTAAAATGCTTTAAAAAGTCTACCTTGAATTACAATAAAAACATTTCTAAAACTTCTTAGGCATGATGTTTTGTTCATGAGCTATGGGCTTTTTCAAATGCAAAGAGAAAGCCTAAGTAGGCAGGAAGATGCGTGTTTTTCCATCTTCCTGCCTACTTAGGCTTTCTCTTTGCATTTGAAAAAGTTCATAGCTCATGAACGAAACGTCATGCCTAAGAAGTTTTAGAAATGTTTTTATTGTAATTCAATGTAGACTTTTTAAAGCATTTTAGTCACTATATGATAATCTGATTTGTAAAGCTGCTGGCATTTTACAATTTACATTTTATAAACTCATTTTTTTCTATAACCCTGAATCTCCAAGATGTCTTGTTCTATTTATATCATAGCGGGTTATAACAGTCTGCAATCCTTCTTACTAAGGAAATAGTTTTCCCTTGCTTTTGCCCCCAGCAACTGATATTCAGAGGTATACTGCCCCTGAAACTGGAGGGTCAATTTAGCTGCCGTGGTCAATAATTACTGACAGACTTCTCCTGCAGTAAAAATTTATTTTACTTTATAGTAAACAGGTTTTTGTTCATGTTTCTAAAGAATAAAAACTTCAGCCACATAAGAAAATACACAGGTTTTATTTTGGCTGACAAACATAGGCATTATAAGGCAAACTGGATGTGGTTGTTTTTTTATTATTGCCTTTGCCCTAATTTGTGCGAACCAGGTCTTCAGCAAGTGTAAGTCCACACTGAGCCCTTGCAGTTCAAAGTCATTTATATTGGTATTAGCCAAAATCAGAACTGCTAGAAATGGATTTCAGTGATTTGAGTAATGCAAACTAATCTGGTATTTGAGTTTGGGACCCATTGAGAGTCAAGGCCGGTAGTCCCAGACCATAGTACTGGTTGAATCATTGTTTTCTCGCTGCGTTGATTCGGTGAGTGAATACTCTTTGACTTTATGCAATTGTCTCTGAATTTGGTGGCTTACGAAATGAGGTCTGCCAGGGTCCCCAATCAGCACTTTTGTCCCATGAGTGTGGACACATTTCATCAACCACTGATGAAGACCATCTGCAAGCTGTTCATCATAAAACATGTCCCCTAGGACAATAAGATCCCAGCAGTCCACCTCTGTACCAATCAGGTTCTCTGTGAGAATAGTGAAGGGACTGAGGTTGTTCAATTCGCAGTTTAGCACCATGGCAGCTCCTGCAACTGAGACAAAAAGAAACAAGGAAGATAAATGGAGAATTGACGTCAGTTCATTGTTTGAAATCCCATGTGGACAAATAAACCTAGTGGTTCACATGATCCTCTACTGCAGGTTTCCCCAACATGGTGCCCTGGCATGTACACCCACTATATATAACCAACCAGTTCTTGAAGCTCTCCAGGCATAGGCCTTGCTTAGGGAGACATAGGCAGTTGCTAGCCGGCTTATTCAGCATGCATTGTGGGTAATGTGGTATGTGTGGTGTTACTAATAGGACATGCACATTTTTTTCCAAAGATTTCTAAGTGTACCTCCCTGGCAGTCTTGAAACATGCTATGGCCTCATATGGTCTCCCCACCCTCCCAACAGAATGAGATTGAACCACACACGGGAAGGGAATGTCTTACTAGGGTCAATATCGTTGGCAACAACCTGGGATGCTCCACTCATAACAGCTGCTATAGCTGTTGCTCCACAGCCACTTCCAAGATCTAGAACTTTCTTCATTCTGACTACCTTGGGGTTATCAAGAAGATATCTGAGCATATTTAGAAAAACAAAAAATGGTAAAACACGTATTCATTATGAAGTTTGTTGTAGCAGTTGTTTCAACATTCTCAAACCAACTTTGGTAGATTCCATAACTAACTACACTTTAATGTCTAAAATTAGAGACTCTGGCTTGTCTTGTGATCATACTGTCCAACATGAAAGCAATTTTCCCTCATCTCATAAGGATAAGAGATTATCACTGTTAATTTATTTGTAGTTAGTGAGGAAGGAAGGAACTCTACACATGCTCTAGTGCAGTCTCTACATTAATATTTCACATGCGCCTATTGGAAAAAAATTCAAAACCATTTTGTCTCAATTTTAGACTCTAAAATGGAGACTGATTATCTCAAGTTATGAGTAGGGGTGTTTTTGTTGTTGTTGATAACCACAAAAAACACAAAATACCACATTTTCAAACAGAATTGGAACCAAATTACAAACTCTACTGGTTGTCGAAAGCATCTGGTTGAAACAGAATACTTTTCCAGTTAGAAATAATTGAACAATTTGTTGTTTTTGCATTGAAGACTGCATGAGGCTTGCTTCTGAGTAGACATGCCTAGGATTGTGCTCTAAGGGTTTAACAAGCTACATATGCCCACATTCCTGCTCCTAAAGGTCTAGCACAGCGTTTCTCAAACTGTGGGGCGGGACCGCAACCTGATTTCTAGTGGGTCTCACAGAGACTCCAATGAAAACGGTGGGTGATGGAAAGATCACATAACTAATTGCCTCAAGCACTGGGGCTATTCAAAAATCAGATAGCTGCTAATTGCCCTTCAAAGAGCTGAGCTCAAGTAAAGCTAGGTGGGTCCCGATAGAGTGTCATTTTAAAAAGTGGGTCCTGGTGCTAAAAGGTTTGAGAACCACTGGTCTAGCACTCTGTCCCGGTATGGATCTGGTAAGCCTTAGTAACAGAGACTGGCACTAGTTGGCTCTTCTCTTCATATAAACATGTAAAGAGTATGACCTATAGGTTGTTAATTGACCATAATTCAGAGAAACATAAACACAAGATTCCACAAATACTGTGCTTGACAAGGTAAGAAGGAAATATATATGTATAAGATAAGAATGAGAGATGGTCTGCCTAATCTTGAAGTAGGACACATGGCAGGACTGATGCATATTCTGTTTTGTATGTGGATTTTTTTCTTTCTTGGAAAGTGTATAAGCTGCATGATTTCAGCCTGAAGAGAGAACACTATATTCTCTCCTTACTAGCCGTAAGAATCAATAAAGTTACTCCGTATTCTCTGCCAACTAAGTATGTGAAGATTTTTTTTCTTTGACACTAGAAAAAAATGGTTCAGATACAGACTTTGCATGTCCACAAGTTGCATGACAAATTCAACAGTGCAATTTCCCCATGCATAGACAGAGCTGCATCTATTCTTATTACATTTGTATATGTCAGGCTGCTTTTTAAAGTGCAAAACTTCTGTCAGAAAAAGGCTGTCATATTTCAAAGGTTCAGCTCTGGATAAATGACTATGGATGTTGCATCTAGGATTTAGAAATGGCAGAATTTCACAACTCTTGAAATACTTGGTGAGAGTAGGCAATCATGTGTAGCTAACACAGACTGAGAGAAGCTTTACTGAATTGGGATAACAACTTTGGGACATACCAGTGAGAATGAATCACAGAAGCCAGCAGAGGGCATATGGACCCATATTACAAACGGTGCCCATTTCGGTTTTGATGTAAACAAGCTGCCTTTAATGACCGCATCAGTGGGCAAGAAAAAGCAGTAAAGACTGACATTACAGTACAAGCAAACTAGGCAGGGAAAACATTATGGAGAAGTGACTTGTACCGAGTAGAAATCTCCCTTAAATATTTCAAAGACACTGAACCTATCCAGATTGGATGACACCAAGGGCATACACATCCACATATGGTACATACATTTATGCAAAATTAAATTTTGTCTTCTGCTGAGCACCAAGGATGAATTAGCTGGAAGCCCTAATTCATGAGAGCCTGAAAGTTGATGATATAGTCGCCACTGTTATGGCACTGATTTTCAAGGTGGAGGAGCAGAGACACATAGATGGAAGTCCTACCTTTCCAGATCCATGACACATTACATTGCCTATACAACTGTTAAAACGATTAAATAAGCAGCCGCTGCCAAGATGTGACCTGCCTGTGCTGCATTATTGGCTTTATAAAATGGGTTAAGAAGAGGTGCTCAGGTTGAAGCCTTTCCTTCTGCACTGCACTCAGCCCAACGACAACAAGAAGCTAGCAGTTAGTAGTTTGAAAAAGGACCTTCAGCACATGCCCAGTTTTGCTTGGCATATCCAAGGAAACAAAAAACCCAACACATTCTGGCTGAAAATAAGCCCTACTTCACACTCATGCAGAAAGCCATTGCCTAGCTCAGGGGTGGCCAACCTTTCAACATAACTGCTCCTGGCCCTTTAATGGGTGTACAGGTGAGGGCATTTCAGCAGGTGCAGCTGCTTTAGCAGCACCATCAGCACTTGCAGCTGCCAAGATTCTGTCTTCTACACAACTCTTAAGAACACAGAGGGCCTGATGGTGGAAGGTTGGCCACCTCCGGCCTAGCTAATTGCTGTCTTTAAAAGGAATTTTGAACTGGCTCTTAGAGAGAAAGAGACACTAGCCTTCAGTTGTTTAGGTAGGTTACATAGCATGTAAGCCTTCTTGTGCTCACTGTGTTCTATACCTGGATAGCCCTTGGCCTCCTGGCCAGTAGAATGCCCAGTAGGGGTCGCCATATGGCCACAAGGAAGCTTTTTCGTTCCAGAATCGACTGCGTGGAGTCAGAAGGCGCAGCCTTATTTCCGGTGTCAGGTGCCCACTGCTGGTGATTTCGGTTACCTCCTCCAGAAATGCTCTCAACTCTGGATTGAGGGATCCTCCGGAACTCCTCTGGTGGCAGCACCTCCAAAACAAACAGCTGCTTTGATTCTTTTGCTTTACCACTTTTCTGAAGATATCTCCACCACAGAAGCGCATCATCAACTGCCTCCAGCCCCAGAAAATCATGTTTCACACCCAGCCACCACCTTTGGCTACTTCCCAACTGCAGTTCACAGCATTATTATTATCATCATCAGGAATATTTGCCTGGAGCACACGGTGGCAAGCTGGGAGACTCAGACTGTGGCTTTCAGTAGCAACGGGTGATAATTCCTGGAAACAGAAGAACAGATGCTTCTACTCAACATGAGGTCATGAGTTAATTGCTGTGCACAAATTAGTACCGAGAATGGGAGGCAGCCCACTTATGGGCTTACAATGTTGTTGCTGGGTATCATTACTGTTTCTGTCTTTTCCATAAATCTCTCTCCTTTAATTATTCTATACACAGATAAAATATTACAGACTGCCTTACACACTGCCACCCATCAAGCCCAGTACTGCCCCGTTATTCCAGGCCAAGTACTCTTCAAGGTCTTTCCCCAGCCCTGCCGCCACAGATGCCAGGGACTGAACCAAGGAGTTTACATCCTATCCCACTAAGTTATAAACCCTCCCCAACAGTGTGTATGCATATAGAAGTATAAAAGGTGACGGGATCTGGATGGAGAACCAGACAAATGAATGTGTGTGAGCGCGCATGTTGGATACATATATGCGCGCGTGTGTGCGTGCGCGCGTGCGTGCGTACGCGCACACACACCTATATTTCCATCCATACCGCCCCCACATTTATACCTCACTAGATATCCAAGACAGATAGAAGTTATTATGTTTAGCATCATACCCTTAGTCAGGGTTATCACCTGAGCCTTTGTTTGCTGTGTTGCAGGCAGAAATCCACCAGGTGCAGCCTTCCATGGTGTGATACACTAAGGTGTTGTTCCTGCTGAATTTCTGCCTGATATGCAGTTGTTCAAGGCACAAATGTCCATCCAGGTGGTAGCCCCTCACCTCAGTCCACACACCAGGCCCTCTCCTGCAAGTGCAGGATATGCCAAGCAAAGCAGACTGGAACAAGGTATGTATTCACCAGATGCAGATGGACCCCTGTCATGCCTTCAACAGTAGAAAGCACAACAGGGGTCCATCTGCATCTGGTGAATACAAGTGATCATCAAAAAAATATTCACCCATGTCATGAAGTATTAATATCTTTGACACTGAAGACTAGTATTTCAAAATATTATCTGTGAAAACAGAAACCTTAAGAGATTGTTGGGAAAACAATTGGTTGAAAACTTGTTCACATGTTTTGATGGGAGGTACTGTACAACTTGATGGCGTTGCCCACATTTTTTCTGGCAAGGTCCCTGTGCTTTTAACAGTGTGCATGTAACATGGGGTGAATAGTACATTGCCATCAAAGTAACCCTTACTAGATGATGACAACTGAAAATCACTGCGATTCATAATTAGGCTCAGTTTACACCATATCCTCCAGGATGCATTTATGAATAATTAAGTCCCACTGGAATTAATTCATAAACATGTTTAAGTTGTTTAACTATGTGCTGGATTGTGGCCAAACCACCAATAGAAAGTGTGTTTTTCAAGTCTATGAAGAGTATTTGGCGCCTTGGCGGCAATGATAATCCGATTATTCAACACTGAATGCATTCAGTAATTGCCAAGACAACTCACGACAGAAAGCGTGTACGGCAAGGAAGGGCGAAATAACGTTTCTTCACTCACAATTACTTTTGAACTTCTAGCACAAGGAAGAGGATTTTGAACAGCAGTTAGTTCAATGGTGTTTATTTCTTCAAGTTTAAAAACCCAACTGCAGGCGCAGAAACAGACCAATAACGTGTGTTTCCGCACATTTATATCCTGCCTTTCCGATTCCTGAAAAACCTCAAGACGATTTGCGAAGATTAAAACTACCGGTAATAAATTTGGTACAATAAAAATCAAAGGACAAATACTACAGCACAGGTCTCTGCATGCTTCCTAGAAGTAAGTCCTACTGTTGGGGCTTACTCCCTAGTAGTAAGTGAATTTAAGGTTGCAGCAGGAGCATTGAGGGGGAGAGCAGGGGATCGACATTAACCACCTTTATTGTTAACACTGGCAATTATAGTAAGGGAAGTATATCCACGTCTAGCAGTAATACAATCTGAAGACAGAACGAGAACTTACCTTTCCTATTTTATTAGGACCATGCGCAGAACTTATTTGCAAAACCCAGACTCGCCTTCGTGCGTCGAATGGCAGCTTGCGTTTATAGCTACCGATGACAACAATCGTCCATTCCTCTTAGGAATCTGCTTCCTGTTGCGCGCACAATGACGTTACTATGAAAAGTGCTTAACTCACTCATAGAGGTAAAAAAAAGACACAACCTTCACTTCCGGTTTCATTTGCATGCTGCTATATATTCGGTAGGAGCACACTTGAGAAGCCACTCCACTTCCGAATCTCTATGGTGCGCTGTGCAACGCCTTCGAATTAACCCCAGGGTTGTCCTGACTCTTGCTCATCCAGCTGGAAACAGGATTGCTTTGTTCATGAGCTACAGCTTCCGAGCTTGACGCCAATTTGTGCCTGTGTGTACTTTGTTTCTGATCGAAGTCTTTATCATCTTCTAGGAGGATTTTTCGCCTTTTAAACACTGGCACAGGCTTTGTTCCTACCACCTGGCACAGACATTTCGTGGATGAAGCTTTTCCTGGTGTAGTTATGGGGAAAAGCTTCACCTGTTAAATGACTCGTGTGTGTGTGCTCGCGTGCGTGCCAGGTGGGGGTGACTTTGGTTTAAAGGCATACGAGCAAGGCAGGTAGAAAAAAACTACAATCTTATTCTCTGCTCACGCTCAGCATATGAAGTGTGGATGCATGGAATGATTGTGTGTGAATTAGGGTTACCACCTTTTGTAACTGGCTGTGTGCCTATACAGGTGGGCCCCGTATCCACAAATTTGCTATCCACGGTTTCAGTTATCCACGGATCGCGGGGAGCCCCCCAGGCTGTTCCTTTTTTCCCAGTAAGCTCCATTTCTTCCTTAAACAAACAGGAGAAGCAGCCTCTGGCTGCTTATTGCAGGCAAGTAGAATGAGACCCCATCCTAGAGAGGCTCTGCAAGGTTAACAGAAACCTTGCAGAGCCTCTCTAGGAGTTAGTCTCGTTCTAGTTACCTGCAATGGAGGCTGCTTCTCTGTTTGTTTTAAGGAAGAAACAAACCTGGAGGTAGTAAATAGAAATCATGATGAATAGCCATAAATACATTGATCCTCTATGAACTGGTATATAGAGCTGCAATTATGTACATTTTTACCTGGGATTGAGCCCTGCTGAACTCAGTTGGATTTACTCCTCAGTAGACATGTATAGGATTGTACTGCATGAGCAGATGCAACAAAGTTCCAGTGCTTTTAATAGTTAAAGGAATTTGGGCTTCTCTCACCTGCATGCCAAGGTGCACCTGCCAAAATTTACTATTCTACATAACTGTTACAGGCAGAAGATGCTTGTCCATCCTTTGCAGCACCTGTAAAATAATATAGCTATTATGACCTGACAGTGCAGGTCTAAATGCAGTGTGGAAGCTTTTGAATTATTGACAACTGTTCCTCAGGCTGGATGTTTGAAGAAATGTCCTTTGTATCTCATTGCCATAGCATGGTTTGATACACAACAGCCAAATTTATCCCAAGGCATTACAGCTGTCACAAATGGAATTTTTTAAAGACTGAAATATGCTCAGGATTGAAAATTAGAGTTGCCAGTATTTTTCCTGGCTCTGCTCCTTTGTATCTGTCATGCAGAAATTGAGCTGGAGACTGTTCTCACCTTACTTTTTAACAGACCCAGAGAAAAAGCATCGCCCGATTAGTGTTTGCAGGTCAAGCTGCTGCTAAATATATAGGAGCACCGGTAAAATAAGATGGCCCTCATCATGGCAATGTGGTTAATGAAATGCAGCAGCTCTCCTCGGTGGTTGGTCAAGTCAGGTCAGCAGTCATCAGAGTGGTCATCTGGCTGAGCCAACTCTGAACCCTCCATAACACTGGCAGTGCCCCCCATCAGGGGTGGGCAGGGACACTGTGGGGGGGGGTGTCCTAGGGCAGTAGCGTATGCATCATCGCCCCACCACCGGGATGGCCCTGATCTGGAGCCTGATCAGGGCTATTCCCAGTGGTGGGGCTGGTGGATCGATGAGGCATCACCCCACCCACCGCCGTACTGCTGCGAGTCCAGCTACACTACTGTCCTAGGGTCTCCAGCAACCTGGCACCTGCATTGGCTATCCTTACCTAAAAGGTATTCATCCCTATGACAGGTCAATGCACAAGTAATGACAGCTGCATTTCCCAATCTGCAGGAAAGGAGTGCTCACCTAGTTTTATACAATGACCTTTCCATTACCAAAGCAACAAGAAGTGAACATTCTAGAATCTAGAACCTACCACTGTGAAGTATGAAGTTCAAGAGGCAACCTTTTTGGGGGGGGGGGGGAAATCCAACATTCTTGTGTGCTGCATGATAGGGACAGCTGTGTTGGATCCTAAAGTCCTGCAAGAGTAAACATTTCAAATAAAGTAGTGATGCTCACACAGGGCTGACCAGTTCCTAGATTTCCCTACATTTCTGAGGTTATGAGGACACCTAGTGATCACAGATTGTAGTACAGGGATGGCCAACTTTCCACCATTAGGGCCTCTGCGTTCTTAAGAGTTGTGTAGAAGACAGAATCTTGGCAGCTGCAATTGCTGATGGTGCTGCTAAAGCAGCTGCACCTGCTGAAATGCCCTCACCTATACAACCATTAAAGATCCAGGAGTATTCATGTTGAAAGGTTGACCACCCCTGTTCGTAGTACAATGAATACTCAGGCTTTATCCGTTGTATAGAAGAGGGCATTTTGGCAGGTGTAGCTCATCACGGAATGGTGCAAAAAGCTGTTCCTGCCAGAATTCCCTCTTCTATACAATGGTTAAGGGTAGCCTTACCAGCGTCCCGGAATCAAGGCTGGCTTTGGCCTAGACCGGACCTGAGCAGCTCCCAAGGATGCACTGCATCTGTCCAATGGGGTTCCAGCTTTGGTCGCGTCGTCGACCGGAAGTTCCGGCAGCAGGAAGCCCATTGGACAGACGCAGTGCATCCTTGGGAGCTGCGCGGGCCCGGACTAGGCCGAAGCCAGCCTCGATTCCAGGACGCTGGTAAGGCTAGTTAAGGTACATTTACCAGATTGCCGACCGGGACGGAGCTGCTTGCCCTTAAGCAAGCAGCTCTGTCCCGGTCGGCGATCTGGTAAGCGTAAGTTAAGGGTACAGTATATATAGGCTTACCATATCGCCGACTGGGACTCTCCGTTTTGCCCTTAAGGGGCGGGGGGAGGGGAGGGAGTCAGAGCGTGCGCGCTCTGACTCCCTCCCCTCCCCCCGCCCCTTAAGGGCAAAACGGAGAGTCCCGGTCGGTGATATGGTAAGCTTAAGTATATAGGCACTTTGTCTTCCATTTTATCCGGTCACCCTGTTCTTGGCCAGCTGACCTTCTGATTGAGATTTCCCTGGTAATTTGCCAAGTATTCCCAGTTCCCTGTTTTTCCCCCTCTTTTATTAACCACCTTGATTATTTTTATAGAAAGGCAGGGTAAGAATATAATACATAAATAAATTTGAACATCACTGGGTTATGGGACACTTCAGCTCCATATAACCATATTGAGTGGGGAGTTAAATGTGGAAGATCTACATGCAAAGCACTCACTGAAGGTTAAAGACATTTTGAAAACCATTTAACTCAACTTTTCCAAATGTCTTCTATTGCCAGGCTCAGCCTAATTTTTTCACTCTGCACTAGAAAGATTTCTTGATTAAAAGAAATAGTGGCATCTATTAGCCAAGACATTCAGAAAGAAATTTAAAACCAGTCACAGTGCTGCTATTTCCTTTAACCAGTGGCATTTGGTGTTGTTGGTGCTGCCAAATGTTGCTTTCACGGAAGTCTCAGTGTGGTTAACGAGGGTTGCACAGCAGTAAATTTGGACCCCAAATGGCGCTAAGATGTGCAAAAACATAAGTGCTTGTACTCTGGTGCAGCAATGTAGAGCTGGAGTGTAATGGGACTGATCAGGAGTTATGATTCACACCTAGCAGGCGGATTGTCTGCATTTCCATGACAATAGAAGGATTTAGTGGAGTGAGGCTGCTTTGCATTTCTATAGCACTTTTTCATCTGTAGACCTTAGCGCCATTGAGGAAGGTGGACAAGCATCATTATCTCTACTGGGAAACTGACAACATTAATAACCTGAGTTAAGAGAGGCAGAGATATTCTGTGGTCTTGAAAACCAGGCTGTAAATTACTGGCTGAGTTGCATGACATGTCAGGGACATCCCTGCAAGTTGATTCTCTGTGTAAGTGGCTAGGCTTCCTTAGAGCCCATAGCAGTGCCTGTGTCTGAATGGGATAATGACAATGATTTAGCCATACAAATGAAGGAGTAGGATATTGTAACGCACAGTACTCCTACATAGGTCGTAGCATGGGTGAATCTTCATTCTGAATACAGTACTATGCACAGTTCAGGTCACCATGCATGTCAAAAAGCATGAGCAAAGGTTTATCCAAGGTCAGCAAATGTGGCTGTAATCGAAAGCACACAGAAAGAAATCTGACTTAGAACTGATTTCCAAGGGCTGATTAAATTTAATGAGCTGATTAAATGCATTCAGGATCAGGATTCCAGAGGACAAAACAGTACAGTTCATGGTGGAGTCTAGGGGCAGAATGACACATGATCTCTGAAAATACCTTAAGAACATAAGAACATAAGAAGAGCCCTGCTGGATCAGGCCAAAGGCCCATCTAGTCCAGCTTCCTGTATCACACAGTGGCCCCACCAGATGCCTCAGGGAGCACAAGACAACAAGATACTTATATCCTGTCGCCACTCCCTTGCACCTGGCACAGAGAAAACCCACTTCTAAAACCAGGAGGTTGCTTATGGCTTGTAACCTGTGATGGTCTTTTCCTCCATGAATCTGTCCAAACCCCTTTTAAAGGCATCTAGGCCAGGTGCCATCACCACATCCTGTGGCAAGGAGTTCCACAGATGAATTACACGCTGGGTAAAGAAATATTTTCTTTTATTCATTCTAACTCTCCCTCCACTCAATTTTAGTGCATGTCCCCTGGTTCTGGTGTTGTGCGAGAGGGAGAAGAATTTCCCTCTATCCACTCTCTCCATCCCATGCATAATTTTATACGTCTCAATCATGTCCCCCGTCAAGCGCCTTTTTTCTAGACTGAAAAGCCACAAACTGCCCATTGCTGCCCATTCTCCCAGTTTGGAGAGATCCTTCTGGAGCTCTTCACAATCCCTGCTGGTCTTCACCACCCGGAAAAGTTTAGTGTCTTCCACAAACTTGGCCACCTTGCTGCTTATCCCCAACTCCAGGTCATTTATGAATAAGTTGAAAAGCACCGGTCCCAAGACCGATCCTTGAGGCACACCGCTTTTCACCTCTCGCCATTGTGAAAATTGCCCATTGACTCCCACCCGCTGTTTCCTGGTCTTCAACCAGTTCCTAATCCACAAGAGGACCTGCCCTCTTGCAGAGAAGACTTGGTGAGTGGGAGAGGGCAGTGGCGTAGCTGGAATTTTTCCAAGGGGACCGTGGGCGGAAAGACGTGACTCCCCCCCCCCAGCACCAGAATGGAACGGAACCTTTTGGCTCCGGTCCCGCTCTATTCCGGGGGCGGGGGGCAGGGCGAAGACACGTCGTCCTGCCCACGGCCCCCTTGGAAAAACGCCAGCTATGCCACTGGGAGAGGGTTGTGTGTCTA
Source organism: Plestiodon gilberti rubricaudatus (assembly GCA_026170595.1). Classification (NCBI taxonomy): domain Eukaryota; kingdom Metazoa; phylum Chordata; class Lepidosauria; order Squamata; family Scincidae; genus Plestiodon; species Plestiodon gilberti. The sequence continues at coordinate 116,580,604 of JANXHW010000005.1, forward strand.
ATAGTGCATGCCTATTCATGTCTATGCAGAAATTCCATTGAGTTCAATGGAGCTTACTTCCAGGTAAGTGTGCATAGGATTGCAGCCTAATTCTGCCCACTGGTCTCCTCTCCCCACTCCACCTGGAACAAAACCAAACATTTATTTCCAGCCTGGTTAGGGGAAACAATAGTCAAGAAGTTGTGGGGAGAAAGCAGATGACAGGGGAACGATGAATAAACTCTTGCCCACTATCCGCCAATTCTTCCCTATAAATGCCCCTCCACCTCTACATTAGTGTTACCCAGGGTATTGCCAGAGGGCAATTGTCCTTTTTGGATTCAAAAGCAATAAGCACATAGGTGTGTAAAGCAAATGCTTTTATTGACAGCACATAAGCAGAATAAACAATCTCAAGAAAGTAAACAGAGCAGATAATATACTCACACCCCTTCAGCCGCTGGGAGCACCGATTCAGCAGTGAGCAGACTCCTGAATGGCCGTGTGGTGGGCAGCACCTTCCCAGGACAGACTACAGTACCGATGCTTCCTGAATGGGCCTGGAGCTTTCTTATATGCCTCATTCATTGATTAGTAGGAGAGGAACAACATGTTAGGGGAACACCATAGGAAGTAGAGGTTCAAACAAACTGAGACCCTCAAATGCAGGTGTTCGACCTTGGAGCAATGTCCAGTGTTTTCCAAGATGAGATAAACAAGAGCAAGAAGGCAGGGATGGGGGGCAGGAGAGAGAAGAACCCAGTGGCAGCAATTATGCCCCCCCACTGGTGTAAGTGTATAAAGGAATAGTCCTTTAGGAAGGAGGGTGCCATTTCAGATGGGGGGCCCACTCAGTGTAGTAGTTAATTATACAAGCATTCTTGGAGTATAAGTACATGGAACTTCACACATGTGCACAGGAATAATATTCCTGCCTTCAGAAAGAAGGGTTAGTGTAAGTGCTGAGAGGTACAGCAAGAAAGGGGCAGAGTCACAGATGATGGAAGGAACTAGGGAAGCTGTGGTTTTAGTAGGTTGAGCTTGCAGAATAACTTGAAAGCTTATTCAATCTATCTTTTAACATAGTTTTTTAAAACCTTCCTTCAAAATTAGCTACTGGCAGGCAGGATGGATGAGGCAGGGCTTGACTGACCAATGGTCTGATCATTGTACAGCAAATCCTAAAAGTGCTTTTAAAAGTTCTGTTCGCTTTTGAGTTGACCTAGTTTAGACTAGCAGTTCCTGAAAGGTAAAAACTTCAAAGGAGATTAAGAAAAATGCCTCTGCTAAAAGCAAGTAGCTGTAGTAACTCAAAAATCAAAAGAGAAAATAAGTCGCAGCAGGCAGAAACAGCTATTACCGGTAATTGACTTTAAGAAAAAAGCCTCTGTAGCCAAATATTTCTTTTGCCGACTGTCCAAGAACTGGCAGTGAGACAAAGGTGTATATTGTAGATGTTCTACAGCAGGGGTCCTCAACCTTTGGAGGCCCGGGTACCCCCTATCACGGTCCAATTTTCTGAAGTACCCCCTGCTAATTAACTGCTAATTTATTGGATTAATCAATTAATTAATTAGGTAATTAATTGTTAAATAAAAAGTACTAAAACAATTTTAAATGTGAAAAATGTCTTATTTAACTCTGTGTGTCTGTGTGTGAGTGTGTGTGTGAGAGAGACATGCAAAGATCTCTTTTATTCTCCAAGTCACACTTCCCAAAATCAGCTCCTCCCTCCCCCACCCCACCAAAATACATTTTTCAAAGTACAAAAATAAGCCCAAAACCAAAATCAGAGACACAGAAGGGCTACGAAAATAATTAATTTAAAATCCATGCTGCTAATGGGGCAGATAAGGGGCAGGGCTTGGCGTATCCCCAGCAAGAAGTCCGCGTACCCCTAAGGGTTCCCGTACCCCCGGTTGAGAACCTCTGTTCTACAACCATTCAGTAGAAGAGGGAGCGTAGAGGAGAGGAGAGTGTTGGGCTCCTAGAGTGTATCTAGCCAACACTTTAGTACAGGGGTTATCAAAGTCCATGGTGCGACGTACCACCTCCTACACCGTGGACCTCTTGACGTACCACCCGAAGTAACTGGTGACGATGTCATCACCAGTTACTTCCAGTTTGGAGACCTCGGCACTGGTCTACAAACACTGGTAAGAGGCTTGGGGTGGGCGGGCTTTTAAGTGTGCGAAACCCGTGCACTGGAGTTCTGCCCGCCAAGCCTCCTACCGGTGTTTAAAGACTTGTGCCAAGGTCTCCACCACGCGAAGTGGGTGTCTGCGGGTGCCATGCATACCACCAACACCCACCTCGAGTACCACTGGTTGAGAACCTCTGCTCTAGTTCACTACACTCTTCTCCTCCATATTTCCTCTTCTGCTTCACTCTCCTTTTCCTTTTCTAGTCCAGGAAAGGGAGGAACAGAGGCTGACAATCACCTGATAAAACGGCAACATCTGGCATGCCACTTCAGGTGCCAGGAGGTCTTGGACCAGCCTACAGCCATTGTAGGTAAAAGGTTTATTCAGAAGTGAGATATTAACACCACAGAAAATATCATGCTGCCAGAATAGAACTGAAGACTAATTAGTTGAATTGCCATTATGCTGTTTGCTAGTAGCAGCGACTGCTGATAGGTACCGAAATTAGTCTCTTCTTTTCTGCTAAAGAACCTTAAAACTTTAAAAGTCTCAGGAAATAAATGGTTTTTCAGGTGAGATTTCCAGCCAAGAAATATGCATCTTTTAAAATAAAATGCTTCCTTTCTTACTATTATCTCGCTCTAGTTATATTTATTAAGCAGTATCACTGAAATAGCTGTAAGGATTGTATCATTAATTCAAACAAAATGTTCATCTTGATATGTTCAGAACTATCAGGATGGAAAGAACTGTGAAATTAGTAAACCCAAGAGAACTTCAGACTTGGATTTCTTGAACAGCCCCTTCCTTCCTGAAGTACAGCAAATTGCTTTTGAATCTGTAAACAGTTTCAAAAGCAGTTTCTGATATGTCATGGGGGGGGGAATACCAGCAGCTTAAAGGAAAAAAATTAACCCCCCTAATTGCTTGAACCAGGGCCAGCCTGTCCATGAAGGCTGAGGCTGCAATCTTATATGACCTTAGATTAAGCCCCAATGAACACAGTGAGACTCACTTCTAAGTACAGTAAACATATATAGGATCACACTGTAAGGCCTTAGGTGGCAGATTGATGGAGGATGCCTGCCTGGTGGTGTCAGCTGGTATGCTGCCAGGTGGGGGGGGGATGGCGTGGCGTGTGACACAGCAAGACACCATGCAAAAGGATGAGGCTGCATTTGTTGCGCTGCCTCCTGGGCCAAGAAGCTGGTCTGTTAAGAATGCATTCAAATGGCTCACAGACGTAGGAAAACAAAATTAAACATGAGCTGTAACATCTATCTTACAGCCCAATCCTGTGTAACACTTGCACTGGTGTAACAGTAGATCCCCCGGTGTAAGAGCACTTATGCCAGTGTAACTTGCCATACGCCGACGGACACAAAACGGACACCGGTGTAACCCCCCCCCCCCGGACACCTCACATGCGCAGTTTGGATTCGGAATGGATGCCGACGCAACTTTGCTGGCACAGGAGGCATTCCGGGGGCGTCTGAATGCCCCCAGAATACCCCGTACCATTGGAGTTATGCCAGTGTCCATTCCGCGTCCGAACTGCGCATGCGAGTTGTCTGAGTGGGGTTACGCCGGTGTCTGTCCTGCATCTGTCGGCGTACGGCAAGTTACACTGGCATAAGTGCTCTTACACTGGGGGACCTACTGTTACACCGGTGCAAGAGTTACACAAGATTGCACCCTAAGTCTGGTCCCTGACATAAGTCCCTTAGAAATTTTGAGGTGGACGAGTTCATGAAACAAAGTGTTTGTGGTATTGGCATCGTCTTGTATGACAGCTTTTGTAAATACAAAAACTAAATAGCGTCCTATAAAACGTGTGCCCAGGTTGCCAGATGTCTACCCAAGATTTTACCCTTCCTTTAGGCATGCCCTAACAGTGCTGGAATGTGGGGTAGCTATAATAAGGAGCTACCTTATATACCATCGGAGGATGCTTCACACATTGCGTTTTTCAGATGTGCACATAGCATGTTTGACACCCCAAGTCAAATTCCTGCTGCAAACCTGAAACCTGACTTTCCTACACTGACACTAAGTTCGTCTCCTACTATACACCTGAAGAAGCTCCAGCATTCCTGGCCTTTCTGTCCCTGGCTGCTTGGCTCTCAGAAGGCGCGTTTTCCTTCTTGGAGTCCATCCACCAGATACGCTTCGCGTTGCCCGGCGATACGCTTCGGCTCTCCCGTCCCGGCATTTAAATGTCCCGCTGAGGAGGCGGGGCGGAAGCGGGCCGCTGTCCTCCTTTCCTCTCATGCGGTGCTGGTTGGTTGCGGCTTGGTAGGTGGAGGAGGCGGGACAAGCGCCTAGCCGGGCTCGAGCGGCCGCTGCAGCCTCCGCCGACCGAGTGGCGCCGCCACCACCGGAGCCTCAGCCGTGCGCCCTGCGGCGAGGGGAGGCCGCCAGCTTGGCGGTCCTGCGCCATGGCAGAAGTGCAGTTGTTGCGTTAAAGGCGCTCCAGGAGGTTTCGTAGCTGAGCCGACCCTGCCGGACTTGCCCCACCAAGAGCCCGACCGGCGCCTGGAGCAGGAGGGATGAGCGTGAGTGCTGCACCCCCGGGGCCCGGCTCTGGCTCAGCCCCTTGTCGCTTCGCCCACTACTTTGTGCTGTGCGGAATCGATGCCGACAGCGGACTGGAGCCCGACGAGTTAGCAGGTGAGCCGAAGGAGGCAGCGAGCAAGCGGCGAGCACAAGCAAGGGGGATGATCTCTCTCTCTCTCTCTCCCTCCCTCCTTGTACTAGTCGGCTCGGCTGCGCTCTCTGTGCGCCTCCTTGTAACGCGCTCCTCTTCCAGATCCTCATCCCCGTTTTTGGCCCCATTCGCCTGCTTTTCCCGCCCCCTTCCCCCCTCGCCCCTTTATTTTCCCCTCCTGCGGTCCGTTTGCATCTCCTCTTCTCCCCCCCCTCCCGCCCCATATTGCTGCTCTTCTGTGTTGTGTGCTCAACCCGGGATCCACTTGAATATTCTTGGTGTGCTCTTCATTGTATTACACTGCGGCCCTTTTCCCAAGATTGCCCCGGGTCGGCGGGTACGCACAAGCAGGGCGAACAACCTTTCGATCGATACCGAGAACAGGGCGCTGCTGAGGAGGGGGAGCTGCTTCTCCCACTGGGGATTGTGCTGGCGAGCTGTGTGGCTGCTCCGATCACCCAGCAAGGCCCCACACGCCAGACGTTGCTCTGCGCCTTTTATTTATTGTGTTTTGTAGCTCAATCCACCTGCGAGGGGAGGGGAGGAGAGAAGAGGGACTGCTACTGAAGGAAATAAAATTAAAACCTCCTTCTCTTGGCGCTCTCTATATTATCGCGCCCCCCATTTTGTAACCCCCCCAAAAATGCTCCCAGGCTTGCATAGAAGGCTTGAACCCCCGGGACTGAGAAGAAGCTGTGTTCTCCCTCCCTCCCCCGCCCGCCCCACTTCCCAAATCGTGATGCCTCGAAGCTGCAGTGGCCAGGTTTGGTTATGTCACTGCCAGATTAACCACGTTTCAGTGCAGTCTTCTTAACACAGTTTGGGTTATCTCCCCCCCCCCCTTCTTCCAATGGCTGGTGCTGCTTTCACGCCTTAGTTGTTGTTGTAACCAAGGTCTTGTCTGTCATCAGTCATGGGTTGGCGATAACCTCCGTTTGACTCAGCGCTAACTTGGGTCCAAAGAGCAGAAGAGCGCTCCCTTTGCAACTACCTGGGCAGAGAGCTCAGTGTGTTGTAGCAGCCTGGCCTGCTCTTGCAATGGGAAGCTGGTGGTTTTAACTGCTCTATCCAGGGTCTCGAGAGTCGAGTTAAAAACTCTCTGTGGCAAAGAAGGGAGCGATGCTAATTAATATTTCAGCGTGCGTCTAAGTTTGGCAGTCGGCTGGCCAGCCGTTCACAAAAGCATGCAAGGGGAGAAGATACTGCAATTAAATTGTACCAAGATCACACATCCAAGATCTTTGTACAGCATCTAGCGTTTGTGTTTTGTTTTTGGGTGCCACAGAATTTTTATTTTTTCAAAGGCAGGAAAAGATCTACACAGAATAATGTGTGATGTGCATTACAAGCTGCAGAAATGTTTGTAATACCTGATTAGTCTCCTGAGGGCTTGGAGAGTGCTAGCAGAAGTTATACAGAAGTGTTATACAGAAGTTAATAGGCAGGTTTACGATGGAAAAGGTTCCATAGAAGAAATGTGTCTAAAAATGACTGCTGTTCAATGGAAAAAAATGTTCCCTCCCTCCTCCCTAAGACCAGACAGTGTGTAATCTTAGAATCTAGTGAAATCAATATTCATTTACGCTAAGTGAGTAAAGGGGCACCTTTTTTAAAAGTTGTGGTTCTCCTATATTTAGCAGAGGAGAGCAACTGTCCCTGTTGATCAAACAGAGCATCCCTTCCGTTGTTGCTTGCTGGTTTCTCCCTTATATCTCTTATTTTGTTTTTCCAGTTGTGAGCCCCTTTGGTACAGGGAACATTTTAATTTTTTTTCTAATTTCTCTTGCTATGTAAACTGCTTCAATTTTTTTTGGTTTGGGGAAAAAATTTAAATATTCTAAATCTCGCTGATTATTTTGCATTACCTGTAATTGTAGCATGGATATTCTCATGACCAGACCTATAAATCTCTACCTTTTTGCATTACCTGTCATTGTTAAGCAAAGCCCAACATGTTTCCTCTAAGTGCTCATCTGTAGCAGCCTCCCTTCAAGTTTCCTCACAACCCAGCTTTCCATACAGTACAATGCTCTTTCAGCTTTAGTACTTTGCTTGTGAATTGACTGAGACTGGAATTGATACATACACTTGATTTTCCAGTATTTGTGCATGCTATGAAAAAATATTGTCTGTAGAATTCCTTTAAAAAAAAACCTTTCTGCAGGATTTGCCATAAATAAATGTTAACTGTTTTCAAGCTGGTGATAGATGCATCACTCAGGCTGTGGAATGAAGGGAAAAATATATTTTGGAATATAATGATGAATTTGAAGTCAAGCTGCGCAGCTCCCATCACGGCACTCTGGAGCTCAGCGATGACGATGAAGCCATTGCCAAGTGCTCTAGAGCTGCCCCTGTGCAGCTCTGTGCAGCCCCTGTAAAAATTACAGGAAACATTGGTTATCTATAAGGTCTCGAACTGCCTGAAAATAATCAAGGAGTAAATGCTACTTGAAGTTTTGGAAATGGATTAAATTGTGCCTCTCCTTTACAGGTATCCTCTTTTCAAAATCCCACAGTATGATTAGCTAATATGGGGGGAGGGAAATAGAAGAAGTGCCCAGACTTCAGTCTGAAACCTATCCTATGCAAATTCAAAGCAATTGTTCCTTCTCCCTGAAGCTGAAGATAAGGATATTAGGGATGATTTAACTACTGATAAGTAAGCATGCAACTACCTTTTGCATGATGATTCTGAAAATGGCGTCTCTGTGTGTGTTTATAATAAAAAAATAAACTACAGTACTTCCAGCAAATACCTGCCTTTATTGTTCATGATTGAGTTCAATATTGAAGAAAACATTTAGAGGACTGGGAGATCTTGCTGAGATCTCCTTGGTCACTCTAGATGGCAGACAGATTTAATTTTCAGTAGCAGAGAGGGAGGAAGTAGAGCTACTTGGAGCACTCTATTTCTTCAACAAAACCCAGAAGGATCAACTTCATTATTGAACTGGTGAGTCCTTTTTTTCTCTCCTTCTAAATATCTGAATTTTATGTTTGCTTTCAGCGTAAAAGACAGTTTTGGTGCGCGTGGAAAGTTTCACAGCAGCCTTGTTTCATGACGAGTGTGTACCCCTGACATACTTAGGTAAATAAGTGCCATAATTTAGGTAAATAAGTGCCATCATCTTAAACACACAGGCCCTGATCCAGTTAAGGTTCATGGGCTTGTGGTTGCATATCTCATCCTAGCTCAGAAACCTCTGGGAGGGCTGTAGCTCACTGCTAGAGCAGGCAGAGGGTTTCATGGCATCTCCACGAAGGGCTGAGAAAACTACACTGCTAGTCTCTGTTGACAGTACTGAGCTAGATGCTCTGTATAAGGCAGCTTCATATTTAGGGCTCCATCATATTTGCTGGAAGAAGGCTGCTTTTTGCCTGTTTTTTGCCTGTTTTATTTCCGAAAGTTTTATTTCCAGGTTTCCCGGAGGCATCTGGCTAGTCACTGGGGACCTGTGGCCTGATCCAGGAGGGTCCTTCTTAGTGTAGGAATGTACATCTGACTGTAGAGCGATCACCTCTCCACTGGCATAGCTTCCTGTGGGATGTGCAGTAGTTCCCTATCCATAGGCTTACCATTGTCCCGGAATTGAGCCTGGCTTCGGCCTAGACCAGGCCCAAGCAGCTCCCAAGGATGCACTGTGGCTGCCCAACGGGGTTCCAGCTTCGGTCGCATCGTCGACCGGAAGCCGGAAGCCCATTGGACAGAAGCAGTGCATCCTTGGGAGCTGCTTGGCCCAGACTAGGCCGAAGCCAGGCTCGATTCCGGGATGATGGTAAGCCTACCTATCTATATTCTGGTGCAACTACTGTAACATTCCGATGACGCAGCATCCGATGATCCAGCCCTCCTGATATTCCGGCATCAAAATCTTGCTGTAAGTGGTTTTGGTTCAGGTGCAGACTCCTGACCTCAGTGACTCCTGCTCAGGTGCAGAGAGGCTACGGAAGCTGCTTGGGGACTAACCGAGCTGTTTGGAATACTGTAAGTAGCCGACCTTGTTGCTACAATTAGGAGGATGCTAGATAGAGAGGGGACGAAGAGAGAGGGCCAGGGAAGCATTGTAAAATGTAATGTTCACTAAAAAAAATTACAGTTAATGCATGTTCATGTAATGAAATAACCTATTGTAGTATTAATCAGTGGCACCACCAAAACTATTTTATAAAGTGCCTCCCCCCCCCCCGTCTTAATTTGTACATTGATGTAGATCTCACTGTGGTGCATGGATTCCGTATACATATAAGCTTTTCAAATTTCCACAATAGAATCCTGTCAGTTCTTCTGGTATTGAAGGTGTACCATGTTTGATTTGCATAGTATGACCTTTGGGGTTTTTAAGTAGAGTAACTTCTCATTCCTCTTTCTGAAAATAGCTGCATTTACATGGCAGTGTTGAGAAGTTTTCACTACCTTAAGTGTGACTGCTGTTCTCAGAGCTGTAAATTTGCTTTCCCCTTTAAGGCTGATTGCAAATATGCACAGCAGATATCTGTGTTGGGAGGGAGAGGAAGAGTCTGAAATTGCCTTTTGTACATCAGCCTGCCTTGAAATGACAGGTTGTAAGAGCATGGTTGGCTCTGTCAGTTTGGTATGCTATGTTGCTTGTTAATCTGGCAAAACCTTTTGTATAATTACCAGTATGTACAGAGGATTGGCTTTCAAGTCCCATAAGAACAAGCCATGATAAGGAAAGGCAAAGGCCGTGGTAATCCAGTATGTTTTGTCTGAATATGCTTTTGCTGGATTTCTTGCAGATGGGTGTTTCAGAAGCAATAAAGCAAAGCAGTTTGCCTTTTTTGGTATACAAGCTGTATATTTGATTCAAAGTTATAATTATTGGATCAGTTTTCTGCCTTAAGATCCTGGTATACTGCAAAATAGAGTATTGGGACAATCTATCCTTTTAAATAAAGTTTATTTTGACATGAACAAGCAGTGTTTCTCAAAATTCTCCCCGCCTTGCGGGGAGAACTGAGTACTTGTGGGGGCGGGGCCAGTGGCTGCGGCGACCCCGCGGATCGCCACTTCCGGAAACAGGTTTTCGGCACTTAACAGGGCTTTGGGGTGTGTGTGTGCAAGGAGGCCTGTGCGACCCTCTGCAGGCCTCCCCGATCTTTGGATCGCTGAAAAACGGTGTTTTAGACCACTTGCGGTCTTTGCTGCCGCTATGCTGTCCCCACCCCTTAAGGGGGCAGGGAGCAGTTTTTGTTCTCAATGGTGGGTTGCGACCCACCACTTTGAGAACCACTGCCTTAGAGAACTGGGAACAGCAAACTAACTTCATCTTTGTTGTGCTTTAACAATGAGTTACTGTAACAATGAGTTACTGTAAGTCCTTGGTGTATGGGCACTAATTGCATGTTGGGGCTGAAGGAGGTGCTTTGACATTTGTTGCACCAGTGGAAAAACCTTGATCTTCCAAGAAATTGAAACATTGGTCAAAGCACGTGAGTAATACTGATTTATTATTATTAAATATTTGCATGTTTAAAAGTTAAACCTGCCCTCTGTTGGGCTAACATTTGAATGGCAAAGATCTATAGGCAAGGGTTGTATAGATTCAGCCAAATTATGCAAGCTGTATAAATTATGTGAAGTAAGCAACAGCAGAGTCCTAGGCATTTACCTAAAAAGGTAAAGGTGACCCCTGACAATTAAGTCCAGTCGTGTCCGACTCTAGGGTGTGGTGCTGATCCCCATTTCAAAGCCGAAGAGCCAGCGTTGTCTGAAGACGCCTTCGTGGTCATGTGGCCGGCACGACTCTCCTTGCTGCAGCGCTTAGCGTGCGGCTGGAACACGGAGCGCTGTTTTCCTTCCCGTAAGCGGTACCTATTTATCTACTCACATTAACATGCTTTGGAACTGCTAGGTTGGGTGCAGGAGCTGGCCAAGCAACGAGAGCTCACCCCGTCGCAGATTCGAACTGCCGACCTTTCGATTGACAGCTCATGGTTCAGTGGTTTAACCCACTGCGCCACCCGCTGGCCTGTCTACTCGCAAGTTCTGTTGTGTTCAATGGGCTTACTTCCAGGAGTATATAGGATTGCATCCTACAATTGCAAATGCTGCTTTGGATAGCTATGGCAAAATTGATGCAGCTTTTATTTATTTTTGTTTAGGGAGCTTATGTCCTGCTCCTCAGTCCCTGGATTTATTTCAGAGGGGCAAAGGTAAGTTTAAAATGTCAAGGAAACAAGTCAGTCAAATAAGCAAGACAGCATAAAGTAAGAGCAGTAGAATTTTTAAAAGGACAGTTTGAAATTCTCAAGAAACTGAATTCTGCATTACGCTGAGTTCATGTTTTGCATGTAGAAGTTCTCGGGTTTTGTCCCCCACATTTGCACTTTAAAGGATGTTGAATTATAGGACTGGGAAAGATCTGTCCACTTGAGATCTGTTAATAGTCAAGAGTGCACAGCGCTGAGCTAGATGGTCTAACTTGGTAGAAGACAACCTTATGCTTATTGTGCTTTTGCTTATTGTGTTTGTGCCTATTGGTAAATACAGTACATCAAACATGAGCTGGAAAATGTAAGGTTCTGCTGTCACCACCAACTCTTCACTTACGGCGCAATCCAGCATAAACTTTGAGTGGTGGAGTGCGTGATCCGCCCCTCAAAAGCATCACAAATGTGCCGTAAAGCGCGTTTGTGACTCACGGCGAGGAAGGGCCACCGGGGCAAAGACCAGCAGTCCTCACTCTACCAGGGGACCTTCCTTGCACCCAACTGACTAGGTAAGCCCTGCACCGGCCGGTGCAGGGGTGGGCGGTCCGGGCAGCGAGGGAGGGCAGCCATTGGGTGAACCAGGCGGGGGAGAGCGGGGATATCAGCAGTGAGCTCTGCCAATATCCCAAGCTCTTTCCTGGCCCAGTTTAGCGTCTCCCCCTCCCCGGGCTCAAATGTACGCCAGCTCTAGACTTTGGGATGTCCTGGGGCAGTCTGGGATGGCCACAGGATACCGTGGCCGGCCCTTTAAGCCGGTTGGGTATCCTTACACAGGATTGGGTTGTAAGTACTGTACTATAACTAGGGCTGCAAGTTGATTTGATGGGTAGCTGAATCAAAGGTGCTATGGACTGGTTTGCTTTTAAGAAATTTGTTGTTTGGTTTTAAGTGTTCTTAATGTATTCATAGCCTTTATGAGAGTCACTCCTGTGTTGTTGGCAGAACACTGTATCAGTTTTTGAATGAATAATAATAATAATAGCTTGATTGTCAGGGCAAACTTAATTGGTGATACCAAATGCAAGGGCACACTTGTTTGCTTTTGTTCTTTTGGCTCTGGTGTATTACTGTAGTGTGTGTGTGTGTGTGTGTGTGTGTGTGTGTGTGTGTGTGTGTTTAAAATGATTTGTGGCTTCTGTTGAATTGAATCTTGCATTTCATTAAGTGGTCCCTGGCACATACATACACATTGATCATCTGGCCTTATAAAAATAATAATTAAATACAGTATGCATTTCAAATCCTCAATGGGCTAAAAAAAACCTTCATTTGGTGGGGAGCTCTGATCATGATAGATCTCCAAAAACATCTGGCTGCTGTACCTTAACATGCTAGGAATTCAGCTGAAATGTTGGCACTTCAGTGAGTCTGCTGACAGGCAAAATGAGTCCAGCATTTCAGCATCATCTGGAACCTTGTGATCTCTGTTCTCCACAACTAGGGCAACTGATGAAGCTTGTATTATTGTTAACATTGTATACACAAATGAGAGATTAGTGCTTCGGTTTTGAAGAGAACCTAATGTTTGGATTCGAAATTCAAGTTTGCTGTCCTGCTCTGTTAAAATAAGTAGTCTGATTTCTGTTGTATTCCTAAGAAAATATAAAGATGTCTTTTGCTTAGTCAGACTCTTGTTTCAACTTGCCCAGTTAGGTATGTTGCCACTGGCTTCTATTTCTTAGCCCGGATACCTAGGATCCTTTCAAGTGGTGATGCCAGCCGTTGAACCTGGGACCTAGCTCAATGCAAAAGTACTGTACTGTCTCCTCTAAGCATCCATTGCCATATAGGTTGTAACCTCAAAAAGGGTGCAATTCCAATCTGTAAAAGAAAGTGTTGTGGAGTCTCTATTCTGCATATTGTTTGTTTTTTACCCCACATATTCTCCAAAGAGCTTGGGACAAATCGCACCCCAGAGGGTCTCCTATTCAGGCACTGCTTAGGGGTCAGAACCACTTTGCCTCCGCAGTCACACTGTGCTTTGTGCCTTCAGGCTGTTCTCTGGGTTAGCTTTAAGATGATTCATTGTGAGATGAGCTTTTATAGCCCAGAGTCTGCTTCATCAGAAGCTTTAAGTGGACTGGGAGCTGCAGTGCTCTGCAGGTCAAGAAGGGGGGAGAGAGAGAGAGAACTAAAATGAAAACAAATCCTCATAGCTGCATCATTAAACATGAATTCTCTATATAAAATGTCTGTTAGAGCATCAACAAGTAAACAGTAGGCAAGAGGTATCATGCCAAATGGGAGATGGTTGTGTTTGGTGGTAACAAAACCACTTGTTTATACTACTAGAGAAATACTGTGGAACTTGTTCATGAAGAGCAGGCCTTTCATTCTCCTTAGACTTTCTTTGAAGTATGCACTCCAATATGCCTTCACCTTGGCTCTTAAATGTTTACCTTTTAACTTGATTTTTTTTAAAGAACCACTCTGCAGGTTCAGATCCTTTTTGGCTGCCACTCTGTTTCCAGTAGCGCCCAACTAGTGCCACTCAAAAATGGGGCACAAAGCTGATGACCTTCCCCTTTTTTGCTTCTAGGCTTTCTTGCAAAGTACATAGGATTGCTTTAACCATGCTTCAGTTCCATTTGTTATCAGAAGAATAGTGGTGCTTTCTGCATAGAAAGGATAAAAGAATATCTGTTTAGCAACCCCTTTCAGCTTTTTTTTTTGAACTTGGTTTATCGGTTAACCCTTTGCAAACCTTTCATCTTAAGTGATCTCAAATCAGATTTTTGAGGTGGTTTTGTTTTATGTATTGAAGCTGCCACACAAATGATAGCGTAACAGTGTTTTTTTTGGGGGGGGGGATTCCAAAATGTACTGCAGCCTACCTGAGATGTCTCCAGCATATCATTACTGAGAACAAGTGACATTGCTAACGTTGTTCCAAGATCAGCTTCTCCTTGACACTTAAAGCAGGCACTTGGGGAACAGAGGCACACGGCTTCATCAAGATTTTTCATAGTTCAGCTGTTCTGCTGGCAGTGGCGCTTGCTCTGCATACCAAGTATGGAGCGATTTAGTTTGAAACGAATGTCGTCCTTTACTGCACATCTTAAAACATCACTTCTGGCGCCATTTAAATCTCTTCAAACTAAATCCCTCATTAATAACATGAGAAGCCTGTTGCACCATGGCATATCTGAGGAGTGAATGTGAAAGTTATTCTCTTGCTAATATGCCAGTTCTGTAAAATAGGCAGAAAGGGTAACATCCCCTTAAATGGTCCTCCTTTGATGGGGTATGATGTAAAAGTTTAGCGCTTTTTTTTAAACTAAAGCAGGATGCTTGTTCCGAGGAATTTCTGAAAGGAAATGGTCTCTGTGGTTATGAACTTTTTAAATGTGCATGTTGCTAGAAGGAAAGGGAAAAATGTTTTAAAAACATTCTTTGGGCTGTAGAAACCAATTCAATTATAAATGGGCAGGGCCTGGAGATTTCTTGTGAACGTTTTGAAATGTGTGATAGCCGTTTTACAGTGGAGTTCTGGGGTGGAGCAGTTCCTTCTGCCAGACAACTCCAGAGAGCTGCCTATTCTTTGTCCTGCTCTTCTCGTACTCTTCATTTCTCCAGCTACTGGATGCATTTCAGTAGGTGCCAGTTTTTATTCAGAAATGCAGGTATTTATCCTTACTGTGACTGTGCAGCCCCACGCATATCTATTTGTTGAAAGGATACTACAGTATGAATGGGTTATCCTTATTGTACCGTCTTTGTGCATGGCACATGTGGGGGATGAGAGGAGAGTTCCTTGCCTTAAGTGGCTTGCAAGGAGTGGGTGCAAGGAAGAAGAAACTGAGGTGGGGTAAATGGCGGAAGAACATGCAATGCTTTCCTGACATGTACTTGGACTTACTTACAGTGGGGTGTTCAGGGCTTTGGTGTTAGGAAATGACTTACTTTTTGAAAAGGATTGAGAGCAAAACTGGAACATGTGCCAAACTGGACTGTATTATGACACAATACGTGATGTCCATGCCACGTTTGTGTTCCTGCCAGGAGCCATGCTGTAAGGATTTCCCCAAGGAACCAGAGGGAAGGAAAAAACCTGAGCAGCAGACTCCATTTCGCCATTTGGTCTAGCTCTCACAAATAACTCTGCATCTCCCCCTCCCCCTGTGATGCTAAGTATGTTCCTAGAAGAAACAATACAGAAGAACACCTGAGATGACTCCACCCAGCCTTTGCTTTTGTCTCTTAAGTACCGACCATCAAGCCAGATCTCTCTACCCTCCTCCCACTTGTTTGTTTTACCCAGAGATGCACTGAGGTGTTCCTTCTAGGACCCCTGTTTCCTGTTTGTCTGTGTACCTGGGGATCTTCCCCTTCTCTTGCCCATGTGCTCTGTTCGCTATAAAAGGCAGGAACAGACTGGGAAGCCCTCTCTTGGCTCTTCCTCCTGCGAACTGGTACTGGTGAGCTCTCCCTATCGCTATCTTGTTCCCCTTCCCCCCTTTTTCCTCCCTCCCTCTCTCTTGCAACCCCCCCTCCCTTCTCTTTGCATTACCCCTCAGTTAGTCACTGATTTGGTTCCTGAACCCAGCTTGTTCAGAACCTTGGAATCATTTTATTTCTCCCCCTTCTTCCTATACCCCCCACTCTTAACTTGACTTCTCAGTCACGCTACAGACTGATAGTCCTACTTTTCATTCACTGCTACAATATTGCAGCAGCCAAGGTGAATTCTCCAGGATTATTAAGGTGATTATAACCCCAGTAAATCAAGATCCCTTCTAATTCTTTGTACTTCTACTTAAGTTCCTAGCTCTGTATGCTTTGGAGTGTGATTGAAGTGATGCATATTGAACTGTATTTTCTTTTTGTATGAATCTGCCTGAACTATTTAGTAAATATTGGAAAGCAACCACGTGTGTTCTCAATATTATTTAAAACGGAATTCTGTGAAGCTGGACTCTGGTATACACAGGTATAGATCCCAGAACATGCCAAATTGCTATATTTAAAGCTATTCCCCTAATTTCAAGGGCAATTTTGGTAAACATTGGTCTTCAACTTGGTTGCATCCTGGCACAAGTTGCTAGCAGAAACGTTTTCCTATTGTTTGCTCGGGGGAGGTATGTGGACAGGGAAGGCGATAAACAGCCATTAAAAGTGGGTCCCATGCTTCAGGTTGAGAGTACAGGGGTAGGTCCCAGACTTGACAAGGTTGGAGGCTGTTAGTTTTAGCAAACGTCACTCATTGATTTTTCACTTTAAATCTTCCTTCACAATACCCTGTATGTTTATAGAAATTGTATTTCTTATATTGTATGCTGGCAAGCTGCCTTTCTATATTGTAGTTGCTCCTTGGGAACTTTTCCTTGCTTCATGCTACAGTTGCAGGCACTGCCAGGTGAGGAATCCAGCAGCAAGTGGAGAATCCGCCAGTTCTTGCTCTGAAAGTAGCCAAAGATCCGAGCGATTGTCCAGTTGCTAGGAAAAGTGAGGATAGAGTGGGAATGCTCCTGGGGCAGTTCTGTAGCTGTTGCCCCTTGCGTGGTCCAGTGGGCACGAGCAGTGACGGCCACTCTTGGCTTGGCTGGCTCTTGAACCGGGCTATGAGCAGCTGGCAGGTGAACTGGGGTGCCCGGAGAGCCCTCCCTTGCCAATCTGCCACCTCCCACCAGTTCTCCATATGGGGTAGCTGCATCACCCTGCCTCATAGTTGCATTTTGACCCTTCAGATGCACCTGCTTTGCATCATAGCTGAGTGGTGGTTATCCTATCTAGGAAAATAAAGGTTACTTTTTTTGTCGACTACTCAGTCTTTCTCTGCTTGTGGATAATGAGATGTTTTGAAATCTGTATGGCTAGAAAATAAACCTCTGAAAACTATATTTGAACCAAGAGTTGTGTATAAACAATCATGACTCAAGCTGTTGTTCTAAGGCAGCAGCCTCTTTTCTATGCGCACGAGAATGCTTTGGTCACATCTGAAATCATCTTTAGCTCTGAAATAATCTCTGGCACTGCAAAGTCCATTCACCAGAAATTATAGCCTTGCTTGGTAGAAGCTTACACAAGTTTGAAATAAATAAATGATGTGCATCTTGAAGATGCTGCTGTTGGATCTGGTTCCTAGGAAGTAGAGGCATGAATGTGGCAAAGGCCGAGGCCATCTGGAGCTAGCAAGAGCAGGTTTCCTAGTTGCTTGCCCTGGCACTTGGATCTAAGCTGGAAGCTCTTATGGGGGTCAGGGAATATAATCGGTCCGATCTGTCCTACTAAAGACTAGTGTGGCTGGCCTCCATGCAGTTCTGTTCTCTGGCTAGACGCAGGAGATGGTGCGCAAGCTGAATCTCTGCTTGACACCCCTCAGGTCATCAGTTCGAGGCCCACTGCAGACTTAAGTTGTCTTGATGTGGGTCACTTTTTTGGATGGGATGGATAAAGGTGTTTGTTTTCATCGAATCCAAGAGAATTACAGCCTAAGTCTTGCTGAACACAAGTAAAGTAAATAACACTTTTCAAAAACCTCTCATGATGGAATAAATGAACTTTTCAGTCACCAGGTCCCTCCCCTTTATCCTGTTAGCCAAATTGCCTTTGTTATTAGGGGAATAGCTTAAATATGGCAATTTGGTATATACAGGGATCTTTAGACCAGCTATACCAGAGTTGGGCTTCCAGAGTTCAGTTTTAAATAATGAGGACACACATGGTTACTTTCCAATATTGACTAAATACTTCAGGCAGAATCATACACAGATACAATCATACACATCCTACAGATCTAGGAACTCAGTTGGGAAAAAGACAGAGACTTTCGCATTAGTAGGATTCCCTTAGAAGCGTTGGGGATAATAGTCACCTTTTTCTGGAGAGGAGTTGTCCTTGGCTGCAGCGATATTGAGAGAGAGAGAGAGAGGGGGGGGGTAGTGGTGGTTTGGGCTCCAACCAGCAGAGCACAAGGGGAGGAGGGAGTTACAAAATGCCTCTGAGGCTCTGCACAACCAAGGTTCAGAAACCTACAGAAGCTGACTGAGGCACAAGGAAGTAAGGCAGCAAGAGGGGGGGTTGGTGCAAGAGGGAGGCAGGCAGCGAGAGCAGGATGGAGCACAGAGCTCACCAGAGTCCAAAATATGAGAGAGAGAGAGAGACTGGCAGGCAGTCTTTACCTTTTATAGGGAACAGAGCACATCGCCAAGAAAAGGGAGGATACCTTGAGTGGACCAGGCACATAGACAAAAGGGGATTCCTAGAGTGGACATCCGGTACACCTCTGGGTAAAACTACACAACCAATAGGAAAGTGGGAGGAGGGTGATGGGTTGATGGTCCAGTCGTTAAGGAGCTGGCTTGAGACAAAGCAGAGGCTGGGATGAGTCATTTCAGCTGGCCTGGCTGTTGTCTTCTCCCAGGAACATATTCAGCATATCAGTGAGGGGGGGGGAGGAGGAATGCAGAGTAGTCTGTGAGAGCTTAGACACATGGCAGAAATGGTGGCAGGCAGCTGGTCAGGTTTTTCCCTCATGGCTTCTTGGGGAGACCTTTCTCCAGCATGGCTCATGGCGCAGGAATACAATCGTGGCATGGCCCTCGCATTGTGTCATAATACAGTCCAGTCTGGCACATGTTCCATTCTTGCTCACAACCCATTTCAAAAAGCCTCAGAAGGGAAAAGGAGGTGAGTGATGTCAGTTTGACTGCTGTGTTTGTGAGGCTACTGTATTCACAAATGCAGCAGCCAAAATAAGCCCCCCTTTTTTTTGCCTCTCTATTCCAGCTCTGAGCTAGGGAGTGGGAGTTGCTCGCATTGGCTGTGGTGCTTAGAGAAGAGTTGGTCAGGCGGCAAACACAGTGGCTGAACAACTTCTTGCCTTCATTTCCTGCTCGGGAGCTAGAAGGGGCGATAGGAACTAGTCTGTGTGACCCTATACTGGTGAGGTGGCCTCTTGAATGTATGACCAGATAAGTAGGTGCAGTGTGGTAAAGATTCACAATCTTGTGAACAAGCCCACGCCACACTGAAACACTGTGGTGATAGCAGTGGAGCTTGATTATGTGAGATGGTCAGGATAACCGTGAATATTGGGGCCCTGTTTCTCTGAGAGTCCTTTGTGTGGCCTTTGCTTTTTGAAGAGGCATCAGGCACTTGACTAGGCAGAAATGCCCCCCCCCCACTCTCGAAAGGGAAGAGTTTATGAACTCGGCCGCTTTAATTATGTGACTTGTTGTAAAAGAAAAGGAGGAGAAACTCAGCATGCCATCTGAAAACCTTCTGGCTTTATGTAACTCCCTGACAACAAGGGGGGCTTGCTGTGTAATTATCACGCACAAGGTCCCTGCCTGCTTCAATTGGGTGCTAATATTATTCTAACAACATTAGCAGAACTTAAAGGCTGTTTGGCGTTTGTGAAGAACCCTTTAAAAATATATCATTAATGCTGCTTTTTTTTAAAAAAGCCTTTCTTAACTGTTATGGTGGTTTCTCTGTATTAACTGAATTTTAACACCAAACAACTCAAAAGTAAAGTACTGAATATCAGAACACATTTAAGAGCAGTCCTGCTGGATCAGACCGAGGTCCATGTCTGGTCCAGTATCCTGTTTCCAAAAGTGGCTAGTGCAGATGTTTCTGGGAAGTCCACAACTGGTGTTTGGAAGTTCATGGCTTCTCAGTATAGTATAGAGGTTCCATTGCGCCACAATAATCTCCTACACATTTGTCACTCTAGTCTAGAAGAAGATAATTTGTGGAATAGAAGTTTCAGAAACTCATGGACTGAAAGTAGAAAGTACCAGTGACGCGATGAGCACTCACACTGGGTGATGCAAACCTCAGTGACACCTCCTGAAGATTGTAGATGAGTCATGACAGATTAAAAGATTCCTGTCTGAGTCCTGTGATAAGTACTTGACACTGATGTACTTGGTCATTTATGAATTTTGGAAACTATGCAGAACTTTTGTGTGCCTTTTTTCATTCAAAAACCTTATCTCTCTGCACATTGTGATATTTCCACAAAGTAGCTACTACTGAGCTCTTGTACAATTTGCCAATCATCTCAATGGAACCTGTGCAAGACATGCTCCCAATAGATTTCTGTCTTGTGTAGATTTCCTTTCTGCTCTTGCAGATTTCATAGCTGTGCTAACCAGTGCGGCACAGTGGGTTATCTAACCAGGGGCACGTGCAGTTTTTGTTACATTGGGATAGTATTTCAGGTGGCAATACTCTATTTAAGAAATGTTCCAAAATAGCTATTCTGTTATGAGATGTAGTTAGAATTCGAATACATAGTTTACAAGACATGGCTAACCTTTTATTAAAATCTGCATGTTAGACATTTGTGTGCTGTTTATTTCTTTAAAACATTTCTTTAAAACATCTTCGCTTGTTTTGAAGAGACTTTTTAAAACAGCATTAGTAATAATTAAAATGAAGCAGGTGCAGTTAAAGCAACCAACCTTTGCAGAACCCTTCATTCCTTACAGTAGCAAAACTCTTACTGTTTTATTTTAATGGATTTCTATCCTGCCTTTCTCCCGGTAAGGGTACCCAAGGCAGTTTACAACATTTAAAACACTAAATTGGGGGTTCTCAACCAGTGGTACTAGTACCACCAGTGGTACTTTGGCCAACTGATGGTGGTACTTGGACCGCTGGACCACCAGAACCCTGCTCTGACATTGTGCTTTCAGTGGTGCATTTTTGCTCCCGGGAGGTTCCTGCCTTTGGCCGAGCCTCTCGGGAACGCTGAGAAGGGCCCTCCCACCTTCCCAGAGCCTCCTACCTGCGTTTTCTGACCTCTGAAAACCAGGAAGTAACTGTCAATGACACCATCGCCAGTCACTTCCGGTGGTACGCAGCCAGAGAGTGGTGCCGGAGGTGGTACTCGGCTGGGAAGGGGTTGGGAACCCCTTCACTAAATAATACAACAGACTATTTGTGGTCGCAGCTCTAATCCCAAATGCCTGCCTAGATACATGAACTTCTGATTTCCTCCTGATAGACACTACAGAGGTGTCCCTTGTCCAGGAGCTTAGCTTATTCTGAAGCCTTGGGGCTACTCCAAAAACGCTTTGCTCCCATCCCTTGGGTAAGAATTGGATAGTCCGTAACCTGGATATTGGCCTGTTTATGGCACCATCAGCAAAGTCATTTATTGGCTCCTTTGATTTAACGTGTGTAATATGTAAGGAGAAATGTGAGTGGCCTGCAGTCATCTGCTAGGCAATAGAGGGGCCTTGTTCCTGGCATGCATACCTGGAGAAACCATACCTTTTTAAAAGAGAGAGAAAACGCAAAGATTATCGGATAACTTGCCATATCTTTTAACAAATAAAAACTTGGCCAAATACGTTCCTTTCCATATGGGCAGAGTCCTAGTTGACTTGTTGTTGGGCTGGGAAGTGACCTTTCCAGAACAGATGTCTCTGTTCCCCGCTTTGCTGTAGCAGCAGGTGTACTGCTTTTGAGAGTGAGAGACTGTCCTCGCCTTGACCGCAGAAAGTTTAGTGCTCTGATTAATTCAACTGCTTTGCCCTCCAGGAGGAACAGTTGTCTTTGTCAAGTTTTGTGCATTCTGGATAGGCTCTGGCCTCCATTAGATCTAATACGTCTGGGAGCTGGTACAAAGTATTTGAAGCAAAACAAGAAAGGGAAGTGTGTGTGTGTTGTTTTTTTTTCTCTTTTCCTGGAGGTACACTTTCTTTGGAGTTGCCAGTCCTTTCGTTGTCTCATTGTTACATGATGAATATTCATAATAGAACTTTGTTGCCTAAAAGATGTCACCACAGTATTTCAGCAGTTCACAGGAAGCGGCACTAATTAGTAATCTAGTTTATTACTTTTCAGGTCTATGCATTTTGTTAAGGGATGCATCCCTATGACAAGTTTTGTTTTATGATCTGTGCAGTTGCATGGTTAAAAAGGTTTTGAACTAGTAATTTAGAGAGAAGACCAGCATTCTGCTGCATAGTGATTAATGGAAGCCATATCCATGGGTGATTCTTCTATATCTAGCTAATTTTTTCTTGGTGTAAACACAGTACAGGAAGCTTTCTATTAACACAGTCTTAATTTGCATGTTTTTGCCAGCATAAATTAGACTTCTGTTATTAATTTGCAAATTGCACGATTTGTGAATTAATAACAGAAGTCAAATTTATGTTGGCAATTTTTGAAATAATGCAGTCAATTAGCTGCTAAGTAGTTACTAACAAGCAACCCCAGTAGATGCTGTTAGCTTGTGGGTGTGTGTGGGGTCTCCTCTAAAGCCAGAAGATAAAAGAGACGATAATGTGTTCACAGAGCTGCTGCTTAAGCCTGTAACAGACCGCACGAATTCCGGCACCGAGGCGAGCGAGCGAGGCTGGCTGCTCTCCTCCGCGCTCTGAGCTTGTCTGTAGGAGTGTCTTCCTGCAAATAGTCCCTCCTTTTGTCCCGCCTTCTTAAGAAAGCGCAGCTGTGATTGGCTAAGCACAAGTGTGCTCCGATTGGCCGAAAACCTTGCAGCCTCGCTGTGAACTGTCTGGTGCCCCAGCGACCTTTCCTCCGCGAAGCTGCCCCCTCAAACATGGGCCAGAAACACTTTCAATCATGCCGGAAATCGGGAGATCGCATCTGCTCTGCTCGCTTCCGCTATGGTAACCAGACACCTCCGCACAGCTCGACAGAGCTCCTTGGGCATCTGGAACGCACCGGAATTTGTGCGGTCTGTTATGGACTTTACTGCTTTCCAGGTTTCCTTACCAGCATCTTTGTTTTCCTCACTGCTTTCTCAGCCATCGCCATCAGTAGCCACTCCCACTCCTACTAGCTTCCCTCCCCATATATGCCATCTTGGGCAAGCAGAAGTCGTTGGCGTGAGTGTTAATTCATTGTCAGGGGGAAATTAATTTATCTTCGCCATTGACATCAACAGCCTCGCTGTGCCATTCCCAGTAGTCTCCCTCCGTAATTGCCAGCCATCAACATGAGTGCTTGATTACTTCCCCTAATCCATACCAATTACCTTGGTTCCTGTGGGAAAAGTAATTTCAATTTATGCGTTTTCAGTGTACGTGCCAATCTCCAAGATAACACCCGCGTAAATCAAGAGCTGCTTATGCAGAGGATAATGGTTAGGAGCATCATGTGTCTGCATTGGGCCGTAAGGTCAGACCAGACAAGACATAGGAGAGTAATAACACAAGTAGAAAGAGAGGCCTCTGCCCATGGGATCTTGCAATCTAAAATTAATATAATGTACCTGTAATATAGACCTCTCAGTTGACTACATTATGCTTCCCTGCTTTCTCTGGAGAGCCAGCACGACCCCCAGGGAAGTAGAAACCCCCTTTTTTTCCTCAGCGGTGGTGCGATCCTGGAAGTGCTGTTGCCAATGTCACCACCCCACTTAAGGGGGTAGCGACTGGTTCCTGCTGGGCTGGGGGTTATGATGCCCAGTTTGGGGACCTCTGGAGTGAGGAATATTCAAAAGTCAACTCAACTTCTTAAAAGTTCAGGAGAGAGGAGGCAATACGGACCTCTGGGTGGCTAATCTTGTTTCCCATAAAATGGAATCTGAACAGAGCCCCATCAGACTAAGTAGCAGGGAGGCTCATACAGGAGAATTTGTTTGTTGTATGTGCTAGGAACAGATATCTTGCAAGACATGTGCGAGACTGAAGTCCACCAGCCTCTGGGGTCTTAGTCAAATATTCCAACTCCTTGAATGCAGCACCTCTGAATTGTATGTGGGTTATTGTCCATGATGTCACCAGTTCAGCCATGCTGTTGAAGATGGAAACTCAATCTGTCAGTGTCTGAAGCTGCTGTTCTAAATAGAACACAGTTATCAAGTGATGAGTGGCGTGGCTGTCAAAACATGTCGAGAGAAATGGATAACACAAATAGTTCTGGTACATAAAATATTTATGGAGGGAAATGCAAACGTAAAAGCTACCTGGCAGGCAGAATTGCCGCGTGAAGATGAGGCAAAACATAGTGTGTAATTGTCTGCTTCTGCTTGAATTTCCCCTGGCTTGGGGAAAATCTGTGTTTACACTCATTTTTACAGTTTGTTGCTTGCTTCACACCCCCTTGGCTTCAGCACCTGTTGCTTTTATCATACTTTTCCAACTGAAGACTTCTAGCTTCCTAGACCATTATGATGGTGGTGGTGTTTGGGTCCCTGAACATGTTAGAATTAAAGTAGGTTTGCAGCAGTTACTGTAATTGATTTTAAATTGGTTTGATTAATTGAATTTCAAAATGCAATGGACTAAAAAGGCACTATGATAAACTAGGCTGCAGATTTTTACCACACTATTTAATGAACATCTATTTGTAAAATAGGATGGAGCCAGGATGGTGTAGTGGTTTGGGAGTCGGACTTAGACCTGGAAGATCCAGGTTCAAATCCCCGCTCAGCCACGAAGCTTCCTGGGTGACCTTGGGCCAGTCACTATCTCTCAGCCCCAACTACCTCAAAGGGTTGTTGTGAGGACAAAAGGAGGGGAGGAACTATGTACACCACTCTGAGCTCCTTGGAGGAAGGGCGGTATAAAAATGTGAAAAATAAATAAATAAATAAAATCTGCAGGTAGCAAATACCTTTTTAAAAGGCATTCTTCCCCCTTTCTTTTTCACTCGGGATAGAATGCCTCTTAAGATGTCTACTAACAAAGCATGTCCTAAAAGATCAAGAGGCAAAATCAAGAGGGAGCAAAATGTGTCATAAGAAGTATCCAGTGATGGAAATTGTTAAAAAGATGGGGCATCCCATCTGTTAAAAAGACGGATGGGAGCAGGGTGGAATCTTGGTGGAAGAAGTAAATTTGATATGTTTCCAAATGGAAAGATGAACAGCTTTTTTTTTCCAGACAAGACACACTTCGTTATAAAATACAAGACCCATTTTACAACTCCTGTCTTTGGTTATTCTAATTCCTTCTAATACCTAACTTGGATAGTCTCATGGTTTTTGATTTGGAAGTGACATAGGGCAACTGAAACTTAGGTGAGAAAAGGATTTTCCCTCTTTCCCTCTGTATATCTCTCTTGTTTTTCTGAACTCTTTTGGATGGGGTGGAGCAGGACTTGCACGGTTTGCTGGAGGAGGCCATGTTGGGGCTTGGCCTTTACCTCTGCCGGTGAACCTACTGGTAGTTGCCAGCCAGGGTTCTTGAGTAGCACAGCTACAGAAAATGATGCACTGATTTTAAACTAGGCTTAAAGGAGTTCCTCAATGAGTAGATCAATAATGGTGAACAAGCTTCCATGAAAAACCATTTCCCCACTGTTACTGGTTACAATGAACCCTCTGTATCCGCAGATCCCACATCTGTGGATTCAACCATCCGTAGATTGAAAATATTCGGGGGGGGGGAGGAAATTACAAGGTTATTTTTGTATGAGACGTTCTATGCTGATCCTCCACCTCCCATTTCCACACGGAGCGTTGCCTGAGCACCGAGTCGTCCCTCCCTGGGAGTAAGCACCGGGGAGACGTTCCTTGGATCACGTTGCCAGTTCTCCGCTTCGGGCAGCTCCATGACCCCTGGCCAGCCCACACTCTGCTTTTCCTGCCATCGTGCCCCTGCCCAGGGGCTGCAGGGTTCGGTTTGAGCAAAGACTGCCTGCACGAGTAAACTTCTCCGATTCATGGGTACGGGCTGGCCAGCCCCACTGCGCAGTGTGAAGGAACTCAGTGCCTGCCTGTCTGCCTGCCCACCCGCTCGCAGTAGTTTTTTTTGTGGGGACATGAACATCCTCGGATTTTGGTATCCACGGGGGGATGGGGTCCCGGAATCAATCCCTGAGGATACGGAGGGCCCATTATGCTTCTTTTCCCCCTGCAATGTGCACCCACAGAAGATAGTGTTGGATGCCTTCCCTAGGGCTCCATCTCTGTTAATGAAGGGCAGCAGTGAGGCCCAAACAGCCTGGCGGTGCTTCTGGCAATTCCGCAAAACCTTTTATTTTGGAATTTCGGATAACTTCTGCCAGCAACCACAAACTTGCTTGGGCTAGATGATTTAGAGCCTTTGCTACATTTATATGCTTCTAGATGGATAGCTTGCTCTCCAGTTTCTGCTACTGAACCGGAGCAGTTCTGTATTTTGGAGCTTGCAAGGGTATTTAAGGTGTTCTTGCTGTCGGCCACTACCACCCGCCCTTGTTTATGCCAGATTCATTTGTCTGGTTCAGCATAATGTCAGAAAGAAACAAAATTGATTTGTTAGGGTCAGTGCTTCACAATGTGAAGCTTGACTTTGATGGGCAGTGGGGCCTACTATGCATTCTGCAAACAAAGCATCTGTAGGAATTGCAGGCTGCCATCTGCTCCTGAAAACCTTTGTTAGTAAGGAGCGATAATGAAATCTGCATGCAAAACATTACTCTGGGCCTTTGTGTTTATAAAAGAAAGTAAATCTTAATTTAAGAGCATGCTAAAGACTATTTCTCAAAACAACAAAGGGAATCTTTCATATGGTCAGTTCCATTTGAGCTGGGATGCCCAATTCATTCTTGTACCTTTAAAAAAAATGTTCTGAATCACTTGCATCAAAGCTGCTTAGATAATATATTTTAGGAACTCCTAAGATCCTAGTGGCAAGCCAAGCCTATAATGTTTTTTTTTCTTTGTCTGTGGATTCCAGGGGTGGGGTATTCACTCACCATAGGTCCTGCCCCCAGCTTAGCACTCAGCACAGAGACAGGTAGGCTTGTAAACAACTTGTATGTATTGAGGACAGTTCACAGGAACAGAGTCAGCTGGCAGTTTGCTCAACTAACATGACTTCATGTCCAGAATGAGAACTGCACCCAGGAAAACTGAACCACTCCAGGCAAATATCAGAGGGGTGGTGAACTGTTCCATTACAGGCCACTTAATAAGTCTCTTCAAAAATGCGATGAAACCGCTTTTCTAAATAATTTTCACATGTTGTGTAGAAGCAATATATAAACCCGTGTTTCCTTAATAAAATGGATTTTCTAGGTACTACATTTGTTTTTCTGCTTGGGGAACAAAGAATCTTCTTGCTTAGCTTGAGGTCAGAATCCTAGTGTGACAGCACAATCCTAGGCATGTCTACTCAGAAGTAAGTCCCATTGTGCTCAATAGGGCTTACTCCCAGGAACGTGTGTATAGGATTGCAGCCTTAGTTTCAGATGATGTTAGTAAAAAACCTGTAAAAATTGCTTGATTATATACAGTATTGGCAATTGCAATGTGGGAGGCAAAGTTCTTTGTAAATCTTGATCTAACCAGATGTAGAAGCAGTGGGTATTGCTTGTAACATCTTTCTGGATATATGGGCTTGAAGGCACATGCAGTTACAGTATCTTGTTAACGCTAAAGGCCGACCCACACCACACGATTTCTGGCGCGTCTTAGACGCGCGTGGAGCTGTGCTGAGCTGTGTGGTCACCATTCCAGAAGAGCAGCTGAACGCGGAGCAGCTGTGCTCTCCCGAGTTCCGGCACAAGCAAAATTGTTTGTTGCCCATCTTTGAGGGGGCGGGTACGCGAAGCTACTGCAGCCACCAATCGGATGAGAGGGCGGGATGAAAGGGGTTGTCAATCAATCGGAACTCACTTGAGTCTCCGATTTCTCTTGGATCCATTTCTCCTTCTCACAAAAGTTAGCAAGATTAATTCTATTCCCGGCACAAATTGTTTTGTTTTCTCTCCTTCCTGCCCCTCTCTCTCTTCTCTCATGTATCAGACCGCACTTGTGCTTAGCGAATCACCGCTGCGCTTTCTAAGAAGGCGGGACAACAGGAGGGACTATTTGCTGGGAGACACTCGTGGTGATGAGGTCAGCGCGCGGAGGCTAGTGGCCAGGTTCCTACGTTTGCTTGCCTCCACACAAGAGCTCGTGCGGTGTGTGTCGGGCTTAAGCAGGATCTGTGGTGGGTCATTGCCATGATGGGAGACTATTTGGGAACCCCATGTTTGCAGTCTTGAGTGATTCTACCATATAAGTAAGGTGGGGTATAAAACATTGCCTACCCTCTAAGATTGGCCTGCAGTCTCCAGGAAACTGCATCAATCTCCAGATGACTGCTAAAAGCAATTCTGTAGATTTAATGGGGCCTCCTTGACTTATGGCACAATCCTGTGGAAGTTTTGGGCAGTGGAGTGAGTGCTCTGCCGGCCGAAGCCGTCAAACGTGCCGTAAAGCATGTTTGCGATGACACTTGATTAAGGGCCGCCAGCGCTAGGCTGGCTGCACTTACTCTGGCGCCAGAACTCCCATGCGGCGCCTGGAGGAAGGTAAGGGATGGGCTGTCCGGGCGGCGAGGGAGTTGAGCCATTGGCCATGCCGGCCCGGGAGGGGGTGGGGATGGCGTCCCCCGTCTCCCACCAGGATAGCTTGGCCGTTACACAGCTTCCTTAGCAGGTGGAAATCCGAGGAGGCCCATTGATCCTTCCTAGCTTTACACCAGGGGAAGGGGACGAACGTCCCCTTTCCCCGAGTAGACCTCCAGGCTGCTCCAGAGGAGCTTGGAGCGAGCATGGGATCGGGGATAGTTAGGATTGGGCTGTTAATGACATGGTCATGTTTGTGGGGGGCGCGGGAGAATCTCCAGCATTATCTTCAGTCCGAATTGGCAACCCTAGATAAATGTAATAAATGTAATAAACTTTGTGGAGTGGGGGAAAAACAAACTGGCTTCTCTGGCTTCCCCCATCCAAAGTGACGGGTAACAATATTTACTCAAATCTTTCTATGGGTAACCATACTTAAAATGCAATTGAGTAAAAGGAAATTTTACTTGGAAAAGAAATTGCACATGGCCTGGGATCACCTCGGGAGAAGGGGACGTTCATTCCTTCCTCCAATGTAGGCAGGGCCCAATAGGCCTGCTCAGATGCACGCCAGCTCTGGAGCTGGTGTGCGTACGGGGAGGCAGTATAAGTCCGGCATGGGCTGCGACGGGGCTCAGGATATCGCTGCAACTCAGCGCCAATATCTCCACCCCCTGCCAGCCCAGGCCGGTCAATGGCCCCCCTCGCTTGCCGCCCCACTTGCCCTCCCCTGCTCCTGTGCTGACCAATGAGCAGCACTGGCCTCTGTGCTGGCACCGCTTACTCTCAAGACAGCACAAAAGTGCCTTATGGCACTTGACTCCTTAGGCCGGCGAAGTGCTCGCTCTGCCGGCCTAAATCTGCATAGGATTGAGTGTATATATACGCAGGCGTGCGTGTATACATACATACATACATACATATATACAGGGGGAAAAAAGGATTGCGCAGTGAATTTGATCCAGAAACAGATTTGGTAGTTGGTGCACCTTTTTAAAAATAGGTGCGTAATGAAAAAATGAGCAGGAATCCATCACCAATTGAACAACTGAATTTTGCAGCAAAATTGTTTGCTTGTATATATCTTAGGAACCATAGCAAGGCAAATCTGGCCATAGGAAGAGGCCTTAAATCAGCTTAGTGGATACAAGATTATCATGTATAAGGGACAGGAAGGCAAGAGACATGAACAATCCACATTACTTGGCTAGATCAGAAATGCAATTACAAAAATGTTGCCCATGGGAGCCTCATATGGCTTTGACAGTCCTTGGAGAGCATGAGTTCAGAAAGGAAAGGATGGATTACTTTGTTCCATAAATCTAGCTTCTAAAGTGTATTATTGATCCTTTACTTAACCTTTTTTCCAGAACTCCCATATATATTGGAAAACAAATGTGACAGAATGGAAATTACTCATAGAAAGCCGAAGAAGGTAGCAGCAGTGACGTTTTGTGTGGGGGTTTTTTGTCCTCCATAATATATGGCTTAAGACACATGGCTAGCCTTTTATCTCCTCTCCTGATGGATGATGCATGCTGTAAATCTCCCTTACTGGTGTTCTAAAATGGGGAATTACAATTTGAGAGCCTTTGTGGTGTAGTAGATTGAGGCTGCAATCCTATCCACATTTTCCTGGGAGCAAGCCCAATTGAACACAATGGAACTTACTTCTGAGTAGACATGCATAGGATTGGCTGTGAGTCACTTAAAATGGACAGGCCTGGGTTCAAATGTTGCTTAGGTAGTCTTGGGCCAGGCACTGTGAATTGATAGTACTTGTCTCGAAGGGTTGTTTTTAGGATAAAAAGAAAACCTTGATCCCTTTGGAGGAAGAGCAGGATAAAATGTAACATCATAATCTATCCCCACCCCCACCCCGTCTAAGAACTACCATGCTTGGATAGTGGGCATATAGGGTTGATGGGACCCAATCAGTTGGTTTTCATCTCTTCTTTATCTTTCTCCAGATTCTGGCAAAGTGTTCCTCTGCTTTTTAAAGCTAGACAGAAGGTAGAAAGTTGCAGATGTGCTCTTCTGATCAGTTCTAAAATACAGAGACTCCTTGCCAGAACCGGACCTGGCAACCCGAGAACCCCTGTTGCAAGGAGAGCCCAGGATCACATGATACTTTCTTAGATTATGAGTTCTGGAATTTCATTCTCTGGTTCAAAGATGTTCTCTCTACAGAGGAGATGCCCACCCACAACCATCCCGTTCCCTTGGCCTGGTGACAAGAACACAGTGCAGTGAGAGATTGGTTTCTCTTTGCATGTTTGGGTAGGGGAAATGTAATTCTTCACAGTCTACTCCAAGTGTTTTGATTCCCTCTGTACTACTTTGAAGGGTGGTGCACAGAGAAAAAACGCCTCTGGGGTCTCTGGTCTATGGAATAGCATGTAGTAGTATCTCCTTGATAGGCTAGCCACAGTTAGAGGCCCAGATTATTGCTGCTTGTTGGGTGTCGCAGTTGTGGGGATTGTTCATGCAGTTGCTTATCATATTCACTGACAAGGTGACCTTTTGAACAACTGCAAAAACCAAAAGGATTTTGCAACCCACCCACCTCCACTACAGCTGAAATCTCTGTGGCTCTCTGTCAGCATCGGTGTTGCCATTGAGCAATACAGCGATGGAAACTGGCTCCTCTTTCATGAGAACTTCCCACCAATGAGTGCCTCCCTTCCTGAGAAAATAGCAGCTGCAGGAGGAATTTTTGTTCCCTAATCCTGATTGTGTGCGTCTCCCCCCACACACGCACACAATGGTAGCTATGTCAGTCAGAAAAGCAAGCATGCAAGGGCCCAGCTACACATTTAACATACATATATACAGGTTGGTTGCCCTTTATCTGGACATCCGAAATCCAAACATTTTGGGGACTATGACTTCTTTTAAAAATCTTTTCCCAGCACCTTGCTGGCATAGCGCTATGCGTGCTGGGGCACACAATTATTTAAAATATTGTATAAAATTACCTTCAGGCTATGTGTGTAAGGTGTATATGGGACAAACCGAATTTTGTGTTTAGAACTTGAGTCCCATCTCCAAGATGTCTCATTATACCGTGGGTCAGATGCTCCTGCAGCTCCTTGCTGTTTCATGTGAATTGTATAATGTGTAGGTTTCGGCGATCCTGACCTTTGAAGTGCGTTTAACCTTTTATACATTCTAGATCTAGACTAAATGCAACATTGTAATACGCACAAGTGGAGAATTGTAAATCCAGCTCCTCTTGCTGTTTCTATGGTAACTTTAGAAGGCTCCTAAACATGTCAGAGGTGCACAAAAACTGCGTCAGTATTGTGACTTTATATTCATTTCTTCTTATCTGAATCTTTATCCGATGATAAAATTGGTACTCCTTTTAGGAACGTCGATCTAGTATGCCCTAGTAATTGCTTGGAAATGAGCAGAAATTGTGTTTGTGCAGCGGCTCACTCGTGTAATCCTTCCTGTAAAGTCATCAGATCGTTCCCATGTAGAACATTTTGCGTGTGGGATAATTTCTGCATGCTTTTCTGTGTGCATAGCTAAACTTCTGTGGGGAAGGCGGCTTGCCCCTTCGGTGAACAACCATACCTTGCTCAGAATTTTCCGCGACTGTTTCATTCTCATTCACTTGGGGAGAACCCAAACATAACTCCCTGCATGTGGGAAAATTAGCAAATTGAGAATATGGCTAGATGCAGACTTTTCTCAGTGTCATGCTATTTCTAGGATGATTTTTAATAAACGGGGTGTTATTTCAAACATGCAACGTACATGGTATCCCAAAGCAAAAGCTTCCTCATGCAATTCTCTTGACTGTGTTTCAACTTTTGATTGTCCTTATAATTGGGATTCATAGCATGCACTGGGTAAGCAGTCTGCCGATATCTTTTGTGTCCCCCGATGCATATATTGTACCTTTTGTGGTGCACAGTTGCTTATTTCTGCTCTCTCCTATCCATGCTCGGTGCTGGAAAACTAGGGAGAGTGTAGAGATGTAATGAACTTGAGCCACATGCTGATGAAATCTTGTTGACTCCTGCTGCATTACAGCCTGCATAAACTTCCTAATAATAATAATAATAATAATAATAATATACAGTGAACATATATAAACTGCTGAACATATATAAACAGACTGAACATATATATAAACACTTAAGAGTGTTTCCAGATCAAAAATACAGGAAGTGGATTAGCTCAAAATGAATTAGCCTGTTAGGGGTTGAATCATGATGGTTGTGAAAATGGCATTCTAGGTATTGCCTATAAATTTGGAGGTGTCTGAGGCTTCCTTCTCTCACTCGCTGACAGATGCATGGGAGCTACTTCCTCATGGCGGTCTGCCACGGCAATATGTATGAGAATCCTACAGCAGCATGATGGACCTTGTTTTGTGGGTCGTCTTGCGCACCCCACTAAGTATTTTCCCACTTGCTAGGTGGGAGCAAACCTAGCAAGTGGAAAAGACCCATGCAGTTAGCCCTACCCACGTGCCAGCCTGCCTTTTGCACACATTCCGCAGCCACTTGGGATGGTAGCATGGAGAAGCAGCTCCCACATAGCTGCAGATGTGTGTGACGGAGGCCCCAGGTAGGCAATGCTACCATGTGGGTGGGAGGGAGATGTAGAAGAGTGGTGTGCAGAAGGAGTCCATATCTATTTTGACCAGGCTAGTGTTTTCCAGGAGCTGGCTATTCGATTTTTTTTTTAAAGACATAATCTCCATCTACGCTTGTGTATGGAACAGGGGGAGTAAACTGTTCTGCTGTCAGATACTTGCTATTCTTGTTATCCTTCCAAATCTATTTTTGCTCAATATGCTGGAGGTCTTAAATGTGTCTCTATTGTCAGATACTGTATTGTATCAGTCTTGAGATGATGTGCACATGTCCTATTCAGCCATAAACCCTGGCTCTTTATCTGCCTCTCTCTAACACGTGCCCTTGCCCTCGCTTAAAGGAATCTTCCACTCGTAATGAAAGCTTTCATTTGCTTAGAAAAATCTCACTGTTAGTGGAGACAATAACTAAAATCAATCTATATTCCCCTCTACTCCAGCTGCAATCCTAAAGAAAGTTTACGAGGGAATAAGCAGCATCACAGAATGTCGTGCAACTTAATTGAGTAAACCTGCATCCGACTGAATTGTTCAACTAGGAAAATTCCCCTTCTTCTCCCCCCCCCCATTATTACAAAGAATAGATGTTTTGATGACTTGGGGTAGGGAGGAGTAAAGGAAACTAAGCAACAAAAATGAAATAGAACTACAAATTAAGTCACCTGCTTTTAGACTAAGACGTCTCTCTTTAATGAAGTTTTTATAGACCAACTCAGTCTAAGAAATCTCACCTGTGAAAATAGCTCTCACTACACTGCTGTCTAATCTGCTGTCTAATCTATTTTGGTAGATTAAAATCATGTCTAGCAGACAAATGAGTTGAGAAGATAGCCAGCCCTTCCTGCTGCTTAGCATATGGAGCAGGGGACAAGACCAGCTGCTACACCTGCCTGCAGGTACATAAATGCTTCCAATTCAAGGGCGGGCCCATCTCTTGTCTGGAAGTTGAGGATGGAGCTCTTCTATTGCAACCAAAAGAGGCAAGTCTCTGGTTTGGGGAGAAATGAAGACCATAGCTTTTATGACCAAATGGAAAAAGGCTCTGCAACTATGAATTCAATGAACATTTGGATGAAATCCAAAGCCAGTGCAAACTACAGCAAGGTGTGGGGGATATCTGCCACTGCCATTTGCATCTCAAAACATTTAGGGCAAGTCCATCCCGGCACAATGCCTGAAATCAGTTGCTGACCTGATCAAGGCATGTCATAGTCACAACTTCTAAGATTCCTTGAGGGATTCCAGACCTTTTCACAACCGCCCAAGTTCAATGGCTCTAAGTGTGCCAACCGTGCCAGTACCAGGTTGCCAGCGGCCCTGGCCAAAGCCCAGCTCTATCCCTCTCATATATACTCTGATGTATACCATTGGGTGCTACCACTGTCACCAGTACTAAGGGTTCAGGGGTCCGTCTGGCCGGGTGAGCCCTCTGATG
The DNA here is from genome assembly GCA_026170595.1 of Plestiodon gilberti rubricaudatus. NCBI lineage: Eukaryota > Metazoa > Chordata > Lepidosauria > Squamata > Scincidae > Plestiodon > Plestiodon gilberti. The sequence continues at coordinate 116,614,965 of JANXHW010000005.1, forward strand.
GGCATGTCCTCTCCACCAGTGCTTCACCTGGCTGTCCCATGAAGCCACCCATGTTTTCAATTTGCCATTCCTCAGAGGGTTTCATTCCCTCTTTCCTCGAACCAACACCATGAGACACAGGTCCAAAGAAACTCCTTAACCAAACAACATCTTGGAGTGACTTCCAGTTCCCTTTGCCCACGCCAGACTGTCACAGGATGGGACTAGCTGGAGCTTAGTTTGCATCTCTTTTCCCCCCCCCCTCCCCGTCACAGATAGCACCCACCAGGCTGCGATGCAGTTCTTCAAGAAAATGTTGTAACCTTCGCTTGACAGATGAATACCGGCACCAATGCAAAAATTGCTTGTAGGGAACAGCAAAGCCCCTCAAACCAATGACACAGCAATACATCTCATTAACTTTAGGGCAGACCCTGTCCAAATATCTTGAATCCCCAGGGCTCTTCCACACATAGGAATGCTTGGGATTTGTTTTGATGTCAAAAGAAATTTTTTATGCTTTAGCTGAATAGAAATGTTGAGAGTTCTCCATGAAAACATAATCTTATATGTAGTGCAGTATGGCCCAAAAAATGCCATTGTGAATGAAAAGGGAGACCATAAGCTGGTGCTTAGTAGAAGTACCGGTATTTTATTTGTAGCATTCGGTACTCTAATCTTCAATAAGTAGCATTTGTTTATTAATGTATATTTATCCTGCCTTTCTTATAAACTGTAGCCCAAGGCTGCTCGCAATTAGAACAACAAAACACTTTTTAAAATACAAATTTAAAAAATCACACAAAAATATCAAAATATAACTTAGCTGATGATGATAAAAAATGTGAAAAAGAGATGTTTTCCATGTTTTCCATCTCCAAGTGTGCAAGAAGTGAGGCAGTCAGATTTCAGTGGGAAAAACATTCCAAAGTTGTGGGGCCACCACTGAGAGAGCCTATCTATCGCTAGGACTCGCCAAGTGCATTTGTCTGGGAGGCGGGTCTCAGAACTGAACCTTGGAAGCCATTCTTCAGGCTCTGCAAGATTCGTAGAGGTAACCTTGAGGTAACCTGCTGAGGGCTTTAAAAACTAAAGCTACTATAGCACTTAGTTCAAGTCCAGAAGCAAAGGCAGCTTCTTCAGGGGGTGGGGGGATGTTGTCTTCTGTTCTCCCTTGTTAAATGCCATTTGTCACGGTCTCTCTGACTGATCTTACACACTCCTGGTTCACTGGCCAAACAGCCCCAGTGAGTCAGAAATACATGTTCTCAATTTAGTTCTTGTGTATCCAACTATCTCAAAGGTCTTAATACTCCATAAGAGAGCAGGATACAGTTCCTAGGCAAAAAAGCCAAACATTGAGTACAAATTCTTGCTGGCCTAACTGGCCTTCGCCTAACCATCACCTAACTGGCCAAACACCAAACAGGTAGGCATACATGTCCTCGGGGCAAACTGCCCTCCAGTAGGTGTTGCCACCCCTTCTAACAGCCAGTCCTCCAGCCAAGGGAATGCTGAGGTCCTATGGGCTTTCCTCCCCAGCCCTTGCAAGCTCTGAGTTCCCCCAAACTCCAGGGTCTCAAGGCTCTAGTTCGCTTCACGGTAGTAGTCTGAGTGGCCTAGGCTGAACTTAGATGAATCGATTCCTTTGTACTCACGCAGACACAAGCCTGTAATAATATACCACTGTATATTTGGGATGGCCCTCCTTATCCACAGATTAGCTAGCCAAGTTCCTAAGCTTACTTATCCCTAACGCTCACCTGGATCTTTCCAACTTCTGAGCATAAGCAAAGGGTAGTTCTTCTACCTGTTGTACTATGGCTGATATGAACAGACATCCATGATGGAAAATGCAAAGAGCAGCTCACCCCCTCCCAACTACAGTTTTTTTTTATACTTTAAACTTAGCCAATCAGAGATTCGGACTTGCCAGCTTCTGGAAAATGATCTCATCACCTGAGGAGGCTATTGTTGGTCACTGACCCCTTCCAACTGGAGATTCAGGAGATTCACAGCTGTAGCCAATTCCCAATTACCAAGACCTTGAGGATCCAGTATGTTACCAGGCCTCTCACCCGGTTGAAGTGAGATTCAAGATAAGGTGCTTCTTTTCAGTTTTCTAACTAGCTTTGTTCCCAAAGCTGCTGCAAAATGGATGCAGCCTGCAAGATGGAGTCAGATTCAAGCCAGTGATTTTCAGGGATGTGGATCGAGTCTCTGACTCCAAGTCTCAAGTCAAATCCCAAGACTCGGGGGCAAAGACTTGAGACTTACCGGCCCTGGTTGCAGGAATAGTATTGGAGAGAGGAACATTTGCAGGGGGTTGCGGATTACTTGTAAGATGCTCTTTGAAGTCTTGCAGCAGTGCACTTGATACCCATGCGCTTATGAAGATGGTAATTTATGAGATTAAAAGGTCTGATGATTTGGAAGTTTTATCCATTTGTATAATCCTTGTATGCTTGGATAATGAACAAACACTCTTATCGCCTACTTATCTGTCTGATTTGAGGCAAGAGAAGATGTTTGAATACTGGGTTTCTCTCTTGTTAAAATCCATGTCTCTGAAGACTGTGCAAGCTTTAACAAAGAGAGCTTGTCTTGATTAAGCAAAAGAGCAACACAATCAGTTTTGGAAATCTCTAGTATTAAAGCATTATTTAATTTCAGAGCTATGGATGGGAAGGAAGAAAAGATGGCTTGATGGTCTACTTAAAGTGGCATGGCGCCAAGATTCTAGAAAGTAGTGAGTTGGTCTGATGTGTCGTCATTCTTTCTGCTGCACTCCTGTGCCTTTAAGAGGTGCTTGAGAAGAGCTAAGTAGGTGCCACAAAAGTTTTAATAGGGACGTTTGGCCTATTTATGTCTGCCTGTAGTGAAATTATAACGGGAATCATGGGAATTTTGCCAGAGAAAAAGGCGATGACTCATAGTACTGTTTCAGGATCTGTGTGACTACCGTATTAGAAGTGAGTTAAAGTTGTCTCTAAGGCTGCAGAACTACAGCTGTAGCCTCCACCCCCTCGATCCTCTGATCAGCTGCATCATATAACCAGTTGGGGTTTCTATAGAGAGTGCAGGGCTATGGCTGTGGGGTCTACTGGTACAAGGCAAGCTGCACTTGTCCCAGCAGCGGGTGAGACCTAGCAGCAAACTCCTGTCTGAAAGGATTCTGGCTTTGGCATAGTTTGCGTGATCTTGTCCGTGGTGTAGTTTTTTATGAACAAGCTTCAATGAACCTTGGGCTCATATGCTCCCCTTCTCCCTCCTTTGTGCGTGCAGGGAGGATATTGGAAGCTTCCACTTCACAACTTTGAATAAAGTGTAGTTTCCTGTGACTTCTGATCTTGGAAACTATGGCTTGTTCTCACAGGTTAGTTAATAAACCGGCATCTAAAACCATGAACTCACCCTGGTTTGTTAGAATAAATTGCAGTTTCCCAAGTTCAGACGTAATGGGAAAATGTGACTTGTAAGACTCAAATACCTGCTTTCAATATTCTCCCCTCACGCATGAAGGGGGAGGGGGAACGTGCAAGCCCAAGGCTCACTACAACTCCTTCACAGTAATCTAAACCCCAGTCTATATTGTCTGTCTGAGCCTGTCCTCAGTCTGCCAAATGAATACTTTGCTCTTCAGCCTCGAGTGGCTCCCAAACCAGCTTACACTTAAAACCTACAAAGTAGTAGAAATTAATTGTGGGTATGTTGGTGTGCCTGGCCACTGGCAGTTGATGACATAATCCAGGGTCAAGGCTCTTTTCTCCAGAGGGAGGGGCAAAAGGAACTGCAGATGAACCAGGGACTGGCTGGTGGTAAGATGCCAGCAAACCCTTCATATGGTTCAGATATTTTACTACAGCAAGGCAAAGAATTGCTTTATATTCTCTCAGCATCAATGCTAGACAGAGATGGAGAAAACATATGCTCTCAAACCATCAAGGTAATGTAGAAGCTGCCCTTAAAGTTGATGGCGATGAGTTGCATCACTTAAATATCCTCGTCAATGTGATTTTAAGTCCTACTTCTGCTTTTAATAATTACAAGGCCCCATATTGCAATGAGTGGGTAGAAAGAGAGAATGCTGCTGTAGTATGTGATCTAGGATCCACTGGAGCATGCCAGCTAATGCTGACCTCTGAGAGACTGAAGTTCCTCCTCAGCATCTCATGGGGCAGGTCATATAATCCATCCAAGTTCTTGCACAGGTGGATCCTGCTGAGATGGTGATGTGAAAAGTTCTCTAGAGACTGATATGGCAGCTGGCATGGCTCAGGCATAGACAATGGCTAATGGTGGGAAAGTGATAGAATTCTCTTGTTGCTCTGACTGGAAGCTGGAGCATTTGGGGTTATAAACTGTGTGTCCTTGTATTGTATTTGAAAATCTTCCCAGATCATGACTGGGATCAAAAGCAACGCAACTCTGCAACAAAGCCATTAATGCTAAACTTGCTTGGCAAGGGACAGTTCCAATTTTAAGATCTACCAAACTTTGATCTGGTAATAATTTAATTTATTAATCAGGCCCATGGCTAGAAATGTTGCTGTGAAGGTCCCAAGATTCCACCACAGGGAGTGGAAAATCACATTAAACAGTATTCTTTGGAGGAAGGGCGGTATAAAAATGTGAAATAAATAAATAAAATAAATAAAATCGGAACAGACAGGTAGCACATAGCTTAAAATGTTTATCTTAAACTTAGCACATAGCTTAAAATGTTTAAGGTGATGTTGTTGTCAGCATATGAACTCCAGAATTAATTACCAATTTGACTTCTTGGTGCTTAAAATGGAGCAGCTTGCCTTCTTATTGAGCTATTGGGTAGAATATTGTCTGAATGCGTTTCCTTTTATATTCATAACTGGAAAGGCTAGAGTTGAAAATTCAGGGAAGCGGCTTGATATATCCCTGAGAGAGAGTGATAACTCTGGAGACGGACTGTTTGATGCTCTGAATTTTAAAAGAAGCAAGCTATCTGTGGTTATAATCTCCAGGGCACTGTTGCCACACAGCACCTATTCCTTGCAAAATGCTCCCACTGGATTGCCAGATTGAATCCAGTGGAGGTTACTCGGTGGTGCTGCCCTATGGGTTGTGCCTTGTGCCTCGGCACTTGTCTTAACCTGGGTTTGCTTCTGTGTTTTCCTGACACATTAAACAGTATGTATATAACTTAGGATGCACAGTGCAAGCCTGTGAATGCTATGGGAACCAGTGATGTACTGCAGCGCTTGAACAATTGGGTTTGTGAAGGGGAGCTTCTTCTCAAACTGAATTGCATGCTGCGGGGCTTCCTTGTTTTGATTAACAATGGCACAGACTCTGCGATCCTCGTTTGCTGTATTTGCAAGTCCTCTTTAAATAATGCATCAAAGAGACATGTCAAGGTTTATAGTGAAATGCCTTCCCTGCCATTCACCCAAAGGCTTGTTTCAACCTCTGTCAGTGATCTTGCCCCAGTGACCATGTTCCCCTTCGCACCTTTCAGTGACAACTGATCCACCTTTGTTGCATCCGTATGTCTCTAATTTTAGCCTTGGCTTCTGTAAACAAGGAAAAGGTTCTTTCGCACTGAGGCAGAGGGACTGCAGCTGGCAGTCTGGCCGTGCTCATTCCCTTGGCTGGCAGGGAGCCCACACCAGAACTGTGTCAGGAATAATCAGCGTTAAGTCAGTGTCGGGAGGGGTGAGTGAGCATGCCCTGCAATTGAGACGGCGGCATCAGCAAAGACTGAGGAGGCGGGAGGATTGATAGGAATCCTGCCTTGGATGCAGCTCTGTGCATTAAATGGAGGGTGGAACGGCAAGGAGAGCCGCAGATACGGTAGAACAGTTTCATTTCTCTGTTTGTGTTCTTGACTTCCCAGGTCTCTGGCTGCCCAGTGGCGGTTTGTAAACAAATATGGCCTGAGCTGCAGGGGAAGGCAAATGCAGCATGCTCCACAAAAGGCCAGGGTTCTATTTGGAGAGTGCCTGCCTCCACTTTAAAGGCTGGGCTACACTGTACGCCTCTGGCAAGCGTACGGCATGGCACGAGCACGTGCGTCCCATGTGGTCTCTCGTCGGCTGACAGCGTTGGCCCGTCGGATAGCTACGTCCCCAGACGGGCAAAGTTGACCTCTGCTCGACTTTTGGCCGTTTCATGTACATGCAGCCAATCGGAGGCAGTGTTTTGTACTGTGGGGGGCGGGATGCGTTTCACGTGGTAGCCAATCACAGGGCAGATGTCAGAAACTTAATCATAAGCAAGTACTTTTGACAAGTTACTCACTGATCTCAGTCTCTGAATAATAAGAGACTCTTATTAATAAGCAGCCTGAGGAGGAGGAGGGGGGAGAAGGGGAAGGTACCATGATTTTTGATTGGGCAGTGATTTTCAAAACATGCTCTGGAATAGTGTGGCTTGGTTACGTCTCGGCATGGCTGCATCTCGGCAGAGCTAGACTCATACGGAACGTGAACGCATGCAGTGTAGCTCCGGCTTAACTTGTCCTCTGTTGCGTGCCAAGAGATGGAATTTTGGGAATGTAAATTCTAGCCTTGCATTTCCTACTCATGTTTCAAATAAGTTGGCAGTGCCAGTTGAAACCAAGATCCAGAGAGAAGGAACGCTGCTGCTGGAGTTTGGCTGGTGCCTCTTCAAAGTTTAAATAACGTGAGAAGAATCCTGTTAGATCAGGTCAGTTATCCATCTAGCCTGGCTTCCCACAGTGATGGGTCAGATGCCTCTTGGGGAACCCACAATCAGAACATGAACTCAATAGCCCCCGCTGTTGCTCCCTGGCAACAGATACTTGGTGGTATACTTATTATCTATGCTTTTTTTTTTTTTTTTTTGGAAGAATACATATTTAGAGAATCCAAGACTGAAGGATAAGGCATCCAGGAACGTATGCGTTATGTTTTATTACATGAAACATATGTAATATGTTCTCGCCTTTATAAAATTAGTGGCATACAATATAAAAAGGAATGAAAAATAAAACTAATACATTACCGCAATAAACATGCAGCCCAATCCTACTTAACTCCCCATGCAGTGGCGCCAATGTTTACTCCTCAGTAAAGGAACATTTGTTCCCTTGCCCCAGGGAAAGCCCCAGCTGCTGCCATGGGTCAACTCAGACCTGCGCCAGCGATATCGCTGGTGCAAGTCCATGTTGACCTGTGAAGGTGGATCAGGCCTGGGAAGAGGGATTAGGATTTAACGGACGCTGTTGCCACCGAACCCACCCCCTTCCCAGGCCCAATCCGCCCTCTGCCCCACCTCCTCCAGGTTCTGCCCACCCACTTCCTCCCTATCTCCCTCCCAACCCCTGCGTGGTCTTACCTGCACTGGCAGGCATCCTCGGTCCGTCTTTGCACGTGTGCTTCGCGTGCTTCGGCAGTGTTGCATTTGCGACAGCTTCAAAACGCATTATGCTGGTGGAACACGCTTTCCACCAGCATAAGGCACCCATAGGATTGGACTGTAAATTCTACAAATACTAAAAGAATAATCAACCGTGCATGTTAGACAAACTAGTGTCCCTTGCTGCTGTTCTTCTCCCCCCCCCCCATCACAAGTACCACTGTCTTTAAGATTAATGAGAAGGCAAATTCTAACAGTGCTGAGAATGGCTTCTTGTTTTCTTGATTTTTAAAACTCTTCTGAAGAACCTTCTTCCTCTAGCATCCTTGAAAACTTTGGCTGGCTTGGTCAAAATCTACAAATGCTGTACTGTAATGTTGATATAGAATCATAGAGTTGGAAGAGACCCACAAGGTCGTTTCTAGTCCAACTCCTTGTCTGTAGCAGGAAATCTGTCTAGATATAGAGCATCTCCAGCAGGTGCCTTTCGAGCCTCTGCTTGAAGATCTTCAGTGAGGGAGAATCCGCCACCTCCCTCAGCAATCTGTTCCACTTCTGAACCGCCCTTACCGTCAATAATTTCTTCCGGATATCCAACCGGAATCTCCTCACTTGCAGTTTGTACCCATTGGATCTAGTTCTACTCTTGAAGGCAGTTAAGAACAAATTTGTTGCTTCTTCCAGATGACAGCCCTTCAGGTATTTGAAGAGCGCTATCTTATCCCCTCTCAGCCTTCTCTTCTCCAAGCTAAACATACCAAGTATCTTCACTTGAACTACGTAAAATGTTTGGAGGATGGCAGCAGTTAGGACATTTCCTTGTACAGAGTCAGGCCATTGGTCCATCTAGCTCGGTATTGTCACGCTGATTGGTAGCTGCTCTCCGGTATTTCAAACAGGAATTTTTCTCTACCTTACATGGTGATGCCAGGGATTGAACTTGGGACCTTCTGGATGCAAAACGTGTGGTCTGCCACTGCGCTACAGTCCCTCCAAGTTCTGTTTTGAGTTAGGTACTTTTCTAAATGGGGTGGCTCTTCTTTCTTCTGATTAATGGGCTTGCCTGGGATTTGATCCCAGAACCTTGTGCCCCCATAATGACAACCGCATCCATAGACCAGCATGCATGGCCTCCAAGTTAGGTTTTTTAAAATATGTAACTAGAAGCAAGTCTGATAATGAATAGTTCAGACCTAATTGCATAAAGAAAGATTTGATCAAAGGTCTTTTTTCCCTCTTTCCCAATGTCTTTAAAGTAGCGAAGAAAGGACTCATGATACCCTTGCACTCATGATACCCTATTGGAAACCATCATTTGTGATTCAGGAGCCAGAGCATGGATAGGGCAAATGGAGAAGCAGCCCAACACCCATAGCTCTGTGATGCTCATCCCTACTAGCCTAGTATTGGCTACCCTGCACATGGCAGAATTCAACTTGTAACCAGCCTACAGTGCCGGGTCTCCTTTGAGAAACTGCTTCTTTGAGGGAGGAAAAATTATGCATCTCCACAGTCTCATTATCCTGGAGAAGCATGTCTGTGACAAAAAGGAGTTAGCGCTGCCTGGTATATAGTGCCGCAGTTTGCCACAGATCTGTAAGTGCAAAATGTAGAAGAAATCTGATGATCTGAGCTTTTGAAAACATTCCTTATTCTCAGGGCTAGAGACATATGTGAAAATATGGAGCAGGTATTTGCTGCGGGCTTTAGAGTTCAAGGGATGTCCTTTCGCTGATTTGCACGTTCATATGCATCTCCTTTTGATTCATCCCTATTGCACTCCAATTGAGCATCTCTCTTCCTTCCACTGCATTGCTTGGGAGGGATAAATAAATGCATTCCGTTCTACAGAAACGAAATATGCTTGGATCAAGTACGCAGATTAAATACAGCTATGCATGTACTGTATTGGTTTTTGCATAATATTTTGAGAGTTTTTAGTTGCTTTGTAGATTTGCAGCAAATCCAGAAAACACACGCCTGTGTGCCGTGTTGCCCCTTTTGTAAAATCTGTCGTGTGTGGGATCCACATGTTGGTGGCTTTCACTGCTGAATTCAGCGTTGCACTTCAACCTTCCATGGGGTTACATGCCCTCTTAACTTTGCTTTTTTTGGAACACGTTTTAAGTTCTAAATGTGCATTAAAAGAAGTAACTTTTCCACAGTCTGCTCGAACAGTCTGGGTGTAGACTCTGGGGCTGATTAAAAGAAATAGATTGGGTGGGGTATGGCACACCACCAGACCTTTTTGGTACACCTGATGGCAGGCTGTACACCAGTTACCTGATCTGTACCACTGCTATCGGCCAGTATTTATAAGCTCATTGATCATATAGTGATTACCTTAAAACCCCACTGGTAATTACGGCAATATAAAACTGATGCATTGTAGTGACTGAGAATGTGAGTTGTGTGCCAAGAAGTGTGTCCAGTTTATGGTGAAGGTAAGGATGCAGTTCTCCTTTCATCCTCTAGTAGCATTTTGTTGCTCTGCATTTTGTATGTGTGTTCTCTATATTCAGTTATAACCCCACTGGAACACAGTTTCCTTTTGTGTTCTGTATAGCACCTAGCATTAGGCATTAAGTAAAAGTGTGATTTTTAGAGGGTTCAAGGTTGTGGGGAGGTTCCATAGCTCAGTGGTAGGACACAGAATCTGTGTTGTTTAGTGTCTATAAATGCCATGCACATTGATAGCGCTAAATAAATAACAATCAGTGCAGAAAGTTGTATGAACAGGGCAGGTGCCTGGTTGTGCCGAAACCTGGGGTACTGGATGAATGCTCCTGGCTCCTCTTTCTGGTCTTTGGCTTACCAGGCTCAGGCTTGGGTTGGAGGGGTTAGTTCCTCCTTTCCTCACCCTTGGTGGGTGGAGGAAGAAGAGCTGCTGTTGGCTACCCTGACATGTTCCCTGTAGTCCCCTGGGAGCAAGCAGGATTGGCTAGTGTTGCAGGGAGGAAGCGAGACTCGCATGGGCCCCACTAGTCAACCCGGCTTGCTCCCAGGGTCTTGGAGCTGCTGCACACAGAGAGAGGAATATGTGGAGTTGCCCCGCAACGTATTTTCTTAAAACCAGTAGCTCTATACTGCTGTGACTCTCACAGCAGCTCCTAGGACAGATCTGTCCCCTTGTGGAGCCTGGCATGGCCCTGGTCCTGTTTCCAATGAGAAGGCACTTGTGGTGCTGCCCCTGCATGTGAGTAAATGAAATTGACCTGCAGAGTCAGACCATTCAGATCAGTATTGCTTTTGCTCTCCAGGATTTCAGGCTGGGACTTTTCCCAGCCCTACCTCAGAGATGGAACCTGGGACCTTTTTTACATGCAAAGCTGCTACTAAGCAGTTTCCATTCCTGGCATCTCCAGACAGAACTGGGAAAGGCCTCTATCTGAAATCCTGGCCAGCCACTGCCAGTCAGTGTAGAGTCTCTCTAGACAATATTTGCCCCAGATGGATGAACGTCCTGGTTCAGTAGAAGGGCAAGCTTTGTGTGTTCATGAGCTTGATATGTTGCTGCTCAGTTAACTTTTTGGTAGTCAGTTGCACCCGTATGTGTTCCTTCCAAATATATATAGTCCTCCTGGTTTGCTTTTCCACACTCTTTCTTGGGAGGCTTGGCCTCTTATGTTGTCCCTGTATAAAAGTAACCCTGTAGTTAACGGGGCAAGTACTGCTGTGTGCGGCTCTCATTGTCAGGCAGCAAGCAAGGGGTGGGCAGATGGCTCACACTGTCTGTGTTTAGGTTGCTTGGCTGTAAGCCAAACCCAATTGCTCATTTCTGTGTTTAAAAATATAAGTTTCAGATCTGGGGGGAAAAAACAGCTCGCAGCTGCAAGGTCTGTGGCAGTTGTTCTGGCTGATAAATATTTACAGTGTGGCGGAGGCTTTCCTCTCATGTATTTTGTGCTGTTAAATGTGCTCAGAGGGGAAAAAATGGGCAAGTCTCCAAATAGATTTTAAACAGACATGTCATATTTCGGAAGGCCATACGTGAGTTTCAGGAGTCTTACTTCCTTCCACTTCATCCCTCAAAGACTATATTTCTCCCCTGTTGTGCAACGTGTGTGCGTGTGTGTGTTTGGGATGGTGGGACAAAAGGCACAAGAAGAATGGTAAAAACACTTGCCCATGCTGGGATCCATGTATTTCATATAAAGAATTCCTAACTCTTCCGCTAGCTCTTTTGTGGGCACCATTTGCCTGCTAGCATTTTACTGTTCAGCTGGAAACTGTGCTAGCAGCTGAATACTGCATGCAAAACAGTCTGGCGCACAAGTTTAGGGACCCGTTAAATGATAATGCAGTATAACCTGTTAAAATAATATGTGGGCCTATGTAGAGCCCTGCTCTGCATCTTGTATACTGTAAATAAAAGGCTGGGGCCAGGAAATCGTAAACCTTAGATAGCTGCTTTATGTTTATACTGCCTTTTGCAGGCATTGCATTCAAGGCGGCTCACAACAAGTGGGATGTAAAAAGATATGAGTAACGTAGGACTGACTGCAGGTCTCTCTTTAAAGGGTCTCTTTGCCTAGCCCTAGCCAACATTTGGATCACCATCAGAAATCCTTCATGTTTTTTGCTCATCAAGTGACAGAGGGGGGAGTTCATGGGATGGAGACTTTTCAGTCATGGCACCACAGCTGTGGAATTCTTGCCCAAGAGCTGCCCACCTGACTCCGTTCCTGCTGATGTGGCGGGTACCTCTCTTCACCCTACTCCTTGGTCACTTAATAGCCACCCTAAAACTGCTGTATAATGCATGATAACACTCGGTCCAGAATGTCACGGTGTTGGAGAAGATGGATACGGCAGAGGCGTTGCTGTTTGTTCAACAGGTTAAATCATGTGGCAGTGCACATTAATACAAAAAAGACACACATCGGCATTCACAAGAACAAATTCTAGCACAACCTCCTTGTGTCTGCTCCTTCCTCAAACCAGTGTCTCATTTCAACTACAGACTCCTTCAAGCCTGTGTGTTAGGCTACAGGGAGTTTTTTTTCTTCCACAAAATTGCCACTGAGACTCATAGCCCAATCCTAACCAACTTTCCAGTGCTGATGCAGCTGCAATGCAGACCTGAGGTAAGAGAACAAGCCCTAAACCAGCCCTTAAACCAGTGTTTCCCAAACTTTTTTGACTTGTGGCTCCCTTGACCATTGCCGACCATTGGCTGCGGATCCCCATTATGTTGATGCCTGCCAATTGGCATTGCACTGTTTTCTGAGAGGATTCGGTGACACTCCGCGGCTCCCCTGACTGGTTTCCGCAAGTCCCCTAGGAGCCACGCCTCCCAGTTTGGGAACCACTGCCTTAAACCCTTGTTTGTCTCCGTTTTTCCCTTGCATACCTAGCTACAAAAACCTCATTTGTAGTCCGTGCAAGTCTAGATTAGCTGGTACACCTGCTGGAGTCTATTTATGGGACTACAGATATATACAGACCTGTGATCTCCTTCCTCCTCTTTTTTTATTGGACAACATCCTGCAAACTTTGCATCTTCTAGGATTTGGGGTTTTGAGAATCTCTTTCTAGATGAGTTATAAGATGAAAGGCCTTGACAGCTATTTCTGTGCTCATACCCTGGATTAAAACAGACGTGTTGGCGGAGGTCAGGACACACAGAGATGCCGATTGCTAAAACGAGAACTGACAGGCTTCTAGAAAGGAGGTCACAGGGACAGGGACAGGAATTAAGAAGCAGGGCATGTAGGAAAAACTCTTACCTATAAGCCTTTTGTAACCTGGCTCGTGCTTATTCAATCCGAAGATTGTATGGTGGTGTGTGTTATGCTTCATTCTAATCTTTGGATACAAGCCAAGGTAAAATAAATCGTTGCATGAATGAAAGTTCCTGCAAGTCTGCATGGGGGGGGGGGTTGCCAATGTCTCCCTTCTGTGACCTCTGTGCCACTTGGAAATTGGCTCCTGTGAATTGGAGCAGGATGGCATATGCCATATGGCATGCGAGGCTATAGCAGGAAGGGGGGGGGGTTGGTGAAAATTGCCATAAGCATGGCTTCTGAATGCATTTGCTAATCGGTGTCCTCTTGTTTAAGATGTTGGAAGAAATGGCACCTGTTCAATGATCTTGCAACTTCACATGATGCCTGGTGTTGCAGAATTGCTTGGTCAATGGGCTGCACTTCAAAGTTCTGGGCTTTGAAGCCCCCTCACAATGGCTGCTTTGCTTCCACACATCCACTCTGGCACTGCATGAAGGGGGCGAAAGCATGCTATGCTCCATGGCTAGACTGAGCAGTGTTGCATCTGCGAGGGGCCCAAGTAGCCATAAGCAGCATCCCCATGCTTGACATGAGTAGAAAACCCCTTGGGTGAAGGGGAATGGCCTTCCTGGTAGACGTCCCAGCCTGCTTTATATGGGAAGCAACATGCCAGAGCCTGGATGGCTTAAAGTGCCGTTCGTACTTTCAGAGGTGTTCTAACTGCTGATAGTAGATGCTGGATCAGGCCTTTGAGTCCTGCTTTCCTATTTCTTGGTGGCTTCTGGCTGGCTATTATCAGAAAATAGGGAGGCAGTGTGTGTTTTGTCTAATTAAATGCGAGAATTGTTTTATGTGATGACGTGTGGCCCAATATGACACAGGGAACAGTTCTGGACTTGGACTGGAGACGTGGGTTCAGATGTTTGTACAGCCAGGAAGCCCACTAAGTGGCCTTGAGCAAACGACTGCATCTACCTCGTAGAGGTGGCGTGAGGAGGAAGAGGGGTAGCCTCATTTAAACTGCCCTGTGAGCGCTTTGGAGGAATGTCCTAAAAACAAAGCTAATTTCAAGAGGCTTCATGTGATCACACCTGCAAAACTCTCTCACCTTCTTGCAAGAGTGACAAGGATGGCTTTTTAAAAGGATGTGTATTAAAACTGAGTGTGTGTGTGCTGCAAAGAAAATGTTGATAATGATGTGTGCTTAGAATGCAGTCTGCCAGGACAGAAATGCAGTTTGGCGGCAACAGGAAATGTCTCGATTCCATACATGTTTGTCATGGAGAAAAGAGAGGCTTGAGGCTAAAAAAAAATTGTTCTCTCCACCATGCTTAGAATTCTGGAAATGTCGGCTCTGCACCTGTTTACTGGTGCCTTGGAATATTTCACCCTTTCAAATGTGAAAGCTCAGTGAGGAAGAGCATTAGAAAATAGCTTGCAGCTATCTATCTAAATACAGTGGGGTGTGTGCACGCACTTGTATGGTGTTTCCCTCAATATGTACATGAAGTGGAAGTGATTAAATCTCTGGAAATTATGCATATACCGTATTGTCCCGAGTATAAGATGCACCTGATTATAAGACGCACCCTTAAAGTTTGGTGCTATTAAAAAAAATTAATTAAATCACTGGCATTAAATTGCAACAGCCTGATTATAAGACGCACCCCTAGTTTAAAAACTTAAATTAGGAGAAAAAAGTGAGTCTTATACTCAGACCAATACGGTAATTTAAAGTGTAATTGAGCTTCTGTTTCCTTAAGGCAGTGGTTCTCAGAAAAATTTCCCCGCGCCCCCCCGTCACCTGATTTTGGGGGCTGGCGCCCCCCCTTCGCGTCGCCCTCCGCACGCTCCGAGGCCGGCCCGGGAGCCGGCCTCGGAGCGTCCGGAACGGCCGGCGCTCCAGGGCCTTCTGAAGGCCCAAGCGTCAATCCGGGTATTTTTGATGTTTTCGCTCATGCGCAGACCCGTTTTCGTCTCTGCGCATGAGCGAAAACATCAAAAATACCCGGATTGACGCTTGGGCCTTCAGAAGGCCCTGGAGCGCCGGCCGTTCCGGACGCTCCGAGGCCGGCTCCTGGGCAGGCCTCGGAGCGTGCGGAGGGCGACTGTGGTGGTCGGGCCCCCCTTTGTGGGGCCTCGCGCCCCCCCTGGGGGGCGCGCCCCACTATTTGAGAACCGCTGCCTTAAGGCAAGATGCAATTCATGTACCCAGGGTTTCTAGACTGTAAGCGACAGCATTGAACTTTTGTGGCTGAATCTGTAAGATTAGACTACCTTTGGGATAGTTGTTTTCTTTTCTATGC
Source organism: Plestiodon gilberti rubricaudatus (assembly GCA_026170595.1). Taxonomy (NCBI): domain Eukaryota; kingdom Metazoa; phylum Chordata; class Lepidosauria; order Squamata; family Scincidae; genus Plestiodon; species Plestiodon gilberti. The sequence goes on from JANXHW010000005.1 coordinate 116,630,335, forward strand.
CTTTGTTGATCTACTGGCATTTGAGTGTGTGGCTATATTAAGAAACTAAAGCTGTTGGTACCTGTAACATTACTCTCTAGACAGATTGTGGAGATACTTCTATTGAGGTCAGATAGTGGTGTTGGAATGAAATGCCTCGTAGACTTTTATTTTTTTCAGCTATTTTCAAGAGCAGGCAGGTATATCTGCCTAAGCACCAAAGCAAAGCACTCAGTGGTCTCAATTTTAAAATAATTGTGTGATCTCTGCAAACCGTATTAAACGCTAGACAAGTCTGTTGAAGACTGAAAAGCTTATTGTAATTGTGGAATTAATATCCATCATTTTAATGGCCCATTGCCAATTAGAATTTTCTTCAGGCATTTGCCTGGTTCTTGGACCATTTCAGAACTGCAAACTCCTGCGTTCTTGTGATCTGAATGCATATTCCACAGCAAAATGATTAATAATCCAGTAGACTTGCATTTCCCTAAAACAGAGTTCTGAAGGTCTTAATGAGGGAAAATATTTGGGTAACTTGTTCCTGAAGGCATTTGTCAGTGTTGGCTGTGGGTGCTTCAGTTCGGTGTAGAAGCTAATCAAAGCAGAATGGCTTTCAGTAATGAGATCTGGGAGGCAGCATACTGCCATTTTAGTCAGTTGTTGTAACACCATTAGATTACTGTTGGTGTTTTCATTTCTGTCACCAGTGCAAGTTTATCATTTTGTGTTTTGAACCTGCCCTGCCATCTTGAGGGAGAGAGAGAGTGATTAAACCCGAAATGTACTAAGAATAGCTTGACCTGTCAATTGGCTTGTCTGGCTTTTAGCCAATTATACTGCATTTTAAATGTAAATACATTCACACATTGCAAAACCTTGGTGAAGTAGCCTTTCTGAGGATTCGAAAGAAAGGAGACAATTTTCTTTTTAAAGCATGAGAGGCTTTAAAATTCAGCAAATGTAAAGGCAATGCCACACTTCACAAGGCAAACCCAATTGCTGGGTCTGCTGGCGTTTCCTACAGCTCACTTGATAAAGTGTGGGCAACATACGTGTATCTTTTAATGCTCATGTACATGTGTCTTTAATGCTCATGTACATGTATCCGGAGTTTTTGTGACACATAAAGGGAGAAGCAGGATCATGGGGGTAGTCATTGTCGCCAGGATGGTGTAGTGGTTTGGGAGTCGGACTTAGACCTGGAAGATCCAGGTTCAAATCCCCGCTCAGCCACGAAGCTTCCTGGGTGACCTTGGGCCAGTCACAATCTCTCAGCCCCACCTACCTCACAGGGTTGTTGTGAGGACAAAAGGAGGGGAGGAAATATGTACACCACTCTGAGCTCCTTGGAAGAAGGGCGGTATAACGGCTCGGGTCCAGGGTATTTGAGGAACCGCCTCCTTCCTTATAATCCGACCCGTACTCTGAGGTCATCAGGGGGGGCCCTGTTAACCGTGCCGCCATTGACGGAGGTGAGGAGGATGGCGGCGCGGAATAGGGCCTTCCCGGCTGTGGCGCCCAAATTGTGGAATTCCCTCCCCCTGGAATTAAGAATGGCTCCCTCTTTAGAGACCTTTCGGCGGGGCCTTAAGACGTTTTTATTTAGGTTAGCTTTCGATGTCTGACATGGTGGCTTTTTAACAAATGGCTTTTAACAAATGTAAATACAGGTGACCCACTGGGGTTGTTTGTTTTAATTGTTTTAATTATGTGTTAATTATTTTAATGTACATGTTTATTTTAATGTTGTAAGCCACCTTGAGTGCCCTCGCTGGGAGAAAGGCGGGATAAAAATTCTTTAAATAAATAAAATAAATAAATATAAAAATGTGAAAAATAAATTAATAAATAAAAAATAAACGTGTGCACATTCAGTTGAAGGTCTGCATGGTGTGCACATCACACTGTGTGAATTCATTCACCCTGGGTATCTCATGAGAAAAGGGTTTGGGAATCCAGGATTCCAAGGTGTGTGTATGCAGGCTATATAGACAATTGTGATGTTGTCGCTTTACGGGTTGGCTGCAGGAAAAAGATGAGAAGCATTAGGCTACACAGTAGTTAAGCTGGCCATGTAAAGAGTAGAGCAACGCTGCCTCCTTCAGAGGAAGGTCATAGCTCAGCAGTAGAGCACATGCACATGCTTTGTATGCAGAAGGTTCTAGGTCCCCAATTCTGGAAAATGGCAGTGCTCTGCCCCTGTGGCTTCTAAGATGTCACCAAATGTTGCCCACAGACTTCCATGCCTGTCTTTGCTGCTCTTAGAAATGCGTGCATGAGAGTAAATCTGAGAATCTCAGGATGCTGAATTCTGGGGCACATTTGTTGTTGTTGTTCAGTCGTTAAGTCGTGTCCGACCCTTCGTGATCCCATGAACCATATCCCGCCAGGCCTTCCTGTCCTCCACTATCTTCCTGAGTTCGTTGCATTTTCATGTTCGTTGCATCTGGGGCACATACAGCTGTTTTATTTTCAAATAAATATACAGTACATAGTTGGATCATTTGGTCCATCTTACCTGGCGGTGGCAGCTCAGCAGAATTTTGGGCAGGGGTCTTTCCCAGCCATGCCATCGGAACATTTTAACCACAGGTGTCAGAGTTTGAACCTGCATGCACTGAAAAATGAACATGCACTCCGCTACAGGTCTACGGCCCCTGAGCTGTGTATTCTGAGTCTAGTTGCTATTTTCTGTGCAGTCATGGTGCAGCTGTGGAATACACAAGCCACACTTGTGTATATGTTATAAATATATTTGTAGTCCACCTAAGAGGACCTGGAAACCTACTTTTACATTCTCTTTCTCTTTGCAAACTTGGCAGTGTTTCAAATAATTCAAAAGAGGAAACTTACGTGAACTCTGGACTGCCTTTCTTAATACTGTACATCTGCTACATAGAGCAAGTGGAAGATAACCACCACCAGTATTTATATATACCGCCTTTTCTTGGTAATCTGATTTTTCCTCTGACTTCAATTCAAAGGCAGTTTACATAGGCAGGCTTTCTAAACCCCAAGGTTTTTTTTTTTTACAGTAATACAAATGTTCTAGTCTTGCATAGAACCCTTCATTCTAGGTGGTTTCCTTCATAGTCCAGCCTCTCTCTGGCATTCGCCTCCCACGCATTAACTGACAGGCAGCCCTGACTTCCACTCAGAGTGCCATGTGCAGCTTCTCTCTCTCTCACACACAGAGGCTCTGCAGCATGTCAGCGGCTTGTTGACAGCTCTCCGACAGCACATGGATGCTTCCGGGCATCTCGAACTGCCATCCTGGTTCTGATCTTTCCTGACCTTGTGGCACCCTTCCTCATGCCCCTCTCTTATCCTTCTCCTCACTCATGAATCCACTGCTTTCCCTTCACTCTGCTTACCCATTGATTTTGTTCAGTTAGTACAACAATACAATGCTGTGTAAAAAAAACAAAGGCCTAAATAAACAATTAGTAATTAAAAACAATGGTAATCCTTCCTCTCTTCCAGGATCTCAAGGTAGCGTAAATGGGGTTCTTATTTTATCCTCAACTTAATCTTTGTACTAGGTGAGGTAGGCTAACCGTGCAATCCTATGCATGTTTACTCAGAAGTCCTTTTCCGCTCAATGAGGCTTACCTCCAGGAAAGTGTGCATCGGATGGCAGCCTTAGAAAGAGTGTGTCAGGATTCTCATTCGTGGAGTGACAATCCGATGAGCTTCATGGTTGAGCACAAATCTAAACCTGCATGTCTCAAATTCAACAGTCTTATCCACTGTGTCACACTGTCTCTCTGTACATTTCATATACTGAATGTGATTTGAATTCTTAATTCATGCTTATCGCCTGCCTGCATTAATGGAAGTAACTACACAGTTTTAGAGCTGCTGATGTTCTATTACTAGCATAACATTTTAAGAGATACTAGTGAACTTGAGAAAATCAATGTTGCCCATATTATATGAACTTAATGCATTTTACAAAAACCCAGAGGCGTCGGCTGATATGGGGCGGTGGGCCCCAGGGCGTTAGGGCGGAGAGGCTCTGGGAGGGGCGGAGAGGCTCGGGAGTGGGGCGCGGGAATCCTTAAATTTGAATGTTTTTTCGCGGTTTTTCCGCAAATTTAAAGTGTAAAACAGGGATTTTCAAAGGATTTTCAAAGCGTGTGTGTGCTTTGCGGCCACTTATCTGATCTCCAGGACATTCCTCCAGCAGGCTGGCAGCAGCAGCGACGATCGCAAACCTTCCGGACTCGGAGTTTGCTTGCGCATGCCCAGTCCGTCCTTGCTAGCTCCCTGGGTTTGCGCATGCGTAAACTCTGGAAACTCCTGCGCCAGGGCACACAGCCTCTCCCTGCTCCGGGCACAGGAGTTTCCGGAGTTTACGCATGCGCAAACCCAGGGAGCTAGCAAGGACGGACTGGGCATGCGCAAGCAAACTCCGAGTCCGGAAGGTTTGCGATCGTCGCTGCTGCTGCCAGCCTGCTGGAGGAATGTCCTGGAGATCAGATAAGTGGCCGCAAAGCACACACACGCTTTGAAAATCCTTTGAAAATCCCTGTTTTACACTTTAAATTTGCGGAAAAACCGCGAAAAAACTTTTTAAAAACCCGAAAACTCATTATGCAAATTACTTACTTAATTTGCATAATGGGGCGGCGGGCTTTTCCGCCCCAGTTGCTGGGGAGCCTGGCTACCCCACTGCAAAAACCACATGTAAGGCAAAAACTCATAGCCGAAAGTGTTTTCCCATAGGATCCCATGTTAAAATTTCTAATTAGTTAGTTCTAGAGCTCAAAAATTCACCTCCAGCATCCAAACATTGATCCAAATACAGCACAGAACAATACCTAATTACACTGGTCAACACACTTTTTCTGGCATAAGGTATTCCAATGGTTTTAATGTAATTTTGGGGCGCTGATTCCAAATCTGGCATCAGTTTTTGTCTATCACACCAGGTTTTTGAGAGATCAAATATTGCATTTGATAAAATCAATGAAAAACAGCAAATTTATGCTCATCATATCATTGATGTCGTACTTTAAAGTAGGCAAGACAAACCTTCTTGACAAAGGTATTGATGTTGCGCCTTTAATCCTGCAAAGTGCACAGATGTAGCAGAAGATATCTGGGTCATTACTGCATTTCCTTCTTTCGGATGTTGTAGCCCAGGGGTTCTCAACCTTTGGAGGCCCAGGTACCCCCTTATCACGGTCCAATTTTCTGAAGTACCCTCTGCTAATTAACTGCTAATTAATTGGATTAATCAATTAATTAGGTAATTAATTGTTAAGTAAAAAGTACTAAAACAATTTTAAATGTGAAAAAGTCTTGGTTAACTGAGTGAGTGTGAGTGTGAGTGTGAGTGTGAGTGTGAGTGTGAGTGTGAGTGTGAGATGCATGCAAGAATCTCTTTTTTTCTCCAAGTCGCACTTCCCAAAATCAGCCCCACCCCACCAAAGTTCATTTTCCAAATTACAAAAATAAGCCCCAAATCAAAATCAGAGGGACAGAAGGGCTCCGAAAATAATTACAATTTAAAATCAAGGGACAGGGCTTGGCGTACCCCCAGCAAGAGGTCCACATACCCCTAGGGGTACCCGTACCACAGGTTGAGAACCCCTGTTGTAGCTATTGTTAGATCACACCCTGCAGAAGGAAAATATTAAATAAATGTGGGTATCTACATAAAATGATATTATAAACACACTATTTTATTTATTTATTTATTTATTTGCAGTATTTTTATCCCGCCTTTCTCCCCAAAGGGACCCAAGTAGCTTACAACAAAAAAGAAAATACGATACAAAAAATACAATACAAAAATAACCACATTTTAAAAACAGTAAAAAAAATTAATGAAAATTGATAAAAACAATATCTAAAAATCGATTAAAAAGATCATAGCACAATAAAACAGGAGCATAAAATCCTAAAAATACAGCACCATATTTTAACACTAAAGCAGTCACGGACTCGCAACAACTTGCAATCATAGGTGACAAAGAGTTACTTTCGGGTAAAATCAATGAAAATGGGGTATGCCGATAGCCTAAAAATGAGATGTGATAGAGCAAATCTGAGATCAGATTTGGAATCAGCACCCTGAAATTAGTCTAAAACAGCTGCGAAAGTCCAGGCCAGAAAAAATTATATATATATAATTTGTAGACCAGTGTTATGAAAATAATACAATTCTATTCAACTATTTGTGTTTTGTCTCCAAATGATGTCCATGGATTCAGAGGAAGAAGGCAGTTGATGGCTAGAAGTAGATAGTTGAGGAGAGAGAGTGGAGTAGATTCCTTAGGATGAAAAACTTGTCCGTTGTTCGTGTTTTGCTGCTCCAAGAGTTCTTGGACAGCCAAGGATATCATGCATATTTGAAACTAGGGCTTCCTTGAGTCGCATCTGGATCACTGTCTTCCACTATCTCGCACACCTGATTAGCCAAGGCGAACGATTATGACAATTTTTCTGTGTCAAGTGTCTACTTCTGCCATATCCTCCTTGACATTCTCTTGTATCAACTGCATCAGTTCTTCATTTGTTAGTTCGTCTCATGAGAAGCAAAAACTTCCTTAGCCTCTTTGAAGCCTGCTTGATTTGCAAGCTGCACAGTTGTCTTGCCAAGTCTCTGCAAGCACATCCTGGAAACTATTGCATTTGTACAGTAGGCCACTCTGGACAGCAGATTTTTCCAAACTACATTGCAACGTTGTTGAGTGACCTTCTTCCAAGCAATATCAATATTGTCAATAGCCATTTTAATGTTCTTCTAGAAGTCCTTGATTGTTGAGTCTTTGTTGTTATCCAACCCTGTGACAATATATACCGTGTCACTTGCTGCCGGAATCAAGATTGCAAGCCGGAATCAAGATTGCCGGGAGAAATATCAACAACCTCAGATATGCAGACGATACCACCCTAATGGCAGAAAGTGAAGAAGAACTAAAGAGCCTCTTGATGAGAGTGAAAGAGGAGAGTGCAAAAGTTGGCTTGAAACTCAACATTAATAAAACTAAGATCACGGCATCTGGGCCCATCAATTCCTGGCAAATAGAAGGGGCAGAAATGGAAGCAGTAACAGATTTTACTTTTCTGGGCTCCAAGATCACTGCAGATGGAGACAGCAGCCATGAAATTAAAAGACGCTTACTCCTTGGAAGGAAAGCTATGGCAAACTTAGACAGCATAATAAAAAGCAGAGATATCACCATGCCAACAAAAGTTCGTATAGTCAGGGCGATGGTGTTCCCAGTAGCAATGTATGGTTGCGAGAGTTGGACCATAAGGAAGGCTGAGCGCCGAAGAATAGATGCTTTTGAACTGTGGTGCTGGAGAAGACTCCTGAGAGTCCCTTGGACTGCTAGGAGATCAAATCAGTCAATTCTAAATGAAATCAAGCCTGACTGTTCCCTGGAAGGACAGGTACTAAGGCTGAAACTCAAATATTTTGGCCACCTAATGCGAAGAGAGGACTCTCTGGAGAAGACTCTGATGCTGGGAAAGATTGAAGGCAAAAGGAGAAGGGGAAGGCCAAGGATGAGATGGTTAGACAGCATCATCGATGCAACAAACATGAATATGAGCGAACTCAGGAAGATAGTGGAGGACAGGAAGGCCTGGCGGGATATGGTTCATGGGATCACGAAGGGTCGGACACGACTTAACGACTGAACAACAACAACAACACTTGCTGCATGTAACAGACAGTAGCAATGACACCTTGATCCATGGGTTGGAGGACTGAGGTGGTACCGGGGGGGGGGGGGGGGGCGGCAAAAAAAACCTCTCATATTTGGTGCCACATCTTTGATAGTCCTAGGATTTACCAGGTGCGTTACCCAAAACCAAATTGCTTTGTTATTGAGGTTATTCTTGGCCCAATGTTCACCAGTGAGTCAAGGGAGGTATTCTTTAATGTAGGAACATCTCCGTAGTTACTCAAGCCGCTTTGTTCCAATACCAAAGGGCAGGTAATTTGGTTTTCAAAATACCTCCTGAGTACTTGAGGGTTTTGTGAATGGTACACAGAGTGGTTTCAGATTGAAATCACTTTCAGGATTGGCACCAAGAAGAAGAGAGATGCATTCCTTTGATACTTTAAACCCAGGTGAAAAATAAATGCACAAGAAGGTATTTTCTTCCAGAAAAGTCCTGTTTCATCGGTATTGAAGATCTTCTTTGGTAAATAGTCTCCTTCCTCCATAATTTCTTGAAGCACAGCAGGGAAAGGAGTCACTGCTGGCAGCAGTCTGCTGCAATATCAGCACTTTTTGCCTGTCACTTTCACATTGTGTAAATTGGCACACTTCTTGTATTGCTCACAGCGATAGCTTGCTTTAAATTCCATGTCAGGAACTTCTTCCACGGCTGCCACCTTCAAGTCTTGAAACAAAGAAATAACCTTTTCTTGGGTACTGTTAAAGGGTAAGTGTGTCTTACGGATGTGGTTATCTATCCAAAGTGTAAGAAGCCTCACTACCTGCTCTAACTTTAATTCTCATAATCTTGTTACACACTCCAAACGCACACTTCCAACACTTGATTGTGCAGTGTGCTTTAGTTTACCGTGTTGCAGAAAGATTGTTCTGACCGTTGACAAAGACAAGTTCATGTCAAGATACTCGCATGCATGGATGAGTGAGTAGGCAGACGTAGTGCTCCAAGGAGGGGGAGGGGTTAGGAGGAGGGCCTGGCAAGGCTGAGGCAACTGGGCAAACTTTCTGTGCTTCATGGTAAAAACCTGCCCTTTTTCCTGTCGTATCTTCTCCAGTATGAGATTCCGGCAGCACTTTACAAGTGGAAATCGTGTGTAAGTGGAAAAATATGCTCATGTACTGGGGAAAAAAAAGAAGAATTTGTACACCTTATTGTAGGGAAATCTTGTAAAACAATTGCTTGTATAATGAGGGGTAACTGTATCTAGTTGCACAATTATTACTTTAACTGTTGGACTAGGAATGAGTTTCTTGATTTTAATCTCCTCTTATATAAAGAGCCAGTGATATAAAACCAGCAAACCATGGTTTGTAGGATCAGGAACACGAGCTGGAAGAGGACAGAGCCTACACAGTCTCTCTTTCTCCCTTTCTTCTACCTGCTTTCCACTTTTGTCTGAACTTGGAACCTACGGATTAACTGAAGGAAGCCACACTTCTTGATTTGGATGACCCACAGAACTGTCTGTTAACAAGGGAGGGTTCCTCCATCACAGCTCTGTCCCTGAGTGAAGGAGTAGAGAGGAAGAGGAGCAGGAGGGAACATGGAGGGGGACGATGACACTCAGTGTTCCTTCATGTTCCAATCAACCATGGTTGACTGCAGGTTAAAAAGTTTGCGAAACACTGGTGTATCCAATGCAGCATCTAAAAGTAGGGCCAAGCCAAAATGGCGCCATCCTAAAACAGGCCATCGACAAGAAATGGTGAATTGTGGGGCTGTTTTGGCCCCATTTTGCCTCATAACATTTCAATCGAAATGTTATCAAAGGATTTCAGCTCGGCTTCCTCTAAAAAATGGGCAGATCAAGGTCTTCACCAGGCACCTAAAAGGCGCCAGGTGAGTTGCCCTGGGGAGACCATTCCACAGTTGGGATTGCCACAAACATTACATGGTGGTCACATGATGAGGCAGTGACATTTGAACTGTCCCTTGGTGGTGGTCAGTACTGTATATTGACACAGAGAAACCACAGCCCATTTGAAACATTGACATAAGTGCTTTTGAAGTGAGGTTTTTTATTTTTTGGGTAAGAGCATTAAAAGCCACAACAATAAAACCATATATTCATTTCAGTCAGGCTTTTGCAGGAGAATGGCCTGGAGGACTAACCTCTGTGTGTGTGTGTGTGTGTGTGTGTGTGTGTGTGTGTGTGTGTGTGTGTGTGTGGTCGGTCTAACATTCATTGTCCCATCCTTTTTGCCCTCTGTAGAGGAAAATATCATTACTTCATGCTGCGTATGTGTGTTTTGTTTTAACCATGTGTGTTCGTGCGCATTTTCTGTTCCTTTTGTTCACACGTGCTTTTTGTTTTCTGTTATGTTATGTAGTCTTATACCAGTGGCTAGAAGCAGATCGCCATGGCAAGAGCTCAGATACTACCAACAGAACATCAGGTAAATAAATAAAAAATAAAAGGGGGGCACCACTTACTAATTAAAACTCCAGACTGTCTGTACCCTCTTCCATCTTGTGGTTTCTCTTTAAATCATTGAATGGTTAACTAAATATTTAAACATTTAAATCAGTACTTATAGTCCTTTCCCCCCACCTAGTTTGCATGGCAAATGTGATAATCAGTTGGAAGAGGCTTTTTCACTTAAATCAATTAATAGAACAAAAGATACTAAAGCCACTCCAGTTTCTGTGACTCGCCCCTCCCTGCTAAATGCACACAAGAGATTGTCTCTCAAGTACTAAAACACACTTCATGAGTCATTCTGTTACATTAAATAGACCAGGGTTTCTCAACCTTTGTCCCCAATGTACCACTTCTCCTAGTCTTATTATCTTAAGTACCACCGGAAGTAACTAGTGATGATGTCATTGCGAGTTACTTCCATGTTGGGAGGCCAGGCGCAACACTACAAACAGCTGTAAGAGGCTCAGAGTGAGCAGGTGGGCTTTCTCAAGTGCGTGAAAACCGTGTGCTGGAGCTCTGTCCACCGAACTGAGCCTCTTACTGCTGTTCGTAGCATTGCGTCGTGGTCTCATTGCCAGACGTGGTGTCCGCTGGGAGCCATGCGTGACACTAGACAACAGCTCAAGTACCACTGGTGGTACACATACCACTGGTTGAGAAACACTAAAATAGACTTTCATTGTGCTTAGTTGCATGCCTGTTTGGGCCATAGGAATTTTAGCTGGGGTTCAGCTGCAGTAATTTTTGGAGCATCTGATTCCCACAAGCCTCATGGCAGCTAGGCTGAATCCTCTTCCTGCACTGATCCCCTAACAGTCCACCACACAGACTGCAGAATCAGCTCAAGCAACGAAGTATGTTTTCATTTATTTAGAATATTTGTAATATGCCTGTTGATTTAAAGTTGCCAAGGTGGCTAGCAAGACTAAAGCAGTACAAACCATGCTCATTACAAATGGAAAAAATCATGCCCTTTACTAATTAGCAGCAACAAGAATCCTAACAGAAATTAGGATGTTAATCAGAGAGCAACCCAAAGCCCTTTGGGAGAGAACCAGCATTACCGGGCATCTAAGAAATGCAGGGAAACGTTGTGTAAAACCCAGTGGCATACCTAGGGCATTTGACACTGGGGTAGGCTGTTCAAAGCCGTTGGTAGACCTGGCCTTCGCTGGGGATCTCAAGGCAGATGCCGTTGGTAGACCTGGCTTCTGCCTTGAGGGGGATCTCAAGGCAGAGGCCATTGGTAGACCTGGCCTCTGCCTTGAGATCCCCTGGGGAATGCCATGTGTACCGGCCGTTCAGTGGCACATTTGACACCTGGGGCGGACTGCCCCCTGCCCCACTCTTGGTATGCCACTGGTGAAACCTAGTAGAAACTGACTGTGCTCAAAGCTACTAATCCAGATTGGCTGCTGTCGGAACTTGAGTTTGTAGTTGGTTCTGGATCCCAGGCAAGGATTCTGACTGGGGCACATCGAGCAGGAATTTAACCTGTGCCACCACGGTCGCAATATGAAATACATCCCATAGAGGGAGCTGATTTATACCAGATTCCCTGAAGACTGTTCTAGGCCACACTCTAACTATGGTATAGTTCAGTTGTTGCAGAACTAGAGGCCTGAATAGATGTCCTTTGTAGAGTTTGATCTTTAATACTTTTGTTTTTAAACCTTCTGAGGTTTGGTGATTGAAAGCAAGCATTGCTTCTTGAAACAATAGCTGAATCTTGCAATATGAGATGACCAGCTAAACCCCCAAGAAGTCTCTTGAATATTGGTGTCTGTAGAAAGCATCCAAGTCAAGGTTTATTTATTTATTTACAGTATTTCTATCCCGCCTTTCTCGCCGAAGGGACCCAAGGCGGCTAACAGCAAAAAGAGAAATACATACAAAAAACACAATATAGAAACAATCACAGTTTAAAACAGTAACAACAATTAATAAAAATTAATAAAAACAATATCTAAAAATTGATTAAAAAGATCATGGCTACAATTAAAACAGGAGCATAAAAACAGCAGCACCCCCCACCTGTACCAGCGAGATGTTAAAAAAGAAAAGGCAGGTTGCTTTGTGGCCTGACCACTGAAGGGTCAGCGAACCCTTGCTGTGGTTCTCTCCTGCCGCAGAATTGCCTTTTGCCCCCTTTTAACTTCCTTGCTAGGTCTTGCCTCCATAGAATTGACAGAAGCAGGGTCTGACAGGCATGTGGACGTGCCTATCTCATGCCAGTGGACTGTTGTAACATCTGTGTGTGATTTACGAAGTGCAGTTGTATGTGGTTATCTACCAGCAGGCAATGAGCAAAAGTCACCTTGCAATAAACAGGGGGAAACCCCCAAGGATTCACATGTAAGAACTGTTAATCCAAATATTGCGGTAACTCTGAGTTCTAGCATTCTATTCTGTGTAGTCCAAAAATCTAAGGGACAAAAGGACAAATTCACTTGGAGAAAAGAAGTTTGCTATGAAATGGGGAATCAGTTTAATGAGTAACCAGAATTGGCAGCTTACAAAGATGGCTGCCATAACATACAAGTGCTGTAGATTCTCCTTCTGGCAATGTGGTAGAGTTTTTTTTTCTTTTTCAAATGCAATACAGTATGTGGCAACATGCACAATAGAATTTGTTATTAACTGTAAAGCAATAACATCTGAGGCTGGAGATAAGTGGACTGAGAAGCCTTTGCCATGTTAATCAGGATCCTGTTCTTGCAGCATTAAAATGCTCCAGGTTTTCTTGAGTAATTTTTCTAAACCCTTTTATTGAGGGGAGAAGTCCTGAAAATATATATTGTGGATAACAGCTTTAAAACTGTATTTGTTCCTGATCTACCGTAAGAAGTCTGCATTAGATACTGACATTTTAGTTAACAGCTTAATGGAAACAGTGCTCCAAATAGAGTGGAGATGTGTTCATTTAAAAGCAGCATCCATCTCTCGTATCTTACACTTATGTCTGGGGTTGGATCCGACACCACAGGAGGAGGCTGCCTTCTTCAGCCCTGTCCAAAGCCGGGCAGAAGCAACCCTGACGGGATAAGGGGAAGTAACAGAAGCCTCCTGGGACAATCCCCGTGACTTGCAGTGAACAAAGATAGCAGCCCCATTGCAGCCAGCCAGGATGCCTAATCAGAATATTGCAGGAGGGATGGAGATGGAGGGAGGAGACCTGCATATTGGGTGGCAGAGTTCAAAGCTCATGGGATGAGGCAGGCCAGACTTCAAGGCTGAGGGACCTTATCCACTGTCCACCCACACAGAGAGAGCCAGCCAGGGAAGTGGCCCAAGCCAGGCTGGAGGAGGCGGAAGCGGATGGCTGATCAACCTCCCCTTCAGGACCCTGAAGCCAAGCAGGGAGGCAACCTGTGTCTTGTCCCTGCCAGCCTCCCTCTTCCGTGGTCACTTTTCCTTTTGCTTCCAGCCAGCATCGAGCCCCCCCAAAGACAAACTGTTTCCCAAACCCCAGGAGCTTCACTGCACTTGATGTTGAAAGCAGCGGTGGTTCTCCAGCATCACAGGTGTTACAACTTGTAAACCTGAATTACACTGGCAAACCACAGAAGGGAACTAGCTGATCATAAATGCAGACTTCCTGCATAATGCCGGTTGCGCTAAACCAGTGGTTCTCAAACCTTTTGGTGGTCTCCAGAGCCTTTTACACTCCTAAAAGGAGTCTGGAGGGGGGCACTGGTGCATGTGCGGAGTCTCGGGGAGCCACAGAGCGCTGGTGCATGCATGGAGTGGTCTGGCGCTGACTACTGGCGAAGAGACGGAACAGGAGGAGAATGAGGAAAGAGAGCCATGAACAGGAGAGTTGGGAGGGAGGGATGAACAAACCGAGTAGGGAGCAGATAGCAGCCACTTATGCTGTGTTTGTGGAACCCCTGAAAGGGTCTTGGGGAACCCCAGGGTTCCTAGGAGCACACGTTGAGAAACGCTGCACATAAACGTTCACCGATACCATGAATTATAGCAAAACTTTCATTTGACCTGTTGCACTTCATAAGGTATTTGGTGTAATACTATTTTCCTAGAACTTTAAATTATTTTGATGCCATTATCAGTTGTTTGGGTTGACCTGATCAAGCTGTGCTTTTCTTATGTATTTTAAGAATGGAATGTGTGAATGTGGCAGACTTGTTCATGTGTCCTGTGTTTGACAGGAAGTGAATTGACTGTGGCTCCTTGTCAGGCGCATACTTAGGGGTGAAACTGGGTTTGCTGTTGCATAATGTGTGAAATAGCTCTAGATATGTACCCTTAGTAGCAGAATCATGCTGCTACCACATCACTTGCAAATATGCAGGCTCCTGTGTGCAAGTGTTGGACTGTGCATTCAGTGTACTGGGAATGGTCAGCATTCATTGAATTTTGATGATTTGAGGCGACATCACCAGTGGTGTCACTCAGGGGGCGTGGACCGCATTGGGTGACACCCTTGGTGGGGGGACACCACTAGTGGCCAAAATTGTGGAAACCTTGTATTTATGAATAATACCATCAGAAAGGTAGTTTAATGCAGAATGAAATGAAACAAACCATGTTGAATTATCTATATTCTATCAAACGTTAGGGCCAAATAAATGGAAAAAGAAAACACAACTGCTTTAACAAAAAGTGGATTTCCTTAACTCAAAGCTGAGCAATGAGACTGTTCTGAGAGCCAATGAGGAGGTGTTATGACACAACACAGAGCCAATAAGGTGTTAGTATGAGTCAGCTCTCGTTTCTGTGTATCAGAGCTAATATTAGAACTCTTATTCAGTTGTGTGAGTGTCATCAAGCTGGCCACTGTTTTTTATGTCGGTTACTGATTTGTTAGGTGACCTGTACTGTTTTAAATTAAAGTTAATGGGGGCAGCACCATGAGTTACTGCACTGGCTAACACCATCCCTAGTGACACCACTGGGGTGACGTGATGCGCTCTAGTACCAGGTGATACAAAGCCTAGTGGATATCACAAGTTGGGTTAGGTCCACAATTTGTGACCCACCAAGGCAAATGCAGCCCCTCCAGACATATCTTGTGGCACTCCAGATGCTTGGAAAACATCCTTCTCACTGCAACCCCAGGCAGACAGCAGAAAGAGGAAAACACCTGAGCTCCTGGTGGTGCTCTGCCTTGGCACTGGCGAGTCATAAATTGTGCAGGTGTTCTTTTCTTTGTGTGCAAGAGGATTGTTAAATACAGGGAGAAGATGAACAAGCAAAAGCTTTTTTTGAAAACTTTTTTTTGAAATATGCAGTTCTTTGCCACCAAGAAAACTTGCATTTATACTTAAACATGGAAATGCATGTATACTTTCCTCCCTACAATAGATGGGGGACATGGCTGGCTGGAGCTTACACAAATATGATGCTTTCCAGTATTAGTCGTTGGAATTTCAAAATATTGGCTGGAGCCCAGTATACAGTATGTACTATGCAGATAAGCCTACATAATTGTGCAACTATGCTCTACCTGCCATATCATGGAATAATCTATACAATTCACTGTGGTCTTTAGATGTGTCTTTATACCAGCAATGTGCAAAGTATTTTACCAAAGTCTTGTATATGTTGCTGTGTGAAATATTGTGTAGTCTATTTTTGCAGCTGCTTTTCTAGACTGTATTCAGGATTTTAAAGACAAATGAGACTGAGTAGAAACCTATAAGTATACAGGTGGGCCCCCATATCCACTGATTTGCTATCCACGGTTTCAGTTATCCACGGATCATGGGGACCCCCCCAGGCTTTTACTTTTTTCCCAGTAAGCTTCGTTTCTTCCTTAAAGAAACAGGAGAAGCAGCCTCTGGCTGCTTATTACAGGCAAGTAGAACAAAACTAAGTAGTAGAGAGGCTCTGCAAGGTTAACAGAAACCTTGCAGAGCCTCTCTAGGACTTAGTCTCGTTCTACTTGCCTGCAATGGAGGCTGCTTCTCTGTTTGTTTTAAGGAAGAAACAAAGCTTGCTGAAAGAAAAAGAAGAGCTGGGGGGGGCAAGCATGTCTGCCTGCAGGGGAGGCAGGGTGGGGGGGCCCTCATGAAACCATGGAGGGGGTGTTCGCTCTTATCCACAGTTTCAAGTATCCACGGAGGGGCCTGGAACATATCCCCAGCGGATAAGGGGGCCCACCTGTAGTTGAGAAAAAGTGAACGTGAATGTGTTTGGGTGCAGATCTTATATAGAGAAAGGATTTCAAGCTGAGGAAAATTAGTGTGTATGCTACAGTGTATGAAATCTTAAAATACATCGAGGTGCTTCATACACTGTACTTCTAGGTGTACAGTAAAAAACATCTTGGGTGTAGTACACCTAAACATGTTGTGTGGATTTGATAAATATATCTTTGAAATTGCATGTACCGTACCATGTACACTGGGCAAGCATTAGTTTTATCACTGCACACACTTTGAGATGTCTCGGTGGTGATGGTGTTGGTTGGGGGGAGAGAGGGGAGTCCTGGTCAGGAGGGCCTGAATACCCAATCCTGCTGGTGTCTGCCAAGCACTTGGGCTGGCTAGGACCTATTGTTCTGGCTCATCCCGGATGAAGGAGACAAGAAATGCAGAATGCAACCCGTCTGCCTGGCCATCGCAAAGGCACAGATTTCACTCGGGGATGCCTCTTTCCTGTTGAGCTTTATGCTGAGGGTTGGGGTGGGGGGAAGGGAGCAAGGGGAGTTCAATCATCATAGTCTCTAAGTAACATAATTATCAGTGCCAGTCTACACATGAGGCCAAGGGAAGCTTCTGCTTCGAGTGGGGAGAGGGGCTATGATGAACTGGTGAGAGGTGCCCCATGCCTGCCCACCTGGCTACTTCACCGTTCCACTGCCCAGAACCTCCTCTTGGTGATTGAGAAGAGAATCGTGGAGGCGGTAGCCCACCCCTTCTGGCTCACTCCCCTCAGCATCACTGGTGAAGATTACAGCAGTGGAACTGGAGGAAGAGAAGATACAACTGTGCTCTTGTTCCCAATTGCTCTCCTTCCAGGAGGGTGATTACTGAGAGGATCACGGCAGTGTCTCATCCCCCTTACCACCTTACCATCCCCCTTACCACCTCCAGCGCCCGCCACGTCTTCGAAACAGGCTGGGTGAGAGACGCCTGGGAAGACTCCTTCCTGCCCAGCCTGAGTTTGAAGAAGTGGAGGGTAGAGAAGACAATTGAGGTAGTGATGATGGTGTGTGTGGGACATGCACACACTGGGAGCACAGAAAAGGGAGCAGAAGATGTGGCTGCCAGTTTAGCTATGGCCAGGGTCTGATAATGAGCCTTGCTCAAGCGCATGAGAAGTTCAGAAGTAGACCTCAAGATGTTTTCACAGGCCTCACTGAGTACATCTGATTAAGAGTAGCTGCTTGTGTTTTTCAGTGCTAGATGGTAACACACATTGTTTTTCCTGTGACATACTTGGACGTGGGAGACATTCTCGGGTCTTGCCAGTGCTAATATGCTAACTGGTGAGCATAATGAGCATCTCTCAGAGCTTCACACACCTGGAAAAGGAATGTAGCTGTTTTGTTGACTATCTACTGAAGATATTCTCCCAGCTAGAGGTTTGCAACCAGGTGGTGGTGGTGGAATCGCCACAACTAGAAATGCTTTTGTTAAGAGTGGGTGCTTGCAGCACCATTATCGACTCAACCATGTTTGGATTCCCTATTCAGATTAAATATACATCTTTCCCACCCACCCACCCACCCCTTCTGCCCCTGAAATTGTTGGATATACTTGGGGAATGGCCTGGAATGTGAGACAGGAACTGCATTCATTTTTACACAACAATGCACAAGACTGTCTTTTTGCTGTACTTAATGGCTTAAAGGTTCACGATAGAGCTCATTTTTACAGTACAGTATTATTGCAAATCTTCTGTTCCTGGGTTTTTCAATTTGTCATCTCAGCTGGGAAACATAACCACGGTTCCCAAGCCTCCTGGTAGTAGCTGAGACTCCTGCAGGCATTCTTGAGGGGTTGTCTAGGCCTTAATCTTGAGGCCACCATTGCCAAGAGGTCTCCTTGCTGCAGTCCTTTCCCTCATCAGCATTGGGGGCTGGCAGTGGGAAATAGATGCTGCTGCTGCATTGAGTGCCTCCTGATTCAGTCCTGAACTTCAAGAGTTGGGGTTGGGCCTCATTCAAAGGGGCTCATGTGCCTTTTTGTTCAAATCATTAAAATAATAATATTGCAGACTCTGTAGTTTTCATGCAGGTCCATGTGATACCCTGATTAGACTAACTGACCAGTTTTGATCATGTCTGTGGTTTGCAGAGTTGCTTGAGCAGTACTGCAAATTGCCAGCTTAGACTACCTTCGCTGAAGAGGCAGCATTGATGATTATTTTGGTTTTTAAAATCCGTAGTTATTTCAGTGCTGTTCGACTTTGCCTTTAATTGCATATGGACCCCGACCATAGCTGAACTGGCAGCCGCATCCTCT
The DNA here is from genome assembly GCA_026170595.1 of Plestiodon gilberti rubricaudatus. NCBI lineage: Eukaryota > Metazoa > Chordata > Lepidosauria > Squamata > Scincidae > Plestiodon > Plestiodon gilberti. Next base: position 116,648,872 of record JANXHW010000005.1, read on the forward strand.
CTGTGTCTGTGTCTGTGTGTGTCCTTTCCCTCTGAATTATTTTCTTTCCTGCAATTAGATGTTTAACAGGCCAGATGCTTTGTAGATTAGCTGAACTATCTGCCCATGTTGCTTCTGACTAATTGTTGCTTCTTATTGTATTGTAGGTGAAAATTTTGATCAGAGCCCCTTAAGAAGAACTTTCAAGTCGAAGGTTTTGGCGCACTATCCACAGAACATCGAATGGAACCCCTTTGATCAAGATGCTGTCAATATGGTAGGTAGAAAAATCTCCTTTCCGGAACAGAGGTTTGTTTTCTCCTTGGTGGGAGGGTCTCTCTTTTTTTTTTTTTTCCTCTTGTGTGGTTCAATCGTCCCTTCCCATCTCCCATATGAAATGTTAAAGGAGAAAGAAAAGTTGACAACTTGGGGAGGAGGTCCTGTGGAAATGGTTATGTATTGTAGGATAATCTACAAACTGAGGTTGTCTGGGCTGCAACGTGATGTTTGTAGTCAATCTTACGCATATTTACTCTGCGCTCAGTAGAACTTATTCCCAGATAAGTATGCATAGGATTGAATCCCAAGTGAAGCATTTATATTTGAAAGCAGAAAATGTTTTGTTCTGCCTTTCCTTGAAGGAGCTCAGAATAGCATACTGTAGCTCTTTCCACCCCCATTTTAACCTCACAACAATCCCATGAGGTAGTTTAGGTTGAGAGAGAATAACTGTTCAAAAATCGCCCAGTGATCTTCAAGGTTTGGTAGATTTCACTGGCCCTAGCCAGGCACTAACCACTATACCAAATGGACTTGAATGCTTTGATTATGCTGCCATTAATTGTTGGGTTGGCTTTCAGGCATTCTTTGTGACAACTGAATGAAAACTGTGCGAAAAGAACAATAATGCTGCTTTTCCATCCCAACCCCTCCTTGCTGTCATCTCCTTTGCAAATTTTTGTCATTTTAGGGGAAAATAGCCTCACTGACACCGCAATCCTAACCAACTTTGCATTGCCGGTGCAGCCGCAATGCAGCCCCGAGGTAAGGGAACAAGGGAGGCCTCTCACCTTGAAGAGGCCTCCATGACTGCCCCTGCATTGCAAAATGCAGTGTGCATCCTGTTGGAACAGCTACACTGGCACTGGAAAGTTGGTTAGGATTGGACTGTTAAGGAAATACTTTCTCCTAATAACCAGAGGCAGTTACTGGCCTTGGTTGCTATCTTCCCCCCACCCCCCACCCCGGTTTTATTTTTGTCATTCCCTTGATTGTGGAATTGCTGCTGTTGAATGAACAAACAGGTTTTACAGCCCAATCCTACCCAGCTCCTCCACTGGTGCAGCCAGTGGTAGGGGGCAGAACGGGAGGCTTTGGAAGGGAAAGGGGTTTTAATTAAATCCCCTTTCCGTTCCAAAGTCTCCTGTTCTGCCCTCCACCACTGGCTGTACTAGTGGAGGAGCTGGGTAGGATTGCGCTGTTAGTCTCGCTCCACCCCAGTCTCTTGCACATAAAACCCAGAGCTTGTCTCTCAGAATCTACCTGGACTCTTCCTCCCCTCTCCCCATGCTCTGTTCTGCTATGTGTGAGGGCTTTTTTTTTTAAAATGTGATTAGAATATCTTAAGTGCCGAAGCTGATGCACAGATTTTACATGTATGCCCTGCGTACATACGAACGTATTTTCTAGGTAGATGCATACACAGGGGGTATGTGCGTGAGTACATGCACTCTCTTGCAGACTGTTTATCTCTGTGTGTGTCAATATCTGTAAGATACATAGAGCTGGGAGCATGGTATTGTTGCAATGTTGGAAAATCTCCACTTGCTCAGTGTTGGAGTTTTAACCAACATCATCCAGCTAGAAATGTTTTGAATGAATCTGTGGCTGCTGTCCAAAAATGGCCTGTGCTGTAATGTTGCAGTTCATGTCAACCAAGTCCATCAGTTAAATTAAATTCAATCCTGCTGTTGACTCCAGTCATATATTATTCTGGCATTAAGTGTAAAAGGGACTTTGAGAACCTGATCTGGATGATTCACGGGGCTGACAATACTGGGTCTGGGTTTATATTTCTTGCAGTCCAGTTACATTCTGCTTCTGGCACGAACAGCTGAGTTGCATTTGACATCTAGTAACTAATCAATGATTTTAATCTTATCTGAAGCTAGTGGCAATGAGCCACCCTTGTCCATCGGCTTTAATGCTCTTTATATGACTTGAGTTTGCGCATTCCCTCTTCTACAACAAAGATCTTCTCCTGGGCGATCCCATGAATGCCTAGACACACAGTTTGCAATTGGTTACTTGCTTGTATTTTATGGCAAATAACCTCATGAGCTGGATTTTTAACATTTAGGTCTTGTTCAAAGATTCACCAGAGTGTGAACACTTGAAGAGGCTGGAAACTACAGGCCAAATTAGACATGATTGGTTGTAGTTCCATGCTTTTTAAAACTTAGATCTGTGTCAGTTGCATAGAAAGAGGTCTATGTCCAGGTTTAAAGAGAAACAGGAGCATATGGATATGGGGATCTGAACCCTCCTGCCTGTGGCTTACCTTCCCATAGACTGGCCTCTAAAGGGATTTCTCTCCTGGCTCAGCTTCCTTGCAGTATTGGGGTCTGGCTGTGGGGAAAACCCACCCTTGAGAACAGTGGCATAGTTAAGGGGGGGCCTGGGCCCCAGGTGCCAGGCCTCGGGTGGGGGGGTGCCGCCACGGGGGGCATTTAATAATAATAAAGTATTTATTGAATTACTTATTGAATTTATATCCCACCTTTCTCCCCCATAGGGGGATCCATTTTTATTAGGGTGTGTACTGTACTGTAAGGGTCTGAGGGGATGAAATGTTACATTTCTGTGAATGTTTTGGATTATCATAGTTAATACTGTATTATACATAGTGAGTTTGTTGGGACTCGAGGGGGGGCGCAAAAATTTCATGGTGCACCGGATCCTAGCTCCTCCTCTGCTTGTGAGAGACAGACAACCTGCAGACATGAGGAAGGTTTTTCTCTCCCCCATGTGCCTTTTTCATTTTAAATTGTACCCCACCTTTTTTCCCCTGTGTGATTGGGGCATATTTGTAGGCTGTTACTACAAAGCCCCATATGGTTTGGGACCCAAATTCTTGAAGGATCCCCTTCTTCCATATGGACCTGCTCATCCCTTGCAGTTGTCATCAGAGGCCCTGCTCTGTGTCCCTTCACCTGCTGAGGCACAGTTGGTGAGAGACCTTTTCAATGGCAGTGCCCAGGCTATGGAATGCCTCCCCCTCCCACAAGGCCTAGTTGACCCCCATCACTGGCAATCATCGAAGAGTTGGCTAAGATTCTTGCTGATTTTGCTCTTGGTTTTTCTCTACTGGTATGATCTGCTTGCTGATTTCTCTCCATTTTTTTGATTTGTTTATTGTTTTTAGCTATATATTTTAAGCTGCCAGTGGCCCCTTTAGGAACTGAAAGGTAGTTAATGTTATAAATTTTTGTAATATCTGGATTCTAAACACATCTGCTTCCATTGTGTCTAGTTTGGCCCTAAAGACCAGTATAGGCAAACAGCTTGATCACATGGTGAAACTGAACCACTTTGGACTATCAACTGGGGATTCCATTGTTGAATTTTCCCCAAATCATTTTTAAAAAAAGAGATTCTTACACATAAAAGGAGCTTGATGTTGGGGAGAAGGGTTTTACCCCAGCCTTCTCTTTTTACACTGGTTTTCAAAGGGCAGAATCCAAAGAGCTTTAGCTTGCTGAAGTGCCGCTCTTCACTGGTAAGTCCCACTTGCGTTTTTAATTACGTGTAATTCACATTAGTTGCTAAGGAAATAGGCTTTTTGTTTAGCTTTTTTTTAACTGAGATCTCACAGCCAACGCATGAGACTTTAAATGAAATTACGAGCAGTGGCAAATAGCTATTGTAGTATAATGTCATTCTGTTGACTTTGTAAAAGGCAATGTCTTTATGAGCTTAAAGCTGACAATCCCAGTTTTAAGAGTACAGATTTTAATTAAATGGTTTTAACAAGGTGACACCTCCCACCCCTTTCCTCACTTCTTGTGGGTGATCACGGAAAGCACAGTCCACCAAGGGCATCTCCGGTGCAAACCCTGGTGGAACACATGGGAGCTGAACAGATGCTGCATGCGTTCAAGCATTTCATTGGAGCCTGAACAAAAGATGTTCTATTGGATTGTACTGTGTGAAATTGGATTGGTTACTGAAGTGTGTCTCTCTTCCCCTCTTCTTCCTGCAGTTATGTATGCCCAAAGGGCTATCCTTCAGGACTCAAACAGATAACAGAGAGCCCCAGTTCCACTCGTTCATTATTACCCGAGAAGATGGTTCTCGCACATATGGGTTTGTGCTCACCTTCTACGAGGAGGTCCTGAGCAAGCAAATCTGCACAGCCATGCAGACGCTTTACCAAATGCACAATGCAGAGCAATGCAGCAGCGTCTGCGCCTCATCGTCCTGCAGCATGGACTCGCTGGCCAGCAGCCTTGATGAAGCAGACACCACATCACTTGCCAAGATGCAGCGCTACAACTCCTATGATATCAACAGGGACACGCTTTACGTCTCCAAGTGTATTTGCCTCATTGCTCCCCTCCCTTTCATGCAAGCCTGCAAGAAATTCCTCATCCAGCTTTACAAAGCAGTCACTTCTCAGCAGCCCCCACCTCTCCCCTTGGAAAGCTACATCCATAACATTCTTTACGAAGTGCCCCTTCCACCCCCAGGGAGATCACTCAAATTCTATGGGGTGTATGAGCCTATAGTTTGCCAGAGACCCGGGCCAAATGAATTGCCGCTGTCTGACTACCCTCTCCGGGAGGCCTTCGAACTACTGGGCTTAGAGAACCTCATTCAGGTGTTCACATGTGTTCTCCTAGAAATGCAGATCCTTCTCTATTCTCAAGGTAAGGGGGCTCCTTCTGGTCCCATCAAGCTATTGACTTTTTTCTGCCTGCTAAAATATTGGTACTTTTCCGAAGATGGAAGCAAGTGGGTTGTTGCCTATGAAAGGAAATAAGAGTGCTCTAATGTCTTGGGCTGGCTCTTGGTTTCTTTAGGACATTACATTTATTTCCGAAGATGGAAGCAAGTGGGTTGTTGCCTATGAAAGGAAATAAGAGTGCTCTAATGTCTTGGGCTGGCTCTTGGTTTCTTTAGGACATTACATTTATTTCTATCTGTTTAAAATATTCCTATCGTGCCCTTTCATCCCTTTCAGGAAACTCGGGGTAGCACGTGAAACAACAATAAAAACAATGAGCAGGAGCAGTAAGAAAAAAAAAAGTCCGTAGCCATTGGATAAAACTATCAGAGGCTGCAAGTTCTGTGCACGTGTGCCTGGGACTTTGGACTAACTTCAGAGTAAACAGGCATAAGATTGCACCAGAAAAGCCAACCACTGCTCGGGTCAGAAGGTCACCTGAAAGAGCTGTCCTGACCCTGCCGCCTGGATGTCACATGTTTAATTATTCATATCTGTTACTCGTGATAGCTAGGGATCAAATTTAGGCATTATGTGCTTTCCTTGATCTGTTCATAAAATGATTGAAAACCAAAAGCCAATTCTGTTTAGATAGCAACAATTCCTATCTAAAGAATTCAGTGTAAATAGGAAGCCTGATAAAATTCATGGTGCATAGCATGTCTGATTGTCCAAAATATTTCTTATGTTTTCATCTTCCTGGCAGCCTTTGGAGAATGGGTCAAAGGCCCTGTGGTTTGTAGAAGGTTGCATATCAAGCTTTCGGAAGGAACCCGAAGCAATCTGTTGTACCTCCATAGACTTACAGCACAATCCTATCCAATTTACACCACTGGTGTAACCAGCAGGGGAGGGCAGGGCAGGGCAGGAGGCTTTGGAGGGGAGATTTTAAATCCCCTTTGAATCTCCCTTTGGAGGGATTTGAATCCCCTTTCCTTTCTGGGGCCTCCCGTTCTCGCTGTACCGCTGGTTACACCAGTGCTGTAAGTTGGATAGGATTGCGCTATTAGAGATGCTTTTAGTAACAACAAAAGATGTTGGGATGGGTGTGGGTGTGGGTGTGGGTGTGTGTGTGTGGGTGTGTGTGTGTGGTTTTTTTGGGGGGAGGGGTTGTTGCCTTTTTATACTAGTACTGTTATATGCACAAGACTGAATTCTTTAAGAATTCCTCCTTAATTGTGTTAAAACTTACAGATAAGAGATTTCAAAAGAACCAATCTAAAAACCAGACAGTTCCTTTTCGAACAACCTGCATTTTATCTTTGCAGTCAGACTGCTTTTCCTTCTGTTACATATGCAGTCTGAAGCATGTTAAAAACGGGCCACTGAAATAGAAGGAAATATCTGCGTTCTCCCAAAATTATAACCTTTGGGAACACAGCAGCTTCTGTGGAAATGTTTTTTATTTATATGTTGAATTAACCTTTTTAATTGTGGAGCACAAGGCATTACACTAAATATTTTTCCTAACTTACTTTAAATAGCTTCCCAGTGTCTTCTCATCTGATGTTTGTTTCATTTTTTAAAGCAAATTCTGTGGCTTAAACTGGCCTCTATCTAAATTTCTGTTCTATATTTTTTTTTAAATGTAGGTTTTTCTTATCCTGAAAAGCAGTATAATGAATTTGGGAGGTGGAAGTTTGCAACCAGTTTCAAAATAATCCCCTTCTGAGATGGTTAATACAATTTCCTGAGGCGCAGTAACAAAATGCTATTGGCTCAAGATTACTACTCGAGGGGGATGAATTAAATTGTTAGCTCTGCAGAAACTAGGAAGGATCTTTCGGCTATGTGCCTGCAAGCAATTTAAATGAGAATTTGGTTCTCCTTACTTTGCAGCTTAAGCTTTTCTAAGTTCATGGGCATCTTTACCTGGACCCCAATTTAAGGATCAAATGGATGAATTAAAGGATCTTATCAAAACGTTTACTATCTCAGAGACTGGAAGATATTTTATTAACATTTGAACCTTTCTGCAATGTCTCCCTCATTGTCAGTATCGAGAGCCCATTGCGACAGGGACTTTCCTATTGTTCTTTGTCAAACGCTATGTGGCATTTTGATACAGACCCTGACCATGAGTCCTGTACATGAAACAAGGTTTTTGCAGCATCAGCACAGTCTTGTATGACAGCTTTTGCAAGTACAAAAACTAAAAGACGTCCTATAAAACTTGTTCCCAGGTTGACAGATGTCTACCCAAGATTTGACCTTTCCTTTAGGCGTGCCCTAACAGGATCTGAAGAGGGAACTTGTCCACCTTAAAATTTCTATGGGACATAGTCAGGGACTAGACCAGTGACCTTCAACCTTGGGGTCACGACATTGGGGGTCACGACATTGTCATTGGGGACCCCAGAGGCCTAGCAAGACCCTCAGGTAGGCTGAAAAACAACTTCTTCCCCCCCCCCCACCGGCATGATCCCGGCAGTGCCGTCGCTGCCGAATTGCAAGGACTTACAGCGACCTTGACCCGAAGGTAAAGGTTGAAGATCACTGGACTAGACTATTTGTTTAAATCAGCAGTCTCCAAACTGTGGTCCGCTGTCCGTCTGAAAACGACGTCTGGGTGCAGTAACGACGGAGTCTTACCATTTCACCCTGCAACCTCCTATCTTCACATCCGATCTTTGCAGAAACTCACGCTGGGCAGCCACTTCCCCTGGGAATTGGGTCACAGAGCTGTCTGGGCCGATGTGCAGTGGAAGCAGCTGCCCGATGCGAAATTCTGCAAAGATCAGTTGTGAAGATAGGAAGCTGTGGGGCAGAACGGTAAGACTCTGCCACTGCTTCATCTGGGCACCAGTTTTTGGTGCACCAGATCTGGCCCACGGGCCGTGGTTTGGAGCGTGCTAGTTTTTCAGTGTTGTGAATATGACTTGCATGCACAGAGCCCAAGCTGATTGATCACCACCACCAGGAAGGTGCAACGTTTTGTTTGTTTTTAAACAATTAACTACCTGAGTTGAAGATCCTATCTTTTTTTTCCTACCACATCTTTGTCTCCTTCCCTGCAAACTTATGCCACAAGACTATTTTTAAACTGTGAAATTTAGCAATTGCACTCTGTGTGCATGTGCACATGTGTGAAAAATTACAGTCCTGCCTGCTGGCAACGGAAAAAAAAAAATTAAGACCGTAGTTACATTATTAATGCTCATCTCTCACATAGTTGAGATAATGAAATGGCCGCTCTATCAGATCTTTGCTAACAGTATGTCTGTCTTATTCTAGTGGTGTTTGCCCTGTCTGGGAAAGCTGCATTGTGTCAGTAGTAGGGGAGACTTGGGTCTCCCAAGACATGCATACCCAAATGCAGTTTTTAATTCATGGATGGATGGTGATCAAACTAATTTTTTGAAAATCCTGCATGCCTGAAAATGAACTTTGATGTAGATAAGCCATAAAAATTGATGGTATACTTGCAAGGGCAGTGATTTTTATTTTTTCCATTAACTCTTGGCCAGCTCTCTCTCTCTCGTGTTTGATCCATATTTTTTCCTCCGCTAATCGTTTGGAGGCAATTCCCAGATGGCTTACAACGGTGGCTTTCCATTAAAATCGGCTGCTGAAACCCTCTGTAAAGCTCTCTGTATGATTTGGGACAATTACTTGAGAGATCACCTCTTCCATATGGCACCTTTTTGTGAAGTGCATTTGCTAAATATTCCATGGCCTCATTTGAGCTGGCTGTAGGGTTGGATCCATTGGTGCACTTTAACACACAGAAGGTTATTCTGCTCATAGACGGACTGTTTTTTCCCTCATGCTAGAGCAGTAGGAGAGAATAAATAAACTTGGAGTAGCTCCAGAGGGCAGGCCTGCCTGGACACGTGCTGGAGCCTGTGGCCTCTTGGCAGGAGGATGACCTGCCCTGTCATTGGCTGGACTGCAACTTGCAGCAGCTCAGTCACTGAGTAAGAAAATCGAGAGTTGTGTGTCACTTTAGATTTTTTTAATGATGCAGCTGCTGCAAGTCATGCTACATGGGATCGTCCCAGGAGCCCTTTAGGGCCCTAGGAGCAACCCCTATTGGTCACTGAGGACGAAAGTGAGGAGGAATTGCCCATGCAGTTACTTGTCCTTCCTCTTCTTCAGCGACCAGTAGGGAGAAAGTCGGGGTGAGAGGGGGAGGAACTGTCTCCATCCACCTACCACTGCCAAACTTCAGCTACCAGGTAAGCTGAAACTAGAGACAGAAGTGGGTTGAGCCAGGTAGAGGGGGAGGGCAAGGGAAGGTATGCCAGGGTGGGGCCAGTTAGCACCGTGTGTGTGTGTGTGTGTGCGCGCATAAAGCACCCAAACCTGGTCTGTGTCCTAGGCTAGGACACAGTGCACTCCGGCACCAGTCGTGATGGAAGCAGATCTCGAGAGGATGATCTGCTTGTGCAACCTGTTGCAGAATAGAGCCTACCCCTTTTTAGTACTTTACTGTGTGAACCCAAGTGTGAGTGGAAATGTGGAGACCCCCCAGGCAGGGGGTCTGGCTCAGTTGGTAGACCGGCCGCCTCATTTGCCAAAAGATCTGAAGGACGGCAGTTTGAGACCTGTCAAACTGTCGGCACGCTGCTGACAAGCTGCAGAAGTCTCGGTGGGAGAGAGAATTCTGCAGCTTGCATGTGAAGTCGGTGCATGGGAGGCGAATGCCAGAAAGAGGCCAGACAGTGAAGGAAACCACCTGGAATGAGCGTTCTATGAAAGATTAGAACGTTTGTAATATGTAAAAACCACTTCGGTTTCTAATACCCTATTTTCAGGCCCACTTATTTCCACCCCCCCCCTTCAATTCTTAATGTTTAAAAACCTTCACTTAAAACCCCTTTTGGAATTTTTACACTTAATATAGAAACATTGGTGAATAAACAGGAGGAATTAGTTCTCTTTATATGCAAATTCGCTTATCTGCGAGGGGCAGAATTGCCACCTATCTCTCCGTAGCTGTGTTCTGTTCTTGCTTGCGATCTCATCAGGGCCATTGTTCTCACAGGTGTGTACTTTTCGTGGGTCTCCACCTTGTTCTGGGAGCAGATTTCCCTGCTTTGATGCATAATCTTTCTCTTCTGGAGTTGATGTGTGTGTGTGTGTGTGTGTGCGCGCGCTCTCTGTTGAATGCCATTTGCAACACAGTGGGAACTGTTTGTGTTCTCTCTGGGCTTCCAGGATACTGTACAATACCTCTTATGTTTGCATAATGTTATTAGGAAGGAATAATAATTAATTTGCTAGAGTTAGGAATTGTTCCATAACAAAGAGCCAATGTGGTATACTGAATGCTGCCCCTGTTATCACCCAGCCCATAGACTTGAAGGTCAGATTCAGGTTTACAAAGTTCATATAGTGTATGGCGTAGTAGTAGAGGCAGGGTCCCCTGGAACCTAACCCCATTTTTCCCATAGGCTCAATGATTTGGTGTCTGCTAATTCAGTATCCACTAGGTTTTCCAGGAACCTAACCCTAGCAGATAACAAGAACTGTATCTTTTGGAACAGCATTGGGCATCACCAAAAGAACAAAATTTTGAACCTGTGTTGTTGCACAAACATGATGTTTTTGCTAGAAACTAACATAACACAAAGAATAAAATGCTGATCTGTATTTCTGGGAATTTAAATAAAGTACTTGCATAGAAACTGTATTAAAAATAAGTCCTAGAGCTTGTTGTGTGTTTGTATAGCTAATTCTCATTCTATCTTAAGGTGATTTTGCAGACTGGCTGGAAACCTGGAACTTGTTAACGCATGGACTGAAAATCAAACTTAATGAGCAATTATGAGCAAAAAAGGATTCGACAGCAATTCTTCCTCTCGGTTCATTCCTTTCTCATCCCATCTGTGTATTGTGATTCCTCTGGCAATTCCACAAAGCAATGTGCATAATTCTGCTGTGCCATTCTGCTGAGCGTTCCTGATATTTATCTTAAATTCGCTTTTTTTGTTCTAAGTTTTTTTATCATAGCTGAACATGGCTTGTTAAAATTTCATAGCTTCCTTTGTGCAGTAATGCCAGAGTTAATATTTTAGTACATCTTAAACAGGCAGTGAACTCCACGCTGTACATTAAATCAAGCCAATGAATAAGTATGAAAGTATCCCGTGGGTTTAAGAATTGCTCTGCGTGATGAAATGTGCATGGTCTTTTTTAAAAGCAGCAACAATATCGGTAACTCTGTATGGGTTTTTTTTGTTTAGACTACCAACGGTTGATGACAGTTGCAGAGGGGATCACCACGCTGTTGTTCCCATTTCAGTGGCAACATGTCTACGTCCCCATCCTCCCCGCCTCTCTTCTGCATTTTCTTGATGCTCCTGTACCTTACTTGATGGGCCTACAGTCCAAGGAGGGAACAGACCGTTCCAAACTGGAACTTCCCCAAGAGGTGAATGTTGATCCTTTAATGGTGTTTTTGGCCCAGCATTTTGGCTTCTTTGGTTTTTCACTTCCTGTAAGCTTAGCTAAGATTTAAATTGCATTGTTGGTGTGTGTGTGTGTATGTATAGTACTGTCTGTGGCTATTTACCCAGGTTTTGGAGCATATGGAACCCCCCAATTTTCTGTTTAAATGAGGTGCGTGTGTTTGTTTTTTCCTTGTATTGACCTGACGGGCAAAGGGATCAAACGGTAAATGATGACACTTAGGACGTGTTCAGGTGATTTTTCATCCCCACACCTGGGATTATTGTATTGAGGAAAGATGCGGAATGAGTCTGGAATCTGCCTCTACTTGTTTCCCTGCTTGTCCCCACATCTGTTGCCCCTTATAGAAGCAGAGTTGAATAGGGAGGTGGTGGTTGTTAAGAATATTTTTATATGCCGCTTTTCAACAAAAAGTAGTTCCTAGGGCATTTTACATAGCTAAATTAAATAAATGGTTCCTGCATTTTGTCTGCGAGACAGAAACTTCTCAGTATAGCTGTTCACTTATACCTAGGGTAGTGTCAAGGGACAAGGGAGAAAAGGAAGAGGATAATACGCATGAGCCAGAAGCCTACTCCAGATTTCTGTCTGTCCCCCTCCTTAGAATTGCAGGGGAGAAGTGTCGGAAGAGGATGTAAAACATCTAAACTGACACTGAAATTGCAGAACCAAGAGCAATTCTCCGAAACAGCTGCTTTTCCAAAATGAGCTGTAGTGCATAGACTGAGTGGAATTGGGCTCCTGGATGCAATACTGTATTTAGTTATGCAAAGAATTCTCTGAAAGTGGTTCACAAAAGAAAGGAATGAAATGGTTCCCTGTCCCAAAGGGTTCACAATCTAAAAGAGGCACAGGAAAACAGAGGAAGGGGAGGGAAGTGGAAGCAAGGATAAATGGGGAAGAATGTGTAAATTTCAGATCCACTCTTTATTATTAGCTTTATAGATAAGGGGGGAGGGGGAGTGGCCCTCACCCCCTAAAGTAGTGACCCCAAACGGTCAATCCCCCATTGGCCAGCTCTGAGCGATTCATATCAGGTCCGGGAATGATACCCTCATACTACACCCTTTAAAGTGGTCTCTAGGATCTAATGACTCAAATGTCCCTGGGGAGCAGGGCTCTCCTCATTCAGGTCTAGATGAAGTGCAACTCCCTCTTCTTCGCAAGCAAGAAAGCACCCCCCACCCCCAAAAGCCAGAATACAGTACTTCAAAACACAAGTGAAGATCTTCAGGAAAAGGGTATTCAGAACTGTGGTGGGCAGTGTTTTTACCCATATGGCAATACATTCAAGGCCACATTATACACCAGATACCATGATTGTCGCTGATGTGCTTAGTTTATTGTTACTCGACAGCAGCCACGGGAGGGATCTAGATCTAGACTGCATCAGGGGAGGGGGGAACTTTGCCCCTTTGCCCCCAATACAGTTCAAGCCACCACCTCTGTGGCTGCTATTTGCCCTCGGAGCAAGGTTTCCCTTAGTGCCAGAAACCAGGACATTGACTTGTGCCCAGAAATGGTAACCAGCAAAATTCTTTTAGGACTGGCAAGATGTGTTCCCTAGTAGTAACAGCATTGCCACGGTTTTTAAACTAGCTGGAGGCCCCTGATAGTCTTCAAAGGCAGTTTGATGTAGAACACGTTGCAGTAATCTAATGTGGATGTTTCTAGGGTATGGGTGGCTCTTGTTGGGTTGGTTTTTTTTTTTTTTTAGCAAAGCTAGCACCTACCACCATCCTTCTAATCTAGACCACCAAAGTATGAACTTGGCACATACGGTCCAAATTACAGCTCCTTTAGTTTCAAGGTCTTATTACAGGAACTCTTTTGGTGTAGCTCTGGCTCCAGTAGTACTGTTGTCAGTGTCTGCATGACCAAGCACCACAGAAGGATTTGATGCGAGTACTCTGGTGTATAGGAGAGCATTTCTGTGATGTTTGTATCACTAATGTAAGAAAGTAGCACAGTCAAGTACCACCACTGTTATACAGCCTGTGGTATTAATGCCTGTGTGTGTCTCTTCTGTCTTCATTCCACCCCACCCCACCCCGCATTAATGCTGCTGGTTATTTATTATTCATAATAATGGTTGCTCTTCATTTATTCCTCTTCATCTATTCTTCTATCTGATAAAGTGGCATCTAATCTATTAAATGTTTGTCATGTTGAGCTTGGTACTCCTGGATGTGTGTTGTTGCTACAACAGACTAACATGGATCCCCTGTTGGATGTAGTTACTGCTGGGTATTTGGAGTTAAATCTTCTGGAAAAATATACATGATTGCACTCCTAAAAATGGCTACTGTTTGTCTTTACCATGATATTTGTCTGTGTTCTAAAACCTCAGGCTATTCACAGTTTGAAGTGAGGATTTAAATGTGATTGGTTCCTGCATAGGTGGGGTAGGATTGGGGGTCTTTAACATTCTGTACTGTATTGTGAATTTCCATACCCCAATGAGTTTAGGTCTTCTACACACCAGGCAACCAGAAGCACGTGGTGTATTTTTCTGTTTTTGTAGCGGAGATCTTCTGTCAAGGTTTAATAACTTTGTTTTTCCCAAATCCCATGGGAAATCTTGCTATGAAGATAGCAAGTATAGGGTCTCTTGAAGATCCCTTCAGTCCCTTGCACTGTCGAATATAATCCAGCTTCTTGTAATATTCAAGATACAAAACATAATATCTTTCATTCCAGCCTTTTGTTAGGGTGGCAGGAAAAAGTGACTTATCTCTTTCATGTGGTTGTAAAATCATTGGATATTCCTTTGTGATAAAATACTATAATATTGTGAAATACTCTATTCTGTGAAAGTGGTTGTTGCTTTTTGGCATTCAAGTAGACATTCAGTCATGGACCAGTTTTTCAGTGGATCTTGTTCATAACCCATATTTCCTGGGTTCTGGTCTGCTGTTGGTCACGTGCCTCTGCTTTCATGCTGCAAACTAGTTCTTAAAAACAACAATTGTATTTGTCTTTTGAACAGATAGTCACAGTCATCTGGATTAAATAAATGCAGTTGTAAGCGTTGCAGTATCGTACTGGGAGCCTCTTGTACAATTTTAACTGTGTATGTTGGTCATAAACGGGATCCTATTTGTACAAGCTTGCAATTTATTAATTTTGCTGTTCATGCTGCTCTCACATCTGCTGAAAAATGATTCTGTGAGTAGTAGAGAAGGGGAGGGGGCTGCAGGGTTGGCTTCTAGTTGAGTGTTTTGCAACTGGGCTTACTACAGATTGTAAAACCAGTTGGCGCTTTAGCACATGAGTGCTAGTGAATTATGGTTCACTTCTGTGTTCCTTTTTATTGTTCAGACCAAGGACCAAGCGCTTGGGTCTAAATATAAACCATTTGTGCACTTGAGATAAAATTCTAACAATGGGCCATCATAGAGCCTTAAGGGCGCTGCCTAATCGGCATTTGTATTATCATTGGATGTTTTTTGAGGAGGGAATCTCTGAGGCCTTTCTGAGTTCGAATCTCAGTTAACATTTTTAAATGGTTATGCAGAGACTATTAAAAAGGTTTTGAAATGAAATATTGATAAGAGGATCTTTCCTCTGAGCTGAGAGTATAAAAAGAATTGCAGCACTGCAGACTATTTAACTGTTGTATGTGCAAACAGATTGCTTCTGGGGAGCGTGTTTTCTTTCCTCTTGCTGGTGGAAGCCACTACAAGTATGCAAAGAAGCCATGGGAACTGCACTCTCTATTTTAATCCATAGTGTGTAGTCAACAACCTTGGAATGCTGCATTTGCAATCTTTCCCTGCTTAATGTCCTGTTTGAAAATGTTTTTAAACGTACGAAAGAGCTAATTAATGTGGGGATTCATTTAGAGTACTGTACAGCCTCTTTTTTCCCCCCCCTGTTAGAAACCCTTTGCAAAGTGGACTTCTTCAACATGCCCTAGAGAAAATGACGAAGCACTGGTCCCAATTAAGCATCAGTTCAAAGACTAACAAGAACGAGCTGCCGTTGCCCTTGTGAATATCTAGGTCTCCCGTTATGCTACTTTGTCATGCTTGGTACATCTGAGGCCTCAGTTCCCTCGGGGGAAACATACTGGTTTTAACACTCACTTTATTCAGCCCAGTAGATTCATGAACAATGAATTTCAGGGACAAGCTGAGCTGAGAAGAAAAATGTAATCTCGTCCAAGGCATGACTTTATATAAACCACTGAACCCTCCAAAGTAAAGTTCTTTTACTTTTCATTTTTCAAACAGAAGATTCCACCGAAGCAGAGAGATCACAGTGTGCATTTTAAAATGTCACGGCTAGGCTAGACTAGGTCCTATCATGAGGCAGCTCTCACAGACAAACATCTTGTTGTATTTTTACTGTGGTTGAGGAGAGGACTTTGGAATTTTCCTGCCTTGGGCATGAAAATTCTTTAGGCCAGCGAAGTGGGTGTGCATTTTAGTAATTTTATCTCTCCAAAGATTTCCCTATAAATGTACCGTATATTATATACTCTCATACAAGATGAGAAATTTATGCCTAAAATAGACCCTGAATAACCTATTATTTATTTAACTGTCAAACAGCTCAGAGAAATTTCTGTGTGTCTGGGGTGGCGGTGGTATTGGTCAGAGTGTGTCAAGACAGTCCTGTGAAGATGGTTTAGAGTTAGACTGAAATAGCAACTTGTCCGAGAGCATCTATTGTCTTGCTCTCTAAGTGAGGAATTTGTACTGTTCTTTTATGTCCAAATATTTTATTAATTGCACTGCAGAGGGCCATTATTGGAATAGAAGTCCAGTTCCTCTTAACATATACTGTATTTGGTTCTTTTTTTTTCCAGGCTAACCTCTGCTTTGTGGATATAGACAACCACTTTATTGAGCTACCAGAGGAACTTCCTCAGTTTCCCAACAAGTTGGATTTCATCCAAGAAATCTCTGAAGTTCTTCTTCAGTTTGGAATTCCCCTCGAAGGAGCCCTCCATTGTAGCGAGAGTGCGACCAAGTTGAAGAATCTGGTCCTCAATGACTTGGCCAATGATAAAAAGAATGGGAACATCCCTAGCAACACCATCAACATGTATGAGCTGCTCAAAGGCAACGAAACGATTGCACGTCTCCATGCTTTGGCAAAGAGGACAGGGGTTTCAGTGGATAAAATGAGTATAGCCGCTCCTCTGGAAGAAAAGGAAAGAGATGTAAAGCTTCAGTGTGAAGAAGGGGAGCTGAGGGACTACAAGCTGAACGTGCAACTTCGGGAGGTCTTCGCCAACCGCTTCACACAGATGTTTTCGGATTATGATGCTTTTGTCATCCAAGCGGCACAAGACAGGGAATCATGGCTGACGAACAGAGAACAGATGCAAAATTTTGACAAAGTAAAAATAGCCAAGTACTCTTCTCTCCCCTCTCCCAACTACTCTATTTGACTTGCATTTTACAGGCTTGTAGCTCGTGCTTTACATGGAGAAGATCCCAGGTTCAGTCCTTGCCACCTCCAGTTAAAAGGATTTTGAGAAGCAAGGCTGGGAAAACCCTTGCCTGAAATGTTGTAGGGTTGCTACCTTTTAGCAAAGAGAGCCCAAATGGTCTTGACTCATCCTCACACGTACAATGTGTTTTATACATTCAGATTTCTGACCCTATCCCAATAAATCGGCCTTTGTCTGGGTTTTGGTTCCCAAAATGTTACTCAGCAGTTGTAGGCAGAGGTAGCTTTATAGGCCTTCTCAGGTAACCCAAATTTTGTTTGCTCGAAAATACGTCCATTATAAATTGGGTTAGAGGAGGAAGACAGAAGGAGAAAGTCCATGAAATAGTGATCAATAAGCATCTGAACTGAATAAATCCAAAACAAAGTTAATATAATGGTTCTCCCTCCTTTTGATATGTAGATTTGGTGTTTGGGTACTCTTGCTTTGTATCTTCTTGGGAAAATGTATTACATTTCTGTGATGGAAATGTCCATAAAAATATTGACAAAGGCCTCGGTTATTCAGGAAATACATGTATGGAATTGTCAGAAGATTGGGTCAAGCCTGTTCTCTTGGTTAGCTGAGGTATTTAACCCTGGGTATCCACCCTGAAAAGGGTGTCTGTCTGTGATGCCTAGTCACTGTAATAAGAGTGAAAACATTTGACCATTCCATACTATGGAATGTATGAATTGCATTGGAGAGTTTAGTCTAATAGCCATTGTTCGTTCTTTATGACACAGTATTTGCTATTGGACCATGCATGTGTCTGTGAATATGCCAGAATAGGCCAAGTGATGAAATATTACACAGGTACATTGCATGATGTAACTTTTGGTTTCTTTTGGATTTCCCATGCTCTAGGCTTCATTTCTTTCTGATCAGCCTGAGCCCTACCTTCCATTCCTCTCACATTTCATTGAAACCCAAATGTTTGCAACGTTTATCGACAATAAAATTATGTCCCAGTGGGAAGAAAAGGATTCATTTCTGCGAGTGTTTGACTCACGAATTGAGAAGGTCAGGCTGTATAACGTCAGGGTCCCTGCGTTAAGAACATTGACGTATCAGAAGTGCAACACCTTAAAAGAAGCAGGTATGGACAGATCTACTAACTTATAGGCATTTTTAAAAAATAGAGAAAATAAAAGAATAGTTTTATAGCTACTTCAAAGTTTTTTTTACCCTGATTGAATTAGACGAGTATACAATATTGTTTGCTTTAATGTACTGTATATTACATTACTGATTACCATTCTCTTTGCATCTCCTGTGTCGCGAGAAATTCTCCAGGTGGGCAGACCTTCAGCCATGCTCCAGAAAGGCTGATCTTGGTTGTAGAAGACAGATTCCTTGGTGTAACTAAAATGATTGATTTGAGTATAAATCCCCATTTTCAGCTCAGGCCATTGGACAGCGGCTAACTAAGATAGACCACACTGCAATTCATCCACATTTACTTGATATGAAGATAGGTCAAGGCAAATATGAACAAGGCTTCTTCCCCAAGCTTCAGTCGGATGTGCTAGCAACTGGACCTACCAATAACAAGTAAGCTTTTAAAATGTTATCCTCCCTTAAAATGTTGTTGTTTGTTTAATGCTCTTAGTAGACTGTTTTATTAGTGGTGAACCTCATTGTTTACTGAAAATCCAAAAATATCCAGCATGTAGTTTCTCTAGCTACTGATCTCCTCCTTTCTCTTCTTATTGGCTTTGGTACTATTACAACTTGGTGGAACTTCCTTTGAAGACTCCAGAAGCTTCAGCAGATGCAGTGTACAGCAACCTGTGCCCTGCTAACATGATCACTTTGGGGGCATCTGCAGCAGTCCTTCAGTGTCTGCACTGGCTGCCTCTTATCCTCTAAAAACTTTGCATTTGCATTTTGCTAATTGAAAATGTGATGATTGAATTAAGATACAATTAACTCTAGATAGAAAATTTTAACGTCTGAGTTCCAGTCGGTGTCTTCCGCTTCTCCCTTTCTGATAACAAAAGAAATACTAATCAAGCAGGAACAAACATTTGAATTTGATTTTTTTAAACTGCTGATTAACTCAGTGAATCAGATGATGTATGCTGCAAAATCAACATAATTCAATAAGCTCTCTAATCTAACTGATTATCCTGTAATTCTTTGTCATTACTGTACTTGCAAACAGAATGCAGGTATTGGAAGTTAGTAGAGAAGCTTGCAGAATGAACACGTGTTGATGAAATAGCTCTTCTGCTTATATTGCCTTCCTTTAATGTACTTTTACCATATTTCCAAGTGATTAAAACACTTCTGGATTTAATCTTTAGCACTTGATTGTACTATCCAATCCCAGTAGTATTTTGCCCATGTCATGCATGAGTAGAGAACAAACTTGAGATGCTATACTTTCTCTCTTAGAAATGAATGGGGTGGAGTACATTTCAGCATTGGAAAATGAGCACGCACACATTCATCAAAACCTCAGAATATCTTGACATAATAGCTAAGTTGGGTCCATCCAACTTACCGTAGCTTAATGAGTGTGGGAGAAGTTCTCCTGCAGGGAGAGATGCTTGTTCTTAAAGGAGCTGTCACAGAGCAGGATCCCTGATAAAATATTGACACCATTGACTTGCTACCCTGGGGGAGTTTTTTTTAGCCTTGCCAGGCATCTAACTCTTTCAGAGCATTGGAACCTGCAACATTTGTGGAAGAACATTAAATGATTACATTATACTGACTTCTGTGTTTGCAAACTTTTTAAAATATGACTGTTCTCCGTTTAAAGCTGAGAGTCAAATCAACATACAAATCTGCCGCAAGTTGGGTCTTTGCAGTTTGGAAAATGACCCCAACCCACCCAATCATAAAAACACCCCCTTACTACCTCAAAGCACATGCATAGTACTATTTCCCCCTCCACTCCTTACTAACTGGCCTAGGAATGAAGGGGGCAGCGGTAATAGCACATGGGAAGAGAGGAGGAGGAGGAAGGGTTTTTTTCCCCCTCTCCCCCACCATTGTACCGATGAATGGCAAAGCAGGAATCATGGCCCTTTTCATTGTAGTCTTTTCATTGGCTACTGCTCTGGTGGTGTTAAAAGTTCACCTCTTACTTGAGACAAGCCTTTACAAACTCCTGAAGTTCCTCTGAGTCCAGACTTCGAACGTTTCCCTGGCAACTCTGACTTTTTTTTCCCCTTTGGGTACCAAAATATCTTGGGCCTTCTATTCCTGGTAGATGTATCCCGAACAATGGTTCTTAACTAGAAATGGGTGCCTAGAGAAACATCTGCCTGCTTAAGGATTTCTTCCAGCTTTCACCCTTCCCTTGCCTAAGGTTTCCTGCAGTCCGACGCCCATCCTTAAATGCTTACAAATCCATCTAAGGCGTTGCCTTGAAAAGACAGTCATTGGCTCTTTTTTCAATGAAGCATAAAGAAATTGCATGTCTAAAGGCACTGGAAATAGTAACCTCACATTTATCTGGCACATTAGTTCAGCCCAAACAGATCTAAACCCCATAAGGTCCTATTAGTCAGCCAGCCAAGAGTAATCTGAAATGTGCTATGTTGACACACCATCTCTTCTCCATTTTCTCTCTCCTCTTCTGTCTGCTTGTAATAGGCCCTTCTCTGTTGTTTTTGGGGCTTGTGAACATGTGTATCAGAGTATCAAAAACTGTAACAATGTTTGTGGCTTCAAATTAGCACATCAAGCATAGCTGCAACTTTTCCCAGCTCTTTTTTTTTTTTTTTTTAATCAAATTTCAGTCGCTGGGTTAGTCGAACCGCTACAGCACAGCGCAGGAAAGACCGGCTTCGACAGCATTCAGAGCACATTGGTTTGGACAATGATTTGAGAGAGGTAAGTGCTGTCATTATCAGCAGGCATCCTGGAGCAGCACATTCAAAAAAGTCGAGGAAATCATAAGCTACCAAACTTGGCAATTTTTTAGATGCTTTAATGTTTCCAAGCACCTCTCAAATTGTTTAATACTGTGAAACAACCACTTGATTCATACCTAGTACGAAATGTAAAATACAGTACATGAATTAATTCGTAAACATAGAGGTTAAAAATCATGCGGTATTTGCTTGCCATGAATGTGCATAGGTATGATTATTACTGTAATTGAAAACTCCTGAACTCTGATGTTGTTGCAAACTACAGTAACCACAGAGAGAGAGAGATAATGGGGAAGTGGTAAACTTGACACCTTTTTGTTGCCCATTTAAAATATGTGTTAAGTCTCGGTCTTGTGGGTTTCCAAGACTGGCATTTTGCCTTGGCGAGAATAAGGTTAGAGATGAGCAATCGGTCAAGATGGTTGGTTGAAAGTGCGTTTAGAGTGGTTGATGCCTGCACAGACTCATTTCTTTTGGATCACTGTTGCCTCTGATCAAACCATTTCTGCAGGTTTTTGAAACGATACAAAAACTTGCAAAATCTCCAGCCTAAGAGATGCCTGCCTGCCTGCCTGCCTGCCTTGCTTAACCAAGATCATGTCCTCTTTTGGAACTATCCTCAGTCTGTCCCTGTGGGTCATTTGTTCTCCAGGATGCAGCAGTATGACTTTAGCGAAAAGAAAACTTGCATAAATGCCCCTGGGAAAAGGAAATGCTTGAAATGAATTGCCACAGGTCATCTGCTGTATTGTCACCTCATTTCATAAGATCTGTCTATTTAATGTAATAAGCTTCATTTGTAAGGATTTAAAGACCTCCACTGATTATTCTGCATGTCCAGAATGTTGGATATCAAAGCAATCTCTCAGTTTTGCGTTTCATTACATGCTAAATGAATCTACCATTAACTTCATTATGGCTTGTGACTGTATCCTAGAATCGTATGTACACATGGGGCTCCTATTGCTGGCTATAACAGGCAGAGCATCCTAAGTGCATGAAACTCTTCTCCCTCCAATAACTGTCAATGGGGAAGTTGTTCTTGAGCATGCAGAGCTGTGATACAGGATCATGGGCACCTCTCCTATTTAGTGGCTCAGCAGCATGTGAGGAACGTCTGATGCGCAGATCAGTTCAATGTCAACAAATGTTATTTGTACACACAAGGGTAGTTCCTGTTCACACAGAGTGTTTGCCAGAGTCCGTATATCGGTGTGGAACCATGTTCCAAGTGCTGTGCAGAGGCCATCAGAAATGGCATCCCTGTGTCAAGTTCTCCCCTTTAATGTGTATGTGACATCATCACATTGACATTGTATGTTTCCCACGGGTGTTCCATATTGTTGGCTATTTCTGGGGGAACACCCAACATGTTGATATCACAACAGAGAGCAAGTCTTCCTACATGTTATGGGACAGAGGTAGCAGCCCCTTGTGGCCTGCAATGAGTAATTCTGCCCTTGGAGCCTCACAGTTCTTGTCTAGCTCGGCAGCCTGGAAGTTCGGTGATGACGTCATTGCTGAATGTCTGGCCCCTTTGCTTGTAAAGGTTGCTGACCCCATCCCTAGAGATTAAGCATAAATAAGCAAGCTCTGTTTTGGTGTCAGCCAGGTAGTTTATACTACCATACTGTATAACTACCAGGTAGTTTATACTGTCATACTGTTTAGCCATACTGTTTAGCCATTTTAAAAGGAGAAGCATTAGATTCATAGATGTACCTGAAACTTGGAGATTCCTGCATGTGTTAACGCATCATCATCTTGGCGGTGCCTCTTCCTGTTTCTCCCTTTCTTAAAATTATGTCAGCCTTATTTTTCACCATGCTTAAAGGCATTGTACTACTTTCTTTGTATTTTTTTCCTTTGCCAAAGTAAAGCATTCTTAAGCTTTCTTGCCTCTGTGACATCGCTGAACTCGACATCCATTGCAGTCTGCAACCTAGAAAAGCAAAAACACTGCATTTTTATGTGCAAGTGGGAACGCTTATTCCACTAAAATGATGCAGTGTAGTATTTTTGTGAGCATGTACTGCAATGAAGCATTGTCTTATGATCGGTATCGGCTTTTTCTGTTCATTTAAATGTGTTGTATCAGTGCCGAATTTACACTTCTTTTTCTTTCTGTTTTGCTTTGACATGTATGCATGCGTATTTTCTCTTTCCCTCTCTGCTCTTTCTGCCATTGATTATGTCTGCCTCCTCTTAGCCATCAGAGGAGTTTTTGATTCGTCAGAACTCAATGGCATTCTGGGAGTGGGATCAGGGCCCACCCCCTCCTGCACGACCACCCAAAAAATCATTCTCTGAGTGTTGCCTGGTATGTTACCTTTAATTTTGTCAACAGCTGCTTTCCTTATCATGCTACACACTGCTTTTTGGTAGAATTTGATGCACACCTCTGTAGTGGTTTAAAGTGTGGTCCTAATTGGGCATATCATCCTGACTGCATTGCAGGTTCGTACCTTGTATCAACTGAGAGACATTCAGATTTATTTATGTATTCACATTCAATGTTCCGTCTTCTGGTAGCAGTCTAACCAACAAAAATAAAAGCTGCCGCACTGATGAGAGCAGTGCAGGTCCTGGCAAACAGAGCTGGCCTTTCTATAGCTCCTTTCTATAGCTCAGTGTTTGCCTGGACACAGCAGTGAAATTTGGCCAACTCAGGAACTTTGCAGTGGTCGACCAGCTCTGCACTTGGGGATTGGAAGATGTGGAAGGGCTTGCCCATTATGTGCTCTTCTGTCCCTTATGTAAAAACCTGCAAGTATTGATATTGGATGTGTATCTGACCAAAACGACTGGATGGAACAAAAGGAGAGATCTACTTTCGGCCCAATTCTAACTAAAGGAAGCGCTGGCAGAACACACATTCTGCCAGTGCTGGCTGCTGTAAAAGCACTATAAAGCTCTTTGCAGTAGATCAGGAAGCCGGCGGGAAGGTCAAGCAACGGAGGCCTGCCACCAGAGCAGGTAATCCTGATGTGGGGGTGGAATGGAACGGGATGGCAGGAAGGGGGTTGAATGGGGGGGAGGGTGGATCAGGCCCGGGTGGGGGGTGGGTTCGACAGCGGCAGCACATGCAGAATCCCGAACCCCCCCCTTCCTGGGTCTGATCCGCCTGCATGGATCAACACGGACTTGTTCCAGCTATATGTGGTTCCTGGGGCTTACCCCGGGGCAAGGGGACAAATGTCCCCTTACCCTTAGAAGACCTCCACAGCTGAAAATCCCTCACGGGATGCAGTGTAGCCCATGCTGGCGCCGCTGCATTGCCATGCGGGGATTTAGTTAGGATTGGGCTGTTCGTTCTCCCTGCCCGTCCAAATAGATCCACACTTTGAATGATTATCACATAGACTTTTTCACATCTGTTTCTCTCTTTTGGCTTGTTGCAGCTTTCCCTTCATTACTCTTTCCCAGAACAGTTGTTGTTTGGTACCCACGCAATTGTTTGGTTTGAGGAAAAAGAATATGAACTGTTTTAGCGCCACTTAACTCAGTATCCCAATACTGTTGGTTCTCCTTGTCCCCATTGAAGAAAATGAATTGCATTATTTGTTGGTTGCCAGCCTCCAGCAGCAAAACCTGAGCGGGTTGCCTGGATAAGACCTGGGAGCAGGAACTCCAAACTCTGAATTTGGGGATAGGGGGAGGGGTATGCAAGCAGTCCAGTTCTAGGTCCCATCACTGTCCGTCAACAGGCTTGCCCTGACAAGATGATGGGCATTGCTATGCGTGTGTGTTTATCTATCTGCCATAAAGAAAATTGTAGACATTCTTGCACAAGAAGTTAAAAGGTAGAAATGATTCCCCAGCCCCTGGTCTGGAGCTAGTATAGGTACCCAGATATGAAGTGACGAGGGCATTGCTGCCTGTCTTTCCATGATGAGGCCAGCTCCAATTGAGTGTGCAGGGTTTTTTTTTCCTAATGGACTACTGCAGTGGTTCCCAAAGTGGGAGGCGCGGCTCGCAAGGGAGCCACAGAAACCAGTCAGGGGAGCCGCAGAGTGCCACGGAATCATCTCAGAAAACAGTGCAATGCCAATTGGCAGGCATCAACATAGTGTAATGGGGAGCCGCGGCCAATGGTCAAGGGGGCCGCAGGTCAAAAAAGTCTGGGAAACACTGGACTAGTGTACAATTATTTTGACATGAAGAGGACTGAAAAGGGTTGCCTTATCATGTAGGACTTCATGCTACACTGTAGATGTATACCAATGTGTCAGAGCTTCTTGGAGGAACCCTGAACTTTTGTCAAAGTTGTCCTCAAACCTCTTGACTTCACTGGAGCCAAAGTTTCATCCAGGCTCTTTTTGCCATAGTTTATGCCTTTTTAGTGATGTGTCCACATAGCAACTTTTGGCATACTCACTTCTGTGATGTAATGCAGAATCGTGTGTGGGATATTGTGGTGATCTCCAGGATAGCACTGAAAAGGACCACGTTCCCCTCTGGGAATTTTGGTGCTTCTCCCCACCCTGAAATTGCATCAAAACCACTTGTATGGTCATGCCTGAACTGTACATATGGGGTAGATTTCCACTGCCACCAAAAACACAGGATCAGTGGCATAGCTGAGGGTGGACCAGGGGGTGCTGTGCCTCCGGGTGTCACCCCAAACGGCCCAACAAGGCAAGTTGAGTGGGTGTGTGTGCGAAAGGCTGGCTCTGGGTGGCAAGGGGGTGGTGGTAAGCAATCTACCTTTTTTCTTCGCCCCCACTGCCTTGCTCTCCAGCAAACAAACGGCTTGTATCCTGGTGGAGAAAAAAATAACGCAGCAGCCATTCGCCTTAAAGTATCAATTTGCCATTTGCCCAGTATCCAAGCAGGTTCCAGCTAAGTTAACCAATCTGTTTAAAAGAAGAAATAATCCTCCATCAGAACATATTTTTTCCCTCTGGGTGTCGACTTTTAACTTTGCAACGCAAAGTGCTCAGTTTCCCAGCTAGGAATAAACGCAGCAAGCTTGTTTTAATGCAATGCAAAGTGCTCAGTTGCCCGGCCAGGAAATGCAGCAAGATTTTGGCAAGCAAATAAAGTCACGGGAGCAAAAAGACGAGGAAGGGATCAAGGGCTGCAGTTTGGGTTTGGTGAACCCTGCAAAGGTTTGGAGCGATTCTTTTGCCCTCAGACTTCGTTTTCCTCCCCTCTTTCCCCGCTTGCAGCATGCATGGTTTGCAGTGCAATTGAGGGCTGTTGCTGTTGGTTGAATCGGCTTCTCTCACTCACTCTCACTCTCTCACTCACTCACTCACTCACTCACTCACTCACTCACTCACTCACTCACTCACTCACTCACTCACTCACTCACTCACTCACTCACTCACTCACTCACTCACTCTGTGGGGACTTTGGCTGCCAGAAAGAGGAAATGCTTCTCAGTGCATTGAGGGAGAGAATGAAATGATTCTTTTCATCCAAATTGATTGGTGGTGGGAGGAAAATAACTTTTTGGAAACTAAAAAAAAAGTATTTATTAGATCTGGTTGGGAGATGGGGAAAAAACGAGTAGGATGGAGGGTGTTTTTTTTTTTTAACAATGTTCTCTCCAAGTGAGTCGGGAGGGGTGCCTCTGCAAAAGGTAGGAAATGTGGTTTTAAAAACGCACGTGTGGGTGAGAGAAAAAGAGAGGAATATATTCTTTCTAATTACATCCAGGCCTGGAAGAAGGTGGACTTGAAAACACTGTATCTGCCCCACTTCTCTCCCCCCCCCCCTTTTTGCGGAGGGTTTCTTGCTTATGCTTGCAGGGATTTTATTTTTATTTTTTAAACCGCGGGGGTGTGACATCACCCCCACATCACATCACTTCCGGAGGTGACATTTTGAATTTCGCCCCCAGGTACCACAGTGGCTAGCTACGCCACTGATCAGGCTCATGTTTCCATGCCTTCACCCAGTTGGGTGGGTGTGTGTGTGTGTGTGTGTGTGTGTGTGTGTGTGTGTGTGTGTCTGCCAGCCAACAGTCCTCATGGAGGAGCATGATTGAACTCCCTGTTCCACTTCTCTTCCACACATCCCCACACAATCTCAAGCCTTCTCTGTGTGTAGGAGGGAAGGAGTTTTCTCAGGAGATGGGGCACCTGCTCATGACAGGTGTGGTGTGTATCCTAAAAGGCAGGTATCTTCCCCTTGTTCCCTCCTTGAACAAGCTTGGCCTATCATTTAGTCAGGGTGAAGGATTTTGTTCAGCAGATTTGGAGGTACCATTCAAGACTGGTAAGCTATCAAGTATTCTAGTTTATAATATTATGTAACTCAGGACAGTGGGTGGCATATTTGGTTTTTCCGCCTTACCAGCCAAAAGGTTTTGATGCCTATCTGTCACCTGGACACCTAATATGTTTGCTGAGGACTAGGAGAGTGTGTGGGTTGGGCAGCTAGTGATAATCCTTGAAAGCTCATATGGATCAGCAGCCAACCATTGCTCTCCGATTCTGAAGCATCCTGCATGTGTGTCTGTCAGGCCAGTATATGCTGAAACTCTTCTGCAAGCTAACCACACTGTTCGCCAGAGGGTTCATGTTTCTTATAGCTAAAAGCCCCGCATCCGTATTCTCTGCCCTCCACACTTCTCTGCTTCTTGAGACGTGAGACTAATCCCCTAGGCGCACATGGATTTCATGTGTTAGTGCAGTGTGGGTTTCTGTCACTCACTTGCGTAAGACTGAGGGGGCCCGAAGAACATGCCCTGTGCTTTGTATTCATTCTAGCTTTCTCTGCTTTTCTTATTGAATTAGAAGTACATGCAAGAAGCAAGGACCTTGGGGAAAAATTTGAGGCAGCCCAAACTCTCAGATCTTTCTCCAGCTGTAATTGCTCAGACAAACTGGAAATTTGTGGAAGGTTTACTCAAAGAATGTCGAATGAAGGTATGTTGTTTGCTACTGGTACTGAAAAAGACACAAACTCATGTGGGGTTGTGATTGGGGTCCCTTGCCCCCTCTTAAACACTTTGTTATGAATGTTTAGATTCAACCCCTTTGTTCAGCTTTGATTATGTCAGCAATATATGCATTTCAACAGAAGATTACAGTGTATTTGTATCGGAACAATTCAATAATTGACTGTTAATGGAGCTTTACTATTTATGAATAGCAGAGGATGTGGCTTGTCTGTTGCGAGCCAGTTTCCCCTCCCCTTCCCTCCCATTTTAGACCACATGTGATTATACCTCCTGAGTGCCCACGTTCCTAGCCAGCTCACTGATTCTACATATGGAATGAGCAAGAGTTCCGCTCCGTAACTTGCTTGGCAATAATGATTCATCCAGCCTCAATAAGAACTGACATTTACATAACTAGAAATTACACAAAGCATAGTAGATGCATTTTACCCAGTTGCTACAGTCATATTATAAATTGACTTGTGGGTTCCCTGAGTCGTTGGTTAATAGTATCTGTAAATCCTCTCCTCCACTTGCAGACTAAGCGTATGTTGGTAGAGAAGATGGGCCATGAAGCTGTGGAGCTTGGACACGGAGAGGCCAACATAACAGGTCTGGAAGAGAATACGTTGATTGCTAGTCTTTGCGACTTGCTGGAAAGAATTTGGAGCCATGGACTACAGGTCAAACAGGTCGGTGACTTCAAAAGCCAGAGGCCCTCTGCTTCTAACCTGCGTTATTTCACTTCATTTGTCGATACAACATAGGATGTACCATGTTTGGGAGGGTTTCAATAAATGTACAAATGTATGAAGCTGCCCTTGTACTGAGTCGGACCATTGGTTCAGTTAGCCTAGTATGGTCTGACTGGCATGCTGTATTTTATTTTATTTATTTATTTACAGTGTTTTTATCCCGCCTTTCTCCCCGAAGGGACCCAAGGCAGCTTACAACAGAAAAAAATACATACAAAAAACACAGTACAAAAAATATCACATTTTAAAAACAGTAAAAACAATTAATGAAAATTAATAAAAACAGTATCTAAACAACAATTAAAAAGATCATGGCTAGAATCCAAGCAGGAGCATAAAAACAGCAGCATCCCCACCTGTACCAGCGAGATGTTAAAAAAGGCAGGGGCTCAGAAGGCTTCAATCTCTACTAAGCCTTTTCAGCCTTGCTACCAGATCCTTGAAATTGGCAATGCCAGAGCCCGAATCCTAATGCAACATAACATGCTCTGCTACTGAACACTGTGAGCCCCTTCGCTTCAGTCTACCTACACATGATGCCCTTTTATTCCTAATTTTGTTACTCTGGAGTAATTACTATACCCACCTAGTTATGGTCAGCTTTCAGTGGGCCCCATGTTTGTTTGTAGCAAGGCAAAAAACAAGGAGTCTTGTGGCACCTGAAAGGCTAACAAATTGATTGTAGCATAAGTGTTCATGGACTGCAATACAGTACATTTTGTTAGTCTTTAAGGCACCACAGGACCCTTGTTTCTATAGATACAGTAATGTGTTCATTAGTCAACCATTTTCATATGGAAATTCCACTGCGAGGAGGAATTTGCAATGGGGGAATCCAATGCTGAACACCCTTGCTTTTAGCACTCTTTATCCATCCTGATTGTCAGTATGAAAGAAAAGTAACTAATCCATGTTGCCTCACCCTCTGTCTTGAGCTTGAGTATGGCAGGTATGCCTTCTTAATATACAAGTGCTTTTGGGGGCAACTAGGAATTCAGAAGGCACGCACACATGGGGTGGAAGAATTCCTCTGAACAGGCAGATCTCTGTGTTGGTTTTTGATCTCCAGTTCATATCAAATCATCTATCCTTGCCCCATGCTGGAGGAACCTTTCAGTTGTCTCTAAAGAATCAGGCCACCGCTGGTTGTCCAGAATTGCTTTCAATCTGTAGTAAACCCACTTAGGTGGCACAGCCCTGATGGAAGAGGTTGTGATCTAGAGTTTTTGAATGTGGGAGTGTAGTTAGGAAATCCTGTGGCTGTTTCATATGGGATGCTTTTCCTACACTCCAAACACTTCTGTGTCAAAAAGAAGGCCAAAGCCATGCGTCATCACATGCAATGATACATAATCGTCATTATGGACCATCAGAAAATACATACAGTTGTTGCATGTAGCAATTTCCTATGAAGCTGTCTCATACACAGTCACACCATCGGTCTGTGTAGGCCAGTATTGGCTCTCTGGGATTTCAGAGAGAGGCCTTTCCCAGCACCTGCTGCTTGAGATTCCTTTAATTGGAGATTCTGAGGATTGAACTCAGAACTTTTTTGTCTGTGAAGCTTGACCTGTACCCTGACTATATTCCCTCCCCAGGTGTTAGGTTTTTTCCTACATGGAAAAGTTCTTTCCGTGGAAGAAAAGCGTAATGTGTCATGCAGCCATTGGATTTCTGTAGCATGGAATTGGGTGGGTCTTTTGTGTTTAGGCAGCTGTGATTTCAATGACCAGGTGCATGGGGTTCAAGGGCTTTCAACCAAGCGAAATGTCATTGTTTAACCAAATGACACGACAGTACGTCCTTCTCAAGGTGTTTTTCAGTTTCATCAGAAACATACGTGCTTCTGATCTCTGGAGTCTGAATGTGCAGGGTTTTTCAGCCAGGTCCTTTCAGTCTCTCACAATGTGTTATACTTCAGTTTCTGATCACCTGTTGTTTTTTAAAGGGAAAATCTGCGTTGTGGTCCCACTTAATTCAGTACCAAGAAAGAGAAGAGAAACAGGAGCATCTTGCAGAATCCCCTAGTGAGTATACAACACTTTTTGATAATTGCCCATTTGCAGCAAGAGTGATTATGGCAGGGCTACAACCACAGTACGTGGTGGGGTTTCATTGTACAGAGTGGCTTGGGTTTTTTCCTGGTGTGTTTAGCAGTAGTTCTCTTAATCCTCTGGACCTAAAACTGTTGCCTTGCCTCCATGGATGTAATATTTACTGCTAGAGAGGGGTGTGAGGGTGGGGGTGAGGGAGGGAGAGGGAGAGAGAGGGAGAACAAACTGCAAAAGCACTCTAATGCCTAATATGTATGTAGTCACTTATGCACACATTTTGAGTGTAGATTTGGTTTTTGGTATAAATGAATGTCGTCTTTATATGTAGTTTCTATTTTCATAATGGAAAAACAGTACTCTCATATAGGGAGCACTTAGCATGTAGTCTTTTGCGTTCTAGGGATATTTCTGAAATTTCAACCTTTTAAATAAGATTTCCTTAGTCTTGTGAATTTGCATTTGGGGTTTATTACGTGTTTAAAAAAAACAAAACGCAACCCTCACAAAACAGATTTCAGCAGGTCTTACAGTTGCAAAGAAGGCAGAGTTTGATGATTCCTCTCAAATCTCTCGAGGACAGCTCTGGATTATCTAAAGAGAAAGTAACCAGTAAGATGCCATAATATCAAAGCAACAGACAAAGTAGGAAATCATTTGCAATGACATTCTTCTGCTCCTGATGGAGTCCTCAAAGAGGCTTAGGATTTGTTCCTGTAGCTCTGTATAGATAATGTGTTGCTAACAAATCCATGCATTTCTCTCCCCCCCCCCCCTCTAGTTACTATTGGGCCAGAAAGAAGGAAGTCTGACACAGGGGTTATGTTGCCTACTTTGAGAGTGTCTCTTATCAGCGATATGAGGTACGAAGTCTAATTCATAACACTTGGGTTTAAAATTTAGATATCTCAGTCTAAAAGTTTATGCTGATCCAAAATTATGGTTTTGTGACCGTCAAATAAATTTTGCTCTGGGCTTATGCAAGATTTTGTGAGTATGGATGCAACTATATGGGGGGGAAGAGTGGGCAGACAGGGACTTCTTCCACTACAGATGCTGGGGTGGGATATGATGATCTTAACCTCCATTTTGGTCCCAGAAATGTATATGTAGTTGGTCCATTTTGTATGGTCCAGAACTTTATATGTAGTTGGTCAATTTATCTGAAAAAACTGTCCTTCTCACAGGACCTGTGCAAAATGACATAAATGTTATTTAGAGTATCAACTACATTCAAAGTACAGTTGGACCTCGCTATCTGTGGGGGATCCATTCCGGACTGCCACCCCCACCCCCCAGATACCGGGTCTGCCGGAAAAAGCCCCGAAAAAGAAAAAAAAACCACAGCCCCAAAGCGCCATTTTACCTTTAAATAGCCTAATCACTGTGTTTTCAAACCTCCATGAGGCCTCTTGAAGCTGCATGACCCACTTCTGGGTCGCACAAAGGCTCTTCACCCCCCCCCAACCTTGTGCACCCTGGGACAAGGCTGGGGGGGAGAAGAGTCTTTGTGCGACCTGGAAGTTGGTCGTGCAGCTTCAAGAAGCTTCACGGAGGCTTGAAAATGCAGCTATTTAAAAGTAAAATGGCGCTTGGGGGGCTTTTCCCCCTTTCTACAGGGTTTTTAGCGTTTACATTTGGAGGTCCGGGACCTGCAGTGTAACAAATCCGTGGGTCCCGAACCCGCAAATAAAAAGGGTCCACTGTATCTTTAATTTGATAAGCCAAATTCTTGTATGCATGGACATGTTCAGTCTGCATTTGCTGAAAGAGGCAAGAAAAATGAGAATACAGATGGCCATAATTTGTGGCTCCAAATGTAAACTAGTAATTTTCTTTTGTAAATGGACAATTGTCACTAATTGCAGGTCAGATGGAAATAGAAAGTTGACAAAATTGTGTCAAGCAAGCACTGCGAGTTACTGCCCTTGGATCTGTGCGTCTCATCACAAATAATTGGAGGCAATAGATGTTGTTGTGGACAGACTGGTCTCTTGACAAGTGGGGGGGGGCAGGCGAGGCAGTGATGGAGAAGACAAAGAATGTCAGTGGCCAGAGCTAGAAATAGCAAGAACAGAGTCTCCTAGTTGCTCAGATCCAGTTGAGCAAGCCTGACACAGGGGCCAAGAGTATCTTCTGACTAGCTTTGACCTGTCATTGAAAGGATTCCTTCTAGTGGGAAGGTGATCATAGCTCATTGATGGGAGCATATGGATTGTCAGGTGGAGAGTGTTGGCCAGTAGCATTTTCCAGCAGCTCCAGCAGCTGTGCCAGCTGGGCTGCTTCCTAGAGAAATTGGACCTGGTCACAGTCAATTATGCTCATCCAGATCAGATTGTTACAGTGTCCTCTGTGTGGGTCTGAAAGAAAGAGCAGCCAGCAGCTGGAGGGAGGCATTCTGATCATATCGCCCCAGTGTTTCAGCTGTGCTGGTTATAACTTTGCTTCTGGATCCAATTCAAAGTGCTCATTTTAATGTTTAAAATCCTCAATGGTCTGGAGACCAGAATATCTTAAGAACCACCTCCTTCAGGAACCTTCCCAGACAATTTGTTCAACAATTGAGGCTCTTCTCACAGTCCATCTCTTCCCCCCCCCCCCCAATCTCAGGCATAGAATGAGATGACCCAGTGGTCTGACTTGGTATAAGGCAGCTTTAAGTGTTCATGTGGTGTCTTTGTGGTCCTCTTCTGTGGCCAGACCCAGAGGGTGGCTGAATTCCCACGTTGAATTCCCATGTAGCATTCGTTCCTCAGGAGCTTGTGTGGGCTCTAGAAGTTGTTATAAGCTGCACAAGGCTTAATTTATTCCATATTCACTAGGAGAGAAAAAGGCAATCATATTATTGTGAAATCAT
Organism: Plestiodon gilberti rubricaudatus; assembly: GCA_026170595.1. NCBI lineage: Eukaryota > Metazoa > Chordata > Lepidosauria > Squamata > Scincidae > Plestiodon > Plestiodon gilberti. The sequence goes on from JANXHW010000005.1 coordinate 116,682,158, forward strand.
TCTTCCATTCCAAAAAACAAAAGGTACACAACCAGGGAGTTGCCATGGGCTCTTTGAGTGGGTGAGAAAGTGGTTCTCCAAAACCAAACTAGTGTCGGTGTTTAAAGAAACCTTGCAAAGGGCTTGAACATGAGTTATTCCTCCCTGAATCATAACATAACACAAAACTGAAACCTAGCACAACTAGCATCTGTTATGTCTAATCTGCTTCCCTGTCTTGTTGCACTGAACAGATCTCTGCACACAAAGGAGGCCAGGAAGGAAGCTTCCAGCGTTTGGTCTGGGGAGAAAAGCTGCCCTACTTCTCCTGGGCAACTATAACAGCCATTGATGGCCGTCTCTCTCTTCCTTTGGCAGAGTTAGGAAAATGATTTATTTTGCTTTAGTGTGTTTGTGCTTTAAACAGAGCCCATCAACGATGGGAGTGGGAGGTATTTGCTTTGATACAGTTTCCTATCAAAAGGCTTTAAATAGCTGCTCAGAGTGTTTCGGCATGATGCGGTAGAATAATGTGTGCGTCGTATTTCTCAGGGACTCCTGATCACATGTCCGGAGTATTGTGCTGGAAGCCTTAAAAACTGCCTGTCAAAGACTGAGCCAAAATGAGGAGGTTTGCAGAAAGGGTGCGAGTGCCAAGAGAGAGCAAGACTCTTTTTTTTGTGGTGATCTGGATAGTTGTGTGAGTCATTGCTTGAGGAAAGGAGGCTGTGAGAGCAGTTAACAAAGGACAGAGAGATCTGGGGGATTATCTCATTGGTTCGAGACAGCTCGCTGGAGTTTCAAGGGCTCGCTTTGGGTGTTAACTGTGTAAGTAGTTAGGAGCCATAATCAACTTGCGTCCTTTTTATACGGTTAACCAAGGTCAGGGAGTATGCAGAGCTAATGTTGGCAGGCACTTGGTTTAAAATGCTGCAGTAAACAATGCAGGATTTTGGTTGCATATATTATGGCTTGCAGATCTGGCGCATGATACAAGCCCCTCTTTTCACATCACCTTTGCAGCATAGAATCTGCTGCAACGTGGCTCTTCCCAAGGCCAGCATTGCCCTTCCTGACCGGGACAACAGTATGGAGAGGAGCCAGAGTTTAGGCTCTTCCCTTGTGTCCCAAGGCTACTTGTGTTACCTGAGCAACATAGAAAGGAGCGGTGCTGCTACAAGTCCCATGCTTCAAAGGGGGAAGGCACAGAGAGAGCCCTGAGTCATGCATGTGATTTTGGGCTGCATCCTGTGCCCAAGACCAAGTTGCACTTTGAACCCCTCTGCCCTAGACAGCTTCATGTCAGCCATGCCACCTTTACTTTCTGACCATAATCTCTTTAGTGTGTGTGTGGAGCAAGATCATAATACATTGCATGAAAACCAGATGAGGCCAGTAAAGCCTCTTGGGCTGGCCTGAGTCTATCTTCAGTCTCTTCCACTCTTCTTTTCCCCCTTTCATTAATCCTAGTAACTGCTGGTGGTCCAACCCCCATGGCCCTATTTTTGTATGGGGAGTTGTATGTTAAGACCACAGTGCTATTGCCTTCATGTACAAATGAGATACTTCCATGTTTGTTCATTCTACAGTACATGCGTACACACAAATAGCATTATAAAGCAACCGTGAAACAGTTGCATTCTTCATGCACACAAACAGTATTATGAGCAAATCTAGTGGCAAGATGGCCACTAGGAATGGTATGTGTATGGTGGTATTGATTTATTTTGCTATGCAAACAAGCTTGAAGCTTCAAATTAGAAATAAAATAGTCCAGGTTAATAGCCGTGGTCGTATAAAATAGTTCCCACCCAACGTTTCGCCTCCATCTGTGGTAGGACACACCACACCACATCTTATTTCTAATTCTATGTATACCAGCTGTGAAAGTCTTAAAAGCTTGATGCTGTTGCAGTGGAATGGAAGATTCCATTCCATGCCAGCTTTCCTCCCTTCAGCTTACCTAGGCTGGTGTTGCTGCTGCTGGTGGGTTGCACATGCGCGCTCTCTCGCTCTCTCAGGGGCCTGTCTCTGCCTCTCTTGCCTCTAAGGGACAAGAGTTCTGCTGGGCTTGTTGTTTTAAAAAAAATTTAACTCAGAGTTGCTCTAAGAGCAAGTTTGTGACCAGCTATACTGTTTACACTTGTGTACAAGTCGACCCAGGTTTTTAGAATCAATTTTAAGACCTAAATTTCTTGACTTATACATACAAGTCAATTTATATACAATTTATACATATATAAATTTCTTGACCGTATTTTTATTATAATAATAATAATAATAATAATAATAATAATAATAATAATAATAATAAATAGAAAAGAAACAAGTGATGCTTATTGATGTGACCATTGCAGGAGATAATCAAATCAAGGAGAAACAATTGGAAAAGATCACAAAATACAGATTGAGCCTGTGGGCAGGGAATTTTCTTTTCAAATGATACTATTCAGCAATTTTAGGTGTGCTTCATTGAAAAAGCTAGGTGATGAGCAAATAAACGCTTTGGCTTTCCGATAAACATAGCTGTGGATTTCTTTTTTGTTTTCCAGGCACATTCAGAACATGAGTGAAATCAAGACTGATGTGGGCCGTGCCCGAGCCTGGATAAGGCTGTCCCTTGAAAAGAAACTTCTGTCCCAGCATCTTAAGCAGCTTCTTTCTAACCAACCGCTGGCAAAGTAAGAAACATTGACTCTTGTCTTTGATTGGGCTCTCTTAGGATCCACGTTTTGAGGCTGCCGTTCAGTGCACACCTTCTTGGGACTAAGGGCCCAATCCTATCCAACTTTCCCGCACGGATGTAGCTATGCCAACGGGGCATGTGCTGCATCTTGCAGTGAGGGGGCAGTCACGGAGGCCTCCTCAAGATAAGGAGACGTTTATCCCCTTACCTCGGGTGCTACATTGCAGCTGCATCAGTGCTGAAAAGCTGGATAGGATTGGGCCCTAAGTCTCATTAAACTTGGTAGGGCTTACGTTTGAGTAAAATACACCTTGGCTTGCACTGGTTGCTCTGGGTACTAAGAGCTAGCATAGTTTCACTCAAATGAAAGTTTTGTATTGCTGTATTTGCTTTCAATTAATGACAGACCCTCTACCTGAGATCTTGCAGAGCCAGTTGAAGCAGACAGTATTGAGTGCTCCGGAGCCACCCCAATGCAGCCACCGTATTTCTCTGTGGAGGGAACATTGGTCAGAATCTCTGCTGGTCATGTCTGATGCAGCAGGGGCCGTTCCTATCCCTTTGTGTTTACTTATTTCTCAAGTGAAGTGCTGGTCCAATCTGGTGCCAGTGGCAGTCTGAAGATCTTCCCTGTCCTTTGCAGGAAACTGTACAAGCGTTATGCCTTTCTGCGCTGTGAGGAAGAGCGGGAGCAGTTCCTCTATCACCTTCTTTCCCTCAATGCTGTGAATTACTTCTGCTTCACAAGTGTCTTCACCACCATCAGTAAGTAGCAGACAAATCCCAGCATGCTCTGTAGCTGTGCACTAAATGGAGAGCTGTGCTCTTGAAACAAAGCCTGCAGCAGTAATAGCGATTGAGATCACCACCTTTTGAGCATTGCACTGAAGGACTAGAGCAGGTGCATTGTTGTAGAGCACTAGTGTACGTGTGTCCCAGACAAGCCCAAAGCAGGCACACAAGCATCCCGTGGTTCATGCAAGTAAAATTTATTTTGTTTCAGTTGTTTGGCTTGTGCTTTTTTTAATTGAAATGCTGACACACTGTTTTCCTTTTTTGTGGGGTTTACAAATATCATATTTTGTTTTGTATCCTATCCTTCCTCTAGGTGGCACACATGTGGTGTGTTATCCTCTTCCCCCCCCCAAAAAAAAACCCCAACTCTGTGAAGTAGATTGGTCTGAGAGATAATAGTTGCCCCAGGGTGATCCAGTAAGCTTCATTGCTGAGCCAAGATTTAAACTTGAATCTCCCTTGTCTGTGTCCAGCGTACCCAATCCTAGAAATTGGCAACTTAGCCCTTTGAGGCAAATCTGGTCCCCGGAGAGTTTCCATCTGGCCCTGTAGTTACAAAGCCAACTCACTGGCAACAACTCTCATGGGCTGCCATAAACTGGCCTCTTTCATTGTGTCTCTTGCACTACGGTAACTGTGTGCGCGCGCACGCACACACACGCGCGCGCGCGTGTGCGCGTACACTTGTGTGTGTGTGTGTGTGTGCGCTAGCCAGTGGGTGGCGTAGTGGGTTAAACCACTGAACCATGAGCTGTCGATCGAAAGGTCGGCAGTTTGAATCCATGCGACGGCTCCTGCCAACCTAGCAGTTCGAAAGCAAGAAATTGCAAGTAGATTAATAGCGGGATTAATCTAATAGTAGATTAGATGCGTTAGCGGGACAGTAACAGCGTTCCATGCGCCTCGGTGTTGAGTCATGCCGGCCACATGATCATAGAAACGTCTTCGGACAGCGCTGGCTCTTTGGCTTTGAAACGGAGATGAGCACCGCTCCCTAGAGTCAAACGCAACTGGACTTAATTGTCAAGGGATACCTTTACCTTTATGCATGCTATAGAAACATAAGGGAACCCAGCCATGTGGACAGCTTTTGAGTGTGATGTAGGAACAGGTATATGTAAAGGGTGGTTGCCATGTAAAGTTGTCAGCCTTCATTTTCACATTCTGTTATTAACTTGCTCACAAGTGTGACACTTTTCCCTCATGTGAGCCTCAGGAATGAACATGGGTGGTTCTCCTAAAGAGTATAGTGAGTGTATTTGGGGATTGGGTGTGGGTTCATGCATCTTAAACAGTGCACTAAATTTATATCTCCTCATTCAGTGTTGCTGGTTGTGAAAATAGGACAAGTATGAATTTTCGCCACCTAATGTCCTTACTACCTTCTAAAAATAGCTGTGACATGAATCTGCAGTTTCTAAATTTGCTTGCCCTTTCAGTTCTGGCTGTGCTGCAATAGCGACACCTAGTGGCTACTTATGTGCATGATCAAAGCTAACCTTAGAGCCATGTGGTATATGCATCACTGCAGACTGTGACCAGTTTGCTATATTGTTACTATTAATATACCACTTTCCAACAAGAGTAGTTCACAAAGCGATATACATAGTAAAATAAATCACGAATAGTACTTCAGTGAAGGGAAAAAACCATTCGTATAGGAAACGTCCTATTTTGATATGGTAAGAACCAGAGGCGTAGCAGCAGCGAGTGCTGCCTGGAGCACTGGCTGCAGCGCCGCTCCGGGGAGGGGGCGGCGCCGCTCCGGGGAGGGGGCGGCGCCGCTTCCGCGGGCGCTCTGAGGCCTTCTCCCCCGGCCTCGGAGCCGGAGAAAGCCCCGGAGCGTCCACTTCGACCAGTGGCCGGGGCTTTCTGAAGTCCGACTGCCGCGTCACACTGTTTATCTTTGTTTTGCACATGCGCAAAACAAAGATAAACAGTGTGACGCGGCAGTCGGACTTCAGAAAGCCCCGGCCACCGGTCGAAGTGGATGCTCCGGGGCTTTCTCCGGCTCCGAGGCCGGGGGAGAAGGCCTCGGAGCGCCCGCCGGGCGGCGCGCGCTCCGTGGAAACACTGGAGCGAGCGGAGCAGCGCCGCCCGGGGCCGAGGTGCTGCCTGGAGCCGCTGCTCCGCCCGCTCCAGTCTATCCACGCCTCCTGGTAAGAACATAAGAAGAGCCCTGCTGGATCAGGCCAAAGGCCCATCTAGTCCAGCTTCCTGTATCACACAGTGGCCCCACCAGATGCCTCAGGGAGCACACAAGACAACAAGATACCTGTATCCTGTTGCCACTCCCTTGCACCTGGCACAAAGTAAACCTACTCCTACAACCAGGAGGTTGCTTATGGTGCCAGTGCTGCTTCTCCAAGTGCTCGATGTGCCTCACAAGGACGCAACAAAATGCCTTAAAATATGTAAATCAACAATTTAAGCATTAACTCAGTTGTTTGGTTCATATTTCTTTGCAAGGAGGTTCATACAGGCCCCAAAAAAATACACTAGTGCAGCCATTCCTTCTTTAAAATCCTTGTGGAAAAACTAAGATGTTTGCACACGAATCACGGAAACCCATGGGTTTACTTGCCATGTTGTGTACAGATGTGAGTGGGGATGGAAGAACTATTCCATGATAACTGTAAGATTATAGCTCTTCTGGTGTAATGACTAATTTGTCTCTCAAGGACTGGCAGGCATTTATGCCAAAAGGGAATACTTCTTCAAACAGAGCATAATTAACTTGGGGAACTCTAACATATAGTGATAGCACTTGGCTCAGATAGCTTTTTTGTTTTTAAAGGATAGGACAAGGTGGGGGAGGTCTATGAATGACTATTGGCCATGATAACTACAACCTCAGGAAGCCTGTGCCCATCAGCTTCTTCCTCAGCCACTTCAGCTAGTCCTCATTTGCAGCGGCGGAACTTGGGTGGAGCGCGTGGAGCAGGAACTCCAGGCACTCGGGCGGGGGGGGGGCTCGGAGCACTTACCGTCGCGAAGCGCCGCGCCGTATCTGCCCTCCCGCCCTCCCTGGAGCCCATTCGGCTCCAAAATGAGTTCAAAACGGGTGGGGGGGGGCGCGTCGACGTGACGCGATGCTGGTCCCGGGCGCCCGGAGGGCTCCCGTCATTTCTGCTCATTTGTTCCTCACCTCTTCTCCCTTTCTCTGCTATTGGATGGTTTGAACTAGAGCAGAACAAGGAAGCTGGGAGAAGCACTGCCCCAGTTTTCCTGGCTCCCTTGTTTCACCCTACTCTGCCATGTTGTTTCAGGGCAGTGGCAGAGGAGGAAAAAGTGGGTAAGCTGAGGGGTGGGAGAGGTGGCAGTGGGGCAGCGACACTCCCTGATAAGGAAGAGGGCTACCGCCATAATCTTCTCCTTTCCCTGTCCCCTGCTCCTTCACCCCTGAGAGTGAGGAGGCAGCAGGCAGGCTAAGAGCTGCTGTCGGCATTGTTGTGGTGATTTTCTCCTCCTTGCTTACAGAGGAGCAGGCGATGGGTGAGTGGGTTGAGGCAACATGCAGGGGGGGGGGGGGCTTCAGGTGTTACTTCCCCACAAGCCAGGCCTGAATAGAACTGATTTCTACAGATGCTGTGGCCAAAGTGTTGCTGTAATGCATCTGGATTTTACTAAGCAATTTTGTAAATGTACTGTTACATTTACCCATTGTTTACTGTTACAGTGATTCCATATAGGACAGTGATAATCCCCATTAAAAAGCTAAGCAATGCAATCACCACATCAAACCCATGGATTTGTGTTTCGGGGGAATTGGGAGATACTGGAATAATGCAGATTCCAAAGAACCTTCTAGAAATGACATTTGAGGTGAGTTTTTACTCAATTTACTCCCATTCTTGCAATTTCAAAATGGTAGCTTTGTTATCACTGCTAGGAAAGACATGTTTTAACATGAGTAGAATTTTAAACCCAGCGCCATTCTGCTTTAATAATAGATGCAAATAATTCTGGTTATAATTAAAAGCATCAAGCTATTGCTACTTGAAAGCAACTTGCTCTCTTATAGGACTGCCTTAACCTCCTTTTGGTTCTAGGGAGAACAGAAAAAAATTATCTTGCTGTCCCTTTTTATAAAGGCTCAGTAAGAATAAAGCCACTAAGGAAATCATCATCTCTCTGCATTGCTCGTAAACTAACATCCTAGTGATTCTTTGGGGGGCCATAATAGCTGCATTGGAGTAATAAACAGTGGCAATGATTAAGAGCCCAGGATGTACATAGGGCTTCATTTCACGGTCTTGATGATGGTTGATTTGTACTGCAACAGAAATATACATTATACAGCAGATGGCAATTCATAGAAGTGAGGGGTACTTTTCCCTCGCCACAGTCAACAATGGGAGAACCTTGCTTGGTGCATGGATCCTGCTGGTAACTCATGGCTTTCCTGCATATTTTAGCAATATCGAGAGAGGGAGAGGGAGCTTTTACCTAGATCGCTTGTGTTGAAAGGGTAACAAGCTTTGGGTTGTAGTCGATACAAGGAGGAGGCTTCCAAGGAGTTGCCCAGTGAGAACCTTGCCCTCTCCTCTGTGCAAATTCAGACCAACATTGGAGACTGCTGGCTTTATATCCAGCTCGGCATTCTGCTGCTCTTGCCTAAAAAAAGGAGTTTTCTGAAACAGAGGAAAACTTACTTGTCCAACCAGCACACGACTGGTTCACATGTACGTATTCATCACTGAATTATGCTTGATGCCTTGCATATGCAAAAGGGCAGTAATGGATGAAAAAAACAACTTCCATATCCCCTCAAACACAGTGCCTTTTTTAAATGAAATCAGTTTACACATTCATTTGCCACCCATCAAGGCCTGGTTCTTGCACGCACGCGCGCACACACACAATTTGATTTTTCTGCACTTGATTTCTGTGCAGAATTTGATTTCAGCACTGGTGACTGATAGCTCTATTTGTGAACTGACTCCATTGCAAAGCATTGCATTTCAAGCAACATCAGCTGATATGAAGATTGTATCTCATGGTTGATTCACACATGCAAACCTTTGTTTGAAAGTGCAGTCGTTTAATGATGAACAGGTATATACAAATGCATAATGATTCCTGGAGGCACATGGTATCACCACATTGTAGAAGCTAAGCAAGTCTAATTTTGGTTAGTGCCTGGATAGGAGACTGCTGGAGAACCCTGTATATGCTGCCTTAAGTTCCATGGTGAAAGAATGGTGGGACATACCATATAAGTAGTAAATAAAACAGGACCACGGTCTGATAACAGCTACGGATAGGGATTGATAAACTATAATACAAGTGTGTGGAATCTGAAGAATTCTAGAATCTGCAGCTCCATGAAAGCAAGAACTGCCATATTGAATTATTTGAGCCTAGAAGCACAAGAAAAGTTAATGATATTCTGGAAGTATTGTAAGTAATGTTTGAAAACTGAGATTTTTAAACTGTTTCAAACTTGTGCTTTCCTCTTTACAGTGTCAGAACTTGGGGAAGTTAACTACTGTGCAACTAGGTCATGACAACTCAGGACTGTTGGCCAAATGGCTGGTAGATTGCGTCATGGTCAGGAATGAAATCACAGGACACACCTACAAGTAAGCATAGAAGATGCAACCCAAAACACTGTGCAAAAGCCAGCAAGTCTGAACTCTAATTTTACTTTATTAAACATTATAATGTTGAATATAACGATACCTCTTTCTTGCTTTAATCAGCCTTGCAAATTGGGTCACAAACGTTACTACCCTAGAACAAAAATGTAGTCTGTTTGCAACAACAGTCTACTTACAACAACAAGCCCTCCCAATATTTAAACACACACACACACACACACACACACACACACACACACAACCACCCCCAGCAGAGCCCACCCACAGATTTTTTTTTCCAAAAAAGTGTTTTGAATCTCTGGCCTTAGAAAGCACTGTAAAAAAACAAAACACCCCCCCTCCCAAAAAACACCCAGTTCTGGGATTACAAAATGTAAATGCTAGACATGCAGACTCTATTGATCCCACAATAGTCCCATGTGCCATATGAACTGTGAGGCTCACATGGCCTGAAATCAAGCATGCAGTTTCTCAAACAGAGGTTGTGTGGGCACAGAATGCTGAGGCTAATTGTAGCTTCTCTTTTATTCTGTGGCGCCTCAGGTTCCCATGTGGGAGATGGTTGGGGAAGGGTATTGATGATGGCAGCCTAGAGAGAATCCTTATAGGAGAGCTGGTTTCATCATCGTCGGATGAAGATCTAGGAAAGCAGTGTCGAACCCCACCTCAACAGAAATCCCCAACCATGGCTCGGAGACTGAGTATCACTTCCCTTACAGGGAAAAATACAAGTAAGGCCTAGCTTCTTGTAGTGATATCGGGCAAGGTCGCATGGCTGTGGGAGGGGGGAATGAACGGATGGAGAGAATTGACATTTTTTGGTGAATGATTGATCTTCCATTGGATTGGTGGCAGAAGCTCTGCTGCTCTGGTTAAACTGATGGACTGTGGTTGCTTTGCAAGATTGGCAACAAGAAAACAAGCTTGAAGATCCTTATTTGTTATGCAATACAATGCAAATTGCCAAGATACTGTGGATCCCGATGTTCTGTTTACTTAAGATATTCAGACTTGTAAAAATGCATAAATTTTGGAACTATGATCTGACTCCATGGGACTTACTTCTAAGTAAACATTTATAGACCTTGCACTGTAAAGGTTGTAAAAATAGTTACATGAATCCCACTCCACATTCTGTGTATGGTAGTTTTTTAGGAGTCTGTGACCAGGTTGTTCCTATTGGGTGAAAGAAGCTGCCGGCTTCCATGTTCAGATTCACCTTTCAAAGACTGTTGCCTTCAAATGTTATGGGAACTGGAAAATGACATCTATCACTTCTGCTTTAAGGGTGTTGACAGTGTTTCAGAGTTGCAAGTTGCAAAATGGGAAAGGGTCCAAGAATAACTTTCATTTCACCCAGATAAAGTTTAACTCTTAAGTAGCCTACCAACACATCTGGATCAGTTCAGTACTGGCATGTGCAGAATGGCCTGAAGATACTGAAGAGGTTCAACTACTGAAGGTAAGGGACTCTCAGTCCAAGCACTGTTTGGATAGGGAACCAGAGGAAAGCTGCTTTGAAAAGCAGGGTATAAATATGTGGAAATAAGAAATCCTGCTTGATGAAACCAGGGTCCATCTAGTCTGTCTCCAACAACACAACAAGCATAACCTCTCTCTGCTACAGGGTTTGGAACAATTAAACATTTCCCGATCCCAGTACTAGTGTGCGAATTGTAAAGACGAACTCACCTCACTATGGAATTTGAATATTTCTGTGCATGCATCCGATAACCAGTTCTGTTCTCTGTTCTGTGTTTCAGAGCCTAGTGCAGGACAGATCCAAGAGGGAATTGGGGAAGCTGTGAACAACATTGTGAAGCACTTTCACAAGCCAGAGAAAGAGGTACCCTTCTGAAACCTAACTTCAGATGTGCTGTTTTTTTACAAAGGAGAATGCAAGCAAATTTCTTTATTTTGATGCTGGATGGATAGCGTCTTTTGAGGAGGGGATGAGAATCTTTCATCAGATTATTCATTCTGTATAAAATGCCTAAGTTCAGATTCATCATGGTTGCTGGGCGTTTCCTTGCCTCCTTGTCTTCATGGCTCATGACTTCCCCTGTCATTAAATGTTCTTGGTAACTTAAAGAGACTTCAAAGCATCACTGCCCTCTTCTTGAATGTGGAGTTTCCTGTCTGAAAATGTGACACTGTGCTGCTGATTCAATGACATCCGGGTCCCCCAGCTCCACCTGTATCCAACTGCAAAAGTCACAGTGATTAAAAAGAATTTTCTGAATCCATCCGAAATAAAGTTCCATTCAGTTATTTGCTCCCACATGAAGGGCTGCTTCACATGCCACTTCCCTGCACACAAGCAAACATAAAGGAGGCAAGGACTTGGCCAGAGCTTCCTGCTGTAGCAAGTCTATGAAACTCCAAATCCCTTGTGTTGCTATTAGAAGAGCAAATAGTTAAAGAACCTGGAGTGATGTCAGCTATACCTCTGATGCCCTCTCATTACCCCCTTTGCCCAGTTCCATCCTCAGCTACTTGCACCAGTGTAAATATTCCTGGAAGTACATCTCCAATAATTTCTCTGGTTCCAGAACAGATCCATGAAATGCAGCTCTCTAGAAAGCAGCTTTTGCCAGGGATGTTGATCCTGTCTCTGAGTCAGTCTCAAGTCAAGTCCCAAGTCTTGCCCCCAAGTCTTTGGTTGCGAGTCCCTAGCTATTTAATGGGAAAAACAGGTTTAAACCTGAATAAAATTCAACTTGTTGTAAAAGGCTCCAAATCTTGACTCAAGTCTTCAGAGTCTTTTACAATCGCCAAGTCAAGTCATTGACATGACTTGAGTCCGACTCGGGTCCGTGTCAATAGACTCAAGTCTAGATCACTGGCTTTTGCAGGTCATTGATGTGCTGTGGAAGCAGTTAAATTGCGCATGTGGAAAAATAAGTTGCACAAATCATACCACAACTGGAAAATGTGTCTGAAAACAATGCATGGGATAAATCAGAAATGGAGTATCAATAATGGTCATCAGTTTGCTTTGGGATGTAGAGTATGCTCAGTCATTCTTTCTCTTCCCATAGAGAGGAAGCCTTACTGTCCTCTTGTGCGGAGAAAATGGCCTGGTTGTTGCACTGGAGCAAGTTTTTCACCATGGTTTCAAGTCTGCTCGTATCTTCCATAAGAATGTCTTCATCTGGGACTTCATAGGTAATCAATATGCTGAGCTGGGCGTTGGAGGTGAAGACCCTGATTATGCATCACATTTGGGTCTCATGTCATTCTGGTGAAACTGATTCCCACCCCCAACTCTGAATGATAGCTACTTGCTGAGGGTGGCTGGGCTGTTCCATTAAGCAATGTCAGAAGGCCCACCCAAGGCAGTCACATTTCAAATGACTTGGGGGAGGGCGGGGAGATTTGAGGGGTCTAATGGAGTTTTTGCTTTCTGTTGTCTTTATGCCTTTGTTTCAGCTGCTGTGTATAGGTTTTTCGTTTATGCTAATGTGGTTTTAATATGTTGTAAACCGCCTTGGGCACCAGGTTTTGTTACCTGGGGGAAAGCGGTATATAAATCTGCAAATAAATAAATAAAAGTTGGGTTTCTCTACAGGGGCAGCAAATTTTCATTTATGTAGCTGAATATTATATTTGTAATATAAGATGGGCAGCAGGGACATGTCATTTGGATGAAGTAACCATGCTATGAAGGCAATAAGAATTCGCCGAGAGAGGGCTGAGATGTCTTGCCATCTGTAGGCTAATTCTTACAATCCTCTGGTTTGGGCACTGCTTCTGTGGCGTCAAGATTATTTTTCCTCTGGTAATGTTTGGAATTGGGGAGACTTATGATGCTGCCTTATACAGAGTCAGGCCATTGGTCTGTCTAGCTCAGCATTGTCAACACTACAGTGGTTTCCCAGGGTTCCTGGCGGGGGAGGGGGGTTTGTCCAGCCCTGCCTGGAAATGCCAGGAATTGAACCTGGGACCTTCTGCATTACACAGCATGTGCTCTACTGTTATCTGCAGCCCCTCCCCAAAGAGCACATGGGTTTAGCAGATTATATGGCTACTTCACAAGGACACTCCATACATTTAGTGAAGAAGGATTTTACTTGTTTCTTTCATACAGGTCTATCCTAATAAAAAGAAGGTATTTTCAAAGTAGTTCTTGCAAGCTGGTATTAAGCAATAAAATGTAGAGAATCCTCTTTGCAGCGAGTGCCTTGAGGCTAGTAATTTCCTCTGAATACATGACTGCTGTTCGTTAGGAATGCACTTTAAGGTCCTAAATTAGTTCTGGCTATAGCACTGACTGGGCCAGACTGGCACTCCAGGAAATCAATAGCCAATAGCAGAATTGTTACTTATTAAATTAGGGAAGGTTGAAAGTATTTGCAAAGTGCTAATTTCTATAAATGTTTAGTTTTTAAATGCTTATTTACTGGCCAGGGGTTACCATTATGCAAAATCTTAGAAAGTGTTGAAGAAATGTGTGCAAGTTTGCTCAGTCTGCATCACTTACACAGGCTGCGGTTTTTGTTTGTACACTGTGTGGGTTCAGCTGGGTGCAAAATGTCTTGCTTAGCATAAAGTACATACAGCCAGGCTTACAGGGGTAGGTTTGCTGATATGTGCTGACTGTGAAGCCTTCTGAAGGCTGGCTTCTGAGACTAAACAGTGTGTCAGAAGGGCTGAAACCAGTGAATAAGCATTTTAAAAACCAAACATTTATGGAAATCAGCACTTTGCAAATACTTTCAACCGTCCCTAATTTAACAAGTAACAACTCTCCTGTTGGCTATTGATTTGCGTTCTGTGTTCAGTACTTTTTTGTTTTTCCCTTTCCTCCACCTTCAGAAAAAGTTGTTGCCTATTTTGAGACCACTGACCAGATGGGAGATAACGAGGAGGACGTTCTTCTTCAGAAATCCTCCTGCAACACATTCTGCCGCTACGTCAATGCCATCAACACAGCACCACGGAACATTGGGAAGGACGGCAAATTCCAAATTCTAATTTGCCTTGGAACTCGGTATGTATGCATGTGCTCTTGAAAGTCTTCTGAGATGCAAAGTGTCACACATGATGTTCTCTCCTTCATGCTTATGAGGTCACATACGATCCCCATCCCACAGATATTAGTTTTCTGTTGAAAACCATTTTGAATTTGATCTATGTTTTAAGTGACAATGACTTAACATAAAAGCTTCCTTCAGCAGAGCCGTTTTCGAATTCATAGTGTTCTATTGGCAATATATGTTCACATTAAGTCAGTTTGGATGTGCTCAAATGGCAGAGTTCTGTGCTGCCTAAAATAGTGCTATACTTCTGAACCTGAAGTAGAAAAAATGCGTGGAAAAGTCCTTCAGTAAACAGGATGTGTTTTCCCTTCCTTCAGATACCACCTGCATAGATGAGGTTTAGTGCCAAAATCTGTAGTGTGGAGTGGCAGGCATTGGAAAGGGGGACACATACCGTTCTCACTTCTCTCTGCATGTGGATTGTGGGTTTTGAACTGCACAGAGGCGTCGCACCACCGGGGCCGGTGGGCCCCAGGGCGCGGGCCGGTCTTACCTGCTGCCCTGTCGTTTCTTTGTTCTCTTCGCAGCCAAGAATGGCTGCAGTTGGGCCCTCCCACCCTCCCTTGCGCTCGTTTGGCTCCAAAAAGGAGCCAAAAAGCACCGGGGGCATGTCCGCACGCGCAGAGGCGCGCTATGCTACCGACACACTCCCCAGGGGCGGGGCGTGTGGCGGCCGTGGGGGGGTGTCGGTGGCGGCCCCCACCCACGGGGGACCTGGAGACTCTTCTGGAACTGCATCAAAGTACTTCTGAACTGTTAAGATGCATCTCTGGTGAACAACGAACAGTTTGTTAGCATTGCTGAGGGAATCGACCAGTTCCACACATGGAAAAGCTGAGTTTCATTAAGAACTTTATTGGAACAAGGAAAAAACTTGCAGCCATTGTTATAGCAGCAGAACACTAAGACAGGAAACAGAAACTAAACAGAAGTCTAGTAAAAGTAGGAGAGAGCAATTCACAATCCTTTAACCAAGTAACAGGTTACAGCTTCCCACATTGGTGAAGGAAAATGTTTACTCTCTTTCTAACTATATACTACAGGGGTGGCCAACGTTTCACCATTAGGGCTTCTGTGTCCTTAAGAGTTGTGTAGAAGACAGAATCTTGGCAGCTGCAAGTGCTGATGGTGCTGCTAAAGCAGCTGTACCTGCTGAAATGCCCTCACCTAATATAACCATTTAAAGGGCCAGCATTCATGTTGAAAGGTTGGCCACCACTGATATACTAGGTAACTCTGCTCACATGCTATCACTCTTCCATAGAGTTAAACATGGTTAGCACAAACCATGGCTTGTTGTCTTAATGCTGGGTAATAGCCCAATGGTATAGTGAAACTATAGTTTAACTTAACTTGATGAGCTAAGCCTTCCCCCAAAGGGCATGTATAAGGAGGACATCAGCAAAATTTGCTTATCACTTTGCTGAGAGGTGGGGGAAATTACACTATCCATCATTTGCTTAGTGAAGATATAACATGTCACCATGGTTAATACAAACCCATTGTTTTGAAAAGCCCTTTCAAACCATGATTTCACATCCTGGTTTGCAAGCAACCCTTAATCAAACAATACATGCATGCACACACTCACACATTTTGACTGGCATTGGTAGCCAAACCAAAATTTGTGCTCACCAGGACCCTAACTCTCCCTTTTGGCATGTTTACTATGCTTATTTACTTGGAAGTAGGTCCCACTCCATTCCTTTCCTTAGGTTTACTCCCAGCACAGAATGCATAGAATTGCAGGCTTGGTATCTGATAAGAAACGGTCTCCTGCTTCCTTCGGAAAGACATGTGGTGATCACCCAACAGTTGTGCTTGCTGCTGAGAGCCTCAAAAGCCCAACGCAATTTCAGGGACAATATTTGTCCCTACCCTGAGCCATACCATGGAACTGAAGGAATAATGGCAAAGGGACATTGCTGCCTGCTAGCAAAATGGCCAACCCCACCCTTCCCCTTCAGATCCAGAAAGAAAGGCTGGAAACATATCTTGGTGGCAGCAAAGAGACTCAGAGCACTGCTGTGACCTGCTGCAAAAACAGACACCTCTAGTCCGTCTCCAGACTGGAGCTGGATAAGGGGTTGGGGATCTTCTCCTTAGGTGTACAGTGTGTAGGGAGAATCTCCATCATCCTTCCCGTTTCCAGCCTGGAGAGGGTGGCAAGCGGAAGAGTGTGTGTGCATGTCCACCTTCACAAGACAGCTAACGTAACGGAACATTAAAAACCAATATATAAAACGAGTAGTCAACCTACTTAATAAAAAATAAAAACCTTACAACTTAGTAGCAGAATATTTCAACAGAAATAATAGCCAGGCAACTGCTGAGCCAACAGAGCATGCCCCCAAAGCGATCTGAATTAAAACCTTCTTAACTCAGTGTTGAAAAGCCAATGAAGTGCAGGGGTGAAATTCTGAAGGAAGTTCCACAGTTCTGATGCTGCTGCTGAAATATATCCTGGATAAGTTCTTCGCCACCATACTTCAAACTGTGAGAGGCAGGGCTTCTGAGTAGTGTATTAAACTATGGATAGGCTCATATGGGAGCCAATAGTCCTTGACCCAAACCAGGATTTTAAAGGCTAATGCCAACATCTTAACCATGGATTGTGTTCCTTTACTATGCTTAAATATTATGCCGGCATTGGACCTCTATGGTGCTACCTAATATTGCTTGATATTATCCTTCCTTTCACAGGGACCACTTACTCCCACAGTGGATTCCATTATTGGCAGAGTGCCCAGCCATCACCCGGATGTATGAAGAGAACGCTCTCCTGCGTGACCGCATGATGGTCAACTCTCTCATTAGAGTCCTACAGACATTGCAGGACTTCAACATCATCTTGGAAGGGTCGCTCATTAAAGGGGTGGACGTGTAGCATGGCTTTGCAGGCAGTTCCTCCTGTTCCTCTCCCAGACATGGAAGTACCACATGGGGGGGGGGGAGCTATTAAATGCAAGTGCTGCTGGTAGTGCCCCACTGTACACTTAAACCAGATTGTTGGGGGCTGGGAGTTGGGGGGACCCCTCGCTCTATTGCCTCCTTACTGGTCTGCCCTAAAGCTCAGAACTAGCTAAGCTGCAGTATTGTAGTTTTCAAAACAGAGGTTTAGTATAAAATAGAGTACAGTATTTTCATGTGTTCATTGTGTGTAAATAGGCTATCTTCTTTCAGAAATATCACCAATAAGAAACTTTTTCCCCCCTTGGAATCGGTGTTCTTGGATTCAGTGGGAGAAAATGAAGCTTCAAACAAAACTTTATAGGGTTAGGGGAGGGAGGGGAGAATTACTTGCTAGTTAGTATGGGAAAACGCCACTCCGTGTGTAAATGAATGAACACAGCGGAGGCTTTTGGGCGTATTGCAAAGGAACACATGAAGGCTTTCTGGGTAGCCACTGCTGTACTCCTTTTGTGAATGTCTACTGTTGGCTCTGCTCCCTGTACTTGTTGGTCTCTCCTTATACTGTTTAGATCCAAATGTCTTTGTGTACATCTAATAAGCTGCAAATCAGGATTGTAGATCTTCCCCATGGCTTTGTCAGTCACCACAAGCAGTCTTCACACTGGACCTGAGGAATTCTTGAGCTTCAAGCAGGAACCCACAAGGGTCTGTTAGAAGGATTGTGGTACACCAGATGAGAAAATGTACGATAGCGTGAACTGTCAACTATGTTTTCAACTCTCCTTCCTTCCCTTTTTTCCCTCTCTTGGGCTTTTGTACTGTAGGGGCAACCCCTCTTTCAGGAGGCTTTCCTTAACACCTGGAGGAAAGTGGCTTCTGCCCCCCCCAAAGGGGGGGCACAGCCTTTATTCCGAGCAGCTGAGGCAGAATTGCTTCAGATAGTTTATCAGAAACTTCTGGCAATTGCCTTGTTTTCCTGTATCCAAGAGAACACTGGTTGGTCTATATGTGACTTTATCCTCAGTGGGAGATTGCTGCCATTTGGTGATTTCTCCATGATCCATTTGTGATATTTACGATACCTTGGCCTGCAATATGGCAACTCTCCATGTGGTCAGGAAGGAACCATGTGGCAAACCTGTTCTAGACATTACACCCAGGATGTGGAGAGTCACCCCCTGGAAGCAGTCTCCCATGGACTGAGGTAAAGGCCACCTCTTAAAGCTGATTCTTAATATAACAGTGTGGGAGCTCCTTCAACATGACTCTTTCCCACTCTAGGAACACAAGAACCCTATAGCCATGTGCATAGAGGAAGGGGTCAACATAGCTCTTTCCCATACTAGCACATGGTAAGTGGCTTGTTCCTTTGTTCCCAGTGTGGCACGTGTGAGAATCCCACTGCAGTAGCACATGAACACACATGTTGGAAGAAGCTCTTGGAGTCCCTTTTAGTTTTGCATAGACTTGAGCCTCTTAAAGGGAGTGAGGCAAAAGAAACTTGAATTGAGAGCCTATTCTGCCAAGAGGATAGATTCAGTGTTTTAAGAAGTAGTAGTAGCAGCACACAGCTGCTGTATTAACCTAGTCATATTCAAGCACTATTATTATGCAAAAATTATTACTAGATAGTGGGGCAGCATGGATGAATTAGCCAGCATGTATCATTCCATATTTCCCAGTTGATAAGAGGCTTGCTTCATATTTTGGAGACTTGGTTTCGAAATATGATCTTATTCTTCTGATCTCTGGGTTTGATGAGCCCCATCCCCATCAGTTACTTGCTACCATGGCTGGGCAGGGAGATGGTGGAGGCAAGAATCACACCATTCAAGCGTGACAATACTTTCTAGCAGGGGCCAACCCTTTGCTAGAAGCAATTGATCTATAATACCTTGAGATGCTACGGAAGTCAACTGTAATTGGTGCTTATTCTCCTTATTAATATAGTGGTCTGTTCCAAAAGACTGAGATACTTTGGACTGAAGCGTATGGGAAAAATGAAAGTGTGACTACAGAAGGCAAAATGCACAATATAAACGTGTTAGGAAAAGAGTGAAGAGAGCATAACTTGTACAGAAGGCTCCCAATGTATTTCATCAACCGGTGATACTTCTGTGCAGCATACAAACTATGGACTGCCTCTTGAGATGTAATATTAAGGGTGAAATTAAGTGTGCATTGACAAATACGGAATTCCCAAACCTGCATGTATGAGGATGCTGGGGTGGTGGTTGCCTAGTTCTGAAACGTGTTTCCCAGTCAAGCAGGATAAAATGTCAATGAAGGGGTTGGAGAGAAGCAGTAGTGGCAGAAGGGTCACAGGCACGTGCTGCAACTGCTTTGCACTTCAGCAGTAACGACAAGTTTGAGAATGTTGTGCGTTTGCCCACATAATGCATAGTTCTGTCCTAAAGCTATCTATCTGCGTACTGCTTTCCCACTGCTGATTGTGATCTGGAGAAGCCTTTTCACCATACATTTTAGCCAGAAAAGGGAATCAAGCTCAGTAAAAATAGGAAATGTTACCTAACTACAAACAGCTAGAAGAACTGGGAAGTCAATAAGTGGCTTGCATGCTTAAGGGGATTTTTCTGCCTACTTAACAGCTACAACATTTGCCAGAATAGCACATGAATCCCACTACATCAGATTGATCATATCTACCCAAAGGGCTTTGGCAAAATGAATGTGTTGGGTTCATCAGGAAGGCTTCACCAGAACTTCCAAATGCACCCTTGGGTGGGTGAACAAACAGGATTGGTCCAGATAGACATTCTCCCCCAGAACAAAACAAGCCACACCTATTTATATCTAATCATGTAGCTACCTCAGTTATGAATCATCTCAGAGAATCCCCACCTTGGGTTGGAAGGCATAATTCTTATGAGGTCTGAAATGTTTCTCAACTGTTTTTTCAGAGAGCGAATTGTATTGAAGGTAATGCACAGCACCAGTTAGAGCTGTCAAAAAGGAGACATGGAGGGATCATTTGAACCTTTATCTCCTTCCACTTACTCTTCAAAACAACCTTAGGTAACAGACAGTGTTACTGAACTTAAGGCATGCTTTCAAATGTTTGGGTTTTTACAATTACTAGAGATACTTTTGAATTTTCCAGGCCACCACATTTGCGGTGTTAACTATTTTTTCAAGATGCAAATTGTTTCTTGCTCACCTGTATTCAGGCAGCTGATATCTGAAAATGTATCTACACATTTATAACTGACAACCCCTTGATTTTCCTCTTCAGTATCTGTTCATATTCCCATTTTTTAGGCCCATCTTCTTTTGCCAAATACCCATATATATGCTTTGTTTTCACATGTCAGAAAACTGGCTCAAGGCTAAGCCTTTTGTTTACTAACTAAACATGTTCAGCCAGAAGCAAGATGCTGACTGGATGGCTACCTTTAGTCGTGAAGAATCTGGGGCAAGCGGGATACCTTGATTCTTGAACTGACTACCATATAGCCTTGTAAGCTTCTGGTCTTGCAAGCAACTAAGAGAACCCCTGGACTACCCCCATTCTGCTGATCATGAGGCTTATTTGATAACCACTAATACAGATAATGAAACACACACACACACACCCTTGAAAGGTTGTATGCTTAAAGTGCAGAATAGGTCTCTACACACCACCACTAGCATGTGGGCCTGGATGTCTGTCTTGACAGTGTAATTTCTTTCTGTAAAAAACCATTAATTCATTTTGTCATGGTTTTGTGTATCGCACCACGTGAATGGTGTTTGAGGAATACTGTATGTACGTCTTTCTTTTTAGGCAATAAGGCAATATAATTGTGTAGTATTATAACAACCTCAAGGTATTTTTTAAAGCATGAGATTGATCTCTGATAGATTTAGTATGTTTGACAACTTCAAGAGTGCAGTTCTTTTGTAACAACTATTTTATTCCTATCACATGCTTTTTTTCCTTTTTGATCACTGGAAACAGGGTGTTTTCTTGTCAAGCTTACAGAAACCATTTTAGCCTCTTGGAAGGGAGAGGAGATGGTTTTGGTTCTCTGAAGGGAATACACTCTTTTAGACATCAGTATTAAAGAGCCTTGATTGATGCGTAAGAAGACCAAAGCTTTCTGCTAACCTTCTCTCACAAAGTACGTTTTTAGTCAAGAATGGTGGTTTTCAAAACCATCTATGTAGCACTGCAATGCTAATATGGTAAACATAAATCTGAAGGGACAAATATAATTGTAAAGTGGATCAATATATAGTGTCTAAAACTAACCAGAATATGGTGTGTTCAGTGTTGGGACGGGGGCGAGAGGTGGGCCCCCCACTTTGTGTTCTGATTGGATACTTTTGCAGCTCATTTACTTGGAGGTAAATCCTATTGTGTTCAGTAGGATTGACTTATGAGTAAACATGTTTGGGACTGAGCTGTTGGCTATCCTTTTGGTTTAGAAACTGTTTTGAGAGGTGCTACAGAGTCAAATACTTTCTGATCCCCCAGCCCCAAACAAAAGATGTATATCTCTTAGAGAAATGTTGTATGTTACACTTGAAATGTACAAATTGTACCTGGCATAGTTGAAAAAGCTTCTTCCTTCCCCTCTAAGTATCTTGAGAATATGTTGCTGTTTTATCTTTACATTTATTAGTAAATTAATCAGGACTGGATAATGTTCAGGAAATGAGTATCGGTAAAAGTATTGTTATATCAAGCACTTTAGCATACATATCACAAACTGATGTGGGTTTTTTCCAGGGTTTGGATTACAATTAAATGCAGCTTTTCATGCAATGGTCTTTGCAAATAAAACTGTGAGAATAAGCTTACGGGTCACTTTGTTTCATTGAAGACCAAAACCAAAAATGGTACAATAGCTGAAATGTATAAATTCCAAGGGAGAGAAAACAAGAAGAATTTTCTCACCTAGCCCCATTAAGTTCCATCTGCAGTTCTGTACTATTTGCTGGTAGCCCTCTAAGCAAGAGGGCAGTATCCTGAAGAAGGATGAAATATGCAAAACTACATTGGATACATAGGAGCCACTCCATGTAAGGATAATTGAAAAGCATTCCTGACCCATATGTTGCACCACATGTTGATAAATTCTCTCAAATTCCTGAGCAATAGCTCTACCCTTTAATGGAGAGTTTGCTGCAGCTGTTTCCTGCAGCAATGCTCCATGTGTGGGTGACATACACGCACATATGTTCACTCTTAAGCACCTGTGTCCAGGTGCTTAAGCATTTGGGTACCCTGACTGGGCCAGGGGCCCCAGAAGCATGCACATCTATTTCTTTTCATGATTGTTTTTTTCTTTAAAAACCCTGTCTTTCCCAATTAAATGAGCATAAGTCTGTTCACAGCAAATGCAATATAAAGTCAGCACCAGTCTAAAAGAAATAGGTTTCACTGTTCCGATAAAATCATTCAAAAGATTTATGAAATACAGAGGTATTCAATTGCCATTTTAAAATGGGTAAAATTCCCCCCAATGGTGGAATTCCCTCCCCTTGGAATTAAGAACAACTCCCTCTTTGGAGACCTTTCGGCGGAGCCTCAAAGATGTTTTTATTTAAGTTGATGTTCCATTGCTGACATGGTGGGGCTGGCTTTTTTCAACCAAATGTAATCTTAAGGTGACCCATTGGTGTCTGTTTGGTTTTAACTGTTAATTCTTTTTGTTTAATTTTTATTGTATTTGTACTATTTTAATATTTTAACTGCCTTGGTTGCCCTGTCGGGAGAAAGGTGAGATGTATAAATTCTTTAAATAAAAATAAAATAAAGAGGGAGCCTGCTACATTGCTCCCTGGGTAAAGACTCCCACAAACAGGGCCAGCCTAGTGATGATGCTGACTGAAAAGGGGGGTGGCGTACTGCCCTGCACCCTGTGTATGCTTGCCACCGTCCACCAACCCATCACCCAACTGCTTCAATTGGCTCTTGGATCCCTCTTGCTGACAGCGAGCAGGATTTGGGACAGCACTGGAGGCGGAAAAAGAAACTGCTGCTGCCACTGCCACCTCATTACCCTCTCCTCACCCACTAAGCAGCCGGGGTGGGCAACTTGGGCAAGGAGAGACTGAGCATGGCAATCTGGAGCCTGTCCCCTTACTCTTGAGTTTCCACATTGCTTCCTCCCCCTCCTTGCCCACCCAGAGAGGAGGAGGAGGAGGGTAAGGTGGTGGCCACAGGTTCGGGGGGGCCGATGGGTAGAATGCTAAGTGGGATAGTAGAATTGGGCCACCGCAGGCAGCACCCAAGCTTCAGCTAGGCTTGCCCACAAAAGTGCCACTGCCACTGAAAATACCCTATCTTACCTGCCAGTAGCAGGCCAAGGAATAGGGCCTCTGAGGCTTATGTAAAAGGGTTCAGACAGGTTCCTATGGGTGCACAAGTTTTTAAAAGTGCATTTGTTTCACTACTCCTTTCTCCGCCTTGAAATGTACAGTGTCACCGTAAGCATAGAGAATCCTTTGCATTAGTCAGCATGAAGTATCAATAAATATGGGGATGATAATGGTGATGGTTACAGGGCTAATAAGAGGCAGTATTTATTAGTCTTGATGGCATTTCTTAGTTTCGAGTTGCCCACCAAATGGTACAGCCCCATTGTCCTAATGTTATGAGATGATTTACCATTAAACAGGCTTTGGAGGGTGACTCTGCCTCTAAATAGGCTTACCAGATCTCCAACCAGGACAGAGTGCTAGACCTTTAGGAGTAGGAATGTGGGCAGGTGTAGCTTGTTAAACCTTAGAGCACAATCCTAGGCATGTCTACTCAGAAGCAAGTAGAACACTGAACACAATAGGGCTTGCTTCTGAGTAGACATGCCTAGGATTGTGCTCTAAGGTTTAACAAGCTACACCTACCCACATTCCTTCTCCTAAAGGTCTAGCACTCTGTCCTGGTTGGAGATCTGGTAAGCCTACCTTTAAAGAGCACTTCCTTTTCTTTCTAGTGTTAAATCAGTTCCTAGGGATAGATGCTGACAGCTGTGCTCCAGCTCATAAAACAGCCCATTTGTGTCTGTTTCCCCATAAATACTGAAAGGTTTTAAAAATGGATTGAACTTCTGGTTGACAAGTCAGTGACCCTGTGTGCCAGGATGATACATGGACAAAATCAACTGGGCCAGCTTTTGTTGGGTCAGAACACTTGCAACTTTGCAGAATTCTGTGGGAGGAGACAGAGATTTTGAAAGCATTTTTGCCTTGGACTACAGTATAAGGCTATTTCCTAGTGCATCTAGAAGTACTAAGAGTGTTGTGAATAGATACTGAACAGTCACTGAAAGCATGATTGGTCAATTTCACAATGGATGCACACAGGAGCTTCAGCCAGTTCTGACCAGCACCTGTGTCGATGCATGCTTTAAAACACCTGTTACATACACCTGTCGCATATACACGTCTTAGATTTCAGGACAGTGTACATCTAACAGGCATAGTATAGTGCATGAAGAGGCCCTAAAATGAAAAATTCATGGCAGAATGCTTCACTAGAATGCAAACTACCAATAGATCCCAATCTACCTTCTGCCCACTTCTGATCAAGTCCATTATGAGCTCTTTGGAAGCAGGGTGGAACAAAATAAAAATAGTAAGCAAAAGAAAAACTAGAGATGAATGACATAAGGAAGACACTCAAAAGGCCAGGGAGACAGAGCAGAGGTTATATGAAAACAAATGGGATAGAAAAAAACAAGGAACTGCACAGGGAAAGGAAAGTGAAGTGTTGCAGGAACAGCGTTCTGCTGTACCTAAAGTCCTGCCCTTGGCTTTGCTGCTATTTACCCCATGAATGTTATTCATAAGCAGCTGTGATCATTAATTTGCAATCTCTGTCCTGGAGGTACAAGAGCTTTCTCAGGATCCATGCATGGAAACCCTACTAATGATAAATGGACCACCTGGGAAGCTGGGGAGAATGCAGAAGGGTTTGTTGGAAGGATTGCTACCCCCCTTTTTCATTCTAAAAAGAATGCTCAAGGCAGCTTGCATGATGATCAACCATAATCTAAAACAACATAGAGAAAGAAGCACAACACAATCTTCCAGGGTATGTTTCCTCACCCACATCCAGAATCAGCAGCAGTGTCTGGTTCTCTGTGGGTCTAGTCAGCCACCCAGATTTACAGTCTGATCACCCAGAGCCACAACTGCAATTCCCTATTGTAAACAAGAAAATACTTGTTAAATGGGATCCTATTAATTAGATGCACATAAGAAAATTATACCTAAACAGTCTTAGTTGATCTAATACTATATAATCTCTAGGTTGCTTTGGTGAAATTAAAAATCCAGGATACAAAACTCTAAATGTTCAGAGGCTAGATAGTGCACAGTTCTGCACACCCAAAGGGGCCTCTGAGCCACATGATAATCTGCTGTTGAAATGGAGGTGACTAGGAGAAACACACCTGCTGCACATGGCACATGAAGCATCCCTCCATGTGGCAAGTCTGTAGATCAGGAATAGCAGTCAAACTATAGCTACAATAATAAATAGTATAGTGCCATCAATCTACAGTACATGGTGCTTTACACAGAGTGGTCTTAAATACATCTAGGAAGGTCAATTTTTCCATGATATTAAAATTCCAAAAGGTGCAGAGAATGTCAGTCTCAAGGGGTGGAGACCATTGACACCGACTGCCACTGATTTCATTTACTCAAGGAAAGGGACGTAAATCACCCATCTACACACAGCAGGTATGATATGGACATGCCATGAAACTTCCTCCCAGCCCACAGGTGTACACATTTAACTCCTGTTGCGTATATACACCCTTGGGTAAAAATGCCTTTTTAATACAAGCACTAGTTAAAAAAAACTGTAGATGGCAAGCACAATCTCAAAAGGAGTACCCCTCCCTTTTCTTTCACACAGGAGGCGGGAAACCTCTTCTAAGATGTCTGCTATGACCCACACTGTCATACTGTGCCACCTAAGAACAAAGGAAGTGTGCTTCTCATCCCAGAGATATTGTTTTACCATATGCAAATATATACACTTAAGTGATCAACTCATTGACCAAAACTCAAATGATTAATTTATCCTGTAACTGAGTGACAAATCTAAAATAAACATGTACAATTAAAAACATTACCTACAATCTTCATTTGCTGTGCATAGACTTTTTCCATGGGACACTAGTTTACACTTTTTCACGGAGGGGGGAAAAACAGCAGGGCTGCCCCATCCACTCTTGTAAGCAATAGTCAAGGAAACAGGGAGGCTGCGAGCTACCACTTTCTGGGCAGGCGCCATCTGTGCTGTCTCTTTCCCCTGAGATGCTACAAACTGCTGCGTTTTCCAATCTGGGAGCTAAATCGGATTTGCACATCCAGCTGGGACCGATGACCAGCCGCGACGTACAAACTCAATAATGGCGGGAGTATTTCCGGTAGGAATTCCCAGGGCAGAGAGAGTGTTGGCACTCACTCCTACCCTAGATGCCTCTCATCTCATCTATCAGGCGGAAAGAGAAACTCGTACTCATTCATGCCCTTAATTTAAAGACGTCCTGTTCCTTTAATTCAAGGAAATCCTGAATGAAGAGCAAGGGCAGAACCTGTCACAGAAGCCGTGGCAGAAGCATCACCGGCCGTTTCCGATCCCTTGAATAGAACCTTCTCCTCCCACTAACCCAGGTTCTGTGTGTGCATGAAGTAATCTCTTACGTCACAATGACTGGGCCCTCCCCCGCGCTTTTCTCCCCGACGCTTTTCGCTCGGCCCTTTCTCCCTTAAAAGGACAATGGTACGCGCATGCAAAATAGCTCGATTGAGAACTGAGTCGTGGGAACGGCGCATGCGTACATCGAGTGGAAGTTAAACCAATGAGTCCTGCGCTTGCATTGATCCAGACGCAGGAGCTAGACAACGAGGTTGTGTATTGAAGGGGGGGAAAGATCGCTGCGCACCACGCTATTGATTTGTTTGCAGGTAAAAGTGATTTTAAAGTGTATTGTCTCTGTGCTTGGGAGCAGAATTGTTTTTTTTAAGAGCAATCTTAAGTCTAAAACGCGAGTTCTGATAAGTTTTTGTTCTCGTGGTTTTATTTTTTAATTGGCCTTTTGAAGCAAATTAGTAATTTTAGAGGAACACTTTTCTGCATAAAGTAAGGCTTGTTTGTCAATGGAACGGTTTGTAACAGGCGTTATTCTCCATCATGCATTGATGGGATGGGGGGGACCTGCTGCAGTGAAAATGCTGGTTGCATTGTTAGAGGTCGAGCATGTGGTGAGCGAGTGACATAACGACTTTTTCGAAAGTGAACTTGTGCGTGTGTCGGAAAGGAAAACAGCTTCGAGATGAGCTCCTTTTCGCTTGAAATCTGGTTGCTCTGCACGATCGGACGGAAAGCCTCTTGGAAATCACGAAGTAGTTTAGCAGAATTGATGGTAGATCGGATCCCTCTTATTCCGAAACGTTTAATTCAATCAGTTGGAAGCTGCTAGTTTAAGAAGTTGTTTGTTTGCCGACGATAGCCATACAGGCTGTAGGGGAGTCGAGCTGAGAACTGCATGCCTCGTTATCCCTTCACGCCAGAATAGTCTCAGGGCACTCTGGAGTACGGAAACTTGGAATTGCGGTAGCTACAGTTGGCCTATGGTGGTGGTGGTGGCGGCGGTCGGAACTGTGTTGTCCGTTACAACTATGGACGCGGGATTGGCGACAATGGGAAGCAAAGGGGGAGGGGAGATAAGGTTTAACAAATCCCTCGAGGTCGGCTAACCGGCTCAGGATTTCTTGGAGCCTGAAGAATGTTCGCTGCGCGAGCATTCCATTTTCGAACGCTCCCCGCGATTCATGTTTCCCTCTGCAAATCATACACCTGTAGATGAGATCTGCCTGCCAGAGGAAAGTTATGGTAGGGAATGGCAGCGGATAACAGCCATGGCGGTGACAATCTGCGTTGCTTTGCCAGGGGACGGGCGGGGGGAGTCGGTGGAAAGGGAAGGCGGCCCGGGATCTCCTTGAGGTGCCTATTGGTTTTTAAAGGCCATTCTGTTTCAGCCTACTGCGAGATCTGCTACGATGGAAATCTTTTGTGTGTGCGTGTAATCTGACATGACACGTGCTCTCCTTGCTAGGCGGGTCGTAGCTTTGCTTTTTAGCGCTTTAAATCGCCTCTCTTCAAATTATTTGTACACACCTGGCTGTTCGGACCGTGTCTCTCTGCTCGTCGGAGTGGGGGGTTGCATGGGGCTGGGGGTGGGTGAATTTTGCCACTTTCAAAGCAAAAACGAACTCCTGCGGACATGTTCTGCGTGTGCAACTTTGATCTCAACTTCTCTCCGAACTCAACAGCAGCCCACCGCCTAGCTGCATATTCTCCCCCCCCCCCACGCCCCAGTGCAGTATGAATATCGCCGTTTCTCCCTCCTGCCTAATAAATGCGATCTTTATTTTGTGTTACGGAAGCACCACTCCGCGAAGGAAAACAGCTCGACGTATCCTCGTTTTCCGCACGTAGGCAAAGCTAGAGACTGAAGCGAAAACAAAGGGCTTATAGCATGTGGCTGTTTGCAACTGCTGGGCGCGGGCCGCGGGGGATGTTGCATTGCATGTATGTGTGGAGGTGGCGGTTCTTTAGCTCCTCGACACACAAACAAAAACAACTCTTGCGTATAAAATGGGGGGGCAGTGGGCGCGCGCCCTGACTAGCCTCTTGGCGTTGCATCCATTGCCGCTGCTGCTTCTTGAGGACTTATTTCCTCGGCTTTTTTAAAAACTTGTGCGCGCCCACAGTCGCGGCTGCCGCCGCTCTGTGCAAGGTACCACGCTGCGTGCATGGAGGAAGAGGAGGCGGCGGTGGCGGCGTGTTTAGGTGTCTCCATGGCAGGAAGCGCCTTCCATGGACACGGATTGTTCCAGCACCACCCCCTCGCCGAATTGAGCCCGGGCTGTTGTTCCGGTAGCGCCGGTCACTGGCTAATTGGGAAGCATGAGTGTGTAGAGAGGAAGGACTCTTTTGTTTTGCTTGCAAGCTGGGACTCTTCTGCCCCCCCCTCTTTTAAAGCGTCTTTTGCACTCCGCGTGCGCGTGTTTATGGGAGGTCTGTCGATCTCGCTTTGAAGTCTGAACTGTTGCCATGTTTGAATTACGTCAGGATAAAGCCATGAGGAGGAACCAGTTCTTAAGATCCTCAAAAGATCGCGCTCTCCCACACACGCGCGGGGTCTGTACCACGCGCTCAGGATTTCGTGTGTGTTTGTAAAAGGGCGCGGGTGGATATTCTGGCAAGTGCTGCTGGCCGTGATGATGCAGTGGGTGGAGGGAAACCTTTTTCGTCTCTTTTGTTCGGGAAGCAAACCTCCGAGCAGTAAACTCTCACTCTCCAGCTTGATTGCGGGTTACTTTAAGACAACAGCCCATTCCCTCCCCCCGCCGCCTTTTAATTCACTAGATATTTAGGCAAAATCCAAATGCAAGGTTGGAAGACTTGCAGGAGTCGCGCTTTTTCTCTCGTCTTCACTAGTTCATGATGAGTGGAAAGTGAGTCGCGCTGCGCCATGAGTTGTTGTGTGTCACTTTATATGGCTTTTGTGTGGGGTGCTTGCCGGTCAGGGGAAAGGGTTGGGTGGTGGGTGTACGCTGTATACTGTACATGGGCTTCGGAAAATCCGTGCCACTGTAGCTCTGACCCCGATCTCTTTCCCCGCCGAGATTACCACCAGTAGCACTCAGGAGATTAGGTGGGGGTGGGGAATAAATATGCTCTTCCCCCCTCCCTCCAAGATGGCTCAATTCCGAATTAAAATGTTGAGCGTTAATTGACAATAAAGCAACAAATGAAATCTTGCGTTTGCTAAAAGAGGGGTTTGGGGTGTCGGGTTTGGGGTGTATTTTTGGCATTGATTTTATGCTGCCGGAGCGATGTGCTTACTGCAGCAATTCAGGGATTCCCTCCCCTCCCCCACCGCGGGCTCTTTGATCCTGGGATCTTGCCTGAAACAATTTTAACGAGTGCCTCCCTCTCTTTCACTGGCAAGTCTGGGCATTCTTCATGCCAGGACTTTGGTGGCAGTGGCTGGGCTGGGCTGGGCTTGCCTTCCTTTCTAGCCCACGTGTGCCCCAACTGGTGTTGCTAATTTGGCCTCTTTTTAAAAAAAAAAATGTAGAAATGTGGTGTGTTGTGTCTGAAGAAGGAGAATTCCTTGCACATGGTAGTCTGGCGGCTTCCAGTGGCATGACACTTCTGTGTACGAACTCTTAGAGCTTGGGTGTCTACCTGATCATTATGGCCTGTTTTGAAAAGTAGGTCGTCCTTTGCGGAGTTGGACGCAGGTGGGTGGTCTTTGTTCCAGGCGGTGTGTGCGTTGCTGTGGGCCTTCTCTGCAGATATTTTTTGCTTCCTGGCTAGAAATCCTTTGCCACTTCACTCACTTGGGATATTATTTGTATTTTTCCCATGTTGTGCATCAACTCGTGTTAAAAGGCAAAGGAACTTAAGGACCTTTTCAACATTGCATGTTTTTCTTTTCCTTCCTCCCCCCCCCCCCCCATATAATATACATTGAATTTTTATTTTCTAGTTTCTGCCTGGCATTAACAAGCACATCAATAGTGTGATAGAAGCTCAAAGATGTGCTTAGTGTGTCATAGGCATGGGGCTGTCTCTTTTGGTAGAGCACATGTTTTTCATCCAAGTTGAATCCCTGGCATCTCCAGGTAGGTCTGCGAGAGACCCTTGTCCAAAGTCCTTCAGAGCTGCTTTGAGCCAGTGTGAACAATATTGAGTTAGAGCGACCAATGATCCAACTCGAGCTAAAGCAACTTACAGTGCAATTTGACAGTCAGAACTGCTCATCGTAAGCTCTTCCTTTGAGTTCGCGCATGCGTGAATGGCTGTTTGCTATGCGCATGCGCGAACTCAAAGGAAGAGCTTACGATGAGCAGTTCTGGTCAGGGGCTGCAGAGGAGCGATCTCAGATCGCCGATCTGCGCCCCTGGAAGAGAATGTCGCTGGAGAGAGCCGATCGCTTCGCTGGAGGCTCCTATAACACAGTTAAGTGCCGCAAAGCAGACATACTTTAAAAAAAAACCTTAAAAATCGACGAAAAAAGCGGGATTTTTCCTGCTCTCCTCCGGAGCCTCCCGCCCCCCCGCACCACCTCCCGCCCTTGCGCCCTGGGGCCCACCACCCCAGGGCACCACGTCAGAGGACGCCACTGATTTGACTTGACTTTTGTGCCGGTGTAACCAGCGGCGCAGCAAGAACGGGAGGCCCCAGAACAGAAAAGGGAGTCAAATCCTCTCCAAAATAGGAATTCAAAGGGGATTTGAATCCCTTTTCCGTTCTGGGGCCTCCCATTCTCGCTGCGCTGCTGGTTACACCGGCACAAAAGTAAGTCAGATTGCGCTGTCAATATGTTCGTTTACGTGTGAAAATGCCTTTGTGTGCCTTTGCAAGCACTCTAACTTGGGAGTAGTTCTATTGAACTCGGTGGGATGTAATTCTTAATAAACATGTCCTGGATGTATTTAGCCCAAACCTGTACATCCTCCCCAGGCATATATAATTTCATTTGCTCACATCCCTCACTTATTCCCTTTGTCTCCAGCTCTGTTAAAACTAAGTTTGTAAGCTCTTCAAGGCAGGGAACTATTTGTCCCCCCCCCCCCTTTCCCTTTGTTAGTCTATAAAGTGCCATGGTACGGTAATGGTGCTATTTGACCAGTTATAATCTAGCACAGCAAAATGTCTTCCAAGTAATCACTCTATAATATGATTCTTGTTCATTTGCTTTTAGTGACATGGGTAAAGCTGGATATTTTTACAAACTGTGTACATCCAGTGTGTTTGGTTGCTATTATCAGTTGTTTCCTGTAGCTTAATGTGTGTGTTCAGTCCTTTTTGCATTCATTCTCATAGTAACAACTCTGAAGTAACTTGCTGTTGTCAATTGATATCGGAGCCTGAGCAATAGTGGCTTGCTGATGGGAGTTTTCATAGCGGAGCAGAGGTTATAATGAATGAAGCTCGATAATCTCATGGTCTTTGCAACAGAAAATAATCTCTGCGTGTACTGGTTGAGAAACTGGGAAGGTTTTTATAAAGGCAGAGTCTGCAGTAGCTTACCTTGTATTAGGATGCTCATTTTAAAGCAGATCTTGCCTGACCTCAAGTTTTGAATTGAAATTTTTAATAGTCCCCATCAATATGTGTAGAAATTTACAAAAGAGTGCATACTTCAGAGTTCCTAGTAGTTAAGGTATAACTAATTGGTGTTACCTGAGCCTGAGTGCTCGGTGGCAATCTAGTGTTAACAGAACTCCTGATATACCTTGGTGTTTACACCTTTTTGTTAAAAAGAAGTTGCATATGAAAGTCATAAACCATTCATTCCCAGTTTAAAGTGTAAAGGCGTTGAGATTTCTAGTATACAGCAAGTCCTCACTTAAAGTTGTCGATAGGTTCTTCTTTGAAACTGCAACTTTTAGCGAAATGACTTATAATGAAACCAATTTTACCATAGGCACACGCAGAGGCTCTGCCGCCGCCTCTGCCTACGCACTTGGAGCGGGGGAGTGTCTTCCCGCCTGTTGTCCCTCCTGTTATCCCGCCTTCTTAAGAAGGTGATTGGAGGATTGGATTCTGATTGGCATGCAGCCACTCTCCCCCTCTCCTACGATTGGTAGGCTGCAGTAGCTCCGCAAACCACCCATAGCTCTGCAAACACGCCCCCTCAAAAGTAAGATTCCAGTTTGAGGTACGTGCCGGCAGTGCGGAGGTCGCAGTGGCTCCGCTTGCCTCAAAAATGTCAGAAGCTCCACGACGTGTATAATGTAGCTCAGCCTTGAATGATAAATGTAAATGTTCCCATGGCATTTTTCAATCAACTTTAAGTGAGAACTTACTGTATAAAGGAATCTGGATTTTACTCTGCCTTCTAGTACACTAATATTTCCCACTTTTTTATGAGAGAGAATTTTTATTGGTGGAGTGGAAAATAGTCATTTCCTTTTGCACTCATTTGTTGGTGGGACAGGCCTAAAAGTCCAGAATCATTGTGGTGGGAGTGGGAAACTACTGCTTAACCTCATTCTATAAATACTGAATTGTGAACATGTTGCTTTAGGGATAGTAAAAGGTAGTTTCATAATGTTCAAGATGTGAAAAGGATCATATGCAGTGAAAAGGATCATATGCAGCAAACCCAACAAGACTGAATTCTTGAACAAAAACTGTGGAATGGATTCTGGCCTGTGATTATTGAGAGTGCTGTGGTCTTTGATTGCAGGTGCTGAATACTCTCATTGATCTAATCAAAGTTACTGAAAGACCCACTACTTTTCTCTCTCTCCTGCTTCCCACTCATAAGGAATTCTCTGTACGGTATAATGGAGGGACTGCACTATGGTCTGCAACTCAGTAAAGGCTGCAATAAGGGAGGGAGTTAAGTTGTGAACCTAAAGCTGTTGGTGAGAGAGATTAGCTGAAAATGCCCTTCTTGCTTTCACACATTTTATGTCCAGTAGCTTAGGCTTTGTTTCTTTTCATCTGATTTAAAGATAAGATGGAACAGAAAACTGGCTTAGGCTTTGTTTCTTTTCATCTGATTTAAAGATAAGATGGAACAGAAAACTGGCAATCTCCAACATGCATTAATAGCATATCTGTGTCCTGCCTACTGTGATCTAAGGTACAATGTAGTTTGGTGGAAGTAATATTGGACTTGGCAATAGTGGAGTTTCTTTCCTCCCACTTCTTGTTTGCAGGTATTGGTCAGTCTGCCAGGTAGCAGCCATCTGCCTGTAGCAGCTGTATTGTCGCAACAGGCTGTAGGATACTTTCCTAGCATTTGGTAGAATCGGAGCTGAAGCATGGGGGGGGGGGGGGGATGGAAAGAGGAGAAGTGGCCACTGCACAGAAGAACTGGCACTAGATTCCAGAGACGGGTGCAGTGTCTATAGACAGAGCAGGGGTTTTCAACCAGTGGTACTTCTGCCAACTGCTGGTGGTACTCAAACTGCCGGACCATCCCACTCTGACACAGCACTTTTTGGCAACATGTTTTCACTCCTGAGAGGCCTTTGGCCGAGCCTCTCGGGAATGCTGAGAAGGGCCCTCCCACCTGCCCAGAGCCTCCTACCTGTGTGTTCTGGCCTCTGAAAACCTGGAAGCAACTGGCGATGATGTAATTGCCAGTCAGTTCCAGTGGTACGCAGCAGGAGAGTGGCGCTGGAGGTGGTACTTGGCCGGGAAGGGGTTGAGAACTTCTAACTTAAAGCATTTGTCACTGGAGTGTAGTGAATATACATGTCGGGCTATAGTAACAAAATCAGGCTGCTAGAAGTGTAAACAAAGATAACTAAAAGAAGCTAAAGGACACTGATTAATCCTTCAGTTTTTCAAAGCCAACAAGGCTAACGGTAGAGATGGGGGTCTGTGTTACAAGTTTGTACCAGGCCCAGACACTGGGTGAGTGTGCTGGGGGGGGGGGGGAAGATTTGGGGCTACAAGTTACTGTAGCATGCAAACGCACAGAAATGAACAAGTGAGTTCAGAGGTAGTTCCAGAACTACATCTGGCTATGGGCCGAGCAGCAATTGAAACACAATTGATGAACACACCCTTATAAAAGTTTGCCCAAAGATACACATGACAAAATGCTTTAAAAGCCATAGTAAATGCAGAATGGTATCTAATCCATTTCCTTCTTCAGTGTTGGGAGTCTAAGATCCTTGCGGGTGGTTAGGGAACTGTGCCAGTGTGCATTGATGGCTCTGTATAAATACTGGATAATGATGACTGCTTGGCAGCCCTTGCTGTCTCATAAAGCATGTAGTATGGTGGTGGATTCCTGTTTATGTTTTTTTAATTTTCTCACTTTTAGCAAGATGGTATGCGTGTGGGGGCTGGGGTGGGGTGTTAGTCTTGTACAGCTAGATAATATTGGGACTCTATTCGCTGTCCTAACTGTAGTTTTGTCCTGTGTGAAGCCAAACAGGACACCCAACTTTGTACTTTTGGTGACTCCTTTCTGGGTGACAGGATAAATGTCTGTACTGTACTTTTGCAACTTCAAATAGTAAAACAAAAAGTTAGCAACTAGATGCCCCTATAGCCTGCTTTGCTTCATCAAAAGCAATTGGACACAGATCCTTTGCAGCAAAAAACAGTCTGTAACCAGCCAGCCAACACAGGTCCTCTAGTTGCTTAGAGTAGCCAGCAGGCCTGATACTTTCTGGCTTCTATAAAAGCTTCTGTATTACCTGGCCTATTAGTGCAAGGCAACATCTTTGGCCAAAGGAGACAACTGCCACACTAGTCAGAGTTGGATGGTTGTGAACCCTTATCCGAGAGCCCTTGGATCTCCACTTCAAGACCACAGTCTCCACTGTGAGCTTATATGTTGAACAAAGCACCCCATGCCATGTGTGTACAGTTCATTTCCACCCCAACATGAAGAGAGAGGTTTGTACAGATGGCTATAACATAGTGGTAGAGCACCTGCTTTTGCATGCAGAAGGTCCTAGTTTTTGCCCATGGCATCTCCAGGTAGGGCTGGGAAAAACTTCCACTCTGAAACTCTGGGGGGTTGCTGCCAATTGGTGTAGCCAAGACAAAGGACCCAAGCTTATCCAACTTTCCATCTCTGGTGCAGCTGCAATGCAGCCCTGAAGTAAGAGAACAAATGTACCCTTACCTTGAGGAGGCCTCTGTGACTCCCCCCCCCCTGCACCGCAGGATGCAGCGCACACCCCATTGGCACAGCTGCATCAGCGCTGGGAAGTTGGATAGGATTGGGCCCTGCATTAGATGGATCAGTGGGCTGACCAGATAAGCAAAATGGTTGAACATATGAAGCTACCTTATGTTCTAAACATCAAAGCACACACAATATACAATGTCATTGTTGCCCTGTTCTGGCTTCTTTGTTTGTGTAAACCCCAGAAATGGGAGCACAGAGTTCTTGTAATAAAAAAGGTGTGCATGTGCTGACACACTGGAAAGGTGAAAAAATTCCAATATTTATCCCCCCCCCCCAAAAAAAAAACCTCTCTTGAAAGTCAGCTTCTCAGTTTGGAGTTTAGGAGTCTCTGTTTGGAGCCATTATTGACTTTTATGGCTCCTGAGCTCAAGAGTAACTCCCAGTATTGCTAGGTGTCAGGTTCTAAAGAGTGGAAGTTAGCATTTACAAATAAAGTCCCAACATGGAACTAGTACTCTCATGTAAGCAGTTGACAGAGATTTTGTGCCAGCATTTCAAATGTTGGCTAGACAAGTCCCAGGTGCCTGGCTTATCAGGGATGGATTCTAGTCCTGGCATCTAGGAATATAAACTCCTTTTCCCCCCTATCTTGCTTTCACTATTTTTTCCTGCTCTTGACCTTGCTAATGAGCTTCTTTGCTGAATTACTGGCAAGCTCTAATTTGTAATAAGAATTCTTTTGTTTGAATCGGTTATACTCCAAAAGATGGAAGAGAGAAACTGATCCAGGTCAGGTGATAGATTTCACTTTGGACTTCAGCACCTAACTTGGAGGAGGCAGAACTGGAAAATGAAAACCTGCTGAAACTGATCCTAGCTTTGTTTATTTGGAAATGGGTCCAGCTGAGTTGAACATATGTACCTGGAGATGCCAGTGATTGAACCTGGGACCCTCTGTGTGCCAAGCAGGTGCTTTAACACTGAGCTACAGCCCCTGTGGGAGTTGCTTCTTGATAAGTGTGCTTAGGATTGTTACCCTTGGGTAACTACAGCAGCTATGCAAAGGCACCCTAGAGCTGGTGTTACTGCTGATAAAGACGTCAAACAAAATAGGAAGCTGGAACTGGAGAATTGGCTGAAGTAAGACCAAGGAAGGGGGAGTGAGGCAGCAGGATCTCCTGTTGTAGTGGGATGCATCCTGTTTCAGATTCTTCCGGTCACTGGTGTTCTTATGAGCAAATCTCACATGGCCATCTGAGTAATGAGCAGTGTAGGTCATCATTAATCTGGAATCTTTAGTTGTGGTTACCTGGTAGGTTGATGGCTGGCCGGCTAGCCCAGCCGCCTTGCCCTCGGTAGGTTTGAGCATTGCTCTTAAGTACATGATCATTCCCAACGAGATGGAAATTCGTTGTGAAAAAATGCATGAAAGCATTCCTTAGGTCTAATTTTTGGTGAGCTAATAAAAGAGCAAATGTCTCTCTGACCTTGTTCCAGTACCTTTCTCTTTCCTCCCCTTTCCTCTGGGACCTGGTCTTGGAAAGAGGGGTATGGCTCAGAGTATATTTTGCATGCTTGAGGCACAGCAACTGATCCTGAACTTCCCAGTTGGAGAAACTCTCTGTGTGTGCGCATGCATGCAGGCAACTTGACCGTTCAGTTCAGTATGATGAACTTTCCTTTGGTGAATAACAGTACAGCGGGTGGTGCAGTGGGTTAAACCGCTGAACCATAAGCTGTCGATCGAAAGGTCGGCAGTTCGATTCCCGCAACAGGGTGAGCGCTCGTTGCTTGGCCAGCTCCTGCCAACCTAGCAGTTCCAAAGCATGTCAATGCGAGTAGATAGGTACCGCTTGCGGGAAGGTAAACAGCGCTCCGTGTTCCAGCTGCATGCTACTCACTGCGGCAAGGAGAGTCATGCCAGCCACATGACCACGGAGGCGTCTTCAGACAACGCTGGCTCTTCGGCTTTGAAATGGAGATGAGCACCACATCCTAGAGTCGGACACGACTGGACTTAATTGTCAGGGGATACCTTTACCTTATTTCTAATATAAAAAAAACTTGATCCATAGGAGTAGCTCTGTGATGGGCACCACACAAACAAATTGTTGTGACTGTTGCATTTGTTTGCATTGCACTCCTATGTGAAACTGTCTCCAGAGCAGGTGGTACAGAAGGATCTCCCCTCAGTTTGTGTGCCTGACCTCATGAGTTCTGGGTGCCAAACTCAAACACTTACGTTCCCTAGCCTTCTAATTCAGGAAATTGGGGTGTGTGTCTTAATCTGCGTGCTACTTTTAGTGTGTTGATTGACTGTTGTGGTATGTGTATTTTTGAAAGTTATACCATGTGTATTATATTATTTTTAATCTTGTAAGCCGCTTTGAAACAAATTCATCAGAATCTAAGTGGACTCTATGTATTTTTCTGTGATGGTTCAGATCATGGGGATTGTTCTGCCAGTTGTGGTTGAAAATAACGGGTAAGCAAGTTTTGATTTGGTCACTTAGGGCAAAAGAGGATCCTAAAAAGGCCTGTGGGATAGAAGGGGATATTTGGAAGCTGGTGAATGGGGAGTGCCTTGCAGCTGAACTAGATTCCACAGCATTTAACTTGTACAGTAAGTTATGTCAAATGTGTTATATTTCAAACCAGTAAATATTTTTAGTGGGATGTAGTATAGAGATTCCTGTTCTGAGGGTACCTTTTCTTTGAGGGTTTTACCCCTTCCCAACTTTGAAGCTGCCAAATCAGCTCTGAAATTGCTTTGAGACAAACATGGCAATGGGGACCATCCCATTTACAGGCCTTTTTTTTTTTTTTTTTTTTTTTTTTTTGCATTAACTATTGCAGTTTAGGTCACCTTGCAGTATGTCTGACTGAATTAGCTTCAACATCCTCTACCTTGGGAGGAAAAGCCAGTGCTGAAGATAGAAATGGAAATGCATTTGAGACACCTGTCCTTATGGTTGATGGTGTGGGATAGGGATCATGCATAATTTATCAGCTCCCACTGAGCATTTTAGACTGTGATGTGGTGTCAGTTTGCAGAGTCTCACAAGTGGGGGGGGGGGTTTGTCTTTCCAGCCTCTTAAGTTTGTCCTCTACATCTTAAGATGTAATCTCCTTTATCTTTTATCATCTCTGTAGGCTAAAAGTGAGAAGAGAAAATGTTTGGCTTTCACAAACCGAAGATGTACCGGAGTTTAGAGGGTTGCTGTATTTGCAGAGCTAAGTCTTCCAGTTCTCGTTTCACTGACAGTAAGCGTTATGAAAAGGACTTCCAGAATTGCTTTGGGTAAGAGTTTCTGCCAATTATGTAGCTGAGTTTTTCCTTAGCTGTATCATGTGCATTCAGAGTGAGGGGGGAAAACCAAGCTACTTGTTGTTTGTTTTTAAACCTGCCACTGGGTATGCTGTAGGACTGTCTAAAACTAGGCTTACAGATTTTCCCGCACCCTGAGGGGTACGGAAGTGACATCACGGGGGTGGGTCAAGGAACCGTGATGTCACTTGCGCTGGAAGTGGGGCAGGGATGTCCACGGATGTGAGGCAGGTGACATCACGGGGAGCATGTCCAGCCAGCTCAGCATTATTAAATACAGTATTTTACCTTTTTTCCCCATGCCTCTGAGCACGTGCAGTGCCGCTGCTGTTTTCGTCCCGGCCAGTCGACAGCGTTGTGGCAGCCACTCCTGGCCGCCGCAACGCAGACTGTTGGCTGGGATGAAAACAGTGGTGGCACGGCATGTGCTCAGAGGCACGGGAAAAAGGTAAAATACTGTATGTTGAGCTGGCTGAATACGCCGGCTGGACTCCCAGCTATCTGGGACTTGACCCTGTTGACACAGCATATTAGCGCTGCAGCGGGGGAAAGTCCCAGCCGGCCGGGACAAAGAGGAGACCAGCTGGAAGCCTGGGATTTGGGCTCCCGATCTGGGATTGTTCTGTTCTCTAAAATTGTTCTGTTGCAAGAGTTCTTGAGTGCCAATGCAGCAAGTTGCCACAGATCAACACGTGACTTGAGCTTCCCCAAGGGCAGAACATGTAGCCCACTGAGCCTCTTCAAAGTGCGTGCATGCGTGTGCGCTCTTACACTCCCTATTTCTGCCATCTTCCAGAACAGCCAAAATAACAGGGCCTCTCTTGAGTCTTTAATGGCCCGCCAAACCATCTGAGGCTGCTGAGGAGTAGTCCTGTTTAATTCTCTTAAAAGTAATAAGTATATTAAAGTCTCTTTGAGAGTTTATTTAGCTGAAGAGCAACTAATAAACACATTCGGTCAATAAATCACAAATGTCTCTTCACAGTCTACATGAGGCCCGCTCCGGAGATATCTGCAACGCATGTGTGCTTCTGGTGAAAAGATGGAAAAAACTGCCAGCAGGATCAAAAAAGAACTGGAATCATGTGAGTTCATTCCCAAAGACCTATCTACACTACAGATATAAAGAGACTTAATGCTGTTTTATCGCAACAACTGATAAAAACCAGATCAAGGGTGGCCAACCTTCCACCATTAGGACCTTAGTGTTCTTAAGAGTTGTATAGAAGACGGAATCTTGACAGCTGCAAATGCTGATGGTGCTGCTCCCTTTCGGACGTGCTCTCTCTCTCGGTGGAGCTAGATATTACAGGAAGTATGAGTGAGTTGTACTTTTCCCTTGTGGGGAGATATGTGTGAATTAAGACCACATGATCTCCTCCTGGGGAAAACATGCAACATCGTACACACGCACACTGTAGAAGCATGAAAAGAGTAAGCAGCAGAATCTAATTTTGTTTTCCAGTACATCTTGTAAAGTGCAAGAGAATCTTTCCTAGAGCTCCTACCTTCTGTGCAGGAGACATGCCAATAGCTCTGCTAGCATTTAAGACAGAGGTTCTCAACCTGTGGTACGAGTACCCCTAGGGGTATGCGGACCAACGGCAGAGGGTATGCCAGAGCCTGCCCCTTATCAGCATCAATCAGTAGTTAATTACTTGTTAATCAGAACTTAAATTCAATCACCCCCTCTCTCACACAGAGAGAGAGAGAGAGGTAAGATATTTTTCACATTTAAAATAGTTATAGTACTCTTATTTAACAATTAGCAGGGGGTATTTCAGAAAATTGGACCGTGATAGAACCTGGGCCTCCAAAGGTTGAGAACCCTTGATTTAAGATCATTGGGATTTGCAGACTCCTTTACCATGATAATAGCTTTGAGGAGGACCTATGTAAATAGGCTCTTGCTTACCTGAGCTTTTAGATTTAATGTTGGATGACTCCAAGGCTGTTCAGGTAAAGTAATTTGCTCTGTGCCTTGCGCTGTTGTAAGCAGTTATGGTAAGTAGGAGAATGGCTCTGCTAGGTGTGTCCTTGTTTGTCTGTGTGTACAACATGCCTAAGAGTCGCTGCTTTGGTTCTGCCGTTACCTGTCCTCACTGATGCTATGATTCATATGGTGCTCACATGCTAAATACATGGGATCGAGACAGCATCCATTGTATAGGCTGCAGTGAATTATGCAAACAGGCCTAGGATGTACACTCATTCGTTACACCCTAGTTCTCACAAACAGTAGCTGAGGTAATAAAACCTGTTAGTGGACTGTACCATTTCAGATAGTCTTAGGCGACTGACTTAAATGACTCCATACAAAAAAGTTCTTAGCACACAAAAAACTTGCCTGTCTGGGGGAAGGCTGGGCCAGGAAGAGTAGAAACTGCTGCGACCAGATGCTCCCATTTGTTTCCTCTCTCTCTATCTCTCTAGTTTCCATGGTAATCAATTTTAATGCTGACCATGGAATGTAAAGACACCCACATTCAGACATTTGCAGGATGCTGCAACTGAGAAGGTCCTCTGGTCACTGTCTGCCTGCCTGAAGGTGGGGTGGGGAGGGGGCATGGAAGATGACTGTAACAGTTGGGCAGACTCGTATTGGAAAAACTTCATTGCTTTAAATCAGCGGTGGGGAACCTCCGGCCCCTGAGGCCATCTGGTCCGGGAGGCTGCCCAACCCGCCCCCGGAGGCTTTGCGTGTCACCCCCGAATTGGGAGTGATGCGGCCTGACGGGAGGCCGCCCAACCCGTCCTCGGAGGCTCCGCGCATCACCCCCGAATCGAGAGTGATGCGCGGAGCCCGAAGGCCGGGAGAGGAGCTCGGTGCTTCCTCGGCCGCTGGCTTGCCCCTTCTGACCAGGCCCGGCGATTTCGCACATGCATACAACGCCGATGAGGGTAAGAGCTTGCCCTGTTGCCCTCATCGGCGTTGTGCGCATGAGTGGGAACGCCGCCGAGGGCCTGGTGAGAAGGGGCCGAGCCAGTGGCCAAGGAGGAGGCGCAGAGGCCCTATCCCGGCTTCCGGGGGTGACGCGCGGAGCCGGCCACGGCCTCGGACGGTAAGCGCAAAGCCTCCGGAGACTTCCCCCCCCCCCAATTAATTAAATAAACAAATAATTGCGACTGGCCTTAGGGCCGGCCCGCAAGCAAATTCCAAATATTCAAAATGGCCCTCGACAGGGAAAAGGTTCCCCGCCCCTGGAAATAGAGATGGTGTTAAATTACTCTAGAGTAGTGTAGCTTCACCAGTAGGGCCTGCGTACAGTCTCAGTCCAAAAATTGGAGTATAATAGAAATGAACTATCCCATGCTGTCTTTCAGGTGGTGGATGCGAGAGCCGGGCCAAGTCTCAAAACGACATTGAAGCCAAAGAAGATGAAAACTCTCTCTGGCAGCAGAATGAAGAGTAATCAAATAAGTAAACTGCAGAAAGAGTTGAAGCGACACAGTAAGTCGACGCCATGTGGCTTGGCATAAATTAAAATTTGCCTTTAGCTGGTATGGAAGCTTCAGAGTAGTCTGGCTGCAATTGCACTATGCTTGCAAATAAGGCTTTTGGGGCAAATGATGGTACAATATCCTGAAAATCAAGTACCCATCCTGTTTCTTTGAGGAGCTGATTTTCAGTGTTGCTGTTAAGGACCACCTTAACTTTATAATCCTACAATATACCGTATTGGCCTGGGTATAAGACTCACTTTTTCCCCTAAGGCAAGTCTTTAAAGTAGGGGTGTGGCCTATAATCAAAGCCTAGCGTTTTCTGCCTAGAGTTTTCTGCAAAGCAAGCCTCTACAAGTCCTTTTTCAAAGGTAAAAGTAAAACAGGGCTTTTTTCTTGCTCTTAAACTGCAAAGCTTTCAAGCAGCTCTTAATCACTTGGTAAATGGCTACAATGAAATTAACCCTTAAGGTCCAGCCCCAGGAGTCTGTGGAAACTAAGAATTTATTGATCTTGCAGTTTAAAAGTTGAGAGTGCAGTTTGAAAGTTGAGAGCAAGAGCTCCTGCATAGGCTTACCATATCCAAAGGGGGACAGAGTGCCAACCTTTAGGCTGCAATTCTATGCACACTTTCCTGGGAGTAAGCCCCATTGAATGCAATGTGACTTCTGAGTAGACATGCATAGGATTGTGCTGTTAACCATTGAAATTTGGGCAGGCGCAGCTCCTCATCATGGAAGGGTGCAACAAGCTGCACCTGCCCAAATTCCAGAGGTTAAAGGTAGGCACTCTGTCCCCCTTTGCATCTGGGAAGGCTATTAATACTACAGTGCCCAGATTCAATAAGGGACAGGGTGCCTATGCCTTTAACTGTACTAAAGCTGTACTGTTCTACTAATGTGTATATAAGTTAAAAAAAAGTTAATGTATTTTTTAAAAAATAGCACCAAACTTTAAGGGTGCGGCTTATAATCAGGAGCGTCCTATACTCGGGACAATACGGGGTATGTCTTCAGCTTATTTTTGGACCCAAATGATAGTTGCTGGAGGGCTTGGGAATTTTAACGTTGTTCATGTAATTCCAGTGTCAAATGGAAACATGCAAACAACAAAACCCTGGCTGAGCATCTATTTCAAACCTTTCTGCATAGTTGACGTTATAAATGGCTCCAGAAAACACAGATCCTAGTGGAATGGTCATTGTCCAAACACAAAGGCAGAGATAATTCATCTCCAAAGAATTCACAGTCCATTCCTTTTTGAAGATGAATGTGGGATAACCCTGTTTATACTAGTTTGAGCTCTTTGGAAGAAGGAGAGCAATAATAATATTTATATACCACTTTTCGACAAAGCAGTTTGCAAAGAAAAATCAATTAACTTATGGTCCCCTGTCCCAAAAGGGCACACAATCTAAAGATACAGAAGAAACACCAGCAAGCAGTTGCTAGAAAAGACAGTGTGCTGAGGTAAAGAGGGACGGTTACTCTTCCCCCTGCTGAACATCGTATGAGCACTACTTGAAAAATTGCCTCTTT
This sequence comes from Plestiodon gilberti rubricaudatus, assembly GCA_026170595.1. Lineage (NCBI taxonomy): Eukaryota > Metazoa > Chordata > Lepidosauria > Squamata > Scincidae > Plestiodon > Plestiodon gilberti. The sequence goes on from JANXHW010000005.1 coordinate 116,726,133, forward strand.
GGCAGTTAGCCCCAGGGGTAAAGGAGTAGGGTTACACATGATTATGAAGCAAAAACCAAAGGCACACCTAGCCATGGCATCGTAACATTCAGAGGCTTCATGAAACTTAATTCTCCTTGCATGCAATATTGGTGGTAAGTATGGAGGGCAGAAATGTTTTTTTCTTTACAACCATTTAATCCAGACACTTGGAGGCGTTCTTGTTTTGTAAATGAAAACTCAGATTCTTGTGAAATATGTAATGAAGCAGGCATTATGGGTTTTCTAGCCATGTTTATTATTTGAGAAATAAAACTGAAATCGTACTGTCTTCTTAAGAGATTTCTCTCTCACACACACACTCTGGAGATGTGCGTAGAGGTGAAGATGAGTCTTTATTTCTCCTACCAACGTTTCATCCCACACGAGGGACCTTGTCAAGGTAATTCAGCATAACACTGCTGGATGACACTGAGAACATGGAGCTCTTGCTAGCATATACCAGTAAAAGCCATGGCAACCGTTAACTGACAACGGAATCATCAACCTCTGCTCTATTCCTCCTAGGCTGCAAATATGCTCTTTTCAGGATAGGTAGCCAGATTTTATTGGCAAAAGACAGCTCTTGCTGTCTATTCAGAAGACTTGCAGGTTTCCTTTGGGAGATTGAAATAGCCTCCAGATTTAGTCTTCGTTTTAGATTGGCTTCCGAAAACAACGAACGGACCTGCTCAAAAGCAATTTGGTGGCCAGATTCCAGGGCGTGCGCTGCCACAGCAGATTTTTCTCCTTGTGACAATTTTACCGCTCTCTGGTGTTCTTGTACTCTTACTTTAATAGGTCTCATTGTATTTCCAATGTAAGCACGACCACAACCGCATTTTATTTCATAGACTCCTGGGTTCATTAACGTAGGTCTTTGATCTTTGGGATTTCTTAGTATTTGCTCTGTCTTAGTTGTAGGAGCAAATAAAGTCCTGATCCCATATTTTCTCATCACTCTCGCTATTTTGTCCGTGGTTCCTTGTAGGAAAGGCAATGATAACCATCGTTTCTCGTTGTCAGCTTCCTCCTCTTTTTCATTATTCTCTCCCGGCTTAGGGATATAGTTTTTCTTTTTAACTTGTCTCTCCCAGCATTTGTTAATTTGCTGCAACCTATCCTGAAAAGAGCATATTTGCAGCCTAGGAGGAATAGAGCAGAGGTTGATGATTCCGTTGTCAGTTAACGGTTGCCATGGCTTTTACTGGTATATGCTAGCAAGAGCTCCATGTTCAGTGTCATCCAGCAGTGTTATGCTGAATTACCTTGACAAGGTCCCTCGTGTGGGATGAAATGTTGGTAGGAGAAATAAAGACTCATCTTTGCCTCTACGCACATCTCCAGAGTGTGTGTGTGAGAGAGAAATCTCTTAAGAAGACAGTACGATTTCAGTTTTATTTCTCAAATAATAAACATGGCTAGAAAACCCATAATGCCTGCTTCATTACAAATTGTACCAAGCCATGAAAGTTTCCATACTACATTCTTGTGAAATAGGCCTGCCGTGTTTAGGCCATTACATTAGTTGATTTAAGAACTTCTTATCGATGAAATATATGTCCCCAATTAAACAACCAGTAGTATCTGTACAAATACTTAAGAGAAATTACAAATGGCAGGCATATTCCCCCCCCCCCCTTTTCTCACATAACAAAGGAATACCTCTTCTGGGGCAATACCTGCTAGGACATGGGTGCATACTCTAAAAAGAGCAAATGTGCACCTTGCCTCAAAACTATTACTTTACCCATATGTAAATGGACATAGTTGAATGATCAACTCAAACGCAAACTGACAGCTCAACCCTATGCATGTCTAAGTCCCATTAATTTCAATAGGATTTACTCCCAGGTAAGTGTGTGTGGGTTTGCCCCCTTTCACCCCAGCACAGTGTCTTTTCTGGTGGCTGTTTGCTGGTGTTCTTCTATATCTTTCTTTAGATTGCGAGCCCTTTTGGGACAGGGAGCCGTTCAATCATTTGATTTTGTCTGTAAACCACTTTGAACTTTTTGTTGAAAAGCAGTATATTAATAAATAATAATAGATGTCTTTAACTGCGTGATGGTCCTAGTCAGAAGCCAGGGTCTGTACCGGAGACCTCCATCCGTTTCTGTGAGACTTGTATAGGCTTAAAAGCTCTGCAAGGATGAGTAAACCTAGTTTTTTTTTTTTCTTTCCTCCTGTAGACTCTGATGCTCACAGCACCACCTCAAGTGCCTCGCCAGCCCATTCACCCTGCTACAGCAACCAGTCTGATGATGGCTCAGACACTGAAATGACCCCAGGATCCAACCGCACACCTGTCTTCTCTTTCTTGGATCTCACATACTGGAAAAGGTAACAAGAACAAAAAAGCTAAAGCCGTTGCATCCTGTGATTTGTTGGGGTTCAAACTGCATGTCTAATTTTTTAAAGCAGGGTCAGCATGCATGGCATTAAGCAAACGTGCTGCTCAAAAGACTTGCAATCTTAGATTTAGACAAAAGGCAGGGTAGGCAGAAGAAGGAAAACGGGGGGGGGGGAGAGACAGAGGTTAAAATTTTACTTATAATTGCAATAAAATGTAATCTTAATTACAAGGTTCTTGCTTCCCTTCCTTTGGCAATTAGAGAGCACTTGCAGACAGCTGATGACTCAACATGGCATTTAAGGCTGTAGATAAAGGAACAGGACAGCATGCAAAGCATGAATTGGGTCACAAGGCACGTTGTTGTCTTGAAAGCAAAGCCGTGGTGTGTGTGTTCCCCCAGTATTAATCCCCTCTTGGAGAGAAATAATGGATGCTCTGACAGTAATCAGCAGTTGCATTGATCTGTAAGGATCCCTCTTGCTTTTAAGATTAGCTAGCTGCGCCATATTTGGCCAACTAAAAGGCCTACATAGCCCAGCAAGAATGTGTGCTGTATGACTGAGGATCAGATAACCTTAATCGCAACTGTGTTCCATCAAAAGTAATGGTACATAAATTAGTGACTACGGGCATTAGTACCTGAATTACCTTAAATTAGTGAGAGCCTGCATGGTGTCGTGGGTTAGAGTGTTGGACTTGAACCAAGAAAACCCAGGGTAAAATCTCAGCTCGGCCATGAAGATTACTGGGTGGCCTTAGGCCCGTCACGTTCTTTCCATCAGACCTGCCCCACAGGGTAGTTAGGATAAAAAGAGGGGGAGAAACCATATACCGGTATACTCCTGTATAAAGAGGGGGAGAAACCACGTGGTGTATAATATGAAAAACGAATGGTAACTCAGTCCGTTGGTTTTCAATGGGACTCAGTCATGACAAACTTGAGCTAAATCAGAATTGGAATTTTGTCATTCAGTCTTGATATTTTTGGTACAGTAGTACCCCAGTATCTGCAGGGGATACGTTCCTGCCCCCTCTCGATACCTGAAACCACAGATAAAAGAACCCTATACTGCGTACAGTGTAGGGTTCCCCGCACTTCCCCTTGCGTCGCATTACCTTTGCTTACCTTCATTACAATCGTGAGAAGGAAAAACATGTCTTTAACAAATGCTGTAAGCAGAAAGCTTATAGCAAGATGAGCAGACAAGCAGCCTGTGGCCTAGAAGGGAGACTAAGCGCAGACATTAACTTCCTGCTTTCTGTTCACTCCTACAGCGTGAGCGGTGCTGGCCTCCACGCTGGTGCCGCCTTATGGCACTTTTGCGACGCCTTAGGGCGGCGGAGCACTTGCTCTGCCCACCTAAAGTTATACAAGATTGGGCTGTAAGAGCTCGTCTCCAAGATTGGGAGACCAAGAGCAGACATTAACTTCCTTCTGAGATACATAAAAAATTCTGAAAGTTTATAAATATAATGCAGCTTCATCTGGGATCTGGTTTTGTAATCGGATTTAAGAGCTGTGTAAGAAAATATTAACCTGTCAAGTATTTTGTTTTGGGAAGCTGAATTTTTTTTTCTGAGGCACGATGATAAATTTTGAGCCACCTTGGACATAATTTGATCCAAAGGGACGATAGAAATCTTTTTAAAGAGAGAGACTCCGTGGAAATACCATACCTGGAATCTCTCCATTCCCAGGATCAGGACCTGTTGTGGTCTTGAGTCGTGACCCATGGCCTTTTGGGTTATGCAACTTCAGTTCTAGAGGTTGTCATTCTGTCTAATACATGTCTGCCTTTTCTCTTGAAGGCAAAAGGTTTGCTGTGGAATTATTTACAAAGGTCGCTTTGGAGAAGTCCTCATAGACACTCATCTCTTCAAACCCTGCTGTAGTAACAAGAAGTCTGCCACAGAGAAGCCGGACCCACAGGGCTCCCAGTCCCCATCCGTCTCCAACCAGGAAGAGTGGTGATTTTCAGAGCTAACTGCAAGCAGTGTCAACAAAACCTCTTGCTCTCAGGAAAGGCTTGAGAGGAATCCTCTGCTCACTTTGGGAGCCTGCTATGCTGCCAAAAGACATTGTTTAAGGGCGGTTTTTGTTTTTTACTTTAGTTCCACTAATTCAGAAATCTGTTCAAATCTCTTCAGGAAAGACTGTAAATAATATTTAAGAGGCTCTAACCTATGTAGTTGAGCTGAACACTGCTGCAAGTCTCCTTCGTTCAGCCCCTCTTCCCTACACGGCTCTTCCTGAGATGAATGGCCACGAGGTCGGTAATGTATGTAGTGTATATTTCTGTCAGAGAAGCAGTGCTCTCATTAGGCTTGTTTAAATTAGTAATTTGTTTCTCTCTCTTCTCTCTTTCCTCTTCTCCCCCCCCCCCCCCAGAGGAAAACTATTACTTTGGCAATTGCAACTCTTAAGGTATAAGACTTGGGTACAGAAGTTTGTCTGTTGTATACAAGACTTCCCTAGTATGTATATGTTGCAAAGGTTGTTCTTACTACTGACGTTTCATCCTTCCTGGACCTGAAGCTGGTGACTAATATTTCTGGCCTAGTAAAACTGTGTGTGGGTGCACTGAGGAAGCAATCTACCTCAAGCTAGGTTTTATCATACTGAGGGAAAATGTCCTGGTACTGGACTAAGTGGTCTTCTTCCCAGGCAGCGTGAAGCCCACATATGGGTCACGCATTAAGGGGCAAACACGACACGAAGAGCGCAATCCTGACGATCGTACCAGCGACGGAACGAGTGTTCCATCACCGGAAGCAGTCGCAAACGTGCCAAAAAGCACGTTTGCGACTACTCAGGAGCAAGGGAGGCCAGCGCAGAGTCCAGCCTCCCTTGCTCGGTCGCCAGAGCGCCTGTCCATCCGCCGGACGAGGGAGTCAGGATCCGGTGGGTGAGGGAGGGGGGGCATTGGCCTAGCTGGCCCGGGAGGGGGCGGGGATGGCCTTGGCCATATCCCTGTCCCCGCTGGGCCGGCTAGGCTGTTACATGGCCTCCTCTACTTCCACCAGCTATTTAGCTGGCAGAAATCTGAGGAGGCCGATTTACACCCAGGGAAGGGGACGAGCATCCCCTTCCCTGAGTAGACCTCTAGCCCGGCGACAGAACGGCCACCAGGGCTCAAGATCCAGCAGGTGGCCCTGGGCCGCTGGCCGGATCCTTGCGCTGGATTGCGCTGCCCATGTGTATAGTTGCAGGCTTCAGTTTACTTACGTGTGGCAGCTGTGTAGGGCTGCATTGGACACAGCAGGGAGGTTCATGTTTAATTCTTTACCTCTGGGCCAGGCCAGGACCTCCAGGAGCCTGAGGTAATGCGCGCATGCGCGTGTGCACACACACACCCCTCTGATGGTGTGTCAGTCAGTCTCTGCTCCTCCCTGTTGCTGGACTGGAAACTGAAGAGGAAGTGTGAAAGAGGAGAGTGATGGGAGAGAGTCCACACTCCCACTCAATACTCCTCCCTTTTCCAATCCAGGAAGTGGGGTGTGGAGGTGGCTCCCCTGTGCCCATGCCTCAGTCTGTCTCGTGGATGCTTTTGGCCGGCCCTGCTTTTGGACAAAGCAGTCTTTTAATCCTAAATGCAATTTGCTATAATTTTGCTTTTAGGGTTAAATAGTCTCTTCAAAGAGGTGGGTTTTTTCCAGCAGGAAAACACAGAGATAGAGTTAAAAACAGGCATTACCTCCCTGCTGCAGTCCTGCTCCAAATTTGGCCCTGCACAGCTGCTACACATGAGTAAACCTAAGCCTGTAACTACAGTCACGTTTAGCATCCTGTGTACCTTGACCCTAAGATTACAGCATAGACTTGTAGAAAGGTGGTATAGTCCTTTTTTTCTTAACACACCCTTTACAAGTGTAACTGGCCAGTTGTGTAGGGTTGCAATGAGTTGTGGCAAATACTCCGTAAAATATAAGGCCTTGTTTCAGTACCAAATATATTCCTCTTGGAGGAGGAAAGGGCTTAATGTGGGACCAATTAAATGTGTGACTTTTGTAATTGCTCCCTTCTAAAACTATGTAGCCTTTTTTCCCCCTGTTCTTATCAAGCTATCAAACAACTGGCAACTCAGAGCGGGAACAACCACCTCTTTTTTTATTATTGGTAAAACAGAGTTCTGATAACCCATTGTTCTGAAATCTTAATCGCTTTTCATTTGGACAGAAAATCCTGAAGGCAAACTTTGGAGGTACCCACACTACCAAAAACTCAGGTTTCAAGATTTCTGTTTTGACACTTCTTCTTTTTGAACTCTCATTCTCCACAATATTTGGTTGCACATCCAAGAAAGGAACACTGCAATAAAAATGGCTCCCCACTCAGTTATTAAAAGACATGATTCAGGTACAGTGAATTCTAGTGCCTGTGGGCTGAATAAAGGATTTGTTTTGGAGACATACTCTCTAAACGTGTGTACACATGCCTGGCATTCTCTCTCTCTCTTAATACCCACACGGTTGCCTTTTTAGGGCTGCCTAGGAAACCAGATGATATTTTCCCAAGTTCACCAAATGCGACTAATGGCCCACATTCACCAGGAGCCATCGCTGATGGTAGCAAACATCTATCCTTTTCACTAACCCATAGTCCTGGTTGCTGTAGTACCCGCCAAACCCCATTTGCCATCACTGCTTCTCTCCTTTACACCTCTTCCCAGAAGTGCCTTCAATCCTAAAACTGCCCAGGTAACCCTGCGTTCCTGCCCATCTGTCATTGCTACTTTTGCTTCCTTCTAATCACTGCCCCTCCACCCCCAGAATCTCCACTTCATGTGTCTCTAAACCTCAAACTACCCTGGAGACAAATTGCTGTACTTGACTTTTCCCAAGCTTTTATAACCTGTACTGAGAGAAGTGCTGCCCGTGAGGTACTTTGATCATGGGGCCTTGGGTGATTTGGTGCAACTGCAACAGCTGCCAGATTGAAAGAATGCTGAGGGCACTTGAAGTTGCTCCCCCCCCCTCCAAAATCTGCAAACATGAGGGCTGTGTGTGTGTGTGTGTGTGTGTGTGTGTGTGTGTGTGTGTGTGTGTGTGTTAAGATTCTGATAAATGGCCTGACTGCCCAAGTAAACATTTCAGCTAGATAGCACAAGCGTGTGCCTCCTCTAGAAGTTAAATAAAGGCTTCTTCAAGTAATGCTGCTGCTGCTGCTGCTTTAGCTTATACAAATTTCATAACTTTGAGCAGAATGAGAATTTAAACTTGTTTTCTGCAGTGCACTACAATAGACATAGTGGAGGTGAGGTTTTTTTAATTTTACTTTGTTGAATAATGACATCTTAGTTGCTGTTTCAGGGGAAAAAATCTGAAATACTATCTTATGTTTGTTTATACTGTACTGGGTCCCCTTTCCCCTCTTGTAAATATGAGAAATATTCTAAAGGGAGGATAAGAGATTTTTATTTGCAAGTGACTGGCTATTTGGCAGTTTTGCTCTGTTGGTAAATCTCTGCAGAATGCATGTGAGAGTCTGGCCATTTTTCATCCTTTTGTTGGCTTACACTTGTTAGCCTTTTTAAGGGTCATTGGTTCTGTGCATTTACAGTTACAGTACAAAATGATGTACTGTAATATGGCTCATCTCTTCTACTTCTGTATTTATTTATTTATTATTCGACTCCAACAGCAGACTGCTTCCCCCTTCTCCTTCCTGTGTAGTAATGCAAGATAAATTGTATGTAGTTATGCACTTTGTATTAATATAGTAGAAATCTATGAAATCTGTTTTTATACTTCTTTTATATTGTTCATACACTTGTAATCCAAACTTTTTTTTAACTAGGATAATGAATAAAAATATTTTAGACTTAGAAAAATAAACATTCTCTCCTTCTTTAACTTTGGCTTTTAATTTATTGATTTGGCCCTTGAACTGAGGCCGGCCATAATGAAATGTGTGGAAATGGCAGAAGAGCAATAGTTTTGCCCTGTTACAAAGGGCAGATTATGTACCAGCGTAACACTCTGTTACAAAAATGTATGTTGCCCTTTTGGAGAATGCTGGGGTGAGGAGGGATTGTTTTGTCCTGAAACACAGGTATGTTCTTAATATGTAATTGTAGGGAACAAGAGGACTTGTTTATGTAATATCATCTAGGGCTGAAGTGAATCTTTGAGTGAACATCATCTTCAATACAAAAAAAGTTAGTTTTGAAACTCTCAAAACACTCTCAAATAACTTTTTGTTCTACTCTCCCTGCCCCCCCCCCCCAAATCAGATTATTTCATTCTACTCATGGTCTCTCTTAAGAATTACTTTTGCACACTTGAAAGAGAAATTGTTGCTGGCTACGTCATCCAGCCACTCTGGGATCATGTAGTTATTGTGATAATATCTGAGTGCTATGAGCTGAACAAATGTGTCTAATAATAATATTATAATAATATACAGTATTTATATACCGCCTTTCTTGGTCATTGGATTTCTCCTCTGACTTTAATCCAAGGCGGTTTACATGGGCAGGCTTTCACAACCCCACTAATGGGGGTCTTTACAATCATGTATATAATATAAATGTTCAGTCTTTCATGAACAACTGCATTCCAGATGGTATCCTTTGCAGTCTGGCCTCTCCCTGGCCGTCTCCTCCCATGCTCGGCCGATGCAGCTGGCATCTCTCCTCACAGAGGCTTTCATAGCTTTTTTTTGTCAGAGGTGTGTCTTGAACTGGCCATTCACCGATCTTCAGGCTTACAAGGTGGCAGCTCTACCAGCTGAGCCAGACCTCCTTTATATAGACCTCCTCTGAGGTCTAACCTCACTAAGCCAAGTCTGAGTGAAGGCAATGCTTCTTACTCTTGCTCTACAAGCCAGAATAGTTTTTGCAATAATATTTTATAGCCCACCCCCCATTATTGCCATAGAGAGGGTGCTCTTTTAAAATTCCCCCCTCAAATGCTTGGGTTAGCCCTACCATCAATGTATATTGTGGTTTACAAGATTGTACTAGCCAAGCTGTACAATGAAAATCAATGAAAATCAATGTAAATGAAATCAAGCCTGACTGTTCCCTGGAAGGACAGGTACTAAGGCTGAAACTCAAATATTTTGGCCACCTAATGCGAAGAGAGGACTCTCTGGAGAAGACTCTGATGCTGGGAAAAATTGAAGGCAAAAGGAGAAGGGGAAGGCCAAGGATGAGATGGTTAGACAGCATCACCGATGCAACAAACATGAAAATGAGCGAACTCAGGAAGATAGTGGAGGACAGGAAGGCCTGGCGGGATATGGTTCATGGGATCACGAAGGGTCGGACACGACTTAACGACTGAACAACAACAACAACAACTAGCCAAGCTAGGACTATGTTGCCACCTACCAGGCTTATAAACCACATGGGCAGCCTGATACTGCCCAACTTTAGACCAGTGGAGCAAGCGCTCCGTCAGCCTAAGGCATCAAAAAAGTGATGCATTGCGGCATTGAGTGTAAGCAGCGCCAGAGCAAAGGCTGCCACCACTCACACTGCTGCCGTTCCTGACCCCCGAAAAGCCAACGCAAGTAAGGTCTGCGCTGGGTGGCGGGAGGGTGTGGGGCAAGCCGGGGTGGCAAGGGAGGGGGCCATTGGCCAGGCTGGCCTGGGAGGGCATAGGGATATCGGCACTGGGTTGACTTGCCACCTCTGCAGATTTGTACCTTGTAGAAATGCATCTGGCAGAGATTCATCAGATGTATCTAGCAAGTGACTAGGGAAATGTCACCTGTTGAATGTTTGCTTAGATGCATCCCTCCTTCCATGTCAAGACCAAGGCAAAGTATGGGGGGATAGAGCATGGTTTGTAAAGCCAATATAGCACAGAAATTAAGGAAGCCACCTTAATTTCAAGTTTCCCATGCATTTTGGTGCTCAAGGAAAAATCATAAGCACCTTACTAAACAATGTTTTAAAATGTTTTACATTTTCACCATCTTAAGGTAAGAGTAATATCCATGCAGAGTCATGTCTTTTAAAACAAACATGGGCAGTGGCTCTCATGCTCATTAAGCTGCTGAAACAAATTTAATTGATCTTGTTATTGGAACATGACTGCTGGGAGCCACAAGATGGAGTTGTTTGCAAAAGAAATTCCCGAAGACTGTGGGTGTTTAGTTTTCTCACACATTCAAAAGTTAATTCACAGCAAATTTAGCAATATTCTTATATATTCTCTAAAATAAAACAGCAAGGCTTATTTTTTTCTTCTTCTAATCACATATTTTCAAAGTGTAAAATAAATGCATACACGGAATTTGGAAATTAACAGAGCTGTCAGCAAATTTCCCATGAAGTCTGAAGCAGTCTCAAGCCCAAACCAAATGTGCAAAACCCATTGCAGAAACTAGCGTTTATCTGTGAGTCACCCATGAGGTTTTTGCTATGGAACACATGTACCTCTTCCCCACTATCACCTTGTAATCTGCGAGTCTGTACTCCTTCCACATGAGTTTTTAACACATAGTTACAAACCCCATTTGTTCTCAATATCCATGCATTTTGAATCCTCCAAGGAAGAGAGATGGTACTCTCTAAACTGGCTTCCAGCAGAACCCTATTTTAGTACAGCTAACCCTGTCCTTGCTTTTGGCTTTAAAGGGCAACTGTCTCTCAGTGGCGTCACTTGGACGCGCGTCACCCCAGGGCAGGATGGCGCGCGTCACCCCAGTGAGGCCCCGATTATGTTTCATTAAAGGAACAATCGGGGCTGCCGAAGGCCGCACCGTGATTTTTTGGGGGGGTGACCCAGCTGCACCCTGCCCCGGGTGCCCCCCCCCGCCCCGCGTTTCCCTCAGGACACTCCGAGGCCGGCCTGGGAGCTGGCCTCGGAGCGTCCGGCTCGGCGGGCGCTCCAGGGCCTTCTGAAAGCGCTGCATCAATACGGGTACTTTTACAATTTTCGTGCATGCGCAGAGACCGATTTGAGGGCAAGGGCCTGCCCTCTTACCCTCAAAACAGTCTGCGCATGCACGAAAACCGTTAAAGTACCTGTATTGACGTACTGGGCCTTCTTTCAGAAGGCCCTGGAGCGCCGGCGGGGGCCGGACGCTCCAAGGCCGGCTCCCGGGCCGGCCTTGGAGCGTCCAGAGGGTGACGCGTGTCAGGGTGCGTGTCACCCCCCTGGCGGCCTGCCACGGTCCAGCGACGTCCGTGCTGTCTCTCCCCCTTGAGTAGGACAGGGTTTGCTTGATCTTGTGCTCTATCTGCTTGAGATGGGGAAGGAGGAGGGAGTCAACAGCACTTTGATACTCATCTTGCTTGGGGGGGGGGGAGGTGCTGACTACTGCTTATATTACCCTATATATCCCTACTCAGAAGTAAGTCCCACTGTGTTCAAAGTGCACATGCTCTTTGCTTCCCCACCCAGGGCCTCTGAGAGGGGGGTTAAGGGGGTAATTTATACCTGGGCCCAGGGCAAAAAATGGGTCAAAAAAGGGGGGCCCTGGAGCCAAATTTATATGTAGGGAAGGGGCCCAAAAGAAACTTTGTACCCCTTGATAAAATTCCTCTGAATCGCCCTGTCCCCACTTCTCCTCGCCTGAGATGCCAATCAGATTTCCACAGCAAGAGGGAGACATGGCCCTTTTTTCCTCCCCAGGCAAGGGCATCCTACGCATGCCTACTCAAAAGACACAGAAAACAGCACATGCTGTCACTGGCAAGAGCAGGATATTTACTGCTTTTAGAAGGACAAACCCTCAGGCGGAAGCACCCATCCCTTTTGGCTGGCAAGTGCTGCTGGGATACATGCAGGCTCAGGAAGTCTGTTGAAAGATGACTGACAGTGCCAGAGGACGGACTAGTGCAGCTTTTGCCACAAAGAAAGCCCTGGATTGCAGTAAAAGTGGGGTTGCAAATCCCATGTGGGTGGAAACTCACAGATGTGTTTTCCCACAGAATAGCTGCATGTTTGGTCTGGGCCACCTTAGGGTATCAACTATTACTCTCATGAGATGCCACTGCTTTCCTTAACAGAAAAATAACAGATAGAAATTCAATAAATGCAGCTTTCCTCCTGGAGGGAAACAAAATGCTGTTGAATTTCTGTCTGTCGTAGACAAGCTAAGATCTCAAACTCTTATCAGAAAATAAAGCCAGCCATCTTACCTCCCCACCCTTACCCCAGCTTTTCATTTCATACTACATCCCTCCCCCCATGTTCACAACAATGAATAACTGGGGGTGACTTATCAGCCTCCCACTGCTGTGGACTCGCCACTTGTACAGGTTCTGTGGCCTTTCTCTTTGGGTCAAATGCGTCTGTGCTTTAAAAAGCATAAGGCAGAAATTCAACAATGGCTTGAAGATACAACAATGGGCAAATAGCACAAAACCTGTGTCTGGCCAGGGAAAAAGTAAAAGCCTACTATGTACATTCTAAACAAGGAAGTGCTGTACACACAACTTTGTAAAGGGCATGATGATAGAGGGAGTGGAGCGTTAACCCCTCTCCCAGAAGTGCTTGGAAAATGTGTCAGTGGTTGTGAGGCATTCTCCAAGTCAGTGACTTCCTCCCTCCCCCACCCCACGCAGAATGCTTAGCTTTCCTTAGCAGAAAAAAACACATCAGATAGAAATTCAACAAATGCAGCATTTTGCACACATGTGTGCAAGTGTTACAGGGGCAGTCATCCTTTTGAGTCTGATCCAACTCAGTCTGGAGACCTCAGGAGGCTCACAGGCTTTCCTGGAAGGAGGTGGCTGGGGGCTTGCACTACCCCTCCATCTCTCGCTATTATTATCTGTTCTTTATTTTGAAGACTTGCTTGGAACAGAGTGTTACAGCTCAATTGAAGTCCGTAGAATGGGTGCCTAGCAACCCTAAAGCAGTTGTGGAATATTTGTAAACCTTTCCTTGTTGAACATTTTAAAAGACATTAGGTGGGGTAAGTATACTATCCTGAAACTGTCACATGCTGCCCTAAGCACAAATTATTGTGTTCTCTAAATACACTATCAAACAGCATAATTTTTTTCTTTCTAAATTATGACCCATTTGCTCTTAAGACTCCAGTCGAAATCTACTGAAGGGTCAATTTCAAGGTTTCTCCTTTCAATAAATCCTTCTACTGTTGACCAGTAGAGAACAAAACATGCCCAGTGTGTGTGTGCGCGCTTATTCCCACACAACAAAACAAGCTTGACAAATTGAGGAGGCATTGTGTTAAAAAGCAAAGATTGGAAGTGAGCGGCCTATATATTGAAATAAAAACTTGCTGATTTCTCTTTCTTATGCTCTGAGTCGATCGAAAGGTCGGCAGTTCGAATCTGCGACGGGGTGAGCTCTAGTTGCTTGGCCAGCTCCTGCCAACCTAGCAGTTCCAAAGCATGTTAATGTGAGTAGATAAATAGGTACCGCTTGCGGGAAGGTAAACAGCGCTCCGTGTTCCAGCCACATGCTACGCGCTGCGGCAAGGAGAGTCACGCCGGCCACATGACCACGGAGGCGTCTTCAGACAACGCTGGCTCTTCGGCTTTGAAATGGGGATGAGCACCACACCCTAGAGTTGGACACGACTGAACTTAATTATCAGGGGTCACCTTTACCTTTACTAGTTACCCTTACTATTAATATTGGAATTGTACTAAGGCATAGAGTTGAAGCTACAGTCCCCCCACCTCAGAATACCACCACCCCCAGTTCCACCTCCCAAATGGCAGATTGTAGCGGAAAGCAAATGATTTTATACTAGGACTTGTTTCACCTGTCACTAAATCATCTGCAAAGGCTCTTTGGGGATTTGGATCACATCCAGAAATCTCACTGCGCTGTGGAATTGCCAACTCTTCCTCTGGTAGGGCATTTTATGTATTTTGATCTGCAAGATTTGTACCTTGCCTTTCCACACATGCCCTCAAGGCAGGTCACAAAACAAAACCTTATAAAAAGCATAAGATGGACATCAAATTAAAAAACAACAACAACAAACAAAACAGCAAATGAAGCAGCAAGATTAAAAAGCAAAGACCAGCACATAGATCCTACATGTCACTAAAAGTCCATGAAAACAGAACAGATTTTGCCTGGCACCTAAAAGATCAGCAAGTGAACATACATAGGAAGAGTGAGATTCAGAGTTTGGGTGCCACCACAGAAAAGGCCCACTCTCCAGCTGCTACCTGCTGTCCAAAGGCCAGGGGCACATGGAGAAGCACCTCTGAGAATGTTTTCAGTTAACAGGCAGGTTTATATGGTCGTTTTCAGCCTCAACAGCACTATGGCAAGCAGAAATTGAGCAACCAAAGCTTTGCCTATTCCTCCATCTGTAAGGGTTCATATGTTGTCACTTGGCAATCCTGCTAAACAGAACAACCCCCACATCAGGACTTGGGCAGTTGTGAATGCAGACAGGCACAGTTAGCATCATAGGTTTACTTACGATCTCAGGGCCAAACTAGATGCAATATAATGAAGTGATTGGTCCTTGTGTGTCCATTTTTTTTCAACAATTAATGGCAGCTGGGTGGGGGCAATCAGGATTGAGACTGGGGGAGGGGGAAGAATTAATTTAACTCTTTACCCCCACACCATAGAACTGGCTCCTCACGGCTGCTGTTTACCTCTGAAGGGAAGATTTTTGTGTGTGTTCATTGCTATCTCACTTTTCATTAGATAAAGTGGCTAATGAGTATAAAACAGTTTATAACAAAACCAAATTCATCTATTTAAAATAGTAATTAGATACAAAGATAAAATGCTCCAGCTGCACAGATACAGGAACAGATTCACAAGCCTCAAACTTGAAACAGGTGTGTTTTGCGGACCCTTTTAGAGAGGTGGTCTCTCAAATTTGCCAAGGCAGGGATTTCCACATCTAGTGGGCTATCACAGACATGGTTTGTCCCTCTTCAATGCCAACTGAGCTTTGTTCAATAACAGCACACAAAGAACTTAGTGGAAAGGTAAATACACATAGCAGAAGGTGCTTTGAAGGTCTAAATTGCATATGGCTTTAAAGGTAATGGCCAGTACCTGAATTGGACCTGGAAACAGAGGGGAAGACAGTGTTGGTCCTGCAGGAACCATAGGATCAATGGCAGCTTCCCTTCCAATCAGCCAGAGGTGCTCTGATTTGGGGTCCCTCCACAGCTGCTGTTTAAAAAAGGAATGTGCTATAATGTGATTAACATCACATTTAGTTTGGCCAACAGTGTAGTAGGATCAGGCTATTGGCAGCAAACAAAAAGCTATTGTCTATTTATATGTTACGTTCTGCGTATGTACAGAAAAAAAGTATAAATAAGGCCACGACGCAGCGGCTGCCTTCAGAAAGCCCTGGCCGCCAGTCGTGGCGGACGCTCCAGGGCTTTCGGGGGAGAAGGCGGGCGCGCACGCAGTCGCCCCCTCCCCGGCGGCAGCGGCGCCCCTTTGGGGCGGAGCCGCCCCTAACCCAGCGGCGGCGGCGCGGGCGCCCCTTCGGGACGGCGCCACGGAGGTGCTCCAGGCAGCCTTAGCTGCCGCGACGCCTCTGCCCTCACTAAACAAAAACAAAGATCAAACTGTCTGGATATGCTGCGCATACACTCTCTAACTTGTTTTAAAACCCTCACGACGTGACCATATTTTTGAGTTAAAAACCCACATATTTCCAGGTAAGACTACGTTGTTTCAAGATCTTTATTACAAAAACAAGATGTTGTAAATAAAGATCTTTTTGCAATAAAGATCTTGAAACGACGTAGTCTTACCCGGAAATATGTGGGTTTTTAACTCAAAAATATGGTCACGTCGTGAGAGTCTACAATTCTCTCTAACTTGTGTTTGCAGAAATGGCACCTGCAATATCGTCATTTCCTGAACTGGAGATTATTTCATTGATGAGTGAGGGTTTGGCCTAGGAGGACTAGCAGGAAATGCTGGCAGGGACGTGAATGGTCGCAGGAACTTTTATAAGGCAATAGCAAAGAAGATTAGCAAGGGGACACTCACAGTTGCATTTTCCAATTCTTCTTGGAGAGCACAATTATGATGTTAGAGCGACTCTTTGTGCTCCTGACAATGCAGGCTTCTGTCACTTTTGTTCTGCGTTAAGTGGCTGCTGGACAGTTTTGCAAATACAGCAGCATTCCATTTTGGCAGGCCTCCATTATACAGCAAAATAGGAAATTGTTATCAAAGCACCTACCAACATTATGCACGTAGGACAACTTGCTTACTGCTTTGCACACAGATGTCAGGCACTCATTCCTGTGACCAATGCTGTTCTCTGACATTTCATTCATAGAGCAGTGTCTAGTATTCATTTCTAGCTGTGATTGTGGAATTGACAAATTAGAACTGGAAATAAAATGTGTTGAGCAAATTGATGAGCACGACATGTAGTCCTATGTATAGAGTTGTAATAAATGTCACTAACAGCCCAATCCTATTGGGCTCTTACGCTGGTGGAACGAGCATTCTGCCAGCATTAACTGCCTTATGGCAATCGTAAAAAGCATTCCAGCAGCGCGAGGAGTCGGGTGCTGCCGGAGTGCCGGCAGGAAGGCCAGACCGCCAGAGCCTTTGCCTACACGCTGGAGGATCACCATGGACCCGCTGACCCAGGTAGGACGGCGGGGGAGGCAGGACAGGGTGGGAGGAGGGCATGAGGAGGGTGGAACAGGGAGGCAATGGGGGTAGATTTGGTCTGAGAAAGGGGTGGATTTGGCAGCAGCAGCTGCTGCCGCCAAATCCAAGCCTCCTTCCCAGACCTAATCCCGTGGCCCAGGTCCATGTGGACCTGTGCCAGCAATTTCACTAAGCACAGGTCCGAGTAGACCCCTCTACATAGCAGAGGTTTAACCAGAGGAGACCTCCACACACACACACACACCCCGCAGGATGCAGCACAAGCCATTTTGGCATGGCTGCATTGGCGGGGGGAGGGGAGGATATGATTGGGTTGCAAATATCTGAATTTAGATTTGTTAAGATTTGCATTTTCAGCTTTACTAAACCTTGAATTTTTCGGGGAAATTCAAAGGAATCCAGTCTTTGCAATTAGCCCAGCTCAGATGTGATCTTAGGGCTATCTAAGTTAGCTAGAAATGGTAACGCATATATTGTGTACACAAACTGCATATAAAATATAACATAGAGGTCCATGATTTAAAAAAAAACCCTCTGGCAAAAAATTAGTTTAGATCAGGACACTCTTGAGCACATTAGGTAAAGGTGACCCCTGACAATTAAGTCCAGTCGTGTCCGACTCTAGGGTGTGGTGCTCATCCCCATTTCAAAGCCGAAGAGCCAGTGTTGTCGGAAGACGCATCCGTGGTCATGTGGCCAGCATGACTCTCCTTGCCGCAGCGCGTAGCATGCGGCTGGAACATGAAGCGCTGTCTACCTTCCCGCAAGCGGTACCTATTTATCTACTCGCATTAACATGCTTTGGAACTGCTAGGTTGGCAGGAGCTGGCCAAGCAACAAGAGCTCACCCCGTCGCGGATTCGAACTGCAGACCTTTGGATCGACAGCTCATGGTTCAGCGGTTTAACCCACTGTGCCACCCGCTGGCCTAAATTGATATGCAGGTCATATCCTGCCAGCCGCTGCATCTTAGGTAGGATCGGGCTGCCCGTTAATGACTCTGTACAAAGATTTATTTAAGATCATTTTTATCCTGTCCATCTGACCCTGCAGAGGCCAGCAGGCAGATCACAATAATAGAAATTCATTGTGTCATTCTTTTCCCCATCCAAGACATACATCTCCATTTGAGACAATAGATCCAGTGCTGACTGTCTACAACCCCAGTTTTCAGACTGCTGCTGACTATTTGTCTGAATAGGGTAGCCTGCCATTTAATCAGTGGTCTTTCATGTTGCTTTCATATCCAGGAAACACAGAATTCTAAATTATCTATTTCATTCCAGGATGTTCAATCATTATGATAAATATTCAGAGGTCAAACAGTTCCTACAAGCAATTCATTATAACAATGATAGTGACTCTACATCTAAATGAGCAATTTGTCTACTGCTTAGAAAGCTGGTGTACATGCAAGCTAATACAACATTCACTATTATTGGTCCAAATAACACAGTTATAATTTCATCCATGTCTGAGAACAAATGTACAATAATTTTAGTCCAATCCATGGCATCTGCATTGCATTCAAATTCACAGATCCATCGCTTATGCAAAATGGTATAAGGGCCCTTTTGTTTTGAGAATACATAATGTGTTTTGCTGGTCAAGCTATTAGAAACCGCTAATTGTTGTGGCCCTCTAAAAATAATTGAGAATACATGTAGTATCTTATGACAAGACCCAATGGAGGTGCTATGAGTTTCAGGAAGTGTAGTTGGATGCTCAAAGAAGGAAAGAGAAGATACTTCACAGGGTACTAATCTAGGGTTGACAACTCACCAGAAAACACAGCTGACCCTGGTTCTGTGCCTTTAACAAGTGTCTGGTCAGTAGGTGACAGTTTCATGAAATGGAGATAACACTTATCACCTGCTGATTCCTGCAGCTACAACCTGCTATTTAAAGGCACAGCTGCAAGGTACAGGTTCATGCCCTAATACCTTACTTTTCAAAGTATTGCTGCTGCTAGGGAAAAATGCAGGAGCCCATCTTTGATAATAACAGGGCAGTGCAAACAACCCCAACATTTATTTTGAAGAAATTGCAATGGCTGCCATTTAGTGTTCAGGTACAATTCTTAGGGACTATATATCTATCTCACCTGTGAGGCAAAAAATCCCAACTTCAAATACACACAGATAGAATCTGAACTGGGTGGGTAAAGAGATCTTGGGGTCACGGAGGATGAGGATAGAACAATGAAACTGACCCAAGGCATTTTTACCCAAGGGTGTATATACGCAACAGGAAATGTGTACAACTGTGGGCTGGTAAGGGAACATTTGTTCCCTTTTGTTCCCTTACCTCTGGGCTACATCAGCACTGAAAAGTTTGATTTGTGACAAATTGAAGGCTGGGGCTTTTTCGCCCACTCCTCAAAGGTTCTTCCCTTTCTTTCCTCTTCTTGTTTTAACATGCAGTCTGAGAAAGAACACAGGTGAACTCAGAAACTTGCTAATTGCTCCTTAGTCCTTTGTGACATTACATTTCTCCCAGCCCACAGGTGTACGTGTACGCATTTAACTCCTATTATATACAATAATACACCCTTGGGTAAAAATGCCTTAGTGAGAACTTCAGTTTGCCCGCTCCATGGATATTGCATAATTATTCATTATTATCCAGTCATTGCTGTTTGTTTCCGGTTGCTTTTGCAAGGTGCAACTTTTACTTGCTTTTGGGGGGAAAAATCATTCAATGAAGTTCACGTTAACCACAGACAAGGACAGCCAATCACAGTCCTTTCTGCCGGATCAGCAACGCAGTCTCTCCAGCTGCATCACCCATAATCCTTCCCCTCAACAGTTAACGGTCCCTGCGAGTCACGTGGGCGGGACAGAATGCGTGAGAAAAAGAGGACCATGCAGTTGCCGGGGCGGGATTGGACGGCTGAGACCGCCTGGGGATTGGATAGCCGATCGGTTACCTTGCCCGAGGCTCCGCCTCCTTCCCCCAGTTGAGGGGCGGGGAGGCTTTATAAGCCGAGAGCAGGGCGGATGTCTGGGCTCTTGAGCGTGAAAGGCTACTGAGGTGAGGTGCAGTTGCGAGAGGATGAGGCAGAGCGTCTAGGGCGGCGCTGGGAGTTCCAGAGTTGGGGGCGGCGGGCGAGCGCGATAATCCCTGCCAGTTATCCGAGGTGCTGGAAGGAGTCGCTCTCTTGCGCTACCCAGAAGAACTATTGAGAGTGACGCTGGTGGGAAGGCAGGGGAGGATGACCCAGCAGTGCTGCCGCCTCCTCGCTCGCTCTCCTCCAATCCAGTTAGCTAGTAATAACTAGCTTTCCACTCCAGCCTGTAGGATACTGCAAACAAAATCTTTCAGCTTTTTTCCTCTTATGAATTGCTTTTTTCTTTTTCTTCCACTTTGCTATTCTTGCCTTGCAGGGTTGCTTTGACTTGGGCAGCAATAATCCTTCTCTGTATGCCCTCTGGGAAGGAGCCCAAAACACAACGGTGTCCTCTTCCCCCCCCCCCCCTTTCTCTCGCATTGGAAACGAAGGCAAATGGCCTTGCTCATCTTCTCTCTCCTCCTAACCTGCCCCAGGGAAGGAAGGGGGGCTATAAATGACTTTGGTTTGCGTTGTATTTTATCGCTACAAAAATTAAGCTTTCCTCTCCACCCCCATCCCCAACACCAGAATAAAATATATTTTGCTCCTTCTGGCTAGCTCACTAGCTGTTCTTGGCTTCTTTCTGTCTCTCTAGCGTCAAGGGTTGCTGATGTGGCCCTGTTTCTGGTGGGTGTGTATGTAAAAATTCAGTGCTTTTGGGTAAGGTTGTTATATGGCTGCTGAGGTTGGCCTTTGTGACTGCTCTTTGATGCTTAGCTTTGTGTGTGTGTGTGTGTGTGTGTAGCAAGTTGTGGTGGTGCTTAATATCTGTTGTGTCATACATACTGGGCTAGAAAGAGAGGCTTATTGTGAGTCTGTCAAAGCGTGCAGTTTTCCTCTTTAGGACTATTTTTGGTCAGTTTGCTGCCTGGTTTGTAGCTGTATAAAACCTAAATGGTAAATATTGCTCTATGCTGTTATGGTGCATAGTCAGTGAGAGAGAGTGTGTGTGTATACACATACATACGCACACACAATTAAAATGTATGTGAAATTTGAGTGTGCTGCAGTGCTGTGTAAATTGTAGCTATTATACACAGGACTTTGAAGTTGCTGGAAACCTCTCCTGCATGTGCCTCATTCACAGGAAGGACCCTAGATGTTCATTGTCTAGATTTCAGTGTCGTCGTATCCTTGTACTTGCATTTCAAAACACACATTAAATATGTCAACGTTGAAGTTACAGCTAAGGGAAGACCTCAACAACCTCAGGTTTTATTTTGCAGCCCTAGCCATTTCAATGGTGCAGCTTTCGCAGTCCCCGCTTCGCCGCCGTCCTTCGCCTTCATGCCACTCTGAGGAAGGGGAGGGGAAGGGCATGAAACCAGCCAAGCAGCAGGTGACCCAGAGCCCTCGAGGGGATAACCAGCCTCCTGTGAGCCCTCTGCAGGCAGCTTTGAATTCTGCTACTACTGCTTCCCAGGCATATGAAACTTACATTGATAATGGGCTTATCTGCCTAAAACACAAGATTAGGAACATTGAGAAAAAGAAGGTATGTATACTTGGAGGAGCAGTATGAGATACATTTTAGGCAACAGACTGCTTGGACAACTGCATTTGCTTGTGTTCATGTCTTTGTAATATTGCCTGTGTTGGATTATAAGCTTCTTGGTGGCAGAAACTGTTTGCTTAGGGAATTCTGTAAAGTCCTTTGTGCATGCTGCTGCATTAAAAAAAAATTAAAATATTCTTTTAAATGCTTGTGAGTCTTTTAAACTGACATTGAATCGGTGTCACTGATTTGATATAACATTTACATAGAAATGTTCTCGTGTGATAGGGTATGTCGTTTATGTGCATTGGAGAAGGCCAGCAAGACCAGAATTGCCACCACCATCTGCTGTGCTTTTTAAAGCTAAGCTTTGTCCCTCCCCTGCGGAGAGACACCAGCTGCCTTAGGGAGGGGGAGGAGAAGGGAAGGCAGGAATCAACATCGCCACCACCATGTGCTTTTCAAAGCTGGACTGTTAAGTTGAATGTGAGCTGCCTTGAGGGCCTCTTAGAAGGGGGAAAGACGGCATACAAATGCCCTGATAAATAAAATTGGGAGACTTCTTTATCAGATTCTCTTCTAGGCTTAACATTGAGGTGGTGGTGGTAGTTAATGTAAAACACAGGTCGGACTTAACCTGTCCGCTGAATTTCTGTGCAGTCATTCAATGCAATATAGGTGTGTGTCTCCCTTAATGACGGATTGCTTAATAACGATCCGCGCATATGACGGAGGTTCCCAAAGTGTAAACAAAATTAGCTACAGTACTGTATTTTAAATGCAAAAAATGTTGTTTTTAACTCTGTCTGTCTGTCTGTCTGTCTGTCTGTCTGTCTGTCTGTCTGTCTGTCTGTCTGTCTGTCTGTCTGTCTGTCTGTCTGTCTACCTCCATTGACAGGTAGAAATCTTGTTGTGCTTTGTGTTACACTCATAATGTACACGGTGTTTACCATTCATTCCCTATTATAACTCCACTGTGTTATATTGAGGACTCGCTTAATGACGGTTTCACTATATGACGGCTTTCCAGAACGTAGCCCTGTCAAGCAGGGGGGGATACCTGTATTGATGATTTTTTTCAAAAAAGAAATGTGCATGCCTAGAAGTAACTGCATGCTTGACAGCCAGTCTTCTCAGTTCTGCGGTAGGGGGTAGGTAGCTTTGCAGTGTGGCTGCAGCAGACACCGGAACTTGAATGGGGACAATTCAAGTCTTGAATGGGGACAATCACAATCTTTTAACATTTGGTTTCTCTGGTAATTGTAAAATACTCATACCTTAATTGTGCTAATAGCTTTCAGTTTGTATGTATGCCTTAAGAGGTCCAGAAATTGCTCACTAAGTTGAGGAAAGTGCCCGGTCATATTAGCTCTGTATTGCCTCTTTTTTTTTAGGGATTGAACCTGGGTTGCTTCACTGTTCCACAGTCATAAATTCTTTTTGGTTAATGCTAAAGGCTTATTCCTAATCAAGTGCTTGATGTATATTTTGAAACTTGAGCTTCAGACTAGAGTTGAATGTACTGTACTTCCTAATATATGAAGCTTGAAGATAACAATGTTGGGAGCTACATGGTAGTTGTAATGATTGTATAATTATACAATGTACCAATAGAAATAAAGCTTGGGCTAGGTCTGCAATGTACTATTTCTCTATACAGTAGTATGGTATTACACCTCAGATGGAGCACATTTTATCAGGATTGCTCTTGTCTAATCTTGTTCTGGCTTAATGTGTCCTCAGCTCAAACTAGAAGACTACAAAGATCGCCTGAAAAGGGGTGAGGCTCTCAATCAGGATCAGTTGGTAAGTTTTCTCCTTACTTGATTCTATGACTGACGGGCTGCAATGCTATATAAAATTACCTGGGAGCATGTCCCATTGAACTTGGTATCTTAATAAATGACCAGAAAACCTGGAAAACGTTTACTTTAACTCTTTTATAGTGCTTTAGTAACAGTAGTATTTCAGTTCAAGTAGTTTTTTGTGATGTTACTTCATGGTCCCACTCCAGCACTGAATTGCATATGGTTAGACCAGTGGTTCTCAGTGGTGGGTTGTGATCCACCATAGGAACCAAAAGCTGCCCCCTTAAGGGATGGGGACAGCATGGTGGCTGTGATTCTGGGGATTGCCGCTGTGAATTTTAAAACTCAATTTACGGACTTACTGGAGTTACTTATCGGAGCCCTCCGGAGGGTTCAGGGAGGCCCGCGCTACCATTCGTAGACCCTCCTGAGCCACCAGACCACCGGATGTGGTCTAAAATCGCCGCAGAGAAGCGTTCTGAAGCTCGGGGGGGGGCTGTGGTAGCACAGGCCTCCTTGAATCCTCCGAAGGGCTCCAGAACCCCTGGTAAGTCTGCAAATTGCACTAAAACCTTTTTGCGGCAGCAATCCCCAGGGCCCCACCCCTGCAAACACTCAAAAGTTCTCGCTGCTTTGTGGGGAGAAGTTTGAGAAACACTGGGTTAGATAAATAGAAAAATCAAGCTCTTGCTGCTTTACTCAAGTAACAATTGCTTTACTGGATGTAAGCATTACTAAAATTGGCAGTGCTATGTATAGAAAAGATAGCTGTGGGCCAGTTGTGTGTTGCGCTCGTCTCTGATACAGTAGAGTCTGGAAAATGTACCTTCAGGCAGCTAAATGCTTATGGTTACTTGGGAGTCTTTAGGATTTCAAGGTCCACAAGCAGCAGCTCTTGTGAAACTACATGGAATTGCCTGGATGCCACTGCCTTTTGACTATCGCCTTCTGGTGCAAATTTGCTTGGTTTCAATGGAAATAAACATTTGGTGCCTATGACATGTGGTGTGGAAATTGAAATTGTGCTGGAGGAATTGAACTGCTGAATAGGTCAAACTAGTTGGAGCAATGAAAACTTCACCAGAGCTAGATTTTCTCCATGTTCTAAGGTGAAACACTGAATTGTGAAATCTCGGCAAAAGGTAGTACATATGTTTCAAAACAATATCTAGCCAACCACTCAAAATTGGGGATTTTCAAACTTTGAAGATGAAATTCTGTTGTAACCAAGGTGACAATTGCTATTTTAGTAGTACTCTGGTTTATCCCTAGAGGAGGATATAAGTCAAGGAAGGTTACAAAACTGCAGCCTGCTGGAAGATGCTTTTGAGGAAGGGACCTTGGAGAAACAGAACTCAGGGAAATCGGAAGTTTGCCTCAATGCATTCCTATAACTGCTCAACACCAGGGAGGAGGAGTGCAGATGAGTGTGCTACCCATGAAAGAATAAGATGGCAGTCTACCCTCTGGCCCAGTCACACGGCGCCATGAGGACTGCATTCTATATTGGAAACTTGCTAATTACTCACTTTACATTATCCACTGTGTAGGCAGTAATGTGTTAGATTTCTGATAAGTTTTTTGACAAAGCATTGTATCTGTCAACTAAACTCAAGTGATGCTAAAATTTACTTCTGCTACAATATAGCAAGCTCCTGTGCCTTTTAGTGCAACAGTAACTAAGATTGTGCTTAAGCCATTTTAATACCTCATAATGGAAAACAATTGAAGGCTGTCTATCAAATTGATGCTTGCCTAATTATCTTTAAAATACAGGAATACCTGTTGTAGATGATGATCCAGGTTTCCTTTTAGGCTGAATTGTAATGTCTAGATCAAAATGTATGACTAGTCTTTATCCTAATGAATATGTACACTAGAGGAAATTTATTTTGCCTAGTGGAGTGTTGAGTTGGCAAATCTTGACCCAGTATGCTGTGTGGTTATTTACAGGAAGCAGTTGAAAAATATGATGAAGTGATACATAATTTGGAGTTTGCTAAAGAACTTCAGAAGACATTTTCTGGGCTTAGTCAAGATGTAAGTACAAGTAGACTGTGTCCAGAAGTGGGTCATTGTTTAACATTGTTTCCTGAGCTACATTTCACATACTTGGTCAAGTCTGTGTCATGAACTTGTGTAGTAAAGCCAACTTGCTCTTGAATTACCAGTTGCTGAAAGCACAGAAGAAAGCTCAGAGAAGGGAGATGATGCTGAAGCTTGAAGCAGAGAAGAAAAAGCTCCGCACAATACTGCAAGTTCAGTATGTGCTGCAGAATTTCACTCAAGATCATGTGCAGAAAGACTTCAAAGGTGGCTTGAATGGTGCAATATACTTGCCTTCTAAGGAACTAGACTACCTCATTAAGTTTGCAAAACTGACTTGTTCAGGACGACATGAGAACCTCAGGTAAGTTTAATTTTCTTGGCTTCAGACTATGTTCCGGCACTTTGACATGTAGTGTATTGAAAATAGGATTTCAAAAATAGGAGTTTGCCTTACTGGCTCCAGGTTTTGGGGTGCTCTTCCACAAGGCTCTGTCTGGGGGAGCGTATGGCTATAGCTACTTCTTGCTGTCCCCAATTTGCTTATTGGGGAGCTTATTGGTTGAGCAAGAGCAGTTGGGGGGCTCCTTGCTTTCCTGCAGCTCAAGTGATCAGCACCAGCAAGGAAAAACCATGGCATATCTGCTTTTCCTTTGCCCTCTTGCCATATCTGCCCTCCTTTGCCTTTTCTTCATGGGGCATGAAGCTCAACCTGGGTCAAATTGCCACTGCTCCCCTGAGGGAGAGGGCAGGCAAGTGGCTCCTGCTGCTCCTTCTTTGTCTTCATTCCCTCTTGCCCTCTCTGGGCTAGATGTAGAAGGCAAACATGCAGCACTAATGAGGAGAAGGAGCAGCAGGAGCTAAGGATTCTTAGTAATCCTGACAAGTTAAGTGGTTGCTTATGCCTACGGGGGTCTCATCATGCTAACTCTGGTACAATGTAGGGAAGTAGAGTTGGGTTTCCAACTTGGGGTTTAGTACTGTTTCTTGGGGTTGTACTGTTCCTTGGGGTTGTAAGACCATAGCTGACCATGTGACAATTGGACTACTTAATTTTGTGGGGGATTTCTGTTCAGAGGGTATCTTGTATACACTTGACTGCAAGAATAAACTGTTATCGTAGCACGATAATGGGCATATTTTGAAGACTAAACACCATTGTGGCTTTAACTCACTCAGTACTCTGCACACACTATGCATCATATTGCATGAAACTGTGCAATATAGGGCTACCAGTGGAACTAATTTCTAACACTTGTAAATGGGAGTTTAATTAAACAAGCCTGTCCAGAACTCTCTCTAGCGAATGTAATGGAATTGATGTTGAAAATCTGGATTGATGATACATCCTGGGAATAGGAATTGTAGCCTGATCTCCCTTCCTACTAGAACTTTTTGAAAGCATTCCCATTAAAACACAGGAGTTTTAGGTTTAATAGAATTGCTGGTTCTCTTACAGAAAGTAGATATTTATGCCCAACTTCAAATGAAGCTTACAAATGAATGCATTTGGTTGCAAAAGTCTTGTAATGTTACCTGAAAATCAAGTATATATCATGCCTTTTGCAGGTTATGGTTTTATAATGACAAAGCTAAACATTTTAGGCAGAGCAGCTATAGCCAGCTATAAATGAGGTAGAACTAATAGATTTAGAGATGAGATTAGCATACAATATGACATACAAGTAGACACAGGATGTTGTAGTTGTACTACTAGAGTGACTTCTGGACAATGCTGAACAAAAACGTTGATGATCATAAGGTAGTGTCTTAAACAAGCCATTTTTAAGTGAAGTTAACTGCTTTCTTGGTCGAGCCATAAGCTTATTTCAAAAGGCACTTCATTTTTCCCTTTGACTTTAAGTGTTGAAGACCACATGGAGCAATCATCACTTTACTTCTGGGATCTGCTAGAAGGCAGTGAAAAAGCAGTGGTTGGGACTACCTGTGAGTATTTTCACAAGAGCCTTCATAGGTTTACAGATTTGCCAGGCTGGCATCTAGCTTAGTGCCACTTGTAAGGTAAAATACTACAGTACATAGCAAAATAAGAACCTTTCATTCCAGTTGAGAAGTCATTTATACATTGTTTCCCATTGTCCTTGGAAGGACAATCTTTCAAGCTTAGTGACTGCCATTGACAGAGGCCAGGATCAAAGGCTAAAGACCTCATCGGGCCTAGAGGGTCCATAGTGTGGCTTGTTGCACCTCAACTCATAAATATTGACTTGTCTCCATGGCTCAGAAACCACTACCCTTAATAGGCAAAGGCGTTTATCCCTATTTCTGTTATGGCTTGCTTGAGCCATCTGTTACATATTTATACATGATACTTAATCACAGTTATGCTTTGAATGTTGAACAGAACTTGCCAAAGCTACAGGAACCATTTTTGGTGTATCTAATTCAGGTGGTCTGAGGTGAGGTTTTTAAAACTGTTCATGATGTGAAAAGTACATAGGGAAGCTTTCTTCCTTTCCCATAGTACAAGAATGTAGGAGTCATCTAATGAAACTGATTAGCTGTAGATCAAGACAAAGTACCAGACACAATGTGTAACAAGCTGTAGTGATGGCTAGCAGCCTAGGGCTAAGCTACATGTTGTGTTAAATAGGTACTTTGACCCTGCATGCTTGTGCATGCGCTCGTTGGTATACACAGACACACATTGGGGCGGAGGCCGGCCAGACGCATCCTTCCTGGCTGGCCGGCAGTAGGAAAGACTATGTTGGAGAGGCTGCACCTGCGCAAAAGTGCTGCAGCCTCTCTAGCTCACTTAGTCTCGCTGGCTCCAGCCAGTGTCATTTTGCGCTGCGCCCCCCACTACCACCACCCCCAGTCCGTGGAAATTTTTTAACAAGATAACCAGTCCCTGGTGCAAAAAAGGTTGGGGACCGCTGGTTTAAGCTAAATAGAAGCTGTATGTGTGGAGAATCACGGCTGGGAGCATAGTATGAAAAGCGGAGGCTATTTATTTTTCCCCCACAGTGACATGCCTCTATTGAAAACGGCACTCCTGAGTCTGCATTTGTTTGAAGGGGAGCCTGCACTGGTGCTAATGGGAGCTTTGGCTGTCTAACCCATCTGCATTTGATACCCTTGTCTTGTGGCGTGTCCATAATAAATGCATTACATCAGGATGTATCCCACAGGCTAAAGTTCTTGTAGATACTTCTGTCTGAAACTTCTGTCAGAACGTTCTTGAAAACAGATGCTTGTGTTTTGTGTTGTAGATCTTATTTGGCCTGTCAAACTTTTGTTAGCTAGCCATTATGGTACTTCATACTAGTCTCAACTTGCAAGGTGTTTTCATTTCTTGCTGTAACTGAAATATGTAAGTGTACACATCCTCAGGTATGTGCAGAAGGCTTCCGGGAGAGGTAGGGATTTCTTTCATTTGTTCTCTGATATGGAAAACCGTGGGAGGCACTCCTGTTGCTTCCATTCCCCAGACCTCTGTGCAAGTGGGAATATTCAGGAAAGACTCGTGCTCCATCTTCTCCAAACTGCAGTATAGTTTACTTGGGAGCTGCTGGAGTTGCCCTTGCTAGGGCACTTGCCGTGGCAAGTGGACTACTGAACTCCTGTGTTCTGCTCATTGAAATGAAAGGGCTTTGGCCATAAAGCCCAAATCTTAAACTCATTGTGTAATTATTGAATGCACTTAACGTTCAGTTCTTCTACCCTTTAGATAAGCATCTGAAGGATTTGTTATCTAAACTGTTGGATTCTGGTTATTTTGAAAACATTCCTACACCTTGCAATATACCAGAAAAAGTGGAACTGAAAGAAGAAACTCCTAGTAGACTTGAAAAAACAAGACAACCTTTGCAACCAGAATCTGTCAAAGAACCAGGTGATGTATACACACCAACTCGGTTAACTAGGATTACTTGTTTATACTGCCTTCATAAAGCTTCATGTGCCACTCTCAATTTTGTAAATTGTATTTCTGGGGGGGGGGGGCTAAACAATTGGTTGTCTGATTATGCAACCCTTTGGTTAAAGGCTTTTAACTTACTTTGGATTTGTTACTAGAAGTGCATGTCTGTAATACCAGACATTTAGGGCTGCAGACTCGCAAAGAAGTGACTTTTGGACTTAGTCTAGTCCATGACCATAAGTCCCATATGAATTTTGAGGTGGATGAGTTCCTTTTCCTGTTAGGGCATGCCTAAAGGAAGGGTAAAATCTTGGGTAGACATCTGGCAACCCGGGCACACGTTTTCTAGGACGCCATTTAGTTTTTGTACTTGCAAAAGCTATCATACAAGACAGCTTTGCTTCTGTACATGAAACAATGTGTTTGTGGCATCGGCATTGTCTCTTGACAGCTTTTGCAAGTACAAAAACTAAGTGGCGTCCTATAAAACTTGTTCCTGGGTTGCCAGATGTCTACCCAAGATTTTTCCCTTCCTTTAGGCATGCCCTAACAGGATCTGAAGAGAACTTGTCTACCTCAAAATTCATACAGGACTTACAGTCAGTCTGCATCAATTAGCCTGAAATGTGAACTCTTTAGTTCTCTTTAAACGTCTACAAATGCTTAAAGCAGTGGTTTTGGTTTCCAGACCAAGAGTCTCGGGGAGCCCTGCTGGTGCATGCACTGAGTTTCAGGGTGCCCCAGAGTGCCACCACATGAGTAAAGTAGCACAGTGCTGAGCCTAATTCTGAATACGGCAAAGAGTCGGAACAAGAGGGGAATGAGAAAGGGGAGGTGGGAAGAACAAATTAGCAAACTGGGCAGGGGGCAGATGGTGGGCACTTATGGTGTGCTTGTGGAGCCCCTAAAGGGTTCTTGGGGAAACCCAGGGCTCCTAGGAGCACACTTTGAAAAATGCTGACTTAAAGCAATCTGGTTTATCAACATTAAGCAGAATGAGTGTGTTTAAGTGTCTGACACTTCTCAGGTTCAATTAAGTATTTAAAAGTGGTGTTCATCTTTCTAGAACCTCAAATGGAGCTCATTCAGCCTGAGATACAGCCACAAGAGGTAAGTTACCTTCATAATCGGTGTAACAAGTGTTTAAAAAGTGATGCAGAACAGCTTGTTAGATCACTGAGAAAATAAACACAAATCTTTTCAGAAAACTATAAAAAGGTTGTCACATGGCTCCAGCAAAGGCAACTGTCAAGTGCATATCTAAAGTGTTTGGTGTCAGAAAGGATACACAAATGGTGTTGTGCCATCAAGTGGAGCTGGCAAAAGGTATATCTGGATCTCTGCTGGTAGATAGCAAAAGTGTGACTCAGTTTCTTGAACTATAGAGATTGAAGTCCTAGGTGTGCACACTTGCATGTCTCATGAGCAAGTTGTGTTTCTCTGAACTGCAGTGTTCCCCTATTTGAAAAAATGGGGCTATAGGTTTAAAACAAGTAGTGAAAATTCTGATTGTCCTTGTGTTATGGGTAATTGCTTCTCTCAGCTTGAAGTGTTCTTACCTTTTAAAATGTTAAACATTTTAGGTATAAGGTAGAATGAATATATATATATATATATAGAGAGAGAATTCTTTGTAATTGTGTCAGAAAATCCCCAAACTGGCCTAAAGTGTACTAAGAATATTACTGGTGAGCATTAAATATCTTTGGTCTGTATAGTTTCTTAATAGGCGTTACTTGCCTGAAGCTGAGTGTTCTGTCAAGAAGCCTGAAGAATCTAAACCTTGGGAAATGGAACATGCTAAAAAGAATGAACCTCCAAAGTCCTGGGAAATGCTTGTTGACATGGAAGAGCAGGAACAAAAGAGACAGAAACAAGCATCAATAAAACCTTCAGAACCCACCACAAGGCAGCAGGGGAAGAAACAGGATCTTGCAAGCCTGCGGGAATCACATCTAAAGGAAGAAGATAATCATAAGCAAGAGGTTCTAAAGCCTTGGGTGACAAGGGTTAGGGAACAGCAGGACTCTCCCAAACCCTGGGTAACCAAAGTTAAGGAAGAACAGGAGCAAAAACAGGTTCCAAAACCTTGGATAACCAAAGCTAAGGAGGAGTTAGAACAAAAGCGTGAATTGCCAAAAACATGGGTTGCTCAGACAAGGGTGGAAACGGCACAGAAGCCCGAACCTGTGAAGCCTTGGAATGCATGTGTTAAAGAGGATACAGAGCAGAAGAAACAGGAACCTGCAAAGCCATGGGCAGCACATGCTGGGGGTGAGATGGAACCAAAAAACCCTCCCCCAAAGTCTTGGGCAACATCCGAGGAACCACGGGAAACTCTTCAGCAGCCATTACAGAATCCTCCAAAGATTTGGGGAGCTGCGGATCTTGTGCCAAAGAAGCATGATACAGACCCCAAAGAAGTGAGTTTTATAAGCAATAGTATTGCCCTGTTAAACTTTATTATGGATTATGGTATGTATCTGCAGTACAAGGCAGAGGAATTATAGGCTGAAACTTGAACTTCGTTATTGCAAGCCTTCCTTGGGTAGTAACACAGCTACCTATATGCAACTATCACAAGCAAGAAAGAGTGATGTGCATCACAAGCAAAATGTGATGAGCATGATCCAGAAATTATTTTGCCAACTAAAAGGCCACTATTTTATGTCACTCAGTTCTGTCCCTGTAATCACTGTCTATTGATACAGAAAACAAAACTTTGACAGCTTCTATTATGTTAACAGAAAATAATGGGCAACTTCAAAAGGCACTGACAAACCATTATGTTCAAACACTTTTTAAAAATAGAGTAGTTAAGGCCAGTTCCATTTTGCCTTGCACGTAGTTCTGCAATATTAGTGTTACATAGCCAGAAGAAGATCTAAGGGGATCTGTCAACACTGCAGGGCCATAGTGAACAGATCTTTTTGTATAAGAAGGGAGATGCATGGTACTTCAGAGATGACACTTGTAACATTGACAGCGCAATCCTGTGTAACCTTGCTCCGGTGTAAGTGCACTTATGCCAGTGTAATTGCACTTACACCGGTGCATCTAGTGTTACACCGGTGCAAGGTTACACAGGATTGCGCTGTGAGTCTATTGCTTGGCTTGTATAATTCTATATCATGGATATATTAAGCTCTTCCAGTTAACTTAAGCTAAACTAAGCATAATGTAAACATGTCTGCCAATAAATGCAGGAGGAGTGGCAGCAATGAATACACTAAAACTTAGTCCTAAAGGATGCAAACTTTCCTAGCTTAAAAATGCTGTTCAGTATTTTTATCACTTTGTTTAGGGGTATAGGAGGGATGTTTGCGATCTAGCATTGTTGACTACAAATCTTGGCTCCTGCAATTGATAAAAAAATCTTACAAATCTTGGATCCTGCAATTGATAAAAAATGTTACAAGTGAACCTCCAAATTTGATGCAGTTCTTACAGAAACTGGTTTCTACAAGTTCCCAAACATTTAGGGCCAAAACAATTTATACTTATGTGTGCTGGCCTGAGTTTTTTCTTTAAACAAATAGCACTGGGGAATACCTAAAATGGGACTGAACCATGGTGGGAGGGGTAGAGGAGCTTTTGAGATTTTGCCCAGCTGCTGTTCAGATGCAAAGCCCCATCACACTATTAGAAATGCTTTCATTAGAAGCATTTTTTGAATTAAAGCAGTGTGCAAGATCTGCATCAGAGCTACAGGGGGGGCAAAGTCTTAAGGCTCCTATATTCTTTGCTGTCATCCAGCCCCATTTCAGGTGTCCCCAATGCTGTTTTAGTGGAGGAAAAGTCCAGACCAGCACATACATGTAAAGCAGAGGTTCTCAACCTGTGGCACAGGTGCCCCTAGGGGTAAGAGGACCTCTTGCTGGGGGTACGCCAAGCCCTGCCCCTTATCTGCCCTATCAGCAGCTAATTAAGTGTTAATTAACATGGATTTTAAATTGTAATTATTTTTGGAGCCCTTCTGTCTCTCTGATTTTGGTTTTGGGCTTATTTTTGTACTTTGGAAAATGTACTTTGGTGGGGGGGAGGGAGGAGCTGATTTTGGGAAGTGTGACTTGGAGAAAAAAGAGATCCTTGCATGTCTGTCTCTCTCACACTGAGTTAAATACATTTTTCACATTTAAAATTGTTTTAGTACTTTAATGATTTATTACCTAATTAATTGATTGATCCAATTAGCAGTTAATTAGCAGGGGGCACTTCAGAAAATTGGACTGTGATAGGGGGTACCCGGGCCTCCAAAGGTTGAGAACACCTGATGTAACGTATCAGGAGCTTTGACTTTTTTTTCAGAGGGTAAGTGAGATTACTTGAGTCTCATTACTGCTCTGCGCATTTGGGACTAGGCAATATCTAGTGATGTGAAATGACTGAGCTTTGATCTTCCTGTCATACCTGAATGTAATCCACTTGGTAAAATTTCTTTAAATACTCTTTCTTCTAGAGACGAGAACGCAGGCTGCAGCTTGAATCTAATGTGAAACAAGTGGGTAAAGTAAAATATCACTGGTTGATGGTAGTGGGATTAACGCAAGCACTTGCAAGTGAATCTGTTAGTGCTATAACTTTCTCCCCTGGTGTATTTGCATGGAAGTGGAAGCTTTTTCCACTGGTCTTTGGTGTGGGTCTTTGGAATAGGTCTAGCAACTTTACATTCAAGCAGTGTCTGTGTGAGCATTGTACAGAAGCACAATCGCCTGTCTCCTGCTATCTATTGGTGGTGGAATATCTTTAACCTTGGCTTCTAAAACTGGTTTTTGAATTGTGTTCTAATGAATAGAATTCTTGTGTTACATAGAATGGCAAAATGGATGGCAAAATGGATGGAGTAAGTGGACAAAGCATTGAAGCAGTCAGGAAAAAAGAGAATCTTCAGTCAGTTGGAGAGCCTTGTAAACTCCCTAGGAACCTCCAAAACAGCATGCAGGTGTGCTAGTTCTATCCTACTGAAGTGATCACTGGGTATGTTGGAACACTTTGAGCTAAGAATTTTGCAAACTAGAATACTTTCTGTAGAAAAGTATCCTAGTTTGAGAGAAAATAAGCAAAGCTGTGGAAAGAGTGACTTGGATCCTAACTGCTATGAGCAGACTACCACTTGTGGAATGGGGCTTTCCTCCCTCCTTCACACTAGAAAACTGTTTGAGGTTCTTCCAACTATCAAGAACATCTTAGAATATGGCATACAGTGTCATCCACCTGAAGTGTTGAGCAACAGCATTTGTGAATACTTTAAAGCAGCCTTGTTGTATCTCCTTTAGAAAGAGAAATGAGTAAGTGACATCAGTGTTTCCAGTGTTGTTGCTGATTGACTCGTTCAGTTTGACTACTTGGAAGTGGGAGCAATACTATGACTGCTGAGATTTAGGGACTCTAATGTTCACTTTAATAACAGACCTGTAGCAAACTGACCATGACTCCACATGCTTAAGGACCAGGGTATTCATGTGTATTGTACTGTTTAGTCATGGTGACCACAACATTTTTGTATTGGGATATGCAAATGGTATGGAGGGTCATAATGCATACTTATAACTGCCATCCCAACTTCGTTGAAGGGCCAGATTGGAGGTTTTTGTGGGCTGGATTTGTCCCCTGGGTCTGCCTTTGCCCACCTCTTTGCTTGCAGATGGTTTATAGTTTGGCTCTGACAGTGGGTTACATTGACTTTGTTCTTCTACAAGACAACCATAGTATTAGCCCACCTTTAATGCTTGACACCTGACCTACTGTAAGTTGTAAAGAATTGGGAGCAATGGGCAACCCTTGTTTACAAGAACAGAAATGTCCATCTTTATAGTATCGCATAGTATTGATTTTGTTCATTACTAGGAAGCACTTCAGGCAGGCTAGTTATATACCTCAAACGAATACATTTTGACCCATTTGCTTGTACCTCTTTTTCTAATCCTCCAATGAAGTTGAAATCTGTTTACCGGTAGTTTGTCATAGGAACATTTCTGTTGCTACCACAGTCAATTGCTTCTCTGCCTCTCTCAGTAGCAATAGAGAACACTTCCCTCTTTAATTCATGGAAGCATTTTGAAGAGTTTGTGCAACACTGAATACATTTGCAGCTCCTCAACCTCTAGTCTAGCACTCCTCAACCTCTAGTCTAGCACATCAGGTTTGTGTGGCATCTCAACACTGGTTTACGGCACACTTGTGTTAAAACCACAATGATTGACACACTGCTTCAGTTGATTTTTAAATATTGAATTAGTTGCCTGTGAAAATTCATGTCATGGTAGTCTGGCTTGTAAGAACAAGATGTGCTATAGCATCTTGTACTAATCCACAACAACCAGGTTCAGTCCTGGCATTTCCAATTAAGACTCTCGCTGCAGGACTGGAAGGGCCTCTGTCAGGCTGTTGCCTTGTCAATACTGGGTTAGATGGCCCAATAGCCTGAACTCTCTTCTGCCTCAAGCCCTTTCTTCTGCAAAACCTCATAAGACTAGCATATAGAGTGACAGTCTAGTTTTAATTTTATTTCAGTGTCTTAAATTGAACATTAATGGTTTGGTCTAATTCCTGGTTTGCACAGATGCTTAAGTAGCTAAGATGTGGGGTCGGGACAGGTTCTGCATAAGACTAAGACTGATGGATAAAGCTATCAAAAGGTGATAGTTCAGCTGTTGGCATTAGGTGGGGAGGGGGAGTAGATGATGAGGCTTGTGCAATTAAACTAACGGAATATTCAAAGTAGTGGGGAGCATTTGGTTTTCCTCTGCACTTAGAGTGTTTACAAAGACTTAGTTGCCATACCTGAGCAAAGTTTGAAGGAGGCTCCAGTATAAAGCTGCTGAGTAGAAATTGGTGGATTTGACACAATTTGATTGTGATTCCATAGACACTAGGTGTGCCTTCCTCGCTGCAGAAAGTTAACTATCCTTTCTAGGTGTGTGATCATGCTATATCTTGACTTGCTAATTCACCAGTGGTTAATGCTGGGTGGGACAGACTCGAGATCCCTTCACCAGATTTCCATTTTCATGTTTGCTCTGTAGCAATGTGATAGACCTTTTGGTTCTATTATAATGTTCTCCCTTCCCACATGTGCAGATTGTGAGCTTTATCATGTCATTACTCTGTTCATGCTGCAATAAACCAACACTGATTTCCCTCTGGAATTTGTTGCTAGAGTTTCAATGCATTCTGCTTTCTATCGGTATCCTGCTTTATAAATGAACTAGTATCCGAGTTGCTTGTTTACTTAACATCAGCAACAAAATTACAGAGTAATCAAGTGTACTTGGTGACCTTCCTGGCAACTTTTCCTCAAAAGTCTAATTTTATTTGACTTGGTAGCATGTATTTTAGCAGGTAAAACGGTTGTTTTGTAAAATATGCTCTGCTGTTGAATTTCAGCACCACAAACATTCCTTTAATCTCTTGAATAGGATCTTGAGTATAGGTGTCTTTTGGAAGGCTTGGTTATTCTGAGCAGTTTGATCAGTCTTGTTTGTCTTTTTGTTAGGTGCCTAAATCTGTACAGCCAGCTGCAGAGTTTTGTTCCATTGCTAGTCTTCCAAAGGATCCAGTACTAAGGAGGGAAAAACTGCAGGATCTGATAACTCAAATACAAGGGACCTACAATTTCATGCAAGTAAGTTTCACGTGAAGCTTTCAGGAGTACAGAACTGATGGCAGATGTGGACAGTGTAAGGGGGGAATCCAGTGTTGGGAATGTAAGGCCTATACTAATTGTGAAGATGTGTATCTGCTGTTGCCCTCGCTGTCACAGCTATGGTTCTGCATCTCTCCACTGTAACCTATGGGCCACTTGCTCCCTCCTCCCATTTAAGGAAAAGATCTAAAGAAACCAGAAGTCGGCCAGCTCCAGTGAATCTGTTAAGTCTGTGGTAGAGAGTAGGTAACAAGATGTTTAAGTGATGGCAGGGAAATTAACACGTAACAGGAAAATGGAGGGAGTTGGGGTATAGGCCTACAGTAAGTGTGTGGTGTGATTGAGCCTCCCTCCCTGTACTATACAAGGATGTTGCTGGAGAAAGGACACGTTTCCCTTTTTCCACCAAAGAGCTATTGACCTTTGCTGTATCTCAGCTTCTTATTGCTATTGGAGTTGGTAGTTTGCTCCAAACCTCACCCTAGTGCTCTGCAACAGCGGAAGGGTACAGTGCACTGGAACAGTAGAAATGTTCTTTTTCTCTGTGAAACTTCTGTTTCCACAAGATCTCTACACTGAGGCTCAGATTTATTTTCTGTCTGTCTTGCCTTACACTAAACAGTCCCAAGGTAGCTAGCAAAGAGTACAGTAGTCCCTTTGTATCTGTGGATTCAACCAACCATGAATTGAAAATATTTGAAGAATGAGAGGCAGAGCGTTGCTTAAAGGGACATGCCACCATTTCCATGTATTCAAGTTTGGGGCTTCTATTCCATTCCTTGCCTCCTTGCTCTCATGGGAATGCTCAGGCTCTTTTTTAATCATTCCTCCAGCCAATCTTTAATCAGGAGGGACAGAAATGTAGTCCTGCAAACCAACCCGGTCAGCCTCTTGCACTTCTGTCTGTAGCAACAGGTGAACACACATGAAAGAGGAACAGAAGGCTCTGGAAATAAAGGAGGGGAAAGAGTAGCCCAAAGGCCTGATTAAATCATCATTTTGAATGCCTTTTCAAATCAAAGGAACCCCTGCTAAGGCAGAGAGCTTTACATCCAAGGGGGCTATTGCAGAAGTCTGTCCTGTAAGCATTCATATTGCTGGTATCCTGAACAGAGCACCCCCTAAGTATTAACTGGCAAGTATTAACTTGAATTTCAGGAGATGGTCTTTAGATATCAGGTACCCAAACTATATATGGCTTTAAAAATAACCAGCACCTTGAACTGGATCTGTAACCAGATGGGAGCAGTATATTCCTGCAGAGTGGGAGTGATATGTTCCCATCCACAACTTGACTGTGGCATTCCAAACCAGTTGCAATCTCTGAACACCTTTCATGGGCAGCACCACACAGCATATTGCCATAATTCAGCCAGGATGTGACCATCATATGGGTGACTGGCCAAATGTGGAAGCTGACTGGCCAAATCCACTAGCTGAAGCTGTGCAAAGGTGCTCATAGCTAGGCTTACCAGAGTCCCGGAATCGAGGCGTGCGTCTGCCTAGAGAGGACCCAAGCCGCTCCCAAGTGTGCACTGTGACAGCCCAATGCTGGTCGTGTCAATCAGAAGTTCATGAAGCCACAGCCCCATTGGGCTGCCTCGGTGCACACTTGGGAGTGACTGGGGTCCTCTCTAGGCCGACACACGCCTCAATTCCAGGACTCTGGTAAGCCTACTCATAGCCATGGCTGTCACCTTCCCCTTAGGACAGGGTAAGACAAAATCCAGCAGCACCCCCTCTCTGTACACCTGCTCTTTTTAAGAGGGAGTGCTTTTCCCATCAGGAATGGTCTGAACTCATTCCTGAATTAAAGGCTTGTGGGTTGCTATCTCCTGTTTTGCCTAGACTTCTCATTAGTGTATTTTTCTTTAGTGTCTCCCTCCCTGCCTGATTGGCCAAGACGAGTTATCTTACTTTGCAGCATATAAACCCTTTGCATAACTCCTCTCTGAGAATTTGTTTTCCCACAGCTCTGCTAACAATACAGCTTGCAAAGTGCATTGTCAAAATGGCTTATTAAAATCTTATTGCTTGAATGTATGTTTTGCCTTTTTCATTAAGTTCTATAATCTCTTTAAGGAGTCTCTCTTGGATTTTGATGAGTCTCTACAAAGTGCCACTAGTTCATCACAAGCGACTTCAGTTGATTCTGCAGGTAATCTTATGGGTGGTTGATGAAATAAGTGGTAAAGAAGGAAGACCATACTGGGGTGTAGTTGAAAGTTCTATGAACCTGTGGGTCATTTTTATGGGCAAAATGGTTAGAGGTGTTGCTGAAACAAAAATTAGACTAACTAGAGTCAGCTTTTATGGCATAGCTAGGGAAAGCTATATTAACTTAATACTGTGAATTTATTATTTGCTTAAAGCCTCTACTTCTGTCAAGCAGTGAATTGGAAGGCAGAGCAAACTTAATAAGATTTTGTCTTAAATTGCAATCAAATCTACATGTTGCTGAAAAATGGACTGACTATAAATGTGTTAATCGGAGGCTTGCTAGCCTGATGTAAAGATCTAGAAGTTTAGTGCTCATACTGCTAGCTTCTAAAAAGCACTCTTGTTTCCTAAAAGATGTCATTCTTCTGACATTCTTTTGACAATGTGCTGTTTGAACACAAGATTCCATATGAAATAGTCCGGCTGTGAAACAACTCTTCAATTATCTGAAATATAGAATGTATATGACAATTTTCCTGTTTTGTAGCGTCTAATGAACAAAAACATCCAAGCCAAAATGACTTCTCTGAGCTACCAGTTCAGGTAAGAGTAAAACAGTTTTGAGAGTTTTCATTTCTCAAGATAAAATGCCTATTAAACTAAGCGCTGGTGCATGGTTACTAAACTCTAATAGCTTCCACCAGATTTCTGCAATATGCAGAGGCAGAAACTTTGAGTGCCATTTGTCAACATGGTGCCATAATCTCACCACCTCCCATGCCCCCTGCCAACCCCCTTGCCTCTTTGAGCCCCCAAGGAGTGGTATAGCCCACTTTGGGAACCACCGACATACATGGAATAAAAAGGCTTATAACCTCTATGTAAACTACTCTCAGTAGGTAGAAATGATTAATATTGATACAAGCAACCTGATTCTGTACCTTTGGCAGTAACTGCAACTGTTCACGAAACTTCCTTTTTGTCAGTTCAGAACATTGAAGCCTGATTATCAGAATTACAGGGTTCTGTATAGTTCTGCAACAGAACTGTAGCTTCATGGCAGAATGCAAGCTTAGAATTTCTGAAGTAGTGCAAACCCAAAGCTTTCGTTTTAAGGTGCAGGAATACTGCCTTCAAAATCTTCTACTTTTTAAGCTGCGTGTAGGGAATTACAAGGGAATATCTAATGGTAAGCCAGGGCCCATGAGAGGGGGGTAAAGGGGGTAAATTGTACCCAGGTCCAGGGTCAAAAAGGGGGCCCAGGAGCCAAAGGAGGGCCCCCAGAAATTTCTTGTGATCTCAGCTGGCCTCATGGAGAGTAAAAGACCGAGGCCGGGCCAACCAGGAGGCCAGGTCTACTCAGCAGGTAGACCTGGGCACCACATCAGGAAGCCTGGTAGACCTTGCCTCAGGAGACGTTTCTGGCTGTTGCTCCTCCCCCTGCCCTGTTATGGTCCCCCCCTTTGAGAAGGGGCCCAAAAGAAACTTTGTACCCCCTGATAAAATTCCTTTGAGGCCCTGTAGTAAACAATTGCATTGTCTGAGATACTATTAATATTGAGCGTTTCCTATAGGCTTTGCCAAGAGAAGTTTTGTACTGTATCTGAACTCGACATTATTTCTCACAGGCATATTGCATTCTGTGTATCTTTATTGTCAGGTTGCTCCTTCTCCCATGACCTTGCATGGCTCAGATACTTCCTTGGCCTCAGACAATACACCATCTGAATCAGAAACTGAGCTTGGGACACCACAGGTAAAATGAAGCTGGACTGATCCTTTCTTGTTAACGGCTCTTACAGCGCAATCATATCCAATTTACACCACCAGTGTAACCAGCGGGGGAAGGCAGGGCGGGAGGCTTTGGAGGGGAGATATAAATTCCCTTTGAATCCCCCTCCTGGAGGGGATTTGAATCCTCTTTCCATTCTGGGGCCTCCTGTTCTCGCTGCACCGCTGGTTACACCAGTGGTGTAAGTTGGATAGGATTGTGCTGTTAGTCTGATCACATTTTATCCTGATAAGAAAAATGCATATGTTGGACCCTCTCCCATTTATACTAGCTCCCTGAGAAGGGAGAGTGTTTGCCTTATGAAAGCAGCTGCTTGTGGAACACAACATGGCAGAAAGGTAGGCTTACCACATCCATACTAGGACAGACCTTTAGGAGAAGGAATGTGGGCAGGTGTAGCTTGTTAAACCCTTAGAGCACAATCTTAAGCATGTCTACTCAGAATCAAGCCCCAAGGGGGGAGTTGAGGTTGTATATCGGGGAGGCTTCTCCATTTTAGATCTGGTCTATCTGGAATGTCCTTTAGGTCTAGAGCAGCGTTTCTCAAAGTGTGTTTTTGCAGGGGTGGGGCGATGTCGGAGGCAGTGCTCCAGGATCACACCTGCCCTGACCCTAAAATACTTTTTTAAGCACACCTGGTTGTCCAGCCAGCTCCCTGAAGGGTGGGGGGCTGCTGCTGCCTCTGCAGGCCCTCCCCAAGGCTCTAAACAGCAGCAACTGCGTCAAATGCCATTTTTGGTTTTCAACCGAAAACTGGAAGTGGGCTTTTAGATGTGATCGCTGCTGTTTAGAGCCTTGGGGAGGCCTGCAGAGGTGGCAGCAGCCCACCCCGACCCTTCGGGGAGCTGGCAGGACAACCAGGTGTGCTTGAAGTGTGTTTGGGTCAGGGGTGGGCGCAATCCTGGAGTGTTGCCGCCGACCTTGCTGGCCACCCCCCTTAAGGGGATATCTGCCACTTCTGGAAAAAGTGGTGGGTCACAACACACCACTTTGAGAACCCCTGGTCTAGTGTTCCTCCATTTTGAAAGTAAGCAAGAATACTGCTGACGTAGATTCTAGGCCTTGCAGGGCCACTTCAGAGCAGTCTGAAGATGCAATAGCCATTTTGCCTGACTCTGTTGAAAGGCGGGGATTTGGTATCTGCTCCACTTCAAAAGTAGCAATAGTTCTGGTGCCAACTTACCCTGGAGGCTGTGGAATTCTTACTTGGCTCTTACCATGTAGACAAGTTCCTTCAAATTTAGAAGGATTATGAAGTGCATAGTTTTGGATTATGGCTAGTGTAGCTGCTGCTGTAGTTCTTATTTCTGGATAACAATGGGGAATGGACTTGTGCGGTCTTCTGTCCTGACTGCAGTCCTCTAGGTGAGATGAGCAGAAACAAGGGAAATGCACTCATGCTTATGTTTGCTTCTTTGAAGAGGTAACACTTGAAAGGGTGTGAAAGATATTTTTGCCTTTTGGCTCATATGGCACACTAGGATTTAAGGATAGTCTACCTTGGATTTCTAGCAAAGATATTTATTTAAAGAATGTATACCCCAACTTTCTCCTGGTATGGGCAATCAAAGCAGCTTACATAATTAAAAACAAAAATAAAACATTAAACTATTAAAACCAGGCAAACCCCAATGGCTGACATAAAACGGTTCAAAGTCACTCCTGATTAAAACGCCAGTCGATCTGTCAGATCAGTATAGAGATTTTAGGCATGCAAGAAAGATGGTGTGCTGTGAAATAAGCATTGTGGGCTGCATATCTTCATTAGTCTCCAGTGAAATAGCATGTTTAGCTTGACCATGTTTTTGAGTCCTATCATTGCTGATTGGCTCATACCTTGTGGTTGTGTCTTCAGGCATCTGTTCTACTTTCTCAAGAGCCTGATAACTTTGGTTCATCGCAATCTTTGTATCAGACAAGTCAACACATTTCTGAGCCATTAATGCCCCAAAAGATTGAAATTGCCCAGGTGAGTTTAATGCACTCTTCAGATTTTACAATATGTATTAAAGTAGAAGTACGGTACTTACCGTATTTTTCGCACTATAAGACGCACTTCCCCCCCAAAAAACATAGGGGGGAAAAGCGTGCGTCTTACAGTGCGAAGCCTGGGCTTGGGGGTGCTTCAGGGAGGCCTGCAGAGGCTCACGCAGGCCTCCCCGAAGCCCCCACAGGCCTCCCCGATGTTCATTTCGGCCGAAAACAGCGATTTTCAGCCATTTCCGGAAATGGCCAAAAATAGCTGTTTTTGGCCGAAATGAACATCGGAGAGGCCTGCAGAGGCTCGCGCAGGCGTGCGCGAGCCTCTGCCGGCCTCCCCGATGTTTACTTCGATGTTTACTTCGGCCCCAAACAGCGATTTTCGGCCATTTCCGGAATGGCCGAAAATCGCTGTTTGGGGCCGAAGGGAGGCCTGCAGAGGCTTGTGCAGGCCTGCGCGAGCCTCTGC
Organism: Plestiodon gilberti rubricaudatus; assembly: GCA_026170595.1. Taxonomy (NCBI): domain Eukaryota; kingdom Metazoa; phylum Chordata; class Lepidosauria; order Squamata; family Scincidae; genus Plestiodon; species Plestiodon gilberti. Next base: position 116,769,453 of record JANXHW010000005.1, read on the forward strand.
AGGCCTCTCCGATGTTCATTTCGGCTGAAAACAGTGATTTTCGGCCATTTCCGGAAATGGCCGAAAATCACTGTTTTCGGCCGAAATGAACATCGGAGAGGTCTGTGGGGGCTTCGGGGAGGCTAGCGCGAGCCTCTGCAGGCCTTTCCAATGTTCAGTTCGGCCAAAAACAGTGACTTTTGGCCGAAATGAACATGGGGAGGCCTGCAGAGGCTCGCACAGGCCTCACCGAAGCCCAGGTAAGTAAAAACCTTTTTTTCTGTATTTTATGCTCCATAGGATGCATGCGTCCTATGGACCGATGCGTCCTATGGAGCGTAAAATATGGTAGCTTTGATAAACATCTGTTATCTGTTTATGCCAAACTTATGTACCGGTAATATAGATCTGGAGAACGACTCCAAGTAACTTTATTCACATTTTTATACTGCCTCCAAGGAGCTAAGGGTGGTGGATGTGGTTCTTTCCCTCTTCTTGTCCTCACAACAACCCTGTGAGGTAGGTTAGGCTGAGAGATGGTGACTGGCCCAAGGTCACCCAATATCGGTAATAGCCGGATTTGTTAGTTCACTGGGGAGGAAATCAAAAGTAAACATTTAGATTTGTTCACAAACTGCTTTGGAACCTTCTGCTGAAAAGCAAAGTATGAGTTTTGGAAATTGCAGAAGGAGCTGTGTTCATGTTAGCTTTTGCACATAAAGATTTAAATGGGGTGTGTCTAGTTAAATATGTTTTGACTTGGTCAGCAGAGACTGAATCTTGCTGTGCATTCAGTATTCTGTCAAACTGTAAGCAGAAGCTATTCTGTTCTTTGCTATGTCCAACTGTTGACCCTCAAACTGCTGATGCTTGACAGTACAGCATTTAACAACTTTCAAAGCTTTCTACTATAGAATGATTGTAACATGGTTTTGTTCCTCCAAGGTTCCTCTTTCAAGTGAATCTCGGATACCATTGACACCATCCAGCACTACCATGTCACCAATACCCCAAGGGAAAGGTTTCCAGTCTCCTCCAACAAGCAGCAGTTGTGTTAGTATGAAAGCAGCTCCCTTTCAAGCTATGCAGACAGTAAGTACATATGCTCATTAAGCAAACATAATTGAATGGGAGGGGGGAGGTCAATAGATGAAGAGCAGGATCTCAAGCATGCTTTTCCTGACAAATGACAGCACTCTCTGCATGACATGCCGATGGCTTTATGTAGAGACAGTGTGTTCTGGAAAATGCTCTTATCAGACAGATTATATAAATGTTCCTCCTGCAAATACCGTACTTGATAGAAGCCATTTATGAAGGAGCCCTTAGTTTTCCACACAGTTAGGACTGTTCAACTGCTACTTTCATTTCAATCTGAAGTCCTGCAGCTGTGACTAGAACTTCAGTATATTAGGTATCCCAGCTTTCAATTAGTATGGAGCTCATAATGATACTGTAAATAGCTAAAGCCCTGGACTTACTAGAAGGTATAGATCACCTCTGATAAATGGGGCAAGGGGGTGATGCCTACTTCTGTTTCTGCTGTCTACATACATGCATGGCATTAGGCAGTAAAGCTTTGGTCCTGCTTATGACCTGTAGAAGCTGTGCAGCAAGCAGGCATATTTTGGTTCTGTTTTCTACTCTAGGTGTTCAAAGTAAATGCACCTTTGCCACCGCGTAGAGAGGATATAAGAGACCACTCTCCGCATCCTACAGCATACAATCAGAGTTTTTCTACAGCAAGTACACAGACTCCACCACAAAGTAAACTACAGCCTACTCAAAATGCTGAACAAACCACTTTTCCTCAAGACTCCTTGCCAAATGGTAAGAACTGAACAAGGCATGGTTACTGGGGAGTCATTTGAGTGCTCTAACTTTATGTACCCTATAGTACTTAAACTCAAATCTTAAAGCCATAGCCAGAGGCCTGAAAAGACTGCAAGCTTACCAGTATCCAGTTGCTTGCCCCAAGGGCAAATGGAGAAACCACCTAAACTGATCTGATGTGTGATGGTCTTGTTAAAGGACATTTGAGTGCTCATGCAGAACTTTTAAATGTTGTAACTTTATTTGGTTGGACAAGATACCCTGTTTCTCTGAAAATAAGACACTGTCTTATATTTATTTTGGCTCCAAAAATGCAGTAGGTCTTATTTTCAGGGAGGTCTTATTTTCCCAACCTGTGGCGTGACCCCCCAGCACTTACTTTGACCGATATTAAAGCTTCATTCTTTCCCGAGGGTGCAAGGCCTGCACGGCCTGTACTCGAGTTCTCCACCGTGGAGACGACATGCTAGAGAGACTATGCAAGGTTGCAGCCTACTTGCAGGCCTTGCTGGCCTCTCTAGCACATTGTCTCTATGGTGTAGGACTCGAGTGCAGGCCTTGCACCCTCGGGAAAGAATGAAGCTTAAATCGGTCAGTGCCGAGGGGGGGGGGGGTCACGTCTGGCTGATGATCCTAGCTAGGTCTTACTTTCAGGGAGGACTTTGAGTGCCAGCAAAAATCATGCAAAAATGACAGTAGGTCTTATTTTCAGGGTAGGTCTTATTTTAGCGGAAACAGGGTATAGGGAGCTTCTGTTCTGTTGGCTAGTTAGTATAGCATAATAGCACAGACTGAGCTGCAAGTCAGGACTTTCACAATTTGAAACTCACTAGTTTGCCTTAGGTAAGCCATTCACACTTGCTTTGGCTTCTCAGCGGCAATATGGGGTAATATTGACTTGACTTAGCATGGTAAGGATTACATCAAGATAATACTGTACATGCAAAGTGCTTAACTGCAAAATGCTGTAGAAATGGTGAAGGAGCGAAAGGTCTCCTTGTCAACTAGACCCTACTTGTCACCCCCTTAGCTCCTCCCTTCTCTGCCTGACCTTAGCCAGACCAGGATGCCAACTTCCCTAGTCCTGGCATTTTTTCTCTATTGAATCATGGGAATGAATGAAATACGTCAGAACTGCTACTATTTATTTTTTTATTTACAATATTTTTATCCCACCTTTCTCCCCGAAGGGACCCAAGGCGGCTTACAACAAAATACAGAGAGTCACTTTTTAAAAATAGTAAAAACAGTTAACTAAAACTAATAAACATCTAAAATCGATAAAAAGATCACTATTACAATTAAGAACAAGAGCATAAGAACAGTAGCATTCTGCACCCCACCTGTACTTGATCTGTGTTGCAGTCTCTAGAGAACTGATCATGCCTTCCCTTAACTTCTAGAGTACTCCTTTGTCCAGGTGCTGTGGTGAGTGATGGCACTTGAATTAGCATTGGATGTTTGTGTTTAAGTACTAATATTGCAGTACTAATAGTTCAAACCCTTTGCTATAGGAAGTAACTCTTCAAGAAGAGTGTTGTGCTTGATGGTTGGTCATACTACCATAATTCCTAGCTGTGATGTTGGAAAGCACTTCTAAACAAATGGCAAAACCAAGGCTTCCTGTATCCCAGCTAGCTGCCTGTAAGATTTCCTGAAGGGTGGGCAGGGTGTGTACTCATGTCAGTTTTGAGCACTGACTCGTGGTGTAAACTTCCTTCTAACATGGCTATCAAGGATACATAGCCTTGTTTCAAACGTTGCTGAAAGGGCAGGAAAAATCATGGCTTTCTCTTACAAGTTGCATGCAACCAAGACTTGTGCTACTATCTATGCACTGTTAGAAGCAGTGCATCTTCGCAAAGATCTTTCTCTCTCAAAATCTAACATAGTAGTAATGGCAGTATCAAATGAGAATTCTCTAAAGCATGTCAGTGTTGATGGTTCACCTATCAAGACTAACATAATGGAAATATTGCATTTCTACAGTTATGTTTGCTGCTGTTGGGACACCTATCAGTCCTGCTGAAGATCAATCCGTGTACTATACAAGTTCAGTTAACAGTTTTTTTAAAATTCAAGAGGATGAGCTCTTTCATGCCATCTCTTCTTGACGTGGTGGCAGTGGCACAGCTACTTCTACTGTTCAAAGCAGATGCCTGAAGTTTTTAAGTGTTTAGCAAAGGTTGGAAAACGTTATGGGGAAACATCATGTTTTGTTGAGTATCATAGTGATTTAAAAAATGTACTTATCTCAAGCAGCTAATTACCAGGCTGAGGGAGCTGTTCCTGTAAGCAATGGTAGCCTCACCTTTTATGCAGCTCAGACAACCACTTTCCCTAGACCACCTCAACCTTTTGCTGCAAGCCGTGGATCAGTCAGGGGCCCCCTCAGAGGTGCAAGATCAGTGGCCAACTCTTATCGCTCTCCAGGTGGTTATAAAGGTATGTATAGTTTCTTTGGAATGCTTGTGAGTGAATGGATCTCTTTATTACCCAAGGGCGTATATATACAACAGGAGTTAAATGCACACCTGTGAGTGGAGAGAAAATAGGTTTTAAAGTAGAATAAAGCTGCCCATTAGAGCTTTACAAAAGGGTCATTCCATGTCAAATCAACCAATGAAAAATACATTTTGGAACTTGAGGTCATGGATTTTGTTCATTTTTGGCACATTTGTACCTTACCATGAGATGTTTAAAAAAAAATTCAGATTTTTTGTCCACCCGTTTTTGAGATATTGAATTTTCAAAATTGCCTAAAAACGCCAAAATTCACGCCACCATACCTTCAACTGCCATTTACAGGATATCTATGATAGCCTCAGACATGGGGCAGGTGGTGTTCTAACGCTAATGAATAGGGCATTCATTTGATATACAACATGACACAATTGTAAATTTTCAAGAAATTCAAAAATATTCAAATATTTATTTTGAATGTTTGGAAAAACGGTATTTTTTTAAAAAAATTCAAAAACACACACTTAAAGGTATGTCTTGTAGCCAATCAGTCAAAATTTCAAGGTGGTATTGCAATGGTATCATACAAAAATTAAATTTTCTTGTTGGCAGTGAAAAGCAATTACACTCCTAAAGTCCATTTTTCTACAATTTACATTGATAAAATTATGTGGTAAACTGAAATGAATCCAAAAAAGTATTATAATTAGTGAAATCAAACCACACATGAAAGTATGCACTTCATGCAGATTGCAGTTAGGAAAAGAGAAGCCTTTTCAGACGGAACACAATATACTGTATTTATCGGCATATAACACGCACTTTTTTGTCTTAAATGTTGGCCCAAAATAGTAGGGTGCGTGTTATATACCGATGCTGCGAAATTGAGGCTTCAAAATCCCCCCTGGATTTTTTAGAGCCCCATGGATCCCCCTCTTTCTGCCTGCAGTCAGAGCCTTGGAGGTTGAGAGGTGCAGGCAAGAAGGAGCTCAGCAGCACTTCCACATCAGCTATCGGCTCTTTGTCGGGAGTTAATTTATGCATGCACCTCCAAAGCTCCAAGAGTCTGAAAGTTAGGGGGGAGGAGGTAATCTGAGCTGCCTTGCTTTGCTATCTCTTTGTTTTCCCCTTTGCCTTCGAGGTATTTTGGTTTATCTCTGCAAGTTTGTCTGGGGGGGGGAGGGAAAAGCTCTCTATGTTCAGTTTGATTTCGGTTTTGTTTCGTCCTCTCGTGTTGCTTCAGAAATAAAGTGGCATTTTCCCACAGTAAGTTTAACTCTTTTTGCCCTGCAGTTCAGATTTTCTTTTTGCAATCCCCCTTCTGTCTCTAATTTCTGCGTGGTGTTTTTCCAAAATTGTTTGGTGTTTCTTTTTGCACTCCTTTCCTCTCCTCTGCAACCCTGAACACAGAGGGGGCAGATACCTCTTCTCAGAATTGGAAACAATTCTGTCCTGCTTGGGTAAATAAGTGGCAGTGGGGCCAACATAGGTGGCAATGGTGGTCCCACAGAACAGGAACACTACAGTCAAGTGAGAAACACAGGTGGAAAAATGCTTAAAGTTTTTTTTACTCAAATAGCACTGTTAAAACTAAGTTGTGTGTTATATGCCAGTGCGTGTTACACCCCGATAAATATGGGCACTTGAAAAGGAAATTCATCCTGAAAATTATGAAATTCCTGGTCCTAGTCATATTAAGGAGTCTGAGTATTTGGACCCTGATACATCTTTAACAGCGCAATCCTATCCAACTTACACCACCGGTGTAACCAGCGGTGCAGTGAGAACGGGAGGCCCCAGAATGGAAAGGGGATTCAAATCCCCTCCAAAGGGGAATTTAAAGGGGATTTGAATCTCCTTTCTGTTCTGGGGCCTCCCGTTCTCGCTGCACCGCTGGTTACACTGGTGGTGTAAGTTGGATAGGATTGCGCTGTGTGCCACTTAAATGCCTCTTTGACCTCCGTTGGTGAGTCTCCGGTGTGTAAGAAGAAAGTATTAAATAGGTCTAAGACATATTGCAAAGAAGAGATAGGGAAGATTAAAAGGACCTACAAAGAGTTATTTTACTTCTGAAGATTTAGATGAGGAAGAATTCAGAATTTCTGTGCTGATTCAGAAATTATTCAGCAACAAAAGAAATTTAACTATGAACAGAAGTAAAAAGCTCATGATTTTGAAAGTTTTACCAAAAATCTGGTCCTGTAGAAGAACAGAAATGAATTCATCCTCTATAAAAATTCTGTTATAAATGTTTGGATTCATTTCAGTTTACCATAGTTTTATCAATATAAACTGTAGAAAAATGGACTTCAGGGGTCTAATTCCTTGTCACTGCCAACAAGAAAATTTAATTTTTGTATGATACCATTGAGATACCACCTTGAAATTTTGACTGATTGGCTACAAGACATATACCTTTAAGTGTGTTTTTTTGAGAAATTTAAAATCCCGCTTTTCCAAAAATTCAAAATATTTGAATATTTTTGAATTCCTTGAAAATTTACAATTGTGTCATGTTGTATATCAAATGAATGCCCTATTCATTAGCGTTAGAATAACACCTGCCCCATGTCTGTGGCTATCGTAGATATCCTGTAAATGGCATTTGAAGGTATGGTGGCAAGAGAATTTTGGCGTTTTTAGGCAATTTTGAAAATTCAATATCTCAAATGGGTGGACAAAAAAATCTGATTTTTTTTAAACATCTCATGATAAGGTACAAATGTACCAAAAATGAACAAAATCCATGACATCAAGGTTTCATGCATTGGTTGATTTCACATGGAATGACCCGAAAGATACATTTCAGACTCCAAAACCTTGTGTGAAACGTATAGAACACTGACATCATGGCTTAAACACCAGTATTGCATGGAGATAATGTGCACTAGATATAGTCAGTTCCATTTCCTGTTGACCATCAACCAAAAGATCAAAGCAGCCCAGGCTGTTTAAACTGGGATGTAGCCACAATTGGGGCGGGGGTACAAACACTCATGCAGTTGGTATTTGAATTCTCCTCCATGTTCAGCATGGAGGAGAATTCAAAGTAGGTTGTACTAGGCTTTAGATGGGACAGAAAGTAGCTCCCACAATCCAGGAGAGTGTCCTGAAAGTAGTAATAGCAGAGAGAATGAAAGGTTTCCTGTGTTAGGTTAGATTTCATTCAGGAAATTGTTAAAAGCTTCTCTGCACTGTAGTTGCTAATCTGATTCCATTAGTGCACACGACAGTACTAGTTAATCTTCTCCAGCTCAAGTAGAGGGCTGTTACTTCATACAAAAAGGTAGCATCGATGTAGGAATGGACAATTGGTGGCCATGGACTGGATCTGGTCCCTGGTGGCTTGACTAAAAATTATCAAAGTATGGTACACAAGGTTGACAACACCTTTTCTCTTGTCAAGGAGAGAGCTGTCCTGTCTAATCTCTGGTTCTTGTGTTTTGACTAGAGTCTATGCCTCGACATACAGTTTCCAATTATGAAGTCCTTACTATTAGGTACACCAAAGCTATTATGCAGGCTGATCATTTTGTGAAGGGAGTTCCCCTCCAAATCTAGGAAATATAGTAGCCCCTGAGAATAAAGGCTGATCTGGATTGGGGTGTGAGTGCCATATGTGTACTCAGAACTACATTTGAACATGAACGTGCTCAAAATAAGCTACTTTGAGCTTTAATGTGTTGAGCTTTAACGACCCTAAACACCTCAGCCTTGACAGTGCCATAGTCTTATTTAGTCCCCTTTGACATTGAGAGGCAGGTGTTCAAACTAAAACCAGATGTGTTGCTGTTGAAGATTATCTGTACCTGGAATCTTGACAGAAGAGAGTCCAACAGCATTAAGCTTTTATCACACTGGACAAGATTGCTTTTGCTGGACAAGTCTCTACTCAAACTTCTGTTTGTCCATGAGTTCGCTTCTTCTCGCTTGAACAGTCACCTTGATTGGACAGCATATATATTTGTCCTACCATGAGAGAGGTCCCACAAAGTGGTAACTTCCTAGTATGCCTCAGTGGCCCATAAAGTAACTTATGGCTTCATTTTAAAGTAAGTTTTCATTTGGTAGGATAAAATGACTTGGCTTTCATATTTTATTTCAACAGGTTTTGAAGCTTATAGGGGATCGCCTTCCATCTCAAATGGCAGTTATGGCCAGTTGCCACTTCCTGGAAGAGATTACCCTTCCGTGCAATATTCTCAGAGGGTAAAAAACTTTGCAAATTTGTCATAGCCTGATAGTGTGCTTAACCTTGTGGTTTCTTTGGTCCCTGCTCAGAAGTTTGGGAATAAGCACTGATTTGCACTTAACTAGAGATTTAGTGGTGCTTCTCAAATGTGGCTTGTCAAATTGAGAAACTATTGTTTAAGGTTTACTTTTAATTGAATCTTCTAGAGAACTAGAGCAATATGCTTGAACAATTTGTATCTCCCTAGCTCTTCTTCCCTCTTTCATCTAACACTAGTTTGAATGTGGAACCCCCCCAATTTCCCAATTTTTCTTTCTAAATAGGGTAGCCTTTTCTGCTGCGTTTTGGGGAAACTTAAACCCTTGAAGCTCTGTTGAAGTTGTGGTGGCCATTTTGGGCTTCTGTGATGCTTTGCTCCAAGAATTTGTGGCGAAATCCTGTTTAACTTATCCGGCGCCGGAAGCCACAGACATGCTGCATGGCGGCCTGAAGCGGGGATGGGATCTGGCAAGCGGCCTCGGGCTGCTGGCTGGATCTTAGGATTTGGCTGTTAAAGACTTGCCCTGCTTGAATGACCTGCTTGAATGACTACCCCAGTGGATGTGGCCATTAGTGGAGAAAGAAAAGATGTGCAAGGCTGAACAAGCAGTGTGTTGTACACTGTCTCATAATGAATGGGTGTGTCCCTGGTTCCCTCCAGAATGCCATCCTACATGTTTGAAGCATTTCAAAACTTTCTTTCCCTAAAAAGGTTTATTTCAAGATTTTTTGTCCCAAAGTAGAATTTTAGTTGACTGCAATTGTCTGAGCTTACTGAACAAATGTTTGTCTTCCTAGGATGTGAATTACCAACAGAACTATAAGCGAGGAGGTATTAATAATGGTCGAACAAACTCAAGAGGTAAGGCTACTAACATGGCTTAAAATACAAATTTGTAGTCGTATGACTTAAAACAGCAACTGGGCTACAGTCTTACTTCCTCAAATATCACTTCAGCACTATGTATTGTCTGAGACCAACAGTCTACTTCATAGTGGTGTTTGGTTTCTGTGTACAAAATGAATCTGATTCTCTGTGGAACATTTTTAGTAACGGGTCTCCAAGATGCAGGTGACATGTTTACCATGTGATGCTGGTGAACGAGTCTTTACTCATGTGTCGTGAGTCCTGTGGAGCCACAGCTTGGAGGTAGAAAGTAACTAACCTCTATGCTATTATGCTGAAAAATCATGTTCCCAGAGCATGTTTAACTCTTGAAGTGTCATTGTAGCAAAAAGGGCCCAACCTTTGGTGGGCAGACAAGACTGATCAAAGGTTAATTCTCTGGCTTCGAGCCCCGACTTTCTGCAGCTTTTACACTTGAGTTAAACTAAGATCTAAACTGCACTGTCCTATGGAGTGAGACAGGTGACTCGTGTAGTGAGTGAGTCCCACTCATTGCTGGAGGCAGGACCTGTTGAGGCTTCGGGCATATGATTGTGGGAATTGCTTGGAAGGCATGATGTTTGTCCTCATGGAAAATGTAAAGGCATTGTTGCCCCTTGTATTTTGATCTTGAGATCATTGTAAGAGACCCATTTTGGAGAAGAGGGCAACAGTGCTATAAATAACATTTGGAGAACTGAGCTAGAATTTGAGGGACTGCTCAGTGTGTGTTCTCTCCCTTGCCCCTTATTCCCTTGTTAGACAGTGGCCTTTTGTACCAACGTTTTGCTGCTAAACAGCTTGCTGAGCCGCTTGGCAATGCTCAGATATTGCAGAATGGACACTTTCACCTCAACTGAAGCTTATTTTTGTAGAGTGTTAGCAAGTGATAATAGTGAAGATGGATTATTGGATCATTGCTATTGGACATGGCATAACTGGCTATCACAGGAAGTTCATGTTCCACTGAAGTTTCTTCTTGGGTGGAGCAGGACATGCCCTGTCTTTGTCAGGACCTGTATTTTTTCTTAGGATGGCTTCCCCTTTAATACACCAGTGATAGTCTTGGGGTTGATCTCTTCCCTAGTCAGGATTCTCATCAGTTATGTTGTGGGGAGCGAAGGGGTAGAATATGTTCAAGGATTTCCAAAGCTGAAATCCTGATTTGCCCTAACGAAAGTCTGATGCCTCTACAACTTCATCCTCCACTGATGCGGAACAGTCTCGTCACTGAAAACATCCTGGTACATCGCCTTTTCTCTTTGCAATGCTGGACTTTGTCTAGAGATCAAGGACTAACTTCAGTAAATTCAGATAGCTTCATTTGAGGAAACCTTTTCTTCAAATGCTTCACGGTTGCCACAATGAATAGGGATAATAGAAAGGCCACATATTTGGTCATACCAGTTAAGCTGTATTGGCAGCAAAATGCAGACTTGATTAATCCTTAAAGCTTTTATGTTTTAGGTTACAGGCAAGAAACCAGACAGGAAGATAATTGCTCATCAGGTAGAGCTCAAGGTAGAATTCATACTAGAGAATACATCAGAAGAAGGGAATTGAGGAAGCTGGAGAGAAATGGGAAAGAAGCAGAGTTTGAAAGCAGGTTGTAGCTGACAAGATGCACCAGTTCAGTTAGTGTTTGACAGTACAGTTGATATTGGTAACTTGGTTTTCCATGCTAAATAAACAGGCATATTTTTAAGACTTGGCCTTTCTTGGTGATAAGAACATGGCATCCCAAAATGTTCTTCTATAAGAGGGCAGTGGAAGTGACCTTGCTTTTAGTGGAATCTAGATAGCTGCATTGATTGCTGAACTGAGCAAGCAGCCATGGTATATGCAAAGTGAATGCATTTCTGAGGCTGCTAAGGGATTGTTTAGCAGTACGTAGCATAATTCTAGTTGCTTGAAAGCTGCCCTTCACATAGACTGAAATACTTCCGGAAACCAGTCTCTACAAACGCTAGTAAATCAATCACATGGTTCTGATTTACTACTGTATTAGTAATGTAGCACACTTCATGTGTCATGATGTCCTTACAACCACCCTGTAAGGTGAGTTAATAGCATTCCTATATTTCAGTTGGGGCTGAGGAGTGCTTACCCAAGCCCCCTTAGTGACAATTCATGGCTGAGGTTCAAACTAGGAAAGCCTTTACTTGCAGCTCAGTCTCATGAAGAACTTGCACCTCTGCCACCAGAGCAAAGACAGATTTGTATTCAGTGATAAGCCACTGAAAGTCATGCTATAAGTCCAAGAACATGCTATAAGTCCAAGAAAGCTATACATGTATAGCTTTCTTCTGATCTGGGGGAGGGGGAGAATGCCCTGTTCTAGTTGGGGGGGGGGATGACAGATTTGTACATGACTGTCTGGTACCTGCCAGTAAATCGTCCTCCCTTCATATCAGAGCAAACTTCATTATTTGAACAGTGGGGAAAACTTAAAGAATGTGTGGGCATTGGTATGAATAAACATAACAGCTGTGGGATGGGGGACAGACAACATATCAAACATTGAAGGGAGAGCTTGATCCATGGGCTATGCATGTGTTGGTTGAGGGGAGCAGAGCTCATCCACAGCTGAAACACTCACTAGTTTGAACAAACATCTGTCTACACTATATAAAGAAATATGAATTTGTAAAAATCAGGGCAAGCTAAACTAGAAAGACAGGATAAAGGATCTGGCTAGTCATCTTTGGCTGCCCTGAAAACTTATTTTAGAAGTACGTTGAACATAATGTTTGAAAAAATCTGATTGTGTAATACTGATAAGGGTACCTAAACATTAACCATTGCTCATGATCTCCAACAGCAGGATGGAGCGATTCATCTCAGGTGAGCAGCCCAGAACGTGACAGTGAGACCTTTAACAGTGGGGACTCGGGGCAGGGTGACTCCCGCAGCATCACTCCTGTTGATATGCAAATGACAAGCCAAGCAGCCACCATACTACCTGTACATGTCTATCCCCTCCCGCAGCAGATGAGAGTTGCCTTTTCTGCTGCTAGAACTTCTAACTTGGCTCCTGGAACTCTAGATCAACCCATTGTGTTTGACCTCCTGTTAAACAACCTTGGCGAAACTTTTGATATTCAACTTGGTAGGTTCAATTGTCCAGTGAATGGTACCTATGTGTTTATCTTCCATATGCTGAAGTTGGCTGTAAATGTTCCACTGTATGTGAACCTCATGAAAAATGAAGAGGTTCTAGTCTCTGCATATGCCAATGATGGAGCTCCAGATCATGAAACTGCTAGTAACCATGCAGTCCTTCAGCTTTTTCAAGGAGACCAGATTTGGCTGCGCCTGCATAGAGGAGCAATTTATGGAAGTAGCTGGAAGTACTCTACCTTTTCAGGATACCTCCTGTATCAAGACTGATTCATGTTTACAGTAAAAGCTGCTCAGCAGTTTGAATAGAGAAGAAAGCTGAGAGGTTAGATTTGCACTTCATTCTCACTACTTAAGATGCACAACTTTTGAATGGGATATGGTGATCTGTCTTGCAATGCAAGATGGAATTGGGTCAGCACTAATATGGCACTTTATCAGTCATGATGTAGCCTTGATAGTAAAGCTGTGAATGTATGTTTGCACTTACCTTGAACTGTTATCAGCTTACTACACTTCTCAAAATTTGCCTTGAGTCTGGGCTATACATAATGCCTTGTGTCTAAATAAAAAAGTGAATATGCCTTAGTATCAATGTCTGTATTTCTAGGTATTCATCACCTTGTGGACGCTTGCTCTTACAAAAATCCAGGCCTCAGCAACAAGTCAAGACTTGGAATGATCACTTTCCCAATACTTATCCTTGTAACTAAATTTGAGGATTGTACTTGGGACTAGATAATATAAGAACAGATTTTAAGTCCAAATGCTTGTTTTGTAAAAGCTTTGCATATGGATAGTTTGAAAACTTGACATCTAAAATACTCGTTATTTGCCATGGCATAGGTTCCATATGCAAGATGACTTAAAGCAGTTGTCTTACTCACTAATGTGCTGTTTAGTTAGAACAAGGCCTCCAGCACTAACCCCTTGACCAACATTCCTCACTTGATCAGACTAACCACCACTCATTCTGCCTTCTCAAACTAGGCAGGTGAAGAGTTGCTGTTAGTGGTTTTGAATTGGGGAGCATGCCTGGGAAGGAGCAGAATAGTGTTCAGACTCTGCTTAGTTCTATAAAACTAAAAGGAGCATGCATACTAGTCATTCCATAACTATCACCAAGCACCTTCCTATTTGAAAATGCACCACATAGGAGATGCTATGTCATTGTAAAGGGCATCTCTTCCCCCCCCCAATAGTCTGGTCTAGAGTTGCCAAGCAGGTGCCTGTGGAAGTTGCATTAAAAAAAACTCACGCCTCAGGGTGCAGATGATGTAGCAACGTTATGAAACCCTTATTTCTGTTTATTTACTGCCACTGGCTTGCTTCACACTCTTAAATACAAAATTTGTACATATGTATAATGCCTGTTGGGGCTAGTGTATTTGTGTGCGCACCTAATTTCCCTATCAATAGACTAAAAAGTGTGTATCTAAAGCAGGGATGTGGATCAAGTCTTGAGTCAAGTCCTGAGTCTTTGCCCCCAAGTCCTGAGTCCCTATCTACTTAATGGGGAAAACGGATTTAAACCTGAATAAAACTGGTTTTGTTGTAAAAGGCTCCAAGTCGTCTAGTCTTTAGTCTTTTACAATCGCTGAGTCAAGTCATGGACACGACTTGAGTCTGAGTCAATAGACTCAAGGCTACATCACTGATCTGAAGTGTGTCAATGCTATGGTAGGAGGAACTCGTCCAATTTCTATCTGCCAGTGCCTGTTCTAGGATATAAAGGAAGGCATTCTACAAAAAGGAGCTGGAATGCTCATAAAAGCAACTAAGATCTTCAGGTCCCATGGGACTAACTGTAATGGATGCGCAAAATCTCCCCTAAATTCGCAGGCTGGTTCATTCTGCCTTAAAACAGTTTTCTAGAAAAAGGGGCTGCATCACTAACTTCAACAGTAAGTAGAAAAACCAAAATCACAGCATCCATTTGACTAAGTGGGAATGATCTAGCTAGCCAGCCCCAGAATACTGCCAAACCTCACATTCCAGTACTTGGCCTGAGCTATAAGCAATTTCTTGGAAAAAGGGGTCAGATGATCATCAACTTCTGAAATAGGAGCAATCAAAATCACATGACCCATTACACTAACGGGGGAGGATACAGCAAGCCGCAAAACGTCCCCAAATCAGCCCGTTTCAGGCTATAATCAGTATTCTGGGAAAAGGCACTGCAACACCAACTTCAGTAATGATATAGAACTGATTTAGCAGACCAGACCACAAACTATGTTTTGGAAAAAGGGGCTGGTACACCAACCATCCCAGCAAGATAGACCAAGATCACGGCTTGCATTGCAGTAGTTGGGAATGATGGGATGAACCACAGCCATGGGAATCTATACTGTGTGCCTGTTTTGGCATAGAAACAATTAGTAAAAAAGGGAGGGGAGTCAGAATGTTTGTTTTGAAGGCATCAACAAAACAGACATGGTGTATAGGACCAATTAATAAAATACAGTAGACAAAAGCATTCTCAGTAATGAAAGTTTTTTTCTTTTGTCACAAATGTTCCCCTTGTCTTTCCTGTAAATTACAGCAAGAGTGTTTACATGGTATTTTATTTATTTTCTGTATTTATATACCGCCTTTCTCATCAGATTTCTCATCAGATTTATTCAAGGCGGTTTACACAGGCAGGCTATCCTTGACCCGAAGGGTCTTTACAATATTGTTCTATTCCTATATACAACCTTCCATGTTCAAGATGTTTTCCCTTCCGAGTGCAGTCCTCCTTCTGGCTTGTGCTTTGCACTTCCAAGCTTCACAGTTCACCGCAGTTCACCCTCGGACGGTTGTCTTAGATGTTCTCTCTCTAGCTGACTCCTCCACATTCCACCCTCTCACGATGCCTTCTCAGTGTCTTTGCGAGGTTCGTCAGCAGCTTCCGTCTCCCATCCAAGCGGGAACCAAGGTCGACCCTGCTTAGCTTCTTCAGGCAGGGCACCGGCTCAAACCTCCAGGCCACACCTAGTGTATAGCTTGTATAGCTTCCTGGTGGACATTCCCCCCCCCCATTTTATTGTGAGCTCTGATGCCTAATGTTCATATGTTATCCATATGCTGATCACATACATACTGAACAATTTTTAGTTCAACTTCATTAAAATCGTATCAAGAGGAGTTCCTGTGCCACTAGAAACCTGTCTTTCAAGGGGTTGAAATTATTGTTACATAACCAAAGTCAGAGCAACATGCTTCAGTAGTTCTCACTGGTAAATAAGCCAACTATAACTTCAGTTGATTTCTCGATAGAGGCCAGGGGCTGTGAGGCTGACTGATCCCATCACTTCAGATGGTGGGGGAGGTGGCAAGCTGGTGAGGGATTCCCTGTGCCCACCTGCTCTACCTTAGGAGGGTGCTCAGGAAAATACAGTATAATAATAATATACAGTATTTATATACCGCCCTTCTGGTCATTGGATTTCTCCTCCGACTTTATTCAAGGTGGTGTACATGGGCAGGCTGTTCTAAACCCCAAAGGGCTTTTACAATATAATAACGTTCTAATCTTTCATAGAACCCTTCATTCGAGATGTTACTTTCACAGTCCAGTATATCTCTCTCTCTCTCTCTCTCTGGCGTTCGCCTCAGCACGCTTCAGCTTCAGCTGCTTCTGCACTCCCCTACAGGGCTCTGCAGCTTATCAGCTCGGCGTGCCAGCAGCTCTCTGACAGACTTCTGGCTGTCTTGAATTGCTGTCCTGCAGATCTTCAGGCATTTGTGAGACGAACGCTCTACCAACTGAGCCAGACGTCCTGCCAAAAGAGCCAAAGCCACTGCTACTACCTTCTCCTCCCCAACCACTGGGGAGAAGGTGAAGAGTGGAGAAGTTCCACTCCCAGGATTCTCAATGGGGGGCAAGCTGTGTGCTGGTGGGGGCAGATCAGCACTGAGGTGCACACTAGCAGGAGTGGCAAATTGGTACTCTTTTGGGCACTGTTTCAGCTTGAACGACATATATAGAGGCCACTGATGTCACATTTTCATTAGGTGGACTAATTAGAGACATGTATTTTTTGTGACCATTTTGCTTCTAGCATATTATTGTGCAAAACATTAAAGATTATCTTTCTAACAAGGAGTTGTAGTGTTTATAAATTGTAGTATCCCATGTCTTTTTATATCTCCACAAAGCAGCTACATTTACCTTTTGGCTCTTTATTTATTTAATACATTTTTACCCCTGCCTTTCCCCTACCATCGTGGGCATCCAAAGCGGTTTACATCAAAACCATTGACACAAAAACAATGCAGCAATAAAATGGCATGGGGAAAAAAAACAAAACCCAGAGGCAGCAGCCCATAAAGTCACAAAAACACCAGCAATATATACAGTAAAAATATAATATAGGAGCATGAAAACAACATAGCACAGAAAAATAGAAGCAGCAGTAAATATTGATATGACAGCCACCACAAGTTCGTGATCAAGTGGAAGGAGCAGGTGAAGCATCTAGGTTTGAGCAATGAAAAAGATGATTATTTTGGCACAGGAGTTTTGGATAGAGATAAGAGGAACAGAGTTGTGACAAGGAAAAAACCAAAGAAAAGGTTAGGAACAGAATGGTTGACTGAGAAAAGCTCCGGTCCAAGTGTAGACAAGAGCAATCTCCATCATAAAATCATAGAGTTGGAAGGGACCACCTGCCCAATGCAGGCAACCAATGCCAATAGAGTCCTCTCATAAGTAAGCACTCTAGTTTGCACCTGCACGTGGCAGATCTGGGTGTTCAGAGAAGCACACCCAGTGTGGACCAATTCCAGATTTTTAGTGGCTGCTGGCACCAGGGCCTATAAGGTCTGACTGCTTCAGAAGTTAGTGTACTGGCCAATTTTCCTAGAAAATCGTTTATAGCCCTGAAACGGAACTGCAACATGGAATTTGGGGGCGTTTTGTGACTTCTTATATCAGTCCATATTAGTCCTATGGAATCTTTAATTTTGGTTGATCTGACTGTTTCAGAAGTCAACATTCAGGCCCCTTTTTCTGGAAGATAGTTAATAACACAGAATGCAGAGGGGTACCCAGGCTCCCCAGCAACTGGGGCGGAAAAGCCCGCCGCCCCATTATGCAAATTAAGTAAGTAATTTGCATAATGAGCTTTCGGGTTTTTTTTAAAGTTTTTTCGCGGTTTTTCCGCAAATTTAAAGTGTAAAAACAGGGATTTTCAAAGTGTGTGTGTGCTTTGCGGCCACTCAATGTGTGTGTGTGCTTTGCGGCCACTTATCTGATCTCCAGGACATTCCTCCAGCAGGCTGGCAGCAGCAGCGACGATCGCAAACCTGCCGGACTCGGAGTTTGCTTGCGCATGCCCAGTCCGTCCTTGCTAACTCCCTGGGTTTGCGCATGCGTAAACTCCGGAAACTCCTGCGCCAGGGCACACAGCCTCTCCCTGCTCCGGGCGCAGGAGTTTCCGGAGTTTACGCATGCGCAAACTCAGGGAGTTAGCAAGGACGGACTAGGCATGCGCAAGCAAACTCGGCAGGTTTGCGATCGTCGCTGCTGCTGCCAGCCTGCTGGAGGAATGTCCTGGAGATCAGATAAGTGGCCGCAAAGCACACACACACTTTGAGTGGCCGCAAAGCACACACACACTTTGAAAATCCCTGTTTTTACACTTTAAATTTGCGGAAAAACCGCAAATAAATATTCAAATTAAAGGATTCCCGCGCCCCACTCCCGAGCCTCTCCGCCCCTCCCAGAGCCTCTCCGCCCTGACGCCCTGGGGCCCACCGCCCCACCGCACCATGTCAGCGGACGCCTCTGACAGAATGGACATTAGAACATGGAATTGGGATGGTGGTGTCGGTGATAACCCTCTATAATGATAGGAATTATTCCAATTAGTCCAGTTGAGCTTGTGGTTTTGGCTTCTCCACCAAATTTGGAACTGGGTGTTCTAGCCCCTTTTTTCAATAAAGCGTTTATAGCCTGGAATGGGTGTGGGTGCTGGAGTGCGAATTGTTTCAACTTTTTGTGGCTTGCTATATCAGTCCCAATTAGGCCAATGGGTTTGGATGCTCAGTCTAGCTCAGAAGTATTTATTTTATTTATTTATTTACAATATTTTTACCCCGCCTTTCTCCCCGAAGGGACCCAAGGCGGCTTACAACATGGGATACAAATACAACAAATACAACAAATAATCACATTTAAAACAATAAAAACAATCCACAAAAGCTAGTAAAAACATCATCTAAAATTAATAAAAACACATCAAATTACAATTAAAACAGAAGCATAAAAAAGCAGCAGCACTCCACCTGTGCAGGATGTTAAAAAAGGCAAGGACTCAGAAGGCCTCCTTAAACAGGAAAGTTTTCAGGCCTCGCCGGAAGGTCTCCAGGGAGGGAGCAGTACGTAAATCAAGACGGAGGGAATTCCATAGGGTTGGTGCCACTACTGAGAAGGCCCTATTTCTGGCCGCCGCCCCTCGCACCTCCCTGGGCGACGGTACCCTCAAAAGGGCCTTCTCTGATGACCTAAGGAGATGAGCCGGAATATATGGAAGTAGGCGGTCTCTCAGATATCCTGGCCCCAGGCCTTATAGGGCTTTAAAGGTCAAAACCAGCACCTTGAATTGGGCCCGGAAACGAATTGGCAGCCAGTGCAGCCGCTGAAGAAGCGGCCCGACAGAGTCGAACTGCCTACCCCCAGTAACCACACGGGCCGCCGCATTCTGCACTAATTGCAGTTTCCGAACCGTCTTCAAAAGTAGGCGTTCCAGTTAATTTTTCCAGGAAAATCTGAAAGCAACTTTTTGTGGCTTGCTACTTCACACCCCGTTAGTTCAATGGACCCTATGATTTTGGTTGCTCCGCCTGTTTTGGAAGTTGATGCAGCTCCTTTTGCCAGGAAACTAGTACTGTACTAACTGAGCAGTTGCTAACTTTAATGTTTGAGCATCACGTTAGCTTTGGTCCCTGCTGCAGCAGTTTGTCTCATGCCTTAAGGGTGTGTATGTGTTTATCTCAAGCTATACAATAATACAGTACTCCCACTGATCTGAAAATGAAACTCCTAGGAAAACGGATCCAACAGGCATTTGCAGCCACTTCCGAAGCAGCCTTTCTTTTCCCAAGCGGCCTGTTTCCAGCCTTCCCTGCCTGTATCCCTAGGCAGCCAGAAACAAAAGCCGCAACCGTATTAGCACAACCGCAGCAGACCGTTTCCGTAACGAAGCATGGCCACCTTCACCTCCAAGGCCTTTGTGTGGAGGACTTGGCAGCAGCGTTGTTCTAGTCTCTTTTCCGTACGGCAATATGGCGTCGGCGCGGCAACGGCGCGACACGGAGGGGAGGAGGGAATGGAACGCACGCACACACAAGCCTCCGCTGGGGACGTAAAGCGGCTTCTCCTTCGCGACATCGCTGCTGTCGCAAACCGGTGAATGGCTCCTGTGTGGCAAAGGGGGAGAGGCGGAGCGGCGAGTGCGAGCGGCGCCGAGTCCTCTTCATCCCAGTGAGGCGCCGTGCCCCCCCTCCGCAGCCAAAGGACATGGATCCCAACCGGATCATCCAGGCGCTCAAGGGCACCATCGACCCCAAGCTGCGCCTCGCGGCTGAGAATGAGCTCAACCAGGTGAGCGCGCAGGCCCCAGCCCGGCCGGGGGACACTTCCGGGATCAGCTTCTCCCCCCCCCCCCATGGGACCTTGATTGGCGAAGAGGCTTTGTTTGTTCCCTTCTGAAGGACTCGCCTCTTTCGCTCCTCTTCTTCCCCCCCGCCCGCCTGCCTGCCTGCCTGCCTGCCCCATCTCCTGTTGCTCTTCACACCCTTCTCATCCTCTGGATTTTGAGGAGAGAGATCCTGTTATTGCTGCTCCTCTCCCCCATCCCCCCCCCACAGAGTCCTGTGGCACCTTCCTTACTAATGAGCTTATTGCGTTCCTCACTTTGCCTGACGCTCAGCAGTCTTTTTACGAAAACGTATGTTTTCCACAACAACTGTCCAGTTCTGTATACGTTTAAGGGGAAGTAAGAGCCACTAGTCTATGGTCAACTCATTGGGACCTTAGGGTTGCAACCCAAATTGTTATTAGGCTCAGTTGAAATGACACAAAGTCTTAGACAGCATCCACCTTTGGGGGATTCTCTGGAGCTCTTTAGCGTTTAGGAGAACTTGAACGCTTGCTGTTCAGGGCTTGTGTCCTTTCGGTTGGCCGGCCCTAATAAAGGTGTTGATAGAGTACGGCTTTGGTGTTTTATTTTTAATGGACTGACATGGCTACCTGTAATTTTTGCAGTCTATGGGCGCAATCCAAATCTACTTAGGCCGCTGTTGTAACCAGCGGCCCAGCGAGAATGAGAGGCCCCAGAACGGAAAGGGGATTCAAATCCCCTTTGAATTCCCCTTTTGGAGGGGATTTGAATCCCCTTTTTGTTCTGGGGCCTCCTGTTTTCGCTGGGCTGCTGGTTACGAAGGTGGCCTAAGTAGGTTTGGATTGCGCCCTATGTTTGTTAGTTGTGGCCACAGGTCTCTGTTGTCTTGCTGTAACAGACCAGCATGGCTACTCTCATAATTGCATGGCCTTCTCTTAATCATTTGGCTGATAAGCAGGCTCTTCCACTTTGGAGGCTTTGTTTTAGTATTCTGGGCTCCTTGCTTTATAAGCTGCCAGAGGGGTAGTCGTGTTAGGGCCCAATCCTGTCCAACTTTCCAGCACTGTCACTGATGTAGCAGTGCCAATGGGGCATGTGCCGCATCCTGTGGTGGTGGGGAAGGCATGGAGGACTCCTCAAGGTAAGGGAATGTTTGTTCCCTTACCTTGGGGCTGCATTGCAGCTGCATCAGCTCTGGAAAGTTGGGCCCTCAATCTGATGAAATGAAATAGTCCACAAAAGCTTCGGCTAAAATAAATTGTTTAGGCTTTAAAGAGCTGCAAGGCTCTTTGTTATTTTTGTTGCTTTATATATTGCCTCAGTATTGGTGACACTCTACTATGCATGGCCTGTTGAGGCTTTTTTTTAACATAATCTTTTTTAAAAATGGATGAAATCCATGCAAGTTGATCTTCCCCTAAGACACCATTTCTCAAAGTTCTCCCTGTGAGTAGGGGAGAACTTTGAGTGCTTGCGGGGGCAGGGCAATGACTGCGGCACCTGTCCTGGGAGCGTGCTGCCGCTGGGGACAAAAAGGCTATTTTTAAACTTTCTAGGGGTTGCGCTGCCCTTCGGAGGGTGCAGGGTGTGTGGCCACCCAAGCGGCCCTCCCCAAGCCTCCTAATGGCTCCTGGAGACCATTAAAGCCCACTTCCAGTTTTGGGGAAAACCAGGAAGTAAACCGGAAGTGGGCTTTAATGGTCTCCAGGAGTCATTCGGAGGCTTGGAGAGGATGTACCCCCCCACATCAGAAGGCAGCACGACCCCCGGAAAGTCTAAATACACCCCTTTTGTCCCTGGTGGCGACGCAATTGGGGATCACAGCACCCTTTAAAGGGACAGCACCAGCTCCCGCCTGGCATGGTGGGTCGTGACCCACCATTTTGAGAACCCCCTACCCCTGATCAGTTTGTGAGCAAGTAATGCCAGGACCTATTGTAACTCTCTGTTAATGTGGTATTCATATTTAAAGTGGTAAGGTTCCTAAAAGTTGACTTTCCTACCACTGCTTTGGGTATGATGTGTTAAAGTTGGCTAGTGCAATATTTCAAAAATATTTTTTAAAGTAGCTAAATTAATTACAAGAGACCACCATAGTGGTCCCAAACAATAAACGTAGTTTAAAAAAAGCCTCAGTTTCAGGAATCTTCTTATGTACACTATATTGAATTATAGTATGTTGAATCACAAATGGCTAATAAGCAAAGCAACAGCTGAGCCAAACCAGAAATGGCAGTATGATTAGAATATAAAATCCAGATGTACAAAAATCACAGTTCAGTTGTGAGTCATGATTCGAAAGGAATCATGTTATAAAGCATCAGAGATACGCTATATGGTAGGAAATGTCTATGAACTACCGTATTTGTTGGACATGGAATTTTCTTGTGATCCAAGAATCCCTGTGCTGCCAGCATTCACTTTTATATAATGCAGATAAAAGATGTAAGAACTCAACAGGGAGCCAACCTTCAGTTCATTTTGGCAAAAAAATAATAATAATTGTGAGTTCTCAATGGAAATAAACATGGTAATGTATGGCATAAATGCAATTTGACAGTGCATATGTATAGCAATCTCCCCAGAAGTCTTGTTCTGTTTGCATTGGCCCTAAAAACCATCAGCGGTTGTATAATGAAAACTGTTCAAATGCTCATTTAGGACATTCAGAAATGAAGGCAAAAATTCTCAGATGCTCTGTTGAGGAGAATGTTGTTGTCTAGTTGGTTTTGGGATCCTTTACAAGCCCCTGTACCTGTACTGCAATGTTTATGTAGTTGTTGAAAGACTGAGAATACCGTTTGCTCCATTATGTTGCCCAAAGTGTCCCCTCAGGTTCAGTCATCGCTGAAAAAGGGTGATGACAAAGCCAACTTGTCTAGCATTGGGTGAGTTGCAGACGGGGATCTTTCCCGGCCCTCCCTCTGTGAAAGGGCAGAGATTGAGCCTGGGACTTTCTGAATGGAAACTATGTGCTCCATCACTAAGCTGCAAACCCGGTACTGCAGGGAAACAGTGCCTGACTCAGGGCTCCTGGTCTGAGCCCTGTGGTAGTTAAACACACTCCCTCATGCATGGAAAAAGTTTGATATACAACCTCCAAAGATGCATGCATGCATGAGCTGTCCCTCTACTTCCTCAGGGTACCAGTGATGAGATGAGAGAAAGCTGAGCTCTCGGGGAGAGAGGCCATAGCTAGTGGTAGAGCACATGTTTTGCATTCAGAAGGTCCCAAGTTCAATCCCTGGCCTCCCTATTCAGGTAGTCTCATGTTCAGTCTCTCTGTAACTCTGGAGATTTCCAGCCAGCCAGCGTATACAATACTGAACTAGATTATCTGATTTCGTATAAGGTAGCTTCTTATGTTGTTAGAGGTGTTCCCTTCTCCTTGCCTGTCTTCTGAGTCTACGCCTCCATCCATACAAAAATTCATGCAGGCGAAAGAAAACAAACCTCCTGCCTCTTCTTCTAGAACAGGGGTTCTCAACCAGTGGTACTAGTACCACTGATGGTACTTGGACCTCCAGGCCACTGGAACCCCGCTCCGACGCAGCACTTTTGGCAGCACGTTTTTGCTTCCAAGAGGCTTACCTTTGCTTGCCTTTGGCCGAACCTCTCGGAAATGCTGAGAAGGACCCTCCCACCTGATCGGAGCATCCTACCTGCGTTTTCTGGCCTCCAAAAACCTGAAAACCCGGAAGTAACTGGCGATGATGTCATTGCACTTCCGGTGGTACACAGCGGGAGAGTGGCGCCAAAGGTGGCATTTGGCCGGGAAGGGGTTGAGAACCCCTGTTTTAGAAGAAGCCAAGAGTATGTTTTT
This sequence comes from Plestiodon gilberti rubricaudatus, assembly GCA_026170595.1. NCBI lineage: Eukaryota > Metazoa > Chordata > Lepidosauria > Squamata > Scincidae > Plestiodon > Plestiodon gilberti. Next base: position 116,793,398 of record JANXHW010000005.1, read on the forward strand.
CTGACTTGGAAGGAAAGATAATCATGCCCCTAATTCACCATGTTTCCTCACTTTAATTTCTGACACTGTAGATTTGCCTTTCTAAAAATATAATACCCAAGTGAAAGGAGCACTGGCATTGATCCTGAAAGGTTGTTTCTTAAAGCAGATCAGATCAGTTACAGTTTTTTTGCCCTTGACATACTGAAACATTTAACTGCCAATTCCTGAATGAAGTCTTCAAAGCCTTCTAGCAGATTTTGGTAAATCAATACCACAGTGATGTTTAAGCAACTCCCATGAGGAGTGCAGGATGCATTTCTGTAAGAGTTAAGTATGAAATGAAACACATTCCTCTGAGTGTGCTACATCTCTACTACCCCAGTTTTAGCACTTGTATAATAAAACATTATGAAATGGCAGCCCAGAAAGCACTTGAGTCAACAACAACTGGGCTAGGTGGACAAATGGTCTGATTTGCTACAAGACAGATTCATATGATCGCACTTCCTTTGATGTTGACCTTTTGGTAAAATCCTGAAAATATCCTCTTTCATTTCAATTTTATAGCCCATGCCATTGCAGAGGCTTATGAAAATGTATGCGCTGTACACCCAAAGGAGAACAGTTGCTGTCCATTTGTGGCTGGTGCTGATTCATTGGTACCTGATCTCAGGTTTCCTTTGTGTTTGTGTACATCTTTGCCACTGCACAGTGGCTACTGTTCACTGCAATGGAACCTGGAAAAAATCTTTGGATTAGGGTCTTTAAGAAATGCTAATCCAGTTTTGTTCTGGGAAGGTAAAGGACTGTGGTTGAACCAGAAGGGACTGTGAAGGTGATCCAGTCAGCTGCATCAAGTCAGAACTTACTCTGGAGAATGTATTTGTGGGCCAAACTAGACATGACTTCAAATGTGTCGTTTGACACTTATGTGCTTTTCTTTCTTTTTGTTGGGGGTGGGTGGGTAAATAGCACTTGTGGGGCACCTGATCTGGACTAGGACCTTACAAGCGGCAAAGGGTTAAATCCCTTCCTCCAGCTGCTAACTGGATCTGAACTGTAGCAAAACACCCACCCGAAACAAAACACAGAGCCAAGCATCATGTTTACCGTCACGTTGTTTGGCCCCGACTTGTGAATGTTTTTAAGATAAGCTGAATGAGAAAGTGTTATAGCCAGTACAGCATACAGTTGCTCTCCTACTCAGTGGATTTAGGTTGATACTTAAAGCTAAATAAATCAGAGGCAACCATTTAGTATGAGATCCAGTGAGGATCTTGACACTGACTGAGTGGGAGAAGCTCTGTCTAGTACATAGGCTGCTTGTTTGCATTTAGAAAGTTTGAGACAATGCTCAGATCATGGGGGGAAGTAGGGGGGGTCTTAAATGAGAGCCATAAGACCCACTCACAGGTTCTTCCCTTCAGTTTTAATCATGTCATGACTCCCATGTAGCCTTCTAAAAGCAGAGAAAGAGAATGGCACACAAAAGGCAAGGGGATCCCCTTTCCCTTCTGAAGCCTCCTGCTCCCCCCTGCTGGATACTGCACACACCTTTTTGGTGCAGCTGCACCAGCTGGGGGGGGGAGAGGATGGGATTGGGCTGTAAGAACCTTGAGTGGGTCCCAGATTTCAGCAGTTGGAGAAGTCTCTTTCTAAATCCATTGTCTTACTATAAGGAGTCTTGCTGTTGCGAATAGAAGCAGTACAGTATTCTTATTTCTCAACTTCAAACCCCCCCCCCCAAAAAAAAACCCCACTCCTGGATCCAGGGAAAAAATGGAATCCTCTTGCAGTCAACCAAGCCATTGGTTTCAGACAAAGAGTATTAAGTACGTGTTTAATTCTCCTCTTGGAATAAATGGTATCTAAAAGTGCTTAGAGCTGCTGTAACACATCTGATATGGGAAAAGGGGAGGGAAGAGAAGTCTCCTTTCCTTATTCTTGACAGTGCTGTTATGTATAACTTTTTCCAATAGTATGGTCCTTTGCTGATTAACCTTTTGTATGAATTTCAGTCCTACAAGATAATCAACTTTGCTCCTAGTCTGCTACAAATAATTGTTTCTGATCAAGTGGAATTTCCAGTCCGACAGGCAGGTAAGCTAAAAGTAGAACTTTCACATGCTAGGATTGGGCTGCTACAGTGACATTACAAAAGGGATGAGCAAGGCAACTGGGCCCGGGGGGGGGGGGGGCGCCGAGCGAAGGCGGGCTTTGTGCTTTCGCCATGAGCGAGGCAACTGGGCCTGGAGTGAGGGGCCGCAAGCAAGGTGGTCCAGAGGTGGGGTTTTCACATTAAAAGTAATGCGAAAGGCTGGGGATGACACGATGGCATCATCATGTCACCCCCAAGCTTCCGGGTCACCGGCTCAGTTCTGCACTGGGTGCCACTTGCCCCAATGACACCCTTGAACTTCTAGTCATATGTATTTGGATTATACTACTATATCCTAACTTGATGACTTCCTAATCCTGTCTAGTGGAAACTACAGATCAGTTAATGAATGAAACAAACTCCAGAGCAGGACAATTTGGAGATAGCTGTCCCCTGTTTGCCCTCGGCATATGGTAGCTGCTAGCATGTATCTGCTATTGAAGATGGAGACCCCATATCATGGTGAAGAGCGATCAATAGACTAATTGTCAGTGAATTGTCTAAACCAGGGGTTCTCAACCTTTGGAGGCCTGGGTACCCCCTATCACGGTCCAATTTTCTGAAGTACCCCCTGCTAATTAACTGTGAATTAATTGGATTAATCAATTAATTAATTAGGTAATTAATCATTAAAAAAGTACTAAAACAATTTTAAATGTGAAAAAAGTCTTATTTAACTCTCTCTCTCTCTCACCGTTAGGAGGGAGGGAGGGAGAGAGAGAGGGAGAGCTTTTTTTTCTCCAAGTCACACTTCCCAAAATCAGCTCATCCCTCCCCACCCCTCCAAAGTACAAAAATAAGCCCAAAACCAAAATCAGAGAGACAGAAGGGCTCCAAAAATAATTAAAATTTAAAATCCATGTTAATTAACACTTAATTAGCTGCTGATAGGGCAGATAAGGGGCAGGGCTTGGCGTACCCCAGCAAGAGGTCTGCGTACCCCTAGGGGTACCCGTACCACAGGTTGAGAACCTCTGGTCTAAACTGTCTTAAAAGCATGCAGATTTTCATGGCTTGTAGTTATATACACAGTTTGAATATTTATGGGATTTCCAGCCATTTTTTTGATTTTTTGAAAGAAGAAATAAAGTTGTTTCTTACAATTGACTGAAGACACTTCCTTTCCTGTTTCACTTGTGTTGACGAAATTAGGTGCGCAGGATAGTCCGTTCCTGCGCACCTAATTTCGTCAACACAAGTGAAACAGGAAAGGAAGTATCTTCAGTCAATTGTAAAAAACAACTTTATTTCTTCTTTCAAAAAATCAAAAAATGGCTGGAAATCCCATAAATATTCAAACTGTGTATATGTCTTAAAAGCCACTGTGGACCCTGGGCGGTATGCTGGGGGTCCGGTGTGGAATTGCACAATAGCCAAGACCTGGCTGCCATTGTGCTTGGCAGTGATGTCACTGCTGTGTGCTGGCTCCTCAAAGGGCAGGGATAGAGCATCTGGCCAGGCAACAGCTGCCAGCCCTCCCGTTAACTCTATTTGATGTGCACAAGAATGTTTATAAGCATGATGTTGCCGAAGGGTTGGTTGGGGCCCCTGAATGCGTACACCCGCAACTGCCCAGGAGCCACTTCTTTGTGAAGCCATTCACTGTAGCTGCAATATGCGTTCAAAGATCTGTAGGGCCAGTTGCATGGGTTCACTGTGCCACTAGGAGCAAAGTTGGCAGTGGGTTGAGAAGCCCTGCCCTGGAGATGGTGTGTGTGAGAGATATTTGTGTCTGCTCACTTTGCTATCTGCTAGTGCTGAATATTAATTTTAAAGTGGGAAAAACAATTAGAAGCTGCTCAGTTTATTTAGATTTTTAATCTTTGCTTGCTAAAATGTTTCATCCCCTGAACCCTGCCTGCCCACCCGAAACCCCACTTCCGGTGCTGCTTTTTTTGCTCCCGAGAGGCTTCTGCCCTTGGCCGAGCCTCTTGGGAGCAAAGAAAACAGCCCATTGCCCACCCAGAGCCTCCTACAGTGTAAGCTATTCTGAATACTCTGTGAGCAGAAAAGCAGGATATGCTTATATTTAATAGATAAATATAAGGAAACAGCTCCTGTGAAGGTGAGTCAGTGAAGGGGGGGGAGCTGTCTGTCAATTTCACAATTGGGACACTAAACTTCAAATGAATGCTTGTTCATGAACATACGAACAGACTCCCGTTACGGATCACTCTGACTCCTGCTTTTAAATCTTGGTTTTCTTTTTAATTAACTAGCCCCTCCTGTACTCCTATGTCAGAATTAGTGAGGTTTTTTCTCTCCCACCCAGCTGCCATTTACTTGAAGAACATGGTGACGCAGTACTGGCCAGATCGGGAGCCTCCGCCTGGGGAAGTGGTATTTCCGTTCAACATTCATGAAAATGATCGACAGCAGATTCGGGATAACATTGTGGAAGGAATTATTCGTTCTCCAGACTTAGTGAGGTATAGCAGGCTCAGGAATGCACACCAGAGATCCCTGAACTCTACACCAGCAAAAACAAATGTTTCTACTTGGAATGAATTGTGCAGATATATTTGCATATATTTACTCTCTATTGAAAACTGTTTTATTTTAGAGACTTGGCTGCTGGCAGATAAGGATAGAAGGTAACAGAGGGCATGAAGAAAGTAGAGATGGGGCTTGAATGGTCAGTAAGGACAAGGAATAGTATACGTGGGGGGGGGGAGAAGGAATCTGGTGGAACTAGAGACATTAGAGACTTTTTGTCTTTTCACTTTTAGCAGAGAAATATTACCTACCAGGGGCATTTTCCTTCTGAAATCAGGAACTTGTTTAAAAGATGAAGCTGCTTATGTCCATACGGCAGAGAGAAGAAATGTATAGAAGGAGGGGCCGTATGCTATCACTAGAGTGCTTGCTTGCTTTGCATGCAGAAGGCTCTAGGTTCAGTCCTTGGTTAGGCTGAGAAAGGCCTGAAGCCCTGGAGAGGAGTAGCCAGGCAGTGTGGGCAGCACTGAGCTAGATTGACCAGGGCTCTGACTTGGTCTAAGGCAACTTCGTATGTTCATGTTTACATTGATTACAATCTCTGGGAAAGTACCTTTTTAATCAGGATTTTCCTGGATGCTAGAGTTTTTTGTTTTGTATTACTTGGAAATGTTTAGAACCTATAGCTTGAAGCACATGCAATGCTTGAGTTGTGTTTTGCCATTGACTGGGCCTTATGTTTGGATTCTGAATTATATACTCTTGATACATTGCATTTTTGAGGTGCTTGACTGTGCCCGGGCTCTATGTGCGATTGCTTTTTTTTTTTTTAATTGCAGAATAAATAAATGTTTAAAAGCCCAATTTCTGCTGCATGTTTGAGAAGTTTGCCCCCATGTTTCCAACATTTTCTGGGCAATTATTAGGACCAGAATAATTTACCCAGAGATTGTAATCATGGTGAGCATTAACATACGAATTATTAGGATCAGAATAGTTTTGACAGGAATGAATGCGAGATTTTTGGATGACAGTATATGCTTACTTTGCAAAATGGCAGAGAAGTGCTAGAATGAAGTCCAGCTTGATCAGATAGGCTGCAGTTTATAACTAGAGATGCAGGGGAGGAGCCAAAATGTAAGCGGGAATGAAGAAGTAATGAATGCAGTTGAAAGGATAGATGAAGGAAAGCGAGAGTTGCCTTTTGAAATCTGCAGGTCTTCTATAATTGGAGGCTCTAGGAGCACTTTTTTTTAAGCAAGATGATTGTGATCTTCTCTGTGAATGTTTGCTTGAAAAACTGCAGTGAGGAGTGTTGGTGAAAAAAGTTCATTACAGCTAAGAAAACACAATGCCTTTAGCTCTTTTGCAACACCAAGGCAGATTTGTTTCCCACATGAAGGTAAGGAAATGGGAAAGCCATATAAATTACCTTCTGGGAACAATTCAGCAGATTGGCTTCCTGAGCAATGCCATGTGCAACAGGGGAGTGAGATTGTATCCCACACTGCTTGTCATTTGTATCACATGTGAGAGGAATGTTTGCATAGGGCCAATGTGTATAAGCTTGAACTGTGCAATTGGTGTCACTCATAGAATCTGAAAATGAGCAGTGTGGTTTGGGCTTATGCGAGTTGGATTTTGCGCATGTAGGTACTACATGTGGGCACAAATGTTACGCCCACCTGTAGATGTCATGTAGAACAGATATGCCTGGTGATGTGGGAAGGCACACTCTTGCTCCCTCAACATGTGTAACATTTACTCACCCAGATTGACCTTGGATTATCCATTAGAGTGACGTTCTGAAAGGTTGTTTTTACTTGATTTTCTTTTCACGTTTACTCTTGATTTTGTTTCTAGTGGCAATTGATTTGTGTATATTATTATTTGGTGAGCAGAGGAAGAAGGGAAGAAATTCGCAATAATCTCTAACATTAACTACAGAGTTTGTTAGTTTGAATATAGCTCTCTAGAACGGTTTCCTTGTCCTTCCTTTTCCTTTTTGAAACGTTTCTGATATTGTTTGCTGTTGGGTGGTTGACTTGAAGAGCAAAGTTCAGTTCAAGTTTCTGCTATCCTTAAAGCATTTGCTTCCAAACTCCTTACCGACCTCTTGCCACTTGTTGATTTCTCTCTCTCTCTCTCTCTCTCTCTCTCTCTCTCTCTCTCTCTCTCTCCTTTCTCAACTGTTCAGGGCCCAATTGACAATGTGCCTTCGCGCTATCATCAAGCACGACTTCCCTGGTCATTGGACAGCAGTAGTAGACAAGATAGGCTATTACTTGCAGTCTCCTAACAGTGGGAGCTGGCTTGGAAGTCTGTTGTGCCTGTACCAACTAGTGAAGACCTACGAGTAAGTGGATCCTTGTCAAAGAAGCTCTCATCCTGGGAAGCCAATATGGCGACAGTGCGAAACTTTGCAGTTCTCAAAGGGGGGGGTGTAGAAAGAGGGAACAGTCTACCCATTTGCTGTGGGGAAAGCAGCTGTATAGTCGGGAGCAATTCTTGCAAAGAGCATTAGGCCAGGTAAGGGGAGAGTGAGAGTCAGAACAAATGTTCAGTTATTGTGTGGAATTTATGCCCTTGGGATTTGTTCTGTGGCTATTTTTCACATGAAAATGCCATTAAGTAAGCAGAGAATGAAGTTGGTCACTCATGGGAAATCTCCGCCACTTCCCACCCTTTTGTGTATGAATCATTTTGTGGAGGTATTCAGGTCTCCTTCTGAGCAGACGTGCCTAAGATGTAACGTTTTGGCACTGGGCAACCATGTGAGTTACAGCCTCTGCTCCAGCAAACCTGTTATTTGCTGTGTTGAAAAATGGAATGAGATTGTATCTACAATAAGGAGAATCATACAGCTTATTTTTTTTCTCCCTCCATTCTGGAACTGTTGGTTTTTGTGTTATGGGCTGTCATTCAGAGACAGAAGAAAGGGAAAGACAACAAGTGGCAGCTCTTCATTTTTTCCTCAGAACGCAGAATAATTAGGAGAAGAGTACAGTTTTGCTTCCTAACTGCTTCTGGGTCTAACTGCTTCTGCAGGTACAAAAAGGCTGAAGAGCGTGATCCCCTTATTGCTGCAATGCAGATATTCTTGCCTCGGATTCAGCAACAGATGATTCAGCTCCTTCCAGACAACTCCCATTACTCTGTGCTTCTTCAGAAACAGATATTAAAAATTTTCTATGCACTGGTTCAGGTATGTATCTGTGTGCATGCATAGTAGTCTGAATTCTTAGATTATTGTATCTTGGCAATGGCTCTCCAGTGTCTCAGGCAAAGGCCTTTCCCAGCCCTGCTACCTGAGATGCTGGAGACTGAAGCCTGTGAAGCCTGAAGCCCATGCGGCAGCGCTAACAGTTCAGTGTGTCTTGCTTTCTCGTACTTCGCGCGGAAGCACACGAGAACTGCGTTATCTTGCGACAGAAGATGAAAAAATTGCACTTTGGCCAATCAGAGGCCGAGTTCAGTGCAGTGGGGTGGGATGCGAAGTGAAGCGTTTGGTCAATCAAAATTGAGTTGGAAAAGACTCTGTTCGTATTGGCTAACGGGGGGGGGGGAGGGAAGGATGTCTTTTGCTTCTCTCTCTGCGAATTGACTCGGACTCAGCCTGTATAGACAGGAAGCGGTGCGGCACGAAGCAAAGACCAGCTTCCCTTTGCCTTGCACCGCGCTGCCTGCAGTGTGTCACAGGCTTGAATTTGGTACTTTTTTGATGTGCTCTGCCATGTAGCTATGTCCTCTCCCTAGCCCAGAAAAAACCTCTCCTAGGCCTCTGTCCTAAACATGCGTATTTGAAATGTTCCGTTGATTTCAAGGTGGCCTATTTATAAATAAGTAAACTTAAGGAGCCAGCATTAGACGTATATACTTCACAGCATTTGAGTAAAGAAAGTGACTGACATGAGACTGTAATGCTTTAGTTTATAAGCACTTGTGGAATGGGTGTGTCTATGCTTTTTGCTGCTCACAGTGAAGTTGTCCTGGTACCTATACACTCTAGTATTGGGGTCTCTTCCTGTTTCTCCATCCGTCCAACCGCCAGAAGGAAGGGATGCTCCCTCCCTTGGGTATTTTGAGGAGAAGGATCTTGGCAAAAATCTCCCTTCTTTTCTCTTCAGCATGTAGCACAACGACGTGTGTGTGTTCTGAGCATAGATCATCCCTCTCACATTCTTGTTTTATGTGCCCATAGTTGTCTAGGGCAAGGATGACTGATGACTGAGACCATGGAGGCTGCACAGCTAAGAACTTGGGAGCTAGTTCAAAGCAAGGGGCAGAGCACACACATGGGCAGTGAACATCGGAAACCTGCCTGCATCATAATCTTGCCATTTTGCCCAAGGTGCCTGGCAGAGCAGACGTGTGTGGCCTAAGCAGTGCTGCTCCCCAATCTGAGAGGCTGTTCTTAGAATGCTGCTTTTGACCTGGGAGGTGCCTGTGCAAAGTGACATAATTTTCAAGAGGGTTCTGGGGCCGGCTCTCATTTTGTGTAGGGAATGATGGGTGTGTGGCAGCCTCAAGTCTCAGCAGAGTGGCTTTTTCCTCGAATGTTTGCTTTGGGATGCTTTGCTTCCATTCATGCCCTGGTTGCATTCAGATTAGGTTATTGTAATGTGCTGTACGTGGGGCTGCCTTTGAAAAGTATTGGAAGCTTCATTTGGTTCAGAAAACATTAGCCAGACTACTATCCTGTGTATATTCTGGAAATGCAGGGGTACCTTTTGTGTGCTCTTTTTGTATCAAACCAATCTCTTTTTCTTTTTCTAATTTGTTCCAGTACGCACTGCCACTTCAGCTGGTGAATAACCAAACCATGACTCAGTGGATGGAGATTTTCCGAACGGTCATTGACAGAAACGTGCCTGCTGTAAGGTTTACATTACCGGACTTTGGGGTGGGGGAGGGGATTTGTTGTGAGAAGAGGGTATTAACTATAAATTTCTCCATTTGCAGTGTTCTTTGACGCTTCTCACTTCCCTAGCAGCATTCCAGTGTTTTAAAAGAAGGAGCAATTGTCCATGCTTTTTGCTTCAGCTCAACAAATATATAGTTTGAATAAATAATATATGATGTGTGGGGTTTTTTGTTTTTGTTTAAATTTAGCAAGGTAGATAAATTGGGAAAGCTCAGTTTAGGTGCATCCCACAAACCTGCCACACTGTTGCTCTTGTAGCCCTCTCACATAGTCCACCCCCACCCCCTCATCCAGTTGGCATGGTCCAGAGCTGTATAACAGGTTGCAAAGCTCCTGGAAATATGGGTGATGTTAGAAGAGCACCTTGAATTGGGCCCGGAAACAAATCGGTATATTAAAAAGTGAACCCCCAAGCTGTGAACCTGCTCCTGCAGAGGGAGTGCAACTCTCTTAAGAGCAAATTGATGATCCAGAACCCTCAGTGTGGATTTCCAAACTAAGCGGACTTCTGTTTTGTCTGGATTTTAACTTCTGCTTGTTCGCCCTCATCCGATCCCTAACGGTCTCCAGGCAGCACTCCGGAACATCAGCAGGCTCTCCAGCATCTGCTGGCATTATAGCCCTTTCTGTGTATGCAGAATACTTCACGTGGATTACCTTCATGTAATTCTTACAACCACCCAGAAAGAGAAGTATAAACCCTGTATTGTCAGTGAGCGAGTGGCTGGCCAAATACTAAAAGATGCTGGTAATGATTTAAAACTGAAATTAGGTAAACTTAAATATTCTTAGAAGGTGACGCACCCAGGTAGGTGAGTTAACAGTGCATTCCTAGATGGGTCTACAGAGAAGTAAACTTCATTAAATTCAATTAGACATATTTCCAAGTTACTGTGTATGGGATTGGTTGCTTACACATCAAGTATTAAATCATCTGTTATGGTTCAGACAGTGTTAACTACTTAGGATGTGCTGCTCTGAATGATGCATAATTTCTTTTGCATATGCCTGAGAACTGAGAAGCCCTTTTTTTGGTTTAACAATTTATGCTTCACCTTTCTATAAACACAAGGAATTGTAGATTAGAGCAGTGATTTTTCGTCTTTTTTCATCTCACGGCACACTGACAAGGTACTAAAATGTTCAGGGCACACTATCAGTTTTTTGACAACTGACAAGGCACACCGCGCTGCCGGCAGGGCCCCCAATGGCCCTACTAATAAATTACCCTTCTCCAAACTCCCGCAGCATACCTGCGGATCATTCACAGCACACCAGTTGAAAACCGCTGGATTATTGGCTTGTGTAAGAATTCTATTTTTTTAAAACAAAGCAAACATGTCTCATTTGACAGTAGAACACTGCTTAAAGGCTTGTTATAAGTGTGTGTTGCAAAGATGTAACTTTCTTTTTAATATGCTCTGTTGACATTAAATGTTCATTTGTGTACACAGGGACTGGTTGCTCTTCTTTTTTTTTTTTTAAATAGGAGACTCTGCAAATTGACGAAGATGACAGACCAGAACTGGTGTGGTGGAAATGTAAGAAGTGGGCCTTACGTATAGTTGCTCGCCTTTTTGAAAGGTAATATACTGATTAGCTAAAAACTAAATTTCTAAATTATGCTCTTGTCGCTTGTGCTTTGTACATTTTAGTAACCTTTCTATATACAGGTATTTAACAAAGAAAGTGACCTCCTTTCTTTCTCATCAGTTGCTTTCCTCATCCCTCCTTAACTATGGTTCTATTCCTTGAGCGAGGATAAGCTGATAAGAGAGTGCCTGAGGAAAGGGGGTGGAGAGAGAAAAAATAGAAAAACTGACAAGGATGGCAGAGCATGTACAGGTGGGCCCCCATATCCACAGATTTGCTATCCACGGTTTCAGTTATCCACGGATCATGGGGACACCCCCCAGGCTTTTACTTTTTTCCCAGTAAGCTTAGTTTCTTCCTTAAACAGGAGAAGCAGCCTCTGGCTGCTTATTGCAGGCAAGTAGAACGAGACTAAGTCCTAGAGAGGCTCTTCAAGGTTAACAGAAACCTTGCAGAGCCTCTCTAGGACTTAGTCTCGTTCTACTTGCCTGCAATGGAGGCTGCTTCTCTGTTTGTTTTAAGGAAGAAACAAAGCTTGCTGAAAGAAAAATAAGAGCTGGGGGGGGGCGAGCATGCCTGCCTGCAGGGGAGTCAGGGTGGGAGACCCCTCAGGAAAGCATGGAGGGGGTGTTCGCTCTTATCCACGGTTTCAAGTATCCACGGAGGGGCCTGGAACATATCACCAGCGGATATGGGGGAGTACTGTATTCTTCCTCACACTTTTAGTCATGTATTTTGAGAAAGTCCTACCAAAGGCCTCTCTTGCATATCTTCGTTTATATGTGGGTGTTTTTTCTCAGTTTGCAGCTTCGGTGGCTATTTAGACTGTCACTAGGGCAGGTATGAAGAACTTGTCCCACCAGCCTTGTATGGCTGCCTAGCAGAGACCATAAACCTGTCCTTACTACCTACCTGCTAGGCAGGAGCCCTGTGTGTGGGCTTGTTGAGTCACACGTTATACAGAGCCACCGTAGGAGAATAGCATGCTTCTGTCACTAAGCCACTGTCCTTTTGGCTACAAAAGCAGCTCGCTGTATCCGGTTTACATGATGTAAAGGCTGCCTGACTTTAGGTTGGTTGTGCCAGGGAGACTTGTTGCGAGTGCAGGTCTCCTTGTCCCCTTACCTGCTCTCAGATTTTGCCATTTTGTGTCCATTGCTGTGCTAAACAGCTGATGATCTCAAAAGCAACCTGCTTCATCCCAGCTTGTGCCTTCTCGGCTGACGGCATTGCCTCAAGCTGCCCAGCTCACAACTATACAGCAATGATTAATGTTTGTATTGTGCTTTAGAGTGTGCAGAATGCTTCACAGGCATTTTTGTGATATTTGCAACAAACCTGTAGACTAGTGTTAGTCTGTCCATATTGCAGAATGGTGGCTGCCTCCAGTAAGTTCATAGCAGTGGAAAGATGCTAACCAGGACTTGCGTTTTTGGTATATTAATTACATCTTCTTATCAGCTGCCTTGGAAGCCTGTTGTCTCCAGGCAGAAAGGCAGGGTTTAAATTAAATAGTAGTGTGTGCCTCTTTAGCATGGAGTTTACTTTAGTCATTAACGTTTAGTGGCATTTGTATCTTTTTAGCTTATTGAAGACATTCACTCTGACAAGTGTATATATGCATATTATGGTTGAAAAGCTTACATACTATCTTTGGATTGTTTCTTTAAAAGGTTTGGTAGCCCTGGGAATGTAACAAAAGAATATTTTGAATTCTCTGAGTTCTTCTTGAAAACCTATGCTGTGGGAATTCAGCAGGTAAAGATTTCTCATTTGTTTTGTGATGTGATTCAATGGCTCTACAGCAAGCATCTTGACTCGCCCTTCATGTAGCTTCTCTGTAAGATGTTTCTTCCCATTAAATGGCACAGAATATCTGTCAGTGGGAGGAGGAAGGATCAGTAGCTGCAGCTCAGGAACCTGAGTGAGTGGAGTGGGAAATGGGTGATGATCACTCCCTGGGAAACTGTTTATGAGGCTGTCTCAAGGAAATCAGAAATGGTTTGTGCTCGCTTGCCAGAAACCCTGTAAAAACATAATATTGGGATCTCTGGTCAGCAATGAATTTTGTAGAAGAACATAAAGGAGTAGGCCAGGGCTCCCCTCCTCTTTAAGGTGAACTGCCAGAAAGTCCCATTGTATTAGCCCCTGCTTCTTCAACACACTGTCGTTGGCTCTGGGTTGGCTGCAGAAGTGAAGCAGGTGGATCAGCTGATTTGGCCCTGGGGCTCCCAGTTGCTGACCCCTTTTCACTGGCTGATGTTTCGCAGCATATCTTGCCTGTTGGTGCACAATATCTGTTTGGGACTGCATGTCGGGGAAAGTTGTAATAACTTGGTACCAGATGTTTGTTTCCTTTCTGAAAGTGTCTTAGTATTGAGCCAACTGCATACTAGTCTAACAAGCCTTGAAATGTTGCACCATACATTTTCAGTGGGATGGTAGCATGTCATGTGATTGCTGTCTTCCAACTTCTGCCAAATCATTCCCTTTTATTTATTTATTTTTCACATTTTTTATACCGCCCTTCCTCCAAGGAGCTCAGAGTGGTGTACATAGTTCCTCCCCTCCTTTTTGTCCTCACAACACCCCTGTGAGGTAGGTGGGGCTGAGAGATAGTGACTGGCCCAAGATCACCCAGGAAGCTTTGTGGCTGAGTGGGGATTTGAACCTGGATCTTCCAGGTCTAAGTCCGACTCCCAAACCACTACACCATCATATAATCTTGTTAGCTAATAATGAATGGTAATCTAAAATGTGATAAATCTACTGCTGTTTAAAGTGAGCATGTGAACTGGTCTTAAATAAACCTTGACATTCCTAATTTCCTGCCTTCACATTGAATTCTGACCCCAACAGAGTGTTCCATGATGCTTCAAGATGTTTCTGCCACAGCACAATATCCTCATTATAAGGACACTTTCTCAGGTGCAATCTGACATGCATTTTGTATGTGTTTTTCCTTTAGGTACTTCTGAAAATTTTAGACCAGTACAGGCAAAAAGAATACGTCGCTCCACGTGTCCTTCAGCAGACATTAAACTATCTGAACCAAGGGGTGCATCATTGTTTAACCTGGAAGCAGATGAAACCACATATGCAGGTCAGTGCAAAAGTAGTAATTAGTGTTATTGTATAAATGAGAAAATGGGAATGTCGATCCCATTTGCTTCTCCATCTGTACAATTGGAAGAACTAGTGAACTTCGCAAGGTGCAATCTGTGCATAACTATCAAAGCCTGTTCTGAAGCACTCTGCACACTAACAGTTGATACTTTTAAATACTATTGTTTTTACATCGTATCTATTTGTTATGATGTGTTGCTTTTTACCTGTTAGTTGCTTGTTAGCTGTTCTGGAATTTTGTGAACTGAAGGGTGGCATATAAATATCTTAAATAGATATTCAGCTGACCTTGCCTGACTTTCTTCTGCTTGTGCCTGTCTGGTTAGGACAATCCAGTTAAAGATGGAAAAATACCCTTGGTTTTTTGCCTGGTGTATATATAGAATTTCCCCTAGTTTAGCCCTGATATAGCACTACAGTATATAGCCCTGGCTGGCAATTAATTTTAACACTGGCCCTTGATTGAATTGAACAAGAATTTGGCTCCTCCTACTGTCACTTCTGTATGAACAAAGAGATGGGCAAAGTGCTCCTCTAATCTCCCTCTTTGCCAGAATGAATAGCAACAGGGGTGGGGAGAGTTTACCCCGATGCCCTTTGGTTGCTCATCTCTCTCTTGTCTGTGTCTGGTTTGCATACAGGAGGGAATAGCTGAGCTGCAGAAGGGGAGAACTCTAGCAGAAGCTCTACTGCTAACAGTGGGTGCCAGATTGGGCAGGGGGAAGGTTTAAGAGCTATTTGCCTGTGTTTCTGAGAAGCATTATGGCAGAGGGGAGTTGGGAGAGAACACGTGCCAGGGGCCAGAGAGTAACCCCCCCTCCGTGGCTACCAGATTAAACCCCTGCATCTCTAATAGCCTATCCATACAGTGAATAAAATGTTATACTGTTGTAGGATTTCTTATCATGCTTATGTAAGGGTGACTTGATTGATTCATAAAGCAGTGATTTTTGCTCTGTTAGTCAATCTCCTCATTGCTCTTTTCCCAAGACTTTATGTGAAGATGTAATCTTCTCCCTGATGTGTTATAAAGATGAGGATGAAGAACTTTGGCAAGAGGACCCGTATGAGTACATCCGCATGAAATTTGGTAAATATGCATATCCTGGCCATCGTCGGTGTTCTGTTCCCATAGCACCCAGTAGTTCTGCACACTGCTGCATTTCTACATTCAGCTGTGCCTAAGTGATGAGTTTGAGGTTTTGTTTGTTATAGTGGTGAAAATCTCTGATTTCTCCCTGTTTTGGACCTCCTAAACCCCTAGGACAGTGGTTCCCAAACTGGCAGCCACGGCTCCCAGGGGAGCCGCTGAGTGCCATGGAATCCTCTCGGGAAAACAGCACAATGCCAATTGGAAGGCATCAACATAATGTAGTGGAGAGCCACGGCCAATGGTCGCCAATGGTCAAGGTAGCCGCAGGTCGAAAACGTTTGGGAAACACTGCCTTAGGAGCTTCTGAGATGTCTCAGCGTTCTAAAATGTTGCTGAGTTATCTGATGCAGCAGCCATTGTCCTGGGATGTTTCCCTGAAACCCTTTTGAAATCGGTATCTGGGCAGACAGCCCACATGGCCAAGCAGGCCTGTTATGTGGATTTGCTGTCTTCTCATCCGACTTCCCCAAGAACAATAAGTCGTCGTCAGCCTACTTGCTGAACTTGGCATGTGCCAGCTGATTGAGCGTCAGAGGGCAGGTAGGGATGTCCAGGTGATCATTAGCCATACCAAGCAAGTGGTCCTCAACCACCCTAGGTCTTTTAAGTTCATGCACAAAGATGTTTAGGGACATTGCCCTCTAGTCTATTGTTGAAAGGAACTGCTGCTTTGTGAAAGGCATGGCCATTCACCAGGTGGGTATAGGGATCATTGTCCTGGAACCACATGATTATCTAGAGTAGGGAAGTACTCGACTGCATTAGGGATTTGTTTTATTTTCAGCTTGTCCTTGTAACTTCCATGCCAACTTTTGTCAACAACCCCTCTTTTCTTGCCCATTTTAACATTTGATCTGTACCTTGTTTTCCCCCCGACTATTATTTTGATTCTCTGCCTTTTAATAAACTTCTTGTATCTTTACTGTTTTATCTGCCTGGTATAAGTTCACTTGGGAGGGAGCGTGGTTGCCACATCTTTCAGACCATCATGTTCCACTATTGTTTACTTTCAAAAGAGGTATCTCTCCCTCCCCCCCCCCTTGATTTTAGGGCTTTCTATTAATCAGGGAGGGAGGGAGGCTTCTCCAAGGCAACTTCCTTCTGTCTGGGCTTCATCGCCTTGGTTGATGACAGCAAAAGCTATACATTTTCCCAGTAAATTCTAGTCTCCCCAGTAGATTGGTGAGCAGAGAAAGAGGTGCCAATTGCTGACTGCTAGACACTGCCCATTTTGCCCCCTGTACCTTTCCTTTATAACACTTTTTTAAACAAAAAAAAATGTAATTTTGTTGCTTTATAACCATCTACTAAAGAAAGAGAAAGAACACCTTAGATGGCAAGGAGAGTTTTACCTCTGTTTTCCTAAACTATGACTTCCTAAAACTCTCAAACTATGCATATGGAGTCTAAAGGAAAGCTGGATAAAACAAAACAAAACAGGGAGAGGAAACAAAAAGTGTGAGAGAACAAGAGCAGTTGTAAACTGTTTCCTCCCATGGTTATTTGTTGGTTAGATGACTGTCAGGGCAGAACCATAGGCTGTTCGTCAGCGGGGAACCAGGAGTCAAGGGACCAAGTCAGGAGTTGGAGCTGAGGATGCACTGAAACACAACAGTCTCGGGAAGACCACTGTTGCTCTGGCAAAGTCCCAACCCAAAGGGAGAGCCATGTATAGCCCTTGCTGTCTAAGAGGGCCCCATAGATAGCCAGTGCAGGTGGGGGCAGCCCAGAGCCTGAGACTGCTTCACTGTCCTGGGACAATGTTCCAGCCTGTAGTTCTGAAGGTTGACCACACAAGCAAGCTGCACACAGAGCCAAAGGTTGTCGCCCCAGTGGCTTCTGAAAACAAAAGTTATTGCTTCAACCAGAGGTTATGACAACTTTGGTCTTGAAAAACTAGCAGAAGATCATGGGTTAAACAGCTGAAAATGTAGTAAGCTACTCTAACAGTGGGTACAATCCACCAGGAACTTCTCTTGCGCAACCTGGCATGAGAAATGAATGGGAGATATTCACATCACCCGTGTAGCTTTTGAGCCTTGGAACAGAGCTTGGGCTGGAAAAGGCTTGCTGGAGGCAATTGCCTGAGGCTGCAATCGTATGCTTGCTTACCTGGAAATAAGTCCCATTGTACTCAAAGGGACTTACTTTATTTATATATATATAATATAAGCAATACATCCTACTAGCATACTATTCACTATTTTCTACATAGAATATCCAACTAAGCCAAAATAACACCCACGTTCTATTCATTAAATCCGCATATCACATCATTCTTCTCTCTTACTCAGACGTAAGTCAAAGGGACTTACTTCTGAGTAGATATACATAGAATTGTGCTGTGAGTCGATCTCGTGGATGGGCCGGCCCTACATAGAAGCAAGAACTGCACAGCTAATGCTGCAATCCTGTGCACATTTTCCTGGGACTAAGCATGCATAGGATTGTGCTCTCAGTAACATAAGACCAGGCCCTTGATCTCCAAGCTGTGTCTCAAGGAAGCTGGTGGGCTGCAGGCCGGAATGCACTTGCTGTGTAGTCATCCTTGCACTGTAAATTTCAAGTTGATTTATCAAAATATTCTTATTAAAGATTATGAAATAACATCTTGATTTTGTGGAAACCTTGTTAGATGTGTTTGAGGACTATGCATCCCCTACAACAGCGGCTCAGATTCTTCTATATACCGCAGCAAAAAAGCGAAAAGAGGTACTTAATTTTCATTCTTCCAAGACACCATTAAAATGCCTGAAATCACCACAAAGCTTCACTTTCCTTGTTCCTCTAAGGCTTTTCTTCTTTGTTTTCAAAATATATTTTAGTATATTCTTCCTCCAAGGAGTTCAGGTAATGGTCTGTCCTCCCCCTCACCCCAGTTTAACCTTGCAATAGGTATGTGAAGTAACTGATAGATAACTTAAACTGAGAGAAATTGGAGGGGGAAAGCCCTACTCTGAGCTGCTTGCAGGACACCAGAACATTCATCAGCAAAATCAATGATATAAATCTAAAATTTAAAACTGTTTAAAAATGCAGTGCAAAATACAACATATACCTAAGCCAGTGGTTCTCTTAACTCCTGGGAAGGCCCTTCACTGCCCTAAGTGGCAGCGGGGCCTTCCCAGGGATCCCGACGGCGTGTCCAGGATCGCGCTGCCACTGCCACAGACGAAAAGGTCTGTTTTACCTGCATTGGTGCAGTGGATGTCTGGCAGGGTGTCTGGGAGCCTGCGGACCCCTCCGCAGGCCTCCCCAAGCATTTGAGCAGCGCTCCGACGCTATTGCAACCCACTTCCGGTTTTACGTGAAACCGGAAGTGGGTTGCGATCGCGTTGAATGCTGCTCTGACACTTGGGGAGACCTGCGGAGGGGTCCGCAGGCTCCCACACACCCCGCCAGACATCCACTGCTCACCAATGCAGGTAAAACGGACCTTTTCGTCTGTGGCGGTGGCGGCGCGATCCTGGATGCGCGGTCGTCGTCACCGAAGGTTGCCACGCCCTTAATGGTGTAGCAACCCTTTGTTCCCGGCTGGGGCGTCGCAACGCCCTAGTTTGGGAACCACTGTATTAAGCCAAGGAAATAAAAATATTAAAATCAAAACATATGGTCTAATTTCGTTAATTGAGAACTCTTGAGCAACCCCATCCCTCTGCTGATTTTTGGAAATGGGTGGACTCCCTCATGATCAAATGCACGGCTTGCTGTTTTTGGATTTCCAACCTATCCTTTTTTTGACGTAGAAAATACTTTCTAGGCTTTTAGTTCCTTGACTTGATCACTGATGTGAAATTTCAGACAAGGTGGGATGATAATGGAGTTCTCAATTGGTTTTTGTTTGAAAGTAATCTAGATTTTGGATAACTAGGAGTGAGCTAAGGTATATATTGTGTAGATTGACTGTGCTGAAAATCAGCACAGTCATTCTGTTCTAGTTTTAATAGTAATGGTTTCAACGTTTGCCTTTTTGTTTTTAATCTTCTGGTTCTGTATCATTTTGTTTAGGTGTTACCCAAAATGATGGCATTTTGTTATCAGATCCTCACTGAGCCCAGCGTTGATCCTAGGAAGAAAGATGGGGCGTTACATGTGATAGGATCCTTAGCAGATATTTTATTGAAGGTAACTGGATAGAGACCATATGAAGTGTCTGTTCTTGCTGCCAAAGATATAGCCTTGCATGTAGACCCATGTAGAAAAATGTACAAGAACCAGAATGCATGTGTATATTTTTGATAAAAGGTCTGTGTGCAGCAGGAATTTGTAAGTAACTCCAGAATCCTCACTGAAAAATGTGTCTGGTCCTTTGTGTCCTATTTTTGGAGGGTTCACTTGGTTTGGACTTGCAGTAGAAGTGTCCCTGCCCACATGTATACACTTGGGCCTTGAGTAGTGGTCTGTCTGTCTGATTGATTGATTGATGATGGATCTATTTAACATTTGAGCATGTCTGTGTTTTATTGAACTTGTATTGTCCAAAGTGTCTTCTAAACTGTGCAAGTAAGCTAAAGACTGGTTTTGGTTATGTTAACTGTTCCAGAGCAATTCCATTATTTTGAGAAACGTTTGACTGTTGTATATCAAAATGGAGACTAACTTTATTTTTATGATTGTTGTGATCTTCACCAGAAAAGCGTATTCAAGGATCAAATGGAGTTGATGCTACAGAATCACGTCTTTCCATTGTTCATGTCGAATCTGGGATATTTGAGAGCAAGAGTGAGTAGATGGAGTGCATGCATCATTCTGTGGGAGGCTTATTCTCCTCAACATCAGCCAGAAAGTGGGAGTCCCTGTCGTCTAGCTTTTTGGACGTGGATTAAGATCTGGCTCTTTCAGCAGACTTTTTTTGGGGGGGTGAGTTAGTGGCTCTGAATTGTGGTTCAGCGCCTTGTCCCTTTCTGCTGTGATCTTAGGTGTTGAATTTGCTGTTTGATGGTTGAGGTTCAAAGGGGCACATTGGGGCCTTTCAGCCCTCTATTCTTGCTACTGTGCCTTTGCCCCCTTGCAAAGCCTTCCCCTGAAGGTCCAAGAGCTATCTGGAGCAACATGAGGTGGCATGAAAGGGAGATGAGGAGCTCCTTTGTGCATATGCAGAAATTCCTTAGATGGGCACAAGGATCTCTTTGGATCTGGGTCTGTGAGTTTATTGTTTTTATTGGGGATTTTAATCAGATTTGTGTGTGGGTAGAATTTCATTCTGTTACGTGCCTCAAACTCTGTGCTTTGAGAACTGCTAGCTTTTTATAACTGGATTTGATAAAGGAATGCAGACATTCAGTAGTGGCTGATCTGCTTTCTTCTTGTGCTGCAGTCCTGTTGGACTCTTCATTCATTCAGCACTTTGAAATTCCACAACGAACTCAACCTGAGGAATGCTGTGGAGCTGACCAAGAAGAGCTTGATTGATGACAAAGAAATGCCTGTCAAAGTGGAGGCTGCCATAGCACTTCAGTCATTGATAAGCCATCAGGAGCAAGGTTTAATATTGCATTTCTCTTGGCTCCCCTTCCCCCATTGTGTTCAGTTTAAACTTTTGTTTCTGGTCAGTAAACGTTGACAGCCTTGAGTTCTTCCTCTCTTTCCCCTCCTTGTGTTTGGTTGCACACTTTCATTATTCTGGTCCCCTCTTAGTAAATGCAAGATTTGCTGTTCGGCTGCTCATCTTTGTTCTTCCTCTACCTGTGCCATATCCTTCCTGTTCACGTATGCATCACCTTGTCTCAGAACCATACGTGGCATCCCTGCCCCTCCTGTCTCCTCCCAAAGGGGGAGGTCCATTTCTAAGTGGTTGGGGAGCGACAATCCCTAGCTAGCTAGAAATGAGGCCCAGAGTCCAGTGATTATGCTGCTAGGGGGGTATTTATACAGTCAGTGAGGAGAGGGTATTCAGATAGGGATTCTTCATGACCCCCCCCCCACCCTGTGGGGTAGTTACTAATGTCTGAGAGTTACAGGAGTCAGCTTGCCTCCTGTCACTCCATTCACTCAGGTGATGGTGCTACCTGCTCAGACTGCGTCCCGGCGTTTCTCCCCTTCCCTTGGGCTCTTATTATTCCTCCCCCCATGCTCTCTTCTCCAGGTTCACCTTTCTTCCACACTTGACTGTTTCAGCTCCTCCTTCCTGTACCCTCCTTCACCCTCTTCTGTTTCTCCTCTTTTCTCTGTTGGACAGGTCCCTCTTCCTCCGCCCCCTGCTTTCCCCCTTCTTGCCCACCACATACTCATTTCCCTCGTTCCCCAGATCCTCGTTTCCTCCTTCGTCCGTTTCCTCTCCCTTCCCCGAGGCCACTATTGGCTGGGCTGCAGCCGGCATCTTGGGGAATCCCGATGCTCGACCATGACTTCATTACCGAGCGTGGGATCAGGCAGCTGCGTCCTTTCGCCGCTCTGTGCGGCTCAGAAGGCAGCTGTGGCTTGCACCTTATTTTTAAAATTGCCTTCCCAACTTAGGATCTTTTGGCATCTACAATATTTTTCCCTTCCTTTGTTTCTTTCCAGACATCTTTTTTTGTTTGTTTGTGTCGTTTTAGCAAAGGAATACATTAAGCCCTACATCAGACCTGTTATGCAGGAGCTGCTGCTTGTTGTTCGGGAAACTGAGAATGACGATCTCACCAACGTCATTCAGAAGCTGATTTGTGAATACAGTCAGGAAGTAGCAACGATTGCAGTTGAAATGACGCAGCACCTGGTAAGTAATGGTGGGGCACTTTTGCAGGTGGTGACTTCTAGTTTTATTTAGACTGAGCCTTTTTAAGGGATGGTTCAACTGTCAGCTTTGACATTCTAAATTAACCAATTTAAGTGACTAAGGACTGGCCTACCTGTTTAGAGAGAGCATGTGGTACAGTCTTCCTGGACCTGATTTTCCCCTTTAGGAGTGGATGGCAACCATTGCTGTATGTGGGAGAAAGTAAACGGGTCCAGAGGCTGTGGAGAGGAGCAGATTTAGCCCCTCTATTCAGCATTGCTCCAGGTAGCATTTCTGGGTCCCATTTGGTATTGACATTGCAGAGTCCTGGGAGCTGGTTTTATAAAGAGAGCTTTTATTTTTATTTTTAATTTTAAAATTCCTGTAGGACTCAAAGCAGTTTACAACAAAAGATAAAATGCTGCAAATCCAAAATAAAAGCAACTATCAGAAATCAAAATGACGCTAATCCTTCAGCAGCCAAAATAATTCATGTTTGTTTTTCTCATTTTGAGCATAATTAAGTATTGTCCTAGTGTTGTGTCAAGAGACTAATCAGTACAAGGTCTCCCATAGCTGCCAGTGTGCGTGTGACCCTGCCTATTTTCAGTGGCCTAAAGCTTTCAGTGGTTTTAGTCATCTGCAGGATTTGTCATTTTTTTTAAATGCTCTTTATAAATTATAATCAGCATTTTAAAAGTCAGTTTTTCCCCCTCTTAGAAGTAGTCACAGACACTCACTCTGGATTTCCCCCTCCTTCCCACCTACACTAACCCAACAGACTTAGTCCCACAGACTATAAATCTGTCTCCTTTGTGAATCCATTGCTTGTCCCTCCTCCCAAGTCTTCATCCACATGTGCTTATATGTGTAACTATATTCTCTAATCTTTCAAGTCTTATTATCCTTGCCTGTTCACTCCCTTTTTTCCCTTTGCAGAATCTTGGGACAGGGACCAATCTGTGCTATAAGGCACCATGTACATTGATGGCTGTATAAAAATATCCATGGACTCCAAGGCTGCTAAGTTCCCTAACGTGGGGGAGTTCTGGAGCATCCAGTCAGATTGCGAGTTGCTTCTAAAATATTTCTGTCCCGTTTTCTGTAGGCAGAGATATTTGGCAAAGTACTTCAAAGCGAAGAATATGAAGAAATGGAGGATAAAACTGTTATGGCCATGGGGATCCTGCACACAATTGATACTATCCTTACGGTTGTACAGGATCACAAGGAGGTGAGCCTTCTCCATTAACGGAAAAGTAGCTCCACAGCAGCAGCAGATGTTGCCTGCCAGGGTCTTTTGTATCTGGGCTGCATGCAGCTTTCAGCTACTAATCATTTTATATTAAATATGTTTAAGTTTACAAAAAGCTTTTTGGTTTTGTGAAACCACTTGTTTAAACAGAGCTGTCAAGTTGCTTTGGTGCGTGAACGTCATATCAACAGCCACTTTTTTTTTTAATTCTTCCAGATCACTCAACAGCTGGAGAGCATTTGCTTACAGATCATTGGCCTTGTCTTACAGAAGCACGTAATAGGTATCTTGTAAAAAAAACAACAACTGGCCTTCTCAAAGACATGATCAGATTGTTTTGTGGCAGAGAGCTAAAAGCCATTCCTATATGCGATACCAAAAATAGCGTCTCTCCTTGTCCGCTTCACTGTCCTACTCCAAAGTGCTGCTGCCACCTTGGTGTTCTAGGTGGTTTCCTGTCAAATATTGCAGATTGGCAGTCTGATTGAAAGAGTCGCCTATCTCAGTCCTGCGTATACACTGGGGAGCAACAGTGGGCCAGGGAATGAGCGGTAGGACTTACACCTGTAAGACCTGGGTTCAAGTAGCCCCTGAGTCTCAGAATCACTTGATAACTATTGGCAAATTATCATCTCTGTTTCCATTTTTGTTTTTAAGAATAGCAAGCTAAAACCTCTGGGAATGGCGCTGGGCATGCGCTTGATGTTGAATGTTGGGGAAAGGAGGCAGCACTGATCATGATCCAGTGTGGCCCAACTTCCAACAATGTTCAAGTTGCTCACGTTTCCTCTATTCCTAAAGGAGCCTGCTGTCCTTGAAACTGCTCCAAAAGGACTGGACAGGCTTTGGATAGGTTTAAAAGAGCCCGAAGATCCCAGGACTGGCAAGACGAATTCCTTCTTCTCTCCCGCCCATCAGAGGGGCTTCCCTTCTTGCTCAGATCTCTCTGGGAGCCAGCTCTTTCCTGGCTAGTTTCCTAACAGTGTTGTAAATAAATCTCTCCCTTGCCTCAAATGGGCACGGTTGTAATGTGCAGATCTTCATTTTGGTGAACTGAAGCCAGGTTGGTGGCAATTATGTGCTCTTTAGGGGAGTCTTGGGGACATGGAGGACAAATCGATCAATGGCTTTTAGTCACAATGACTGTGTGCTACACCCAGGTTCAGCAGCAGATGCCTCTGGATACCACTTTCAGGGAGCAGTGGCAGGAGAGAAGTCGGCCTTTCTCTCCTGCTCATGCGCTTCTCAGAGGCAGCCGGTAGGCCCCCATGGGAAACAGCAAGCTGGACTAGATGGGCATTTGGCCAGATCCAGCAGGGCTTTTCTTATACCGTTTTGTCCCATTACTTACTTTTCGGTACTTCCACAAATGCACAGTTTCGTTTAAGCCCTGGATCACTTGTGCATTGCTGAAAAGTGCCTTCCCCATCATAGCCCTAGACAATCTAGCAAGCTGGTAGATGGTGACCTTAAGAAGAGAAGATTGTACAGCACGTTTGCACATTTGTTAGCAAAGGTTTGTTCTTTCCCTTTCAGAGTTCTATGAAGAAATCCTTTCTCTGGCATACAGCTTGACGTGCCATCTTATTTCACCTCAAATGTGGCAGCTTCTAGGTGTCCTGTATGAAGTCTTTCAGCAGGACTGCTTTGAGTACTTTGCAGGTAATGAGATAGGTAGTGCATTCTGAAAGGGGACGGAGAGAAGTTGCAATAACCTGGGAGACCAAAGTAGCAGATTTTCCATCGGGTTACTGGCATGAGTCACACTGGCCAGCAGCAGTTCAGAAAGCTGTGATGGAGTGTGTCAGTGGTCAGTTTTTCCCTGCTGTGTAGCTGAGCAAAAACAAGCTTGGCTTGTTTCTCAGTGCCGTGAATTCAGGGTTGGAGATGCACTGGAGAGACATGTGCTGGGCTGCATAAGTCAAAAAAGGAAAATTAAAACTCTGTGCCTCGGCAGTCCAAATTCTGAGACTTGTATAAACTGAGTAAATGTAAAATAATTCATGCACTTTGCCTATTTTTTTACTTACATACATGGAACACATAAAGCTGGTGGGCGACAGCTGTTCCTGTCTCCCATCATGGATCTATCTGTAGTATTGTCTACATTGACTGGCAGTAGCTTTCTAGGGTTACAAATAAGACTAGAAACTTGCTGAGGTTCTCGGGAAGATGAATTCTGTGCCCGGTATGATATTCAGCCCTCTTGTAAAATGAGCCTGCGTGTGTACATGCAGCCCTGTTCATTCTTACCAGGCGGTTTCCTTTCTTCCAGACAGTTCAGACTTGTTTGACAAATCCACAAAGCATGGTGTAGAGAAAATTGCCCTGTTCCTCTCCAGGACTTGTGCACAGACTCAACTTGCTGCATTTAGTAAGAGAGCCTGTTGAGAGAGCCTTGTATGCAGAAGGTCCCAGGTTTAATCCCTGGCATTTCCAGGTAGGGCTGGAGCAGGCCTCTGCCTGAAACCCTGGAGAGCCACCAGCAGGCTAAGCTAAGTGGCCAAATGGATTGAGCTGGGATAAGGCAAATGCCAATGTTCCTAGAGGTACAGTCCAAAACACACTTAACTGGGAGTACAGTAAGCCCCATTGAACCCAATAGGACTGACTTCTGAGTAGACATCCATAGGACTGTACTGTTAGTTTTCATTGAGGTCTGAAGATTAGTGGGAGGCCTCATGCAAGTCACTTTCTCTGAGCCTAACCTACCTTGGAGGGTTGTTGTAAAGATAAAATGAGATAACCTCATTTGCACTTCCTTGAGATTCTTGGAGGACAGCCAGGGTAAAAGTGCAATAAACAATTTTTATAGCAGGTTCACATGGGCTGTGTAGTGCCTTTATGGGTAGGAGGTCTGACTGTGCTCCAGCATTACAAATGAGTGTGGGCGATTTTTAAAAGAAAACAGCAACCCTACCATGCTAAAAAAAAAATGTTGCTATCGAAATTAACTTTTTGCTTGTCTTTTTCTAGATATGATGCCTCTCTTGCACAACTATGTCACTGTTGATACGGATACTTTATTGTCCAATCCCAAAAATTTAGAAATAATATACACTATGTGTAAAAAGGTGAGTATTACATTATTTCTTGCGCTTGTCAACTGAGTAGCTAAATAGAGTTAACATTTGAGCTAAAAACATTGTGCTGGATGGAATTTAACTACCACAACTAGGCCGCAAGCCTGCGTAAGGGTGGCAGAGCTCCCTTTTGGTCTATTACTGCTGTATGAGTTGATGAGAGTGAGACCTGGGAACAGAATCCCCGGTGTCGGGTCTCTTGGCTTTTTGTTCATTGAGCCAGTTCAGTATAATATTTTGAGAATTCAGATTCACATCAGGTGATAGATCATAATCTGACAGAGAATGATCCTGGGTTGTGGGTGGGAAATAAAGGAATTCAGTGAGTGGCTTTAAATTCCAGGGAAAGGAATACAAATGTGTGAATGTTAAGGCATCCATTATAGAAACATCTGAACGTCCCCACTGTTCTGATTTACTCTGTAGCCTTCATTTTGGTCTAAACCCATGTACGGTAATTAGTCCTCCTGTACTTGTCTCTTTTTCCCTTGTTATCCAATTATTCTGAATTACTGGATAATACTCAAACCATTCTGATAAGAGATCACATTGGATCGGCAAATATGACATGCACTCTGTAGACTAGTTTACGCTGATGCACAGAGCCAGCCTGCCCTGTTGGAGTGTGTTTGGTGCCTGTTTAAATCTTTACAAACCCTTTACAAGCCATGCTGTCTGTCTTCTCAGCAAACTGCCCGCAAAGGTGCTAGTCTCAATTGATGTTGGTTTTGTCCCTAGGTATTAACTGGTGATGCAGGAGAAGATGCTGAGTGTCATGCGGCCAAGCTCTTAGAAGTCATTGTTCTGCAGTGCAAAGGGAGGGGTATTGACCAGGTAATACGCCACTTAAAACATTCCCTTTGCATGTATCAGAAGACATAAAAATGGGACACCACTGTTTCAGAGAATGACATCTCTGGAAATAGGATTTAGAGGGAGCAGCCTCATGCTAGGAGGACAAGTAACTTTTGTTTTCTTTTGCTGTGACTTGGCAGATGGGTAGGATTAGTTTCATCCTGTTAGCTGTTAGCTGTGTCTTTTAAGATAGAGCATACTTTCCCTGAGTGAAACTGGCAACATTTGGCTTGATCATCCTACCCCCTGCTCCTATTAGGGTTACTTGTGGATTGCCTCTCTTGGGTCTGTGACACTGCTGGAGATGCGAATTCTTATTTGCAAGTTTCCTTCCTGTGCTGAATGCACAGAGTCTTATCGCCTTTATTTCCTGTCCTGTTCCCTGCCATCTAACACCAAAGCAAAATAAGAAGCAAACCCTAAAGGTTTGGAGGTGACGGTCCCAACTCCTAACTTTCCCTCCTAACTTCTCCTTTTGTTTGAAGGGCTGTTTGCAAGGACTTGTTAGGTAGCACAAGGCATTTTCTAGAGTTCAGTTTTGGAGAGAGACACTAAGCAGCACTTCTCATTTCTTCTTCCTGCTCACAGCTGGTTTCATGGGGTATGAAGAGAACAGCAGGAGAGTTGAGGGGAGAAGGAGCAGGATTGTGGTGGGATGAGGAAGAGCGGGAGAGTGAGGTGGTAGAGTAAAAAGGATGGAGACGTGGGGGGGGGGGGGCTGGAGCCTCATCTTCCATCTCTCAAATTGAAGGGCTCTGAGCTGATGCTAGTAATTTTATTTACACAATGCACCCACCAGATGGCACTCAGGGTGTCTTGTTTAAAATCATACGGCATTTTGCCGTCTCTGCCGGTCTGATCTTCTTCCTTTAGTAATTGCGTTGATTTACCAACATTCTGGGACTTTCTCTTCACCTACTAAACATTACAAATACATGGACATTTGCTGACATAAGACCTTGACCAGGGGCTCCTAGGTGACATGAAGCCAATTTGTAGCCTATAGCCTTTTGTGTGTGCTTGCACGCATAGTGCATTTAAAAAAAAGTCAGATTCTGGAAAGTTGAGTTCTGCAACTTGAAAAAGGGCCCAATCCTATCCAATTTTCCAGCGCTGATGCAACCATGGCAACGGGGTATGTGCTACATCCTGCGGTGGGGGGGGGGCAGTCATGGTAAGCAAATGTTTGTTCCCTTACCTCTGGGCTGCATTGCAGCTGCATCGGCACTGGAAAGTTTGGATAGGATTGGGCCCTAAGTCATGGAAAGTAAACGTATTTGCATTATTTTGCATATTTCATTTTACTTCTACTAGTCACAAGAACAAGGAGCTATATAAGTCAAGGAACTTATAACTGTTAACTGTGTGTGCTAACCTCTTAACTGCTAGAGCGCTTACACAGTTCAAGATTCTGAGCTTTCAGTTGACATAGCCCATAACTTCACAATCAGAAGATCTAGGCACACATTAGCTTTTGAAAAATCATTACCAGCAGATTTCTTCAGCCTGTACTGTATTAAGTACTGTATTAAGTTCTGCAGAATATCTGAACACATACAGTGTCGGTCCTAAACACATTTATTAGGAAGTGAGCTCCATTTTAACATAGCAGGATTACTTCCTTCCAAACAAATACAGATAAGATTGCGCTAACAGCCCTGTTACTATGAATGTAAACTTTGTGGGCAAAGACCATGCCTCTTCAGCTGCTCTTTGCATGCTGTTTGTGTTAAATGATTGGTAGGTAGCAGTGGCAAGATAGTACTAGAAGTAGCTACAAGTAGTTGTTGTGTAAGCCGTTCTTAATTCTGTCAAATACTCAGTATGTGTTGAGCCTTCCTCATTGCCTGCCAAAAGGTTTATTTATTTATTTATTTAAAAGATTTATTTACAGTATTAAAAAAAATTATTAAAAGGTTTATTTATTTAAAATATTTTATACCGCAATGCTCAAAGCAGTGTACAACAATAAAATCACAGCACCACATAATTAATAAAAACATTAAATAAAGCCAATTAAATCATTAAGTAAAACCAGTTAAAACAATTATTACTAATTCAGACCAATGACACTTCGATGGACTTTTTTTGTGCTTGAGGAAAATAAACTTCTTTTGAATCAATAATGAACATCAGTTGAAAGAGTGACAGATGAGGTGCCCCTTCAAGCTTATCTAAGGATTTGAGCGTGCAAAGGAGATTGACTTCCGCAGGTTGGAGGCCGATTCCTTTCAAGTTGGCAGTTTCTCTGAAATGACTTTCTTTTGTTCCCATTTCTGCCTCAGTGTATCCCGCTCTTCGTAGAGGCTGTTCTAGAGCGCTTAACACGAGGGGTGAAAACCAGTGAACTTCGCACTATGTGTCTCCAGGTTGCCATAGCAGCCCTTTACTACAACCCCGAACTTCTTTTGCACACTGTAGAGAACATCCGATTTCCTCACAACCCAGAGCCCATCACCGCGCAGTTTATAAACCAGTGGATGAACGATACGGATTGTTTTCTCGGGTAAGTGTCTAGTGATGGTCTTGCAAAAACATTATGGTTCCTTAGAAAGCAGCATTTGGCTTTGCTTTGTGTAGCAGCAGGTGGGCTGGGTAAAACACAAAGCTTTCTGTGTGTTGGGGGGGGGGAGTTCCTTGCCATTTCCCCCCCCCCCCAGTCCCAAATGGAAAAATGTGTACTAAGAAGGTAGCTTAATCTGTCAAGACAGCTAAGAAAATGGGGGTTATTTAAGAAGAGAGTCTTAGAGTGCAATCTTATGTATGTCTGCAGAAGTAAGTCCCACTGAACTCCAGGTATGGGATATGCAGCCTGTATATCTAAAAATCTCTTTTCTTCACAAACGTAACTGTTTGAAAGTCCTTACCATACGTACCACTTCCAATGCAGATACCACCACAGGGGTTATGTAGTGCTAGCAAACAGATGATACATACCCTGAGGTCTGCACATGCAGTAAGGAGCTTTCAAAAGTTATGCTCCCTATGTGCAGCATTAGCATAAGAGTTTGCCAGCAACCTGCACATGGTAACATTTCTGTAGATATTTAAAAATAGGTATTTTTTTAGGTAGTTAAAAATAAGGAATTTAAAATCATATTTTTGAATTGGTATTGGGAAAAATGTGCTCCCCCCAGAAGCTTTCTGTAGAGTATTACCATAAAGAGCTGCAGTCCTCCCAAGCCCTTATTTAGGAAGAAGCATTTAATGAAAACCAGAAACTGTTAATTACTACAGCTGCCTTGACATCTTGTAGTATTTCCTCTTGTCTTGGCGTTAGTGTTACATAACTGCAAAGCATTATAGCATCTCGTAAATGTAGTTTTAACATGACATTTACTGCTCTGGTGAGTGCGTAGTAAAATGGCTTTATTACATGTTGTGGTGGGAAGAAATATCCAGCTTCCCGATGTGCATCGGTTGCAGAATAACTCTTTAGGGTGAATTTCAGTCTTAAACAGTGGAGGATTCTGGAGCAAGATTTCAGGTTAACCCCCCCCCCCCTTTCTGGGGCTATACCATGTCTGACTAATCTAAAGATGAAGGGCAGGTGTGAATCTTGTTTTGAACCGAAGGCTCTGGTTTTGCCATTATATTTTAAAACTGATCCCAAGGACTAGAAACTTAAAACAAGAAAGTGGAATTATTAGAACCTCAAGGATGCACTTGCTCTGTGATCTGAAAACTCTGCATCAGCTGGTAAATCTGTGCAATATTAATTAGGAAATGTGCTTACATTGCACTTTTCTGAACCATGTTCCCCAAGGTGGCTTACAAAAGTAACACACGCTAACATTTCTGTTTGCCAGTGACAAATTCTGACCTTTTGTAATCGGACTTCCTGTGCGCTCAAGGCACTGAAGCTCTTTCAGTCGCTATTCTGTTCTTGTATCTTCTGCCTTCCATGCAACTGCCACCCTTCTTCTGCTGACCAGAGAAATGTCTCCAGGATGGTGTTGGCATTCTAGAATGGCACGTGAGGTTACTCTGGAGTGACCCATCTGGCACAATATTGTCCTCGGAGATGACAGTGAAGTTGGACAATCCATTCTTAGATTGATCACCTTGTTTCTTGGTGCAGATAAAAGCTAAGCTGATTTTGGTCACCTGATCAGTTCATTGAGCTGCATGTATCTGAAGAATGACCTTGTTGCTCTTTCAATCTTGAGGATGGGCTCTTCCTTGTTGTTGTCGTTCAAACAAAGACTTTGTTGCTTTGGATCAGGTTGAAGTGTGGGTTTTGTTTAAGTTATTTATATGCTGATTATATAATTTTACTCACACTTGCTCTGCAACCAACAAAGCTGCTGTTCTGCCGTCATTGTAGCTCATGCACCTGAAAACACCTGAACTTTGGCTCAGTTCCTATGTTACTTTAGTGATGTGGTGGTTGAAGGACCTGTGTGGCACAAATGCTTCCTCTCGCGTGGGCAGCCCTGCAAGGTACCTTAGTGGCGTCTGTGAAGGAGTGGTTTTGTGGCAGCATCCGTGATGCTGAGAAAACACATAGACAGAAACTTAGTTTACATCTGTAACTCAGAGTGGGAGTCCTAATGTGCTGCTGCTTTTACTGAACACAAGGAGTAGAAGTCAGGTAAACTCAAAATCTCTCTAGAAAAAAAATGTTCTCCAGTATTAAAATACAGCGAGAACATCTCAGTCTAATCTACGCATTGCACTTTTGTCATTACAAGCTGTTGCCGCACTTCCTGTCCACTCTTAAGCCTGAAGCTGTTTTACTTAGTCTATGATCTCACTAAGAACATACTTTGAGTTATCCTCAAACGTGTATTCCCCCCCCTTGCGAAACCCTCTAGTGAGTTACTTGAAGACCCTTCTGAACGATGATTTTTTTAAAAAAAGAATAGACTTGTAGCATCTTTCAATTTTAAATTCAATTGCAACATTAATTTAATGTGTCATTGAGGCACATCCCTTGAATGTCAATAACCATATACAGGCAGCATCCCTCGTCTTTCATTTCAGACATTCTCTCTTCCTCCCCCTCCCAAATGTTTCACTCTTTATTGCTCCCATTTGGCGGGGTCCTTCTGCCAATTTTTATTCCATTTGACAGGGCTCTTCTTCCAGCCAAGTCTGATTAATTTTTCCATCCATTTTTATAGTTGGTCCCGCGTCATTATAACTCACCAGAGGGCAGGGCATCCACCTCATTAGTTAACTGCATGTGTTTGTTTAGCAACAGACTGCTTGAAAATTATGATTATTTCATGCAAAAAAAAAAAAAAAACACCACCCCATTTGGAAAGCAACTGGCTATGTAACTTTACAGGGTTGTAATTCAAAATTGCTGCACCCAAGGCAGCCTGTAAAATCTGTACTATACCCCTTCCATTTTTTTGAGCAGAAATAAACTCTGCAGTTCTAGAATGCAGCATGTTGATTGTTTCCCGAGTATGAACTGAACTTCAAGATCACAGGGTGCTTGTGTGGATAAAATGGGGTAGCCCCCACTTATGCCACTGAACTTGGAAGAGAAGGGTAGCTATCAATGTAGGAATGAAATATGTTTTGAAATTTCTATTTCGAATGATAAATATATTTTGTCAACACTGTAAACCATGCAGTGTGACCCATTTTCATCAGTCGGTCAACACTGCAAACTCCTCATCGCTATGCTTCCTCCCTGTCCTTCCCTTCCCCACCCCCAAGCTGTAACCCAGACAGCTGCACCTATTGTCATCTTCAGGCTACATGCTGATTCTGTGTGATGGACAATATGAAGGTTCCCTCTTAGAGTGCAGCTCTCTAGTACTTGGAATAGCTCAAATCTGTTTGAACCATGACTTGTCGGCTTTTACCCCGATGAGAGAGCACAGCGTCGGAAGCACCTCAGCAGGCCAAAAGATGGTGATGCCATAAATAAAACATTGTTTCTGTGGCCTATTTAACAGGCCAGGCTTGCTCCAAGGGCTGATGGGCGGTGGCCTGGCAGGTGTCACTAAGCAGACAGTGGCTGTGTGCCGTGCTTGCAGCCCCAAAGTGCTCCTGGGGTGATAGTGGGGAACAGCTGCAACGTGATGATTTCACGTTCTTTTTTACCTAACTGCATGGCCAGATGAGACTTGGGCAGTGATCCGGAGGAGAGAGAGAAGGCGGAGCTGGGTCCCTTTCTGAACACACTGATCACTAGTGTTTCCCCAACTGTAAAGTAGATCCTTGTCTTGATTTAGACAGCCTTTTACCGGTACCTCCCTTGCTAAAAAAAACTTCGCCCCTTCCAGTGCCACGTGCTGTATGCAAGCTTTGTTCAGATCTCTTGTTTGAGGACGAATTTGTACCTCCTAAGGTAGGTGTGTGTGTGTGTGTGTGTGTGTGTGTGTGTGTGTGTGTGTGTGTGTGTGTGTGTGTGTGTGTGTGTGTGCCTGTTATAGTATCTTTAATTGGGGATAACGTATTGAAAAATTAAGACAACATGCCTGAAGACCTGCTGCTGAATTCAGCCTGGAGCATGCAGTGGTTTCTGTGGCATGGAATTTAAACTGTGAGAATCATAAGCATGTTCTGCTATAGCTCCCCCTTGACAGACTTTTTTGGCTGCTGTCTGTGATACATTTTTCCCTTTCTCCCTTTCCTGGCTGATTTTTTTTTCCCCCAGGACATTCTGCATCTATGCATTGACATTATTTTTAATTTTTTAAATAACTTTTATGAACTGCCTTTCTATTAAAAATCCACAAGGCAATGTCCCCCAGAAGAACAGAAAGCAATCTAAATGTATCTTTTTCTTTTTTAAAATGCGGGGCAAACATCACAAAATGCTAAAGTTGGAAATACCTTTAAAAGCCTTGGAGCGTAGAAATGGCTTAAGCTGGCATTGAAAGCTGAGTAGTGATGTTGTCTGGCGGGCCTTTCCTGGGGAAGGTTCTTCCACACTGAAAGAGTCCTTCCCTGAGTACCTGTAGCTCTTGCCTCCTGGGCAGTCGGAACTCAAAGTAGAGCATCCCTGATTGATCTTAACAATGGGGAGGTACGTGTGGGATTCTCCCTTTAAGGCTCTGTAGGGTGGACCAATTCTTATACCAACTGGATGTGTGTTTAGCCTTCATGACAGGAAGATGTGCATCATAGGACTGAGCATCCTGATGGGACTGCCGACCCGACCCCCTGCGGTAGACGTGGTGGCCACTCAGATTGTCCCCTCAGTTCTCCTCCTGTTTCTGGGCCTGAAACAAGTGTGTGCCACCCGCCAGCATACAGAACACGAAGAGCATGCTAGAGCAGAGAAGAATGACACAGACGATAACGGTAAAACAAAGAAATCTATTTGCACATTTTAATGGAAATAGATTTGGGAGGGGGGGTCATTGCTAATTGCTGTACAATTGTCAGCAGCAGTCCTGTATTTTCTCAGCAATCGTTACAGTTGTTTATTCCTAGCAAAATACCTGTCATCAGAGCTGGCCTTAGGAGCTTCGGGGCCCAACTGGAAACATTTTTTGCAGGGCCCCAGGTTCACAGCCAAGGACCATTGACCATGGGTCAACTCAGACCTGCGCCAGCTCTATATCTGGTGCAAATCCGCATTGACCCATGAAGGCGGATCAGGCCCGGGAGGGGTTAGGATTCGGCAGGTGCTGCTGCCGTCGAACCTGCCCCCTTTTTGAGCCCAATCCACCCTCTTCCCCGTTCCACTCCTTTCCCGCCTCCCTCCCGACTCTTGCTCTGCCATGCCTGCTCCAGCGGGCATCCGGCGCCCATCTTCGCGTGGACCTGGCTGCTCGCTGCTGTAAAGCTGTTTACGCAGGCAGACTGCACATTCCACCAGCATAAGCAGCCAATAGGATTGGGCCGTTTAGATTGTGAGTCCTTTTGGGACATGGAGCCATTCATTTATTTTGCTACATAAACCTCTTTGCAGAGGCGTCCCCAGATGGGGGGCCCTGGGGCGGTGGGCCCCAGGGCGCAAGGGCGCAGAGGCTCCTGGGGGGGCGGGAGGCTCTGGGGAAGAGCGGGAAAATTTGAATTTTTCCCGCTTTTATCGCCGATTTTCGGCGATTTTAAGCCTAAAACTGGGGGTTTTAGTAAGTATGTCTGCTTTTACCGGCACTTTAGTGATATTGGACGCTCCCTCGACGATTAATAGCCTTCTCCTGGGCCCGCAGCTTCTCCGTGCACCCGGCCCGGGTCTCTGTACAATCTTCGTAGTTTGCGCATGCGCAAACCCACGGAGTCTCCAGGGACGTTCTGGGCATGCGCAAACTGCTCCCTGGAGCGTCCCTGGAGACTCCGTGGGTTTGCGCATGCGCAAACTACGAAGATTGTACAGAGACCCGGGCCGGGTGCACGGAGAAGCTGCGGGCCCGGGAGAAGGCTATTAATCGTCGAGGGAGCGTCCAATATCACTAAAGTGCCGGTAAAAGCAGACATACTTACTAAAAACCCCAGTTTTAGGCTTAAAATCGCCGAAAATCGGCGAAAAAAGCGGGAAAAACTAATTAGCATAAATTATGCTAATTAGTTTTATGGGGGCGGCGAGGACCCGGCCCCACACCCCAAATCGGCTGGGTACCCCTCTGCCTCTTTGTGAACTCTTTTATTGAAAAGCAGTAAATGAATATTCTTAATCAGACACACCTTCTCCAAAAGGGCTTCCTGGTACTCATTTCAGATGTTCAACGATTCAGAAGTGACTCCACCCCAACAACTTGGAGTCCTGTGCCCTGTTGACCTCCCCCACCCCCCTGGTCATCTTCACTAAGTTTGTGACCTGAGCAGTGCTCATTAATCTTGCTGCTCTCCAAGGATGTCCTCACTCTAGGAGCAGAACTGCGAGGGAACAGATGGTTTTAGGTTTTGTGTTGTAAACTGCTCTGACCCTTTCTGTTTGGCTAGAAGTTGCAGACTGAAAATGATTTTATAAGTACATTGAAACAGTTGGATCAGGAAGCTAGAAGGTTTGGGCCCAGAAATGTGCATTTGCCCCTTTATATTTTGAATACATTGCAGCACAATCAAGTGAGTAGAGTTAAAAAGAATAATGGTAATAAAACTGATTTGCAGAAGAGATTCCAAGTGATGAAGAGGAGGCAAATGAAGTAAGCCAGGAAATGCAGGAGAACCATGCCGGCAGCAGTGGCGATGCAGGAGATGAGGATGAAGATGACGACGATGACTGGGACGATGATGCCTTGGAAGAAACTGCCTTAGAAGGCTTCAGCACCCCTATTGACCTGGAAGATGGTGTGGACGAATACCAGTTCTTTACACAAGCTCTGTTAGGTATGCATGTATTTGCCGACCCCTGCACTAGATGAATGAAGGCAGCTTCTTATATCCAGAGTACTCAGTCATCAACCTGAATGTGTATACAATTCTGTTCCGTTCCTTTGGGGGGGGGGGGGAGAAACCCCAATCGTGTCCAGTAAGAATCTGTACAGATTGTAGTGTTGACTTGGAGATAGGAAACAGATGCTCAAATCCTGCTCAGCTATGAAGCTCATTAAGTAGCTTTGGGCCAGTCTGTGTATCAACCTTGTCACGTTATTTTGAGTATAAAATGAGCAATCCCCCATATATGCTGCCTTGCATCAAGGGCAGGATTCAACCATGATAGATAAATAAATAGGGTGGAACTTTTTAAAATAGACTGTAACAGAAGATAAGTTACCAGATATAGTCAAGCAGACAGTGTTTGTAGGGATCTGCTCATCAGCTTAACACTCTGACCATGTGGGGCAGGTTGGAATGGAAGGATCACTTTAATTATGGGAGGGAAGTAATGGCGGGTTATTTACCTTCCCTTCCTTTTCTATTCTGACAGCGGTGCAGAGTCGAGACGCAGCCTGGTACCACTTGCTGACAGCTCCACTCAGCAACGATCAGAAGACACAGTTGCAGGAAATCTGTGCACTCGCTGAACACCGGAGGAGCTCTGCAGGTCTGTCGGTTCTCTGGAACAGTTTTGCCGGTTGGGAGGGTGTTTGTCGAAAGCATGCCTAGAGCCTATCATGCTTGTGTATAGACTAGAGATTCTCGAACAGACATAGCAAACCAGAGTCCTAATTTCAAACAAGACAAAAACAAAATAAACACTTGAAACCTAATTTCAAACAAGACAAAAACAAAATAAAAGTTCGCATGCACCCGTGTCAGCGGATCAGACCCAAGAAGGGGATTAGGATATGGATCCCACACCCCTCCCAGGCCCGATCTGCCCGCCCTGTCATCGCCCTCCCCCAGCCCTGTGCCACCCAATAAGACGGCTAACCTGCTCCAACATGTGTCCCTGGAAGCACCAGCAGGATGACACAGGCCGTCCTGCCAGTGCTACAATCTGGCGCAATGTTGCAGCGTGCTTTCTGACTGCACCAGTGCAGCGTGACCATAGGATTGTGCACTAAATCCTGCAAGTATTTCTGCTGCATCTAAACGCTCAGGGAGAGAGTGGAAGAACACTCCCCTCTCACTGGTCCATTTCAGAATTTTTTCTTCCCCTGGAGAAAGAGGGAAGGTGGAGGTGTGCCAAGGAAGGATTACTGTGTAGGAAACTAGAGGCAATAGGAATGTAAAATGAGGACGTGCTAGGGGCAGCAAAGTGTGTGGAATGGAGAAATTGGAAACTCTGGAAGCATTGGAAACAATGCAGACCCAGGTGCCATTTCATTAGGGGAGGACAAAGATGAGTGGAGAGTTGGGATGGGCCACTCGTGTGTGTGTGTGTGTGTGTGTGTGTGTGTGTGTGTGTGTGTGTGTGAGAGAGATAATATAACTATATTGCAAGCTTATCAACCTAGATCAGGGGTGGGGAACCAATTTGCGATGGCGGCCCATTTTCCCATGGGGAAAATGTCCCGCGGGCCGTGTGCCCCTCCATCGCAAATGTGTACTCACACCCACCCACCGCTCTCTTTACCTCCCCCCCGCTCTCCTTACTTGTTTCAGGCGGCCGATTTACCCCCCCCCCGCGCAAATTTACCTCCCACCCACCCACCGCACCCACCCACCCACCGACTCGGTAAGCGCCCACCCCCATCGCTCTCACCTTCTCTTCTCTTCAGCTTCTCTTCAGCCGCCACCACCGCTGGCAGCGGCGGCCGCGCGCGCTCACCTCACCCGGCTCTATTCAAACCTTCCCGGCTGTTAGAGATATGCGCATAACAGCCGGGTTGAGAAGGAGTCGTGTGACCCCTTTTCAACCCGGCTGTTATGCGCATGTCTCTAACAGCCGGGAAGGTTTGTATAGAGCCGGGTGAGGTGAGCGCGCGCGGAGCCGCGCTCACCTCGCCCGACTCCTTTTCAAACCCTCCCGGCTGTTAGAGACATGCTCAGAACAGCCGGGTTGAGAAGGAGTCGCGCGACCCCTTTTCAACCCGGCTGTTATGCGCATGTCTCTAACAGCCGGGAGGGTTTGAATAGAGCCGGGTGAGGTGAGCGCGGCCTCCGGTCCGAGCCTGCGCGGGCCGGACCAAATGGAATCGGGTCCAGGCTCGCGCGGGCTGGACCGGATCGCCGCAGGGGCCGGATCTGGCCCGCGGGCCGCCAGTTCCCCACCCTTGACCTAGATCAAGCAGTTTCGCTTTCAATATGCTACGGGATTTGTGTCTTGGGCTGCATATTTTGTTGTACTTCCATGTAAGAGTCCAATAAGACAGTATATTAAACTACTATTTCTTTAGCTATTTCTTTAGGGGGAAGATCAGGCACCCTTTCCTAGGTGCCATAGTCCTTATCCAGATCAGCCCCCCTCTTCTAAAGGAAAAGCAAGCAAAGGAGAGGCAAAGGAGAGACCATTTCTAGTTCAACGTGTTTCTTGTTTAGTACTATAGAAAGGCAAAATTGCTGCCTCTTCCTTAACATGTTTTTTTATTTTAATTCTAGAATCAAAGCGGATAGAACAGCAGACGGGCTTCACATTTGATAATAAAGGACTGGTCTCCACATTTAACTTTGGCAGTGCTCCAGGCAGCAACTGAAGGAAGAAGAAAACTTAGGGGA
Source organism: Plestiodon gilberti rubricaudatus (assembly GCA_026170595.1). NCBI lineage: Eukaryota > Metazoa > Chordata > Lepidosauria > Squamata > Scincidae > Plestiodon > Plestiodon gilberti. The sequence continues at coordinate 116,832,618 of JANXHW010000005.1, forward strand.
CTCTGCAGAATACTTCATTATTGCATTTTATGATAAAACATTTGTGACTTGTGTATGGGCAAGGGAAGGTAATCTACTACTGTGCAAGATTCCCCTTTGGGAAAAGCAGTGTTTGGCCCCCTTCCCTCTCATTAGGACACTCTTTCTAACCAGCTACTGTAATGTATAAATTCTTGTGGTATTTTTATAAGTTGTTGGACTGAAAAGAAAGGATTTTTTCCCTGCTCCTCTTGCTAAGGAATGGGGGAAGCCGCTGTGTGGAATTTGGATTGTTGCACTTCTCAGGTTTTTGCCATGTGAAATTGAAGGGGTCCTATGGATAACAGTGCCTTCTGTTGTATATGGATTACCTGAACAAAAGAATTTTGGAGTGCATTGATTTTCTTTTTCTTTTTTGGAAGGACATTTGTCGGCACTTCAATTTTTGCCTTTTCCATGTTCTTCTGTTCTCCTCCTCCTCTCATGATACCATAGTTGTATTGTGTCAGTCACTTTGCATCATAGGTTCCACAGCCCTGCCAGCTTCCCTTCGTTTGTCTGCGTTGAGGGTGACCTCGCTTAAGAGCTATCAAGAATATCCTTACGTTCACAACTGTTATCAGAAAGCAGATCTTCCTGTGAACAACAAATCCTTTAATGTTGGCCAAGTTTTTGAGGTCCTTCAGTGTCGCGGTTTTTATACCTTTTGACTTTGAGGGAACTCTTTCTATGTTGCCTTGGCCTACCATGGAATGCATAGCAAAGGATTCTGGGGCATATTCTGGGGTTCATGCTCTGACTATTTGGGACAGTGGTTGGGTCTGTTGGATCTCGCTGTTGCCATGTATGAACTATGTGTGTGACAACATGCCTGATGGGCCCCTGCGGTTGCACTTGCAGGGGAAGGTCAGTTGTGGTCGACAGTCTATATTTTCCAGGGGACTTTGCCTGCCATTGCTGACCTTCTCTTGGAGGAATCCTTGATCAGTTTCCGGAGGAACAAAAAGATTCCTCAGAATGCATTGAAAACCACTGCTTTAATGGAAATGAAGGCCGCGTAAGCCCTTCATAAAGCTAATGTGTAGAAGTTGCAGTGATCCTTCCAGCCTGTGCCTGGCAGATTCAGATCTAAAGCTAGATCAGTGCTGATATGGATTCCTTGATGTGTCAGTAATCGGATTGTGGAGTTTGTAAGTAGTTGTCAACTTTGTATTGTCATCACCTGGCAAGAATGGGATTGTACATTAGGATCCTGTGAACGCCTTTCGCCTGTGATGAGTGTCACTATCATTTTTCCAGCGATGTCGATGATGAGAACCTAGGCTTTAGCTTATTGGTGATAAATCCAGCTTTCTTCACTTGTCATATATCCAACAAATGAGTGATCATCTCATATTTTCTAGATCTAAAAGATCAGTCTCCTATAAGTTCAGAAATGAATTGGGTTTTTGTCTATGCCTCTCCACATATTGACAAAAGACACAAGTGTAGTGGTTTGTAGAAATGAACGGTGGGAAGGGTGTCCTAGTGTTTGGGGACTGCAATGAAGACTGATTTGGTTCCCTGGGGCACCAGTTGCTTATCCCAACCCACACCCTAATGCTGGAGTCTTCTGAGTTTCTCTAAATAGTCATCATTGAGGAGGTGTGATATTTGAGCCCCATCAATCCTGCATGCTTGAGGTCTGTATCTTGTGAGTTATTTGTATTTGTGTATGACCACTTGTACAAAACACATGTATATCGAGTTGATTATGAAGGGTATGTGCATATTACAGACCCAGCCTTTCCCTTTTAAATACGCAGAAGTGACAAGTAGGCAAGGACCATATCCGGGCATTTCAAAGGGAAGAGTACCAAATGCCTTGTGATGGGCCCCAACTGTTGGGGAGAAATTTGATCTACTCTGATGAGTGGTTTTCCTTTGTTAAACCTCAAGCAGAGGCTTAAGAACTAAGCAGTGATTATAACCTTATATCTTCTTCAGGAAGGAACCAGACCTATGCTGCGTGAGTGCGATGAGCAACCTGAAGGGGGTGACAGTGTTTGCTTAGTTAGGGGTGTGCTGGGCATTTTTTCAAAAATAGCCCTTCCTCTTTGGGCATGTCAAAAGTGGTCCCCTACATGTTCTTGTCACTTGTGACAATGTAGTGAAAGTTGATTCCATTTAAGGGCTTGAGTTAGGGCAGGGGTTCTCAATGTACTCAGCACAGCGTACCACCTACATGGCCGCTGCTGTGCCGAGTACCACTGGAAGTAAGTGGCGACCAGTGGCAATGACATCATCACTGCTTACGTCTGAGTTTTTGACCCAGTTTTCTGTGCAGGAGGATGGCGGACGCCGCCTTAGGCTGGTAAGAGGCTCCAGATGGGTGGGTGGGCTGATTTCTTTGCTCCCGAGAGGCTCCACCAAAGGCAGGAGCCTCTCAGGAGCGAAAACGCAGCACTAAAAGCACCACATTTTCACAGGGTTTTGGGTGTCAACAGCAGGGTTCAGGGGCCCCCGGCGGTCTGAGTATCACCAGAGGTACTGAGAAGTGCCACTGGTGGTACGCATACCACCGGTTGAGAACCCCTGAGTTAGGGCACCATTTCCTCGCACAGCTGAGTTTCTCTGGCTGAAAGATTAAACTTTGTTTGTCTTCTCTAATCATAAGATAGAGATGCTCCTAATACTGAATACTTTTGGACTGAGGAAGCCCTTGTCACTATAAACTGAGCTTCCTTGGAAAGCCCCTTGTGCCAAGGTACATAGAAAACCTTGGATCGACAACAGTGGGGGTTGCAGTCAAGACTTGCTCTTGTGGTTCGGGTTGGTTTTTATTTTGCATTGAAGCACCATAATTATTTAACTGTAATGAGGTTTCTTTTTGTGGTTGAAGGTGGTAGTTCTGTAACTTCCAAGCAACACAAGGCAGACTTGGGTTAAGCATGCACTCGACGGGGATTTCCAGCCAATCGCAGTGACCAGATGAGCATACCTTTCATGCTACCCCTGTTCACAAGGGTCTTTCACATTGACACTTTACAGTCTGAGGTACACCTCTAAAACCATAATGTATCAATTGGTCCAGACTCTCAGGAGTTAACATTTGCATAGCCCTCCACCCTATGATGAACTTGTGCCTCCATTAAACTTGTTTTGATCCTTTTGCTAATCCTGCCCTTTGTACTCCAAAGATATTTCCTCTTAAGACTTTAGCATGTTATAGTCCATTTCCTTTGTCTGTCTGGAATCTCTCTTGTCACAGAGTTGGTCTGGAGGAGTGTTGTTAAATGGTGTTAAACAAAAAATAGGCAATTGCCAGCTTTAACCCTCCCCTAGACTTTTGTGCCAATATGTCAGTAAAAGCAGTGCAACTTCAATCCTTTTGTATGTGTGCGTGAAGGGAATCTACTACTGAAATACTTCAAACTGTATTAGCATTTAGGCTGCCTCCACTTAGGGCTGATTTGAATTTTTTCTCTTTTGAACATTCTTTTAACCTTGATTGCCTTTCAGTATTGCGGCCAGCTCAATTCTAAATCGATGGAAGAGGAACAAAATGTGTATGTATTGTCTTGTTCTGAAGACCAGGAATTTCAGCAATTGTTAACGGCATTTCTTGTGTTTTGTGTCCAAATTGCCAAAAAGATGTACATCCAGTCTACATGTGCAGTAGAATCATGTGATGAAGCTTTTTATGGACTGTACCACATCTTATTCATACAGTCAATTCTCGTTATCTGCTTCCAGGTTTAGATTCCTGGAAAACTCAGAGGGTATGGAAACAGCAGTTACTGAATCATTGACCTGATTGGAAAAAATGGGGTTAGGTTCCCACGGACCCTCTTTGCTATACACTATGTGAACTTTATGAAGCTGAATCTTACCTTGAACTCTGGGCTGGGTGATAGTGAGGGCAGCTCAACATCTTGGTAAAACTTTCATTACCACTGCGCTTCGCTGTCACTGTTGAAATTGTAAACCAGAGTACAGAGTGTTGAAACAGTGTAAACCACTTGCTAATAAGCCGTGAGAACAACAGTTCAGTTAGCACTTAAGATTGTTCTAAGCTTCAGTCTCTGGGGCCAAAAACCACATCCAGCCATAAGAACATAAGAAGAGCCCTGCTGGATCAGGCCAAAGGCCCATCTAGTCCAGCTTCCTGTATCACACAGTGGCCCCACCAGATGCCTCAGGGAGCACAAGACAACAAGATACTTGTATCCTGTCGCCACTCCCTTGCACCTGGCACAAAGAAAACCTACTCCTACAACCAGGAGGTTGCTTATCCCAATCATGGCCTCCATGAATCTGTCCAATCCCCTTTTAAAGGCATCCAGGCCAGGTGCCATCACCACATCCTGTGGCAAGGAGTTCCACAGATGAATTACACGCTGGGTAAAGAAATATTTTCTTTTGTCTGTTTTAATACTCCCTCTGCTTTGTTTTACTTAAAATTCAGTCCAGTTAAGAGTTCTGGAGAGCTTGAAAAGTTTGCTCCTAATAAAGGCATTACCAGATTGTGTGTTTAGTTCTCCCTACCCCCAATGGACGATTTTTAGTATTTAACTAAAATATTTCACGTGGAGCCTTGCGTCTGAGAGACGGTGAATGGGGCAATGTAACACTTTTATTTTCACGGATAAGCAAATCTGTGGGAACAGAGTGCATGTATAGCGAGGATTGACTGTATTTGAATTCTCCTGCCCCAAGTCCTCCCTCCATTTAGAAAATGAGCATGTTGGGGAGAAAAAAATCTAGACTAGGCTTAGCATTCATATGCTATTTTTTATTTATATATAAAGTTTTTAAAAACTAGCTTTTAAAAAATTTATATAGAAATAAATGATAGCATTAAAATAGCATATGAATGCTAAGGCTAGCCTCATATAATTAAATAAAAATACACTGCATAATATGTGGAGAATTTCAGGGCAAAAACATTTGAATGTGTACTCTCTTCCTGGCAGTATGTGATGTCTAGGAAGTGCTATGACTCAGGATTCTGCTGCATGTATGTATTAACACATGTGCCCACACTCACAAAATACATAGGCACTGTCAAGGATCCTGAAGCAGCTCACTAATAATATGTTGCCTTCCCCCCCCCCCCAACGTAGCAATGTCTCGCATATTTGCCTGCATTTTGTGTTATGACAGTTAGGACCTGAGAGAAGACTTCCTTCATTTTAAATTTTAATATGGAAAGTGGTCCTTTGGAAATTCAGATGTGGAGATGGTTCTCACATACTTTGTTGCTTGATGGCTGCACCCTCACGTGGTGACTTGCATGGCCGACCCAGGTACACCACCACAGATGGAACTTTCATATTGCCTTCTGCCACCTCAAGCACAGTGCTATTCGATGGAGTCAGTTCACCCCATCACCTGCTGGTTATCAAGTGTACCATCGTTGAGTGTGGATAAACCACATGCATGTTTGAACCAGGCCTTGAAGAGATAGAGAGAAGTCCTCAAGGTCTCAACAACTGGTGCCAACTTCTACTAAACTGTGATAGTGACTGTGGACATTTTAGGGTCTTACACATGAAGTAGAGCTTGTATTGCTTAATCTGCTGCTGGTACTGTAAACATCTAGGTAAATATTTCTGTGCCCTGTCAAATGTCTTTGTTGTTCTGAACAAAAAAATGGTTGCCAAATGACATAGTTTCCATTCCCCCCTCCCCTTCTGATGGTTGGAAGACCTATTGCCACTAAATAAACTCATTAAACCAACTAGCTCCTATGGGGAGAGAAAATGATGCAGAAAAAAGAAAAATGACCTGCTAAGTTTTTTAAATATGGCTGTTGTATGTTTGCAGAGCATAGGCAAACATGTGCAGCAAAACATTTCTTGATCAGGGGTCTGAAATGGTATGCATGTGTTTGCTCATAGAGTTGTAACAACCTGATTAACAACTGCTGAGTGAATAGAGACTATTTAAGGAGTGGCTGCAATGTAACCGCAATGTGACCAAGTATACAGCTCCCAGTAGTGCCTGTAAGCTGGTCCCTGAGGATGCAAGATATGAACTCTAGCGAAACGTTGGAAAAGGCTTTGCCTGTTTCTGTTTTTTGTTTTAATGAACGACCAGCAGAGTCAGGAAAGCTGGTTTTTAATTCAACCTAAGATTCTGGTTTTTTGTTTTCTACCGCCCCAGAGAGTAGGACTAGATCTAGTGGATTTACACTGCTGGAGGGGTGATTCTGGTTGAATACCAGGATAAATCTAAGAAGTTAGTCTAAGATACTTATTCAGGATTCTTCTTGGATTATTTGGACCGAAGCAGTTCTTGCACCCTGGTTTCCCGTGTCCAACCCTAATATGTCAGCTGCTGTACCACAGTGGCTCTTTGGTGAAGGCAATGTTTTTCTATCGGGTGCTTAGCAATACACTAGTGAGCTTCAGTGTAGGATTTAATCACCCTTGTGCCAATCTGAGCAAGTTCTGACATTAGACTTCGCAGCCTTGGCATGATGCTTCTGAGTGGTTGCTATATCTGCAAACAAGTGAAAGCTGTTTACCTGAATGGATCAAGTATTCCATTATTCCTAGGACTGGCCAGTGACCTGCCGCAGCAGTCCTAGATCCTTCTGCTGTTCCTCACATAGACCACAAGTCAGTTGTTGTATAGAAGGCCCATTTTAATTACCACACGTTCTATCTTAGCTGCAGGAATCATCCCAGGTCTCATTCTATGGAAGCAAACGTTTTGCACTAGAAATACTCAGTTACAAGTCCAAGGACTATCTTTTTTTCTGCATGCGCTTGCTTACAGCATCTTCTCGCCATAGTTCTCCTTTCTCTTGTCCTCCTAGTTCAGAGTGTGTTGGACTTTGTGAGTTAAGTTTTGTTCTCTTCTACCTCTTGATGTTGCGTTTATACTCCATCTCGCTGTACTGGCACCCAGAGCAATAAATAAAATTCTGGAGTTCTTCATAACAACGAAGGGTGCTGGAATTGAGGTTCCTTTATATGGTGGAGTCAGCGTCCTTTTCTCTTTGAAACCCCCCTATTGGTGCCTTGACAGAGAATTTTCCAAGAAGCAAGCAGATCATAGCAATGAGCAGAATTCCAAATGTCACGTGACCAGCTATTTATCAGGCCTCAGCAGGACTTGCGAAGTGGCACCAACATTAAGATAATCTCTTCTCTGTATCAACTAATGTTAAAACTTACATGTATTTTAAAATGGGAAATGGGTACAAGGAAGAAGACAAGAATAGAGCCGAACAGTACTGAGACAAAGGCTTATTCGTCTCTCCTGGGATTTCCTTCCATTGTATCGTGTGCTCCTTATGGCCTACACGCATGATCTTAGGCAGAGATGTTCTTGGCCAATGCTGTTAATTTTAGAGGAGCATATTTGGGTTTGGCCAGTATTGATTATCATGTGGTGGTGGAAGCACAAATGGACCACTATTGAGTGAACTCATGTTGGCGTCATGCGTCAGAACTGTATGAAGAGGAAGTAAATTCCATTGATTCGGTCATCCATAGTTCCTCATTAAGTTTGGACCTTTATAAACCCCCTGGTTCAAACTCTGAAGTCCTTGACATCCTCATGACAAGAGTTCAAGCCCGTTTTATGTAAAATAAATGACTCGCAGTGTTAGGAAAGTGATACTCCATTGCTTCAGCAGAATGTACTTCTGCCTATACATATATATCTTCTGCTTGGGGCAGAAGATGAAGTCTGACACCAAGTATAAGGCAAGAACCCAGTCCTGGCAAAGTGGGCATCTGAACACCACCAATAGCCACTAGCAGAGCCAAGGAGAGAGAAAAGATTCTGCATCTGAATGGATAGAACAGAATAATTTGTTGTTGTTGTTGTTCAGTCGTTAAGTCGTGTCCGACCCTTCGTGATCCCATGAACCATATCCCGCCAGGCCTTCCTGTCCTCCACTATCTTCCTGAGTTCGCTCATTTTCATGTTCGTTGCATCGGTGATGCTGTCTAACCATCTCATCCTTGGCCTTCCCCTTCTCCTTTTGCCTTCAATCTTTCCCAGCATCAGAGTCTTCTCCAGAGAGTCCTCTCTTCGCATTAGGTGGCCAAAGTATTTGAGTTTCAGCCTTAGTACCTGTCCTTCCAGGGAACAGTCAGGGTTGATTTCATTTAGAATTGACTGATTTGATCTCCTAGCAGTCCAAGGGACTCTCAGGAGTCTTCTCCAGCACCACAGTTCAAAAGCATCTATTCTTCGGCGCTCAGCCTTCCTTATGGTCCAACTCTCGCAACCATACATTGCTACTGGGAACACCATCGCCCTGACTATACGAACTTTTGTTGGCATGGTGATATCTCTGCTTTTTATTATGCTGTCTAAGTTTGCCATAGCTTTCCTTCCAAGGAGTAAGCGTCTTTTAATTTCATGGCTGCTGTCTCCGTCTGCAGTGATCTTGGAGCCCAGAAAAGTAAAATCTGTTACTGCTTCCATTTCTGCCCCTTCTATTTGCCAGGAATTGATGGGACCCGATGCCATGATCTTAGTTTTATTAATGTTGAGTTTCAAGCCAACTTTTGCACTCTCCTCTTTCACCCTCATCAAGAGGCTCTTCAGTTCTTCTTCACTTTCTGCCATTAGGGTGGTATCGTCCGCATATCTGAGGTTGTTGATATTTCTCCCGGCAATCTTTATTCCGGCTTGTGATTCATTCAGCCCTGCATTTCTCATAATGTACTCTGCATATAAGTTAAATAAGCAGGGTGACAATATACAGCCTTGCCGTACTCCCTTCCCAATTTTGAACCAGTCGGTTGTTCCATGGCCGGTTCGAACTGTTGCTTCTTGACCCGCATACAGGTTTCTCAGGAGACAGGTAAGGTGGTCTGGTACCCCCATCTCTTTAAGAATTTGCCACAGTTTGTTGTGATCCACACAATCAAAGGCTTTTGCGTAGTCAATGAAGCAGAAGTAGGTGTTTTTTTGGAACTCTCGTGCTTTCTCCATGATCCAGCGCATGTTGGCAATTTGATCTCTAGTTCCTCTGCCTCTTCGAAACCCAGCTTGTACGTCCGGTAGTTCTCGGTCCACGTACTGCTGCAGCCTAGCTTGTAGGATTTTGAGCATAACCTTGCTAGCATGTGAAATGAGTGCAATTGTACGGTAGTTTGAACACTCTTTGGCACTGCCCTTCTTTGGAATTGGAACGTAAACTGACCTTTTCCAATCCTTTGGCCACTGCTGAGTTTTCCAAATTTGTTGGCATATTGAGTGCAGCACTTTCACAGCATCATCATTTAGGATTTTAAGTAGCTCAGCTGGGATATTATCATCTCCGCTAGCTTTGTTGTTAGTAATGCTACCTAAGGCCCACTTGACTTCACTCTCTAGGATGTCCGGCTCTGGGTCAGTGACCACACCAGCGTGGTCATCAGGAACATTAAGATCTTTCTTGTATAGTTCTTCTGTGTATTCTTGCCATCTCTTCTTAATCTCTTCTGCTTCTGTTAGGTCCTTGCCTTTTTTATCCTTTATCATGCCCATCTTTGCACAAAACGTTCCCTTGATATCTCCAATTTTCTTGAAGAGATCTCTAGTCCTCCCCATTCTGTTGTTTTCCTCGATTTCCTTGCACTGTTCATTTAAGAAGGCCTTCTTATCTCTCCTTGCTATTCTCTGGAACTCTGCATTCAGTTGTTTATATCTTTCCCTTTCACCCTTGCTTTTTGCATTCCTTCTTTCCACAGCTATTTGTAAAGCCTCATCTGACAGCCACTTTGCTTTCTTGCATTTCTTTTTCTTTGGGATGGTTTTAGTTGCTGCCTCCTGTACAATGTTACGAACTTCCGTCCATAGTTCTTCAGGCACTCTGTCTACCAGGTCTAATGCCCTAAATCTATTCTTCACCTCCACTGTATACTCATAAGGGATATGGTTTAGGTCATATCTGACTGGTCTAGTGGTGTTCCCTACATTCTTCAGTTTAAGCCTGAATTTTGCAATAAGAAGCTCATGATCTGAGCCACAGTCAGCTCCAGGTCTTGTTTTTACTGATTGTATAGAGCTTCTCCATCTTTGGTTGCAAAGCACATAATCTATCTGGTTTCGGTATTGACCATCTGGTGATGTCCATGTGTAGAGTCGCCTCTTGTGTTGTTGGAAAAGAGTGTTTGCTATGACCAGCGTGTTCTCTTGACAGAACTCCGTTAGCCTTTGCCCTGCTTCATTTTGCGCTCCAAGGCCAAACTTGCCTGTTGTTCCGTTTATTTCTTGATTTCCTACTTTAGCATTCCAGTCTCCTATGATGTAAAGGACATCTTTTTTGGGTGCTAGTTCTAGAAGGTGTTGTAGGTCTTCATAGAACCGGTCAACTTCATCTTCTTCGGCATCAGTGGTTGGGGCATACACTTGGATTACTGTAATGTTGAATGGTTTGCCTTGGATTCGAACTGAAATCATTCTGTCGTTTTTGAGGTTGCACCCCAGTACTGCCTTTCCCACTCTTTTATTAACTATGAGGGCTACTCCATTTCTTCTAAGGGATTCATGCCCACAGTAGTAGATATGATGGTCACCTGACTTAAATTCGCCCATGCCCGTCCATTTTAGTTCGCTGATTCCCAAGATGTCAATGTTCAATCTTATCATCTCATTTTTGACCACATCCAGCTTGCCTTGATTCATAGACCTCACATTCCATGTTCCTAAGCAGTATTGCTCCTTGCAGCATTGGATTTTCCTTTCAACCTCAGACACATCCACAGCTGGACGTCCTATTGGCTTTGGCCCAGCCGCTTCACTCTTTCTGGGTCTACTTGGAATAGTCCTCCGCTCTTCCTCAGTAGCATATTGGACACCTTCCGACCTGAGGGGCTCATCTTCCGGCGTCATATCTTTTAGCCTTTTGGTACTGTTCATGGGATTTTCTTGGCAAGGTTACTGGAGTGGGTTGCCATTTCCTTCTCCAGTGGATCACTTTTAGTCAGAACTCTCTGCTACGACCTGTCCGTCTTGGGTGTCCCTGCACGGCATAGCTCATGGCTTCATTGAGTTACGCAAGCCCCTTCGCCACGACAAGGCAATGATCCATGAAGGAGAACAGAATAATTCATTCATACTAATTGTCCTGGGCAAAGTGTAACAGGCTGTGGCAGTGCCCCTCTAGCAAAAAGCAAGTTGTCCCTTGGAACTGCATAACCAGCTGTTTAGTGAAGTGTTTTAGCACTTGCGATACAATTTCATCTCTCATCCCAGTACACAGTTCATCCCTGGTCATGCTTCAGCTCTCGAGAAGCTATATCTGCCATGGCAAGATGGTTGCAGCTCTGTAGATCAAGTGACTGGCAGCCCAGCCAACTATAATTTCTAGGACCAGAGATTCTTGTTTTCCCAACCATTAAATTATAGTGGAAGAGACTACTATATTTTGTGGCTTGTCTCTTTTTGATGTGATGTGTATTTCCTATGAAAGGGCAGCTCCCTTTTTTCTGGTACCCTTCTTAGAACCTCACCAATTTCATTATTATTGCTGCTATTAAACACTTAAAAAGTGGCTCAGTTCTCACAAGGATCATGCTGCTGTGGTTATTGTACAAATATTCAAGGCTACGTTAAATCTTGTGGTAAATATTAAGGCCTTGTCACCATAAACTCTCCAGTTTTGCTTTTCTGGCTGAAAAATGTGATTCAGTGGGATATAAATATTACCAGAAAATAAATATTACCAGAAATATTACCAGGTTGCTTATGGACCTTTCCTCCATGAATCTATCCAAACCCCTTTTAAAGGCATCTAGGCCAGGTGCCATCACCACATCCTGTGGCAAGGAGTTCCACGGATGAATTACACTCTAGGTAAATAAATATTTTCTTTTGTCCGTTCTAACCCTCCCTCCACTCAATTTTAGTGGATGTCCCCTGGTTCTGGTGTTGTGCGAGAGGGAGAAGAATTTCCCTCTTTGTCAGTTTTGTCAGAAAACTTTGTCAGTTAAAAAAAAAATCCTGTTAAGTGCTATTGTTTCCCCTGCCTGCGGCACCATTCTGCATTAGTCACATAGGTGAACTTGTTGCCCAATTAGGGAGCACATAGTGAATGAGATGATGTCAACAAGACTACCCAATCTCTCAGAGTTGGCTGTGTAATGATGCCCCTTGGGGCAAGTGAGAACAATTGTGAATTAAAGCGACGCAGGGCAATCTATGTGAGCAGGAAAATGTTTTTGCAAGGAATGCCCCCCCCCCCGAAAAAACCAATTGAAATGGAGAGGTGCTCTTCAATACCGTTGAATCGAAAACATCTAGAAAAGCAATTTGTGCCAAGTGCCAGACCAGGCTGCAGTGTAGTGGTCCAGTTTGGATGAGGAATAGAGGGTCAGAGGCAGGAGATGCAGTCAAGAATGGGTCATTTTAGAGATTTCTGCAGCAGCCCCTCTACTGAAATGGATGGTATTGGCGTTCCTGCGGTAGAGGCTCGACAGTAAGTTGCGCCCCGGCCTAATACCGTGTTCACGAACTGGAGCGAGGAGGCCCCGCCCCTCGCCGTCAGAGCCATTTCATGCAGCGAAGCCGAACGGGCAGGGTCTCCTGCCCGTTCGGCTTCGCTGCGCGGAATGGCTCCGACGGCGAGGGGCGGGGCCTCCTCGCTCCAGTTCGTGAACACGGTAGTAGGCCGGGGCGCGACTTACTGTTGAGCCCCTACCGCAGGAACGCCACTGGGGTCCACATATGTTAAAACTGAGGCTATACCGTTAACAATATCCACAGATATGTATATGGAGTATGATGGCACGGAAATATAAATTTGATCCTTACCAAATTAACACTGTGGGCTAATGCAGAATTGAAGATTGGGAAGGATGCCTTAGAGCAGTGGTTCCCAAACTGGGAGGCGTGGCTCCCAGGGGAGCCACGAAAACCAGCCAGGGGAGCCGCGGAGTACCATGGAATTATCTCAGAAAACAGTGCAATGCCAATTGGCGGGCATCAACCTCATGTAATGGGGAGCCGCAGCCAATGGTCGCCAATGGTCAAAGGAGCTACAGGTCAAAAAAGTTTGGGAAAAACTGCCTTAGACTGATAGGGCAATTTTCACAGTTCAACTTATTGGCCAAGATCAAGAGTTCTTTTTGTTTTTAAGGTTAAGAGTTAAATATGAATGGCCTTCATTGGTGGAATTCCTCCACCCCAAGTTGCGATTTGCCCTGTTAGTGAAAACCTGTGGGCACCCCCAAGTTTCCTCTAGCAAGGCAAATAGCAGTTTTGGGGTGTGTTGTGATTCTAATCAGGGAATCAATGTGGGGGAGGAAGCGTTAAACCCCCTCCTCTTGTGTGCCATGGCCCCAATCCAGATCAGAAGAAAAAGCTTGCAGCATTCTAATCATGGAAGTCCACGGAATGTGTACAGTAGTTTGGCCCCCTGAGCCACAGAATGCCTGGTGACCCTGCTTGGTGTGGGTGGACACCGTGTCTTTCAGGGAAGTTTGTCTGCCATTCCTGACTGCTAAACTTCCCCAGAACTCAGTTTGGAAACTGCCAACACACACAATTAAATACATTGGTTTGAACATGGCTGTTTCACAGGATAAACATATGGACTGGTCAAATGAAGCTGCCTTGGTCTGAGTCAGACCATTGAGCCATGCAGCTCAGTGCTCTTTGGCAGCAGACACAGAGGGGTCCTTTAGATATGCTGACAGACAGGGACTACTCCGTGCAAACCACATGTCTACCGCTGAGCTATATGGCCCCTCTTTCCACTATGGCACTACAGCGGGGATCCCCCATCCACTTATATGACACATGAGGACTCCGTGTTGTTTTGCGAGGCATTGGAGAGCATTTATTAAAGGCTTGTGTTAAAATGAGGGGGGAAAAACAAGCTCCTTCTGCACAAGGTCAGAAATGGCTTTTCGTTCTGTGGATGATATTTTCTAGGCAACTGAAACCCTGCTGCTGAGAGAGATTTATCATTAGCACCCTCTTGTCGGCTATTATCACGAAACTGCAGCAAAAAGGGAGAAATCCCACTGGTTCTGGGAGTCTGGCAATGTTACTTAGACTAAAGTTACTTTTATGATATTCAGGTGTTGGCTCTGCTCATGATTAGCAACCTGGAAAATAGACTTTGTTAGCATGTGTCTGAGCTGTTTATTCAGCGACCAAATCTGATCATATTGCTGGCTGGGGTTTTGCTAATGTTTTGGATAAATCAATTCCTTCTTCATTTAGGGCTGCCACATTTAATCAATTAATCAGTTAGATTAATCTGTTCAAAAAACAAATGTGCTTGGATAAAATGGTGCCCCTGATTCATTGGGCAGTAGTTTGTTTTTTTAATCTACTTTTTATAAATGCAAGTATTTATAAAAAATTGCTTGTGAGAAGCATAGTCTTAAGGCTGCAATTTTAAATCCACTTACTAGATGGTAAATTCCACCGGACTTAGCAATGCTGATGCTTTTGTAAAAATGCATAGGATTGCACGGCACAAGAGCCATTCCAATTTCGTATCACATCGGGGGAATGCCTCTCCTGAGAGGATGTCTGCTATGATATATAGTGTTAGTGAAATTGTAGGCCCAGAATAGAATGGTACTGTATTGTGATCCTGAACTTGCACATTTAACAGTATTTAACAGTATTTAATTAACACTTAGGCTTATATTGGTTCATATATGCATAAAGTATATATGATGTGTTGTATATATAATTCTTTACTAATGGTGTGGATTTTAGAATTTGCTGCTTGTCAGCATGCATCATCATCATCCAAAAAAGTAGGCTTCTTGCTTCAGAAATGTTCTATCCATATGCAAATCAATTAATTAACTAAGAGCCCAATCCTATACTTACCTCCCACTGGCAGCGCTCCTCTTCCACTGGCGCTGACTGCCATAAAGCAGTAAACCGTAAAAGGCATTCCGGCAACGCACTACTCAGTGCACTGCCAGCAAGATGAACACGGGCGGGAAGGCCTGTGCTTTCCCACTGGTGCCATTGGATGCCCCAGGCAGGACCCTCAAAATCTCTTTCCACCTTCAGAGAATACTTTCCACATTGACTTGTACACCACAAAGTTCCTGCACAATGCAGCGGATTCTGGGACATAAAGTGCACAGTGCAGGGCGCTGGTCAGGCCCATTTGGCCTCTCCCATGCACTAAGAGAAATATAAATGGACAATTTAGATTTCATTGCAGGAATGTGCTATGTAATAGGACTTAATTACAACAATGACTTATTTAAAGAATCTTGGGATGAATCCCATTCCAGAGAGGCTTTTCTATTATAAATGGCATGCTCCACACATTGTCTGTCTAATTAGTGAAAAGAAATCTGAGGACATGCAGTAAGTAAGCGTCTCTTGGCAGGCTGTTAGGTGCGTGTGCTGTGTGGGTGCATGTGTGTGTGTGTGTATAAACTGAGTATTGACAGGCAAGCAAAGAAGGAAACTGGTTTGGCTTTTCTTGGATGCTCCACCTGCCTTTTGATTTACAAATGAGTTGGGAATGAAGTGTCTCCTCTGCCCAGCCTCCCACCCACCCCTGCCATAACAGATGCTTTGGTTCGGTGTCTCTATGCACCCAGTCCTTCATCAATATTCATTAGCAGCCTGGAGTCAGAACGCACATCGGTAAACAGGAGCAGCTGGATGGCTGAGAGTCAAGGCCAATGTGGGCCGCTGTGCCAACTCTTTTGGCACACCAAGTTGCCCTTGGGAATATGGCAGGAAATCTTCTGCTTTACTGGTATAACTCATGGCAGCCCTCGGCTAGGTGAAGGCTGCGATAGGCTGGTGTCTGGAGAGATTAGAGGAAGGGGTGAATTGATGAGCTAAAGCCCAACCTGCATGCATGACAGATGTGATCACATGTTCCTTCAGGTAGAGGATATGTTATTGATGTTGCTGTGCGTGTGTGCGCGTGCGTGTAACATATCTACATGAAGAGTTACTGTGATGTAACAACTCAGGCACTTGAATTAAAGGCACTTGAATTAAACTTGTTTAGGACTGCAGTGGCTTAGTAGTTAAGACGCTGAACCAGAAGGTAGGCAGGACAGCAGTTCGAGACCCAAGCACCGCGTGACAGAGTGAGTTACTGTCTTCGGTCCCAGCTCCTGCTAACCTAGCAGTTCGAAAGCAAGAAATTGCAAGTAGATTAATAGGTACTACCTTGGCTCTTCAGCTTTGAAACGGAGATGAGCACCGCCCCTAGAGTCAGACACAACTGGCTTTCGAGTGTGAGGAACTTTTACCTTATACCTTTTTTAACAACACAGGCACTTGAATTAAAAATTCACATCAATTTATGCCTGTCATGGCTTCCAGCAAAGAATTCTGGGAACTGTAGTTTGGTGAGAGTGCTGAACATTCCCTGGGAGATCCCATGACCCCTCCCCCGTGCAGAATTACAATTTCTGGAGTTTCTTGGGATGCAGGAATGTCTGTTTAAATTTAAGCCTGTAATGTGTAGTGCAGTATGAGCCAGTATGAACCAGGAAATCCCCAGTTCAAATCTCACCTAAGTCATAAACTCTCTAGGTAGCAAGGGACTATTGTCTCAGACTCAGCTGACCCTATATTATGGGGAAATACATTATGTAATATGGGGGGTCTATGTAATAAAGTCTGGTCTACCTTACTGGGAAGGTATATGTATTACTGAGATAAGGTATACCATATGTATTTTAAACAAATTGCAGATATTCAGGACAAGTACTATGCAATATACATGCATGCTAAATAAGAGTAGTTGCTGTGATAGCACCAATCACCTACAAGAGGTGAAAAGGAGAGATGGGTCCAGACTGATTAAAAGGTGATCAGAACTGACAGTAGTGATAATCAGTTTGGTGGTGTGTGTGCAACAGCAGGCATTCAGATTCCTGCTGAGTTCCTAGTTCCCTGAATTTGGACCTGAAATGTGTACATCATATGCAAGAAGAGAAAAAAAAAAAAAACACCTATAATTCACACTTCCTTTTTTAAGTTACAACAATTAAATGTATTAATATTGCAAAGAAAAAAGCATAAAGCACAGCTAATCAGATCCAAATATTCCAGTTCCAGATGGGAAACACATACTTCAGTTGATGTATAGTGTACATTCCTTACTGCTTGATATTATAACAATGGCCTCTGGTTGGCTGTCGGCTTAACCAGAGCAAGCAACGCCTACACTTTTTTTTTCTTGAGTCAGTTGGGTACTGTTCAAATCAAATGCTATTTTGAATGCATGTCGAGAAGGAGCAAGATTGGGCCCACTTGCAGCCACTGGCCCTGACCCCAGACTCTATGTGCATTCAGAGTACGGTTTGGAAGAGCCTCTGCATGTATGTGCTGTATTCATACGGTATTAGCTCAGGACAATTAGGAGCTCACGAATAGACAACCTGATCTCATGGACAGAGCCGACATGTGTACAGTTTGCACGTGTGTAGGCTTTTTCGGATATTACTCTGAATGTGTGTCTGCAGGTGGGCACAATCCTACACCTCCCCCTATATTATACATTCATAGTAACATCTGAACAGTCCTCTTGTCTTTCCTGATTCAGGACTTATTTTCTGCTGTTTAACAAATGGCCAATGAAATATACATTAAGGCATCTTGCAATCATCATACAAGTAAAACTGTTTTAACAAAGCTCAATAAGCTTACAAGTCTCCTGATAAATGCAACATTTCATTGGTTTTCTTGCAGCGCAATCCTATGCCCGTCTACTCAGAAGTAGGCCCCATTGAGTTCAATGGGACTTACTCCCAGGTAAGTCTGTAAAGGTTTGCAGCCTTAGGCTGGTGTGTAAGTACTATATATACCTGGCAGTAAGTCCTATTAAACTCAATGAGACTTGCTTCTGACTTGACATGCATAAAGCTAGCCACCTAAGTTATTTTCCAAAATACATAATCGCTACTTTTGACCAAGGTCGCTTTTAAGACCTTTACAAGAACCAATTTATTTCATTATTATAGTTTTATATATCTGAAACAATTTCCGTGATGTTGCAAGACACTACTGCATTGTCATCCGTTTTCTCTGATTAAAGCCAAATGAGAATAGAGACCTTCTGGGGAAAGAACAAAGAGCCAAAGAATGTCAGACATCAGACATCACGCTGTAAACATGTACTCCATCTTGACCTATGTGGTTTACACCAATTCACATCAGGATCTAATAAGTTATATTATATAGATTTTTTAAAAGACAATGTATTATTTTTATTTTCTTCTATAGAAAACTCACCCTTCTCATCATGATACTCACCACATTACCAGAGCAAATAAAAAAGTTTGTTTATTTAAAACATTTATACCCTGCCTTTCCAAAGGCTCAAGGTGGCTTACAATACTTGATAAACAGATAAAATACAAAATTAAAATTCAAAGAATTAAACATTTAAAAGTTGCACTATTGGAAGAATAAAGAAGCATTTTGGCTTGAAAGTATGCAATTAAAAATAAATCTATCGATATAGATAGTTATAGATTCTCTCGTTCGTGTGTGTGTGTGTGTGTGTGTGTGTGTGTGTGTGTGTGTGTGTGTGTGTGTGTGTGTGTGTGTGTGTATTCTTTATAGCTTTAGGCTGTAATAGCTTTATTTATTGTGTGTGTATAGCTTTAGGATGCAATCCTATGCACTCCTGGGAGTAAGAGCCATTAAATTAAATGGGGCTTTCTTCTAAGTATACATGCATAGGATTGCATAGTTATTTAAGATATTGGTAGGATGAATGATTGAGAGTCCCTTGGACTGCTAGGAGATCAAATCAGTCAATCCTAAATGAAATCAACCCTGACTGTTCCCTGGAAGGACAGGTACTGAGGCTGAAGCTCAAATATTTTGGCCACCTAATGCGAAGAGAGGACTCTCTGGAGAAGACTCTGATGCTGGGAAAGATTGAAGGCAAAAGGAGAAGGGGAAGGCAAAGGATGAGATGGTTAGACAGCATCACCGATGCAACGAACATGAAAATGAGCGAACTCAGGAAGATAGTGGAGGACAGGAAGGCCTGGCGGGATATGGTTCATGGGATCACGAAGGGTCGGACACGACTTAACAACAGGATGAATTTTTAGAATGAATTCAAAGCAGTGGTGAATTCAGGCTGGGACTACTGTGTTGTATGGCTTTTGTGTGTGTATCTGTTGTACTGTGCCAAGAGGATCTGGGCTCTGTCCTTTTGCTGGGGGGCACACTGTGCATACCACAGCTTCTCCACTACTGCACCCTCTTTGCCATTGTTGCATCATGCCCCCCTACCGAGATCAGCTTGAAAGGTGGAGTCATCGTGCACAAGCCCCAGTCTTTCATCCATCCTCTCTGCCATGGTGGTGACATAATAACCTTTGTCACTTGAGCTTTAGTCTGATCATGTAATGTGGTTTGGAGGATAAGGACCATCACTCCTCTCTCTCCAGTGTGCTGCTTGCCTTGCCTTTGGTTCTTGAGGAACAATTGCAGTCTTGTGATCAGATCAAGTATGAAATTTTGATTGAATTTTTCAATCAGAGGGTTGCGCAGGCCTCCCTGAAGTCCCCCCAAGCCCCAGTAAGTAAGAAGATAGCATTTTGGGGTGCTTTTTGGAGATGTTCGATTCTAAGACGCACCCCATTTTTTGAAATGCTTAATTGGGAAAAAACATGCGTCTTAGAATCGAAGAAATACAGTATATAGTGCCATCCATGTGCATGGCACTTTACACAGAGTGGGAAAAACAGGTCCCTATCCTGAAAACTCATAATCTTAAAAGAACATATACTGTAAAATGAAACATTAGTTTAAATCTCTGGAAAAAGTATGTATACAGGAAATGACAGGCAGATGATGTTGTATGGCTTGATTCAGGATAGTAATGTATCCATAGCCTATGGAAAGGCCTCAGTAATAACCTTAAAAAGTCATTCACTCAACGTATAATGGACCTGTGTGCATATCTGATGAAACTTCTATGTTATTACACTAGGCTTGGAGATTTTTGAACTCCCCTCTTGGCCAGTAAACAGACCGGTTAACTGACATCACAGGCCTAAGTGTGCTTAACCTGGAACTCCCACAGTGCTCAATGGTCCTCACCCCCAGGTAAGTATAAATAGATTTCAGTACATGTCCAGCCCTGAATTCCACCCACATTTACTGGACTGCAACAAAACTGCCCAAAGTGTCTGGAGCATATGAGAAAGTAAATTGAAATACAGTATATACCCCCAAATGTAATTGTATATAATAAACAGATACACATGAGAAGGAAAATGAGGAGAGACAGGTGGAGTTTGGGACTGCATTACTCTGTAAACAAGGTATTTGCCTAGTAAGCATCTTTCAGATGGTCTGCTGGGTCTTTGCCAGTCATCACAGATATCTGGGTTTTTTTCTTCAGTCTTGCCGTAAAATGGAAACGTTAATCAAAACTTGCAATCCTATGCATTCTTCCTTGAGAATACGTCTGTTTTGAACTCAGTGAGAGAACTACTTCTGAGTAAACATGCAGAAGAATGAGAACTTTTAAGGGGCAAACTAGTTGTTACACTAACTGTGTTGTCGATACTGCTGACAACGGAAACCATGCATCTCATTTCCCTTTACTCCTCTGCAATGGTTAGTACAGCTCACCTCACGTTGTGATGTCACAACTAGACAGCATTTGCCCATAATATGAAACAGGAGTTAGGAAAAGCATGTGCTGTATAACATCTAGTTTGGCCCTCAAGTTCATAAGAATTTGTGTGGTAATTTTTTCCTGCTTTGACATGTAATCAACCACAGCCTAGCTCAAGATCCCTTGAGAGCACAGCAAACATCTCCGCAGGTCACATTTATGTTTAGACTACATCGTAAAAACCAGGTGGATTTCACGTGGTGCTTGGCAAATGTTCAGCACAGCTGAGAAGGCCTCTGGTGTATTCAAACTGGTTGTGGGATGGGGGAGGGAGGCGGCAGAATGCAGGCTTGCTGCTCCACCAACAAGGGGAAAATGCCTTTTGCCTTCTTCAGATTATTTATGCATCATAAAGTTTCCTTTGTGGAATAAATATTGCAACATTGCAAAGGGACTCAAACCAAACATCATCCAGTCAAATTGACTGCAGTGGGACATAGGGTTGCCAATGCTGACAGACTGAAGCTATTCCTGGAGATTTTTTTCCTCAGCATGAATGATGATATAATGTTGGAAATTCCTGTAGGCCCTGTTCACATCTCTAGAATTGCTTTCAGTTGTCACTTGGGGATTGATGCTGATTCCTGGAGGCTCCCAGCCAATCTTGGAGGGCTGGAAACCCTCCTGGAGCAAGAGATTTTGTCCCATCCCAAACTGAGGCTTGGTCTCTACACAAGCAGCAGAATGAGGTGGCAAAACCCTAAGTCAGTGTTTCCCAAACTTTTTTGAGCTGCGGTTCCCTCCTTGACCATTGGCAACTATTGGCTGTGGCTCCCCATTACATTATGTTGATGCCTGCCAAGTGGCATTGCACTGTTTTCCGAGAGGATTCCGTGGCACTCTGCGGCTCCCATAGGAGCTACGCCTCCCAGTTGGGAACCACTGCCCTAAGTGATGGAATGGATTCTGCCATCAGATTCTTGGTGGAGATCATATTTCTGAATGTTCCCTATAACATTTAAATATTTAAAACAAACAAAGCCAAACAAATCCCCATAAATAGATCCCAGTATAGCAGAAAGTGGGATGATCAAAACTCTTTCCTCATATTCTTGTTGTTGTTGTTTTTAATTAAAAAGGGTTTTGTTTTTTTTTGTAATGTGGGGATTGGAAGCATTAAAATGTGACACACCACTCCAGTCTGAAGTGGTGCAGTCCACTTATCACCTCAGGCTTTTACCACCTCATGTTGGTGTGCAGATGTGGCACCTTAAAGACTAAGATTTATTGTAGTGTAATCATTTGTAGGGAAGAGCCTCTTTCATCACAATTAGAACTGACCCAGGCTTTTAACAGCTGCACAACAAAGTCACGTATGATGAACCTTTTGTGTATCATTCCATCCATGCTGGGAAATGTCTCCCTAGTTAACTTCTGCTTATGTTGTGTTAAAAAGGCAGCCATCTTTTGTCCATAACAAAGGAGCAGCTCTGTCTAGAATTGCTCCGATGTCACAGGAGAGCTGGGTTTCAACTTCCCAATGTACAGTATTTGGAACCTCAAAGGCAGACAGAATGGGGTCCGCATGGGCTTGGGGTGGTGGCACTGGGAGAGAGGGGGCATTTCATTCTTTTTCCCCAGGCTGTTTTCCTAATTAGAATTTGCCCCCTCCTTCCCACAGCGGGTTAAACCGCTGAACCATAAGCTGTCGATCGAAAGGTCGGCAGTTCAATTCCCGCGACGGGGTGAGCGCTCATTGCTTGGCCAGCTCCTGCCAACTTAGCAGTTCCAAAGCATGTTAATGCGAGTAGATAAATAGGTACCGCTTGCGGGAAGGTAAACAGCGCTCCATGTTCCAGCCGCATGCTACGCGCTGCGGCAAGGAGAGTCACGCCGGCCACATGACCACGGAGGCGTCTTCGGACAACGCTGGCTCTTCGGCTTCGAAATGGGGATGAGCACCACACCCTAGAGTCGGACATGACTAGACTTAATTGTCAGGGGATACCTTCCCAAATAGCCTCACTGAGGGGAAAAACACACAGGGAGTGCCTCACTTTCCTCAGCCAGGTTATTAGGAGCTGCAGGAGGTGATTTTAAGAAGGAAAACAGCATGAGGGAAAAAAATTAAACATTCCCTCCTCTAACACCACTGCCCTGAGCCCACTTGCTGTGCCCTCAAGCTGCTTTTAATCTTGAAAAAAGATCCATTATGATCCAATTATGGAACTCCAGCAACATGTACTTTAGTCCTGAGGGTGCAGCAAAGTTGGCAATTTGTATACACCTTGTTTAAATTAGGCACATGGGTTTATAAATAAAATATTTTTTCCCAACATATAAGCAATACTTGGAATTCAATGGAAATAGGAGTTATGGGTTTCTTTTACTGGCCCTGCTCCTGTGTTTCGAAGAATAGTCTGATATGATTCTGAAGGCATTTATTTAGCAAGTGATGCTTTTTCAATGGAAATGAGTGTTGGGAAAAGACTCACCTGCTACATTTCTGTTTGTTAAGCTGTTCATGAACACACAAGATCAGAGCCACTAAAAAAAAGGTGACTTCTAGTGTAGCCTTTAGCTAACTGGCACAGGGGCAAGGAGATGGCTTCTGGTTTTATACTGCGTGTTGTGCTGGGTTTAGCATTTGTAGTTTTGCGTGTCTGTATTTGTATTGTTATGCCAATAAAGGTTACAAAACGAAACGAGGTGACTTCTATTTTCATTTAATTCATGACACTCATATATTGCAAAAATAATTTTAATTAACCCATGTGCTTACTTCAAATAAGGTGTATACAATTTTCAGAGAAATGGGAGGAA
Source organism: Plestiodon gilberti rubricaudatus (assembly GCA_026170595.1). Classification (NCBI taxonomy): domain Eukaryota; kingdom Metazoa; phylum Chordata; class Lepidosauria; order Squamata; family Scincidae; genus Plestiodon; species Plestiodon gilberti. The sequence goes on from JANXHW010000005.1 coordinate 116,855,953, forward strand.
ACAGGCATAGTATGTATACATTTTTTTTTAAAAAAAATCTCCATTCTCAAATATTCTTGCTAGAAATTCAGCCCTTAAACTTATTTAACCATAATAATTTAGTCATAGCTACATGTCTAATGATGTGTTTGTGTTCAGCAAGAATTATTTTATTAGTAACTCAGAATGCTCTATTACTAAATGGGGTCTCAGTTAAGTTTTTGTGGCTGACCTAATTCAAACCCTGCTCTTTGTTGCTTGCAGCTTAAATTCTTGTTTTGCCCCCTTGTCAGCTATTTTTCGGCTACTAAAAATATTGCTTATAAACCACAGCAGCTGAGGGGATGAAAGGCAGCTGTGAGAGAGTGAAACATTTACAGAGGCCACATTTAAACTCAAGAAAAAACCATTCCACTTATGGTTTTAATAGCACTTGTAAGAAATCCAGTGCTAAAAAAACAGGAGTTATTAACAGCGGGCCTGTTGACACATGGTCTGAGTTACTCCTCCATCTCTATTCACTTTCCAGCACCGCAGTGTGTCTGTTGGAAACCAGCATTAAAGTCATACAGTATCATGTAATCTCAGTCCACACACTTGTCAAACTGTTGTTTCCCATCCAGTAAGTCTAATGAGATCCCTTGTTTTGCTTGGCTAACCCCATGCAGTTTATCACTCACTGGCTGGAAGGGCAAAGCATCTACTTGATGCTAGGGGAAAATGCCCTATTTGAGGTGGCATTCAATCATTGGTGCAGGGTTTGGGGCTTTTGGGGGACACAACATAGCATTATATGGTCCCCGCTTCCCAAGTGGTGAGACAGTCCAGGAATATAGTGGAAGTGGAACTATTCCAGGTGCAACTACCTTGGGAGGAAAGATTAGCTTATGATGCCTGTAATATTTGATTTATTTACAAATATCCATGTTGAGCACAAGTAAAGGCAAGGAGTAAGTGCATGTCTACAAGACAGCAAGTCCACTACTACCTCATGTCATATCAGACCTCCAGAGAGAGGGATTCCTGCACTCCAAGGTACCGCCAGTCAGTTTTCACCTCAGACTCTCTTATTCAGCCTGCCTCTGGGCTGATTTGGACGATACTTACTTTGTCCAATTGGCTCCATGCGTTAAATAATGTGCGCGCACATAATATCTCCCCTTGCTTCCCGTGTTTCACTTGCAAATCTCCCTAATTTGGGGGGGGGGACTTCATTCAAACCACCACATTATACATGCTGCTAACTCCCCCCCCCCCCACGATTAGGGAGATTTCCAAGCAAGGTGGGTAAGCAAGGGTTGGAGCCAGGACGTGCACACATCATTTAACACAGGAGCCAGTCGAACCATGTAAAAGTACTGTATGGTCCAAACTGATCTGTCTCACCCAGAAGTTACAAAAACTGCAATTTATTTTATATTCACCCACCACATCAAACCCTTCCTCCCCCCACCCCCGCCAAAGCCACAGTACACCTCTTCCTGCTCTGGTGACTTTTCCAGGTTTCAGAGCTGTCTCCGTATATCTTCCAACCATTTGCTCCCATTTTAGAGACAGTGACTGACCTTTAAGAGACATTAATACAGGCAGTCCTATTATTAGGAATCTCAACTGGCTGACCTGTACAGTCACACCTTGAAGAAACTGACAAAATAGTCAAGGTCTTGGAACAAGATGTTCCTGGAGAAGTGTGGTCCCTGCTGAGAATAGTAGCCACCTTGTGAGTCTCTTCCTCTTTTACCTAGTGTTGTTGTTCAGTCGTTAAGTCGTGTCCGACCCTTCGTGATCCCATGAACCATATCCCGCCAGGCCTTCCTGTCCTCCACTATCTTCCTTCATTCTTTTACCTAGTAATGTATAGTAAACAAAATGCATGACTGTAAACAAAATAATAAACCACCTTTTCTCCTAATCCTATCTATGCCCTAACATACTTCAGAGACCTGCCCATCACCATTAGAGATATGGTGGGTGGGTTAAAAAACCAGGGTCTTTTGGGTGGTGACACCAAAACTGTGGAATGCCCTCACTGGGGAGATCCACCAAACTCCCTCTCTCTCCCCATGTTTAGACAGATGCTAAAAAGGTTACACATATAATTCACATTGTTTAATGTATGCTGGTTTGCTTGCTTCTTGTAATGTTTAATTCTTACTGTGTTGCTTCTATGGTTTTATAATATAATTATGAGCTTTGAATTGGCTACATTTCACATTTGTTTGATGTAACTGTTTTTAAGGATGACTCTGTTTGTTTGTTTTTTACAAATGTCAGTCCTTTGGATATTAAAAGGCATTTTTACCCAAGGGACTATATACGCATCAGGAGTTAAATGTGTACACCTGTGGGCTGGGAGGACATGGGTTTTAATTTTATAGAAAAGCGGGGTAAAACATTTATTTTTAACATTACCAACATAAATAATATATAAATAAATTATGATACATCATTGTGCTTTGAGTTTTCACTTCATTGTCTGCCACTTGTTGGGGTGGAAAAACTTGGAGCACAATTATTTCATGACACTCATTTTGTTTTACTGGCTGTTACTCTGGGGAGAGAGGAGGAGAAGTGAGAGCTGCTGTTTTTGGTGTTCAGCCACGTGGCTTCCATTATGGAAGGAGGTGGAATTAAATATTTTCAAATAAATACATTCACCTGTTTGAACCACAACCTTGTCAGAGAGCTATAAAGGTTGCAGGACAGGAGCCTTGCCAGAAAGAAAGGTGGCAGCCAACTACATTGGCTTAGCAGTTGGGCCAAGCCAGCTTTGGTTCTCTTGTTTTTCTCAAGTATTTATTGCAAATGTTATACGTTCTAGCCATTGTTCTGAATTCAGGAGAAGTCCCTCCTTATAAATGCAAATTCTAAAGGATTAATGGAAGTGAGTGGAATGCTTTCACATATCTTTAAAGTCTTAGAAGGGGCTGTTGGCTTTGGGTTTAATGATGTTTGAACAGTGCTTCCCACTTTCTACGTGACACAACTGAGTACATAGCACTGAAGTGACCCAGCTCTTCTGCTTGGTCTATATGTACCTAGAAGAGCCATACCAGTGGCTTCCTGGGCTGCAATGCTCAGTCTAGTACCTCATATAACCAGGTCAAAGGCCCTTAAGCATGCAAACTTGAAACATTTCCTCTTTCACTGATAAGCACCTGCAATGGCTTTGTCCTTTTTATTATTGGTAAAATGTAACACTCCAAGGAAAAGGCACAGTTTTACAGTCAGCTGTGTGGTCTTAGCAGTAGTAATCAGAACTGTGCAATTTTTGCAAGAATAATAATAATGAGGGGCCCCTAATGACACACTTTCAATGAGAGTGTGTGGTGGGATTGAAATGTACTGTGAAAACCAGACCTGAAACAACCATTAATCTTTCTGTAAATAGCCAGATAGGTACATAGATCAAACACATACAATTGAGTATCCAATTCTTCTTTATTAGCCATGGGTCGACACATATAATTTTGTGCTCTCGGTGCGTTTGTCTGAGCTGTCAGATCCTGGCGAGAGATGCAAAATGGATGCAGGATTCAATTCTTTCTCTGCAGTCACACAGCTGATAACCTTAAACCTTACAACACACAAGCAATTGCTTGCTTTGCATTCTGCTATTAGTCACTGATATACTGGTAACATGATTGCTATGACTGAAATCCTTTGGCAATTACAAGGGAATAAGGTCCCATTGAACTCTACAGATTTTTGAGCCTTGCTACGTGTAATACTCACGTTGTTATGTTTACTTCAGATTTTTTGCAGAGCCAACTTAACCGCGCTCACTAATTTTCTCTATCATGAATCTGGTTCCCAAAGTCCTCCTGCTTGACTGACTGATTTTGTGACAAGTTAAAGTACCGACTAGTCCATCGGTTAGCAGACCATCCTAATTGGCTGCCTAGATCCAAGACGAGAGATCAAATTGCCAACATGTGCTGGATCATGAAGAAAGCACGAGAGTTCCAAAAAAACACATCTACTTCTGCTTCATTGACTACGCAAAAGCCTTTGATTGTGTGGATCACAACAAACTGTGGCAAATTCTTAAAGAGATGGGGGTACCAGACCACCTTACCTGTCTCCTGAGAAACCTGTATGCGGGTCAAGAAGCAACAGTTCGGACCGGCCATGGAATAACCGACTGGTTCAAAATTGGGAAGGGAGTACGGCAAGGCTGTATATTGTCACCCTGCCTATTTAACTTATATGCAGAGTACATTATGAGAAATGCAGGGCTGAATGAATCACAAGCCGGAATCAAGATTGTCGGGAGAAATATCAACAATGTCAGATATGCAGACGATACCACCCTAATGGCAGAAAGTGAAGAAGAACTAAAGAGCCTCTTGACGAGGGTGAAAGAGGAGAGTGCAAAAGTTGGCTTGAAACTCAACATTAATAAAACTAAGATCATGGTATCTGGTCCCATCAATTTCTGGCAAATAGAAGGGGCAGAAATGAAAGCAGTAACAGATTTTACTTTTTTGGGCTCCAAGATCACTGCAGACGGAGACAGCTGCCATGAAATTAAAAGACGCTTACTCCTTGGAAGGAAAGCTATGGCAAATTTAGACAGCATAATAAAAAGCAGAGATATCACCATGCCAACAAAAGTTCGCATAGTCAGGGCGATGGTGTTCCCAGTAGCAATGTATGGTTGTGAGAGTTGGACCATAAGGAAGGCTGAGCGCAGAAGAATAGATGCTTTTGAACTGTGGTGCTGGAGAAGACTCCTGAGAGTCCCTTGGACTGCTAGGAGATCAAATCAATCAATCCTAAATGAAATCAACCCTGACTGTTCCCTGGAAGGACAGGTACTAAGGCTGAAGCTCAAATATTTTGGCCACCTAATGTGAAGAGAGGACACTCTGGAGAAGACCCTGATGCTGGGAAAGACTGAAGGCAAAAGGAGAAGGGGAAGGCAAAGGATGAGATGGTTAGACAGCATCACCGATGCAACGAACATGAAAATGAGCAAACTCAGGAAGATAGTGGAGGACAGGAAGGCCTGGCGGGATGTGGTTCATGGGATCACGAAGGGTCGGACACGACTTAACAACAACAAGATCCAAGACAAGACAACACAATCTAGAGGGGGGCATTTTTTCTGCATCAGTGGATGGGTGAGGCTCCCCCCCCCCTTGGTTCACGTGCCTCTGTGCTCAGGACTAGTAGGAGGAGAAAGGACCCAGGAAATGGGGCTCACTTAAAGGTGTGGAAAAGAGAGGGCCAACCTGGATATGCCTGTATGGTATAGTGTAGAGGCAGACAGATGTTAGATCAGGATCTACTGGTAGACATCTGAATGACTTGCAGTAGATTAGGGAGGGTTTCTGACTCCCAGTTGTTTAATAACAGTGACAAAAATACTGCAGAGCCCGATTCTGTACCTCTTGAGTCTGAACCTCCGTGTTTCACAGTGGTAAAGTGGGATTTTATGGTGTGTGATGACTCACCATGAAAGAGCTCAGTAAAAACCTCACTTGCTGTGTGGCAGCTGTGAAAAAGATGAGTTCTGTACTAGGGATTATTAGGAAAGGGATTGGAAATAAAACTGCCCGTGTTGTGCAGATCTGTGGAGCAGCCACACTGGGACACATTGTGTATAATTTCAGTTGTGCCATCTCGAAAGGGCATTGTCAGACTGGAAAAAGACAACTAAAATGATCAGGGTGTAGGAGGAACTTCCCTATGAGAAAAAGCTAAAAGGTTTGGAGGTTTTTAGTTTCATTTAAAAAAAAGAGAAAAAAAAGAGGGGGGACATGATTGAGATTTATAAAATGATTCATGGTGTGGAGAAAGCATAGACAGATAAGTATTCTCCCTCTCTCACAATCCTGTACTTCCAAAATGCCAGTCTCAGCAGCAGCATATGGCGTATATGCATGCCCTCAGTCAGACACCAGTGCAAAGACAACCTTACTGTTGTAGCTGCAGTTCCAGTGATGGAAGAGCCATGGATGCTGGCATAATGCTCCACCAACACAAACCTCTGATGCTGGTGAAGCTCTTGCCAGGATAAATCCCCAAACAGGGTAGAAGCATGGGTGGGATGCGGGCGGTACATGGGAGAGATGACGAGGAGTCAACATATTAAGCCATACCCTAAACCCCCTCTAGACGATGGGCATGCCCAAAATGTTACACTAATGTCAGAGCTGGGGTAGGAATGTAAAAACCCCATAGAAACAATAGGGAAGGAAAGAAACACCAGAAAATCTCACCTCCCATCACCCCCGCCTCCACCCTGCCTGTTTTCCTGCAGAGGAGCATAGGATAGGATGCAGACTACACAGCCAGTCTCAGCACACTAACCCTAGTACTAAATCCCCTGCTAGGAAGACCAGAGCTCAGATCACAGGGTGCATGGCAGGGAGCTATACCTCTCTGATCTCATGTTGTGCACACTTGGAGCATGCACATGGGAACCTTAGTGATAGGATCTATGGTGAAAGGGTCCTTTGCACACAAAGGGAGCCCTTTGCACAAACAGCCTGCTACCCTCATGTAGCAGGGGCAGGGCCTTCAGATGGGGGCAGGGCCTTCTCTCTAGTGGTGCCTCAACTCTGGATCCCCTTCCCTTTAGAGTTTAAGATCAGCACCCTCTCTGTCAACATTACAGTTGGGACTGAAGACATTCCTTTTTCGCTAGGCATTTTATGCTGTTTTTAGCACTTTTCACATTGTGTACCAGTTTGTTGGTTTATTGCCATCTGCAGCTGTTGTTTATTGTTATAGTTATATGTGACATGTTGCGGTTTTTAATTGAGGTACTGTTTTACGGCCTTTATTGTTATTTCTGGACTTGCTGCTGCTAGTCATTGTGTTTCTATTATTTTATTGTTATTTAGTATTTGTATTATGTTGTTAGTCGCCTTGGCATAAGTGGACCTGCAGTCTGGGATTCTTAACAGTTCTCTGTTTTTGCTACCTTGCTATACTCCTAGAGTATAGCACATACCACAATAGCTCCTGGAGAGGGAGGTGCTGTGGCATCCTTGTGTTGTGTGTGTGGTGTCCTTGGGGCATCCCTCTATGGTTGGCAGCAGTGGTGTTGCTGTGTATCTCATTCCTGAGGGCTGCCAGGGGGCATCTTCCCGGTGGTGACTGCTCATTTGACCTGCGTCTGCCACTGCCCTCTGCTTGGCTCACCTTGGCGGCGCTTCTCTGGCTGCCAATGTTGGGGCTGGGTAGGATGTGGTGATTGGTTCCTTGCAAATTGGGCCAACATTGGGCCACCAAGCCGATTGGAGGGCTGTATTGGGGCTTTCATTGACACTGGCAAAGTTAGTGGCTGTGCCAGCATGGAGTTGCCTGGGCTGGGCTCTTGTTTCCCCTCCCACTTTGTGCTGGACAGGCTTAGGATGTTACTTGCCAAAATAGCAGCAATGGCGGTGTATCTTTGGCATAGGATTGCAGCACAAAGTATCCAATAAAATTGATGCAGGAAAAGGAGAAAAACGTGTGTCTTCAAACAACAAACGGTGTATGGAATTTGTTGCCACAAGGTATGGTGACGACCATTGGTTAAGGGGCATTAAACACATTCAAGAAGGAGGAGAGGTCTATCACTGGCTATTAAACATGATGACTATGTGGAACCTCCATGTTAAGGGGCAGCTTACCTGACAATACCAATTGCTTCAGTAGGGAAGAGCTATTGCTTTTATGGCCAGTTTGTGACCTTCCCAGTGACATGTGTTTGGCTGCTATGGGATGCGGGTTGATGGATCTTTGGTCCTGATCCAGCAGGGCTTTCCTTATGCTCTTGACTGCTCTGCTTACCTATAGTTTTTTCCCCATGTACAAGCCATATGCCATATGTACAAGCCAGGATGGTGTAGTGGTATGGGAGTCGGACTTAGACCTGGAAGATCCAGGTTCAAATCCCCGCTCAGCCACAAAGCTTCCTGGGTGACCTTGGGCCAGTCACTATCTCTCAGCCCCATTTACCTCACAGGGTTGTTGTGAGGACAAAAAGGAGGGGAGGAAATATGTACACCACTCTGAGCTCCTTGGAGGAAGGGTGGTATAAAAATGTGAAAAATAAAAAAATAAAATATGCTAGTTTCTCAGAGCAGTTTTTCTCCGGTCTTTTTTTTTTCTCCCTGATGATATTTTCAGGAGGATTCTATCTTTGTTATTATTTAAATGAACTTCATCCAATAGGGAAAAAAACCCCAAATCTTGATTGCAACAGTGCTTAAATCCCTCTTAAGTCTTAACAGAAGTAGGCCTCCAATACTTAGTTTTGTTTGTGTGGGGTAGAGTTTGAGGATGAGTGTTTCAAGAAGCCATCACAGTCTTCTGAAAAAAAAATCATGCAAAGTATGAGGAAAATGAAAATTGGTGTGTTTGCTCAGAGCAGGGGCACATTGGATAGAGCAAGCGACAACAGCAGCAACAAAATCTGAACTTTGTCATTCTTTGGTCATCATAACAGACAACCCCCTTGATTTTGACAGTGTTAATCTAGAGTAAATGGGTCGCAGACTGGCTTCCTAGTGTGATAATCACAGCCGAAAGCAAGAGTATAATAACAAGGTTTACATTGTTCTCTTCAAACAGGATTCCTTGGAGAACATGTCTGAGATGAAAAACAGACCTAAAGCAGCAGCATCCAACCAGGAACAGCTGATGCAGCTCTAACAAAGGGGGAAACTGTTTAAATCCCTTCCCTGGAACTGCTGCTCCTTAGGGCTATATCCCATGCCATGTTTCTGAGACAGGGAAGAAGTCTTTATTTTTTTTAATGCTCCTAAAACCCAGGGATGTGGATCAACTCTCTGACTCCAAGTCTCGAGTCAAGTCCCAAGTCTTTGCCCCCAAGTCCCGAGTCTTTAGTTGCGAGTTCCTATCTATTTAATGGGGGAAACGAGTTTAAACCTCAAAATTCGACTTGTTGTAAAAAGCTCCAAGTCTCGAGTTGAGTCTTTCGAGTCTTTTGCAATTGCTGAGTCAAGTCCGAGTCGAGTCATGGCGCGACTTGAGTCCGAGTCAATAGACTCAAGTCTACATCACTGCTAAAACCACAGGTGGGAGGGGATAGGCATGGGGGAGAGGATAACCAGGCCCAGTTCCTAAGAGGAGAACACAAGTAACTGACCTACATCAGGTAGTTGCGTTTGTGTGGGTTTTAATAAGCCACTGTCCATTTGGCCCCTTTATTGATTATTGAAATAATAAGTCAATCATTTCTTGATAAGAGCACCTCCCTTACGAGGAAAGGCTACAGCGTCTGGGGCTTTTCAGCCTAGAAAAAAGGCGCCTGAGGGGGGACATGATTGAGACTTATAAAATTATGCATGGGATGGAGAGAGTGGATAGAGGGAAATTCTTTTCCCTCTCGCACAACACCAGAACCAGGGGACACACACTAAAATTGAGTGGAGGGAGAGTTAGAACAGACAAAAGAAAATATTTCTTTACCCAGCGTGTGATTCATCTGTGGAACTCCTTGCCACAGGATGTGGTGATGGCACCTGGCCTAGATGCCTTTAAAAGGGGGTTGGACAAATTCATGGAGGAAAAGACCATCACAGGTTACAAGCCATAAGCAACCTCCTGGTTTTTAGAAGTGGGTTTTCTCTGTGCCAGGTGCAAGGGAGTGGCGACTGGACACAGGTATCTTGTTGTCTCGTGTGCTCCCTGAGGCATCTGGTGGGGCCACTGTGTGACACAGGAAGCTGGACTAGATGGGCTTTTGGCCTGATCCAGCAGGGCTCTTCTTATGTTCTTATGTTCTTATAACAGTAGGCAGAACTCCATTTCAGACAGGTAGAAGTCAGGTCTCATGCTGCAAACAGCACCACCACTATGTTGAGTTCTCCCCTCTCCCCCTGTAATGTCTAGTAAAGTTCAACTTAACCCATGTTCTGATATTATTACCTTGTGTAATTCTGTGTCCCTACCAGGTGAGGTTGAGATGTTGAGGTGAGGTTAAGAAACTGCTATCAGGTTACATGTAGAAAGCTCATACAGTACTAGGTCTGTGCCTGCTGATTAATTTACAAATCATTTGCTAGTCATGATAATAATACAGAAGGAATTCTCCATTGACCTCCTTGACCGTGAAAGCTTGAGATGTGACATCATATTCACCCTTCTGTGTGCCGTATTTCATGAAATATAAAATTTTGAAAATGGTGACACCCCTGCAATGCCAATCACTTGGGGAATTTTTGGGAAGCCTCAATGAAGATAACCTACCTGTCAAAGATGGTCCATCAGAAGGAATTCTCCCATGAAGCCACTGTGTTTCTCATTTGACTGGCTTGGGACAAGCAACCAGGGAAGGCGGCTTCTTGACTTCACCGCAACAGGTGCTATACTCCCACACAGAATCCTGTTTACTGTTCTTGCACTTGTGCCATTGGCAACAGCTTGGTCTGCAGGAATCTGCTGGTGAAGCTTTTTACTGCATGGATATAAACATAACCACCTGCTAATATCTGCAGACTAAGATGGTGTTAAAGGCATAGGAGCAGGGCTGGCTAAAAAGCTGGCAACTTTACAAAGGCTTGAGAGAATCTAGAAAGCAACATATTGTGTGGTTGTTTTTTACACAGCTACTTTTACCGGAATATGAATATTGCATTCCAGAAAGCATGCCAGCTCCATGGACTTTAGCATTTGTTCCTGCAACTGCTATTAATATTTGAGAACATATTTTAGAAAGGGGGGAAACAGAGAAATGAATAACATTATTGTAGGGAGTAGAGGATTATATAAAGTTCTGAATGCATGTGGTGTTAATTTGGTCAATAATACTACAGTCTTCAGTCTGTATATCCCACTGTAAATTCAAGAGGTCGTATTTTACTGTGATGTAATTCTATCTCTTTAGTAATTCATGCAATCTGTATTTATTTCAGGAAATTATGTTGAGAAATGGACAGATGACCTTGAAGACTAAATCCCATAAGCACATATGAGAGGAACCGTGCTGAACCAGGACCAAAGGTCATCAGGCCCGCATCCTGCATCCCACAGCAGCCAATCACATGCTCTAGGAAGCCCGCAAACAAGGTAAGAAGGAAACCCCCCCCCCGCTGTTGCTCCCCATCTTCTGGTTTCAAAGATATTCTGCCTCTGAACATAGAAGCTCCACATGGTCATCATGGCAGTTGAAGTGTGGGTTCTGAAAGTGAAGTGAAGTGTAATGTATACTTTTTACACTTTAAATATAATATTTTTAACAAGGAAAGTGATGAGAAGTTTATGACAGGGCTCTCACTCAATTAGGAATCCTAGTTGATTAATCAAATTACTATTAATGAATTAATTAGTTGCTTAACAGCACAATCCTATACATGTCTACTCAGAAGTATATGTACCATTGTGTTCAATGGGGCTTACTCCCAAGATAGTGTGCATATACATATTTTCCTGGGACACAATGGAACTTAATTCTGAGTAGACATGCATAGGATTGTGCTGTAAGCCTTCATATAAATGTGCATGTTTTGGTGTAAAAAATTGTTTTGAAGAAAAATAGCATGTTACTTATTTTTAGATGTGCACATCTATATATTGCAGAAGAGGCATTCCTCCCTATGTCTGATTGAAGAGGGAATGCCTCTTCCAAGGTGGTGCCTGTCAGTTGCAGTTTTTATATATTAAAAATTATTAACATTAAAATATTTTTAGTTAATTATGTTTCTAATTCATTAATCAAATCACTCCGGGAACTTGTTCCTTACTGTTCCTAAAACCCAACCATAGATGGAGACTACAGTTTCCAACTTTTATCTTGGCAAAGAATGGACAATCCAGTTGTTCACCCTGTCAGTAGCTCATCAAGGACCTGTCTGAAGGAGCATCTTCTTCCCATATGAAACTTCCCCTTTGCTGAGGCCTTGCTCTGCCTGCCCCTACTCTCAGCTGTTAGGTAGGTGGCTACTGAGGATAGGGCCTTTATGTTGGTCGTGCATCAGACAGAGATCAGCTGAAGCTGGAGAGCATGGATAGCATGGATAGCATCAAGGTCCACTGGGCCCTAGGGCATGAGGAAGTTTGGGGCCTCTGCACACATATGGTTTGTCCTCTCCCCAGCTCCTTTCTACCCCTCATCAGCTTGTTCCACCCACTTACTGGGCACCAAGCAGGCAGGCAGGTAGGTAGGCAGACTTGATGGCAACAGATGGGCAGTTTTTCCCACCCTTTCTCCCTGGCATGCTACAAGCAGTGATAGCAGTGTGTGTGCCCCCCCCAACTTGTAACTTCCTAGCCACACTGGCTTCCAGGGGAGGGAAAGGAAGTTGTTTAAAGGTCTCCTGGGATAATTCTGTTGGCTGCCACAGTAGTCACTGCAGCCTCAATGTTCTACTTAAGAAAATCTAGAGTTAGGGTGACTCTAGATTGTCTTAACTCTATGTGCAACTCGCACATATTGTTGAGAAAATCTGGAGTCTGCACTAGTACTCTAGATTTTCTAAAGTAAACTTTGAGGGTGGTTTGACTTTATGGCAGCCAATGGGCGGCAGTGACTAGGGCCCTATGGGGAACTTGAGCCCCCAGCATGTGTCCAGGTAGCCCCCCTGTGCTGGAGAGTCCACTCATTTTAGGAGAGGGGCCATAGGTCAGAGGTGGAGCACCAGTTCAGCATGCAGAAAGGTCCTCCTAGTTTCAATCTTCATATAGGGCTGGGAAAGACCCCTCCCTGAAACCCTACGCATATTCGTTCTATCATGTGTGAATTAAACCCGGAAAATCAGTTATAAAACCGAAAAATCCATGATCAGAACCTTATATTGAGTGGATGCAGTTGCTGCAATTCAGTCGTTCCCCCCCCCCCCCACATAAAATATTAGGTAGGGTAGGAGGACTGTCATGGCCTAAAAGACAGTCGTTTTATTTCCCATCTGAGACGAGAGAGATTCACTCTATGGTTAATCCAGTAGCAGCTGTGCTAATCTTTTCTTAAATTGAAATCATGGATGCTTATACCTCCCCCCCCCCCCTGTGTTTGAAGCAGGTGTTAGAGGATATACATAAAAGAGCCTGGAGTGATCGTGAATGTACTCTGGTCGCTCTATGGGCAACTCTGGCAAATGAAGCATTGCTTTACTTAAAGCTTTGTGAGGCTACATGCGGGGGGGTGGGTTTATCTCTGTTTTGAACCCAACCCTCGGGCTCAGCATCCTTGACTCATAAACAACACCTTTTCTCCTGCTGACATTCATCTCTAAGAAATATCGGTGTGGTTTTTAAATTGATCTAATTTATGGGAAGTGAACGGCTTGAAATGTGAACGAAGTAGGCAGATGTGCACTCTACACCATCTGTTTCCACTGGTAACTTTTTCTCCCCTGCCCTTGAATTAATTATTCTATAAAATATGTGTGTGGGAGGGGGAAGGTAGATGAGCCAGGGGATAATTTCCTGGCATATATGCTTAGGAGAACATCACAGTTTTTGATGTTGGAAATGTATCCTTTGATTCTTGATCAGGAACACCACTTTTGCTATGATTTAGCAGAGTCGCTCCTATAGATCTTTGCACTTCTGCCTCCCCATTCCCTCTTAAAATGACATCTATATTTTTTTTAAGAAATTAAACATAGGTAGACATGAAAAAAAAATGTAATGCCTAGAAACTGCAGTGTGATCTGCTTGATTTTAAGCCTGGATTTGGGACCTCTCATAGATGTATCTTGAACCTGAATGAGATATTTCAGGTCTGGTCTGACAAGGATTTGGATCATCAGTCCTTGAAAGCCTCTGGACTGTGCTGTGTAATAGAGGCCTGATATAGCCCCAATGGAGAATCTCAATTAATTTTCCGGTTGTCCAGATGACTCGAGGACATTAATCTGGCTACTCCAGTTTATTTCTGGAGCAGATTGGGAGGAGTCTGTTTATATCCAGCTGACCATCACATCATATCCCCAGTTCCTGATTTATTTATTTTTTTAGCATAGACTGAATTGTTTTGTATTTCTGTTTTCCTTGGGTCTGAGAAACTCAGAACTCTTTATAGAGTATGTTTTCTTTGAAAGAAAGAGCATTGGAACATTGAGATACAGTTTTCAACCCAGAGATTATGTCCGGGTTCCACCCTACACCTATTAGTCAGTTGTCTGACCACTGATGTTCTGTCCAAGGGCTTACCGGAGGCTTAAGAGAAGCCCCCAATGGCAGGGGGAAATTAAAGTTATCAAAGCCAGTACTAAATGGAAGTCCAGGGAGGCATTTGCTTGTCTGGCATTTGCTTGTCTGCAAATGTCAAGGCTGGCCATGCCCCCATTGCAGGGATGTGGATCAAGTCTCTGACTCCAACTCTCGAGTCAAGTCCCAAGTCTTTGCCCCCAAGTCCCGAGTCTTTGGTTGCGAGTTGCGAGTCCCTATCGATTTAATGGAGAAAATGGGTTTAAACCTGAATAAAATTTGACTTGTTGTGAAAGGCTTCAAGTCTTGAGTCGAGTCTCAAGTCTTTTACAATTGCCGAGTCAAGTCTGAGTCAAGTCATTGACGCGACTCGAGTCCGAGTCAATAGACTCAAGTCTACATCACTGCCCCATTGCCATGGCAGTGGCATCCTTGTGAGATCTGGAAGTTTCACAGGAGTTGGAAAAGCCACTGAGCACATGTCCGGTTTGACAGACCGGCTTCACACGTGGAAGTAAAACCGGCAATAAGGAGGCTGCCTTCTTTCCTTGGCTGTGAGTCAGAGCCGAGGAGGAGGAAAAAGAAGAACACACGGGTGATTTAAGCCTCTCCCTTCCAAATCTGAAGGTCTCTTGTTTGTTTGTTTATTCAAACATACATACATATTAGTTAAATGTTTGCATGTCTTTTTTGCTGATAAAAGTACAGTAGTACAGAGTAAAAAAAAGGTGCACTCTTATTTATGATCCAGCTGATCTCTCACTGTCAATATGTTTGCTGCCGTTTTTATTAACGAACCTTAAAATACAGTTTTTGCAGTTAGAACCTCAGCACCACTAAAGCACATGAAATGAAATCGCCTTGCTAACGGTGAGTCATTTATTTCTGAGAGGTGCCTTTGAGAAAATTGTTACAAGATTAGTGGTGTTGGGAGACTGTGGTGGGTTCCCTTGCCCACCCCAGCCCTGTGCTGTTTTGCTGCTCTCAGAACACAGTCTGAGAAGGGGAAAAAATCAAGAAAATCTGAGCTTTCACCAAGCTCAAAATAGAATCTGATGAAGACAAACCTCTTCTGACTTACACAAACCAGACAAAAGCAAGAAAATGTGTGATTTTTAAAGCTCAGTCTGTGTTGTGCTCAGCAAAACAGAAGTAATTAAACATCTTGTTCCACTCTGTCAAAAGACCTATGAAGTTGTTGAATATGATGTTTGTTATATTTTATTTATTTACTTAAAAGATTTATATACCGCTTTTCCTGTACTCAAAGCGGTGCACAGCATAAGAATAAAAATACAACAGATTAAAACATAGGAATAAAAACAATTAAAAATAGGTAAAAGATATAGGAGCTGATTAAAATATAAAAACAGCAAAACATAAAATAACATAAAAGTGGCAGCATAATATAAAAAGGGTTCCTAGGAGGTACCTCCTCCTCCTTCCTTGAACGCCAAGTGAAATAAATAACAGCCCAATCCTATCCAGAACTGGTGCAATGCAGTGGGGCTGTGTGGCCCATGCTGTATCCAGTGCTGGCTAGGAGCAGGCTGGATGATTTCTTACCCCGGGTAAACCCCTAGCCTAAACATTAGGGATGGTTTTCTGTTTCCTTTTTGTTCTCCAGCCTGGAATTATGTGTGCGTTTGCTTGCTTGCTTGTTTTTTGTTTTTTAGGACTTGGGGCCAATTTTTGAATGCCCACTTACAATGCCTGCTTGCAAATGAAACCATTATAAGATAAATCCTAAAGGACTTGTCTCCAGCATATTTCCCAGTCTCCATTCTATTCCCACCCAGTCTCTATTTCTAAGTCAAATGAAATTTAAATGCTCAATTTTAAAGGAACAAAAGCATAAGTAAGTCCATATGTGCATTGAATCACGTTTCTTTGCCAATCAGTGTTACTGGGGAAAAACCTGACCCTTCTCCTTTAAAGCTGGCAGCACATCTTTGGTTGATACAGTGAATGCATTTTTTGTATGGAATGAGCTTCTAAGTTGCATGAAACAGGGCCATAAAAATATGTGTGGCAAGATGTGTATTTAGAGTTGGTTTTAAAAGAGAAGTGCCTGGATGTGGCTGACTGAGTTCAATATTCAGGGCAGTCTGGATTTCTGCAACCACATAAACCCAAGCTGCAAATTGGACTTGGACTCAAGATTTTCTACTTTAATTCGAAAGTCAATGACATTTTATGAGATGAGATTAGGGTGGATTCTGGGCTGAAATTCTCCTGAGAGCCAAACTTGATGTGACTTAACTTAAACTCATCATCATTTGGCCCTGTATTTTTATTTTTTTATTTTTGGTGGGGAAGGATAAATAGCAGCTCCAGGGGCCCTGATCTAGATTAAAAGGGGGAATTTAACTCTTTGCCCCTGCCATCATGGTCTTGATCTGGATCTGCTGTTTTCCCTGGGAGGGGGGCAAAGTTGCTGTTGGCACTATTGATGTTCCATCCTGACAATTTGGTTGTCTACATGTTGTGTCAGATGTCCCAACCAGGAAAACACACACTCAAAAACAGCCCAGCCATTTTTTTCTGCTCTCAATTGGCAGAAAGCAAGGGGGCAAATCTATTTTTCCCTCCCTCAGCTTTGTTGGTTTCTTTTTTAAGTTGTATTCATTATGTGAATTGTCTTTCAGCATAGAATCCATCTTTTCTGTTATTCATCTCAGCCTTATAAAGCAGCACATACCTGGATGGCTCATCCTTACTCTTCCCTGTTTTGTTCATTTGACTCCTCTTTACATGGGTTACTTTCCCCATTCGTCATCCAGTACAACTGTCTTCTCCCATCTACATAATTACAGCAGCTCTTGCAGCTTCCCTATATCTTCCTCCCCTGTTCTCTCATTATTTTGTAGCACCATCTCTCTTGCTTCTGTGCTGTGTTTTTCTTGCCTGTCCTCACACGTCAAATGCTTTGCTGAGTCCTGATATACATCATGCAGCATCTATGCTATACCTAACAATTTATAAGAGCTTCCAGCTAAGTTGTCTGACACTTTTCAGAACTATTCTAAAATTTAGTTCCCAGGGCAAAGGGGTGGGCAAGGGAGCTGGATCCAAATAGGATGAGGCCGCCAAGAGGGAATGCTTTGTTGTTGTTGCCTTCCTGTCCTCCACTATCTTCCTGAGTTCGCTCATTTTCATGTTCGTTGCATCGGTGATGCTGTCTAACCATCTCATCCTTTGCCTTCCCCTTCTCCTTTTGCCTTCAATCTTTCCCAGCATCAGAGTCTTCTCCAGAGAGTCCTAGTGTCCATAAAAAGGGCAGAAAGGGACAAAGGTGGAGGCATACAGGTGGAGGAGAGACAAGCTGGGTGGAAAAAAATTCAGGAGCATGTTGGAGAGGTGGGAGGCAGGGCACTGGCCTGCCTGGGAAACTCCTGGAGCACATGATGATCCCCCCCTCTCAAAGGATGGCTACCCCCTAGAAATCTGAGGCTGAGCTCCCTGACTAAGTGGGAAGAAGCGTTGGTACTTCAGTGGGAGATCACTTGTGCTCTAAGATATCCTAGCAGGTGACCTTCAGCAGGCCAGCAGGGCCTCAGGGCATCAACATACACATAAGGACTAAAGGGAGACAGGCCTGAAAGGGTAAACAGGAGATACCCTTGTTCCTAAGTCAGTGACTGCACTGAGATTTAACCCAATAAACAGTTGCATTGACAAGCAACTGCCATAGTTGAGCCTGATATCTTAGAAATAATGGAGTTAGGGGGGCCTACAACATGGAACTAACCTTGCAGGAGGAGGCTGGCCCATGCTGACAGAGGGTTGCTTTTTGCTGCCTTAGCCAACAGTGGGAACCCCCTGCGGCTGCTTGCATGTGGGGGGCTGGGGCCATTGTTATGCTTATGGATCTTACCACCAAAGAATTATAGTGTAGTGTAGGATGGTGTAGTGGTTTGGGAGTCAGACTTAGACCTGGAAGATCCAGGTTCAAATCCCCGCTCAGCCACGAAGCTTCCTGGGTGACCTTGGGCCAGTCACCATCTCTCAGCCCCACCTACCTCACAGGGTTGTTGTGAGGACAAAAGGAGGGGAGGAAATATGTACACCACTCTGAGCTCCTTGGAGGAAGGGCGGTATAAAAATGTGAAAAATAAATAAATAAATAAATTATGGCTGCAACCCTATGCAGGATCGGGAGCAAGCCCCCTTGAAGTCTGTGGAATTTACTTGCAAGTAAGCTTGCAGAAGATTGAACTGCACAAAAGGCTAATAATACTGATTTTGACTGTAGGCACCATCTTATGTAAGCAGTTTGCTGTTGATGAACATGTTGAAGCACAGCCTCTCCTCAATGGCAAAATTAATCCTCTTTTAATCCTTGCTGTTTTATACACAGCAAGTTGTGCCCTGCTGGATCAGACCAATGTAGCCCAGCATCCTGCTTCAGCAGTGCTCAGCCAGATGCCTCTAGAAAGCCCACAAGCAGGGCATGAAGGCAGCAGCCCCCTCACCCACTGTTTGCCCTCTGGCATCAGTTGGCATCATGCCCTAAACAACCTGAAGGTTCCATGTTCCGAATGTGGTTAATTTGTCTAGTGCCCTTTTAAAGCTATACAAGTGACTGGCTGTTGCCACATCTTGTGGCAGCAAATGTGTTATCTGTCCTGAATTAATTCAATTACCTTATCTTATTGTTTTGAAAGTATACGCTGGTTGTTTAGAACAAAAATGCTCAAAGTGGCATACAGCTAAAAACCCAGGACAATAAAACCAGTATGAAACAAATTAAACAGATACTGCAGGTGAACAAAGACATGAGCATTTCATCAGATGACCAATTATGAGAGAAGGAAAATAAAAACCTCTTTTCATTTTCTTCACACCCTGCATAATATATATATATATATATATATATATATATATATATATATATATATATATATATAATGTTAAATATATTATATTAAATATAAATATTATATTAAATATATAAATATATTATATTGAAGCAGTAAAGCAATTGCTTTAGCCCTTTCTTGTCCCAAATGCATCTTCTTGTATGGAAGATGCTCCAACCTCCCAATAATTTTTCTTACCCTTTTTCACACCTTTCCAAGCTTGACAATGTCCTTTTTGAGATGGGGGGGACCAGAACTGTACACGCCATAGATTTGCATCAGGTCAGGGTATTGCATTACTGCCTTAAAAAACTCCTTTGCTAATGATCTCTAACGTGGTATTTGCTTTTTTCACTGTCACTGCACACTAGCCTGAGGTGATGATATTGATCAGGCATAAGGCCGTACCACTGAGCTCTAGCACTAAATTGGCACATGTCATGATACCCAAGGATTTTCACTTGCTGGATTTTAGGGCATCGCTTAAATTATTTGTGTCTGGGGGTTCACTTTTGTTGCATATGCTGTTAAATCCAAAAGCAAGTCATTTTTATTCTTGCCCCATGTTCATTTTGATACAGTTTTTCCAACTTTTTTTTCACCCATCAACTCTTGCAAACTGTGCAGTGTGTGACTCCCGTGAAACTGTGTTGTAAACGATGTAAAAGTGTTGTACACACATGAAAATCTGGGAGCATGCCTATGTGCTGTCAGACGATTTGTCTACCACTGACCTCCAACTGGTAGGTTGTGCTCCAACCTAAGGTGGGTTGCACCTGGCTGTTGCACCCATTTTCTTCTTCTGTAAGTGTAGGGTAGCAATGTATGGTTGCAAGAGTTGGACCATAAGGAAGGCTGAGCACCGAAGAATAGATGCTTTTGAACTGTGGTGCTGGAGAAGACTCCTGAGAGTCCCTTGGACTGCTAGGAGATCAAATCAGTCAGTCCTAAATGAAATCAACCCTGACTGTTCTCTGGAAGGACAGGTACTGAGGCTGAAGCTCAAATATTTTGGCCACCTAATGCGAAGAGAGGACTCTCTGGAGAAGACTCTGATGCTGGGAAAGATTGAAGGCAAAAGGAGAAGGGGAAGGCAAAGGATGAGATGGTTAGACAGCATCACCGATGCAACGAACATGGAAGATAGTGGAGGACAGGAAGGCCTGGCGGGATATGGTTCATGGGATCACGAAGGGTCGGGCACGACTTAATGACTGAACAACAACAACAGTGTAGGGTTTATTTTAAAAGACATACAATACTGCCTGATTTTGAGTCAGGTGCTTGGTTCATCTGGCAGTGACTCTCTAGGGTTCCAGGAGGCAGGGATTTCTCAGGGCATCCCACCTGACCTGAAGATGCCAGGGATTGACTCTGGGACTTTCTGCAGGCAAAGCCAGTGCTATAAACTGAGGTTTATAATTATGGGCCTTCCTCATAATTTGGCTGCTACGTTATTTATATGCGCAAAAGCATGTGCTTTATTTATTTACCCCTAAGTTACAGCAAGTGAGAGAAAGAGAAAGAAAGAGTGGGCTACACTCCATGCCGCATTAAGCCTGTCATTAACTGACTTAACACTGGATGTCAGCCAGTGGGCCCCTTCTTTGAGGTAAAGCAGCAGGGAGGGGGACTAACACTTTTCCCTGTGCTGTTTCCCCACCAAAACTGGTCCCCCTGAAGTGGGGGGGGGGGAAGAGGAGAGAGAGAGAGAGAGAGAGAGAGAGAGAGAGAGAGAGAGAGAGAGAGAGATTAAAGGGCTGGTTTTGAATGTACATAACAGTACTTAAATCGTCCAAACACCCCCTCCCCACAAGCCTGAGGCTATTGCTCAACTGCCAACTTAGGTCTAGGTATGTGTAGAGGGGGCGTTCAAATTGCCCCCCCTCAAGAAAATTGGCCCCCCCCCAAATCACTAGTAGGGAGAGAGAACCAGGACGTGCTGGGCCGAAAATTCAAGGATCATCCGAACCAGCCCACAGAAACTTAAAAGTGTTCCGGGTTGGGGATCAAAGGTGGGTCTCTTCTCTTGGGTCTGAACAGGTGGAAGACTAAATAGGCAATACGCTCTTCTTAGGACCTGTATCCAGCATTGGAATGCGCTTTGCTGAGCTTTGCCGGCAGCCGAGGAAAAGGACGAAGCTAACATGACACGCCGTCATCTAGGAATCGGTGGAGTCTCTTCCTTGACAAGAAAAATACTTTTAAGAAGAAGCACCTGCAATAGTTTACACAGCGGTACGCTTGAGCTTCCACTGACGGGGGGGGGGGCGTACACCACCACCCGAGCTGGCGCGCACAAGGGGGAAATAAGGAGCCACACAGAGGCCCCCCCCCCCCCAGGAGAACCCAGTTTCTAGGCGGGGGAGAGAAGGCGAGCGTGCGGCATGGAGCATGCGTGCTCAGGAGGGAGGGCAAGGGGAGGGATGGCGAGGGGAGGCGGCTGCTGTTTATTTGCAGCTGGCCCGGCTGAGCAGCGCCAGAGCGCGAGCGGGCAGCTCCTCCGGCTCGTGTCTCCCGTGGGGTGCCATGCAGGCGCGGGGAGACGCGGAGGAAGAGGCGAGGGGATGCTCCGCGGAGGAAGGAAGCTAGCTCGGAGGAATGGGGACGGCGTCGGCGGGCGGCAGCCGGGGCGGCAGGGAGTCGCGAGCGCCTTTGCAGCCGCAGCAGCCGCCCTGGGCTTCGGCTGCCCGGGCCGGGCGCTGCGGAGCTGGAGCTGGCGCCGGCGCCGCGCTGCTGGCCGCTCTCTGCTACTGGAACTCCCTGCGTGGCGAGTTCGTGCACGACGACGTGTGGGCGATCGTCAACAACCCGGACGCGCGGCCGGGAGCCCCCCTGACGGCCGCCTTCGCCAACGACTTCTGGGGCAAGGGCATGGCCGAGAACACCAGCCACAAGTCCTACCGCCCGCTCTGCATCTTCACCTTCAAGTAAGTGGCTGGCGGCGGACGTGGGACAAGCGGGCTCGCCAGCCAGGGAGCCGTGAAGCCGCGGGTGACGCGGGAGGACTCTGCACGTGCCCAGGGGCAAGCCAGCAGGGAACGGTGGCTGTGGGAAACGTTGGGGCTACTTCTTTTGAGTGCCATCTGGAAGATAGCATAACCCCTAATGGGAAAGCGGCTGACTCTCTCTCTCTCTCTCTCTCTCTCTCTGTGTGTGTGTGTGTGTGTGTGGCAATATTGGCAGGGCAAGGCGGCGAAGAACTCTGCACATGTTCAGAAGGAAGGAGTTCACTCTTCCGTTTGTGGGTTGGGAAAGAGGCCCAAAGCGCGTGAGTGAGAGAATCTGCTCTAAGAAACGCCCAGCCAGCTTGGACAACAAATAAGTTGGTTACATCCCTCAGGGATCCCTGACTCCTCTTCGTGTTTGTCTTTGCCTCCTCCTTAGCCTGCCCTCAACTGGGCACAGTGGTGGCGTGGCCCCTCGCACTGCAGTCCTTCCCACAGCCAGTGCCGGCAACTTTTCTTGTGTAATCTTGGACTGTGGAGTCTTCTGCGGGAAAGTCAGCTTGCCTTGACTTTCCTGTGCTCCATTCCAGACACTTGATGCTTAATGACTGTGGCCTAGACCACCGTGCCTAGGTTGGAACCCTTCTTCTGCCAGTTCTTTGCTCTTTGTGCCTCTTCACCAGAGCTGGTTTGAGCAACGATCCTTCAAACGTGGTGTGGCCTATTGTGGGGGCGGGAGGGAGCAAGGGATCCTGCTGGCTTCTTGTGATTATGGAAAATGCAGATCCCACCCAAAGAGCCAAGTAGTGTATCCCAGTTGCTGTTGATGATAGCCTGACTGATGCAATTCCCTGCTGTTTTTTGGGAATCTTTTGACTTTCCCAGGGCCCCTCCCTTGGGGGCTTAATGCCAGAGACTTTTGCAGCCCTGCTCCCTCCCTTTCCTATTGATGCACATGGCCCTGTGCCTGCAACACAAGTTGTCTCAAGCCAACTGATTTGCCTTGGATTGCCCCCTAGGGAGTCTCAGCCTCCTGGTTCACAGTGCCACCCACAACCCCCTTCAGTGGTAACTCTGTCCATAGCAGATTATCCCTACAAGCTGCATGTAGGGTCATCATTGGGATTCTTTTAATTTTTCCTTTTTCCTGCTGCTACCTCCATACTAATTACACTTGCAGATTGTTTCAGTAGACTGTGAGTGCAAAAGCCTGCACTCCCACTTGGTGGCATTGCATGTGCAGCCACTGAGCACAGCAGCTGCCAGCCACAGTGCAGTTATAGCAATAGCTCATGCAGTCACCACTAGACCTGGTCTGTGTCATATACCACTTTTTCTGTGCGGCATCTTTTGGAGGCCTGTGCTTTAGACATATGGGTGGGTTGTGGGAAGGGACTATGGGACATTAGCTCCGCCAGGCAGCACAGGGTGTACAGGCTGAAGTTCCCT
The DNA here is from genome assembly GCA_026170595.1 of Plestiodon gilberti rubricaudatus. Classification (NCBI taxonomy): domain Eukaryota; kingdom Metazoa; phylum Chordata; class Lepidosauria; order Squamata; family Scincidae; genus Plestiodon; species Plestiodon gilberti. The sequence goes on from JANXHW010000005.1 coordinate 116,879,303, forward strand.
TGGCTGAAAGTTCTTTGGTATCTCTAGTTAAGAGATCTCAGGTGGCAGGGTTGGGAGATCCTGTCTGACACCTTGGAGAGCTCCTCCCAGTCATACTGGGCTAGGTAGACCAAGGTAAGTACAGCTTCTAAGAAGATCATAAACGCCCTGCTAGATCAGATACCCATCTAGTCCCAGCATCTTGCTTTTACAGTGGCCAGCCAGATGCTTCTGGGAAGCCCATGCTCTTTGCCCCCAGTAACTGATATGCATAGGAATACTGCTTCTGAAGCTGGAAGTTCCAATTAGCTATCATACTTGAAAGCTGTTTTCCATAAATTTGTCCAATCCCCTTTTAAAGCCATCTAAGCTAGTAGCCACCCCTACATCTCATAGCTTTTTGCCACATCATCCATATGCCTTTGTCTTGCCTACTTTGCCAGCAGTTCCACTTCCCACTATATCCTATGCCCAGTTTTTCCACTCTTCCCATGCTGCATTGGAAAATTGCCGTGAGATGGTTGTCCTGGTGCCTCTCTCTCTCTCTCTCTCTCTCTCCCTCCATGGGGCACCAGATTTGGACTCTCAGGTAATGAATGGCTTCATTTGGCTTCTTGGTATGGAGCTGTTGACTTCATTGTATGTCACCTTGGAGAGGGTTATGCTCTAGAAAGGTGACTGATGGATTTGTCTATCAAAAAATTAGCATCTGGGAGTATTCAAAAAAAAAAAAAAAGCTATGCATTCTTCTCTGCTCTTCTGCTTTGAAATTCCAGATAGGCAGTTAGTTATTATCTGTCTTTTTTGTATCTTGTTTTTTTATGTAGATCAATTTTTGAGCGCTACACAACATTGAAAAATGAGTAAACCCTCTTCCCTTCTTGTGGTTTTAGTACTGGCTTTGATAACTTTAATTTCTTGCTTTTTTCCTATATGAAGCACTTATCTAATTGCATTTATAAATATGTACTTTAAGGTGTTTTTTTTTAACACTAAACATATAAGTTAATAAACCCTGCCCTGAGAATGTTGTCAGGGTGGTGCACCCAGAGCTGATTCCCTCCCGTCCCTTTCCTGTGGGAGAATTTCCTGCAGTTAGCTTGCCAAAAGTGTGTTCTGGGCTTTCTGCTTCTTGCATTCCAGACTGTCACAGGGAGAGTGACACAGCTGCATCTTGTTGAGCACTGTGGGTGACAATGAAATCACTTGGGGTCTTCAGCTGCATAGTAGTCCCATGCAGTCTGCTTTATTCTGGGCCAAGGGCCTCCTTTCCTTCTGGGACGGATGCTTGTGTGCTCATAGGGAGACCTGAAAGTGTTCATTTTTGAGCACTGGAAACCACAGGCTTGCTGTCAAGTGCTGGTTCGGGGAATGCCAGCGCTTCCACCAGTGTGGCCTTGTCTCTCTACCATCCCTTTCTGCATATTTTCTTTTCTTCCCACTGGAAATGTTCACCAAGAATCGCACCTGCCAGGTAGATTGGTGTTGTGTGCACCAGGGGTGGTGCGACCTGGAACATCTCCCGATGCCACCTTGGGTCTTCTGCCTCTGCCAAATTTCCAAAAAACCCAAAACAAAAAGCAGCTACTTACTGCTGCCCTCACATGGTTTCTTCAGTTGCAGAAGTTCAGGACTTCTGGTTGGATATAAAGGGACCGCCTGAATGAAGGAGCTCTTTTGTTCATGTGGTCCCTGTAAATCAAATTGGAAGTCCTACACTTCCATGTTTTAAGTAACCACGCCAGGAACAGGTAAGGAGGTGGGTGATCCACATTTCACTTGCTTTTAGCAATGGGCACCCGAAGTCTGCCCCCCTCTTATCCCTCCCGCAGTCTGCTGCTGATGCAACCCGCATCACCTCACCTAATGGATAGGCCACCTTTACCCCCTTTTCTACTGGTGCATGTTGCTTTGGAACCTTTTTTGGTTCCCTGGGTCATCTGCTGATGATGTTGTGGCTGTGCTTCTGCAAGGAATAATGGTTCCAATGGGAGTGCTTAACAAGCAGTATCTATGAGTCAAGTGTCTCTTCTTGTGCTCCTCATTTGTTTCTAGTACATGTGGTGGGAGTTCACTAATCTGTGTTTGCTTGCACAGGTACTGTGTAAAGCATTGTAGCAACTATGTGTTTATACTGGTGACTATTTGCTGTATAAGTATATACACTTCCAGCCCAATCCTACCTAACTTCCCATGCAGCGGGGCTAGTGCGGGCTTTGCTGCATTCTGCACGAGAATAACGGCTACTGGAGGCCTCCATGGGGTAAGGGGATGTCCCCTTGTCCAGGAGAAGCCCCAGCAGCTGCTATGGGGTAACCTGGACCTGTGTGAGCTTGATAGGTGATGCAAGTCCATGTTGTCCCGTGTCGGCGGATTGGGCCCAGGGTGATAGAATGTAGTGCGCACCAGCGCCGCCAATCCCGCCCCTCCCAGAATGTAGTGCGCACCAGCGCCGCCAATCCCGCCCCTCCCAGGCCCAATCTGTCCACCCCTGCCCTCATTGCTGCCTACCCTGTCCTGTTACACCCCTCCCTGCCCCTCTGCTCCGTTCTGCCTTTGTGCCACTTGGTGCGAAACTCACCTTCTCGGCACACGCTGCTCCTTCTGCCAGTGTGCATGTGCCGATGCTGGCCTCCATGCCAATGCCTGAAAGTGCTATGCCACCATGAAGCACGTTATGCAGCGCAGCACGTGCTATGCTGGTGCTTTTCTTTGTGTAGATTGTGCCATAAGTCTCCAACGTGTGTACAGGTTCTATTCTGGAGGTCTGTCCAGAACTTGGAATGTACATCGGTTGAAACAGCCAACTCCTGCAGCCCAGCACCTTATGCAGTTGTGCAAAAGCACCACAGTGGACAAACTGCACCTATATATCTGCAGTGTATACTGATGGTTATTTGCCTCTGTGGCTTGCTTAAAGGGGAAAGCAATTACAACTGTGCAGCCCGCACTACACTACTGCAGTTTTGTTGAATTTGTTTATGAAGGAATTAAATAGTCTGTTGATAGAGATTTTACCAAAATGCATTGAGAATAGAAATAAAAAGGAACACCAGTCCTATCAGCTGGCTTGTTGGTGCTTGCTAGCCTACCACTGCCTTTGAACCGTTTGATCTGTTGCCATTTGTTGCCTAAAGAGTGGGGATTTGAACCTGGGTCTCCTCCTTACTCCAGGACTCATATTAGCTACTGCACCGCAGTGGCAGTCAACGCCAGACTTTCCCCCTAAATACAGATATACAAGAGCAGATGTATAAGATAAGAGCTGCTTGTTACAGGACAGACTTTATGCTAAGCTGGCTACAACATGCTAGAATTGCTACTTCACATGGGCCAGGGTTGATTCCTGGTACTGGAAACAGGTTGTGTGGGTCTGAGGTATGGCGAGCCTTGAGACAAACTGGGCCCTGTCAGTGCAGGATGTGATTTGTACAGAAGGAACTGCAGTGGTGCATGGGTAGTTAAAAAAAGAAAAAGAATTTTGGAGCAAAGGCAAACAGGGGTAGATGTGCAGCCTTATTGAGGAAGACGTAAGCACATGAATGACCCACGTTGAGTGTAGCGATCTTGATCTCAGCTGATCTCCGTCTTGAGTTCTTCAGCTGGCAATAGTAGGGACTTGCCAGTAGTTGGGGCGGTGCCAATGGCACACTGAGGAACAGGAATTGAGAGCAAATATGGGGTGGTGTGGTATTTATGTGCATGTGTGAGAGAGAATTGGGACTTTCCTTGCCATTTCCTCGAATTTTGCAGTATCTCAGGAGCCGCTCGTTGACAGAATGAGCAGGAAGACTATCTACCTATCTGTTTAATCTGTAGATAAACTGTGTTGTGCTATGTAGCTATTGCAGCTTCTATTTTTTAAAAACCCACCAGATTTGTTCTCTTGGCATCCCATCAGACCTGTTATTCCTGCCAAAAATGTGTGAAGACTTTGAAAAAGTACATGATGTACACGTGGAGGAGGTTTCTTTCTTTTTCATTTTTGATCTTAAAAAAGCCCCTGCACTGCCAGAGTATATCAGCATCATGGTTCAGCATTTGTACCATAATCATTTCCTACAATAAAAAAGGCAACAAATGTCATATTACCTTTGCCTGCTAACTGGGCAAAGAGGCACCTTTTAAAGTGGTGTCCTCTTATATTTAGCAGGGGGAGAGCAACGGTCCTTCCTCACCCCAGCAAGGCATCTTTTCCAGTGGCTGTTGCTGGTGTCTTTTCTGCACCTCTTTTTAGCCTGTGAGCCCTTTGGGGACAGGGAACCATTGATTGACTTATTTTGCTATGTAAACCGTTTGTGAACTACTTTTTGTTGAAAAGCGGTATATAAATATTCTTAATACTAACAATAATCATCTTGGAAGGGAATGGGACTAGATCAGGGGTGCACAACTTGGCAGTGGGTAGGGGCCGAAATGAATAGACTAAACTTCTTCGGGGCCGCAGATAGGTGTCGTGGGGGGGGGCATGGCAAGGAACCATGATGTCACTTCCTCAGGAAGTGACATCACAGGGGGCATGTCCATGAGCCAGAAAATCTCTGGAAATGCAACATATTAATAAATAAATAATGAGCCACCTGTGGCTCTTCGACGTATAAAGTGCAGCTCTCGGAAATATGTCGGCTTCTTAATGCTTCTTAAATATTGTGGCTCTCAAACATCTGAAGTTTATTGTATGTGGCTCTTACATGAAGCACGTTTGGCCACACCTGGTATATACCTATATATACACATCAATCATAATCATCGGGGCCTTCCCTTCTGAAACCTTACATGGTGCGGAGGATTCTGAAGCTTCCAGCCACGTTACAGAAGCGACAGAGTTATGGGAGGTGCTTGGCTAGAGCGGCCCGACAAAGAAGCGATGTTGCCTCTCTAGCCAAGCACTTCCCATACCTCTGTCGCTTCTGTAACACGGCTGGAAGCTTCGGAATCGTCCACTCCTCGGACGATTCCGAAGCTTCCAGCCGCGTTACAGAAGCACCAGAGTTATGGGAAGTGCTTGGCTAGAGCGGCCCGACAAAGAAGCGATGTTGCTGCTCTAGCCAGAAAACCTTTGGGGTCCGCATGCGGCCCCCGGGCCGTATGTTGTGCACCCCTGGACTAGATGGTTGCGGGGGGAGGGAAGAGAGTGCTACCCCTCTGTCTCGTCTTTTGGAGGATTCATTCACAATTTAGGATGCAATCCTCCGCAAGTATCAAATGGTAGAGCGAGCGCTCCACTGTTTGAAGCTGTCACAAATGTGCCGTAAAGCATGTTTGCAACAACTCGCGAGTAAGGGCGGCCGGCGCGGAGGCCGTCTGTCCTCACTCCGCTGCTGGATTGTCTCTGCAGCTGCCAAATAATGTAAGTGCAGCTCCAGTGTGCACGGGGCAGTCTGGGGGGGGGGGGCGAGGGAGGCCGACAGTTGGCTGAGCCGGCCTGGGGGGGGATGGTGGCCGCCATATCCCCGTTCCCTTCCCGGTCTGGATCCGCCATTACACGGCCTCCTCTGACTTCTACCAGTGAAATAGCTGGCGGAAATCCGAGGAGGCCCATTGGGGCCTCCCCATGCTACACCTGAGGCAGGGGATGAACGTCCCCTTCCCCTGAGGAGACCTTGGGGAATGGGGATAGGAACTGGCGGGCAGCATGGGCCACCTGCCGGATACTTAGTGGGATTGGGCTGTTAGTGATGTTGCCCAAACTCATAATCACCTGGTTTGGTATCACATTTTGCCTAGCAAAAATGCAGTGCAAATTGAATACCCCTAACCCTACAATTATAATAATACCTTATTAGGACCAACCAAAATAAATGACACCAATTCCCCCCCCCCCCGATTATGCAAAATGGAACAGTATGCTGGGAGGAGGGTGGGGCATGCACACTTATCCTTAATTGCGTGTGGGTGGAGCTGACTTAGATTTATTGTCCAAGCTGGTCCAGAATTTTTACTGAAGAAGCCTATCCTTCGGCCAAGTCCTGGACACCAGTTACTGCTCAGATAGAGCTAAGCAGTGGTTCCCAAACTGGGAGGTGCGGCTCCCAGTGGAGCCACGGAGACCAGCCAGGGGAGCTGCGGAATGCCGCAGAATCCTCTCGGAAAACAGTGCAATGTCAATTAGCAGGCATCAACATAATATAATGGGGAGCTGCGGCCAATGGTCGCCAATGGTCAAGGGAGCCGCAGGTCGAAAATGTTTGGTAAACTCTAAGCTAGGCCCTCAAGAGGATTCTTGAAGCTCCATTGCTCTTAGTAAAGGCCAATGATGCTGCTGAGTCTTGATGGAAAATAAACTGTGCAGCTCTGAACTTATTTAGCAAAGCTTTGGAAAGCTTCCTAGCCCAAGCAGCCAATAAGATATACAAAAGGTTTAATTACATGCTCTGCTAGTTATCCCCCTAGCTGATATTGTTTAAAAACATTTTTAGCTTATAGTGAAACAAAAACACTTCCTCCCAGATGCTTCAGCATTCAATGCAAATTAGAGTATTTGAATTTAACATTAAGGCATTTAGGAGGAAAGTTTTTTTTTATTTCACTGTAAGCTAAAAAGTGACTTCCACATGGTGATAACCTGTTCTCCCTCTATAGAGGAGAAGGGCTTGAGAAAGATGGAATTACTTTCTTGCGCTGAGATCTTCCAAAGATCTGATTGTCATAAATTGGCATTGTCATGTGAATAATCTCACAGTCCAAGATCCTTCAATGGCTGCAGTGTACAGTATTTTTGCCCGTTGGCAACAAGGGTTGACCCGAGATACTTTCATAAAACCTTTCTGATCCCCCTACTTGCTCCAGTAAAGGTGCCCACAGTGTCAGCTTGTGTCTTTTGTCCACTCAGTTTGGGCCCCTTCTCAATTCTGAATCTTCCCCCTTCAGAGTGACCCTTTTTTCCCCTTTGCACATCTTTGTTGCTTTGCATTGGCAAACCATCCATCTTTTACCAGCCTGCATATTACCCATCATTTGGCTCAATTTCTCCACAGAAACAGGCTTAGCCAACTGGTAATGGACGGAATCTGAGAGATGTGGGAACTAGACATGAGTTATATCCTTTAATTATCCAGGAGAAAGAGCTGCATGTCATTTTGGAGTAATAAGCTTTGAACAGCATATTAATATAATTGAGATAGCATGTAATTTGCCCATTAGGCAGTTTAATAGTTGGATTACATTTTCTGTTTTTTACTTGTTTCTGCAGGCAAAAAGTTGTTTGGTCTCTCCCCAGATTCTCAGAACTTTTGACAAGACTGCAAAACTTTCCCCTGCTATCTTTTTAAAAGGTTAAAAAAAAAGTGAAAGAGAAGACAGTTGCAGCATCTCCTACTCCAGCATTTCTCAAACTGTGATTGGCAAATTGGCAACAACTCACTTGGTGGGTCGCGACCCAATTACTGGTGGGTCTGGTAGAGCCTCCACTGAAAACAGGCACAGGTGATGGAAAATCAGATAGCTAACTGCCTCAAGCCCTGAGTCTATTCAAAAATCAGATATCTGCTAATTGCCCTGCAAACAGATGAGCTCCTGCAGTTTGCAAGCTTGTGTAAATATAGGGAGATAAATGTTTGAGTGTCTTTTTATAGTTTTTTTCCCCCAGATCCAGTCAATGACAGGTGAAGGCTGGGTCACTTAACTAAGCCCCTCAACCCTTAGGGCTTTTCATTAGGGTTGCTTCATTACAAGAAATAGACTGAGTTTTTTTGCAAATAAATAAATACATTCTCATAGAAGCAACAACGGGATTAAAAGGATGGTGTAGTGGTTTGGGAGTCGGACTTAGACCTGGAAGATCCAGGTTCAAATCCCCGCTCAGCCACGAAGCTTCCTGGGTGACCTTGGGCCAGTCACTATCTCTCAGCCCCACCTACCTCACAGGGTTGTTGTGAGGACAAAAAGGAGGGGAGGAAATATGTACAGCACTCTGAGCTCCTTGGAGGAAGGGCGGTATAAAAATGTGAAAAATAAATAAATAAAAGCTATGACGTAAAAAATTGTTAAAAACACAATTAAAAACTCTGTTGCAGACTTTATGAATTTAAAATTGATCTAAATGCAACGTTTCCGTCATCTATCGATGACCTTCCTCAGGCAAAAGCAAAGCCACATCGGGCTGCAAGGATGGTGAAACCATTGCCTCTCAACCGCAGGTTTAAAAGATGCAGCAGCAGATGTGGCTTTGCTTTTGCCTGAGGAAGGTCATCGATAGATGACGGAAACGTTGCATTTAGATCAATTTTAAATTCATAAAGTCTGCAACAGAGTTTTTAATTGTGTTTTTAGCTAATGATTTTAACAATTTTTTACAACATGGCTTTTAATCCCGTTGTTGCTTCTGTGAGAATAATTGCTGGCCATGAAAACATAAATACAAAGCTAAATAAATAAATTAAAATATTGCTTATAAATAAATAAAAAATATTTTCTAGATCACCTTTTAAAAAGTCTCATAAAAGCTAGGTGGGTCTTGATATAGAGTGCCATTTGAGAAAGTGGTACCTGGAGCTAAAACGTTTGGGAACCACTGTCCTACTCTCTTCCTTTTCTGGTCCCATCACCCGTCCACCTGGCCTAACATTTGCAGCAAGCAGGATGCTCATCCCCCTCCCCCCACAATCGGTAGAAGAAGAGAGGGGCTGGTGGCAGAAAGGTGTGGGAAAAACTGTGGCCGTGGAGCTGCTAGAGGCAGTCAGGGTCTTCAGGTGCCACCTGTTTAATCTTCTGCCCACCTGCTTCCTATTTGCTTTTGGCTGGAAAGTTTGCTGCAAGCCTTGAGGGGCAGCCAGAAAAATGCTCTTTCTTGTCTATAGCTGTTTACTTGCAGTGGTTCTCAGATACTAGAAGTAAGAGCATGGGGAGAGCCCTGCTGGATCAGATGAAAGGTCCTTCTAGTTCAGCATACATACTGCTTCCCAAAAGGAACAGCCAGATGCCTCCGGGAAGAAGCCTACAAGTAGGGCAACAGCTTTCTCCTGCTGTTGCTCCCCAGCAGCTGCTATTATTCAGCAGCATTCTGCTGCTGATCCTGAGGTTGCCCAGAACCATCCGCTGCTGATAGACGTCTCCTCCTCTATAAATCTGTCTAATTCCCTTTTAAAGCCATTTGAACAAGTGACGATCACCACATCTTCTGGCAGTGAATGCCATACATTGATTATGCATTCAGTGAAGGAGCCCTGAATTGAGTCCTGCTCTTTTGACTCTCAGCATCTGCATTTTGCCCCTTAAAGAACACTGTTTGCAGGGGGGAAAGCCTCTGCTAATGAATGATGATTTTTTTATTATTATTTTTTATTTTTTTGCAGTGTAGGAACTGGCTTCTAGGTGCCTTGAAGCCATCCCTTCATCAGCTGCAGATTCTTGAGAGTGATAGGAACGCAGTGCTCTTCTCCCCCTAAACCAGATGGTCTAGGAAGCTTTATGGTTATTTGAGAGCTTTTAATCAAGGATTGCATGTGCCTAGCCATATATTAAGTGGTGGTAGTGTGTGTGTGTGTGTGTGTGTGTGTCCGTCCAACATTATATTGGTAATGCTAGTTGGAGTAGTGGAAAATAACACAAGTGAACTTTATGGCCACAGATGACTTGTGGCCATGTCACTGCTCCTGTAAATGCTCCTTTGTTACAGAGTAAAAGTCCATCATTGTCAATATTACATAATTCAGTACTTACCTGATGTTTAGAGTGGGATGGCTCCTTGTGTCAGTTTCTCCAGTTTTCTGGCATTCGGAGTTATGCTTGTAATCTGGGGTGGAATCTCTCTACATGAGGCCGCTAGCTCTCTGAAGTTGTGGGTCACTTGTGGAGGTGGGGTTGGCAGGCACCCATGAGAGGGCCTTCTTAGTAGCAGCACCCCAGATGTGGAATGACCCACCCCAGGAGATATGTTGTGCCCCCTCCTTCTACTGCCACCTTAAGACATCTTTTAAAGATGATTTTTTAATCCAACTGAACTGATGATTCTTGACTTGATTTTATACCTCTGTCATATTATGTTTTGTTGTATTTGTATGTTTTTTATTATTGTTTATTGTCAGTTGCTTTGATCTTTGAAATAGAAATATTTCAAATAAATCAATTCTAGTTGCAAGGGATCAGAGTTCCTGTTCCTGAAATGGCACATGGGCTGATGACACCCGGTGGCTAATAGACTCTGCTTGTATTGCAGTTCGCTTCCAAGGTGGATTCAGATGACTTGTGGCCATGGAAAGCCGTACCAAGTGGGGAGGTGGTGATCTGTCATGGTGAAAAATCCCGCACTGCTACAGTTTTGAACCTCTGTGAAAGAGTAGGAACACTAAACGTCGTCATTCTAAGGTCAAGGGGCTACGAATGACTTTCTCCCTATGAGGTTGCAGACACCAGACAGTACATTTTAAAGTAACTATTGTGTGTGTCCATGGTCATCAGAATTCACCTGCTTTGTGACAGCCTTATTCCTGAAGGATAACTTGAGTTTTATATTCTGCTGCCTTATTTGGATCAGTGCAAATGCAACACTAATTCTCTGGTAATTGTGATGAACAAATCAGGAGTCTGCCTCTGAAACTCATCATTCCTCTCTGCAAGCCCTCTGTTTCTGGAAGAAAATCCCCCCCCCCACTGCCATCACCATTTTCAACAGCAGTCAAGCTGTTTATACAGTTTACCAGCATAATACCTGGGGTATCCACTTCAAACTTTGGTTTCAAATCTTAGTTGAAGGGAACCCCTGCTTAGTTTTTAACAGCAGGGAATGTTGGTGCGGATGAACTACCTAACTGTGGTTAAGGCATGTGTTGTTGTGGGGGAGGTTGTTCTAGGGGAGAGGGAGGGCTGTGGGAAGCAGGGAGCTTGAGGCCAGTGCCTTAACAGGAAGCCATTGTTGCATCTTTGCCAATAACTGATGTCCTGCTGAAGTCTGGTTTTACTCCCTCATGTGAATGTACACCTTCTTGACCTCTGTTCTACCAGGGAGAAATCCAAAATTCAGTATGATCTCCTGGAACTCCTTCTTGGGCATGTGAGGCAAATTTGTCCCCTTCTCTGTCTCCAGAGCTCAAAGGGGATGTGTACCCATTGGGTAAAATCATTTACTAAAATGGGAGGTAGACCGTGCCTCCACAAGAGACTGTCTCCCTCCCCCCCTCCCTTTTCTTGGACCTTATATAGAAAATCTTGGTATGGATAAAGAAGGATGGTCTTTCTTATATGTGCAGTATGGATAAGTGAAAATCTGCATAGTGAGAGTACTTATAAAGAGGGAAGAATGTATAAAGCTTATGCCTTATACTGCGGGGCAGTCAAGTTACCTTAAATACATCATTGAGTCTGCTTAACTTTTATTTTATAAATAGCAGCTGTGGGGGGGGAGGGGGAAGATTCCAGATCAGGACTATGACATGGAAGGAGGAAGTGCTTTTACCATTTGCTCCTGCTGTGATCCTGATTGACTACTATTTGTCCTATGACAGAAGCTCTCATTGGTGCTCACGGGAGCTTCTCTCTTGGGGCAAATAGTAACTAAAGGGACCCTAATCCAGATCTCTCACACACAGAGCCACGGCTGCTATTTACAGTGCAGGTCTATGCATGTCTACTCAGAAGTAAGTCTCACTGAATTCAATGGGACCTACTCTCAGGAAAGAGGGTATAGGATTGCTGCCTTAGTCAAGACAAGTTAAGCACCTCAATGCCAGCGATGCTACATAGAGTTTGACCCAGACCATCAAGCGTAATACTGCAGACCTGCTACCAGTCACAGCAGACAATATCTCGGGCAGCTCAACCCTTCCCACTTTCAAGTTGATGGTGTGCTCTGACGACTAACATGGGAAGGGGCCATACCAAGTGGTCGGGTACATGTTTTGTATGCAGAAGGTCCCAGATTCAGTCCCCAGTATCTCCTGCCATAAACATCTCCGCCAGCAGGTTTGTCCGTTACCTCTGTCTGCAGCCGTCGAGAGCAACTCCCAGTTAGAGCAGATGGCTAGGTGGACCAGTGGTCTGACTCTGTATAAGGCAGCTTCATATGCTCATGGGCATGTGTGATATGGCAGTACAATCTTTGTAGGCCAGTACACCCTATTCGGCACAGACTCTAGCCTGTGTGGATGATATCCCGTCCTGGCTGAAACTGAAACGTTTCCTGCTCATTAGCCCTTCTTGTTCTGTTCGTGCTTTCTTGCAGGCTGAATATATGGCTGGCTGGTATGAATCCCTTCTATTTCCATGCCGTGAATGTAGTTCTGCACTGCCTGGTGACGCTTGTGCTGATGTATACTTGTGACAAAGCCGTTTTCAAGGACAGCCGCCTGGCTTTTATCACAGCCGTCGTCTTTGCTGTGCATCCCATTCACACTGAGGCCGTAAGTAGATGAGACATTTCAAGAGTTTCCTTTTCTGTTCCATGAAAGTACAAGATCGTTCCAATAACTGAAAAGCTCCCTTTTCAGGAAGAAAGTGTGGCACTGACTCAGTAGAAGGCAGTTTCATGTATATGCCTGCGCTAGTGTAGTGCCCTTGCTTCAAAATGTCAGCAACAACAGTGAAAATAATCTGCATGGTTAAGAATAAACACCATTAAATCTTTCTGACCACATTAACGCTCTAATGCCATGGTCCTAAGCAGATTTACTTAGAAGTAAATCCCACTTGGTTCAAGGGGCTTTCTTCCAGGTATACATGCTTAGGATTATGCTGTAAATATGATTCTGATTAAGTGCCTTAAGCCGCGTTGCTAGGAAGAAACGCTGAGTGTTTTTCGTTGAAGAGTGATGAGATGCCGCTGCGCTGTTTGAAAAAATCTTGGAGATGTCTGTCCTGCTGAGACATTGTTCTGCCTCCCTCTCTCCTCCAGTATCCTCCCTCTCAGCACAAAAAAGTAAACCAGCGTTCAGAAAAACTCTCTGAGTTATATTTATGTCTGGGGAGCATAATAAATATTGTAACATGCTGTAGATTGGATTGTGCACACAGTTCTAAATTAGAAGCTCAGAGCAGAGCTGAAAATATTGATCAGTTAAATCACTGTGACTAATTTGCAACTGAATGAAATGCTGATTTTAAAATTGAGCTGGCCCCAGCACATCATGTATAATAATACGTAACATTGAAATCAATGCACCTTTTTAAGTGTATATTGCTTTTGTATGGTGCTTTTTAGAGTGAAAGCACTTAACATCTTGTGTAAACCATACACCCTTCTTGTAAGGCAAGTCGGTATTATTATTCCCAATTTGCAGGTGGAAGACTCACAGAGCAATCATATGCATGTCTACTCAGAAGTAAGCCTCAGTGTTCAATGAACCCCTGAGGTTGCAATCCTCTACACACTTTCCTGGGAGTAAGTGCCATTGAACACAATGAGTCTTCCTTCTGAGTAGACATGCATAAGATTGCACGGTGAGACTTGGAAAGAGAGGCTTGCCTAAGAGCACCTGGTGAGACTTGTAACCTAATTTGTAATTTTGCAACTTCCTAATTTGCAACTCTTGGCCATGACGTTCGAGTGCATTGATTGTCCAGAGTTTCCCACAGTGCAATATTTTTATCCAGAAAAATGCAAACCATTTTTCAAAACCCAGAGAAAATGAAATAATTTTTCAGAAATGAAAAGGAGCCAGCAAAAAGCTGAAAAAGATGTTTCAGATTTTTAGATATCTCTAGACCATTAGGTCCAGGGATAGCACAATCCAGAATGCTGCCCACTGGCGTTGCTAGAGGTGGGGCGGAACGGTAAGTCTTGCACTCGCCGTCGGAACCAGTCGAGTGGCGAAGGCAACGCGCAGGACGGGGCCACCGTGGAATAGAGCGGTTACCGCTGTGCAAGACTTACCGTTCCGCCTCGCCTCTAGTAACGCCAGTGATGCTGCCTGATGTTACCGCGGGTCCACTGCCTCTGTGCTACAAAAAGGCCCCCAAACCTTTACCATGCTCCTCATCTGCTATCATCAAACATGGAAGTCCTATAATTCTGGGTTTGACGACCAGGTTTGGTGGTAAGAGGGGAGTGATCTACTTCTCGCTTGAGCAAAAGGGAGGCAAATAATTGTGACTTGCATCAGCAGCAGGTTGGAGGGAGGCAGTGGCGGCAGACTTGGGATGAAAGGCCCCCTGAATCCTCGGACCCCTCTTAATTTGTCGCTGATGCAACCGCATCAGCTGACCTCATGGAAGGGCTGGCCCTGGTTTGGTCCCTGATATTTTTTTTTCCAGTTTTTGGGCACAATCCTTTGGGAAGATCTCCTCTCAAGGCCCATTTGAATAGGACCTATGCAAGAGTACTGCTGGGGTGTTTTGCAGCTCCTGTTAATTTCAGCGTGGCTTGTGAAAGAGACCTCCCTGGAAGACGGTGAGTGACCTGTCTGTTAAACGAAAGGGTTGTGCCCCCCCAACTTTTGTCAGAACATGTCCCCTCCAATCATGACACACACTTTTTTTCTTTTTCTTTTTCTTTTTAGCATCTCTGAGTATCATCCTGGCCATGAACACAATTACCATCTGTTTATCAAACCCTAAATGTGCTTTAATTTCTCTTGCTGAGGATTTGCTTCCTTTTGCTGAGGATTTGGCTCACACAGCCAAAATGTTTGGGTTAGTTCAGGAAGTTGTGCTGTTCTTTAAACTAAAAAGGCCATGGCATTTCTTCCTTGGAAAGAGACCATAACTCAGTGGAAGAGCACACGCTTTGCGTGCAGAACGCCCTCAGTTAAATCCTTGGCACCTCTAGTTCAGGCTAGGAAAGACCCCCATCTGAAGTGCTGCTTGACCATACTGTACAGAGCTGGATGGTCTGGCTCAGCACAAGGTACCTTTCCCTGTTCTTTCTCTATAAAAACTAATACGCAGCATTCTATTTATCATGTTCTGACCAAGAAGCAGAACTTCAGGCAAGGCCATGCAGACTGAGGCTCACGAGTCCAAGTGTCTCCAGGAACTCTTTGCCCCTCTTCCATCTGTCAGTTTTCAGGCCTTTAACTTGTTTGAAGGTGGTCAGGAGGTATCCTTGTAATTTAAATGTGAGGAGGCATATTTATTGAAGCATTGTAAATCACAGTAATCATTGTAAATGGCATCTGGTCCCATCAATTCCTGGCAAATAGAAGGGGCAGAAATGGAAGCAGTAACAGATTTTATGTTTTTGGGTTCCAAGATCACTGCAGACGGAGACAGCAGCCATGAAATTAAAAGACGCTTACTCCTTGGAAGGAAAGCTATGGCAAATTTAGATAGCATAATAAAAAGCAGAGATATCACCATGCCAACAAAAGTACGTATAGTCAGGGCGATGGTGTTCCCAGTAGCAATGTATGGTTGTGAGAGTTGGACCATAAGGAAGGCTGAGCGCCGAAGAATAGATGCTTTCGAACTGTGGTGCTGGAGAAGACTCCTGAAAGTCCCTTGGACTACTAGGAGATCAAATCAGTCAATCCTAAATGAAATCAACCCTGACTGTTCCCTGGAAGGACAGGTACTAAGGCTGAAGCTCAAATATTTTGGCCACCTAATGCGAAGAGAGGACTCTCTGGAGAAGACTCTGGTGCTGGGAAAGATTGAAGGCAAAAGGAGAAGGGGAAGGCAAAGGATGAGATGGTTAGACAGCATCACCGATGCAATGAACATGAAAATGAGAGAACTCAGGAAGATAGTGGAGGACAGGAAGGCCTGGCGGGATATAGTTCATGAGATCACGAAGGGTCGGACACGACTTAACGACTGAACAACAACAAAATCACCGCTTGATCTTTCCAGCACTCCCTCTGAACCAGTCCCTTGCTCGATGTTGAATGCTTGAGATTTAGGCAGGCAAGAGTGAAATGGCTTGCCTTGCTGAAATCCTTTCAGAAAATATTATTATTATTATTATTATTATTATTATTATTATTATTATTATTATTTAATAACAACGAGGCCTTGAGTACTTTCTAGATATCTTACCAAACAGCCTGGGAGGCAATCAGCCAGTCTGTAAGCTAATGCACTCTTTAGGGGGAAACCTTAACGCTGGAGAGGGAGGGGGAGTATGCGAAGATGGATACAGGCATATTAAATTCAAGGTAAGAACTAAGGGACTTCAAAGCAAATACAAGAACTTTGAAGATGAATTAACTTCATTATAAGCCAGGTTTCAAGAGGGGTGTTTTAATTTCTTGATATTTAGGAGGAGGTACAACATTGAAACAACATGAATAAATTATTAAGAAACTTGCCAGCTTAGAGACTGGGAAAACTCTCTGTGCATTCTGTGATTATGATTAACATTTATGTATGAACTGGGAATTGTCTAACCTTTTGTTTGTGAAGTTTACCATCGTTAGGAAGGATTGTGGCAGCCTGTGGGGAGGGCTTTCCTTTAAGACCATTTTTTCACTGTGACACTGTTATGTTTTTAAACAGCGTTGCCCCAGTATTGTAGACCTGCAGAGGTATGATCATTTCAGGAAAGAAGTTTCCTCATAGTCCTGAAAACTGACCCACAGGTTCTCATTGTCCCGTGTTCCTTGTCTTCCTCAGCCCTGAAATTTTGGACTGGTCTCAAGCCCAAACTACAGATGTCACTCAAATCAGTGAATGTAGCAGTAATCTGACACCCTATTTAAATAAGAGCCCAATACTCCCCTTCCCCCCCCCCCCCGGCTGGTGCAGCCATGACAAAAACAGGCATGGGCGGACGCGAACTGGGAGGCTTCAGAAGCAAAAGGGGTTAAATTCCCTTACACCCTTGTAAGTTTCCTGATTTGCAGTAGGTCTTCTCAAATCTGTGCCAGTGAAATATCTGGTGCACGTCCAAGGAGAGAAAGGGGACAGGGAGGTTGCTGAAAGGGGGGATAGGATCCAGCATACGCCATCACCGCCAGATCCACCCCTTCCCGCAGCCTCTCTGCCCCATCACACCCCTCCCTACCCTGTTTCACCCCTCCCCGCTGCTTCCTTACCTGATAAGGTGGGTGGCTGGCGATCCGCTGGCGGACTGGGAGTGCGGCCGCCTTGCTCATCAGCACTTCCAAAATTGCCACCAATGATGTGTGCTGTTGCTGGCCATTTTGCTATAGCAGAAGTGCCTTTCGCTCAGTAGGATTGGCCCATAAAGTTCCAGTGGAGGGGTGACTGAGGCTGCAATCTTACATGCATTTACCTGGGAGTGAGCCTCAGTGAACTGTGGGACTTACTTCTGAGTAGACATGCCTAGGATTGTGCTGTGAGAATACTGAAGCAGTGATGAAGATGGTCCTGTCCACTGTTTCCCCCCCACTTCAAACGCCACTCCCAGTGGCTCCCCCCATCAGGTTTTAAATGCATGTTTTGCCACATTTACTACTGTGCAGGAGGAAAAACTGACTGGGAGACAGTTTGGGGTGAGGAACGAGTTAAGAACTCAGTGGCTATTCTGTTGCTTTTTTGCTCATTTGCAGTTCCTAAAGTGGCTTCCCCCCCCCCCCCATCACGGCCTTGATATATAAATTTGTTTGTAATCTGCAATTTTACCCCTTGCACTTGTTTAACTACTTTCTGTTTCATCATGGAAGGATTGAGAGTTTACAGCTAACTGCAAAACATGATAGCCAGGGCCTGTTCATCCACGTGGCCAACTGAAGTGATCTCCTCAGGCAGGAGGTTGGCGGAGGGCGACCAACTCTGCTCTGCTCTTCCTCTCTCCCTTGGAAAAGAAGGGGGCAGAGGGGAACAGGAAGAGAGGAGAGTGGTGGGCTAGAGCAGGGGTTCTCAACCTGTGGTATGGGTACCCCTAGGGGTACGCAGACCTCTTGCTGGGGGCACGCCAAGCCCTGCCCCTTATCTGCCCCATCAGCAGCTAATTAAGTGTTAATTAACATGGATTTTAAATTGTAATTATTTTCTGAGCCCTTCTGTCTCTCTGATTTTGGTTTTGGGCTGATTTTTGTACTTTGGAAACTGTACTTTGGGGTGGGGGAGGGAAGAGCTGATTTTGGGAAATGTGACTTGGAGAAAAAAAGAGATCCTTGCATATGTCTGTCTCTGTCTCTGTCTCTGTCTCTCTCTCTCTCTCACACAAACACACACACACACACACACACACACACACACACACACACACGAGTTAAACAAGACATTTTTTCACATTTAAAATTGTTTTAGTACTTTTTAACTTAATGATTAAGTACCTAATTAATTAATTGATTGATCCAATTAATTAGCAGGGGGTACTTCAGAAAATTGGACCATGATAGGGGTTACCCGGGCCTCCAAAGGTTGAGAACCCCTGGGCTAGAGCATCTCTGCCCTCTGTTCTCTTCTCCTCCACACTTCCTCTTCCCCTCTGTCCCCTTCCTTTTTCAGTCCAAGGAGAGGGAGGAGCAGAGGCTGCCACATCACCAGGTAAGGGGGAACAGCATTTGGCACTGCTCTTGGGCTGACCCTGATGATAGCTGAAAACAGGCTCTCCATATTCAGAGGCAGTATACCTCTGATTACCAAAAGCTGTGGGTAAACAATAGGGATGGACGTTGCCACCACAACCCACATGTGAGTTTCTAAGGAGCACCTGCTGATCTGTTGGAGACAGCGTGGTGGAGCAGATGGACTTGTGATCCAGCAATTCTTATTGTCTTATCCATCACACAATTAATGTTCTGTGAATTGGTCCTTTGAGGGGAATATTTGTATAAATCAAACATTTCCTGTTTTTAACCAAAGCCTTTTTTCTATATGCAACATGTAACAGAGTGCCGTTCATTTCTTTCTGCTTGCTGAAACAGTAGTACAGTAATATGTCTGATAATGCTGCTTCCTTTAGAACTGTTTCACTACTGTACTGTTCGTCTTGGTTTGATTGACAATTATTGTAGCCAATAGGAGCAGCACATTCTGACCAATCGGCACTAGTCTCCTTCAATGACATCTCCTATAGTGCTGTTTCAGACAGCGCTTGGCTTTTCAGGAAGGAATCCCCAGCATTAACAGAGGCAATTATTGCTACAAAACAAACACACACACACAAGAGGGACCTGCAATAAAACATTGCATATCCCCCAGTTCTAACGCAGGGGCTCACATGGGCTAGTTCCTTATTCCTCCACCCCACCCTGCATCTTTCTGCCATTTTTTTCCTGCCATTTTTTTCCAAGTGCCACCTTCAGCATTGCATGGTTCCTGGAAACCACTGGACATTCCTCATTAGGCTGTTTTGGTTTTTCTTTTTACCTTTTCTTTTAATTTAATTATTTTAATTTACAAGCATATGTACTTCTGCATACCCAGGGAGTCCTTCAAGTATGTGAAAACCACTGCCTCATTTGTAGGTGATCCCATTCCTCTTATATACTGGCAGGTACTCAACCAGCTCTCCTGCCAACCTAGCAGTTCCAAAGCATGTTAATGCGAGTAGATAAATAGATACCGCTTGCGGGAAGGTAAACAGTGCTCCGTGTTCCAGCTGCATGCTACGCGCTGCGGCAAGGAGAGTCATGCCGGCCACATGACCACGGAGGCGTCTTTGGACAACGCTGGCTCTTCGGCTTTGAAATGGAGATGAGCACCACACCCTAGAGTCGGACACGACTGGACTTAATTGTCAGGGGATACCTTTACCTTTTACTCAACCAGCTGCTTTCTAATGTAGTTTCATTATTTAATTGCAGTTGTAATATGTTTTTCTTTTTCCATCTCTTCTTAGGTAACGGGTATAGTAGGCAGAGCTGATGTCTTGGCCTGTCTACTATTTCTGTTGGCTTTTCTCTCCTATAATAGGTATGGCTCTTTTGTTTTATGGTTACAATGTTTGTGGGTTTCAAGGGCTACAAATAAAGAATTGTGATTAGAGAGATCCATTTTATGTTGTCAAACTCAATTCTTTCCTTGGAAATCTAATTTCTTTCTCTCTCTTATGGGGCGAGGAGTGTCTTGCGGCAATTTGGAACATAGAAGCAGAGTGGTGTGGACGCCCTGGCTGCCTTTTGACTCCATATTCTTACCTTTCAAGCAGCTCTTCTTTTTAAAAGGCCAGAGTTTCATCACATGTATTTGCATATGATCCCTGCATATCATCCTTGCTAACTGGGCAAAGAGGCACCTTTGCCAGGATGGTGTAGTGGTTTGGGAGTCTGACTTAGACCTGGAAGATCCAGGTTCAAATCCCTGCTCAGCCACGAAGCTTCCTGGGTGACCTTGGGCCAGTCACTATCTCTCAGCCCCACCTACCTCACAGGGTTGTTGTGAGGACAAAAGGAGGGGAGGAAATATGTACACCACTCTGAGCTCCTTGGAGGAAGGGCGGTATAAAAATGTGAAAAATAAAATAAAGTGTATTTATTGTATTTAGCAGGGGGAGAGCCACTGTTCCTCTTCGCCCCAGCATAGCCTCTTTTCCAGTTGCTAATTTCTGGTATTTCTTCTGTATCATTTTAGATTGTGAAGCCTTTTGGAGCAAGGATCCATTTATTTATTAGTTTTGCTATGTAAACTGCTTTGTGAATTGTTTTGTTGAAAAGCAGTATATACATATTTATATCCTGCCTTTCCCCTCCCATTTGGGGAGACGTTCAAGGTGGCTAACAACATATTAAAAATAATACAATACAATAAAATAAAAATAAACTCAAAACAACACCCACACAGAAAATCAGAGTGATCAGCAACCAAAAGTTCCCACAGAAGCAGTATTTTAATTAATGTGACTAACAGAAACAGCAAAGCAGTCCACCCATAACCAGCCCCCAAAATTAGACCCCCAAAGCTAAACAAAGCAAAGGAGTTTCTAGCTGTTGCTGAACCAGTGGAAACAGCCTCATGGCCTAGAGCAGTGATGGCGAACCATTTCGGCTTGGTGTGTCAACATTTTTGAAAATGCCTAACTTGACTCTGCTGGTGTGTCACTGTCCGTCCGTCCGTCCCCCGGGCTTTTAATAGTCAACCCCCCCCCCAGACTTTTAATAGTACTTTGACTATTGCTACTTTTAACAGTAATTTTGAATTGAACTGAACTGAAAACAACTATAGAACACATTGCAATTTATTTAACATCAATTAGTGACTTTTTTGTTGCTGAGTTTTAGTAATTTGAAAGAGGTCTGCCAAAATCCCTGCCCTAAAGATTCAAGACAAGCCTGTAAAACTTTTGCAAAAATGTAAGGTGTGTCAGGGCCCTGGGGGGGACACACACTGCTGGGTCACCCAAAATGACCTCGCGTGTCACCTGTGACACGTGTGTCATAGGTTCGCCATCACGGGCCTAGAGAGAAAGCAGTTTTGCAAACTGGGTACTGCTTCAGAGAATATATCCAATCATACGTCCCCACCAGACGCATTTCTTTCAGTGGTGCGACACACAAGGACGCCCTTCCAGTTGACCTCAAGGGGTAAGCAGTTTCATATAGGTGGAGGTGGTCCTTCCAGAACTCCAGTGCTTTAGCCTTTTAAAGGTCAGAACCAGCACCTTGAATTGCACCTGGAGATGTACCAATGCAGCTGACAGAGCAGAGGCATGAGACGTTCACCACATCTTGTGCTGGTCAGCATACATATGGGAGCATTCTATACTATTTGAAGTTTCTGGATCATCTTCAAAGGTAGCCTCAGTCCAGAGTTTCATGCTCTGAGGCATGCATGGAATTGTTGCACAGGCAGAGTTCTAGGTTCATGCCAGTAGAGGGGGGGGCAGTCCCAATGGTATACCTAGCTTCCTTGCTGCCTGGGGAAGTGGTGCCCCCCCAGCCTGGTGACACCCCAAAGTGACGTCACTTTGGCCTGGAAGTGATGTTACTTTGGAGCAGCCACGAGGCAGGAGGTAGGGCTTCTCATCTGTCTTCAGCTTCTCATCCCTGCGATCGGCCGGGGACGTGTCCCTGATCAGGGAAGAGAAGCTGAAGACATGGGCGTCCCAGTCTGCCGGCAGCCACATCTTCAGTGTATCCGATTGCGGGGAAGAGAAGCTGAAGAAGTGGCCACCCCCCCAGCCGCTTAAACAGCCGCAGCCTTTGTGTCCCCCCCTCCCACTGGGTGGTGTGTCGCCCCGGGTCGCCCCTCCTTAGTATGCCACTGGGCAGACCTGTGCAGGCATCCCTTTGCACATACAGAGCACCCCTTCCATTTTTAAGTGATTAGGAAGGCCTCTAGGTTGTTGCAGCTCTGTATGCACATTGGCTTTCCCAAGTCAGCAGGGAATTGTTGCATTAGGGGGCCATGTGGCTAGTCTAAGACCATTTGAGTCTGTGATTGAACTGGCTCCACACTGAAATATCTAATTCCATTGAAGTAAGTGCTATTACATGGGTAAATAACAGTGCCTTGTAATTACTGTGAATGCCTGGCAAAACCTTTCTGCTGCAAGAAAGAATCTCTGTTTGTATGCTCTTAAAATATTTGGTTTCTAGCAATTACAGCAGTGAAGATTAATGGCATGCAGAGTGCTTACACCCTTTGAAATGCTTTTTACTTTAGCATTAAACATGACTGTGTTTGGGAGGAGGGTTCTAAATCTTGCTCAGTATGTATAAAGGAATCTTGAGTTTTTGAAGAGCGATAATCAACTTTGTAAAACACCATCAAAAATATTTCTAGATTGCAAGGGAAACATGTGAATGACAGAGAAGCCATAGAGAGAGGGAACAAGTGACTATGAATGCTTTTTTTCTTCTCTTTTGACCAATGCTATGCTGTGACTAGTAGCGCGACTGACTGGAAGAAACCTAGAGTTGGGGAACTCACTTTTCCAGCCAGCAGTGTGTTGTCACACTCAGCACAGTGTGGGAAGAGCTTTCATACTGTGCTGAAGCCTGTGAGTCGGCACAGCCCAGTTCGGGAAGACAGCAGAGTTGCAGTTGCTGGATTCCCTGGGCAATCTGTTGATTCTCCTTCTGTTCTTCCATTGTGCAACTTGCTTTTTACATGGCTGCAGTGTTTGCAAATGGCTACGAAAGAAGTGAATTGAAAGGTACAATTGGGGGTTCTCAGGGGGTATTACTTTGCTCTGAAGTATCAAGAATCAGTCCTAGTGACACCTTTCCTTCATTCAAGTTACTCTTGAAAGCCCATCTTTTCTCTGTGAACTTTGGCTTATCCTCATTCCTAGCTGGAACCAAGCTTTAAGCATGTATATACAGTATTTGCATAGTTTTTTCACCCTGCCCTTGTCTCTCCCTTGTTATCTCTATTGTTTTCTACATTATCTGCTTTGCAGCACATTCCTATCCAACTTACACCATGGTGTAACCCAGCGGTGCAGCGAGAACGGGAGGCCCCAGAACGGAAAAGGGATTCAAATCCCCTTTGAATCCCCCTTTGGAGAGGATTTGAATCCCCTTTCCGTTCTGGGGCCTCCCGTTCTCGCTGCATCGCTGGGTTACACCGGTGGTGTAAGTTGGATAGGATTGTGCTGAGTTACACCGGTGGTGTAAATTGGATAGGATTGCACTGTTGGATTGAAAACTCTTTTGGAGCAGGGATCTGCCTTATGTTGCTTATAAGACATCATGTGCATTGTTGAAACAGTATAAAAAACAATAAACAAAATGTTTCCATCCTGCACCCTTTTCCTTCTCCTGGTTCCTCATTTGCTTCTCCTTTCCCATTTGCTTCTCTTTTGCCCATATTTCTTTCTGCCTTACCACTCTACTGATTTAACAGAAGCGGTTTTTTAGCCTGATTTGTGATGCAGGCAGTCTTGTTTATTAATGTTATACTGGGGAGAGGGTTTATAATTTAAGGAATGAAATCTGCTTAATAGACAAATGGAAAGAAAAGGCACTTATTTTTACAATTTGTTTCTTGTGCTCTCATTCTGCCTTACAGGAGTGTTGATCAGCTTTATGTTGGGGAACATTTCCCTCCCACTGCCTCTCTATCCTTTTTGCTGCTTAGTTTATTCCTTGGGACCTGTGCAATGCTGGTAAAGGAAACTGGGATCACCGTGTTTGGTGTCTGCTTGGTGTATGACTGCTTCCTGCTTTCACAAAATAGACTCAGATTGTAAGTAAATTTTCATTTTCTTTCAAATGTCATTGTTTCAGCTATATCAATCTTATAAATAAGCCCAGAAAATTTATCTGCCCCCAAGGATGTTCAGTAAGCTGCCTGCCTACATATACCTGTTTTAAACACTTGTGATGCCAGATCTAATTCTAATTCTAGTTTCATATCCTGGTTTGTAAACCCTAGTCATACCATGGTTCCTGACACAGATGGCATGCGGAGCCACGGTTTAACAAGAAAGAATTCCCGAGTGTGCAAGATGAGGGAGGGTGAGGATGGAGTGCATGGCTCACATGTTGGTATGTGTGTGTTCTGGAAGGAGCTTTGAAGGGCTTCATTGGTGATTGGATACCTGCTAAAACGCTGTGCCTCCAAGAAAGATGATGGAATTGCCAGGACTCGAGTGCATGGTACCCATGTAGAAAGTACTGATCACCCATGACATGAGCCACATGTTTAGATGGGAAGGGAGTTATTCTCCCCCCCCCCTTTCATCTCTGTTAGTCCACTAGAAGGATGTTTGTAATGGACTATTGTCACACTAGGGCCAGCGGGTGGCGCAGCGGGTTAAACCGCTGAACCTTAAGCTGTCGATCGAAAGGTCGGCAGTTTGATTCCCGCAACGGGGTGAGCGCTCGTTGCTTGGCCAGCTCCTGCCAACCTAGCAGTTCCAAAGCATGTCAATGCGAGTAGATAAATAGGTACCGCTTGCGGGAAGGTAAACAGCGCTCCGTGTTCCAGCTGCGGCAAGGAGAGTCATGCCGGCCACATGACCACGGAGGCGTCTTCGGACAACGCTGGCTCTTCGGCTTTGAAATGGAGATGAGCACCACACCCTAGAGTCGGACACGACTGGACTTAATTGTCAGGGGATACCTTTACCTTTACCTTTTATTGTCACACTGCTGGAATGTTTTGAGACAGCTCTGAATAAAAAGGCCGTAACTTACCTGTTAAAGCTGAAACTAGGCTTAACCAAATGATTCTCTTGTGGGAGGATATCGGGATGCCACCTAATTTCAAAATGTATGTGTCCTTGAAGCCTTCTTGGGAGTGTCTTAAGTAACATGGGAGGAGGTCTTTTGGTGTGGGATCACTCTTGCACTGCTCTCACACCACACTGGTGCTGGATAAACACTGAATGGTGGTGGTTGGCTGCTTCTCACAATGGAATTCATTGTCTAATATAAGCTTTTTAATTCTCACTTTGATTAGAAAAAATGGAGGGATGCACCAGACGATTGCTCAGCATCCTGCAGCTTCCCTACGTGCTCCATTGCAGTTTCCTTCGTCCAACAGGGAGAATGGGAAGCACCGTGTGGCTCACAAGGGGATGTGGAACTCTTGCCACCCGGCATTGCCTGAAGAACAGCAGCACAACAGCCTTTCTGTCTTGAGCAAAGCTGTATGGGCTGTACTTAGGTACCAGATTCAAACAATTGTTCAGAGCTTGATATGCACACCGCTACTTTTATTATGATGACAAGAGAAGCATGACTTTGGGTAGTCATTTTCCAACTCTCCCAGACAGAGATCTGTGTGTTTAATACAGTATGTCCATTTATTTTGGAAACCACAGTTGTGAAAGAAGCTGTTTCATGATGGGAAACCAAGTATGCAAACCAGCAAGTGCTGCTGCTTTTTGACTTACTGTGGTGCATGGGGTTGTAGAAAAAGGCTTGCTTCTTCTGCTGTGAAGGGATAGTGCCAAGGGGTCCCAGTGCAGTTTTGTTGAGAGGTAAGCAATGTTAGGCAAAGAGGAATTGCCCCATAGAAATGTGCTCTATGGGAATTGCCCCATTGAAATGTGCTCAAATGTACATCATAGTCTTCTCACTCAGGTGGAAGTTTTCAAATGGGAACAGGAATGGAAGGCTGTATATAACTTGAATATTTATTTCACCCTATGGATGAAGCATGGTGCTTTGCTGCTAAGTATTTATGCATATTGCTTGCTAAATTTCTTACCCATCGACTGGTAATTGAGTTGTAAATAAGTCTTATTAGTCGTTATCCCTTTTTAATCCCTCCTTAATAGGGCACAGTGCTGCTAATTGGATATTCTTGCTTCCTGATGCTATGCTCTTGTTGTTGGGATGATCTTTTGCTTGATGCATTTGGTGATTAGGCTAGTGACTCTCATGATCTCATTATGGAGCAGGACCATGTGTGTAGATTCTGGCTAAGCATCAATAAAAATAACCACCAAGATTAATTTCCCTAAAGGGTTTGCGTTGCAAGTTTACAACAAGACAAAATACGACTATAACAGGCAGTTCCTTCTCAGAGGAGTATTTTAAAGTGAAGAATTTTCAGGCCATGGAGATGTAAACAACCATATAGTTGCATTAATTTAATCTATCTCGGTATAGACTCTCAATACATAAAAGAATATTAAAATTATTAGCCTGACAGCAATTAAAACAACAACAACTTAATGCAGGTTTTTAAACTCCTTTCTTAAGAAAAGAAAAATAAAGAGCAGACACTGCTCTTTATAAAGGAAACTTTCCAATCAAATCCAGTTGGGCAGATCATAGAATTAAAAACCCAAAAACAATCTCAATGTTTTTCAATATTTCAATCTGCTGATATCAGTGTAAAATATAACTTCTACCTACAGTCATACCTCCCATAACACAGCTTCCTTTAGCACTGATTCGTTAGACGACTTTGTCCCAGCGTGATTGACAGCCATTTTAGCCTATGAGAGCAGTGCATTCTGGGTCAGTCGGCTCCCATTTCCTGACTACTGTATTAGATACCCAATGTATTTCTGTAGCACTATTTCATGCAGCATTCAACTTGTGGAGATTGTAGTATACCAGAACAAGATACTCCCTCTAATAGGAAAGTGGAGATGAGGCGGTAATGGTGGCTACCAGCCAGCGGCCTCTGGAAGCAAACTTGCTGCTGCAAGTTTCATGCACCCGATGTTGTGTCCATGCCTCTCCGAAACCTTTGAAATGCTCCCCTCCTTTTTGGCTGCCTGCAAGATGGGATGGCAAGAATAAAGGACATTTTGGCCTAGCCCTAAGCCCATTTCACAATGCAGGTGGGAGGGATTGCGTTCTTAAATACCCCCCCTACACACACACACACACACACACACTATTTTATTTCTTTCATATGAAAAGCTAGCACATGAAGGACTTAGGTTCTTCTACCACCAAAACCTGTGCTGTGGAACAGAGAGCACATTATTCAGTTTTTTATGCAGATATTCTTTAACTCAGTTAACCACTTTTTGAACATTTCACTTTACAAAAATAAAAACAAAAATTATTCGGTATACTTCAGAAGGCTGACAGCTTTATGGAGAACTGCTCCATAGTGTGTGGTGTGTGGAAGCGTGGTTTTCTAATGAGAATTAAAAAGGAGAGCCAGGTAGTTCAGCTACCATTTTGTGACTTTACAAATTTCTCCTTTTACAACCCTCCAATTATCATTTTGTAGTTAAGCTCTGCATAGCACGGTGAGCGCACGTGATCTCCTCCTTGACATTTTAATGTAACCTAAAGCTAATAACTTGCTCTTGCCTTTTTTAAAAAAAAATCTCGCAGAAAGTTAACATGTGTATATCTATTTATAGGACATTTTTATTCCATCTGTCCCAAACTCGAGATGGCTCACAACATTTGTGTTTAACACAAAAACACAAAACACAAAAACATGTCTCTTCTTATACAAAACGAGGGCAAGGGAAATTCTGTTTCCTTTGTTAAATTACTCGCTGTGGAGAAATTGCCTGCTCCTTAGAAAAAGGGAGACTGTAGGCTTGTTAAGAACATGAGAAGAACCCTGCTGGATCAGGCCAAGGGTCAGTCTAGTTCAGGGTTTTGCTTGCCACAGTGGGCAACTAAATGCTTCAAGGAAACACATAAAGCAGAACATGAGGACAATAACCCTCCCCTACTGTTGCCCCCCCGGCAACTGGTATTCAGAGGTATACTGCCTCTGATTCTAGAGGTTCTCTGTTGTCACTGTGGCTAATTGCCACTGATATGAATGAATCTGAATCTATGAATTTGTGTAATTTCCTTTTTAAAGCCATAAACCAATACTATACAGTAGAATTCTCATAATCTGGTACCACTGGGACCTAGGTGGTGCTGGATTATTGGAAATGTCAAACCATCAGGCAGTATACGCTGATGCCTGGATCTAGCTGTAGCGACGGGGTCACTACAATAATACTTTACTGCCAAGACTCTTTGGTTGTCCCCAAGTAGCTTCTGTAGGCTGCCTTAGTGACACCATTGTGAAGCCAGGTGTGATTGCACCTGTGCAGAGGCCAGCAGGGTTGGGAGTCTATTTCCTGAGCTGGGAGTACTCCCAGACAATTTTGATGCTGGAAATCAGACGTGACAGACAATTGGGTGCTGAATTACTGGAGTTTTACTGTATATTACAGATGTGGTTTAAGTAGATTATACTCTGACCCTAAGTATACTTGCGGCTCAATCCTATTCAAAGGAAGCGCCAATGGAATGTGTGTTCTGCCAGTGCTAGCTGCCACAAAAGCACAGTAAAGCGCTTTGCAGCAGTTCAGGGAGCCAGTGCACTGGCGGGAAGGCTGGAGCCTTCCATAATGTGATGGTGAGCGATGGAGGCCTGCTGGAGCAGGTAAACCTGGTGCAGGGGATAGAACAGGGCAGGGGGAAGGCGGAGAGGGGGTTGAATGGGACAGGGGAGGGCAGAACTGGGAGGAGATAGTGCCGGGGTGGGCAGATCGGGCTTGGGATTGGGGCGGCTTTAGCAGCGGCACACTCTGAATCACAACCCCCTTCCTGGGCCTTATCCACCACAGACTTGCACCAGTGATATTGCTGGCGCAGGTCCGAGTTGACCTGTTGCAGCTGCTGGGGCTTACCCTAGAGCAAGGGGATAAATGTCCCCTTACCCTGAGGAGACCTCCAGCAGCCTAAAATCCCCCCGCGGCGCTGCTGCATCGTTGCATGGGGATGCTTTTTAGAAGTAGGCTTTTTGGAAGCCTTCCCTGTCTGGTCACCTTCTTCCATGCCATGGGCAACCTGGTGAATAGCTATTTACAACCCTGTCTTGAAGAAGTGTAGATTAATAAATTAAAAGTTGCTATTCTACAAATAATCAGTTTAACCAATTTAAAAACCATTTAGTTAACTGAAGAAGTGCTCTGGTTAACCAGAAAACATATTCTAATATATTTTAATACAAAAACTTACAAAAACTGCAAGTGGCAAGCGTTAAAAGAGGCATTTCCCTTTCTTGCAGGAGGGAATTCTCTTCTAAGATGTTGCCTGCTATGACAAACACGTGTGCACCATCTAAAAACCAAGAATGCCTCTTCCTTCAGAATGGTTGTGTTTAACTATATAAAAATTCATGCAAATGTAATCAATTACCAACTTAAAACTCATATGATGAATCGACTAAGAGGTCTTTAATCAAGTGACAGCCCTAATTATTTGGCTTAAATAAGATAGCATGCTATGTTTCTCTGTTGAAATATCATTTAACAGCAATCTGTCTGCTGTTAAGGGACCATTACATCATCTGGCACAGAAAGTGTTGAGCATTTCTTAGAGTTTGCTTGTTTTGGTCAGAATAATTTTATTTTCCTAGAGGAACAGGAAATTTTTCCAGCAAACGTCTGGTTTTCTTTACAATAGTAGATTATTTTCTTATAAAAAAGGGAGAGTTAGAGCAGGGAGTGGCTGTTGTGTTTCTGCATAACCAATGGATGGTAGAATAGGACACACTGATATATGAGGAGTGGGGTTTTATGAGCTCTGGCCAGGAAGTTAAATGTTGGAGGGCATTGTCTCCAAGGCCACCGTCTCTATCTTATAGTTGTTCTGTGCATTTGTAATTCAGCTGCCTTTGATGGATGCTCTGTGTTTTCCCGAGGTCAGTAGGATCAGTTTGTTTACACTGGAGTTCTTGTCTCAGGGCCAACATATATGCAAGATGTTCCGATATTCGCTTCTCAGCCTAGTACCAGCACCAGCAAAACAACAGGGGGGAGAGAGGGAGAAGTGAAAATGTTGGAGGGGGGGGGGGAAGCAACACAGCTGCAAGCCTTTTTGTAATTAAAGTTTCAAGGCTCTCCATTTCCTGTGTCAAATGTTGCTGCTCAAAGCTTGAAGAGAGAAAGTAGCAAGAAGCCTCCTGAGGGCACCGGGTAGCAGAGAATCTGACTCATCTCTTGAGGAATTGCTTGTTAGGTTACCACAGAACTATTGCTCAGGAATTTAAAAAGAATGTGATTGGAGTCTCTTCAGGTATACTTTAGACTTGATACAAATGCTCCCAAGGTGGGGCGGTGAATAGGCTGTACAGTCCTCTCTTGTAACAACTAAAGCTTTACTGTACTTGATTGAGGTGAAGGCCGATTCTCATGAGCACAGTGGTGAGCTGAGGGCATGTTATTTTTGTTTCGTTTTGAGGCTGTTTTGATATACTGTATTGCTGTAATACAAAATGAAAGAGAAAATATGAAAAGTGGCCATTCCCCTTTCCATGAGGAGGTAGAATTTGCTTATTAAATGTATAATTACACTTCTTCGAATATATCAAAATGGTATCTATATTGAGATTTTTGGTGATATACGCATATATTTAAATGTAGTGGATTAGTTGGGAAAAAGGCAGATAAGACTTTCTGTTGATTTAATTGCTTGAGAGTTATAGTTCTGGCTCATTAGTTTGGAAAGGCAGTGGCTAAAATTGGTAACTAAAAATTTTATGATGGCACCTAAATAACTAGATACATTTCCCCAGGGCTGAATGTGCCCTCCCATCATCTCATCTGGGATATTTTTCTGGCAATTTTAATCAAATATAAAAAGACCACCCATCAAGGGCAACATTCCTATTCTTAATCCTACCTTTTTCCTTTTCATAATCTTCCTTAATCCTCTTTCTAGACATCTCCTGATCCCGTTTATGTTCTCTTGCTTCAATCTCTTTCCTGATGATTTATTTCATATGCATATTACTATTCATGCTGCAAATTATTTCCAAAGTGCTAGTCTCAAGATAGTGTCAAGGCACACATGCTAATTCTTAGATTTGGTAAGGGAAGAAGTGACTCATAACGTTGTAGAGAAGACATAGATCAGAAGGTAACTAGCGGTGAACTGATTAGCAAATATTATAACACCGTTACATCAGTTCATGGGGTTCCCGTGTGTAAATTCTATGTGCAGTTCAAGAGGTGTGTTAGAATTGCACTTTGCTGAGGCTGCAGCGCAGGTGCAAGATAAGCATAGGATTGCTCCAAAAATCATCCTGTGGAATTCATGGCCATAGGATATTGCATACATGAAATAATGAATACATGGAGGATAGGTTTGTTTGTGTGTATTGGCCATGATAGTCCAAAGTAATAATCTGTATACCTCTTACTATTGGATCCTGGTGTTGTGTCTGGTTTTGGACCCCCTTGAAGCATGGTCATTGCTAGTTGATAGACTGCTGAGCTAGATATACCATCAGCTTCATATATCATACGTTTATCTTCTGTCTTGGAGAATACTGCCATAGTCCTAAAGGAAAGAGAACTATTCCAACTAACGTTAGGGTTTAAATGTTTCCACATCAGGGTGCTTGCTACCAAAAATGACTTCTGTGTGGTCAGTTCAAGAAGGACTCTTCCCCACGTTTGGATCTGATCTGTGTGCATTTTTGTTTTGCTAAGAATTCCAGAAAGCAGTTCTTCCAAAACTGCATATGGGCCAGTAAATGACTGTTCTCTGAAAAATTCCCATGGATCACCAATTCTGAGGTGTAATGTTTTCCTTCTGTAAGCCTCAGTGGGAGTCCATTCCAAAACCATTGACCTGGAGGAATGCATGTCGCCACATTTCGTAGTCCTCTGGGCAGACTTGGAGTTCAGCACTCCAGGTTTACTGTAATAAGAGGATGGGAAGGCTGAGGGAGCTGCATATTTTTTGCCCAGGACCAAAAATGAGGGGACACACATGGCAACAGTAGACAAATAGATAGGTAAGATGTTGTCAGATGGAAGAATTTGTAAACTCTGTTCTCTGAGAATAGGACAGGTAGCAATGAGTTTAAAATAAAAAGTTGTTGATTTAAATAAAATATAGAGGGAATTCTCACTGTCAGATTGCTGCAGAAATAGAATTGGCTACTTGCTGAGGTTTTGGAATCTTCTTCCTTGGAGGCAATGTTGGGTATTTGTCTCTGATATTATTTAGTATGTGAGTGTCTTGTGCCATGCCAGGGATTGGCCTGCTGATGCCCTTCCTGGTTTTTTTCTAGGATTTTTTGCTTGCTACTCTGATAACTCCACAAAAACCCGTTGTTAGAAGGTGAAGGCTAATGGCCTCTGGAGATTCAGCTGTATAGTTTTGGGCTTCTTTGGGATGAGATGAAGGATGCTGCTACCAGATGCTCCATTCCATTCTTATACCTTGAAGCACATCTGCATTCCAAATTGTAAACCAGTTTTGAAACGGGCTTACTACTAACGACTTCCCTCATCCCCCCCTTTAAAAGGGGTTTGGATAGATTCATGGAGGAAAAGACCATCACAGGTTACAAGCCATAAGCAACCTCCTGGTTTTAGAAGTATGGTAGGTTTTCTCTGTGCCAGGTGCAAGGGAGTGACAGCAGGAAACAGGTTATCTTGTTGGCTGTGTACTCCCTGAGGCATCTGGTGGGGCCACTGTGAGATACAGGA
Source organism: Plestiodon gilberti rubricaudatus (assembly GCA_026170595.1). Classification (NCBI taxonomy): domain Eukaryota; kingdom Metazoa; phylum Chordata; class Lepidosauria; order Squamata; family Scincidae; genus Plestiodon; species Plestiodon gilberti. Next base: position 116,911,884 of record JANXHW010000005.1, read on the forward strand.
AGCTGGACTAGATGGGCCTTTGGCCTGATCCAGCAAGGCTCTTCTTATGTTCATGTTCTCATTCCCACCCTCCCTCCAAAAATCACCTTGGGGAATTGTAGTTTTTGCTGAGAATATTTTGTGTCTGCATAAAATTCCATACAACATAAAATTCCTATGATAAACCATAGAATTCCTATGGTTAATCAGGAACCATAACATCTAAAGAGGGTTGAAACAGATTTAAATTGGTAAAAATTTACATTTTGAAGTGGTACTCTGAGGTTGGAGACCAAAATATGCTTGCAGTAAATGGCATCAAACTCAGTAGGACACACTGTTCGGATAAATGGTTTTGAGAAGCTCTGGTGGGAAGTGCAAAGAGATTTTGCTTAAATATGGAAGCAAGAACTTGCTACCTGTATTCTCGCAAAGATTCTGTCAGCTACATATAGATGCAGCAAATCTCTGCTGCTGTGGTTCTTGAACTTTGGAAAAATAGATTTGCAAGAGGTGTTCTCTTATGTATTACATCAGATCTTTAATGAACATTTTGCCGAGGATTTATGTTCATAAATCTCAGAAGATTATTTTCTTTATATATATAAACATAAAACAATACATATTTCATAAAAGTATAGCAAGTGTGAAGCAATACATCCTACTAGCATACTATTCACTATTTTCTACATATATCCAACTAATCCAAAATAACACCCACATTCTATTCATTAAATCCGCCTATCATCACTTCGTTCTTCTCTCTCTCTCTCTCTCTCTCTCTCTCTCTCTCTCTTAAAAAATCGATAAATGGTTTCCAGTTATTCACAAAAAGGTTAACTGATTTTTCCTTAATTAAAATTGTAAGTTTATCCATTTCAGCATAATCCAAAACTTTCAACCACCAATCTTCCAGCGAAGGTATCTCCGAATTCTTCCAATATTGTGCATATAAAATTCTTGCCGCACTTATCATATATAAAAACAAAGTTTGAAATTTTTCGCCTACAGGATCATCCCTCATACCCAACAAAAAGGTTTCCGGTTTCATTTGAACCTTAATCCTTAAAATCAACTGTATCTCTTTATGAATCTGAATCCAGTACTTCTTTGCTTGAGAACATGTCCACCACATATGATAAAAAGTTCCCTCTTGCTTTTTACATTTCTAACAGCTATTCGTCACCTTCTCATACATTTTTGCTAATTTGCTTGGGGTTATATACCATCTATACATCATTTTATACATATTTTCTTTAATATTAACATTTAATGTAAATTTCAAAGAAGATGATTTTCATACATATGAAAGACATAATCCATCAAAGGTTTGTCATAACATACAGCGCTGGGTGTCGTAAACGCGCCGTGAAGCACGTTCATGGCACCCAGAGAGTAAGGACCGCCGGGGAGGGTGGACCAGGCAGCGAGGGAGGGGTGGCCATTAGATGCACTGGGCGGGGAGAGGGCAGCGATATCAGCGGCGAGCTCCGCCAATATCCCATGCCCTCTCCCAGCCCGGTGCGGCCTTACATGCCAGGTTTGAATGTATGCCAGCTCCAGAACTGGCATACATTTGAGTAGGCCCATAGGGCCTCAGGCCACTTGCACTGAGGGGGCGATCATTCCCTTCCCTCGAGGTGCACCCAGGCTGCCCTGGGGCAGCCTAGGACTGGTATAGAATATGGCGGCCGACCCTTTAGGCTGGCCGCCGCATCTTACACAGAATTGGGCTGCCCAGCTGTGTCGATTTCAGTGGAATTTAGTAGTAACTAACAGGGACAGTCCTTTCAGGACTGAGGTGGTTGCCTTAGGTAACAGATTGGTGTAAGATGTGTACCTCTGTCTGCCCGCTTGCCTCCACTGCTCCTCCTCCCACTCCCTGGATTGGAAAAGGAAGAGGAGGATGGAGTGGAAGAGGAAGTGTGAAGGAGAAGGGAATGGTGGGCGGATGCTCTACCCCACCACTCTTGTCTCCTAAAGATTTCATCTTCCGCTCCACCCCTCATTCTTTTTTAATCCAGGGGGTAGGAAGAACAAAGGATGGCACATCACCAGATTAAAGGGGTGTGTGTGTGTAGTATTTGGCACGCTGCCTCAGGCGCCAGGAAGTTTGGGCCAGCCCTAGCAACTAACTTCTACTAGAGTGTCCCTGAAATATTTTTGTTCTTAAAACAGCCTAAAAGCAATCTGGTCAATCACTTTTCCTTCTGGGAAAACCCATTTGCTTATCATTTTAATGGCTCTGGAGTGTTACCTGCTGGGAGATTGGAAATGTCAGAACCTAATAAGAAATCTCAATTCCTAATAATGCTTCTCAACAATGAGAGAAAATGTCAGTGCTATAGCAGCTTGGTTCCTTTGGGTATCTAGTTAATTATGAAGTGTGAGGAAGACCCCCCCAAAAATCAGTGCCTGGGTGATTTTTCTATGCTCACTGATCCATAAACAAGCTGATTCCCCAACAGTCTTTTAACCCTACTACTCTTCCATGATGATGTTCAACGGCATATTAAATTAAAATTATTTTATTTTGCCAAGATGAAGCTAAAACATCAACTACAAATGTGTGGAAGAACATATGGTAAAACAGCCATTGGTTCAGTCTTTGAGAAGCATCCTAAAATTGCCATATTCTCCTTGATTTGTTCCCTAGTGATGCTGTTGCGTCAGCCTTGCTTTTCAGAAGTCATGCTTTTTTGATGTTGCTCAGGGTATTTTTTTTTTTTTACAATTTGTTCCCAAACCCATTCAAAAGGATGATCTCTCTCTCTCTCTCTCTCTCTCTCTCTCTCTCTCTCTCTCTCTCTCTCTCTCTCTCATTGGCCCACAGTTTAGAAATGAGGGAAAAATTAAATTCCCAATTGATTGCAAAATACTGACATGTAGAAAACCTTATTGCAAATAGCATGCAAAGAGATGGATCTATAAACTCCTCCTACTTTTCCCCCTTTTCGTTTTAATTTTGAAATACTGCTGCAGGCAGAAATAATTACTGTAGGATAAATCAAAGTCGTTGCCGCATAGACAGAACACCATGATAATGAGATACTGCAATTAGTAACAACTTTGTTTTAGTATTGTGCTAGCAGAATTCTTTGGAATTTCTTTGATGTGGTAGTTGGTGTGGGTAATATTGGGAAAGGAACAGTAGACCTGGACTTGTTAGCGCTAGATTTTAGGGCGTTGGTTCAAGGAAGTGGTTCTCTGAGGCTGCAGACCTAAATATGCTTGCAGTAAATTGCATCAAACTCAATAGGATATACTTGCCAGATAAATGGTTTTAAGATTGGGCTGTAAAAATGAAAACTATACTAGCCCTAAAGGATCAGGTTTGTCATGTGCGTTGGTTTTCAAAATGGTGTCCTTGAAGCTTCATCAGGAGTCCCTCTGATCAATAATGATGGACCAATAATGATGGACAAACTTCCCTGAAAGACTGTCCTTTGCTATGGATCTTTCCTGAAATGTACAGCCAGGTCGCATCTTACCCAAGGGTTAGCTTTGTGAAGCCAGCGTGTAAGGGAAAAATCGCGTATAGTTGAAACAACCTTAAATCCGAAAAATATAAACTGTCTGTCTAGAAATTAAAATCACACTATGAGAGACATGCAGGAACTGAGACAAGTGAGGGAACAGCAGATTCATTCTACCATCTTCCGCTGCACAATTATAAATTGTTGTCTGTCTCTTTTTTGTTTTGTTGCTGAGTGCATATACTTGAATTCACACAAGTAAAATGTGTGCATGGTGCAACCTGACTATCGCTGTAGTAGGGACGTTTGTGGGTGTATTCGAGGGAGCTCTCTCAGTTTATGCTGGGTGATGGTGAGACGAAGTAGGAACTTTACCGGGTCTCTATAAAGACTCTACTACATCACGACTGTTCCTCTGCTCCCTACTGTGCTTCCTTTTATAAAAGTAATTGTATTTGTTCTATCTAAAATCTTGGATTTGCTGGTACATCTGCCAAAGGCTTGCTTGTCTGAGCCTGTCCAGTATTCTTTTCAATCAAAGCCAGAATCAACCTATTTTCCTCTCCAGGGTATTATTGTTGTTAGATGGCAATATTTCCTGTGCTTTCTGTACTTCTTCCAAGAAATACCACAAATGGTAGGTAGGTGGTATTCCTTCTGCCAACACCTTTTGTGCTTATATTAACCTGTTTAAATTTATTGTTGTGCTATCATTAGGAACTGGGGCTATGGTACAGTTCTTTCAATAAATTCCAAAAATCATGGCAAGGCTTTAGTGCAGTGGTTCCCAAACTGTGAGGCGCGGCTCCCAGGGGAGCTGTGGAAGCGAGCCAGGGGAGCCGGCGGAAGGATGGCTTCAGGTTCCCTGTGGAGGGAAGAAGGGGGTGCCCCAGTCAACACACCCCACATCACTTCTGATTGGACCTATAGAAGGGGGAGAAATGACCTTCACAGAAGTTATTCACAAAGAGGTGAAATTGGGGAGAAAGCTTCACCTGGTGGTTTTCTACCTGTCACATAACATAATGTAATGGGGAGCCGCGGTCAATAGTCTCCAATGGTCAAGGGAGCCGCAGGTCAAAAAAGTTTGGGAAACACTGCTTTAGTGCCTCTGTGGTTTGTCCTAAATTGTTCTGTGAATGAAACAAAACGCACCAATCAGGTGTAGAATCATTCAACTATTACAATGGCCAACTTGCTTAAAAAACAACAACTATATGAAGATTCTCTCATTGCCTCAAGCTACAAATTCGGTGAGATTTTCATCTGTGATGGAATGTTCAGAAAGCTAATTTTCTACTTATCTTTCTCCGTTTTGATTTTTTTTAAAAAATAAGCTGTTCCTATAATATGTTTATATTTAGCTCTGTTACATGTGCTACAGTGAATTTACACTAATTTTATCTTTCATCAATTCTCTGAATTAGGATCTTCCAGTTCTACAGTTTAGGAACAGAAAGGGAGCCAGATGTTCTTTTGATGAACATTTACTGCTCATACTGCAGTAAAGGTGCTGCGGGATTCGTTGGCTGTTCTTAAGGCCAGGCGATGGGATGACACTGAAGAAGATTTAGGATTGAGGTGGTACTTCACACAGTGCAACGTTAGTCTGTGGAATTCATTGCCACAAGAAGTTGTGATGGCCACAAGCTTGGATGGCTTTAAAAAGAGATTGGACAAATTCTTGGCAAACAGGTCTTTCAATGGCTGTGTACTCCCTCCAGTTTCTGTGGCAGTATGCCTCAGAATACTAGTCGAAGGGGAGTAATGGCAGAAGTAAAGCCCTCCTGTTTGTGGGCTTTCCAGGGACAACTGTTGGGTCACTGTGGGAAACCGGATGCTGGACTAGCTGGACTTCTGGCTTGAGTCAACAGGACTTTTCTTATGTTTTTAGATACGGGAATAGATTGAAATGGAGGGTGCTAAGGATACCTCTTGTACTGTATTTATCCAGTCCCATTTGCAACAGTTAAACTGCAGTGGATTGGAGTGATTTTATCTGAGAAGTGTCTTGCTGTTGTCTCAACAGGCAACAGATGGCTCCATATCCAGGCAGGATGCAGTATTGCTTAGAAGCCCATTTGCCACCTGGAATAGCTCAGGTGTACGATTCTGTTCAGACACTGTGTTGGCAGAGGTAAAAAAAACACCCCTCTTCATTGCTATCATCTCACCAAAATAAACCTGAATATGACCATTAGGCTGTGTTGGGACATGTTCAGCTCCAATTTTACATTTTTACATTGCTTGTTTTCATTGTTTTGAAGCAGTCTCTCCTTTCATTTTTAATGCTTCTTGTTTTCCTGTAAACTGGGGTGGGAGGAAGTAATGCTAAAGCAGTATCATTGCAAAGGGAGACAGCACTTAGGAGGGTGTCTATTCCAGAGTTCCACCAAACTCTCTGCAGAGCAGCCATCAATATCCATGGAAGGATCCTCCAGGGCAGCGTTTCTCAAAGTCCTACAGGGGAGTTTACTCCCCTATAAGTCTTAGCAGGGGTGGGGTGATGTTGGAGGCAGCGGTCCAGGATCGCACCCACCCCCTACCCAAAAATGCTTTTTTTTAAACATACCTGGATGTCCTGCCAGCTCCCCGAAGTATCCAGGGGGGCTGCTGCCGCCTCTGCAGGCCCCAAGGCTCTAAACAGTGGCGATTGCATTGAAAAGTCCACTTCCGGTATTCAGCAGTGGCCACAAAACGGAAGTGGGCTTTAAGACGCGATTGTCGCTGTTTAGAGCCTTGGGGAGGTGCAATCCTGGAGCGTCGCCATTCGTGTTGGCCACCCCCCTTAAGGGGTGCATAAAAGGCACTTGCATAAAAGGCACTTAAGGCACTTGCATAAAAAGTGGTGGGTTGTGACCCACCACTTTGAGAACCCTTGCTCTAGGGCAGCGGTTCCCAAACTTTATACAAAGGATGGGAACACCATATGTAGTTGTGGGGGGTGGGCAGCGGCAATGGCACTTTTGGGGTCTGCCATCGCCGAGACCGGGGGTTGTGCTGGCAAAAACTGGAAGTAGCTCTCAATTGCATTTGGAAGCTATTCTGGGGTGCGGGGGGCCATAGAGTGGACTGCGTACCCTGAGTACCCTCTGGAGGGCTGGCACGACCCCCAGTAAGTGTAACCCCCCTTTTTCCCGTCGGCTGTGGGACCCTGGAAGTGCTGGTGCCGCCGCTGTCACTGCAAGTAACCACCACTGTTAAGGGGGGGAGCAACTGGCTCCTGCTGGCCTGTTGCGACTCTCAGTTTGAGAACCTCTGCTCTAGGGAGTAATGGAAAATTCCTGGGGCCATAGGTTTCTAGAGGCAAAAAACAAATACAAAGCAAAAAGCCAGTGCCTGGTTGGCCACTCTACAAGAATTCTGATGTCTACGTAGGGTAGACATCTCCTTTATTAGATTACCCATGTCCAGAGCATAGCCTCAAACCCAGCTTGTGCCCCACCACATGGTTAAACCTGTAACAGAATAGGAAAGTCCCATGATTGTTATAGGGACCAAGAAATGCTGAGTCACACTAAATTAGATGGCTTTGGCATGCAGGTTGAAATCCAGTAAGGAAAGGCAGTCAGGGGACTTCACAACCAAGATCTCCATCAGCTCATCTAGGGAAATTGCTCTACATCAGGGTACTTGGTGCACTAGTAGACTACCTAACTATTACCAACTCTAGGTAGACAAATTCAAGGTGCATAAACCTAGAGGTGTTGCTAGGGTGGGTGGGGGCCCCACCCTCCCCAGGTGCAAGGCCGGGGGGTATCAATGCCCCCGCATTCGGCGGCAAAACAGTGCCGGCGAGTTTTTTTTGCGATGCAAAGCGGCGCGAAAAAGACTTCTGAGGCCCCAGAAGCCTCCGTGCAGGCGGCAGTAAGAAATGTTGCCTCCACCCCCCGCCCGCACCCCAGGAATGTTTTTGCACCTCATGACGTCACTCGGGGGGAGTGACATCATCGGGTGTCATGGGGGTGCGCCCCCCCACGGGACGTAGCTACGCCCCTGCATAAACCTGGAATGAAAGATTCCCTATTGACTCCTTCTTCCTACGGTGCCCCCAATGCCAGGTTTCAGTAACACATACTCAAATGATCAGGTGAAAAAAGTTTGTTCCGTCGTAATGAACAAATGCTCACATGAATTGGACTGAGAACTGGCTTATGTGTTGCCTCAGAATGAGATGACAGGACCCTGACTTGGCATAGTGGACTGTGCTACTTCAGTTTGTAAGTGAGGGGTGCTATTTTTGTATGCGCCACCATGTAAAACACAAATCCATGCAAGTAAAAAACTAGCATGTTAAGAAGAAAGGTCCTAACTCACTTCACTCCCTGCTCTACTATTTTTCTACTTGCAGACTTTCTTTAACAGAGAGGAGCATGAAAAATTGCAATTTTTCCACCTGCTGTCTGAAGTGGCACAGCCCATTCCATCACCAAAGGACTACACCACCTCACTCCAAGTTCCTTCTGTTTTATGTATAGACTGGCCTGGCTGACTTTAGAATATAATAAAATTATTCCAGGTTTCAATCTTAGATCCAAAGAGCCTGAAAACAAATGGAAGCGCTTCAATGTAAGTAAGTGCAAAGTGTTGCACATTGGAGCAAGAAACCAAAATTTCACATATACGCTAATGGGTTCTGAGTTGTCTGTGATGGATCAAGAGAGATCTTGGGGTGCTGGTGGACAGGTTGACCCAGTGTGCGGCGGCTGTGAAGAAGGCCAATTCCATGCTTGGGATCATTAAAAAAGGGATTGAGAATAAAACGGCCAGTATCATTATGCCTTTGTACAAATCGATGGTAAGGCCACATCTGGAGTATTGTGTCCAGTTCTGGTCACCACACCTCAAAAAGGATATAGTTGAATTGGAAAAGGTGCAGAAAAGAGCAACCAGAATGATTCATGGGCTGGAGCACCTCCCTTATGAGGAAAGGCTACAGCGTTTGGAGCTTTTCAGTCTAGAAAAAAGGCGCCTGAGGGGGGACATGATTGAGACGTATAAAATTATGCATGGGATGGAGAGAGTGGATAGAGGGAAATTCTTCTCCCTTTCGCACAACACCAGAACCAGGGGACATGCACTAAAATTGAGTGGAGGGAGAGTTAGAATGGACAAAAGAAAATATTTCTTTACCCAGCGTGTAATTCATCTGTGGAACTCCTTGCCACAGGATGTGGTGATGGCACCTGGCCTAAAGGTAAAGGTGACCCCTGACAATTAAGTCCAGTCGTGTCCGACTCTAGGGTGTGGTGCTCATCCCCATTTCAAAGCCGAAGAGCCAGCGTTGTCCGAAGACGCCTCCGTGGTCATGTGGCTGGCATGACTCTCCTTGCCACAGCGCGTAGCATGCGGCTGGAACACGGAGCGCTGTTTACCTTCCCGCAAGCGGTACCTATTTATCTACTCACATTAACATGCTTTGGAACTGCTAGGTTGGCAGGAGCTGGCCAAGCAACGAGAGCTCACCCCGTTGCGGATTCGAACTGCCAACCTTTCGATTGACAGCTCATGCTTCAGCGGTTTAACCCACTGCGCCACCCGCTGGCCTGGCACCTGGCCTAGATGCCTTTGGACAGATTCATGGAGGAAAAGACCATCACAAGTTACAAACCATAAGCAACCTCCTGGCTTTGGAAGTAGGTTTTCTCTGTGCCAGGTGCAGGGGAGTGACAGCAGGAAACAGGTTATCTTGTTGGCTGTGTGCTCCCTGAGGCATCTGGTGGGGCCACTGTGTGATACAGGAAGCTGGACTAGATGGGCCTTTGGCCTGATCCAGCAGGGCTCTTCTTATGTTCTTATGGAACAGGGTGTGGTTGGGAATGCATTATTTGGCTCTTCACGTCAAAGACCGTAGCATAAATTGATTGTCTTGGCAGTGCTGATAAGACTGAAGGCAGCATTAACTCGCCAGAGTTTGGATGTCTTCTCTATGACCTTTACCCCATGGCACAGCACAACTTCATGGATTTTTTAAAAAAATATTAATACAAAAATAGAATACATTGTAAGGAAAAGATAAAATCTCCCCTCCTTGGATGAGTCAGATTTATCTCTTCCAAGATGGTGAATAGAATTGTATCTATCGTTTTTAAAAAAGGGAGGAAGTCATTCTAAAACCTGTTTATAAAAATAGCAGAACTATTCCAAATAAGAAAAGGAAGGGAAACGTGTCACCAGTTCTGTTTAGTGTTCAGGCATCGCATTGCTGTGAAGTGAAGTCACCTCTCTATTTCATTTCATCTGATTTGAGCAAGAGAGCTTGTTAGATCAGAATGTCAGATTAGGGATTTTTTCTGGGCAGGAAAAGACTGTTTTCCTGATGGCTTTGGCACTGGCCCGCATTTCACTGCTTAGAGAGTGGATATTGGCTTGATAAAGGAAATGGTTTGTGGAAAATAGGCAGGGTCTTCATTTCAAGCTATACTTATGGAAATAGCTTATGTTTCACACCAGGTTCCTTTATTCCCAGAGAGCCAAGCAATTGTGACTTTTTGTTGACAGCAGTAGGGTGACAGATAATGGAGAAATTTGACTCCCAGCTGCGGGGTATGCTTGGCCTTACCACAGTCCCCGTCCTCACTGTGACGCACCCCGGTCTCGGGGACACGCTCTGGCAAAGAAAAAAATGGCCGCTCCCAGCAAAGGAAAAGTGGTAGTTTGACACGATCGTGACTGACTTCCGGTTTCGTTGTAAGAGGGCCGCTCCAACGCTTGAGGAGACCTGCAGAGGTGTCCGCAGGCTCCCCCCCCCCCGGGAGGACCTCCACAGCCACCAACGAAGGTTTTAAAAAAGTTCACCTTTAGTCTGCGGCAGTGAAAAAAATGGGGGGGAAGTCCCGGGTTTTTTTTTTTGGGGGGGGGGAATCTGGCAAGCCTAGGTATGCTACCCAGCTTGACTTCAGTTGACTCCTTACATGTCCACCACTGAACATTGGTTTCCAGCTTTCCTCATATAAAGACTACCACACCTTCCTTTGCTTCTGCAAGAGACCTGGGGGTGTTCTTTAAATCTGTCTCCTCCAGCTCAGTGCAGAAGTACAGTACTTGCGTTTATATTTTCAGAGTGAGAACAGCCAGCGTCCCTTTCTCCCACTAGCCTTTCATGCAACCTGAGATTTTTCCCTCCACCTGGCAGGGTCTTACATAATCAAGACTGCATAATAAATTCATCAATCCGTCTTGCAAGCTACAGGCTAGGCAGGAACATCAATTTCTCTCCCATTCCCCACAGTTTCAGTTTGTTTAACATCCAACCGGAACAAGAGTGCTGGGGACAACTGTTTCACTACTTGGTGATATTTTAGTTGGTCCTTGGAGTTCCTCAAATATGACCCTAAAACCTGCAGCACCAGCAAACGCGGGAATATTAGGAGCTTCATCAAGCTGCTGCTGATCAATCTAGCCCTGTTCTGTTCATTATAACTGGTGCTGAAAACCATCCCGGTTTTTAAGCCAAAGAGCTTTCCCAGCCCTGTAAATTGAGATAATTGCTTGGAGATGCCAAGAGTGGAACCCGGGGCTCCACATATGCAAAGAATATGTTCTTCTTCCTGATTAGTATGAAAAATGCTTGTGGGGCCAGCGACATGCTACAAAACCTGATGCCTATACTGGTGGAGTATCAGACTCAGACTGTAAATGTACACTGCTCAAAAAAATAAAGGGAACACTGAAACAACACAATGGAAGTCCAAGTCAATCACACTTCTGTGAAATCAAACTGTCCACTTAGGTAGCAACACTGATTGACAATCAATTTCACAAGCTGTTGTGCACATGGAATAGACAACAGGCGGAAAGCATAGGCAGTTAGCAAGACATCCCCAATAAAGGAGTGGATCTGCAGTTGGTGACCACAGACCACTTCTCAGTTCCTATGCTTTCTGGCTGATGGTTTGGTCACTTTTCAATGCTGGCGGTGCTTCCACTCTAGTGGTAGCATGAGACGGAGTCTACAACCCACACAAGTGGCTCAGGTAGTGCAGCTCATCCAGGATGGCACATCAATGCGAGCTGTGGCAAGAATGTTTGCTGTGTCTGTCAGCGTAGTGTCCAGAGCATGGAGGTGCTACCAGGAGACAGGTCAGTACATCAGGAGACGTGGAGGAGGCCGTAGGAGGGCAACAACCCAGCATCAGGACCGCTACCTCCACCTTTGTGCAAGGAGGGACAGGAGGAGCACTGCCAGAGCCCTGCAAAATGACCTCCAGCGGGTCACAAATGTGCATGTGTCTGCTCAAACGGTCAGAAACAGACTCCATGAGGGTGGTATGAGGGCCCGACATCCACAGGTGGGGGATGTGCTTACAGCCCAACACCGTGCAGGACGTTTGGCATTTGCCAGAGAACACCAAGATTGGCAACTTCGCCACTGGCGCCCTGTGCTCTTCACAGATGAAAGCAGGTTCACACTGAGCACATGTGACAGACGTGACAGGGTCTGGAGATGCCGTGGAGAACGTTCTGCTGCCTGCAACATCCTCCAGCATGACCGGTTTGGCAGTGGGTCAGTAATGGTGCGGGGTGGCATTTCTTTAGGGGGCTGCACAGCCCTCCATGTGCTCGCCAGAGGTAGCCTGACTACCATTAGGTACCGAGATGAGATCCTCAGACCCCTTGTGAGACCATATGCTGGTGCGGTTGGCCCTGGGTGCCTCCTAATGCAAGACAATGCAAGACCTCATGTGGCTGGAGTGTGTCAGCAGTTCCTGCAAGACGAAGGCATTGATGCTATGGACTGGCCTGCCCGTTCCCCAGACCTGAAACCAATTGAGCACATCTAGGACATCATGTCTTGCTCCATCCACCAACGCCACGTTGCACCACAGACTGTCCAGGAGTTGGGGGATGCTTTAGTCCAGGTGTGGGAGGAGATCCCTCAGGAGACCATCTGCCACCTCATCAGGAGCATGCCCAGGCGTTGTAGGGAGGTCATACAGGCACGTGGAGGCCACACACACTACTGAGCCTCATTTTGACTTGTTTTAAGGACATTACATCAATGTTGGAATGAACCTGTAGTGTTTTTTCCACTTTAATTTTGAGTGTAACTCCAAATCCAGACCTCCAGGGGTTGCTACATTTGATTTCCATTGCTAATTTTTGTGTGATTTTGTTGTCAGCACATTCAACTATGTAATGAACAAAGTAATTAATACGAATATTTAATTCATTCAGATCTAGGATGTCTTATTTCAGTGTTCCCTTTATTTTTTTGAGTAGTGTATATGCTGGCATATCAGGGAAAAGGATTCTAATCTAGATTTCTCAAACACCCAAATAGGCAAAATGAGATTAGGTCTTTAACTTCATTGTTTGGCATTTCATTTGTTTGTAATCCATTAACTTCACTTAATTAATCCATTAACTTCACTCGTTTTGACATATCAGAATGAATACGGTAAATATATTCAGGATCCATCTCACACAATACAGGCTGAGTATCCCTTATCCAGACTGCTTGGGACAGGAAGTTGTCTGGATTTTGGTTTTGTCTGGATTTTGGAATATTTGCATAAATATAATCTTGGGAATATATGCCAATAAAGGGTCTGAAATCTGAAAATCTATCTTCGGGATGAGACCCAAGTCTAAACAGAAAATTCATTTATGTCTCATATACACCTTATACACATAGCCTGAAGGTAATTGTATGCAATATTTTTCATAATTTTGTGCCCCCTTGCGCTATGCTACCAGGTGCTGGAAAAAGTTTTTGTTTTGTTTTTTAAAGTCCTAGCCCCCAAAATGTCTGTATTTAAGGCGTAACCAACCTGTACTACATTTCAGGTATGACAAATGGCTCTAACTAACATTTTCAAAGAGGATTCATGGAGTAGATGTGTCCAGTGAAGAGGAGCTGTCTGATCACCAAGCTGGGTCTTGGTGAGAGGCCGTGCGGGCTGCCTCCTTTCAGGCAGAGGAGTTGTGCCTTGGCCTGGTGTGTAGCCCACCAGAAGCTCAGCTGGCTGCTCGGTTGGCCAAGCAACCAGGATGTTGTGACCAGATGCCACATGGGAGAATGGGGTGGGACCAGAAGGGGGAGGCTGGTCCACTCAGTGGGAGGAACTAAAGGTCCCCATCATTGCTGATGATAGAATGGATGGCCTGAGGCAAGGCAGAGGGTGGGAGCCAACCAGGCCTCCATGGGGAATCGATTGGCAAACTCTCTGTGAGGCACAGTAGCCTGGGCCTGTGGAGGAGGAAGTGGGTATACATGGAACTCCCTCCCCACAACCACTCTGAAGCCCTTGTTTTCAGACAAAAGGGGGGATCATCATTGGCCCCAGCGACACCCCCAAAGGGGGCAAAGAGAGAGGGGAGTGAAAAAGTGGGGCCATGGTAGCCACCCCATGATCTGGGGTCTGTCCTGCCCTCTTACAGAGGGGAGGAAAGTTGTAAAACACACTGTAGTACAATATCTCCCTTGGGTATTGAGATATAGGAATGAAACCTGGTATGTTTAGAACATAATTCTGTGTTTAAAGTTAACACCAGTTTAACCCTCCCTTCCCATTTTCAAGAGGACCAGGATGATTTAAAACTCATTATACAGTAACGTGGTACTGTATCTGCTTTGAGCACTGAGTTTTTGGAATGAAAGTATCCACATTTGCAGCATAATTCTCCAACTGAAGTTTTAACAGTTCACCTCCCTTCCCCCCAGACCCATTTTCACAGGAAAGGGGAAAAATACAAAATAGATTGTAATTCAATATGTGGATCAAGGCTTCTTGAACAACTAATATGTGTGGGAGTATTCAGATATGTTATTGCCCCCATCTGCCTTCTAAAGTCTGCAACCCTACAAAACTGCACCAACCTGCTTGAGCAGAAATGCAGTAAGTGCAAGTTGAACATTAGGTAGATGATGAGGTAGCCGTATGCCTGACCCCATCACCAGATGCTGAGCTACATCCATGTATTAATTCATTTGGACTAATTGGCTATGAGACTCCCTGGGAGAGAGAGTCAGGAACTGGATACAGAGTGAGGTGGGCATGACGTCCAGGCTGCACCATACAGGGGGCTGTGTGTGTGTGTGTGTGTGTGTGTGTGTGTGTGTGTGTGTGTGTGTGTGTGTGTGGCTTTTGATCTGTGAGTTCCAGCTGTAGATCCAACTGTCTGTATTCTCAGATTGATTCTGTCCGATGTTGATAGAGCTCCTAAGGGCCTCTCAGCATAGATTTGGTGCTCAAACAAACAGAAGTTTTACCCATGCAAACCTTTCTGAATACCTGTTAGGAGGAGGTTATTAGATAATTGAAAGATGTACATGTGTTTTTTTCTTCTTCGTTTCATTTTGGAATGTCACTGGTTTCCTGGTTATATGAATATACAGTATTGGTCTGAGTATAAGACTCACTTTTTTCTCCTAATTTAAGTTTTTAAACTAGGGGTGCGTCTTATAATCAGGCTGTTGCAATAATGCCAGTGATTTAATTATTATTTTTTAATAGCACCAAACTTTAAGGGTGCGTCTTATAATCAGGTGTGTCTTATACTCGGGACAATACGGGTATATATATTTCCTCTCTTGTGTGGTTCTCTTACCCCAAGGAAACCTCCAGAGGCCAAAGCTTCCCCATGGGATACAGTAGAAGCCGTGTTGGTGCTGCTGATGCTGCATTGCCACGCGGGGAGTTCGTTAGGATTGGGCTGCCTGTCTGCAGGCAGGAGCAGTCGGTCCTTGTTTCTGTATATGGACTGAGTCTCACTGTCACCTAAAGAAACTATACAGTACATATAATTGTGTACTAGTATAGATAGGCAGATGGTGCCAGTGAAGATTGTGTGTAGTTTAGTATAGACTTGGTTTCACTCTAGAAACATACCAGAAGGACACCACTAGCCCAGACATTTTCAGTGCTTCCTATCTTGTCAGTAAATATTTAATAACATAGTTGCTTGATAGCTCAGCCCACATAATTTCTATTTTGCAGATGAAGACTATTTTCCTCAGTGTTAAGAGTGCGTGGGAGGTAAAGAGATGCTTTGGAGACTGGAGAGCTAGTTCTAAATACAGTACTCTCCTCTCTGCTATAGCTGTTGTGCAGGCTTTCTAGACTTCCACACAGCCCTAACCCATCCCTTTTGTCCTTTCTGAAAAGCTAGTATGTGAATTCTGAGAAGCCCAAATCAATTCATCCCTGCACGGGCTATCTGTCAAACTCGGTTTCTGCCCAGCAACTGTGTATAAACAGTGACAAGCTTTTCAGGATTAAAAACTCACAGAGCTAGAAAGTCTGTAAGGTGTTTTTTTTTGTGTGGAAGCAGTGGCTTTCACTAGGTCAAGAAATGAAAATTGGAGGAGATAGGTTCTGTTAGACCAGTGTCTGATGGCAAGAATGTGCAACCTCTCGAGCTCCAAGGATTTCTTCATTTAGGTTGTCCATCTGAAAGCTGCTGCCGTCACTGAGAATGGTGTCTTGGTAAATGCAGGATGCCAGGAGGTGGGGGAATTTCAGGAGAGGGATTGTCAGGAGACATCAGCAAAGAGACATTCTCTGGGATGGGTAGTAGAGGAATCATGGTCCTCTATTGCTTCCCTCCCTCGTGATTGGTGGAGGTCTCTGCAGGTGGGTTTTCCTAGTGGCTGCTTTCCAAGACAGTCCAGAAAGAGAGTCCCCTCCTTCTTAATGCCCCAGGGTGACTCCATCTCCAGTGTAGAGACTGCCAATCCAAGTCCTAGGTCATGATGTTTGGGAGCTGTAGTGTTCAAGTGCACATGTGGGAAATTCCCAGGAAACATAATACTGTTGTTCCACCCCTCCCCACCCCTGCTAAAACACCCCACCTCCCATTGCACACTCCAAGAAGTCAGCTAAGCAGACCTATAGTGATGGCTATTTGGCCATACCTTCTATGCCTTGTTACAATGAATGACTTGTTCAAAAGACCTTACACTGACAAGTAGAAGATGCTTGTGTCCGCCCAATTTTTAATATGAACAGAGGCTCAAAACATTTCCCAGGAGATACATGATACAGGAGATCAGTAGGTGGCTACAAATAAACTTTGTTCCCCTCTCCAGCACAGGAGTCTGTTTCTTGGAAACGAAGGGAGATGGTAATTAAAATCAGTGAAGTCATAATTTGCAGTTGCTGCACCTAGTTTTGTACTAGTGGGAGAAACTGTGACTGCTTGGCTGAGGGCTTATAACCTTGCTTTGTCGTGTTTGATCAGCTGGCAGACAACTGATGGAATGCCTGGCATGAGGGCACTTGTTTTTTTGTTTCCTTGTTCTATATACAGACGCATTTCTGCGTAGGTATTGGCATACTGTATTGTGTATATCTCTTGTGCTTTTGTTGTCTATTTCATCCATGTGCACTCCTTGAGGGCATTTGCAAGACAAAAGACTTTGTACAATGTGTTGTACAAAGGGCCGGGGGAGAACCCACTCCATTTGCTCTTTGCGCAGTGTATTTTCTGACCTTACACAAAGAGGTGCTTAAGAGGTCCTTCTGACTGTCGTGTGTGTGTTGTGTGTTGTGTGTTAACTGTGGAGGATCTCTGACTTTAATGCACATTTTATGGAGAGTTGGAGGGAGCTTTTGGCAAGTTCCTATAAAAGATCATTGTCAGATAGCAGACAGCAGAATGCCACACCTTTGATAATGCCCCTCACAGTTAGGGGCGAAACTTTAGGAGAAAAAAAGTTTTTGTTTTAATAAACCCGAACAGTGATTGTATTTATTTTATGCATTGTCAGATAGCCTGAGATTTTTGAGCATCTGTCGTGGTCCTTGTGAAATCAGTGAGAGCTGGAACAACTTTGAAAAATAAAACCACAATCTTACAAAACCAAATTTTGGATTTACAGAAATTTTAGTCTTGGTTCCAAGACATTTAAAAAAAGGTGGAGAGATGCTTGATTGAAATAGAACTGCGTGGATGCTGCCCCATGTGACAGTCTCCTTAATACAGTGGCTTGCCATTTGAGTCTGGAGACTTTCAAACACCCCAGACTGCAAAAATAAAAGGAGGGGGGGAGTGTTTGCTGAGATGTGCAAGTCAGTGGATCCACTTCAAAACAATTCTGTACTCTACCTCTCTTGCAGTGGGGGCTTACAATGTATTTCAAATCTAAACAATAAAACCACTAAACAGCAATTAAAATGGCTTCATTAAACAACAACCGTAACATCATTTTACATCGCATCACATCAGAAAAGCAATAATCAAATGTCAGCAGAAAGAGCCTGCTCTCAGTCAGAGAGTTGGAAGGGTCAAAATCATCAATATCTGGCCATAAATGGGTGGGCCTCTTGCTTTTCTTCAGCAAGGAGGTACAGTGGCATAGTACTTTCGGAAGCTTGTTCCAGACCCTTGGAGTGATTGTGGGAGAACGCTTGTCCTTCCTGCTGGTGAAACACTGACTCCCCAAGTGGTGGTATTCTGAGCTGATCCCTATCCACAGATAGTAACCAAGGCAGAGGTGCTCTTTGAAGAACGTAGGCCCCAGCCTGCAGCTTCTTCTGCAGACAAATGGCTTGTCTGTGGTTGCTTTTCGAGTGTCTGTCAAGCCTCCCTTGCTTATATAACTTGGGCCTCTGTCTCTGAGTATTTCGTCATAGCAAAGCAAGCCGTCTGGTCCTCTGAGGAGTTTTGATTTGCAGAACTCCATCTGGAATAGCAACTTTTAACACTGTTGTAACCTTTCACGATCTTGGGTTTTATTGGGCCACCTACCCTTCTGCCTTCAGCTAGAAAGCAGGTCTTCATGCAGCAATGATGTCATTTCCTTTTCATCAGGAAAGTGGAGCTGCTAGCAATCTGTCTTGCTCTCTTTTTAACGTGTGTGTGTGTGTGTGTGTGTGTGTGTGTGAGAGAGAGAGAGAGAGAGAGAGAGAGAGAGAGAGAGAGAAATCTTCCTTTATTAAGCATCTCGTGTTTGTCATTGCTATACAGCTTTTTAAAAAATGAAGCAACCAAGCAGTTTCATACAGTACTTATGAGAACACTGGCTTCGTGGTGAGGTTAACCCCCCCCCCTTGAACAAATATGTTTGGTTTTTCCCACCTCTAAAATTTAAATAGAGCTGGATGCCTTTTCCATCTATCTTTCTCTCTCTCTCTTTTTTTTTAAATGTTCCTCGGTGAAAGATGCATTTTGGAAGTATTTACCAGCTACATGATCAGTACTTTATTTGTGTTTATTTCCTTTTAATTCACGTCATGCAAGAGAAACACATTTATTATACACACGTACTTGGAGCTAGCAGGGCTAGCCCCAGACCCCCTGATGCCTTAGAGCAGCGCTTCCTAAATTGTGGTTGACCACTTGATGGGTTGTGCCCCGGTGTGTGGTGGGTCGCGCAGTTGGGCCCTCCCACCCGCCCTTACATCCATTTGCCTCCGTGGGCCTCAGAAGGCCTCTGGAAGTGACTTCCAGGTCACTTCTGGTTTTGCAAACGCAACTTGTGGTGAGGTCCGGAGGCTTTCTGAAATCTGCAGAAGCCTCTGGAGGCCATACCAGGCCCGGTGTGACGTGGGAGCGGCTTCCAAAGGTAGGTCGTGAGTCAGAGGTGGGAGGTCGAAGTGGGTTGCAGCGGAGGTAGGTTTGGGGACCGCTCCCTTAGAGGACCACCTGATTGAGTCAACCCAAGATTCTATGGGGCAAAAATCTATGAAAACTCTTTACCTCAGAGCCTCATGTTGTTCAGTTCACCATTCTTTCCTCATCCTGCCTTGCTGTGGACCTGTGGAGTGTTGACCCGCAGGTGCTGTGTCAAGTCACCCCCATTCCAACTGCAACCTGTCTGCTGGCACCCAGGATTAGTTAGTAGCACCCTGCAATCCCTTTTCTTTTCCAGCCTCCTTTCTATATCTCTCTGAGCGCTATTGAAGCTGCTGAGCCAGCAAGGGCTGGTCATCCAACCTTGTGGGCTACCTCTCTCTCTCTAAGTGCCTCTTCCTCCCAAGAAAGATAGCTTGACTCCCTTCAAGACTACTGCTTCAGTGCATGCTAGGGCTTGTTTCGTAGCCCTGTTTCTGTCTTTGAGACCCCTCTTTGCCCAGAAGAATCACCTGGTTGGCCCTTTGCTACCATGAACTCTGCAACTCAGTGTTCTCAAGCCTTGCAGAAGAAGGATAGGTAACCATGATCCGTGGTGCAGCGTCTCATGTGAAGTTGTATCAACTGCACACTTAGTGTTTTGTTACCTTTCTTCTGTGTGTGTGTGTGTGTGTGTCACCATTTTCTGTTTTTGTAACCTTTTGTTGGAGAACCGAGATCAGTGTCAGGCCTCCATCCCTCAAGTCACACGAGAGCTGCGATAAGTCCTAGCCAGGGCTTTTCCATTGGAGGGTCTACTTATATCTCCCTCCGTGGACACCGGTTACAAGTGTTTGTCCAGTGGGAGAGACTCTTCCATGGCAGGTGGGTGAAGTGTATTCATGGCCTGTCTCTAGTTCAACCCCTTGCCTGTAGCCTTGGTTCAGGCTACAGAGGACTGCTGCCTTATGTTATGCCGAACAGATAGTTATGCTGAACGGATAAATACATTTGCAGTATTGATCCCTGCATTTGCTCAGAACTGGAGGTAACAGAAGGCTGGTTTGGGTGCTATGTCTGATTGGCCCCACACCCATGCAGTATGGGATGTGAATGTGCATGTCCCACTCTCCCTTCTGGTATGCCATCCTGCAGCTTCATAATTATGGGGGGGGGGGCTTTTGTTCAGTCCACCAGCCCCTACATAATTTAAACACTACTGCAGTGTCGTTATTCTTCCACTGATAGTCTTCTTAGGTAGCTTACTTTGAGGGTTCCAGAACTTGGTGAGGGAGTTTGCAGGATTTGTTTGCATACATATATGTGGTGTTGGAAAGCCCTTCTATATGGGGTCTTGTCTTATCCGTAAAATGGTTAGCTAGGTGAGGGGCTAGCTTGTATTCCCGGAAATGCCAAGAGTAGTAGAGGAGAAGAAGGCAGCAGTTGTGAGGAGCCAGACAAGCAAAGACAGAAACTACAACTAGTAGGTAAATGTGGTTAGTAGTCCCGATTCTGGTGGCTGCTTGGGTCACGAGGAGTGGGCAGTGTGGTTTTGTGTTTCTTAGGTACTTCGTTTAAAGTGACTGCTACATACTGCCAGTGTTCTGCTATTCACAAAGTTCACTAATGTCTTGGCTTTGTAAGGATAGCAGATTCTTTTTATCAACAAAGCCCATTAAAGTCAAAATGGTTTTATAGAAAACTCTTTCTGCTTTTCCATTAGATAAGCAGGCAATACAGGAGGTGTGTAGAGTCTGTTCTCAGGTTAATTAAATCAACTGCTGGTTCCCTCTAGTGATTTCACATCAAGGCCAAGCTGAAATACTGAAAGCCCTTTCAGATTTTTGGACTGAGATCAGTGGGAGGTTGGGGAACTTTGCACCTCTCAGCATTAGTCCCCTTTTTGACTAGCTTGGCTTTTTGACTAGCTTGGCATTTAACTTGGATACTAAGATAAAATGCTGACATTTATGAATAAATAGGTGAAAAGAGCCTGAGATAATTCAGCTTTCTCTGTGGCATGTGGCCTGTTTTATTATATTTCTTGACATGACATTCATAAGATTGTTTTAATTAGATGATGCACTTTCTGGAACATATCCAGATCCACTGTGCTTTCTTTTGCTGTTAAATTTTAATCCTGACTCATGTGGGGTTTCTCTCTTTTGCTTTGTCGTCACAGAGAGCTTTTCTTCACGTTTTAAGGATTGTTAAGGTTGCTTGCTGTCTGCTGTAAAAATGTAGATCAAAAAACCAGCTTTCAACATTTTCTTTTAAGTTGGGAAATGTTGCAACTCACTTTTTTTGTTGAGATTTCTAAGCTTATGCCTGTTTCGAATCATCTGGCCACTTGGTTAGGTGTCGTGTAACCACTTTACTCCTTTTTTGTCTCAGAAAATGAATAGCCCACTGAATCACCTTTCATTCCTTTAACCCAAGACATAGATGGAATAAAGGTAGCAGAGACACCTGATCTGCAAAATTACAAAAAAGGCCTTGCCCACATATGTGGTGGTGATGTCCAAAGATGGAAATCTTCTGGGATATAGTATGCTATAATATTTGTGTCCCAATCATGACTAAAGGAAGCACCATTGGAACAAATGTTCTGCCAGTGCTGACTGCTGCAAAAGTGCCGTAAAGCGCCGTCGGGAAGGCCGGAGCCTTTCTGTGTGTGCTAGAGGAGTGATGGAGGCTCGCTGGAGCAGGTAAACCCTGCGTAGGGGCAGAACGGGGCGGGGAAAGAGGTGGGAGGGCAGAACGGGGAACAGATGGGGTGGGAGGCGGATTAGGCCCGGAAGGGTGGCAGATACGGTGGTGGTGCGTGCCAAATCCAAATCCCCTTCCCAGGTCTAATCCGCCTGCATGAATCAACTCAGATTTATGCCAGTGATATCACTGGCGCAGGTCCGCGTTGATGTGTTGCGGCTGCTGGGGCTTACCCCAGGGCAAGGGGACAAATGCCCCTTTACTCCAAGGAGACCTCCAGCAGCCAAAAATCTCCTGCGGGATGCAGCATAGCCTGCGTTGGTGCCACTGCATCACCACATGGGGATTTAGGTAGGATTGGGCTGTTAGAGTAGTAATAGGAAGAAAAAAAAATTCCTTTAACTTTTAGTTCTTTTCTTCTAAATGTAAGTGACATCCCAAATCAACCATGAGAAGATGATGAACTTACAGTTCACCTCCTCATGGCAACAGCAGCACAACAATGGAAAAAACACAGAAATACCTCCAAACACAATCTGAACTGCGGTACTTTAAAAAAGAATTGGCCATGCTATTATGGAAGAATGTTCTCATTGGCTTAAAAGTTTTGAATGTTTGAATGTCTCAGATTTGGACAACATTTACATGCTATGTAAAGTCTAGAGGAGGTTCGATGGGTAGCTTCCTTAAATGTAGAATCACTATGCATTTCTTGATTGAGGCAAAGGGAGATTGTATGAGGAAGAATAACTACAGAAGAGGATAATATGTATAGTGAAGGAAGGAGTTTTGTTGTGCATGAAACACAATTATTCTGAAATGTTTTTAATGAATTTAAGATTGTGGAAGAAGCAGTTTAAAATATTTTACAAAGTGATATATTTATTGCAATTTTTTATCTATTTATCTAGTTTATATGCACATGCGCGCGCGTGCGCACTCACTCATACCACCTCTGGAGTTGTAAAAATTGAAAAATATAGAGTATAAAAAGTAGCTCTTAGATGCATAGTGAGGACTCCTGTCCACAAGGAGGTGGACATTGAACCTATATTGCTTTGGTAATCAGTTATCTTCTCTGTGCAGAGACTCTGTGGGTCTCTGTGCAGTCATACTAATGGGATCTGTGCCTGTGCAGAGCTGCCTGGAATCGCCTAAAGCTCTAGCCAAGATTTTTTCTTGGTAACCATGCACCCTGCACTTGCCAATGCTCCTACCTAGGATGTGGCTTAGCTATCACCCTTCCACTCAACTGTCAATGTGACCAACCACCATGCAGTTCTTTTGCACCTTAGGAGAATTCTTTCACATTCCGTGGCATACACCACTTTTGCGAATGCTCTTGACAAGCCCTTTTTATTAGTTTTGTTTGTTCTACTCTTCTCTTTTTTATATTGGTATATCTTCGTTTTGTTGTTTTTGTTTTCCTTGATTAAAAATAAAAAGAGACACATTCCTTTTTTTCAACACGAAGGCTTGGGCTGTAGCAGCTTCAATGGTTCGTGCCACTCCATTCCTTTCTGTGGGGGTGGGAAATGTATGCAGTGTCCCACAATTACCTATTGGCTGGCTTCATGACTGGCTTCAGTTGTTGGCTGCTGGCCACAATTGCTTGCTAGTCTCCCATTCGTGGGAATGCACAGAGAGCAAGAAGAAGAAATAGTAGTTGTAGTTCTTTGAGCGGTCACCTGTGCAGTCGCATGACTTGCCGTCCTTCCCCTCTGTTGTCGTCCTCTGAAATGCTTCTTAGCAGTTAGAAGAAACTGAGCGGAAAAGTGACACTAGTGACTTAGGACTGTGTGCTGGCAAAGCCCTGCCTCACGGAAATCTTGGTTGGAGCTTTAGAATTTTCTGAAGGCAGCTCTGTGCCAGGTGCAGATTCCGATCAGTGTGACTGCACAGATGACCATTGGAAGAGCTTATCTTCCACCTGTTCTTACATTTGCTTTGACCGTCCAAGATGATTTGGTAGTAGTAATACTCTTGTACCAATGGCTTGCCCATCAAATTCACTGATGGAAATAGAGTGTCCACCACCACCACCCCAGTATCAAAAGATTGGTATCCTCTGACAGTTGCTTTTATAAAATGTCTCCTTTTTCCCATTTCAGTTACCTGACTACAAGTAACAAACAGAAGTTCTTGTACACCATGAGACCTTTTTTAAAGAGGGCTGCCTTGGTACTTACCTATGTAAGTATTAATGTTTTTTTTAAAAAAAATATATTTGAATTCCTTTTGAAGTTGTTTCAGCTGCATTATATTTCAGTGGCAGCCTAGAAGCAGGCTGAGGAGTAAATGATTTAAAAGTCTAGTTTAGCGAATGCACAGCGATTTCCATGCTGGGTCAGAACAATGATGCCCCAAGAAGTTTCACAAACAAGGCATGATGGTGAATGAAATCCCCTATTATTAATTGTCAGCTTCAGGAAGTCCAGAGGTATAGATTGCATCCTGAAAGGTGTTCAATAGATGTTTGCAGCTCTGTGAACATGCTTTGAGCTCTCATTTTAATGTGCGTGTGACTGTAACAAAGCAGCAAATGGATGACTGATTATGTTACAGCCGCGTGTCCCCTTGTTTGGCTGCTCTTCCTCCTGTTAGTGAACACTTGGTGTCCAGTAGCCAGAGATGGCAGGAGGTTGCAACAGTGTGGTGCTTTCTTTCCCTACAGTAGGAGAAGGCAGCAGTTGTGAAGAGCCAGACAAGCAAACTGCCTCCTTACATGTTCCCCCTCATGTGCAGAAAACTTCCTTGCCCAGTCCCTTGTTACCAGTGCTTCTTTGGACTATTTTAGAAATGGGACACTGGCATGCTAACAAGTTACATCTTTCTAAGGCTTCTGAGAGCGAGCAAGCGAGAGCTCTGTCATGTCTGCAGGCAGGCATTGCTCATAAACCTAAACATACCGTATATGGTGCCTGCCACAGGGTAATATGTAAACATTACTAAAGGTGAATAATTCTGCAGATAGAACTGTGTAGATGTTAGTCACACACTACATAAACTTTTGATTGCATGGTATGTTTAAATGCACCAAATATTGTAATATTCTCTGTCCTTGAGACTGGAGGTCCGTAGGGACTTCGCAGTAATCCGAAAAGGGATCCCAGGGATTGCTATCCTTTGGTCCTGCTGGCTTCCCAGGAGGGTTTGGCGCGGGGCCTTGAACCCTCATCGGGTTGATATAGCTAGAAAGAGGTGAATGCGTACCTGAGGCCTGTTTTGTTTCAGATTGGGGGGGGGGCTTTATTCCTCACCAAGTATTATTTTTTCAGCGGCCGATTTGTTTCGAGGTGATGGGGTACACCTGTCCTCTGAGGGCACTGACCAGTTCCTCTTAGACCTGCAGCGGGGTATCCATGAGTTTTTATTTAGGTGGGCGGTGGGGGACAAGTGCTAGGCTGTCCCCCCCCGTGTGGTAGGTGGCGTGCGGATGGGTAGCCAGGGAGGGCCATTCGGTATACATCCTGAAGTAAACAAAGTCAGGGGGTGAGCCAGAACCGCTCAGACGATGCCGGAGCGGATTGGTGAGGCAGGCTGGCACAGCCCCAGGCTGGAGTAGCAAAGACCACCTTAGGGATTTTCCTGGGGGTGGTCTGCGCTGTCCAGCTGCCTCGGCCCCTTGGGGCTGGCAGGGATAGGCAGCTTGGTCATGGACTGAGTCTGGCTTGAGCCAGGATGTCATGCCCATGTAGATCAAGGGGGAGGCAGACGGTTAGGACTGTTTCCTCCATGCTAGTACCGCACGCCAGGGGGGTGTTTAGTTAGTGCCCTGCTGCAGGTTGTTTGTTAATTCAATAAAGTGACCCTTAACTCCAAGCCACTGTCTGTCGTGTTTTATTAGGGGGGTGCCTGGGTAAAACTTCCTTGCCCAGTCCCTTGTTACCAGTGCTTCTTTGGACTATTTTAGAAATGGGACACTGGCATGCTAACAAGTTACATCTTTCTAAGGCTTCTGAGAGCGAGCAAGCGAGAGCTCTGTCATGTCTGCAGGCAGGCATTGCTCATAAACCTAAACATACCGTATATGGTGCCTGCCACAGGGTAATATGTAAACATTACTAAAGGTGAATAATTCTGCAGATAGAACTGTGTAGATGTTAGTCACACACTACATAAACTTTTGATTGCATGATTCTGGTTTGCTGGCCATAAGGAAGTATATGTCTATCTATAATGATAATCCCAGTGTCTGCTCTTCTTACCTGCAGGTGATCCTACTTTTGTATTTTCGTCTCTGGATAATGGGAGGTTCCATGCCAGCATTTTCAGAACAGGACAATCCAGCTTCATTCTCGCCATATCTTCTTACAAGGTATGGTTCCTGAAATCACTTGAGTTTACTCATTTCTTAGAACTGTGAGCTGTTGCTACCCTTGCCTTCACCTTGAACTACCGTATTTTTTGCTCCATAAGACGCACTTCCCCCCCAAATAGGGGTAAAATGTCTGTGCGTCTTATGGACCGCAGTTGCTGCGATGTTTGTGCAGGACTCCATGGTCACTTCCAGCACCTGGGAGCTCTGTGCAAACATTGCAGCTGCTGCGATGTTTGCGCAGGGCTCCCTGGTCATGTCCAGCGCCTGGGAGCCTCGTATTTTGGAGCTGCTGACGAAGATCGGAGGTGCTACAGCAACGCAGTAAGCGGCCAAGAGCCGTTAAAATTTATTGTTAAAGCAAGACATTTATTACCCTATTTTTTTGCTCCAAAATTCACTTGCGTCTAATGGTCCAGTGCGTGTTATGGAGCGGAAAAATATGGTCATTTACCCTACAAAGCCCAATTCTATCCTTTTCCCTGCTATAGCATGCAGCCGCCCCAAAAACGGGCTACGCTGCAGGCTATGGTGGTGGTGGTGGGGTTGGGAGACTTGAGAGAAGTAAGGGAAAAAATATTTTCCTTACCCCTCTGTAAGCCCCTTGATCACCAGTGGATCTCTTTGGACCTGCGCCAGCTATAGAGCTGGTGCAAGTCCAAGGAGACAAAGGTGACATGTTGGGAAGCTCTGAAGGGGATACCTGCTGGTGCAAGTCACTTATACCAGAATACACCCCCTCCCGTCTCTGACATCCCTCCCCCCCCATCCACCCGGTTCTTCCCACCCTCCTGCCTCATTCCGCCCACCCTGCCAATTTTACCGATGTTAGTGGGATGTTGCAAATGATCACCACATTTTCAACTTGCTTTCCATGATGGGTTTTCAAGGAGTGTCCTCCTGAATGTTATTCATGCCAGTTCACTGAACATAATGGACCTCCCTTGTTTTTGGGATGCTGCGTTGCCATATGAGTGTTTAACGCTCTCAGGCTTTAGCCTGAGAATCCTAATGCCTAGAAACGAAGTTTTATCCCTAAGATTGTGGCAAAAAAGTGGGAGGAGAACCATGGAGAGTAGAAGCCACTGGAAGAGAGACAGAGCTGTCTGGAAGACAGACAAACTGCTCTTTGTATCTCTGCAAGAGATTAAAGTCTCTGGAAAAGGAAAATGTTCTCAGGGGTCATGTTAAAAGGGTGGAGTGGAAAAGAACAGCATGGGGTAGGTTTTGCAGCCCATTAACTTTTCTTTTTAAAGACTATGTGTGCTTCCCCAGATAATCAACAGGATTTTAACTCTTCCTAATGCTGGAGGAATATTATTAATGCCCTTCATTAGGGGTAACAGTTTTTCACTCCGGTATTTACTGCTGAAGCTATTTTAGCTCCGGGCTCTTTCCATCTTTTGCAAGGCTCTAAATCAAATGCGCCTGACAAGGCACTTCATAATAATGCTGTAAAACATATGTGGCTGCAATTATAACCAGGTGCTGTTATTTATGGGCTCTGTATCTCTGCTGTATTGGTTTGTTTACTCTGAGGCACTCCTATCACAGAGTCCATCCATGCGGCAAAATCTTCCAGCTCTGTCTTGCTTGGCCTACTTTGTCTTTTTGTCAGCTGAATCATTTTTAAAAAGATCTCCACAACAGCTTCTTCTGAGTGTGTCTCGTTGGCCTTTCACTGGTGGGTATTAGGCAGACAAGTTGGGCTGTGTGTGGGATAGAGTGAAGGTGGTCTGTTGCAACCGCAGTGGCTGCAGAAAGAACCCCCCTCTTGCTCAGATCAGTGAGCTGGTCAGACCTGGATGTTTCTGTCTGTCTAATCTGAGGAGATGCAGTGCTGGCACGACAGTACTCCTCTTTTGCTCCTCTTTTGCTGCCTTCCCCACCAGAGAGTAGGTACTTCGCCAGACTGAATGGCATACTGAATGTTGCCTTCGCCAGACTGAATAGCTCTGAAGGCGAGGGGGTGGGGCCGCCTCGTGCCGGTGGTTAACGGAGGTCAGCATGGTGCGGAACTTAGCATTCCGCCCCACCTCCAGCGACGCCAGTGACTAGGATAGTATACTAAGAAGCTGAATGTGCTCTTTTCAGTGGGGAGGGTGCTTTAGGGGTGATTGTGTCAACTGCCTGGGTAATTTCCGAGTTCTGTAACGTGACCAGGACTTGCACAGGATTGTGCTGTGAATGTATTACAAGTTCCACCTGAATAATAAATGCTTAATTTGGATAAATTAAGGACACTGATCTGGTCAATATATTCCACATATGTAGAGCAGAATCTCCACAGGTCAGGCGGTTGGAATACATATTCCAGCAGCCATTGGGAGGCTGCCAAAAATGACCTGTCCATATCAACTGATTTCCAACGTGGAGAATCGCAGTGCAATGGTGGAGATACACATGTTAAGTATGTCCTGTGACTGGGACAGTTATCACTGATCTCAAGAAGGTCATTTGGGGGCATTTCAAGAGAATATCCAAATTACACTGTACAGCACCTCACCTAAGGCACAGTTGCTACTCCTGGGTCATTCCCCTCCACCCTTGAACAGTAAAAACCCTGCCCTCCTCAGTGGAAGAGAGTAAGAAGCGCAGAGCCAGGCAACAGACCACCCAATTCCTAGCAGTTGGAGGAGTGTGATGGGGTGGAAGTCAATGAAACCCCCCCCATACCATCTGTGTTATTGAGGAGATGAAATGCTACCCCAAAACAATGCCATGTGTTGGAAGGGGTGTAATTTTCTGTTATTGTTCGGAGCCACTTTGAAGATCTTTCTGGCTTGAAAAGCAATACAGAAATCAAACAATAAATAGTACATCCTCATGGTGACTACAGTGTGTTCCAGTATTGTTCTCTACAATGTGTTCCAGTATGTGTTCTCATCCACTGGAAAATGAGAGAATTGTACCATGGCTACTTATGTCCATATCTTGACTGTTATTATGTGTGCCTGATTTTCGCTGCTATGCAGTGTGGTAGTCAGATTTCAAAAGAGGTTCTTCAGCATTCTGTTCAGGCTGTAGAAGAGTAACCCTGCCTGAAAGCTTCATTCTACTGAAGTTTTAATCTAGGACTGGAAGTGTTGGTGCCTTGGCACCAGGATTTAAAATAGACAATTCCTTCACACAGTGTAAAATAAATCTGCCTTTTACAGAAAGTCTGTCAAATAAAATAAATCCTAAACTCTCTTTGACTGCCTGAGTTATTTTGCACAGAGTGTCCTCAGTTGTACAGAGTGGATATTTATTGGAAGAAATGCAGCAAATACTAAAAATCATTAATTAACTCAAATGGTTAAAGGTTTGTTTGTTTTTTAATCTATAGTTTATAAAGCTCTGGAGAGTGTTCTTTAAGTTAAAGAACACTCTCCAGAGCTTTATAAACTATAGATTAAAAAACAAACAAACCCCACATTGCAGTTAGGAATTATGTCCCCAGTGTTCAAGCTGCCACTTTTCCTAGAACTGAGTTTTGGAAGCCTGGTTATATTTTATGTTCTTGAGAAAGATTTGGTTGCCCAAGCAGGATTTATAACAACTTCTAAAGCACTAGCTTAAAGTCATGCAAGCATGGGGGCAGTTGCTTGCTGAATTCCTTTTGATGCAAGCTTAGATGATAAGCTTAGGTCTTCCTATAGTATATAGCATGAAATGGGTCAGAAGCCTGTAATTGGCAAGTTAAATTTTAAAAAGCGCATTACAGCTGAAGATGAAGTATTATGTACTGACATGAAGGTTGGCATGTAGGGAAAGCAAACAAACTGCTTAAATCAATGCCAAGGCTAAAAACTGGTCGTTCTTTTATTTTTATTATAAAGTTGTAGCTTTCCCTTTGCCAAGGACTCAAGGTGGGTGGTGGTGGTAATAATAATAATAATAATAATAATAATAATAATAATAATAATAATAATAATAATACAGTATGTTAGTTATAATTAAACCTCAATTGCAGCAATTAAATCCTCATCTTCCCCTGCCTCTGGCCACCAAAAACCAATTTTAATTTAAAAAAAAAAACACTTCTAGCAGGTGCTCAGGCTTTGTTGAGTGTCCAGAGGGGAGGGAATTCCACAGCGGAGAGACAAATACCAAGAAGTCCTCTTGCATTTCCAAGTTGGCACACTGATATCAAACTTAAGAGAGTGCTCCTGGTCAGGATGGAAGATGGCAAACCCTGTGTTCTAACTGCCCCTTGGACACTGGAGCATTGGCCCAAAGGGATCAAGAAAGGAGCTAATGTGGAATAATTTTGTGTACGTGGACATAACGTGGGGAAAATGTGGAATATAGTGGACCAGTGTATGGCCATTATATTCACTGCATGGCCTTGTCATTAGCTCTGTTCTTAACCTCTCACACTTGGTTTTTGTAAGCCTAAATTGTAAGGTACTTTAGATTCTGAAAGGTATCATTGACATGATACTTCACAGAAATAACCTACATAGTTTACTACTTTTGTTCAAGAAGATGAATAGCATTAGTGCTGATGGTTTGTTGCAGGTTTTGATACCTTTTGCAAAGCATTTTGAAAGCTACTGATGAAAGGCTTTATATAATGTCATTTAGTACTTAAAAAACCAACAAAACACCTACCATTTATTCTTTGGCCCCATGTTTAGCTCCTTCTGTCAGAGCCACTTTAGCATTGTGGTGTATACAAATGACAAACCATTATTCAAGGCTATTAAAATGGAAAGGCTATCCAAATTGTTACTGCTTAAAAAAAAGCGGTGCATTTTAAAAACGGCCTGTGGCAAATCAATACGAGCTCTCTTTGGTCCTACTGCGTTGTTTGGCAAATGCTTTCTAAACCGTGCAGATTTAATGAGAGCTTTCAGTATTTGACAATAAGCAAAATGACCAAGAGATTTTCTGTTGTGATGAGCCGAGAAGTGAACCAGCCAACTATGCACGGCGTGTGGTGAGTGTTTTAAGGTTTGAAAAACAATGCACGGCTGTTGGCAGAATGTTTGGAAGGAATTTAAGAGGTGCCAAGACAGAGCAGAACAGTTTCAAGCCACTTGGCCTTGTTGTTTTACTTTGTATGTTCCTGTTGTTCCATCCTTTGTATGGAATCTTAAATATACGGTACTTGACAGTCGGTACATAATTCCTCCTCATTGTGCATGACTAGGGGAGGGGTCAGCTCATTTGGTTCCCCTCCTGCCTATTTCATTTGCAAGAGCAGTTGTAAGGCCCTGTCGGTAGATGATGTCTGCTTCCCTGTATTTCTCTTCCATGTTGTTCAGTTCCATCCTCATGGGAAGCCCTCATCACGTTGCCATTTACCACACCAGCTTCGCTGCCGCAGAAGTCTGGATATCCTCTTGCAATTAACAATATGACAGGAGCGTCTAAATGTTACCAGACCACCAGAGAGTAGTTTTTCAATAGTTCCCATACTGTCTCAGGCCCAATCCTATCCAACTTTTCCAGTGCCAATGCAGCTGCAATGCAGCCCCAAGATAAAGGAATAAATGTTCCCTTACGTTGAGGAGGCCTCCGTGACTTCCCCCGCCACCATAGGATGCAGCGCACGCCCAGTTGGCACAGCTGCCTCAGTGCTGGAAT
Source organism: Plestiodon gilberti rubricaudatus (assembly GCA_026170595.1). NCBI lineage: Eukaryota > Metazoa > Chordata > Lepidosauria > Squamata > Scincidae > Plestiodon > Plestiodon gilberti. Next base: position 116,943,438 of record JANXHW010000005.1, read on the forward strand.
GTTGGATAGGATTGGGCCCTCAGTCATGCAATCTGCCTTATTCAGTCCAAGGGCAGAATTTGAATTCATTTTTCACAGTATGACCAACATCTCTGTTTAGCTGTCAGGGTTATCAGACACAGATGACTATGAACAGTGATCTTCTGAGAGCTGTGTGTCCTGGGACACTGCAGCCTTGGCAGATAGATCTCCTTTAGCCCAAGTAGCTTTACTGCTCCATGCCTTGTTGCATTGTGATTGGCCTTTCCTGTCTCTGTGTAGCTTCTCTTTCCTGTTAGCCACCTCTCTGCAACAAAGGCACCTGCTGCACACAGCGTGGAGGCTTCTCTTCACCCTGTCCTTGCCTCTTCTCACTCCGTTTCTTGACTCGGAGACCTTTGCCGTGACCCTTTCAGTCCTGCTTCCTGCTCCACTGTCCGCACTTGCCTTACCTGTCTGGAGTCCACTTTGGGGACCAAGCTCACTGCCGTCAGTTTACCTCTCTAATGCAGTGGTGTCGCTGGAGGGGGTGTGGTGCTGTTAGTGGCTCACGATGCTGCAACACGCCATGTAAGCAGCCTCTCCCACCCACCATTGGAGCCATGTACATGGGTCTTTACAAAGAATAATCCCTGCCCTGAGGAGCATACAATCTCAATATTGACACAAGGGAGACAACAGAGGAAAGGGAGAGAAAGTGGAAGTGAGGGTAAATATGGGAAGAATATGAGATACAGGTATACTTACAGGTACTTGGCCTGTAGAATATAGAGATAAAACACACACATTAAACTGAAGTTTTAATGGCAGGACCTACATAGGAAGCCATTTCTAATGTGATACGGGAATATACAAGTGCAGAAATTCATGTAAATTTCATGTAAATTCATGTAAAAAAATCATGTAAACGGAGTTCTGCTGTTTTCTCTCTTATTTTAGAAATCTTTCTTTTTCTCACAAATCACACTTGCCATGGTTACATCAGTGTGTTTTCCCCGTACTGGTGAACATTCACAAGAAACGGAACCCTCCTTGTCCTTTTTGAGCAGCATTCCTAGTTGTTGAGTTTTGTCTTTCTTTTTGCAGGTTTCTAACTTATTCCTACCTCCTGGCCTTCAACGCCTGGCTACTGCTGGCGCCGGTAACTCTGTGCTATGACTGGCAGGTTGGGAGTATCCCATTGGTGGAGTCAATCTGGGATGTGAGGAATTTTGCCACTGTTCTCATGGCAACGGTGGTACTGCTGCTGGGTCTACATTGCATAGTAGCATTTAAGGTAAACAAGTTTTTCTTCACATTATTTGTGTGTGTGTGTGTGTGTGTGTGTGTGTGTGTGTGTGTGTACGTGCACGTGCACGTGCACGTGCACGTGTACAGATGATGTGGAGACAATTCTGCACTGAATGCTCTAGGCAGTGTTCCTGAAGAGGCCGACGTCTGTGCCGTGAGTCTCCATTATCCAACCTGGGCTCATCATGCACACATTTTTAACTCAGCCCAGTGAGAAAGCGATGTCTGCTCCAGGCTGTACCATGTTGATTTAGATGGAAGCATCTCTTGGATGGAAAGCACCTGTCTTTCTGTGGATAGATTGGGAGCCCACCATTTCCCTCCCAGTTCACGCATACTGTCAGAGGTTTGGTACCTACTTGAAAACCTACTTCATGTGGCAAGCTGTTTGTCTAAAGTAGCACACCATGTGGTTTCAGTTATTTTCATCATACCATTGCAGTCCCTCACCAGGGACACAGGGTCTCTACTGCAGTGGCCAACACAGCTAGCCACACCCACACACCCTCATGCACTTTGTGTCATCACTGGCACCTGCTGCTATGACTTTCAGTATGCTGCCCCTCCTGTCCCCCTGCCACTGCCCACAATGTACTGGGATATACTGGGTAGCAGAGCATCGGGGGCTCATAATCACTGAGGAGCATCCCCCCCTCTTGGAGCCAAGAAGTCACAGAGTGAGGATGCTGCGGACTTTGGGAGCAGAGAAGCCCCTGCCCCTCTCAGAGTCCCACCCTGAGGCCAGCTGAAGTAAGAAACAACCAGGATGGAAGAAAGGTTCCCTAACTGCTAACAAAGTAACAACAAGTGTGATCCAGGCAAGGTTTTTATAGAACAGTATCAGTGATAGAGCAGCATCTGAAAGAGAAATGCACAGGTGGGGTTGCCAACCATCTCCCAACAGGGCTGCTGTCCCATTGCAAGTTATCCAACAGGCCAAGTAACAGGTTCCAGTGAGGTCTGGTTGCACCAGTTGGTTCACTGTCTGCCACGGAGCTTGCAAAGCCCCAGGGGCCTGTCTGGAATGAGTAGGTCAGCAACATTGCCAAGCAGCAGCTGGGCTCACAGTGGACACTGCAGACAGGTAGGCTGTAGGCATCCCTTGGGGTCTGCACAATGTCCTCAGCTACATGAGGACAGCTACCTGTGGGGAGCAAGAAGAAACAGAAAGAGTAACAAAGAATGGGCAACAGCATCAGCCACACCTGTTCACTGGCTTTAGATGCATCCTCAGTGTTTGTGAGGGAGAGTAGTGCCACCAGAGTATACATGCACTGGTACCCTACTCACCTTTCCCTCTGCTGGGGGAGGGGGCTGCAGTGGAACTCTGCAGGGAGTTCATTTATATATGAGAGCTTTTGCACCCGTAAGAAAATGTTTGATTTGGACAAGTGATAATGAACCTGAGTTTCATACATACAATTCCATCCCTGCCTTTGGGATTTTTACAGTGCTTTCTATGGTGGAGAGAATTTTGTATTACTTTTTCCTCTGGCAATAACATTTCTGAAACACCCACACTTTGGCCTTAGTCATGCAAACCTGCTCAATCCCTTATCACACCGCATTCTCCCAAGTAGAAGGTAATCTATGAACAGGCAAAACCGGTTCTTCTGTACTTGAGATCTCTCAGTGCTTGTAATCTATGCCAGGATTGAAAGAAGTGTAAAGAGAGAAGGTTTGGGATGAGGGAAGTGAGACAAGGGAAGGCGGCAGAGATCAACATTGGAGTGAGCATGAACCTGAAGTTTCCTCCTCTCTCATACTGGGGAGAAAAACATGGTTGAACCAGGCCTTTTGTTTGGTGAGGTTCCAGCAATTCCATATTACAGTACTTCCATTTCTTTTCCTTACTGCATCTACTTCTTCCTTCCTAATCTGATTTCTTGTTACTTGGTTTACTCCTCACTTTGAACTACCCTGTTTCCCTGATAATAAGACATCCCCTGAAAATAAGACATCCCACTCGCTCTTCGTCCCGGCCGGCTGCTCTTTGTGGCCGGCCAGAACTGCCCCCATCTGTGAATGGATTGCTGACAGGAGAGCAAAGGCTTTGGTTGTGCGCAGGACTGATATTCAAGAATTTGCCCTTGCAATGGCACCACAGTTAGAAATACCACCAAAAGAATTCAAAGCATCACAAAACTTCTTGTATTTGAATAAATGTACTGGCAAATTGTTGTAAATGAAAAATATAAGACACCCCCTGAAATTAAGACATGCTGCGTTTTTGGTGGAAAAAAATTAATATAAGACATGCCTTATTTTCAGGGAAACGGTATAGATAGCCACTTTGTCTGTTAGTCTGCTTGAAAATTCAGGGCTCAAGCAAGTTCCAGAACGTGAAGCAAAAACTCCATCAAATGTTCTCTGTTCTTTTTTAAATGTGTAATTTACAAAAAGCCTGGAGATATATGTAGGTTAGCCACCTTTTCACAAACATGCGCAGAGTCTGATGTTGGTAACAAAATTCGGAGAAAAATGAGCTGTGTGAGAATTTAATTGCAAATGCTTTGCAACGCTCTAGAGACGAGTATAAGTGAAGTCATACCAACTAGCTGTTTGAAATGTTGCAGGCTTCTGCTCTGAGAACAAAAGAGGTGTTTGTTCCTAGAGTTGTTTTTTGCTTTTAAAACAAAAGCAGAAATCCCAGACGACAATTGTCCACCTGGAAATGGAAGAAAATCAAATTTCTTTCTTGCTCTGAATGCCTGCTACATCTGAAGATGCTTGTGCTACTTTTGGACAAGTAGGCGATTAAAAGGCCCCAAACAAAATATTACATTGTCTCCCTCTTAACCCATGTCTCTTCTGTGGGCCTATCCTGGATAGAAACGCACTAGGTTAGATTAAAAAAACAAACAAACTGTGACCAGCGGGAATTAGGCACAAGTGCTTTTCCAGAAAGCCATTCCTGAAAGGCTTCCACTAGAATTGACACAGTTCTGCATTAGGTTGGTTCTGTAGCAGTTCTTACGCCTTCACTTGCTTCACAAATTGTGCAAGTTAAACATCATCTCTGGATATAGTGTCCCTTTTCCTGCACAGAGTCCTAGTGCAAGAAGGAATAAACAACCTCTCAGTGAGTGGAAAATGCCATCCACATAGAAAAAGGCTTTGGCTTCAACCCACTGATTAGAAATTGGACTGACATTTTTCTCACATTTTTCATTGACGGAAACAAATATTGTTAGTGTTATGGTGAGATTTGGTTTGGAAGAACAGTCAGTGTGCAACTTTATGTGTTGTTTAAACTCAGTGTGCATGATTGCTTAAGAGTCATCCATAGCCTTCAGGACTCAAGAGTCCCTATACTGTACATGTATGTGCATAGAAATTAAAACAAGCACAGAGTAAAAGGGGAAGAATTCAGCATTGCTGATTTTGTGATTTTGTTTTCAGAGGTGCTGTGTCTGTATATATGCTCTTGCATACAGACACACACATTACATGGACTATAATTAGGGAATATGACTGCAGGATTGATGCTTTTGTTGCCAGTGGATTTTTAAATGAGGCTAATTTGTTGTTGACGCTTGTGACTTGGGTAATTGCACTGTTGGAATGCATGCACAGTGCTGATAAAGGGCATTTAATCTAAGAAGGTTGATGCTTTGGTTTTGTTCGCTGACTATTTCTATATTTATAACCTAGGACAAACATAGGCGGATGGCTTTGAGGTGCTCTCATTTAGTTTTGCTTACGCTATGCTTGGAAGAGGGCCATGCACTATTTCACTGGAGAGAACGTTGCATGGAGTGTTGTGCAGAATGCCAGAGAAGGTCTCCAGTTTTACTCGTTTGCCTGTTTCAGGAAATTAGCATTGCTCTTGCTCCTTAGCTTTCCCTTGGTTCTTTTGATGTATCCTTACTTGTAACGAGGAGAGACGTTGCAAGTTTCATTTCCCAAGACCCAGCATAGCCACTCTAATTAAACCTGTTCCCCGAAGTTCTCCTATTTCCTGCATGTGGGTCATCATAGTCCTTGCCAGAGGATATGCCATTTCAGTCTGTAAGGAGCAAAGCGTACTTCAGGAGTGACAATTCTTCTATCCTTTTTAATATTGTTAAATGTTGTCTGTATGTATAATAGCCTGAGTAGATAACTTTTAGTTGATGTAGAGCCCAATCCTATTTTCTCCCCCCCCCCACGACAATGCAGCGGTGCCAAAATGGCTACCGCTGCATCCTGCAGGGAGGGGGCAGTTGTGGAGGTCTCCTCTGGGTAAGGGAGCAATTGTTCTATAAATACAAAAGATCTATAAATACGAGGATATCGGAGCATGAGAGATCTGTCCGTTTGAAACATTCTGAGCAATCTTCGATTGCTGAACATGCTTTAAGCACAGGACAAACGATCTTGTTTGAAAGCACGAAATGTCTGATAAGTGACAGCAACACCAGAACACTCCGGAATTTGGAAGCGGTGGAAATAAGCAAAAGACACGCAGGAGACCTGATTAACAGACAGCAAGATTTTTCATTTATCAATGAAATTTGGTTTCCTATTATTCATAAGGTCCGTTTGACCGATACAGAAATAAAAGAAAACAATCAACAACTGAGGTCATCCTCTGTCAACTCATCAGCCGCTTCTGATTGGAGTTCCGCTTCCAATTAGCTCCCGGTTCCATTTCAAATCAGCTCTTGGTTTTCCCGCGCTCTTTCCAGCCCTTAAACATTTTGTCTTATGAATCTGCCTATGTCCCTTTAAGATTACTGTTTAGCTCTACCTGGTATTTCCTTTAAAGTTCTGTCGGTTGGTCCTCAGTACCATCCTTACAGCCAAGCTGTCACCACCCAGAAGATGTCTTAAGATTAAGACGAAATGTCGGTCCCTTTCAACCCTGGACTTTGCTGATTCTGACAGAAGATCTCTAGTGTGCTTACTATTATGTGTGCCCAGTTAGGGATTTTATTTGCTTTATCAGTAACCTCCTGCGGTTTATACATTAAAATACATGGCTTGCAAACCCATAATACTTACGTCCTCTGCATTTATATCCAGCCATGAAAGTTTCCGCTCTAAATTAGAACAATTGTTCCCTTACCCGGGGTTAAGCCTCTGCGGTGCAGGGGGTCTACTTGGACCTGCCCTAGTTAAATAGGTGGCGCAGGTCTGTGTGGACCTGTGCCATGGGATTGGGTCCGGGAAAGGGGTTAAGATTTGGCGGCCACTGCTGACACTGAACCTACCCTCTTACCAGACCTGATCCATCCCCGTCACCTCCTTGCCCAGTTTTGGCTCCTCCCTGCCCCGTTCCACTCTCCCCCTGCCCCTCCCACCTCTCCCACTGACTTACCTGCTCTGGCGGGCGGCAGAAAGGCTACAGCCTTCCCACCAGTGTCCCCAGCACTATTGAGCGCACTGCCAGAGTGGCTTTTATGATGGCGCTGACAGCTTTATGGCAGTCAACGCCAGTGGAAGAGACGCTAGAACGTCAGCCAGAGCAGGTAGGATTGGGCCGTTAATGTCTTCTTTTTAACCAAATAGTTGATTTACAGTGCAATCCTATGGATGTCTGCTCAGAAGTAAGTTCCATTTATTTCAATGGGGTTTACTGTCAGGTAAGTATGTATAGGATTACAGCCAAAGTAATTGATTATATAAAATAGTAAAATGGTCAGGGACATTTTGCCCATGTTCACCTAAGGCACAGCTGATGCACCTTAGTTTCCCTCCCTTCCTTTGGACCATGAAAAGACCTGCTGTTCTGCTGGGGAAGAGGGAAAAGAGCTGCTGCACTGGGCTTCTCCCTCTCTGCCTGTGCCTGGCCTCCAGCCTGAACAGCAGAATTCAGCAGAATGCGGTGGTAGAAGAGACTATGCCACTGTAGGAAAGTGTGACGAACTCCTCCCCTAAGACAAAAACTCCAGCTTTCTCTAGAGTTGGGGTTGCAAATTCTCCCTCCTGGTGACAGCATTTATACTGATGGTTTTGGTGTATGTGCCATTCCTCTGTCCTCTTTGGGCTCTGAGGCTGCACTGGGCCAACGCAGAGAGAATTGTGTTGTTTTTTTTATGTTCCACTTTGTGTAAAAAAAAAAAAAAAAAGGCTACCCCAGAGCAACGTAACATGTCAGAGGGGGTAGAAGCAGCCCTAACGTAATTATACTTAATAATACTAATATGTAAGCCTCCTTGGGGATCTTTTTGGATTGACAGGCAGGATAGAAATCAGTCAAATAAATAAAACAATACTTGGAAGCAAGTATCATTGAGTTTAGTGGGGCTTACTTTTACCTTTCATGTTTATGAAGAGTGCCATCAGCATCATCAGGTCACCTATGTACACTTTTCTCATTCCAACAAACTTGATGCTGTACCTGCTGCAGGCAAAACTTCCTAGCAGTTGCGTGCAATGTGAAGAACCCAGAATCGCACTGACTCACTGTAAATTCAGCAATGAGAAGATGACAAGCTGCAGTTGAATCATGCCTCTAATTAAGCAGTGACCTAAAAGTGCCATGAGGAATGGCAGCTATTATATCTGAAACAATTTTCCTTTTAGGCCAGCTGAACAACTCCTTACTCTCAGGCATGTCATCGTTATCTTCGGGGTACAGTACTCATTTCGTCCCCTGACTTGCAGGGTCGTGTTTCCTCCGACTTCTGCTCATGAACTCTTTGAGCATCAAAGACAAGAAGTTTGGCCTTGGATCTCATTTCACCTCCATCTATAGCTGTGCAAGTTGCTTCCAGGAGAAGTGAGGGGCTGTATTCAGCCTCCCTGTATTGTTTGTTTTCTTTTGCTGTCAGTTCTGCAGAACGAGGGAAGTGTGCAAAAGTGACCCCTTGGTCACTCTGTAATCTCCCTGACTTCAAATGTATTTAGTATTTTTAGAGTTAAGACTACTTGTTTGTTTATTTATTTATTTAAATTTATTTTAAAAAATTATACCCCGCCTATTCCTATGCCAAGGCAAATGCCCAAGGCGGCTGGGCAAACGCACCCCTGGCCACAGCCGCCACCTGGCTTTCCAGGGAGAGCTGTGAATCCAGAAGTACTCCCAAGCTGCACACCTGTTCCTGCAGGGGGAGTGCAACCTCATTCAGAACGGGCAGATGACTCAGTACCTGCATCGAAGCTTTCCTGACCAGTAGGACCTCTGTCTGTTCTGGATTCAGTCTCAACCTATTAGCCCTCATCCAGACCCCAACCGCCTCCAGACAGCGCTCCAGGACTTCCACAGCCTCCCTGGAGCGAGATGGCAAGGAGAGATAGGGCTGGGTGTCATCAGTATATTGGTGACACCCAACTCCAAATCCCCAGATGATCTCTCCCAACGGTTTCATGTAGATGTTAAAAAGCATGGGAGACAGAATAGAACCCCATGGCACCCCACACTGTAAAGGGCAGGGCGTCGAACAGGCGTCTCCCAGCATCACCATCTGGGACCTGTCAGCCTAGTAGGAATGGAACCACTGCAATGCAGTGCCCCCTAGTCCCAACTCGGCCAGCCGATCCAGAAGGATACCATGGTCGATGGTATCGAAAGCCGCCAAGAGGTCCAAAAGAACCAGCAGGGATGCACTCCCCCTGTCCAGTCCTCGGCGAAGATCATCCAACAGGGCGACCAAGACTGTCTCCATCCCAAAGCCCCATCTGAAGCCAGACTGAAAAGGGTCCAGATACTCGGTTTCATCTAGTATCCCCTGGAGCTGAGACGCCACCACCTGCTCAATCACCTTACCCAAAAAAGGCAGACTGGAAACTGGCCAGGTGGGGACGGTACACCAGCAGCATCCCCATCCCGTCTCGCCCCTGTAGCATGATGAGGAGGCACACTGTGGGACAGGGTATCCGGTGAGGGAGATGTAATCCCGATAGACCACAGCAACACCACCCCCTTGCCCCTGTAGCCGTGGCTGCTACATTACCTGGTACCCTGGTGGACATAGCTGGGAAAGGTTCACACCACCAGCCACATCCAACCAGGTCTCCGTGATGCAAGCCAGGTTGGCACCCTCCTCCAGGATTAAATCCCGGATTAGGGAGATCTTATTGTTAACCGACCTGGCATTTAATAGCACCAGTTTAAGGCCACAGGGTTTTTTCCCAGGCACTCCCCAGGCTCCGGGGATTGGGGGAAGGCCTAGAAAGAGGGATGGTCTGCCTATGACCATCCCTCCTTCTCCTGGAACGGCCAGGCCAGCCCCCACCGCCATATCGCCCTTGGCCCATTACACTTTTTATGGTGGCGCCACTACTCCCTCGAACATCCCAACACATCTTCCCAGAAGGGCTCACACAAACACAGACACACACTTAGACAAGTACAACCCCAACACAAAACACTAATGCTGCCTCCAGTGTCTCTATAGCAGTTTAAGGGGCAGGAAAAACAATGAGGAATCCAACCAGACAAGAGGCATTCTCACCAGCCACCAAGTCCAGAAGGAGTCCTGCTGCCCCCTATACCTCCCACTACTCCTCACCCCCCTCTCACCAGGGTTACAGAAACTGAGAAGAACAGGGCCCTCCTCTTGTTGCTCAGAAGGATAATCCCCTCTGGTGCTGCAGATGTTAAATACCCCGGGGCAATATTATAGTTTGCTTATTTAGAAGATTTCTATACCGCCTTTCCCCAGACTAGAAGCCTGGCGCTCAAGGCAGTTTACAACACTATTAAGCATACATAATTTAAATTTTCCTGTACATGTTTCTGGGGTTTTCATTATGATACCCAGCTCTGTTTCTTCTTTCAATGCTGTCGGTATGGGTTGGTGGAGGGAGGTCTGTCACTGGGCGGCAAGCGGGGGGGGGGGACAAATATGCAGCGGCATGGTGTCAACAAGGGAAAAGCGCCACAAAAAAGGTGAGCGAAGGGCGGGAGCGTCCTTGCGGGTGGGTGGCGGTGAGTAAGAATGCCCCCGCCCGTCCTTCCATCCCCCAGTTACCTGTTTATGGCGGTGGCGACATTATTGGGGGTGGACTGGGTGGTCACTTTCAGTCACGGAGGAGGGGTCTGACATATTTTGGTGCTGTATCACCCCCACACAGGGCGTTGCTACGCCACTGTCTTCTTTTTGCCAGATCAATATAGCAATTGCTTTCCCTGAATGGGTGTCCGTAATGGGGTGGAGGCTGGATAAGCAGCAAGTCAATCTAGGCAGGACTGAGCCGACTGATGATGGTTGGGGACTTTGGGAAATATCAGATTTGATATTGACCTCTAAGGAGCAGGTTGCAGCTAGGGTTTTTTTCCTGACTCTAGTACTGCTACTGGGTTTGTGGGTGGAAGTTTGGAATCCAGCAAAATAGCTGGCACACATTCTGAGTAGCCCCATCCGGATGGCTGGGGTTTTACCCAGGGGAAGGGAACAAACATTTCCTCCCCCCAAGGTGACCTCCCGGCTGCCTGCTTTGCGCCTTGGATGCAGAAGAGGCTGCACTGGCCTTGCTGCATCGCAGGGCACAGAGTTTGTTAGACAGGATTCGGCTGCCGATCAACTAATTGGTTAGATCAATCAATTAAAAATATAGTATTTTAAATTGACTTAAAATACATCCTGATTAATGATATTTTTTCCCAAAAAATTGTAATAATGATAGCTGAGATGATAACTGTCTTCAAATATCTGAAGAGCTGTCATATGGAAGAAGGAGCAGACACTCTCTGTTGGTTTGAAGCTGCAGGAAAGTAGATTTAGGCTAGACATTAGGAAGAATTTCCTAACTATAAGAGCTCTCACACTGGAACGTCTGCCTTGTCTTGTAGTGGTCTCTCTGTTCTTGAAGGTTTTCAGTCAGAGACTGGATGGCCACTAGGGATGTCAGGGATGCTATAATCGTTGCCTGTATTGAGAAGGGGGTTGGACTAGATGACCTCTAAGGCACCTTCCAACTCTAAGCATTCAGTGGTACACATGTACCATCTAAAAACAAATTAAGTAGCCTTTTTTTCTCCAAAACCTTTTATGTAGATTTAATTGATAAATTAATCAATTAAAGCTCATTTAATAGATCAACTAAGATTTCTTAAATGGGGTAATAGCCATTGTCCAACGTGCTATTTACCTTTTTAGTTTTTGTGTCTGAGACCTTTGCATAGTTTGCTATACTTGGGCATTTTGATTACTAACTAAACATTCTTGGTAACAAACGCACTTGTGTGACTTTGTAGGGACCAAAATGGAAGAGACTTCGGGAGTACAGCTAGCACAATCCTTCTTTCTTGCCCCCCCTCCACTTTTTGCTTCCCCCGAATAATTCTTGTCAATGACACTATAAGGTGAGCCAGTCTGTTTATTGGCTGCTCACGTCTTACTCTCTAGAAACCACCTTCATTTTCATAAAATACCCATTTTGAATAAATCCTTCCTTGACTTTCCTGAGGGCCTACTCTATTTCCTGGCACCTCTGCTAAGGTCGCTATTGATGTTCTTAGTGCTTCAAGAATGAGGTTTTCTATGTCTCTTGTATTAGCATTTGCTTCAGGAAGAGAGCAATATGTCAACAGGCCACGACTGGCTAAAAGGAGATGCCTGTCCCTTGTGTGTGTCTCCCGTCCAAAACTATGTACCTGTCTTGTAGACTGACTTATAGGAGCACAGGAAACACTAAGCAGATTCCCCAAGCTGCCTCGGGAATTGCAAATAGTTAGTGGGGTGGTCCCAAACTACGGTTTCAGATTAATTGGCTCACACAGTTGCATTAGTCTCCATATCTCAGCCTTTTTAGTTAATGTTTCTCATCTACCACCATTCACGAAGATGGACACAAATGCAAACATACAGAGCATCCCACAACTCTCTCTACCCCTTTGTTTTGTGTCTGAAAATTTCGGCAATACTTATGTATCAGTGTACAAAGTCAAAGGCAGCTTTGGATATTATTTTAGGACGCATTATAGTAGGGCACTGTACTGTGTTGTTTCACCAATTTCATTAGTTTTTTTTTTTTTAACTGTCAGTACACTACACTACAAGCCAAATTAGGCTGTGTGATGTTGGGGAAAGAGTTACAGTAGAGAAGGGAATAGGCAGCCTATTTGTGGGACGGACATTCATGTTTGGAGTGAATGGAAATGGAATGGTATTGGGGCCATTCACAGCGCAATCCGACTTAACATTTGTGCCGGTGTAACCAGCGGCACAGCGAGAATGGAAAAGGGATTCAAATCCCCTTTGAATTCCTCTTTTGGAGGGGATTTGAATCCCTTTTCCGTTCTGGGGCCTCCCGTTCTCGCTGTGCTGCTGTTTAAACCAGCACAAAAGTTAAGTCGGATTGCGCTGTCAGTTTCTTTTCTATGCATTCTAAAAAATGATTCCGATCTTGAACAAGTGAGCACACACGGGGTTCATTTTTGCAAAGCTACTCTTGTTGCTCTTTTGTTTTCAAATTAAAAATAAGCTTTTATTTGGTTTTTGGCCTTGTTGCATTGGTGGTGGCAACAATGGCAATGCAAAAATGGCAGTACCTGCTGCTGGTGGGTACTGTCTTTGCTACCCATCTTCAATTCAATGTATAACAATGGGAAAAAGTGGACTGTGTAAACAAATGCCATTGTGTTTGAGAATTGTATGTAACTGGCATGTGTGAATAGTGTGGGTATGTATGTGAATGAGGGAGTGTGTGACTGTAAAGGGGGCCCTTCCAACTGGAAGGCTATTTCACAGGCTAGGTGCCATAAGAGAAAGGCCTTGCTCCAAGTGCTGACAGAATTTTTAAAGAGAGCTAAAGAAGAGAGCTTCAAATCAAACAAATCAAAGAGAGCTAAAGAAGACCCCCAGTCCTGAATCTAAAAGGAACAGGGAGGTTCACTGAAGAATATATTGTCAATATTGTACACCTGTTCTTTTATACTTCTACGCATACATCTCCACAGCCTTGCATTTGTACAATTTAGGTGTGCATCTGATTCCATCATTTTTCCATACTGGAAAGTTTCCATTTTTGCATACTGAAGAATTTGGTGTATTTGAGTGAAAAAGTGACAAGGTCAAGGTCAAATACTTTTTTTGTACTAGGGCCAATTTACGGTATCTTCTTGATCTCCTGTCTGAATATGTCTGTGATGTCGCCTTCTGCATTTTGCTCAGGAAAAATCTTGGAAGTAGTTTGGGCTTGTGGGGATTAAGGTGGGGATTAAAGTGTGTAAAATAAAACCAATTCTTCATAGAGCTGCTAGGAACAAAAAACAAAACAAAACAGAACACCCTCCAGGAATGAAGAGCAAGCTCTGATTAATAAGTGCACAGTCACATGTGTGTCCTAAAGGGAAAGGAAGGAAGGCTGGTGAAAGATCACTGTAGGAAAATGTTCCTAAGTGTTAATGTTGCACATCTGCCTTGCATTTGGATCCCTCGGAATTAAAATAGGGAAGCTGTCTGGTACTCAGTAAGGCTGAAGGCTCATCTGTCCCAGTATTGGCAATGATAACTGGCAATAGTGAACTAAAATTGCGTACATAGTCCTGGCCCTGCAAACTGAGATCCTTTTTAACTCGAGATGCCAGGAGTGGAGCTGGGGATCTTTCAGGGATCAGTCAGATTGGTCGCTGTTGATGGGCCCACGCCTATCAGAGAGCCCACTTGGCTGGGTTGACCCCTGAATTCTCAATACAAGTGGCAGTAGAAATGGCCCAGTGCACCATTAGGGACTGGGAAGGTACCATGAGGGGGCTCAGTGCAGGACCAGCGGAACGGGGGAGGCGGACAGGAGGCAGAGGTGGGAATGGGAACCGAGCCTGCCTGCCTAGAGGAGAGGCAGCTGACAACGGAGGAACCATCTTGAAAAAGAGGGGAAGGCTAAGGTCAGAGCCAAGAGGCTCCCCAAGCCAACCAGACACATGTGGACATAATGCAACTGATCTTGTGGGCACTCTGCTAGCCCCTAGACCTTTCCCCATGACCAGGGAGGGCAAGATGAGAATTGAGAGGGAGAGGAATAAACACCCAGTGAAGGAGGAGGCCCTGTTGAAGGAAGCAGCAATGGTGGCTTCTGTTTGATTTGTGTGTCTATTACGTATTACTGAAATCTAAATAAAGGATTGTATCAATCAGCACCAACTCCATCTAAGCAGTCTCTGTGAAGCTTTTCCAGCCCCTGTGTAGACTTTCCCTTGAGGGGTGGATGCCCCCACAGCAACCTGGTACCAACACTGGGATATTGTCCATGCCAAAACACGTGTGTGTGTATGCACATTCAGGAGTGCATTTAAGGTGCCTGGATGCATTGTGTTAGAGCCACTGAAGAGGCATTATTTCTTAAAGTTGGAGCTCTATAAAATGCTCCAGCGCGCTATAGACTGAAAAGTAGCCATAAAATAACACTGTGCAGTTTTGTGGTTCTGGCCTCTTAGTGTTTCCTTGTCACATTTACTTAGTTTTACTGGGCATCAAATACGAGCGTTTGTTGCTGTGGGTGGAATGGAGGTCTCGGAGGAAAACCTAATGCTGCAAGACGTGATTATTTCTAGGGAACTGCTGAGCAAATGGCCAGTTTCAGCAGGAAGGTACAGTTTCTTGGATTAATGTTAAGGTCATCTCTAGCTGTGATCATTAAGCAACTGATTGTACTTATGAGGGTAGCTAAGTGTTCTAGCCCAGTTCTGACTACGCCAATTAGATTTCTTCTCTCAGTATATCCACTTTTACCTACTGTTGTAAAGTGATCTTATTTCCTGGCTATCAGTCTTTTCTTAATATATTAAAGGCAGACCAAAGCAATTGGGCTGCCTGAATGATGTTCTCCACTACTTTCACCCTTTATATGAGCTCAGGAAGGAGCAAGATCACGCCTGTCCTGTTTCTGATACCCCAAATGTCGACTTGTGGACATACAGTAACATTTGACAAGGATGCAGATGTGTAACATTCAACATAAAGGTAAAGGTGACCCCTGACAATTAAGTCCAGTCGTGTCCGACTCTAGGGTGTGGTGCTCATCCCCATTTCAAAGCCGAAGAGCTAGCGTTGTCCATGTGGCCGGCATGACTCTCCTTTCCGCAGCGCGTAGCATGCGGCTGGAACATGCCTAAATCACATGGTCACTTTCCCCCTCCAAAATCTGGGAATTGACCACACAATTTTGGCCTGTCAGCATTGGATTTTACACACGAAGATGCTATTTGAATGTTATACCCTTGTGTGGGTGCTTGGGGGAGGGTACCGGAGGCAAGACAGATGTGATCTCGTTCCTCCACTATGGGCAGGGAGATGACAAGGATGTCAGTTGTCCAAATTGGGCTATTAAATTCAGCAGAAACAGCCGTCTGATGTTGAGTCCTCTCCACCTCCATTTTGAGTTTTCTCCACTCTTATCACAATGGTTAAGCATACTGTGTTGCTTTGCCCCGCCAACAGCAGAGGGTGATATGGAGCAGGGGCAATGAACAACCCATAGTTTAAGCATGGAACACATTATTTGCATGACGGAGGTCCCGGGTTCAATTCTAGCCATCTCCAGAACTGAGAAAGACCTTGAAGAGTCCTTGTCCATCAGAGTAGATAGTATACAGTTCGCGATATCTATGGTCTCATCTAGTGTAATATAATCTTTGCATTGCATCCATGTTGAGAACAAAGTAGTACTGGCTGTTTAATACCTATTGAATAAGCTTTGAAAAAGCTGCTTCATCTTTCTTTCTCCAGAGCTGCTCACAAGCATTCAGTAGGAAACAGTGGTGAACAACGGCTACTAATCTGAATAATCTAGTGATAGATGATAGTGTGGGTTTGTCACGTACCCTGCTTTTCTTAAAAGCTCAAAGTCAATGAATCTAATTCTGTGCCATTTTATAAGGGATTAGGTTTCTTTAGAAAACCTAAATTGGTTGGTACCTTTGTGAGATTAGTTTATTTGGCCAATTGTGCAATTGCTTATTTAATCACTTCTATATCCTGTCTAAATGCTGGATAACTCTTTTTAAAGGGAATTGTGAAATTCACTGTGTCCTTCAAGTTTCTTGAATGTTTTTATTTTCACTGAAGTGAAGGAAAAAATGACTTGATCTTTTTTAGGAACCACAGCAGATTGTATACCAAAATAATCTGTTTAAGCATAAAGAAACCATTTCACTCCCCGTATATAAAGTAGACATTTGCACAGATACACTGGGTGCCAAAATGAGGGGGGGGAGAGAGAGAGAGAGAGAGAGAGAGAGAGAGAGAGAGAGAGAGAGAGAGAGTACTACAGTGAGTTCTTGCTTGCCAGGGTACCCTCTCAAGTTATGCAAGATAAATTTAGTAGGTGTTTTTTTTAATGGCTCCTGCCTGTCCCTCCCCCCAAACACCAGGATTGCACAGTCTGTCTTTTGGACACTACCATAAATATGGCTTTTGGCTGTATATATGGCTTTTCTAATGCAATATTGAATGAGGAAAGAGTGTTTATGTTAATCTGATGTGTCATCTTATGGAACATTTTTCTTTTCAATAAAAAAACTTGATAGCTTGTGCAACACGAGCTGAATGGACATCTGTGGATGAGTCATTTTTGTGCAGCGGAGACAGTACCACACTTAGATCTGATAGACTAATCTCAGCTCAGCCAGGAACTTGCTGGGTGGCCTTGGGCAAATCCTTATTCTTCTGTCTCATTTTACTTACTCATAAAATCTGAAAAAACCTCATAGGCTGACATAACCAAGCTTAAGGAAGTATAAATCTCATAGTTCCTTTTTTACTTACCTCCTGAGAGGAGATGCCACAACCGAGTCTCCTCTCTAGTGATGCTGGCAAAGTTCTCCCAAGCCAGGTGTAGAAATGAACTTCAGGGACACATTAACAGCGCAATCCTGTGTAAGGATACATGGCCGGCCTAAAGGGACAGCTGCTATGACGTTTGTCCCCTTCCCCGGGTGTTGGCAAGCCCAGGGCCTATGGCCTCCTCGGATGTACGCCAGGTACGGACCTGGCATACATTTGGGTGGCCATGTAAGGCCGACCCGGGCTGGGAAGGGGCTTAGGATATTGACGGAGCACGGCACTGATATCCCCGCCCCCTCCCAGCCTGGGCCAGCCAATGGCCCCCCTCCCTTGCTGCCCCGGCCCTTCCCCGCCACTGCGCCGAGTGGCCTAGGTCTTATCTGGGTCGTCCGGCACCTTGATCCTCCCTCTTGCCCATAGCCCACCCTCACTGCTGACTTACTGGCACTGGGGTATCCAGGAAAGCCATCCCTTTAAGACAGAGGTTCTCTAAGTGTGAGGCGGGACTCCCAAGTGCGTTGTGTTAGTCTTTTAATTAACACATATTCTTGCTTGCAAGAGAGAGAGAGAGCAAAAACAAAGACCCGGATCTTCACATCGGGTCACTCAAAGTTAATTTCAAAACACTTCAGGTTTGTAGGCAGTTTCCACGTCTTGTTTTTAACCACAGCGTGAGGGAAGCCCTTGCTTATCTTATGTTAAAGAACAATTAACAAGCCGCTAAGTACTCAAGCTGAGTTGGAGACAGCGAGAGCTCCTGGAGACAAGACAGCATCCCGTTTCTCTCATTGTAAGTTTGCAGATAAGGTATTTTCATTCAGACATTGCAGGTTTGCAAATAAAGTATTTTCTTTCTGTTGAATGTTTTTAATAAAGCAAACACAAAACAAATGCAAGAACTGCAATTGAAAATGGTGCAGAGCAGGTTCTGCTTTACATACAGTCTTTGATTTCTATGTTTAGTTTAGTTGTTTAATTATTAGGATTTCTCTCCTTCTTCCTTTCTGACCCACCTCTAAGTTAGTTCCCCACTCTATTTGCTGGGACAACCCCCCCCCCCCCCCCCGGAAACTGCCAGGCAGTATAAGAATCTGTTTTTCATCTTGCAAAGATGCTACCAAAAGGAGCTAGCTTTCTCTCTCTTTCTCTCTCATGCAACTAGGGTGAGGCATGACCGATGCTTCCCTCCCATGCTTTGATGTTTCTCTTGCCATGTATAGGACTAACACAGATGACATCTGTGCCCTCTACCCAGGCCTGCCAATGGAGGGAGTGCAGCATCCCAACCCCACCCTGCGCACTCCTGGCTTAGCTGCTGCTCAGCATAAGCATGGAAAATCCACTTTAGGGCTCGTTTTAGGGAATATACACATACATATACACATACATATAAGAAAGGGTGCCTCTGAGCATGTAAAGAGTGCCTGTTTCTTCCATGCACTGTAATGGGGAGTCACAGCTAATGGCGAGGGAGGTCAAGGGAGCCGCGAGTCAAAAAAGTTTGGGAACCACTGCTTTAAGAGTTTGGAGGAGTTAGAAGATATGCAGGTAGGGCTACAGCAGTAAAGGATGTAAGTGTGGGGAATTTTTACATTAGTTCCTCAAAACGTTGAGGACTTAAATGCAGGGAAATGTATAACGGGGAGACTTATATTGGGGACCCCCTGTATGGGATAAGACTATTGACCTTGCCTTTCATGGTTGCTGTAACTCCATGCTGAGTTTCATGTTGTAACTCATGCTGAGTTAATGTATGTGAAACACTTGGAAATTATAAAGAACTATATAAATGCAAAGTGTTATAATTGTTTTCCAAAGCGTGTGACTGAAGTTCCATTAAAATAATGCGTGTTCCCATGAGTGTGAAAATGTTATGGATTTTGTTACACTAGAACTGGATCTGTGATCTTGCCTGAATTTGGCAGTCTTTTCACTTCTTTGTCTCTATTGTTTTGTTGCAGAAACTGGAACACAGAGAAGTTCTAGTTGGCCTGTTGTTCCTGATTTTTCCCTTCGTACCAGCTAGCAACCTCTTCTTCAGGGTGGGATTTGTTGTGGCAGAACGCGTCCTGTATATGCCTAGGTAACTTTCATGCATTTAATTCTCTTACAATGAGACATTTAATTAAGTAAGAGGAGGCCGTGTAATGACTGAGCCGGCCTGGTGGGGGCCGGGGATATGGCAGACGCCATCCCCGCCCCCTCCCGGACCGGCTCGGCCAATGGCCCCCCTCCCTCGCCGCCCGGATCACCCATGCGGCCACCAGGGGATCCCTTACCTTCCTCCAGCAGCCACATGGACGTCCCGGTGGCGGAGTGAGGGCGGGGGCGGCCTTGCGCCGGCCTCCCTTACGCGAGAGACATAGTGAATGTGCTTTACGGCACATGCTTGACATCTTGGAACTCTGCCATTTTAAAGTTCTGGTGGATTGTGCTCACAGTTGCTTTCATTTGCACAATTATGGCAGCCCTTTCTCAGAGTAACCAAACTGAACGAATCATCGCCTTTTTAGTTGTTGTGCATGTAGCCCTGCATCGCGGGCGGGGGGGGGGGAATACTGTGAGCATGAGCCAACCTTGAGTTTGTGTGGTCAAAGTGGTATCCCACTAGATGAGTGATGGCGAACCATTTGGGCTTGGTGTGTCAAAATTTTTGAAAATGCCTAACTTGATTCTGCTGGTGTGTCGCCTCCCCCAAACTTTTAATAGTACTTTGACTATTGCTACTTAGTAAATTTGAATTGAACTGAACTGAAAACTATAGAACACATTGCATTTTATTTAACATCAATTAGTGACTTTTTTGTTGCTGAATTTTACTAGATAATAATTTGAAAGAGGTCTGCCAAAACCCCTGCCCTAAATGTTCAAGACAAGCCTGTAAAACTATTGCGAAAATATAATGTGTGTCAGGACCCTGGGGGAAACGCTGGTGTGTCACCCAAAATGACCTCATAGGTTCGCCATCAAGGCACTAGATACCACTATTGAAGCTGATCTGTTGTTGTCTTTAATTGTATAAAAGCAAGATAAAGTACCAGCTTTTGAAAAAAAAATTACACAACTACTGGGACTTCCCAACTCTATCCCAGCTTCTTTTCTTCAGCCAAAAATAGGTATGTTATTCTTAGGAAAAACTATTTTTGTAGTCTAGATTTCTTTTTCTCAACCTTTCAAAGATTGTCTGTAAATAATGGTATTCTCAGCCAGTTAGTGAGAATAGAAAATATTGATAGAGTTACTCAGTTCAACATAAAGAAGAATCGAAGGACAAGTGGCAAACTTTACATTATGCTATTGATATGAATAATGACAGGTGTTTTGTTGGATGGACTTCTAGAGATTCTGTTAAAGAATTTAATAGTGAGCATGCAGTTTTGGAAAGGCAGAAATTTTTATCCTATTGTCGCTTAGAAAAATACTTTTGAAAACACCTACCTTAAGGGAACCTGCTCATCTACCAAAGAACCCCTGAACTTCTTTTGTGTGATTTTAGTGTGTTGCAGATAATTATTGGGCGTGTTTTAGGGTGCACACTACCAGCCCAGTCCTATGTGGGCCTTACACTGCCAGAACTAGTGTTCTGGCAGTGTAAGGTCCTTTACGTCTGTCACAAAAGGTGATACGTCATTTTGTAGAGCTGGGCTGCAGCTGCAATTCTCCACATCCCCCCCCCATGCTGGTAAGTCAGTGTGGGGGGCAGGAGTGAGGCGGGTAGGGGGAGGAACAGGGAGGAGACCAGGGCAGAACGGGGGATGGATCGAGGCCGGGAAGGGGGCAGTATCAGAGGCACCGGTGCCACCGATAGCCTATCCCCCTTTCCAGCTTTGATTTGCCTTCCCTGGTCCACTTGGATATTTTTTTAAAAAAAGAAAATACCTCCTTTTATTTAGTTTATTAGTTTACATCTCATTTAGATTTATATGCTGTTTTTCTGCCTTAACAACACAGTTCCAACACAGTTCCAACGAGTGTGGGGGCAACTGATCGGCCGTAGAATTGTGGCCATCCACCCAGAGCACCTAGTGATGATACAGGAGAACGTTTAGCCTCGATGGGTGGGGGCACTTCCCATCACATCATTCACTCAAGAAGGCGCTGGACCTCTCTCTGCCTCCCTTCTCAGTGCTTATGGCACCTCTGGGAACCAGGAACTCCTATTTTCAATGCTGATTACTTGATCCCGAATTTCCTTGTGTGAAAATAGTTCATGCCTCAGCTTGACAGAGACCTGGAACTTGTATCAAAAATGAAAAATGTGCATGGCAGCTAATTCTTATGTTAGATTGAAAATGGATAGAGAGCTTGCTTGTTGTCCCAAGGTTCCTGAAGGGAAAGGGAGGCACGGTCTACTCCGAAAACTGATATAGACCAGGGTATTGAGAAGGCAACATTTGATTGCTTGCAGAATTACTGAAGAGTGATAAATGATCTGTCTCTCTCATTCTGTTCTGAAAAACTCAGCCTGGGGACATTTCTCCTCAAACAAGAATTTGTAACCGCTGCAAAGCAAGTAGGACTTCCCTGCCTTTTTGCTCCAACGGGCAGTCTGGCAATAAAATGACTGAACAAATATGAGAGCAGAAACCATGTTTTGCTTAACATTATTGAGATTGCTCTTTTGCAGCAGTTTCATCTCCTGCCAGACACTTTCTTGAATTGTATTGCCACCCTTGCTCTCAACTCTTAGTTATCTCGGTAGAATAAGACACGAATATCTAAACCAGTATGAGTAGGGGGGAAAATACATCCATAGGTCTAGGAGTGGTGATTTAGAGATGTTCTTTACAAAATGAAAAACCTTTTTTAATAAATATTATTACACGGACAGGATTTGAGGCCAATGGGATGCAATAGATAGTATTGGGCTTGGGCTGGTGAGATTGGAGCCAAATAGCCAAATTACATGTTGAGAGATCTGTGATTGGATTAGTGAAATGCAGCTGTGAGGGCTGCCAGTCGGAGCAGTAGTCCTGGAGAAAAAAGGTTAGTCTTCTCCCTTCCACGGGTTTCCCAATCAGAGTTGCCATGTTCCTGGCTACTGTAATTCTGTGCAGTAATTGAGGCAAGCAGCATCCTGGGGTGTGTGTGATTTGATTGCGAAATCTGCACAGGAGGAAAAGGTTAACTCCCCTCCCTGACTGCCACTGCGCTGATCAAATTGGCGGCCCCCACGGCTGCTTTCCTTAAAAAAGAAAACGCCTGGAAATTCAATCAGAAACCTCGCGTGTCATGTGGCCTGAAGTTTCATGACCAAGCAGAGGTTTACTGGGTGGTCTTGTGCGTCTCCCACTCTAACCTACCTCTGTTGTAGGGACAAGACTGGATCACTCTATGGAATTTTCTCCCTGATCTCCTTGGAGAAAGTCCAAGATACAAATGGGATCAATAAATGATATGTTTAGGAAATAAGCAAATATAGATGGCTTTATATCAATCTTACCAATCTGTTCCTCCTCAGTTTTATTTCTAAGCAAAATGTTCTGTTACGTCGTATTTATTTCCTTATTTAAGAAACCCACATCCTGCTTTATCTCCTAGGAAATAAAAAAGCGGTTTCCAAAAACATTTTAAAACCAGTCCATAAAATATAAATTCAAAATAAAAGAACTGTTGAAAAAAAATCTGTTCCCCCCCCCCCCCGCAAAGAAAACCAATCCAATAGCAGGGCAAATATACAAGCATTCAGTCCAAAAATAGTCACATGACCTGACCATGTTCTAGCATTCATTGGAATGTTTCGCTATCTTTTGTTTCAGTCAGTTAAGAAACTTTGGCTCACTTATTCATCTGTTTTTATTTGATAAATATTTGAGGTTTTCATCCAGAACTTCTAATATTTCAGGCCCTTCTGCTTATGTTTTTAAAAGTGTTTTCACCTTTTGAACTGTTAAAAATATTTCCTGTAATGCCTTGGCATGTAGAGTTTGGCTCTTCTCAGAGCTGCCAGTCAAGTTTTCTATATAGACCTTGGTTGAGAGCTTGGTTTTGGGAAGGTCTTGTATGCCAATTAGCAATTGATATTGGTCCTTTGAAAAACCTGTCTGCTGATTTTGCAATCTCTTGAAGTGGTGCTGAAGGAACCTGTCGTGAGTGACAGCTATCACTCACTAAGAAAGAAGGGGAATTAGAAGTGGAGCCATGCCTGTCAGTCATTAAAAGGAATGTAAGTGAGAAATGACTGGTTGTCTGTGCTCTACCCACTTCGGTCTGGCTTGTTTGCATCCTCGGTTTTTGTTTGTGAAGAGCAATTTGGGGTTAGAAAAGAATTGCTTCTCTCTCCCTCTTCGTGTTGACTAGTGACCAGGAAATAGTGGCAGTGTGCTCTGGCTAGCTTGCCTGAGTCGCAGGCGCGTTGCGACGACGCGCGTCACCCCAGAGCGGGGGCGCGCGTCGCCCTTAAGGGGAGGCTCCGCCCCTGCGCGTGACGTCACGCGCAGGAGCAGAGCGCCCTCCCCGCTCCGTTTTCGGCTCATTTTGGAGCCAAACGGACACAGGGGAGGGAGGGCGGGCCCACCCTCCGCTCCAAACTGTAAGTGGGGGGGTGATCGCGCGTCACCCCTAGACGCGCGACACCCCCCGGCGGCCCGCCCCCCCGCCTCCCCCTGTCGACGCCAGTGCTGAGTCATGTGGTGCTAATTGCTCTGTTAGCTTGTATTTGCAACGTTCTTCCTTTTTCCTTGTGTCTTGGCTATGATCTAGAATCTAGATAGAATGTATTGGTTGATCAGTGGGAAGGCTAGCAGATAGATACACTTTCAATCCCAACCAGAGGTCTGTCTGTCTGTCTGTCTGTCTGTCTGTCTGTCTGTCTGTCTGTCTTTCTGTCTGTCTTTATGCCATCAACGATTTGGTGATTTACGTAGAATGAGAGGATAGGTCCCTATCATAAGGAGCTGACAATCTTGATCAGGGGTGTCAAACATACAGCCCGTGGAAGCTCTTTATCCAGCCCACGTGATAATGGAGCTCTCCCAGTGCCACCCTTTCAGCAGCGCCACTTCTGCCGAGGCTCTGGAAGCCTAAAGCAGAGTAGCTCTTAAAAGCCTCAATAGTGCTTTGCTTGTCCACACTGAATAGGCAGGCACTGCATGCAACACACTTTATTGCTCCCCCCAAAAGCCATAAATAAAGTCTGAAAAAAACCATGAAAAGATAACTTAGAAAATATTAAAATGCAACAATATGATGTTGTGGATGCCTGGATTCTCCAGAAAAAGTGAAGTGACCAAAGGATGGTGTTCTAGAGAAAGAGACTAGTCTGAAAGCAACCTAGCAAATAGTTATGCAGTGGTGGCTACTAGCATGCACACACTCCTCTTTCAGAAGCGTTTGCCAGAACATTCTGGTTCCTGTGCCTCTCTTCTAGTCGCCCCGACTATCAAACCAGCAGCTGTTTTTCATTCGCCAGGTGCTGCAGTGTTGCATTGAAGCTAATAAATATGTGAGCAGCTTCCTGCATCTCAAAATCCAATATTCTCCCCATCATGTGCAAACTAAGCTCTACGGTATTTGGAAAGCAATCTAGTGAACATGGGTGCTGTGGAACAGGTGGGAAATTGTAAATAATGAACTTCTAAAATTCAACTTTCTCTTCCAGATTTTGCAAGTTAATAAAGAACATCTTGAAACATCTTGAAATGTTCGAGTGGTGCAGTCGTATCTATTATTAGTGGGCAAGCAGTGCTCTGTCATTGGAGTCAGTGGGACTTAAAATAGCTTAGCTTTGACTGGGACTTAAAAGAGCTTAACTTTGGCTGGATCATGCCCACATTTTCTATCACCAAAAAGAAATGGGATCGGAGTTGAAGGAGGCCTGGCAAGACATCTAGTCAAATCCCCTGCTTGATGCAGGGAATCCAGAGCTAGAGCATCCCCAACAGATGGCTGTCCAGCCCCTGCTTGAAGAACTCCAGTGAGGGAGAGCCCACCAGCTAGGGGGCAAGTGGTTCTATTGTCAAACAGCTCATTTTGTTTAGCAGTTTCTCCTAAAGTTGAGATGAGATGGTTAGACAGCATCACCGATGCAACGAACATGAAAATGAGCGAACTCAGGAAGATAGTGGAGGACAGGAAGGCCTGGCGGGATATGGTTCATGGGATCACAAAGGGTCGGACACGACTGAACAACAACCACAGCAACCTAAAGTTGACCGAATCCTTAGCTTCAGGGTGCATAACACTGGTCGTCAGCACAACATGTAAAATGGTAACAGAACAAAAGCTGCAGTTCTAAGCACACTGACTAGGGAGTAAGTCCCATTGATCTCAGTGGGATTCACTTGTTGCGTAAACATGCTTAGGATCCTTCTACATGTATATTAGAACTGAAATTATCCCATTCATCTCCTGCCCATTCTGCTAAAACCCAACTTAAATAGCTGTAGTCTTTAAATAAATGTGTAGTAAAAACTATAATCTTTAATTTTGCTTTTTATCAGAACATTTTGTTTTAAAAAGTTCTTGGTTAAAAAAAACCCAACTTCATTCTGCCCCCTAAAAGCATTTTTCCCCCTGGTATTGCCAGGGTGCTTTCAGAATTTCCCTAAATCACAATGGTGAGATTACAGAAGCAATCAGTTATTGTTTCCTGGTTAATGTTCTTAAGTCATTTTTTCCTATTTTTATCAGTGCTGGGAACCTTGTCTCTTGGACAGAAGCCCTTGGTTTTGCAACTGGAGCTAATGTAGTGAGGCACAACATGGTGGCACTCTCTGAATCTCTAGTAAAACACTACATTGCATCTCCTATGTACACCAACAGTGTTGTAACACAATTGGGAGCTGGTAGTGTAATGATTAAGAGAGGGGCAGCCAAATCCTACCCGGCTGCTAGGCTGGCATAGGATGACTATGCTGATAGAGGACTGTTGCAAAAGCTGCCGTAAGGCAGTTGCGCTGGGCCTGGGCCGGTGGAGAGGCCCACACCCGCCACTGCAGGCCGGATCCATACTGCACGGCCTAAAAGGTAAGGAGCTTGGTGCAGGGGATGTAACAAGGCAGGGGGGAGAGTGGGAGAGGGCAGGGGTGGGCAGATTGGGTCTGGGAAGGGGCCAGGGCTGTCCTATCCCCCTTCCTGGCCCATTTTGCCCTACATGGGCCTCCTTGATTTGCACCGCCAAAATGGCAGTTGCAGATCTGAGAGACCCATTGCGGGGACTGGGGTAAGGCAACAGACATTCCCTGAGGAGACCTCCAACCCCGCCCACTCCGCTCAGGATCCAGCATTGCCAGCGCCGGCATAGCTGGATTGCTGAGCAGAGCGTTGGATAGGATTGTGCTCTGAGGCTATGAATCTAGAAGTCCCTTGTTTGAATCCCACCTCTAATATGAGCTCACTAGGTGGCCTAAGGTAATCCACTTAGCCTGAGCTCCCCAGCTGCGATATGAGGATACTAATACTTTTTCATCTTAAAGAGCTGTTGGACTGCAGCAAGATTAAAGAGAGTTTGGACTCTGTTTCTAATATATTGGAACAAAGGATGCCCCAGATGTTGTTACACAGGAACGTTTGACATTTAATAAGGATTTTGAAGTCGCTTCCTATTGAAATAGCTGTTGTGATTCTATTCCCGATGGCTCTCCAGTGATTGGGAAGAGGATTGCTGCATCCTTCTACCTCTTTTTCTCTTCTTCTGTGCCTTCACTGGCCAGGTGTGGAGGATCTCGGGAGCAGAACTCCCTGCTTGGCCGGTTTCAAAGATGTGAAGGAGGGGAGGAGGAAGAGGTGACTGTAGTGGTGGTGCACATGGGCCTTGTGACACGGTAATCTCCTGAGCATGAACAGAGAGTCTTTCTTGTAGTAAATATCCCTGAGCATACATATCCATCCAACATAATACACCTGATTAATTGTTTATGCATAGGCCAAAACCAAAAATGGGGGTGGGATTTTGGAGCTGCTTCAGACATCACCTTGGCACAGACTGGAGCCTGTCTTTTTATCCGTAGATGGAGAAACATATCAAATGTTTACAGAGCAGTTTGCCATTTTTCTCACGGTGTCTAGAAGTTTCCCTAGGCAACGAATAGTGAGCCTGTAGTTTGGTAGTAGGATGTGGTGTCCTCTGTAACATTTCCATGTGTCAAGGTGGTGGGGATCTGTAACAGTCAAAGTTCATGTGTGCTTATGTCAAAAGCACACCTTTGCATTCTTCCTTTTCCCCTTAAGACAGGAAATTGCATACAGTGTAACAAGCCAAGTAATTATCTGATGCCTTTTTTAATTGGAGGTTTGGAAAAAAAAAAAAGGTGGTAAAGTGACTTTTGTAGTCATTTATATTTCACCTCTGTTAATAGCATTTTGTTCAGTAGCAATTAAAATTCATGGTGTGATGATGATGTGAGAAAGAAGTCAAAATTTTCATGAGTCTGTGACCCCTTAAAATCATGAAAAGATCTCTCTCCTGCCAAGTATTCACTTGGAAAGAAAATATTATTATCCACTTGCTTCCGGGTGGGGTGGGGTTGTATCCTTTTTCTTTCTAACATCCCATTACAGATGCTTATTTGCTGTGCCATTTGCCCTCCCGAGTCTCTTTCCAAATTATTTGATCCAATCTGTCAGTCAGTCCTGAAGATCTGAGTTCCTTCCTTTTTCAAACAGATCTGATGGTAATACTACGAAGAGGAATAAAACCTCTGCTTTGGAGGAAACAATATATACAGTACAGTACTTTCTATGTACTAATTGCTTATACCAAGAAAAGAAACCCTTGGTGCCGGTAATTATATTCTTAATCCTACTGTCCAGGGCTGGCCTGCTAATTGGCTTGGGGGGGGGGGGCTCAAGGTCCAGCCAGCTCCTGTGCAGGGGTTGTTTCCACCTCCACCGACTACCCTACCTGACCAGGGTTCTTTAGTAGCTGCCTTGCAGTCCTCGTATGCTGCTGCCGCCACTGCCACCCTTCTCCTCCTCCTGGCTCCCTGCCTGACTTTCAAAAAGGTGGAGAGGGAAAGAAGAAAGGGGAAGGGTGGCAGAGGGGGCTCTGGGTGATGTGGAGGGGTGGCAACAGGGGTAGTTTTGCATGGTTCACTTTGCACTCCCCCAAGAGCAGGAATCTGACATAGTGGAAGTAAACTGTACCATCTGGCTCAGGCCAAGTATAGTTGTAAACATTTTTTTACTTGCAGATGACCAACCAACATCTCATTCTTGGGTTGTATTCCTCTAAGCAGTTGACTCCTCTGCAGCAAGTTGTTTAAGGGTTGCAATCTCATTTGGATTTTGGAGAAATACTTGGGATTGATACTTTGCTCTGTTGTCAAGTCATTGAATGGCCTTTGGATGCTTGCCCGCTGCTCATAAAATGGGGAAAATAGTGGACTGTTTCACGGGGTTGTTCTGAGGAAGACAAAAGACTGTATCACTCTTGTACCATAGACACTCTTGTTACCGGACAGAAATTGTTATTAGAATGAAGGGGCATGATCCAGCCAATGTCATCTCTAAGATGTTATTGGGAAAGAGTTAAAGTCATGCTTGAGGTCTTTTCCATTGAAATCAATGGACCTTTTGAGGGTCTAACTTTTAGTTAGATCGTTCTGAAGAATGCACTGATTTGCACTGGCTGCTTGTTTGTTCCAGGGCTCAGTTTAAGGTGTTGAATCCCCAAATACAGTAGTTGGGCTCCTGAATGTTGCTGGGTATATGAACCTGTAGGAACATAATGTGTGATCTGAGAGCAACCATGAGGGGGGAAATGCTGTACCAGTGTTCTGCCTGATTGCATATTACAGTTCTGCATGTGATTGCATGCACAGAGCATTTGGGTGCAATTGCATGGAAAAAAGGGGCTGGCAGGAGGCATATGTGAAGCAATCTTGATTTCTTCATGGATTTTAAATGCAGGAAATAATGTAATGTTGCTATTGGGATTAATTAGTTCCTGTTTTTTAAAATGCTGAACAGATAAAACCTTGTAAGTTACTAAGTATTACAAGCATCCTTTGTGTTTCTTTTGATCCAAATTCAAACTTCTAACGTTTGGGTGTTTGCCCATTAATGTTAAACACTCTGAAGAGAAATCAAATAGCTTACACACACAAAAAAAGAGCAATTTGATTTTGTAAGAACTCAAGATCACAAGAATGAAACAATGAGATGCTTTTGCTGTATAAATTTGGCAAAGTCCAATGAATAGACTGGAATAACAGCCAAGGAATTTTAGAGAACAAAAACACATTAGTTTGTGGCACTTTATGTCTAGACTGTCGATTTAGTTGTTTAAACCAGGGGTTCTCAACCAGTGGTACTCATACCACCAGTGGTACTTCAGCCGACTGCTGGTGTTACTTGGACTGCTGGAACCCGGTTCCGATGTGGCACTTTCGGCGCCACGTTTTCATTCCCGAGAAGCTCCTGCTTTTGGCCAAGCTCAAAATATCTATCAGCTCTCCCAATGTGCGTAAATTAGTGTGCCCTAGTATATAGGCTACTGGATGTGGAGCAGCAAGACCTAGATTCAAATTTCATCTGAGCCATGAATCTCACTGGATGACCTTTTGAGAAATCCATTTCTCAGCCTAACCTACCTCAGATGGTATTTGTGAGGATTAAATGAGAAAAACCCACATATTCCACCCTGAGTGAGTTGGAGGAATTGTAATTAACCATAAACACTAGTTGAACTGTTTTGAAAGTGACCTAAATTTTGATATAAAAGGCTCAAAGTCTTGCTGTTCATCCATTTGGGAAGTACTGGGCTCCATTTCCCCGCAAAAAAAAACAGGTGGACTTGGTTCAAACCAGGAGATTGGTTCTAAGAGCACTCCCCTTCGCTTTAAAGGTTGTATACCATGGGCAAAATATGACAACCATAATCTTATAGAGCAATCTTGGAAGTGTGACCTGGGATCATATCCAAAAAGGGCCTCATATGTGACCTTTTCCAACACAGAGGACAATGTCTGTGTTGGGAAAAGTGTGTCTTTTATAACATTTGAAGGCCACTATGTGTATTCTAAAGGTAAAGGTTTCCCTTGCTTGAGAGCCAGTCATTCTAGTCACTCTAGGAGCTGTGCTCATCTCCGTTTCGAAGCCGAAGAGCCAGTGATGTCCAAAGACGCTTCCATGGCCATGTGGCCTGAATGACTCAATACCAAGTCACACAGAACACTGTTACATTCCCGCCGAGGCGGTACCTATTAGTCTACTTGCAATTTCTTGCTTTCGAACTGCTAGGTTGGCAGGAGCTAGAAAGAGCTGAAGATGGTAGCTCACACCGTCAAGCGGCACTCGGGTCTCGAACTGCTGTCCTGCCTACCTCCTGGTCTGCAGTTCAGCATCTTAACCACTAAGCCACCACGGCTTAACACGCTTGCCGTGGTGGCTTAGTGGTTAAGGCCTTCCTTGCTGTGGTGCTGAGACTCTGCAATGGTGTTCCAATGCCAAGGAGGGTTCCCTGGGCTCCATCTTTAGTAAAGCCAGTTTTGTTTCAGCAGGCCTTGGCTCCTTCTGTTGGTGTGTTTTAATTTACTATGCAATGCTGTCTGTTTTAACGGACTTATCCTACAGCACAGTCCTATAGCATGTTCACTCACTTCATTTAATATACTGTGTTTACTGGGGCTTGCTCTCAGGGAAGTGTACATAGGATTGCAGCCTAGCAACACAGTCTGATGTGTGTTCTGTTCAATGGGACTTACTCCCAAGTAAGCATGTATAAGATTGCAGTCCTGGTGTGGTTTTTAATTAGATTAGCTGCTCTGGTCAACCTTGGATAGAAGAACGGGATAGAACAACTGTATTTAGGAATCAATAAATACAGTATTTGGGAATACAGGCTAAATTGGTTGTTATGAGAGTTGCGGAGCCTGCTGCCACTCTTCTGCATAATGTCTAGTTTAACATGTGTGATGTCATCTCACTTGTGCGTTGGCCTGTCGCCCCCCCCACATATAATTGACTTCAGTTGCTTGGACGGGGGCAGCATGTAGCAAAATGGCAGCACATCATACACTATGTTAAACAAAAATCTACAAAGAAGAGAGGTCAAAGAGAGTGGCGGCAGCAGTTCCACATCTCTTATAATATTTTTTTTCTGCTTGGAGGGCAGATAAGACATTGTGGGGAACCTGCCCTCTGTCTGGTTGTACTAATCTCTTGAAAGAGCCAAGACCAGCAGCCATTGTGTCTTGTATGGGTAAAATAATTGTGTCATTGTGTCTTGTATGGTAAAAATAAGAGCGGGGGGGGGGGGGGCGAGCATGCCTGCCCGCAGGGGAGGCAGGGTGGGGGCCCCTCAGGAAACCATGGAGGGGGTGTTCGCTCTTATCCACAGTTTCAAGTATCCACGGAGGGGCCTGGAACATATCCCCAGCGGATATGGGGGGAGTACTGTACGTTGTGATGTGGAGACTCTAATTTTCTCCTCTCTACACCTTTCCTGTTTTTCAGTATGGGGTACTGCATCCTCTTGGTCCATGGCTTAAACAAGCTTTGCACATGGCTAAATAAGTGGGGAGCCGGTGCAATGACCATCTCAGCTTTGCTGCTGTTGCTTTTCTCCTGGAAGACTGTGAAACAGAACGAAATCTGGTTGTCAAGGGAATCTCTCTTCAGGTATGGCTTTTATCTCTCTCTCTCTCTCTCTCTCTCTCTCTCTCTCTTTTAAAGTGGTGTTTTCTATTGTGTGTCTTTGTTGTGTTAGGTATAAGTAACTGTGTCCCACAAGAGAAGTGTTATTAGTCTGTAGCAGCAGCAAAAACCAAATGGTTCTGAAGCAATTTGGGGGAAAGATAGGCATAGAATTTTAAAGCTGTTGCAGCAAGTTCTTTCACCCCGAGTGTACGCCAGCCTTAACTACATGTTTTCATTTTTATTTTATTTTATGTATAACTTGCTTTTCAGCCAAGGTTGGCTCCCAAGGCAGTTTACTACTAAAATACACACAAAATTACTGTGTTATGCACAATCTGCACTTCCCTGAGCAGTGATAGGTTTGGGTGGGGGGAGAAGGGAGGCAGCACTACACGTATTCTAGTTTCCTTGGGAAGACCAGGCTTATGGCGTCTTTGCAATAGTTGCTTTGCTTATAAATGTACAAGATGGACCATCAGGGCACTTCTACAAGTCCGCAACAGATCCCATCAGTCTCCTGGAGATCAGCCCTGCACTCCAAAGTGCTTCAGCTCTGGGTGCCTTAGACTCAGAGAACTGAATAGGGGCAGTGCTGTCATTCAGTGTCGATGCCTTGCAGGGCAAGGCATAGTAGTTATGATAGGTGTGGCATAGTAGCTATGATTCTCAGCTTCAAATCAGAACTGTATTTATTACTGATATTGATACACAGTACCGCATTTCAACAAAAAAGTAGTTCTCAAAGCGGTTTACATAGCAAAATAAGTCAAACGGCTCCCTGTCCCCAAAGGGCTCACAGTCTAAAAAGAGATGCAGAAAAGACGCCAGTAGCAGCCACTGGAAAAGACATAGGAATGCCTGGGTGAAAGGGGACAGTAGCTCTCTCCCTGCTGGTATAGACAACACAGCTATATGGACAAGTGGTCTAAGGCAGCTTCCTATGCTCATCAATAATATTGTTTGTACCTTATTGAGAAGTATGTATTATTTGTAGTATGAGCAGTGCAGTGTGAATTTCAGTCATCATATATGCATATAATGCATAGGGGATCAGATCTTCAAAATGCTCTTTTCTAATCATAAGTCTAAAAATGTTTTTTCTTTGCTCAGCAAATCTATTTTCCTGAGCCAAATGTGCTGATTAGGGATTATATATCCCTTTGCTCCCAGACACTTTTGCTGCTTTTTATTTATGCATGTTAACTCTGCAAAACTAGCAGTGCAGTGCATATAGTGTGCCTTGTTTTGTGCATCGCAAACAGAATTGTTTAATAAGTTCCAACCATGTACACTTGTGAAAGATCAATGGAAAGCAATTTAACAGGACGCTGCACAGCAAACAGTTTATCATGGAAGAAAACTTTATTACTTGTGGTGATGATTCACAAAACAAGAAAAAAAAACACAGCTTGGCTCTCAGTGTATTTCTGATATACTGTCATGGCTTCTCTCAAGGAACTCTGGGAACTGTAGTTTTATGAGAGTGCGGAGAATTTAATGTTTAGCACCCCCAAACTGTATCCAGAAAGACAAAAATAATTAACTTTTTAAATAAAGTTTCTTTGCCTGTTGACCAGGAGATTCTTCTTATTTGCCATAGGTAACCAGGAGAGTGTCTGTTCACAAACCTGCAAGCACAAGACATGCCAACATGTTGAACTATGTTGTCTGTGGTGCCTTCTAGCCATTTATATCAGTGATGAAATACTCTGCTTGGATCATCCGTGGCATATCACTGTGCAGAACAGGAAGACAGGCTTGGGCTCTAGTTAAAGTCCGATTCACACTGGCGGGCAGCTTGCCAGCCTGATAGGCTTACAGGGTTTGGCCCAAGAAAGACAGTATATAAATATTGTAATAAATAAAATATGGGATGGTTGGTGAATGCCTGGCAGGACATTACTGGCTTATAGGGTGATCACTGCCATCGTCCGTGTTACAAATGTCATGTGGAGGCTGCCTGAAACATCAGTCAGCCTGATGTTGACATCAGGCTGCCTGAAACATCAGGCTGCCTGAAACATCAGTGTAAAGTGGGATTGAACAGAACAGTGAGTTTTGGGGAGAAGAGTATATCGGCTACAGGACAGATTGATTACTGCTTAGTAATGAGTAGAGCCTGTTTCCTCTTCTCCAGATCTGCAGGGTTGCTTACCAGATAGATTACTACTTGCATTGTACAGAGAGTTTTTGTACGATTGCCAGATAGAATCATAGAGTTGGAAGGGACCTGTAAGAGCGAGTCCAACCCCTGCCAGTTCAGGTTGTCCACAACTACCACATCCCTGATACATGGCTATCCAGCCTCTGCTTAAAGACCTCCAACAATGGAGAGTCTACCACCTTCCAAGGCAGACTGTTCCACTGACCAACACTTCGTGCCATCAGGAGGTTCTTCTTAACGTTTAATCAAAATTCCTTTGTTGTAATTTAAAGCCATTTCTCCTCGTCCTGCCCTCTGGAGATGTTGTTTGTGGTAGTGTCCTGTTCCAGGTTTTCCCAGGGGCTGACAAGGCAATCAGAGCTGCAGGACCCCAAAGAGCTCCAAGAGAGCAACTTGAAGTGATGGGATTCCAGGACTTTGCAGGACTAGGGTGGTGCCTGGGAGGGATAGTCACAGCCAGCAGACATAAAAGGACTCAGTTGAAGTGCGGATCCAGCTAAGTTCTTTTATGCCTGCTGGCTCCAACTATCCCTACCAGGACTACCCTAGTCATGCAAAGTGAGATTCCTAACAGGGCAGCATACAAGCCTGGAGCCAAGCACTCTGCCACCTCTCATCTGATGTTTTCACTGTGTTGGCAGGTGAGCAGTGGAGGGCCAAAGGGCCCTTGCATATTGGGGTCTGATTCACACCATCCAGGGTTGTCATTGCCATCTTGGCTTACTAACCAAGCCTCTCTCTGTCCTTACCTCCTAGTCCACCTCCCCACCCCTTTAGCACGTGCAGAGGTCTTGCAGATGAGGCAAGGATTTTGCTCATTTCCTGAGCAGCTATGGAGCTGAAAAAGTTGGATCTGTTTTTTTTCTTTCTTTTTTTTTTACCTTCCCCTAACAGCTGCACAAGGCCAGTGGGTGGCGCAGTGGGTTAAACCGCTGAACCATGAGCTGTCGATCGAAAGGTCGGCAGTTCGAATCCGCGACGGGGTGAGCTCTCGTTGCTTGGCCAGCTCCTGCCAACCTAGCAGTTCCAAAGCATGTTAATGTGAGTAGATAAATAGGTACCGCTTGCGGGAAGGTAAACAGCGCTCCGTGTTCCAGCAGCATGCTACGCGCTGCGGCAAGGAGAGTCATGCCGGCCACATGACCACGAAGGCGTCTTCGGACAACGCTGGCTCTTCGGCTTTGAAATGGGGATGAGCACCACACCCTAGAGTCGGACACTACTGGACGTAATTGTCAGGGGTCACCTTTAACTTTAACAGCTGCACACGACTTCTCTTTTCTCTTAGGTCCTCTAGCACAAAGGAAATAAATGTCTGCTCTTTCTTACACAAACAAATCTGAGCTCAAGTGAAAAAAAAAATCTTCGCCTTCCTTACAAACTGTCAGATGTTGCTACAGAGAGAGGCATAGTCTTCTTAGATGCAGGCAACTTAGAGAACACACAGCCATTGGGGCAAAATACCTGCTTGTTTTCTGCTGGTCTTTGCCAGCTTGCCTGGTCTTCCATTCCTGCATGTTTGCTACAGGGCTGAAATGTCAGGCAAAGACTTCCCTCCCTTTCAAAGAGTGTCCAAACACAAACAGACATTTCCCCCAATGGCTCTGTGATCTCTAAAGCTGACTGTGATGTAGAGAGAGGACTATGGCTGTCCCTCCAGCCCTTGTACAGGGTCTTTTTCAAGTTGGAGAGCTTTGGAGAGCACCGACCCATTGAGGGGAATCCCTGCTTGGTTTTTGTTGTTCTTTGCAAGCAAGGGAAGACTTTAACTTGTCCTTCAAGCACTCAACACTGTAACAAACACTCTTGAACCAAGAGACAAGAAAAGTCTTCTCTCACTTGCAAAGAACAGCAGAAATCAAGCAGGTGTTCCCCCCAATGGCTGTTCTCCTGTGATTTAGAGACAACCCCACCTCTACCTCCAGACAGGCAGCAAACGGGATCTTCTCAGCAGGGAACCAAGGCGGCTGTGAAGAAGGCCAATTCCATGCTCGGGATCATTAAAAAAGGGATTGAGAATAAAACGGCCAATATAATTATGCCTTTGTACAAATCGATGGTAAGGCCACATCTGGAGTATTGTGTCCAGTTCTGGTCACCACACCTCAAAAAGGATATAGTTGAATTGGAAAAGGTGCAGAAAAGAGCGACCAGAATGATTCGTGGGCTGGAGCACCTCCCTTATGAGGAAAGGCTATAGCATTTGGGGCTTTTCATTCTAGAAAAAAGGCATCTGAGGGGGGACATGATTGAGACGTATAAAATTATGCATGGGATGGAGAGAGTGGATAGAGGGAAATTCTTCTCCCTCTCGCACAACACCAGAACCAGGGAACATGCACTAAAATTGAATGGAGGGAGAGTTAGAACAGACAAAAGAAAATATTTCTTTACCCAGCGTGTAATTCATCTGTGGAACTCCTTGCCACAGGATGTGGTGATGGCACCTGGCCTAGATGCCTTTAAAAGGGGTTTGGACAGATTCATGGAGGAAAAGACCATCACAGGTTACAAGCCATAAGCAACCTCCTGGTTTTAGAAGTGGGTTTTCTCTGTGCCAGGTGCAAGGGAGTGACAACGGGAAACAGGTTATCTTGTTGTCTTGTGCTCCCTGAGGCATCTGGTGGGGCCACTGTGTGATGCAGGAAGCTGGACTAGATGGGCTTTTGGCCTGATCTAGCAGGACTCTTCTTATGTTCTTAAGGGGCACTCACCCCAGCTGATTCGGCAAGGGGAACTGCTGAACTGGCAGCAGATCCTGGTGGTAGGAATCTGATGAACTCCTCCCTTTCTGAGTCTGAGGTCTGGCTATCACTTGAGGTTGAGACCATGATGTATCATGTAGGAAGCTGTGCAAGAAGATACCACATGGTGTGGGTAAGTCACATGGTGAGCCTGCTCTGCGCGTTGTAGCTGTTGTTTCAGCTGCTTCCACGTGTCTGGCCTGCTGTGTTTTCAGCTTCTGTTGCATGCAAGATTTATTTATTTATTTATTTGAATAATTTATATCCCGCCTTTCTTCCAGCAAGGGCACTCAAGGTGACTTACAAAAAACATTAAAATATGTATATACATTAAAATAATTAAAAACAAATAATTAAAACAATTAAAACAAACAACCCCAGTGGGTCACCTATATTTACATTTGTTAAGAGTCATTTGTTAAAAAACCAGCCCACCATGTCAGACATCGAAAGCTAACCTAAATAAAAACGTCTTAAGGCCCCGCCGAAAGGTCTCTAAGGAGGGAGCCGTTCTTAATTCGAGGGGGAGGGAATTCCATAATTAGGGCGCCACTGCCGAGAAGGCCCTATTCCGTG
Source organism: Plestiodon gilberti rubricaudatus (assembly GCA_026170595.1). NCBI lineage: Eukaryota > Metazoa > Chordata > Lepidosauria > Squamata > Scincidae > Plestiodon > Plestiodon gilberti. The sequence goes on from JANXHW010000005.1 coordinate 116,980,424, forward strand.
CCGCCATCCCCCTCACCTCCGTCAATGGTGACATGGTTAACAGGGCCCCCCCTGATGACCTCAGAGTACAGGTCAGATTATAGGGAAGGAGGCGGTCCCTCCATGCATTAAGTTGATTCCATGCATTATTAAGTTGCCCATCCATCATGATCTAAGTTCTTAAGGAACTCAGTGGTAATTTCCACTGCATTTTCTTGATCTTGGTCTGCAGCCTTGTTCCCAAGCAACAACAAATTCCCTCACTTGCCCATATTGCTTCTTTTGCTTGCAAAACAAAGAACACATACAAAACTTGTGCAAAAAAAAAAAAGGGGGTTTAGGATAAATAATAGTACTTAAAATATGTATTGCTGTTCAAATCACTTTAGACACATTCTCTCAGTAGCACTAACAACAGTCCTGTAAGGTAGACTGGTATTATTATACAGGTGGGCCCCCATATCCACTGGGGATATGTTCCAGGCCCCTCCGTGGATACTTGAAACCGTGGATAAGAGCGAACACCCCCTCCATGGTTTCCTGAGGGCACCCCCCCACCCTGCCTCTCCTGCAGGCAGGCATGCTTGCCCTCCCCCAGCTCTTATTTTTCTTTCAGCAAGCTTTGTTTCTTCCTTAAAACAAACAGAGAAGCAGCCTCCATTGCAGGCAAGTAGAACGAGACTAAGTCCTAGAGAGGCTCTGCAAGGTTTCTGTTAACCTGTTTCTTTAAGGAAGAAATGAAGCTTACTGGGAAAAAAGTAAAAGCCTGGGGGGGGGGGTCCCCGCACTCCGTGGATAACTGAAACCGTGGATAGAGAATCAGTGGATATGGGGGCCCACCTGTTTTTCTGTTGCAAGTGTGAGGCTGCTTCTGAGAGGCCACCTTTCATGCCCATGATGGGATCTGATTCTGAACCAGGGACATCTTGACTTACAACTCTGTGTCTTCCCCGTTCTCTGGACTACACTAGCTCTCAGCATGCAAACTGAGCATGTTTATATAAAATAAGCAAATTTGCATAAGTATATTTTTCCTTTATGTGTACTGTCTTCCTCAGTGCCAGCTTTGTTTTAATCAGTGGGGTTTGTGCCAAGATACTGTATTGTGTTACAGGTTGGTTTCTAAGATTCTTCGTAGCGGTCAATTAGGAAGGAAATCATGCTGAGACATTGTTCTCAAACTCAGTGTATCTGTTTCTTTTTTTTCATAGCCAGCTCATTGCTATGTACAGTATTTTCTGAGAGGAAAAATATTAGCGTTTAGAAATTCACGTCGGGGGAGTGGGGTGAAATGTGTATGGAAAATGTGAGTTGGAAGGATGAAGGAAATAGAAATGGAAACACCACTTTGTATTGCCTTGTTATTTGTTCTCCTCCTTTCCCTACTTGGCTGGTGTACTGGTATTTATTATTTCCTCTCTTAATTAGGAAATAATTTCCTGAGAGAATCGAGCACCAGATCTCAGAAACGTCATTTGCCCCAAGTCTTGACTCCACAAACACATACAGCCAATTCTCACGTTATGATTTCAAGTTACAGGAAACTCCCCCCCCCCTCCCCGGGCCGGAGCCAAAATATATTATTTTGATCATGAAATTCCCCTACAGACTATTTAAACTGATAACTTCTGATACAATTTTTCAATGTATGCATATTCCTTTGATCCCTTCCCCAAACCATCATGTGAATGTTAAATGTTTCGATACAATTGCCCATTGATCTTCACTGTCAATGACCTTTGAACAAAGGTTTATATGCCTGGGTTCTATCTGCCCCCTTCCATCTATAGCCCTCTGGGAGCTGCAGCATGCACACAGTACTGCTACGCACCTATATGTGGGCTTCTATAATCATTTCAAGGGAGGAGGTAGCTCAGCAGGTCCCATTCTTAATCTTGCATATTCCAAGGTGACCCTTCCATTGAAATGAGTTGGCAGCCTTCAAGGGGAGGAGAGCCATGTGCAAACACTGGAGTTTCTTTCACTCATGCAGAGTGAAAGTGTGTCTCAAAATTCAGGGAAATAGGTTTAGAACCAATGCTTCTGTTCACACACTTCCTTCTCACTTAAGGACCATCTGGAGATACAGTGGTTGGGGTGGAAGGATCCAGATTGGAACCGTGGGAAAGCAGGCTTAATGCTTCCCCCTTCCCTGTTTTCCTGCTGGAAATCATTCCCTGAAGTGGCTAATTGCTCCAAAGCGACTATTTGCTGCAAATAGCCACTCTAGGGGTAAATAGCCACTGGGGAAGGGAGAATTTTCTGCAGCAAAACAGTGCAATGGGATGTGTTAACCCCTTCCCTGCACACTCCAATTCAGATCAGGCTCCTCCACTATGAGGGTTTTTGACATAAAAGGGAGACTTCCTTTTACTCTACGTCCTGGTTTTCATCCGTTAATGACGGGTTTAACATCACATGTAGTTTGGCCCTCAGATCTCCCTGTAGTGTGTTCCCTACTCTCAGTATGACACACTCCTCTCTCTCAGTTGTTCTCCTCTCAAGGTTGGCTTTGTTGTGAGGTGTGTGTATGCAGAAGGACTTCGGCAATGTGGGCCTGGTAGTGTGTTTCCAGGCGAGGGATTCAGCAAGGCTGACCTCAGTGTGCCTTATCTACACAGCAGGATTAGGAAGGTTGTGATTGCAAAAGTATGATTTGGTCTGAGATAATAGATCCTGACTGGCCAGGTCTTTCCATGTACTTGTGTTCTGGCATGCATCACTCTTACTTGAAACCTTCTGGGGCAAGTGAAAAGAAACACAGCATGGTAACAAAGAGCAGAATCATTTATGTTGCTTTTCCTATATGGTTTCTGATTCATAGGTCAGGAGTGCAGACTCTGCCCCATAACGCCAAGGTGCACTACAACTATGCCAATTTTTTGAAAGACCAGGGCCGTGATGCTGAAGCCATCTATCACTACAAGACAGCACTCAAGTAAGTTTTTTTTTAAAATCTCTCTAGCATCCATCCTGTCTTCTTTGGGTCAGGGTAAATATGGACAGGTGAGTAGGAAGAAGTCACCATAAAATTAGTTTTTTCATCTTACTGGATGGCTTTATTTCTAGAACATTTATTCCGCACTTTACCACCCTTTTGGGAGGTTTTTTTTTCCATTTCTCCATATGCAAAATGGAATTAAAAGTACTTTAAATGAAAAATCTTTTAATGGCGTAATATGGAGCGTACTTTGTAAAGCCATTTAGGGCTGCAATCCTATGCATGTTAGCTGGGACAAAATTCAGTTGAACTCATGGGGGCTTAACATCTGAGTAAACATGTATAGGATTGTGCTGCTGTTATGCTTTACTGTCATGGCTATGACATGTGACTGTTATTGGCATGAGAGATTCTCACAAATACTCAATGGAGGTCTATGGCATTCTGCCACCGCCATAATCATGTATATAATCAGGTATTCTGAAAGCTAGTTGTATGTGCAGTATTTTGCGTGTCTCTTATAGACTTACGATGCGTCCTCTTTTCTCCAAGGGCCCCTTCAAGATAGCTAGACTTGCTCTACACATGAGAGAATATGCACTTGAGCTGTGCACAGGTGTAGTGAACCTCTGCAAAGTGTCAATGGGGGGAGGTCTCAAACCCCCCCCCCAATGCTTCCAGCAGTGAGGTGCTGACACCTTACCTCCTGGCCACTAGAGCTCTGTTTCCTCTGTGAGCCTGGTGTGCTTCCATCCTATAGCAAATCTGGGATGAGCCAAACTCCACTGAAACAGCCTTACAACTTAAAGTTCAGGGAAGTGGTGGAGGGCATTCACCCTTCTCGCATTCTCTTGCTACGTTCCTTTTCTGCTTCTGGACTAAGACGTTGTGATTTCACCCTGATGCTGTGAAGCACTTATATTTGCATAGTGTCATGTAAATGGTAAATAATAAATAAATGTGTATTAGAGCCAAACAACACGTTATATAAAGCCAGATGTGGCCTGTGCCTCCCCACAGCCTGAATCCCCCCCATTTTGCTGCCCTAGGTGTGTGTCCATGTACCTGCCACCCTGATGGATAAGGATGAGTGAGCAAGCGGGGCTGAAGACAAGCAAGCACCCTTGATGGATAGGGAGGGGGAGGAGAGGCGCCTCCACCTCCATTTAAATGGAGCTGGTTGTATGGACTCCCTCCGCATATGTGGAAGGCCCTTCCTGAACATGTGACCCCTTTGCACAAAATTCCCTGCCACTATCTGCTCCTTCAAATTCCTTCTCAAATTGCACATTTTCCACATGGCCGTTGGTTCATTTCTTAATGCTCATTTCCAACTATAACAAAGCTTAAAGCGAATGCAATGGCATTTGCTGACCGTCTTCCCTCTGTTGTTCCCTCATGGTTCATTTTAGATTGTAAGCTCCATGGGGGCAGGGACCTTGCAATGTTATGCGTTTATCTTTGCAACTCATGGCACTATAGAAATTGTAAATACGATTAATAGTTCTACCCTGAGATGCAATTAGCCACTGCGTGATACAATCTCTCTATTCATTCTGCTGACGGTAACACACAGTCCTCCTTCACTGGCACTTAAGTGCAGCCATCTGCTTGTGAATTAGTCTAAGCACACAGTAATTGTCGTTGGAGGTTTTCTCTTACTGTTTCTTCCCCCCTAACTCGGCAAGCACCAAGTTCCCGTAACTGTGGTGCTGTCTTCTGTTTGGCAGAGCTTTAATTATGAAGGAGGAGGCTGTTTTTAGGATTGATTGCCAGGAGTGTTAATTAAGCATCATTAGATATATAGCCCAATGCAGTCTTGTTTATAGAGCATCGTGAACATCATCCGGCTTGGTGCTTGCGTTGTGAAAGGCCAGCGGTGCGTCTTCCAAAGTTCCTGGTATCTGCAAGTACTCCAGTGGCGGATGTGCAGTTGCTTGGCAACTTGAAATTAAGCTGTAGTTGCCGGATGATCTGTTACCTTTTCAACCCAAGCAGCTAACGTAAGTGGGTGAAATAAGCATGGCTTCATGCTAGTATGTTGATTTCCTTGCTGCTAGAAGGCTGTTGCAGCCGACTGAGATGCAAGCAACCCGTGCCAAATTGTTAGCAAGCATAAATCAGGTTGCAACTCCAGGAGCCAAGCCAATAATCCCTGCTCTAGGGGGAAGAACCTGCTATTGAAGCATTGTATTACAAACTATATGCAATCATTTTTAGCTGCTGTCAATGGTTTTTATAATGCTGTGTGCTGCTTTGAACTTCTAGAAAAGTGGGATATAAATCTTTTAAATAAATAAATATTGCAATGCCGACTCACACGCCATTCAGTCGGTCCAATACTATTGAGGAGCAAGGGGGAATAATGGGGGAAAACTTGTATGCGTATTTACTTAGAAGGAAGCCTTATTGAATACAGTGGAGCACTTCTGAGTAAAGCTGCTGAGAATTGGGCTGGACAAGTGCACACAGGAGTCTTGCGTATGTTATTTGCTTAGATATCTGTATGCCACTCTTCAGGCTGACGGCTCTTATCAGCAATAATTAAAATCAGCCCAGATGAGAGATTGGAAGGGCTTGACAAATAGGAAGGGCTTCAAATCTGGTATCGAAAAAGATATTTGGCATCAAGTAAGGCTCCCTAGGCAGAGGCGGAGCTACGACCACCCCGCCCCCACCCCCGGTGCTGGAAGTGATGCTGGCTCCGTTTTTAAATCAAACAGAGGCACAGGGCAGATGGGAGGGCCAAACCCTCACGCCGCCAAAATGGCCCGATTCACCCTGCCGCCGCCTGCTTTGACACCACCCTCCAGCCTGCCACCTGGGGCCCGACACCCCCCCTGCATGCCGCGAGGGCCCCACCGCCACCGCCCCCCTCCAACCACCGCTTCTGTCCTTAGGGTGCCCCAACTGAAAGGCCCTCTCTCCCGCCAATGCTGACTTGACTTTGGATGGCTGGGAGATCAATTACCGTACTTTACTATTTGGGTAGGCTCACGTGGGAGAAGGAGCCCTTTAGGTGGCCATGATTCAGAAGATACAAGAGCTGAGATAGGATGAGAGTCAAGGTCCAGAGATGGCAGATGTTCCCTTATCCAGAGGAGACCTTTGGGACTACCCCCCCCCCCAAGATGCAGCGCAAGCTATTTTGGTGCGCCTGCATCCGGGGAAGCATAGGATTGGACTGTCAGTTTGATCTCTGTACTTTGTTTTCATGGGGGCTGGGAAAGATGTAAAATACACTCATCCTGTTAGGAGACCTGGTTGTGAACATGGTCTTCAAAGCACTTGAGCTCACATGCTCTCTCCTCTCCTCTCCTCTCCTCTCCTCGCCTCCTGAGTTCTGGTGCATTTCTGTAACATTGCAAGCACAGTGTGTTAAACTGCAGCTGCACGTCTCATCCAAAACTGGAGTGGCTGTTTATTTGTTGGTTACAAACCAGGATGTGATAACAATTGAATTTCAGTTTCATATCCTGGTTTAATTGTGGTTTGTAAACCATAGTTAAACAACAGCTGTGGGTTTTGGAAGAAGCATAGACCTGTGGCTCACAAATCAGGAGTCCCCTGTGTGAGCGACCAGAAGAGTGCAGGGAAGAAGGAGTGTACAGGCTAGGAGCTTTTAAGTTCATGTTCACAACTGAACAAATCATGGTTTGTTGGGTTTTCTGGACTGATCTCTATTGAAGAATGAAACATTAGAGGGAAGTTAATGTACGCATTCAGAGTTCTATTTCAGTTTATGACACTAGAGTCAAAGTCCCCTCTCTAGTGACTTCTCAGCATACTGTTAAGATGTTTCTCTTTTTTGTTTGAGTGAGTTTTATTTCCCTACAGAGGCATTGTCAAGGGGGGGGTGATGGGGCGGTGGGCCCCCAGGCTGCGGTATCGGGGCCCTGGGCGGCAGGTGGGCGGTGGGTGTCAGGGCGGCTGGTGGCGATGCAACGTGCGCCATTCGTCGTGTGAGTGAGGAGCGGCAGCAGCGGGTTTGGCCCTCCTGCCTGCCTTGCGCCTCGGTAGCGTCCTTAAGGGCTCCAGACGTTATGTCACTTCCGATGTGGGAGGGGGCGGTTGGCGCTCCGCCACTGTTCCCCTGCTTTTATTATGGCATTTTAAACTGGCCTCCATTTTTCAGTTCTCCTAATTAGATGTGCTGTTTTTATTTATTTTATTTTATTATATTAGTGTCGGTTGAGCTGTGTGTGTGAGGTGTGAGCCACCTTAGGAGGTCTGGTGGGGTGCCAATGTTTTAACAAACAAACAAACAAATGTTACAGACCAGTTCAGTCCCTGCACTGGTTTCCAGAGTAAGAGGAGGACAGCAAAATAGATAAAGTGACATCTGAAAGGAGGTCTCTTGAGCACTGTGCTTTAGGGTAGATTAGTAGAGAGAGAGAGAGGAGAGAGAGCTGGTGCGGTGTAGTGGCTAATTGCTGAGGAGCCCCTCAGTTAGAATCTCATTTTTGCCATACACTCACTGGGTGGCCCAGGGCAAGCTACTGCCTCTTAACCTCCGCTCCTTAGCTGCAATATGAGATAAATAACACTTGCTTATCTTGCAGAGTTGTTCTAAGGGCAGCATCAAGATAATACACATGAAGTGCTTTACATACTTACAAATACTCAGTGTCATTACAGTATTTGTTTTGATGTGCTGGATATGGAGACAGATTGCTTTTTAGAAAAGGCATGGAGCAAAGAGGTTGAAGGTTAAACTCTAATCTGAGATACTGAAGAAATTGAATCACATGGGAGGGAGGGAGGGGAGGGGAGGGAGGGAGTGGGGTGTTGTTTTAAACAAATGTGAAACAAATCTCTGTGTGCAGCTGTATTGGTCTGGAAAAACTCTTTGGTTTATGCCTGGCAGAGATGTGGAAATTAAGTGTACCTTGAAAGGCTCATACTTTTGTGGAATGCAAACTGAGCTGTGCCTAAACCAGAGTTCATGAGGGGCTGTTACTCTGGAATGGTGATAATGGTTATAAACCTTTAAGCTTACTTGCAGTGAAGCAATAAAGACAAATCACCACAACAGAGCGCTTTGGTCGCTTGCCAGCTATGCTGTAGTTGGCCTCAGAAGAAGAGAGAGTTTGGCAGAACTATTTTTAAAGCGGAGAGAGATGCTGCAAGAAACTGCATACTATTGGGAGGTGAAGGTTATTCCCTAAGGTTAATTTTAAAGTATTTGCTACTGTAGCAGGTTTGCCTGTTGCCAGTTCTGCGTGAGACCTCCTGCTTCCCGGAGATCAAAAGATATTCATCTTAGATGAAATAAAATATGATTCATCATGACTGTGGGTGCATATTATATGCGCATGAAAGAATAGGAATAGGAGACTAGGAATATTGGGAGCCTCAGTTTCTGGTGCTGTGCAGAATGTTTAATGTGCTGTTGAAGCCATTCTTATTAAAATGTCTGCAGCCCCCCCCCCCCATTAACCACAATGTTCTGGTAAGTAGCCCTCCTTTCTGTAGGTTGTCAGGGCTTTCTGTTGCTGTGTTTGCTACTACTCTATACATTTGCCACTGTTTTCTGCAGTATTTAGAAACATAACAAGGGTGGGGCGAGTGGGGTGTGTGCCCTGGGTGCAAACATAACAGGGGCTCAAAAATGTTAAAGGATGCGGGGTGGACATCTGAGACCCAGAGAGTCAATTCCTGTTCTTTTTACAATCGCCTCAATTTATTTTTAAAAATGTATTTTTTTGCACTTTTTTTTGCAACTATTTGGAAAATTGGAATATCAGACATATTCTAAATAGGTAATTCAACAAATAAATTCAAAAACGTGTGCCATTTTAAATTAATTAATTAAAAGGAGTGATGGTGTCACACTTTAAAAAGGTATTTTAATTCTGCTAAATTCAGGAGCGTGGGGGCGCTCTCCCCCCCCCCTTGCCCTGCACACTAATTTCCCTTGTTATGGCACTGGCTGCATTGCCATTCATGAGTGTTGGGGAGGGAGCAAAGCTTGGTGAAGCCCGTGCTCTTCACATGCAGGAGGTTCCACCTTTGCTTTCTTCAGCTGACCCTCCCCGTACCTTCCCCAGCAGATAGTAGGACCTCTTTGCCTGAGATCCTAGAGCAGGGGTGCACAACATTGGGAAAACCCCCAAAGGTTTTCTGGTGGCCCTCAAAGGTTTTCTGGCTAGAGCGGCAACATTGCTTCTTTGTTGGGCCGCTCTAGCCAAGCACTTCCCATAACTCCAGCGCTTCTGTAACGCGGCTGGAAGCTTCGGAATTGTCCGAGGAGCGGACGATTTCGAAGCTTCCAGCCGCGTTACAGAAGCGACAGAGGTATGGGAAGTGCTTGGCTAGAGAGGCAACATCGCTTCTTTGTCGGGCCGCTCTAACCAAGCACCTCTCATAACTCTGTCGCTTCTGTAACACGGCTGGAAGCTTCGGAATCGTCCGAGGAGCGGACGATTCCGAAGCTTCCAACTGCATTACAGAAGTGCTGGAGTTGGTGTTGGCACAGCGGTTATGACGAAGATCCCCGGGGAAGTTGGGCTGCTATGATGATGGCGACTTCCGTAGGAAGCAACGTGACTGTGAATTGCTGAAGAAGAAATCCCGGGATTTTGAGGTAAGCATGGGCTCTGGCTGAAAGTCCTGCAGAGGCTCTGGGAGGAGTGAATGAACATCTAAGCTCACCGAGGTGACCGGCGGCCGATTCTGTGATGCTTCAGCTCTTCTTCAGGCCGTTGGACCCTCACTTCGGGGTGGCCACATTTTAACTCTGCTGGTCGGTTATGCATTTGAGAGCTGCAGAACGTGCAAGACAGAGTTTCTTAGGAAATACTTTTCCCAACACGGAACCTCCACGCCATGTAAGGTTTCAGAAGGGAAGGCCCTAATGATGATTGATGGGTATATATACGGTATATACCAGGGGTGGCCAAACTTGCTTCATGTAAGAGCCACATACGATAAACTTCAGATGTTTGAGAGTCACAATATTTAAGAAGCATTAAGAAGCCAACATATTTCCGAGAGCTGCACTTTATATGTTAAAGAGCCACAGGTGGTTCATTATTTATTTATTAATATGTTACATTTCAGGAGATTTTCTGGCTCATGGACATGCCCCCTGTGATGTCACTTCCTGAGGAAGTGACATCATGGTTCCTTGCCACGCCTCCCGCGACACCTATCTGCGGCCCCGAAGAAGTTTAGTCTATTCATTTCGGCCCCTACCTACTGCCAAGTTGTGCACCCCTGTCCTAGAGATCCTGGACTACCAGTCAGTACTGGATTAAATAGACCATGGGTCTGACGCAGTACAAGGCAGTATCGTACTCCTTCAGCTGCAAATGAGGAGAAGGGGGGAGGGAACACAATGAAGCTGCTAGACCAGGTATGTCAAACTCGTTTCATACAGCAGGCCTAATAGCATTCATGGCACCTGCTGAGGGCCGGAAGTGACATCATTAAGCAGAAATAAGCACTTTGTTCTCACGTAGGAACTCATTAGTTGCAAATGAAAATATGCAAATCTTGATTGTGGGACACCTTGGGACATTGACCAAAGATTTTCAAGATATGGGAGAGCCCAATTATCATGTGGCCGCGCTGTCAGCCACGCCACGTCTGCCAAGGTATCTCTTTGGAGCTCAGGTGCTCTGCGAACTTCGAAGTGACGCCTTGGCAGAAGTGGCGCTGCTGAAAGGGCTGCCCGAGTGATAATTGGGCTCTCCCAGCACCTCGGCAACGTCTCCCTCTCTCACCCCTCCTTGTCTGCCCCATCTCCCATATCGCTCCTTGACTTCTGAGGTCTCCTTCTGTCTGCCAAAGCCTCAGCAGAAGCAGCGCTGCTGAAAAGGTGGCGCTGGGAGAGCCCAATTATCACATGGGCTTCTACGGGTTGTATCCGGCCCGTGGGCCTCTTACGTTTGACACCCCTGTGCTAGACAACCACGGGATGTAATCTCTCAACACAAGCCTAGCGGCTGATGGTGAGATTGTCGGTTCTGACTGCAGTTGTGTCAGCATCACAAGGCAGTTGCTATTTGGTCCAACACATGCTGTTTCACGTTGAACCGTGATGAATTTGAAATACAGTGTGCACTGCCAAATCAAAACAATACTGCCTTGTTGGCTCACACAAATGTGTTTGTTTGCCCAGACTTGAAGTGGCATTACAACAACAACACAGACATTCCTGAATGAAACTTGAATATACAGTATGTGTTATTTAATGTTAGGGGAGAATAGTAAACAATGAAATGTTGACAGTTGTTTTTGAAATAAGAAGTGGTTTTTTCTCCCTTGTGATTGCAATCTGATTTCCGAAGATAACTTTCTCCAGTTTCAGCTAAGGGATGAATTTGGTTGCTGCCACAATGTCTGTTAAGAAGTCTGATAAACTATAGTTTCTATCCAAACGTGGGGGTATATTTTCATAGAATAAGAGTCAAATGCAGTATTTCCTTTACCTCAAAAATACCTCAAAATATTTGCTTTACCTCAATACAAATTACCATTCCAAACAATGGAGGTGATTGTGTGAGCATATAGTTCTATTTTCCCCCTAGTAAAGTTGCAAGAACTTTTTATTCTACAAGTTACAAAACTGTCACTCTCCTATACTATATACATGTATAGAAACATGTTCAAGATCGCCAGTTTTCTGTGCATCTTTAGTTGCGTGACGAATTAAAGAATTTGGCCAGGCTTGGATCAGGTTTCCTTTCACCTGCATTCTGCCTGTCTTTGTCTACCTGTTCACTACAGTGGCTTTTTGGTAAACCAAGGAATCAAACATTTCCAAAGCAGGATAAAGAAACACTGCAGGTGTATTTTTCATAGATAATCATCCCTCTGTTCCAGAGATTGGCAAAGGTATCAGCTGAATAATCACTCTTATCTTCCGGTAAGCCTCCCCACTGAGTATTCTGGGAACTCAGAACCCTAAGTTGCTGGCAGACTTCTGAGACTTGGGAGAATCCACACCTTGAGGAAATGACTGGTCCATCACAAAGATCTCTCTCTCTCTCTCTCTCTCTCTCTCTCTCTCTCTCTCTCTCTCTCTCTCTCGCACACACACATGCACATGCACACACTATATTTTATGTGTATAAAGAAGCCCTGCGCTATATGTGGAACATTTGTCTGCAACTGGGCATCCAGCATGCCAGATCACAGGAAGATGCTCTCCCCAGGTCTAACACTTGTTGCCACAGACAAACACTATATATGCACGGGGGAGACGAGTGAAGTTTGGGGAGCATGTCAGCGCAGGGACAGGACTTGCTGGCTTGCTCCCACTCCATGCCTCCCCCCACCCCCACATTTGTTGTATAAGTGAAGGTGACAGGGCTTCTCTCTCTCACACACACATGCATTTGCTGTCCCCCTGCCACACATGCTCTCAATCTATCACCCTCACACTAGGGTTCTCAGTTCCAGTGCTGGAGGCCCCAGACAGTCTCTTGGAGTCACTCCTTGGAGTTTGGTGTCAGTTGTTTGAGGCATACAGTGGAAAGAGTGCAGGAAGGAAGGAAGGTGCTGAAGCCTGACTGCTGGGAACTTGGCTTGTGAGACACCCACCTTGGCACCTTAAAAAAGGTAAAGGTGACCCCTGACAATTAAGTCCAGTCGTGTCCGACTCTAGGGTCCGGTGCTCATCCCCATTTCAAAGCCGAAGAGCCAGCATTGTCCGAAGACGCCTCCGTGGTCATGTGGCTGGCATGACTCTCCTTGCCACAGCGCATAGCATGCAGCTGGAACACGGAGCGCTGTTTACCTTCCCGCAAGTGGTACCTATTTATCTATTCACATTAACATGCTTTGGAACTGCTAGGTTGGCAGGAACTGGCCAAGCAACGAGAGCTCACCCCGTCGTGGATTCGAACTGCCGACCTTTCGATCGACAGCATTATATGAACAGTGAGAGCACTTCTCTAAGTGCTGGGAAGTGTTCTCTGTGTGACATTCCCGTTTCATGTCCAGAATATTCCAGAACATGAAGCAGAACAGAGCAATCTTGATCTTTGTGCATCCATTTGAACCTCCATCTGAACGGAAGGCCATTTCACACTTAAGAGTGGCCCTTATGTGTGCACAAAGCTGTTGCCAGGCTTGTGGCCTGACAGCACTTGCTGGATTCTCAGTGGATATGAACCACACTCTGCGTGCATATATGATCTCTGTGATTTACGTGTTTGCTTTATATGGCTGGTGCAATCACAGATGTTATAGTGGATGCACATAGATGTGGAGGTTCATGCAAGCAGAGCCTTGGCAGGAGTGCCACTCAGGAGCAGCCCAAAGGCTCCTGCAGTACCCAACAGGGGCTGCTGTCAGGGTTGAACTGCCTGAGCTCACGCAACTGAAAACACGGGTAGATCTTTAACTCGTATTGTAACTGTACAGTATTCTTCACATCTCTTCTGAGTACTGCATTGTGGCTGGATATATGTGGAATGATGCATGAGGGCACAGGAGGAATCTGAGAAAGAAATGGAAGTGATGAGAAAGGACAGATTGCAGAGATGACACTGCTCCAGGCATCTGTAAGCACCCTTCAGATCTCCTCTGATTTTTAAACAATCAAAACCCTGCATTGTTTTTTATTCCAAAGCGAATGCATTTCTCATTTTTGAGCTTTCTTTTGCATGCACTTCTATTCTGAAAAGAGCAAGTAAGAAAACAGGTCAGCAATATTCCTCTCAGGATATTTAGCATGATAAGGTAACATTTCGGGCAGCCCGATCCTGCCTAAGATGTGGTGGTCGGCCTAAAGGGCTGGCTGCTGCCTAGTCGGGATGCAGGCCGCACCAGCTCAGCCTGGGCTCACCTTGGGGGGGAGGGGACGTTCATTCCCTTCCCCTGTGTAAGTGTTGGAGGCCCCAATGGGCCTCCTTGGATGCACGCTAGCTCTTTAGCTGGTGTGTGTCCGGGGAGGCTGTGTAAAGCTGGCCTGGCCTGGAAAGGGGCATTGGATATTGGTGCAACCCAGTTCCAATATCCCCCCCCTCCTCCCAGGTTGGGCCGGCCAATCCTTCCTCGCCACACCTGCCCGCCTGCCCCAGCGCTGACCGGCGCAGCCCGTACCTGGGTCAGCCAGTGCAGGTCCAGGTAGGTGGTGGAGTAAGCGGTGCCGACCTCTGCACTGGCGCCACTTACTCCAAAGGAGCCGCAAAAGTGCCTTACGGCACTTTTGCAACTCCTTAGGCCGGCGGAGCTCTCTCTCTCTCTGCCGGCCTATATATAGACAGGATTGCGCCGTAAATCTCTGTCATACACATGAAGTGTCTGTCTGTCTGTCTGTCTGTCTGTCTGTCTGTTCTATATTTTCAGTGTGCATCTGATACTTCAGCTTACTGGGAACTCTCAGTTGAGCACAAGTCTTTTATTTTTAGTTTCAACTGACATGAAATACCTCCCCTATCTCTTTAGTGCTAATGCTGCAGTGTGCTTCCTCCCCCCGCCTCTTGAGGATTCTAGAATTTCATAGAAGTAAAATGTAAAAGCTGAACTATTTTTTTTTCTCTCGTATCATAATGCACTGTGATTTAATTCGCTTTTTTTCCTACCGAGCTCAAATGATTTTTGTTGACACTAGCGTTGGCCATTTTTGCATTCAATGGAAAGTATTAAATGAGTGCTCCTCTCCTACACAGGAGTGTGGGAAAAGGGTTTGGTGTGCCTTCTTCACCCATCCGATAGCTGAGCTGATGGGCCATTTTGCATCCCTGACTCAGCCCCTCGTCTCTGCATCGCTCAGGCTGGGGAAGAGTTGTGTGCAAGGCAAAGCTGAAAGTTGTTCTGTTATAGTGACCCACCTGTGTCCAGATCCCAGAGCTCTTCTGAAGAAGAGAAACAGGACCCCACTGAGACCCCCAGCATAGGCTGAGGCCCCAGCAAGCCAGCACACCTGATGCATCACCAGAGGCCACCCAGTCAGATAACCTCCTTGCCCAATATCAAGGGAGTCCAATGCCCCTATGCTCCTGCTGCTCCCCCTCTGTGCCCTCCTTTGTCTCTTTGGGGATCTCAGGAGTGGTGGTTATGATGACAGACCAGATCTGGGCTTCTGCAGGGCAAGATGAAAAATAAGGAGGAAAAATTATGCAGGGGGAGAGTTTCAGCATGCAGTGTGATTCCCCACCCCTGTAAGAGGAGAGCAGTGCCTTGCCTCCCACCCAAATCCCTTATCAGAGGAAGCCAAACTTCTGCTCAACTTGTTTAGTCCTCCTGACCTTTGCATCCAAGCATACTTCTCCTCTCCACCTGTGTGCTTCCTGCCTTTCTCTGCAGACTGGCTCCTGGCACTGTGTCCCCCACTCCACTTCCCACACATCTGGCTTCACACCTGATGACCCCATAAATGGCTATTTTCCACTCGGTCCTGACCTGAGATGCATGACTAAAAACAGAGTTCCTATCAGACTCGGGCCTCATACTAATGCTTCTTGTTGCACATTCCAAAGCTCTTCCTCATGGTCGCACTCGTGTCTCCACTTTAAGTGGTTTCCTAGCACGTGAATTAAAATTCTTGCTGGGTTATAGATGGTAGCCATGGCAACAAGTTCCTCCTTCCTTCTCCTCTTTCTGCAGGAGTTGCTTTTGGAATTGTCTTACTGCAGGCAGAGTAACTGAGACGTCAAGCAAGAGTTCAAGACACAGGAACGTTTGCAAAAATAGAGGTGTTTCAGACGAGGAGAGAGCTGTTACAGTGCTGTAGGAACTGAAAATCCATCTGTGCCTTCCACTTGGCATCTTTTGCGTTGAGGCTAGAATTTGCCCTTCTTCAGCAATGGAAGAAACTTTTTTTTTTTAAATTGTAGTTTAGTGAGAATATGAGTAGTCTAAGAGTAAGGGGGAAGGGTGATAATTGAAAACAGAAGTTTTGTGCAGCGTGCACCCATAATAGTTCAAGGCCAGGCTGCCGAAATTTATTCCGACGACAATGGCAGTGTGGAGGGAGACTTCTGAATAATTCATTTTGCCCCAAGAAAACATCCTGCTTGTCTTTTGTACGGAAATCAGAACTGAATCCAATTGAAAGTATATTTCCCTTTTTTTTTTTTTCCTGGGAGGGTGCAAAATGAATTGCACTGTTTCAGGTATTTTGCTATAATTATGGAGGAAAGGCGATTCTTAATGAAAATACCTAGCATTTTGAGAAGATGAGAAAATTGTTTTTCCCCCTCTTTTTAAACTGACTGCCCCAGTGAGCGTTTTAATGAAATGCAGCTTTCTTTCATAAATAATGCAGCGCTTGGCGTTTGATTAGGTGAAGCGAGGAGGACTTTGTGCCTAATGAGATACACCGGGAAAGAGATATTGCTTGCAGATGGTTGCCATTACTGGTGACATATATACTGCTGTGCGTGCACCCGCGCGTGCGTTTCTTAAGAGGGAATCCAAATTTGAAAGCTGTATTTCATCATAAAAAGAACCCACAGGGTGAAATGCAGACACTCACTCCTTTCAAGCATCGATGCTGTTTATTTGACCAAAGGCTATAGCCTGCACTTGAATTAGGTTGCAAGATTGCTTAAGGTACACACACACCCCTTACAAAGGTGGAATGAAGTAGGAATGCTATTCCAGTACTTTCCTTGGAGCAAAGGTTTAAGAGACAGAAACTAGTTCTTTGCTTTTTGGAGCTTTGTCCCTGTAGGCCAAACTTGTTTTCACTTTTGTTCTAATGTTGATCAGCTGTCCAGATAAGAGTAGTTTTGTTCTTATAGGGTGTCCATTTTTCCACCCATTCAGTAGTGTAGCGGGTACCAGGCCAAAGGAGGTGCCAGAAGAGGCCCAGCCAAGATAGCAGTGGCGGGAAAAGCAGCCTCCTCCTCCTTGTGTTTCGGAGGCTTCACGATCTGGCTGCCACCCCCTTCCTCCTCCTTTGGAGGCTCTTGCTGATCCTCCAGAGGAGGAGGAAAGCGGGTGACAGCCAGACCATGAGGTCGCCAAAACACAAGGAGGCGGTGGCCTCGCAATCTGGCCTCCAAAGGAAAAGGGCAGCTGGATCACAAATCCGCTGCCGCCAGCACCTCCTTGGGAGAGGAGAACCCGGAGGTGATGTTTTCGGGAGAGGAGAACCTGGAAATGATGTCATGTGACATCACAATGTCATCGCCCTGGGAGCCATGGGCTCTAGCTACACTGCTGCACTCATCATAGAATTTCTGTCTGTTCAAGAGCACTGAAGCTCTTTGCCCCCCTTTGCTGCACTGTGATGGGAGAAGTTGCACCTGTGAACCATCACTTGTATCATCCTCAGAGCTCTTACAGGAACACTGTTCCTTTTGAGGAACAGTCATTCTATTCTGAAAATACCCATGGTCCATCTCAGTTGTTGTTGTTCAGTCGTTAAGTCGTGTCCGACCCTTCGTGATCCCATGAACCATATCCCGCCAGGCCTTCCTGTCCTCCACTATCTTCCTGAGTTCGCTCATTTTCATGTTTGTTGCATCGGTGATGCTGTCTAACCATCTCATCCTTGGCCTTCCCCTTCTCCTTTTGCCTTCAATCTTTCCCAGCATCAGAGTCTTCTCCAGAGAGTCCTCTCTTCGCATTAGGTGGCCAAAATATTTGAGTTTCAGCCTTAGTACCTGTCCTTCCAGGGAACAGTCAGGCTTGATTTCATTTAGAATTGACTGATTTGATCTCCTAGCAGTCCAAGGGACTCTCAGGAGTCTTCTCCAGCACCACAGTTCAAAAGCATCTATTCTTCGGCGCTCAGCCTTCCTTATGGTCCAACTCTTGCAACCATACATTGCTACTGGGAACACCATCGCCCTGACTATACGAACTTTTGTTGGCATGGTGATATCTCTGCTTTTTATTATGCTGTCTAAGTTTGCCATAGCTTTCCTTCCAAGGAGTAAGCGTCTTTTAATTTCATGGCTGCTGTCTCCGTCTGCAGTGATCTTGGAGCCCAAAAAAGTAAAATCTGTTACTGCTTCCATTTCTGCCCCTTCTATTTGCCAGGAATTGATGGGACCCGATGCCATGATCTTAGTTTTATTAATGTTGAGTTTCAAGCCAACTTTTGCACTCTCCTCTTTCACTCTCATCAAGAGGCTCTAGTTCTTCTTCACTTTCTGCCATTAGGGTGGTATCGTCTGCGTATCTGAGGTTGTTGATATTTCTCCCGGCAATCTTGATTCCGGCTTGTGATTCATTCAGCCCTGCATTTCTCATAATGTACTCTGCATATAAGTTAAATAAGCAGGGTGACAATATACAGCCTTGCCGTACTCCCTTCCCAATTTTGAACCAATCGGTTGTTCCATGGCCGGTTCGAACTGTTGCTTCTTGACCCGCATACAGGTTTCTCAGGAGACAGGTAAGGTGGTCTGGTACCCCCATCTCTTTAAGAATTTGCCACAGTTTGTTGTGATCCACACAATCAAAGGCTTTTGCGTAGTCAATGAAGCAGAAGTAGGTGTTTTTTTGGAACTCTCGTGCTTTCTCCATGATCCAGCGCATGTTGGCAATTTGATCTCTAGTTCCTCTGCCTCTTCGAAACCCAGCTTGTACGTCCGGTAGTTCTCGGTCCACGTACTGCTGAAGCCTAGCTTGTAGGATTTTGAGCATAACCTTGCTAGCATGTGAAATGAGTGCAATTGTACGGTAGTTTGAACACTCTTTGGCACTGCCCTTCTTTGGAATTGGAACGTAAACTGACCTTTTCCAATCCTTTGGCCACTGCTGAGTTTTCCAAATTTGTTGGCATATTGAGTGCAGCACTTTCACAGCATCATCATTTAGGATTTTAAGTAGCTCAGCTGGGATATTATCATCTCCACTAGCTTTGTTGTTAGTAATGCTACCTAAGGCCCACTTGACTTCACTCAGTCCATCTCAGTTCACTCCATCTCAGTACCCTTTCTTAATGTTTTTTTTTTTTTTTTTTTGGTGCACCAGCCTCATTCACTTTCATGTACTTATTGATACAGGGCTAGAATATAATAATAAGCTTATAAGAGGGAAGAATGTTGAAAAACTCTGGGTGTTTTTGTTCATTTACAGCATGCTGATCAGTTTTTGCATTGTTTCTCATAGGTTGTACCCACGCCATGCAAGTGCCCTGAACAACCTTGGGACATTGACCAAAGATTTGGCGAAGGCAAAAGAGTACTACAGTCGAGCACTCCAGTTAAATCCACAGCACAACCGAGCTCTCTTCAATCTTGGAAATCTACTCAAGTATGTTTATGGTCTAATTCTGTTATCTCCACTTTGAAGTTCGAACACACATCCTCATTCACCAGGATAAATCTGGCTGATCATCTTGCTCTTTCATTTGGCCAGTGCCTAGGGGTGGTGCAGAGGCTAAATCCTGGCTGACTCTGATTGACAGCATCAGAGTCCGCAGTTGTTTTGAGTCCTGACACAATTTTAGTTTTGTCAGGGAGGCTGTCAGAACAAGCCACGGAAATAGGAGGTGGTGCTCCTTGAGAGCACTAAACAGTTTGAGACGACTACTTCGATAATCTTTGGAGGGCTTGCTTCACAACTCTGCACTTTTGGAAGACTGACTGTTCGGGTCATGTGATAGAGCCTTTAAAAATGTATTCACAATATTTCGATTTATTTCAATAGACCAATCAATACAACAATTAACAATAGTAATAATAAGGGAACACTAAACTGAGAAGATGAGGACGGAAGAGTTCTCAGAGTCCTGATATACAGTCTTTCTAGAGCACAAGCCTATGTATAATTACTCAGAAGTAAGTCCCATTGTATTCAATGGGGCTTACTCCCAGGAAAATGCATACATAGGGTTGTAGCTTGTATATATCCACTTCTTTGTTGTTATCTTTTCGGTACATGATCCATCCACAGCCCTATCCTATTCGGCTGTACCGCTGCTGGAACTAGTGTTCCGACTAGTGTACCGGTACCAGTTGCTGCTTTATGGCTGTTGCGAACAGTGCATGAAACTGCATGCTTCCAGAATGCCCCTGGAGAGGTGGCCCGGTGCACGGCAATGGGAACAGGAGTGCCTGTCGACGAAGGTGAGTTGGTGGAGAGGGCGGAACGGGGGTGGGTGGGGGGCATGACAGAGGTGGGAGGGTGTGGCACCCAGCATGGGCACTGGATGCTATCCCCTTCTTGGCTTCCCACCACACCCCTTTTATCTTCTTGGCAGTGGCGATTCTGGGGGGGGGCGCCGACACCACGCCCCCACGTGACCTGGGTGTGATGTCAGCTGCACGAGCGCGCCCGACGCGGCTCCAATTACAACCCCCCCTGCCGTTTTACTACTATATTGGAGTAATTCGAGCTCCAGGGTGGGCAGGAGGGCCCAACACCAAGACGAGCGGCGCGGAGGAGGCGCATCCTGGAGGCAAGTATGCCCCTTCGCCGCCACGTCCAGCCCACGCCCTGGGGCCCACGGACCCCCTGGCCCAACCCCAACAACGCTTCTGCTTCTTGGACTTGCGCCAGCTAAAGACCCATTGGCGATTGGAAGGCTTATGAAGGGACAAGGGAAAATATTTTTCCTTCCCCCTCCCCGATCTGCCCCTCCATCACAGCCCATTTTGGCACAGCTGCAGGCTATGGAGGGAAAAAGGATAGGACTGGGCTCTTAGAGATAAGCCTGAATGGGTAAGTGTGATAGGGCCTTTTGGTAGTGGCAACCAGATTATAGAAAACTCTTGTCCTGGAGCTTGCCCATCCTGATTAGTGGTTTTCCAGCAGCTGGCAAAAGCTTTCTTGTTTCCTCAGACATTTTGGTTTAGAGCAGTGGTTTCTAACCTTCTATTCTCCTGAAGGGGAGGGTGCGGACTTATGTGGCACCCGTAGGCAACGGCTCCATCACTTCCGGGTTCCTGCCGCCACTGAAAATGGAGAAACCCCCAGCAGGAAAAAAACATGGCGGTTGGGGGACAACCCCCCCCCCCAGTAAGTTTTAAACCCCCTTTTTTCCTTACTGGGGTTGGCAGTGGTTCCGAGAACCCGACAGCGATGTCTGATGTCGCTGTCAGGTTGCGCTGAACCTTTGTCCCCCCCCCCCCTTAAGGTGGCGGGAGTTTTCAAATGCAAAACCTGGTGAGTCGTGACCCCCAGGTTGGGCACCACTGGTTTAGAGAGTCATTTTCCCCCTTGTGGAATTTTGTGCTCTGGTGCTGTTCTCCGCTGTGGTGTTTTTTTTAATCAGTATTGTTGTAATATGACTTTTTAATTTTTACATTGTAATAACATTTTTTAACTGATCTTGTGAGTTGCTTTGGGAGGGCCCTTAAGGACCGAAAGGCAGCATGTAAATACTGTATTGAAATGAATAAAATAAAGAATGGCAAGGGTCATTGTTCTGTGTCATCCAAAGAGTCTGCCATGCATTTAAAAAAAAAAATTGAATTTCTATCTCGTCCAACGTTGTTGAGGTGGATAATATTGCATTTAAAAGTATATTACCATATCTTTTTAAAAACCTAGGTTTTTACAGTAGTGATAGAACACCCATCCCCTGCCAGAAAAGTAGATAATATCAGCTTTTCACATGTACCCCGTTCCCCTCCCCCACATGGTTAGCTGGCACCATGTTCTGTTGCTTGCTACTTAGCATAATGTTTAGCCCAGGTGCTTTTAATGTTAGATTAGTATAATGCAGATGCATCACACAAGCCCCTTCAATCCTCCTAATTAAATTGCTTCCCTCAGCCTTTTCTGTACAACTTTCTACTGAATTTCAGGAGAAGTATTTCCCAGTGAATGATTGGAAATTTAGGAAGAATTGTTTGGGACATTCTGGCTATTAATAGCAATGGAGTAACTCTGCCTTTTGAAAGTAACAAACTAATTTGATTCAGGCTCTAAATATTAATGGACAAAATGTTGCATGTTAAGACTGATCTCTACGAATCACAGTAGAGAATAAGAAAATGAAAATCAGAGGATGGATTCAAATGGCCTGTTAACTCACTTAGTGCTAATTTCATCACATGAGACTATTCTGCAGGCATCCTGATCTGTGAGTCCGCTTGTTATTAATTTTGCTATTAATATTGAGATTAGACAACCTGGCATTCCAGAACTGAGAGGTGGCATTTGTGATTAACGTGAGTGCTGGCCTCCCATATGCCTCCTGATAATAATTGGTCATAATGATCTATGTTTCTAGAAAGTTATATACTGTAATCAGTACATTTGTTTCAGAGCCCACAGATGAAATATTTCTCGCTGTCTACATTTATCCTTTTACTGAACAAAACAAAACCGCTTCCAGTTTTCCATTTTAGCGCAGAGATGATAGCCGTGAATAGATTCCACATTTTGATAGGAAGCATATAATGAATCTTTGCTTGGCTTGTTTTTCATTGCTTTTTAAAAGAAAACTTGTGTATCATCATTGGCCTGTATATAATAAGGAAAGAATGAAGGGGTGTGTGTGTGTGTGTGTGTGTGTGTGTGTGTGTGTGTGTGTGTGTGTGTGTGTAAGAGAGGGAGAGAGAGAGAGGGTGGTGGTGGTGTGCAAAACAACTCTCAAGAGCCCAGGAGGGCATCGTATGCTTGGGTGTTCAGCAAAGGTTGAGCAGTGTGGCAGCCCATAGTGACAGGGATAAACACAAACTGATTGTCATACTGTATTTTTCCCCCTCCTTTCAGCTGGATCTGCACATGGAGCAGAATGCAGTAGAATGGCCTGTATTATTAGATGATAGCTGGGGATACCACTTCTGAATGCTCCCATGTTGCGAAAAGACTCTCCTTGCAAGGAGAAAAATATCTCATAAGGGAGACAGGTTCTAATCCAACACTCTCCTTGCTGTTCTAGTTTTCTGTTTGCAGGGAATTATTTTATATAGCCAAGCATTTCAGATAATGATAGTCTCCACCAGCAGTGTTACAATCTAACAGAATTAAAAACCTGCATGATTTCCGGGAAATCCGTCGTTTAATAAAATGCTAATAAAATCTACAATCTATTCTACCAGCTCAAGACTCTACCACCATACTGTTCTGCGTGTGTAGATTGTGTTCTTCTCACTCTCCTCAACAAGACTTGTCATTTCCTGCTTTCCCAGTCCATCATTCCAATAACTCACTTTCTTGCCTTCTATTTTCCCCCTGTTCCCTATTATTTCCAACATTCATTGTGCATCTCCTACACATGTGCATGCTAGGAACTTTTAAAATGACTATTGTTATGCTTTCCTGAGCTGCTTCAGATGCCAAAAAGTTGTGTGTGGCCAGAGACCCTGCCTGCTGCTTTCTCCGCAGGGGAATGGCTCTGACAGTGAGGGGGCGGGGCCGCCTGCTGCTCGTTCGGTAAACGGGACTCCGACCGAGCAAAACTTACAGCCCCGCCCCTACCGGAGCGACGCCTCTGTGTGTGGCTTAAGAGTCACTATTAGTCTCCTGCCCTTCCTAGTAATCGTATTGCATAAATGATAACTTGGATGAAACTTAAACATAAACAAGTTTTTTTTAATCAGGGCTTTTCATGCAGCAATACTGAGCATGAAGCTCAGTAATGAAGGAAATTAAAACATTCTAACCTTTCACAATAACTGTGCAGGTTAAGTTTGTCCAGACACAAATCGAACCTGAGTTTATTGCTGCAGGAAGAGTACAGAATGGAAACTACTGTTTGCTATGCTGTGCCTGTCGGTACATCAGAGAAGATAATAGACACTCGTGTCTCCCGGGACCCTTGAGTGTGCTGTGGCTACTCTTGCAAGGCCGAAACAGCTCGCCTAGAGACCCCACAGCATTCCATGAAATCTTTTGACCAAGCTCTGTACAGTGCTTACGGAAGAAGAAAAGATATCCCAAGGAGCTATTTCAGCAATTTTATACATCTTTTCCTGAAAACCCTTTTACAGTGAAGAGTATGAGAAGTCAGTTTGACTCCTCGTCTGAGCTTCTATGGATCACATGACTGCTGGGTCATTATCACAGGATGAGAGGCGTGATTCAGGTTCTGCTGGTCTGCACAGTCTCTGAAGTCTTGTCTTGGCAGGGCTGCTGGCAGAATCTTCTGGGCCTAATACACTCTTTGTATTCAATCTCCACCCCGGGTGCGTGTGATCCCTGTCCATGTGACAGTCTCTCATGCCCCCCCCCCAGAGTTTCCCAAACGTTTTTGATCTGCGGCTCCCTTGACCATTGGCAACCATTGGCCTCAGCTCCTCGTTACATTATGTTGATGCCTGCCAATTGGCATTGCACTGTTTTCCGAGAGGATTCTGTGGCACTCATGGGCTCCCCTGGCTGGTTTCCGCGGCTCCCCTGGGAGCCACGCCTCCTAGTTTGGGAACCACTGCCCTAAGGTATCCATAGTACAACCCCCTGTCTGTGGCCCTTGCCTTTGTCTTGGAGATGGGCCCACGAAGGTGTGGAAAAGCATGAGTGCACCACTTTGGTTCGTTGCACCTGTGCCTAGTGGCCATTCTAGGCCTGAAACTGCATCAAGATGGCCCTCCTCCTGTACCCCTCGGCTTTTCCCCATGCTTGGCCTACACTTCTCATTCTGATAGCTTCCACTTTCAGGCCTTCGTGTCTCCCCAGAATATGCTGTTCCCCAGCCTCCGACTGATGCTATCTGATGTTATTAGAAAGATTATGTGAGCTGTTACCTTGCAGCCAGAGAGGGGAAGAGATCCAGTTTACTCTACTTCCACAGTCATACAGCACTTATGAACCGCTTCCATTCTTGACTGTGAAGTCTGACTCTGGATGATCAATGCCAATTTCTTCAATGCCTAAAACGGATCCTGTGTTTATCTGGAACGGGGCCAGAGTGCTCATTCCCTCCTGGGATCAAGCGACATATGTAATTCAGGCTGTCACATAAGAGATGTTGTAATCTTTTTTTTTAAATCTCTTTTAAAGATGCACATTGTGCTCTGATCAAAGAAAAAAGCTATTAACAGAAAAAAGAGGATAATTGAGGGGACTACATAGTGCTCAGGAAGCATGCCTGTGGGTAATAAACTTTTTTTATTGCTGCTGAGTGGGTTTCTTAATTCTTTAACTTGTGGTACTGGTATTTCCTGTGCTCCTGCCAAACACTTATTCTTTTGGCAAAGCAGTTGTCTGTTCCTGCTGTTTCTAAAATATGTTACAAAATCCCAAGCTAAGGACTACAGATATTCTGTAAATTGATAAATAAGCTAATCGTTTACTATTGAGAAATAAAGTGAGCTGTATATGACATTGTTTCATTTATGTTGATTTAAACATGTTTCCTTATGTATGTTTCTTTCCCCCCATATATTTATATTTTATTGATATATTAAAACATAAAAACAATACATATTTCATAAAGTTATAGCAAGCACAAAGCAATACATCCTACTAGTATACTATTCACTATTTTCTACATATAATATCCAACTAAGCCAAAATAACACCCACATTCTATTCATTAAATCCGCATACCATCACATCGTTCTTCTCTCTCTCTCTTAAAAAATCGATAAATGGTTTCCAGTTATTCACGAAAAGGTTAACTGACTTTTCCTTAATTAAAATTGTAAGTTTATCCATTTCAGCATAGTCCAAAACTTTCAGCCACCAATCTTCCAGCGAAGGTATCACCGAATTCTTCCAATATTGTGCATATAAAATTCTTGCCGCAGTTATCATATATAAAAACAAAGTTTGAAATTTTTCGCATACATGATCATCCCTCATACCCAACAAAAAGGTTTCCGGTTTCATTTGAACCTTAATCTTTAAAATCAACTCGTATCTGTTTATGAATCTGAGTCCAATACTTCTTTGCTTGGGGGCATGTCCACCACATATGATAAAAAGTTCCTTCTTGCTTTTTACATTTCCAACAGCTATTCGTCACCTTCTCATACATTCTTGCTAATTTACATCATTTTGCTTGGGGGTCTTGCTTGGGGTTACATCATTTTATACATGTTTTCCTTAAAATTAACATTTAACGTAAATTTCAACTGTTTTAACCATAATTGTTCCCATTGGTCCATTAAAATAACATGACCTACATTTTTCGCCCGTTGAATCATATATTCTTTAACCTGTTCTTCTTCCATCTTGAACTTCAAAAGCAATTTATACATTTTTGAGATTACCTGGTCTTCAGATTTTAATTGTACCTCCAGTATTGATTCTTCTTCTACAAATCCATATGCCTTCTTGTCCACTTTAAATCTCTCCAAAATTTGAGCATATACAAACTATTGGCAATTTCCTTATGTATGTTTCATCAAACACAAGTGTTTTTTCCTTTCCTTCATGAGCAAGGAAATATGTTTCCAGTTGCTGAACTGAAAGGCAGAGGACAAAATTAGCAACACCATGAATACTACTGTATATTCCAAAACGCTCCATTTATCAGAAAGATGGTCAGGCTTCTTGGACATAATGCTTAGGCTACCTCAATACTTTATGCAGAATACATAATTGCAAGTACTTTGCATGTCTACCTACAGTAACTCTTACTCTTTACTCCAGCATAGTGTCTTTGCCAGTGGCTGTTTGCTGGTGCTTCTTCTACATCTTTTTAGATTGTGAGCCCTTTTGATTTTCTCTGTAAACTGCTTTGTGAACTTTTTTTGTTGAAAAGCAGTGTATACATATTCTTAGTAATAATAATAAGCCAACCATGTGGGAAGGGTCTGTGTACCCACATGCCTACTTTCAAGAAAGACAAGACTCTAGTGGAGTATTTGCATATAACAGTCTTTGTTGGGAGACTTCCAGCCCAATCCTGTGTAACTTTTGTTACCCGAATTGCCTTTATTATTATGGGGAATAGCTTTTAAATATGGCAATGTATGAGCAGGGATCTTTAGACCAACTTCCCAGAATTCTGTTTAAATAACCTTGAGGACGCATGTGGGTTGCTTTCAATATCTACTAGATAGCTCAGTTAGACATACACAAAAACCAATCATACACAATATACAGGGCTAGGAAACTCAGGTAGAAAAAGACAGAGACATTTGCATTAGCAGGTTTCCCTTTGAAGCGTTGGGGGTGATATTTACCTGTCCTGGAGAGGAATTATCTGTGATTGCAGTACTGGGTGTAGTAACAGAGAGAGAGAAGGAAAGAGAGAGAAGGGGGGAAAGTACATGAGGAGAAGGGGGAGAAACAAAATGGCTCTAAGGCTCTGAACAAGCTAGATTCAGAAACCAACAGAATGGCTAACTGAGAAGTAAGGCAAAGAGAGGGAGGTTGTGCAAGAGGGGGGGACAAAAGGGGGGGGGGAGGAGACCAAGATAGAGCAGAGAGCTCACAAGAGTAAGAGTCCAAAACACAAGAGAGCGAGAGAGAGTGGCAGGCTGTCTGTATCTTATATAGGGCAAAACATATCCTGGGGCACAATGCACAGAGGAAAAGGGGGTGGATGGCACTTTGGGTGGACCTTCAGTACACCTCTGGGTAAAATGACACACAAACAATAGGAAAGGGGAGGAGGGTGGTCGGATTAATGTCCCAGTCGTTGAGGCATTGGCTGATTTAATCACACGACAAAGAAAATGTTCTGGAGAGTCCAGGATAGTCATTTCAGGTGGCCGTAAAGCACATTTGCGATGACTTGAGAGTAAGTGGCGGAGGCTGGCACTGCTTACTCTGCTGCAGAACTCACCCGACTCCGACTGCTGCAGGTAAGTCCCGCACTGGTCAGCAGGAGGGCGGGCAGGGTTGGCGAGGGAGGGGGGACCATTGACCGGTGGCCCGGGCTGGGAGTGGCTGGGGATTTTGGCAGCGATATTCCAAGCCCCTTCCCAGGTCGCACCAGCCTTACACCGCCTCCCCGAATGTACGCCAGCTCTGGAGCTGGTGTATGTCTGAGGAGGCCCATAGACCCCGGGTTTGCCTACACCCGGGGAAGGGGACGAACATCCCCTTCTCCGGAGGTGCGGCCTAGCAGCGCCAGGGCAGCCCGGAATGGCCTCAGGATACAGCAGCCGGCTCCTTAGGCTAGCCACTTAAAAACTTACACAGGATTGTGCTGGTCATTAACCACACATGTAGGCCATTATATTGTACTTTCAAATTGTGGACGTCACTTGTGGGCACACTCCTGTGACTTAAGAACACAATTTGGGAAACGAATCTCAAGATAAAATCCTCTCTTGCCTCAACCTGCCTTCTTGAAGTCTGGAGGAAGAAAGCCACACTTTACACACCCAGGAATGTGACAGAGCCCTGACAGCTACGTTTCGTAAAGAAAAACAGCACAGAGGAGGGGGGCATTATGAGTGGAGAAGTGGCTGGGAAGGGAAGCACAGCCACACAAAATGGCTCCTTCTGATAATGCTTTTTTGTACAAAGAGTTGCCATTGGGGCTTCCTTGCACAAATGTGCATGTAATGTGTCGTTTGCCTCTTAAAGAGCTTGGTGCAAGTCCCCTGATCCCTAGTTCAGGAGCCAGTCTGTAGCATATCCAATCTTATTTGTCATAAACTGCAACTTGATAGTGTGGACAAGCAGTGACAGAAGTAGTGCTGTTTCTTGTCTTTCGTTTCCTTTCTCCTGTATTGTTGCGTTTAATCATACTGCTTCCTTAACATTTGTATTCACACCTTTCACTACCATAGCTTCAGCATGAAGAAAGGTTTGTTCAAGGCAGCTCACTGTGCCCTGTGCCAGTTTTATAGATATGGGAAACAGAAGTAGGGAGAGAGGCTGCCAGTAAGTGACTTCATTCCAGGGCTCGGTCTAAAACTAATAACTCCCATAGAGCGAGTGTATTCCTTAATCAGTGCTTCTGGAGGAACTTTCCATTTGGTAAATCGTCTCCTGCTCATTCATCGGAGGCACAGGTCTAACTAAGCAATGTGTACTTTGCCCGTTCTCAAGGACTTCAGTTTTTAAATGGCAAATATTGTAGCTGAACTTTTGAAAAGGGAACTGATGGAATTTTGCAGACAGAAATATGAATATTTGCAAAGTCGGAATAAGGGCTAGACTAGATGTGACTTTAACCATGTCATTGACCCTGATGTACCTGCCTCTTTTTCTGTAGCTAGCATATACAGAAATGATCTGATCCAGATTAAACCTTGGTCTGATCCAGATTAAACCTTGGTCTGATCCAAGATTAAACCTTGGTCTGATCCAGGCCTTGATCCAGATTAGGCCTGCAGAAAGGGGATCATGTTAAACCCTCTAACCTTCCTACCATGGTCTCAATCCAGTGTTAAAGGAAAAATGGGGGGGGGGGGGCGGAAGAAGATGGGCATCGTCTAGAAGGGCAGAACAATATACATTCCAGACTTCTAATGCGTTGTTAATAGTCATATGGCTGGTTTTTCAAGCTCTCTAAAATATCAGAGCGTTCTGTTATGTATCTGCAAAAAACTGGTACAAAGAACCTGCTGTTTGCAAAAGTTCAATGCACCAGTCATGAAACTTGATCAAGCCACCAACTCTGGAGGCCCTGGCTATAGCCTCAACAAGAGGGATGACTGCTAGTGTTTCCAGTTCATGAAGTTTTTTTTTTTAAACAGGGGAAGCTGTACCTACTGGAATGCAAAGAGCAAAAACTTCACCCCAACAAGGTTAATATCAGGAGAAGCTTCTTGGAGATTTGGGGTTCATGCATGCAAACTGCCTCCTTTCTTAGGGTGCATACAGACATTCATAACCTGAGTGATGAGCTGTTGTGGAAGCTGACTCACCATATTTTGGGCATGGGTACAGCCTTCTTCTTCAGATAAATCTCAAGGAAAATATGCTATTGGGTTTTCAGCAGAAAATGGATTTGCAAAGTTCTAACTGGCCAGTCTTTGAGTCAGTCATGATGTCACCTCCCCCTATCTTCATGGAATAGTTTTTAATGTGCAAAATAATGTGTAACAGTGCAATCCTATGCATGTCTACTTAGAAGTGAGCCCTGTTTAGGGCTTATTTCCAGGTAATTGTATATAGCAGTGTTTCTCAAACTGGTGGGTCACGACCCTCCAGGGGAACCGGATGCTTCTCCTGCCCCCTTAAAACCCCAAAATGGGGGTTTTCTACTTTCATGGAAACCGGAAATCATCTAAATTAAAATCACTGTTTTTCAGCAATCTGAAGATCGGGGAGGCCTGCGGAGGGTTGCGCAGGCCTCCCCGCACACCCCTGAAGCCCCGGTGAGTAGAAAACCCCCATTTTCTGGTGCTTTTTTCCCACCAGTAGCGGCAATTTCCGGGATCACTGCTGGCCCCAGCCCTGCAAGCAGTCAAAGTTCTCCCTGCCTCGCAGGGAGAACTTTGAGAAACACTGGTGTATAGGATTGCAGCCTTCGATTCAGAGACCTGTATATGAGTACCTGTTGAGAAGCAAAAGTGGAGGAAGCAGCCTGGGGCTCCCATCCACAACCAAAGAAACCGCAAGCCACTTTTTTTTTCCATCAGCACTAAACATTTACAGTTGACTCTGTACCACTATCAACCTTTTTTTTAAATTTGCTTTCAGATGTACAACATATGCAGGAAGGAATTGACACTTTTGCATGATTTCAGAGTTGGCAAGGCACTTTGCTTACTAATTCCGTTTGACTTCTAAATCAGGAAATAGCAGCTCTGAGTGTACTTAGTATGGAAGCAAACTTGACAAGAGATTCTCAGCCAAAAGCATCATCCCCACATCTCCTTCTCCTCCTTTCTCCCTTAGTAATGTCTAATAATACAAAATATCCAGCATGAAGCTGGACAGAGTTGTGGCAGGGAAACTGGCAACACATTGTTGTTACTGTATTCATTCTAGAGAGTTGCATAGCAAGCAAAAGAGTTTGAGAGTATTCTGAGCTGGTGACCAAACTACCGTTTTAAAATTAGTATCTGAACTGAAACAGAACCCAGATTTGTAATGGTTCAGCTCAACTGCCCAAGTGTCTTTCAAAGCAGCTTACAAAAGATCCTTAGAGTAAGATCACGTTAAAGCCTAGCATCAGCAACAGAAATAACTTTATCTTCCACATGCATTCTCATATTTTCCCTCAATTATCTCTCGTTCTCCGTCATGCCTGCCTGGTTCTCTGGAAGGTTTCCTGATACAATAGTAAATGGAAAGGAGGGCTGAAAAGCAAGGGAAGGGGCTTTGTGGGATTTGTATGTGCTGCCCAGCAGGCTAAAGAAAACCTCACCAGCAGGTGCCAAGGCACCAAAACGTAGCACATATCCAATGACTGTTCTCACTCTCTTTCATGCTGACAGGCTGTGGAATATGATCCTGTCCCAGGAGGCGCTCGATTGAAGAAATTTAATTATCTAGTTCTTTCTGAAAAGGAGACGACAGGCACTTTCAAGTCTGTTAACAGCTTTTTAATCAATAGGTGAACTGGAAAAGTTATTAAAAGAACTGCCTTTTCTCCTCTTGTCATATGACTTGCAGGTCCCAAGGGAAGAAAAAGGATGCTGTTCTCTTGCTGCGAGATTCCATTCGGTATGGACCAGAGTTTGCAGATGCTTACTCTAGCCTTGCTTCACTGTTGGCTGAACAGGTAACCAGTTCCAATAAGGTCCACCTACACCACTAGTCCATATGGTACCTTTGTTCAAATGAGAAAAGGCGCCCCCTTCCTCACTGCGCTTGGTGGCGGAAGTGACATTCTGCCGGCATCTTCCTCCTGTCTATGATGTGAATAGCAGCACCCCTTAGATGTGGCACCTTTATGCAGTGCACAATCTGTGCAACCATACCTGGTGGCCCTGTTCACCCACCTAGCCTATGCTTTGTCAGTACTTATGAAGTAAACTCTGAAATATTTTCATTTCCTTGTGGAAATAGGAGAAGGAAAAGAAACTTTGGGGGCAGGGTAAGAATGATACTTTATGTCGATAAAATACTGAAGTAGGCATACTTTCTTCCTTCTGCTCATTCCCTGTGGAGTGTTGTTAAAGTGTCCAAGTTGATAAGGCTAGCTGGAAAATCCTGCCAGGACTGGTGGGATAAGGAAACTGGGCTTTGCCTTCAGAATTTTGATGCTGGGCTGTTTTATCTGTGCACATAGTGTTGAGAGCCATCCCTGCATGCTAATATTTTCTTTGCAGTTAGCGTACCAATAAGCCCCACCACTGAGCCATCTCTAGAGAATAAATGAAATTAATTGCTTGCAGTGACAACTGATTAAAAGAGTATGGATTTTCAATAGTGTTGAAACACTGGTCAAAAGGCCATTAGAGCAATAACTAATATTGAGTCAAAGGGGCTATGTGTCAAATGCAGTTGCCCCTTAGCAGGTATATAACGTGCTTTGCTACAGAAATGAACAACAGGCTATAGGAAAAGATTCATCCTTGATCTGTTTGTTCTGCACAGGTCCCTCTGTCCTTATCTCGTGGAAGGAGCAATTTAAAAAAAAAGTCAATAAAGTACAAATGAGGTTATAGACTTGGAGACCTCTTTGGGCAATATGGTCCAAGCAGGACTACAGACAGACTGTAACCTCATTTATTTACTGATTTTTGTTGTGCTATAAGGAGGAGTTGCAAGTGACCTATAGAGCTTGAGAGTGAATGAGTGCATACCCATGAGCACTGTGCAGCTTGGATAACTAACCATCTGCATCTCACCCAGATCCAGATGTGCATTCCATTCGTCCCTTGCGGAATCGGCACAATTGAGTGTAAAGTACTTACACAAGTAAGTGGTACTCCTAACAAGAACAAGGCTGCAAAAGCTTTTGTGATGGCATAATGTGCAAGATCTTTTAGTCTGGCAATCCAAACCCTGAAGGAACTACTCAGTACTTAGTTATAATTTGGGCACAGGCTGTCTGCATCTGGTACGTATAGCCAAAAAAGCCTTCCACCCATCCCTCCCCCCACATACAATGATGTTCGGCCAAGACTTAAACACTGAGAATATCGATTTGACAATCATGAATCCTAGCAGCTGTGTGGGAGAATTGGGGGAAGGAGGGTTTCTGGTCCCAGCGAGAACCTCATCTGACTAAAAATTCAGAGCAGTTTTGAGAGGTGTTGAGTCATTATATTGGCTCATACAACCAAATTTTACAGCAGTCTGTTATAGCAGCCCCAATGTCAACGTAGCCCTATATTTGCGGCACAATCCTGCGTAAAGTAACGCCTGCAGAGCGTGTGCTCTGCCGGAGGAGGGTGCCGTAAACTCGCCGTAAAGCGCATTTTTGGCACCCTTGGAGTAAGGCCAGCTGGTGCACAGGCTGGCAGGCCTCACTCCGTCGTGGAACCGTCCTGCAGCCACTGGAGCAAGGTAAGCGTTACTCCTGTGGGAGCAGGGGCGGGATGAGGGCATGCCGGACAGCCGGGGAGGGTGGCTGTTGGCCGAGCTGACCCGGGAGGGGGCGGGGATGTCAGCCGCGATATCCCTGTCCCCATTCCTGAGCTCGGCAGCCCTTGCTCCGAAACCCTGAATGTACGTCGGCTCAAGAGCCGGCATACATTTGAGGAGGCCCATAGGCCCCAGGCAGCCCTACACCGGGGGAAAGGGATGGACGTCCTCTTCCCCTGAGGAGACCCCGGGCCGCGCCAGAGCAGCCCGGGAAGGGCATAGGATCCTGCGGATGGCCCTATGGGCCGGTTGCGGATCTTTACACAGGATTGGGCTGTTAGCCTCAGTTTCTAGTCTTCATTAAAATTGAGTACGTATCCTAGACATGCTTACCATAGTAATAAGTGAGCACATGAACAAGAGGCAACACATTACATGGTGAGAGCTCACTGGCACCCTAAAACCTGCCCATTCATGCAGTTGCTTGTCACTAGTACTGTTTAATTATTCTCCAGTCCAGTGTGAATGGTTTCAAAGGGAAGTAGTTTCAGGTACTGGAGTGGAGGAAGACTTGCGTGCACTGTGTGCCTTGCAATCGGGGAGAACACCCAAACCCTCCGAAGTTTGACTTCTGCTTCAGCAACATTGCCAAACGAATGCTTATAGCTTGCTCTTTTCTCCCTAACCTTATGCAACAGAAAAATGGACACTTTTCTCACTTTTTCATTTTATTTACTGTATTAGTGTTAATAGTTTTTATTTCTTACAAGAAAAATTGCTAGTTAGTAGTTTCCTGCTCTGCCATATGGCAAGAAGGGTCACCTACCTTTAAAAGGAAAAAGAAGAAATCTTTTACCTCAGATTTTTTCTTTATTTTGTTCTACTTTTACTGTACAGTAAAAGGAAAGAGAAGAGGAATGAAAGGAAATGTATTTTACCTAATCTTATCTCCTTTCATCATAATTCTCCATTTTTTAAAAATAAGAAAAACTAAGGAGAAGAAAATAAAGGAGGAAGACATTTTACCTCAGCACACCTCTGAATCAACGTCCTTTCATTCCTTGTAAAAAAGGACAAAAAGTTGTTCTCCACGTGGTGTGAACCACAGGTGCCTGAATGTATTCCCAGAAAGAGGGTATCAGTTTTCAAACTCATGTGAAATGCATAGAGCTGAGACCTGGATATGCCCTCTGAATTGAAACTTCCTATACAGGACTCATCCTGACAAGGATTTTGGCATCCAGTACATGTAGGAAGCATAACGCCAAGGCCTGCCTGGGCTTAAGTCAAAGCTGCCTAAACCGGCTCAATCCAGGTAGAGACTCCAGTATTCAGTCTCATGCAGGAAGCATAAGGTCAAGGCCTGGGCA
Source organism: Plestiodon gilberti rubricaudatus (assembly GCA_026170595.1). Taxonomy (NCBI): domain Eukaryota; kingdom Metazoa; phylum Chordata; class Lepidosauria; order Squamata; family Scincidae; genus Plestiodon; species Plestiodon gilberti. Next base: position 117,014,852 of record JANXHW010000005.1, read on the forward strand.
TGTTTTTTGTATCAGGGCCACTTAAAGGGACTCCATCCTGGAAGGAATTTGGACTCTCACACTCTGATGAGCTGTCAGTCGACTTTTGCCAGTATGTCTGAATAACTGTTCATATGTCCTTGATATGCTCAGGACATTGGTACTTAGCTCATACCTCAGCTTCTGCATCTCATGTTACAAGCAGCTGAAGCTTTGATACTGAGCTAGAACCTCTACACTGAGCACCTTCTGTATGGATTGTTCAACAATTGGTACCTAGCTTTCACCTCGGCATTTAGCTTCTCACTCATGAGCAGTCTTAGCCTCAGTACCAAGCAATGGTCTTTGTACCGAGCTTCCTTGATATGGGCAGCTCAGAATCTTGGTATCTAGCTAATTCTTCCATGTTTACCTCTCACGTTACAACATTTAAAGCTTCGATACTGATCTACAGTCTCCATCCCTAGCTCCTTTGATATGGACAATTCAGTGCTTTTTATACTTATGCCTTAGTAACAGGCCCATAATTCACAGGCAGTAAAAAGCCTTGATATCCAGCTAGAGTTGATGCTTAAGCCTCGCTAAATGGACACCCTTTGATACCTAGTTCAAGACTGGGGTACATGCCTCTCTATTTATAGCCAGTCTAGGCTTTGATACTAAGCTATGATCTTTGACTCTAGCATACATCAGTATCTATTCTTCATTTTTCCAGCAATATGAAGCCTCATTGGTCTCAGTACATACCCTCTTTGTATATGTAGTTCAAGCTTCAAGGCTTAACTACAGTGTTAGTACCTATTCATCTCTGGATACCTACTGTTCACATGAATAGTAGCAAAACGTCTGAGGCTACTGTCGATTTAGTGCATTTTTTTAAAGTCTGATTTCAGTGGAATTTATCAGGTTTCTGAGAATTGAGCATTTCACTGCATCTCAATACTACTCTTTCTCTCAGAGATTTCAACTTGAAATACCTCAGAACCTCAAGGTTCTTCATGGTACTGAAGAGCAGAGGCGTAGCCAGGCTGCTCCCCTGTGACATCATGGCTGGATGCGACGTCACAGGGCCCACCCCCGAGCGACGTCAGCCGGAGCCAAACATCCCTCGGGGGTCGGGCTACAACAAACGGCCGCGTGGAGGCTGTGGATGGCTTCTCCTACCTCTTCTGATCCGTTCCACCACTTTTGCTGCTGCCTGTAGCACCGCTGCCGCATTCTCCGCAGCTACCACCATTTCCTCGCCGCCGCCATTTTGTCACCACCGGAGCCAATGAGTCCCACCCGCCCCCTCCAGCCTGCCCTCCCCTGCTCCCTCCAGTCCCCACCTCTGCTGAAGAGGGTCAGTGGCTTGCGTCCTATTTTTGACCTATGCTTTTCATTGGCAATAGACCATGCACTGATTTTATCACATCCTCTAGTTAGAAGTCTTTTTAAAGTTTTTTTAAGTGTCTAGCTAAACTGCATCCACCTATAGAACTTCTAGTTCCACCATGGCGTTAATCCCCAGTCTTATCCCAGCTTTTTGGCAAGGCTGTTGAGCCTGTGGTGGCTACTGTGGACTTACATCTGCTTCCCTTTGAGATGGTGTTTCTAACAGCCATTACTTAGCAGAGAGGGTTGGTGAACGGTGTGTTCTGTGTTGTGACTCTAAATTCATTAGATTCTATCCAGACAAAATTGTGTTGAGACCAGACATTGCCTTTTTGCTTAAAGCATTTCAACATTTCACATTGATCTCGATTTGACATTGCCTGTGTTCATTCAAAACCCTGCTTCAGAAGGAGAAAGGGCTCTGCACACACTGGATGTTAAGCAAGCCCTTTCCTTCTGTGTTGATAGAACGACATCATTCCAAGCAGACAGCAGACTGTTTATCTGTTACCAGAAGCCCTGCAAGGGCAAAATTGTTTTTTCCCAGTGTCTACCTCCTTGGTGACTAAACTATCTCCCTGGCTTACCAGCTGACTAAGAAAGCCACCAGCTTCCTTGAAAGCACACTCCACCAGAGTGGTTCCATCTTCTGGAATGAGTCTGGAAGGTGTTCCGCTTTGGGAGTTCTGCGGAGCAGCAAGGTGGTCTACACACTATTGTCCTTTATCAAGCACTGCGCCCTGGACACAAGGTCAAAAGCTAATGGCTCATTTGGGTGCATTGTGTTGCAGAACATCTTCTAACCAACCTGCTGCACCCACCTTCAGGTAGGGGAAGCTAGCTCATCTCCGCTATTATGTAACTGCAAAAAGACCATGAAGGACAGGTTGCTTACCGGTAACTATCATTTTTCAAATGGCCGTCTGTGCTGACACACGACCCACCCAAAGTCCTCTCTACAGGTATGGCTCCAACCGTTGGGTTTTTCTTCCAATGTTACAATTTGAACTTGGGAGGTAGTCCCCCAAAGAACCAAGTGTGCTTAGGTGTTCTTGCAGCCTTTGTGGCACATGTTGTGCATGGGGTTTCACAAATCTCTGAAAAGTTCCAAAGTCGATTCTGTGCATGCACACCTGTACTTCTCCCTAGCAGTCTTGCTTTAAATGCATAAATAGCCGGGGGGACGGGGACTGATCCAAACTGAGCCTGTGGTGGGGTGAGGGGTTTAACTAGGCTTACCAGATCTCCAACCGGGACAGAGTGCTACTAGACCTTTAGGAAAAGGAATGTGGACAGGTGTAGCTTGTTAAACCTTGCAGCACAATCCTAGGCATGTCTACTCAGAAGCAAGCCCCATTGTGTTCAGTGGGGCTTGCTTCTGAGTAGACATGCCTAGGATTGTGCTCTAGGACTTAACAAGCTACACCTGCCTACATTCCTTCTCCTAAAGGTCTAGCACTCTGTCCCGGTTGGAGATCTGGTAAGCCTAGGTTTAACCCTACCTCCCTGAACTCACAATCCAGATCAGCCCCCACCCCCATACATGCAAACACAGCAGGTGTAATGACGTGAGTAACATTTCATCTCATTTGGCCCTATGTGGACCAAACTGCTAGAAGTCAGCTTCTAAATAGCTCCTGTATAAAGTAAGCAGACTACTGAATGGTAGGTTCTGGATTTATATTTATTATGATTGGAGGCAGGTGGGGGGAGAAGCTTTTTGATTGCCCTGTTTGGTGCTACATAACACGTTTTCTCCAGTAATCTAGGAATCTAAAATGAGCCTTGAAGTTCCTTTGCTCCAGTAGTTGTAAAAGGTGCTCTTAAGATTAATGTTTCGTGCTCAAGGGAGTTGGGTTGTAAGTCAGTGTAATTACCCTGTCCTCCCCTTGAAAGGTGATTTTCAAACCAGAGCAGACTTGAAAAGAGTGATCACTTTCATGAGCCACTTTTCTAGTGAACCCCGAACCTATCAAGAGTGACCTGCTTTTGAAGATTTCATACCTTTCAATAAAAGCTGCTTCTCTTGCTGGGATACCAGCTTGTCATTCTTGTGTAAGTTCAAAGTACCATCATACCCTTCTGATGTATTCCCACAAACTTGTTTTCATGGGAATGCTTATGATATCAAGCAGTCAGAATGTAGTACTTGATGTAGTTGTGCAGTGGAAATAGCCCACTGACTTTGATTTACAACAGAATCAGGAGAAGGCTTTGCTGCTGTGGTAATAATATTTAAGAGCAGGCAGCGTGAAGCCAGCTGTCCACTTGTTGTGAAGAAAACCTTTTCCAATCACCATTTGAAAGCAATGGGCCTAATCTTATGTCATTGATTCTCCAGTTTTTGTAATGTCTGTGATAGTACTGTGCAAGTACTTAGAGTGGGCCCTCCTCATCTGTGGGTTAGCTGAGGACCAACTTACAGAGTTTGCTAGAAGAGAACCAATGTGAGGTGGTGGTTAGAGTGTGGCTTCTGTATATAAATATGCATCATGTGCCCTCTAGTTGTTCTCAGGGCCACTAGGTGCCTGTATGAGTACCTGCATTGCTCCTTCAGGGCTAATACTGGCTTTTAGGGTTGACCATATTTACTTATCTATGATTTTGGGGGTTTTGTGCTTTAAAACCCCAAAACATTTGGGACCCGGGAAACTACAGGCCGGTCAGCCTAACATCTGTTCCAGGGAAGATGGTGGAAAGTCTCTTAAAACACATCGAAGAACAAGGTTTGCTGAGGGAGAGTCAGCATGGCTTCTGCAAGGGGAAGTCTTGCCTCACAAACCTTTTAGAATTTTTTGAAAAGGTCAACAGGCATGTGGATTTGAGCGAACCTGTGGATATTACCGTATGTATCAGCGTATAATACGCACTGGCGTATAAGACGCACCTTCCTTTTGGCCCTGGGTTTCAAGAAAAAAACATTTAAAGCATTTTTGGGCCACTTACCGCTTCGCTGCTTAATTAGCTTATTTACATAAATACCAGGATCTCTTTTAAAACACACAGCAATAAGACACATGAACAAAATGCACCAGAACAAAAAAAGTGCAAAAAAAAAACAAAAAACCCAGACTCAACTCTTTTTCCCCAACCCACCCATGCACAGTTTCCAAAATAAAAAACATTTACCCCAAATACAACCCCCCAGACTCAACTCTTTTCCCCCACCCCACCCACCCCTGCAGTTTCCACAGTAAAAAACATAAAAGTACAAAAAAAAACCAGACTCAACTCTTACCACCTTACCACCCCCAGACTCAACTCTTAAACAACATAAATCCCAAATACAAAAACCCCAGACTCAACTCTTTTCCCCCACCCCAACTATGCACAGTTTCAAAAGCCTCCCAACTAGGCCCAGTTCAGAAGCTTACCCATGCTGTATTCATTCAGCATCCCGAAGAGCAGGCCCTGGGCAGCTCAGCTGAACTCTTTTCCCCCACCCCACCTAACCTAACCTAACCTAACCTATGCACAGTTTCAAAAGCCTCCCAACTAGGCCCAGTTTAGAAGCTTACCCTTCCGAGGAGAGCTGGGAAAGACTAGGCCCTTTGCAGCTCAACTGAACTGAGCACAGCGCCCTCTGCTGGCTGCTGAGAAGCTCAACTCAAGCTGGTGCATAAATTAAACCAAACAAACAGCTGAAGATCGGATAGATTAGACAGGGAAGAAAGCACAACGGAGCTCTCCAGCTCTGGAAAAACCCGGTAAGCCCAAAAATGCTTTAAAACGGGCGGGGGGGGGGAGGGATTTTTTAGTATTGGCGTATAAAACGCACCCTACCATTTTGGGTCACAAATTTAGACAAAAAAGTGTGTTTTATACGCCAATAAATACGGTATATATCTGGATTTTCAGAAGGCGTTTGACACGGTCCCTCATGAAAGGCTCCTGAGAAAACTCCACAGTCAGGGAATAAGAGGGCAGGTCCTCTTATGGATTAGGAAGTGGCTGAATACCAGGAAACAGCGAGTGGGAGTCAATAGGCAATTCTCACAATGGCGAGAGGTGAAAAGCACTATGCCCCAAGGATCGGTCTTGGGACCGGTGCTTTTCAACTTATTCATAAATGACCTGGAGTTGGGGATAAGCAGCGAGGTGGCCAAGTTTGCAGATGACACTAAACTTTTCCGGGTGGTGAAGACCAGCAGGGATTGTGAAGAGCTCCAGAAGGATCTCTCCAAACTGGGAGAATGAGCAGCAAAATGGCAGATGCGCTTCAATGTAAGTAAGTGCAAAGTGATGCACATTGGGGCAAGAAACCAAAATTTCACATATACGCTAATGGGTTCTGAGTTGTCTGTGACGGATCAAGAGAGAGATCTTGGGGTGCTGGTGGACAGGTCGATGAAAGTGTCGACCCAGTGTGCAGCGGCTGTGAAGAAGGCCAATTCCATGCTCGGGATCATTAAAAAAGGGATTGAGAATAAAACGGCCAATATCATTATGCCTTTGTACAAATCGATGGTAAGGCCACATCTGGATTATTGTGTCCAGTTCTGGTCACCACACCTCAGAAAGGATATAGTTGAATTGGAAAAGGTGCAGAAAAAAGCAACCAGAATGATTTGTGGGCTGGAGCACCTCCCTTATGAGGAAAGGCTACAGCGTTTGGGGCTTTTCAGTCTAGAAAAAAGGCGCCTGAGGGGGGACATGATTGAGACATATAAAATTATGCATGGGATGGAGAGAGTGGATAGAGGGAAATTCTTCTTCCTCTCGCACAACACCAGAACCAGGGGACATGCACTAAAATTGAGTGGAGGGAGAGTTAGAACAGACAAAAGAAAATATTTCTTTACCCAGCGTGTAATTCATCTGTGGAACTCCTTGCCACAGGATGTGGTGATGGCACCTGGCCTAGATGCCTTTAAAAGGGGTTTGGACAGATTCATGGAGGAAAAGACCATCACAGGTTACAAGCCATAAGCAACCTCCTGGTTTTAGAAGTAGGTTTTCTCTGTGTCAGGTGCAGGGGAGTGGCAGCAGGAAACAGGTTATCTTGTTGGCTGTGTGCTCCCTGAGGCATCTGGTGGGGCCACTGTGTGATACAGGAAGCTGGACTAGATGGGCCTTTGGCCTGATCCAGCAGGGCTCTTCTTATGTTCTTAAAAAGTTTAAAAGTTTTTAAAATAATAACAATCATCATTATCAAACTATCAAGCATATTGATTTTTCTTCCGATAGTGTAATTGTTTCTATGAAATAAATTACAGGTAGCTCTCTGGGTAACCATGTTTGCTAACTCTTTCTATTTTAAGGACCAATTAACAGAAGCTGAGGAAGTATATCAGGCTGGAATAGAGAATTGCCCAGAGAGCTCCGATCTGCATAACAACTATGGGGTGTTCCTAGTAGACACTGGTAAGTGAAAATGAGCCTGGATTTGTAGACTTTGTCTGGATTGATGTGTTCGGGGAGGGTAAACCGAAAGCCTATGTTTAATTTGTGTTGATTGTGAGACCCATCAGAGTAACAGAACATGTGCTTCTATGAGCAGTCTATTTGTTGACTGTAAATATCAGAGTTGAGTGGAAATTACTTATCTAGTTTTGTGTTCATTTTCACGAGTGTTGAAAAGTGTCTTCTATTTGGGGTCATTTTCAGCCCAATCTGTTGCTGCCACGCTGAAAAGGCATGCGCTGTATCCAGCATGTCCAAGGAGACCCATTTCGGAGTGGGGGGCTTAGGGAGGGGTAAGGGGGTTTAAATCCCATTTTCCTTCCAAAGCCTCTCGATCTGCCCCCCCCAGTTCTTCCATCCCCTCCCCAGACATAATACCTGACTCAGTGGGTCCAGCGCCTCCCTCCAGCAGACGCACAATGCTGGCGCTCTGGTAGCGTGCTACTTTGCGCACTACCAGAGTGCCTTATGCAGCAAGGAGTTAGCGCTGGCAGAACATTAGTTCCACCAGCGCTACAAACATCATAGGTTTGAGCTGTTAGTCATTCATTGTGACACCACATTACATCATGGGAACATCATCATCACAGCTGTTCAGCCCCCTTTGTTTCCTGGAGATGCTGTGTCCTCCTTTTTCCTCACTGTCCACATTTGCCCTCACTGCCCTCTGGCTGTGGCAACCAACATGTTTTTGTTGATTACATCACAACGTTATCTATCTTGTGGTGACATCACAGATGTCTGTCAACAAGATCACATAGCTCACTGCATTCCCTTAGATTAGATATCAGTGAGCAACAATGATGCCAGGCATAGTGAGAGCAGAGACGAAAAACAATGAGAGGAGCAGCAGCAAGACGAATACAGAAGGATGTAGAACGTCATTGGAGCAACGTGAATATTTGGCAAAATTTGGATTTTCCCCCAGCAATTAATGCAGTTGTATCGAAATGTTAATTCCAGAACGAATATTGAAATTAATCAGTGTCTGATGTAGCCCTAAAAAGTAACTAACAGTGCAATCCTAGGCATGTCTACTCAGAAGTAAGCCCCACTGGGCTCAATAAGATTTACTCCCAGGTAAGGGTGCATAGGATTGCAGCCTGAATCAGTTTGTAGTCCGCTCCAAGATCAGCTGATCACACTATGTGCCTTTGAAAGGATTTGCAATTAGCATCAGTATCCAGACTGTAACCTTCCTAGCACTGGCGTCACTGGAGCGTGGCGGGGGGGCGGGCCGCCAGGGGGTGACGCGCGCACCCCCGCAACACGCGTCACCTCCGTGACGCGCGCCACCCTTCGGATGCTCCGAGGCCGGCCCGGGAGCCGGCCTCGGAGCGTCCGACCCCGTCGGCGCAAAAAGCCCTCAAAACGGTCTCTGTGCATGCGCGAAAATCCGGAAAATACCCGGATGAACGCGCTGCGTGGAGAAGGCCCTGGAGCGCTGACGGGGTCGGACGCTCCGAGGCCGGCTCCCGGGCCGGCCTCGGAGCGTCCGGAGGGCGACGCGGGGGGGGGAGCCAGGTCCCCCCCCGCGTCGCCATGTCAGAGCATCACTAGGGTGACGCGCGCCCCCTGCCCCAGGGTGACGCGCGTCCTAGTGACGCTACTGCTTCCTAGTGCCTATTTGTCTTTTAATCCCAGGAGAGTGTGAACTTCTTTCTCTCCAGGTTGGACGAGGGCTGTGCACCGTATCCTGACAATACTACAGCATGACCACTCAGAGCCACCAAAGCTCCAACCGCTTCTCTGGCTCTTTTGTACAGCTGCGCAGTGGTAGCAAAACAGCTTTTCAGCTTGGAGAGGCAGAGCACAGCTGCTCTAAAGGAAACAAGGCTTTGCAATACACACGCTTCAGCCAAACACAAATGCTGGAACTGGGAGAGGAAGAAGGTTTTTTCTTCGCAGGACTGGTGATGGGATACAGAGCATTTTGACTCTTATACTGTTGATTCCAGTCCAGCTTCTGTGGCTTCAGTTCCCTGCCTGGCACACACATAATAGAAATGGTCGCTGCAAATGGCACATTTTAATTGACTAAATTTGAATAGCAGACCAAGCACCTAAGCTACCCTTTCACTTCTCAAGCCCCCCCCCCCCCCCGGTTCTGGAACAGGCTGGAAACACATGGCTGCACTGTGCTATTGCCAACTAGCTTATGCAATTGCCTGGGCCTTGAGCTACTGTGACCAGCATATCTCAGAGTAAAGATGGGGACAAAGTACATTTAATGCTCAGAGGAAAGTGTTTTAAAAACCACGGTATGGCAAAAAAAGTAACTTTGGCTGTCCTGCCAGTTTGCTGTGATCCAGTGCCTTTATACAATATTAGGGCCCGTATTGTTCCTAAATTTCCTTTGTTTTTTTGAAAATGATATTTTTACAAATGGGGTGTAAATGGTGTGTGCGTGCGTGCGCACGTGCGCACGCACTCTGAAACAGCTGTTATGAGTACACTCTCTTAAATATGTTAAAATGTTATTTCTTTAAAAAAGGGTATGCCTTTCTCCTATTCAAGTTGACTTACAAATATCTATAAAACAACTTATGAGAGCCAGGATGGTGTAGTGGTTGGGGAGTTGGACAGACCTGGAGGACCCAGGTTCAAATCCCCACTCAGCCATGAAGCTTCCTGGGTGACCTTGGGCCAGTCACTCTCTCAGCCTCATCTACCTCACAGGGTTGTTGTGAGGACAAAGGGAGGGGAGGAACTATGTACACTACCCTGAGCTCCTTGGAGAAAAGGTGGAATAAAAATGTGAAAAATAAATGTATAAAATAAACTTCTATAAAATAACTATCAAGCAACAAATAAAAGTTGTTTGAAAAGGTTAGGTTATCCTCAAGGAATCTTTACAAAAGTAAAACATGCTGCCTCAGCAAGACTATTTGTAACTAATACAAAACACAAAACATCAATTATAACCAAACCACATAAGCAACCAATGGTCATTAATGTTGCTTTAATTAATATCTGAGGGACCGCCTTCTCCCATACATTCCAGCCTGCTCTCTTAGGTCATCTGAGGGGGCTCTCCTGCAAGTGCCACCTCTTTCGCAGGTTAGGGGAGTGGCAACACGTGGGCGAGCCTTCTCTGCTGTGGCGCCACAACTGTGGAACTCCCTGCCAGGGGATCTGAGAACCACCCCCTCCCTCATGACTTTTCGGCGAGGGCTCAAAACGTTTTTGTTTTGTCTAGCGTTTGGATGATGGGTTGTGGTCTGCCTCCTGTGTGTCTCAAGATGCTCTACCATGCTGCTTCTCTGCCCCATACTGCCCCCCCCAGTGGATTTTATTGTTTTTAAATTTGTCTATGTATGGTTATGTATTGTTTAAACTTATTTTATGTATTATTTTAAATTATGTATTTTAATTTCTGTTGTAAGCCGCCTTGGGCATTTGCCTTCGGCATAGGAAAAGGTGGGGTATACATTTTTTTAAAAAATAAAAAAAATAAAAATGTCTAAAAGCCCAAGTGAACAGGGTAGATTTTGCCACGTGAACATCCCTATGGAGGGAGTTCTATAACACCTCAATTGCATTGCAGTTGGGCTCCATTCACAGCCCAATCCTATCCCCCCTCCACTGGTACAACCGCGCCAAAAAGTCACACGCTGTATACAGTGGGGGCGGCGGAGTGATAGGCTTCGGAAGGGAAAGTGGATTTAAATCCCCTTTCCCCTCCGTAATACTTCCACCCCGCAATGGGTCTCCTCAGACCTGCACCAGTGAAATCACTGATGCAAGTGCGAGGAGAGAAAGGGGGCAGGGAGGCTGTCACCAGAGGGGAAAGGATCCAGTGTGCACCATCGTTGCCGGAACCACCCCCTCCCACAGCCTCCTTGCCCCCCATTCCTCCCCCCTCCCCACCCAGTTTCGGCCCAGTTCCACTTTCCCCCACCTCCCCCGCCACCTTACCTTCCTTGGCAGGCAGCTGGTGCTCCGTCGACACGCACAGGAAGGCTCTGGCCTTCCCACTGCTGGCACTCCGGCACCGCGCTACTCATTCGCTGCCAGTGGAAGAAGTGTTCCGCTGACAGCAAGGCCCAAAAGGATTGGGCTGTCAGTTTCTCTCCTGTTGTGAAGTTCACAGCGTAATCCTATGCATGTCTACTCAGAAGTAGGTCTCATTATCTTCAATGGAGTTTACTCCCTATGCTCCCCAACTTATGGATGGCTGCGTTGGCGCTTTTGCAGAGCAGCAGTATGTCCTTTGCTGGTGCTTCCATGCGGGTGCTGTAGCCCCGGCCTGGCAAGAACCAGCTGTTCTAGCCTACATCAGTTTCAAGTTACATATGGACCTCCAGAACCTAACCTCTCCATAAGCAGGGGATTGCAGCCTCAATGTGCTACATATTTGGCTATTATTTAGTTATTACGGGCATGTCTATTCCACATTCCAGTCTGGGGGTCCTGAGAGAGCTTATATCAAAATATTTAAAGCGGTTCTAAAAATAACAAGTAGCACATGGAAAACACACCGGTACATCCTTTTGTTACAATTCTCGTAAGTGTGGCCATTTTGAATGAGGCGATTTTTGGAAACACAACCTTTACATTTTAAATGAAAAATAATCTTCTAAAGCAGTGGTTCTCAAGATGGTGGGTTGTGACCCACCACAAAAACCGGAAGCGGCTGCTACCCCCTTAAGGAGGGTGGTGACGTGCGGGGACATCAACGACAGCTCGCTACTGCTGGGAAAAAGTTTTTTTTAACTTACCGGGGGTCATGCCGGCCAGCTGGCAGGAGGGTGTGGGGGCTACAGCCTCCGCAAGGACTTACGACTTCCCCAACTCATAGGGAGAACTTTGAGAACCACTGCTCTAAAGAGCTCTGTTGAATGCAGAGCCCAGGTATTAGAAAACTTAGCAGGTAGCAGGGCTGGCAGTTTGTATTCTGGTCATGCAGTGAGATTATTAGTCTCATATCTAAAGTCAGGGGCATAAGAGACATGGGGATGATCTGAGGAATATGTCTCTCACTCAGTTTTGCCCTCATACTGTCACATACACCCACGCTCCCCAAAGACATTTTTGACAGCACATGTGAAAAGAACAGCAATTAAAATGCTGCGGATTGTGACAAGCCTTTCTCTTGCCAGATGAGCCTTCTTGCCAGCAGAGGTGACCAAGACACTTATTGCTATCAATCTGAACTCTTCTGAAACCTTGTTAAAATCTTGGAAGCATACACTTCAAAGAATGCGGTTTTAAGAACTTACTACATCCTGATTTTTAAGCCTTTAAAAGTATTATGGTTATTGCTACAGTTCTGGGTTGTTGTTGTTGTTGACCTTTCACAAGTGTGGACTACCAAAAGAGCACTTTGGAGGAGTGGTGGAGACTGCAACTCACCCCAATTCCTGCAACTCCACACAGAGAGGGTGTGCATCCGAGATTTGCTTTTTGTGATTTTTTTAATTGAAAAACAGTGAATAATAATAATTTATTATTTCAAAACCCCAGGACATCTAAGAAAATCTTTGGTTTAAAAGCAGTAAGTGTTAAAGTGCTTACAATTTTCCCTTGTGCTGTGAAGAGTATGGGAAATGATAAATTAAAGTGGTTACCTTAAATCCACATAGTATAAGCAGTAAAGACTTCATACAATCTAGTATATTTTGCTAGCTTTACAAATTAGGTTCCATTTACCCACACTTTGCCTTGGTCTTTGAACTTGATATTGGATTGAGGAAGGATGTGCCCAGGCAGAAATTCAACAGGTGAAGTATCCCCAATCACTTGCTTGAGATACATCTGATGAATCGCTGCCTGATTCATCATGACAAGGTACAGTGTTTTCCTAGAATGCCTATAAAACTTAATATGTGGGTCTTGGGTAGTTCACCCTGTTTCATGACTGAAAATTTAAAATAAAGTGAAGATAACAGTCCAACACGTTCTCCCCCCCCCCCTTTACAGATGTTAAACTTTGATTATTTTTAGCCTGGATGTGTTTATTTGCATCTCAGAAACAGATTATGTATGCATACTGCTCTGGGACATGTTTCTACGTGATAGGCAGTGGATTCATGTACAAAATTTATCTTAAATAGCTACTTGCTTCTCAAGACTAGCAATCTGTCACTTTTCTTCAGGATGAAATTAACATCAACACATGTGTTGTTTTTTTAATGCAAGACACCAATGAATGATTCTACTTAATCAGTTTACACACAGCTCTCTCTCTCTCTCTCTCTCTCTCTCTCTCTCTCTCTCTCTCTCTGCTATAATGGATTTATCCAAAATCTCATCTATCACATCTTGTCTATGGAAACTACAGTCTACCAGCTCCACCCTGTGGTGACATGGAAATATAGTCCATGCAGGTCAATTTAAGCCAAGTGTGGTCAAGACATTAGAGCTAAACTGTGCATAATGTTAATTTCATTGCAAACATGCCAGGCCTATTTGCTTTTGTAACATAGTATATGCACAAGGGCCCGATCTGGATTGGGACTGTAGTGGGAGAGTAGACTGTAAGTCTTTGCCCTCCTGTGGTCCCAATCTGGATTGCCCTCTCCTTCAGATTCCTTGTTTACAAGGCACTAATGGGAGTTGTTTTCTTTGCAAAATAGCATCCACGGGGTGGGGGGGGTGGGGGTGAGCCAGCTCAGGACCACAGCAGGGGCACAGCCCCCTACTCCTGCCAACTCCAAATCCAGATATATACCCACACACACCTCATTTACAAAGAAGATTAAGCAGGGTCTGTGATGTCAATCTGAATGTATGGGTAAGCTTCATGGCTGAGCAGGGAGGGATTTGAATCTAAGTCTCTCCAGTCTCTATGAATCTGCCTTTTACTGAGTTCATCTAGGTCACTATTTTCTATGCTGACTGGGCGTGGCTCTCCAGTGTTTCAGACAAGGTCCTGGAGATTCCAAGAATTGAACCTGGGACTTCTGTAGACAAAGCATGCACTCTGTCACTGAACTATTCTATTCCCATTGTCTGTTCTGACTAGCAGTGAGGGAAACGAGCAGCACAGAGAGAGAAAGATTGGAAGAAATGTGACAGCTGACATTCAGCCACATAAGAATCGGATAATATGTATTGTAAACACACATAGGCACACACTCAAGATATATGTTTTTATGTAGAACATTCTTAGGCAGATATAGAAGCAAGCAGAATTTTAATAACAAATTAAATCAACCAATTAGGTACAGTAAAAAGCAATAAACCAAATCAATTTAATTTTATGAAATTAATCAATAAATGCAGCAATCAAACCAGCCAGTGTTGAGGCTGCTGTTTTGCATTTCCTCTGCATTGGCAAGTACACCACATCACTTTTCCTAGTGGGAACACTTGTTTTAAAGCAGCAGGCAAGTTAGAAGTTGAATTTTGCCTAAATCACAGCAATCTTCAGGCAATGCAAAGATGTTTGCTACTATGTCTTTTTAGGCAATTGGGCAACCTCAACTCACTGTGCATTTAAGCTTGTGTATATATTTTAGTAATATATAGGGACCTTCTTCTTGGTATTTTTGTACGAGGGTTTGAAACATGAATGACGAATATGACTTTCTGACCCCCTCCCCCATTTTTATTTTCTTGAAGTGACTTTTCATGTGGCTTTTAAAACAGATCTGTCTTTGAGGTACAGTATCCCACAGGGGCAGGGCAGCATGCAGAGCCACCCCATAGGAGTGATACACAGCTGTCCCATTCCTCCCTGTGTGGTCTTCACACTGCCACCACACTGTTGGGTGTGCAGCACTGCAGCCAGCAGTTCATACCAACTTTCTGCACTTCTCCAGTCAGCATTCAGCAGCATCTTCTTCCTCAACCCCTACCCTACTTCCACACAACTCGACTCCTGCTTTTTCCAGAGAGCAGCCTGTTCACCGATGGCCTGGGAATAGTGAGCTTCTGGGTGCTTCTAGGGGAAGGATGGAAAGCTCTTACCCAAAAGTGTGAGTGGTTTGGTCCTGTACTGGCAGCAGCCTGGCACAGAGGCTGCTCAGCAAGGCTAGGAGTGTCATACCTACTTCAGTGGGAAAGCTTCACATGCTCCTGTGTATGTGCGGGGTGCAAAGGATTGCACCCTGTGTCTTTTAATCTAAGAACCATAATAGCAAATGGAGTAGGATTTCTTTTGGTACTTCGGCTTCCTTTCAGTGTGCTGATGTTTGGGATGTTTTCATCTGCCATCACCTCCATGGGTAGAACCCCCACTAGCTTTGCAGACCATGTACAGAAGCAATCACAACCAATTGTTCTTCCGTAGGATCTCCAGAGACTGCAGTTTCCCATTATCAGAAAGCCATCGAACTGAGCCCCAATCATCACGTGGCCATGGTGAATCTGGGCAGGCTTTACCGCTCATTGGGGCAGAACAAAGATGCGGAGACTTGGTACAAACGGTAAGGAAAGGCTGGATGTGGGAGGTCAGATTTCTTTCCCTCCCTGCATTCTCAAATCCTTTAATTAGAACTGAAAGTTTTGATGAAAAGACACTCCAAATGGATACCAGAAAAATACAAAGCCTTCTTTGAAGGAATTATAAAAATAACAAAGAATCTTTTGGTACCTTATGCAAGTGGTATAGTCTGCCACAGTTCTGTGTAAATCCTAAATGTACCTGAGATAATAAGCATAGTGACAGTTCACCACAGCTGTAATTGGTGACAGCAAGTTCCTCAATTCATTCACCTTATTATAACGCAACAGGAAACATTGTTTGATTCAAGCCAAAATGAATGGATCAGTTCTAACTCAGCAGTCTCACACTCTGAATAAATAAAGGTTGTCCTAGTGCTATATGCATTTCATTCTTGCAGTTGTATTTGTGTTTTGGTGACATTCAAGATACGATGGTAAGGACTACCAACAGTCTACACAGGTAGAGGGGGGAGTAGTGACATTTAGAATAGATGGAGGGGCAGGGAGGCAGTATGGAGAACTGTGGAGGGCATGAACGATAGACCCTGACTACTGAAATCCTTTGTCTTGTAGTGGTTTTTTTTTAAAGTTTCTTCCCCCCCCCCTGCATATATTTATATTTTATTAATATATTAAAACATAAAAAGAATACAGTACATGTTTCATAAAAGTTAGAGCAAGCGAGTTTATCCATTTCAGCATAATCCAAAACCTTCAACCACCAATCTTCCAGCGACGGTATCTCTGAATTCTTCTAATATTGTACGTATAAAATTCTTGCCACACTTATCATATATAAAAACAAAGTTTGAAATTTTTCGCCTACATGATCATCCCTCATACCCAACAAAAAGGTTTCCGGTTTCATTTGAACTTTAATCCTTAAAATCAACTGTATCTGTTTATGAATCTGAATCCAGTACTTCTTTGCTTGAGAACATGTCCACCACATATGATAAAAAGTTCCCTCTTGCTTTTTACATTTGAACCTTAATCTTTAAAATCAACTCTATGTGTTTATGAATCCGAGTCCAATACTTCTTTGCTTGGGGGGTGTTTTTGTTTGTTTGTTTGTTTAAGTTTCAGAACCTCCAGAAGACACATTTATGTCCCCCTTATTTGCTATCTCATTTCCATTGTTTTGTTTGTCATCCTTTTAGGGCATTGAAAGTAGCTCAGAAGGCTGAAATCCTGTCGCCTCTTGGAGCGCTGTATTACAACACAGGGCGCTATGAAGATGCGTTAAAGGTTTACAGGGAAGCTGCAGCACTTCAGCCATCTAATAAAGAGACCCGGCTGGCTCTAGTGAGTGTGGTGTGAACCAAACTGCATTGTACAGTGCTATTTAAATCTTAGCAAGGGCAGCTGACCTTCAGAAGGCTTGACAGGTGCAACACCTGACCATGTAACACCAGTTGACATATTTCAGGTTTGCACAATTGCTCGTGCTGACAGGTAGCTTTGGGAGAGGTGGTGGGGAAGAATATTATTGGGTAGCTGCAAAGTCCATAAAAACTGAGTCTGTCCTTCGAGAACAGAGTGTTCGGAATAGGCTGAGTGTGAAAGGGATACTTCCAAAAAAGATGTTGAGAAGTGACCTGGCCACAATTAGCAATGCTCTGGTGGTAACATCCAGGTTAAACTATTATAGCACTTTCTGTGGGGCTGCCTTTCTTAGGAAAGATCTATTGGTCCAGAATACAGCCACACGGCTGTTAACTGGGTATGCCTAGAAATGAACATGTCTTCTGTCATGAGTATCTTCTATGTTAAAGGCTAAAAACAAGCTGTTGCTAGGCTGGCCCACACAGGCGGGTCATACTAACTTGCTGTGATATCACAGAATGTTCACCAATATTCTGGCTTTGAGTGGGAAGATCAGGGCTCCTCATATTCAGTACTTCTTTTCATAGGCTCAAGTCTTAGCAATGATGGGACAAACCAAGGAAGCAGAACAAATGACCAATCATATTGTGACCACCGAGGCAGAGTGCCTGGAGTGCTACCGTCTTCTCTCGGCTATCTATAGCAAGCAGGAGAACTACAACAAGGTACTCTGGTTAGAAAGCTTTCAATTCAAGCATTTGCTTAGGGGAGCAGACTATGCACAAATAGCTTGAAAAAAAGTTTTGGAAGGATATATAGGCTTGAGGTCAGCCCAGTGACTCATGGTGCATACGTGTGTTATAGCTGATGGCCTTTGTCAGTTGTTTCTGCCTTATGTAGATGGCAAACATTAAGCTCTGATATTTTTACAGTGCTGAACACACACGCCATTCCCTGTTGCCATCCCTGGTCTCTATCAGAGACCCATCTTTCCTACCTATCCATTGGTACACCATTCTGTAGGTACATTGAAGATCTGCTAAAAGGAAGAATGCCTCTTTACAGTACAACAGAATTATTAAGAGGGTTTTTTTGTTACTGGTATGTTTAATCACATATCATAACTAAAAGTGTCATGTCAAGTTGTTGTTGTTTTTAAACATACTGCTAAAATGTAACATTTGCAGCCAAAACAAATTACTAAGTAATTTGCAATTAGGATGATTTTAAAATACAGATTTTTGGAATTCCTAAGAATTTTGAAAGGCTTTTTTCCTTAGTGATAAAAGTGAGCGGGCAGGAACCAAGAGGCATGGAGTAGTGGTAAAATATTATGAAAGTCCAGCAAAATTTTCAGTTATGTTCACTGCTAACTTTAGGATTGGTTCCGTATGCTATATGACAGCAAACCCAGGTTTGTAACCAATGCGTACATGACAGAAACCTGCAAGCCAATTCCGGCTCTCTGGTAAGACAGTATATGTATGATATAAATTTGTCTTATTTATATGCTATGTTTTAGATGCACACGTATAAAAATATTGGCTGTATATCTAAAACACACAGAATCTGCACATTGAATCAGCCCTAGAATAATCATCAAACTATGATAGTTCAGCAAACAGCCTGTTGTCATCATTGTCCATATGTTTTGTCTGCATCCAGGCACTTGAAGCCATAGACAAAGCTCTACAGCTGAAACCAAAGGACCCTAAAGTTATATCAGAGCTCTTCTTCACTAAAGGAAACCAGCTAAGGGAACAAAATCACCTGGACAAAGCATTTCAGGTAAAAATACAAAATGACAAACCATGAGACTATTTTTTTTACATACAAAAATAACTCATTTCATTAAAACCTACACTTCAAATTTCTCTTTATGCATTCAAATTAGCACTTATACAGCACAATCCTGAGTAGATATCCGCCCACTGGATCCTATCCCTGTTCTGGGCCGTGCTGGCACAGCCCGGAGGTCTACTCAGGGAAAGGGTACGTTCGTCGCCTTCCCCTGGTGTAAACCAGGGAAGGATTTCCACCAGCTAAATAGCTGGTGGAAGTAGGAGGAGGTCGTGTAACGGCCAAGCCGGGGATATGGCAGACGCCATCCCCGCCCCCTCCCGGGCCGGCTCGGCCAACGGCCCCCCTCCCTTGCCACCTGGATTGCCCATGCGGCCGCCGGCGGGAGTCTTACCTTCCTCCGGCGGTCGCATGGATGTCCCAGTGGCGGAGTGAGGGCGGCCTTACTCGCAAGTCATCGTGAACGTGCTTTACGGCACGTTTGCGACCACTTCCAGCGGTGGAACGCTTGTTCCGCCGCCGTTTACTTGCGCAGGATTGCGCTCGTAGTTATGGAATGGATATTAAAGTAATGGGGTGCCTAATGGAGTGGACCATATGGAAATTACTTGGTTTGGTGTACTGGAATTATGGCTATCTTTAAATGACCAAGGGAGTGTAACACAGAGAGGCAGATAACTTGTGAATCTTACCTATATCTCAACTCAGACATCACACCAAACTATGGTTTCTGCTAACCATAGTTTAGAATTTGTACTTTGGCTTGAGCTTCCAAACATACAACAGGCAGATCATGTTTTAGAACTGTTTTCTTCTTTGTTGTCCAGCTTCTCAGTACTCAGCTTCATACATTCACTTCTGTCTCCATAGTATAGCAACCTCTTATAGAAGAGCAACAGTCGTAACTGATCTGGCAATGGTTTGTGAATTCAGACATCACAGTAAACCACAGTCAGTGTATCTGTGGTTTGCAAACCAGGTTTCCTCCAACCATGGTTTGATATTTTGGATTGGCAGCCCTCATAAGCCATGATTTGTAAGTTGGTATAGGTGCAGGCATAACGACATACCATGATTGATTGTTATGTTGGAATTGCTGTGTATACTGTGTGGACTTGTTTCTGTGCTTGTTCAGCTGTTTCAGTCACCATAATCAAAGTTCTGGTCCCAGATTTGGACCCACCATTTGGACATGTCATAGCAAAGTGATTTCAACCCAAACATGAGCTCTGGGAAAGGGCGTCATTTAAATTGGATTAACTTGTGTTTTGAAACTATAGAATAAAAGACTGGAAGAGACCCAGTTGTCATGCAGTCTTGCTTCCTATGTTGAGTCAGGACCCTTCAGGACTATCCTTTATTATTAGCCTATGTATGTAGTACATACTACAGAGTGACACTAATAGAAGGCAGGAACGTACCCTGTAATAGCGGAAGTTGCAAGGCAAATAAGTTGGCAAATAAGTTCAAGCAACCATATAAGTGGAACTGTATGGTGCAAGAAACTTGTCACTACCACCACACAAATGCAGAAATGTTGCCGGGGGGGGGGGGCGGGAAGCCCCTAGGCGACAAGCGAGGGGGTGACAAGGCGGGGGGGGGGGGTGATAACCACATCGTTTTGGTGGCGGGAACAGTGGGCAGCAGCATCAGAGACGGCGCTGGGTTTGGCCCATCCTCCTGCTCTGCGTCTCCGAAGGGATTTGCTGTGGCGGCAGTGACGTCACTTCTGGTGGTGACGTCACGGGGGAGTGGCATCACGACACCTCTGCATAAATGCTATGACCAGGGTGACCTATGAAGCAGACTAGGGGTGGGAGGATTTTATCCTTCCTGGGAATACACAGATCATTGTGATATTAGAGTACAGATGAGTTGTACTAGATGTGAAAGAGTGGGAAGGAGAAGTAAATGTGTGGCTGCTGTTTCAGTAGCAACAACATGTTTATCAAAATATCTAGTTTTTTCCCTTAGACTCCCTCAGCATGACTGTGTCATCTATCAGTGAGTCCTCTCCAAGAAACTTGATTTGCTTCCCTCACATAACCCGACCTCCAGCTTTTGCAGGAAATAGCTTTTCAAAGCCCTTGCAAAACTGGACCCTTCCATTGTGTACATATAAGACCCTGAAGCTCTGTGGAAAAATACTGTTGACTTAAGGAGATTTTAGAGAGGCATATCCCTAACATTCCTCTGCACTTAAATTTCTATGGTGGACACAAATGTTCTCATTTTTTTTAATTTGTAAACATTCATTTAGAGCTATAAAGTGGCTGTAGACTTCAACCCAGAGCAAGCACAAGCCTGGATGAACATGGGCGGAATTGAGCATATCAAGGTAAGATGAGTTATTTGATTTGCATTATTGCTGACTTTGGTCCTTTGCTTAGAAGCAAAGGAGGGACAGAAAGCCCCTCAGAGAGAGGTGACCAGCATTTAAGAAAGAGGTCATAGGTGGGAACAGCAGCCATTGGTGGATAGTCGGTTGCTCCAAGGAAGGAAGGAAGGAAGGAAGGAAGGAAGGAAGATCAATCCATTGTAGCCATGTTGGTCCCATACACCAAATGAGACAATCTCTTCTTTTTGGACCAGTGAAAAACATTTGCAGACAACCACGTTAGATCAGCACAACAAAATGCCCTGATGCAGAAACAGATGGATTTGTCATTCTTTTAGTCACAGATGCTCTTTCTGTGTAGTTCCAAAGCTTATATACCACATTTTGAAAACCAGTTGACCCAGCTCTAAGGAAGCAAAGTGTCCTGGGGGATGCTGCTGAAAGGTTCACAAAAACAGGGTAGTGTTTGTGAGCCAAGCTGGAGAACAGAATAATAATGCTCTACATTTGTATAGCACTTTAGGCTGCTTAAAGCATGTTACATACGTTATCTTGGAATTCTTACAAAAAAAAAACCCATTAAGGTAAGTCACTGTTATTAAGCCATTCACCTCCAAATTGCAGATGGGGGACTGAGGTTGACAAAACAGTGATTTCCTTAAGGCCACCTACAGTGCAATTGTATTCATACCTGCTCAGAAATAAGCCCCCTTGCATTTAATGGAACTTACTCCCAGGTAAGTGTATACAGTCAGCCCGCATCTTACGCGTGACTGACTTGCGTAAATTCAAGTATACATGCTCGGCCCTCCCCCCCCAAAAGACATAGAAAAACAATAATTAATAGTGCAGGCAACTCCGCCCTCCATTCCACTTGCTCTGTTTATGCCCTGGAGCGAGCCTGAAATGGGTGGACTGATATTTGTACTGCGGATGTTTCTTGTACTGTGCTTTTAGTTCTTAAAGAGACCGTATGCATTTGTTGTATTTAAGGGAGTTTCGGCTAAACGCAGTTTTGGTTTTACACACCAACCTCGAAATGTAACCCTCGTGTAAGATGCAGGCTGACTATATAGGATTTCTGCCTTAGTGACTTTGTGGCAGAAATAAGATTGGAATCTGATTCATAGCTCAATCTCTTAGCTGCTATACTCCAGTCATAGCACAGTTATGCGGTGGTTCTATCAACATGGTGCAGTGGTTAAAGTGTTGGACTAAGGCTGGGGGGGTACCGAAGTTCAAATCCCTGATCTCAAAAAAGCTCCTGGAATTATCTTGAACCAATCACTAACTCTTAGCCCAATCTATCCCACAGGGTTGTTGTGAGAATAACATGCAAGGGGGAGAACCATGTACCGGTATCTCCTTTGAGGAATGGCAGGTTAAAAAATACAGTGAATAAAAAAAAATAGATGGGAGGCTCTGAAGAAGCAGTGATATGGGTGTTCTAGAAACCTACCACTTAAGAGGGATTTATAGTACAGGGCTTTTAGCCAGTGGTATTTCAGCAACTGACATGTTGATCCCACCCACCTTTTTTGCAGGGCAACTACATCACTGCGCGTGGATATTATGAGAAAGCTTTACAGCTGGTTCCAAACAGCAAGCTACTGAAAGAGAATTTGGCCAAGCTCGATCGCTTAGAGAAACGGCTACACGACGTTCAAGAGAGAGGATAATGGGAACAACCAAATGAGTGTATGGCTCCTAGAGAAGCAAGAACGCTGTGGAAGCCCCCATTTCCCCACAAGACAGAAGTGAACTGAAAGGAGTTATGGTGGTGACCTAGAACAAGAAGGGCATACCTGGGAACCACACTTGGGTCACAAAAGCTACGGGAGGCCTGCTGTTGTGTGTGCCGTAGTGTGCCGTAGAATGAGTGAAAACTTAATTTTAATCCAGATTTAAGTTTAGGTTTGCCTCATACTACTACCATTTGTGTTGAAAGTGAGAAAAGTGCATATAATGCCCAGATCTCTCACTCATTAAAAACGTCAGTGCTGAGATGACTATGTGAAGTAAAGTGGTCCACCTGTTACAGCAAGGCCTGGAGAAGGCGGCCTTATTATTCAGTTTTGCTAAAAGGAGCCCTTTACCTTTGAGACAATATCAGACAAAGAATATCCAGACCAGGGCCCTGACTAGCTAAAAAGATTGTGGCACCAGCCAACAAGGAAAAGAGGGAAAAGGTGGCGGTGGCTCTTGCTGAGAGAAGTAGCAGCCATCTTCTGTGTAGAGGTTAGGCCCTTACAAGGTCTCTAGTAGTAGTTCCTGAGAAGTAATTGTCATCCAAGGAGGAGGCTGGTGCAGCTAGTTCTCAGTTGAATGGGTTGATTTTGAGGAAGAGGAATCATGCATAAGTTATTTTTGTGATAGTTTACATTCAGGGTATCTGAGTTAAGTGCCAAGACGATAAGAAAGTTACGTCTAACTAGCGACAAAGTTTTTTGGACTGATTGGTGTGTGAGTGGAGTGGAGGGGGGGAGTGGGTGAAGAAAGCAATGTTTTGAGACACCTGTTTTTTCATGTGGAGATTCTACTCCCCCTTCTCTTGTTGATAAAGAATATCAGACATATGAAAATACAGTAGATGAGAAGAAAGTTCCTATCACAGGGATTGGGTGTTGGAATGTTATTTATTTAAAATAATACATGTGAACTGGACTGCTGAGCTCCTGAGGAAGGGAAGCCCCAGGCCTGTACTAATCATCACAAGGTGGCTGCACTCAAGAAACAGCCAGCAATGCTTTCCCAGCCTACAGAGCTCCGTAATCCAACTTGTTCCTACTGCTTGCTAGAAATTGCTCTCACTGAGGAATGCTTCTGATATGTAGATTGATTCTGGTAAACAAGTATATGCAGATTACTGTTTACCAACTGATAACGTAGCAGCCTAGCCAGTCTTCAGAAAAAATGATTACCATGCCTCCACACCTGAGCAGAGAGCTGGGGAATAATAAATGTTCCATTTCATGTGGCAGGACAGCACACGAGACGTTGCCATTTGGTAATTGGTTGTCCCTTTCAAATGACACTTTCAGAAGTTTCAGGGGGAACTGATGTAAAATTGAAATGCCTCAAATCATTTGCAAGTGACAAAACTTGTATGGACATTAGGAGCCTTGTTGAGAAAAATATAACGTTTACCTTGAGTGGCCTTAATGGTTAAAGAGCCAGTGTGGTCCAGTGGACTTAGAGCTGGGAGACCTGGGTTCAAGTCCCACTTCTGCAGTGGGTTCGGGTACGTCGTGGGTATAGTAGTTACATATTTCATATTATTGTTTAGGGACAGATACAGTAAGATTGTAAGTCGCTCGACAGGTTGAAATGCTGTATAAAGAAGAGATGGTGGAGCAGGGACGGGCTTAAATATTATATGAGAAATAGCCCTGCTTTTGCCTAAATTCATGATAGCACCCTGACCTTTTCAGAACTTTCAAAATAAAATAAAAACTAGCATTTCAGCAGTTAAACTTTGGCCTTGGTCTCAGTTAAAGTTAGTTATACAACCCATTATATCATCTGTATATCTTTTAGCTTGTCGTACAGTTTATGGCACAGTGTAAGTCTACAGAATATAATCAGTGATCCCTATAAACGTATTGTAGCAAACAGAGCACAATCCACGAGGAAGTTCTGCTGAGGAAACCACATTCCTCGTGGATTGTGATATGAACGGCAATCCAACTCAAGTTAGACATACAGTATTTTAGACATGACACTCAAAATGCGTTTGATGACCCAATTCTATCTCTCCCCCCCCGCCAGTGCAGCTGCGCCAAAAAAGGCACGCCCCGTATACAGTGGGGGGAGTGGAGTGGGAGGCTTCAGAAGGGAAAGAGGACTTTCCTTTCCTTAAGCCTCCTGCCTAACAATGGATCTCCTTGGACCAGCGCCAGCTCTTTAGTTGGTGCAAGTCCAAGGAGAGAAAGGGGGCGGCGAGGCTACAGAAATGGAGGATACGATCTGGTGCATGCCATCGCTATCCTATCCTCCCCCGGTGTAGGACTCTTCAGCGTAGACCGCGCGGCCCACACTAAATTTTATCCAGGGAAGGCCCTGGCTGGAGGTCTACTCAGGGGAAGCGGACGTTTGTCCACTTACCCCAGGTAAACCCCCAGTTGCAGCAGTGGGACTACTCGGTCTCTGCTGGCTCTTTAGCCAGCAGAGAATCAAGCAGCTCCGTGTTGGCTGCAAGGGCCTGGGAGAGGGGATAGGTAGGATATGGTGTCCAACAAGGATGTGAGTTCCACCCCCTTTCAGGCCCAATTCGCCCTCCCCCCCACCTTTATGCTCCCTTCCCCCAGGACCTGCGCTGCTCGAAGTGGGACTTATCCGCTCCACGGTGCTGGGTCCTCTGCTGCTCGGTGGGCAGGCGGCACAGGCCTTGGCACCGGCACCGCCTACTCCTGAGTCCAGTTCAAGTTTATTAGGTTACTCCTGAGTCATCGCAAATGTGCCTTGTGGCACGTTTGCAACATTCAGTGCCAGCGCTCCGCAAGCATAGGACTGCGCCATAGATTTGTAAAACTAGGTAAACGTATTTATTTATAATACTGCATATCAGGTGCGCATAGCCACAATATGGACGTTGAATTAATTCTTATTTTTTTGTAAGCTAAGGAAAAGAAATGTATTTTTTTTAAAAAGGTTTCTGGAAAGTTTGTGGTGAGATGATACAAGCTTTCTGCCGTGACAGTGATAATGGTTGATCAAAACCACCTTGTCTCTTTCCCAGAAGGGAAAAAAAGAGTTATCGATCATTTGCACGTATTAATTCATCCAAATATATGCAAATTTACCTTTGCTTTGTAGTAAGGGGTGGGAATTGGGGAACAGAATGTCTAAATGAACTGGATAAACCAGGTTGTTTTAAAACCGGCCAAAGCAGCAGTCCTAGATTTTAACAAATGTGTATACTTGGGGATAATCAGAGATACATTTTAGGATCCAATGCAGCTGCAGAAAATACAGCTTAAAATAAGCAGTGCACCAGAACACTCATAGGAATATGACTTGATTTTAAAGCCTAATGTGGGCTTTCCATTTCACCTTCTCTACTTTGGCTTTTGTAAATTTGGCTTGGAAGGGTTTGCGGGGGGGGGGGGGAGGGATTTTCACTTTTTCCAGTCTACTTGCAGCTGCTTTTAATAGATCATCTAAGCCCCAGGATTAATAGATCTAAGCCCCAGTTGGGGTCTTGTACTGCTAGAACTAATGTTCTAACTGCGCCAGGCTCTTTGCGGTGGCTCAAAAGCTGGGCTGCTGTTGCACGCTCCAGGCTACTGTCACGAATGCGCAGTAGCGCAGCACGTGCAGCAGCAGCTCCAGAAGCCTCTGACAGTGCAGGTAAGTTGGCGGTGGAGGTATGTAGGGTGGGGAGGGGAAGGGCAGGGGAGGGTGAAGGGAGGGGATGGAGAGCCAGGATGGTGTAGTGGTTCGGGTGTTGGATTTAGACCTGGAAGATCCAGATTCAAATCCCTGCTCAGCCACAAAGCTTCCTGGGTGACCTTGGGCCAGTCACTATCTCTCAGCCTCACCTACCTCGCAGGGTTGTTGTGAGGACGAAAGGAGGGAAGGAACCATGTACACCACCCTGAGCTCCTTGGAGGAAGGGTGGTATAAAAATGTGCTAAATAAATAAATAAAATAATCTCGGTGGCACCGGAAGTTCCTATCCCCTTTCCCAGGCTACCCAGCCCCTTTTCTCTCCTTCGACATACACCAGCAAAATGGCTGGGGTAGTTCCAAAGAGACTCATAGGCGATCAGGCTGCCTACTGGGGGTAAGCATTTTTACTTAACTCCTGCTGGCTGGCTGTTTGCCCTCCCCCTCCCCAATTGGGTGTAGCGTGTCCCCTTGCCAGCACAGCTGCATCAGCAGTAATGCTGGGAGATAGGATTGGGCAGTCAATGAGCCCAATTTCAAGTCATGCATATACCCCAAATGCACAATCTTTTGTTCAGACTACAGGGAATAGTCAACACGAGTGGATGTCATCCTCTCCTCCCCCCCCCCCATGTAGAATTAACTTCCTGTTGGATCTGCCACCCAGCCACCATTGTGGCATGCAGCTATTCTGCATCTTGAAAATGAACAAAAGTGGGATCAGACCCATGGGCCAGATTTGGCTATGCAAATTTACCCAAAGTACCAGTATATAGTTTGCTTGAAGAAATGGGATGGGAATTCTTTGGGTCCTACCTTTTTGACCTCTTCCGTCTCTACTGCAGTTTATAGCCTAGAAACCCATACCAGCAAATGCAATAATAAATTATTAGCAGGCAAGTGGTTGCAGTTTTACCAAGACTGTCATTCACTTAACATACGTACAAAAAGCATGCATGTAATTTTTTAATCACAGGAATGGTCCCATTGACTGACTCAAGCCCTTTGCTAGATGAATCAGGGCTGTCATGGCAAAAGACTCACTCTTAAGTGTCAATTGGTCTAAGTACATTATAATGGGTTCCTTGCCCAATTTTATTGCACTAATGGAGCAAAGTAATTGATAATAAAATTGATTTTTTTCCCTAATCAATATTAGGAAATGATTCCCCTTTAAAGTTTTAAAGCTAATTTTAACTATAACTTCATTGGTTCCTTTTCAGCCATAGCTGGCGCAGTATGTATTACGAGTGCATCTTTTCCTTTAAAAAAGAGTTGTTAGGTGGGTCTCAGTTAACTCTGTTTTCCTAGTTCCTACTTGTATCTATTTCCCTAGATCCAATCAAATCACTAGAGTGGCAAAATTGGCAAGGATTGCCAGCTGCCACCCAGTCCCCTTTGCTTGTCCAAAGAAAAATGTTATTGTGCGATTTTTCAAAGTAATATTCTTCAAGTGATGGGGATGGCATTGCTATGGAAAAGTGAGTCACCATGTACATTTTTTTTCCAAAGAATTACACAATTTCTTGTATTGAATACCTTACTAGACACCTCTCCTTTCACATACTAAACAAAGATGATTAGAAGTACAACTTTCAAAACATTTTCAGTACTGCACCAAGTATTTGAGGAGGGGAACAGAAGTGTGTTGCCTACCTCTTGTGGACACTGTTCAAGTATTCAATAGAGTCCCATGACAGTCACACCAAGACTTACCTGTGGCTGTTGCAGCCACCCTGGTCGTTCATCTGGGGGTGGCTTTGGCTCAGGTACAGTCTTGCAGTGGTCTGAAAACCTGCAAAACCAGTTTGGTCAGAGACCATGGTGGGGACACAGAAATGGGTGTGGAAATGGCAGGCAAGGAGGACTCTCCAAGCCCATCTCTGGAAAGCCATCTTCTGTACACAGCGTGTAACTCAGCAAAGCATTGAAGCACCTGCCAAAGTCTTTGTGCACACACATGGGCACTTGTTTGCCACTGCACTGTGCATTTGGCTAATTGCTCACCTGCTTTTCATCTGTAAAAATGTAGCCCTAAAAGGGTTCTTCTCTTGCCTTAGGGGACTTGTGCAATCGTTTTTAAAGTTAGCAGCCCGCTTCCATGTCCGCTTAATAACAAGCAGCAACAAGAAAACGCGCTTTGGCTGTTAATGGTGTTTGAAAAGTGTCAAAGTTGCTGATGGTAATCTGTGAAAATATGTGTGCTGAACTTCCGTGTGACATTTGTATGCTTTTGTTGAAAACTCTTTTCTTTTGAGAACTCCTTGGGTCGTGATCTGTGGCTTCTATGAACATGCAGAAATCTCTTTGCCAAAATGGGATGCCGTTAATCTACTTCACTGAGCAGAAGTTAATTACATAATTGTAGTGTTTATCTTTGTCTTCATCACTTTTGCCTTTCTCATTTTAAACTATCTGTCATTTTTGTTAAATTATATGCACAATTTAGCAGTGGGATGTATATCATTGATAACAGGATTTTGAAAGGTCCTTTATTTTCATTGTCAAAATATGGATGAATTTTGCCTATAGAAGTTATGATCAAAAAGTTTTTCCACAAAGGAAATGTATATAAATGTCTATTTTATATAAAAAATGACCATGTGTCTGACTGCTTTTTCATTAGCCTGTAGAGTGGTACAGTTGAATCTTTCATTGCAGTGAGAGAGCGAGAGAGTTCAGTTGGTTTATTTATTTGTGTTATTCAAAACAATGTTTTATTCAAAAAATGGTATCTGGCTTTTAGATCACAGTTGACAGAGCAGCTTAAAACAAATCACAAAACAAGATAAAATATAATTACCAACATTAGCATTCCAATAAGATGTAAAAACTCAAAGAAATAAAACAGGAGGAAATATTTTTTTAAATTGTTTTAAGTCATAAGAACATAAGAAGAGCCCTGCTGGATCAGGCCAAAGACCCATCTAGTCCGTCTAGTCCAGGTTCCTGTATCACACAGTGGACCCACCAGATGCCTCGGGGAGCACAAGACAACAAGATACTTGTATCCTGTCGCCACTCCCTTGCACCTGGCACAAAGAAAACCTACTCCTACAACCAGGAGGTTGCTTATCCCCATCATGGCTTGTAAGCTCTGATGGACTTTTCCTCCATAAATCTGTCCAATCCCCTTTTAAAGGCATCCAGGCCAGGTGCCATCACCACCTCCTGTGGCAAGGAGTTCCACAGATGAATTACACGCTGGGTAAAGAAATATTTTATCTTGTCTGTTTTAATACTCCCTCCACTCAATTTGAGTGGATGTCCCCTAGTTCTAGTGTTGTGTGAGAGGGAAAAGAACTTCTCTCTATCCACTCTCTCCATCCCATGCATAATTTTATACATCTCAATCATGTCCCCCCTCAACCGCCTTTTTTCTAGACTGAAGAGCCCCAAATGCTGTAGCCTTTCCTCATAAGGGAGATGCCCCAGCCCACTAATCATTTCCTAGCAACCTGTAGGCTAAGAACCTGCAAAAAAAAAAATATGTATTTCTTATACAGGCCAACTTTGCCTCACAGGTGTGAGACTCTGAGAAGATTGTCCCTAAAGATATTTCATCTCACAGGGAACAACACATGAGAGAACATGTTAAAAAGTTCAGGTACATGCATTTTACAGCATGCTTGAAACTTTGGTTTGCTTTTACAGTGAGCCATCAAGACAAGGCCAGGGATGGGGGAAATCACTGTGAATGGAAGTGACTACGCAGCATATTATTGGGGCAGGGCAGTGACTGAAATTTACTAAGCCTCCTTGAACTGAGGACTGTTATGCTGCCAATGACCTTATGTGTCCTTACTGAACCAATGTACTACTACTCCGTAGCATTCAGGATCTTCAATGTAGAACATAAGAACATAAGAAGAGCCCTGCTGGATCAGGCCAAAAGCCCATCTAGTCCAGCTTCCTGTATCACGCAGTGGCCCCACCAGATGCCTCAGGGAGCACAAGACAACAAGATAACTTGTTTCCCGTTGACACTCCCTTGCACCTGGCACAGAGAAAACCCACTTCTAAAAAACCAGGAGGTTGCTTAGCTTGTAACCTGTGATGGTCTTTTCCTCCATGAATCTGTCCAAACCCCTTTTAAAGGCATCCAGGCCAGGTGCCATCACCACATCCTGTGGCAAGGAGTTCCACAGATGAATTACACGCTGGGTAAAGAAATATTTTTTTTTGTCTGTTCTAACTCTCCCTCTACTCAATTTTAGTGCATGTCCCCTGGTTCTGGTGTTGTGCGAGAGGGAGAAGAATTTCCCTCTATCCACTCTCTCCATCCCATGCATAATTTTATACGTCTCAATCATGTCCCCCCTCAGGCGCCTTTTTTCTAGACTGAAAAGCCCCAGACACTGTAGCCTTTCCTCATAAGGGAGGTGCTCCAACTGAGAATAACTCCCCTTCTCCCCATCTTGCATTGGGTGGGTCCCCGAGGTACTATTTTCCCCACTTTGTATTTGACACTGTTGGGGGAAGCAGCCACCTAGAAGTACTGTTGGTAGTTTGGGGACTGTGGCCTAAAATCTGTACTCTTCTGTTCTTTATTTTAGAGAAACTTCTCAGCAGAAAAGTTCTTAAAGAGCATGCCACCGCTTTCCCTCCTTAGGACAGAATAGGGTTGCCATGGTTTATTTTTCTTGCAGAAATGGTGTTGCTTTAAGAGGTGTGCGACAGGCACAAATCCAACAGCTGCAACATTCTCTTTCAAGAAATGCCAAACATGCTGCATGTGTTGCACCAGTGGAATTTCTGCCTGCTTTCAGCAGATGTTAAACCATGAGATCCTTGTCAGAAAACACTGAAAGTCTGATAGCTTTCATTCACATTGCTAGCCCATATAATGGAGACAAGCTTGAAAGCTGATTTGAATGTAGGATTACTGGTAGCACTGGACTAACAGCCTCAACTCTTAAGGATAAATATGTTGTAGAGAGAATTTTGGCAGGTGCAGCTTGTCACGACACGGCTAAGAAAAACTGGACCTGCTGAATTGGCCTATTATGTACAACATATTAAAAGATAGAAGGCCCTGCCCCTCTTTGCAACTGGTAAACCTATGTGCCTCATAAATTCTAAACAAAATACATGAATTAGCATCTGGCTAAAGGTTAATTCACTGCAAGGGAACAGATCTGATTCAGACAGTAGTGGGTGGTATCTAGGCTGAGCTGCCCCCGCCACAACACTGAAGTTATTTCTGTAGCGCCTGAGAGCTCTAAAAGTGAAGACTGGTTTTATATCCAATGAATCATAATGTCTTTTGCCAAAGAATCATAGGAATTGTCATTTTTGCAGTGCTTGGAATTCTCAGTTAGAAAGCCCCGGCTCCCTCTCCAAACTAGAATTCTTCTGCAAGGAGGAAAATAACTATTAACAGTTTAACAACCCAATCCTAACTTTCCAGCGCAGATGTAGTCATGCCAATGGGGCATACACTGCATCCTGCAGTGAGAGGACAGTCACAGAGGTCTGCAGATTTGCAGCTGCATCGGTGCTGGAAAGTGGGTTAGGATTGGGCTGTCAGTCTGTAGTCCCGAGCTAGCTTATTTTTACTAGCAGCACAATCTTATGCATGTCTACTCAGAAGTAAGTTCTAATGAGTCAGTTGGTACTTAGGTTAAGGGTATGTAGGATTGCAGTCTAAGAAAGGGATTTTAATAT
Source organism: Plestiodon gilberti rubricaudatus (assembly GCA_026170595.1). Classification (NCBI taxonomy): domain Eukaryota; kingdom Metazoa; phylum Chordata; class Lepidosauria; order Squamata; family Scincidae; genus Plestiodon; species Plestiodon gilberti. The sequence continues at coordinate 117,046,518 of JANXHW010000005.1, forward strand.
TTAAGAAAGGGATTTAATAATAATAAGCCGCCTTAGGCATTTGCCTCGGCATAGGATAAGGCGGGATATAAATTTTTTAAATTAAATAAATAAATAAATATGATAAATTTGGTAATTTTTGTGTTGGTAATTTCCCCCATGGGGAAATTGTCATGGGACAAGTGCATTAGGTTATAGTGAAGCCATTTTAAAGCCTAAATTTGGTTCTCCCCTCTTGCTGAATAGGAGGGAGGTGGCAGCGGTTTGGGGGGAGGCAACAGCAGCAGACTCTGGGCGGTGGATTTGGGGTGACTTTCACCCTGAGTCTGCCGCTGATGCAACCTGCTTCCAGTGACTGCATGGACTCCATCTGAATACCAGTGGGTGGGGAGACCAGCAGACAGCGAGGGAGGGTGGTTGCCTTCATGCTCCTGTGGGATTCCTTGAAGCATCTTTCTTGTTGGTCACCGTGAGCAACGGGATGCAGGCCTGGATGCCCTTTGATCGCATCTAGCAAGGCTGCTCTTGTGATATCTCTTTCCTGTAGTCAGTGGTCAAGAACAAATACGGCTGCAAATACCCTTAATTAACTTTCCTCCAGTGTCTGTGAACACTCGCTGTTGACTTCTTATAGGCTCATTGTTATTCTTGAGGCACAATAGCCCTGCTAGGAAATCGACTCAGTTGTGGAAATCAAACTTTTCTATTTTTAATAAAACATGCGTTAGCAATATAGGTCACTAGACAATTGAGCTAGGATTGAATTAGTTTTGTTGCTTGCAGCTGTTTGTAGTGCATATTTTATAGATCGATAGTGTTGTGATTTGAATAAGCGAAAGGGCTGGGCAAATAATACAGTTAGGATAGGAATGTGTTGTTTAACAGGCAGGTAAGGTCCAAGGGGAACTCTGTAGTCACAATGAGCTGAAGTTGGCCTTTCCTCCATTAACGGTCCATATTCATAAAACATTCCTTATGTATTGATTAAAACTGAACAAATGGCTGATTCAGGATCAGGCAGCTATGTGGACTGCAAAGTTTGCCACACTGGTTCTGTGCTGTTCCCCACCAGTCACGTGGATTATTGCAGATGCCTGTTGTGAACTGCAAGGTCTGGACATCAAAGGATGAAACAGCATGTCGCATCCCCTCCTGGGTGAGTCAGCCCCCAGGGGGGAAGCGGCGCATCAAATGTGTTGGGGCTCATCATACCTTGTCCAAGTTGTTCACTTAGGATGAGGTCTCTCAGAAGAATGCACAGCCCCTGCTGATCCAGCACGGGCAGGGGGAGCTCCTCCAGGGGTCCCCGGGCTTCTCCTCCTCATTGGGAATGGCCCAGCAGGGGCAGTGAATCTGGCCACAGGGGGTCTTCACTTCCTGGGGACGAGCGGACCTCAAGACTCTGCCAATGGGTGAGAGCTTTATCGGCTGTGTGTGTGTGTGTGTGTCTCCGTCTCTCCTCGCTCAGGCCATGGAGTGAGGGTAGGGATTGCGACCTCATGCTGCTAAAAGCAGGTGGCATTACCCCTGGCTTCGGGCTGTTCTAGCTCCGGTATTCCTCTGCTTTGCTGGTTCCTTAGGCAATTCTTAGGTTCTCCTTCATGACCTCCGCCCTCCCTCTTCCCGCCAGCTGCTCGCCCTTAACTCTAAGTGTGCTTTCCTGGGCCCTGATCCTTCTAGAGCTTCTTCCCCCGGGACTGATCCTGGTGGTACTTCACAGTCCGCAGGTGTGGCCTCTGAAGGCACTCTCAGTTTTGGGCGATGTCTTGGGACCGCGGGGCTGGGTGTTGATGGGTGAGTGCTGGCAGGGGATCACACAGCAGTATCTTGAGAATTGAAGAGTACTAATCCAAAAGTATTATACAGTGTACCAACCCACAGTAAACATAATATAAGTACTTATTTTGAAATAAGTAATACAGTATATGTTGAAGCAATACAACACCCATTGTATATTACATTTGATATTTATATCTGAAACACACAAACTGCCATAATAGTTACCTAAATTTTTAATTTTAAAACAATTTTTTTAATTCATGTTTGCTTTTCCTTTTAAAAAAATCCTTGTGCAAAGATGTCTTTTTACCAAAGGTCCAGATGAAAATATGAGCCTACCTTATTCTGAGCCAGACCCTGGGTCCATCTTGCACCCGTCTCCAGCCAACACTCATTAGGCAGGCAACACTCATTAATGCCTGCAATGCTTGGATGAAAGAGCAGGGCAAATGCACAAAGAGGTGGGCGAAGGTGCGTAACCTGTGCATGTTAATCAGGTTTTACTTGTGGGATTGGATACGGGAGGGGGGGGATCACCTAATGTGTTGTCTAAAAGCCAAGTTCTTTCTTACTGATCAGTTGGGGGGCAGAAGAAGAAGGGCCAACAATCAAATAGCAGCAAAAGGCAAAACATGGCTACTGTCTTTGAATGACTCAGCAGTCCCTTCAGGATACATTTCTTAGGCCACAGTCCTATACAGTACACACTTAATAAGAACATAAGAGGAGCCCTGCTGGATCAGGCCAAAAGCCCATCTAGTCCAGCTTCCTGTATCACACAGTGGCCCCACCAGATGCCTCAGGGAGCACAAAACAACAAGATAACCTGTTTCCCGTGGTCACTCCCTTGCACCTGGCACAGAGAAAACCCACTTCTAAAACCAGGAGGTTGCTTATGGCTTGTAACCTGTGATGGTCTTTTCCTCCATGAATCTGTCCAAACCCCTTTTAAAGGCATCTAGGCCAGGTGCCATCTAGGCCAGGTGCCACTTACCTGGGAGTAAGTCCTTTTAAACCCAATGAGGCTTACTTCTGAGTAGACATGCATATGATTGCATGGCACAAGTGCGCATTACAGCAATGGACCAGGATTTTTGTGGGGGGAAAAAAACCCCAATGCCCCACACATCCCTTTCTTGAATTTCCTAGGATTATGTGGCTGAGGTGAGTGAATCGAAAAAGGGCTACTGATGCTGGCGTACACAGTCTCAATTCAATTGACATTCTTGGGATGTTTTGTGAGGCTTAAAGGCAAGCAGCTCTTGCTTCAATTGATCTGTACTGTGAATGTAAAACCTAGGCTGGTTGTAGTGCTCGTTCACATAGGAAATTCCTCTTCTATATTTGCAACAACTGCTAAAGGAAATCAAAAGCAATTTAAGTCTTGCATAGGAGAATACTTTATGGATTTTTCAGGTCTGATGTACACTGCCAAGGAAAACAAAATTTGATTTGAAAATTATGAAAGCATGATTGTCTTCAGTTCTAGGGAAGAACTTGTACCATGGCATATGCAAGGTACACGTACTCAGGTTACAAGATGGCTGTAATGAATCAGGTTCTTGCCTTGGGTCAACCATTGGGAGCCCCCCATGGCAGGTCACTGCAGTGAGTCCAGAATTTTCTGACATCATTGTTGTGCATTTTCCCCACTAGTGCCCACCCGTAATTCTTTGAAATCGAGACACATCACTAATGTTTCTTAGACATTATGAAAAGAGAAACTTGACGTACAGCGCAATCCTATCCAACTTACACTACCGGTGTAACCAGCGGGGGAGGCCAGGCTAGGAGGCTTTGGAGGGGAGGGGAGATTTAAATTCCCTTTGAATCTCCTTTTGAGAGGATTTGAATCCCTTTTCCATTCTGGGGCCTCCTGTTCTCACTGCACCGCTGGTGTAAGTTGGATAGGATTGCGCTGGTAAACATGTAGTTCTGACCCGAGCATCATGTGAAAATAGTGTCATCAGTGTACCACATTTACATGAAGTAACAGAAAGAGGGGTGAGGAAATCATAACTTTGCTGTATCCATAGTTGAAAACTTCATTTTCATTCTGACTGGTGACAAACTTTTCAGTCATTAAGAAATATGTGTATTTATATGCTTACTAAAGTACATATTAGTTTAGTAGCCCTATCATATTCCTAGTTTTTACATCTCTTAGACCTTATCTGGTTGGCTCTCATTTGGGGGACTGGACATGGTGTTTAAGTGTTAATGATTCTCTGTGGTTTAGCAATGTTGTTTGATTCTTCACCTTGGCTGACTGAGACCGAGGCACTCATTGTACAGTTCATTTGGTTGATTTTTTGGAACAAAGGCCTGATCTTTCTTTTGCCTTACAGCGCAATCCTGTGTAACTTTGCACCGATGTAACAGCAAATGCACCAGTGTAAGTGCACTTAAAAAGGTAAAGGTGACCCCCGACAATTAAGTCCAGTCGTGTCCGACTCTAGGGTGTGGTGCTCATCCCCATTTCAAAGCCGAAGAGCCAGTGTTGTCCGAAGACGCCTCTGTGGTCATGTGGCCGGCATGACTCTCCTTGCCGCAGCGCGTAGCATGCAGCTGGAACACGGAGCCGGTGCATCTACTGTTACACCGGTGCAAAGTCACACAGGATTGCGCTGTTAGACTCTTTGTAATGTTGGAATAGTTCATTCCCATCCATGCCCAAGGTGGAAGCTCAGCAGTCTTGTCTGGTCTCTCTCTTATTACTGTAGCATAAGTCACAATCCTGGAAGGAAGCATGCTCCTGAACAGCTTTCAGGCTCGTGTCTTGCAGGTGTTTGTGTATCTCTTCACTTTTGTCCTCGGTGGCTATCCAGATGCATTGTTAGGGAAGAAGAAACCTGTCCCCACTCTGGCCATGGCATGTGGGTTTGTGCTTGCTAGGTGACTACCAGTAGGGAGGTGTTCTCATTGGTTCAGTGTGGGCGCTCATAGCAGTCCACTACAGACAGCTGTAAATCGATAAGCCTGGCAACGTATCTTTAAGTTCTACAAGCCCAGGGATTCTTCTGAATAGTGTTGATAGTGAATAGTGTTGGCAGCCAGTAAGGTTTTTTCCATGTTCTTGTTACTTGATATTGTGCTCTCATCATCTAGCCAGGCTACTTTCATTATATTGTAATTCAGGTGCTCTAAAAACTATTTTGCTAACATACTTGGAATGGATCATTACTAGAAAAGTGTGAGCTCCCCTTGCTTGTGTCAGACTAGCTTAGAAAATAACCTATGTCTATGCATGTCTAGTCAGTAGTATGTCTCATTCTGTTCAATGGGGTTTACTCCCAGGAGAGTGCACATAGGATTGCAGTCTAAGAGGCCTTCCAATGACTGTACTGTTTCGTAAGGAAAAGACTTGCAGTTTTGTCAGCGCCTGGTAACCACAGCTAAATAGACTTTTACATTCAAATATTAATTAAAGCTGCAATCACAAACATATTTATTTGCATGTAAATATTGTTGAAATTGGTGTTGTGTACTTCTGAGTAAATATGTTTAGAATCAAAGTGCTAATTTGAAATATAGAGATGTTTTTGTTGGGGAAGCTTTTAATAAGAGAAACAGCTTGCTCCTTGAGAATCTATTTTGCACCCCACCCATCATGAACATTTTTATGTTTTCTGGTGCCACCACCAATTGACTTTGCTTTGTGTACATTTAATGGGTTAAGTCACACCATCCTCCCTTCACCATCTGCATTTCCTTTGCCATCTGTACAATTTGTCTTCCCATAGTGGTACAATTGTGGCTTATTACAATTACTTCATCTCTTCCTTGTCTCCATTTCAACTGCATTTATTTATTTTTATTTTATTATTTTTCACATTTTTATACCACCCTTGCTCCAAGGAGCTCAGGTTGGTGTGCATAGTTCCTCCCCTCCTTTTGTCCTCCCAACAACCCTGTGAGGTAGGTGAGGCTGAGAGATAGCGACTGGCCCAAGGTCACCCAGGAAGCTTAAGAACATAAGAACATAAGAAGAGCCCTGCTGGATCAGGCCAAAGGCCCATCTAGTCCAGCTTCCTGTATCTCACAGTGGCCCCATCAGATGCTTCTGAGAGCACACAGTCAACAAGATAACCTGTTTCCTGTTTCCTGTTGTCACTCCCTTGCACCTGGCACAGAGAAAACCTACTTTTAAAACCAGGAGGTTGCTTATGGCTTGTAACCTGTGATGGTCTTTTCCTCCATGAATCTGTCCAAACCCCTTTTAAAGGCATTAAGGCCAGGTGCATGAAGAAAGCTTCATGGCTGAGCGGGGATTTGAACCTGGCTCTTTCAAGTCCAACTCCCTAACCACAACACCATTTCTGTTGCAGCTGCTTCCAGAGAATTGTCATCCCATTAAATGCCAGCATACAGTTCGATTTCCTAGACTCCATTATCATTTTTTCAATGTCGCAACAGCCTTGCCGTTTATGAAGGAGTTGGATTCTCAAAAGAGGTGCTTGGTGAGACATTTTATATAATGAAATTGTAGGCCAGTTTACCTTGTTCTTGATAATGACCTTCCAAGTTTTAAAAGTGTTGTTGCAAAGGGGCAGGGGGATTGCCTTCCTACTTTGACTATCACAGGGTGTATGCAAGAGAACAAAGCACAAGTTACTTTAAACTGAAATAGGAAGTTGTAGATTAGAAATTAGCAATGTTTCTGCCCCATAGGACGTGGATTATTTCTAACCTAGAAAGGCAGGAAAGTTGGAATGAAACAAGGATAGATTTTTCCCTCTTAAGGAATATTGATTTTGACCCACGTTGTTGACTGAGAGAACACCCTTAAACTGCCTAGAAAGATTAATATGGGAGCCTTGTTGTGAACTGAAAGCATGGTGTGTAACTACCCTTTTATCCTCTTGGTTGAGTATATAAGGAAACAGTGCTACAGATCTTATCACCACTTACTGCAGTTAGGAACTGACACTGCGCTCATCATATTAATTTATATCAACTTATTCCAGACTGTACCTTTTGCATTTCATTTCATGGTCATTTGGTTTCACTGTTTCCATTTACTTCGTGCATCTGATGGAGAAGACTGCAAACTTATGCTTACAAAAGCTTAGGCTGCAACAAACTTGTCACAGCCTAATCCTATAGTCCCCCCCCCCCCCGCCGCTGATGCAGCAACGCCAAAACAGCTACTGCTGCATCCTGCGAGGCGCCGGGCGGTTGGTCGCAGAGGTCTCTTCTGGGTAGGGGTCTACTTGAACCTACACTAGTGAAATTGCTAGCGCAGGTTCACGTAGATCCAGGCCATGGGATTGGGTCCGGGAATTGGGTCACTGCTGCTGAACCTGCCCCCTTCCCAGAGCCATTCTGGCCTCCCACCACCCGATGCTGAGATAAAATGTTGGCCCAATCCTGCTGAAAGGCAGTGCAGGTGGAAGGAACATGTGTTTTGCCAGCACTGGCTACTGCAAAAGCACCATAAAGCGCTTTGCAGCAGTGCGGGGAGCCAGCGCACCAGCGGAAACGGGCTGGGGGAGGGCATAACAGGGAGGAGACAGAGTGGGGTGGGCAGATCAGGCCTGAGAGGGGGCGGAACCGGTGGTAGCGGTACATGCTGAATCCTGGGCTCCTTCCCTGGCCTGATCCACCTGCACGGATCAATGCAGACTTGCACCAGTGATATCACTGGCGCAGGTCCGAGTTGACCCATTGCAGCTGCTGGGGCTTACTTTAGGGAAGGGGATAAAGGTTCCCTTACCCCAAGGAGACCTCCAGCAGTCAGAAATCCCTGCAGGATGCAGCGTAGCCTGCGCCTGAGCCTCTGCATCACCCCGTGGGGATTTAGGTTTGACTGGGCTGTGTAAGGGCTTAAGGCTGTTCTAAAAGGGGTTTAAGTTGTTCTAGTGGCTGGAGCAACAAAGATGGGTGGCAATGTACCTAGATTTGTAGATAGGTTTTGGAGCTTTGGGGTAGAGAACCAAAGGGGATGCAGGACATGAGATTTGGAAAATGCTCCGCATGTCTCCTGTGCTATATCAGATCCTGTGTCTTCCTGCTAGCAATGGACACACAACCATAGTCCCAGCAATAAATAAAATCTCTTTCTCTCTTTAAGCAAGTGCAATCTTGGATTTGATCCCAGTAGGAGATGCTAAGATAGCATCTCCTAATTACCCAAATGCTTATCCCAACTTACTGACCTGCACTTGGACAATCTATTCTGTTTCAGGGAACAAATTAAAAGCAGCAATCTTGTAACAGAGGGTACCAGAGACTGCACTTGCGATACTTTGAACATCTATGATGAACGAGATCAGTATTCTGGTTTACTGGTACATTGAGCTGTTCTCCACCAATGTATAGTAAAGAAAGTTGCCTTCCATAGGGCTGCCTTCCAGTTTTTATCATGGTAATTTAAAAGATTGAAGAGAAGGTGGAACATGCATTTTTGACAATTCCTCGTTTTCCTATTATGTGAAATAATTTAAGGTTCATGCTGTGGTTTGGGAGATTGATCTTCTTCTATTTTGTAGCCTGATACTTTATGGGAAGCCTTCAGATAAATAACCAGTTGGTTAATTCAAAGCAATATGTCCAATTCAGCCCTACCACTCACCTCATTGGCACCAAGGGAGCTTCCATCCCAAGGTTTACTGTAGCGTTGGGGTGTGTGTGTGTTTGTGGGGACTGTGGCACGAAGGGAAAGGTTTAAATGTCCCCTTCATGCACTACAATCTTGATCCTAATTGCATCTGTCCGTCCGTTGCTCTTATTTTAATGGCAAAAGACATGCTTAACTCCATGGGCAATCTCAAGCAGAAGTCGTTCCTAGCGATACTATCTGATCATTTGAAGCTGCAATCTACGTACACTTAATGTACTTTGTCCCATTCTTCCATCTCACACTAGGCAAAAGGATCATGTCTGATGCTTAAAAGCGGGGGCCATGAGGGGCAGGAACAGATTCAGTAACCACCTCCAATAGTGTCCTTGGTACACCTTCTCTAGTGTTACCTGTATAGCAGCCCAATCCTAACAAAACTCCTGCGCTGCGATGCAGTGGCGCTGGCATGGGCTATGCTGCATCCCGTGGGGGAGTTTTGCATGCTGGAGGTCTCCTCAGGGTAAGGGGACATTTGTCCCCTTGCCTCGTGGTTAGCCCCAGTAGGCACAACAGGTAAACTTGGACCTGCTCCAGCCAAGTCCGTGTTGATCCGTGTAAGCAGATCAGGCCCGGGAAGGGGGATAGGATATGACACACACCGGCATTGCCTTATTCCACCCCCTGCATGGATTTACCTGCTCCGGCAGGAGTTCATATGGCCACTGGCGCCAGCGGGAAGGTTCTGGCCTTTCCATTGGTGCAACAAGGCCCTGAGCTGTTGCAAAGTGCTTTACGGTGCTTTAGCGACCGTGCATGACAGCAGAACACGCATTCCGCCAGCGCTGTTAGAGCATAGGATTGGCGCATAGGTGAATCCCCACAGCAACAGATGGCAAGAAGTAAAGCTGTGCACTTGGTAACACCAGTGCAGTAGAGGCACAACCTGCCCCAAGGCATGGTGGTCCTGCTTTCACTGATAGAGGGCAGGATCCTTGTCAGCAAGGCCCTCTTCCCACACATTACATCATCATTATATATATTTTGCACCAGAGAAAATGTACAGCGAGCACATTTGCAGCTCTTCAAGACTGCAGCATGAAGGTAGCTGCACGAATTTCATTGATACACACTGAATACTGTCTAATATATTCTGTGCTGTCATTACTGCTCAGTGACACAGTTCTCTCCCCCACCCCGCACACATCCTCTTGTCATTTTAAAATGGAAATTCACAAAATAACATTCATTTTATTTGGCACCTGTAGTATAAAAATGATAATAGCAGGAGTAGTACTTTGGACATTTCCCAGCTACTACGTAATATGTAGAATAGGAGTAAAGGGTCAGTTCTTGCTGCCTGAAGCCTCTGCTAGAGATGTAGAGAATGTGAGAAATCTACCCAAAGAATCGAGGAGAAGACAACTCCAGCATCTGGGCTATTAATCAACACAGCCTTGAAAGCAAGTCATGCTGTGGCCACGACAGTGAACTACCAACATTTCCACATTTACCAAAGCAAATGCAGACGTTTCCTTTGCGGACAGCCAGTCTAGCTTCCTTCAGATCTTACAAAGTGAGTTCCATCCATATCTGCAAAACATCATATTTATTTATTGTCCAGTCTAACAACCCAAGTGAGGAGTCCTTTTTCTGCCATCTCTTCCATTCAAAAATGAGAGCCTTGCCAATTTAAAGAAGGCCAGTTAAGGATAACTAAGATGTATGCTGAAACTAGGGAGACCCTTCCCATTCCAAGATCATAGATGTTCAAATCCCCCTGCCTTCCTGCAAGCATCCAATAACAGTTCTGCCTTAGTTGGGTTCCACTTGCCTCATGGTGATGGGGCTCCTGTTAGCCTGGAAATTGGGCAAACTGCAACTCAGCATGCAGATTGCTCAAGGGTAATTCTATGTGCAAAAGGCAGGACTGGAGACGGCCCTTAGACTCTTGCTTCTGTACCACATGCCTTCAAAGCTGGGTCCTAGTTGAAGCCTATTCTTGAGACTTGATCTTGCTGCTAAGCTTATCCTTCTTCCGACTGTTGACAAAGCTTAATGCCCTCAACATTTGCAGAGAATTGTCCTGCAACATGCCTTTCTCTTTTCCTTTTCCCTTGGCTAGCAGAACCTGTGCTTCTTGTATGAGACGCTGCACTTGATTGCCCTGCAGCCAGTGGAAGAGTTCCTTAAAGTTGACACCATGTAGAGGACCCTGTTGGGTTTGGGAAGTCTCTTTTTGTGGCTGCCCATTCAGAGTCACTAGGCTGACCTGGGACTCCAAGTGACCAGCAGTCTCTTTATGCTGCTGCGTGCTGGCAGGCCCTACACTGTTCTGCTGTGGAGAAGTGGCTCCTACTACAATGTCAACCATAGCTGTCTCACTCTGGGTGGGGCTCGAGGCAAAAGCTGGTGGAGACGTAGAGGCGATGGGGGAAATGATAGTGAGCATGGAAACGGATCCGGTGGTGGTTGTGGTGACAAGAGACTCCAAAAAAGACTCTGCGGTGGTTGAGTCCTGGAGACTGGTGATGATGGGAACTGCAGTGGTTGTAGCCATGAGCTCAGGAACAGGCTCTGTGGTAATAATCACAGCATCAGGAACTGTGGGATGTTCAGGCAAAGACTCTAGCATGTTTGTAGCAGTCACCAGAAGAGATTGGGTTGTGGTAGTGATTGGGGTGATAACAATGTCAGAAGTCTCTATAGCTGTAGTCAGGGCAACATTGGTGGGGGAAGGTTCAGGAGAGACCTCGGCTTGGGCTATTGGTGAAGTGGATATTTCCGTGATAAGCACAGGCAAAGACTCTGCGGTTGTGGCAGCAGTGGTGATCGTGTCTTGTACCTCAGCCACAGACTGTGTCATAGATACTATGCTGACCTCAGAAACAGTTTCTTGGTTGGTGGTCTGTGCATCTGTAGTCTTTTGAATGATCATACTTGGGCACCGAAACTTCTAAACAAAACAAAACAAAACAAAAATACAGGTACTCAAGTCTGTAGAAACTGTCTTTCCCTGGCCTGGTAAAACTTTATACACATTATATTAGTTCTCAGATATTCTTCTGAACCAAAGCCTCCTCTCTGTTTCTCTAGGCTGGGATAGAGGGGATGTCTCACCCAGAGGCATCGCTCCGGTAGGGGCGGGGCTGTAAGTTTCGCTCCGTCGGAGTCTCTTTACCGAGTGAGCAGGAGGCAGCCCCGCCCCCTCACTGTCGGAGCCTTTCCTGTGCGGAGAAAGCAGCAGGCAAGAGACCCTGCCTGCTGCTTTCTCCGCACGGGAATGGCTCCGACAGTGAGGGGGCAGGGCCGCCTCCTGCTCGCTCGGTAAACGGGACTAGGACGACCGAAACTTACGGCCCCGCCCCTACCGGAGCGACGCCTCTGGTCTCACCTTCTTGGTCCCATTTCCTCACCCAAACCTTTCTCTGTTTTCTCCTTGTGAGCTACATCAGGGGTGTCAAACATACGGCCCGTGGGCTGGATATGTCCCCTGGAAGCACTTTATCCAGCCCCTGTAATAACTGGGCTCTCCCAGTGCCTCCCTTTCAGCAGTGCCGCTTCTGCCGAGGCTCTGGGAGGAAGAGACAGAAGGAGGCCTCAGAAGGCAAGGGACACCCAGCATGATGATTGGGCTCTCCCACACCTTGCAAATATGATCAAGATTTGCATATTTTCTCTTTTGTCATTTGCAACTAATGAGAACAAAGTGCTTATTTCTGGCCATCATCTGCTTAATGACATCACTTCCTGCTTAATTATGCCACTTCCGGCCATCAGAGGCACCATGAATGCTATTCAGTGGGGTGTGCAGGCAGCTCTGGTTGCCAGTTCCAGATACCAAAACTGTGTAAAAACTCTCTCTGGCTCTGAGAGAGAGAGAGTCTCTCCCACCCTTGATTCTGCGGTGATAAACACTCTCTTTCCCTTCCCCTGAACACTTTCAACTAAGCATTCTTTTCTGTTGTTTCTTTAGGCAATGCCCCCCCCCCAACTGTCATTCTGCTCACCTTCAGAAAATACTTCTTTAAGATGCAGCGATTTAAAGCATAGGCACATAAATTTGGAAATTGAGAACATACTCGCCCTAGAAGAGAGTTAGAGAAGGCAGATGATAAATGCCTGCTGGTAATGTCCATTCGTCTTGACTGAGCCATGCTGTCCCACCATCACTGTAATCAGGACTGCACCATCCATGTGTGCGCCAGCTGCTGAGAATCTCCCCCACCAAATGCTGTTATATAAGCTCTTCTGCTTCATGAGAATCCTCCCTCCTCCTCCTGTTTGACCAAAGGGTTGCCCGGTTGCAGCCATTTCCTGATAAAGCAACCATAGCTTTTCCCACAAGTGCTTTCCCTGGTTCTAACTGTCCACCTTTCTTCCCTGCCTGTAATGAGCAGGCTTCCAGGTGTATCACACAACAGATGAGAAACGGCAGGAGAAGCTGCAGCAGGGCTTAAAGATATAGTGCAAGTAAGCAACTCCAATGAGAAAGGGTTGTGGTAGGAGCACTGAGGAAGGTGAGAGAACTGTGGAATTAGGAACAGACAGGTAGACAGACGACCTCTCTCAAGGGAGTTGTTGTACCCATCCTTAGTTGGCGGGACTCTGCCCAGAAATGGTGCATCATGGCAGCTCTGAGGCTACACTTTGTTTTTAAAAGTCTGAATGTTGAGATTGGCTTTACCTTTGGGAATGACCCTGTGGCGTTCATACCAGTCTAGTAGCTGGGTCAAGGGATTCTGGCACCCGTACAGGGCTCTTAAAGGGCTCTCAAATGGCTCTGACTTGATGAAGGCCAAGGGTCTGGAAGAAAGGACTTGTACTGTACTCACCGTCTATGAGTTGCTTTCCAGTGAGTGATGGCTCTTGAGTCTGCGTGTCAGTGGTGAGAGGCCATCTTGAGAGAACTGTGTAAAACAGAGAAGGGAATGAACTGCAGTGTTAGCCTTGGAGAAATATTTGATGGTTACAAGGCTGAAAAATGCTCTTGTTGCTTCTATCCAGAGAATTTTGTTAATTGATCACACTGGATCTTGAGCAGCAATTGAGCCAAACTGCATGTATTGCTAATCATGTTGGTTTGGCCCTGCGTGTTTGCTTTAGTATAAATGACAACCTGGGGGCCCAGTTCAGACCAAGGCCATAGCTCTAGGGGAGGTGGCTTTAAACCTTTGCTCCCACTATTTGTCCTCCTGAGCCATATTCCCCCCCCCCCAGCTGTTCACTGTCCTAAGAGGGAAACTCTTTTCTCACTAGTGTGATGAATGGGAAGCCTTCACCATACTGTTAAACCAGGAGCTGGCCTGAGTTACAGCACAATCCTATGCATGTCTACTCAAAAGTAAGCCCTATTGCATACAGTGGGGCTTACTCCCAGGAAAATGTGTATAGGATTGCAGCCTCAGGCTTGTATGTGTGGTCCCACCATTATCAACTTTGTAACCCTCCATCTTCCTCCTTCTCCTCTGGTGACATGGTTCAGGAACACCTCTAGGTGGTTTACTCCAAAAGTACATTCGGAAATGCCAGTTTGGCTGACAGACACACACACACACCCACCCCCACCCACCCACCCCCTACCTTTCAGAGCAGACCAGGAAAGACCTACTGGAATCCTGCTGGGTTTCGCTTCTACCTGTCCACTGACTGAGTTCATCCACCTTCAGGGAGGTCTCACGTTGGGCTAGTTTTTCCTCACCGTTGGACTGGCCCACAAGGAAGGCTGAACCCCAGGCGTCTCAATGCCCAATAACAGGTTGGTTGAGAGGCACATATTTTCTTTTCCAGCAAGAGCAGGGTTATTTGCTCAAACCATCATCCCCCTTCAGTGTGAACTTGATTCTTCAGCCGGTATGAATGAAACCTAGTATAGGGATGCTTGGCTTAGTGGTTAAGATAATGAACTGCAGACCGGAAGGTCGGCAGGACAGCAGTTCGAGACCCAAGTGCCACGTGATGGAATGAGCTCCCGTCTCCTGTCCCAGCTCCTGCCAACCTAGCTGTTTGAAAGCAAGAATTTGCAAGTAGATAAATAGGTACTGCTGCGGCGGCCACATGACCACGGAAGCATCTTCGGACAGCGCTGGTTCTTGGCCTTAGATACAGAGATGAGCACTGCACCCTAGAGTCGGACATGACTGGCTGTCGAGCAGGGGATACCTTTACCTATAGCAGTGGTTCCCAACCTTTATAGCACCGGGACCCCCTTTTGTAGAATGACAATCTGTCGGGACCACCCCTTAAGACCTATGGCCGGACGTTTATGTAAGTAAGCAGGAAGTGATGTCATTGTGTTTAATAAATTATTACACTGTTTAATAAATCACACTTTTAAAAAATAAATCACATTTTTAAAGTTGTACTCATAAGCAGCCCCATGGGGTGGGGGAGGAGTGACCTAATATTAATAGATGTGCTAAAAGGCAAGCAGAAAATAACACAAGGTGAGTAAACAAGCCCCAAGAGAGCATCAGACACTTTTTTCTCTGCGGGGGGGGGGGGGGAGGAGTGAGCCGCCATCTTGGGTGTGGCCATCCAGCTGACATCCTGTGACCCCCCAGAAACCTTCACAACCCCCAGGTTGGAAACCACTGACCTATAGGGATGCTTTTTGTTTTCTTTTATTCTATTCTCAAGTATTTAATTTAACCTACGTTGTTCTATGCTAATAGCTGCCTATCTTTTAAATAAACCTCTTCTGATTTTTTAAAAGAAATATTTTACCTGTCTCATTAAGACAAGAACTACAAGCTATTGCCCATCTATCTCCGACTGAGTGAGCCAACAACCCTAATGAAGGCTCTCTCTGTATGAGTCTGTAAGGAGCAGAGTAGCTGGTAACCCTCTCCCTGAGTCACATGCCTGCAAAGGCGTCGCTCCGGTAGGGGCGGGGCCATAAGTTTCGCTCGTCCTAGTCCCGTTTACCGAGCGAGCAGGAGGCGGCCCCGCCCCCTCACTGTCGGAGCCATTCCCCTGCTTAGAAAGCAGCAGGCAAGAATTCTCCGCAGGGGAATGGCTCTGACAGTGAGGGGGCGGGGCCGCCTCCTGCTCGCTCGGTAAACGGGACTAGGACGAGCGAAACTTATGGCCCCGCCCCTACCGGAGCGACACCTCTGCATGCCTGGTGTTGGGGCCACCTAAGATAACTGGCCAATTCCTGGCTGGGGGAAAAGAGATGAGGGGGTGTTGTGAAATCTACCCCAGTGGCAAAAAGACTATCTCTGGCTTTGCAGGACCCGAGGACAAGGTCCGTGGGCTCTGTGCCTGCCTTGGACTCTGCACCATAAATGGCATGACTGGTAAAATAGCAGGACAGCATCCTGTTCAGGATAACAGAACTGTGGTCTGTTGTGTTGTGCAAATGGAACAGTACTGCTGGCATCATGTCCAGTCTTTTTTTTTTTTTTTTTTGAAAAAGCAGTGCCTCAAACTGTACATCCCTCCGGGGAGCCAAACTTTAAGATGGACATACAAGAACTGTGGCCACATCCATTTCTTTTCCTCTTGTTGGGTCACTTACAACAACGATCTCATCAATTGCTAGGCTGTTGTGTCCAGGGTTCCAATGATTGGTGGTGTTTTCTCTGAGCATGACCAAGAGCTAAGAATCATACCAGTAGGGAGGCACAGGGATGAAGGGAAGACTTTGCCAGGCCTAGCCACCCCCTCTCCCCGATGTTTATCGAGTCTTTCTTTCTTTCACAAGCTGCAGAGAAGGAGATCCCATAACATTCTTGCTTCAGTTACAGACTTTTTCTTAATGTCTTCTAAGGCTAAGAACAAACGCAGGTGGTCAAGTGCCTTTTGGGTTGCAAGCAAAATAGAAGCACCCCCAAATTAGATTGTGGTTTCTGCATACTTAAGGTAAGGGACTGCCTACGTATGCAGCAGTACATCAGTTTATGAATTATACACACCCAGCCTAAATTAGAATGCGCATGCTCAGTGCCTCCCAGGAACCAGGTTGTGGTGACAGATGGAAAAAAGATAATAGCAAAACACAGGCCCTACTTGAGCCTTTAACAGCTGGGGGTGGGCATTAGGGTTGGGGAGATGCAATGTTTTTGTTGCAGGTCCCTCTTGTATAATAGCAGTTCTGAGCATTTGTGTAATGCTTTAGAGTGAACAGAAGAAGAGCCCAGTGAGCCCAGATGGACCTTCCCTGCTGTCGTTTCCCAGTGAGTGGCGTTCAGCTGAACATGACAGCTCTGTACAGCCATCCTTGCTAATAGCCACTGATAGATGTTTTTTTCTATTTCCATTTCATAACATGAAACAAATGACTTAACGTACGATATTTGTGAAATCCTGATATATGGTGGCAGGCCAGTTAGTGAGTGTATTTGTGAACTTCTTTGAAAGGCTCAACAACACCAGTCTGTGTTCATAATCTTTTAAAGATGGTGTCTTCTAGCAGTCACTGGTGGAGAAATGTAGGAGCCCAAACATATCCAGGGAAGGACCCAGAGCCTGTTTTCCAGTCCTGGAATCTGTGGTTGATCTTGAGCAAGTACAAGAGGGCTTTTTCCTCGCCACTAAGTAACTTTTACCAGCTCCTGCACAGCTGGAGATTAAGATAACAGGCAACCTTGGTAGAAGCGCCGGGTGTGACTTTCAGAGATGTTTGGGCCCTGGTACTTCTGTGGGAAAAGAGCACGTCTTTCCCACTTTGCAAGCACCGTACACACATTCCTGAAGATGGGGATTCAAGGTTTCTACAAGTCCTGGGAGGCAATGGATAAATGTTCTCACTCACCAAGAGCAATCAGCAGAATGCACCTAGCCATGTGCCACCTCATCTTCTTGGCAGACGCCTTGGGTGCAGGATTGTTTTAAAGGAGGAACCATTTGCAGGACTGTGTGGGTGAAGGAAGTTCTTGGGTTCATTGAATTCCATCTGCCTGCTGGTGCTTCTATGCAGGCATCTTCTTGGGGATGAAAAGAAAACAGCACGGAAGGCCAAAGTGAAGCTGCTACAGTGGGCTAGGTCACAAGAAATGCTTGTGACATCACCGGTTAGGAAGATTCTTTCCTTCTTATCCTTGCCAGCAAAACAATTGGACTGTCTCTTCATTTGCATGATTCTGTATTGCTCCATCTCCATCTCTTGGTTTCAAAATTGTGCAGTGACAACTCTGTTGGCATTGCAGAGTTTGATACAGAAGGCAGGGAAGATGGGGGAGTTATGTATGAATGTGATCTTAATCTCAAACAAGAAATGAACAGAGCTGTGTACACATTTATACATCCTTTAACCTTTAATGAGTAAATGAATCAACTAAAAGTTCGTTGACTAACTGGTGGGGCTATATTTTAACATCTATGGAAGCAAATTTTAATCAGGCTGAGAGTTATGTATTTTTTTAAACTAGTGTGTGTATTTCTGTAATAGAAAATGTTAAAGGAATGAGCCTGCATGACCACTTCGTGTGTGTGTGTGTGTGTGTGTGTGTGTGTGTGTGTGTGTGTGTGTGTGTGTGTGTGTGTGTGTGTTAAATACAAAACAGGTCAACAGAAGGGACCCAAGACCAGTTGAATTTTTGCTTACCTCTGTTGTTAGGCCACCTGATCACCTGGCTCTGCTTGGACCCATGCTAGCTATTTCGCTGGAGTAAGTCCAAGGAGAGGAGGGGGGGTGGGATGGGTTGGAAAATCAGGGATAAGATCCAGGTGTTCTCTGCTGCTGAGATCCATTCCCTCCAGCCCGCTCCCCACCCAAACGTCCCCCGCTGCCACCTTACCTGGACTGGTGGAGCGTCTGGGTGATTCTGGTGAGCTGTTTGTGCTGTAGCGGAGCTATTTACGGGTTGGTAGACCTGCTGATGTAAATGGCCCATAGGATTGGACTGTAAGTATTTTTGAGTCGGAGCTTCGAGTGAGGACTGCTTTCCACATGAGGATTTGCTTGGAGTCTATTTCTCTAGCACCAAAAATCACACTGTGCTGTGCAGAAAGTGGATATCACTTCTGTATTTGGACAAAGTGTATACAGTCTGTGTACATGCCACTGTGCATGACAAATGGACATTTGACTAATTTGTCCAATGTGCAAAAATTGTGAAGCAAAATGGCAATCTGGGATAAGAAAGGTAGAAAAAAACTAGGGAATTCTTTTTTCTCACTTACTTGCAGGTAAATTCTACTGAAATAAATGGTACTTACTTCCAAGTAAAGGTTAAGAGTAGGATGTAAATGGATGTTAACATAGGGGAGTAAGTAAATTATGAGCAGAGGAGTGCAGCACAAAAGAGAAAATAGGTTAATGTTTAAACTGTTGAAATGAGAACAAAAAATATAGGAGGGATGTGATCGTATTCTATAGTAAGATCGTATTACTCTATGCCTTCCCATTCATATATTTTGAGGAAATGGAGGACTCTGCAGCCTGTCACATCACCTGTGCAAAATTATGCACGTTTGTCTTTTGGAATTAAAGTGCTTCAGTCAGTCTCCTTAGTTCTGTAGGACTGCAGCCTTGTAGCGTTCATGTTGACTTGAGAACACTGTACTGTAAAACTCACTAAACACAAGTTCTAAGTAAATGCCTAGGAACGGATTGCAGTTAGTATACAACAACCCAGCCGTTACATGCTTTGTTGTTCAGTCGTTAAGTCGTGTCCGACCCTTCGTGATCCCATGAACCATATCCCGCCAGGCCTTCCTGTCCTCCACTATCTTCCTGAGTTTGCTCATTTTCA
The DNA here is from genome assembly GCA_026170595.1 of Plestiodon gilberti rubricaudatus. Lineage (NCBI taxonomy): Eukaryota > Metazoa > Chordata > Lepidosauria > Squamata > Scincidae > Plestiodon > Plestiodon gilberti. Next base: position 117,065,535 of record JANXHW010000005.1, read on the forward strand.
TGTTCGTTGCATCGGTGATGCTGTCTAACCATCTCATCCTTTGCCTTCCCCTTCTCCTTTTGCCTTCAGTCTTTCCCAGCATCAGAGTCTTCTCCAGAGAGTCCTTTCTTCACATTAGGTGGCCAAAATATTTGAGTTTCAACCTCAGTGCCTGTCCTTCCAGGGAACAGTCAGGGTTGATTTCATTTAGGATTGACTGATTTGATCTCCTAGCAGTCCAAGGGACTCTCAGGAGTCTTCTCCAGCACCACAGTTCAAAAGCATCTATTCTTTGGCGCTCCGCCTTCTCGGAGGTAATGTCATTGGCTTAGGCTGGGAGAAGGACTTGTTCTTGGGTTAAGCAAGTGTATAGTGTTGCCAGACTCGCAGTGCGATCCTATACAGGCTCCCCATGGATGGAACACAATGGATCATCGTCTTATAAGGTAACATGCGCGGGATATTATTAGTCACACAGTGCCGGTGTGCATTATAAATAATGCGACGCAGGATTCTTGGTTTGGTTTGACTTGAGTCTATGCTGCAGCTCGAAGATCCGCCTCTTCCACGTGAAGATAACCGACTCTCCTGCCAGGCATGAATTCCCAGAGATGACGCAAAAAGGAACGGAGACGTGTAGCTAAGGAGGCGTCAAGGCGGAGGCACACCAAGCACGTCTTCCGTGTGGTACGCCCGTCGCTCCGGCTGCGTTGCTGCACCGGACGCACGTTAGGGGGCTGGATGGGACGTTACCATGTTCCACCAGATCGCAGCCACAGCGAGGATCGAGCAGCGAGGGAGAGGGTGGGGAGAGAAGGGGAACTTCCCTCTTCTCTCCCCCCCTCTCTTTCACTCGCTCGCTGCTCGATCCTCGCTGCGGATCTTCCCTCAGGGAAGAAAAGAGGTCAGGACTAGTGGGGACTGCACAGAAGAGAAACGCATTTGTTTTGTGTGTGTGTTGTGTGTGTGTTTACTAAAGCCACAATATAAATGGCAGTAACTACAACATAAAACGGGGGGGGGGATCAGCAAATGACAACACACACAGCTAGACGCATTGGAGAAAAGGATGGAGCTTGCTGGCTGCCCCAGGCACATGTTTCAACACTGTACTTCTGGATTATCAAAAAGTTAAAACCCTTCCAAGTGACGAAAGCTTGAAAAAACAAAACCGCGTTCGCTCGTAGTTACCACAAGCGAGGAGAAAAATGGCTGCTTTACCAAAACATTCTGCCCCTCTTTCCCTTTGATTGACTTTGGCTTCCTTCCCTTTGATTGGCTCTGGCTGCTCTGTGTCCTGCCCCCAGGGGGCTGGGACACGGACGGACGGAACGCGACAAACGTTCCCAGAGCTGGGCTTTGGGCAGCTGAGGCGTCTACGCACCGTGGCTGACGACGGCTGCCGGCGGCTGCTACAAAGGCATGTCAGACTAAAAAAACGCACGTGCAGCCCGGCCGCACCTCCGTGCTGGACGGAAGAAGTGCTTGGTGTGTCACCGCCTTCATTTTTGCACCTGGGAGATTTGAGCCATACTGGAGGAAGACCTCCTTCCAGCCAATAGCGTTGGAGCGCGCGCCCGCGCACTATGCGGAAAGTTCTAAACACGCCCACGTGGGAGGGAGAGATTTTGGCGAGTGGCTCCCTGGTTCCCCCTCCGTTCTTTAACCTTTCATGAGAAGGAACGCCTCTGACGTCACCTCAAGGGGAGGCGGGGCCCACTTTGGCGCTTGCTTCGAAGAAGCGATATCGCCTCGATCGCTTGAAATGGCCTGTAGGGCTAGTTGGATGGAGGCCGAAAAGGGACAAGAAGGCGGGGTAGGTGGTGAAATGGCGCTTCGCGACGACCCTCGGCCACAGACGGCGAGTGTTCTGCGCGGTGTTCGTGGCGGCGGGGCAACGAGCGTCCTCGTTTTCTTAGCTCGCAAGCAGACCACTGGTTTATTATTTGTGCTCCCGAGTCCCGCCCGTTCTAGCAACTGATCTGAATGCTTGCCCCGAACCGTGTCTGCTTGCACGCGGGAACCTGGATAAATCCTAGGCTTGCTGGGCCGGGGCGCCTCTTTCTGGTCGTGGCGGGATCTCTAACCTTAAAAGCTCCTGAAGCCCCTATTTCAGCAAGGAGATGGATGGATGTGTGGGAGTAAATATCTCGAGCCAAAGTCGTTCTACATCTACTGAGAGCCTTCCAAATCTTGCACGCCCCTCGACTAACAGCACTTTCTTTTGCATATTTACTCAGAAGCAGATCTCATTTATTTATAGTGGGACTGACTTGCTCCCACGGCATGGAGGCATGCATAGGATTGCAGCCTTAGCCAGGACTTCTGAACTTCATACACACATAAATAATAAACCAGTAGTGCGCTTCCTTCCCCCGTTTTGACAACTTATTTTATAAAATATATTATGCTCTCTCTTAAGCCGGAGCGACACTGTACGTGTTCACGTTCCTTGTGCGTCCTGCGCTGCCGAGGCGCAGCCGCAGCGAGCCAGAACCAATTCACACTGTTCCAGAGCATGTGTTGAAAATCACTGCCCAACAAATAATCATGGCACCTTTCCCTGCCTCCCCTCCTCCTCCAGTTCACTTCAGGCTGCTTATTAATAAGTCTCTTATTATTTAATAAGGCTTTTATTATTTAGTCTCTTATTTAGAGTTTTTCTGACATCTGCCCTGTGATTGGCTACCACGTGAAACGCATCCTGCCCCCCACAGTACAAAGCACTGCCTTTGATTGCCTGCATGTTCATGAAACGGGCAAAAGTCCAGCCGAGGTTGACTTTGCTCGTGCGAGGACTTGGCTATCCAATGGGCCAATGCCGGCAGCCGACGAGAGACCACATGGGATGCACATGCCTGTGCCGTATGCTTGCCAGACGCGTACAGTGTAGCCCGGGCTTTAGCCTCCAAAAAGTGGCTTAGCAAAAGCAGTTTGAAAACAATCCATTAAAATGTACAAAAATCTGGAATTAAAATCAAAGCAATAAAAACCTCACACAATGATGTGAGAGATCAGAAGCTCACACACAAAAAAGGAAGGGTGATCACATACCAAACCAAAACCACAGCAAAACAGACAAGTAGTAATGAAAAACCACCGGTGAGGAATCCAGGTGGGCCTCATGGAGTAGTACAAGGTTATGTAACTTGGGTGTTGCAAGTAAAGCCCAGAGTCTGCTCTATTATGGTACTTTTGCAGCACCCCCTCCCCTCCGTGTTTTGGATCCAGCAGCAGAGAACTGGAGAGTCCACACCATCAGCCTTCGAGTTTGTGTCCAGGAGAGTTGTAAGCACCTGCTGCCTGTCCTGCTTGTGGAAAAGGTGTTTCAGGGCTCAGTCCTATCCAACTTTCCAGCTCTAATGCAGCTGTACCAATGGGGCATGTGCTGCATCCTGCACAGGGGGGGACAGTCACAAAGTAAGGGAACATTTGTTCCCTTATCTCAGGGCTGCATCGGCTCTGGAAAGTTGGACAGGATTGGGCCCTCAGTCTAGTTACAGTATGTATGTAATATACCATGCTTGGAGTGGACTGGAATCGGGGCTGTGGAGTTGGTACACAAAACCTCCGTCTCCAGCCAAAATTGCTTATAACTCCACAGCCCTTCACAGTCCTGACTAGAATGCCATCCCACTTCTGTTTAGGCAGACAACTGAGTCTGGCCTAACCATACTATTCTCCCCCCCCCCCGAGCATTGGTACTCTGAATAAAAAAGTCACAGTAGTGACCCCCCCCACCCCCGATATGTATGTTTTCTATATGTGGGGTAGGAGTGAGGGAACATTAAAAAATGCAGCTCTCCCGTCAGGTGCAGTCAAAAATTCTGCCATTTCATACTTGAGTAATGCAGCCAGCCATGGTGGGGTAATGATGAGTCACAGGGAAGCCACTGGGCCCTGTAGGAAATGGTTTTGGTTTAGGCTGTGAACGCAGCTCTGCAGACATTTGGTGTAGTCAAAGCAGGGTATAAATTCATAAAATAACTGAAGTGTTGGATAGCGTTGTTGTCCTCATATATAGTACTAGATTGATTGGGACAGCATCAGTTGTGGACATTGTGGAAGAGGAGTGCCTGTGAAGATGTTCTTTGTATTTAGTATTATTTTAGGGCTATGTGGTATTAATATCCTTTTAGTCTGTTTTTTATAAAATGACAGATACATGTTCAAGAGTAAGATGACTTATAATTAAAAGTGTTTGTTTTTGTTGAATACAAGAGGATGACAGCCTAAGTATTACTGAATGCAATGGGGCTTATTTCTGAGTAAAATAAATAACACAGTTTTCAAACACCTCTACTTATAATACTGTAATATGTTATGGGTTTCTTTTTCTATACAGGAGATGGCTGGGGAAACAGAGGAAAAGGCCAAGATGAAATTTCCATTTCCTTTTACACCATATCCCATTCAAGAAGAATTTATGGCTAAACTTTATCAGGTCTTGGAGGCAGGAAAGATTGGGATATTTGAGAGTCCTACTGGTACAGTAAGTCTGTGTTTAACCTTCACCATACACTTTTTAAGCTATTGCAATCTGGAGCTGTGAACTCAGTGACAGCGAGAGGGGAGGAAAGTGAAAGAAGAGGCAAACTGGCAAGAAACTGTGGTGTAGTTTGCCAGTTGACTCTCTGGTTTGGGGTAATTGCTACTTACTCTATCCATGTGAGTAGCCAGCTGTCAGATTGCCTTTTCTGAACTGTTGGAGCTTTAGCTATAAAGAATTTGTGTGTGTGGGTGTGTGTTTTCATGTTCTAGGCGTTAATGATTTTTTTTTAATTATTGAAAGGGAAAATCTCTGAGTCTTATTTGTGGAGCTCTCACATGGCTTCGAGACTTTGAAGAGAGAAAGAGGCAGGAAGAGGGCCAGCTACTTGCAACAGAACTTAATGGGAACGATGTGAAAGAGCAGCCCAAGACATGCAGCACAGAACCTGCAGGCAGCCAGACCAGAGAGCCAGAATGGATTGCCCAGTTTGTGCAGAAGAGGGAAGAGAAGGAGAAGATGCACAGGCTGAAGGTACAATATGGTGCTTGTTGAGTAGAGCAAGATAAATCTAGGTGTTGAATTCAGATATATAAGTAGAAGAGAACCTCTTGTATGTACTGTTTGTCTTAGTCTCGTGTCCTCATTTTTGTCTCTTAACTGAATCCATTTGGCACCACCCTTCACACCTTTGGATATGTTTCCAATCAAGAGTGGAGCTAAAGTGGAGTGGGGTTTATCTCTACAGATGTGCTGTGTTTCTGCAACTATAGGAGAGATCTCATCCCTTCATAGTTCCAGACTTGGACTGGATATTGTCCCTGACCTTGTGCTGTGCCTATCTTTGAGGTGAGGTGAGGGGCAGGGTTCTGGAGTCCATAAATTTGGACTGCAAAACCAGCCAAAATGTTGAATCTGTAACTGGTGGAAAGCTGGAGGGCTGTCCTTGAAGTGGCAAGAACTACCTAACAAAATAAAACTCAAACTATAATATATAATATACAGTATTTATATATCGCCTTTCTTGGTCATTGGATTTCTCCTCTGACTTTAATCCAAGGCAGTGTACATGGGCAGGCTTTCCTAAACCCCCTAATGGGGGGTTTACAATATATTCCAATCTTTCGTGAACAACTACATTCCAGATGGTATCCTTTTGCAGTCTGGCTTCTCCGCTGGCCATCACCTCCCACACTTGACCAACGCAGCTGGCAGCTCTTATCTCTCGTCACAAAGGCTTTCACAGCTTTTTGTCGGCGGCGTGTCTCAAACTTGCCATTCACCGATCTTCGGGCTTGCAAGGCGGCAGCTCCACCAACTGAGTTAGACCCCTCTGCCCTGTTAAAAAAAAGAGCCTTGTGCCATCTTCAAGGTGGAACAGATTTATTGTGATATAAGCTATTGTGGGCTAGAGCCTGCACTCCTTGCTCATCTATTAGAAAACAGTTATTTCGCTGGAATAAAGAAAGCTACAGATTTTGACTGCTCCTGAGGAAAAGCATCAGCTCACATTGTATAGAGCACTAAGTTCCCTGTTATTAAATATTTGTTAGTACGTACCTGTGGCATGTGCTTGTTTACACTACTATTATTAAAAATAGTTTTAGTATTGCAAATCTTATGTGAGTACTCTGTACCTGCTCACGATGTGTGGCTACTAGTTTTCTAAAAGTTCTGTATTGCTTGCTTGCCAACAGTATTTCTTTATCCCATATTGCAGATATTGTGTTAGAACATAGCTGCAAAAGTGAGGGATTAGAAGAAACATATAATCTATGAAAAACTAACGCTGGGATTTAAGAGGGTCTAACATGCCTGGGATTCACAATGGGGACAAAGGCAGTATGTTGATACTCCTGTTCTAGAGCTAGGACTTCAATGGCAAAGCTTCACTTGATGTTGCTTGTCTTTAGGAAGAGCAGTTGAGAAGGAAGAAGCGAGAAGAGCGCCTTGAGCAAATTCGCCACAATGTACAGCTGAAATATGCATCTAAACGAAAGGTGAGCTCTCCCAGTCACCAGAGGTCCGTTCTTGAGTTTCTGAATGTCCAGATGTGCCTTCTGGCATCTTACAGCACTAGGGTTTGCATTGGACTAGACCAATTTCTGGTTGGATAATAAAACAAATCATCATTTAGACCCCAGTTGAAGCTGCCAAAGAGTAATGTTTTGTTCTGGACAGGTGGTAGGCAATCTGAACACCCATTAAGGGCTATAATCAGCTAAGAATTGCCTTGCTGGATCAGACCAAGACTGTGTCTAGTTCTGCATTCTGTTTCCAGCAGTGACCCAGGCAGAGTCCCCAAGAAGCTCACAAGCAGAGCACGAAGGTAAAGGCCATTTCCTGACTGCCTGCAACAGTTGGTAGTTAGTGATACATTATTTCTGAATATGGAGGTTAATATCTATAGTTACCATAGCTAGTAGCCTGTCCCCCCACCCCTAAGTTATCTAATGCCTTTTGAACGCTATCAGTGCTAGTGACCATCGCCAAATTTGTGACCATGAATTCCTTATACCACTTCTGTCCATGGGTGTATATACGCAACAGGAGCCAAATGTGTACACCTGTGGGCCGGACAGAAATGGGAGCTGATTATGTGTTCATATATATGGCTTCCTGAGTTCCTGGCTTGGTGCTGTAGCACACAATCAAGAGTTCAACAGGTATCTTTTTATTCCAGGGTACCCCCTTGCTGAGATCAAGCTGCCAACCATGCAGGCTGTTCTCCTTGTGGTCATCTTACAGTAATCCGTGTTAGTTGTGCAGGCTGGCACCCATACATAATGGAGTGAAGCATGTGAATGCACTGAAACAAATAATCCTTCTTTATCTGCAATCCTGTGTGCTGAGTGTCTGATCTTTCATGACTACCTTCGTTGCACTTTATAGATATGCACATTGCTGCATGCTTTTTTGTGGGTTAGGAGTGAGGAGACCTGGGTTCAAATTCCTCTCAGCAGCAAAGCTCATTAGCTGACCTCGGGGTCAGTTGCTATCTTTCAGTCTAACCTACCTCACAGGAGCATTGTGAAAATAATGGAGGAAAAGTCCTCCATTTATGGAGGAAAAGTCCATCACAGCTTACAAGCCATGATGGGGATAAGCAACCTCCTGGTTGGAGGAGTAGGTTTTCTCTGTGCCAGGTGCAAGGGAGTGGCGACAGGATACAGGTTATCTTGTTGGCTGTGTGCTCCCTGAGGCATCTGGTGGGGCCAATGTGTGATACAGGAAGCTGGACTAGATGGGCCTTTGGCCTGATCCAGCAGGGCTCTTATAAATGGGCAGGAACGGGAAGGAACAGCATATGCTGCCTTGAGCTCCTTGGGTGAAGGACAACATGCAGAAAGCAAACATAATACGGTGCTGTCTAAAAGTTCCAAATACTACAGCTTACAATCTACTACGGAAGCTTTCATGGCCAGCGATTACCTCACAGTGTCTCGGAAATACGGGTCTAGATGCCATGTCAGAAGAAACTTGAAGTTTAATTTCCTTCATTCCGTTTGCGGCTGCCAAATATAGGAGACCCACAAACGGAATGAAGGAAATTAAACTTCAAGTTTCTTCTGACATGGCATCTAGACCCGTATTTCCGAGACACTGTGAACTACAGCTTACATTCTTCCCTGGTCTCCTGGGAATATATTTGAGAATTGGTTCCTGAATGCTGGTGGGAGAAGGGTGTTTGCGAGCCTTGTGTTATAGGGTGATGACGACTTAATTGACTTGGAGTGAGTGGTGATTCTGTTGTACTCTTTTCAGAGAATTGAGGAAGAAGAGACAGAGCAGTTGCTCCAGCTCAGTAAGGATATTTTGTCTAACCTGGGTGAGTCAGGTACTTTGGAACCATTGGATCAGAACGAGGAAGAGCTGATCCTTGCGGAATACGAGAGTGATGAGGAGAAGAGACTGGGAAGTAGGTAAGGATAAGAGTGGCAACATTAACTTCCAGACTATAAGATGCTCAAGCAAGGGTATTAAGCTGCATTTATGTAGATGTGGGCTGGGGTTAACTTAACACAGCTGGAGTTTTTTTGGTTTACCACCTAGTGAACTCACTCAAGAACATGGCTTCAGTGCTGTATATGATAAAGATGTTTCGGAGACCTTCTGAAAAATGGTCTTCCTTTTTATTTCACCTCTTAGATTAGGGGAAGAGGAAGAGGATGATATTGAGGAGGAGCATGTAACTAAGGTAAGACCTCCAGGGCGGGGTATCTTGCTTTCTGATCTAGAATGTGCAACTGCAAAGTGGTCATTGTCTGTCTTATAGCCCAATCCTATGATTTGATGTCAGTCTATTCTCTGTTTCTGCTGCTTGTGCTGCTTCAAAAGCAAGGCAAAAGAGAGCATAACTCCTGCATTGCCACTTTCTGTTGAGTTAGACCGTTGGTCCGTGCCAATTATACTGGCCAGCTGCCTCTCTCCACGCTCCTGGAAATGAAAGTCTTTTCTAGTGCCGCTTCCTTTTTACCTGGAGATGCCAGTGATTGAATGTGGGACCTTCTGCATGCAATGCAGGTGCTCGACTTCTGATCTGTGGCCCCTCCACTGAGTAACAACCTCTCACCTGACCTTGAATGGATGGGTTTGCGGTCTCCAATTGTGTGTTGTTGTTTTTTGTCTTTCTCTTTCCCAGATTTACTATTGCAGCCGAACACACTCTCAGCTGGTCCAGTTTGTTCATGAGGTTCAGAAGAGCCCTTTTGGCAAAGAGACTCGTCTAGTATCCTTGGGGTCTAGGCAGGTACACAGCACCCTGACATTCCACATTCTGAATTGCTGCTGAGGCGTCTCTCGGGGTGGAACGAAATGTGATGCTGAGCAGAGGATTGCACAACCAGAATCTTCTGTCCAATATTGCCCCCTTCCCTCCCTGTAACGTTCAGTAAGAGAGTGATGTTCCCTCTTCTTTCCCATCCCCAGCAGCTAGTAATGTGGGACAGGAAAATGTGTGATGTGATGGAGTCATAATAACATGCACAATTTTCTTACTGAAAGTTATGGAGGGAGAAGGGGGAGCTGGCTTGGATGCACTGCTGCTGTTTTCAACAGCAGTCATTTGATCTACATTATGTCTAGTTCAGCCTTCCTGTAAGCTGTGTGGCAATTTGACTGTGCAGTTGTAATTGGAGTCCTGCGCAGCTGAACAAGGTTTCCACACACTGCCTGCTGCAACTCCATGGCCATGTTTTCCCTCTCGGCGCTTTTGAGCTCAGCGACGATGTCATTGCTGAGCACTCAGGATGGCAAGAGCTGCAGCCGCCATAGGGCTCTGCACCCTCAAGGGAAAAATGGGAAGGAATAAATTCTCGCAGAAGGAATATTAGTCTAGTTGTGCCTTCAGAACCCCTGGCTTGGAAACGAAACTTTGGGAAAGTGAGAGCAAAGGTTTTTCATATTGTAATCCCACCCCCACAAGGTTCGGAATTGCTATAATTGTTTTTATAAATTTCAGCATACAGTGTAAAGACACAAGTACCAAATTCAGTGCCAGAGACCAGGTTTTGAGCCTTCTGTCACACTTGAGGCATTGCAAAACTTGAACAACCTTCCTCTTGGGTTTGCATTAGAACATAGAAAGGACTATTCTAAATTGCCTTCCATTCCCCGGCCCATTCTGACACCATGAACGCACTTCAATACGTCTTCATAACGGGTCTCTGCTTTGACTTCTGTCTCTGTCTCAGAACCTGTGTGTGAACGAGGAGGTGCGCCGCCTGGGAGCCATCCAGCTCATCAATGATCGCTGTATGGAGATGCAGAAGAATAAATGTGGTATGATGAAGATTCATGTTGGGTCTCCTGGGTGCAGTGATTAAAATGATAAAAACACAAAATGGAGGGCGCCGTGCATGTTCCAAGGGCAATTACTTATTTCCTACACTTTCCACAAAGAAATGTGGGTTTGCATACGTTGCCCTCCATCTCATTTTATCCTCGCAGTAGTCCCGTGAGGTATGATGTAGACTGAGAGGTGATTGCCTTTTTTTGCCTGCAGAGAAGAAGAGTGTGGATGAGGAGACAGAAGGGAAGAAAAGGCGGCGCGTGAGCCGAATGGTGTGTCCATTTTACTCCTATGAGCATATGCAGTTTCTTCGAGATGAGGTTCTAGTTGAAGTGAGAGATATTGAGCAACTGGCCAACCTGGGGAAGGAAGCAAAAGCCTGCCCATATTACGGAAGCCGATATGCCATTCCAGCTGCTCAGGTGAGCACGTGTTGCTCTTAACACCTGAAGAATATAAACCACCTAATTCCTCCCTCCCTGAATTCTGCAGTTAAACAACTCATGAAAAATTGCAGTGATTTTTTGCATGTTTACAAGACTGTAAGCTCTGCACTGTCACGAAGGAGAAACAGCAGGTTTCGAGCAAACGTACAAACTGGCTGCAGTCCTTAATTGGTAGAATAACCTAATAGGTGAGGGCAAGTTTTATTCAGAAGGGCTGCCATTTAAGGCCACGCTGGTTTATCTGTTTGAAGCAGTCTTGTTTCTAGAGTGTTACTGTAATAGGGAGTGAAAAAAAATCTATTAGATGGCCTTCTAACAGAGTGGCAGTTTGTTAGATTGTATGTTGCTTGAACTCCTTCAAGAATTTAAAAGTGGATCTATAATGAGGGTTTGGTAGTATACTAATTTAATTGATCAGCTAGAGATTGGTGATTGATCAGTTAAAAATTATTTAATTGTCTGACATCCCATGTACAAGCTAGATGGTACCTGCCGTTTAGAACAGTCTGTCTTGCCCTCTGGAGGAAAAGGGGTTAACTGCATACCTGCTGCTGTCTTCTATATAGGGCCTATAGGTCTCTCATAGGTAGCCTTACCAACGTCCCAGAATCAATGCTGGCTTCGGCCTAGAGCATACCCGAGCCGCTTCCAAGGGTGCACCGCGGCTGCCCAATGGGCTTCCAGAACTTCCGGTCGACGACGTGAGAGAAGCCGGAACTCTATTGGGCAGCCGCAGTGCACCCTTGGGAGCGGCTCGGGTACACTCTAGGCCGAAGCCAGCATCGATTACGGGACGCTGGTAAGCCTACTCATAGGTCTATAGGTCTCATAGGTCTATAGGTCTCTCTATAGGTCTCATAGGGCCTTTTCACACATTATGCAGTGGCAAACCTGGGTTTGCCACTGAAGGACACTCAGTAGAAGTCACAGCTGTCCTCAACTTTTAATAAGTATATATGGACGTTATACATGTTTGCAAACCCAATTTGTCCCTATTTTTGGTCACATTTTACATTTTCAAGAGCACACCTTAACAAGGAAGTGTGTGAAAGTGTCCTTTATTTCCCTTTGTCCCAGAAATCTCTTTCTGCAGCTAGTATTGTAAAAATGATGTACTTTCCTTGTGATTTAAGCCTGTTTCTCTGCTATAGCTGGTGGTGTTGCCTTATCAAATGCTTCTTCATGAAGCTACCAGAAGTGCATCTGGGATCAAGCTGAAGGATCAAGTGGTGATCATCGACGAAGCGCACAATCTGGTTGATACCCTAACCTGCATCTACAGTGCCCAGATTAGTGGCTCGCAGGTGAGTCAGGCCTGAAGTCCTTTCCTCTGTTACCTGCTGTTCTGTGGCAAAGGCTTTGGATTTCCATGGTGTTTTTCAAGCCTCCTTCAATGCCAATGTTTTGTTTCCGTTGTAGTTGTGCCGTGCCCATTCTCAGCTGTTGCAGTACATGGAGCGATACAGGTGAGGATACTTGGAATTATTTATACAACATGCAAGGCCTCTCACCAAGTGCAATTGTTGCATGTTTTCCAGCTTCCCGGAATGCACCACAAGGAGGGACCATAGTTCTACTGAGCACGTGCTTTGCATGCAGATGGTCCCAAGTTTAGTCCTTGGCATCTCCAGCGAAAAGCTTTGAGTGATGAGAGACCTGGGCAGTCAAAGTAGACAGTACTGGGCTGAGTGTACCAGTGTAAGGCAGTTTCATGTGCTTATATGAGGAACTTGGAGACAATGAAATCCATTGTCGCTTTCTTTCCGTATGATTCTTGTTGCCCTCTTAGGCCCTGTATTCATAGCCAGTAAGATTGGTGCTGTTCACAATAAGAAAACACCATTGGTAATGTCTGCCTTGTCTTCATTAGTCCCGTACTCAGAGGAGCAAATCAGGAGAGCTGTGACCCTTGGTTGATTGAGAATACGTAGCATGTTTTTATGTAGTGCTTTAGTTTGCATGTGAAACGCTTATCTGATCCCAGCCGTGAGGTCATTTTGTAGAAAAAAATCCATGCTCTGGGCTTCACTCGTGTGGTACTGGACTGACTGTGGCATCAAAGCCACAGAATAGTGGCCACTGCTGATTCTAGCACCCCTAGGGGATCATAGTGATTTGACTGGGCCATGGCTGAGGCCAGATTAGATTTGGGGATTCCTGCCTCAGTCTTAGCCGCTATGCTATTCCTTTTTTAGCAGAAAGGTATTTACTGGTGTTGTACCACTAGTCACCCTCAGAGGTACTTAACTGTAACCAAGCTCTGTTACAGCTCAGGTGGTAAAATGCCTGTAATAGTTGACTATGTATGAAGTTACTGGATTGCCACCCATAGAACAAGGCTGTCTTCAGGTACCCTAGCAGATATAACACCAAGCCCCCAAATTAGATGTATGTTGTATCAGGAATCATCCTTGTGAGCTTTCATATGTCATCTGATCACTGTTATTGTCTCTTATAGGAAACGCTTGAAAGCCAAGAACCTGATGTACATTAAACAGATCTTATATTTGCTGGAGAAGTTTGTGGCTGTTCTTGGAGGTGAGAGAGAGAGAGAGCACGAGCGCGCAGGTTTTTCTGTTGGTCCACTTGATTGTGATCAAATGGTCAAGCTGCTTTTCCCAGTGGAAGCCATACGGTTTGAGGTTCAAGCCAGATCATTTTGCAAGAGACGGTGGGATTGCCTCAAAGTACTTGAGGGTAGTTCTGTTTCTGCCAATAGCTGGGGTGCAGTAGCTCTGTGAGACTTCTGTGTTACCCTAACTGTGAGCAAGGGAGAGGAATGGGTTCCAGAAAGGCAGAGCAGGACCAGAACAGAGGGTGAGATTCATTCTGTCTTGCCCTCGTTCCTTTCCTTCTTCAAACCTGGTCCTTCTCTGGTCACCATTATTATTCAGCAGTCCTATTGTCAGCCACCCTAGCTGGGAGCTTTAAGGAGGATGCATGCAGCAGTATGCCACTGAGGACCAGCTACTGGGCACAGCAGTGGGAAAAGGCTGTTGCCCTCAGAGGCTCTGCCTGTGGATTGGCCACTCTGGAAAGTGGGGTGCCGGACTACATGGACCCACTTCAGCCCGATCCAGCAGGGCTCTTCTTAACGTACAGCAGAGTGAAGAGAAACGTTCTGTTTGAAGGGATGTGTTAAAGGAAACTCTGTTTCCCTGAGCTTGGTGTGCACATTTTACCTCAGGTGTCCGCTTCCGCCTCGGGTGAAGGCTTTATAATTACGCTAATATTCACTTCAGCATTTACTGAATTTGCTACCAGCTTAATATAATCAAGTTCAAAATTGCTTGTTGAATATTTTTTTTTAACACATATACAAATGCAATAAGCTTTAATTGGAAGCAAATTAGAATTTGTATTTACTGGATTTGCGCAGCCCTGAGAATACTGTATCAGAAAGAACATTTCCCTCTGAGGAACAGCTTTGGAGAGAAAGTAAACCAGCCTTTTTATTTACTAGCAACTGCTGATTGGCTAGATGTTTACAGTACACTTCTACGCACAGTTACTCAGAAGTCATCCCTATTTTCAGTGAGGCAAATTGTTTAGTAAGTGTGCCTAGGATCGTAGCCTTATTGTGGTGGGAACTTGGTTTCTAGGACTGTGTTCATCAGATCGTTTTGGAACATGTGCTTCTCCTTAGAGTAGCTTGTTGTAAGTTGTTTCTTCTTCTTTTTTTTTGGTGTGCGTGTTCTGCAGGAAATGTAAACCAAAACCCAAATGCTCAGAGCATTCCACAAGCAGGTATGTTGCACATGGGAGAGTTGACTGACTGTATGGCTAGGGGTGGGAGGGATGCATCATGGAAAGTGCGCAAGTAACATACTCCGGCGAACAGAGGGTGGTGGCCCTGCTTCGCCTCTCTCCCCACCGTCCCATCTGACTACAATCACTGGCCGTTCTTCTCTCTCAGGTGTGCAGATGAAATCCATCAATGACTTTCTCTTCCAGTGTCAGATTGACAATATCAACCTTTTCAAGGTAAGGAATTGCTTGCGTTGTGCCGATGCACACGTGGAGTTTGTTCTGGGGTTGAGACTCATGTCTCTGCCTTTGGATGGTTTCTTGCCCAGGAGATGCTGTGTGCAGACGTGTACTTTTCTCATCTTCCCTGGACATGTTAAGCAGTAAAAATTTGTGTGGTTTTATCCCAGCGGGTGGTGCAGTGGGTTAAACAGCTGAACCATGAGCTGTCGATCGAAAGGTTGGCAGTTCTAATCCGCGACGGGGTGAGTGCTCGTTGCTTGGCCAGCTCCTGCCAACCTAGCAGTTCCAAAGCATGTTAATACGAGTAGATAAATAGGTACCGCTTGCGGGAAGGTAAACAGCGCTCCGTGTTCTAGCCGCATGCTATGTGCTGCGGCAAGGAGAGTCATGCCTGCCACATGACCACGGAGGCGTCTTCGTACAACGCTGGCTCTTCGGCTTTGAAATGGGGATGAGCACCACACCCTAGAGTCGGACATGACTGGACTTAATTGTTAGGGGATACCTTTACCTTTTATCCCACACCTTTGACCCTGAACCAGCAGCCCTTGTCCTCGTGAACAAGACGCGCCAGTTGGTTCAGCCACACTCACTTGCTGACTGTCTGGCGTCACTCACAAGATCTCCCACCAGAGCTGACAACCTTTCTAACCACCAGTCCCACCCACCCACCTTGCCATGTTTACAAGGCCTGCTTTTTTACATCTTGTTCTGGGAGCTGAGATGTCTTTACCTCTGTCATCTGTTTTATGTGACAACTTATGCTGAAATGAAAGAGGAAATTTCAGCTCTCACCCCTTGGGGGAAAAGGAATGATGGCTGACATGCTGCATGTCCCAGTTCTGTAGAAGGTGTGTGCACACCTTTTGTGGCTCTTATCCAACTGCTTCCTTCTCCTATGTATTGCCCTGGCTGACGGCTTGCAGGTTTTTGGGATGCCAAGGAAATGACACGACAGATGCAAGGTTTACTTACGAGGAGTTCTATATTTTAAGTGCCCCAAGCAAGCATTGGAATGGGCAGCTGCGAAGTCTCTCTCTCTCTCACACACACACACACACACACACACACACGCACACACACACACTGTCACAGAGCCCAGTTCCAAGGGCTAAACAAGGCAGCATGGTGAATATATACGTGGATTGTTGATTTCCAAAGCTGTTGCTGGTTTCCTGAAATGTTACAATAATGTGGATATTGCATTGGCATAAGCTTGGCATAGCCAGTAAACAAGAGATAACTAGAACAATAGGTGCGCATAACTCAACCGCAGCTGGGCTGCTTTACTGATAAGGCCGACTCCTTGGCAAACTTGGAATGATGCAAACTTGGAATGCAGGCTTATAGGCGCAAGCAGAGCAGCCTGCAAGCACGAGTCCTTTGGCTCATCTTTAACTTTGCCTCTGCTCAGAGATGCTAAGGCCAGAGCACGTTTTGTAGGCCTCTAGGCCTACATCCTGGAAGAGGCTGCAGTCAGCCACTTGTGTGGCAGTAGCAGAATGACAACTCCTAGAGACGGGCATCCTTGGAATATGGTAGGACTCCTCGGAGAACTGCTTGTTCCTGATTCCGAAAGGTCCAGCTCCGAGTGCCATGTAAGACCGCAAATAAGGTGCAGTTCAGTCCTCTGCTAGAACAGTTCACAGAGGGATGAATTAGCACAAACAAGATGGGCAAGAGCCTTTCAATGCCTGTATCTTCTCCTTCTGACAGGTTCAGCGATATTGTGAAAAAAGCCTCATCAGCAGGAAGGTATTGTTTCTACTGTTTCTGTTGTCTTTTATAGGATGCTCCTGTTATTGTGGGGTGGGTAAAAAGCTATGCGGTGCCCTAAAGTCCTGCCCCATGTCCAATGCCGACCTTGCACAGGTACCGCACAACCTTTTTAGGTATTGCCAAACATTTCCTCAATAATTTCAAACCTGCCTTTCTTAAGATGCGGAATTCTGCTGTTGCTCAGATTAGCTGCAGAATGAGGACAACCCTTGGGCACAGAGCTCATATCAGGGTTGTACCAGATGTTCAGTATTCAGGATACAATCAATGTATATGGGATCGAGGGCAGAGGAAATATTTCTTGAAAAACTCTAAATGAATGAGAGTTTAATATTGATTCTGTTTGATGCATTTTACTTGTCTTGCTACTTTGGAGGCATTTTTTTTCTTTGTTAGTAGTGTGTTTCCTTCTCTTTCCTTAGAGTGATCCCAACCAGTTGGGGTTCACATACTGAATGTGACATCCTAACACTGTAACCAATCACATTTGACTATGTGCTGACATCACTGAAGACTGATGAAGCTAATTTAGAGTGATTGGTAGTATTTTCTCAGCTGGTCACATGAATATCTAGCCAATTGGGGAATATTATGAAATCACTGAGGGCAAAGGAAGCCTGTTTATGTTTGTGTTTCCTAACAAAGCAAGCACTTTCAGCCCCCTTTCTCAGCACTTCAGTGTCTCCCTCCAGTTTTGGCCCAGTCATAGTTCATACAATTTGGATGCAATTTTGTCAAAAGATGGTTTATAATAAATAAATTCAACTCTGTTGAAGAGGTTTGGGCCGATTTCATTAACCCTGTGTGTGCTTCCAGCACAGCATTAATTTGGTGTTTCCCTCACCTATGAACCCCTCTGATGTTGCTATGAACAGCAGGCCCTAAAAAAAAAAGAAAAATGCCAGATTGTCTGGTGCCAAGGGTCTGTTCAGTGTAATATTTTTTTCTACTATGAATATCTTGTGCCTTTTGCGAGGAAAGCTCTATGGGGCAGTGCTTAATTGCGCCCACAAGGCCAAGGTAAGGGTTGGCACTTACCTGCTTCTGATCTTTCTGCTTCTGGCAGCTCTTTGGGTTTGTGGAGAGATATGGAGCCTCCGGGGCTTTGAAGCCTAAGAGAGAAGACCAGAAGATGACTGGCTTGCAGAACTTCCTGCAAACCTTGAATAAGAAGCAAGGGAAGGAAGGTGAGACTTATTCCAAGCCAGTGAGTTACGAGCTGAAAAGAGAGAGTGACTGTAAGATGCAGAAGAATGATAACGGTTGGCAATGCAGTGGTTTCTTAATAGGCCTGGGAGCTTTGCTGGAGCTCCTCTACCTGTGTGTGCCTCCATTTCAGAGCCATCTGTGTGTATCTTTGTGTACTACCTGGATGTGTTTGGTCCATAGAAATGAAAGGGAGCTTTCTGCATGTATCTGAGTGTATCCAATTGCTCCTGGCGAAAGAGACAGTGGTTACAGTAGAAATATGAGAAAAGGAGAGGCAGGGTGGAGGCAGCCTGATTTGTGGTCTGCATGCAGCTATGCATATTCCTAGGATGGCGCTTGCCTTTGCAGTTGCGTTTTTAGGTTTGAAATAATTCAGTTTTGACAAAGGCTGCAAACATTCTTGCACTTAGGGCTTAAATCACCTTTTTTCCTTTACGTTGGTCTGTAATGCAACTATAAAGGCTACATTGTCAAGAACATAGATATGAAGTTTCTGTGCTGGAGTCTGTCTCGCATTAACATCATTTGAATGTGGCATAAGCGCTTTAGTGCTGCGTATGAAAACAATCTTCTAAACTCGCTGCCCTCTCAGCTGATGAATGTTCTGGGCCTGTGGGACTATTTTCTCCAGCTGAGTTCTCTTTTGATCTGCAGACATTCTGCAGAGTGCTCCTGAAGAGGCAGAGGACGACCAGCCCAAGATGGCCTCTCCTCTGATGCACATTGAGGGGTTCCTAGCTGCACTCACAAATGCAAACCAAGATGGGAGAGTAATCCTCACCAGGCAAGGTACTGTGCATATTGATGGCGGTATATAACTTCCAACTACTGAAGTAGACAATGCTCAGCTCCCTTGGAGCCAAAATCACTTTTATTTTGTGTTTGGTGCCTTTTTAGAAAATTATCTGTCTAATAACTAGATTACAGGTTCTGCGCTGTGTGAAGTAGACAATCAGACTTTAATGTAATGAAATGATGCTACAGGTGCTAGTCAGTAGGAGCCTTCAGCAACTGTACATACAACTGTCAGGGTTCTTACTTAGGATACTTTTATATACTGCTTTTCAACAACAAAAATTCTCAAAATGGTTTATATAGCAAAGTGTGCTGTGGGCAAATTTTTGTGCTGAAAAACCTTGGAAGTAGAAGCAGGACAGAAAAAAAAAGTACTTGTGAATTGCAGGCAGTAAGGATAGTGTCAGTCGGGCTCCACCACTTTGCTGGCTATCCTGATGTGTCTCTTTTCCAGGTACTTTCACTCAGAGCAGCCTCAAGTTCCTCTTGCTGAATCCAGCAGTGCACTTTGCCAAGGTGCTGAAGGAGTGTCGGGCTGTGATCGTCGCTGGAGGCACCATGCAACCGGTAGGGGAAAAGGCGGGGTATAAATTCTATCAATAAATAAAATAATTTGGGGGGGGGGGGAGAGAGGTTAATCTTGTAAGACGGAGATGATCCTCTTCCACAGTGAGTAGGGTGTCCAAATGTGAAGGATTTCCATAGGACTTAATAGAGCTCTTATTGTTCTGCTGGGTATCCATTGTTTTTTCCTATCATGGTGCGAATCTGACCTCTAGTACAGTGTTTTGTCACGACAGACAAGTGTTGTATTTGAGCAGGATAGGGCTGAGAGTTGTGCCAGTGCAGGGCAGGGTTTGGGGGCATGCATTTGTGCAGCATCCACACTTTGACTAAGGTCTGTGTAGACTTGGGTCTCTCCCTTATCCCATCTCGTCTTCACAACTACCCTACTTCACCAGTAGCTTGGCCTAAGGCTGGGATGGTTAACTGGAGGCCTGTGGGCAGCGTGCGAATTGTTGTGTGTGATGGACTGTGGCAGAAAGAATATTTGAACTTGACTTCTGACTCATGATTTGCACTCTTTTTTTTTAAAAAAAAATGTTTTACTGAGTGTTTGAAAAATGCAAACAAGAAAACAAAAACTTATAACGTCCCCTCACCCCACCTCCTGCTCCCCATTGCTCCTGCTTCGAAAGCTAAAATTTCCAGGTTCATTAGTACAAAGGAGTATCAGTTGAGGCACTTAATATAAATGCAGTTTTGTGTGTGCTTGGTTTATTCCAGTTCACACGTTTAGATTCCAGGTAAATAATAACTTGCTCTCTTAATTGCTGTTAGATTACATCCAATGATACCATAAATACGCTTAAGGGTGTGTGTGCCCCTTAAGTAGACACCCCATATCTTTTTCGTGGAACAGCCTCCACTCTACGAGAGGTGCTTCCTTTGGTGAGGTTGGCAGAACTGGTATGGTGTCGTGGCAAAGGGACTGAGCTGTGAATTTGAATTTATCTGGTTCAGGTCTTCCCTCTGCCATGAGCCCATTAGCTGGCCTCAGGCAAACAGTTCCCCAGCTACAATATGGGGGTGATAATGCTTCCTTACCTTACAGGTAGATTCCAACAAGATAATGTGAAGTGCTTTGAACCCTCAAAAGTGTTGTGCAGTTGCTGCTAATAAGATTAGAATCTCCTAAGTGAGCTCTATCCTGTGCCCGATTGGACTCAGCACATGTTTTTCTCCATCGTCACTCTAGGCATCTGCCCTGCCGCTTCATCGTCCGCAGCCCCTCGGTAAACCAAGGAGCTACTCTGACTCTGCGGCTTGGCTGAGGGCGCTCCAGGGCGATCTTATCCAGAGCCCTGGTCGTCTCCCCATTCCAGAGGTCAACCAGTGCACTAGGTGAGTCGCCGACTCTGGCGACAGGAAAATCCCCCAGAGCCCTCAAGAATCCATCCGGATCCATCATCTTCCGGGGGCTGACTATACAATGAGGTTTCCCGCCTCTGCGGAGGTGACAAGTCGTGATAAGCCTAAATCCCACCAGGAAGTGATCTGTCCATAACAAAGGAGTGATGTTCATCTCCTCCACATCCAGATCACCTTCCACCTGCCCAGCAGTAAACACCAGGTCCAGCGTGTGTCCCACATCATGTCAGGGCCTCAGCGTGGACAAAGTCCCCCCCAACACCAATAGGCGAGGGCACTCCAACACCACGCCTGTGATCACCCCGGTCATCTTAGGCAGGGAGACTGTTGGGCAGCATGGCTGGAGGTACACCAACAGAATCCCTATTCTGTCTCAGCAGTCAAACCCAGTGCAACCCGGGTGAGATGGATGGTATCACGATAGACCGTCGCAACTCCACCTCCCCGCTCCTGTAGCCGTGGCTGCTGCAATACCTGGAAACCTGGCGGATACATCTGGGAGAGACTTACCCCTCCCGACTCATCCAGCCAGGTCTCCGTAATACACAACAGGTCAGCACCCTCATCCAGGATTAAATCCTAAACTAGGCAGTTTTTATTGTTTACTGACCTGGCATTCAAGAGCAGCAGTTTCAGACTCACAGGATGGTATGGTATGGTATGATATGCATAGTATGGTAGCGTATTAGTTGTGTACTGAACAGGCTAACTACTGCATTAAAGTTTTTCTATTAAATATGAGACATTTGTTAAATGATTTTTGTTAAGACTAGACTAATTGGGGGATTTATTTACATAAATACTGTATTTGGATTTTTACGCTGCCCTAGGACTCTAAAAATATAAAGGGATACATACCCCTTCAGGTATGAAGGAATAAAACAAAAATTGAGACTGTTGGGGAAAATGACTCTTCTCTAAGAAACATCAGGTGATGTGGGGCCACTTGGTGGCACCACTGCTCTTCATTTAGTAGCATGGCTGGTGGAATGGCAGAGTGGAGCCGCATTTCAGATGGGGCAAAAAAAGGAGGAATGACCAAGATAAACACTGCATTTCTGAAACTGGAAATGGCAGAACTTGCAGTGACGTCTTGCTAATTGCACTTCTGATATGGGGTGCAGCTGCTGTAGCTTGAGCCTCCCACATGTGGTATGCAATTGATCTGTGGTGTGGTTCATTGTTGACGTCATGCTAGTGTATAGCCAGCACTAAGAATGATCTGCAGATTTGGGCTTATATTGAATGGCTTTTTCTTTCCCTGAAGAGTCCTGCCTTGACCCATTCATGTTCTGGAGGCACAGAGGAAAGAGTTTGGCATGCTTGTGAAGAGCAGAGTCCCACTGAAATAGGTGGGACTTACTAAGCAGATCTATGTAGAGCTGGAAGGAACACCCTGTTGAAACAGGAGGCCTAGTCTCTTTGGGTTCCTGTTGATTGTGGCAGGTTTCTGTGTCGGGGAAAGGGATTTTTGGGAGAAGGCAGGCTGACCAAAGGGAGCAGTACCTAGTAGTTAGCATGCGCACACCCCTTCTGGCTTCCTGCTTTCCCTTTACTGGATCAGTAGCTAAATAGGGAGAACCTTGGTAGTTTGTATCCGCTGCCACCATCTCAGGCTACTGAGACGAAGCAGAGGAGGTGCCGTCTGGGGAGGAAAATGCCTCCCTGGGATTTGGTGCTCTCCTGGGGTTCTTATTAAAAATCAAACCCACAATAGTGTCTGCAGGGCGATGTGATAATCCACTGAATTATCCTTGAAAATGGACTAGGCAGACAAAAGATCAAAATGTAACTACAGTAGCAACTAGAAAAGGAATTAAACCAAATGGGGAAAGAAAGGGGGATTGTAAAAGTACAAGCAGGCTGATGGAAAATGCCTGAGCTTGGCTAGAAAGTGCCAAATGAAATGGTTTGATCAAATGGATGCAATATTCAGTAACACCCAGCAGGTGGAGCTGGGATGCTACTCAAAAGACACAGCCTATACAGTCCCCCATCCCCCCATGCATGCTGATGCTAGCTGTGAGCTGATGTGCAGTGGCGTCGTCAGGGATGGGGTGTTGGGCCCCTGTGCGGCAGGATCGGGCGGTAGGCGGGTGGGGGTGTCATGGCGGTGGCCGCTGCTGCAAATCATCCCGCTCATCGAGCACAGAGCGTCGGCGGTGGATTTGGCCCGCCCGCCCTGCACCTTGGTATGGTCAGTAACGGTTGCAGCCGTTACATCACTTCCAGCACGGGGGAGGGGGCGGTCGGGGAATCGCCACTGCTGATGTGTCAGAGCCTGAGCTACCAATCAAGAAGTTTGTAACTCACTTTTGGCCTATGCCATTCTCTATCAACCTCAACCCTTCATCTGCAGTCTTGCTCACCTTACATGGTTGTATATGTAAAGCACTTCAAACACTTGAAAGTGCAGTGTATGTGGTAGTGGTTTATCTTGCTCATCATTGCACCCATGTGAGGCAGGTCATTCTTGTTCACATTTTACAGATGGGACAGTGGGGATGAGTGCAAGGTCACGGGGGAAGGACTGAATTCCAGAGCCAGATCGTCCTCTGTCCATACACCATGTGGCTTTTTCCTTTGCTCTGGCTCCTCCCCACTATTGTATCAGTGTTATATTCTTGTTCTCTTGCACCGCCTGAACTGTTGTGTGGAGACTCTCTCTCTCTCTCTCTCTCTGTGTGTAGTGCAATTTGCATGTGTGTGTGTTTGTGTGTGTGTGTGTGTGTGTGTGTGTAGTGCAATTCTGCAGAAAAACCACAGATCATGGTATTGGCTGGAGAATCCAGCTTTTTAGGAGAATCTCAGCTTTTTAATTTGGGGGGGGGGGAACCCTGAGTTTTTTCCTATGAAAAACTCCTATGATTGCAAAGATGTGCTTGAAAACATGTGAGCATGCCTGGTGAAATCTCAGAAGCCAGAGAGTGGCTGAATACGTTTTCTAGAGGTCAGAGAGTGGCACTTCAATACCTAGTATGGTTTCTTGCTCTGCTCCATGAGAATGAACTGTGCAAAATAGAAGACCATGCAGTTCTTCTTTGGCATTATGCGCAGAGGCCACAGCATAACTGGCAGAATTGGTTTTCTTTTTGCAAAACCTGGGCTACAATGGCCAGTAGCTTAAAGGTTTAAAATAATAAAAAAAAAATTAAAAGGTGGAACACAGCTAGTACTACCTGCCACTTGAGCCTTGTTACTTTTTGTGCTTTTTTGCCATGTGGTTTGCAGGTGGCCGATTTCCGAGAACAGCTGCTTGTGTGTGCGGGTGTCAGCAATGACAGGATCGAGGAGTTCTTCTGTGGTGAGCATTTGTCCTGCAGCCTGCTTGTTGCGGAGGGCCGTTTGTAGTGAGGCTGTTTGGCGCCTGCTCTGCCGCTCCTGCCAAGTGCCGCAGCCAAGAGGGAGCTCAGATGCCTTTCACCTCTGGCTGCGCTTTGTGTGGGGAATCCCAGCCAACATCAGCTGGCAAAGGCTGCCACATTTGCGTTCTACGGCGAGGACAAGAGTATGGTGTTCACACAAAAAGTCTGCAATCTTTCCTCCTGCAATCCCCTTGCTTGGATTCCTGCAGCCCTGCCATCCACTTATTTGGGAGTAAGTCTCAAGGCCAGCCTAGCCATGAGGCTGGCGGAAGCACTCGCTTCAAGTGGTGGGTTGGAGGAGAGTAGCAAACTGGCGAGGGGTGCCCTGCGCCCCTTATCTGCCCACTGAGCCACTTTAATCAGCTCCCTTCTTGTCTTCTCGCTCACTGAGAGCGAGTTGGAAGAGAACTGGGACAGGGGCAGCCCACCTCTCTCTCTCCAGCAAGCGATCCCAGAGGTAGAGCTGCAGCAAGCAGCAGCAGAGAGAACCTGTTCTGATGTTTTGAGTTTCGCAAGCCATCAGGACAGGATCGCTTGGCTGTGCCTCCTCCTTGCCAACTAAGCAGCCAGGTGGGAGAGGAGAAGGAGGTCGCAGCGGCGGCAAGAGCAGTAGTGGGGCATGCTGTATGTGGGGGAGGGGGTAATAGGGGTGTTGGATCTCCTCAGACTGCCTCTGGTCAGTCTTGCTGAATTCAGCAGGCCACCTTTCCCTGTGAACACACATGCATAGGATGTGGCATCAACATTTGTTTTCCTCCTTTCCAAAGCATATCAAGGGTCTGCTTCTGTTGGAGAATCACATATTGGAAGCTTAGAGCATCCTTCAGACTGTGACGGAATGGCAGAGAATCAGCAGTCAACAGAAGTCATGCTAGGCCTTAGGCAGAATTGCTGCAGACTTCCAGAATCAACCTAATGTGGAGGCTGCTGCTTCTCTCTTGGTGGAGGAAGACGTCTAGAGCGGGTTATTTCTTTCCAGTCACTCAAGAGTCAGGACTTATGATAATTGGCCGTAGCAATGAAATGGATTGTTGTTCAAGTTCCCTGCTATTTCATATTTTTCTGTTTGTTTTGCCATCAGGTCATGTGATTCCTCCAGATAACATTTTACCCATCATCCTCTGCAACGGTCCAACCAATCAGCAGCTGGAGTTCACCTACGAAAAGAGAAACCTGCCTCAGATGGTTGGTATTTCCTCTGTGAAAAGCTATTCTTCTAGCTTTTCAGCAACGTGGCTTCATTGTTTGACCTCATGGTGGGAAGTAAACTATGAATTGGAATGGGTTTTGCATAATTGCAAGAGGCTTGACAATCAGATTGGCTGATTCTGGAGAGAACTGGAAACTAGGTTTAGAACTTCTTCATTTGGTGTCATGCCCAAGTATTGATTGTCCTTGGAGACCCTCCTCTGGAGGTGAAGTGTGTTAGTGACCATGGAGTGGGGCCTTTCCATGGCAGTGCCCCAGCTTTAGAGTGCTCGCCTCAAGGATGCTCGCCTGACGCCAAGCCTTGTGTCTTCTCTGTGTTGGGAGAAGGCCATCTGTATGTGCCCAGGTCATTTAGACTTATGTTTTGTTGTCTGTCCTGTGAGCTGGGGCTGCTTTGCTGGTCTTAATGACCTTTTACTGAGTAAAAGTCTTTGGACGGAAGAGTGGGATAGCCACTACTTTTAATAGATTTAGAACAGTGGTTCCCTACCATTTTAGCACCAAATCCCACTTTTTAAAATGACACTCTATTGGGACCCACCTAGCTTTACGAGCCTTAAAAAAAAGGTGATGTAGAAAGAATTTATTTATTTATTTACAAGTAATATTTTATTTATTTGCAACCCCCCCCCCCGATCCATTTCTCATAATGAGATAGCCCTAATGAATAGCCTCAAGGCTTGAGGGGCTTAGTTATGTGATCCAGCCTTTACCTGCCCCCACTTACCTGTCATTGACAGACTTGGGGAAAAAACACACACCAGAAAAAAGACTCTCAAACATTTATCTTCCTATATTTACACAAGCTTGCAAACTGCAGGAGCTCAGCTCTTTGCAGGGCAATTAGCAGCTATCTGATTTTTGAATAGCCTCAGGGCTTGTGGCAATTACTTATCTGATCTTTCCATCACCTGTGTTTTCATTAGAGACTCTGTGGGACCCACCAGAAATCAGGTCGTGACCCACCAAGTGGGTCCCAACCCACAGTTTGAGAAACACTGATTTAGAAGAAGCTAATGGTAAACTACAGAGTGGCTGGCAAACTAAAGACAGTGGGGAAGTTCTGCCCTTTGAGACCAAGCTTTGGCTGTCCAGTATGGGCAATGACGTCGCTGGAGGTGGGGTGGAACGCTAAGTTCTGCACTGCGCTGACCTCCGTTACTCACCGGCACATACCATACTCACCGGCACAATGTACTTGCGCGTTGCCTTCGCCCCACTGAATGGCTCCAAAGGCGAGGGGGCAGGGCTGCCTCGTGCCGGTGAGTAACGGAGGTCAGCACAGTGCGGAACTTAGCGTTCCGCCCCACCTCCAGCGACGCCACTGAGTATGGGACCCTAGAGCCTGAAGGCGACCGCGTTTCTTTTTTCAGATGGATGAGACCGGACGGATTCTTTGTAACTTGTGCAACGTTGTCCCTGGGGGTGTGGTGTGCTTCTTCCCCTCCTATGAGTATGAGAAGCAGGTGTACTTGCACTGGGAGAAGACTGGGCTGCTCACCCGCCTGGCTGCAAAGAAGAAGGTAATGGCCCAGTCCAGGGCTGCTGGTGCTTTCAAATGTCAGCAGGTTATTCTACAATCAAACAGTTGTTGGCCTGTTACTCATTGGTTTTGTCTCTACTTGAGTTGTTCTTGTTGCCCGCATAATGAAGCCGAGAAGATAGTTATGCGGCCAGTCCTTTCCCCTAATGAATAAACAGTGCTTGCTCATTGTACTTGGATCTAAATGAGCTTAAACGCTGCTACATGTTTCTGGAAGCATAGAGAGCACGACTTGTTTGTGGAGGAAGCCTCAAATTGGAGGGGCCTTTTAAATTTTTCCTTTTGCAAATAAAAAGGTATGCTTCAGTCACCTGGACAGCCAAATGGCGCAAGTTCAATTTGAGCACCATAAAGCGTGCAGGTTATGTCGGTAAATGGACTATATCATTTCTCCCAATGAAATGTTTATTTAAGGTCCAAACTCCATTGAGCATAAATGTATTCTATCTCCCCTGGTGCTGGATGCCTCTCCAGACTCCCTCTAGTTTTCCCATACAGTATTTTGAATACATTCTTCTCTTCTCCTGTGAATATATACCTGTGTAAGGGCACTTCTAGCTATGGGGTTTGGAAAGATCATTTCAGTCCCTGCTGGTTGACTCCGCAGACAGGAGCCGGTGTGGGACCAGCAGGACAATTGACTTTCCCCAGAGTATCTTCTGTTTCTCGCGCCCTTCTCACTCCACACTTCTCCTAGCCTCTCACTTTGGAAAAGGAATTTGGGACTCTCCTTAAAAGAAAAAAAAAATTGTACCAGATAAACTCTCATGTTGTGCAAGAGAAGCTACAGGTTTGTGATCTATACAAAGTATGCAAATGAAGCAGCTTTACATAACTTTTATATTGCTTCTGTTGGTGTGTAGTGGAAGGAAGGTCCCTCTGTTGCACAGAGGGCCCCTGTTGGAACAGCCTCACTTTGGTTCCATTTCTCAGTCACACCAAAGTGTGACAAAGAGATGGAACTTAGAAACTGCTGTGTGTGTGCATGTGCTGAAATCTTGTCCTCTCGTCTCTTTACTGCGGAGTAAACCGTGGAGCTTAGGGCATCCATGTAACCTCACAACAGCACTGTGACATAGGCTTGCCTGATGGAGAAGACTTTACCCAAGACTACTCAGTGAGCATCACAACGGAGTAGGGATTTCAATCTCAAATTTCCCATGTACAAAAACCCTTTTTTTTGGGGGGGGGGGTAAAGCTTAAGGTTCTTGGGATGCTTTAGCCCCTAAACATTGTAAAGCTTAAGGTTCTTGGGATGCAGAATTTCTATAGCAAGAACCAAGCTTTTTATGACTGCTGCACCACTCTGAAGGTGCAAGAAGATTCTTGAAACTCTCCCAGGTGTGCACAATGCATGTATATAAAAGTTCAGCTTCTATCTGCTACAATGAATTATGCCTTTAACAGATATTTCAGGAACCAAAGAGAGCAAACCAGGTGGAGCAGGTGTTGGCCGAGTATGCAAGGTGCATCAAGGTGAGAGTGGGAGGGCTAGCAAGCAGCTAAGCTGCTGGGAAAGGGAATACCCCTGAAACTGGGCAGCGGCCCAGATGTGCTTCTTTGCCAGCCTTCTAACCACCCACTGGGGCTTCTTTTCCTGTAGCGTTGCAGTCAAGCAGGAGGCCCCATGACAGGAGCACTGCTGTTTTCTGTGGTCGGTGGGAAAATGAGCGAAGGGATAAATTTTTCGGATGACCTGGGAAGGTAAGTGATTAGCTTGGGCTAGCAGGCTTGGAATCCCATGTGCTGAACATCGGAATTCCAATGGAATTCTGAAACTTGGAATAACTGTAATAGTGGAATAAACCTGGAATATTAACGTTAGCACCTGTTTTATTGTAGTTCTGTTTGTTAGGATATAGAATGCCGACGGCGTGAAGAGGGGTATGATAAGGAGGCAAAGAAATGTGTACAGAGTTTTGAACAGACACAGCCATTGTTTCTGAATGCTCTGTTCCACCCCTGCTTAGGGGCTAAAACTGTGCCTTTATTATGGAGGTGGTGTGTTTGGGTTGAGCAAGGCCAGAAGTGGCCTGAAGCACTTGCTTTCAACTGCAACCCTTCTCCAAGAAGTCTATTCGTGGTGTTCGATAGTCCGTCCCCCAGCCCCTGGTTCCCTGAAGTTTCTTTGGAACTGTTGTGTAGGAGTGGGAAAATTAGCTGGCTATGAATGCACTCAATTAATGCACCTTGGGTTGAAACACAGTTATTTAGCATTGCAATATTATTATAATAGTTATCAAAGTGTGTGTGTGTGTGTGTGTGTGTGTGTGTGTTCTCTCTCCTGCCCAGGTGTGTGATTATGGTTGGTATGCCTTATCCCAACATCAAGTCTCCAGAGCTTCAGGAGAAAATCGCTTACCTTGATAAGACCATGGTGAGGGTCCAGGTCTGTTAACCATGTACCACGCCACACTAATGCAAGGGCACAACGGCATCATGAAGATCTCTCTCCCTAGCTCCGTAGAATTGTCCCATTTTACTGTTCTTGGAGAGAACTATTCCTTCTCCTATGGTGGCCAGCCAAATGTTGCTTTACAACTGAGAGGAGTTGTCATTCCTGTTCTTAGGCGAGAACAGAGGTAACTGCTGGATCCTAGTAAGGGATTGTAACAACAGCAGTACGAAGTATTGTCCTTAATAGATGAGGACAGTAGCTTGTATGAGATAGAATGGGCCTGGTGAACACCACTGTATATAACTCAATGTGGAATTTGTGAGCCTGCTTTAGCTAACAATTTTATGGAGTCTTGGGTGATATGAAAGCTGCGTATGTGTTGGAGCGTGAATCCACTTTTCATCACACGCAGTGAATCAGCATCCTTATCACCACTTGTAGTGGCTATGCATGTGTGAACCTGCCCTTAAAAGCTGAGGGGTGAGGACCGTAAGTATGGTCTGTGGTGTGTTTCCCTGCAGTAAGGGACACTTCTACTCTGTTCCACTTGGGT
Source organism: Plestiodon gilberti rubricaudatus (assembly GCA_026170595.1). NCBI lineage: Eukaryota > Metazoa > Chordata > Lepidosauria > Squamata > Scincidae > Plestiodon > Plestiodon gilberti. Next base: position 117,095,013 of record JANXHW010000005.1, read on the forward strand.
CTGTCCCAGTTTCCCCAGTATTAAATTCCACATTTAGTTTCTGCAGGACCTACTATTGTTCCTCCTTATTCAGTTCCAAGTTCAGAGACAAATTGTAGGCTTTGAAGTGCATTTAGCAAATTAAGCTCTGCCCTTAAGCACATTGTCCTACAGCAAAACATCCTAAAAGGTGTTCCTCTTCAAGGGTAGCTAGAGGGAGCCACCTAAAGTGCTTAAATGCAACCCTCCTCTTCCCCTTAGCCGTACTAAACTTGATTACAGCTGCCAGTAGCTACAGAACTTGACTTGAGCGCCAAGCCAAAATGTGGTTCAGGCCTGATTCTTTCAGATTCTTGCCTCATGGCAGCAGCTCTAAATTGTTGGGCAGCTTGGAACCTGCAGTACTGTTTACTGCAGGGTGGGTAGGTAGGTAGGTAGGTAGGAAGGCTGCAATGCCTAGATTGACTTGTTCATTTGTATCTTCTGCTGTCTCCAGCCAAAAACTACAGGTCCAGCACCAGGCAAGATGCTCATTGAGAACTTATGTATGAAAGCAGTCAACCAGTCAATTGGTAAGGATGCAGTTCTTAAACAGGACAGCCCCATATTGCGTGGCTCCTTTGTACATGGTAGAAGTGGCTACTTCTGGTGCACGTGGCTTGTTACCTCAGAATTGTCGAGAGTGACTTGAGTCCCCTTGGCCAGGGCAGCAGCTGCCCCATGGATTCCTTAAACTACCACCCATCACCTTAGTCTAGGCCAGGGGTGGCCAACCTTCCACCATTAAGGCCTCTGTGTTCTTAAGAGTTGTGTAGAAGTCAGAATCTTAGCAGCTGCAAGTGCTGATGGTGCTGCTAAAGCAGCTGCACCTGCTGGAATGCCCTCACCTATACAGCCATTAAAGGTCCAGGAGCATTCAGGTTGAAAGGTTGGTCACCCCTGGTCTAAGCGTATAACTAGGCTTACCAGATCTCCAACCGGGACAGAGTGCTAGACCTTTAGGAGAAGGAATGTGGGCAGGTGTAGCTTGTTAAACTTTAGAGCACAATCCTAGGCATGTCTACTCAGAAGTAAGTCCTATTGAGTTCAATGGGACATACTCCTGGGTAAGTGTGCATAGGATTGTGCTCTAAGAGTTTAACAAGCTACACCTGCCCACACTCCTTCTCCTAAAGGTCTAGCACTCTGTCCCGGTTGGAGATCTGGTAAGCCTACGTATAACCAACCACCTGCCTAGTTGTCTGTGATGAGCAAGCTCCAGGCAGCTGCGTTGGTAAACTGAAAGAATGTGGTGGTTCTACTTCAGATTAAGCAAATATACATAACTTGTCCTAGGCTCACTGTTCACCAATTATGGGAGCAGAAATTCCAGGTGCTGTACTAAATAAGGGGTCATAATGGAGGACAAAGAAAGGGAAGTTGTTGTACCTAAACCTGTTGATGATCCCAAGGCTGAGTTGGACTATTCCCTGCTATAGCTCTGCCTAATCTGTCTGTCTAGTTGCCACAGACAGAAGAACAATTTAACCTACTGTGGCCTGTCTGGTTTGTCTGCCTACAGGGAGAGCAATTCGCCATCAAAAGGACTTTGCCAGCATTGTACTGTTAGATCACAGGTACACACGGCCATCTGTTTTCAACAAGCTACCTCAGTGGATCAAAAGCAGAACCCAGGTCAAGGCCAACTTTGGGGCAGCATTTGCAGCACTAAGAAAAGTAAGTCCTCAACCAAACTCTGCCTGTTAATATCCCTTTCTGCTTAGCGGCATTTCAGGTAGAGGTGGTACATAGGCCCCTTGCATGTTGCTGCAAGTATGTATGTGCAACATGGTGCTTTCACTGGCTGAGAATTATGATGCTCTTTGAGAGAGTGAATAAGGACGCACAGGTGTAATAGCCTTGCCACCTTTACTCTTGGATCACAGAAGCTGCAGTGAGTCCAAACCGCAGGAGCTAGTTTCCTCCCTGAGCAGTACTATATACCAATGTGGACAAGACTGAAAGAAGGGATATTGATATACAGTAGCACCAGCAGTGTACCTGCTGCTTTACACAGAGAGGTGACCTTAAAATCTAGACATCAGAGAAAGAGTCACTGTCAGTTGTATATATACACTGCTCAAAAAAATAAAGGGAACACTGAAACAACACAATGGAAGTCCAAGTCAATCACACTTCTATGAAATCAAACTGTCCACTTAGGTAGCAACACTGATTGACAATCAATTTCACAAGCTGTTGTGCACATGGAATAGACAACAGGTGGAAAGCATAGGCAGTTAGCAAGACATCCCCCCAAAAGGAGTGGATCTGCAGGTGGTGACCACAGACCACTTCTCAGTTCCTATGCTTTCTGGCTGATGGTTTGGTCACTTTTGAATGCTGGTGGTGCTTCCACTCTAGTGGTAGCATGAGACGGAGTCTACAACCCACACAAGTGGCTCAGGTAGTGCAGCTCATCCAGGATGGCACATCAATGCGAGCTGTGGCAAGAATGTTTGCTGTGTCTGTCAGCGTAGTGTCCAGAGCATGGAGGCGCTACCAGGAGACAGGTCAGTACATCAGGAGACGTGGAGGAGGCCGTAGGAGGGCAACAACCCAGCATCAGGACCGCTACCTCCGCCTTTGTGCAAGGAGGGACAGGAGGAGCACTGCCAGAGCCCTGCAAAATGACCTCCAGCGGGTCACAAATGTGCGTGTGTCTGCTCAAACGGTCAGAAATAGACTACATGAGGGTGGTATGAGGGCCCGACGTCTACAGATGGGGTTTGTGCTTACAGCCCAACACCGTGCAGGACGTTTGGCATTTGCCAGAGAACACCAAAATTGGCAACTTTGCCACGGGCGCCCTGTGCTCTTCACAGATGAAAGCAGGTTCACACTGAGCACATGTGACAGACGTGACGGGCTGGAGACGCCGTGGAGACCGATCTGCTGCCTGCAACATCCTCCAGCATGACCAGTTTGGCAGTGGGTCAGTAATGGTGTGGGGTGGCATTTCTTTAGGGGGCTGCACAGCCCTCCATGTGCTCGCCAGAGGTAGCCTGACTGCCATTAGGTACCGAGATGAGATCCTCAGACCCCTTGTGAGACCATATGCTGGTGCGGTTGGCCCTAGGTGCCTCCTAATGCAAGACAATACTAGACCTCATGTGGCTGGAGTGTGGCAGCAGTTCCTGCAAAACAAAGGCATTGATGCTATGGACTTGCCTGCCTGTTCCCCAGACCTGAAGCCAATTGAGCACATCTGGGACATCATGTCTCGCTCCATCCACCAACGCCACGTTGCACCACAGACTGTCCAGGAGTTGGGGGATGCTTTAGTCCAGGTGTAGGAGGAGATCCCTCAAGAGACCATCTGCCACCTCATCAGGAGCATGCCCAGGCGTTGTAGGGAGGTCATACAGGCACGTGGAAGCCTCATTTTGACTAGTTTTAAGGACATTACATCAACGTTGGAATGAACCTGTAGTGTTTTTTCCACTTTAATTTTGAGTGTAACTCCAAATCCAGACCTCCACGGGTTGCTACATTTGATTTCCATTGCTAATTTTTGTGTGATTTTGTTGTCAGCACATTCAACTATGTAATGAACAAAGTAATTAATACAAATATTTAATTCATTCAGATCTAGGATGTCTTATTTCAGTGTTCCCTTTATTTTTTTTAGCAGTGTACTTCCACTTAGTTCTCCTTCCCCACTGTAACTAAAATGGGTTTTCTCTTCTAGTTCCACTGTGAGACGAAAGCAAGATACGAGTCTCTAGTAACAGATGTCTGCTCAGCTACCACCTCCCTGGATATGAAATGACTGGATTGTATTCTGTAGCGGATCCTCTAGCCTTGCTGTATTTGAGCAATAAATAAAGTTAATGTATGTGAACTTTTTGGGCAGCGACTACAAAGCATCTTCTCAGGCTTGTGCTCTAACAGCTTTATGTAGCTATTCCTAAAGAAGTTCTCCATGAGAGCAGGCCTGTGAGGATGTAGCCGTTCTGCTATTGCAGATAGAATTGCCTTTCCCTAAAGACTAGCAGCAGTTGTGACTTCATGTGCTCCTGACAAATCAGCTGCCTGGGATGGGCTTTTTCCTTGCCTTTTGTAGGCTCTTGCTTATCTTTAATACAGCAAGGTTGCATTCCTGGCTCAGGGTCGGTTCTTACTTGCCAATCTGTAAAGTTTAGTCAAGACACACCTTAGGACTTGTGCTACAGTCTCCAGCCATTTCTCCAACAAACCATTGGAAGCATCAGCTGCCTCTCTAATCTTCCTGACCTGTTTCAGCAGCCTTTCTGGTGAGGTAAGCCCAAACTCTCTACCCAGCAGTGCTCACAAATGTGAGCAACTACAAAGTGGAAGAAAAAGAGCTTGTGTCAAAAGGACACTGACTGGGGCGTCGCTTCAGCTTTTGAAGCATCAAGCCTGGCTGCCGAGAAGCTTAAATTTAATGAGGCTCTTTGTTGAAGGCATGCCTGGCTTTCAGCATGCTTATCTGACCTTTAAGCAAAGGCTCCTCTTGTCAGAGAACGAGCCCAGGGCTGGGAGAGCAGTCCATCAAGACTAGGTGCATAGTGGCAGCGGGGCTGGCAAAAGGCAAAACGCCAGCCTGTGAAGCCGTTCTCAGTGAGGCCAGCCTAGAGCAGCTTCTGTGCATAGAACAAGAGGAGGAAGAGGGAACAGTAGGCATCTCAGCACATGCAAATACATACGCAAGGGTATTGCCACCTGTGACAATTGCTACTGAAACCACCGTTATTGGGTAAGCATAGGGGCCCTTTAAGCCATATACAGGTGGGCCCCCATATCCACTGATTCGCTATCCACGGTTTCAGTTATCCACGGATCATGGGGACCCCCCCCCCCCCCGGCTTTTACTTTTTTCCCCAGTAAGCTTTGTTTCTTCCTTAAAGAAACAGGAGAAGCAGCCTCTTGCTGCTTATTACAGGCACGTAGAACGAGACTAAGTCCTAGAGAGGCTCTGCAAGGTTAACAGAAACCTTGCAGAGCCTCTCTAGGACTTAGTCTCGTTCTACTTGCCTGCAATGGAGACTGCTTCTCTGTTTTAAGGAAGAAACAAAGCTTGCTGAAAGAAAAATAAGAGCTGCAAGCATGCCTGCCTGCAGGTGAGGCAGGGTGGGGGGCCCCTCAGGAAACCTTGGAGGGGGTGTTCGCTCTTATCCACGGTTTCAAGTATCCACGGAGGGGCCTGGAACATATCCCCAGCGGATACGGGGGTCCACCTGTATAGGGTTCTAGCCCAGTCAAGGTGGCCAGAAATACATCTAGATGCTTGTCTGAGCTCTAGACGGTAAGTGTTCCCACAGTAGTTGTAAAAGCAGCACACTGTCCAGCTCCAGCTATTGGACCAGGGTGCTCTATGTCTGATGCCACTAGCAAAGACCTGCTTTCTTCCACAGCTTCAAGATCAGAGAGGCCACAGGGGAAATGACTAAAAGCCCAAGTGTCCTCTTTCAGCTGGTAATGGGGAGGAAGCCAGGCTAGCTGCTATACCCTTGCAAGCATATAGCTCCTCCCTCATCTCAGTAACTAAACTTCAGGTTTTTGCTTTTAGCAGCACATATGAAAGCTATCCCTAGCCAATGGTTTCTGCTGGGTAAGGCTGAGAAAACAACCTGGCCTCTCCAGTTAACATCTTGAGATAAAGAACAAAACAAGTCCATGGTTGTTTGCATTTGCCAATCTTTACCAGTCATCCTGTATTGACAAGTGAGCACTCTTTCTTGCAACACTGACTGAAAGAGAGAATGAGAGCCTCTCTCTCAGCATTTGTATACCCCATACCTAGCATAAGGCAGAGGCTCAGCTGTAGGCAGGAAGGCGCAAACTATTCAGCGAGAAGAGTTAGGCTGGTGTTTTTCATACAGCCCATGATGATGGTCCTGCAGGTTCCCTGCAAGGACAAGCTGCCCACCAGCCCTTGTGGGGTACCCACAGCCTCAATGAGAGAATCGGTGTTTGAGGGAGAAGTAGTCATGTCCATTGATGTCCTCACAGCAGAAGTTAGTAATGAGCTAGAACAAAAAGGAGCTGGAAGAGAAGGAACAGAGTCGTCAGGCCAGCATCCACCTCTCTTCTAGAGCACTTTCTTCGGGGCAGTAGCTGCCACTGCCAGTTGGCAACAGGGAAGTAAGCTCACAACAAAGATATGCAACCATCTAGGACTCCCAGTCATCTTCATCTTCCTCACCGGCTGGCTGTTGTGGGGGTGGCAGAGGTGGGATTGTGTCGGATATACGGCCAAAAGCCCCCCCTGGCAAATTGGGCGCATTGCCATCTCCTCCAGCGGCAGGCCCTTTGCCAGAGATGCCTGTGGAAGGGAAAGCAACTGTGTTCAGTGAAGCAAATGGTACCTGAGATTTGCAGTTGGTCAGGCCTGCACAGCTGAGACAAGGGCAGAGAGGAGCTGGATTTAAAGTTGTGACTGCTCTAGTCCAGTAACCAGAACTAAGATTACCAGGAGCGCATTTGTTCAGCTACTCACTCAGAATTTTACACCAAATGGGAGTCATGAATACAGATGGAAGCAGGCTAGAAATGCATCTTCAATCCTACATCCCACACATCTGTAACTAGTGGCAGATGTCAGAATTCAGAGGATCTGCAGTGGACTGTCAAATCCCTAAATCTAGAGAGGGGTAAGGCTTGGGGGAAGCTAATTTAAGTTTGTCATGGGTCAGATGGCAATTTTAGAACATAGGGCAATTCACATTCCAAATGGAAGTCATCTGCCTCGACTCTTGAGCAAAATTTTGTGCTGCTCCCAGGGAAGCCTAAAGAGAGGAGATTACACCTGTGATTATGGTGGGACGCTATCAGGTCAGGGCCCAATCCTGGAGTCATGTTACACCCTTAATCTTAAGGATGGTAAGAGTGGCGTTATCTTCTTTATGATAGTCATAGGGGGAGGCTTAGGAGCCCACCCTCACAAGTTTTGCACTGCCTGTGGCTGATAAAATAGCTGGAAGCAGGGAGAGTTTTGGCATTGCAGCAGCTAAGGCCTCCTATACAAACATTTTTTAAAAACACTGGTGGCTAATCTGGGAGCTGCCTCTTCACTACGGATGGCGGCACGGAATAGGGCCTTCTCGGCTGTGGCACCCCAATTATGGAATTCCCTCCCCCTGGAATTAAGAACGACTCCCTCTTTAGAGACCTTTCAGCGGGGCCTTAAGACGTTTTTATTTAGGACAGCTTTTGATGTCTGACATGGTGGGCTGACCTTTTAATCTTTTAACAAATGGTTTTTAACGTATGTAAACTCAGGTGACCCACTGGGGTTGTTTATTTTAAATTGTTTTAATTAATTATTTTAATGTGTATATATGTATTTTAATGTGTTGTGAGCCGCCTTGAGTGCCCTCGGGAGAAAGGTGGGGTATAAATTCTTTAAATAAATAAATACCCCAGCTCTCAGACTCCTGAGGGGAGGGGGCCCCACGCTTGTGGAACAGGCACTATAAATACCCTCTACCTGTGCTTGATTTGGGAATGGTAATACCTTCCTAGCACAGGAGAAACCCCACCCATAGCCAGAACAGTACACGAGACGTGTCTGGCCATTATCACTAAGTTGTATATAGATAGGCTTACCAGATCTCCAACCGGGACAGAGTGCTAGACCTTTAGGAGAAGGAATGTGGACAGGTGTAGCTTGTTAAACCTTACAGCACAATCCTTGGCATTTCTACTCAGAAGCAAGCCCCACTGAACATAATGGAGCTTGCTTCTGAGTAAACATGCCTAGGATTGTGCTGTAAGGTTTAACAAGTTACACCTGCCCACATTCCTTCTCCTAAAGGTCTAGCACTCTGTCCCGGTTGGAGATCTGGTAAGCCTATATATAGACCATGGTAAAGTTACTAGCCAACAGAAGAGCAGCTCTCCTAGATCAGACCATCTACTCCACACACATAGTGACCTGGTACCTGTATTGTATGCATCTTCCCTCCTTTGGCTCACAACAACTTCCAGGGGGCAATTTTTACCAGGGAAAGGGTGAAATACCCCCTCCTCCAACACTGCTGTTCTGATCCAGTCTGGATTTCCCCACTGCTGCCTTGAAACATTTGTTTTGGGGAGTTGGGAAATTCAGTCCCATGGCTCCTGTGGAGATCTTGGCTTAACTGCGAGAAGAGCTTCACTTCCTACCAGAAGGAGACCCTCTCCAAAAAGCATTTGCCTTGCAGGATCCATCAAGAGAAGCAGCTTGCTACATGCCAAGTACCTTTGCGCCGGAGAACCAGTTTGTTGAAGAGATCCGACATCAAGTCTCCACCTTGCCCCGTGGCTCTTACTAAGGGGGAAACAGCAGCACACAGTCAGGTTTGGAAGAAGCAGAATGCAACAAGTAGCAGGAGTCTGAGAGCAAATCTGTAGCACTCGACCAGCTTTAAATTGATACACGACCAGATTTTTGTGGTCTTGTCCTTTTCAAAACAGAGCATTCACACCCACACAAAATTCAGCGGGCAGCACTATGCATCTTCTGCAAGAGCAGAGACCACTTGCAGAATGCACACAAAACTCAGCTTCCGGAGAATCTCAGCTTTTTTTTTTTTTTAAGTTAGCTCCGAGCCCTGATGGATTCGATCAGAAGATAATGTGAGCAATTCCTTCCCAAATTTCAGCTAAATAAGATCATCAAGTGAATGTGGGTAGGGCTTCAGTGCCTTGTATAATTTCTTGCTCCTCCTCATGATTAGCAAAAGTGAGTGCAAACCAGCAGAAAGCAGCGTCAATTATAAACAAGGCAAATGGAGCAGCTTGCAGAATCCAGTTTTCATGGCACAGAATTTTGCATTGCTTGTGAACACAGAGTATGCAGCTGTTGTGTAGACAAAAGCTTTACTGGCATGGCTCTCTGGGGATCAGGCTAAGCCCAGAGGCAAGACTGAGGGAGAGTTCACATGGTGCTTGCTCATCATGATAACGGCAAGACCAAGTGATAACTTTCATACTTGAAATGGCCATTTCAATACACACCGCAAGAGCTGGGCCCTCCTATTACCTGGCACATGAGAGAAAGCACTTTACAAATGGAGGCAGATCACAGCTAGAGCTGTGATGAAGCGACAGCTCAATGTATACGCTCTCAAGAGCCAATGGACCTACAGCAGCAAGAGTCCAACTTTTAGCTTCAGAAAACGAGCTAGCCTCCAACATTTTCATAGTCCTTGTCCCTTACAGCAAGTTTTCCCCATCAGCTAGAGAGGGTACCCTCTTGGTTTTGACACCTAAGTCTACAACTGTGGTACCCGCCATCTAGGAAAAAAGCCCAAAAGGCCAGGTCTGAGCTTTCAGAAATGCAAGATTATTTTATTCTGGCTAGTTTGAGAGATTAAGCTTTTAATGCTTTTTATTAGTACAAACTTTTTGCTTTGTTTGGCTTCATTGGGTACAGTACTTATATGTGGGATTTTAATACGGTAACCAAACTGAAACCAAGACTGCAGCAGGCATTCCAATCCAATCCAAACCAAATAATTCCTGAGGCTCAGTTTGAACGAACCTCTAGGCATGAAAATAATACACATGACTGGAGAGGTGAACTGCACACGACTGTCCCACCTCCAGGCACAATGGGCGTCCAAGAATTCGACAGAAATCCATTGCACAGAGTCACCCAGTGGGCCCAGAGATGGAACAGTTCTGCCTGCTTACTCAGGGTGGCCATGATCCTCTTCCCCCCCATCATAGAGAACTTAATTCGAACTGAGCCTAAGAAAACAAAAGGCTACACTATAACACAAATAGGAAGTGAAGAGAGACACAAAAAGGACATTTCAAGATATAACTTGCTCTTAGTTGCCCTCATACTTACCAAAATGAGTGCACTTTAACCTTTCCTACCAGCAAGAGCGCTATTCCTAGGTGAAGTCACTAATGCCACAAGGAGTTCACGTGGTCTGTGCTCACTATGAATAGAGCCCAGTTAGGGAATGGTCCTTAAGCGCTATGTTTACAAATCAGATGTGTGGAGGCATTAGGGGTTCCCATGTTTGTACCCATCTGATGCAGTGAAATTGGGGGGGGGGGGAAGCAGCACCTTGCTCTTGCTCTTTCTGCTTTTTCTTCTCCATCTTCCGTTCTTTGACATTACGGAGTTTGGCCTTCCCGATGCCACCAGCCTGGCGGATAGACTCCAGCAGAGTGGCCCTGCCATTTGAGGGGTTCACAACTTCCTTCGGTGCCCCCTGAACAGGAGCTGTAGAGGGAAAAATTAAATCTCAGAAGACATCTCTCAATGCCTATTTCGAAGGAGGAAAAGCTCCTCCTTTGGGCAAGGTAGAACAGACCAACAAATCTCCAAAATACCAAGGAGGATTGCTTTGTTGGCTTTCCAGTCTTCCCAGTTCCGAGGAATCTCAGACCTTACCTGATGAAACCGGACCACTTCTATCTTCACTCACTGACTGAAGAGACACAGATGGGGGTGGGGCATGAGGAAGAGGAGGGGGTGGTGGTACAGTAGCTGGCATTTCTGGGGGAGGTGGGGGAGGTGGCGGGGGAGGTGGTGGTGGTGGTGCACCCTCTGAAAGATCTAAAAACAGAGAAGGGAGTGTTAGGAGTAAAACAATGGAACTTAATACTAGACGTTTATCTCAATTTTTAGTCCTCCAGATATTATTGCTATTAATGGAAGCCAAGTGTTTATAAAGCACTTTTGAGAGTCCAAAGCACTTCACATGTATTCTCTTGTTGTAATCCTTACCATAAACCCATAAAGCAGTGGTTCCCAAACTGGGAGGCATGGCTCCCAGGGGAGCCGCGGAGTGCCACAGAATCCTCTCAGAAAAAAAAGTACAATGCCAATTGGCAGGCACATTGGCGTCGCTCCCGTCAAGCTACGGAAGCGGGCCGCTACGGGGTGACGCGCACATGCGCATGATGCGTCACCTCTTGCGCGTGTCACCCCCGAAGATCTCCAGAGTCAGCTCCCGGGACAAGTCTTCCCCGGCCGACGCGCCAGGGCCCGTCGGATGAGCATAGCGACGTCCGTCGGATGACCAGAGCGGGCGTCCGTCGGGCGCCCCCCAAATCGTGGCGCGACCTATGGCCGTGCCAAAGATTTCTAAGCGGGGGTATAGGGGGAGGCGTCACTAGGGTGACATGCGCTCCCCGCTATGGGGTGACGCGCGCCCTAGTGACGCCACTAGGCAGGCATCAACATAATGTAATGAGGAGCCGCGGCTAATAGTTGCCAGTGGTCAAGGGAGCAGCAGGTCGAAAAAGTTTGGGAAATACTGCCATAAAGGTATTAACAACCCCATTTTGGAGCTGGGTGTGTGTGAGAGGTGGAGTAGCTTGCCTAAGGTCACCTAGTAAGTTAATGGCAGAGGTCAGATTCAAACCTGGGAAGTCCCAATTCATAGTTCAGTTTCTGGGCCACAGTGTTAATATCACCTCTGCTCCGAGTTCTCATTCTGCAGGTCTTACAGAATCTGCAAGTCATGCTACAAATGAATTATTGCATTCCTGTTTCCAGAAGGCATCATGCCACATTCTTAACAGTTCCCCTCTTCCTTCTGGTTTCTCATATTTTTCCTCTGCTCCATCCCTCTTTGTCTTGCTTTCCCTATTTCCCCCCCTCACTATCTTAATCTCTTCCAAATACTTTAGACCAGAGGTTCTCAACCTGTAGTACAGGTACCCTTAGGGGTACGCGGACCTCTTGCTGAGGATACACCAAGCCCTGCCCCTTATCTGCCCCATCAGCAGCTAATTAAGTGTTAATTAACATGGATTTTAAATTGTAATTATTTTGGGCTTATTCTTGTACTTTGGAAAATGTACTTTGGTGGGGTGGGGGAGGGAGGAGCTGATTTTGGGAAATGTGACTTGCATATGTCTCTCTCTCTCTCTCTCTCTCTCTCTCTCACACACACACACACACACACACACACACACACAGTTAAATAAGACATTTTTTCACATTTAAAATTGTTTTAGTACTTTTTAATTTAATGATTAATTACCTAATTAATTGATTAATCCAATTAGCAGTTACCGTATTTATTGGCGTATAAGACGCACTTTGTCTACATTTGTGACCCAAAATAGTAGGGTGCGTTTTATACGCCAATACTAAAAAATCCCTTTTTCCCCCCTTGCCCGTTTTAAAGCATTTTCGGGCTTACCGCGTTTTTCCGGAGCCTGAGAGCTCCCTTGTGCTTTCTTCCCTAACTAATCTATGCTATCTACAGCTGTTTGTCGGGTTTAATTTATGCACGTGCATGAGTTGAGCTTCTCAGCAGCCAGCAGAGGGCGCTGTGCTCAGTTCAGTTCAGCTGAGCTGCCGAGGGCCTGCTCTTGAATGCAGCATGGGTAAGCTTCTGAACTGGGCCTAGTTGGGAGGCTTTGAAAACTGCATAGGTGGGGTGGGGGAAAAGAGTTGGGTCTGGGATTTTTGTATTTGGGATTTATGTTGTTTAAGAGTTGGTAAGAGTTGAGTCTGGGGGTGGTAAGGTGGTAAGAGTTGAGTCTGGGTTTTTTTTTGTACTTTTATGTTTTTTACTGTGGAAACTGCAGGGGTGGGGTGGGGGAAAAAGAGTTGAGTCTGGGGGTTTTTGTACTTGGGGTAAATGTTTTTTTTTACTTTGGAAACTGTGCATTGGGTGGGTTGGGGGAAATAGAGTTGAGTCTGGGGTTTTTTTGTACTTGGGATTTAAATTCTGGTGCATTTTGTTCATGTGTCTTATTGCTGTGTGTTTTAAAAGAGATCCTGGTATTTTTGTGCAATTTATGTAAATTAGCTAATTAAGCAGCCAAGCAGTAAGTGGCCAAGTGGCCCAAAAATGCTTTAAATCTTTTCTTCTTGAAACCCAGGGCCAAAAGGAAGGTGCGTCTTATACGCCGGTGCGTTTTATACGCTGATAAATACGGTAATTAGCAGGGGGTACTTCAGAAAATTGGACTGTGATAGGGGTACACGGGCCTCCAAAGGTTGCGAACCCTTGCTTTAGACCCCTCCTTTCTTAAATCTACTTCAGCTGCTTTTCTTCCTTTTTTCCTACATAACTCTAATGTTTCTTTGACATCTGGTGTTTTTGCTCAACTTTGTCAGTTGGTGCTTCTCTTTTGAAAAGCCCCATCTCGATCTCTCTTCTGTCCTAAGCTATTGCCTACATTTTTGGAGGGAGCGATGCTCGTACAATGCTTAGAATTGTTCTTGCCTAATTTGCATTTTTCCCATCCACCTTAATGAAACAGCTTTCACTTTTATTACCAATTTGCTTCTTCTGTCTAAACTGCAGAGTCAGTTTTCAGTTCTTTTGTAGCTGATCTTACCTCTGCTTTTGATACCATTGATCATACAATTATTTTTCCATCTTTGCATAAACTTGGCTTCCTTCTTATCTGTTCAGTCATTCTTACTGCATTTCTATCAATGGGTCCTTCTCAGCCTAATTTCCTCAATCTGTTGATGTCCCCCCAGGGTTTTGTATTGTGCAGAACCCTTTTCTATTTTTCCATTTGAATTACTTATAATTGATACCAAAAGAATGTATTTTTTATGCTGCTGATTCACAGTTCTATTTTTCAGTTATGAAAACTGAGGATCCTCAGTTCCTCTTGCTTCCTTAACTTTTGATGGTGCCTCAGTTCCACCTACTCCACGAGCTGGGATTGGAGTGCAATTTTTGACACTTTTGTTCGTCTTCATGTCAGGCTCTTTCAAAATCATGCCATTGTCAATCTTTTTGTAAATTTAGTTCTTTTCTTTCTGAAGATATTCTTAAAACTCTTGTTCACTCTCTTCATTTATCCAGGCATGATTCTTGTAATTATCTTTTTGTTGGTTTTCAATCACTCCATCTAAAACCACTAATATCTATTCATTCTGCAGCTCAGCTCATTTTTCTTGCCTGTAAATATGGCAACGTTTCGCCTTCTTTTTTCTTTACACCAACTTCCTTTCCCTTCCTGGTGTTCAACTTAAAGTTCTACAGATTACTTTTAGATGCCTATCCTCTGTTGCTCCTCTTTATCTTTCTTCCTTATATTCTTCCCAGAGATCTACGTTCTTTGAACGCCACTCTTAGCGAGATCAAGGGTTACACTTGTCCCATTTTCTTCGGAATTCACTTCCTCCAGACATTTGTGTGATTCAGCCCCTCCCACTTTTTCAAGACATTTTCCTCTCCCCCAGGGCTTCCCTAATATGCGGTAATGTTTAGCTTTGCACCTTCCCCCCCCCCCCAATACCTTTCATTACGTCTCCTCCCCTTCTCTTATTTACATGTCTTTTTAGACCAAGGGTTCTCAACCTTTGGAGGCCCACGTACCCCCTATCACGGTCCAATTTTCTGAAGTACCCCCTGCTAATTAATTGGATCAATCAATTAATTAATTAGCTAATTATCATTAAATAAAAAGTATTAAAGCAATTTTAAATGTGAAAAAATGTCTTAACTGTGTGTGTGTGTGTGTGTGTGTGTGTGTGTGTGTGTGTGTGTGTGTGTGTGTGTGTGTGTGTGTGTGTGTGTGTGTGTGAGAGAGAGAGAGAGAGTCAGACAGACAGAGGGATTGCATTTAAGTTCTAACAAACAAATAACTAACTACTGATTGATGCTGATAAGGGGCAGGCTCTGGCGTACCCCCTGCCATTAGTCCACGTACCCCTAGGGGTACTCGTACCACAGGTTGAGTACCCCTGATTTAGAATGTAAACTTGCAGGCAGGATTTTGCCATTTGTTTTATGTACGTACAATGCCTTACCTGCTTAATAATATTATAATACAAACACAGAGAGAGAAAGCAATGCTCTTAGACCTTCTACTTGTGGGTACAAGAATGCCAGTGCGCGCTCCAAAGAAGTCACCCACAAAGTCAGCAGACTTTGCACAGTATTATGGCTTAGCTGTTGCTGCCGCCTGCCAATGGGGAAAGGAGGAAGGAGTCGCTTGTCATCTTCTCCCTGCTAGGCCCCATAAATGTAGCTACTGGATGTGTCTGTAATCAAGTGTCCATTTTCTTTCTAATTGCCTGCTTGGTCTGCAGGTCTGCCTCTCCTATTGAACAGGAAAAGCAAGAGCATTACCTTGCTGGAAAGGCTCCACAGACTCTGTGTTGAAGGTGGGCAGCTCTGGGATAGCTGTGCCAGGAGCAGAAGGGGCAATGCCAGGCCCAAGGTCAGCGCTGTACATGAGATCAGCAGCAATACCAGGAAGGTCAGGCAGATAGGAGGGCACATCTATCTCGGGTACCTGTCCTAGGTCTGGCACATAGAAATAATTTTCAGCTACCTGAAATACACGGAAACACAAGCCGTTAGCTGCAAGATTTTTTTCTTCAGTCGGCCACCCATAAAACATGGAAAAAGGCTGGCAGGTTTCAGCAGGGCTCCCTAGGTTTCATTGCAGAAGGTAGAAAAAAAAGCCGTGGAATTACAACACACTGCTGTTGGGCTTTCTAGCGTACATGCTTATGGCTCTAAAGGGGGGGGGGGGGCGAAGCTCAGTGGCTTTGCATGCAGATGCTCCCAGGTTCAATCCCTGGCACTATCTCCAGGTAGGGCTGGGAAAGCCCCCCCCCCCTTCAAAGCTCCGGAGAGTCGCTGCCAGTCAGCAGACCCAATACTGAGCTAGATGGACCAATGGTCTGACTCAGAAGGTGGCAGCCTCACAGGTTCCTTGCTGCACCTTCATCAAGCTCAACGGGGCCACCCTGCTCTGAAATCAGAGCGGGTTTCTGAGGCAAGAACCACAATCCTTGCAACAACGTCAGTGGTGAACTTTCTCCTCGTCAATGACACTTGTACCCACTCTAAAAATGGCTCACCTGCTGATCCAGCTGGCCCCTCTTGGTGATCGAGAGAGGGGCATCAAACAGTTTCTCCTCGGTCTCTGTTGCCAGAGCCAAGGTCCTGGTAACTGCTCCGGCCAGAGGATCCAGAAAAACATACTTCTTATAGCTGGGGGATGAGAAAATGTAATCGGTCCATGTCATTCAGAGAAACAGATGCAGGCAAGAAACATGGGGATAAGACTGAGTGTATGAAAGCAGGCTACGCTCTTCCTTTCAAACCAAAGGAAACGTCTTCCGACAAAACTGGTTTTTAACATCTACTCCAGTTGCTTGGATTTCACCACCCTTCTTGCAGATTCCTCTGGTAGGCACACTATTGGGACAGACCTTAACCCACACAGATTTCTCCCACAGCTAGCAGCCCTAAGCCAGTTTATTACACGATACCTACCTAAACAGGGAAGGGAGGTTTGAAAGAAAGCAGAAATAAAATATAGAACAAAGAGAACCTGAAAAGAAAGGCTCAAAGTCGAAAGAAGATCTGAATGTATAACTTCTCACTCTTACACTTATTAAATTCATGCTTGGTGACTGGGTCACCATTATCTCCATTTTACTCATGAAAAACGGAGGTTACCAATAGCAGCATGCTCTGGGAGGTCATAGCAAAGTTGGGGACCCAAATCCAGCCCATGTTCAATGCAGTTGATCAAAGGGGCCCTTAAAATTGTATCACAGATGGGGCCCAGGGCAAATGCAAGCATTCTTCAGAGTATAGAGGGAAGGGAGGGCAGGAAGACCAGATGGAAGGTACTATAAATTAAGTTAGGGGCACCTGGAGAGAGAGAGCAAGGACAAACCTGTCAACAGTCCCTATCTTTTTATCAAACTCCGTCCTTCCCCTTCATTTTAAGGCATGTTAAGACTACTGTTACAAAGTGTAAGTCTTCTGAATCAAGACTGCCTCACTTCCTAGCCCGCAGCTGATGTTTAAAATGCAACAAGATACAATATTCATGAGAAACCAAAGAAAAGGGTGTGCTTGGAGAATAGGAAGGAGAGGAGGGCAGAATCATCATAAAAAAAGATATAAAGGCAAGGAACTGGAACTAGGAGGGAAAACTGGGCTTTAAATGGGTGGGTTTAAACTCCCCCCCCCTCAAAGAGAAAGGACAACTTGCTGGCCCTCCAAGCAGGTGAGGCTGCTTCAGAAGGAGAAGCAGAAGAGGCTTCCAGGTTCATGCAGAACTGGCCCCAAGACAGCAGCACCAGCACCAGCCAAGCAGTCACCACACTTACAGGTTCTCATTGGTATTGAAGAGCAACAGGGAGCTGAGAGAGCTAATGTTCCTGGGGAGACTCCCAAGACCTTCTTCAGCATCATCTTCCCGAGGAACTTTTGTGGCCACACAGACTGGGAAGTACTTCAGTTTCTCCTGCAAATATAAGCAACATGGCTTTCAAGGCCTTGGCAGCAGCACCAACACTTGTGGCAACACATGCCTGGACCACTTGCCAGGAGACGGTGCCTCAATGAAGCCATCGCTATGCCTCAGGAACCTATCAACGTTATCCGCAAGGAGACAATAGGTGGCCTACATAGTCCTAACTCTAGAGGGTCACAGTGCCTCCTCTGCTCCAAGTACAGCACTTAATTCCCCCACCCCACCCCCAGGAAGGAATTACAGTCCTCTCAGAAGGAGGGGAGGACTTTTTCTGTGGTTCCTGACAGCAGGGCCAGAACCACCGAGTTGAAACTACAAGGAAGTAGATTTAAGGTAGGCATGAGGAAGAATTCCTTCGCTATAAGGGCTGTCCGGTACTGCAACAGTCTCTCTCAGGCAGCTGTGGAGGGAGGCTCTCCCTCATTGGAGGTTTTCAAGCACAGGTTGGATGGGCCTTATGTCAAGGATACTCTAGTCATCCGCTCTGAGCAGGGGTTGGAACTAGATGACCTCCAAGGTTCTTTCCAACTCTAACACACCCTTAGATGGAATAAAGCTGAGGTGATATATGCCAACATTTTACAGGTGAAAATAGGTTTGCAATGACATCACTTTCTTCATGCCAAGGATCATTGCCAACTCAGTTATTTATCTTTGAGACCCCTAGAGTAAGGAGCTAAAAGCTGAAAAATGGCACATATAACATTAACATTAAGGCATCCCTAAAAGGCAAAAATAGGGGCAGTGACGAACTATGGACATGCAGCAACAACAACAAAAAGGGGTCTGCCCCTAGTTAATAGGGTCAACTGCAGCATATTACTCAAAGTTACTCAAAGATATCACTGAGGTTGGGCTAAACCTGCCCCTGGAGATCCCAATGTCTGGACAAGGAGATTGCAGCCTGTTTAATTCATCCCACAGGATTCAATAGAACCTGCTGAAAAGCCCCTCTCTGCCAGGTTCTGCTTGGTAGACATGCGAGCATTCAATGGAACACTGAGAACTGGCTTATATATAAATTGTTATTGCGGAAGGGTCACGGCAGTTCAGAAGCAAGAAGTTCCTTCTGAACATTAATATTCATGTATTGACATTTAATTTTTAAGCATCACAGAGTGCCGACATCTTTGCTAGCACTGCTCACTATCTTCGCTTAGTCCTGGAGCAGTGAGTGGTTGCAGAAACGTTTCCTGTGTAAATTTCAATTAGCATTGGAAGCAAAGGGGCCTGTCGCTTTGTTGAATGGAGCGAGAAGACGGAGGATTCGAGGTAAAGGCAACCTATATTAGTACATCACAATGTTTAAGAGGCCTCACTCCAGATGTCAATACAATATATTTTCCAGCTTGTCTCCCACCTTTAAACCAGGTGTGGGAGTTAAGTTGCTATGGACGATTAATGCAATAATTCTACATTCCAGGATAAGATAATTTCATCTGAAGGTGTGAGATTTCAACCAAACACTGCTATCATCATGAGGACTAGAGCCCAGCCCCATTTCTTCTGACTGAAGCAGACAGGCATGTATTAGCAGACTCCCTTTGAAAAACCTCATTGGCAGGTTCCAATCAACTACAGCCCAGTGAGGGCCTGAGGGGAGCTGCTGGCAACAGTCCTACATTGGGGTGGGTTAGCAAGCTTTCCGTGAGCTTCCAACACTAGCCTGAAATATTCATGCTACTTTTGCTGCGACAGACTCTGCTTCCATTAAACTACAGAAAAGTTTAAAGCGCTAAATTATTCAAAGGCAGCTTTATTTTTGGGCTCACTAGGAAGAGAGCCCAGTTTATTCCTAGCCTGAAAAGAGTTCTTCCTTCTGTTTCAGGTCCCAAAAGTACACATTAATTGTGTCCCAGGAAATCAGCATCATACACTGGACTCTTCTTGGCTTGGGGACAGTACTCCCCTGGCTAAGACAGTTAATTTAAAAAATAAATAAATCTAAAATGATTGCTGAGTGATATTCTTTGTGGCTCCCACATATAGGCTAGTTATTCTTCCCCAGCCACAAGGGAATTCTAAGAGCTGGAGAAACTGCCAGGTGCATTTTAACTCATATGCTAAAAGGAAAATACTTTGTTTTGTGCACACATGTACTCTGACGCAGAAGCTCAAATGTTCTTTTGAAGCCTTGAGCATTTAAAATAATGCTCCACATGAGCAGGACCACAGATGATCTTACTGAAGAAAAAAAAAAACACGCAATCGCTTTTCTAGGAATACCGTTGGAAAAACACCAGGCTAGAGCTAGGGAGGTGCCAGGGCCTGCCCAGGACCTCTTGACGGCAGAGACCACAAGTCAAATGCTGCCCCCACTTTCCTGATGATGCGCCAGCCTCTGCTCCTCCCACTTTCCAATGTTCTAGCCCAGCACTCTCCTCCCCTCCACATTTCCTCTTCCTCTGTTCCCCTCTTCCTTTTCCAAGGAAGAGAATGGAGCAGCAGAGGAGCCAAGTCGATGGACGGAGATGGGAGACCCCCACCAATCTGCTGCCTAAGGTGACAGCTTCAGTTGGCCTCATGGATGGGCTGGCCCTGGGGGGAAGCATATAGTGGCTGAAGGAAGTGGGAGCTTCCCTCCTCTTCTGTCATCCCCTTGACTTCTGGCCGGGTCCAAAACCACAATTCCATAATACGTTCTCTCCTCCACGCTCCAAGTGACACAACTGATAAAAAAGGAGACTGCATACACCTGCACACCCTGTGTTGCTCACTAGGAGGTCAGAGGGCAATGTCCTTTGCAGTAATTTTGCTTCCCTGGGATGCCTTTGTCCCATAATTCCTCCTTCTTTGCAATCCCTCACTGTTACACACTGAAACACTGAAAGCCAAGAGGAGGCCTGTACCTTCGGTAACTTGCCTCATTAAGATGCTCCACCCCTCCCACAATCTTTACCTGCAGAGATTTTTCATCTAGTGCCCTGTGCTTGCTCTGAATCTTCCGCCTCTGTCGTTTCTGTGCACTGGGGTCCTCTGCACCAGCAAAAATGGAAGAGTACTCTCTCAACCGCTCTGGAGCAGGGTATTTTGAACTGGAGAACACCTTGGACAATGAGTGAGAGAGAGAAAGTATTTGAACAGCTCACTCTAGAAAAACAAACACTGCTAAACACACACATTAAATATGGTTTGGAGATTGGCAGTAGAGAGTCAACCTGTACTGAAGAGACGGTGTGTTAAGGCAGAACTAG
The DNA here is from genome assembly GCA_026170595.1 of Plestiodon gilberti rubricaudatus. NCBI lineage: Eukaryota > Metazoa > Chordata > Lepidosauria > Squamata > Scincidae > Plestiodon > Plestiodon gilberti. The sequence goes on from JANXHW010000005.1 coordinate 117,115,400, forward strand.
AAACTACAGATGACATTCAGAAGCGGTTGTCTCTTAGCATCAATTCATCTATAAAATAACTGACATTACTGGGATGTTGTGAAGCTCTTATAGAATGTAACTGAGCAGTCAAATTTAGTGGTACAGTTAGACCTCGGTATCTGCGGGGGTTACATTCCAGAACCCCCAGTGGATACCAAGAATCTGCAGGTACCAGGGTCCACTTTAAAAAACATTTTTAAAAGTGGGGAAAAAGCCCCCAAATCGCTGTTCCTACCTTCGCGCAGGCAAACTGCACAGTTTCCAAATCTCTGAAGGACTTTTTCAAGCTGAAAGACCCACTTCCGGGTTGCACGAAGGCTCCTCTCCTCTCCCAGCCCCAGAATAAATCGTGATGCATTCTGGAGCTAGCCTGGGACAAGAGAGGAGCCTTCGTGCAACCCGGAAGTGAGCCTTTCAGCTTGAAAATGTCCTTCAGAGCCTCGGAAACCACACGGTTTGTCAGCACGAAGGTAGGAACAGCCATTTGGGGGCTTTTTTCCACTTTTAAAAATGTTTTTTAAAGTGGACCCCCCGCAGGTCCAGGATCTCCAGTAGACATGCCGGATCCATGGATAGAAAGGCCCCACTGTATGTTTTAAGTGCAGCTATTCTATTATAATAAGCAACTGCCTCTACAAAGGCCAGCATGCTGCAGGGATGGGCAGCATTGGTTCAAATCCTGGCTTGGGGACCATGGGCAAGCCACTCTGCCTGTCTTTAACGCTCAGCCAGCTGCTTGCAAGAGCACAGCAGCTCTGTCAAGGACTTTGTACGCTGAAAAAGTACTACTACTATTACTGAACGACAGTAGTATTTATCCGTCTACAGAGAGAAAGCAGAGCATATGAAGGCAGACCACCACTGTCCTTTGTGCTCAGTACCAAACAGTACTCAAGAATTTGACAGAAGACGTGGGATCCATGGAGAGGAAGGTTAGGCCCAAAGGAGTGGCCTTGTGTCACAGAATGACACAAAAGGGTGCAAGAGAAGCTTGTTAAAGGCATATTTACACAGCTTTGCAATGCTTTTGTATAATCTTTCTATTAATGCACCTCCACACATAAGTGGAAACGGGGATTCTGGAAATGTTCAGTGCCTCAAGCCTGTTCCAAGTGCCTTGCGCTACATCCAATTTGCATTCTGTTTTCAGTTAAAAACCACTCCCCCCATCCCTGGACTGCTCAAATACATAAAGGGGAATCTCCCATGCACCTCCTGTGGCAGGTGTGGCTTGTCCCATTTTCAGTCGCGCGCTGCTGGTTCCCACCGCAAAGTCCCTCCTCCCCCAATCGCAGGCAGACTGAAATGTGTGAATAATGAGCTCCTCTAGCTTTGGCTTGCTGTTTACTCAAGTGCTGACGTCTATCACTGCTGTTTGAGTTTTGGCACCAACGAAAGCTTTTTTACAAAGACAACTACACTGAGGGTGGGCAAACATGATCTGAACGATGGTGGGGCCAAAGTATTACAGCTCCCCTACTCACCACTGGAATTTCAATCGCATTCTTGCCCTTTTTATAGGGCAGTGTGCTATTTATAAAGCTTGAAAGATCAACACACACATTCACTGCTCAATCCTATCTAACTTATGCCACCGGTGTAACCAGCGGTGCAGCGAGAACGAGAGGACCCAGAATGGAAAGGGGATTCAAATCCCCTCCAAAAGGGGAATTCAAAGGGGATTTGAATCCCCTTTCCGTTCTGGGGCCTCCTGTTCTCGCTGCACTGCTGGTTACACCAGTGGCATAAATTGGATAGGATTGAGCAGTCAGAGTAACATATGTGTTGACCCTTAGATGCTTTTTAAATGGCCAATTTTCAGACATTTCCAAAATCACACATTGGATGCGAAAATCACACATTACAATCGCCTTGGATTACACACATTACAACTTCCAGCCTTTAAGCTTACATAAAAGTAAATCAGGGCGCAATCCAAACCTACTTAGGCCACCGTTGTAACCAGCGGCCCAGCGAAAACGGGAGGCCCCAGAATGGAAAGGGGATTCAAATCCCCTTTGAATTCCCCTTTTGGAGGGGATTTGAATCCCCTTTCCGTTCTGGGGCCTCCCGTTTTGCTGGGCTGCTGGTTACAAAGGCGATCTAAGTAGGTTTGGATTACGCCCTTAATTACCGGTAGCTTTGGTCCACTTTTGAGGGACAGAAGCTTATGTGTCCCATTTTCAGATTCTGCTAATCGGGGTGTACTGTACCACGGGGATGCCAGATTTCAGCTTTCTAGTCATATTTATACCCAAGTCTGTCAAGTCCCAATCAACATACAATTACAACATATAGCAGTGTTACAAATGTTATCTAAGATCATAACTCTGAGAGCTATGCCTGCAGGAAAGGAGCCACCATGGAGTCAGAAGAGCTGCTACAAGGATCCCGCACCTTGATAGCCTTCTTGCTGCCCTTTATCTTCTCAATTTTGGCTTGAGCAAGAGAGACTCTCTCATCAATGGCCCGCAGCTGTGTCCGGCTGGCCTCCACTTGCTGGGAGATCCTGAGAGGGGGAAAAAATGACAAGAATTTAACTTTCAAGCAAACCTAGAGGTAGATGAGCCATTTAAGGGAAGGTTGCTGAATTATCTTCCACCTGAAAAAGGAAAGACTCTCTCTCTCTCTCTCTCTCTCCTGGTTGTGGCCTCCCAAAGCCAATTGGAATCCTCTCTTTGCTGCTGTGCCTGTGACTACAATCAGTTGTCTCACTGACACAGTCGTCAAACAACTTAAAAAACAACATGTCCTCACAGTTCTCTCTACTGCTAACCAGCTTCAAGATCTGACCTTGCTGGGTGAAGGGCCTCCAATTCCCTCCTTTGGGATTGGGGAGAGGCTGCTATATCTCAGTGGAGGAGCCCCTGCTGCTTTGCATGCAGAGGCTCTCAGGTTTATAACCCAGCATCTTCAGGCAGGGTAGAGAAAAATCCCTGTCCAAAACCCTGGAGAGTCACTGTCAGTCAGCAGGGATGGTGATGATCCTGAACTACACAGACAGGTGTCTGACTCAGCGTAAGGCAGCTTCGGATGCTCCTACGGTAGACATTACAAGGGCTGGGCAAGTGACGCAGTTAGGACAAGAAAGGCAATTTATTTTTATTTTTTTTAAGGGAAGAAAATACATTATGTTTGGATAGGAAAGGAGCAGGGTAGAACTCTCTTAAGGGAGAGCCAAAGGAATGGGTTTGGCTGACCCTTCCAGCAACGTTGTGTCTTGGCCTGGAGTAACTTTGTCCAGCAGTAAGTCAGGTGCAAGTGATTTCTGAGCTAAATAACTAAGATTGCTTCTTTTTGCACTCAGCGTTTTTCCTGAGCGTGCCTCCTCCCTCCACCCCAACTTAATCCTTCTGAGCTTCTCATCCGTTCCAACAAAATCTTAGCCTGAGGCATGCATAAGTGCACAGGCAGCATATAAGATCCCCAAGAATTAACTAAGTCGTTGCTGACTAAAAGGAGGGTATGAAAATGATCAAGTCACTTCATTCTGACTAAAATTCACAGCATGCATGAAGTGACCCTAAAAATAAAGTCACACCAATGCAGGATTCAAGTTATACGTAGACACTCTGTTGAAATGAAGCTATAGTGAAGTCTTGAAGGTTTTTCTAGCACTGGTTTTGCAGAGCAACACATACAAAAACAGGAATTTCAAAACAAAAAATGTGACTTCAAACAGCAGCGTGTCCCCTCTGTGCCCCCACCAGACCATTACCTACAGCAAATATCCCATGCGACTTCTGAAGGATGAACTGGCTCTAACTTACCACACTGTGTATGTAATAATTTGTTATGCTGCTTATTTATACAGTCTTCCCACTCCCCTGGCTTCCTTAGATTTCTGAACAGGTGCAGTAACATGCTCCTCACCAAGTGGCAGGCGAACTGACTAACCAACTGGTTATATGGACACTGTGATATGTTAGCCCCTGGCAAATGGTCCGGTTGTATTCACCCCAACCTGAGTTGAATAAGGGCCAGCACCTGTGACATGATACTCGCAGAATATTTTACTACCACTTCCTACTACGTGGGAGGAAGACTGCAGGGATTCCTTGCCTTAACCAGACAGAACGCACAACACCACACTTAGGGCTGATTCACACTACACGAATCCAGGCGCGGATGCCCCTGCCCCCGCGCGCAGAGCTGGCCGGAAGGAGTGTCTTCCCGCCTGTTGTCCCTCCTGCTGTCCTGCCTTCTTATGAAGGTGATTGGAGGTAGTTCTGATTGGCATGCAGCCACTCTCCCCCCCTCATCTGATTGGTAGGCTGCAGTAGCTCCGCGAACCCGCCCCAGCTCCGCAAAGCCCGCCCCCTCAAAAGATGGCTTTCACAATCTTGTACAAGGGAGAGCGCAGCTGCTCTGCTTTCTTCCAAAATGCTGTCAAAGAGCTCTGCACATCTTCGTGACGTGCCGGGATTCGTGTAATGTGAATCAGCCTTTACTCTCTAACGCAAGACAGCCAAAAAGTACCATGCACTTGAAAATGAAAAACCTGGTTCAGGTCAGCTGTTAAGCATGCATTCAGAAACTGAGACCTGCAACATGCTTAGTTAAAAGCAGGCAAGGGTGGGAATGATGCCTATGGTTCAAAGAAAGTTAACATCTGTCCCATTTTCCTGATTTGCAGGGGTATGGGAAGATGAATACATTAGAGATGGAAAGCAAGGCACCCAGACAAGCCAGCCTCTAGATGCAAAAGATAACCGGCAGGCAGGCAGTGCTGTTATAGTATGCAGACTGTTCCTATTAGGACACTTGTCTCTCTTTCGAGATTCTTCCTAGACTGAACACAAGTGACTGCCATTAGAGGAGCTCTACTTGCATACTTTCAACTTATGAATGTTCGAGATACGAAGGTGGCTGGTCAGGGCGTCTGTCACCAAAAGTATCACATGGTGTCCTAAAGGACTCCAATCCAGCCACTGCTGCTATCTGTGGAAATCAACTGGCAATTCTCTATTGGGTCACCAAGGCGAGGCTTCCTGTCTTTCAAATGGACCCCTTAAAAGGGCTAGTTGGGGCTGTTTGCCACCAATAATAGCGATGTTGGACTTAAGAACAAAACAACTTAAGAACAGACCCCTGGAACCTAATCTGTTTGTAAGTAGGGGAGCTTCTGCAGTCTTGTTAGAGACTAACCGACATGCCCAGAAAGGATTTTTGGCACACCACTGCCACACTCATGCTTGTGTGTATGCACAGCATGCCTGAAGCATCGCAGGACGCATCAAGTGGGTAACATGCACACATACCTACAGGGCAAAGCCTACCTCCCAACAGAATGCCAAACCAGGGAAGGATTAAGTTTGCAGTTCGTTGGTCTTATTAAAACAAAAACACACCTCTAAGCATAAAACCAGAGGCACCATCAAACAAGGCTACACCGCACAGCCAAGCAGATGTGAGTGGCAGACTCCCAGAAGTACACAATTTCACTGTGAATATCTATCTGAAGCAGAATGGAGCCTCCCTCCATTGCTGAGCTAGAGTACCTACTCCAATAGGTTTTGGAAGAGAATAAAATAAAACAGAAAGATGAATTTCACATTTCAACATACACACCCCCACCCCAAGGAAGGAGAGGGCATGCACGAGGGCTTCCCAGAGGCATCTCTCTGGCCACTGTGACAAACAGAATGAAGGACAAGAGGGGCCTTTGGTCTCAATCCAGCAGGTTGTTCGTATGTGCCTTCTCCTAATTTGTCTACAGATGGCAGCCAGATTGCCAGTAGTATTGTCCCACTTTTAGGAAACATTGCCAATGCACAGTGGAAAGCATAATGCCAAGTATAGATACCCTTCGCCTAATTTTTAGAACGTGTTCTCTTGGTTGCCACTGGATTTGATGGGACACAGCAATGGAAGAAGTCCCTTCGTAAGACAAAGCCTAGACAACAGGAGTCCAAGACAGCGTGGTTGATAAGGTGACTCTATAATTCACGGGACTCTATAGTTTGGGGATGTATCAAAAAATAGAAGGCTGCATTCTGCGTGAGGTACAGCCAACGCCTCAGACAGGCTTTCGTGGACAGATCAGCTAATACTACCTGGCTTAAGGAGGAGGGTAATTTGCAATCAGTAGCTGAGTCCCAGGCATATAATTTACTCCAATAACGAAAGGGCCAGAAAGAATGGGAGGAGGTTAGGCAATTACAGCTGAACATCAGAAATGTCAAGAGAAGCTGTGAGGGAGACCTCCCCAGAATATCAAGCAATCCCAATTTCATGTCTCAAGTACAAAAGTAAACGAGCAGTGAAGGAGAAAGAACATTACAGAATGGAATGAGAAATGAACACAGGAGAATAAAAACAGCTCAAGTATTAAATGACTTGTCCCCAAGATCTGCCACACATGTACAGAAGAGGGCAGTTAATAGGGAAGGGGGGCTGGGCAGGGGACGGTGGGGAGGAAGCTGGTCCTCAAATCAAGCGGATGGCCACTAGGGATGCCCAGCAATTGTGCATGCTGGAAATGAGCTTTGGTAAAAATCATTTACTTGATTTGTATCCCGCCTTTCTCCCCGAAGGGCATTTATGGCGGCTAATTTGATATGACAAATTGGGCCTGGGACGAATTCCTCACAGAGCATCACCACCCACCATCTTGTTGACGGCTAGACCAAACAGGCATGGCACAGAAAGAGCTTTTCCACACCAAGTCATTAAACTATGTGATGATGAGAAAGGACTACAGCATTTGTTCCAGTGCCAGTTCTTGGGCAATGCTGCCTTTGCCAGTGGGATTGCCAACTGGTGCAGGGGGAATCCTACATATGGCAGGAGCAAGATTATGAAGACACATTCCCTTACGTAATTTGCACAACTTAAGACTGCCAAGTTCAGCTTTTACTGGTTTTATTTAGAATCTAGCAGCAGTGAATAGACCACCCGGGACTTGCAACTAGGAAGATTACGTCTGAGTAATGACATGAAGGAGCAACAGAAAACTATCATCATCTATAGTGCCATCACAAAAAGATTTTGGAACAGATGATCTGAGGCGACACCATACCTATATGCCTATACTGCAGTCTTACCTTGCAGCTATCTTGACGTTAACAACTATTAATATTTATAGTAAAAAACCTATTAGTCCAAAGACCTATGAAGGTAGCTAAGGGTTTAAAAAACTACTTTCCCACTGATACACCCCATAGCTGCTGCAGGACTCATAGCAGCCTAAAGTCTACTTTAAAAACCTAGACTAACAGAAGCTCTTTCCTTTGCTGTACGAAAAGCTATTTTCTTTCTTAGCTCAGATCTTCTTGGCTGCAATATGGGCAGCTTGCACCCGCTGCCCATGTGAAGGCAAGGAGAGGACTGTACAGCTAGCGAACCCTCCGCACAGCTTCTACCACACAGTCTATTATTTGCTAATAAGGACAACACTGGCAGTTTATGACTGTTCAAGGATACATTTAAAACTCCATTAGAAATGCCAGCTACCCTTCGAAGTTTAAAAGGCAGCAGATTACAATGTACAATTCCCCCAGCAAAGCCAAATGAATACACATATTCATTACTGGGTGCAGGGCGGGCATGCACACGCACCCCCCCCCACCTAACTTCTTTGCCTCCTGCTCTTTTCGCCTTTCACATTTGAACAGCTTCTTCACAACATCCTATTTCATGTCTTGAGTAAGTGCAATCAGAAGCCTTGATGGGTAGAAATCCCCCGGGAAGGGAGGGGGGAGAAACGTAATCAAGATTTCTTCCCCCCCTTAAGCTATTGGTTATTATCTTAATTAATGTTTATCACACTTGATTACCCCTTCAGCCTGATTTGCAGGTGGCAAAGCGCTACGTGACAGTCCCACCCTGGAAGGCGTGAAACGGCCTCCTGGAGCTTGTAAAGATCAGAGCTGTCAGGGTGAGTGGACAGGCATGGATGCAGGCACGGGTACGCACATGCAGAGCGAGAGAGCGAGAAACTCTTGTGTGTACTCATGCCAGGGGACACGTTCTCACCCTTGAATGTCAGTGTCCTTTTGTTTCTGAATTTTTCATTCAGAGTGTCCCACAGAGTTAAAAGGTAAGGATTCTCAAAACTCATCCCAGTGTTATCTTCGTAGCCTGGGAGCTGCTGCATCACAGCTCCTTCCTGTGAAGCGAGTCCATGACATGGTTCCTGTTTCTGAGAGGAGAAACGCTGATGTGAGGAGGAGCTATAGTGCAGGCTCCTCTACATGCCCAAAGCTTCCCATGTTACCTGAGAGACAGAGGAAGGAGCAAGGAAAGGCCATAGAGATGGACCCCCCCAGGTGTCCCCCCCCCAGCACCCACGTTGTCTTCCTTTAGAAACCACTTGCCAAACTCACCTTTGCATATTGCCTGCAGTCATCTCTTCGAGCAGATTTGCAGACAAGATCCCACTGGACCTTATAGTTCAATACACTCTATGAAACAACAGCCATATCTGAGGAAGTTTACACGAAGACCGAGTACAAGAATGCTGTTCTTGGCCTTTGACAATGCAAGGTTCAGGAACACCCAGGATATTCAGAGAGAAGTTTCAAGATCCAGCTCATTTCAAAAAGTCAGTAGTTTAGGTCATTTTCAAAGACAGTTCCACGGCTGACCGTTCTGCTTTCGGTGGCAGGCTGTTGCCCATCCTGCCGCTCTTTGTAGTACTCCTGGTGGAAGCGGCTCAGTAAATTCTCTCCTCACAAGTGCGATGCTCCAGCAAGGCACCAGGCACTGTCCATGGATGAGCTCAGACGTATAAGATGGTCCCAAAGGGGCTGTCGTCCCCGCACATGAATCTGACCGCTCGGGGCCAGCATTGCTGGACACCTGCCAAGGGCTCACTGCTGATCTCCAAGACCACCTGACTATGTGTCATAGTCTGCGACTCTCTTGGGATCCAGCCAGGTAGGAGGGGGTCCCCTGAAACTTGGAAGGGGCCCTGTGCCAGAGGGGTCCTTCTGAGTATACCATCACCTGCAGAGGTTGCATTGGTGACAGAGCTGTATCTATCATGGCCCCGAGGATGTGAAACTCCCTGCCTTGGACGATACATTGGACCCCCAGTCAATCTGCTTCTTAATGTTTGTTGGCTCTTTCAGCAGGCCTTCAATCAGTGGCTTGAGACTTTTCTGTAGTTGCCAGCTCTATGCTTTTGGATTTCCTGCTGCTATTGAATGATCTGGTTGCTTTTTGTTTTTTTAATACAATGTACACCACTTTGGGATGTTTTCTGATTGTAAAGGTAGGATACAAACAAGTCTCCTAAATAAATAATACTGCCTCTCCCAGTCCATAAGCTTAATGTCAGTGGCAGGTATAAAGGTGTTCACTTTATTTTCAAAGTTACCCAAATATGCAAACTAGTTTTGGACTACAGTGAAGCAAGATGTCTGTTCAAGGCTGTACAGCCTTTATACAAGTGGTTTTATTCAGGAGAGGAACTTAAGTGATCTCAGTGCCATTACCAATTCACCCGATAACCTTGAGCTTCAGCTTTACTATTGATGAAACAACAGCAGCAGAAAAAGAAAATAACTCGTCTGATTGCTTGGAGAATTAAACCCATAGATTTGACTAGAAAATATTGAGCAGGTGGTTATATAAAGGGGAAAAAAAATCAATCATTCAGAGAAAACTGTTTCTATAGATTTGCAAGGTCCCCTCTGATGGGTGCAACCTCCCTCAGCTTTTCACTAGCACCATGATAAAGTCCAACTATCTGCTTACCTGCCTCTTCTTAGCATAACAACACAATGTTTATTGACCGATTACGTAACTAGAGATGTTGGTATTAAACAAGCCAGTTTAAAAAACTGTCAAACACACACAATTCAGTCTTTTTGGACCTTTTCCCAGGTGTACACCTAACACACATGAAGCGCCAGTGGGGGAGACACAAAAAAGACTCACAAGTACCCTTGCCAGAATGCTAAGATTGGCTGCAGTTCAATGCTGATTTCATACAGGGAGACAAATCTGGATTTGTTGTTATGAAATCTCCAGCCTCGATGGTGATTCACTGGGGCCCAATTCTCATCATGATGGTAAACCTGTGTCTGGAGTTCAGATGACTGAATGCTCCAGTATAAACGAAACAAAAAACAAAAATATGCCTGCATGCAGAAACTTAGCATGTCAGGGAGAAGTAGGCTAGAACCCTCCTTTCAAGTTTTCTACATCACGAGAAGTTTGGTGCGTGTGATGTGGCATATTTAACTGCAAGTGCTCCCTTGCAGTCTGAAGTGGATCACAGCAGACACAGGTTTACCATTTCAGAGACAATTAGGCCTAGGTTCTTTGGCCAGAAGTTCCAATGGTGAATCCCCCCGCTGTTAATGCAAGTACCCTTTCAACCAAGCCAAAACCAATTTTATTTTATTTTTGCTTTAGGCACTGATCCCATCATGCATCTGGATCCCAGAGTAAAAGATTCTTGATTATCATGCATGATGCTTCTAATACAAATCTAGAGTGTCCCGATTCAGTTTCACATTTCTGAGGCTTCTTGAGTAGCTGGCAAACTGGTAGCTATGAACATTATCAACAAATTCACTGGAAAAATTGTTCTCGAATAGGCAAAACACAAACACTCAAACAAGCATTCTCACACACTCCCACCAACCGTGTGCTGCAGTCACAAGTTTGATCAGGGTCCCCCACAGCTGCTTTTTACAAGCACTTCTGGTGTACTTCCTGTGTTAAGCCGGGTAAACAAGCATGATGCAATTTCCAGTTTGGCCCTTAGCTTTGCCAATTCTGATTTTCTGGAGAAACCCCATCCTCTCTCTTGGACTTATCATTTCCTCATGAGGCACCCTACTGATGGAATTTCCTTCCCTTGAATATTTGCATCATCTATATCCACTTCAAAAACCCTCCTTAATACTGGTTGTTTTTCCCCTTGCTCTCTCTGGTTATAAATTGCCCTCTCTTCTCTCCCTTTCCTCTTCAGCGCAGCCCCTCTCTTCCTATGTTCAGTTTCTCTCCTTTGCTTTACTTTAGTAGCACTTTTTGTAGAGAAGTAAAAGTCACGGGTATAAAAGCCATGTAGAAAACTTTAAAATCCAGCCGAATAGAAACAGCAATCAATCGATCCTGTCAGCAGTCTCCGGGTTCCCCCAGCACTGTAGTCAGACAAAAAATCATTAAAATCCGAAGCTAAGACAAAGTATAACCTGACGTTTCGTTTCTTACATCTAGAAACATTTTCGAAGGGCAGTCAAAAGACTGGTAGATGGTATCTGGAGTCAGCGCATCAGCTCGTCATTTTGAATGGTGAAAGCGCGGGAAACGCTTTAAAGATTTTAAAGTTTTCTACATGGCTTTTATACCCGTGACTTTTACTTCTCTACAAATTGTTGCTGGCCATGAGAGCTTCCATTCAAGAATTTAGTAGCACTCTCGCCAGAAGAGGGAACGAAAGAAACAAACAAACAAGTCACACCAGCCAAGGAGGCCCCTTGCACCAGCAGGCTAGAGCATGTCAGGGGATATTTCCTGCCCCATAGAAAAGCTTCCAGGTCAGCTATGCGACTTGCTCTTGCTGTATACAGACTGTCTTGTAGTCACGCCATCCTCAACCCCAGTAAAGCTGGTTCTCTACAGGCAGAGACCATGTCTAGAACCAACAAGCAACTATACACAGTGCGTAGTCGCTGTCAGTGCTCTCCCTAAATATTCAAAAGGGCTTCACCTGCATTCATCCTTAGACAATCTTCTAAGACAGACCTACTATTTCCATATTACAGCAGGATGGACTGAGAGAAAAAGCAGATTTTTCCAAGACTACCCTACCTTAGACAGTTCATAGCACAGCTGAGACTGAACCAGGGACTCCCCAGCTCATGCTCTTAACTGCCACGCTACAACAGTTAAACGTTTTGAATTGGTCAGTTCTCATTTACATTTAAATCAGGCAAGCACTCCCATGAGGAATTCCCACATCTAGAAGTATAATGTAGCAAATTTATCACCAAGACTACTTTATACCTTTTATGCCCAGATGTCACCCTTTGATCTAGTAGTCTAAGGCAAATGACTGTCATCTCCCCCTGCTGCCTTTTCAGCTCTTTTCTTAAGCTACCAGCCCTTGATATTCTTTTTTTTTGGGGGGGGGGGGGGAGAGAACAGAGACTGCAGTCATTCTGCTTAAAACACAAGACAAATCTCTCCAAACTGCACTGTGTTTTGTTCTCTTTCATGCCTCCGCTTCATGTGCCCTGAAGTCTCAGACCTTTCTAACTGCATGCAACGCACATTGATGGCACCACAACATTTAGTCCAAAAAGGAAGACCAAAGAGAGATAATGCAATCTGCCATCCAAGTGTGAAGAGCAAACCTTTCACACTTCTTCCTTCCCTTCTCACTTGTGTTGCTGGGGGTTTGCAGCAATAGATATTTCAAGCCACAGAGTGTTATATTTCCAGACAGTTCCCTCCTCACTAAACCTCTGATGGAAATCACGCCTGTAAAGGAAAGTGACTTCTCTGCATCTCTTCCTTCCAAGCCAACTGAATGCCAGAAACCCCTCCCTAAGAACAGACGTAAAATTAACCCCAGATGGGAGGGTTCAGTGGTAGAAAGAGGTAGAGCCTCCTTTTTCAATGACAAATCAATACTGGCAACAGGAATCTGCAGCTGGGGTTAAGCAATATGCTGTGGTGGATATGTCTTTAAAAAAAACCTTGCAGAAGTGGTCTATTTGCTGAGCATTTGGGATAAATCCCAGGATAGACTAAATCTTCAGTTGTCCCCGCTGCCATATGTTTTAAATAACTCTGAGCTTGATACACAACAGAAACAAATATTAAAATGTTGGAGATGTTGAGCTGCCCTCGAAGAGGGTCTGCCGGAAGGGAACCTAACTCTAATTTTCCCATAGGATCAGTGACTCAGTAACTGCTGTTTTTGTATCCGCTGGGTTTTCCAAGAACCTAACCCCAGCAGATGAGAACTGACTGTACTTCCTTCATCTCCTAGGCACACTCCAAGATACCATACTTAACTCTTTGATGTACCACTTGGTTGTGTCTCCGTTTACTTGAACCTAATGGCTTGGATAACAGCAACCACTACCCTTGTGATTTCTCCGGCTAGCTCTGCCATCGGGGCATGGACTAACATGTCATCCACATAAAAAATTATGTGATGGCAGTGTGCCAGACCTAGCTTTTCCCACATGCATGTCACGCATGAATGGCATATAGCTGGACTTGAACCCTTGTGCTGTATGCGTGAAAAAGAGATGAGACCCAGGATAGATGAAAGAAAACTTGTATCAACAGGAGGGGCCCAACCGGATTGCCAGAAAGATTTCGCCAGATCTATCACACTGTACCATCTCAAACTTGCAACCACTGCAGCCATTGGACTGGGCTACCAATGGAGCTACTACTGGGGTGTACAGATTCAGCACACAATAGAGAGAGACTATTATCATCCAACACGTTACTCCATCGCCCTTAAGTGCTGGCCATACAGATAATGGACTGACAGCCATACAGGAGAATTACAGACACTCTGCATAAGCACAAGAACATCCTGTTCTAACAGATCGATGGTATTTTTAATCACTTCCTCCATCACTTAGGGGTACTTAAATTGCTATTGGAGAGGGGGATTCTGTCCCTATATGGGAACTCTAGCCTCCAGGGGTCCTCAGTGAAGACCAGGAAGAGAAACAGAGCCTTAAGAGCAGGGCACTGATGAATGGCAGAGACATCTGGGGGTCCTCTTTTAAGTTGCCACAGTATTCCAATAGCCAAATCCACACTTAAGTGACATTTTCTAAAAAAAAGAAAAAAAAGAGGGGGGGGGACTCCTAAAATTCCATTTTCATTTCCCTCATGAACACAGCAGCAAGTTTTCCCTTTCAATTTAGTGACTTGGAAAGGGACATTCTGCCACACAGGAGCATCTTGGACGTCATATCTACAGCCACTCACCTGGGTAGTTTTAGAAGTAGGTTTCCCGCTGGAAACTCATTCCCAACTAAGAATACTAAAGGCAGCTCCTGTATCTACTAGTAACTGGTCTAACGTTTTCGCATCTCCCACTATAGCCCTCACAGTGGATCTTCCCCAACGATCATAGCTGAACTTAGTTATGGCGCAAGAAGACTCTTGGAAATCCAGGTCCCCCTAGCAAAGACGCGCCACCTCCCAAAAGGCAGGGATCTCCTCACACCTGGGCTTCTGCTTCTGGGATCGAAGGGGTGTTAACAGGAGCTAAAGGCTCCGCTCAGGGAGTTAGGCAGAGAACCTTGGGGTGTTGGCTTCTGCAGCAAGTATTCTGCAGCTTTCTATGCTCAAGTAGAATTGGAGAACAGAAACAAACATAGCTCGGCATTATAGGCAAAGCTGAGTATGGGAGAAAAAAAAATCATTCATTGCACATTCGTCCCAAAGCACTTCTGTCTTGGGCTGATATTAGGCCCAAAGTTCTTTCGACTCACTCACTGAACATGTTGCGCTGGCAGAGCTCCCATCTGTAACCCCAGCAAACTGTCTCTTTGAGGCTCGGAGCAGAATGCTGCCCCTGATAAGCACTGCTTTTCTGGAAATAAGAGATCTCGTCACCTTATCTGAAGGAAGCAGAAAGGAAAAGGTCATTCTCTGCTAAGTGGTGAGATTCTCACCTTGAAAGCTTTCCCTTTGATTGGCACAGAACATCCAAGGCTGTGGAACTTTTAATCAGATGCCTGCATAATTACCAGATTATTATTAATTATATCGGAGAGCTCCGAGGAAAGGCAAAGCAAACAAAAGGCCTGATGGAGTCTCTTCTGTTGCTGGAAGGAATTAGTAATTACAAGCTAGAAGTGCACTCAAGAGTAGGGAGCAGCGGCAGAGCTGTCATTTCAGGCTGGGAGTGTGACACGCATGCTAACGCAACCAGCCTCTCTCCTCAAACAGGACGGGAGGGCACCCACAGGAAGGCAACCTCTAGTGCAACTTTTCAGTTCTGGAGGCCCATCCTAGTCGAAGCTTAGGTATTTTGTTTGTTTAAAGTAATGCAAAGTGCCTTAAACATGCATCTAGGGACTGCAGGTGTTCCAATGCCTTGCGTATAATCATAAAAGAGTTCACCAGTCAACTCATGCGTTCCTATGCATAGCAGCATAACCCGAGTGGTGCAGCTGGCAAGCTATTTGCATGGAAGCAGCTGCCAACGTTCCCTGGACAACTAGCCAATGCAAGGCAGGTCCAAGGCACCCCCAACACCCTGATGGAGTTCCACATTCTTGATGTATAAACCAGGTTGCTGGTGCAGCGTGTGCAATGCTAGGCACCAACGTTATGCTTTTCTAGACTGCAGATCCCTGGGGTGCCGATGTCGCACATGCAGACGCTGCTGACCTAGTTTATATGCGGTGCTGAGCATGTGAAACTGTGTGGGTAATGTTGCTTTAAAAACACACTCAACACACTCTTTGATCTGGGCATTAGCTCCGTTCCAAAGCAAGAGGGAGTTGCTGGTCACCTCCCAAGTAGCAAAAAAAAGGTATTACTCCTTTCCTTTTTCTGTTATTATTTAAAATGTTACAACGAGGCAGCTTGCAACATTCCATATAACAATGTTTAAGAACATTAATAACCAGAACAAAACTGCGAGCTCCAAAACCTCACAGGTTGTTGTCTTGGAACACGAATGCCATCGTTGGAAAACTATTTCTCTGATCTTTTAAAACAACCTAAGCTAGCATCCACCACCACCACTTGTTGCAATAAACGCCACATCTCAACTCCTACTGTCAGTTTATGAAACAGCTACACATTCACCCCACCAGAAGGGATGACCTACACTGAACAGATGTTAGCAACAAGAGAGGTAGAGCATTTGTGTCAAGTGCAAGTATTAAATGATATTCATTTGGGGGGCAGGCAGAAGTAGAGAATCTGTACCTCAGTTACAAGACCTCCTCAGCCCCAAGCCTGACAAAATGGCTGCTGGCTTATTGCATTTGTGGTGCATAGAAGTAGAGAGCATGTTAACACAATAAGGCTTCCCATGTTAAAAAAAAAAAAACAACTGGGGGGGGAGGGAAGAAGGAAGTCAGCATAAATGTCAATGCAATCACCTTACTCAGTGCATCACATGGCTGAACACAGCCCAAAATTAGCACTAGAAATACCTGAAGTCTCTTTGTCTGTCTAACTGTACCTGAAAAATGATACCCACCACTCATTAGTCTATCTTGTATGCTACCTTGTGCATGGACAGGTGGGATTTATATATCTGCATCCCACCTTTCCATGCACTTAAGGCAGCATACAAAATAGACCTCATTCAATTTAAGTACAACAGCTATTTAAAATACCTAAAACCATCAACAGCATCACAATTCAATGTGTGTATCAGCATTAAGACAGTTACTGCAGCCTATTCTTGTCTGTGAAAGGCCTTGCAAGGACAGGTAAGCTTTGACATTTTCCCTAAGCGTGCCAGGCAAGAGGCACAAGTGCACATCCTCTGGGGGAGATTGTTCCATAACCTTGACGCTACTGCCATTAAACGCTCTGCTCCTTGCTACAGGTATTCTGCTTCCCACAAGAAACGAATACAGAACAGGGCCCTATCAGACAATCTTAGTCAGTAGGAGGCTCATATGGGGAGAGGAGCAATCTGAGGCATGTTGGACCTGGCCCTAAGGTCTTTAAGGTCAAAGCCAGGTTTGGTTATCATCGTGTGTCTACAAAGAACCTAGGCTGAACCTAAAGAACCCAGGCAAAGAACTCAGGTTGAATTTCCACGTAGTGGAGGATTTGCAAGAGGCTCTCCCTGCAGATGATCACTTCTGAAAGAGCTCTGCATCTAAGAAGTGATATTTTGATTATGTGTTCAGGCAGGGGTGTGTCTAGGGTGGGGCATGAGGGGCAGCTGCCCCAGGCACGCCAGGGAAGGGTGCAACCCTCAGGCTCCACCACCTAATGGCTGCCCTCACGTTCGACTCAGAACACTCCAAGCCGAACGCGAGGGCAGTCATTCACCTACTGACTCCGTGCGCCGCCCTTTCTCCTCAATCATGAAAAGAAGGGGTGGCGACGGCTGCTGAGTCCTCCCGCCTCCGCGTGCTGCCCCTTCTCACAATCGTGAAGAGAAGGGGCGGTGCGTGGAGACAACAGGCAATTGGTAGCCCTCGCATTTGGCTTGGAGCACTCTGAGCCGAACGCGAGGGCAGCCAATAGTGCCCGAACCCGGAAGTGACGTCACATGATGTCACTTCCGGGGGCACAGCATGCTTGTTACGCCTCTGTGTTCAGGGAGGGAAAATGCATGCAGAAGGGGAGGTTCCTGTCTAAAAACTAAAGGGTAGGGTAAGGATGCCTGGATTCATCAAGCTGCTGCATTCATAGCACTGGACTGTTATGCAGAGGAAGAGCAGGGAGTGAGAAAGAGGAGGACAATCTGGCCCATTTCAAATTCTAGCTTTTGCCACCCTTTGGAGCATCAGCTGGCAAAAGTCTGACATCGCAAGGTGGATCATTATTACACACATGCACACCCCCACCTCCGCCAATGCAGGGTGCTAATTCTTTGCTTCCCAGCTACAATACAACCAATCCATACCTGTTGAAGATATCTCCCGAGACTTCCTGCAGATACTGAAGTGCATCTGCTATCTGATGAATAGCTTCTTCCCTGCGAAGGTCTGGTTGAATGAGTGGAACTGAGTAAGTCTGTCCTTCCAGAAAATACTTCTGTGTTGTGGTACCCATTTTTGCCTGAGAAGAACAATTAACAGCAAATTCGAGTTTATTCAGGCCTGTGTCAGCATCTTGATTCCAGGAACTCACATTTCTAATCTAACCCTTGACCAAAGTGTTTTAAGCTCCCCATTTCAAAAATAAGAGCAAGAAGTTGTGGCATAACGCCATCCAGATTTCTGCAGCAGCAGGAGTCCCTTTCAGCTTGATGTGGAGGCACCGCTCTCAAGCCTATTTCGTCAACCCCCAGTAACACCCCAGCATTGGTGACAATCCAGACACTGTCTGTTAGCTGGAATCAGAACTCCCCCGTTTACTTGTCTACAAGGCCAGCTGGAGCATTTGGGGAACCCTCGGGCAAGAGATGCCACACAGAGGACTTTGGGGACCACATGGTCTCTTGTTTCCCACTACATGGCCAAGAAGATCAGCAGCAGCAGCAGCAGCAGCGTGAGCAGCCACTGGGTCCAGATGCTTGCCCAACCCTGCCAACCTCTAGCCACCAACTCTACCCCTCTGGAACGACACGTTCAGGATCCAAAGTATAGTTCACTTCTTATTCGAGGTTTAAGGCGTACTGGCAGGACAGGAAGAGTTTGTGCTTCCACTGGCAACTGCACCCTCTTTCCTGAATAACTTATTATTTCCTCCTATTACACCACCTCTTTTTCTGGTGGTAGCAACACTCCCCTCAGTTAAGAAAGGCTAAAGAGAGCATCAGACACTCTGAGTCATAGGATTTGGCAGTCCCATCATCAAAATAAGTTGAGAGTCTTGCGACGTATCAATTCAGAGTGACAGGCCAGAGCTCTGCAAACAGAGAAACGAAAGGCATCCCTTGAAGTTACTCAGTTCAAAACCGAATATGAAAAAGTGACAGAAGCGGGCCAAATGGAGAGTAAGAGAGACAGCCAATTCGAAGCCAACTACAACTCGCTCCCCTCCTTCTGCTCAGCTGGAAGGATGGCTCTCTGTTGCATATTCCTGTTGGGGACGACAGGGAGAAGAACTGGAGAGCACACGAAATGGCTGCTTCCCCAGATCAAGAGGTTCTGCAAGTGTCAGAAACAGGGCTTATCTTGCAAAGCTCGCTTGTGCCTTTTATAATCTTGCAAACATAAAACCAACGAGAAGGTAGTCCAGCATCCCTCATCATGACAGGAAAGGACCATGCACTATTCATTCCAAGTACTTCATGGTGGGAAAGTAACAAGGACATAGAAAGCGCCCTGGTTATTCTGGACAGTCTCTCTGACACGCACAAAGTTTTGCTCCTTGCAGCTCTTTCAACAAGTTTTAATATAACAAGTTTAATATAAGCGTGACATTTCTGACTGGGCAGCCTCAGATGGTTCTTAGCTAATTTTTAAACCCTATTTGCATTGCCCTGTGCTTTATTGGTCCTTCTGTATGCATTTCTCTCCAATGGGAAAAGCATTCCACATTCTGCTCCAAGGGAGCAGGAATCAAATAGATCAGTGGTTCTCAAACTTTTTAGCACCGGGACCCACTTTTTAAAATGACACTCTGTCAGGACCCACCTACCTTTACGCTCAAACATTTATCTCCCTATATTTACACAAGCTTGCCAACTGCAGGAGCTCACTCTTTGAAGGGCAATTAGCAGCTATCTGATTTTGAATAGCCTCAGGGCTTGTGGCAATTACTTATCTGATCTTTCCATCACCTGGGACCCACCAGAAATCAGGTCGCGACCCACCAAGTGGGTCCCGACCCACAGTTTGAGAAACACTGAATAGATAAACCCTGCAAGAATACAGGAGAAGACTGATTCAGCAGAGTTACTTGAGGGTGGAGATGTGTCAATCTCCGAGTCAAGTACTCTTTAATTTGCATTTATTTAGAATTAAGTAAGAAGGTGGTAGATAGCTAGGTAAGTCAAAACGAAGAGGGAAGAGATGAGGTCTATTTATATCCGGCTTTAATTAAACTGTTTCACAGTGTTATTAAGCAGTAATCAGAGATGCAGATGGTACTGATTTGATTGGCAAGAGTTTCACTGCACTGAATAATAAGAAACGTTGTCCCTATAAATAGGCCTAATCATCACCTGATGGCTGGAAGGAAGTGCTGAAAAAAGCACAAGTATAGGTGTAATTAGGCCCTCCGGCAGGCTGCACTTCACGGTTGTTCTCATTACCTAGCACTTGTCTAAACACAGCACTGGTGCTCAGGAGTCTGGATGAGGAACCAAGATAAACTTAATTCAAACAGCTTTTGCCTTCCCGCAGGAAACGCTGGCTGGCCAACGACATAATTCCGCAGCCAGAGAGGCCTGGTGGAGTTTTGTCTCCCAAGATCCGAAGCGAGCAAGAGCCCCACTAGGGACTGCAGCTACAGCCGTGACACCCTCGCCCAGTCTCACAGCAAGCTAATTCAACCAGGCAGCCAGAGTTCTCCAGATGCACAGAGACGCTGGTAGAAGAGGCAAACAGGCAGGCACCTTAACAAGATCCAGTCATCTTGACACGCAAAAGAAAGCCACAAGCACTGGTCCCAGCTGGAAGGCAGATTTGGTGATCGGAACGCAGTTTTTATACAGGTAAAGAGCTCGGGTCAGACTCATGAGAAGAACACAGCGGCAAGGGAACTTTCTCTGGTCATTTTGCGATCTAAAATGCCCATTTCAGCTCTTTTCCTCATGACGGTTTTTCAGGACGTGCTATCACGGGATGGCACCATGCATTACTGTTAAATCCATTAGAAAGTCCAGTTCTCACTTCTGGGAAGTGGCAGAGAAAACCTACCGGTAATCATGTCGACATCAACCAGAAACATTGCCTACCTATCTGAACCTGCCCTCCTCCCCAGTTTGCGTCTTGGATGAGATAGATCACCCACACTCAGTGCTACAAATTGCCTTGCTTTATTCTCAGCACAGTTTGTGGTTTGCATTACCTCCTGTAAGCCTGAGAAACTGCCCTAAGGCAAACTTTGAGCTTTGACAGAAAGCTGGCTGGATTTTAGAGTTTGGTCAATTGAACCTGACCAATTCCATCTTTTCTAAGGCCAATTCCCCCTCCGCCCCCATAATCAGACAGCTTGGTAGCTTGTAAGTGGACACGTTTAATTTCCTCTGTGGATCCGTGTCTGTCAGGCAGCAGAAGCCTTGGATACCTTTCAATCCTGATGCTAACTGAGTTAAGAGTGCTCTGTGAGTGCTTTAGAGGCATTGCCTAATTCCTCTCAGACCATTCTGTGGGGTTATAAAGTGGTACATCTGTGTCTTTCCTCAGTCTAATTAATGGCTCAGCACTCAAGGGCTCTTTATTGAAATTCCCCCCTTTTTGCACAAGGAGCAAAAATGACAGGGACAGCAGCTTCTCTGAATGCCTGTTACGACCCTAGATTTTATAGACTTAGCCCATACGGATTAGTCCAGTTTCACCAGGGGTGGTGTGGGTCTGAAAACCTCTTCTCCATATGAAGCTGCTTTTGTCTGCTATAAGGCAGAACCCAGGAAATTCAAGTGAAATTTCCTGTTAAAAACTGCATACCATGGTGGTAAACTTCCCAATTTTCCGTGCTTCTTTTCCTGAGCAAGATGTGGCTCTCCCCCATTTTGACATGACTTGAAACAAAGGATGATGTTGAAATTATGTCAGATTTTGGGGGTCTTGCCTGGCAGAATACCAGGGAATGGAGAACGGTGCTTGTCAAAGGAATACTGGATTTTTCTACTATTTATGTTTTTTTTTTTTGGCCAGGTTTAGAAGTATTTATTTCCTTTTACGTTTAACTCTTACATAGGGAAACATCCTAAAAAGAAAGCTGTTCACAAGACAGACTGGAACAAAAGACCGACACACGCATACACAGTTTGAGAACCAGTGCCTCCAGGAGCCTCTTTCTCTGCTCAGGAACGGAAGCTAAATTTACTTTGTCTTCACAGCTACGTGAAGGCAACAAGTCTGCCTCTAGGGACGCGACGGTGGAATCTGAGCACACAACTCCACCTAAGGGAGAACCATTTCTTCTTCAGACACTCCAAAAGGGAGAAAAGTGCATATTCCTGCCGCACCAATATGTGACTGTATCATGTGGCACAGGGCACTTGCCATTCAACAGCGCATATGGGGCCAAGCAAAGCAAGCACTGTAAACTAGACACCTGTCTTGGTAAACATACAACTGGTTCATGCCAGGGTACCCTGATTGCCTGTGGTTTGCCAGTGCATGCCCACAATTGCAAACAGGTGTTTCCATGTCACACTTCATGGTGCTTGCCACCACCGACACACAGGTATATGGGCACTTGGGCAGCAAACCGTGTAGTGTGCCAACTAGCTTTGTAACTGGGTAAAGCTGCAGATTTTTCTCTTTTTCCCACCATACCCCAGGCTCAGTTATTTTATTTATTAAAAGGACAATATGCCACCCTTCAAGACTAGCTCTTCAGGCAAAATCACAATAGTTTACAAAGTCACCATATCGTATAAAATATTCAGCAGAAAAAGTACACACAATGTCAAACCAAGTAAAACCAGGGGAGCCAACAAAAACAGAAAAAAATAAATTAAAAATGAGCTAGCTGATATGCTGGAAGGGAAGGTTTGGACAAATAAGGCGTTTACCTTCCCAGCATCAAGACATCAGATTTGATACTCAATGAGCTTTTCTGAGAAAGATATTCCTTGTATGGGACACCACCGCTGAAGACCACCTCTCTCTGGCCACTACCCACCCAATTTCAGAAGACAGAGAGACTTTGAGAGGGGCCTCCGACAATGAACGTAAAACCTGGGCAGGTTCACGTGGGAACAGGCAGATAACCGGTCCCAATTCATCTAAGGCTTTAAAAAAAAGTAAAAACCAGAAATTCAAATTGTGCTCAGAAACCAACTAGTGGCTAGTCAAGTTGCTTGAGAACTGTCCAAATGTGACAGAGTCCTGGTTAGCAGCCTTGCAACTGTATATTGAACTAGCAGTTTCCATATGGTCTTTGAAGGCAAGCCTGCGTACAATGCTTATAGTATGCTAAACTGGAAGTTTCCGAAGCATGGACCACTATTAGAACATCAGAAGAAAGACAGTGGATGGATGACTTTGAAGACAAAGGAAAGACCACACCTACAACACAACCAGGTGCAATCATCATTTCCACTCTTCAGGGAATCCTAGTGCTATAGCTCAAAGGGCTGTATGTGTGTACATCCCCCCCCCCCCCCGCAGCTTGCCTGCGCCCAGCCGGGTAAGGGTAGGGCCCTTGACTTGCCATCACAAGTTAAATATATACCAGCGACAACCACGGTTTGGTGATGCTTAGTTTGTTTATTCTATTTCTTTATCTTAAACAACAATAACACAGATAACTACTTTTCGAGTTAACTTCACTGGAAAGTTCTGTCTTGCTTATTCTTGTTTAGTCTTGTGAGGAGGAGGGAGTTACTGGTACCTTCACACCCTTTGGGTTGTTTCGTATCTCTTCCCCTCCTTCTTCCTTGCTCGTCCCAGTCCGGGGCGACGGACCCAACAAGTAAGGCAGCCCGCTGTGCTTTCTTCTATCTCTGTTTGTGTCGCCTTCTCTTGTCTCAGCTCCTCCTTTTTAGGGTCTGTCCGCTTCTGGCGTCTCGCTCTCCCGGCTAACAGTCTCTTATCTTCCTCAGCTGTGTCACTCCCCTTACTTGGATCCTGAGCTTGATCAATCTCTTGTTTAGGCACACTCTTCCCAGCTGTTTCGCTTTGGTAGTTTCGTGGGAGTATCTCACAATGTGTTACATACTTTCTTAGCCTACAGAGCTGACCTAGACTAAATATCCCTCTCTCTCCCTCTCAGAAATCAGCAATGAATACATTTAGTATATGGCACGCTCTGCAACGAGAAACTATTATGCTCAGCCTATCAATTTTGTCCATTTAGCACCAAAGAGAATATTCATGCTTCTTATAACACCATAGTAACACCTGGGACTGAGTTTTGAAACACACGCTAAACGCTCAAACTTCAACAAAGTGGGACTTTTACGAACACCCCAGTGTTAGCCAGCTGGAAACACCCCAAGGAAGGTGGCTGGCAGTGGACACTGTGCCCTAGTTGTTTGGTCCTGCCTTTGGTTGCCCTGGAAATCAATACACTTGAAAGTAAAACACAGGTTGGGCTGCTTTTTGGCAGATTATCTCAGGAAGGGGTCAGTGCGCAGGTTATTACAAGATGAAATTGCTTTCCAGCAATAAAAAAAACCCCTTGCAATAAACTCCTGTTTGCTACAGAATGCAGTATTGTATTAAAAAGTCTCTTAACAGGTGCTCTGAGGAGAAGAAGGAAGGTTATAACTCTTGCCCCCAACTTTAATCTACTGGAAGCATGTGCTTTACTCTTCAAGCTCATCAGATTGATTCGCCAGAACCCACCCCTTCCCAAATTCCTCCTGCAAAACTCTGCTAAGTCTGAAGCCAGTCACGTCCCACACCCTGTTCAAAATTAAGGGCACGTTCAAACTATAGAACATAATGGAGCCAAGGTCAACTTGAGTTCGGTGTACACACACACACGTACGTACGTATGTATATGGGAGATGAGGGCAAATGTGTTTCCCATTGCAATTGTTTTCCCCTGTACCATGCAAGTAAATACAATATAGCGAAAATTATTTCACACAGAGTAGGGAAAGAAGCTGTAAATTTGCAGAACCTTGTGGGGGGGGGACTGCTTTCCCCTTGAGGGTTCCCCTATTAGGCTGGTGCTCCTTGAATTCTGCCACTCAAAGCTAGTGGGCTGGGCCAGGGCTGAATAGAGCTGTGCAGAGAGGAAGAGGAAATGTAACATTCTCATCTCTTAAAATATTTCAGAAAATACACTAAGTAATCTGGGAAGCCTTCAGAACAAACCTCTTCTCAGCCATGCATTACCTGCCATGCATTACCTGCATTACGGGAACGCTAGCCTACCTGACAAGGGGGCACTGGATTGTAACAGCATAGCCATTTTATATGCTGATGCAAGCAGCTTCCTTGGGGACAAGCCATGGCGTTGGTTTCCTCATGAGGGTGTTAAATTCCTCCGGGTGGTAAATTCCTCCGGGTGGTAAAGACCAGCAGGGATTGTGAAGAGCTCCAGAAGGATCTCTCCAAACTGGGAGAATGGGCAGCAAAATGGCAGATGCGCTTCAATGTAAGTGCAAAGTGACGCACATTGGGGCAAGAAACCAAAATTTCACATATACGCTAATGGGTTCCGAGTTGTCTGTGACGGATGAAGAGACAGATCTTGGGGTGCTGGTGGACAGGTCGATGAAAGTGTCGACCCAGTGTGCGGCGGCTGTGAAGAAGGCCAATTCCATGCTCGGGATCATTAAAAAGGGGATTGAGAATAAGACGGCCAATATCATTATGCCTTTGTACAAATCGATGGTAAGGCCACATCTGGAGTATTGTGTCCAGTTCTGGTCACCATACCTCAAAAAGGATATAGTTGAATTGGAAAAGGTGCAGAAAAGAGCGACCAGAATGATTTGTGGGCTGGAGCACCTCCCTTACGAGGAAAGGCTACAGTGTCTGGGGCTTTTCAGCCTAGAAAAAAGGCGCCTGAGGGGGGACATGATTGAGACTTATAAAATTATGCATGGGATGGAGAGAGTGGATAGAGGGAAATTCTTCTCCCTCTCGCACAACACCAGAACCAGGGGACACGCACTAAAATTGAGTGGAGGGAGAGTTAGAACAGACAAAAGAAAATATTTCTTTACCCAGCGTGTGATTCATCTGTGGAACTCCTTGCCACAGGATGTGGTGATGGCACCTGGCCTAGATGCCTTTAAAAGGGGTTTGGACAAATTCATGGAGGAAAAGACCATCACAGGTTACAAGCCATAAGCAACCTCCTGGTTTTTTAGAAGTGGGTTTTCTCTGTGCCAGGTGCAAGGGAGTGGCGACTGGACACAGGTATCTTGTTGTCTCGTGTGCTCCCTGAGGCATCTGGTGGGGCCACTGTGTGACACAGGAAGCTGGACTAGATGGGGTTTTGGCCTGATCCAGCAGGGCTCTTCTTATGTTCTTATGTGGGAGCTGCTTGAATCAGCCTATAGGGTGTCTATGCTTTATCTCCAAAACTAGAGCAGATAGGGCAAAACTGATGCCATTTTTGGAATCAGCACCCCAAATATATCCAAGAATAGGTCTAACCTTTAAGGCACCAAAGTGTGTGTTGGATTGTTTATTTAGACTATTTATTATACACCATTCAACAAAAACGTTAAAAAAAAGTAGCAAACAGAGTGAGAAGATGATTCTGTGACCCACAGGGGCTCACAATCTAAGAAG
Source organism: Plestiodon gilberti rubricaudatus (assembly GCA_026170595.1). Taxonomy (NCBI): domain Eukaryota; kingdom Metazoa; phylum Chordata; class Lepidosauria; order Squamata; family Scincidae; genus Plestiodon; species Plestiodon gilberti. The sequence continues at coordinate 117,141,382 of JANXHW010000005.1, forward strand.
ACACACAGGAGACACCAGCACACACCCATTGGGAGGGACACTACTGGAGAGAATACGGACGCTTGCTCTTCCTCCCACTAAATAATATGAGAGAAAGTTCTTTAAAAGCGTCTCTTTGCACAGTTAGCAGAAGCATGAAGCCACTTCTACCATGGTTCCATCTAGCTCAGTATTGCCTACCCTAAGTGGCAATGGCTCCTGTGCCACTTTTTTCTCCCTAGTTTCTCAAAAATAATGCTGGATCTCCCCCAGCAGTTACTAATTTGAATACAGCTCGTAACTGACAATGTGGAATTTTAAAATGAAGATGCAACAAATACATCTGACATAAGTTAAATATTTTGCTTCGGTTGGATGGTTTATAGGGCTCATGCGGGTACATGAAATGAAAACATCAAAGCTTTCATTAAATTCCCCAGTTTGCAAAGTACAAACCTTACAGTGGCCGGCACTCACAACAGCAACTTCAGTAGTCATGTTCTAGCAAAGAAACCATCTCACTAAGGGTCTGTTCTGGCTATACTTCCCCAGCTGCCAACTGGAACTGTACTGGGGGGGGGAGGGGGCCTTAGGTTTGTACACTTCCTCCTCTGCCCATTCCTACATATATGTGAATGATGGAAATGGGAGATCCTGCATTTAGAGATGGGAGCTTCGTACGAGCTCAGAGGTGGGATTCCTAGTTCAGTTGTTCACTTCTTGATGTGACTGGTGGAGCAAACGCATACAAAAACAAACACTGTTCTTGATCTCTCTCGGGCAGCCCAATCCTGTGTAAGATACGCCGGCCGGACTAAAGGCCCTCAGTGCAAGCGGCCTGAGGTTCTATGGGTAGGCTTACCATACATCCCGGAATGGCCACGACACTCCCAGATTTCAGGGTGTCATCCCAGGAGGTATGGTAGCCATCCCAGATTCCCAGGAAACCTAGGGGTGCCTGTGCCGCTGTCATGCGGCCTGGATGCCCTTAGTTCATAAGGGCTTCCAGGCCGTTTGTGTGCATGCGTGCGGCGTGCAAAAAAAATTACTTTGTCATAGTAATAATGTTTTTAAAAGGAAAGAGAGCGAGACAGGACAATAAAAAAAAACTCAGAACAGAGTGGTAGAAAGATCGCTTTTCTTTAAAAAGATTTACATAAAGGGTAACAAGATTTCACAAAGCTGTATAAAAACTTCACCAGAGTAAGCAGAGTGCAAAAGACAAACCCACTGCACAGAAAAGTGTAGGTGGACAGGAGGTCAGACAGAATACATATCACACTCTGAATTTTTCCGGCATTGTTTCATGATTTATACAGATTTATTAAAGTCACATTTAAGTAGTCAGTAGGCTTTTGCCAATGAAAGAACTAGATGCATTTCCAAGGTACTAAACAAGCAAAAGGAGGAAGGGAGAAGAGGGCCTTAAAAATCAAGGGGGGGAGGGAAGAGAAAGCTTTCAATACATTCTGCTCACATATAGAAGCACAAAGGTTGTGCTTGGGTGGACCACACCAGCCACGACTGCAAACATGCCAAAGGCTGTGGAACTGCAGTAGAGCAGAACAGATTCGAAAGAGCCTGGAAAATGGGTCGACAAGTATAAAGCAATACAAAGGAGCCAAAGCAATCAATACAAATAAGGCAAAAGGAACAAATTAGTCCAGGAAAGCAGCTGTTTACATTCATGGACACCAAACGTTGCCGGCAAGCAAGGAAAAAACCCTCAGGAAGTGCCAGTGTCAAAAGTCATTGCAATCAGCCTTATAGAGTTTGCCATGCAGAGGAGAGATCTTCAATCTCAGTCTTTGATCTGCACTCCAGCAGAAGGAAAGACTTCAGGCTAGAGTTGAGGGCAACATCAATTACCTTGGGCAAATGCCCCAGGTTCACAGTGAACCACTATACCCACCAGTTCCTTCCCTGTACACACCACTACGGAATTTCTTGGTGATGTAGCAGCTCTACCGCCCTGGCAGCACTAGAGGAATTCATGTTGCTGCTTAAATAGATAGCAAAGCCTACATGCATGCTCCTCAACACATCCTATAGCAAGCCTCAAGAATCTGGCGCCCAGTTGAAGCCACAGCAAGAGGGGAAGGAGGAAGTGGGAACCGGAGGTGGTACTCAGCTGGAAAGGGGTTGAGAATCCCTGTACGCTTGCTTGCAGAATCCTAGAAGAGGTTATCTCAGAACTGGTAGCTGAACAGAACCATTTTGGAGACTTTCCAAAAGTGCAAGGACAGCTACGATAAAAAATAATGCTACTCTCATGACAGAAGTGGTTCTCTTTTAGAAGTTACAGGTTCGGTGACAGGGGAATGGATCAGGAGGCTTTTACTGCTAAGGGAAACCACTCCTCACAAAGACTCAGAAGATGCAATACTCAGCTTGCCTCTTTGGAAAGCTGCTCAGCACTTAACAACATTATAAAAGCTCATTACAGGGACTTGGATCAGCACTCAAACATGTGCTGCGGCCACCTCTGGCGACGTGGACTTTTGAACAGCATTTTCCACAGCACTTCTGCCTTCCAGCAATTCCCTGCTCCACATGGAGCAAGGTTTCAACACCACGGCAAATGTTATTAACAGTTGGAAGGCTCATTTTTTATTTTCAGCCATGGAGAATTTCTATCACAACAAAGGCATTCATCACAACATTTGCACTTTTGCTATGAATGTTAGTAATGGAGGGGAGCGTTCACTGAAAAGAAGAACTTTGCAGTTAGTTTCTGAAAATGCATCAATTATTGTCAGCCATTAGTAATATTTTACTTTAAGTGGATCAGTCAAGCGGCTGTTAGACTACGCTGTGAACCAGGAAGTCCGCGATTCAAATTTTGCCTTTGCCATGAACTCACTTGTTAAGTCTTAGGGCATAATCCTGAACCACCACCCTGGGCTGGCCCAGAGCCGTCACAAACAAAGCAGTTGCTCCAGCCCCAAGCCAGCGCAACAGATCCATGTGGCTCATGGCCCAAAACAGTGAGTTTTACGTCGCTCAATGTGAGGGCGGGATGGCTCGGTGTAGAAGAGGAGGAGGAAGAAAAGGAGTGGGGCAGGGGGAATGCGGCGCATCCCAGAAAAAAGCGGTTCGAGCTTTGCCGATCCAGCAGAGCTCAAGTGCACGGAGCCTGTGCCGCAGTCCAGAAAAAAGTGGCTTGAGCTCTGACGATCAGCAGAGCTCGAGCTGCTTTTTTCTGGGCTGCGGCGTGAACAGGAGGGCCCTTCCCTGCGCACAGGAAGCCCGTATGCTTGAGCTCTGCCAGATTGGCAGAGCTCGAACGCACGGGCTTCCCGCACACAGGGAAGGGCCCTCCCATCCACCCATGCTTCTTACCTCGGCCTTTGTAGCCTACTGCGTGGCTGTACCCGGAAGTGCCGATGATGTACCAGGAAGTGCCGATGATGTCATTGGCACATCCAGTGCTACGTGGTGGACGGGAGGGGCCTCATGGTGGTGCGCGGCCCCGCAAAGGTTGGGAATCACTGTTGTAGCCGTTCCTCATAAGGGCGGTACCCCCAGCCCTCTAATCATTTTGTTTGCTCTCTTCTGCACCTTTTCCAGTGCCACTATATCCTTTTTGAGATGTATCGACCAGAACTGTGTGCAATACTCCAGATGTGGCCTTACCATCAATTTGTACAATGGCAGGTGTAGCCCCTCCGTCACAGCACTACAGTTCCCAAGGATTGCTAAGAACAGGACATGAATATTAAGTCACTTTTGAGTTCTGCCACCATACCTAAAGAAGACAAAAAAAGAACAAGGCTACAGGAAAAACACTCCTATGATGAGACACAGACCCCACTACTCCATCATCTCAGGAACTCCTCTGCCAGTGAGCATCACTGGTGTTGGACTTAGACCTGGAAGATCCAGATTCATATCCCTGCTCAGCCATGAAGCTTTCTAGGTGACCTGGAGCCAGTCACCATCTTTCAGTTTAATCTACCTCACAGGGCTGTAGCGGGGACGAAAGGAGGGAAGGAATAATGTACATAACCCTCTTAGCTCCTTGGTGGAAGAGTGGCATAAAAATGTGAAAAATAAATAAATCACAGGCGAGCACAGTCTAGCAAATAAGATAACCTTTTAACCTGACGGGTGCTTGAAAAGTGTTTCTTCATTAAGTACGGGTTAAGACCGTTCACAGGAACAGGCCATTCATAAGGTGGGGATAACCCCGACGGGGTTGCTGCAAGGACTGCGCCAAGATAACTGCACGTTACAGCCGCAAAAAGCCTTACAAAAATGCTACGTATATAAATGCTACAAACGCCTTCTCCAGAGGCTGTCCCGTTGCGTGCACCCTGAGCCCTCCGCACGGAAAGGAAAACAAACTATTCCGTAGAAGCGCGAGCCTGGGGTCACTACTTTGCTTGAAATAACTACGGGATGGAAGACACCAAGGCTAGGAACCGCAACACTTCTCACCTGTACTGGGAAACTGAAGCCAAACCCCCTCCAAGCGGTAAGCGAGACGAGAGGAAATGAAGGAAGCAACAACACCCTCACCGAGGTACTTCCGCCCACATCAGGGCTTACTTCCGTTGTCACGTGTCCTCACTTCCGCCCGTAAACAGGCTCCTATTTCACTGGCCGGCTCCGTAGGAAATCACTTCCGCCCTTAGTAGTTCTCTACAGGTTCTCAGTAGGTCCAGAAGACTCGCGCTTTTTGAACGCGACGTCTCTGTGTTTTTTTCTGCTAGCTCCGCTTGTCTAGTTTATCTCATTCTCTGCCTTATGATTATTAATTTCCTTGTAGCATGGATATTGTCATGATGACTAGCAATACTTTCAGCCGAGGTAGGATTTATAGGTTTAAAAGCCATGTAAAAATAGAATTCTTAAAAAATGTACAAAGACTTCAACACGTTTTAAAAGCACACATAAAAATACACAGTTAAAAATAGTTGAGGAATATACGTGTTGTCCTCAACTATTTTAACTGTGTATTTTTATGTGTGCTTTTAAAACGTGTTGAAGTCTTTGTACATTTTAAGAATTCTATTTGTACATGGCTTTTAAACCTATAAATCCTACCTCTGCTGAAAATATTAATTTCCTTTTTGTAAAGTGCCTGGCAGTCTCGTGGGTACAGCTCTGTAAGATAATGAGTTTGCGGCACAGTTTTCACTGACGGGGCGGGAGGGGAGTAGGACCACCTTTTTATGAGCATTACCAAAAAAGTAGAGACGGGTTAGTCTGTTGCAACAAAAATACCGGTAATAAAGAGACTTGTAGCACCTTGCTTGAAGGCTACCGCAGTTTATTGTGTATACGTTTATGCTACAATAAATTACTTTGCCTTTAAGGCACCACAAGATTCTTTGCATTGAAGAGACTGTTTTCAGTAACTGTGTAAGACAGGCAGAAGTACAACAGGTGCAACATCTCCAAGCTGAGGAAGAAATCACTTGTAAATTTCTGCCAGCTGTTCAGGGCACAGAACCTCTGACTACAAAACCATGACAATGCAGGAAAGGGGGATGCTTAGTCCGTGCTCCCACCAGCTAGTGTTATCTTCTCAAGCACTGATAACTGGTGATAATATTAGGTCCACAAAATAGGCAAGGTACATCACTTATTATTACATTGAGGCATCAATTATTACTGAGGCATCTGGTGGGGCCACTTTGTGATACAGGAAGCTGGACTAGATGGGCCTTTGGCCTGATCCAGCGGGGCTCTTCTTATGTTCTTATTGATGTAATGGGAAATGCTTCAGTTTGGGGCTGTAGAACCTTTCTTGCTTTTTTATCAAATGGATTCTGTTTGGTAGAGAATTAGGAATCACAGGTATAAAAGCCATGTAAAAAAAACTTTATAATCCAACTGAGTAAAATAACAATCAATCAATCCTGTAAGCAGTCTCCGGATTTCTCCAGCAATGCAGACAGGCAAAAAATCGCTAAGATCCACAGCTAAAACAAAGTAAAACCTGACGTTTCGTTTCTTACATCTAGAAACATTCTCAAAGGCAGTCAAAAGACTGATAGATGGTGTATGGAGCCAGCACAGCAGTTCATTCTTTTGTATGGTAAAAGGGCGGGAACAGAGCACGAGCAGATGCGAAAGACTTCAATTAGCACTGCAGCTGATCCTGCAAATAACACAGCATTTAACACAGCATTTGACACTACAGCTGATCCTGCAAATAACACAGCAAATAATACAGTAACACAGTACTGTCTCAAGTCCTATCAACTGAAATAAAAACCTTTAATGACTGAAGTTGTGTTTACTTTGTTTATAAGTGAGCGCTGTCATTATCACGTCCTTGTCCTAAGTTGACCCTTGATACAAGCCTGGATTTTTAAAATAATCCACAAATAATAATGTATATTTTTCATATTCTGAGCAACCTAATAATACTTTACATTTTTCTAATCGATGTTGACAGCTGTCCTAGTGTCTTCCTTGTCTTGGAATGGCTCCTGTGCCCCTCCATAGGACTTGAGACAGTACTGTGTTACTGTATTATTTGCAGGATCAGCTGTAGTGTCAAATGCTGTGTTAAATGCTGTGTTATTTGCAGGATCAGCTGCAGTGCTAATTGAAGTCTTTCGCATCTGCTCGTGCTCTGTTCCCGCCCTTTTACCATACAAAAGAATGAACTGCTGTGCTGGCTCCATACACTATCTATCAGTCTTTTGACTGCCTTTGAGAATGTTTCTAGATGTAAGAAACGAAACGTCAGGTTTTACTTTGTTTTAGCTGTGGATCTTAGCGATTTTTTGCCTGTCTGCATTGCTGGAGAAATCCGGAGACTGCTTACAGGATTGATTGATTGATTGATTGATTGTTATTTTACTCAGTTGGATTATAAAGTTTTTTTTACATGGCTTTTATACCTGTGATTCCTAATTCTCTACAAATTGTTGCTGGCCATGAAAGCTTTTGTTCAAGGATTCTGTTTGACTATTTGTTGTTTGTAATGTAATGCATTTATGTAAAGTGCACAGAATAATAACCTCCACAGAATAATTAAGGCCAGATATCCAGCTTATGTAAATTCCACAGAATCCTGTTTTCTGGCTTTGACTAACCTATAGCCTAAACTGGTGGTTCCCAAACTATGAGGTGTGGCTTCCAAGGAGCCACAGAAGCCAGCCAGGGAAAGTGCGGAAGGGCAATGGGGACGGACCGGACCAGGAAGGGGGAGGGAGCGACAGCAGCGGTGCACACTGAATCCTGTCCCCCTTCCCTGGCCGGTTTGCCCTACACGGGGATCCCGGATTCGCACCAGTGAATTTGCTGGTGGAATCCGAGGAGTCCCGGATTTGGCTGGGAATTTATCGAAGTAAGGGAACAAATGTTCCCTTCCCTCGAGGTGACCTCCAGCCCACTTCTTTCCACCTGGGATGCAGTGTTGCACCAGCCTCACTGCAGCACCAAGCGTAAAGTTAGGTAGTATTGGGCTGTCAAAAAGTGAATGAACTTGACATTGGTAAGAGTAACTTGCACTTGCAGTACTACTGTATATTCTTTTGGTCTGGGCAGTACAATTCAAAAAGAACAAATTACTATTATTATTTATACATTGCCCTTCAATGAAAATGTTTGCTAGCAGCGCAATCCTGTCTAAGTTTAGACCGGCGGAGCAATTGCTCCACCCGTCTAAGGTGTCACAAACGTGCTGTAAAGCATGTTTGCGGCACCCGACGGGTACAGTGTTCCTAATCAATGCAAAGGAATAAGGGAAAGTCACAACTTCCCAACCTTGGATATAAAGCAGTCAACACAAGCAGTTAATGAAGTAAAGGCTGACTGTTGAAATGAACGTGGGAGTGAACTGTTGCTGTTTGAACAGGGTGGTGTGCTTGCCTAGTCCGAATACACCGTTTCCAGCGCTGTCTTGAGAACTGCGGCACAGCATCTCCTCTGCCTTTGCTTCCATTTGCCTTCCTGCTTTTGTGGGCTACAGGTTTGGAGAAGAGCAATTGCAAATAAAGGAAATCGCTGAGAAGCGGTGACTCACTCTCAGATGTGTGCTCTTTCCTCCCTCCAGATCCCATTTGCGATGACGCACAATTAAAATGCATTTGAAACCCTGACTATTGGCTCGGTTTCTTTATTGATTCCTCCACAGGTAAGGCTGAGCTGTTTCCTTACTTGCTTTTCTTGTGTGAACATTCCAGCAGCTGCATATTAATAGCGGAAATATTCATGGAAGGCGCTCTTCAAAAGCTGATGTGAAAAAAAAAATTGAATCGAAAGCAATTTTGCTTTTTTAGATGTCAGACACGACGTGCTGATTGTAGTGAGCGATAGTAGAAGATACGTGTGTTTCCGTCTACAGCCATCCGCTGCTTTTACCCTAAATCATACCAGGCTTGGTTTCGAAGCCTTTCGAAGTTTCACTTTGCAGAAGCTTTGCTTCTTTTTGGTGTAAACTGGCACACAGTATTGAAGTGGAGGGTGTTTGGGGGCCTGGGGGGGGGCTTTTTGCAGTTCTTTTCAGTTGGTCTTCTACTTGCAGGGAGATTTTTGTTTTTCTGTTGGGCCAGGGGAGCAATCAAAAATAGGATCAACTCCCCCCCCCACACACACACATGGAGTTTGTTCTCCTCCCATCTCATCCTGCTGCATGCATATAGCAGGCCTAAGATAGGAGAGAAGCAGCCATAGCAAACTCTGAGCACGGAGCACATGTGTGTGGGTGGAAGAACCTGTCAGGACCAGAAGAGGAGAGTGGATGAAGAGTTAGTAATCCAATCTATCCCAATCCATTTTTATTTATTCTCTGGTTGATGGAAAGCTCTTCAAGTGCTTCACAATTACTTCAGATAAAAATCCAATTCAGAAAACTCTACATTAAGAGAGAACAGGCATCTGTCGAGCCAGAGTAGACTGCTGAGAATGGAGAGATAACCAGTGGTAAGAAAATAAACAAATTGTACAGCAGGGAGACATTTTGAAAAACTGGGCTGGAAAAAATGAATGCTGCACTGCACCAAGCAAAGGACCTTAGCCTGGAAGGCAGTTGGGCATTACAATCCCAGATTTGGGGGTGAGGGGGATTGAGCCTGGAAAAGGGCCATCCCAAGATCTCCTGATCCTGAGGCAACATGCTAAATGCTGCCCCCCCATGCCGTGCCAGCCTCTGCTCCTCCTACTCCCGCTCAGTGCTTTTTTCTCCTCCCCCCCCACATTTCCTCTTTCTCTCTTTCCCCCTCTTCCTTTTATAGTCCAGGGAGTGGAAGGAGAAGGAGAAGTAGTGGAGGCAAGTTAGCAGACAGATCTACTAATCTTCTGCCTGAGGCAACCACTTCAGTTGGCCTCATGAATGGGCCAGCTCTGGGTCGGTGTCTTGCACAAAGCTATCTAGCGAACTCACAAGTTTCTCTTGACTTAAGAGCCAAACTACATGTTCTGTTAATTGCATCATTAATTCTGTCATGCTTGGGTTTTGTTTAGCAAATGTTCCCAGGGAGGATCAGGATACTGGCTATGATATGGGGTCAGGGAGGCTTTCATCCTTTGCCCCCACAGCGGTCCTGACCCAGATTGGAATTCCCCTCAGTTATTTGCTGAGGGCAGGGTCAGGAACCGAGCTGGAGGAGGTGGATCTCGGCAGCAAAAGTGCATGCCGGACCCTGGTTTTCCAACCCTCCCTGCCTCTTCCTCTACTTGGACTTATGCCAGCAAAATAGCTGGCATAGATTGAAGGAGACCCATAGTCAATCAGGCAGACCCCCAGGAAGTAACGAAAAGCGTTTTTTACTTACCTCTCAGTGGCTGTCTGATTGCCCCAACCATAGCATGCAACGTGCATACCGTTGGTGCGGCAGCATGATATGGATGGAGTGACAGGGGGATAGAATTGGGCTGTGAACCAAGGAGACCCTTGTTAAAGTCTCCAGGATCGCTTTCAAGAGTCACTGGAGATTTATACTGATTCCTGGAGACTTCAGGCCAATCCTAGAGGATTGGCAACCTGCGGCCACACGCAAGGGGCTTCTCAAGCCTGTGCTTCAATTTTCATATCGCCACGCTGGCCATATCAGCTGAAAGAGGAAGCTGTGCTCTGCCAACGACGTCATCTATATGACGCCTCTTTTCTGAAATTCCTCCAACCCCTTTTAATTGGCATTTATTATGCTAATCAATTTGAATGTAAAATCTGAACGTTTCTATTGCCTACTGCTGCTGCAGAGGAAATAAAATGAAAGATCTGAAAGGCAAGGAAACAAAGCAAAACAAATAGAACAAGAAATCCCCAGTGTTTTAAAACCAGCCATGCTAAATTCCTTTGTCTTCCTCACGCAACTGTTTGTTAAAAATATTTGTATATGTGTGGGGAGGGTGACATAGCTTCATTTGAAATAACATAACACTTTTCACAGGGACCGTGGAAGAAATGGTAAATTGCAAAACGTTTCTTCCAAGCCATTAATTGGAGAGGGGGAAAAACCAAGTACTCAAATCTCCTTTAAAACACACACACACACACACACACACACACACACACACACACACACACACACACGTACGTTATCATACATAATTGGACATATGGTACATTTGCAGCCTGAGTAGAAAGAGACGTACTCAGGAGTTAGTACAAGGTTACTTGAACCTGCTTCCTAGTACACATGCATAGAGCTGAAACTTTGTACCCTGACATTTATCTGGGTCTATGACCTTTTTCCAGTTAATGAGCCAATATTGTTTCACTCAATTCTGCAGCCTTGTGTGGTTCACCACAAGGGGCAACAGCCAGGGGGCTTCCACTTTGAGTGGGGGTTGCAAACTCTCTGAATAAAAAATGCCAGGGAGGGTCTGGGGAGCAGAGACACCTGTGTCCAGCAGGGTTGTCCAGAGTGCGTCTGGGAACAGAACTAGAGCAGCAGAACCCAGTGGGTTTTGGTGGTTCTGGGGCTGGAGACCAGCACAAAACCTGTCTGCTCACCAGGGCTGCACTGTTAACTTGATTCATTGGTTGGATTGGATTAATCAAGTAATACATTTTAATTGACCCAAATAATTGGTGAGCTGCTTTTTTTAAAGTGTTTAGTTATTTTTAATACAAATATTTATACTTTTATGAAATATAAATATTTTCTTGTATCTACTTACCATATTTGTAGATGGCAAGCAGGATCTGAAAAGATGCTGCAACACATCCGTGTATTAACGAAAAGCAAAGAAAGAATCCATTAATAAAGTAAATCTGCACACGTTTGCATAGTAAAAAACACAATGGGTTAAAACACACACTTTGTTTTTAAAAGTATGCCTTTTTCTTTGGGAAAAAAATGTTTTTCTCATATGCAAATATATGCATATTGACAGCACAATTCTATGCATATCTACTCAGAAGTAAATTCTATTGTGTTCAATGGGGCTTGCTCCCAGGAAAGTGTGCATAGGATTGCAGCCTGAGTCAGTTGATCAGCTAAAATGCATATGACTGTCTTTGATTGGGTGACACACACACCCTGCCATGAGTCACCTAAAGGGGCCAGCTTTTTTTAAAAAGGGGGAGGGGGAAGAAGCCAGTCTTGCCTGTTGCTTTTCTAGCAAGTGGCCTGAAAGCAACTAACCAAGACAGGCCATTTTTTGCCCTGGTCAATTGGCACGCCTTGTTGAAACCCAGCTGATCCTGACCCAATGCTTTAATGGGACTAATGGGGTAGGAGTCCCTCTTTTTTAAAAAAACAAAAAAAATGAACGTTCTTTAACACTTCCATCTTATCTTTTTTTAAAGCAAGATAAAAGGTTGTAGAGGAAACATACAATTATCATGCACACATGCACATATATGCACCTAACTAACAATAGGAAAGTAACAAATACAAAAATAATGACTGCATAATTGAGAGAAGATACTTTTTGCATTTTTATGCATTAAAATATTCAACAAACGATGGCTGCAGGTTTTGGAATAAAGAAAAAGGTAGTAGGGACATTACACTAGCTAGCAAATTAGAAATAAATGTATTTGTATCTAGGAGGTACACTCTCACTTGGAGGAAGATCTTCAATGTCACATATAAAAGAGGACCAGATTGCTATTAAATTGTCATTCAAAGTTGGGTTCCTAGCTTGCCTAATTTGTTGAGTTAACTTGTTCTTAATCATAACGCGTCTTTATCTGTCCTTGACTTTCCAACCAGAGGACATGGATGATACTGTGTTAAGAGGATACTCATCGCCCAATGCGTTGCAACATGGTGCTGCGACGAATGTGCTGTGCAGCAACATGACCTATTCTAATTGCAGTTGAACCGGTCCTGACATCACATCTCTGATCAATGCCCTAAGTTGTAAAACTGTATAATGCTGAATTAAGCGCACAATGTCCCTAATAGGTGTATGACATCATCCTGCAGTGGCAACAACATTGTGATGCCACAAGAGACTAATAATTTGGATCCTATTGAAAATGTCAGTGGTCTGGAGGAAATCAATACTTATGAATATTTGAGCTGGAATGTTGGATACTGTACAGATAAGAGAGCAGGCAAGATGCAATTATATCAATGAACTGGGATGGCCTTGTTGGAAGAGCCAAATGCTCCCCAGAAAGCTGTCATGATATATCTCCATTGAAGAGATGCCAGTCTGTGACAATGAGCAAACTAAGCAAAAGATAATGAAATATCAGACACCCAGGGATGCATGTAATCATGTAAATGTACCTTAATTGAGAAGGACCCATTGTGTCAGGGGCTCCAGGGCTAGAACTAGGAGCCTCACAATCTGTGGGTGGTTCATGGTCTAGGCCAGCTGCTCTCAAACTGGTGGGTCGCGGCCCACCAGGAGATCCGGATGCTTCCCTTGCCCCCTTAAGGGGTGGGGAAAGCATGCTGGCAGCGGCAGCAATCCCTGCGGGGGGGGGGAAACATCAAAAAAAAATTTACTTACCAGGGCCTCTGGGGGGTGCAGGGAGGCCTGCGGTGAAAACCGGACGTGGTTGTAAATCGCTGCGCCATGGTGACCTGAAGCTTGGGGAGGTCTGCGGAGGGGTCCGCAGGCCTCCCCGGAGGCCTCGGTAAGTGAAAAAAAATTATGACATTTTCTCCCCGGTGGTGGCGGCAATCCCCGGGATCGCCACCGCCGCTGTCCCTGCCCCTACAAGCACTCAAAGTTCTCCCCCCATCATGGGGAGAACTTTGAGAAACAGTGGTCTACTCTAGGCAGCTGATTGGGGCTAAATGTACAATCACACCTCAAAGGCTTCTGAAACCATAAAAGGAAACATGCATGTGTGTATTTTTAGACCTTGTGACAGGCAGGACATACAAAGCCTCAGGATTGAACAAGACCTTTGGCTTGTTGCATTTCAAGAGAGAAAGAGAAGGAAATAAGGACAGTCGGGGCAGGTATGGCATCTAGAGAAAGAAGACAAAAGACAGAAAAAACAAAAGGGATCTGCCACAGCTACAGTGGATGGGGCTTTCAATGGAGCTGGGAGGGGAGAAAGAGAGAAAAACAGGTTGTAAGCTGGCAACGCAGAGCTGAACAAGGAGTTCTCAGGCCTGAGAATTGGAAACCAAGTTGAGACTGGGGAGCCAGCCAGAAAGCCTTTGGACAGAAGGGAGGCCTTTGGTGAGCCAACCAACCTGCCCTTGGTTTTAGAGTTGGGGGAAAAGGGCAAATTGGATCCCTGCCTTAAATAAGGTCAGATTCAGGCAGGGAAGAAAGAGCACTAGAAGGAAGGGAGCACCACATCAACAGTACAGGCTGCCAGAGGGAAGAGGAGGTCAACGGAGGCAATCATCTCAGGTATAGATCAGCAGGGGGATGCTCACCTCCATCCACCCACTCGCCTCTACTGCTCCTCCTCCTCCATTGCATGGATTGGAAAAGGAAGAGGGGGACAGAGTGGAAGAGGAAGTGTGAAGGAGAGCAGAGTGGTGGGCTAGAATGTGATACTCTAACCCACCTCTCCTCCACATTTCCTCTTCTGCTCCTTCCCACTTTTCCTTTTCCAATCCAGGGAGTGGGAGGAGCAGAGGCTGGTGCAGCACCAGATGAGAGGGGGCAGCATTTGGCCACTTCAGGGGCCAAGGCATCTTAGGGGAAAAAAAACAACACCAGTGAAATAAGTGAGCCTTTGGGACCAGACCTTCCCATGTTTACATGTTTGAATAAAGCTGACTGAACTGGAGGAGGTAGTCCTGTGTCCTGGATGTCCAGGATGGTGTAGTGGTTTGAGAGTTGGACTTAGACCTGGAAGATCCAGGTTCAAATCCCCGCTCGGCCACGAAGCTTCCTGGGTGATCTTGGGCCAGTCACTATCTCTCAGCCCCACCTACCTCACAGGGTTGTTGTGAGGACAAAAAGGAGGGGAGGAAATATGTACACCACTCTGAGCTCCTTGGAAGAAGGGCGGTATATAAAAAAAAAATGTGTGATGTCCAAAAGGGAGAAGACAAACAGAAGAGAGAAGAATGGAGCATTCAAGGCTCATCCTTCCCATCTACTCTCCTAATGAAGAAGAAATAGTCTGTGTCTTGAGTTCATGATAGAAGAAATATGGGATATACTGTAGATATAATGCATACAGAATACATTTCGCTGATGTATCTCTACTTGAATGGCCCAGTCCTATGGGCCTTTTATGACAGCAGCATGATCGTTCAGCTGTCATAAAAGGCCCGGTGATAGCATGAACATCATGCCACTGCTGGGCCAGTTGCAGCTGCTGCCACAACGCGGCGGCAGTTTCACACCCTCACCACTGCAGAGCCTGCCAGCCTGCCAGGGCTGTGCTGATTGTTGTAAGTGAGTGGCGCGGGGGGGGGGGGGCGGATGCCGTGAACAGGGAGGGGAAGGGAGGGGTGGATGCAGGTGGCAGCAGCAGCATGCTTCACGGGAATCGTGAAAGAAGTCAGGCCACAGCTTACTTGGAAGTCAACTGCAATATGGGAGCCAATCGCCCTCCCGCCCAATGAGTCGCCATGACCATTTTCAGACGGGCGTCAGATTCAAGCTGCTGCAAGACACTGTCAGTACTTTAGGCAGTCAGAATGTCCACAGTTGCTGCTGTCTTTGTGGAGGTTTATGAGGCAATCACGGAGACCATGGTGGGGTCGGTCATAAGACTAGGTCAGTAATCAAGGGGTTCCGCACAAAAAGATTTGTTAATTGCATTCCCATCCTGTGCCCGAGTTACCAGTCCCAGCTTGTGGTAGTTCAGATAGATATGAAACACCCTTCCTCAAGAAGTATATCTTGCTACTTCATGGCTAAGGGTGTGTCCACACACACACAATTTTAGGAGCAAGCCTGCTGTGGAAGTGCACTCGGTGCATTTTGGTCAGATATATAGATCTGACGTATGTAATATGACATACCCCATATTTCTTCGAGTCTAAGGCGCCATCGATTCTAAGGCACTCCTTTACTTTCAGTACCACCAGCAGGGGAAAAAAAAAATCCATCGATTGTAAGACTCGCCTCCCTTCATTAAATCTACCTGCTCAGCACCAACTCTCCCCAGCATGTCTCCTGCAGCTGAGGATGACTGAGTGCACTGCCTTTGCATAGCATTTCTGGCCCCGCCAGAAAGTGCCACTTCCTTCGTTACCTGAGCTTGGGGGAGCTTCAGGGAGACCTGCGCAACCCTCTGCAGGCCTCCCTGATCTTCAATTCGGCGAAAAACAGCAATTTTTGGCAATTTCTGGTTTTCGCGAAAACCAGAAATGGCTGAAAATCACCGTTTTTTGCTGAACTGAAGATCAGGGAGGCCTGCAGAGGGTCGCGCAGGTCTCCCTGAAGCTCCCCCAAGCCCCAGTAAGTAAGAAGATAGCATTTTGGAGTGCTTTTTGGAGACCTTCGATTCTAAGACGCACCCCATTTTTTGAAATGCTTAATTGGGAAAAGACATGCGTCTTAGAATTGAAGAAATACAGTATACTGTAATCTTCTGTCTTCAGAGGTTAAAAAAAAATTCTTCCTATTTCTCCAGAGCCAGTGAGCTCACTTCCTCTGTCCTTCCCAAAGCAGGTTCCAATCTTTGAACAACTTGATTCTGTTTTTTTTTTTAAAATAAGAAGGGGAAAAATGTACATTCAACTGAATCAATGTACAGTACTGTACTTAGCTTTAAAAAAAATGGACAGCCTGCTGAAAGAATATAGCGTAGGGAAACACTGGCTACTGAATACATTTGATTTGCTGTCCAGGATGTCTGTCGAATGGATTGTGAAGACAGAGGGAAGCCAATCTCAATCCGGGGAGAAAAAAGCTGCTGCAGGCTCTGATTTGCATGTACCTTGTCATGCCGCTCCTCTTAATTTGCTGCTGGTTGTTGTTCAATCTGAGCCTGTGTGCTTGATTTGAATATTGTAAGTGGTTTTCATATGTTGTACATTGCCTCAAGTACTTTATGGTGGAGGTGCAATTTATAAGTATTAAAAATAATTATAAATGAATACAATAGAGGTGGTAAACAACTTTTGCAAATTATGTAAACGCTAAATAATAGGAGTAATCATACACTACACCCACCTTTCAAGGGAGGGCCATGTCTGGTGACTGACTGGGAGGGGGGAAAGGCACTTTCAGACCTGAAGTGGTGGTGGTGTAATTGAGCTGAGTGAAATTAGAGCCAGGACTTGCACTGTTGGTTGTTACACGCCTGCTATTTGTACAGGAACAAGGTTAAACCGCGATGTTGTTGTGAACACAGGGGAAGATGCTGTGGCTCTTTGGTAGGACACCTGCTCTGCATGCAGGTCTCAGTTTCACTCCTTGGTATCTCCAGGGAGGGCAAGGAAAGACCCCTATCTGAACCCAACCCCGACAGATTCTCTGCCAGTCAGTGTACAGACAATACTGAGCTAGATGGACCATTGCCTCTGAATACGAGTTTAGGAGGAGCAATGGTGGGAGCAGAGCTGGACCACTCACGAGGCCAATTGAGGTGGTCGCCTCAGGCAGCACATTGGCAGGAGGTGCCCACCTCTGCCCGTCTACCTGCCTCC
The DNA here is from genome assembly GCA_026170595.1 of Plestiodon gilberti rubricaudatus. Taxonomy (NCBI): domain Eukaryota; kingdom Metazoa; phylum Chordata; class Lepidosauria; order Squamata; family Scincidae; genus Plestiodon; species Plestiodon gilberti. The sequence continues at coordinate 117,158,307 of JANXHW010000005.1, forward strand.
GTTGCTCTTCCTCCTGCTCCCTGGATTGGATCAAGAAAGAGGGGGGCGGACCAGAAGACCAGAAGTGTGGAGGAGAGTCTCTGTCTCCAATCCAGGAAGAGGAAAGGCACATCATGAGGCAAGAGGAGGACTGCATTTGGCACACCATCACGAGTGCCAGGAGACCCCTGGGCAGGAGAGAAATATATCTTTTTTTCCCCACTTGTGGGCTTTCAAGAGGCAGCTAGTGGGCCACTGTGGGAAACAGGATGCTGGATGAGATGGGCATTTGGCCTGATCTAGCAGGGCTTTTCTTATGTAATGGTTAGTAGAAGCAGCTTCATGTGTACTTTGGAGGAAATACAAGGAGGTGAAGGAGGACAATAACCATCCTTCAGCATAGCAGTGCATCTAAGGCCCCAATCCTATTGGTGCCTAGCTCTGCCAGAACAAGCATTCCAGTGATGCTAGGTGCTTTCCAGCTGTTGTAAAAGGCAACACGCTGGAGCGCAGTGGCGTAGCTAGACTGGAGCAGAGGCAAGTAGTTCTGCAAGACTCAGTTACACCGGAGTCAGCGGCCCCTCCCCCTTGCTGTTGGAGCCATTCTGGCGGCAATGGCAACACGCAGGACACTCCCCTGTTGCTGCTGGAATGGCTCCAACAGCAAGGGGGAGGGGCTGCTGACTCCAGTGTAATGGAGCATGTGCAAAAAGGAAAAGATGCTAAGGCCGTGATGGCGAACCTATGACACGCGTGTCACAGGTGACACATGAGGTAATTTTGGGTGACACGCCAGCGTTTCACACCTTACATTTTCGCAGGTTTTACAGGCTTGTCTTGAACATTTAGGACAGGGATTTTGGCAGACCTCTTTCAAATTATTCTCTAGTAAAACTCAGCAACAAAAAAAGTCACTAATTGATGTTAAATAAAATGCAATGTGTTCTATAGTTGTTTTCAGTTCAGTTCAATTCAAAATTACTATTAAAATTAGTAATAGTCAAAGTACTGTTAAAAGTTAGGGGGGAGGACACACCAGCAGAGTCAAGTTAAGCATTTTCAAAATGTTTGACACACCAAGCCCAAATGGTTCGCCATCACTGTGCTAAGGTGATAGAGGGCCTAGGCGCAATTCTCACAAAGCAATGGCAAGTAAGTAAAACTGCCCAAACTCCACCCTGAAAGCTCCGAGACACCAATCCGGTGCAGCCTCTCCGTGCCTAGCCTCATGCAGAGTGGGGCTGGTCAAAGGAAGCCCCCCCCCACCGCCGTGGAGTGGCTGCATCCCCCAGATTATGGCAACCTATGTGTGAGGCAGGTTGCCGGCCAGTCACTTGGGTTTTCAAAAATTCCCATTGCTGTTGTTGATGGCAGAGGTGGAACAAGGGTGGAGCGAAGGCAAGTAGTTGTGCAAGACTCCGTTACACCGGAGTAAGCAGCCCCTCCCCCTTGCTGTTGGAGCCATTCTGGCAGCAATGGCAACACGCAGGACACTCCCCTGTCGCTGCCGGAATGGCTCCAACAGCAAAGGGGAGGGGCCGCTGACTCCGGTGTAACGGAGTCTTGCAGAACTACTTGCCTCCGCTCCAGTCTAGTTTCACCTCTGCTGGAGCGTGTGGGCTGGCTGCTGCCGCCAGCAACCAACAGCCGACTCTGCACACCAGCAGACACCGTATGCCCGCCAGGCCAGGTAAGATCATGTAGGGCGTCAGAGGGAGGTGGGGGTGGAATGGGGTGGCAACAGGGGCGGGGAGGAGGCCAGATTGGGCCCAGGAAGGGAGCAGTTTCAGCGGTGTCCACCGAATCCAACCCCCCTTCCTGGACTTGATCCAGCTTCATGGGTCCACTCGGACTTGCGCCAGTAATATCGCTGGCACAGGTTCAAGTAGACCCACTGGGCCAACAGGGGCTTACCCCAGGCCAGGGAACAAATGTTCCCTTGCTCCTTGCTCCAGAAGCCAACATTCCTCCACGGGATACAGCGGGCACCTTGTTGGTGCCACTGCTGTGCGGGGAGTTACGATAGATTGGGCTGTAGGTTCTCAAACATTCTAGGTTTTCAAACGAATCCTCCCAAGGTTGTGGACTCCCCATTTGTTTTTCTGCTGGATTGCACAACTACTGTGTCTGCATTTGAAAAGAAAAAAGCAGACAAAGCCCTATTGTCTGTCACCCATGGGTCTTTTCTGTCACAGCATCTGCCATCCAGAATGTCCAACTACCTGCTCTTTGCTGCTGCGACCGAGTACGACCCCTGCAACTCAATGCTCTCAAATCTCACAGAAACACGATAGGTAACCTTGGTCCATAGTACTGCAGCCTCACCAAAGAGTCCCACCAAACCTCCAGCATTTTCCTTGTTGTTGTCTTGTGTGAAGTCAAGTTGACGGCATGCTCAATTATTCGCTGCCTTTCTCTTCTGTGAGTGCTGTGTGTCTGTGTGCAGTCATGTGTGCGTCGGTGAATGTTTTTTCTGCGTTCGTACTGTTTTGCTGGAGGACTGAGATCAGCCTCAGGCCTCCTTTCCCATAAGCCCTTGACAGATCCAGCAAGTCCTTAGAGCAGCGAGAGTCTCACTTGCCTATTGTGATCCCCTTTGGAGGCTTGGAGAATTGGTAAAAAGTACTTGTTTGTTTGGAGAGACAAAACTAGCTCCCCCACTGCAAGTAGGTGAAATGTATTCATGACATGACCTGCTCCCAGGCTCACCGCTGGCCTGAAGCCCTTGGTTTAGGATACAGAGAACTGTTCCCAGTTGCAGCCTTTTACTCTTGCCTGAACTGCCTAAACGTTCCTCCTTTCTCTCCTATTAACCCACCATTTCCTCCTCTCTTTCTCCCTTGTACCCCAAAACCTTCCCCTCATCTCCTTACGTCCCTTCTCCCCCGTCCCCTCCAATAGGTTGGGGCATTTTCCTTTGCAATTGTTCTTTACGATTGTTTGGCATCTTTTGGTCCTGGCAGGATCTGGCGAATCCTGGAGCCAGCTGGTATCTTTTCCTGAACGGTGATTCAGTGCAGTTGTTCTCGAATGCGAAATGCCTTGGAGCCTTTCTGTCTACCTTTGCTACACAAAGCGGAGTGTGCAAAGGAGGACTTGGGAACTCGACCTTTTCAGCAGACGGGAAGGTGGGTTGGGCATTGATAAAGCTCAGGCAGTTAAGTCAGAGAGCATTAGGACAAAGCAACTGCAAAAGTTGCATTATGAAGGAAGTGTCAAAGGAATTAAGAAAAAAAATGTCAAAGAATCTGGGGGGTGGAAGAAGGCTGCCAAATAAAAAAATGTGTGAGGTCGTTGAAATAAGGCTGTGCCTACAACTCTGAGCAACACCTCAACAGGCCCAAATTGGAATGATTCAGGGTTCACAGCCAAGCCTCCAAACGGGCTCAGAAATGAGTACTGTAGTAGTGTACATTCAGATTGATCATAATCATGGTTAGCCTCTCGGAAAGCCATCTTCCCAGAATGCTGGCACTTGAAGTATGCTTCATGAACATTCACTATACATTTCCAATGCAGTGGCTGTTAAAGACAATGGTGGTGGCTGTAGTGGCAACTGGCTAAGCCCAGAAAGGAGCAAGGGATGCTAGCTAGGTCTTCTCACAGCACTGGCTGTGCAGTCCATTTCAAATGGTAGCCTAGGTGGAGACAATCCGAAGGTTGGTGGCATGGTAGGCCCATTGGCAACTCAGGACATTGCCAATGGATAGCACAGACACTAGGCTACGCCCAGGGTCTTGGAGGGAAATGGAAACTAGGGCTGTGAGCCGGAAGGGAGAGCACACTGCAGCAAGCTCCTCTTTCGCAGGAGCACTTGAACCAAATCCAAACCAGATTCACCAACACAAAGCATTGTAATTGGCCGAGAGCGTCACTCCTCCAGTTTGTTTTTTTGAGAGAGGGATTGGTGACAGCAGCAGCTGCCGCGCTCTGGTGGCCACACACTGCTGCCCCCCCCTCCATCCTCCTGAGCCTCATCCAGTTCAACTGAACACTGCCGCAGCCCCCAGCAAAGCCCACTCTATCCTTGGAAGCCTTTTCCCCTTATCACGAGTAGACCTCCAGCCGCCTCCTTCCCTGGATAGGATTCGGTGTGGGCTGCGTGGGCCGTGCTGCATGGCCCACATCGCTGGAGGAGGATAGGATTGGACTGTCAGTTCCCTCCCCTGCAGGAAGAGATGCAGCAGTGGGATACAGGCCCCCCTCAGCCTGCAGAACGAGCAGGCCACTGAATGGGTACCCCCTCCTCCCACAAGGAGGTACAAGGCAAGTGCCCCTGAACCCATTCCTAGGTATAGAATTTATTTAAAATGTGCATGGATGTTGTGTGTTTTGAGGATACATAACAACATACATAACCCCTGAAGCTGTGTGTTCTCGGCATAGAACCCTGCAGAGTTTGCAAGAGAATTCTGTATCATAGTAGCTCAAATCCAGCAAATTAAAAAAAGAAGAAGCTGTGACTGACTTGTACATTTAATGTAACTAACAGCGCAATCTGACTTAACTTTTGTGCCGGTGTAACCAGCGGCGCAGCGAGAACAGGATGCCCCAGAACGGAAAAGGGATTCAAATCCCCTTCAAAAGAGGAATTCAAAGGGGATTTGAATCCCTTTTCCGTTCTGGGGCCTCCCGTTCTCGCTGCGCCGCTGGTTACACCGGCACAAAAGTTAAGTTGAATTGTGCTGTAAAGGAAGTTGGCTGTTACTTTGCCCAATATATACGTGGCTTCTGTTAGTGATGGATGGTGATGGTGTGGGGAGAGGAAAAGAACTATACAGAGCACTAAGCCCTAACAGATGAAGATGAAGTTGAGCGGTTCTATGAAGACCTACAACACCTTCTAGAACTAGCACCCAAAAAAGATGTCCTTTACATCATAGGAGACTGGAATGCTAAAGTAGGAAATCAAGAAATAAACGGAACAACAGGCAAGTTTGGCCTTGGAGCGCAAAATGAAGCAGGGCAAAGGCTAACTGAGTTCTGTCAAGAGAACACGCTGGTCATAGCAAACACTCTTTTCCAACAACACAAGAGGCGACTCTACACATGGACATCACCAGATGGTCAATACCGAAACCAGATAGATTATGTGCTTTGCAGCCAAAGATGGAGAAGCTCTATACAATCAGTAAAAACAAGACCTGGAGCTGACTGTGGCTCAGATCATGAGCTTCTTATTGCAAAATTCAGACTTAAACTGAAGAATGTAGGGAACACCACTAGACCAGTCAGATATGACCTAAACCATATCCCTTATGAGTATACAGTGGAGGTGAAGAATAGATTTAGGGCATTAGACCTGGTAGACAGAGTGCCTGAAGAACTATGGACGGAAGTTTGTAACATTGTACAGGAGGCAGCAACGAAAACCATCCCAAAGAAAAAGAAATGCAAGAAAGCAGAGTGGCTGTCAGATGAGGCTTTACAAATAGCTGTGGAAAGAAGGAATGCAAAAAGCAAGGGTGAAAGGGAAAGATATAAACAACTGAATGCAGAGTTCCAGAGAATAGCAAGGAGAGATAAGAAGGCCTTCTTAAATGAACAATGCAAGGAAATCGAGGAAAACAACAGAATGGGGAGGACTAGAGATCTCTTCAAGAAAATTGGAGATATCAAGGGAACGTTTTGTGCAAAGATGGGCATGATAAAGGACAAAAAAGGCAAGGACCTAACAGAAGCAGAAGAGATTAAGAAGAGATGGCAAGAATACACAGAAGAACTATACAAGAAAGATCTGAATGTTCCTGATGACCACGCTGGTGTGGTCACTGACCCAGAGCCGGACATCCTAGAGAGTGAAGTCAAGTGGGCCTTAGGTAGCATTACTAACAACAAAGCTAGTGGAGATGATAATATCCCAGCTGAGCTACTTAAAATCCTAAATGATGATGCTGTGAAAGTGCTGCACTCAATATGCCAACAAATTTGGAAAACTCAGCAGTGGCCAAAGGATTGGAAAAGGTCAGTTTACGTTCCAATTCCAAAGAAGGGCAGTGCCAAAGAGTGTTCAAACTACCGTACAATTGCACTCATTTCACATGCTAGCAAGGTTATGCTCAAAATCCTACAAGCTAGGCTTCAGCAGTACGTGGACCGAGAACTACCGGACGTACAAGCTGGGTTTCGAAGAGGCAGAGGAACTAGAGATCAAATTGCCAACATGCGCTGGATCATGGAGAAAGCCCGAGAGTTCCAAAAAAACACCTACTTCTGCTTCATTGACTACGCAAAAGCCTTTGATTGTGTGGATCACAACAAACTGTGGCAAATTCTTAAAGAGATGGGGGTACCAGACCACCTTACCTGTCTCCTGAGAAACCTGTATGCGGGTCAAGAAGCAACAGTTCGAACCGGCCATGGAACAACTGATTGGTTCAAAATTGGGAAGGGAGTACGGCAAGGCTGTATATTGTCACCCTGCTTATTTAACTTATATGCAGAGTACATTATGAGAAATGCAGGGCTGAATGAATCGCAAGCCGGAATCAAGATTGCCGGGAGAAATATCAACAACCTCAGATATGCAGACGATACCACCCTAATGGCAGAAAGTGAAGAAGAACTAAAGAGCCTCTTGATGAGAGTGAAAGAGGAGAGTGCAAAAGTTGGCTTGAAACTCAACATTAATAAAACTAAGATCATGGCATCGGGTCCCATCAATTCCTGGCAAATAGAAGGGGCAGAAATGGAAGCAGTAACAGATTTTACTTTTCTGGGCTCCAAGATCACTGCAGACGGAGACAGCAGCCATGAAATTAAAAGACGCTTACTCCTTGGAAGGAAAGCTATGGCAAACTTAGACAGCATAATAAAAAGCAGAGATATCACCATGCCAACAAAAGTTCGTATAGTCAGGGCGATGGTGTTCCCAGTAGCAATGTATGGTTGCGAGAGTTGGACCATAAGGAAGGCTGAGCGCCGAAGAATAGATGCTTTTGAACTGTGGTGCTGGAGAAGACTCCTGAGAGTCCCTTGGACTGCTAGGAGATCAAATCAGTCAATTCTAAATGAAATCAAGCCTGACTGTTCCCTGGAAGGACAGGTACTAAGGCTGAAACTCAAATATTTTGGCCACCTAATGCGAAGAGAGGAGTCTCTGGAAAAGACTCTGATGCTGGGAAAGATTGAAGGCAAAAGGAGAAGGGGAAGGCCAAGGATGAGATGGTTAGACAGCATCACCGATGCAACGAACATGAAAATGAGCGAACTCAGGAAGATAGTGGAGGACAGGAAGGCCTGGCGGGATATGGTTCATGGGATCACGAAGGGTCGGACACGACTTAACGACTGAACAACAACAACAACAACAAAAGCCCTAACAGTTGGAAGTTCCATTGATCCTCAGCCACACTATTCAGCTTCTGAGATTTCATCCAGCGTTGCTCTGAGGTTTAAAAGCATACATTCAGAGCTACAAGGGCTAGGAACTTGATTTCTTAATTTAGAAAAAGAAGAGCTGAGATTGGCTGTGGTTGCACTGAATGACAAGCAACCCTGATTGTACTTGAGGAAACATCATAGAGACTAACTGCATTTTCTATTATGTCTGCTTCAGCGGAAAAAAAAGGCCAATCAAGTAGAAGATGAAAAAAAAACACCAAGTATAAAGCAGAACGTCAAAGATCAGCAGCTGTTTGCTAACATTCAAAATGATTAGCACTGAACACAGTACTCAGTCCTTCTGAGTAAATACGGACAGGAATGTACTGTGAATGTTTCTAGGATCCAATATGATGTAAGAAGGAGGCAAGGGGAAAGAGATGGAAACATTTTGCTATGAGAATGAGGAGGGTTCCTGTGCTATTTTGTATATCTTGTTGTTGGTTTTCAAAGTGAGTCTCGCAATTCAGTAAATAACAGCCCAATCCGATGGGCCTGCTGCACTGCTGGAACTTGCATTCCAATGGTGCAGCATGCTTTACGGTGGTCATAAAATGCGACCTGCCATTCAAACAGCCTGAAAAAGTTGGATAGGTTTCCCAGCTACTGCTATGCTCAGAAAGAACTACATTGCCTTTTGTAGCCAATAACCTCATAGGAAAAGGCTGGTGTTCTATTGTTTGTTTCCCAGTGGATCGGAATTTTTCTTTTTAATACATAACTGTTTACCACTTATCACAGAACTCTTATGTCAGTGTACAAGACACACAGATGCTTGTGCATGACATTTATCCACAAAACACAGATGCTGTGGCAGCGGCCACAGAGGTGGTACGCCACGCTGAAGGGGTTGAGAACCCTTGAGTTAGTGCATTAATTTTGCATGTGAAACAAGCTTGCCCCCGAGGCAGTGGATTCTCCACACTACTGGTAGGTTTATTTGTTTGTTTATTTCTTTGTAAGATTTATATACCAATTTTCTTGTACTCAAAGGGGTGTACAACATGAGAATAAAACATACCAAAGATAAAACATCTGAGTAAAACCATTACAATAAAACCATTAAAACAGTTAACAATTAAAACAAAAATACAAGAGCAGATTAAAATATGAAACAGCTGTAACATACGTAACATAAAAACAGAAACATTTACAATTATTTATCAATTTACGTATATCCCCGGAGGACATGCAAGGCGGCTCACAACAACATCAAAATACATACAGTATATATACATTAATTATTTTTCATATGGAGTTTTAAAAATTCCATTCATTTCTGGAATGTTCAAAGAGTGTTGACTGTTCCAATTCCATTAATCGATTCACCAGACATTGACTGAGGTCATTGCTTCCTAGCAATTGGTGGGCTGCTGTACATGGCTGGTAGTCTGTGTTCCGATTGCTGGACAACAAGCCAGGAAGAATGGGTGGAATTGAGTAGGAGACTTCTGGATGAGTTGCGGCGGGTGTTAACAGTTGGCAGCACAGTTGGACTGAGGGCATAATGGTCTTGGGCTCTAATGGGAAAGAAGGGCAGAAAGATAAGGGGGGGGGCAGGCACTACCATGGATAACCATGAGTAGAGTTGGAAAAGTGAGGGTCAAGGCAGCAGGACTTAAACATACTTCTATGCCCATATCAGTTGACCTAGCTACTAAGATTTGCCACTGAGGTCCTGCTCTCAGGCCTGCCATTCACAGAGCTAATTTTGGTAGGTACATGGGACAGGGCTTTCTTAGCAGCCGCTGCACAATTATTATTCTTCAGAATACTTATATACTGCTTTTCAACAAAAAGTAGTTCACAGAGTGGTTTACTATGGAACTCCCTTCCTGGGGAGATGCAAGTGACTCCCTCATTTGCTGCTGTTGTTTTTTAAGCACTTAAAAACATTCTTATTTTGCAGAGCTTTTCCTTTTCAATTATGTTTTTAGGTATCTCTGTTTTTATGGGCTGCCGTGTTTGTATTGCCAGTTCTGTTTTTGTGAAGTATTTTATAATCTGCTTTGAGTTTAATGAAACATGGGGTTTACGTTTATTAACCAGGTAAATGAACTGCACGTTCCAAGAGTTTGGAGGTAAAGAGAAAAGCTGACTTGTCCCACTCCAAGAGTAATTTAGCTCTGATCTACTGCCAATCAAATGGGAGCCCTGTAGCAAGAGCAGAACATGCAGCAGTCAATCCAGGGCTACGCTGCCAGTGTGAACTCAGCCTCATGTGCCAGTAAGACTAATATCTCTTCTCACTCTTGTCTGCTTATTATATGCATTATGCACCCTATTAGCAAAACAAAGGCCAGTCTCTCTCTCTCTCTCTCTCTCTCTCTCTCTCTCTCTCTCTCGATAAACATGACGATCCCTTAGAGAGATGGATCGAATTTATACTGGCAGATTTGGCAGCTGGTTCATATCAATTTGGCCAGAAATCTGTATTTGGAATTCTCAGTAAGAAGGAAAAGCGGGGGGAGGTGAGAGGGAATAAAGCTATTGTTATCTATGTAAGAGTTTGTGACAAATGGCTGTGACATAGGTAAGCATGTTTATTATAATTATGCTCACTGGACATGAATCAGATGCATCTATCTTCTTTCAGATGGGCATCAACTGTCCTTCTGCAAATACATTTTGTTTTATCATATTTCTTGCTGTTGTGCTTGGTGGCTTGTTTATTTGTTTATTGATGGCTATATTGTGTGCATATGCTGATCTCTGCAAGAAAACACAGTGCGCAGGAAATCCACAAGCAAAAAAACAACAACACAAAAACCCACAAATGCTCCCCAAAGTGGTTTCCTTGCCAAATCTGCTCTTCAGTGTTTTAATTGTGTATGAAATGAAGTACAAAACAACAGAAAAGCGGCTTTAAAACCATAAGTACTGGCATATGCAAATTCTGGAGCTACAGAAAACTCTTAGCTAACGTATACTGAAGTTAATAGGCCAACCTATTGAAAACCATTGCAATGTACAGTAGTAGGGTAGAAACTGAGCTGTGAGCCAGGGGGGAGTGCCTAGTTCAGCCACAAAGTCCCCAGGTGGCCTCAGGTAATCAACTCTCTCCCAACCTCAGAGCCTGCCCCAAACCTTTGGTGTTTGGGGTAGCATGCCATATGCTGCCCCCCCCCCCATGTACCTGGTGGTGATGTACCAGCCACTGCTTCTCTCACCTGCTACGGTAGATTGGAAAAGGAAGAGAGGGTTGGAGCAGATGAGGAAGCATGTAGAAGAGGAAAGTGGTGGGTTAGAGCAGCTGACCTCTTCCTTCCTCAAACCATGAAATAAGAACATAAGAAGAGCGCTGCTGGACCAGGCAAAGGGATCGTCTAGTCCAGCTTCCTATTTCTCACAGTGGCCCCACCAGATGCCTCAAGGAGCGCACAGACAACAAGATAACCTGTTTCCTGTTGCCACTCCCTTGCATCTGACATTCAGAGGTAGGCTACCTCTAAAACGCAGAGGATGCATAGTCATCATGACTTGTAACCTGTGATGGACTTTTCCTCCATAAATCTGTCCAGTCCCCTTTTAAAGGCATCTAGGACAGGTGCCATCACCACATCCTGTGGCAAGGAATTCCACAGATTAATTACTCACTGGATAAAGAAATATTTTCTTTTGTCTGTTCTAACTCTCCCACCACTCAATTTTAGTGGCTGTTCCCTGGTTCTGGTGTTCCCTCTATCCATCCCATGCATAATTTCATGTTTCAATCATGTCCCCTCTCAGGTGCCTTTTTTCTAGACTGAAGAGCCCCTGGCAATAAACACTGTATCCTTTCCTCGTAAGGGAGGTGCCTCAGCCCATTAATAATTTTGGTCACTCTTCTATGCACCAAATGAAAAGAGGAGGAGCAAGTGGATGGGTGGAGGTCGACATCCTCCAATCATCTCTTACCTGAGGCGATCGCCTCAGCCATTCTTGGGGGTGAGCCAGACTTTAATATGAGTAATAGCTATCCTGACAAATGAGCCATTGACACCAGGCAGTTGTTTCCTTCATATACTGATGCATGTGTAGCACATCAAAGAGGGATGAGTGCTTCCATTTTGGGTAATGCCCATACCCCGTGTGAAGATTACAGATATGGTTCCTTCTAGCCTGACTCATTCTTGAGCATTTGTTGAATTGTGTAGGACCAACCGAAGCAGGTAGGACCTGAGTGAGGGATTGAGTGGAGCTCTAAAGCAGTATCTGGGTCCATGATTGCATTTTCAACTCCACTCTAACCTCATCCTGTGTGGGGATTTCTTTATTTGTATGCAGGGCCAGCCCAAGACCTCCTGATGCCTGAGGTGGCATGCCAAATGCTGCCCCCCGTACCCGATGACGTGCCAGCCTCTGTTCCTCCCACTCTCGCCAATGTCTTAGCTCAACACTCTCATTCCCTCCACATTTTCTCTTCCTCTCTGTCCCCCTTTTCCTTGAAGGAGAAGGGAATTGAAGGAGAAGGAGGAGCAGAGGAGGCAAGAAGGTAGATAGAGATGGGCAAACCCCCCCCCCAACTGCTGCCTGAAGCGACCACTTCATTTCTCTTCATGGATGGGCCAACCCTGCCCTGCTTGCATGTAGATTTGATCCCGAACCTCCCCCTTGCACTGTTCTTTGAAACATTCCTTGAAATGTTTCTGCAAACCTCAACAGTAAGCTGGCTAAGCTCTACACACTCAATGGGGCTGTTTCATTTTTAATTCATCCTGATATGAGAAAAGAAAAAAAAAATCCAAAGGGCAGAGGTGAGGGAGAGACGTTGTGTTTTATGAATTAGGCAAATGTGCAGCATGTTAAGCAAACAGGATTTGTTTTCTGTAGTGTTGGTTTTGTTTTTTTGTTTTTGTTTGGAAGCTTATTTGAGTGAGTGCATGTTTTAAACCCCCCCGTAACCAGTCCAGTCCAGGTGAAACTCCTGTGTTGTAACATTAGAGGAGATGTGCACGTTGCGTTTCATGTGGCATTCTAGTGGTGGTGGTGATTTTTAAAGCTCTTGTTTAGATTTCACCCTGCTTCTGCCACTCGGCCAAAGAGCCAACAGTACAAGTGACTAGACTGACATTCTGTCTAATGAATGAAAAGCTGGTGTCTTCTTAGCGCACACAAAAGTCAGCTTGGACCACAAATCTGTTGAGGTGAGTGGCTAAGGCAGCTGTATTTCAGAGTACTTTGGGTCTTGTTTGGGAGCTGTTTGCTCTGGTATTGGCTGTTTTTGTGGTTCATTTCATTCTTCCCCCCATTGTTGTTTTAACATGTGTGTGTGTGTGTGTGTGTGTGTGTGTGTGTGTGTTTTAATTGGATTGCAAGCTGTAGCCTGTAAGCACATTGAGCCAAAAGGCAAGGGCACAGTAGGGGCTACTTTCCAATTAAAGGATCTGCTTCCTACTTTTTATCTTCATAACAACTCTGCAAGATGGGCTGGGCTGAAAGATGGCAACACACCCAAGGTTGCCCAGCAAGCTTTTTGACTGAACAGGGATTTGAACCCACATCTTCCTGGTCCATCTAACATTTCAGCCATTATCGAAAACGCTGTCTCACAAAAAACACAGCAAGGTCAAGTCAAAATGCTAGTCAGAGAATAAAAAAGGTAGTGGGCTGCTTGTTATTTGATCAAGATAAATTTTGTCTTCACTACATATATTCTTAGATATACTTCCCTGGACTGTTAGGACAAGCCCATGTCAGACCTTGAACTGGTGCTTTGAGGAATTCAGCTTGCATAGCGGAACATAGATGGAACTGCGGACAACCTGCCACTGAAATATCTTTGCATCAATAAGCCAGAGGGGTCGGTTGATATGCCCTGACCCTTATAAAAGCTTTCAGGTCAGGCTGACTTCCTTGTCAGAGCAATGAGGAGACCAGCATGGATCAGCTTTAGACTTGATGGTGGTCCAACTGTGCCTACCAAGATTCTGTGCATTTTAAAAAGAAAAACTGGCCGGATGATTAGCAAGATAGAATGAACAGGGTTGATGTTTTAATATTTTTAACTGAATATAAAAACATATTATGCCTTCCTTGGTAGCCCTCTGCAATAAAAGGAAACCCACTTTGCAGGACACTCTTGCATATGCTAAATGTTAAGATTGAGTCTTTTGATGCTAATGGCCCCAAAATGAATGATGTACTTAAGAGTTTTGCTGCATGCCTGGCTGAGCCAAGCTCTAAATGAAGCATTACCATAAATGACTTATGTCATTCCTATTCATAAAGCATGCTTAGGAGGAACTGAAATTTTCCTGAATATATTTGCTACTTAAAAATTACCCCTTTAATGCCCGTAACAACTTTTATTTAAGAAAATCTTCGGCCCAATCCTAACTGGGATTTGTGCCAGTCATATGCCATAATGCGGACTTGTGCCAGTCATATGGCAGGCACATGTCTGAGTAGACCCATTTGGGGCCTGGGGCTTTCCCCAGGGCAAGGGGACAAATGTTCCCTTGCCACAAGGAAACTTCTCTCCTCCTGAATTTCCCTGCAGGATGCAGTGTAGCCTACACTAGTGCTGCTGCATCAGTGTGGGAAACGTTAGATAGGATTGGGCTGCCCGTCTCCTCACCACATTTCTGGTTATGGGTCTGGAGGTTTATACAGTACAGTAGGAGAAAAGGAAGCAAGGCTGGGAAGGCAAGTACAGTCAGACCAAAGAGAGAAGACACAGGAGCTTAGGTTAACAATGTAGATACATAACTGGCCTTCAGAAGAAGTTCTGGCTTTCTTTTTCCTTAGGGCAACAGGACCAGAGCCAGTTGGACTGAGGAGACTTCAGGTAAGATTACCAGGTTGCAACCTGGAGATCTGTGTTGTATATTTAAATTCCCCTGTGCAGTGGGAGGCAACTCAGTAGTTGCAGTGTCTCTTGTCTGATCAATACCTCCCTTCTTCACCAGTTTTTAATGAGCAGAAATGCAGATGTATTACACATCAGGCAGTGGAGGGGTAGGGCAGTACAGAAGGAGGGAGAAGCCACAGCTGTCTTGTCTCCCATTGCATTAGAGAATTTCAAAGGATAGTGCAGATCTCTGAGTCCCAATCTGGCAACCCCAAACACAGCTCATGATGGCTGTGTGTGCACAGAGCGGTAGCATGGGATGGAGCGGGGGGGATCGCCCCCGGGCAGCAGGCGGGGGGCATCAAACCAGAGCCGGGGGGGAGCTATCTGGGCGGTGGTGGCAGCAGAGAATGCGGTGGGATGGCTCGGAGGAGCCTACAGAAGGCTCCTGCTGCCTCCGCGCCGTGTTTGCCTCCTTCCCGCCGAACCGCTGACGTCACTCGGGGGCAGGGTGAATGACGTCAGCGTCACGAGGGGGGGGGGGTGGCTGGTGCAACACCAGCTACGCTTCTGTGTGTGTGTGCAGAATGAACAGCTCCAAAAGGAAATAACTGAACACAGTCACAAGGAGAGATGGATGATTTGCACAGCTAGAAAAAGACTCAGCAAAAGTTCACCCGCAAACGTAATAGTGAAAAGGTGACCCCTGACAATTAAAATAAAACACACTACATATTTACTTAATACCGTATGTAGTTCATACAATATATGAAATATATTATTATCAAAATTCACAGTATTGCAGGATTTATATATATATCTAAGAACAGTAAAAAAAAAAAAAAAATTAAGGGCTATACATCATGTTCATTATTAACACCCCAAATTTCCCTGACAAAAACACCAAACTACTCCAAGAGTACCATCTATCTTAACTTCAACAGGAGACTGATCTCAAGATGTGTCTCCTTGAAGAGGATCAAATAGTAAATACAAGCAGATCAGTAGCCAAACAGAACAGACACAGGCATACAGAGTGTCATTTCTGTGCCCATGGCAGGTGGAAGGACCTTTCTGTACATGTGTCTCCTTACAGCTGACAATTGGTGAAGTTGCACAGTGAACTCTACCAACTCAGACTGGAATTCCACATTGCCCTGCAGGAGAAGACAATTCTACTTGCAGCCAACTTTGGGGGGGATAATAGGACAAGTCTCTATCCCATTCTTCAGTTGCAATATACAATATGAGAATGCAGATGTTTCTGTTTCATATATTGTACTCTGTACTAAATATTGGGAGCGATTTGTTCTATTTTATTGGGATATTGTCATGGGCTTCCCCTGACTACTACAGTTGTAGGTTGTTTGCTCAGAGTTGTTTGCTACAAGTTGTAGCTGTAGGTTGTTTGCTACAGTTGCTCAGAGGGGTAAGAAAAGTCACAGCTGTTGAAATTCCCTTGAGTATACTATGGTTAAAATTTCAGGAGGAAAACTTTGGGACCCTAATCATGTGAGTCTGCATCTCACATCTAGCATGTCTGACGGGCTATGTGGGACTGGTGAGGGGGAAAAAATGAAGCCAGCCCATTTTCCATGTTCCCATGGCATGCATCACTAGATGGCACTGTGGCACACAGTCAGACTGGTTATTTTTTCCTCCATGGCATGTGAAGTTTGGGGAAAAAATCCACTGTATTGAGGATGGCTTGAGATGTAGATTATGTGGGCAGAGCTATGGAAAACAGCAAAGGCATCTACAATGTGTCATTGCAAAAGCAGGATGAAGGTTTATCTCAGTAATAACCCTAGAGCTTCTTCTGATTTGTTAGTTCTGTATGTGCTTCTGTAATGAGGTGGAACAGCTGTCAGAAGCAACTCATTATGGAGTGAGTTTTGCACAAGATTGGATTCACAAAATTTGCCTCCAAGGAGTGGTATAAAAAAAAAAATAGTGCTGGGGCATCTCAGAAAGTAACAGTGCAATCCTTTGCATCTTTACTCTGATGAAGTAAGTCCCACTGAATTAGATGGGACTTACTCCCAAGGAAGTGTGTATAGGGACTGCACCCTCTTAGGCTGCAATCTTTCACAGAGCGGAGCTTCTTAAATTCAACTGAAGTAAAGATTTCTGTCTGATTCGTACATGCATGTAGATCATGTGATATTTCACTATTAAATGATGTCACAGAATAGTTCTGGGCTGATAGCTCCCCTCCAAGGGAGATGAGAGCTGTAGGGCCTTGCATGATAAGACCCTTGGGAAACCATTCATGAATGTAGGGGGAAAGCAAGAATGCAAGAGAATAAAAGGCCTTTGTTGAATTTATGTTTTCCTCACCTTCTTTCACCACAAGCCAGGGATTCAGCCAACAGCTTCAGGACCCTAGAACTTGTTTCCTCTTGGCCCAAGACAGAGACATTCCAGCAGGTGCCACAGGGCTACAGCTGAGCTGGACAGTGTTGTGGGTCACCTGCATACAAGTTATTAGAAACTGAACCAAGGCTGTAATCCTATGCACACTTACCTGGGTCCCATTGAACTCAATGGGACTTACTTCTGAGTAGACATGGATAGGATTGGGCTGTTAGTCAAAATAGGTTAACACCTTTATCAGGACCAACTACAATGTCACATAGTAGGGAACAAGCTGTCATATTCCCTAAGGCCTAGAGCTCTTTTTTGTTCTGTATATCAAGCAAAGCAAAAGCAGTGAGGGAGACAAACTGGGGCCTAATGGAAGACCCCCAGATCTGCAGCTTCCGACAGCCCGAAGGTGGAGTTCAGGAAGCTCAATCCTAACAGACTGCTGCACTGTTGGAATTTGCATTCCGGCAGTGCAGTGGCCTTTCTGGCATCACAAAATATGATGTGCTGTTGTACGCAACTGGGCCGCCACCAGAAACAGCAATAGGCAGCGGTGACTGTGCAATGGCTGTCTTTGAAGATGCCCCAGCACTGGTAAGTTGGTGAAGGGGGTGGGTGGGGTGGGTGGAAGGGGCAGGGAGGGGGAAGATCGGGGCGGAGAAGGGGTGGGTCAAGAGTAGGAAGGAGTGGTTATCAGTGGCAGCAGCTCCGCCAACATCCTATTCCCATTCCCTGCCTTGATCCACCTCCTTGGATCCACTTGGAGTTGCACCAGCAACATTGCTGGTACAGGTCCAAGCAGACCTATCAAGGAAGTGGAGGCTTACCTCAAGGAGGCCTCTGGGACTAACCCCCCCCCCACCAGGATACAGTGTGCATTCCAGCTGCATTCACCGGGGGGGGGCAGTTAGGATTGGGCTGTAAGTCTCTGCTAGGTGTGAGGCAGATTTCCATTTGCACTGAGGGCTGCATTGAGCACCTAGACCTGCCTAAGGACTACCATCCCCACTGCACTGCTGTTTTTTATTTGCTCAGGACACCTGAGAAGGTGAGAGATAGTGTGGGAATATCATTCGCTTGCATGCACTGTCTCTTCCAGATTACTGGTAAATTGTTTTATAATTGTATTTCAGATTTGCTTGTTAACTACCCTGAGAGCTAAGTTGATTGGGTGGAGTATAAATTTTCCAAAAATCCCTGCACCTGTCCTATACCACTTCAAGCCTGCAATGGGGAGCTTCGTATGATGGAAAGGCTCCATTTCCCTCCTAATCCTTGTAACTTCCCATATGTCAGTCTAAACTGTAAGCTGCTCTTGCTGCAAAGCACCATGTACACTGATGGGTCTATTTATAAACAATAAAGGCATACCTGAATGCAAAATTCCACATACAAATTCCCTGCACATGGAAAACTAGGCTAGGGAATCCTTCTCCCTGGCATCTAGTTTTCAATGTGAAAGGAACTCTGATCTATGGAAGAGCAATCAATCGTGTGGATTCCTCACCTTCAGGGCTGGTCCAAGACCTCCTGGTGTCTGAGGTGGCATGCCAAATGCTGCCCTCCTGTATCTGGCGGTGTGTCAGTCCCTGGTCCTCCCACTGCCTGGATTGGAAAAGGAAGAGGGGAAGGGACTGGAAGGGGAAATGTGGAGGAGAGGTGCCCGCCTCAGTCTGATCAATTGCTTCCCCTGCTCCTCCTCCTCTACACTCTAACCCACCACTGTCTTCTCCTCCACACTTCCTCTTCTGCTCTGTCTCCTCCCTATTCCAATCTAGAGAGTGAGGGGAGAAGGAGGAAAGGCAGTAGAAGTGAATGGGCAGGCAGACATGGGCACCCCCTGCCAACCTGCTGCCTGAAGCAACTGCCTCAGTTGGCCTCCTGTGTGGCTGGCTCTGCCTACCTGCCACCTGGTTTGTACAATCCAGCCCACAGGTTTATCACCTCTGTGCCAAACAGAATACATGAAAATTGGCTGTTGCCTGCCTCTTGCCCCTCTAATCTGCCCTAGCCGTTGTCTGAGCTACTCTGATGCCAATGCGTTGCAGACATTTCATCTGCTCAGGTTGAACACTGAACAGAACATAGACAAATGATGTGTTGCCTGTGCAAATTCCTACATCAAAGTGACTTCTGTGTAGGAATTTGTGCATGTTTTGCAACCCACACAGCAACTACTAACCCCAGGCAATGCAGCGACCCTTCTGAAACTGCCTGTACATTAGTGGTAATATTCTGTTTGCTCTAGTCTACAGCTCTGTTTGAACTGTGCTACTCATAAGGTGCATCCATCACATTAATGAGATCAACTGGATGATAGCCAGTTGGATGTGAGACAACATTTTTCTTTCGTCTTATTTAAAAAAGGAGAAAAAAGCCCACTCTAGGATCATTGATAATATTTAATGCCCAGTCTTCTGGGAAATTGTAGAAAGAACACAAATCTGCCTGTATAAAAGCCAGTTCCCAATATCCTACCACACGATGATGTGTCCATCATAAGAAAAGTCATGATGACTATATGCAACCTCTGGGTTTTAGAGGTAACCTGTCTCTGCATGCTAGGTACAAGGGAGTGGCAACAGGATACAGGTACCTTGTTGTCTGTGTGCTCCCACAGGTATGTGGTGGGCCACTGTGAGATACAGGAAGCTGGACCATATGGGCTTTTGCCTGGATCCATGCATGCACACCCAGGCAGATGCAGTATTTTTTTTCACATTTTTTATACCGCCCTTCCTCCAAGGAGCTCAGAGTGCTGTACATATTTCCTCCCCTCCTTTTTGTCCTCACAACAACCCTGTGAGGTAGGTGGGGCTGAGAGATAGTGACTGGCCCAAGGTCACCCAGGAAGCTTTGTGGCTGAGTGGGGATTTGAACCTGGATCTTCCAGGTCTAAGTCCGACTCCCAAACCACTACACCATACAAACCTTCCCTCCACCAAATACAATCATGTCATGTTGTTGTGGGTCAACAATGGCTATTGTTCCAAATCCACATGACTGGTTTCAGGAGAAATTTAGCCAGTTCAAACTGCAGGATTTTTGTCCTCTTCAAGTAACGATGACTCCATCTTGAGACTCTGCAAGTCAGTTTTCTAACAAGCTTGGCTATCCAGCAGTGGTAGAACCCAGCGGACGAAGCTGCCAAGAGCTGGGCAAGTGGATGAGAATTCCTTCCCATGATGACTACAGCTAACAAATTAGTTCCTCACTGGAATCCACCTGCACTGTGTCAGGAGATACTGGCTCTGAAGAACCAGGCGCTCACAGCTCTGTACACAGTTCCCCCATGTGGTAAGCTACCTGGGCTCTAGCTTGCCTTAGAGCAGAGTTTCCCAACCTGTGGTACATGTGCCACCTGTGGTACTTTGAATGACCTCCAGTGGTACGTGGCAGGCTGGTCTATATCTGTCTTTCTGATCTTCCGAGAGTCACACAAGCAGCCGCAGGGCAGATAAGCTGCGTTTGGGCAGATAAGGGCTTTGAAGTTTAGCGCTGAGGCTTTAAGCACTAGCAAGCCAAGACTCACTTAACGATGAATTCACTTTACGTTAGCCAGAGGACACCTGTAGTGGCATGTAAGTAAACCTAATACATAAGTAGATCTAAATTACAAATCCATTTAATTATTTTTTTATTTTTTTATTTATTGGCGCAGGTGGTACTTCAAAAAAATTGACCTTGACAGGTGGTACACCTAGTGACAAAGGTTGGGAACCTCGGCCTTACAACATCTTGTTGAGTAGTGATGGACTGGCTTTGTACTGGACTGGCTACATCTACCCCAACTGGCTACTGGCTTGCCTAAATCGAGGGATAATTGGAAGAATGGGACTTGGTTGTAGATTTAAAAAAATGTTTTCCATGTCAAGACAAGATAATTTGGTTCATGATGGATTTTTTATGCTGTGTTGTGTTCTGTCTTCTGCTGCATGTTAAGAAGAAAAGCAGTGGCTACTGTGTTATCAAGAAGGTTAGTTGTAAACCTTCCAAAATTAGTCTCTAATTGTGTTTAAAATGCAGCCTGGAAGATTGGGGGGGGGGGGCCTTAAAATGATCAGGAAAATGAAGGCAAGAAGCCCTTACATGAAAAGTCTGCCTCATTAGATGGCTGTGTAGGGTTCCTGTGATATAACACCTTCTCTCACTAGCAGGGTTGAAAGTTGGAGCTCTTCTGTAGCATTTGCAAAAGCAGCAAGGAAAACCCAGCACAGAAGAGAAGCAATCTGGGAAGAGGAGCTTCAGAGCAGCTTCTTTAGAGAAAGGTAGAAAAGAGATGGAAATTCCCATGACAGAGTAGGCTGTTATTTAGGAAAGGCACTAGAATTTTATTTTATTTTTAAATTACACTTTAATCTTGCTTTTCTTCAGAAGAACACCAAGTGGCTAACAACAGCAGGAAACTGTAACAACTAAAACAATACATAACAACACAAAAAATTACCATGGCAAATAACAAGGCAGCAATCAGCAGATAACAGGGAGCTCATGCAGCAGCAGCAGCATCAAAAAGAAACAGCATAGCTAGCAGTCTGCTGCTTCCACCAAAAGTCTCTTAGAAAAGCCATGTCTTGACAAGGTGATGAAACAGACTTACAGCACAATCCTATCCAATTTACACCACTGGTGTAACCAGTGGGGGAGGGCAGGGTGGGAGGCTTTGGAGGGGAGATTTGAATCCCCTTTCCGTTCTGGGGCCTCTCGTTCTCACTGCACCGCTGGTTACACAGTGGTGTAAGTTGGATAGGATTGCGCTATGTAACATGGGGCCAGGAGAGCATTCCACAGTGTTGGGGCCACAGCTGAAAATGCCCTGCCTTTTGTACTCACCTACTGCCCTTTAGTGGGAGCAGGGTCTCTGATGTTCATCAGTGTGCACAGGAAGGAATACATTGGGGAAAGCAGTCCTCAAAAAGCAGCTGTGCAAGAATATGGGTCAATGCATTGAGAAGTAATGTGGGGCAAGAACATTCATTGCCTTTTTTATGCTCAAGTTACATTTTGACTGGTGGAAGAGTCAGAACAGATAAAAGGAAATACTGTACCAGTATTTCTTTATCCAGTGTGTAATTAATCTATGGAACTCCTTGCCACAGGATGTTGTTGTGATGGCACCTGGCCTAGATGCCTTTAAAAGGGATTGGACAGATTTATGGAAGAAAAGTCCATCATGGGTTACAAAGTCCACCTTCTGGGTTTTAGAGGTAGCCTATCTCTGAATGGCAGATGCAAGAGTCTCAAGAGATACTGGTCTCTTGTTATCTGTGAGAGGCATCTGGGGCCACAAGAAGCTGGACTAGATGGGCCTTTGGCCAGACCCAGCAGCAGGGCTCTTCCTACGTTCTTATTTCTCCCATTTTTCTCTCTCCTTCCTCTGCCTCTTAATTTCCCATCTCCTTCCATTCCCTTCCCCCTGTCTTCTCTCCACCGTTTTTCTTTATCTTCCTCTCTCTTTCATCTCCAGGGGCGGGCTGGCCATAAAATACGCCACTCTTTCTCAGGGCTCTTTAGCCCACGGTGCCCACCTCAGCTCTTGTCACAATTTGCCCCGTTGTAACCTATCCTAAATCCACTCCCAACCCCTTTGGTATGTAACATAGTTTACGGTTGCTGTTGTTGGTTCTTCTTCTTTTCTTCTTTGCCCTTTCCTTCCCTCTCTCCTTACAACTCTCAGGTACTTGGCCTTGTGTCCCCATCCCCAGAATAGGAGAGGGGGAGGGTGCTTTCCCTGGAAAGGGGCGGAGTCTCGCTCTCGCGCCGCCCAGTGTGTGCATGACGCGAAGGAAGCGAGGCTGGCGCCAGCCGCCCTTGCTGCTTGTGTAGGTTTTGCTTGTGTGTGCATGTAAGAGGGAGCGAGAGAACGCGCGCGCGAAGAAGAGAAGGAGCGGGCGCCTCTCCCCGCCGAAGTCCCTGCAAGGCAAGGCAAAGCAGGCGGGCGCCGGGGCCCGGCCGCGGGGCATGGAGAGCCTGCTGGAGAACCCGGTGCGCGCCGTGCTCTACCTGAAGGAGCTCACCGCCATCGTGCAGAACCAGCAGAGCCTCATCCACACCCAGCGCCAGCGCATTGACGAGCTGGAGAGGCGCCTGGACGAGCTCAGCACCGAGAACCGCAGCCTTCGCGAGCAGTACTCGCTGCCGGACGAGCCCCAGCAGCAGCAGCAGCCGCCACCGCCTCCGCCGTCTCCGCAGCAGAGGCTCCCCGCTCCCCCGCCGCCTAGTCCGGTGCCTCCCCAGGGCCAGCAGCAGCCGGAGTCTCCTCAGCTGCAGCCGGAGCAGTTTCAGCACCCCCAACAGCTCCCGCCGCCGCCGCCGCCGCAGCTTCCGAGCAGCAGCAAGCCGGCTCAGGCGGGCCCCGGCAATAGCCGGGCGCCGGTGCTCCACCATCACCCCCCGCTCCAGCCCCATCAGCACCACCACGAGAAGGACAGCAGGGAGAAGAGCTGTTGCGCTGCCCTCCTTCAGCACAAACCCCCCCAGGCGATCTGCAAAGGCGTCTTGAGCAGGAGACCAGAGTAAGTCGGGAAGGGGGGGGGAGAGAATTACTCTGGCCAGGCCAGAAGCGAGGCAAAATAATAATGATAATAAATAAATAAATAAATAATAGCATAACATAAAATATGAAGTAAACCGTACTCTCCGGGAACAAGGATCTGCCCTCCATCCCACGTCCTGCCTACTATCGCTGCCATCAAACGGAGTGGGCGGGTGGGGAAATCCCTTCCCCAGTGAATTTCCAGTTTCCATAGGATGCAGTGAGGAGCAAAATGCTTCCTCTCCGAAGAGCACTGAGCTCCCTACTTCCAAGCTTGTCTTCTTTTCAGGGCAGCTTGTTTTTGGTCAAATCTTTTTTTTTTAAGGGATACCTTGGAGTTACTTACAGTACATGTGAGGTTTTTGTTTTTGTTTTAGCTCTAGTAAATATGTTTGTGAGGAGCTTTTGTAGAAAAAAAGGAGAAAGGGAGAAGACTTGGTGGTAGATTGTTGGTGGCTGTTTGTGCATTCATTTGGACTGTGCAGCTCTTTTTGGAATGTAATAGCCCCTATTGCACAGCTAGGGTTTCCCCCTCCGTTAAGGATGCAGGATGAAAACCGTACGTACATTTGCTACTATTGGCAGAAATCCTTATGATGATGATGGTGATGATTTTTAACAATTTGCAATGCCAATTTCTCTTGCATGGAGTTTATAGTACGCCAGGGTTGGCTGTCACATCTCCCAATTTCTGAAGTGGCAAATTGTTATTTCAAAGGGTTTCCCCTTTGGTAAAGAAAGCATGGCTGTACAGATGTATTGGTAAGCATATGTGGTGTGCAGAAATTACACTCTGCTGCAATGAACGGGGGAATTTGTTTTTCTGGGTTATGCACAAACTGAATCATAATTGGCTTTTTTGTTTTGCAAATGCATCTACCTAGAGATCTCCTGACACATCTTTCTTTAGGAGTCTCCAATAGATGAGATTCCAGTATCCTCTTTGTTGTATAGGTGGCAACCGAAGCCAGAACTACTGTAGTACAGGAGAGGAAACTAAAAATTAATTTGTGGGAATTTTATGGATATAGAAGCAAATTTGCATTTTTTTTAAATTCCAGTCTTTATTGCTGATTTAATGGCACCAGAGAAAGCTGAAGCCCATGGATCACTTTGTGAGGTTAGAAAATGTAGCCTTTTTGCTTCTCTCCCTGTCTCTGGCTCTCCTTGTAGTAAGAATTATTTCTTTGCTCCCCTTTTGAATATGGGATGATTGCAAGAAATACGAGATTACTTTTGTTGCTCCCAGCTAAGAATCTGTAAAGCCATGTGCCATTTGGAGATCTGACCCCATTTCTCTCTGCTTGAGGTTCATCAAAAAAATAAAGCATGATGGCAGTTATTTTTACAGAATTTAAGATACGGTATATACCGTACCTCCAAAAGGCAACCTCTAGACCTTGACTGTTAGCTGTGTATAGTCAAAATGTTCTAATTTTGCTTATTGAACTTCTTGTAAATATTCTGCAAGGTAGTAAATATTTCCAGGATCAGGTCCACATTCTCTCCAAAGAAGCTGTAGGGCCTTTTCTATATAGGACTACAACTCCTAAGTAAAGCAGAATTCAGTGGTGCTACATCAGTGTAAAATATATTTATGTCAGGGAAGAATTCAGAAAAAACTACCCTAGTGAATTTCTGAAGTAAAGCCAGTGTTAAACATATTATTTAAAAGATTTCCCTTTTATCTCGTTCTAATTTCTCACATACGTCACCAGGCAGAATGAGGAGTCAATTTCAGTGCATCAGTCTGAACATCTCTTTCCTCTGTGAAGCTCTTCTGTTGTTGCAAACAGGAAGGAAAAAATTGCCCGTTCGTTCTTACCCAAATGTATAAGCAGGGATGCATTCAGGACACTGGGGGTTGGTTGTCACAGGGGATAGCACAGCAGTCCCTAGAGCCCTCTTTGCCCAGTAGCATTAAGATAGTTGCCTGTTTTATTCTGTAGCTTACTCAAAGGAAATTGTTTGCATAAAATGTACAACATACATAGTAGATCTGTCCTCGAGACCCATGCTTATCGATACTTAGGAACAACTTCAGCTTTTGAAAGAGCCAATATTTCTTTTAGACACTGTTTTGAATGTTTACCTAATACCTAGAGCCTCCTGGGCAATATCAGAGTTGCAGCTGGTATTTTATGCAGTTCTGTTTTTCTTTTTTTGGGGGGGGGGGAGGGAGTGGATTGATGGCTAAATCTATTGAAAGCAATGTGTGAGCAAGGACTGTGTGTGAGCAACATATCCCCGGCATCTTCCATCTTTGAAATTCTAGTTATATGCTATATTTTAAAACTTAAATGCTGAAGTCATTTCTTATGAAAGTGTGTTTCTCATCTGACCCTAAACTCCTATTTGAAAATTAGAACTATTGCTTGACTAGAATGCTAATCAGGACAGAAAATGGCCACTTTCTAAATGGTAGAGACATGAGCTCAGTGTGTAGCTAGCATGTATGGCGGCTAACATGCTTGCTTGTTTTTTTCTCCCCCAGAAGGGCCAAGGATGCAATTGTACAACATTGTAAATACATGATATTTTATAACAAAACTGCAAAAGCTCAGCTTGTTTCAATGCAATTCTAAGTACGTATTGTCATCTCAAGGACTACTCAAAGGCCTTTCTTTATTATGATACCATTTGGGAACCAATCTGCCTTGAAGGCTGGTGACGTAAAGGACAGGAAGGATGTTGCTCTGGTCTGGATTCAGCTCATCCAGTGTGCTGCTGACTTTTCTGCTCTCCATGCATCTCACATATTTTACCAAAGATCAGGGAAGTTCACATATCCTTGTTACATATACAGTGGATGTAAAAAAATCATGTATGGGTGCATTTTATGGAAACTTATGGAATAAGGGGCATCTAATGAACTTCAAAATCCACTGATCCTCTATCTAGTTTGAAGGCATGTGATGTGGTAACCTTGCTGAATTACAGCACAATCCTGTGTAACCTTGCACCGGTGTAACAGTAGATGCACCGGTGTAACAGTAGATGCACCGGTGTAACAGTAGATGCACCGGTGTAACAGCAGATGCACTGGCACTTACACCGGTGCATCTACTGTTACATCAGTGCAAAGTTACACAGAATTGCGCTGTTAAGCAGGTCTGGGTCAAGTTAGTGCCTGGATGGGAGAGCAGCGGAGAACTCTGTGTTATATCACCTTGAGCTCAGTGGAAGAAAGGTGAGATATAAATAAAGTCCTCTTGCATAGTAGTGCTCTTGTGCAGCTTCCGTTCATTTCACTTAGGGGAAGAGACCGTAGCTCAGTGGTAGAGCACTTGATCTGCATGCAGACATTCCCAGATCCCATCCCTGTGTGAAACCTTGAGAGAGCTGCCATCAGCAAGATAGATAATCCTGATGGACCAATGGTCTAATGCAGTACATGGCAGCTTCATCTGTGCAGGAGAACTTCCTAATGGATTGTGTACTTGGGTAGCCTTCCGCAAAGCACTTCCAGATTATATTCAGATATGTCTGTACCGGTATATATGCCATAGCAGAGACGGTGTCTTTTTCAGATTGACTTAGAAGCAAGTTCCATTGATTTCAGTGGAGTTTGACTTCCAAGTAAATGTGCTGAGGATGGCAGCATTTATGCTTGCATCTTATTCTGTGACACTGGTGTAATGCTGTTGCAGTGCCGGTATAATGGCATGTTTTGTGAAGTTGTGTTGCTACAGCTCTTGACGTCCCTCAGCCCCTAGTTTACTGCTTGAGTTCTTAATCTTGCAGATGTCTGTAGGGTGAAATTGGTGTAAATCCAGATTTAACATATTTTTCTGCTCTTCTTGAAACTAGGGTACCTTTTTAAAGGGCATCAAATGCACTATATGCTGTACAATAAAATATTGTTCTACAAAACCAGTAGCAGAGCTGTATAGAAAGCACATCACAACCAGAAACAGAGAAAGCCGACTAAAACAAATCTAATTGCTATGGGATAGTAAAGACTTGCTTGGAGAAAAATGTTTTAGTTTGTTTCAAAATTCAGGCAAGGATGGCCAGGCCAGTGATGAGATTCTGCAGAGAGAATTCTAGAGAGCCAGAGCCAAATACTTTGTAACACCTCTTTCGTATCCTTGGTGATGTGATTTGGTGGGGAAGGGCTGGCACAGGGCGTGACCTCTCCTCCAGCGCAATCCTGCTTATGTCTATGCAAAATTAAGTCCCATTGAGTTCCATGGGACTTACTCTCAGGTAAATTGGTTTAGGATTGTAGCCCTAATGACCTTAACGGATGGTAAGGCATATTATGGGGAGAGGCATTCAATAAGATGTGCTGGACTAGCCCTTTTTTGTTACAATAAAAAAGAATATTGTGTTTTACATGCTCAGATTATGGTTATGTTGTTTGGACTCATCTGGGTCACTGCTGTGATATATCTGCTGCTCCATTAACTCTTGCTGGGGAGGTTTCCATCTGTTATGCTGGAGGTAATCGACCATTGGTCAACCAATGGTGATCAACCATTCCCAGTAGCTTCTCATTTAGCTCTGGTGAATTTATCTTGCGTAGACGTAGGCTTACAGCAATTGCATCTGGATACAACCAAGGAGTAGTGTGTAATATTGATCAGGAGCAGGTATACCTTGCAGTTTAGTTTTATTTGTCCCCATCCTGGCTTTGCTCTCCAGGTTTCTTCATGTTAATTTAGGCATTTTGCTTTAAGTAATGAAATTGCACGGTGGTGGTGGTGGTGGTGGTGGTGGTATTATTATTGTTATCATTATTACCGTATTTCTTCCATTCTAAGGCGCCATCGAGTCTAAGGTGCACCTTTAATTTTGGTACCACCAGCAAGGAAAAAAAAACCTGGAACAAAAATTATGTTCAAATTGTACCCCCCAAATGCCACCTTATTGCTTATTACCGGGGCTTGTGGGGGCTTCAGGGAGGCCTGCGCAACCCTCTGCAGGCCTCCCCGATCTTCAGTTCAGCGAAAAACAGCGGTTTTCGGCCATTTCCGGTTTTCGCAAAACCCGGAAGTGCCCGAAAATAGCCGTTTTTCGCCGAACTGAAATCGGGGAGGCCTGCAGAGGGTCGCGCAGGCCTCCCCGAAGCCCCCACAAGCCCCGGTAAGTACGGAGGTGGTGTTTTGGGGGTGCAATTTGCACACCTTCGATTCTAAGACGCACCCCCTTTTTTGAACTGCTAAATTTGGAAAAAATGTGCATCTTAGAATTGAAGGAATACGATATTATACCATATAAATGTACAAGACACTGAACATAGAAAAAATCAAAATAGAGGTCTCTGCCCCACAAACCTTATACTTATACTGTAGTTTACAATGGATGGGCAGCAAAGAGGAAAAGAGGAAGAAGGAAGAACCAAGGGTAACAAAACAGCAGAGGGAAGGACAGAATGGAATGATGTACGTCTGAATATGAACAAATGCAGTTATCTGTACTTGGATGGGTATTTCCTTTTTCAAGAAGCTTTTGGCTTAACCCCCAAGTCCTCGCCCTCAACTGAAATGGTGTCTGTGTAACTGTATCCCATTAGCCTTGCTTCTGTTACCCACAGATATGTACATTGAAGGGACCTTGTGAAAGGGAACTAGCTGTTTATGTTGTTTGAACATCAATGGTGCGATGTTCATAATAATGATCTTCTGATACTATTTTCCCTAAATGGAATTAGAGGCAAAAGAGGCCAGAACAAATACGCACAACTCTACACTATACATCTAGTAACTGTGACTAATGTTTCTTCAGCAAGAAATAGATCATGTATGCAAAGAATTGTTGATTCCTGCTGTATATAAGGCGGTAGGAAGCGAATGCAGATCTCGCCTACAGAAGAAGTAGGGAGAAAGAGAGGTGTGTGTGTGTGTGTGTGCGTGTGCTTTTGCAGATTTTGCAAAAATCTGATTTTGCAGCACAAGGCTGGTGGTTCTGTGTTGTCCCCCTTTGTCCCTCTTGTGCAGGTGCCTGTTTTAAAGCGTAAGAAGCTAACCATCCCATTTACTACATTAAAAAACAACACCCAGTTGTTCTGGAATGTATCTGGCCTCTCTCCCACCACCAAAAGCTTGTCAAATTATCTTCTAGAAGAAGCCAGTGAGAAAGCCACCTTGATTGGGCAACTTCATGATGTAAGACTCGGCTTCACATTATTCCCAAATGCATATGGTATCATTTCTGCCTCCGCACCATTTTTCAGAATGCTAAGCAACCATGTTTTTCTTTTTTCTTTTGGCTGTTCCCTCAAGACCCTTTTATGATAGAATTACAGCAGGGGAAGAATTAAACTCGTAAACCCATTCTGCTGTGTTGCGGAAGCTTCCATGGCCAGCGATCAACATGCAATGTTTTACAGTTACGGGTATAGACGCCATGTAAAAAATATTTACTTGAAATTAAAAATCTCTTGCACTCCGTTCGCGGGTCTCCTTATCCAGGCAGCCACCAACGGACAGAAACTGTTTAAGTCCAAGCTCTGCAGTGTCCCAACGTTTCATTCCGTACCCCGGAACTTGTTCACGGAAAAATCTTGATGGATAAGATGGAATTGTTTGGAATTTGCCCCTTCTCAATTTTAAACTAGCCTTAGCGCGGGAAATCGCCGATCAACTGCGATTGACTGCTTCCGCTTTTGATCGGCGATTTCCCGCGCTAAGGCTAGTTTAAAATTGAGAACGGGCAAATTCCAAACAATTCCATCTTATCCATCAGGATTTTTCCGTGAACAAGTTCCGGGGTACGGAACGAAACGTTGGGACACTGCAGAGCTTGGACTTAAACAGTTTCTGTCCTTTGGTGGCTGCCTGGATAAGGAGACCCGCGAACGGAGTGCAAGAGATTTTTAATTTCAAGTAAATATTTTTTACATGGCGTCTATACCCGTAACTGTAAAACATTGCATGTCCATTCTGCTGTCTTTCTATTCAGGCAGAATTCCCTCCATTAGTCTCGCTTGCAGAAGTAAAAGCCTGAAGGAGACTTGCCCAGTAGATGTACAGTCCACTGGCCAGTTAGATCTCATGGTGGAAGAGGACTAAGGATAAGAATCTAATAATTTGCAAGACATTGCTTATGAGTGGCTCATGAAAGCTGGTATTAGCTATTCCAGGGCTTCACATGTAACACACATAGAACGTCGTCTGTTTGGATTATGTAATTTTGCCCTTTTCCTGGCCCAGATAATTATTGAGGCTGGGGAATACTGACTGCGGGGCCAGTGCAACGTCACAGATGATATTCTGCTGCGTCAAAGGAGTGCTATGCCAATGGCAGATATACCAGTAGAAATATTATTATTATTTTTAATAATAACTAGCAGTGATATAGCACTTTTGAGTTTTCAGAACACTTAACTCACATTAAGTAATCTTTGTAACAGCCCAGCAGTCAGTAGTATTAGCTCCACCTTGGGGTGGTGGTGGTGGCTACAGCTGAGAATTTGAGTAGCTTGAGACACCATTTTGGGTTAATTTAGGGACATCAGAGATTTCTGTGTGTTTCTTGGGGTGGGAGAAGATTCACAACATAGTTCAAGGATCTGCTCTTGGATATACTGTATTAAATAACAAAAAAGAATCATTGTTTTTTTAAGGGCATTTGCTGGGGTTATTTCATAATAATCAGATTATAGGGACTCCTAAGGAATAATCATATGAAGTCTGAAACACAAGGTAGAAGGCTTTTTTTTGGGGGGGGGGGGAACTGTGAATCTGTGCAGCCCTAATAACAATCTCCTATCTCACAAAGGAGGAATAGAGAAGGATTGTAAAGGTGAGAGTACTTTGAACTTGGTCCCAAAGAAATCAAAACTTCTAATAAAGAAGCTTCTATTCCACATATTTTCAAATTAATGTGTTAATAATGAATTGTCTTGATTTTCCTCAAGGCACTTTACATACAGTTCACAGGCGGTCTCCCATCCAGGCAATAACCAGAGCCAGACCTACTTAGCTTCAGCAAGTTTGCTGTTTTACATGCCATAAGATCTTGCCCTGATACCTTAGAAATGAAGAAACTGATGGCCCAATCCTATTGAGGGCCTGTACTGGCAGAATGCACGTCCACCAGTGTGCGCTGCTGCAAATGCGCCATAAAGTGCTTTGCGGCAGCGCAAGGCCCAGGTGTGCCGGTGGGGAGGCCAAAGCCTGCAGAGAGACAGAGGCCTGCTGGAGCAGGTAAGTCCAGCGCAGAGGCAGGGGGGTGGGGGTGGGGAGGGGGTGATGGGTCAGGGGGTAGATAGATCGTGCCCAGGAAGGGCTGGGATTGGTGGCACCACCATGTGCCAAATCCCAAGGACCTTCCTGGTCCTGATCTGCCGGCACAGATCAACATGGACTTGCGCCAGTGATATTGCTGGTGCAGGTTTGAGTTGACCCATTGCAGCTTCTTGGGCGTACCAGGGGGAAGGGAACAAATGTCCCCTTACCCCAAGGAGACCTTCAGCAGCCAAAAATTCTCCACGGGATGCAGTGTAGCCCGTGCTGGCGCCGCTGCATCGCCGTGTGGGATTTAGGTTGAATTGGGCTATGAGAGCACAAGCCTAGGCTTGTCTACTCAGAAGAAAGTCCTATTTTCTTCAATGGGACTTACTCTCAGGAAAGTGTGGGAAAGAGTAAATTGCAGCCTGTCCCTCCCACGGCTGCTTCTCATAAAAAAAATACAATTGTATTTTGTTCCATGTATTGCATGTGACATGCAGTACGTCTCTCAACTGCTGGGGTATTCTGCATCTCTCCTTATGTATACCTTTCTTTTAGTACAGGCAAGGTTGAACAAAAAAGCTAATTGTGGTAGCCATTTACCCTTTTGCTAAGGGTTGAGGCCATTATGCTCTATTTTCTTTGTTTAATTCAATAAGCACAATTACCGGTATGTAAGTTTCAAATGGAGAGATTGCATTTGCAGGAGGTGCTGTTCTCCATAATTTTTTTTTTCCAGAAAACCCTGTGTGTTAGCTCTTTATGCCATGATTTTTTCTGAGATAGGAGTCATTATATATATACCCACACACCACTACTTTCAGCAGGCACTAACATTAGACTAAATATTATGGGTTACTAGTCATGTTAAAATAATTTTTGCTATATTTATTCATTGTATCAGTTAAACAAAAATCTTGAAGAACTTGTCCTGGATTTTCAGAACCTCTAGTGATTTAATGTGAAGAGAGAAAGTGGCTATCATCGTGGAAGTAAAGAATGCAGGACTGAATTTCTTCTGCACCAGTATCTTGTTTTTAGATTTATTGGGGTTTTATCCTTGAGCCTCATCCAGATATGTCACCCTGAAAAGAATAGCTGAAATCAGGTTATTAAACAGAAATATTTTTCTATGTCCTGGATCCGTACTTACTTCAGTATCCTGTTATGCATCCTGATGATAAAATCATATCCATTTTTAAAGGCCTAACCAACAATGCAATGTTAATAGAGATTTAGAATAAGCCTGGAACTGGAAAATTGATGGATTCAGTACCATGGACAGAGCTTAAATGCATTGATTCTAGAGAAGTAACCAGATCAACAGCTGTGTCGATATCCAGCCCCCCTTCCCAGGCCTGGCCGACCTTACACAACAACCTCCACAGTTGTGCGCCAGCTAAATAGTTGGCGCGCATCCGAGGAGGGCCATTGGGGCCACCAGGGCTTACATGGAGGAAGGTAATGAACATCCCCTTCCCCCAAGGTGAGCCCCGGCCCTACTGGTGCAAGACGCATCCTGCATAGGATGCAGCGCCCGGCCATTTAGGCCAGCCGCTACATCTTAGGCAGGATTTCGCTGCAAGACATGTACCCAGATGTTTAACAATTGTGTGTGAGCTGCTTTTTCAAGGGTTCATCCCATGGCACTGCTGCAGTCTTTAAAGGTTCATCATCATGTGAGCTTTTAAATGGAAATTGCCTGTATATTTTCAAGTTTTCCACTGCAAATATGATTCTGCAGATTCTGCATGTATTACAAGGCACAAACAAGAAGGTGATGGATCCACACAGCCTATTTATCATTTTGGAGGACAGTAGATCCTCTGTAAACTAGAACTACTTCTTGGAGTTCACTGTGTTGGTCCCAAGTCAGGGTAACCCTATAATACAGTAGTCACATGTATTCAATAAAGTATCTGAATCAGTTGGGCATATGGGTAAACAAAGTAATGCTGTCTCGCATAATGGTCTGTCAAAAACAAAACATTGCATGGTGTGAACTCAATCATGCTTGTGCCACATAAAATTGTGTTGGTGCCTGGGAATAATTCCCTTCTGGCAAAGAGAGATGGGTAGACGGTGGCATTGATGCTATAAGGCATGCCAGGCAGAGGGATGGAAGCACTGGCCAAGGAATGACTCCTGGTGACATTTGAACAGAGAAGAGAGTGCCTGGCAGAGGAGTCCTGGGAATCCCATCCAAAGCAGTTGCATCTTTGCACGGAAAACTGATAACAGTGCAATATATGTGAAATTGTCTAGAAGCATTGCTCCAACTAAATGCTTTACTAAATGCAATCAAGATTGTATTTCTAAAGTCAACAGGACATTATTGCTTGGACCAAAGATTTCTGAAAGGTCTTCTGTTCCCGGATGAACCTGCTCCACCAAGTTCCCATGGCAACATCGTGTTGCCTGTGGTCACGTCCTTGCCCAACTCTTGGTTCAGGGGCTCAGGGCATCAGTGAATGGGAGGCAGTATCTATGGAAAAAGGAACTTCTGTTACATTATCCTATTTTTATTTTCTCTGTTATGTAATGATGGATTCTACATGCAATATGTTTCTGCATAAACTTGAACAAATATTGTCTTGGATCATCTCATGTGTTTATTTCTGGTGGTGGGGGACACACACATTAGATTGTATATATGATTTCTTCTTGATTGAAGTCTTTTTATGCCTAAGAATATCTTCAGTCTTCCCACTCCTCCCCAGGATAATTTTTAGGCTGTCCTGTCGCTCAATTACATTTCCTGGAATGATGTATTTTTAAAAAGGTGCCACTTGGCAAGCCCTGGTGCCTGAGATAATTATAAGTGAAAATGCCAGGGATTGAACATGAGATCTTCTGCAGGCAGAGCACAAGTTTGTCCACTGAGCTATGGCCCCTCCCCAAATAATCCTCATCCAACTGGATTGACTAGATCACCGAAGCAATCCGAATGACGTAAATTAGCATTTATTAGCTCAGCTTTGCATAACTTATCCTGTTCTACTCCTAGACTTGGAGAGAGGGTCAAAGCAGGTTACTGACATACCTCCTCCAGCCACTGGAAATTTTGCTCACTTCTCCCACTTTAAATGTTCCACCTGCTATTGTCCAAATATTTCAACCTATCTTTATTGTCTTAAGGGCTAGTACCATATACAGTATATGATTTTTTTTTAAGGAGGAAATTCTCTGAGTGTTGCTTCCTTCCTCAAATATTAGTTTTTTCCATGGTCGATTTGTGGAATAGACACAGTTCTGTTTATGGCTATGCTGATGTATTTTTAACCAGAAGATTTGTTGTGGCAAGCAATTATTGGCGTTGGGCAATTCTCATGATTGGAGCAGTACTTTATTCTTTGTCTGAGTCAATAGACAGTTGTAGAGTGAGGCCAGGTAGGAACCAGGCATGGAAAATCCTTGGTTAATTGGTTAATTGGTGTGGGGGTGGATGGGGAATGGGTCAAGTTACATTAAGGACTCAATATGGGTTTAAACCGAATCCCCCCATTTCACAACCCCATTCTAAATTGCCACCTCATGGCTGTTTTTAACAAAAGAAAAAAAATGATGGGCAGTGCAATCCTGCCTAAGTATCTGGCAGGCAGCCCAGGCTGCCCGCCGGATCCTATCCCCATTCTGGGAGCAGCCCAGAGGTCTACTTGGGGGAAGAGGACATTTGTCCCCTTCCCCCAGTGTAATGCAGGGAGACCCCAATGGGCCTCCTTGGGTTTCCACCAGCTATTTAGCTGGCGCAAGTCCAAGGAGACCGTGTAATGGCTGTGCTGGCCCAGGAAGAGACTGGGATATGGTGGCCGACATCCCCACCCCCCTGGGCCAGCTCAGCCAATGGTCCCCCTCCCTCGCTGCCCGGACTGCCCCTGCGCCTGCCAGTGCTGCACTTACCGTCCCCGGCGGCTGCGGGGATGATCCGGCCGTAAAGTGAGGGTGACCAGCCTCCGCGCTGGCTGTCCTTACTCGCAAATCATCGCGAACATGCTTTATGGCACATTCACGATGGGTTGGAACGGTGGAGCGCTTGCTCTGCCATTTTAAATTTAGGCGGGATTGCGCCCTCAATCTCACATCTCTGACATCACATCTTGTTTGGTCCTAAAAGCCCAGGCTGGAGCATGACACTGTCTGTACAGGACTTCGTTCCTTAGGGTCTGTTCACACATTACATTTTCTTAGGTGTACCCTTAAGATGTTTTTGTGTACACCTGAATATGTAAAATGTGAATGTTGGAGTTAGCCATAGATATTCAGAAGTGTGCTTCTTGGTTTGGCATGATGAGAACCAAATCATGGCTGGGTTGCTAAGCAGGGTTGGCTGTTTGGTGGTGAAGAATCAAAATTCATTTGGGCCTACAAATGAATTTGCAACTGGCTGGCTGGAGTAGTGGCCAGATCCTGAGATAATGCTGAACTTCCAAAGAATGAGAGAAAAACAAAGGAATGCAGCAGTCTCTTGTTCATTTCATTCTTTTTCAGTAGCTCTTGTTTACTCTGCTGTCTGTGCTTCACTATTTTCCTCTTGAATTTTCCTGCTTCTCTCTTGCCGTGGTTTCCTCTTTCTATCTGGTAGGTCTTTTTCAGGATTCAGTGATGGTTTATCTCTTGCTCTTTATCTCTGATAATCATCCTTCTTCTAGTTTTCCTTCAGGAGGGAAAAACATTAGAGAAAATGGAAAGAAACGTTCTCTGTGCAACAGATGGGGAAAAAAATTATTTGATTTGTTAAAAAAATTATCTTTTTCTGTTATCTTTATTTAGGCTATAACTAGAGAAGAATAGAAATCACAAATAAAGAAAATGGAAAGCAATAATGTGCAATAGATTTAGATGGGAACTTGTCTGTGTTCTTTATTGTATGGCACCTAGCACAACTTCGGTCATGTGTTAAATAACCTGACGGAGCCCCCCCCCCCACCCGACAGTGAGAACCTGTGGTGAAATATGTGGTACATGGTTGATTTTTTTTCACATAATGTGCAGTGGGTGGAAAGGGAGAAAGGCTTGTTGCCCACAAGCCTGGAGACTGTGACCCTGGTTTCCTAGAATGTACACTGTTACTCTCTTGTTTGTGCGGCAATAGCTGCACTGGTTATTCAACATCTTTAAATCAGGAGCATGCCCCAGCTAATCACAGAATTATAGAGTTGGAAGGGGTCTTCAAGGCCATCTAGTCCAGCCCCCTGCTCGAAGCAGGAAAATCATCACTAGAGCATATCCAAAAGGTGCCTGTTGATCCTTTCCTTGAAGATTTGTAGGGAGGAAGAACCCACCCAGTTCCTTCAGTCATCAGTTTCATTGTCGAACTGCTCCTCCCATTTAAGAAATGTTTCCTGATATTCCACTGAAATATCCCCTTGTGCAGCGTACGCTTGCTGTTGTGAGCTTGGAATCATTGGGAGATGGCAGAGGGTTAGGAATGGTTTCCTGGCTATTGAATGTTTGAATGGCCCTTAACTGTGCATTGAGAGAGCCTTTTCCTTACTGCTGTTCCGACCTAGGACTTTGAGGTTGGAGTCCCATCCACTCAAACACAGTGTAGTATAAGAACATAAGAAGAGCCCTGTTGCGTCAAACTAAAGATCCATCCTTCCAGCATTATGTCTTCCACAGTGGTCAACCGGATGCCCTGTTTATGGGCTTCCCAGTAGCATGAAGCTAATAGTGCTCTTCCCATGCTGTTCTGTTGCCCCCACGCTAGGAACTAGGATCCAGAGGTATACTGCCTCTGAACGTGGAGGAATGGCTAATAGCCATTGATATTTCTCTCCTTCATGGATTTCCCTAATCCTCTTTCAAAGCTAGAGGACCATGACATCTCATGGCAATGAATTTCACACAGGAGCTATGTATTGTTTTTCTATCCCTGTCATGCACTGTAATTGCTCTGTGGATTGGCTTTGCTCTGGATTTTGCTCTGCCTGCCTTCTGGTTTAACTTGAACAATTCTAAAACTAATATCAGAACTGTCACATGCAAAAGTTTTCAACTGTTGCCCCCCCCCTTTTACACAGGGTACTTGTCTGATGCACATAAGTGTATATGTGCATTGGTTAAAACAGTGTGCAAAAAGGAATAATGAGGAGATGACGCAAACAAACACATTAAGGAAACCTGTGCTGTGCTGTGATTTTTTCTGTGCTGTGATTTTACCAGTGCACATGAGAGTTTGTGTTAGTAACCTGAAAGAGAAAAAAAAGAGAAAAAGGCAAGAACTGAAAGCTGGCAAACTGTTAAGACTGCTGTGCCTGCACAAAGTCTGAAAATAAAAAATGGAAGCAGATTGCTAAATCATTATCAGTTCGTCTTTGTAAACAAGATCAGAAAATCTGGAACCTCAAAGTCTGGGAAGAAATTCAGATGGGGAGTATTTTGGAAGCTTCCCTGTGCCAGGCACACACTTGGAGACATTTTGGGATGTGGTAGTAAAAATAGTAATTTTATGAAGTCAGGAATAAAAGAGCCCAGAATGGGGTTTCTATGCCTGTTTATGGAAAGTACATTTAGCAGACTGTTTAGGGATTTTATATCTTCATCATCATCAAGCTCAAGATGAATGTCGCTGGAACAGCTCTTCAGATTGGATCTGTTTAAAGTCAGGCTAGATCAGTGGTTCCCAAACTGGGAGGCGTGGCTCCCAGGGGAGCCGCGAAAACCAGCCAGGGGAGCCGCGGAGTGCCACGGAATCCTCTCGGAAAACAGTGCAATGCCAACTGGCAGGCATCAATATAATGTAAAGGGGAGCCATGACAAATAGTCGCCAATGGTCAAGGGAGCCACAGGTCGAAAAAGTTGGGGAAACACTGGGCTAGATGATATGAAGGTAAACCACATCATTCCCTTTCTGTCTCTTTTTCTTTTAGCTATCACAGCTAAAAGGAAAATACAATATCAGACATGGGAGTTCCTGATTAGGACTGAGACTGCAGCATTGTGGGGGGTTAACTCTTTACCCCATGCCATCTCCTGATAAAAAACACTCCTTTGAATTAATAAAAGGAAGCATTTTCCAGGTTGTTCTGGTTGTTTTATTAAGTCAACAAGTTAACAAGAGAACAAGGGGTTGTCCTAACGTTTCGCTCCTAAACCATACAGAACGCACATAAAAAAACACTCCCTTTGAAACTATTTGTGCCTATAGATTCTTTGCTTCTGGACAGATAATAGCTGGGGTGGGGTGGTTTTCACTGGAAAAATGACATGGTGAAAGAGTTAATTCCCCCTCTACCAGTGCCAGGATCTCTCTGAGGCCCCACGTTCCACAGCTGCTATTAAAAAGAAAGGTAGACAGGGAATGATGTGTGTTGCCAAGGGTGATGCTCCAACCTGTAGCCCTGGGGGCAGTGGCGATTCTGGGGGGGGGGCGCTGATGCCACGCCCCCACGTGACCCAGGCGTGACGTCAGCTTCACGAGCGTGCCTGGCGCAGCTCCAATGACGCCCCACCATTTTACTTACTATTTTGGAGCCGTACGAGCTCCAGGGCGGGCGGGAGGGCCCAACGCCAAGACGACCGAGGCGGAGGAGACACATCCCAGAGGCAAGTACGCCCCTTTGCCGTCACGTCTGGCCCCCGCCCTGGGGCCCCCGCCCCCCTGCCCCAACCCCGACAACGCTTCTGCTGTCTGGGGGCTCACCACATGGGGCAGTTAAGCCAAAATCCAGTGGCTTCCCGGTTCTTGCTCAAGCATCTCCTGGCATCCTTCATGTCTCCTATTCATTCAGCGAGCCTTGTATGGGACACCTTCCTGACAGTGCCTTGTAAGTGGAAAGAATAAAACCTGCGGATAGTTCCACAGCGAAAAGAAAAAGGCATTTTGGGATTTGTTGTTATGACTCTTCACCAATTAATTAAAAAATAACAGGGCTAAAAAAAGACTCTAGATGTTGATTTCTCCTGTTGTCCGTTGTCTTTGAAGAATATTCTC
The DNA here is from genome assembly GCA_026170595.1 of Plestiodon gilberti rubricaudatus. Taxonomy (NCBI): domain Eukaryota; kingdom Metazoa; phylum Chordata; class Lepidosauria; order Squamata; family Scincidae; genus Plestiodon; species Plestiodon gilberti. The sequence continues at coordinate 117,197,456 of JANXHW010000005.1, forward strand.
TGAACTTAAAAAAAAACAAATGGAGACAGAAAAGGTCCAAACAGCCTGGAAATGACTTCTCTCCGCTGGCACCCAACAGGAGCTGGACTCCATCAAATGAGGCCCTTCTGCTCACAGGACCTGGTGGGGTCAAACAGCTCCACAGTCTTGCTTCACTTCCTGACTAGAAGACTAAGGAGGCCAAGAGCTGTTGCTGACACTGTGCACATGAGGGAGATTCTTGAAGTGGTGCTGACGTGGACAGCAGATGTTTCCACTTCTAGAGGGGGAGAAGAATTATGGGGATGAAAGGGTTGTGCGTGTCAAGTGCCTGTTGTAGTGGCAATTGTGTTGGTCAAGGATTGGGAAAGGTTGCTACTGTCACACCTGCAGAATGGTGTGATATTCCCAAGATGGGTGAAAAGGAAGGTTGACATGAACCTGAAGACATTATATTGCAGGAAACCAGTGAGATGTAGCGGTTAGAGTGTTGGACTAGAGCAGGAGAGACCTGGGTTCAAATCTCCACCTAGTCATGAAGGTGGCATTGTCTAGTCACCATCTCATGGTTTAGCCTACTTCACAGGACTGTTGTGAAAATAAAATAGTAAGAAGAGCTTACGCCTGTGCCGGGTGCCACCCTCTCCCACCTCCCGACACACCTCCTGCCCTTCGCCCTGCTCCACCCCTGATTCACCATCATCGGCAGGCGCTCCCCTGTCCACCGACGTGAGCTGGGCCATTGTGGCTTCTCCAGTGGCAGTCTGGAAGCAAAAGGCACCGTTCACTTCTGGAGCACCTTTTGAATGCTGGAAAACGCATTCTGCCACCAGAACACTAGTTCCAGTGGCAGAGTCCATCAATAGGATTTTGGGCCGTAGCTTCCTACCAACTCAGCGCCAAAGCTGTCGAATGCAGCCAGGGTTTGAAGTGACTTGTGAAGTCCCTAGTCCCAAATAATAGTGCTGGAGCTGAGAAGTGAGACCTGCTGCTGAAGACCAGCATCCTGCTGAAGACCCTTAGGGCAAGAGCGTCTTCAGGGGCAGGAAGGTCTTCAGGGTGGGATCGCTGTTTGCCCCCCCAAAAAAACATTTTCAAGGCTGCAGCATCTATGGAAGAATACAGCCAGTTACTGATTGTAATAGAAAGGTCCTTCCATTACAATTAAAATTTCATTTTTAAAGCCTTGGGGCTCTCTTATGAGTGCTTGCATGCAACATGTAGTTAGCCCCAAATTTTATGAATCCACCTTTACTGTTACATAATAGGGTTTGGTGGTTTTTTTTTTAAAAAAGAAGAATCTTTAGAAAAGAGAAGCAAGTTCAGTTGGTGTGAGGAGAAGTATTGAAAATGCTAGAAACCAAGCCCAGCCAGGCGCTCTTAAAGACCCGTCAAGGTCAAAGCAACCTGTAGGCTTGAGCAATTAACTCAATATCCTATTGAGCTGGAGTGCCTGAAGTGGCTGTTAATCCCTTCTTTTGATTCTCATCTCAGGTGTTTCTTTCATTTATTTCATGTGTTCTCCTCCCCCCCCCACAGTTGTTGTATAAAGGCAGCGTAGGTGACACAGTAGGGCTGGGACGATGTTGTGCTCAGTGCTTTTTCTGGCTTTTCTTCCTGCCCGCTTCGGATTTCAGGGGTGCATCTTTATTGTTCTGGATCGGCATTGCTTTTCATTTGTATTTGGTAAGGTGCCTTAAGGTCTGGGTTAGGGCCACGGGAAGCCAGCAGCCAGGATCGTGGCCCCTTCAGGGTTATTCTCATTAGGGCTGAAGTGAAATGCCCATTTGTGGGGAGCATTTTGGCAGTTTTCAGTGGGAAAAGAAGATGGAGGGTGAAAAGGGGGACTTATTATTATTAGTAGTGGAGGAGCTGCTCCTTTGGGTGGCTGCCATTTTTTTCCCAGAAGCCATCAGAATCCATGCTACATCATCATGTAGTCCCCAGAGGACTTCTGAGGGGGAAATGGCAGCTGCTGCCAAACACCCAGAGGAGCAGCACCTCCAGCGTCAGTGGGAGGAAGGAATGCCACCATTGCCGCCATAAAACGGTGGAAACAGCAAACCAATGTTAGCTGGGGGCGGCTGTTTCTGTGCAGCTTTTGCACCTTTGCCCTTGCACATTTCTAGCTGAAATTTCTACCAAGATATAGTCCCCTTCCCCGAATTCCCACCTTCCTTCTTAGTAGGCTTCTAGCTCTCTTTTCCCTAGGAAGATGCATGGGAAAAGGATGGACGGAACTTTGCCTTGCCAGGTTTCATGTTGCCTTCCCTCCTCCTTAACCTGAGATGTAAGGGGAACAGGGAGAGGCACTGCACATGCTTAGAGGTGTTCTTGTAATTATTATGTCATGTTTTCCCGCTGTGATGTTTCTCAGACTGAGCATGGTGAGCTCTGGCTGCCATTAAGCAGGGCAGAGGGTTAGGCAATACCAAGTTTTAAGCGCTCTGAAAATACTTGCACCGTCATGCTCTCCCTCGCGAGGCGAGATCTTGGTGTGGGGGAAGTGCATGGTTTAATAATTGCCTCGGAATTGCAGCTTTCATTTCCAATAACAAGTTGATTGCTTTGCCCCTCCTGTTTTGAGATACAACACTGATGCTGTGAAACATTTTGTTCACTCATCCTGATTAGCAGTGAGCAGCCATTAACCATTAGGGCCAAGGCTCTTGTTACACTTCAGCATCCTAATGAGGCAAAAGACAACTCTGCCTTTCATGTATCATGAAGGGTAAGTTGCATGGACTGCCTTTAACAACTAGCTGAACCTTCACAATCCTCTCTCTGTTAGAAGACAATTGATTGCAGGGAGTTTCTTTGCAACTCACATACAAATACTTTTCACACAGCAAAGGGTTTCTTTTGAAGTTCTCCTTGTTCTCAAGCGATGTCTGCGCTAGTCATTTCTCAGCAAGGCGGTTCTGCAGTGGATCGACATCCATGGAAATACAGCTGACCTGCACAGAGATCTTGTATCCTTCAAGACCCTCCTAGCCTGCTGGAAGTGTGCACAGGAGAGGGCCCACAGCTGGGACAGGCAGGCGGTGTCAGAGCGGAGTATAGAGTGGTACTCTGCCACATGGAGCGCGCTGTTGATCTGCCTGTCCTTACCTTACCTTATCTGGGTCTGTTTGTTTGCTGATTTTGTGGTGGTGGCAAATAGTGCAGGTGTCTCTGAAAAGGGATTCGACAGGAGGAGAAGTCTAGCAATGCTTTCCTGCACTGCTGCTTATGGGCTTTCTGGAAGCATCTGGTTGATCATTTAGCCAGACTTTTCTTACGTTCTGATGTGCAGCATGGCATTTTACAGGAGCAAAGAGAAGACACATCTCTCTCCCAAGGAACTTGCAATCTAATGGTCTGGCAACAGAAGGAAAGGAAGAAGTAAACATAGGGACAATATGCATTCATTTTAGTTGCACGTGCTTAATTACATGTTCTCTGTATTCCAGACTCCTCAGCAGCATCTTGCAAGAGAAGCCAGTTTTATAGCTCAGAAAAGTGGAAATTGGGGCGAGGGATTTTGTTGTTGATTGGTCTCATTGTGCCTCCTCCCCTCCCGCACACAGAAGGGAGCAGTCATAGTGCAGATATAAATCAGGACCCTGAGTGTTCCAGAGCAACTCTGACACTCAAACCTGACCCTCCTCCCATCAAAAGGAAAAACAATCCTACATTTTTCAAAGCATACATGGAATTTCACTCCTCTGGCTCAGCAGAGTGGCAAGAGGACCATCACTTCTGCCTGGGAGTGACAGATGCCAGTTCATCCCAGTGTCTGCTCTTTCTTCCCGGCATCCTTTGCTCTGCCCAGACACCTCCCTGTAGTCACAGCAGCAGGAACGGTACAAACATTTTAGAATTGGGTTGGGCTAGGGGAGAAGAGGGAGATTGTTAGCAAGGTGTAAAGGCAGACCCATGGATATATCCAAGATTAAATTACAAAATGCAGCATATTTTGAGGATATTTGTTGAAGCAACTTTTTTAAACCTTGTAACACTCAATGCAGGCTATCTTTTGCTTTGTTTTGCTTTAAATAGAGCTGACTTTGCCCTAACTAGTTTATAAGCCCAGCTAATTGTTTACAACAGTTACTCGGGGCAGTCCCACCTCACGTTTTCCCTCCCTCTTTCAAAATCGTTGTACAATTTATCTCATGCCTTGATTTCGTTAAGCTGTGTGGTTCCCCATACCAACTCCACACATGGTTGGCTGTTGCTGGCAGGGGTAGGAAAGCACTCAGCATGATGACCTTTGGGGGCATGAGTAAGCTGTACTACATGTTACGGGGGCAGCCCCATGTCTCTCTAACATGTCATGCAACAATTTACAAATATGTTCCAGTGTTGTCATAGTGAGCAATTCCTTGCCAGCAGCAGCCAGTGATGTGTGAGGCAGGTGCGAGTGGGATCCACTCAACGTATTGATGTAAGGACATGTACAACTCACAGCCCAATCCTATCTAAATAACGCGCGCGGCAATGCAGCAGCTACCATTGTATCCTGCGGGGAATTTTCAGCTGCTGGAGGTCACCTTGGGGTAGGTCCCAGCAGCTGCTATAGGTCAACTCAGACCTGTGCCAGCTCGATCTCTGGTGCAAGTCTGTGTTGACCCAGGAATGCGTATCAGGTCCGGGAAGGGGGTTGGGATTTGGCATGTTCATTGGTCCGCAGGTGCACGGGAGGCCACACTGGCCTCCCCATCAGCAGGCTCGTTGCGCACATCGGCGGAGGATGCAACTGCTCTGTGACTGCCATAAAGTGACCTCCACTGGCGCAACCCTAGTTACATCAGCAGGGGAGGGAGACTGGATTGGACTGCCATCCAATAGTTTACATTTTGGGGGCAGCTGTGTCTTTCTTATAAAGTGTAATTCTGCCCTCATTATGGAGAACCAATAAATTAGGTAGAAACAGAAATGCTCCTGAGAGGAAAAAACCCCCACAATATATGGTCTGAACTATTGGGGGTGAAGGTTGCTCCCTATGAGGTAGCCCTAGGTGAAAGTGCTGGTTTGAAGAGAGATGGATGCTTATTTCAGGCTCCATTGCAGATGACGTAACCTGTAACAAGGGGGAGTAATTCTAGGACACCGTCTCTTCTCTGCCTCTGCATCCAGTTCAGTGGGCATCATGTAAACATCTCGATTGACCTGGAACGGAAGTGACTAAAGTGATCTCTGTATGTTCCCTGGAGGCTTTTGTGGTATGCTGCAAGTCAGGTTAGATTTGTTAGTTGTTTCAGCTGAAGCCATAACAACATAAGGTATATTGCAAGAACCTGCCAATATTTTGAAAGATTGCAAAAATATGCCAAAGCCAATTATGGCTGGGACCTGTCTTCCCAGAATGTACCATTGCTGTATTACTGAAGTTGTTTTGCAAGTCAAACATGAGAAAAACTGAGAGATGGAAGTGTGTGTGTGTGTGTGTGTGTGTGTGTGTGTGTGTGTGTGTGTGTGTGTGTGTGTGTGTGTGTGTGTGTGTGTGTGTGTGTGTGTGTGTGTGTGTTCCTTTAAAAGGCAAATAGGAAAGAAAAATAGGAAAGAAAAAGACCTGATGATTGGGATTTTGTGGAAGAGCAAAACCAGAATAGTACTGAGTGGTGCCACTGTGGTTGAACTGTACATACTACATGTACATTGAATCGATAGACTCATTTTTCCCTTGCTACCACTTATGCTTGGAGCCGCCTCCCGGAAAACCTGCAGGATTCCTTGCTCAGTGTCTTCAATGTTTTGCTTTTCTCCCATGTTTAGCTTTTGTACCTTCCTGGCAACCCAAATCAGTGGGTCAGTTGGTATCATCTATTGGTCTGCTCACCTCATGATTAAAAGAAAGAGCATCCTTAGTTTGCCCCCCTCTGGACGTGCTGTTCTACTCCAAAAACAGGGAGGGGGGCATCCAAACTGCCTCTGATACTCTAATAATACAAGAACATGGAAATTTCATTCGTTCAAAAATTCTCTCCCCCCCCCCATGTGAGTATGCAGAGTGGAATGCTGGTGTGTGCGTGCGTGCGCTTGCGTGCGCTTGGAGAAAGAAATGCCTACCCTCACTTTTAATCATGCAGTGGGTGAACTTGTCAGACATCCAAACCAGCCCAATTTCATTGACATGAGTGAAAATATTACCTGTCTTACCTGGCTGGTGAACAAATCCACCCCAATTTGTTGTCTGATCTGAAGACTTAGATCTGGTTCGTACACTTACCTGGGTAGTACACACTGGCGTCGCTGGTGCGAGGCGGGGGGGGGCGAGGCGCCCCCGGGTATCGCGCGCCACAGGGGTGACGCGCGCCACGGGGGTGACGCGCGCCACGGGGGTGACGCGCGCCACGGGGGTGACGCGCGCCACCCTTCGGACGCTCCGAGGCCAGCCCGGGAGCCGGCCATCGGAGTGTCCGACCAGCGCGTTGTCACCCGGTGACAGGCAGCGCGTTTATCCGGGGATTTTCACGCATACGCAAAGACCATTTTGAGGCCCAGACAGCGTGTTTCAGAACGCCCAGACAGCGCGTTTATCCGGGTATTTTCTGGATTTTCGCGCATGCGCAAAGACCGTTTTGAGGGTTGGACGCTCCGAGGCCCGCTCCCGGGCCGGCCTTGGAGCGTCCGAAGGGCGACGCGGGGGGGGAGCCGGGTCGCCCGCGCCGCGTAGCGTCACTAGGGTGACGCGCGTCCCCCGCCCCAGGGTGACGCGCGTCCTAGTGACGCTACCGGTAGTAGATCTGTTTCTTGTGGTGGTGAAGATGACACGCCAAAGCCCAGTTCTCATCGATCTTCCAAGCATGACCAGCCCAAGACCTCCTGATTCCTGAGGGGCGGCAAAATGCACCCCACCGACCTGCTGCCTGCCTCAGTTGGCCTCATGGATGGGTTGGCCCTGCTTCCAAGAAATGTATTCCATTAGTGAAGTTGTTTGAAAAATTAATTTCTTTTAACTCTTCTGATTTTGCTGCCAATCAGTTTCATTGGGTGACCCCACATTCTAGTATTATGCGGAAAGCCATTTACTCGTTTGATTTTGTCTGTAAACTGCTTTGAACTTTTTGTTGAAAAGCGGTATATAAATACTGTTAATAATAATAATAATAATAATAATAATAATAATAATAATGAGAAAAATTATTCCTGTCCATTTTTCCCCACTATACATAATTTTATAAATCTCTATCATGTCTTACTTAAGAAGTCCCTTTTTCCCAAACTAAAAACTACAAACAGTTTAGCCTTTCCTCGTATAGAAGGAACTTCATCTCCGTGATCCTTTAGGCTGCGCTTTTCTGCACCTCTCCTGCTCTGCAATATCTTTCGTGAGAAAGGTGAGCACAACTGTACACAGCATTCTAAATGCAGCTGCATCATAGATTTATGTAAAATACATTACAATACCAGCAGTTTTATATTCAATCCCTTTCCTAATAATCCCTTAGACTTGGCATTTTGTCGCATACTGTCGCTGCATATTGAGCTGACGTTTTCATTGAACTCTCCACCAGGATCAAGATCTTTTTCCTCATTACTCACTGTCAGTTGAGATGTAGTTTTGCTACATTTTGCTCTTAACTGTGTGTGTGTGTGTGTGTGTGTGTGTGTGTGTGTGTGTGTGTGTGTGTGTGTGTGTACCAATGATATTCCATTTTTTTGTCTCATTTCACTGTCTTTCCCCCTGTTCCTTCTGTAAAGGTTTCTGTTTACTCAGACTCCCCCCCCCCCGCAACTTCCTAACACTGCAAAGCCATGGTTTCAAAAATCTTATGTAAATACACACATATGTAGAGATTTTTAATCTATAGTATATTATCTATCTGTCTAAAATTATAGATACACGGGATTAGTGCACCTAGGTGCGCTCGGGCAAGCTGACCTTTCCTCCAAACAAAGAAGCCCTGTAATGAAATGCAAGCGATGGGACAGTGGCCGGGAAGAGAGAGGATATGAGATTATCTCTGTACCAAACATGCAAAATACATGTTCCTCTTATAGAGGAATGCACACTTGCACAAGGAAATCAGGAAGTAGAATGGAAAAAGTGATTGTTTATGGGATGTGGAGCAAATTGTGCATTTTCCTCACATAAAGACCAGCACTAGCTTGTGTGAAAAACTGCCAGTGTGTGCACACCCTTAATTGAAACTTGTGTAAAGAAAAAGAGAAAACCTTTACCTCATAAATGGATAATGATGACTATACAGTATAAAAATTGCAGGATGGGATTTGGAAGCATTATCAGAGGTGCCTGCAGGTTTGATGATTTGATATGTTGCAGGAAAGCAGTCCATTGGGCAGCACTCAAGGTAGGACAAGTCTTTGCTCATGCAGAACCCGGCATCACCCGGAGCTATTCATCTCATCCTCCTCTAAAATTCATATAAATTATGAAAAAAGCATTTCCCAAATGCCATAGAAGGTGCTGTTTAGCTTTATATATATGAACTCATATCCATGAGAACTTGCTATGAATCTAGAAATGTGACATCTCAATTTTATCCTGCCCATCAAAGTGATGAGTGTAGGATGATTACTAGGTACAGACCTGGTGGCTTTACTGTTGTTTATCCAGGGAAGGACGTGGTGTTTTTCCTCTTCTTCAGCACAGTCTCTTCTCTACCTGTTCAGCTTGGTGCTACAATTGGTTCAAGTAAGAGATTTTGTAAATAAAATATATGCTAGGGAGCTAGCGGGTGGCGCAGTGGGTTAAACCACTGAACCATGAGCTGTTGATAGACAGGTTGACAGTTCGAATTCGTGCGATGGCTCCTGCCAACCTAGCAGTTCGAAAGCAAGAAATTGCAAGTAGATTAATAGGTACCGTGTCAGCGGCACGGTAATAGCGTTCCATGCGCCTTGGTGTTGAGTCACGCCGGCCACATGACCATGAAAACGTCTTCGGACAGCGCTGGCTCTTCGGCTTTGAAACGGAAATGAGCACCACTCCCTAGAGTCGGACACGACTGGACTTAATTGTCAAGGGATACCTTTACCTTTTTAGGTCAGGTCCACTTAGATTATTGTCAGTGTTTGAAAAGTATTGCTTAGGAGAAGCTGGAGATAAGAAAAAAGGACTAATTGCAACTGTATATAAGAATATTATAAATGTGGATTATACTAATTATATAGGAACAAAAATGGTGTGGAAAAAGAATTTGAATATAAAAATACCAGAAAAGCTATGGACACAAATTTGGAATAATCGAACATATAGATCAGTATCAGCAAAATCTAAGGAAATGAAAATAGTACATAGATGGTACTTAACTCCTATAAAACTCCATAAGATAAAGAAATATCAGACATGTGTTGGAGAATGTTATTTATGATATTGTTATGGATTGTCAGGAAGTGTTAAATAAATTTAAAAATGGAAAAAGAGAAAAAAAACCTGTTCAGCTTGGTGATGCTTTTCAGTTGACATGATGCGAGTGAACAAAACTGGCTAGTGGAACTTCTGTCTAAGAGCACCAATCCCACTATCAAGGATTATTTTGGCCTGCCCTAGGAATGAAATGGTGAGATGGTCATGGTAGAACTGTTCTGGCAAAAATGAACCTCATTGGTTTTAAACTCGGATGAAAAATAGATAAGGGGCATTCTATATTGGGAGTTTTCATACTGGAGTCAGGAGGGGTTTCCCCCTTTCATTCCTCTGGTATATCAGAGGTAGTTAACTGGTGCTGTAGAGTGTGTGAATGGCTGCAGTGACACAATCCAACAGTATGAGTGGTCATTTTGGGCCCTGAACAGCATATGAACATAGCAAGGGGTCTTATACAGAGCGAGACTACTGGTCTATCTAGTCCAGTGCTGTGTACTGTGAATGGAAGCACCTCTCCAAGGTCTCGGGGGGGGGGGGGAAGAGACATCTTTCTCATGACTGATTGACTTCTGCAGTGAGATGGTTGAAGTGGTGTTAGGATGGGCTGCACCACTTCCAACTGCAGATGGGAGACTCCATTGTTGACTGTTCTTCTGTATGAAGACAACAAACACATTTGACTATAGCAAAAGCTTTTGTGAACTAGACCTCACTTTGTCAGAGGCATAAAACTTTGGCTTGAACATTCTTTGCAAGTAGAAAATGAGGACATCAGGAAGAGAGAACTGTTTTCACCCAACACACACTCTCTCTCTCTCTCTCTCTGTGCTGTGCTAGTTTTCTATTTGCAGGGCGTTTTTTAATTGTGTGGAAACACTCTAGTGGTATCTTCCACCTGTAGCCCAAAGTAGTACAGTCCATCCTGCCAACACATTCTGCTGCATATGTGAACCCACCCCTGCCCAAACTTATTTTCAATGGATTCCTTGTTGCGCAGACTTCTGTGTCTCAGAGCAGCTTTGCCTCTAGTCTACTAAGTCGTAATGCGGGTAGCAGTGCAGCAAAGTCTAGAAGCGCAGGGCCTACATGTGGTCTTGTTCCTCTCCAGGCATAAGGTATACTCCTGTTGCCTGAGTGGTACCCATACCACAGGTTAGGCACCCATGGGTTAAATAAGCAGTAGCACAAATAAGAATGTTAATTGCAACGATGCATCATCCTTTCTCCTATTTGTCAAACCTTTCGACAAATTGGCTGCAGATTCATCTATCACATTCACCAGAAGCATAAATTGGGCTTAACCAAACAGAAGGAGGTGAGGGCTCAGACGATGGAGTTTTACTTCTTAAAAAGAACTAAGATGATAAACTTTCTCTCTTTCGGGCTAGAAGCCAGCAGAGTGTGACTTTATATAAGCAGGTGCAAATGTGAGATGAGAGAGCCTTTTGTTCTAACTCCACTCACGTATAGCAGGTTACCCAATTAATTACCATGTGATTTTTGTATTAAGAATGAAGGAGAAGGGTCATGTCTTGCTTGGGAACCACCCCACTCTGGGGACCCCAAATGATTCAACCCAACTTCTCCTTGTAGGAGCAAGTTTGTTCCCTTTTAAATGCCTGCTTCGACTGAAAAACACCTCTTCCCTCTCAAATAGCCACAAAGCTGTGTGTAAAAACAAAAGCTGAACTCCTCTGGACAATTAACCAAAATTTATTGCTTTACAGCATCCTTATCTCTAACACGTAAATTATCCCAGAACAGAAACAAGTCTATCTCCCAAAAGTCTCCCTCCAAACCAGGCTCTTTCAGCTGGTGGTCCAGGCAGGCAGCAGGCTCCAGCTTCTTCCTTTCCCGTCGGCTCAGCGTTCTCTGGTCCAAGGTCACCAGTCCTTCGGCTTCACAGAGTGTGTCCAGCTGTCCTCCTGGTCGTAGCTCCTTTCTTTGGTCGGCTTGGCAGCAGCGTCCCGCCGTCCCTCAGAAATCGGGCAGCGTATCCCCGTGGCGAGCTGGCAAGGCTCCTTCCTGCTCCTACTGCTGCTGCTTTTATACTCGTAAGTTCCAATTAGTGCAAATTGGGTGCAGCTGCGAGCCACACCCATTGCACTCAAAGTCCCAGTTTCTTCAAACTTAGTAGCAACACCTGTGGGCCACGCCCAATTGCTTTCAGGTGTGCTTCCACCCACACAGTCCTGGGTGTTGACCCCTTGCTGCCCAGTCCTGTCAAAGTCCTGTCAAAGTCCAAGTCTTCATCTGTTAACTCCTTGCTACCTGGATCTGTCAACAAGGGTCCACTGCTGACACCACACTTGGCTCCTGCCAGTCTGCTGGATCTTCTTCCACTACAATCCACCCCTTGGTGTCACGGTGGTTGCCCTTGGTGGCCTTCCATCTTCCCTTGTCCAATGGCGTAGGAGTAGGTTTCCTTCCCTCTGGGCGACTTGGTTGACTTTATCCCTCAAAGAAAAAAAATAATAACACGTTAAGCCTGCACATGTCTTAATTTCTTCATTTCAATTTCCCTGCATTTAGTCAAACAGGGGAGTCCATCCCCGTCACCAACACCAAATATGTCTCACAGTTCCAGGCCGCCCCTAGGAGACCACCCCTAGGAGCTAAACCTGTTACACTAGTCTCTGTGTCCTTATCATTTCCTTGTTACTTCCCTATGTTGCCTGTGTTATCTCTCTTTCCTGCCTACCAACTCTGTTGTAAGCAAAAGACCAGATTCACACAAGACAACTGGCATCTGCTTCTGCGGGCTGCCACTACCCGCTGGCGTGCAATTTTTGTCCCCGGTCTGCCGCTCCCCAGACTTCTCTAATCCCTGTATTGTCTCCAATATTCTCCCATTCGCCAACTGCCTGCATGGCAGTCAGTACGAACCATGGCCGAGATCCTGCATGCTACCTGCATAATCCCATCTGCCCAATATACTGTTAAAGGGGTATAAGGGCGTGGGTCTCCAGGGACAGGCATTCTCATTGGCCTCAACACTGGAGACCTCCTTCCTCTCTTTTCCCTTTGGTCGAGGTAACTCCCCTCCCAGCATAATGAGATCCTCCTCGTTAGGAGCTGGTAGCTGTTCCTCTCCTTTGCCTATCTCTGCAGGGGAGTCTATAGGCATTGTCTGTCTCACCTGAGACCTCTTCTTCCCATCATCACACTTCTCCTCCCAGAGCGTATACAGCTCTGGTGTGGGGATCCCATCTATCTTCTCCTTAGGGACCCCTTTTTCTAAGAGGTCTGCCCACAACTTCCACCTGGGCACCCTCTGCTTAGACTTGGGAGGCTCCTGCTTGCCATTCCCATTCCCTTTCTTAGGGCTTTTCCCTGCAGGCACTTTCCATTCTGCCTTAGAAAAGCTCTTCTCCTCCTGCACTCTCCTAGCTTTGGCCCTGGGGGTGCTCTCTCCAGGCATGTACTCTAGTTGCCCTAGCAACATGACTACATGCCCTACCGCACTTCCCTGGGCAGGTCCCAACAAAGCTACTACTGCCCCCTTTAAATGGGGTGGTGCTCCCTTTACCAGCCTGGTCCTCATTCCCCCGGTGAAAATCATATCATCGGGTCCTGTGAAGCCAACTGTATATATGCCTGTTTGAATAGCCATCATTCTTAGCTGCTCCATGGCCTCAGTTATCATATGCCAGCCCGGCAAACGTTCCTCCCAATCCATGGGAGACCGATATTTGGCCCCCACTGCCATATAAATCCAGGGAGATAACGAGGTTGGCTGTCCTTGCGCACCTCACAGATACCCATTATGTATGGCATCCCTGGATAGAGACCCCAAGGCCTGCAACTCTTCTATACTTAGAAAGAGATTGTCAGTGCCACGGTCATACAGGCGGAGTAGCCAGGCACTCAATGGCTCCGTGGGTTTCTGCCTCATATCTCGGGCTATATCTGCTAGTTCCTGCGCAGTATAGTCCCGCACTGTCCTAATTGTTTGTGCAGGTGCCCCTACTGGCCCTTTTGCTTTATTGGTGATAAGTGGGCGTGCCTGTTTCACCGGCTGCACCAGTCCATCACCCATGCCTTCCTCCTCGGCCTGAACACAAGCTTCTACTGACCCATGGCAGAGGTTACCGCCAGCAGCTTGAAAAGCGCTCATTTGGTCCTTTGCCATAAATTTCCCCTCAGTGGTCGTATCCTCCCGTGGCTTTAGTTGCGACCCCTGCTTCAGTTTAGCTAGACGAGCTGCCAAAATGTCATTTAGGCTGTTCATTACCTCAGCCTTTCTTTGGGCGTTTCCCAGAGCTTCAACATATCCACTGTTTTTCTCTTTCAGGAGGAAAATTAATTTATATAACTTGCCATTTTCCTCCCTCAGAGATTGGAACTCCTGCTTCAAAGCATCTATCCCAGTGTCTTCCCTCCCTAACACTCTCAATCTTCTCAGGGAACAGAAAACACGTTTGCCAAACCCCCATGTGTATATAAACAACATAAAAAGGCTCCAGCCCATACCCAGAATACTCCAAACTCGCCACAATACAGTGGAGGCATCTGACTCCCTTGCTACAAGGTCCATAATTTCCCACATCCAAGAGGAGTTCTTTTTTTTTTCCACACAGCTATCCCTTTTGAGGTGCTAATCGCCTTGGGCTTCGTAACCCCACTCCTGGTACCAATTGTCTTGCTTGGGAATCACCCCACTCTGGGGACCCCAAATGATTCAACCCAACTTCTCCTTGTAGGAGCAAGTTTGTTCCCTTTTAAATGCCTGCTTCGACTGAAAAACACCTCTTCCCTCTCAAATAGCCACAAAGCTGTGTGTAAAAACAAAAGCTGAACTCCTCTGAACAATTAACCAAAATTTATTGCTTTACAACATCCTTATCTCTAACACGTAAATTATCCCAGAACAGAAACAAGTCTATCTCCCAAAAGTCTCCCTCCAAACCAGGCTCTTTCAGCTGGTGGTCCAGGCAGGCAGCAGGCTCCGGCTTCTTCCTTTCCCGTCGGCTCAGCGTTCTCTGGTGTCTGGTCCAAGGTCACCAGTCCTTCAGCTTCGCAGAGTGTGTCCAGCTGTCCTCCTGGTCGTAGCTCCTTTCTTTGGTCGGCTTGGCAGCAGCATCCCGTCGTTCCTCAGAAATCGGGCAGCGTATCCCCCTAGCAAGGCTCCTTCCTGCTCCTACTGCTGCTGCTTTTATACTCGTAAGTTCCAATTAGTGCAAATTGGGTGCAGCTGCGAGCCACACCCATTGCACTCAAAGTCCCAGTTTCTTCAAACTTAGTAGCAACACCTGTGGGCCACGCCCAATTGCTTTCAGGTGTGTTTCCACCCACACAGTCCTGGGTGTTGACCCCTTGCTGCCCAGTCCTGTCAAAGTCCTGTCAAAGTCCAAGTCTTCATCTGTTAACTCCTTGCTACCTGGATCTGTCAACAAGGGTCCACTGCTGACACCACACTTGGCTCCTGCCAGTCTGCTGGATCTTCTTCCACTACAGATCATTCCAGCATTGTGAAATGGGCTGCTGACATTCACCCATTTTCTTATTGCATTTGTCTCCAGAATTCAAGATGTTCAAAGCATATAATGTTTTTTTCCCTTTTTAAATCCATGCAACAATACCTTATAGTATAATCAAGGGTGAGAAATGGTGATTGGCTGAGCAGAGATTTGAATCCAGATCTTTACAGTCCATGTCCAAAACTCTAGCCACTATGCAACATTGGTCCTCCTATAACCTGAGTGCTATAATTTTAGGTCCCATAAATGCAAAACTGTTGTAATGCCCACTATAGAGCACTATAGACAACTATAGAGCACATTGCATTTTATAGAGCACATTGCAAATAGTGACTTTTTTTGTTTCCGAGTTTTACTAGAGAATAATTTGAAAGAGGTCTGCCAAAATCCCTGCCCTAAATGTTTAACCAAGCCTGTAACACTTGTGCAAAAATATAAGGTGTGTCAGGGCCCTGGGGGAAACGCTGGAGTGTCACCCAAAATGACCTCACGTGTCATCTGTGACACGTGTGTCATAGGTTCGCCATCACGGTACTAGTACCACTGGTTGAGAACCCTGTTCTAGTTGTCTCTTGTTTTTTAAACTGTCTTAAAAACTTTTGTCCCCTGCTTTAGGCATTTTTAATAGAAAATATATTTATATATTTGTATTAAATAAATAACACCATGTTAATGAGCTGTAACTGGTCCTGATCATAGTTACTAGCATTGGCATGCTAATATCACTACGCATGGTCACATATCGCCTTCCAGCATTTCACGGATGAAAATAGGAACACTGTTGTTGACTTGTCGTTCCTGCATTCTCACACCAAGGATTGCTTCCTGAGGGCCCCTGCTGGTGTCATACATTGCTGAAGGCACTTCTCCACATGCTGTATGATGTATTAATTTACTCTCTCCTGCACAGATTTAAATACAAGGGTTTCATTAAAGATATATTAAAAAGCATAATCATCCTATGATGCATTATCATCAACTCAAAATGAAACTCCTTCCTAAGGAGGGAGGGGTGGGGTGTCATTATGCTGAGTTTTGGAGGTGCTCCGAACATCTTCCAAGCCCACTGAGACAGCAGGGACCCTTCTTTCCAGCTCCAAGCTTGGGAGGGGGCAGGAGCTGATCTCTATTCCACAGACAGTGCAAACCTGGGGATCTTTTGAACGGCGGAGCACGTACTCCGCCATTTGAAAGTGTCACAAACGTGCCGTAAAGCATGTTTGCGACTACTTGGGAATAAGGGAGGCCGGCGCAAGGCTGGCCTCTCTCACTCCGTCGCCGGACCGGGCAAGTGGAGGAAGGTAAGCGCTCCCCCAGTGACTGCATGGGGGGGGGGTCCGGCAGGCGAGGGAGGGGGCGGGGAATGGTGCCCGCCATATCCCCGTCCCCGCCGGGCAGCTAGGCCGTTACATGGCCTCCTCCGACTTCCGCCAGCTATTTAGCTGGCGGAAATCCGAGGAAGCCCATCGGGCCAGCCCCGGTTTACACCCGGGGAAGGGGATGAACATCCCCTTCCCCGAGTAGACCTCCAACCGACTGCATGGCGGGCACCCGACAGCATGGGATCCAGAGGGTGACCCTGGGCCACTGGCCAGATCCTTACACAGGATTGTGCCCTGAGTCTCAGAGAGTGTCCACTCTTGGAAGGTTAGAGCCCACTGACAACCAGTAAGGCAGAAGGTTCAGTAAGGGGTATGGTGTGGAGAACAACACCTTGGATCCATAGTCAGAATTGCAAATGAAGATCAGAATTCATAATTCACCCATAGGTAACAACAAAGATGTCTTTTTGCCATTCTGATTAGAGTAAAGCAAGATGGTTTGGCCAGCTTTGTTGAGCATAAGAGCAAAGACCATGTGGTGTTCCCATTTGAAGCAGGGATGTTGCTGAGACTTACATTTACTTGCTTGAAAATATGAGTTTCAGGAATTGAAATGTTGATATCAAATGTTAGGTGAGCATTACGACCCCTGAATTCTTCTCTGGCTCCAATTTTAATTTCAGCTGGAGAAGAATAACACTTCTTCCATCTTTGCAGCCAGCCCGCCAGCCCAATACTCCATATACCTACCCATAATCCTCAAAGGTTTCTTCCCTCTCACTCCTGGGAAATGTTGTTTTCTGAAGGGCCAGTGCAATGTCAGTCAATCAGACTTGGGTTGGCTCAGAAACTGAATCTTAGGTTGAGAGAAAAGCCAAACTAATTCTCAATTTTATAGAAAATAGTTTGATTTATTCCAAGCCAGTCTGATTCAAACTTGGGAGAGCTCACTCATCATTAACTTTAAGATCTTGAGGGCTTTGTTCAGCTTCTTCCAATTTCCTCAGTTTATCCCTCTCCGCCACTGGTCTTAGGACCACAGCTACAGCTGCATCTTGCACACTCTCTGGAGCCAACCATACTTTTGACTCATGTCCCTTCTTCCCTTTCCTGCTCTTTTCCCATTTGCTAATGTTCACCAGCACAAAGAGTTTCTTCCCCTTGGCTTTTTATGTTACATAATATGAGACTCAGTCACGATAGGGTCCTTTGTTTGTATGCTTAATGAGTCCTCTTCATTCTGCCCTCCACATTAGAAGCTTTGAAAGTCTACAAACTGCCTGCAAACCTTCCAGAAATGAGATAATAAAGAGAACATTGATGCTAGAACTTGTTAAGACAAATGAGTTTTTGCAGAATGATTTATGCTGATGAATTCATGTTAAGGATCCAGTAATCATTCTGGTGCTGGCAATGTCCATTAGCAATTTTATTCACGAAGGATGTTAAATAGAAGGCTGATGGTGCTCGGTTTTCTCCCTCAGAAGGCTGGGTTAATTAAAACAAGAGTAACACAACAACAGGATACTGGGAATACAGACTTCAAGGTGGTGTGATTGATCACTCTTCAGTTATCAGATTTGGTGCAGTTCCAGGTAAGTACCTTGTCAGTAGCTACAAAACTACATGAGAAGTTGAGCTAATTTTGTGGCAGGTCATTTTGGAAAGCAAACTTTTTGTATCCTTTGTCTAGATGGGACTCTGCTTTCTGAATAGGTTGCATTTCAAATCCATGAAAGATAGACATTTTATAGAACACAGAGAACTGAGATTTTAAAATAGTTGAATTCTTCCCACCAAGTACTATATCAGATTTCACGTGTGAGGCACCTTCAGGCCTGGATGGGACTTTTCAACTGCCCAGAACTTCAGTAGGTAGGTATGTGATGCCCATAGCCTCTTTTGCAACCATATGCCACTCTATCCTTGTGGGCTGCAGCTGGTCCTTCTTTTACAGCAACCCCCCTCCCAACTATATGCGGCTGGCCTAAAGGGTTGGCTGCTGTATCCAGGAGCACCTTGGAAGAAGGGGACGTTTGTCCTCTTCCCCGGGTGTAACCCAGCCGGGGGCCTACGGGCCTCCTCGGATGTATACCAGTTCCTGGCGTACATTTGGGAAGGCCGTGTAAGGCTGACCTGGACTGGGAACGGGCATAGGATATCAGTGGAGTGCGCCGCCAATATCCCTGCCCCCTCCCAGCCCAGGTTGGCCAATGGCCCCCCTCCCTCGCCATCCCGTCTCACCTGTCCCCGCCCCTGCGCCAAGCGACCTAGGCCTTACCTGGGTCTTCCAGCACAGGTTTGGTCTGCCAAGGGGTGTAAGCAGTGCCAGCCTCAGCGCCAGCGCCACTTACACCCAAGTCGCAGCAAATGTGTTTTATGGCACGTTTGCGATGGTTTAGAGCAGCAGAGCACACGCTCAACCACTCTAAACTTAGTGAGGATTGTGCCGTAAGTTACCTTGCTGAATGTGCTTTCCTTCCCCACCCTTTCTGCTTTGCCTAAAAATTAGTAGGCTAAAATTGCGTGACAGGGTCCTTCTGAAAGTAAAACTGGGAAAAGGGCCATGACTCCATGGTGGTAGTGCATATGCCTGGTGTAACGAAGGTCTCTGGTTCATGTCCTACCATCTCTAGTTATAAGGACCTTCAGTATCAATGCTGGCAATTTAGCACTGAGAGGCTAAATTGATGTTACCCTATATGCTATGCTGCAAATTCCAGCATTGTGGAGTGATTTTCAGTGAGGAAAGCAATGCAGTTTCATCCTCCTGCAGTCCTAATTCACATCAGGGACTTGCAGCTGGGGAATTCCAAGCATGAGATTCAGCCACATATATATAGTAGCATCTAGTTTGGCCCTGAGACATGGAGAATCACTACCAGTTGGAATAGATAAGACTAGTCTAGAGGGATCAGCTGTTGAAGTATGTACTGTATAAAACAGTTTCATATGTTCATCTCTATCATTCTAGATGAGAAGGTTCTCATTTTTTAATATTTCCCCTCACTTCACACACATCAGGGAGAAGATTTTTTTTAATGTGCTACAGCTACGCCAAGGGATTCAAAGGATAGTTGGAAACAATTCCATTGAAATGTTAACTGCAGAGACATGATTCTGCTATTAAGGGAATTGTGTTTGGTGCCAATTTTTTGGGGAGGGGGGAATAATTTTATTTTATTTTATCTAACCTTTTTCACAGTTACTCCCCAGTTTTATTTTTAAGTTATGTGTTATTGGATAGATTAGACTTCATCCTCAATTATTTGTTTCTCCTGTGTCAATAAGCAGTTGTCATCCCAAATCTTCCTTTTATTGAAGATTGTGTGACGACCATCTAATACAATAACTCATATTAAGGAATGATTGTTCCCTTATTGCATGCAGTTGTCTGCTTCCAGCAGGGAAGATGCTTAAATGATAGGGTCTGATTTCTGGATGATGCTAAAGCAAACAGGCTGTGTCGGTTTTCATGACAGCCGCTCAGATTAAACAGTATGCGCTGAACAGTGTGTAGTGGCCTGCAGCTGTGACGCTTCAGGCTATGCTCATGTCTTATCCCACAAGCTGAGACAGGCAGCCCTGGTCAGTAGCTGGCTGTGAGACCTCTGAAATGAAAAACTGTGTTCATAGGTGTCGTTCAATAGGTGGCACCTTCCTCATATGATCAGTGGTAGTGCACATGCTTTACATGCCGAATGACTCAGATCCAATTCCTGGTATTTCCAGTAGGGCTGGGAAAAGACCTATTTCTCAGAGGTGTAGTTAGCCTTGGTTGCACCCACCCCATGACATCGCTAGCCCCGCCCTGCCCCCACTAGCGACGTCACTCCAGCGGAATTACAGCCGCAACCACGCCCCCGTGGGAAAGATGGCACCAAAGGCTACTGACGGCCCAGGCAGGCCGGTGGGCCAATCCTTCCTGCCATCACAAACCATGCAACCGTTTTTTGGCCGCTAATGCGGCACCTTGTGCACCCCCTGCATGCTACCCAGAGGCGGGCTGCCCCTCTGCCCCATCTCTGCCTCTGTCTCTGTTCTCTCTGAAACCCTGGAGAACAGTCACTAGAGAAGTACAATTTATGGGTTTTCCAGCCATGTATTTAAAATTGAAGAAATACAGATGAATGGTACAGAAACTTGCCAGAAGAAAATCCTTTGCGCGTTCGCAATCGCTGTGCAGAACGAAGCAGCCGATTGCGTCCTCAGGACTATCCAACACTGACAAGCAGTATTTCAAAGCTTGCTGATGTTTCGTTCCTCACTCGGAACCTTATCAAAACAGTGAACAAACACGGCGACAAGCCGGTAGCTGTTAATGCTTTCAAAACTATGTTAGAAACGATGTTCTTCGAAAGCATTAACAGCTACCGGCTTGTCGCCGTGTTTGTTCACTGTTTTGATAAGGTTCCGAGTGAGGAACGAAACGTCAGCAAGCTTTGAAATACTGCTTGTCAGTGTTGGATAGTCCTGAGGACGCAATCGGCTGCTTCGTTCTGCACAGCGATTGCGAACGCGCAAAGGATTTTCTTCTGGCAAGTTTCTGTACCATTCATCTGTATTTCTTCAATTTTAAATACATGGCTGGAAAACCCATAAATTGTACTTCTCTAGTGACTGTAACAAGCCATGAAAATCTCCATTCTACCCTGGAGAACCACTGCCAGCTATTTTAGACAATACTGAGCTAGATGGACTGATTCAGTATGAGACGGCTTAATAGGTGTTCATGTGTGAGTGTCTACCAAAGACAGGACCACGTGATGTTTTCCAGGTATAGAACTCCCTCCCCTGACACATTCACCTGGTAGTGGCACTCCTGTCATTCATGTGCCAGCAGGGCTTCCTTGCTCATGAAGCTGGGGAAAGCAGAAGGGCGCAGATCCCGTTCCTGGTATTTCCAGATAGGACTGGAAAACGTTATGGCCAAATAACCGGAAAAGGAAAATACTGTACAACTGTTACTGATTTGTTGGGTGACATGTACTGTTCTATATTAAAATAAACAAAGTTCATGGGGGTGACACCATGAATCACTGCACCGGGTGACACCAACCCTAGTGGCATCATTGGGGTGATGCGATGAGCTCTCGCACTGGGGTGACGCAAATCCTCGTGATGCCTCTGGTTTTGAGTGACAGACTGGAGTAGTGGTGAACCAGAGGGGGACAGTGCTCTGATTAATAATTCAGTTCCCTTCTCCATGCATACATTAAAAGTGAGCCGCACACTTCCCGTCAAGCTCCCCTGCACTCCTTCTTGGGAGCTGGCCAGTTATGATCCTTTAAATGGCATAGCTAGAGAGCTCCAAAATATCTCATTTTGCATCCTTTTATTTGCGTCTTCAACAACCAGGCTTTTGACACTTTTTCTTCTTGGTGTGAAAGCAATTCTGTAAGAGAGAGATGCCACCTCTGCCCTGTGGGAAGTGAAATGATGTCATGTCCCAGTTCAGAACTGTTGCAGATGTGTTTGTTTTCACTTGTGAAGTGTGCAAGCAGAAATAGTGTTTCCCTGCTGGCTGAGTTGGTGGTATTTCTTTATTAGTACTTAGCCCTGTGTAGGCAACTAGGATCTGAGTACAATCAGCATATGTGGAAGGAAGCAAAATAATGTCTACTTGTCTGACCCCTCACTCCACATGTTGATTGTACCTTGTGTACACCTCTGCCCGTACACTCTGTACTCTGTATTTGTTGCGCTGGTTGTACCCGAATTTTAGCTGTCTGCACAGGGCTACCGAGGACGGGTGTATATGTCTAAAATCAGTAGGAGAAAGGGGACCGGTAAACAGAGCAGTGCCAGCTGCATCTACCTGTAGTTCAGTTCCTACCTATTCAGCTTTCCAGCACTGATGCAGCCGCAATGCAGCCCCAAGGTAAGGGAACAAATGTCACTTACCATGAGGAGGCCTTTGTGACTGCCCACCCACCACCACAGGATGCAGTGCATGCATTAACCCTGGCACAGTTGGCATGGCTGCATCAGCGTTGGAAAGTTGGATAGGATTGGGCCCTTAGGGTGAAATTACACACTTTCCTGGGAATAAACCTCATGGAACTCAGTGAGGCTTGCTTCTGAGTAGGTATGCACAGGATTGCACTGTTACAGTGTGTGTGTGTGTGTGTGTGTGTGTGTGTGTGTGTGTGTGTGTGTGTGTGTGTGTGTGTGTGTGTGTGAAAACTCTTGAAAAATTTCTGCTTGTCTTATTGAAATGCTTCTGACTCCTTTCTAAACTTGATTTTGTCTGTATACCGCTTTGTGAATTTTTTGTTGAGAAGCAGTATATAAATGTTAATAATAATAATAATAATAATAGAATAGAATTAGAGCGAAAACTTTCATGGCCAGAGATAATTTTCCAAGATAAAGGGTTTATGGGTCTAATAGCCATGTTTATAGTTAAAGCCAAAAGTTAAAGCTCAATTTGACAAATGAACTCCAGCTTTTCTTTGTTCCGGTGCTTAATTACCTGAAGTTTTGAAGTTTTCTTGTGTTAAATACTATCGTGGGGTTGGATCATGGCATGATTTTCACAGTTATGCTGTTTTTTCTCCTAGAAAAAGTCCTGAGACCAAGGACGAAACGTTGGAATGATACTGCCTGTAATTTTAAACTATTTATCCAGTGTTACTAATTTGACATCTTCCTGTAGCCTGGATAATCTGTGTTTTAACTTGTTTTTAATTGCAATTTTGGCTTTAACTATAAACATGGCTATTAGACCCATAAACCCTTTATCTTGGAAAATAATAATAAACTCCACAGATGTTGAACTTGAGGAGGAACCTCCAGATTTGCTTTGAATTTTGCTATAAAAATAACTTTGGTGTCAACTCAAATACTGACTTATAAGACTTGGATCTTCCCACGCATAGCATTTTAAAAAGTGTAACCTAAGAGTTGTATGAATGCCATTAACGAGTGTTTGAAACATGCGCATCCTAGAAGTCCATGTGTCCAGGAGCTGGGGTCGGCTGCCTCTCCCTGCGGAGAATGAAACAGATTGGCAGCAGATTTAGGACAGACAGAAGGAAGTGCTTCCTCACTCAGCAGCACAGAATTAATCTATGGAATTTGTTACCCTGAAATGTGGTGATGGCCACTAGCTTAAATGAGTGTAAAAGGAGGTTAGACAAATTCACGGAGGACAAGTCTGTCAGTGGCTATTACGGCCCAATTCTAATGGAATGCCGGCGTATATTGCTTTACAGTCATCACAAACGCAACCTGGCCGTCACAAACGGTGAGCGGTGGGGTCCATGCGAAGATGGATGCCGGACCCCTGTTGGTGCAGGTAAGCCGGCTCAAGGGGTTGGAGGGAGTCGGGGAGGGGGTTGAACGGGTTCAGTGATGGCGGTGCATGCTGAATCCTAACCCCCTTCCCAGACCTGATCCACCTTCATGGGTCAATTTGAACTTGCGCCAGCAATCAAGCTGGCATGGGTTCGAGTTGACCCATGGCGGCTGCTGGGGGTTACTCCGGAGTAAAGGAACTAATGTTCCCTTACCCCAAGGAGGCCTCCAGTGGCTAAAAATCCCTTGCGGGATACAACGGAGGCAGCACCTGTTCCGTTGTATCGCCACATGGGGATTTAGTTAGGATTGGGCTGCCCATCATGATGGCTATATGCTACCTTCAGATTCAGAGGCAGTATATCTCTGAAAATCAGTTGCAGGGGGGAAATGGCAGGAGAGGGTTATGTGGACATCCCAGTGGCATCTACTTGTCCGCTGCAGAATGAAGAACTGTTGGTGTGTAATGTGTGAAGCTGATAGGAACCTGAAGCTGTGCAACAAAATGAATTTGTATAGATTCAGCATTCCAGTTCTTTGTCTAATGGCAGTTCTTCCTCTTGTACTCTGCTTTCATTGGACCGGAGACTCCAATCCTCAAGATCACCCTTTGTCCAGTATGTGTGGTTTGAGGCTGAATAGCAGAACTAGTGATGGAAACATTGTGTGAAGCAATGTTTAGTTTCTCTGCGCTGTTTGTTGTGGGATGAAGCACCCTCTCAAGTGCCTGTTTCTGAGACGCTGCTGCTAAGATTGGCTGTTGCTGTCACTTGTCTTCCTTAAACTACACTATTTTTTCCTCTCCTCCTCTCCCATCTGCTGTTGTATTCATGACAATCACTTGGTGCAAGGTATAATTTTCTTGCCTGCTTGGGGTATATTGTGACAGCATGGCTTTGTTTTCTACCAGACTCAATGAGATGTTCTCTTTTTTGTGTGTTTCATTATGCTTTCTGCTCTTCTGAGGACAGATTCAATGGAGGCAGGTGACGTGTGGAAATCCACTGGATCATTGGATTTGATGTATTGTGTGTGTGTGTGTGTGTGTGTGTGTGTGTGTCTAGCTTACCCTTCTTGAGGATACAATGAGGTTAACATTCAAAATCAATATTCAGGGCAGCATACGCATCACATGCCTAATTGTTGGAGTTCATGGTTCTGAGGAGGCAATTGTAGTCAGGGAACATACCTACATACCCTGATTCATTTCATTCCCTTCTTGGCAGAAAGTTCTAGTCCAATCCAATAGCAGTGCACAACTAAGGGAGGTCATTAACAACAGGCAGTGTTCACAATAAAGCGTAGCCCAGCCAAGAGCATGGAGTAAACTGATGTGGGTGCAATCAACCCATGGCCAACAGATGAAAGAGCAATAATTTGGTATTTATTAGCATGGGCAAATGCTATTTTGGAATTAGATACTATATATACAGAATTTTAGGACTGGTTTGCACATCCTGGCTGTTGGGAAAAGGGCTTTGGGTGTAAATTAAGCAGAGTTATGCAGCAGAAGATCCTTTTTCCGATCACTCCCCACTAGCTCCCACTAGGTTGCTGCAAACAGTAAATGGGTTTTAAAAGAAAACACTTAGTTTCAAAGATGTACATCACTGTTGGTAATACATGTCCTAGACTAGTGTTTCTCAAACTGTGGGTCGAGATCCACTTGGTGGGTCACGACCTGATTTCTGGTGGGTCACGCAGATCCTCCAATGAAAACACAGGTGATGGAAAGATCAGAGAAGTAATTGCCTCAAACCCTGGGCTGGTTGCCTCAAACCCTGGGCTGTTCAAAAATCTAATTGCCTTTCAAAGCGCTGAGCTCCTGCAGTTTGCAAAATAGCTGCTAATTGCCCTGTAAACAGCTGAGCTCCTGCAGTTTGCAAGCTTGTGTAACAGTAAATATAGGGAGATAAATGTTTGATCATCTTTTTTCTGGTGTTTTTTTTTCCAACTCCATCAATGACAGGTAGTGAAGGCAGGTGAAGGCTGGGTCACATAACTAAGCCCCTCAAGCCTTGAGGCTATTCATTAGGGTTGTTGTTGTTGTTTTGCAAATAAATAAATAAAATATTACATGTAAATAAATACATATATTATTTATTTCTAGATCACTTCTTTTAAAAGTCTCGTAAAGCTAGGTGGGTCCTGATAGACTAGAGCGTGATATTAAAAAGTGGGTCCCTGTGCTAAAAGGTTTGTAACAAGGAACCCTAAAGCTATCCCCCTTTGTGTGGGTGCGACAGCTTCTGGCACGGTCGACCATGCAGTTGGCAGAGTTCATTTAGGGAGCTCTTGTGCATTGGGAGGTCAAGAGAGAGAAAGAGAGGAAGTCTCCAAGTCATGGACAATACATTGCCCCCCAGTGTCCTGCAGATGGCGCTGTACCCATTTCCTAACACTAGCCACTGTCACAACTTCATTTTTTGTTATGTATCTGTGAATCCAGGAGAGTACCAGAGTATGCCCATACTACAAACTGATAATGGTTTTATTCCAGATTTATCTTGGAAATGCTGACTTCCCTTTGGGGTTTTGCACATTTATTCTGGGCCTGAGATTGCAGGAACTGGTTTGGATTAAAATGAGAGGTACAGCGATATGAAATGCCATAGGCTTTAAATTAAAGTCTGTTTAGAGACAGGGGGTGGTAGTGTTCCTTCCTTTGTATAATCTCCTCTTGAAATTGACTTTGGTGTTCAGTTTCCCTAGCATGCAACTGCTTCCCTTTTATGCCACTAATAGGCCTCTCAGCCTATTAACTTTTCAGTCAATTCACCATTCGCTGTTGATTAACAATTAATTAACTTTGAGTTTCCCCTTCACTTAGCTGCTCCCTCTTTGGGCCACTTTAACTTTCTCGAATAAGTCCATCTGCCTACTAACATTAACACTTAACAATTAATTGCTTTAATAAAACTGTTATTCGTTCCTTTGGATTTTTACCTTGCTGTGCCCCGAAGGCTCAGTGAGCTTTGAAGTTATTTAATGGAAATAATTATTCTTGGGTAACTCTGTGAACTTCTAGTGAGTAGTGAACTCCACCAATTCTTGTCTAGTCAACGTATTGCCATGATGATCTTTATTTAGTGGTACCGTACTCTCTGGAGATGAACCAGAAGTGAGCCTAGAGTCTCTAATTAGTCAGGGGCTCTTTTTCCCCCCTCACTTTGAACCTGTTTCCTTCAGCTTTTGTTTCACTCTAGAGCTGGGTAAACAAGTACATTAAAAGGTTAGTATCTGAGGATAGCTGCAATAGTAGAAATATAGGTAGCTCTCAATTTACGCAGGGTTCCTGGAAAATCGCACATACAGTATATCAAAACACGTAAATGAAAACCTCAGAATGGCCCGCAGAAGCATCCAGAAGCAACTTCCGGTGAAACTGGAAGTTGCGTTCACAAACCAGAAGTTGCTTCGTTCTGGACACTTCTGCAGGCCACTCTGAGGCCTGTGGAGGTCAATAGAGTGGATTGCGGGCCTCCAGAGGCTCCGGCTGATTCTGATCTATCCTTGTGCTCAGCATTTGCTCCATGTGCTCTATAATGGAGCCTCTAGCACAGTGGTTCTCCCCGCAAAGAAGGGAGTCTTTGAGGGGGTGGGGAAAGCAGCGGCAGTAATCTCGGGGATCGAGCCACTGCTGGGGGGAAAGTGTCCTTCCTTACCTCACCGAGGGTCCTGCTAACTTCCGGAGGGTGCGGGGAGGCCTGCGGACCCTTCTGCGGGCCTCCCCAAGCTTTAGATCACCGCTCTGTGGTGATTATGACTACTTCCAGTTTTGTCCGAAAACCAGAAGTGGCAGTAATCGCCATGTAGCAGCAATCTAAAGCTCAGGGAGGCGTACGAAGGGGTCTGCAGGTCTCCCCACACCCTCTGGAAGTTAGCAGGACCCACGGTGAGGTAAAGAAGATCCGTGGGATCGCTGCCACCGTAGTCCCACTGTCCCCACCCCTTAATGGGCCAACAAGAAACAATGGTCATTGGTTCTCCTGGTGGGTCGCAACCCACTAGTTTGAGAACTGCTATTCCAGCATAAGATGATACGGGAGGCCAACGATGATACGGGAGGCCAAGCAAGACTTTGAGGAACGTATGGCAGGCAACATAAAAGGGAATAATAAAAGCTTCTTCAAATATGTTAGAAGCAGGAAACCTGCCAGGGAAACGGTTGGTCCGCTGGATGGTGAGGGAGAGAAAGGGGTGATAAAAGGGGACTTGGAGACTGCAGAGAAATTAAATGAGTTCTTTGCGTCTGTCTTCACGGCAGAAGACCTCGGGCAAATACCGCTGCTGGAACGGTCTCCCCTGACTAAAGAATTAAGTCAAATAGAGGTTAAAAGAGAAGACGTCTCAGACTTAATTGACAAAATTTGTTGTTGTTCAGTCGTTAAGTCGTGTCCGACCCTTCGTGATCCCATGAACCATATCCCGCCAGGCCTTCCTGTCCTCCACTATCTTCCTGAGTTCGCTCATTTTCATGTTCGTTGCATCGGTGATGCTGTCTAACCATCTCATCCTTGGCCTTCCCCTTCTCCTTTTGCCTTCAATCTTTCCCAGCATCAGAGTCTTCTCCAGAGAGTCCTCTCTTCGCATTAGGTGGCCAAAATATTTGAGTTTCAGCCTTAGTACCTGTCCTTCCAGGGAACAGTCAGGCTTGATTTCATTTAGAATTGACTGATTTGATCTCCTAGCAGTCCAAGGGACTCTCAGGAGTCTTCTCCAGCACCACAGTTCAAAAGCATCTATTCTTCGGCGCTCAGCCTTCTTTATGGTCCAACTCTTGCAACCATACATTGCTACTGGGAACACCATCGCCCTGACTATACGAACTTTTGTTGGCATGGTGATATCTCTGCTTTTTATTATGCTGTCTAAGTTTGCCATAGCTTTCCTTCCAAGGAGTAAGCGTCTTTTAATTTCATGGCTGCTGTCTCCGTCTGCAGTGATCTTGGAACCCAAAAAAGTAAAATCTGTTACTGCTTCCATTTCTGCCCCTTCTATTTGCCAGGAATTGATGGGACCAGATGCCATGATCTTAGTTTTATTAATGTTGAGTTTCAAGCCAACTTTTGCACTCTCCTCTTTCACTCTCATCAAGAGGCTCTTTAGTTCTTCTTCACTTTCTGCCATTAGGGTGGTATCGTCTGCATATCTGAGGTTGTTGATATTTCTCCCGGCAATCTTGATTCCGGCTTGTGATTCATTTAGCCCTGCATTTCTCATAATGTACTCTGCATATAAGTTAAATAAGCAGGGTGACAATATACAGCCTTGTCGTACTCCCTTCCCAATTTTGAACCAATCAGTTGTTCCATGGCCGGTTCGAACTGTTGCTTCTTGACCCACAAGAAGCAACAAATTTATTGACAAAATAAAGATCAATAAATCACCAGGCCCAGATGGCGTCCACCCAAGAGTTCTGATGGAACTCAAGAATGAAGTTGCCGACCTCTTGACCAAAATATGCAACTTGTCCCTTAAAACGGCCACTGTGCCAGAGGATTGGAGGATAGCTAATGTCACGCCAATCTTTAAAAAAGGAAGGAGGGGGGACCCGGGAAACTATAGGCCGGTCAGCCTAACCTCTGTTCCAGGGAAGATGGTGGAAAGTCTCATTAAGTATAAAATCTTAAAATACATAGAAGAACAAGCTCTGCTGAGGGAGAGTCAGCATGGCTTCTGCAAGGGGAAGTCTTGCCTCACAAACCTGTTAGAATTTTTTGAAAAGGTCAACAGGCATGTGGATGCGAGCGAACCCGTGGATATTATATATCTGGATTTTCAGAAGGCGTTTGACACGGTCCCTCATGAAAGGCTCCTGAGAAAACTCCACAGTCAGGGAATAAGAGGGCAGGTCCTCTTGTGGATTAAGAACTGGTTGAAGACCAGGAAACAGCGAGTGGGAGTCAATGGGCAATTTTCACAATGGCGAGAGGTGAAAAACGGTGTGCCCCAAGGATCGGTCTTGGGACCGGTGCTTTTCAACTTATTCATAAATGACCTGGAGTTGGGGATAGGCAGTGAGGTGGCCAAGTTTGCAGATGACACTAAACTTTTCCGGGTGGTGAAGACCAGCAGGGATTGTGAAGAGCTCCAGAAGGATCTCTCCAAACTGGGAGAATGGGCAGCAAAATGGCAGATGCGCTTCAATGTAAGTAAGTGCAAAGTGATGCACATTGGGGCAAGAAACCAAAATTTCACATATACGCTAATGGGTTCTGAGTTGTCTGTGACGGATGAAGAGAGAGATCTTGGGGTGCTGGTGGACAGGTCGATGAAAGTGTCGACCCAGTGTGCGGCGGCTGTGAAGAAGGCCAATTCCATGCTCGGGATCATTAAAAAAGGGATTGAGAATAAAACGGCCAATATCATTCTGCCTTTGTATAAATCGATGGTAAGGCCACATCTGGAGTATTGTGTCCAGTTCTGGTCACCACACCTCAAAAAGGATATAGTTGAATTGGAAAAGGTGCAGAAAAGAGCAACCAGAATGATTCGTGGGCTGGAGCACCTCCCTTATGAGGAAAGGCTACGGCGTCAGGGGCTTTTCAGTCTAGAAAAAAGGCGCCTGAGGGGGGACATGATTGAGACTTATAAAATTATGCATGGGATGGAGAGAGTGGATAGAGGGAAATTCTTCTCCCTCTCGCACAACACCAGAACCAGGGGACATGCACTAAAATTGAGTGGAGGGAGAGTTAGAACAGACAAAAGAAAATATTTCTTTACCCAGCGTGTAATTCATCTGTGGAACTCCTTGCCACAGGATGTGGTGATGGCATCTGGCCTAGATGCCTTTAAAAGGGGTTTGGACAGATTCATGGAGGAAAAGACCATCACAGGTTACAAGCCATAAGCAACCTCCTGGTTTTAGAAGTGGGTTTTCTCTGTGCCAGGTGCAAGGGAGTGGCGACTGGACACAGGTATCTTGTTGTCTTGTGTGCTCCCTGAGGCATCTGGTGGGGCCACTGTGTGACACAGGAAGCTGGACTAGATGGGCTTTTGGCCTGATCCAGCAGGGCTCTTCTTATGTTCTTATGTTCTTATGAGGTGATCTTGACACTTGCAGCTGTACCCAACTGGGCACTTTCCTTGATCTTCTTTGCACTGTCCCTAATGGTGCGCTCTCCTGTAAGCCAAGCATGTGGCCAACATCTGAGACGTGCTTCTCTCTCTGGAGCCAGTTGATCACGTCCAGCTTAATATCCATTGTTCTGGATTTTCACGCTTCTTCGCTTTGAGCTCCCTGGGCGATACGGATGGAAGCTTTCCAGACATGGTCTAGCAGTGAAAAACCCACCAAATGTCCTACATGTCTCTTTGCTGGCTAAGTATGTGGAAGCGCAGGATGCTTAATCATGCTATTTCAAAAATGAGCCCACACAAATTGCACTTCTGGTATTAATTTCTAGATCTCATTATTTCAAAAATGAGCAAATTAAGACTGTGCAAACAGAGAGCTACCAGTACCCTGAATAGCTGCATAGCTAGCAATGCAGGAGAGTGTGTTTAAAAGGTGCCTGGATGTATGACTGCGTTTAATGTGATTTTTCTTTAAGGGTAACACTTGGTAGTACTTCTGGGCAGAAATAAGGTGGAATCAATAATCTCATATGAGACATTTCTAAACGTCTGGCATTATGTTTTTTCTTAACTAAGGGAAGCAAACAAAACGGTACACTTCTTTTGAGTCTCAAGGAATAAATAAAATGAAAATATTGCACAGTTTTAGGGGTGGTAGTGGACTGATAAAATATGGTGTTAAGTCATCCTGTAATTCCTATTCTGTTTTCCCCAGATAGCTTTATTTTTGTTTAGGTTGATTTGCCTAGCTATATCTAAAGCCCACAAGACCGAAATGTTAAAATCAACTATAAAGGCTGTTAATTTATGAAAAGCTACTCTCAATTAACTGAGATTAAAAAAATTATGAGTAATAAAAGTGCTTATAAAAACTGCAAGTAGGGAGTACCATTTAAAGAAGTGCCCCCCCTTTCCTTGAGTAGGATGGAATGCCTCTTTTAAAACGATGCTTGCTGTGACATGAGTGTACATCTTTGAAAAAAGAGAAAAAATGCTCTTCCTTCTGAATGATTGGTTTGACCCATAGATAAATTTATGCAAATTTGACAGAATCTTATATAATTAATTGAGCAACCACCCTAATATTGCACCCTACTTAGAGCCCAATGAGTTAGGCTGGTGGAGCACACGCTCCGCCGGCCTATGGTGTTGCAAAAGTGTCGTAAAGCACTTTTGTGGCACCAAGCCAGTAAGAGGCACCGGCATGGAGGCCGCCGTCCCAGACGCAGGTAGGTGCTGGTGGCGGCAGGAGGGCGTGGCAAGCCGGGGTGGTGGGGGAAAGGGCCATTAGTCAGCCAGGCCTGGGAGGGGTCGGGGATATTGGCATTAGTGGGATCAAAGTGGGTAATGAACAGTGCATGTTTCCTTCTGCCAGAGTATCTTGGGACAACTGGAGATGATATCCACAAACCCTTTTTTCTTACAGTCAAGGTTGTGTGCTTAGAACAAAAAAGATCAAAATCCTGTGACCAGGCAATCCAAATTCTAATACTTGGAAACCTCATGCAGATGAAGCACAGCCTATACCTATTTTGCATAATTTCTTTGGCTTTTGCACATCATAGGAAGGGACAAAGAGCTACGCTGGGCAGCGAAGCCCCATTCTGTAATAACTGGGAAACTTGTTCAGCCACCCAGCTGGTTGCTTACGAAGGTGGTTCAGATCTTCCTTTTCAGGAAAGCATTTGCTGTATCATTGGATGGTTGAGCACTTATGGAAATGGACGTGTTATAAATGCAACTGGAAGGTTGAGCTTTATCGTTGGAAGATTGACCACTTATGGATGGTTGGACACTTATGGAAATGGACGTGTTTGAAGTACAACTGGGATGTTTTAATCTCCTGCTGTTGTTTATGCTGTTTTATGACTGTACGGTTTTTATTACGTTTTAATCTGTGTTGTTGTTTTCCTTTGGATGTTTTTCAATGATTTTTTTTAAAGCTACTATGAGATCATTATAGGCTAGGGATAGAAATCTCACATGTATGCTGCACTTATGGAAGTACATGTTTAACTTTTATTTTGCATTTATATTTAGTTTTCTTATGGCCATACAAATGAAATGTATTTATTTGTAATCAATAATTAAGGTAAAGGTGACCCCTGACAATTAAGTCCAGTCGTGTCCGACTCTAGGGTGTGGTGCTCATCCCCATTTCAAAGCCGAAGAGCCAGCGTTGTCCGAAGACGCCTCCGTGGTCATGTGGCCGGCATGACTCTCCTTGCCGCAGCGCGTAGCATGCAGCTGGCACACAGAGCGCTGTTTACCTTCCCGCAAGCGGTACCTATTTATCTACTCGCAGTAACATGCTTTGGAACTGCTAGGTTGGCAGGAGCTGGCCAAGCAACGAGAGATCACCCCGTCGCGGATTTGAACTGCCGACCTTTTGATCGACAGCTCATGGGTCAGCGGTTTAACCCATAAATAAATATCAAAGATAGAAGCTAGAAACTTGGCATTTTTAAAACAGCTGAGATTTTCAGGAAGATGAATATTGCAACACATATTAGTGATGGGTGACTTCCCCTGGGGTAACATTAGCTCATCTTGGAAAATGAGCCAGTTACTCCCCCCCCCCCAAAGTAGAAATAGCTTGGCTTATTTTCTAGCCAACCTGAATTTCGAAATGGCCTGGAAGTTGCTGTTGTAATGTCAGTAGTCCTTGGAGGGAAACTACATTCCACTGTGACTGGTGTCCCATTGCTGTTGCTGGTAGCTACAGGTTTAAGGAAAAGGAGGGCTGGGTGCTGGGTTGGGTACGCTGAGAATTTTTCTGCAGCTTGGAATTTAATCTGAATTCAATTAGTTTTGGAGTCTTGTAATCAACTCTTCTTTTGAGGTGAGCATTAAGAGCCCTCAAAAATCTTATTTCTAGCCCAAATACGACCACCTGCACTCTTTCTGTGCTTGTTTGTAGCCTTAGAATACACACAGTCCTGCTTACTGTGAGAGAGCTGAATATTGGCAAAAAATGAAGCAAAACTAGCAAACAATCATTTTGCCACTTGTTGGTATCTCAAAGGAGAGCTCTCCCATATGTAGAAAATTAATTTGGCCCACATTCAAAGCTTACGAAGTGTTTCACTTAATCCTCTGCATCCAGTTGAGCTCATGAATAAACAAGAGTGCTTGGCTTGTCACTTAAAGTGAGACCAACCAGCTGCGATTCAAAGGCTTCGGGTTGCAGTCTTGTATCGTATTTGCACAGAGCACAGGCTGTGTGAAGTGTGCCCCCACTGGGTTCTAGTATAAGCTGCCCTTCCCAAGCTGCCTCCTTGTCCAATGCATTGCTGCTGCTGTCCTAGGTCTCCTACGATGCACCAGGCCACTCACATAATGCTGATGATGACCATCACCAGAGTATCCCGCAGCCTGCTTTTGCCCAGGCTCTCATTCTCTTCCTTACTAGGAGTACCCTGTGCATCAGGTCCCACAAGAGGAGTTGGTGCAGGATTGCAGCCTCCACCTATAGCAGCTTGCACAATTTGTAGCCCATCAAGCTAGACAAAGCCTATCAGCCATTTATGACAACAGCTAAAGGGCTTGATAAACGTCATGTTGTTGTGTTGCCTGGGAAGGGAAAGGGATGATTGTCAAGCATTTCACAGGTGTCCATAGTTGGCTGGTAGGCCACTTGGCCTTGATGGGCAAAACGTACTGCAAGCCTACTGTATATTGTATAATTGGGCAAGACATTGGGGTCCATGGCTCTGGAATGCGAGATGGGGCTTCCTCCTCCTGAC
Organism: Plestiodon gilberti rubricaudatus; assembly: GCA_026170595.1. Lineage (NCBI taxonomy): Eukaryota > Metazoa > Chordata > Lepidosauria > Squamata > Scincidae > Plestiodon > Plestiodon gilberti. The sequence continues at coordinate 117,231,684 of JANXHW010000005.1, forward strand.
AGAGCCGAGATCTCTTCCCAGACCAGGGGGCTGTATATTTTAGAAAAAGCTAAAAAGCAGAATACTAACCAAGTTCTCTGACTTTTGACAGAGATAGCATCTCCCTCAGGGACCTTCCCCCTCCCCCAGAGTTTGTCCCCTACAGGTTTCCAGCCATGAGTGGAAACAAAAGTAGATACGGTGCAGAGGAAACCTGTGCTCACAACCTGCAGGCAGCAAAGGACTTGCATTTGGACTGGCAGAGCAGACCCACAGATCTGTTAAATACATGCGCAAAGTGTGGTGTGTAACCCAGTGGTGATGTGGTGGGAGCAGTCAGTTTGTTCTGCTGAATGTTTGGCTGCACCTGAATGCAGATATGACATGCAACATATTTATTGCGTATGGATATCTCTTCTATTTTGCAAATGAATATCTCTGCAAGGAGCTTAAAGAAGTTACGTTTTTTAAGGAACATCTGACCCAGCTTTATAAATTTTATAGTGTATCTATGAATTACTAAAATGGGCCATGACATTTCCCAATTAAACAGAGCTGGGTGAATAATCTACACAAAGCGCCCAAGTAATTTATTGGAGAAATATTGCAGAATTCATTAGGTACTGCCCATGGAAACATTCATTGGATGCTTCATCCAGCTGTGTAGCTGGGCTAATAATAAAGCATAAAATTACTTCTATAAATTATTCAAGGAGTATCAAGCCGGCTGTACGGAATGAGAAAGCTAAGTTGTCTGTGCTGATATTGGTGAGAGGCAGTGGTTAATTTTTTTAATATGAGACTGTCTAATCCCTTTCCTAAAACCCAGTTATTCAGTGGCGAACGAAAGGCACTCTTCACATACTCAAAGACCCTCTGAATCCATATGTTCAACGGATCAGTCTTGGTACTGTGTAACAACAACAACACTGAAACACATTTTGTGTAAGGGTGGTTGAACTGGGCTTGTATGCAGAGGGTCCTGGATTCTGTCTGTAGCATCTTCCATTAAAAGACTCCCTGATCACAGGGCTGGGAAAGATCCCTACCTGGACAGCCACAGCCAGCCAGAGTAAACAGCACTGTGCTGGATGGACTAAGGCAACTTTGTGTGTTCATATATACAGTATTTTAAGAGCCTGCCTCTTCTGCCATGGGACCACTCTGCTCCGCACCCTCTTTTAAGATTCTTTAGCAACGTGCTGCTGTTCTAAATTGTGTCTGCCAGGAAGTTTAGAATGGGTAGCTGAGAGGAGCGTGGCCTTATTGGTTGTAGCCCCAAGACATTGGAAAAGGTGTGGCAGTGCTCCTCTTTGCTGGGTTTTTGAGTGAAGTGAAAAGCCAGATTTAAAAAGATTTTGGTAATTGAACTGGGGGAGTTTCAACCACTGGCTCATACTATAAAATTGCCGCTGCTCTTCAGATATATGGAGCATGAACTGGGCAAAGTTAAGCACATTCAAACCCCATTGATTTAAATGAGAGAGACAATTATAACAAACTTGAAAAGTATTATCCCCATATCGTGGCTGAGAGGAGGGGGGTACCCAAGGCCACCTAGTGAGCTCATAGCAGAGGTAAGGCTCATACCAGGGGAGTCTTGATTTGCAGCTCAGCCTCTTAGCCTGTACACTGCAATGCCCCTCATAGTTACATCGATCTAAGCATGTGTTTCAGGCTCTAATTTTAAATCAGTAGCATTTAAAAGTGCTTGATTTTTGGCTGGATTGTGCCTACCGTTTGCTCTTAGTATTTTATTATGTTTAGTGATGTGTAACTTTTGCAATCTCCTTTGAACTGCAGAAGATGTGCCGTATAAATATTGTGTATGAGGCAGAGGCTCAGCTCCACGGTGCCCCAAATTTTTGAAACTCTCAACAGGCAAATTGATACCTACTCCTATTAGGCTGAGCCCTGGAGTCATTCTCGCTCCGCAGTGGGACTTCCAATATATCTCTTATCTCAGGGGGTTCTGTTTGCAGCCAGTGAACTGTCTGCTGAAAGACTCTGAAACCACTCAATTGATTTGCACCGACAAAGCTGTCCTCTGGAAGCTCTTGGCCTGAAGGCAATACTTTTTATGATCTGATGGGGTTTGAGGAACAGTAGTTGTGTTTATTGGGTTTTTAAAATTAAAAACAAAACAGAACCACACGAGGGCATTTTGCAATATCTCACTTAATAATATTCAAACCAGAATGCCTATACAGGCACAGATACAAAAACCCAGAAAGTACATACCACCAAACACACACACACACACACACACACACACACACACACACACACACACACACACACACACACACACACTGGTTGAGAATCTCTGCTCTAAGATGTGTAACTTCTGGACTAGTATAATGACATTTCAGTCTAAACACCCAAACCTACAAGTCTAATAAAGCCTCTTCTGCCTGGAAATCTAATAAAGCACTCATTGATTTATCCGTGAAAGGAAGAAGCTGCTTCCCCCATTAAACAACTAAAATAAAAAGGAGGAGCAGTTATCTTGTCCCCCTGGCCATTTGCATATGAACAGTTTGCTGCTGTTTGGATGGACAAGTGTAAAGACACTCTTAAAAAAGGGGGGGGGGATCCAGCACTGGTGCCATGTGTAGAATTCCCCCATGGCCATGTCTACCCCTCTGTATAGCAAAAGCAACGGAAATGGAGGGCATGGAAATGCCACGTCTGGCTGACCAGGTCAGACAGCCGCGTGTCACCTTCCCTCCCCACTCACCTTGGAGAAGGGGCATTTTTGTCTCCACGGCACATTAAACGTTATTAAGCAAGCTCCATTTCATCTACAGTGAGACAAAACACTGACACTAATGAAAATTTGTCACAGTCTGTTTGTTACGGAGTCTCTCGGAGATTGACTGCATCCTTAAGTACGTTCCCCTTGGAAACAGAGTGCTCAGCTGCAAGCGACTGAAAATGACCCTCACTTCCTGGGAGCGTACCTCTGCTGCGCGGAAAGAGAGTGTGCGACAGACCAGGAGAGGTTCTGTCCTGTTTGCTCCCTCGTCTGCATTTATTCCATTCAAAGCTTCATTAGTGTCCAGAGGTGGTGGGGGGCTATATAGGTTTTGCAGTCTGAGCTGTGCCCAGCATCCTTCTGAGCTCATACAGTGGCCTGTATGCCTTTGAGTAGCAGCAGGTCTTCACGTTTCTCACCTCTGGAATCACAGGAGAGGTGGCAAGGAAGCCACTTTTAATGTTTCCACCAAGATTTCTATTCAAGACAATGCCGGCATCCAATTAGAAAAAAACTTGGCTGATTAATAGTATGAATGTTTATTGATTAATTGGTTAATTCTGCATACATTTGCATAGGAGACAAATAGTTCTAAATAAAAAGCATACTTTGTAATTATTTTTTATTTTATTTTAAAACATTTCTGTCTCACCTTTTCCTGTCCCCAAGGGAAGCTCAAAGGTGATGGTGATGTGCCCTAGTAGTGAGAAAGAGATGGGAGGTAGGAGTTGTGGGCTGGGCTGGAGGTTGAGCCGTTGCCCTGCCTGAAGATAGCTAAGCAAGATCAGCCTGGGATCTCGCTTTGGAAGGGTGACCAGCCGGAAGCTGCTGACAGACCTCCCTAAAAGGCATTGTGAGAGAATGCACTGTGAAGGCATACTGTGCGAGGGTGTGGAATGCGGAGGAGTCAGCTAGCGAGAGAGACCGTTAACACCTTGAGAACCGACCGAGGGTGACCTGCGGCTGCTGCTGTGAAAGCTTGGGAAGAATGCTGGCTGCACTTGAAAGGAAACTTCTGGCGAGATGGAGGGTTCTGCAGTGGTTCCCAAACTGGGAGACATGGCTCCCAGGAGAACCATGGAAACCAGCCAGGGGAGTCACGGAGTGCCACAGAATCTTCTCAGAAAACAGTGCAATGCCAATTGGCAGGCATCAACGTAATGTAATGGGGAGCCGCGGCCAATGGTCGCCAATGGTCAAGGGAGCCACAGGTCAAAAAAGTTTGGGAAACACTGTATAGAGCAACATTTGTAAAAATATATATATATGAAAAAAATGGGGTTTAAGTCTACCCTGCCTATGTAAACTGCCGTTAGTCTATAAGACCCTCATTCACTGTGAGTGTCTGTGAGAAAGACGGTATAGAAATACTAAATCAATAAATGTAGTGTCCTCCCCACTCAGCCAAACTGCCCTGGGCTGATTGTAATAGCCACGCTGGGCAAGGATTACGAAAATAAGCAGCAGGCCTCACACTCTAGAGAATCCTGTCCACATCCTCTGTCTGTATAAACTGAAAATAATTCCAAATAAATGGATAAGCAGGTGCCATAGGGACATCTGTTGACCAATGCGGTGTCCAAGTTGAGGCAGATTTGAGCAGTTTTATCTGCAAAGTGCTTTACAAAAACATCACAGTCAGAAACAGCTCCACTGGATGGTGTTTTGCAGGCACAATGGTGGCAGAGAAGAAAGCCTTCTTCAATGCCATCATGGCCACGGAGTAGGGGCTATGTTGTGCTCTAGTAGCCCGTGTTCAATCAGATTTATCACGCTTCTTTCATCGTTGCTCTAGATGTCTGTCAAACTGTTTCATCGTCCGTAGCTCTTTGGTTAACCAAGGAACCTACGGGACTCTATGACCTGAGTGTGTATCTGGACCTCATCCAGGTACCAGAATTCTTGAATGCAAAAGTTGACAATCCAACTGTTGTTACAGACAATTCAGTGAACCTTCAGTATGTGCAGGCTAAAGGCACACATTCATTTCCCCCCAACCTTCAGTGTATCCAAATGTTGACCTTGCCTAGTCTTGCACCTCCTCACTATTCTGACATGTTGACCTTGGGCGGAATACCAGTGTATTAAATAAAAATGATAGGACATTTTTTTTTGAAAAGGTGCTTATTTGCTTTGTGATATCCCCTGCTGCATGTTCATTTTTCTTATTACAGTATAGGTTGTACAATCCAGAGGGATGGGATTGGCTCCAGTGATCTCAGAACAATTCAGCTTGGTACTTTATAGGGGGCAATTCCTGTGCTGCATTACTACCATGTGATATTGTAATCATAGGGTTGGACTAGAGTGACAGACAGGCTGAACTTTTGGTAAAAACTGAAACTGCCACTGGCCTCCATGGGAGTTATAGATGTACAGTTGGACCTTTGTCTCAACGCGGATACGGGGGTCACTGTAAAAACCTTTTAAAAAAAGGTTTAAAATAGCATTCCTTACCTTTTCGTTGGCAAACAGCTCCATTTTCAGGGCTGTAGAGAGCAAAGTTATGCTCCTACAACCTCTTCCAGGTCGCTTGACTTCCCCTCCCTTCCCCAAGGTCGTCCCAGAATGCATTGGGGCAAGCCTGGGGAAGGGAGGGGGAAAGTCGAGCAACCCGTAAGAAGCTGTAGGAGTGTGATTTCGCTCTCTACAGCCCTGCAAACAGAGTGGTTTGCCAGCGAAAAGGTAAGGAATGCTATTTTTAAACTTTTTCAGGTTTTTATAGTGACCCTGTATCTGCATTAAGTCAAATCCGTGGATAGCAGGGGTCCACTGTAGTTACAAATTAATTTTTTTGCATGAAATAAGACTCGAGTTAGAACAAGAAGTCTCCTGTCTTTGATACCACCTTTTGGTTCAGGGTGGGCATGTTGGTGCCCAATCACATCTATGTAAAAATCTAATTTTCCCAATTGATTTTTATGGGCAGCTCTCACTTCTTCCATGGGAGACGTTTAAACATGGCTGCTATAATTTAAACTAGGAAATGACCTGTACTTAGGATAGGATTCTTCTCTCTAGTCTTTTTTTTTTTAATCTCTATGATTGTAGTCATGATCTGTGGCTGCCAATCAGAGCTGGCTTCTCTCCTTATCCCATTATATATTGGGAAGAACTCCATCAAATTCAGCTGAGGTCTAAAGCGACACAAATGAGATGAAAATCAGGACCCTCTGAATGGCTAAAATTGCGCCTTTTCAATTTAAGGCAAGGGATTTGCATGTTTATGGAGTTCCAGATTATTTCTGAAAAGAGCTCTGATTTTATATTGCTTTGCCTTTCGCCTTCCAAGGCTCCTGTTGCTGAAGGTGAGATTTGATTATGATCATCTTTAGAATATCTTTGGTTTCTTTCTCTCACTCCCTCTCAGCTCTCCCTCTCTGCAACTGTACTGATGCTCCCATTCTATCTCCCTTTTCTTTTCTTTTCTTTTCTTTTAAAGGGAGAAAGTCAGCCAGGAAAGTGAACCACAAACTTGGAAGAACCAAGAAAAACAAATGAAACAATTGCATTATGGAAACAAACTTTTACCAATAAGTTAGAATGGAGTGCAATTTCCTGTGCCTTATCCAAAGAAGTACTTATTTAAACACTAATTTAATCTTGTTCTGAAAGAGACCAAAATTCCGTTGAGACCTCACATTCCCAATAATAATGAAAGGGGCCGCCAGCTTCACAGATAAAAATCTTAGTGCTTTCATGAGGTTTATCAGGCACATTAGAGGGGGAAAAAATTAGTAAGCAGTGTATTATTTTCTTGGGGTTTCCTTTTTTGTTTTGTTTAAATACAGCATATGGCAAAGAGTTCGATTTTTTTAATCACTTTGGGATGAATCCATATTCAGAGGTATCAGTATGACAAACTATAATTAACACCAGAAGAATTGAAGAGGATTTAGAGAACGTTCATCAGCATAATTAAAAACGAGCATTTGGCTGTTACTAATTTCCTTTGTAATTAAAGCGATTGCTTGTTTGAGTGAAGGAGAAAAGGGTCTGTTTGGAGGCAAAAGACTTTGGCAGAACATCATAGTGATGTGTGCAGCAGGCTATGGAGAACCCCTCTTGCAAACTCATTCGTTTGTTAAGTGGGGCTTGTGATGGGGGAGAGGGGTTGTGATTGCTCACAGGCACACTCATCTTTCTGATTTTTTTCAGAAAATCAAGAGACAAGAGGAACATTCTTTTAACCTTTGGAAAACACCTGAATGTCCAGCACTTATTTTTCCCTGATTGTAGAATTACATGAAAGAAGAGTACTCCTCTTGAGAAGGGTGGCAGATGTTTTTGTGGCCTTTGGCATACATAGTTCTGTACACCATGCATACTAACACATACAATAATTAACAGCCCAATTCTGTGTAAGTCAGAGACTGGTGGAGCGCTGCTCCGCTGGTCTCAGCTGTCGCAAATGTGTCATAAGACACGTGTGCGTTACCTGGCGAGGAGACTGCCGACAAAGAGGCAGGTGCCACTCTCCCCGCACCAGATCCTTCGGAGTGCCCACCAGGGAAGGTGAGATCCCTGCCGGGTGGAGGAGAAATCGGAGAGAGGGTGGAACAAAATGTTCCAGGAGGGTAGGGTTGGTCGGCCGGGCCTGAGAACGGGGAGGGATTATTGGCGAAGGCTATGCCGAAATCCTATCCTATCAGGCCACTACTGAGAAGACCCTGTCCTTTATAGCCATTTGATAGCACATCAGAGAGCAGAGCCTCTGAAGACAACCTATGTGAACAGATAGGTTGATGCGGAAAACTGGTCTTTGAAGGAAAATTGGAAAGCTAGTTCCCTAGGTCAGTAGTACAGATGCTCTGGGACTCATCCCAGTCATATTTGGACACTCGTTATTCAGGAGGACACAGTGTCTCAGCACAGCTGTTTTATTGGGCCTGCTCCCAAGAAACAGATTTAGTTCTAATGACACTGAATTGGAAGTAGCTGTTGCTTGACCAGGAAGGCGTTAACATTAGTTGTATTCATGCCAGATAGCTTAATGGTGATAAAAGTAGGTGCTAAAATAGGTGTCAGGTTCCAGACTTTTATCTCTTCATATGCGGCATGTCAAGAGAAGAGAGCAATGATGAATTGATTTCCCTCAGTGAGGCCTTGGTCACTACAGGGAATTGTACATCACTGGCCTTGCTTGAGACGAGAGTTTCCACCAAATTCCAACTAAAGCAGATTTTGAGACAATTTTGGAGGATGCTGTGCTCTGGCAAAAACATCTGATTGAATTCTGGGGAAAGTGAAAATAATTTCTCTGAGAGTAGCAAAATTTTTGTGAGTGTTTCTCTCAACTCTAGGAATTGCCACTGATCTTTCCTCAAAAGCAACATTTAAGGTGAATTTGGATCCCTGCTCACCCAAAATGTGTGAAAATCTTGCCCTTGGGCTCTAAAACCCAAATTGTTGTCTTCAGACAGGCAATGTAACTCTACTAAAAATTCACAAACACCTACACCTTCAACGTCCCTCAGAAAAAATTAGGATACTCATCTCTGTTAATGCATAAATTGTAGCTAAATAGATTCAAATCTAGACCAAAAAACCTCTTTAATATGGGATCTCTCTCCAATGGCCAGATCCTATTAGAGCTTTACGCCACCGGAATGAGCATTCCTCCATCCTACTTTGCCAATGGATGATGGATACCCTCATCCACCCTGGGTAAACCAATAGGGAACAATGGAGAAGGAAAAAAAAACATTAGAAAATTGCACCTCCTACCACCCACCACCCCCTTTCCTAACACAGAGCATATAGGATATAGCACAGCCAATCACAGCACACCAACCCTGGTATATAAGGCCCTGTCAGGGAGACTACAACTCAGATGATAAGATGCATGTCAGAGGACTATCTCTCTGATCTCTCAAAGGGGAACTTTGTGATGGGAACCATGGTGAAAGGGCACTTGGCGCACAAAGGGAGCACTTTGCACAAACAACTTCTTGTCCCTCAAAACATGTATGGCAAGATATTTGGTTAACACTTGTTTTCTTAGAATTCTTATTGCAGGTATTCTGTCCCAGAAGGACTCCATACACAAACACCCAACTGGAATCTCTACCTCATCCCCTCAACCAGGGAAGCAAGGCACTGGTGCAGTGGCGTCGTTCTGGTAGGGGCGGGGCCGTAAGTATCGCTCCGTCGTAGTCCCTTTACCGAGCGAGCAGGAGGCGGCCCCGCCCCCTCACTGTCGGAGCCATTCCCCTGCGGAGAAAGCAGCAGGCAAGAGACCCTGCCTGCTGCTTTCTCCGCAGGGGAAAGGCTCCGACAGTGAGGGGCCGGGACCGCCTTCTGCTCGCTCGGTAAAGGGACTACGACGGAGCGATACTTACGGCCCCGCCCCTACCGGAGCGACGCCACTGCTGCTAGAGGTGGAGCGGAATAGTCTTGCTCAGCAGTAACCACTCCGTCCCATGGTGGCCCCGCCCACTCGCCGTCAGAACCAGTCCGAGCGGCGAAGGCAACGTGAAGGGAGTCTCCTGCGCATTGCCTTTGCTACTCAACTGGTTCCGACGGCGAGTGGGCAGGGTCACCATGGAACGGAGTGGTTACCGCTGTGCAAGACTTACCGTTCCGCCCCACCTCTAGCAACGCCAGTGAAGCAAGGACAACGCACTCCACACAGGTAAGGACACTGCCGTCGCTGGAGGTGGGGCGGAAAGCAAAGTTCTGCAGCTTTCTGCCCCACCATTACTCTTCGGTACGAGGTGCCCCGCCCCCTCGTCATAGGAGCCCGTCAGTGGAGAGAAAGCAACGCGCAGCAGCCTCTGTTACAGGTCCATTTGCTACAGCCTCCCAGCCATGTGTACCTGGTTGCAGTGATGCAAAGTGTGAAATACTGCCCGAGGTGCCCTTTACCTGTCTCATGTTGTACCTGGGTGGTTAGTGAGCAGCTTTGTGATACAGCTGGAGTGCGTTCTAGATCTGCCTCCCCTTCTTGTTCTTGCCTTGAGTGTTTCTGACCAGTCATGCAAATGCCTTGCTGGTTAGGGCAAGTCCCTTGACTAGGACTGAACTCATCTTGCCTGGCTCCTAGCCTGTGTCTTTGTGCAGTGAGCTACCAGCAACCTGCTTTGCTTGAATGCTGTTAAGGCTTCCCTTGTGACTCATCCTAGTCCTCCCCTGGCAAGAGCTGGTGGATGCCCCCACAGGGACCCAACCCCATGCGATGGAGAGACTTGGGTGTTTGTTTCACATGGCTGCCCACATCCAGGGGAGCTAGCTTTCTACCCTTGCTCTGCTCAAAAAGGTATTCCTTCGATGTGAGATAAGGAGACTTGAACCCTGGGTACAGGGATTCCTGGCAGTTCTTTGCCCCTGTGTTGCTGATACCACAGTAGCTCCTGTAGGGGGTGAGGGTACTGTAGCAGCCTAGTGTTGTGTCGCGGCTCTGTGTGTGTGGTGTCCTTGGGGCATCTCCCCATGGTTGGTGGTGGCACTTGTTGCTGTGCTGCTCATTCCTAGGGGCTGGTGGGTGTCATCCCCCCAGCCATGGCCCCTTATAGGCCCTGTGCCTTCCCCTGCCCACTGTTTGGTTCACCCTGGTAACACTTCTCTGGCTGCCAACATTGGGTCTGAGTGAATGCGATGATTGGCTCCTTGGACATTGCACCACTGATGTCAGGATGCTGCTCTCAGAAGCGTCGTAAGGGGTGTGTGCCTTGGTGCCCAGGGCACCAAATGGTGCCCAGGGCTCCCAGGCGCGGACCCCTGAAGGGGTGGAATCGCGGGCTGAGGAGGGCGAAAACTTCTTCGCAGCCGGGACGGCCGCGTTTCAGCCCTCCCGCCCGCCCGCCTGCGCGTCCGAACGGCCCCAAATACAAGTGAAAATAGCGGAGGGGGGTGTTCGGAGGCGGGGCGGGACGTGTGGGCGCGGCGACGCGTCACGTGGGGGCGTCGACGGCCCCCCCACGTGGAGGCGGAGCAACACCACTGGCTGCTCTGTGGGCAACGGGCTGTGTTGGAGTTTCCATGGACGCTGTTGGTGTTACTGGGGGGGGGGGCTGTGCTGGCATGGTGTTGCCTGTACTGGCTTAGGATATAGCAGTTGTTGCCCTGGTGACAGTGCGCCATCAGCTCAGCATTCGAATAGGATTGGACCATTAGACATACAGTATACTAAAGTTAGCCTTGGGACTGACATCCTTTGATAGTTAAAAGCTCTTTTTAAAATGTAAGGAGCAATTCTTATTTTGTGTTCCCTGAAAACAGAGAAATGAAGTAGACCCTGGGGCTACCATGTTGGAGTCTGGAGACCAGTTATTCCTAGCAGGTGACAAAAATGTCTGACTTAACATTTCTTGACTGATATGTTCTCTAGTAGAGAGAATATCACCAATCATTAGATTTCTATCTCAAATTAGATGTCTCTTCTATAAAGACAATATCATCATCACTACTCGCTGGGGTAGCCAGACTCCTTGAGCCCACAGGCTCACCTTTGGGTTCCTCATCCTGAAATAGGCTCCAAAGACCAATTCCTCTAAGGAGAACTTGATGAAATCTATCCTTGTTCCATTGCAGATAAGTTATCCTGCACAAGTGGTAACAAATAATCAGAAAATGATTTTGGGTGCAGTTTGAAAGCCCCTAAGAAAGTTATCTTCACTCCACAAATGTGCTAGTAGCTGTCTATTGGCTACTATTACAGCACATAATAAAAAATCAAAACAAACTTAACATAAAACTTAAAAACAGTAAGACCCTAAATGACATCTCTGATCAGATCATTGTTAGCAACATGTGAACTTCAGAATTTGATAAACAGTATTGAAAACAGGCCTCCCGGCTATAACCAAAATAGTGAAGTCGCAAGATCACTCTTTCCTCTGTGTGGGCTCTTTTAACAAAAGAGTGCACCCAGAGTGCTTCACATTTCCTGCTTTGATTCAAGAGTCTGTGCGGAAGAAGGAGCCTGGTAAGGAGGGCTGGCAGAGTTATGTGCTGCCTCAGGCAGTCCTGAAATTTCAGCTTGCTTGTGTGTAAGGTCAGCTTGCTTGTGTGGAAGGGAGAAAAGTAGCTTATTTACTAGAAAGTAACAGTTTATTTTTGTTTTTTACAATAAAGCTTTGGACTCACTGTAAAGCAACAACAACGGTAGCAAGACAGCAAATCTGTCTTATGGCAGCAAGTCATAAGAACTTGTAATAGCAGCAGCAGCAGCAGGGCCCTGAAAGGTACGCTACTCTTCCCAGACTGTATATAATATAAGTTGAGTATATGAGTCGGACTTAGACCTGGAAGATCTAGGTTCAAATCCCTGCTCAGCCACGAAGCTTCCTGGGTGACCTTGGGCCAGTCACTATCTCTCAGCCCCACCTACCTCACAGGGTTGTTGTGAGGACAAAAAGGAGGGGAGGAAATATGTACACCACTCTGAGCTCCTTGGAGGAAGGGCGGTATAAAAATGTGAAAAATAAATAAATATGTTGACTTTTTTTTGCTTCTGTGCCTGGTACTGGTCTAATAAATGCTATGACCTCATGGGCAGTTCATGACCCACCACATACTGTAGTTAGGGAGCTATCAAAAGTGATAGGTTACATTCTTGTCAAAGCCTGAACCATTCTAATAACTCCAGTGGTCTCTAAGGTCCAAGCTACACTTCATGACAAATGCATACCAGGATATTGTTTATTTTAAAATAGAGCAGTGGAAGGAATGGAATGACAACAAAAAGGTGAAAATGGCGTTGGGAGGGGTACAGCGACTTTAGCACTTTGCCCCACCCCTGTTCTGTTCCTAATGATGCCCCCCTGCACTGTTTTTGGGAAAGAAATAATTCAGTTGGCTTTCAATGTAAATTTTTCCCAATAAAAATATTGCATGGTGGTGGTGGGAGCCATGATTCTGTTTTGGAACAGTGGTGGGGTTGAAGTAGTAAAGTTCCCGCCATTGATTTCCCCATTTTGTGCCTCCATATCCCATTTTAAAACAAAAATAAAAAACACCGTATTCATCTTAATGTTGAGTTTGGCCCTGGCTAAAGGTGCCCTTAATATACCGATAGGTCTGCTTCACAAGCAACACTTCACAAGCAACACTTCACAAGCAACACAAGCAACACTTCCATGTAGAATGAGGCAGTTTCATCTGTGAAAACTATCTTTATTACACTGAATGCACAGGTGGGCCCCCATATCCACTGATCCGCTATCTACGGTTTCAGTTATCCACAGATCGCGGGGACCCCCCCCCCCAGGCGTTTACTTTTTTCCCAGTAAGCTTCATTTCTTCCTTAAACAAACAGGAGAATCAGCCTCTGGCCGCTTATTGCAGGCAAGTAGAACGAGACCAAGTTCTAGAGAGGCTCTGCAATGTTAACAGAAACCTTGCAGAGCCTCTCTAGGACTTAGTCTCGTTCTACGTGCCTGCAATGGAGGCTGCTTTTCTGTTTGTTTTAAGGAAGAAACAAAGCTTGCTGAAAGAAAAATAAGAGCTGGGGAGGGGGGCGCACACACCTGCCCGCAGGGGAGGCAGGGCGGGGGGGCCTCAGGAAACCATGGAGGGGGTGTTCGCTCCTATCCATGGTTTCAAGTATCCACGGAGGGGCCTGGAACATATCCCCAGCGGATATAGGGGGAGTACTGTATATACACTGGACAAGCATAGTTGATGGTTGCCTCCCAGAGTCTGCATGCACGGCAACAAATTGTGCAATTGTCATATGCGGCAATCTGCATGTCTTGCAAGCTCTGTTTTATCAGAAAGTGTTATCCATGTAGGAAACTTGTCACGCTTAATGTGCCCTATTCTCTGTGTTGAACAAAACTGAAGGCTAACACTAATATCCAGAATTGTTAGGGAAACAATGGTGCATGTGGCCCTTTGGTATTCAGAAGAGTTGTTGATGAACTATAGGTCCATCCTGGAGCTAGATTGCAGCTGTCAAAATGTCATATACTGGAAAGATTGTTGCTGTGGACTGGTTGGCGTCTTTTTCATCACTAGCCCCTGAGTCAATTAGAAGCTTCTGCTGTCCCCTCCCTCTGGGTGTGTAGGTGTGAATGGGTGTAAATGGTTTTAGAAGCCAATTTAGACTAAAAAGCAGGATACAAATATAATAAATAACAAAAATGAAAAAAAATCCAGTGTAGGGAGAAGAAAAGCTTGGTTTTTAATGTGCCAATGGAACATCATCTCTTCACCCTACACAAAATCCCTGATTCCATTTCTCAGGCTTTTTATAATTCCATCTTGTAGCCATCTGTCAGTGCAAATGTACGCAGCGGTTTGGGTCTGGAATTATACATAGTCTTGTGCTGCTCTTAAGTGATTAATATTTTGACCATTTTTGGCCAGCTGAGGAACCATTTCCAAAGCTAAGAGGAGATTATAGACTCATAACCCACTCTTTGTGTTTATGCTGCTGAAATGGCATGCCAGAATTGGTGGTGGCAACAATTTGGAAACATCAGGTCACAGGGGAGAAGGCTTGAGGGTTTTGGGGGGCTTGTTTGCCTCAGTTCCATTTGCTTAAGAACATTAGTCTGTGCCTATATAACAATGCACTTGTTACTGCCTCCAATCAGCCCTTAAGGTAGATAGAGACACTAGGCCCAGGGCAAACTGAGTAGTATACTCTTAAGATTGCCCCTGCTGTAACACATTCACAGCGCTATCCTAACCAACTTTCCAGCGCCGGTGTAGCCGTGCCAACACGGGCGCTCACTGCATTTTGCAGTGCAGGGGCAGTCATGGAGGCCTCTTCAAGCTGAGGGAACATTTGTTCCCTTATCTCGAGGCTGCATTGCGGCTGCACCGGTGCTGGAAGGTTGGTTAGGATTGTGCTGTCAGTTGTCCCCCTTCCTTCCACCCCTTCCCCAGAAACTCACTATGTGGCTATATTACCACAGTCTTAATGGCAGGTCTAGCTTCTGAATTATGGGGTCCTCAGGCTGGGCCTCCTAATTGCATGAGATAGGGAGAAAGGGGTGGGTGTGCAAGCCAAGGGTTGTTTTTGCCCACTTCCATTGGTCATGTACAGCCATTGTGCTCTTGTATGTCTATATTTTTAAAACTACATTTGTACATCACCTTTCTGCCAATATATTCAAGGCGGGTTACAATTTAAAATACTGTAGTGCAGTGTTTCCCAAACTTTTTCGACCTGTGGCTCCCTTGACCATTGGCGGCCATTGGCCGTGGCTCCCCATTACATTGTTGATGCCTGCTAATTGGCATTGCACTGTTTTCCGAGAGGATTCCATGACACTCCGCGGCTTCCCTGGCTGGTTTCCACGGCTCCCCTGGGAGCCACGCCTCCCAGTTTGGGAACCACTGCTGTAGTGGTTTACAATCTACTGTATTCAATATGACAGAAGAGGAAAAGGGATAGAGAGGGAAGACGGGGGGGGGGGAACCCTCAGGTAACTATTATATATTGTTACATAACGACGATGACCCAGTGACCAAGTGGACCAGCCACTGGGGAGGACATTCTGGGAAGGAGAAATGACAGCAGGGCCCAGCCAGGCTGATGAAGTGGGCCTTTCTGTCTCCCTTCCCTGTCTTTCTCCCTTCCCCTGTTAGGACAGATAACTGTGCTCCTTTTGTCTGTACTAATTACCTGTAATTAATTTAATCTTCCTAACAAATTAAGTGATAATGGTAGTGTCACTAGCTGGGTGGACCTCTATTGGCCCTGAGGTTTGTTTGACCCTAAGCACGTCTTTTGCTGCATCTTGTCCCATACAAGAAAAAAAAGAGGATAAAAGGATATTTACAAACACATCAGGGAGAGGAAGAGGAGGAGAAACAGTTCGGGGAGAGGTCTCCAGGAGGAGGCAGACCTTTAGCACACTTGGTCCTTCCTTCTTTTTCTTCTTTTTACATCCATCACTTGTACGGGGAAGAAGTTTGAATTCTGTTAGCAAGAGGCACTCACCGAGAACGTGAACAGACCATGGATCAGTATCCAGTTGCAAGAAAATGGGGTTCTTCAGTCAGCAACGCAGGTGCTTAAAACAATCCAACTCCTTTTAGGACTGAAATGATTATGTTGTTGGATACTCAGAAAGGCTCACTTGAACTGGGAAAAAGTAGACAGCTGTTCTCCATTCTGTGCTTTTAATCCTTCCAAGTGTTCAGTTCACCACTCTTCCATGTGTCCTTATGGCATAAATAAATCCCAGACAAAGGGCAACATCAGAGGGGAGAACTCTTGCAGCCCACACGGTGACTCCTGACTGTCCTTATGCTGGGGACGGTTTGGCAGGGGGAGGAAATTATATAATTATAATGCCCAAAGAAAGCTGAGTATTCTTGGGAGAGCACTGCAGAGACAGGCATTGTGGCATGAGTCACTCCGAGGAGGTCAAGGAAGGCTGTGCTGCTTTCTTTCCGAGCACATGGGCTCAGCTTGTTTGCAAGCAATCACAACCATTCAGGTGACTGAACGCTGAAGTGCATCTGAGTTAAGAAGCAATAATATGGGCCAGCCCTGGTTAGCTCAGAGGAGTTGTGGTGAATAACAATTTCTGTTCTTCCTTGAAATAGCCAGGCCTGATGCAGCCTTGGGGTTGATGCTGGTTATTGAAGGAAAATGGCTGTTGAAAGTTGAGCTGGCCAAGCAGAACTTGAAAAATGGCTTACAAGTAGCTATTCTTATCCCTCATAAAAGTGAGAGATTAACGTCTGGATCTATCCTAGCATGCAGAGCTCCATCTTCTTCAGAGTGGACTTCTGGGCTTGCTGAAAACACTTTCAGAGCTGCTGTAGCATAGTGGCTAAGAACCCAAGCTACCTGGGTTAAAATCTTTAAAACCTCACCTCTGCCTTAAACTCACTAGGTGGCCTTAGGTAAGTCACTCCCTTACAGCCTCGGTATTCCCTTTCTGCAATATGGGGATAGTAATACAACAGCCCTGTAATGTAAGTAAAGATAATTCATGTGAGTGCTTTTGTGGTGGTTGGAGGGGCTGAGATGAGCATCTACAGCACAGATACCTCAAAATGCACTTACTCCTGAACGGGGCAGGGAGGCGGAGGAAAGGAGCGGAGTCCAGGGCGGGGAGGGTGTGTGTGTTGAGGCTGGGAAGGGGGTGGTATCCGCAGCAGCAGCGCCACTGATATTCTATCCCCCTTCCCGGGGGCAGGGAACTCTTGGACCGTGCACAGCTGTTCGCAATTCAAGACTTGTACATGAGCATCCTTGGTGACATTGCAAAGGCCCAGCGGTGCATCGCTGGATTTGTGCACTGCTACAGTGACACCCTTAAAAATATGACAAGGTCATGAAATCAGTATGATTTATGGAGATCATCAGTGCTCACAAAGCAGGATGTGAATTTTAGGCTGGATGGCAAGAATATGTAAAAAGGTCAGGGGAGGAGAGGGATGTGTTTGTGTGAGAGCATGAAGTTAAGTCCTGCCTGCAGCTTCTTTTATTCAGATGGTAATGGAGGAAGGGCATTATCTTCCTCTGTCAGTGCTGCCAAACTCTAGAACAGCCTTTCCAAACAGGTTTGCCAGGCAGCCATTTTCCTTTCTTTTAGGCACCAGAGAAAACGTTTGTAGTTTTTTTGCTCAGCCTTTTAACAGAATACAGTTGTGTTGCTTATTCAACTGATTTCAATTGTCTTAATTGTTGTGTATCTTATCCTTGTATTTTAAAACAATCTGTTGTAAGCTGCCTTGGAGATCGTTTGTTTGAAAGGTGAGGTATACTAACAATATATAGTCAGTATTTATATACCGCCTTTCTTGGTCATTGGATTTCTCCTCTGACTTTAATCCAAGGTGGTGTGCAGGCTTTCCTAACCCCCCTAATGTTTTTTTTTTTTTTTACAATATATAAATGTCCAATCTTTCATGAACAGCTACATTCCAGGTGGTCTCCTTTTGCAGTCTGGCTTTTTTCCACTGGCCGTCACCTCCCACACTTGAGCTGGCAGCTCTTATCTCTCCGCACTGAGGCTTTCACAGCTTTTTGTCAGCGGCGTGTCTCGAACCTGCCATTTCACCGATCTTCAGGATTGCAAGGCGGCGGCTCTACCGACTGAGCCAGACCCCTCTGCCTATAAGGTTTTAAAATATGTAATATTTACACGCTGTAAATATTTCAATTAATTAATTAATTAATTAATTAATTAATTAATTAAAACTAAATTTAAATGTTTTAAATATGTAAAAGAAAGCTCCCCTTCTTCTAAGACTCCTTTCCTGCTTCATCTGGACCTCTTGCAGCTGCTTTTTGAGATGGGGGGGGGAAATCGGGGAACTCCAATCATGGAACTCCCATTTCATGGTTACTTTGGCACTCAGTGGCGTTCCTGGAGTGGTACAAGGGGCTGCACCTCGCCTTGCAAACTGGTGTAACGCGGTCCGTCCCACTTGCCCCCGGAGCCATTCGCCACCAGAATGGCTCCGGGGGTGAGTGGGACGGACCGCTTTATACTAGTTTGCAAGGCGAGGTGCAGCCCCTTGCACCACTTACGTTGCCGCACCCTCTCCAGGAACGCCACTGTTGGCACTACTTAGTCATCTTCGCCAGCCATAATGACCCTCGGTGTGTGCAAGTGCATTTCGGCACATTGATCCTTGGATCTTCTTGCCTTTGTCTCACTCCCTGTCAAAATGTAAATTGTACAATTCTCAGGACAGACAGAGACTGGTCTTTTTGCTTACATTAGACTGTAAAGCGCAAGGTATGTTGATGTTATAATCATAATTTGCGAACAGTGATGAGGCAAATAGTGATGAGGAAATAACGTAGAACGTGACCAATTTTTAGCCCTGGCAGGAGTGAATTGAAATGCCATCTCATTTCCTTTGACATCCCTGCAGTAGTCTTTAGACTGGATAACTGATTTTTATTGTTGATGTTTTGTGATGTTAGCTTTGTCGTTCTCATTTTTAAATGTCTCTGCTGTTCTAGGGAGTGCTACATTTTTCTGTTTTGGCTGTGGTTCATGGCAAACAAAATTGAACTGAATGATGATAATGGGGGGGGGGGGATTGTATGTGCTGATTTTCCAGTTCTAATGCAGCTCTTAAAAGGAGCAGCAGCCCTCCTAGAAAGAAAACCTCTGTGCCTGGAAAGCTGAAGTAATGAGATGCTGTTTCCAGTACAGCAAATTAAAAATAATGGACTTTCTTGCATTTTTTTTTAATCGGGATTCTCCAACTCCATGTTTCTTGGGTTCCAGGTAATATGACAAGTTCCAATAAAATCAGGCAAAAGTAGTAAGTTTCTACCTTGCAAAATGATGGTTTGTTCTGATGTGTTGCTCCTGAGCTTCAGGCTGCAATCCTGAATACAAGAAGCTGCCTTCTGCTGAGTCCTTCTACTTTAGGATTATCTTTATCTGTGCTCTCCAGGGTTCCGGTAGGACTTTTTAGGAGTAAACATGCATATGATTGTGCTGTTGGAGCCCCACAGCACACATTCTTGGGGTGCATATTTAAACTTGGGCTAGTTCCCTGATCTGAACTCTACGTCTCATGACTTCTGTTGAGTCAAACCACTGGGCCATCCAGGCCTGAATTGTCTCCACTGACGGGCAGCAGTTCTCCAGGGTTTCAGAAAGACAGAGGTTTTTCCAAGCTCTAGCTAGAGATACCAAGGATTGAACCTGGAACCATGTACATGCACACAGCACATGCGCACTACCATTGAGCTATAACTCTTTCCCTAATTGGGTGGTGCAGCTGGACCATTGGTACAGCCACCATTTCCTGCTTTCAGTGCATGGAATGCCAGGGGGTAAAAAAGATGCCTCCTAGTCCCAGAACATTTTGTGGAATTTTAAACCTTTCAACCTGAATGCTCCTGGCCCCTTTAATGGTTGTCTAGGTGAGGGCATCTCAGCAGGTGCAGCTGCTTTAGCAGCACCATCAGCACTTGCAGCTGCCAAGATTCTGTCTTCTACTGTGCAATTTGTAAAAATGCAGAGGCCCTCATGGTAGAAGGTTGGCCACCCCTGTTGTACACGATGGTGACTAAGCAGGAGCACGAAGGAAAGCTGTCATGTGGATCTGTCCCTGTTTCATATGTTTACTCCTTTCCTGGAGAGAACATGGCTTCTTTAGTATTGTTCCCTGAAGGAGAATCCTGACTTTGAAAATGTAAGAACTGAAAAACAAAAATCCAGAAGGTGTGTTAGATTAGGTTGTGATAGAGTGCCACCTTGAGCGTTTATTCAGACGGAAAGGTGGGATAAAGCATTTAAATAAAAGAAAGTACGGTGCGCCCTTCTCATCTGTGGATTGGCCACCTGTGGATTTGATTCAACGCAGATGGACGCCATGGGCAAGAAGGGCCCTGCCGATCCTTTAAAAAAAGAAGAAGAAGCATCCCTTTAAATCGTGGTTTTAAAACGGGTTTTGTCAATTAGCTTAAAATCAGCTGCCCTTCAAAATTGCCAGAATGCCCCCCCCAGCCCTCAAATGGGACTGTAAAATTTGGGAGGGGGGTTCAGCCTAGCCTGGTAATACTAGCATGCCCACAAATTAACTAAATGTTCAGGAAAGTGCTTATAAAATCACATGTCAGTAGTGCCTTATAAGTTGAAGCATAAAGGAGTCTATATAGCTGTACTAATCCTTGATGTTGTAGATTTATTATGGCAGTATAGTTTCCCCCACATATTTTTGAAGTTGTTCATTCAATAAAGCCCGTTTGTTAGAAATGTAAAAAAAAAAATAGAGATCACATAATATCAATGGAGACTTTATCGGTTTTGCTGGTGAATTAGCAAATAGATGGTTCTGACTTGGAGGTGTTGTACAATTTGTTAACAAAAACTAAAATGTTGATTGCTAGCAGCTGGAAGAACAAAGGTTCCTAACCTTTAATTGACTAGCAGGGGTGGCCAACCTTTCAACTTGAATGCTCCTGGCCCTTTAATGGCTGTGTAGCTGAGGGCATTTCAGTAGGTGCAGCACCATCAGCATTTGCCAAGATTCTGTCTTCTACACAACTCTTAAGAACACAAAGACCCTAATGGTGGAAGGTTGGCCACCCCTGGCTTAGTGTTTCAGAATATGTTGTAATGTATACGTAACAAAGCTTATTGATATTGTTTGGGTAAGAGAGGGGAGTTAGCAGGGCTCATCTATCCCTCTTAAAAGCATTGCTTGTCTCCAGCCCAGTCTGAAGAAAAGAGTTGGATTAGTTAGTGAGTCACATTCAACTCTTAGGATTTGTTTGTGTCAAGGTTGATCAGAACGCTCATCTGTTTGACTGTACCAGCTCAGATGCTCACATGGGGGTACTGCATCTTTTAGCTGGCTCTACACCATTGATATGCATACTACAATTGGAACATCAAGGAGATATCTAACTAAGCCTTCTCCTTAGGAGATTTTAGTATGGAGAGAATTCAAACATGCAACACTCCCCCATAGCTATTTGAGGCCCAGGGCTGGTTCCAGATTCAAGGTCGCCTACAGCAAATGGTCCCCCATATGCTTCCTCCTTCCTGGTTGGGCCCTGAGGGAGTTGTAACATCAGTCCAAGAAGGTTGTGTGGTTCTGAGGATCAACAGTGGACCCTCCTGAGCAGCAACTCAAGTATTCCAATCCTTGATGCCCAGCCTTGCTGAGTTGATAAAGTCCAGCAAGGACTGCACCATGTGCTCTAGGGACAATTTGTATCAGCTTTCAGTGTTAGGATGCTGCCTGCTTCAAGGTGCCCAAATTTCATTTTTTTTTAATAATCCAAGTGTCCATTTATCTTTTAAAGGACCAGCATCATCAGTGGGAGTCAGTGGCCAGGAACAGATGTGGACCAGAGGATATGATCCCCTTAATTTGCCAGTGTGTGAGCTGAACTCTCACCTGCCACTGTTTGTCTTCTGTTACAGGAATGAAACTGTTTTACACCAGTTCTGCTGCCCAGCAGCTGATGCAGAGCAGAAGCCTTCATCTGCAGACTCTTCTCCAAGGTGGGAATTGCTTGTTCCTCTTCCACTCTCCCTTACTTTCCCCACGTTCACTTGCACACAAAACATGCAGGCTTCTGGCTTTATTTCACTCACATCCTATTCCTTGCGACAGCCCATACCATGAAGTGCCTATGGGGCTGCCAGGGGTTTGACTCTAGCTTCCCAGCATGCCTTTGGTCATTGGGTTCTGTTTCTTTGGAGTAGCAAAGGAGAAAGGAAGTAACAGAAGGACCAGTTGTACAGAGAATTGAGGAGGGGCCAGGCAACAGATAGGGGATTCTTTTGTGATGAGCCAGAAGGGCTCCTCCAACATCTCCACCCTGTTCTCAGTTGCATTTAAGCAACTGGGGATGATGAATGGTATTGCAGTGTGTGCCCCACTTACCATCCATGGTGTTTGCACTCCCTGCTGCTGCCGCCCAGTGCAATTTCCTCACTGCTTCCTTTCCAAAACATGCCAGAGAGAGAGCGAGCAGAAGGCATGACCTCCTCTATGCCTCACTGTGATCTGGTTTCATGACAGTGCCTGCAAGGAGTGTAGACACAGCCACTGCCAAGACCACACAAACAGGCAGGCAGCTGTGAAAAATGTGAGTGGGGTGCACAGTTTTGTGAAACTCTCTGCCCCACTCTTGACCCTGGGTGTGAGCCAAGGATGTTCCCAAAAGAACTTCTGGCTCAGCTCCAGGCATATGAGTAGTGGCAGGAAGAAGCAGACAATGAGGTCAGGCAGGGGCTAGGTGCTAATGAATCAATGATCAATCGGTAAGCGATTGGTAACCTGCTGATGATAGACCCAGCACCTTCCTAATAGGAGCAAGGGTCATAAGGCAAGGCTGGGAGAGGGGCGAGATTAACACGGATTGGCAGCAAATGGAGGCCTCTTGTTCCTCAGATCAGAAAACCAGTCTGTCACAGAAGCATTTGTCAGGGTCAGGCCTTGTCACCTGATCTGATAAGGTTATGCAAGTGGCCTTTTTGCTGATAACAGTTAATTATTTGTAGTTCTTTCCTTTTGAGCATAGCTTGGTGACACACAGGCTGAACCTTCACCTGACATTCATCAGGTTTGGGACCTGATGATGCAGGGTTGAGTCTTGACACCTGGAGGTCAGAGTCCACTCTGTGTCTTTCACGGAAAAAGTGGAGCACAGAACCCTGTAGGGAGCTGGTGGCTCACTGGGCACTGAGGAAATGCAGATGGCCACACAGAAGTTTTGAAAATCACAGGGCTAAATTGGATGGATGAGAAGGAACTGCCCGGAGTTTTCTCTGTTGCTTTGAGGTTCTGCTGAACCTTGTGTCTGAAGTTTTTAATATCCCATTGACAAAAGTTGTTCACAATCAAAATGCATCAGGAATAAAGTCACTCCGATCCTGTCAGTTGTTCTTCATTGTTATTGATGGTGCAGGTGTGCAGCAACTGTTAATTCCCTTTTTTTTTCTGTGCAAAATGTTTGTCCCAGTTACTGCTGGTAGCAGTTACACTCACTGCTGCTGTATCAAGTATTACTTCCTCCTTCTGCTCTCATCCTGAAGCCAAATCGGAGTGAGGGCATGATGAACAGGAAGCAATGCTGACTGTCCTCACTCTGTTGTCTTCTGGAGTGGAAGGAACTTTCCTGCCCAGAAGATGCTAGAATGAGGGCCTGAAGCAAGATGGTACCACCAGAGTAAGTACAGAAGTAGGAAGCATTGCTTCCTATCTGGGTAGGAAGGAGTAGGAGGAACTTTGAAAAAGAAATGTGCTCAGCAGTGGTGGGGGGAGAGTGATTGCTACCACCACCAGCAGGAAGAATAGGTGGCAATGAAAAAGGTTAGTGGATGGTACAGTTTTCAGGAAACTTTCTCCCACCCCTGCACAAATTCAAGTGAAAAAAACTATTTTAAAAAGTTTTGACTCTGCTCTACTTAAGGCACCAGAAAGCTTAAGGCCAGTCTGTTTCCTTTTCTCATCTCCACAACACTTGGATGAGCATCATACCTCCCCGGTGCGGATGTGCCAAGCTTCTTTGGTACCTATCTTTATGCATGCACACCAAAGGCTTGTCTATGATAATTTTAATTTAAAAGCAGCCCTATCTCACGTTAATTCACTCGCTATGGGGCATTCGCATTGTGTTTCCTCGTTAGCTTATCCACTGAGCTGGCACTTAGCTGGGTTTTGAAAACAAACCAGATTTTCTTTATGTGGATTATCATTAAGTTCCTTTTTAATTTTAAAACAGTATGCAAAAACTCCAAATTTGAAGATGAATTAGTTTGAACTAAGTCAAAAGTACAGACAACAGCACTCATGGCAGGCAAGACGCAGTATTATCCAAAGTGCTGTTAATTGCAATGCGTTTTCTCAGGTTGTTGCCCCAACTAGCTCTAGGTCAATAGTACTTCCTCATTTGGTTGTCTTAAGGGACATCTGAGCTACAAATTATTGGTTTATCAGTGATTTCTTCCCAGGGAACTGTGAAAGCTACAGTTCTTTGGAGAGAGGGTTCAAAAAGAAAATTATCTTGGTATCTAGCCAGGCTAAAATATCCAATGTTCTTTGGGGGAAACCATGAAGTGGTATAAAACTGCTATGTTTGTAGTATACGTATGACCTGAAACTTTTGAATAGCCATCTGGATAAATGTGGTTGTACTATGCCTGCACATCTCTCTCTCTCTCTCGTGGCCAATTTAGAGATGAAAGTCTTCTTGTGATGATTCTTCTTTCCTTAATGCTCACATGATGCAGTGGTTTTGTGTAAGTGCCCCTGGTTGGCAAGGTTCCACATGTTGAAATACACTAAGAACCTAACAGTTTTTTGGACATGGTAATTTGCAGCCTTACCAGATGTGGGTACTTACACAAAACCTTTTTTTTTCCACTTCCAACATGATCATATGAATTGGCCCACTTACAGGGCAATCCTGTCTAAGACAGGACCAGTGGAACAATCATTCTGCTGACTCCGGGTGTTGCAGACGTGACATATGGCACGTTTTCAACACCCAGGGAGTAAGTGTGTGGCACCGAGGCTGGGGCCACTCTGCCCCGGGTCCAGGCAGTTGCCGAACGCAAATATGGTCTGCACTGGGCAGTGTGGGGGCATGGGGAGAGGGGAGGAATGGGAGGGGGGATTGGGTTACTGGGCCCGGGGAGGGATCATTGGCCAAATTCTATCCCCCTTCCCGGGCCTGTTGGGCTACACGGGCCTCCTGGAGTTATGCTGGCCATTTTGCCTGCTCACATCCGAGGAGGCCCATTGGGCCATTACTCTAGGTAAAGGGACAAACGTCCTTTTACCCCAAGGAGGCCTCCATCCTTTTTACCTCTGGCAGACCTGATCCTGGATAGGATCCGGTGCAGCATGCTTTTGCACACTGCGGCGGTCGTGGACAGGATTGGGCTGCCCGACGCATGCTTGTGTTTGTTCTTATGCCTGCCACATATCTATTAGCACATCAGACGCATTGTTAGCAATTCTAAATCCAATTACTTCTGATTAGTCCTCTGAGGCCAATGGCTTTCCATTTTTTTGCAGCATCATGGGTGGCAGCACCAGTGCTGGGAATCTGCCACCTGATGCAAGATCTAAAAGGCTCAAGACATCAACTTTCCATGCTCATCGAGGCACCACTCCAGGAAATTGCACAAACATTAATGATTATCTCTAGTTATCTTCTCTGCTGTGCTGATATAGTTTCTCCCCTAGTGTAGACCTCCCAGGGGATGGAATGGATATGTGGGATGGGGAGAGTGGGTGGAGCCCAAGAGGAAGCAATTACAAGGATCCTGTAATTGATGCAGTTTCACTTGGGAATGAACAGTGGAGTAGCCAACTTGTACTTGCCGTGAAATCGAGGAAATTAATGACAAGATCTTGTAACTTGTAAACACCCCTACCCTGAGTGGTTTGCATTGAGAAGAGCTCACTAGGGATCTGGGGGAGTTATTACATGAAGCAGCTGCCGTAACTCCTTTCCCAGCATGTTGATCATAGTTAACAAGCTGAAATTGCTGTAATAGAAAAAAAGTTGTGTGTAACTAATCCCCTCAGTTTCTATGAAAAGCATAGCTCTCCACTGGCAAAGACTGAAAATTGTACGTTACATTTATCTTAGCTCACAAACACACCATCCAATCCAACTCCCAACACATGGAGTTGTACGTTACATTTATCTTAGCTCACAAACACACCATCCAATTGCACACATCTTTCTTGTTTGCTTGTTTCCATCTCTGCTCAACACCAGACCTATTTACAACTCTCCCAATGAATCTGAACCTGTACTTGAAACATCAAGATTTTTTTCAGTAGACAGCAACATTGTCCTTAATTTCATGGTGAACATAATGTTGCTATTCAATGTGTACTCTCAAGGGAAAGTGCATCAGTTTGTCCCCTGAAATCGTGGCTGTAGTGGCCTACTTAATGGTAACTATTTTTCTCAGAATGTCCCTTTAAAAAAAAAAAGGTACTATGGAATGATGTAGCATTCTCCTGAGGGGTGTTTTTTTTGGGGGGGGGAGGGGAATGGTGACTGCTGGAGGAAAATGCTTACTGCTGTCAGATAAGTTTCACATCCCTGAATACTGCTAAAATAATTGTCTTGTTGTGTCAGCCATGAATGGGACAGCAAAATGGAGGGTGGGAACAATTCAGTTCAGCCCTAGCTCTGAGCACCTTGAAGGAAGGATAACAAAAATACAATAATACTATGTACTTTCTAGACAAAAATGTACGTGGTCAACTATTTTCTGGTCTGTGCACCACATCTGCTGCAGCATTTTAAATAATATTTAGCATATACTGTACACAGCAATTCACAGGCATTATCTCAGTAAGCTGCATGGTAGGTACGGTAATTATTGTCCCCATATTTGCAGATATGTGCTAAGAGTCAGGGATAGGAGCTTGTATAAAGCCACGTAGTGAGTTCATGGCTGATAGCCCGATTCTGCCCAACTTTAGACTGGCAGAGCTCTTGCTCTGCCGGCCTAGGGTGTTGTAAACATGCTGTAAGGCATGTTTTCAACACCCTGGGAGTAAGTAGCTCCAGTGTGGAGGCCGGCACCACTTACTCTGCCGCCCTCCAGTCGCTGCACCGGCCAACGCAGGTAAGGTCTCCGCTGGGTGGCAGGAGGGCATGGGGATGGCGGGCAGGAGTGGCGAGGGAGGGGGCCATTGGCTGGGCCGGCCTGGGAGGGTGCGGGGCTATTGGCGTTGGGTTGCACCGATATCCAAACCCCTTCCCAGGCCAGGCCGGCCTTACATGGGCTCCCTGGATGCACTCCAGCTTACATCGGGGGAAGGGGATGAACCTCTCCTTCCCCTGAGGTGAGCCCATTTAGGCTGACCACCGCAACATGCGCAGGATTGCACTGAGGCAATTTTCTGGCTCTTAGCTCATAGTTTTAGCCATTACACCCACACCAGCATGTGAGAGCATGAATGCCATGGACAAATTCCCGGAAATAAGTGCTCATAAATCTTCCTTTAAAAGTTACAGTAATACTGTTTCAGACACCACTGCGTTCTACACCTTCCCTGACACCATGGCCTCAATCCAACCTTAGTTGCATGCAACTAGAAACGCACACAAACAAGTAGCCCCAAATGAAAATGCACATCTCAATCTGCTGCAAGTCAATTAATGGGTTCAAAGGGCTTTGCAAGGATGTAGATACACATCAGCACCTACATCAGCTGAGCGCATGGAAACCTACTTCTGTGCACAGCTCTCCCATGCTGGATTGGGGTTCTTATCAGTAAGCAGAGTGTGTGAAGGATGCCTGCCCTGCCCATTGAAGCATTCAGTCTATGGACTCCCCTCTCTCCCCTCAAGGCTAGGGAGGGAGTTCCACAGTTTGGGCACCACAACCAAAAAGGCCCTCTCTCTGGTGGCCATCCACCGAACCACTTAAGGAGGAGCATCCAGAAAAGTTATCACCAGAGTAGGGTCATGTGCAGGGCTGGCCCCATCCATGAGGCTAACTAAGGTGGTCACTTCAGGCAGAGGTCCCAGTCCTGAGCCAGTCTTTCAGTCATTTCCATGTGTGTTTCTTCTCATTGGATTGGGGCTTCTTAAAAGTTGGAGAAAGGTGAACACTTTTTACAGAGCTGACGGTGGTACAACAGAGGTATTGATGCCTGTAGTCCGAGCCAGTCCATCCATGAGCCCAACTGAAGCATTCACCTCAGGCAGCAGGTTGGTGGTGGGGGGGGGCACCCATCTCTATCTACCTACTTGCCTCCACTGCTCCTTCTCCCCTTTCCACTCCCTGGATTGGAAAAGGAAGAGGGGGGACAGAGAGAGAAAATGTGGAGGGGAGGAGAGTGCTGAGCTAGAACATTGGAAAGTGGGAGGAGCAGAGGCTGGCACATCTTCGGGGAAGGGAGGGCAGTATTTGTCACATTGCCTCAGGCATCAGAAGGTCTTGGGCTGACTTTGGCCACGTGTGTCCTCTTTCTCTGAAACAAATACAAATGTTCCGTTCTGTGTTTCTTCAGGAGCAGGCAAGACCAATCAGGATTTACCAGAGCCGGCCTGATATCCTGAATAAGCAGTCAGCTAGAACGACTCACTAGGGTCCAATCAGATCTTTCAAAGAAGCTCAACAAAAACAAAACACATGCTGAGGCATCCATATTTCTAGAGTAGTCTAACTGGTTTTCCTGATGAGGCTCATAAACTCTGCTTTAGAGACTTCTATCCCCCCCCCCCCCATCTTAGATTACATAACCCAGGGTGAATTCTTCCCTGCTTCCACTTTCCTGATCAGGCATTTTTGTAAATGAGAGAGTGAGAGCCTGTCAGAAGTGATGCTGCTAATAACTGCCAGCCGTCTAGTTTTAATTAGAGTTTTCTTCATTAATGCCTCGGCTCCTCTCCGTGCAGTGGATTAAATAATGTACTTGCAGCTCATTTACACAAACCCCCAAACTGCAGGGCTGAGCTGCAATCCTTTAATTAAACAGCCTGGCTGATCCCTACCGCTGCCTCGCTTCATCAGTCTAAGCCGATTAAAGAGAATAGGGACTAATAAGGAGTATAAACAGAGAAGTGACTCTTCTCTCTTCAAGGGACTTGGAGGCCTCAGTAGCTGGGCGGGTGGGCTGCTGACTCCTCCTCCTAGGGGGAATGCACAGTTGGGGTGATCTACTGCACACTGTAGCTTGTGTGCAAACTGCGAGGTTCTTAGCGATACTTGGGCACCATGGAAAAAGGAACGGCCAATCAACTGGGCAGTTCATTAGCAGGTGCTTGTGTAACACCATGTGCTTTATTCTGCACAATGAGAGTCAAATGCCCTATATCAGTGGTTCCCAAATGTTTTAGTGCCGGGACCCCTTTTAAAATGACACTCTATCAGGACCACCTAGCTTTACGAGACTTAAAAAAAAGTGATCTAGAAAGAAATATTTGTATTTATTTATTTACCAGTAAAATTTAATTTATTTATTTGCAAAAAAATTCAATCCATTTCTTGTAATGATTGCGGACCCCTCCGCAGGCCGCCCCAAGCTTCAGATCACCGCTCTGCGGCGCTTTACAACAACTTCCGATTTTAGTGAAAACCAGAAGTGGTCATAAATTGCCGCAGAGCGGCAATCTGAAGCCTGCGGAGGGGTCTGTAGGCCTCCCTGCACCCTCTGGGATGCTCCAGGTCCCTCGGTGAGTGTAAAAAGGACACTTGTCCCCTGGCGGTGGTGCGATCCCTTGCGAGGAGAACTTTGCGAACCAATGATATAGGGCAGGCTATACCGGTATACCCATATCTCCTGGCACATCTATATCACAGATTTAAATTGGTTTAATAGGCATTTCCTCTATCCAGTGAACCTTGGGAATGGTAATTTGGGGTGGGGGTGAGTGTCACAGGAGGCCACAGCAATTAATATGATATAAAAACAGGTGTTTCCTCTTCGTTCCAGCATAGACAGCAAGAGCAGGCTTTTTTGGGGGGGGTAGGTGTGCGGAGGGCAATTCCCCATATTCTGAACCTGTATCTGTAAGTCAATCTCAAAAGTTAATTACACTGTACTGAATTTCAAAATTTATAATTCAATTTCTAAATATTGAACCTTTTCTGGATTTTAGATTAAGTTGATAAGAGTGCTTAGGTTTTCAATTAGTGTTTTAGCAAAAAAGAAAACCCCACAAAAAACCACCTCTCCTGTGTGTGTGTGTGTGTGTGTGTGTGTGTGTGAATGAAAGCAAAAAGTGTAAAACTTTGAATTTTAAAATTCAAAGTCTATAATTTCCAATTTAAAAATATGTTCTTCATTTTCTGTGTGCCATTTATGGTAGTTTCAGCTTCATTTTCAACAAGTTGCACTGCATTTTAGTTTGGGATACCACCTCAAGTTGCATTTTTTTAATCTAAGGACTATTTTACACATTATGCCAATTACGGTATGTTACATACCACACTGGGTTGTTAGTTTCTTTTAAAAATAGTGGCCTGGGGGTGGGGGTGGGTAGAGGGATGCAACATAGCAGAACTGGGGGGGGGTGAAGGGCTCTGCCCCCACCCTGCCATTGTTTTGCTCTGATTGTACCCCTCCCCATGCTATTTTTAATAGAAAAATATCTTTCATGGTCTTTCAATTGAAACTTTTTTTCTTTTTAAAATGGCACATAGTACACAAGGTTGGTGTGGGGAAAAAAGGAGGGTGGGATTATGTCTGCCACTCTTACCTCTTCTGAAGGGAATGGTGGAATAAAAATATAGCAAGTAAAATAAAATCAACAGCAACAGTGGCAGATCTGCAGGCCAAGGCCTTCCTGACGCTTGGAACTCTAGCATCCCAGGTGCCATTGACGTTGGAAGATGTAGTTTTCTTTTCTATAGTTAGAAAACTATCAGTGCAATCCTATCCAACTTACACCACCGGTGTAACCAGCGGTGCAGTGAGAATGAGAGGCCCCAGAATGGAAAGGGGTTTCAAATCCCTTCCAAAGGGGGATTCAAAGGGGATTTAAATCTCCCCTCCCCTCCAAAGCCTCCCGCCCTGCCCTCCACCACTGGTTACACCGGTGGTGAAAGTTGGATAGGATTGCGCTGTGAATCTCTATGCAGTATTATGACAACCAGATCTTCCAGGGTTCTTGGCCCTTGAGATCCTAATATTCCAGGCACCAGGAATTCGGAAGAAGGCCTTCTCCACTGCTTCCAGTGTGTGGCTGCTGCTCCCAGGATAGGTTAGCTAGGTAAAGGAGGCAGCAGGAGCATGTGGGATTTACAAAATCAGAATTAAAAAGCAAGCCATTTTTTCTGATCTCCAGTGATAATAGTTTGGTTTATCAAGCTCAATCCTGAATTGATTCCAGGGGATTACTACTGCCAAATTGCTGCTGGGTAATTTGTGAAACAGCCCTTCGTTTTTCATGGTGTGCGAGTGTGTGAATGCGCGTGTGTGTGTACTACAGATACCCAAATCTGGAATGAAAAGTAACAGCCAGCTAGCCTTGCTTTCTGGACACATCTGTGCCAGAGAGGTCCCAATTCACAATTTGGAAGACTCGGCAAAGGCTGTGCCAGTGATGTGCTTAATTCTTTAAACAGGCAGCTGAGTACAATTTGACCTAGCCCTATGATTTCAGAAACCTGCTCCTATCTTTCCACACTGGTCTCATCTGCGAAAGAAAGGCCTGCATTCTGGGGATTTGAATAGGCCAGTAATTGCCTCCCCATTCCTCCAAGTCTCATGTGGAATCTGGCATTTCAGAACAATGACCTTTTAACATAGGTCTGGCAGAAACCCATCTCTGGTCGAATTGCATACCACATTTGCTTTTGTACAAGTTAATGGCATTGAGATGACGAGAGAGGTTCATTCCTGGTGCAATAATGAGAGAATCTGAAGCCTCACCTGGAGGGAATGGCACATGCGATTGTTCCCTGGGCTTTTTGCAGTCCAGGGTAGAGGCTGAATGTGGCTCCCCTATGGAGATGAGTGGCAAACCAGTGCTAAAGTAACCCTTCAATTCCATTGCTGTGATGGAGAAAAGCATTATAAAATATGTGAACTCCAAGATGCTGAGGTGGAGTGACTCAGACAATGAAGCTCCAAGAGAGAGCTGCCATTGACATGGCATGGTGAAGAGATAAATCACCTCCCTGGCCCATACCATGGTCCCAATCCTGATTGCCCCATCCTAGCTGCTGTTTAGGAAGAAAAACCAAGCATGCAAAGGTCAGTGACACGCTTGATGTCATCAGGTATAGTTTGGAATTGTCGTTCTTCAGGAACTAGCTGCCTCCCTAGTCTCTCTACAAGTTAAGTGCCTGAGTAGGTGATGGACGTATCTTGCCTCTAACACACATCCAGGTAAAAGTTTATGCATGAACCTGCCATTTTTCACACTGCAGCTGGGGAGATTTAATTTGTTGATCACATATTTCTGGAAAATTGTGTTATTCAAATATAGTCTGAACCAAAGGAGCTCAATATCACTTTGGCTTTTTTAAATCAGTGGAAGGCAGGTTATTGAAGAGTAAACCAAGGCAGCATAGAGTAGATGGAGCTTTTGGTCATGGGCAGTGATGGGGTGCAAAGGCAGTGAGCCCTGGCGTGACAATTGGGGTGTTTTTCATCTTATGTAGGATTTTGCCCTCTCTCCTGGTTGCCCACTGAAGTATATGTAGCTCTGGATACAGGAAGGCAGTGATGTAGACTTGAGTCTGTTGACTTGGGTCGGACTCAAGTTGCATCAATAACTTGACTAGGCGATTGTAAAAGACTCGACTCGAGACTTGGAGCCTTTTACAACAAGCAGAATTTTATTCAGGTTTAAACCCGTTTTCCTCATTAAATAGATAGGGACTCGCAACTCGCAGCCAAAGACTCGGGACTTGGGGGCAAAGACTTGGGACTTGACTTGACACTTTGACCCAGAGACTTGATCCACATCCCTGGTAGAAACTTGCTTTTTAAGGAAGACATCTTTTTAAACAAAGAACAACCAAATTCTGATCTTTAACAATCGAGTCACAGAATTGTAGAATGAATAGAGAGTTTGTTGTTACCAAGGGAATTAGTATTCCCCCCCCCTGTAGATCAGAGGTCCCCAAACGTGGGCCACATCCAGCCCAACATTTTGATCAACCTGCTGAGCCCAGCTGCATTATAATTAAGTGCAATCCCCCCACCCACCCCAATTCCTTCCTCTTCTCCTCTCACTCCTGCCCACTACCACGCACCTTCCGCCTCCTACTGGATGAAGTGATTGCTGGGCTGCATCGCTCTCATTGAAAGCCCTGCTGAGAGAGATAGAGAGAGGCAGCAAGCAGCCCTACAGTTGCAAATATTTTTCTCCTATTGGGAAAATTCTTAGAGTTACATACAAAACGTATATATCGTATTGGTCTGAGTATAAGACTCACTTTTTTTCTCCTAATTTAAGTTTTTAAACTAGGGGTGCGTCTTATAATCAGGCTGTTGCAATTTAATGGCAGTGATTTAATTAAAAAATTTTAATAGCACCAAACTTTAAGGATGCATCTTATAATCAGGTGCGTCTTATACTCGGGACAATACGGTATTTTCTATCATTGGCCTTCTCCAGCCCACCATAAGAATGAGTGCCCAATCCTATTCAATTTTTCAGGGCTGATGCAGCCGCAAAGCAGTTCCGAGATAAGGGAACAAATGGTCCCTTACTTTGAAGATGACTCTGTGACTATTCCCCCATCAGAGACTTGTTCCACATCCCTGCAGGAAGGTAGAGTTTTGGCAGGCAGAGGAAGGCTTGAAGCTGCCTCTGTGTAGAAAAGGTGTCAGGCATTAAAATCCATCAGCAAGGTGGATTTTTAATTACAGTACTGCAAGAAGGGACAGAGGGATGGGACTGCTCTGCCCATGGTTTTTGCATGTGTTAGTTTCCTTTTGAAGTTTAATTTTCTCATGTATAAAGTGCTGCTTGGATCAGACTTGAAACATGATCAATGCAACTGGCAAGTGTTTACTTTGTGATTATGGAGCAATTAAATTCCAACTCAATACAGTTTAGGCATCAAACAGCTGCGTACTCATTCCTAAAGTGCCTGCCGGATTACTCATCACTGCAACCAGGCTGCTGCCTGCAACCTCAGCACCAATTAGTGGTGAAGAAACATCACGTAATCGATTTTCTTGGGTCTCAGCCCTAGACCAATTCTTTCTACAGTTTTGGACAGGCCTGCCTCTCTTAGAAGGACTTCAAATTGCTGAACACTTCTAACAGGGGAGCACAAAGCTGTTGCCAGAGCGAAGGGGTTGTTTTAATCCGTCAAGAAGCAAAGTCCTAGACCTATGAAGCCAGCCTAGGCTGTCCTTGAGATGAGAGATACAAAGGAAGTGTCTTAGTGTCTTAGTGAGGAAGAGGAAGTTGTGTCTTCTTATGTGTATATGTCTATATTTTCGAACAATTAATGCTCTGTTTTCACATTAAATGCAACAATAAAGCATTTCATTAACATTATTAGTATTATTATTGAACAACAACTTCCAAAGGGGTTAAAGTACAGTATTGTTGTTCCATTTCTTGTTGCACTCATGTTGAGAAGAAGATAGTGGTACTATCTGGTAATTCCATATTATGTAGCTTTGAGTAAGGGAAAGAGGTGATGGGTTTCTTCTGAACAGGTTTTTCAACAACTTCAGGTCTGATTAACCACTTGCTCCTGCATGATGTTACTTGCCTGTTTGATCCTTGGATGAGGATCTGCTTTGCCTCCCACCACTTCCTGAGGCTACACAGCACAGGGTCTTCTCAGCAGGGCCTCTGAGTATCAGGGGGTACAAAGTTTCTTTTGGACCCCTTCTCAATGGAGGAGTGAAATGGGGGGGGTGGCAACGGGGGAGGGGGTGAAACAGGGGCAGGAGAGGGCCGCAACAGCTGGAAAAATCTCCAGAGCCCAGGTCTACCGGGCTTCCTGCTGCATAGCCCAGATCCACCTGCCTGGTAGACCTGACCTCCCAGTCGGAGTCGGCCTTCCTTTTCCTCCGTGGGTCCAGGTTGATACTGGGTGAGTTCGGAAAATGTTCTGGGCCCCCTCCTTTGGCTCCCAGGCCCCCTTTTTGACCCCTGGCGTGGGTACAATTTTTCCCCTTTACCCCCCTCTCATGGGCCCTGCTTCTCAGCTGTGGAAGCTAGATTTGGAGCTCCTTTAGTCAGGGTCACCTTGCTTTGTTTTTATATACTGACTGATCTCTCCTCTTGATTGGACTGTTAACGACGTCATTTTTCTTAGCTTTATTGCTGTTCGTTTGATTTGATATGCTGTGGGTTATTTTTATTGTATGTGTTTTAATGTTTTGTACACACCCTTGGCTTCATAGAAAATTTAGTATAAATAAATGAACTCCAGAACAATCCCCCCCCCCGGTCTTTTGTAGCTGGTGCTACAGCTTGGCAAGGTTTGGGCATATGCTGTGGTCCAGACCCATTAAGATGGCCACCCACAGTTGGTGTGGCTCTCATCTCGGCTCTCACTTGCCATAGTGTTCCTGGCCAAGGTGTAGGCAACATGAGATCTGTGAAAGCACACCTTACATGCTTTTTCAGTTCAAGCAGGAACCAGTCAGGATGGAAGAAGTTGCAATGCCTCTCTCCTGTTCTTGTCCATGTGAAAGTGTAAGCTCACCAGTTGCACCTTTGTCCCCTCCCCCAAGTCCAAGTTGTTTGACTTGGGGGAGGGGACAAAAATCCCGTCCTCCCTGCCCCAAAAATCCTTGAGGCCCCCCCCCCTCTCAAATCCTGGAGCTGGCCGTGTTTTTTTCTTTACCACTTTTCCCTGCTGAGATGCTCATTAACTACTGCAATAAATTAATTCCAATCTGTGACTGGTGAAGTATAAAGCCTGATCTCCACCGGCTCCGGTTGCGTTGCGCTTGCGTCTGGAGGTGCGTGAGCGTAGGGGACAGGATGCCCTGCCCGAAACGCTGCCCTGGGCTCCACCAGTTTCTTTAATGCAAATTGTCCCTTCTGATTGTCCCGCCTTCTAATAAATCTCAGTGGTGATTGGCTGAAACACAAGTGCGCTCCGATTGGCTGAAAAACCCCTCTCATCCCATTGGTCAAACAGTTAGCTCCGTGTCCCGCCCTCTCAAAATCATGAGCTTGGTCCACGGCTGATCGCAACGGAACTCAGGAGAGCACGGCTCTCCTGCATTCCGATGCGATCAGATAAAATGGAAGCCTCACAGCTCCGCACGCGCCTGGGACGTGCCGGAATTCATGCGGTGGAGGTCAGCCTTAAAGCTTACAGCAGAACGAGCATTTCCAGTGGTGAAGCAGAAGTAAATCCTACAAAAGCCATACCATTTCATATAATGCTCCTCTTCTGTTTTGTTTGCATTACATTTACCGATGCATCTTCCGGTTGCCATATTCTCTGATGCATTGGTCACCCAAAGCCTTGTATTTTCCTGGTGTGCCTGTCGGTCTTCTATTGTGCACTGTTAGCTAAAGGCTATCAACTTTGTCAACCTATGAAAAATATTGCAATAGGCTCTTAGAGAATTTGTTCTGAAACTGAATCGCCCTGTTGGAATCTTTTTTGATGTCCCCTTCTAAAAAAGGCAATCACCATGTTTGCCCTTGAGGTCAACACCAGACAGCTGTCCCAGTTGGTTGCGCTGAAGTTCATGACCCTTGGAAGTACTGTATCCTTAGCTTTTATGAAGTAAGCAGTAATAAGATCCATAGAAATTAATGAGGCCTTTTCCAAAATGGCTAAACTGTACCTTAAGCCAAAGGCATACATTCTAAGGATAATCTATCCGGTTCTAAGATGATTATTAATTGTTATAATACTCATTATCACAGATATTTCTCTTTTATCTCTTACTGTGGCAATAAACTGGTGTGCTCAATGTTTACTGTTCCCATTTTATAAAAAATAATGGAAGCTGAGGGAAAAAAGGTGCTCAAAATGATCCATTGGATTTGCAATTCAGTTGGAACTTAACTTGGGTCTTTTTGGGCAGAGCGTATCTTAAAAAGATTGATGCCAGTGAGATCAAATAGGCTTTAATCACACTTAGGCTGTTCTGTGGTTCAGTCTCTGATTTTACCATATTATATATCTAATTCAGGGATCCCCTGACTTTCAGCTCTCAGGGCCACATGACTCAGGGCCCAGTCCTATCCAACTTTGCAGCGCTGATGCAGCTGTGCCAGTGGGGCATGCGCTGCATCCTGTGGTGGGGGAACAGTCATGGAGTCCTCTTCAAAGTAAGGGACCGTTTGTTCCCTTATCTCGGAACTGCCTTGCGGCTGCATCAGCAATGGAAAATTGAATAGGATTGGGCCCTCGTTCTTATGGTGGGCTGGAGAAGGCCAATGATAGAAAATATATACATTTTGTATGTAACTCTAAGAATTTTCCCAATAGGAGAAAAATATTTGCAACTGTAGGGCTGCTTGCTGCCTCTCTCTATCTCTCTCAGCAGGGCTTTCAATGAGAGCGATGCAGCCCAGCAATCACTTCATCCAGTAGGAGGAGGAAGGTGCGTGGTAGTGGGCAGGAGTGACAGGAGAAGAGGAAGGAATTGGGGGGTGGGTGGGTTTGCACTTAATTATAATGCAGCTGGGCTCAGCAGGTTGATCAAAATGTTGGGCTGGATGTGGCCCACGTTTGGGGACCTCTGATCTACAGGGGGGGGGGAATACTAATTCCCTTGGTAACAACAAACTCTCTATTCATTCTACAATTCTGTGACTCGATTGTTAAAGATCAGAATTTGGTTGTTCTTTGTTTAAAAAGATGTCTTCCTTAAAAAGCAAGTTTCTACCAGGGATGTGGATCAAGTCTCTGACTCCAAGTCTCAAGTCAAGTCCCAAGTCTCTGGGTCAAAGTGTCAAGTCAAGTCCCAAGTCTTTGCCCCAAGTCCCAAGTCTTTGGTTGCGAGTCCCTATCTATTTAATAGGGAAAACAGGTTTAAACCTGAATAAAATTCGACTTGTCGTAAAAGGCTCCAAGTCTTGAGTCGAGTCTTTAACAAACGCTGGGTCAAGTCCGAGTCAAGTCATTAACACAACTTGAGTCAGACTCAAGTCCGAGTCAATAGACTCAAGTCTACATCACTGGTTTCTACTAGGTAAGTTTTTTCAGATAGAGTGGCCACTGGTTAGTGAAATTTAAAAAGCCAGAAGGTGGGCTGAGCACGGCTTCCAGAGGACTGGACTTCACTGCCTCATCTCCTCCATGACTAGCAGAAACAGAATACATTACTCAAACCAGCAGCAAATTTGTATAGTTTATACCTGTTAGGGGGTGTTAAGCTTTTCTTGGTGCAGAAGCTGGATTACCTTCAGCACAGAATATTGAAAGGTTGCAACAGTATTGATGTTTAGCACTTCAGGTATGTACAGTACCCCTTTCAGACACCTAACCTGTAATATAGGAAGAGTCCATGTTTGGTTCTAGTTGAGGGTGTAACATTGCTGTTCTTTAGCAGAAGATACTACTGAAAATGCATTCATGTCCCTTATGTTCTGGGGGAAGCTTTGGCATTTAAAACAAGCCCAGGCACTGAGCCTGGCTTGAAATCAAGCCTCGATTGTTACAAAGAAGGGGTTGGCATTATTACTTAGACATCTTCGACCAATTGATGGACTATAGAAATATGTCTCTTAAGCATCTGACAATGTCAAATGCTGGTAGACATGGATAGGATGTTATGAAAGAAGCTTGCACTGTGGTTCTTGCATCATAGATTCCTTGAGGACAGACCTGGGAAAGCAAGTTAATCTGCTTCCATGGCCATCATTAAATTAAAGTGCAAATAAAAAGTATTACTTTTTAAAGAAACCAAAAAGACCAGTTTCAGCGAGATTTCTGCTTTGCTGGCATTTACTGTTTGCACATCTCTAGCCTCGTTTCTCTTCCCTATTGAGGTCACAGGTACAAAGAAAGGATTTTTGTTTCTCAGTAGCTTGCCTGTTTCGTATCCTTCTTCCCCCTGTGGACCTAAAATTCTCCTGGGTTTTAAGTTTTACAAGTGGCTGTAATTGGGGTGGGGGTTTCACTAAAAAAGAACAGAAGCTGATCTATCAAGTCTAGAGAGAGAGAAAGGCCTATACTGTATATCCCCAGTGCCAAATGCATTTAATATCAGGTTTTGAGCTAGTCTTGATACTGAGACGAGGGCATGCAACCTTTCTGAAACCCCAGGTCTGTGCACCAATTGTGGCTTTCTTCTCATTCCAAGTCATGTCCCTTTTCCCTTTACAGCATCACGAAGTCATGGCCCTTTGCTTCCATCCTGTCAGGGAAAATTCTGGTTCATCTTCTGATTCTCGCTAGACCTTGTCACTACCTTCAAAGCCCTCCATAGCCTTCCCCCCTTTATCTTTCCATTGTTATATCCAGATACATCCCTGCCTTTACCTTTACTCCCCCAGCTGCACCACCCACAGCTGTCTGGAGGTCTTCTGCTCCCTTTTCCCCACGTTGCTCCTCTGCTGTTAGCCTAGAACTGCCCCCCAGAACACCTGCCTGATATTGTTTCTCTTCCTTCAACCCCCCTCCAATATGCATGTTTTCTGTGAAGTCCTTGCTGCAATTCCTTAATCCCAATATGCTGCTGCACTAAACCTAAGTATGTGTAACTGAAACAAACACAAGTTCTCCTGTCCACATCTGCTGCCTCCTGTCTCCCCTACCTTTGTTGTTTGCCCTGTGTCAAGTTTTCGATCAAAAGCTTAGGGCAGGGACCAGTCCTTTCGAGGGCACTATGTCTGTACCTATGTATGTGCATATATCTATCATCTGGGTTGCCTCTGCAGCTCCCCCATGGCCACCTTTGCTGTGGCCTTGCTTGGGATCTTAGGTTAGGTCTACGTAGGTAGTGGGGTAGTGCGAGTCAAAGTTTATTTGGAAAGGATATTAATAGCTGTCAAGAGTGTGCCCACGTCCATGTGTCATGACATTTGTATCTCATCCTCGAGGTGGCATACATGGTTCCTTTTTACATTTTATCCTTATAGCAACACTAAGAGATAGGATTAGGCAGGGAGAAAGTGGCAGGCTCAGGGTCACCAAGTCAGCTTCACAGCTGACAAATGATTGAAATCCATCTCCAGGGCTGGTGTCAGGTTCAGCATTGTCGGGTAACTGCTAAGGACCCAGAGCCTCTGGATGGGCCCACTGTCGATCCCTGAGACCACCTCTGTACCCGTAGCATTTGTGTTGGCAGAGAGACTCTTTTGGCTGAGAAAGTTGCCTCATTGTTACATCTTTACTCCCATCTCATCTGCCAAGGGAATCCTCGCCACAAAACATCGGGGAGCATCCAGGTAAGGAGGGCTCATAGAAAGTGGTTTTCCAAGATCCCCTAAAAGAATGAGCTTCCAACAATCTGTCTAATGCAATGCACCACAATGGCTCTTCCACACCACACTGTCACTCTGTGTTTGTTTGTGTGCATGTGTGTGCATATATGTGTGCATGCCTGTGATCTGGCAGTTCTAGCATGTTTGGGTTGTATAGTCTTTGCTTACTAGTAAAATACTCATCATTATCATGGTGGGCAATATGAGGACTAAACTCGACAGGACAATACCACCACCACCCCTGCAGCTTTTTTAAAGAAAAAAAAGGAGACATTGGGAAATCCAATTCTCCTGCATCTCATCTGGCCCTGAGTGTGGAAGAAGAGCTGGTTATATTGCAAGGAACTCTGAGGATGTAGAGTCATCATGGCTCATGTGCAGACCCACATGCTTTGCATGGTATCCTCAGTTGAAAGGATCGTAGGTAGCAAGGCTGAGAATGACCCCTGAATCAGATGCTGGAGAGCTGCTGCCAGTGAAGAGTAGAGATGACTAAGGGCGCAATCCTATCCAACTTATGCCACCGGTGTAACCAGCGGTGCAGTGATAACGGGAGGCCCCAGAACGGAAAGGGAATTCAAATCCCTCTAAAAGGGAAATTCAAAGGGAATTTGAATCTCCTTTCCGTTCTGGGGCCTCCCGTTCTCGCTGCACCACTGGTTATACCGGTGGTATAAGTTAGATAGGATTGAGCAGAGCTCAGCTGGTGGCATACGTTGGATAGGATTGTGCTGTAAACTAGGTAGGCTAATGTTTCTGGCTCACTAGAGACACTTCATATGTCCATCTCTGTGTACTCTGCATACAGAGAAACAATGTAGTCCCCTCTGGATTCCTGTCAACGACCCTGCACTTTCCCTATCTTCCAGTTTGATTGTACCTGTTTGATTTTCCTATCTTTTTTCCTGTTTGATTTTTTCCTATTTGAGGCAGGGGCAGCAGGAGCTTGTCTTTAATTTTAATTTATCTGTTTTCAACATACTTTCAAAATAAATAATAATAGTTTTCTCTGATAATTGGGATTTATTGGCTCTGTTTTTCAAGCATTGCAGATTCATCCCAGGAATAGCTGCAGCCATTTTCACCTTGCCTGCTGAAGACAAATTCAGTGCCTGCCTTCAGGTGATCAAAAGGGTTTCCTGCACAAACAGAGGGGTTCTGAAGCAGAATAAAATAGCTCCTAGTAGCAGTCAGAATTCAGTTTTGTCATAGTTTTTCAACAGTTAAACTCTCTCCTGAAAAGAAAAAAAAAAGCAGGTTCAAAGGAAGTCAGAATACATTAAGAATACCACTTGATATCCTGGAAGATTTGCTCTGATCAGACATGGTTTGTGTTTGTGGGCAGCTCACGATAATAGCCTCAGGCTGATAAACACAGAAAGAACAATTTTACCCTGCTTCACCCATTCTCATTTTCCTTTTTTAAAGGTTTTAGCATACAATACTATTTGAATAGCACTGGAAGGAGTATTATACAATGTCCCTATGTTGATTTCTAGTTACCCAGGTGCTTGGATTTGTAGATAGATTATTGATCTGGCTTAGTGAAGGCTGATCTTGATGTTATTTTGCCCCAATAATATATTTGCATTTGGAAGATGTGAAGTAAAGTGGAATCTAGATTTGGTTCAGTCTCCTGCAATTATGGTGCTGATTACATCTCTGCAGTTTGGGAGCCCGGTTTGAGAGAGAGAGAGAGAGAGAGAGAGAGAGAGAGAGAGAGAGATGCATATGTATTTTTCTTTTCTCTGCTACAATGCCGTTAGTAGTGCTGATTCTCATTTTTCTACAAAAATCACAGGTAGTTGTGTGGATTCATTAGAAAAAAAAATCCAAAAGCCACAGTGGGGTAATGCCTTTTATCCGGATCAACTAAAATGTCACAATAGTGAGCAAGCTTTTGAATTCTCCAAGTCTCTTCTTCAGGTGGAATGTTGAGCAAACATTCTGCTGGCAGGAATTACTACGGGCTAATTCTGCTAGGGGGAACAACAGGGTATGATGTTGATGCCCCAAATTCTGCAGTTTCTAGCAGTCTTTAACAAAGCATAGAATTTGGGTTTGCCTGTGTAATGTGTGAAATGTCCTCAAGTGTAGATTTGAAAAATGTAAAATGGCTGAGTTGTAGATGTTGTAGGAAGAGTTGTAGAAGTTGTAGGAAGTCATGACTGACTCCATGGCTGAAACCATCTTTTATGATGTAGGACATGATGAGCTTGACAGCTAGAATTAAGGTGATGGTAACATGCAGAATCCTGGCTCTTAGCTACATGTTAGATATTTATTTATTTATTTTAAAAAAAATTATACCCCGCCTTTTCCTATGCCGAGGCAAAAGCCCAAGGCAGCTTATATTCAGATTACCACTACATCTCTTCTGCCTGTTTTAGTCATAATAGGCAAAGATTTTGGTAGAGGAAGATTTTAGTAGAGGAAAACATGAAAGGGCACAAGGACTCAGAAGGCAAAGTTGGATTGAAGAAAGCTATGCAATTAATAGGTATGAAGTGGAAGTGACTCTCCTTGAAAAGAAGCAGATAACTAAATTGTGATATTTTGAGTCTTAGGTCAAACCAAAGTTTTGGATCTCTGAATTTTTGGATTGGGACTTGAAGGTCATATCTCCATCAAACTGATAGTGACAGGAAAGCATTTGCTGTCTGTGAACGGAGACATACTCTCTTCCTGCTGAGGTTCATACGAGGAATACCTAGTCGCTACAGATTGTTGTCATTTTTTTGGCACTATTTATTGTGCTGTGTTGAGTGCAGGGGATGCTGAAATATCTGTTCTGATTACAGAGCCCCCCCCCCCCGCAAAAAAAATATCTGGCGTATATATCTGTGACTGTTTCAAAACTTGACAGTAAGCAGCAGACATATTGTGGGATGGGATTCCTTGTTGCTTTCCTCCATGCTCAGTTGTGTACCTTCTATTCAGATTTCAGTGTTCAAAAAAGTCACTTCAGAACGTAGGTGAGCAGGACCGGCCCAAGTCTACCCAGAGCCTGGGGTGATGTATCAAAATGCTGCCCCCTGTTACTTGATGATCGGCCAACCTCTCTTCCACCCACTCCTTAGATTGGAAAAGGAAGAGAAGGACAGAGCTGAAGAGGAGATATGGAGGAGAAGAAAGTGGTGAAGTTGAGCATCTTTGACAGTCTCTAAACTAAACACTCCCTAGCCCACCACACTCTCCTCGCCACACTTCCTTTTCCAGTCCAAGGAGTGAGAGGAAGAGAAAGAGAGATGGAGATGGGCTCCATGCTGCCCGAGACAACTCTATGGATAGGCCAGCCCTGTAGGTGGGAGCTGAAAGTCTTCTTCTGTCTAAAAAAATTATCCTTGAACATAGAAAACTAGCACCACAAGAAGACTAGGTTGGAACTCTCGAGTTAGAAACCCACATACTTCCGGGTAAACTACGTCATTTCCAAATACTTTATTACAAAGACTAGATGTTACAAGTAACTTTACGTTTCACCCCTGACATTAGGGGCATCATCAGAAGTTAGAAACGTAACTTCTGATGATGAAGTCCATGGGGTGAAACGTAAAGTTACTTGTAACATCTAGTCTTTGTAATAAAGTATTTGGAAACGACGTAGTTTACCCGGAAGTATGTGGGTTTCTAACTCGAGAATATGGTCACGTCGTGAAAGTCTACAGTTGTATCTAGGTTGGGACTGTTTTCTCTCTCAGGTTACCTCTCCACAGACAGAGAGTTTTTGATAACAGGGAGACTGATATCACTTTCAGTGATAAAGTTATACAGTATGTTGGAAGCTTCTGATGGCAGAGTTGTAGTGTAGTAGGATATATGACAATCTTCATGTGAAAAAACATGCTTGTGGAAAACCAGCCCAAGAAGATCCAATTTTAAGATATCATGCAAGATGTTGTTCCACCTAGGAGCTGCCACAGTCTTGTACTTGGCTAGGACAATAACCAAATGACGTCTTGACAGGGCTACCCTCGCCCTGAAGTGATTGCTTAGCTCACCACATTCCAGAGGGGACTTTATTTTCCTGCTTTAAGCTTTTGTGGACCATTAAAAATGCACTCAAGCCTTGAGCAGCAGGGAAGGCATGTTTCTTGTTGACTTGTTGCCAGGTTGTAAAAGTATCTAAGGATGATGATTCTCCCTTATCTAAGAGTGCCTTACATTGTGATAAGTTGAGAAGTTGTGATAGTTGAGAATTATGTATGGATTTTTAATCTATTGCTACATCCACTGTGAGCCATCAGAATGTTGAAGACTATACATTTTAAAACAGATTGTAAGCTTCTAGGCTCAGAGACTTGGTCTCTCATTCTTTGAAGAGCACTATGTATACAGATGGTGCTATATAAATGAGGAGCCATTGGATAAGCTACAGCTGAGTTCATATTCCTGCTCAGCAATGTACTCACTGGAGAGTCTTGAAGTAAATCAGTCACATTTTCTCAGCTTCAGTTCCCACATCTGTAAAATGGGGGGAAAAACCCACAATGATATATTGTATCTCACTGGCTGTTGTGAGAGAGAACGAGACGAAGCTTTTGTATTTTTGCTTTGAAAATAGTAAATAAAGGGAACTTGTAGTAATGCAATGTGTTTTATATTTTTTGTTGGATGGAATGTGTGTATTTCATTCCTCGTTTGGACCCTGCTCCCTTTCAACTCTCAA
Organism: Plestiodon gilberti rubricaudatus; assembly: GCA_026170595.1. Taxonomy (NCBI): domain Eukaryota; kingdom Metazoa; phylum Chordata; class Lepidosauria; order Squamata; family Scincidae; genus Plestiodon; species Plestiodon gilberti. The sequence continues at coordinate 117,276,297 of JANXHW010000005.1, forward strand.
CTCATCTTGTCGCAATAGTGAAATTTGTCCTTATGCTTGGTTGCGCCAGAGCAGGCTTTTGTCAGCATATTTGGGGATGTTCAAGTTTGCCTCAGGGACCAGGAGCCCAGAGAGATGAGTTGAAGTGGCAGAAAGACTGCTGCTGAGAAGCCAAGTTTTTCTTTCCTGGGGCACCGAGCAGGCGGTTAACACTAATTCAGGCTGCCATCTGTTTCTTCCTCCTCTAAAAGGTCATGTTTACCAAATCATGGGAAGGCAGAGGAGTCTGGGGTTAAAGTGAAAGTAATTAAACCTTGCAGCAAAGATGAACTGTCTTTTCCATCCTCTTTCTTAATGTCTTTCTGGTGCTTTTCAAGTACTATTGTTGTGGGCAAGTGTCATGCAGGATATGGCCCTCCTGTGTGATCTCCTCTGTGGTAACAAGTCGTAGAATCTCATTCTGATTATCAAGACAAGACAGGGTGGTAACTAGAGCTGTGTGCATTCCATGCTTAAAAGGGGGGAAAAGATGTAATTCTGTACTGAGAGAACTCAAATTCTGCACCAATAATAATAATAATAATAATAATAATAATAATAATAATAATAATAATAATAATAATAATTATTATTATTATTATTATTAGTAGTAGTAGTAGTAGTAGTAGTAGTAGTATTGTGACCTGCCTAAAATATACGAGTTAAATACATTTGCATTATGTGTCCACATTTTGTGTCCACAACCACACCAGAATCACTAGCTCCTATGAGAGATTATTTATTTAAGAGTTTCTACCTTGCCCTTCCACCCCTGTGGGGGCCACCAGGGTAGCTTATAGCAGATAGTACAACGTAAAAACATAAAATAGTACATGCAAATTAAAATCAACATATAAAAATAATGAAATACAAATACCGTAACTTTCAAAATTATCATAAAATCTTCCTCCTCCTCCCAGGGCTGTTGATGTTTCTGTGGCCACTGTGAGGGGGTCATGGAGACACCATGACTGGAGAACCTGAGACTTTTGACACACGAAGGATGTGATTTCCACTGGCTTATTATTAAAAGGCCTTCTATTATTCTAAAAGGCCTTCACCTTTTTGATATGCTGCTAGAAGACTTGCCAGTAGAGTGGTTCTTATGTTCTTCTAACTGGAGATACCATGAAATGATGTCCCTTTCCTGAAATGTGCTGCAGGCATGGGAAACTACCAGATTAACAGAGAATGGAGGTTCCCATGGCATGTTACAATTTGCAGCGTTTTCGGGATTATGGGATTTGCAGCCATGCAAAGTTTCGTTGAAGAAATAAAGTTATTACTAAAACCAGTAGTCTGTAGAAATTCCCTTCTGACGGAGCAACAACACTCGCAGCCGCGGCTGCAGGCAACAGCGTCTAAGGATTATCCAAAGCAGACCTACAGGCACTAACTTTAATTCTAGCTGACGTTTCACCCCTCGCTTGGGCTTTCTTCAGAGCAACGACAATGGCAACAGCCGAGGCTCCCAGTCCGCTGTCTGTGGCGGACTGGGAGCTGGTGTCTGCTCACCGCCCCCCCCCCCATGCTGCCAATGGTGCGTTCCATGGATTGTGCTGGTATTGTGCGTTCCAGCCCCTGCCTGGCTCAGTTCCCCTGAATGGTGCTGGTAGCAAAGGGAGGTCCCGGGGGCAAGACTTTTCCAGAGTCATCTCCTAGCCCAAGAGGTGTTTCTGCTGCCACTGCTGGTGCTAGTCCTGCTGCGTTGTCTCAGGATAGGCTTACCAGATCTCCAACCGGGACAGAGTGCTAGACCTTTAGGAGAAGGAATGTGGGCAGGTGTAGCTTGTTAAACCTTAGAGCAAAATCTAAATCTAAAATCTAATCCACTGAACAAAATGGGGCTTGCTTCTGAGTAGACATGCCTAGGATTGTGCTCTAAGGTTTAACAAGCTACAGCTGCCCACATTCCTTCTCCTAAAGGTCTAGCACTCTGTCCCGGTTGGAGATCTGGTAAGCCTATCTCAGGATAACGGCCCTGAAAACCCTGCTGTAGCATAATGGAGGAGAGGCTGAGCTGTAGATCAGAGCTTCCCTAGTTCAAATATCACCTCTAACATGAATCCCCTTATTTGGCCATAGGCAAGCCACCTCCACTCTCCAGCTGCCAATATAGTAATACTTATTCATCTTACAGGACAACATCAGGAATTATACATGTGAAGCAGTTTGCACAGTCAGAAAGCAGCACTATGCTAATGCTGAGAGTTTTTATATCGTTTTTTTTAAAATAAGCCCCAATAGACAGTCATGGAGAGAAGAGAATGGGCTCTCTTATGCATCAGTAGCTGGTTAAAGAAAGAGAAGCAAAGGGAACTAGCGATGATGTCGAAGATACAGAAATAGGCAACCAAAATGATCCAGGGGTTGAAACACCTTCCGTATGAGGAATGTGCTACATTCTTTGGGGTTCTTTTGCTTTAGAAACAGATGACCCCTACAGGAAGACATGTTAGGGCCGAGTTACACGTTACTTTAAAATGCATAACAAGTTTGCTCTTTTTTTAAAAGCAGCCTAGGAGTATAAAGGCCAGCAGGTGGCGCAGTGGGTTAAACCGCTGAACCATGAGCTGTCGATCGAAAGGTCGGCAGTTTGAATCCGCGACGGGGTGAGCTCTCGTTGCTTGGCCAGCTCCTGCCAACCTAGCAGTTCCAAAGCATGTTAATGCGAGTAGATAAATAGGTACCGCTTGCGGGAAGGTAAACAGCGCTCCGTGTTCCAGCCGCATGCTACGCGCTGCGGCAAGGAGAGTCATGCCGGCTACATGACCACGGAGGCGTCTTCGGACAACGCTGGCTCTTCGGCTTTGAAATGGGGATGAGCACCACACCCTAGAGTCGGACACGACTGGACTTAATTGTCAGGGGTCACCTTTACCTTTTAGGAGTATAAAAGAGAGCAAACTTGCAGCAGGTGTTGGGTTTTTTTTTAAGACTGCCCTCATCACAGTTCTGCTCCTGATTGCCTCCCCACATGTTGCTTTAAAGAGAAAAAAAGCTTCTGTTGGTTTTCAAGAAAAGCTTTTTTTACTTTACTGGATGCTAGACTACGTGCACAGGGGGCATGATCAGGAGTGGAATGTGCAGGAGAAAAGTTCTAAAGCCCCCCCCCCTCAAAAAACTTACATAGCAGGTCTGTTCCCTTTTGCAGTCCCAACCAGCCACTGCTTTTTTAAGCAAACACACCAAGCCAGATTACACCTTTAGGGTAATATGTAATTTGGCCTTTGGAAGATTATAAAATTATAAACAGTGCAGAGATAGTGGAGGCAGATACTCTTTTCTTGCTTTCCCATACTACTAGAATTTGGGGTTACCCAATGAAATTGATGGGCAGTCAATTCAGAATAGACAAAAAATTACATAATGCATAATTAGCAAGGAATTTACTGCCACAAGGTCTTGTGATGGCAACTGGCTTAGATGTCTTTAAAAGGAAATTACAGCCCAATCCTATCTTATGCTCTGCTCAGCGATCCAGCTAAGCTGGCGCCGGCAATGCTGGATCCTGAGCAGAGTACGCGGGTTTGGAGGTCTCCTCAAGATAAGGGAACTTTTGTTCCCTTACTCTTACCCTTACCTTGGGTAAAGCCCCAGCCTCCCAAACGGGTCTCCTCAAATTGAGCTGGCGTAGGTCCGGGAGGCCTATGTCGGAAGAAACGGGCCGGGTAGGGGGATAGGATATGGCGTGCGCTGCTCTTGGGGCCGATCCACCCATCCTCGCCCTCTCCCCGCCCTGCACTACATGGCCCAGCCTCAGCTTACCTGCATTGTGCGCTGTCCGGATCTGGGCCACAGGGGCCAGTGCAACTGTCTTACGGCAGCTTTTGCAACGGTTCTGGGCCAGTCATCCTATGCCAGCCTAGCAGCCAGATAGGATTGTGCCCTATCTTGGATATTCTTGGATAAGGAAAGGTCTATCAGTAGTTATTAGTCATGATAGCTGACTATCAGTTGTGGGGGGTGTAGAAAAGCATTTGGCTAGCCTCTGTTGGAAACTGGATGCTAGACTACGTGAACTGTTTGATTTAGCAGGGTACTGCTTATATTCTTATGAGAGCTGTAACAAAGCCGGAATCCTATCAGCCCCAAGGCATCATTGAATTCTCCACATCTGTTTCATCTAAGTCTGAAAGGACTCCTTTTGACAATGTGTAAATGATGCTGCCTAGTTAAATTTACTTTAAATGAGGTAACAATTTTATATTTGAATACATTTGGTCTTATTGTTCAATAGGTGCTATGGCTTTTTAATGCAGCTGTCAACTGATTAAATGCTTTTAGCTGATTCATTGTCTTGTTTTTTCATGGTGCTGTTGATGAATAAACTCACTGAAATAAATATTACAGCCTCAACATGGGCCATATTTTTATACATTTGGCACAAGCTCTTTCTCTTAAACACAGGCAAAATAACTTGTTGCTTGAAAAATCGTTCTACATGTATCTGAGTCTAGATAGTTATTAGTCATTCATGATAACTCCTCCTTGGTGTTTCTAAGGTCCCCTTTCAGAGCAAATTCTGATGTGTATAGACTTACTGTGTATATCTGTTGTGTGTTCTTGTGGACGCCTCAGGGGAAGACATTCATCATTGACTGACGTGAGGTCAAATCCAAGCTTGCCAAAAAGACAAATAAGCCCTGCTTGATCAGGCCAAAGGCCCATCTAGTCCAGCTTCCTATATCTCACAGTGGCCCACTAGATGCTTCAGGGAACACACAAGACAACAAGATACCTGTATCTTGTTGCCAGGCATTTAGAGATGCTTATACCCATAATTGCTTGTAACTTGTGATGGATTTTTCCTCCCTAAATCTGCCCAATCCCCTTTTAAAGACATCTAGGCCAGGTGCCATTACCACATCCTGTGGCAAGGAGTTCCACAGATTAATTACTCGCTGGGTAAAGAAATATTTTCTTTTTTCTCTTCTAACTCTCCCGCCTTTCTCTCTCTTTTTTCTCTTCTAACTCTCTCATTAAATCAAATTTAATGGCTGTCCCCTGGCTTTGGTGTTGGGTGAGAGGGAAAAGAACATCCTTCTATCCACTCTCTCCATCTCATGCATAATTTTATACGTCTCAATCATGTCCCCCCTCAGGCGCCTGCTTTTTAAACTGAAGATCCCCAAATGCTGTAGCCATTCCTCAAAAATGAGATGCCCCAGCGCACTAATCATTTTGGTTGCTCTCTTCTGCACCTTTTCCAGTTCCACTACTGTATCTCCTTTTTGAAATGTGACAACCAGAACTGGACACAGTACTCCAGAAGTGACCTTACCATTAATTTGTACAACAGTGTAATAATATTGGCGGTTTTATTCTCAGCCCGTTTTTAATTATCCCGAGCATGGAATTGGGACACTGGGCCACACACTGGGTGACACTTTCATTGAGCTGTCCACCAGCACCCCAAGATCCTTCTTCTGATTTGTCAGAGACAGCTCAGAACCTATTAGTTTTGAGTTCTTGCCTCAGTGTGCATCACTTTACACTTACTTACATTGAAGCACATCTGCCATTTTGCTGCCCATTCTCCCAGTTTGGAGAGATCCTTCTGGAGCTCTTCACAATCCCTTCTGGTCTTCACCACTTGGAAATGTTTAGTGTCATCCGCAAACTTGGCCACCTCGCTGCTTATCCCCAACTCCAGGTCATTTATGAACAAGTTGAAAAGCACCGGTCCCAAGACCGATCCTTGGGGCACACCGCTTTTCACCTCTCTCCACTGTGAAAATTGCCCATTGACACCCACTCTCTGTTTCCTGGTATTCAGCCACTTCCTAATCCATAAGAGGACCTGCCCTCTTATTCCCTGACTGTGGAGTTTTCTCAGGAGCCTTTGGTGAGAAATTGTGTCCAATGCCTTTTGAAAACCCAGATATATAATATCCATGGGTTCTCCCGCATCTACATGCCTGTTGACCTTTTCAAAGAATTCTAAAAGGTTCATGAGGCAAGACTTCCCCTTGCAGAAGCCATGCTGATTCTCTCTCGGCAAAGCTTGTTCTTCTATACGTTTTAAGATTTTATCTTTGATGAGGCTTTCCATCATCTTACCTGGAACAGATGTTAGGCTGACTGACTTGTAGTTTCCTGGGTCCCCTCTCCTTCCTTTTTTAAAGATTGGCATGACATTAGCTATCCTCCAATCCCAGCGGCGGAACTTCGGTGGAGCGCGTGGAGCAGGAGCTCCAGGCGCTCAGGCGGGAGGGAGGGCGCTCGGGCGGGAGGGTGGGTGCGCTCAGGGGAACTCAGCGAGGCGAGGCGCCGGATCGGCCGGCCGCCCTCCCTGGAGCCCATTCGGCTCCAAAATAAGAGCAAAACGGGCGGGGGGGCACATCAACGTCACGCAAGGGGCACGTCGACGTGACGCGCGCAGGCCCGGGAGCTGGGAGGGCGCCCGTCGTCTCTGTCCAATCCTCCGGGACAGTGGCCATTTTAAGGGACAAGTTGCATTCTTCTTCATTCTTTAGTTCCTTAACTAAACTTCATTCTTTAGTAACGTTCCTTAAGAACTCTTGGGTGGATGCCATCTGAGCCTGGTGACTTTATTGATCTTTAATTTGGCAATTAGGTCTGAAATATCTTCTCTTTTTAAACTTCTGTTTGACATAATTTTTTAGTCAGGAGAGGCTGTTCGAGGTCTTTTGCCATGAAGACAGAAGCAAAGAACTCATTTAATTTCTCTGTAATCTCCAAGTCCCTTTTAATTGCCCCTTTCCCTCTGTCACTGTCCAGTGGGCTAAGCGTTTATTATTCCCTTTTAATGTTGCTGGCCATACGCTCCTCAAAATCTTTCTTGGCCTCCTGTATCATCTTTTTACATTTCTTTTGCCAGGGTTTTTATATTTATTTTGCCAGGGTTGCTCCTTTTTATTTTCCTCATTAGGGCAAGACTTCATTTACAGAAGGACAGAGTTGTTGCCAGGCTGGGATGACATCACAACGCCTTGCGTCACCCCCGCGCCTGTGTGTCACCCCCCAACGCCTGCGTGGCACCTTTCACCTCTGGAATGGCTCCATTTGGAACCAAATGGAGCTGAGGGCAGGCAGGAAGACCCACTCGCCGCTTCTGTCAGCAAGTGCTACACACGCACCCAGCAGAGACCGCAGAAAAATGCCAGAACTCCATCGGGGTGGACCACACCACTGCCCCCTCGTCAGCTACGCTCTTGTTAGCCATGCTGGCACCCTCCTGGACTTAGTTGAGCCCTTCCTCCTTTGTGGTATACACTTCAGCTAAGCCTCTATTCCTGTTGTTTTAAACAGCCTCCGTGCACTCTGGAGAGATTGGACTCTTTACCTTCCCTTTCAGCCTTTTTTCTAACTCCTAAGGACCTGACCAGGTCCTGACTACCACACAATATCAAATCCAGAGTCACCTGTCCTCTGGTTGGCTCTGTGACTAGCTGCTCTAAGGCACAGTCATTTAGCATATCAAGATATCCGGTCTCTCTTTCATGGCCAGAGCATGAATTGATCCAGTCGAAATGAGGATAATTGAAGCCCCCCTGTCTAAGCAAAGGCTGGAGGCCTAGGGTAGTTTCTTTGGCTCAGAACTAAAGGTGGTACAGTAAAGGTGGTTCCTCCTCATTTATCCCACTATTGGCTCTCTTAACAGATTTTGCAGACTTTTGTAGTGTCTTAAAGACCTGTTGGAAGACGTGGACTGACAGCAGTGGGACAAACGAGTTAAAAGCATGTACATTTCAGACAACAAGCAGTCTCTCCTATCACCTTTAGCACTCCAAGGCTGGAGCCGAACTATTTTTTAATGGACGTTGGCTGAGAACTTAAGAAGTGCCCTGTGACCTTAAACCAAAGCTCTATTTGGTTAGACCCCTATCTAAGTTCTATAGTAAGTTCTATCAGTTAGACCCCAGCTACCTGGGCAAGAGGCACTTTTTCAATTGGTGCTCCTCTTATATTTAGCAGGGGGAGAGTAACTGCCCCCCTTTCACCCCAGCACAGTATCTTTCTGGTGGCTGTTGGGGGCGGTGTTCTGCATCTTTTTTAGATTGTGAGCCCTTTTATTTACAATATACCCTGTATTCCCTAAAATAAGACCTCCCCTGAAAGTAAGGCCTACCATCATTTTTGCATGATTTTTGCTGGAACTCATAAATATAAGACCTCCCTGAAAGTAAGACCTAGCGTAGTTCATGTCCCTGCAGTTTTGCTCTTGCAAACATAGCTCATTAACAAGCTGTTCTCCCCCTTCTCCCTCATGTCCCTGCCTCTTGCAAAGTCTAATCTGCAGAACCGGAGCCTTGTTCTGCAGAGTAAAAGTCTTTGCAAGAGGCAGGGACATGAGGAGGAAGGGGGAAAACAGCTTGTTAATGAGCTATGTTTGCAAGAGCAAAATGGCAGGGACAATGGGGGGGGGAAGCAGTTTGTTAATGAGCTCTGCAGACACACACAGATCTCTTGCAGAACACAATGTACATTACTTGTATTGCAAGACCTTGCTCGTTTATCAAGTCAAAATTTATAAAACAATTTTGCTCGTCTTGCAAAGCACCCACAATCCAAGGTTTTACTGTACTGAGCCTCAGAAATGTCACTGCGTCTGACTGCCTTTTCACAGAGCCCTGTGAGCTCAGCTTTTTTCCTTGCAGATCATCGCCAAAAAATGGCTTTCTGGCTTTTGTGCTCTGAGGGGGTTGGGGAGATGGGCAGGTGGCCCGAGGCTGCAGCAAGCCCCCAGGCTCCCATTTTAGCTGCTGTGAAATCATCCTCTGATCTGTAGGTTGTACATAAAAAATGTTGTGTGATTTTTGCTGGCACTCATAAGATTTCCCTGAATATAAGACCTACTGCATTTTTTGGAGCCAAAATTAATATAAGACCCTGTCTTATTTTCAGGGAAACAGGGCGTGTGTGTGTGTGTGTGTGTGTGTGTGTGTGTGTGTGTGTGTATTATATATATATATATATATATATTCTGGCAGCAAAGGCAACATGCAGGACACTCCCCTGTTGCTGCCAGAACGGCTCCAACAGCAAGGGGGAGGGGCCGCTGACTCCAGTGTAACGGAGTCTTGAAGAACTACTTGCCTCCACTCCACCCTTGTTTCACCACTGCCTCCATTACCTGGTATTCAGAAGTGTAATGTCTATGAACCTGAAAATTCCAATTATCTATCACGGCTAATAGCCACTGTATATATCCTGCATGGATGTGTCTAACTTCGCTTTAAAGACTCCTGCTAAGCCAGTGGCCAGCTTCACCACATCTTGTGCCAACAAATTAATTCTGCACTGTGTGATGATGTACTTTTGTTTGTTCTGAATCTCCCTCCTGTTGATTTTCCTGGGTAACCCAAAGTTCTAGAGTTGTATGAGAGAGAGAGAGAGAGAGAGAGAGAGAGAGAGAGAGAGAGAGAGAGAGACGCCTTTTTATCCACTCTATCCATGTTATGCTGGTGAGAAAGACACATTGCTTCCATGGTGTACATACATTCAGAGGCGTCACTAGGGTTTGCATCACCCGGTGCGAGAGCTCAGTGCACCACCCGTGATAGACTCCAGAGGTGAATAGGGAGAAACAAGGTTGGGCTGAGCTGCGTTCTACAAAAGTTGCCCATCAGGCAGGATTATGTATTTCGACAGATTACTCCTAGTCAGTGGTATCACTAGGGTTGGTGTCACCCGGTCCGGTAACTCATGGTGTCACCCCCATTAACTTTATTTATTTTCATATATAACAGTACAGGTCCACCCAACAAATGAGTAATCAACTTGGCTCTCGGAACAATCAGTCTCATTGGTCTGTTTTGAGTTAAGGAAATCCACTTTTTGTTACATAAGGCAGTTGTGTTTTCTGTTTCCAGTTAGTTTGGCCATAACTTTTGATAGAATACAGATAGTTCAAAAGGGTTTATTTCATTGCATTCTGTATGAAATTACTCATTGAATGATATATAATATGATGGTAATATTCATAAATACAATGTTTTCACAATTTTGGCCACTAGTGGCGTTACACACACCCTGAGGGTGTCACCCGGTGCGGTCCGCCGCACCCCTAGTGACACCACTGCATATGTTTGTTTTAGCCTGCTGTGTTCTCTGCAAATGTGGGGTGAACATACACACTATGAGTGACAATCCCCTTTTAAACTCTTAAAAAAATACCAACCTATTATCTGCCTCCAGCTGTAAAAACTATTGTGCATCTCCAATCTAGCTGGTCCTTTCTAGCTGGATCTTTGCCCTACTTAACTCCCAGTAGGAAACTGAGGCAAACTATTGTTGTGTCATCCTGACTTAGAAGTTGCTCAGCAGGAATTCTCAGCACAAGTCACACATCTGTCACTACCTCAACCTATCAGGAATCCCTGAACCCTAAAAAAAAGACCAAGCCATATGTTTCCCTGTCCTCCCTGAGTCATTTTCTACACTGACTTTTGATCAACCCCTTTGCCATATGTCTTAGGGGAGCTTGGAGACCAAATTCACCGGAAAGGCAGTTTTGACTCGGCTCAGCAAATGGTGTTTGAAGAACCCAGCAAAGTGGGGGAGGGAGGGATTAAAATGTGAGAGTGCCCTTCAAGCATTTCTTTTCTTCCATCTACTTCTTGCCTTTGGCTGTCAACAGTTCTGGAAGCTCTGCACACAATGATGCGATTTCACTTTGGAAAGTACTTTTTAACTTATGCAATTCACTACTACAAGCTATGGTGATGGCTGTTAAGCTTAGACTGTAGAGCAGTTGTAGAACACCTGCTTTGTCTGCAGAAGGTCCCAGTGTCAATCAATGTCTGCAGGAAGGACTGGGAAAGACCCCTGTCTGAAAGGCTGGAGACCTCGTGCCAGTAGAGAGCGTAGTAGACAGTACTGAGCTAGATGGATCAGTGGTCTGGCTCAGGATAAGGCAAGGCAGCTTCCTGTTAGGTAGCTTTAAAAGCAGCTCTCCCGATGGCTATTAGCCCTAATCTTTAAATGAAGTCTGAATATCCGAAATGGTGTACCATACTTTGGTGAATGACAATCACCACCACCAGAACTGGTTCCACCCTAGACAGTGCCTGTGCGATAGTGCTGTTTCAACTTACGTCAGTTCCAGACAGCTGTCTGGAATGAAACCAGGGCAGCAGTAAAGTTATAAAGCAGTCTCCACCGGCATGCGCTGCTGGTGGGGAGGGCAGAGTGACCTCCTGCATGCCGGCAGATAGCCAAAGACCCGCCAGAGCATGTAAGACTGTGGAACAGGGCAGGGAGAGGGCAGAGTGGGGGAGGGGTGGGCGGAACGGAGCAGTGACGGGGCAGAGAGGAGGGTGGATAAGACCCAGGAGGGGGCGGGTCTGGTGGCGGCAGCGCACACCAAATCCTGACCCCTTCCCGGGCCTGATCCGCCTTCCTGGATCAACACAGACTTGCACCAGCTATAGAGCTGCCGCAGGTCCAGGTTGACCTGGATCTGGCCCGCAGGGGCTTACCTCGAGGCAAGGGAACAAATGTTCCCTTACCCCAAGGAGGCCTCCCGAAGCCGATTACCCCCCCCCCGGTGGGATTCAGCGGAGCCTGCACCGGCACCACTGCATCGCCGCGTGGGGGAGTTGCGGTGGATTGGGCTGCCCGTCTCTAGCAGGAAAAAAAAGGTTAGCAAACATAACCAAAGCTCTAATAATGTATCAGAAGTAGCACATCTGCCTTTGTTTTGAGTCTAAGGTGTTTGTTTTTAAGATGTGGCTTAACCTGGGAGTTCCTGCAGGCCAAGCATGTATACAGCCCCTTTTATGTACTAAGCTGATGTGTTCTGAATTTGTGTTTTGCCTGAGGAGAATAAAGGTTTTTGGTGTGGCTTTTAGAATTCTGAATAAAAATGGATCTGACATTCCCCCCCCTCCCGCTATAACATAATGAATAAAGGCGGGGAAGGGGGAGCTCTCCATACAATTGCTGTTCTAAAAATAAAACTCTGCAACCATTCTCTGACCATATAGACAGCTTGAAACAGTAGGGGATTAGAAAGTTTAAATTTAGCGTGGAAATCTCTCACTTTGAGAAATGCCTCAGAGTGCTACAGCACTATTTGGTTTCTCTTTGACTGAGTTGTGACCCTTACAAAAATCCCTTGCTGGACATACACAACCCATTTGGAAATGCAAATAGTAGAGTGCACAGGAAATTGGTGGCTCTCTCTTTTTTTAAGCAAAGGGATTTGTGCCTTTGGCATAAATACTTGGTACAGAAATACAGGCGCAATCCTGCCTATGTTTGGACCGGTGGAGTGCATGCTTTGCCGGCCTTTGGTGTCACGAAAGTGCTGTAAAGCACTTTTGCGGCACCAAGTGAGTAAGCAGTGCCGACGTAGAGGTCAGCGCTGCTCACTCAGCCATTGCCCGACACCTGCACCACCAGACACAGGTACGTCCTGCGCCAGGTACGTCCTGCGCCAGGTAGCAGGAGGGCGTGGGGAGGGCGAGCTGGGGTGGTGGAGGAGGGGGCCATTGGCCGGCCAGGTCTGGGAGAGAGCTGGGATATCGGTGCCGCACCGCACCGATATCCTAACCCCCTTCCCGGGCCTGACCACGGGCTGGTCTTACAGAGCCTTCCCAGTTGTGTGCCAGCTAAATAGCTGGTGCGCATCCGAGGAGGCCCGTTGGGGCTGCCAGGGCCCCTTTCCGAATGTCCCCTTCCCCTGAGGTGAGCCCCGGCCCCGCTGGCACGGGCCACATTCTGCACAGGATGCAGCAGCTGGCCATTTAGGCCGGCCGGTGCATCTTGCGCAGGATTGGGCTGTACATCTAATGGTTTGTAACGCTAGTCAGACAGGAGAACTCGTGAGCTGGCCACAGATGTAGGCAGTTGCTCCTGAAGAATCGCATGAGTCCAAAAACATGGCTAAGAGACTGCCTTGACTCGCTCTGCAAAGGGAATGAGGTGCTCAAGCATGGAAACTTATCTTTTCTTTTTAGGGTTGCCACCTTTTCATACTAGAGGCCCTCTGCTTTAAACAGCCATGCGGCAGGCAAAACGTCAATGGATGTAGCTTTCCCAGTGACTCTCCTGCCAGGAAAAGACACACCTGTCGGATTGCTCGACTTCTATCTGCCCACACACTCACACAGTGTGGCTTTTTGTAGTCACTCAAGGAAAACAGACACCATAAATCATACTTAAACAAAGGTTCAGGATAGAGTAAGAAAGAATATACGTTAGCAGATATAACCGCCTACTTTTTTGTGCATATACTGTGCTGTATATTCCTCTCAGACCTTGAAGTACATTAAATCTCATCTTGTACAGTTTCAGCTGTGCTGTTCACTTTCACAGGCGAACATTTAAGCTGCATGTTGATTCCTTAACTGCACAGCAAAGCAGAGAGGTCTGAATACAAAAGGTTGATTTATGGCAGAGGTTCTTAACCTGTGGGGCCTGCAACCCTGGAGGGGGTATGATGGAAGTTCAGGGGGGAGGTTGAGGTGCTCCTGGAATTGTTTTTTTTTTTTTTTTTTTTGCCTTGATACTCTTTTTTTTTTTAGCTAGACAAGGACAGTTTTTAAACATTTTTGAATTTGGTTTGAATTTGGCCCTGATTACTGATAAGCCAACAAAAGCCAGTACTGTATCTTCCTTTTGGCTACAACATTTATTGTTTTTAGTGTTTTCATTGTTTTTTCTCATGAGTTTTTTTATGCCTTCATGCGGACAATTTTTTCCCCCTATAATTGAGATGTAATATTTTTAAAATTCCTCTTTATGCCATATATATTCAATGCAATTTCAGGAAAATAGCAGATAATAATCGTTGAAATAAAATAAACAAAAACATGTATTTGGGGGGAGGGGCGTGAGCAGTTCAACATTTGTTCAAAGAGACAGGTAATATGGGATTTACAGCCATGTATTCTTTTTGAGAAATAAAAACTTTCAAACGTACCAGGTGTTTCAGAGCACAGCAATAGTTTGCTGTTAGGTGACACTAGATGTTAGATGACAGCAAACTATTGCTGTGCTTGCCTTGACAAAGTCCTGAGAAACAGGAGGAAACTTTGGCAACTAAGAATCAAAGACTTTCTCTACTGCTTGTTACTTTGAATCCTTCGTGTATGTGTCTTAAGGGGTACCTTCTTGAAGAAAGAAACTCTGAAACACCTGGTACGTTTGAAAGTTTTTATTTCTCAAAAAGAATACATGGCTGTAAATCCCATATTACCTGTCTCTTTGAACAAATGTTGAACTGCTCACGCCCCTCCCCCCAAATACATGTTTTAATACTGTACATGGCTGTAAATCCCATATTACCTGTCTCTTTGAACATTGTGTCCAGCCATGAAACTTTCCATGCTACAGTTCAGCATTTTCCTGGGGATGCATAAGGCACAAAAGATGAAGGACCTCTGTCAGTGGGGGTCAGGCCAGCCGGCATCAGAGGTAGAGGATAGGTTCCTGCAGCACTATCCTCAAGTCAGCACTTTACTGCCAGCACAGTCCTATGCAGGTCTACTCAGAAGTAAGACCCACTGAGTGCAATGGGGCTTACTCACAGGTAGGAATGTATATAGGATTGCAGCCTTTGAGTCATAAACGTGAACAGCAGCCATCCAATCTTATGGGGAAAAAAGTGAACGAATACCTACACAAAGAGGCTGGGGTTGGGGTCAAACTACATTATATTTAAGCGTGAACTATTCAGCGGCATGCTTGTTTTTCCTTTGTTAAGTAGTGTACACAGAGGGCAGGATGGCTTTAACCCTTTGCCTTTGCCACAGTCTTAATATTCCTAATAACACACCCCAGGCCTGGGGCTGCTATTTGACTCGGGAGAAAACTCCAAATTGGTGCCAATGAGATCTTTTCTCCTTGGCCAAATAGCTTCTGGAGGATCGGGAGTATGGAGGGGGCAAAGGGTAAAAGCCCCTGCCACACTTCTGACTCAGATTGCCTCAGCGAAGCATACTGTCTCCCAAAAATAAGAATGTAGCAGCACATCACATTCTTAAAGTAATGCATGGTTTGGCTGTTAGACTGCGTAAATGGCCATGATGGGGTGGCCCAAAATGTGATCACACTGACGTACCATGGACATCTCTTGGGTAAGAAACTTACAGATGATGCACGTGAGAAGTGTGAGCGGAGTCTATCATAGCCTCCCAGTAACTGTTTGGCTACTCCACGTTCTGTCCAACAGATAACTTGAACCCAAGTTTAATACCTTCCTAGTTTCCCTCTGCCTTTTTAGGAGAAGAATGTGGAGGGAGGCTGAACTTCAAATCTACTAGAGATGGCGGGATAAGCTTTGGCCTCCTCCAGTTCCTGTTTTCCCTTGTTGGCGAGAGAGGAGTTGCTTCTGGTCTGGTTCACTTCAGAACTTCTTATATCTATGGTAGTTCTCACAAGAAAGGGCAAATTCAAATAGGATTCCCAACTTTAATAGGTGAAACTTTCCCCATCATTGCATCTCCATGCTGGGAGAAGCTTCACCTGCTGAATTTCAGATTGTTGCTCAGCTGTTAAAAGCACAAACGGCCAGCCAGGAAAAAAAAAAGAGTTGGTATCCTTGGGTTCAAATCTGTGGGTGCAACATTACTGTTTGACTTGGAGCTCAGGGCAAATAGGCAGGCTGGGAAGGCAGAAAGGATTTCTGGGGCATTTCCAAGGGATCCATCACTTGTGTAGAATTGACTTCCCTTCCTGGTCAGGCAGGAATGACTGCAGGGTTGTCTTGTATCTCCTTCCTTCTTTTGTAGAGTTTATGGCAAGGGGAACAGGACATTGTGGGAGTTTCAGACTGGAGACCTGTACTGGGGGCAGGGGGGGGGGGAAAGGTGAGGAGTGGTCTATGCAACTTGTGATCCACCAAGCTGAATGCAGTCTGTCAGTCATGTAAGATGGTTCAATGAACCACCAAAACATTTTGCTTCTGGCTTGGAACTGCGAAAACAGGGAAGTTGTCAAGCACATGAACAGGCCACATGTGATACATGGGGTAGTGAGCTCACATGTTGTGTAGGCCACATTTAGAGTGGCCAAGATGCAGAGGAGGATGGAATCCTGCCCTTTTGCTGGCTGCGTGCATCCTTCGGGTTATCTGAATGATGGGTACCCAGGGTAACATTTGCTCTTCTCCGCAAAGGTACAGTAGCCCTGCCCTCCTTTATTCTGGCTACCATAGTAGGGGCTCAGGAATGGGGTTCACAGTGGCTCCGAAGATGTTAATAGAGTCAGTTTAATGTGGTTTGTTGCATGTTTTTTTTGTTCCTATAAAAACATTCCTTTGCTTATTTCCTCTCTGTCTTCATCTCCCTGTGGTGACAGTGAAAGAAAGAGCTTTCTCTCTCTTCCCCAGGAGAGCTGTCCCTTGCTTAATCCTATTGCGCATTAATGTTCTTGCCTTCGTGACATCACAGTGTGTTGCCATGGAAATTATTGTAATGCCACAAAAATTAGCATTCCCAGTTCTCTGAATAGGCGGGGGCAAAATTTGGAGCACGATTTGTGGGTCACAGTTGCTCTGCAAATCAGCAGTAAGTCAAGAGCAGCTGATGTAAAAGCAATGGGGTTAAAACTAGCGTCAGGCACCATGGAATAGTTTGTCAGTCTTTGGGCTGTAATCATTATTTTGTAATCTCAAGGAACGGGATTACACTTCCAAAATACACGTTTACACCCAGTTTTTTGTTTCATTTTCACAGCAGGGATGGTTCCCTCTCCTGGCAAACCACAAACTACTTTATAAACTGTGCAAGGTTATAAAGAAGTTAATAGTTTTGTGGAAACGGTGAAAATTAAGAAAAACCTCAGATCTCCGCATGCTTAAATTAGTGTGTGTGTGTGTGTGTGTGTGTGTGTGTGTGTGTGTGTGTGTGTGTGTGTGTGTAAAATTGTCGTTGTTGGATTATAACCTCTGTATTTAACTTTTAGAGATGTACTTTCTGTGTTGTTTTTGTCAGGTTAGGGTTAGGGTGGGAGTCTAGAAGTCATTTTGCATGTGCCGGTTTGAGAGGTCTGTAGGGAAAAAGAATGCCTGCTGTTAGAACTGTCACTATGCACACTTACCTGGGAGTAAGTCTCAGTAACTATAATGGACCTGAGTAAAACATGCACAGGAGGATAGGGCTGTATGAAATAAAAGAGCTAACTGGAACATATATACAGTAAATACTAGGAGACTAGCTATTCATCATCAGCAACTTATCTTTTTTCAATTGGCAGCTGGGTTATCAGCTATTTCAACAGCAGTGGTTTTCTTTTCCTGTGGATCTGTCAAACTCCTGAGTGTCAACACGTCTTCCCCCCAAAAAACTGCTGCATAAAAATGAGAGTACAAATGAAAACAAGCATCAAAAGAAAAGAAAAAACAACACCCCCCCCCCCCCCACGCTCTGCCGTAATCAAACTCAGATAAGTTTTTATACAACACTGTTCTAGAATTAGATACATGAAAAATGCAATGCATGCTGTGTTGCTGTCCCTGTTACATACTGATTAGTCCCATCTCCCTCAGGACACTTTACCGTATTGTATAAGGGTCTTGAAGCTGGGAGTTGCATGACTCAAATTTAGTCAGAGCTACTTTGAATTAGCATTTAACTGGTATGCTACACATACTTGTGGTGTACCTTGTAATGTGTGAGTTGGATACACGCATTTCCTGTAGTGCCTTTTGCCTAATTGAAAAGGCAGGCATATATTTAGAAAGATATTCAACTGCCTTGCGCTGAGTCATTTAGCGCCTAATACTGCCTATTCTGACTGGTTGCAGCTCTCCAGGGTCTTCCTTCTCATCGCTTGCTACATGATCCTTTCACTGGAGATACCAGTGATTGAACCTTGGACCTTTTGCATCCAAAGCATGTAGTCTGCCTCTAGGTCATGACCCCTTCCTTGACTTTACCTCACATGTATGGGGAACACTTGTGGGGAAATGACCATGAACCTCCTATTTCAAGCCTGCACAACATGTGATTCACTGCATTGAATGAAGCCCACCCACCCCCATTCAGATCAGGACTACAGTGTGTGGGGATAAAGAATTTGGGGTGAATTACCCCTCCCCCACATCGTGGTCGCAATCCAGATTGAGGAGCCCTTGCACTTGCTATTTACACCCCCCCCCAAAAAAAAAACCATGCAAGGACAAATGACGTGATTAAAGACATGTCTACGTTTGGTCCCTGTGAGGCATGAGTGATGGTTTCACCTTGCCAAGGCCCCTACCCTAGTCATACAGTACCTGTTCAGTATCTCTTGCACTCCCCAGGAGCTTCCCTGCTTCCGCCCCCTACCCACAGCTAATGCTGTGTGAATATTTGTGAAGCCAATTAGTTGCTGAGGGCTAGAGAATAAAAACGAAAAACAACGGGGGAAAAAAAAACAAATAAAAAAGAGCAACATTGCCTTTTGTTCACAGTGATGATCCCTGCGGTTCAGCCAGCAAGAAACCCGGGTGTGACACGGAGGATCCGAAGGAGGCCGGCCGACACAGTGGCCAGGAAGGCAGGTCCGACACCTTGAAGTTAAAAGCCCAGCATGCGGAGCGGCGGGAAGAGCAGGTGGATCAGGCAGCGGGGTGCTCCCCTTTGGTGCAGAAGGCCAGCCTCCACCACACGGGTTCCCCCGTGAGAGGGCAGCGCAGCAAAGGGGCAGCCACATGTTCTCATGCAGCTGCCTCCGATTATGAGCTCTCCCTTGACTTAAAGAATAAACAGGTACACCAGCTTCTCATGCCGATGGGAGAGGGGGGTTGGGTGGGCTGGGGCCATCTCTCTGTTGACTCTGTAGCTTAGTTTCCATATGCATTACTGACCTACTGATCACCACCATTGGCATGAATTGGGAGTGAGCAAACCCACTTTTTGCTTTTTGATATGGCCAGGGGCTGAGAAATAAGCTATGGGGATGCTCATCATCTCCGTGACAAAGGTGAACAAATATTTATACCAGCATACCAGCTTTCCCTGCTTATTAAGTTTGGCTCACCGTCCACAGGGATGCAACATTTGTCCTGCAAACTGTTCACAGCAATACGCTCCCAGCCATGTCCCTCAGTTCAAACAAATTCTGTTACTCACACTGGAAAGGTAGCTTGAAACAGTACTGAATTCTAGCCAATTGCCCACTAAGCAATAATTATATAACTTTTAAATGTGTTATGCTAAATGTATTTATGTGCTGTCTATTCTGCAGTGAGTCCCTCCCGTCCCCCGCCCAGGCCCCTTCATCATAAAATGTCTGGCTACGGGCAAAGTGTATGGAGCGGAGTGCTGTATAGATTCAATCTTCATCTTGGCCTGGTGGTCTGGACATTACATTCAAGGGCTTTTGGGATCACCAAGGGTTTCTGCATGGTTCTAGCAGTAGCTGGCACCTGAAAAACATGATAGCGCAAGGTGAGCTGCAGATTTATTCTGCATGCCGTCTGGGGTTGCCGCCATTTTGTGGGTTGTCACCACTACACACACCTCCATGCCAGGTTCTGTAGTTGCATTGCTGTCTCACAACAGTAACCTGCCTGTATAAAAAGATGGTATTCCCAAATGCAGGCAGTTTGTAAGCTGAACATTTCACCAAGTCTGCTTTTTCCATCTTTGAGCTGAAGGAACAGGAGAAGCTGGAGCTGCCATTTTCTCTTATTTAGAACTCCTCAATGTACAGGAGCTACTATATGTTCTAGACCTGAGAACTCTCACTGTTGTTTAAATGCATGTCAAATATATTTTTATTCAGTTTTAACCATATCAAAGCATTGCTTATTTATTCACTTGCTATATACCACCCTTTCTGCTAGTGCGCTGAGGATGGTTCACTGTTTGATGTAATGCTTTACAAAGGTCATAGGCATGACCCAGAAGGAACAAGGGGTTCAGAAGGAAGAGGTGATCAAGTCCTTACAGGTACTGTGGGTACTGATGATGGAGGTAGCGTAGCTCTGGGAGAAAGGAGTCACATGGCTGTTTGTTCCAGCCGGGAGGGGGTCTTCCTCTTTCAAGTCACTCTAAGCTGCAGGAAGAAGTGCTGTTCAGGGAGGCAGTTCTGGAGCCACATGGCAGTTTGTTTGACCCAACCAGACTGATGAAAGGGGCTTTGCTTGTCTCACTCTCAAATGCAACAAGATGGATGGCTGCTGAATGAGAGAGTTATGCGAGTGAATCAGCCAAGAGGGAGTTGGTCCTAGTCAGGCTGGTAGAGGGGGCCTCAGTCTTTCACCTCCAACTCTGAGGTGCACCACTATTAAAGGTACGGAATCTCTGTCTTCTGCCACATCTGGTCATGCTATCCTGAATGAGCAAGCTGCATTCTGGCTGATCAAGAATAGACATGACTCTACAGCTGCTTCAGGAATAAATGCAGTAAAATTCTAGATGAAATGTGTGTGGAACGGTTCTTCATATTTTCTGTGCCAGGATGGAGCCTGAACACCCATACATTTATTCCAAGAAGACTGAAACTGAGTTTTGCAATTGTTGACAGAATAGTATAGCAAACCTCCCCTCCCCCCATACTTTCCTTATTGTTTTCTTATTGGTTTTTCCAGAAAAAGTGAGCTGTTTGGAGAACTGTAAGTTGTGTTTTTTCTTGAGAAAGTAAAAATAAAGATATGAAGTATAATTGAAAATATATTGAATGGAGATTAAAGTAAATAAAGGATATGAGTGAAATCAAACAAAGCAACAGAAATCCTGGCCAGCACATGAACAAATTAAATCCACTGTAAACAATACCAAATGAAAAAGAAAGCAATAGCATAGCTCCGTTCCAGTGGGCAGTCTAATCCTGACAATGAAGGTTAATGCAGCTAAAAATAAGCCAGCTATGTAAAGAAATTTCTGTAGAAGCAGGTATTTCATGGCATGCTTAGTTGGCAAGGTTGGGAACCCAGAGATGCCCAGATGAGTTTCCTTACATCACAGTGGCTGGCATCGCTGGAGGTGGGGCGGAATGCTACGTTCTGCACCGCGCTGACCCTCCGTTACTCACCAGCACGAGGCAGCCCCGCCCCCTCGCCTTCGGAGCCATTCAGTGGGGCAAAGGCAATGCGCAGTCTCCTGCACGTTGCCTTCGCCCCACTGAATGGCTCCGAAGGCGAGGGGGCGGGGCCGCCTTGTGCCGGTGAGTAACGGAGGGTCAGCGCGGTGCGGAACTTAGCGTTCCGCCCCACCTCCAGCGACGCCACTGTTAAACATCACATCTTTGTTTCCCATCCAGTTGAGGGTGCGGTGGCTAGTTGGGGCCATTGGCTTGCTCTTAGATTGGACTTAACCATGGGGTTGGTGAGAAGAACCATTTGAGGTATGAAACCTTTCCTTTGGTTTATAAAAATTGTTTTCCCCAAACTCAGGAGTCTAGTGAGGTGGCTGGGGTCACAAGACAGCAAATGTGTGTGATCTAGCAGGATTTGGAGTGGGAAGGGCATCATCTGAACTTTGCAGGCATGAAAAACCCATTTGAATTTAAGGAGGAGACAAGGCTCCATTCAGATTTGGAGCACTGGACTCCATAGATCAATTAAGGGGTGTGTTTGTGTGGTGTGTGTGTGTGTGATTACATGGTTCAGTGAAAAGTGTGGCCTTCATGACCTGTGAAGCCTCTTGCCAGCAGCCTAGTAAATAAATAGCCCCATTACTGGTCTGGCCCTTTGCTCTCCAGGCAGTAATATTACAGGTTGAAAAACCCTGATGTAGGCAGTCTTGACCTGGCTTAGTATCAAGCAGCTTCAGAAGCTTTATATACATTCATGTTTGCATGTGCTTACAATGCTTTTCAGAAGTAAAGTTATGTGGATCTTAACTTAACTGATCCAGGCCTAGTTGTGGTGATCCGGTTGGGGCTCCCGTGGCCCACCATGCGGGGATGGGGGAAAGAAGCAAGGACCACAACCCACGCACCTGATCTTCCTACGCACCTTCAGATATCTTCTGGGGTGACTCTGACAGACATGGCACCCTGCTACAGACAATCCCAAAAAGGCTAGTTGCTGCCACCAGGAAGGTAAAACCAAAAAGTGGGCAGCTTACTACATCCTTCCTCTTCTCTGGAGACTGTCCAATTACTGGGGTTCTTTCATCAAGGAAGCTGGTTGCTAAAGAAGCAGTCAGGGAGCCAACGGGCCTAGCTCCTCTGCACCGAGTCACACTAGACTTTGTGGCTTTAGCCACAAGAGAGCCAGGAGCAGTAACTCTCCGTGCTAGTCTGGATGAAACAGGACAGTGAGTTTTCAAAAATAAAAATGGTTTATTAAAAAGAAAAAGAGTGAAAAAAGAGAAATTAGGCAAGATTCCAAATATTCAAAACAAGTGCTTGAAATTAGGCAAGATCAGGTCTTGAAAGAAGAGACAAATGAAAAAAAAAATCTAACATAATACTGCCTAGATATTTTTGCTAGCTAGACTTATGCACTGTACTTATTTGTACTTACTTTTCCCATTGGCTACTCCAGTGACCAGAAACCCAAACCGAGTTCCCTGGATCTCCCCTTGGCCACAACTAGCTGGGTGGATCTGACCAATTGACAGGTGTTGACAGACCCCAGCAGGATGCTGGTGTTTTCTGCCTGGCCTGTTGTTCTAACTGGGCCAGGTACCCAATACACGTTTATTACAGGGTCTATAATGGGGGACTGTACAGGAGTAGCTGACTAATGGCCTAGTGGATGGGCTTCGCATTCCGCTGGCGCGCGCTGTTGCAAAAACACTGTAGAGCACTTTGCAACAGGACAGAGGCCAGGAGTGCCGGCAGGAAGGCTGAAGCCTTCCTGCTGATGCCAGCGGCTGCAGGGACACCCGCCGGAGCAGGTAAGCCTGCGCACGGGGCAGAACGAGGCAGGGGATGGCTGTTCACCACACTAGTACTGGGTTTTTCTTTTATTCTATTAGCCTGTGGTTTCCAAAGAACTCCTTCAGCAAGGTCATTTTTGAGTCTAACTACTGTATTTCCCAGTAGTTTTCAGTCTCCTTACCAGGCTCAAATTGCCACGGCTTGTGTGTTGGGATCCGGTAATGTATTGAATTAATAATTCTTTTCAGAAGAAAACTCCTCTGAGAGGAGTTCTTAAGTAGTAGGCAATTACATGTGATACATTAGTTTGTCACATTATTGGAAGTGACAGACAGGCAATCCCAATTTCTCTTTCTTTCCTTGCAAACGGAAAGGGGGGGGTGTTCTTCAAACTGGATAGACAATCCAATTCCATTGATAGGTACTGATGTGATGTGTGAATGGACATCTGCCCTCACAAGAGGAAGGTTCGCAGCCTGTGAGATGACTTTTTAAAAGATTAGAGAAGTGCATGGAGGAGCAGCCTATCAGTGGCTAAGCACAATGGCTAAATAGAACTTTCATTTTCAGGTACACAGCATATCTCTAAATACCAGATGCAGGAGTTGAACAACATCTGGCTGGCTGTTGTTGAAAACAGGATGCTGGATTAGATGGGCTTAGTTAGTCCAGTCTGGCAAGGGAATTCTTCTGTTCATATTTCCTTGCAAAGAGCATATAATAACTGTAGGCGATGGTGTTCGCATAAATATATTCTCTGAGAATCTGATGTTGTCTTTTACATTGGATCACAGTATTTTGGTTGAGAATGTAGAGAGTGTAGTGACAATCTGTGCTGACAATATGCAGTGGAGACTGGAAACTTCCAAGGATGAAAGGGTTTAAAACGATTTTAAGTTTTTCATGGCCCGCAATAATTCTTGAATTTACTGGAGCAAACGAGTATAGAGCCATGGCAAAAAAGTTTTAAAATGGTATTAATAAAAACGAGGCAAACTTAAGTGCAGCTTGAAAGTAGTAGTTTAAAATATAAAATATTAAACACACACACACACACACACACACACACACACACACACACACACACACACACACACAAACACTTAAAATAACACGTTAAAAATTAAAACCATCAAATAAACATTGCAACGTTTTGCTCATCTGCTACGAGCATTATCAAGCAATATCCCTCATGTAGTGTACATGTCTCCCCACTACATGAGGGATATTGTTTGATTGCCTGGGAGGGGTTGAGACCGGCATCCTCATCGGACACTATATTCTATCCCCCCCCCCCCCCAGGCCCTTTCAGTCAACACAGGGCAGCTTGATTCCCCGCTGGCTAAAGAACCTGCAGAGACCGAGTCGCCCCATTGTGGCGCCTGGGGATTTACCTAGGGTAAGCGGACAAATGTCCACTTCCCCTGAGTAGACCCCCAGCAGGGCCCTTCCCTGGATAGGGTGCACGTGCAGCGTGGGTGCATGGCCCACGCTGCAGAGCCCAAACCGGGGGAGGATAGGATTGGGCTGTTAATCTAGTCTTGCTGTTATTGGTGTGTGTCACATGAAGTCTGTCTAAGTTGTGCACTGCTGTATATTGAAGAGCAATTTTTCCTCTTATTCCAAGTTAGTAATTACATCTCACAAGTTCTAATAGGAGACATCAAATGATATATTTTCTCACACGCCTAGAAAAGCTGTCCCTTCACTAGAAGCCTCAGGTAATTAGATAGTTGGTGGTTCCATCTTATATCATGGACACAAGAACATTTTGATTTTTAACAGCAAAGTATGCTTCATTCAGCTTCATAACAAGTAGGCCATAAATACAGTCTTCTGAGCTGT
This sequence comes from Plestiodon gilberti rubricaudatus, assembly GCA_026170595.1. NCBI lineage: Eukaryota > Metazoa > Chordata > Lepidosauria > Squamata > Scincidae > Plestiodon > Plestiodon gilberti. The sequence goes on from JANXHW010000005.1 coordinate 117,300,891, forward strand.
TGGAGAAGACCTCTCCCGAAACACTGGATATTCATTGCTCCTGCATTGTTTTATATCTCTACTTCCTTGAACTTCAGCATGATGTCAGAGGTTATTGGTGTGGTGTGGTGGTTTGTGTGTTGGAGTAGGATCCTGGAGTCCTGTGTTCAAATCCCCATTCAGCCATGAGCTCAGCTTGCACCTGTCACTGAGCATAATAACCTACCTTGCAGGGATGTTGTGAGGACAAAATAGGGAGGGTATTCTGCCCCAAGCTCCTTGGAAGTCTGGGCTAAAAATATGATAGAGATTCTGCTTTAATTTATCAAGTTCAGTGTGTAGTGCGTTTTGTGACAGATGTCCTTTATATTGGCTAAACTCCAATAACAATTTGTGCCCTAAATTGTACATACTTGAAAGGCTGATTCACATACCCATTTTTTTTAAATGCTGAAATCAACATGAGGTGGCCCTTGTAGTGAATTTGGTCATGCTGATTGGTCTTGCAAAGGCTTCCACTCATATGACTAAATTGCAACTCAACCAGATGCGATTTTATCTATTCTTCCAAGATTTTTCTGGGCACGATAAACTGCAACGTGGACTTGTGGCAAAGCATTCCAAGGCCAGTTCAGCATTCCAACATCACTGAAAAAAGGCAACTCATCAATGTCGGCATGTGAAAAAGTGGTCAACTGAATTCATCCTAAAGATGACTGATGCTGTCATCCAGCTCATATGCTGAATAAAATGGATTTGTAGCACTGTACTGCTTATGAGTAATGGCCTATATTTAAATAGTGGATGGGGAGCTAGAGAGTAATAGTTCTTGGGCACATGTTGGAGAGAGGGGTGGGGGAGTCCTTAATTATGAAAAGATAGACTCTCATCTCTGGCAGGCATATAATCAGATGTGACTCAGGAGCAAAATCTATCCACTGAGAAATCCAAATGGAATTTGGAGGGGAGGGGTGCAACGCCATACTCCTCCATATCCTAGCCCTGATCCAGTGTAACCTGTGTGTTACTCATTCAACAACTAGAGATTTAGTGCAGGGGTTCTCAACCTTTGGAGACCCGGGTACCCCCTATCACGGTCCAATTTTCTCAAGTACCCCCTGCTAATTAATTGGATTAATCAATTAATTAATTAGGTAATTAATCATTTAAATAAAGTACTAGGAAAATTTTAAATGTGAAAAACGCCTTATTTAACTCTGTGTGAGTGAGTGAGTGAGAGAGAGAGAGAGAGAGAGAGAGAGAGAGAGAGAGAGAGAGAGAGAGAGAGAGATGCAAGGATCTCTTTTTTTCTCCAAGTCACACTTCCCAAAATCAGCTCCTCCCTCCCCCACCCCACCAAAGTACATTTTCCAAAGTACAAAAATAAGCCCAAAACCAAAATCAGAGAAACAGAAGAGCTCTAAAAATAATTAAAATTTAAAATCCATGTTAATTAACACTTAATTAGCTGCTGATGAGGCAGGTAAGGGGCAGGGCTTGGTGTACCCCCAGCAAGAGGTCCGCGTACCCCTAGGGGTACCTGTACCACAGGTTGAGAACCTCTTAGTGGTTTCCACAGGGGGATATGCGCATCCACATCCTCACTCAAAGATAAATCTGACCAGTTCAGTGGGACCTGGGTGAGCATCATGATGTACAGATATGTATAGGAAGATTATTATTTATATTGATATTCTGCCTTTCAGCTCAATGGATCTCAAGGCAGCTAACAAAATATGCTTAAAACCATCTGCATTCACATCATCTTCACACATGGAAGCCTGTGTCTGCACACATGAATATCCTTTGCTGGATCAGGGTGCCTATCTCCATTTCCAACAGCCAATAATAGACAAGAGGAAGAAAACATATTCTGTTCTTGCTTCGAGTGTACATTTTCTTTTCTTTGTGTCCTTGAGTTTAACCCATGGGCTGCCCCTTTTAAGACATATGCCCGTGATTTGCTTGTCTGCCACTTTTAGTAGCAATTTTTATTTATTTTTTAAATCTATCACAATCACTTGTGCAGGAACTGAAACATGGGGGGGGGGGGAATCAGCTAAAGCATTTCTTGTGAAAGCAATCTTATGATCATGCTCTAGGATTCTTATCGTTGTGCTTATGTTTTAAATAATGGCGTGATTAGCAAGGGTGGAGAGTGGCTGATGCTCCAACGGCAGCATGATCAGTTTGATGTGCATGCGGTAGTCTGCTCATTAATGCAAAACTAACCTCTGCTGCCTGCCTCTCCCGCTCCAGTTTCCTCACTATTTTATTGTAATTTGACAAACACCACCCTTCACTGGAGCTTAGAAGAACAAAGTTCTTTATCACACAAAAGAAGAAACTTGCCCCCATCTCAGTATATCAGCTGCAAGTCTCTACGGTGATAATGAGCGTTTCATCCCTTCAGCTTTTTTCGCCATTATCATCCATCATTGGCGTCACCATCATTGTCACCTAATGATCATTCATGGTGGAGACCAAAGCTCAGGTGATATACAGGGAAGAATGATGGTGTAGTGTAGTGGCTAAGAGACTGAGCTACAAATTGGAAGTTCATTGCTGTTACTCTCACCTCTGCCATGAACTTCACTGGATGGCCTTGGGCAAGCCACTCCTCCCCCCCACCTCAGTCTTCTCCATCTGCAGTATAGGGGTAATAATACTGACTTAACCAACAGAGCTGTTGAATGGACAACATCAAGATAATACTTGTGACTATAGCTCAGAAAGTGCTATGCAAATGCACTCTCTAGTCATTCCACTTGTCTAAGCTTTTATCAGTGAAATAACAAGGAGAATTTTGGTATAATGATTTGTGTATGAAATTGGACAGAATGTTCAATTTCAGACACAGAAGTTGTCTGTTTGAGATGACTGGTTTGGTCATCATTGCCTTGGCTAAATCAGTAGTTTTTCATTATGCTTGTATCATTAACCAGCCCAGCTGGGATTCTTTTATAATCTCACTCTTCTTGACATTTATCCCTTGTGATTTTTCACATGTCTTGAAAGCAATTTTTTTAGATCTTTTGGGGAAAAGCAAACTTTTTTTCTTCCCTCATTGATGGTTTTTCCACTGCTCATCGGTATGTGCAAATTGGAAAACGAATTACCGGTAGATCTCGAAGTGGACTTTTTTATATATAAATGGCTCTATCCAGGAAGGGACTTAAGGCACTTTGAAAAGATGTTCACCAAATGTCGCGCCTACTGGAACCTTTGGGTACCTGGGAAGATCACTCACAACGCTAGTTACTACTCACCACTTCAAAGTACTACTACATTTTTTTTTGTTAACATTCATTTAATGTACAGAAGTTCCTCCACACTGGAGGTTGTGTTTAGTAAAATCATATCAGGATGTGCGTTTCTTCTAGAAAGGAAGTATACATCTTGTTCATAGTGGACAGAGGCATTCTGGGAAGGAATAGACTACTCTGGACATGTGCACAAGTAGAAACAATTTAGGTGTAGGATCAAGTATTCCTGTTTAATTTGGCATTTGTAGTCCCTTTCTTACTTTAACACCCTTCTCTGAGCTGATCTAGGCATCCAGTATCAGCACATGGTACAACCCTCTTAGGACTGTACCACTTGGGAATAGAGGTAGGAGATTGATTGCAACTTAGAATGCATCTCCACATAAAATATGCCCTGTGCCTAGAAAACTAGCAAGTCAAGAAGACCCCTTCACCCTTGGCATTCTAATTTTCCACAGGAAGGATGTTTTTGATGTAGGAGGCCATTCAGTCAAGTTATTCTCTATTTGTATTTTGAAGTAGCAGTGCAGTGGGGATTCCGTGAGGATCGGATGATGCATTTACTGTATATTGAATGTGTAGATTGTCCTTCAATGAGAATACAAGAGTGAAAGTGTGATAGGTCAGTTAAACTGAAGTAATTGCTTATGATAATACTGCCTCAGAATCAGATTGCTAAAACTCAGCTACTGTTTTATTACAGCACTTCTGAGTAACTCATGGAGCAAATATCCTGCCGCCATTTAGAACTTACAGACTGATCCTGCCTAAGATGTAGCAGCTGGCCTAAAGGGATGGCCACATTAAAACAAGTAAAAACAGAGAAGCTCCAATGGATCACATAAAAGATTAAAATTACATTGGGTAAAAAGCCAGCCCATCATGTCAGCTATCGAACGCCAACCTAAATAAAAATGTCTTAAGATTATAATCTTAAGAAATATGTATTGTTTTTTATGTTTCAGTATATTAATAAAATATAAATATATGGCAAAAAAAGTCTTAAGGCCCCGCTGGAAGATCTCCAAGGAGGGAGCTGTTCTTAGTTCCAAGGGGAGGGAATTCCACAATCAGGGTGCCACCACCGAGAAGGCCCTGTTTCTCGCTGCGACCCCTCTCACCTCTGCCAGTGGCGGCATGGTTAAAAGGGCCCAGTCTGATGACCTCAGAGGACAATTGAATTACAGTTGGCCCTCATTATCCACAGGTAATGAATCCCATGGGGGCAATTCCAAAAATCCGGAAGTGCCTTTCAGAAGCCTCCGGGAGGCCACCTGAGCCATGGGAAGGTTGTGCGTAGCCTCCGTGTGCCTCAGAGGGCTAACAGTTAATAAATGTAACAGATAACACAGCTGGGATTTGAGAGTATGCAAACACCCAGTCACCATGTTAAAGCTCATACAGTTGATATCCCAATTAGAATCAGATATGGGTGCTCCAGCAAAGGAAAAACATTGTGAACAGGTTAGACAGTTTTCAGTGCACTGAAGTGCAGGAAAAACAAATGCAGTATTGAATCCTTGCAAAAATCATTAGAAAGTAATCAGTTTGTAAATTGAGGTCATGGAAACCCTTCAGAAATCAATTTTTTAAAAAATTGTTCTTGTGTCTTTCAGATCGAAATGCTAGAGCACAAATATGGAGGTCACCTGGTCTCTCGGAGGGCAGCCTGCACAATCCAGACTGCCTTCCGGCAGTATCAGCTCAGCAAAAACTTTGAGAAGATACGGAACTCGCTCCTGGAGAGCCGCATGCCCCGGCGAATTTCACTGCAGAAAGTCCGAGTCCAGAACTCTGAAAGTTTTTCTGCTGAGAAAGCCCTAGTTGAAGGATACAACTTTGTTGGCATCCCCTTGGTGAGATCACCATCTTTGCCAGCCACAATCAGTGGGGCGCTGACTGAATTGGAGGACTCTTTCACCGAGCAGGTCCAGTCTTTGGCCAAATCTATAGATGATGCCCTCAGCACGTGGAGCCTGAAGACTATGTGTTCCCTTCAAGATGGCAGCTCCTATCAGATAAGGGAGACTTTCAGTACCAGCGCGATGCAACCAAACCAAGACTTGGAAGCGGAACTGAAGGACCAACAAAAGGAAGAAGGGCTACTGCCAGATACGCTGCCAAAGAGCAGCAGCACCCTCATGATGGCATTCAGGGATGTCACGGTCCAGATTGATAGCAAGAACATCTCCGTCTCCTCATCTACCTCGGTGTCTATGGCAAACTGCCTCGCCAACAACACCCAGGCTGGGATTTCTCAACCTGCCAAAATAGAAGAAATTCCTGAGGAAGGGGGAAAAGAAAGCAAAGAGCCGCAATCTGCTCCTGAGGGGCAGCCTGATTCTGGAATCCTCCAGAACAGTCACACAGTAACTGAGGTGAACGCCAATACCAATGGCTTGGTGGTAGGGGAGACTGAGCAAGAGCAAATGGTGATGCAGAAGCTCCACTTTGGCTCCACCAATGAGACTGGACAGAACAAAAGCTCAGAGGCTGAAAATGTAGATAATTCAGAGCAGCTGAGCAGTAGCAGCACCTCCACCTCAGCCAAATCTGCCTCAGAGTTATCTTCAAAGGAAGCCCTGCAGGCCATGATCTTGAGCCTTCCGCGGTATCACTGTGAAAATCCAGCCAGCTGCAAATCTCCTACTCTTTCCACAGATACCATGAGGAAGCGACTCTATCGCATTGGGCTAAACCTCTTTAACATGTAAGTGGCTAATAAGATATCTTTTAATCCCTCTTGGCTTTCCTTGATTGATGACAATAGGCTCTCAGAAACAATTAGGTTAGACTCATCCCAGTAATATTACTTCCATGTTCAGGGAATGGTTCAGCCATTTAGGGACCAAAGCTCCTATGATAGTCCGTATACTGCATTGAAGCCCTGTGACAGACATGGAAAGAAAGAATCCATGTCCACATGATTAACGTCCAGAGTGCTGAAGACAGATGTTTGGCTGCCATCCAAACAGAGACAGATTACCATCTCTGGTTTTTTTTTTAAAGAGGAGTGTAAAAAAAGAAAAATTACCTCAGCTTTCATGCTTGCTGTACAGAGATTTGCCACTTGGGTCTCAACATTTTGGCTGCCTTTTTTCTTTTGGTGAGCTTGGTAGTATTTTGCACCTGACAGAGACAATTTAGTCTGTCTCTCAGCTAAGGCCAATGTTCTGTGAAAAATAGCTGTAGGTGTGAAAACAGCACACGCATAGCAACCTGAAAACTGGAGTTAGAGGAGGTCAAAAGCATTTAATTTTGGATATGTAGAAGTGGGTTCAGTTTCGAAGGCATTTGGAGCTGTTCTGTTGGCTCTCAGCATGACTCTCTGAACTTCAGTAAACCTTCAGGGAACATTGTAATTCACCCTTGTATTTCTTCATAATGTATTTCTTTAGTAGGTAATTATTCCATTCATTAGATGGTAAAAGCAGATGGCTTATCTCTTATTTACTCAAAGATTAACAACAATATAGAACTTGGAATATCACATTTTCATCCCACCATTTCTCCAAGGAGCTCAGGGTGGCATTTACATGGGTTTATCTCATTTTATCCTTACAATATCCCTGTGAGGTAGGTTAGGCTAAGAGATTGTGACTGAACCAGAGTCTCCCAATGAACTTCATGGGTAAATGGGCATTCAAATCCAAGTCTCCTTGACCAGGTCTGGCACTTTATCTACGGCACCATGCTAGTTCTGTGTCAGTAAATATTCTCCGTAACTTAAGGTGGCTTCATGTGAATAACCTTTACATTGTGGCCACCTTAAATCATACCACATAAAGGCTGCCCTAGTGTTGTGACTGTGCTGTCTAAATGTGCCAGCTGCTATGTGGAAAAACTAAGGCCCCCTTTCCCAGGAGCGGCATCCATTTGTCCATGCTGACAGAGATATCTTGGTGTGCTATCAAGTGATGCCTTGCACTGAGGCCCAGGTGGGTGAGATTTAATGTCTTCTTAGAGATTAATTCTTCTTCCACTGGATTCTCTGCCAGTTCCAAGGGTGTATGATAACTGGATGTTGTATTTCATGGTTGCACAATTTGTTCCTTGAGTTGCTGGCTTCTTCATCAGTGCCAGTTCAATCTCTTCAGCCTTCATCTCTGCCCAAGGCCTAGAGGTTTAACACAGTGGAACCACCTTCATTCATTCAGTCTTACCCCATATCAGTAATGTAAGGGAGGATGCAAAGTGAGCATTAAAGGAGTACCTAGGATACAGTGATAATGATAAGGCTTACATCATTATGGACTTCCTGGAAGCATGTAGCTAGTAACTTTGAGAAGCAGGAAACTGAACTGGATGTATCCTTACGGCGCAAGGTAGCGCTGCATCCAAGGTCCATTGCGGGCCGCACCAGCATGGCCTGGGATCACCTCGGGAGAAGGGGACATTTGTCCCCTTCCCCCAGTGTAAGAAGCATGGGCCGCAATGGGTCTCTTCGGATGTGCACCAGTTCTGGAGCTGGCGCACAACCAGAGACATCTCAGTGCCGATATCCCCGCCCCTTCCCAGCCAGGGCTGGCCAATGGCAGTTGTTGGGAGGCCTGCTGGAGCACGTATGTTCAGCACAGGAGTGGGGGAGGGCAGGGAGAATGTTGAACAGGGGTTGGGGTGGGAGAGGACGGGACGGATTGTGCCCAGGAGGGGGGTGGGATTGGAGGCACTGGTGCACACTGTATCCAGCCCCCCTTCCCGGGTTCTTACCCTGAGGAGACCTCCAGCAGCCAAAAATCCTCCACAGGGCGTAGTGTAGCCCACGCTGGCACTGCTGCATCGCCATGTGGGGATTTACGTTGAATTGAACTGTTAATAATTTCCCAGATGTAGCACCTCTAGTTGACACTGGTCACCACTGACTTGCCCTAAGGCTCATTCACACACAAGCAAATAATTGTTTGTGTTGAACAAATAGAGCTGGTGATATTCATTCTCTCCCTCTCCCAAAACTCACCTCATTTTGCACCACAATCACAGTCCTCTCTCTCTCTCTCTCTCTCTCTCTCTCTCTCTCTCTCTCTCTCTCTCTCTCTCTCTCTCTCTCTCTCTCTCTCTCTCTCTCTGCTTCCCCCAATGGAATTAATTACCACTTGTCCAATACCCCTGATGTTAATAAAAAATAATGACTTCTGGTTGCCAAATGACTTTAACACTTTTCCATTTCACCATGTGGCTGTCTATATGAGGCCTCAGTGATAGGAAATGCTCCCCACAGAACAACAACTGCTATTGTGCCCACTAATAAATGCTGGGATGCTTGGTTATATAAACCTTCCTGACAGGGTTTAATAACACCGACAGCTTACCTACAGGATTATAACTGCTGCCCAATACAAAATTGGGTCTATGTGGCCCAAGAGGTCTTCTCAGTGGCCATGTTCTCCTTATCTTCAATCATCTCACTCCCCCATGAGCAATTATTGAGTAATATTCTGAATTGTGACAGACTCCTGCAAGTTGATTGAATGCATTTGTGACTTGGCACTTCAAACGGCAACACATTCTGTGGCGAGTGGGTGGAATTCCTGGAATGGAGAAAGCCTCATTATGCAGTGCTGCTCTAATAGCGGTGTTTGTGTGGGCTGCCATCTCCGTAGGCGGAAGGGAAGCCAGAAGAGCTGTAGGAATCCCACAGCATACAGCAAAAGTTGCTTAGCTCCTTGGGAAAACAGGAGGGAATATTGCTGGCTAAACCCAGAGACAAGACACGTGGTTCACAGTGCACAAGGAAGACAGGGCAGGGGACAATAATATAGTGTGGTACCCACGTTGGGTCTGGCTTCGTGTTACACCTAGTCAGGGGAATGCCATAATTAAAAATTAAAATAACAGTGCCTTTTCAGCAGAGCTAAAGAGACACCATCACCACCACATCTGGGACTGAGCTCTCGACTCCACTGCCTTATTCGGAAGCACCTCTTCAGCAAATAAAACTGTCTATACTGACCATCAGCAGGTCTCCAGGGTTTCGGACAGGGGTCTTTCCCAATCTTGCCTTGAAATGCCAGAGATTGAACTCGGGGCCTTCAGTACCTCTAAATTAGTCGACCACGAGACTGAGCTTTTCAAAAGAAGATACAGTAGAGTTTATTGAAGAAATATTTTGTTGTTGTTCAGTCGTTAAGTCGTGTCCGACCCTTCGTGATCCCATGAACCATATCCCGCCAGGCCTTCCTGTCCTCCACTATTTTCCTGAGTTCGCTCATTTTCATGTTCGTTGCATCGGTGATGCTGTCTAACCATCTCATCCTTTGCCTTCCCCTTCTCCTTTTGCCTTCAATTTTTCCCAGCATCAGAGTCTTCTCCAGAGAGTCCTCTCTTCGCATTAGGTGGCCAAAATATTTGAGTTTCAGCCTTAGTATCTGTCCTTCCAGGGAACAGTCAGGGTTGATTTCATTTAGGATTGACTGATTTGATCTCCTAGCAGTCCAAGGGACTCTCAGGAGTCTTCTCCAGCACCACAGTTCAAAAGCATCTATTATTCGGCGCTCAGCCTTCCCTATAGTCCAACTCTCTCAACCATACATTGCTACTGGGAACACCATCGCCCTGACTATGCGAACTTTTGTTGGCATGGTGATATCTCTGCTTTTTATTATGCTGTCTAAGTTTGCCATAGCTTTCCTTCCAAGGAGTAAGCGTCTTTTAATTTCATGGCAGCTGTCTCCGTCTGCAGTGATCTTGGAGCCCAGAAAAGTAAAATCTGTTACTGCTTCCATTTCTGCCCCTTCTATTTGCCAGGAATTGATGGGCCCAGATGCCATGATCTTAGTTTTATTAACGTTGAGTTTCAAGCCAACTTTTGCACTCTCCTCTTTCACCCTCATCAAGAGGCTCTTTAGTTCTTCTTCACTTTCTGCCATTAGATTAGAAGAAATATAGATAACAGAAGAAATATAGATAACAAGTAAAAATCATGCTTGTACACCATGTTTCCAGTATACGGGATTAGATGCCATGATATCAGAAAAAAAGAACCTGTATTTTACTAATTTCCAATACCGTTAGCGGATTTCCTCACAGGCAGCCGCTCCGGCACAAGAACACTAAAATCCAAGGTCACTGACCCAACGTTTCGCTCCGGAGCCCGGAGCCTCTTCATGGGGTAAAAATCAGAGAGATTAAGATGGTAATGTCCTTAGTTGACCTCCTGTCCTTATATGTCTGAAAAGCGTGGGAAAGAGAAGTTCATTTGAATCGGGAGCAGCTGACTCCGTCCGCGCACCGGCTGTCAATCGGTGTTTGTTGTTATCAGCTGTGATTGCAGCTCAATGATCCTGTCTCCTCGTGAGGAATTCACTTTCTCCCACCCTTTCCTGAGTAATGCACTTGATCCTTCTTCAGCTGTCAAACCTTCTTTCGTGGAATCTCCGATGTTCGCCAACTCCGTGCGCAATCCCGTTTTTGCCATCTGCTTATTGTGAATGATGGGCAGCCAAATCCGATTTGTAAATGCCAGGTCCTGCTGGCGATTCACCAGCTCCCCTGTCCCTTTTTTACTTATCTCCAGAGCTTCAAGGTGGCGCAAGATTTTAAAGTTGTCCTCCTTTTGCAGGCACCTGGTCTCCTCAAAACGGATCGAATGTCCCTCTTTCAGCGCGTGCTCTGCAATCGCAGACTGCTCCGGATGATTTAATCTTAGCGATCTTTCGTGTTCAGCCACCCTCGTTTTTATATGTCTGCTTGTCATTCCAATATAACACCTATTACATTCGCACGGGATGGAGTAAATGCCAGCGTTGGAGAGAGCCGGTCGTTTATCTTTTGGGTTTTTTAACAATTGTTGCACTTTCAATGTGGGTTTAAAGATCGTTTTTACTTTCCCTTGTTGTAATATCCGTGCAATCTTGTCAATCCGTGCAATCTTGTCAACCTTAATAAACGGAAGGCAAATCCACACTTTCTCTTCTACTGTGGTTTTTTCGATTTCGTTGTTTTTTTGCACTGTCCCTTCACTATATGCTTTAATCTGACGGTATTGTTTTGCCCAACATTTATTGATTTGATTCCTAGAATACCCATTTGTCTGTAATGAGTCATATAATGTTCTTTTTTCTACCTCCAATGAGTCCTCATCACATACTTTAATAGCTCTGTATATCAGTGCATTTATTAAAGAATTTTTTTGCGAGGGGTGATGGTTGGATTCTTGGTTTAAGTATCTCCCCGTATGGGAGAGATTTCTGTACACTTTATGCCCTATTGATAGATCTTCTCTGCGTGTCACTAAGACATCCAAAAAGGGCAAAGAGTTATTATTTTCTCATTCTACAGTAAACTGGATTTCCCTGCACTGATTGTTTAAATGTGCCACAAATTTGTCCAATTCTTTGTCCCCATGTGCCCATACGCAGAAAACATCATCCACATAACAGACCCAACAGTCTGGTTTTAAGTGGGCAGTGTCCAATGCCCGTTTCTCAAACGCCTCCATATAAAGATTTGCAACCACTGGGCTGAGGCGGTTCCCCATGGCCACCCCCTCTTTTTGCTCCCTGAATTCCCCATTCCATATGAAATAGGTGGAAGTCAGGCAGTGGTGATACAACGGAATTAGATCTTTGGGTATAGTTAGGTCTTCAATTAAATCCATTACCCTATCCACGGGAACCTTAGTAAACAACGAAACCACATCGAAGCTCACTAATTTTGATTCTGGTTTCAATTTTATAAATTGCAACAGTTCTGTAAAATGATATGTATTTTTTACAAAACTGGATGTATTACCTATGTGAGGCTGTAAGATCTTAGCCAAGTGCTGGGATAACCCATGTGTGGGAGCCCCCACGTTACTTACAATAGGTCTTAAGGGGCAACCTTCCTTATGGATCTTGGGGAGTCCATAAAATCTCGGGGGTAGTGCCTTTGTCCACTGGCAATATCACTAGGTTCTGGTTCTCCCTCAATTGTTTCATGCCCAAGGCTTCCGCCTTGCTAATATTACTAGGTGGTGGTTTAGCTTTTAGCAGGACGTTAGCGATTTGAATTCTTAGCGTCTCCGCTGAGTCCTTATCAAATGCTGTTAAGGTAGCCTCTACATTCGCAATAATTTGTTCTTTCGGAATCTCCTTAGGTGCAATGGCAAAATTGCCTCCTTTCACCAGAATCGATTGTTGTGCTGGCGTCAATGATTGACCAGATAGATTAATCAGCACCTTATTAGTATCTAGTGCTACTGTAGCTTTAAAATTTTTAACAGTCTAATTTTTTGCAATGTCTGTTTTTTATTTCTAAGTCTTGTTTATTCACCCAGTCCATAGTAATTCTATCCCATTCTTGCCAATCCCTACTGGAAAGTAAATTGCTCACTTGTAAATGTGAATCATAGATCAGCGGATCCATTCTGCTCAGGTGGTATCTTGTAGTCCGTATTTCCTCTCGTAGTAGCGCATTCTCCATTCTTTGATAGATGTTCTCTACTTTCAGTTTTCCATATTTGCGATGCTGTCTTAAAAAATTAGGGATGGCACGCGCTGAAAGAGGGACATTCGATCCGTTTTGAGGAGACCAGGTGCCTGCAAAAGGAGGACAACTTTAAAATCTTGCGCCACCTTGAAGCTCTGGAGATAAGTAAAAAAGGGACAGGGGAGCTGGTGAATCGCCAGCAGGACCTGGCATTTACAAATCGGATTTGGCTGCCCATCATTCACAATAAGCAGATGGCAAAAACGGGATTGTGCACGGAGTTGGCGAACATCGGAGATTCCACGAAAGAAGGTTTGACAGCTGAAGAAGGATCAAGTGCATTACTCAGGAAAGGGTGGGAGAAAGTGAATTCCTCACGAGGAGACAGGATCGTTGAGCTGCAATCACAGCTGATAACAACAAACACCGATTGACAGCCGGTGCGCGGACGGAGTCAGTTGCTCCCGATTCAAATGAACTTCTCTTTCCCACGCTTTTCAGACATATAAGGACAGGAGGTCAACTAAAGACATTACCATCTTAATCTCTCTGATTTTTACCCCATGAAGAGGCTCCGGGCTCCGGAGCGAAATGTTGGGTCAGTGACCTTGGATTTTAGTGTTCTTGTGCCGGAGCGGCTGCCTGTGAGGAAATCCGCTAACGGTATTGGAAATTAGTAAAATACAGGTTCTTTTTTTCTGATATCATGGCATCTAATCCCGTATACTGGAAACATGGTGTACTAATTGCGGGCCATGAAAGTTACCGAACAAAATTAAAAATCATGCTTACTTTCAGTTACTTTGCTTAGGAGATATAATAATAATAATAATAATAATAATAATAATAACTACAACAGTATTTATATACCGCCTTTCTTGGTAATTGGATTTCTCCTCTGACTTTAATCCAAGGCGGTGTACATCGGCAGGCTGTCCTAACCCCTCTTGGGTTTTTTTACAATATATATAAATGTCCAATCTTTCATGAACGGCTACTTTCCAGGTGGTATCCTTTTACAGTCTGACAATTCTGCTGGCTGGCGCCTCCCACACTCGACCGACGCAGCTGGAAGCTCTTATCTCTCCTCCCGGAGGCTTTCACAGCTTTCGCCGGCCGTGTCTCGAACTTATCAAGTTTACCGGTCTTCGGGCTTTGAAGGCAGCAGCTCTCCCAACTGAGCCAGACTCTGAGATCAGTTACAGAACTTTAAATCGTTGGAAGTAGAAGAAATACTTGCAAATAGCTGCATTTGGACAGCAGGAGTGAGTTGGAGAAGGTGACTGAATGAGACTGAGCTCATCTGGGTTTCCTCCCCAATCGGCCAGCAGAAGAAGGAAATCTAAAAGGAAGCTTTGAAATAGGCACATAAGAATGGAGGTTTGGAGGGGGGAGAGAGAACTGAAGGAGAGTTTCCAATCCTGTTCTCAGAGGCGTAGCTACGTGACACCGCCGTGACACCCCCATGTGATGCTGCAAGCCCCGCCCCCAGGGGCGCAATGTCACTGCTGGCGCGAAAGCACATACACATCACATTTTTGCCGCCTTTTCTGGGACATAAGGTTCTCCAACGGCCTGACCACTGGGCAGTTTGAAACTTTATTATGCAGCAGGACTTGTGCTTGCAACAAAGATCTATAAAGTTGGAACACCCAAATCTGCAAGACCTTAGAGCAGTAGTTCTTAAAGTGGTGGGTCGCGACCCGCCATTGAGAACAAAAGCTGCCCCCTGCAGGAATCCTGGGGATCGCTGCCGCAGCCAAAATAGTGCCCGAAACCGCCGTTTTTGGCCTTACCGGGGCTTGGGGGAGCTTCATTTATTTATTTCTGGATTTATTGTATCCCTTCAATGAAGTACTTCCTGTTTCACATGAATGTGACCATTACTGCTTACTGAGCAACATGAGGAAGTATCCTCAAACAGGGAATTCCATACTTTAAAAGTTGATGCTCCCTGTATTCTCCATAATAATATTTTCCCAATAGATTTGCTTGTTAGAATTATCTTTTTCTGGTCTTGTCTAATTGCATCCTGAAACAATGGAAAGGTTATTTAAAAAAAAAAAAGCCAGAGTCCTGTAGCCTGTGATACAAGCAATGTGCTGAAGACAGATTGTCCATTTTTTGCACGTGAACAATATTTCTATGCTGCCTTTCTACTACCTAGTGGTATTCAAGGTGTCTCGCAAAATAATGAAAAAATTAAGACAGAAATTCAGTAACAGTAGAAACTCAACAGTAGAAAAAACTAACTCTCAAAAGTAACAAACAGTAGAAAAAATAGAATAGTAGAAACAAACAGTATGACCCCAGTAAATGATAGCCATAATTGAGAACAAGAATTGTACTATACTGTACACAAACCACTAGCCAAACCTAGCAGTGCTCTAGGAGCTGAAGTAAGCATGCAGTTGTCCCTCACCTCTCTTTCCTTTCCAGAAACCCAGACAAGGGGATCCAGTTCCTTATCTCTCGGGGTTTCATCCCAGACACGCCGATTGGAGTGGCGCACTTCCTGTTGCAACGCAAAGGGCTCAGCCGGCAGATGATCGGGGAGTTCTTGGGGAACAGCAAGAAACAGTTCAATCGGGACGTCTTAGAGTAAGTGTTGTTCCCCATATCAGGCTTCCCACACCCATCCCATCCATGATTTCCTCTATTGACAATGGTTTGGCTCACTAGTAAGTCTGATCATTCAGACTTGAAGATGGGATTAGAGCCTGATCTCTGTGCTCTGGTTTTAATTTACATTGTCTCCAGCCCTCAATAGACACCTGTTTCATCCTGTCCTGTTATACCTTGAATGCCTCTTTTGTGACAACCATGCAAATCTTCAGAGATTTGATCTCTGCCCAGACCCTCTGTGTCCTTGGAATATCTAGAACATGAGTGGGCAGACATGCAAGATGTAACTTTTTTGTTTTAATTTTTTCTTTTACAAAACACAGGTTCGCACAAAACAAAGCAATTACAGAAAAAGAATAAGATACATCTAATTTCAAAAAAGAAGAGGGGGGGAGAAAAAATGAAAAAAATATAGAGATATTTGAGCAATCTATACTATGGCATATTTCACACCCATAAGTCTATGAAAGTCTTCCAAGGCCACAGATATATCCGTTCATAGTTGTCATCTGTAAGTCATTTGTTCAAAAGCTGATAAACAGCCCAATCGAATCCCCGCACAGCCCATGGGATGGGCCTGGCTGGAGGTCTCTTCAGGGTAAGCGGACATTTCTCCAGGGTAAACCTCCAGCCACCGCAATGGGGCTACTTGTTTCTCTGCCAGCTCCTTAGCTGGTGTAGAACCAAGCAGCCCCTGTTGGCAGAAAGGGAGGGGGGATAGGATACGGCACATGATGGTGTCGCCGATCCCTCCCCCCTCTCGGGCCCAATCTATGTACCTCCCGCCCTCCCCCACCCCGTAACGTCCCTAGAACCTTGAGGTCTACCAAAATAATAGCTCAAGGATGGAGCCAAAAGCAGAATGGTAACTCAGGAGTAGAGTTAATTACCTTCTACATCCCATGAGTCATACACTGGAATAACTTGCCTGTACTTGTAAAACTCTAATTACTAGAGATCAGGGATTCCAACACCAAACCTTAAAACTGTTTGGCAGAGCTACACAAAGATCTTGTGAAAGGCAACCAGTTAATGCTCATATTTTACAGGTAAGAAACGCAGAGGCCGAGAGAAAAGTGATTAGCATAAGGCCAACCATGGCAGACATTTATTTTAAAATTCTCATCACTTGTCAGAAACACTTGCAGATCAACTGCAGTCCGAACCACTTGCAGATCTACTGCAACTCACACAATGGTCTACGATTAGTTCCCAATTTACCATCTGCCTGCCCCCAATCTTGGTTGTTTCTACACAACCAATGTGGTTTAATGATAATTCTCTCTGACTGGGGGGACTCAGAAACTAGTTCCGTGGCGGAGGAGGGCTTGTGATCTCTCAGAGAAGTCCAAGAACCCTCACTACCTACCATCACTGGCCTGTCAACCCACCCTCATTCATGCTTTTTCCTCTAGTGTCCTCTGAAATAAGCATTCCATCTTAAAGCTGCAAGACCTGAATACTTCAGAGTGGATAATCAAACCAAAATACACCTGAACTTGATCATCATTCTGATTATCAAGGCAGGTCTTGATAAGCAGGCATCCTAATTTCAAGGCTCACTTCTTCTTGCTGAACATCAGGCTTAATTCACTGCAACAGGTGAACTGAGTATTGATCTTTCTTTGTTTTCTTTTTTTCTTTTTAATTTACTGCATGCATATTGATCTGGCAATATAACTGAGGCACATGTTCCCTACAGCGTTCTTGTGTCAAGCACCACGATTAAATGTAATTAGGGAAGAAAGAATTGAGGCAGCCTGGGAAGAGGGAGGGCCGCATGTGTGACGATGTGCGGAGCAAGGGGAAGATCAGTCTGTTGCCAGGCAGAGGACCAGTGGGATGCTGCACATGGACCCTTCCCAGGAAGCATAGCAAAGACCAGCCTAGTCCCAACAATACGCCAAAGAACAAGCCATTGCAGGAAGTTTATTTTCACCTTGTCCCTTCACATACTCAGAGCAAAACTACCATCTCTACTGCTCTGTGACTGTGGAAGCAAAGGGAAGACGATTATGGCCCTGTTACCGGCCAAAAGACCAAAGAGAGCATCCAAGCAAAAATACGCACAAGGGGAACATCATCCTGACTCCCAACTGGCTGTAAATACCTGTTAACAACTTTCTTATTTTTCTCACGGTCTCGTTCCCAAAGTGACTGATCCTAACTAACAATTTGGCCATGCGTTTGCCCACCTGTGTGTAACACAGTGATAGCTGGACTAGCAAATTCCACATGTACAGAATTCAAAATCCACCATGGGATTTTTTTTTTCCAGTTTGCAATGAACTGTGATGTTGGCTTCTTCTTCCTTTACCTATCTAACCTCAGCCTTGCATGCATATCACCTGAAAGTGTTGTGTGTGTGTACTGTAAGCATCACCCTTTGTGTAGTCTTGTTAAATTAATCAAACCCAATGAATTAATAATAGAATGCCTTTTAAAGAGGCTGTGAAACTCTCCACTCTAAACCTGTGTAAAGGCTGCCCTGCCACCAGCATAAATCCCTGGCTTGACTCTGAAATTATAATATAGGAAACAGGGTTCAAATGGCTTTGGACACAAGTGGATAGCTCACAATGAGGAACTACAGTAGGAACCTGATATTAAACTGGGTAACCCATGAGGGAGGGGCCAGCATCAAGCATGAGTACTCCTAAAAATAACAAGTGTTCCCATTAAACCTCCAGTCTTGATCATGAGTACAAAGGTCTGATATAGACATAGTGCTGCTGTTGATCTCTTAAGCATGGTTAAGATCTTAGATGCAGCCCTCTGTCATGTGAGCAACATCCCCTCCCTGATGCAAATTCTTCTCTCTCTTCCCTGGTTTGTTAAACGTGCTTTAGCACTATATTCGCACTGACACTCACCATAGCTAATGCTAGCCAGGTTCTTAGTATTTGCGAACTTGCCTCAATAAGTGGTTCCAAATTCTGGTGATAACGGCAGTGAGTCTGTAGACTGCTCCTTGAGAAATTGGCAGTGTTGGGTCTGCACAACTGTCGTCGTCCCTTTATTTTCTTGCTTTCTGTCCTCTTCCTGTGCATCCTTATATGTCAGCATTTTGCTCTCATCCATTGGTTTGCCCTGATTTCCTTCACCTTTTGTTCTGCATGTTTTGTCTCAAGAATGTCATACTCTAACTGTTCATTCATAAACTTTGCTACTTAGCAATGGATGGCTCGTGTCATGAATGGAGCTGGCAGCATCACTGCGGGTGGCTTATTTGTTCTGTGGGTCGAAGGATTCTGGGAAGGGCAGACGCAACTGTCTTCTTCAATCTGTTTTCAATGCAAGGGTGATTTTTCTGAATGTAAGAGGCATTCTGGTGAATGGGAACAGGTTGTTTGTTAGATTGGGGGCACTGAGAATGTTCTGATGCATTTTACTGTAGGGCGAGCTGATCTCCTTGCTGTCCAGAAATTATAACTCCTCAGTCTTCACTCAGGAACCGGTGGAATGCAGTCAGTCAGACTTGGGGGGAAAAATGGATTGTAGTGCAGCCTCTTTTGTGGAGAGGAGTTCATGTCATACAAGAGAAGTCTTTGCCTGTTCTGAGGAAGGACAAAGACATAACGTTTGCTCTTGAGTCCTGAGATCACTATGACAGATCCTGCTCCCAGTTCTTCCTGCTGTCTGAGACCTGGAAAGTGGCAACCTGTGGTACGCGTACCCCTGGGGGAACACGAACCAACGGGCGGGGGGGGTATGCAGCATCGGCTTTTAGTTTTTTAAATTTAAACTCCCAGCTCACAGCTGATAAGGCACAGACTTGCAACTCCCATATTAAAAAAAACCTCTGCCAAATCTGTATATAAACCTCTTTCTAGCATTTACATCCAAGTTAGGGTGAGTACGTTCTCTGACTAAATAGTCCCTAATTTATTACTAAAAAGAGAAACTTCGTTGACAGTGAACATAAGAGATTCTTGTGCAACCCCTTCTCTCCCCCCAGACTGTGTTCCCAAGTGGAATTCAAATTAAGTGCTTTCCTACTGGCTGTTTCAATTTATATGCTGGGTTTTAGAATACATTGTTTTTTCCATTTAAAAAAGGCAGCTCTTATGGCAGAGTGAGGTGGTTCTCTGCCTTCTTAAGGAAGCTAAGAAGAAATTGCCTTGGTTTGTTTTTGGATGGGAGACCTATGGTGATATTTTCTTTAAAAATAAAAAGGGGAGGCAAAAATTGAAAAAAAAAAGGTGGCTAACAATGTAAGCTGAGTAATTTTAATGATTAAAGTTTACATTGGTTGGTTTTTGTTTTTTAAACCCACTCTGCTTTTTGTGCATCTTTATGTTTAAGCTGCTATGGGAGCCCTGTGGGCTAGAAATGTGGAGCAGACATTTTGGAAACACATAAATAATCCTGACAGGTGCAGGGAGCAGGTCCCATTCCCAGCGCACTGAGGGAGAAATTCAGGACACAGCCTCACTTTTGTTCTATTTAGGAAGCGGATGTCCTTGCTTCACATGCTCACCATAGTGCATGCATGGTGCAATACATCTCTCCTATAAGAAGAAGATTAGCTTAGGTTGCATATGAGGGTACCACTTTTTTTTTATTGCTCCTGTCCCTTTAGCAGCAGCATGCAGAAAGTAACTACCGTAGGTGAAACTTTGCCCCTTTTATCTTGTTGCCAGACAAGCATTTTTATTTCTCTTTATTTGTGCGTTAAGTGTGACACATGTGCATTCTGCCAGAAGATCATGACCCAGGCCACTAACATGACTTCAAAGCAGAACTGAAGGTAAGAGACCTCAGATCCGCAGGAAAGGCACAGTTTTTATTGTCAGCAATCCCCCCCCCAATGCAATTCCACCCCTCTTACATTTGAGAGGAACCCACCCCAGCAAAATTCAAGCAAGGGCTGTTTGAAAGAGGCTTGAGGCTCCAAAATGGAGCCTAGCTACCAAATCAGAGGCGTCACTATGGTGGGGGTGGTACTGTAAGTTGCGCCCCGTCCTAGTCCCCGTTTACAAGCTGGCACGAGGCGGCCCCGCCCCCTCACCGTCGGAGCCATTCCCTGCGGAGAAGGCAACAGGCAGGAGACTCCCTGCCCGCTGCCTTCTCCGCACGGAATGGCTCCAACGGTGAGGGGGCGGGGCCGCCTCATGCCGACTTGTAAACGGGGACTAGGACGGGGCACAACTCACGGTGTCGCCCCCACCGTAGCGACGCCTCCATACCAAATGCTTAGAAGAGGCAACTGTCTTCATTGCAAGTACTCCTTCATACAACGTGTAATTAATATATGGAATTCACTGCCACAGGATGTGGTGATAGCCAGTGGCTTAGCTGACTTAAAAGGCGATTAAACAAATTAATGGAGAATAAACCTATCAATGCCCATTAGCTGTCATAAATGGAACCTTGGTGTTCAGAGGATATATGCCATTGATTACCAGTTCCTGGAGAGCAAGAGCAGAAGAGGGCTGTTTGGCTGCATGTTCTGCTTCTAGGCTTCCCAGAGGCATCTGGTCGTCCACTGGGGGAATCAGGATGCTGGACGTGATTGGATCTAGCAGGCCTCTTACATTCAGTGTTCACTTAAAGCATGTCTACCTGTTTTCATCTGACAAGCGTTGAAGGGCATGGAGTGCTCTGCATTTTGAAGCCTACAGGACATAATGAAACCCTACATGGAAATTCTAGAATTAAAAACACCATTTTCCAGGTCCACTGGTTGTTTATTAAGGGCGCAATCCAAACCTACTTAGGCCGCCGTTGTAACCAGCAGCCCAGCGAAAACGGGAGGCCCCAGAAAAGAAAGGGGATTCAAATCCCCTTTGAATTCCCCTTTTGGAGGGGATTTGAATCCCCTTTCCTTTCTGGGGCCTCCCGTTTTTGCTGGGCCGCTGGTTACAACAGCGGCCTAAGTAGGTTTGGATTGCGCCCTAAAAGAAGAACAGGCTGAATCCTGTCCTGACGTTTCATTAGGTCTTATTCCTAACATCCTCAAAGGAGCATTAAACACAAAACAAACACAAAACAAAAACTAACATAGTCAGAATGTTAACACGAGCAGTTTAAGGCTAGCTGACACGAGTCTGCAGCTTTCTTTGGATGTTAGTTACAGCGGCTGCTTTCCTCAGTTAACACCTACGCAGCCTCTCTGCTCCCTTTCTTGAAAAAGTACGAAGAAATCGAACGAAACGTCAACCTTTGAAGCCACTGTTATTGTTTTAATGTAATTTTAACAATAAAGGCTTCTTCACTTCTAAGCATGGCTACTAATCCCATTATTACTCCTGATTCGATCTAACAACTAACATCCTTTGAGGATGTTCAGAATAAGACCTAACAAAACGTCAGGACAGGATTCAGCCTGTTCTTCTTTTAATAAACAACCAGTGGATTCGGAAAATGGTATTTTTAATTCTAGAATTTGTACCAGTCGTGAGAACCTAAGGATCCACAAGGAACATGTGCTCTCTGCAGGTAGAGCGGCCAGATGTACCGGAGAGCAGGACTTCCTTACCTTTGAAAGTTGTACAGAAGAGGACATTTCAGTGGAAGAAACTTTTCTTACTTGAGCCCTACAGACTCTTCCCATGCAGCTTCCACTCAACTGTTCAATATATTTGAGTCCATCATTCTTTGCATCTGCTCATACTACCTATAGCTCCTACACGGCGTGTGTGTGTAGTACAAGGGCAACAATGTGTGTGGTGAAGGTGGATTTATGCAAAGAGGACTTGTGTCTGCATACTGACCCCTGTGTAGGAATCATTGGTGAGCAGCCTGACTGATGCAAGGCGCTCTCTTCTTCTCCTAGTTTGCCCTGAAGTTCTGTTTCTGGAGAGGAGGGGAAATAGGGCTGTTACTTATTAATGTCTTTGTGTTTTGTGGTTTTAAGAGTTTCCACCTGGCTGCCTCTCCTCTGTTCCCTCTCTGAGCGTGGGCTGCAAGTTCATTACAAACGCTTTTAGTTGGAAGCCGGCTCCGTCTGCATTGTCACCTGAGCGGAAAAGCTTGAAAATAGGTCATTGCACTTGGCTGAGCAGATCCCAGCCCCATAACAGTACAGCTGCTTCTTGCCTTTTCCAAACCTTTTTGCAATGAGCCTCTGTTGCCGTGACGAGTCCTCTTCTAGGTGCCTTGTGGCAGAATATGCACTGTTGTGATGCCTCCCTCCCTATACAAACCCTTGTCAGTTGGGACAACTTGTCCCAAGTTGCATTTGGCCATGCTACCTCTGTGGGGACAAAGACCAGCAAGAAATGAATGTGGCTGAAATACGAGGGGAAAATTATCTCAGTGGGTACAATGACTTTGGATTCCATTTCTCCCTTACGGCATATTTGCAACACCCTAGACTGGCGGAGTGGTCGCTCCGCCGGTCTATACTTGGACAGGATTGCGCTATCTGGCAAATAAAAGAACTCCCAAGAAACTCTTGAATCTACCAGACTTTGGTTGCAGTCCTCAAGACATGCCCTGGTAAGTGGCATGGAGAGTACAGCCTAAACTGTTCCTCTTGATGGAGAAGATGGGATCTATAGTTCCCATTCTTTTGACAAGGCTTCAAGCTTTAATGGTATCTTAGTGCAAAGAAGCGTAATACTCTGACAGCCTTCTTTCCTTTTTCTCAAAATCTTGAAGTCTCCAGAGGTGACTGTCACGGTGAACCTAGTATTGATTAACAAGGAAATTGTCTGCAGTTATCAAAGCTAAGTATTTAGCACAAGAAGCCTTGATGTGACCCCTTGGGAGAAAGAAGTGCATGTGTTAGTAAAATAAAAACAACAAACAGAAAGGAGAAGGGAGGAAGGATTGCTCTTTAGTGCAAATCCTCTGATCTGCCTCTTGAAGGAAAAAAATAAATGTGACTGGTCCTAGGGGACCAGTCACATTGATTTTTCTCCCTTTGTATTTGAGTTCAGTATCAACAGTTCCTCTGGCATAGGAGGAACCCAAGACCTTTGTGACTGGAGGACAGCAATAATTTTTCCAAGGAGTTAAAGGTGATTGGGCAGGGGGATTGCTAGTTATGGCGTGGACATGCTTATGCAGGTCCTGACAACCCTGTGAGATGATGATGATGATGATGATGATGATTCCCATACAGGGAGACCAAATACAAAGGAGGACAAAATGCCTATACCTTTAACCATTGTGTACAAGAGGGGATTTTGGCAGGTGCAGCTTTTTGCACCCTTCCATGATGAGCTGCACTTGCCAACATTCCCTCTTCTATACGATGGTTAAAGCCTGTATAGGCATTTTGTCCTCCATTGTATCTAGTCACCCTGTTCCCATATTGCAGCTGGGGAGCTGAGGCTGAGAGGGAGTGGCTTGCCTAGGGCTCCCTACTGAGTGCATGAAAGAGGCAAGATTCAAGCCTGCTCTGCAGCTCATTCTGTTAGCCACTACACATGCCACCTTTCCCCCTATATTTTGACTCCACGAGGACAACAACACAGGGCAACAATACATAGCCTTTCCTGGGGGCTCAAAGCACTGACACACCTCATCTTAATCATCTTCACAGCAGTCCCATAGGTAGGTCAGTGTGTTATAATGCTCCTATTAAAGATGAAGGCTGAGGCTGAGAGACAGTGTCTTGCCTAAGGACGTCTAGTAAGTTCACAGCAGAGGTGACAATGACATCAGGGACTTCCAGATGTGTAGCTCACATGTGTAGCTCACACTCTTGGTCACTATGCTCGTTCTCTAATGCACCTCTGTGGGCACAACATTGTGACTGCTCACATTGTTGCAAGGTGGTACAAGAGCTCTGACGCTGGCTGGATCCTGTCATCCCCTTGATAATTGCTGCTCTGATCCTCTTTGTCAGTGCGATGGGCCTATTTCTCCCTTGCATTATTTCCGTGCAGGTTGTTGTGCAGAGGGCTGGTAGTAAAGCTGTTTGTTTCCCCCTTTTCCTTAGCTGTGTAGTAGATGAGATGGATTTCTCTGGCATGGAGCTTGATGAAGCTTTGCGGAAATTTCAAGCCCACATCCGTGTGCAGGGAGAGGCCCAGAAGGTGGAGCGACTAATTGAAGCCTTCAGGTAAGAGCAATATTGTTGTGGTGTGGCTTTGCTGGGCTGCTCGATTTGATATAGGAAATGTGTGAAGAACAGAAGATGGAAGGAGGAAGAGGATACAGTGTAAAGACACAGTGCAGCCCATGGCGTAAGCTGCTTTAGCATCCCTAGATCTAGATGTACAGTATATTCGCATATTAGTAACAGATAAGCTTTTGATTTCCATTAATGACTTTTTCTCCTGCCACTTGCAGCCAGCGATACTGCATGTGTAACCCAGATGTGGTCCAGCAGTTCCATAACCCAGACACCATTTTCATCCTGGCCTTCGCCATCATCCTTCTTAACACAGATATGTACAGCCCTAACATCAAACCTGACAGGAAGATGATGCTGGAGGATTTTATTCGGAACCTGAGAGGTGAGGGCATTGCTGGAATGAGTCATATTCCCTGCAATATCAAAATACACTTCAAGCCATAGTACATCGTGATGGCAGTGAAAGAGTTCAAATTATGTCTTTATATTTGAGGGGGAGAAAGTAGTGTTGCCACATCTTTCAGAGGGAAAAGGGCAATACTTGTTGCCCATTTTGCATTGTTAATCTTGATATGCCCTAATCCTATCCCCTGCCACTTGAACTGAAGCAGTTGCACCATGGAGGCATGTGCTGCATGCTATGGTGGGAGGACGCATTCAGGAGGCCTCCTTTAAATAAGAGAACTTTTGTTCCCTTACCTCCAGGTAAGCTCCCTGTTGCCTTGAGTCTACTCAGAACTGTACCAGCTCTTTAGCTGGCGCAAGTCCATATGGACCCAAGGGGGCATGGCAAGGCTGGGTGGTGGGCATAGGACACTGGCAGTGCGCCCCCTCCCACTCTAGCACGCTTCCCAATGGCCCTTATTCCCACCCTGATTTTCCCTCACTCCACCCTGTTACTCCCCCTCTCCACCCACCACCCACCCTCTGCACCAATTTACTGATTCCAGGGGAGCCGGACGAGCCTCTGCCATGCGGCCAGCATCACATGCCTTTTGCAGCAGTGGCTTTGCAGTATGTCGCATTCTGTAATGCAGCAAACCACACTGCATTGCCAGACACAAGTTCTGGCAGCGCAGATGGGTGTTAGGATTGGGCTGTTATATTTACGTTTGAAGTTGCTCACTGGTCAACAATAAAACTGAAAAGAAACCTCTGATCACTGGTCAAAGAGACTTGCAGATTTTAGTTGTTCTTCAAAACCAGGCAGTGCTTCTGGCCAGACACTTTAGCAGGACAAAAATAATGAACATGCGTACTAACTATGGTGCTATCATACCACTGAAAAATATCATCTTACATGGCTCTTTTAGCTCACATACGAATCCTCTGTTTGCTAGTTTACTCTACATTGTGCTTTGCAGGTGTTGATGATGGAGCTGATATTCCCCGGGACCTGGTGGTGGGAATTTATGAGAGGATCCAGCAGAGAGAGCTCAAGTCCAATGAGGATCATGTAACGTATGTCACCAAAGTGGAAAAATCCATCGTTGGAATGAAAACGGTGAGCCCCGACACGTCACTAGTATCTGCTCTGTTTTTCTTGTTCTTGTAACCTTTGTCTTTTCTGAAGCTGCCTTTTCTATATCCCTTCTCTATCTATCCATCCTTCTTGCCTTCTGTCCCACAATTCATTCTTTCCCACTTTATTCTTCCTCTCATATGTCTTTCTCATTTTCTTCTCTGGCTTCCAGGTCCTGTCTGTGCCACACCGCCGGTTGGTATGTTGTAGCCGCCTTTACGAAGTGACAGATGTGAACAAAGTGCAGAAGCAAGTCGCACACCAGAGGGAGGTCTTCCTTTTCAATGACTTGCTGGTGGTGAGTAGCCTTTGGCTTGACAATCACAGCACTGCAACAGACTTGGTGCTAACATGAAGAAAAACTATGGTACAGCTCTCTTAGGACTACCTGTGCGTTTTCACTAATGGGGCAAATAGAAACTTGGGAGGGAAAATCCAGTAAATGACATGGGACGAAAAGGTTGACCCTTTTTCCTACACCACTGAGATTCTCATCTGAATTGGACCTCTCTGTGGCTGTTCATAAAAAAAAATTAAAGAGATGAGAGAGAAAAATTAAAGAGATGAAATTTCCCTTGGGATTGTTGGTTCCTGAATAGGGCAAATAAAACCGGGGATTGTCATTTGGAAAACTGTTTTGGGAGGTTAACCTCCCCCCCCCCCTTTCCCCCAGCACTGTGAATCAGGACTTGCTCCAGCTACTTTTTACAAAAACTTCAGAAGACAGATCCAATCACAGATTTCAATCATCTTACCAAGTCTAGCTATTCTGAAAGAAGCACAGGTCAGCCCTGGATCTACATTAGGGTTAGAGCAAGGAAACTCTCTGGCAGTTTATCTGCCACATGACAGCTTTAGTGAAAAAGATACATATCAGAGGGGTTAGCCGTGTTCGTTTGTTACAGCAGAAATACAATAGTGACTGGAGAGTTAACCACTTTGCAACACAGAAATTACACAATGCAATTCCAGCAAAAAACCCCTGCTGAACTAGAATTTGTCAAGAAATGTGACTATTCGATTTAGCTTGAACAAAGATGAAGCTTTCCTGTCTCACTACAATGCTAAATGACTTAGTTCAGCCAGATTTCATGCATTCAGCTTCACAGAACAGCTGCCCACTTCAATTCTTGCATCCTATGGTTAAGTACTTTGCAGCCCAGTCCTCCCAAGCTTTGCATCGAGGGATCCAGTGAAGCCGGCGCAGGCAGTGCTGGATCCTGAATGCAAAACGGGAGCTGGCAGGTCACCTTGGAGGAAGGGAATTTTCAGCTCAGACCCTGCTATGGGTTTCCTCGGATCTACACCAGCTATTTAGATAATTAAATAGCTGGCACATAATTAAATTCCCATGTAAGGGAAAGCAGCCAGGGCGGGGGGGGGGGACACAGGATTCGACGTGTGCCGCTGATCCCACCCCCGATCTGGTCCACCCACCCCAGCCCCTCTCACCGACCTCCCCCACCCTATTACACACCTTACTCTCCCTCTCCCCGCCCTATCCCTGTCTTGCGCTGAGCAGCACAACACTCACTCTCCTCAGCTGTGCGCTGGTTGGAACTGGCACGCTGAGGCTGATGCAGGCCTCTCTATGCTGGCCTGGAACCGGCGCAACTGCCTTATGGCAGCTTTTGCGACAGCTCTGGGCTGATCCAGGGCATCCTACACCATCCCAGGCCTGCAGAGGATTGTGCCCTTAATTAACTAACAAGAGCAGAGGAAAAGCGTCTGGGGCTTTTCAGTCTAGAAAAAAGGCGCCTGAGGGGGGACATGATTGAGACATATAAAATTATGCATGGGATGGAGAGAGTGGATAGAGGGAAATTCTTCTCCCTCTCGCACAACACCAGAACCAGGGGACATGCACTAAAATTGAGTGGAGGGAGAGTTAGAACAGACAAAAGAAAATATTTCTTTACCCAGCGTGTAATTCATCTGTGGAACTCCTTGCCACAGGATGTGGTGATGGCATCTGGCCTAGATGCCTTTAAAAGGGGTTTGGACAGATTCATGGAGGAAAAGACCATCACAGGTTACAAGCCATAAGCAACCTCCTGGTTTTAGAAGTAAGTTTTCTCTGTGCCAGGTGCAGGGGAGTGGCAACGGGAAACAGGTTATCTTGTTGTCTTGTGCTCCCTGAGGCATCTGGTGGGGCCACTGTGTGATACAGGAAGCTGGACTTGATGGGCTTTTGGCCTGATCCAGTAGGGCTCTTCTTATGTTCTTATGTTCTAAAAGCCCTGCTGGATCAGGCCAAAGGTCCACCTAGTCCAGCATTCTATTTCCCATAGTGGATGACTACGTGGAGAAGCCCATGACAGGAGAGAAAGACGTACTTCTCTCCAACCATTGCTCCTCTGCAGTTGGTATTCAGAAGCATTACTGCCCCTGGATCCAGAGGAAGCACACGTTCCCACTTAATTGTCTTTTTTCAAAGCTAAAAAGCCCCAAATGTTGTAGCCTTTACTTGTAAGGAAGGTGCTCCAGGCCTCTGATCATTTTGGTTGCCCTCTTTTACATCTTTTCCAGTTCTACAATATTGTTTTTGAGGTGTGGCAATCAGAGCTGTATGCAGTATTCCAGATGTAACCACAGCCTAGATATATGAAGGAGGGTCACTATAATATTAGCAGTTTTACATCACAATCCTAGGCATGTCTACTGAGAAGCAAGCCCCATTGAGTCCTAGGTGGGTGGGTGTAGTCTTGCAGCCTTATTCTTATTCCCTTCCCTAGTGAACCCAGCATGGAATTTACCTCCTTCACGACTGCCACACACTGGCATTTTCGTTCAGCTGTCCCCATGACCCCATGAACTTTTTCCTGGTTCACCACCAACAGCTCACACCCCATCAATTTTTATGCCAGGGAGCATAACCAGGGTGATTGCTTAACCATTACTGTTGTTGTGAATCATCATTGTACTTTACATTACATACCAGTAATAGTGATAGCTGACTTTATCTCTTCCATCACCTATAACTCTTTGATTCCACCTTTGACAACTTTTTTTCTGTTGATGTTCTCCATATGCTGTCCTGTTTCCTGAAGATTTCACTTCATGCATCTGATGAAGTGGTCTGTAGTCCACAAACATTTATACTGAAACAAATTGGTGTGGCAGTAGCCTAACGCAGTTACCGTTCTGGAACAAATATATTGTGGAAAGATCCCTCATTAAGTTAGTCCTACTACGGTTCAACATGTGCTAAGTGACAGGAGCTATACTTCAAAATGAGGCTGGACAAAACGATGCACAAGAGTCTGTCTGAGTGCTGCATTAGCTACTAAACGGTCCACCATCCCCAAATAGCAATCTAAGGGCTTTGCATTGCTTTTGCTTCACTCTCCCCCAGAGTCCTTTGCTGCTGGTTCTGAGACACTCTCTTCTTTTAACAGATTCTCAAGCTTTGCCCCAAGAAGAAAAGCTCCTCAACCTACACATTTTGCAAGTCAGTGGGCCTGTTAGGAATGCAGTTCCACCTCTTTGAAAATGAATGTAAGAATGAAAATGAATGTCTTGGTAATTTGCCAGATGACACTGGAGAAGATTCACAGTGTGGCTTTTCATACATTAGTCAGTAGAAACCTTGGATTGGAAGGATGCTTAGCCTGCTAGTTAGTGAGAGGATGGTTTGAAGGCACGCGACACAGTTCCACTGCTGAAGTTAAGCAGGCCTGTGCCTGGATGCTACCTGGATGGGAGGTAGCCTGAGAACCATACAGAAGCCATTCTGAGTTCCTCAAAAAGAAGAGTCATACCATTGCTGCTGCTACGACGACCATGAAATAGGTGGTAGTGGTAGCAGCAAAAAAGTGAAGCAGCAACGGTGGTTTTGGGAAATGTTTTACCACCACCACCCCCTTTCACTTAAAAACGTCTAGACTCAACACAGCCCTAGAAAATTGCAAAGGATTGGAAAGTTGCAGCAAGAATAAACAGCATAGGTGCAGCTATCTTTACAAAGTTTGGGAATCCAGATCGTAATAATAGCAGATAATGAACACACAGGTGCTGCTTGGTGACCAAAAGCAGATAATTCAGAACCACAACATCTGGGGAGAGATTCAGAGGATGAGAATGTTGAAAGTATCCTTTAACAAGAGATATTTAAATAAGTTTAGGTACTGTCTGTCATTTAGGCCAAATGTGGAAAAGAGATCCAGGAAGGCACCATTCAGAAACATCTTATCACCAGTTGCATATTTACAAGATGGTGCAATGTGTAAAAAAGTGATCTATTATAGACTTACACCCATCGCCCCAATGAACCCCGCATCTGTGTCTGGGAATATATTCTGAATGGACCAGTGCTCTGGTTTAGGAAGTAGAAATGTGGCATTGAATTTGGCTATAACATTTACAGTATAAGACTAACTGTTCTATAGTAGGATTACTCCAGTCTCCTTGTTTGTACAAGGAACCCACAATGCTAGCTTTATGTTTTGTTCTTTGGATTTTCTTCTAGACTACCCCCATGGCATCACCTTGGTGACTCCAGTTTCAGGCTCAGAGAAGAAACAGGTACTCCATTTCTGTGCTCTGGGTGCAGAGGAAATGCAGAAATTTGTGGAAGACCTAAAAGAGTCAATAGCAGAGGTGATGGAGCTAGAACAGATTCGAATTGAATGTAAGGCTCCCAGCGTGGTCCAGACTCCATGCAGTCATTCTGTCTGTATGTACATATGTCTGCGTCTTGTGTGTTTTTGTGTCTGCTGTTGGCAGGGGCGCCATTTCAGATTCCAGTAAGGGGCAGGAGGCAAGGTTCTCAGCAAAATTCTTGGGTGTATTCAAGATGAAATTGCAAAAACTGGAGTGTATTTAAGAGCATTTGACTAGCTTCTAAAATATTTATTATGCTTCATAATAACTGTAGGAATTTTATCAACAATAGATGAGAGCTTTTTTTTAAGCCTAGGGATTTCTGCCTTTTGCATGGACAGCTCGCACATTGACCCCCTTAATTGTTTATAACATTAATCGCTCAGTCTGTAGAACCAGTGAGTTTTCCAGACCAATGCATGTTCTAAGGAGTATGCTCACATGTACTGAACCTCCCCATCCCTGCAGAAAATGGCGCCCCTGGTTGTGGGGCTGGGTGAGCGAGCATGGGAGGAAATCTGTATCTCTTTGGATAGGAAGTTATATTTGAAGGGGAATGTATATGCTGTATTATTCTGTGTGAATCTGATATGTGATTGCAGCAAGACTGAGGAGTTATGCACACCTCAGGACATTATTCTGAAATATAAGTTGTGTGCTCCCAATCTGGCTGCTACTTATAGCACAACCTTATGCATGTCTACTCAGAAATAAGTCTCATTGTGCTCAATGAAGCTTACTCCCAGGAAAGTGTGTATGACACAATAATCTTAGGACACAATTCTATCTCCTGCCTGTCCATAGCATGCACCACCACCAATGGAGTGCAATGCTGCATGCTATGGGTGTGGGCATGTGTGACTAGACAGCCCAGGAGAGGTAAGTAAACAGCATTTTTAGGTCACCATATGTCACCTGGCTGTCAATGGGTCTCCTAGGACCTACGCCAGCTATTTTGCTGGCGTACATCCGAGGAGAGGCAGGGTGTGTCATGCCCACAAAACAGGGGTAGGATCCCGGTGTGAGCTGCTGCCTCCAAGTTCCACCCACAAACTGCCCCCTGCCCAGCCCATTCGCTACCCTGAACTGCCCACAAACTGCCCCCTCCGACATTTTCTCTACTCCAGCACTGCATCCAGGCACTGCTGATGTGCATGTCAGACCTTCAGCTGTGTGCGCTAGCACCTCCGAAGTACGTGACAGCGGTGCAGATTTTACAGCACCACGGTGGCACTTATAGCAGCAGACCAGGAGTTCCACTGCTGTAAGTGCCCTATAGGATTAGGCTGTTAATAAGTAACCAACCTTAGTGATCTACTTTGCCTGGGTGCATTAAATCTTGCAGGATTCTCCTGCATATTAGTACTGATCTGTTCTTCCCACCAGCTTCTTTCTCTCCAATATAATTCCTATCTATATTGCTTCCCCGTATTCAAGGTCCTAGTCAACCAGTTGATCAACACACCACATATAGAGCTTCAATTAATTACAGAGGGACTTGTCAACAGCTGAAAGAAATGAATAAATTGATAGGGTTCTAAAATGTTTTTGGGTTGACCATTTATTTTATATCCTTGGAATTCTTATAACTGAAGATCTACTGAAGGGATTTTTGTGGCATGATAAAGACTAATGGATTATTGTTGCATAAATCATTTATTATAACGAATGTGTTAGTCTAGTGCCACAAAACTCTTTGTTGTTTTGCTGCAACAGACTCACATGGCTATCTGTCCCTCTGGGTGTAGTGATTTGGAACAGTTGTCTTGGACCTGCCAGTGGATTACAAGCATACAGATGTGTCGTGAGGGGGGGTGGGCCCCAGGGCGGCGGGCGCCACGTGGCAGGGGGTGTACTTGCCTCTTGGATTTGCCACCAGGTCGCCCCCTCCACCGCCACTCCTGTCTTCTTTTTGCACCGCCGGGCCACAAGATGGAGCCAGGATGGTGTAGTGGTTTGGGAGTCGGACTTAGACCTGGGAGATCCAGGTTCAAATCCCGCTCAGCCACGAAGCTTCCTAGGTGACCTTGGGCCCGTCACTATCTCTCAGCCCCACCTACCTCACAGGGTTGTTGTGAGGACAAAAAGGAGGGGAGGAAATATGTACACCACTCTGAGCTCCTTGGAGGAAGGGCGGTATAAAAAAAATGTGAAAAAAAAGATCAGCCCTCCCACCCGCCTTGGAGTCGTTTGGCTCCAAAACGACTCAAAAAGCAGTGTGTGTGTTTTGCACAACCGCCACAATTCGGCGGCAGTGTGCAAAAATGGTGTCACGCCCCCCCCAGGGGGTGGGGTGTATGGCGTCACATGGGTGTGTGTGTGATGTCAGTGTAGACGGATGGAAGGATCTGGATGTTTTTAAATGATTTTTGACGATACATCACACTAAAGACCAGTTTCTGCCATCTTTTTGGGTTTTGTGACATATTGAGGCAACCCTCTTGGTTTTTGCTGCTGCTTATGACATTATGAGAAATGCCTACAAGTAGATGTCTGCGTGTCTCACACTTCCACTTTATGTGCACCTAGTGTCAAGAGAAAAGAGAAACTTGCATTGGGCAGGGGGAGCAATGTGCAGCTTTAGGGTGTCCAGCGATAAGTTTGTCTTTGAAAATTATACTGAATGCGCAAGTATGAAGGCGCTCACGTATCTGCTTGTTTGTGCATTATATAATGTTGTAAATCACCCAAAAATCAGGATTCCGTTGGTGGATCCCACTCATCTTTAGCAAACATTTGGTGCCAATTTTGATAGTGTCATCATCGACATAAGAGAAAGCTACTTTTAATCGTTCTGACACACTTTAAAAAAAAGTGTTTCTTTTAATATAATTTTTTTAAGGGGTTTTCTTTAAGTAAACAGAATTGAGCCTTGTCCTTTACATGCTACTTTTCTATGTGTTGAAACATTTATTTGTAAAACATCATTCTATCATGTGAGTCCCCAATGTGATGATGACTGAAATGTTACAATTAAGATGCAGATTTCCCACCGCAGTAATAACTAGCCCTCCATGATCCCAACCAGCATGATGATTATATCAGCCTACCACGTGATCAATTGGCATGGCATAACCACAAAGCCAGTTCAGAATGAGGACAGTGTCTCCTTAGGTTAGCCCTAACTTAATGATAATACCATGTAGCCAGGTTAGAAGGAGAATAGGAAATGTTGCCTTCACTCTGCATAGGCTGTGGCTAAAGGGAATTCAGCTGTTTCTGAAACAGTAGTTTCACATTCTCTAGTCTCTTTTATGTGTATGTGTCATATTCTCTAACTAACCTCTTTTTTTCTGCCTATCTCCTGTTAATTCAATCAGTCTTCTCTGTCTCACTTCCATATCCCCTTTTCCTCCCCCACAACTACTTTATTTGATTCTCTGTCTTTCTCTCTATTCACTTAATTTTTTTTACTATATCTCAGGGGAGCTAGAGAAGCAGCATGGGGCAAAGAATATTTCTTTAAAGACCAATGGAGCTCAGATTGAAACACAATCCAAGCAAGGATCTCCAACAGGTTAGAATCTTCTCTGGGTCTTCACTTCTTACCCAGAAGATGAATTTATTCTGTTAAACTTGGAACATAGGAGAATTGGGTAGGAACACGAAGGGTGAGGTGGGCTCAGTCTCTTTGTGGGATAATCCTATAAAACTGAGCCTTACACTCACTGTCACATCTTTCTCTACAGCCAACAATTTTTCAGGTCTGAAACATACCCTGGGAGACCAGTGTCTCATTATTTGGCTACATGTTGATGTAGAAGTCAAAGCTGGAAATCTCTTACTAATTTAAGTGGGCTGCAAATTAGTTGTCCTCTAAAAGGATACTTTATCTCAGGGGAGCTAGAGAAGCAGCATGGGGCAAATAATATTTCTTTAAAGACCAATGGAGCTCAGATTGAACACAATCCAAGCAAGGATTCATCTAAACTGGATTTGAACTGTGGCAGCTCATTCTCTGAAATATCCAGTCATAAGTTCTTTTCTAAATTTTATGCTACAACTCCCAAAAGTGGATCATGTGATCCTTGAGCAGAAAAAAAAGCAGAGAGGAGAAAGTATTTGTTCTACAAGGGTAGCTGAGGAGGAAATTGTCTCTTCCTGACATTATTGTGATATCCATGTACTTTAAGCTAAGGGTAAGCTTGGGGCAAAAATAGAGATGCCAGCAAAATTCTCGCAAGCCAGGCTTGGAAATGAATTTCAGGGACTTGTCAAAGCCAGCTTTTGATGAAAAAAATGAAGATTTCCCCCCCCCCTTTTCTTTGCCCAGAAGCTGCTTTTTTAGCCTTGAACCGGCTCAGATGAGTAACTGAATTATTTTCAACATTTTAGAAAATAAATTGGTACCTTTCTAAATATCTCTGAAGTGATCCTCAGGAAGTTTGCACATATCTACGGTCTTTTAAACAGCCTGGTAGAAGTCTAGTAAATAAAGTACAAAAACAAGTGCTAAGCAAGCCCTTGAGAACAAATGCCGACTTTGCAACTACCAGAGCTTGGTCTGAGGGCAGACGATTAAGCCATTTTGCTGGCGCTAAGCAGTTCTGGGACTGGTCATTGGAAAAAAATGGAAAAGAGACCATCTCAGAACTGAGGTACACCACTTCCACGATGGAAGAAAGGCAAGACATAAATGTACTACATTATTTTAGGCTGAAAGGACAGGCAGTTTTAAAAAATATATCTACACTATGGACAAATCGATGTAACGATCCTTTGCCTTCCCCAAGGCACCCTGGTAATTGTAGTTCTGTGAGAGAGCAGAGCACAGATATCTAGCAGAGAATACCTGGAAACTGCACCAAGTGACAACAATTCCTAGGATTCTTTGTGGGGAGCCCTGAGAGTTAAATTGCTATAAAACTGATTTTTATAGAAAAAAATCATATGCCTTGATACCCAATTGGGGGGAAAAAAACCCTCCTCTGGAACAAATGAGAGTAAATCAGCCTCCTAATTCAAATCTAGTTTATGTTGACAATGTTTTGAACTATAGCAACAAAACTGAAAGCCAAAATCCAAAGATTAAAAATGTGAAACAGATTATATAATTTTTTCCCCCAAAATTACCATATGTTTCCATCGTTGTAACCACCAGCAGTTAATTCAGAGGTTGGCCAGAACAGAAAGGACAACATGAAAGTAAAAAATATTCAGTAAACATGGGTTTTGGTTCTGAAAACATGTGACCTAAGGTAGGTTTTTCTTCACTGAGGGATTCTGTTTTCTTTTCAAAGGCAAAAAAGATTTGGGAGAGAAGGTCCCGGACAGTACAGTGGAGGTAAGTAGAATGCAGAGCAGCTGAGGTAAGTAATTCTCCCTCACTTCAGCTCTTCTTACATTCTCTGTTGTTTCTTTTCTCAGGTTTTAATCAATGCCTCCCCAGCCAGACTGACAATTTTACCAATTTCCAGAGATACAATAAAAAGTTACTGCTAGGACGGGTAATACAACTTTCAAATCCAGATTAAACTTCAAAGCATTTTTTTCAAGCCGTTTCTATAACTGTAACACATCCTTCATGGAGCAAGTGCCCGAACTCTGGAGACTAACCTGCTCCGCCCTCATCCCCCACCCCAACACACTTTCAGGAGAAATCAGAGACTCAGATGAGATGAGCTCCCCTGGCAGGTC
The DNA here is from genome assembly GCA_026170595.1 of Plestiodon gilberti rubricaudatus. NCBI lineage: Eukaryota > Metazoa > Chordata > Lepidosauria > Squamata > Scincidae > Plestiodon > Plestiodon gilberti. The sequence goes on from JANXHW010000005.1 coordinate 117,336,961, forward strand.
ACTGCCATTGCAGAACCCCCTGCTCAAACTCACTGCTGTGATCTTTCCCTTATAGGCTCTTCTGCCCTAGACATTGCCACCTCTGTTGGGGCCTTGAACACATTCATTGGGACTCTTTGTGTGTTGAAAGCTTAAGCCACACATTTTCCAATTTGGGGAGGGTTGTTGGGGAAGCTTTATGTCTGTCCTTACTTGAGAGTGAGGACTGTGTTGTAGCAGTCCTTCCACGCATCCCAACTCACCAGGTAGACTCTCATCAAGGAGAGAGAACTCCAGAACATTTCACGTGGCCTGGTTTTGTCCTTTTCCCCAGATTCTTTCACCTAGCAAATATCTTCACCTCCACCTCCATTTCCCTGCAGGTATACTTCCCATGGGGACAGGAGCTGCAGTTCTTCACCAGCATCCATTTCCTCAAACAATCTCCATTTCTAGGCTATCACTCAGTTCCCATCACCCTTCAGACGCTTTTCTCAATGACTGATGTTTGGGCCTTTGCTCTCTGAGGCCATTTCCCCACAGCTTTCTATTCCACAGCCTGTGAGAAAGTTCATCGCTGCAGGTGTGCTTGTTCCTCAGACTCTGCCCATGATGAAGTGCTTTGTAAGAGCTAATTCATTATCCTGCTGACACTTCTGCTAATGGGGAGAAGGGATGGGCATCTCCATGGCCTCATATATACCTTTTTGGCTTGCAGGCATTTTTCTATGAAGGTATTTTTCCCTTCAGAGAATTAGAATTCTGAGGAGGCAGCTCAGGAGCCTTGACAAATATCTGTTCCTTGAGGGAATTCTGGAATCAAGCAGACATTGTCCCACATCTGTCATTATTAGACCTCCACAGAAGAGATCCTTCTCTCTTCCCATTCCCCCCACACACACACAGCCCACCCCCAGTTCCCTGGGGGAGCCGCGCCCTTCTGGATCTTCTTCATTTCTAGGAATTTGCCCAGTGTCCAAAGTCAAGACATCCCTTCCCATAGGGAACTCCATTGCATCTTAGCTCAAGTTTTCCATCTGAGATTGGGAATCCCTGTGAGCTTTCTCTGTGAAGACACTTCAAGCCCTTCTTCCTCCCCTCTCCCTTCTCTTACTCCTCAGCAGAAGCAAGCATCTCCATTTTCTCTGAGATTACCTGATCTGCCACCATTTCATCAGATTTCTTTTTGTATCATTGTACAAGCTGGATGGATATTTTTTATTTCCTTTTTGGTGTATGTTAAATCATTTCCTTTCACTTGCAAACCATCAAGTGGATCAGAACGAGCTGCAAGTTTGCTGAAATATGTCAGATTTCTGCTTTTTTTCTTTTTAATTTTCTCCTTTTGTAAACAGATTAGTGAGTCATGTGTGCACCTTCCTGCTCAGAAAGACAGGAGCTGGGAAGAGCTCAGGTCTTTCTCTGAGTGTCAGCAAATCTCATTTTTTTCCACAAAGTGGTGCAACCTCAATTATCCTCCCCTCTCTCTGCTGTGTTGGCCTGCAGATTGCACGATGATGCAGAGAGCCTAGTCACAGAGCAGTGCTCCATTGAAAAGGGAGTCATATAGCCTCAAAGCAAAACAGAGAGTCCTTATCTCCATTTGCTTTCATTTGCAACAGAGGAAAGGGGATGTAACCGGGAAAAAGAACAACCCAAACAATGAGATTGCTCTTGTTGGCATGATAGGCAGTAGACTCGAGCCATCAGCTGCCTGTATCTCATCATGTTGAAACCTCTCTGACCTGCTCTTAGTGCCACTATCAGATTGTATTTCCTCAATCTGGATAGTTGAGGTTGTGCTGTATGTGGAAACAGCATCACTGCTGCCTTTGCTATAATAATGGGGCTCTTAATTTCTAGAAGGAGCTTTTGTGGAAGGGGGAGGGCAGGTGGAAAGAGAAGTATGTTGGGAGTTGGGGAGGGTTGGCTATTGGGGCACTGTATAAAGTGGGCTGTGACTTCTGGGGACAGGAAACCATGGTAATGGAGGTGGTGGGGTAAAGGGCAGCCAGCAGTAGCAGATGGGAAGAAGTCTTGTAACATTTAATGCTTCTTTGACTGTTTCTAAACTAGGTGTCAATTCACAACAGGCTTCAAACGTACCAGCACAACTCCGTCCCGGGGCTCGAGAGTGGAATGCAGCCCAGCACGCATCCTAATATGCCACGGGAGAGGCTGGAGACAGCATTGGTGCCCTCCTACCCTGCCTCAGCGGGGACACTTGTACAGTGCCAGCAGATTGTCAAAGTCATAGTCCTGGACAAGCCGTGCCTCGCTCGTATGGAGCCGGCCCTCAACCAGACTCTGACGCGCTACGTGTCCTCTGATTCCTGCAGCTCTACCCCCTTGCGTGGTCTAGGCGGGCTCCAAGGGACCCCAGTGAAAATCATCCATCAGCCCCCGCTTCCACCTCCGCCGCCACCCTACAACCATCCGCACCAGACCTGTCCCCCCAGCTCCCTGCTTCAGAGGCGCAGGTATTCCAGCGGGTCACGCAGCCTAGTGTAGCAGCTCCACCAGCACTAGCCAAACAGCACAGACTTATCCTGGGACCCTTTTCTGTCTTCAGAGAAAATCTAGTTTGTGATTTATTTTTTAGTAAAACAAGAGAGAGAGGGAGAGAGAAGCAAGAACATTACTGTATGTACCATGATGTACCTAACTCCTTGTCTCTCCTGAAACGATTCTATTTGTGAAGAAACCGTAGAAACTGCCTGAAAGCTCCAGAAGGTGTTTCCTCCCCAATCGCCCATCCAGTCAGCTACACACATGCACCTTTCTTATCCCCCACATACACGGTAGTGTTCTACTACCTTGCTTGTGACGGCTTTGCCGTTCTCAACTCTGTTTGCTTTGTGTCTTCTATTTCTGTCTCTCTTTTCTTACCTCTTTGGCTTCCCTGCTTTCTCACCATTCTCAAACTTCACAACCAAACAGACTTTCCTTACCATTCGGGGGCACTGACATTGGGTATTCCATCTTGCTGGGGCTGAGGAGCCGCCGCCGCTGCCGCTGCCAGCGCTGCTGCAGCTTGCTAGGTTGGAGCTGAAAACTCACGCTATGCTCACCATGCTTTCTCCTCATTGCCTTTTTTGGGGTATCTTGTTCTCTCAAAGAAAACTTACTTGTTGGAAGAGAAAACCAGAGAAAGAGAGAGCACGAACAGAAGATGGAGAGTGCTCCTTCCCACCCCATGCTGCAGCTAAACACAAAGACGGCCTCACTTTGGACATTAATACCTTCTTTGCTGTTACTTATATTGAAAGCATTGCACTAAGAAAGCTTTTCTGGACACCAGCAGAATGCACCATTTGTAAATACACACCTCTGTGGTTGAATGTGAATGGACCATGCTAACTAAAGGAAGTACCAGGCAGTTCTGAGGAAGTCTAAGTGAGGGTAAAGAGAAGGGATCTAGAAATCTTCCTGGCATGGCCACTTTCCCAAACTGAAAAGCTGCCTTTTTCTCTTGTGTTTAGTTAATTAATGTCATTTAATTTCTATCCTGCCTTTCAGCCTGTACCAGGCTAACAAGGCAGCTCACGAACCAGAATAAAACAACATCTTCACACAGGATTAATTTAGCATGAGGGATTATATTCCCACCCTTGGTATTCCAGCACTACTCTCCTCTATCTCTCAGTTAGTATCTGTGCTTCTTTCACACAGAATCTGTATCCTTGGTGCACAAACAAATAGTTTATTCCGTTTACAGAATCCCAAATAACATTGTTTGGGCTTTATATGTCCTGGGGGAGGAGAGGGAACAGGGTATGGGAGAAATGAAGTAACTTCTGCATTCCTTCCATTGTTATGACATGAGCATCCCTGCTTTAAAATAGGTTCCGGGTTTCCCCCTTCCTATTCCCTTCTACCTCCCTCTTTAGATTCTGAGCTAATTGTACGCAGTAGTTTCAGAGGTTTATTTAGGGAAGTTGTACTGAATCAGTAACATATGTGTACATGGTGGGCATAGTGCTTGAATTATGGGGGGAAGGTAGGGAGAGCCCTTAGACTGAAAGAAACAAGCTCTACCCCCTGACTTGCCTCAGTTTTAGCCAAATTGTGCCCCTCATAGCCTTCTGGGGGGCATCAGAAAAGGTGAGGGGGTCTGCACCCTCTGCCTCCCTGTGTTAGAGAACTGTATGAGCCAAGAAACATGCTTTGTTGGGTCATGTCCTGGACACCTGTGTGTGGTTGCACTGAATTCTGACCTTAACCTGCCTTCAATTCCAAGAGAATTAAAGGATCTATTGTTTGTCAAGATAAAAGGGAAGAGAAGCAAGGAGTCCCTAATTATCTAAGGCCTCTTTGCTTTGCTTTTGTAAGCAAAGCAGCTATATGGAAGCAAATCAGTTAAATGGAAGCAAAATAAGGAGTTGTTTTCTCAGTGTAGCCAGTTGTGTAAGCACAAGCCCATAAAACCAGGTTGATTCCTCATTTCCGGCCTATTCTTCCCACCCCACCCCCATAAACGGCAAGGTGGGTGAAGAGTTCCAGAGGGAGGAGATGAAAGAGCAGAGCTCAGCTCCTTGCTCTTATCAGAGATGCTGACGTGCAGAAAGATGGTATTAAAATGGGCTATGGCTGTATTTTTAGAAAAAATATCTCCCCACGCATGAGGGAGGAGCAGTATTAATTAGCTTAAGGGCTTTGCTCTTGCTCACTCTGTCTCCCTCTGAGGCTTAAGAAGATCAACTTTAGGATTTGGAAATAGGGCAGAACAAGTTTTAAGTCTCTTATTTATTTATTTATTTCTACAGAGGAGTGTGTGCGAGAGCAGGAGTGCGTGTTGATTCTTTGGTTTCCCTGTGAGGCAGTAACAGCTGTGTTGAACCAGCAGTTTCATTGTCTTGCATAGACAAGTTGGAGCCTACTACTGGATGGGAGGCAGCTGTGCAGATTCATCAAGTTAGGCAGCAGCAGCAGCAGCAGCAGCAGCAGCACCAAGATAGATGCAGTTGAATTAACCTCAGATGGTTGCTAGCAGCACTTTGTCAGCTCTGAGCCTTTGTTTTGCCGTTTGCTGTAGCGAGACTAGTCCCATGAAGACGGCTGAGGAATTATGCAAGATTGCATGGCCAGTTCAGTGTTTAGAGCCTCTTTAAAATGGCCAGAGTGTGGCTTTCAGCGCCAACATAGGATTGCTGAATTGGGATAAATTTGGTTTCAGTTCTGAAGGGGATCCCATGCTTGTCTTAATTGTTCTTAATCCATGCCAGGAGTTGAACAGGAAGGAAGTACTATAAAGGAGATGGATTTCCTAGTGTTGCGTTGGCTCCACTGTCACTCATTTATTTAGTGACATCATTGAGTGTGCATGGTGTTTTACAAAGTAAGAGGGCAGCCTCCTGCCCTGAGGAGCTTGCAACGTAGAATTCAATATGGGGAGACAACAGAGGATGGAAAGGGAACAGAGACAGGGTAAACAGGAAAGACTATGCAGTTATTTTGACTGCAGTCATTAAGGCTTGCTTACAGTCGAGTATGGGGAGTAGGAGGCTGTGCCAGCCCAAAGACATCCTGGAAAAAGTGGGTTTTGAGAGGGAGTAAGAGAGGTGGTGTCAAGGCATTCTGGAAGGCAGTTCCAGGTAAAGGAGGCAGCAACAGGAGAACAAATGAGCTATTTCAAGGAGCTGGAGACTTTCAGATGGCGAAGGTGGTAGAACTGGGGAAGTGAGGATCACGGGCAGGAGAATAATGGGATCTAAAAGCAGAAAGGTAAGGAAGGGCAAGGCCATGAAGTGCTCTGAAGGTAAGGACCAGACCTTGTGTAGGATCTGGGAGAGGACAGGAAGGCAGGGGTATCAGATGATCAGAGTGACAAGGATGGTGAATGGGTTTGACAGGCAGTAGATTTCTGGGTAGAAATTAGGGGGCTGAGGTGAGACAACAGAAGACCAGAGAAGGAAGGCTGTAGTCATAAGAGGTGACTGAGGTGTGAACCAAAGCTATGGAAATTTGAAAATTTTCAGTAGGATGTTCATGTTGTGTTTCACTGTCCCCTTAGCCTGTGAGAAGACGAGGAAGATATCTAGGGCCTGACTCTACAGGGTCACAGCTGGAAATGGTTTAGTAGGGGAGGTGAGCAGTTTATGCCTTTCAGGACAAGAGTTTTTGTGTTGGCTTCCCCAGGCAGGCATATAGACTCTGGAAACGCCTATTCATAGAAGCATCAGAATGTTTCCCCTGTATGGGCAGCTCTTTGGTAGCGCTCCATTATGCTAAATATTCAACAGAGGACCCTAGTCACATTGGGGGGACAGGTTGTGGTGTAATTGTGCCCCACCCCACGCCCCGGTTCCTGGAAAACCTGCAGCTCATAGAAAAAGGAGAGGCCATAAGCTCAGTAGTAGAATAATGCATGCAGAAGGGCCAGGGCCTCTCCAGTCCCTGGCATCTCCATTTATCTCAGGAGTGCTGAGAAGCCTTCTGCCCGAGGCCGCAGAGAATTACTGTGAGGGGCTTTAGCTTAGTGGCAGAGCACATGCTCTGCATACACAAGAGTCTAAGATGAGTCTCTGACTCTTCCAGAAGAAAAGGTCTCTCTGGCAAAGACACCCAGCTGAGAAACCTGAAGAGCCACTGCCAGAGGAGGCTAAATGGGCAAATGCTCTGGCAGCTTCATAGCTATTCCCGTCACAGGATGCAACTGGTGACCCTGTTTGCAAGTGGAGGAGGGTTTAGTATATCCATAAGCTGGAAAGCAAAATCAGCATATACAATATATCTGCAAATGTGAGGGGGGGGGCATGACAGGAGAGGGCACAGCCGCCAGTCACCTCAAGCAGGGGACACCTACCTTTGTCCACCCTGTCACCTCAACTGCGCCTCCTCCCACTCCCTGGATTGGAAAACGAAGACGGGAAAGAGCAGAAGAGGAAGTGTGGAGGAGAGAAAAGTGGTGGATTGGATTAGAACATTTGTGTCTCTAAGCTAAACACTGTAGTCCTCCATCCTTCTCTTCCTCTTCGAGCCCAGAGAGTGGGAGGAGCAGAGCCTGGCGCATCACCTGGCGCATCACCAGACCACCTCAGGCACTTGAAGGTCTTGAGCTGGCCATGGGAGAGTTATTGAGCGAGGCTGTGCATTGCGTCATGCGAGGGCTGTCAGAGACCCCAGCAGAGGTTTAATTTTAGACTCCACGTTATCCTTAACCTAGTTCTGCTGAGAGAGCACTAGGAATCCGCAGCAGCGTCTTTCTTTTTTGGTGTCTTTCTACTCTCTTGGAAGGCTTGTATGTTTCCGCACCATGCATTAGTTAACCCATGGGGAAAATGTGTGTTTCGATAAATAAATTAGATTTTACTTGACATTTAACACAAAGTGACAACAAAAACTTTAAGTATTTGATAGAGCAATTGTTTTTGAGATGAAATATTTATCAGAGTCTATGAAATTCCTAGAAGTGTGAGATCAGGGTGATTAATAATAGATTTGGAATAGTGCGAAGATACTACATCAAAAGAAGCTTTGTGTGAGGTTTCAGTCTCTTCCCTTCCCCCAAGCTGCTTAATTTCTAAACGAAAAGGTGTTGGGGCTCAAGAATGCCTGTCTGCCACCACTTCGGATTGGGAACCTTCCTTCCCAATCCCACCTTGTGGTAAGAAAAGGGCTCTCATCTCCCCGGAAGTTCAATGTGCACTATCTTCTATATAGTACAGATGGGTCACACCTACTCATCTCAGTTTGGAATGGACTGAGTCTTTCCTAGCCTTTTTGACAAATTCTCAAAAAAAAAAAAAAAAAAGCTCAGGCCTGATAGTTTTCCAAAGCTTGGAAAGACCCAACCAGGGGGAGTTCATCCAGTATCACTGCCCCTCTTGTCTGCCAGTTTCCCTTCTACCTTCTTGTACCACTTTTTCCAGACTTGCAGGGTGGAGTGGAGAAGCCAAAGGTTCTCTCTGAGACGGCAATCCTATACACACTTTTGTTGGAGTAAGCCCCAGTGGACACAGTGGGATTTACTTCTGAGTAGATGTGCATAGGATTGTGCTATAAGTTTTCTGCTTCCTGCAGTGAAAGATTCTGAGCATGCTCAAATCCTCCTTTGTCCAAGGGGGCTCTGGGAATTGTAGTGTTTTCCTCCTGGTAAATGCATTGGTGGGAATAAACAGCTACGTTTCCTAGAGCTCACACAAGACCAGTTTAGAGTACAAGAACAAGTCTGAAGCACACCTGGACTTTAGGCTCCACTGCTATTCCCATTCCAAGTTCTACTCACCCCCTACAACTTGGTGAGTTTCAGAAAGTGTTGGTGTGGGAGAGAGGAAGGAAACTGGCAGATGAGAGTGCTGGTGGCGAACATAATGAGCAAAATTCAGAGGAGGTTTGGGCTCTGCTTATAGTGGTTCTGGGATTTCCTTCCCCCCCCCCCCACACACCATTTCTGAAATTCATCTCCAATAGTTAGCATTATTCCAAGAAGGTGCCCTGGCAATGAAATGTTCTAAGCCTGAGTCTTGACTCAAATTAAGCCCCGCTGCCCCAGCCAAAGAATGAGTTCATAAGAGCACTATGAGCTCAACAATATCTTACTTTGCTGGTAGCACCGAACTAAAAAGTGTTGCCTCCATTGTTTTCTGCATGGAATACAGAGATACAAAATTCCTGAAGTTTGGAAGATTGAAGGAAGAATGTCAATATCATGACCCTAAGAACCACAATGACCCTGAGGGTGTTGTACTGTTTAAAGTATTTATGTGATATTCTGTTATGACTGATGGTATTTGGATATACATAAATGTATGGGCAATTCTTGCATCTGGAGTTGAGCTGGATAGACTCAGGCAAATCCAGAAAAAAGATTGGCTTACACAGCACATGCTGGGATGTGTCTGGATTCTAAAACCCAGACCCACTGTGATGTGTTCTGGATGAGCCCATTACTTCCAGTAATCCACAATGTGTGCCCTAGCCTTAAATGAGCTATACTAGTAAAACATTTCCAAAATGAGGTTTGAAATAAAAGAATACCTATTAGGTTCAGTGGGTCTATGATGATCTGCAATAAAAGGTGCAGCTTTTATATAAAGAATAAAATAACATTGTCTGACAACTCTAAGAACATGTCTACACTACAGACTCACACTAGTTTAACTTCCTTTTCCTGGGTACTGTAGTTTTGTAAGGGGGGGGGAGAGGATAGATCCTACCAAAGAATTCTCAGCATCCTCACCAAACTACATATCTTGGGACTCTTTGATAGAGAAGTTATAACTGTGAAACTGATATAAAACTGGTATACGTTTGTAGTGTAGGTAGGCATTTAGGATTATCACAGTCATGGATATATTCTGTGTCAGACCAATAATCCCCTTCACATTACATCTCAATGATGGTGGACCTTCACAGTCTTGGGTAGAGAATGTTTGCCCACCTGAGATCCTTTAAGCAGGAACGCTGCCAATTGTATTGGCAGCATTCATGTAAAATGTAGGCACAATTATTGAGCTTCATTTCTCATATTTTAAAAGTAGAGTAAAATACTAACTAGAGCTCAGGCTACTAATACTGTAGGTTCCTGCAAGTCCTATTTGAACATGCATTTTTGCCTTCCCCCCCCCCTCCTTTCTGCTCCTAATGGTATATAGACTTCAGATTGAAACAGAAACACCATCTCTTTCTTCTAAAAGAGAAAAAAAAAGCATTAGTCACCAGTGGAGCCAACAGTTTCTCCTCCGCAATAGCATTGTTATAGTGACTGGCGTCTCTTTTTAGTCTCACTGTGTTATAATCATCATGTCATGTTATTATTTTGAAGCCATGATGCTTAGAAGTTTGTGAGACATCTGAAAGAAGCAGCAGTCCCAGGGTTTGTGGAGCTACTGTCTGCTGGAAAGATGTTGCCTTTTTCCAAAAGCAGCGAGTGGAGTGGGTGGCGGGGGAAGAGGATTTGCATTCTGTTGCTCTGCTGGGTCATCATCATATACTTCTTCTGCTGTAAAACCCACCAGTGAGCCCAGAGCCCAGAACTGTTGATAGTAGTTCTTGAGTGATGTCTGTACCTCTCTTAGCAGCTGTTTAGCCTGTTGTTTCTTCACCACTCCTTACAAGCCACGCCTGGGTCAGAAGCTTTAAAGATCTCTTTTTAATGATTTGTTTGTTTGTTTTTCTTTTCACAATGGTATCACTTGGCACATCCCACTGAATGTTTCTTTTCATTCTCCAAGCAAGAAAACAAAGATGTTACTTACCTGTGTGTGTGTGTGTGTGTGTGTGCGTGCGTGCGCGCGCACGCACGCACGCGTAGGCTATTTGCGAGCACCTGTCTGTTTGTCCATCTGTACCCGTTTCCTGCTGTATATATTCTCCGGGAACAGCGGTGCACTCACATCTAGCAAAGATTCCAAATGGCTAATATTTTGTAACAAAATAGACAAGGTGTATTTTATCTGTTCAATTAATAGAGTTTTAGAAATTATATTGAGATATGTCACTTGTGCAACTATGTCTTCTTTGCCACAACTCCCCCCTCCCACCTGCACTCCTTCACACATGGTGCCTCTGTGTGTCGGGGGGGGGCTGAATAGCTTTGTGTGAGTAGAATTGCCATCTGAAATCTCAAGTAAAGCAAAATTGGGGGGGGGGGGCTTTGCCTCAGGCAAATTCACAATCTAAAGAGTTTCAAAATAAGACTAGTGAATTTTTTTAAGGACAGGGTGCACATTACTAGATTGTCATCAGGTTTAATTAAAGCAAAACTCTCCCCAGACAAACTGTGTGCCATTGTGGGAAGCCAATCAGATTTTTCGAAGGGATTCCATGTGAAAATATAACATTGAGATAGGCCAGCAGTGCCCTGCAGGCTCAGCCAAGCTCCCAACATATCCCTTATTATTCACCCCAGTTGCTTCCTACCATGTGACCAAAACAGAGACAAAAAGCTTTTCAGCCACCTCCTCCCCGCTGCAAACAGCATCAGAGGCTTTAGCACAGTTCTTGTTCACCCTCATTTCCGATTTGCCTTTTGTCTTAGGCCTGGTCTACACATGCGGCAGGATAAGGTGGTAAAAGCCCTATGGTGGTAGAATGGCTGTACCACTTTTGACTGCAGCAGGGCCGGCCCAAGACTTCCTGACCATTTATCTAGTCACCCTGGCAAATCACTGCCTAAGAGATCCCTTTGTCCAGTGGGTTTCAGCTGGGGCCTTGCCTTTTGGCAGAGCCACCCATAGATTGGGGTGGAATCTCCAGTCAGGATTCCAAGCCCATCCCCCCCCCGGGTGATGGGTAAGGCTTGTACACCCTCAATTACAACACCAGATTCCAGGACGATGCTCTGGGGGAAGTACTTCGCATGCCTCTTCAGGCATCAACAGCAATATTCCCTGTAAGGGGGTTGTGCCGCTGAATGTATGCCCTTCGGTTGATGCACAGCAGCTCCTTGGCGTTTTTGGACACACAGCAATGATGTCAAACATTGCCAGACTTCCGGGAATGCCGAGCTCTGAGTTTCATGGAGCTCAGCATCGGTGGACTTTGAGCGCTGCCCGAGACTTTCTCACTAGAGCCCAATGGCCCTTCATGATGGGCAGGCCGGATGGCCTCACGGGTATCCCAGAGGAGAGCTAGACCAGGGGTTCTCAACCTTTGGAAGCCCAGGTACCCCCATCACGTTCCAATTATCTGAAGTACCACCTGCTAATTAACTGCTAATTAATTGGATTAATCAATCAATTAATTAGGTAATTAATCGTTAGATAAAAAAGTATTAAAACAATTTTAAATGTGAAAAATGTCTTATTTAACTCTGTGTGAGGGAGAGAGATACACACATGCAAGGATCTCTTTTTTTTTTCTCCAAGTCACAATTCCCAAAATCAGCTCCTTCCTCCCCCACCCCACCAAAGTACATTTCCAAAGTACAACAATAAGCCCAAAATCAGAAAGACAGAAGGGCTCCGAAAATAATTAAAATTTAAAATCCATGTTAATTAACATTTAATTAGCTGCTGATGGGGCAGATAAGGGGCAGGGCTTGGCGTACCCCCAGCAAGAGGTCCACGTACCCCTAGGGGTACCCGTACCACAGGTTGAGAACCCTTGATCTAGACTAGGGGTGGCCAACTTTCCACCATTAGGGCTACTGTGTTCTTAAGAGTTGTGTAGAAGACAGAATCTTGGCAGCTGCAAGCGCTGATGGTGCTGCTAAAGCAGCTGCACCTGCTGAAATGCCCTCACCTATGCAACCATTTAAAGGGCCAGCATTCATGTTGAAAGGTTGGCCATCACTGATCTAGACCATACCTTTTGTCTCTGGAATCTAAAATTACCATTCAACACTGATTCACACCACACGTAACCCACTGGAGACACAATTGAGCCACACAAATAAGCCTTTGCAAGCCAGGCTCTTTTTCTTTGTCCTTGACCAGCCTCTGGTTCAGGGTAGACATAGATCTCTAGTCAGGAGTCCTTCACAAGTGGGTTAGCCTCTTTCATAAAAGCCCAACAGAGGTTTCAAAAGGTCCCTTACCTAGATGGGTGCCATTTGGAGAGGAGTGGCCATGCGGATCTTCCCATCAGACTATTGTCAATCCAAGTCGCAGCACCAGGAAACTGCGGAAGAACTTCCCAACAACCAATTTGGAAGAGAGAAAGGTATGTTTTATTCTACTTGCAGTTACATGTTTTCATTTCAAGGGAAATAAGGGTCCACAGTGGCTTAGTGGTTAAGATGCTGAAGGTCTGTAGGACAGCAGTTTAAGACCCAAGTGCTGCGTGATGGAGTGAGCTCCCGTCTCCTGTCACATGGTGTGTTTGCCCATGCATAAATGAGAACAAGGTTCTTGGGTGGGAGTAACCGTACATGTGAGAATTTTTTGGGCTGAGGCAGTGACCATTTCTGACAGTTTTGACTATGCTGATCATCTGCTGGAGGGGATGCCTGGAATTACCTCAGCTCCATAGATTATCAGCCTTGTCACAGTCTTACAAATTAAAATGATCAATGAGGCGGGATCAAAATGAGCCATAAGCGAAAGTTAACTTTAACTCCATCCTTTCCAGTAAGAACACCAGCAGACGCTATGACCAGCCTTCCCCTTTGTTCATGCACTTTGCCACTTGCTCTCCTGCCTGGTGGTGCAGCTCCCATTCATTTCAGTTGTGCTTGACAACTACCTGGTACATAGTGTCCTGGTACATGAGCTTGATACATGAGACCTGGTACTACCTGGTACATGAGCTTGAGAGAGCTCATATGCTCTGTACGTGTGGTTTCTTTTGAAAGGTTACGTAGGTATCCTATCCTTTTGTGATTCAAGAGCGAGTTTTGCTTGCACTTACTTGTCATCTCTTTTCTATCAATGCTATTTATCTCTTAATGTTCATACATTACCCACCATTTAGTTACCAGCTGCAGCTCCCATTCAAGTCAGCAGGAGATGATTGCAGTCAGTAAGCGTCATTCAAGACTTGAGGGTAAATATCAAGGAGCACTAGACAAATAATTCGATGGGCAACTCCATTGTCATCATCATAATTATTGCCTGATAATGGAGACAGACAATAAATCAGTGATAGGACACGTGCTTTACATATAGATGGTTCCAGATTTAAGTCCTGGCATCTTCAGTTAAAAGGATCAGGAAGCAGGGAAATGCCTCTTTCTGCTTGAGACAGAATTTCCCTTATGAGGAAAGGCTACAGCGTTTGGGGCTCTTCAGTCTCTAGAAAAAAGGTGCCTGAGGAGGGGGGACATGATTGAGACATATAAAATTATGCACGGGATGGAGAGAGTGGATAGAGGGAAGTTCTTTTCCCTCTTGCACAACACTAAAACCAGGGGACGTGCACTAAAATTGAGTGGAGGGAGAATTAGAATGGACAAAAGAGAATATTTCTTCACCCAGTATTTAATTCATCTGTGGAACTCCTTGCCACAGGATGTGGTGATGGCTCCTGGCCTAGATGCCTTTAAAAGGGGATTGGATAGATTCATGGAGGAAAAGACCATCACAGGTTACACAGGCAAAAAGCCCTCAAAACGGGTCTGCGCATGCGCGAAAATCCGGGAAATACCCGGATGGACGCGCTGACGGGGTCGGACGCTCCGAGGCCGGCTCCCGGGAGCCGGCCTCGGAGCGTCCAGAGGGCGACCCGGGGGGGGAGCCGGGTCGCCCCCCCCGCGCCGATATTGTAGCGCCACTAGGGTGACGCGCGCCCCCTGCCCCGGGGTGACGCGCGTCCTAGTGACGCTACTGGTTGCTCCGTTCCAATGCACGCGACAGAACAAAATGAATAAAACACAGAGTCAAGGCAAGCAATTCTTCTTCCTCCATGTGGGTTCATCATTGCCCTCAGGACCTGCAACCCACACATCTGTCCACTCACAATGTAGACGCTTGCATACGTTCTTCAGATGCTTGTGCTAATCATATCATATTGTATGATTGTATCACAATCATATCTTCCCACACTGATAAAAACGTAACCGAGTTAAAAATCTCTCTTCCCCCGTTGTGCATGTTCATTTATTCCTCTTCCTATCCTATCTGTTGATGCCTGGCATCTTGGAAAGGTTGCATCTATCTATCTTCAGGGAGTGAAGGATAAGGTTGTACCTGCCAGCAACTTGTGATAAAAAAGAAAAAACCCACACATCATTGATTTGCAGAAAGTAATGCCTGATCCCCTGCTAACTGGGCAAGAGGCACTTTTTCAATTGGTGCTCCTCTTTTATTTAGCAGGGAGAGAGTAACTGTCCCCCTTTCACCCCAGCACAGTGTCTTTTCTGGTGACTGTTTGCTGGTGGTGTTCTGCATCTTTTCTAGACTGTGAGCCCTTTTGGGACAGGGAGCCATTTAATCATTTTTTATTTTGTCTGTAAACCGCTTTGTGAACTTTTTGTTGAAAAGCGGTATATAAATACTGCTAATAATAATGTTAATAATAACAAAACATGAACATTTCTTGGAAGCCCTCACAAAGGGATCAGAAAACTTATATAGTAAGGCAACTTATACAGGGGAATTTTCCCTCATAAGAAATAAGGGGTTGTAAATAGGAGTTACCAGGGATTATAGCTAAAATAGCACCTGTACAGCAAATCCAAAAATCTAGGGAGGGCAAGACAAAGATTGCAATCCTATACACACTTACCTAGGAGTGAGTTCTATTGAACTTAATGAGGCTTGCTTCCGAGTAGACATGCATAAGATTGCCCTGAAAGACACTCACGTTACTCCAGTTAATAACACACAATGCCAAAACACAACAAATGCCAAAATTACTGTAAATAATGATGTCCTTCTAAGAGCTCAGTGGGTACAGGAGAAAGAAGAGTACTGTACACAGTCATGGCAGGCAAAATGTAAATATCCAGCCATGTCCCTTTAAGAGCCCGGAGGAGAAAAGAGCCCACAGGCAAAGAGTCACCAAAAATCAGAGCTGTCCCCTTCAAAACTCAGAGAAGAAAGAAGAGTATGCAGGATGTAAGTGTGGGGAATTTTAACGTCCAGGTCCTCAAAACTTTGGGGACTTTAATGCAG
Organism: Plestiodon gilberti rubricaudatus; assembly: GCA_026170595.1. Lineage (NCBI taxonomy): Eukaryota > Metazoa > Chordata > Lepidosauria > Squamata > Scincidae > Plestiodon > Plestiodon gilberti. The sequence continues at coordinate 117,352,437 of JANXHW010000005.1, forward strand.
GGAGATTTATCCACAGGACCCCTGGAAGCTTACTCAGCCATTCCTCCTGTAGCGGAATTTTAAGCAGACTGATAATTAATAGGACCAGGAAGACTGGTGAACAAGGGAAAAGTATGGGTTTATTTGTTACGCAGCGCAGTGGACAGAACCCCAGGAGGGGAACTGACCCTTTGCTCCATGTAAGAACAGTTTTTATACATTTCCAAGCAGAATATCACATGGTTGCTGAGAATGTGCATAGTCACAGAGTCATATAGGAAAAACAAGAGACTTTTGATTTACATTTTACAGAAAACAATGGGAACAATAGTGGGCTGAGCTAGTCAGAGGACCCTTGATGGTCCGATCCTTGAGTTCTGGGAGGCTTAATTGAGTTAGCTCCGGGAGTCTCCCTGCACCCAGAGTCAGCCTAATGTGTATGCTCTCCTTGAAAGGAGGAAAGATTAAGTTTGCCAAATGTGAGGTTTTTCCTGTGACCTGGGGAGGCATATATGAACAGAAACCAGGAAAATATTTTTCTGCATCACTCCCCAGCCCCACACATGCCTCTCCCCTACGGTCATATCCATTGACTCTAGGCATTTCAACAGCAGATGTCCCCTGACACCTTGGCCAATGTTGGATTGATTCATTCTGCGCACCCCACCATAACCCCAGAGCAGACCAAGCTGTATTTATATATTTCATATTTTTTCAACTCATCCAAAAAAACTCAATGTAGGAAAAAGCACTTTGAAAGGCACAATGCAAGCTGCACCGGCCTAGTACATTGTTAAGATTGTGCCAATAGTCAGATCCATATGCTTGTGAGTTCATTTCAGGCTGCTGTGCATCTGATTCTGACGCAATCTAGGTGACAAAGCAATCAGGAAGTTCAAATAGATGCACAAAACAACAAACTAGAAACAAACAAGAGATTAGCTAAGGCTAACAGCAGCTTCAAGGAGCAGCTGAATTGGGGGAAAGGGCTAGACCCCCCCCAGGGTCATGTCCCCAATTGGGGTCAGTGGCTGATCTTTGAGATAGCAAAAATATGAGATGCTCCAATCACAGAATGTGTAGTTTTTGGGGCCTCAGTCTCCACGGATTAGTCAGATGTATCTCCTCTCATTTTCTTGCCACAGTTCCTAGGCTTGGATAAGAAACCCTTTTTGTCACTTCGAGCTCTGTGACTCTCTGATCCTCTAAGTGTGCCCTCTTCCTTTTTGTTCACAATACACACACCTGAAGTGGTCTGGGCTCTTTGCCAGCCAAAGAAGCCCTTCTGAACCAGTTCTGTTGTCACCTCCCTTCATGCATCATCCCTCTTCCTGCTGCAAATGTAGAAGCTGATGCACCTTTAAAAATAACCCAGAAGGAGCTGGATTGTTTGTCTCGTGGAAAGAGAGAAACTCCATAATAGGTTTCCTCTGCAAGCAAGAGAAAAGATGCAGAGGAAGAGGGATTCCATTGTGTGCAGAAACACACAATCCTACAGCAGTGCCCCACTTCCACTGGCGTCGCTGGAGCGTGGCGGGGGGGGGCGGGATGCCAGGGGGTGACGCGCGCCACAGGGTGACGCGCGCACCCCCCGCGCATCACCTCCGTGATGCGCGTCGCCCTCTGGACGCTCCAAGGCCGGCCCGGGAGCCGGCCTCGGAGCGTCCGACCCCGCCGGCGCTCCAGGGCCTTCTGAAAGAAGGCCCATTGTGCAGCGCAAATCCGGGTATTTTTTCAATTTTCGCGCATGCGCAGACCGTTTTGAAGGCAAGATGCCCTCAAAACAGTCTCTGCGCATGCGCGAAAATTGAAAAAATACCCGGATTTGCGCTGCGCAATGGGCCTTCTTTCAGAAGGCCCTGGAGCGTCGGCCAGGCTGGACACTCCGAGGCCGGCTCCCTGCCCCAGGGTGCTGCCCCCTGCTCCCTGCCCCAGGGTGACGTGCGTCCTACTGACGCTACTGCGCACTTCTCTCAGCAGTGAGAAGGTTCAGGGGTTCCACCCACCTGGGTTCTGGCTTCCTTCAGAGGAGAGATCACTAGAGACTTACAGTGTCTTCATAATAGCTGCTTTTTTCCTTTTTTTTTTTAAACAAATACAGTATACAGGTTGAACATTGGATGGAATCAGATAACAGAACAAACAAGTAACAATAAGTCACAACCCCAGCTGGCAGCTCTGCACCTCATACACACCTGGGAATAAAACCCCCATTGAACACAATAGAACTTACTTCTGAGTAGTCATGCCTAGGATGGTGCTGTTAGCCTCCATTACAGTCTCTGTGTCTCATTTAGAACAGCCACTTGCCCAGAAAGCCAGCCAAGAGCTCTTTTTTGCGCTCTCCTCTACCAGGGGGGCCGGAAGTGGTAATTAGTGATCTCTTACTTTTCCTCTCAGCCTCTTCCCCTCAGGTGCCTACATGACTTTTACCAGCTTTGGAGGCCTCCTTGTGCTTCCTGGATAATCAACCAGTCATCTGTGTAACAAGAATAGCCATTAAGGGAGTTCAGAATGGTCTACTCTATTGGCTTATTACTATTAGCTCAACACCAAGAACTGCAAAAGAGCTACCCAACCCAACTACCCAATAATTGTATCTCTGAATTCATTTTCTAATGCGATAGCACTGTATATCTGGAGATCCTCTCTGCTGTGAGAGTCTAAAAGCAGGAATGCTGTCTTAGAATAAGGGGCCATTCGCCCAAATATGCAGTCATGGTCCAGACATGAGCAGCTGCCTTACCCTCCTTACACCGAGTCCGAATAGGGGGCCATCTAGCACAGTGCGACAGATCTGACTGACAGCTGCAGTTCTCCAAGGGCCCAGGCTGGATCCCTTCCCAGGCCTGCTGAGATCCTTGATAGCAATGGCAGAGATTCAAACAACTGGGCATATACCGGTACATGTAAAGCACACACTGTATCACTGAGGGACAAACTAAAGGAGACAGAGGTAGATTTAATCACAGATTTTCAATCACAGGTTTTCAAAACGTTTAATAGAGTGTGGGGGGAAGAGTCCCCCTTCAGAAAGTGTTAACCCTTCCTCCTGAACCATGTTCCTCATAAGAATCCCTCTACCCAAAGCTGCAATTTGCTCTGTGGGACTCCATGGGGCAAACAGCTTCAGGGGGCAGTAATATCCTTTGGTAAAATGGCACAGGGAGAAGAATCCCACCCCCGTCCACCACAGCTACTACTGACCTTTTATAAAACAATGGGATCACCATCGTGTTGTCCAGTTTAGCCCTGAGCACTTGCCCTCATTCTTGTGTTACCAAAGGCAAGGGAGAATGAGGCTCTTTTGCACTTCGTAGCTGTGCAGAAGAGGCGATTCTGGAAGCTACAGAGCCTCCTAGGAAGGAGGGGGAGAAAGACCACTTTTGAACATGTGGGAGGCTCAGGCAGTTCTCCTGAGCAACATTGACCGACCTAGGCCCATTCCTAAGCTCTAAGGCCAGGCCTGCTTGTGTGACAGTATCATGTGGTCATGCGCAGCTCTGCCCTCCAAAAGGCACCTTGATTCTCAGCTGGGTCTCTCCCTTAGCTTCCATTCTGGCCTCTGTTTCTGACAGAACAAATCCTCCTGGTTGCCCTTACATCGAAACTGTTAGCCTGGCCCTGACCTTCTTGTTCCCCCCACTCACTGCCCAAGAAGGGGGATGAGACACGTCACCTATAATAGCCCCTCCCCTCTGGTTGACTACATGCTGATCTTGCAAGCAAGAATGGAGTCCCTCATTCAAAGAGGCATCATCATCATTCATAATCATGGTGCAACAGTTTTGATCCCTGGTACCCATAAGGATAATTATCACCTCTGCAGAGACCTGAGTGGCTTCCCTAAGCTGCCATCCAGTAGTTGGTATGGGTCACCCAACGTACTTAATAAAGGCACAAGAGCCGGGTGCTTTGGCACCTGGTTTCTTAATGGCATCTAAGGCTGTTGTCATGATGGGTCTGTGACAAGATGTGAGGAGCTGCCATGGTGTGCTTTGATTCCCCCCCCCTCCCTATTCCTGCGCCATGAATATTTATTGAAGTAGCAGCAGGGGAAGAGGCAGCGGGTGGCTGAGTGGCTCCTGACAGAGAGATGCCTTGGATAGTTCACCTGGCAGTCACATTGCCAAGCCCTGAAAAACGTTGCTTCTGAGTCACTTTGTGCTTTAGACACGAGGGAGGAAGGGAGGAGAGCTGCAAGAGCCTGCCAGATTCCTGCCTTCCTGTTTCAAGCACCCCCTGCTAGAGAAGTCTATGGCCACATTCACATTACAGTTTACTTCTGTAACATTAGGATGCCAACTGATCAGGAAAACGGCCTTGCTTTTGTGCCTCTAACAGCAGCCTAGCACAAAGGGGAAACAAAAGCCTTTGCTGCTGCTATTTTAAACAACAGAGACAACAAAACAAATCACCCAGAGAGATCTCTGTAGAGCCTGCTCTGCCTTGTGCTCAACCCTGATGTAGACAGAGGAATCTCAAAACGGTTCAGTATTTGTCACTCACTTCCACATGGCAAGCTTCACCTGCCACAACTCTTACTTTTATAAAACTATGAAAGGGGTGGGAGGGAACCCCATCTATCCTTGCATCAAAAGAGGTTCTTTAAATCCAACAATTAATTGTAAAACCATTTTAAACCCCTGGCAGCAGCGAAAACAGCAGCTAAACGGGAGTAAATGCAACAATAAAAAGAAGAAATAGCAGATATAATATTAGCCAGTCAAAGTCCAGCAGAGCAGCTGCTGCCAGCCAGAGTCCCTGGGTGGAGCATTCCACAGCGGGGATGCTACCGCTGCAAAGATCCTGTTGGTATGCTTCACAGCAGGTGCCCAGAACCAGGTGGGGGAAGGAGGGATTGGAATAAGTCCCTCCTCATCCCTTCTTCCCCCAACCATTCTAGATAGCTTTGGGCAAATGTGTGGGTGGTATCTGCTCTTGCCTCTGAGAGCCATTTCATACTCTATATTAGGTGTGCACCTAACATGTGTACAAATGCAACAAACATGTATTTTTAGGTACGCTCGTCAGAGAAGTACGATTGGCTGAGCCTCCCTGCCAAGTGTGCATTCAGAAGCAAACCCAGGCTTGTCTCAGTGTATTGTGTGAAATGGCCTCCCAGAGGATACTGGATCAGCAAGGTCAATGAGTGCAAGAGTGCAAGAGAAATTCCCAGTTGAATTGGGTTCCAAAGAGGCCAGTGGGTAACTTTGAGTCTAAAATTTAGACAAAGGATATGCAGAAGATTGCTAAGATTGACTATTACTCATGATGATGACAACACAGAACTTCCAGGTTCAGGAGCACTGCACCTCTGAATATCAGACATTGAGAACAAAAAAGGTGGAGGAGGCATGTTGCATGAGAATCAGGATGCTGAACTGAATGGCCCTTTGTTTGTTCTGAAGAAAATTAGCATCTGTGAATAGTTATATCGGCTGGGCCAGGACAACCCTGCCACAGTGACCTACCAGGGTTTTGCCATCTCCAGATTCTGTTGTTATTAAGAGTCAGAATAAGCCATGCCGCCTTTTTGTTTCCTTGAGCTTTTGGAGACATAACAGTTGCTATTCCCCCCCCCCCACACACACACACATACACAACACACTGAATCTGTGGACACAGCAGGCAAGACACAAAGGAGCACACACAGCACCGGCTTGGTGATGTGCGAAGACAGCTATTAACAGCTCCAACAGGGCTTCAGTGCTGATGACCCAGCAGTGGCAGGCTGGCAGTGAATCAGTGGTGGTGCCATAATCCCATGCTGGTGATGATGGCTGATGTGGGAGCTGTGAGCATCATCATAATTCTTGGCAGCTCGAGGCCATCCAGTATTGCAGTGACATTCCACCAGCAATGTTCTCCATCGATGCTGAAGGAACAACACTGAATCCTGCTACAGCCCGAAGGAGGGTTGCCCAAATGGTCCATAGTTTTACAGACATGAAGGATGGAACTAGCTGGGTTAGTGCTAGAAAAGGGGAATAGGGCAAAGGGGAAGGTGTTAAACTGCTGATTTCATGCTTTTGTACACACGCTTGCGCAGTAGAGTTTTCTTTGTTAGGAGATTGTTTAGCCAAAACATGCAGAGTACATGGCCAAATAAGGGATAGGTGAAGCTGAGCCAATTAGAAGTGCTAAAACTTTGCAAGTAGGACTATCCTGTGAATGAAACTATAAAAGTTGAGCCCACCCTCGCCTCGGGGCTCTCAGCACCCTTTGTCCTGTGTTGTGAGACTCGAGCTCGAACAAATAAAGCTGTTGGTAAATTTTCCTCCTCCGGTCATCCTGGGTCATTTGTAGTAGGCTCCCAGCCAGCATTTCTGGTGCCGTGACTGCGGATGGTTACAGTGGTACTTTACCTGTCCTTCGGCGAAGCCCCAACAGGGACTCTCCGGCGGCGGAGACCCCTCCCTGTGGCGCCACTCCGCTTTTTCGGAGACAGGTTAGGAGTTTCGGTCGCAGGAGACGCCCCGGGTGCCCGCTGATACCGGACCTGACGGACGAGGTTTACAGCAAAGGGAACATCCTGCCGGCAGGTACAGTATAGGTGTGTGCACAAGGTGGGAGACGTCTCAAGGTATAGCACAGACTTGCCATCTGTTGCTCTGACCGGAGGTGGGACGCGGCTACGTCCCATTATACCTCGCCGTGGTCAAGGTTGGGTTGGTGTATGAAAGCGTGTGCTTGAGTATTGGGTGACTGCGAATGGGGCGCTGACTAGCGGCAAACCTAAAGCGAAAGCGGAGTTCCTATAGTGCGGTTCTTCTTTTGGGCGACCAAAGAAGCCACGAACGGAGCGAGCGTTTGAGTTGTCTGTCCATACCCTGCTGTCCTCGGCCCAAGCCAGACTAATCTAGCATTGTTAGCCCTTTATGAGAAGATAGATGGAGAAACCGATGAGACCGACCCTTATGGAACAGCCATGGATAAGGAAGAATCACAATGTAAGGACAATTGGTGATTCTTAAGAGGGGAAATGAAGGATGGAACTAGCTGGGTTAGTGCTAGAAAAGGGGAATAGGGCAAAGGGGAAGGTGTTAAACTGCTGATTTCATGCTTTTGTACACACGCTTGCGCAGTAGAGTTTTCTTTGTTAGGAGATTGTTTAGCCAAAACATGCAGAGTACATGGCCAAATAAGGGATAGGTGAAGCTGAGCCAATTAGAAGTGCTAAAACTTTGCAAGTAGGACTATCCTGTGAATGAAACTATAAAAGTTGAGCCCACCCTCGCCTCGGGGCTCTCAGCACCCTTTGTCCTGTGTTGTGAGACTCGAGCTCGAACAAATAAAGCTGTTGGTAAATTTTCCTCCTCCGGTCATCCTGGGTCATTTGTAGTAGGCTCCCAGCCAGCAGACATGCCAACATTTAGAGGACTGGCTGTAGAGTTGCCAACTGACTACAAAAATATCCTAATCTGCTCCTCTGTGTTTAACAGCAGCTTGAGCTATACAATTTAGAAAGTGAAGCTTTTCATCGCATGAAGATAAACGTTATCTGCTAATGTTTGCAGATGAAGCAGCTGTTAGAGGTATCGGAGCTGGTGAAAAAGATGACAACTCTACGTGTCTGAGAGCTTTATGTCCTCATAGAAGGTGCTTTTTATTTCTGCATTATTTTTAGAGTTGCTACTGTTTTCATTTGCCTGGTCAGTATCCTCTGGGAGGCCATTTCACACCTCCTCTGACATTAACAGCACTTTGATACACAGAAACCTGACACACAGGTTTTTACTAGTATGCAGTTCAGTAGTGAAAACTGCTTCATGGTATTTTTTTAACTTATACTTACCCTTACTCTTGCATAGTTGTCTCCCAAGTGTGTGTACACACACACACACACACACACACACACACACACACACACACACACACACACACACACACACACACACACACAGAGGCTTCGCTTTAGCCATGCTGCAATATTGGGTGCATCCAGGCCATTGATTTCCCCCTCCCCATCTGCTACACTACACAGGAAACGGGCCGTTTAAATTTTAAAAAAAGAAGAAGATCCCAAACTCCTTTAGAAATTGGGTGACCAAATGAAAAGTTCTTGTATGTTTAAGAACTGTGCAGCAGTGAACATATTGGAGCTCGGGGGAGGGGAAGGGTGCCACTATCGAGGTAGTGACGGGCCATGGAAGATATGGTGGTGGGGGTCAGACAAGCCGTTTCAGGAGAAGGAGGGTCCATCATAGACAGATTGTCTCTCCTTCTGGTCCTTCCCCCAACTTTTGGATGACTGGTACTCTTGGCAGTGATTCCCTGAATCTGAAGCTGCTGCTTTTGAACGTCAGGTCGGTAAATAATAAAACCAACCTCATCCGGGACTTGGTCCTGGATGAGAACGCCGACCTGGTATGCATCACGGAAACTTGGTTGGATGAGGCGGGAGGGGTAGGCCTCTCCCAGCTTTGTCCCCCAGGTTTCCAGGTGGTGCAGCAGCCACGGTTGCAGGGACGGGGAGGAGGAATTGCGATGGTCTATCGTGAATCCATCTCCCTTACCAGGTGCCCCGTTCAGCAGTTCACTGGGTTTGAATGTCTCCATGTGGTGTTGAGAGGGCCGGACAGGATGGGGATTCTGTTGGTGTACCGCCTGCCTTGCTGCCCAACAGTCTCCCTGCCTGAGCTGACTGGGGTGATCTCGGCGGTGGCGTTGGAGTCCCCCCGCCTATTAGTGCTGGGGGACTTCAATGTTCATGCCGAGGCGCCCAAGATTGGTGTGGCTCAGGACTTCATGGCCGCCATGACAACCATGGGCCTGTCCCAGAAGATCTTGGCCCCGACACATGAGGCGGGACATGTACTGGACCTGGTGTTTACAGCTGAACAAGGGGGCGGCGATCTGGATGTGGAGATTGACATCACTCCGTTGTCATGGACAGATCATTTTCTGATAAGGTTTAGGTTTGTTGCAACCTCCTTCCTTCGCAAAGGCGGGGGACCGCATTCTATGGTCCGCCCCCGGAGGCTAATGGATCCAGAAGGTTTCCTGAGGGCTCTGGGGGACTTTCCCACTGCCAAGACTGGTGACTCGTCTGAGGCCCTGGTTGACCTCTGGAATGAGGAAATGGCCAGGGCAGTGGATGAGATCGCTCCTGAGCGACCTTTGCCACGCCGCAGACTCAGAGCGGCTCCTTGGTTTACTGAGGAGCTGGAAACGATGAAGCGACGGGGTAGATGTCTTGAGCGACGGTGGCGGAAAACTCGTGCCGAGTCCGACCGGACACGGAGTAGGGTCCATTATAGAGCCTACTCCATGGCGGTGGTAGCAGCGAAGAGAAATTTCTTCTCTGCTACCATTGCGTCTGCAGGCAATCGTCCAGCGGAGCTGTACCGTGTGGTGCGAGGCCTACTCCATCAGGCCCCTCCAATGGATCAGGAGGAACACACGGTGGCCCGCTGTGACATGTTTGCGAAACATTTCGCAGATAAAATCGATCGGATTCGCCATGACTTGGATGCCTCATTGACAATATCTGAGGATGTCCCCTTGGCACCTGATGGTCCGGTGTTGTGGGATTCTTTTCAGCTTGTACAGCCTGAGGATGTGGACAGGCTCCTCTGGAGTGTGAGGCCGGCTGCCTGCCTGCTTGACCCTTGCCCGGCTTGGCTAATCAGATCTGCCTGGGAGGGGCTGGCCGAGTGGACGGGGAGGGTGGTCAATTCTTCTTTGAGGGAGGGGGTGCTGCCGCCCGCTTTGAGGCGGGCGGTGGTTCGACCCCTTCTGAAGAAGCCCTCCCTTGATTCCACAGTAATGGACAACTACCGGCCAGTTTCAAACCTCCCGTTTTTGGGCAAGGTAATTGAGCGGGTGGTGGCGTCTCAACTCCAGAGGGTCCTGGATGAAGCGGATTATCTAGATCCCTTTCAATCTGGCTTCAGGCCGGGCTTTGGGACGGAAACAGCCTTGGTCGCCTTGGTGGATGATCTACGCCGAGGACTGGACAGGGGGAGTGCGTCCCTGTTGGTTCTGCTGGACCTCTCAGCGGCTTTCGACACCATCAACCATGGTGTCCTTCTGGGCCGACTGGCCGAGCTGGGGGTCGGGGGCACCATTTTGCGGTGGTTGCGCTCCTACTTGGCAGATAGGTCCCAGATGGTGGTGCTGGGGGACGTCTGTTCGGCATCCTGGCCCTTGAGGTGCGGGGTGCCACAGGGCTCCATCCTGTCCCCCATGCTATTTAACATCTACATGAAACCGCTGGGAGAGGTCATCCGGGGATTTGGAGTTGGGTGCTATCAATATGCTGATGACACCCAGCTCCATCTCTCCTTTCCACCTGATTCCAGGGGGGCTGTTGAGGTTCTGGAGCGCTGCCTGGAGGCGGTGGGGACCTGGATGAGCGCTAACAAGCTGAAACTAAACCCGGACAAGACAGAGGTTCTCCTGGTCCGGAAATCCACAATGCAGGTACTAGAGTATCGTCCTGCTCTGAAGGGGGTTGCACTCCCTCTGAAGGAGCATGTCCGCAGCTTGGGGGTCCGCCTGGATCCGCAGCTGCTCCTGGACTCCCAGGTGGTGGCTGTGGCCAGGGGGGCCTTTGCCCAGCTTCGGCTGGTGCGCCAGCTGCGACCGTACTTGGATCGTGCAGACCTGACCACAGTGATCCATGCCACGGTGACGTAGCGACTAGATTATTGTAACGCGCTCTATGTGGGGCTGCCTTTGAAGACGGTTCGGAAACTGCAATTAGTGCAGAATGCGGCGGCCCGTGTGGTCACTGGAGGTAGGTGGTTCGACTCCGTCGGGCCGCTCCTCCAACAGCTGCACTGGCTGCCGATTCGTTTCCGGGCCCAATTCAAAGTGCTGGTTTTTACCTTTAAAGCCCTATACGGCTTGGGTCCAGGATATTTGAGAGACCGCCTACTTCTATATAGTCCGGCCCGTCTCCTCAGATCATCAGAGAAGGCCCTTTTGCGGGTGCCGTCGCCCAAGGAGGTGCGAGGGGCGACGGCTAGAAACAGGGCCTTCTCAGTAGTGGCACCAACCTTATGGAATTCCCTCCCCTTTGACTTACGAACTGCTCCCTCCTTGGACACTTTCCGGCGAGGCCTAAAAACCTTCTTGTTCAAAGAAGCCTTCTGAGCCCCTGCCTTTTTTAACATCTCGCTGGTACAGGTGGGTGTGCTGCTGTTTTTATGCTCCTGCTCTGATTGAAGCCATGATCTTTTAAATTGTTTTTAGACACTGTTTTTATTAATTTTCATTAACTGTTTTTACTGTTTTAAAATGTGATATTTTTTATACTGTGTCTTTTGTATGTATTTTTTGTTCCCTGTTGTAAGCCGCCTTGGGTCCCTTCGGGGAGAAAGACGGGATAGAAATACTGTAAATAAATAAAATAAATAAATATTGGCAGGGGCAGCTTGTCATGTGGAGGTGACTGAGAGTGACAGGACTTGTTGAAATTCCCTTTTCTATACAACTGCTAAAGATGCAGGAGGGAGGCCTTCTCCCCCACCCCTTTCTTCCGTATTCCTGTGGAGGCCTTAATTGAACTTGATGGCCCAGAGGATTTCTCCAGCTCTGGTGCTCTACAATTCTAGGACCAACTGGGATATTCCACAAGCAATATCCTTTCACAGTCGCAGCTTCTTCCTTCGGTCCCTGTAGCACTGTCGCCATTCCTGTGTCCTCAGCTGTTCAAGAAAAGAGACTCCCTCCAGGATGGAATTGGAGAATTCGGATCTCTGTGCTAAGAAATGAGGCTTCTTTCCGTGCTTCTTCATTTCGATACGTTGGCATGAGAGGACTACGCTGGAGAGCCAGAACTGCAAAGCAGAGCTTGTGCATTCTGCAGTCTTCCCGTTGCTCCTGAATGGGACGTGTTTCCATAACACTAAGTCAACCTTCTGGATAGGTTGGGAAGAGGATGAAGAGGTCTGGAGAACAGAGGATAACATCTGCTTATCATCAGAGACCTTTTTGCCCTTCTGCTGTTCACATTCTCTTACCAAGCCTTTAATAATAAGCCTTTACTAAGTGCAAAAGCCCCTCCTGTGTTTATCTGGAATCTCTCCCCCGTTTCCCTCTGTTAGCAATTATGGTGCCAGCTCTACCGAGTGAGGCAAGGCAACAGATGGCCTAGGTTTTATCTCAGAGTGCACTGTTTAATAAGGGCTCTTGGCTCTGCTGTGTTTTTTCCTTGCACATTTCTTCCCCAGCCATGTATCGCAGGCTGCCTGGCGAGTTGTCCTTTTTTGCAGCAGTTGCCAGATAACAGATTTTTGTGAGTCAAACATTCCATCTAGAGTTTCAACACACTGTATTATGGGACACAGAGTCCACCTGAGTGGCCATTTACACTGCATCTCCATGGTGGTAACTTGTGCATGCATCTCTTCTAAAGATTTATACAATTCACTTATGGATTTGTTCTTCTTTTCCGCATGTCAGCAGTCTTCTTGGGAAGAGTGCTGCATGCACTGATCAGGGTTGATTGGGTTTTTTTGCAAGTGGAGGCCTGCACAACGAGTAGTTTGCCAAGCTGAATGCAGCTCATCAAACATGGTGCATGACCTCTCAGGTGCTTGATAATCTGCCTTTTTATACATGCCCAGGCAGGCAGCTAAATCTAATTTATCAAGTTCCTGGTGGACCATCATGAATGGGTGAGTGCGTGTGTGCATTCTGCTTGGCAGATCATAAATTGTGTAGGTCTTGCAAATGCAATACTCTTACCATATATACAGAAGAAGATGGCTGGATTGTGAGTGTGTGTGTGTTGTTCGCCCGTACCTGTGTATGTGCACTACATATCCATGTAAAGAATGTGATTACACCCTCTAAAAGAGGGTACTCAACTTAGAAATTTGTTTTGGTGGACTTTATTGAAGATTCTGCCCTGTAAAAAAAAAGAACCGTCTTCACTCAAACACATGCATAACAGATGCCCCCTCTCTCATAGTTGCCATTGGTTTCAGGGGGTTCTTGTTAAACTGCCCTCTATGTACCTGGGTGGGCCCCAAGATAGTTGTTCCATCACAACCATATAAAGGCTGAGGACACAGAAGTGGTCTCAGGAATCAGCAGAGGGCCCTAATCCCTTGACACCTTCCCAATGTTGCTGACCCTGCCCACACTTCAAGTGTCAGTCTTTGTTTTCCAAAAGAGCTGTTTGTGCAGCCAATGCTACAAAGAGTCTTGTGGAAATTTAAAAGTCGAATAGGTCGCCACCCATGGGCATGAAATAGATCGTCCAATGCATGAAATGGACAGTAAAGACGGTGAGCGCGCGCGCACACACACACACACACACGTTTCCAAAGTGAGATTAAAAGATGAACAAACTCACACTGAAAGCAGAGATACTGTACATGAGTGAATCAATTGAAGTTAACAAGAATTCAGTCACTAGGGGTCAACAAGCTCATAGCGATAAATGGGTCCAAGCATATCCAACCCTTCTTTGCTTGTTATGGCTTGCATTTAGATGCATCGAGTGCATGTACAGCTGGCAGTAAATGGACTCTTTGGCTGGTTTATACTCTGGTCGATCCTTCTAGCTAGGACTATGATACTCTAAAGTTCAAGAAATGCTTGAACTTCTCCCAAAAATGAATGCAAGTGCCTAAGAATTTAAATATGCTTTCAGTTTGTATAGTGATGATTCTAAGTTAAATACAGTATTTCATCCTGACTGCTTGGAACTGGAAATGTTTTTCAGCTCTTGCTCCTGAATCAGACTAATTATATTGTACCTAGAAAGATGCTTGTGTTGTGCTGTGCCAGTGGCACTGGCTGAGGGTCCAGCATTGGTGCATTGCCCCCCCCCCCTACTAGGTCATCATGCCTGTGGGTCTTGGCCAGCCCAGCTGCTGCCTGGTGACATGGCTGCCCTGTGGGGCTATGGTGAACAGGTGCATGTGGAAGGTGGCCAGCTGTGGAAGCAGGCAGCTGATTGGTTTGTGAAGACCAAGCCCAGCTTGTAGAGACTCTGGGCAGGGTTGTGAGCAACTCCAGGAGGACAATCTGGTGGCTCTGGCAGTAGCCTCGGATGTTGCAGAGAACCACCTTTGGGGCATCCTGACTGGGGTGCCTGCTCTGTGTGTGGGGCCGAGTGCTAGCTGTGGATGTGGGCATCAGTGTGGGTGCCCTGCTGGCAGGACCAGTGCCAGCCATCTTCACCCCCAGGCACATGGCTAGGGAGCCGGTTTATAGGGGCCCCCCATTTCATTCCTTGCTTCTGTCCCATTCACCCTGTCCCTCCTCTCCCTCCCCTTGCTTCTCCCCATGAATCCCATTTGCAGCCTCACCGTGGCATGGGGGTGGCAACACTTGCTGTGGGTGGCTTGGCATTGTGCTGGCATTTGCTGGGGTATGTCATGTGCCAGGGTGTTGATGCCATGTGTGCCCCCTACCGTGGTTGTCGACCTGTAGAATCCACTTATGAGTGGGTCTGCTTGGGAGCAGTGTACGGCAGGCAGCAGCGTGTGTAGGCCTTGGCAGCAGCGCCTCTTTCCCGGTGTCCCTGCAGGGTAGGCTTTGTCACATTCCAGGGAGCTTGCTTCCGTGGGGGTGGGGCTGGTATCTGGGTTTCAGCTTGGCAGGTGGCTTTGCAGTCTGGTGGGTGGGTCTCAGAGGCACAAGTGCGGTATCATGTGGTCACCAGGGCTTGGCGTGGGCAGGGCTTAGGCTCCACAGTCTCCCCTCCTCCCCTGCCCTTGCGGGCCAAACTTAGGATATGATGGATGTCGCACCAGTATCCGTGTGACATTGGCAAGATGTCCGAACAGGATTGGGCGTTAACAGTATTTGCAAGAGGACAGGTCCTTCAGGACCCACAATGCCAGACAGCAAAAAGAGAATCTGCATGTTCAAAGGCGCTAGCCCTCAAGAGGAGATGAAATAGAAAAAAAGGGGGAGAGGCATAGTGCACAAAGAGAGAGGTGAGCTCAATGCCAACCGTATTTTTATGTTTTAAAGAAAGCTTTTCCTGGACGGCTAAGCAAATTTTTCCTTTGAGAAATACATTATCATTCATTGCCTGGAAGTTTCCTTTTAAACTGAGACATGATGTTCGGCTTTTAATATGTATTTGAAAATAAATCTTATTTGGTATGAGCTTCAGGCTTGCCTCTCTCCTGATGTGTTTTCACAACAGGATGATGATCATGTCTTGCATGCAATGATCCTAGAGACATCTGGCTAGCCACTGTTGGAGATGGAGTGCTGGTTTTCATGTCCCTCTGGTATGATCCATCGGACTGTCAGGGTAATTCTTGCGTTCTGATTCAGGAGTTGAGAATTGTCCCTTTTTTCTATGCACATTCCTCATGTTATGTATTCCTGAGCTCTGCCATCGAAACATTCACTCTCTGAGGACTGAACTTGAGTGATGTTGGCAGCCATGTTTGTTCTTCACATGTCTGCTCCATTCACATATAAAGGGGCATGTCTCGCATTTTAACATCAAAAGGACATGCAGACTAAGAAAGCTGAATCCCCTCCACCCCCACCCCACCTTTTCCCCTGATGGTCTGAGTCTCCCAAACTTGATTTTTCCCTAGCTTGGCTGCAATACTGGAAGAGAATCTGCCTGGGAGAAAAGTGTCTGAAGTGACAGATTGTGAGGAGAAAAGGTAGGCCATTGGGGAGGCCTCAGGTCCCCTCAATGCCTCAGGTGTCGCATCATGGGGCTAAGTAGGATCTCATTGGCCCAGATCTCAATCATGACCTCAGTCAGAGGCGTCGCTCCGGTAGGGGTGGGGCTGTAAGTATCGCTGCGGTCATAGTCTCTTTACCGAGCGAGGAGGAGGCAGCCCCGCCCCCTCACTGTCCGAGCCAGTCCCCTGTGGAGAAAGCAGCAGGCAAGAGACCCTGCCTGCTGCTTTCTCCGTAGGGGACTGGCTCGGACAGTGAGGGGGCGGGGCTGCCTCCTCCTCGCTCGGTAAAGCGACTGTAACCGCAGCGATACTTACAGCCCCGCCCCTACCGGAGCGACACTTCTGACCTCAGTGGGTGGGTTTCCTTATTTTCTCCCTCCCTTGTGTCAAAAATTCAATGTTTGAATTAGATGAATTCCTTGTACTGAGTCAGACCATCACTCCTTCTAGCTCAGCATTGGCTACACCAGTGGTTCCCAACCTTTTTACCACTGGGACCTCCCTTTTGTAGAATGACAATCTGTCGGGACCCCCCCTAAGACCTAGGGCCGGAAGTGATGTCAGCAAGCAGGAAGTGATGTCATTGTTTTAATAAATTACACTGTTTAATAAATCACACTTTTAAAAATAAATCACATTTTTAAAGTTGTACTCATAAGCATCCCCATGGGGGGGGGGGGAGTGAGCTAATATTAACAGAGATGCTAAAAGGGAAGCAGAAAGTAACACAAGTAACATAAGGTGAGCAAGCAAGCCCCAAGAGAGCATCAGACACTTCTTTCTCTTCAGTGGAAGGGGGGAGGACTGAGACACCATTTGGTGGCAATTCAACAGTGCAAGGGCGGCAATGGCAACAGGAGTCACCCGTCCGCCCGAGCTGCTACTGTCCTGAAACCAGCCCAAAAACTGCTGGGGTGTGTGTGTTGCTTTTTCTCTGTCTTCCAGCGCAGGGCTGGGCTTGTGACATCACGCCCCCATCATGCCCCAGGGGCGGGGCTTGTGACATCACATGGGGTGTCACGGTGCCTGCCCGTGCCCTGGGGGTGTAGCTACGCCTCTGAGATTGGCTCCTTAGGCTGCAATCCTATACACACATTCCTTGGAGTAAACCCCATTGAACTCAATGGAACTTACTTCTGGGTAGATATGCATAGGATTGGGCTGTTAATTGGGGTGGGGTAGAGGGGGCTCTAAGGAGAAAAGCTGCTCTTTAAGGGGCAGATCATGAATAATGGCACTTCTAGGACTGGAGAGACAGAATGGAAACCCCCCTATAATTATTACTTTGCATGAGTGGCTTACTTTAGAACCAGAATGAATGGATAAATCCAGCCGTGCAGACAGGTCTGCAAAGGCAAAGAAGAACTAGTATGGCGTAGTAGTGGCTAGCAGGTTGGACTCGGACTGGAAAAATCTGGATTGCAGTCCCAGTCAGCCCTGAAGCTCACTGGTCATGAACTTGAGGCAGTCATTGCTTCTTGACCTAGCCTACTTCACAGGGACGTTGTGAGGATAAAATAGGGAAGCCATTTCTATTGCCTGGCACTCCTTGAAGAAAGGGTGGGAGAAGAAATGTCCTTGTAACACTTATCCTCCCATCAGTCATTTGTTATTACCTCAAGGCTCTGCCAGAAACAAAATAATCAACTTTCTTACAAGTTAAAAAACGTTCACTGCCTAATTCTTACTTTCCACAGGAAAGTAGGCAAGTGATTATTTGCAAGCCTGGATTGATGGTTGCATTAGAGGATGCAAACAATCCAGATTTTGAAAGGTAAATTACTCTAGTGATGCTTCATCTCATAGCAATTGTCTACATCATGGCACATAATAGTTCCTGCTTGGCAGGAACAACACATACCAATTTGGAACAACCTGCCAATGTTAAAGAAGCCTCATATGAGACAGATGGGATTTAAATTGGTAGCCAAGAGTCAGCTCTTTTTACATGGTGGTGGTGGTGGTAGTAGTAGTAGTAGTAGTAGTAGTAGTAGTAGTAGTAGTAGTAGTAGTAGTAGTAGTAGTAGTAGTAGTAGTAGTAGTAGTAATAATGTTTCTTACACACCTAAGACCTTTGGCACTGTGCGAAGCAAAGTTAAAGTCAACAGACCCTCCAGTTTACAATCTAGATTCTAGAAAACACAAACACAAGGATAATGGAAGGGGTCAGAAAAGCTAGCACACTACACTGAGCTGGAGCGTCACTGGAAAAAGCTCTGGAAAATACCGGTAAGTGCAGCAAAATGTTTCTTAGAAAAGAGGGAGAGATTGCATCAAATAGGTATCTGTAGATCAAGCATTCCACAAATAAGAAATGGCCAAGGAAAACGGACAGAGATGAAAATCAAGGGGTGGTTCCATTGGCATAGACCAATGATTCCCAAACTTTTTCGAACTATGGCTCCCTTGACCATCAGTGACCATTGGCCGTGGCTCCCCATTACATTATGTTGATGCCTGCCAATTGGCATTGCAGTGTTTTCCGAGAGGATTCCATGGCACTCCGTGGCTCCCCGGGCTGGTATTCGTGGCTCCCCTGGGAGCCGCGCCTCCTAGTTTGGGAACCACTGGCATTAAATTAAGTACAAGTGGACTGGAGAAATCTAGTAGGAATATGCAGAAAGAAAATACAGAACCTTTGGCTACGAGGGCATGATTTGAGTGGCCTTATGGTCCACGGTGTGAGGGGAAGCTGCAAGGAACAGCTGCTGGAGGAAGATTCTGAGCTAATCACCCGGCAACGACGTCATGTCCGGGTGCCAAAGCCTTGCAAGACCCAGCTGGCAATGCAGCCTGCCATGGTTCTGCTAACTGGAAGAGAAGCCGGGAGGATGGGTGTTTAAAGGGAGAGAGAAAGGCTCACGCATGTGAGACAGGAGCGGTGAGAACAGAGTACGAAGTGGGGACAAAGGGGGGAAAGGATAGAAAGGAACGGAAAAACCAGAGAAGGAGCCGGGCCTGGTGACTGGAGCACAAAGAGGTACAACTGGGAGGGCGGCGGGGAGCAGAACTGGAATATAGTGGAAAGGAGCCAAGGTGGAGGAGGGACAGGCTGTGGAAGGGGTGCTGTGGGAAAGGAGGAAAGATGGAGGAACACTGGCATGGAAGACTGCAGAAAGAGAGGAGAAGAGGGAAATAAGAGCAGGAAAGGGAGAACTGAGAACCCCAGGGTCCTACCTTGTTAAGCATGCAGGATTAGGTTTTCACTCCCCCCCCCCCAGAGCTTTGCTCCAAGGGGCAGCCCTAGAAGCCCTGCCCGGGGTCTATGAAGAGCCTCCATTTGAGCCAAGCTACTAGGGTGGTGCTTGGCCCACTGCTTGGTGAGGAACAGCATATTCCTCCTGTATATATTCCCCTCCAATAAACCCCTCGTCAGCATCAACTTCAAGCTTATGTGTCTTTAAGTCTCACTATGTTGTTCCCCAACCCCTATGATGTGAAGCTTCCAGAGCTGGCACATCCATGAGCAGTCAGTTGGGGTGTGTGTGCACATCCCTGTCCTCCTATTTACCTTTGCTGCTCCTCTTTTTCCTTTCACACCCTGGATTGAACAAGGAAGAGCAGGACAGAGGGGAAGAGGAAATGTGGAGGGGAGGAGAATGCTGCGCTAGAACATTGGAGAGTGACAGGAGCAGAGGCTGGCACATCACCTGGTAAGGGGGGCAGCATTTGGCATGCTGCCTCCGTTAGCAGGAGGTCTTGGGCCATCCCTGAGAGCTTCCCCCAGGGAATGAGCAAGAGAAAGGAGACCCCACATGCTCTTAAGGAATAAAGGAGGCTAGTGAGGAGGCTAACGCAAGGCCAGCATGAGGAGTTGGCCCACACCCAAGCAGGGTGCCCACTCCTAGCTCCCAGAGTGACAGCTGCCCTGCTGTTGCAGCTGCAGTGTGTCACTGCCCAAGTGACAAGAGAGAGAAGAAAGATCAGCAGTCTCCACTCGCCTTGCCCTCCCCCTCTGGAAAATCATGTAGATTGGCCTCAGAGAGGGACGGTAATCAAATGGCCAGCAGTGTCAGTAGTAAGGGGGAGGTGGGTGGGCCAATACAGGGGAGGGGGACCCAATGAGGGTAACTTGCCCAAGGATCCTCCAAAACCTGGAGCTGGGGCTGGTTTGAAGAATAAGACAAACAGGATCCCTCGAGGACCAATAGCGAAGATCTGTAGCAATGGTGTTTCTTTCAAAAGGTCACACAAAGGGTTCAGAGTAAGACAATCCCACACATTGCCCTTGGGGAGGTCTGCATGGTATCTGAAGTTATTAAGAAGATGTGGAGAAGGTTTCACCACCAGGACCATCTTGTGTTGATTGGCGGAGGTGTAAACACAGGAGCAGTGCCAAAGGGAGTTGGAGGCATGGCATAAGTATCTGCAGACCAAAAAGGAGATCATCTTCCCCATCTAGACTGCAGCATCGGAGACACTCCCATTTTGTGAAGTCTTTGGTTGTAGTCCATTATGTCGAGCATTTGTGTCTTGTGTAGGTTGGGTCATCAGTTGAAAACGCTGGCCAAAGAATAAATAAAAATTACCCAAAATGAGGATAGCAACCTTGGCAGGAATAAAAGACATAAGTGGGCATTATGTGCTCTGCTTGTTTCAATCACCAAGGTGAGTTGTGTTGCCATTTGGCCATACAATCGATTCCCATTTTACCGTCCTGTTCTAGCATGGGCTCTAGCACAGAGGTTCTCAACCCTTGGCTGGGGGTACACGAGATGATTTTTCGCGTACTCCCGCAGGGTGCACGTACCAGGCGAGAAGCTCTGTTTTTGGCCATGCGGCGCGGCCGAGCGGGTCCATGGCGGCAGCTGCAAGCTAAGGTAAGGAAGAGGTACCGGGGACGATTTCAGGTTGCGGCGCTGCCGATCGGGTCACCCTCTGGCTTGCAGCACGAGCCGGAGGACCCGATCGGCAGTGCCGCATGCCCGGGAAAAAGGTAAGGGACAGGGACAGTAACAGGGGACGATTCTGGCCATGTGGGGTTTCCGAGTGGGCTCGGAAGCTCGCATGGCCGGAAAAAAGACCTTTTCTCCACTTTCAGGGGGGTGCACTTTTGGAGAGAGGGTATGCGGGGGTATGCGGGACTTGTGGGGAATCAGGGGGGTGCTTGGGAGGCTGGGGGAGGGGGAACGCGGGTGGGAAAAGGTTGAGGACCGCTGCTCTAGCATGTGAATGTATGGAGGTCACTCTCCAAAATTTAGCTTTGAATAAAATCTGCCCCGTGTATTAGAAAGTTGAAGAGTAAATAAAGCAACAGAAAATATAATAATCTAGTAGTGTTTTACTTTATTAGCACAATACTGTAATTTGAAATTCTTAAAAGGCATTTCTGAATAAGTGTCTGGATTTAAGGTGAATGCTGCTAAAAATTATTCTTTTTTAGGGATTAATATTGACAGTGGAAAAATGTTTTAACGTCTAAATATGCAATCAAATGGACCATTAAATTGGTTATGTACTTAAGGTATTTTTCTGATCTCTAATCATGGAAAACATATACTGTATTTTTTGTATTTGTTTCTAAGTATTCAAGCCCTGATCTACAAGCACAATCCAAGTTAGGAATATCTTGGGTTGGCAGAATTAATGTATTGAAAATGATCCTTCCACTGGAAGTATTGTTCTTGTTTGAATTTTATTCCAACCTCATCAGTGATCCTAGTGGCATAATAAGAAGCCTAGCATAGTAGGAGCAATTTTGTAGGAATCCTATAATAACGTTGGTTTACAGTAAGTGTACCTTTTGCTATCTTATTATGCAGTTTATTTGAAACCAATAGCAGAATGGGTGAATCATGAATGTAATCAATCTTGGTATATGTTGGAACAAGTTGCATCAAAATAGCATTTGGAACATTACCATACTATTGCAATATTAGTTTTGCAAAATCAACAATAACTGTTAAATCCAAACCAATTTTTTCTGCTGTTTCTTTGCTCTCCTATATCATTTATATTTAATGAGGCAGTCATGCCAACAAAAGTTCGCATAGTCAGGGTGATGGTGTTCCCAGTAGCAATGTATGGTTGCGAGAGTTGGACCATAAGGAAGGCTGAGCGCCGAAGAATAGATGCTTTCGAACTGTGGTGCTGGAGAAGACTCCTGAGAGTCCCTTGGACTGCTAGGAGATCAAATCAGTCAATTCTAAATGAAATCAAGCCTGACTGTTCCCTGGAAGGACAGGTACTAAGGCTGAAGCTCAAATATTTTGGCCACCTAATGCGAAGAGAGGACTCTCTGGAGAAGACTCTGATTCTGGGAAAGATTGAAGGCAAAAGGAGAAGGGGAAGGTAAAGGATGAGATGGCTAGACAGCATCACCGATGCAACGAACATGAAAATGAGCGAACTCAGGAAGAAGGTAGTGGAGGACAGGAAGGCCTGGCGGGATGTGGTTCATGGGATCACGAAGGGTCGGACACGACTTAACGACTGAACAACAACAAAATATTAACGGAGATGATTCGATTTAAAGAAATGATAGAGGAAGAGAGGTGCCTATCAATGACTCATTAAAAAGAAATTAAATAATAATTTACTGTTCAGTACCTCCAGTTAAGGAGTTTTGTAATGCAGAATTTTGCAAGAGGAAATATGTTCTCAGTTAACACCATCTGAGTCAATGATGTATGAGAGGATTAAGAGCCAACCTGGCCTGCTCCCCACCCCGATCCACGCACAATCCTCCCCTGACACCGATATATCAGGGACAATGGGGAAAGGAGGAAATTCAGTGGGCTGCTGATGCCCACATGTGGCCTCCAGCCATTTGCCCTGCCGGCTACGGCCTGCCAAACAGCAGAGTGACTTTCCGGCTGTCAGCCTGGGACTTAAGTTGATGGAGCATGAGATCTGTCAGCATAAAGGCCCTGTTAAGATTGGGCCCAATCAGAAACATTGAGTAGAAATTGATTTCCCTTTGTTAGTTTCACAAAGTGAAGATATAACATACTGTAGACCTCAATGCTCATCAGAGGTTTTCATTGTTCTGACTGATGTTGTAATACAGTAGTTGCTTATAATGCATTGTCTGCAATAATATTTAAAATGTTTAGGAACAATTATGTGCTGTGTTTATGTACAAATGGTGAGATACATCATGCTTGTGTATATTTAAATGGCAATAATAACAACAGCAACAATAGCGACAATAATAACAGAAGTGACTAACAGTCCAATCATATTGGGCTAATCCACTGGCAGAACTAGTGTTCCGCTAATGGAGACTGCTTTATGGTAGTTGTAAAACCATCTCCAGCAGCATGTGAAGCCGCAGGTTGCCAAGAGCACCGGTGGAGAGGCCGCAGCAGACCCGTACACGGCAATAGAATGCTGCAGGCCCACTGACCCAGATAAACTGGAGGGGGAGGCGGAACAGGGTGGGGGGAGGGAGGAACAGGGTCCCTTTTGTGGAACCGATCCCCTGACCCAGGTCCACATGGACTTGCGTCAGCAATTTCGCTGGCGCAGGTCCGAATAGACTCTTACATATGTTCCCTCACCCAGAAGAGACCTCCGGGACTGCCCCCCCCCCCCAGGATGCAGTGCGCGCTCTGACAGCGTGGCTGCATCTGCGGGGGGGGGAAGGGATAGTATTGGGCCATCAGGCTGCAATCCTACCTACCCTTTTCTGGGAGTAAGTCCCATTGAACACAATGGGACTTACCTCTGAATAGACATGCATAGGATTGCACTGTAAAGCAGAAAGGAAGAAACTCCCTTATGCTCAAAATCAGAAGCAGCTGAAATACATTTTTCTAGATAAGGTCTAAGAAACATTTAGCCCAACTTTTCTGTCACTGATGTATTTCCCCCCCTCTGCATTTATGCTCAGTAGGACTGAAATGGCCTATAATCTTCCCTGTCTGTCAAAACCACTTTATTCTGCATCAACATCTCATTTCCCTCCAAGCCTCAGCTCTGTTACAAACTAATCCAGGATCCTTGGCAGACGAGAGGCCACAGCTTCACACGCAATCTCCCTGCTGCCACCTGCTGTTCCCTGCCACAACAGCAAATCAAAGGAAACAAGAAACTGGGCATGGACTGTGGGCTTCCTTTGTATAAGAATAAGATTCTACTGCACTGTGTAGGATGGGACAAAGTGAACACCGAATGGAAATGAGCAACAGAAGCAGGTCAGGTGGCCGTTGTCACTCATTCATGTTGACGTTCTCGATTGACATTTCCCACTGTCCAGAGATGTGTTTTGTGAGCAAGCACACAAAAGAACCAAATGAGAGTTCTGTAGTTTACAGCCCATGCTTTGCCTGCGCGTGATCCCTGGTTCCATTCCTGGAATATCCAGGTAAGCCTGGAACAGAGCCTTGACAGCCGCTGCCTGTCAGTGAAGACCAGTGGTTCTCAAACCTTTCAGACTCTGCAGCCCATTATTCTCCAAAAAGGAGTCTTGGGTAGCCCTGCCGACGCATGAGTGGAGTCTCGGGGAGCCCCGGAATGCCAGTGCATGCGCAGAGTGGCACAGCAATAAGCCCAACACCGAATCCCAGTTTCATTGAGGCAGGAGGGATGGACAAGCAAACTGGGCAGGGGGCAGATGGCAGCCACTTATGGGGTGCTTGTGGAGCCCCTGAAGGGGTCTCAGGGAACCCCATAGCTCCTAGGAGCACGCGTTGAGAAACGCTGGTGTAGACAATACTGAGCTAGATGGACTGACTCAGGAACAGACAGCTTCGTATGTAAGAAGGGCTCAGCAGAAAGACTGGCAATCATTTGAACACCATATGCAGCAAGAATTTCTACTAGTGTTGTTGGCTAAGAGTTGGACAAGAAGCCTGGCTCAAATAGGCAGGGAGAAAGAAAGGACAGTGCTCTTCTCCCTGTCCCAGCAAAGCTCCTCCACCACCACCACCACTACACATATTTCCAGTTTAGGGGTGGGACTTTGCCTGAGGAAGAGCCAGACTTTGCTCTTGCTTGTGTGGCTCCCTGGCTGTGTTCCAGGAATTTCTGCCTGCTCCAGTTATTGTCAGGGCTGAGCCACAGGCAGCCATTTCATGGGAACCAGGGGTCCGAGCCGTTAAACAAGCCAACAGTCAGAATGATCCTTCCTGTAGGGGGAGACGCAATGGACAGCCTAGGTGGGTGAAGCCACTTCAGTACCTGTAACCCCTCCCCCCTTTTTACTGCCAATGGAGATGAACCAAACTGGAGCCTAAGAGCCCCATGTACGCCATGGGGCAGCTCAGCTGTGCACAGATCTGTGGATCTTGGCGTTAGCCCAGCTGAAGTCATCCATGACTGAACTGCAAGATTATTTTTTTATAGCATTATATTTATTCATGCTGTTAAGACTGGGTCTTTTAGTGTCTTTTATAGGACCTTCAGAGTGCTAAATGCATTTTGCACAATACATTCTGGTTAATGCATCTTTCTTTTTTAAAAGACATATCTCCACAGTTAGGTCGTGTTTTGTATTTACCCAAGATGCACTGTGCATCCCTCACTTGTCACTAGAAAACTCTTCTTTTAGGTTTGGCTTTTGCCGATCTTTTGCCCTTCGCCACAAATTATAAACAGAAAATTTAAATCTCTCTCAATTTACTCCTCATGTGCTCTTCATCACCAGTGCTCTTGCAGTTGAACACAAGGTACTACTTCAGGCTTAACTTTGAACTTTCTTGTATTAGCCTTGCTGAGGAATACAGTTTCTGTATTGCATGTCTGCCAAAATAACTGTCCTCTCGTTTTTCTGCTAAGAACCTGTTCACTCAATACTTGGCTCCTGGGCTGGGGTCTGGGCAGGAGACCAGCAATGGGCCCCACAGTTGTTCCTTTCTTCTAAAACTATCCTCCTTTAATAGGGTTGCCATCTGTCCCGGAAAACCGGGACAGTCCTGGTTTCAGGGCTCTGTCCGGTCTGCCATCCTGGCCAGGCCTAGTAACCGAAACTTTCCCGGTTTTTCCGCTTGCTCCCGGGTGACCTGGGCCTTCCCCAGCCAGATCGGTCCTTTCCTGGCCGGCCAGGGCTTCTCGTGTGCCTGCACGAGGCTCACGCAGGCACACAACGCCTGGAGAGCTCTCGCAGAAAAAAAAAAAGCGCGTTGTGCACCTGCACAAGGTGCCCCCCTGGCAAGCTGGGAAAGTCCCGATGGAACGCAGGAATGCAGCCACCCAAGCAGAAGAGTCCCAGCCTGCTGTGATGCAGCCGGCTGGCTGGGAAAGACCCGGGCCACCTGGGGGCAAGTGGGATGAAAACAACAATGACGCAGCGGCGGTGGTGGGGGCAGGAGGCCACAATAACCAGTGGTGGCAGAAAGGACAGAAAGGTGGTGGCTGAAAGGAGCAAAGGACGATGCCAGGAGCAGCAAAGAAAAAAGGTAAGCGGCGGTGGTAAAATGGCCATTTCCGGGGCAATAAATAAATAAATAAATAATTTTGACTGCCCTTCGGGCCAAATTTTCAACCAAAAATTCTCCAATGAGAACATCTCGAATCACCAGTAGTTTATTTGATCTTATAAAACAGATCCGGGGGGGGGGGGGAGTGTACAGAGAGCCCAAGGCCTTCTTCAGATTTCACCCCAGGTGCAGCCTTAGTGGTTGAGCACTGAGTGAACAGGCCCTAAAAAGCACTGTCTTTCAGGTGTAAAAGATTTCAAAAAAGCTACATTTTAGCACCAATAGCCTTGAAGTGGGCTAGCTTGGTTTCCTTTTGTGAAAGCATACATTTTGACTCGAGGTGGAAACTCACAAAACTCTGCTCCTTCTTTTCTCCAGGGGATTTGTATTCAAGCCTATCTTTGTTAGGATCAAGCAGATTTATTTCATTATCCAGGCAGTCTGCTGGAAAGGCCACAAGCCTGATTAACCTCAGCCCTTTGCCTATCTTTCTTCTAGACATACTTATTTATTGTCCTCACATAAGATCTTATTCAAACCCGTTGGCAGAGACAGCCTGACCTCACCAACTAGCGTCAGCCCTCTGGTAAAAATCTTTGCACTGATCTGGACCAAATTATGCAAAATGAATAGGAAGAACTTTTTTGAGAGAGAGAAACAATTCCTAATGAAGACTTTTCAGAGAGTAATCATTTCCCCTTGTCTTCCAACATCAGAGTGCAATCTGCGTGTGGTGTTGCTGTAGCGATCTTGCAGCGATCGGTTAGTGACTTTGAAGCCCCCCCCCCCTTCCCACCATAGTATGTGGCTTGGCACACTTACCCGGGAGTAAGTCCCATTCAACTCAGTGGGGCTGCTTACTTCTGAGTAGACATGCATAGGATTGCACTATAGTTTTTTTGTTCCTTACGTGGTATCTCCAAAACTGCTTCCCTAACCCAAACCTATTGTGAAACATTTTGGTTCCCACTTGCCACTATCATTACAGTCTCTCTCTCCACTCCAACATCCACACAGCCCCCAGCTGTGCATTTCAACTCAGTCTTGGTTTCCCTCTTCTCAGTAGTCCACCCCACCCCCACCATACCTTCCTTGCTATTCTAGTTTTGCCCAGGATCCCTAGGGTCCCATAAACTGCTTTTGTTGCTATCACCTCTTCCCCTTTCTACCCCATTCCTCTCATCTTAGGCCCAGTCATTTTCAGTTTGTGGCTGGGGCAAACCAGATGTTACATGGGAGAGCCATGATTAGAATGTCT
Source organism: Plestiodon gilberti rubricaudatus (assembly GCA_026170595.1). NCBI lineage: Eukaryota > Metazoa > Chordata > Lepidosauria > Squamata > Scincidae > Plestiodon > Plestiodon gilberti. The sequence continues at coordinate 117,379,658 of JANXHW010000005.1, forward strand.
CACATTTGTTCCATTCTTAAACAGCAGCACAGGAGGGGGGGTACATAGCAAGATTTAAAACAGCTCCCCAAAGTTGCTAGAAGTTGCAGTGGAAAATTGTGCCCATAGGTTTTCCCAAATGTGGCTAATAGCCGATTGGGGAGGATGGTTTGCGGTGGCAGGGGAAAGGCTTAGACTTTCTTTCCCTTGTATCATGGCCCCAATCCAAATTACCCCCATGGCCACTTTTAAGAAAATAAAACAACTGTGGGTAGTTCCAGTCATTAAACTCTTGTGTAATGTCTTGTTTGGTTCTGGGAGAAGAGAGGACATAGAGAACCCTGTTGTTATAAGGGCTTCTTTCTTAATTTCCCAAAAATTCCCTCATTGAAGGTGATCTACACTCATGATCTACACAAGGATGAATAATATAACGAAGAGTTAATGTGTAGCCTGGGTGTGGTTGTGTGCATTTATCCTGGTCTACAAGTGGGCTGTGGGACATTCCAGATTCAGGGTTCACCTCCAATCCCAACTTTCAACATGCATGCCACCCACTTTGTCTTTTAAGAAGCCACTTTTCCTATCTTCTTAATAGACAGGCTCCTTCTCTGTCACTTGGTCCCTCCATTTTCCACATTCACTCTTCCTTTCTCAGTCTCTGTGAACCCATCACTCTACCTCCTTGTAGATGAACTTCTCTGCCCAATTTCATCCTTCCAGAGAGACCTCCAACTGCAGGTGGATTTTCCAGTCATGCTCTCTCCGCGCTACTCTCACATAAGCATATTGTCTTATAATTAATAATGATAATTACATTGTCATATAATTAATATACTTCCTAACTGGAGGCGAGAGCTTAGCTAGGCCCAGGCCTTGCCTCTGCCAAAGCCTCATCAGGAAATCTCATGAGATTTCAGTGTCTTACAAAAGACCACTTGCAACAGTCTCTTCAAGGGCCACATCTGGTTGTATTCCTGGGGAATAAGGAGGGTCAGTCTCCAATATTCCCAGAATTCCAACTCAAGAGGACTGCTTGTAAATGTTGTTGTCTGAACTCTGACCAGCACATCTTTACATTTTTCTTTGCCATGCCTCACAAAGCAGAGTGCTTTTAATTTAAAAAAAGTTTAAGAGGCAGAAAATGCTGCCCCACTTAGACCAAAGAGCCACTCAGTTAAGGGTTACTACCTGCTAGTTGAAAAATCAGCAGAACACATGAGTCTCAGAACACCCAAATCTTGATACTGGAATCTAATCTAAATAAAGACAAATTTAAGCCAAAGGAAGCCCTGGTGACAGAAACATCAAGCTGACTTTGGCATGGAGGAAAAGAAGACACCCAAAATGGATCCCAGTCAGGGCCAACTGAAGTGGTCACCTCAGGCAGCAGACTGCTGGTGTGTGTGTGTGTGTGTGTGTGTGTGTGTGCGTGCGTGCGTGCGTGCGTGCGTGCGCACACACACATACACACACACACATTTCTTTCCACATACATGCCTTCGCTGCTCCTCCTCTTCCTCACTCCCTGAAGAGGGGAGGAAGAGGGGGGAAAAGAAGAGGGGACAGAGAGCGAGAAGAAATGTGGATCCTGATTTCAGCACAGATGTTCCCCACCCCCATCTCCTAGATGAGTTCAAGATGCAGTATCTTAGACTATGTGGATACGGATGCTGTGATGTTTTAAATGGTTCTCTCCCCTCTGCTGGTGGTAAGTAAATCATAGTTAAGCAGAACGGTATTCATTTATTCTCTCTACAGGGCGCAGATGATGGTGTCAAGATGAAGGTGTCCCAAATCAGATTTCAGGAGAGTGACTACAAACACTGGAAATTAAATTTTAGCAGTAATTACCGGAGAGGTCTGTGCGAGAGGCAAGAATCCCATTTCACTACTCCCTAGGGAAAGAGGTGCATCAAAGCTCAATGAAGGCAGCAAGAAATAATGAAACAAACAAACCTTTGTCAGCCCCGTGGGCTGCATGGTGTTGTCTCCAAATGTGCAAAGGTCTCCCAAACCTGGAATCTCCCCGAGATGTTCTTCAAGTCAGATTAGCAGTGGAATTATTCTGTTTAATTATGTGTACCACATGCACCCTCTAGCTATGTGGGAAAGGGGGGGAGTAGTGAGAGGCTGTTCCATTATCATTCTGTTCCAGTTCTGCACGCTTACCAAAGTTTTTATTCCTGCTGTTTTACCTGTTTTTTATTCTCTGCTGTTTTTATTGTTGTGTGGCTGTGTTTTTTCAATTAACTGTCCCTTGTTTGCTTTCACTTATTCTATTTTTGTTGTTGTGTTTGGTGTTTATGTTTTGCCAGGCACCTTGAGGCATTACAATAATACTATTCCAGTATTTTAATAATGGAAAGACAGGATTTAAAGGTCCATAATAAATAAATCATACATATGCATGAGAAGACTGTGGTCCTCATGCCCAGCTTGTGGACTTCCTCCCAGAAGCAAATGGTTGGCCACTGTGGAAAGGAAGCAGGATGCGGAATCCGATGCACCATGGAGCTGGTCCCACAGGGCTCTTCTTGTGTTTATTTGTGTGGTCCTACCTGTGTGTGACTAGAGGCAAAGGATTCTGTATGATGCGTGGAGCCCTAGAACACAGTCTAATATAAGTAGGGCTGTGTATAGATTTGTCATCTGCTCTGCCAGGATCAGGACAAATCTATGACCTCACCAGTATGGAAATTAAGCAGATGCACATACTGTATATCTTTGCTTGCTGTGTGTGTGTCTATCCACAGACCTACCTGGGGGGCTGGAAAGGGCTCAGGGTGAGGCCAGCAGCTGGGAAGCTCGCAAGCTCCTTACAGTGTATTTTCCCCCCTCTATGGAGAGGGGCACAGAACTATGAGGGCACTGAAGTCCCACATCCCCTGACCACTAGACGCTCTACCCAGCCCCACTGTGGCTACTGAGATTTTAATGTCATGAGAACTAGATGATTGCCTTTAAAATAATAAAAAAAACATGGACAAGGGATTCACTGGACAAGGAATTCTATAGTCAACAGACTACAATTCACAGTTCTGAGCAACATATGATCTGAGCAATGCTTTTTCTACCCCACGTGTCCTTTAATTTATATTTGATCTCGATTCTTCTGAACTTTCATATAGTATTCTATACTCTGGGGCATTCAGAGTATGAACCAAGCCCAGTGAATGTTAAAAAAAGATGTTGTCATCTGACAGCCTGCAATAGATTATAACCGGTAGCCCAAAGGTCAGACATTCATATCCCATACAATCCTCCTGAGCCATTTAATCCCCAAAGAAGGAAGGGCTTTCTCTTGGATAATGGAAGGGCTTTGCCAAAGTCAGAAAATAGCTTAAAGAATAGCTCTGAGGATATGAGGAGGGATGATGGAGGATGAGGATGAAACACAAGGCCCATCTGAGAAGGCAGGGCCTAAGAACCGAGCTGCACCATCCACAGGCATCATCTGAGGGCTAATATGGTAAGAAACTGGGTGAAGAAGCCAGGAATAGATCGGGGTGGGCAGAAGATAGAATGGGGTCTACTGGTAGCCCGCCAGGTGATTTGAGGGGAACGATAGCAACAGCAAAAAGCCCCCCTCATTTTTCTGTGGAAAGACTTTGAGCTCAGTCCTGGGTCTGAAAATAAACTCCTGGGTTGGTGTTATTGTTCCCCCACACACACCTGGTTCCTTAATTCTAAGAGGGTCTGCCATCCTGAGTCACTATTTTGCACCTGGCAGTTGCGTGCTAGCACCGCAGGGTCATGTGGGGGGGGGGATGATGCGTTTTGCATCATTGCCCCACCCCCTTTGCTCCCGGAAGGATTCATTTGACACCTTCTAAGAACCAGGGAAGGTGGGAGGGCCCAAAAAACCGCCCCAATTTCGGCAGGTTTCAGCTCCGCGACTGCAAACAAGCAGCCACAGAGCCCAAAAAACCTGCCGCGGCTCCTCCTCATGAGGAGACAATGGTTGTCACTCAGGGGCATTAGCTCCCCCCAACACTGCTATAGTGACACCACTGGCACCTGGCTCTGATTGGTAGATCTCAGAGTTCTACTAACCCCCCTCTCCCACAAGTAGATCCTGGAATCCCAAAGTCAATCCACCCCTGCCCCAGAGCACATTTCACTTCAGCCATCAACTCACACTCTCAACAGCAGCCCTTCCACAATATGGGGGCAACGTTACTAATCTACCTTTGTTGTAGCACTGTTGCAAAAATTAGTGACAGCCCAATCCAATCTAATTTCCCACCACTGCCTGCTGCATCCTGCAAGGGGGGGGGAAGTCTCCTCTGGGTAACGCAACATTTGTACCCTTCCCCGGGGGCAAGCCTCCAATGCTGTGATGGATCCCAAAAGGACCCAGGAAGGCAGATCAAAGCCGAGAAGGTGGATAGGATTATCAGCAGTGCTGCTGCCACTGATACCATCTCCTTCTCAGCCTCGATACACTGCCCTGGTCTCCACCACCTCATTCCTCCCCCTCCGCTCCACACAAGCTGAAGCTGGGCAAAAGCACTCCTGGCCACAACCACTACCTGTGTAACAAAGAAGCAAAGCTGGCTCCAGGAACACACCCAAGCTGCAAACGTCATCCTTCAAGGGGAGCGCAACATCCCAGAACAGGCTGTAAATTCATCCCCGAATCCTCTTTCTTACTTATCAATAGCACTGCATCCTTCCTAGCTCTGTTTGGTCTCTTGTTTTGGTTTACTATCTGCTGAATTGCATAACTGCTGCTTTTTAATCTAATATATTTGCTTACATCCTATTTGCTGTATTTTTTTTCTAATAATTGTATTTTTATGACTTTTTTTTAGGATGTTTGGTAATAGCTGACTTGGGAGCCATTTGGCAGAAAAGTAGTATTCAAATTTCTACATAAATAAATAAGATGCATTCTTTCTACAACTAAGCCAAAATTCCCTCCTCCTTCAGCACCCCATTTGCACGTGGTTACATTTTGCCAGCACTGGCAATTTTCAGGGGGTAGCCAAAGGGGCAGCCTCACTGCTAACAGCTTGGGACTCCCTGGAGAGTGTTGTCACCACCTCCATGAAACAGGCAGTGGAAAAAAAGTAAGCTGGGGTGGCTGGTGTTGGCCCCCACATTCACCTTCCCAATGCCCAGCCCCAAAAATACTGAGGAAAATTTCTCTTCAGAGAAATTTTAGCTCAGCCCTCTAATCTAATTCTGACTGCAAGCAGGAGCAAATACTTGATTTCCTTATATAAAAAACAATACCTCCCTGCACATACAAAAGTAGCCCCTCAGAGGAGTGGCTAGCCTAGACCAGGGATGTGGATCAGGTCTCTGAATCCAAGTCTCAAGTCAAGTCCCAAGTCTTTGCTGCCAAGTCCTGAGTCTTTGGTTGTGAGTCCCTATCTATTTAATGTGGAAAGTGGGTTTAAACTTGAATAAAATTGGACTTGTCGTAAAAGGCTCCAAGTCGCGAGTCGAGTCTTTGAGTCTTTTACAATTGCCGAGTCAAGTCATTGACGCGACTTGAGTCCGACTCAAGTCCGAGTCAATAGACTCAAGTCTACATCACTGGCCTAGACCCATTTGCCTTAACATATACATATAGATATACTGTATATTTTTACTATCAAGAGCATTCCAAAATTTGAATCCCTCTCCCATTATGGTTTACCTATGGTGTACCACACTGGTACAGTCCAGCAAGAAATTCATCACCTGAATCTGTTGATAGTGTGTTTCCCCTCGCAGGTAGCACTTGAGACACTGCTGAGGTGAAAGGGCAGTGTTTTGCACCAGTGAGGCGTGCGCTCGTCACAAAGCAAAGGTCTGCAAAAAAAGCTCTTACCTGTCTGATTGTCCCCTTCGTAGTGAAGAAAAAGTACAGCATGTACCCTGGGATCAAGGTCATAGAGGACAGGGCCATGAGCCAGCCAATACCTTGACCCCACGCTGGGTAAACGTATTTCCCCAGGCTCAGGGGTGTCATTTCGACCACACTGAAGAAGAAAACCCCCTGGACAGAAAGAGAAAAAAGTATCCGCGTTACTGAATTGATATTGCTTGGTGCTATAGTACCTTGTAGCGGTAGAATGGCAGCCCAGCATCAGCATGGACAAAAGCAGGTTTATTTACAGCTGAGCTGAAAGTTCTTCACAGATGGGGGGGATTTGGGGGGAGGAACTGCCACCGATTTACCTAATCTCATTGCCACTTCCTGTTTCATGGTGGTGACACTACTCCTGGTGGAAGCATTGGTGGTGGTTCTGCTGCCAGCTGGTGGCTGCCGTCTTTTTGAACCACACTACCTGATGACATAACGTCATTCCAAGGGGAATTGTGGGCAAAAACATGGTGGTGAGGTCAATGTTCATACCGTGATAAAAAGATATTAACTCTTCATCTCAAATCTCTCTACATGCTTTCTCCACTGCCATCACTCAGCTAGTCACATAACAGCCACGACCCTCAAGTCTTCTTCCACTGTGGCATTTGCCACTCATTATTAGACAAATTTATGGAGGATAGATTTATCAGGGGCTAGTAGACTTGATAATAAAAAATGGAATTCCTGTATTCAGAGGCAGGATACTGTGGGTCACTGGGAACTGCTGAGATACAACAAAGGGCTGGCTATCTCTATCGTATACAAGTCGGACCTTTTTATCCACGGTTTTTTATCCACGGATTTGACTCAACACGGATGGCAAAACTGTGGAAGAGGGAGTCCAACTGCACTACATTACCTCTTTTTTCAGCGTTGTCTGGGGCCTGACAGCCACTTCCAGCCTCCTATGCGTGTCCAAACCGCTGAAAAATGCAACTGGGAGTCTCTGGCGCCATTTACAGGTTGCTTCCAGTAGTGGTTTTTGTTTTTTCAGTCAGTTTAAACAAACTCAGGAGGAGGGAAGTGGCGAAGATGCTGGGAAAAAGGTAATGTGGTACCGCTCCCGACCCCCCCCCCCCCGGATTTCATATAACACTGATTTTCTTATCCACTGTGGTTCCAGGAACAGAACCCCAGCGGATAAAACAGTCTGACTGTACTTGTGAGCTTCACAGTGACCTCTGGGCAGCAGTTCTTACAGATAAACTATAGTTTTGGAGACAGACTGCTGAACTCAGTACACCTTTGGTTTCATATAGCAAAGCAATTTTTAGGTTTGGACGTCCTTAAATTCTTACCAAGCAGACAAGGGGAGTGAAGATGGTCCAGCAGATCTTCCACCAGCCACAAGGCTTATAACCAATCATTTCTTCAATGTTATCATAAAATCTATTCACACCTGAAATGAGAAATATCTATTAACAGGATACAGACCATCTGCACTGGTATCTGACCTTTCCCCCACTGGTCAGGAATAGACATCAGGAATCTGGAGTATAAAGGAGAAGTATTAAAGAAAGTGAGAAAAAGCATAACACAAAAGGCACTGGTCCATTTGCATGATATATTGGGAAAGCTCTTGGTTGGATACCAGGCAAAACCTTTCTCAAGTCCCTGGTCTCATCACCATCCATTGTAGGAAACAGAAGGAAATTGCTTCTACTTTGGGGCTTGGTTAAAAGTCATTTTATATGCAACAGGAGTTAAATGCGTACACCTGTGCGCTAGGAGGAAATTGGTTTTTTAACTTCAAGAGGAGCAAAAATGAAGGACCAACACAAAGTACTGTGAGAACTCAATTCCATGAATGCTACTATTTGCTAAGAAGCAAAGAAGATTTGTACTTACCGTAACACCAGGAAATGGAGATGGTCTCAAAGAAGACAAGAAAGAGGAGGCACATGCCACTGGCTGAGTAATAATCAAACAGCTTGAAAACATAGATTCCACCCTGAGGGGACACAATGCAGAACCTTACTATAAGTAGGGAACAATAAGTTGAATGAAGATACAAAATTCTAAGAAAAGAGAGTTCTGCATGGAGTGCCCTGAAATACTGTCTCATGAGCAGATTGACAGTGGGCATATACAGTACATACCCTACCAAATTGCATTGGTTTTATGGCAGTTAATTGTCATGGCTGCCCACAAAGACTCTTGGAGCTGTAATTTGATCAGGGTGATGAGAATAGTGTTGCCAAGTCCACTGGCCAGGAAGAAATCAATCTGAATGGCTCCTGTCAGGTTAACAGAGGTGTGATATGCAGAAACCAACAGGAGAAGCATTACATGGCATGGAACTGAACGTGCTAATGGCTAGAGATCAAGCTGCTGTTCAAGGGTCGGCTACAGGAACCAGTTCAAGGGTTGGCATGCAATCCTACCTAAAAATACTGTCTTAGACCCCTAGCCTATGTGGTTTGTATTGAATTATTATGGCCAATCTCACTGCAAATTTAACAATTGAAACTTTAGGAGTTGGAAAAAAAAATAATCTGCTAGTTCTTGGGCTGAAATCCTATGCTCAGTTGCGCTAATGAAATCCCAGAACAGTCAACGGGATTTAAGCAGTGTACGTATGTGCAGGTTTTCAGACTTTGTGGTTGCTGTTTTTATTTGACCTTGGGGCTTTCCATCAGGACATGATGATACTTGTGCCATCTGGATATCAGTTTGAGTCCCCATATAAAAAGCTGTTTTTGAATTCCCCCCTCTAAAGAGGAAAAGCTGAATTTGAATCATATTCAAACAACGTCACATGTCCCATTTCATGTCCCATTTCACCCAGGTGAAAATTTCACACATACCCATTACTTCAGGGAAGGGAAACTGTGTGCAGCGCATCTACACATGATGAGCGGTATAGATAGTGTCTTCTGCCATGTGCACATGGATTGCATGAATCTATTGCTGACTTATCAACATTCAACCTTCCCTCTATACTTATTTTAATATCCTTTAGGTGAGACAGTGTGAGTGGATCACTAAGAACTTGGGAGAACAATTCAGATTTAGAAAATGGAACGGAGTCTATGGTCATGGTGACATTTGATGAAAAGACTACATTGATAGATAAATGATAGTAGTCAACAGAAATTTGATTGTTGCAATCTCATCAAATGTTTCCAAGGTTACCTTTAATAGCAATCCAAAAGAAAGGTTTTATAAGCTCTTATTTAGGTAGTAACTGACTAAAACTAAATTACATCTATCCAGTGAACAATGATATGTGTTGGAGGTGACTGAAAAACAGGGCAGACCAGTTGCATATCTACTGAACTTGTTCTAAAATAGATCCCTTTTGGACTGCAGTCTTGGATTCTGTTGATATGACTTGATACATCTTTCCCCTAGATCTATCAAAATGCCCTTTAGGTGTGTAAAATCGATCATACCCCCAGATTATTTCAAGATGATTGTACATCTATTAACGATAGCCAGGCTTGATTATTAGCAGCAGGTAGAAGAATGTAGATCTCACCACCTTACTAATGTCTTCAGTTAATATCTAGGGCATGAATACCTAATCAAATTGAGCAACTTTAGTCTCAGAAGGAAGACGAGATGACAATTTTGTGCAAAAATAAAATAAAAATGGAGTCTCTTTATTCTATTTTGAAATGACAAAGTACAAGATTTGCACCATTGATTATGATTTATAGAAAAGAGTATACAGGTGGGCCCCCATATCCGCTGGGGATATGTTCCAGGCCCCTCCGTGGACACTTGAAACCGTGGATAAGAGAGAACACCCCCTCCATGGTTTCCTGAGGGCCCCCCACCCTGCCTCCCCTGCAGGCAGGCATGCTTCCCCCCCCAGCTCTTATTTTTCTTTACGAAACGAAGCTTACTGGGAAAAAAGTAAAAACCTGGGGGGGTCCCCACGATCCATGGATAACTGAAACCATGGATAGCGAATCAGTGGATATATGGGGGCCCACCTGTACACTGTTCAGGTTTACCTGGGTGATGTTGGAGAATCCAATGAGATAAGAGATTAAACACACCACAGCAATGAAGATTTTCTTCCTTGTTCTCAGCAAATGTGGATATTCATCCATCAGGGCTGTGATGAAGCCTTCAACGGTGCAAAACTTTAGGAGGAAACGAACAGAAATATATCAGCAGCGTCCATATTTGACTGCTACTCCCTTTTACTCACACCTCCTAGAATAAGGCTTCCCTAGCTTCTGCCTTCATCACATCCATAAAATGTCTTGGTTCCAGCGGAATACCAGTCATAGAAGAACAAGCCTTAAAGGAACCCTGGGCTAATGTGTGCTCCCTCTTGCAAATGGCGATGTCCTCGCTCCTTTCCCAATTCAAGGCCCCTTTATGCACATCAACAAACTATAGCTTGTGCTTGCTCTGCAAACTATGATTGAAAACCAGGGTTAATTAAATGACAACTACTACAATACTTGATAACATCGACAACCATCCGAGGGTGAACTGCGGTAAACCGTGAAGCTTGAAAGTGCAGAGCACAAGCCAGAAGGAGGGCTGCACTCGGAAGGGAAACATCTTGAGTATGGAAGGTTCTATACAGTACAGTGAAACCTTGGATTGCGAGTAACTTGGTTTGCGAGTGCTTTGCAAGACAAGCAAAATTGTTTTCTAAATTTTGACTTGATAAACGAGCAATGCCTTGCAATATGAGTACATTGTGTTCTCCAAGATATCTCTCTGTGTGTTTGCAGAGTAACAATAGCATCTCCTGGGCAACAAACTGTCCTCATTAACTGCTCATTAACACTTTATTCTCCCTCTGCTAGAGGCTCCATTTGTGCAGAATAGCAGCTCAGGCTTTGCTTTGCAACTTCTGTCTTGTAGACCTCATTAACAAGCTGTTTTTCCCCCTCCTCCATCTGCCTCTAGCAAAGACATTTACTCTGCAGAACAAGGCTCAGGTTTTGCATATCAGATGTTGCAAAGTGAGCTACAGTTTGCAAGAGCAAAGGAGTACTCTGCAGGGCAGCTTCTTAATTAGCTGAGCCCAGGAGATAATGCAGACACACACAAAGATCTCTTGCAGAATAACGAATCATCTGAGTTTCCATTATTTCTTATGGGAAAATTTGCTTTGATATACGAGTGCTTTGGATTACAAGCACATTTCTGGAACCAATTATGCTCACAATCCAAGGTTCCACTGTATATGAATAGAACAATATTGTAAAGACTCTTATCGGGTCTGGGATAGCCTGCCTGTGTAAACCGCCTTGAATAAATCTGATGAGAAATCTGATGATGAGAAAGGCGGTATATAAATACAGATAAATAAATAAATAAATAACTCATAGCTATGATGAATAGACTCCATTGAAAAACATTGTATTCAAGGTGCTAAGAGGAGCCCTGCTAGATCAAGCCAAGAGGTCCATCTAGTCCAGCATCCTGCTTCCCACAGTAGCCAACCAAATGCTTCCCAGAAGCAGCGCTTAAAGCCAATAGCAGTTTCTCCCTGTGGCCTCTAAAACGAGAGATTTCATACAGCCATCAAGGCTGGCAGCCACAGATAGATGGATCCTCCAGGCATTTATCTAATCATCTTTTAAAGCCGTCAGCTATGCTCTATGAGAATTCTTGTTTGACGTTGGATGATTCATTCACACATGTAAATCATCAGTTGATGCTGCAGCCAGCAGGCCGTGAACATGCACAGGCCAAATCCTTATTATCTTTAAATAATTTGTATCCCACTCTCCAGCTGGCAAGACTCTCAGAACTTTTACTGAGTTTGAAATCCACAGAGAATATAGCATTATAATAACAGTGAAATCCACTGTAGACTTCTGGCACCGGAGCGAGGGCTCCGGCGCCGGAAGGTGTCGCAAACATGTTGCGCCTCCTTTGGAGTAAGGGAGACTGGTGCAAGGCCAGCTTCCCTCAGTCCGGCACCAGACCGAGCATGCGGCTGGTGGCAGAAGGTAAGTCTCTGTCGCTGGCGCATGGGCGGTCCGGCTGGCAAGGGAGGGGGGCCATTGGCTGAGCCAGCCCGGGAGGGGGGCGGGGATGGCGTCAGCCATATCCCCATCCCTGCCAGGCAAGCTCGGCCATTACACAGCCTCCTCCAACTTCCACCAGCTATTTAGCTCGCGGAAATCCAAGGAGGCCAATAGGGCTGGCCCCGGTTTACACCCGGGGAAGGGGACAAACGTCCCCTTCCCCGAGTAGACCTCCGGACTGCCGCATGGTGGTCTGGACGTCCAGATCCTTACGCAAGATTTGGCAGTTTGCTTTTGTGTTTGTTATTTGCATTTGTTGAACCAATAATTATTCAATGGTTGGTGGTTTCCCTCACTGTTTGATCTTTGAGTCTTCTGTCAGGAGAAGAGTCCCCAATTCTTCATCCAGAAGGTAAGGCATACCCTAATATATACAATACTGTGTGGCTGAAGCTCTCTTGTACACCATAGCCCTGTGGAGCACTTTGCTGTGCATGCTTATTAAGGACCAACACTAAAAGTAATTTTAGAAGTGTTGGTAAGAGAGCTGTCACTTTAAAAGTATCTGCCAGCCACCTTGGGGAACAAAACAGCACTCGAGTACATCATATAAAATGAACGCTTTTTTTTTTTTTAAAGGCATTTAGAGGCTTGAAAAAGAGTAATGAACACAAGACTTGTTCAGTAGCACTTGCATCATTCTTAAAAAGGTCTCTAATTTATGAACCAGGTCAAATTCAGCTACGGTTGCTTCTCCTGTGAATAATAAATTATAAAAACCCAATGCAAGGAAGTAAATGGAATATTATGGTAAGGTAAAGGGGTGCATTTTTTCCTCTTAAAAAGCTGGGATGCAATATATTACGAACAAATCAATTAGTCATGGCTGCAGTAAGTACTGGTTTATATGTGCAGAAAAAGCATTCAGTGCATTTTTTTCTTGGAGTGTACCAACCAAAACTACAGGTGGTAGATTGCATCTTTGTATTCCTTCTCTGTACTTCTAAAACAAATGTCAGGGAGAAGGATTCTAGCTTTCCCCATTTGCTGATTTTCTGTGTTCAAGAAGGTTTTTGTCCACACAGAGCATTAAAAAATGTGATTTCCACCTCCCCCTTGCACCTGTGGTATGAATGATCTAGTCCTGGAAAAACTGTATCACGTGATTTAGCTGCATATTTAGAATGGCTCTGAAATGTGGTGGTATGCACCATTATATTTCTCAAAATTTGCTGGTTTCTTCTTTATGGCTCATTTATCAACAATTTATACGGGATCAGGTTCCTCATGAAGCCCATGGGAGCTTCCCTCCAGGAAAGAAAAGCAGATAAGGGGGCCACCCAAATTTGAATTGGAACCATAGCGTGCTCAAAGGGTTAAAGCCTCCTCCCACCCCAGGCTATGGCCTCCATCTAGATTATTATTAATAATAATAATAACAATAATAATAGATCACACACACCCAACTTTATTAACGAAAGCCCCATCTAAGCACATAAAGGCTGAACTACACATTTAAAGTAACATGCTGTTTGGCCCTGGCCCTAAACCCAGGTAAATGGGAATGAGCAGCTGAGGCTTATAATAAGAAAGGACAGCACTTCCAAAGATTCTGTGGTTGATGACCTTAGGTGTTAACTTGTACAGGAGGAGGAAATGGCCACGTTTCATGATAAATGGGGAAGGATCCTCGAGATTCGGTTGGATGTATTTTGGGACTCCTATTGCCTATCCCTCCAAAATCAGCACAGGGGGTTGTTAGGTGGAAGGAAGGAACATAATAGTGTACAGCATATTTCAGTAAAACTTGCGACTTTAGAGAACAGCAATGCAATACTGAACAATGCCTAGTCAGAAGTAAATACAGGTGGGCCCCCATATCCACTGATTCGCTATCCATGGTTTCAGTTATCCACAGATCGTGGGGACCCCCCCCCCCCAGGCTTTTACTTTTTTCCCAGTAAGCTTTGTTTCTTCCTTAAACAAACAGGAGAAGCAGCTTCTGGCTGCTTATTACAGGCAAGTAGAATGAGACTAAGTACTAGAGAGGCTCTGCAAGGTTAACCTTGCAGAGCCTCTCTAGGACTTAGTCTCGTTCTACTTGCCTGCAATGGAGTCTGCTTCTCTGTTTGTTTTAAGGACGAAACGAAGCTTGCTGAAAAAAAAAAAGAGCTGGGGGAGCAAGCATGCCTGCCTGCAAGGGAGGCAGAGTGGGGGGGGGGCCCTCAGGAAACCATGGAGGGGGTGTTCGCTCTTATCCACGGTTTCAAGTATCCACGGAGGGGCCTGAAACATATCCCCAGCGGATATGGGGGCCCACCTGTATTGTATTCAGTGGGGCCTACTTTCAGGTGAGTGTGCATCGGATTGCACTGCTTTGCAAGTAAGCAAGCAGAAGGTCTTTGGTTCTTCTTGTCTCCCATTCATGTTCTCATGGATTGCCTACAAAATACCTTACCTGGCTGTCAAGGCCAAGCATCATTAACATCGAAAAGAAGAGGATTGACCAGAGAGGGGACATGGGTAGCTGCGTGACGACCTGTGGATAAGCGAGGAAAGCCAATCCTGGACCTGAAGCCATCAAAATACATAGAACAGTTACATTTTGACTTTGTAACCAGCTTGTTAGGTATGGCATGACAATGTTACTTATGACATGTGACATGCTGGGGTAGGGACCATGCTGGGGTTGGGAACAAAGCTCATGGTAGACCAGCTGTTTCCCTTACTTTTACACAAATAATTCAGCAGCATAAGTAGAAAATGAAATCTCTTGTAGATACTCTTGTATTGTGGGTCTTGGGACAACACTCCCTTTTCTTTTAACCACCCTCAATTAGAATATATGAATATTGTATAATAATGATGGGAAAATACCATTTTTTCCCCCAATACTAATCACGACACAGGATTTTAATGGGTTTTAAAAACTTTGGCCACGTTTCTCAATGGCTGGACATTGCACAGGTAGTGTCTCCTTACCTGAGGATGCCAACTCAGAGATCGACTTCTTGGTGATGTGAGCCATGAAGCCAACAATAGAGAAAATAACAAATCCTGCAAATATGCTTGTGCTGGAATTTATGCCACAGACTATGATGGAATCTCTGGAAAAGAGAAATGGAAGGGAGCAAACGTGAAAGTCTCCCACCTTTCCTGCCCCACCTGACAGCCAGAAGAGTATGTATGACAAAAAGTAGAAGGTGTGTATTCAGGAAACACGAACGGTGAAAGCCTAGGCTCAGAAGTAAGCCCCACTGTTCACTCCCAGGTAAGTGTGCATAGGATTGCAGCCTAAACCAATTAATGACAGATTACCAGCACAATCCTGTGTAATCTTGCACCGGTGTAACAGCAGATGCACGATTACACAGGATTGTGCTGTACCACTAAGAATCAGGATGAGCAATGAATTATGTTTACCATCTATGTGGCATGTTCTAATAGCAAACGTGCATACAGAGAGGTGTTTCTAGATTACAGGGGTAATCAGATGGCTGGATCTATAAAATTCTTCTATGAGCTTTAAGATGGCGATGGCCCATGGTGTGGATGAGTGAAGGATGAATGAATGTGGGGGGAAATGTGGATGAATGAAGGGAATAAAAGAGCATGGTAAGCTTGTCCAATTTAAATGTTCTTACAGTGGCCTGATTGAGGTTTCCCCATGACTGGATTGAGAGGCTTAAATATAGCTTGAGGTTTATATGCAAGGCCAAGGTTTCTAGTTAATGGATGAAGGTTTTCCTTGTGAATGTTTAAACTGTTTTTGACCCTCTCCTGGGCTTCATCTTCTCTATGAATAAGCAAAGGGCAGTGAAAACCATTTCTGAAGGAACATCAGATGCTAAGTGACCCTGAGAATGAGTCTTTTTGCAACAGAAAGAGTTTGCCAAGAATAATCTTAAAGGATTTGGAAGCAATCAGAGAAATTGTTGGAAGACCTCTGAATGTGAACCAAGAATACTACATATTAGCGATAATAAATGCAAAAGCACTTGCTTTTGTGGGCAGTTTCTTAGACAGCATTTTAATGCCTGTGTTGGGCAATATGTGTGCCCCAGAAGTGAACACTGATAGGATAAATCTTGGTATCTGTCCTTTTCTTGGAATGATGATATGGCTAGGATTTGATTTGAGTCTCTATTCTGACAAGATGGAATCCTTCTCTTTCTGCAGTTCTCTGACTTACAAGTTGTCCTTAGGGACAGCTGAGTTTGAGGGTGGCTTTTGCCTCTCCTTAGAGCTAAGATCCAGCTTTGGACAGAGACTTGTACTCTTAGAGCTCTGCAACCAATGGAAATATGGACACTAATATCCCCACAGGGTAGATAGCTTTTTAGATTGTTGCTTTTAACATCTTGAATTCTAAGCAGCCTGATTTCCTAAGGCTGACGTCCCAATCCTAACTGGGTCTTGCACCGCTGGAACACTCGTTCCATTGGCGTAAGGCCCTCTATGGCTGTCACAAAAGGCAACAAGCCATTCGGTGCAACCTGGGTCCACATGGACCTGCACCAGCTATAGACCTGGTGCATGTCTGAGTAGACCTGGCAGGCCGGTGCCAGTTTACCCCAGGGCATGGGAACAAATGTTCCCTTATTCCGAGGAGGCCTCTAGATGCCAAAACTCCCCTGCGGGATTCAGTTGGCGCTGGTGCATCGCCGCATGGGGAGTTAAGTTGGATTGCGCTCTAAATCTATTATCAAACTTCTATCTTACAGCCCAATCCTGCATAGGATGCACTGACTGGCCTAAACAGCCAGCCGATGCATCCTATGCAGGATGCATCCTGCGCCGCCGGAGCACACCTCAGGGGAAAAGTGTCAGCTCCAGCAGCCCCAATGGGCCTCCTCAGATGTGTGCCAGGTATTTTGCTGCCGCACATCCAGGGAGCCCATGTAAGGCCGGCTAAGCCCGGGAAGGGGGTTAGGATATTGGCAGAGCATGCCGCCGATATCTCCACCTCCCTCCCTGGCCTGGCTAGCCAATCGCCTCCTCCCCCGCCAACCTGGCCCGCCTTCCGCATGCCCTCCCACCGCAGGTCTTACTTGTGTCCAGCGGCGTGGGTATTGGCAGGTGGTAGAGTGAGCGGCGCTGGTGCCGCTTACTCCCAAGGTGCCGTGAAACTGCTTTACAGCTCTTTTGTGACACCCTAGGCCTTGCTCCGCTGGCTTGAAGTTGTGCAGGATTGCGCAGTTAGACTAAAATCCTATAACTACTTTCCTGGGAGTGCACTGCATTGAATTCAATGGGTACGGCCATAAGGTACGTTTCTGGCACCCTGGGATTAAGTGGCGGTGGCGCAGATGACAGCACCATTTACTCTGCTGCCGTCCTGGACCCGCACCGGCTGATGCAGGTGAGTGCTGCACCGGATTGGTGTGGTGCTGGGTCATGCAGAGGGTGGGGAAGGGTTGCGAGGGATGGGGCCACTGGCCGGCCTGGGCTGGGAGGGAGCAGGGATATCGGCTCTGAGTTGCGCTGATATCCTGAGCCCCGCCGCATCCTCGACCGGCCTTACATGGCCTCCTCGGAAGCGCGACAGCTTCAGAGCAGGAGAACCCGGGCCATGCTGCTGCAAGCTGCAATGTACACAGGATGCAGCAGCCGGCCACTTAGGATTACAGGATTGCGCTGTCAGTCCCTCCCACCTCAATATGGGGATATAATACTGATCTGCCTTATAAAATTATAATAAGATAATGTTGGCTAAGTGCTTTGAACATTCTAAATTAGTATTACATAAATAAGCATTATTACTATTATTATTGGTGAACATGAAGGTACCTGTAGACATTGTTATGGAAAGTGTTATAGCTTCCCAAGGCAATCAGAGACCCCAGTCCTAGGCCATACGAGAAAAAGATCTGTGTGGCTGCATCCATCCAAACCTGCAAAGGAAGAAGATGCTTTGAAATTTGATATTGGCTGATCACAGTCTGCCAGCTCAGATAATTCCAACGGTTTAGGCTGCTGTCCCACCATCACACATCATTGTGTGAAGCTCCAGTCAGATCTACTCCCATTGCACCTGACAACCACTAAGCTCCGCACATGGAGATGGCAAGCAGGGCTGGTGTTGTCAACATACCTTCCAAGCTTCTCTGGCTGCAAAGGATTTCCCCATTAACCTATCTGTTATGACTGAGGCTCATTATGGCTGGGGTGACTGTATAGCAGTGAAAGCAGAATTTAAAAAGGGGATCTCAGGTCTAAGGTTGGGCAAGTACTATGAGCAAGCAAGCGGGCAACAGACAAGCAGTGCAGAGGACGACCTGGGGACTTCTCAGTGACAAGATATGGGAGCTTTATATCATCAGACGCCAGAATGACCCTCTGGGTTAATCTGATGCATTGGGCCAGGAGGCTTGTGGGCTGTTGTACAGGTATACTAGCTGAGACTGCCTGCTCTGGCCAGCAGCTGTAGTAGCACAAGGTATCACTGATCAGCAGGACTCCCAATTCAAGTCCTGCAGCACCTAGCAGTGGTGATGAAGCAATGAGGGGCTGGAATAGTGTGCACTACTCCATTCTAAGTATGGCAGATCATGCAGCATGAGCTATCTACACCTGTCTGCTGGGACTGCCCCAGTGCTAAGACAGAAGAAAATCCAATTCCTGCATTACATGGAGTCATTTTCCACATTACCTGAGTGGTCTATGGTGCACATGGATGGCACATATACACTTTTAGGAGGAACCACATTGGCAGGGGATGCTGCTGCAGGAAGGTACAGCATTGGTCCCCAAATCCTCTGTGTGATTCCTCAAGACGTGATTCCTGTGTGATGGATCAAGAGAGAGATCTTGGGGTGCTGGTGGACAGGTCGATGAAAGTGTCGACCCAGTGTGCGGCGGCTGTGAAGAAGGCCAATTCCATGCTCGGGATCATTAAAAAAGGGATTGAGAATAAAATGGCCAATATTATTATGCCTTTATACAAATCGATGGTAAGGCCGCATCTGGAGTATTGTGTCCAGTTCTGGTCACCACACCTCAAAAAGGATATAGTTGAATTGGAAAAGGTGCAGAAAAGAGCAACCAGAATGATTCGTGGGCTGGAGCACCTCCCTTATGAGGAAAGGCTACAGCGTCTGGGGCTCTTCAGTCTAGAAAAAAGGCGCCTGAGGGCGGACATGATTGAGACATATAAAATTATGCATGGGATGGAGAGAGTGGATAGAGAGAAATTCTTCTCCCTCTCGCACAACACCAGAACCAGGGGACATGCACTAAAATTGAGTGGAGGGAGAGTTAGAACGGACAAAAGAAAATATTTCTTTACCCAGCGTGTAATTCATCTGTGGAACTCCTTGCCACAGGATGTGGTGATGGCATCTGGCCTAGATGCTTTTAAAAGGGGTTTGGACAGATTCATGGAGGAAAAGACCATCACAGGTTACAAGCCTTAAGCAACCTCCTGGTTTTAGAAGTGGGTTTTCTCTGTGCCAGGTGCAAGGGAGTGGCAGCAGGAAACAGGTTATCTTGTTGGCTGTGTGCTCCCTGAGGCATCTGGTGGGGCCACTGTAAGATACAGGAAGCTGGACTAGATGGGCCTTTGGCCTGATCCAGCAGGGCTCTTCTTATGTTCTCATAACAGATATTAGTGAAGCAGCCTGAGGTTTAGCCACACCGAAGCAGGACGGAGACATGGCTCAGTCACACAGCAGCTGCTTTGCATGAAGAAGTTCCCAGGTTCAATCCCTGGCAGCTCCAGGTAGGGCTGGGAAAGACCCCTGTCTGAAACCCTGCATTGCAGCCAGTACATGAAAGCAGCTGCAAATGCTTCCCCATGGCAGCCAGAACAATGAGAGCTGCCTGCCACATGAGAAGTGCCTTGTAGGATTTGCCCAAAGATTCATCTAGGCCAGCATTCTGTTTCCAACAGTGGCTAGTTGGACCCCTCTGGTAAGCCAGGCATGAAGGAATAGCCATCCTCTGTTCATGCACATTATTCATCTAGATGCTGCCATGCACATACATTTCCTACAGTTTCCACCTGGCAGTTGTAATGCAACGATCAAACCTCACAGTGCTGTCATGCTTTTATTGCAAATAACAGCCATGTACGTTTATTAGAAGTAGGAGCCATTGGGTGGGAGAGATTGGGAATGTGGTGGTGAGATAAGAGTTAACTTCTCCCCTTCCCAATTTGGACTTCCCCCCCACAGCAACTATTTACAGGGGGGGGGGGGAGAGCAAGAAGTGAAATGCAAATTGTTGGCTTCTCGCAATATACAGTATAACCCAACAAAACAGGCTTGGATGACACACAAGGAAGTTATTTATTTATCCTATGCATTTATTATGACATTGTGAGACATTATTTTAGAAACACTGATCTAAACAATTCAATTCCTATTTCCATCATGAATTCAGAATGTTCTGGGACAACTGGCTGTTATGTCTGTAGCATTAATTAGTTTCCTGCTCTTGCAGAGATCAGACAGGAATACAAACCTCAGACTGGGAGAGTTTGCTGAAATCTGGGGTGATGTAGAACAGGATTCCTTCCTTGGCTCCTGGCAAGGTGACTCCACGAAAAAACAGAATGAACAGCATGAAGTAAGGGTATGTGGCTGAGAAATACACAACCTAGAGAGAGAGAGAGAGAGAGAGAGAGAGAGAGATGTTGGAAGTTGTTAAATGCTGAACTCAATTCCCACCACATATTGTCAAAATTTTCTGTGAATTTTAATGGTGAATGTTTTCTGGATATTCTCTGGGTGTCTACATTTTCTATTCATATTCACGTTCAGCATCAGTATTTGACAGCAAAGGATTTTGTAGCAGCAACATTTGACAATATCTGACTGGTGACATGCAATAGCATATAGTATTTACTAGCATCAGTTAGCAGTTTTTGAATCAAATTAATACATTTTATATTAATTAATTTAGCCAATCAAAATACCGTATTTATTGGCGTATAAAACGCACTTTTTTGTCTAAATTTGTGACCCAAAATAGTAGGGTGCGTTTTATACGCCAATACTAAAAAATCCCTCTCCCCCCGTTTTAAAGCATTTTTGGGCTTACCCGGTTTTTCCGGAGCTGGAGAGCTCCTTGTGCTTTCTTCCCTGTCTAATCTATCCGATCTTCAGCTGTTTGTCTGGTTTAATTTATGCACCAGCTTGAGTTGAGCTTCTCAGCAGCCAGCAGAGGGTGCTGTGCTCAGTTCAGCTGAGCTGCAGAGGGCCTAGTCTTTCCCAGCTCTCCTCGGAAGGGTAAGCTTCTGAACTGGGCCTAGTTGGGGAGGCTTTGGAAACTGTGCATAGGTTAGGTTAGGTGGGGTGGGGGAAAAGAGTTCAGCTGAGCTGCCCAGGGCCTGCTCTTCCGGATGCTGAATGAATACAGCATGGGTAAGCTTCTGAACTGGGCCTAGTTGGGAGGCTTTGGAAACTGTGCATAGTTGGGGTGGGGGAAAAGAGTTGAGTCTGGGTGGGTTTTTTTTTTTGTACTTTTATGTTGTTTAAGAGTTGGTAAGAGTTGAGTCTGGGGGTGGTAAGGTGGTAAGAGTTGAGTCTGGGTTGTTTTTTTTGTACTTCTATGTTTTTTACTGTGGAAACTGCAGGGGTGGGGTGGGGTGGGGTGGGGGAAAAGAGTTGAGTCTGGGGGTTTTGTATTTGGGGTAAATGTTTTTTATTTTGGAAACTGTACATGGGTGGGTTGGGGGGAAAAGAGTTGAGTCTGGGTGGTTTTTTTTTGCACTTTTTTTTGTTCTGGTGCATTTTGTTCATGTGTCTTATTGCTGTGTGTTTTAAAAGAGATCCTGGTATTTTTGTGCAATTTATGTAAATAAGCTAATTAAGCAGCGAAGCGGTAAGTGGCCCAAAAATGCTTTAAATGTTTTTTTCTTGAAACCCAGGGCCAAAAGGAAGGTACGTCTTATACGCCAGTGCGTATTATACGCCGATAAATACGGTAGTCAATTCTCAAATTCCAATGGCAAATTTCCTTTTTGAAACGTAAACATTGACTTTCCCCTCAAAATTTGACTTAGAAACTGAAAACCAGCCTCGTTGAAAAATTTTGTGAAACATTGTTTCAAATCTATCTGAAAGTCACATGGCCAGCAGCTTTTAAGTCAACCCACAAATGTCTCAGTTCTTAAAAGTGTATCATGCGGAGACCCTAAATCTCTTGCCAGTTTGAAAAGATTTACCTTTAGCAGCCTAAGAAGGGTTAATTTCATTTTGAAATCGTAATAGCTTGTTCAATTTAGGGGGGGGGGGGGAATCCATCAAGAAAACTATGATGACTTTTGCTATTGTGAAAGCTGGGGGAAAAAAAAGTTGAAAATTGGATGCCACCCACTGCAATTTTGCCTGGAAATGTAGAAACCCTAATTATAGGCACTTGGGTGAAAAACTGAATCTGGAGGACATTTCTACATAAACGAAAGCCTGCAGCAATCTAAGGTACTATTAGAGTGCCTCATTAGCATCAAGTACCTTTCCAGTCCACTCGACACCTTTCCAGATGGAGAAATAGACCAGAACCCAAGCTAAAGCAAGTGTGCCGGCCAAAGGCCAGCGAATATTACCCGGCTCCCCCAAACCTCCAGAGATCTGATGCATATTTCTCCTGCAAGACAAAAAAAATTGGAAATCAGAAGAGTTGAGATCCACTTAGAATCTCCAGCGGCAGAGTTGTTGATAGAGAGCATGCCAAGAAGACCAGGCGCTGGACATAAACAAGGCAAATTTGATGGCAGCCTTAGGATTCGCTGGTGTTCATGGCGAGTAACTTCCAGAAGCACAAGCCAAATGCTCGAGGCCTGACAGCTGTTGCTTGATCCAAAAGAAGCGGGGTGAGTATAGAAAGGAGGAGCAGCAGCAGGCTGGGAAAGAATGGTGGCGTCCATTGAGAGCACACATCAAAGTGACAAGACCAGGTGAAGCCATCAACTGCCCGATGAAATGACCATGACGGACTTCAGAGGCGAAGGGCACAGGCAAGAGGCCTGAAAGGTGTAAATAGGAGCCAAGACAATCTGAGATACTTCTTGTATCAGCAGCTGTTTGGAGCACTAAATGCCTGAGGACAAAGAGCAGGAGTGAGGCTCAGAGCATATGTGGCACTCAATATATGAGGTGCTCCTGCTGCACTTCTGCAAGGTCGCCTATGGACAGGTATAGCACCATGTGAGATGCTGAAGGACTGTATCATCTTTTCCTACTTGACAATTCATGTACAGTAGTAGTCAGCAAATCACCAAAGGTTTTCTGATGCTGGAAAGGTTCTCCTATGCTATGAAGTGTGTGACTTGCAGCACTTCTGCGACTTTTGCATTGAATTTTAAATGACTGATATGTGTGTTTAATTTAGTGCACAGCTGTGCAGATTGTCTGGCTACTTCTGCCTAGGCTAACCATATCCAAAAAGGGACAGGGTGCCTATACCTTTAACCACTAGAATTTGGGTAGGTGCAGCTCATCATGGAAGGGTGCAACAAGGTACACCTGCCCAATTTCCCTCTTCTTGCAATGGTTAAAGGTATAGGCACCCTGTCCCTTTTTGGATATGGTCAGCCTACTTCTGCCTGAGTTTTTACAAAGGTGGGAAGGGAAGCGCAGCATCAAATGAACACACAAAACCGCCTAATATGGAATACTGTCAATATGGAACTTCTGGCTTTGGTCATGCAGACCCCCCAGTTTGTGCACAGAGAGATGAAGGAGTCACGTGCCTCTCATTGGTTCTGGTTTGGGATTGGCTTCTGGGAGAGACCATTGATGGGCAGCCCAATCCTATCCAGGGCTCATGCTGATGGATCTTGAGATCTGTCAGCGTAAACCCAGGAATCACGGCACAAAAGTGGGTCTGTTGTTCTGTGAACCACAGCCACCAGGGCAAATGGCCGGAGGCTGCATAAGGGAGACACTGGCCCACTGAACCCCCTCCGTCCTGCACTGCCACCAGAATGGGGAGGATCATGAGTGGTTTGGGGTGGGGAGCGGGCCGAGCTGGGGCAGGAGGGGGAGGATCTCAGCAGCAGAAGTGCAGTGCATGCCAAGATTTCCCCTTTTCCTGGCCCAACATGCCCCAACTCTCCTTGGAAATATGCCAGTGAAATAGTGGGCGTAGGTCCGAGGAGACCCAGTGGAGACCAAGAGGCTAACAGGAAGGTAAGTAAAAAAGAGCGTTACTTACCTCTCCAGGGCCATCTGGTCACCCCTCCCCCCACCATAGCATGCAGGGCACACTCCGTCAGCAGCTCTATGTGCTACGGGCTGGCAAGGGATAGGATTGGGCCATAAGAGTACTGGGCCAGTATAGGTCCCCTCCAATCCAAAGCAAATGCAGAAGGGGGAATGTCTGTGTGTGCTCCATCAGATCCTTCCACCTTCACTTTGTGGCCAGTGACAAGAACAAAATCCTTTTCCTGAGCTGCAGGGTTCTGGTGGGGCCTGCTGTTCCTCTCTTCTCACCAGGGTAGCTCCTCCAAAACCTAGGGTGTGGAGCAGGATCTGAAATACACCCACCATTTGTTTTACACCATCTACTAGTTTTTAAAAAGTTTAGTTTCAGAGTTTGAATGACCTTCTCATCTCCCCTGACAGAATGACTGTATGGTGTTTTCATTTGGATGCAATGCTAAGGCGAACAAAAAGCTCTTGCCTGCTTCTCCGCCCTGCCTCCCAAGCCCCTGCACTGATAAGATGACCCCAATGATGGCAAAACCTGACTTAGGCTGGAGACATACTCCCAGAACTCGGTCACAGCGCTGGTCAGGTTGGTGGTGTCATTGAGGGAGTAGTTGGAAAAGCACCTCTCTGTGTTCCAGGCATTTCCACAGCTCTGCCACGGCAGGTTCTGGAGGGAAAAAAGGGTGTTGAGGGCACTGTCAGCTAAACCTGCAGCATTTCTGCTTGTTATGCAGCTGTCCGAGGCACAGGAGGACTGCCATGGTCAAACTGGTGGCAACCCCATTCTCTGCCACTGTCACCAGGGTCTGCAATCCCACTCATTAGGTTCAAAATCTCACAGCTTCAAAAACAGATGGTCAAATAAAAGGACTCTCATTTACCCTCTCTCTCTCTCTCTCTCGGCTGAGCACAGTTACAATATCCTAGCCCAAATAATTCAGAAATAAATCCAGCCCCAGAGAATAGTTGCACTGGACGAAATGGAAGTGGAATGAACACAGTGAACATATGAAGCCGTCATATTCCAAGGCAGGTCAATTGGCTCATTGATCTAGCCCAATATTGCCTACCTACTCTGTTTTGCAGGGACTCTCCAGAGGCTCAGGCAAGGCCCTTTTTCAGCAATTGCTACCTGATCTTGTTAGCTGGAGGTGCCAGGGATGCGAATCTAGGACCTCCTGCATGTGCTTCACCATTGAGCCAAGGCATGATGCACACTATTTCCATCCTTGTCTTTGGTAAACTGGTTTTGCAGGGTTTCGTACTGCTTCAGAGTCCTACAAAATCTGTGTGACTAGAGGCAACAAAAAGGATGGAATGTGTACACTACAGGTGACAATGCCTTAGCTTAGTCATATCTTCTTCCTGAAAAGCTCTCAGGAAAGCTTCCTGAAAAGCTGTTTGTCTCCATTCCAGCTTAAGATTTAATAGGTTATATCTTCCCCACCCCGGTTGTCATCAAATAATGCATGTTTCAAACAAAGTTAAGAATTAAATTCAAGGACAACCAATTTTGCTAGCAAGATGTCTCACAAATAGTAAGAATGCATGCAGAAACATGGCCATAAAATTGAACTGTGCAGTTCATAGAGAGAAGAAGCTTTTGTGAAACATTGCAGGCAAACATTGCAGGTTCCTCCTCAGCAGTCTATTTACATTCCCCTCCCTCTCAGGCTTCAGGTGGTACCCCTCCCACCTGCTTTGGAAAAGCAAGTTCAGGAGAAGACAGCAGACAAACAAACTCACAGAGGCATGTTGACAAGCTGTTTCATTGTAAAATTGTTGCTACCCACCCGGAGCTGAATAGAGGGTGAAGTTCTGTTCTAAAGTTCTGTTCAAGAATTCTCCGAAGTCCCTACAATGAAATCTATACAAATGGCTAGTCTGTGTTTAAACAGACAACAACAGAAGTTGCAGGTGTTTGGGGCACTCTGGGGACTATGGGCATATGGTTCCGAAGTGACTAACAATCAAAACAGTTTGGCAAGAGGTTTCACTGCTGCTTGGGAATACGGTCAAACCCAAAATGGACAGAAGCACGGTACATATATTCGGCCTCTCAGCAGCTGTGTCTCAATTAAATACAATCCCAGAGGAACAATAAAAACAGATGCTTTTATGTATATCAATTGTTTCACAAGTAATGTGAAAGGAGGCACTTTCCTCTCCAAGTAGGCCTGCCAAAGGACTGGGGGGGGAAGGAACCTTTTCTGTTTGCTATTGAACTAACGGCTGTAAATAAAGCAAGGGGCAAGGCGGTTTTTCTTCTCCCTTTGGTGAATAGGAAGCTTTGTACTGGGTTCTGTTTCTGGATCTGCCAAATAAGCCCTATTTCCTGGCTCCACAAAAACTTACTTTAGGCTCCGCGCTCTGACTTAGAGCACCCCCCGCCCGCCCACCCTCCCAGTTACCAGAACCTTTTTTTGCAAGTACTGTACTGTATAGGGAGGGACTTTTTTCTCCAAGCAGTCTTAGTTTATGCATAATGGACAAGAACTGTGTCCCATGTCTAGGCAGTAAACAAGTTCCAAAGCCAAACTCCAGGGGGGAAAAGCCAAGTTAGATCAGCTGACTGAGTAGAAGGCCATGCTATATTATCCTTGCTGAGGATCCACCAATATGACAGATTTGATTCTATAGCACTGTGTGACAGGGTCTGACCCCATTCCTGTTATTTTCCTGGAAGCCCACTCCTCACTTCAAAAGATCCTGAGCCTAAAGAGATCCTCCATCACTGAATGTTGCTTTGGGTGGTGGTGTGGAGATTGTTTGTAAGAACTAGCACCTGCAACATCTTAGAGATTTTGTCCATTGTGTCTTGCCTCGCGGGTCTTCAGAGCATCGTTAGGCAGAAAAAATATACGGATTTTCTGTCACGTTTTCACAAGGGTCTTGATTTATCCCAGTTCTTGTAAAATACAGGATAAGATAATTTAAAAAGTTGAAACAAGTTTTGAGCATAAAGGTATTTGCAGGGCCTTTGTCATGAGGATTTGTGTGTAATGTAAAACACCTGTAAATACAGAGGCCACTGACCATATGTGGAAAAACAGGATAGGGGTCATTGTGACCTTTTCCCAAGGATGGACAGATATTTTCCACAGATGCTCAGTAACCTGTGTGAATCTTTTCCAGGATGGTCTGTCTTGGGTAAAAATCACTATAGAGAAATCACAAAATGCAGTGTTTTAACTTTTATTCTGTTTTTACATGCAATTTACATTACACACAAAACCTCATGACAATGAAGCTGTAATACCTTATGCACAAAAAACAATGTTTTAACTTTTATTCTGTATTTACAGGTGTTTTACATTGCACGCTTTGGCGTTCAGCTTCTATCGACAGGTCGTAAGCGCTTTCGCCCCTGCCTGGTGCCTTAAACACACCCAGGCATGCCTGGACATGTTCTCAAAGTTCCTTCCTATTAGTCCCTGGGGTAGTTGCTGAGGAATTGCCCCAGTTCTTCCAGCCTGATTCCTATTGGCCAGGGGTGGCGGGGGGGGGGAGTTGCTAGAAGTAGGGGACATCCACTCAAATTGAGTGGAGGGAGGATTAAAACAGACAAAAGAAAATATTTCTTTACTCAGCGTGTAATTGGTTTGTGGAACTCTTTGCCACAGGAGGTGGTGACAGCACCTGGCCTGGATGCCTTTAAAGGGGGATTGGACAGATTTATGGAGGAAAAGTCCATCACAGCTTACAAGCCATGATGGGGATAAGCAACCTGCTGGTTGTAGGAGTAGGTTTTCTTTGTGCCAGGTGCAAGGGAGTGGCAACAGGATACAGGTATCTTGTTGTCTTGTGCTCCCTGAGGCATCTGGTGGGGCCACTGTGAGATACAGGCAGCTGGACCAGATGGGCCTTTGGCCTGATCCAGCAGGGCTCTTCTTATGTTCTTAGGGGTCACACAACCCCCACCCCTCAAAAAAAAACCAAAATGGGGGCAAAAGGAAAATGGACACCACACTGTTGCCCCAGCACTTCAAAAACCTTACCCCAGGGCTAGGAGGTGAGACTTAGAGCTGTCAACATTGATATGATGAAAGGTATGTCCTATAACTACTACCATGTGATATTAATTGGGTCCCAACCATGTAGGAGTTTTGTCCCCAAGAACATTTAGCAAAAACTCACCGCAGTGAAAGAGTTAAAGAGGTAATACAATGCCCAGGAGATGATGACAATATAATAGATATTCAACCAGAAGGAGAGAACCACTGCAGCCAGACCCACTCCTAAGGGACAAAATACATTGTTTGTTCAAAAAATACATTGTTTGTTCTACATTGTCATGCCAAAGCTCACAAGGTTGTGCTGCTGATCCAATGGGTACTAACCAGGACAGCCCCATCATTGGTTGTTGTGGTACTGAGGCAGCCTAGAAGTTGACTTAGGAAAATCTAGAGTTGTGCTGAGTCTAGACTCTAAGTGTGATTCACCATGTGGCTCTAGATTTTCCTAAGTCAACTTCTAAAAGGCTGCAAGCACTGTGGCACCTGGTGGGCTATATTGACTAAGTAGGGCCAGGTTTACAGGACCCCTTGGCAAACTGCCCTCTATGGACCCCCTCCTACTTGAGTGCTCTCCTCAAGGTTCATTATGGGACTTACCCTGACAAATGGAATGGGAGAGAGGAGGGAGTTGACAAAGGGAGTTGCTCCATCACTGCCTCATGAAGATTAGAGATGCAGAAGTGGTCTTAAGAATTGGCCGGAGGCCCGTGTGAATGCCCTGGGCCTTTGATAGCTGCCCAGTGATGCCAACCCCTGATGTTGGTCCTGCACCCATCTTTCCACCCCTACCACTATCTCTGTTGTTCATACATTTTGCATCAACATCATGGATTCACAGTACCTTTAAACATGGGCGCCAGTTTCCAGACTCCAAGTCCACCAACGGAGGTGTATTGTCCAAGAGCAGTCTCCAGCAGGAAAAGCGGAATCCCAGCAAACACCAGCGTCAGAAAATAGGGAATCAGGAAGGCACCTGGGAAAGAAGGAATAATCCCAGTCATGAAGCATCCCACTGTTTTTTATGGCTGGTAAAACACTTATGATGATACCGTCTTTTCTGTAACTGCCAATATGTTTTCATCCCAGTTCTGTCCATTTAGCTAAGAAGCAAAACTGGTTGGTTTCCTTTTAAGACTCAATGTTCAGATGATCTGATCTCTCCCCTGTTTAAGTCCCCATCTTTCTGTTCTGCTCAACCAAATTATGGTTTCTTAATCCATATTTAGAGACATGGACAAACCCAAGAGAGTTGTGAACTTGGGGGCTCCTCCTTCCCGTTGGCTCATCTATAGATCTATCATGTTTACTTTCCAGCTTTGTATGAGCCATGCAGTCATGGTTTAAAGAAACCAGGATTCCTGACTATACAGGGGGGGAGCAGAAGAAAGGGTGTGAGCCTGCAACTCTTCAGGGCTTCTTCTTACAGCAGAAACTTTGGCGGCCTCAATATAATTATATACCGTACATTTTTTTTCTCTGCCTACATAATAACCCTGTGTATCCCTTTTGTAATTGCGGTTGTATGCATATTTATTTGTAAATTGCTTTAGAAGCCAACTTTGGCTGAAATGTAGTGTACAAATACCATACACTAAATAATCAATAAAATAAATTATCCATTTCTCACTCACTAACACACAAACATCTATACTACAACCACACATGCTCACACAGGCTATTAGGCCTTTCCTTCCAGAGACCATTGTCTCTAGTGATTGTTATTCCTGCTGCATCCATTGTGAAAGCAGTCACACCATTAAATGCATAACTGACAGAAAACCAACAGATGAAGCCTTCCCCACCACACTACATCTTCATGCCAGGGGAAAAACTACACATGTTGAATTTCTGCCTGTCATGCTGCTCTTATAAACAAGGAGTCTTGCTAGGAAAACATGGTGGCAACCTTATGCATACACCCTGTGGAAATTCTGCAGCAGCTCTTGAAGAAAATATGTCAACACAAAGATGCCCTAAGAATAGTATGGAATCTTGTTGGGGATTTTTATAGTGGAAAATGGGGTAAATATGTGACAGGGATTTTTTTTTCTTCTTAGTTTATAATTGCTGGTGGAAGTGGTTAGGTTTTATGACCCAGGAGATTCCTTCCCATTTCTTCTGTTCTCTGCACTCTGTCCAGAGATGGAGGAGTCACGGTGCTTAGCATAACAAAGATTCAAATATGAATTGGCCTTCGGAAGCAGTGATTACAAAAATTGGATCAGCAGCCACTAATACAAATGGTAAGATAAATAATGATTACTAATTAATACTGCAATGACTGCCCACATTGAGAAGAATGTAGAAAAGGCACACAGAATAGACAAGTTACAAAATCGCCTTTCCATTTCCATAGAATTATTTCCACGCTGTGAGCAAAGTCATACATGACTTACACGGCCTCCCCGGACGCACGGCAGCTCCAGAACTGGCGTGCATCCGAGGAGGCCTAATGCGGCCTGCTCCACTTACATTGGGATAAGGGGACGAACATCTTAGGCAGAATTGGGCTGTTTGTCTGTTGACCAGAAATCAAACATTTTTTAAAAATCTAATGCCACTTTTTCTTCCAATGTGAAGGTCCTCAGTTCAACGTATTGCCTGCACTTCCAGCTTTATTAACAATGAAGAGAAGAATGCATGGGAAAGGGTAACTACAGCTTGTAGCTGTAGTAACCTCCACAACCTCCAGTCCATCTCCTTGCACCATTCTAAAGTCTCATCAAACGGAGTAAGTTTGAGAAGCCTAAGTACATCTCCTTCCTTAGGGTGAAAGCAAGTGCTTTCATCGGCTGGAATGGCTCCAAAGGCGAGGGGGCGGGGCCGCCTTCTCCCGTCGTGTAACGGAGGCTCAGAGCCCAGCGGAACTTGGAGCTCTGCCCCCCCTGCAGTTACGCTACTGCCAGTATGTGTGCTCTGCATCTGGCTTTCAGAGACAGGCTACCTCTAAAACCTGAAGGTTGCATGCAGTCATCATAACTTGTAACCTATGAAGCATCACAGAAATTCCTGCGGGGAGGTCCAAAAGGTCCATTTTTGGAAGGGCCAATAATAAATAAAAATAGACAAAAAAATAAGGGAAAATCAGGGATATTTACCACAGGCAACTAAGTCCAATCCTATCCTTCCCACCCCACCCCACCCGGTGCAGCTGTGCCAAAAAACGAGCACACGATACGCAGCATGGGGGAGTGGGTTGGGAGGCTTCAGCATGGAAAGGGGATTTAAATCCTCTAATCCCTGCGTAAGCCTCCCAATCCGCAATGAGTCTCATCAGACCTGCACTAGCGATTTGACTAGTGCAAGTCAAAGGAGAGAAAGGGGGAGGAGAGCCAGCGAAAATGGGGGATAGGATTTGGTGTGTGCCATCACCGCCGGATCCACCCTCTCCCGTAGCCTCCCCACCCTGTCACACCCTCCTCCCTGCCTGGTTTTGCCCCTTTCCCTGCCCCTGTACCCCCCTCCCCTCACCCCATCCTACCTCTCCTTCTGTCTTACCTGCTCTTGCTGTCAGTGGGAGAGCCGACAACGTGGGCAGGGAGACTCCGGCCTTCCCGCTGGTATCCTGGCAGCGCACTACTCAGTGCGCTGCTGGTAGGCGCTTTACGACTGCTTTTCAGCAGTCTCCTGCAGTGGAACGCACATTCCTCTGCCAGCCAGAGCCCATAGGATTGGACTGTAACACCACAATCCTATGCATGTACACTCAAAAGAAAGTCCTATTATGTTCAATGTTCTGATGCAGAAAAATATTTTCCTGGTTTCTGTTCATATATGCCTCCCCAGGTCACAGGAAAAACCTCACATTTGGCAAACTTAATCTTTCCTCCTTTCAAGGAGAGTATACACATTAGGCTGACTCTGGATGCAGGGAGACTCCCGGAGCTAACTCAATTAAGTCTCCCAGAACTCAAGGATCGGACCATCAAGGGTCCTCTGACTAGCTCAGCCCACTATTGTTCCCATTGTTTTCTGTAAAATGTAAATCAAAAGTCTCTTGTTTTTCCTGTATGACTCTGTGACTATGCACATTCTCAGCAACCATGTGATATTCTGCTTGGAAATGTATAAAAACTGTTCTCACATGGAGCAAAGGGTCAGTTCCCCAACTGGGGGCTGTCCACTGCGCTGCGTAACAAATAAACCCATACTTTTTCCTTGTTCACCAGTCTTCCTGGTCCTATTAATTATCAGTCTGCTTAAAAATTCCACTACAGTTCAATATTATGTTCAATGGGGCTTACTCCCAGGAAAGTGTGCATAGGGTTGTAGCCTAATAGGGTTATATCCAACTTCTCTCCTTCACATACTTTACCTAACATAGTAGGTTTCTCAGGCGCTGTCATTAAGTGATGCCAAAGGCATAGGCACCCTGCAAACGGACGTCAAGCAAAGCACTTCCACTTGCGAGTCTTTCGCCTGCCAATCTTACCTCCTCCATTCTTGCCACAGAGATATGGGAAGCGCCAGACATTGCCCAAGCCAATGGCGTATCCTACGCAAGAGAGCAGGAAGTCAAACCGGCCTTTCCAAGAGCCTCGGTCAGGGATCTGCTTTTTGGTCTTCTTGGCAGCCTCTTCTTTCGAGGCTTCAGGCTCTGTCTCCATGAGGGCTGCTTCGTTTACCTCAGAAGGAGAGTTCAACAGCACTGATGTGGTGTCCATCTTTCCCATTGCTGCTCACATTTACCTCATGAAGGAGGAAGAATGGCACACACAGGAGGTCAGGATAGATCAGGCCAGACGAATCCCTCACTGGTAACTGGAAGGTATAAGGCAGAGAAAGTCATCCTTTGCAGTGGGCCAAGAGGAGGATTGAGCGCAGCGAGGTTCAGAGTCAACAACCACACAATTTTATAGGTTCTCAGGTTTTCGCGGCCAGTACATATCACTGAGTTAACAATTAAAAAGTCAGAGTTTTCGGGCTGTTTATAAACGGCCCGAAAACTCGGACTTTTTAATTGTTAACTCAGTGACATACAATTTTAGTCACGGTTAGGCTTTATCTACTTATTTGAATTGTTGGTGTGTGAGATTCCCTTGGTATGAATGGGAAGGCTTTTCAATGGCAACTAAGCGCAGGTCAGTCATTTTGAAGCAGTCCTTGAGGGGTGTCAGAGGTATCTTCGACATGTGAACCAGTACGTGTGCTCTGACAGAACTGAAAGGGGACATAGATTGACAACAGTCAAATATTTTTAAACGATGTCAAAAATAAGAAGGAGAACAATTGTCTGCCTTATCCAAAAGAAGAAAGTTGTTTAAATACTGGATGGTGGCACTGACGTCACTACAGGGGGGGCGGAGCTCTAAGTTCCTCCGTGATCCGAGCCTCGGTTACACGGAGGAACGAAGCGCCCCACCCCCGCGCCTTCCGAACCAGTCAAAGCAGTGAAAACAACGTGCAGGAGACAACACTTGGCTCGGATCACGGAGGAACTTAGAGCTCCGCCCCCCCTGTAGTGACGCCAGTGGATGGTGGATGAGCCAAATATCTGGGAAAACTTAATGCTTGTGAGTCTCTGGTGAGGTTGGAGAGAGAGGGTAGGGGTTCGCTGGCCAGAGGAGCGGAAGCTTGCATGGCTCCACTCCACCAATCAGCTGGGTGGTGGCCCATATGTAGAAGTGTTTGAAAATGGTGTTATTTGTTTTACTCAGAAGTAAGTCCATTGTGTTCAGTAAGACTGAGGCTATAATCCTATGGTATTCAACAAAAACAAACACCGCTACCCATATGGTACTGCTGATCAGCTGGGCATCAGTCTGAGCAACCCCACCCATCAGCTGGGAGGCTGCTCTGGCAATTCTGCCTGATGGCAGGAGAGGGAGCAACTGGCCCCACACATGGGAGGGGCAGGAGTGAAGTGGCCTGTGGTGATGCTGGTGTTTGCCTGTGTTCGGCCAGGCAGAGCGAGAGACCAGCAACACCTGGCCAAGAAGGAGAGGCAGAACATGAAGGAGAGAAGGTGGAGGGGGAAAGCCTGGAGAAAGGGTCTGGACAGCAGGATGGAGAAAGAGAGAAGAAGGAAGGAGAAGGAGGAAAAGGGGACCACGGGGGGGGGATCCAAGGGACAAAGAAAGGTGGAGGAGAGGAAGAGGAGAGAGCTGTTTGGGCACTGCTAGAAGGAGGCCCAAAGCAGGAGCACAGGTGCTGCAGCAGATCCAGACCCCAAGAGAGACGGGGACACTCTGATGGGGCAACAGGTTGCTTAGGGGCCTAATGGGAGGTGCGTCTTCATGTGAGTTGCCCCTAGCCAAAATATCCAGCTAAGAAGAAGGGGTGATGAGAATCCAAGGGGATGGAAGAGACAACCCCATTTTTCAGTATACGAACAACCTAAAGGACAAATGAAAGAGGAAGCTCTAAAGGCACATCTGGAATACTGGCTGATACCCTTTGAATATCAAGTCCCCTGGGGATGGAGCTCCCCCTGCAGGAGGAGGAGGTGGAGGTGACAATGATTGATGGATTGCATATGGATTGCATATGAGGAGAGGCATACAACCAGAGTAATACAACCAGGCATACATACAACCAGGGCTTTGTCAAAGATGGTCAGTTACTGAGGGATGGGGTGGACAATGGCTGTCAAAGACCTGGGATAACTTTGTCACAGTTCTTCTGCCATGGTTGGAACTGAAGATAGCCAGTGGCCATTGGGTGAAAATATTGTTACATTTGGAGAAACTCAAATGATTTTATTGTCTTTACTTATAAAGATTTGCTGTGACAGAATGGAAGAACCCACTGCATTAGCAGAAGCTAGCTTCCTTCAGAACGCAAGAGAAATCCTGATCATAGTACTGTATATTTTCCAAGAAACTGGACCATGTGGTGATTTACAGCAGGAACACCAGACCCGAGGCACTGAAACCATTTACCAAGCCAGTAAATTTCTTTTTTAAGTGTAAGCCTAAGGTAATAACTTAATAAATCTTCCCATAAGTCTTCCTTGAGTGTCTGGCCAGGATGAAATAAGATTTCCATCTATTGGGGTTAAATGACAATATCCTGATGAATGGTCAAACACAGGGTTGCCAACACTGAAATTGTGTCTCAGAAATAGCTTCCTCTCTCTGTGCCAAAATTGAATCTCTCTCCTACTGTGGTCCAGTTCACACAATAAAACTGGTGTAGTTTTGGGGGTGAAACTCAATCCAGGCTAGCAATCCATGCTCGGAATCATTAAAAAAGGGATTGAGAATAAAATGGCCAATATCATTATGCCGTTGTACAAATCGATGGTAAGGCCACATCTGGAGTATTGTGTCCAGTTCTGGTCACCACACCTCAAAAAGGATATAGTTGAATTGGAAAAGGTGCAGAAAAGAGCGACCAGAATGATTCGTGGGCTGGAGCACCTCCCTTATGAGGAAAGGCTACAGCGTCTGGGGCTTTTCAGCCTAGAAAAAAGGCGCCTGAGGGGGGACATGATTGAGACGTATAAAATTATGCATGGGATGGAGAGAGTGGATAGAGGGAAATTCTTCTCCCTCTCGCACAATACCAGAACCAGGGGACATGCACTAAAATTGAGTGGAGGGAGAGTTAGAACAGACAAAAGAAAATATTTCTTTACCCAGCGTGTAATTCATCTGTGGAACTCCTTGCCACAGGATGTGGTGATGGAACCTGGCCTAGATGCCTTTAAAAGGGGTTTGGACAGATTCATGGAGGAAAGGACCATCACAGGTTACAAGCCATAAGCAACCTCCTGGTTTTAGAAGTGGGTTTTCTCTGTGCCAGGTGCAAGGGAGTGTCAACGGGAAACAGGTTATCTTGTTGGCTGTGTGCTCCCTGAGGCATCTGGTGGGGACACTGTGTGATACAGGAAGCTGGACTAGATGGGCTTTTGGCCTGATCCAGCAGGGCTCTTTTTATGTTCTTATAAGTCAAGAGCTGGTATAGCACGGTGGCTAAGAGACTAGGGGCCCAGTGCTATCCAACTTTCCAGCACTGATGCAGCTGTGCCAATGGGGAGTGTGCTGCATCCTCAACATTTGTTCCCTTACCTCAGGGCTGCATTGAGGCTGCATCGGTACCTGTTGGGCATACATTCATGTGGGCCCTGCATCCCACAAAACAATTTGCAGTAATGGTCTCTATCACTGGCGTCGCTGCAGGGGGGGGCGGAGCTCTAAGTTCCGCCGAGGCTCCGACCCTCCGTTACACCAGATCACGAAGCAGCCCCGCCCCCTCGCCTTCGGAACCATTCAGGCAGTGCTTTCACCACCTTGAATGGTTCCGAAGGCGAGGGGGTGGGGCCGCTTCGTGCTCCAGTGTAACAGAGGGTCGGAGCCTCGGCGGAACTTAGAGCTCCGCCCCCCCCTGCAGCGACGCCAGTGATCTCTATGGTGGTGGGAAGGAGAAGGGCAGGCCCTACTCCTTTAACATTCACACAAACAGTTGCAGGAGTTAAGACATCACTCCTCTTACTCCATCACTCCACGGGTCCCTCATTACTGTAAATAGTAGAGGAGTTAAAGAGGTGAGGAGGGTGGTGATCAAGGAAAGGGCCATCTCAGCTGTGACACCCCAGCTACAGAATGGAATGTGCTCACCTGCTCAATCTCACCTGCTACTTACCTATATGTCTTTTTGAAGTTTCTATTTTCCCAGCCCTTTTCAGTTGTGTTATGTTTTATGCTGCTTTGAATTTTTGACCCCTCTGATGTTTTCATGCTGTTATTTTGTTGTTCTACAGTGGCTGTTTAATTTTAATTTCACTCACTGCAATTTTTGTAAACTGCCCTGAAAATGCACTTGTGGATGGGTGTGGAATAAACAAACCAATAATGAAAAGGCCTTCATCATGTGCTCTTGTTAATCAAAGTGTTCATGTGATGCCTCTTCATGCTGTTGGTTAATTATTTAACATAAGTTTTTGCATTTATTAAATATAATGGGAAAATATGTTTTGCCCCGTTCAAAGATTTATTTTATAGTTAATCTGTTTTGGCAAAGCTGATCATTACGTATCAGTCATAATTGTACAATTTTTATTTCTTCTACTATTCATTTGCATTTGGCTAACATTATCCCAACAAATATAATGGCACAAAGCTTTTCATCTAACAGCTTGCTGTGTTTTAGTGACAGAATATTCGGATGAGGCTCCAATTTAGTCTTTGAAAGAAAAAACTAACAAATCTCATAAGAAGTTGAAAACAGCCTAGATGGTCCCTACCCATTTGGCTGCACAAACATCAGCAACAGAAGAATGTTCATAGCTCAGTTTATGTGAGGGAAATGAGAAGTGAGTTTGGATGGCCCAGAGTCCCAGATCTGCTAAGCTGTGCTTAGCACTTCATCAGTGGAACTGTATGTGCATGCAGACCTTCTCCTAGGCATAGAGTACCAAGGAAAAAGAGAAACTTGCAGAGGGCGGCTAAGTAATAGGAAGGCATGTCTGTCATGACCTCTGCCCTGAACAGCACCTCAAAATCTAATGCTGATAAGAGGGGGAGGCGGACCAGAAGGATGTGGCCACAATACCAGTCTGGAGCCTGGACCTGTAAGCCAGGAAACCCCAGAACAGAAACCCCCAGAGGCAACACCACCTGAGTCTAACCCCCCCTGCAAGAACAGACCTGTTCCACACTATGAACTTCATACTTTCTCGCCAAACACCATAATGGGCAAGGAGGGATACAATGGAACACAGAAGGAGTGTATCTAGAGAATTGTCTCATTAATATGGGTTGTTCCACTCTCAGGTCAGGTTGCCAAATTTGATTGAAGCTATTCCTGGAGATTTTTTTCCCATCTTGATGTAATGCTGGAAATTCCTGGAGACCCTGTTGAAATCTCCAGAATTGCTTTCCTTAGTCACCAGGAGATTGTGCTGATTCCTGGAGAGTTAGCACCTTATTTCCAGGAAGGGAGGTACAGTCTGGTAGTAGGCGTAGTCTGAGCCTGGAGGAATTTACGGCCTTAGTCTACCTCTGGCTCTGGTTAGAGCAAGTTATTCACATGAAGCTATCAGAGGTTCTGCAATCCTGGTCTGTCTTGCTGACTGTTCAGGGCCAACTGAAGTGGTCATACAGACAGCAGATTAGTAGGGGCACACATCTCTGTTTGCCTACTTGCCTCCACTCCTTTTCCCAGCCCCTGGATTGGAAAAGGAAGAGGGGGACAGGGAGAAGAGGAAACATGGAGGGGAGTGCTGAGCTAGACCACTGGAGAGTGGGAGGAGCAGAGGCTGGCACATCATTGGATAAGAGGGGGCAGCATTTAGCATGCTGCCTCGGGCACTAGGAGGTCTTGGGCTAGCCCTGCCCCTGTTGGCAGAAGAGTAGCACAAAGCTGCTCAGACTAATTATGGCCCTGTGCATTTGACAACCATTCAAAAGATATCCATGCCCTGAGCGCAATCAAATAATTATCAAGGGCTCATGACAGGAAAGAGATCATATAAATATGCAGCTTTTTTCCAAAGAGCAGAAAAATCGTCATCGAATCTGGAAGGGCCTGATCAGCTGGTTGCAACCCCAAGTAAGTAATACTAGCCCCAGGCAACTTGGCTGTCATTAAAATGATGGGGAGGGAAGCAGATGTCTAAGGGAGTGAACAACAGCCCTCGCTCTCTAACGAAATTAATTGTAATGTTACCTATCTGCCTGGGTTACCAGAGAGAGAGAGAGAGAGAGAGAGAGAGAGAGAGAGAGAGAGAGAGAGAGAGAGAGAGAGAGAGAGAGAGAGAGAGAGTCATCTTGGTAGCTTTTAGAACACTGCCAAGGGGGTGAACATATTTTCCATGGCAAAATTTCCCAGTATTTTTGCTGCAGCTAACGCCATTTCACATTTGTGACGATTTTGCCTTTCTGTGGAATTTGAATAGTTATTTTATGGTTCTAGCCTCCGCAGGCTGAAAGCACACTTTGAACAGGCTTTCCTCACGAAAGGTTTGTTGCGTTCAAGCACAGACGATGCATTTTTCAACATCTGTAATACAAGAAAAATACCAGGCTCCAATTCAGAGAATCAATGGGAGCAGCAAAAACATGGAAAAACAGTGCCTGATGCACAAGCTGTGAGGCACATGGAGGGGGTCTCTGTCTGCTAAAGCACAGGTTCTATGGGTTAGCCCCATGGGCAAGGGAGGCAGCTTTTCCCAATCACCTGCTATAGCAACACATTTCTGCCTGAGTATT
The DNA here is from genome assembly GCA_026170595.1 of Plestiodon gilberti rubricaudatus. Taxonomy (NCBI): domain Eukaryota; kingdom Metazoa; phylum Chordata; class Lepidosauria; order Squamata; family Scincidae; genus Plestiodon; species Plestiodon gilberti. The sequence goes on from JANXHW010000005.1 coordinate 117,418,772, forward strand.
GCATAATTTGGATTAGGACACACATGTTCCAGAGCTGAGCTGCATGATCAGCGAAATAAGACAAGGCAGCTGTTGCTGGGCTGACTGTACCACTTTAGAATGTGTGCTAGAGGTTCCAGTTTTCAAGTATTAATGCCTCCCTGCATATAGAAAAGTAGCAAGATCTGAAAAGTCAGAAAGCTAGCAAGATCTTACAGCCTTTTATCATTTTGTTTTTCTTTGCTTTGGAATTATAGATTTAGTGCCCTCCCCCCTTCTGAGAGAGGTTCTGAGCTATCTGATCTAACTGATTAGTTAAACCTGTATGTGCTGCTGGAGAGCAGTGCATTGAAAAGTGAATAAACCCATATTGTGATACATTCAGCCCCAATTTGTACAAAGCAAAAAAAAAAAAGTCCCCAAGCTTAGTCCAGGAATCTGTTTTCACTTCTGGGCTCTATCTCAGAAAGATGTGAAGTAAAAACAAAGAAAGGTGTCTGAGCATGTGCAGAGTGCCTGTCCCTCACTATTGAATAACTGCCTCACAAATCTGAGTAAGGGCTTCCAAGTTAGAAATAAAGGCAAACCTTGAACTCCAGTGGCTCGATTGTTTAGAACTGAAATACTGTTAGCAATTTTGTTAGCCACATGTCCAGTTATCTTGAGAACATACATATGTGGTGTGTGTGTTGGACAAGAGTCAGATGTGGACCAGGGAGGCTGGGGCTCAAATCCATTCTTGGCCATTAAGGCTGCAATCCTGTACACCCTTACCTAAGAGTAAAGCCAGAACTACACTGTACGCGTTCCTTGGCCGAATGTAGCGCAAACACAGCAAACGTCGAGCTGGGCTCAACATTTGCTGCGTTTGCGCTACATTCGACCAATCAGAGCCCGTTGTTTGACCTGGGGGCGGGACACCAGACGCACACGGAATGTGAACGCGTACAGTGTAGCTCCGGCTTAAGGCCCCAATCCTATCAGCGCCTTGCGCTGCCTGAACTAGTGTTCTGGCAGTGCAAGGCCCTTTACGGTGGCACGAAAGCTGGCTCACCGTTGCATGCTTCCGGGCCGCTGCCACAAACAGGCAGTGGCAGGGCACATGGAGCAGCAGCTCCCAAAGCCTCCGCCAGTGCAGGTAAGTTAGCATGTTGTGGGCAGGGAGGGCAGGGGGAGTTTCGGGGCAGCGGCTTGCACCAGGGTCCTATCCCCCTCTTTCTCAGGCCACTCTGCGCCCCTTTTCTCTCCTGTGCCAGCAAAATGGCTGGCATAGGTCCACAGAGACCCATAGGCAATTGGGCAACCTCCTGGGGCGTAAGTAAAAAATATTTTCACTTACCTCCTGCTGACTGTCCAATCACCCACTCCCCACCATTGGATGTAGTGCATGCTCCATCACGACTACATCGGCACCAGTGGTGGGGGATAGGATTGGGCAGTAAGTCTCATTAAACTCATAAGAACATAAGAACACAAGAAGAGCCTTCCTGGATCAGGCCAAAGGCCCATCTAGTCCAGCTTCCTGTATCTCACAGTAGCCCCACCAGATGCCTCTGAGAGCACACAGTCAACAAGATAACCTGTTTCCTGTTGTCACTCCCTTGCACCTGGCACAGAGAAAACCTACTTCTAAAACCAGGAACTTAATAGGACTTACTTCTGAGTAGACATGCAAAGGATTGTGCTGTACATGACTTTGGGCCAGACACTATCTCTGTGCCCGATCTACATCACAGGGTTACTGTGAGGACAAAATGGGGAATGCCCCATTACACTGCCCCAAGCTCTTTGAAGGAGGGTCCGGTTAAAGATCTAACTATGGACAGACTAGGGATGGTTCAAATTGTATATCAACACATGTAAGAATAGGGACAGGGTGGTAGGAGGATTGAGTTCTATTTGTACTGTATTTGAAGACTGATTGCCCAAATCCTAAATGTGTCTACTGTAAAGCAAGTTCCATTGGGTTGGATCCAGCAAGTGGGATTTCCCCACTTCTTCCACTCCACGACAGCCCCCTCCACTCCCAACATCCACTTTTGAGGGTCACGGGATCCTCTAGAACAGCGTGAGATGGGAGAGGGCTGCAGCAGGAGGGAGACATTGGCAGAAACTGGGGGGGGGGTGTTTACCTTGCGTGGGCAGAAGTATCTTTCTGCTTGCACAAGGCAAAGGACCTTTGGCTCCAGCCCACTGAGTTCAGTGATATTTGCTGTGCACCAGATTGCAGCCAGAGTCTCGTAACAGTGAGGTCTTGTGTGATAATATTTAAAAAAATACATATTTATTATTATAAGTAAGTTTGGAAATCCATATACTAAGTTGTTGGAAATGTCAGCTGCTTGCAAAACTCGAAAGAGTATTGTCAGTACCGAGGGAAATTTTTAATGCTGATTTAAGCTCTGTTTGTCCGCCCCCCTTTTGTGTACTATCTCCTACCTGTTTTAACTTAGGCTTGGCTGAAAATTTCACCTTCTCCTTGTTATGTGATGCTTTGTCGATGTTGTGTTTTGTTGTGCTATGCTGCTGGTCATTGACTGTTAATAAACTATTGGATTGGATTGTTGGAAATGTATACTGTATTTAAATGTGAGGGCTGAAAACATTCTTCAGCCCAGGGAAATATCTGATTCAACGCCCTCTTTGCACGGCTGCCTCACTGATAAACCCCATCAGCAACTTGTTTTTCTTCATCAGGCCTTTAGCTGAAGCCCCCTGCTTCTTTTTATTTACGTTTAATGTGCTCTTCTTCTTGTTGTTGCTGTGTGGTAATGGTGTTTTTATGCCGACCTTTTTTCAACATTTTGTTGTTCAAGCTGCCTTGATGGAGAGACAGGATATCAATATTTTAAACTAATAGATTCTAAGGATTCCTTGCTCATTTAAGGTGAACCGATCTTCCTTCAAATTGGAAAACAGCAGCTGTGGAAGCAAGATCCAGAGGATGTTGTGTTGTCTTTTGAACCTTAGCTACTGATTTAGGTTCTGCAGAGGAGTTGGTCACATAACACATTTAATAAACAGGGCTATACACAGCTCCTTGGCATGATTGTTAATGTAGGCCTGCAACAAGATTTATCCTGATTCTCAAGAAGAGAAAAATTGGGGAGGGGGCCTAGAGATTGAGTTGTACTTAAGGGCACACTGCACAGTTAATTCACTGTGCCTGAATAAAACACAGATGCATTCATTCAGATCAATTCATCCAACACAAAAGAAGCTACTTTATATTGAGTCAGACCATTGGCCTGTCTAACTCAGTATTACCTACACTGACTCACGGTTGGCTCATCCATGAGGCCACCTCATGTGGGTTGTATCAGCGGTAGATTGCAAAGGGTCCGGGGGGGGCAACTCTGCCACCGCTACCTCTCTCCAACCCACTGCCAATGCAAACTGCAACAATCTGTTTCTTGCTCACTTGAGCGAGAAGCAGGTAATCTCCCTCCTTACTGTACTCTTCCCACGCTGCCACCAAATCTGGAGGTACAGGATGTCTGGATTTTGCACGAGGAACATGGTAAGGGTTTTTGTTTCTTTTTTGTAGCACAGAGATAGCAAACCCAAGGCAACATCAGGTCGCACCACCCCTGCACTGACTGGCAGTGGCTCTCCAGGGTCTCCGACTGGGGTCTTTCCTACCCCTTCCTGGAGATGCCAGGGATTCAAACTGGGACTTTCTGCATGCCAGGCAGGGTGTTGACCACGGAGCTACACAGCCCTCCCTTCCAGGGTGTTCCTGTGACCCTTCCGCTTTCATGAACAGCTCTCCTAGTTTATGGTCACGGCTCTTTCCAGAAGCACATCATGCTTTTCCTCACCCCATCCCTTCCTTTTCAGACAACTCTCTTCCTGGACTCCCAGTCTCTGAGTTTCCTGTCTCAGCAGCTTTTCCTCCAAATCAATTTCTCCATTCGAGCTGTGCCTAAGGCTTTCCTTCTATAACTGGGTCACAGCCACCTTAAATGGCTGCAGCTATGCTGAGATCTTTGTGGGGTGGGGGCCGCCGCCCCACCCCCATGCCCCACCCCGACGTAGTGCGCCTCTGCAGTGCAGAAACGCCCCCCAGGCGCTTTTTGGCTCCTTTTTGGAGCCAAACAACGCAAGGGCGGGTGGGAGGGCCGAAACCACAGCCGTTCTTGGCTGTGAGGACACGGCAACGGGGCAGGTAAGAGCGGCCCTGCCCCAATTGCCCCCAGTGGTGCGACGCCTCTGCTGGGCAGGAGAGACCCTCTCAAGGGAGGCCAAAATCCAAACGCCATTAGAAATACTCCATTGCAAGAAAACCAGTGGCCTTGTTAAGCACCCAGCACAGCATACTGTACAGTATATGCATTACTTTGCTACTTAATAATAATTATCATTATTTATATTGCAGCAGCTCAGTACACACCACAGTGCCACAGCCACAGTCAAAAAGCCACAGAAGAGCCTTAATTTTGTGCTGTGTTTTGCACACTCTCTCCAGGGCTGTCTGCTCTGCTTTGCCTGTCGCAGGTGTCTTGCTTTCTCTACTTATCACTGCCACTCCATGGCATCCTTCCCATCTATTTTCAGATGGGGTGACACATCAGATAACTCGCATTCTGCATCCCTTGTTACACAGGCAGATACCCATTTCCTACTCGAAGCAGGGTGGCAGCGTCACAGATAAAACAAGAGAGGCACTTGCACCAGTAGAATGACTATCTTAAGATGAACTACTAATGGCTGTACCTATTTACCAGGTGCAGCCCCAGCCCCTGTGGCCTGGCCCTGGTCAATCACTTGCCCTATTTTTGGCTTTTTTTTTGGACACCCCGGGGACAGTAAGAATGGAGGGCCTTCAGTAAGGGGCAGGGAAGGAGGCATTAGGCCTATAGAAGTTACACTGCTGAGTTGGGGATGGTCGCAGTGGCAGTGCTGCCTGCCACAGCATGTCCATAATGCGCACCCATGAACATGACTGCATCAGGTAAGTGCACTGCTCACCATTTCACATACTGGTGAAACTCATTTTTGATAACAGATGACTGGACAATTCTGGTTTCCTAGCATATCTTTAACAAAGACCCACTTGGTTTTTTAAAGTGGTGCACAACATACGATTACAGGTCAAATGAGTTCAGCATATAGCAGATGGTGTAGAGCCCTCAGCAATATGTAATGGAGGAGGTATAGCTTAGATAACAATCCTGAATATGAGAATAGGTGGGGTTGGTCCAAGACCTCCCAGTACCTGAGGCAGTGTGCCAAATGCTGCCCCCCCCTTACCTGGTGATGTGCTAGCCTCTGATCTTCCCACTTCCTGGATTGGAAAAGGAAAAGGGGGATGGAGCACGAAAATAAGTGTGGAAGAGCAGAGAGTTGTGGGCTAGAGTGCCTTTGATGAGAGGCTGCCTGGAAGCCTCCATGCGTGTTGTCTCACAGCTCAATGGAGGAAACACATGTGTACATGTAATATATATGAGCTTTCTAAGCAGTATGGCAACACACATTTTGAATCAAAAGGGTTTTGTGACTAGACACACCAGTCACCAAACCTCAATGAAAAGACTGGTTATCCTATCATGGCTGGTTCCTCCAGTTGGACTAATGTTGGGAGAGTAGAGAACAGTCACACAGTGACATACCAATCATACCAATAACTAACTTATAGCTTCCCCAAGTTCTTTGCAAAGATGGTACCAGTGAGGCGAGGGTTGGCCACACCTCCCAGACAAGCAACGTGCCACCCCCATTACTGGATCCCTGAACATACAAAAGGCAACGTTCACATGCTCACCCATCCCAAATACACTTTGCCCCCCAATATTGGTTTGTTTTTTTCTGGTGCTCCCTCATTCCTTTGTCTTTGTAACTTTGACAAATGGTTAATGGGGACTCTTTTTTCAAAAGTAGTAACCTTACAGATTTTGCTTAAGAGTACAAAAATAAAATAAAAATACTATGGCTTCCTCTGCCCCTTTGTTCTGCTCATTTGTTATTATGTCTTCAGGCATAGCTAATTATACTGCCATCCCTGTATTCACTCATTCCCACAGGGTTTTTAGCATTTTGCCTTCAATGCTATTGTTTTCTTAATAGGCCTTTCTTCCCTTTTTTTATTCCTGCCACTTCTCTGCTTGAAAAATTAGTTATCTAAAAGGCAGCCTTTCAGGGGCAGTTTGGATTCTGCTGTCAAATCAAGGAGGACAGGCTGAATATCTAGTAATGGAAGTTAATTAAAGTGTCAGACAATTTAAGCATCGGGAAATGGCCTGTTCTGGCACGAGTGTCACGGCCTATTGACAAGTGCATCCAAAATATACCCCACCTCTCACCTAGAGAAAAATAGAAGTATCTAGAATAGAACCGTACATGAACATACATATTTTGTATGTGTTTATGTGAAGCTCAGAATAGATTTTTCACTTCATATAACAATCATGAGAGGGGAGTTGGAAGGAAAGGTGATTCATGTATTGTTCTGTTTGTGAGGGAACAAGCCCTTTGCCATCTGTCTTAGGCGTGGTCAACAGGTGCTGCAGAACTGCAGAGGCTAAAGATCTGGAGAGATAACATGACCAACCCACTCAGAGTGCAGGAGGAGAGTCACATTTTTAGTACTCTCCAGGGGGCGGTGCTGGGGAGAGAAATACCACCAATGAAAAACTAGCAAAACAAACCATTGGCTGGGATAGAACTTATTTCCCAGGCGCGTTGATTTCAGATCTGTTTGTGTGTTTCTTGCAGGACGTCTTTGAAAGGGGAAGCATTACAAACTGGCACACACAGCCCACCTGTATTCTGGAGTGGTGCAGCCCTCTCTACCACTGCAAGAGTTTAGCTCCTCATTCTGCTGCATCTGTAGACCAAGCCTCTGGAAGAAGAGACAGGCTTCCACTGTCTGGCAGCCAGTTAAGTCAGTGCCACCTGGCACATCCTGCAGCTTCCAGCATCAATCTGATTCCACAATCCTACCAAGGAGATAGCTGGAGATGCTGTCCCCTCACATAGCTCATACAATGAGCTATGAACTGAGTGTTTCACTTCTTTAGGTTGGCTGGTCTTCCCCAGCAGACCAATTGGGAGGGGGGAACTCTCTTCTCCTTGCAGATCTCTCTTCTTTCCAACCATCATGTCTATCTGACCACTAAGACAACCTACACTGAGTTTCTCTGGGAGCTGGACTTTTTCCTCCATTGCTCCTCCAAACTGGCTCTGTTCTGACCCCACACAAGAAGCATAGAAAGCAGCAGCATGTTAGGGTGTCAGAGCTCAGACCTGCACCAGGGAGACCTGAGTTCAAATTCCCACACCTATACAAATTTCACTGGGTAAAACTGGCCCAGTCAGTCCCTCTCTCTTTCAGCCTAACCTACCCCAAGCAGCACTTTGGGGATAAAATCATTAAAATGGGATTATTAATAAGCCACCCTGAGGCAGCAATCTTATATACACTTTCCTGGGAGTAAGCCCCGTTGAATACAATGAGGCTTACTTCTGTGTAGACATGCATAGGCTTGTGCTATGAGTTCCTTAGAGAAAGAGAGGGATGCAAATACATGTGATAAATAAAAGCAGATCGTCATGGGACCACAGTAACTGCACAAGCAAGAATACCATCAGACTGCATTCAGCTGTCTTCTGACGAGTCTCTGTGCCCAGGAGAAGTCAGCAGGGCTGAAGTCAGGAGGGCTAAACTGCACATGACAAATACAACATTGCAGTTCTGTCTTAAATAAGGCAGCACAGGCAGGCCGATCCAGATCAGGCGGCCTGCAGCACACAGAGCAGGGGGTTTAAACCTTCCTCCGGTGCCTTTTTGCTGTCTAAAATCCCCCCCCTCCACTGCTATGTGCCCCAGCAGGGAAGCTGCTATTCAATCAACCCCCCCCCCCCCCCGTGCCTCTGGCAGCTACTTTTTCCCCAAGAAAGACAGAAATACAATGACGCATTTAACGTCACATCTAGTTTTGACCCTGATGCTTGTCCTATCGCTAGACTTCCAAGTCAGGAAAAGTTTTCACAATTGAAGTCCAGACTGTCATTCAGCCGTCAAAAGCATGAGAATCCTGGCAGGAAATGTATACACTGAAACCCTACGCTTCAGTGCTCATCATCCCATCGTTCAGTTGTCAGTCAGTCACCACTGGGTCTCTTCTGGTGGGAAATGTGAGTCACATATTCTGCAAATACTGTCGATGAAAGCTACATGCAAACAAATACTGTAAGATGTTCTCCGTACAAGAGGGTTTTTTTTTCCTTTTCTTCATGCATTGCGGGTGTTTAACCAGAGTTCAACAGACCCATGCAAAAGCACTGATGCAGACACCAGCTAACCACGTACATGCCTCCTTCTGATGGACGTGCACCGGGAAGATTATATGCCCCATGCTGACCGTTTCTCTAGAAATTCATGCTTAGAAACTCAAATTGACACCTACCTCCTATCAAGGTCTTGCATGCCTGCTGTAAAACTTGGTAGCATTCGGGGCAGCTGGAGGGAGCACCTGATAGGGCAACCACATACTGACACGCCCCTGTAGGGCCAGGGAGAAGAGTGTCAAGCCCCTCCCACCATGAGCTTCCGCCTTATGCTCATCCCCACACGGTATGTCATTATACTGATATTGACAAGCCACTAATGAGCTTTGAGTTCATGTCTGATCAAATCAACAAGTCACGTGTAGGTCTAATGGAAAAAGAAAAGCCAATCCCACATGTTCTTGCAGCCATGGCCTGGGGAGGAAATAATTCAAGGACATTAAGGCACATGGGGAAAGCACAGAGAGGCTGTCCTAAAAGGCAAGAGGGTTTCAAAAGGGGGCAGAGTTACAGAGACCCTGGAGAATTGCACGAGAGATGGAGAGGCAAAATAGAACTGTGGGCTGGAGTTAATGCACTAGCATGACTGAGCTCACCAGTTGGGGTGTATAGGTGGCTGCCCAGTATAGGGGCACTATTTTTGTTATAGCCGCAGGTGGATGAATGGAATTTTCCTTTCAAGTGCCACCTTAATGAATGAGTCCCAGGCGTTGTTCAGACACATTCTCGGCCATGTGGGAGCTGCTCCTATGGAGCGTAATCCATGTAGTTTTGCAAGACTCTGTTACACTGGAGTCAGCGGCCCCTCCCCCTTGCTGTTGGAGCCATTCTGGCAGCAAAGGCAACACACAGGGGAGTGTCCTGTGTGTTGCCTTTACTGCCAGAATGGCTCCAACAGCAAGGGGGAGGGGCCGCTGGCTCCAGTGTAACGGAGTCTTGCAAAACTACTTGCCTTCGCTCCACCCTTGTTTCGCCTCTGATTGGTGGTGACATGAAAGAGAGAGCAACTTGCAAAATGGGATACGAATGTGGCAGTCACACAGTTCAGTTGTCTTCCAACCGCTGCATGGGGTGGTTGTTTGCGCAGCGAAGCTCATTTTCAAGGTGCAAGCACAGAGGATACCTGCAACCGCCGTCTCCAAAATGAGTGCACTATCAGTGTTCGTGTGAAATCAGCATTTGCATCTGTGTGAACAAGAAGTATTGTTTCTCTTTTGTTCGGGGTATGTTTGTGTGAGACACGCCAGCAGAGTCAAGTTAGGCATTTTACGAATTTTTAAGCTCCAAGACGAAAAGTCTCACCATCACTGCTCTAGGTTCTATGAAATGGCTTAAGCTGCAGTTGTTTAAGATAGCCCTTTCACAGTTGCAGCATATGCAAAAGCCTATTCCTCAACAAGGAAACTCAGTTGCCAATCTAGCATATTATCTTGCTTCTGGCAGGTAGTTCACTCATATGCATGTTCATCGTTTGATGGCTGTAGCATCAAATATTGACTTGCATGTGTGAATGGGCCATCAGAGATCACAGAGAGTTTGGGGGGGGCCCAGGTGTCAAATGTCCCACTGCTAGGGGAAGTGTGTAACAATATAGTTGGGGTGGAGAAAAGCATTAAAAAAATTATATGGTCTGGGTGCTTGAAACTGATGGGAAGAGTTTTAGAAGGCAAAGGCAATACAGTGCAGAAACCATAGGATTGAAAAAAAACAGAGAAACTGTTGTGTGTGGAACCTGTTGCTGATTATTCATGTGACCTGTTGGCAGGAAATGAGCTCTCATTTCTGCTAATATGATTTCATCCCCATTGGGGAAGTTATTGCTGTCAATAGAGTTGGACAGTTGGAAATTGCTTTGCAGTCACTTCACAGGCCATCCGTCAGCCCGTTGGCAGCCCATACTGCTGGAAGGACCCGTAGGTGCTGCTGACACCCCTCCCTGGGGACTGGGGTACCGGCAGAATGGCACTCGCTCTCCCTCCCAGCCTTTGCCCATTTTCTTTCCAAGAGAGAGGGAGACTTCCAAATGCTTTATCAAGGTTGCAAAGCGCCTATATTTATAGCAACAAGCCCAAGTCTCACATACTTGCAATGCCAACAGTGATATATTTATTCAACAGGATCCTGTCACAACTTGTACATCAGACTGGGGCAATTAAGAAACAGAAAATACAAGGACATTCATTCTCTCCCAAACGCTTTCATGCACATGTATCCTTTGGGAGAACCGAGAGCATGAAACCAACACACAGTCAGAGATCATCACATCGCATGGGCCAAGCCAAGATTTTTGGAAACCTCAGTGCACCCCAACCTGCACCCTCTAAGTACCACAGTCAAATACAAAGTAAGGCTCTCGTGGGGGGGGGGTTTGGAGGAAGAGTGGTCTAGTACTGGGGGCGCGACTACTAAAGACAGTCTTATGTGGTGCTCCAGCCATTCTTAGTTCCTGGGTACAGAAAGCAAAGCTTCTCCTGTTGGCTGTAACAGCCAGAGGGAATGGGGCTGGGGATCAGGGGCAGCCCAGCTCTACCACCTGGTGTGCCAAAGCTCCGGGGGTGGATCCTCCAAAGCCCTATTCACCCTGCCAGTCTCAATATTGTTGTTTGTTTATACCGCGTAACCTGTGAACCACTTTTCTTTCTACCAGGTGGAACTCAAGGGAGCTCATATGGGGCCCACAGGTAGTCACCCATCCAGGCATTGATCAGACCTAGACCAGCATAACGTTTGTAGCACGTAGTCCGTATTTAGCAGGGGACTGCTGGGTATTTGTGATGATAAGGGAAAGTTTGAGATCTTTAATGAACAAAAGGTGATTGAAAAGACATCAAAAATTAATCTAGTGAAGAAAGGCTGAGTGCAGTACTTCCTATCCTTCCCCCCCCCCCCCCCAAGTTAGATCAGCAGGAGGAAGATGTAGCAGCATAGCACTTAGCTTGATGGCACTTAAAAGCGATATGTTCGGGGGGGGGACCAGCTTGTGTTACGTTCCTCCTGGGACTACGTATCCTTTCAGAATGCAGATGCATGGGCTGTATCTGGATCCATATTTTCTCCCCTAGCAGACTCAAAGCTAAGGAGCAGCTGGAAAGGCTAAAGGGGGTAGCTGGTAAAGGGAGACAACCTGTGACCTTAAATGTGTTATTAAGAAGCATGCTTTACGACTGGTGATCCTATGCAAATTTATTTAGAAGTAAATCACACATTGTTCAATAGCACTTGTTCCCAAGTAAGAGTGAATGAATGGGATTGTACCCTCATAGCCCAATCCTACTCCCCGCCAGCTCAGAGCGTGCAGCACTGCCGATGGCAGGAGACCAGGGTGTCCCAGGAGAGGGTAGTCAAGAACACTTATCTCCTCATAGGCCACCTGGTCTCCAAGGGGTCTCCACAGACCTATGCCAGCTCTTTAGCTGGTGTAAGTCTGAGGAGAGTCAGCAGATGGGTCTGGACCGGGAAGGGGGGATAGGATGCAGCATGGGCAGTTGCCACCAAGACCCTCCCCCTCCCCTCATCCACTCCTTCCACCAACTTACTGGTGGCAGCTGAGGTTCTATGGGCCGGTGTCACCCGCATGCTGCGGCCTCTGGGGCTTTTGGACTGGCGGCATCAGCTCGCAGAACCGCAAAGCACTGCTGCGCCAGCAGCCCAGGCCTTATGATGGTGGATCACAAGAACTGCCAGCATAAGGCCCAGATAGGATTAGGTCCTAAAGCTTAGCAACTTCTCTTTAACAAAAAAGCAGCTGTGGGGGAGGAAGTGATCTGGATTGGGACTGCAGTACATGGGTATCCCCTTTCCTCTGTGCTGTTTTCCCACAAAAGTTTCCGCAAGCTGCTATGTGCTCCCAAAGTGGCAACAGCTGGAGCAGCTGTTATCTTTGTTTTGTCTTAAAGGAGTGAGATTCCCAACTTTACGTCCTTTTCTTAGCCATCCCCCCACCCAACCCCTCTGTTGCCCTGGAAGACGTGAGGTTGAATAACTCAACTGGCCGGCTGTGATCAGTTAGATGAAAGAGAAGGCTACCACCATAACTGAGAATGAGTTCTGAAAAAGACTTGAGATCTCTCCCCCTCTCTTTTTTACTTATGAGGTATTTTTGAACTTGTATCCCCTGTTCTGACAGGTGGAGTTCACAGACTCAAGGGCTGAGCCTTAGGAGGCCTGTGGCAACCCTGAAACTATACACTCAAGGCCAGAAAGCTGGTACAGTTACAAAAATCAAACATATAGTACTTACAGTAGTTCAACAAACATGAGGTACAATAATCTCCACACAAAGAAAGGCTCAAAAAGGGAGACACGTTAGATTATTCCAAAAACCGTGATTAGTCTCAGCTTGATAATGGCTGAAAATAGGCCAATTCTTCAAACAAGAAAGATCCCCTACGTGGTAAATGCGGCATTTGCTCCAAAACCCGTGCTCATTGGCCACTCAAAGATAACTTTCAACAAGTGCTGTGTTACCAGATGTGCTCCAGAATATGCATAATAGCATGTGCACATGGGGAACAAACACATGTGTATGTACCATAGGCTGAGGGCATTTGCCCTCAGTGTAGGCTTACCATATCCCCGCCGGGACGGGAGCGGTCTACCCTTAAGGGGGCGGGGTGTGGGGGGCCAGAACGTGTCACGCCGCGTTCTGGCCCCCCGACACCCCACCCCCTTAAGGGTAGACCGCTCCCGTCCTGGCGGGGATATGGGATATGGTAAGCCTACCTCAGTGGAACTTGATATTTAACAAGAACAAGAGAGACACAGAGGCATAATAGATGCAAACACAGTAGTATTTATTTGGGGGACACTAAGGAGTAAAATGCAATAAAATAAACAAGCAGTGATGAAAAGCTACAGATCAATCTCACATCCATTCACACACATACAGATAAAACCTAAGCAGCATCAATGACTCTAGAGAAAAGAGGAGCACAGGGGGAAACCGAACTGTCTGAAAAGGGAAAGGGAATGTGAAGACGCAAAAAGGAGAAGGAGGAAGATGAGCTGCTCATGGAGGAATGTTACAGCCCAATTCCATTGGGCACTAACACTGGTGGAACAAGGGTTCCACCAGTGGCGATGGTCTTATGGCAGTTGCAAAAGGGCCTCCCTTAGCAGGAACCTAAGTTAAAATGAAATGGGAGACCAAGCTTGCCTCTCATGCTTGCCATGCTTGCCTCCCAGTCACTAGTGCTGGCAACCTCATTCCTTGCTTGTGTTTGTGGATCCAAGAACATTGTGTGAAATGGAGCATCAACCCGTGACCATTAAGGCTGATCTACACCACATGAATTCCGGCGTGTCCCGGGTACGTGCAGGGAGTGCAGAACTGTGTGGCTTCCATTTTATCAGATCGCATCGGAACACAGGAGAATGGCGCTCTCCCGAGTTCCGTTGCAATCGATCGTGGACCATGCTGATGTTTGACCATTTTCAGCCAATCAGAAGAAAGTGAGGGCGGGACGTGGAGCAAAGTGTTTCACCAATGAGATGAGAGGGGGGCTTTCAGCCAATTGGAGTGCACTTGTGGCAGCAGCAGGAGTCAGTGGAGCCAGGGCAGCATCTCGGGGTGGGGCGTCCTGTCCCCTATGCTCGCGACTCCACAAACGCAAACGGATTTGGTGTAGGTCAGCCTTTAGCAACATGGCAGTCCTTCCTAAATCCCCTAGTGTGAGCTACAATCTTCTTATCACTCAATGCCTTAATCATATTTGAACTTTGCTTCCTGGTTCTTGAAGATGTTGCCAGATGGATGGAGATGCTGGACATCCCATAGAATGAGCTGCCAGGAATGCTGCCTGACTTTCTCTGTGGGAATTCCTTTCCTTTCTACATGACTCTCCGCACCGAAAGTTGATGAAGTGGAACAGGCAGATCTAAAAATAGACATCCTTCTTGGCAGAAAAGGGTCATGGGCAGGGGACAAAAATGGTGCCCGTACTGCAAAACCATACAGGAGATTTTGAGGTGCTTCTTCTTATTTTCTTTTAAAGTGTTTTTTAAAAATTCAGTCATGCTGCCCCCAGTTCCTGAGGGTGAGCTCCTGCTTCCTTGACAACTGGCGCTGTGGCAAATGAAGCATAAAACAACAGAAAAATTTACTGCAGAAGAAAAAAGCAGGAAGAGAGAGAGAGAGAGAGAGAGAGAGAGAGAGAGAGAGAGAGATGGTGCCCTTTCCAGTGCTCATGACAATGTACAGAGTCATGTAGAGAGGATAGGATGCCAGGGTATGCCATAGCCAGAGATGCTCTTGGGGCTCCAGCCCCATGTGCACCACCCTGGCCACCTCGCAAGAACAATGGGATGTAAATATGATCTATGTTTATAAATATTTTCTGGATAAACATCTCTCACACAAGCGCAGGGGTGGGCAGACTCCAGGCTCGTGAGATGTACTGTGTGTTTTACGAAATTGCCAACTTCCATCAGCTGGAGCCAGGTGCAAAATAGCAATTCTGGGGGGCCAAGCCAGATGCCAAATAGTGACGGGGGGCAGAGGCAGTGACCTCTTGCACCGGGCACTGGGATGACCTGCATTGATAAGGAACAGGATCAGTCACTAATCCAAAACTCGAACATTGACTAGCCAGGGTGCACAAAGACCTGCCCAATCAATCGATCAATCAATCAATCATCAGAACATAGGGAGTTACCTTATACAGACCATTTCTTCATCTAGCTCAGGATTGTCTGCACTAACAGGCAATGGCTCTCCAGGGTTTCAGACAGGGGTCTTTTCCAGTTCTGCCTGAATATCCGAGTGACTGAATATTTTACAAATTAGGAACACTGAGGTTAAGAGATACTGTAAGCAATAAGCACAAGGCCAGTCATGGCAGAGATTTTTGTTGTTGCTGTTGTTCACTTGCAGTTATAAAGAACAACAAATTTTATTAGCAGTCTTCAAGAGAAACTCCCATTTTACAGTTGTGAAGCATCAAAGCTATGTGCACACAGAGAGCCCATGAATTAGTAGCGGCTGGGACAGGGATAGGGGCCAGGCATGATCCTCCTTCCCCTCCATATGCTCTCACCTTGCTAGTTTGCTATGTCTTGTAAATAAAGACATAGATATCACCACTACATCACTCTAAAATCTCATCCCCTTTAAGATGGGAATTAAGAAAGCAGTCAGGACGGCATGCCTGGATTGGAGCCTGGAGAATGGCAATACTATGGATGTAATTGGTCACCCCACTGAAGTGTCATGTAATGTTAAGCTTGGCTTTATGTTAACCACACAATGCTATTGTCCTGATTTATTCATTTGCTATATCCTGTTTGGGGTGCTTAATTTGGAAACAGGCAGGATATGAAAGGAATGAATAAATGAAGAGCATGGGTTTTGTGTGGGTCATTAATCCATGCCAAGGCTTGTAAACAACCTGCTTGGAAAAACACAGCACTAAGTTTGCCCGGTGAAGTTCTGGGGCACATGATGACCATGGGTGGACAGGGTTGCCATCCTCTATGCTGGCTTTGCTCCTGTGGCCCCATGAACTGCAGAAATTGAACCTTGGACCTTCAGAGTGGGTAGCTGTCTTTTCCTATTGGCCGACAGCACTTCCCCCCATTTGTGTTTTGTGTCTCTCAGAATGGTGCTTGATATATCTTGCTAAATTGTGACTTTAGTTCATCTTAAAAGCCCCATTCTCACAATATAAGTGAACGCAGATAGAGGGGGGAGCAGGACTACTCGCTTGAATGTCTGCATGGAGTCGATGCACATAAACCGCTGTCCTGTACCAATGTAGGTCTGTTTCCTTGAAATTGTGAGCCCTTCTTTCTCAGGGTTCCCAATTCTGTGGGGAGGATAGCTGTGTGCACATACCTTTGTATATGCATTGACTCAATGCAGGCATTCAAGTGAACATGCATAGATCAGGGGCAGGGCCCATTGTCACAATCATGTTCCCCCCTCTACATGTGTGCACTCACATGTCATGAGAATAGGATGCCAATATCTCATACTGGGATAAGTGTTAACACCAGGGACAGAGTAAGGGAGGATCCAGGCACCTTCACTTGTCATATAGGGTTGCCAACTTCTTTACTGGTCTTGCTCCTCTGCCCTTTCCAGTGGCCTGGCATGCAGGAACTAAGCAGCAGTGAAGCTTTCCCCATTATTTTTCTCTTAGTGTCAGGAACATCTTCGCCTGCTTGAATTTGAGCACATTAGGTTGCTGCCAGAGGCACAGGGGCAGGGCCACTAAAGAAGGTGGCCGTTGGCAATCGGTGTATGTCAGACTTTCCTCCAGCCTCAGCTTTCTTACTTCAAAATACAGCAGGCCAGCATTAGTTAACCCAGCATCTGTATGAGGTTTGAAAAGCAAATTAAAGGTCTACTCCAGCAATAATTTTAACTGAACTCAACAAATCAAGGCAAAGTTGACCGTTTTTGATCAGGCAATAAATCTGCTGTGTATGCACCTGACCTTCTGTCATTTATTAGTCAAAGGTTTTTGCTAGCTATTAAAGTGAAACCCGGCTGTGTCTAAGTTCATGAGTCAAAAGCTCCACTCCTTCCATTAAATTCCATCAGCTACTAATTGATCACAATTTTCTCCTAGCCAGAGGATATGTCTTCTGACCCCCCCCCCTTTTCCCTATAGGAAAAACAAAACCCAGCATTGCTTCATATTTAAAGAAACATATTTATTCAATGTTTTAAGTACAAAGCTTTATGAAATGTGTGTGTGTACATCTATAAAAATAAACTCAATGTACCCCTTGGACTGCTAGGAGATCAAATCAGTCAATCCTAAATGAAATCAACCCTGACTGTTCCTTGGAAGATAGGTACTGAGGCTGAAGCTCAAATATTTTGGCCACCTAATGCGAAGAGAGGACTCTCTGGAGAAGACTCTGATGCTGGGAAAGATTGAAGGCAAAAGGAGAAGGGGAAGGCAAAGGATGAGATGGTTAGACAGCATCACCGATGCAACGAACATGAAAATGAGCGAACTCAGGAAGATAGTGGAGGACAGGAAGGCCTGGCGGGATATGGTTCATGGGATCATGAAGGGTCGGACACGACTTAACGACTGAATAACAACAAAACCTCGAAGGGGTGGGGCTAAGTTAGGCCAACTGTTTGTACTGCTCCTGTGCAGCCTGGCTATGGAAGGTTTTCCAGTTTGGAATTAAAACCTGGTTGAC
The DNA here is from genome assembly GCA_026170595.1 of Plestiodon gilberti rubricaudatus. Classification (NCBI taxonomy): domain Eukaryota; kingdom Metazoa; phylum Chordata; class Lepidosauria; order Squamata; family Scincidae; genus Plestiodon; species Plestiodon gilberti. The sequence goes on from JANXHW010000005.1 coordinate 117,436,199, forward strand.
TCCAGGTGTCAAGGGAGGGGCCATTGCTCCTGTTGTGCACGCAGAAGGTCCCAGGGTTAGTCCTTGATATCTCCAGGTGGGGCTGGGAAAAACTCATGTCTGAAACCATGGATAGCAACTGCCACAAGTCAGTGTTGACAATACTGAGCTAGAGAGACTGATGGTCTGATTCTATATTAAAAAAAGGTAAAGGTATCCCCTGACAATTAAGTCCAGTCGTGTCCGACTCTAGGGTGTGGTGCTCATCTCCATTTCAAAGCCGAAGAGCCAGCATTGTCCGAAGACGCCTCCGTGGCCATGTGGCCGGCATGACTGTCCTTGCTGCAGCGCATAGCATGCAGCTGGAACACGGAGCGCTGTTTACCTTCCCGCAAGCGGTACCTATTTATCTACTCGCATTGACATGCTTTGGAACTGCTAGGTTGGCAGGAGGATTCTATATTAGGCAGCTTCAAATATTCAAGCCCCAAGGGGGGGAGGGGGTATCAAGTATGTGCAGGACCACTGCTAAGCTACTTACGTGGAAGACCTGTCTGGCTTTCAGTCTTTACTTGGAGGCCGTGCATATGGCTGCACTGATTCCTACAATTGCATTGGTTCAGGAAAGAGTTTGCACAAAAGGCACCTTGGCGTGAATACCACATAGCTGTGAGCTCGTAGCTCACTGGATGGGGGGCACTGGGCTAGGATGAACTAGCCCAAAGTAATGGGAAACACTTCAGCTGCATAATTGCTGCATACTCAGCTGCTGTGGGAGGCACGGAGATAGGCCAGTTTTTAAAAGTTGGCAAAACTACGTGCAGAAAATGCCATAAGCAAGAGTTTTTTGAAGATATATAAAGCAGATGGTCTCCTTGAAATTAGGATTTTCTTCTTCTTCTTGCAAATGTGAGAGGGAACTCCTCAAGATTCTGAGGATATGTTCCGTCTGCACCCCCCAATTGGATGGTTGACCAGAAGCAAGCCCCACTGAGTTCAGAAAGTTTTACTCCCAGGTAAATGCACCAGGAATCTCAGCCTTAGTGGGCAGTGCTGCTAAGGACTGATGTCTCCAAGTCACACATTGTGTCAGCCTAGAGAGTCTCCTATTCATTTTTGCCCTGGCACTCTTGCAATCATACTCTTGCAATCTTCCTTAAGAGTAAGCCCCATTTTCAGGCTGCAATCCTATGCACACTTTCCTGGGAGTAAGCTCCGTTTAACACAGTAGGACTTACTTCCATGTAAAGGATTGCGCTGTAACTCAACTAATGACGCAATCCTGTCTAATATGTAGACTGGCGGAGCGCCGTTCTACATGGTCTAGAGTGTCACAAACATGCCATAAAGCACGTTTGCCGCACCCTGGGCGTAAGCAACATCGGCGAAGAGGCCAGCACCACTTTTCCCACCCCAGATCCAACAGAGCACCCACCGAGGAAGGTAAGTTCCCCACCGGGCAGAGGGGTGGGGGGAGGGCGGATCAGGGGTGTTCCAGGAGGGGGGTTGGTTGGTCAGGCCTGGAAATTGGTGGTAGCGGCTCTGCTGAGATCCTGTCCCCCTTCCCAGACCTGGCCGGCATTATTCCTCCAGCTCGAACGTGCACCAGCAAAATAGCTGGCGCACATTTGAGTAGACCCATCGGGGCGGCTGGGGTTTTACCTGGGGTAAGGGAGGAGTCCTCCAGCTGTGCCGGTGCTGGGTCCTATCTGGCTAGGCTGCGGCGTGGACATAGAGCCCGCGCCACAGCCTAACTAGACAGGATTGGGCTGTAAGAGTGCCAAGGCAAAAATAAGAGGCTCCCTAGACTGACAGACAATGGGACTTACTTCTAAGGAAACATTCATAGGATCAAGCAATAAGGCTGAAGCAGCAACATGAACTGTACGTGGCTCTTGCCTTCCTGTCCTGCTTGTGCATCTATAATGCTTCTAGGTGGCTGCCAGGCTACCTGGCCCTTTGGTCAGGTTCAGCAGGGCTCTTCTTACTGACTTGCCTGGAGTTCCCTGATGGTGGTCAGGGCAGAGGCATTGCTACAGTGGGGGGCGGTACTGTAAGTTGCACCCCGTCCTAGTCCCCGTTTACAACCCGGAACAAGGAGGCCCCACCCCCTCACCAGCAGAGCCATTCCGGGCGACGAAGGCAACGCGCAGGGAGTCTCCTGCGCATTGCCTTCGTCGCCCGGAATGGCTCCACCGGCGAGGGGGCAGGGCTTCCTCATTCCGGGTTGTAGGATGGGGCGCAACTTACAGTACAGCCCCCACCGTAGGGACGCCTCTGGGTCAGGGTCCTGAATTGACCTTGCAGTGAAAACGTATACAAAGAACAAAGAAAGAAAAACCAGGCCCCTGTCCTGCACACAGGATTTGATTATTTTTTTTCTAGTTTTGTTCCCACTGTTACTTTTGTGAAACAAACCACATCCAAGGCTAGCATCTGATGAACTCTCAGCATTGGTATTTTCTACATGGTTCCAACATAGAGGAATGTAGTTCTAGCCTTTAATTTTACGGCAGTTCCATTCAATTCACATTTCTCTAGTTTCCCAACAACTCAAGGATGTCACATGGAGCTGTACAAAACATGGTATATTCAAGCTGAAATACTGTCAGCCCGCTGCATTTCCTTTCTGAGCCAGTCTCTTCTCAAAGAAAAAAAGATCTTAAAAGCCTCTGACATGTTAGTTTTCTGACAAAATCATCTTGCTTCCAATTTATCACTTTTTCTCCAGGCCCTCATGTTATGCGGGAGGCTGAATGCTCAGCTGTGGTTTTGGATTCGAAACAGGGGTTGTTTCACCTCTTTTGAGAATCACACCTGTAGTCATTCTATGTAAACTAAGAGTACAGGAAAAATCCCACCAAATTCAGAGCCAAAGAAATGTAGATAACATTATGCAAATGTGGCTGAGTTGGCCCCTTTCTGCATCATTTATACTGTTCCCAAGATTCAGGTTTTCAAAGAATTTGAAATGTTTTGCCAAGAACTAGGGCTGGAAGAAGGTTCAAGGAAGTTAATGGAGACATCAGATGGCTGACTTTGACATAACCTTTTCCGAAAAACTCATCTTGTTGCCAAAATTGTCTCTAATAAACAAAGGGGACATGGTGCAGAAGTGGTGCACGTGACTTCAACTTGCACGCAGGAGGTTCCAGGTTCATCCCTGGCACGTCCAGGGAATGGATGCTACTGAGCAGTGGTTCTCTCCATACAACTTGACAGCATTATAACAGCTGTTCTTCTGATGTTTAAACCACTGTTAGCCTTGCTCCAGTCAATATAAGCAACTGGTAGGTAAGTACAGAGGGAAAAAGAGTTCCCAGTTCTCTTTACGAACCCCAGCTGCTCGTAGGTGAAACTCTCTCAGGTAGGCAGGGAAAGCCCCCAAAGCACCTCATCACTGGTGTCCAGAAAAGCTCCCAGAAAGGAGCAGCAACTCCAGAGTGCAAAGAAGCTATTCCTTATGAGTTCTAGAAGTTGGTTTCCTTCTCTGTAGCGATGAGCACTTCCTTGGTTGGCTGCTGGCTTTCTTGTTTGGAGCACGCCCCCTGTCCCAATGAACCAATCAGGTGCTTCTTTGGCTGGGGCAGGTCATCTGCTGCAGTAGTCAGCTGGCATAATCGCTGAGGAAAATCAACGGGGAAAGAAGACACTCTCAGTTATTAAACTGGTAAACGAACTGACACCAGACAATAATCCACATCCTTTCCTACAGGCAAAAGCATTCCCAAGGCCAAGCCATTCCACTTCCTAAACACATGCTTAACTGGAATACACATTTAAGAGAGGAGGAGGGAAAGAGATTGCCATTCTGACCTGAACCACAACACAGCCATGATTGTTTTTGCCTTTGGGTTCACTTTTTGTTGACACAGGATAGTGTGCAAGAAATGTGCAGCCATGCTCATAAGTCACTGGATAGTTGATGTACAGCGGGTGGCACAGTGGGTTAAACCGCTGAACCATGAGCTGTCGATCGAAAGGTCGGCAGTTCAAATCCGCGACGGGGCGAGCTCTCGTTGCTTGGCCAGCTCCTGCCAACCTAGCAGTTCCAAAGCGTGTTAATGCGAGTAGATAAATAGGTACCGCTTGCGGGAAGGTAAACAGCGCTCCGTGTTCCAGTCGCATGCTACGCGCTGCGGCAAGGAGAGTCATGCCGGCCACATGACCACAGAGGCGTCTTCGGACAACCCTGGCTCTTCGGCTTTGAAATGGGGATGAGCACCACACCCTACCATCACGTTCGTCGTTTCTGACCTAAGTAAATGTCCTGTGATTTAGGATGAAACGTCAGTCTCATCAACCTTCGTATGGAAATGATTTTTAATTCATATCTAGTCGTTTTAACAACGTGGAGTAATTTGAAAACCTGTATTTTTAAATTGTTTTTAATAAGTTTTGTGGCTTGGATAAAAATTTCTCACATGGCTTTTTTTACCCTTGAATCCTTCGTTTCGGAATACTTATTATAAGTATTATAATTATAATTAAATGATAATATAATTATCATTAAATTATAATTATTAAATTTTGGATTTTTTAATTGGAGCATAAGGGAGTGGTAAGAGGAGATGTGAAGCTGCTCCTGTCTGTATGAACAGTGCTATGATAAACACAAGAGATGCTTCTGTTGGAGGGCCTTAGTATTCTTCACAAAGGCCGTCTCCTTGCCCTCTATTTACAAATGATCTTCCTGTGAGAATTGTATTCGCCCACTTAGCTGGGGGAGTAGAAAATGATCTCATTCTGCTATTCTTTTCTTATCATGAGACCTGGGTAACACCAGCAACTACATTTAGGTTGAAGGGAAAGCAAAGGGTGGTCTTACCTTTCGTTCCAGGTACTCTAAAGGCCTGGATTTACACAAGGAGGGGTTGGTAAAACAAAGTAACTTTTTTTTTTTTTGCAAACTGCATATCTTTATTGTCAAGCTGTTCTGTATTAATTTTTAATTGTATGTTTATAATTAAATATTATGCAAGATTGCGCTGAGCCAAACTGGTTTCTTACATTTTAATGACGACATTTTATTTGAGTAACTGCTTTATTTTGGACATTTGGTCCGCGGCTTGTACATTTGTTTCATTCTGAAAAGCTTGTCCCATCTGCACATGTTAACTATATTTTGTGTTTTTTGTTATGGCCATTGGCTAAGACAAGAAGAAACATAACTTATCGTTATAGTTTATTGTTATTTTTAACTGTATTTTATATTTTACATTGCTTCAAACATTGTTATTATTGATTGTACTGTAATTGTATATGTCATTGACAGCCCAATTGTAACACACACACACACACACACACACACACACACACACACACACACACCGCGGATGCAGCTGCACCAGCAGATCGCGCTACATCCAGTAGGGGGGCAGTCTGGAGGTCTCCTCAAGGTAAGGGACCTTTCATTCCCCTACGTAGCAGAGGATAAGCCTCTGCTACCTCAGTGGGTCTCCTCAGATCTGCACCAGCTATTTTGCTGCCACACGTCCAAGGAGAGTAAGGGAGAGGGAGTGGGGGAAGGAATAGTGTTAGGCTACCAATGCATGTGAGTGCCACTGGTAGCCAGCCCCTCCCTCCTCCATTCTGCCTCTCGCCCACCACCCTCCCCACGCAGATAGTCCCCCGTTCCTCCCCCTTCCTGCCCCATTCTGCCACCCCCTGCACCTGTAACCAGCTTACTTCCCTGCCAGAGGTAGTTGGCTGCAGGAGCGGGCCTCCGGCACTGCCACTGTTTGCTGTGGCACTCCCAAAATGGCTGCTGGCAGTGCACACAGAGTGCTGCTGAAAGCCGTTTTACAACAGCAGAACAGTGTTCCACTGTTGTAACTGGCAGCGCAGCCCTAGTTAGGCTTGGGCTGTGAGTGTAAGGATAATAATAATAATAATAATAATAATAATAATAATAATAATAATAATAATAAATGATGCTGTTTTTCCAATGTGATCCTCAACTCTGTGAAAGCTTCAATAACATACTTCGAAAATAAAAACATGGTGAGTTTCACAGACATAGTGAAGATTTGTTCAATACAGTGAACAAATCACAAAGGGAATGAATCATTGAGAGCCCAATCCCATTCTTCCCTCCTGCCAACGCAGCAGCGCCAAAATGGCTACTGCTGCATCCTGGGGGGGGGGGCAGTTGCAGCAGTCTCCTCTGAGTAAGGGAATCATTCCCTTACCCATAGGTAAGCCGCTGGCAGGGTATACTCAAACCTGTGCTCGCTAACTAGCTGGCGCAGGTATGCGTGGACCTGCACCACAGGATTAGGTACGGGAATAGAGTTAGGATTTGGTGGCCACCGCTGCCGCCAAACCCGCCCCCTTCCCAGACCAGATCTGCCCATTCCCTGCTCTCGTCGCTGTCTCATTCCACCTACCCCACCCCGTTCTACCCTCCCCCCACCTCCTCTCACCACCCTCACCACCTTACCTCCGTCAGCAGCATCTTCACGTTGCTCCAGAACACTAGGGAAGGTTCTGGCCTTCCTGCTGGCGCTCCAGCAACACATGGCTTTGTGCGCTGCCAGAGCGCCTTTTACAACCTGCGCTGACTGCGCTAACTGTGCTGATTGCTTTACAGCAGTCAGCACCAGTGGAAGAGGTGCTCCGTCAATGGCCGGCCCAGGTAGGATTGCGCCATTAATGAATTAACAAATAATGCTTCAACACTGGTAAGTTCAAAACTGGTGAATTTAGAGTTTGCTTTGGATAAGGCATTTGGATATCTCAATGAGGTTGCTTCTTTGATCTAGTCAACTGAACATCATTGAACTGTAATCTACTAAGGTGTCCCAAGAACCATCAAGGTGAGCCAGGTTGTCTCTAGAAATCATCTTTCCTCTGTTCAGACTGCCACAGAAGTCAGCCATTTGTCAAAAAAAATTGCACAAGAACTTTACTTCCTGTCAAGTGAACCGCATTCCTCAGACTCATATCCACCTCATAGTTTCTCCTCAGGAAGGTGCCCTCCTCGTTACATGCATAAAAACGTGTCACTGTACACTACGTAGCTGTGGACACACCCACACACACAACTGTAAAAACTATTTTATAAAGCAGCATTTCTCTTTTCTTCTCCCTTTTTTTTTGTTTGCTTGTGCCCTCTGCCTCCCCTGTGTGTTTTGCTGAAGGCTCTCCTCCCTTTTCTTCTCTCCATCTGGGGCTTTGCCTCACAACTTGTTATGCACCTGAGGTGGACATTAAATCATTGCCGCCAATGCCATAGAGCCTGTCATTTCTCATCATGTTAGAATCTCTAGTCAGTAAACAAGGGCCTGTGGGCACAACATCACCTTCCCAGAGGTCAGAGCATTGGGAAGGGCACCCTTCACAAAATTCATTCTTTTCAGTGCTTGTGTGAGATTCCCTAGCCTTTTGTCACTGGGATTTGAATTTCTTCAACACACACACACACACACACACACACACACACACACACACACACACACACACACACACACACACACCACGAGACTTATGTCTATAGGTTTGTGTTTTATTCTTCTCAAATTAGTGTACTCCATACACTGCTCTTGTTACTAAACTCAAACGGAATGTTCTTGACAAAAACTTTGCTTGAAATGAAGGGGGGGGGAGACTCAAGAGAGAGTGGAGGGTGCCCTGGCTCCCTTTTTTCTCTGCTGTCACCACCTGTTTTGTGGCAGCAGTGCTACTTCTGCCAACTGATTACTGCCATTTTTTTTAAACACAGAAGTCCTCTCAGAATAATACTATGTCATCATATAGCCTTGATGTCAGTGGTTCTTTCATGGCCTTATATAAGGTTCAGTATCTAGCAGGCTCAATCCAAGATGAGCAATCTGGTGGCAAACTGGTGTTGACTGGGAATAGGATGCACACCCAACCAGCTGTGCTTTTAAATATATTAGTGCTTCTTAAGGGAGGCACTTGGAGGTCCTGAAATTAGGCAGAAGTTAGAATTGGGCCCTCTGGAATCACCAATTGTCAAATCTTGCATTCATCGATTAATCTCAGAATGTGATGGAGACCAAAATGACTTTCTTCCATTATGAAGGATTATTGCTCCTACGCTTACAGAATGAGATATCATCATGGATACTCAGCAAAATCACTTCATAGCTTTTGATGACACTGGAGTGCAATGGCTTTGTAACACAGCAAACAAAGGACTAACAGAAACTAACCATTTCAGTACCTGTGAGGCGGTGGACAGCCCTACACAATCACCAACTTAAGACTCTGTGACTTAACTAGACCACAATTTCTTTTACCTGTTTTAATGACCCTTTGGTTCTCAGCAAGATGAATGCAACATAGAGAGGAATGCAGATCATAGAGGACAGTGCCATCAGCCAGCCCACAATGATGCCCCATTGTGGATACTCGTATACGTTGTTATATCTCAGCGGTTTGTACATAATGAGTGAAAACAGGAACGTTGCCTGAAGACGATAAAAGTAGACAGCATGACAGCTATGATAAGTGGTAAATTAGAAACATGGAGAGAGAGAGAGAGAGAGAGAGAGAGAGAGAGAGAGAGAGAGAGGAGAACGTTCATGAGAAGGGAAAGGCAATGATCCCTTTCACTTGGGGCCTCTTAGCCCGACTATTTGAGCCATGGGGAAATACCAGCCAGTGCTGAATTCCATCAGTACACACTGGATTCAGTCCAGATTTAGATTTTACACTGCCACTGCCAACAGTGCTTTTTGAGTATGTGTAAGGGCAAGGCCAAAGCTGAAACCTGTCAGTGGCAAGTCAAGATCACAGGCAGCTATCCCTGAATGTAGACCAGGAGGGCATGCTTTCCACTCCTGATGGGAGCTTGACATAAACATAGTTATGTTGACCCAACAAGAGTGGAATACAGTGGGCCTTTAGCATCTGTGGTCTTCTCAACCGCAGAATTCACCTACCATGGACCTACTGTTGGCCCTGGTCACTGGTGTGCTCCAGGAAGCCACTTCTGGGTCATGCCGAGGCCTGCTATCTGCTCCATTGGTCCTGGCGCACACCCAGAAGCATTGCGGAAGCATTTGGGAATGCTTCCACGATGCATTCTGGGGTGCCTCAGAACCAAGAGAGCAGGCCTCAGCACGACCCAGAAGCAGCTTCCCAAAGCATGCCAGAGCTGACGGAGCAATCCACGGGCCTCAGTGCGACCAGGAAGCAGCTTTTGGGAGCGCCAGATACTGCCCCGCAGCACTCCCAAAAGCCGCTTCCGGGTCGCACCGGGGCCCTCAACCCGCTCCATTGGCCCTGGCATGCACCCGAATGCATCGTGGAAGTGTTTGGGAAAACTACTGAGATGCGTTCTGGAGCATGCCAGAGCCAACAGGCTGCTGCTATGGAAGTACTGTACTCCTCACAAAGCCTACAACTCCCATAAACTCCTATGCCTTTCTTCCTGTTTGGAGAATAGCTCCGTTTCTATGCTGCCTCAGAACAGGGAAAGGTAGTTCCGTTTTTTTCCTGCTCAGAAGGTGGGTTTTTCATAACTCCCAATTTTTTTCCTGTTTGGAGAAGGGGAAAAATAGCTCCGTTTCTGTGCTGCTTATGCCAATATTAGCAGAGGGGTGTCAGAGCTCTTTCAGGCAGCTGCCTCCTGGTGGGCAGGATTGTTTTTTCCCTGCAATGCCCCAAAAGTTGCTTTAATCTGGACATTGTGAGAAGGAAAATGATAGCCCCCAGAACCCACACAAAAATATGATAGCTCCAATTGGAATCCACCATCCCTCCCCCTCCAAAATGCCTTGGATCAATGAAACATGCCGGGTATTAAGGGGACGACAACATGGAAGTTGCTGGGAGATAGCCACCAGGAGGAATTCTGATGCTCCTTTTCAACTTTAAAAAACTGTTTGAAGAAAAGAAAAAAGACCCACCGTTCCAATGTGCTTCAAGGTAAGCCCCCTCCTGCTGCCAACTAAGAACAAACTGAATGATATGCTGTTCAGTTTGACTCTGAGTCAGTTTTGACTCTATGAATAAAAATTGAATGGCCCCAATGCAGTTTAACTTTTTTAGTTGTACCAAAATGAATACATACCTGAATGAGAACAAAGTGCTTATTTCTGGTCATTACCAGCTTAATGATGTCACTTCCTGCTTAATGACATCACTTCTGCCCCTAGGTGTTAGGTGGGTTCTGATAGACTGTCATTTTAAAAAGTGGGTCATGGCATTAAAAGGGTTGGAAACCACTGAACAAAACCATTACAAAAAAGACACTGTGTACCTACCAGACAGATGCCAGGAGTCAAAAAGAGCCAGCACAATTTAACCACTGGCCATGGCCTGTAGCCAATCATGTCCTCAATATTGTCATAGAAACGATCTGCTCCTGGACAACAATAAAGAAAAATAATGCCTTTTTAATTAAAAAAAATCATGTTACAAATCCAGGATATTATGATTTTCTCAAAATCAGCCCAAAAGTTAGAGAGATAATTTAAATAAAAAACCAACCCGAGACATTCACAACCCTGGATTATAACTTACGGTATATATTTATTACATTTCATTTCCCCCTTTCCTCCAAGGAGCTCAGAGCAATCATATCAGGGTGTCAACTTGAAAAAGAGATGATGAAGGACACTGAGTCAATGTCATGGCTGAGCAGGGATATGTGTCAGTGTTTTCCATATCCTAGCCCAGCACTCTCACCACTATGCCACACAGGCTATGAAAACATATGATGGAGCAAATTGAAGGCATATTCTAGTATCTGGAGAGTAGGGACATGCAGTGCAGGGGTGGCAGGTGAGGCCGAACTGACCTGTCATCCTCCACGGAAAAGAGCCACAACGTAACCCCGAGATTGTGCACCTATAAGAGCTTTGTGAACTCTTTTGCTGAAAAGTGGTATATAAATATTTTAATAATAATTAATTACGCTAAATGCATGGAGGGGAAGCAGGATCGTGCCTGTTGTCCATTCCAACTATTCAGTCAAAGATCTGAGTGGCACTTACATGTGTACAAATCAGGTGCTGTCCGTTCTGTCTGTTGACAGTTTTCCTGACTGCGTGTGTACAGATGTGCACAACTTGTGTGCATGTAGGCTCTGAGGTTGAGCTGAAACAGCCTCCATATGTTTGCAGTCGTTCCACCACCACCACTCCCTACTTTTGTTAATGCTTTGGGAAGACTAGGAAGCTGGATGAAATTTGCCTATTGTGTGGGGACAGGGGAAAGGAAATGTGCCCCCATGTTGCCTTGGCAATGCAGGGATGGGTGTTTCTCTTCCCACCCCATGCAGCAGCTATGAGAAAGAAGTGAGATGGCTTTAGGCCCATCAGGAAAAAAAAATTGACCTGATGTCACAGCAGGTACTACCTTCAGCCCACTCTACTTTTTACACTTTTGGATGAATGCATGGAGGTCAGGAGAAGAGACAGTGGACATGACCTGCTCCCACACTTTCACTTGAATGCTTAAAAGGGCAAGTGTTTGTAGTTCTGATGAAGTTAATACTAGGTATTAGAATTTCACTACAGATTCTCAACAATTAAGCAACAAGTGTCATCTGTCTATTTTGACCATCTCCAGATTCTTAAACCACACAATAGACCCAAACCTACGGGTGTTGTTTAAACATCTGGACATAAGTTTAGGCTGCAGTTCTATGCACATTTTCCTGGAAATAAGCCCAGCAGAACACAGTGGGACTTGCTTTTGATGCCTGACATCAAAGCAGCCAGAGGCATCGTGGCAGCTAAGGCTGCCTGGAGCACCTCCGTGGCGCCGCCCCAAAGGGGCGGCGCCACCACCGGGGAGGGGGCGACTGCGTGCGCGCCCGCCTTCTCCCCCGAAAGCCCTGGAGCGTCCGCCACGACCGGCGGCCAGGGCTTTCTAAAGGCAGCCGCTGCGTCGTGGCCTTATTTATACTTTTTTTTCTGTACATACGCAGAACGTAACGTTCTGCGCATGTGCAGGAAAAAAAGTATAAATAAGGCCACGACGCAGCGGCTGCCTTCAGAAAGCCCTGGCCGCTGGTCGTGGCGGACGCTCCAGGGCTTTCTCAGGTTCCGAGGTCGGGCAGGCGCTCCAGGGGAATGCCGCCCGAGCCGCGGAGCCGCTGCGTCACCGGGTGGGCGCGCGCGCTCCTCCGGAGTGCCGCCCAAGCCACGGAGCCGCCCGGAGCCACCGCTCCGTTCGCTCCGCCCTCTGTACACCTCTGAAAGCAGCTATGCCACTGGCAGCCAAAGTAACTATGACCCCCTCCCATCTGAATGCATGACTGCTGTGACATCAGGGCAGATTAGCCAATGGTAACTAAGTAGCAAGGTTAGAAGTCAAAGAGGAGGAATGAAAATACTATACAGCCTATAATACTAGCAAGCCCTTTGTTAGTCATGGATGAGAAATCCGGGGGGGGGGGGGGGAGATATATTTTAGACCAAATTTTATGTCTAATAAACAACAATTTGTATTATGTTCAGTTCCAGTTAGCTGTACTGTTAGTGCTTTCTTTCTTAATCCACTCTGTGCAGAAATACTTGTATTTCAGCAAATCCATTGAAGGCAAGGGTAGAAAAGTAGGAGAAAACAATGAAATCTGACATGACTGGATTTACTGAGTCCTTGAACAGGAGGTTGGCATGCTCTATATTTCAAAAGATGATGAAAAAATTAATCAAGCTTAAGGAGTCATCAGTTCAGCTAGTCAACACTGCTTCCTAGCTCCAGAGAAGCTGGAGAAAGGATGCACTACTCTTTCCACCCCCTGTCATCTATTTGAAAAGATTATGAACATTGCTGGGGAAAAAGGGCTTTGAATGACTCCTTAGGGAGAGTTTTGTTTAAATAAATGGAGGTGTTTGCTGTTATCCTGGACCACCCAAGGCACATAAGCTGCAAAAGCACAAAGCAACAGTCCATGAAAATAAAATGCCTGGTCTGACAACAGCCCAGTCGCACAGTTTCAAAGAGTGACAATCCTAAATCCACAATATGCATAAAGTTACACTGCTAGGCATGTGGTTAGGTTTCTTCATGAACCTGATCTGCAAACACATGTATTTTGAAATCAGTTCCCCACAGTTTATAACCTGAACAAGAACTCATCTACCAAATCTGACTTGTGACTCAAGGTTTTCAGTACAAGCAAGAACTTGTAGGCATAGCAGAACCTCCAAAATACCCCCTTACAGCACCTCTGGCCATGTATAAACTGCAGGCTGTTTGGGCTATATTGCGCATGGTCTCCATTTCTGTTGCTTACTGCAGGGATAGGCTGATCATATCTGCTTGAATAGTTTACTTTTTCCTTACTAGGATCCCCATGGTGTTTAAAATGTACACAGCAAGAGTGAATACTAAGGATCTCTTAACAATGAAGGCATAACTAGTCTGTACTAAGTGTTCCTGAGTATACACTTTCACTTAAGAACATAAGAAGTGTCTTAGCAGGCAGTGGCGTCGCTCCGGTAGGGGCGGGGCCGTAAGTATCGCTCCGTCGTAGTCCCTTTACCGAGCGAGCAGGAGGAGGCCCCGCCCCCTCAGTGTCGGAGCCATTCCCGTGTGGAGAAAGCAGCAGGCAAGAGACCCTGCCTGCTGCTTTCTCCGCAGGGGAAAGGCTCCGACAGTGAGGGTGCGGGGCTGCCTCCTGCTCGCTCGGTAAAGGGACTACGACGGAGAGATACTTACGGCCCTGCCCCTACCGGAGCGACGCCACTGTTAGCAGGATCAGACCAAGTCCAAGAATTTCAGCAACCAGCGGGTGGTAGGTGGTCTTTGTGGTCTGTTGAACCTTGACTACTGATTTAGGTTCCATCCATGCAGGTGTGGATAATGTAACAGGTTAATAAACAGGACTGTATACAGCTTCCTGGCTGTATAGCAAACACGGGCCCTGTACAGGATTTCTCCTAACCTAATAGATGAATGGGAGGGGGAGTTTGGACTGTTCTTAAGTTAACTCTTAAGTTAACCCATCAGACACACCATGACCCATCAGAAATTGGCAACTGATCTACCAGTGTACCATGACTTGCTTTATAAGGGGCGTCACTAGGAGGGTACGGACCATACCGGGTGACAAAATGACTTTTGTTACATTTTGTTACTGGTGGTGCAAAAACGCACCTTTACCCATTTTTTTACCACTTGTGCATTTTTGCACCACCAGTTAAATAGGGCTCAGGAAAGAGATCAGAAATTTCCTTAAGAAGAAGGTTGGTGTGAGAGTCATGATAGCAAAGAAGGCTTTGGATTAGCAACCCAATTCTAACTAGAACTGGGCCAGCTTTAATGACAGTGGAACACAGTTCTGCTGTTGTAAAATGACTTCTGGAGGCATGTGCAACGCACTGCCGGCAGCCATTTTAGAAGTGATGCTGCAAACAGTGGCGGCACTGGAGACTCACTACCAGACCTAGCTACCCCCACCACAAATGGTAAGCCAGTGGGGTGGGTGGAACGAGGCTGGGATCAGGGCCTCAGGGGGCGTGGTGGGTTGGGTATCAGTGGTGACGGCTCCATTGATATCCTTCGCTCTGTTTTGGCCCCAACATGCCCCCTTGTCCATACTCGGACTTGCACTAGCTAAAGAGACCCATAGGGACCATGCAGGAGTGGGGTAAGGTTAGTTAAAGAAATATTTTCTTACATCTCTGCCCCTGCATGTTTTCTGGCCGCCTGCAGGATGCAGCAGAGCTGCACCCTGCAGGCAGCCTTTAGCTAGGATTTGGGCCTTCAGTCTCATTGAACACAGTGGGGCTTACTTGTAAGTAGATATGCATAGGATTGCACTGTTAGCCACTGTGCTATAGACCAGCTCTCTGTATCTGCCTTTATCTGCATGGGTGTGTTTGTGCAAAATAGATACATTGATTCAAACATGCATGAGATAGGTCATGAATTCATTCCAAGGCCACCTACAACATTGCCTTGAGCATCTGTTCACCCTATGCCAACCCCAGTTATCTAAGATTCTAATAGCTTTAACCCAATTCCTTCTCCAGTAGGAGGAGTGTCCGTGAGATTTCTTTTGGAACAGCTAATCTCAGAGTTGTATATACTGGCACTGTTATTAAAAAAAAATACTCCCTGGACTGTGTTGTTATGACCTCTGGCCTCCAATCTAAACAAGAACACAAAAACAAAACACACCACCCATAAATTCATGCTGGATTTTTCTTTTTTAAAGCAGGATCTTTTTTTGTCCCAGTCCCTCTAGGCTCTTCCCTTTGGCAAACACAAAAGCAGCATCAAGTTGGCTGGAACCGGCATGATCCTTTCATAGAAATAAAGCTGTATTCAGGAAATCCTCAAATCTTTGTAACAAAGTCTGCTTGACAGGCAGAGGGAAAGCTGCCAAGCCGTGGGTGTTGTCATCATGGCTGGCAACAGGCAAGCTTGGAACATGTGTCTTTATTCGCAACGTTTGCTATAATACTTCGCAGTGTAAGCAAAGAGGATCTGGGCTGCCAATCCACAGATCCTGGGGCTGAAGGAGGCAGCATTCCCTGGGCATGAGTTTCAGTTTTGTCCGCTAGCATACCCGGTATTTCATAACAACTCAAAGCAAGGAGTGGGGGAAAGATGTTTGGGGCAGGGGTGAAAAATGAAGACCACAGTCACTTCATATATAATTGTTTAAGCTTGTACACAGCAGGCCAGGGGATCTTTCTTGATCATTTCCAGCTGCGGCACCTCATTACAAAACAGCCACGAACACACTATTGGCTTTGCTAAATCCTTCTTTTGCATAAGTAATTGCTGCAGATGCCTCTGGGATGTTATGGGATGGGAGAGTATTCTTCATACTGTGCTTTTAATGTACAAAGTGTGTGAAAGAGTTCCTTAACAACTCTTTGCACCTTAAGAGCCTTCAGAAACTTGCGTTTGGAGAACCCGGACTGTGATGATGGAATTGCCAAGAAAGTCTCATGAGTTCAGCCTTGGACTAGGAGAAGAATCTGTTTCTTCTCAGATCCAAAAGTATCACTCAGATCGTATTCAAGGTGATCTGTGCCACTATGAATGGAAGTTTTGGTTGCTCTCAGCTCCATCACCAAGCCATTCCAAGGTGTGGTAAAAAAAGATGAGATCAAATTTAACCCAGTTGATAGAAATGTCACAGTTAGTAACCGTACATGATAACGCATAAACTGCCTTGAACTTCCTCTTCCACAATTGAAAAGTGAGGTATTAAAACTTTAAACTAAAGAATATGTCCTTCCCAACATCAGAAATTATTGCCAACAACAAGACAGCAGACAGGTCAGAAATTAAAATTAACAAACTGGAAAAGTGAATACAATTCTTGCCTTGTCTCATGTTCTTATGTGTGGAATGGTCCTGATTCTTACAGGAACGTCTCTGCATCACAGGCAAGCCCATGAGTTGAACATCCAGGCAGAAGCGTCATCGGGGTTGGGGCGGGGGGGCGGGGGCCCCAGGGCGGGGGCCAGACATAGTGGCAAAGGGGCGTACTTGCCTCCGGGATGCGTTTCCTCCGCCTTGGTTGTCTTGGTGTTGGGCCCTCCCACCCACCCTGGAGCTCGTACAGCTCCAAAATAGTAAGTGAAACAGTGGGGGCGTAATTGGAGCCGCGCCGGGCGCGCACGTGGGGGCATGGCGTCGGCGGCCCCCCCCCAGAATCGCCACTGCATCCAGGTGCATGAGGCACATGCTCCACTCCTTAGAAGGATGTTTTAACAATCTCTCTGGTTGTAGTTCAGACTTTATATTCTACTTACCATAAACCCAGCCAACACAGATGACTTCAAAGACAGCAAGGAAGAGAATGCATATGCCACTGGCTGCATAATAATCAAACAGCTGGAAGATGTACATTCCACCCTGCAAGAGGCACAAAGGGGGTAGTAAGAAAAAGACCATTTGCAGAGAAGTAGAGCCAAGCATGGAAAGAAGGCAAGAAACAGAAAAGCTACAGAGATTTAACAAGCATAGTAGAAGGTGCCTTGCTATTACTCTTTTTTCTGGGGTGAAACAAGTGCCAAAGGCCACCTCACTATAGCTGTTTGTTATCATCACTGCTTATAGTTATTACCCCTCAGTGGAGAGGTTCATAGCCCTCCCACGTTCCTGCATCTTGGGACACACATAAACATATCTTTATGACCCCACAACAGTTATCTTTGTAAAGGGACACAAACTGCATGCTCTGGTCCCTTAGCTGGAGTTTTCCATGATGCTCCCCTGCAACCAGCTAAGATCAACAGCAGCAAGGTAAGTGAGTGGGAGGGTTTGGAAAAACGTTGGAGGCTGGGCTGGCAGGGTGGGATAGCTTAGAAATAGATTTGGCTTGGCAATAAGCTGAGCTACTTCTTGAATTCTAAAGAAATAGCTCGACTTATTCTGAACTGAGCCTGGGTGGGGGCACTCAAGATTATTAATACATGAAGCTGTATTCAATCCACAGGCCCATGTGAGACAGGCTAGGTTAAGAGACAGTGGCTTGCCCAAGACTGTGAGCCTCATGGCTGAGCAGGAATTTGAGCCATGTTCCTCCAGCCCCAAGTCTAAAGCCAGCACTCTCTCTGCTACATTGCTCTGGCTTTGAAGGGTCTTGCTCTCCATTGAGGGATGGAGGAGACATCTGTACCTGACTTCAGCTATAAGACTTCAGTTGTGCTCTGAGTTTTTTTTCCCCAGAGGAAGCTGTTAGACTTCTGCTTCCTCTGGAGCTGTCCAAGGTCTAGTGGCACACTGTATCTCGCCTGAGACACTGTTTCACTCCTTACAGCCTGCTCCCCTCCAGCTATCGGCTACCTGTTTCTGCTGTTTTTCTCTGGCTTGCTGCCTGAGAGTTCACCAGGGCAGTACACCCCCCCCCCCCAGTTCTGTTCAAACTGAACCTCACTCACTGCAGAGTGTGAAATGTCCACTCGTGTCGCAGTCAAGTTGCACCAACCACCACCACCCTTGGGAGGTGTAACTTTCAAAGACTAGGGGAGAGGGCTCAAATTGCTCCAGGAAAGCACCGATAACTTGTGAGTAAACACTAACTCATCTTGTGAAGGGCATCCCCAAAATCTCCCCATAAGGCAAAGATGGGGACAAAATACTAAAGGACAGTCATTTACTTGGGATAGGCGGGATAGGAATAATGGGACAGATGGAACACATGCAAATGTAATCCACATGACAGCTTCTAACCATAATCTGTCCTATATAGTCAGGTGGGTGAAAGTGCTGGAGAGGGGTCCATAATATCTTTACTAGACTATGCCAGGTGTGCTGGACTTCCTTCACAAACATTTCTGTTCTCTTCCCATTGTCTTCCATGCCTTACCTCAGTGACCAGTAGCAAGCCAAACAGGTAACATATCACTGCAATGGCCAAGATCAGCAGCTCCCTACGCCCCTTCTTACGGAAGATTTCTGGGAACATGTCAACAATGGCTGTCACCAAGCTCTCGACACAGACAAACTATGGAAGAAATAACATCTATTAGGAGGAAACCCAAATGTCGTTGTTTTCCTTTTCAGACCCTTCCTCTCCCCAATGTCCTTTTCTTCTTTCAGTTAGGGCCTCTTCATACAACCATTTCAGCACATGGAGGCCACAGAATGTAGAACCTGCTTATGTTGCTCCCAGGTGTATCTTCTGGTAGTAGTTATATCCTGTGCATCTACCAACACATGAAGGATCTGGCTTATACAAGCAAAGGTTTTCAAGTGGCAGACCAAAGCGGAATATGAGCTTCACAATGTGTGTGTGACTGTCTTGTCACAGGCTGATGTGGTGGGGGAGTCAATGCAGGCAAGGCTTTTCCCTGCACATAGGGAGGGCACATAACTCATTGGTTATGCATGCTTCATTTGCAGAAGGTCCCAGATTGGCTCTCCAGCATCTACAGGTAAGGCTGGGAAAATCTTACACCCTGGAGAGCTGCTGCACCTCAGTGTAGACAATACTGAGCTTGATGGATGAGTAGTCTGACTCATTAAAGCAGTGTCCAGACATGAACTTACTGGACAGGCAACAAGCTGGAACCGCTGTTGGTGAGGCTGGCATTGGGGGGCAGCCTTCTGAGTCCTCCAGGGCTGCTGTCAGCGCATCAGGCTTCACGATGTGAGTTGGCTGGGCTGCGGGTCAGAGGCAATGCCCAGCTCAGCAAGCTGTTCGCCACAGACCATCAGGGAGACTTGTGAAGCCAGGCCAGGAGGGAGCGGTGTGCCAAGGACGGATGAGCCGGACGCACCCAGAGGTGCAGAGCCACCCGCCATGCACCAGGTCCTTTATGGGTCTCAGGGGGGTGGAATGAACTGGAATGAGAGGGACTATGCCATGGTGGGGAGGCTATTTAGGGACTACCTGGCTAGGCAAATGATGAGGGGAGTGGAGAAGCCACCTGAGGGTTTGTAGGAGACTGGTGACAGGCTGTGCTAGCCAAAGTCTCAGCCTAGGGAAAGACGGTTTCTGCAAGGTGGCAGAGGACGCAGGGTGAAGCAACCCCCTCCCCGCTCCAAAACTCTGAGGCTGGGTCAGGACACCCAAATCCCCAGGTGAGGCAGACAACCAGGGGACCCCCACAGGAAACTTCATATGTTCAGGTGAAAATAAATGCTTCAGAAGTGGAACAATTCATATAACAGCAAGAGGGCCACATCCTCCATGCTAGCAAAAAACCCAGTGGATCTGAAGTGCATCTGATACAGGGGTAGCTAAACATTTCCTTCCCCCCTCCCTAATTCATACAGCCAGGGCTGACCCAAGATCTCCTGAGGCAACATGCCAAATGTTCCCCTCCACTTAAGCCTGAGCTACACTGTACACGTTCGCGTTGTGTTCGCGTTCCGTGTGTGTCTGGTGTCCCGCCCCCAGGTCAAACAAAGGCTCTGATTGGCTGAACGTAGCGCAAACTCTGCAAAAGTCGAGCCCAGCTCAACTTTTGCTGCGTTTGCGCTACGTTCGGCCAATTGGAGCCCGTTGTTTGACCTGGGGGTGGGACACCAGACACACACGGAACGTGAACGCGAACGCAACACGAACGTGTACAGTGTAGCCCAGGTTTTACCAATGATGTGCCAGCCTCTGTTCCTCCCACTCTCCAATGTTCTAGCTCAGCACTCTCCTCTCCTCCATATTTCCACTCTCTCTGTCTTCTTCCTTTTCAAATTCAGGGAGCGGAAGGAGGAGGAGCAGTGGAGCAAATATGTGGACAGAGATGGGTCACCCCCGCACCAATATGTTGCCTGAAGCGACAGTTTCAGTTGGCCTTGTGGATGGGTCAGCTCTGCATGCAGTTCCTGTTTATAGATCTGCAAGTTCTAATATAGCACCTGAGCTTAGATGAAACTGAGGAAATGGAATTTTTTTTCCGTACTTGACTGTCCAGCCCCAAGAAGATCAGCATAAGGAAGAATAAGCAGGACCAGAGCTGAGACAAGGGCATCAGTGTTACAGCTTTTGGGTAGGCGATGAATGCTAGGCCAGGACCTGTCAATCAAGCAAAAGTGAAAGAACACAAGTTTCACTACCATCAATCTTCAAGAGAATGCAGAAACTGAACTGACATTTTTCAGAAAAATGTTCACTTAGCGTGAGCTGCCTTTCCAGGTACAATGTAGTGAGAATGATGAAAAGGAAATTCTTTCTCTTTCTATCCAAGTCCTCCACATCTTTTCTGTGGGCCTTTAGAGACCGATTTCTACCAGTAGCAGGATGAGCGTGTAACAGGCATAATGAGAATGATGCATGTTCTGGGATTGTTGCACACTCTCTCCATGCCAACTGTACTTTTGCAAGATGCTGAACTTTGTTAAAATACTAATAGATATTTAAATTATGTTTTTTTCCCAAAATGCTCAATGCTCTTTTGCATGGATGATCTCAATAATCCTTACAACCACTCTGTAAGGAAGACAAGTGCCCTTCCTCCCCACATTTGCTATGATAGATGGGAGTGTAACAGGGTTTTCACTATACGTGGATTTTTCCTTTTAGTGCTATTTATGTTTTACATCCTTCCTTTAAGGCAGCATTTCTCAAAGTGTGCTCCTAGGAGCCCTGGAGTTCCCCGAGACCCCTCCAGGGCTCCACGAGCACACCATAAGGGGCCACCATCTGCCCCCTGCCAGGTTTGTTCATCCATCCCGCTTGCCTCCCCTGTTCATGGCTCTCCTTCTTCATTCCCCTCCTATTCCAGCTCTCCACCAGTATTGGAGACCAAAAAGTTTGAGAACTGCTGCTTTACAGTAAGGAGATCAGAACATTGAATATAACTACAGCTACTTGTCTTTTGAATTTCGCTGCCACATGACGTAATGACGGCCATCTGCCCCCTCCTGGGCGTGATCCGCCCTCCTCCTCACCCCTGTCACTGCCCCATTCTGCCCACCCCCTCCCACCCACTCCTCAGCCTTACCTGCTCCGGTGTGTCTTCAGCTGTCCACCGGCACATGGGAGGCTGCTCCAGCCTCCCTGCCAGCGGTCCGACAGTGTGTACTGGTGGAGGCTGCTTTGCGACTGCCATAAAGCAGCCTCTGCTGGTGCAACACACATTACACCGGTGCCCAGCCAGCATAGGATTGGGCTGTAAGTATAGTAGGGTCAGCTCCAGTCAAGAAAGAGACTGAGAACATAAACTTTTTGACATGTGACAGACTGACAGAAGATGTTTCCTTCAGTAGCCCTGACAACGTTTGTGGATATGCTTAAGGCCAGGGCCAGCCCATCCATGAGGCAAACTGAGTCACCTCAGGCAGTAGATTGGGGGGGGGGCGCCCATCTCTGTCCACCGACTTGCCCCCACTACTCTACCATCTTCCACTCCCTGGATTGGAGAGGGAGAAGGGGACAAAATGTGAATAGGGAAGAGTGCTGAGCTAGAACATGGGAGAGTACAAGGAACAGAGGATGGCACACCAACGGGTAAAGGGGGGCAGTATTTGGCATGTCACCTCAGGTATCAGGAGGTCTGTCTTAGGACCTGCTTGGGGCCACTGTGGGGGGAAAGAGGGGTGTTTCTACTCCTTTGAAGCCAGTCCATGGCTTATACTGCCCTGCCCTTACGGTAGCCACCACATGCTTACCTGACTCAGCCACTTCTGAGATGGGCACCCCCTGCTCCTGTGCCATGAAGCCCAGGACAGAGAAAATGGCAAACCCTGCCACGAAGCTGGTGGCACTATTGAGGAAGCAGAGCATAAAGCAATCCCTGTTGAAGTAAATCCAAAGAGAGAGAGAGAGAGAGAGAGAGTAAGATATCAAAAGAATAGTTTGCAATGGCAGATTGCCCAGTTCTTTGAACGTGTTCCTGAACACAGAACACAGGCAGGCAGCCTGAGGCATGAATGAGGCACCGACAGCAAGGAGGATTTCTGGATCTCCAGGACAAGTGCAAGAGAGCTCACTGTGCAAGAGGATGTAGCACAGAATCAGGTGGTTGTAATACTACCATGAAGGGGATAAAGGGGGTAATTCCCTCCCCCATTGTCCTGAACCTGGCTGATACCCCCCTTTAGTTCCTCTTTAAGTTAGAAAAAACACATGTGGCCAAACAATGTTTAACATAATGTGTAATTTAGCCCTTCGGCAATGAGTAGGGGCAGGAGAAAATGGTGACAACGAAATAAAAACACATAATATCACTTTCTAAAATGGAGAAAAATTGGAATAAAAACACATAACACCACTTTCTGCTATTTCACTTTGGTTAGATATAGGCTTACCAGATCTCCAACCGGGACAGAGTGCTAGACCTTTAGGAGAAGGAATGTGGGCAGGTGTAGCTTGTTAAAGCTTACAGCACAATCCTAGGCATGTCTACTCAGAAGCAAGCCCCATTGTGTTCAATGGGGCTTGCTTCTGAGTAGACATGCCTAGGATTGTGCTGTAAGCTTTAACAAGCTACACCTGCCCACATTCCTTCTCCTAAAGGTCTAGCACTCTGTCCCGGTTGGAGATCTGGTAAGCCTAGTTAGATACCAAAATCTGTGAAAAAATAAAAACATTTTCTCCCACCTCTACAGTAGCAATGAGTTCCAAAGATTTCACTTTTTTATGGTGCTTTGCCCCTTTTGCCTCTGCTTACTGTTTTATTTGCTTTGTTTTGCCATTTTTATTGCCACTATTTTATTGCTGCTATCACTCTCTTGGCCATTATGCTTTAAGGTATCATTATCTTCTGCCATGTTATTTTGTATGGACGTTTTAATCCGCTGCCTGATGAGTCATGCTGGGGTTGAGTTTCAATTCATGTTACATTTATTCTAGTTGCTTTAGATCAGTGGTGGCCAACCTTTAAGCATGAATGCTGGCCCTTTAAATGGTTGTCTAGGTGAGGGCATTTCAGCAGGTGCAGCTGCTTTAGCAGCACCATCAGCGCTTGCAGCTGCCAAGATTCTGTCTTCTGCACAACTCTTAGGAACGCAGAGGCCCTAATGGTGGAAGGTTGGCCACCCCTGCTTTAGATTGTTAGCCGCCTTGTGTGGGTCTACAAACAACTGGAAAGGTGGACTATACATTCTTAAAACAAATAAAATAAATATAAAGCGGCTGGGGAAGAGCTGCAGAATTTAAGAGGCAGCAGCTACTCCTACCTGTAGCAGTTGTTATGATATTTATTGTAGCTGCCTAGAGCTGTCAGGCATCCCTGGCAAATGGCATAAGAGAAGAATATCTGAGTGCCCGCATCCATCCACACCTGCAAGAAGAAAAAGACAACAATTTCCAGATGTGTTTTTGGAAGTAAACAGCGATGGCCTGTGAGACCCCAGTCACAAAGCTGCCATGCTCATTGCATGGGATAATGGCGGCTTGAGCAAGAGCTCTACATCAACTTCTCTCACTCAAAGTCATCCTTGGTGAAAAGAAACAACAGCAGTGGGGAGGGAGAACAGGAGGTTACTTGTCTAATATACACAGGGGTGTTGCAAGGATTACTGAGATCATGTGTACATGTTATTTACGCCTGCTCAGTTGGCTTCCCAGATAGCTCCTACAGCAGTTGGCTTCCATGCCAAGGGAACCATGGCATGGAAGCTTTCCGAGATGGAAGGCGGGGTGAGAAAGAGACCCCCCCCCGGTATTACCCTGGTTTGGGGAGAGAACTCCCTTTCTGGGAGCAGTGCATCTGCCCTGTTTTGGTTCGAAAAGGCACCCAAGGGTGGGTGGGAAGTTCAGGTTATTGGGCTGTGTGGCTTACTTCTTTCCTGATCCTGCACAGAGAACCACAAGGCATTCTCTGCATCACCACACCATGATGTATACTTTGTGTAGTTGCCCAGTGCCATTAACCAAATCTCAGATAACATTCTGGATAGAATTTTATAATAGGGTTGTTGTTTTTTCTCTTTTTTTACTTTCTGTATGTTTATCATGGCTATCTAATGAACACACTCTGCAACTTTAATTTTTTTTATTGTAAGTGTCCAGGGTAAACACTAATTTCACTGGTCTTAGTTTTGTAACTGTGGAGCTGGAAAATATACAGAAATATTTCTGATATTTCAGATACTCTTGACAGTGCAGCTGATTACTATGCCATTTTCACAGGGTTTTCTTTGCTAGGAACTCTGGCCTCTCTGGGGAAATTCTGACGTTATCCATGAGAAACTCAAGCCAGATCCCAGTAAATTAGAAGAGACATTATCTTTCTCTTTTTTAATCATTTTCACTTAAGGCTCGGCGAAACCATCTGTCAGGTGCTGAATATTTAATAGAGGAGGCCGCATTTGCTGCGCCTTAAGTGGCAATGACCGAACGTGTCCATATTTTATGTTATGCTGGCTAACAGCACTGCTCCTGCTAAGTGAAATTCCTGCCGCTTTTCCAGACGGGTTATTGCCTTGAAGGTGGAATGCTAAGAATGGCTTGGGAGGGAACTGAGTTGCTCTGAGGGGGCCGAGGTAGTCTTGTCCAGCATCCAGTAATCTTCATCTCTGATGAATAATGAGCTATATAACGTCCTGGCATAAAAACGGAAACAATCATTGCAGATTTGAGATTCTCAGCCCTGCCCCTTCATTCACTTTCTTCTCTGCCGGCAAGAGAACACGGGGAGGCTCATATCTCATGCTCTAGCCCAGTGGTTCTCAAACTGTGGTCACGACTCAATTTTTGGTGGGCCGTGTAACGCTACGCTGTTCCCCCTCCCCTATCTGTCACTTCAGCGCTTTCGCAAAGCTCCGGAGTGTGCGTTGGAGGCGTGAATGAGGGCAGCGGGGTGGGGGGGGAAGAGAGCGCGCGTCTTGGGCAAACTCCTGAGGGGCTGCTTTGCTTTTCTCCGCACAGCTGAGGAGTGTGCCTGCTGCCCGTCTCGGGGGGCATTACATAAGCACTTCTGTGGTGCTGAGTTCAGGGCAGAGGAAGCAGACAGGCATGCTCGTCAGCAGTGCGGAGAAAATCAAAGCAAAGCAGCCCCTCTGGAGTTTGCCCAAGACGCGCTCTCTTTTCCCCCACCCCATTGCCCTCGTTCATGCCAGCACTTTGCGAAAGCACTGGAGTGACAGATAGGGGAGGGGGGAACAGATTGCAGAGAGTAGCCTTCTGACGGGGAAATAAACGAAGGCGAGATTTCTTCGAAGGGAAGAACATCCCCTTTCCTACTACTCACGGACGTTGCTGGAGCGTGGCGGCTGGGGCGTACCGCCAGGGGGTGACGCACGCAGAAGGGTGACACGCGCACCCACACGCGTCACCTCCGCTGCGCATGTCGCCCTCCGGAGGCTCCGAGGCCGGAAGAAGGCCTCGGAGCGACCTCCCCGGCCGACACTCCAGGGCCTTCTGATGAAGGCCCAATGCGGCGATACGAATTTATAACGTTTTTCGCGCATGCGCAGAACGTTTCTGAGGGAAAAAGGGCAGCCCTTTGCCCTCAGAAACGGTCTGCGCATGCGCGAAAAACGTTATAAATTACGTATCGCCGCATTGGGCCTTCATCGGAAGGCCCAGGACAGCCGGCTGGGGAAGATGTCCCCGGAGCCAGCTGCCACAAAGTCTAACTTTCGCGCTGGCGAAGGCGGTGTGGAAAATTGGGGGGGTCGGCGCCATTAGCGTGACGTACGTGCCCCCGCTCTTGGGCAGCACGCGCCCTAGTGACGCACCTGCTACTACTCATTACTAGCTTCAGCCCATTAGCATACTAAGGGCGGGGCGATCCGCCCCGGGTGTCAAGTATACCTGGGGTGTCAAATGTGCCACTGAGCGGCAGGTAGACCTGGCCCCCATCAGAGTATATCGAGGTGAAAGCCAGGTCTACCCGTCGCTTTGAGTGACTGCTTGAAGCAACAGGTAGATTTGGCCTCTGCCTCTAATACTCTGGTGCAGGCCAGGTCTACTGGCTGCTTGACCCAAATGGTAGACCTGACCTCCACCAGGGGATCTCAAGATAGAGGCCAGGCTTCAAACAGCCCGTCCCAGGTGTCCAATACCCTAGGCATGCCACTGCCTCAGCCACCGGCTCTTCCCACAGAGGCTCGAGCTTTTTGTAAATGAATAAAGAAATAAATTAAAATATTATTTCTTGTAAATAAAGAAATAAAAAAAATTCTAGATCTCTTTTTCTTTTGTCTAGTAAAGCTAGGTGTGTCCTGATAATGTCATTTTAAAAAGTGAGTCCCGGTGCTAAAAAGCTTGGGAACCACTGCTCTAGCCCACCACTCTCCTCTCCTTCACACATCCTCTTCTGCTCTGTCCCTACTTCCTTTTCCAACCTAGGGAGTGGAAGGAGCAGAGGCTGGCAATATTACCAGGTAAGGGGGGCAGCATTTGGCACACCACCTCAGGTGCCAGGAGGTCTTGGGTCAGCCCTACAGAGGTCTTTCCCAGTCCTGTTACCTGAGACCTTTCTAATTGGAGATGCCCCATATTGAATCTGGGATCTTATGCCGCAATGCATGTGCTCTGCCACTCCAGTTATCACCTGATATCTGCAGCACTAAGTTGTCAGGTGAAGCTGTACACTCTGCTGCACATAATTTTAGTGAGTCATGTCTGTTGTTTTAATCTGCTACTATTTTCTATATGAATTGTAAGCTACTTCGACTATTAGATAGTGAGATATACAATAAATGTAGTAAAGGTATCCCCTGCTTGAAAGCCAGTCGTGTCCGACTTTAGGGTGCGGTGCTCATCTCCGTTTCTAAGACCGAAGAGCCAGCGCTTATCAGTTATCACCTGAAGCTGTCCGAAGATGCTTCCGTGGTCATGTGCCCAGCATGACTAATGGAACGCTGTTACCTTCCCGCCACAGCGGTACCTATTTATCTACTTGTAATTTCTTGCTTTCAAACTGCTAGGTTGGCAGGAGCTGGGACAGGAGACGGGAGCTCATTCCATCACGTGGCACTTGGGTCTTGAACTGCTGTCCTGCCGACCTTCCGGTCTGCAGTTCATCATCTTAACCACTAAGCCACTGCGGCACCATGGATAAAAAAAGTATTTAATAATAAATAGTAAACCATATTTTATACTTGCATAGACATACTCCACTTGAACTCCCAGGCAGGCAATCTGAAATCTAAACACCACAATCTACCTCACTGGATCAAAACCAGCTATGACTCACCTGTGGATCAGCAAGTCTAGAAATGTCTGGCTTCAAGTAGAACATGATCCCTTCTGTGGCACCAGGTAGTGTGACTCCCCGAACCATCAGAACAATTAGCATCAAGTAAGGGAATGTAGCAGTGAAATAGACAACCTGAAAGCAAGCAGAACATGGTTTCAGCTTCACAGTCCATATAAACCTATGGCAGTGATCAAAACAACTGTAAAAAATATAACATGGAGGGGAAGGTGCCCTTGACCACCAGTACTGTTAGTCACCACAAGCAAAAGAGAACTCAGCTACTGTATTACACTGACTGGACAATAATAATAACAATTGACATTTGCATAGCACTTGTGATTGTTCAAAGCACTTCACATGTATTATCTTCTTGTAATCATCACAACAACACTGTAAGATAAGTGTTATTATCCCCATATATTAGGTGGGGGACTGAGGCAGAGTGGTTTGCCCAAGACCATCTGGTGAGTTCAAGGCAGAGGCAAGATTCAAATTGAGACTTTCTGATTTGTAGCTATTACAGTGCATGTCTACTCAGAAGTAAGTCCACTGTGCTCAATGGGGCTTATTCTCAGGAAAATGTGCATAGGATGGTGGCCTCCATCTCTCAGCCACTATGCCACACCAGTTGCATAGATGGGCATGATGCACATTCATCTGCCCCTTGGTCCAGATGCCATAAAGAAACTGGGAGAGGAAAGAGAGAAGTTCACAGTTTTTTTTAAGAACTGCCTCATATTCTCAGGATCACAACTATATTTAGACTGTGACTTTTCAGAGATTTGGGGGATGTCATATTGGGAGAATGTCATACTATACAGTTGTCATTGCCCATAGTACACATGTTCAGTTAGTGTGCACGCGTTCCACCAGTTTGGCAGTCTTTGAAAAAGTCTAAAACTAGCAGATGTGTGTGTATATACCACTGGCACGTACCTATTGGATAGTGCCCATATCTAGAAACACTCTTTCCTCTGAAACACATCAGTTTACACTCTGGCTTCTTTTAATTTAATATGAATTATCTCTTTCATTACTGTCAAACCAAATTATTGAATTAAACAGGTCTTAACACCTAGTATTCTTGAGTCCTGCCAAAGTTTAGCAATACACATTTTTGCTGCAACAAATAGATACGGAATTAGGTCTTAATTCTCCCCACTGAAGATGATACCATTTTCAGCAGCCTCCTGTGTCATCCCTGTGTAGTTCCATCCTACTTGACTGATAAAATTAATGTGTGACTAACCATTACGTTTTGAAACAATAGGCATGAACACAGCCTTTGTAACCATGGCCTGTGTGTGATGAAGCAAATGATTTCTAGGGGGAGCCCATTACAAACGTGGTCTCAGGGTCCTACGTGGTATTTTGTTCTTCTCCTTGGGCCAGATCAGATAATGTCTATCCTCCAATCTGGTCCATCATGTAGAGGGAGCACCTGTTCTCCCTGCCCATTCAGTGTATCTGCTGCCCCACCTCCAACATCCCCGTAACCTATGCACATACGATCAAACGTGCATAGGCCAAAAGTACATGGCCAATTTCCTCGATAAAATCCAGTAATCCAATGCGCAATTTTTATCTATGTGCATTGGAGTTTAAGTGCATAGGCTGACACGTAAGCTACCTTGGGGACTCTTTTAAAGACCCAAAAGCAGGGTACAAATGGCTAAAATAGACAGATATCACAGGGATAATGGAAGTGGGGCAGAAAGGCTGAGTGGACAGGGAGGGCAGACACTCTCTTGTTCCCCTCCACATGATGGGCCAGATAGGGGGAGAATTGATCAAAGCATCTGATCCAGCCCCTTACAGAGCTCCTTCAGTCCTGACCAAAGTGCAAGGGCGCATCTACAATGAAATGAATGAAACTTCAGGGCCCCTAATCTCAGAGAGGCCCTAGTAGCAGAAGTGACTTTAGTCCACATTGCTTAAAATTTTTGGGTCTACTGTATAAGGTTTTTTAAAAATATAATAATATAGTGTAATTTAATATTTTGACTGTGGTCTTCTCTGTGTTTTATTTCATCATTCTATGATGCATCATGCACGTACCGTATATAACATTTCCCTAGTTTTCATCCCCCCCCATAACTCAAACTATAAGTCAATTTTTATCCACACCAGTGACTTTGACTTGTGAGATAATCCAGTACAGCAATTTTAATCAAAATCTGTGATGTAGTGGTTAATTTAAAAAAAAATTGTGGTGATCCGTCGTGGAACAACCCCATTGAAGAAGGTAACAATGGTTACGCAGACCTCGTTGCTGGTTGAAAAGGGACCCCCATAACAGTTCAAGGTTCAGGGCCCCAAAAATGTAGGTCTGCCACTGCCAAAGTGGGTTCAGTCCACTTATTTCCAGGGCATATCCATTCATGCCAAATCTCAGCGTGACCCTAATATCCTCTGCCTCTCCTTCTGGCCCTTCTTTGACACAAGAAAGTTAATAGGACAGATTAATACATTTTAAAAATTATAAAGCACAGGATCTGCTCCTACTTTGCCTGTGGACTTGACTCCTTTCCAGATGCAGAAGTAACAGATGATCCAGGCAAGCAAGAGGCACAGAGCCAGCTCCCACCGCACGGTGCCCAGATTATGTATACCATCCGTTATTCCTAGGGCTCGCTTCCTGCCAGTGCAGATAAAAAGATGGGAAGGTTGATGTCCCAGCCCGACTTTTCCATGCCAGACCACATCAACCTTCCTAATTACTTTCACCTAGACCCCAAAACATATTTCACTTAGGTCCCATCACTTCTGTCATCATGCCAATGTGAAATGACTTTCCAGCAGCCTCTACTTTTGTCCTCTGTGCTCAGTTTTAACTTCCCTTGTTAAAGCTTGGACAATCATAATTCTCCTCTTAGGAGGGTATAGCAAGGTGGAGGAAGCAAGACTGGCTTAATCAGGCTGCAGACTGAAGTTCAGCTGGCAAATCTGGGACACAACTTAAGGG
The DNA here is from genome assembly GCA_026170595.1 of Plestiodon gilberti rubricaudatus. NCBI lineage: Eukaryota > Metazoa > Chordata > Lepidosauria > Squamata > Scincidae > Plestiodon > Plestiodon gilberti. Next base: position 117,466,628 of record JANXHW010000005.1, read on the forward strand.
TGGCAAATTTAGACAAATGTCATCCAAAAGATGCCATTCCTAAACCCGAAACTCACCAGCTGCGTCTTCTCGTGCTGATGGTATTGGGTAAGGAGACTGCCTGTTCTACAAAGCCCACAACAAGCCCTGCAACATCCAAGAGCCAAACGTGAGGAAACATTAACTATAGTAAATTCACTTTTCTTTCAAAATTAGCAGACGTGGGGAGAGGGTTAAAGTCCACCTCCCCCCAGTCCCAATCTGAGTTGGACCACTCCCCCCCCCCCATAGTTGCTACTGTATGCTTGAAAGAAAAGTTGAGCCTGTCGGTGTGAATGACAAACTTTGCACATGTTGGCCCTTAAGAGCCATTATTTCTGCCCTACACAGGAGGGGGCTGTCCAGATTAACGGAGTGGAGAAGAAGGCGGGGGGAGGGGGGAGAAGGCAGTCAACTGGCAAGGGTGGAGATTTCATGTTTTCATTTTGGGCAGCAGAAAGATTGAAGAGTTTTCATGTTGCTGTCTCATCTCTGATTTTTCAGGGTACTGCGGTAGAGGCAGCTCTACGGATAGGGCCATGTGGTCCACATATGCCTGGACTTCCAACACATGTTCATTGAACTTCCTTGAGTGTTAAGGTAAAGGTAAAGGTGACCCCTGACAATGAAGTCCAGTCGTGTCCGACTCTAGGGTGTGGTGATTATCCCCATTTCAAAGCCGAAGAGCCAGCGTTCTCCGAAGACGCCTCCGTGGTCATGTGGCTGGCATGACTCTCCTTGCCACAGCACGTAGCATGCGGCTGGAACACAGAGCGCTGTTTACCTTCCCGCAAGCGATACCTATTTATCTACTCACATTAACATGCTTTGGAACTGCTAGGTTGGCAGGAGCTGGCCAAGCAACGAAAGCTCACCCCATGGCGGATTCGAACTGCCGACCTTTCGATTGACAGCTCATGGTTCAGCGGTTTAACCCACTGCACCACCCGCTGGCCCTCCTTGAGTGTTACAGAGGCCAAATTCAAAGTCTCCCCACTAGGAATACTGGAAAGGAACGGAATCGGAGCACCAGAATACATACTCCCAGAACTCTATGATGGAAGAGGTGGCATTAGGCGGCACAGTCTTGTTCTTCCAAATGGAACTGTTCAAAAAGTCCACACAGTGATCTGCAAAAGAGGAAAATGAGCCTGTGAGTGAGAGCCAGGGGAGGCCCCAAACACCCCCCCCTTCCTGAGACTGGAGCCCTCCCAGCCCAGGAACAGCTAGAGTTCCAGAAGGAAGCGGTAGATTTTTAGCTAAAAGCCAGATGTCTGTGGAATGCAGGTTATGATTGAGTAATACCAACGGTAATCAGATATCAGATACCAATAATTCCCCCTTCTCCTTTCCTTTCTCTGCAACTGCTTTGCAGTCATCCAAATCCACCCTCATAAACAGAAGCTCCCAAGAGAGAGCACTTTATCTGTAAAATTCCTAGAGATGTAGAGGGTGGGGGGGAGGTGCGCCAGCGCCACAAAAACATATAGGAGTGTCGGATAAAGACGTTTTAATGTGTATTAAGAATGAGTTAAAAGAAAAAAAATGCCAAAGGGGAGAAGAGAAAAATGAACTGGGAAGGACAGTATAGAATGTTAAACATGAGAGAACAAATAGCTTGGAGGAAGGGAATTCTCTGGCATTCTCCGAGTCCACAAAAACACCCTTGTCTATGAATGCCATGAGATCTTGTCCCTGCTCGGAGAGGCCTACTTGGGGTGTACCAGGGAAGGCTCCCTACAGAACAGAAACAGAGCGTGGAGCCTTAAGATGTGTTTAAAAAATGAAAAGTGTCTCGTAAGGAAAAGAAATGGAAAGAACGATGCTGAGAAGCTCATTCAGGTCTGTGGAGAAAGAAGCAAGAACGAGTATGCTTGACAGAGTATAACAGAAGATCAGAGGTCAGGAGGAACCTCTGTAGAGAGGCCTTGTTTCTTCAGGGGCCTGTAGAAAGTGAACAAAATGAAATAAACCAAAGGGTGGCTACACAAAGGCACAGTTCAAGGTCCATTGCGTGAGACTCTGCTCTGTAAGCAAGAGTAGGCAGGCGGCTGTGCTGCATTCGACCAGAGTGTCGAAAGGGCAGTGGTACAACAGTCTTATCCACTCACTCATGAGATCAGAAAGATTGTCCGCACAGTCAGAAAACAGGCAAACACACACTGCCTTTTTAAGAATAAGAGTTGGACTTTATTACTGGGAACAGTCTACAGCTAGGGAGAGCAGACTTCCAGCTTATGGGGTTTACTTTGTTTTTTTTATGAGAACTCCCCTGAGGTCCACTAATCGGAGTCAGCTCCAAAATAGTGGCTTGAGGTGGTGGTGGTGGACACACATGCTTCAAATTAAGTACCTCTGAGCATATGCAGAGAACTGTGAACAAGTTTACAGCTCCAGAACTGAGTTCATATAGTCCTTTCACACAAAAATCCACTCCTGGTTTTCTCCCAGGCTTTCTGCACTTCAGAATCCTGATTTAGAATTTAAAAAACCTTGCTGGTGTTGCTATTGGGAATGAGAAAGAGGAGATTCAGATATACCTTCTGCACTTCCCTGCTCTACAGCATGTCTGGCCGAGGGGGGAAGCAGAAGGAGGTAGTCATACACACACAATTCATGTACATGTGCAATAAAGAGCACCTATCAAAAAACCATCTCTGGGTTGCACTGTGGTGATTAAAATGGCTGCCAGCCTGTGAAGAGAACCTCTTCACACAAGGAGTTTCCTTCCCAAGTGGAAGAACACCAGTGTGGTTTCATTTTTAGAAGGCTCTCATACCACAAATGTAACATTTGAATTTAGCCAGAGAGAGAACAGGCTGTCCCAATAATCTCTCACACACATATATCATAACTGGTACTTCTTCTCATGTCCAAAGCCATTCATAAGGTTACATCATATTCTCAGAGTTTTACCTGAGTTCCAAGGATTACTGCAGCTGGCCCAGGGCAGAACAGCAGTAAAGGAGTTAAACAGGTAGAAAAGGGCCCAGGCCAAAATGATAATGTAATAGATATTCAGATAGGATTCAATGACCTGTGTAGCATATCCAATTCCTGGGCAAAAGAGAGAGCCAAAGAAAGTTAAGAGTTAAAAACAAGGAGAGTCACAAGCTTCTATCAAAGAAGAAATGGGAAATACCAAGGTTGTGGCTTGTGCTCTCTCTTATTAAGACGGCCAAATGTATATAGACCAAACGTATATGGTCTAAAGGCTTTAGACCATATACGGTACATTTGGTCTATACATTTGGCCTTCTTAATAAGAGAGAGCACAAGCCACAACCTTGGTATTTCCCATTTCCTACTAAAGGTAAATGATGGTGTTGTATGAATAAAAAAAGAAAGATTGCATTTGCAGAAAAGCCTCTCTGTTCTCCCTCCTGTTACAGGGATTGAACAGTACAATTGAGCCTCAGCCTTCTCTGACATTATATTCTGGAGAGTCCTTTTTCTGTCATATTGGCCAACGTTTCTAGGTAATGCCAGCTACATTGCATGTAGGAACATGGCACCATATTCACAGGTGTTTCTGGAGTACTTCTCCCCATGAACAATCACAAGACTCTTCATTTATGCAGTCCATAGTTATACTTTGCTGATGTGGAAATGAATTATGCATATCAGCATTTGCAAATTTTCAGTTTGCCATAGTTGAAGAAGATTTTGATGGGTACAAAATGTGGAGTTTTTCCTGAGATAGATACTTTATTTGGGTTATTGATAAATCACTGTTGTTCAGCCTGACAGTGCAATCCTGTGTAACTCTTGCACCGGTGTAACAGTAGATCCCCTGGTGTAAGAGCACTTATGCCAGTGTAACTTGCCGTACGTCGACAGACGCATAATGGACACTGGCGTAACCCCCCCCCCTCGGATGCCGCACACACCCAGTTCGGACATGGGATGGACGCCAGCGCAACTCTGCTGGTGCAGGGGGCATTCCAGGGGCATTCAGACACCCCCGGAATGTCCCCTGCGCCAGCAGAGTTGCGCTGGCATCCATACTGCATCTGAACTGCGTGTGCGTGACATCTGAGGAGGGTTACGCGTCCGTCGGCGTACGGCAAGCTAAACTGGCATAAGTGCACTTACATCGGTGGATCTACTGTTACACCGGTGCAAGAGTTACACAGAATTGCACTGTGAGCCTCTCAAAGTGGTTCACATGTAACAGCAGAAAACAATCTGCTTTTGTTTCAGGAAAAAATGTAATAGAATAACCACATTCCAAAAACCTGCAGTATAAAAACAGTAGCATAAATCTCATTGTGAAATCTAAAAATCTCATCAGATGATTACAAAGTCTGGGAAAATAAAAAGGTCTTCCCCTGGAACCAAAAGGACATTAATATCTGTCACAGGTGAACCACCCTGGGGAAAGAATTCCACAGACAGACACTGAAAAGGCCCTCTGCCCATTCGCCACCCATCTCAACCTAGAGGAGCGGAGACAGAAAGAACGACCTGGTTGGCATCTCCACACAAAATCCACAATCACTCAAATTCATACCCAGACTTCACTCCCTCATGACTGAAATGTATTCCACTTATCCGGTCTGCATGAAGCACATAATGTTTCCCCTCTGCTCTAGTCTCCTTTTCTGGGGCTTCCTGTTCAATGTCTACATGCTCCTGTTGTTGCAGCAAGTATTAATTAGACAAGAGATTCATCCTAGGTAAAGGTCTTGCTGAAGGGGTGATAGACCTGCTTCACATACAGAAGGGCCCAGGTTCAATCACTGGGATCCCCAAGCAGGGCTGGGAGGAAATACCCCTAATCCAGAAATACCAGCTGGTGCTGGTGCCAATCAGTGCAGGCAGTACTGTGCTATACAGACCTATGGTCCATCTTGGTCGAAGGCAGCTTTGCATGCCATGCTTTCCTCTGTATCTATTCAAATGCCAGACATAGAAGTTTCCGTGCACCCGATTCTTTGCTGCTCATGTTCATGAGCCTAGCAGCACACAAGAATAAAAAACAGAGAAACAGCAAAGAACGAACCAAGTTTAGGGAGGTGCAGCCAGAGGTGAAACAAGGGTGGAGCAGAGGCAAGTAGTTCTGCAAGACTCCGTTACACTGGAGTCAGCGGCCCCTCCCCCTTGCTGTTGGAGCCATTCCAGCAGCGACAGGGGAGTGTCCTGCGTGTTGCCTTTGCTGCCAGAATGGCTCCAACAGCAAGGGGGAGGGGCCGCTGACTCCAGTGTAACGGAGTCTTGCACAACTACTTGCCTTCGCTCCACCCTTGTTACGCTTCTGGGTGCAGCACATACACATTCTGTATGCGTATGGTGTATTTTAAAAATCCTTGTTTTTCAGATATTATTTATGAGAAAATTGTATACGGAGCCATGAGTTTTGGTTCATCTACTTCATGCTGCACAATATTACCCTCATTTGGCTTGTTGCAGGTGCTGTGGAATAATCAACCATCTCTCTATTGGAGTAAGATTTCTGAGGCAAAACATTTGCACACCCACACCGTTTGCCTATCAGCAGCAGGACGCGACGTTCCTTGTAGAATGCAGATAGTTGGGTGTTACATTTTAACCCCATGCAGAGTAGATGGGGGAGCAAATGCATGTGAATTGATCATCATATGTTTTGAAAGAATGATGACTACATGTGTTTTCATGAGAAAACAGCACAGTTTGTTTAGTGGCACTGATATAGAGAAACAGCATTCCCAAATATAGTAGGAACAAAATACCACGCACCACAGGCTTACCGGTTACATTTTAATGTCTCTATGGAAGTCTATTTTAATATAAGTTCCCTGTCCAAAACTCAAACCATCCTACTCAGGTTCACTGGCACTAGATACATCCAATTCGGAATTACAGGATTAGTTGCCCAGTTTTTTGGTCAGTGTGCTCCCCCACTTCTGTGTGCTCCCATTCCCACAAAGGGAATGTTTGTTCCCTTACTTTGTGGCTGCATCAATGCTGCAAAGTTCAATAGGATTGGGGGCCCAGTCTTCCACAGAAGAATTGCAGTCCCCAAAACTGAGTTTTGTAAAAGTAAAATATTAGGAAAAACTACACACAACTGTGCATTGCTCATAATCTGGTTTGGAGGCATTGAGTAGCATATCTCTGATCAGGCCAGCCTTCTCACTCACTCACTCACTCACACACACACAATTTCCTTGTTCCAGCCTCCTCTTCTGCATGTCTGCCCTTTCATCCCTTCTTTACTCAATGCCTTGTACCAGATTTCAGTCTCACACCTACCTTGGCCACGGCTTCTAACGTGGTTTGCTAAGGACCATTTTTTGGCTGTGTGTGGACTAACAGCTCTGCCTGCACTTTGGAATGACTCACACTTTTGACTTAGTCCATCATTTGGAACAGGTACATCAGCATCTGGCTCTGAGCCATGCCCTGTAGCTGGGGAGCTCAGAGGGAATTACATCAAATAAGTACACTGAGTGCTTGATGGAAAGTTACCAGGATTTTCTATGTACCACTGACTTGCCTTCAAAGAGAGGGCAGATCTTTCTCCAGGCAGTGATTCCGCCCTGACTGGTGTATTGCCCAAGGGCTGTCTCCAAGAGGAATACTGGAATCCCACAGGTAAAGAGGAAGATGAGATATGGGATGAAGAAAGCGCCTGAGAAAAGAAAAAAGAAATAAAGGAGCTGAAGCAAAACCATATAATAAATCCTCTTTTAAACAACAACAACAACAACAACAACAACAACAACCAATCTTCTGCAAGGATGGATTAACTCTCATGATAAGAGGCTAGCAACACACTGTGCAGAAATACATATATTAGCAGTCCGACGCTGTTTGTTTTACAAAAGCTGCTTCAGGAGGTGGCCAACTTAACACTGAAAACCAGTAAGAAGAGAGGTGGCTTAACTTTTTTCCTGTCCACCGTTTCTCTGTCCCAAATCACCCCCATCTCTCTCTCTCTCTCTCTCTCTCTCTCTCTCTCTCTCACACACACACACACACACACACATACACACACACACACCAGAGGTTGTGAGAGCATGAGCATTGTGGAAGGAAAAGCAGCTGGGGCAGATTTGGATTTGGAGCAGAAAAGTGGCAGGCAAGAAAAGGGTTTTAAGCACCCCTTCTCACCACTTTCCCACTTTCAAATGCCTTCCTCCCAAAGCAGTTTTTCAGTGATGTGAATATGTGTTCACATAAAATGTGTAGTTAACCTCTAGGTGGCCTAAGAGAACAGGGTCCCACCAAACTGAGGCCTCTGCTGTGGACTCATTATCTGGAAAACCCAGATGCAAGGCCACCTCGTTCCCTGATCATCATCACATATTGCCTACATTTGTATTAAAAGGTGGGGATAGTGGCTGGCTGGCATGTATCACAGCCAAGAGGCCAGTTTGAAAATGGAAAAATAAACCAACAGTTTTCCAAGCACAGGCACATTCCAGTGACTGACAACCTGGTCAGCAGGTGAGATATGATACTCTGTGGTGCACCGCAGAACATCTGAAGGATAGAGCAGCAGAAAGAAGGAGGGAGTGAAAATGGCCATGTGTTTGGGATGCTTTGGGCCCAAGTCTTTCTACATGCCTTTGTGAGCATCAACAAGAATGTGGATCCAGTAGACATCATATACGTCTGTATAGAACATTTAGACCCTACATTTCACAAGCTGCCTCACACTTCTACAAGAAATGGCTGAGAAAGGAACAAATAGGTCGTATCAACCGGCCAGTGCATGCATTTATGAAATATCACCAGATGAAAATGAAATGGAAACATATGCTTTCCCCCCAGCTGACCCAACACTTTCCAGAGATACAGCTGTTTGTAATGGGTCATGTTCTATTTCCTAGGAGAACCTGGTTTTGCCCTCTGGAGCTGTTTCCCCAGAGCCAGAAACAATCATACTGACTGAGGTTCATTCCCATGACGGATAATTAGCTACAAGGCCTCAATGAGGAATGTTTCCCCTTCTTCCTGAAGTACCAGTCATGTTAAAAAATGAAGAGGCAGGTCTAACCATTTTCTCAAAACAGATGTAACTATAGCTGCAGGGAACCCGAGGCCAAAAAGGACTTTCTTTTCTATCCCAACCAACTCAGTAGTTGAGGAAAGTGGAGTAATATACTGCCTACAAATATCATGTGTATTAACCTGATAGTATATGGTCAACTAACAGTGCAATCGTATTAGAAGTAAGGTCCATTGAGTATGCACTTCATGTTGCCTTTCCCAGCATTCACAGACCGCACTATATTTTGTTACTTGGGAAATGCAATTCTGCCCTCCTGCAGCTGGTGCACTAAGCATGAGTGAATGCTGTGTGGAGTGCGGTTCGTTGCACCCGTGTCACAGTACCTCTCGAATAGTGCCTGTGAAATCACCACTGACAAGGTTCTCTTTCTCACATGCAGACACAGTGGTGCAGTAGTAGTTTCAAAGTGCAGGGGCTCTTCACAAAACCCCCGTAGGCAAAGCACACCATATAGCCATGCCCCCCTATTCCAACTAGGGAGACCCTGGCTGGCTCTTTCTCTCTCTCTCTCTCTCTCTCCCCCCCCCCCTGCCACAGCCACCTTCTTGAGAGCTGGTGTGGTGTGATGGCTAAGAGACTGAGCTACAAATCAGGACTTCCCTGGTTCAAATATTGCCTCTGCTATGAATTCACTAGGTGGACTTAGCAGCAAGGCACTCCCTCTCAGCTGCATCATTCCCATCTACAATATGGGAATGATAATAATACTCACCTACTTTACAGGTCCATTCCTCCCTCCCCTGCTTGTTTTCTTTCTCCCCTAGGTTTGCATCCTTCCTGCTCCATTTGCTTGCTCTCTCTTCCCTCCCCCTTTTTCTTCTTCCCTTCCTTCACTTGTGTTCACTCTTTAATCTCTCTCTCTCCCCTGCCGGTTCTCTTTCTCTTCTGCCCCTCAACTCCTTATATGTAGCAGTGACTAATGCCACCGCTATGGCTCCTTCTCCTAGCTGTCTCGCCTCCTTCCCACTTTCTGCCTTTTGAAAATGCAGGGGCCAAGAGGGAAGAAGAAGTGAGGGAGCTGTAGAGACTAGAGCAGCGGTTCCCAAAATTACCGCAGTCATGGTGCCCTTCTTGCACAACACCCTGCAGCGGTGGCACCATCGTCCGGCTCTCCCAGGCGCTGCCATCTTTAATTGCATGATTCAAGATGGCGGCACCCAGGAGAGCTGGTAAAAAGAGGCCACCGGGGACATCCTGTGGCACCCCTGTGAGTTTGCCGTGGCACTCTGAGGCACCATGGCGCACACAGTTTGGGAACTACTGGACTAGAGGGATGGGCTACAGCATCTCTGATCTAGCCCTCAGCTCTAGTCTCTCCTGCGGCCCCTATCCTTTCAAAAGGAAGGAGCAGCGTAGCGGGAATGATCAGAAAGGGTGGCAGCAGCTGCTCCTGAATGTAAGTGGTGTGTTGGGGGGGGGGGAGTGGGAAAGACAGCACATGCGGGCAGGTGGGCAGACAGAGTGGATGATATTCTTTGTCCACCATTACCGCGTTAGAAGAAGCGGAGCTTTGCTCTGGCCCACTACCTCTTCTCTACACCACCACTGCGCGCACTCATATCCTGTACACTTTTAAAAGTTAATTTTCATTCTTTGCAGGCTCCTTGCTCAACTGCTGCACCTCTCAAGCACATGACTACTCGTTTTGCCCTCTAAAAATGCAGCAGACGCAAGCCAATCCACAGAGATACTCACCAGGGAAGGTATGCAAAGAGACCCTGTAAATAGTCGCGTTTGTATTTATGGCCTTCAAGAGCAAGAAGATTTTGTCATTTATCTGTTTAGTAACCAGCATACACCTCCCCTAGTGGAATTTTGGCAGAATTTCTAGATTGAATGCCTAACATATGGAAGGCTGTGAAAATTTGCTCTCTTTTTGCTGAGTGATAAGAGGCAATATGTGCCTCAAAAGCTCTCTCTCTCTCTCTCTCTCTCTCTGTGTGCGCACGCACATGCGCACATTGGCACTGGAAAAGATGAAAAAGAAATTTGCTGCGTAAATGTGATTATGTGTTATGAAGCACATGTTATCTAATGGTTTATAGGTCAGACTATCATCTGATGATTTATGGTGAGCATGTTCCTTTCACATTGTAAATTTTATAATAGGTGCTATGTTTTTCTCTGTATAGTGCATATTGTTTGCTGTGTTGCAAGCCTAAATGTTGTTTTCTTGCCTTTTTGTTTGTTTGCAATGACCAATGGTCACTAGTAACAGAAACAAATAATGTCTGAAAAATATTGAATAGTGAGCACTTACCACCTCCATTCTTGTAACAGAGATAAGGAAATCTCCACACATTGCCCAGACCAATGATCTCCCCAGCCACAGATAGTACAAACTCCGCTTTGCTGCTCCACTGGCCTCTGTCCTGCAGCTCATCCTTCTTCTTCCTTGGCCTTTCTCGAACCTCTGGCACAATCATGCTTCCATTGAGTTCCCCATCCCAAGGTCCTTTGCTTTCCATGGTTCTGTTGGGAGTGGGGGAAAATGAAGAGAAAAGCAGATCACATCATATGTGAAGTTATCATAGGTTTGGTATCAAACAGTTTCTCATGCTCAAGGTTTGGCCCTGTAGCAGACACCCACCACCCCCAGGAACACTGAAAAGGACCAAGCAAAAAGGCAGCAACAGTCTGCCCAGCACTGGTCCTACATGGGCTCAGCCCTGTGGACTAGCAGCAACCAATGCAAAATAAATTATCTTGTATACCTGGAGCTGAGGTTTACAAAATTCTGTTGATCCTTACAAAATCAGAGAGATTGTATGAGTGATCTAATATTCTGTGTCAGCATCCCCCCCCCCAAGAGGGAAGAGGGTAGGCCCCTTCCATCAGTCTGGCTGGGACTGCCATTTTGCTCTTCTCCTTCTAGTTCTCCAAAGGAACGGAGGAGACAGTGAAGCCCCCTCTACAAGCCCAGCGGGGACCAACCAATCTGGCTCCTCTCCTCCTAGAACTACCTCTGTCAGCTGCCATTCTACCCAGCTGCATCTGAAGGCCAGATGAGACAACGAGGCCCCTTCCATCAGCTTCGTCGGGTAAAAATGCCCTGTGACTCCTACCCAGCCAGGACTGCCTCCTTGAACAGCCATTATTCTCAGAACCTGAGAGAGGGGGGGTGAGGAAAGGAGGCTCCCCGCCATTGGCTGAGCTGAGATCCACTGCCACCGGCTTCCTTCCCCCATCAGCGGCCATTCTTCCATCTCTGAGCATGAGATGAGACAGCAAAACCCTCTCCATTGGCTTGGCTGGAACCAGCTGCCATTCAGGTCCTGCCCTCCCAGAACCATCTCCATCCATCATACTGTCTCAGAAGAAGGGGTGTGACAGCATCGGATCAGCCAAATTAGGTCCAACTGCTTTTCCTCTCCCAAAAATATCTTCTGCAGTGACCACAGTACCTCATTTTCCTCTTCCCTGTCTGTTTTTCCTTTTTGTATCATGTCTATTCAATTCTTAAACTGTGAAATATGTAGTCAGACAAAAATTTAAAATTTCAACAGAAACAGCCCCCCCTCCATGAATCCTCCTTTCAACTCCTCCCAGTTATAATCTTTTCCCCGGCCTCTTAGTTTGGTTCCTTTTTCCTCTCTCTCTCTCTCTCTCTCTCTCTCTCTCTCTCTCTCTCTCTCTCTCAGTTTCAATGGCAGACATTGCCAGATACGGTTGGGAAAGGCCCCTGTCTGAGATAATGGAGGGTTGCGATTAGACCTGACTCCAGTAGAACGGTTCACACATTAAACTATACCTGGGTACAACCATGTGCCTGGTACACTAATTGTTCATCCGTACCCGAGTACAGTTATTCACATGTTCCGTTCAATGCAGGTATAATTTGTGTCCCATGTACATGCGTTATTGATTTGTAAAATGTACCCATGTACAGTTGTTCAGATGGAAATGTGTACCCATGTGCAGGCATAACATGTGGATGTAAGACAGCGTCTCGTGCTCATATAACTTCATATAACTGTCTCAACCCATATCTTCTCCCAGACTAGTACCTCAATTTAATCAGTGAAGGCTTTTCCCCAGATGGTGGAGATACTTCTTCTTCTCTGACATCAACTCACTGAGCTTTCTTTTCAGCCCTTGCACATTTCTTGATGTACTTGCAGCAGCTGCTGTACTGAGGATCGGTTTCCACCCAGCCCCAGCCCCTCTTCTCCAAGATCCTTCTAGACTAGAGAAGCTTCTGCCATTACCAGATCTGTTGTAGATATGCCACCTGGTTCATCGGCTACGCAAAGTGGTCGTTCAGCACATATTCCTCCTCTGTTTCATCAGTGTCAAAAGCAGCAGAGTTCCATGGGCTGTCAAATGAATGAAACCTGTTTTGGACTGTCACAGTCTTTCCCTGCGTTCCAATTTGCAGCCACAAATGCAAATTACCCAGCGTAACGGTGCTTGAGTCCATGCTTATTAGCGATGTCATTATAGGCTGACGGCAGATGATTTAGCTTCAATTTACTTTCTTATTAGGGATGACAATAAAGCCAATCAACATTGCCAACCTGTTTTTATAACTATTTACTTATATTGTGATAACACAACACTTCTGGCTAAGCACTGAAGTGACGACCTCCAAAACCTTGGAACAAACCATCCCTTGCTCATATGTTGATTCCATATTAATTCATTTAAATGTGGGCAACCCTGTGAGGTAGGCAAGGCTGAGAGATAGTGACTATCCAAGGTCACCCTGCGAGCTTAATGAATGTTCTAGCTGAGTGGGGATTTGGATCTGGGCCACCCCAGTCCATGGAGCCAAACTACATGCAACATAAAATGTGCCATGTAGTTAGAGGCCTGCCTTTACTTGCAAGTAGCAGCCACGTGGGGTTCCACTTTGGATCCAGACCATGGCATAGAAATAGGGGGAATTTAACGCTTTATTTTCATGGCATGTTTCCACTGACACCTCCCCCCCCCCCAACTATTTAATGCTGAAAGTGCTATTGGGTAGAAACTGGCACTTTCAGGGTTAATAGTGGGAAGGAAATTTTCAGAAGAAAACAGCACAGAGATCAAGGGTTAAAAACGCCTTCGAACTCCACGGCATAGTCTGGATCCCAATGGAAGTCTCATGTGGCTACTACTTGTGAGTAAAGGCAAGAGTCTAATTACACAGCGGCACATTTCATGGCACATTCAGTTTCGCTAACCACTACACTACACTGTCCCTGGTCCAGCTGCAGAAGCTAAAGTGCGCAGATGCTGAGCCACGCCTGGAAGGACAGCAACTTTGAAGCCGTATATCGGCTGCTGTAAGTTCCTTGGGCAAAGAGCTAGGGATAAATAAAATAAATGCAATGAAATGTTTGAAATAAGGCAGGGAGAATGCTAGCCCCATGCTAGTGACACAAAAGGAATCATTTCACAGGGCCAGCTCAGCTGCTTCTAGTGATACAGCGCCTCCCTGTGCATGAAAGAGCTCCTAGGAGAGGGGCCACAGCTCAATGAAAGGGCCCCAGAAGGTCCCATGTTTAGCCCCCAGCATCCCCAGGTAGGACAGAGAAAGATGCCTGTCTGAAAAACCCTGGAGAACCACAACCAGGCAGCAGTGGCAACCATGCTGAGCTACATGGACCCATTTTGCAGAAGGCAAGATCAGATGAACCCTGTCCCGTTTTAAACTGACAGGCCTACCTGGAGAAGAAAATGGAGACCAATCCATTTGCGATGGTTTCATTGTAGGCCACCGTATGTTGCTCGGTTAAAGTGTCTAGAGCAGCATTTCTCAAACTGTGGGTCGGGACCCACTTGGTGGGTCGCGACGCAATTTCTGGTGGGTCCCACAGAGCCTCCAGTGAAAACATGGTGATGGAAAGATCAGATAAGTAATGGCCTCAAGCCCTGAGGTACAGTTAGCCTCTCCGTCGTCCCCTCCCTTGCGGAACGGCAGAAGCCCCACCCCCACCAGTTCCATCCCCGTCATGGCGAAACACGCCCCCTGGCGTTTTTTCGCTGTTTTAGACAGAGAAGGAGCCCAGGCAGGCAGGTCAATCCGTCGCGCTACGCCGCGCGGCCGTTTTCGGCTGCGTCTGCAGCGTAACCCTTGCCGCCCGCTTTGTCCCCCCCGCCTGCTGCCTGGTAGCCCACTGCCACCTCACCCCATCACTGACTCCACTACTGCTGAGGCTATTCAAATATCAGATACAGTAGCTGCTAATTGCCTTGCAAACAGCAGAACTTGTATAAATATAGGACATCTTTTTATGTTGTGTTTTTTTCCCCAAGTTCATCAATGAACTGGGGGCAGGTGAAGGTTGGGTCACATAACTAAGCCCCTCAAGCCTTGAGGCTATTAATTAGGGCTGCCTCATTATGAGAAATGGATTGAGTTTTTAGCAAATAAATAAATAAAATACTGCTTATAAATAAATATATTATTTCTTTCTAGATCTCCCTTTTTTAAGTCTCGTAAAGCTAGGTTGATCCTGATAGAGTGCCATTTTAAGAAATGGGTCCCGGTGCTAAAACATTTGAGAACCACTAGTCTGGAGCACAATCTATGCATGCTCACTCAGAAAGAAGTCCTATTGTGTTCACTGGGGCTTACTCCCAGGGAAGTGTGTATAGAATTGAAGCCCTACCGGACTATTTATTTCTTATATCCTGTCCTTCACCATATGGTCCCAGGGCAGATCACACCATCAAAAATCAATCAATTACAGCCCAATCCTATCTAAGTCCCCCCCCCCATCTAACTCCCCGCTTGTGGCAGTGGCCCAGCTACATGGAATGGCGGGTCACCTTTTGCGACCACCATAAAGCATGCTGCACAGCCGGAACGTGAGTTCCAACGATGCAGCAAGAACTTAGTTATCAAATGGCCCAATCCTATCCAAGATTGGGCCAGTGCAGTGGAACAGAGTTCTGCTGTCGTAAAATGGTTTTCTGTAGCACACTGCGCTCACCACCACCAACCATTTTGAGCTTGCTGCCGCAACTGGCAGCAGCGCAGGAGGCCCCGCTTACTGTCGGGTGCCGCAAACGTGCTTTACGGCACATTTGCGACACCCTAGACGGGCTAAGCAATCGCTCTGCCTTTCTAAATGTAGACAGGATTGTGCTGTAAATGGGCTATCGTGTATTGTACAAGAAGGGGAATACCAGTACTTACTGTCTGTGGCTAGTGAGGGCAGACTAGAACCAATGGGTTGAAACTACAGGGAGGTAGAGGTAGGTTTAGGCCAGGCATGAGGAAGAATTTCCTAAGAGCTGTCCAGCACTGGAAGAGTTTGCCTCATGCAGTTGTGGGCTCTCTCCTCATTAGAGTTTTTCAAGCAGAAGCTGGATGGCCACCTGCCAGGGATGCTGCAGGAGGTGCCTGCATTAGGCAGGTGGCTGTACTAGTTGACCGCCAAGGTACCTTTTAACTCTAACGTTCTATGATTGTAGGGTAGACAAACTAAAGTCTGAACTGCTGGGTGGCTCCGTTCTCAGGCGTTGCAAAGCCTAGCTCAGGTTTCATGGATACCACCTACTTCCGGTAGTTCCTCTGGAAATAACAATAGGTAAAGGTATCCCTTGACAATTAAGCCCAGTCGTGTCCGACTCTAGGGAGCGGTGCTCATCTCCGTTTCAAAGCCGAAGAGCCAGCGCTGTCCGAAGACGTTTCCATGGTCATGTGGCCAGCATGACTCAACACCGAGGCACATGGAACGCTGTTACCGTCCCGCTGACGCGGTACCTATTAATCTACTTGCAATTTCTTGCTTTCGAACTGCTAGGTTGGCAGGAGCTGTTGCACGGATTCGAACTGCCGACCTTTCGATCGACAGCTCATGGTTCAGTGGTTTAACCCACTGCGCCACCCGCTGGCTCAGACCTCTGGAAATACTGTAAAATAAATAATAACAGGATCCAAAATGGAAGGCAGGGAACCTGAGCAGTTCTGTGCAGGGAGTACAAAACGCACCATGGGTTATTAATTAATTGATTAAAACATTCATTGCCCACTTTTTCACCTAAACAGGCCCTCAAGGCAACTTGCAAACAATAAGAACATTCTACATTAAAATCTCATTCATCATCAAATCAATTGGCCCAAAGTCAGCGTTCATGGGGAACACCTTGTTAAGAGGCATACGTCTAAGCAGAAGCAGCTCTTTTTTTTACCAAACAACCCTGCTGGGAAGGCAACCAAGATCATAGCACATAGGGTTACCTTTTTCCTTTTGTGCCTATTTGCCTGCCAAAAATTGCCCCCTAAGCTGTTGTTTGCCCCCCAATATTTGCTGCAAAAAAATAAAAATCTCACAAAACAGCAAACTAAAATACAGGGAAAAAGTTGTTGACCAGCAATAAAGCAACAGTTTTAATTCTAGCCCATTCAAGTCCTGGGCAAATCGAAATACTGTATGCCCCGCCTTAGAAATAGAAATGACAGGAAGTTTTCCATTGCTTGGTTAGGAGGGTAGCTGGCAGGGTTGGACTTTTGAAATGAGATTTAGCAAAGGAAAGTTTAGAGTAACCCTTGTTCCAGAGGGTGACTTTGGTCAGGATCAAAATATTAGGAATATACTGAAGAGAGTATTTATTTTTATTTATTTACAATATTTTTATTCCGCCTTTCTC
Source organism: Plestiodon gilberti rubricaudatus (assembly GCA_026170595.1). Classification (NCBI taxonomy): domain Eukaryota; kingdom Metazoa; phylum Chordata; class Lepidosauria; order Squamata; family Scincidae; genus Plestiodon; species Plestiodon gilberti. The sequence goes on from JANXHW010000005.1 coordinate 117,483,231, forward strand.
CCTAATGGGACCCAAGGCGGCTTACAAGAGCAAGAAAAAACCAAATACAAAAATCCATCACATTCAAAAGGCAATAAACAGTTAATTAAAAAGTCATAAATATAGTCTAAATATGATAAAAGAGACCACTATTACAATTTAAAAAACAAGAGTACAAGAACAGCAGCACTCCACCTGTAACTGCTAGATGTTAAAAAAAGGCCAAGACTCAGAAGGGTTCTTTGAACAAAAAAGTTTTCAAGCCTCGCCGGAAAGTCTCCAAGGAGGGAGCAGTTCGTACGTCAAAAAAAGTAGTACTAAGTATGAGTAGTACTAAGAACTGGCATAGCTACCTGTGATTCCAGTTTACAGGAAATGTTTTCAGTGGTTGCTACACTCCTGATGATATGAACGTACCGGTAGATAATGGAGTAAATTTGCTAAGTACTAAATGCAATGACAGTTTATCTCCAATGACACCCTGCCAAGTTAGTCTGCTTGGATATCTCTGGAAGCAACTCCTTTAGCCAATGTCCAAGACAGGCCTGCCAAGCCTGGCTGTGGTACAGCTCCAGTAGTAAAGTTCAAGGTTTAGCACCAGCAATCACTGGTAAGAGAAATGCAGCAACTATGCTTACAACAGCAACATACATTAATCTCTATGAAGGAGATAAGAAATTTCCTTTATGAACTCTTTTAAATAACCCACTGCATGCACACCTATTGAGGTGTGCATACCAGTGTGCAGGCACATGGGCACGAAGAACTATAAGAAGTTCTCGTTTAAAAAACAATGTTCTCAATTAAGACTAGTGGCATGCAAAGTGACCGTTTCAGTTCTCATTCTGAAGGCCTGAGGTGGCTGTTTGCCACAAGCACGGTGCAGTCAGAGCAGATGCTAAAATGCAGCTAACTACCTGCGGAATAAAATTGTCCCTTAGGTCGTACAAAATCCATTCTACTCATGTCAAGGGTGTGCCTCTCATTCTTATCATCGACGCATAGAGTCCATTGCCCAACTGTGTGTCTTTTGTACTATTGGTTCATGCCCTAGGGCTGACAGCTTTTTGCACTGGGTTCCTGTGCCTTTAACATCTGTGAAATAGACTGAAGTTCAGAGGACAAGCTTTTCCCCCATTGTTGCCTCTGCATGCCTGGAAAATGCAGCTGTTGCAAGCAAAGGAACCCTGCAGTGGGAAGGTGACAATCCGACTCCTAGACACTGCCAGTCTTCTGTTTCTAAGGGCATATCTGGCCAGGATAGTCCCTTTTAACTCACCCAGCAGGATGTTCACAACACTCCCTGCTGACTGAGGCACCTCTGAAGACTGGTCTACTACTACTACTGCCTTGTGATTTCATTTGGAGTACAGTCTCACAAAATTGTCTTCACGCCAAGAGCGGCCTGCAAAAGTCATGTTTTTCAACAAGGTGGTGTGTGTCAGGAAAAAAAAAACGTGGTTTCTCAGCCTCAATGGAGGGTAAACAAATTCCTGGAGCCTGACCTCACCATCCCTCAGGCTTCTGTGTTTTATAATCCTCTTGCTGCCTGTTCCACACATTGTTTGACACAGCATATCGTACACACACACACACACCCTTCTTGACTCCTTCTTTCTGCTCCCTCTCTGTTGCTGCTGCTGCTGTCGTCCCTGAACCTCTCGTGGCACATTGCTGTGCCCAGAACATTCGCCTCACTGGCACTGGCACTTCTGCAGTGCCTCACACAGTCTGTGTCGCTCCTAACACCTTTCTTCTCACAACACACAAAAGGGGAAAAAACAAGTATCTGAGAATTCCCAGTGGGAGTTTTCCTTAAAACCAGTTGATTTTGTCTCACGTTCTTAGTCTCATATTTTGTGGGCAACTTCTCTCTGGTACAGATCCTCGCACAGCCTTGCTTTGCTATGATTTGCCATGCTGCCATGCTCTCTCTGATGCTCTCTCTCTGGGCACCAAACAAGTGACAGACAAATGGAAAAGTCACCCACCTCAGGTCCCACAGGTAGCTCCGTCTTGTCCCACTGAGTTACTGGACACCCGTTGGGGAATGCAAAATAAAAAATCAAGTTACAAACCAAGAGACAGGCAAAGTTGGTTAGAGCGAACAATCCCTCCTCTCTTCTCTTTCTCTCCTCCTCCTCTCCCTCCCCCTTCTATGAAATATTCCGAACAAATTATCACCAGAGTTCTGTTGTGGGTGGAGGGTTAGGAGAAAGAGGGTGTGCATTGCTGAAAGGGTGGGAGAGGGAGGGAGGGAGGAAGAGAGCAAACCATTATGAAAGACAGCAAGCTCCTTATAATAGTTCTCTTTCAGCGCAATCCTAACCAACTTTCCAGCACCGGTGCAGCCGCAATGCAGCCTCGAGATAAGGGAACAAATGTTCCCTCAGCTTGAAGAGGCCTCCATGACTGCCCCTGCACTGCAAAATGCAGTGTGCACCCTGTTGGCACAGCTACACCAGCGCTGGAAAGTTGGTTAGGATTGCGCTGTTTATGAAGCAATGAATGGGAGAGAGAGAGAAAAACAAGAGGCCGGCCAAATATGGAGAGCCTGTGATCATTTGACAACACCAAGGGGGTGTTTTTCACACATGGGTCTACTAGGACCGCAGTCATAAGCTTACTTGCTAAGAAGTGAACTCAGTGGGAATTGTGTCTGAGTCAATAGGCACAGGAATGGGTGGTAAAAGTACAATGGATGTGGTAAAAGTGTTTGGGCATATATATATATATATATTGCAGACAGGTAGCTGTGATGATATAAGTCTCTTGCAGCAAAAACAAGCAAGTCTCTTCTGGCACCTTGAAGACACTAACACATTTCTTGTAACATGATCTTTTAGGGACTTCATCAGAAGCTGTTTTTTCGTGATATCCACAAAAGCTTATGCTATAAAAAACTGGCAAAGTGTGAAGAAGGAGAGGAGACTCAACACTCTACTCTCTTCTTATCCACACTTTCTCTTCTGCTCCAACATCCTCTTCCAGTCCAAGGAGTGGGGGGGGGGGAGGAGAAGCAATAGAGACAAGTGGCCAGAGAGAGATGAGTGCCCTCTGCCAATCTGTTGCTTGAGGCAGATGCCTCAGTTGGCCTCATGGATGGGCCGACACCAGGTGATAGTAGCAAGGTGTAGATGTCTGGCAACCTGGCTGTTCAAAAGAGGCACAGATCAGGCAAGAAGGGTGGAGAGAAAAGGAGAGATGATGAGGCAGCAACAACCAGGGAAGCCATATCCTTGCTGCAGAGACTTCGGGGGGGGGGGGTACGCTTCCCACTTCTATGCACAGCTGCTGTCTCTGGTGGCAGTAATACTGGGGGGGGGGGTGGAGATTGAAAATCCCTTCTTGGAGGCAAACCTGTAGCAGTATTTTTTTATTGTAACACATTCCCATCTCCCATACTTAGGTTTTTAAGGCTTTTAAAATTCAATCCTGTAAACTAGTATAGGTGGGAGATGGAATTTTTACTTCAGGCTGAGAGAATTATATCACGTCCAAAATCGGTATCACTGGCAGGTAAGCTGAATTACATAGCAATTCAGTGAACAGCCTATTTACACATGATGAAAAAATTGATGGGTATCTTTAGTAAATATTTCACCTTACCATAATATTAGCAAATAGGTAGCTTTGCAAGGTGCACGGCTGCATTAAGGCAGAAAGCTTGGATCAGCCCCTTGGCTTTCTCAATGGCAGAATAAATATGTGCATTTAAAATGGGGGCTCATCCCTATAGGAAAAAAAGTGCTGATGAAATTGTGGTAAAGCTTCTATATGTGATACCTTTAAGATGGTTTTTCAAGCAGTACAAATATGTATACAGTATTTATATAAAAATCCTTATTATTTTCATAACAGATATTCCCCCATGCCACCTGTACTGAGATACTATGTAATATACTATAGTCTAAAAAACAAATTAATTTGTTCTAACTGGGTTGGTTAGTCAGTGAATTGATAGAGTGACTGCCACATTTTAGCTATATCTATTTGTATATTCAGAGATTTATATCCTGCCTACCTGCCTCTGAGGAGGCTCCAAGGCAGCTTACAACATTTAAAATACACAAACTCAATAATAAAATCATAAAAATAAAATAAACGCAATTCCAAACCCCCAAACCAAAAAAACCAACTGAACTGAGAAAGCAATTAGAGAGCAGGGAACCACAAAAATGCAAATAGTTATAAAGCTAACAAAATGCCTGCTTAAAAAAAAAAGGTTATTCACCAGTTGATGAAAAACCACCAACGAGGGGGCCAACTGGACCTCTGGGGCAGAGTCCCAAAACCTGGGGGCCATGACTAAAAAAGCCCTATCACAAGTTCCTCCCCAGCCAAACTTCAAAGGAGGTGGAACATGAACTAGGACTCCCAATGCTGAGTCAAGTGGACAGGCAGATTCATATGGAGAGGGGGACGGGCCTTTGTTCCCTTACCTCGAGGAGGCTCCCTAAAGCCAAAACTCCCCTGCGGGATTCAGCGGACACCACATTGGTACCGCAGCATTGCTGCGCGTGGAGTTGCGGTGGATTGGGTTGTGAGGCTGCAGTCCTATATGTGCTTTCCTGAGAGTAAGTAAGAGGGAGCCTGCGCATTGTTTTCACTGCTTTGAATGGGTCGGAAGGCGCGGGGGCGGGGCGCTTCGTTCTTCCGTGTAACGGAGGCTCCGATCACGGAGGAACTTACAGCTCCACCCCCCCTGTAGTGACGACAGTGTTCACACAACACGCAGAATGTGGAATTTTATGACACAAGATGTGGTGATGATAGTCACTACCTTGTTGTTGTTCAGTCGTTAAGTCGTGTCCGACCCTTCGTGATCCCATGAACCATATCCCGCCAGGCCTTCCTGTCCTCCACTATCTTCCTGAGTTCGCTCATTTTCATGTTCGTTGCATCGGTGATGCTGTCTAACCATCTCATCCTTTGCCTTCCCCTTCTCCTTTTCCCTTCAATTTTTCCCAGCATCAGAGACTTCTCCAGAGAGTCCTCTCTTCGCATTAGGTGGCCAAAATATTTGAGCTTCAGCCTTAGTACCTGTCCTTCCAGGGAACAGTCAGGGTTGATTTCATTTAGGATTGACTGATTTGATCTCCTAGCAGTCCAAGGGACTCTCAGGAGTCTTCTCCAGCACCACAGTTCAAAAGCATCTATTCTTCGGCGCTCAGCCTTCCTTATGGTCCAACTCTCACAACCATACATTGCTACTGGGAACACCATCGCCCTGACTATACGAACTTTTGTTGGCATGGTGATATCTCTGCTTTTTATTATGCTATCTAAATTTGCCATAGCTTTCCTTCCAAGGAGTAAGCGTCTTTTAATTTCATGGCTGCTGTCTCCGTCTGCAGTGATCTTGGAACCCAAAAAAGTAAAATCTGTTACTGCTTCCATTTCTGCCCCTTCTATTTGCCAGGAATTGATGGGACCAGATGCCATGATCTTAGTTTTATTAATGTTGAGTTTCAAGCCAACTTTTGCACTCTCCTCTTTCACTCTCATCAAGAGGCTCTTTAGTTCTTCTTCACTTTCTGCCATTAGGGTGGTATCGTCTGCATATCTGAGGTTGTTGATGTTTCTCCCGGCAATCTTGATTCTGGCTTGCGATTCATTCAGCCCTGCATTTCTCATAATGTACTCTGCATATAAGTTAAATAAGCAGGGTGACAATATACAGCCTTGCCGTACTCCCTTCCCAATTTTGAACCAATCAGTTGTTCCATGGCCGGTTCGAACTGTTGCTTCTTGACCCGCATACAGGTTTCTCATGAGACAGGTAAGGTGGTCTGGTACCCCCAACTCTTTAAGAATTTGCCACAGTTTGTTGTAATCCACACAATCAAAGGCTTTTGCGTAGTCAATGAAGCAGAAGTAGGTGTTTTTTTGGAACTCTCGTGCTTTCTCCGTGATCCACCGCATGTTGGCAATTTGATCTCTAGTTCCTCTGCCTCTTCGAAACCCAGCTTGTACGTCCGGTAGTTCTCGGTCCACGTACTGCTGAAGCCTAGCTTGTAGGATTTTGAGCATAACCTTGCTAGCATGTGAAATGAGTGCAATTGTGCGGTAGTTTGAACACTCTTTGGCACTGCCCTTCTTTGGAATTGGAACGTAAACTGACCTTTTCCAATCCTTTGGCCACTGCTGAGTTTTCCAAATTTGTTGGCATATTGAGTGCAGCACTTTCACAGCATCATTATTTAGGATTTTAAGTAGCTCAGCTGGGATATTATCATCTCCACTAGCTTTGTTGTTAGTAATGCTACCTAAGGCCCACTTGACTTCACTCTCTAGGATGTCCGGCTCTGGGTCAGTGACCACACCAGCGTGGTCATCAGGAACATTAAGATCTTTCTTGTATAGTTCTTCTGTGTATTCTTGCCATCTCTTCTTAATCTCTTCTGCTTCTGTTAGGTCTCTGCCTTTTTTGTCCTTTATCATGCCCATCTTTGCACAAAACGTTCCCTTGATATCTCCAATTTTCTTGAAGAGATCTCTAGTCCTCCCCATTCTGTTGTTTTCCTCTATTTCCTTGCACTGTTCATTTAAGAAGGCCTTCTTATCTCTCCTTGCTATTCTCTGGAAATCTGCATTCAGTTGTTTATATCTTTCCTTTTCACCTTTGCTTTTCGCATTCCTTCTTTCCACAGCTATTTGTAAAGCCTCATCTGACAGCCACTTTGCTTTCTTGCATTTCTTTTTCTTTGGGATGGTTTTAGTTGCTGCCTCCTGTACAATGTTACGAACTTCCGTCCATAGTTCTTCAGGCACTCTGTCTACCAGGTCTAATGCCCTAAATCTATTCTTCACCTCCACTGTATACTCATAAGGGATATGGTTTAGGTCATATCTGACTGGTCTAGTGGTGTTCCCTACATTCTTCAGTTTAAGCCTGAATTTTGCAATAAGAAGCTCATGATCTGAGCCACAGTCAGCTCCAGGTCTTGTTTTTACTGACTGTATAGAGCTTCTCCATCTTTGGCTGCAAAGCACATAATCTATCTGGTTTCGGTATTGACCATCTGGTGATGTCCATGAGTAGAGTCGCCTCTTGTGTTGTTGGAAAAGAGTGTTTGCTATGACCAGCGTGTTCTCTTGACAGAACTCTGTTAGCCTTTGCCCTGCCTCATTTTGCGCTCCAAGGCCAAACTTGCCTGTTGTTCCGTTTATTTCTTGATTTCCTACTTTAGCATTCCAGTCTGCTATGATGTAAAGTTCATCTTTTTTGGGTGCTAGTTCTAGAAGGTGTTGTAGGTCTTCATAGAACCGGTCAACTTCATCTTCTTCGGCATCAGTGGTTGGGGCATACACTTGGATTACTGTAATGTTGAATGGTTTGCCTTGGATTCGAACTGAAATCATTCTGTCGTTTTTGAGGTTGCACCCCAGTACTGCCTTTCCCACTCTTTTATTGACTATGAGGGCTACTCCATTTCTTCTAAGGGATTCATGCCCACAGTAGTAGATATGATGGTCACCTGACTTAAATTCGCCCATGCCCGTCCATTTTAGTTCGCTGATTCCCAATATGTCAATGTTCAATCTTATCATCTCGTTTTTGACCACATCCAGCTTGCCTTGATTCATAGACCTCACATTCCATGTTCCTAAGCAGTATTGCTCCTTGCAGCATTGGATTTTCCTTTCAACCTCAGACACATCCACAGCTGGACGTCCTATTGGCTTTGGCCCAACCGCTTCATTCTTTCTGGGTCTACTTGGAATAGTCCTCCGCTCTTCCTCAGTAGCATATTGGACACCTTCCGACCTGAGGGGCTCATCTTCCGGCGTCATATCTTTTAGCCTTTTGGTACTGTTCATGGGATTTTCTTGGCAAGGTTACTGGAGTGGGTTGCCATTTCCTTCTCCAGTGGATCACTTTTAGTCAGAACTCTCTGCTACGACCTGTCTGTCTTGGGTATCCCTGCACGGCATAGCTCATGGCTTCATTGAGTTACGCAAGCCCCTTCGCCACGACAAGGCAATGATCCATGAAGGAGAGTCACTACCTTAGATGGTTTTAAAGAGGAATTAGCTAAATCCATACAGCAGTGGTTCCCAAACTGGGAGCCGCGGAAACCAGCAAGGGTCGCCACGGAGTGCCATGGAATTATCTGGGGAAAACAGTGCAATGCCAATTGGCAGGCATCAACATAATGTAATGGAGAGCCATGGCCAATGGTCACCAATGGTCAAGGGAGGCGCAGGTCAAAAGAGTTTGGGAAACACTGCCCTAGAGGAAAAGAGATCTATCAGAAGTTGTTAGTCATTCTGACTGTGGAACCTGCAGCTCCAGGGCAGCATACATCTACATACCAGTTGCTGGGAGGAGCACCAACCAGGGATGCTCCTGCCTTCAAGTCCTGCATGTGCTTTGCCCAGAGGTGTCTGTTTGGCCATTGTGAGAAAGAGAAATGCTGGATTTGATGGACCCACTTTGGTCCTCATCCAACGAGGTTCTTCTTATGGGCTCATGAACTCATGAAACAGTGGCTTTTCCAAGACCACCGAAAGGATTTTATGGCTGATGAGGGGCTTGAGCCCAGATCTCCTCATCCAAATTCTGCATTCTTGCTACTACACCACAAATGAGGGTTGGATTACCAACATGCTCAGTACCTGACAGCTCTCAGAGGCTATCAGCTATATAGGCAGCATTCCAGAAGGGCACCATGGGTTATGTAAACAGAAACTGTGGCCTTTAAAAAAATGAACTGTGTTTCACACAAAAAGAGCAGTCCCAAGCCTTTCTGATTTGTTAAACATTTTATACAATATTCCCATTATTTATTATTGTTTGTTGCACCACACCCATACGGTTTGCTGAGCAATCACTCCCGTTTTATTCTCCTAACTCTCAGCATTAGAGCACCTTGACGGTATCACTTCCTAGTAACTTCAATAAATGTTATTAAAAGCCAACAATAAGGGTGGAGGAGCCTGAGCCACTTCACATGACCAGGCAGCTGCATGATGCCTTTATTCCCAGTGACCAGGATCCAAAGAACTGTGCAACTAGTTCCACAGTTATAGCTGTTCTCTTCTCCACACTTCTGTTTTGTATCTCCCTTCCTTTTCCAATCCAGGGAGCAGTGATGTAGACTTGAATCTATTGACTTGGACTTGAGTCGGACTCAAGTCGCGTCAATGACTTGACTCGGACATGACAGCGATTGTAAAAGGCTCGAAAGACTTGACTCGAGACTTGGAGCTTTTTACGACAAGTCGAATTTTATTCAGGTTTAAACCCGTTTTCCCCATTAAATAGATAGGGACTTGCAACCAAAGACTCGGGACTTGATGGCAAAGACTTGGACCCAGAGACTTGGGACTTGACTTGAGACTTGAAGTCAGAGACTTGATCCACATCCCTGCCAGGGAGTGGGAGGAGGAGAATCAAAGGAGATGAGCAGGTGGACAGAGATGGGCTTCCCCTGCCAGTCTGCTGCCTGAGGCGACTGCTTCAGTTGGCCTCGTGGATGGGCCGGCCCTGCTTTGGACTGTGACAGAGAAGTGAAATTCTGATTGTACAGCAAGGAGGAGCTGTAGCTCAGTGGCAGGGCACAAGATCTACAAGGAAAAGGCCCCAGGTTCAGCCCGTGTATCCTCCATATCCTCAGTTAGAGCTGAGGCTACTCTACGGTGCCTGAGGTCACACAGCAAGGTGTTACTTCACACAGCAAGGTGTGCTTTGGTCCCCACCAGCTTCCTTCCTCACCTGCTGGCAGCAAGAGGTCATTGGTGTCTTCCTCCTCCCCCAGGCATCCCACTCTGCCTTTGTTTTTGAGAAGGCAGGACACAGTCAGGGAGGAATAGAGAATAGCTCACCAGTCCAGTCTCTACTTCTCCTCAGTTGCATATTCCAGTCCTGGCCTCAAAGATTTCAGAAGGCAGGGAGAGCAGGAGGGAGAAAGAAGCCAGAAGGGGGCAGCATCAGGGCAGCCACTGCCCAGTGAGGCTGGAGGGGGCTCAGAAGAGCAGCAGAAGCCTAGTGGAGCAGCCACAGAGGTCAAGGATCGGGGGGGGGGCACCACCTGCAGCAATCCACCACCTGAGGCCCCCAACTCACCAAGCCTCGTGAGCAGGTGGTCCTGGGGCTGGGAAAGACTCTTGAACTTTGGAAAACAGGATTCAGAAATTGAATTAGATGAATCTCAAGATCTCACCTTATGAGCAGATTTCCAAGCTGGGAGTTCAGTAATATGGACAGTGCCAGAGTGTTTAGAAAGAGCTCTTCAACTCAAGAAGAGAGTTTCAGGCATAACCATGAGGTTAGCAAGAGAGATAAGTAGATGTCTTAAAATTGCAGTCCTATGCACTCTTACATGGGAGTAAAACTCACCAAACACAGTGGGACTTATTTCCAATAACCATGCATAGGGTTTCTCTGCGTGAGAACAAGAAACCTTTCAGTGACTGAGGACGGTTGAAGTGCAGGAACAGAGGTTGCTGATATATGAAGATGAGGGCAGAAAGATTGGTTGGGCACATTATTCCATGTTCGTAACAGTGACATTTGTAAAGGTATAATTTTTAATGTCATGTGTGCAAATACTTTCAAAGGCTACAGATGGCTCTTAAACCAACACTGCCTAGATACTTAATTAGGACCCTGATCTGCCAATTTTTGACACTCAACCTTCCAAATTCACTTGGTGTAATACACTACACATAAAACAACTTTCCTTAATTCAATTTGTTTTTGACAATATTTGAAATTCTAATGGAGTCTGATGAACATCCTAATCCTCTTGAACCGGTGGAGGCAGGCAGGGTCTCCCGATAGTCACCTTCCATGGAGGGAGTGGAATCAACACAGTGCTGGGATTCTACGAAGGTCTTTAATAGCAATTTCCTGTTGACTAATCTCAATTCGTTGCCTCAGATTCCCCTTACTGAATGAATTGCCATTCCTTCTAACTCTCTGCCTGCCACATTCTCTCTTTTATCCTCATTAGTCCCACTGTTGCCAGGAATTCTTCTTGTTTTTCGCGCCTTTAAAAAAGACTCCTCACCCTAAAATATAAGAGAAGTCATAGAACGAAACATCGGACTTCTCCACACTCATTGTTTTGCTGCTTGTTATGAGTGGCGCTTTTTGAAGATTTTATACTTGTGTGCCTGGAGTTCTTTGTATTTTATATTTAATGACATGGCTACTTCACCCATAAAACCTGTGTCTTGTATATAAGAGAAGGTTTGTCTCAGGCCTAAAGAGGAACTCAGAAGAGAGGAAAAAGGACATTCAGCATTATTTTAAATTGGGCCGGCTGGGAAAGGATCCTTGGTCTGCATGGAAGAGGGCTTATGAGGCCCTGACTTCCAACAATTTCATAGGACATGGTGTTTCCAGAACATCTGTTATTGAACAAACACATTTCTATGATTTATAGCACAGTGCTTCTAAGTTCTTTGGCCTTTTTAACTGCTTGGAGACCTGGAGACCAAACATGTTAAAAATGCAAGAAGCTGTTTGAGAAGTGTCTGGAACTGAATCTACCCCAAAGAAAAAAGTTTTGGTGAGGTGGAGTACAAATACTTTCATGAATAAATCAATTTTATAACTTTTCTATTGAAAATATTCTGATTTGTTTTAACTATCATTATTTCCATACCCTCCATAGGACACTTCTGGATGAAATAGGGACACTTCTGGATGTGCCCAGAAGGCGAAGCCTATTCTCCCAAAGGGTGGAGGCTGTTAGGTCAGTGGGCGGGGCTAAATGCTTAGGTCAAAAGGATGTGACTTCCAGCAAGGCTTGAGTCCCAAGATTTAGAAGAAAGTGAGTCAATGGGGGGCATGGTGGGGCATGCAGTAGTCTATGGGGCACGCAGTAGGTGCTTTTGGTACACAAACTCTGCTAGCAGCAGAATGTTTATATAAGAATTGGCAAAGAAAGGGGGAAATGAAGGAGTTGATAAAGCTAGTTGGCCCAAGAAAGCCTATGATTTACCTTCAGCTGAAGCTTTTTTCCTGTTGTAAATAGCACCGGGGGGGGGGGGACAATCAGAATTACTGGCGGAAACTATCGCTACATTTTAAGGTTTTCATGGCCAGCGATGATCAACAAAGATTGTATATCCATTACTCATAACAATTTTATAACGTTAAATTTTGCCTCTAATTTCAAATGTCTGTGTTGTTGTTTTTGCCAATTTGAACCTTGCCTATTAAGAACATTATAATAAAGAGAAAACGTTTTCTATTTTTAAAAATGTGCCAGCCTGTTTCACTCACAGCGCAATCCTCCGGAAATAAACGGCGACGGAACAAGCGTTCCGTCACTGGACGCCATCGCGAATGTGCCGTATGTTGTGTGGGTGGGTGCAGAGTTACTGGGGTTAGCCAGGCCAGTTGGCTTCCTGGTCACTGCTCTGACAACTGGCTTCTGCACAACCCTGGTAAATTTGGCGCATCCCAGATAGGATCAAAGAATGGAAGGGCACTATCCTTTTGCATTTTCTTTTCCTGGTGGCAGCAATATACCCCTTATGAGACTGTGTCAGGGTGCTGTGTCTGCCACAGTTACCCTGTGAGGTACCCAAGGGTGCGCAGGAAGGACAGGTACACAAACTGTAGGACTTGCTTCTTCCTTGTCTTCATCTGGTGACAGCAGCCTCACCAAGTCACCACAACATAGATCCCAGTTCTCCATTGAGTGCCTCTGCACCATACATTCATTTTCTGTGAACCACTCTTTACATGTTTAAGGTATAACTGAAACCAGTGGCATTCCGAGGCTGGTGCGGAAGCGTACGTGTAACAGGATGCCGCTTCGTGTGTGAAAGCGCCCCTCGCCAGTCGGAGCCATTCCCAGCAGGTGACGGCTCCCGCACGGGCAGCCGTTGCCCGCTGAGAATGGCTCCGACCGGCAAGGGGGAGGGGCGCTTTCACGCACAAAGCGGCATCCTGCTACATGTACGCTTCCACACCAGCCTCGGAATGCCACTGGCTGAAACATCGTACGGCGCAATCCTGCATAGCTGAGTGCCAGGGGAACACGCGCTCCCCCGGCACAGGGCATCGTAAACACACCGTAAAAGCGCATTTATGGCACCTGACGAGTAAGGACCGCCAGTGCAGAGGCCGACGGCCCTTACCCTGCAGTCCCGCCGTCCCCGTGCCTGCCGGAGCAGGTAAACACTACACCGGCCAGGACAGGTGCGGGGAGAGGGTGGACCGGGTGGTGAGGGGGGGTGGACATTGGCCACCCCTGGCCTGGAGAGGGCAGGGATATCGGCGGCAAGATACACCGATATCCAAAGCCCTCTCCAGGCCCGATCCGGTGCTCACATACATTCGAGGGGCCTCCCGCTGCTTACACCCGGGGAAGGGGGCAATCGTCCCCTTCCCTCGAGGTGTACCAGGGCTGCCTTGGGGAAACCCAGAACCTGCATAGTATATGGCGGCCGACCCTTTAGGCCCGCTGCTGAATCTTACACAGGATTGGGCTGCCCGATGTACAGTACTCCTAAAAACCATAACATGAAAGAGTCACCCCCACACACTCTCAGCATTGGTATCATTTACAGTAGTTTAGCTTTGCAAAATGTTCCCATTTGGCATCATTTCAGCCTTATTCCATGGCAGACATGCCTAAAAGACTCATCGCAGCCTAATCTGCCTCTCTCCCCTGCGCGTGCTCCTGTGCGTGCTCCTGTTCGTTCGTTCGTTCTTTCTTTCTTTCTTTCTTTCTTTCTTTCTTTCTTTCTTTCTTTCTAAATGCTAGCTCTAACAATGGGGACAAGTTCCATCTCGAGCAGCTTTCTTATTTCAGCATGCCCTCTCCATCCTCTTTTCATTTCTGGCCAGCTGGCAAAGCTCCTCTGCTCTGCCTCCCATTCTTCTTGGCCGTTTCTTTCCAAAACAGGTGCACATGTTAATAGAACTACTTTGGTCTCCTCTTGTTCCTCCCACCTGATTTGTTATACTGTGTGTCTTTTAAAAAGATAAATTGGGAGATGTTCCAGGGAACTCCCTTCCTGGCACAAGAAGGCTGTGTTACAGTTGAAGCAAGGAAGGCACACTGCCACAATGTCAACTCCCAGCTGTAGTGCTTTTCTCGTCAACCTCTATGCCCTTTCCTAGCTCCCTTCTTTTGCCTGGGTTTCCTTTTGTCAACCACCTTGAATTTGTCTGGACAGTCAAGATATGAATCAACAGCCCTAGGAGTAGGAGTAGGAGTAGGAGTAGGCACTCCTGTCCAAATCATGACCCAGACCAGCAAAGATTTCATTTGGACATCTAAAACATTCTCAGAATTTAACTGTGAGACATAGGAAAAGTGTGGGGATAGAGTTCTGTCTGACAATCTTAGGATAAGCAACCAGAGGCATCGCTAGGGGATGCGGGCTGCACCAGGTGACACCCATCAAGGGGATGACACCAAGGGAAAAGCCCACTGTGCCACCCAGGCTCAGCGGTTTTCTGCCCGCTCTGTGCCGCTCCGTCTTCAGCTGCTCTGAGCTGCTTCATGTTCTCGCGAGCATAGCTCATGAGAACATGAAGAAACAACTCAGCTGGGTTCAGAACGGCCGAAGATGGCCAAAGAGTGGCCGAAGATGTTACATTACCACTCCCTTCGGCCACTCCAAGTCACGTCTTCATGTTCCGAGTCACTCGGCGAGCCAAAAGTAATTTGCGGCGACGTCATCGTGTCACCGCCAGTTTCTTCTGTGTCTGCGCAGTGGATGGGTGACACCATGAGCAACTGCACCAGGGTGACACCAAAGGTAGCGACGCCACTGTAAGCAACACTTGGGATAGGAACAGCAAGAAGTAGGCAATCCTTATTGATAATGTACATCTCTATTATTTCTCTATTTTAGCATTTTTGAATTGCTTTTCTGTCAGTGAGGCAACCAAGATGGGCAGTTGTGTGCAGCTGGAAGCATGGACAAGTCTCTCCAAAACACAAAGAAGATGTGGTATCGTAGGACGTTATTTCTGACGTTGTTTGGAGAGTGGCAGCTCCACTTGCCCCGAGGTCATCTTAGGTAAGATTAAAACGCCACCGTAATCTGGCTGGTGGAAAGACCCCTGCAAGAGCCACAATTCCTCTAAGGTAAAAATGATTACCCACCAATCATATATATGTGCTTACATCTAAATGCATATGCAAAAACACACAATATGGATTAAATACCTCCTGCCAGATTTAAGTTGTATTTCTACACAAACATCTCTTTAATTGACTTGAATTGCCCCACATAAAGCACCCAAAAACTCTTGTTCCATTGGGATGATGTACTTGGGTGATTAGGATATTGTTATGAACACTGGTGGGCCATTTCTGTTGCGAGACAGATTCCTGGTGAATAGGCCAGGGGCCCAGTCCCTCTTCCTTCATGGTCATTAGAGGTTCCTTAATGGCTGGGGGAAATACAGAGATGGCTCTGGAATGTGAAAAACCACCAGAGCCTGGAAGTTGTGACCACCATACCACCACTCCAGCTAAGGAGAGGAGTTGAAGTCAGGTGCATGTGAAGAAACTACAGCTTGCAGATTCGGGGGGTGAGACCGAGAGACAAAGAGAAGCTGAGAGAGACTGAATGGAGAGCTGACTGAAGGCGTCTTTGGAGGCTGGAGTGTCTCTATAGGGCCTGACATGAGGTAGCAGACTTCCTGCCTGATAGGAGGACATGCTGTTGGTTTGCATCCACCTGTGCTCAACAAGTATATTTGTAAATAAACCAAATAGTACAAAAACATCATAATCCTCCAGTGATCTCATCAAAGAACCCAAAACACAGGAAGAGCTGCCCTGGAGCTTCTCACTGCTTAGCGAAGTGGGGTGCACATTACAACACAGCATTTGTTGCATTGTGAACATTCAAGAGCCGAACACATGAATCCTGTTGCTGCCACAGACTTGGCATCGCCCCTGAATTCATCCATCTCTCTCAGCTCTAAGAGTTCCTCTCAAGTACTTTTCTCTATTCCATGTATTGTGCAGCTGTAGCAACTGAAGGACCTAACGTGCTGGGGACACCTTGTGGCTGTTAGAATTAAGTTTATAGTTTTCATAGAAAATATTACTATTCCCTTTGCTGGTGTTTAGAGGTCATGGTGTGATATTCACTGTAATTGCATCACCCACCCAACTATGTGCAAAGCAGCATGGAAACTAGACTGACTGGCTAGCCTGGATGTGGGGTTCCCCAAGGGCTCCCTGTCAGTGCAGGGTAATTTTTTTTCTGTGTGTGTGTGTGTGTGTGTGTGTGTGTGTGTGTGTGTGAGAGAGAGAGAGAGAGAGAGAGAGAGAGAGAGAGAGAGAGAGCACTCCCTGCTGTTATATGGTAGGAAACTCTAGTGGAGTTATGCCAATCCAAGATCTATAAACTCTGTTGCCACAGATAGTAAGGAACTAAGGTCCATTCAGCTTGAACATTTTGAAAGAAGTCTGCTGATCAAGGATACACATCAATCCATCACTTCTATTATTTTAAAAAGGAGATAGCCAAAGGGAATGGAAGCTCTGTGAATCAGCACCGTGTATGTTTCCAAGACCTGCAGAATCTGATGAAAAATGAGAAAACATCTGGAGTGCTTCTGCCGCATGGGATGTCATGTTGTGGTGGTTAGAGCGGGAGAGGGAGAATGGGCACCTGGTGTCCTGTTTCAGTTGTCAGGAGCATAGTGCTGGGATGGAACCTGACATAGGCCAAACAGGTGAGCCAAACAAAAACAGGGCCAGAGAAGGAACTAAGGACTACATTCTGAGACTTATTTCCTATAGCTGAAGAACTGGCAAGTTTAAATTTATGGAATTAGATTTCTGTGCTTCAAAGATGATCTGAATCCGTGGTTTTTGCAAAGTTTCATCACTATGTCACTCCGTTATTCCAATAGTTTTTGGGTTGTTGTTTTTCCATATGACAATGCCTCAGTGCCTCCTCCTTCATCAAATGACATGGTTTCAATCAGTCAGCTTCTTGCCAAACTACAAAAAGGACTACTGAATAATGGACAAATAATGAGGTCAATCAATAACAAACTGCTGAAAAACTAAATGTCCGTGTATCTGGACTAGAAAGAAAAAAATGATTTTAAAAAAAAAATCATGGCAACAAAACTGGCAGCCATTTTCAGCAAAATCAAGGTTTGCTTGAATATTTATTTTGGAAGTATTGCCCTTGTCATTAATCCTTCCCCTTCCATAGGCCATCAAGACAGCCACTACCCTACCAAACAGCTGCAGCTTGCCATGGGGTATGGCATGAGGAAGATGCCACTGAGCAGAGGGAAGGAGGCCCCCACACCTTTGCTGACGAGCAGTGCAATACAGCAGAGGGGCACCTAGGTCAGAACCTTCCAGGTATGCTGTTGCTGACTAGCCAGGTATGCTTGTGCTGCTCTGCTGACCCAGGTACTTCTCTGCCTTGCAATGCCTACCTCCTGACCTGTGTTGTGACCAGATCAAAAGCCAATGCAAGTACAGGAAATTGTAGCACTGTCTCAAATACTACATACCTGCAAGCTGGAGATGGATCAGGAACCCGCACCAGATCACCATTTAAAAAAAAAAACAACAGCAAATCAAAGCCACTCTTAAGTGGGAGGAACAATTATTTTATAGATGGAATGGAAACCTCCCTAAAGCCCATGCAAGATAAATGCTTCTGTAGTCATGTAACTATTTCCATCCCAGGATTCAGTCCTTCCTGTTCCACTCCCCGAAGAACTCACAGAGGAACATTTTGGTGTGAACCATCTCCTGTGAATATACAGCCCCCAAAACAAAGACGAAGCAGCAGCTGCTCCCACCACAACATCTCTGGAGAGCTTTCTTTCTCTTGCAGCCACCTCTGATCCTTTGGGGACAGAAAGGGATATCAGTTCACAGGTCCCTCTCTCCACCTTGGCCACTGGCAAATGCTTCTGCAGTCATGTAACTACAGGATTGTCCAACGCCTTGGGGCATTTCGCCCTCTAACAGTGAGAATCCAACTCAGTCAACATCAGGAGCCCAGTTCTGGTAGCAGGAAAGGGTTGACCTGGACTCATCCTCTGGGGCAAGTCTTCATCAGGGCAGACAAGTTGATGGACTCTCTGAAAGACAAAGTTGGCAGAAAGCAAGTGACCAAACAATATCGTTCTGTCCCAGGACAAACAGGAAATCTGAATTCGGTCTGTGAACAAATCCTTTCCTCCCTTAGCCATAAAAGCTCATGAAGAAGGGGTGTAGTAAAACAAACAATAAAAGTTATTTATTCTTCTCTTTTGTATCGCCTCTCCTCCAAGCAGCATGGATGTGCCTTTTAGCCTCACATGGTCAACCCAATGAAGATAGATTTGGCTGAGAGATAGTGACTTACTCAGGCTGAAGCTCTTGGAGCGTCATAGCTAAGAATTTATCAAGTATGTCACATGTCAAGAGAGAAGGCAAGGAGAGAAGAGCTTTTAGTAAAGCTTGTTTTTTCAAGCACCGTTATTGCTTCAATTAGTTATCTCCAGAGGGAGATCCTGACTCAAACTGGTCCAGCACATCACTGGAGATCCTGACTCAAACTGGTCCAGCACATTACTGGCTCCTCATTCTGAACCTCATGGAGCATTCACACAGGACAGATTATCCCCACAATTTCCCTAAAGTTATTCAAATCAATCTAGCATCCTGTTCACAGGATTCGCCACACAAACTTTATATGGATAGCCAACCAGTAACGTTATTTTCCACATATCTGTGCTCACAGAATTACCTCAGAGAAATCATTTCAGTGGAATCTGGCCTGTGACTCTCACTTCAAAAGAAGAGAGAATGCTCATTCAGTTAACCTGGGAACATGCCCATGTTAGAGAATCAATAAGCATGGGATGACGGATTAAGAAAGGCCTGACAAAGGCAAGACCACCAGACCTTGATCAAATGCCCCAAACGCTTGGCTTTAGACTGCCTCATCCACTGCCAAGAAAGCAGTACATGAAGCAACCACCTGAGAATACGACGTGCCCAGGCCAGCTTCTATGGAGACCAGCACTGGCCTAAGAGGATTGTTGGTGCCATCCCTCCCCCAACTCCCCAGGGTTGGCTTGAGATCTGTGTGCCCTGAAGGAGGAAAGAAAAGAGGTGACCAGGCCAGAGAGAGCTTATAACACCAGCTCCCATGGAAACCACACTGGCCTGAGAGGGTTTTTTAATTTTATCTTATTATTGTATTCTACTTTTTAAAATGTTGTAAGCTGCCCTGGGGGCCTCTTCAAAGTTAGAAAGGCAGGATATAAATACCTGGATAAATAAAACAAATAAATACAAAAACATACCCAAAGAGGGCCCCATTAATGAAGAGGTGGCAGATGCACATGTTTCAGATCACATATGATTATTATTCAAGACGGCCTATATTTCTGATTGCTATGAAGTATAAAAAACACCAACAAAGATCCAGTTTGAACAATACCTTCTGACCAGCCCCACATTCCCACCATTAGGAATGTGAGCATGTTATGCGCAAACACGGGCTGCCGCTCTTCTCAGAGTGCCAGGGCACTGCCACCTAATTGCACGGGAGTATGACCAAACCACCCCTTCACATGCAATTTAAATACTACTGAAAATCATCCCACACAATTAGGCAACAGAGCAATGAGACGACAAGAGGCAGGCAGACAGGATGTGCGTGCCCTAATCGCACAGAAGTGGGGCCAGTCAGGAAGTATCATTCAGTGGCCCAGAGCCTCCTAAAATCCATGCTTGGACGCAGTTTATTCTTGAATAGACCGAAACCTTTCAAGCCTGCCATGAATCCACCCCCACAGAGACACCTGAAATGGTGCCCCTGAATCGTACAAAATGGTAAGTCAGGCAGGGTATGGCTCACAACAAGGACATCAAAAACTAGACCCATGACATTGTGGCTCCTTCATAACTCTGAATGGTTAAGTGCTTATAATTGTGGAAAACAAGTTTTAAAAATAGCATGTCGAAAATACACAAAACATTTTGTCTGGCAGTCAATAATCATATGAGGGGGAAGGAGAGAAATATAAGGGCTCTGAGAAGCAAAGCTCTTGACTGGTGACATTTTTTAAGTGCTGTACCATCAACAACAAGAAGACAGGAAAGCAATTTGGTCTGCATAGCTCTCGAGCCAGCACAAAATTCATTAAAGCCAGAAGTTCTTGCCAGTAACAGAGTGATCCTTGACGAATTAGTGCGAGGCTCCCATTAATTATCTTGTAACACAATGCATCTGCCTCTCAAGGCCTTCTCATCCATACGTGGGTGTTAGCAAGCCTCCCTCCCCCAAGCATCCTCTCTGCATCCAAGACCCCATTCTAGAAAACCCCAACCTCACCTCTCTCAGGGAGCCCTTAATGGTGGAAAGCTTATAGGCAATCCAGAGAGGGATACAGATCATAGACGAGAGAGCCAGCAGCCATCCCACAGTGTCTCCCCACCATGGGTACACGTATTTCTTGTTGTATGTCAGTGGGGTATATTTAATCAGAGAAAAGAGAAACGTTGCCTGGAGGTGGAAAGAAGGAAAGGTTAGACACACCAGCATTAGCCAGGTTACTCTAAAATTCTCACCCTGAAATTGCCTCTGCAGGTCTCCATCCCAATTTTGATGAAAACCTTTATTTCGGCAGGGGGTTTCTCAACCCTAGTTTAAAGAATCATGTCTTCCCCAAAGATTAGCAGGAATTGTAGTTTAGCAAGTATTCTATCAGAGGTCCTAGTTCCTCTGAGAATTACCGTATTTCTTCGAGTCTAAGGCGCCATCGATTCTAAGGCGCATCTTAACCAGCAGAAAACAAACAAAAAACATCGATTGCAAGACGCACCTCTTTCCTGCTCAGCACCAACTCTCCCCAGCTTGCCTGCCACGGCAGTCCGATTTTTACCGCACCATTTTGCCCCCTCTGCTCAGTGACAGCTCTCTTCCTGAACCTGAGAGCTCGCCCCAGCATGCCCCGCGCTGCAGCTGATGATCTCCTCACTGCATTTGAGCAGTGCCTTTGCGGTCTGCCAGAAAATGTCATTTTCTTACTTACCGGGACTTGGGGGAGCTTCAGGGAGGCCTGCACAACCCTCTGCAGGCCTCCCCGATCTTCAGTTCAGTAAAAAAAACAGCGATTTTCGGTCATTTCCGGTTTTCGCGAAACCCAGAAATGGCTGAAAATTGCTGTTTTTCACCAAACTGAAGATCGGGGAGGCCTGCAGAAGGTTGCGCAGGCCTCCCTGAAGCTCCCCCAAGCTCTGGTAAGTAAGGAAATTGCATTTGGGGGCGCTTTTTAGAGACCTTCAATTCTAAGGCGCACCCCATTTTTTCAAATGCTTAATTGGGAAAAAAAACATGCGTCTTAGAATCGAAGAAATACGGTAGTTACCAGTGTTCCCTGGTCAGAGAGAATATTAACCCAGTTTAAACCTGTCATGTAGATGTGCCCATAAACCCCCCTCAGCATAGAATCACAGAGTTAGAAAGAAGTCATGAGTAATCATGGCCAACTCCCTGCCTCAATGGGGTTCTCAACCTCTTCCCAGCCAAGTACCACCTCCGGCGCCACTCTCCTGCTGAGTACCACCAGAAATGACTGGCAATGACATCATCACCAGTTTCTTCCAGGTTCTCGGGTTTCTGGAGGCCAGAAAACGCAGGTAGGAGGCTCCGGGCAGGTGGGAGGGCCCTTCTCAGCATTCCCGAGAAGCTTGGCCAAAGGCAGAAGCCTCTTGGGAGCGAAAACACTGCATTTGTTGGGCAGGGTTCCAGGGGTCTGACTACCACCAGCAGTTGGCCGAAGTACCACTGGTTGAGAACCCCTGGGCTATACTATATCTAAAGCATTAGTGACAAGTGAACGTACCCAACCATTTTTGAACGTGCCCGTTTTTGAAAATTGCCAAGGAAGACCTCACATCTCCCTAAGTAACATTATATTGCTGAATTGCTCTTATAATTAGGATGCCTTTCCCACCCAACTCCCCCCAGATACAACTTAAATCTACTTTCCTGTACTGTACCCATTGGGTGCAACCCAGAGAAAGGCAGCCGTGCATATGTCCCATTGACTTCAAACTTTTGGGTCACAACAGCTAAAATGGCAGCCTGCCCAGGCAGGTGAGGGTGGAACTGTCATCCCCTGCCCTAGTCATCCCATCATCACCCCCAACACCAAAATTAAACTATAGCTGCTATTGTATCATGCCAGTACAAACATGCATCAGGGCTGGCGAGGCATCCTGGCCCTCAGGATGCTGAACTAACCTAACCCTTTCAGCCTACTTCCTGCTTCCCAAAACCTCCAGTGCTAATGCCTCCTCTCACTGCTGCCTCACGAATAAGCCAGGCCAGCTCCCAGTGCTAGGAGCCTTATCCTTGACTGTACACTTTGTTGCCATTGTAGTGCAAGAGCATAGAATCAGGCTCTTAAGCACTTCATCGTCTACTTGAGTCTGGCTGATGTCAATGGGACTGACAGCACAATCCTATGCTGAAGGAGCGCCACTGTAGGGTGTCACAAACCTGCCATAAAGCACATTGCGACACCCTGTGAGTAGGCAGTGCCGGCAGGAAGGCCTGCGCTGTCTTACCGGCACTGAATCCAGTGGACTGTGCACCAGAGCAGAATGGGTAAGTTCTGCACTGTGGCACAGGGGCTACGGAGGGCAGGGAGGGGGCATAACAGGGCAGCAGGAGGGCAGAGACAGGGGCAGATCAGATCAGGCCCAGGAAGGGGTGAGATCGGCGGCACTGGCTCACACTGTATCCTATCCCACCTCCCGGGCCTGTTCAGCTTGCAAGGGGCTTCTCGGTTCTGCACCACCAAATTAGCAGATGCAGATCCGAGTAGCCCTATTGCGCAGGCTGGGGCTTTACCCGGGGAAGAGGATGAATATCCCCTTACACCGAGACCTCCCGCCTGCTCAATCCATGGATAGGATGCAGCGTGGGCTGCCTGGTCCTGCTACATGGCGCCCAGATAGGATTGGGCGGCCCGGCATGCTTTCTCTGGATTGTGCCCATTGCATGCCATGTTACAAACTATCCTCCTCCACCACCTT
The DNA here is from genome assembly GCA_026170595.1 of Plestiodon gilberti rubricaudatus. Classification (NCBI taxonomy): domain Eukaryota; kingdom Metazoa; phylum Chordata; class Lepidosauria; order Squamata; family Scincidae; genus Plestiodon; species Plestiodon gilberti. The sequence goes on from JANXHW010000005.1 coordinate 117,506,222, forward strand.
CTTGGGAGCAAAGCAGCATTGATAAGGACTGGTCATGCCCCCATGTGCAGAACAGCCCAACCCACTGCTCATTTGCCTGAGTGCTTTTTCTCTTGGGCTCAAGCCAAGGGACTCTAAGATGTCTCACTCACCAGGCAGACGGCTGGTGTGATGAATAACCAGCAGTACTTGATGACAGGCCATGGCCTATAGCCAATCATGTCTTCGATATTATCATAGAAACGGTCAGCTCCTGTGAAAAGGAAAAATAACAGACTAAATAAAACTCAGCCTGCTACACACGGAGTGAAAAAGGTAAGGGCTGTGGGATTTGTTTAAGGAGAGGCTATACAAATTAGAAAGCAGAGGAAATGTGCCGATTCAAGGCAGTTTTGGCCACTTGGCCAATAAAGCAGATCACAGATGACTGACACCAAAATGTTTCCTCCTTTCCTTTGCTCACTTGCTTCCACCAGGCATGAAAGCCTCACATTATCAGCATGTGGTTTCCCCTGAAAGCAAATATGAAGAGGGAGCCTGAAACTGAAGGCTGAGGGGAGGGCAACTTGAAAGCCAGCCACAGGCCAGATTTCGTTCCCAGGCTTTCCCTTGCTTATAATTGCCACAAGGAAGGGTTCTGCAAACTGTTCCAAGATATTGGCATTATATTGTTAATGCAATTGTAGACAGAAAGTCTCTAGGCCAGGTTCACTGGGAGCTGCTCCAGACAGATATTTTAAATAATGTCAATTTCAGGGGCTATAGGGAAGATATTTAGACAGTGGCACATGTTTTCTGGCACACTTTACTTACCATATACCCAACCAATGCATAGTGTCTCAAAAATGGCAACAAAGAGCAGGCACATCCCACTAGCAGCATAGTAGTCAAACAGCTGGAAGACATACATCCCACCCTAAGGAGGGGACACAGAATGGTGGGGTGGGAAGAAAAAGAAGAGCTAATGATGGTCTCTTTCTAAACAATCTTTGAAAGCACTGAGTCCTCCTGTGATTATCTAATTTTAAATACAGCATAACATCTTATCCAGAAATCTCTAATCCAGATACCAATTCACAAAATATTTTCCAGTTCTCATTTGCATGCAGATTTTCATGGCTGTGGGTAACTGACAAGGTTCTTAACTGTATGGGTTCTGCAGCCATGTCAATATAAAAGTAGAGAAATAAAATCCCTTACCGCTTTTGTTGTTTGTTTAGATTTCTTATATTGTGCAGGTGTCACATACACAGAAAAGGTTTTCTTACAATAACAACAACACGGGATCCTACTTCCCAAGCCGACGTTTCACTCCATTCACGGAGCTTTCTCAAGGCAATTTGGCAGTAAAAAACTGCTGGGTGAAAAAGAATGTTACGGAGTGGTGACAGTTAAACATCAGTCTGTTGCTCAAAGTTAAAGGGACCCACTACTTTTGTCCTCAGAGTTATTCAGCACTTATTACTTGGGTTATTTAAAATTGGCATCCATATCCTATTGGCATATGTCATTTCCTGCTGGCGGTTCAGTAACTTTGAAGATTTCGTCTGGGAAATCATTAGAGCCTCCAAATTTAATCTATGTTTTAATCTGGGTTCATGAAACAAGGCTCGTGCATGCTCAAACATTATCCTGTGTCCTGATTCTTTCGCGTGCAAAGCTACTGCTGATTTTTCTTCTTGCTTTGCATCTGTTGCTCTTTGATGTTCCCGTACCCGGACCCCTATTGGTCTTTTCGTTTGTCCCAGATAAACTTTCCCACATTCACAGCCAATTTCATATACTCCGGGGTTAGATAACGCTGGTCTGGGGTCCTTGGGATTGTGTAGCAGTTGCTCTATTTTCGTTGTTGGGCTGAAAATAGTTTTCACATCATATCTCTTAAAGATCTTGGCTATCTTATCAGTTGTACCCCTAATGAAGGGTAACGAAAGCCATGGCTGTTCTTTGTTTTCTGTCTGCTTCTCACTGTCACTTTCTCCAGGTGCCACAATGTGATTTTTCCTTGCTAACTGTTTCCTCCAACATTCGTCCACTTGTTTCTTTTTGTATCCGTTTGCCGTCAGTGACCGTGTTAGAACTTGTTTTTCAGCTTCAAGAGATCGGTTGTCACAGACATGTATCGCTCTGTGAACTAAGGAATTAATCAACGAACCCTTCTGTGAGGGATGGTGGTTCGAGGCATGATTTAAGTACCTTCCAGTATGAGTAGGTTTGCGGTATACTGCATGCCCAAACGTTAAGTCTTCATTTCTTTTCACTACCACATCTAGAAAGGCAATGGTTTTGTTCTCTTCCACCTCCATGGTGAACTGAATCTCCGGGCAGAGACTGTTCAGGTGCCCCAGAAATCCGTTCAGTTCTTCCATTCCATAGTCCCACACACAGAAGATGTCATCTACATATCTGAGCCAGGTAGATGGTTTCAACCTGGACGTCTGCAGTGCCTTTTGTTCGAAAAACTCCATGAAGAGGTTGGCAACTGCTGGGCTCAACGGACTCCCCATTGGTACACCTTCTTTTTGTTCCCTAATCACTCCATTGCACACAAAGTACGTGGAATTCAAGCAGTGTTCATATAATGGGATAAGATCCCTGGGGATAGTTAGGTCACTTATAATGTTCATAGTCTCTGGTACCGGAACCTTCGTAAACAGTGACACAACGTCAAAACTGACCAGTACCGAATTCGTTGTTAGTTTAGCCGTTTGTAAAAGCTCTATAAAGTGGTAAGAATTCGGTACTGGTCAGTTTTGATGTTGTGTCACTGTTTACGAAGGTTCCGGTACCAGAGACTATGAACATTATAAGTGACCTAACTATCCCCAGGGATCTTATCCCATTATATGAACACTGCTTGAATTCCACGTACTTTGTGTGCAATGGAGTGATTAGGGAACAAAAAGAAGGTGTACCAATGGGGAGTCCGTTGAGCCCAGCAGTTGCCAACCTCTTCATGGAGTTTTTCGAACAAAAGGCACTGCAGACGTCCAGGTTGAAACCATCTACCTGGCTCAGATATGTAGATGACATCTTCTGTGTGTGGGACTATGGAATGGAAGAACTGAACGGATTTCTGGGGCACCTGAACAGTCTCTGCCCGGAGATTCAGTTCACCATGGAGGTGGAAGAGAACAAAACCATTGCCTTTCTAGATGTGGTAGTGAAAAGAAATGAAGACTTAACGTTTGGGCATGCAGTATACCGCAAACCTACTCATACTGGAAGGTACTTAAATCATGCCTCGAACCACCATCCCTCACAGAAGGGTTCGTTGATTAATTCCTTAGTTCACAGAGCGATACATGTCTGTGACAACCGATCTCTTGAAGCTGAAAAACAAGTTCTAACACGGTCACTGACGGCAAACGGATACAAAAAGAAACAAGTGGACGAATGTTGGAGGAAACAGTTAGCAAGGAAAAATCACATTGTGGCACCTGGAGAAAGTGACAGTGAGAAGCAGACAGAAAACAAAGAACAGCCATGGCTTTCGTTACCCTTCATTAGGGGTACAACTGATAAGATAGCCAAGATCTTTAAGAGATATGATGTGAAAACTATTTTCAGCCCAACAACGAAAATAGAGCAACTGCTACACAATCCCAAGGACCCCAGACCAGCGTTATCTAACCCCGGAGTATATGAAATTGGCTGTGAATGTGGGAAAGTTTATCTGGGACAAACGAAAAGACCAATAGGGGTCCGGGTACGGGAACATCAAAGAGCAACAGATGCAAAGCAAGAAGAAAAATCAGCAGTAGCTTTGCACGCGAAAGAATCAGGACACAGGATAATGTTTGAGCATGCACGAGCCTTGTTTCATGAACCCAGATTAAAACATAGATTAAATTTGGAGGCTCTAATGATTTCCCAGACGAAATCTTCAAAATTACTGAACCGCCAGCAGGAAATGACATATGCCAATAGGATATGGATGCCAATTTTAAATAACCCAAGTAATAAGTGCTGAATAACTCTGAGGACAAAAGTAGTGGGTCCCTTTAACTTTGAGCAACAGACTGATGTTTAACTGTCACCACTCCGTAACATTCTTTTTCACCCAGCAGTTTTTTACTGCCAAATTGCCTTGAGAAAGCTCCGTGAATGGAGTGAAACGTCGGCTTGGGAAGTAGGATCCCGTGTTGTTGTTATTGTAAGAAAACCTTTTCTGTGTATGTGACACCTGCACAATATAAGAAATCTAAACAAACAACAAAAGCGGTAAGGGATTTTATTTCTCTACTTTTATATTGACATGGCTGCAGAACCCATACAGTTAAGAACCTTGTCAGTTCTCATTTGTTACACTGAATGCTTCAGTTCAATATCGTCCGATATCTGGTCTGGCAAACCAGAGCAACTGCATCTTCCCTAGATTTGAAAAGATTCACATTTTCCTGCAAATATTCCTGGCACTGGTAAAAGCACATCTCTGTTTCTGACCATTTTTCAGTGTTCTCTTGCAAAAATAATCACCTACAGGTGGGCCCCCATATCTGCTGGGGATATGTTCCAGGCCCCTCAGTGGATACTTGAAACTGTGGATAAGAGCGAACACCCCCTCCATGGTTTCCTGAGGGCCCCCCCACCCTGCCTCCCCTGCAGGCAGGCAGGCATGCTTGCCCCCCCCCCGCTCTTATTTTTCTTTCAGCAAGCTTTGTTTCTTCCTTAAAACAAACAGAGAAGCAGCCTCCATTGCAGGCAAGTAGAACGAGACTAAGTCCTAGAGAGGCTCTGCAAGGTTTCTGTTAACCTTGCAGAGCCTCTCTAGTACGTAGTCTCATTCTACTTGCCTGTAATAAGCAGCCAGAGGCTGCTTCTCCTGTTTTTTTAAGGAAGAAACGAAGCTTACTGGGAAAAAAGTAAAAACCTGGGGGGGTCCCCACAATCCGTGGATAACTGAAACCGTGGATAGCGAATCAGTGGATATATGGGGGCCCACCTGTATTTGCATTTCCTTCAGTGGCGTTCTTACGATGGGGGAGCTGGTGTGCTGCGCCCCAGGCGCCAAGTGGGCACGGTGCTTCCGGGGGGCGAGCCCCCGGGAAGCAGCACACCCACGCGGCACGTCACCGGCTTCCAGAGACGCTTTGCTCCGAAGCCGGGAAGTCCTCTGTGTTGCGACCGCCCAGTTCGGCGGTCAAGGGCTTTGTGAGCCGGCCGAATGCGTCGCCGGCTTTTATTTGGTTTTTCTGCACATGCGCAGAACCTTTCTGAGGGCAAACGGGCAGCTGTTGGAGTGTCAAACCCACTTCTGTGAGGGCTGGTTGGATCTGTAAAGAGAAGCCATGTGATGCTACCGGTAGCAGATGGGACCAGACTTCACAGAAGTAGCTCCCACATTCCTACAGAAACAAATGAATCAACCTGTAATACCACAGTACTTATTTTTCAGGCCCTGAAGAGACCTGAACGTCTCTAGAGGAGCTGAACGTTGCTACAGTGGCCATTTGTGCTAGGACCTTACTATGTGGAGAGAGGTCTGAGACAAACGTTCTCATGCGAGAATTTTGACTTCAGATTTGGGGGGTGAAAATACTTAAAATTTGGAGTAAGGGACTCACCACCACCACCACCAGCAGTGCTCTTTCGGACAGCCATATTTTCCCAGAAGCCCCCTAGTGATGCTGCATCATGCTCCAATTGGGGCTTCTGTGCAAGATGGCCAACAACACTGGCTGGAAGGCACCAGTTTTTCTACCCAGAAGGCCCCATCAGACCAGTGACACTACATTATCACATTGCGTTGTTTGAGGGTGCTTCTGGGTAACACAAAATGGTGGCAGTTACCTAGTGGCTATTGTTGGGAGGATTGTTGATTATGCAGGTGACTACTCACCCCAAATTTGCTCCCTCCTTAAAATACCCCCCTAATTTTACCACCTATAATTGGGGCGGGCGGGCAGTGAAATTGATGAAGCCATCTTGGCTAGCCCATTCCTGTCATTGCTTTGGTGGGCCTCATGGAGTGGAATTTGCCCTTTAAAATAAAAAGTTTGTTACAGTACTTTTTATCTTCCTCATCTTGAAGAAGCATCCAAAGATCATTTGATTCACTACATGCATTTAAAAGAACTACTATTGGCCCTCTTCAACATTCCTTTCTGTTTCTTTCCTCCCATTCCAAATGCCAGGTTGCATTGAGAGAGAGAGAGAGAGAGAGAGAGAGAGAGAGAGAGAGAGAGAGAGAGAGAGAGAGAGAGAGAGAGAGAGAGATTAAAAGCAATGTGAAATGACCTGCTAGACACTCAACCATCTTGCACTTTTTAATGTAATCTGCTCCAGCCATTAAGTGGTGTGGGTGTGGGGGGGATGCTATAGTAATATAATAATTACTATTAATAAATTATTGTAAATTTAGGGGCCATTCCTTAAATATTGCATAGGATGATGGAAAACCAGTGGTGTGGAGATGTCTCTGGAATGCAATCTTAGCAATGTTCTCCTTTCAGCGTCTTATTACCCCGAGAGGAGAGAAGGGGGAAAAAAGATAAGTTATAGTCTGAGAATGTAGAAGTATGCAGCAGGTCTATATTTAAGTCTCCTCATGGAGAGCAATTAGGAATGCAACATATCTGGGGCTGTATCTATAAAAACTCTTATGTCACTTTATGGTTGTGTAGTAAGTGAGAGGAGTGCGCTTCACAACACAGATGCCAATGCACTGTGCAATGTCTGTCATCTTGCATTCCCAGACAAAGGGCACTTTATAGCGAAACTGCCCACAGGGAACGAAAGAAAGGCAATTCCAGCTAATTAACATGATGTTACTACCTGCAATTCATACAGGTACCTACCTATATATAACTTCAGACTTAAAGGATATAGCCATAACAAAAGAGAGACATGAGAATGAAGACATTATTCCTGTGGTTTCAGCTTCATCTCAGATAATGTAATTGCTTATTTTCTTATGTGAAAGCCAAGTTGATTGCTGTGGTCTGGTTCAGACATTCCTGTGTTTTGCTGGATCAAGAATAGCAATGGGCTGGAATACTCTCTCCTCCTCCTTTCACACATCAGGCATCGCAGAAGACTTCCTGGTTTGTTAAACCACCATTTGCCGTGACAGTCAACCAGGAACCTATAGTTTAAGCAGTCTCTGGATCAAATTATACCAGGATCAAATTATAGTTTTCAATTCTGGCTTGTAGAGAGTGCTCAGGTTCGTCACTCATTCCCATTTGTTGGACTGGAAATGTGACATCTGAACTGGTCCCATGTCTTTCTACGTAAGAAAATAAGAACAAAGCTAATATCCCTATCCTGATTGGCTGTGGATTGGCAACTTTGATTTTACATGTCAGTTGTGTTTGCTGTAGTTGTGCATGCTGGTGATACTCTAGACTAGTTCCTGTCAGCAAATAAATGGAGCACGAATGACACAGTACATCATTAAACACCTGTCCATGTGCACTTTGGAGCCCTGGTACGATGGAGGTTCTAGGTGCATGCAGACAGGTATTTAATTAATGACAATTTACATTTTGCTAAAGGAAACACAGGTGTACGTGCAGCAAAGCAACATTGCTGTATTAACTGTGAAGCTGCCCTGGGTCTGTGTAAAAGAGGAATGACTGGAAAGGTGTCAAGCTGGATACTAGGGGTCTCCTCCTGCCTCAATCCCACCCTAATAACTACGGACATTTCTGAAACTCTCCTCAGCTGAATTTTAGAGGTCTGGATTTTGAAGTCCTGAATTACCTAGTTTCATTTCCAGAGTGGAATCAATGCACGATTACAGAAAACCTCAATTGTTATCATATTTATGTCTAAGCGCACTGTGTGTGCAGTTTGCTGCCGCTTTAATCCCTACACTTCATTGGCATAAATGCATGTGTGCACCGATAATACCCTGGAATATGCGCCACAAACCTTTGCAATGCATAGGAGATCCTCAATAGACAAACTATACACAGAGAAGAGTTCCCTCAAATATTTGGGAACTACTTCTTTTAGGAAAATGACTGAGCACATCCAAAATGCCTTCATGAGCTCTGGTTAGAAAAGGACTCCCAAGCTTCTCCCCATTACCGGAAGGGGAGTAGAGACAGCAAGGCCCTCTTGGTCAGCAGGGCTGGGACCAGCCGCCATTTGGATCCTCCCCTCCCAGAACTCTCTTCCTTCCACCTGCTCATTTATGTAACCTGAAAGTTCTGGTAACGGAACTGGCATGTTTTCTTCTTTCCTCCACATCCTTTTTTTCTTTTGTATCATGTCTGTTAGGCTTACAATCTAATGCAGGCTCCGTGTCATTTTTTTAATCTATATAAAGCATCTGGATTTTTATATATTTTTTGCAGTAGAAAGAAAGAAAAAAGGAAAAGCGTTCTCCATGAATACCGGTTTCCAGGCCGAGCCCTTCTCTTGACTACGGCTTCTGACATATGATTTGCAACAGGGACAAACCCTAACACCTACACCCTTTTCCTCAATTCAATTAAATTCTATACAAGAGTTACACAAGCAAGAGAAATCTTGGTTCTTTCCCTCAAGGCTATACCTCTGTGATCATGACGAGTCCCACGAGGTACGAGAGGATGGAGACGAGCAATATTAGGATTTCTCGGCGGTTCTTCTTCCGGAAAATTCCAGGGTACATGTCCACTATGGCTGTCACCAGACTCTCCACGCAAACAAACTAGGGAGAGAATTCAGGGCCATGTCAGAAAGTTCTTCCCTGAGAAGCTCCCCAGATTTGGTCTTCCTCGTTTCTTTCAATAATGATAGTCTATAAAGCATTGAATACCGTCATAGCCTTAGGAGTCCCATTTAATTTTCTGGAAAACTGTGCTGAAGACAGGCAATAGCTTTTTCCCCCCAAGGAGTTGTAGTCAGTGGTGAAGAGAGATGGCTGCTCATCACGTGTATATTCACCCTACTTTTACCTCCAGTCAATCAGTTTTGCAGATTTTCTGTATCATTTCAAAAACCTGCAAAACTGATGTAACCAGAGGGAACAATGGGGAAAATAAACCAAAAAATAAAGCCATGCTCCATGGGAAGCAATGCTTCTGTCAAACCACTTTTAGCCCCAACAATTATCTGTCTCCAGTCTGTAGCCAAATAAACAAACAAATAAATCCACAAAGAGGCTATTCTAGATACTTAGCCGGCTGTCGTTCTCCAAATGCTCACTAAGAGGTGCTGCTAAGCTAGCCTAGTGTCATCTTCCAATTTCTGCTTGCAAAAATAAATTGAAGGAAGACCCTCCCTCCATTCCCCTTCACCAAGTCTCTACTGTCCTCAAAATATACTACTGCATGTCTACATTACTTACCACGAATTCAATGAAGGACAGTTCTGGATGCCAATATTAAAGGTCACCACTGCCATGCTGGCCCTTTCTTCACCCAACCTGCTTCCCATCTACCCCCAACAGGTGACTAGGTGTTAAACACAACTAACAGTGCAAGCCTATGCATGTCTACTCAGAAGTAAGCCCTACTTTATTCTCGAACAGAAGCTCTCATGGCCAACATGGCTTCTATACCCGTGACTTTTACTTCTCTACAAATAAGCCCTACTTTGTTTAATGGAACGTACTCCCAGGTAAGTGTGTGTAGGCTTGCGGCCTAAGACAGGCCAAAGCTCAGTTGATATTTCAGCCACGCTAGTCTTGTCTGAAGGTCCTATCCTCACTAGCTGTCCTTACAACAGTCTGCAAACATGACAGCACTATTATTTATTTTTATTTATTTTTCACATTTTTATACCGCCCTTCCTCCAAGGAGCTCAGAGTCGTGTACATATTTCCTCCCCTCCTTTTGTCCTCTATATATCATCATCCAGGATGAATAGAAAGACGCATGTCTGCCAGGCAAGTGGTAAAGCACACAGCTGAACTGTCCATCCCAAGGCATTTTTACCTGGCTGTCCAATCCCAGCAGAACGACCATGACAAAGAAAAAGCAGGCCCACAATGGGGAGAAGGGCAGCATGACGACAGCTCGGGGATATGCTATGAATGCCAGGCCAGGTCCTGCCAAAAGAGAGTTACTACGTTAAGCGCCTGAATCTGCCAGCTCGTGAAGGTGCACCATTTACACCTGGTAGTGGTGGTGACGGTTGGCGTGTGAGCAATACCATCAAGACAGGCCTAGTCCTCACTGAGGTGGTAAACCTGGTAAACTCACATGATTGACAGATCCTCCATCAAACAAAACTTCCCTCCAACTAGAAAGCTAGCATGTCAGGAAGAAGACTAGCCTAGAATCCTTCTCCCTCACAGGCTAATTTGCTACATACACTGATTTTTTTTTTAATAGAAGAGCATTCAATCATCTAAGTTCCCATCTGTAATATGAAGTGGTATAGCCCATGTGCAGGTTTACAAGTCAGGCTTATCACATCAGCAAAAATTAGGCTGTAAACTAGCAACTTAGTAATTGTTCAATGGAGCACCATTTCTCATGAGCCGGAACCACAAGTGACAGGGATAGAAGGTCAAGAAGGGTCTTGCTCAGAGCTATAGGGATGGGAAGGATGAGAGAAAGAAGGTGCGGAGGACTGTCTTGCTTCTAAGAACATAAGAACATAAGAAGAGCCCTGCTGGATCAGGCCAAAGGCCCATCTAGTCCATCTAGTCCAGCTTCCTGTATCACACAGTGGCCCCACCAGATGCCTCAGGGAGCACAAGACAACAAGATACTTGTATCCTGTCGCCACTCCCTTGCACCTGGCACAAAGAAAACCTACTCCTACAATTATGAGGTTGCTTATCCCTACATGGCTTGTAAGCTGTGATGGAGTTTTCCTTCATAAATTTGTCCAATCCCCTTTTAAAGGCATCCAGGCCAGGTGCCATCACCACCTCCTGTGGCAAGGAGTTCCACAAACCAATTACACGCTGAACCAACTTAATCAACCATGATAAAATACATCCGTCATGTTATCCAGAATTTTATTGCCAAAAAGGGATCATGACTGTTTCACAAAGAGGCTGTTTCACACATGATGATGACATAGCAGCAAACCTGGGGCTTGCCACTTGAGCATACACTAAAAAGGATGCAGTAACCAATCCTGGCTCCCTGACAAGTGAACTTAAATGTTGTACGAAACAAGTTTGCAAGCATGTGCTTGCCCCAGTCGCACTTCACATTGTTAGGTGTCCATGTAAAACATCTCAGGTGTAAGTAAGCCTTAAAAATATAATGTGTGAATTGGCCCTTAAACATCTTGTGCAATGTCATAAGGAAATACTGTATAGCACTGAAGATCAAACTACATGTCACTTTAAGTACACCAGTGACCCTTCAACGCTCGGATCTGGTGACAGTGTTGTTCTTTTCCTAAACAGTAGCTGTGGGGGTTAATTTGGATCATGACTACTTCAGCATGGGGGGGGGGCCCTTCAACCCTTTCCCAAGCCACACCAATGAGAGCTTCCTGTCTAGCGTGAATAGCAGTTATGGGTGCAGGCAAAAGCTTAAAGCACTCTCTTCCCACTGTAGCCCCAGTCTATATCAGGCTCCCCAGAGCTACTAGTTAGCAAAAAAAATCCTCATGCATGGAGAAATAGCATATTCAAAAAATCACTTTGATCCCAATGAGAAGCCAGACACTTTTATGAGTAGCAAAGAAGGCTGTGGGGGCAGCTGCAACAGAATGAGAGAGAAGGGAAGAAGCAAAGGTTTGGATAGCTAGTTAAAAAGGCTCCGGCTGCTCTCCTTTTCAAAGCACATTGCAAAAAAGAAAAAATGGGAGGAGGGTCATATAGCCGGCCGACATGATCATCAACATCCTTGCTGCCTGTCACCTTTCTGTGTGCTCATGTGCATAACCCACTCACCTGACTCAGCGACCTCAGAAATAGGCACTCCCTGTTCTTGTGCCATAAAGCCCAGGATGGAAAAGATGGCAAAGCCAGCCACAAAACTTGTGCCACTGTTCAAAAAACAGAGTGCGATGCAGTCCCTAGAAAAAAAGAGATCCGCATCAGCACAGGAGACAGCCAGCCAGCCAATCAGATCATATCAGCTGATGAGAGCAGCCAGACGAGGTCATCTGTATGGAAACGCACACCAATACATATATACTAGGGGCTTGCTCAATGAAAGAAATCTTAGCTGATAAATGTGAGTAAATAAAAATACAAAGCAAAGTATGAGTTATCAATCAATCAATCAATCACATCTGCATAAATGTGTACTGTATATGAATGAAACAATAGCTACAAAACAAAAAAAGCATTTTCTCTCTGTTTTTAAGATGACACATGCATGGGTTACAGTGGGCACCATCTCAGTAGAGGCACTGTGTCCTGTAAGAGAGCAGGAAAAATGTGTTAAAATTGTTAAACTGTAAACTTTTTATAGCTATTTTAAATGTTTTTAATCTTGTGTTTTTAAACTTTTTCTGGTTTTAAATCAGTTTTTAAAGGAACGTATATATTTTTTGGAATTTTATGAGATATGGCTTTTATTCCTGGTTTTAAACCTAAGATTTTGTATAAAAAATTGTTCCTTTGATTTGTAAATACCTGAAAAACTTTTAACAATTACAAAACAACAACACTCTGCTGCCCAATTAGTTGGGGACACATTTTCAATTAATTTATCAAAAGATTTTTGATCCGGTAGTCTAATAGATGAATTGACTGTGGCAGCCCTCCTTTATACTAATAATGCTTATGGAGTTATTATGGCAAGCATCTTGATGGTGTCAGACTATGCATTGATCTATGAATAAATGTGGGTCATTTGCATTACAATGCAGTGGCATTTGATCAGGTTTCTGACATGCTCACATGGGTTTCTACTTTCACACTACACACATTAAAGGCTCTTCCATTATCAGCAAAGGAGGCTCAACAGTCAAAAACATGTGCGCCTCCACCAGGTTCTGCCTTGGGCAATGGATGTCCTTTGAGCCACATAACGACTGCACCAGCAGCTTCCAATTGCATTTCATGGCCCTCTTTTCACAGCAACACCCATGGCCTGGTTTCTAGATGAGACTCTAACAGCTCAATCCTAGAAACCATGGCCTGGTTTCTAGATGAGACTCTAACAGCTCAATCCTATGTGTGTCTACTCAGAAGTAATTCCCATTATGATCAATGGGGCTTACTCTCAGGAAAGTGTGTATAGGATTGTAGCCTAAGTTGCACCCAAAGCTCTTTAGAGTTGCAGAGACATTGCTTTTCTGTTAGTTGGAAGCAAAATTGAAATGCAAGTTCCAAACAGCAGTAATAAATAATTTTATAATATTGGGAACAGCCACAAAACACACAATGCGATGCTGTCCGGGCACACAGTGATTTTTGCTACACATTACAGAGAGGAAAGACTCCAAACCATGATGCTGTTTTTGGTGGCAGCCCCACGGTTCCTTGTAACATGTAATTCTTCCACCTTTAGCTTCGGAAAGAAACAACGAATAGGAAGCTCATTTCAAAAAGGCAGGAATTAGGAAGAGCACTACCTTTTCCAATAGAGCAGGAATTCTTCAGCCCAGCTAGCTGCTTCTGCTATGAAGGAGGGATGGAAGAGTTTGAGAAAGAGAGAAGCAAACGAAAAGGCAAGGCCCTTGCATGCTAGCGTCAAACTGCAGTTACCTGTAACAGTTGTTATGATATTTGTTGTAGCTGCCCAGTGCTGTCAAGCACCCCAGACAAATGGCATAAGAGAAGAAGATCTGAGTGCCCGCATCCATCCACACCTGAAAAACACAGTCAAGCAAAGTGACAGAAGAGAAGGTTCTTCCTAGTAGCTCCTTTGAGATGTACTGTACTTGTTTTATTGGCCATGATGGCTGGTCAGACACTGCTGAGGAAAGCACTCCCTGAAGGAAAAAGTCTGAAACCAAGTGATTTAAAAAGTCTTATGGCTCTTATAAAAGTCCTTGCAACTTTTAACATGGTGGCTGCTGCATCATCAGAGGGCAGAGAAGCATTACCAGAGACTGTGCGTATTCTATACGCTAAAATCCACCCAGCTGTCTCAAAGGAACAGGTGATTCTGCAAGACACCTCCCCCCCCCTTGCTGACCTGGCTGGGACCACCTGCCATTTTGGTTACTCCTGTTCCAGAACTGTCTCTTGCACTGGCACCTGCATTTCCTTCCTTTCCTCTTCCCCTTCCTTTTTTACTTTTGTAATCATGTCCATTGGACTGTAAGCCATAACCTGTGAATCCTCTTAAGTACATTGGCAGGAAGGTGGTTTATATAAATACATACTAAAGAGATATTAACATTGTGTACCAAGAAAGCCAAATTCTGCAGCCTGTCGAATGTGTGCAAACCAAACAATTTTGCACACCTTTGGCTGAATTTATTCTGCTAGTCATGAGGAGCTGGGGGGTCTGCAGGGCAGTGCAGCTCAGTTGCGTCGCTATGGGATGCGACTGGTGAGGGCCGCACCAGGTGTGACACTCTGGGGGGGGGGCAACACAAGAGGCCCACAGAGCTCTGTGCTCGCTGAATGGGCCCACCCTCCTGTAGCTCTGGTTTGGCAAGTGGTTTGGCAGTTGCCCGGGAGCCCACAAGCATAGTGGGGCCCCACTGTGCCACAGGAAAAAAGTGTTAAAAAGCACTTTTAAAACCGTCCCTGAGGGGTGTGCTGGTCCCCTGGGGGGTACGGGAAACCTGCGGACCCCTTTACAGGCCACCCTGTAGTTAGGCGATTGCAACCCATTTCCGGTTTGAGCGGAAAACCAGCAGTGGGTCACGATCGCGTCGGTGCCCAGGGGGACCCATACTCCAGTTAAGATTGCACTGCTTATATGGTTTTGTTATAGTGATTGTTTTTATAATGGTGGTTAGTTGCCTTGTGGGTCCTTTTCTGGGATGTAAAGTGGGATATAAATATTTAACAAATAAAATAAACAAGTGCATGCACACATCCCACTTCTGCCCAGCAAAATGAGTAAGTACATGCGCATGTGCACACACAGACCTGGCCCCATCAGCTTTCCAGCAGAGAAGTGATCACTAGGATTCTTAAAGCCACTTCGCTTCTGATCTGATCTAATCTGATCAACTACTGTCTGTGTAGACTGGGCTCAGGGTTGCTTCTTCACTGGACATACAGTCAACAGCAGAGCAGCCGGCTGAAGTGATGCTATCTCCACTCTACTGGTGCTGCCAAATATTCACCCTCAAATCAAGATTCTGGGCTGGCCCAGGAGGAGTTAAGAGAGTTACAAGGGGTTTCACTGACCTATTTTTTTTTCTAGTCAGGCACCCCTTTAATCTCCTTTCGAGACACCTTCTCCACACAAAAGGCTGGTACAGCAGCTCAGCTGGAACCAGGATTTAACGTGGAGGAACTTGTCCTGAAGAGATTAAAAACGGCAGTTGGGAAAGGAAACTTATGAGCAAAGAAAGTGGAACAGTTTGTGATCAAGGGAAAGATGGCAAATGCAGGGCATTTGGAAAACTGGGGCTACAGCAGCTCTTTTGGAGCAGACGATGACGCCTAATATGCATTATTGCCCCTCAATACACTCTTAAGCACCTGCGCGCCAAAAACAGCATTAGTCATTTGCTGATGCAGACAAAAACACACATGAAAGGCCAACAGAGAGATGTTTTAGAGTCACCACTTGTAAAAAGATTATCAGACCATCGCAAAAAAACATCTATGGCAATCCAGAGGCATTAAGTAGCCTTCTAAGAATGCTCATTGTCCATAGGGATTGTGACTAAAGCTTCCCCTTGTCTAGTCCTGCATGCCAGCACCCATCATCTGGCCCTCCTTTAGCTTCTCTCTCTGCACGAAGTGAAAACTGCACTGCTGTGGTTAGAAGCAAGGCCTTTACAGTTATTGCCCCAAGTCTGTAGAACAATCACCTTTGTTAGGTGCATCATTCTCCCTCTCTGGGCTTTTTGGTGGGGGCCCAAAATATTCCCCTTCCACTTCGATTTTGGCATGACTGACTAGTATCTTCTATTTCGTTTTTGATGCTCTTTTTCCGAGCTTTTTGTATTTTCTGACATACAGCACAGTCCTGCACAAGAATCCGGCGGCGGAGCAAGTGCTCCGCCGCCGGAAACCATCACGAACGCGTCATAAAGTACGTTCACGACGACTCAGGAGTAAGGGCAGCCAGCGCGGAGGCCGGCTACCCTCACTCCGTCACCGGATCGCTACTGCAGCTGCCAGAGGAGATAAGTAATCCCATGGCAGGAGCAGGGGTGGTCTGGGCAACAAGGGAGGGGGGCCATTGGCTGAGCCAGCCCAGGAGGGGGCGGGGATGGCGTCCGCCATATCCCCGTCCCCGTTCCAGCTAGCACGGCCATTACATGGCCTTCTCTTACTTCCGCCAGCTAAACAGCTGGTGGAAATCCAAGGAGGCCCATTGGAACTTCCCCGTTTTACACTTTCCCCGAGTAGACCTCTGGGCCGCTCCGGAATGGGGATAGGATCCGGCGGGTGGCCCTGGCCCGGGCCGCCCGTCGGATAGTTAGGCAGGATTGGTTAATAAGGATACTTAGCAAACATATATTTTTTATTGTGTACAATATTTATATACCACTTTTCAACAAAAAGTGTCACCAACCAGTTCACATAGCAAAAACAAATAGTTCTCAGTCTTCAAAGTCCCAGTCTAAAACCAGATGAAGAAATGCCAGTAAACAGCCACTAAACAAGATGCTTTACTATGCTGGGGTGAAGAGTTGCTCTTCCCCTGTGCTCTCTTTGC
Source organism: Plestiodon gilberti rubricaudatus (assembly GCA_026170595.1). Lineage (NCBI taxonomy): Eukaryota > Metazoa > Chordata > Lepidosauria > Squamata > Scincidae > Plestiodon > Plestiodon gilberti. Next base: position 117,522,856 of record JANXHW010000005.1, read on the forward strand.
CAGCTAGCAGGGATAAAATTACAGAAGTTATAGTGTGTGTGTGTGTGTGTGTGTGTGTGTGTGTGTGTGTGTGTGTGTGTGTGTGTGTGTGTGTGTGTGTGTGTGTGTGTGTGTTCAATATGCTCTATTTTATTTGTATTATCCTGTTCAGCCCTTACAACAAACCTGTAAGGTAAGTCGGAGGTGAGATTTGCCATGAACCTTGACAAGGTAGTCAACACATTATTATAATGGAAAAACCATTAAAAAAAACCCAGGACCTGCCCCTCCTACACCTCCTACCTCCCCATGTTGGTGCAGAATGTGGGCCCAGCAGCCAATAGACAGGTGAGAATTGAATGCGCTTTGGAAAAAGAAGGTGTAAGCTCCACACAATTCCCACCTTCACACATCATCCACTATAAACACGTCCTCCTGACCAACACATGGCAGTGATGAGAACTGGCTGTTTTAATGCTGCTAGTTTTGATGCTGTAAATGATGACATTTGACTTGTTTTTAAGGGAGCAGCCAGCCTCTTTTTCCTGGGTGACTCCGCCCCCAGATAATCTTTATTATTGCTATGACTTGCTCTTTATGTTTTTACTGCAAGTCGCTTTGAGTATATATAATATTATAGAAAGGTAGGAAAATATTTTAAATATATAAAATTAAAATAAAATGAAACTAAGGAGTAAAGGCTAGTGGCATCATCATAATCTCCCTCCGTACACAGAGGAGATGGTCTGCATAAGGCTTATGACTACAATTTACACTGATATACTACCTGCAGAATGCTACGCTAGAAACTTATTATTATCCAGAAAGAAAGTAGGATGTATCTGTTGAAATAAATCTTCTATACTTGCCATGGTTTTGATGCTGATAAATTAAAATGGCTACCTTGGGATATTTTCTAATTGGGTTATGCACAGGCAAATTCATATAAAGATTGGATAACAAATGGCCAAGTCAAGACATATGCTGAATTTCAGATGAAAATAGGTGGATCCAGACTCCCCCCTATATGAAAACTTTCAGGATAGACATTTTTGACTGAATTACCAGGATCAGACCTATGGGTTAACACAATGTGAAGATATAATGCTGAATGAGCCAGTGTTGCCTCAAGTACATCAAATCTCATTAGACACAGAAAAAAACACAACTTGATAACACTAGTAGGAAGTGTTTGAGTTCTAAATTCCCATTAAAAAAAGGTAAAGGTGACCCCTGACAATTAAGTCCAGTCGTGTCCGACTCTAGGGTGTGGTGCTCATCCCCATTTCAAAGCCGAAGAGCCACCATTGTCTGAAGATGCCTCCATGGTCATGTGGCCGGCATGACTCTCCTTGCCGCAGTGCATAGCATGCGGCTGGAACACGGAGCGCTGTTTACCTTCCCGCAAGCGGTAGCTATTTATCTACTCGCATTAACATGCTTTGGAACTGCTAGGTTGGCAGGAGCTGGCCAAGCAACGAGAGCTCATCCCGTTGCGGATTCGAACTGCCGACCTTTCGATCGACAGCTCATGGTTCAGCAGTTTAACCCACTGCGCCATCCCATTAGGAATGTGGAAATAGAGAAAAATCAGTCACTACATGATCTAGGCTTTAAGAAACAATGATAGCTATGAATGATAACAACAATTTGTATTAGGTGGCGCAGTGGGTTAAACCGCTGAACCATGAGCTGTTGATCGAAAAGTCGGCAGTTCGATTCCCGTGACGGGGTGAGCGCTCGTTGCTTGGCCAGCTCCTGCCAACCTAGCAGTTCCAAAGCATGTCAATGCGAGTAGATAAATAGGTACCGCTTGCGGGAAGGTAAACAGCGCTCCGTGTTCCAGCCGCATGCTACATGCTGCGGCAAGGAGAGTCATGCCGGCCACATGACCACGGAGGCGTCTTCGGACAACGCTGGCTCTTCGGCTTTGAAATGGAGATGAGCACCACACCCTAGAGTCGGACACGACTTGACTTAATTGTCAGGGGATACCTTTACCTTTATGTAAACTTTGACAGGCTTTCCAAGATTTATCAAAATTCTTATCTGAAGAGTAGCCATGTTAACCAGTTATATATGAAAGAAAGAAGCTAACAGCACAATTCTGTCTGGCTGTGTCAGCTGCTCTGCCACTCCAGGGTGTCGCAAACATGCCATAAAGCACGTTTCCGTCACCTGGAGAGTAAGTAGCGCTGGCGCCAAGGCCAGCGCCATTCACTCTCCATGGGACAGAGGTCGCCACCAGCGGACACAGGTAAGTCCTGTGTTGGGCGGCAGGGGGGCGTGGGGAGGGTGGAACAGGAGGGGGTAATTGGGTGGCCGGGCCCGGGAGGGGGGAGGGATCCTCAGCAGCGTCCTCTGCCAATTCGTATCCCCCATCCCCATCCCATCAGAGGCGTCCACTGACATGGTGCGGTGGGGCGGTGGGCCCCAGGGCGTCAGGGCGGAGAGGCTCTGGGAGGGGCGGAGAGGCTCGGGAGTGGGGCACGGGAATCCTTTAATTTGAATATTTATTTGCGGTTTTTCCGCAAATTTAAAGTGTAAAAACAGGGATTTTCAAAGTGTGTGTGTGCTTTGCGGCCACTCAAAGTGTGTGTGTGCTTTGCGGCCACTTATCTGATCTCCAGGACATTCCTCCAGCAGGCTGGCAGCAGCAGCGACGATCGCAAACCTGCCGAGTTTGCTTGCGCATGCCTAGTCCGTCCTTGCTAACTCCCTGAGTTTGCGCATGCGTAAACTCCAGAAACTCCTGCGCCCGGAGCAGGGAGAGGCTGTGTGCCCTGGCGCAGGAGTTTCCAGAGTTTACGCATGCACAAACCCAGGGAGTTAGCAAGGACGGACTGGGCATGCGCAAGCAAACTCCGAGTCCGGCAGGTTTGCGATCGTCGCTGCTGCTGCCAGCCTGCTGGAGGAATGTCCTGGAGATCAGATAAGTGGCCGCAAAGCACACACACACTTTGAGTGGCCGCAAAGCACACACACACTTTGAAAATCCCTGTTTTTACACTTTAAATTTGCGGAAAAACCGCGAAAAAACTTTAAAAAAAACCCGAAAGCTCATTATGCAAATTACTTACTTAATTTGCATAATGGGGCGGCGGGCTTTTCCGCCCCAGTTGCTGGGGAGCCTGGGTACCCCTCTGCATCCCATATATAATATATATATTATATATACCCTTTATCCCAAAGAGGCCACCAGTGCTGGCCCGATCCTGGATAGGACCCAGTGCAGCATGCTTTTGCACGCTGCGGCAGTCTTAGACAGGATTGGGCTGCCCAGGTCAGTCCTGCCAGCTCAACCCCACCCAGGAATGGTGTCAGGTCAGCCAGGTCGGGCACTGGCTGATATCCATCAGAGGGTGCACCCAGTCAGGTTGATCATTGAACCCCCCTGTACAGGGTGGCAGTGGTAGCACCCAAAGCACCATCAAGGAGTAGGCACAGGGCATCAGAGAACTTTACCCCAGGATCCCCAACACTGACAACACACCTCAGCACAAAAAGTGTGCCCACACTTTAAGGCACCCACACTGACTATACCCTCTGCCCTGGAATGCTGCCCCTGCAAAGCTCAGGTGTGTTGAGCAAGGCTGAGGGGAAGGCACTCTGCACAGGCTCTGAAGCCTCCCCGACTTGATTATTACTTGACATAATGAAGGGTCAAACTTTGCACTGAAAGCAGGGTCTGAGGTGGAGCTTCAGTACAATTTAACGCCGCTAGGCCACTTCAGAGATAATCAGTGGCAGAACCCGGCGAAACAAAAGGCAAGCAAGATGCCTTCTTAGAATTCCAGCAAGGAGTTGAATGGAAAGCAAAGCAGAGCAGTCAACACAGCTGAATGCCTTTTATTGTGTGTCCTCCTGCATGCCACAAATCAACAAAGGCAATTACGTGCATCATGAGAAGAGGAGACTGAGAAGAAACACTGGGGAAAGAGACAAGGAGATGCCTTTGTAACTTTGAGGACTGTCTGCTATTGTAAAGGTTCTCTCCATGTAGCAGAGTTCAAGACTGCTCCAAGGCTACAGAACACAGGGCTCTGCCTTTAGAGGAGGGGCTGCAGCACCTGTTTTGCATGCAGAAGGGCCCCAGATTCAATCCCTGACATTGCCAGGTATGGCTGTGAAAGGTCCCTGAGTCTGAAATGCTGGTGAGCATTTCAGACTGAAATAATCCCAGTCAGAGTAGGCCATACTGAGCTAGACAGACCAATGGGCTGACTCAGCAGAAGGCAACTTCATAGGAGACACCCTTCAATGCTTCACAGGTGAAAACAGGGACACTCTAATGCCCAGGCTATTCTCACAGCAAGGTGCTGAGCCTACCAGCACCACATGACACATTGTGGAGAACTCTTTTCTGCCTGCTGAATGCTCCATTCATTTACTCTGCAACAGCCCGCCCTGCGTGCACTGATTTTAAAAGCAAAGCGTGGGAGGAAACACAAGGGGAATCTGAAGGCTGAAAAAGACAAGCAAGAAAGAGAATAAAGAGAAATGAACATGAGAGAGAGAGAGAGAGAGAGAGACAGACAGACAGACAGACAGACAGACAGACAGACAGACAGACAGACAGACTCACATAGAAGCACAACCAAGCCTTTCCTTGTTTCTTTTAACTCACCTGGGGGTCACTGAGTCGAGTGAGGTCTGGGTACAGGTAGAAGAGGATCCCTTTAGATGCCCCAGGCAGGGAGACTCCCCTGATCAGTAGAACTACCAGCATGAGGTAGGGGAACGTGGCAGTAAAGTACACCACCTAGTAAAAGAGGAAAACAAAATACCGAAAGCATGAGAGCATCACTGTGAATAACAGCCAGGTTAGCCAGGCAGGTGGAGCTTCAAGTAAACCTATGGCAAAGCCAACTTACGTTTGAAATGCTGGAATGAGAAAATGGAATGGTGTAAAGGAATTTGATCCATCCACAGCCAATGGGAGTCATAAAAGAACCACCCCTGAGTGCCCGTCAGAGAAGGCAGGTAAGGATTCGGTAGGCGCGGGGGTAGTTCGGCAGGCGAGGGAGGGGGCCATTGGTGTAGCTGGCCCCAGAGGGGGTGGGGGATGGCCTCGGCCATATCCCCATCCCCGCCAGGCCGGCTAGGCTGTTACACGGCCTCCTCTACATCTGTTAGCTATTTAGCTGGCGGAAATCCGAGGAGGCCAATCGGGCCGGCCTGAATCGACAGCCGGGGAAGGGGACAAGCGTTCCCTTCCCTGAGTAGACCTCCAGCCCAGCAGCAAAACGGCCGCCGGGGCTCAGGATCCGGCTGGACGGCCGGATCCTTACACAGGATTGCGCTGAAAGTCTCTTATCTAAAGTTGCAGCAGCCTCCATCCATTCAAAGTTCCATCCTTGAACCACTGACAAAAAAAAAAAAGTTAAGTTAAGAAGTTTTAGGAGATTATCAGAGAGATGCTCCACCAAAGAAGTAATCCCAGGGGACTCCTCAGAGGGACCTCCAAGAACTTCTTCTGCTGTTCTTTTATACTGCTTGTCTCTGTTGTAGGAACAGGTGTAGTTGTGTGGAGAAGATCCAACATTTCACGAGCAGCATTTGCCTTATGGATTATATCACCCACACATCCCGTTTGTAGCTTGAAGCCTGAGTCCAGTTGAATATGTTGGCATTAGCCTGAACATTGTAAGATTATACCAGATGCCTCTTAGCAAATGTTCTCCAAATCTTGCATCACTCAGTATCTCCAGCTAAAGTTGCCCAGCAACAGACAGGGCCTTGTTCTGCAGTTCACAGAATCCAGCATCTTTAGTTCATTGTTCAGCATCTTTTGGTTCACCAAACTCCATTTCTGGTACCTCATGTCTAAATTAAAAAGGTAAAGGTAAAGGTGACCCCTGATAATTAAGTCCAGTCGTGTCCGACTCTAGGGTGTGGTGCTCATCCACATTTCAAAGCCGAAGAGCCAGCGTTGTCTGAAGACGCCTCCGTGGTCATGTGGCCGGCATGACTCTCCTTTCTGCGGCACGTAGCATGCGGCTGGAACACGGAGCGCTGTTTACCTTCCCGCAAGCGGTACCTATTTATCTACTCGCATTAACATGCTTTGGAACTGCTAGGTTGGCAGGAGCTGGCCAAGCAACGAGAGCTCACCCCGTCGCGGATTCGAACTGCCGACCTTTCGATCGACAGCTCATGGTTCAGTGGTTTAACCCACTGCGCCACCCGCTGGAAGGCGGCCGCCATGTCTAAATTAGCACAGCTCAACCTCAGGCTTCCCTCAGGGGTCCACAAAGTCATCAGTGGATTGCATGGGCTGGTTACCTGTATCTGCTGCAAAACTTTTGAATGATGCAGAGGATTCTGGGGCAGCACACAGTTCATGTGGAGTGCTGGTCACAGGTCTATCAGACCTGATTGTTCCCCTGTACAAATTGAGAGTAAACCCTAGAAGACGACATCCACTCCTTTGACTACACATTGCTGTGAAATATGGCAAGAGGCTGTAGATCAGTGGTTCTTAACCTGGGTTCGATCGAACCCCAGGGGTTCGGTGAGTCAGTCTCGAGGGTTCGGCGGAGGACTACTCACGATTCAATCGTGAGTAGTCCTCTGCCGAACCTGTGAGACTGACTCACCGACTAGCGACGTCACTAGGGCGCACACGCCGCCCTAATGACTCCCGTGCCGCCCAACGAGGATGTCTCCGGAGCCGGCAGCAGCGGAACCTCCGCTGCCGCCGGCTCCGGAGACATCCTCTCCGGCCAGCTGTCTTGGGCAGGAGGCGGCCTCGGAGCGTCCGCCCTTGGCGGAGCTCCAAGGCCTTCTGAGGGAAGCCCGATGCGTGACGTCCTATTTATAAGCTTTAGCGCATGTGCAGTACGTTTCAGGGCAAATTTGCCCTCAAACGTTCTGCGCACGCGCTAAAGCTTATAAATAGGACGTTGCGCATGGGGCTTCCCTCAGAAGGCCTTGGAGCTCCGCCGAGGGCGGACGCTCCAAGGCCTCCTCCGAGGCGTCGCTGGAGAGCGACGGGAAGGGCGGACCGCCTGTGCGTGACGCGCGGGTGCACGGGCGCGACTGCGCGTCACCCATTGCGCGCATTGCCCCCAGGCGGTCCGCCCTTCCCGCCGCGCTCTAGCCATGCCTCATTGGCTGCAGGTGATAACGTGGCGTGGCCTATCTGTGCTGCAGGGAATTTGGTGCGCCCCGTAGTCGAAGTGTGTGATTTCTTTCTTAATATTTATTTAATTTAATCCCTTCATACTATGTTGAGCAAAAAAAGAAAGTGATTGGACGAATATGTACAATATGGATTCACATGTATAACGGAACGTGATGGGAGTCAGCGTCCTAGCTGCATGATTTGCAATGCCAAGTTGAACAATTCTAGTCTAGCACCGGCAAAACTAAGAGAACACTTCCTTAAGGTAAAGCCGCACATTTCTGAACTGGTCTCTGAAAGGCAACAGCAGAAGTCACTCTGATTTGCAGTAAATATTCATTATTATGTTTTTGTGTGAAAATCATGTTTTAATATTTGTTCTTAATGGTTTTGTTCTTTAATGGTTTTGTTCATTTTGTGCACCTATAAAAATATGCCTATGTATATATACCTAAAATATATACCTATGTTTTGAATTTGAAAAAATAATATTTTATTTTTCAAATTAAGAAGGGTTCAGTGAATGCGCATATGAAACTGGTGGGGTTCAGTACCTCCAACAAGGTTAAGAACCACTGCTGTAGATGATCCATCAAGTACCGGTAAGTGCTTTGCATGCAGAGGCCCAGGTTCAATCCCTGACATCTCCAGGGAAAGAAGACCCTTGTCTGAAACCCTGGAGAACCTCTACCAGTCATTGTAGGCAATACTGTTATGTGGTCACCTCATTATTTTGGTGGTGCCCTGACATGTGTCTCTGGTCCAAGGCAGGTAACAGGCTGGCATAGTACTCAGGCCAGACAGACAGCCCAATCCTGCCCAAGATCCCGTGCTGTGGCGGAGCCTAAGCAAGATCTGGGCTGCGCCAGCGGAGCTGGGGCACACCTCGGGAGAAAGCATCTGCTTTCTCCACTGAAAACCTCCTTGCCAACCCGCTCCTGGGAAAGCTCCCTTAGCTCTCTTGCTTTGCTTTCTTTGATCCAGAGGCTGACACATGATTGTAGGCCAGGGTCTGGACTAAGAGGTTCATCATACAAAAGGGGGGTGTTGGAACCACAAATGCAAGGACGCAATTGGCAGAAGAGTAGTCAAGCGGGGATGGGGAAAATTGGGAGACTGGAATTAGGCATGGCAGGAAGATGCACATGGAGCAAGACCTAGTGAGTAAAACAAACAAGACCAGAGTCTGGCTGTTGCCCGAGCAAAGGCCTGGCTTTGAAGCATTTCTAACCTGACCAGGGCAAGAAGAACTCAGTCACTTGCTGCCTGGGAGTGGAGAGTGAAGTCACAGTGGGAACCAATAACGTATGTATAAGGCCTCTTCTTTTTTCACGCTGCAGGTTTAAGTGGCTCACCACAAAATGCACCACAGACAAGGAGATACCGATAAGGCAATCCCTGTTTTTCACAAGTGTATTCTTCCCTGAAATAAACCACTTGTGGAGACATTTAAAAGGCTCGTAACACCATATATTTGGGTTTTGGACAATGGCAAGAGTTGTCAATAAAACCATCTTTCATTGTTTTGCCTTTTGGAGAGGCTGAGTAGCTTTTTCTTTTTCTTGACTCAGTGTCAAGAAAATTCAAAGGCTGGGTATCTAGGGACGCCTGCTGTGACAGGCATTTGGACTTAAGTGACCCACAAGCTCCCTTCCAACTCTATGATTGCAACCAGAAATACATCAGAGGAAAATTTTCCATTTGGATTTCCATTTTCCAGTTTGGATCCTCTCCCAAACTGAAATGGTTTTGCAGAGGGCAAAAAACAAAAAAGTACAAGTATTTGTTCTGGAGTTTTCATTTATTTACCGTATTTGCCAGAGTATAAGACTCACTTTTATCCCCTAAGGCAAGTCTTTAAAGTAGGGGGTGCGCCCTACAATCAAAGCCTAGCGTTTCTGCCTAGTGTTTTATGCAAAGCGCTTTCTAACCAAGCCTCTCCAAGTCTCTTTTCAAAGGTAAAACAGGGCTTTTTTCTCTCTTTTTTTAAACTGCAAAGCACTGTGTTTTCAAGCCTTTCCTTGCAGTTCTTAATCACTTGCTAAATGGCTGAATACCATGAGAGATCATTATCTCTCAGCAGCCTCTAGAAGCATTTGAAAAAATTAACCCTTAAGTTTCAACCCCAGGACTCTGTGGAAACTAAGATATTTATTGATCTTGCAGTTTAAAAGTTGAGAGTACAGTTTGAAAGTTGAGAGCAAGAGCTCCTGCATAGGCTTACCATATCCAAAGGGGGACAGAGTGCCTACCTTTAGGCTGCAATCCTATGCACACTTTCCTGGGAGTAAGCCCCATTGAATGCAATGGGACTTACTTCTGAGTAGATATGCATAGGATTGTGCTGTTCATTGAAATTTGGGCAGGGGCAGCTCATCATCATGGAAGGGTGCAACAAGCTACACCTGCCCAAATTCCAGGTTACCAGGAATTAACCAGGTTACCAGGAATTCCAGGCTACCAGGTTAAAAGGTAGGCACTCTGTCCCCCTTTGGATCTGGGAAGGCTACTAATACTAGAGTGCCCAGATTCAATAAGGGACAGGGTGCCTATGCCTTTAACTGTACTAAAGCTGTACTGTTCTACTAATGTGTATATTTAAGTTAAAAAAACTTAAAAATGTATTTTTTTAAAAAATAGCACCAAACTTTAAGGGTGCGACTTATAATCAGGAGCGTCCTATACTCGGGACAATACGGTATTTATTTAAAAGATGTATAAATCGCCCTTCCAAAAGCTCAGAGTGGTGTACATTATACATAATAAAACAATAATATATCTAAAAACATATAAAAATAAATACAATAAAGTAAAAATAATTGACAATGATACAGGACCGGATAAGACCATAAAAATAGCACAGAGTAAAACCTATTCGCACTGACTAAAAAGTGGTTCCTAAGGGCATCATCCCTCCTCAAAGCCAAGCGAGATAGATGTGTTTTTAAACCCTGCTGGAAACCATATAGAGAGGAGGCTGCCCTCAGGTCTTCCAGGAGTTGATTACACAGACATGGTGCCACAACACAAAAGGCCCTGCACCTCATTGTCATGGGTAATTTTTACCTGAACTGTAATTTTGTTTTGTGTTTTGATTTGGGCAACCTTGAAACTAAAAAATATTTTGGAAAAATAAAAATTCATCCCAAAATTCTAAAATCTCAGTGATTCATTGTACACAGGGGACTATGCATAATGTGTTCCTACAATTCTGGAAAATCTGATGCTTCTCCCCACCCCCGAGATCACATCAAAACCACACATACATACAGTTATTCTCTAATTGTACTTGTGGGGTAGATTCCAGCAGCCAGCAGAAACACATTTCTACCCCTTCACCCAGTCGGGGATCTGTCTGCCAACCAAAAGCCCTCATGCTGTGTTACCTGATGAGAGGGGAGAGGGAATTTCTATTTCTGCCCCTAGCAGCTTTTCTTCCAGGATAAATAGCAGCTTCAGGAGCTTCTATTTCATTGGGAAGCTAACACAGAGGAAAAGAGTTAACTCCTGATCAACCCTGCCATAGCTGGTCTTTAAAAAAAGACCTATCTGACATCATGTGTAGCTTGACCCCTCGCAATAGTAGCCCAACTCTGCATCTGCATTTCTTTTTAAAAGTCCACAAAAACAATGAAACAACCAGCTTTTATTCTTATTTGGATTTATAGTTTTGTAACCTAGAAACACCACCTAAGACAAATCCCTTCTAAGCCAAACGTCTCTTCGTACTGAACCTTCATGATGGGACTCACTGACCCTTTCACCCAGTAAAATGGAAGCCAAAAGAAATTCTGTGTTCACACAAGAATTCTCCTCCTGATCTACTTTTTCAAACCAATGGGGGGAAAAAGTCAGATTCCATTCACGCAGATGTTCTATCTAGGACATCATCCAGAGCAGGATGTGGTTCTCTCTATGATGGTAAACTTGTACCACCTCAGACCGCTGGTGAGGGTTCACAAGATTGAATCCATCCATCCCATATCGAAATCAAATCTCCCTCCACTGTCATCTCAGGGAAAAAGCAAGGCTGGAACTCTTGACATGCTTACTTTCTACATGGAGGGATTTGTGTTTTGTATGTATATATGCATGTATAGTGGCATAGCTACACCCACCCCTGGGGGGTCGTCACCATAACACCCCATGTGACATCACAAGCCCCACCCCCAGGGTGTGCCGTCACAAGCCCCGCCCCCACACCGGATTTGGCAGCAATTCCAATCTTAGGTTTACCACCTCTGTGAAAACTAGGCCAGGACAAAATACAGGGTTGACAAACATCAGACTTCCCAGGACTATGGGCTGCAATGTTCCACTGGGTGAAAAAAGGACCAAGTGTCAGGTGCAAAAGCCTAGGCAGTGAAACTTGCCCAGCATTCAAATATGCCCACCCCTTGATCTGACAGGCAGAATCCAGAGGAAGGACACCCACTGACACATCTGGCAAGACAGCTAGCTTGCCAGAGGTCACATGAACTGCCCATCTAGTCCCTACAGAGAATCTATACTACAAACCTAAGAGTGCAATCCTGTGCAAGTAAAGACCGGCGGAGCGAGCGCTTGGCTGGCCTAGGGTGTCACAAAAGTGCCATAAGGCACTTTCACGGCACCTGCAGAGTAAGCAGCACTGATGCCGAGGCCAGCGCCACTCAGAGAGGACACCCGTGCACTGGATACAGGTAAGCCCTGCGTCAGGTGGCGGGAGGACGTGGGGAGGGAGGGAACAATTGGCCGGCCAGGCCAGGGAGGGGGGCAATGATATTGGCGGCATGCTCCGCTGATATCCTAACCCCCTTCCCAAGCCTGGTCAGCCTTACACGGCCTCCCTGGACATGCACCAGCAAAATAGCTGGCGCAAATCCAAGGAGGCCCATTGGGGCCGCTGGGGCTTACACCGGGGGAAAGGGACAAACAGCTAGGTGTGCCCTAGCTCTGCAGGGCAGAGCATGACTGGAAGTGAGTTCATCATGCCTGTTGAACTGTATAAAAATAATATGTGTAGATATGCCCAGAGACTACAATACCAACACCAGAATTTTCTTCTTTATTAATTTTCCTCATTGCTAAAAGGACTCATTTCGGATCCTGGTTTGCCCTTTTTATGGAAGTGGTTCCATTCCAGTCATGCTCAGGCACCTTCCCATTCACTTGTGTAACCTTGTAAAAGGAGCAGGAGCTTCTACTGAATTCTCCTTCTCCCAACTCCGCATCTTCCAAAAGACGCAAAACCTCCAGCGGTCTCCCTTTCAGCTTCCAAACCATTTATCAAGCCCCACTTACAGTTTTTCCTCTCCGATGATACTACATGAAAGTTTTTGCCCAATGCCTGCAAGAATTTGTTGTAGAATAAGGTAGATGAAAAATGCAGACCGTTTGCTTGGGTGCAAGCATCTGTCCCATATCCTCCACTGCAACCATGTGGGTTCAATGAAATGAGAGCAGATGTTCAGCTTAGATGAGAAAAAAAAATCACATTTCGAAAGCGCTGTTCACACTGACTTTGTTACTAGAGAGCCTACTGTGATCAGAAACATAGTTCTCTGCCTCATGTTGTTTTATAACAAACATGGTTTTGTTTGGGTATGATCCACATGCCTTTGCCAGGTTTTTCCATCTGTGACACCTGTTTGAAGGGGACAAACAAATCTCTGTTCATGCTTCCTCCTCAGTAGTATTGACACATGTTTATGTATCCCAAAACATGAAGCTCTTATAGAATGGAAAAAGTCAGCACACACACCACAAGCAGCAGTGTCTCTGATATTGATCCTCTGAAAAGCTATTGTTTGTTTCTCCAGCCTAAACCAGTTCCTTTAAGCCCATGACACACCGCAGGCGACGCAGCACAAAGTGGGAAGGAAATCTCATAGCCTTCGCGTTGCGTCGCCCCGCGATGCTTCCTGTCTATACTGCAGCAGCACTCCACACAGCAAAGTCTTCTCGGATTGGTCGCTCGATTCTGATTGGCTATTTGCTTCCCTTCGAGCCCCGCCCCACTCCTCTGAACTCACCTGCTGATTGGTCGAAGTTCAATATTTTCAACTCCTGTCACATGGCTCCACATGCTCCCACGCGCAGCCACACAAGACAGGAGACTGCAAAACACACCGCTCACATGCACCAGCGCAGCACTGCCTTGCATCACGTCACCTGTGGTGTGTCACGGCCTTGAGTCTTAGGGCTAAACTGCATGTCAGTCACAGGAGAGCCATTATCAGTCTGCTGATGTGTTTTTGTTTGTTTGTTTTTAAAGCAGCTGGGGAGGCAAACTGGATCAGAACTATAGAGCAAGGAAAAGCGGGGTTCAAATTAAATTCCCTCCCAGCCCACAAGTGTACATATTTAACTATATATACATAGTATATATACATACGTATATACACCCTTGGGTAAAATGCCTTAAACTTTGCCACAAGGGTGCCTTCCTGATTTCCATAACCTTCCCTCTTCAAAGCTGGAATTAAGTGGAGGGATAAGATAGGCGCACAAATATGAGTACCTGTCTTTTTTCTCCTCCACGGCTAATAGCGGTTGCAGGTAGGGGTTAAATCAGGGTAATAATGCCTGGGGGGGGAGGATTAAACTCTTCTTCCCCCCAGTGCTGCAGCCTTGATCCAATTCCCCTCCCTTTGTCTGCTTTAAAGAAAGAAAAAATAATAAATATTGGAAGATTCAATCATGGATCTCCACATCACACCCTTATATTCAATTTCAAAGCACAGGAAATGTCCCAGGAAAGGGAAGGGCAGATATTTCAGTCCACACAGACTCTAGTAGTCCTTGTCAGCCATGTGGATAGGCAAGGAATCTACCCTAGCATGGATGGAAGGTCCCAGTACAGACCATTAAATAAGCATGCATGTGCATTCCCTTAGAAAAGATGCTTCCTTGTGCACCTCACCTTAATCCTTCTGTGACCCTTTGGCCTTGCAGAGCTGCACAAGAACACTTTCATCATGTGCCATTTCCTCACACAACAGGAGCTCAGCATGAGTTAGAAGAGAGGCCAAACTGGGGTTACAAATGCAGCATTTATCTTAATTAGCCAAATTATATGCAAGATGTCTTTAGATCTTTTTACACATTATTCCAAATAAAAGATTTATTTACCCTAGATTATTTACACAAAATAATATTTACATAGGTGTACCTCCTCAGAATGACACAAGACAGATAAAGGCTTACAGCCTAAAAATTAAACAACAACAAAGTTCAACAAAATCAGAAGTGGGAGAGGGAGTGGAAACATAGCGATTTTTTTTATTTTGGCCAGACTAATTATGGGCTTTTAAAATATTAACTGTACGTGCAATTGTAATTTTTCCTACTCCAGCATTTGTGGCTTTTTGGCTTGGAAAAAAGGTGATTAAGTATAACTGACTGAAGGTGCAATTCTACGGTCCCGGAGCTCAGTGCCGTAAAGCACGTTGCACCACCCAGAGAGCAAGCAGCGCTGGCGGGAAGGCCTGCATCATCCCACCGGCCCGTGCGCCGGAGCAGGCAGGAGCTGCTCCGAGCAGTGCGGGGTGTGTGTGTAATGGGGTGAGGGAGGATGAGGATGGGGCAGTTCAGGCCCAGGAGGGGAGCAGGATTGGCGGTGCTGGTGCACGCCGAATCCTATGCCCACTCCTGGGCTTGGAAGTCCAACACGAGGATTCCCAGTTCCGTGCCAGTGAATTAACAGTCGCAGATCCAAGTAGCCCTGTTGTGCAGGCTGGGGCTTTACCCGGTGTAAGGGAACAAATATCCCCTTACCATGAGGAGACATCCAGCCTGTTCTTTCCTGGGATAGGATGCCACACAGCCCTGCTGCATCGTGCCCAGATAGGATTGGGCTGTGAAGACTTAGAAAATTATGCATGGTGTGGAGAAAAAGAAGAAGCTCTTCTCCCTCTCTCACACAATACTAGAACCAGGGATCATTCATTGTAACTTGACAAAAGAAGCTACTTCCGCACACAGCACATAAGTAGTATGTGGAATTCATTGCCACAAGATGTGGTGATGGACACTAGTTTTGATGGCTTTAAAGGGGGATTGGACAAATTCATGAAGGATAGGTTTAGTTTATCAGTGGTTATTAGTTACAATGGCTCTTCTGCACTCTCTCTGGGTTCAGTGGCAGTATGCCCGTTAGGTAAAGGTAAAGGTGACCTTTACCAGTCGTGTCCAGTCTCTAGGGTGTGGTGCTCATCCCTTTACCAGTCGTGTCCGACTCTAGGGTGTGGTGCTCATCCCCATTTCAAAGCCGAAGAGCCAGCGTTGTCCGAAGATGCCTCCATGGTCCAGAGGGGTAGCCAGGCGCCCCTGCTACTGGGGCGGAAAACCCTGACGCCCCCAAGCTAATTAGCATAATTAATTTGCATAATTATGCTGTTTTAAAAATTGCTGTTTTTAAAGGGGATTTTAGCGCTAGCGGGGCTTCTAATAGTTTATGTGTGCTTTGCGCAACTTACTGTGTGTACTGTGACCCTCCCGCGACGATCTCCAGGGGCGCAGACGATCTTCCAGGGCACAGATCGCTCCTCTGCTGCTCTGCAGCCCCTGGCGCGAACTCTGTAAAGCGCCCAGGAGCGCTTTGCAGAGTTCATGCATGCGCAGAACGTCGATTGGAAACATCGCCGCTCTGCGCATGCGTGAACTCTGCAAAGCGCTCCTGGGTGCTTTACAGAGTTCGCGCCCGGGAGCAGAGGAACGATCTGCGCCCCGGAAGATCGTCTGCGCCCTGGAGATCGTCGCGGGAGGGTCACAGTACACACAGTAAGTTGCGCAAAGCATACATAAACTATTAGAAGCCCCGCTAGCGCTAAAAATCCCCTAAAAATCTTTTTAAAAAAGCGAAAAAAATAAAAAAACCGAAACTTAAGGAGGCTCCCGCCCCCCCCTGGAGCCTTTCCGCCCCTACGCCCTGGGGCCCACCGCCCCACCGCCCCACCGCCCCATATCAGGCGACGCCTCTGCCGTGGTCATGTGGCCGGCATGACTCTCCTTGCCACAGCTCGTAGCATGCGGCTGGAACACGGAGCGCTGTTTACCTTCCCGCAAGCGGTACCTATTTATCTACTTGCATTAACATGCTTTGGAACTGCTAGGTTGGCAGGAAGTATGTCCGTTGCAGGGAGTCAAAGCCAGGAGAGAAGTATGCTTTTCTCTCCTGCTTGTGGGGTTTCCAGAGGCAGCTAGTGGGCCATGACGGGAAACAGAATGCTGGACTAGATGGCCTCTGGCCTGATCCAGCAGGGCTTTTCTTATGATTGCTGAGCTATCATGCATGGGAGCAAATTGTTGAGATTTATATTCACCATCTATTCACAATGTATGAATGAATGGTGACTTTAGTACTTTTCTTGTACATCAGACCAACATATAGGTAGTCTTTTGACATTGTTAAAGCCAAGCTACATGTTCCAAACTACCAAATGGTATAGCTCACCAGGGGGAGTGTACCACTTCAGAATGAAGGTGAGGTAGCTAGCCATTGTGGTACCTGGGGGCAGAATTCGAAATGTCACCCCCCAGAAGTGCCGTGGGCGTGACGTCACACCCTGTGGTTTTTGTTTTTTTTTTAATTTAATGATCTGCTTGCCATAATAGATGGGGCTCCACCTTGTATAGAAAGGGGGCTAGCATATTTAGGAGGAAAAGCCAGGCGGGCCACAACAAATTTGGCTTTTCCTGTTAAATACTGGCCACACTCACCCTCTGGCCACATCTTCCTTCTTATTCCTGTGCACCTAGTCAGCAGCCTCCTTCTCTTCGGTTAGTGTCTGGAAGCACCTTTTGGTGCAGGAAATATTCATTTCAAACATGCTTACCAGAATGGCTTCTCTAAGGCAGTGTTATCTCTCTAGTCTAAGGAAATGTATATCACTCTAGCAATTGCTCTAAAAACATGCACACAATCTATGTGGTGCTGCTCTTGCTGCTGTAACAAGAGTCTGGAACTAGTGATGCTATTGAAAATATTTATACTGAAAGGCAACATGTAAATTAAATATACATATGCCAGGATGGTGTAGTGGTTCAGGAGTTGGACTTAAGACCAGGAAGAGCCAGGTTCAAATTCCTGCCCAGCCATGCAGCTTCCTGGGTGACTTTGGGCCAGTCCCTATCTCTCAGCCCCACCTACCTCACAGGGTTGTTGTGAGGACAAAGGGAGGGGAGGAACTATGTACACCACCCTGAGCTCCTTGGAGGAAGGGTGGTATAAACATGTGAAAAATAAATAAAATAAATAAAATATGCATACATACATAGAACAAGAAGCTAATAACTTGGAGTACCTCTGACTAAATCAGCACATCCATTGTTGGTCTTTCACCAGTTACTTTTAGGCAAAATGCAAGTCCCTTTTTCCCATGTGCCAGAGTCTTTAAACCATCACATTTTTCATTTTTAGATCCATTCATTTGGAGTTTCTATATGGCACATGCCAGTTTTGCTTTTGCATAACATATGCTGCATAACACATACAGTTTCTCAGTATATCAGTTATCCATCAACCTGTTTGGTCTTATTTCCTGTGTTCCGGATATGTGTATTATCATACAGTCACAGAATGCCTGCATCTCATTTTCATTATTTTTTGCATTGTAGAAACTTCTTTGTTATCTGGTTTCCCACCTTGTTCACTCCAGGGAGTCCGGTACTAGTCTCCCATTTCATTTATGGCAAAGAAAAACATTACCGCTGTCAGGGGACATTTATTCCATCAGATCTAATAACCTTGTTGTGGTTTGCATCTTTTCAGAAGGCTGTTTTCTCACTAGGGCTGTGATCCTAATACATTTGCTAGAGAGTAAGCCCCACTAAACACAACGGGACTTCCTTCTGAGTAGACATGCATAGGACTGTGCTGTAAGAAGATTTTTTAATTTCCATCTGTTCTTAACTCCAGGCACAAAGCTGGCTGGGAAAGGCTCAGGAGGTTATATTAAACACACACTAATGAGCGCAATCTCAATGGCAGCAGCATATTGCATGAATTGGAGAAGAGGCAGAGGTGGTAATGCAGTCAAAAAAAGGATGGACGAGACCATCTCACAGCCATCTTGACACAGAAAAAACCTTGCCCGTGTTGCCAGCCACTTCAGCGTACAGACACATATAATCTTCACCATGCACAATATTTGGTTTTGAGCATCTGTGGTGGTGGGCCAGAAGCCAAATCCTCCTTCACATAATGTTGGATGCACACAACCAGCTACCTGTCCTGTTCCTGGCTGGAACCCTGCATACCAAGGCAAAGACAGGCTAGGTGCAGGGGATCCAGTCCCTAGCTAGTTCACAGTGGAGAGAGAGGCTGGATTCAAGGCAACTCAGGACTGCAGCTCAGGATGCAGCTCCAGAAATTGCTTGGAGCCAACTGAGAACCTAAACAGACCTGTATTGTATTCAGGGTCTCAGAGGAACAATTTTGTAAAGGGACTATCATCTCCTATTCCTCAGGCATTGGCTCCTGCTGCTCCTGGCTGAAGGTTGCTGTAGGGAGTCTTCCTACACTGTGGATGGTTCCAAGTCGGAGAAATCCACAGAGGTGGGTGAAGGACCACCTCCTTGAGCAAAATCAGATGGCTCTGGTGGATCCCCTCTAACAAGGCAGGTATTTCTGAGACTCTATCTAAGCATGGTTCCTGCCCCCAGTCTTCGCCACCACTGGCGTCGCTGCAGGGGGGGCGGAGCTCTAAGTTCCGCCGAGGCTCCGACCCGCCGTTACACCAGAGCACGAAGCAGCCCCGTCCCCTCGCCTTCGGAACCATTCAAGGCGGTGAACTTTCACCGCCTTGAATGGTTCCGAAGGCGAGGGGACGGGGCCGCTTCGTGCTCCGGTGTAACGGAGGGTCGGAGCCTCGCTTTCACCGCCTTGAATGGTTCCGAAGGCGAGGGGACGGGGCCGCTTCGTGCTCCGGTGTAACGGAGGGTCGGAGCCTCGCTTTCACCGCCTTGAATGGTTCCGAAGGCGAGGGGACGGGGCCGCTTCGTGCTCCGGTGTAACGGAGGGTCGGAGCCTCGCTTTCACCGCCTTGAATGGTTCCGAAGGCGAGGGGACGGGGCCGCTTCGTGCTCCGGTGTAACGGAGGGTCGGAGCCTCGCTTTCACCGCCTTGAATGGTTCCGAAGGCGAGGGGACGGGGCCGCTTCGTGCTCCGGTGTAACGAAGGGTCGGAGCCTCAGCAGAACTTAGAGCTCCGCCCCCCCCCCCCCGCAGCGACGCTAGTGTTCGCCACTCTCAGGACTTGAGTCCATGTGAATGTATCATGGAGAGGCAGGAAGCCAACACAGAAGAGAGGTCATTTTCTCTCTGAAAACACACACTGCCACTCAATTTTAGTGGGTGTCCCCTAGTTCTAGTGTTGTGTGAGAGGGAAAAGAACTTCTCTCTATCCACTCTAGAAAAAAAGATACTTACCTTGCCAGTAGACTTGACTCCTTTCCAGATGCAGAAGTAGCAGATGATCCAGGCCAGCAGAAGGCAGAGAGCCAGCTCCCAGCGCAAGCCTCCCATATGTTCTATGCCATCAGAGATCTTTAGGACTCTTCTCCTGTAGAAGGAAAACAGACCTTGACTGACTCCTTCTGGGTTCACGTTTTACATATCAGGTTTACCAGTCCCATGCCTGGCCACTTCCCCAGGAGGGACTACAGTATTCCCATTTGGTGCCTCACAACATAGGGTTGCCCGGACAAGGATTTGCTCCCTCTTCCCCTCCCCTTCATGTCCATCAGGCTCCATCTTAAGGCATCAGACACAGCTGGCTTTTTCCCTCCCAGCAACCAGGTGCCATTCTCTGCACTCATCAGGCAGCACTAGGCCTCCCCTCCCCCAATTTCCTTCCCAATCCCCTGATCTGCCAGGCACCACCCCTTCACTCAAAGGCCCCACGCACTGTCTCTTAGGGTTGGAGGGAGCCTCAGGAGTCTTGGTAACTCTAATGAGATAGAAACAATAGAATGCTACCCCAAAAGACCTCAGGGCTCAAGGCAGTGTAACAACCATTCCCTGACAGAAACCAAGAGACTAGACTTTGTGGGCATGTATTGGCAAGAGGAGTGCTCCCATGCCATGGGGTGGGGTTTGCTCCTGATCAGGATCATGACATGTGGAGACGGGAGGCCCTTTTCCCACCCCAAAAATGCCCCCTCCCAGTTTGCTCCCCAAAGGGTTGTGTGTGTGCGTGCGTATGTATTTCCTTCAAGGAAAGGAAGCAAGCTACACAAAAATTGCACAGTTCCTTCAATAGTCCTAATCAGTTGTGTGAATATATCTGATCTCCAAAATAGGTAACATGCAGATAGGCCCTCGGTGTGTTTAAACCTGCAGCTTTGGTAAGCCCCAGAAATTCAGCATAACAGACAGCAGCATTTTTGAAGTGAAATGCTTCCTATTCCATTTTGCAGGAATGGTGAACAAGCCCTGTAACAGCAATGGAAATTTCCAATCCTGTGTCCCAGTAATGTGGGGTTGTTCAAAACATATTGATTTGGCTGTCAAATCTTTTAGCAGCTGGCCACAGGCAGTGTGAGCTGTGGAAATGCAGGCACATTATACACTGTCAAAGTGAGAAAAAGAACGAGGACAAAGAGAGAAAGGAAAACAGCAAATAAGACACGAAAGAAACAGGACCAACAAAACGACTGAAGTTGAGAAAACTGTACTCCCCAACATTGTCTTCAGAATTCTCCTTTGCACATGTTTATGTTGAATGTTCAAATATTGTCCATATTTGACACCAAACAATACTTGAGTTCAATAATTGAATATGATAGTTGATACTTAGTAATATTTGGTAGTTTTCGATAGTTGGCATGCAATGATATTTAGAGTTTGACGATCACAGTCGGTAACTGATGTGCCATGATCATTTTTAACACATTCTACCTTACCTTCAAGAACAGTTTTCACATTATCAACAGCAGAAGGAACTTAGCTTAACATTTCCACCACTGGGGATATGAGATCATCAAATAGTAGAGTCCAAGTCATCACTGAGTGCAAGAGACAGAGTCTTATCAATTGTGGTACCCACTTCATGGAGCATCTAGTCCTAGCATAATTCTGTTCTATTTTAGAAAGTAAGGCTAAGCCTTCAATTTTGGGAAAAGCTTTTTGAAAAAGGTTGTGACATTTACAGAGAAACAGTGTAGTGGATAGCAGATTTGAACCTGGGTTCAAATCCCTGATCTGCCAGAAAGCTGAGGGAATTCAGGACAGTTGCTGTCTCTCCATCTAGATTCTAGAACTAGGGGACATTTCTGAAGACTCTTGAGAGGATTAAGTGGAATCATCCCATGTGGAGAACATGGGATACACATACAATATATTTTATTATTAACCTGTCCTGAGTGATTATTTCTATTTCAGATTTTGTGTTGTTTAATTGCTGGAATGATTTGTGTGTTTGAAAAACCGCATAAGCCACCTTGAATGGTTAGAGAAATGAATAATAACTACAGCTGATTATATTAAAGATGAGAAACAAAGAGATGAAACAAAGTGATGTTAAGAATGAAGGTAAAGAGGATGAAAGAAGGGTGAGATGGAGATGAAAGGAAAGAAGCAAAATAAGAAAATGTTGCAGTAAGGAGGACAGTGATGGCATTAAGATGAAAGAAGGTGTAAGAAGACAATGCAGTATCTAGAAAGAGAGGGAGATGAAAGGATAGTGACACAAGGCAAGGTGTGTATGCAAATGACCAAGCCTCCCCTCATCACTGATGCACAGCCTCGCTGATGTGGACACACAAAGCTATGTACAAATGCATGGACAAAACCTGGCTTAGCTTACTGACAGTCCAATCCTAACTTAACACCCATGTGGTGACGCAGCTGCGACGGCATGGGCTGAGTTGCATCCCACGGGTGACTTTTGGCTGCTGGAGGTCTCTTTGGGGTAAGTGGACATTTTTCCCTTTGCCCCAGGGTAAGCCCCACCAGCCACAATGGGTCAACTCGGACCTGCATCAGCGATATAGCTGGCACAATTCTATGTAGATCCATGCAGGCGGCTCAGGCCCAGGAAGGGGGCGCCAAAGCCACCGATCCTACCCCCTTCCAGGCCTGAGCCACCCACCCCGCCCCCATCACCACCCTCCACCGCCTCATTCCACCCCCTCCCCTCACCCTGGACTTACTTGGGCCCGATCTGTCCACCCCTGCCCCCGTCACCACCCTCCCTGCCCCATTCTACCCCTCCCCCCTCCCTGGACTTACTTGGGCCAGCAGGCATCCCGACGGCCACTGGCGTGCACACCTGACTTTTGCACTGTCACAAAACGCTTTATAGCGCTTTTACAACAGCGTGCGCTGGCGGAACACACATTCTGCCAGAGCATCTTTTAGTGAGGATTGCGCTATGAAAAACCCTGCATCTGCACTGCTTCTGAAACCATTCCTGCTTGATGTGGTTTTATGTGATCTCCATAATTCCTTGTGCCAGATTGTGCAATGGTACACAAATTTATGAGCTGCTGGCTGAAATCTGGTTTCAAACTTGTCTCTTCTGTTCAGTTTTAAGTGAGGGTCCATGTTTCTGCAATTGCACAGCTCAATGAGTAAAAATACTCATAATTGTTATTGTGACAGAAGCAGGAAATTCTTTTCTGCCAAAGACAAAGGCGCACCCATGCACTGTGCCAACATCAGTTGCCATAGGATACTGGGTGGATGGGTTATGCATTAGTGGTATACACCCACAGATAAGGTATGCATTGAAACTTGCATACATTTGTGGTAAATATGCAAAGACAGAAATTAGATAAGAAACCAAAGGCCACATTTGTCTTCCAGTTTCAGAGAAAACTTTACCTATTTCATCATAGGTTCATACTGCAGAACAGCTAAGCTACACAGAACAAGATTCCACTCCTACTGAGTTTTGCAATGTTTGAGATCTCTGGACTTTGCACATCTAACAGAACTACTCTTGCGGCTGATGGTCATTGCTGGGGGAATCTAAGCTCCCAAGAGGATCTGGGGGAGGGGGGGGCGACTGTCACTTACTCCCAGAACTCAATGACAGGGGAGGTGGCATTTTCAGCTGTCACATTTAGAGAGGAGTTTGTCTTCTGGAATTCCACACAGTTCCCTGTAGGAGAGACCCAAGTAAAGAGATTGTAAATAATCACAATTGTAATGAGAACCTATGAAATGCAAGTAATTCACCTTCCACATGACCAACAATAAAACTCTAAGCCCGAAAGGATGCTCAGAATAGTGGAGACTGTCAGGTCCGAGCCGACTGAGGCTCCACTGGGGAAGAAACTCATGAAAGTGACTGGGGATCCAGTTTCCTGTTTCTATTCAAAAAAGAGTGAGACAACAGATCTCCTAGACAAAATTGGTTTCCCATTATTGCAGCCTAGTTCAAAGCAGAAGACTGGTTCCAGATGATTCTCCCATGGTGGCAATGCTGCAGATGTCTAAGCTAAACTAGAACTAGCAATCTGCAGCATTAACCCTGCCCCCACGTTATAGAAAAGGGCAAAACATTCATCCTATACTGTCTCGCCAAGAATGGACAAGAGCTTCTTTTTTTTTTAATACTGTATACTGTTATACATAGGAAGCAAGTGCTGGAATAATTCAGAGGGTGAGTAACAATCCTGTGGGAGAAAGGATGTGCAAAAAGAACAAGGAAGTGGATATGTAGATCTCCATCCATGGGTAGGGAGTTTAAAAGGGTGCAGGGTCGAATCATTCATGAGGCCAGCTGATGCAGATTGCATTAGCAGCAGATTGCAAGAGGTCCAAAGGGGCAGCGGATTTGGGGTATCTTTTACCCCAAGTATGCCACCGCCACTGTCTCCCTCCAATCTGCTGATGATGCAAGCCATTGATGTAAGGTGCAATTATATGCTTCCCGTTCACTTGAGTGAGAAAAAGTTCATTCCCCTCCTTACCACGCTCTGTCCTCACACTCTGTTGTCAAACCTGGAAGTATGGGACTTCCAGTTTTATTTACAGGGACAGTGTGAGCATTCTGGGTTTGATGACAGCGTGCAAGAAGCACAGCAAGTGTTTTGGGTTTGTTTTGTTTTGTTTTGAAGTGCAGAGGCAGCAGACCCAAGATGACATCAGGTGGGGTTCCAGTTCATGTCACACTTGAAAGGGTGGGTGTCCCAACAGAAAAGGCCCTACCCTGCTGTGCAGCCAATCTCACTTCTTACATAAGGGAAGGCTACGGTGAGCAACAGCTCTGCTTCTTATCTTTAGGGCAGGGAGAAAGAATGAACAGGAGAAGACATTCCCTAAGAGAGCATGTTCCATAGTGTTCCCTTTCAAGAAGAGCATTATACTTGAAAGCATGTAGATGGGGATTGTTGGTATCAGAAAGGCAAGGGAGAAACTCTGAGCTACCTGTGTTCCATTCATGGTCACAGCTGCCCCATGGAAGATCGATGGTGAATGAGCTGAAGAGGTAAAACAAGGCCCAAGCCAGGACTATAATATAATAGAAATTAAGGAGTACAACGATCACCTGGGAAGCATAGCCAATTCCTGCAAGAGAAGGGAACCACAGTGAACAAACCATGGTGTACATTTAAACAAATCTAATTAATAAGTGATAGGGAAGGTTGTTTCAGATGTTGCTAGTTACAATGCAACAACTCTTACATACATGCATAGTAAACTTTGGCACAGGTTTAAGTCACATCCCTTTACTTATTCTATTGTACTTTTATGAAATCCATCCACTTCCTGCACAGCAGTTATCTCATGTCTTTAAAAAAGCACTGAAAAGTCAAGAGCCCCTAATTATCCAGGGACATTTTGTTAACATAACATTTCCATTTGTTCCAAATTCCGATTAACATGCAAATAAACTAGATATTGAAGTGAATTAAGGACTTTTTATCCCAAGAGTATCCCAAGAGATTGTGGCTCAGCTACAACCCTATGCACAATTCTCTAGGAGCAAACTCCATGGAGCAAACTCCATCAACATCACTAAAGACACATAAAGACATACGCAGATGGCACCTGGCATGGGATGGAGAGAGTGGATAGAGAGACGTTCTTTTCCCTCTCACACAACACTAGAACTAGGGGACATCCACTCAAATTGAGTGGTGGGAGGATTAAAACAGACAAAAGAAAAATTTCTTTACCCAGCGTGTAATTGGTTTGTGGAACTCCTTGCCACAGGAGGTGGTGATGGCACCTGACCTGGATGCCTTTAAAAGGGGATTGGACAGATTTATGGAGGAAAATTCCATCACAGCTTACAAGCCATGTGGGGATAAGCAACCTCCTGGCTGTAGGAGTAGGTTTTCTTTGTGCCAGGTGCAGGGGAGTGGCGACGGGATACGGGTATCTGTGTGCTCCCTGAGGTATCTGGTGGGGCCACTGTGTGATACAGGAAGCTGGACTGGATGGGCCTTTGGCCTGGTCCAGCAGGGCTCTTCTTATGTTCTTATGTTCTTATGTTAAGTGTGTGTGTGTGTGCATACGCGTGTACGCACACGCGCATGCACACATATGCAGAGGCGTGGAAAGACTGGAGCGAGCGGAGCAGCGGCTCCGGGCGGATCTTCGGCCCTGGGCGGCGCTGCTCCGCTTGCTCCAGTCTTTCCACGGAGCGCGCGCGCCCTCCCGGTAACGCGGGCGGGTGCTCCGAGGCCTTCTCCCCTGGCCTCGGAGCCAGAGAAAGCCCCGGAGCGTCCACCACGACCGGTGGCCAGGGCAGTCTGAAGGTGGCTGACTGCTGCGCCGCGCTATTTATCCTTGTTTTGCACATGCGCAGAACGTTAAAACGTTCTGTGCATGTGCAAAACAAGGATAAATAGCGCAGCGCGGCAGTCGGCCACCTTCAGACAGCCCTGGCCACTGGTCGTGGTGGACGCTCCGGGGCTTTCTCCGGCTCAGAGGCCGGGGGAGAAGGCCTCGGAGCGCCCGCGTAAGCCAGGTTGCCCCCCGCCCCCGGAGTGCAGCACTCCAGGCAGCACTCACTGCTGATACGCCTCTGCACATATGTTTTGCTCTTGGGAGCAGCAGCCTGTGGTTGAGGTGGGGGGTTGTCAGAGGCAATGGCTCCTTTGCTGCGTGTGCACAAAGAGTGAAAGATTTATTGGACAAAATGGCGCCACTGAAACCCCCCCCATCAGACAAAAGGCAACTGCCACCTCCTTCCCCCAACATAAAAAGAAGGGGGCAGAAAGGGAGAGGCAGGAGGCGGACACAGAGGCAAGAAAGGCCCTTCTGGGACATTCCTATCCATGCCTACTCAGAAGTAAATCCCATTGTTTTCAATGGGCCATACTCCCGGAACAGTGAGTATAGGATGGCAGCCCAGGCAGAGAGAGTGAGGAGGAGGCAACAGCACCTTGCCTGCCCCCCTTCTCCATTCACCCTTAGCTGTATCCCCCTCCCTCTCCTCTCATCTTCTCTCCCCCCCCCCCCATTCCAACCAGGGGAGGAAGGCTCTCATCAGTGAGACAATCCCAGGCTTACCAGATCGTCGCCGGGACGGGAGCGGTCTACCCTTAAGGGGGTGTGGCGTGGGGGGGCCCAGAACGCGACGTGTTCTGGCCCCCCCACGCCCCGCCCCCTTAAGGGTAGACCGCTCCCGTCCCGGCGACGATCTGGTAAGCCTGGACAATCCTATCATGATCATATTGTCACACACACCCCAGTGATTTTTATTGTTTTTAATTTATTTTATGTATTGTTTTTAAATTATGTATTTTAATTGTTGTTGTAAGACGCCTTGGGCATTTGCCTTGGCATAGAATAAGGTGGGGTATAATTTTTTAAAATAAATAAATAAACAATCATCCAATGCATGTCCAATCAGAACTAAGTCCCATTGTGGTCAATGGGGCTTACTCTCAGGAAAGTATGTACAGGATTGCAGCCCAAGGTGCGTAGCAGTGGGGTGCAAACAAGAGTGAGGCAGGGAAAGAGGATGAAATTGAAATATGTTTGTCTGCTTGTCTGAATGTGGGTGGGAATGGGTGTGGGGTGGGTGGGTGCCTGCTTTTGCGCATGATTCTGTGCCCGCTTACTTGGAATCCCCAAGGAGTGGCCAGTAGCTTGGTCCCGCACGAGTGTGTCAGACCCCTGTGCACACTGGCACAGAAAATCAACAACATGTGAATGCTGCTGTCACTGGCAAGAGCAGGACATTTACTGCCCTCAGAAGGGCAAACCCTCAGGGGGAAGTGCCCACCCCGTTCAGCAGGGATACATGCAGACACAGGAAGTCTACTGAAGGATGATTGGCAGTATAGGAAGAGGGACTAGCATAGCTTTTGCGTCAAGGAAAGCCCTGGATTGCAGAGAATATCAGGGGCGTGCAGTGCAGGGGCGGCTGGTGACGCAGAACCACCCTGTTGTCACCCATGGAAAATAGCGAAAGCCTAACCTGTGATTGCATGCGCGCGCGCACCCGCTTTCACCTGACAATGACAGGGTGGTTCTGCCTCATCTGCTGCTGCTTCTGTACTGCACATCCTTGGTGAACATGTGGTCATGAATGTCTGGATGTGACTCACAGATGTATGTTCTCAAGGAGTAACTGCATGTCTAGTCTGGTCCTTTGACTTTTTCTCCCCACTGTCCCAGGTTCCTCCGTTCCCCATGCCTGTTATCCCTTTTCCACCTATCTCAAAAAAGTAATTACTTGCATTTCCTTCCCTGTACTTCTGCCCACAAGTCATTCCCCCATTTCCCTTCTTTCTTAATTTTCACTTCCTCATTCATGCCTTTCTCTACCAGTTG
This sequence comes from Plestiodon gilberti rubricaudatus, assembly GCA_026170595.1. Taxonomy (NCBI): domain Eukaryota; kingdom Metazoa; phylum Chordata; class Lepidosauria; order Squamata; family Scincidae; genus Plestiodon; species Plestiodon gilberti. The sequence goes on from JANXHW010000005.1 coordinate 117,550,682, forward strand.
GTGTTTTGCAGGTGTCCAATTTTCTAATGTATTACCATTCTATAGAAAAAATAATAACCCCCCCTTTCTTTTCACCCTTACCTTACACTTCTATAAATCATAATAGACTTCTCTGGTTTTAAATGCCACAGTTCCAAATTCTGAACTTCTGATCTGGCAGCCCTCATTTCAATCAGAGACAGGGAGTCTTTGATTTAAAGCCAGCATAAAAACGTAATTAATAAAAATTAGACCTGAAAGTCCATTTTGTGGAGTCCAGCTCACAGTATAAAGTTGCCATTAGCATTCGCCCCATGCTGGCTGGCATTGTGCTTCTTTGCACCATTTTCTCCAGCCTGGCAGAGCTTTTCTTCTAATTGGCCTAATAAACCCTCTTCCCCCTCCCCCATTATAGACCTCTGACATTTCCTTTCCACTCACATACAACCTGGAGATCCCTTCTTCACAATTTAAGTTTCTTTTCATTTTGAGATTCCTACTATGTTCTCCTCAACATTAGCACTGCTACCTGCATAACACTATTCTTAGAGACAATAGCAGCTTCTTTCCTAAGGTGAATAGTGGCGGCGGATGGAGGGGGGGGGTAATACCACAGCTGCTATTAAAAAAAATGAAAGACAGAAATGGAAGCATGCCATTAACATCACAAATGTTACCTATAAGCAGGTCATTGAGGCTAGCATGCTCATTTTTGATTCAGTAAACAACACGTAGATTAGACACACACACACACACACACACACACACACACACACACACACACACACACACACACACACACACACATACGATCAGGGTATGGAGGAGTGGATTTTGCTCTCACAGGTATTCTAACTGAAGATGTTCCCAGAAACTAATCCTGCTTCCAGCATCTTCTATCTATCAGGGTTAGCCCGAAACACTAGTTGGAGTATTCACAAGAACAAATCAGCATGGCAGGATCCATGAGAAAGGTCCTCTTGGGTTGACCTCACCTCATAATCACAACAGGGTGAATAACCCTTATAAGAGAAGCGGTAGCAGCTTGTTATACAACCGAAAATAATTGATTGTGTAAGCAGGGAAACAAGACGTGGGGGGGGGGGGCTTAGGGTGGCCCTTATGTTCTTATGCACTGAAGGACAGAAAAATGTATTAATCAGCCTACAAAACATTCTCCCCATATTCCATTACAGATCTTTTAATAGTTCCTTTCCACTAACATACCAGCCAGGAATCTTTTATTCTTCCCTGCAGTTAGTGAAGAGCCAGCATGGTGTAGTGGCTGGATTTGTGCTGGAGAAACATGAGTTTAAAATCCTATAAGAACTGAGACTTCCAGCAGCCCACCTCTAGCATCCCCACCCCAGTGTCCTGACCCTTCAGCAAGTCAGGCAGATTAAACAGCCAGCAGCATCGAACATTTGTGAGGAAGGAAGACTAGAAATGGCCAAGGCAATTTTTTGCTTGTGGTTATCTTATCATCGGGTATGTTAACAAAGCAGCTGGACTTCAGAAAAGGGATGCATTTGGACTTTGAACAACAGGAAGGCCATGTTTGCTCAGCAGCTGGGAAAGGCCCTGTTCCATCTTTATACCTGCAATGGTTCTTAAGGTGGTTCCAATGGCAATTTGAGTGCAACGGGCTAATTTTTTTTCCTTTTGCAGTTTGTGGAAAAATGAGATCCGGAGGTCTTAATTTGGCCAGAACGTTTCAAGTACACCTCTGCTTATTTGTTTATTTATATCCCACCTTTTCTCTCCGTATTTAGTGTTCTATGTACCAAAAAGATTTTGCACAAGCAAAGCTAACAATGTCTGTCCATTTTGCCTTGTCAGTATTATTATTACAAGCACTGTGTGTGCAATTACAAACAATATGCCCAGAAGTGTATTTGTATATTGACTTTAAAAGTCTTTGAAGTTAAAACATGATTCATTTAACAAATGTCACTAGGTAGCATATTACAAGGCGTTTACCCAGATTATCATGGAGACGTTGACCATTATTTCGCTGATCCAGGATAGCTAGATTCAGCTTTTGCTGTGATGCTCATTCTCCCTGAATTCTTTTTTTCGTGATGGCTCCTCTCGTAAGATGGCTTTCTGACAAGACGGTCGATGATGGGGCCACCACTGGTCCCATCACACCCAACTCACCTTCAAAGATAGGGCACAGTCTCCGCCAGGCAGTCACCCCTCCCTGGCTGGTATACTGCCCAAGAGCTGTCTCCAGGAAAAACATTGGGATTCCACAGGTGAAGAGGAAGATGAGGTAGGGGATAAAGAAGGCACCTATGGATTTGGAAATGCATATGTCATACATGGGTAATACACAAAGGTTTACAGCTGTTCTACACAAACTTTCGAAACAAGAATCTATCATGGCATTAAGCCTGCACAGGCTCAGTAGCTCTATGTCACAAGGAGAAGGGACATTCAATTTTTAAAGAGCGTGTTTTTATTATATTAATATACTTAGGGCCCAATCCTGTGGTCGCACTGTTTTTGTTTTGTTCTGGGCAACTTGTGTTCCAGCAGCGCAAGGCACTTTCGGGCGCGTGAAAGCCAGGCCAATGTCGCACGCTGCTGGGCTGCTGTCACAAACGGGCAGTGGCTCCCAAAGCTTCCATCCAGAGGCGTAGCTAGGCCTCCCGGCACCTGGAGGAAGGGGGCGTGGCCTAGGTGACGTGACACGCCCAGCGCGTCACCGACCCTGCCCCCCTGCAGAGAATATCAGGGGCGTGCAGTGCAGGGGCGGCTGGTGAGGCAGAACCACCCTGTTGTCACCCATGGAAAATAGCGAAAGCCTAACCTGTGATTGCATGCACGCGCACCCGCTTTATACGCTTTATACCCCGCCCTCCGCCGGTTTCCTACCTATTTCGGAGCCATACGGGCTCCAGGGACGGCGGGAGGGCCGAATACCACGCCAGGACGAACGCTGACCAGTAGGTCTGCCTGGAGCAGCTGTTCCGCGCTCCGACGAGACCGGTAGGTCCGCCTGCGTCTGGATCAGCTGCTCCACGCGCTCCACTCTCCTCCCACTTCTGCCTCCATCACACCAGTAAGTTGATGGCAGACGTGTGTTGTGGGCAGGGAGGGGAAGTAGCGGGGCATTTTGGGGAGGAACTGGGAGACGTGTCAGGGAAGGGAGGGGTAGATCTGATGGCAGCTGTGTGTGCCGGATTCTTGCCCCCTGGCTCTCAGACATATGCCAGCTATATCTGGCGTTGGTCCAAGGAGACCCATAGGCCATCAGGGGCTTATGCAGAGGTAACAGAAAAATATTTTGTGCGAAAAAAATCCTCTTACCTCTCGCAGGCCTCCTGATCAGCCCGTCCCCCCACCATAGCATTCAGCACTTGCCTCCATGGCATGCCTGCATGCTACAGCGTGGCAGGGGATAGGATTGGGCTGCAAATACGGCATGGATGGAAACCTAATCAAAGATTTGTGAATTCAGAAGTTTTGAAACATTTTGGTGGATCACATATATTGCTAACCCACATGGGCTCGAGAATATTCAAAACACTTCACCAACATGATCTCAGTAAAGCTTACAACAGCCCTGTAAGGTAGAGCTCACAGCATCATGTGAAAACAGACAATCTACTAAGGCCAGCCAGTAAGTTCATGGCAAAAATGAGATTTGAACTGGGGATAGTTGGGCAGTCTCTTTAGCACTCTGTTACACACACTCCCACATGTAGCGGCTAATGACATCCCCTCTTCTTCTAGAGCGAGGCCTCTGTGCCCACCCTAATTCTCTTACCTTTCTGCACTTACAGGGCTGATGTCATGAGAACTTGCGGAGGACCACACTCTGCAGAGAGCCCAACATGAAGATTCCACTTACTCTTGCTGCTGGCTCCTCTTCCTCACCATTGCCATCTGCATTCCCGCCCATAGCACCCTTTCCCACTGGCCTCGAAGGGGTGAGCGAGTGAACGGCAGTGAAGCAGTTGCTGCCACTTACTTACCAGTTCTCTCCCAGGCATGTAACCTGGCAACAACAGCAGCAGTTGGCAGCAGGGGGAGGTGGCCCCACAGAAAGAGTGTGGGTACAGTGTGGGTGTGTCAACCAAGAGACTTCCAGAACCTGGAGTCAGCATTGCTCGCTGACTGCTCAGACAGGCATCAGGCTGCCTCCAAGAACCATATTTCACCCCCTAGCAAAGGCATGTTGCAAAATCTGAAAAAAGGAGAAGACATGTGGCAACTGCCAACCAACTGCAGCCTGGCAAGAGTGAAATATTTCTCCAGGACCTTGCCAGCAAAACATGGAGATGCCAGGCTGGCAGCTGGTGGTTGAATTCCCTCCGGATGGCATGGGTCTATTGGCCAAATGAGCAGGTCTTATCTGAGTCATGTAGAACCCGCAGCCTTTAAAAAATAGTTTTTAAAAAATACTATTGTCTTCATTTATTACGGCACAATCCGGTCTAACATTAGACTGGTGGAGCAACTGCTAAGGCGGGTCTAGGGTGTCGCAAACGTGCCATAACTTAAGGCACATTTGCGGCACCCAGAGAGTAAGCAGCACCGGCAGAGCGGCTTGTGCCGCTTCTCCAGCACTGCAGAATGAAGCAGCGCCATGGCAGAGAGATAAGGCCCCACTGGGCAACAGAGGAGTTGGGGAGGGCGGAACAGGGGCGTTCCAGGAGGGGGGGACTGGAGAATTGGTCCAGGGAAGAGGGATAGGATAGGCAGAGATAACGGGACATACATTTGTATTTTTACCCCCAGTAATATGCCAGCCGCCCCAATGGCTCTCCTCGAATGCACGCCAGCAATTTTGCTGGTGTACATTCGAGAGGTCCATGTAAGGCCCAACAGGCCCGCGAAGGGGGATAAGTTATGGCGGAGGTTTCCTCTACTAATCCCTCTGCTTTCCCAGGCTGTTGGTCCTTACATGGGCCTCTTGAATGTACACCAGCAAAATTACAGGCGTGCATTTGAGGACACCCATAAGGGCGGCTGGCGCGAGCCGCACGAATGCGAACAAGCGGCCCGGGAGCCCTTCGGGGCTTCCAGGCCAAGTCACACACATGCAAACAAGCGGCCCGGGATCCCTTCAGAACGAAGGGTTTCCAGGCCGAGCCGCACGCATACGCGGCTGAGCCTGAAAACCCTTCGTTCTGAAGGGCTCCCGGGCCGCTTGTGCGTGGCAATCCGGGAGATAAATGGCGGTGGCCATGTTTTTTATATAGCGGCGGCCATTTTTTAAAACAATTATTTTTTTCTGTCACGGCTGTGGGGGGCCTCCCAGGACCCTGCCCGTGATGAACCCCCAATACCAGGACTGGTACGGCCGGACCGGGACGTCTGGTAAGTCTAGCTTTAGGTGTCAGGAGGGACTGGCCCTGCTTCCTCAGTACTAGAACAACAATAGGTCATCAAAACGGCTGCTTCTGGGGCTTGACATCTTTACAATCAGCCAGCACCCGAGTCTTTCTACAACTCCTTCTGTCTTCTCCCCTCGGAATAGAAGTGTTTGGACCCTAGGGACTATGTCATCAATTGTCAGGGACCAGAATACTATATTCTCTATACCCTCATCATGGAGACCTATTCTAAAGTTATCTCTTTTCTGTACACCGGCAGGCACGGGAAAGGCCTTGCAGGACCAGGGCCTTCGAGCAAGTCAGTCAGAGCCAGAGGCGTAGGAAAGGCGGAGTGACCGGAGCAGTGGCTCCGGGCGGCTCTGCGGCTTGGCCGGCACTTCGGGGAGCACGCGTGCGCCCGGTGACGCAGTGGCTCCGCGGCTCGGGCGGCATTCCGCTGGAGCGCCCATCCGGTGACGTGGGCGGGCGCTCGAGGCCTTCTCCCCCAGCCTCAGAGCCGGAGAAAGCCCTGGAGCGTCCGTTAAACGTTCTGCGCATGTGCAGAAAAAAAGGATAAATAGCGCAGCGCCGCAGTCGGCCGCCTTCAGAAAGTCCTGGCCGCCGGTCGTGGCGGACGCTCCAGGGCTTTCTCCGGCTCCGAGGCCGGGGGAGAAGGCCTCGAGCACCCGCCCACCTGCCCGCCCGCATCACCGGGTGGGCGCGCAGGTAGGCCGGGTCGCCGCCCCCCCAGCGGCGGCACCGCGGCACCGCAGAGGTGCTCCAGGCAGCCTCAGCTGCTGGGATGCCTCTGGTCAGAGCTGATGCCTTGCAGGATCAGGGCCTTCAAGGGAGGAGGTAAGGGACAAGAGGATCCCTTGCAGGATCATGCACTTGAAGCACCAAGGGTGAGACATGGGAGGGGCTTCCAGTATATAACTACTCATCCCAGGCTGATGAGGAGGCTCAGTGTAAGGCAAGCAGCAGTCGGGCTGTGCAGACCGGTGTCCTGCCTGTGACCCAACCCCAAACTAGAGGAGGCTGGGGAGGGTGCTGTAAACCCCCTTTCCACATCTGAGGCTTTGGGGAGGATGCATCTTGCGGGGGGCGCTGGTAGAAGGGTACCCACCCCAGCGGAGTGGACAATTTCATACTTGATGCGGTCAAAATAAAAACAAATCAAGAGATTTCACAGATTTAATTGTTACGGGCATCTCAGCCATGTAAAAAACAGACTTGAATAAAAATGGCTGAGATGCCCGTAACAATTAAATCTGTGAAATTGATGGCTGGCCATGAAAGCTTTCGTGCAAAAAATAAATCAATCAAGAGATACTAATGAACCTTTCTGATAATAGCACCAGCATATTCAGAAGCATTCCAGCTGGCGTTTCCCCCCATTTTACATATAAGAATCTCTACTAGAAAATGGGTGAACTGAAGCCATCGCCATACCTTCTGCTAAATAGTTCTTACAGATTTGGACAATTTAATGGACTCTGTTCCTTGGTTTTAACTGTTCGTTTGTTTTTTGACACCATCTATTCTAACACCAAGCCAATATTTAACTAAGTGGAAAATTACAATGAACTGTAGTTCACTCCTAAATTACCATAATGGCTACAGCTTTCTTTGGACTGGGCTGGCTCCCTTCCCTTTGACTGGAGTCCATGCTAGGCTGACATGGCAGAAGCCCGGGAAGCAATGGGGGACGAAACAGGGCCGGGCTTGGGCTGCCTTCCTGTGTTCATAGCCAGTAGTAAAGGAGGTGGGTTTTGCTGGCAGCAGAAAGCGGTCTCTTAGTTATCCTCGTGTATCTCAGCACTTAATTGGAAAAAAGGCACATACCTTTCAGTGTAATAGACTGTGTCGTGTGTCTTTGAAAGTATTACTTCCTCTTGCTGGAGGAGTGCAGGATCCACTTTAAATGTGATGCTGCAGGATTTCTCTCTCTCTCTCTCTCTCTCTCTCTCTCTCTCTCTCTCACACACACACACACACACACACACACACACACACACACACACGTTCCTGATGTACAGCATCACATTTGAACCAGATCACAAAGAAATCCAATTGACGGGTTTAAAAACCATGCTAGGGCTAAAAATTAATGTTCTTTATGTTAAAAAAATAGTAAAAACACATTTAAAAGCACATCACTAAATGTGTTTTTAAACATTTACTTTTTTTTAACATAAAGGACATTAATTTTTAGCCCTAGCATGACTTCTGAACCCGTCAATTGGACTTCTTTGTGTATTGTAGCGGGCCATGAAAGTTTTTGTCTGAACCAGATCGTTGGTATGTAGGTGTGCTATGTTAGCACTTCAGGAGACCATGGCCTACGCATACACCATGCTGGCATCCTAACACCGTGACACCAGCTATCCAGTTCCAATGTGACACTGACCACATGGAAACCCACGTGAGTTCAATTTTTTACACACACAGCATCATGCAGAAACCAAGTCCAGTTCAACAAAAGGAACCTGTAGCTGTGTGGTCTGTTGAACTGCGACTTCTGAATGAATTTAGGCTCCTCACAAGTGTTGGTAACATAATGGATTGATTTACAGTATATATAAATCCTTGACAGAGCTTCTTACACAGGACTGCGCAGGACTTGTCCTGGTCTACAGGTGTCCCTGGACTCTGGAGGGAGGTGTTTGGGCTATAATTAAGCAGACAATGCACGGTTAATTCACTGTATCTGAATACAGTGCAGTGGTCTGGTTCAGATGCAACTCTAAACCATGATCTAGAACTCTGAACAAGCTCTGGAGAGCCACAGGTTCATGCCTCTCTCCCTCCCCTCATCTCTCACATCCCAGGAAGGGGGGGAGAGAACGAATTCACAGCATTATAATAGTTAAAAATGTCAGGGTTTTCTGACCGTTTATTAAAAGAATAAAACCACAGGTGAGTTGCGTCTTCTTCCGACGTTTCATTGGCGAGTATCCCCAACATTTTCCAAGTATCAGAAAAGCATCACAGCACTATGTTCCATGAGGACTTGTACAACTGTGAATTGTTATAACCCTGGTTTATTAAAACCAGGGTGGTTTGCTACTCCCCTTCATGAACAAACAAGATTTAGAACAAACCAAGCAGATTTTTCATAGTGCTCTTCTCATGCACAAAATAGAAGTGGGGAGAAGTACATGAGCCCACAGGTAACTATGATTTAGCGTTATATCTGAACTTGACCAGTTGCAGTGGCCATTTTGTCTTGGCTCCCAAATAAATAATTTCAGCCTAAACTAGTCCTGTATTGAATCACTCGCTTGGTCATCATTGATGATCTGTCCTTGAATGTTGTGCGAATGGCTACTGCTGCTGCTACAGCAGAACCTGCAGTGTGGTTAGCATTCCCTTTTCCTTAATATACCAGGAAGTGACTCTATCAAAACTCGAGTCCTCCTCCACTGCTGTAGTAGCTAGAGTTGGAGTGTGGACAAAGGGAACAGTGAGATAAGTGGACTATGCCTCAAAGCTTCCTACATGGAAGAGAACTAGTCAGAGTATGCTCATATACTTACTATAAGGCCGATGTCCATTTCTGAAACATGCTATAAGTTAAAACCATTGCTGTGTTTTTATTTTTCCTGTGACAAATCGCATTTTAATTTCCCCTCATCTGAGTTATGTAGTCTTTGTTGAATATTATCAATTGAACTCATCAACTTCTTGAGTCTAAGCAGTGTCTCAAAAGGTTGGACCCCAGTAGTATGCTCCTTTCTGCTATCGTAATTGTTTGGTTTGTACAATAAGATCCAAAACACAAGAGCAGCGGGTAAAACAGATGTGGGTGTGACCCTGAGAAAAACACGCAGAGAAATAGCAAAGGGTTTCCAACATCTTTGAGTCAGAAGCATTGACCCTGCTAGAGACTCTCATGAAAGCAGAAGCCAAACGCAGCAAGTGGGAAAAGCTCGTCTCTTCTGTAAAGGTTCTGACATAATAAAGCTGTTCTAAAGAAAGCACCTTAAAAGCACTTACAGAATATGTTCAGGCTCAGACTTTTGCAAGTTTCTACAACAAGGAGATTCCCAAGTACTGGGAAAGGCAACAAGACTTTCTCTGTAAGTGCTACAGACTGTGTGTGTAGATGGAATACTGAGTTCTCTAGACTAAATGAAGAACTGCAGTCTAGTCTTCTCACTTGCCATATTTTGCTTGGTTTCAGACAAATAGGATAGGGGGCCCTGTTTCACACACATGGAACCTCCACTCATTCACTGCCCAAACTTATTTATCCTTCCCCCCCCCCACCAGTGCAGTCGTGCCAAAAACAATTGTGCTGTATCCAGTGGGGGGAGGCTTTGGAAAAGGGGAATTATTTCCCCTTACCCTTCCATAAGCTTTCCATTCTGCAATGGGTCTCCTCGGACCTGCACCAGCTTTGTAGCTGGCATGTCCAAAAAAGGGGCGAGGAGGCTACTAAAAGAGGTGATAGGATCCGATGCACGCCATCACCACTGGATCCACCCCCTCCTGCAACCTCCCTACACCTGTTCCTGCCCGCCCAGTTTCACCCGCTCCTTGCCTGCCCACCCACCCACACTCCAATGCTGCCTTACCTGGTCTGGCAGGCACGGTGGGAACCAGCAAACGGATGCAGAGCGCTGCCACCTCTTGCGACAGCGCTACCAAAATGGCCACTGACAGAGCACTATGTTCTCCCTCGGCACCATTTTATGACAATGGAAGCCTCTTCCTCTGTCCTAAATCCCTCCCTCTGACAGCACAATCCTGGATAGGATTGGGCTGTCACTCACACCAGGAGTTTTCAGTCCCTGCTACCACCACAGCTACTCATGCCTCCTGAAAACCAGATTCCAAAGCTGGGCGGCCTTTGAGAAAAGCCAAAGGAGCTGCAGATGGAGGTGAATATCAAGAGCTCCTGAGCATGCAACCAAGAGCATGAATGCATACATGGGCATCTTTAGAGCCAAGCTACAGAGTTTGGGATCATGATAATTTCTGAACATCCAGTTTTAGCCACTGTAGGAGGAGAACATGGGAAACAATCACCTTGTATCCAGAAAACCGTGTGTGTGAAGAAGTAGCATAGTCTTTATGTATGCATAATAGCTGCTAGTATGTATTATTGAATTTGTACCTTTTTGAAGCATACTCTTCATCTGTCCATATTTGGCTGGTAAATGACTAGTTTTCTTACTACGATACTGACTCTAACAACTCTGGTGGAACTTGAGGTTGGTGCAAGCACCAGGTTGCCGGGGCCCATGGGGTCAGCACGGTGCCCTCTGTGCCCACCACCGATGGTGCATCTGATACTACCACTGTCAGTGGTACTGAGGTTCAGGAGTCAACCTGGCCAAGTGAGCCCTCAGCCAGTGCCTGACCTGGCTGATCTTCACCACCACCCTTGAGATAGGCCATAGCTCAGTGGCAAAGTACATGCTTTGCATGCAGAAGGACCCGAAAGGAAAGTTCAACCACTTTCCCAACCCACCCTGGAGATGCCGGACCTCAACTGGAAACCCTGGATAGCTGCTGCCACTCAGTGTGGACTGTACTGAGCTAGATGAACTAATGGTCAGAGACAGTACAAGGCAGCATCATATCTTCATTTACTAGGTCAGTTCTGAAATCCCACCTCGTTCCAAGGAACTGTTTTTTCACTTCTAAGTGCATTTGTTTTCACTCCACAAATACCTCCTAACTAGGGGCTACTTCATATACAAAGAGGTTTGTATGCCGACTAAAACTCTCATGTGGGGAATTACAGATTTTGTGCATGTGTCATGATATCTGTGATGAATTTTCATGTCTGTTCTAACAAAAGTATATGTAGAATGAACCCCTATATAAGTGTTTGGGTCACATAAAATAATGTGAGGGGTTCTTAACCTGTGGGGCCGGCGCTCCTAGGGGGTGTATGAAGGGGGTCCAGGAGGAGGTGCATGAGGTACTCCAAGAATAAAGAAAAATACTTGCTTTGCTACACTTTGAGTTTTTGTTTTTTTGATTAGACAAAGACAATTTTTAAAAAATTGAATTTGGTTTGAATTTGGTTTGAATATTATGGGCCAAAGGCCCATAATATATTTTTATATATTAATATGTATGTAATAATATATACCAGCGTTTCCCAAACTGTGGGTCAGGGCCCACTGGTGGATGTGACCTGATTTCTGGTGGGTCGCAAGCAGAGCCTCCAATTAAAACATGAATGTTTTTTTGTAAATAAATAAATAAAATATTGATAGAATTAAAAAATCCCATATTTCAGGTTCTCAGATTGATTTATTAAAACAATTCAAACAGTTAAAAAACCATTTAAAAAGTTCAATCATTTACGTTTCGCCAGCCTTACTGCTGGCTTCTTCAGAAGGTATTACTTGTACGGAGCCCTGTAGTAAGTCGTCTTGTTTTAATAAACCGATCTGAGAACCTGGAATATGGGAATTTTAAATTCTGTCATACTTGCCGATCGTGGAAGCTTGAAAATGTTTGTCAAATAAAATATTATTTCTTTCTAGATCTCTTTTTTTAAAGTCTCGTAAAGCTAGGTGGGTGTCGTTTTAAAAAGTGTGTCCCGGCGGTAAAACATTTGGGAACCACTGTATTATATCATATTAAAATAACAATATTATATATTGAATATGTTGATATAAACATAATATTGTTTTTGGCTTTTGTCATTATTTACAAATACTAACTTGCTAAACAGCCGGCAATTCGTGTGTGTAAGTGTGAGTGTGAGAATCTAGATTTTCAATATTGCTTGGCCTCCAGCCAAAGACTTGGAATCAGTTGGATACTAGGCATAATATGTATCTCAATTTATCAAAAACTGCTCCATAAATTAACCTTCTGATTGAGAGGAAAACAGCAGCTGTCTTCTCATTGATTTCTTGCCGGAGTTTTTTGATGTCTTCAAATTCTATGATGTAAACATTTTTTTTTCTGTGATTGAAGTTTCATTTTTTTGAAGTTCCACTTTTTTGCTGTATATGTTCAATGCATTTTCAAGGAAGCAGCAAATAAAAATAATTGAAATAAAAGACAAAAAATGGGTGGGTGGATCATGAGCAGTTTGAAATTCTCCGGAGGGGTTATGAGGCACAACTGGTGAAGAACCTCTGTTCTAATATGTAGAGAAATTGGGCATGCAAGAAACAGCCCTAGGGCAACCTCACAGAAGCTACACAACACCCAGATCTCTACTGCCCCCTTTGCTTCCTTTTTCCACTCCAATGTTCATATCTTCTGGACTCCTACACTCTATGCCTGGGGCAGCAAATTCAACTGTACTCCTCCTTTCAATCCCTTTCCAAATGAACTTCCCAAACCTGTTTGCTAGCACTTTGTCCTGAATGCTGAAGACTAAAGGCATACACACAGGCATGTAAATTGGATTAATAGTCATTCCCTTGAAACCTTAGGGCAGGGGTGGGGAACCTCTGGCCCGCGGGCCGTTTAAAGCCCCCCGAGGCCATCCGGTCTGGCCCGCCGAGAGATTGCCAGGAGGCCGCCCAAGCGGCCGCCAGAGGCTCCGCGCTCACCTGCCGCTGGCTCCATGCGTCACCCCCGAAGGCCAGGAGAGGAGCTCGGCGCCTCCTCCTTGGCCGCTGGCTCAGCCCCTTCCTACCAGGCCCTCGTCGGCGATTTCGCACATGCGTACAACGCTGATGAGGGCATGAGCTTGCCCTCTTGCCCTCATCGGCGTCGTAGGCATGTGTGAAATCGCCAACGAGGGCCTGCTCAGAAGGGGCCGAGCCAGCGGCCTCGGAGGAGGCGCAGAGGCCCTCTCCCGGCTTCCGGGGGTGACGCGCGGAGCCAGCCTCGGACAGTGAGTGTGGAGCCTCCTGAGACCGGGGTGGTTTTTTCGCAAAAAATTAATTAATTAATTGATGTGGCTGGCCTTATGGCCGGCCCGCAAACAAATTTGTATATATTAAAATGGCCCTTGAGAGGAAAAAGGTTCCCCACTCCTGCCTTAGGGCCACACTACATTCAACATTAAAAACGCAATTTCCTTGTGTGCATTTTTGTTCGTTTTAAAATAGCTGCAGCAGTGGGCATGATCAGCAGTGGCAGCGCAACCCAGAATGCCACCCAATGCCACCTCAGGTCCGCTGCCTCTGCGTAATTAAAAAACATGCAGCCACTTACTGTGCTCCTCGCACAGTTTTTGCATTTGCGGAAGTGCAGGACTTCCACATACCCTTTAAATGGACTGTGCAAATGAAGGCGCTCCTTGTTCACACTGTCTTTACTGTAATCAAACTGAAAGTCCTGCACTTCCTTGTTTGATGAAAGCACGTCTGGGGGCAAGGTAAGGAGGTGGGTGATCCACTTTCTGTTTGCTTTTAGAGGGCAGAAAGCAAATCCATGCAGGTCGCAACTGTGGCAGGATGGAGGGACGCAGTGGCAGCCTCAGGGTGAAGGGCAACCTGAATCTGCCCCTGATGTAACCCACATCACCTTGCCTAACAAATGGACCGTCCCTGTTGATCAGTATGACAGCCAAGAAGCATGGAGATTAGGCCTGATGTGGCCCCATGAAAATCAACTCCCATGCTACTGTTTGCTTCAGGAAGGGAGCTGCTATTGGAGCTGCTCTATATATAAGAACACGTACAATTTGACCATCTGGTTACTGATCCATCCTCTGGGCTTAGGGCCTAGATCTGCTCAGGCCAGTGAGGAAGTTGTAAAAGCAAAGTGTTTCCTCCAGTCCTCTCACATGGCCTTCTCAACCTGCAGCCTTCTGGGCTTGCCTCTTAAAAGAAGTAGGACACAAACGGGAGAAGGCTGGAGACAAGTCCTCGGCTTTTCAGCTTGCTCCCTTGGCTTTTAGGCTCTCCTGAAAGCTGCTTGCACTGGAAATTCTGAAAAGAGGATAAAATCCTGAAAGTTAAGGTGAAGCCATGAGGCCAGGCAACCTGAGGTGTATAGAAGAAGTTCTCTAAATGTATTTCAGAAGCCATAAAAGTACAGCAAGAGGCGGAGGTGTTTTCTAGGGTTACCAAAAACTCCAGGATTAACCTGAAATCTCCAGGAGTCCACATTAATTTCCAAGTGGAAACTAATGAAAACCATCCTGGAGAATGGAGATTTTAACAGGGCCTCCAGGAATTTCCTAGCATTACATCATGTTGTTGGGAGAAAAAAAAAATCTTCAGGAAGGAATAGCTTCAAATCAGAGTTGGCAACTTTAGGTGTTTGTGCTTTTACCATTCCAGAAGCAAAAAGGTTGCATCTCTCCGTTCTCTGCTTCTCTCTGAAGGGAGGCTGTGTGGGAACTGTGTTGAGAGACTAAAAGCCAGCACTCAAGGCAAACTGAAGTTTAGGAACGTTCGATTCACAAAAACAAAACACAAGGAACATTCTCCCACCTAATCCCACCTCAAAAATAAAATTCTCAAGCAGGAGAGAAAAACAAAAAGGAAAGCCAGGGTGAAAGCAGCTAACTGGCTAATCCCCTGCATGCCGTCAGGATGGGAAAGCGGTTTAGGTAGGCCTGTGAGAGGCAAATCCAAGGGATTTCAAGCCAGAGTTTAACACCTACTCACTAGGAACTCTGCGACTACCAAGTCCTCTTAACCTGTTTTCCTACAAAGTTCTGGAAAATCAAATCAAATAATCATCAAAATAAAAAAAGGGAAAATAATTGCTCTTTCGTTATTTATTTTTCTCCACAAAAAAAACCCCACAAAATGAATCTATGGCAAACCACTACTTATGGGTTTTCTCTTTCTGTAAGTATTTTAAATGAAACCTGTACTTAATATACTACAAAAGCCTAGGGATTATTCTAACTGAAGAAAACAGCTATTTTATTCAATCCTTTTGATTTAAAATCCTCCTGACGTCAATTGCTGAAATTTTTACTTCAGTATAGCTGGCTGAGATGAACACATGTATCTCCCAAAAGCATTTATCTCACCAGTGGCAAAAGCTACATGCAGGGATGGAAATATTTGCTCGACTTCATTTATGTGTCAAAATAGAATCAAAGGGCCTTTTTCCAGGCGTTTTGGTTTCTTAATTTGTGGAGCAGAGGGGAAGCAGAAAGACTGCACAACCATTGGTAAATCTACTCGCACAATGTTCCTCAGCTACAAGTGCTTCCATTATGAGGGGAAATGTTTGTGCTCAAACCACTGGCCCAAGTTTCTAAAAAAACTAATATTCTTGCTGCAACACGCTAGACTTTTTCAATTTCCATTAATTGCTTGCACTTTATTCTGTTGTATTTGTTTCTTGTCAATGTACATCATTTTGTATCACCATATGGTGAGAAAATTGGGACACGCGGCTTTAGAATACCGGTAAGTAAAAACAACATCTATATATAATTTGCTATGGGGAGGGTAGTTTTACAAGTGTGATGGGCATCTCTTGAACGGAGTCCATGACATCACCAATGCGACACACATCACAAGTCAGTCGACTACCTACTGAGGACATTTCAATGCCTCACCATTATAAACTGTATGCTTTGTCTTTTTAAGGACTGAGCTCATCTTCTTCAGCATTTGCGCACAAAGCCAGACTACATGTTACACCTGTCACCAAGATCAGCATCCTCGTGGTTAGCGCTTTTCTTCCCTTCATGATGTTTAGGACTATTTACTATGTTATCTGAGGAAAGGAGTCGTAACTTTATTCTGAAGACTTTTATATTGCTCTTCATAAAAATTTATAGGCAGTGTACATAAAACCATGTAACAGGATCCAATAACACAAACAAATCAAACCAACAACAGGCTCAATAAACAGGAACAGAATCAGCAAACAGAATAAGAGCAAGCAAGATCAAAAAGCAAAGGTCCTCTGAAAAACAACAGCCTTCAGTTGCCTCCAAATGAACTTCAGGGGAGGAGGCTGTCTCTTGGGAGAGAATTCCATGGTATCAGGGCTGTCATATCATAGAGAAGGCCCTGCCACAAGCTGTCTTGTGGGCCTCTTGGGAGGTGGGAAGGTGGAATAGAAACCTTTAGTAAATAAATAAAACCGAAGCAAAATTTCTCAGAAGAACTGAAATACTGTGTAGGGGTGGTGCTCATATGGGAAGAGACATTGCTTGAGATAATCAGAATCAAATCTGTTCAGGGCTTTAAACATCAAACACAGCCTGGAATCAAATTGGCAGCCAACAATGCAGCTGTCTCAAGATAGGAGAAATATGGGGAGGCCAGTCGGCAGGTGGGACGCCATATTCTATGCTTGTTGAAGCTTCTGAATAGTTTTCAAAAGGGCAGCTCCACATAGAGCATCTTTCAGTAGTCCAATGATCTGCAAGTCACCCAAATATGTGTAACAGTGACCAAGTCTCTACCACAGTTGCCACCAGGAAATCCAAAAGTAACGCTGGATCCAGTGCTGAAGCGAAGAAAACAGGACTCCTTCCCACGTGCAAAAGCTACACCTCCTAATTTCACTAGCCACATCTCCCTCTTTTTCTTGGGAGAAGAGGGATAGGCAAAGGGAGAGCCAGAATTTCAAGGCTTCACTTCCCGTTTATATAGCTGTGGAAGGGAAACCTCTTGGACTCAACACTCAGAACCAGCGGCTTCCCTCAGAAGCAACCATCATATGTCCCCCAATCCCTGGGGCTTAACTTTCAGGGCTAAGTGTTATTGAGATAATCTCTGTGAGGCATTTTCAACTCTTGCAATGCACTATAATAAAATACACAATACTGTAGTTTTATTATTCATACATATTTGTAGCATACCCAATGACTATTTCCCCAGCACGTGAAGTATAAGAAAGAGAACTGTTCAAAGATTTTCTGTCCTGTGAAACCTTCCCCTTCTCACAGAGAAAAGTTACACATCATATCACGTTCATGCTGCCAAACTCCTCCTTATATACACTTGAAAGGTTCAGAGGGCATGCATTCTTTAAAACAGGGGTGGGGAACGTATTTGCAGTGGGGGGCCATTTTCCCATAGGGAAAATATTCTGCGGGCCGGTCGTCGGGCCGGTCGGATTCCCCCCCCCCGCAAATTTGACCCCCCCCCGCAAATTTACCTCCCACCCAACCGCTCGCTCGCCCTCCCTCCCTCCCACCCACCGCTCTCTCTCCCTCCCTCCCTCCCACCCACCGCTCGCTTGGTCCTTTTAAAAGCGGCCTTCCTGGACCTGCGCACAGCGCCGCTGAAGCCGAGATTGCCGAGAGGGCAATCTCGGCTTCAGCGGCACTGTGCGCAGGTCCAGGAAGGCAGGTCCAGGAAAGCGGCGGCGGCAGAGCCTCCGGATCGTCCCGCGGGCCGGATGTTCCCCACGCCTGCTTTAAAACATGTTTGTTCTGACACAATGAAACTAAATCTCTCAGGTTTTCTATGTGGCACTGGTCCAGTTCAGATGATAGTCTAGACCAGACCCTATAACTCCCTTTCTTCCCTCTCCCCTCTCCCAAAACCACCTAGTGGCTCCTTATTGCCACAGAATACCCCAACTTTTAATATCTGGAGTTCAAAATGAGGATTGAGAAGATGACACTTCTCATTCATCTCATGATGAATGAGATTGCTTTTTAATGGTGTGGTGTAGTGGTTAGAGTACAGTATTGAACTAGGACCGGGTCCAAATTCTCACTCAGTCAAGAAGCTCACTGGGCTGCATTTGGCCAGCTGCAATCTCTCAGCATGACCTACCGTTTCCCCTAAAATAAGACCTCCCCCGAAAGTAAGACCTATTGTCATTTTTGCATGATTTTTGCTGGCACTCGTCAATATAAGTCCTCCCCGAAAGTAAGACCTAGCTAGGATCATCAGCCAGATGGATGCGACCCCTCCCGGAACCCCACACGACCCCCCCCCCCGGGCACTTACTTTGACCGACTAAAGCTTCATTCTTTCCTGAGGGTGCAAATCACGTCATCTCCATAGTGGAGAACTCAAGTGCAGCCTCCTTGCAGGCCTCTCTAGCACATCGTCTCTATGGTGGAGGACTCAAGTGCAGGCCTTGCAGAGCCTTGCACCCTCAGGAAAGAATGAAGTTTTAATCGGTCAAAGTAAGTGTAAGCCACAGGTTGGGAAATAAGACCTCCCTGAAAATAAGACCTACTGCATTTTTTGAGCCAAAATTAATATAAGACACTGTCTTATTTTTGGGGAAACACGGTAGCTCCCAGAGTTGTTCAGAGGGTAAAATGGAAGGGAGGCAGGCTGTCCCAAGCTGCTTGGAGGAGGATAACTATATAAACAACTGCTGAAGCTGTACATTATGAATGAGTCAGACCACCAGGCTATCTAGGTCAGTATACTACACTAACTAGCACCAACTCTCCAAGTTTGGTCTCTGGTTCAATTCCTGTCTACTTCTGCATGCAAAGCATAGGCTCTCTCACTATTAGATATCTCCTCTGTACAGAGTGGCATCAGCTGAAACCAAGTGCATCTTGACGAAGAGATGAGCACATGATGTACAACAAATAAATACTGTAGTAAATTTTAAAAGCAGAGTGTCAAGGGCAAATCAAACATGATGCCAGAGACCCACGATCCGCTCTTACAAGTTTTTTTGTTGTTGTTGTTTAAAACTCTGTAAAGCAGCCGCAGGGGCTCCAATTCTGATCAGTGCAATGGTGTTGGGGAAGAACCAGTTTTCTCCATGTTATTTCCCTGATCTAAATTACCCCCTGAAACTGTTATTAACAGCAAGGAAAAAAAGAGAGATTACCAGGACAATACAGGTGGGCCCCCATATCCACGGATTCGCTATCCACAATTTCAGTTATCCACTGATCGCGGGGGATCCCCCCCCCAGGCTTTTACTTTTTTCCCAGTAAGCTTTGTTTCTTCCTTAAACAAACAGGAGAAGCAGCCTCTGGCTGCTTATTGCAGGCAAGTAGTACAAGACTAAGTCCTAGAGAGGCTCTTCAAGGTTAACAGAAACCTTGCAGAGCCTCTCTAGGACTTAGTCTCGTTCTACTTGCCTGCAATGGAGGCTGCTTCTCTGTTTGTTTTAAGGAAGAAACAAAGCTTGCTGAAAGAAAAAGAAGAGCTGGG
This sequence comes from Plestiodon gilberti rubricaudatus, assembly GCA_026170595.1. Lineage (NCBI taxonomy): Eukaryota > Metazoa > Chordata > Lepidosauria > Squamata > Scincidae > Plestiodon > Plestiodon gilberti. The sequence continues at coordinate 117,569,985 of JANXHW010000005.1, forward strand.
GGGCACGCGCACGCTTCCAAATGTGAGTTGAAGTCATAGTCCTCCTGAGTCCTGCATCACATGCAAGTTGGCCTTTTGTCTGACTGTAAGAGGTGTGGATTTGCACCACCTCCTCACACAATGGTCAGCAGTTATTTGCACAAGAAATTGGCTGCCTCTGAAGCAGGGGCTGTACTGCACGAGAAAGCACTGGGCCTGGTTGTGAAGCTCAGTGGGTGGCCTTTGCAAGTTTCTTCCATTCTCTCCCCCTAACCTACATCATGGCGGTGTTGTGAGGATAAGTGGAATATAAATCCTCTGGCAGGACTTTTTCCTAAGACAAAGAGATTGCACAATGCAGACCTGAGTGTGTAGTTGTTCACTGAATTGGTGGGAGAATCTCATTCTGGAGATTGTTTCTGATGTCTCAATGAGAATCTCATTGTTGGAGATTACACAGCGATGTAAATGGCTAAAACAAAGGCTGCACTTACCGCCACCATTCTTGTAACAGAGATAAGGGAACCGCCAGACATTTCCCAAACCAATGATTTCCCCTGCCACAGACAACACATATTCCAGTTTGTTATTCCAGTGGTCTCGTTCCAAAGTTTGACTCACTGCTTCTTTTTTCTTCTTTTCCCCGGCAGGTTGTGCAGGTATTTCTCCATTGACAACTGCTCCAGGGACTCTGCAATCCATTCCACCTTCAAAAGATCAATGCTACCTTTCTTCCCCCCACTGTTAGGCTTACAACAATACTTGAAGCAAATTCCGAGCTGAAATAGAAGTGAGAGACAAATTCAGGGACACACTCAAAAGTTCACACCACAGTTGCCTTGCTTACAACAGCAGGAGATGTTGATGTTTCTTGTGCACAAGATGTACCCGTAGACTTTTACTGAGGTAGGAGCTATTTACTTTGGATTAGAAGAACACTGTCACAGCTTAATTTTTAAGATATTCATTTCAAAATGTTCTGGTTTCTCACAGAGCATCCTTTCAGCCAGCATTTGATGACATTTTGCAAACCACCAGGTATTTTATTTATTTACTTCCCTTTGCATTTTAATTCATTTCAGTTGTAAAAACAATGCAGTGGAAATACAGCAACCCTGTTTGCTTTTAGAAAAGTGAACTCAGAAACACTGGGTTCAACATACTTGTGACCATGTGTGTGCCTGTATTGACCAACCATCAACTGACCAAGGTCCCTAGGAGCAGCCGTCCTGTACCCCGATTTGCTATCCCCAGCAAATGCTTCTGCAGTGTCTGAACACTGGATGGCCCCAGTGTGGTTTCCCCCTAGACATGTATGCAGGGAATATATGAGAGGGAAACAGGAGCATGCTCACTGGCTATGCTCCCCAACATCAGAACAGATGCTGGCCACATACCTTGTGCACCTAATATTGGATGTCAGTGTGAAGATGACCAACAGATGTACGCCTATATGCAGTTAGCTACATGAAGGACTGTAGCTCAATAGTAGAGAATATGCTTTCATGCAGAATATCCCAGTTTCAATCTGACATCTCCAGGTTGTACTAGGAAAGATCCCTGCCTGAAATCCTGGAAAGACACCACCAGTCAGTACAGAGACAATACTGACCTAGATGGACCCGGTTTAAGGCAGCTTCCTCTGCTCATATATTCCATACATTCAGGAATCTTAGAGCAACCAGTGTTCCTGAATGCATGGAGAAGCTAAGAGTATATAGGACCCAGTCCCTGGGGTACGATCCCTCATGTATTCTCTGCTTACATGGGGTAGAGGAACAGTAAATTTGACAGGAACACAGACAGTAATTTGGACTGTCAGTGTTCCTGTCAAATGCTTAAAAAAAAACCTTGAAAGGATTTTCAAGCATGCAATAGGAATGCTTGACAAGCCCAACTGGTTGAAGCGCAACTCCACCCTTCCTTGCCAGTTCCCTAAACTATTCCAAGCCCCCCCCCCCAATCTTACCTTGGTGAAAACAGGCAGTGGAATAGACTCACTTCCACAAGGGATCTCCTTAGCAGGAAATGGCATATGAAGCATCATTTCTTGCTGGGGATGAGCATATTCTACTGACCATTATTTAGCCTATCTAGCTCAGTATTGTCTACAATGACTGGCAGTGGCTCTCTAGGGTTTCAGGCCAGGATCTATTACAGTCCTACTTGAAGATACAGGTTGATTACCCCTTAGTCGGACATCCAAAATCCAAACTATTCCAAAATCAAGACATTTTTGGGGCTATGACTTTAAAAAAAAAATACTTCTTCCAGCACCTGGCTGGCATAGCGCAAGGCATGGTGGAGCACAAAAATATTAAAAATATTTTTATAACATTACCTTCAGACTAGGTGTATATGAGACAAATGAATTTTATGTTTAGACTTGGGTTCCATCCCCAAGGTATCTCACAACACCACCATGAATATTTATGCAAATATTCCAAAATCCAGACAACATCCCATCCCAAGCAGTCCAGATAAGGGACACTCAACCTGTACTAAGGATTGAACCTGGGACAAAGAAGGTGCTCTTCCACTGAACTATGGCATTCACCAAGGATAATGTAGCTTTATTGTATTGGCAGGGTGTGAACCCCCCATTTTAAGTCAGGCCTAGCTTGAACCCAATTCAAAACAGGGCCAGACTTCTTTCCTCCTCAAAGTCTCGCACCACCATTAAAGTCTCATGTACTTACTCTTTGAAACACTGACTGGTCTGGGTGCCTTGCTGCATGTACACGTAAGCATGCACATTCACACAAATTTATTTTCAAGATTTATACCCCACCTTCTTGCAAACCCTTGAGACACCCAATGAAAATAAAATCATAACATAAGTTGTACAGATGCAGGTTTGTCATCCACCTTATCATTTTTGCTGCAGGTTTTGCTATGCACTGTATTTGTCATTGGCTTCAACCTTTGCTGCAAAAGTACTGTGCTATTGGGAGGGGAAAGACACAAAGTGTTCCAGAATCTCTCTGCCTTTTACTGTTTTGAGCCTGTTTGCATTTATTGTTCCCCAACCTGCTCCTCCTTTAGGGAAATGAGTCAACGCTGCTTGCCTTGCCACACTCAATGAGCAATTTTGTTGCCCTGCCAGTACTGTGCAATATGACGTTTGCCCCACTCCAACACTAGTGCCATCCAACTATGCCATATTCATTGAGGCAAAATGTGAATGGGGATGTGCATCCCCAAATAGTTAGCTAAGCAAAACTGGACTGAGGTGAGGGAAGGCTTTGTCCAGTTGCTTTGTCCATTGGAACAGGTTCCCTCTTCCCTCAACTCCAGCCTTGTCCATTTCTTAGCCTCTGAGAGTGTATATGAAAACATTTCAACAAATGTACATCTTGAGAGGGGAAACTTTTTCATGAAACATTCTCTTAACCCCATCCGCTTTTTGGCACAGCACCACACTGGTGTTACATTGGTGTAGTTACAGCAGTCCTGTAAAGCATGAACTATAAAGCCCTCCGGGGGGGGGGGGGGAGAGAGAGAGACAGCCAGAGCCAATTCATTTATGGCTAATTGCTGCAAACTTTGGCAGAGAGGGCTGCAAATAAAAGTTAATGAAAAACACACAAATTTCCAAATCTTTGTACACAGAGTAATCCAGCAGGAATCTTTAAATGTAGTCAGACCAGTCGTTACATGGCGTCATAGCTTCCAGAGTGAAAAGGATGCTGGCCACATACCTTGTGCACCTAACATGTGAAGGGTGTTATTCTTACATGTGATGGGTGTTCATTCCCAACCTGCCACATCTAGCTTACACTCCACAATTTGTTTCAATGGCACAATTTAGCCAAAGCAAAACCCTTTTAAAACTCATTTCAAATGGGGAAATTATACACCTGCTTAAAATTTATTCCACTGAGCTCATTAGGACTTAACAGAGCTTGCCTTTAACTTGATTGTACCACAAATCTGCCTAAGGTAGAAAACAGGAGAGATAATATTTTTTAAAACTTTCTATCTTGTCACATGGCCCATTAAGTTCCTCTATGTGGCAAGACAAGCCAAAGCCTAATACAATAGCAATACAGTTGTTTTTATTATTATTATAGATATCAATGGTTACTCCAGAATTAACAATTTTAGCCTTAAGATTCCAGGATTAAGCTTTAAAGGCTGCAATCTTATGCATAATTTATCTGGGAGTAAACTCCACTGAAATCAATGGAAATTACTTGTGGGTAGACATGCATAGGATTGCATTGTAAAAGTTGCCATATGATCCTAAAGTTTGTTGATTGAAAAGCCTAGTCTTGATGAGTTCACTGGGACTTCTTCCCTAGTACATGGGCAGAGAGGATTGCAGACTTGCTCCGCAATCCAGCATATATCGTAGTTAGGGCTGCTTAAATTCCATTGCAGTGAATACAATTTAAAACCGCCTGTTTGCAGCAACCAAAGTAACTGTGGCCTTAATTGGTTGAAGAGTTCAACAATCCTACTCCATTCTGCAAACGGTACCTTTGTTCTGTATTTATGACTGCTGGGCCTTATCTACATCAGATACTTTCAAAGATCACATCTATTTATTTATTTTTCACATTTTTATACCACCCTTCCTCAAAGGAGCTCAGAGTGGTGCCAAATTAGATTCAGTTAGGAAGGTCCAAGATTGGGTCTTCCAACATCATCCTTTTCCCCCCTCAAAAAAAAAAAAAAAGCAGCCACAGGGAGTGGATGTGTATTAAGGCTATGGCACAGGGGGTATTAATGCTTTGTCCCCATGATACAGTCCTACAAAAACTGGTAGGACAATTTAAGAGTCAAGGAATCCACCCTGGGGCAAGGGTTACACTCCCCTGAACTATGGCCCCAAACCAAGTCAGCTTTGTTCCTAGGAATTCCAGCAGCAGGCAGACATTATTTCAGTTCCAAGACAGCAGCACTGTCTGACTGTAGGATTCCTTCATGCCACAATGCTCCTATCCAGCAGCCAGTACAGACAAGACCTTTGGATAAGAGGGGTTTGAACTGTGTTCCAGGGAACTCAAGAAGATCTCTCAGTGAGACTATCAGCCATGGTGGACAATGTTCGCAAAAAGGCAGCTTGGCCAATAATACTACCCATCTTTCCCTACAGCCACAGTATGAGTTGAGTGCATTTTAATGTGCAGTTCAAGTTGGCCAACAGTGAGACCCAACAGGCTTGGCCAGTGCCTCATATATCAACTGAATATGCATCCTTGAACGTGCCCCAGAATCCTCTGCAACAGACTGGAGCTCCAGTGCATACTGTTCATGCTTCCTCAGCACACAGGCATTGTGGGAAGAATGGAAAGTTTAGGAGAAAATGGCCTTTGACCTGTTGATAATGATCATGGCATTGAAAGCAACCTGGCCAGCCACAGGAAACTGCAATGGCACAGAGCATCACAATACACAGTGTAGCATCAACACTCCTGGCACATGGAGGTCCCAGGTCATTTCTCAGCTAGTTGTCACACAGAACGTAGACTGAAAACAAACCTCCACCAAAGGGTCTGACTGGCAAGCGTGTCAATCTCCGTAAAATGAAAAGGAAGTGGAACTGTTCTCATCAGCAGGGAACAAGGCTGCTGGAAATAATTTTACTATGAAGAGGCTGAGTTTCTATTCCACACAGAAGGAGGTAATAGGCTTGCTTTAGATGTTGAAGCTATTAAACAACTGCTCTCCCCCTCACTGCATTGGGGGAAGGAAAAAAAAGCATGTGTGGATTTTTGTATACAGTGGGAGGCAGGAACCAGGTGGATTTGTATGCAGGACCAAGTGAATGGGTCCATCAATAACAATTACCCAGCAGGGCACACAGGACCAACCTACGCATTACAGTAAGCACATGTGTAATGTTGGTCAGCTTCACTGTGTATTAAATAACCACAGAAAACAGGGCACTCGCTCTTTCACCATGGTCCCAATCTGAATTGGGACCGACCCACCCACCCCCACAGCCATTTCCCTTAGAAAAGTTCTAATTAGCACCAAAAGAGACAGTTCAATAAGATGACAGGGGACAGAGGGCTGCAAGGTAAATAGGGCTACTTACCCAATTAGGTGAATTGTACACCAAAATAATTTAGATAGCATAATAAAAAGCAGAGATATCACCATGCCAACAAAAGTTCGTATATTCAGGGCGATGGTGTTCCCAGTAGCAATGTATGGTTGCGAGAGTTGGACCATAAGGAAGGCTGAGCGCCGAAGAATAGATGCTTTTGAACTGTGGTGCTGGAGAAGACTCCTGAGAGTCCCTTGGACTGCTAGGAGATCAAATCAGTCAATCCTAAATGAAATCAACCCTGACTGTTCCCTGGAAGGACAGGTACTGAGGCTGAAGCTCAAATATTTTGGCCACCTAATGCGAAGAGAGGACTCTCTGGAGAAGACTCTGATGCTGGGAAAGATTGAAGGCAAAAGGAGAAGGGGAAGGCAAAGGATGAGATGGTTAGACAGCATCACCGATGCAACAAACATGAATATGAGCGAACTCAGGAAGATAGTGGAGGACAGGAAGGCCTGGCGGGATATGGTTCATGGGATCACGAAGGGTTGGACACGACTTAACAACAACAACAACAACACACCAAAATAAGGCCAAATTGTGAACTTGGAAAATCCTAATTCTGTAAACAGCCTATATTTGACAAATGATGCTTATTTGCAAATAGCTTCTTGAGCATGTTCTCTTTCTGCCTTGGAAGCCTCAAGAGGGCAGGAGGGGTGGAGACCGAGTAGAGATCTTTAGACAGAGGCTAGCTAGTAAAGAGTAACCAAGCTTGGGGCAGACCATTCACTCAAAACTCATGCCTTGACTGCTGGCAGCTCTGACCAGCCTTTATGTGGCTTCTGAAATTTTTACTGAATTTCATTTTTCCCCTCTAGACCAGAAAACGTGTGGAGTTTTAAAAAGTGAACGGACATTTCATTTAACTCAGAATCCTGACAGAAGAGCTGTCCTTTTATTAGGCACAACATCCGATAGGAGATAACAAGGGTGTGGTGGAGTGGTAAGGACAGGGCCTGGTCAGAAAATCAGTTATCTACTAAAAAGACAAGCTCAGGCTTACATTGCATTACCTGGATAGACATAAGTCCTGCTGGATCAGGCCAAAGGCCCATCTAGTCCAGCTTCTTGTATCTCACAGTAGCCCACCAGATGCCTCAGGGAGCATTCAAGAAAACATGGGACCTGTATCTTGTTGCCACTCCCTTGCATTCAGAGATAGGTTACCTCTAAAACACAGAGGCTGCATATAGTCATCATGGCTTGCAACCTGAGATGGAATTTCCTCCATAAATCTGACCAATCCCCTTTTATAGACATCTAGGCCAGGTGTCATCACAGCATCCTGCGGCAAGGAGTTCCACAGATTAAATATGCACTGAAACAGACAAAACTGAAAATGTCACTACTGTATTCCTGACGGGCCTGCAACTGCAATCAACAGCAAGGCGCCTGTACCTTTATGATACAAGGAAAGTCAGTGTGATATAGTGGTTAGAATATCTTACCACCACTGGGGAGAGCTGGGGTCAAATCCTCACTTAGCTTACTGGGTGATTTTGGGCCAGTCATAGGGCTGGCAACCCTCCAGATTAGCCTGGAGTCCCCAAGAATCAGTGCTGATCTCCAGGTGAATATGGCAAGCAATCCTGGAGATTTCAACAGGGGTTCCTGGGCTTCATGGCATTATGTCATGTTGCAGCAAAAAAATCTCCAGAAATATCTTCAGCAACCCTAGCCAATCACCATCTCTTCATCTACACTATCCCACAAGATTGTTGCAAGGATAAAGTGGAGGGAGAACCACATATACCACCCTGAGCAACTTGGACAGATTTATATTCTTTTCTATTGAAAGTGGAGCCCAATTTGCTGTTGGTCACTTTAATTCCAAGGGACGGTCAGCCAACTATTGCACATAGGCTCTTAAGGTAACAAGTGAAAACAAAAAACCCTTTTGAGAACCTATGCGAGTGGAGTGTGTTAGTGCTCTTTTGCCGAGTCCACAGTAGCTCCTTGTTTATTTCTGGGTTTCATTCAAAGTGTTAATCATTCTGCTTAGGGCTTTCAAGGTTTGGGGCCCTAGCTATCTCAGGGCTCGCTTGCTTGATCCTACCCACCCATTCAGTGAGACTATGAGGCAGTGGTTTTGCTCCATGTGCCATCAACCTGTGGAGGGTCAGTTGGCAAGCACATAGGAAAAGGCCTCCTCTGCAGTGGCAGCCAGACTCCATCACTCACTTCTCATGAGAGATTTGTGCTGCAACATCTCTCTCTCCCCCCCTCCCCAGCCTTTAGACAGTTTCTGGAGATCTGCTTGGTTGGTTGTACCATCAGGATGAATTGAGGTGGGAGGTTCTCTTGCAACTGGTTTTTGCTGCCTTTCATTCATTCTGTATTTTATTGTTGACTATGCTATAGAAAACTGTGTTTTTAATTATGTTGTAAGTTGCTTTGAGGCTGTATACCAAAACACATATTTTAAAAAATAATTCCAGGGTCTTGGGTTACTGCTGCAAACAAAAAAGTGTGACTTTTTCCATTTTGAAAGCATTTCATTCAGTGCTGTCACAATCAATGGATGTTTCCCCAAAGCATGTGAGGTGTACATTGCCTTTCCTTCCCTCCCCACTTTGCAGGTTCTCTTTAATGCAGTCCAGCTTGCACCCACATTGACAACCATTTCAATGTATGCAAGCCAGGAAGCCAACTTGCTTCACACCACTTCTGTGTTTAAAGCATCTCACAAGAACTGCTCCAGGGAAATGGTGCTGCTATAAACAGAGCATCTGGCAATTGTCCCCTATCAAACCCAAATGCTTTGATTCATTCATTCTCTCACTTCATCACTGACCCCTGTGTGCAGAAAGACAAGATTCCAAGTCTTACCCTCAGAGGACTGTTGCTCAAACCTACTTTGGACATTGAACAGAAAATACATAGCCAGAAGGAACAAGTAACCAAGTTTTTAAAAAAAACAACCCTGAAAGAGTCCAGGAGATGTGCAACTAAACCCTTGCCAAATAAAAACGGTTAAGCAAGATAAAAGACACCTGCAACCTGATGATTACAACAGAGCTGAAGGCAGCAGAGGAGAAAGTACAAAACTAAGTTGTTACCTTAAAGGAATGAGCTGTCAGGGGTCTGGCTGACTTGGATAATGTGAAAGCAGTAGTGAAAGGTGCTGGCTATTTAAAGCATGGAAGAAAACTCATTCTGCAGTAGTGTAATTCTAGACTTTGCCCAACCCACATGACTCCCTCCACACACCCCCACAGCTGTACAATAAAATTACACAATTGTTCTGATGCTCATTACTAAAAAGAGGTTCACTCCTTCTGCCCACACCATTTTTTTCCTTTTTACCTTCTGTGTAGAAATGCATAAATGCAGACAGATGTGTATACTCTTTTCACTGGCTATGCCCATATCTGCCAACTTGGTCTCTCTTTCTGCTTGTTTTCCGCTACCTATTTTACATCTTAGCTCTCCACCCCCAGCCAGTAACCTTGGGAACAGTACTAATGTTAATTTAATGGGGAACAAAAGTGACCGAGAAACTATTTTCCCCTCCTCTCAAAACTCAGGGTTATCTAGGGACCCTGGTATTTGTACAAAATATACCTGTCAGATCCATCCAATAATGGCACTGGGAAGAAAAGATAATATCAGACTTGCCTTACTGCAGTGACTGGAAAAAAAATGGAAGGACCGTCTATGCAGCAGCATAGAAAGAAAAAAGCCACTGGATAACTAAAAGATAATGTAGTTATCAATTCTATGCCCTATGCATTTTCAGAATATTCTAAGCTGTGCAAACACAACTTTAGGCTGGATTGGTTCATGCAGATTAATGTTGAGGAAGAGCAAGTGCTCAACGTCCATAGAGCAAGCGCATACAGCAGTGGCAGGTAGACGAAACTCTTCACGCAGAGTTTTACTTGCTTTTAACAAAACAATAGGGGAGTCCCAAACTCTTGCTGATTTTCCTCAAATCACCCAGAGATAGAGTGGGATCTATTGATAAATCTGAGTGATCTGCAGTGGCAAGAAAAGCAAGTAAAACTTTGTGTAAAGAACCCTACGAACTTATCTGCCATCATTAGCCATGTGCTAATCACTTTCTTCTCAGCTTCACCTTCACAGAGTTCCTCACCCGTTCAATTTGAGTATGAACATAGGTCCTCTCAGAGAACGAATCTGCCGGTCCCCATTGGAACTTGAAGGAAAGGCACTTTTTACATTCTCAGAGTGGTTTTCATCATCATCTCCTTCTTTCTCTGTGTATATGTATAGAGCAGTTCCCCACAGGCTCACTTCCGCTCATGTTGAGGATAGAACTGTTAAATGTGAAATCTCATTTTATTTTTAACATGTTGGACAAAATAGGCCCTGCAGAAATACACTTGGCCCCTTCTAGGCTCTCCCCGCAAACATTTCTTTCCTAATCTAACTACTATGAATTAGTTGCCTTTGGTCTTGAAATTGAACAGGGAACTATACAGATTTCTGATCAAAGTAGACATGACATTAAGCACCTAATTGGAGGTGATCCTCTTAAAATAGCAGCTGCAAGGGTTAATGCAGATGGAGTCTGCAGCACAGGAATAGAATTTCCTTCAAATTCTGCATTACCATTTTCCTGGCAAAAATCACACACATATCCCAACATGACTGTTAAGATGCCATTGCTGCATACGGTATCTTCTGGAGCAGATTCGGGGTTGATTTTTAATGAGAAAGTGGCAGAGAATTAAAGTGTTCATCACCCTACTATTGTATTCCCATGCCAGAGTCCTGAACTGGCTCAGGCCCTCTATGGCTGCTAAGAAAAACCCTAGACAAATGACCGGCTTAATATTATGTCAAGTTTGGCTCTTAAGAGGTATGTTAGAATCCCTGATCTGTAGATATAATTTAGATGGCTCATATGATAAAGTAGGCAATTGCCTCCACCTGCTGAAACACTATTTTGTACCTGGTGCTTGCCCTGGTAGGAGAAAACACATATGCAAATATTCAGCACACACGAGCACACACACACACCCCTGCAAGCCTTGGCCATTTAGCTCCTGGCTAAATGTTTCCTACCTGTAAACTTAAAAATTAGTTTGAAAGTTAATACTTTGGTTGCGTTTGGGATAGACCTATATATTTTAAAATGTGTAAACCTCCATGGACGTCAGACACTGGAAGAGCCTGCCACGTGCAGTATTGGGCTTTCCCTCATTGGAGGTTTTCAAGCAGAGGCTGAACAGCCACCGGTCAGAGGTGCTGCAGAAGTTGCCTGCACTGAGCACAGGGGTGGACTAGATGATCTCCAAGTTCATTTCCAACTCTAATGTTCTAGGATTCGATGGATACCGAGCAGGAAGCAGCATATATTTTGTATTCTGCTAAAAATGTAAAAGTGAGCAGGAGACAGTAGCATGGTTAAGCATGTGCTTTCGTGCAAAAGGTTGCCAGTTCAATTTGCAGCATCTCCAGGAAAAAAAAACACCACCATACCACATAGTAAAGCTGGGATAAGCCCTTGCCCACAACTCTGGAGGGCTGCTACCAGTTAGAGTCAATAGTGCTGGTCTAGATAACAAATTGCATGAGCCAACTTCAAAAATCCAAAACCCTGGACATGGTTCAGCTGGCTTTACTAGTTCAACTATTTCACCACTGAAGAATACCACTATGGACAGCAAATCAGGCTAAGTTAGTGAATGGATGAAAGACATATAATGGTAAACCCTTTCCATTATGGGCATTCTCTCATGTTTTGGCTAGGGGATATCATTTTATGGCCATTATAAATGATGGAGTGGCAAATCCAGGAAGATGACTAGTTGGAATTTTTAGCAAAATTTTAGAACAGAAGTAAGTGCTGTTACGTTTGTTGCTAAGAATTTACTAGTAGGTGACCTACTTAACATTGGTGATAGATGACTATGGAACAGTCCAGTGAATTATGCTGTAACTCTTTCTACTGAAGAGTATACAAGCCTTTACGGCCAGCGGGTGGCGCAGTGGGTTAAACCATTGAACCATGAGCTGTCGATCGAGTAGACACGACTCAAGTCGGACACGACTGTCGGACACGAGACTGTAGGACACAACTGGACTTAATTGTCAGGGGTCACCTTTACCTTTTTATACAAGCCTTTAGTTTCCCTGAAGTGTAATTACAGCTCTGAAGAGTACAGTACAGCAAGTCCTCACTTAAAGTTGTCGATAGGTTCTTCTTGGAAACTGCAACTTTAAGCAAAACGACTTATAATGAAACCAATTTTACCATAGGCTAAATGATAAATGTAAACATTCCCATGGCATTTTTCAATCAACTTTAAAAGAAACAACTTTACATGAGGACTTACTGTACTATGAAACCACAGAAGATACCTGAGTTTACAGCAAAGAAAATGGCAACCAACTATTTTAGATTCAACTGCAACATTTTTTCATGTGTGTCATATACACAGAAGCTATTACACTACTAATGGATCTCCGCCTTCAAACAAGACGTTTTCTGCGACGTTCTGGTGAGCTCCAGTTGAACCAGTGAGTTGACCCACAGCTAGGTCATTTCATGACTCAAGATACAATAGCAGTATCACCACCATTTTCTTTGGTGATGCTGGCTTTGAGAAGAAAAAAAGAGAGGCAGAACAGAATGTGGAAATGGAACGATGGAAAGAGACACAGTTTACATGGCACCCACTTCTAATAGTGTTTTTTTTTTCCCCTTTAAGACTGGGGTGAAACATTAAAACACTGTTTACCAAAGCATCTGTAACAACAAAATTTCCTAACAACTTCTGAGGTCACCTATTTTGATTTATTTTTCCCTTTTAAAAAGGTGCGTCTCAAATCTGGAAAGGCTGTATGAGCTGCCATTGTTTTACAGTAATAATCAGGACACTGATGTGCACATCAAAGCCTAAAGGCAATCCTTCAGTTTGGCTTTCTAATAAGAGGGCAAGATTAAATGGTCCCTTTCAAATGTAGCAGATTTATCAAATATTACCAACTAGCCCAAGCAGAAACATGAGATCAAGAACTGAAATTCCTGAGCTGTTTGAAAACTTTGCAGAGCATATTACACTCACAGAGAACTCTAGAGAACTGTTGGATAAAAATTCTAAATTTAGTTCTCACACACTCCAAGTTATGCCTTATTGTTTAGACAGCCGAGCCACTATCCTGGAGCCAGACTGCATTAAAGAAATTCATTACCTAAACAGTTATAGCCTTCTGCATCTCAAAATCTTCCACATTCTGAGCTCAATATAAAATGATGCAAGTCAACTACATGTATGCAGCTTCATTTGAATAATGGCCAAATCTTATTAAATTGCTGCTCCGGCGGAACACGTGTTTGCGACAGCACAAGGCCTGGCTGCGCCTTCCCACTGGTGGACCAGGTAAGCCCACGTAGCAAGTGGAATGGGGGGGGGGAGAAGAGTGGCAACAGCAACAGGGCAGAATTGGCAGCACCAGTGTGCACCGTATCCAAACCCCCTTCCTAGGCCTGATCTGCTTGCATGGATCAATGTGGACTTGCACCAGCGATACTGCTGGGGCTTACCCTATTGAGACCTCCAGCATGCAGAACTCCCCTGTGGGATGCAGCATAGCCCACATTAGTGCCGCTGTATAGCTGTGCTCTAGTTAAGATTGGGCTTTAAGTCTTAGTTAGCAAGCTTTAAGCATAATCATGCATTTCCTCTTCCACCATCACATTTCACAACACCTAGCAACAGGAGAGGAAGTGGTTGGTACCAAGCCCTACACTGTACGGGGTGAGAACATTTCATATATGTTATCAAATAGCTGTCTATAACCATGAGAACTAGAAACTTAAATGAAATTTATTATCTCAGGAACTGCAATCCTGTATGATAATTCTTCACCCATAGGTGAACTGACTTGAACTCAGTCAAGTCAGTCATGATCACATTTTTGATGGAGAGGTTTTCAACCTTATTGAATAAGATTTCAACTAGTGCTCTTTAAGCTTTTTGGCTGCAACTGAGTAAGCTAAAATGGTTAACTTTGGTATGCGTAAGAGAAATAGATGTGATTTAATTGTGCGTAATATTTACCATTAAAAAGAAATGCAAACATAGGTAAGTAAGTAGTGCTTGATTTTATTTTTAAAATTCTGGCTATACCATTCCACTGTTTACTATTTACTTCTTTAAAATATTTCTAGAAGTTCACCAACAATTGCAAAATAGTGAGCTGCCTATGGAGAGCTGAATTCACCCACTCTCATAAAACACACCATGCACACAGGTGTAAAACTTCTACTCTCTGCAAGAGAACTGCTCACTGGGAAGGCATCCAGCCTGCCATTTATGACAGCATGCTGATGTCCAACTTTTCTTGTGAGTAAAACAGATTGAGTCACAGTGAGGAAAGATGGTGCCTTGCCCTTCCCATCACCACTCTTCGTGCTTCTCCTTTGCAGTATCGCCGACAAGGATTTCTGTGCACAGAGAGGCAGTGCCCTCCACCATTGCTTGGCTGCACTGACCTTTCCAGTTGCACACTTGTCCGTCCCTGCTAGAGGATGCAGTGCACCAGATAAGCAGTGGGATCAAATGTCAGAAGCCAATAAACTTAAATGATCTAGTCTTTGTGAAATTACTACAGTACTAGCAAGATTCTCTTGATCATCAGGAATTGGGCCATGCGACTATAGAGTTGCTTGAGCAGACCAACTTACCAAGGAGATGCCAGAGCACAATTGTGCACTGGCACTCATCTTTGTCACCAGGATTTTCCCTTTATCAACCAATACTTACCGCCTCGCACTACTGAAGATGCCCTACTCAATAAATTTCAAAGTTCCAGAGGCGTAGTCTGCCTCTGCTGGGGGGGGGGGGGTAGGGCGGCTTGGCACCCCCACGTGACGTCGCATGCCCCGCCCCAACCCGAACAAACAAGAATACACACTCATAACCTGAAAAACGGCGGCCTGCCGCCATGAGAACCAACGAGACTGGGTGCAACCTTGCTTGCACAGCCTCTCTAGCACGCACCTAGTCTCGCTGGTCCTCCAGAGCCTGATCTTCCAGAGTCTCACTGGTCCTCTCTAGGCTCTGGAGGACCAGCGAGACTAGGTGCTAGAGAGGCTGTGCAAGGTTGCACCCAGTCTTGCTGGTCTTCATGGCGGCAGGCTGCTCTGCTGCCGTGCCTGGGGGTGCACGCGAAGGAGCTGAAGTGCTGTGCTGCCCTGCCGATTGACGCCCCCGTGCCGCTGAATTGTTCCCCATGGTGCACCCCTGGCTGGGGGTGCACAAAGCTTGCCTTAAGTAAGCCGCCGTTGCCCAGTTCCTGCACCACCAACCCTGTCGCCATCGCTGCCTGGGGGTGCGTTTTCACCACGGTTTCAGTGGCAAAAACGGGGGTGGGTGGGTATTTTCGCCACACCGCTGCCAATTTGCCACCGAATCCGGTGGCAATTTTGCGCACACACACCCGCGCGTGTTGCCCCCTGCACCTGGGGCCCACCGCCCCCTTGCAACGACGCCTCTGCAAAGTTAATTTCTTCTCTGCTACCAATTCAGTATTTCAGTATTTTTAGAGTGTGCTCAAATTTGATGTCCTCTGCACAATTTCAAATAAAAAACATGCAGGTTACATTGTAAAATATTGAAAAGTCAGATTCCCATGTCTCAGCAAACTTACTGTTTTGCTTCCAAGCCTGAAAGTCTGCAAAACTATCTTATCTTCTCCCTTAAATGGTTCTCTACCTACTACAATTTAAGGTACATCTGTTTCAGGATTCAGTGTCATACAGCAACCAGCCAGATGTCTATAGTTGCTCACAAGTAGGGCATGAAGTTTGAGGTCATCCCCAGCATCTGCAACTTAACAGAATATTGCCCTCCCCTGAACCTGCTCCTAGAGGGGCAGGTGGTGATTGGGACCAGAAGCGCTTTTGCACCTCTCCCATCTGGTGTGCCTACTATGCCCCATCCTCAAGAAAGAGGATCTGGCCACAGTTGTCCATGCCTTTGTCCTCTCCTGAACTGTTGCAATATATTCTACATGGGACTGCCGTTGAAGAAGTGCAGAGTGCCACAGCCTGATTGCTGATGGGGGCCGCATTCCTATTCTACAGAAGTTATAGTGGCTTTCAGGTCTAATTCAAGGTACTGATTCTTATCCTTAAAGCCCTTTGCAGTTGGGACCCTGCAATTAAGGACCATCTTCTGCCACATGAAACTATCCACCAATTGAGATACTGCTCCATATGTCCTCACTGAACAAAGTTTAGTTGGCATGCATACAGGACAGGGCCTTTGCTGTGGTGCCCCACCCCCAAATGTGGAATTTCCTGCTGCAGGAGACACCCTCTCATCTGACCTGAGAAGACAGCAAAGATCATCAGATCCATTAGCCGTTATCCTTTACAGCCCAAACATCTGACAGTTGCTGCAATTGATATGGAATTTGTTTCCAGTCTCAGATTTATGTTTTTGGTTGTTTATAATATTTTGATATTAACTTGGGATCAATGTGGTGAAAAGCAGGATAAAAATGGAAATTAGTAGCTCTTATTGTAAATGAATTTGAGGAATAGAGTCATGGATCTATAGAGTGACACACTAAAAAAATTTGCTCTTTGTTTTCTCTATCCCCAGGGTTGGAGATGGCAAACTATCCTTTAAATCCCACCATTGGTTCCCTTGGTCTCTTGTTCCTCACTTTAATCTATGTCTACCACCTCCTCTCTATTTAAGCATACTTCAGATCTTCTCCCGCCTGATGAGTAGCAATCTCTAGAAAATAAACATTTTGATTTTGGCAGGTCAATTATATGGTGAATAAGAAATGAAATCCAATTCAACTTTTTGTTAACAGTGGCGCAGAGATTTCTTACCTAAATACAGGGATCATCCCTCAAGCTCCACGAGCAAAATTCCAAAAACCAAACAATTCCAGTTAGCTTGCTTATGTGTTTCAGCTTTTCTATCCATATCAACATTTGGCATAGGTCTGATCTACAAAGGGTGAAAACATTCAAGCATATGAGGTGTGGGTTATATAGAAAGCTGACCAGAAGGGGAAGCAAGTGTTATGTCCATTTAACAGACCACCGCTAGATTGAATATCTATGAAGAGTTTTCAACTTTTTTTCACATCTAGACGGAAAACCTAATTTTGTTTTTCAAAAGTTGATGACGTTGTCAGCGTTACACTTGCAAGAATAAAAACTGTAGTTGTAATCATCAAGGACATTTGTGCATCTCTGCCAATGGGACTTCAATACAGCACTTTTGTAAAAATGTTTTTCACGTCTGATGTGATTAGTGAAAAATTAACAGTCTACAGAACCTTACCCAAGGAACAATTAAGTGAGGCTCACTGAATACTGTACAACGTTTCTGTAGCACTTTCCCAAGATGGACAAGAAACCCTTTGAATATTCAGTATGCCTTACTACTTTGTGAAGAACACCAGGCTTACCTTGCCGTTACTGCGGGTGGGTGGGGTGGGTGCACAAACCAAGGACAGACTGCCTATGGCCCACCCAGTGAGTTCACACTTGAACCAAGTTTTTAAACTAGTGACTTCCAACTCATACTCATAAATACTAGTCCTTGTGAAATGAGAGTATGAAGGTGCGGAGGAACCGAGTGGGATACATTTGCTGAGGTCAAGGAAGTAGTAAGTGGGATAGCAAATAGCAAGTTATATGGACAGAGAATTGGTAAGGTAGGTAGGGTTCCTAGGTAGAATAGAAATTTTGTGTGTGTGGGAATGGAACAGAACACCTCCAGAAGTGCGTCCAGTTTTGAAAATAGACCAAAATGAGCTCAAAAGCTAGGCAAGAGGCAGACCAATGCATAATAAAGACACACAGAAAGTCTACACACACACACACACACACACACACACACACACACACACAAAGTCAATTCAATAACAACAGAGGAGACTAAGTGCTTGTTTCACCTTAATTGTGCTTAGCAAAACCATGCCAGTTGGCAGAAACTGTGGAGGAAGTGAACACACACACCCCCTAAACCCACAAGCCCAGTTGCCTTTATTTTCACCAATTGAAGATCATCCCATCTGTTATCTCTTCTCCTGTTGCCACTTCCCAAGTTTTATGTTTATAGTCAGTGATAATCAACTGTACTAGCCTACAATTCATGCTACACCTTTGACTGACATCCAGTGTTGGTAGAGTGGACAAGGATCTGATCACCACTATATAATGGTGTTTTTTAAAAAATTGTTGTGCTGAAAAATTGTTGTGCAGTCCTATCCTAATTAGTTTGCTTGCTCTTTGCAAACCACATTTTCCTACTTTGTGGACACACATGAAGAAACACTTGTCTTCCAAATTACAGCTCAGTCCTTTCATTTGTTCTTCATGGCTGCAGTCCAGAGGTCCATGTATGCGTGTAAGTGGGAGAGAGAGCTGAGCACACAGCCAGGGAGTTCTGTTGAAATTTCAGCTACAACCATTTGAACTGCTGTAGAGGCAAGTTGCCTTCAACAATTTTTTAAGTTTAAAATTTTTAATAAAAGCAGTTTGCCTCTTCAGCATGTAGAGGAAGCTTAGAAAATACAGTACTTTGGAACAGTTTCCTGTTCTTCAGTTGAGTCTCAGGGTCAACTTAAAAGTACACCAGGGACAACTAGTGGTCCCCAGAATACAGTTTAAGAACCACTACAACAACCCCTTGTCTTAAAGAAAACCCCTCCCTGCCCCCCCACTACAGATTAACCCACTTGCCATTATTCAGATATATGAAACGCATCATACGCAGACAGAAGTTGTCAACATAGTGCCCCGTGTCAGAGATGCTTACCAATGAAGTCTCCGAGTACTGGATACAACAGAAGGGACACAAAACAGTCAAGGCAAAACACTACAGATTTTTTTATCTTTTAGAAAATCCCAACCCCTGCATCTAATAAGACTGGACACTATAGTTACAACACTCCTAGAACTGTAGAAGAATGGAAACACAATAGATAATGGGGGGGGGAGGAAGGGTAGGGGAAAGACACCACAATGGCCAGTTTCAGCCACTCACTTACAGAAAAGCCAGCATAAACTGGGAGACAGCAAGAACCAGAAGGCCTTGCTAACAGAACTAATCCCAAACATGAAGGTAGCACATGAAATGTTGTTTTACCTATTTAAAACACAGGCAGCAGGTAGAGCAAGGATGTGGGGCGTAACTGCTAATTTCCTTGTACTACAAGGAAGGAATGAAGTAAAAAAACCACACCTGCAGGCAGGTTTTTTGTTTAGTGAGCCTCTCTCTTTTTCTGTGCTGCTGGTAACCGTGGTTAAGTATAAAAACAAAGAAAAATAATCTATTTTTTTTGTAGAACAAGTCAGTAGTCCGAGACATAGAAAAAAGTAAAAACCAGTCCTTTTTTAAAAATGGGTTTACTAAAACAATTGTCACTCGGGACACACCCCTCCCCAAGCCGCCTGTCTTTCAGCAAAGCAAGGGGCAGAAGGTCAAACCGTATTTGTAGCCAGGTGCGGGCCTTCATCCATCAAAACCAAAAGACAAGGGAAGGAGGGCTTGCAAACTGCACCTGTGGACTGCTGACTGGGCCCAAGAGACTACAGTTCGTGAAGTTGGGAAAACTCGCGAATTGAAGCTTTTTCACAAAAGCACATCAGCGTGGAATTGTGAGCTACTCTCAGTCCGAGTCATTATCTCCTTAACTCATGATATCCACTTTACCAGCTGCACCTTGCTTCAGATAACTGAGTGACAGGGTGTTGATAAAAGCCTAAGACAGAGGAAAATGGCCACCAGTGCAGGAAGGAGTGCTTTGCCAAGGTTAGAGGCCTTAGCTACATTGTTATAATTTATGTGTGAGCTTGTCCCAAAGACGGGAGAGACCCTAATTCCACTGAGGGTAAAAGAAAACCAATGTTTGTTTTCAAGACCTAAAAGCTCCTTTGCCTTCTAACAACAAAACAGGAACTAGTTTGTCCACCCACTCTGGTCCCCTCCCTTCTGGTCTGAAAGCAGATTCCTTATCCATGTAACATTGCCTTAGCAGCCTCAACAATATGAAGAAGCTGAAAGGAACCATCATCATATCTGCATGATCAACATGCCACTATGGGGCAAACTCAGAGTTAAGGACTCTCAACAAATGCTCCATCTGAACTGCTGAGGCAGAAAATAGTCATCCGCATGCCTCACATCTGCTCAGCCTGAAGGCAGTACCTATACTCAGCCCTTTAGGAAACATAGGAGTAAGAATACTGGCTGGGACTTCCAACAGGGTGTATCTGCATAGCTCCATCAGTTCCCCTGTGCCCATGACATCCCCTTCATACAAAGGAAGCCAGCTACATGGGGCCAGCTCTGCTATAGGGCCATACATCCATGGAAGTGGAGCATTCCAAGTGGCTACATTAACTTCACACCACCTTCTTAGTGTTCCATTTTCCCTTAAGTCCCAGCAAGACCAAGCAGCCGCTAACTTGTCTCTTTGAGGTCCTCCATGGGGAGTTTGTAGCTCAGCAAGAAGTGAGGTGGTGGTGCATGTGTTGGACTAACTGGCCCTTGCATCTGCTTCTTTGCACAGTTTATACAGATATAATCTTCACTCTCTGCCATTTCTGGTGAGACACCAACACAGACTTGATGGAACCACTCATCGCAGCCACCATCGCACTGCACCCAGTCTACCTGCAAAAAAACAACAAACCTTGTGTCAATTACATTGCAAAATAACAAACGAACAGAGGCAATGCTAGTTTCCCTAGATTAGTCTTGCTAACAGATGCAGAAAAGTCTGGAAAAACTAGAATGCAAATGTCACCATCAGAGAAGGGCTAATCCAGGGCATTTTATTTTTTGCCACCAGGTCTGGCACCTTGTAGAATGCCTTCCAAACAGAAGCTCCCCTGGCCCATCATTACTGGCCTTTCACAGTACTACAAAAACATGGCCCTTTCATAGAGTATTCGACAGGGGGCCAGTAAGATAGCGATTTACTCACCTTGGCTGATTTTATCTGGTTCTATTGCTTCATTTTTTAAACCTGTTTTCAGTGTTTGATTACTATTTGTTAGTCACCTTGGGGTCTTTCAAAAGACAGAAAAGCGGGATAGAAATACTTTATCAATAGTAAAATAAAATATGTACAACATGACAGAACTGGATCTGGCCTGGCCAGATGCTCTAAGTATCATCACTAATGATGCCAGAAATTTGGTGGCCGATGTTACCCTACCTGTATCACTTGGCCCCAGGTACTTTCAAAGCTGCTTAAGGGAACAGACTCAGTGAGGAATGCAAAAGAATTAGCTGGGAATCTGCCAGGGAAACACAGAACACCAAATCTGGAAGCTCAATGGAAAAGGAAAAGTCCATGAGAAGAAAAAGCCTCATACTGTAGGGTGCTCCAGAGACTTAATTTCTTAACCTAAAGTAACACAGAACTCTCTCATAGTTTTAACTGTCATATTGGGTTCAAAAGGTACTTCCATTTGTCATACCCTCACCAAGGAACATAAATCTTTAGGAATTATCAATTTGTGTTCCAGAACTTCTCAATCCAAAGCTACAGTCTGTGCTTTGCCCACATATAAAAAGCAAAACTGGGTGGCATTTCATGTTTTAGGGGTGGTTCCAGGGCTCAGTGATAGACTACATGCTTTGTATGTGGACGGTCCAAGTTCAATCCACAGCGTCTCTAGTTCAAATATAGCAAGAAAAGACCTCTGCACAAGAGTACCAATACCTGATACCACTCTGTGTAAAGAACATTGGGCTGGCTGGACCAAAGGTTGGACTTGGTACGAAGTCACTTCAAACCACCATAGGTCTAAAGTTGAAAAGATATCATCAAACTCTATAACTTAGCATGCTGACTCTGGTTTTTAACAAGTACCAAATTCTGCCTCATTTATCCCCATGAGTCGTTCAGAGTGCATATTCTTATATGTGCTTTAAGAGGAATTTAAAATGTTACCACTTTCCCATAACTCGCACCATTTGTGGTGAAATTCACAAACCTCCTTAATGCAAGACTCTGCTAAATATATTTCTTCTTTTGCTGTCTTGAGTCAAACCTACCTTTGGGTGTCTAGCAGTGCTTAGGTAAAAAGATTCCTGTCTAGCTTTTTGCACGGATGTGGCAGAGGGTCAATGGCCCCAGGCGGTGGCAGGACTGACAAGAGCATAGAGGAGAGGAACCACAAATGCAATGACGTTTTAAAAAGATAGTTAATGCAAAAATGAGAAAAATATGCTGCCATCAAAAGGGAAAAATGGCTTTAGTTCTCTGCACTGAAACACTTTCATTTCAGCTTGCAGAAGAACTTTGATGTCTGACCTCAACTCTGGGTAAAGTACAGCAAAATTCACCAATATGCCAACATTTGTACCAAATTCCCCTTCTCGTCAGCTTTTTCTAGCTTGTCTCTTAGGGAAACAGGGCTGATGCCCCCAATCAGTCACAGTTGCTGCTTAAAAGAAGACAATGAAACATTATCTGTTATTTTATTCTCGATGAGACCACTGACCTTGTGTGTGTTATAAGACCTGGTTGAACAAGGCTCAGGATTGATGTGCCATCTCAGCGAAGTCATCTGAGCAAATTATGATTGGGAGGACAGAGGTGTCAGTGATGGGTTAAGGCATCTTGGTTGTTCAGTAAAGTATGTGGCGCCCAACTCATCCAATGAATTACATATTTCCCTGGTGCTGGAGGTTGGGCTGACCCATTAGGATGACCTCAACAAGCATGGCAAAGTCAGTGCTAACTTGGGACTTTTTGGGTCCATGACAACCACAGGTCTACTCTAATCCATGAATGTGGCTTAAAACACACCAAGTTTTATATTCCACAGCAGTTTGAAAACAGGTGACCTGGTTATTGGGGATACTACTGTAGTGCAATACTACTGTACAGCCATAGTTGAAAAGTAGTATATAAATATTTGTAGTAATAATAAGTCAAATAACTCTCTTAGAAGGTAGAGATCCCACTGGAGTGGTGAGATAAAATAGGCTGGCCTGCCATTGGTCTCATGCAGCCAACTGGATTCCAGAACTCTGAGGGATATACCCACTAATCTTGACTGTTTGTCAAAAGTGTGACTGATATGTACAACAGTAGGCTTACTTCAGTCAGAGTTACTCCCAGTAGTTTTCCCACTACTTCATAGGCACAGTTTCCCAGATTTATAGTTTACTTGAGGCATATGAAGGAGAAAGGCAATGAGTCTAGCTCTCTATTCACACTAAAGCTAACCAACCTACACATCAGTCTTTTTTCTCTACTGCTATTGTATTTGCGAAGCACTCTGGATACCACTGTTTTCTAAACCAGTGCCAGTCTGAATTTTGGCCTATATGGCAGACACGTATGCCTGTAACTTTGACCGATGTCCACCAACCACAGGAGAAATTATCTTGTTAGATTTTAAGGCCTTTGAAATAGATGTAAGTGACACGACTGGAGAACTGGCACACATAGAATAATTTTGGTTGTTCTGTTCATTCTTAAAAAAAAACCCAAAGAGTAGTAAAAATGAAACTGATTACAAATGCTGCATCCTACAATGTATGGGTTCATTGGGAGAAAACAAGAGGTATATGATGCAAGTTCAAGACAGCTACACCCTTTGTCCAACCCAGGTCTTGCAGATCCTACGCTCAGTCAGTGCACGGCTGTTCAGGAACAAGCCAACTGAAGCTGAATCTAGACAAGACTAAGCTGACAAACTGACTGTCAAATGAGGGTAAGAGTGAAGGGAGACAGAGACTCTTGTCAATGATGGGAGGGGAGGGGTGGCCCCTCCACCTCTTGGACTTGGTCTCAAGCTTGAGATGCTAGTTGTGGCAGAAGGCAGAATGCTTTTTACTATGCCATCTAGTAAGGCAACAGTCTCACTAGCAGTTAACCTTGAGACCACAGTGCTGCAACATATTCTATTTGGAGTGAATTCTGATGACTGTTCACCTCCTGGGATGAGTCACTGGAAACACATTAGTGAACCCATTACCCTAAATGGCATGGATCCTACAACTCGAAGAGCATCTCTTCCATGTTTCCAATACAATCTCTTCTACCTAATATGTGTCTTAAGCATACCACCATGCAACAAGGAAGAATAAAGATGTGCAATAAGGTATTCTTGACGCTCTAGAAGTCTTTTTTCTGTGGTTCGAAACCAAACTGTGTCCTGGAGTCACTTTAGGATTTGTACGGACTAGCATTTAGAGGACAGGAAGAAGTACAAGTTGGCAGAGTGTACCTTAAACTGTCCTCTAAAGAAATCTTCTAGGTTTATAAGAAACCATTTCCAAGAACATTATACAACAGTGTTACCTGCTTTGAGGGGCTGTGGATAGCATGGGTGAGGAGTCTAACATAATTAGAATGCTTTAAAGTTTCTTCATAGTGTGTTTCCCAGATCTCTGCAGCTAAATCCTGCAGCAAAACCCTTGGCTTTTGCAGCATATGGAAATTTCTGCAGCACTTTATGCACTTGTGCAGGATTTACACTTGAAGCAGTTTTTGCAGTCAAAAGGGACAGATATTTTCAGCAAGAACCACCCTCAGCAATAATGTGTATTGCTCAGCTGCACAAGTATCCTTTATTACTGCACACTGTCAGCCTGTTCCCCCACCCCCAAAGGATGGATCAGGTGCATCACAGCATATATGTGCCAGCTGGCATTGCTGCAGCACAAGTGAATCCTAGCTATGCACACACGCATCCAAAGCAGCTTTGTGGAATGTTTCCTGAACAGAAGCACAGAATTGCTATGAGTTGGAGGGTTGCTTCCACAGATTCTTCCTGCAGAGCTGAAACTTGAGTCCAAAATTGCTGCAAGTAGACCTGAAAAGGTCTCTGGGGTGGAAGAGATTTAATTTGCTATAATCCGATCAGTTCTAAAAGCTCTGCAGATTTACCTCCAAGCAAGAAAAGTGGGGCAGTGCGACATGTGGCTTCCCCTCAACCTGCAGACTCATGGCTCACAGGCTTTATGCAAGAGCTTTCGAAAGATTAACTTTCCTAGACAAGGACTGCACAGCCAGCTTAGGGACTTTCACTTCAACACACACCAAGGCCTGGGAAAATGTCTCTCTCAAGTCTGAAATTAACTCCTGCGTGTCAATCAGCACGTTTTCTAGAGAACCAGCAGGGAAGGAAAGGAGGATTTGGGAACACTTATCAAATAGAAAAATATTTCCAGTTACCCATTTCTTTACGGCCTCCCTTAAGGGCATGCCTACCTACCAGCATTGAATTCCACTTTAGTGTGGCCAAGTCACTCATCACACATATACATATACATACATCACACAAGTAATACATACCCATAAAGCATGTCCTCGATTATTAAAAATTTATGGTTTTATGGTTTTTACCCTTTAAATCAAAAGTCATGACATGCTAAGGCACAGCCTGGTCTGAAGCAGGCTAGCAATGATCTCAGAAAATGTTCAGCCAAGAGGACCCACCTTGTCCTTGCAGGGTCTCTGACAGTTCTGTGCAGCACACACTGCATTTTCGTCATCGGACTCCTCAGCTCCTGACCAGTCATACTTGGAGGGGATGTCCAAGACCTTCTTCTCCCTCTTCTTCTCTGTGCACTCCTTCACCAGCTCCACCTTTGCCGCAGCTGCCTTCTCGCGCTTCTTCTTCCGCTCCTCCTCTTTAGCCAGTTTCTTGGCCAGTTTGTTCAGTTCCTTTGTCTTGTCCATGGTCAGCTTTAGCTTCTTCTTCTTGGGCTTCTCCAGCTTCTTCAACTCCTTCGACTTTTGCTTCATTTCACCAAAGAACTGCTCCCCTTTCTCTAGCTTGCGCTTCCGTTTCCTCTCAGACGAGTCTCTGCTCCGTATTTTCAATGGCTTCTCATCCATGCTGTCATCCTTCAAGAAAGAGTTGAAGAAAAAGAAGAGGTCAAGAAAATTGCACAGAATTATTCCCATGGTGTGTATATCAAATAGAAAAGCCAGATCCTTGGCTTGGTAACTTCTTTCCAGTAAATCTTTTAGAGGGTGCACATACATTGCTGTGCTGCACTTCAGATCATTGATGCAGAGGGCAACAATGACAGCTACAGCCTTCCCCCAACAGTCAACAGTGGACATCTTAACCTTCTCTGACAGGGACCATGAAAAGAGTGCATACAATGCATAAATATGCAAAGAACACACAGCCATGCATTATGCATACTGTAGTGAAGCTACAAAAGTCCAGATCTGGATAAATAAGGAGGCATATAAATATTTTTAAATATTAGGTGCGGCAATTCTATTTTTACTAATTTTGAAGACCATTACAAGTTAGTGTTACTTCTACCTTTTGGCCACTTCTGATTAAACTAATTCTACAGAAACTGAGCCTGGATGTTGAATAAAGCTAGCTAGCATTTAACCTTTAAAAATCAAATATACTTTTTTTCCCAAACAGAGACACCATCTGTTCAGAAGACTGCAAAAACAGAAGTTGGAGCATGGTCTATAAATAATTGCTTCTAATTGGAAATACCAACGCCTATCTTTTTTTAAAAGGGAGGGCTCATTCAGATAGAGACAAACTTGAATTAAACCTTACAATACAGACTTATTCCATAAACAAGTTCAAATGTATCATGCCAAGCTCTATCCTAGAGTCAAATGGGTCAAAGAAACAGTTTTCAAGGTGAATGAGAGGTGCATATTATATCTCTTCCACTCTCTCCTTTGTCAGCAACTCATTCTTTCGGAAAGCCAGTTTCAAGGAGGAACGACAGGTCAGAGCCTACCCACCTTCTCCCACAGTGGACACGTTCCACAGCTTCTTCCATTCACTTTTTCCCTCTGGATTACCAACTGAGGGAATAAACTACCATACTATTCAGGGGCTGAACTAGGTCATAGGGCTTCCAGTTATTGATTCCAAATACATATGCAAGGAGCCTTAAAATAGTACCAGGTAAACCTCCTCAATCAAGTCAGCACACCTAAATGACTTAGGACCAAGATACCTGAAGGACTGTCTTCCCCTTTATGAAATGGCTCTCCTGCAAGTTCCAATAGCAGAGGTCTAAGAGGCAGTAGCCTGCGGAGAGGGGGCCTTCTCTTTGGTGGCACCCTGCATGTGGAACTACCTATCAAAAGGTATCAGGTTGGCTCCCTTTCTGTCCACTTTTCCAACTGAAAACTTATTTTCTTTAGTTTTAGAGGTTTTGCCCTGTGCTCAATTTGTGTTATCATGCTTACCGCTGCCTGATTTTTATTTTACTACTCTTGGTTGTGGCTGTTGTAGTTTTGTTTGATTATTTTAATTTGTTATTGTTCTTAAATTCTGCTATAAAATGACATGAGTGCCTTGCAATGAGGAGAGGAAATGGACAAAAAAAATTGTCCATTATATTTTCAGCCTCCGAAATTTTAAATCACTGTTTAAAATAAAGATGTGAATGTGTGCAAAATTTTTGAAAGATTTCAAAGACACCCCCTCCCCAAAAAGTACAACATAGAGTGTCAAGAAGGGGTGTGGGGAAACAAGAATGATTCATCAGACAAAACAAAAGAATTTACTAAAGCAACACTGCCTGTAAACTAGATGGTGCATGGAGTAGGGGGCAGGAAGTCTACAGATAGCCAAGGCAACAGGCTGTATTATGGAAAAGGCAACAGGATGCAAAGGACATGCCCAAGACAAACAATTTCTCAGGGATGAAAAGTCTGGGACAATTTCAAAATCTAAGAAACTTGCTGACAAGGGAAAAGGACTACACCTAGATAAAGAACTGTTACTAAACATTTATTTAGCTGCGCAGTGGGTTAAACCGCTGAACCACGAGCTGTCAATTGAAAGGTTGGCAGTTCGAATCCGCGACGGCGTGAGCTCTCGTTGCTTGGCCAGCTCCTGCCAACCTAGCAGTTCCAAAGCATGTTAATGCAAGTAGATAAATAGGTACCGCTTGCGGGAAGGTAAACAGCGCTCCGTGTTCCAGCCACATGCTACACGCTGCGGCAAGGAGAGTCATGCCGGCCACATGACCACGGAGGCGTCTTCGGACAACGCTGGCTCTTCGGCTTTGAAATGGGGATGAGCACCACACCCTAGAGTCGGACACGACTGGACTTAATTGTCAGGGGTCACCTTTACTTTTTTATAGATGTATTTGATGCATGATGTGTGGCAAAATGGTTGTCTGTATAAGCTCAGTGAGTGAAAAGGGAAAGTGGAGCATCAAACAAAAATGTAAGGGTAGATTACAGTACAGTAGGTTACAGTAGTTCAAGGAAGGGAGTCTTTGTTAAGGGAGTCTTAAAGTAGGACCAAGAAGGAGGCAGCCTGAGAAGGGGAGCCAACAACAGTAATCTGAAGTGCCATAATTTAAACAGAACAGCTAATTTATTCTCTGCTAGAAATGCCTTTCCTTACCTCCATTATATGGAGAAATCGGTCTTCAGATGGCGGGTGTGTGGCCTGCAAGATCCGCCAGATGTGCTGGGTCTCATCCAAAGATACCTCTAGGAGATCTCCTATCATCATTAGATCTTCTAGCTGCGATTTGGCTCCTGGAGACAGCTCAAGCACTGGGGGTTCTAAACTGCGAGGTACTAGGGGGCTCTTTCGGGGTTGCTTCCTTGGGGTGTTGGAACCTTTCAGAGAGAAGCCAAAAATCATGCCGGATAAATGCAAACAAGAGTTTTTTTTTTTTTTTTTTTGCTAAAGCCTAGGAGTAGTTAAATACATTTTGGGAAAAAATTAAGATGTATACATCACATTTACCCTTCCTATTGAGAGGAGTTCAAGGGAGCTAACAATATCATAAAAATAAAATACAAAACAACTCAATATAATAAGAAACACTCAACTAAATATAAGACAACAGCATCAACAACCAAAATGTGGGAGGAGTAAGTCAATCACAAAAATCTTAGCCCCAAGGGCTAGGTGAGTCAGATACGTTTTTAACTGTGGTTGGACAGTGGCAACTTTGGTGCCATTTCACATACTGGAGCAGGAGTTCCACGTACTAGGTGGCACCACAGAAAAGTCCCTCATGTGTGTTTAGTGCCAAACAATCCTTTACCAATGATGGAACATGCAAGAAGGACCTCAGAGGATGGATGGTTTCATAAGGGGGAGGCAGTCCTTTAGGTACTGTGGCCCTAAGCCAATTCGGGATTTCAGGTCAAAACCAGCACCTTGAATCACACCCAGAAACAAATTAACAATCAACACACTTGAAGAAGTAGAGGCACGATGTGTTCACCACAACCTAGTGCCAGTCAGCATAGTACACTTGCTGAAGTTTCTAAATGATCTTCAAGGGCAGCCTCACATAAAACAAGTTATATTGATCTTGGATCACTGTAACCAATGCATGGACAACCATAGTCAGGTCTTACTGACTCAGAAAAGGATACGGCTGGTGTAACAGCTTGCTGGGCAAGGGTACCTTGGAGACCTTGGTAAAGCTGGGTCCAGGAGCAGAACAGAGATACATCTGGATATCATCCACATACTGATGACCCTCAACCCAACCTCCTAATACCCTTCCCCAGACGTTCCATGAGGGGGGGGGAGACTTCAGCAGAGGGACACCAAAAGGTCAATGACCTTTACAGTCTACCCTCCAGGAAAGTTAATAGTCACAGCCAAGCAACAGTCCCAAGTCACATCCTGGCTAGGGATTCCAGAAGAATACCATGGACAATGGTATCAGAAGTTAACATAATACTCGTGTACAAGTCGATCCCGTGGATAAGTCAAGGACACGGTTTGAACCAAAATTATGAAATCTGATATGACCCATGGATAAGTCGAGTGTAAAACTTTATGAAATTTTGAATTAGATGCCATCCTGCGTGCTGCAGATGCCTGGAAAACTTCTCCCCCCCCCCCTCTCTCTCTCTCTCTCTCTCTCTCTCTCACACACACACACACACACACACACACACACACACACACACACACAATGAAGAGCTTAGAAAACTGCCTGAATGTCTTTGCTGATTATCTCCGTCCCATCATACATACCAAGTTTCTCTGCCCTGCTGTGCAATTTGAGGAACCCGACCAATGAACAAAAGAGGCTGCCGAAAGTTACGTTTTGTGCTCTTAGGGGAAAGCACGGGGAATGAACACACACACACACACACACACACACACACACACACACACACACGGATGCCGTCATGGCTAGGATTCTCTCTGGTGTTATGGAAAGAGAAGGAGAGAGAAAAACAAAGCTCCCTTCTCACTCAGGCTCCGATGGTCAGCAACTCTGTGCTCTTTTGCAGTGTGTCCAGGAAGCTGCTGAGTGGCAACCAAATGGCGTTTGCAATGACACCTCCCTTCCTTCCCCCGGCAGTGGAACTTTTATTCGATTCTACCACCACAAGATGGGTTTGCTCAACATCCAGCCACAGGCAAGCAAGATAAGCGACTCCACTCCTCAGAGAACTCAAAAATCATTGCTTTGTTGTTCCACTCAGCACGGTTGACCTAGGGCAGGGGATGCAGAGGCCACGCTATGATTCCCAGTGGGTGTGGGAGGCCTGCTGCTTCATCTGGGTAAATTCCCTCCCAGACAATATTGTCAGTAGGAAACAAACTTGTCTTTCAGTCTCACTAGTAACTGAATTTCTCAACTTTTACATGAGTATACACGGTATATCTTGCAACACTACAATACTCAATTTCTTGGGGTAGTTTATGGCAGAATTCATCTTAGTTATTGATAGGCAGTCACTTCAATGTTCAAAACAGCAATGTAAGTCAAGATAATAAGTGAACAAACTGGGCATTGCAAACCACTCAGTTAACATGATATTTTACATTGTTTAATGCTGCTGTTTTAATGCCTTTGGCTATTTTGTTTTTAGCTACTCAAGGTCACTCAGAGGTTTCTAGAAAAAGAAATATAATTAAAAAGTGGTACTGTATAGTCAGACAAGCCCCAAGATGCTCAACCTGCATGGAAACAGCATTACCTTGAGAGCAGCTTTTGGAAGCTGATGAATATGCATGTTCAGCACAGAAGGAAGGTGCTGTCCACATGTGCGTGACAACTTCTTCAGATTTGATGGGAATTTCTTCATCACAGAAGAGGTTGGGCTCTAGGCTGCTAGACGATTTTACACTGGCATTATCCTAGAACAGACAAATAGATGAGAGCTAACTCTAACCATACTAACCACAACAAAAAAAGAACATGATCAGGAGTTACTTAGCATATCCATTTATTAGGGAGGGGGTGCCTTGTTTTAATTGCAGCATCAGACAGCATTAAGAAGGGTTGACCTTTCTCACAAAACAATGGAAGGCGACAAGGCATTTTTGCTTGTTTCCACATCAGTTAATTCAAGTGAAAACTACAGTAAGATCAAAAACTCCTTACAAGTGCCCTGGATCACCTTGATACGTCAAGCAATGTTTTAAAGCGATGATGGTACATTACCTCTAAAGTTGGCTGAAATTCCACAGAAAGAATAAAACTGAGATTAATTACTCTTGGATTGAAAAATTTTATGGAGCTACTGACCTTTATGTCATAACCATATGCTTCCCTGATGTCTTCATCTGAATCCGTCTCTTCATCATCATAGTCCATAGTTTGTCGAGGAGACGATGAAACACTACTCATTGCCCGGTTAAAGCCAGACTGCTGAAAACTAGTCAAGTGACCCTAAGGGGTGACACACATTTGTGAAGAAATAGTATCTTGACCCAGACACATACAAAGGTGCTAAGAAAACATCACTGATGAAGATGGAAGATCAAGATAGACCATCTCCTTACATTTGAGTCTTTGGCCAATAGATATCCTGACAAACTGCGATTTTAACATTTTAAGACCAAAACAAATGTGACTTTGAACCTGCTGTTTGGTCTTTCATGTTTGCTTGCTTCATAAGTAGTAGGCAGAAGGTGAGCTCAGGGCGGTGCTGATCTGAATCAGCAGCAAGGGGTTAAACCCTAAACTCCACATCTAGGGCCCAAAGCGGTTATTTACAAAAAAAAAAAAGTCTAAAAATTGTGCAGAAGACTGAATGACATGTCATCTGAATGACAGGGATTTTATTTGATAGACTAGAGACATAGTTAATACCTTGTTCACCTTAGAGAGAAAATATTTTAAAAGACAGTTATGAGATCACAACTTCTGCTGGTGTAGTAGTGAGGGTAAGAGACTGAACTGCAAATTAGGACTTTCCCGATTTGAATCTTGCCTCTGCAATAAACTCGTTAGGCGCCCTTAGGCAGGCCACTTCCTTGCAGTTTGTATTCCCATAATGCAGTTGGGAAACTGAAATACTTACCTTACAGGGTTGCTGTCAGGACATCAAGATAATGCACATGACATGCTCTGTGCGCTCAAAAAGCACTATGCAAATGCTAAATATAACTACTACTACAGGCTCATTCTCAGAGTGAGAGATGAGCCTCCCTGAGGGCAACACAGGTAGTAGCCAGGAAAGTGCACAAGATGAATCAAGGCACAAAGAGGAGAAAGGGACTTTGGCCAATAGATATCCTGACAAACTGAGACAAAAGAAAAAAAGAAAGACACAGGAGACAGTAAAAAAAATCCCCTGAATAGCCCACTTTTAACTCCTCCATAAAGCGACATAAAGCAACATGACAAAAGACTTGCATTTGCTTTGTATTCATATATTTATAAGTTCTCCTGTTTAAGGTTTGGACATCTGATGCTAAAGTATGAAACTTTGTTCTCAGTCAGCAAACCCCCTGCTGGCCAAAGTATATTATTTTGGGAAAGAGTTGCAATCTGTCCACTTCCAAATGTAAATTTTCTGTCCACTTAATAAAAACTTTATTCAGCTCAATAGACCAACTCCTATGCCAACAGGACACAGGTCCAATAAAAAGGTATCACCTTATCTTGTAAGATTTGATGGCAACTATGGGAATAAGACCTTTCTAATATCTTACGTCAACAGGATAAGTGAATTCAGACAAAACAAGATAATGGTTCTCCAGTTGCTTTTTTTTTTCTTGCTCAACCATTTCCAGAAAGACAGAAGCATTATACACCACACAGAAACAAAGCTAAGCATGCCCCAATGGCCACACAGCAGTGCTCAGCTGAGCCCTCTCTCCTACCTGTAAGTCAGGATTGGCTGCTGCCTTCTGGAGCTCTGCACTGATTATTTTCTCCGTTTTTTCCCGAGCAGCTTGTTCCACCATACGCTGGCTCAGCACAGAAAGCTTGGCCAATGCAGAAGACAGTTCAGTGGTAGCCAAAGCTTGTCGCGCTCTGTCCTGCCAACTCATAGCCCGTTCTGTCAGACACTGCAGAGCCTCGCCTTCAGGCAGACGCACTGGCAACTTTTGCAAAGACACCAGCAGAGATAAGATGGTCTCAAGCCGAGGCCTTCGAGAGCGCATGCAAAGCGGACACAGGAACTTGACTTCTTTGGCAGGCCAGCTGGAGCCCTTCTTTTGGGAGCTGGTTTTGGGGAGGGGCACACAGGTGCTATGGAACCAGTCTTTGCAGAGTTCACACTGGAGCATGAACCCACTTGCTGTTTTGCGGCAGATGCAGAACTTGATCTCCTCGATACGATCCGCCATGGTCATCTTTGCCAGGTTGACTTCCCTGAGGGCATGCATGGCTTCAACCTCCTTTTGTTCACGGTCCTTAAAGACAGCCACCTATTCAACAGAGAGAAGAGGAGGTGAACACTCTCCAGTGGCCTGAGCTGCTAGTCCCATAGGATCTCTTCTTTTCATTGTGTGGAAAGATCCTCCTCCATACATGGGACTTCCTACGTAACTGCGCCTATGAACTGGGCTAATATTCAACAACAGCTCTTCCCTATCCGCATAAGAGAGATACTTTAGGGTGCAAGGAGGAAACAGCAGACACTTCAGGGTGCAAGGAGGAAACAGCCAGTAGTCAGTACATTTGATAAAACTTTACTCCAGATACATTAAGGGCCCAAACGTACCCAACTTTCCAGCGCTGATGCAACCATGCCAACAGGGTGTGCACTGCATCCTGCGGTGGGGGGGGGCAGTCATGGAGGCCTTCTCAAGGTTGGGGAATGTTTGCTCCCCTACCTCGGGGCTGCATCAGTTCTAGAAAGTTGGATAGGATTGTGCCCTAAGTTCTTGAAGTCAACAAGCTTCAACCATTTTTATTAAACTGATTTGCACAACTGAAAAGGTTGTTTCATACTCAAGGCGAATTTGGGCTGCAGGATGTTCTACAAAAGGATATATCCTAAAGAAGCAGAACAGCGTGTTTCTGCTAAAGCCACTTATTTACTGAAACCAAGTGGCTTTAACACTCCTTAAGCCCCAAGGATAAGTTGAGCTATTCAGTATTTATTGTACAGTTAGCATTAAGAATTTATGGCCAACATATACAGTATATCAATAACAATTAGAGCATGGTGTCGCATGCCGTTTCCAGGTTCAGCTGTGCCTTTAATTCTTCGTTTCCAGGATGCTATCAGTTATAAACCAGGCCTAGTTAAAATGGTTAACCAACTTTACTGAACACTCAGGGCGCAATCCAAACCTACTTAGGCCACCATTGTAACCAGCGGACCAGCGAAAACGGGGAGGCCCCAGAACGGAACGGGGATTCAAATCCTCTCCAAAAGGGGAATTCAAAGGGGATTTGAATCCCCTTTCCGTTCTGGGGCCTCCCGTTTTCACTGGGCCGCTGGTTACAACGGCGGCCTAAGTAGGTTTGGATTGCGCCCTCAATGTTGCAACTTATTTGAACATTAAACTGCAGGGCAACTGCAGTATTACAAGGCTTCTCTAAATGTTAAGCTTAAAATTAAAATCAAAATTGATAATGTGAAAACTAAAAAACTAACTAATAAAACATGAGATTGATAAAGCATAAATTAGCAACCATGAGATTAAAATTAACACTTCAGAGTTTATATTAGATAGTAACAGGTTAAGTTAGAGATCTCCAACTTTAACTAGGTCAAGAGCTTCTGTCTGGCTCAACCAAAGCTAACAAAACATATAATAGTTGTGTGAATGGTTGTGTTTTACTTGAGAGAAGCATCTCTGAAAAGCAAAGCAACAACTGCTTCAATGGGACACCCCATCACCCTTCTTTGTACCTGACTTGAATTATTATTGCAACCCTAAGAGCGCAATCCAAACCAACTTTCCAGCACCGGTGCAACTGCAATGCAGCCCCAAGGTAAGGGAACAAATGTTCCCTCACCAAGAGGTCTCCATGACTGCCCCTGCACTGCAAAATGCAGTGTGCACCCTGTTGGCACGGCTACACTGGCACTGGAAAGTTGGTTAGGATTGCACTGTAAGTGCAATAACTGCCCCCGAAACCCAAAATGTCCCTTATTTCTCCAAGAGTCAACAGATATCACTGGACAGAATAAAGAGATCACTTGAAAAGTCCTGATGTGGTTTATTAATGTCAAGTCTTTGCCAATCAATAACCATATCCTTAGCTGAGCCACACTGGGCCACCTCTGTGCACACCTTAAGAGTTGTTCCAGCCTAAAAGTCAGGATACGGTTAAGTTGCACTTGCAACTCCACCCAATGTCTTTTGTGGCTCAATCTTCTCTATAGAATCAAATGTTCCCACCTTTTAAATGTCATTTAAAAATCCATCTCCCATTTCAAGCACAGCAAGAATTGCACAACAGTTGTGCTACAACCCAGCTGAGTTAGATCAGCTAAAATTCCTGCCCAAGCAATAGGAGCTACAAACATGTGTCTTACTAATCTGTAGCCATATAATGGCACTCCATACAGAAAAATAAACCTGAAGTAACATCCCTATAAGCTCCTTACCACAGTGGCAGTGTCCCTAGTCTCTTCCAATCCATCTTCCAGTTCACTCAAGGATTCCAGGTCGAGCTCCTTCTCTTTCTCCTTCTCCATCAGCTCTTTTACTCTTTTTCGCCTATTCTTACTGCTCCCATAAATGCCAATATCAGTTCGAGGGCTCAGAACCTACAGCCAAAAGCAGAACATTGATATCAGAACCCAACAAGTTGTTGTCTGAAGGATTCCCAACACTATGCTTCATACTGAGGGCCAGAAGATGGGGATATGCATGCAAAAGCAGCAATTAGAATGAAGAGTGTGTTAAGGACTGTAGCTCTGAATATTAAGAATATTTATATACAGTATTGCTTTTCCAACAAAAATGTGTGCTGTTATTTTTTTAATTTATTATTTCACATTTTTATACTGCCCTTCCTCCAAGGAGCTCAAGGTGGTGTACATAGTTCCTTCCCTCCTTTTGTCCTCACAACAACCCTGTGAGGTTAGAGGTTGAGAGACAGTGACTGGCCCAAAGTCACCCAGGAAGCTTCATGGCTGAGTGAGGATTTGAACCTGGATCTTCCAGGTCTAACTCCAACTCCAGAACCAGTGCACCATCCTGGCTCTCTAGGATCCTGCTATGTGATTTTTATTGTTCTATTATAGGAATATTTATAGCCAGCAAAAATATGAAGTATAAAATGTTGGACCACTCATGGCAGCTAAAATAAGAATTAAAAGTCGAAGAGCAGCGGATAAAATTCCAGACATCATGAGAGCCAAGTCTCAAGAAAAAGCAAAAACACAGACAAACAGACCAAAAGGCCTGAAAACATTTGCAAATGGTAACAGGAATGGCTGCAAAGAAGGGCACACGAAACTCCCTGGGCAGAGAGATCCAGAGGGCAGGCAGTGCAAGAAAGAAAGCCACCACTCATGTTCAGACCCCTATTTTGACGGTTAAATGCTGTCAGGTCACCAAGTATTGGTTGTGCTTTATCATAAACTACCTCAGTTTTATTTTTAGCGGGCATGGGAGATTAGTTAAATGTAAGATGGATGAATGTAAAATGAAGAACCTTTTTCTTTGAACAATGAAGGGATCCTCCCTCACTGCCTCATTAAGGCCATGTTTTAAAAAAATCATGTAGTAATACTGAAACGCACACTTCACCTCAATTTAAAACTATGAATCTGTCCTCTACTGAGTTCAGATCATTTGTCTACCCACTCTAATGGCAACAGCTCTACAAAATATGAAACAAAGGTCCTTTTTTTCCCTCCTTCGAGTTGGAGATACCAGAGACTGAACCTGAAACCTTCTACAGACGACTGAGCTTATGGCCTCTCCTATGAGGAGATTCAGCAACTGGAAGAGAGCTGTCCTAGCTGGGATGAGCCAAGTGCTATTACTAGGGGTTGCACTGCTCTCCTGTCCCAATTTAACCAGCAACACAGAAGGAAAAGAGGGGCCTGCAACTCCTTGGCATGGGCAGGGTCAAGAATCAACTTCCTGTTGGAGACACAGATATAATGTACAGAGAAGTAAAATTTATGGGTTTTCCAGCCATGTTGCAATTTTTTGAAATCAAGAATAAAGAGATATTACAACTTTAACTTGCCTGAATGAGTTCTTTATCAAACGAAAAAATCCCCGTTGAGGACACAGATGTCTAGATAAAATTGTTCTGTAGTCAAACAAGCAGTCAAAATCACTCCTACTCCAACCAGCCTGAAGAAATTCTTTTCCAAACGAACTGTTCCATAGGAAGTACAGACGTCCTGGAGAGATTATCCTGAAGTCAGGCAGGCACTAAAGTCTTGCTCCTTGATCTTTGAACTAGCTTTACGTTTCCTCCCGTTTTGATGTCTTTGAACTAGCTTTACGTTCCTCACCTGACAGCAGGTGATTAAAGTGATTAAGCATTTCCTGGGCTTTCCAGAAGAGGTCTCCAATTTAAATGGTTGGTTTCTCTGCAAAGGCAGGACCATCTCTCAGTGGTTTCACTGTTGTTCCCTTTGCATCCGCTTTTGACAAAGTCCCGAGAAAACGGGAGGAAACGTAAAGCTAGTTCAAAGACATCAAGGAGCAAGACTTTAGTGCCTGCCTGACTTCAGGATAATCTCTCCAGGACGTCTGTACTTCCCATGGAACAGTTCGTTTGGAAAAGAATTTCTTCAGGCTGGTTGGAGTTGGAGTGATTTTGACTGCTTGTTTGACTACAGAACAATTTTATCTAGACATCTGTGTCCTCAACGGGGATTTTTTCGTTTGATAAAGAACTCATTCAGGCAAGTTAAAGTTGTAATATCTCTTTATTCTTGATTTCAAAAAATTGCAACATGGCTGGAAAACCCAAAAATTTCACTTCTCTGTACATTGCAAAAAGCCATGAAAATCTACATGCTACACAGATATAATCTGGCCACGTTACAGGCCAGAATTGGAAATGACTCCTCCTTATCCTAGCAACCCTTTTTAACAATGGACACCATCTAGTCAAGAAGGCTTAACAGGCTCAGAAGGTGTGGGCAGAGTGCATTCCTCACTAGCCAGAGCAAACAGTTCAGCATAGATGGAAGCTTCAGGTACAAACAGGACAGGGAAATTCAGACAGGTGAATGTTTATACACAGCACAAATTTTCATTAAAAAAAAATCTTAGCCAAGATTTCAATAAACTGTTTTTTTTTAAGGTGCTGATTAATAAATGTAAACTTTTTACTGTATGTTTTTTCATTTCAGTCAAGGGTAATCAAGTTATTCTAAAATGCATATTTTCATTTAAGCCCACTAAAGACTTAATGCTTTCCAATCTTTCCAATCGTTCAAATAAATCCCAGTGTCTTTCATTGTGAAGACACTGGGAAGTATTTCAGTTGCACCAGCCCCTAGCTTCAGAAAATGACAGAACCCAAGTTACCTGCTTGTCTTGTTACAAGGCAACATCAAGGACTCTTCACCAGGTCATGGATAAGGATTATCTCCAACTAACCTGTAAAAGTGTGTAGTTAGAATTCTTCTTAAGAAATGTTCTTCCTGTGCGCTCCCTCCAGGCACGGGCTGCTGCTACCTGCGAGTCAACTTGTGGCAGTGCCTCAAGGCGGACGGGTATCAGGCGGCCTTTTGCACACAGGTTCTCAAGCTGCTCCAAATATGCATAGTTGCTTCCATTCTTGGGGGGAGGGATAAAGAACAATTTTTAACTACACACTTCTATCACCACAGCAGACTGAAGTTATTCCAACCTATGGAGCCACAGCTGAGTTTCAACACTGTTTCATTAACTCAAAAACTTGCAGGCTCACTCCCTGATAGCACCACACAGATTTATTCACATTTCTTTAGTGTTTATAATTCATTCCTATTGCAAAGTTTGATTTCTAGCCCATAATGAAACAGACTGCACTGAGGTCCCTCTACTTATGAAGAACAAGTGAACTTAAACACAGTTGCATACACAGAAAATTGATACACTCCCAGGTAATCTTTACAAAAAAGCCTAATTTCTGTAGCTACACTCACTTGAACAAAGGCCTGAGGGGAAGGGAGCAGGGCAGAGGAGTCACACTAGTATGGCTTGTGCTGCTAGATGTACCTGTTTCATTAGGTAGCTTCAATGTTCAGAGACTTTCAAACTCAACCAGCACCAGCTATCTATGCTCACATTGTAGCAAAATTCATTTTGCAGTACGTTCAGAGAAGGATGATCATAAATGATAACCACCCTCAGCCAGAGGATAAGACACCTGCATCACAGTAGTGGTACCCCAGCTCTGGAACATCCTTCCCCAAGTCTGTGTACCCAACACCTACTCCCATGAGTTTCAGGGGACAAGTGAAAATAGCATTATTTGCCCAAGCTTTTTAATAACGGCATGTTATACTGGTTTTATTTGCTGGTTGCCTTTATAGCATTCTTGGTCTCCAGTTAATTCTTAGCAGCAGAATAAACGGTATGATTTTATGATTTCTTACTTTGTTTTGTAATTTTGTATCATTTTATTTGTAAGTCACCTTGAAAGCAATGAAAATACGGGATAAAAATAAAATTAAAAATAAAAGTTCTAGAACAAGGCACATTTGGGAGTATATGAAGAGGCCACTGTGATACACCAAGAGCAATCAAGTACCGTATTTTCCGGCGTACAAGACGACTGGGCGTATAAGACGACCCCCAACCTTTCCAGTTAAAATATAGAGTTTGGGATATACTCGCTGTATAAGACTACCCCTCTCTTCCAACGCACACCAAATAAAAATTAAAAAAACTACCGGTACATTCAACCAACTGCAGCTTTTTCAACAGTAAATTTTAACTTAGCAATGGAATCTACAGTCCACAAGGGGCTCTTCCTCACA
Source organism: Plestiodon gilberti rubricaudatus (assembly GCA_026170595.1). Taxonomy (NCBI): domain Eukaryota; kingdom Metazoa; phylum Chordata; class Lepidosauria; order Squamata; family Scincidae; genus Plestiodon; species Plestiodon gilberti. The sequence goes on from JANXHW010000005.1 coordinate 117,610,087, forward strand.
TTCACATCTAGGACCTTTCAGCAGATATTCATAGCCCCATACTTCAATTCTTATTGTACAGTATTTTATAGGAATTTTAGCATCAAGGAGAGAAATGGCTCTCCCAAAACCTGTTTTGGGTATTTTAAGTATCTACGGTATTTAGAAAATACTCATTTGGAAGCCAGATCCAGTAAAATCAATGGAACTAATTTTTGATTAAACATACTTAGGAACAGAGTGGAAAGATTCTACAATCATTTTGTAGAATGTTCTAAAGGGATTTTTAAGTATGTGTGCAGACATCTACCTGCTCATAGCATAACAAGGCCACTGATGGTGCTAAACAACAGAAAACTGTAAATTAAAGCAGGCCATATCAGATAGTCATAGATCTAGTGCAGGGGTCCCCAACCACCGGGCCGAGGGTTTTTGTCGTCGTCCCCCGCCGCCGCCGTAACCGAGGCCCAGGGGACTTTGTGTAGCCCAAAGGAGCGCCGCAGCTTGTTTCTGCGTGCACACACTGAAACAAGCCGCGGCGCTCCTTCGGGCTACACAGGAGAGGAGACTCCGGAAGAAAACGAGTCGGGCTGGCAGCCTTGTAAAAGCCCCGCGCTGAAGCAGCTGACTCACAGCAGCTCATCGGATCGTTGCGTCTGTCGCGTGTGAATGATCATCAGGCTCAGCGATCGATCTCTCCCGAGGCTGCTGCAGGGCCCTCCAACTCTCTCCGGTCCAGAGGCTCCCGAAAAAAGCGGGTCGGGCAACGGCGAGTCTCTCCCACCCGTCCTGTGTAGCCTGAAGGAGCGCCGTTGCCCGACGCGCTTTCTTCGGGAGCCTCCGGACCGGAGAGAGTGAGAGGGCACTGCAGCAGCCTCGGGAGAGATCGATCGCTGAGCCTGATGACCATTCACACGCGACAGACGCAACGATCCGATGAGCTGCTGTGAGTCAGCTGCTTCAGCGCGGGGCTTTTACGAGGCTGCCAGCCCGACTCGTTTTCTTCCGGAGTTTCCTCTCCCATCCTCCTGTGTAGCCCGAAGGAGCGCTGCAGCTTGTTTTCAGCATGCGTATTTTCCGGTGTACAAGACGACTGGGCGTATAAGACGACCCCCGACTTTTGAGAAGATTTTCCTGGGTTTAAAAGTCGTCTTGTACGCCGGAAAATACGGTAGTAAACAAAAAAATGAAAGTGGCAACAATAAACTTATAGTCCAGCTTTCTTCTCCAGCAGGGAGATGCACAAGCTGCCTGACCATCATATTTAAACACACCAAACAGCAAAAATAATAAACAAAACTAAATGGAACAGTGACAGAACAGAGACCAGATTTCAAAACCATGCCAGGAATACTTTCTTGCAGGGAAAAAAGGAACATGACTGTCCAACAGGACCTAAATTATAGATATTTGCTCCCGGTGAACCCTACCTGAATGGCCTCCACTTTGGACGTCCAGTCCCGAGCCCGCTGCAGGGCTTCTCTCAATGCTAGCACATTGGGTAGGTAAGCTGGGATGTTCTTTGCTTCACTGACAATGCTCTCCAGAGCCACGATGCTTTGCCGAGGCCTACTGGGACAGTGAGGAGAGAGAAAGTCAGCCTGGTGAAACATCTTTGCTCAGTGTCAAACTAAAAAAGTTCCAGTTAAGGCAAGACTGCAGCCATGCAGCATCAACGGAACAGCATCAAGAATAACCCTCTCTCCTTGGCATTTATTCCACCTGGAACCCAGTGCTTTTCAGAGCAATTGCATATGGTACCATCCTGCATGTCTTGTATATAGAGAAGGCCAACAGTGACTTGCCCAAGGTCATCCAGAGCATTTCAAAATTGAGAAGCAAAGTGGACCTAGGTTTTTTCAGCTGAATTCTGACATATACCACACCACTGGTTCCTGTAACTAGTCAGAAAAGCCTCTTAAAACCAAATGCATGAAATACTGCTTGATCAACCTTTGTGCTGCTTTATTAAGCTGCTAATAAACAGAACCCACATTTAACAGGAACATTTATCTGTCAGCACCAACAGAACCCACGTTTAATGGGAAGCTGCTATACTGCAAATGCCCTTGGAAGGAAGACGTCAAAATGCAAGTGTTTTGTTTTCCTTTCAGGGATGCTGAGACCAAAAGGAAGGGAAAATTAGTAATACATTGCTCAACATGCTTACATATGGCTTGCTTAGAAGAACTTCAGCTCTGAGATGCCAAAAAAGTGGCCATTTCCTCATTTGATTTAAAGGACACCACAGTTTTCAAGGTCCTTGACCCAGCAACCAACAGGAATACTCACCTTGCTTGCAGGCAGACCTTGGCTTTCTCTTCCCATCTCTCAGAGACCGTAAGAAGTTCCTGCAATTCAGCCATGGCCTTTTCCACTGCATGGTGTGGTGCCAGCCCCACCCCTGAGTCAATCAGCTTTTTCATCACATCCAAGGTGACTCTCTGAGGGTCTGAAAGAGTCACCCGCACTTCATCCAGCCAACGCGCCTGCTGCAGCTCTTGCTTCAGGCGAGGCAATTCGGGGAGTTCCACATAGAGGCCAGTGCCCATATCTATCAACATCTGAAGCTTGGCAGAGTCTGGGACCTCGTCCATCATGGCCTCCTGAGCACGTTCATGGAACTCTTCAACATCATCCAACAGGTTCTAAGAAAAGATTTAGAAGGTGATCGCTTTGAACAGTGATAGCAGTTGCCATAAACATCAAAAGGGTTCCTGACTGTTCAGGAAGCTCTGAATTTTTTGGTAATCCATTTTCCACCCATTTTTAGGTGATGCAGTGGTGCTGAGGCACCAAGCAGTATAATGAATAGTGTCAAGTAAAAAATTAAAGTAGACCAATAAGTCAGCATATGAGGCTGCAGCAGCTGGCAAGGGAGGGATGAGCTCTGTGATGATTCACTGACTGGACTATCAAACAGTACTAACTCACCCTTTGAAGTTGTGCTGTGTTAACAAAGTGTGAACTCACCCACTCCAAGCTCGCCTCAAAACAATTTTTTTGAATATCAGTGCCAGAAGTATTGAACTTGTGAACTAAACACACAACTGTGTACACACTATGAAATATATCCCACAGGGTGGACAATATTTGTGTTTGTAGTCTGTCCTGAAAAAAATCCTTGGAGATTCAATATTTTTTAGCATACATAATACGGTCCCCTTATTTTTCAGCTGCACGGGGCCTGCCGCTCACTTCTCACCTCCCGCGTGCATTCAAGTACTCCAAAATGCTTCGAACAGTAAAAAAAATCACAATCGGAAAACGACTTCTGGTTGCATACAAACCAGCCATTTTTTCCAATTGTTTTTTTTTAATTGTTTGAAGCATTTTGACGTACTTAGAAGGCGCGTGGGAGGCGAGAAGCGGGCGGCGTGCCCTGCGCAGCTGAAAAATAAGGTACTGTGGCGCCACCGCCAGAGGGATTCCTACTTCGAGTTTAGCCACCCGCGTTGAGGCAAATCCGCGGGTGGCTAAAATAAAAAAGGGGCAGCTGTACTAGAGTTCAAATAGGAAATGAAAAACCATGATCCAAATACAGCCCTCTCCAGCTACACACCTTTACTTGCCGGGCCTGAGTGATGACACAGGGAAGGCTAAATAGCTGTTGAACAAATGCTTTCAGTTCCTCTACTGTCAGCTTGGTCCGCGTTCTCCCACTATCAGGGCTCAGTCTGCTGCACGGATAGAAAAGAAATTTACAAGCCAAATTGGAAACTACACACAGAGTTCCCAATTACCTGCAGAATCAGCTAACTACTGGCAAATTGCTCCAGAATAAGATAACTGCATTTCATAAAGGAGGCTGTGGGATAGTTTTACTTGACCTCAGGTTCATAATTATGAGAACAAGCGTTACGTTAAAAACATTAATCAAAACTGCTATTTAATATGTTTAGATTAGAAGATCTTTATCTTTCCTTTCTTTAAAAAAATTAAAGGTGGCTTACAGGCATAAAAGGAATAAATAACAATGAAAAAATTTATAGAATTACAAGATAAAAGACAAACAATCCAGAAGCATGAAAAACCAACAGAATACTAAACAATCTGAGAAAGCATACTTGAAGAGGTGTGTCTTAAGCACCTCATAATATTCATGGCAGCTTATTAAAATGTTTTAAAGCTGCCAAGACAGAACCACACTAAATACGTAAATATAATGAAAAACAGCAGCACTAGGGTAGACAGGAGAGCAGATTTTTAAAAAATCCATGACAAGAGTTAATACCCACCAGAAGCTTTACCAAATACAACAGTTTTCATCTTGTGCTTAAAACAGGAAAATCAGTATTCAGCAAACGTGAGTGTGACTGTTCCATAGTCAAAATGCTACAACAAAGGAGGACTTCCCCCCCCCCACACACACACACTTCTAAAATGAGGAAATACTCAGAGCAAATACTGTGTTGATCTTACACAGGTTGGACTCTCTTCAGAGAAGTATTCCGTGGCAGTTTAGGGATTCCTAGGTCAAAATTTGAACTTTGAACTGCATTCGAGAAAACACTGGAAGCCTCTGAAGTTCTTGCAACACAAGCAAAATATAGTCAGCCCAACCACCAAAAGTTAATAACCTGGCTGCTGTATTCTGAGTTAGTTTCAATTTCCAAAGATTTTTGATAGGAAACCTCAAACATGTTGTTTAAATGTCTCACCAGATCTGTCTCAATTCTCAGTTTATACAGTCTTTCCTTCAGACATTTACTACAGCAATACCTTGCACTTTCATCTGGTTAGGGACCAGACCATGGATGAAAGTCAAAAATGGGTGAATGTCAAAGCATAGCCCTTATTTAGCTTGCAATTTTATTTTGGCTAATGAAAAACGTAAATAACTACTGTATATAAAACAAGCGAATGTGTGAGAAACCTAAATAAAAAGAACGAAAGAAAACATAAGAACATCTATGAAAGGTTGGAAGGTTGGATGAAATCGAACAAAAGAAGAAATTCACATGGACAAAATTTGAAACATGGTTATAACTGAAAACGGCTGAGAGAGCAAAGCGGTGGAAATCAAGGTATATGTCCGACTTTCACGGCTCTGCCTACAACACTTCTCTGAACATCCTTTCCTACACTACCGTGTAATTTATTTTGATTGCAGGAAATAAGCTTTCTAGTTATTTTCACACAGGAAAAAGTCTATCTACACCCTTCCTAGTCATACCTGTGCTTTTGCTTTTTGCTCAGGAGCAGCTGGGCCACTGATGCGCACGTCTCTGCCTCTTTTACAGCATCTTTTAACTTTCGGAAGAGGTCATTCTCCGGATACTTTCTGTCTTCAGCATCCTCCAACATCACTCTCAGCTCAATCACATCTGCAAGAAAAAATGGCTAAGAATCCACTTGCACAAATACATAAGCAATGCAAAACTCTTCTCCCCCCACTGTAGACTTGTCACGGATACAACATCACTGTATATTCAATGTCTACATCCTGCACCAAGAACACATTTTCCACATTCTAGTGGATCTCTCAAACTCATGCCAATACTTAAACCTATTTTCTGGGCAAAGAGGGATGAAAATAAGCTGGCAATCAAATATTTCGACAAATAATAGTCAGAATACTGTATTTGAGGAACAATCAGTACTTCAAAGCAGAGGAACACCTTCCATGAATGGGCACACCAGTTTAACCCAGATACTATGCACCCATTACACCATCATCACCACGCTACATGGAACTAACTTGGAATTCAGAATCAAACCTCTTCAGAATACACTCCTCAGGGCTACAGTCATCCATGGCTCAAGTTGTTCAAATAGCACAAATTAAGCCATCCCAATAGCAAGCATGGAGCCGATAATTGCTATTGCTGAAAGCATTTGCTGCCTGATAAATGTATAGCAGCTAACCAGGCATCCCTGGGCAGGCAATTGGTTTTTTGTAGCTACTGCTGTTTTTTTAAAAAGACATAAAAGTCAAAAGGCCAATATTTATGAAGGGGCCAGGTGTTGCAGATACCACAATCATAAAAAAGTGTCAGGCCACACTAATGACTTGGTTAGCTCATTTCAGCCAAATGCATGTTTTCTGAATGCTTTAATCTTATTTGGGAGACAAGAGACCCACTCCTGGAGCTGAATGAGAAGTGAAGTCTCTGCAGGACTTACTGACATAATGTAAAAAATTACGCAGAAACCCACATACCAGCACAGCAGCCTTTGCCAACACCCTCCCAACAGCAGCCCTTCTGTGCCAAGTTGTTGCCCTAAATTTAAGGGAAGCTTCAAACACAGTTTAAGAGTACAGGAAAGCTACCCTTAGGACAACATGAGAATTCTGCAGGACATGGACCAGCTTTTCTATATCGCTTAAGGGCAGAACTGTGTGTAACTCTGTGCAGAATTTATCTGCACCTCGGAAATCTAAATTCCACACTCTACATTCTGCAAATCAATCTGAATTCTGATTTTGTAATTTATTTTTGTATTCTCCTATGGCAGTGGTTCCCAAACTGTGCGCACGGCGCCTAACTACGATGTTCCCGGTGGCCTCTGCGATGTTCCCAGTGGTCTCTTCTTACCGGCTCTCTCAGGCGTCGCCATCTTGAATCGCATGACAATCTCACGTGATTCAAGATGGTGGCGCCCAGGAGAGCTGGGCAATGGTGCCGCCACGACAGGTCGCTGTGCAAGAAGGGCACTGTGACCATGTAACTTTGGCAATTACTGTCCTATGGTATTGGTGCTAGTCAGTTTTAATAATGTTAAAAAAGAATTTGTGTAATGTGAAAGGTAAGCAGCTCCTGAGGAACTGCCACACACACACACACACACACACACACACACACACACACACACACAGTGTTCAGTGGATTTACAAGCCAAGGAGAGCACTGGTTTGGGCAAAACCAACTCTCCAACATATGGTTTTTCAGCCAGATGTCAAAGATTCCCATTAAGAGACAAAACTGAGTCTAACCTTTCTTGTGGGAGAGGTTGGCAGACAGCGCCTCTGTGACTCTGCTGACCCAAGTATCATAGGACTGCGCTCTAACTTTCACTCCGTACAGCAGGGAAGGAAAGTCCTCTAATGGATACCGGTATCTGGAGATAGACAGGAAGGTTTTAACCAAATTGCAACCCTCAGATGATGTAGGGATATAAGGGGCAACAGTTTGGGAAGGGCTGAGAAGTTCATACCTGAGACACTTCTTCTGCATAGAGCATGAACACAAATCACTCGGATGATACAAGCATACAAGCCGCTCAGGGTTACAGGAGCACGTAAGTGCTGACAGGAAACATGTGGTCCTACAGGCTGCACACTGACGTTCATCATCTGGAACCAGCTCAAACACTTCCTCCTCGGACATCAGCACCCCCTTATGCAAAAAAGTGACATCTGTTAAGGATACTGGTAGGAAGAACTTTATTTTCTCAGGTCTCACATTCTCTTTGCTCAACTCAAAACCCAGTAAGCAGCAGCAAAGTCACCCTGAACTCACCATCTGTACAACAGACTCCCGTAAGCGTGCTTCCTCCTCTGTCATAAGAGTCATTTCTTTGCAGACCATGGCAGCAAGCCCCACATCCAAACACTCAGGGTCTGCAGCCATCTTGAAGATGAGCTCCTCATGAGAGAAAACACAGTGACGCCTCAATCGTCGGTAATGGCTTACACACTGCCGACCCATGGGAAGCTACATGAGGAAAAACATCAATTTATTATTCAGTTGTGTCACAGCCGGCAGCCAAACTATCCCCTTCTTCTCCGTAACTGAGTCCAGGAGAGGATGCGGAAAACCAGGTAAAAATAGGCTCATTAGAAGGATGTAAGCAATTAGAGTTATTAAGCGTGTCACAGTATCTAACAGCAGGATCTCCAGAGACCTTAGTAAGTCAAGCTCTTTGGAGTCTACTTGAGGAACAAAAGACAAGGGAATTGGTTGTACAAGCTCCAAATCCCAAGGGTTTCATTTCACATCAGGCAAAAGAAATTTCAAATAGCCCGTCTGAAATCAGTCTCTCCCCACAGAAGTGCTGAGCCAACCACATCATTAGTCAAGAAAAAAAGGGATAGACACAGCAACAGGGGATGAAGAGGAAAACAAAAACAAAAAACAAGAGTAGTAGGAAAACAATCCTTCCTGTCGATAGATGCTATCTACTCTTAAGTCTAGGAAGCCCAATCCAAAGCAATTGAAAGTGTTGCAACTAGTAGATATTGATGTATTACTGGTATTACCATATTGGTCCCAGAGTCCATGATTTATACTGCAAGATCTACACCCAAGTTATATATAGAGCCTAGAACACACTTTACATTAGGAGACAATTATTATTCTACAGGTAAGGTGATCTTCAGGTGGTCTAAAACACACCATAAAAAAGTTTAGTTCTTTCTTCTGTGCCCTCCCAAAAAACAAATATGAAAAAATGGAAAGTTGAAATGTCATTTCATAAGGATCAATGAAGTTTAGCAATGTTAATTTCAGAGCTGTTTCTAGAAATCAGTTTCTTCTATTTCTGTATGATAACGTTAGAGGTGTAAGCTCAAACAATATAACTTTGCTTTTTGCTTCCAGTGTTGATGGTTTCTATTTTCTGCCTTTAATTTCTTTCCTCCCATTTCCTAACTTTAGAAAGCTCTGCTTTGTGCATCTCAGGATGCAGCAGCTTGCACCTTCTCTTTCCTCGGGTATACTGTACAGTATTTCTAATTTCGCAGCGTGCGCAGGCGTGTCGCTGTAGCATGGCAGGCGGGGTGGGCCGCCAGAGGGTGATGCGCACAAAGGGTGACCCACGCGCGTCACCCCTGCCCGCACGGACGCTCCGAGGCCGGAATAAGGCCTCGGAGCGTCTGCCCCGTCCAGCGGTCCGGGGCCTTCTGAGAAGGCCCAATGCGTCGACGCGTTATTTATTAGCTTTTTTGCACATGCGCAGACTGTTTCTGAAGGCAAAAGGTCAGCCCTTGCCTTCAGAAACGGTCTGCGCATGCGCGAAAAAGCTAATAAATAACGCGTCGACGCATTGGGCCTTCTCAGAAGGCCCTGGACCACTGGACGGGGCGGTCGGTCGCTCTTAGAGCCGGGGCCTGGGGGTAATCGTCACCCTAGCGACGTGCGCTCGCTCCCCGATCCAGAGTGATGCGCCCCCTAGCGACGTGCGCTCGCTCGCTCACTCACTCTCTCTCTATTTCACAGCACATAAAATAATGTTATTTGATACAACAGCTAAGTTATATGCAATGCACTTCTCATTCTTAAAGTGGTAAACAGAGTTTAGATTTAGTATGTCAGTATTCTGCATACTTCTATTTTCCCTCTTCAACCCCAATGGTCTCACAATTTCTATAATGTTACAAGCTTCTAAATCACATCCAGACTTGATAAAACAAACCAGTGTTTTGGTTTTCAAGGAGCATTATGCTTCCAAGATATTTTGACCATTCCATCTTCTGTAATGCTTCATTTTCACAGTATGGTGGAATAAGTAGTAGAGTATGGTAACTGCAAGTTATGCAGTGACCTTGAAGTGGGTGGTCAAGAGGGGGAAATAAGAGTAGGACTGTACTAATATCGTTGCACCCCATAAAGTCACATTACAGTAGGTTGCCTGTCTCATTCTAATGATGCAGGCAAAATGGCAGCAGCAGACCTGCCAAACCTCTATTGGCAAGCAACTAAATTGCAAGGATCCATATTATCTCGATGTAGACAAAAAAAAAACCTACTGTAAACTAACCAAACAATGAGTACAATATATTCTCAGATGGGCAGTAGCTTGATTCCCCTTACTACAACACAACAAGAAAGTGCAATATTCAACTTTATTGCATGGGTAAGTTACGAGCAACAAGCTAGGTCATGACAAATGTATACAGACCCAGTCAGCAGTGCAAAAGTTCACAGCTTCAGCAAAGTTGTAGCCTTGATTAAACCCAGAGTGATAGGCACGAGGAAAAGTCACCACAAACTCGCCAGCACACTGATTGGTCCGGTATACCTAGAAACCAGTGAGAAAACATGAGGTTCAGAGCAGCACGTATCACATTGGATTCCCCCCAAAATGCATTTTAAATCATTAACAGCTGCTACCTCATGCCTGACTAATGCATTACCTTTTCCCATGTTTGCCCAACCACTTCATACAGTGCACTCAACCACTTCAACTTACATGGGCTGCAAAGAACATAAGAGCCCTGCTGTATCAGGCCAAGGGCCCATCTAGTTCAGCTTCCTGTATCTCACAATGGCCCCCACCAGATGCCTCAGGGAGCACACAAGACAACAAGATACCATATTTTTCGCTCTATAAGATGCACTCCCCCCCCCAAAAAAAAAGTAGGGGGAAATGTCTGTGCATCTTATGGAGCAAAGTGTAAAAAATGTCTTGCTTTTAACACTTACCTGGTGGTTGTTTTGCAGCTCCAAACTTTGTTTGCCCCAGCTCCGAGTCGCGTTTGGCGCCTGGGCTAAGTTCCCAGGCGCTGGACGCGACCAGGAAGCCCTGAACTAACATCGCAGCAACTGCGATGTTTGCGCAGAGCTCCGAGTCGCGTTCGGCACCTGGGCTAAGTTCCCAGGTGCTGGACGCGACCAGGAACCTCTGCGCAAACATCGCAGCTACTGCGATGTTTGCGCAGAGCCTGCAGTCGCGTTCAGCGCCTGCGCGAAGTTTCCTGACGCTGAACGCGACTTCAAGCCCTCCGAAACATCCGAGTTCCTCCGATGTTTCCGGAGGTCTTTGAAGTCGCGTCCAGCGTCAGGCAACTTCGCGCAGGTGCTGAACGCGACTGCAAGCTCTCTGGAAACATCGGAGTAGCTCGGATGTTTCTGGAGGGCTTGCAGTCGCTTTCAGCGTCAAGCAACTTTGCGCAGACGCTGAACGCGACTGTAGGCTCTGCGCAAACATCGCAGTTGCTGCAATGTTTGCGCAGAGGTTCCTGGTCACGTCCAGCGCCTGGGAACGTAGCCCAGGTGCCGAACGCGACTTGGAGCTGGGGCAAATGAAGATTGGAGCTGCAAAACAACCACCAGGTAAGTGTTAAAAGCAAGACATGTTCCCCCAATTTTTTGCTCCATAATACACATGTGTCCTATGGTTCGGTGCGTGTTATGAAGCGAAAAATACGGTACTTTTATCCTGTCGCCACTCCCTTGCATCTGGCATTGAGATCTCACTGCTAAAACCAGGAGGTTGCATTATACCCATCATGGCTTGTAACCTGTGATAGACTTATCCTCCATTAATCTGTCCAATCCCCTTTTAAAGGCATCCAGGCCAGGTGCCATCAACACATCCTGTGGCAAGGAGTTTCACAGATTAATTACGTGATGGGTAAATAAATATTTTCTTTTGTCTGTTCTAATTCTCCCACCACTCAATTTTAGTGGATGTCCCCTAGTTCTGGTGTTGTGCGAGGTTGATTTTAAAACCTCCAAGTTAGTATTATTTTTTAAATATAAGGTGCTTTAAACCGTATTCCACAAATTGCCAGAAGGAACATCTTTTACACGGTCTGCAAGGGAAGCAACCACTTCATAAGAGTTAAAAGCTTGTGTGTTCCAAAAGCTTTATATACTGCTTTATCAAGATACTGGATGGAGAAAGAATGTAAATAGGAAACAAAGTAGAACCGACTGCTGTTTAATGCCTCAGCACTTTTTTTTTCTGAACTGTGGCCGTTTTTTTACAAAATGTGAAGATCAAAGTAACACATAATCAAATATGTGCCAGTAATGAGTGTTCTGATGACTTAATACATTTTTCTTGTTTCAATTAAAGCATTCCAGTGCTTTTTTTTTAGGAGAGTGCCTGGTTCTTAAAACAATTTCTACGTAATAAATATCACCATCATAGTAGCTGCTGAAGATTAAATAGAGGGAGCTCTCCAGTCCTATGGAAACATGCTAGATAAGTCAAGATTCAGAATACCACACAACTGGAAGGCTGAAATCAAAAGCAACACCACCACAAGAATATTTAAATGCTATTCCAAGTAATTCTACATGACAAGACATGAGAAACCTAGGAGTCCAGGGAGGGATTCTGCGATACTTACAGGCACACCATGCTCCATAAGTACATTTGGGTTCATGATGGTGACTAGCTGGTGCAATAGATCAGGTTGCGTTTCAAACAGCTCAGGGGCCAACTCTCTCATCACTTCCTCCAGTTGTTCTGCTGCGTGAGATGGCACTCCATACCATGTCTTTGGCTCTCCCCTAGCAAAGATTATAATTCAAAGTGAGTATTACCCATTGCTCCCCCTCTACCTTTCCTGTTGTGGATGGATAACCATATTACTTTCCATCCCTCACAGGCTTTCCCCACCCCCTATCATCGCAACAGTGTGGCTGCCTCTTTTTGGCATGCAGTGCTAGCTATGATTTTTTTATTCCTCTGAAGTTATAGGGTATTTCATTAGAGTCCTAAGAACTGATGAATTTATCTGGACCTTAGTTTTTGGGGCTGGCTCCTATATCCAAAGCAAATCTGAGGAGCCGTGGGCTAACCATTCCAGTGTATTGTAACAACCATACAATAAAACAGGCCCACTCTTCTAGAAGCAGAACTGGGAGTTCACCGAGAACAGACCAAATAGATAGAAATGCAATACTTCAGACCAAGGGTTGACAACTTGTTTATAAGCCTTCTTGATAGGAGAGCTACAATAGATTTCCACATTTTAAATGCAATTACATGAACATAGTGGATACCAAGCAACTGTCGGTAGAAGCAGGGCACTTGTTCAGCAAATATCTATTGGCCTATGAAGACATTCTCCCCATCGCAGGACTTTAGAATATTTTTTCAGCCCAGACATATACCTACTTCTCTCCTTAATACTCATGTTCTTATAGGACACTAAATATTGTACTTCATGTTCTTCTGCCCTGGGCAAAGAACTTGTATAACAGCCCAATCCTAATTAACTTTCCAGTGCCAATGCAGCCATGCCAACAGGGTGGGCACTGCATCTTACAGTGTGTGTGGGGGGGAGGAGTCACGGAGGTCTTCTCAAGGTAAGAGAATACTTGTTCCCTCACCTTGGAGCTGCCTCATGGCTGCATTAGTGCTAGAATGTTGGTCAGGATTGGACTGTAAGTATCTAGAAAGGGTTAATACTGAACAGACGCAATAACAGCTCTACAATCAACCTGAGCATGCACACATATCTCCAGTGCAATAGAGTCCATACCAATGAAGGTAGTTGATGGAATAGCTCCAGTGATCCTCAATGTGCCAGCAGAAAGAGGAGAAGCACATCCCCACATAAAGCCAGGGCACCTTCATGCCAGAAATATCAGCATTGATGTGAGCGAGGACAGATTGCTCCAGTACAGGCATATTGTTGAGGTTCCAGCCAGAAAGGGCATACTCCTGCCACAGAAAGAAAAAGGCTCGTAAAGGAAAAAGCCAGGAGACAATTAAGTACCCTAATACAGGAAAGCCATGTTCCCGTTACACTTTCTCTAACCAGGCTGCAATACACTGCTACCTGAACAACATTCACCTGCTCAGACTACGTATTGCTCAAAACCAGGGTGGGAGGAGAGAGAAAGGGGACACAAATCAACTATCTCCATTGCCAGGTGGACAGGGGGGAGAGAGAGAGAGAGAGCATTTTACTAGTTTTGCCACCATTTTATTACCATTATGCCAGGGACACTACACTATAGCTGGGCATAACAGAATTCAGCATGAAGTGCCTTCAAAAGTGAGCAAGTTACACTGGAGTGAAAGGAGTGCTTCCTTGCCACCAGTCACTCTCCCCTGAGATTCTTTTCCCACCTCCACAGCTACTCTTACCCCCACCAGAGTCTGGACCCACATATACCTTAAAACTCAGGTCACAGGATCTGGGGAACAGAGTGAAAAATGGCTAGCAAGGAAAATCTTAGTGCTCTCCCCTACTACTCCCCCAGCTGTTCTCCCCCACTACTGCAAGTCATTTCCGCCAAGGATATATGGTAATAATGGGGCTTTGTTTCATGAAGCTGCATTGCAACACATAGCTAGCCCCCCAAACCTTTATTTATCTAGAGAGTAGATTTTTTAAGTTAACATGTGTGTAAGAGTTGCTGCCCCTCTCAACACCGAGATAGCATAGATATATTTTAATTTTGAATATTTAGAGCTTGATTTTCTGTACGCAAAACTATATGCTACATGCAGGTTTCATATCCTGGCCACACCTCCTCTTCAGGCATGAGCTTTCGCCTGCCATCCTTGATAGGGAAACCACTTCCAAAGTCCTTGGATGAGATGTCTGCTCCATATTCCACAATCACATCCTCCTCAATGCTGCTCACAAGTCGCCAAAACTCCTTCTCCACCAGCTCAGTGGGAACCATCTGAAAGTACAGAGGGAACACTCTGAAAAGGAATCCAGCCTTTGAAGCTCTCTAGTGAGCTACATATATAGATGATACACTAATACATATAGCCATCCAAGCGTTGATGGCTTTTTCCAACTCACAATAAAATCAGTTTAACAATGTAGCAATTTTGTTACCCATATAAAGAAAATAATTGCAAAATTTCTCTCACGATTCAAAAAGTACTTTTAGAACAGAGAGAGATTGTGGGCGCAATCGAATCCTACGTAGGTCGACCGTTGTAACCAGCGGCACAGCAAAAATGGGAGGCCCCAGAACGGAAAGGGGATTCAAATCCCCTTTGAATTTCCCTTTTGGAGGGGATTTGAATCCCCTTTCCATTCTGGGGCCTCCCGTTTTCGCTGTGCCGCTGGTTACAATGGCGGCTTAAGTAGGATTGGATTTGTGTGTCAGATGGGAGAAGAGCACTCTCATTGTTTCAAATACCTGAGGGAAATGTAACAGGAACACAATTTGGCTGCAGTTTCTATCATCTACATATGCAACAGAATCACATGGTGCCATTTTTCCTAGATGGACTGCATGTAGGGAGAAAGTTGTGTTTGAGTGCTTTATTTATTTCTAACATGACAGCCATCTACATGCAGGGATGAGGGAGAGGGGCAGTTGCCAACCAGGCCCCGAGGGGGTGGTGATGACGTTTCGTGTCTTTGCCCTGCCCCCTGCACTCCCAGAAGTCTTCATTTGAAGGCTTCCAGGGTACAGGGCGGGTGGGAGGGGACCATAAACGCGCTCCAAAAATGGCCACTGCACGCTCTGTCGGCAGCCATTTTCCAACAGTGGAAGTGCATTCCGCTATCGCAAAAGGGTTCCGTGTGCCCACAGCGCACTGAATAGGATTGGCACATAAGAGTCTGGCACCTAGACTATTTTCATTTTGTAATACCAATTTATCGCATATGGGTACAACACATAAAACACAGGCTTGGTATCCTAATGAAGACAATAGGATTACACTTAAAAGCATCTTCCCAAAGAACCTCCCTAGTACATGCCTTCTGGCCCTTAAACATTTATTCCCCACATTGTTCCATGAGTCCAAATCCTTCTTTTCCCATCACTTCTAAACTTGGCAAAAATACACCTACAAGCAAAGTTGTGTAACTATACCAAAGGTTAAACAGTAAAACCATATGCACACATTTGCACCAACTGCAGAATTCCAGACTGTTAGTGAAAGAGCCAGTCTCAAAATCTCATCACATTTCTCAGAACAAGAGGATCTCTTGCCTATCACACAGAACAAGTCTCAGCAAATGTGTACTCACGTGGACTGGCATGTTGAAATAATCAGACTTGAAGTTATCTGCCATCTCACCAAAGCTCTGGAGAGTATACTCCCGAATAGCCTGTTCAAATCCAAAGGCCTCACGTGGTTTGTTACATTCCTAGGAGGGAGAAACAACGAACATTCATTGTGACTGATCAAAACGCACAGCTCAACCCCTTACTGCAGGATACCAATACAAGTTGATTAGCCTAACCAAGAGAAAAGCTTTAAAATAAAACACTAAGCTTTCACCATTTTCTTTAGATAAAGCAACTTTAGCAAGGAAGTAAAGTAAGTCAGGCTAACTAGCCCATTTAGTAGGGATGGTGTGGATACACTAAGTTTCCAAAATACTGAGTGCCCACACCCTGCTGCAGTACACTGCAGATAGGGAATGAAAGCCAAGGCATCTTGGAATTAGGGCCAATCTAAGGGCATAATCCTGCCTATATTTAGGCTGGCGGAATGCATGCCCCACCGACCTTAGGTGTTGTGAAAGTGCCATAAGGCACTTTTGCGGCACTGAGAAAGCGGCATTGGCACGGAGGCCGGTACCGTTTACTACGTCGTCCCCCAAACTCCGTGCAGCTGGACACAGGTAAGCCCTCCATTGGGGAGGGCCGAGGGCGGGCTGAGGTGGCGGGGGAGGGGGCCATTGGCCAGCCAGTCCTGGGAGGGGGCAGGGATATCGGTGCTGGGTTGCACCAATGTTCCAAGCCCCTTCCCAGGCCAGGCCAGCCTTACACAGCCTTCCTGGTTGTGCGCCAGCTAAAGAGCTAGCGTGCATCCAAGGAAGCCCATGGGGCCTCCAGGGCTTATACCGGGGGAAAGAGGTGAGCCCTGGTTGCGCCGGTACGGGCGACAGCCTGCCTAGGATGCAGTGAGTGGCCACTTCGGCCGGCCGCTGCATCTTAGGCAGGATCAGGCTACCCATGCGATAAGCTTCCTGTACAAAACCACTTTCACACAGGCAGGAGCATGATGTACATGCCACAGTGAGCCACAGCTTCCCTGTGTAAGTAGATGTACTTACATGCAGCAAATGAACGCAAACATTTCCCACTCTTTAATACAAGAGATTCATTTTCAGGACAAAATCTCTAAAGAGCTTTCACAACACGTTCTCAGAAGGGTGAACTACTTTTGGATGCTGCTCCCCATGTTTTAAATAAACTAAAAAAACTGTACCTCAGCAACACATTTTGGGCATCGCCAGTCACCTTTGGGCACATCAGGCAAAGGGGGTATTAGACAAAACGTGTGGTAACTATCATCACATCCATCACACAGTAGCAGTTTGTCCTCGTTGTTCCCACGACCACAGAACAAGCAGACGTATAGGTCAACCTTTGAAGAGACAACACATCAGTAGCATCATGGCTGGTCGCGCCCACTTGTATCCTTCATTATAGCCAGCCAGTGTAGAGGCATTCAGTCTTCCTCTATAACAGGAGTTCTCAACCTTTGGAGGCCCGGGTACCCCCTATCACGGTCCAATTTTCTGAAGTACCCCCTACTAATTACCTGCTAATTAATTGGATCAATCAAATACGTAATTAATTGTTAAATAAAAAAGTACTAAAACATGTGAAAAACGTTAAATGTGAAAAAATGTCTTATTTAACTCTGTGTGAGAGAGAGTGAAACACACATGGAAGGATCTCTCTTTTTTCTCCAAGTCACACTTCCCAAAATCAGCTCCTCTCTCTACCACCCCACCAAAGTACATTTTCCAAAGTACAAAAATAAGCCCAAAACCAAAATCAGAGACACAGAAGGGCTACGAAAATAATTAATATTTAAAATCCATGTTAATTAACACTTAATTAGCTGCTGATGGGGCAGATAAGGGGCAGGGCTTGGCATACCCCCAGCAAGAGGTCCACGTACCCCTGGGGGTACCTGTACCACAGGTTGAGAACCCCTGCTCTATAAGGATGTTCCCTAAAGAATCCTCCACTTTACTTCTCGGACCATAGAAGTAGAACACATCCAAATATACAGAACGCACACCAGAGGGCAGCTACTGAGGACAGAGGTGGAAAGAGAAACGGTCTTCTGCATCAGCCATGCAAGACATTTCTTATTACAGGGTTGGCAAAATATTTTTTAAACTGACCTGGGAGAAAAATAATCTTTGGTTAAGGCCTTCATATCTGCTATGTTTACACATAATTGTCCACTAAGCAAGTAATAACTCATTAGATTTGCTAAATTTTTAATTACATTTTCAAATTATGATTACCTGGCAGAATGCTCCAGAATTGTACGACTTGCCACTAAACAAATTTACTGGATTATATGACGTTATATATAATGCAATACATAACTACAGTCTGCATATTTTCCATCTGGTATATTGCTTTTTTCAAGGAACCGGTGATACAACATCCTAATTTTAGTAGTATACAGATGCAATATAAGAGTCAAAAGATCAAATGCTATGAAAACTCCACAGTCCAATAATGCTATACTAATAAGTGTAAATTGTTGAATTAGTATTGGGCTGTTTGAACGTACTCAAACAGAAGGCTTAAAAACTATCCAGATTATTAAGAATATGTACCGCTTTTCAACAAAAGAGTTATGGAGAAAATCATATAATTAAATGGCTCCCTGTCCCAAAAGGGTTCACAATCTAAAATGATGCAGAAGAAACACCAGCAAACAGCGACTAGAAAACACAGTGCTGGGGTGAATGCATCCTGGGGCAAGGCTGAGAGGGGGGAGAAGAGCCTTCACGCAACACATATGTGGGTTGTTAAGCTTGCAGAAGCCCTGCAAGATGCTTGAAAACTGCACGGCTTGCTTCTAAAAAGTTTTTTTAAAACCCACATTTTTTCCTTTTTACAGTGTTTTGAATGTGCACTCCAGTATCCTTGGATCCTCGCTATCCGCAGGGCGGGGAGTCCAGAACAGATCCCCGCAGATAACGAGGTCCAACTGTATTACAAAGACCTAATCCTGGGTAACGTTACAAGCCAATGACAGATTACTTACCTGTAACTATACTTGTTTGAGTGGGCCTCTGTGCAGACACATATAGTAGAGTTCTGTGTATGTGCAGGGCTGACCTCAGAAGATTCCAGAGCGTTCTGCCCCTGCTCTCGAGTGGGGGAAGCCACCATGCACATTGTGTGCATCGAGGGCAAGAAGAACGGTCAATCCTTCAGTTCCTTTGAGGATCATCCCTTAACTTCAAATTGCAGCATTTGAAGAGATACACAACAGATGGAGCCAGACCTACATAAGGGATTGTTGGATGGGCCTTGTTTCTGCACAGCTGACCAATCAAAAAACTATAGTTACAGATAACAACCTTACATAGTCTCCGTACAGTCACACAGACCAGAGGCTACCTTCCCCGTTACCTGAAGATGTTTAGAACAGCATGCCCAAAAGACCACATGTCCAGGACATAGAGCTCAATAAAGGCCGACGTAGATCACACTGCGTTGCTGCAGAACACCTCTCAGTAGGGCAAGATGTTCTTTAGCTCCATCTCAATACCCACTAAGGTAGGCTTTTTCATGCAGTCAGCCTCAGTGTTTGAGTCATGATATTCAGTCTCAGTTCTGAGACAGTAGATTTGGGCAGGTGGATACTTGCCTCTTATCAACCTGAGCAGACACACAAAACAGATCTGCCTCTGCCACCAAGGCGATATCAGGATGCAGTCAGTGCTGTACTTGTGTATAGTGCTGATGACCTTGGCAATTACCGGGAAGGGGGAAATGCACAGAACATGCCTAGAAATGCATGACCTAGGATGTGGGAATTGTGGCTTGGTTGGATGCAAAACCTGTGGCACTTGGTATTATGGCTGGTGGCAAACATCCATAGTAGGACAACCCCAATGATGAATTGTAGACTGGAAGACATTGATGTGGAGAATTCACATGTGGGCAACTACTCTACCTCCCTTGTTCTGCTGAGGACAACTGCAAGTTATTGGATACACTAGCTAGGTGAACAGCAAAAGGTTTTCAATTCCATATCCCAGTTTATGTCATATATGGCTGTTATATTCTCCATTTGAATTTCATGACATTTCAAAGATAGCAAGAAGAATCTCAGCACTTTGAAGACGGTCAACAGCATCAGTGTTTCTGTGGTTATTGGATGGTGTGTAAGGGGCACATCCTCAAAATGATTGAGTGGGAGAGCCACCACTGCAGGAAATGTAGGACTTGGTCATGAATGATTAGAAGTTTGCGTTGGCAATGCACTTAAGGCATGAATTCTTTAAGTCTATGGCTACGGACCAGGCAACTTAACAGAGAAGCATCAGGATGTTCAGCATCATATAGGACTTCTTGATCTGGATAAAAACATTGACATCCCACAAGCCTACAATGAGACACAGACCACCATCTCTCTTCCATACCATGGCCCCTCACTCAAGCAGAATCCTCAATGTTGTCTGAGAGGCACTGGGCTCCATAGAACAGTGTCTAATTCATCTAATAGAGGTTGGGATGATTACCGTAGGTGATATGGAACACATCTGATGGTGGAAGGTGTGTGAATTTTATAGCATAGCAAATCCCGACTACAGTGATTCCCCTCTGATGGAATCCAAAGTGTCTTCAAAATGCTTTAAAAAGGTAAAGGTGACCCCTGACATTTAAGTCCAGTCGTGTCCGACTCTAGGGTGTGGTACTCATCCCCATTTCAAAGCTGAAGAGCCAGCGTTATCCGAAGACGCCTCCATGGTTATGTGGCCGACGTGACTCTCCTTGCCGCAGCGCGTAGCACGTGAATCATATTATTCGAACCAAGGATTATGGACTCCTGCCCCACAGAAAAAGCCTGTGATATGCCCTGGCAGAGTAAGGCTTTGCAAGGGATGATGGTGGGCAAGCTGGCATCACATCATTAACAGCAGCACCCTTCTACCTGCTTCACTCTTCTTACTGGCTACACCTGTACTAAGAATAAACAGGAAATATGTAGGTTGCTGTCACCACTTAAGGCTGGGAAGCCTCCCTCAGATTGATGGAATGAAGCAACTAATTGTTTATGGTACTCACATTGGGGTTCTGATCTCTACACTTGCATGTGTAGAATGATGAGCAAGTGCACCTTTTACGAAACGGCAGTGACTTCCAATGATAGACTTGGGCAACATGCAACAAGCAGCGCATGCCTCTCCTTTAAATAACAAGTGGGCATTAACATTGCTCTACCTGGGGGACTGGTGATTTAGAGAACTCCTGGGTTTCTGAATCTCCCAGTCTTGGACATCAGGAGGGCTTCACAGTCTAATATTCATATTCAAGAGTCTTTGTTTTCTAAAAAAGGAGAAGTTGCTCAAACAAAGGGCAGCATCTCAGAATAATAGCTATTGAATCAGGATGACTCAGAGGCATCTTACAAGCGTTTAGGAAGGTTAAAAGGATCCAAAATAGGCTAAGAATGGGAGGGGGGAAATCAGGGATTTTAACTATAGGCTTATAGAGATGAAACTGAGGGTGTCTCAACTGGGTCTTTGCAGGAGAAACGGAAGTGAGCCTGAACGCCTTTGCTGTCTCCTTGGTCTTCAGATGTTCCAGGGAGTGCCCTCCTCCTCCCCCATCAAAAGGCAATATATAAGCCTCAGTGACTCAAAGAGGGAGACAGAATGTAATCACAGATGCTTTCTAAGAACTATGAAGCCGGTCACAGTTTCAGATTAACACCCTACAATATGTCTAGTGTGTTTTGCCCCTTTAGAGGCCGCAAACTGAAAGGTGATGATCTTATGGCAAACCTCCAACAGTTTTCTTCACCAGACACCTCTTTCCCAAGAGCAGCTGTGGGTGAAGGGACTCACTACTGACTGTTAGGGGCATGGAGACAAATAAGCTTGGTTGTAGGGAGAGACTCCAGCACCCCCTTACTTCATGCTTGGCTCTGTCTACCATTTTGCACTTAAGCACTATGGTCTTACTTCTGCTTCTGAATGGCTGTTTCTGCAAAGCCTCGTGAGATTGCCTCTTCAGTAACAGGAGGAAGACCACTGGGTTTAAGCACTTATCTCCTTGTCTACAGATTCTCAGCACCATATCTGTATGTGAACCCAATCAAGCAGCTCTATGGAAATGCTGCCCTTGTACTAACTGGGAGATATCAGCCTGAGTAGCAGGCATCAAGATGACAGTCACACTATAAGACAAGAGGATTCACCTGGTTGGGTGGCTCATTTTCAAGGTCCTGACAGCTGCTTTTGACTGGTTTGTCAGCCTTGAGACCTTACTGGTCATAACTTTGGGTGTCTTGTCAGCCACAGGTTTAGCGGGTTTTGTTGCAGGCAATATTCATTCAGCACCGATAGATGCAAAAGTGTGTGTCAGGACTCTGGCTGGCTGGCCAGCTGATCAGGAACCCACATCATACAAAAAGAGCAATCCCAGGGAAGAGGCCATTTGGAGGACCCCTCTGAGTTTTCCCAAATAAGCAAGTTGCTTGTTTTCAAGCCACTGTTTGCTGCCTTGCCACTCTTGAGGGATTAACAACTTTAGGGACTTGTAGACCAAGTCTTGCCCACCATGTCGCTCTTGGCAGGTGTATAGGCTTTGAAGCATTGTTGGTCATAGTCTTGAGTGTCTTCTCAGTCACAGTTTTGGCAGACTTATTCCTGAAGGCAGCAGTAGTTGTGACCCCAGGGATGAGATGGAACATGGGGATAACTAAATCAGTGTCTGCTACTGCCTGTTCTTTTCACAGAGCTTACATATCTCAATCTGAGCAAAAAGAACAGGGATGTTCCTGACAGCCCTGACACCCAGAGGGAGACAGGAATGCAACAGGGAGGCATTGCCTTCTACAGGGAGCCGAGTCTTAGTTTAGTCACATAGTCCCATTTGTCACCGGCACAAGTAAGAGGTATAACCCAGTCGAGAATTTCCCCCCACACACACACACTGATGAAGAATGATCTATTTTCTCCTTCATACATAATCCTCACTTGTGCTGAATGTAAATTCAGCACCATCTCCTTGATACTAATTAGTGCATGTTATTGATGTAAATGATGTCACATAAGACTCATTTTTATAGGACCCAAATTTCTCACATTCTACTCTCATCCAGAATGCATCAAGGTTATCCTAAAGTCTAACATGTTTGGAGAGTGATACATTCTTGATACATTCATTTTACTCTTGATACATTCATTTTACACATGCTTCCTGTACATAATCACCACCACTCTGAAAACTTCACAATCAGCTCAGTCTATGTTTTAAGCACATTATGGATAAGCAAGTACAAACAGTCTGTCTCCAAAACAATGCATAAAGCCAAGTGTAGTCACTAAATGAGTTTCTAGTCTTAATGCATAAAAAAGACTCAAAGTGAATAAAAGTCATTGCTCAGTTAACAGCAATCCAAGAACCTACTATATTGACAAGATCTTAACCACAATCGTATTAGAAAAGCTTCTTATTTCTACATTTGTAATCCTGTATGATTCTCTTATGAGACTACTGTAGAAATTGAGAACAGCATGAATAAGAATTATGCTTCAGCAGCAACAGGCTGGACTATACATAGCACTAACACATAACTGGAGTTACAATTATATTTAACAGCATTTTTTAATGAAATACAACAGTTTTATTTCCTTTATCTTTTCACCCACGTCTTCCTAACCCAGACAAGTAGCAAAGCACTGGAGGCTCACATGCGCTAGAACTTACAAAGTTGACAGAAAGTGCTCCTTTCCGCTGCCTCATCTGCATGCCAAAGGCCTCTGACCTGGTACCTTTGCGCCTTCGAGGGACTTCATCTGGAAAAGAAATGGATGTACTAGTAATGTCTGCAAAGACTGCATAAAGTCCATCTGGCATCCTGAGAGTAGCAGCAGCCACCAAAGCAAACCAAAACAGTATATGGAATGTACTAAGTGCTAATCACAGGAGCCAAAATGTACTTGGCAGCAATTTGAGTCAATCACACAGAGGCCTAGTTCAGACAATTTAAACAAACCATTGTTTGCTGGGTCAGGAACGTGTGCTTAAGAAGCCACCAAGCCCATGCACACCCTGATCACCCCCAGTGCGAGGCTGTGGCAGAAGATTGTTAAACCACAGCTCCACTTGTTTTTCAAACCAGAAAGCTGGAGTTTTAAATGAGGCTATGAAACGTGGATGACATCCAAGTTCCATATAATGGTTTGCAAACCATAGTTAAACCACAGCTCCCCTGTTTGAACCAGAGCTGCACCAGAAATTAGAAAGTGATTTGAGTGCAGGGGGAGGAGAGAGCACCTGGACCCAAAGCTTCTTAGGCTCACATGCACGATCTAAGAAGCCATAGTTTGTTTAATCACCCAACTTGGGTCTCCGCTATGCAATCTGGGACTTCTTACAGTATTGTACAAGCCAAAATGTGTGGGTTAAAAATGAATGAAGTTTCTAGTCATAATAGCTGCTTAGAAGAACTGTAAGGTTGCAATCCTAGAAACATATACCTGAAGTCCCCCTGAACTTACTTCTGAGTAGATATGCCTAGAATTGCACTGTGAAGCAAGTAGGCCTATAAAAGGAATGAAGCCTTTCAGATGGAACCTATCACCCTCCTTCAAGGCCCCTATCCAATTCTTGTACTCAAAATTGCTACATCTTTATTCTGTCATATATCTCACCGCCACACCTTTTCAAAGTTTCCATTTAAAAAACTTCAGGATAATTCACAAGTTTTACCAGAACAAAGCACACCAATATATTCCTAAGAATAGAAGTATTGAGGGGCAGGAGGGAGACCCTTAGAAGTAGAATACAATGGAAGTATTGAGGGGAGGGAGAGTCATACATTTAATAATGGTGGAAGACCCTTCTATGATGGCTATGGTGATTAGGTGATTAGAAATAAGTACCCATATTTCTTGGTAAGGAGACCAATAACTTTCATCCAAATGCTTTTTCACATTTAAAGTACCGTGTTTCCCCAAAAATTAAGAACTCCCCTCATTTTTACGTGATTTTTGCTGGCACTCGTCAATATAAGATCTCCCCGAAAGACCTAGCGTGGCTGAGCCTCCATTGGAAACATGGACATTAATTAACCACCGCACAAGGTAAAAAAGGTAAAGGTAAAGGTGACCCCTGACAATTGGCGCTAAATAACACTATTGTACCTCTCCCATTTCCGTGCTTATCATGGCCATGTGACCTCCTTGATTGACATTAGTGAAGCTGGAAATGGGGGAAGGACCACAGGATGGCTGGAGAAGGAGACCGGTCTGTGTTCCACCTTGACTTCCGCGTTGGGCAAAGCTATTCAAAATAAGAGCGCGCGCTGTGTAAAGTGAGCCTGTCTGTGCAGGAACTGGGCTCTTGGTGTTGCTGCCCCAGCGGGGCTCGTCACATCTGCCCCACTTCTCAAAGCGGATCCTGTCCTTGGTGTGCCCAGGGGGGTCGCCAGGCGCCCCTGCATCTGGGGCCGCCCCCCCAAAGCCCCCCAATAAAACTGTCCAAAATCAAAACCTATTTTTGACAGTTTTATTGGCTCTCTTTTCACCGATTTTTCGGCAATTTAAAGTGCAAAAACGGGGTTTTTAACATGTATGTATGCTTTGCCGGCACTCAGCTTGTTTAGGTGCCGTTCCAGGACGTTCCCTCGGCGATCTTCCTGCTCCCGGGCGCTTCTCCCTGCGCCCGTGAGCGGGACTCTGTACCGCCCCCAGCAGCACTTTCCGTAGTTTGCGCATGCGCAGACCCACGGAGTCTTCAGGGACGCTCCAGGGAGTTTGCGCATGCCCAGAACGTCCCTGGAGACTCCGTGGGTCTGCGCATGCACAAACTACGGAAAGTGCTGCTGGGGGCGGTACAGAGTCCCGCGCCCGGGCGCAGGGAGAAGCACCCGGGAGCAGGAAGAAGATCGTCCTGGAACAGCGCCTATACAAGCTAAGTGCCGGCAAAGCATACATACATGTTAAACACCCTGTTTTTGCACTTTAAATTGCCGAAAAAATCGGTGAAAAAAGAAAAAAAGGGGGGAAATCACGGAACTTAAGGAGGCTCGCGGCCCCACCGGAGCCTTTCCGCCCCTACGCTCTGGGGCCCACCGCACCACCGCCCCATATCAGACGCCTCTGGGTGTGCCTCCCTTCACCACCCCATCCTGCCTGCCATAGTCCTCCCTCCCCAGCTCTCATGGCAGGGGAAGAACCCTGCTGCAGTCTCTCTAATCACCCAGCCCCTGAGGAACACCGAAGTCCTCAAGCCTGGTCAGGCTGCTCCCAGCAGCTGCCGCGCTGTGAGCTGGCCTGCCCGAGTACCTGGCTGGATTCAGTCGGTGGCGTGTGCCAGTGTCCGCTCATCGTGAAGGCTCTGCAAGCCTGGGGTAAGTGCGTGCCTGGACAGGGGGCTAATTGCAGAGGTACAGGGAGGACAGGCTCCCAGTGGGAGAGAAACGTGGTGCTTTGCCTTGAATAGGCAAAGGGGGGGATTTTTGGCTGGAGAAGGATCTAGTCTGCGTTCTGCCTTGACTGCAAAACAGCACGTGCACGCTGCGAGAGGTGTGCTGCTTTGCCCTGAATAGGTGGAAAAATGGGCTGCTGGAAATGGGGGGGGGACATAATAAACAGCACATGCACACTGTGTAATGGGATCACGGCTTAGGTTTGAATTGGAGATAGTCAAGGACGTGTGTGTGTGTGTGTGTGTGTGTGTGTGTCTATGCTAATGAAGGTGCTCCACGCTCCATGATAGGCCATTCTGTGATCGTGTTCAAGCTTCCAGGCTTGCTCCGGTTTTGCAGCTTGGCAAGCTTTTGTCTCCCAATTCACTAGCCCTCTGTATTTAGAGACCTTATCCGTAGGTGGTGCTTGATATTACTATGGAAGTTTCATTTTTCTCCATTGTTTTACAATGTGCTCCCTTTATTTGCTTTCATTTATCATGGTTTCCAGCTGATTAAATTGTTTAGAGATGGAGGGGGGAGGATGCATCTGTAATCTGTTGATCTCTGAAATGCAAAGCCTTGGGCTCTCTTTTGTAGCCTGCTATTTTAGTTTTACTTATCTTTGAATTGTTTTTAGCTTTTTAGTTACCTTTGAAAATACTGGATGGTGTGTAAGCAAGACTTAGACAATCTAAGCATGTCTACTCAGAAGTAAGTCCCATTATAGTTGGGGCTATATATAACAATGGGGCTTACTCTCAGGTAAGTATAGATAGGATTACAGCCAGTTTTCTAAGCTTGACTTGCAATTGGTGCAGTGGTCTCTGACAAACAGTTTTGTCTTGTATAATGATACACATAACAATATCCAGTGAAGCCACCCACTGAGTGGTGATGGTGCAAGAGTGGAATGAGGCAGCTATCTGTGTTGTGTCCATCAGGCAAGTCAGCTTTTCCTTCTGCCTCAGAAGGAGAAGCCCTTCCCATAGCAAATGTGGCTCTGATAAGCTGAAATGCTGACTTTTGCATAACGTTTGGCAACCCTGCAGTTCAGGGGTTTTTGCATGAATTTTTTGCGTGAAAAACCCTGCAGGTTTTTTTGCGTGATTTTTGTGGGCACTCATAAGACCTACCGTGTTTTTGGAGCCAAAATTAATATAAGACCCTGTCTTATTTTCGGGGAAACAGGGTAGGAGTTACATGGCAATCTTCAAATTGTTCAGTCAATGGGCTGTGCAGGAATTATACCAAAGCACAACTGCACTATCTGTAGTTTGCAATTCTGCAGCAAACTTACTACTCTTCAAAGACATGGGTGCACAATGAAGCACTCAGATAAATGCTACCTTGCACCAACTGCTAAGTCATATGCATCAGCCCTAAAGCTCTGCATTAGAGAAACGAACACATCCTCATTATGCATTGGAGTGCGCCAGAGATGGTTTACCTTCTTTTTCCTTTGCCCCCAATGGCAATCCCATCATCTTTGGTCCTGCTCCGAAGATCTGGAGCTTCTTCAGTTCAGTGTTTCTGCTCATCTCTCCTGCCTCTGCCTGAAAACAAGATCACAACAGCTTACCGTTAGTATTTTACACTGCTCTCCATGCTGGATGACCACAGGAGTTATGGATCAAATCCAACTTGTACGCCACAAACCTTTTCAAGGTCACTGCCAAGAGCAGATACTTCAGAAGACAACATAGTTTGCAACCCTATCGTCTGTAGCAAGTGTCATAAAATGGATACAGTTTACCTTATCGGTATAGGTGTTTGAAAATGGTTTTATTTTTCACAGATTTCAGTATTTAAACAAAATGAAATAGAAGAAAGTGGTGTTATGTGTTTTTATTCCAAATTTCTCCCATTTTTATCATTTGTAAATGCTTTTAAAGTACTCTAGGTGGCATAGATTCTACAATGTAATATAATATTAAAACACATTTTGTAAGGTTATAGCAAGCGTGAAGCATGCTATGTTTTTATTTTGTTTTTAACATTTTCAAACACCTCTACTTATCTGGAATGGCACCCAGATGCAAATTGTCAACAGGAAGAAAAAAAACCAGATCATATTTTCTAACCCATTTGTATACATCGATACAATGCGCTAATGCATTTTTCTTAAATAAAGACTAAGAATTGAAATACCATCAGTTATTGAGATGCAATTCTGACTGTAGACAGCAAGAACGCAAGTTCGTATTTGTCTGCGAGGTAGTTCAATCTCATAGGCCTAGATGTTCTAGATGTTCTCATATGGACATATAAAATTGTATTTGGGGAAAAATTATATATTGTATATTTCTTTCCTCATGGCAAGCCTCAAATGCACTGTTCTGCTTCAGACACTGTTAGAGATGTTGTTCCAATTTGCAATTCCTCACAAAAGAGGAAGTCACCTCCCAGAATTTACAGGCTTAGTTTTTGTATATTTCCTAAACACTTCACACTAAAGACTACATTGTAAACTGTTTTCAAGATTTCCGAGTTGAGGATCAACATAATACCGGGTAACTCCATCGTTTTAAGAAAACTTTATTCAAAGTTTCAAGATGTTGTAACAGCTTTACATTTCGCCCCAAGCATATGCGGCATCGTCAGAAGTAAACAGCTTGTAGACTAGAGGAACAACTCAAATATAGTAAAACCCACTTGGAGCCCGGATGTACCTGGCTCACAAGCGCTCAGCCGGCTACACTGTTTGCACTCTGATTGGAGCGTTCCGATCAGCTCCCCCTAATTGAAGGAATCCGGAAAGACCATTAAACAACCCCTGCTGATTGAAGCGATCCACCGTAACATTACTCACAACTTTAAAACTATTGCCCATTCTGATAAAAACATTCAGGAAAGGAGCCAAGCTTAAAAGTCCCACACTAAGACACAAAAAAATGACAAACACCACTAATAAAAGGAGGAAAAATCCAATGTGCTTATAAACTAACATTAAAACACCCGCAAGGATGGGGCCGAAAATAGTTGAAATTTGAAATAACAATCCTCAATTTCATTGGACCTAAACTAAAATCGCACTAAAATCTTTTTTCATAATATCCTACTTATTTTCAGTTACTAAACTACAAAGGAAAGACTCCAAAAAGATTTCAGTGGCTGCCCAGGACAGACAGTACTCTTCAACAATATTTGGTAAGTGGGTCATTCCGTGTCAAATCAACCAATGAAAAATCCTTGACGTCATGGATTTTGCTCATTTTCGGTACATTTGTAGCTTACCATGAGATGTTTAAAAATTATTTTTCAGATTTTTTTGTCCATCCGTTTTTGAGATATTGAATGTTCAAAATTGCCAAAAAAGGCCAAAATCCACTTGTCACCATACATTCAAACGCCAGTTACAGGATAACGATGAACGCTACAGACATAGGACAGGTGTCGTTTTAAAGCTTATGAATAGGGCTTTCATTTGATATACAACATGACAAAATTGTAAATTTTCAAGAAATTCAAAAATATTCAAATAATATTAATTTTGAAATTTTGAAAAATTGAACTTTTTTAAAATTTTCAAAAAAGTCACACTTAAAGGTATATGTCTTGTAGTCAATCAGTCAAAATTTCAAGATGGTATCTCAATGGTATCATACAAAAATTAAATTTTCTTGTTGGCAGTGACCAGGAATTAAACCCCTCAAGTCCATTTTTCTACAGTTTACATTGATAAAATCATGTAGTAAACTGAAATGAATTCAAAAATTTATAACAGGACTTAGAGATAGATTTATAGAGCATGAATTCACTTTCTATTCTTTTACAGGATCAGCTTTTTGGTAAAACTATCAAAATCATGAGCTTTTTACTTCTGTTCGTAGTTTTAAAATTTTCCTTTAGTTGCTGAATAATTTCTGAATCAGCACAGTGGCATTTTTCCTCATCTAAATCATCTTCAGAAGTAAAAAAAAATAATTATTTGTAGGTCCTATTAATCTTCTTTCTTCTTGACTCACCAAGGGAGGTCAAAGAGGCATTTAAGTGGCTTAAAGCTCTATCAGGGTCCAAATACTCAGACTCCTTTATATGACTAAGACCAGGAATCTCATAATTCTCAGGAGGAATTTCCTTTTCAAGTATATTGTTTTCCATCTGACAAGGCTTCTATTCATGTGTGGTTTGATTTCACTATTTAGTGAAACCATCCAATCAGTTACATTCCTCAAGTCTTTACTAACCCAGTGCCCCCCTTTTTTAAAAAGGGCTGCAACAGTTTTTTGACCACTTATTCTCCTCCATATTTCAAATCATGTAATTAACAGTTAATGAATTAAACTTAAGACTAATAAAGCAGCTTCACAACAAAAATGTCCTAGAAAGCTTCACTAAAAAAGTTTGATTTTTCAAAATTTCAAAATTAATATTATTTGAATATTTTTGAATTTCTTGAAAATTTACAATTTTGTCATGTTGTATATCAAATGAAAGCCCTATTCATAAGCTTTAAAACGACACCTGTCCCATGTCTGTAGCATTCATTGTTATCCTGTAACTGGCGTTTGAATGTATGGTGACAAGTGGATTTTGGCCTTTTTTGGCAATTTTGAACATTCAATATCTCAAAAACGGATGGACAAAAAATCTGGAAAAAATAATTTTTAAACATCTCATGGTAAGCTACAAATGTACCGAAAATGAGCAAAATCCGTGACATCAAGTTCCAAAATGTATTTTTTATTGGTTGATTTGACACGGAATGACTCAAGTGCGTACTTTAAAGAGCAGCGCAAGCGTGAGTAGGGAGAGGTGTTAACTGATGCCGAGATGGGGAACATGCATTTCCTCTCCCTTGCCTCCCTGAAGCTAATTCCCACCCAATTCAACCACAGTTAAGGGATACATTCAACACTGACTAACCACATTTAAGGCTAACTAAATTACTGGCATACAAAAACCAGGTCTTTGAAGTTAGTTGAGAACCCTGGTTAATCAGGAAAGCTGTTTAGCCTTAACTGCAGCTAAAAAAGGTAGGATTCATATTTTCCCTTCTTCCGGAGCAAGAAAACTAATCCTAGATCAATACCTTCATACACCTTTTCTGCAATTAAGGGGGGGGGATTCACTCAGAGAAGAGGATCCGAGGGAATGACCCTAAACCTAGTCTTAAAATGCAGTGAAGACTGCCATGCTGCACTGGCTCTAAAAGAGGATTTTGACCAGAAATTCAAACAAAAACACGCATGACAAATATTTTATTCTGGTAGGTGCTTTTGTGACACTTGTCCCAGTCCAAATTTGAAGAGGGAAGGGATGGCTTACTTCCAACTTCATATGCAGCAAGCAGCCTTGCCACTTCAAAGTATCAAAGAAGTTATAGGGTCAAGCCAGTCTCCTTTCCCAGAATCAGACGAAGGGCAACTACAAAATTTAGGCCTCTCACAAAACCAGTCAATATTTGACTGAAAATTTCATCTGAAATCCAATAGCAAAATCCAGCACTTTTAGGTCTCATTGATGTCAGACAGACATGTATGATCAACAGGATTTTAAAAGGTAGATTTGGTTGTATCATCCCCTTAATTTACTAACTTTCTGATTAAGCTGATTTTATAGGTCTACCAAAAAGCCACGTGTATCTGAAAATACTGAAGGCTTTCTAAGTACATACAACTTATATTATACTAAAAAATTTCCACCAAGACCTCATTTGATAGCCAACAAATGCTTAGGAGGAGGGGGAGTGGAACGCTGAAAACATCTGCTATTGAAGCCGTTCTGAGGTTTTAATTACTCTTATTCTAGCAATTTTGAATATTTTACTTGCCTATAAAGGTAAAGGTATCCCCTGACAATTAAGTCCAGTCGTGTCCGACTCTAGGTGTGGTGCTCATCCCCATTTTAAAGCCGAAGAGCCAGCGTTGTCCGAAGACGCCTCCGTGGTCATGTGGTTGGCATGACTCTCCTTGCCGCAGCGCGTAGCATGCAGCTGGAACACAGAGCGCTGTTTACCTTCCCGCAAGCGGTACCTATTTATCTACTCGCATTGACATGCTTTGGAACTGCTAGGTTGGCAGGAGCTGGCCAAGCAACGAGCACTCACCCCGTCGCGGATTTGAACTGCCGACCTTTCGATCGACAGCTTATGGTTCAGCGGTTTAACCCGCTGCACCACCCACTGGCCTCTTGCCTATACAGTACACTTATTTGGGAGCAAGTCCCATTGAACTCAGACTTACTTCTGAATAGACATGCATAAGATTGCACTCCAAGCTGCTTTATCCATAACATTCTCAGAACTGAGAATTATGGCAATACAAATCTAAGGCACCAAAATAAGCCAACTGATTTTTTTACACTTAAGCTGCGAAAAAAGATATGGATTTAGAGTCCTCTCTTTTGCACACTGTTCATATGACCGACACACATTGCAAGAGAAATTCGACCACATTATATCCAGAGTAGGAAAGTTTGGGGGAGGGGAAAACACACATTTCTGTTGGGCCTGGAGGGAGATATAAGCAGAGTCTTGGGAAAACACAACCTCACCATACAAGTATGCCATTGGGAATTGTCTAGTTAATTTACATATCTAATTCCAAAAACAGCAGCAAAACAAGGTGAGCCAGGAGAATTGCTCAAAGAGATGAACAGACTCAACAATGTTTTTAAAAATTTTCATGAGAAGTGAAAGAATAAGAAATACACATCTAAAATTATTTTTCTTGAATTAGGAATGTGCTTTGTTAATGAGAGTCTGGAAAAAAGTAGTACTATTCCCAATTTAAGTAATATATTCCAGGTTTTGATTTTCAGAACACAAACTTCATTAGGTATTAGTTATTATGCTTAACCTACTATTAAGTATACTTCATGCTCTCAATACTTTTGAATAGCTTCAATACACAATCAATTCTTGCCATCATTTACACAAACATCCAATTCTTGTTCTAAATATAATTTATAAAAACAAAGCCACCAACTAAAACAAGATCCCCATCTTGAAGTATCAGCTACAACTCCCACCAACTAAAACAAGATCCCCATCTTGAAGTATCAGCTACAACTCCTTTCAATTGTTATTTCTTCTCTCAAAATTTTATAGTAACTTTTTAACAACTTCAAAAAGTAACTTTTTTAATTTCGACTGTCGAAGACTGAACTATATTGAAGTCTGACTGCACAAGAAAGGCGTTACTTGGAATACATGTACCATATTTTTCGCTCTATAAGACGCACCTTATAAAACAACTGCGATGTTTGTGCAGGGCTTCCAGTCGCGTTCGGCGCCTGCGCTAGGTTCCCAGGCGCTGGAAGCAACCAGGGAGCCCTGCGCAAACATCGCAGCAACTGTGATGTTTGCGCAGAGCCTGCAGTCGTGTTCAGCGCCTATGCGAAGTTCCCCGACGCTGAACGCGACTTCAAGCTCTCCGGAAACAACCGAGTTCCTCCGATGTTTCCAGAGGGCTTTGAAGTAGCGTCCAGCGTCAGGGAACTTCGCGTAGGCGGTGAATGCAACTGCACTCTGCGCAAACATCACAGTTGCTGCGATGTTTGCGCAGGGCTCCCTGGTCGCTTCCAGCGCCTGGGAACCAGGCGCCGAACGCAACTGGGAGCTGGGGCACCCGAAGATTGGAGCTGTAGATCAACAACCAGGTAAGGAAAACTATTAAAAGCAAGACTTTTTACACTATTTTTAGCTCCAAAATACACATGCGTCCTATCGTCCTGTGCGTCTTATGGAGAGAAGAAATATGTTTCACATAGTGCCACTTTTTAATTAATGAAACTAATGTAACCATTCCAACAAGGTGCAACTCTCCAGGCACGATCCACAGAAGATCCCTGCTGCATGGGTAACACTCCCCACATTCAAGCACCAGCAAACCCCAAGTATAACCAGGGTTGGCCAAGCTGCCAGACAACTACCATTCCACTGGAGTCTTCGCAACCGGCTGGTGCACTGGGCACAGACTCCTAACCAAGACATTAAGTGCCACAGGCTTGTAGCTCTTCAGCGAGACAGCTGCGATTGCTCCCGTCCCACCCATCACATCAATGGTACTGCTTACTGCACAGCACTTCAGCAATGTAGTGGCTGGATTCCCAAGTACATCTGGAGTTTGCTGAGACTTAACAGGAGCCAGAACAGCCCAGCAGACTTGTGCATTTTAATAGCCATTACTTTCCAAGAATTTCCTTCCTTCCACATCTACTTTTTATGGAGACTCTTAACAGATTGTTCCAAGTTTGGTCACAAGCTGTTGCTCAATCGTGTATTCTATAATTAAAAAAGATCAACCACCATTCATAAATATTAAAAAGTATTAGTATTAGCTAAAAACCTAGGTTTCATCTAAAACTCACTGACTGGTCAGTAAGGAGCCACAAGAATTTGGCACACAAAATACTCTTAAGAATTCTAGTTTTTAAATGGTCTTTTCCTTCTTTCCTATTCACTCTCATTTTGCTTAACCTTAGGTATTATCTTCAGTTCTATTTGCTATTTGGGTCCAAGGCTGATAAAAAATGCAATACACACAATTTCTATAAAGCGTTACAACAGCAGGAAAATAAAGTTCACCAATACAGGTCTAGGTACAAAGATCTTTTAAGGTTTTTTCCCCCCATTTGTAAGGAAGAGCCTTAGCCTTCAGAAGGCTTCAGGGAGCTTAACAAGCTCTTGGTCTCTTAGGTGCTTCAAGAAAGTCTCCTTTAACACACAAGAAAGCTATTTTTAAAACAAAGACTGGGGAATTTTACCAGGATAACCAGACACCACTTTCAGTGCAATCCTATGCATGTCTACTCAGAAGTAAGTCTCACCGAGTTCAATGGGACTTAACTCCCAGGTAAATGTGTATACAATTGCAGCCTTACAGGAAAGCTCTCTGCACATGAGCTTTCTATCCTTTATAGGTGAAATTGACCATCCTTCAGAGAGCCCTCCTATTCCACACTACCACCAGGAAAATATGACTGTCTACACAATAAGTCTGAACCGAGTTCAAGCTACTACACATCTATTCTTATCTATTCCTGTTGGTGCAGTATATATCAATGTCTATTCATGCATACCAACACTTAATATTTATGTAATACTTGAAAGTGCTCAAAATATACATACATATTAATGTATAATTGTCCGGAGGTGGCCTCATCCCCGCCCCGGGAGCCGACCCGAGACCCGACCAGGCAGCTCGCCAGGCCACGACCGGGGGCGGACCCACCTCCGGACTTGCTTTCCCCGCTCCGGAGGAACGAACGACGACGGGGGCCGACTTCCAACAGTCCTCCTGCTCCACAGGCTCCAGGGCCAGTCCGAGAGACGGGAACCCGGCCGGCCACCTCCTACACCTCCCTACGGAGAAGCCCGGAACTCGC
This sequence comes from Plestiodon gilberti rubricaudatus, assembly GCA_026170595.1. NCBI lineage: Eukaryota > Metazoa > Chordata > Lepidosauria > Squamata > Scincidae > Plestiodon > Plestiodon gilberti. The sequence goes on from JANXHW010000005.1 coordinate 117,645,418, forward strand.
TCCCCGCCAGGAGACGAGGCCAAAGGCGGAGGATCCGCCGAAGGGGCCCCACGTGACACCAAGAGTAGAGCCACTGACGGCGACCCAGACGATAAGCTGGCCGGCCTGTCAGAAACAAGCCGATCCTGGTGGATTGGCTCCAGGGGTGGGGCAAGGACCAAGGGGGGCGGGGGCAAGGGATAGCCAGGGGTATAAAACCAAGCAGGCCGGTGATGAAGGAGGCTGGCAAGCGGGCTGGTACTCCGGAGCGACAGCCCGACTCCACTCGAACCGGCCGGCTGGGGAGAGAGGACCCGGGTGAAACTAACCCCCTCTACCCCAGTCACGTCTGAGGCCTTGCACTAGCTGCCCACAAGGGAAGGACGGCTGTTCTGGGTTGACCTGTACCCCTAGGAGTCCTCCGTCATCGCATCGCTCGATCTGGGTAGACCTGTCCTCCGGGAACCACTTTCCAGATAACCCGGCAGATGGTGGGTAGACCTGTCCTCCGGGGAGGTGTCTAAGGAGGGACAGCTGGCCTGGAGGTTGACCTGTCCCCCGGGGAGCCCTTTGGGGCAGAAGCAGCCCTGACCACACCCTTGCCGGGGTCCCCCACAAGCGCGAGCCTACAATAATATACATCATTTCAGTAAACCTTACAACCTTGTACAGCAGGCCAGTTCAGTGCCCCACATTACAACAGGTGGGAGGCAGAGATTTAAAAATGGTAGTTTGCGTACAGTCACTAAGTTCGTGGCAGAAATACTGTAGAAGCTAAGGGCTTCCCACCTCACAAGCTTACTTTGCAACTATAGTAGACAAGCACAAATTGATACACACAAAAGCTAGCTCAAACTAGGAATAGCCTGTTGCCTGTAACTCATTTTGGTTTTCAAAACAACAACTTTAGTCAGGCCAGCAATCTTGTGCATTTTTATACTGAATGCCTAAATTTGAAAAAGAAAAAAAAAGGACTGATGGCTTGTGGTATATCTGAGTGAACCCCCACTGCCAGACAAAGCATATTGCATTTCCAATGCTTCCGCACTGGTGCAAAGGCTAAAGGCACTCTGTCTACAGCGGCCAAGTGATCCGGGTACCTGGGACTTGACACGTCTGGTTCTCTTCAGCACAACGTTCATTCTTGAACCCTGCTTTGGGGGAGACTGGGCATCAATGCCGAGGTCCTCAACCTCCACTTTTTCCTTAAGGTCCAAGTTTGGCTTTTGGATGCCCTAAAGAATCAGAGCACAGAAGGACACCAGGTTGGTTGGATCAGGGACGTCAGACTCTGGTTTTCAAAATGAGCAACACTATGGGGTGAAAGGGCTACCAACGACACATTACATTACAACTGTCATTTGGAACAGAGTCATCCATGTAACCTGAAGAAGTGAGTCTCAACCACTGCTACCTAGCCAAGAAAAATTAAGAATCCTTCCAAATTATCCCTTGTTTCATTCTCTTCCAACCAAGTCCCCATCCTATCAAAACCAACCTCAAACATGAGCAGAAGGTAACTATACATATTCACAACACCACACCACAGCTTTTTTTCCACAATAAAAACACATTGTTTCCACAAGGCAATGCACCAAAGCACAAACATTTGAGTTGGTATACAGTAAAAAAGCTACACAGTGCACTTCAATGAAGACCATCGCATACTGATCTCCTGGAAACCAAGTATCTCACCATAAGGCTGACACCAGACTGAAAAAGCTCGTATGGATATAAGATCCGTTCATAGTGCGACTTCAGCAGGGAGCCTGTTGCCTTTCCTGGCAAGTAACCAAGCCGGCTAGCCACTTTGGACCATTTCTTCTCTTTAGTGACTATTTCAAAGCCACCTTTACTGGCAACAATCTGAAATAAAGTAACACAAAGCATTATTTTAACAAAGCTGGATACAAGTTGCTCTCAAATACAGTATATAGATCAATTTGACCAACAGCATCCGCTGGTTATGGCATAAGGATAATTTTTCTGCAGTATAATTCATAAACATTCAGATCCTCAAACCAGATAAGCAGCAGCTTCCAATGGCTCCCAACACAGATACAAGCTCACCATTAGCACAAAGAGCAAATGCTTAAAAATCACGTAATCCAAACTTGATGAGCAGTCTGAGAAAAGCACTAGTTTAATCTCCTCCACAGGTAATTCATAAGAGCTGAAGTCGAGACTTGAGGTTATGCAGAAACTCTGTATAGAGCCTTAAGGCAGCTAATTACTGCCCCAGTAAAACAGTCACTTCTTACAATATAAAACCTGATGCTGTAACATTATTTGATTCTTCATACTTATCCGTGCAGAATATCACTGGCCTGATAAAACCAGCAATCACTTGCCTCAAGGATCAGACAGTGAAAGAAGCAAGACCCCAAAGATACTTACTCTGAAACACTAGCAACACCCCTCCACTTTTACATCGTGTCAGATACCTTAAATCCAATTAAAATTCTATTTTCACCTTTCCCTTTCTAGATTCATTCATTTATTTATTTTTCACATTTTTATACCGCCCTTCCTCCAAGAAGCTCAGAGTGGTGTACATATTTCCTCCCCTCCTTTTTGTCCTCACAACAACCCTGTGAGGTAGGTGGGGCTGAGAGATAGTGACTGGCCCAAGGACACCCAGGAAGCTTCGTGGCTGAGCGGGGATTTGAACCTGGATCTTCCAGGTCTAAGACCGACTCCCAAACCACTACACCATCCTGGCTGTAGCCGATTCATGTAGCTGTATTATTTCTTCAATTTCCCCATTTCTAACAAGCGATTTGCAAACACTAATCTGTCACTCAAAAGGACCCGTAGTTCAACATCCAATACCAAGCTGTGTTCTTCCATCCTACCATTCAGAGAGGTTGGCAAGATGCTTCTTTTTGAGAAGGCTGGCTGATAGATGAAACCGCAAGTGAGGCAGTATATTTCTTATTAAGGTGGATTTAAGGTTCTTGGTTTTAAATAATGCCGTAAGCTTCCTCAAACTCTGAAGAGACACTTAAAACATTTTAAATTAAAAAAGCTTAGGATTACAAGATGGGTCCTATGTTACAGGTATAGTTAGAATCAACTGGTTGAATTGAGAACTAACACTTCCATGAACAGAAATACTCCATGAATGCAGGTTCCCTTCAAGAACAAAAAGGAGCATTCCACTCACACAAAACACCTTTTTCATTTGTGCAAGGGCCCTTTGCATCAGAATGCTCCTTCCATTCTCGGATGGAACCTGCATTCATGGAACATACTTCCAGTCATAGAAGTGTTATTCTGGATGTAACCCAGTAATAAGGTATATTACCATTTATGGCTACATGAATTATTTTTTTAAAACTCAAAGTGCTAATTGACAAAACTAATGTATTGCTTTTCTGTCATAACAATAACCTGGTTCAGATCATGAATGATCCTCCTGCTCATCCCTCCCCTCTCCTTTTCATGCAAGGAGATCAAAAGTTTCCACTTTTGCACTAACCACAGTTCCCTATTACATGCAAACTCTAGGAACTGTGGATGTTAAAATAAGCCAGAATCAAACTATGGTTTGTTAACAATCTCCAATATCAAGTTCAGATGCAAGGGACAACTGTGGTTAGTGCAAAAGTAAAAGCTTTCAATTTCCTCACATGCGCAAAGGAGAGAGGCATGTGCAAGATTTCAACAGGTCTATCCACAATCACCACCGTGGTTTAGATCTCTTGGGCCCATGTGCCTGCTATAATTATCCCCCGAGTATAGGATGCTCCTGATTATAAGCCGCACCCTTAAAGTTTGGTGCTATTTTTTTAAAAAAACATTTTTAACTTAAAGAAAATATACACATTAGTAAAACAGTACAGCTTTAGTACAGTTAAAGGCAAAGGCACCCTGTCCCTTATTGAATCTGGGCACCCTAGTATTAGTAGCCTTCCCAGATCCAAAGGGGGACAGAGTGCCTACCTTTAACCTTTGGAATTTGGGCAGGTGCAGCTTGTTGCACCCTTCCATGATGATGAGCTGCACCTGCCCAAATTTCAGTGGTTAGCACAATCCTATGCATGTCTACTCAGAAGTAAGTCCCATTGCATTCAATGGGGCTTACTCCCAGGAAAGTGTGCATAGGATTGCAGCCTAAAGGTTGGCACTCAGTCCCCCTATGGATATGGTAAGCTTATGCAGGAGCTCTTGCTCTCAACTTTCAAACTGCAGGATCAATAAATATCTTGGTTTCCACAGAGTCCTGGGGCTGGAACTTAAGGGTTAATTTTTCAAATGCTTCCATCCCGAGGCTAGAGTCTGCTAGAGATGTGGCCATTTAGCAAGTGATTAAGAGCTGAAAACACAGCGCTTTGCAGTTAAGAAAAAGTGTTTTACCTTTGTGCGCTTTGCAGAAAACTCTAGGCAGAAAACGCTAGACTTTGATTGTAGGCCGCACCCCTACTTTAAAGACTTGCCTTAGGGGAAAAAGTGAGTCTTATACTCAGGTCAATACGGTATTAGAAAAAAGCCAAAAAGCTGTGTTTTATGAACTTTAAGTACCCAGAAGTAAATCCCAGAAGACCAGTGCTAGTTTCCTGCAGAAAAACCAGTCTTGCAATACCCTATACCAGTGGTTCCCAAACTAGGGACCCAGGGAGCCATGGAAACCAGATGGGGAGCCGCAGAGTGCAACGGAATCGTCTCAGAAAACAGTGCAATGCCTACCAACATAATGTAATGGAGAGCCATGGCCAATAGTTGCCAGTGGTCAAGGGAGCCGCAGGTCGAAACAGTTGGGGAAACACTGCCCTATACCAAGCCTTCCCAATATGGCATCCATAGACGTGCCAGTTGGTGTCCACCTGCCAGTCCACCTGCACCTGCTGCTGCAGCTGCAGACACCTCCATTTCTGCCATCCCCTGCCTCTATCCCCACCACTTCCTTTTTCATTCCCATCCCCCACCTGCCCCACATAGTGCCAGAAGTGTGGAGAGGAGAGTGAAAGGCAAAGAGTCTCCCTCTAATATCTTCCACATTACCTTCTGTTCCTTCCCCTCCAGGCTGGACCAAGCCAGGCAGGCAAAGTAGAGGAAGAGAAAAAGGTTTGGGACGGTGGAGGGAACAATCAAGACCAGGATAGCAGAGACAACAGAGGCTTCCAAGGACAACCAAAAAGGTGTGCGCCTAGTCCTGCCCCACCTACCTCAACATGAGCCCTGCCTGCTAGCACCTGAAGGTTGGGGACCCCAGTTGACAGAGTAGCAAAGCAACTGTGGTACGAGGTTTCATAGGCAAGTGCTTTTATTAACAATCTTATGCCAAAATACATGTGGCAACTTTAAAGATTAAGTACCCAATTAAAAATGTTGCAAGTAACACTGGAAGAAGTACCACCAATGAAGAGGACACACAAATTAGACTGGTTTTATTTGCACAGGGCTACTTTCCCTACTAAAGCTAGAAAAGTTGGTTTGATAACCCCCACACCACTTCAAACCACTGCAGGTTCCCACTCACCTTGCTCAATGAATAGAGATCCAAGATCTTTCTCTCTACCACTGGGATTTTTAGTGTAGAACCTTGAAGTTCCCAGAACTTTGCCAGTTGATCTAAGAAGTCCAGCTTCACTCTAGTCATTGCCTATTAACAAACCAAGGTAGCAGATGGACATCATGGAAGCTAGGTATGAGAAGCATAAACCATCCAAGGAAAGGAACAGCAACAGCAACATAGTCAATCTGCTCATCTGTACTGCAAGTCCCTAAAGACTAATGAGCAGAACAGGTCATATCAGGACAGAGCTGACGACAGATCTGGGAATGTCTGAAGCGGATCTGAATACAAAACATCTACACCGCTTCTATCTCATGAAAGTTTTTCCCTTCAAGACAGGCATATGCTATTTGCAAAGAAGCAAAATAGCCATGGGAAACCGAGAAATGTTGCATGACTGCACTGCAATGAAAACCATTACTAATCGGGGCAAGAGAGAGAATAATCTTAGAGTACAACGAGGCAAACTACTTTTATATGGATGCTTTATGTAAGAATTTTTAAGTTCTAAAAATCTGAGTAAAATGTACAGGTCCATCTTCGGTATCCATGGATGTTGCATCAGCGGATTTAACTCAACACGGATCAGGTTGGGGGAAAAGGAAAAAAGGTCAAGTCAAAGTTGCATGTCTTTGAACTGTACAGTACCTTCTGTAGTTGGGAGGCTTCCTTCTCCTCAAATTTGTAAGCAGCCCCCAAAGCATAAAAACATGGCTGCGCCTTGCGCAGGTACAGAAATAGCCCCCAGAGCCATAGAGGAGGCTCTGTAACATTGTGCGCCTAGTGCAGGCGCAGTAAATGTAATATTCCTATGTCTTCCCCATGTCTTAGTTAACTTCTGTAACCAAGTATTAGACTGCAGCGCTATTTGCATAAATTTGCACAAGTCTATGTAATTTGCATACATGTATGCAATTTGCATTTACACAATTTGCATAAAATGTCATTTCCGAGGAAAAAAGCCATTTCTGGCTTCTGATTCAGGCATCCATGGATTTTCTCAATGGCGGGAGTTTGGAGAACCAACCCCCGCGGATACCGAGGTTGGACCTGTATTGTTTATAAAGCACTTTAATACCAAAGTCTTAAATGCAGTGGGCTCTCGTCATCTGTGGGTTAGCCATCCCTGGATTTGACTCCAGAGTCCCACTGGATGCGGGGGGCGGCATCACAGTACCTTATTTTTCAGCTGCGCTGGGTCTGCTGCCCACTTCTCAACTCCCTCACACCTTTTAACTATTCCAAACTGCAGCAAACAGTAAAAAAATAGTGATCAAAAGCGACTTCTAAGTCACAACACAAAAACAAAAGTCGATTTTGATCGCTCTTTTTTTTTTTTTAACTGTTGCTGCAGTTTGGAGTGATTAGAACGTGTGAGGAAGTTGAAAAGTGGGCAGCGGGCCCAGTGCAACTGAAAAATAAGGTACTGTGGCACTGGCACTGCCCCCCACCGCGGATTTCATTTTACACGGATAAACCGCTGAACCATGAGCTGTCGATCGAAAGGTTGGCAGCTCGAATTTGCAACAGGGTGAACTCTCGTTGCTTGGCCAGCTCCTGCCAACCTAGCAGTTCCAAAGCATGTTAATGCAAGTAGATAAATAGGTACCGCTTGCGGCAAGGTAAACAGCGCTCCGTGTTCCAGCCGCATGCTACGCACTGCGGCAAGGAGAGTCATGCCGGCCACATGACCACGGAGGCATCTTCGGACAACGCTGGCTCTTCAGCTTTGAAATGGGGATGAGCACCACACCCTAGAGTCGGACACGACTGGACTTAATTGTCAGGGGTCACCTTTACCTTTTAGGGGTCCAGGAACGGAACCCCCGTGGATGCTGATGGCTCACTGTAACAATATAAAGATGAACTGAGGTTTAAATACCAGAGTAATATCCTTTTGGGAAGTAAGAGGCTTCATTTACTACCTGAAACCAAAAGTAGGGCCTATACAGTACTCACTAGAATTAATTACATTAGGATCACAGCTAATGTAATCTTAGGATTGCAGTTCAAGCACGGACACTTGGAAGCAAATTCCACCAAGATCAGTACAACTTAGTTTCTGGGAAATATGTTTCAGGTTGGAGTTATTAGACAATTCCAGTAGAACATAAGGTTCTTCATGCGATTTGTGGTAATGAAAGACAATTCTTCTGAAATACTTGGTGCTATTTTACTCAAATCATGCCAACGCAAATTCTGAAAAGTGATTTTCTGAAACCTTCTTGAATCTGTTATGGAGAAGCCCCATCCAAAGCCCAACAAGCAGGCCTAACGATTTAAGTCAATAGATGAAAAGCTCACCTCCAGTTCATTCAAACGTTGAACCCGTGGTGTAAAACGAAAACTTTGTACATCGCATGCAAAGGGAGGTTGCCAGTCCTAAAAAAAAAGAAACATTTGCTTCAAGATACAAACTTTCAAACAAAAGCAGCACACTAGACAGGTAATAATTTTCTTTATATTTTAGTAACAAAACACAGGCATACCTTAACTTTCATTGCTTTGCTCTTTCAACTGTTTTCAACTATTATTTATTTTATTTAAGGAATTTATATCCCACCTTTCTCCCCTCTTTCATCTGATTTCATCCAACTTTCCACGACATTCGTTTATGTTCGTTCGTTTATTTTTCTTTTATTTCTTTGTTAGGTTTAGCATGCATTCACATATGTTATATAGTCAGTCATTTATGTTTATAAATTTGCAAGGTAAATAAGGCTATTCATCATTTTTTATTTTCATCCATGATCTGGTCCCTAACACACTGAAAGAACAAGTTATGCCTGCACCTGTAAAATGGTGCTTATATAGCTCAAGGTTTGTTTTTTTAATCAATACACATCTGAAAATATTTCAAAATTGAAATTATCTTACTGAAAGAGAAAGCTTTCAAGGAAAGAATCACATGAACTCATTTTAGGGTTGATAGGACATCCTGGCTTTTTCTATTTCTGCTAGCCCCTACATTCATGTAGATTAATTTTAATCATAATTTCAGATTAAAACACTAAAAACTAGAATACAAATGCACTCCTGTAAGAAAGACATAGGCTCATAAAGATGCTTGCCACAGCACACCGTTCAGAGCTAAACCAAGCATTCAAAAAACTATGTTGTGAATCCTGTTATTAATACTAGATTTAGCAAATGCAACTCGTTTTTCTAGGACATTACTATGACCTTGCAAATCAATCCAGAGAAGTTACAAGTCAACGGAATATGTCACTAGCCTATCATTTGTAGTACACTGGCAACCAACTACTTGCTACAAACAAACAAATGACTTCAAGTCTTCATGATTGTTTGAGAATATTAAGATTTTTATAACTGTTACACTTAAATGCTAAGTGTAAATAAAAAGATAAAATCACCTGAAATGCAGCATTTCAGAAAGGCGTCATTCGGAATGCCATAAAGCTTCTAATTACAGTAGGGCCCCAGAAAAAGCAAAGCAATGAACTTGTCCTATTCATATACAGTAGGGCCCCAGTATCCGCTGGTTTCACTTATCCACAGATGCCGAATTTCCCCCTGCCACCTCCTGCCGCAGCCATTACCTTATTTAGGTTGATATTGCTGGCGCCAAGCAAGTGCGGGTCTTGTTTAAACCAAATGCTATAAGCAGTAGTGCTTGCTTGGCATTAGCGATATCAACTTAAATAAGGTAATGGCCGTAGCAGGAGGCGCAGGGGGAAATTTGGCATCCGCTGATAAGTGAAACTGTGGATGCTGAACCAACGGATACCAGGGCCCTACTGTATATGAATAGGACAAGTTATTCATCATTGAATACAAGATTATAGTGGTTATCTGCCAATGCAACCTGCCCAATGTGTGAAGTAAAAGCTGCAAACAAGCAACAAGACATTTAAAAGAATTGTGAATGAGTCTTTCAAGCCACACTGGATACTTCAATCATCTAATGCATTTAATGTGGTCCTATAACAGGCTTCTGCTCCTAAGGCAACATGCCTCAAAGCCAAATAGATGGATTCCTGAAACATACGAAGTCTATGGAAAGCATGAAAGTCTTAAAAACTTACAGTAATTGGCAGCTTTTTCCAGGATTTGGCCAACAATATACAAGTTCTGCTTCCTTTCTTCCCTGAAGCTTTTTTTAATCTTTGGGCACTGTGGCCATTTGATTGTACAATTAATTTATACTTGAAAAGCATATTGCGACTTGAAGTGATCCATTTCAAAATTAACACAGTGCTCAGATGCAAAGTGTTATAAATATTATTAACTGACCCAACAATTGTTACTTTGCCAAGAAGACTAGCCTTATCATTACATCCAAACAATGTATTCTTTAGCACTCTAATAACATGGTTTTATAGCAACAGAACTGCAACTTTCAGTGTAGCCACTTTTAAAAAGTTTTCAACAGGTTTTTTAAATTTTTACTTGGCAGAGAATTCTAGACCCTTCCATCTATGCCTAACTCTCTGTGTGTCTCTAGAGTTTACAAAGGTGCTTATAATCTAAAATATCAGTGAGGGCTATGACAGGCTTCCACACTACTACAGGAATCACTTTCTCCACTAACAAGAATCATAACTTTTCATATAGGTTTGTAAATGTTTTCAGATTTACTGCTAAGCTATTTTACTATCTAAAATCATCTCCTAAAGTCACTAGTTTGATGTTGGGGAAGAGAGATCATTTGACAACAGGTGTTTTCTCAGTGGCATAGGCCCTCAACTCCTCTTGCCAAAACCAGAGGAATTTCTGCTTATCACATAGTTCTTAAATACATCAGAGCCTTGCCAAAAAACAAGTGTGACAGCTATTGCTTCTTCCATCTCAAAGTTCAAGGTAGGTGGGACGGGAAGAGACCTGAACCTCAAGCAGACAGACCACATAACCTCCGGAATTAAAAGAAACGGAAGAGTAAAGCCACTGCTGCCTAGCTTTCATACAATACCACAACAGTCTAGCTAGCAGACATGGTCAAGAGAAATGGGCAAAATTCATGATGGTGTAACAGATGGATTCTATCCACAGAACACCAGAGAGGGGTTGTTCAAAAGGGAGAGCTAGGAACTTGTTAAAAGATTTCCCCAAATTTGGTCACCTTGGACTGGAGTGACATTTTAAGTAGCAAAGCTTTTAATATAGACTACAAAATGAAGTGGTGTTAATTTTCACATTAACACAAACTGGTAGAGAACCAATACTGTATATGAAGTCTATACAGTATCATTCCAGATTTTTTTTAAAAAAAAACACACACCACATAAACATTAAAAATGCAGTGTGTGTTTTACTGCTTCAGATGCTGCAGACAAGCTTTCAACACAGGCCTCTACACAACTGTACAATATTTTTCTATTGGCTTTTTGCATTGTAAAATTGCCCTGAATGGATGCAGGTTATTTTTTAAAAAATTATATTTCAGAAGGCTGGGTACTTTCCAACCTTGAGCCCAAAAACGTCAGCACAATGCAACCTTCCTTGGGCTATACGGGTTGACGCTCAAAACACCAGTCACATTGACAATTAGCTACAGTACCTTCTCATTGATAGCTGGCCTTCTGGTTGGCTGGGCCTCCATCTTTCACTCTCCATGAGGCCAGCTGAGATCCCAGGCAATTTCTTAGGCCCCTCCTTTGGCTCCCAGGCCCCCTTTTTGACCCTGGGCCCGGATACAATTTACCCTCTTTATCCCCCTCTCAGGGGCCCTGCTCCACCCTCATCTATTCTCTCCTCTCCCTTTTCTCCATGTATATATCCGCCCCTTTACTTCTCTTTATATTTAATTTCAGCAACATTTACCTTATTGTAACCCAAATTAAAAACCCACTGAGCACAAAAAAAATCATGTTTTTTTTTTTACTTGGCCCGGAGTGATACAAGAGCCATCAGAGGTAACCTGGAGGCCTTATGAGACTCGAGAGCAAGTCAAAAGCGTTGAGGGTTATCTTTACTAATTTTAGTATCACTTCACAGGCGAAGCCTGCACTTGACTACAAACCTGGAGTCAAGGGGACCAGCGGACGGTGCGTAAATCAGAGTCGGTGGGAGGAAGGCGGGGAGATTAAGCCTCGGCAGCCCCATTCCCCCCCCCCCTTCAGGAGGCCCTGGAGGAAAAGCGACCAGGACAGCCCCATACCTCACACACACACCGTACCTTGGGCGGCCTGATCTTGCAGATGCCAGTTTTCTCGGCCAAGGGTCGGATGCGGCCGATGAAGCCGAGGGGGTCGCTGAACTCCTCCCAGCTGGGCTCGAAGACGGGGCACTCAGGCGGAGGCACGAACTCTGCCACGTAGTGAGACCCACCGGGGCCATCGTCGTCCCCCGACATGGCGGCGGCACCGACGCTGCTGCTCCTGCTCTGGCGATTTCTTCGGGACCGGAGAGAAGCGTGCCAGGCCGGGGGGGAGGGGAAGAGGTGGAAAAGCAGCTCAAGGATGGGCCGGGGGGCGGAGGGGCATCCCGAGAGGGAGCGAGGAGTGAAGCGCTGGGGACCCTCAGAGCGACCACGGCGTTCTCGACGCACCCAAGATCGGAGGGACCTCCCGTTTGTTTTTGTTCCCCCCCCCTTGCGGGGGTTTGTTGTTTTTTTTCTTTCCTTTTCCTCTCCTTCTTTCGGCTCACAGGAAGTGACGCGTCTCAGTTAAAGCCCCTTTCTTGCGGAAGCGAGAGTGAAAATATCCTTCCGCTGGTAATTTAAAAAATATAGTCCCGGCCATCCCCGGCTGAAGCGCTCCTGCCTCTATCAAGAGATACGTTCCCCCCGTCCCGCGCACTCGCGCTCTCTCACACGCAATGGTTCCCCGAAAGAGCAAAATAGAAGCGCAGCTGGCTGTTTACAACAGAAGCAGCAAAGCCGAGGTCCCCTTGTAGTCCGCGGAGGTGTGCGTGCTGAGAGACTCGTCTGTCTACAGAACTTCCGGTGCCGACTACCCGTTTCCCCCATTCGGCCTCCCTATGAGTGTGAGAGAGCGAGAGAAATAGGGCCGCCCCGCCCACCGGCTTCCTTGCGAACCACAATGCCTCCCCTCACAAAGCGACCTGCTGAAACCGCCTCTCAAAGCGGCCCCCTCACTGACAGAACACCTGGGCTCCGCCCACTGAATCTGCCTCATTCGCTCCCGGCGCGCCTAATAGACCCCGCCCACGCCCTGTCGCCAAAGTCACCTCCTCCAACCGAAAACAGTACCTCGATCCCTCGTATAGTACCTTCAGGGGTTGCTGTCTGAAACGTAGGGTGATTTTTTTAGACACACTAATGAATAAATTACATATACTTCACCACTTCGGAGTGCCAACAGGAATGTTAACTGCCCCAGGTCATGGTCTATTTTGCACCGGTGCATTTAACAGCAGCTTGTTGTGCAAAAATCAGCGCGTGAAATTTTTCTTGGCATGAAGAGAAGCGTCTGCTCCTCCTCCTCCTGTCGGCAGATGAAGCTGCTGTTATGATGACACAGGTGCAGAGGCCAGTAAAAAGTTGATAGCCAGCCCAATACAAGAAGGGACATTTGTAAGTAGTTAATTGAAACTCAAACACGTTTATTTGAATACAGTGAGTACAACCCATAAGAAAGATCATCCTACTACATCCTAAGCTTCCTCATCTCTTGCTTACAACATATCTTTGTAGTGACTGTGGTTTTGAATCCTCAAAGCTAGTGGTACAGTACTTGGAATAATTTCAAGGTAACATTTTTGCCTGGTCAGTGAGTAATGTAATCAGTCAGTAATGTACATACCTTTGTTGTCTCATTCATTCATCGCTAACACATCATCAATCTGCTCAAAATTCTGAATGTACCTACCCACCAGGGCATGCCACCCTTTTACCATTCTTTAGTTGCCTTTATCAAGGTAGCAAGCAAGAACTAAGAAAAGACTTTTCCATCCAGTATATGCAGTATAATATGAAAGGACCACGTTTACACAAGGTCACATTATTTTAAATCAAGTTAAAAAAGAATAAATACCACTCCCACATTCTGAGCTCACAACTACTAGCAGTGTTTAGAATTGCATTATATCCTACAGCCCAATCCTATTGGCCATTTACACCGGCGGAACTTATGTTCCACCGGCATAAACAGCTTTACAGCTGTTGCAAACACAACAGCTCCAGTGCACATGGCCTGGCTGCCACCGCAAACGGCTGGGTCTGCGCAAAGACGGATGGTAGTGTGGGCACCCAAAAGAGCAGGTAAGGCAGTGCAGGAGTTGGGAGGGAGGCAGGGAGGGGTAGAACAGGGTAGGGGTGGGCAGAATGGAGAGATGGGGCAGGGAGGAGGGCGGATGATCCGCCATGGATCAGGCCTGGGAAGGGGGTGGGTTCAGCAGCACCCGCCAAATCCTAACCCCCTTCCTGGGCCTGATCCACCTTCATAGGTCAACACAGACTTGTGCCAGTTATAGAGCTGGTACAGGTCTGAATTGACCCATGGTGGCTGCTAGGGCTTACGCCAGGGCAAGGGAACAAATGTTCCCTTCCCCAAGGAGGCCTCAACATGTCAAAACTCCCCTGCGGGATATAGCAGAAGCCACGTTGGTGCCGCTGCATAGCTGCACAGGGAGTTAGGATTGGGCTGCACCATCATGTACTGAAATAAATTTCCAATTTTTCCAGTTTGTAACTATGCTGTATGTACAAGTTGGTTAGTACCACAATTTTATACACACATACTTGGAAGTTAGTCCCATTGCATTTGGTGAAACAAGCATCTGTGTAAACATGCAGAGGTCCAGGCTGTAAGACTTAGCTATGCTAAAATGAATGAGAGGGGGCATAATGTGATCTACCAAGCTGAACTTAGCTCACCAGCTGTGTCCTGTGACTTCCCAGGTGTGTACAATAACAGGCCAGTTTTTGCAGTCCTTGAAGGGCACCAAAACCAGGAAGTTTGTCAAGCCTCTGATGAGTTGTCACACATGGCTGGTAAACTGTGTTTGGCATGGTGGGCCACGAGTTGAGAAGACCTGGGCTAACTTAACTTATCCACATGATTAGGTTGCATCCAGATTCAGAACCTTTATTGGCATAATTAAAACATACATAACATACAACATAGACATATAACAAGTAAGGGTGAAGAGTCCTAACCTAGCATACACTACCCATATGACTCGCACTGCGCCTCTTTACAATTAGCTTTAAGTAGGTTGCAACTTTTTCTGTTAATACAACATCTACACCCTGTAAAATAATCCGGATTTTTTCCTGATCCTCCCAACCCCACCTATTGGACAAGATCGGATATAAATATTTCTCACGTAGATCATTATACAGGGGGCAATAAAATAACATATGGTGCAGAGATTCCACACCTCCCACAGCACAAGAACAACATCTCTCCCTAGAGGGAATCCCTCTAAATCTCCCATAAAGTAACTCTGATGGCATGACATTACACCTTGCCAATAAGAAGGCCCTACAATCAGATGGGCATTTTAGGTGGTATAAATACTCTGCCCGTTGGCCATACTTAATAGGAATCTGATAATGAAGTGGTGAGCATGTCGTGTTGGCAGCATGCTGAAGTTCTTGCTGTTCAATATCCAGAAGCCTGCCCCTAATTGTTCTAAATGCTTGTTCGTGGGGGGTTGCATCCTTTGCTTCCCCAAAGAAGTATCTCAACAATGAATCAGCCTAACGGTAGACCCATTCAGTCAGACAAGGAGCAGCTGCTGGGAGTTCAATTCCTTCTGCCCCCCTCAGACAGAGCTCTGTTATGCTGTATTCTCTGTTAGTTTCCCTGGAACTGCAGAAATGCAGTGAAGCATTTTCTGCCTCTACCATCGACCAGAGGATTAAGAGCTACTGGGTTGTGTGTGGTGTTTTTTTTTTTTGTACATTATGATGCTGTTGTAATCTGTTGTAAGCTATTTTGAGGTTCAACTGAAAGGTGTGTGTATAAATCTCAATAATTAAATAAAATTATATGATCTTGAGAATGCACTTGATGTGGATAGCAATACATTCTAGGGCTGAGTGTAAAGGAGTCCCTTTTCTGTGCATGGGTTCTGCTCTAGAATAGGTATGTAGTCACAGTATGACGTAGAGGCTTCTATTCATTTAGAAAACTAATACCCCACCTTTCACTCAATTGGTCCCCAAAGCTGCTTACTTAGAAGAGTGCACAATAATACACCCCCAAATCCAGCAGTCCTACAGCAAAGGTTTCCCAGCCAGGGGGCAATTGATGACTAAAGCAGGACAGAGTTTTTCTATCCAGGTGTGGGGAGAGTGAGCTCCTTGCAATTGCTTCTCTATCACTAGATCTTCCTCTTGCCAAGATATTCTTCCTGGTAGGCGAGGAGGGACCCCCCCCCCTCCCCTGGCTAGCAACAGAGGTTGTTTGCCTTCTATTCTACAGCCCCAGGATAACTTCTGGACACCATCGGTATGGCTGCAATCTTATACAGTACACACACTTACATGGAAGTAAGTCCCATTGAACTCAGTGGGCCTTACTTCTGAATAATAGACATGCATAGGATTGGACTGTTAGTAAACAGGAAATGCTGTATCTGCTTTGTTCTACCTGATACACAGGCATCAGAGGTGAGTTAAAATGTGACCAACATCACATGACATCTATCCAGCACTTCAACTATCCTGAGATAATTGGGATACATATACTTGTACTGCTGTGGAAACTCCCAGTCATTCTTTGAAGACCATCTGCAATGAGGCATAATCACTTTAAGTCATCATGTTGTAGCCCAATTCCATCCATGTAATCCCACAGCTGGTATGACGCCGAATTTAAGAGCCCAACCTATGCATGTCTCAGAAGTATGTCTCGCTAGTCAATGGAGCTTACTCCCATGTAAGTAGATACGATGACGATGATTGCAGCCTAACACACGTAGGCTGTTAGACAAGGCTCTTTGCTGTTTTGTGACTTGGCTCACACATTGTATCAATCCCCGTCTGTCCTTTCCTCGAAAAAGTTTGGGGACGCTTCTAGAATGTGTTCCAGGAGTTCCTAAAGTTTTACTTGCTTTCTCCCAGTCCCAGCACCCTTTCTTGTTTCTGCGTTTGGACTTCATTTCCCAAGGAGCGCTTGAAATGAACGTTTGAAAGTGGAGCTGGATGTATAAAGAGTTGTGATTGGACAAAAATCCGGTCAGGTTTTGTCACGTTCTTTTTGATTGGAGGAATCCCACAGCGGCAGGTCGCCCTGGTGTTTGATTTTTCCGTTGAAACCAGTAAGCAGCAGCATCGCCGCGAACAGGAGTGTTCAGTTGTGTGCGAGAGGCTGCTTTCCGCAAGAGCGAGGAGAAACTGGCAAGTGTGAGGGGTGGAGGAGTCCAGCCTGAAAAGTGCTGACTCCAAATGGGGTTGAGAGTAAGGTGGACGTGTCTAGGAAGGGCGCATGGGACGGGGGCTCTGATAAGGCGAGCGAGGGAGCCCACCGGCCCGCCTGTCATTTGCAGCAATGGTGTCATGCTCAAAATAACTCCTGGGCCAGTCCCCCCAAAACTGGCACAGCTCCTTCCCTGATCCTGGTAGGCCAGGGGGCTGAGTGAAGGACTGGAGTTAGCAGTGTTGTGTAGTGGAGTGGAACCAGGCTTGGACCAGGGAGGTTTGAATTCCTATCCAGCCACAAAGTTCAATAGGTTGGTGGCCCTGGAGTCCACAAAGCTATTGTGGAGATAAAATAGATGAGGGGGGAACCATGCTTGCCACCCTGAGCTCCTTGGAAAAGTGCAGGATTAAATAAAATTAATGAAATGCTGTCTTCCATATTTTGCCTACATAAATCCCTCCCGACAGTGCCGTCAATTTCCTCCACCACCCTCTTCAAAATGCCCCACCATTTAAGCCCCCTTTCAAGCATACTGCTGGTTCACTTCCAAAACTGCTTGCAGCCCCCACCCTACCTGCCTCAATATCCCTGCCATCCAAGTCCCCGGTTTAGTCACTGCTGCCCATTCCTTGCTTCTTTCCCTTGGGTGAAAACACTAGCCCCCTGATGGCGAACCTATGACACGCGTGTCACTGGTGACACACGAGGTCATTTTGGGTGACACATCAGTGTTTCCCCCAGGGCCCCAACACACCTTATATTTTCGCAAGTTTTACAGGATTTAGGACAGAGACTTTTGGCAGACCTCTTTTATTGTAAAATTCAACAACAAAAAAGTCACTGATGTTAAATAAAATGCAATGTGTTCTATAGTTGTTTTCAGTTCAGTTCAATTCAAAATTACTATTAAAAGTAGCAATCGTCAATTAAAAAGTACTATTAAAAGTTCCGGGGGAGGGGAACTTAAATTAAAAGACACCAGCAGAGTCAAGTTAGGCATTTTCAAAAATTTTGACACACCAAGCCCAAATGGTTCGCCATCACTGCACTAGCCCATTGCAGATGCCACAGTCCTTGTCAGCCTCACAGCTAATTTTAAAAGGAAGAGAGGCTGGAGGGCTGCATTAGAAGCTGTTGATAGGTCAGCTCCAATAAATTGGCATTGTTTCCTAACTGTGAATGTAATTCAGTAATTTTGTGGGTTATTTAGTTGTGGGGTTCCCAACCTCCTCCAGTGTACCACCTCCTCACGCCTCTGGCCCTCCGCATACCACCGGAAGTAAGTGCCGATGATGTCGTCGGCACTTATTGCAGGTTTGTGGCCACGCCAGAGCAGTGGCGTAAGGCACAAGGCAGAGCAGGAGGGCCAGCAGAGCACCAGTAGGGCACAAGGCAGAGCAGGAGGGCCATTCCTTGTGCTTGGAGCCCAAGCGCTTCAGCTCTGCTGACTCGGCAGAGCTCAAGCTGCCGCATTTCGGGCTCTGATGCAGTGTTACGTGGCCAAGATGGCAGTCGCCATCTTGGCTGCCAGCAGCCTGCATACCACCAGCCTATGGTCCATGTACCATCCATACCACAGGTTGGGACCCTCTGTTATAGTTATAGAGTAGACTATTAAGATCAGGTAGCAGGGAATTCTGGGAGGCTGGATGATGATGGAGGAGGTTTGTTTGTTCTATTTTTATTTTTTCTACAAAATGGTCTGAAACTGACAATAAAACCATTGTACAAATCCCAAGTAAAGATATCTCATAGCTGGAGTTCAGAGGCCTGATGAAATAAGTATGTTTAAATGCCAGTTGGAAGAGAGGAGAACTTCTGGATCTCTTCCTGAAAAGCGTTCTACCTTGAGGGGGCCATTGCAGAGAAAGCCCTGCCCTGCCCTGCATACAAGCCTGTAGTGAGCATGTGCAGCAGGGTCTCACTGGAAGATCTCATTTGACTGGTAGTTTAATGTGGCAAAAGGTGGCCATTAAAGTATTAAAGGCTCCCACCATAAAGTGCTTTAAAGATTTAAATCCAGCACCTTGAATTGGACCCAGAAACTGATAGGATGTCACTTCAGTAATACCTCCATTAATACCAGGAATCTGTTCCTGAAAAGCCGAGCACTGTCTCACACGATGTTACAGGAGGCGTCATTGAAAGAAACTGGTGCTGATTGGCCAGAATATGCTGCTACAATATCTGTCAATCAGCCCAGAATGAAGAGTGCTGTAGCAAAACAGCTGTAAAGAAAACGGCATTATCAAATGTATTGCTATATAGCTCTTGCAGAATTGGAGTAATATCCTCTTCCTACTTGACCTCCTTCAAATTGACTGCAGCATTCTGCAACAATTTCCAGATTCTTTTCAAGGGCATCCCCATATAGAGTATGTTGCAGTAATATAAATAAAATTTGACCAAGGCATGGATAACTATGGCCAGATCTGTTTTTGATTAGGAAATGCTAACAGCCTTAGGTGGCAGCTAGGCCTCAGAAATAATGGCTTTTGGCCATATGCTTTTGTTGTTCTTGACACTGAGTGTAACTTATACTGCTGCAGGTGGTAGGCGTGAGCACCGTCATGGCTTTCTCTCCAAGAACACCCTCTTCCTCCAAAAAGTAAGTCAGGAACTGGCTGCCACCTTCTGGTGGCTCTGTGGCTTCCCTCTTCATGTCCCTTCCAAGTTAGTGTGTTTGGACTAGGCCAGGTCGATCATATTCCTTATCATTCATAGTATATTCCTTTGCTGCTGACCAGGACATCTTTTCCACCCACCTCCTATCATTGTTGCTGGTGGTGCAGGAATCATCTCTTTTTAGCTCCTGCCAAATCTTTGGCTTACATATCCCTACCATTTGTTCAAAACTTTCTATAACCCTCTTGGTGGGCCTCTTGGCCATCAGAGATTTGTGCATGTGTAAAATATCAACTTTGTTCCTGATGTGCTGACTTCTGTGAATCTGCAAATGGTGGTGTTTTTTTTTTTTGTGTTTTTTTTTTTTGCCATTATGCATGAATTGAGGCTTGGCAGTTCTGGTTTTGCCGCTTTAACCTTTCTTGTTGTTTTCAACCATATTGCTCAGGTCAACCACCTGCCATGGCTCTCCCAAACGTCGTGGTTCCCCATCTCCTAAGCAGAATGATTCTACTCCTCTTCCTTCAATCAATGAGCGCCTGGCCTACCTCCGCCCCTCCCGGGAACTGCTGGAGTACTACCGCAAGAAGATTGCGGAGTTTGATGAAGAGCACGTAGAGCTGGTTAAAAGGTTGGAGAGATACAAAGCATCCTGTGATGATCAGGTAAGGAGAAAAGGAGAGTGAATAGGGAGTCACAGGTAGGTGAATGTCAGTGGTGGAGCACCATCACCACCCCCCGCGCTGGAAGTGACGTAACGACTGCAGCCGTTATGGACCATACTGAGGTGCAGGGAGGGCGGGAGGACCAAACCCGCCGCCGCCGCTCCTCACTCGCGCCGATGAACAGCACGATTTGCACCTTGACGCCTGCCTAACATCCGGGGCCTGATCCTACCGCCTGGGGGCCCACTGCCCCCCCCCGACGACACCTCTGGTGAATGTCCAGTAGTTGGCAGAGAGAGGTTTAACACTGAATATAGATTCAGTGTTGCCGGTGCCTTGTGTTTCTCTTTGTGCAAGCAGAGGGTTACATCCAAAAGCAGGGGGCTGAAGACAGAAGGGTGAGTATGCGTTCAGGTTTTCATGGTCAGGTTTTATCGCTGAAAACAGAAGGGTGAGATCAGGGAATAAGCAAGAGGGTGTTGCAGCTAATACAGAGTTTGGTTCAGGACACAGAGATGAAAGGAAGTATGAGGATGAGGACACGTTTGAAGGAAAGTGTTAATTGAGACAGGGCTGAGATGCATCATCAGTCTAAAAAATGTTCACGTTAAGTATAAACAGAATTCTCAACAAGCTAATTAGAAGATAGGAGTAAAGGTATAGAATAGGGGTCTCCCACCTGTGCCCCATGGGCTACATCTGGTCCACCAAAACATTTTGAGCAGATCACTGAGCCTAGTGGCATTATAATTATATGTGCTTCCCTACTCCTGCAGCCACAAGGCACCTTCTTCGCCCTACTGTAGAGGTTCCCAAACTGGGGCATCGCAACGCCCCAGCTGGGAACAATGGGTTGCTACTCCCTTAAGGGGAGTGGTGACCTGCAGTGAGTTCGATGGCACGTCCAGGATTGCGCCACCGCCGTGGGAAAAAGTGTCTTTACTTGAGGGGTATGGTGGTCCCCTGGGGGGGTTGCCTGTGGACCCCTCCGCAGGCCTCCCCACGTGTCAGAACGGCCCTCCAAAGCGATCGTGACCCACTTCCAGTTTCATTGGGAAACCGGCAGTGGGTTGCGATCGTGTCGGAGGGCCGTTCTTACGCGTGGGGAGACCTGTGCATCGGTCTGCAGGCTCCCCACGCACACACCCCGGAGTTTGGGAACCTTTGCCCTACTGGATGAAGCAACTGCCAGACTGGGAGCGCAATCTTGTGCAGCTTAAGAGCGATGGAGTGAGCACTCTACCGCTCTAAGCCGTCGCAAAAGTGCTGCAAAGCATGTTTGCGATGATTTTAGAGTAAGGGCGGCCGGTGCAGAGGCTGGCCACCCTCACTCCGCTGCAGGATCATCTCTGCTGCCACTGGAGAAGGTAAGGAATCCCCCAGCGGGGGTGGTCCGTGTGGTGAGGGAGGGGGCCATTGGCTGAGCCGGCCCAGGGGGACAGGGATGGCGGCCACCATATCCCCGTCCCCTTCCCGGGCCGGCGCAACCATTACACAGCCTCCTCGGAATCGGACCGGAACGGGGATAGTATACTTAGTAAGGATTGTGCTGTGGGTCTCTTTTGTTAAGGCTGAAGCACACCGGCTGCGTTCCGTGCGTGCAGCCTGTTGCGGCCGGCTGCGTCTGCGTTCTATCCGACCGGAGACAAGTCCCACAGAACGCCGAGAGCCGCCAGGAGCCGCAGAGAGGTCCGTTTGCGTTTTACGCTTCCCCTGGAGAATTCTCAACTTTAGCTGTGTTTCTCGTGCAGTACACGCCGCACGCAGAACGCAGCCGGTGTGCTTCCGCCTTTAAGAACTTACCAGAGAGAGAGAGAGCAAGCAATCCTGCACCACTGCAAGTATTTCGTAAATATTTTTCTTCAATTGTGAAAATTCTAAGTTATGTACAAAATATATATTCAGTACAGTATTTTCTCATCCTCCGGTCCACCATAAGAGCAAGACTAAGATATGTGGTCCTGGCAGCTAGTAGTTTGGGGAACCCTGATATAGAACTTTTACAAAATGTCTTCTGTTGCCGCCTGCCAGCGTTGTCATTGGCCAGATTATGATTGACCTTCTCAGAAGTCAGACCAGTATTCTTCCTGAAAGTGGCGAGGGTTCCAATACAGGTCAGGGCCATCAGTGAAGAGTCATGTTTCTGTCCTTTCCTTGCTGCCTGGTGATCACCAGTATGGTTCCATCTTCCCGACACAGCACAAATCACAATGGGAAATGCGACAACGAGAGGAAGAAATTGCAGAGCTGCAGAAGGCCTTGAGTGACATGCAAGTTTACCTCTTCCAGGAGAGGGAGCACGTCCTGCGCCTCTATGCTGAGAATGATAGACTGAAAATCAGGTTTGTTCTCTGAATGAAAAGAGTGCGAACAGAGATGTCAAATAGAAAATGCTTCTTCTTGTATTTGGATGTGTCTTCCCGCACCCCACCCCCTAGGATCCGAAATGATAGGAGCACAGATACTCTTGTGATTTTGTGCAAGGGTAAAGATTGGCCGGCCCGGGGGGGGGGGGTCGATAATGATGGGAAGAGTAATGGGGAACAATATGCTTGTGCCTGGTCTCTTTTATTGATGAACGTCAGAGAAAGAAAAGAGAGTGAATCCTGGAAAAAGACAGGCTGACCAAGGGCAATAGTGCCTAGTGGTTAGTGCAGGGGTTCTCAAACACTTCAGCGCTGCAATCCACCACATCCCCCATGGTGGGTCGCGGTGCCAAAATGACTTACCCGGGGGGACAGGGAGGCCTCTTCCAGGTTGCGCCAGGCTGGCAACCCACTGTACAGGCCTCTGTGGACCTCAGAATGGCCCACAGAGGCCTGTGCAGTGGGTCACCGGCCTGGTGCCACCCGGGGGAGACCTCCCCGCCCTCCCAGTAAGTCATTTGGCTTCTGAAATGGTTCCAATTTGGAGCCAAACTGGAGCAAGTGAGGGTGGGAGGGCCCAACTCACAACCTACCCCGTGTGGCCTCCACCACCCACACTTTGAGAAATTCTGGGTTGGTGCGTACACAACCCTTCCTGCTTCCCGCTTTCCCTTTATTGGATCAGCAGCTGAATGGTGAAGGACCTTGATAGTTTACATCTGCTGGCACCATCTCAGGCTATAGGAACCAGGCAGAGGAGGGCCATCTGGAATTACCCCCCTCTCCCAGAAAAACGCTGAACCCTAGGGGTTCTTATTAAAAATGAAACCCTTAATAGCATCTGCAAGGTGGAGACATGATAACCCACTGAATTACCTGTGATTTTTTATTTATTTATTTTAAAAAATTATATCCCGCCTTATCCTATGTATTCTATTATTATATTATATTAAACAATATGGACTTGGAAGACAAAGGGTCAAAATGTAACTAATTTATTAGAAGTCCAAAGCAAGGGGAATTAAACAAAATGTGGAAAGAAAGTGTGCTAGTAAAAGTACAAGCAGGCTGATAGAAAGTTGTTGAGCTTGGCTGGAAAGCTCAACAAAAAAGTTCTATCAAATGGATGCAGTAACCAGTAACATCCAGCTGGGATGCTACTCAAAAAACAGCCTACACACACTCCATGCCTCCCGGAGGTAACCAGTGAAATTTGCAAACTGGCTAGAGACAAAGCAAATGAAGTTCCTCAATGCAATCTAGCTAGAAATACAGTCCTTATTTGCTAGCTACTCATATTTGTTCAAGGAATTCCCAGTTCTTGCACTTGTGGGTGAGCAAGTGGGTGCTCCTCTCTGAGTTCCAGTGAATGGGTCACTCAGTGACTGGGAGAGAACAACAACAATTTCCTGTGTGCTGGGAAATATATTACCGTATTTCTTCGATTCTAAGATGCATGTTTTTGCCCAATTAAGCATTTCCAAAAATGGGGTGCGTCTTAGAATCGAAGGTCTCCAAAAAGCACCCCAAAATGCAATTTCCTTACCGGTTTTCGCGAAAACTGGAAATGGCCGAAAATCGCTGTTTTTCACCGAACTGAAGATCGGGGAGGCCTGCAGAGGGTCGCGCAGGCCTCCCTGAAGCTCCCCCAAGCCCCGGTAAGTAAGGAAATTGCATTTTCTGGCGGATCGCA
Organism: Plestiodon gilberti rubricaudatus; assembly: GCA_026170595.1. Taxonomy (NCBI): domain Eukaryota; kingdom Metazoa; phylum Chordata; class Lepidosauria; order Squamata; family Scincidae; genus Plestiodon; species Plestiodon gilberti. Next base: position 117,669,555 of record JANXHW010000005.1, read on the forward strand.
AAGGCACTGCTCAAAGGCAGTGAGGAGATCGTCAGCTGCAGCGCTGGGGCAAGCTCTCAGGTTCAGGAAGAGAGAGCTTGCAGCTGAGCAGAGGGGGCAAAATGGCGCTGTAAAAATCGGATCACTGTGGCAGGCAAGCTGGGGAGAGTTGGTGCTGAGCAGGAAGGAGATGCGTCTTGCAATCGATGGGGTTTTTTTTCTGCTGGTGTTCCTGAAATTAAAGATGCGCCTTAGAATTGATTGGTTTGTTATATTGTCTCCTATATGTCTCTTTGCTGACTCTTTGTGGCACAGATGCAACTTTTAGTGAGATTCACAGAGTCTGTAGGTAGGAAATGTGACCATATTAGGAATGTTTTGTTTCCTGGCCTTTTATTAACCACCATCTTTACATGAGATCTTATGCAGCAGCCATATTGCACAGGAAAGAGAACTTGCCAGGGGTCTGCCCCTTTTTCAAAGGTTGACTGTGCTCCTAATAGGATTACAATGACACATGATACTATACCAGTTAGACACATTTGGGAAGGAAAAAAAAGTGTCGCCTTCCTTTCAATGGATTGCAGGGAGTTGGAGGACAGAAAGAAGATCCAGCACCTTTTGGCTTTAGTGGGAACAGACAGAGGTGAAATTACCTATTTTTACAAGGAACCACCTGACAAGGTAAGAATACTCCTGTTGGCATTTCTGTACTGCTTTTCTGAGACAGATTAGCCATAAGAACATAAGAAAAGCCCTGCTGGATCAGGCCAAAGGCCCATCTAGTCCAGCTTCCTGTATCACACAGCGGCCCCACCAGATGCCTCAGGGAGCACAAGACAACAAGATACTTGTATTCTGTCGCCACTCCCTTGCACCTGGCACAAAGAAAACCTACTCCTACAACCAGGAGGTTGCTTATCCCCATCATGGCTTGTAAGCTGTGATGGACTTTTCCTCCATAAATCTGTCCAATCCCCTTTTAAAGGCATCCAGGCCAGGTGCCATCACATGTAAACATTTGCTGCCATGACAGCAAACATTTAAAAAATGGCAGCAGTATATGATGAAATAGCTGAAGTATATTTCTAGAGTAAAAAAACAACCCATGAACACTTAAATCCTCAAATGAGAGTCAGTATGGTGTCGTAAGACTAGGGGGACCTAGGTTTAAATCCCTGCTCAGCTATGAAGTACAGTAGATGACCTTGGGCCAATCATCTGCTCTCTCAGCCTAAACTACCTTACAGAGCCCATTTTGTCAGATGCATAAGTGTAATCCTCAATTGGCAGGTGTAATAAATATGGATTTCCATTTTATACAGCTACATTCAGTAGCTGACAAATTTATAGTGACAAATTCCAGAGGAGATTTGGGAGCTGCGATCTTGGATCTCACGAGATTTCAGGAGATCCAACATGGCGGCGGCCGTGAGAAGAGGTAGGAAGAGCTTCTGGGGACAATTTAGCTGTTGTAGCGTGGCTGGGCGGGTTCTCTCGCTTGCGGCACGGACAGGAGGGCCCACCCGGCTGCGCCACAGGCTGGGAAAAAGCCCATTTGAGGGGGTTCCGCTGCCCGTTATCAGCTGCTGATCGCATCTCGCGTACCCCCAACCTGTGGTCCACGTACCCCTGTGCTATAGAGTTTTCATCCAATCTCCAATCATGGGTTCCACTTTAGAATGGGTCTCCTAAAAGTTTGTCAGTTTGAATAACTAAACCGCAGAAGAGACGGGCAGCCCAACCCTATCCAGCGCCGATGCAGTGGAGCCAGGTGGCTCATGCTGTATCCAACACTGGCTAGCAGCAGGCGGCGGTTCTCCTCAAGCTCAATCGCTGGCACAGAACTGAGAAGCCCCATGCAAGCACGGAAGGTCTGGGAAGGGAGATAATGGTGTGCGCCGAAGCGCTGATCCCGCCCCCTTCCGTGCCTGTTCCGCACTCCCCCATGCCACATGAAGCGGGACCTATCTGCTCTGGCATGCAGAGCTCTAGAGCTCTGTCTGCCGGCGGGACAGCATAGACCTTCCCGCTGGTGTGCCTTGCTCTCTGAGTGTTGCAACGTGCTTTATGGCATGTTTGCGATATACTGTGCCTGCTCTCTGTTTCAATAGGATTGTGCCATGAGCCACAAAATCATACTATCCTACATTATGCATGTTGTCAAATGTTTATATCCTTCAAATGTATATATCTCAACTTTTTTTTGGGGGGGGGGCATTGCATGGCTTCTATCTTTTACAGCACAATCCTATGCATGTCTACTCAGAAGTAAATCTTATTTATTCAGAGGTACTTACTCCCAGGAAAGTGTACATAAGATTGCAGCCTTAATATCATCAGAGCAGAAAAAGAGCACAGTAATGTAGACAAGTAGTTTTCAAACTTTTACTAGGGAGTAGGGAACGCTGCGTCATTGTGGGGGGGGAGCAACAGCAGCAATGGCATTCCTGGGGTTATGCTGCCGGCGGGAGAAAAAAGGGCGTTCTGGACTCACCGGGGTTTCTGCCGAACCTCCAGAGGTTGAGGGGGCCCACGGCCTGTGGGCCTCTCCAAGCCTCAGATTGGCTCTCTGAAGCGATCAAGACCCACTTTTGGTTTTCGGTGAAACCCAGAAGTAAACAGGAAGTGGGTCTCAATTGCTTCAGGGAGCCGTTCTGAGGCTTGGGGAGGCCAGCAGAGGGAGCCATGGCCCCTCCACACCCTCCAGAGGGTCAGTGCAACCTCCGGTGAGTCTAGAACTACCTTTTTTCTCCCACCAGCGGCGTGATCCCAGGAGTGCCGCCGTCGCTACACCAGCACACATCACCACGCCCCTTAAGGGGGGAGCGACTGCTTCCGGCTGGCATAGTGAGTCACAACCCACTAGTTTGAGAAATGCTGACTTAGACTATTTTGATTCTTAGGTCACTATACCTCAGAGGCCAACCAGGAACAGGGATCTGCATGTACATGAGAACCACGTTCTAAAAACAGGTAACATGAAAACAAAAAAAAATTCCCTAGCAAAGGATATCTGAAGTGTATTAGAATATCATGATGTAACTAGCTTTTGCTAGCAAACTAGCATGACCGAGAACAGTTGGGGAAAGGTTGCAGCTTGGTGATAGGGCACCTGCTTAATATGGAGAAGGTCCCAGGTTCTGTCAACATCTCCAGGTAGGGCTGGGAAAGACCCAAGTCTAAAACCCTGGAGAACTACTGCTAATCTGTATAGACAACACTGAGCTAGATGGATCAATGATCTGTCTCGAAATAAGGCTGTTGCATGTCTAATTTAAATGAAAGGAGTGGCTTAGCTCAGCAGTTCTCAAACTGGTGGGTCGTGACCCACCAGGAGAACTGGATGCTGACCCTTGCACCCTTACGGGGCAGTGACAGCGGCAGCGGTGATCCCAGGGATCACACCGCCAGCCGGGAAAATGTGCTCTTTTTTTACTTACCGGAGGTTCTTACGGCCCTCTGGAAAGTGTGGGGTGACCCGCAGCCCACTCTGCAGGCCTCCCTACACTGTAGATTGCCGCTCCAGTGCATTTGCAACCACTTCTAGTTTTCGTCCCCAAACCCGGAAATGGTCGCAAATGTATTGGAGCGGTGATCTACAGCGCAGGGAGGCCCGCAAAGGGGGCTGTGGGGCCTCCCTGCACCCTCCGGAGGACTGCCAGAACCCCCGGTAAGTTTTTTTTAAAAAGCACTTTTTCCCACCGCAATCTCTGGGATTACCGCTGCCGCTGTCCCTGCCCCCGCAAGCACTCAGTTTTCCTCGCCTCTCAGGAAGAACTTTGAGAACCACTAGCTTAGCTTATTTATCTGTTTCCAATTTCTAGTTACCTTGCTTTTTCATTAGTTTCCAAACATTAAAAACATACAAAATAAATATAAAACATCATTAACAGTGAAATTCACAAGAATGAAAACAAATGGAAGCAAAATCAATCAATTTAAGGCATCCTGAAGGTACACTGAAATAAATGTGCCTTTATTGCTTTATTCCAGATGGCAAAGGGAGATGGAACCTGGTGGACCTCCCCCAGGAGAACTGTAAAGCCTTGTCACCATGACAAAAATGGTCTTGTCCTTTGTGCCCACCCACCAAAAATCTGATGGTGGGGGAATGACTACCTTAGTGCTTGGACAGGTTCATATGGGGCAAGACACTTCTTAAGGTGCTCTGATCCCAGACCAATTAAGGCTTTAAAAGTCAAAACCATCACCTTGAATTGAGCATAATGACCAATGCTCAATCCAGGATCTTGCTCATGATTGGGGGGGGGGGGGGTTTGGCAACAACAAAAGTGTTTAATTAGGGCAGAGGTGGGTTCCAGACCTTAACAAGACAGCTCATCATGGGTGTTGCCCTGAACACTGTGAAGATTAGGGTGTTGGTCACAAAACAAAAGACCAGAGGCACCTTGACTGGGTTTAGGCATCTCTCATGCACTCTTCTTGGTTTGGGGCAAGAGGCAGCCTTTCAGTCTTTGTGGCAAAGCAATCGAAGGACCACGAACACTTAATCGTGATCCAGGCAAAGGGTGAATAAGGCTATTTGCTCAGAGGTGAGAAGGCTTCTGTTTTCTTCCTATAACTTCCTCCAGGCACTGCCTTTGGCAACACCACATTTTAAACCAATTAAATAATTTTAATTTTTATCAGTAAAGTGTTGATTTCTGCTTTAGGCATTAAAAACTCTGCCTCAAAGTCAGCAGCAAAAGGAGAGAAACCAGAAAGCAGGGAGAGATACCAGAGAGACGCACAAACGCTCCTTTTACAGGTAATGGTATCCACTGTCTGCAGCTATGAATAGATTTAAAGTCAACTTTACCAGTGCCAAGGATGATTAGTGTTTTGTGCATACTATTTCCATTGGTGGGAGCAAATATATAGGTCAGTGCTAGCAACTGTGAAATTCTTTGGCCTCCCTTAAAAAGATGCAGATGGGGTGTGGGGAGAGTTTTCTCTAAACCTGCCTCCCCTTCTAGACTATTTTCAGTGAGATGGGAAGCTAAGGTGCCTTAGAGTGCAATCCTCCGTAACTTTAGAACGGCGGAGCGTGCGCTTCGCCGTTCTAAAGTGTTGCAAACATGCCATAAAGCATGTTTGCGACTACTTTAGAGTAAGGGCCGCTGGCGCTAGGCCGGCAGCCCTTACTCTGCCGCCAGATCCCCATGCGGCCACTAGAGGAAGGTAAGGGATCCCCTGGCGGCCACATGGGAGGGAGGGGGGGCCATTGACCGTGCCGGCTCGAGAGGGGGCAGGGATGGCGTTACATGACTTTCTCCGACTTCCGCCAGCTAAATAGCTAGCTGAAATCCTAGGAGGCCCATTGGGTCTTCCCCGGTTTACACGAATGTCCCCTTCCCCCGAGTAGACCTCCGGGGAGCGGACCGGAACAGGGATAGGATCCGGTGGGCGGCCCTGTGCCGCCCGGTGAATAGTTAGTTAGGATTGGACTGTTAGCTTTGTTATAAATAAAATGTATGATTTTAACTTATGCATTATTTTTATATCCCATTCTTCAGCCATTGAGTCCTCAAAGTGGCTTACAGCATTTTAAAATACAATGTGAACTACTTCTTACATCTATTCCATTTCCAATTCGCCATACCCCTACAGAATTTGGTTCTGCTGTAGCTAATCCCTCCTCAACATCTTAGAACTCTAATTCCCACCATTTTGCAGTTGATCAAGGAAAGCCTCTGCCATTTGCTCCAAAGCACTATTCTCAAACATAGTTGCATGTCCCCAATGGGTCCACAGCCTTAAGGCCGACCCACACTACACGAATACTGGCACATTACGGAGATATGCGGAGCTCTCTGTCACCATTGCGGAAGCAAGCGGAGCAGCTGCGATCTCCCGATTTCCGGCACATACATAAAGCTGAAAACCCATCTTTTGAGGGGCGGGTTCGCGGAGCTACTGCAGCCAACCAATCGGATGAGAGGGCGGGATGAAAGGGGCTGTCAATCAATCGGAACTCACTTGAGTCTCCGAGTTCTGATGGATCCATTTCTCCTTCTCACAAAAGTTAGCAAGATTAATTCTATTCCCGGCACAAATTGTTTGTTAGTTTTCTCTCCTTCCTGCCCCTCTCTCTCTTCTCTCGTGTATCGGACCACATTTGTCCTTAACCAATCACCACTGCACTTTCTAAGAAGGCGGGACAACAGGAGGGAAGACACTCCTTCCGACCAGCTCTGCGCACAGAGGCCTCCGCGCCTGAGCTTGTGTAGTGTGGGTTGGCCTTTAGGAATCTTTCTTTGGCAGCTGCCTGAAAGCTGCCTTTCCCTGGGGCTACAGAGTTCTTTTAGTATCCCAAGAGCCGAGACAGAGAGGGGCCAAGTGCTTGAGGCCCCTGTCTTCCATTGGTAGGCATTTTAATGGGGATATATTAACCTGTCCTCTTCCAATGCGATAAATGCAAGAAGCTAAATGCTGCCTTGCTTGTGGTTTTATGTTTTAGTATTGCTGTCACAGTGAGACAACCCTGTGTATAGTTTACTTTGGGGTACTTGCTCCAGGCTTCTTAAAATTATACTGTAAATTAATATGTGGCCCCCTCCCTCCTTTTTTCCTTTGATTTCCTTGCACACACTAAAGCTTTGGTTTCTGCTTTAAGTGCTAAAAGCTCTGCCTCAAAGCATACCAGCTAAATGAGAGAAGCCAGAAAGCATAGAGAAAAGTTCTCTGTTTTGCCTTAGGCTTCAGTCAGTTTAGTTTTTACTTAATGTAGCTCACTGTCGCAGTATTTGGGGAACACAGACCCCAAACTTGTACATAAACGGTTATCCTTGCTTTTCAGTTGGCATTCATTATTCCTTCCGCATTGATCTCCTGGTGCATAAAATTGTCAGTGTAGGCAGGTATGCAGCTTTTTATTGGACAGTTTCCTGTTGCTGAGAATATGCAAACCTTTGAATTTCACAGAGTAATTCTTCAGGCTGAATAAGAAGATAAATCTAAAGTTTACATACTAAAACAAAGCAAGGTACAAAAATCCAGGACTAAATGATATCTTCTCAGGGAGTATACATTGTTTTTGCCAAAATGATCACCAACCACTGTGTCTCACAACAAACAGTTTAAGATATTTGTGAATACTTCAGAATTGCTATGCTGAATCAGACTAAAGTCGATTTAGTTCAGAATTGAGTATGAAGCTGTTGTTGTTTTCCAGCATCTAGCTGTCAAGAGAGAGCTGATCTAAGAACATGAGAGTCACCTATGGTTTAAAATTTTCATGGCCAGCAATAATCATAGACGACTGGATAAAATTTACAGGATTAAAAGCCATGGCTGCGTAAAAATGTTTATCGGTGTGACTTTTAAGTTTTTTAACCGATAAACATTTTTATGCAGCCATGACTTTTAATCCTGTAAATTTTATCCAGTCGTCTATGATGAGAGTCACCCTTCGGAATATCGTGGATAATAGTAGCTTGTCCATGTTGCTTATTCAGTCCTTTTAAAGAAACTACTTATGTTCATGACCGTGATAATAATCTGTGACTAGTCCATGCAGTAATAATTTATAGTAGTCTGTATAAACTAGTTCTATAAATGTGCTGTATAGAGTAGACTAGTATAGTAGTCACACACACACTTCATAGTGTGAAGATGTGGTTTTGTCTATCTAATACCTGGTCTCTTGTAATTTCCCTCCATTATTTTTGACTTGCTGCTTTTAATGTCTTATGGGAGTGGGCAACTATGTCTTGAGATCAAAAGGAACATGTAGGAACATTATTTTGGAAATGAGAGCTGTATCGTTTGTGGCTGATGACTTCATCTGACCATTCCTCCTTCTCAGAATGGATTTATGCAACTATTTTGGCATCATAAAGGTATAACTGCACGAAGTGTGCTCAGAATGGAAAAATGAAGTTGTAAGACTCTAACCACCAAAAAGAAAAACTAATAATGTAGCCCACAGAAAAAAGCAAAGACATGGTAGCTGGTCTGCATAGGAAGGCATTGTTCAGCCTGACGTTGTAGCAGATTCTCTGCTTCTTTTCTGTATTAATCTAGGTGGAAGCCCTTCAGGCTCAGCTAGAAGAGCAAACTCGGTTGTCCAAGGAGCAGCTTGAAGCATTGCTGGAGGACAGGCGAATCCGAATAGAAGAAGCTCAGGTCCAACATCAGAGGGATCAGGACAAGATCAAAGAAGTTACTGAAAAGTAAATACAACAAAAATATGACTGTTTTGAGGAGAGTCTGACAGCACAAAGTATAAAAATAAGCCAAGTTGTAATGAAGAATGGTGCTGGTTCTGTCTATACCTTCCCAGTGGTGTTGATATTGCATGCCAAGGAATAAGAAGAGAAGTCATGGGGTGCCAAGTGTTTCTAGAAGCAGGAACAACGTGATAAGGGAAAACACATATGCAACTTTACTAGACACCATTAACACGTTTGCACCACCCTGTATTCTGGATCCTCTGAGCAATTATGCAGTGCAGATTGCCCAGGTAGCTCAGTCAGAGCATTAAAGTCTCGATCTGATAGTCCAGGGATCAAGCTTCTGCTCAGTTGTGTGAGAGAAGCATAACCTTTGTAAGCAATTTCCCCTTCCTACTTTTTTTTTTGGGGGGGGGGATAGCTCAGCAGTAGTGTGCACTTTTGCATGCACGAGATTCCATGTTCAGTCCCCAGCATTTCCAATTAAAGGATCTCTGGGGAAAACATCTGCCTGGCAACTCTGGACTGCTGCTGCCTTGGACTAGATGGATCAATGGTCTGCCACCATATCAGGCAGCTTCATATGGTTAGGTCCTTCATGGTGGTTGTAAGCATAAGTACGCCCAAAGTCAGTGCACACCTGCCCATTTGCAAACTGCCAGTGCAGGCAGAAAAACTGTATTGGGCAGATACCTGTTTTCTCTCATGAAAACTGCCCTGTGGGTTTGTAAAGCCATTGCTTCCCATTTCCCACACTTGTTGTAAAGGAGAGAATAAGGGAATTTGGAAACAGATCAATCACTAATTCATTGTAATCCTCTCCAGATACCACAAAGCTCAGAACTTATTGTATGAGAGCACCAGAGATTTCCTCCAGCTGAAATTTGATGCACGGGCAAATGAGAAATCTTGGATGGCAGAGAAGGACTGTCTCCTGAGGAGGCTGGACAAAAGCAAAGAAGCAGCCAAACAAGGCAGAGTTCAGTGGGTCAGTACTAGTCAAGGTCCAAGGAATAGCATCAGAAGTTGGGACAGCAGTCGGGAACAGCGGAGTGCCAGTCAACAGGACAGTAGTCCAGATCAGTGGGACTACAGTCAAGATCAGCGGAACGGCAGTCAAGACCAGCAGGACAGCAGCCCCTATCAGCATAGTTTCCGCAGGAGAACGCCAGCCGAGCCCGCCAGGAAGCCAGCCGAGCCCGCCAGGAAGCCAGCCGAGCCCGCCAGGAAGCCAGCCGAGCCCGCCAGGAAGCCAGCCGAGCCCGCCAGGAAGCCAGCTGAGCCCGCTAGGAAGCCCGCCGAGCCCGCCAGGAAGCCAGTCGCTGTTGTGAAGAGGAAAGCAAGAGATGCCAAGCATGTTTCCCGAGCAGATTATGAAGTTGATGATCTACAAAGCATAGAAATTAAGGTAAATAGCAGCTGAATTCATATAACTGCTGCCTATTTCTGAGGGCAACGTGACGTTTTGACATCTGTGATACATGGGAATGTAACGTGATGCTGTCCTGCCAGTCTTTTTCTTTATTTCCTTCCAGCATCAAGAGCACTTTGCTCCTCTTCACTTGGTTATGTGAAAGTTTTGTATAATTTCTGATAGGTTCGAAGTGCCTCTGTGAGCTACTCCTTGTTTTTTTCAAGACCATTAGCGATATTGTCACTTATTCTTTATATTTATAGCTTATTAATCTTTGTTTTAATTGTGGGAGACTTTAGGGGATGAGGAAAGACTGGGGAAATTGTTTAGCTTTGAGAAGAGACTACTGAGAGGAGAATTGAGAATAGCCTCCAGACACCTTGGGTGCAGGTTCTAGAAGGGTAGACAAAAGGTTCTAGAAGTTGCAGCAAAAACAACACCAAGCTACAAGATTCTTTGTTGTGTTTTCTTGAGGACAGGGATCAGCTGTTTTCTTTGTCTACCATGGAGAAGACAATGAACTCAAACTGCAGCTGAAAAGATAAACCCCTGTTTATAGCGTCTGCTAATCCTAGGCTTCTTAATCTCAAACACAGGGACTGCAGGAGCAATTAACACAAGAACAGCGACTAGCAGACATGTATCGGGAGCAGTGTATTTCTCTGGAAGAAGAGCTCGCTAAAATTCGGGAGGAAGGAGATGTAGGACGAGAGATCTTTAAGGTAATGCCTTCGGCTGCTGCTGACCGCCACTTTGACATGCTGTGATCACTGCCTCTGTGAGCTTGTTCTAAGAGCTCTCCATCAAGCTCTCCATCTATAAAAATTCTTTGGTTTGCCTCTGCAGGAACGCTCAGAAAAAATGGGGAAGCGCCTGCAACTGATGACCCAGCGCTATGAGGCACTGGAAAAGCGGCGTGGCATGGAGGTGGAAGGTTTTAAGACCGACCTTAAACAACTTCGGCAAAGGCTGAAGGATGTAGAGAGGCAACTTTTCAAGGTAATAGTGGTTATGACCTGGAGAAAGACAAGGAATGATATGGTTAACCACATAGGAGAACGACTTTTGAATGTTTACAACCAGCACATTTATTTACTTCATAAATATTGCCTTTCTGCCAAAGTGCTCAAAGCAGTTACATTTTGTTTTATTTCAATTCAATAATAAATATATGTAAGTTTATAAATATATATTAAAATTGAATTAAAATATGGTTTCTATTTTATAATAGTGCTGTATTATCAGAACCGTCCCTTGGGTAGGGCAACTGGGGCAGCCAGCCTGGGCCCCACTCTTTCATGACCAATATATGGCCATAACAAGGAAGCCTCGCACTGGTTGAGTTGCCCTGGGCCCACACCTTTCTAGGGACGGCTCTACGTATATAAGATAGGAGTGTCAAACATAAGGCCCACAGACTGGATGTGGCCCGCAGAAGCTCTTTATCCAGCCCTCATGATTGTTGAGCTCTCCCTACACCATCATCAGCTGCTGAACTGAGAAGTTGCGCATTGGCAGAAGAGGCGCTGCTGAAAGGGTGGTGCTGGGAGAGCCCATTATCATGCGGGTCACCATTTTAGCAGTGCTTACGTGTGATAATTGCGCTCTCCCAACAGGCCATTGGGTTCAGCACTGATCGTGTTTTTCGAGGGGTGCACAGGGGGTTTGCCAGGCCTGCTTCCTGTTTGACGTTTGGGAGCCTCTCTAGTATGCAGGTTGCTTGCCTGCTCTGTGCTATAAACCAGTACATTGGCTTATAGCGTTTTGTTTAAGGAAGAGACATGCTTGATTGGTGCCAGTACTAAACTCCTAACGAAGGTGATGGGCATGGGTTGCCGCAGGGGGCCCTGTGAACCACGGATAAGTAAATCTGTGGGTATGAGGGGGGGCTGTATATACCAGTTGCTAGAGGAGATGCAGCAGGGCAGTAACGTCACTGCGCACGCGCGTCACCCGGTTGCAGGGCGCGCGTGCGCGCATCACCTCCCACTACCCAACCCCCCCCCCCCGCGCGTCACCTACCTTGAGCCGGGCGTCTTCAGTCTTGCCCTCGGCTCTTTGTGCGCAGGCGTGGATTTTCCACGCACGCGCACTCCGTCGCTGAGGGCAAGAGCCTGCCCGGTTGCCCTCAGCTGCGAATCCGCCATTTTGGTGCATGTGCAGACCGCCGCTGAGGATACAAGGCTGCCCGGTTGCCCTGAGTTGCAGTCTGCACATGCGCAAACATGGCAGACCCACAGCTGAGGGCAATGCGTGTGCGTGGAAAATCCACGCATGCGCAGAAGAAACCGCTGGCCGAAGAGGCTGAAGAGGAGGCCGCGGGGGTGCGCGCGTCACCCTTCTGCGCGCAGCACCCCGCGGCGACCCGCCCGCCACGCTACAGCGACGTTAATGCAGCAGGGACAACTTGGCTTTGAAGGCTTTATAGCTTGACAAATAAAAAGAAAAATCAGTTGCTTCCTTTGCGTGTTACTTTAATCCTGGAAAAGGCTTGTTTTGAATGTCTGCTTGCTGCTGCTACGTATTGACCAGCTGTTTTCTAAGGACTCGTCTTTACTCTAGGAACTCAGATTACTAGACTAGGAAGGAGGGAATGTTCAGATATGGACCTACACAGCTGCTGTATCCTGTGGATACTTGTTAGAGTATTGACTCCATTGAATCTTCATTCAAAACTGTACTCTATATTCCTCTTTCAGAACCATTTCTTGAATTTTTTCTATATATCCCTCCCCCCAGGTGACGATGACAATTGGTCCAGACCAAGACCTTGCAATTCTGCATGAAGTTCGCCAAGGGAACAAGAGAACTAAGAAAATTCAAGGTGAACTGAAAAATTTAAAGTCAAAAATCTATGGCCTGGAAAATGATCTGCGAGTCTGCTGATAAAAGATGTGCCATTGTGGCAACAACTTTCTCACTTCTGCATTTTATCAGCATGCAGCTTGCTATGATTCACGTTAAAAAACCTGATGCTCCAGAAGTCCATGCAAGCTAATGTGGGAGAGGACCTACTCTTTTTAAAACAAAACAAAACAAAACATCCAGTTTTGGTTTCCCGTCCCTGTGATGTCAGTTTGTGCACTGATTGGACTAGAGTCATCTGGCAAATTTGTATGCTCCCACAGAAGGAACTTGCAGTCTAGAAGTTTTTTCCATGTACTCTCAGGATCACGCACGGCATGATGTAGGAATAACCTGAAAGCAGCCAAGTGAATCATGAGCTTTTTTTATTTTGAATCATTGTTATGAGGAGAGAAGCATCTCCATGGATTGCTCTCCCCCCCCCCCCCCCCAGAATTGCTCTGTCAAGGAAGGAAGATGACAATTATTTTGAAAAGAAGCCCCTGTAGTTTGTTAGAGGTTGTATCCACTAGCGTCACTAGATGCGCGTCACCCTAGAGCAGGGGGGTGCGCGTCACCCCCCCCGCCCTAGGGTGATCCCCCCAGCCGAACTCGAGGCCGTCGAGCGTCCGGCCCCGCCGGCGCTCCAGGGCCTTCTGAAGGCCCGATGGTTCAAAACGTAAAGTTTTACGTTTTTCACGCATGAGCAGTACATTTTCTGAGGGCAAAGGGCTGCCCATTTGCCCTCAGAAAAGTACTGCGCATGCGCGAAAAACGTAAAACTTTACGTTTTGAACCATCGGGCCTTCAGAAGGCCCTGGAGTGCCGGTGGGGTCGGACGCTCTGAGGCTGGCTCCCCGGCCTCAGAGCGTCCGGAGTCGGGACGGTGACGCGCGGGGGTGTGCGTGTCACCCCTTTGCGCACGTCACGCGCGCATCACCCCCTGGCGGTCCGCCCCCCACCACGCTCCAACGACCCCACTGGTTGTATCTATGTTTTCTAAATCAGAAGCCAGCCTCTTCAAATTAGTGCTGATTGTAGCTCTTTAAAAACTTGTAGTTCAATCCAAACCATTTTACTTGGAAGCTATTTCATTGATTTAAATGGGTGTTACATCCATGGAAGTATGTTTAGGACTGCAGCCTTAAATATTCTTTCTCCCAGATGATATAATTGTGAGTAAAGTTGCAATCATGTGCATACGTACCTAGGAGGAGCAAGCCCCAATGAACATCCCATTTTCATGAGTTCAGGCTTCCAGCATGGCCCAAATGGACCTGCCACCTTGAAGGGGGTTGATGCGCTACCCCACCAATGTCAGTTCAAACACATCCCACTAGTGCATATCTCACTGCCCTTGCCCTCCTCAGCCGCTGCTTTTTGTATAGTGTCTGGTAGGGTCAGCATCCTCTCCATCTGGCCACTTCACAAGAAGCAGCTGAAAAGGAAAGGAGGAGGCAGCAGCTCTGCTCTTTTTCTGAGCACTCAGGAAAAGATCCCAGCAGCGGCAGAGCTAGAAGATCAGAAGGTAAGCCTCCCCCCATCCTCCTTGTGTGCACATCATGAAGAGGAGGAGGATGGGCAGCCAGAGGAACTGGCAGATGGGTGAGTGTGGGATACATGACATCCCCCGCCAACCTACTGCCTCCAGAGTGAAGTTCAGCCCACCTCACAGCTCCGGCCACTCCCACAGGTTGCACAACTGCTGCATCTATCATGGCTTTACTCAAGACTTGACAGGTAATACATTTGCTATATAATTCCTTCTGGTTCAAGGTAGTTGCTGGATATCTCTTTCCCATCTAACTGTAATACTGGAATTGGCATTTGTTTTGGTATTTTTCCCCTGTTGCTGCTGGTAGCAGGGGCCTTCATGTGGATAATCACTGACATTTGAGTTATACATAAATTTTTAGCTGTAAGTACATGTGCTGTGCCCAGTCATGGTTTCCATGTGCATGCTGGGAAACAGATACTTGTAGAATTGACATTCAAGATGATCTACAGGCAGTTTTCACACTCTTTTCCTGCAAAGGAAGTACCTTCCATGTAGGAAATGTGTAACATTTTAGTAGCCCTTAGTTTTGTCAGAAGCACTCTCCTCTTTGGAATCTTTGCCCCCCCCCTTTCCATGATGCATGCCAGCTTACTAGTATATTTAGGTAGCAAACCATCATGATGCCAAAATGTGAACACTGTACCTTCTACACAGCGTTACAGCTGTAATCACTGCAGGCACTAAGCTGCTAGTGAATCCTTTTCCATCTTTAAAGAAGCACCAATGATTACAGTAAGCAGGAATCTGAGAAGACAAAACAGCATGTCAGCCAACTGGATTCTGTTTATTTCCTCTAGAAACTAAGTAAAGATTAATGTAGATGAGGCTGAAGGACTTGTTTGTACTACAAATATAAATGTGATGTGTTCCATGATATTTTGCCTATACTGGCAACATGATAATATCCCGTCTGTATTCATGTCTGGCCTCAACTGGGTTGTAACTGTTCTAAAATGTTATTTATGGAATAGCACACAATAACACCTTGAGGTTCTCTCTCATCATCTTTCCCAACACATCTGTTAGTGCAAAACACTTCCATGGTGCTTAAAAGTGCTTTATGGGGTCTTGGGCTTTTTGTATCTCTACCTTATCTCTTAGTTTCTTTGGATTCAGGATTTTTAACATTAAAATTGGAATTGAAACCCTCATTAAAAACAGTTGTGTTTTGTGACACCTTAAAACCTATTAGATTTATTGGGGTATAAGCTTTTGTGGACTACAGCCTACCTCCCTAGATGCAAGCAACATTATCCTTCACTAACACATGTCATGTGTGCAGGGCCCATGAGAGGGGGGTAAAGGGGGTAAATTGTACCCAGGTTCAGGGTCAAAAAGGGGCCCAGGAGACTAAGGAGGGGGCCCAGAAATTTCCTGGGATCTCAGCTGGCCTCATGGAGAGTGAAATACAGTGGCTGGGCCAGGTCTACCGGGCAAGTAGACCTGGGCACCACATCGGGAAGCCTGGTAGACCTGGGCTCTGAAGACTTTTCTCCCCCATCCTGTTTTGCCCCCTCCCCCTTTGAGAAGGAGCCCAAAAGAAACTTTGTAAACAGTGAGTGAAATGCAAGAGGTACAATCCTGCATTAGCATGCAAAGCTCAAATATGTATAAGATAACAGCCAAATTGCAGATAGCTGTGCTGGGTCTCTAGAATGACTCCAAAAAGCAACTGTTATAGAATATGTCTTATGTGGTCCACCTAAAATCCCACTGAATAATGAGTAAGCTTTTGACTTCATAACTCTTCTTTAGCCTGGAAGTTAAAACAATAAGTGGAGGTGAGAAAATGTTTTGGCCGATGATGGAAAAGACCCAAAGACTGTAGTTTGATCTTCTCACTGTCAGATTGATTGAAAGGTCTCTTTTGTCCACATCTTCCTTGGCCTTTCTGCTGCTTTTGATACAGTTGATCACTCTGTTGCTTGACTCCTTTTGATTCTGTCCCTGTCTGGTTCTCTTCCTACTTTATTTAATTTTCAAGGTTTTTACAGTAGGAAGTCCTTTTCCTCTCTCTGTTAGGATCCTGTTTTCAGCCCCCCATTTTTCTCCCTGTAGGTAGGTGTTCCTGGATTATATCAAATTCCATTGTATATGACCATTCTTGTTGAACCATACATGTTGAACCATTAACAAAAACGGAAGCAAATAGACAGCTGCCCCAAGGTGACTGAAAACAGTCCTGTGTATCCACTCTTACCCTTACAGCGCAATTCTAACCAACTTTCCAGCACCAGTGTAGCCGCAATGCACTCCCGAGGTAAGGGAACAAATGTTCTTTCACTTTAAAGAGGCCTCCATGACTGCCCCTGCAGTGTGCACCCTATTGGCATGGCTACACCGGCAAGTTGGTTAGGATTGCGCTGTCAAAGACATATGTAAGGAAGTGGGGAGCCAATGATGGTCAAAGATATGAATTCCTGTGATGCTGGAATATAGTCATATGCAAGTTTGACAATGGAACTTTTGCAGCTGCATATGTACAACTCACTTCTGATCACCCCAGCATTACAAAGCGTCACTTCTCCAATCATTTTCTTCCCACCTTCCAACATACGTTTTCAAGATTCAAGTAGGAAAGTAACATGGGAACCACTCATCAAGTTACATGAGCACTATCCCTGCCACTCTTCATTATCTTTGCCATAACATTCCAAAACACTAGGGGGCACAGATACTCCTTGAATTCTTAGGTAGATGAGGGAACAGTTTTTGCTTTTTGCTTTTATTTAAAATTTATTTGCAGTGTGATTTCATTTGTAACTATTTTTAAACATGCAGGTATCATTACTCTCCTTCCTGGAGACACCAATTATTTTCATCTGTTTTTTTCCCATAGCCGAACAATGAAACATGGAAGTTAAGGCATGCTTTCTTGTCTGAGAAGAATGCCCATCTTATTGGTTCCTATTACATGCTGCTATCTGTGAGGGAGGATACCAGTAGCTTAGTAATGGTATTGTGGTGGGGGTGACCCGCCCCGAGTACAAGGCTGGGGGGATGTAAGCTGCATGCCTCCCAACCTTGCACCCGAAGAGGTCCACCCCCACCGCAACACCACACACCCCTCAAAAGACGCGATCGGTGCTGGACCCCAGTATCTGTGCCTCATGGATACTGGAGTCCAGCACCTATCAATAATTACTCAGCGGGGGGGGGGGGCGTTCTCCCGCAGGCCTCTCTGATGGGATCCCTCTCCAACGGGATTCTAGTCAAACCGGAAGTCACTTTAAATCCCATTGGAGAGGCTTGTGGAGGTGTCTACAGACCTGTGCGAGGGAGAACACACACACACACACACACACACACACACACACACACACACACACACACAACCGTGAGTAATTATCATTCGGTGCTGGACCCCAGTGGTCCAGCACCGATCATGTTTTTCAAGGGGTGCGTGGGGGGTGCCAGGGGGTGCTAGAAGAGGCTTATGGCACCCCCTGGAGCCCCTCAGGCGCTTATCTAGCACCAAACAGCTGATTGGTGCTATACAATTGGTGCTAGGAAAGCCTAGGGGGTGCCAGAAGCCTCTTCTAGCACCCCCTGGCAACTCTTACCTTTCCCCCCACTGCTGCTTCCACCCTTTTAAAACACCCCCTGGAATGACAGCTTTCCTAGTGGGTGACGACGTCATTAGGGCCCCGGGGCCCCTAGCTACACCACTGGAGGATAGTACTCCTATACTGCAATCATATGCACACTTACCTGGAAGTAAGCTCTATTGACTACTGTACTATGAAACTTCTGAATAAACATGCATAGGATTGGGCTGCTAGCTAAACAGTTTTCTGACTGGATCTGAAGTCACTACATGTACTTGTATTCAAAACTACTGTATATTCATATCAGCCCAATCTGTATAATACATTGTTGTGCTGGTGTACTCTAAAGCAGCGGTTGCCAACCTTTCAGACAAGCACACCTATACACATAAACTAATCCCATTACCTGATCTAAATGATTATTTATTTAACCATTTGATTTACTTAAGAGTTTTTTTGTACTTATTAACTCACTTTCTGCATGCACCCATACTTGATGACTAGTGGTGTCACTAGGGGAGTGCGGGTGTGTGTGTGTGGACCACACAGGGTGACACCCTCAGGAGGGGGTGACACCACTCGTGGCCAAAACTCTGGAAACCTTTTGGAAAATTTGTATTTATGAATAATACCATAAAGTTATATGTCATTGGAAAGGTAATTTAATGACGAATGTAATGAAACAACCATGTTGTATTCTATCAAACGTTATGGCCAAATAACCACAAAAAGAAAACACAACTGCCTTATGTAACAAAAAGTGGATTTCCTTAACTCAAAATTGACAAATGAGACTGATTGTTCTAAGAGCCAGTGAGGTTCTCATTGGAACCAATAAGGTGTTAGTATGAGTCAGCTCTCATTTCTAATACTAGAACTCTTACTCAGTTTTGTTCGAAAGCTTTCATGGCCCGCGATTACTGTGCAGTGTTGTATACATACGGGAAAGGACGCCATGTAATAAAAAGACTTGTATTTTAATCACCTCCAATGCCTAGACGGATCTCCTGATGGCAGCCGACATAGGCACACAAAAATCACTAAAATCCAAGGGTATTAGCCCAACGTTTCATTCCGGTCTCGGAACCTCTTCCTGGGGCAAAATCGAGAAGATTCAGATGGTGTTGTTCTTTGCTGACTGCCTGTTCATTTAAGTATCATTGGGTCACGAGGAGGAAGTGATTAATCAAGGTGAAAGTGACTGCTGCAGCTGGAGCTGCGCTCACGCGCAGTTGTTTGAGTGTCATCAAGTTAACCACTGAATTTTTTTGTTGCCTACTGATTAGTTGGGTGACCTGTACTGTTATATATTAAAATAAATAGTTAATAGGGGTGACATCAACCAACCCTAGTGACACCACTGGGGTGATGCTATGAGCTCTCACACCGGGTGATGCAAACCCTAGTGATGCCTCTGTTGAAGACAAGTTTAATGTAATTGAGAAATGTGTGCATACTCCTTTAGCAATCAAATGCAGGCCAATTAAGTATGCCACTTTTTCTAACTGTACTTGATCATTCTGAAACCAAGAGATGTATGTTGGATTTCAAAATGGCCGTTATTCCAAATAATTGTCACACCAGAGAATATGTGCATTCACACTGTGGCTCCAAAGTGTCCCTTCTTTTTATTTGACCGCTGGAACTGTAAAAGTGGAGTTACTGAACTTTCTAGTTTATTTAATTTGCAATGAACCAGACCACTGCAGCATAACACACTTTTAATAATTCAGGGCATTCAAATAAATAAATAACTTCCACACAGCTAAGGCTAAATCAATACCTCCCAGTTGCTGGGACACAGCAGAGGTGCGAGAAGGGGCTGAGGAAGTTCATACTTATAGAGAAGGAATTATGTGGGTAACTTGGGGCCCAATTCTATCCAACGTTCCACCACTGAAGCAGCCATGTCAAAGGGGGCGTACACTGCATCTTGCGATGGGGAGTCACAGTCTAGGTAAGGGAATGTTTGTTCCCTTAACTTAGGGCTGAATTGCGGCTGCATCGGCACTGGAAAGTTGGATAGGATTAGGCCCTTATTCTTACATATATGATGAGTAGGCTTACCAGATCTCCTGGCAAATTCCTGGCAAATAGAAGGGGCAGAAATGGAAGCAGTAACAGATTTTACTTTTTTGGGTTCCAAGATCACTGCAGACGGAGACAGCAGCCATGAAATTAGCATCTTGGAAGGAAAGCTATGGCAAACTTAAAACAGCATAATAAAAAGCAGAGATATCACCATGCCAACAAAAGTTTGTATAGTCAGGGTGATGGTGTTCCCAGTAGCAATGTATGGTTGCGAGAGTTGGACCATAAGGAAGGCTGAGCGCCAAAGAATAGATGCTTTTGAACTGTGGTGCTGGAGAAGACTCCTGAGAGTCCCTTGGACTGCTAGGAGATCAAATCAGTCAATCCTAAATGAAATCAACCCTGACTGTTCCCTGGAAGGACAGGTACTGAGGCTGAAACTCAAATATTTTGGCCACCTAATGCGAAGAGAGGACTCTCTGGAGAAGACTCTGATGCTGGGAAAGATTGAAGGCAAAAGGAGAAGGGGAAGGCAAAGGATGAGATGGTTAGACAGCATCACCGATGCAACCAACATGAAAATGAGCGAACTCAGGAAGATAGTGGAGGACAGGAAGGCCTGGCGGGATATGGTTCATGGGATCACGAAGGGTCGGACACGACTTAACGACTGAACAACAACAAAACCAGATCTCCAGCCAGGACAGAGTGCTAGACCTTTAGGAGAAGGAATGTGGGCAGGTGTAGCTTGTTAAACCTTAGAGTACAATCCTAGGCATGTCTACTCACTGAACACAACTGTCTAGCACTCTGTCCCGGTTGGAGATCTGGTAAGCCTACTCATATATGTAAGAAGACCTTTCTCCAACCACTGCAATCACAAGAGCAATCACATCACACTGCTATCTAGTTTTCCCACTTAGTTTCAGCTGTGATGCTGAAGAAGTTTCACCTGGGACAATCATGAATTTGATAGGAATCCTATCATCCTCAGAAACTGATAGGGAAACCTGCAGTATTTTTTAATGATATTAGCTGCTGGAATCCTTTAGGATTGGTCAGAATAACATTTTTACAGAGAGCATTGTGTTTCCTATTCCCTCTCTTAGCTATGAGCCTGGCTAATAAATAGGTCCCACTTAGGCCCCTATGAATTATTTTTTTTAATCTGTTTTTATGTCATGTGTACAGTATATAGTTTATTTTCATGTATTATATTTCATGTTGTTTGCTTACTTGAGCATTTTAATACAAAATGGAAAGGCAGGATATTCATTTATTCAGGCTACAATCATACGCACACTTAACTGGAAGTAAGTCCCCTTAAACTCAATGGGACTTACTCCTGAATAGGCTTGCATAGGATATACATATACTGCTTTTAAATGAAGGGTTTTGAAAGCAGTTTACCAAAAAAAAAAAAAAAGGGATGAGATGTTTGGCAAAGAGCTCACTGTCTAAAATAAAAATATTTATAATAAATAAATAAATCTCCATTGCCAACATGACTTGTTTTCTGAATAAGCAAGAACTGATAAAGGTAACTGTGCTGTTTATAGCTGCCCCTCCTGCTCATCCTCGTCTTTGAGACAAGTTGTCTTCATGCTTTGCTGTGTCTGCCTATAAATCATTGATTTACTACCTTTGATCTTCTGTCCCCCAAATTTTCCCCCTGGGATTCAATGCTATGGTTAAGTCTTGAAATGAACACACATTTCTATGTCCCAGTGAACAGATGTGATATTAAATGTAAGGTAAAAAAGGTAAAGGTGACCCCTGACAATTAAGTCCAGTCGTGTCCGACTCTAGTGTGTGGTGCTCATCCCCATTTCAAAGCCGAAGAGCCAGCGTTGTCCGTGGTCATGTGGCTGGCATGACTTTCCTTGCCGTAGCGCGTAGCATGCGGCTGGAACACAGAGCGCTGTTTACCTTCCCACAAGTGGTACCTATTTATCTACTCACATTAACATACTTTGCAACTGCTAGGTTGGCAGGAGCTGGCCAAGCAACGAGAGCTCACCCCGTCGCGGATTCGAACTGCCGACCTTTCGATCAACAGCTCATGGTTCAGCGGTTTAACCCACTGCGCCACCCGCTGGCAAAAATGTGAGTACTGGTGGACTTTTATGGGAACGTTTCCTGTAAGCATCGCATCCAGGTTGCCTTCTCTGGAAGGCACCATCTGTCCCATGTTTGAATGCAGTGGCAGACAGTAGCAAACTAAGAACACAAAAAGTTAATGTTCAGATATGCAGGCAGTGGGTCAGTGTGACAACTTTCTTCTGGAGATGCAGAAAAATACAAAATTCTCCTCTGAAAATACACAGTCCATGACATATAGACTAGTGGAGCAAATGCAGGTCAATGCAGGTCAGAAAATTAAAAAAGAGGATTCAGTTTTCACACAGCCTAATTATTTTAGTGGTCCAGCCCCTTTTTACAAGAACTTTTTTACTCCTGTTTTTATATCTTGTACTGTGTTTTTTAGAGTATATTGTTTTAAGAGTTTTATATTTTTATATGTATCAAATTTGTAATTTTTAAATTTTGTAAGCCGCTTTGGTCCCCCCTTTGGGGGGAGAAAGCGGGATATAAATCCAATAAATAATAATAATAAATAATTAATATAATAATTTTCTTAACGGCTGCTTGTTATGAGTGGCTCTTTTTGAAGATTTTATACGTGTGTGCCTGGAGTTCTTTGTATTTTATATTTTAATTACATGGCTACTTCACCCATAAAACTTGTGTCTTGTAATCTAGTAGCTGGCCATGAAAGCTTTCGTTCCAAGATAATATAATATTATAATATTATATTATATATAATATACATTATTATTATTAATATAATAATAAATATAAATCCAATAATAATAATAATAATAATAATGCTTGCAGGGCCTAACTTGAGCCCTGACATGTCCCACTGAGTGTTTGGCTGCCCAATCCTCCCTAAATCCCTGCACAGCGATGTAGCAGCGCCGGTGCAGCTATTGCTGTATCCCACAAGGGATTTCTGGCTGCTGGAGGTCTCCTCAGGGTAAGGGGACTTGCTCTTTGGGATCAAACTAGACATGCAACTAAATGCATGCAATCAAATGCATGTCCTCTTGAATTTTTGTGTATTTTGTCAAATGGCATGGGGGGGAGGGTTGGCGCAGCAGCATATGAAATGTCCCAAAACCTCAGTGGCGGCTAGAAGAGGACTTCAGTACTTAGCCCCTGTCACAATTCCTAGCCCAGCAACCTAGCCCAGATATGCCAGTCTGCCCTGTATGCTCTCTCTCTCTCTCTCTCTCTCTCTCTCTCTCTCTCTCTCACACACACACACACAGTGAGCAGGGGAGGCATGCTGTTGGGCTAGGAACAGGGCTGGCCCCTCCATGAGGCCAAGACTCAAGGGTCAAACACATGTATCTGCACACACATCTAGTTGGCCCCTTAGTGCATATTTGGTTAGGTACTTCCTCTTATCTGTCCACAAAGAAAAAGCTGGAGACATTGGTTTCTTAATAAAAGCTAAACATTCAGGAAGGGGCCTGCCATACCCCTGTATGAGATGCACCACCATCCACTTCTTAATTTTTGCCACATATGTGTAGTACTTCTAGTTGTGGTTTGTGAGAACCAGTTGTGGGGTCTCAACCCACTCCACTATGCCCTAGAGAGGATAAAGTGGGGAAAAACATGCTGGGTGGCAGCTTCTCTCAGAGGAAGTACCACTAAAGAAATGGAAGGAAGACAGGGGGCAGAGAGAGGTACTTTGAAAAATCAAGGAGGGTAAGTTTGGAGGGTTACAGTTGCTGAGGGCCTTTGAACAGACACGTATGAAAACGAGGGGGGGGGGGGAGTGAGAACCCTGGGCCAATCTCACCGTGGCTTCGCTGGGAAAGTGTTACAAGTCCTGAGCCGTAAGGGGAGAAAAGGTCGATTGCGAGGGAGTCAGGAAAGAGCAGGCACATGTTCGAGACCCACACGCCTGCCGCATCCCTCTCGCAACAAATTATCCCCATCTTTCTAGACAGGCAGCCTTCGCATCGTATTCTACAGCACCACGTGCCTTCAGAAGTGGCGCCTTGACTTGACACACATGGTACATATACGTGGCAATAAGAGGCCAGTAACACACATTCTTTCACCAGACTGCAGGAAGGGCGTGGTGGTGGTGATGGAGTCGCATTAGCACCAGCACCACTCTCACTCCAGAGCAAAAATATCGGGGGGGGGGGGCTAAGGGGCACTTCGATGGGGCACACGCTCGCCGCTCTAGTGAAGAGCAACGGGGCGCGGCTGGGACGGCGCTGCCTGCCCCCCCCCCCCGTAGCCTGTGGGGTGGGTACAGGTGCGTGAGACGAGGCGGCGATCGCAGTGCATCAGTCCCCGGAGGAGGCCGGCGCGTCGGCCGCGGAGATCCCGCCCCCTCGAGAGGGGTGTGCGCGCGTTTGTGGGAAAGAGCGAGAGTGTGGCTGCGAAGGGAAACGCGGGCTCGGTGCCTAGAGAGGAAGGACGCGGAGCCAGAGAGGGAGCGGGCAAGGAGCGCCAGGGCTGAGAAGCCCGGGAGCGGGCGGAGCAGGAGAGAAAACACCTGGAGAAGGTGGAAGGCGCCATCGTACACAAGGAGGCGGGGGGGCTCGGAGCCAGGAAAGGCGCCAGAAGGAGAGAAGAAGGCAGGCAGAAAGTGGGCGAGGGAGGCGGAGGGCCAGAAGGAAAAGGCTCCGCCGGGGGGGGGGGTGTAAGGCGACGACGGGTCGGACACTGCAGGAGCAGCAGAGCCCAAGGTGGCAGAGCAGGAGGGCAGCCTCACTTTCGGCGGCCCCGAAGAAGGAGCGGCGGGTCTGCTGGAGAGCCGTGGCGGAGGAGGCGCGCGCGCTACTCCTGCCAGGGGAGCCGAGGAAGAAGAAGCCGCCTCGGCAGCAGCGGCATGTTTTCCCCGGCCGGCTTCGACTGAGGCGGGATGAGGAGCCGCCCGCTGCAACTGGGCAAGGTGCTGAGGAGGAGGTTCCGGCTGGTGCTGGCCTTCGGGGTGTTGGCCGTGGGGCTCTGGGCAGCCTATTTGGAGCTGGTGGCGTCGGCTGAGGCTGGAGGACACCCCTTGAACCGCAGTGAGTTGCTGGGAAGGGGCGCGTGCCGGCTAAAGGACTCCACTTGGGGCTCCTTTTCTGTGAGGCGTTTAGCCCGAGAACCCGTTTTTCAGTACCTGTAACAGGTGGCGTGGTACTGGAGGCAAGAGCGTGTGCAGAAAGAAACTAACTTTCAAGCAGTCTTGGCTCAGAGGCGTTAAAAATATTACTTTAGGACACAAGCACGTGGCGTTTCCTTGATGTAGGAGAGGGAAAATCGGAGACAAAATCTGCACCTCTCCATACGTACGCACGCACGCCACCGCTGCTTTGAAAGTGGCGGAGTGGGGTGGGGGGAGCTCACCACAAGAGTTTGTGTTAGTTTTGGGAAGAAGATTAGAGACCAGTTTTGAGGCATCCTGTCCATGTATGAGCTGGTTAAGAGCAGGAGCGTTGAGTTGAGAAGTATCTGATTCAAATCGCAGCTGAGCCATCAAGTTTATGGAGGTCTCTGGCAAGTTACTATCCCCTCAACCCCCTATATCCATAATAGGGGTTAATAGTACTGGCTCTTTTTTAAAGGATAGTTGTGAGGGTTAGTGTGGCAAGATACGGACATACAGTATTTTGAGCACTTAGGAAAAGTCCTATATAAACACTAAGAATTGTTTTTTGTTGGTAATAATACTGTATGTGGATCAGATGTACTAATAGAAGTGCAAAACCATTGAATTCAATGTCATAAATCAGGGCAGATCCTTAGTATAGGAACTTAAGCATCTTCCTTGAGGCTAAATGCACCCTGATCAATCTTCCTCCACAGGCACAGAGGAATGTAGCCAAAAATGTTGGCTTTACCTAAGGTTGCAGTCATCTTTCTTAGAAACAAATGTGCCCTTGCCTGATTGTTGTTCCAGAGGAGCTGCTCAAAGACTTGATTAAGGAACTGTCGTATAAATCTGTGAGCTGAAGGTACAGATATACAGTATTGTTTCCCATCAGAGGCTGGTCTGAAATTAGTAGGTCTGGAAGAGGCATGAATTGGTAGTTTAGCTTTTGGATGTACAGTAGTTGGGTGTGTAGGAATGATATATATAATATTCTTTTTGCATCCTGTTAGTTAGGAACACCAGTAGAACTTACTTGTAACGTAACTTACTTGTAAGTAGGCAAACTCAGATGTGAACTGGTATTGTGTGTCATCTTTTTCTTATATGTAGAGCTAGAAATGTTATACAATGGGACAGAATGACAGTGCAATCCTGCATACTTTTAGAGCAGCGGAGCGTGCGCTCTGCCATTCTAAACTGTTGCAAACGTGATGTAAAGCGCATTTGTGACTACTTTTGAGTAAGGGTCGCAGGCTTGGAGGTAGCCCCACAGCCCTCACTCTGCCGCTGTAGCAACCCAGCCGCCGTTGGGGAAGGTGAGTCTCCTGCCGGTGGGTGCAAGGGAGGGTGACGGTTGGCCAAGCTGGCCCGGGCGGGGATGTCAGCCGCCGCATCTCCGTCCCGTTCCCAGGCTTGGTGGCCGTTACACAGCCGCCTTGGAGTTACGCCAGCTCTTGAGCTGGTGGAAATCCAAGGAGGCCTATTGGGACCTCCCAGCTCTACACCGGGGGAAGGGGACGAACTTCCCTTTCTCCCGAGGAGACCTCTGGGCCACTCAAGCGGCCCTAAATGAGCATAGGATCATGCGGGCAGCCCTAGGGCCACCCACAGATCTTTAGGCAGGATTGCGCTGTAAAGTTCTTTCACTCTTACACACACGGGCACATGTTCATTTTTTCACTTTTTTCTGGTGAAGGATTGTCCAAAGGCCATGAACGTATCAATACTTGATCTGCTGTCACTGCACTTGTCTACCAAAACCTAGCTTGCTGGAAGCCTGGTGGTGGTGATAAAGTAATTCATCAAACTTTGTACCTCTTCAAACAATTTAAGGATGATCCTAATGACAGTTTTTTCTGGTTTGTCAGTCTTGACTTCTTAATAAGAAAAATAGACTCAGTAAGTCACTGAGTCACCCTAAATTGAAATTGCATATGTTGAACAGGCGAAGTGAATAGTAACTTTACTGTTGTCTGAATGTGGATTAACCTGTAGGTTCGCCATTTTCTATAGTACTACATATTGAACAAGTGAAACTATTGTGTGAATAGACCTTTTAGTTCAAGTAAGATACCACTTACTAACTGCGTAAAGTCGTTTAATGAGGGAAAAAAATCTGGTGGACTGAATTTAACTTTTAGTAAGGTTGCTATCTGATTAAATAAATCTTATATGAAAAGAACAGTAGATTTAAAGAAAAAAGCATACTTTGTTTTAGAATCTAGATGCATCATTGATTGATGAAATAATGTCTGTTCTGCCATCCAGATAGTCTTCAGAGCAACTGTTGTTCATCTAAAATGCACAAATATCCAAGTAAACAAAATTACCCATGCTGCAACAGCAGAGAAAAAAAGAGAGCATGTCTTGTGGTATACTGTATATCATCTTAGAAGAGGCATTCCATGTTCACACAGAGAATGCCTCTTTTAAGGTGGCACTTGTCGTTTGTAGTTTTTATGAGTATGTATTAAACATTTAATTTTTTTAATCTGCTGACTGGTTAATTAGAGACACTTCTTTAATCATTGTTATTTTAAATTTAACTAATGTATCAACTGAGCCTGTAATCTTATACATACATACATGGGAGTAAGTCCCATTAAAATCATGAGGGCTTACTTGCATAAGGTTGCATTGTAAGCATTGCAGCTGTAGTTTCTAGTCTGCATAGCTGCAAAGTAATTCTTGGGAGCAGAAATTGTCATGGCTCTGTAGCCAGCACTAAAAAATGCACTTGGTACAGCCAACTAGGTGTAATTATAGGTTAAAGAATAGTTCCCAATGTATTTAAAATCTTTTATCAAGTTTATGCTTGTAGCTAGCACCACTGGCGTCACTACGGGGGGGGGGCGGAGCTGTAAGTTCTTCCGTGATCGGAGCCTCCGTTACATGGAAGAACGATGCGCCCCGCCCCCCCCGTAGTGACGCCAGTGGCTAGCACCCTTCTTCTTATAATAACCAGTATTTATGTACCGCCTTTTCTTTGGTCATCAGATTTCTCCTTTGACTTTAATTCAAAGGCGGTTTACACAGGCAGACTTTCTAAACCCCAAGGGGTTTTTACAGTACAATATGTTCCAGTCTTTCATAGAACCCTTCATTCTAGATAGTTTCTTTCACAGTCCAGCTTCTCTCTGGCATCTGCCTCACCACTCTTCAACTGACAAGCAACCTTGACTCCCACTCAAGGTGAAAGCTGTAGCTTCTCTTCCTCACAGAGGCTCTGCAGTTTATCAGTGGCGTGCTGGCAGCTCTCCGACATACTTCCGGCCATCCCAAACTGCCGTCCTTGAGATCTTCAGGCATATGAGACGGTCGCTCTACCAACTGAGCCAGACCTCCTGCCCTGTTAAGATAGGATATATTGCTATATACCAGGGGTGACCAAACTTGCTTAAAGAAAGAGCCACATACGATAAACTTCAGATGTTTGAGAGCTGCAGTATTTAAGAAGCATTTAAATTTTTAAATATATTTATTCACCCTGAACATTCAACGTATGTTTTAGTCCAGTTGACTCTCAGTTTATACCTGGTAAATAATTATAAAGCTTGAAAAATGATTTACCTTTTATATTGTGATGCAAAAAGGAGCTCAGCCAATGTATTTCCGAGGAGCTGCACATTATATGTCAAAGTTTGGCCACCCCTGCTATATACTGTACCTTGTGTACCTGGCAAATGATTGAATTTATTATAGACAGCAGCGGCTAAGGACATGTTTCTGCTTTTGCTTTGTTCACCATATAAAATTATTTTATGTAATTGACGCTGTCATAAGAGGCGTGTGCTGTATTTGTGGTTACACTCTACAGTTTATGGCAGTAGACAGGTGTGCTGTGTTTAGTTTCCTGCAAAGAACCTATAAAATGTGAAGGGGGGAGATGCATCTCCCCTTTCCATTTTAAATACTGTATTGTCCCGAGTATAAGACGCACCTGATTATAAGACGCACCCTTAAAGTTTGGTGCTATTAAAAAAAATTAATTAAATCACTGGCATTAAATTGCAACAGCCTGATTATAAGACGCACCCCTAGTTTAAAAACTTAAATTAGGAGAAAAAAGTGAGTCTTATACTCAGACCAATACGGTATTTCCTTCAGGAAAAGCCACTGTAAATGAAGCATATACTGCATGCCTGCTGCTATTTAAGAGTGATATTAAATCACAGTGTTGTTCAGAGGCATTGTTTGGTAATGTGATTGAGCTGGGACTAAACAGTGCCAGCATCTGTTTACATCCTTGATCAATTAACTTTCTCATCCTTGGTTTCCAAGTTCTAAAGCAGTAACATTACTGTTGAATACAATCTACTAAGAAGATTTACTAGGAGGGGGCTTGCTCCCAGGTGACTATGCATAGAATTGCAGCCTTACAGCCCAATCCTAACTAACTTTCCAGCGCTGATGCAGCCATGCCAACAGAGCGTGCACTGCATCCTGCGGTGGGGGCACAGTCACAGAGGCCTCTTCGAGGTAAGGGAACATTTGTTCCCTTACCGTGGAGCTGCATTGCGGCTACATGGGTCCTGGAAAGTTGGTTAGGATTGGACTGTTTGTCTGCTATCAGTGGTCATTGTAAAGGTATTTGCTGCTTGCATTCCTAACCAGGTTAGGTACCCCTTCCCCTAACCCCATTGATCTCATAGGATCAATGATTCTGTACCTGCGGATTTGGTATCTGTTGGCTTTTCGAGGAACCTAATTCTCGAGATACCAAGAATTGACTGTATTTACTGTATTTAGAAAACGACATTAAAAAACAGGGTGCTTTTTCAGGGCTTTTGTACATATTGTGCTTGGGGATACTTCAAGATTTAATACTTATTTGGAGTAATGCTTTACATACTTAAAAGTTGCATGTATAATTGATAAAACAGAATACAGTTGGCCCTTGGTATTCTTGGGGGTTCCGTTCCCGGAACCCCTGCAGATTCCAAAATCCGTGGATACTCAAATTTGCAGGGGGTGAGGGATGGCACCACAATACCTCATTTTTAAGCTTTGCTGGTGCCCTCAGCCCACTTATTGCCTCTTGCGTCGCTTTGTAAAGGTCCAAAGTGCCTGTAAAAAGAAAAAAAACAGCTACCGGAAGTGACTTCCGGTTGTGTGTGCAACCGGAATTCGCTTCCGGTGACTGTTTTTTTCTTTTTCCAAACACGGACCTTTACAAAGCGACACAAGAGGCAAGAGGTGAGCTGTGGGCTGGCACAGTTGCTTAAATCAGGTACAGGTGGGCCCACTGGCGTCGACAGGGGGAAGCGGGGGGGCGGGCCGCCGGGGGGGGCGGGCCGCCGGGGGGTGTCGCGCGTCTAGGAGTGACGCGCGATCACCCCCCCACTTACAGTTTGGAGCGGAGGGTGGGCCCGCCCGCCCTCCCCTGTGTCCGTTTGGCTCCAAAATGAGCCGAAAACGGAGCGGGGAGGGCGCTCTGCTCCTGCGCGTGACGTCACGCGCGGGGGCGGAGCCTCCCCTTAAGGGCGACGCACGCCCCCGCTCTGGGGTGACGCGTGTCGTCGCGACGCGACTGGGTGGGCCCCCATATCTGCTGGGGATATGTTCCAGGCCCCTCCGTGGATACTTGAAACTGTGGGTAAGAGCGAACACCCCCTCCATGGTTTCCTGAGGGCTCCCCCCATCCTGCCTCCCCTGCAGGCAGGCATGCTTGCCCCCCCGCTCTTATTTTTCTTTCAGCAAGCTTTGTTTCTTCCTTAAAACAAACGGAGAAGGAGCCTCCATTGCAGGCAAGTAGAACGAGACTAAGTCCTAGAGAGGCTCTGCAAGGTTTCTGTTAACCTTACAGAGCCTCTCTAGGACTTAGTCTCGTTCTACTTGCCTGCAATAAGCAGCCAGAGGCTGCTTCTCCTGTTTCTTTAAGGAAGAAACAAAGGTTACTGGGGAAAAAAGTAAAAGCCTGGGGGGGGGGTCCCCACGATCCGCGGATAACTGAAACCGTGGATAGCGAATCAGTGGATATGGGGACCCACCTGTACTGTGGCCCATCCCCCCCCACCCCCAGTGGGAGTCCCTCCTCCGTGGATGGCCATCCGTGGATAGTCAGATCCAGTTGTGATTCATTCTGGAGTATAATGCTGAATTTGGATAGAGTTAAGGGATGAGGGGCAGACCATAGGATTGTGTATGGTCTACCCCACATCCCTTAACTCTACCCAAGGTCAGCATTACCTTTTTCTAAACATTACCTTAACTAAAATTACCAGAGATTTTAGTTTCTCCTCTCATGCACATGACCTTTCTTCACTTCTCTTTATCATGGTTCATTGTAACAACTTTAACCCTGGTTAATATACACACACCTAAACCTAGCTTAGTCCCAGCCCTCTTGCCCAATCTGCTCTTATGGACTACTTTTGCAACTAATTTTCATATGTCTGTTGGCACTTCAAAGGCAATCTGGAATAGAGAACTGAAGAATGTTTTGATATGGGCAAAATAGATCCCAAAAGAGAAAGTGTTATAAATGTGTGTAGGTGTGGAGAAAAAAACCTCACATTATTATTAAGAGCAAGGTCTTGATGCTAGAGACCTAGAAGAGATAAGAAAGATAACATTCATAGAGCAGGTGGTAATTGTTCTCTGAGGGTTTTTTTTTGGGCAGTTTTCATACACATTTTGATCAAGTACAATCCTCATTCAAGAAAATGTTAATAACTTGTAACCGTTGCACTTCCAGAGATCAGCTTTCCTTAAGACTTTAGTACCTTTGGTACATAACACATTCTATGACAGTATGAAGAATCTTAGTATAGGTGACTGGAATGCATTGTATGTGGGCTTGTTTTTGAACGCTTCCTTTAAAATCTCTGTTATTTGGTGTAAAGTTGTGAGCTTTTTCTAGTGGATTGTAGAATTTGTCTTGGAGATTGCCCATGTTACCATACTAGCAGTAACATGAAACCATGTTACCATACTAGCAGTAAAAATTATTTTAAACTGAAGAACTTATGAACAAATATTGCTGGTTTTTTATTTTCATTTTTCATTGTAGTTTTCTTGGTAAAATTTCCACCTTTATAGACAGAGAGACATGTTCTTTTCTCTGAAGAGATGGTCCCAGCTGAAGGAGACTGAGGCAGTTGGAAAGTGGAACGTTCCAGAGTTTTATTTATTCTCAATTTTTTGAATAATTCTTCACGGTCTCTCAGGTGGAAAACCTAATAACACATAATTGGGTACCAGCCAGCATTCATAGCATTGCTGATGCAATAGTCTCCCACCACGTTTTGTTGTTCTGAAACCTAAAGGCAGATTTTTTTTTCCCAGTAACTTTCCAGGGCTAGAAGTGGGCCTGTAGTAGATCATTATTTCCATTTCTCTCTTTTGAAAATAATAAACTCTGTCCAGTTTTCTCTATAAGGTGCTTATGGGATATGCTCTGTGATGGAGCCCAGCAGCAGGTACGGTTACCCTAACCAGGAGGAGT
The DNA here is from genome assembly GCA_026170595.1 of Plestiodon gilberti rubricaudatus. Classification (NCBI taxonomy): domain Eukaryota; kingdom Metazoa; phylum Chordata; class Lepidosauria; order Squamata; family Scincidae; genus Plestiodon; species Plestiodon gilberti. The sequence goes on from JANXHW010000005.1 coordinate 117,701,723, forward strand.
CAACTTGCTATACGGAAATACTGGGATCAAAGTTCTGATGTCCAGACAGGGCTGGTCCATGTATGTAGCTGACTGAGGCAGTCACCCCAAGCAGCAGATAAGACAAGGGGCTCACCTGTCAGCCCGCTCGCCTCTACTGCTCTTCCTCCTCCTTCCTGGGTGGGGAAAGAGAGAGTGGGGCAGAGCAGAAGAGGAAGTGTGGAGAAGAGTAGGATGGTGAGCTAGAGTGTTCTTGCTCTAGCCCTCCACCCTCCTCTCCTTCACTTCCTCTTCCACTCTGTCCCCTTCTTTCTTGTCCAATCCAGGGAGTGGAAGGAGCGTGGTACAATATCGTGGGGGTGACTAGCTGTTCTGTTTGTGAAGGGTGGACCGAGCACCTGTGTGTGTAGCAAAGTTCAAACTGTTTTTCAGCCTCCACAGAGGAGGCTGTGCACTTCAGCTCTACTCTCCTGTCTCCCGCCCTCTGTTTTTAATATTATTTCATCTAGCGAAGGGGAGAAACTCACCTGGATGCTCATGCTTTTGAATAGGCACTGCAGCCAGCAGGAGGGTTGTGTGTGAAGCTGCGGCTGGAGGAAACGACAGGGGGCGAAAGAGAGAACTTCTGCTTATCAGTAGTATATAAATTCAGAGTCGGGGAATGATGGTGATGCCAAACAACCGCAGATTGACCACATGGGTGACTGAGATAGTGACACCTTTGCTTTCTGATGGTTCAATGTAAGCAAACTGTTTCATGCACAAAATTATTTTTGTAAAAATTATATAATTACCTTAAGGCTATGTGTATAACTTAAGGTGCATATGAAACATACATGAATTTTGTGTTCAGACTTGGGTCCCATCCCCAAGGTATCCCATTATGTTTATGCAAATATTCCAAAATCCCTTATCCAGAACGCTTGGAATCAGAAGTATTCCAGATTTTTCTGGATTTTGGAATATTTGCATATTTGGCACCATGTCTTTGGAACCAGCTTCCAGAGAACCTGAGAACAGCCCCTTTATATGGTTTCCGACGGGGTTTACAAACATTTTTATTTTGCTTGGCTTTTGAGGAGAGACAAATCTCCTAGGGATCCCTTTTTAATTTAACACCTATAGGTTTTGGTTGCTGTTTATACTAGTTTAAATTATACAGGATGAGTCATAATGGTTTCTGGGATTTTAGTGTACCACTAAATCGTAATGGAAAGGGATAAGGTAACATAGTTAATGGTAATAGAAAGAGAAATGTTCAGGTGTGTTTTGTTTTTTTACAGACCTTACAAATGTTGGATGTGTCCGCCCTTTGTGACACAGCAAATGTCTATCTTGTAATCCAATTCAGTCCACACTCACACCAGCATTGCCTGGTCCACCTGAGTGATAGCCGTGGTAATGCGTTTCAATTCCATTAAAACTTGGGGCAGGGGCAGCACAAACACCTGCTCCTTTAACGTAGCTCCAGAAGATGAAATCACACAGCATTAAGTCCGGTAATCGAGGCAGCCAGGTAAGATGTGGTCAGTTGTCATACTCCAAAACTCAGCAAGCCTTCTCTGTGTCTGACGCCATCTTGACTGACGGGAACTCCCTCTACCGGCCAGAGACGTGACACTGCATGCATACAAAACTTGGAGACTTTCTCTTTCTATCGCCATGTGCTGCGTTTCTTTATCCTTTACCATTATGGTGTTATGGCTCGCTGAAATCCAGGAGACCATTATGAGTCACCCTGTATATACTGCTGTTTTTACACCTTTTAATATGCCCCAATATCATTTTAATTGGTTTTATTGTTTATATTAATGATGTGGTTTTGTAATTTTATTGTTGTACAATAAAAACAATTTTATTGTTTGAGCGTTAAAAGCGATATAAAATATTTTAAGTAAACGTAATGGGTAAACTTGCAAAACATAGTGCTGGCTTACATGCACCCTCCCGTCTTGCGTACAACTTCCCCTCCTGTCTGTGGTTTGCTTTATTGGTGCGGACATTGTGGTTTACAAATCAAGGTTACAAGGGATTTATGATTAATTTTAACTACATTCGCACTGACATAATGCTAATCTATGGTTAAAGTAAATTATGGAGGTAAGGGAGAATTTGCATGTGAGAGGGTTATGGGCAAGACGCATTCTGTGGCTTTGCAAACCATAATTTGCAAGTTGGTTTGTTACATCTGCACCAGGCCTTCTGTTACACAACATGGTTGTGTTTATTCAGGTATTTTGATCCCAATCAAGTGGGTGAATTGATCTATCTCATCCATACTTCTAAGAGGACATCAGCAGGCATTGATATCACCTTGGAAAATTGTGTGCTCTCTTGGCCTTACAAGCAATAAGGATAGGACAATACAGGTATCAGTGTCTTTGCTGTGTGAACCTGAGGTTTGTATACAGTAGGAGGAAATTCATGTGTGTAGCACTAGAAAACAATTGAAGAATTGCATTCCTGTGCATATATTTACACATGGCGAGGCAGGAAATGGGTAATATTCACACACAAGTCTGGTTTTAATTGAAGCTCTGAGTGGAAAGATTTTCAGGGTGATGTTAATTCAAATTACAATGGACCTTTTCTAACTGCGGATTCGGGACCCGTGGATTTGTCTCACCTTGGATTTCGGACCCACAAGGGTCCACTGTAAAAAGTTTTTTAAAAGAAGAAAAAGGTTTAAGATGGCGTTTCTTACCTTTTGGCTGGCAAACCGCTTTGCTTTCAGGGCTGTAGAGAGCGAAATCGTGCTCCTACATCCTCTTCCGGGTCGCTGGACCTTCCCCTTCCTTTCCCCAAGGTTGCCCCAGAATGCTAGGGAAGAGGAAAGTTCAGCAACCCGGAAGAGGCTGTAGGAGTGCGATTTCACTTTCTACAGCCCTGAAAAAGGAGCAGTTTGCCAGCCAAAAGGTAAGAAACGCTATCTTAAACATTTTTTATTTTTTTTAAAAAAAACTTTTTACATTGACCACCGTATCCACGCTAAAGTGATTTTGCTTTACGTGGATCCTCGCTATCCGCGCCGGGTGTGTGTGTCCGAAATGGATCCCTGCAGATAGCTATCAGGTGCACCACCTTCGAAGAGAATAGTGATCCTGGAGGGCATCTCTATTTTTCCCAAAAAGAATGTGTACATAAGTGTGTGTACATAAGTGTGTATATAGCATTTGACAAAAGGGGTCGGTGAAATAGCACTGGAACAGATCTTCCAGGTAGTAAATTACCATCATTGTGTAAACAAAACAAAGTTTCACTTGCCACCTGCTAACCAACCAAGGTGAAAGAAGCAATTTCTTGTTGCCTGTGAAGTTCAAAATTTATGGCTATTGTTTCCTTTTAGCTGTTCTTTTATGTGCTCTTAAAATGTCCTGGGACCGCAAGCTGAGGAATCTCAAAGGATTTTGGTAAATGCCTGAGACTCTGTGTTTTGGACTCCTTCCCTGCAGTTTTACTTAACACCCTATGAAACAACCAGTGGCTGTGCATCTACCCTGTTTTCCCAAAAATAAGACCGGGTCTTATATTTTGGCTCCAAAATAAGCAGTAGGTCTTATTTTCAGGGAGGACTTTTCCCAACCTGTGGCGTGACCCCCCGGCACTTACTTTTACCGATTAAAGCTTCATTCTTTCCCAAGGATGCAAGGCCTGCACGGCCTGGACTCGAGTCCTCCACCATGGAGATGACATGCTAGAGAGACTCTGCAAGGTTGCATCCTCCTTGCAGGCCTTGCAGGCCTCTCTAGCATGTTGCCTGACTCTAGTCCTCCACCATAGGGACGACGTGCTAGAGAGACTCTGCAAGGTTGCAGCTTCCTTGCAGGCCTTTCTAGCACATCGTCTCTATGGTGGAGGGCTCAAGTGCAGGCCTTCCAGACCTTGCAGAGCCTTGCACCCTCGGGAAAGAATGAAACTTAAATGGGTCAAAATAAGTGGCGGGGAGGGGTGTCCCGTTCATCTGCCTGATGATCCTAGCTAGGTCTTACTTTTGGGGGAGGTCTTATTTTTGGGGAAACGGTATTCCCCCCCCAGAATAGATTATATGGCACAGTGGCACAAACCGCACAAGCGAAATGGCACAAACGAAAAAGGTCCTGTCCAAACCTGCCCCCTCTCAACTCTCCACATCTTGTTTCTCCACATTTCTTTGGCAGGAACGTGCTATATTTCTGTTTCGTCGTGACAACCTGATGTCAGATACTTCTGTCTTATTTCCACATCTGAGCACAACAGCAGCCGCTCTCTTTCTAATACAGTCACATCCAGTATGTGTATCTGTGTGCAGACTATGTTACGTGATGAGAAATATGAGAGAACATCAGAAAGTTTGCACTAATGCCTTTTCAAAAGGACCCCAGGGCTTTCGTAGCCTGGAAGCAAAAAGCTTAATAATTGCTGCCACTAAAACATTCTTTATAAACTAGAGGTTTCAACAACATGAGACACAACAGTAGATTGGTAGAGGTTTCGACAACCTGAAGCACAACTGGTTTAACAAAGGACACAAAGATACAATTCCCCCCCCCTTCAGAATCCCTTCTGGCTCTGGCTCTTCACCTATATGATGTAACGCAGAAGTGAATTGCAAGCAGTTGGTCTCAAAAGCAGGGAGGCTGATGCATACACAGAGGCAGAACTGGGCACGGGGTGGGGTGCTGTCAGGCCCTGGGCGGCAGGCGGGTGGGATTTGTGTGTCAAAGCGGGTGGTAGCGGGGCAATTCAGGCTGTTTCGGCGGCGTTGACGGGTTTGGCCCTCCCGCCTGCCCTGCTCCTCTTTCTGATTGAAAATGGTGGTGGCGTCACTTCAGGCATGGGGGGGGGGGCGCATTCAGAGCGCCGCCACACAGCTGCTACTTTGCCTTAAAAAGATTTCTATGAAGGAGAATTGAGTTATTCTAAACATTTTGTGCATGACCTAAATTATACACATGCTGCTTTCCAGATTGGTTTTAAACTGGGGGGGGGGGTTGGACTTGGAGGAGGTGCCACCATGAACAGTTAGGCCACTTGCTTCACTTCAGCCTAACAGCCACCCTCAGCCAGTTGAGGCCTTGTGCCTGTCTATTGTTTTTTTTATCAGCAGGATGAGGGAAGCATGCATGCACTGTTCTTGGGGGCCCCCACCAGTTTGAGGGGTTTGGAGGGGAAATGGGGGTGGTTTTGACCCTTCAAATATTTTCTTGAATACCTGGGTCTTAAGGCTGATTTCTAAGTTGCTTTTCTCTACCTTTATTTGCACTCCCAGTACATTTGCATGTGGGAGAATCTTCTTTGAAAATATAGGAAGTGGATGATACTGAACTCTAAAAACTAGAACTTTGTTTTCCGTAGAATTTGTCAGCATTTGTCAGTTTGTAGGAGAACAGGAAGCCCAATATTCTCCTGCAATCTCTTTCTTCACATTCACTTTCTTTTCATGTTGTACCATACTTACTATAGTTGATTTTAGTGATAAGGCCATCAGGCTGCATCAGATAAGACATAAAGCATCAGACTGCTCTGCTCTATCTGATAAAAGGTTTCGTAGTGTTGAAGACACCCTTGGGGACAGAAGAGAGACAACACTATCATTTATGACATTTATACTACTCTCACCATTTGACAAGTGTTTTAGAAGCTTAACATTTTAGCTTTCAAAGAGGCGAATCCTAACGGCTTTGCAGCAGCATACGTGCCATTACGACGTTGCAGATTTCATGACGCCTGCAGCCATTTTGAGGATGCCACCGCCCCAGCATGCTGCCTCTGAGGGCTACCTGTGCTGAGGCAGGTAAGCTGTCATGGGAGGCCAGTGATCGGGGGAGGGGGAGGGGGAGGAACAGGGGAATTTCTGGGCAGGGATAGGTGGGACGTGGGAGGGCGGGAGGGATCCAGGCATCACTGGCATGCGCCAGGATCCTATCTCCGTTCCTTCCCCCGTTATTCTCCTCAGTTCTGCGCCAGCAAAATGACTGGCACAGTTCCAAGGAGACCCATTGGGGCAGTGGAGGCTTACCCCAAAGTAAGGGAATGAAAATTTCCTTACCTGTTAAGGAAGCTTTCAGGACTGCACCCTCCCCACAGGATGGAGTGCACAATCCTTTGGCATGGCTGCATTGATGGGGGGGGGGATTAGCTAAGATTGGGCTATGACAAAGTACAAATGCAAAACCATAATAAAATTACTTTTAAAACAGTTGCAAAGTAGTTTCATAGCAAGTTAAACACAAGTGCTATAATAAATCATAATAGTCATACCGGTTATTTTTAAAAAGAGAACCTTTGCATTGCTTTTTAAAAATAATAAGTTTGGACTTAACTACCTGGGAATATTGATGTGGAACATCAAGCCTAATATTTGCAAATGTGTTGTGTCTTTTTACGGATTAAGTAATCTCTCGGTGGGAGACAAATGCCATATTTCACGTCCCACACATATCAAAACAAATTTCTGGCATGTTACATTGGGGCAGGCTGTTAAATCAGGGTTCCTCATCTGTGCACGGGACTGCATCCTACAGTCTTGTGGTGCTGGGTGAATTTCTCCATGATATTTATTTAAAATATTTATTTACTGCACCTTCTATCCCTGAAGGGGCCATCAAGGTGGGAGACATAATTTAAAACAAGGTGTAACACAATGAAACCAAAATAACCAAAAAGACAAAAAAATAAAACTGCAAGGAAGTGCAAGCAAGTAGGTGTGTGAAACAACCAAGAAATGAGACAAAAAAGAGAGAAGAGTCAGTGGAACCAAAATAAGTGAGTTTTTGCTGCCCATTTAAACGCTGGGCTTTTCTGGGAAAGGAATTCTACAGCCTTGGTACTGCCACCAAGAAGAACCCAGCTCACGTTCCCACCAGAATATAATGTTGTTAATGCAGATTCTTTTACTCAGGCCATATTCCCAGGGCACTCCCTTGACTTGTGACCCTTGAACGAGATGAGAAATCTCATGACTCATGGTGTATCATGCTGGATACGTGCTTTGTGCTGGAGCCGCCTCACTCCACTGCTGCTGTGATGAGTAGGAAGCTCTCTTGAGGGTTAATATTTTTGTCACAGTCATGTTTCTTTGTACAGTAAATGCAAGTTTAGGCAGGAGAAGGGCATGGAGGGTTAGCTTTCCTTTACGCTGCTCCTTAAGGCTGGCAAGGATTGTCTGGGCATGTAAATGGGTGGGGATATTTTTCTAATGGGTATTGCATCTCCCCTTTTTCTTATTTCTTAAACAGTAAATGCCGCTGTCTTTTCCACCACTTTGAATAAACAGCTGAAGTGCCTTAGAGTCAGTTATTTCAGTGATGTGCATGGGAAGAAAGAAAAATATTAGGGGGCTAACTGCAAGGGAAGGCAATTGCTGTCATGCTCTGCTTGTCACCTTCTGAAAGCATTTCTGTGGCCAGTGTTGGAAACAGGATATAGACTAGAAAAGGGGTTCTCAACTGGTGGTATTCATTCTTATCTTCTCCCTCTCGCACAACAACAGAACCAGGGGACATGCACTAACATTGAGTGGAGGGAGAGTTAGAACAGACAAAAGAAAATATTTCTTTACCCAGCGTGTAATTCATCTTTGGAACTCCTTGCCACAGGATGTGGTGATGGCACCTGGCCTAGATGCCTTTAAAAGGGGTTTGGACAGATTCATGGAGGAAAAGACCATCACAGGTTACAAGCCATAAGCAACCTCCTGGTTTTAGAAGTGGGTTTTCTCTGTGCCAGGTGCAAGGGAGTGTCAACGGGAAACAGGTTATCTTGTTGTCTTGTGCTCCCTGAGGCATCTGGTGGGGCCACTGTGTGATACAGGAAGCTGGACTAGATGGACTTTTGGCCTGATCCAGCAGGGCTCTTCTTATGTTCTTATGCATACCACTAGTGATATTCCAGCTGGCCGGAGGTGGTATGTAGACTGCTGGCCCGCTGGAACCCTGCTCCGACATGGCGTTTTTGGCTGCATTTTCACTCCCAAGAGGCTCCTGTCTTTGGCTGAGCCTCTCGGGAGCTCTGGGAAGGGCCCTCCCACCTGCCCTGACCGCCTTACCTGCATTTTTCTGGCTCTGAAAACACAGAAACCCGGAAGTAACTGGCGATGATGTCATCACCGGTCACTTCCAGTGATACGTGGAGGATGAGCGGTGCTGGAGGTGGTACACAGCCAGTCAAGGATTGAGAACCCCTGGACTAGATGGACCTTTTGAGCTGATCCAACATGGTGTCACACCTTTGCTATTGCCAGGACAGGCCATAGGACAGTGGTTCCCAAACTGGGAGGCGTGGCTCCTAGAGGAAACCAGCCAGGGGAGCCGCAGAGTGCCACGGAAACCTCTCAGAAAACAGTGCAATGCCAATTGGAAGGCATCAACATAATGTAATGGGGAGCCACAGCCAATGGTCGCCAATCGTCAAGGAAGCTGCAGGTCGAAAAAGTTTGGGAAACACTGCATAAGAGAACAATCCTGGAGTAGAGGGTCAGAGGCAGATGGCATAGTCAGTGACGGGCTGAGGTTAAACATCAAATGTGAGGTGGTGAGGCAGTCTCTGTTGCTACTTGAACAGGTTGTTCAGGTTGCCAGACTGGGTTTAAGACACGAGTCTTATAAGGCCTAGAAGTCAGCTGACCTCATTCAAGCTGGGCCAGCTGATTGCATCTAGCCCGGCATTGCTCCATAGAAGGTGCCCTTTCTTAGGATGTTTACTTTGTCTGACTTGTTGAAGAGCCATGGTGCGAGTCATGCAAGAGGTAAGGTGCTAGCTAGAGACTGGTAAGGTGCTGCAGGGACATGGTTCAAGACCCACTCACCCCAGTGCCCTATGCAGGCAGGGCTGGCCCAAGACTTCCTGGGGCCTGAGGAGGCATGCCAAATGCTGCCCCCTCCTTTACCTGGTATTGTACCAACCTCTACTCCGACTCCTTTGGTTGAAAAAGGAAGTGGGGGACAGAGTGGAAAAGGAAGTGTGAAGGAAAGGAGAGTACTGGGTTAGACCATCTCCCAAGCTTCCTTTTCCAATCCATTGAGTGGAAGAATGGAGAGGGGGTGGACTGAAGTCCATTCCCCCCCCCCCCCCGCACAGCAATTTACTGTCTGACTACGTCAGAAAGCCTCATGGATGGACTGGCCACACAGTATGTCCTTTTGACTTCCTGGATAGATCAGCTCTCCTCTCAGAAAAGGAATGGCTCAGGATATTGTTTTAGTGGGAGGTTCTGGAATGGAAAACAGGTCTTTTGACAAGTCTTATCAGATGTAGGGCAAAGACTTGAAGCTACACGTGTCGTAGGGCAAGGACTTGAAGCTACACGTGTCGTGACACACAACTGTGCATCTTTACCCAAGCACTTAAAGCTGCTTTTGTGTTTTTATCAGCTTTCTGTTCCTGCCCACCAATCTAGGAAGAGGTATGTATGGTTTTGTACAGAAAAATGACTAAAGGTGAAATAGTTGAATGGTCCCATCCCTGGCTAGCCCTCCATCCAAGTTTGCAGCCTCTCAAGGTAGTTGGGTTGGTGTGTGTGTGTGTGTGTGTGTGTGTGTGTGTGTGTGTGTGTGTGTGTGTGTGTGTGTGTGTGTGTGTGTTTATGTGTTTATTTAAAGCTTGGTGAAGATATGCAGAACTGTGCATTACATCATAGTTTCAGCCATTGTGGAGACTATATGTAGCCAGCTTTAAACACTGATTTAACGTTAACCATGGTTTCCATTAGAATTGATGCAGTCTTAACGATACACCATGATTTAGTGCAGGGAAGAAGAGTGGGGGAAGAACGTGTCTAGAGGGGAGAGCAGGAGAGAGTGTATGAGCCTGTGGTGGTGCTCAATTCTTTAATCATGGTTAAGATATTGGGAAACATTACTGTACTGCTGAACCTGTACGTCTAGGCAAGGATAGGCACTATATCCTCTGCAGGCACCCAGAGTCCATTTTGTGCAGTCGACAGACATTTTATATTGTATTTAATTCTGACATTTACATAGCACCTTTCTATCATGGTACTGAAGGCAGCTTGAGTTCCACTGGTCTAATTAAAGGATGAAGTTTGATGAAGTTCATGTGAACACACTAATATGATTACCCTTGCACTTTCAGCCATGTCATTCATTGTTAGGCCTATGTCTTGAATGCTTTGTTGTAGTAGGCAATAGCAGCCATGGATGACATCACTCATTGGAAGTGCTGGTGATGTCTCTCTAGTGGGCACCATACCAGATTCCATGCTGGAAGGGTAACAAGACAGCCTGAAAGCTTGGGTGCTGCCAAGCTGATGGAATACTGTGTGTTTTGGCATTCCTTCGGGACTCTATTTCCTGCCCATGGGGTAGGCTTTCTGGAAATGAAGCAGAACTATTTGTACATCTGGAAAACTTTGTTAAATTCCATGAACTGGCTTTATGCAGTAGCTGAACTCTGTGGTGGTGGTTCAGGCTTTGTCATTTTGAAATAAGAAGCAGAAGGAACAGACCAGGTGTAATTGTGATTTTGTGACTGAAGCATGAAGACACGGATTAACATGAATACTTCCAGTGTGGGGCAGGGGTCCCCAAACTATGGCCCGCAGCCAGATCTGGCTCACCAATGCAGTTTGACAGTTGCATTATAATTACGTGAGGCCTCCCTGCTTCTACTAATAAATAATAATGATTGGGCAGCCCAATCCTGTGCAAGTTGTGGTGGCCGACCTAAAGGGCCGGCCGCTGCATCCTGCACAGTTCCTGGACCGCACCAACGTGGCCCGGGCTCACCTCAAGAGAAGAGGACATTCGTCCCCTTTCCCGGGTATAAGTGGGGCAGGGCCCAATGGGCCTCGGATGCACGCCAGCTCTGGAGCTGGCGTGTGTCTGGGGAGGCCATTTAAGGCGACATGCCATGGGGTGATGCAAACCATAGGCCGCCCTGCGTGCCGCCCTCCCTTGAGAAGCCTCTGCCAAGGAGACCGATTCGGGCAGCGGAGGCTTGCCCTGGAGTAAGATAGCATTTGTTCCCTTACCTCGAAGAGGCCTCTAGACTGCCCTCCCTGCAGGATATAGTGCAGGTTACAAGCCATGATGGGTATATACAACCTCCTGGTTTTAGGCTAACTCTGAATGGCAGATGCAAGGGAGTGGCAACGGGATACAGGTATCTTGTTTCTGTGTGCTGTCTGAGGCATCTGGTGGGGCCACTGTGAGATACAGGAAGCTGGACTAGATGGGCCTTTGGCCTGATCCAGCAGGGCTCTTCTCGTGTTCTTACTAGGTAAAATGTCATTCATTTCCAACGTGTTGGTTGTCCTAAGTTATTGTAGAGATGTTTTGTTCACAGTTTTAAATCATGGTGTTTTAAATCATGGTGTGTTAAATGGATGCTCCATTGAGGATTGTCAGCAAGCCGGAATCAAGATTGCCAGGAGAAATATCCTCAGATATGCAGACGATACCACCCTAATTGCAGAAAGTGAAGAAGAACTAAAGAGCCTCTTGATGAGAGTGAAAGAGGAGAGTGCAAAAGTTGGCTTAAAACTCAACATTAATAAAACTAAGATCATGGCATCTGGTCCCATCAATTCCTGGCAGATAGAAGGGGCGGAAATGGAAGCAGTAACAGATTTTACTTTTTTGGGTTCCAAGATCACTGCAGACGGAGACAGCAGCCGTGAAATTAAAAGACGCTTACTCCTTGGAAGGAAAGCTATGGCAAATTTAGATAGCATAATAAAAAGCAGAGATATCACCATGCCAACAAAAGTTCGTATAGTCAGGGCGATGGTGTTCCCAGTAGCAATGTATGTTTGCGAGAGTTGGACCATAAGGAAGGCTGAGCGCCGAAGAATAGATGCTTTTGAACTGTGGTGCTGGAGAAGACTCCTGAGAGTCCCTTGGACTGCTAGGAGATCAAATCAGTCAATCCTAAATGAAATCAAGCCTGACTGTTCCCTGGAAGGACAGGTACTGAGGCTGAAGCTCAAATATTTTGGCCCCCTAATGCGAAGAGAGGATTCTCTGGAGAAGACTCTGATGCTGGGAAAGATTGAAGGCAAAAGGAGAAGGGGAAGGCCAAGGACGAGATGGTTAGACAGCATCACCGATGCAACGAACATGAAAATGAGCGAACTCAGGAAGATAGTGGAGGACAGGAAGGCCTGGCGGGATATGGTTCATGGGATCACGAAGGGTCGGACACGACTTAACGACTGAACAACAACAACAACAGTAGTGTATAGTAATGGCTCTGAGGCAGACCTCCCCAGTGAGGATTGGAGCTCCTCTGGTGGACATAAAGCCTACCCCTTCTGTAATGGCTGTGTGGCTGCTGCAAGCCTTATGTTTGGGGCTGCTGCTTGGGGCCTTGTGTTGCTCCCACTGATTTAATTGATTAATTTATTTTGTTTTTGGATGTATACCAACAAATATTAAGCCTGAATATGACAAACGTGTATTGTTAAGATCCGCTCGTCAAGGAGGGGATTTATTTTTGATTCCCTGTTTGAATGTACACTTTGTGGGAAACCCAGGTTTATTGGTGTGTAATAATGTGTGACATGGCTCTGGGAAGTGCTTCAGGGAGACAGAGAACACAAGCTTGTTTCTTTCCTTGGTGGCTGTGGCTGCAGGTTTATATTTAGCTGGCAGTGTGTGGCCTTGCAGGCTGCTTAAAGAAAGAATCTCTCCTGAACATTACCTCACACTAGCCAGCTTTCCAGAGCATTTAAGCTGCCTGGGTGGAGAGCTGGATGATAAATTTAGATGAGATGTTTCTTGCCAAGAGTTGTGTGTCTGACCCAGCCAGGGCTGGCAAGACAGGAAGGGAGAATGGCAGCATCAGATCTCCTCTCCCCGAGCTCAGAATTCCCAAACCCTCTGTATTTCAAAAATGTACAATGGAAAATGAGTGTGCTTTTCTCAAGGACATATAGAGAGTCCCATAGGAAAACTCTGGCAACAGACTATTGCTGTCTGGTGCTTATAGTGGAATGGCAATGCTAGATCTGTCTCGTGCAGCATGGAGTAAATGCCTTCTCCATTGAGCTCTTTACTATGCAGGGGGCAGCCAAGGCATTTATGTGTGGAATGCTGTAGGGCTTTCCTGAAAGAAACCTGACACAGAAGCAAAGGCTGCCCTGAACTTCCAGTAATTCAACAGAGGAGGAATTAAATTTGAAGAATCCTAGTAGCATCTTAGACAACCTCTTGTCCTCTGTGGCTAATAGGAGCTTGAGGGTGGGGGTGGACTTTGAGTAGAGAAATGACACTAAGGGGTAACTCTCACCCCCAAGCATCATGGGCTGCAGGAGTGACATGTGCCTTTGTGCTGCCTGAATGCCACCTCTGTATGTGCCCCTATGCACATGCACCCCCCATGGATAAGGGGGAGGGCAGACCGACAAATGAGTGGCCAGACTTCTGTCCGTCCCCCTTCCCTTTACTTATCAGCGCACTGGCCAGACTTCCTGCTCCGCCTTGCTTCTCTTTGAAAAGCACAGAAGCGGGGGATGCTGAACCCAGCATCCCCTGCTCCTGTTTACTGCAAACTGGAGCAGCGCTGAGCTGGGAGGCTGCTCATCGTGCTCCTCATAAGTAAAGGGGAGGGGTGGACTCCAAATGCCTTTCCTGCCTACTTGGTGCTTCATAAACACCAAGCAAGCAGGGAGGAGTAATTTGGAGCCATGGCAGCTTTATTCCCCTACGTCTTACTCCAGCAGCGCTGGAGGGAGGAGTCTGGTGCCTCCGTGTGATCTTCTTCTGGCTTGCTCTCAGCAAGTTAGCAGAAGATTGGTGCCCTCAGTGGAGCAGCATGCTGGAGAGGGGGATGGACAGATGGGCTAGGCAGTGTTTCCCAAACTTTTTTGATCTGCGGTTCCCTTGAGCATTGGTGACCATTGGCTGCAGCTCCCCATTACATTATGCTGATGCCTGCCAATTGGCATTGCACTGTTCTCTGAGAGGATTCCGTGGCATTCCACTGCTCCCTTGGCTGATTTCCGTGGATCCCCTGGGAGTCACGCCTCCCAGTTTGGGAACCACTGGGCTAGGGGGGTGTCTGTTCACCACCCCTGCAAGGGTGGTGTTTCACACAACCGTTTCATGTTGCTGCATAGCAAGGCTGGTCTTGACTGATTCTAATTGGCCCTTTAATGGTGGGGGGGGGGGCTACAACCTTTGTTCTGAAGAGTTATCCAGTCTCTTAGCACCCTAGATAAGTAGTGGACTGTATTTAGCTTTGTACAAAGGGCCTGCACAACATGAGACTATTTAAAGCAAAGTCCATTAACATGCAGTCTCTAGTAAACACATGTGCACCGTCCTGTCCCACAATAACAGATTACTGTACCGAAGATTTTTACTGTCCCTGATATTTTACTGCCCATAATAATCCCTTGCTTTTGTTAGAAAACACACCATATAGTCCTTCATACCACAGCCAGCCTTGCTGCTGGCCACTTATGCAAGGGTGTGGTCCACTAGTCAGAACACAGGGATGGGAGCCAGTAGTCCCAATAAATGTTCTTTATTTGGTTTGGCCAGTAGTATGCTGTGGGATTTTAAAGGAGGCCAGTTTACCTCACTCTGGTTCAGCAAATTCTTTCTAAGCTTGTAAAAATGAATATAAGTGAGTGTATTCATCCTTGAAAGATTCTATGCTTTAATTGATGCTTAAACATAAAAAAATCTGCATAAACAAGAAGTGATAGCAATGTTAGGTGTACTGAACCAAGGAGTTTCAACATGGGACTGTAGAAGACAATTTCCAAGAGTCTGTAAGACCCTAACTAATAGTAGCATAGCTGGCGTTTTTCCAAGGGGGCCCTGGGCGGGACGATGCGTCATCACCCCGCCCCCGGAATGGAGTGGGACCATTTGGCTCTGGTCCTGCTCCATTCCGGGGGTGGTGGTGTAGATGCATCATCCTGCCCAGGGCCCCCTTGGAAAAACGCTAGCTATGCTGCTGCTAATACTGTTAATAATCTCTGGCCAATAGACTTCAGTGACTAAAAAATTGCTCAACTATAACCATGTTGTCTCAATTCCAGTTCATGTCACAGAAGTCGCCACTTTTACATCTTCTCAATTTGAAGTCATAAAACTCAATGACATAATGGGAATCTCAGTTTTCATTTTTCCAAAGGTACAATTCTGTCGTTCGTTGCTGCAACGGAAAACTTTAAATGGACTTTAACATGTGCCAGAAAGGTTCAGGCAATGAAGAGAGGGGTTTGGGGGTGTTTTTCCTTGTTTCAACCTCCAATGGACCTTTTGTTTGTTGTTTTATATCACACCATTTTTGTCTATACGTCGTTCACTTGTGATATTGGAATGCTGTTCCTTGTTTATATTTGTTCACTTGATACTATTCTGTTCTTTACACCACCTTGGTATTTTTGAATGAAAGGTGATACAATATATAAAATTACATAAATAAATTAGTTTGCATTGGTGCTTGTGATAAAGGGTAATGGGGAAAGATACAAACAGCCTCTAAATGGCAGGGATATGGGTCAAGTCTCTGACTCCAAGTCTCGAGTCAAGTTCCAAGTCTTTGCCCCAAGCCCTGAGTCTTTGGTTGCGAGTCCCTATCTATTTAATGGGGGAAATGGGTTTAAACCTGGACTTTTTGTAAGAAATAGAGAACACGGGTTTAGATGACATGTTAGAAAATGTATTTAACAGAACACAAAGCACACAACGTTTCGTCCACTTCTGTGGACGTCTTCTGGTGTACAGCAGCACCGTGCTAGCAAGATGTAAAATGCACTGGGTGCCACTGAAGAAGGCTTTAACTGTCAACATCTAAACCCGTGTTCCCTATTTCTTACAAAATTGTTGCTGGCCATGAAAGCTATCGCTCTTTATTGAATATTGGACTTGTCGTAAAAGGCTCCAAGTCTCGAGTCGAGTCTTTTACAATCACCGAGTCGAGCCCGAGTCAAGGCAATTACACGACTTGAGTCCGACTCGAGTCCAAGTCAGTAGACTCAGGTCTACATCACTGCCAAATGAAGATGCCAGTGGACAGAGAACAGGAGAAGTAACCAGGAACAGAAAAAAAAAAATCTGTCATGTGGCCACAACCTCAAGAGACAGCCTGGCTCAGAGTGGGAGGAGCTGGGCAGATCTCTGATACTAATACCAATTGCTAAGGTTCAGGTGCCAGACCCTGGCAGTGAAGGCAGGACCCTGAGACCACCACCTCACTGAGAACATGTTTCCTGGCATCGAACTCTGACAAGCAGGGAACCTCTCACCACAGGAACATGTCAAGCAACAACTAGCTGAGAAGTGGCGGTTTGTCTCTAGGCCTGAAGGCCTGTTTCAGGCTCCACCCCGCAGCAGTTGGGTGGAGCCTGAAAGGCTGGTCAGGGTCAGGATTCATTAAAAAAAAAAGCTTGTTTGGAGCTGCGGCTCAATGGGATCAAGTTCCTCTTCTCCAGGGTTTTGTAGCTCCGGATCCTTTGCCACATCACCCCTTATAAGGCTGAGACAGGACAGGAGGCTGAGACAGGAGGCATGCTTTGTGTGAACTGATCCTAAGATAAGTATGTACAGATTTGTTACTGTGCTAGACATCCATCTGTCTGACCAGATAATGGCATCTCTTTCCTAGTTCAGCACTGTGTAATTTTCAATCCAATTAACTAGGAAAAATCCTTTCATTTTCTCTGCCAGAGACCAAGGGAGGAACCGTTAGGGTATTTATAACATGGAAATAATTTTCCCAGTGTCAATTCCAGTCATTCTAACCTAAAATTGCGAATCAGACTCCCAAGGATATCGCAGAATAGATTTTAAAAGTATGATTTCAAAAAACAAAGGTCCAGTTGTTCCACGTGGTTGGAATATTCAAATACACTATTAGGTGGCTAAGATTGCACCCTGGGGAAGTGGCTCCTAACGCTGCAATCCTGTGCACATTTTCCTGGGAGTAAGTCCTATTGAATTCAGTTAGACTTCCTTCTGAGTAGATATGCATAGGATTGTACTGCTAGTCTCTTTGTATAAAGCAGGCCTTAATTTGTGCAACATGCAGGCAAGGAAAAGATGAAAAAAGCTTGTTGAGAATTGCAAGTTCATATGTTTCTTCTGCATTTTAACATTCCTCATCATGGTCACTATTTGGAATTGAGAATTAAAAAATAATCTGCAGGTCTTTCTTTTGAGTGTAGTGGACTAAATAATGGCTCGCCTCTCATTCACAGGGTTTTTATCCACAATTACCTTCTGCTCAAGAAGGTGGCTTAGGGAAATTTCCCCCTTTATACATGTTCATATCAAGCACTCATCTTTGTTATCAACTTGGCAGTGGTTTTTACATTTACCTGTTGATTGATGCATGTTTAGATTGCGTATGATGTTATTTGTGACTGTTAATAAGGCAAAAATAGTAATTGTGTGACTAGGTGTTAATATTCGCAGAAACATTCTTTGAGCTTATGGTTTGCACAGCAAACAAACGGATTGAGTTGGTGCAATTTATATATCACAATAGACTTGCAGAAGGTTACTCACTTGAGCAGTGCATTGCTAATGAATGTCAGTAATTTTATATGCTGAGCAATTGTAATAGAAGTCTTCCTTGAAGGTGAACTTACAGGAAGAACCACTCTTTCTTTGTGAAAGATTTACAGCAAACACCCATTATATTCTACCTCTTTTTTTTCTCTGTGCAGTTCAGAGTCTGAGGAAGGGAAAGGTAGTTTACACACAGAGAAATTGAGAGGAGTCTGGGACATTCCACATGGCAGGAAACCTGGGTTTGTCATCAAATATACACTCAACAAATATACACATCAAATATACTCTCAAATATACACTCAACAATTGCAACCAGTCCTAGCTTTCTGATTATACACTTTCTAAATATATATTTTTGTTGTTCACACTGTACAATTTAAGGTATATAGTTAAGCAATGCTTGTAGGCATCTGAGGCAGTGTTCCAAATGCTGCCTTCCTACCTGGTGATGTGCCAGCCTCTGTTCTTCCCACTCTCTGGATTGGACAAGGAAGAGAGACACAAGAGGCGGAAGAGGAAGTGTGAAGGAGAGGAGAATGGTAGGCTAGGGCACTGGAGATGTTCTAGCCCACCTCTTCCTTCCTCTTCAACTCCATCTCCCTCTTCCAATCCAGGAAATTGGAGCATTGGAGGTGAGTGGACTGATGAAGGTGGGTGCCCCCCTCCGTCAATCTGTTGCCTGAGGCAACTGCCTCAGGGGGCCTCATGAATGGGCCAGCCCCAGTGCCAAGAAAAATGATTCTGGTCCTCGGGCTTTTTCATGGTGGATGTAGGTTTACATGCCAGAATTTTCAGGCCAGGATTTGAACTGACTATACTGCAATAATACAACCGATGGGAGTTTGTATGTGTATTATTGTGATGGATTTGTCGATGGATAGGTGTTGAACATTTTCCAGGACATGGTGAGTCATCATTTCTGTAACATCAGATCAGTCACTGCCAAAATCCCTCTTAAAAGTTCAGCCTAGAACGGATTTTTCATCATAAAGCCATCAGGCAAAAAACAAAAATGAAAAAAAAAATGGCTGAATAAATCTGCCCTTAATGAGTGCTGTAACTGTGCTGTTATTTATCAGGACCGGCTGCAAACCATGCCCTGTAAATTCATTTGGCTAATTAGAAATCACAGCTGGTGGATTTCTGATTGTACATTTAGATATATTATGAAATTTGCATGTAGGCAGCTGACGTAGGGAGAAAAGGGGGGGCAGGCAGGAGACTGACACTCAAGTCAAACTAAAAATTGCACTTGTTCCTTATTTCCTATTTGGAATTCCTCTTCACCAGATGGCAGTTGGAGTCATAGTATGAATTTCTTTCAAGAACTAGTGCAAAATACCATATACCTTATCGTTGAGATACTTGGAATTCCATGAGGTCACATTCAGACATTCAGCTCACATGCATGTAAATTCCATCTTGTCTTTATTTCTTCCATTTTTCTTGTGCAAATCTGTAGTGTATCCTCGCAACACTCCAGTTATTCTAGGATGTGCTCAGTGGCATTCCTACACCCCCCGTTGGGTGGGGCACCGACGCAACACCCCCCACATGATGCCATGTCCTGCTCCCTGGGGGGGCGTGATATCATTTTTGCGCGCTGCCGCCACAATTCGGCCTGCCAGACTGTTTGACACCCCCAACCACGTGCCGCCACAGGCACCGCCGCACCCCCCCTGCAAAAAACAGCCTAAAAGAGGCCTAAAAACGGCAGGGGGAGTGAACTCCGGCCTTTTTCTGGCTGCTTTTAGGCCACTGCGTCCCCATCCCCCCGCCACTTGTGCCCTCGCGATGTTCATATCGCCACGGCTCGTGCCCAGGCGGGGGCAGCCTGTTTTTAATGCCGCTGGGGAGGAGGGGTGCACCGTGCCGTCTTCTTCCGTCGACTCCTCCAGAGTGACTGACCTGGCTTTGCACGTGTGTGGATATGCCCATGTGGCATGCATGCGTGAAGAACAGACATATCCACGTATGCACAAAGAACAGACATATCTACCCATGCACGAAGAAGTCAGGTCAGTCGCTCTGGTGGAAGAAGATGGAATGGTGCACCCCTTCTCCCCAGCGGCATTAAAAACAGGCCAGCCGCCTAGGCACGAGGCTCCAGGGGTGTGTGCACAAGCCGCGGCTGTGGTGAGCGAGGGCACGAGGCTCTGGGGGTGCACGAGCCGTGGCGGCCGCAGAATTGCCGCCCAATTCGCGGCAATCCACGGCTCGTTGCATCCTCCCATCCACGTGTCGCCCCCTACACCCGGAGGGCCCCCCCCCAACAACGCCACTGAACTGACTAAGATATTCAAAAAGGTACACGGCAAGAATGTCTATCACCATTGCTGTTAATTTTGAGTAGAAATATTAGACAAGATGAAATAATACATGGGTCTGAATATCAAGAAAGAAACATTCTTGACAATGGCAGCGATGTCTGCACTCTAGAGACAAGTGAGCAGCTAACCAGGCAGCAGAGTGGTGAGAGGGCAGGCATGGGATACATGCGGGTCACCCCACACCTCCCTTAAGACTGGTTCTTGAAGCATAGCTTCGCCCAGCCTCATTCACAGGTTGGCTCTGATTTTGTTTTTTAGGCACAGAAGCAATAAATCATACCTTAGAGCTCTACTTTGCTTAAAGCATCTAGACAAGGGTGGTGCAACATGCGGCCCCTGGAGCCGCCTTCTGCGGTCCTCTTGCTGCTTGGAGCCCCCCTCCCCCAGTCCTGATTGCAGCAACGGCACTCAGCTCCTGAGCGTGATTGTCAGCGGGAGCATGGAAAATGCTGCAGTGATCTCTCCTGAGGCTGCTGTCCCCATACCACTCTCTTGTGGAGGCTCAGGAAGAGGGCAGGTTGTGCTGGCGGCCTCGCAAGAGCTCACCCCAGCATGCCCTGAGCTCCAGCTGATGATCACGCTCAGAAGCTGAGTGCTTTTGCTGCGATTGGGATTGGGGGAAGGGGGCTCTGAGCGGCAATACGGCCGCAGAAGATTACTCCGGGGGCTGCTTGCGACCCGCATGTAGGTTGGACCACCCTTCTCTCTACTAACCCTGGTTTTATCTGGGGCTAGTACATCAGATCAATCCTATACTAGCTCAAATGGCTACCAGTTTGTTTCCAGATTCAGTTCAAGTTGTTGGTTTTAACCTTTAAAACCCTAAATGGACTGGGATGAGTGCATCTCAAGAACTACCTCCTCTGTGTGAACTTTCCTATGACCTTTGTGCTATTATTGAGTGCCTGCTTTGTCTCCCCTAACTATCTGAGATACAGATGATGTCCACGAGGGATACAGCCTCTTCAGACATGCCACCAAAACCTACTGAAGGGCCTCCCTGAAGAGTTATGTGTGGCCCCTTCATTGCCTACCTTCAGAAGGGCAGTAAAGACTACATTGTTAAGGCAAGCTTTTTAGACCGTTTGAAGTGGTCAAAAAGTCTAAAAAATCCCCACCCACCCCCACCTCGGAATGTATATACTGCATATATTGTACTGTATATTATGCTACCAGTTATAGTAGTATAATTTTACATTGAATGTAAATCACCTTGAGCATACTTCTGCGCAAGAAGGTGGGGTATAAGTTAATAAACAAAATTATTATTGAACAAAAGAATCTGAGGTACTGTGGGTGTGTGTAAAAGTTCCAGCCAGCCTAAGCTGGGTGTGTGCCTTTCAAAAAAAGACACATTTCTTGACAGATGGCTCTCCTGCTTAAGTCATGGTAATTTTCATCCAACTGTGTGCCACATCACAGAGGGCCATTGTACGTTTTGGAAAGACATTTTGTTGTAATGAATAGATTCTGTATTTCTCTTGACTATTTGCTTATTTGCTTGATAGAAGGGTGCAGATAGTCTTTAGCTTTCTTGTTTTCCTTTATGTGTTCCTATATTTATAAGTGTAAATGAAAATATTTTTTTAAAAATAAAGTTTAAAAATAGACAAAGCTATGTCTGAAAAGAGATGGTTCCTCATTCAAGACATAAGGGTAAAATCCAAAGCAAATGTCTCTTAACAAAATGAGACTTGGCAATTGTCCAGGTTTCCCCAGGTCACCCTCTCTTCCCCCCCCCCCCCAGCTCATGATATCTTGGTTCCTTGTTAGTTTATCCAGCTTGCTGACAAGAAAGAAAACATAAAATTTATCTCCTGATTGCTTTGCTGTTGCTGGTGTCTTAGCTCATATGGTTTTTGGTCCTTTGGTGTAATGTTTTATAAGCCAGATATTTTCCAAAGCAAAAGTCTTCTAAATATGAGTATGATCCAAATCAGACATCAGCTCATTGTCCACATCATGCAATTGTTTTAAAACTAGATTTCCATACAGCTTTTGTAAACATTAAGTTGTTTCCAGCATGCTTCTGCTCAGTTTCTGACAGGTTCAGTATCATTTAGGCCCAAAAGCTGCCATATGGGGACTGACTGAGTGGGCAGACAAATTGCTTCTTTGAAGGAGGACGTTGTGCCAGCCTGCTTGAAATGGGCAATAGTTTCTCCCCTTCTGACAAGTTAAAAAGGTAAAGGTGACCCCTGACAATTAAGTCCAGTCGTGTCTGACTCTAGGGTGTGGTGCTCATCCCCATTTCAAAGCCGAAGAGCCAGCATTGTCCGAAGACGCCTCCGTGGTCATGTGGCCGGCATGACTCTCCTTGCCGCAGTGCATAGCATGCAGCTGGAACACGGAGCGCTGTTTACCTTCCCACAAGCGGTACCTATTTATGTACTCGCATTAACATGCTTTGGAACTGCTAGGTTGGCAGGAGCTGGCCACGCAACGAGAGCTCACCCCATCGCGGATTCGAACTGCCGACCTTTCTATCGACGGCTCATGGTTCAGCGGTTTAACCCACTGCGCCACCCGCTGGCCTTAAGAGAATTACCAGGTGGTCTCCAATTTACCATTCTTTGGCGGGATGCTCAAGCATGCAGTGGTGTCCTAACTCCAGCTATTCCTGGATGAAACAGATTATCTCAACCCTTTTCAGTCTGAATTCTAGCCTGGTTTAGGAACCGGAACTGCCTAGGTCACTCTAGTGGATGACCTGTGTCACGATCGTGGACAGTGTGCATGCATGCCTGTTGGTTCTGATGGACCTCTCAGCAGTTTTCAGTACCAGTCAGCTAGACTGTTCAGGACCAGTCAGCCAGAGTCACAGTTTTGCAGTGGCTCCAATCTTTCTTGGAGGGTTGGTTCCAGAAGCTGGTACTGGGGGACTCCTGCTTGGTACCATGGCCATTGGCCTTTGGTGTCCCACAGGGCTCTATTCTGTCCCCCATGCTATTTAACAGCTACATGAAACCACTGGGGAGGTCATCCAGGGGTTTGGCTTGGGGTGTCATCACTATGCAGATGACACCAACTTTATCTGTGTCTGCCATCCTGACCTGGAGAGGCTGTGGAGATCCTCAGCCAGTGCCTGGTATGATCTTGGATTTTCAGAAGGCGTTTGACACGGTCTCTCATGAAAGGCTCCTGAGAAAACTCCACAGTCAGGGAATAAGAGGGCAGGTCCTCTTGTGGATTAGGAACTGGTTGAAGACCAGGAAACAGCGAGTGGGAGTCAATGGGCAATTTTCACAATGGCGAGAGGTGAAAAGCGGTGTGCCCCAAGGATCGGTCTTGGGACCGGTGCTTTTCAACTTATTCATAAATGACCTGGAGTTGGGGATAGGCAGTGAGGTGGCCAAGTTTGCAGATGACACTAAACTTTTCCGGGTGGTGAAGACCAGCAGGGATTGTGAAGAGCTCCAGAAGGATCTCTCCAAACTGGGAGAATGGGCAGCAAAATGGCAGATGCGCTTCAGTGTAAGTAAGTGCAAAGTGATGCACATTGGGGCAAGAAACCAAAATTTCACATATACGCTAATGGGTTCTGAGTTGTCTGTGACGGATGAAGAGAGAGATCTTGGGGTGCTGGTGGACAGGTCGATGAAAGTGTCGACCCAGTGTGCGGCGGCTGTGAAGAAGGCCAATTCCGTGCTCGGGATCATTAAAAAAGGGATTGAGAATAAAACGGCCAATATCATTATGCCTTTGTACAAATCGATGGTAAGGCCACATCTGGAGTATTGTGTCCAGTTCTGGTCACCACACCTCAAAAAGGATATAGTTGAATTGGAAAAGGTGCAGAAAAGAGCGACCAGATTGATTCGTGGGCTGGAGCACCTCCCTTATGAGGAAAGGCTACAGCGTCTGGGGCTTTTCAGTCTAGAAAAAAGGCGCCTGAGGGGGGGACATGATTGAGACGTATAACATTATGCATGGGATGGAGAGAGTGGATAGAGGGAAATTCTTCTCCCTCTCGCACAACACCAGAACCAGGGGACATGCACTAAAATTGAGTGGAGGGAGAGTTAGAACGGACAAAAGAAAATATTTCTTTACCCAGCGAGTAATTCATCTGTGGAACTCCTTGCCACAGGATGTGGTGATGGCACCTGGCCTGGATGCCTTTAAAAGGGGTTTGAACAGATTCATGGAGGAAAAGACCATCACAGGTTACAAGCCATAAGCAACCTCCTGGTTTTAGAGGTTTTAGAAGCGGGTTTTCTCTGTGCCAGGTGCAAGGGAGTGTCAACGGGAAACAGGTTACCTTGTTGTCTTGTGCTCCCTGAGGCATCTGGTGGGGCCACTGTGTGATACAGGAAGCTGGACTAGATGGGCTTTTGGCCTGATCCAGCAGGGCTCTTCTTATGTTCTTATTAGTGAAGGTCTGAATCGGGTCCAGCAAGCTGAAATTAAATCCAGACGACACCAAGGTTCTTCTGGTTAGGAGGCCCACTAGGATGGTGATAACCTGGATGGGATAGCACTCCCCCTGAGCAATGTGGTTGCTAGTATGCTTCGGGGCATGATTCAAGGTCCTAGTTATGATCTTTAAAGCTCAACATGGCTTATGGTCAAAGGATCTCAGGACTGTTTTCTGCAACTTGAATCTGCTCATCCTGTGAAATCTTTTAGTGAGGTCCTCTTGCAGTTTCATCTCCTTCAGAAGTGTGTTTGGGGGTCACTTGTTGGAGGGCATTCTCAGTGGTAGCCCCCTGGCCTATGAGTGTGGCAAGCCCCTTTATTGTTGGCATTTTGCCATGAAGACCTGCCTTTTTATCAAGCTTTTGATTAACTTTTATGAGGCATATGGCTGGGTTTTCTTCTCACTGGTGCTGCTGCTTTTTAAAAATGTTGTAAATTTTAATTTTTAGCTTATGTTTTAATTTGTTTGTAAGCTGCCCTGAATCCTTGGAGACAGGGCTGGGTATATGTCTTCAAAATAAATGTGACTTACATTATTATTAAGGCCCTGATTAAGTAAAGAGCAGCTTTAGCAGTGGTATAACTCATAAGGGCACACAACCTGCATTGCAGGGTTTTCACAGCTGAAAGGTAGTCATGAGATGCTTGGCTTCTTCTACTGCAAATATCAATCAATATTTATTTTAGCACTGAGCCAGCCAAAGTGGAGCATGGAGTGTGTATTTTGGGAACATCTTCACCCCCTCGCAGTTCAGCAACTTTTCACACCCTTTTGTGAAAGGGAACAAAACTGTTTCCAAAGGGTCAGACATTGTGGGAGAGAGGGAATGCATCCCCATTGCCAAGGCAATCAGCCCAGTGGTTGTTTGCTCTGGTTCAGTTGTGTGCAGGGGCAGAATGTAGGGGGAATCTACATTCTGTCCCAACTAGCCATGCATAGCTATGCATTAGTAGAGTTGGATTGGGGTGAACATCAATCCATGCAATGCAGGCAATGAAACCACAAGTGCCCAGCAGTGGAAATCAGCCATGTGGCATTTCCATGGTTCTCATTCAGAGTGATCACCCTTGGTGGTTTCCTAGCCAGAAGTAATTAGCTGCATAGTGCCTTGACATTATCATGTTCATTCACTGCGTAATTCCTGATTGATCCCAGCTGTACCATGAAGACGCCCTTCTTGGGTAAATAAAATAAGTGGTAAAACCTTTTTGTCTACTGAAATTGGAAGCCAAGAAAATAGCCCTGAAGCAGCAGCAGATCTGGGAAGCAATGGACTGCAAATGGACACCCAAAATGCTTGAGAGTGGAAAGCAAGGGGTTTTTCCGCTGACTTTTCCCCACTTTTATTTTTTTTTAAAAAGAACTGCATGGAGGGTCGCTGCTGGTACACAGAATTCTCTGTACTGTGTGAAAGGGCTTCAGCGTATCTGTAATTGGGAAAGTGGCTGTCCTTTCCTTGAAGGGAAGAATGACCTTTTCTTGCCCAATGTTTTTCTCTTATTTGTTTCCCTCTAATTGGAAACAAAGAGCTGGGTCCAGATTGTTTGATATCAAAGGTATGGGTAAGGGAATGTACTGCATTGGTTCTGTAAAACTTCAAGAGATCAGAGTCTGTATCTTTGTAATCTGTTTATACAGTGCCAGTATATAGTACAACCCTAAGGCTCAAAACAGAAAGGTTGTTTATGCTAGTTATTTTCCTGGTATGGAGGTAGAGCTTGGGGCAATTGCCAAGCTTGATTATGTATTACTTCTGGTGGGAAAACACAGCATTTTTAATGGTTAAGTTGTAGATACAGCAGTCGCCTGCGTTTGCAATGAATTTGAGGTTGCCAAATGGCAACCTGCGGATTATGCACTATACCTTTAAATCTGCTGCTGAATAAGGAGACTTGACAAGTGTAGCTTATCCTACCCATTTTTTCTTCTGGTTCTTTTATCTGCTTCTTCCTGCTCTCTATAGCAGGCAGTGGAGGGGGCAGTGGGTGGCAGGAAAACAAGTAGAGAAACTGTTGGCTGAGGGTCCCAATTCAATGGCAGATTTAAAGGTATATCATCAAACTCCAGGTTAAAATATGGCAACTTAAAACTATTCTGCCTGGCGCCTATTGTAAAGGTTGCCCAAAGCCTTCAGACGTGAGTATGTCTGCCCACAGTTTGAAAGGTGAAGACAGAGATAATTTAGGAATTATGGAAGGTAGTCATCTTATTTAACTTATATGCAGAGTACATTATGAGAAATGCAGGGCTGAATGAATCGCAAGCTGGAATCAAGATTGCCGGGAGAAATATCAACAACCTCAGATATGCAGATGATACCACCCTAATGGCAGAAAGTGAAGAAGAACTAAAGAGCCTCTTGATGAGAGTGAAAGAGGAGAGTGCAAAAGTTGGCTTGAAACTCAACATTAATAAAACTAAGATCATGGCATCTGGTCCCATCAATTCCTGGCAAATAGAAGGGGCAGAAATGGAAGCAGTAACAGATTTTACTTTTTTGGGTTCCAAGATCACTGCAGATGGAGACAGCAGCCATGAAATTAAAAGACCCTTACTCCTTGGAAGGAAAGCTATGGCAAATTTAGATAGCATAATAAAAAGCAGAGATATCACCATGTCAACAAAAGTTCGTATAGTGAGGGCGATGGTGTTCCCAGTAGCAATGTATGGTTGCAAGAGTTGGACCATAAGGAAGGCTGAGCAACGAAGAATAGATGCTTTTGAACTGTGGTGCTGGAGAAGACTCCTGAGAGTCCCTTGGACTGCTAGGAGATCAAATCAGTCAATCCTAAATGAAATCAACCCTGACTGTTCCCTGGAAGGACAGATACTAACCCTGACTGTTCCCTGGAAGGACAGATACTAAGGCTGAAACTCAAATATTTTGGCCACCTAATGCGAAGAGAGGACTCTCTGGAGAAGACTCTGATGCTGGGAAAAATTGAAGGCAAAAGGAGAAGAGGAAGGCAAAGGATGAGATGGTTAGACAGCATTACCGATGCAACGAACATGAAAATGAGCGAACTCAGGAAGATAGTGGAGGACAGGAAGGCCTGGCGGGATATGGTTCATGGGATCACGAAGGGTCGGACACGACTTAACGACTGAACAACAACAACAACAAGTCATCTTGTGATACCAAAGACCTGCAGTTCTACTTGCAATTACTGGTGCTTTAACTCCAGGGATGTGGATCAAGTCTCTGACTCCAAGTCTTGAGTCAAGTCCCAAGTCTTTGCCCCCAAGTCCCGAGTCTTTGGTTGCGAGTCCCTATCTATTTAATGGGGAAAATGGGTTTAAACCTGAATAAAATTCATCTTGTCATAAAAGGCTCCAAGTCCGACTCGAGTCCGAGTCACTAGACTCTACATCACTGTTGAACTCTAATCTATAGAGTGGTTTGAAAAACAGTGCTAAAAATTCTTGTCCATAGCAGTTACACAACAACCCACTTTCACTATATGGTCATAACATGTACCATAATGTGTCTGCCTGCCTGTGGTGTTGTGGACAGGTTGATCCCCTAGCAACTAATGGGTGGTGAGGACTTAGCAAAAGAACATTAATCTTCTTTGAAGGCTAGAAATCTCCCTTGTCTTTGAACAATCACACCCTTCAGTTAGTGAGAAAGGCAAGTTCATATAAACTGGACTGGGAGCTTTTAGAAGAATGTGGTTGGTGCTGCAGGTGTTGCTGTTGTGGATCTGATGCAGAATTAGCTGTTGTGCTGCCTGCTATAGGTGTGCCTCCACTATGCACTGTGTGCTCATTCGTAAATAGATATTTCAAAGATACCATAAATCTCAATTGACCTCACTCATCCAAAGGAAAATAAACTCTGTAGCACCACCTTGGGACTTCACACCACTCAGGGTAGTGGGGAGCACCTTGCAGTTTCATTGGAAATGGGAGCTCCCTGCTATCGTGTATTAGGTTGCCATTTTTGTCAAGTTTTAACCAATGGGCATTCAGTATTAGCATATTTTGAAATGTATATGCCAATAACCCTTTTTCTTCTGGGGAAAAAATCAACCCAGAAGGGTGTGGATATGTAAATGCATTTTGCTGGCGCACATTTGAGCCGTCCATGTAATGCCAGCCAGGCCCAGGAAGGGGGATAGACACTGGCATACCGAGGGTGGTACGGAAGCAAAAGTATAGCAGGACGCCGCTACACACGTGTAAGTGCCCCTCGCCAACCTGAGCCATTCCCAGCAGGTGACGGCTATCGCACAGGCAGCCTTTCCACCCAAGCGGCAGCCGCCGCCCACAGGGAATGGCTCAGATCGGTGAGGGGGAGAGGTGCTTACACACATGTAGCAGCGTCATGCTATACCTTTGCTTCCGCACCACCCTCAGTATGCCAGTGGGGATAGGATATGGCGGAGGAGGCCGCTGCTGATTACTCCCTCTTGCCGGGCCTGGCCGACTAATCCCACCCTCTGGAACACCCTGTTCCGCCTTCTCCCGCCCCTCCGCCATGGCGTCGATCCATTCCGTGGTGCTGGTGGAGTAGCACAAGCCTCTCCGCTGGCACCGCTTACTTGTCGGGTGGCGCGAATGTGCTTTCCAGCATGTTTGCAACACCTTAGACCGGCAGAGTGATTGCTCCTCTGGTCAAGCATTAGACAGGATTGCGCTGCAAAATAGTTAGAGGGCTGGAGCACTTTCCTTAGGGGATGGATTTCAGATGGATCCCTGTGGCATATGCGATGCCAGATCCTATCCCCCATTTTCCAGCCCACCCTGCCCCCTTACTCTCTTCAAACGTACACCAGTTACATAACTAGTGTGGGTCCAAGAAGACCCATAGGCGGCCAGAAGGCCTACTGAGGGCGGGGTAAGTAAAGATTTTTACTTACCCCTTTCGTTGAACTTGTATTCACCACCTGTCTGTGGTGAAACCACCATTCATGTTCTGTCTGTGCAGCTGCATGCTGTAGTGTGGCAGGGGATAGGATTGGACTGTGTAATTCTTACGAGACTAAGAGAGCAAAGGGGTTGGCTTGCTATCTCTTCATATGGTAGTCCCAGAATGTTAGGCATTGGCTTGGAGTCAAGTCCATCCTTGAACTGAAGCTCAAGTAAGAGGGCATAAGTCCCCATAAGATAAAGATATGCAGAAGTATGCAAGTGTCTTGGTGTGGGCAGGTCAGGTTTAGCAGAACTAGTCCCAAAGCTTTCTCCAGAAGGAGCAATGAATAATTCAAAATTAAAGTCAAGCAGGAAGACAGAATCAAAGTCAAATAAAGAAAACAGAGGAATGGGGAGGAACTGCCAGGAACACAGAGCTGAAGCAACTGCTTAGCAACCTAGAAGCAATCTCTTCTTCCTTCCTTACATAGGGTTACTGAGAGACTGAGCCAAGCAGAGTCTAATTGCCATGACAGCTCTCCCAACTGAGGTGTAACTGAGTGAAGCTAGAAGTGAATGCAAATACAGTACATGGTGTTTGTCACAGAATGAGCAAACAGGTCCTGTATGAAGGGCTGACATGCTAGGTAGACAGAATAGAAAACCAGAGAAATGTGAGGAAAATGGAGGCACATGTAATTCAATCATACATGCAGTATTTAAACATACTTAAAGTAGGGAAAGAAGACGGCGTGCCAAAGGCTTTATTTTATGGAAAAGGAAGCATCATTATGCTTGTGTTCTATCTAGGAGGTAGTTCTAAGCATAAGAAGCACCAAGGGAGAAAGGGCAGAGTCATTTGAGAGAGACCAGGAGTAGACTTTGAAATGGTTGAGAGTTGCAGTGGTGAAGAAATGAAGATCACAGGCAGCCAATAACGGGATATGAGCGCTGAGGTGGTAGGGAGGGGCAAGACTTGAAAGGGTTAGAAAAATCCATCCTTTAATTACCTTGATTGCATATAATAATGGTTGGTTTAAGACCGTTGATCTGGGTTAAGTGAGTTTGAGTGTGCATCCTTGGGCTGCATAACCAGGCGGCTTAAAATACTAGAGCAGGACCAGAAGAAGACATCCGTGTGTGCTAGTGCCAGAGCTGGTGATCTGGAGTCAAACAGGCAATCTAGCATGGATGAGCAGTCCAAGAGCTGCATAGACTAGGAGTCGAGCTGCAGTCAGCAGCTTTATAGGACTATGAGGAACCTATAGAAACCATCTAGAATGAAGGGTTTTATGTAAGATTAGAACATATTATTGTATTGTAAAAAAAAAAAAAACCTTGGGGTTTAGAAAGCCTGCCCGTGTAAACTGCCTTTGAATTAAAGTCAGAGGAGAAATCCGATGACCAAAGAAAAATGGTATATAAATACTAGTTGTTGTTGTTGTTATTATTAACCTCAAGAGTCCCGATCCCTGCGGATGTTATATTTCTGAATTATATAAGGCAGAGGTGACGGTTCTTGTAGCTTTTATTAGAGAGTGATTTTAAGTTTCTATCAATCTCAGCCCTCCTCCCCTACATGGAGATCGTACTACAGTGTGCTGACCCCAACTTCAATATGAGGATAATAAAAATAAATCGCATTGCAGGGCTGTCATAAACCACTCTCTCAGCCACATCTCTCCCCCCCCATTTTTTTAATCTTTATTAGACCGCTTTTCCTTCCCCTCCCTGCCCTTGCCCCAATCCTCCCCAAAAGTCCCCCTTCCTGTCCATGACGCGCCCCCACTGCCAACTTACCAATGCCGATGGAGGCCTCTGGAGCCACTGTTGCACATGCCTCCCCACTGCCTGTTTGCAGCTGCGGCCCAGAAGCACACGATGGCGGACGTGCGTTGGCACCACTGTAAAGGACCTTGCCCTGCCAGAACACTAGTTCTAGCAGTGCAAAGCCCCAATAGGATTGGGACCTGACCCCTTATTTGCAAATCAGCAGTTCTACTGACCCAGGAGCACCTGTGTCTTGTCTGGATTAAGCTTCAGTTTTCTCACCCTCATTCAGCCGATTACTGCCTCCAGGCACCAGTTCATGGACATTTCAAGGACAGCTGAGGAAGAACTATGAATAGGAATATACTTCCTCTGTGAAGAGGAAGTATAAAGCAACAGTCCAGGGTGAAATAATGCTTTCTAGAGAGGTTTTGAAGAGGCTGAATGTGAAATAGCAGAGATACCAAGGAGGAAATACAATATTGAGCAGCAACTGTTTCCACCAGGATGAAAGAAAACCAGTGAGTACAACACAGGGAGATAATTTATATCTGTATAAATTGTCTTGGGCGGGTAAAACCAGAGAACCCTGCAGCTTCTCTGAATGTTGTGCATGCTTTGAGAAAACCAATAGCATAACAATCCTGAAACTACACACGAACAAACACATTCTTTCAAAAGCGTAGCTGAAGCGGAACTCTGACGAGGACTACGCATGGGCATATGGACGAAGGCTGGCTTCTTTGTGCTAATGATGCAGGAAAGGGATGGCTTTCTCAGTAACAAGCAAGCGCTCACCAAGCAATGTTGGATAATTAAAGTAGAAGACCATAACATCTGTAAGGCACTGCATTACCATAAAAGTTCTTAACCAGATGGAAGTAGTTCATAGCAGAGCAACATTTTCCTTCCTGGCCCCAGCATTGAAAACTGCCTGGCCAGTCTCTCCTCTCCCCAGCAGACTTCCTCCTGCTCTGACTTCTTTATCCATTTCTTTCCAGCCTTCTTCTCCACAAGCCTTCCTTGGCATGCTAAGGTATTAGATTTTTGTTTTTCTGTTGAAAATCAATTTGAGGGCCTCTGGGCCTCAAAGCAACATGTAAATTTAAGCATAAATCACATTTGAACAAAATATCTTCTAGGTATCTCTTGTCAGTACCAACACCCCTACAGCAATACATGAACGTGCCCCCCCCTTCCCCATTGCACCCTTTCTCATCATTTATGGAATCTTCTTCCTTCCCAGAGCCATCTCACGTTTCTCTGTAGGCTCTGGCTCCTTTTTTAACATCACTTTTCTCTTTCTCTTTGGTCTACAAAAGAGTCAAAAGGAAATGCAACACGGGAGCATTAATAAATGATATCCAGTCCCTTCATTGTCCTGTCAGCTCCTCTTCTCAAGCGAGTAAGCGATCTGCCTTTGTAAAGGCACCGACAATGACCCAAACTCAGCCATGACATTTTCATGCCATGCAGAGAAGGCTACAAAACAACTTCCACCAATGGCAGCACCTGAAAAGTAATAGGTGGATTTGCAAGCCAAGACTTGTCTTTCATCAGCAGCTCCTGACTCACAAAGAGGCCACAGGTGATTTCTTTTGGGCATCTGATTATGTAGAAGTCATATGTGTATATATAGCATCGCCTCCTGTTGTCAGCAGTATGTAAGGAAATCACAACTACATGAATTCCTGGTCTCAGATCAATGGGTCCAATAGATAGAAGAAGGGAATTAAACTGGCGCTAACATGTCACAGGTTCAGGAAGAGATCTTGGGCAAGTCAGTGTTGCTCATTCTGTTTGTCAGTTAAACAGAATAATGTACCTCTATAGCACATTGTGTATGTGTGCAGTTTTAATTTATTCACACACACATCCCATATGGTGTTTTGCAGAATTCAAAGTGCCTTATAAACCCTAAGTCCCAAGGTCTAATCCTTGGTTTGAATTCAAGAAATCTCTGATACCTCATTTGGCATACAACCCTAGAAACTATAAGACGTCATATTTGGGTTCCATGATGGCAATTCGCTTCTGTAACTTTTTTTAATATAATCAATATATTGATCCTATAATCAATAGGATCATTCCTGTTGCATGCTGGGAGGTTGTGGGAGCAGCACCAGGAAGTTGGGTCTACCTGGGCCACAGCCCTCAAAGGACCCCTCATGTCACCATCAGGCAAGATCTGAAAATCTAGTGTGGGCGTGCTAAGAAGTGGGCAGGTTGCACATTGTTAAGAAAATCTAGAGTCACTATGTAGCTCTAGACGTTTGGACTTGTTCCCAGGCCCTCTGTACACAAGCTGAGTGGCTGCGGGGCATGAGAGGAGAAAATGCCAACCAGCTTGGTCCCTTGGGATTTCCTGAGCACAAGCTGCTGCTTCTACTACTTTAGGTAAGTAAGCAGGTGGGGGAAGCAGGAAGCCACAGGAGAGATTGGGTGACATGGGGGGGGGGTTTCCTGTGCACACGCACACAGGGCCCCATGTGCACCAACCGTAGTTATTACCTTCCCCTGAAAAATTCCATAACTATTGCAAAGTATTGTCATCCAGGGCCATCCCAGCGCCCATCCCCCCCTTGCCTATGGAACCTGAGGTGACTCCCTGAGCTGCCATTGCGCCTCTGTGTTCATATTGTACATGCACCACTTCCTTCACCTTAGGGCAGTGGTGGCTTCTTATTATGCCACTGCCACCTTTTCTCTCCTCCCCTCCCCCACATTGCCATCTGAAAAAAGCAAAGGCGAAACAATGGAAGAGGATACAGTATTGTGGAGGGAAGTGGTGGCTTTGAGCCATTTGAGGCGGTCACTTCACCAGGCCTTGTCACCTGACCACCCCTACAGCTACCCTTATAATAGAGAGATCACTAGCATCACATCCAATAGAGGAGCCCCCAAAGATCTGTACCCCCCCTCCCCCAAGATCCTTATTCAAGGGACTGTCTGGCTGGGTGTCTGTCTCACAAGGCCTCTCAGTGCACCTCCTCATGTCATTGGATGACAAGTTAACCACAAGAGTTTCCATGGAAATAATGAAGCAGGTTTCCCTTCACAAGGCTCCGCAGAGGCCTTTGCAGCTGCTCCCTTGTTCCCTCCTCCTTTGTGCAATTCAGGTCTTATGCTTATTAAACCAATTAGATTAAATGATGTACATGGCACCCTTGGGTATAAAAAAAGCAGAGAAACCAGTTAATAAAGGGATAGAGTAGAGAGAGAATAATTTGTGGCAAGAATGGTTCACAGGCTGCCATTATTTAGAATTTGAAATAAATTGGATTCTTATTGTAAACAAAGTAGAGTGAGGCAGGGCAGGGCAATCTGCCCCCAACAGAAATCCTTTACCAAAGGAGATAGAGCAATGTTTCCCAAACATTTTCATCCTGCGGCTCCCTTGACCATTGGCGACCATTGGCCGTGGCTCCCCATTACATTCTGTTGATGCCTGCCAATTGCCATTCCACTGTTTTCTGAGAGGATTCTGTGGCACTCCGCAGCTCCCCTGGTTGGTTGCTGCGGCTCCCCTGGGAGCCGCGCCTCCCAGTTTGGGAACCACTGAGATAGAGTAACATGACAGCAGTCAAATTATGGTAGTAACAATGACATCATAATGAAGACAAAATGTTGGGATCTGTAGAAGTCACGAGAATTGCAGTCTTGTATGTATTTATCTGTATATATGTTATAATTAAGTTACATGGAACACATTTTGCAAACATAATTTCCACAAACATGAAAGGACTTTGCTTCAGCTATAATAATGCTGCTTTTGTATTCACTTCTGGTGATGATCTTCTTATGTATATACTTGAGGAAAGCAAATATCCTATAGTTAAATATGCAGAAAAAACCAACTGTAATATACTTAATAAAACATTAAAGTACCACCTTGGTAATAAGATCAATTTTAATTCACAATATTATGCAGCTCATAGGCAGATTGAAACTGTAATTCTGTAAACTCATTTTAAGATTGCAAAAGCCTTTAAAGCTTACATAAAAAAGAGAAGTGAATTATGTTAAACATTGGCCAAATACCTGTGTTTCCTGCTATGAGTGTAGTGCACCAAACAACATAATCACAGATTGATTGATATTGTGAGCATTGGGCAGGAAGATGGTAGCTAAGGCTTAGGCTTCAAATGCTGAGGGTGTCATGTCAAGTAACAAAGTGTGCAACCTGGACACCACAAATTGAGTATTTTGAAATACAACTTCAGAGCAACGCACTTTCAATATATGGGCCATGTGCTATCCACAGCCAAACTCCAGTACATGCAAAATTATAGGGAGAAATTCCCTTTCCTTCCTACACACCAACCAGCAGCAGCCACACAGTCCAGAACCTTCCAGGGACTCACACCAAGAACAAATGCCTGCTGTCATGCAAGATGTGCAGGTTGTGTTCAGCTCTGTTGGAGTTGCCCAGAGGTACAGTCTGGGAAGGTAGGAAGGGAAGGAGGAAAGGGGCAGAGTGACAGCAGCCAAGGAGCCTGCTTAGTATTTGTAAGGGCACAATTCTACCCATGAGAAAAGCACGTTTGTAAAGCATGTTTGCAATACCCCATGAGTAAGCAGCACCAGCAGGACGGCCTGCACCATCTCACTGGCGCTAGTGCAGGCCCCAACACGTGCTGGAGCAGTGCGGGGCCACCCGGAGCAGTGCGGGGGTGGGCAGATTGGTCCTGGGGGGAGAGGCAGCGGCAGCACATGCCGAATCCTGTCGCCCTTCCCGGGCCGTCTGTCCCTACATGGGTGTCTCAGACTTATGCCAGCTAAGTAGCTGGTGTGGATCCAAGGAGACTCGTTGGGGACACTGGGACTTTACCTGGGATAAGGGGATGTGTGCAAGAGCTTGTACTCAACATATTATTTGCCTAGAAACTGTACCTTTCTCTCTCACGGAGTGTTAAGACCTGTGAGATAGTAAGACACACAAGAACAAATTGTGAATATGCATTTCTGACTCACTGGGAGTGCATATGATTGGTCTGTGAGAGACATGCAGGACCGTGACACCGCTCTATAGTTCCAGCCCCACGCTTCACATGGGCAGCATTTGTCTAAAGAGGCAAATACTGTCCCCAGGGAGACAGCATCTTCCCATGAGATAGAATGCTGCAAGCTAACTTTGCTAGAGAAAGCTGGAGTGTGTGTTCTCTGTTTCCAGGGACAACCCCTTGAGACAGATGCATCTTTCTAGAGAGGTTGGCCTGGCAACCAGGCAATGATTGAGGGGAAGAGCAGGCTTGCGCAACTTCTCACCAAACTGAACACAGCTTATCAGCCATTTATGATTATCCATCAGGGATTTGATAGAACTCTTGTTCTGGGTGCCTGGCCAAGACTATAAAAACAGAAGGGTTCCCAATGGGCAGGGCAAAATACATGACTGGGTTGCAGTGATGTCACTAGGGGCGAGGGGTGGGAGACTGCCCCGGGTGACACCCTCAGGAGGGGTGACACCACTAGTGGCCAAAATTGTGAAAATTTTGTATTTAGGAATAATACCATCATGTTATACTGTATATTATTCAATGTGTAATGTCATGTAGAATGCAATGGAATAAGCCATTTTGAATTATCTGTATTCTATCAAAAGTTTAAATAAATAAAGTTAATGGGGGTAACACCATGAGTTACCGGACCAGGTGACACCAACCCTCGCAATACCACTGACCAGGAGTAATCTGGAGAAATACATAGTCCTGCCTGATGGACATCTTTTGTAGAACCCAGCTCAGTCCAACCTTGTTTCTCCTTATTCACCTTTGGGGTCAATCATGGGGATGACATGCTGAGCTCTTGCACCTGGTGCCGCAGACCCTAGTCATGCCTCTGCTCTTTCCCTCCCATCTCTTCTCAGTAAAAGCCAGCTCATGTTTTGGGTGGGTGTGTTTTCTTAAAAAAACCCTCAAGCTTTGAAAGCAAAAATAGCATGGGGCGGGGCGATGATGAGCTGATGGGTGATGCCCATTGTGGGGGTGATGTGATGAGTTCTCGCCCTGGGTGACACGAAACCTAGTGGCGCCTCTGACCAGTTATGCAGATCTGGACTAGAAGGACAAGAAAAGGCCGTCGTAGAACGTTAAAGACCTGGTTGGTTGTGAAAAGAAGAGAGAGAATTATTGAACGTAACTATAGGTGTGGAATGACCTTTGGATTTCTGTAGAACAAGGAAGCAGGAATCTTCTGTTTCAAGTACTATTTCTCACAGGCTAGAAGCCCAGTGCTTAATCTGTGCTTGCCCCACAATTACTCCAGTCTAGAGCATATTTAGGAGAAAAATTGGCACAGGCTGAAATCACCAGTATATGTGAGTTGTGGTTTCTGGATATGCACAGTTGCCCCTATTTAAAATGTATGTGTTGATATTATGGACAGCAAAAATTTTCAGCAGGCTAATAAGAAAGGTTCTCACACAGTTTGTAACTCTATATAAGCAATCCATTTATATCCTCAGGAATAAGAGCTGGTTTCCCCTGTTTTTATTAGCTGCAGTTGTTACTCCTAGCCATAAAAATCATCCAGGCCTTAAAAAAACAAAACAGAACAAAATCCAACCACAGGATTCTCCTCAGTGGTATGGAATCAATTACAGTGTCAAAAACCCGACCATTACAGGCCTGCTTTCATTTTACGTTCACTGCTCTTTAATCCGTGTGACGCCTTGTTCCTAATAATATGACCTAAAATAAATCAGAAGAAGCCTAATCTATTTTTAGTGTGTCCTGTGTAATTTTAATGTTTCTGCCATCCCATCTTCTTACATTTTTCCTTTTCACAGATAATTTGGTTTGTATTTAAACCTTTTTAGTGTGTAACTCTGTCCACTGGGATTCTTTGAATGTTTTCAAGGTCTATTATTTCTTCTTTAATGAAAGGAATCCAGAAATAGCCGCTGGACTCTAGAAGGTCCATGTCAAACTGCCTGTCATAGGATGTTTTGCAATATATTTGCCTTCAAAAATACACTCATACTCCATGTCTGACACTGCTGGGTCCTTGTTAATGGATCACAAAATGCAGAATGGGGCTTTATTTTCTCCTCACTATTTAGGCTGAAATTCTGTGCACATTTACCTGGGAGTAAATCCCACAACAAAATACTTCTGAGTAAACATGCATAGGACTGTGGTGTACATCTGCTCCTGCAACAGAACCAACTACTGTAGTTGTTTTGTTTAGCCAGCTTGGATCATTAACCATTCTTTTATCCACATCAAACAGCGTGCTTCAAAATACAGTTTTAAATTCAGTAGACCCATCCACCTCTCTTTCACATGACATGCATCACATTCTCAACATACAGCAGGCCTTCTTGGGGAGGCATATAGACCTGCTGGAGGAAGTGTATGCCCCTCAGTACAGTTTTCTGTGAATGCTGTACTTTAGCTGGTGAAAACGTGCCCCTTTCCAGACAGCTATGTTGTTTTCATGCCATTCCCTATCCGTTGGAGTGGACTGATAGAATCCTAACCATACGTTGTTCATGGACTTATTGATTCTTTGGGGTTCTGCTTTTGTAAGCATTAAATGCTCAGCTGAAAAGCACATTTGTCATATTTCAGTTGTACTCTTTAATGTACAAATACTAACTTCCATTCATCTGCCACACATATGTCCTTCCTTTACTCCAAACTGCAGCTTTGGAGTTTTAGGGTGTGCTTTTCCTTCATAAATACTGAATTTGCGCAAGTAGTATATCTGTACATCTGGTGCATTGGCTGCCCACCACCCACAATCAAAAGGAAGAGGAAACTTTGAGAATGGGATCATGAAGACGTTTGGTCCTGGGATTGGTCAGTAGATAGACTTGGCTTCTGCTGAAATAAATTAGCAGATAACGTTAGCAAAGCATCTCAATTAAAGGTGCGCGCAGATGCATACCCCGTATTTATCGGCGTATAATACTCACCGGCGTATAAGACGCACCTTCCTTTTGGCCCTGGGTTTCAAGAAAAAAACATTTAAAGCATTTTGGGCCACTTGGCCACTTACCCCTTGGCTGCTTAATTAGCTAATTTACATAAATTGCACAAAAATACCAGGATCTCTTTTAAAACACACAGCAATAAGACACATGAACAAAATGCACCAGAACGTAAATCCCAAGTAAAAAAAAAAAAACCCAGACTCAACTCTTTTCCCCCCAACCCACCCATGCACAGTTTCCAAAGTAAAAAACATAAAAGTACAAAAAAACCCAGACTCAACTCTTACCACCTTACCACCCCCAGACTCAACTCTTACCAACTCTTAAACAACAGAAATCCCAAATACAAAACCCCCAGACTCAACTCTTTTCCCCCACCCCACCTATGCAGTTTCCAAAGCCTCCCAACTAGGCCCAGTTCAGAAGCTTACCAAAGCTGCATTCATTCTGCATCCAAGACTAGGCCCTCTGCAGCTCAGCTGAACTGAACTGAGGAGCACAGCGCCCTCTGCTGGCTGCTGAGAAGCTCAACTCATGCACGTGCATAAATTAAACCCGACAAACAGCTGTAGATCGGATAGATTAGTCAGGGAAGAAAGCACAAGGGAGCTCTCAGGCTCCTGAAAAAAACCGGTAAGCCCAAAAATGCTTTAAAACGGGCGGGGGGGAGGAGGGATATTTTTAGTATTGGCGTATAAGACGCACCCTACTATTTTGGGTCACAAATTTAGACAAAAAAGTGCGTCTTATACGACAATAAATACGGTAATTCATTGTAGAAAAAAAGAAAAACTCTACTAATGTTTTCAATTCCAAATTGAATTTTCTTAATGAAGTTCAGGTAAAATTTTGCTGTCTGACCACAGGTATCAACTGGTTAAAGCCAAGCAAGCAGCGAAACGCCTAAATGGCAACACTTCTAGAAATTGCATTTTCCATTGTACAAAACT
Source organism: Plestiodon gilberti rubricaudatus (assembly GCA_026170595.1). Lineage (NCBI taxonomy): Eukaryota > Metazoa > Chordata > Lepidosauria > Squamata > Scincidae > Plestiodon > Plestiodon gilberti. Next base: position 117,741,433 of record JANXHW010000005.1, read on the forward strand.
GGCCTCTTTTCTCCTGCTCCTTGTTAGGTTCTTGTTAGGTAACCACTCACGACCCGTCTCCGCCAGTTTCTTACCTGCTCTGATATGAGCTAGGTTCGTCTGCAGCAGGCCTGTGGAGCCTCTGGCCTTTTCCACCATTGACTCCATCGCATGTGATGTCTGTGCAACATTTGCACCCTTGCAAGGTGACTTATGGTAATGGATCACTAGATCCACTGCTATAACTGGCTCATAGTATTAGGCCACTATTTGTGCCTGCTTATTTTTTTTCTCTCTCTTTCTCTTAATCAGGGCTGATATATGCTTTATTGCATGCTGGAGAAAGAAAGGCACATGTGTTAAAAAACACTCCTCAAAAGAAGGGGCAGAGCAGGGGAAAGCAAAAAGTTTCTGAAGTGGTGGCACATTAATGCAGGTGGAAGGAATATCCTTGCTCAAATTTGCAGGGTTTTTAAAGAGTCATATGAGCAATCCTGCAAGTTTGCAGAAGCAGAACATTTTAAAAGTTCAAAAACTTAGTTCTGGCATGGGAGGCAGGAATTGTGTCACATTCATGCAACCACATCCACACAGCACTAACAGTAGCAATTGATGTGCTAATTATGTGGGGAAAATCACATTCTCTCACCTAAAACATTTGCAGTTATTTGCATTTTTATCCAATCCTGCCTCCAAGGAGTTCAGGGCAGCATACAGGGCTGTCCCCATTTTGTCTTCACAAGAATTGCATGAGAGATGTTAGACCAGTGGTTCTCAATCTTTTTGTTCTCCAGAGCCCTTTACACTCGTAGGCAACATCTCAGGAAGCCCTGCCAGCGCATGTGCAGAGTCCTGGGGAGCCTCAGAGCGCTGGTGCATGCACAAAGTGATGCACCGCCAAGCAGATGGCAGCCACTTATGGTGTGCCCATGGAGCCCCTGAAGGTGTCTCAGGGAGTCCTAGGGCTCCTAGAGGCACATTTCGAGAAGCGCTGTGTAAGACTAAGATAGCAAATGTCTGAGTTTCATAGGTAACTGGGGATTTGAATCCTGGTCCAGCACTGTAACTGCTACACCACACTGGTTAAGAAAATGCACTATCCACACAGCAAAAATGCTGCTGAGGAAAGCAACAGATGAGTAGCCAGTATGAATTTATTGTGCTCAAGACTGATTGAATGGAAAGATTCCACTTTAGTTGTGGTGGTGTAAAAAGAGACACAACAGGCACTGTGTACAGTGCGAGGTGCATTTTCTTGGAATGTATGCAGCAGACCATGGCAGTGTGGCAGTCATTAAAGCATCTTTCAGCCCAATCTTATCCTTTTCTCCCCCCACTTATGCAGCCGCACCAAAAAGGCATGAGCTGTATCGGGGGGGGGGGAGAATCGGGAGGCTTGGGAGGGGAAAGGGGATTTGTTCCTCTTACCCTTCTGTAAGCCTCCCACTTGCCACTGGGTCTCCTTGGATCTGCACCAGATCCTTAGCTGGTGCATGTCCAAGGAGAAAAAAGGGGTGGGGAGCTTCCAAACAGAGGGAATAGGATCTGGCATGTGCCATTGCCGCCAGATCCACCTGCTCGCCACCCACCCCCGTTCTCCCTCCCTTGCTGCCCAGTTTTGCCCCCTCCCTTTCCACCCCCACCCCCTTCACTGACTTACCTTCGGTGGTGGCTATTCCAGGCCCCTCCGCTATGCATAATGACTCCGTGGCTTCTCCAGCAGTGGGATGGAAGCTTCTGTAAGATCATTTGCGATGGCCATAAAGCAAACCCGGCTACAGGAATGCTAGTTCCAGCAGTGGGGAGGAGGGGTAGGATTGGGCCATTTGTCATCTACATAGAATGGATCTAGACAAATGGCTAGGCTGATCAGACCTGTTTCTGTCATATACCTATTAATGATCCTTTAAAAGTATCTTATAGTAACTGTTGTGCAGCAGGTAGGACTGCATATTACAGAAGAGAAAGCTGCACGTCAGTCAGAACATCTGTAGAACATACATCAGCTATGAAGTAATTATATGCAATCTGTGGTTTGAATTTCCAGTTTGTTCATTCCCAAAATAGGTAGCTCATTGGCTTTCCTGTGGAAGGACTTCCTGTAGGTAGCTTAATCTAGGATCCCAGCTGCCTTTGATGTCCCAAAGTGGTTTGTGGTAAAAAGAAACTCCTGTCTCAGTTGGTAGAGCCTGCTGAGTCCCATGTCAAGGCACTCCTGCAGTCACCCCACAGTCCACGATGTAGAGCAGGTCTCCATCACTGTGCCACACAGGGCTAGCCCAAGACTTCCTGAGGTGGCATGTCAAATGCTGCCCCCCTTACCTGATGATGTGCCAGCCCTTGAGCCTCCCACTCTCCAGTGTTCTGGCTCAGCACTCTCCTCTTACATTTCCACTTCCTCCCTGTCCCCCTCTTCCTTTTTAGTTGATCCAGGGAGAGGAAGAAGGAGGAGCAGTGGAAGCAAGTTGGTAGGCAGAGATGGGCACCCTCCCACCAATTTGCTACCTGAGAGGACTGCTTCAATTGGCTTCATGGATGGGCCAGCTCTGGTGCCACAGAAAAATAAGTGAGGGAGACCCAGGGTCATCAATGGGGTGGTGGTGGTTTGCACCGCACCAGGTGACACCCCAGGGAGAGGTAACACCAAAATGAGTTTTGTTAACGTTTCTTACTGGTGGTAGCTTCATTTCTGGGTAAAGACATTAACTTGAGTGCTTTCTTCATGCTTTTTTTTTTTTCAAATTGGCTGGCTACCCTCTTTATAATAGCTTGGGAACTGGGACCTGAATGCAGATAGAAGAAAGTTTTTTTGCATCGACTGAATGAAAACATAGAAATGAATGCTGGCTGCATAATCTTGTGTATGGTGCGCTGTGGCCTAGATGCCATATTATTTATTTATTTATTTACAATATTTCTATCCCGCCTTTCTCCCCAAAGGGACCCAAGGCAGCTTACACAAAAATAAAATACAAAAACACAAAAAATACAAATTACTTTTTAAACAGCAAAAAAAGTTAATAAAAACATCTAAAAATTGATTAAAAAAATTACATTTAAAACAAGATCATAAAAACAGCAGCACCCCACCCGTACCAGCAAGATGTTAAAAAGGCAATATCATATCCCTATACATGTGCTATAAAATTTGATCTACCTACCTACTCTTCTCTATTTTCTCTTCAGGGACTTCAGGGACGCCTTGGGAAGGGAGCCAGGATAATTGCAGGATCAGATGGAAAACTAAATATTCAGATCAGCATAGCATCAGGTGTTTGGCAGAACATATTGATTGCTTAATTGTTTCATCCGATACTGTTTTCCATAGCAGTTTAGCTGAAACTGTATGTAACACATCTACCCTTAGTAAACAGGCAACTAATCCCTGACATGTGTGTGTATACAGATGCAAATCATTTATGCACCTGTTATCCTGCTACACTCAAGGGGCTGCTAGGGTTGGGCCCCCCCTCCAACAAGCTGCTGCCTGAGGTGATTGCTTCATTTAGCCTCATGGGTGGGTTGGTGACGGTCTCCATGTTGGTTGTCGCCTCTATATACTGAATCGTTCTTCCTGGGCCATTTCTGACAGTGTTTTGCATCCACATTATGCAGAACTGTAGAATGGTGAGGAATTCACAGTTGCAGCTTTTGCTTTCATGGAGATGCAGTGAAAAGGAAAACATTACTTGTTCAATTTCTCAATTTTATCTAGTGACAAAGACATAGGCAACACTTGTCAGAAATGGCAGGGACAACCTGAAAGAAGAATGAATGCAGTTTCCTGTAGTAACATGGCCACTAAACAGTTAAACCTTACAGTAGAACTTTTGTTATGGCATAGAGCTAGACTCCACCCTTAGACGTTTCTTGCTTGTTCATTTTAGTTGGTAACTTAGGGCACAATCCTGCGTAATATACACCAACTAAGGAGTCGCAAACGTGTCGTAAAACACGTTTGCGGCTCCTTTGGAGTAAGCTGCGTTGGTGTGGAGGCCGGCACTGCTTACTGCACCGCGGGACCGACTCCATGCCGGCCCGGGCTGGGAGGGTGCAGGGATATCGGTGGCGATATCCCAAACCCCATTGCAGCCCGGACCAGCCTTACACGGCCTTCCCGGACGCATGCCAGCTCCAGAGCTGACGTGCATCCAAGGAGGCCCATTGAGCCCTGTCCTGCTTACACTGGGGGAAGGGAACCAGGAGAACTGGATGCTTCCCCTGCCCCCTTAAGGGGCGTGGAAAGCATGGCAGCGGCAATCCCAGGGATCGCCATTGCCAAAAAAATGTTCAAAAAAGAGGGGTTGTACTTACCGGGGCCTTCAGAGGGTGTGGGGAGACCTGTGGACCCTCTGGCCTTCCCGAGCTTTAGATCATCGTTCTGCGGTGATTTACGACCACTTCCCATTTTTGCCAAAAACCGGGTTGTAAATTGCCGTGGAGCAGCGATCTAAAGCTCGGGGAGGCCCGCAGGCCTCCCTGCACCTTCCAGAGGCCCTGGTAAGTACAAAAACCTTTTTTTTGCACATTAGTGCATAGATTAGTGGGCTGGGGCATCTCCCTTATGAGGAAAGGCGTTTGGGGCTCTTCAGTCTAGAAAAAAGGCGGCTGAGGGGGGACATGATTGAGATGTATAAAATTATGCATGGGATGGAGAGAGTGGATAGAGAAAAGTTTTCCCTCTCACAGAACACTGGAACTAGGGGACATGCACTAAAATTGAGTGGAGGGAGTATTAAAACACACAAAAGAAAATATCACTGGTCTACAAAAAATAAATAAATTCCAGCCTGGACTTTTGCAGCTGTTTTAGACTAATTTCAGGGTGCTGATTCCAAATTTACTCCTATCACATCTCATTTTTATGCTATCGGCATACCCCATTTTAATTGATTTTACCCGAAATTAACTCTTTGTCACTTATGATTGCAAGCTGTTGCGAGTCAGTGACTGCTTTATGGTGCTGTATTTTTAGGATAGTGTGTTTATAATATCATTTTATGTAGATATCCACATTTATTTAATATTTTCCTTCTGCAGGGCGTGATCTAACAATGGCTACAACCGGGGTTCTCAACCTGTGGTACGGGTACCCCTAGGGGTACGCGGACCTCTTGCTGGGGATACGCCAAGCCCTGCCCCTTATCTGCCCCATCAGCAGCTAATTAAGTGTTAATTAACATGGATTTTAAATTGTAATTATTTTCGGAGCCCTTCTGTCTCTCTGATTTTGGTTTGGGGCTTATTTTTGTACTTTGGAAAATGTACTTTGGTGGGGTGGGGGAGGGAGGAGCTGATTTTGGGAAGTGTGACTTGGAGGAAAAAAAGAGATCCTTGCATATGTCTCTCTCTCTCTCTCTCTCTCACACACACACACACACACACACACAGAGTTAAATAAGACATTTTTCACATTTAAAATTGTTTTAGTACTTTTTTACTTAATGATTAATTACCTAATTAATTAATTGATTAATAATTAATTAGCAGTTAATTAGCAGGGGTACTTCAGAAAATTGGGCCGTGATAAGGGGGTACCCGGGCCTCCAAAGGTTGAGAACCCCTGGGCTAGAACCTCCGAAAGAAGGAAATGCAGTAATGACCCAGATATCTTCTGCTACATCTGTGTACTTTGCAGGATTAAAGGCGCAACATCAATACCTTTGTCAAGAAAGTTTATCTTGCCTACTTTAAAGTACATCAATGATATAATGAGCAATCTCAAAAACCTGATGTGATAGACAAAAACTGATGCCAGATTTGGAATCAGCGCCCCAAAATTACCTTAAAACCATTGGAATACCTTATGCCAGAAAAAGTGTGTTGACCAGTGTATTTCTTTACCCAGCGTGTAATTGGTTTGTGGAACTCCTTTCCACAGGATGTGGTGATGGCACCTGGCCTGGATGTCTTTAAAAGGGGATTGGTCAGATTTATGGAGGAAAAGTCCATCACAGCTTACAAGCAATGATGGGGATAAGCAACCTCCTGGTTGTAGGAATGACAACTTGCCAGAGATACAAGGGTGTGCTTTGCATTTAATCACACATTAGTCTTGTTGGCAAGTATAGAGCTTCATTGAAAAGATCCCAAGGGCTATTTTGTCCAACTGCAGGTTGCATGTCTTTTCAAGTTGTTTTAACCTGTAGCAGAGAGGATTATTCATGAGTTTTAGACACCAATCGTAAATGCTCTTATTTGGGAGCAAACCCCATTAAAACTGTGTAACAAGTGAGCAAACATACATCGGAGCAGTGTGCACATCACATAAAGAGCTTTAATCCTTCTATCTCTAGCACTTGAGTAAGTATTTATTATTTTAACCTGAAAGGTTTATTTTGATATCTCCCTCCTTTTTCTGTGCAGGATATGGAAGTTGGGGTGAACTCGCTAAAGCTCTGAGAAACCAGGAGAAACCTATAGTGGACCCAAGCCTTCAGTTTTATCTGCCTCAGAAGCCAGAACATCAGGTAAACCTTTTTGCTAAATATTCTGATAAAAACATTCTTCTCAGGAATTAACATATTAAAGAAATTCAGTGCTTAGGTACAGCAATAGAAATAGGGCTTTTCAATTTCCATCTGAGTTAACAATGCACACTATGTACACTTACTTATCACGGAGATAAGATTTGGGTCCTAAATTGCTATGCAAACCATAGTTTAAAATATGAGATTTTAAAGCTGTATTGCTTAGGCCCAACATACCACTTTTTCTGGGTCCCATTACAATACCTGAGAGACACCCTTAATGATACTGGCTCTGGTTCAGTTTCAGACACTAAGGGCACTAAACATGTGGCTGCCCATCCCCATCCCAGTTATTCAGCGCAATCCTGCCTAAGGATCTGGCCGGCGACCCAGGACCGCCAGCCGGATCCTGTTTCCCGGCGGCACGTTTGTCGCCGGGGTGGAGGTCTCCTCAGGGAAGGGGACACTCGTCCCCTTCCCCAAGTGTAAACCAGGGCATTCCCTACCGGCCTCCTCGGATTTCCGCCAGCAAAATTGCTGGCAGAAGTAAGAGGAGGCCGTGTAACAGCCTAGGCAGCTGGCGGGGGCCGGGATATGGCTGAAGCCATCCCCTGCCCCCTCTCAGGCCAGCTGGGCCAATGGGCCCACTCCCTGGCCTAGTGAACCCCCCCCCACCTGCTGGATCCTGACTTACCTGGTCCAGCGGCCAACGGGGTGCTCCGGTGCCAGAACAAGGGAGGCCAGCCTCTGCGCCAGCCTTCTTTGCTCGAGAGTTGTCACGAACGTGCTTTGCGGCATGTTCGTGACGTCCCCCGGCGATGGAATGCTCGTTCCGTCGCCTGGGGGTTCGTCTGGATTGCGCTCATAGTAGGATAGGAACTCATTGCCATTGCAGACTTGCCAACATCCCAGCTTGAGCACTTTCAGAAGTATTGTAAGGTGTGACTGTTTGGGCTGGATTTTGAGGTTCGTGATTGAATCTGAAAATATAAGGTAATTTCAGTAAATTTTAATTTAATATTATTAAGACTATTTATGTACCGCTTTTCAACAAAAAAGTTCACATAGCAATTTACAGAGAAAATCAATTAACTAAATGGAATTCCCTCCCCCTGAAATTAAGAATGGCTCTCTCACTGGAGACCTTTCGGTGGGGCCTTTTTATTTAGGATGGCTTTTGATCGTTGACGTAATGGGCTGGCGTTTTTAATGAATCACAATATTAATAAGTTTATGTGGTCCATTGGGTTCTGTGTTGTTTTACTGTTTTAAGATTTTATGTTTTTAATGTTTTTAAATTTATATCTGTATTGCTTTTAATGTTGTAAGCTGCCTTGGTTGCCCTGACTGTGGGCGAAAGACGGGGTAGAAATTCTATAAATAAATAAATAAATGGCTCCCTGTTCCAAAAGGGCTCATAATCTAAGAAGATGCTAAAGAAATGCTAGGACAGTGGTGGCCAACCTTTTTATGACATGTGCCACTTTTAGTTTTTTTGTATCTTGGGCGTGCCACAAAAATAAATAAATAAAGTAAATAAATAAATAATAAATAACCATGTTTTTATTTTATTAAATAACCATGTTTAAATAAAAACAGAATCACCTTCAGTTACCGGTACTTAAGGTTTATTATTATATCATTCTTAGAGCACGTAACAATGAACCATAAATATCGGTATCTCACAATGGGCGCAATCCTATCCTGCTTACGCCACCGTTGTAACCAGCAGCGCAGCAAGAATGGGAGGCCCCAGAACGGAAAGGGGATTCAAATCCTCTCCAAAAGGAGAACTCAAACACTCCGTTGCACCTGGCACAGAGAAAACCCACTTCTAAAACCAGAAGGTTGCTTATGGCTTGTAACCTGTGATGGTCTTTTCCTCCATGAATCTGTCCAAACCCCTTTTAAAGGCATCTAGGCCAGGTGCCATCACCGCATCCTGTGGCAAGGAGTTCCACAGATGAATTACACGCTGGGTATAAGAACATAAGACAAACAGATAGACAAGGCACTCTCCCCCAAATCCCCTCCCTCTTCTCTCTCCAGGCCCATTCAAAGGTCCTGGGATTTTCCTTCTAGGTATGCTAAGGGCTTGGCTGTGCAAGATCTGCCAAAGTCTCTCTGTACATGTACCACAGGCGTAGCTCCCTGGTTTGAATTTCACCTCTGCCATCCCCTCTCAGACTCTGTCTTCCCCATCTGCAAAATGGGGATAATACTTCTCGCTTAACTTTGTTGTGTTGTAACCCTTACCATATGAAGCACTTTGAACAACGGAAAACGATATACACATGCTAAGTATTATTAAATCACTTCTCCCCCCCCAAAAAAAAAGATTTCAAAGCAGCTTACAACCATTAAAAAGAACACACAGTATTTATTGTTTTATATTTCCCCCTGTACACCCAGAAGACAGACACAGGGTAAAGACTCACTTTCCCAAAAGTATGGGGAATCACTACAAAGCTTCCCATATCTCCTGGACTGACTTAATTTAAGATTTTTTCCCCCATGGTGTGGGATAGAGCCAGTCAATATTCAGCACTTTTAAGCTCACTGGTGGTCCCAGTGGGAGAGATTTTGGCAACTTAATCCTTCCATTGAATTTAACAGGGGCTGAGAAGTGCTGAGCATTGGATGAATTGTACTATGATTTTTTTCTTTTCTAATATTAAAGCAAAACACACCAAAAAAGCTGATTTTTGCCCAAGGTGCTGTAACAGGTCTCTCTCTCTCTCTCTCTCTCTCTCTCTCTCTCTCTCTCAGGGAGGAGAGAAGGAAGGATAAGGGTGCCCATCACCCAGACAAGGGAAGGGAGGCATGAGAGAGAGGGAGGGAGAGTTTACCAACCAAGAGTGGTTGTAAGATGGCTGTGGAATACAATTTGTCTCTTTAATCCTCATGTGCTTCTGTAGTTTGCTCTCTCTCTCTCTCTCTCTCTCTCTCACACACACACACACACACACACACACACTCACTCACTCACTCACTCACTCTCCTCATGTGCTTCTGTAGTTTGCCCCCCCCCTCTCTCTTTTCTGTGGCCACCCCTGACCTAGATATACAATACAGGTTACCACCATTTCTTGTTTGGCAGTATCCTTCAGGGAACTAGAACCTACCAGTATTTGTTGTCGGCTGCACTGTTTGGTGGCTTTTGTGAGCGAGTGTGGGCACACATACACATGATAATTTTAAAAGCACTCCAACCAGCGTATGCAAAAAAGTGCTTCCGTAAAATATCACAGGGCAGGGGGAACCTGGCACCGCCAATAAATTCTGCCCCTTCTCCCTCCCTAATTCCAAACTAAACTGCTCAGGACGCTCCCAAATCTTGCCATTTTCACCGTCCCCGTCCCTCCTGCGAGGAGGGGTGATTGATTCTCCACTTTTCCATTGTTCTAGCGGCCACACACGCGCTCCCCTCCTGCCGCTCACCTCGGGCCTTGGCGCTGCCGCCTCCGAGGCTCCCCCCGGCCCGCATGTCTCGGAAATGAGCTGGTCAAAGAGAAGGTGGAGCTCGGTGCGACGGCCGCTGTCACCCTCCGGAGCCTGGCTGGCATCAGGCCCGAGCCGTAGAGCGCTGAGCCGAGCCAGGTAACGTAAAAAAGCCCCCGACTCCAGCCCTGCCGTCGCTGCTGAAGCCGCGTCTCCTGCTACCGCCGAGGCCTCAGCCGCCATTTCCCCAGGACGGCTACAAGTCGCCATGACAACGGCCGCGTGATCCGCGTGCCACCCGACGGACCTTCCCGTGCCACTCTGTGGCACGCGTGCCGCAGGTTGGCCACCTCTGTGCTAGGAAATAGCCACTAGAAAAGGTGCTGTGCTGGAGTGAAGAGGGACAGCTACTCTCCTCCTGCTAAATATAAGAGGAGCACCACTTGAAAAAGTGCCTCTTTGCCCTGTTAGCAAGGCAATTTGATGAACTGTAATTGTTTTACTGGGGAGTTTTGGGTGTGTGTGTTTTGCTTTTGCAACATGCCCCAAGTCTTAGAGGGAGGCTGTAAATAAAAAATGAATAATTTTATTTTTTGTTTTTTTCTCTCTCTTCCTGCCCCGTTGCTGCCTTAAAAAGTAGTAAACAGAGAAGACTGAGAACTTGGGTTAACTAGGTGGACCATGTGACTCCTCTCAGTACTGTATTTTCCTAAAAGACAGAAAAAATGTCATCTTCTAATCTACCCCTTCTTTCACCCATTTTACTAGGATTAGGTTTCCTAGTGGTGGGCTTCTTATTGCTGCAGTCAGTGGCGTCGCTCCCGTGAGGCGACGGGAGCGGGCCGCTACGAGGTGACGCGCGCAAAGGGGTGATGCGCGCAAAGGGGTGACGCGTGCACCCCCCGCGCGTGTCACCTCCGTGACGCGTGCCACCTCCGTCGCCCTCCGGCCTGGCCGGCGCTCCAGGGCCTTCTGAAGACCCACTGCGTCAATACTGATATTTTACTGTTTTCGCGCATGCGCAGACACGAAACAGTAAAAGTTCGCGTATTGACGCAGCGGGCCTTCTTTCAGAAGGCCCTGGAGCTCCGGCCGGGCTGGACGCTCCGAGGCCGGCTCCCGGGCCGGCCTCGGAGCGTCCGGAGGGCGACGCGAAGGGGCAGGGGGGCACCCGGGGCAGGGTGCAGCCAGGTCGCCCCCCCAAAAAATCGTGACATGGCCTACGGCCGCGCCGAACGTTATATAGGGGGGGAACTCGGGGACGTCACTAGGGTGACGCGCGCCACCCCATCTTGGGGTGACGCGCGTCCTAGTGACGCCAGTGGCTGCAGTTATGCCCTGCTGACTTTGATAGGTCTTGCAAGTGCACTTGTGTGTGTGTGTGTGTGTGTGTGTGTGTGTGTGTGTGTGCTTACACACACACTTGCTTTTGTTTTTGTGGTTCCAAAAGCCTATGAATCACCTTATGCATTTTTGGTCACCTTACTCCTTTCAGAACCCCATACACCGAAGAGACAGCAGCAATAAGACAAATTCCACAACGCTGGACGACTCTGCCCCCTGGAGGCCTGAGGTTAATATTCAGTGAAATACCTTGCCGATAGAAGGTTATAATTTCGGACCTCTTCAGGAACATGAGACTTAAGCTATATAGAGTGAAGGGTCCTAGTAGCTAATTTAGCTGCTACTTCCTTTAGCGGGATGGTGATATTTTAGTTAATTTGAAAGAAAGCTTTACTGGCCAAATGGTCTTTGTTTTCTTGAGAGGCTTAAAGAGGCTTAAATAATTTCAGCCTTTGTTCTTGATTTGTCAAACTTGTAATGATGAAGTCTGACTGAGTAGCCTTGACTAATGCAACTGAAATTGGCATTTGGTTTTTTCCCCTTACAACATTGGGGGGGACCAGCTAGCCCATATTGCCACTGGTGTTTGCTAGATTTTTCCAGCAAGGTCATTTGCTAAGAAGACCAGCAGGCAATAAATTGATTTCTGTTCTCTTTCCAGGTTGCTTTTAGCTTCCCCAGGATAATATACTGTTCAAATTTGTAGTGATTTATGGATTAATTTAAGCATGATAAAATTAATTACATGGAGATATACAATGCCATTCTTGTGCTTTAGGCATCTGCCGAAGTATTTTATTGCACTGTGGATCTTTTGGCTAATAAAGGGGCTGGGAAGGGAATGGAGGATTGCTTTATCCACACATATAATGAAGGTAGGTTTTTGTTTGAACAGAAGTTGTGTGTTCCTGGCAAACTGGAATGATAAAAAGAGATTTCCACATGGTTTGCAACACAAAGTATCTTAGACTGAACAGGCTTATTAGCACGATCACACCCACCCACACCCACACACACACACACACACACCCAGTAGTGTTTAAGATTGGGAAATTAGTATGTGGGAGTGACCTTGACATGTAACACACAGAATGAAAATATCTTTGCAAGGGGGAAGAGAGGAGACAGAGGGAATTGGTTCTGAAGGAACCTTCTCTTCAGGCTCTTGTATAGCCCTGTTCTTAATTGCATATCCATGCATTCACTCAGTGCATGGAAGGGGAGTGGGTTTTTGCCCCTTGACTCTGCCCTCTGATCTCCATGTGTCTGTTGGCCCCTGCCCTTGACATCTGCAAGCTCAAGGGAAGCTAAGAATGGAACTCTGCTTATGCACAGGCTCTTCCATGCAATTGAGAATCTGGGGTGATCAGGATTCCCAATCACATGTAGAAAGGTTGCCCTATTCTCACATTCCACTGAACAGATGGATATTGGGAAGTGAAACCAGGGAGCACAATCCCATCCCCAGGGTTAGGCGAACATTATTTTATTTATCTGCCTTGTCCCTTAAACAATTTTGTTATCCAAAGTATCCTTAATGGGAGCATTGCCATTGGTTTTAATAGATGTGCATCAATAACATAAATCAAAAACTGACCTGAAATATTCTTTCAATAAATTCTGGGCATCATCTGCAGATGCAGCATCATTTCTGAGGGTTCTGAAAGGGACCCGTCATCTCCTCACATGCGAAAGAAATTGAGCTCTCCATTCAGGGTTTGGTTCAAGGAAATATGCACATTGAGGGAGCTGCAGGCACATGTGGTTAAAACTGTAACAGCTTTAGCATGTTCTTCAGTGCTGTCCTGAACTGGAATTTGAATGTTAAGTGTCTCTTCCACCCCCTTCCTCCAGCAGCACTCTGGACAGTGCTGGAAGGTGCATTCTTTGCTTGTTGGAACATGTAGTAGTGCATGCATGGGCCACAGACATGAGAGGGGCTGTAGCTCAAAGGTAGAGCACATTCTTTGCATTCCAAAGGTCCCAGGTTCTATCTCCAGCTGGAGTAGAGAAAAATTCTTGGAGAGCTACTGCTAGCCAGCACCAACATTAATGAGCTAGGTGGACCAAGGGTCTGACTTGGTATGTGACAGCTTTCTATGTCCCTTGGGTACCTCTGCCTCCTCTTTACCTCCACATGTTTATTGCTGTACCTGACTGAGAACAGATTGTTGTTGCTAACATTACTTAGTATATTTTCAAAAGTTCATAATTTTGCATTGAATCTGTAGGCATGACATAGAGTCATTGGACAATATCTGAGTGTGCAATGGGAAAACAGAAGTCTCATAAATGTAGCTCAAAAAATTCTAAATAGTATCACAATATCTTCTTTCTTCTCTGGTTCAAATCTCCTTTTTGTCTAGTTTATCTTCACCAGCATTTGCACATTCTTCAGATTGTGTGGAGCTGATTTGACCCAGAGATACGAGCTGCTAAACAATAAAAAATGGAGCAAAGCTTTTCTTCTCTATTTATTCCTAGCAATTATGGATTTGAAAGGCCCTTCCCCCAAAAGTTGAGTGCTGCTTCTGATTTTAAATTTTTCTGTTTGTGTTCTGCAAAGACATGGCTATAAAATGCCTTCTCACATTGTACGTGGGCATGGTAAAGCAATCTTGCTGAGCTAAGCACATCCAGCTATAGGCAGTGCCTGGATGAGAGAGCCTTTGAGAATCCTTTGTGCACTGCCTTGAGTTCCCTGGAGGAAGGGCATAGGTCATAAATGTGATAAACTTCACATGGTGGGAATGTTTACATATACCTCGGTTGGAAGAGAAAGTCCCCAGAGCTTTTTCATGCATGCATCTCAAACTTATTCCAAGTGATTTCCAGATCACTTCCTTGTATGCATTTTCAAAATGTAGAGAAATGTCCTTGAAGACCTTTTTCCCCAGGTTCTCTGTTTTTCCCATGGCATAATGTTTCAGCAACATTTTATCTGTGTCATTTATCTTTTCCTTTTCCTTAGTTCTTTCTTTCCAGAAACACTTGTAGGAGAAGAAAATATTTGTTAGGTGGCAAGAGATGACTAATTTGCAGGCTGGGTGAGATTAGGAATTTGCACTCTCCTTGTGCAAATCTACCTCTCCCTATAAAGTTTACTCAGAAGTGGCTGAGTAAAGATAACCTAAAATTCCCTCTTGATCTATGTCTCTGTACATCTAGTAATTCAAATTCACCAGCACTCCTGATATGGGGTGTGAAGCCAGTTGTGTATATAACTATCAGTATACAGTAGTACCTCCAATAAACCTCCATCTTTTAGTGCTGTTTTTGTTACAGTGCTTCTCATCTCAGATTGATTGACAGCCATTGTAGCCAATAGAGCAGTGCATTCTGGGTAGAGCAGGGCCAATCTGCTCCCATTTCCTTCAATGGTGTATCCTGATGCTCTGTTTCATGAAGTGCTTGGCTGTGGAGGAACAGATCCCCTATGTTGATGGAGGTATTACTGTACCTGCAGGCCAATGAGTGAGGTGAGTAAGCTTTAAATGGACCGCTCCCCAAGAATAAGCTAGAGTGGACAGATCCCAGACCCAGATGGAACACTGGACCCTTAGACAGAACTGTTCAACAGCTTACAGGAAAAACAGGGCATGTCTATCCAAAGTTCTCCAGCTAATGGTGGAGTGGAATTTGGCACAATATCTAGAATCCCTGATTTTAGCCCCACATCTACTGCAAACTCATACTGTGATGCACTGGTGTCACTGCAACAGCCATAAAGTGACGCCAGTGCTGTGATGTTTAGAAAGTTTCTTAGGGCTGTTTCTCACATTACACAGCAACAAACTGATTACAAACCATTTGCCAGCAACAACACGCAGTAGGGAGCTACAGCCAATCTGGGTTCTCTGGTAAGCATAGAAATATTTTCAAATATTTCTTGTTTGTCACATTCACACTTGACATTTTTAAATGTCCTTCAAAAAATCTGAGGTGTATACCGAAAAGAAATGTAATGTGTGAAGTGGCCACAGGATTCAGTTGACCTGAGTTCAGTCCGTCTTCACTTATTGGTTGTCCAATGAAGTTGCAATATGCCTCCTTTTAAAGAAGTGCTGAATGCTTGAAGCCCCAGTTGGAATAAAGGAAATAGCCCAGTCCTGCCTAAATCCTCCCCCCCCAGATGCAACCACGCCACCAGTGTGCCCCCTGACCCAGTCTCTGCCCTGTTCCTCCCCCTCTCTACCCCATTCCACTCACCTCTGCCTCCCCCTGTACTGACTTACTGGCGCCGGGGGTTGTTACGAGGCTGCTGGTGCGCAAAATGTGTCGCCTTTTGCAACAGCCATAAAGGACCTTGCGTTGCCGGAACACTACTTCCAGGAGTGCAAGGCCCGAATAGGATTGGGGCCGAAGTTTCTTACATAGGACCTAAAATTATTCAGATGACAGTTCTTATTGGACAAAGTAAGAATAGAATCAAGTTTCAGGTTACATAAAGCTCTTGTTCTAAGAAGTCTGTCCTAGTGTACCCTCAACTCACTGTAGAATATATCCTGTTGAACCCCGTGGCCAGAGTGTCAATATTCGCGCCAGAGTGATCTGCCAGTTAAAAATACCACAGTATTTCTTTTAATATTGTGTTGAAGGAAATCAGAGCTACAGCCCAAGAGGTTTCTGTGCTGCTTCTTAAGGGAAGTGGGAAAACAGAAGGGATAGAATTTCAAGATCCAAACAGCTGCTTTGTAAGTGCCTCTTGGGGACATAAGGTTAACACGCCACTCTGTTTACACACAGCACAGGTATGTTGTCTGATAACATTTCTGAAGCTGTTCAGAAAGGACAAGCTCAGAACACTTCCATTGCTTTCTAAAACTAAATATGGTTTTCTTCTGAATAGATTCTTACAGTCAGGATGTGTTACTTTGGGTTCAGCAAAGTAGAGATGCTTTTAGGGTTCAGCAAAGGAGATGCTTTTCCATTATCCTCTAATAAGGACACAAGAGGTCCTCTTGAGGCAGACATACCTATATCGAATCTGTCATTGTATAGCATTAACTATGTTCTCTTATAGGTGTTTTTAATTCACTGTGAGTCAGAGTGACCTGCATCAGAAGCTTAAGACCAAAGCACAGTGGATCTGTTTACATACAACTTCCATAAGCACTTTACTCCATCCATATCAGTCAGCAGTGCTGATCCACGACTGAGTGATATAGGATATAAAAAAAGAATCTGCAACAACTTGCACTTTTCTTGTCTTTCATTAGCACTGCATGTATATATGTATGCATGTGTGTGTATGTGCTATTTATTTATATTCCACTTTTCAGTCAAGATTGGCACCCAAAGTGGTTTACATTTATAACTAAAATGCAAACAAAAAGGAGTTCTTGCACTTCGATGTGCATGTATGGATGATTGCTGTATACATCTCTAGTATGAAAATAGGTTATTTTCACTCTCATCCCAGCTCATGATTGTGAAAGGACTTCATAGCATGTTGATGCCTAATCCATATCCCTAATCCTATTTGTAGCTCGAGTTTTGCATGCGTGTGTTTGTGAAAGCTTTGTTGTTTTATCTGAGTAAAGTAAACACTTGCATTTACAGTCATGCTTTCCAGCTCAGCATTTATATCAAATTTTTGGAAATGGTTAAAAGACAGACAATTGAATGTCAGCATTGTCAACCACCTATTATTATATAGCAGCTTTGGGCACTAGATCAGCTCTTGCTAATGAGATATTCATGATAAACATATATTTCACTTTACCATTTACTTTGTCTGCCATGTTATTGCTCCGTTTCTCTTTGGCTGGCGTGCCTGTGAGTCAAAGGCAGCTTTGCTAATCAAAATGCTTGTATTTCTGCCCTGAGGGAGGCTCAAATAAATACCTTTCTCCTCCTCGTTTCAAGTGTTTCACTGTGACACAGTCTGAGAGCACCAGTTTATAACCATGGCAGATTAAGTGTTCTCCGGAAATGCCCTTTGCAAGTCTCTCTCTTGCCATATGTGGCTCCTGCCACTGAGATGTAAAGTGATGGTTAGAATGACCAGTGATGGAAATGTCTTGTTGTATTTGCAGTTCCAGGGCCAAGTCAATCTTCATGTTTTTGAGGACTGGTGTGGTAGTTCTATTGAACAACTGAGGAGGAACCTCCACTTCCCACTATATCCCCATGTAAGTGTATTATTATGGCCTATGTTGTCTTCTCTAAGCCTAGGGGTAGTCAGCTAATGGAGGGTGAAAAAATCCTGGAGAGCCAGGATGGTGTAGTGGTTTGGGAGTTGGACTTAGACCTGGAAGATTCAGGTTCAAATCCCCGCTCAGCCACAAAGCTTCCTGGGTGATCCTGGGCCAGTCACTATCTCTCAGCCTCACCTACCTCACAGGGTTGTTGTGAGGACAAAAGGGGGAGGAACCATGTACACCACCTTGAGCTCCTTGGAGGAAGGGTGGTTTAAAAATGTGAAAAATAATAAAATAAAAATAATAAAATAGAAACAATAATAATAATAAAAAATAGCACTTCTTTGTTAGCCACTAAAGGCCCATTTTCAAAACCCATTGTGAAGCCCCTGAAACTTATCTCTAGAATATTGCCAGAGAAAGACACACGTGCAAAATGTGATTTAAACTTAAGATGGCTAAGAGGTTTTTGGCTTTTGAGACTACAAAAAGCTTAAGTACAGTTTTGGTATAGTTGCTTTAGGGCGCAATTCTGTGTAAGGATCCGGCCGGTGGCCCAGGGCCTCCCGCTGGATCCTGTGCCTGAGACTGCCCGCCATGCGCCGGGCTGGAGGTCTACTTGGGGAAGGGGACGCTGATCCCCTTCCCCGGGTGTAAACTGAAGCCAGCCCGATGGGCCTCCTCGGATTTCCGCCAGTTAAATAGCTGGCGGAAGTCAGAGGAGGCCGTCCTAGCTGCCCAGCGGGGGACGGGGATATAGCAGGTGCCATCCCCCGCCCCCTCCCAGGCTGGCTAGGCCAATGGCAACTCTCCCTCACCCACTGGACCGCCCATGCGGCAACCGGGGGAGCGCTTGCCTTCCTCCAGCAGCCGCATCCTCGATCTGGCGTCGGAGTGAGGTAGGCCGCCCTTGCACTGGCCTCCTTACTCCCAAGTAGTCACAAACGTGCTTTACGGCACGTTTGTGACACTTTAGAACGGCGGAGTGCACACTCTGCCGTTGTAAAATTACCCAGGATTGCGCTGTTAGAAACTGATGCTACTTTAGGACTAGCATGGCCTGCCTTCGCATGCTTGCTTCCCAATCCCAACTGATCAGTTTGTATATTAGACAATTTTTTGAAGACAAGTTTTTCCAACTTGTTTTTCATGCTGCTGTTTTATTTTTGTTCTCTTTTGTGCTGACTTTTATTTTTTGTGTGGTTTCTTTCATATTGTGTTTCATCTGTTTTTATTGTAAGCCGCTTTGGGCACCACTGTATTATGGAAAGTTGGGATAGAAGTATCCGTAATAAATGCATTTTAATCATATGCAGATTCATTTATTTAACAGTTTTTATGCAGCCTTATAGTCTTTAAATAAGTGTTCAGTCAATTGACTGAAGGATTGAATCAGTGAAAGCTCATTTGATTCTTTGACTACAATTTCTTTAATTGGGTGACTGCCCTACTTATTACTAGAAGGGTCCTTTGTTTCCTGTACTCAGGAAGGAAGCAATAAGCCAGTAAAGCCTGCTTCCAGAACTTCCTATCACTCAGGGATAGTATGAATAGTACAGGGAGTATGAAACAATGCATTCTCCCCCACCAACTCTGTTCTTAATACAGTGTTCTGTTCTTCCCTTCTTACTATGGTTCCCCACAGCCGTCCTCTCTTTTTTTCCCCCCAGATGCACTATTTCCTCCTTTCTTTCTTTTCTCCATTTAATGCTTGTATTTTTTTCACTTTCAGACCCGGACCACTTTGAAGAAACTGGCAGCATCTCCCAAATGGATGAACTATGGATTGCGCATATTTGGCTACCTGCATCCATTCAGTGATGGTGAGAAGAGGCTGAAACAAATTAAATTCAGGTTGCAGGAATTCAGGTTCCTGCAAAAAAGAAAAAAGAAAAAAAATGTCTCTTGTAGTAAAACTTGATCTCTCTCTCTCGCTCTCTCTCTCATTTTTAAATTTTTCATACAAGTTTGTTCAGCCCCTTTTGTATATTTGAAAACAAAATTATGGAGACTGAAACCCAAGTGACATTCCTTTACAAATGTGCTTTCCCCATTGCTTAAAATATTGCTTTAACCCCTACCCTTTAGTAGGCTTCTCAGCACCCTCATAAAAGTACACTCCCCATGATTTTTTGGGGTGGGGAACCATCACCATTAAACTAGTTTAGGTGTAAATGTAATCAGTGTAATCAGTGTAAACGTGACCTAAGATTAAACAAAGTCAACTGCACAGTGCAGTTTAATTCCCTACGGGACACTTGACAGGTGGCTTCCAGCCATAACAAAGATACGGCACTTGGACTTTACAGAATATCGCCTTGTGCTCTTGGTTGTTTACTACACTTCCAAATTGGGGGTTCGGGAATCTCTTGTGATTCGGGAATCTCACCCACCTTCTGAGGAGCGGCTTGACCTCGCCAATCGCAGGAATAGATGGCAGTGCTCTCTTTTTGATAGAACTTGCCAATATTGATCCCAGGCATCTTTCTGTAGGTGAATTTCAATTTGCCATTGCTGCTGATGACAATGCAGAGTTCTGGCTGAGTCCAAATGCAAACATCTCAGGCCTCCAGCTGCTGGCCAATGTAGGCAAGGTACAGTATCTACTCTCTGATTTCTTCATTTACTGCCATCCTGTACCCTGGACAGAAACAGGGAAATCCATTTGATGTGTCTTACAAAGCTGTCAAGCATCATCTGTGGCAAAATAGGATATACCAGTAATGCTACCTATTCAGTAGCTGTTCATATATGCTATTTTAACTATTTAGGAAATTCCCACTATAATGAAATTTGTGAATGGTATCCCAGAATGCACCAGGACCTTGAGAGAGACCAGATGCCTTAGGTGACTGATAATGGAAAGTACAGTGAAAATGTGGTAGAACAGTTGCATAGATTTGAACATGTCCATTGTCCATAGTGGCCACATGTAGATATTTTGGGGATATATATGTCACAGTGCATTGTGTTGTGTATACAATGCTATTACCCCATACAAATCCCGTAGTTCATCTGTTCCCTCAAGGACAACTCATCCTAGACTGTAACTGTATCCAGAGTGAATTTCAGGAGAAGAAATAGTTGGCATCTGGTGGGGCCACTGTGAGATAACAGGAAGCTGGACTAGATGGGCTCTTGGCCTGATCCCGCAGGGCTCTTCTTATGTTTGTATGCATTTGACATTGCTTGTTCTCAAGCAACCTGCTTCATTCTTTAGCACAGCAAGGACCATCTGTCAGTCCATGGTCTTTCACATAATTTTGTTCAGCCCCCTTAACCTCACAAGGGGGGACAATGTGAGAGCTGAAATGTTTTTCATCCTCAATTCCAAACACTCATATGAACCACAAAACAAGGCGAAGGGGGTGAGGAGGAGAAGGCACTTCCACCCTCACTGTAACTGATCAGAAGCAGCAGCCAAGGCACTGCTGTTTACATGTCTTCTTCCCCTCTGTTCTAGTCTGATGGGACATCAAAAACTAGCACTATAACAGGGTGCAAGCCTAGCAATAGTGTAATAATTGAATATCTGATTGCACCCCTCCCCCCAATGTTAGGAAGCTGACCAATCCTCCTTCTAATGTCCACAGTTTGGCTGTAATAACTGGATGCTGTTCTATCCTAAGGTGCAGGAATGACTAAAAAATAGCAATCAACAGGTTTTGCTTTTTATCTAGTCAGTGAGCATTTGAATTTTTTAACATGGGGTTGGGCTCGCAGCTGCTCAGCAAGCAAAAGTAAAAAAGGAGACAAACACAGGGGCGTCGCCTGATATGGGGCGGTGGTGCGGTGGGCCCCAGGGTGTAAGGGCGGAAGAGCTCCTGGGGGGGCGCTAGGCTCCTTAAGTTTCGTGAGGGTTTTTTTTTTGTCTTTTTCAAGTTTTTTCAAGCTTTTTACGGGGTTTTTTTTAGCGCTAGCGGGGCTTGTAAACGTTAGTGTATGCTTTGCTGCAACTTACCTTGTGTATAGGACCCTCCCGCGACGATCTCTTCCGGGGCGCAGATCGTTCCTCTGCTCCGGGCGCGAACTCTGTAAAGCGCCCAGCAGCGCTTTACAGAGTTCACGCATGCGCAGAGCGATGATGTTTCCAATCGACGTTCTGCGCATCCGTTAACTCTGCAAAGCGCTGCTGGGCGCTTTACAGAGTTCGCGCCAGGGGCGGCAGCGCAGAGGAGCGATCTGCGCCCCCGGAGGAGATCGTCGCGGGAGATCGTTGCGTCCTATACACAAGATAAGTTGCAGCAAAGCACACACTAACGTTTACAAGCCCCGCTAGCGCTTTAAATCACCCAAAAAACCCAATAAAACTGTCAAAAAAATTAGGTTTTGAAACCGAAACCTAAAATTTTTGACAGTTTTATTGGGGGGCGTTGGGGTGCTGCCCCAGATGCGGGGCGCCTGGCGACGCCACTGGACAAACGCCAAAGGATACAGATGATATAGCATTATTACACACACACACACACACACACACACACACACACACACACACACACACACACACTCCTGTTTAATCCTGATGCATTTCAGAACAGTTGCTTCCTGAGAAGTGCAAACAGAAAGATTGGTATAATATGGCATAGGCTCCCGCCGACTGTTGTGGTGCTAGCAGATCAGATATGTACAAGAACTACTAGAATCCCAACCACAAGGGGGAGTCTTCTGCTGTCTTGGGTGTCAGCCTCTCCTTTTTTTTTCTTGCTCAGCAAGCAAGCAAGAAGTGTTTTGCAGCTTCATGTGAATTGAGAATAATATAACAGAGACATATCTTGTTTTTGTGCAGACTGGGAAGGAATGGACAGCACCCGGTGAGTTTGGGAAATTCAGGAGCCAAAAATCAAGGCCAGTGAAGTGAGTGACTTTAGTTTCTTCTTCTATATTAACAAGCAGTGTACAAATCTCCACCAGATTCTCATGGCCCATCATTTAGGTGGGCTCTTTAATACAGTCTGCATGTATTATCTTTTACATTAATTTACCCTGTGCTTTGCCAGTTTAGTGACATGTACAGTATTTTTCGCTCCATAAGACGCACTCCCCCCCCCCAAAAAAATAGGGGGAAATGTCTGTGCGCCTTATGGAGCGAATGTTGTTTAAAAAATCTTTTACATACCGGAGAGCTTGCGTCTTTGAGACTCGCGTCTGAACTTTCTGGAACGCAGCTCTCTGGAACGCAGGAGCTGCTGAGCGGGGGCAGTCCCGGCGGGGCACGATCAATAGACTGAGCTTGCATTTGCGGGGCTCACACTCCGCCCTAGCCAAAGCCTCCCCTGGAGCATTCCCTGCCCAGCCTGAGCAGCAGCAGCTCCGTTTGAAAGAGCCTTGCTGGGTGGAAGTGACAGCGCCCAGCCTCGCAGTGAAAGAGGAGCTGCGCGTGCACGTTAAAAAGGGCGATGGGCTGAAAGGGGCTGGCGAAGTTTGGCAGCAAAACCGAAAGGAGCTACTGCCTGCCAGGGGTGTCTTCAGCCACGTTCTGAGTACCACCTTGTGGCTGTCAGTATTTCCTAGAAACACCCTTCTCTGGGGTGGGAAAAATGTACCTTTTACGTTTATCAGCAGGAAACTTTCAAAGCTGGATTCACACAATGAATGGTGTTAATTTTAATGTGTAGATTGCACTTAATGTTTGACAGCTTGGTCATCTGAAGTTTGCTCATCCATCAGGTCTTGCATGGATAGTCCAGGATAGTCTTTTCAATATGAGCAGATCAAAGCTGTCATGGGTGGGGGAGGCCCATAACAATCTATCTTCTAAAAAAATCAACTGATTGATTATCTGAATCTACCTCAAGTTTCCTAGAAGTCAATAAGACTAGTGTCCTGACCCCTTAGTTGGAGAGGATGATTGAACAGAAGACCTGAAGAAAATATTGAAGAGAAGGCTTATTTTGTTCTTACACAACACAGACTCATGTAGAACCTTAAGCTTTCATGAACTAGAGCCCATCCCATGCTCCCTATTCAGTTTGTGCCCTTCTCGGACAAAATTCATCCCATCTTTGTCCAGAAGAGTGGAATTTGCCCCATTACTTGATAGACGAGTACATTGTGTAACCCAAAGTAAAATGGTTACTTCATTGTCCATAAGCCGCTCAAAATCTTATGCATTCATAGTTTTTCTCTTTTCCTTTTGTAGGTTGCTGGCCTCAAATAAGTACTACTTTGAGGTGCTACACAAACAAGATGACAAAGGAACAGATCATGTGGAAGTGGCAGTAAGTTCTCATGGCCCGCTATGCCGTCTTTGCTTGACTGCCTGAAGTATGGTGCTATTTTTTATCACCCTTAAGTACAAGCATTGGGCAACCACAGCATGTGCCGATAGTCTGATCTATGTACTTATAGCAGGAAAGTTGAGTGGAGGAAGTTTGCGCTACACTTTACATATTGAAGTGTAGGTGCTTTGTCTATGCAGTGGTTGTTCTCCCCATAGGAAAAATGAAACTTGTTATACAGTATAACCCTAAACCCTGAATGTTTGTGCTGTGTAAGGAAGCTTAGCTTTCATCACTTATAACGTTATATATGAACAAAGCCTAAAATTAAGAAGAGGGTTCCTTAATTTCATAGAAGATACCTCCACAGCTTGTAGGCTAGAACTAGCATAGCAGTGCACCGGAGAGACTGAGCTTTGAATTAAGACTTCCCAGGCTTTACTCTCACCTCTGCCATGAACTCATGGGTGGCTTTGGTCAAGCTGCTCAGCCTCAAACCCCCCCCCCCACCACCTGCAATATGGGACATAATTATGTTACAGGATTGTTTTAAGTGTTACATCAAGATAATACTTGCAAAGCACTTTACACACTCAGAAAGTGCTATACGAATATTAGGTATAATAAGAGGCTTAACATAGGTCATAAATGTTCTGTATTTGCTGCATGCTTCACACTGCAAAAATAGGGGAGTTGTTGAGCACCTACCAGGCCACTGAACAGCAGGTGGCATTTGGCTTCATGGGTTATAGCTGTGCAGGCCTGTTGTAGACAGAGCCCTGTTTCATTTCTAAATTAATTGATTAACTAATAAACATTGTCTGCATTTGTCTTCCTGCATTTGTCTTCCTCTCTTTAAGTGGAAGCTGAATGACCCTGAAACCAAGTTTACAATTATTGACGCTGAATCCCTCTCCCTTTATGCTAGTAAGTATCTTCCTCACAGAGCTAATAATGCCAAATGGGCTTGTCTTTACCTCCATTCATTCGTATCTTCAGAAATGCTTTGCCTCCAATGGCAACATATACTAGGCTAATGCAGAAATATTCTGACATGGCATATTTTTTGTATAATACCTGGTTGGTTTCATGTAGTGTCCGGTGGTATTGAGCATGAGAACAGGGGAAAGGATAAGGGGAGGCTTATGAAATGTTGTTATTTTTGTGAAATTTGGAATCCAGTTTGTGTTTCCAGATTAGTATTATAAACTAAGGGACTTCTTCTGGAGCTATCATATCTGAATGTCCTATAGATGTGTAGATATAAGGAATATTTAGTAAATATTAGAAGGGCAAATCTATACTAGAAGCACAGACAGAATTCAGATTGTTTTTCCTATGGCTTCCTTCAAGGAATCTGGAGGCAAAATGTACTTAAGTGTGCATGCGATATACACTCTGTCTAACTCCTTAAGAACATAAGAAGAGCCCTGCTGGATCAGGCCAAAGGGCCCAGCTTCCTGTATCTCACAGTGGCCCACCACATACCTCTAGATGCCTTCTAGAACTATAGTCCTGAGGGTTCCTTCTGGAGAAACTATAGCAGACTGGAATGGGATAAGGGATGTCATTGCCTCATGCCAAGGCAGTTGGCAGCCTCAGCTCAAGCCTTCACCATGCCTGAGGTGGTGGAGTTTTTGCCACTGCCCCTTTTTGTTTTTGACCAGTAGCATAGCTGGGGGGGGGGGCAACGTGGTAAGTGCTACATGGCAGTGCAAAGTGGCCCCTCCCACTCGCCGTCGGAGCAATTCTGGCAGCAAAGGCAGCGTTGCCTTCACTGCTGGAATGGCTTCAACAGCGAATGGGAGGGGAACCACTGCAATTTTCTTCCCATTGGCTTCCCAAGGAAACAAGAGGAGGAACGCTTGTAGTGCTGCACCCCAGGCCAGGTGAACAGCTGAGTGAGTGGCAGGCTGGCAAAAGTGGCAAGTAGGTATGGCTTGTGGCACACCTCACACCAATTCACTGCCCTGCCAATCTGTTGCTCAATGCACCTTCTTCACCCAGCCTCTTGAGTGGGCCAGCACTGGCACTTGAAATAAATCTCTTAATATTTGTTAGCAATGTGTGTCGAACTTGACAGAATTAGGAATGGGTACAAAGAGAGAAATACCTCTAGATGTCCTAAAACAGGGGCGGGGAACCTTTTCCCTGGCGAGGGCCATTTTGAATATTAGAAATTTGCTTGAGGGTGACATTTTTATTTATTTAATTAATTTTTGCCCCCGCCCCCCATCGGCCTCCGGAGGCTCCGCGCTCACCATCCAAAGCTGCCGCCGGGTCCACGCGTCACCTCCGGCATACCATGCCGATGAGGGCAAGAGCTTGCCCTCATCGGCGTGGTACGCATGTGCAAAATGGCCAACGGCCTGGTGAGAAGGGGTCGAGGCGGCGGCCGGGGAGGACATGCAAAGGCCCTCTCCCGGCCTCCGGAGGTGACGCGTGGACCCGGCGGAGCCTCCAGGGGCCGGTTGGGCGGCCTCCCGGCAATATCTCCGAGGGCCGGACCGGATGGCCTCGGGGGTCTGATCCGGCCTTGGGGCCAGAGGTTCCCCACCGCTGTCCCAAAAGATGAATTATCCTTCTTTCTCGCATCCTGTATCCTCTGTCTTATTCTGGTTCCTAGATGAAACTCTCCTGAAAATGGATGAGGTTGGTCACATCCCACAGACGTTGGCTACTCGTGCAAGCCGAACGACACGCAGTCGAGGTGCAATGGAACACCCAGCTGACATGCTGAAGGCCGATCCTCGAGACACCATTTATAAATGTAAGTCGTGTGCTGCCCGAGCTCATCATGTGGCACAAACTGGAGTAGCGCAGTAGAGATAGCTGACTTTGGTATATTCAGGGGCCGCTCTGTCCTCTAGATAGTTGGCTAAGGCTCCAGTCCTATTCTCCAGTCCTGGGAGTCCCATTGTATTCAGTAGACAAGCAAAGGATGGCGATGCAAAGGGCTCAAAGTGTATTTTGCCTCACAAACTGGACCCCACAGATCTTGCTGGGACATTGCATAGAACATCTAAAGTAAATGAGGACTCTCTCTCTCTCTCTCTCTCTCTCTCTCTCTCTCTCTCTCTCTCTCTCTCTCTCTCTCTCTCTCTTGAAAAGTAATTTTTAAAAATTTCCTACAAGTGAAATTGTGGGCAAGGTTTTTACAATATCTGTATTAAAATCAATGGGGACACAAGAGTCTAGGGCTGCACTCTTGTACATGCTTTCCTGGGACTGTGCCCCATTGAACACAGTGGGACTTACTTCTGAGTAGACATGTGGTCTAAAGAAAATTGCTGTGGGGACTGGATCCCTTGGGCCAGAATACAGGCAGCTCTGTATTTAGAAGATGGTTTCTTAGGAATGTTTCCAAAGGGAACTACTACACAACCTACTACCAAATTAACCCAGCAGATGAACAAGAGAACCTGTTGGTAACAAGCAAAGGAGTCATCAGGGAGTCATCAGTATGCGGATGACACCCAGCTCTTTCTCTCCTTTCCACCTGACTCCAAGGGGGCGGTCGATGTCCTGAATCGTTGTCTGGAGGCAGTTGGGAGCTGGATGGGGGCTAACAAGCTGAAATTAAATCCTGATAAGACAGAGGTTCTGTTGGTCCAGAAGTCTACGACTCAGATACTGGATCATCGTCCTGCTCTGAATGGGGTTGTACTCCCTCTGAAGGAGCAGGTCCGCAGCTTGGGGGTTCTCCTGGATGCGCAGCTGCTCCTGGATTCCCAGGTGGCGGCTGTGGCCAGGGGGGCTTTTGCCCAGCTTCGGCTGGTGCGCCAGCTGCGACCGTACCTGGATCGTGCAGACCTGGCCACGGTGACCCATGCCCTAGTGACATCTAGACTAGATTACTGCAATGCGCTCTACGTGGGGCTGCCTTTGAAGACTGTTCGGAAACTGCAACTAGTGCAGAATGCGGCGGCCCGGGTGGTTGCTGGGGCCTGTCGGTTCGACTCAGTCGGACCGTTGCTTCAGCGGCTACACTGGCTGCCGGTTCGTTTCCGGGCACAATTCAAAGTGCTAGTTTTGACTTTTAAAGCCCTTTACGGCTCGGGTCCAGGGTATTTGAGGGACCGCCTCCTTCCTTATAATCCGACCCGTACTCTGAGGTCATCAGGGGGGGCCCTGTTGACCGTGCCGCCACTGACGGAGGTGAGGGGGATGGCGGCGCGGAATAGGGCCTTCTCGGCAGTGGCGCCCCAATTATGGAATTCCCTCCCCCTGGAATTAAGAACGGCTCCCTCCTTAGAGACCTTTCGGCGGGGCCTCAAGACATTTTTATTTAGATCAGCATTTGATGTCTGACATGGTGGGCTGGCTTTTTAACAAATTGCTTTTAACAAATGTGGATGACCCACTGGGGCTGTTTGTTTTAATTGTTTTAATTGTTTTTAATTTTAATTCTTGATTTTAAATGTATTTATGTATTAATATTTTTGTTGTAAGCCGCCTTGGTTGCCCTGGTGGGAGAAAGGCGGGGTAAAAATTCTATAAATAAATAAAATTCTATAAAATAAATAAATACAGAGAGAATTAGCGAAGAGAGAGGAAGGTCATAATATTCACAATGACAATGAGCATAAAGTGGGGCACATGTTAGCTGGAGATGGCTTTCAGTCAGTTTGCACATTTGTTTGGGGTAGCATAGCTTGGAACTGTTCTGCTTTTGTGAATGCCTCTTTTTTTGTCTTTGATTCTCAGTGCCTCTCATAAGCAAGTCACAGATGCGCAAGATCCTTCCAGACTGCCCTTACAAGCCAAGCTACTTGGTCAGTGGATTCCCACTGCAACGCTATCAAGGGCTTCAGTTTGTAAGTCTCATTTCTCAGCTCAGCCTTGCATCTGCTGTCAGTTGAAGCATATGTTGAGGGATGGTTTCAGAGTTTGGAAAATGTAGGGGTGGCCCATAGGGCCATAGGGACATGTGATAGCAGACTGACAAATAATGATGTTCTTGCTTCATTGACAGTGTTTTGGGTTATGTATCTATGTGCGTGTGCATGGTTTTAAAAATGGCAACTGGATGCGAGTTAACATGCTGATGCCCAAACACAGTCATTAAGGTTGCCTCTGTTCCCTTGTTCTGTTCCTTTAAGAACAGAATTCAGTCTCCTGGCTCCCCTTATGGCCTTGCCAGGCATTTTGCTCATTTTCTGCTGCCAGAAATTGATTGGCTGACCACTAATGCCATTCATTTGTTCTCCAGTTCAGACACTGACTAGGTACTGACTAGGTAGTAGTACCACACTGAGCTAGGTACGAATAATTCGCTTAGTTTGATATACACCTTCCATCTGAAAATGCCTTGTTGCAAACCTGATCTTTGTATCGGTTCACTGTGCATCAGTATGCCATTTCAGAACTTCCCTATTAAATAAAAGAATGGGTTTCCATGGTGGATCAGGTGGCCTCTCAGATCTAAATGCATTATGAGAAATGTAATTGCTGTTTTACAGCGCAATCCTATCAAACTTACACCACCGGAGTAACCAATGGTGCAGCGAAAACAGGAGGCCCCAGAATGGAAAGGGGATTCAAATTCCCTTCAAGGGGGAATTCAAAGGGGATTTAAATCTCCTCTCCCCTCCAAAGCCTCTCGCCCTGCCCTCCCCCGCTGGTAAGTTGGATAGGATTGCGCTGTTAGAGAGGTACTTTAGGGGTGTCTAAGTAACATAGATAATCATAAATCCTGAAAAAAGTTGTTCACATTTCCATTTGCTTTCTCTGGTTCAACAATTAAAGCTAAGTTTTAAAAAATAAGGAAAAGAGCACCTAGATAATTATCTACTTTTTAATTACTCTACTAATTACTGTATCTAGGTAGTTATCGCTACTCTTTCATTGAGATTATGTATCTTATACATCTCTATTACCTATATACTGTTCCATCTGTGTATATAGCACCTTACAGAATTATATAGGTAAGATAGTTCCCAAGGAATTTACAATCTAAAACAAATGGGGAAAGTAGCAGAGGGTGACAGGATATGCAAGGGTAGGGAAGGAAGAACGTGGACAAATGTTGGCATACTTACATTTTGTGTCGGTGTACAAAAATGTTAGTGTAGTGAAAGCTTGGTTACAGTTGGAAGTGAAGGCAAGATAAGCCAAGGGCTCTGTGGAAAGGGTGAGTTTTAAGAAGGGATTTAAAGGAAAGCAAATGTGGTACCACAAGTGCGTTATGAGGGATAGCAAAGGATTAGTGATTACATAATAACATGTTGTTGTCCTTGGTATGCAAAGCTAAGTATACTTTATAATTCCACACATGTACAGCATAGTTGATGGGGTAGTGTAAATAATTCTGAGGCAAGCTTATTGATTTGGGGATAGCAACCCATAACTGTACTCTCTGAAAAATGTTTGACACCCCTGATCGCACAAAGTAGTCCATTTCTAGTGTTGATTTTCTTTTGTGTGGATCTTCTCATGGTCTTTCCAGGTTCATTTGTCCTTTGTGTATCCCAATGACTACAGTCGCCTGAGCCACATGGAGACACATAACAAGTGCTTTTACCAAGAAAATGCCTATTACCTAGACAGGTAAAACATTTTTATCTAGGTTAATTGAACAGGGTTGTTTGCAACTGAAAAGTTAGGACTTCATTTTAAGAGAGGGGGATTGCTAGCTAAAAGATGTGGCTTAATACTTGTATTAGCTTGGCTATTGCTGAAAGGTTTTTCAGTATCTTGTTTCCCACTAAAGCTGATGGACTCTGAAAGTTCTCAGTGTCTTCTTGGGAACTAAGGCTGTAATCCTATATACCCTTACCTGGAAGTAAGTTCCATTGAATTTGATGGAGCTTACTTCTGAGTAAACATACATAGGATTGTGCTGTAAGACTGCGTCACACAAGATTCTTTCCTGCACGAGTATCACATTCCTGTAAGAAAACTGCAGGTACACTCTAAAGTGTGCCAAATGCAGTCTCATGTATCTTGTGAAGATTGGCACTGGGTTCCTGCATTGTGTGCATGTCACAAAATAGACACGTTTTGCTCTCATGTTAGAGTGTACATGCACTTTTCCCACATGGAAATGAGACCTGTGTAGGAAAATTGTCTTGTTTAAGCAATGTCTGAACTTGCTGTTGCTATTTGTTAAAGCAAAGGTCCTGTAAATCTAATTTATCCAAAGCTTTCAATTATCCATACCCAATTCGTTTCTGTCACTTAGCCCTTACCACTGTAACCCTATATAAGCTCTGCTTCCTTTTATCTGAATATTCAAAATCCTCAGATGTCCCCTTGTGTCTTGATAAATAAGATTGCACTATGACTGTATTATAGTGGATTTGAAGAGGTAAGCCATGAGGTTCTATTGAAACTCTAGTTTCATAGTGTGTGTTGCAAAGAGGCAGTGAAGACATGTAAGGAATGTGAATGGCGTACACATTCCCTTAGCAGGGCTAAGGCCAATTTTATACCATCAGCAGAATCAAGTACTAAAGGTTTTCCTGGACTGTACCACTTTTAGGCAGTAGGCTGTGGGCCGCATGTTTGAGTGCTCTTCATTGGATAAAATTCATTGCACATAGAAAACAAGCTTGTCAAGAGAGGCATTTAGCCCAGTCTTCTCAGAGACGCTATTTTCGTGTGTGGTAGTGCGTAGCTCTCAAAGTGCAACCCACCATGGGTAGCCTCAAAGTAGTACAGTCCCAGAAAACCTGTACAATTTCATTCTTTTGACTGAATAAAATGGCCCACAGAAACTGAAGGTGGAATCAATCTCAGGCAAAGCAAGCCAGGGGCATTAAATGCTAGTATGTTCAACAGTGAAGCAATTGTCATGCCTAATTTTTTTTTCTTTAATTCCTGCAGGTTTGGATTCTCCAAGTATATGAAAATGGATCAACCAGATGGGAGAAATCTAGATTCTGCGGAACTTACAGAAGAGCCAGGTATGCATCTTCATGGCCGACATAGAAGTGTTGTCTCAGCTTTGTCGTCTTTTGCTTCTTTCACCTGTATGATGCCTCCTCTTTACTTCTTTCAAAACCCTTCCTAAAACCCACCTTTTAAGTGAAGAGACCCCATACAAAGTGAAGAGACTGTATAGCTGCATTTCAGCTTTGAAAAACCCACATGTTGATATCTAAGCATGGACCTTTACTTCTTCACATAGCACATAATTAGTCTGGAATGCATTGCGACAGATGTGGTGATGGCCACTAGCTTCGATGGCTTTAGAAAAAGATTGAACAAAATTCATGGAGGACCGGTCTATCAATGGCTACTCACCATGATACCTAAGTGCTATCTCCAGGTTCAGTAATGGCATACCTCTGAATATTGCTTGCAGGGGAGCAGTGGTGGGAGAGAAGCATGCCATTCTCTCCAGCTTGTTGGCTTCCCACAGGTAGGCTTACCAGATCTCCAACCGGGACAGAGTGCTAGACCTTTAGGAGAAGGAATGTGGGCAGGTGCAGTTTGTTAAACCTCAGAGCACGATCCTAGGCATGTCTACTCAGAAGCAAGACCCGTGTTCTGAGTAGACATGCCTAGGATTGTGCTCTAAGGTTTAACAAGCTACACCTGCCCACATTCCTTCTCCTAAAGGTCTAGCACTCTGTCCCGGTTGGAGATCTGGTAAGCCTACCCAGAGGCAGCTGGTGGATCACTGTGCAAAACAGGATGTTCGACTAAATGGGCCTTTGGCCAGATCCAGCAGGGCTTTTCTTATGTTCTTCTATGTAGTTTGGCCCTCATAACACACAGGTTGGAAAATTTATGAAGAGAGAGAGGACTAGATGAAAGATTAACAATTTTTTTTCAGAGAACTGATGGTGGTATGATAGTCATAATTGTGTGTTGTGTGTACATTTACAACAATTGTGTGTTGTGTGTACGACCCACTGGGGTTGTTTATTTTAACTTAAATTGTTTTAATTAATTACCGTATTTTTCGCTCCATAACACGCACCGGACATTAAGACGCACTTAGATTTTAGAGGAAGAAAACAAGAAAAACATATTCTGAACCAAATGGTGAACTAAACTGACCCCTTTCAGAAAAAAAAATGTTTTAAAAGGGGGGAGAGCTAAATGCAGCCAGCCCTCCTAATTATGACACTTAAAATAAGCTCCCCCACATCAGTCTCCCAGCCCCTGTTGAAATTATTTTTGAAAAGTGCAAAGAAAAGAGAAGAAAACACACACACACACACACACACACACACACACACACACACACACACACACAGCTTGATGTCATGTTAAGCTGCTGTGCAAAAAGACATGCCAGCATCTCTTTTTTTCTTTTCTCCAAGCTCTTTTCCCTCTCGTACTTCCCAAGATCTGCTCCCCCCCCATTATCTATGCCTTCTTGTCTAGGTTATATGGTTTGGAATGCATTTGAAAGAGGGGAGAAACACACACACACTGCAAAAAGGGGCACCTCTCCCTCAGCTCACGTTCTGCTGAAAACGGCATTATTTTAAACTGCACACAAAGCTACAACGAGCCGATTTGAATATCCTTGTCTCTTTAAGGCTTAAGCAACCTCTGCTGCCCTCCCCCTCTCCAGTAAATCACCGATAAGGTTTTTCACACCCCATCTGAGCTCTGGCTACAGGTTTGTGCTCCAGGGCAGATCGCATTTACGTAATTTGCAAAACAAGGACCCAGGAGCAAACGCAAAGAGGAAAAAAAAGGCTGAGAGACCGCTTGTTGCTGCTGCTGCTGCTTCTGCCGCCTGAAACATTTAGCGCCTAAATGTTGCTGCACTCTGTGAACTCTGTCCCGGAGAGCTTCTTAACTTGTTAATTGAGGTGGGGGGAGCTTATTTTTCCAGAGTGCAATGCAAGCGGTACTGAGCAGGGGCAGTCTCAGCATGTTATATGCTGATAAATACAGGTATGCAAACGTTGTTGTTTTTTCAATATTCGGTCCAATAGACGCACAGACATTTCCTCCTACTTTTGGGGGAGGGAAAAGTGCGTCTTATGGAGCAAAAAATACGGTATTTTAATGTGTTTATTGATTATTTTAATGTGTTTATATGTATTTTAATATGTTGTAAGCCGCCTTGAGTGCCCTCGGGAGAAAGGCGGGCTATAAATTCTTTAAATAAATAAATAAATAAATTTATGGTTTCTTTTTCTTTCCCACTGGTCAAACAGATTTTGCAGGATTTTTTTTAATGCTTCAAAAGCAATTTCTGTGTACACAACATACCATGGTGCTTCTATCATACTACTAAACTCTGTTAAAACTATTGTTTGTGTCCAGTCTTAGAAAAAGGTAACTTTGGGAGGAACAGAGAACTGTTGTGTAAAAGAAGATGGACTTGACAAGGTAGAGGAGATATTTTAATTTTAATTCCTTTCTCCACTCAGACGTTGGCGAGAGAATAACAAAGCATAAGAGATATATGGATGTGTTTTTGTTTTTTTTCAGGCTTTGAGGGCGAAAATTTTGATGATATCCAATATGCAGACCCAGAAACAGAAGATACGGTTTACTTACTGAACTCCTCCAGACTCAGTGCTGGTAGAAGCCCAGTCCTGGCAACACAATATGCCAATGTTGATGATTATTCGCCACAAAAGCATAGGACTCTCTTGTCAGTTACAGGGCAGGGTACACAGAGCAAAGACGCTAAAAGGCTGAGATTGACATCAGCCAGCCAAAGCTACAGTAAAACCAATCAAGAAAGGAATTCACCAAAGAAGAGGCCGCTTCTGAAAGGCAGAGTCAACGAAAACTCCAGAAACTCTCCTCGTCGTGACAGGAGTGTCCATGAGTTATTAATAAGCAAGAAGAAAGTGGTAGATGAGGACCTGCAGACCAACAAAAGACCCAGATTGGCTGGGGAGCAAAATCTTATTACACACAAGGAGTCAGCCGGACAGATCCTAAGAAAAACCAGTTCTGCTCAAACAGGGTTTAATGGAAACCGAAACAAGAACCCATCACTGGACACCACAAAAATAAGGAGACAATACCAAGTCATTGACAGAGGAGCTGGAAAGGCAACCTTGCGAGAACAGCCTGTTCACGAGGACCAGTGGTTCAACCAAGTGGATTCGTATATAGCCCAGCATAAGGCAGCAGATGCTGCGAACGTCATCTTGGAAAGGGTGGATCTGGATTCTCAGCAGCCTGTCAGGACCACTTCTACCTGGCCAACAGCTCAAGAAGAAAAGGAAGAGATGACACTGGTGGAAGAGGAAGAGGAAAGAGAGGTCGATATAGAGGAAGAGGGCTTTGACTATGTGCCCATGTTTGACCAGCCAGTGAACTGGGAGCAGACCTTCAGAGCAAGTAACCTGGACTTCCAGATGCTGCGAACAGACTGGATTGACCTGAACTGCAACACTTCAGGGAACCTGCTACTGAAAGAGAAGGAAGCTCTAGAGGTCACCCGTGTGTTCATGAAGAAGCTCAACCAGAGAAACAAAGGGTAAGGCAGAAAGTGTCTTTGCAGTCTCTCTGATTTTTACTGAGGAGAGATACTGTGGCATGCAGCATATGATAGGATAGTACTTTGGACCCTCTGGGTTTAAGTAGGAAGCTAGAAATGCCCTAGACCTCATTGGGAAATGAAAAGTAGATAGCTTTTCGTAGGCTTGGATATATTATACCACAGTCTTGGAGAAGCTATGAATTTGAAGTGTAAACCCTCACTTCAGCTTCCCCCTGGCCTATTTTGGCATTTCCACTGGTCAGCCTTGTTGTCTACCACAGTACTTGAACTTGAAGCCTTGTGGGCCAAGCTGTGATTCCTTTCTCTCTGCGCCACTAGAGACGCTAGTTGGAAAAGGCAAGTATAGGCTATTAATCCCACTTACCACCTCTCCAGCTGCTTCTCAGAAATTAGGCCTAAGCACCTGACAAGAGAATGAGCAATGCTGTTAGTGAGGCTTGAGGTCACCCCTGGGGCAGTTTGGTCAAAGAAAGAAAGCTTACACTATCTGGACCTATTTGTACTACAAACACTTTCCAGTCTTATGCCATTTTAGCCATCATGGCGCACACCACCACACACACGAAGAATCCTGGGAATTGTAGTTTGCTGAGGGTGCTGAAAAATTGCTAGAGATCCCAAGCCTTTGTACAGAAATACAGTTCCCAGGATTCCTTGGGGCAAGGGGAATGATTATTAAACAAAGCTTAAAATCTGTAATGTAGATACATCCTTTTGCTGTTCCCTGCAGTGCCACCACTGCATGCTTGGCACAATTATCAGTACTCCCTTCATCCTTATCAGGTGCAAAAGAAGTAAATCCTGCAAAAAGCACTGTATAGATCTTGCAGGTTTTATACCCATCAGGCCTGTGGACCTGCACTAAGTCAGACACAGCTACTGGTTCTGATATGCAAACATGATGCTGTTGACTGTAGGCGGTTCCAGTTGCGGCGCATTGTGAATGTGGAGAAGCGGCAGGACCATCTGCGGGGCAGCCGTTACCTGCTGGAGCTGGAGCTGCTGGATCGGGGAGGACGCCTTGTTCGTTTCTCAGAATACATCTTTGCACGGGACTGGCATGGTGTCAGCAGTGGTGAGGAGGAGAAGCTTATGAAGGACCTAGCATGGGGCCGCCAGCGTCACCTGATGGCCAACACAGGTGAACCAGCCCTGTGCTGGCCATTGGGCTTTACCTGGAATCACCGTGCCGTTGTTCACTTCATAGTGCCAGGTAAGATGGGGGGGAGTGTCATCTTTGCAGTTGACAAAGCATTATTCAGAACTTGTCAAAATAGCAAAAAGGG
The DNA here is from genome assembly GCA_026170595.1 of Plestiodon gilberti rubricaudatus. NCBI lineage: Eukaryota > Metazoa > Chordata > Lepidosauria > Squamata > Scincidae > Plestiodon > Plestiodon gilberti. Next base: position 117,777,748 of record JANXHW010000005.1, read on the forward strand.
AAATGATGTTATTTGGCCCTTTGACCACCTGTACAGTCCATGAGTAGGGATGCTAAGTCAGTCCTTCAAAACACCAAAGTTTGTGGAGTTAAAAGGTCTCTACCATGGTTAAGTCATCAAGATTAGGTGTCTGTACCTTAGTTTACAAAGCAGTCTTTTTGTGTTACAACAGGCAATGCTAGTTACACTGGTGTTGACCCTCGTTATCCGGTCTGTGCCTCTGTCCTCTTTCTTAACCTTTCAGAAGACACATATCAGAAACTTGCCATTGTCTGTCACATCTCCCAAATGCTACTAGGACAAAATACCCAGCTTGTGGTATTAGAACTGAAAATTCGTATTTGGATGCATGATGTCACTCGGTCACCAATTCTCTTGAATCACAGAACTATATGCAGTACTGTATATTCCATGAGGGCAGAAAAGCCATAGAATGTGGTATGCATTCTGGATCTATTTCAGAATGCAATGCATTCTGAAGCTATTTTGGGAGAGGGAGGGGAAGTTATGCGACCCAGAAGAGGCTTCTGGACCGCGATTTCAGCTTGTTTAAGCAAGAACACACAGCAGTTTCAATCTAAAAGGTAATAAACCGCTTTTCCCCCCGTTGTTTTTCTTTTTTTTTACAGGTTTTACAGTGGACCCCCGTATCCGCATTGAAACAAATCTGCGAATACGGGATCCGCGAATTGCGGGGGTCCACTGTAATGCCAGAGTGGGTCTTCTCGGATCTGCACTAGCCATTTTACTGGCACAGGTCCAAGGAAAGTAAGGGAATGGGAGAGGGAACAGTGATAGCATACCAGCACGAGTTGCTGCCACTGGGAACCACCCTTTCCCACCCTGTTCTGCCTTCCACCCTCCCCGCCCAGAAACTCCCCCATTCCTCTCCTGCCCCATTCTGTCACCCAACTCCCACGACAGCTTACCTGCCTCAGTGCAGGTTGCACTTTGCAGTAGCATGCCAGGGTTGCTGCCACTACTGTATGCAGCAGCATCCCCAAAATAGCTGCCAGTGTTGCGTCGTAAAGACACATATACTGTCATACATGCCTTTACGCCACTGCAAATGCTAGTTAGGATTGGGCTGTAAGTCTTAAGGCTTATCTACACTGCACAAATGTGCCCGCGTCCCGGGCACGTGAGGAGCAGTGTGCCTTCCATTTTAACAAATCACAACGGAACACGGGAGAGCTCTGCTCTCCCGCATTCCATTGTGTCCGGACATGGAGCATGCTGCTGTTTGGCCACATCCGGCCAGTCGGAAGAAAGTGGGGGCAGGATGTAGAGCGACGCATTTCACCAATGGGAGGGGGGCTTTCAGCCAATCAGAGCACACTTTTTTGGAGCACACCCAATCACGGGCCAGCAAGTGACCAATCAGGAGGGACACGCAGGGACACTACGAGGGGAAAAAATCTGGTGGATATTTTTGGAGATTTTTTACACTCCCTATGCTCGCAATGCCCTGAACGCGAACGGATTTGGTGTAGTTCCTGCTTAACACTCTAACCACCATACCATGTTAGTTTTCAAAAAAGAATGCACATCATACATAGGACTAGTCTTGAAACCACTTTTGCTCTGATTCTATTCCTCTGCTTCTTGTCAATCAGTGAAAAACCAGGCACGCTGGGTACTACAATTCATTTCTGACATGGAAGAGCTGTTCAGGGTTACAAAGGACCCCCACTTCAATGTCATAATCACAGACTACAGCAGTGATGATATGGATGTGGAAAAGGCTCTGAAAAAGTCTACCTTGCGCAGGTAAGAATATGTTTTCTGTAGCAATCAGGTATAGACCACTGTGTACAGAGTACATAATGTTCTGGTACAGACATAACACTTTTTCTTGGTGAAGCAGTCAGGAGCAGACTGTGGGGTCCCACATTCCATTTGCCTCACCCGTCCTCTCTGAAGCACAAATTCCCTCCGCTAGGTTTAACCCGTTAGCTCTAACTAATTAGAACATCTTAGCTTATGTTCTGAAACCAGTTGAAAGATCATCTGCTGCAGATGTAACTGTTCCTCTGTTGGCTCTCATTGTGTTTAATACTACCTCTGCAGGAGCATTAACTGCAGTTAGATCTAAGGTTCTTACTTAATGTAGGTTCTTTAAACTGTGGCTTCAGATATGTGGCTAAGTAGGATCTGTAGTTAGCTGTGTCAGCAGTTAAGGTTGCTACAGATGTACTTAACCATGAATAGACCCTACAGAGTAAATCTGCATGCCAGCTGGGTGGCAGATGAGTGAAGGGAAAAAATGCAGGCTTCCACAGCCACTCCTGCTTACTTAACTATGGTTAAGTAATTTGGAACACTGTGTCTACACTCTCCTAAACAGACATTTATTATGACCTTCATACAGAAGCCAAATTTTCATGTTCCTTTAGTCCAGGGGTGCACAACTTGGAAGTAGGTGGGGGCCGAAATGAACAGGCCAAACTTCTCCGGGGCCGCACGGGGGGGCGTGTCCAGGAACCGTGATGTCACTTCCTCAGGAAGTGACATCACAGGGGGCGTGTCCAGGAACCGTGATGTCACTTCCTCAGGAAGTGACATCACAGGGGGGGTGTCCATGGGCCAGAAAATATCACGAAAAGCAACATATTTTTAAAAATTCTCTTTTTTATTTTTTAAAACCATATCAACTCAAGTTACAAAAAGCAGCACATTACAAAAATCACAACAAGCCTGACTCCTTTGCGAGCAAACCCCCCCTCCCCACCAGTCAAATTTTAAAAAGCACAAATCACTTTGCAAGCCAGAAATTTGATTCAAACTCAAAGCACAGCACAGTTACAAACAGCACATTACAAAAATCACAACAAGCCTGATTCCTTTGCAAGCAAACCCCCCCTCCCCACCAGTCAAATTTTAAAAGCACAAATCACTATGCAAACCAGAAATTTGATTCAAACTCAAAGCACAGTACAGTTACAAAAAGCACCACATTACAAAAATCACAACACCCCCAAAAAGCACATTTCCCACGTAAAAATCATGTATAAAACTCACCGTCCCTCTCTCAACTCCCCCCACCCCCAAAAAGCACATTTCCCACGTAAAAAACATGTATAAAACTCACCAAGTCCCTCTCTCAACTTCCCCCACCCCCAAAAAGCACATTTCCCACGTAAAAATATGTATAAAACTCACCAAGAAAGCCCAGAGTGGCTCAGCAGCCTTACCAGCAGCCATACCCCCAGTATTTCATATTATAAAAAGCGCCTAAAATTTTAAAAGACATGGACTGCAGAACTTTGCAGAGACTCCCCCCCAGACCCCCCTCCCCCCTCTTTTAAAGAAGAATACCTTTGCAAGAAGAACAATCCAGCGAAGAAGAGCAACCCAGCAAGATGAAGAGGGGATTCCTGAACAATCGCAAGCCGAATAGCAAGCTGCGTCACCAGGTGGAAACTGGCGAGCGCGGGCTTAGCCTCCAGTCCTGGCGAAGAAGAACAATCCAGCGAACAACCCAGCAACACGAGGAGGGGATTCCTGAGCAATCCAGCAAAGAACAAGCCGATTGCAAGCCGATTGCAAGCCGAACAAACAAGCGCAAGCGAAGCCTGTGCCTTAGCAAGCTGCCTCACCAGGTGGAAACTGGCGAGCGCAGGCTTAGCCTCCAGTCCTGGCAAAGAAGAACAATCCAGCGAACAACCCAGCAACACGAGGAGGGGATTCCTGAGCAATCCAGCGAAGAACAAGCCGATTCCAAGCCAAGCAAGCGAAGCCCGAACAGCAAGCTGCCTCACTAGCTGCCTCACAGCTGCCTTCGTGCCTTTTTAGCCCAGGAGGACCAACGCGCGCGCGCTCATTCGGCTCTTGGCTGAACGCCAGAGCACACAGCTGATTGGCGGCGATTAAAGCGCCGCCTACAGGCTCCTGGCGTTTGGCCAGGAGCCGAATGAGCGCGCGAGCAGAGCAAAGCAGAGAAAGAGCGGCCACAGCGAAGCAGGACAGAGTGGGCACGGAGGATTTCCCGTGGCCCGCGAAGAGCTTGGGGATCCCAGACTCATGGGATCCCCGATTTCTTTGCGGGCCACGGGAAATCATCAGGCGGGCCGCATGCGGCCCGCAGGCCGTATGTTGTGCACCCCTGCTTTAGTCTCTACATACTGTTATAATATCCTTGTTCTTGTGAGAACTACACAAATCTATTAAAGTACTATATACTCCAGTTTTCCAGAATGATTATGCTATTCCTCTCTATAGAGCACTTTTAATTTGCCATTTATTTTACAACCCTGTGAAACTGGGTTGCTATTATTTCCCGTCTTACGGATGGAAGACTGAAGTAGAGAGATAGTGATTTGCTTTAAAGCTGACAGTGAGTTCCTCTAGCTGAAGTGGCACATGAACCCAGAACTCCTAGGATCCAGCCTGTAGTCCACATTGGGTCTCAGTTACTCTGGCTCTGATTCATTCCTGGCTAGACAGAATGGTACTGATGGCAGCAATTATATCCAGGTCCAACTTCCAGGCCTAATAGCTCTGAGCAAGAGGAAGTTTGAACTCAGAATGAATAAAATTTACTGGATTAGGGGCCATGGCCAACATAAAACAATAAAAACAGATACCGGTATCTGTTCTGTTTATAGATATAAATCTGTTTTTATTGTTTTATGTTGGTCATGGCCCCTAATCCTGTAAATTTTATCCATTCTGAGTTCATCATTGGTGGCCATAAGAATTTGAAATCGTATTTAAGAGGAATTTTGTTTCACTGGTAAAAATATAGCCCATTTCTTGTTTGACTTCTCTTCAGGTACCAGTACTTGCGACTGACAGGGAATTTTGAGCGCTCTGCAGGCCTGCAGGCTGGGATAGATCTAGTGAAGGTGAGTGATGAGAAGCTGAGGTGTTGGTGTAGGGGATCCGCTGCAAAATGTTGGCTGATTCCAATGCATTGAAAAAATAATTCTTATTCTTGTAGAAGTTTTTCCTCAAAGGCAAACCACATGAGAAATTTTTGAAGGAGCAGGATGTGTTTAGACCAGAGAAAAGAAAGTGGCAAGAGGCAGGAATCTGTTGAACCATTTAGACAGGTTTTGGAAAGAAGGAGGGAAATAGTTCTGAGGATAGGGCAAGAAACAAATGGGTTTAAATGATAGAAACATGGATTTAGAACAATTAAACAGTCGGATTATACTTTTATACTTTTTACTCTAAGAGTGCTTTAGCAATTGAAAAAAACTGCCTGTGGAGGTGGTGGAATATTTTCTCACACAGGTTTTTGCAAAGAAAAATACATCTGCTAGGGATATTTTACACATGGTGTCCTTGTCTAAGGGTAGAAGTATTACACTAAAGATGCATTATATCTCTTTGAATATCATGATTCTGTGTGCGGCTCTTTCTTTCAAGCTGAAATATAGCATCCAGAAAGATGACGTTTTCCTGAGGTTTGTGCACGTGCCTGAGTGTGTTCCTCAAAAGTATAGTGAACCATGAGGATAACCATCTGACAGGTCTTTGTCTCTGCTTACAGGATCCACACAGCATCATTTTCCTGTGTGATCTCCACATCCATTTTCCATCAGGGGTCATTGACTCAATACGAAAGCACTGTGTGGAGGGGAAAATGGCCTTTGCGCCCATGGTTATGAGGCTGCAGTGTGGCGCATCCCCCGAGTGGCCTGATGGTAAGAAAAGTATCCTGCACTTCTCTCCTTCATTATCAGTGTGACAGTGAACAGACTGGAGTCCCTGGCATACTAGATCACTCTGGCTGCAATCTTATACACATTCCCATTCAGATCATTAGGACAAGCATAGGACTGCAGTGTATATTGAGAACAATTATGGTTTGGAGTCATTTGAGCCCCCATCTCCAGGAAGGTTTACTCCTTCAGTGAGAACAAGATCACTAGAAGAAGACTTTGTGGGGTCCTATTCATGAGGGACAACCTGTTGCATCAATCATATTATTATTTCCCCGTAAAGACCAACTGGAACTTAAGACTCTCTCTCTCTCTCTCTCTCTCTCTCTCTCTCTCTCTCTCTCTCTCTCTCTGTGTGTGTGTGTGTGTGTGTGTGTGTGTGTGTGTGTGTGTGTGTGTGTGTGTGTGTGTGAGAGAGAGAGAGAGAGAGAGAGAGAGAGAGAGAGAGAGACTTTCATTTGGTTGGGTTTCTTTGTTTTGCAGGGTGGGGCTGGAAGCATTGATGACTCCAGGTTGTTGGGGGTCCTAGGTCAAACCCTGCACTGGGGGCCTTCATGGGGGCCCCTGTCCACCCCCTGAAGGTGCATTGGGAATTTCCACTGCCACTGGAACAGGGTTCAGGAGGTTGGTCTGGCCAGGTGGGACCTCTGATGGGTGTGGACCCTCAACCAATGTCCAACCTTACCATTCTCAGACATCACCCCTGGTTGGAGAAAGTGTTTGATCTTGGCTCATTGACCAAAAGCGAACAAATAGGTCAGTGTTTCCCAAACTTTTTCAACCTGCGGCTCCCTTGGCCATTGGTGACCATTGGCCGCGGCTCCCCATTACATTCTGTTGATGCCTGCCAATTGGCATTGCAATGTTTTCTGAGAGGATTCCGTGGCACTCCGCGGCTCCCCTAGCTGGTATCCACGGCTCCCCTCGGAGCCACGCCTCCCAGTTTGGGAACCACTGAAATAGGTGATAAAGGTGGGACTCAGAGCTTTATTTGTGAGTATTAAAAACAGCAGACATGGCTGATGCTTTTGGGTTTTGCTTTCACAGGCTACTGGGAAGTGAATGGATTTGGTCTCCTGGGTATCTACAAGTCTGATCTGATTCATATCGGAGGCATGAACACCAAAGAGTTCCGGGAACAATGGGGAGGAGAGGATTGGGAGCTCCTGGACAGGTCAGTGGGGATATGGATTCACAGTTCTCTCTGACTGGGCTCAATAGTTGGCCTCCAAATCACCCCAAGGTGACTTGTAAAGAGAGGGTTTGTTCATACCCTCAAGGATATCCAGTGCTGCCTCACTGACTGAATTGATACTTCAAACAGAAACGGTTGAATATGTAGGCAGGGAGTCATAAATATTACAACCATACATCCTTGCTCACTTCTTCAGGTCACTATCTAGTTGAACTAAATTATGAACCTACCTACCTCCACTTAGCTTCATAAGTATCAGGCTTTTGTTAATATAGAAAGTGAGACAGTTCGTATGGGATTTCCAGCCATGTATCGTTCTTTATTGAGGAAATAAAGTTGATGTTAAACTGAGTTGTTCTCAGTGCTGCTTCTGAGGAGGTCCCCAAGTGCCGGGAGGAAACGTTAAGCGGAGGTTTTAAAGTTTTTGCTTGCCTACCCTGCAAAATCTTTCTCAAGTCGCCGTATACATCGTGGCAGAAACGTTTGAAGAAGATTTTCTACAGGCAAATTGAACATCAACTTTATTTCCTCAATAAAGAACGATACATGGCTGGAAATCCCATACGAATTGTCTCTCTATTGTAGCAAGCCATGAAAATATACATACTATTTTGTTAATATGATCACTTAAGTGCCTCTTAGAACTGAATTTAAAAATATAAAAATTACAAGTAATTTTGCTCCTCTTGGGTATGACAGAAAGGGAGGTGTCAGTCCCAGTCCTGACTGCACAGGTAGCATTGGTGCTTTCATTTGAGTCTCCCTCTCCTAACCTTTACACAGGGTAATTGGTTCCTAGAACCTTTTCCAAACCTCTGACAAGGGTAGATCTGTAGCATGAGCAGCACCAGCCACATGTAGGTAGAATGGGAGAATCCATCGTGAAAAACCAACAGTTTCTATAGAAACTCATTAAACAGGACCACTTGGCACAGAACCAACTTAGGCTGCAATCCTGTACACACTTACCTGGGAGTAAGCCCCGTTGAACACACTGTGACTTACTTCTGAGTAGACATGCATAGGATTGATCTGTTAATCAGTTAACACAAGTGGTGAACAGGAACACTTCACAGTTTGGTAAAAAATATTTTGTCTGTGTGCAAAATAGAGTTTGCCTTCTTTTAGTCCTCCATTGTGCATTCTTTACCCTTCATGAACTCCTACCCAAGCCAGAGGACTTTTTAACACCTTGAGATGGCCTACCCAAAAGGATTTGGGAGAAATGCCAATCTGTTTTGCCTCAATAACTATTAAGTATTCACAATATAATAACTTTTCGAACAATGGGCAAGAATGACAACTGTGGCACCTGCCCAGTGGCTGTGTCCACCCACCTGTTCATAGTGTAAGGGAAGTTCCAGGGGTTGGGCTACTTTTTCCTGCCTCTGGACTAGCCAGTGAGAAAAGCTGAAACCCAGTTCCCCAACACCTCATAAAAAGAGAGGGTTGGAAGGGAGAAGGACACTTGTTTGGAAAAGTAGGTTCAAATGCTTAATCTGATTTACTCTTCCATTCAAGATTTGAGAACTGCATCTTCAATCTGCTCAAGTGCATATTCCCTCCTTAGTCCACGGGATATGTAGTTATAATCTTATTTCATTTCTTTTGCCTTGCCTCTAAACTCTAGTACCTTGTTTCCCCCTATATAATACTTTGTCTATTTAACACTTTTCTGTATTTGAGAAGAACTTTGCCTGTTTGGTTAAGGACAAGAGCTCTTAAAGAGCCAATTGTCTCCTCCTCTCTGGTAGACTGCTTAAGCCAGTGCTACAAGTGGTGTGTGTGTGTGTGTGTGTGTGTGTGTGTGTGTGTGTGAGTGAGAGAGAGAGAGAGAGAGAGAGAGAGAGAGAGAGAGAGAGAGAGAGAGAGAGAGAGAGGAAGAAGGAGGTTGGAGAGCAATTGTGGCAGTTGGCACCCCATTCTCTCCTCCAGCAATGAGCTCCAACATGGAGAGTGGCATGGGACGACTGCCTACTCCCTGGCTTGAGGTGGGAACCTCAGATCCATCTCTGGTGGCAGCAAATCTACACCCCAGGGTTAGGCCGGGACAGCAATGACAGCCAGGACTGGTTGTGGTATAATGCCTCAGATCTCCCCTTGAAGAACCTGAGAATCTATGGGAAGCATGACACACTGGGTGTGCTCCTGTCTTCCCATCACTGCAGCACATCAGAAGGGTAGTGAGGGCAGATTACTGAGTAAACATGAACGCCTTATGAATAGAATGTGGGTCGTGACCTTGAAATATGGGAAACTGTTTAAATGTTTGTTTAAAGCTTAATAACTCCTTAACTGCTTTTTTTAGCTAATATGGCCTGACTGATCTATTAATTTCACATCTTCATCCAGGGACCCAATCCTATCCAACTTTCCAGCGCCGATGCAGCCTTGAGGTAAGGCGAACACTCTGCAAAGCAAACGCTGCAAAGCAAACGCTCTGTTGGCATGGCTGCATCAGCGCTGGAAAGTTGGATAGGATTGGGCACGAAGTTGTATTATGTTCTTTTGCTAGTTTCTGCACTTCACAACACCTCACTCACCAGTGCAGATTAGCTGGATCTAATAGCTGGATCAACACCCATCACGGCCCCTGCTCAGAGGAGAATTTAGGGATACAGAGTCTAGAATAACCTTATAGTCTGTTCATGATTCAGCACATTCATGTTCATGATTCTTTTTCATCTGTCAGTGTTAGTTTGCAATTTTCTGGATATGGACAGTGGCCATATGGCCTTCTGGAAGTGGGAAAGATCACATCTTTCTTGTGATCAGGAGGCAGGAAGATGAAGTTAGTTTTTAATCATAGGAAGAGGAGGCTTCCTACTACCAGTCCATTCCTGTCTTAGCTAGGAAGCAGCTGCAGCCCTGCCTGTTGACTTTACCATCCTGTTGTTGCTGTTGTTGTTCTGCTTCTAATTCTTCGGCTGCAATTCTATACACACTTACCTGGAAGTAATACCCATTGAACTCAATGGGACTTACTTCTGAGTAAACATGCATAGGGCTGTGCTGTTACTCTTATTACTGCTTCTTGGGGAGTTGGTAGAGCATATGGTTTTGCTGCAGAAAGAATAAAAACAGAGGAAATGTCTTGCTTCCTCCCTCAGAAAGGCATGCACAGGCTCAGCCGGCTCTGACTCCTTTCCCCCAAGAGAGGAACGCTGAGTGGAGGTTGCCTCTTGGTCCTTTGTACCACATGGAGGCTTCTAAAGCCCATCTGCTTTCCTCCTCCATCTCACGACAGTCGTATTTGAGGAACTTTTCTTGGCCTCAAAGCAGGCTCCGTCCTTTCAATTTTAATTAGTCTCTGGTTTAAATCTCCTTCTCGCCTCACAGAATCTTTCAAGCTGGCCTGGAGGTGGACCGACTGTCACTCAGGAACTTCTTCCATCACTTCCACTCCAAGCGGGGCATGTGGAACCGACGTCAGCTAAAGATACGATAACATTTGCACTTCTGAATCCCAGCACGCACTTTATCCAGACATCTCACCAAGCATACACTTGCTTTCTCCCACAGTGAAAGTGAAAAAAGACGTGGAAAAAAATTAGGAAGAATATTATGCTACCTCTAGAATCTTTCATTCAGTTAGTTGCTTTTGAAAGTGTAAAGCAAATTTTCTTACCAGAACTGCACTGGAGTGCTTCTGGAAAGCAACAGGCATACAACATGGATTCCTCCCTCCCTTTAGACTTTTTTTTTATGGTGCCTTCATATTTCTTATCAGGTTTTTTGGAAATGCTTTTTAAAAGAACATTTTGTGAAATCAAAATGCAAAACGAATGGCATTGTTCTATCCAGAAGGATTACGAGAATGGGATGGCACAAAGTGGCCTAGAAAGCCTCCGTGGAAGAAGGACTCTTCCAAAGCAAGAGTCAACGTTCCAGTCAATAGATACAAATGAAAAGGTGGAGTGCCTTGCACAGTGTGTTAGAAGAATATACGCTTCTTGTATCTAGTATGGGTTATTTATAATGATGCAGGGTGGGGTGTTTGTTTGTTTTTTAGATACTTGAAGAAAACCTTCTGAAATTCATGCCTTTGGACCAAAGTCAGCCAGTTTTCAGATGTAGGCTGTGTCCAAATTCCTGTGCACCAACCCAGCCAGGACATATCAAGGAGCTTGTGGACTCTTCTCAGTTAAAGCAAATTATGCTCTACTCAGGTACAGCAGAAGAAACATGGGCCTTATGTGGAAACTGATGTGCCTTTCCCTCGTGACTGCCTGCATCTTCCTTTGGTTAACCAATAGACTATTTGGGTGAATTATTGTCAAATGACATCAAAACCTTGCTAGGATTTGAGTCAGTTTGGTGGCACAGGATTGTAATTTATCCTGGCAGTAATATGGAATGTGACTTAGGGAACAGAAGGAAATTGAAACGTTTTATTTATTTTATATGTTAAAATACTTGCAGGAGGAGAGAGTCAGTCAGTGCAAGACCATCTTCTCTTCTTGGATCCTGTATGTAGCAGAGCACTTGGGAGATTTTATTTAATAAGTTATGGTTTTACTATTATATTCTGGTATTGATTATGCACAAAGGTTTCATTGCATCGATGTACGAAAAAGAGCTGCTATCTACTTGGCTATTGTGGAAGGATCAAGGGGGAGGCCTTCTTTTGTGTTAACTAATGTGAGATCTGAGCACATGGCACTCACCTCCAGGAAATTAACCCAGGGACAGCCCTACCATGAAGCAGGGTGAAATGGGTCAACTCCAGATGTAGCATGGCAGCTCAACCAGCAATCCACACACCCCTCAATGACTGCAGAGGAATGAAGGTAAAATGCTCTGCGCTGCTTTTCCTCTTTCCTTTCTAAGAAAGAGGGAGAAATTTGAAAGATTTTGGGTGTGTGATTTTAATAATAGGGGGAAAAAGAGAGTGAAGGGGGTGCCATTTTGTGCTCTGCTTCAGGCAGCAAAATGTCTTGGGATTGTGAACCAGTCAATGTCCTTGCAGCAGATTCATTGTGTGCAAACTTGGTGGCCAAGGCTTGCCTGCTAATGAGCCCAAGGGTTCAATGCAGCCCCTCCTCCCCCAGCCACTCCCAAAAGCTGCCACCAAATCAGAGGGAGCAGCTGAAAAGGGGATAAGAGAGAAAATGAACTGCATGGTGGAGAAGGAAAAGAAGAAGAAAACCCATTCACGAGGAGGTGGGCAAAAGCACGGGGGTTCATTGGGGACTCGTCATGCCCTGCATGCTAAGCAGGAAAGAAGAGTGGGTGAAGGGGGAGAATAGCACCTTGCCCCAGGACTCGGGCACTGCAGAGGCCTGAGTTGGGGCTGTTTTGTTCCCTGATGCAGGAGGATTTAATTGAAGGGGCAAATGTAGGTACAGGTATATGTCAAACAATAATGAAATGTTACATTGTCTGTCTTTTAACACAGAAATTCCCAATCTCCTTTGTGTTTGTTTGCACAACTTGCCTAAGTGTCAGCAGCGTTTGTAGCACAAATGTGACAATAATAGCCATAATCCAGCACTTCAGCCTCTTGGTTTCAGTGTGCTTAAGTGCACCTAACATTATGTTGGATTGCAGCCACTCTCTTCATTTGGACCAGTAAGTGTATTTTTAAGTGCTGGAAGTATTTTTAAGTGCTGGAAGCAAGCTTTTGAGTCTCACAGGAGCAGTGGCGTCCTCTCCCTCCAACTCTCTCAGACTGCTGCCATAGGACTGGCAAGAGTCACTGCAAGAACCGAGCCCAGCCCTGTTACTTCCTCACTATGAAGTGGTGCTTGCATGCATCTTTCTTCTGGGACAGGCACTGCATGATGGCAGATTTGTGCAAGAACCAGACGCTGCTCTCTCAACCAGAAGTGGTGGTAGCTGATCATTCACAACCGTTCTACCTGTAGCCCTTGAGACCCGACTACCACATGCTTAGTGCCTGGAAACACCCCACAGGAACAGGGAAGAATCCAGATTCTAGACAGATGAGTGAGGGAGCCACGCAGTGATTTCAGCTCAGGATCAATTTATTATCTGCATTCTGGACAAAACTGGCATTCTGACCAGGGCAGCAGCAGAATGTGCAATCCTTATGGTATAGGAGTTTTCAAATTCCAGCTGCTAAAGCGCGCACCTTACATACTGTTTTGTACAGAGGAGTCTTGCTATGCACACTTAACAGTATAGCTATTTAGTTTGCAGGTTCATCCCAAAGTAGCAGTCCTGTGCTGATTTGGTTCAGGGGGGCCTGGGTGTTGTAGAGCAGACTGGTGAAAGCTTCCCTTTCATGCCAGGGAGGGCAAAGATTTTTAAAACGTTTTTTCCACAGTGCCTCTGTGGCAGCAGCACTTTCATCAGGATATCAAGCACTTAGTGTTGTGGGCAGGGTTTATTTTTCGGTTTTCTAGTCAACTTTTGCCGTTCTTCTGAAAAGTGACTTTAAACCAAAGGTGGCCAACCTTCCACCATTGGGGCCTCTGCATTCTTGAGAGTTGTGTAGAAGACAGAATCTTGGCAGCTGCAACTGCTGATGGTGCTGCTAAAGCAGCTGCAACTGCTGAAATGTCTTCACCTATACAACCTTTAAGGGCCAGGAGCATTCAGGTCGAAAGGTTGGCCACCCCTGCTTTAAACAAAAGAGGAAAAGCCCTGCAGCAACTAGTCTCCCACCCCAAGTTCAGTGTCATCAATGCTGACTGGGTGAGTGGTTAAAAGCAAGACTGGCTCATAAGCATTCAGGCTGTTTGAGGAGGGTGAGTTGTAGCAGCAGACTCTAGGAATCAGATGTTCATGCAACCCAAGATGAAGAATGGATGAAATATTTCTAAACCCCCCCCCCCAAGAGGCAGTAAGTACCTTCCTTCTATGTAAGTGGGCATATTTGGGGTCCCTCCGTTTTTGCATGGACTGCCCATTTTGGATTGGTAGTGACACCAAAGAAGCATCTGCATGTGCTGTTTCTCTGAGAACAGCAGCAGACACTGCCCATAGCACATGTGAATTTATTTAAAACCTATTCCTTTAGAGCTGGCCTCTGCCTAGCTAGCACTGAACCTTTTTTTCAAAATGTCCATGAACAGGCTTACCAGATCGTCGTCGGGACGGGAGCGGTCTACCCTTAAGAGGGCGGGGCGTGGGGGGCCAGAACGCGTCACGTTCTGGCTCCCCCACGCCCCGCCCCCTTAAGGGTAGACTGCTCCCGTCCCGGTGACAATCTGGTAAGCCTGTCCATGAAAGACCATCCCAATCAGGTCCACTGCCCAACGCCACCCCAGCGATGCTGCAAAAAAAAAAATGGTTCTCAACTCCTCACTGCACTCCATCCTCACATTTAAAGTGAATGCATCTCTTTAAAGTTTAAACAGCACACGTGTGTGCAATGAGGAAAGGGGGTAGCAAAGCACTCCTTCCTCACATGCTGTCTAAAGGGGCACATCCCCTTGAAACGTTAAACCTTGTGTGTGGAAAGAGCACGCGGGGGAGGGGAGAAGTGGATGATCTGATTCTTGTTCACTTTTAGCAAGTGGAGAGCAGATCAGTGTGGCGGCATCTGCAGTGGGCTGGAAGGAGATGGCGTTAGACTCGGGGTGAAAGGCACCCAGAATCCATCACTCCCCCCTCCACTGATGCAAATGGCATCAGGCTGCTTCATGACTGGACCGGCCATGTTCCTGACTCATGTCCTCAGTTATGCCCGTCCAACCCACTAACCTACGTGCTTTTTGTGGCCTTAAGTTTGCCGGTTCAATCCCCAGCACTTCCAGTTAAGGTAGGCTTACCAGATCTCCAACCTGGACAGAGTGCTACAACTTTAGGAGAAGGAATGTGGGCAGGTGTAGCTTTAAACCTTAGAGCACAATCCTAGGTATGTCTACTCAGAAGTAAGCCCCGTTGTGTTAAGTGGGGCTTGCTTCTGAATAGACATGCCTAGGATTGTGCTCTAAGGTTTAACAAGCTACACCTGCCTACATTCCTTCTCCTAAAGGTGTAGCACTCTGTCCCAGTTGGAGATCTGGTAAGCCTAATTTAAGGGGCTCTTGGAGCTCTGCTTGAATGTGTGGAAAGCTATGCTGGTCAGTGTAGATGCAACAAAAATAGAAATAACAACAATAGACCACATAAGCTGCAATAGTAATAAAATGACATACCTTCATGGTTCATTGTACTGTATATCACGTTATAACTGTTAGAGTTGATGTGGTATTGCATTCCGTATCTTGAAGTTCTTTAGGTCTGCATCTTCACCTGGTTTTGGAATTTTTTTTTAACAAGTCTGTTGTGTTTGTCACATGTGTTTTCATGAGTCATTATTTTACATTATTATGAACAATCCAGGTTACATATTCTTTTGTATTATTATTTAGTTATTCATTTTTTATTTCTGCATTTGAGAAGAATAGCATATAGCATTGTTCACATTTGTTTCTTTAGTGCCCCAGTAGAAAGCAAGATGCCAAAACACACTGGGGCCAAACTGGTGTTTGTCTCTGTGGCCTGTTTGGAGACGTCCATCTCTTTTCTTTGCTGGTCAGTGTAGGCAACACCAGATTAGACCTCCTGTTGATCTGACTCCATCAGCAACTCCCAATACTCTTTATCTTTCGCTAACCTTTTGAGATACTGCTATGCCATTTATTATATCATGCAGCTAAACTAAATCTACTACAAAAAAAGAGGTGCTGACAATTTGATCTCTGTCAAGTGACTTGGCACTAGTGGATTTGCTTTTTATAGGTCAACCTTGCAATTGGGTGGCCTACAGGACGTTTGCTCATTGGTATCTGAGGCTCACTGCTTTGGAAGTAGCCAACTAATGCAAGCCTGACCATACAAGTAGTGAGATTTCACAAGAGCATTTTAACAAAGAGTGGTAGTGGCACCACAGAGATGACTGAAAGGGCTCTTATGTTTCACATTAATAAAGGGATGGCACATGTATGTGAACAGGTCTCTGTGCAGCCTACCAGCCATACATGGGTGCAAGCATTAATTGCTATGATGAGTCAACACTGGATTCAACGGCACGGTGCTGGTGGCACTGTTCAGAATATTGTATCTGTATCTAAACATATGAACTTGCCTTGTACTGAGTCAGACAATTGGGCCATCTAGCTCAGTATTGTTGGCACTGACTGGCAGCAGCTCTCCCACGTTTCAGGCAAGGGTCTCACCTTCAGCCCAACCTGGAGATGGCAGGGATTGAACCTGGGACCTTCTGCATGCAGATCATATGCCTACCCTGAGCTATAAGTCCTCCCCCCATGCAATATTATCATGTTATTCATACTGCATTTTATGAAGCCCCAGATATGGTAAATCTGGAATGGTTCACACAGGCGCCTATAAGTACCAGTGTGTGGACATCTTGTGGTCAAACTTTCACTCCCTCTGTATAGGGAGTTCCATGTGTGTGAGTCAAAGCCTACACACATGAATTGGCAGCAGCCAGATGGTGGGACTTGTGGGGCAAGTCTGGATGTATGTGTATAAGCCTCAGGTGGTCACATTACACATCTTGCAGTGAATGGGTGTTCTTAGATTTCACCACATGGGGGAAGCATTCAGAAGCATGTTATCAAACAAAAAATGGTGGCAGGTAAACATCACAACTTTACTGTATCAAAAACTACAGCTGCAATGTTTAGTTTTTTAATCAGTTAAAATAATTGTAAAATAAACTATTTTAATGGATTCAAAGGTGTCTTTAAGCAGCCTTCCCCCCATTGTTAATTATTTTTAATATTTACCAAAAGCATGGATGTGAGGTGTCATCTTCAAAGACGCATTCTCGCTTCCCACACCGAAGAGAATGCCTCTTCTAAGATGGGGCTTGATGTGATATGGGCAGGCATCACCTAAAGATGAAGTCAGCTTTTACTTGCAGAGCTATTGTTTGTTTCTTTGCAAATATATGCAGATTTAATCAACTTTGCAAATATATGCAGATTTAATCAACTTTGCAAATATATGCAGATTTAATTAACTTATTAATTGATTACTATATAATATAATTGACTTAAGTTTTCTTTACCGGGTGACACCCCTACCAAAAACTGAACACAGGAATCAGGTTGGGGTTCTGCTATCTGGTCAAGACAGAGGGGAGGCATGAGTGCGATTGTGCTGAAAGAATCTATTGTCTGAATATATTGTGTTTCTGTTTTTTTCAGTTGTGAGTATGATCTTCATTTGCAGTACCTGTTCTTCTTTTACAGCTTGTGAATATCTGAAAAGTGTGGTTTATTTAATTCCTGTACTGCAACTCTGAAATGTGTGCCTTAATAAAGAGATGACTCCCAAATCTTTTCTTACAAGAGGAGGCTGAAAGACCTCAATTGGTTTTTAAATACAGATTCCTAATAGAGAATGTGTGTGTGTGGCCTTTTTGTGTCAAAATGTCTACCTCCAGCATTCTCCAGAGATGGTCACTTACAGTAGATGTTACCTTTTCCCCTTTATTAAAAAATGGTGTATATTTATAGAAAAAAATGAATATTTACTTTCCCAGTTACTAGTGTTGCTTTCAACCTATGCAGAAAGAGAAGAGAGGAGTGCAGGTGGGGTCCCCCCCTTCCCCCCAAATAATTCATGTATAGATTTGAGTCATCTTCTATGTATGATAGAGAAAAAGTAGAGCCACACAACGTTTTGTGGAAGGATATTTCATTGGAGGGTGCTCTTCCGGTCAGAGCTGAGCCACGGCAAAGCTGGTGCACAGGAGAAAACTATTACCACCCAGGCACAATCCCAACAGGAAGCCTTTATACTCTTCCTGAGAAAGAGCTCCGATGGCCAACTTGGGTGGAGGAAGGCATTCCGCAATGCTTTACTGGCTAAGGAAATGCATTTGTTCCAAATGCTCCATGGTGACTCTTCACAGCACATGGCAGCTGAATATCGTGCCTTAGCCAACCAGTTTTAGTTCTTGCAGTAGCACTTTCCACTTCAAGCATCTAGTATCATTGGTGGCTTAGAGCAGTGTTTCCCAAACTTTTTCGACCTGTGGCTCGCTTGATCGTTGGCAACCATTGGCTGCAGCTCTCCTGACAGAGGCGTCACTGCATGCACGTCACCCGATGGCAGGGACTTGCGCGCTGCCCCCGTGCACCCCCCCAAACTTACCCCCACTCCAAGCGTCCTCTTCTCCGGCAGTCCAGGGCCTTCTGACGAGGCCCAATGCGTTAATACGTGAACTTTTAGCTTTTTTGCGCATGCGCACAAACATTTCTGAGGGCAAGGGCTGCCCTTTTGCCCTTAGAAACGTTCTACGCATGCGCGAAAAAGGTAAAAAGTTCATGTATTAACGCATTGGGCCTCGCCAGAAGGCCCTGGACCAGCAGCCGAGGTGGACGCTCCGAGGCCTTCTCCCAGCCTCGGAGCCTCCGGAGGATGACGCGCATGGGGGAGGTGACGCGCATGGGGGTGTGCGCGTCACCCCTTTGCGCGTGTCACCCTGCGGCAGGGGCCCCCACCACAGCCCAGCGACGCGCATGTCTCTCCATTATATTATGTTGATGCCTGCCAATTGACATAGCACTGTTTTCCGAGAGGATTTTGTGGCACTCTGCGGCTCCCCTGACTGGTTTCCATGGCTCCCCTGGGAGCTGCACCACCCAGTTTGGGAACTGGTCTGGTCCCAGTTTGGGAACTGAAGTTTTTGGACTGGTCTGCTATTGACATCACCCTCTTCTCTCTAACTGCTGGGGCAGTCCTAGATTGTATGTGCTAACGAAAGTAATTTTATGAGCATTAGTATCCACTCTTTTCCTTCTCTCTTTCGCCTGTTCTCTCAGCTGTATACCACCACACAAAATTGGCAGTACAATAAGCTGCTGTCTGGATGGGCTCAAGTCCTTCTAAACTGGTTGTGCCTCTGCTGAAATCCACTCGGAACCTGCCAGGTGAATGTTGTATTGCTGGCATTTATGTCAACCACAGTAGGAACAACCTGGGTTAGTAAAGAGCAAACAATGCCCCACCCACTGCTACCCTCACTTTCCTCCAAAGTACCCAACACCAATCGGAACAGGTGTGTCACGGCAAGCAATTGCACCATTCCTTCTGAAGGGATTGGATGCTTTCTAAGCACTCTGGGAGGAGCCATTCTGCCCCCCCTTCCCCCAAACAGATAATTTGCTATCAGGTGACTGGGAGGGTGTGCTTGGACCTCCCCCTTCCATAAGGCAAACAATGCATCTTCATTATGATAACACCAATGGCATCTCCAAATCAGGGTGGTTATCTCGTGTTCTATAATCATTGAGATCCAGCAGAAAACAAGTTTTGTTTCTCTCTCTCTCTCTCTCTCTCTCTCACACACACACACACACACACACACACACACACACACACACCAAAGTCACAGCTTTGGATAAATATATATTTTAATAAATAAAAAAGATAGCAAATAATGTCAGACTATGCAACAGGATAAACACCTGCACTGTAAAGGTGGATAAACAAAAGGCAGCATTAAAAAGAAATAAAAAAAATTCTAGAATAATACATGTCTTACACGGCAAGGTGAACTTGCATAAAATATTTTTCATTCCTACAAACACCTTATTTGTATTACTAACAGTAGCAGAGGTTTAAAATTAATTTATTCTTCCCCACCTATATGCCGCATCTCTTTTATCTGGTCTATATTTCAGCAGATCTACAAAAACACACTCAGTATGTAAAGCCAGACTTGAGATTCCTATCCTGTAGCCATTTGCAAATGTGGAGGGCCAACTCCATTCCCACATCCTTGCAGCCAAATTGTTTTTTGGCTGAGTGCAAAGTGGAAGCCCTGGCTAGTAAAAGGTTCAGCATGTGCATCGAAACCTGTGTGCCACAGTTGATTACCAGATAAGGCCGACAGACAGGGTGCTTTTCATCTAGTACTGTATTTCCCAAAGTTCTGACATCTGAGACATATTTTCTTCTGAATTAAAATGGGTGGGACACATCATTCTTATACTGGCAAAGGTTCATTTTTAGAGTTAAGATCTATCTGCCATTAAAGGAGCCCAAAATGTTTGTTCCTGTGCAAGCCTCCTCTGAGGGCTGGTAATTCTGCATTGACAGGGATTGATCCAAAGACCCATGCAGAAATAGGGCAGAATTATCTGCTCCCAGAAGAAGCTGAGTGGGGAAAAGCAAAGCCAGAGCACTGAATCAGACACCACATGCAGTTCTGCAGACTCATGACTTTTTTCCCCATGGTACACTAGCTGTTCTCTCATGACACACTAATGTACCCTGAGCTCCCGGCATTACTGACCTACTCTTTGTTGTGATGGATTTTGCTCTCCTTTAAAAGTCTATAATAATTTAAATGTATTAATACTTTTGCCCCAGCTACTACTACTACTGCTTCTACAATTCATCAAATATATACAACACAGTCAATCTCTATCTCATTTTGCATAATA
This sequence comes from Plestiodon gilberti rubricaudatus, assembly GCA_026170595.1. Lineage (NCBI taxonomy): Eukaryota > Metazoa > Chordata > Lepidosauria > Squamata > Scincidae > Plestiodon > Plestiodon gilberti. Next base: position 117,797,991 of record JANXHW010000005.1, read on the forward strand.
AAGGAAGGCATCGGTATATATCTTAAGGAATTTACTCTTCCACAGAGCTGAAGAATGTTGTACAGTATTTACTGTCAAAGCTCTTTTCCCCACTAAATTCTGACTTTTTTTTATGAAACAAGCAATCACAAGGTTAAATACAATTTCACATTTTCATGGCCTGCAAGGTTGTTTTTAAACATGATTTACAAGAAGGGCAGAGTTTGAGAGGACGTATATACTATATAAAGGTAAAGGTATCCCCTGACAATTAAGTCCAGTCGTGTCCGACTCTAGGGTGTGGTGCTCATCTCCATTTCAAAGCCGAAGAGCCAGCGTTGTCCGAAGACGGCTCCGTGGTCATGTGGCCGGCATGACTCTCCTTGCCGCAGCGCGTAGCATGCAGCTGGAACACGGAGCGCTGTTCACTATATATAAACTAGTAATCTCTTGCTTCTACAATGATATCTAAGGATGTACTAAGTTAAGTACCAACACAATGTTGGGTTAGCCACTATAAAGGAAATATGGATTTGGAACCATTATTTTTGTCTTGCCTCCCCTCTTGGTTTAAAGGGCCGCCCTAAACCACTTGGCAGATGTGTTTTTGGTGTGTGTGTTTTTAAAGTGGGGGGGCACAGAGCAGGGCAATGCTACTGTGGGGTGGTTGAGTAGGGGGGCTTTAGCACTTTGCCCCACTGTGTTTCCAATCCTAATAGTGTACTGTGTACACACACCCAAAGTGCTGTTTTAGTTAGAAATAAAGCTTCCATTGGCTTTCAATGAAAGCCTTTTTTTCCTAATTAAAATTGAGAGGGAGGGGACATACAGGTAATCAGAACTGCAAGCAGAGGCAAAATGCTAAAGCTCCCCTCCCCTGAGGAAGGTTTGCCTTGCTTTGCAGCACCCCCACTGGGGGACCACTGAAAAGCACCAAGCTACCTTACAAATTCCCTGCGACAGTCTGGATTTACATTAAGGCTTGGTTCACACATTTTCTTCCATTAGGGACTGAATATTGCTTCTAGCCTATATGGCTGTGGCCTTGTGGCACTGAGGACAGAGGTATGTGCCATGAAGGTACATATCTAAATGAGTAACAGAACGGCCATTCAAATGCAGCAGTTCTTTCAAATGGTAAGAAATTCAGTGCATTTCTATGGCCATTCTGAAGGAACCAATGCATTCCAATGTTTCCCTTATGATGCTAATTGGAGAAGGGAGGGTGCTGAAGGGCATTTTCAAGGTATTTAATCCTCTTCCTCTCAACTGATAATCCCTTACAAATGCCCCCATCAGTTTTTTTTTCACCTGTTTTTCCTCCAACCAGGTTCCAAGACCACAAGAAGCGGTTGTGGGTGCAGCGGGGTAGGTGGCACTGAGACCTGAAGAGTATCAGCAGACAAAGAGTTAAGCACCCCATCCTGACCAAGGAGAGGATCCTTTTCTGCCAAAGTGTACAGAGAGAGAGAGAGGGGGGGGGGCATGCATTCCTATAACATGTAATTATGTCCAGTGGAATGGGGGGGAGAGAGAGAGAGAGAGAATGAAGAGATTCTGCTGGCTGGGGTAGCTTCTGAAAAACTCTCCACCCCATCAATGCTGCACACACTTTGCAGAAACAGCCAGTTGGAACAACTCCCACATGGTCAGGACAGGCTTTGCCCAGGAAGTTGCTTGTCACACACATTGAATGTCAGGTCTGTGGTCAAAGTGGGAAGACATCTAGCCAGCTGCCATGTGTACAGCCTGCAAGACAAACAAAAAAGGCACGCTGTAGGAATACATAATATATATTCAGCGTTTGATTCAGATGGAAAAGTCGGCTCCTCCCAATGTGCAGCTCTGGTGTCAGATTTGGAGTGGTGGGGAGGGGGAGGTCCTCAGGCCTATCTTGGGATCTCCATTGTGCCACACGGGCATTTACACATGTGTACACACACACATACTGCCCCCCTGCAGTTTGGCCGCTCCTCTGCAGTCGTCTTGCCCTGCCTCCACCGAGCGGGTCGGAGGAGTGTCTTCCCGCCTGTTGTCCCACCTTCTTAAGAAAGCGCAGCTGTGTTTGGTTAAACACAAGCGTGCTCTGATTGGCCAAAAACCCTGCAGGTCTGCTCTTTACAGCGGGGGCCGGGGCATTGAAAACCTTAAGTGCCAACACTTTCTTTTCCCGGGAAAAGCTTTCCCAATTTCATTCATCCTCTGCTGTTTATGCAACCCAAATAATACTTCGAGGCGGAAGGAAAAACGACTCCTCTTACAGATCGAAGCAACGTTTCCTACGGAAATTGTCCCTTTCCCCACGGTGCTTTCCCCCTCACCCCACGGACGTTTGCCAACCTTTGGAGGAGGGCGAAGTAAATGCCCTTCACACATTTCTCTCTATTTCGTTTTAACACACACGTTGAGGGGTTTCGGGTACTGCTCAACTTCCCGTGCAACTCTGAATAAGTCAACATGGAGCATTCCGGTTTTCTCTCTCCTCGTCCTGTGGTTTCCTCTGGGATTCATCCTTGAAATACAACCTCCACGATGATTGGAGGTAGTTCTGATTGGCATGCAGCCACTCTCCTCCCCCCTCTCATCCGATTGGTGGCTGCATTGCCTACGGCGAAGCTACCCCTCAAAACATGGCAGGAACCATCTTTGCCGCTTTGTACACGCCACAGCATCGGGATCGCGCAAATGCTCCGCAAGACTGTAAAAATCTCCGCAAAGCGCCGGACGCAGTGCAGTGTAGATCGGGCCTTAGCATCACTGGGGCAGTGAGGGCAACCATCCCCTTTTTACCTTCTGAGAAAGTGAAAAGGCATGGTTGCTGGCCACTGTCTCTCATCACCCCAGTAGTGCTGAGAAAGGAGTGGCCAAACTGCTTGGGGGGTGGGTTTAGCATGTGAAGATTAGCTGCCTCTCCCATCCCACTCTCAGCAAATAGGCATCATCACAGGTGGGAGAAGGCAACAATGGCATGAATTGCTAATTTAAATGACTCATGCCCCTGCTTGCCAGCTGCCAGCCCTCAGCCAGTGCCCAATTGGTCATCCTACCCCATGGGCAGACCATTGGTAGCATAATAAGTGGCACAGTTAGCAAAGGACCAAAGGTAGCATTTCAGTATTAGAGGGCAAGAGCCTGCGTGTGGATTAAAGGCCCATGTTTTTCTTTCTACCAGGCCCCACACTGCAGGCACTAAGACAGAAGCAGACTCAGAGATGCAATTAAGAAACAATAACCATCTATTCAAAATTAATATTTAAAATACCATCTTCATCTCAAAGTGCTTTGCAGACATACGTCACAGAAATACGAACTATGATCCTCGGTTCTCCTTCAAATCCTGTGTAATGTCCTACTCTGTGTTCGTGAACTGGAAGGAACCAGAGGCACAGGAGTCACACAGTTCCTTGTCCTCTTTGAGGAAATGGTGCACAAGGTAGGGCTGACAAGCAAAGACAAGCCAGAGGAGCCAAGCTGATCAGGGTCTATAGAGAGAACACTACTCAAATGACCCCTCCAAACTTGGGCTCTACTTCACAGTAAGCGGAAACGTGAAAAGAAATCAAGAAACAAAAGAAGACAGCCTCACTGAGCATGTGTTCCTTCCATACACACCATGGTTACACTGGGATATATTTAAGATTACCCTGCTAAAAGGCTTTAAGAGCTTTTGCTGTGCTTACTCCATGGGCAAGAGCTCCTCCTTCCTCCGTTGGTCAGTTCACCCAGTGGTGCCATTTCCTTTGACATGATAACCTGATGCCTGTGGTCATATGTACTTTTAGAAACCTCTAGGCTGGACTGCTTTAGCATATTCTACATTGGGCTGCCACTGAAGAGCGCTGAGACACTACAACTGGTTTGAGACTTGGGACCCAGGTTGTTGGCTGGTGCCAGTCACAGGGAATATGGCAAGCCCAAGATCATCGGCTGAGTTTCATAGCTCAGTGGGGATTAGAACCAGGGTTTCCCTGATCCTACTTTTATCACAACACCACACTGGCTTTAACGTAATACCTCTTGAAAATAATGCAGTCAGTGCAGCTAAATGGCTTTCACATTCAATGGCATTTCTGAATTTACAATTGCAATTCCTGATATGCAGAACTAGTGAATTGGCCAGGAATATAAAAATTCCTCATTTGTACACAAATCAGCATGTGTTTCAGTCAGGTACTTTATAAAACAACCTGGGTCCCAAGTATGACCACAGGCAGCAGGTTATCATGGCAAAGGAAATGGCACCACTGGGTGAACTGACCAATGGTGGGAGGAGCTCTTGCCCATGGAGTAAGCACAGCAAAAGCTCTTAAAGCCTTTTAGCAGGGTAATCTTAACTATATCCCAGTGTAACCATGGTGTGTATGGAAGGAACACATGCTCAGGGTGGCTGATCAGGGTAAGTCTCACTAAATTTGGGTCAGATTCTGTATTTTGTGTCATTTGAAACATCCCAGATTTCAATCATGCACTTTCTGACATAAACCAAAGGTATGTGGGAGGTTGAGGGGAGGGGAGACTATACTGTATAGCCTAAATGGCTATATGTTGCTTAATAAAACTCCTGTTTCTTGTGTATATATGCAGAAGCTCATCTCTTCCGATGGTTGGAACGTATGCTCCTGATCAGGCAGATGCAAACCATCATTGGTTCCTGCTCTATAAAACTCAGGACATGGCCTGGGGCATGTTTGCCAACCAGGTTGGGGCTGCCACTGCCTCTACCCAATCCACAGGCCTTCCCCTCAGGTTCTTCTGCTTGCCAGGAGAGAAGGTGTGTTATATATCTGCATACCTCGTGACTCATGCGAGAACCGCCCTCTCTTCTTACCCAATGCCCTCACCTTCCACACTTAGTAGAGTCTCCGACCATAAATGCTTGGGTAAAGGCCTGTCTTCTGCACACCAAAAGCTGTAATGAAGATGTTGACAATGACCGTGATGAAGACCAGGACTGTGGCAATGTTGTTAAGCAAATCCAGGCGCTGCTGCTTCGACACATCATTCAGGTTCAGTCGAGCTACAAGAAAAAGGGGATAGGGCTGTAGCTTCATGGTAGAGCCCTGCTTTGCATGCAAAAGGTTCCAGGTTCAATTCCTGGCATCTCCAGGTAGGGTGGGGAGGACCCCTGCCTGGAAGCCTGGACAGCAACTGCCAGACAGTGTGGGTAATACAAAGCTTAGCTAGACTGATCAATAGTCTGACTCAGGTTAAGGCAGCATCGTATGTTCAGACAGAGCACAAACCAAAAGCAGAAATTTAAGGGGCACCCCAAATGCCCTGCTCTGTAATAACCCCTTTTGTCACTGCTCAGTGAAGCAACATCTCTGCCAATCTCACCAAATGCCATTCTACAGAAATTCCAGCAAATCATATCATGAGCTCTTGAATATTTCTTTCATTTTTGTCTTGTACTGTTGTATTGTACTGGTGATTTCTGACATGCAGGACATGCATCATGACTAACATCCCTTCCTCCTCTTAGCCATGCCCCAAGACTATAACAGAAAAAAAAATACACTTCATTCGAGTGTTTCCTCCACATGAACAGCATACCAGACTAACGTACTTCTATGTATATTTACTCAGAAGTAAGCCCTACTATATTCAGTGGCAGTTACTCCCAAGGACATGGGCACAGCACTGCAGCCACACATCACACTTTACAGGTGTATGCTAATATTTTTCAAGTACACACCTAAAAACGAAAAATGGGAATGTGGCAGATAGACAGGCGTTAGAAAACACAGGCAACATCCAGATATACTCATCAGAGCCAAAGAATCTCTGCCATGTTTGGCACGTACAAGCTCAGCATACAACATTGAGGTGGCAACCCTGAGTTCATTCCTGTGAGATTGCTTGTGAAATGCTTGATTGGCAGCCACATATTCAGGAGAGGGGCAAAGCCTAAAGCCAAACCCAGCCAACAAAAATGGTCTCAGGCCAATTGAAAACAGACCAGAAGATTTTGAGGCGCAAGGCACCTCTCCATGTTTAGAGCCGGGGCTTGGTTCTCTCCTAAAAGTCAGAGCAGTTCTTCTTCCTAGAAGGGGCCTGAAGCCAACAGGAGTGGTGGATGCCGGGGAAGCTTCACAATCAGGCCCTATATATAGAAAAGAGATTCTATTGAGGCAGCAGCAACCGCAGCTGTATGGAGCCCAAGTTCGTGACCCCGTCATTCCTTTCAGCGCCAAAGGCACAAGCGGAGAAAGAGAGGCCTGTGCTGCTCATCACAGAAGGCAGCAGGGGCGACCTGGGAGCAGGGCAGCAAGCAGCTCTCCAGACTGTAGCCCTCTGTATGGAACCAAAGGGGCAGTTAGCAAGGCTGAATACGCAAGGCTGGTGAAAGGAGAAAGGCAGACCACCCTGGGGGTCTCGGCAAGGCGGTAGGGAAAGAGGACACCCAGGGCAGCTTGGTGCTGGGTTGTGACACGGAATGAGCACGGTCATGTCCCACTCTTTGCAAAAGACTGAGGTACTGAATGTGAAAATCAGTGGGCACATGCCTGGGTGCAAGGAAGGCAGCCTGGGGTAGTGGTTAGTATCAGACTTCGCTTAGGAAGATCCACATTCAGCCCCAGGCTTACTAAGTGACCCAGTCACCACCTCTCCATCTAACCTACCTCACAAGGTTGTTGTGAAGATGGAATAGACATGAAAAAATATTATTCTTAATACTGTACTATGATGGTTAATAATTATAATTAATAAATAACAATGTATTCCTAATGTGTGAGAGTTATATTTGCCTTAAAAAAAACCATAACACTGAATGCATTTATGACACCATTTACAGTACTTCACTCATGGCTCACTTTTCTTCTATGGAACTGAAGGAGACATATTTCAAGTACTCAGGTGGTCTCCCATCCAGGCACTGACCAGGCTTATTTCTCCTTAGCTTCATCAAAGGCCTCATTTGAGCAAGTTCTGGGGCTGCATTTGTTAACGATTTCCACCCAGCCCACAGGTGTACACATTTAATAACTCCAGATGCGTATATACACCCTTGAGCAAAAGGTACAAGGAGGGCAAAGCAGGGAGATGCTCTGCTCCAGGTACTTTGCCCCACATCACAGGAGGAATTGTGGCAAGCAGCAAAAAGGTCGGCAGAAAGAATCTTACCCATAACAATGAGGAGAATCCCAATGGCAACCTGGAAGAAGAGGGAAACGCTGATGAGAGCAGTCAGGGTGGCATAATATTGGAAGGAGTGGCCCTGCTCCAGCACCGCTTTCAGCTGCGTGGCATTGGCCATGAACAGAGCCACATCCAGCATGCTCTCGGCCACACTCTTCTTTGTGGCATAATGATTGATGTTGATAACGTTTTCCCTCCTTGAGCCAGGATTCGATGCCTAGAACAGAAAGGAGATGAAGATGATGAAGAGGTTAACAAACAAGCAAAAACGGAAAGGGCCTTTTTTGTGGCGGCTTCCAGAATGTGGAACTTCCTGCTCCAGGAAGCTTGTTTAAATTTCTAGGATTCCCTCCAGATGGTTAAATTTCTAGGATTTCCCTTGGTAGCAAGAAAAACAAGTCAATATTTCAAACATTATATAGCCATATATATAGGCCAGCGGGTGGTGCAGTGGGTTAATCCGCTGAACCATGAGCTGTCGATCGAAAGGTCGGCAGTTCGAATCCGCCACGGGGTGAGCTCTCGTTGCTTGGCCAGCTCCTGCCAACCTAGCAGTTCCAAAGCATGTTAATGTGAGTAGATAGATACCGCTTGCGGGAAGGTAAACAGCGCTCTGTGTTCCAGCCGCATGCCACGCACTGCGGCAAGGAGAGTCATGCTGGCCACATGACCACGGAGGCGTCTTCGGACAACGCTGGCTCTTCGGCTTTGAAATGGGGATGAGCACCATGCCCTAGAGTCGGACACGACTGGACTTAATTGTCAGGGGTCACCTTTACCTTTTATCTCTCTCTCTCTCTCACACACACACACACACATGCAATCAGCCTCATCATATATCCCTAGCTGGCAGCCTTAGGGCCCAAGGTGCCCTGGTTGCTCGCTTGCTCTCCCAGGGGCAAATCCTATCCAACTTTCCAGCACCAGTGCACTGCAGCCACAATGTAGCCCTGAGGTAAGGGAACAAATGTTCCCTTACCTCAGTGGTTCTCAAAAAAATTTCCCCGCGCCCCCCCGTCACCCGATTTTGGGGGGTGGCGCCCCCCCTTCGCGTCGCCCTCCGCACGCTCCGAGGCCGGCCCGGGAGCCAGCCTCGGAGCGTCCGGAACGGCCGGCGCTCCAGGGCCTTCTGAAGACACAAGCGTCAATCCGGGTATTTTTGATGTTTTCGCTCATGCGCAGACCCGTTTTCGTCTCTGCGCATGAGCGAAAACATCAAAAATACCCGGATTGACGCTTGGGCCTTCAGAAGGCCCTGGAGCGCCGGCCGTTCCGGACACTCCGAGGCCGGCTCCTGGGCCGGCCTCGGAGCGTGCGGAGGGTGACTGTGGTGGTCGAGCCCCCCTTTGTGGGGCCTCGCGCCCCCCCTGGGGGGCGCGCCCCACTATTTGAGAACCGCTGCCTTACCTTGAGAAGGCATTCATGACTGCCTCCCCACTGCAAGATGCAGCACACACCCTGTTGGCACGGCTGCAGCGGCGCTGGAAAGTTGGATAGGATTGGGTCGCCAAACTGTCAGCTCACTTTGCCTTTGTCTTTCTCACTGCCCAAGAAGGGGAGTGAGTCACCTGAACCTCTCACACCCCAGCCCAGGTGCCCACTTGACTTTGGAGGCCTCCCATTCAGAAGGCTTCTTTGGTCATTAGCATGCATTAGTGCCCCTTGTTGAATCCCAGGCCAGGTACAGCTTGGAAGCAAAGGCTGAGTGTCACTTCCTGCTATCATTTAGTCCTCTGCATGCAAGAATGCCAGCTGGCCTAATATTGATACACTACAGAGTCATAAAATTATGACTCTGATGAAAAACTTAAAAGCCCAGAACTTTTAAGTCCTTTTGTTTTTTCCCCCCAGGAAAGTAGGGACTCGATAGGGAAATGCATTTGAGAACATTGAAAGACAGTGGTGGCAAAGATGACTTTTGAGCAACGTTTGTCATCAAGCAGCAGCAATAGCAACAGCAATCTGCTAAAAATAAAATGCAGGCAGCTATTTTGGTCCATGAGAAAGAGAACAGGACCAACTAAAAATCACAGAAGAGTAAGGCAGAGCCCAATCCTATTCTCCCCTGCCCCACCGCTGATTCAGGGCAATTGCAGAGGTCTCCTCTACCCAGGGGTAAGCCTCCACAGTATGGGAGGGCCTACTACTTGGACCTGCACTAGCTAAATAGCTGGAGAGATTTGGAGGGAAGGGGGGTAGGATTTGGTAGCCACCACTGTTGCCAAACCTGCCCCCTTACTGGACCTGATCTGCCCATCCACGCCCCGTTCCCACCCCATTCCAACCCCCCCCCGCCCCCGTTCCACCCTCCCGCTCCCGTCATCCTATCTGGATCAGCAGGCGACTCTTGATCCGCCAGCATCCCTGGCAGCACACTGAGTAGAGTGCTGCCAACTGGCACTGACTGCTTTATGGCAGTCAGTGCCAGCAGAAGAGGCACTAGAACATAGGCCGGAGCAGGTAGGATTGGACCAGCAATGTTTGAGTGTCACGCAATGTTTCTTCTATCTCTATGTTTTAAAAGGGGGAGGGGACAGTGGGGAAATGTTGTGTATGTAACACATAGTAACAGCCCAGTACAAAAAACAACACAACTTTCTTTACTGCCTTACAAGAGACCCAGGAATTTAGATTAGTGGTCAGAGACAGATGTGAAGAATTGCTGGCACTTATATTTTCAGAAAGCGTGATCATGGTAGAGATGTACCTACTTCCAGCGGGAGGGGGGCCGCAAACAAAAGTGCCGGAGGTGACGTTGCCGGAGGTGACGGAGGTGACGGAGGTGACGGAGGTGACGTCGCCGCCGCAGCTGCTCAAAGCCTTCCAAAGCTCCAGGCGGGTGGGCCAAACAGCATGCGCCTTTTTTCACCACCACCCACCCACTTGCATCTTTTTTGGTACTGCCGCAGCGCGGTTGTTGCCCCCGAGTGCCGCCTGGGGGGGGGCACCCCCTACGCTTCTGGATCATGTCATCTTTGCCCCAGTATGTGGCAATCTGTGATCTTCTGTACTGGACACACACAACCTAATCTGCAGCCCAATCCTAACTAACCCCCCTACCCTGCCAATGCAGCTATCATAAAGCCCAGTGTTAATAAATCTGAAAATTTAATAAATCTGAATGAATCTCCAGAATTCACCATCTTAGGCCTGGAATGTATGTTGGACTGGGCTTCTTATATGCTCTCTAAAACAATACCTTTGTCTCTCTGCCCCTTTCTTTTTTAAACATTAAACCTCATGAAACCTATGAAGCTCAAGTCAAAAGCCAACTTGCTTCAGCATCGTGGTTTTTAGTTGGTCTGTTCTTCTCAGTGAGGCCACATGGGGGCACTCTGAGCAATCTCAAGCCTAGTGTAGTTGGCTAGCAACACCCCAGCCTCCCAACTGGGATGTAGTAAACATTACTGCAAGGGAGCCAGAATGAAATCTGCTAATGCTAGACTAGAGAGAAACAAACATTCTGGGTACAGTCCAGAGGACCTCCATAGGTTTACTGCAACCATGTCCTAATCATGGAGATCTAATCACATCTGTTTAATTATCACGTAGCTAGAAAACAAGGTCACTACAGAGCCTAATAGTTATTATAGCTTCTTATAATCTTACATATAATTTTGGTTTACACACACACACACACACACACACACACACACACACACACACACACAATACTGCTGCTTTATACTTCTCCAAAACAATTCTCCTTGTTAGGGTTTTTTTTTCTAATTAGGCATAAGTGTTGCTGCCCATTGCTCCCTCGAAAACCTCTCAGCGAAAATGAAACCCAAACAAATATTTTAAAACTGAAGGTAGTAAGAGGCAGGATTGGCTGAAATGTGTTTGGGGTACGCATGCAATTTTCACCAAACAAAAGGACCAATCCCATCCATTTAACTTGTTGTGAATTGCTGGGAGAGTCTTCACATGGGAAAATGTGGAAGAAATGAAGCAACTATTTCTTTTTAAATAATAAATAAATAAATAAATAAATAAATAAATAAATAATAGGTGTTCTACTTTATTATGGACAGAGACCCCGAATTATGAACAAATCCATACAAATGATGAATGTAATGGGATGCCAACCCCGCTCTTGCCTTGGCATGGTCTTGGCACAGTGAAAGGACCATGTCAGTCATATTACCTCTCATTCCCAGGAAACCTCTTCCTCATGTGAACAAGATGCAAGGAACCAGCCTTCTTTACAGGAAGGAAAAAACACTCAGCCCTTGGACTGCTTTACAGACAAACTCATCACAAGAGCAGGAAGGACAGCATGACTATAAGAGCAACGACAGAGTCTTGCAGCACCTATAAGATGAACATGTTGATTCTGGCAGAGGTTTTTGTGGACTACAGCCCACCTCATCAGGTACACAGGGCATTATTTTTCATTCACCTATTTCTGCCGTTGTGAACAGCAGCTATGCTCATCTCCCATATATCTATGCTCTGCATGTTAATGTCACAAGCTGTTCCTCTTGCATTTCATGGCTGTTTCGCCCCACTGTTTGCCATTTTTCCTCTCTATCCCCATATGTATTTGTGGGGGGAAATTTATATTATACACAGACATGCACTTTCTGTCTGAAGAAGTGGACCTTAGTCCATGAACGCTGATGCCATAATTGGTCTGCTAGTCTTTAAGATGTCTGTTTTTGCTAGAGCAGACTAACACACAGCTACTCCTCTGGAAGTTGTTACCATGGACAAAAGACTATTATCATGAGCTGCTCGCATCCCCTAGGCTACCCCAAGGAATACCATTGCTATAACCCACTTTGGGGACTTTGGGTAGCAAGGGAAAGAGCAAAGGGACAACAAGAGAGCCTGAGACAGAAAAAGAGAGATGATGTGAATGATAAATAATCCTCTTTCAAAGTGCCTGCTGACGGAGCCTCGCTATGGAGGCACTTTATTAAAAGGCCATTAATTCCAAGCGAACTGCTGCGGAATGCCAAATAAAACACAGAGAGACACCCGGGCAATTCACACACAGGAAACAAAAGAGGCAGCATCATGTACACATGGTGTGTGTAAAGTTCGGGCACTTTAAGACTGTACAGCCAGACATAGATGTCTGAAGAGAAGGATACAGCATTTTGGTCAACATGGAGATCTCCACTGGAACTTGCCTCAGAAGGCAAGGATGAAAAATGCCCTCGATTGTGAACATTTGTCCCTGTGTCCCACTACAATCGCGGAACAGGAGAAGAAGGGTTATCCATATTTTTAAACACATGCCCATCAGTGAAATGAAGTCTGCACAAAAGACACCAAGCATTGATTTTATTCCACCAGTTTTACCCACCACCAACAGACACTGAAGAATTTATATACATGGAGTGGATCCAAAACTTCTTCGATCGAGGTTCAAAGTAGTTTGGCATTTTGCCTGGAAAAGCCCAAGTTCCCATAGGGTGTGTATTGATGGTGTTGTATAAGTAACCATCATCACTTCATCAGGGCTGTCCAGTGGTGATTTGCGTTGGAATGTTATCCTATCCATGTTATCCTACATGGATCCAGCACCAGGCGGCAGACACATTTCCAGTTGCCTCCACAGAGAGTCCATTACGTTAGGATTAGACTTCAGGGGTCTAGCGCGGGAGGGAGCCCTCTGCTGGATGCGATTAGGAATCACACATGCAAAATCCTGGTGCGGTGTATGTATCAAGAGACTAGACATCTGGTTGTCCTGGCCCTCCATAAGGGAATAGTGAGAATTTCCTGACAATGGCGAGAATTTTCTGAAATTGATAAAATAATTAGAATGGTCATTTTATTTAATGATTAGATCATTTCATTTCAGAAATTATCCATTTCTGAAACTGATAAAATGATTTGTGTCTAAGACACAAATGCTTTCATCCTTGAATATTTTCCATCAGATCAGCAAGATATCTTGCACAAAAGACTTGGCGTGGCATTCATTAGCAGCAGCAAGAGCCACAGGAGTCGCCAACTGGAAAAGCCCATTAGACCCTAGTACTGCTGCCACGCGGTTTAGATGGAAAAGTTCACTAATCAAATGAAGGAAGCAAAGAGTCAGGCTAAGCCAGAGATGTTCTGCGTCATCTGGGATCTCTGTTCTAGATTATTATCACTTCTAGAGGGGTAGCCAACTTAGCATGTTGCAGCAGAAACAGCAATGCTTCAGAAAAAGATGACGGACTTCTGAGTTTTTCAGTTCCCTGCTGAAGAGCATGGTGGTACCTTGCCAAGATGCAAACTCCAGGAGGCCGTCATGTGTTGCCTTCTGGCTGACCTGAAGCCAAGCTAGGTCAGCCATGGTTATTAAAGACGGTGCACCGACACTCTGCAAGAGCCCAGCATTCAGCGTGTTGGATTTCAGCATGACCTGGGATGAGTTGGTGTGAGCAAAAGCACGCAAAGACAAATGTCCTGGATACTGTTGCAAGCCACCTTGGAGGAACGAATCATAAGGCCTCCTCAATGTTAACACCAATTCAGATTCATTGTTAATGTATGTATGTCTATACAGTTCTGGATATTTTATATGCTCTGGTGCTAAAGTAAGTTCTTACAAACACAACAGGTGCAATTCAGCCAAAGTTAAGCACTTGTGTTAAACATATGCTTAATTCCTCTCCAGGTGGCAGCAATAAGAAGGGCCACAGCTCTGTGGACAGGAGATCTCAAGTCCAATTCCTGGCATCTCCCATTATAATGATGTCAAGAAGGAGACTTGGGAAATACCAACCTGAGATTTTGAGAAGCCACTGCCAGCTGGAGTAGTGCAGCACTTGCCAACTATCATACGCAAGGAAAAGAGTACAGCTATAGGACAGTAGATTTTTGTATTCATCAGATGTGAATTTTGAATTTCCATGGTAAGGCTGTGAATGAACATGACATACACATCCTTGGCTATATATCTCTAGACATACTTAAGAAATGGGCCGTTTAATGAAATCTTTGTTGTACTACCAAAGGCTCCACATTACTGTTTGGGCTGTTCCCCATCTTTTCTCAGCTCCACAATCCCTATATGCTTTGCCAGTTTAGCCCACCTACAGCGCAATCCTATCCAACTTATACCACCGGTGTAACCAGCAGGGGAGGGCAGGGTGGGAGGCTTTGGAGGGGAGGGGAGATTTAAATCCCCTTTGAATCCCCCTTTGGAGGGGATTTGAATCCCCTTTCCATTTTGGGGCCTCCCATTCTCCGCACTGCTGGTTACACCGGTGGTGTAAGTTGGATAGAATTGCGCTGCTAGATGTCGACATTCTGGCACACACTTCAAACCCTCTAGGATAAGATCCATTCCTTGAGCCACCGCCTCTGACCCACCCAGTGTAATGTGACTCAGGGGACAGTTGGATCTTCTCAGCAGGTGTAAATGGGCTCAGCGCCATCAGAGCGGATACGCCAGTCTACACATACACACAATCATTCAAACTGTGAAATGGCAGATTAAGCTGAAACCTCAGCAGGAGTCAAGAATGAGGATGCATGCCTTTCCGCAGAGATATTCGAGATCAACCTGTCTCCCTGCTGTTGCTCACAGAAGGCAACACCAACTGTTCTGAAGCAAGAGGAGCAGGCTGGCCAGCGTCTCAGAGGGGGGAAGGTTTTCTGTGAATGCACAGACACTCTTTCCCTTTGCCCCCTTGCCCTTTGGCTGACATTGAAACAGGATTCCACTTCTCAGCTGTCTGGCTTGGATACACAGAGAGCCTTCAGAAACCTTGCCTGGCAGATCAAGTGCACATTCTGCACGGCCTTCTCTAACTCTGCACCATCCTTCCGTTTTTTAAAAAACCTTTTCACCACCAATGCATTCCCCTTGGCAACCTTTTCTCCGTTGGCTTCCTTGTCTATCGCACAGCCCAATCCTATCTAAAACTAGTACAGGCAGAACACGCGTTCCACTGGCACAGGCTGCTGCAAAGCAGCCGTAAAGCACTTTGTGGCAGCACAAGCTGCCAGCACACTGGTGGGAGGGCTGGAGCCTTCCCGCGTGTGACAGCAGACGTTGGGAGGCCCACCGGAACAGGTAAGCCCAGCACAGGGGGTGGAATGGAACAGGGGGAAGGTGTGGAGGGGGTGAATGGGATGGGAGTGGGCAGGACTGGGAGGAGATGGGGTGGGTGGGCAGATCAGGCCCAGAAGGGGGGCAGGTTCGGTGGTGGCAGTGTCCGCTGAATCCAACCCCCCTCCCCGGGATTTATCCGCCCGCGCAGGTCAATGCAGACTTGCATCAGGGATATCACTGGTGCAGGTCCAGGTTGACCCATAGCGGCTGCTGGGGCTTACCCCAGGGAAAGGCAGGACACTCCCTCACTCACTCACTGTTGAATGGCTCCAACAGCAAGGGGGAGGGGCCGCTGACTCCAGTGTAACAGAGTCTTGCACAACTACTTGCCTTCGCACCACCCTTGTTACACCACTGCCCCCATGGGATGCAGCAGAGGCTACGCAGGTGCCGCTGCATCACCGCATGGAAGTTTAGGTAGGATTTGGCTGTCATACTTAACACTAAAGACTCACAGCCCCATCCACAGGTTTACTCGAAGTAAGTCCTACCATGTTCAATGGGGCTTACTCTCAGGTAAATGTGCACAGGGCTGTCTGTAGCCTTAAACTACAGTCATCCTAACCATAATTCCAAGGATTCCTTAGGAATTATAGTTCTGAAAGGAGAAGGGATTTCTAACAGAAAATGTGCAACACCTTCACCAAACTAGATTTCTAGAGAAGCTTCACCATGTCATTTCCTGCACAGAAAAGGATGGAACCAGGCAAGAGAAGATTTTTATTTTCATCATAAGTAACACAATGTTTGAAGAGCACAGAAAAACTGACAGCAGAAAGGAGGAGACTGGAGAGAGAGAGAGAAAAGAAAAGATCCAGGAAGATTAGAAACACCGTGAGTGCTGCAACCTAACATAGTGATTTATGTTACCTAACACAGAGCATTTTGACACTCTGAAGTAAAATCCATTGAGTCTAATTGGACTTATACTAATATGTATGTAAAGCCCTCCAAAATAGCCTGCTACATACTAACCATGCTCGATGGCCCCCAGGAGCCAAGGAAGGAACGTTGAGGTGGCAATTGAGGAAAATCCAGCAGCAGCAACAGGAGGGAAAAGGAATTGGCTGCTTGAGCCTCTAACAGCACAATCCTATGCATGCCTACTCAGAAGTCCTATTGTGTTCAATGGGGCTTACTCCCATGAAAATTGTGTATAGGATTGCAGCCTAATAGCTGGAGGCAAACAAATTAAGGAGATGAACGTTTTGGGGGGATGCAACACTTCAATGCAGCACCCCTCACCGATCTATTGCTAAAATAGAATTGTGCCGCTTCGGTCGCAATGTTGTGAAAAAGTGGCATACAAATACACCAATGATTATGCTGGTATGTTTGTAACTTAAGTAAATATTACAAAAATGCAATAATAAGTCCCCAGCACTATTGCATCCAAAAGAAACCAAACCTGCCTAGTGTTGCCCCTGGAATGTCTTACTGGCCAGAGAAACAGAGGGTGCTTAACAACATTGAGCCTCAGAGAACTCCAGACTGTTCGAAATGCTTCACAGACGTTATTTCAGTAATCCTTACAATAGGTTTGCCCAACCTGTTACCCCCACAAGTCAAACCCAGTCCCCATCATCAGTCATGTATATGGGAGTGCCGCCAGACATATTGTCACGCCATTGTTTGTGCAATCTCAAGAAGGCAGCAAAAACAGAGTTGATTACTGTAAGTCCTTGGCAGGCCACTGTCCCATACACGGCTGGTGGGGTGTGTTCAGCGTCGTGGTCACAAGCGGTGCAAACCTGCCTTACCTACTGATACGATAGGTAATTGTTATCATCATCCCCATCTTGCTGTCTGGGAATAACAGGCTGAGACAACAGCGAAGGTTGCGCAATGCCACTGAGTGAGTTTGTGGCTTGAATTGAGTGTTCATTAGGAGCTTCCTGTGTCTAACACCTCACTAGTGTAAGAAGAGCCCTGCTGGACCAGAGCAAAGATCCATCTAGCCCAGCTTCCTGTTTCCATGCTTACAGAAAACAGCACATAAAGCTGTTGATATACATGCAGTTGATATACAAAGTACTGTATACACTGACTCATTGGTACATGTAGCCCAGTACACCTATTCTGATTGGCCACAGCTCTCCAAGACCTCAAGTTAAAGAACATCTGCATTAGATCCTTTTTACTGGAAATGTTGAGAATTGAGGCTGGGATTTTTCTGCATGCAAAGCAGTGTCACAGAGCTGTCATTCTTTCTCCAGCACTTTGTCTTCAGAAGTTCCAATTAGTTATCATGGCTAATAGCTAATAATCACTGCTAGATTTCTCTTCCATGAATCTGTCTAATGCCCTTTTAATAAGAACATAAGCGTATCATGAGACCATCAGAACACAGCATAAGGGCCACATAAATTATTGCTCTTAACATTTCTCATTGCAAATCTATTTATCAGCCTTGTCTAGTTAAATGTATTTATGATCTTGAGATAAAATGAGGTCGATATTGACTGTGCTCAGCAGTAAGTACATGAAAGGTCCTTTTTCCTTGCATGAGAATTGGAGGGGAGTGTTTTTCTTGTTACTAAAGCAACTTCAAGTGAACATGAGACTAGCAACTGCTTGGCAGAAGCTCTTGCAACTTACAAATGCAGTTCAATTTACTGTAGTTCCCAGGGGAAATCCTTTCTAATAAGGAAACTGACATGAGCACTGGAATGGAGGATTACCTAGAATCATGATTTCGAAAGCCAGGATACAAAAGCTCTGTATGTATGGAAAGAGACCTATTTATTCTTCCCTAAAACAGCGGATAGTAGCAGAAGGGGTTAAATTTCTCCCCTATGGAAAGAAAGGCAGAATAGGAATTCTATTATTATTATTATTATTATTATTATTATTAACACCTTGAAAAATTAGGTTAGCAGGAGTGGGGGAAAGCTATTAAAACTGATAGAAAAGGGTAGAAAAGAGTAACTACTGCACTGTGCCTACAAAACTAAAAATGTAAAGATGAATAGATTATCAGGTCTGCACAGCTTAGAGAGCTCATCCTAAAATGTACGTCCACGTCCAAATTCAAGTACTGTATATCTCTTCTGATCTACCACTTGGGTCCATTTTGACATCTGTCTATGAAGTTTCAATCTAAGAGCTATGTTGGGGGGGGGGGGACGGAGGAGTTGTGCACTTGTGGCATGGGGGCAAGGAAGCATTCATGGGGGCCTTATTGGGTTGAGGGGCATTTTCTAACCTTAAGATAATTCTGTGATTGCCAAGTAGACCCTTGTGAATGTCAAGATGCCCCAGCATGGAATCTTGCAAGGCCCCCTTCCCATTTTTTTTATGTTAAAATGAAGCAAAGGACTTAATTTGAGGCATAAATTCCTGAGAACGTTGACACATTTTTGTTTCTTCTGAGTATTTTCAAAGATCTATTGGCATGAAAGTACATTTAGAAGGAGAGCATGCTCAAAGGCACTGGAAATGGACTAATCTTAAATCTTAAATCTAATCTTAAAGCATGTGCCCAAACCAACACTCCTGTTCTCTTTGTTGCACTAGATTATCTTGTTCTCCTTGTGGCAATATGACAAAGATGCTGGATGAACATCTCTGAGGAGGGAGTCCCACCACTGGGGCATCACCACCAAGAAGCCCCTGGAAAGCCACCCAGCTAAACTCTATGGGCAGGGGCACCCAGAGAAAGGCTTTTGAGGATACACAAACACGGGTGGGTAGCAGATTGCACAAAAACCTGCCAATTCGGAGGATCCCTACTACATTGCTGTATTTTTTGCCGCTGAATTTAGCCATGTTACATTTTGAGAAGAAAGCTCTTTCTCTGCCCAAGGCCCCACAGAAAGTATTGTGTGTTCTGAAGACCTCTTCCTGAAAAGCTTCATAATTCAAACCTCAGTTTTTGTTTTCTCAGTTTTTGTTTTCTTTTTAATTAAACTAGTTGGTCTAATGATATTATTTTTACCTCCTTGCTGAGCAAATATGAGGATGAGATTGTCTCCAGTGAGAAGCTGGGACTTCCCCTGTTGTCAAGCAGAAGAGTGAGTGAGTATTTCTGATCCAACTGGAAAATCAGAGTATAATATACCCATCGTATAAACTCTTGACCCAAACTGAAATGAATGATGCTCTTAATAGGACTTGTGGCTATAGAATGCTTAACGCTTTCAAGTGGTTTCTCAGGTCACTGCCTCCACGGGGCTTGAGAAGGGCAGCAGAGGAATGGTGTGAGGCAGAAGATGGTAGTAATGTAGGGGCTGTCCATTTCCTCATGCAGCTGATTTTGCAACTCCAAGCAGACATCATCATACATTGAAAACTAATTAGACACTCATTAGGAGGTCCCTCCCATGCCGACGTAGCTTTCAATTAAAGCACCAGGGCATGATCTGGTGCATATTATAGTGCCCTGGCTGCAACTAAGCAGGTTTGGGTGTGGCCAGTACCTGGCTAGGAGAGCACTTGATGGCCCTCACTGTGCCGCCCTGGGCTCCATTGTGGCAGAACGGTGGAATATAAATCAAATCATCAGCACAGAACAAGTTTAGACTGTGCTTGCCTGGGAGACATTAAACTGCTTGTTAGCCATGGCAGAGGCCTCTGATCGTGTGGAGAAGTATCTCTGATTGGCTTGATTAGATGTGTTTTGAGCGTCCTTCTGCTACTGCAGTTGGGCTAGTTCAAAGCAGTCTTGAAGAAATGGCAGGATGGCGGCTCAGCTGTTCTCACCCTTCAGATGCGTCAGTCTCATCATCTCCTACTATCTATTCAAAACACTCCTGATTCAGATGCCTTTTGGACGAGGCACACACAGGGATTGGCTCCCCACGGAGCATTCGATGGCTTGCAAGCATCCAGACCCCGTGCATTACAAACAAATTTGCTAGGTTTGTATGTTGTGCCCATTTACAACAGTGTGATGTACGTACAGTAGGTATTCGATTATTTATTCCATTTTGACCAACTGTTGCTCATAACATTCGTTCTATCTGTACTCGCAGTGAGAGCTTATGTCCACTTCTGTGGCCTCCCCTCCTGACAATGTCCTAATACTCCAAAACTGAGCACATCACCTGAAAGTACAAACTGACACATCCATGTCAACTTCCTTGCCTTTTTCTTCCTTTACATCCCCTCCCTTTGCTTCAAAAAGTAAAGTCCATGGGAGGTGTTTTTCTTCTGGATTTACAAGATGTACACGATTAATGGAACCAAGCAGATTTACCAAAAGAGAGAGCTACCAGAATAAGAAATAATACAGAAAATGCAAAAAAAAAAAGAAAAGAAAAAGCCTTATCTGAAAGCATGCACCTTTGCAAGGTGTACTAGAATGCTTTTTTAAAGGGGGCAAGACAGAATGCCCTCCTACCTCAAGGCCCAGGACAGGCTCCCGATTCCTAGGTTCGATCCCCAGCATCATCAATTAAAAAGTCTCAGACCATCACTTGAGATTCTGGGCCTTTGCTGTCAGTCAGTGTATATAGACAACACTGGGAGAGATAGACCAAGGGTCTGACTATAAGGAAGTGTCATATGACAATTTCCCAGAATAACTCAACAAAGGTGGACACAAGGCACATTCTGACTGGGGGAGCACTGGAAGAAATAGACAACACAATAGAAATGTGTTTAAGTCAGCAGGCTTCAACCTTTGTAGGGCCAATTTTTAGCAAAGCCTGCAGCATGGGGCCCCCTTTTCAAATTTGTTATCGCATAATTCCTCCCCACTATCTGTCTAGTTTTCTTCTTCTCACTCTTGCTTCTTCTACCTGCCCCTTCTCTGTCTCCCTTCTTCTCTTTCTCTCTTAGAAAAACTTAAAGAAACAAACATGGGCTAACCAGCAGGTGGTGCTGGGTGGTAAACCTAAAATGGTTTGCTCACATTTTTCCGGAGTAATCTTTCCAAGTGTATTAATCATCTGCCCAGCATGGAGGGACTAATGCACTGGCAGATTTTCAGTGCATTATGGATTAGACGTGATAAGGCCTAAAAGCGGTCATATGTTATCAGGATAATATATCCTACTTCTGCAAGGAACCACAAGAGTGCATTTGAGTAATTCAGAAGCAGCCTACATTATTATTAGGACTTGAAAGTATGTGGGTTAAGAGTTCAAGGAAAAAAAAATGTTCATTTGTATTTCCAGATACAATCCTATGCATCTATGCATCTGACTCTTACTACTCAGGAGTCAGTCCTATTATAGTCAGTGGAGTTTACTCCCAAGTAAGTGTGGACAGGATTGCAGCCTTAATGTAACTCATTTGGTGCAAAGAACTGCTGCTTAAGAAGACTACAAGCAAGCCCAGCTAGATATACATTTGATGTGATCTTGTCATGCTGGTTTACTCTAACTAAATGACAACCAAAGGTCTTGGCACCAGAAATCAAAGACAGAAAGCAAAACCACAAAACACCCTGAGGATCCCGCTACAGCAGTAATTATCCAACTCTCTGTTGGGGCACGTTAATAGGGCATGAGAGGAGCTGAAAGGTGCCTTGAGAAGTCACGCCTCCATATGGGCTATCCATGTTCCAGGCACCCTTTGCAGCTTTGATCCCAGCCATCCCCAGCTCCATCTTTCCCAATATATGAACAGCAAGAAGGGTGTCCATTTGAGAACCGACTGCAGAATCCTACCCCCTCCACACACATGCACACGGCTTGCCTCTTCATAGCCTGTCGGTGTCCCGGAGCTTATCTATTTAGCTGAGTTCTGATACTGGAAGTGGTATCAGGTGAGGAAAAAACACTTGAGGAAGGAGCTCCAGAGAAAAAACGTGTGGATCATCATCATACGGGGTTCTGTGCTCGCTCCACACCTGTGTTCCTGCTCTGCTTTTAAAATCAAACTCCTGCTCCACTCTTTCAACATGATTGGGGTAGTTCTGAGTTTAAACATGTGGACCTGCTGCCATCATATTCATATCCAAACTAGCAGTCAAAACTGGAAATGGTCAACCAAAGGTGGTGCTCTGAAAGCCATCCAAGAATGCAAGACCTGCCTTGGTGGATCAGACTGTGAATCATCCAGTGCAGCATTCACAGGCATAGCCTCCCCACATGTGGAGCCTACCTGTGAGCATCAGACACTGCCTATTATTATTATATACAGCTTAAAATTATAACGATTATATACAGAATCGTTGTCTGGAGGCAGTTGGGAGCTGGATGGGGGCAAACAAGCTGAAATTAAATCCTGATAAGACAGAGGTTCTTCTGGCCCAGAAGTCTACGACTCAGGTATTGGACTATCGTCCTGCTCTGAATGGGGTCGTACTCCCTCTGAAGGAGCAGGTCTACAGCTTGGGGGGTTCTCCTGGATGCGCAGCTGCTCCTGGATTCCCAGGTGGCGGCTGTGGCCAGGGGGTCCTTTGCCCAGCTTCGGCTGGTGCGCCAGCTGCGACCATACTTGGACCTTGCAGACCTGGCCACAGTGACTCATGCCCTAGTGACATCTAGACTAGATTACTGCAATGCGCTCTACGTGGGGCTGCCTTTGAAGACGGTTCGGAAACTGCAACTAGTGCAGAATGCAGCGGCCCAGGTGGTTGCCGGGGCCTGTCGGTTCGACTCAGTCGGACCATTGCTCCGGCGGCTACACTGGCTGCCGGTTCGTTTCCGGGCACAATTCAAAGTGCTAGTTTTGACTTTTAAAGCCCTTAACGGCTCGGGTCCAGGGTATTTGAGGGACCGCCTCCTTCTTTATAATCCAACCCGTACTCTGAGGTCATCAGGGGGGCCCTGTTAACCGTGCCACCATTGACGGAGGTGAGGGGGATGGCGGCGCGGAATAGGGCCTTCTCGGCAGTGGTGCCCCAATTATGGAATTCCCTCCCCCTGGAATTAAGAACGGCTCCCTCTTTAGAGACCTTTCGGCGGGCCTTAAGACATTTTTATTCAGGGAAGCATTCGATGTCTGACATGGTGGGCTAGCGTTTTAACAAATGGCTTCTTAACAAATGGTTTTTAACAAAGTAAATACAGGTTGACCCACTGGGGTTGTTTGTTTTTAGTTGTTTGTTTTAATTGTTTTTAATTACTTGTTTTTAATTTTTAATGTATATGTATTTTAATGTTGTAAGCCACCTTGAGTGCCCTCGCTGGGAGAAAGGCAGGATATAAATTCTTTAAATAAATAAAATAAAATAATACAAAAAAGCTCTCAAAGTAGTTTACACAGTAAAGGAAGACAATTCTCTTTATTGTGTAAAGGAAGATGATTCTCTGCCTCAGAGAGGCTGACAACCAAAACAAAAAACATAAGTGAGACATTTGCAAACAGCCCCTGGGAAAGACGCTATCTGCTGGTCAGGATGAACAGAGACAGTCACTCTTCCCACTGCTAAATATGAGAGAGCTCCACCCAGAAGAATAGGTTTGGGGCTGGCTGCTAAGTTACTATTTTATTGCTGAATGGCAGGAGAGGGATGTTTCTGGAGAGTATGAAAGGGAAAAGGTGTCCTTTTCCCTTTCCATCCTTCTACAGTATTTTGTACAGGCCAGGGAGGTGAGGGTTTTTTAACCGGCTGACATGCATTTCCCCAACCCTAGCCTTGCCCTCTCCAGGATACTTACTATAATAGGTAGACCAATTTCCGATCGCCCCCTGCTCTCCATTTTCCTCTGTTTAGTTTTCTTTCAACAGATGCCCTCAACCTTCCATGTTTCAACTATAGTCAACCACAGACTCCTGTCACTAGGCTCACACAGCCTGTGTAACTTCTGGATCCTTATTTTTTTCCCTTTCCCCAGGGTAGAAGCGAGAGCTGGCTGTAGAATAACTGTGACTGGGTTTGGGACTGGCTGCCAGGTTTGTATTTTATTGCTGAATGGCAAGAGAGGAATGTTTCTAGAGAGTATGAAAGGGAAAAGGTGTCCTTTTTCCTTTCCATCCTCTTATTTGGTACCAACACCAGCAGCATGCATGTCCCTTTCATTTCTCCCTAAACAAAAGAGAGCAGCAAAGATCCCTGTCCAGACAATGGGTTGTTACTCTAGCATTTCCTTATCTCATTGCTCTATATAATCATGAGAACAAGCTTAAAATGAGACAATTGTGAGCTGTGATATTATGGTCCACTGTTGCAACAAGCTTTTATGACTGATGTGTTTCTATCAACAAACTAGCTTTTCATAGAAACTGCTGCTTAAACAAAATGAGCCATGTAAATCTACCTTAGCTTCACTGAAAAGCAAAAAATGGATGTTGCTACAGAAATAATCTTTTAAATTCCATTGATTTCAATGGGAGTGATTTAAGCCTGCCCTCAGCAATCCCGCTGAAATCACTAGGATTTAAAAGTGCTTAATGTTGGCTAGATTGTGACCATACTTTGCAAAGAATTTAGCTCTACGACAACAAAATGTATTCCACACACTAGTGACCAAGAGACAAGAAATACACTCTTTCTAATAACTGCATCATTGCTTATGCTCATTTATTTGATCGTAGTGATTTATTTAAATGTACAGTATGCACATTTGAAATGTCTAGTGGGGAGAACAAGGTTAGAAAAAGATATGAGGGGAGATAAGTGACCAGCCTGGTTCATAATTGATGGGCAAACCCTTCTTTGGTTCAAAAATGGAATTATCTGTTTATTACCAAAGGGAGCAAAATAAAGGAATACATCACTATACTTTAGTCTGGGGGGGGATGGTAGATCAGGATCTGCTGGTAGATCTCAGGGTGATTTGTAAGAAATCTGCAAGGGTTTCTGACTCCCAATTTACAGAAGCAACAAAAACGCTCTAGGCTGCGGAATTGAGGAAAGCTGGGGGGGAAACCAGGATTTGATTTTTGCATGAAAGAACTGTGAGCTGGTACTGAAGCCTCCCTCCAGCCAGGTACAATATCGAGCCAGGCCCTGGTCAGTGGACCTCAGGATTCAAGATCCTGCCAGCCTAGCGTGGGCTAGACTGCTGGTGCCTCTCCAATAGTCTGTCTTCACAGGCTGGAAGAAGAGTGAAGTCAGTCATGCTGCAGGAGGAAGGCTGCCAGGCAGGCAATCCTCCGATTGCCAGATGAGCTCTCATTTTTTTCTCCTTTACCTCGGTTTTCATAGGATACATGTTCTCTATCACTGGAGAGGAGAAATGCACAACCAAAAACTGATGGTTATTTTTTAAGATCCACAAAAGAGGGGTATGTGGCTTCATTGTTTTTCACCTGGGTGTGTGCGCGCTTATATTTAGCATGGCTGGCTCCAGTCAGTGCACCAGATGGAGTGGTGTCTTGGAACTTTTAAAGAGCCAGACATCATCTCTGGAAAGGGACATGGTAGCCTTGCCTTGAATTGTTTGTTCATATGAACATTACCAAATTGGACTCCATTTCCAGGGTCCCTCTATCCATGTGAGGACTATTTCCTCCTTGGAAAGTAGAGCAAAGAATTAGGAGAGATCACCATATGACTTCATAGAACATGACTCTGCTGGCAAGGAATGTTCCTGAATGTAAAATGCGTGAGCACAGTACAGGACGACAGCACTGATTTCTGAATCACTTCTTTAGAAGCATGTATAACACCATTCACCTCAAAAAAATGCAATCTACACGCATGATTTAGAGAGACTGGCGAACAGGTATTCTGATCCATCTTCTTGACAAAGCTTGCAGTGTTTTCAATTGCAACTACATAAAAGGCTCCATTTACTTGCATAAGTAAAGTCGAGGAACAAGCTTACTCCTGAACAAATCACATAGAAAGGGTGTGTGCTTTTGTGTGTGTGTCCAAAGTTAACAGCAAAAGGGGAATATTGGCAGGGGATTCTAAGTCCTCCCCCACCTATAGCTTAACTCCTAGCAATTTGTTCTTCCCACACCCTATGGCCCTTGTCTCTTAATCTGGGCTCCAATACCAGAAGTGAACTTGGGTAGGGAAAAAAGCACTTGAGAGACTATATACTGTATATATGCCATTAGCAGCAGGCATAGGGAGACTTCAGCTCCCGTCACCGGGCCATATTTATTTATTTTTCACATTTTTACATCACCCTTCCTCCAAGGAGCTCAGAGTGGTGTACATATTTCCTCCCCTCCTTTTTGTCCTCACAACAACCCTGTGAGGTAGGTGGGGCTGAGAGATAGTGACTGGCCCAAGGTCACCCAGGAAGCTTCATGGCTGAGCGGGGATTTGAACCTGGATCTTCCAGATCTAAGTCCGACTCCCAAACCACTACACCATCCTGGGTATATAGGCCCCTCTTGCTCTAAGACTAAAAACCAGGCCCCCTTCTCCTCCCTTTATACCATTATTGGTGCAGACTTAAGTTTAAGCAAATGTGTTTGCCACCACCATCATGTTCTGTTTTGGCCCTGGAAGTCAAACAACCAGTCTGGTGAGTCACTCTGGGTGTTGCTCAGAAAATGAAAGAAAATCATTAAGGAAACTGCCTATCAGGAGTAAGTAATTGGCTGTGTGGTTGTTGGCACCAAGCAACAGATGAAGCCTGGGAAATGTAGGTGGTTATTTTTTTCTTTGCCTTCTCATAAAGAAGCTGAGCTCTGCTTCACCACTTAACAACTAGGTCAGGAGGAAGTCATCTTTCACTTTACATTCAAATCACGATTATTTTACATGCGGAAGGCAGCAGCGTACTCTCCACCATAGGAGGGGAAAAGTGAAGATAGCTGCTGCAGACCTTGAAAATACAGGCTCTTGAAAGAAAGTCTTGGAAAAGAATGCATGCCATCAAATGTTACCTCCAACAAGACTTCTGCAAGCCATCTCCACTTTCAGTTCCTCCTGATGAACTTCCCCACCGAGTTTAACAATTCAACAATTTTCAGAAGTCCACTTGCACTGTGCATTCACTCTGATTGCAGCATAAGCCGGAAAACTGTGTCATGTTCCTAGGATGAAAACCAATAACTGCCCTTTGCCAGCAGTGCTGGAAAAGTTATTGGAAACTCTTAAGAGTATCACTCCCCCGTATTGACTGTAGGGTTGCTACTTTTTGCTGCCACCAACAACCAATTCTTGTTGCCAAAATGCGATATTTCAGAGCAAATTGTTGGCTGGTGCCCAGATCGTCGATTCAGATTCCAGAAATGTTTTCTTCCAAACACTGAGCAGAAGTTGGGTTCTGCTTCTTTTTCTTAAGAAGAGGAAGAAGAAACAAAAAGAAACTCATCTGAGTTGTAGGTCTGCACGACAATGATTTATATAGTGTGGAATATCTTCAGCTGAAAAACTGAAATGGTGGTCTGGGAAGAAGGCAATGTTTATTATTTATTTGTTCAGAATACTTCTATAATGCTTTCCCACAAAACATACTCACAGCAGCTTATGTAGCAATTGGCCTACAAACATAACACAACCCAACACACAGATATGGTGCCTTTAAAGGTAGACCTATTCTTGGGTATATTTGGGGCGCTGATTCAAAAAATGGCACCAGTTTTGCCCCATCAGCTCTAGTTTTGGAGATATGGCATAACCACTTTACATGCTGATTCAAGCAGCTTCTTCATGAGGAAGCCGATATCATGGCTTCCTCACGAGGAAGCTGTTTGTATCAACATATAAGGTGATTATGTGCCGTATCTCCAAAACTGATGCCATTTTTTAAATCAGCGCCCCAAATATACCCAAGAATACATCAAACTTCCAAAGCACCAGGAAAAAAATAATCTTTATTTTGTTGGGCTGTGTAATAGACAGGACTGGCTCAAGGTCTCCTGGCACCTGAAACGTGCCAAATGCTGCCCTTCTTTATCTGGATGTGGTGATGGCACCTGGCCTAGATGCCTTTAAAAGGGGTTTGGACAGATTCATGGAGGAAAAGACCATCACAAGCCATAAACAACCTCCTGGCTTTAGAAGTAGGTTTTCTCTGTGCCGGGTGCAAGGGAGTGACAACAGGAAACAGGTATCTTGTTGTCTGTGTCCTCCCTGAGGGATCTGGTGGGGCCACTATGAGATACAGGAAGCTGGACTAGATGGGCCTTTGGCCTGATCCAGCAAGGCTCTTTTTATGTTCTTATCTGGTGATGTGCCAACATTTGGTTGTCCTGCTGCCTACATTGGAAAAGAAAAAAGGGGGCAGAGCAGAACAGGAAGTGTGGAGGAGAAGTGAGTGGTCTCCTCTCTCCTCCACACTTCCTCTTCTGCTCCATCCCTCTCTACCTTTTCAATTCAGGGAGCAGGAGTAGCAGCAGCAGGAGCAAGTAAAGTGAGTGAATGGACAAAGAGTACAGAACCTATAAGACAGTTACCCCCAAATAACTCAACAAGCATGGACACAGGATACATTTTATAGTTACATTAGAAGCAACTAAGGGGTACTGGAAGGAGCAGATGACACGATAATGATGATTAATATCAAACTCTTTCCTGTTGAAAGCTGAGTGCCCGATTACTAAATAACTTTTTTTTAATTGCTTATCATTTTTTGTGTTTAGGGGTTCAGTTCCGATTCAGGCTCAAGGCAAAGAAGAGATTTTGGGTTCAGGTTTAGTTCCAGTATTCTGAAAAAAAGTCTTCTCAACCTTTTTGGGGGATTTGAGTTCAGGTATGGTTTGATTCCCTGGTAGCAATGCAGTGTTTTCTCCTGTGCTCTAAAAAGCATTCCTCTTCTCTTTCTCAGTCTTCATCAAGGGCTGATTTAACATCATTGTTTTAATAGCAAAGAAAAGTACCCATTCTATCATAGCCGCGCGTGTTTTTTTTAATACATCATTGAATGTTGCATGCTGCCCTGAACAGGATGTTCTAAATCAGCTGTAGCTACTCATAACCTTAATTCTCTGTTATATAACTTTAATCAACAGACAGACAGATCACTGGAAGCATGAACTAGTCAAGTCCTTGCCCAGAGAATGGGAAGCCTTCCAAATCCTGATATGGATGAACACCATAAAGTATAATTCTCCAAGTCCTTAGGAAGTTTACTTCTCATCTTCTCCCATTGCAGCAACATTGCCTTTTTAAGTTGTGTTTAATATTTCAAAATGTTAGATCTGTGTCCCAAGGAACTGAAATTCAAACAAAACACAGTCTTCCCATGATAAGGGATTCACTCCTTCCTGCCTCTCATATGAGATCCACTTAAGAATGAACAGCAAAGATGAAGCGTTTCCATTCTAGATTTTGCAGCGTACTTTTGTAATACGTACACTATAAAAATATAAGGTTTGGGATTGACCTCAGAAAGCCTCTGCCCCAAATGGAAGGACACAAAAAGGGGTAGATTCCTTACCTGGTGAACTGGTTATTTTCTCTGCCCAAAAGAATGGCAACAAAAGGATAACAAGGAGAGGGCAAAAGATTAACGGCCCAATCCTATTGTATGATTTATGGCAGAGGGGCACCGTTCCACTGTGGTATATCAGCTGCCGATGATGAGTGGAGTGCATAGCCAGCCAGCAGCCATTTTTTAGTTGCTACCGCAAAGCGGCGGCAGCATCAGCGGCTCACTGCTACCATCAGCAACCTGCCCTGGTGCTGGTAAGCCGGCATGGGGGGCGGGCGGTTTGTAGGCAGGAAGGGGTCGTAACGGGCCGTGTTGGGGGAGGAACTGGGGGCAGGAAGGGGGATCCAGAAGCAGTCGCACACACCGGATCTCATCCCCTCTTTTCAAAACCTCCCGCCTCTTTTCTCTGGCATATGGCTGGCGTATGTCCAAGGACAACCATAGGCAGCCTGTAGGCTTAAGTAAAAAAGTTTTTTATTTGCTTGCAGGTTGCCCCCCCCCCTAGCATTTAGTACATGTCTTTTTGGTGTGGCTGCATGCTATAGTGTGGCGTGGGGGTAGGATTGGGCTCTTAATTAAGCAGGGCCTTGCAAAGGAGCATGGGCTTGGCCAATGAAACATGGGCAGTTTCTTTACAGAAAGTAACTTCTAAGTCTCAAACAGTCCTTAGCAAAGCCATGATCAAGAGTCACACAAGGACCATGTATCACCCTTTTGCCTCATACCTTTGAGATCACATAATACCTGACCTACGGTAATTTGGGCCGCAACTCAGTTTACAAGAAGGTGGGCAGACAGAAAGGTGTGCATGCTCACAGCCTCATATGGACAGATTCTTGTGTACACTAGAATTCTATTAGGAATGAACTCTTATTAACTTTCCTCCCGCCCACCCTCTGTTTGATTCCAAATCGGAGCCATTTCGGAAGCGGGGGGGGGGGCGGGAAGTGACACAGGGGGCAGGGCGGCCCCATGTACCAGCCGGTCCAGCTATGCTACTGCATATAGATGTTCCAAGTTCAATCCCAGCACCTCCAAGTCATGCTGAGAAAGACCTCTGCCTGAAATCCTGAGAGCTGCAATTGACCTAGAAGTACCAATGATCTGATTCAGCAAAAGATGAGCAAGAGTATATTTGTTGGAAAATGCACCACAATATTAGCAGCAGATCATAACTACATGTAAATGAATTAGGCCACTGGCATCAGTAGCGTAGCCGGTGGGGGCAGTGCGGTAAGTGCTGCATGCACGGCGTTACATAGGGCTGCCGGATTGGCTCCATCGGCGAGTGGGGGGACGACTTTGCTCCTCCGTGTAACACCGTGCAGCACTTACTGTGCCACTACTGACTGGCATATTTCATAGGTTTCTCTGTCCATGACATGCTGTGAACTAGAAGTACCATTCTGAGGCTAGGATATCATGTTCATGCTTACCTTTCTCCCTGAGAGGCTATTTTTCTATGTACTGGGAATTTTCTTGTGTTCCCATTGCATTGCTTTCAATCAGGCACATCTGCATACAAACATGTTTTTATATCAGTAATGGAGCCAGCCCAGGACCTGCCTGCACCTGAACAGAAAGGTTAAGGCTTTATTCCCCTTAACAAATGTCACAGCTTTTAACAATAATAAACCATTACACATTCCTATAAAGAGGAAAGTCCCTGAAAGACAAGGGGGTTGTTTATTTAGCAGAATCTTTCCCTCTCTTTTCCTATGCAACTAAACTTGCCAACATGTGGTCTTGTTTTTATAAAACCTCTACAGGAAGGTTAAACCTATTAAAATGTATTCTGTAAAGTCCTCACCTTGGATTCCTCCAGCTGTCTTCAAACGATCAGCGCTCACAATTGGCATTTCTATTGTCTACATCTCTGCCTGAGAGAGTTCCAAAATTAGCAAATAATTCCCTTCACATACACTCCGCACATCCCATCTTCTGATGAATGCCAAACCTAACACATCTACTGATACGTTACAATGCACTTAGTAGGATTCATCACAGACCTGAAATTTCCGCTCTTCGAAATCTGCCCTGAGCAATCAGTGCTCAAATTATGAAAGGAAATGGGGGCGGTGGGGGGGGGTTAATCTAGAAGTCCCATCCTTGATTCCATTCAATTTTAGACAAACCACACCCCCATGTAGACCTCTACAGTCAATAAAGTGCTTGTCACAAAAGATGGCAGCTGCCCCCCCCCGTACCCCACAGGTGTAGTTCAAGCACACCTGCACACCTCACTTACAGGGAGCCCACAGTGAGGTGCAAACCTGTGTCTCTTCATGTGCAAAGTGCACACATAGATGCGCTTTCCTCCCCTCCTTTCACACATCTTGCCTGTCAACAATGGGCCTTAGTTTTGCTAGTATCTCCTACTCTCAGATCAACAGTGCTATCAACAGTAGAAATGAACACACCACTTCCTTGGGCGTCCACAACACAACCATGTGTCTTTCCTCTCTGTGTTCTTTCTGCACTGTCGGCTGCTATAGAGACACCTTTCCCTGCAGCTGGCCAAATGGTGAAGTCAGCTGATCCCAAAGGAGTCATAACGCTCCTGTTTATACATTGTGTGAATAAGCCAGCAGGAAGAGCTTTAAACTGACCCATTCAAATGAAAGCTCTCCCCACCCAAAGCGTAAACACCTGAGCTCACCACCACGCTGGCCCAGTTATTCGAGCTGCAGAAATTTACTCTGCAAGTATGATCACTGCATTGCTTAGCTTCTGGCATGGAGAAATCAGCGTTCATAAGACCACTGACCTCTGCAATCCTGGACAGCTGTTGCAAGGCTATTTCCAGGGGGCTTATTTTGAGCCAGGACTCATTCAGACCTGCTTCCCAGTGCTAGGGCTCAGCTCTGGAATGTGTGAAATAGTAATACAGAACAAAGAGTTCCTTTGGGCATGTCCAGAGTGAGTTCCTTCCAACAATTCATAAAACCTCTATCGCATTCCATAATGTATCTGGGCAATGCTAGAAAGCGTTTGTTGAGAAAATATTTCCATCCAAATAATTTTTGTTCAGGTTCTTACAAACTTTAAACTGAGAAAATATATCCCCTGCTTGAACTGAAGCGTCTTATATAGGAGTTTTTGTTGGTGTGTGTGTGTGTCTGTATGTGGGATTTCCCCCCCCCCAACCCTCAGAGAGATTAGTTTTAGAAAGTCCTGTATAATCCCCATTAGCTCTTCAAGTGAGCAGCACATTAGAAAGGAGGCTTATTCTTGTTAAAATAGAATAAGGCTTTCTTTAAAAAGGCTGTCAGACAGAGGTGATGTACACAAGGCCTAAGTCTTCAAAACGTTTTATTTGCATTTAATTCCCATGCATTTTCTCTATGAATGTGGGCTTAGGAGAACCACATGATGCACCTTTCCAGCCTGGGACTTAAACATTGTTGCTGTCAGCCAGCAGTTCCTTGCTGATGCCCAAGTTCCTTTGTGTGCATGGGCCTCTCCCCATTCATTTGGATGGAGCAGACATTTCCGCACACACAAAGAGATGAATGCATGCAACTGCTGCCTTTACCAAATTGGAACATGCATCCATTCACCTGGTGTATGACCATCAGAGAATGGGCAGAATCCAGAGAAAGACAGCGCTACTGAAATCAATGGGATATACGGAATTACCCGTGTCCTTCATTTATATGAATGGCACATGTATCCCTCTGTATATTGTACCTACTATTTGAAGGTACTATTCTCATCACATGACGGGTCAGTTCCGATGACATTAGTCCTGAACGGCCCCACAAAATTAAGGACACATTGCACTCACAGTGCCTGCATATCCTGACCCCTCCCCTTGCATCCCGCTGAGTTTGCTTAATCAGTTTTAAAACTAGATGGAGCAGGGGTTCCTAACCTTTTTACGATTACAGACACCCCCCCCAATGGATTTCCCAATATGTCCCCATACGCCTTTGCCAAATTGTTGAAATCATCATCATCACCACCACCAGTCCTATAGCTACCAGTATGACTTCAAAAGATGTTCAATAGCTTGGAATAGGTAGGAACAGAACACCTCAATCTGTATTGATAACGGTGATAACCTAACAATCTAACAACAATTATTTTAATTGTTCAAAGATCAAGTCTGATATCCCCATCATTTGGTTTCCATAACCCCAAGGGATATGGATACCCCCCCCCCGTTAAGAATCCCCGAGTTAGAGCATGTGAGAAGAGCCAGACAGACATGTAAACTGGCCCAGGTGCAAGGGGAGGGGCAATAATGTTTGCACACACATATCCTTAAAAACCCATATAGTCCCGTTGAGTCCTTAGAGGTACGGCCGAAAAGTAAATAGTTAAAAAAAAATGGCTTCCCCCAATGTTCCAGGAATTTTTTTGTGGAAAGTAGACAGGTGGACCTATGTTTTAAAACAATTGTCAGAGTTCTAGAGTCACCCCACTGACCCCCCCAGAGGAGCAAAGATCACTGTTTTTAGGGGAAATGATGCCCCGGAATTGGGGGGCTGACCCCCCTCCTCACTGAAATTAAAAATGAAACTCTGGCTTTGTTTTCATGGCCAGGGCCCTGGCTTTTGAATCCACCTTGTGTGGAGCACCTCAGGTGCAGGGGAGCAGCTGTACACAGCTGTACACACGCGCAACATTAGACGTACTTCAAAGGACTCAACGGGACTTTATGGGTACGCGTTGCGCAAACAACTCAGTGGTCTTTTTAATGCACAAAAAGAACCAAAGCTGCGTATTTCAAGAATTTAAAGTGCCATAAAAAACCCTTCAAAGGTAGGGACTTGAAACTTGAGGTACACTTAGATGAGACATCCCCCTAAACACCCCTAAAGCCCCGGAGCTGTGTGTTAAACACAACTATGTTTTTTGAGCATTTTCGTGCTGGACTCACAACAAAATCTGCGTATTTCAAGAATTTAAAGGGCCATAAAAATCCCTTGAAGGTAGGGACTTGAATCTTGGGGTACACTTAGGTGAGACATCCCCCTAAACACCCCTAAAGCCCTGGAGCTGTGTGTTAAACACAACTATGTTTTTTGAGCATTTTCGTGCTGGACTCACAACAAAGTCTGCGTATTTCAAGAATTTAAAGGGCCATACAAAAAGATCCCTTGAAGGTAGGGACTTGAAACTTGAGGTACACTTAGGTGAGACATCCCCCTAAACACCCCTAAAGCCCTGGAGCTGTGTGTTAAACACAACTATGTTTTTGTTTGAAATCTTGTGTTTTCAGGTCCATGCTCTACATAGAAGTAAATGGACGAGTTGAGTTGACCTTAAGTCCCATTGAGTCCCTAAAGCACCACCTGTAGACCAGGTGCAAGGTGCACCAGCGAAATTTACTGCGGGTGATTCTTTCTACATGGGGGTTCGTTACAAATGTTGATCAAACTAACATTTGGGAAGTCTGGGAAGGTCATACCGCGGGACCAGATGGGTTCTCAAGCAAGCCTGGTTCAGACCTCAGAACATTGTCCAAATCAGCCCAGTGGGTTCTGGTTCCAAATACTGCCTCGTGCCTCCTGTCTCCCTTTTGGAGGGAAGAGGCAGAACTGGAGCTGTACCACCAACTGCAACTCTTTTTTATCCATATCTGTTATCCATATTTCTGCAGTGGATACAACTAGACTTTTAAAGTCTTGCTAAGTGGACCAGGGTGCTTTGTGGCCCATTAATTTTCTCCCCCAGAAAGGAGGAAAATATGTTCTGTATGGGACAGAGACATCCAAAATCCAGTGACAAAGGACCAGAACGGGCTAACGAACTGTAGCAAAAAAACAGCTAAGCAAAGTGGGATGGAACAGTCACAGGGGAGTCAGAGGGAGTCTGTTTGTGTCCCTAATGCGTGTGTGTTTATTTTGCCCGGGTCAGCTGGCCTTGTTTTTCTAAACTGCCCCTCATTCATGGTCTCTCCACAGCTGTGCTGACGCACAGCCTCTCTGTAGAAAAGTGGTGCCATTTAATGGAAAGGACCCAGGCATCACCAGCTTCCACTGCAGGCCATGTAATGAGGCCTCTCCAGCTGTGTAGGATCAAGCTCTGCATCTCATTGCATGAGTGTCCCCACACAGAAAGAAGACACTTGATGGAGCTTTCATCACAGCTGAGCCTCAGACCAAGATTCTGTAACCTGACTGTAAGAACCCTCAGGCAGCTATGGAACACCGGTCTTTCATGGCTTGACCAATGGTAAATGCCCAAGAGTACTTATTTATTTAGAAAGATTTTTATCCTGCCTTTCTTGAGAAAATTCAAGGTAGTTTAGGGCATAAAAATATGTTGAAGAATGAGTTAACATTTAAATAAACATTAAATTTAACATGTTAAATTACCACAATTATAATAATAAAAGTATAAAAATACAAAACAAAACAAAAATCCAGCACACTATCTCTAACTAGCAAAGGCACATTTAAAAAGATATGTCTTAAGAACTCTCCAAACTGCAGGAGGAATGAGGTCAGGCACACTTCCCATGGAAGGGAATTCTACAAAGAAGGGGCTACTCCAGACAAGGCACCGTCACACGTCCCCACAAGCCACACCTCAGAGGGCAGAAGTATGTGCAGGAGACCCTCCCTAGAGGATTACAGAGCATGGGCATATTCACATGGGAGGAAGTGAATCATCATCAGGTAACATGATCACTAGCTTTTTAGGGCTTTAAAGGTAATCACCAGCACCTTGAATTTCTCTCAGTAACCAATGCAGTCAAAATAACAGAGGCAAAACACAATCATAATGTCCTGCTGCCCAGTTAAAGCTCTTGCTGCCACATTTTGCAGTAGTTGAAGCCTCCAAAGGGTCTTCAAGCATAGCCCCATGCACAGCACATTACTGTAACCCAGATGAGAGATGAACAAGGCAAAGATAACCAATGCAGAAAAAAGCATAGCTGGCACACACCAGTCAAAGCCAGGCTAAAGCATCCCAGGCCACAGCCAACGCCTGAGTATCCGGGAGCAAGGCTGAGTCCAGGAGCACTCCCAAGCTATGAACGTGCCCTTCAAGAGGGGTGCTACCCCATCCAGAACAGGTGAAAACACCATGGCCAAATCAGCAGGCCTTCCGACCAGGAGGACCTCTGTCTTGTCTGGACTTAATTTCAGTTGGCTCACCCACACTCATCCGTTCCACCAACTCCAGACACCGAATATCGATGGTCTTATTTTTAACTGATCAGGCATTCAGCAGCAACACCACAGAAGTTGTGACTATGGCTACCAGAAACCGCCTGGTAGGGGGGGAGGGGGAAGACACCAGACAAAAGAATAGCAACAACTTGGCTAGTCCATCATCCCCAATTATGGCATGTTCTTCTCTCTCTCACTCACTCTCTCTCCACCCCGTATGTTGCTCTCCGAGTAGCACAACCTCCTCCTTCCTCCCTCCCCCAGCCCTCAGGAAAGCACATTCTGGCAGCAGAATTTTACTTAACCTTGAGAAGAGACAGAGAGATAAAAAAAAACAAGAGATGCAGCAGAGCAGCTAAAGATCTAAAATCTTCCTTCCCAAACAGCCAACCTCTTAACAAAACCCACCCACACAATTTCCTTCCCAGCACCCAAAAAAGAATAAACGTCTGAGAGAGCAGAACCACACCCCAGGGACTGCCCACCCAAACCGTGCTCTCGCCACAGCCTAGAAAGCATCCCTGTTCCAGACAAGAGAACACAGCACAGGAGCAATATCACAAAAACCCACCCTAGAGAATCTCATGCTCTCACCGCCATTCAAGGTGAGGGCTACTGTATTGATCAAATCATTCCCTATTCAACAAGCCAAACAATCCCCTCCGCTCGAAGAAAGAACCTCATGCATCAGCTCCAGGGAAATTCTTCATCCAAAATGACCTCAAGGGCTGGAATGATGTTCAATCCTTCAGGGGTATCTCACCAGAACCATGCTGTTACTGCTCCGCTACCAGTCTTTGCTCTCCCACTCCCCTCTTTCAAAGCCCAACAGCATCAGAGGGCAATTAAAGCCTCCTCGGTGGTAAGCATGCTGCTGGGGATGGCACTAATAAATTGTACATTGTGAAACTGGATATCGGGCCAGATAAAAAGCATTTGCTTCTGCAGCCACCGCCACCACTGCCCCCCTCTCTCTCTCTCTCACTCTCACTCTCACTCTCACTCTCACTCACACCTCCCGCCTTTCCCACCCAGCAAGCTGAGGGTAGTGGAGTCCCCACCACTGATGTCCACATGAGATCACTTCCTAGCTGCCTTGGGGCAATTCTTACTCTCCACAAATGGCCAGGCTAGTGGCTATTTACAGCATGAATTTGGCACTAATAATAGTCACTCACAGATTAATACACATTAACCATTTTTGTATATACAGTCCAGATATAGCACTATCTTTCCGTATATGTTTATGGTTGAAGCGAGGCTGCAAACTCCTTGGGACTTTTTATGAGCTAATTCACAACACCATCACTGGAGTAAAAAAACTCACCTGAGTTCTCTTATGATCAAGCAATCTTGGGCAAGCATCCCTGCCTGATCAGCTTATTAAACACTAAGGGAGAAAGTCACTTCGAGTGAACACTTCTACCTCCTCAAAGATGTACCGGCCCCAAGTTGGACTAGAACCAAGGACTGGCAGCCATTCCATATTCATTAATAAACTCAGCAATAAACCCAAACTGTGAGATAGAGGCACATACCATAAAATAGCAGCTCTTACGATACATAACCCTGTGCATGATTCTGAAGTACTCACATGCGCACAGAAACAACAAATGCCCCAACCCAGTAACAGCAATTGGACGCAGATCATCTTGGTGGCTATCGCAAAAATTGCTGCAGAAGTGTTTGTTTTACGATATATTGAACCTGCATTTAGTACCCTGGGCCACACAGATGGTTTGGAGTGAATGCAAGTTTGCCAGCGGATGACTGGTGCTTCCTAATGCACTGCTGCACACACGACTCATTTATCAGGGCTTATTGGTTTTTTACAAAAGCATGAAGAGGATGCGAAGAAGGGTTAAGACTCCTTCTCAAAGGAAGCAAATGAACTCTACGGAACCTTCCAAAATTTCCATGGCTTGTGGAAATGGGACTGATAATGTGCTTCTGCAGTAGAACAGAAACTGCAATCCTCCTAATCATTGGCGAAGCCCCACTGAACAAAATGGGACTAGCTTCCAAGTAAATGTGTAGGATGGATGGTACAGCATTGCTTCATCTCTCTTGGCCACGTTTCTGAAAATATA
This sequence comes from Plestiodon gilberti rubricaudatus, assembly GCA_026170595.1. NCBI lineage: Eukaryota > Metazoa > Chordata > Lepidosauria > Squamata > Scincidae > Plestiodon > Plestiodon gilberti. The sequence goes on from JANXHW010000005.1 coordinate 117,836,563, forward strand.
AAAGTTGATGGCATTTTAAAAAGTTTTTTTCTCCCTGAAGGACAGGGCCTGTTGGCACAAGATTTTTTTTCAGCCAGGTTTTCACCCTCAAGACCAAATTCAACCCAAGAATAACTCTCCTAGCTTCAGTGGGAGTCACATAATAGATGCATTTAGTCCCTAACAGTACAAAATGTTATTCATGCAGCTTTATTTAAAGAAAACAAACTGTTAAAAAGGATAGCTCTGAACTGGAAGTCACCCAGAAACTCCTGGTAGTGGTCAGCTTTTCTCTGGATTGTGCCCATGGCTATTAATTCTATAACAAAGAGGAGCCAGGAGTTAAATCACAGTGTTAGCAGTAAGGAGTAATAAATTGCATTACCTATATTTGGCATTATATAAATTGCATTATACTTTCATCAATAGCATTATTTCGTAGTTCATACTTAAATTTCTGACCAATGAAGAAGACTTGTTTGATTTATGCAGAGCTGTAAGATCAAAAGCTCCATATATTTCCACTAATTACTTTTAATGGCACCAGGAGGTGGTGCCAAAGAAATTTATAGCATGGTTTTTGAACCCATCCTGACATTTAAATAAAGCTCTTGGCTTTGCACTCCAAATAAACAGTGCTGGCACCAGGGTGCTGCGGCCCTGGGGCAAAGGCCTGCACTGGATCCTCATGGCATGTGATGCCCAGCCCCTGATAGCTCACTGGGCACTGCCACTGATGTTGAGGGTTAAGGGATTGGTGTGGCCAGGTGGGCTCTCTGGTGAGCATAGACCATATAGTGTAGCTAGCCCCTGACCATATGTCCCATAGGAATTTTGAGGTGGGCAAGTTCTCTCTCTAGATCCTGTGTTAGGACATGCCTAAAGAAAGGGTAAAATCTTGGGTAGACAGCTGGCAACCCGGGCACAAGTTTTATAGGATGCCATTTTGTTTTTGTACTTGCAAAAGCTGTCATACAAGAGGATGTCGACGATGCCACAAAAACTTTGTTTATATACAGAAACAAAGTTTTTGCAGCATCAGCATTATCTTGTATGACAGCTTTTGCAAGTACAGCTGTACCCCCGTATCCACCGCGGTTAAATGAAACCACAGAAAAGAGTGAAGCCTGTCCCCCAGCCCCCATTACCTTTATCTTCATAGAGTTGGAGCAAAGTCAGCGTGTTTCTTGCTTCAACAAAATGCTATAAGCAGCATGCTGCTTATAGTGATGAAACAGGAAAAGCAGCCCGAATGCTAGAGAGGCTCCATTAACAGGACTATACTTTACTTTTATGCTAGTCAATGACTGTAATAAAGGACTGACTGAACAAGAGGCATGATTTTTTTTAACATCATCCTATTATGATGATTCATACAACCCTGCAAGGTGATGCCAATATTGCTACCTAAATGGAAAGGGGGGGGGGGGTTTGACACCCAATAAGAATGGGAAAAAAGAAGGTGGAGGGGAACTCCAGAAGGTTTGTGTGTGGGGGAATCTATTGGAAATCTGAATGCACATACACTGAATATATTTCAGTGAAACCCTTCTTCGGGGGCACTGTAAAATAAACCAAATAAAATAAGAATTAATGAACATAAATGAACGTTAATTAAGAGGCAAACAATTAAAAACTTACCTAAACTGAATTTAAAACAAACAAATTGAAGGGATTGTAATTTACAGACGTTTTAAATTATTTGCATCACAATTAATGTTAATTCATGTATATTTACTAATTCTTCTCCTTTTTCTAATCATTTTATCCTACAGTGCCCCTGCAGAAGGTTTTATCCAAAATCCATTGTGTGCGCAAGCATATAATTTCCTAATAAACAATGTTCTCCCAAGCCCCTCCCCCAGAGTTCATCTTCCCCCAATTTTTCCATTATTATTAATTATTATTATTATTATTATTATTACCCCCACTCTGCAACTTCCAGAGTGGCCGAGGCTGGGGGGAAAAATGGTGGTTTGCCTTCTTCAGTAACGGAGGCTGAGGGTGGACTGAGATAGGGAGCTGCTGCCAGGCCGTGTCTCTTTTCCTCCCTCTGCTTTGTAGTGTCTTTGTAATATGGCAAGCGATGTGCTGTTATAGCACCAGGTGCTGCCCCAGTCCTTTTGCTAGCAGGCAGCAAGCAACATAGGACAGAGATGAGGCAACGCACAGAGCACTGATGACATCACACACGGTATTCAACTCTATGGAATGAGGAAGAGAGGGGGAAAGACAAATGCGCCAGCAGTTCCCCATCCCTCATAATGTCTAGTTTCTCCATCAGGAAAGGTTTGAATCAAGGATTTCCCAACTCACACTCTTTGTAACTACAGCAAACCACTGAAGCTCTCTAGTAAAAATGTTCCTCTTGATGTTTCAGTTCCTCCACAGCAGATGGATTCTGAACAGACTCCAATTCTCCAAAGCACAGAAAAGTGCCCCGAGAACCTTCCCTTATAAGTAAGCAGGGCAGTGGAAAAATTTAGAGACGAGAGGAGAAATATCGCCATGCAATTATAGAACAAAAATCAAATTAATAGCGAGTTATGAAAATCTCCTTTCTTGACAGTAATGTGCAAACTGTCATATGCCCAAGACTTTTAGCACCACAATGCTAGGCTCTCCGAGTCACAGTTTATAGTTCAGAGTGGAGTCACAAGATTGTACGGGTGGTGGAGTAGACCGACATATAGCAAAGCTCCATATCTTACTTTACTGCTGGTTTATGTTGCCTAGACATGGCTGGGTCCCTGCTGTTTGAGCATCCTGGCCAGGGCATGCTTTACATACATACTGGTCACATTTTCTCCCCTTCCCTTGTCCCTATCCTTCAGTACTTCAAGTTTATGTGGAGTACAGTGTCAGTCAATGTTGCCCCAACTACATTTCACTCTTTGTGAGATGCCTCACAAATCTCAGTTCAAAGGTGATATGAACATATCCAGTCCACATGCAATGGGCAAGGAGAAGAAAACCTTGCACTGTGTGTGTGTCTGGGGGGGGGGGGGGATACAACTGTACTGATGTTTGCTTCCTTTAAAAAAAAAAATAATCGGAGCAAATGTGATTCTTGAGCAGGGATAGTTATAGCCTATAGAACCCTAAGAACAAAATATAGTTATGGCAGGCTATTGTTACATGGGTCAAGAGAAAACTTTGCTGGGTTTTGCCACTTTTTAAAGGGAGGAACACTCTTGCACTGAACTATTACAGTGTGGTGCATTCAACCTCTAAACAGACATGGGAGGTGGAAATGTTCTGATGCTCATGGCTAGTGATGATGGTACAGGTACTATCCAATAGGGTCCCATGACCTTTGCATGACCACATTCTGCACAGCACTTACACTGGCAATAGAAATGGTACTTGAGAAAAGAACAGCATTTACACAGTGATAAAATCTTCCTGTTGAGATGCAGTATCCCACAACTAAAATGCTGCTGCTTTGAGGAAAGACATTGTGATCCTAGTATACAACAAAGGAGTAACGACTTACTAAAAAATATTATGCTGAAAGGTCCAGTCAGCACAGATTCCTTGTCTCCTATTTGCAGAGGTGATTGAGCAAGCTCTTTTCTTCACAGCTAGGAATACAACTAGGGCTTCAGCTTCTGATGAATTTAACAGGGAATTTTTGTTTGTCAAAAGTATTAAACACTGAGCTGTTACAGTGGGGAAAAAGTCTCTCCACACTTCAATCTTCTGTGTGAGTCAGACTAATAAGTAGCAATGGGAAATGGGAATGAATTATGAACATTGCACAATCTCCTCTCCTCTCCCATGCAATTTGCAAGACTCTGGAACCAGGGACTTGGTTTCCCTTACAAGATTCAGCGTGGTTAGAAAACAAAACCATATGGATACTGGAATCAGGGTGGGGAGGGGAAGAGGTATGTTCCTTCAGGGTGTGTTCTCATTGAGCTTCTCATTTCATTATAGTGCTCCATTTAAAACAGAGAATGTGAACATGTAAAATAACAGCAGTCTAAAATAATGCTCAGAGATCTCATTTCTCTCCTCCCATCCAACTTTGTTACCACTAGGAAGTGGAGGATTGTGCCATTAGGGAAGCTACATCCCTTCAGCTTCTGCTGCCCCCATGTACAACAGACACTTACAGAACAATCTAGAATGCTTACTCAGAAGTAAGTCCCATTGTGTTCAATGGGGCTCACCGGCATGTTTAGGACTGCAGCCTTACTTTACACAGTTGTATGAATTACAAGATAATACATGTGAAATGCAATACAAATGCTAAGTGCATGATTCATGCGTTACTTCTAATTTTTTTTGATGCAATATATCAAATGTGGGGAGAGATTTTTAGATCAAATGTATGCTGGGATCAACATATGGATGCACAAAATTCAAACACCATTTGTAAAAACCCATTCCTATCTATCTATCTATCTATCTATCTATCTATATATATATATATATATATATATATATATGTGCGTGTGTGCGGTGCGCTCGGCGTATGCTCCACTGTGTTCCATGCGGTTGGTTCCTGCATTAGTGTTCAGGATCACAATCTTTCTATTCTGTGTGGAAACGTCCTGTGTTTTTCCCATTGTAACAGGCAAAATATCATTTCTTTCTTCATGTCATGTGGGATGCCACAAGGTTTAGATAGTAAATTACACGAATCCTTGGATAACAGACTCCAACAAGTACAAAATCTCATTCTCCAAATGTGTTTATAAATGCTGGCATTGTTTGAGAGCCAAGCTACGCATGACAGAAGATGATCTGTGACTGGATGTCCCAAATGACTTTTTTTTAGCTTTAAAAGCAGCTGTGGGAAGAGGAGGATATGAGTGGCTATGGCAGTGGCTTTAACCCTTTCCCCAGTCTCCAATGGAAATCACAGGCACACATACACAGATTACTAATAGCCACAGAGGAGAAAAGAATCCGCTGCAATAGGGGTATCTTTAACCCCTCCACAACTAATAATAGCTTTGAGGTGGGTTTAAGTGGTTCCAGGTTCAAATCCCCGCTTAGCCACGAAGCTTCCTGGGTGACCTTGGGCCAGTCACTATCTCTCAGCCCCCCCCTACCTCACAGGGTTGTTGTGAGGACAAAAAGGAGGGGAGGAAATATGTACACCACTCTGAGCTCCTTGGAGGAAGGGCGGTATAAAAAAAATGTGAAAAATAAATAAATAATAAAATAAAGTGGGAGAAAGAGCACGGACGAGGAGGAAGGGAAATCCACTTCCCCAGTGGTGATGGCCCTACTACGCCAAATCACCCCCACCGCCAGTTCCCCACAGCTGCTTTTATAGCTAAAAAAAGACATTGGCAAAACCCATCACAGATGTCCTACATCATGTACAGCTTGGCCCCAAAGGGTCACAGTTAAACTGACTAGCAGAGGAGCACTGGCTGATGAGCGACCTCAAACGGTCACATTTCTAGGAAATCACTAAATGAGGGCAAAGTGTCCCGTTGCAGTAGATAGCATGAGTTGGCTGTTACTGCAGAAGCAAACAAATATGCTACCAAGGCAAAGGTTTTGTAACCACCCCAAGCCACAGGTTTAAAGCCACAGAAGCACAGAAATAAAAGTCACATTCCATAGCAGGCAAATCAAACTCACTCACTTTAAGCAAGTGTTGGCAGAGTATATATAGGTACATACACACCACACATGTATCACATCGGCAGGTCTTTCCACTTTGAAGAAATCCCCATGAAAAATCCCCATGCTCTAAAACAAACACAACATCTAAATTCTGCACCAAGAACTGCTGAATTCCTCTGCTGTCTCAATTATGCAAATCAAGACAATCTGCATAAATATGATTCATCTACACACTTTATTGGCTAATCATGAGGTAGGACAAAGAGGAACTGAAGGGACTATGCAAGGAACTCATGACCTTGCCTTTAAGCATTGGAAAGCCCCCACAACTCAATAGCTGACCTGAGATTTACCACCCAATCTCATACAGGCAGGCCGCTGCCAGAACTAGCATTTCGGCAGTGGGGCACGCTTTACGGCCATTGCAAACAGCCTTCCAAAAGTGCACGGAGCTGCAGACTGGAGAGGCCCTGCGTGCGGCAGTGAATCACCAGGGGAGCTGGAACAGGGCAGGTGACTTACGCTGGATGCTGTTCCCTCCGATAGCAGCCGGCATGCCCCCTTTCTCTCCTCAGACCTGCGCCAGCTAAAGAGCTGGCGCAGATCCAAGGAGACCTATTACCAGTGGAGGGGCTTACAGGGAGGTAAGGGAAAATATTTTCCCTTATGTCTCCCAAGCCTCCAGATCTGCCCCCCCCCGGATGCAGCGCAAGCCTCGGCGCAGCTACATCAGTGGGGGGGGGAGAATAGGATTGGGCTGTAAACCACACACTATTCACATCCACTGTTCACATGCATTCACATCCATCTTTGCAGGCATAAGGGCTAGAAACTTGCTTTTTAAAAAAGCTGAAATTCAGATTAGTGAATTCACAGATTAGTGAATTAGCAAATTAGTACCTAGTACTATTGCATTTATTCTTAGCCTGCCTTTCCATTTAAAGATAATGGCAAAGGTGGATTACAAATCAAATTAAGTTTTCTGCTCTTACGCACTGCAATCATGCACTTGTGGAATGCATACAAGCCTAAGACTAGACAAAACCCTTAAGTTCCTTTGGGGACTTAAATGGAATCTTGTTACAGAAAATGCTCCTTTCTCTGTCCCCTGGCATTCACCTGAAGCCACCATCCAGACTTATGATCTCATGTGGCCGCTCCAGCCATAGCTGTATAGGACTCGCATGAGGTCACCATGTGGCAGTGTTATCCAAAGAAAGATTAGAATAAGTGGCAGCCATGCTAAAGGGTGAAGACACTGAAATAACCTGAATCAGACTGTCCCAGAACTAGTCATATTGTGTATTGTGAAACTGAATAAAGCTTAGCGCAAAACGTATCCATCATAAATTACAGTCAGACTCCTCTGGACCTTGTCAAAGCAGGTGATATTCTCTGAACTGTTGAGGAAACAACCTTTCAACCTTTCAGCTGTTGTGCATTGAAACAAATCCTTTCGTTTGATGTTCATTTATTTGCTAAATGATGATATTTCTGGTATATCACAAGAGTCACTTAAACCATACAGAACATTTCCTACTTCCTGGATGAGTCTAATTGTCATGGAGAAGGAAATCAGTTACAAACAGAATCGCAAGTAACAAACAGTGGTCATCCCTGTTCATGCAGAGGCATAACTTGACACAGATGCAGCATTACTCATATGAAGAACACGCACTCATGGGAGGAAGCATCCAAAATTGGTTACAGTACTGCTTCAGCCAGAAGAGGAACAATCAGGTCCAATTTATGTGCTTCCAAATTTCAAGCATAGTTTGGGCTGTTGGGTGTGACTATACATGGCACCCTCTATATCCTGTACTTGACATAAGGCGGAAACTAAGCACACTTAGGGAGCTCCACTGAACCAGCTGGACTTACTTCAGAGTAAAGCCAGGATTGTGCTGTTCAGTGGGTGTCTTTTAGGTTTCGTGGGTGTCAAATGCAGACTGTACCACTTAAACTGTGCCTGCATTTCCAAAAGAGCTGCTCCATACTCCAGACTGTCAACCAATTCATTAGGCTTGTTTTTAACATCAGATACGATGCAGTCACACACAAGCACTTTGAAGCCTCATTAAGTTCAGCAGGAGAGATTTAAGCAAGTGTTTAAAACTATTCCATTGAAATGAATGGAACTTATGGCCCAATCCTATCCCCCATTTACAGCAGCGGATCTCACGATCCGCTACTGTAAGTCCATTTATGATGGTACGAAAGGTGGATCAGGCACTCCAAAGTTGCCGGCATGAATGACCAATCTTGTTGATATTTCTCAATCCTGTTTTATCTGTAACACTTTCCAACTTATAAAGGACAAGTTCAGATGGTATGTCACTGCCCAACTGGCCCAAGCATGTGTGCTCCTGGTCCTGCCCCTTGTGCCCAGGTGTGTTATGGACTACTTTCCTTAATTGTGTGATTATCAGTGCATTGAGGGGGTGGTTCGGACTAACCACCTCCTGCATGATTAATAGCCCATTAACAGCCCAATCCTATCCCCCGCCACACTGTAGCGTGCAGCTGTGCCACTGCCAACGGAGCACACACTGTATGCTATGGTGGGGAGAGGTGATCAGAAGACCAACCAGAGGCAAGTAAAAATGTTCTAACTTACCTCTGGGTAGGCCTTGCCGCCTATGGATCTCCTTGAACCCACGCCAGCTATTTTGCTACCGTACATCTGAGGAGAGGAAGGGGGTTGGGGGCTAGAAAATTGGGGATAAGAACAGTATGTGCCTTTGCCACTGAGAACCACCCCCTCCAGCCCACTCCCCACCCCCTGACTTCCCCCTCCCTGCCCTGGAACGCCCCTGAACCTCCCCATCCTTGCCCCTGCTGCCAACTTTCCGACACCAGCACAGCCTCTGGGAGCCACTGGTGCACACACCACATCCCTGGCCATTTGCAACAGTGGCCTGGAGGAAACGTGCAGCAGCATCCCGGCTTTCGTGCCACTGCAAAAAGCCTTGCGCTGCCAGATTGTGAGTTTGGCTGCACAAAGCCCAGATAGAATTGGGCCATAAGGAAAATGACCCCAACACACCCGGGCACAAAGGAACCTGGCCAGGACATGCACATGCCATGAGCACATACATCTTTTAATGTGTGGGGGCAGTCAGAGCGAGCGATACAAGTATCATCCAAACAGGCCCTATGTCTCTTCCATCCAATTCAAGTGTCCTCGACAGAAGAGTATTCATCCTGCTTCTAGGTTAAAACTGAGGAGTTCTCTTTCTTGTGTTGAACTGTGGGAGGGGGAAAAGCAATGACTTTATAGAAAAGTGGACTTTGAGAAGGGATTTCAAGGAGGAAAGGTGAGGTACCATCCTGCTTGTGTTCTGGTAAGAAGTTCAGGCACGCATGGCCTGTGAAAATGCCACGTGAATGAAATGTGAAAATGCAGACACTGTCAAGTTTTTCCTTTTGGGGGATCAAACACAGGGCATAGCTGCATGATCGACTTCACTGATTTATTATTATTCTCTCTCGCCAAGGACGTTGATTATTTAGGGAACAGTGCTAAGCTAGGAGTTGAGGAAAAGACAGACTGGATTTGACCTGTATAAGAGACAAAGAGAAGCAAGCTACAACACCCTGGACCCAAGAGTTGCCAGCTGGGAGGAATGTAACCTGTTGTTGTTTGTAATTAGTGGTCTGCTACTCACCTCCATCCAATGCTCAACCTGTATACTTGTAAATAAAGCACACACTAAGTCTCCAGTGGTTTCTTCTCCAAGGCAGTCAAAATGCAGGTGGCCCTACACCCCTGGAGATTTGCTGTCTGGGAGAGTGGGGCATGAGTACATAATATACACATTTGCAGTGTAGATACAGTCACCCCTAGTCTTATGTGAAGGCTATGTTTCAGAGTCAGTGCATAAAGCTAAAATCGCATATACTCAAAATTGCCTTGAAAATCCCTGACATTTGGAAAATGCATACTGTCTCTTTAAAAGTTACAAGAGGCAAGCAGGAACTGAGGGAACATCAGTTGCATTATCCAATCTCAGGCTCACTCCAAGGCATGTATTTAGTATGTGGAATGGTGGGCGGAATCACCTGTACTATTTAAACTGCTGCTTTTGGTTTTTGGTTTGCCAACCACGTAAAGTTGAACTTGCACAAGTCAACTGTGCCTAAGACGAGGGGCGACTGCATATCCACAACTGTGCATAGTCTATCAGGACTCAAGTTCCTGGCTGCCACCCCAACTGCTTTCATTCAGGTCTGATTTACATCCACAGCAGGGCCTGGGAGGAGAATGAATGAAGGTAGTAGTAAACCGTTAGTAGATTGGACTGCTGCAGCATCTTCTGACTAAAAACAAAGGATCACATTTTTTGAATGCTCCCTTATAAAACTCCAGGAAAATAACAAGCCTGTGCAGCTGGCAAAGGGGTTGAACTAAAAACTCTCTCCCTGATGCACTTGTTTTCTGTTTGCAGGGGAGAATTCAAAACTGGCATCCTTCAACCTGGAATCTGAAGTACAACAGTTTACTCTGCCACCTCATTCTACTGCATTCTACTGCAGGGTCGGTCTATCCCCGAGACCAACTGAGGCAACTGCCTCAGGTAGCAGATTAGTGGGTGTGCCCACCATGATCTGCCCATTCATCTCTGACGCTCAAGTGCACCACCCTCCTCTCCTCCATGCTTCCTCTTCTGCTCCATCCCCCTCTTCCTTTTCCCAGGAGCATGAGGAGAAGAGGCTGACACAATACCAGGTTAAAAGGGGGACAGCACTTGGCACAGGTACTTACCAGGAGGTCTTGGCCAGCCCTGCTCTGTTGCATGTGAAGAACAAGATTTAGGGTCCAATTAGACAAGATGACAAATGCATCATTGCATTGCCATATTTTCAAACATTTTTCTAAACTATCGGCTGGGAGAAGGGGATCTGGATCAAATCCACAGTGTGGGGTGAGAAGGCGGCTTATCTTCCCTGCCATGCTGCTTCCCCCCCCTCCAAAAAAAAAAAAAAAAAAGGTCATGTCTCTCCCACTGGCAGCTGGCCTCCCCTTGCACTACAGACAGGATCCATATCATCCCACCACAACTGCTATTTTAAATCTTAAAAAGCTGGAAATGCAACAACACATTTCTCACCTTGCTTCCCCCCCCCCCTACTGTACTTGCATCAAAGCAGGATCAATGACCCTGATTGTGGATCACCTGTCTTTGGCGCACTTGCTTTTCACCATTAAAAAGGCAAAGGCCAACTCTACCAATGTCGGGTTACCATAAATACTTCTTCCCCCAAACCCGTAAGCTCTGTGCTGTGGTCCGACTTGTTAGAAGCAAAGCTGAAGGCTTAAAACTCTTGAACTGAACTCTTTTTCTCCCTTTGATTTTGGTGGGTTCTTTTCTGGTCTGGGGTTTTGAATTCAATCCATCTGTAATAACCTTCCCTTTCGAGCGAGACCAAGTTCTAGGAAACACACTCCTCGGCAAACAAACACTGAGAAGGAGAAACATGGGAGCCTGAAAGGACTGGAGGAGCAAGAGGTTTTGTTTCTCTAGGAACCCCAGGTAGGAACTCATGTCTCCTGCTCTCTCGCTTACCATTTGCAGTGTTTATTTCTTTTTCCTCATGCCTAGGGTTGGGAACATTTTCTGTCAAGCACAGAAGGGCTTTGTAAGGAAGGGCAGAAATGAATAACTCTTCCCAGCTTGTAAAATATGCGCTTGCCTTCTCTCACTCAGACCGACCCTCTTTCTAAGTACGCACAGTGGGGCACCCCTCCACCCGCCTGCCTCTTCCTAAACAGCAGAAGCTCATCAGCCCTTTGATAGGCAGAGTGGGATGATGAAGAGGATCCTGTAATCAGCCCGACTCCAAAAGGAAAGCCGGGGGGGGGGGCACATCCAGAGACTTCAGTCAACCAAAAACCCAAACAGAGGAATGAGCGACAGGACAAGAGACGAGACCATTGTTCCCCCCACCCCACCCACCCCACCCCCCTTGCTATACCCAATGGACTCACGTGAAGGTCGATCATTTCTCTTTCTGAGCCCATCTTTTTGCCTCCCAAGTTTCCTTCTCAGTCCTCTCCAGCCCGCACAAGAGATCAGGTCTCTGCAGCCTTGTGAATTTTCCAGTGCATTTGCGGGGTGGGAGGGAAAGCACAGCTGCTGGAACAGACCTGCTATTCATCTGCATGATGTGGGACGCTTGCTTTGGCTTCAGCTGGGGGGGGGGAGGAGAAGTGGTGGTAGTGGTGGAAGTGGCACACGAATTCTTTATTGTCTCTAGGAGGCTGAATGGTCCTCCTGTCATGTTAGCCAACAAGACTACATGTCTCCACAGCTCCTGGATCCAGCTGAGTCCTGTGAGGTCACTCGGGCTGCGATTCTGTGATGGACGCAGCAGCGTACCAAAGGGTTCATGGCACAGGAGGCCACACAAGCTTTCAGCACAGATCCTAAATGCTGCCTGTAGCTACAGAGCAGAGCCCTTGTGTGCAGATGGATGCAGTCACACGTGGCTGTTGTTAACACTATTAGGCCTACTCAATCACACTCGTTGGCTGCTAAAACGACAAGAGGAAAACAATCACTAATGGCTAAGAAGAAGCACTTTCCACTCCATCCATCCTCTTAACGTTTAGGGCACTTACAGCTCCTAAGAGCTAGTCTGGGGGTAGCATTTCGAAGGCCAACCTAGAGCTCATGCCTATACCTTTTTAAAGCAAGACAACAGGCCTTTCTTCAGCTCTCCTGGTCTCTGTTAAACACACTCCGTCCTCCATCATCACCTGCTGTAGCAGGCATGAACTTCGTTTTACATCAAGGCAGGTGAAAGAGAAAGAGGCCAGGAGGCACAGTGGCTGAACAGACGACCCCCTGGGTGAAAGGCATGAGAGCAGTGGTGTAGCTAAGAGGGGGTCCCGGGGGGGCCAGGGCCCTGGGTGCCAGGCCTCTAGAGGGGTGTGTGTGCCATTTAATGGGGAGGTTGCCATTTAATAATAATAATTTATTGAATTATTTATTGCATTTATATCCCACCTTTCTCCCCCATAGGGGGATCCATTTTTATTAGGGTGTGTACTGTACTGTAAGGGTCTGGGGTGGTGGTGAAATGTTACATTTCTGTGAATGTTTTGGGATTATTATTTAATTAATTATTATAGTTAATATTATACGTAATGAGTTTGTTGGGATTCGAGGGGGGTGCATAAATTTCATGGGCACCAGGTACACCGGACCCCCTAGCTCCTCCTCTGAGTTCAAGCTATGGGCAGATCTATAGTTTTATTTGCTACATCGGATTGTTTAGGGCACAACATGATCTTCAGTTGGACACCATTGTTTTAATGTATGCATTTATTGAATAAAATGTATATTATGTGAAATAACATAAATACATTAAAATAATGCCATTTATACCTGACCTTTCCAATCACACAAGCGTACATGCAGCAAAGAAAACAAAAACAAAAAAGTCTTTTGGACACATGTCAAGTCCCCAGTGCAAGATACAAAAAGTTCTGAAACAAACAAGAGTAAAAATAATCCTGCCAGCCAGAGTTCCCTGTAATTTTATTCCCGACCCTGCAGAATAGTTAACGACCTGAGCGGTACATAACCACCGTCATCTTAAAATGGGCAATGGCCAGTCTGACCTCTGAGTAGTCAGTGAGGTACTACTCATGCATCACAACGAAAGCAGTCAGGTAGTGTGTTGACAAAGAATTGTCATATACAGCATATACTATTTCATGACCATTTGGCTTCACTATTCCAAGCTCACTAAAAATATCTTCCATCTACGGAATGCTAGGCTAGGTATCCTGCTAAAATGGTAAGAGACCCTCTGAAAAACACAGATTTACAGCACAAGTCTATGCATAAGTCCCACTGTGTTCAATTCCCTCTTCATTCCCAGGAAAGTGTGTACTGTATGATTGCAGCCTTAGACTCTAAACCAGGGTCCATTACCAGAAATTCCAGCCCTGCTTGGGCATACCAAGGATTGAAGCTGGGAGAGGGACCCTACGTTTAATAACGTCCTTAAGATATTGTGTCTTTCTGGGTGGTACTACTAATTTAAGATATTATTATATTGTGTCTCTTTGAGGTTCTCTCTTTCTGCTTCCCAGTCCTAACCGTGTCTAATTTCATAAAACTCTGTCTTCTTCCCCACCAATCTTTTTACCCCTCCCCTGTTTTCCTTAAGTTTAAAAAATTTAAAACTCCAAAACCGAAAGGAGTTCAAGCTATGCGTACCGTAGTTCTTTCAAAAAAGAATGTCACCATCTCTAGATGTCTCACTATAATAGTTCCAAGTATCATTCTGTTGTAAGAAGGAATAACTAGTCCAGTTATTTAATAAAGGAAAGGAAAGACCACCAATCACAACAGAACTAAATTCAGACCAGACCACTGCAGATATAAATGTGGTTTCTAATATACTGGTAAAATAAACTCTGGTGCTTATCTGAGTACTGCGTTTATCTTCCCCACTGTTTTCTCTAGATGTTGTGGAGTGTAATAATCTTACTGCCTCCAGAATATCCTGACAAATTATGTCTCAGACTAACCCTGGCATCCTTCTGAACACTTACATCAAAGCAAAACCCCAGTTCTTCTCTCTTAAGATGGCATGAAAGAGTTATTATGTGGAAACGTATCAGTAGTGAGGAGTCCCTGACCACCCTGCGAGTGTCTGGAGCCAAATGCATTAAAATAGAACTACTTCAAAAGGCAAATCACTCTCAGAGGAGGTTGGGGGGGGGGGGGGGAGAGAAGTATGTAGCATTAATAGCAAAGATATGATGGTCAAGGCACAATGAATAGCACAATGGGAGCATGCTTTATTTAAATGCCCATACAAACCTAGGCACAACATGCCTGAGATAAAAATGATGTTACAATCACATTTATCTGACAGGAAAGGAAAAAAAATGTAATAAAGGAATATTGTGATACTGCAAGAGTCCAAGTTGTTCATTACTGAGGACCACAATCAGCAAAGATCAACAACTTGAAAAATCTTGGTACAAGAATTGAAAAATCAATATAAATTGAAATATATCACAAATACAAAGTTCATGAGTTAGGTATCTTCTCCGCCCCCCCCCCCCCTTATATTTCTACATGTTTTCATTCAATTTGCAAATAGAACTTTGAAACCATGAGAGCTAGAAGCTTCCTTGTAAAAACTTGAAAGCAGATACATAAAATTTGGCATGAAGTCTTGGCACACACCTTCCGCTGGCTGTTCAGTGCCTTCCCCCACCCCCTACCAAACAATGGACACATAATAGTCACATAAACACTAATTCAGTGTGCATCTCTTGTCCATTGAGCTTCTTCTGCTGCAGTGCATCCTCCTCTTCTGTATGGGCACAAGAGTACATCACACATTTTCATCTTCTTGTTGCAGCTGTAGAGAATAACATCTCAGTTTATGCCAGTAGCTGAGCAAGAGAGGAGAATCCGACAGTAGTATTTTCAGTGGAAAAAGGCCTTTTCCCCTTGCGACTTTACGAAAGTGTGACTATCAACACGCATGGCTATTGGATTATATAGCCACATATTGTGTTTTCACATGACTGCACAAGGTGCAAGGCTGTGAAGAAAGAGGGTGAGAGTGTATGAAAGTGAGAACCGATGCCACACACCATCATTAAGGAGAGGTCTGCTGGAGTGAATTGCCGGCCTTCAAAGAAAATCACTATTATCTTTCTTTGATAAGAGTAATCAAGGAAGCAGAACTATTTGAAGCACTGGGTCATTTAAAATTTTGTGGTACAGCCATAAATTCCACAGGGGAACAAGGAGGATGTGAGGAATGGATCAAACTGAGGAAAGGAGAGGAAGGTGGGTAGTACCATCCGGCTTTCAATTACTAACAGCACACTTCTGCATGTCTCTCAAAGATTACAGTTTGTAAAAGTAGAGCCCACACATATCATGGAGGCAAACAGTCCTAGAAGGCAGAAGAATCCTGGAAAAATCAATAATACATTTGACACCATTTGCCAATTCAAACTGGCAAAGTTACTGCAGTACCACATTTTATTTCCTAACTTTTACTTTACCCAAGCCGAGCTGTTCAGGGTTTTAAAACAGCTCTCCTACAAGAGAATAGCCTGCTATTTTTCGGGGTTGTCTCTGGAGAAACAAACAAACAAACTTGCAGCTTCACCAATAACGTGTGCAAAAATTAAATCAGAAAGCCATAAAACCAGGAAAACCTCACTGAGAATGAATGTTATGTACCACTTCAGTGTGCTCCTTCCCCTTCCCGTCTTTCAACTTAAAGGGCCATACACCAGGGTCACATTGCTATTAGCTGACTAATGCAACACCAGGGGCTGGTAAATCACTTTTGAGTGAGGCGGAGGCAAACTTCCCAGTACAATCCTTTAAGGACTAAGCAGTGATTCAACACCACAACAGCAGTTATGGCAGGAAAAGAAAAGACGTCACTCAAGATCAGGCCTGGTTTGGAATCCGGTACACATCTTCAGGAGAATCCCACCTTCCACTGTTTTAAGAGAGAAAAAGTTCATAGAACAAGTGTGAAAATATATGGGGCAGTGCCTGGTGAGTGTTTACATGTCAGGCTGGGCAGGGCGTTCTAACATTCTAAGGCAGAGCTTCTGTCTCGTTCCTTATTCAATCTATCTACACCATGACTAGCAGAAGTGACTATATTGTGCAAAATAGCAGATATCTGCACATTTCAATCATTTACAGTGCAATCATGAGTAACACTTGCACTTTAAGTTGCACTGTGTAACTTGCTGTACGCTGACAGATGCAGGATGGACACAAGTGTAACCCCCCCTTGGACACGGCGCATGCACAGTTCAGACGCAGGACGGATGCCAGTGCAACTCCGCCGGCACAGGGGGCTTTCCGGGGGTGTCAAAATGCCCCCTGCACTGGCGGAGTTGCGCTGGCATCCGTCCTGCGTCCGAACTGTGCATGCGCGGTGTCCAAGGGGGGATTACACTTGTGTCCGTCCTGCATCTGTCAGCGTACGGAAAGTTACAGTGGCATAAGTGGACTTACACCGGTGGATCTACTGTTACACCAGTGCAAGTGTTACACATGATTGTGCTGTTAGTTAGGTCATAGAAAGTGGCTTTTCTTGAAACAATCTTATTTTGTTATTTTAGTGAGTTAACATAGCCCTGCTCAAAATCTAGGAAGCACAAAAGAATACAAGCAAATGAGCTCAAAGTTGCCATCTTTTTCTCTTTTGTCTTACGGAGGTTTTATCCCAACGGTGAAGAAGAAAATTAAGGCTGCAGTCCTATACTGTGTACACATTATAATTGAGAGTAGGTCCATTTAAGACAACGGGACTTACCACTGAGACATGCATAGGATTGTACTGTAAGAAATGCACCTCTGTAATGCACCATTACTTGCACATTCGAGCCAAGACGTCTCTGTTGAACTTCTTTCTGCCATACAGCTCTTAAAGGCAGAAGCTCTATTCTTGAAAGGGGGGGGGGGGGAGGTGGTAAACGTATCCTGACTTCATAAAGGAATAAGCAAAGAGAACTGATTTTGTTTCTTCTGTTTGCAAGAAAAGGCATGCATGGTGAGAAGAAAGCAAAACAAGACTACATACTTTTCTTCTCCCCCTAGATTGCACCGACTCGTGAGAGATTAGAATGATGACAGACTTCGTGTCCAGGCATGCAGTGAACCATCCATCTCAATAGCCTTTTGCTTGGCAAGCTAGAACCTCTAGTCTCCAGAGGGTGCACAAGTGCTGAAAATTACAGCTGAACTTTTTCTTCTGGAATTTATCCATCCAAGCTAGCATACATACTGACTATAGTATTATAGTTGCTATTGTTATTCAGTGAAACCAACAAAAGCCAATAGAGCTTTTAAATAAGGATCAGAAGAAATCAGTACGGGGGGGGGGGGGGAGATTGCTTTAGACCACCATTAATCCAATATGTCTTGTAGCTGGAAAGTCACAAGACATGCTAGAATAGGGACACATCTACACCACAAATTAATAATGCAATCTCATATATGTGAAGCAGAATTTTTAAGTATTGTTTTATTGACATCTGTTTGTCCATTAGCATGGGGAGAACCCTTGCATAAACAACTTCACCACTCCCTCCTCTTCAGAATGGCACACACATTAGGCTGGCTCCTGGAGCCAGGAACTACCTTGGACTAACTCAATTAAGTCCCACAGGACAGGCTGGGACCATCAAGAGGTGTCAGATTCTATTGTAAAGCTACCTCCTCTCATTGTCCCTAAGAAATGTAAATCAGTAATCACCTCAAAACCTGTATGCCCACCTGATCATGCACCTCTCTTGTAAGCATGTGATGATCAGTTCTGTAAGGTATAAAAAGTGTGCTCAACGGTAGCAAAGGGTCAGCATTCCCTCCTGGGATGCGGGGGAGGGTGACTGGGCGGAGGAGGATGACCATTGGGCCCGGGAGGGGGCGAGGAACGGCCTTAAGCTGAATCCTGTCCCCCGCCAGGCACTGGAGCCTTTACACGGCCTCCTCTACCTCCGCCAGCAAAATAGCTGGCAGAAATCCAAGGAGGCCGATAGGGCCTGGCCCTGGTTACACTCAGGGAAGAGGACAAGTATCCCCTTCCCCGAGTAGACCTCCCGCCTGGCAGCCACGCTGGCTGCCAGTCCACAGGATCCGGCGGGCAGCCATGGGCCACCGGCCGGATCTTAGGCAGGATTGCACTGTAAGAGGTGAGTGAAAATGAGGTGAGTGAAAAATGAATAGAAGTTTATGGTGTGGGTAGCAAGCATACCTCTAATTCATGTTCTATTAGCTCATTGGTATAAAATAAGGGCTGCGTTTGTTTTTCGGCTTTGAGCGCTTGGAGCGCTTGAGAGCTGTTTTTTTCCACCTTCTATGGCATTCCGGTTGTGTGTGTTTTTTCCGTCTTCTAGCCCTCTCTCCACGCTCAAAGTTTCAACTCCGAGCTCCAAGCTAGAAAAAATGGCTGGCTCCTGCACCAATAGGAAGGTTGCTTAGCTGCAAAAGAGCTTGGGAGATGACTACAGGATGGTGTAGTGGTTTGGGAGTTGGACTTAGACCTGGAAGATCCAGGTTCAAATCAGCCCGCTCAGCCACAAAGTTTCCTGGGTGACCTTGGGCCAGTCACTATCTCTCAGCCCCACCTACCTCACAGGGTTGTTGTGAGGACAAAAAGGAGGGGAGGAAATATGTACAGCACTCTGAGCTCCTTGGAGGAAGGGCGGTATAAAATGTGAAAAATAAATAAAATAAATAAAAATAAGTATGAGGGACAAGGAAATAACGATGGCAGCCTCATGCACCAATAGGAAGGTGGGAGATTTAGTGGGCGGGACAAGGAGCAACAGCAGTCATTCTGATTTTGGTCATTTCCGTTCAGTTTGGGAGCCCCCGGTAGCAGCGATATCAATAGGCTGACCATATCAAAAAAGGGACCGGGTGCCTATACTTTTAACTAGGT
The DNA here is from genome assembly GCA_026170595.1 of Plestiodon gilberti rubricaudatus. Taxonomy (NCBI): domain Eukaryota; kingdom Metazoa; phylum Chordata; class Lepidosauria; order Squamata; family Scincidae; genus Plestiodon; species Plestiodon gilberti. The sequence continues at coordinate 117,855,589 of JANXHW010000005.1, forward strand.
TTACCAGATTTTCCCGGTTCTAAACCGGGACAACCCCCCCCCCCATAAATAAATAAATAAAATGCCTTCTGCCGCCTGAAGGCCACCCGAAAATTTTAATTACTGTATTGACCTGAGTATAAGACTCACTTTTGTCCCCTAAGGCAAGTCTTTAAAGCAGGGGTGCAGCCTACAATCAAAGTCTAGCGTTTTCTGCCTAGAGTTTTCTGCAAAGCCTCCCGGTTTTCAATCCTCTCCAAGTCTCTTTCAAAGGTAAAAAGCTTTTTCTTTTTTTAAACTGCAAAAGCTGTGTTTTCAGCTCTTAATCACTTGCTAAATGGCCAGGTTCTCTCTAGCAACCTCTAGCCTTAGAGGAATTTAAAAAAATTAACCTTTAAGTTCCAGCCCCAGGACTCTGTGGAAACTAAGATATTTATTGATCTTGCAGTTTAAAAGTTGAGAGTGCAATTTGAAAGTTGAGAGCAAGAGGACTTACTTCTGAGTAGACATGCATAGGATTGTGCTGTTAACCATTGAAATTTGGACAGGTGCAGCTCATCATCATGGAAGGGTGCAACAAGGGTGCAACAAGCTGCACCTGCCCAAATTCCAAAGGTTAAAGGTAGGCACTCTGTACCCCTTTGTATCTGGGAAGGCTACTTATACTAGGGTGCCCAGATTCAATAAGAGACAGGGTGCCTATGCCTTTAACTGTACTAAAGCTGTACTGTTTTACTATTCTACTAATGTGTATATTTTCTTTAAGTTAAAAAAAGTTAAAAATGTATTTTTTAAAAAATAGCACCAAACTTTAAGGGTTCGGCTTATAATCAGGAGCGTCCTATACTCGGGGCAATACGGTATTTATTTACTTTTAGCCAATAATCAATTAATTAAATTGACTTGCCTGTCCCATCACCGCCATTCTGCCGCCGCCGCCGCCGCCATTGCCACCCGTCGTGCCACCATTGCCGCCCACCATCACCACCATTGCTGTCCCCGCCGTCTTCACCGCCATTGCTGTCCCCGCCATCTTCGCCGCCATTGCTGTCCCTGTTGTTGTCGTCGCTGCCGTTGCTGACCCCTTCGCCGCAGCCCGTCGTGCCGCCGCCATTGCTGTCTCCTTCGTGGCCCCGCAGCCGCGGCCAATTTCAAAATGTCCAAAACTTACCCTTTTCCGGGCACTGCCATCTTCAATCTCGCGAAATCTCATGAGATCCAAGATGGCGGTGCCCAGAAAAAAGGTAAGTTTTGGACACTTTAAAATCGGTGATGGAGGCTTCCACCGGGCCCAGAATGCCCGGGACCGATCCAGAACCGGAGCCAGGACCTGGGACGGTCCCGGGCATTCCAGGACAGATGGCAAGCCTACCTTTAACCATTGTAAGAAGAGAGAGTTTGGGCAGGTGTAGCTTGTTGCACCCTTCCATGATGAGCTGCACCTGCCCAAATTCCAATGGTTAAAGGTATAGGCACCCTGTCCCTTTTTGGATATGGTCAGCCTAGATATCAAACATGCTAGGAACGTCACTTCCTGCTATTTCCAATTTGAAGAACAAATGCAGCCAGGACTCCTGGGCCAAAAGATTCCTGAGTTTTAGGGTGGCTCCTTCATGGTGGCATCTTTCAGGACAAATAGCTGCTTGGGGGAGGGGGAGGAAAATCCAGGCTGGCTATATTGGGCCTTTCTAAACATGAAGGCCTTTAAAAGCTTCCACTTTAAGCTAGGATTTTGCTTGGGTGATTGTCATTTCTGACTTATCCTTGAACACTGACTCCTAGCTATGGCTCAGCATTGAATCATATATTTAATACAATACTTCCTTAGACCAGTCCACAACCCTGTTCCCACTGGGAACAAATAAACTTCAGCTCAAATCCAAGCATTGAGAATAAAAGAAGAGTAAAGAAATGGCAGACATAGCCCTCAGACAAGTTATCTATCATTTTGACAGAGTCAGGCTGAAGTTTCCCTTTTTTGTGCGTGATAAATTACCATGAGAGACAAAGAGTAGGCTAAGAGGAAAGAGTAATGTAAATGTGTGACTCAACAAGATTATACTTCTCAGCAGTAGTAACTACTGCTTCTAATTACATGAACTATCCACATTTCTCCTGAAGTTGATGATCCCTTCTTTCAGCAGTACTGTTTTCCCTCGCTACTTTAGCTATTTAGCTGGTGCATTTCTGTAAACCCCCACCCCCCAAAAAGAACATTGGAAAATGTACACTCCTGGTTACTCTGTGTAGAACACCATTTTCACTGCCTAAACCCCTAGAGACTACGGTAATAGCTGCTATGCAACAAGAAAGCTTCCTGAGCTTCTCCAATTTACCACTTGGAAAAACGAAAGGTGTGTGCTCTGTGTATTGCACACAGAATACCTTTAAAACAAAACAAAACACTAAACTAGAATATCTTCAAAAGCAAAAGGGACACTGCTGTTATTTTTAAATAATCATGTGGCTACGTGACTGCTTTTATTCTTGAGGATATTTTTATTCATCAGGAAATTGTTTGCTTTTTAAAGGAGCAATAAAATCAAATGCAATTGTAATGGTACAGGCAGTGGGAGGCGTGGAGTCATTCATCACTCGGGATGGTACAGGGTCCAATATCCAATAGGTGCTCATGTCACTCATGTCATGCAGCACTATTCCACATAGCACTAACAATCACAGTTAATGAGCTGGTTGGTGTGTCTGTTGGGGTGCATATTACTAGTGACAACATTTTGCGTCTTGACTGCTTGGAAAATTGTACTATATCCCAACAACAGAAGAGCTACTCAGAAGTCGGGTCCAGTGCATTCAGTGAGATTTACTCTCAAAACGGAAAGATCCAGAGTCCTATGAACAAGACAAAACTCATTTCTGACCTTAATGTGATCCTAAATTAAACTCCTTATGTAGTGTTAGTCCTTAATATATTGAAAAATTAGGAAAACATCATGGGCAGCGCAATCCTGACTAATTATCCGGCAGGCAGCCCATGCCGCCTGCCAGATCCTATCCTCATTCCGGGTCAATCGGCCTGGAGGTCTACTTTAGCTATTTAGCTGGTGAAAGTAAGAGGAGGCCGTGTAAAGGCTGCACCGGCCGGAACGAGGATATGGCGGCTGCCATCCCCGCGCCCCTCCCGGCCTGGCTTGGCCAAAGGCCCCCCTCCCTCACTGCCCAGTCCGCTCCCGTCAGGTGATCTCTTACCTCCTTCGTCAGCCACAGGGGGTGATCTGGCGGTGGAGTAAAGGCTGCCAGCCTAGCGCCAGCGGCCCTTACTCTAAAGCAGGGGTGGGGAACCTTTTTGGGGTGGGGGGCCATTTTCCCATGGGGAAAATTGGCCGCGGGCCACCCGAATTTTTTGGCCCCCCACCGCAAATTTGACCCCCCCCCATGAATTTACAGCGCCCACCCGCCTGCCCGCCGCTCGCGCTCGCGCGCGCTCGCTCAGCTCCCTCCCTCCCTCCCACCCACCCACCGCTCGCACTCGCTCAGTTCCCAGCCAGCCCGCCCGCCCGCCCACCCGCCCCCCTCCCAGCCAGCCCGCCTCCCTCCCAGCCAGCCAGCCACCCCGCCCGCCAGCCAGCCCGCCCGCCCCCCAGCCCCCCACCCTGCCCGCCAGCCCCCACCCAGCCAGCCAGCCCCCCAGCCTGCCCGCCCGTCCTACCACCCGCCAGCCCCCCAGCCCGCCTGCCTCCCAGCCAGCCAGCCCTCCCAGAGCCCCCTCCCTCCACTCTCCAACTTACCGGGCTCCGGGCCGCCGCCACTGCCGCCATCTCGCACCGCCTCCAATTCAAAACGGCCTTTCTGTACATGCACAGATCGCCGCTGGGCTCAGCGGCGATCTGCGCAGGTACAAAAAGGCCGCTTTCAGAAGGAGTAGGCGCCGAGGTGACGCGTCACCTCGGCGCCTCCTCCTTTTAAAATCGGCCTTCCTGGACCTGCGCAGAGCGCAGCTGAGGCCAAGATTGCCCTCTTGGCCGGCATCACGCTCTGCACAGGTCCAGGAAGGGCGATTTTACAAGGAAGCGGCGCGGGAAGACGGCGGCAGCGGCGGCAAAGCCTCCGGTCGCGGGCCGGATCAGGCCGGTCCACTGCGGGCCGGACCGGATCGTCCCGCAGGCCGGATCCGGACCACGGGCCAGAGGTTCCCCACCCCTGCTCTAAAGTCATCGCAAACGTGCTTTACGGCACATTCGCAACAGCTTCCGGCAGCAGAGTGCTTGTTTCACTACCGGATCTTTAGTCAGGATTGCGCCTTGAGACAAACTGACCCCATCCTCCAGCATTTCTCAAACTGTGGGTTGGGACCCACTTGGTGGCTCACGATCTAATTTCTGGTGGGTAACTCAGAGCCTCCAATGAAAACACGGGTGATAGACGGGTGATAGAAAACACGGGTGATCAGATAACATTGCCTCAAGCCCTCAGGCTATTCAAAAACCAGTTAGCTGCTAATTACCCTGCAAGGAGCTGAGCTCCTGCAGTTTGTAAACTTGTGTAAATATAGGGAAATAAATGTTTGAGCATCTTTTTTATGGTGTGTTTTTTTTCCAGGTCCATCAATGACAGGTAGTGGGAGCAGGTGATGACTGGGAGCGCAATCCTAACTAACCTTAGAGTGGCGGAGCGAGCGCTCTAAGCCGTCGCAAATGTGCCGTAAGGCACATTTGCGATGACTCGCAAGTAAGGGCCACTGGTGTGGAGGCCAGCAGCGCTCATTCTGGCGCCGGATCATCCCTGTGGCCACTGGAGAAGGTAAGGGATCCCCCAGCGGGAGCAGGAGTAGTCCAGGCGGCGAGGGAGGGGGGCCATATCCCCGTCCCTTTCCCAGTCCAGCACAGCCTTTACACGGCCTTCTTGGACTACGCCAGCTAAATAGCTGGCGGAAATCCAAGGAGGCCCATTGGGGCCTCCCCGCGCTACATTGGGGGAAGGGGAAGAATGTCCCCATCCCCCGAGTAGACCTCTGGGCTAATCACAATCGGCCCAGAACAGGGATGGGATCTGGCGGGCAGCCCTGGGGCCGCCACCGGATACTTAGGATTGCGTTGCCCGTCTCATAACTGAGCTCTCAAGCATTAACCCTATTCATTAGGGCTGCCTCATTATGTGAAAGGGATTGAGGTTTTGTCAAAAATAAATACAATATTATTTGTAAATAAATAAAACTATTATATCTTTCTAAATTTCTTTCTAGATCACCTTTTTTAAGTCTCGTAAAGCTATGTAGGTGGGTCCTGATAGAGTGTCATTTTAAAAAGTGGGTCCCGGTGCTAAAATGTTTGGGAACCACTGCTCTAAACGCATGAGATGATCAGTGAGGTGCTTTGTTAAGCTGTCAGGTACTCTGGCCCATAGCCTGGTGGACAGGATGCCTGGGAAACTACTCAGTCAGAGGAAGTACTACTGATCTGGGAGCTTTATAGAAGAAGATCATGGCACAAAATTGGTTGTCTGGAATCACATGATTTCTGGAAAACAATAGGATTGGGGATATGGTAATGAGACAGAACTTGTCTTAGACCAGGGGTTCTCAACCTTTGGAGGCCCGGGTACCCCCTATCATGGTCCAATTTTCTGAAGTACCCCCTGCTAATGGATTACCCAATCAATTAATTAGGTAATTAATCGTTAAATAAAAAGTAGTAAAACAATTTTAAATGTGAAAAAATGTTTTATTTAACTGTGGGGGGGGGGAGAGAGAGAGACATGCAAGGATCTCTTTTTTTCTCCAAGTCACATTTCCCAAAATCAACTCCTCCCTCCCCCACCCCACCAAAGTACATTTTCCAAAGTACAAAAATAAACCCAAAACCAAAATCAGAGAGACAGAAGGGCTTCAAAAATAATTACAATTTAAAATCCATGTTAATAAACACTTAATTAGCTGTTGATGGGGCAGATAAGGGGCAGGGCTTGGCATCCGCGTACCCCTAGGGGTACCTGTACCACAGGTTGAGAACCTCTGTCTTAGACAGAACTTCTGGTACTTCCCTTCTCTGACTAGCAGCTCTGGTGGGGAAGGGAGCAGGAATCCATGCCTGAACTGCAGGATTCCTGGTTCAAGCCTATCAGTGCCTGATAGCAGGATGAAAACTCATTCCAGTTATTTGCAAAAAGCTTTTCTCATTAACTTAATGAGTGAGCTTTGGCATCAATCAAGTAACTGGATGTAAAATGTGTGTTTCACCTGTAGACTTTTCTAGATCAGAAGTCACACTAAATCTGTTTTGACAGGCTTCCTGTTTGTTCCTAGCATCTTGCAGTTGAAACAAGAGAGCTTGCAAAAATGTGTTTTGCCTTTGCCTTACCACTTCCACATAACTGTAATATTAGTTGCAGATATTTTAATTTTGAAGATGCATTCAAATGAACCTTTGTAGTGCCGGATGTGTGAATTTGGTTCCCAATTGTTCAATTTCTCTTCTAGACCTCCTATTGTTCTTGGATCACACATGGTTTTTACGACATGTCATTTTCTTGTCTTCATCAGAAATAAATGCAGGGTAAGTCAGAAATGTAGTTTTATTTATTGTATGTATTGCCCTGGGTTCTATATTTTCCAGGATTTTTACAAAGAATCCATGGACATAGATATACAATATAAAGATTAATCAAGACTGATGATTTTTCACACAATATGCAGCTGATAAGAGCACAGAAAAATATATTTGTTCACACATGCATTGTTCTACTGCTTACTGCACCACTTCCTGCTTTGTTTATTGGCAGCCTGGCAGGGAATGGGGAAATTATAAGTAAACACACACACACACACACACACACACACACACACACACACACACACAAAAGAGGAACAAAGTTCAAAAAAAATTGGTTGCTCGGTTGGCCCATTAGAAAAAAATTAAAAAGCCACAATTTAGCAATACCTTGATCAGGACCAACCAAAAACACACAAAATCCTGAACAAGCGAATTGCGAATTCTCCAGAACTCTTCATCAAGCTGGATGTCAAGCAGAGCAAAAGAGAGTGGGGGTTGGCAGCGCAGGGCATGATGTAACTGCCCCCCTCCCAAGCACTATAACAGCCTTAACATGGAGTGCAGGAGGAATTTAGCACAGTTGTGTTATTTAGCCTCACTAGGTGCTAGACAGGTTCTCAGTTTACACCCAGGGCTTCTTGGATGAAGAAGAGATAAAAATGACAGTATGACTTCTCCCATTTTTAATATATTAAGCCCAGCTGTTATTCTGTTCCAACCAAACATTCAGTGAAGCACACAGACCTCTTGTTAGACAGAGCTAATATGTGATCTGAGAATAATAGATAGTCTGAAAGAAGAACCAAAGGATTGGAATCCAAAGTCAAACATTCAGGAGTAACAGCCCAATCCTAACCCATTTTCCAGCACCAATGCAGTCACAATGCAGCCCCGAGGTAAAGGAACAAACATTCCCCTACCTTGAGGAGGCCTTCTTGAATGCCCACCCATTGCAGAATACAGTGTGTGCCCCATTGGTACGGCTGCATCAACGCTGGAAAGTTGGTTCTGATTGGGCTGAGAGTCCTACTGGATACAGTGGGTCTTAAGGTAAAGGTGACCCCTGACAATTAAGTCCAGTCGTGTCCGACTCTAGGGTGTGGTGCTCATCCCCATTTCAAAGCCGAAGAGCCAGCGTTGACTGAAGACGCCTCCGTGGTCATGTGGCCGGCATGACTCTCCTTGCCGCAGCGCGTAGCATGCAGCTGGCACACAGAGCGCTGTTTACCTTCCCGCAAGCGGTACCTATTTATCTACTCGCAGTAACATGCTTTGGAACTGCTAGGTTGGCAGGAGCTGGCCAAGCAACGAGAGCTCACCCCGTCGCGGATTCGAACTGCTGACCTTTCAATCGACAGCTCATGGTTCAGCGGTTTAACCCACTGCGCCACCCGCTGGCCTACAGTGGGTCTTACTTCTGCATAAACATATATACAGGATTGTGCTATTATTCTAGTTTGGCAGAAGTCTTGCAGTTTCTCCCCTTTTGCCTTTGCTCTGCCCTCTTCCACTGTATTTGTTGATTATTATTTTTAATTTTTATATCCCACTATTCTTCTTAACAAAATAATCCAAAGCAGCTAACAACAGTAAAGTCATAAAATAAAACAAAACAATCAAAACAAATTATAATCAGCAAAGCTAAATAAATAAAACTGTATGAAACAACAGCAATAGGAAGAGCAATATCCTTTAAAAAAAAACAAAGACACGCATTTTTACCACTCCTTGCTAATGTCTGATGCTCGTTTCTTGGAGAAGAAGCAAGTGGGAGGAGAAGTTGATGGTTTCTGACCCTGAAAAATCTTGGACATATTACGATCCGTTCTCAAGGACTTTTCTCCTTTGTTTGGCATGATGCATGAAAGGTGTATGAGTACATGACTGCAGAAGTGCAATGGTGCCAAGTCAGCAGTATTTTTCTGTTCATTAAAAAACCAAGCTGACACTTGAGAGGGGAAATATGTATGTACAGGAAATGAACGAAGATTCATACTGGGATACTGAAGGGCAAATGCCTATGGAGTATGACAAGGAGTATAGTGTGGACACTCCCTGAAGTGAGAATGTAATAAAACCTGGGACGTAACATACTCATTGATCAGTTGAAACTACATTCCACTTAAGCAATGGGGCTTTACAGCGCAAGCCTATGAGTGTCCCCAAGTTCCATTTAAGTTCAATGACACTTACTCCCAGATAAATGTGTATAGGATTGCAGCCCATGTTACTTGTGACTAACTTACCGGTATTTGGTTTCAATGTAATTGAGTCATGATTCAACCTTCTTTGTTCTGCTTTCATGTCTGCTTTTTGTGTGATCTACTTTTTGTATAGTCATCCATGTGCATTGCAATTTACAATGAATGAGAAGACAGATCCCTTCCCTGAGAATATAACAATCTAAAAATAAATAGACACAAGGGAGACAATAGATGAAGGGGTGGGAAGCAGAGACAGAGACAAATTGGGGAATAAAAAACAATTATTTCATGTACTTAAGCTTCGTTACAATACAGTATGGGGACCAGGGGGTAATCATATTCAATGTAATACATAATATAATACTATATTATATTTAATTTATTAAAATGATTTTTCTGATTTTCATGGTAAAAATTAGGTACAACATCAAAGCATTCTAACATTCATTATAGCTTGCCGGTACAGTACTTTCTTTATTCCCTCAAAAAAAATATGTAAGGCGTACACAAGTTTCCTATTTCTTACTTTCGTGTGTGTGTGTTTAAATTAGGTGTCAAAGATTACAATAATATAGTCCCTCAAATGTTCTGTGTGAAAACTAATAGAATATTTTAAAAAATCATTTTAGAAATTAAAACCCTCTAAGACAGAGGTTGTCAACCTGTGGTACGGGTACCCCTAGGGGTACGCGGACCTCTTGCTGGGGGTATGCCAAGCCCTGCCCCTTATCTGCCCCATCAGCAGCTAATTAAGTATTAATTAACATGGATTTTAAATTGTAATTATTTTCGGAGCCCTTCTGTCTCTCTTATTTCGGTTTTGGGCTTATTTTTGTACGTTGGAAAATGTACTTTGGTGGGGTGGGAGGAGCTGATTTTGGGAAGTGTGACTTGGAGAAAAAAAGAGATCCTTGCATGTGTGTGTGTGTCTCTCTCACACACACACACACACACACACAGAGTTAAATAAGACATTTTTCACATTTAAAATTGTTTTAGTACTTTTTATTTAATGATTAATTACCTAATTAATTAATTGATTAATCCAATTAATTAGCAGTTAATTAGCAGGGGGTACTTCAGAAAATTGGACCACGATAGGGGGTACCTGGGCCTCCAAAGGTTGAGAACCCCTGCTCTAAGAAGCTGCTGCATTTACTGCAGCAAATACTCATATGGACTGAACATTGCTTTCACATTTGGCTTATCCTCACATTGCTGAGCAGTAGGTTGTATCTTTAAGCATAAATGGATTACTCTCCACGCAGCAGGAAAACCATTTTAAAAGGAAGGGCTGATAGCCTTGCAGTGATCATAGTTCTTTTGATCAAATTAACTTCAATTTATCCAACGATATCAGTTTCATAATGTGATCGGAGCAGGATTGTGTCATGCGTCTATTACAATACCACTGATTTGGGATGACAGCCTCAATTGTCTTTGTTAATGTTTCATTGTCCCAGGTGGAGGACACAGAGTGCCACACTGCCATTATATTAATACTATGCCTACATTTATTGATTTCTTTTTAAACCCCTCCCGCTTTGCCAGGCACATTTACACTTTTATCCTGTCCCTTTCTTTAACTTGCTTAGGGCAGCATACATTTCCCTCCCTCTTTGTATCTTCACAACTTCCCTCTGCCATTGTTTAAGATAAGGGAGGCTGACTTGCCAGGGGTAATCCAGTGAGCACCATGGCTGATGGAGATTTGAACCTGGGTCTTCCCACCCTTGGTCCACATTCTATCCACATCACACTGGCTCTCTTATAAGTTTCATCTTGACCAACATTTGACCAGCTAACAATATAAAAACAATACAATATAAAAAGCAGTAAAATACAGTAGTGGAAAAACAATCAAAACAATTAGCCAACACAGCCAGAAAAAAAAAGAAGTCACAATGATGGAAATAGAAGTAGCAGCAACTAATAACTAAAATAAATAATTACAGTATTTATATATACCACCTTTCTCAATAGACTCAAGGTGGTTTACATAGGCAGGCTAAACATAAATCCATTTTTCAATGAGGTTTTTACAAGTATTATTCCATGATTCTGATAGAACCTCAATTTCTCCAGGTGTTTCTCTTCATAGTTCAGTCGTCATCCTGGCTGCTGCCTGTTGCGCTTTCCAAGTTATCGCAGGCGGCTGCAATCAAGCTTCAGATCGGTTTCTCAAGGATGTTTTCTGAGGGGTTTTTTTGGGGGGGGGTTGCCAGCTGACTCCACTCCTCCGTACAGACAGCAGCCTCTCTCGGCCTCCCATCCAAGCAGCTGATCCTGCTTAGCTTTTTCAGGGTAATAGCTCAACCTCCAGACCACACGTCCTGCCTACTTTATATACAGTCAACTTATGCTATCCCCAAAAGAACTTCTAAGGGCCAAACTACTTATTATGCTAACTGTGTTTAGAACCAAATTAGATATGTGCACAAATGCATGCACTATTGGCATGATTCCAAATGGAAGCACCTCTTTTCTTTCAAGACAAGCCATGTTAGGGGGGGGGGGCTATCTATCCTGGTTGGAACTGGGGCACACAGAGGGAGAGGCTCATTCTTTCCCCCAAACTCTAGAAATGGTGATCTGAAGAAAAGTAGCATGCCTAAGACTGACTTGCTCTCTTTCTAAAGGTCATGCAGCCAACTTACAGCAATTTTAGGACTCTGCAAATCATGGCAACAAATGGCAGGTTCAGGGAATGTTCTGTGTAGGCTTACCAGATCTCCAACCGGGACAGAATGCTAGACCTTTAGGAGAAGGAATGTGGGCAGGTGTAGCTTGTTAAGCCCTTAGAGCACAATCCTAGGCATGTCTACTCAGAAGCAAGCCCCATTGTGTTCAGTGGGGCTTGCTTCTGAGTAGACATGCCTAGGATTGTGCTCTAAGGGCTTAACAAGCTACACCTGCCCACATTCCTTCTCCTGGAGGTCTAGCACTCTGTCCCGGTTGGAGATCTGGTAAGCCTAGTTCTGTGGGAGAAAATGGTGTGAGGTGAAAGGTTTACACTCCCTGCATACCTCAGTCCTGGCCCTGCCAGTTCTCCCACAGTTGTCTTTGGAAAGAAAATGGGCCAGTCCTAAACATGTAACTTTTAAAATGAATTTAACAATGCATACAGTTTGGCCAACAGTCAGGTGAAATGAAACTGAAATGGACCCCAGCAGGCCACTCTTGGGAGAGTATTGCAGGACCAAAACAATGTGATCAAAAAGGCACTGTGTGTCATACACCTCCCCAGCTGTATGTCAGCGAAATCCAGAAATTATGCTCCACCTTGTTCCCTGACAACTAAAATTATAAAGCTTAGTCTGAGCCAGACCTGAGATCTGGAAAACATTCAGTCCTGGAACATAAGAGACAGGCTGTAACCCAGGAGAAGAGCATCTGTTTTGCAAGCTGAAGTTCCCAGTTCCAACCTCCAGGTCAGGCAGAGGAAAAATTCCTGTTTGAAGCCTTGGAAAGCCACTGCCACTCAGCCCTGACAATATTGAGCTAGATCAGGGGTAGGCCGTGGCCAGCCTTTCAACATGAATGCTCCTGGACCTTTAATGGTTGTATGGGTGAGGGCATTTCAGCAGATGCAGCTGTTTTAGCAGCACCATCAGCACTCGCAGCTGCCAAGATTCTGTCTTCTACACAACTCTTATGGACGCAGAGGTCTTAATGGTGGAAGGGTGGCCACCCCTGAGCTAAATGGATCAATGGTCTGAGGCTGCAATCCTGTATAACCTGGGAATACCGTATTCTTCGCTCCATAGGACGCATCGGACCATAAGACGCATGCATCCTATGGAGCAAAAAATAGGGAAAAAAAGGTTTTTTAAATAAAAATTAAAAAATGTAAAGAAAAAATACTTACTGGGGCTTCGGGGAGGCCTGCAGAGGCTCCCGCAGGCCTCCCCGATCTTCATTTTGTAAAAAAAACGGCCATTTCCGGCCATTTCCGGTTTTCGTGAAAACCGGAAGTGGACGAAAATGACCGGTTTTTGACGAAAAGAAGATCGGGGAGGCCTGCGCGAGCCTCTGCAGGCCTCCCCGAAGCCCCGGTAAGTATTTCTTCTTTACTTTTTTTTGTATTCGCTCCATAAGACGCAGGCTTCCCCCCCTATTTTTTTTGGGGGGGAAGTGCATCTTATGGAGCGAAAAATACGTTAAATCCCACTGAACTTAATGGGCTTACTTCTGAGTAGACATACATAGGATTGTGCTATGGTTCCATATAAGGCAGCTTCCTATGTCCCTATGTAAAGTAATAATACAGAAGCAACTGTAAAGCACCATGCTGGCCTAAGGTGTTGTAAATGTGCCATAACTTTAAGGCACGTTTTTGACATCTCATGAGTAGTCGGTGCCAGCACGGAGGCCGGCACCACTTACTCTGCCGCCCAGGAGACCCCTGTGCCAGCTGACGCAGGTAGGTGTTGCACCGGGCAGCGGGAGGGCGGGCTGGGGTGGTGGGGGAGGGGCCGGCCCGGGCTGGGAGGGGGCAGGGATATCCAGAGCTGGCGTGCATCCGAGGAGGCCCATTGGGGCCCGTATTGCTTACATCAGAGGAAGGAGACAAACGTCCTCAACTTGCACAGAATCAGGCTGTTAATCTCTCTCTCACACACACACATGTTATGTATATATACAGACAGACAGATAGGGTCACCATTTTCTTGCATCTCTAGCTTCCATCCCTCTTGTTAAAAATTGTAGCTTCAGCCCAATGGAACAGTGGAGCGGGATGAATCTATTGTTTTGACTTTTCACTTTGGGAACAAAAATGTGCAAGTTTGACACTGCCTACACTAGAAGTGTTAAAGGCAGAAGACAAGAAGTTGCCCTTCCTCCAGAGGTTCCACCTTATCTGCTTTTCAGCAGAGGGTTAACCACAAAGAGGTCAGGTCAAAAGGCAGAAAGCAGCCTAATTTTTGAAGGGAATGCTTTAGACCGAAAGCCATTCAAGAACTAGATCTCACTCACTCACCCATATTGTTATCTCCTTTGGATCAAATTCCAGCATACTTTAACACATGTTTCTTCATGGAAAATTAGCAATCTGAGAGCGTCATCAGAAGCACCTGCATATATATGTACTGATTTCAGCTCAGGAATTAACTATCTAACTAGGATAGCAGTCATTTAAAAAAGGTTTCTTTTAATTAGTCTTCAGGGAGAAGAAATGTTTTGGATCATTTTTGTAGTGCTGGGAATTGTTCAAGAGCAAAGCCTGCAGTGATGTTTTCAACCAGGCAATGTTCTGGGGGAAAAAATCTAATGCACAAGTAAATATGAATATTCACTATCTATAGAATCAGACTCAAGGGCAAATTTGTTTAAAGAATGTTCATGTGAGACAAGCCAGTTTCCATGGGTGGGCTGAGGGTCTCCAGGTCACAAGGTGTACCCTGACATTTCAGAGACTGACCCTTATCCTCATGATTTCTAGAGAGGAAGGCATTAAATAAAATTCAAAGGAGATAAGCTAGAAACAAGGAGCCAAACTATTATCCACTGGGCCCAACCTCCAGTCTTCTCTCCTCATTCTAAAATTTAAACCTCCCTCTTTGTCCAGCATGTTTTTCCGCTACAGCAGGGGTTCTCAACCAGTGGTACTAGTACCACCAGTGGTATTTCGGCCGACTGCTGGTGGTACTCGGACTGCTGGACCACCGGAACCCCGCTTTGACGCAGCGCTTTCAGTGGTGCATTTTCACTTCTGAGAGGCACCTACCTTTGGCTGAGCCTCTCGGGAATGCTGAGAAGGGCGTTCCCACCTGCCCAGAACCTCCTACCTGCATTTTCTTGCATCCAAAAACCTGGAAACCCGGACGTAACTGGCGATGATGTTACACCAGTCACTTCTGGTGGTACGCAGCAGGAGAGTGGCACCGGAGATGGTACTTGGTCAGGAAGGGGTTGAGAACCCCTGCACTACTGTATTTGTCTCTTTCTCTCTCTTTTTTTGGGGGGGAGTAATTGGCAACTTCAAGCAGGCACAATACAGGCAATACAACTGTTTTTCAAAACAACGGGATAGAAGGCGATAATTCTGCTCTGGAGTTCAGCTAGAAAGAGAGGTTTGAGATATCAAGATATAGATAAAATCACCCCCGGGCTCTATCCCATGCTCTGACAGGCACCGCCCCTGAGCTCCCAGACTCTACTCCCTGTGACTCAGACCCTGGGTGAGAACAGGCAACCTTAGGTGAGCAGATTTGATGTACAGATCGGGTGATTGTTCTCCATGCCACTGCAGACTTTAAAAGGCCATTGCCCTACTGACAGTAAGTAAGTAACCACTACACTCTCAGATAATCCCATCACAGTGAGAGGGGGAAGGCAGTCTGACTATGGTAGCAACCTGCTGTCGGGTGTATTCACTGGATGGAGGTAAATATGACTGATATTTGACAGAGCCCCTTCAGGGTACTGAATTCCATACAGAAATCTCCTAGGTGATAGGAAAGTCTAAAACAGGTGAAAACGTAGGTTTAAAAATGGGACAAAATCAGGGATTTTCACCATAGTACTAAAATAGCCTGTGTTCGTTCCCTCCCCTTTTTTAAGAATATGGGATATTCCATTTCTTTGCTTTCTGCAGCTGCTAAGTACACCACATTGCTGTGCTTTATATACAACTCTGCTGTCAGTCCTGGAGGTTACTGAATTATTAGTGAGTGTAGACGACAGTAGTTTGCATACCTCATGCATACCCAATTTGTGTTAATGTACTCTATGTTTCATGATCTTAGGCTGGAATTTCTACAAACGTGTCACTTCCCTTCCCTGGATCACGATAGTGAAGAGGAAGTTTTGCACTATCCGGATTCCAAAGGTAGCCAGTCCTACAGCAAGATGTCCATATTTGAACTGAGTAGCACCAGAGTCTTTGTGCTAGGAAGGCTAAACAGATGACATGTGTGAGAAATGTTTTTTTTTTCCCTGGGATATGTCCTAAAGCAGTTTTTTCAGTCTTGGAGTTTACCAGTAAATGTCAGAAATGTTTCTGTAGCAGGCTTGTTTTATGTCAGCCTGTCAGCCACAGTTCATTGGTACAGCACATAGTTTGCATCCAGAAGGTCACAGGTTCAGGTACAATCCATGGCACCTTTAATTAAATGAAAGACTTATTTAGGTCTGACACCTTGGACAGCTGCTGCCAGCCAGCAAGAGGCGGCAGTACTGGGCTAGATATGCCAATAATCCTGCTAAGTATAAGGAAGAGCCTTCTATTTTAAATGACAATATTTACTGGTAAATAATGGAAATGAGGGTGCAATTTGATCGTTGGCCAATGCCCAACAGCTGGCCTTGAGATCTGCTGGCAAATGTAAGAAATGATTCTGTCCTGAAGATCTGTCATAGTCATTTTCATCAGCAAGGGATGGAGGATGAAGACCTAATGTAGCCTTTAGCAGGTGGCACTTAATGATTTTGGCCACCTACCACTATTTTCCATTTTCTTTACATTTTTGACTTAAATTTCTAAAACGTTAAGAATTACTGGTAAGTGTCAACGTTCACAGAATTTCTGGCATACGTGTGTGTGTGTGTGTATATGTGTGTGGGCACATGCACACAGAGTTTGTTCCTCTTTGTTCTTATACTGGTGCCAGTCAGAAGATGACTGACAGCGCAATCCTGTAAATAAAGTCAGCGACGGAACGAGTGTTCCGTCACCTGATGACGTCACGAATGTGCCGTAAAGCACATTCATGACGCCTTGGGAGTAAGGAAGGCCGGTGCAAGGCCAGCCTCCCTCGCTCCGGCGCCGGACCAGGACGCAGACAGCGGCGGAAGGTAAGAGCTCCGTCGCTGGCCAGGTGGGTGGTCTGGCCGGGTGAGAGAGGGGGGCCATTGGCCTAGCCAGCCTGGGAGGGGGCGGGAGATGGCGTCAGCCATATCCCTGTCCGTGCCGGGCCTACGCCTCCTCTACTTCCACCAGCTATTTAGCTGGCGGAAATCCAAGGAGGCCAATAGGGCCAGCCTGGATTTACACCCAGGGAAGGGGACGAGCGTAGTAGACCTCTGGCCCGGCAGCAGAATGGCCGCTGGCTGGATCCTTACACAGGATTGCACTGCCCGTTTCATTGATATAAAAAAGGGTTGAAAGAAGGGGCCTGTATTTTTGTTCTTCTGATAATAGTGGCATTTCTATCCGCCGTGGGCATATGCTTTGGCATCGGAAAGGCGGGATATAAATTATTTTAATAAATATATTTCTTCCACCACCACCCTACCATTTCCAGGTATGTAAAGTCTAGTTTTCACTAAGACATAGGGAGCCCCACGAGTTGTAGAACGAGGGCATTACTGGAGCAAATAAGTGGCCTGTTGCCCATTCTCAAAATAAGTGATGCCCACTTGGTATCTGGATTCATGTTCTTTTTTGGGGGGGTTGAGCATTTGGGGTGGGTGATCCTGCCACCACTACTGCCCCAGTGCTAAGCCACGTGAGCTCTGTTGCCACTGCTCTGAGCCAGGGGAGATCTAAGGCCAAGAAAGACTTACTTGATGTTTCTGCAGATCTGCTTTATGGACCCAGGTCATAACAAATACAAGCAGAGATGTGGCAAAGGGAAGAATGTTGTAGGCCGTTCTCTTCTCTCCCTGTGTCCTGTGCACTCCACCCACCACAAATTATTGCCAGACTTCACCTTCTTCATAAATAATTCTGAAAAAATCCATTCAGGTCTACAGCCTAGAGGAATTCTTGGGTCTAGTAGTGCTTTAACTGGATTTTCAGGTCATGGTGATGGCCAGGAGTGTTTTTACTCATTATGGCTGGCAAGGAAGCTATGACATTCTTTTCATAACGAACACCAGGGAACCATCACCTATTTCTTTGGGAGCTCAAGACTACACTCTCGTGATGTGCTCTTTGTGGGGCTGTCTAAGCAGGCGATTCAGAAACTTCAAGTAGTACAGAATATGGCAAAACAACAACACCCCTTGTAATGAGTGATGGACAGAGAGGGCATCTAAGGTTAGTGGTCCAGCAATTGCACTCACTACCAACCCACTTCCAGTTGCAATTCATGGTGCTGATGATAATGTATAATGTCACTGCTTCGAAGGTTAAACGTTGGTATGGGCATTTTAAATAACTACATATACAAGCTGAACAGAATACTGCACACCAGGGCCAAACTAGGCGTGCTGTGGAAGCTACATGATTGGATCTCCTGATGTCTTTTTCTTCACTTAAAAGCAATTGTGGGGAGGGTGGTAATGCTGGGAAATCTCTCCCCAAGTTGTGGAGAGGGGGAAAGATAGATACAATAAGGGCACCTGAGGCTGACTACCTTGATCCCATGGGGTATATGTAGTTCAAATCATGGAACTGGCATGAAGCAAAGTGTTACAACCTGATCCTGCCTAAGATGCCGCTGCATCCTAGTCAGGATGGGGCCCGCGTCAGCGCGGCCAGGGCTCACCTTGGGGGAAGGGAACGTTCATCCCCTTACCCTGGTGTAAGCACCGGAGGCCCCAATGGGCCTCCTTGGATACACGCCAGCTCCATGTAAGGCTGGCCCAGGTTAAGAAGGGGCTTGGGATATCTGCACAACCCAGCACCGATATCCCCACCCCCTCCCAGGCCGGACCGGCCAATGGCCCCTCCCCCGCCACCCTGGCCCAATGTCCCCATGCCCTCCTGCCGCCCAGTGCAGAACTCACCTCTGCCCGGTAGCGTGGAGCCCAGACGGTGGCCAAGTAAGCGGTGCCAGTCACTTACTCTCTGGGTGCCGCGAAAATGCTTTACGGCTGAGCTCCTATCCTATTTATGCTGAGCTCCTATGCTCCCTTTCCAGGCAGCCTACAGAGAGGTAAGTAAAAAACTTTCACTTTCCTCTCCTGGGTAGTCTGATCTCCCCCCCCCCCCGCCAGGTAGGGGACAGGATTGGACTCTTATTCTCATTTCCTTTCTCTCTGTATTCTTCTCTTGCACTCTGTCACTCTTTTCTTCATCATAGAGGACCTGCTATCCAGGAACGTATTCTCTCTTCTCTTGTTTCATTTTTACTGAAAACATGGATCCCTGCTGATATCAAACTTCCTTTTTCTCCTCCCCATGGTTTTAAGATCTACATGAAATTTCTGGGGGAGGTCATTTGGGAGTTTGGCATTAGGTCGGTGTCATCAGTATGCTTGTTGTATACAGTATATCTTTGTCTTCAGCAGCTGAGGAAACTGTGGGAATTCTGAACTGGTGTTTGAAATTGAAGGACTGGCTATGGGCAAACAAACTGAACTTGAATCTGGACAACACATAGATGTCAGGAGACCCACTGATTTGGTGGTGGCGCCCCAGCCTGTTCTGAACTTGCTTGCACCTCCTTTGAAGGAGCAGGTCCACAGTTTGGGGATACTCCTGGACCCGGCTTTTCTCCTGGATGCTCAGATGGCAACTGTGGCCCATCATGCTTTTGCCCAACTTTGACTGGCGCACCAACTGTGTAGGTGGCAGATGCTTCGCCTGACAGCAAACCAAAGTGTACTTGAGAACCACAGTGGGCTATAGTGCTAGTTATTTCATAGCCTCTCTTTAAAAAAAACACGTGGGGGGGGGAGAAGCGCAGTGCTATCAAGTGGTGAAATCTAACTGTTCAGATGAGGTCATTCCCTGAAGCTCTGCCAAATCTTGAGCCACTATGGATATGATTGCTAAAACTTATGTCTTCCAGACACCACAACGTTACTTTAAATTAGGGCTGTCAGTGGATTCAAACATTTTTGTTGCAGCTCAGTTGAAATGCCCTTCTTTTCCCATTCTCTGCCCACCACAGAAAAAGGGGTTGCAACATATGTAAATGCTTTTGTGAGGAGCAGGGGAACACAAACCCGGCATTTCCTAAATATTTGCACATGATGTATGGGTTTTCAAGAGACAGTTGTGAGTGTTGTACATGAGAAATAACACTTCTATCAAGCACAACCCCAACAAAATAAAGGTGCCCATTCATATGGTAATCCTTAGCAATTCTGCCTCTCCTTTGCTCTGTTTACTTGTCTGAATTAAACAAGCATTGCTTCATCCATTCCTGAAGTAAGTGTCAGATTAAGGTCGAAAGGGCCTCTGGGACGCCAGAACTGCTGAGGCTAGAGATGCTGTTTATAGACCAGCTAAAGTGACCCGAACCAATGTCCCTGGTGTTAGTTTGTTTTGTTTCCTTTGGCGTGGTGTTTGTGGAAATGAATAGAAGGGCTACCGCTTTTCAAATGCTGGGAACTCCTAGGGTGCTGGGCTGGAACCCAGCATGGCTACAAATGTCAAGTAGCTGAATACAACACCACTGGAGGCCCTCTGCCAAGGCTCCACTACTGGTGCAAACGGGGAGGTAAACATTAACTGAGACTGAAGAAACTCGTGTATAGAGGAGGCCGCTATGTCAGCAGACCGCCCACACCACAATGTAGCCCGAAGCAGACCAGGGCAGTGGCAAGAACAGCCTGGTGGGAAAAAAAGGCAAATCCAGACTCTGAGTGAGCATAAAGATAAGACAGTCTAGAAGACAGCAAAAGTAACTTTTTCTAGTGACAGAACTGAACAAATCAATTTGTTGACCCTGAAGAAGGCTCACAAGCTGCAGTGTTTTATTTAAACAGTCATCTAGTTCTTCTTGAGGTTCCTTCTTCCCTAGTTTCCTCTACTTAATAGTAACACCCTCCTATTGTCTTCCTTGTGAAAAAATAGGACAAATCCAGAACGATAGCCCAGTCCAAAATTGTTCCAGCTGAAAAAGGTAACCCCCCTATAGTATCAGTGGATAAGCCAATAGAAATCAGTTTTTTTGTAAAACAATGCAAGGCCCGGGGAGAGGGAAGAGTCAGATAAGATACTTCTGAGAAGAATATTCTGCTCCGCAGCATAACAAGCCCCTAACCAGAATTTCAAAAATCGGAGCCAGGCCAAGGTTTCTATCTTGTGCAGGCCTGCTTCAAGGCACAACGCTGCGTAAGGTACGCAGTGCGGAACCGCAAAGATCTTATATAAGAAACAGGACTGAACACGCTCAACAATAATGGAAAGGGCAGAAATCCAGATGGGAATGCCAATATAAACCTACAATATATAAACCTGCAATCTGATCTGGTGTTAAGTGTATGTTGCAATGTGTTGTCGTGTGTATTTGACAAGACTAGAGTAGATTACCCTAGCGTGGGGGCCCCTTAGGCGCGGGGCTCAACTGGGACCAATTGGTCCAATTGGCTTAAAGCCGGCCCTGGGACCTAAGAGAGGAGAATTATTACAAGTCAACACAAGACAAGAAAGGTGCAATATTGCAACCAACATTATTGCCTGGAGAGGACAGTCATGGTATGACTATTGATGGGGCTGTTCCAAGTCAGATAAATCCATGGACAGCATTTGCTACAATAGTCTATTGTAGAATGCTGACAACCATTTAAATTAAAGTTGTGTCTCCCAATAGCATTCCTGGGAGTTAATTCACCTTAAGCTCAAGAATTTGCTAATTGAACCCTCCTGTGCCAAATGGGTGTGAGTCAATCCAACAGTTACTGTGGGTGACAAACTGAATGGTAAGTTAGATAACGCTCGTCATCATCCAGTTATGAACAACATAATGCTTGATTTATTTCATCATGCTCAGATGTGGGACTGGGTGGGGGCATGGGAAGGTTTTTCTGTCAGCATAATTACCTGTTCTTTTCACATAGTTTTGCTGTTGCAACTTGTAAAAAAGACTTGAAGATAAGATACAGTTCGCTTTTGTTGATCAACAAAGATTACCTGACAAATTTCATTACAACAATGCAAATACCCAGATCAGTGGGCTTTGAGTTGTGGAAAAGTAAAGGTAGGAGAAACATCTGAACAATGCGCTCACTCCAGAGAATGCACAGAGACCTCCATGTGACTAATAGAGCATATATGGCTTGTTTTTCTCCAGCAACAATTTCTTTGCTTATAAATTGGAGAATTTCAAAATGCAGTTTACTGTGCAGCCGTTTCTGGCAGGGCCAGCCTGCTAACAAGGCGTGGTGAAATGTCTGCCTCAGGCAGCAAGCTGGTAGGAGGCAGTGGGCTGGCAGGAGGTGCCTCATATGAGGGCTGACCCAGGGTGAAGCAACTGCCCCACAGGGCAGGCTGAAGATGGCAGTGGATGGGGGTGCCCCACCATGCACACCCCACACATGTGTGCTGCTGTCTCTGTCCACACCACTTATCCTGCCCCACTGGGGCTCACCATCTCTCTTAGCTCATCCACCACCACAAGTAGCAGCAACTGCCGTAGAGGTGCTGCTGGGCCACTCACATGTCCAGCCGAGAGAGAGAGAGAGCGCGTGCAAACAAATGGCTCGAGAGAAGAGCAGAACCACCTGACACCGCTGCCTCCAAGCTGGGTGCTCACCGACCTAGCTCTCTTTCTTAGCTGGGCCCAGTCTATCTCCAACACTGAGCAAATGACCAGGCAACAATAGCTGCTGTCTCCTTTGAGCTGGGCCAAATGCTTGCCCTCTCTCTCAGCCAGGCCCATTCTAGGAGAGAGAGAGAGAGAGAGAGAGAGAGAGAGAGAGAGAGAGAGAGAGAGAGAGCGCAGGCTCAGCAGCTGCAGCTACTGCAGCCACTTCCTCTGTACAGTATGCTTCTTGCTTCTCCAGAAAGGGGAAGCAGCGGCCTAGAGTGTCCATACACTTCCTCTTCTGTCCACTTCTTGGGCTTTTCAAATCAGGAAGCAGGGTGACAATGACGACACGTGGCAGCTGGAGGAGAAGGGGATAACTTGGAAGAAGCTGACAAATATTGGTTTTCTTTGCTTGAGATGAGTTCTTGATGTTCCTTTCTTGCGGTGCCGTAAACGTAGTCAATATTGGGGTTGGGCAACTTTCCGAAGCCAAATGTCTGTCACCATCCACTTGATAAGGATCATATGTTCCATGCAGTCTGTTTCCTGTTTCTGCAGTTAATATTGTTCATTCTTCTTGTGACACCTTGACCAGGACATTCTACACATAGGAAAAAGTGCAAAATAAATAAAATGACCACATTGATCTCATATTTTTAGTCCAACAATGGATTAAACACAACCAAATTGTTATCAAGGTGAGCCCCACTCTCTTGTGTTTCCCATTCATCTAGGACTGCCTGCTGTAGAACTTCTCCCATATCGAATTCCCCATGTTCATACTGTGCAAATATTATTTCCATAGCAGACCGCACTTCTATTCAAACAATCCTTTCTTTAAGAACATAAGAATTACTTTGTTGGACTAGAGACCCATAGACCCATCTATTACTGCATTCTTGTTCCACCGGCAGTCATCCAGATATATCTGGAAACTCACAAGCAGAGAAGGAATGTGGCAGCATTGCCCTATTTGTTCCTAGCATCTGGGACTCAGGAGTACTGCATCAGTACACAGAAGTCCCAGGGCATGTGATGTAGCTTTCGCAAAAGTCTAATCAGTGACTGGATGGGCAAGCATCTGGGAACCTCATGTACACTGCTTTGAGGACCATGGTAGAAGAAAAGCAGGCTACTGAAGTGTGTGTGTGTTTTTTTTTAAGCATTGGCTGTTAGCTATTGATCGACATATCCTCTATGAATTTATCTAGTCCTTCTGAAAACCATCACCACATTGTGTATTATTCGTGAATTTCATACGTTAATTATTTGTTAAGTGGAAAAAGTACTTTCTTTTGTTTGCCATGAATCTACTTCCAACCAACTTAAAACTGGGTGACCTAATGTTATGAAAGAGAGAAAATTCCATTCATACTTTTGTAAGCCTCCGTCATGTCTTGTCTTAGCCATCTTTTCTCAATCATTTATGAGTGGTCTTCCTAATTTTAACAGAAGTCTGTTAATGCATCAGAATATATATAGAAAAGAAGTTTGCGCTGAAATAATCTTAGGTATTGTATCTGAACATCAAGCACAAAACAAGTTCTGTGATTTGCTTTCCAAAACAGCTGGAAAAGCAGAGCTGGAAATCTTTTTTAGGCAGGGCTCCCACATGTGAAACACATCTGGTACTATTATGTATTGAGTTAAGCTTGGACAACCAAGTTAAGCTTGGACAACTGAGTTGGACAACCGAGTTGTGAAGTTCAGTCCCACCACCACAATATTGAAATAATATTACATGCATCTATCAAAACATATATAAGTGTAATTAAACTGAATGAAGTTATGTACTAAGAAGTCAGGCTTTATCTAGGTTAATGATCACATAATGGCATTTTTACTTCATTTATTCCATTACTTTGGACAATTTTTCCTTTCACATTTTAAAGACTTGTGTCCCCCCCCCCCGAAAGTAGATATTAAATCTCAAATATTGCACCACAATTACATTTTCTGATACAAAACCCAAAGTGTGGGGAACATATGTATTTGTATTATACACATATGTATTATATACATATATGTATTAGATAGATAGATAGATAGATAGATAGATAGATAGATAGATAGATAGATAGATAGATAGATAGATAGTCTCCATGATAGTTTTTGGAAAGCAACTCTGAGTTTTTTATTTTAATCCAAATTCATTATCAAATTAGATTTGTGGCTTACAAGGTTCTCAGGTAGGCAAGATTGATTTGTTTCCTCCTCCAGCAGCCATCACAACTGATGTGATACTGGTTTTCTAGCATAAGCAGAACAGTTTGCTTGCTCTTATCTTATTAATGCCTAGTGAGAAACCCAAGAAAATGCAGAACTAATTTACATGGCTTGTCAACAAAATTGTTAACACTTCTTTAAGTCCAAAAGGTTTTGTAGAAAAAAAAATGAGTCAAGGTCTCTGATCAAAAGGGAGGGAAACATCTGCTGTATTCCATGTAAAACCTTGAATACCTTGGCCAGAGAAATGGAATTTAAATGTACATGACTAGCATCGGTGATTAGTCAGGTTGGGCACAAGCTTGGAGGCCCACACCCATAAGAGGGTACACCCATCTGACCCGTGAAACCCTCCGGAGGCAGCAGCTGCACTGCAAATCTCTGAGCTAAAAGAGTTGCTCATCACTGCCCCCTTTCTTCCCACCCCATCTGTGAATTGACTTTCCTTTGGTCTCTGCATCATTGGAGGGACCCAGTCTGGAGGAAGCTCTCATTCACAGATGGAGGGGATGGAAGCTACAGGGTGAGTTACAACTTGCTCTGTCACCACCTCTTTCAGGCATCAACCTCCCTGTCTGCAAATGGGCTTTTTCAGAGGGCCTTGCAGTAATCAAGTTAGGTTGCTTCCACACTAGAGCTCTTTAGCGCTGCTGAAGCATTGATTTTCCACCATCAGCTGGCATGAAAACAGTTCTTCCACACATCACTTAATACAGCTCTATATATTATCCATTGTATAACTATTTCACTATATAAAACTAAAGGGGGGGGGGATTGTAATTAAAGCCCTTCCTTGGTGGGAACAAGAACTGACATCAAAGGACAATGAAGAGTCTGTTCATCCACAATCACTCAACAGAGTGACATCAATAAAAGGGCAAACATTGCAAGTAGGAAGCTATTAATTGAAGGTTGGAGCCCTGAAAAGCCTCAATAATAGCACTTTATGTGTGTCCACACTGGACAGGTTAGTGGTGCAAGCAAGTGTGCCTTATATTTTCAAAAGAAACCACCACATATCAAGCCACACACACACACATACACACACACACACACACACACACACACACACACACACACACACACACACACACACACACACACACACACACACACACACAAAACTTTGAAACACAAAAACTTAGCAGTGCCTTGCCTGGATTTCCTGTAAAAGGGGAGTAAGCAAAGCATGGCAGTTCCAGACTTAACTTGTACTGTGGAAGCAGACTAAAAGAAAAGGGAGAAAGGTATTTCAGCCCTGTTTTGATTAGTTCCCTGCATTTTGGCTGTCAGGCCCACACAGTTCTCTATGGCCACTTACAATCAAATACACAATCAAATACGCTTGCTTACTCAATTTTGCTGAACCATAAGCTGTCGATCGAAAGGTCAGCAGTTCGATTCCTGCGATGGGGTGAGCTCTCGTTGCTTGGCCAGCTCCTGCCAACCTAGCAGTTCCAAAGCATGTTAATGTGAGTAGATAAAGAGGTACCGCTTGCGGGAAGGTAAACAGCGCTCCGTGTTCCAGCCGCATGCTACGTGCTGCGGCAAGGAGAGTCATGCCAGCCACATGACCACGGAGGCGTCTTCGGACAACGCTGACTCTTCGACTTTGAAATGGAGATGAGCACCACACCCTAGAGTCGGACACGACTGGACTTAATTGTCAGGGGATACCTTTACCTTTTACCAAATTGCTAATCTAAATGGTGAGTGAGTGGAAGGGCTTGCATACTCAAAAAACAGAACTCAGATGCACTCTGGCATGCCCTCCCCCTCTCCTTTGTTCCACTATTCTTTGTTCCACCCTATTCTTGCTAGCTTTTGATTAGTAAAGTTAAAAACACTAGTCCCACACCCTCCAAAAGTTCCTTCAGAATGACTTGTTTGGCCACCTCCATCTCCACACCTTTTGAATGGGAGCTAATCTCACCCAGACAATAGTAGTTAAGGAACTTTAAAGCCTGTCTAAGCTTTGCCATCATCACCTCATTCACTCAAGTCAACCAAAGGAAGAGAGAGCAAGGAGGAGCTCCATGGGGTGTGCATTTGTTAATGTTTGACTGGGATAAATGGACCAATGTTGTAAATTCAGGATAAGGTTGCTTCCTTTTCCTATACAGTCCTGTTCTTTTGAGATCTCTTAGGTGAGCTAATCCAGTGAACTTGTGGAGTTGCACAATAATTGCAGAACGGAGAAGAATAAAAAAAATGAAAACCACAGATCAGGTGAAATGAGCTCACATGGGTGTGTGCCTTTGGAACCAAAAGAAATGAACAAAAAAGGGACTAAAAGGGGTGGTAACACAGGGACATGACAAAAGTCTGCCCAGGTGACACTTGCAATATTTTTGAAATAGCTCAATGGGTGAGCTGACCGCCATATTTGCTGCAGCCAGCAAGGAATCTCCCACAGACCGACTACTGGCGATTTTTTATTTCACTTTTCCTTTTCTTGTAATATGTTGCTCGGCTTGCGCGACTCATATGCCGCTGTTATTACCATACTACATTGGCTCTGGCTAATGTCCTGGCTGTGCTTTCTTATTTATTTATTTATTTATTTATTTTAGCCAGTCATACCCTGCCTTTTCAACATAAAATGATGCCCAAGGCAGCTTACAATAAAAGTGTAGAACAATAGAGGCATATAAAAACAACATATAAAACTATCAATAAAACAGCAGAAAACAGCAATAAAAACAGAGCACAGTATTAATAATAGCAGGTAAAACATAGCATCTATAAATTCCGGCTGGGATAAAAGCAGCGTCACTGCCTTTTGCTTTGATTGCGTAGGTTTGATTGGTAGGGAATTGGTAGGGCTGGGTAGTCTTTCTTTTGAGCTTTGAGCACATGGATCTGGTGCCAGCAGGGCAGTGCAGGCCTTTCCGCTGGTGCCACTAGTGTCTGCGCTGCCGCAACGTGCCTTATGGCACGTTTGTGACAGCACATGCTCATTCCTCCGGTGGAGGCCGGCATAGGATTGGACTGCCCGTTCCATTTCTAAGTAAGGAACCTTTATTGGCATAAAAACAAAACAAAAACAAACAAACAAACATAACACTTAACACATAATATTTACATTACAAACATCTACAAGCACAACAAAATTACAGCTTAAACATTATAGGGAAAACTATCAGCTTTACGTGCTATAATGATTGTATCAACAAAGGCTGCCGATCTTTCCATTACGCCATCCATCTCCGTCGATAAAAGATAACATACTACCTCCTGATCTGCCCAGCCCTGGAGCTTGACTAATATAGGGCCTAAATGTTGCTTACGAGGGGCCTCGTGAAGTGGGCAATACAAAAACATATGTAATAATGTTTCTACACAACCCACTCCACAAGGACAATACCTCTCAGAGACTGGGATTCCACTATATCTGCCAACTAACAGAGCAGACGGGAGAGCGTTGCACCTAGCTAAAGAAAGGGCTCTACGAAGGTGCCATCTTCCCAAAGCTGATAGGGATGTGAAATTGTAGTGGAGAACAGGTTGTACGCGCCGCATTATGCAACTCCTGATTTTCAATATCTAGAATTCTGGCCTTGATTTCGCGGTAGGCCGCCGCCTGGCTCAACATACCCAACCTCTCCACATCGAGGCCCAAGGAGTTTAATTTCTGTTGTAATTCTATTGCCCCAATAGTTGGAACAAGTTCTGAAAAAAGTTGGAACAGTCTGAAAAAAGTCTTGATTACAATTATAATAGAGTCTAAGCCAGAATTTCACCAACCTCAACCATTTTAAGGTCTTCAATCGAATAAGGCCAGTTTCTAAACATAGGACTGAGTACGGTACACAGGTAGGTAACCCCAGGATTTTCCATAGGAACATTGCTTGGATTCTTTCAACAGATTGATCGAAATTAGTATACCACACTGGGATACCATACAAAACTTGTGGAATGATTTTAGCTTTATATACCTCCACAGCAGCTGGTACATATTTATTGCCCCGGTTGAAAAAGAATCTGGTTACTGCTGTAGATGATACTTTGCCAGCATTAACTACAGCCCTACGATGAGCCACCCAAGAATGGTTATACTGAAAGGTAACCAAGATATTTTATCTGTCTAACCTGTTCGATTTTATGACCCTTACAAATCCAGCTGAATAATTCCCATTTTTTTGAAAAGACCATTATCTTGGACTTATTATAATTAAGTTGTAATTTGTTGGCATAAAAATACTCCAAACTTCCTGCAAGCAAACGTTTTAAGCCAATACGCGATCTGGAAAGAAGGACCGCATCATCGGCATACAAAAGAAGTGGAATCTTACGTAGGCCCAGTTTGGGACAATGGCTCTCAATGCCCTGCAAGAAGGTGTTAAAGTAATTCAAAAATAAATTGAAGAATGTTGGAGCCAAAATGCACCCTTGTTTAACACCTCTATTTGTCTTGATTGGTGGAGTTAAATCGCCTTCCCAGGAACATCTGATCTTACAAGAAGTATTGGAATAGAGGGTTCTGATAAGAAAAAGAAGCCTTTTATCCATGTCCATTTTTGAGAGTTTGTCCCATAAAAGCTCTCTGTCAATAGAATCAAATACTCCTTTTAGGTCCAAAAAAGCTGCATAAAGTTTCTGCCTAGGGAATTTAAATTGCTTATTAATTAAATAAGATAATAATATACAGTTGTCCATAGTAGATTTACCCTGGCGAAAACCGGTTTGCTCTGGGTCCAAAATTTTTGGGTCATTAGCCCAAGAGGTGAGCTTATTGAGTAGGTGTTTGGCATAAAGCTTACCTAAAACCGATAGCAAACTAACGGGCCTATAGTTTGAAGATAGAGTGCTATCACCTTTCTTGTAAATTGGAATAACTAGCGCCCTCAACCAATCTCTTGGCATTATTGGATTTCTGTCAACTGATGTGAACAGTGGTACAAGTAACAATGCCCACCATTCTGGATTACACTTAAGCAATTCTGGTGGTATGGCATCAGGGCCGGAAGCCTTGCCACTTTTAAGTTGAAGGATTAACTGTTTCACCTCCTCTATAGAAACTGGGGGCCAAGCTGGAAGTTCGGTGGATATGGGTTCCAGAAGGGTTTGCTGAGAACTATTTAAATCACAAAAGAGATCAAAAAATATTTTGCCCATCTAGATGGAGAAATCAAAGCTGGATTGAAGGCATCTTTCCTAAAAGCTCCTGAAACACATGCCCAGAAGAGTTTATTATTTCTCTGGGATATTGTTAATAGCAATTTATTCCATTGCTCTAATGCGGCTTTCTGCTTCTTATTCAGCATCAGCGGCGTCACTAGACGCGCGTCACCCTGGTGCGGGGACGCGCGTCACCCCCCCTAGGGGCGCGACGTTATAGGTGCGGGGGGAGGGGGCCATCCGGCTCCCCCCCCACATCGCGTCGCCCCCCTCCGGACGCTCCGAGGCCGGCCCAGGAGCCGGCCTCGGAGCGTCCGACCCCGTCGGCGCTCCAGGGCCTTCTGAACGAAGGCCCAGGCAGCGCGTCAATCCGGGTATTTTCCGGATTTTCGCGCATGCGCAGACCCGTTTTGAGGGCTTTTTGCAAAACGGGTCTGGGCATGCGCGAAAATCCGGGAAATACCCGGATTGACGCGCTGCCTGGGCCTTCGTTCAGAAGGCCCTGGAGCGCCGACGGGGTCGGACGCTCCGAGGCCGGCTCCCGGGCCGGCCTCGGAGCGTCCGGAGGGCCCGGAGGGCGACGCGCGTCACGGAGGTGACGCGCGAGGGGGCGCGCGCGTCACCCCATGACGCGCATCACCCCCTGGCGGCCCGCCCCCCCCGCCACGCCCCAGTGACGCCCGTGTTCAGCATCAATACTTTTAGCTGCTTCTTAAGTACAAAATAATTATCCAATGCTCCATTTCTGAAGCCAAGCAGGTCTGACAGTGGCCAGAATCTGAATGGGAGACCACTTGGGAACCCCATGGATCTACTCCGGTCTCATTGGAAGAAAGACAGGATACAAATGTCATATCAGGTTCTTGTATTTGTAAAGACTCATATAGACCGATGACAATGGAGAATATGTACAGTAAATAAATTCATGCTGCCCATTTTTCATGTACTGCATTTGGCAGTGTATTTACCCTGCAGGCAAGAATGAAACAGCCTTATCGTATTTGACAGTCATTTGACATGATCTTTTAAAAATCATCATATTTGCTGTCAAATCCTTTAATCAGCAAGCTCAGTACTGCAACATGACAAGTGCAATTGCTGAGCACTGAACATTGAAATGTACAGCTGCTGAATTTCAGGGAACTTGTTTTGAGTTTGTGGTCTCCATTTAAAATTGCATATAGCTTAGATCCAAAGATCAGGGCGGCATGCGGGGGGGGACACATGCTTTCAGTAGTCACCTGGAGATTGATGTTGATTCCTAGAGATTCCAGGGCAATCCTGGAGATGAACGAATCTCAAAAAAAGGGATCCACTGGTGCCAAAGGCAAAGGCTTTCCTTCCTTACTTTAAACATGTAACTGATCGCATTGGCAAAATACTGCAGAAAATCAACATTAAGATGATTTACAACTAAATTGCAGCAGATCCTGAGACTACCTAAGGATGAGAAAAATTCACCAAGTAGGGATATACCGGATTCCATGTTGTTATGGAAAGGTTTATAGTGGCACTACAAAAAGGAGTATACTGTACATACCCAAATAAAAGAGCATGAAAGACTTTGCCGCTTGAAGTGAGAGATCAGCAATTGTGGAACATTCAGTGGCAACAGGTCACAAAGTGGTTTTTGAACAAGCAGAAGTGTTGTCTAATACCATAAATCAGGGGTGGCCAACCTTTTCACCATTAGGGCTACTGTTTTCTTAAGAGTTGTGTAGAAGACAGAATCTTGGCAGCTGCAAGTGCTGATGGTGCTGCTAAAGCAGCTGCACCTGCTGAAATGCCCTTACCTATACAACCATTAAAGATCTAGGAGCATTCATGTTGAAAGGTTGGCCACCCCTGCTGTACAATATCATGCACGTATGTATAGAGAGGCAGTAGAAATATATAAACACCGAAATAACATGAATAAGAAAGAAGAGACTATGAAAGTGAGTAATGCATGGTTACCAGCACTTAAGAATGTTATGACGCGGAGAACATGGAATCAGTTAGAGTTGACAGCTGACAGTTTGATCGTTTACAGAGAGAGCCTCTGAAGAAGCCTACCATAGCAGAGGGAGAAATGTTAGATTTTAGGGCGCAATCCTGTGTAACTCTTGCATTGGTGTAACAGTAGATCCCCTGGTGTAAGAGCACTAATGCCAGTGTAACTTGCCGTACACTGATGGACGCAGGATGGACACCAGCATAACCCCTCTCGGACGCCTCACATGTGCAGTTAGGACACGGAATGGACACCGGCACAACTCCGCCAGCACAGGGTGCATTCCAGGCACTGGCGTCGCTCTAGGTGGGGCGGAAAGCTAAGTTCTACAGCGTTCTGCCCCACCGTTACTCTCCGGCACGAGGTGCCCCGCCCCCTCATCGTCAGAGCCTGTCGGTGGATCAAAGGCAACACACAGGACAGTCCCTGTGCGTTGCCTTCTCTCCACTGACGGGCTCCTACGATGAGGGGGCGGGGCACCTCATACCGGAGAGTAACGGTGAGGCGGAACACTGCAGAACTTAGCTTTCCGCCCCACCTAGAGCGACGCCACTGATTCCAGGGACGTCTGAGAGAGGTTTATGCGCATGTGAGGCGTCCGAGAGGGGTTATGCTGCGTCCATCAGCATACAGCAAGTTACACTGGCAAGTTACACTGGCATTAGTGCTCTTACACCGGGGGATCTACTGTTACACCGGTGCAAGAGTTACACAGGATTGCGCTGTTAGTGTATTAAATGTGGACCACGGCTTTTCAGCCTGAAAACTTTCAATTGTTTTAATACGGATGCCAGTCGTGAAAACCCTGAGTATGTTTATCAATCCTGGAGTGTTGGCAACCCAGAAGGCAAACCCTTCACCTGTTCTCAAAGGGGTCTGAGTTTACCAACTGCCCACTGGGGCTCTCTCCTTTTGTTGAGGGAAACTGCACAGAACAAAAAGACCCCCTTTATGTTTCAGTTTTGCGTTTCCACAGGCTTCTCTCACTCTCCTATTAAAGAACCAGGACCTACTGTGTTTTTTTTTCCCCAATGGTACATAAATATCAACAACAAAATAAATAATACTGGCTGAGTGGGACAACCAAGACTTCAAGTTCCTGGACCGCAGCTCTATAAAGATCCTCAAAGCATTGCAACCCACCAGGAGAAAAAAAAGGCCCACCCAATGATGGTCCTGTATACCCATGTGACCTCAGCTCACTGGGGCCTACTGTACAGAGGCCTTTGAATCCTGACCTATAGGAATGAAGGTTGATGACAAGAGGTATCTTATGTGAGAGTCTGCAATGTGAGAAAGGGTAAGGGGAGTGGAAAAACAGAGAACTCTTGAGTCCCTTGTGGTGTCTCTCTGCCTCAGTCTATATTGACTTCAGCTGAAGCACTAGCTGTAGGATCCTTTTCTATTTCAGACTATCTGCCAAATATGTGAAATAGCCATTCTTCCCTGAGGGCTTATAGATGTGTATTACCAATGTCCTCCATAACACAAGGAAATATTTTTATGGTGCCTAAAAGTTTTACCTCTAATGAACGAGGGACATTAATGTTTGCATCTTTGTTGTATGGCAGGACAATCCAACAGCCTACTATGCTGACAGCCTCTTAACAGCGCTGGTATAGTGGTGCAGCTTCTTTGGAATCCCACAGCTCTCTGGCCAGCACAGTAGGACCATAGAGTTAAGCAGTTGATTTGACAACCACAGTGAGAAGCACTTTGGGGATGTACAGAAAGGAGTGCTTTGTTCTCTGCAAAAGCCCATCCTGCAAAATAGTTATTTTTTTTTCCAGGTTTGAAATATTTTTATTTAATTGTCCAAAGTTGATAATGATATGTAGGTCCACCATACTATTTAGATATGAATATATATATATATAAAATAAAAAGTGGGGATATATAACGTGCGTACTAACTCATTTGTTTTAAACAACAAGGGGCAATGGTAGTTGTGCTCTACTGTAGGGTCAAACCAGGACAAATGCTGAAGCCTAGATGCTGAAGGATGTTGGGAGTTGCCTCTTCTGCAGATATTGCCTTAGGAGGCCTTAAGAGGCCATCTGATTATTTTACTGGCAAAATGCTTTAATCTTACTGCAGTCGCTTCACTATATGCTCATTACGTTGCATTCCTACCAGAATGGAGATACCAGCAGCAGAATTTGGAACCTTAGGACCGCCACATATTTTAATATTTGCTTCAAAATAGTACTGTATATTAAATACAGCTGAAGTAATTACCAAAAAAAGCTCATCTTTGTAAACATATCCATTGTTTTGTGCAGTTTTGTTCCAGTTTGTTTTCCAGGCCACTGCTGTTCCTTGACACCAATTTCCTTCTTCTTGCCTGCTGTGTCCTCAGCCTCATTTGCCTGTGTGAATTTCTTCCAATTTCTTTGGAGGCTTGTCTTCTGCTGCTAAGTGAAGATGACTACACTGTGGAAGGAAACCATCTGGAGTTGAAGGGTTCTATATAGAACAATATAGTAAAGACCCTTATTGGGTCTCGACAGCCTGCCTATGTAAACCGCCTTGAGTAACATCTGAAGAGCAATCTGACGATAAGAAAGGTTGCATGGAAATAAATAAATAATGAGTGTTCATAACATTGTCATGTCAGTGTTCATAACATCGTCATGTCATCTACAAAATCATATCGGTCGCTACAGTCAGGTTGAAAAACAATGAGTGCAAGGGAGGGATGCCATGGAAAGTGAGGGCAAAACAGAAGAAAAATGGTAAAGAGAAGCAGCAGCCAGGAAACACAAGGATCCCAAACAGTATCCAAACCATGTGAATATATTTCCATAATGTGTAAAAAAAGAAATCACTGAAGATGTGAACTGCCTTTCAACATTCACGCAAACAAACATGAAACAAGCTCAGCCTTTTTCCATGTTCAAAGCACATATGCTACCACCAGACTATGGCCCCTCTACATAATGTAGTCCTAGATGAATCCATAAGTTGCTGTTGGATTCCTAATAGATGTGCACAGAATAGCTGCAATACTGCGGAATGGTTGGTAGGTACCAATGTTGTTTGACAACTGCATCCTATGGAAGGCAAATGGGGCTAGTTCCATTTTGCTGTGCAGTCTGTCCATGCAGCTCCCCTGAAACTCCTTAGTGCTATGTACAAGACATGTAGGGTTCCATTAACCTAGCTAGAACTGTAGTGGAATCTTTTCTGAGGTCACCTGTCAACCTGTAACAGATATTTTTACCTGGTTGCCAGCTGTGACATGAGACAGCTTGTAGGGAAAATCAACTGAAGTGAATAGAACTGTTGCTAGAATAACTCTGGGACACAGTTGACAATAAGTCACTTTCAGAAAGGGAGGCTAAGAAGAAAAAAGAACATATTCAGGGCTGGCCCATCAATGAGGCTGAGGTGGTTGCCTCAGGCAGCAGATTGGCAGGGTCCGCCCACCTCCATTTACTTCTCCTTCTTCTACTCCCTAGAATAAAAAAGGAAGAGGGGGATGGAGTGGAACTACAGGTGTCCCCCGCTTAATGATTGGGATATGTTCTGAAATATCCGTCGTAAAGTGAAGCTGTCATTAAGCGGGTCTTGCTGTGCTTTGAAGTTTAGCACTGTGCTTAAAGCCCCAGCGTTAAACATCCAAACTCTTATCTTCCCCATTAGCTGTTTGGCTTTAGATAAGGGCTTCAAAGCCCTTATCTAGCACGGAACAGCTGCTGGGGATTTAAAAAGATGTGTCTTTTAAATCCTTTGCTCTTTTTTACTGGGGACCTCTGTCGTATTCCCGGATCGGATTGTCGTTAAGTGATCCATCATTAAGCGGGGGACACCTGTATAGAGGAGCATGATGAGAAAGAAGCATGTATGCCAGTCTGAGCTCCTTGAAGAAAGGACAGAATAAAATTGTATGTCTATTCACACACACAAACATCTCCATGATACTCCCAGCCTAAGTCTCACCTGCAGGATGCAGCATGGCGCGGCTGCATTGGCATATATAGGGGGGATTCGGTAGGATTGGGCTGCCTGTATTTTAAATATAGTTTGGAATAAAATATTTGAATAGATATAAAACCATCAGTATTGTTTCACCATGAAAAGCTTGATTCTCCCTCCAGCTACAATCGTTGAACTGAATCCTAGAATCTACAATTCTACCATCGTAGAATGAATCCTAATATATTTGTGGACGTGAAAGGCAATTCAGTATTTGCATGTTGAGTGTGATGCTGCTGATCTACCAGTAGCAGTTGTTGCCTTTCCTTTGGTTCCAGGAATATTTCTATGGAAACACAGAGCGCTGTTTGCGAGATAAAGGTCTCCAAAATAGGTGTTCGTTAATTATTTAAAGTGCTTGCATAGTTTTTGTCACCTCCTGTGTTAATGGGGGGGGGGGGAAAGGCTTGCCCTAGAAACTTCACATTGGGTTAAGAGCGCTTGATGAGAACTGAGAACTATGGATACTTCTGAGAGGACTGAAGTTTGACGATAGATTTTACAGCAAAAGGTGCATTTGGTGAGTGGGTCGCGATCTTTCTCTGTGCCCACTTCACAGCCCAGTTGGGAGAAGAGTGACATGGGGGGAAAGGAGGGAGGATTTAGCACCCCCTGCCTTTGCTCTGAAAACTGGGCTCTCTCATTGGCTGCCTGCAGCTTCAGCCTTGAGATTTCTAGTTCATACTCTAGAGTCCGCAACACACTCACTTCTTTGTGCCATACGTGTTCTTCTGTTATATACAGTTCGATTTGTTGATAATAACACTTGGCATCTGAGTGTGCAAAGCACTTGTGAACTTCACATGTATTATCTTGATGCAGTCCTTACTACTGTCTGTAAGGTCAGTTCTATTATTCCCACATTGCAGCTGGGGAGCGAAGGCAGAGAGTAAGGGCCTGATTCACAATGCAGTCTCTTCTCTCTTTATTTAACACAGGGCAAGATATATACTATTCCAAGTGATACTGTGTAAATTAAACATGTAATTCACATTTATACTGGATGTTTAGATGCAGAAGTTCACAGTATACATTACATAAAAGGCAGGTCTGTTGTGGCTCTCCCAAAGAACCCTGAGTATTGTAGTTTCTGTGGGACTATTCACATAATATTCCATCTCTACTGTCACAGAGAGACCTGATGTGTTAAAGTAATTCCTCCACTTCCACATAGGCACAGAACAGAAACAGAAGGAGAATTAACTATTTAGTCGTCTCCAAGGTCCAGGCTCGCACATTACTACCACCCTCAACATACGTTTTCCTGCGTTCAGCATCAGAAGTTGGCATCCTTCCTGAGGCAGCTGGAAGGGCCCACGGCACTGCTGATCCCTGACCACCTTCCGTTGTGTTTGTGCAGTAGTGGAACAAGTCTCCAGACTCCAGCCAAGAGAGCATTGACACCTCCTTTCTCCCACCCCATCTGCACATGGACGCTTTCCCTCGGGTGTCTGCACTCACACAGGAGCCTCTGAGGAAAAGCTCCCACATTGGCAAGTGAAGAGGGGAGCCCCTGGAGGACACAGCAACAGAGCTTTATCATTGCCCATAAATGGGGGAGGCAACCAGCAGATAAAACACCCCACCCTCTGAACAACACCAGGGTAAGTCCCCCACAGACGTACCAACATTCCCACAGGCCACTCAGGTAGGGGGGGCCTCTGCCAAGGGCCCCTTTTTTAAACCTGGCCCTGGGTTTTACTCTCTCTGCAATAATAGCAGCTGCGGGGGGGGGTGCATTAAAAATTGGTGCAAGGCAATGGATTTAGGAGAGGAAAAACCTTCCTCACCCCCACTTTTCAAGTCTCACTGTCTACATTTCCTTAGTCTGTATTATCACTCCAGTAGCTTATAAACCAAACAAACAGTTGAGACAATGTGGGGTATGCAGGTTTATTTGAGCAAGTAGGAATTACTGGCAAACTCCATGTCATGGAGACATTTTGCTTTCAAAACACTATGATTTGTGGCAGTCTTTAAACAGAGCATGTGAAACCCTAGGAATGCCTCTGTACTACCTAGTCGAACACCCTCCTTCCCTTCTCTCCACATGCTCAGTAAAGCAGGGTTGGAGTAGAGGAAGACTTTTTTAATGTAGCATTCATCACAGTTTGATTCTGAAGGCAAAAGGCCTTCAGAATTTCCTAATGTCATTTTTGAAAAGCACACTGTGCACCACACTTTAACTTATTTGTATCCTACTATCCTATTTGTATTCTACAGCTTATGGGAATCTCTCTCTGTAACAGACAGCTCTCTCAACATACTGACACACTTTCTCCCCCCCCCCCCATTCATGCAACATATCCAGGGATACAAACCGCGGAGGTGCATGCCCAGCACTGCCTGAATCCCACCCCAAAAGCCACCTCTGTGCGTGCATGCACCTCCCCACCATGCATGAGGGGGCAGGTGGGCAAACGAGCTGGCATGCCCCCATCCCTCCATCCCTTACAGACCACGATTGCCGCAGGCAGCCTCTCTGCTCTACTCTTCTTTGAAATGCTGGGAAGGGGGAAAAGCGAAGGGGGGCAGGCTCCATCACCATTCCCTGCCTACTCATAACCATCCTAAGTGGGGAGGAGTGATTTGGGGATATGGCAGCCAGCATTTCTCCCCCTCCTTCCTCCAGCAGAGCCCCCAGTGGATCAGAAGGATCAGAGCCCCATTGGGCAGTGGAAAGATGGGCTGGGAGCTCGTCCATTTGCCACCCCTCCAAGAGTACCGCTCCACTTTGCTGCATGGCAAGGCCGGCCCTGTATATGAGCATGTGGACTAGGATGTGGAGCAGTATGACATCTGCTGGCCCTGCCCCTGGTCCACAAGTTTATTAAAAAAAAAGAGCTGACACGCATACATATGGTATGTGTGTAAGCACTGTATGCATGATTGGGGAGTCTACAAAATGTAAGATCCTGCAAGATCCTGTTTTACCCTTCCGTGCATTCATATCACCAGATGTCACAAGACCTGATCACAGGGCATGCTCTGAGGGCACATGATGCAGCCAACTTCCTGCAACTCAGCAGGTCTAGGTTTGATCAGTGCCTGGATGGGTGACAGCCTGATGATTCCATGTATGCTGCTTTGAGTTCCATGATGCAAGACAGGTGGGATGAGAATGCAAGATATACATTCAGCCGAAGATAAGTCCTCTCTAGAGGTCAAAGCAGCAGTGGTATCACTGACTGGATCACAGTCATCTGCCTCCATTCCACATCACTGTTGGGAAAAGAGACAAACCATTTCCCCTCTCACTAAGAAACTAAAGTTACTAGTAGCAGGGAGGGGCTTTTTAACCCACAACTCAACACAGTGTCCTTTTACTTGCTCAAGGTAGACTTACCAGATCTCCAACCATGACAGAGTGCTAGACCTTTAGGAGAAGGAATGTGGGCAGGTGTAGCTTGTTAAACCTTAGAGGACAATCCTAGGCATGTCTACTCAGAAGCAAGCCCCACTGAACACAATGGGGCTTGCTTCCGAGTAGACATGCCTAGGATTGTGCTCTAAGGTTTAACAAGCTACACCTGCCCACATTCCTTCTCTTAAAGGTCTAGCACTCTGTCCCGGTTGGAGATCTGGTAAGACTAGCTCAAGGGATACCTTTACCTTTACCTATAAAGAGAACAGCCGCTGTTCACTCCTAAAGGAAAAAGTAAAGTGTTGTACTTTGGCCATGCCCCTATGGACAACAGCTACCTGGCAGGGGGGGGGGCAGCCTCCATTAACAGGGGTGTCCAACCTTTCAACATGAATGCTCCTGGACCTTTAATAGGTATGGGCATTTCAGCAGGTGCGGCTGCTTTAGCGGCACCATCAGCACTTGCAGCTGCCAAAATTCTGTCTTCTACAACTTGTAAGAACGCAGAGGCCCTAATGGTGGAAGATTGGCCATCTCTGCCCTGTGAGGATGCTGTGTGTCTCTATGGATCCCATATCTCCTCCTAATCCTTGCAATACATGGGCCCTCTTCACCCTGTCCCTCAAAACAATGGGCGTTTTTTCTAGCACGGTAGAAATCTGTCACTGATGACATTCTTTGTCTGAAGAGAAGCCCATGGAAAGCCTATTAAATAGCTTTGAAAAGCCCCTTTGATTTGTTTTAAGGTGGCACACCTGCAGAGATTCCTCTGCCAGCTTTGGTAATAACATTTTCCTATTTTTCAAAATGTTGTTGTTTCACCTGTTTCTAGGGGGGAAAAGTCATCCTAAAATGGAAAACAGATTAGTTTGCTCTGAAAGGGGAAACAAAGGAATCAAATACATGAAAAGTCTGTGCAATAAAATGCACATATTATTTAAACACGTTGTTATTGCCAATAAAGCTATATTTCCACAAATATAGCAATGACCTCTGAAAGTTTTTAAACTATGACAGCATCTTTACTCAAATGTTCACTATCTGATTTTTTTATACGCCCTGTTCTGTAATGAACTCTTGTTTGTGGACGAGTTGTATTCAGGCATCGAGAATTAACTGTGTACCGTTTTGTCCTGCCGTTAGACTCCCCTGCCCTTCCCTTGGCCTAGGGCCCTGATGGCGAACCTATGACACGTGTGTCACTGGTGAGACGCGAGGTCATTTTGGGTGACACACCAGTGTTTCCCCCAGGGCCCCGACATTTTTTGTCTTGAACATTTAGGGTAGAGATTTTTGGCAGACATCTTTTATTATCTAGTAAAACTCAGCAACAAAAAAGTCACTAATGATGTTAAATAAAATGCAATGTGTTCTATAGTTGTTTTCAGTTCAGTTCAATTCAAAATTACTATTAAAAGTAGCAATAGTCAAAGTACTATTAAAAGTTGGGGGGGGAGGGGGCAACACACCAGCAGAGTCAAGTTAGGCATTTTCAAAAATGTTGACACACCAAGCCCAAATGGTTCGCCATCACTGGCCTAGGGGAAACCCTCTTGCAAGCCTGTGTTTTACAGCCCTGCCAGGAGGTGTATATATTTAATACACCTGTAAAGCTACCAACACCTGTGTGGAACTTGAATCACAGTCAAAGTTCAACAGACAGTATTAATTTTTAGTCTTGTGGCAAGGTATTCACAGCTTTCCTAGGATACTTGGAAAACTCACGATAAATCAAACAAAATACAGGCTAGAGCCCATTTTGAGGATTACACCATGAAAATGATGGGAGTGAAGATGTACTTTTCTGCCACAATTGCATCCATGGAGAATTGTCATGGATGAATTGTTCTGGGTGGTGTGTGTGGCGTTTTACAAATAGGTTTCAGAGGGGAGAGCACCTCAGTAACCCACTGTAACCAATTTGCAAGACACTTTGGAAAGTGGTCATATCATATCTGCCACAACCTGGACCCTGCATTAACAGTTTCTGTTGCCATACTCCCTGCATCTACCTGGCCAGTTGTTCTTTTGAAGTTGTGCAGTCTGAAGATGTGGAACACATTCTTGATAGTGTGAAGACATCCATGTGCCCACTTGATCCTTACCAGTCTTGGCTGATGAGGTTTGCCCTGAGGGGGCTGGTGAGTGGGCAGGGAGGGTGATAAATTTTTCTCTTAGGGAGGGCGTGGTTCCATCTTGCCTTAAGGTGGCAGTTATCAGCCATCTCCTAAAGAAACCCTCCCTTGATCCCATTAGTCTCTAATTACGAGCCAGTTCTTATGCTCAGTGCTTGAGTGGTTAGCCTCAATATACCTTCAGGAATTCCTGGATAAAGACTGATGATCTTGATTCACTTTAATCTGGCTTTTGGCCAGAGTTTAGGATGGATATGGCCTTGGTCACCCTAGTTGATTGCCTATGTCAGGAACTAGATGGGGGGAGGGAGACCATATCTCTGTTTGTTCTACACTTCTGCAGGACCTCACTTTCAATATCAGCAAGCATGGTTTCCTTCTGGACCATCTGGCTAGGATGGGACTTGGGGGAGCTGTGTTGCTGTGGCTCCAGCCCTGGAGGATGGTAGATAGGGGATTCCTGCTCAGTGCCACGGCCATTGACATTAGACATCTCACAAGTTCAGTGTTGTCTCTTATGTTCTGTACCTGAAACTGCTGAGGGAGGGAGGTAGTTGGAATACAGTGTCACCAGTATGTGGATGACATACTGCTGTATATTTCAATTCCCTCTAATAATAGGGAGGCTGGGAGCGCTCTGAGCTACTGCCTGGAGTCAGTACTGGACTGGATGAGGGTGAGCAATGTGAAATTAAATCAGGGCAAGAAAGATGCACTATTCATTAAGAGATATATGATTCTCCAGGTTATGGATTGTCAGCCTGTTCTGGATAGGGGTGCACTCTCCTTGAAGGAGATGGTTCACAGTTTGGGAATGCTCCTAGACACAGTCTTTCTTGCCCCTGGATGCCCAGGTGTTGGCTGTAGCCCGATGTGCTTTTGCCCAGCTCAGGCGGCTGCATCTGCTGCATCCATTCTTGAGTCAGTCAGATCTGACTACTGTATGTTTGTCCATGCACAGGTTGCATTGCATTTGGATTTCTGTTCTTTGTGGGGCTGCCCTTGAAGTCCATTCAGAAACCAACTAGTATAAAATATTACTGCACAATTGTTGATCGGCATGAGGCATGGTGAGCACATCACATCTCTGTTCTGCCAACTGCGCTGACTGCTGGTCTGTTTTCAGGTACAATTCAAGGCAGTTGCATTGCTGGAGGGGGTGCAGCACCATAAGTGGTCAAGGCGCTGCATCGTGCCTTGCAAACTGGTGTAATGTGGCCCCTCCCACTCACCCCTGGAGCCATTCCGGTGGCAAAGGTAACAACGCTGCGCATTGCCTTCGCCAATTCCATTTAGGCTGCAATCCTATATATGCACTTACCTGAGAGTCCCATTTAACTCATGGAGACTTACTTCTGAGTAGACATAAAATAGGATTGTGCCATTAGCCTTTGGGGCCTAAACTTTTATTTTTAAAGGCGGAAAGGGAAAGGCGGGATACAAATATTTGAAATAAATTGATTTCTAGGGTTGCCGTATTTTTTACCAGCTCCTGTGCTTTTGATATTAGCTCTATCTGCAGACATTAGAACACGACTGGACTTAATTGTCAGGGGTCACCTTTACCTAATACAGGGTTATTCAAAAAGGATGGTGCTCAAGTAAAGCTGATTCATTCTTAATAAATGCACATTACAAATGTTCGATGTGGGAACTTGCATAGCTACAATGGGTTGGGGGGGCAAACAGCCACGGTATCCTTGCGAGGAGACCGCAGCTGTCACCTGGGGCATTTGCCCCTCCTTGCCCCATTGTAGCTACGCTAGTGTCCACATCAAACATTTGTAATGTGTATATGAAACTTGGACAGATTTTCTGTCTTTTCATGTCATGACGGTTGTGGTATGTCAGTTCATTTAAGAATAAATCAACTTTACTTTTGCACCATCCTTTTTAAATAACCCTGTACTTTTAAGCCATCAGAAGCTTCAGCTGATGACTTCTGCAGATCATGCTGCTATTAAAGGCATAGAGGCATGTCAGGCTATTTTTTGGGGTGGTTAGCAATTCTAGACAACCCCTTCACCAAAGGTATGATGAATTCCAAAGAAGCAAACAAACGGCTGCACAGAGGGTGATCCAGGAAAGTGAAAATATCAGGAATCATTTCAGAGTTCAGATGACAACTAACGTTGAAACCAGAGATAACAGTGGTTGGATCATATGATAATGGTTGGAATAGCCAAGAAATTTGAACTGAAAGGCATGACGGGAAGGTAGAGTAACCAGATGCCAAGAAATAGGAAGCTCATTTACCAATTATGTGGAAAAGGGACATTTAGCAAGTATAGCTTGTCATACTTGTCATAGGAATGAGAAAAGCTGCACTTAATTTTATTATTACATGTATTTCTTGCCTTTCTTCCGTCATGGAATTCAAGGCAGCATACATGGGATTCCCAGACAGTCATACACCCAGGCTGTGACCAGACCTAGGTCTGCTTAGCTTCAGTAATATGGTTGATTCGTGTGCCCTCAGAATGTGCCCTGGGACTCAACAGCATCTGCTGAACAGAAGCGTCATCGGGGGGGGATGGGCCCCTGGGTGGTGGGATTTGGCCCCCGGGCGGCAGGTGGGCAGCAGGACAACTGGCAGAGAACTCGTGCCGTTCGTCAGGGCGAGCGAAGAGCAATGGCGGTGGGTTTGGCCCTCCTGCCTGCCCTGTGCCTTGGCAGCGTCCTTAATGGCTGCTGCCGTTACGTCACTTCCGGCGTGGAGGGGGCGGTCCACGCTCCGCCACTGCTGCTGAAAGTCCCCTTTGTACACAACTATTACAGTTATGGAAACTCTGCTCAATTTGGCTGCAATCCTATATACACGTTTACCTGAGATTAGGTCCCATTGAACTCAATAGGACTTCTGAGTAGACATGCATAGAACTGGGCTGTTTGGCACCTGGTCATCCTAGTGGAATGCCAAACAGAAGGGAAGTAAGAATGGCTGAGAGTGTTAGACGAATGTTGTAAGATGAGTATTATGGAGAGAAAGGAATGAAACTGTGGGGGCATGACAAAACCAGCTAAACAAGAGATGACTGAAATGCATGAATAATGGAATTACGAACATCACCAGTGGAGGATGATTTGACTTATAAGAAACTGTTGTTGGTAAGAAAGCAGAGAAGGCTCTGCAAGACAAGCAAAAGAGGAAAAGCACAGCATGAAACAGCTATACTATAATTTTCTCTACCTTTCTCTCTTAGAGGGCTTCCATTCCATTGCTCTGTGTTTGCTGGGGGGAAAAACCCTGATACCATGCCTGATTTAGTTAATATTGCAGCACAGCTGAAAAGCACAAAACTCCTTGCAACTTATATGGGGAAAAAGTCTCAACAAAAATAATAAATTTGATAGAACAGGCATCCCACTCACCTCAGGCATGTGAAAATTTAGAGTGAGATGCCACTCACAGCCCACACCCATGATTCCACAAGAAATATTCACTCTGCAAACAAATACACCACAGGCATGAATGGGCATGAAGATTCTGTACACTATCCAAACTGCAATGATTAGCTGACATACAAGGGAAATGAAGGAGAAAGTCGTTAACCTAGTGCCTGCCATTTTAGTACATTCGCTTTGAGATAGAACGTATAACACAGTAAAAATAGATTTCAAGTAAGCAATACCTTTTTAGCAAGTGATATTGCTACAAGTTGCATTCCTATAAATGTTGATGATTGGGGGTGGGGTAAAGTGTTGCTTTCAGATGACTGGAATGTGCCTGCAAACAACTGTGGCTGGCTTGTTTTTATTTCATATATCTTGTTTGTATTATTTCATTTATTTTATTTTATTATACAAAAAATGAGTTCCTGTGTTTTCCTGAAGTTAAGAAAGGGAACATAAACTGGGATTCCCAAACATCTCTCATGGAATAGCTACTGTACAGGTTTATATCCGTTTAATTGTCATGGCTTCCTCCAAAAAAGTCTGGAAATTGTAGTTTGGTGAGA
Source organism: Plestiodon gilberti rubricaudatus (assembly GCA_026170595.1). Lineage (NCBI taxonomy): Eukaryota > Metazoa > Chordata > Lepidosauria > Squamata > Scincidae > Plestiodon > Plestiodon gilberti. Next base: position 117,900,421 of record JANXHW010000005.1, read on the forward strand.
TGAATTCTTTGGGATTGGCCCCCCTAGCCTATACTGTTCTAAAGGTTTCCTGGGAAAGTGCTGCACCACCTTGAATGATACTCTGACTAGCCCCATCCAATCACATGGGGGAGAAGCATGAGTATTCCCCCCCCCCTGCACCTCAGGCGCTGCCCTCTAACTGCATGCGGTAAATACTAAATATGAAATGCATGAAACAAATACTACTACTAAAGTAATATTTGTTTTGCATGTTTTGGACAATTTAATTGCCCCTAGTACAATTACAGGGCAGAGAGACAGTGCCTCGGGCAGGGTGGGAGAGATGTGCATGTCCACGCTCCTCTCCCATGCAACTGGACTGGGTCAGTCAGATATTGCTCAAACTGTATTAAGCCAGCTTATTTGTGAAGTGTTGATATGTCCTTATTTAAAGAATTGTCTTTATTCTGCAGCAACATTGTCCCAAATGACATAATGGGTGGCCTAAAAATTGTACAGGTACATAAAACAACCACTACAGGGGTAGCGCCTCATATATTTGCACTTTGACCTGGCAGCTGTATTCTAAGCTACAGTTCCATCTTCCAAAAGCTATCCTCATTGTAGCAACTAGACTAGACCCGTCTGAAAATCTTTCAGCATTCAGTCAGGCAAACCACTAACATAAGAACATAAGAAGAGCCCTGCTGGATCAGGCCAAAGGCCCATCTAGTCCAGCTTCCTGTATCACACAGTGGCCCCACCAGATGCCTCAGGGAGCACACAGCCAACAAGATAACCTGTTTCCTGCTGCCACTCCCTTGCACCTGGTACAGAGAAAACCCACTTCTAAAACCAGGAGGTTGCTTATGGCTTGTAACCTGTGATGGTCTTTTCCTCCATGAATCTGTCCAAAACCCCTTTTAAAGGCATCTAGGCCAGGTGCCATCACCACATCCTGAGGCAAGGAGTTCCACAGATGAATTACACGCTGGGTAAAGAAATATTTTCTTTTATCCGTTCTAACTCTCCCTCCACTCAATTTTAGTACATGTCCCCTGGTTCCGGTGTTGTGTGAGAGGGAGAAGAATTTCCCTCTATCCACTCTCTCCATCCCATGCATAATTTTATACGTCTCAATCATGTCCCCCCTCATGCGCCTTTTTTCTAGACTGAAAAGCCCCAAACGCTGTAGCCTTTCCTCATAATTTTGGTTTCTTGCCCCAATGTGCATCACTTTGCACTTACTTACATTGAAGCGCATCTGCCATTTTGCTGCCCATTCTCCCAGTTTGGAGAGATCCTTCTGGAGCTCTTCACAATCCCTGCTGGAAAAGTTTAGTGTTATCCGCAAACTTGGCCACCTCGCTGCTTATCCCCAACTTCAGGTCATTTATGAATAAGTTGAAAAGCACCGGTCCCAAGACCGATCCTTGGGGCACACCGCTTTTCACCTCTCGCCATTGTGAAAATTGCCCATTGACTCCCACTCGCTGTTTCCTGGTCTTCAACCAGTTCCTAATCCACAAGAGGACCTGCCCTCTTATTCCCTGACTGTGGAGTTTTCTCAGGAGCCTTTCATGAGGGACCGTGTCACTACAAGTTTCCTTCTATGTAGCTCATATTTTGCTTTACGTGTACATACCCCTCAGTGCTTCCTGGGAGGAGGCATAGCTGCTAATATCCGGCTCTTCCAGCTCTTCTGCCAGTAAAATAGAGACCTAAAGGTCTGTTCGCCAGGTATCACAAGATCTACTGCAGGCTAGGGCCAGTAACGCTGTTCCCAATTGCCATGATAGCAGATGAGACTCCAGAAGGCTATAGTGAAAAGAAGTAGCGAAAGCATTGTAAATCATCTGCACTTCCCCCTCCTTGGGGGGGGGGGAGAGGGAAAGGGAGAAATGTTCCCTTTCATTCATGAATTCCTTTTATAAGTGACATTAACACAGCCTGGTGATCTGTAGAGCTTCATCTCTCTCCAGCCACCATACCAAAGAACAGCAGCCATTAGGGCAGCAAATGCAATTCTGTGCGCAATTACCTGGGAGGATGTGCCATTGAACTCAGTGTGTCTTAATTCTGAGTAAACATGCATAGAATGTGTGTTTTCACATCACAGGCTTGCTCATGCAAATCACTCAAGTGTCTAATTTTATTTTATTTTTTAGACTCTTCTAAGACATAAGATGGGCATTTCTACAGAGGCTGGGAGGCAGATGAACGTAGGGGGGGAAAAGTCTTGGCAGGTTTGAATTAGGGTTGAGAAGAGACATAACTGAGTCCTTAATAAACCACAAAAATGGTAAGCAACCATGTTTGTTCATTAGACAAAAATCCAAAAACCAAAGTAAGGGAACGCCTTTATTATGAACAACTAAAATATCACAAAAATTTGGCGAGCTTTACGCTTCTCCAAAACTCTCCTTGAATCTGGTTGTTAAGCAAAACAAAAAAGGGGTGGAGAAGACAAGTCTGGGCATCATCATTACATTTATGTTATACTTTGCAATGTTTTAGTTGGTCCAAATAAAGGTATTGTTCTACTTTGGTTTAATAAACTAGTTACAGTGGTGTATTTCATTTCTGATCATTAGAGGTGTTTGTTTTTGTTGATAACCAAATAAAAACACAAAGTAGCATAATATGGCAAGCGAATAAAAACACAAAACACCATGATAATGTACGGTATTTTTTAAAGCAGGGGTTCTCAACCCTTTCCCGGCCAAGAACCACCTCTGGCGGCACTCTCCTGCTGTGTACTACCGGAAGTGACTGGTTTTCGGAGGCCAGAAAACATAGGTAGGAGGAGGCCCTGGGCGGGTGGGAAGGCCCATCTCAGCATTCCCAAGAGGCTTGGCCAAAGGCAGAATCCGCTCGGCAGCAAGAATGCTCCGCCAAAAGCGCCGCATCAGAGCTGGGTTCAGGTGGTCCAGCGGTCCAAGTACCACCAGCAGTCGGCCGAAGTACCACTGGTGGTACTAGTACCACTGGTTGAGAACTCCTGTTTTAAAGCATTGAAGACGGCAATGTAATGATATTAAATCTGATATCGATGCTTAAGAATTCGCACCTGTGAATAAAAACATAAAAACACATTTTGCATTTTAATTCAACAGATGATATTCAAAAATTAACACCATTTTCAAACACCTCTACTGATCATGTTTAAGCAGAAGTTTAAAAATAAAAAAATAGACACCCAACACACTTGGATAGTGTTGCAGGTGCTCTCAAGGCTATTTCACGGATTATACAGAAGCAAACCTGGATTTGTCACACGTGTATTTTCTAAAATAATACATAAAAAATAAATAATTTACTTTTTTAAAGGACCTGTGCAGCAGGCCTTGTAATTGTGGAGTGACATGAAGCCTGGTAGGGGAAGATCCCCATGGCCAATGTTTCTCAAACTGTGGGTCAGGACTCACTTGGTAGGTCACAACCCAATTTCTGATGGGCCCTGCAGTGCCTTCAATAAAAACATGGGAGATGGAAAGATCAGATAGGTAATTGCCTCAAGCCCTGAGGCTATTCAAAAACCAGATAGCTGCTAATTGTTCTTCAAAGAGTCTAGGCCCTGCAGTTTGTAAGATAGCTGCTAGTTACCCTGCAAGGAGCTGAGCTCCTGCAGTTTGCAAGTTTGTGTAAATATAGGGAGATAAACGTTTGAGCATCTTTTTTTGTGGTATTTTTTCCAAGTCTGTTAATGACAGGTAGTGGGGGCAGGTGAATGCTGGGTCACATAACTAAGCCCCTCAAGCCTTGAGGCTATTCCAGTGGTGTTTCTATGACCCCCCCCCCCAGGTCGGAAGTGACGTAATGGCTGCAGCCGTTATCCACCAAACAGAAGTGCAGGGCGGGCAGGAGGGCTAAACATACCGCTGGCGCTCCTCGCTCGCCCTGGCGAACAGGACGATCCGCCCCGCTGCCGGCCGCTGTTGCACCCCCTGCCCGCCGCCTGGGGCCTGATCCCGCCGCCTGGGGGCCTACCACCCCCAACGCCCCCTCCCTGACGACGCCTCTGGGCTATTCAGCAAGGCTGCCACATTACGAGAAATGGATTGCGTTTTTTGATAAATAAAATATTACTTGTAAATAAATAAATGCAAATAGTATTTCTTTCTAGATCGCCTTTTTTTTTAAAGCCTCATAAAGTTAGGTTGATCCCAATATAGAGTGTCATTTTAAAAAGTGGGTCCCGGTGTTAAAACGTTTGGGAACCACTGCCCTAGGCAAATCAACGTCCACAGTCTTTTATTTATGGATTTAAGCGCTGCAGGTAACCATTGCAATAGCCTTAGCAGGTCTTTAGTATTTATTTTACAAAATATGTGCACAGAATTTTCAAAGATACTCACTGGGGGAAAAATAGATATAATGAAAATATCTTGACACACAGGTTTTTCTGAGGCAGCTGAGAAGAAAACAAAGCAATATTCTTTCTTCTAAGTCACATCTTGGTCCTGTTTATTCCCAGTAGATACAATTGATACAAAACGTCTCTCCCCCCCCCCCCCTGTTAGAACTACCTCCTGCACAATGCAGCCTCTCTGCAATATGATTTAAAATATGATTTAAGAAGTCTCTTCTTAAAACCCACCCATTTCTCTCCCCTTCCAGTTTCCTTTTTGTCTATCTAGAAAGATTGTAAGCCACTTGAGGCTGGGTCCTGTCATCTTGTTTTGTGTATAAAGCACTATGTACGTTGATGGCGCTCAGTCAGTCTCTTGCTCTCTCTACATTTATATACAAATTTCTAGTCCTACGTGAAAACCGTTCCTGTGAATACCCCTTGCAGTTAAAAAGCTGCAATCCTCTGCACACTTATGTAGCTTCACTGAACTCAGTGGAATTTACCTCCAAGTACAATGCATGAGATAATGAGATATATTGCATAATAATAATAATAATACTTTTATGTCAGCCAAGGTGCAACTCATTAATGATAATGACATTGCATTCTGGCTGACGTGCAATCCATAGAGTTGCTGTACTTCAGAATCGGGGCGCCTGTCTACAAATTGCTGCTGTTGTTTTTTTCTTGTCCTGCAAATGAGCACATGCAAAGGTGCCAGCTGTCTGTCCAGCAGGGTTTCATCTTGGAATTTGTGGGTGGTTCTTTTATGATTTGAACAGCCTGCTTGCTTGGAAGGAAGATCCACTGAGCTCAGTAGTGCTCCCTCCCAAGTAAGTGTGCAGAAGACCACAACCTTAAGGCCTAACTAATCCACACTTAAGGAGTAGGAAGGCATTTTTTCTAGACCCAACTGGTTAATGAGTCTGATGGAGTCACATCTTCCATTGTAATTTCATTGTATTAATCTTTCCATGGGCGCCAATGGGAGTGTCCTCCTAGCCAGACATAATAGTTGCATTGGGTGGAGAGCTGGATGGAACCATGACAGGGAAAGAGGGTTAAAACCACCTCCCTTCTCACCATGGTCTTGATCCTGCTCCCCTTCCAGAGTAGCTGCTACTTAAGTTGTAAAAATCAAGCACATCAGTTCCAGTTATGGGTTTTATGTAATGCATAGTTTGCCTCTTAAGTCTGGGTTTTCAAGTCTTGATGCTCCAAAAGCCTCTTGACTCCTCTTCTTGTGGTACACAGAAAATAAGCATTTGCCATGGAATTAGGGCCCATTTGGATGCAAACCCCACATGGGGTTTCCTTACCTTACCTGTGGGGTTTCCTTTCCTTACCTGTGAGACATCCATGAGTCTTTGCCACAGAATAACAAAGTGCCTTTTTCACTTTTTAATTCAGTTAATTCCAAATCTTACACATAGGTTTTGAACGTATGGTCGCAAAAATCACATGATTTTGAATATCTGCATGTTTTGAGTCCTTGGAGGAGGTGAGACGCTGCCCCCCCAGCCATTCTCAACAGGAGCCTTGGGGAGCTGAGGCACATTTGAAGGGGGCCACAAACGGAAAACTGTGAGGAAATTTTATGTTTATCTGTTCGTGTTGTTTGACAGGCGGCCCCTGGAACCTGACAAGGGCACCTAAGGGGCCGTGGCCAAAAAAAGGTTGAGAATGTCTGTGGAGTGAAGCCCGCCTTTGCCACAGCTAGTCCTCTCCTCATTTTCAGCTTTAAAAGGCAACTAACTCCTCCCCCTTGCTTGTAGCAAGTAGGAGGAAAAGTCCCCAAAGTGGTGTGCATTTGAACTGTGGCTGAATCTCAGGATCTTTGGATTGACTGATGGAGGAAAGCGGTATTCCGACTGTTCTGGCTACTCTTGTCAGCAGTGAGGGTCATCCTTGCCATCTCAGAAGGCTTTCGTGTAGCGAGGAGGAGTTGAGGGCCTTCATTGACATTTATTTTATTTATTTATTTTTCACATTTTTATACCGCCCTTCCTCCAAGGAGCTCAGAGTGGTGTACATATTTCCTCCCCTCCTTTTTGTTCTCACAACAACCCTATGAGGTAGGTGGGGCTGAGAGATAGTGACTGGCCCAAGGTCACCCAGGAAGCTTCGTGGCTGGGAAGATGCTGTCAAGACGCTCTTGCCAAAAATGACTGAAACATGGTGCGGTTCTGTTACATTTCGGAGAAGCTCAAGGCTATAGGCTATCAGAGCGACCTTGACATGTGCAGGAGCAAAGCCAAGGAGCTGAGGAGGAACTATAAACAAGTGAAGGAGGGCAATAGCCATTCTGGGCACTCCAGATCAAGCATGCCCTTCTTTGACATCTTTGACCAATTCCCTGGTTTTGAGCATCCTATGTTTATGGCACATTTAAAATACACGACATGGTCATATATTATCACACTAACAGCGCAATCCTGTGTAACTCTTGCATCGATGTAACAGTAGATCCACTGGTGTAAGTGCACTTATGCCACTGTAACTTGCCATATGCCGATGGCCACAGGACGGCCACAAGCTGTAACCCCCCTCAATGCCGCACATGTGCAGTTCGTACGCAGGACAGACACCAGCGCAACTCCACCGGTGTAGGGGGCATTCCAGTGACATTCAGACAACCCCAGAATGCCCCCGTACCGGCGGAGTTGCGCTTGAGTCCATCCTGCGTCCAAACTGCACATGCGCGGCGTCCAAGGGGGGTTATGCTGGTGTTCGTCCTGCGTACGGCAAGTTACACTGGCATAAGTGCACTTACACCGGTGGATCTACTGTTACACCGGTGCAAGAGTTACACAGTTGAGAGTTACAAGTTGAAAAGAATAGCTGATTTGGAATAGGTTAGTTATAGAATACACAAAGCAAAATACTTCTTTTCTTACTCATGAAAGTCATGTGGTTTCTTTGATTTCATTGAAATGCTCTGGTGAGACAAATAAAACATTACTGCAAAAATGAAACTTGGTATAGTTCAACACCGCACACATGGCCTCCCCTTTCCCCTTTCCCAATGTTCCTCAGGCTGTAGTCTTACACACACTTATTGGGGAATAAGTCCAACTAAATGCATTGGGACTCATTTATGAATAAGGATGCCTAGGATTGCACTGAAATAGATGCAAATGCTATTCGTACCAGCTGCTCTTTCTGCATAGACTGTAGTATCTTTCAGCAGTAAAGTTTTACATCTGCATTCAATTTATCTCAGAACCTACTGTGACAGATTCTTAGGCTGGATATTTGAAATAAAATATTCTGAGTTTAATTTAATTTGGATGTATAACTGCCTCAGTTCTCAGGTGTCAATGCACAACACCTCCTTCACCCCCACCCCATCCTGAAATCAACTCATGAAGAGATGGGACTCGGCTGTTGGCTTCGCTTTGACTCGGAGGCAGAGCCACGAGGACAGCCAAGCCGAGCTCTAGTCTCTGCAGGCTGTAGGGAGGGGTGGTGTGCATGACACACACCCTTGGCAAGGGTGACACTATATTGGCTGGCCTGTCTTCAGACCAGCCAATGGGGATGTAACCCTCGCCAAGGGCTTGACACCCCCTTGCTGGGTTGTTTTCAGCTGCTCGGAGAGGAGTTGGGAAAACGAAATGGCAGCAGGGCAGCTGTGGTGTCGCCCCAAAGAACTGGTGTCACCCCTAAGAACTGGTGTCACTTAGCGCACCCACCAAATGACACCAGTGGTGGGGGAGTCTATTCCATTCACTCAGAATTCCATGCACTGCTCCTTGCACTCATGAGACTTCCCCCCCTTCCTTGGATCAGTAGTCTCTGCCCCCCCAGAGGTGTCCCTGGGGTGGATGCCACCCAGTGCAGTGCTTACCTGGAGGAGCTCAGCATTCCGGAAGTTCAGGGGTGACGTAATCACATCGCCCCTGACCTTCCGGGTTACTGCATTGCTTTTAATACGAAGAGCCCAAATCCGCTTGGTGTGATCTTCAGCCTGCTTGGTGATCTTTGGCCCGCTCTGGGCCCAGTTGTTTCGTGTTCTTGCTGGTGAGCAGCGAAAATATGATTGTCGGCAAGAGTGTGAAGGCTGATCTACACGACAGCGTCGCGGAGCGTTTTTGTAATCCGGCGGAGCCGCCGGACCTCCGCCCCACTGCCGCGTACTCCAAGTCGAGTGCTCTATTTTTTAGGGGGCGTACGGCAGAGCCTGGAGGTGGCTCGCAGAGCTGCTGCAGCCTACCAATCACAGGAGAGGGGGGGGAAGAGTTTAACCAATCACAACAGCGCTTTCTTAGGAAGGCGGGACAACATGAGGGGTAACAGGCTTGAAGACACTCCCCCCGCTTCCAGCGCGGAGGCGCCAGGCAGAGGCGATGGCGGAGCCGCGACGCTGTCGTGCAGATCAGCCTTCAGGCAACTAACTGGTCCTGGAGCGGGCTGGGGCAGCTGAGTGGAGGCTTGGGTGGTTGGTGTCACACCCCCTGAGGGGGAGACCCTGTGCAGGCTGCACCCCCCACACCGCTTGTGATGCCACTGCTGCCCCCTTCCTGACCCTGGGTTGTGCCGTACTGTTGCCAGTCATGTGACTAGACAAGCTGGTATTGTCCATCCAGGAACTCTGTTTCTAGCTTTTTCACATGGCCAGCCTTGTGTGCCCACCTCTTCGACATGCCAGCTGGGCGACCCCTGCTCATTGGTGGTGGCTGCTGGTGTGTTTTCTATTCCAGGAAGGTGAAAGGGGGCAGGGCCGATCCAAGACCTCTTGATGCCTGAGGTGGCTTTCCAAATGCTGCCCCTCACTTACCCAATGTGCCAGCTTCTGCTCCTCCCATTCTCCAGTGTTCTAGCTCAGCATCGTCCTTCCCTCCAGATTTCCTCTTCCTCTCTGTCCCCCCTCTTCTTTTTCCAATGGAGGGAGTGGAAGGAGAAGGCGGAGCAGTGGAGGCAAATAGGCAGAGATGGGCATCCCCCTATCAGTCTTCTGCCTAAGGCGACTGCTTCAGTTCTCATGGATGGGTTAGCCCTGTCTGGGGGGAATCAACCTGGTGGCCGCTGCACATTAAGCCTACCTCTGCCATCCTTCCTCTGACTGGTTCCTCCTGGCAGTGCTTCCATTGCTGCTGGGGTTGGGACTGGGTGGGTTGCATGCTGATATTCTGGAGGCATCTCCCCATCATGGCTGATTGGCCCCTTCCATGTCTGGACCATGTGGGACATTCATCAGGTTGACTTCCCATGACTGGTGCATGCTGAAGGTGTTTCCATGGATGCCAAGGAAGTGGCTGGCAGATTTGTGCCTCTAGGAAGTTGTTTAGGGCCTAGGGGTACACATACCACAGGTTGGGAACGCCTGGTTTAGGCTCCTGTTTGTGCTGAACGGGTTGAATTGGACATTGCATGGACTTTGCAATGATATGGGGGGGGGGATGCTGGTGCCACTTGAGTATAGATAGGATTGCACTGATAATAATAACAGAATCCTGTTATTCACATCTTAATGATTAACAAATCATTAGACTTTGTTATTTTTGCAGCAACAGACTAATACAGCTGTCCTTCTGGAAATCCTTCACATGGGCAGCCCAATCCTCCGTATCTTAGGCCAGCTCGGCGCTGGTCTAAGGAGTCACAAACGTGCCATAAAGCACGTTTGTGACTCCTGGAGAGTAAGTGGCAGAGGCCAGCACTCCTTACTAGCCCACGGAACTGACTCCACGCCGGCTGCTGCAGGTAAGTTCTGCATCATTTGGCGTGGGCACTGGGCAGGGGTGGCAAGGGAGGGGGGACCATTGGCTGACCCGGACTAGGAGGGAGCAGGGATATCGGCGGTGATATCCCAAGCCCTGTCGCAGCCTGGGTTGGTCTTACACGGCCTCCCCTGGACATATGCCAATTCTGGAGCTGACGTGCATCCGAGGAGGCCCATTGGGCCCTGCCCCACTTACACCGAGGGAAGGGGATGAATGTCCCCTTCTCCGGAGGTGAGATCAGGCTGCACCGGCACGACCTGCAATCCTCGCAGGATGCAACGGCCGGCTCCTTTAGGCCAGCTGCGCATACTTGCAAAGTTAAGCATCACTACTTGCAGATATTGCATACGCTGTTAAGCATTACTACTTGCAGATATTGGGATATTGCATACACTGATGAAATGTATGAGACATTTGTCATTCATGGACTCAAACAGGATGTAAATTGCACCAGGAACATGCCACAGTATAGAAAGGAGTTATGGCTGCTACCACGAACAAATGCTTGAAATCAGTGATGATGAACACGGCATAATCAAAAAATGAACTTCCAACAGAGTTCTATATGTTCAGCCGCCTTTAGAATCCGTTATTTACATTAGCCAATATTCCCAAGGATGCAATCTTGAACACATTATTCTGAGTGTAAATTCCAGAGCACAGTGGGATCTGCTTTCAAGTAGAGATGCATTAGAATTGCCTCATATAGATAGATAGATAACCTCTTACAGCACAATCCTAAGTATGTCTATTCAGAAGTACCAGGAGGTGTCACCGAGTTCAATAGGACTTACACAAGTAAGTGTGTATATATGGCTACATCTTAAATCGATTTTTGTTGCTTTGGGACTTCATAAAGTGCTTCAAGATCTTTTTGCTGCAAGAGACACGGCCCCTCTTGGAAACTTTTCAAACCGTCACTTTTGGTTTGCATTTATTAAATTAAAAAAATGATAACAAAATAATCTTCAAACATCCCACTCCACAATAATTATGAATAAATCAAAACACAATGTCTTTTCTTTAAAATTTAGTTTCTAGTGGAAGTCAAGAATGATAGGAAACTCCCGCCCCCTTCATCCATAGATAATGGCTCCTTTTTTGCGCTCCCCGTCCTGTCTAGCTTTCTACTTACTACGCAGTCTCATAGGACACAGCAAACGCGCATCGAAAGGGGGGGGGGAAGGGAAACTTTTAAGCCGACCGTGAAAAGAAAACTACAACTCCCAGCATTCAATTCCTTCGCCTCCCCTGCCCGCTCTTCTGTGCTTTATGGGACCTGTAGGCTATGCCGGCAGTGGTGACTTCAGAGACATGCTTAGCGAAAGGTGATAACTACATCTCCCAGAGATGAAGAGGCGCTGACGCAGGCGCCGTGGAGTGTAGACGGAAAAAGGGGGGCGTGGTCTCTTAGCTGTCTCTCTCGCTCTGCCTGAGTGATTGAGCGAGCGAGAGTGTGTGTGTCCGTTTCGGATTCAGTCGCCATTTAGCGTGGCGAGTTCCTCCGGGCTAAGAGAACCGACAGTGCGTGGCCCAACCTCGGAGCGTGAGGGAGCGAAGGAAGGGAGGCCCGGCTTCGTGAACCATAATCGTTTATTCCCTTCTCAAGACAGTCGCTCCTGGAGTGTGAGGCGAGGGGACGGCCGCCGTCTTCTCCTCCGAGTGAGAAGGGAACGAGGACGAGAGAGGAGGGGCGGCGGGACTCCCGGCTTCGTGTGGAGCGGCGAAGAGACGGGGCTCGTCGTCGTCGAGAGCAGCAGCAGCAGCGCCGGGAGGCGTCGACCGCGGAGGCGAGGACGCGCCCGGGCCCTGAGCGAGCGGCTGATTCTGACTGACTGAGGCAAGGAACTGAGGGCGGGCGGGCGAGCGAGCGAGCAAGCGCGCGCGCGGCTTCAGCAGGGAAGGGCCTGCCACAGCCTCGCACCCCACCCCGCCGATCCTGGGCCTGCCTGAGGCTCTTCTCTTCCCGCCGCCGCCTCCTCCTTTCCCATCTTCGCTGCTGCTGCTACTCCATGTCGGCCCCGCTGCAGCAGGATGGATGCGGACACTGACCGAGGAGCCACCCCGCCGCCGGCCCAGCCCGCTAGTCTCCCGCAGCAGCTTTCGCCGCAGCTGCTGCTTCTCCTCGCTGTGAGGAGCCTCCGGGAGCCTCCTCTGCAGCGCCAGCGCCCGCCGCCGCAGCAGCTCGTCGGCGCGTTCCCCGCCGCGCATTGACCTCCTCAGTCTGCTGCCTGCTGGTAGAGCTGCTGCTTCTGCCGGCGTCACTCCCGCGCCTTCGCCTCTCCTCTACGGCACCATGTCGGGGGGCACTTCGGAGAACGGCGCGGCGCCTGCTGCTGCGACTTCCCGCTTCCTAGTTCCGCCGCCCCCGCCTAAGAACGGCTCCAGTTCGGACAGCTCCGTTGGCGAGAAGCTGGGGGTAGCAGCCGCCGCGGACCATGAGGGCTCGGAAAGTGGCGGGGGCCGCAACGAGGAGTATCGCCGACGTCGCCACACCATGGACAAGGACAGTCGCGGTGCGGCGGCCACCGAGCACCGTTTTTTCCGCCGGAGTGTCATTTGCGATTCCAATGCGACCGCCCTGGAGCTTCCGCGGCTTCAACCCGCAGCGCCGCCTCCTGCTGCAGTCGCCCAAGGGAGCATCCCGCCGGTGCTGGGCTCGCCTCCTGAGTCTGTTACCCAGGCTACATCCGCCTCTGTCACCGCTAGCCAGGCCCCCACGCTGCTCCTGCAGCAACCACCTTCGCTGCCACCACCCGCGGAGGGGCAATCTTGTCAGGAGCCCGTTATAACGAAAGATGTTGCACCTCTGCTAGTCAAGGAAGAGGGATTGGAAGCCACCCCGCTGCCCCCTACCAGTACAGCGGGAAGCGTCAGTACTTCTGCACGGGATTTGCAAGAAGAGCGAACCCGGCAGCAGGAAGACATTGAGGAGCTGGAGACCAAAGCAGTGGCTTTCTCCCCAGATGGTCGCTTTCTTAAGTTTGACATTGAAATTGGCAGAGGCTCCTTCAAGACTGTCTACAAGGGGCTGGACACTGAAACCACAGTGGAGGTTGCTTGGTGTGAGCTGCAGGTAATGGGAAGATGTCAGCTTGCCTTCTGGGTGTTGGGACAGGCATTCCCCTGCTGACAAGTTGACAGTCCCAAGGGAAGGGCTGTATTCTCATATGTCCTTCGTGGAAGACTATTATCCTGACTACTTTTAAAATATTCTGTTGGCAACATTTTATATGATTTGTAAATATGACTTAGAAAGCTTTGGTTAGTTTAATTCATAGTAAGACTAGATAGAAGCATCCAGACAGTCTGAGACAGGTATGGGTTTTGTTAGATTCAGTCTTCAGGGCTGTTTAGCTTCAGTTTGGGTCTGCTTCCTGTTAAAGTACATTGTTCTAATATAGCAGATAAAAAGCCTTTCGATATTATTTGTACGCTGCTTTCATGACTAGAGATTTGATAGTGTCCATTGCATAATGTGGTAATGGAATGATAAAATGCATTACACAAATATGGAACATACCGAATACGAAGATTAATCTTATTAGATTTTTGGATATTGCATATCCTCCATGATGACTTAGATTCATGTTGTCTTGGTAAACAGAGAGCAATCTTTTCTGTGAACCTGGGAGGCCTCAGAGTTCAGCAGCATCTCTCTTAATTTGATGGAAAAACTTTCTTGTCAGCCTTGTTTGGTTGTGATATTGCAGCCTTATGATAAACGTTTTTACAACGTTACTGGGGAGCCCAAGACATATAAAATCTTAATACAATATTTAACCTATGCATAGTAATTCCAGGGTTTCTTTCTCTCTTTCCACCCCTTTCACGTTTCCAAGTAGCCTAACTATGAGTGGTAAAAGATAATGCAAGAAGGGAACTATCCATCTCCAGTAGACATATATTGGAGAATTGTGATTCTTCAAAGTACTTCCCCTCGCTTTTCAGAGAAGCAGGTTTCCCTCTTGTGCTGTATACATCTGTTTACAGTTCTGCTTCTCTTTAAATATGATCTTGTGTGTGTAAATTGGTATATTCATTCAGGTGTTGTATAAATTCTGTGGAATGGTGATAGTGTGAATCAGATTAGTTCTAAGGGTGTTATACAACATTCAGCTTTCCACAGGTTGACTGCCCTTAGGCAAGTCTTTGTGTGCATGCATAGGTGTTCTGCTTTCAAGAGTATCATGAAGGTACCCATTTATTTTTTTAACTGTAGTTGGGGGACATGGAATATTTCCTGACAAACCTCTTTGGATGCAAGGCTGACTTGAATCTACAATAGTTCAGTATTGGAGACCAAGAATAATTGGTATGAATGTACCGAGTCGAAGCAACAAGTTGCTATGTTGAAAGTTGCAGATTTGTATACAGGGTGAAAATATTATTTCTGCTTGGAAAGCAATGAAAGTCAACAGTAACATATTTTGAAAGGAATAGAAAGGCTATTATGTTTTAGTCAAACTAATAGCTGCAGTATATTAGTTATACCACAGTTTAAAAAATGTAAATCTTGGAAGCTGTATTTCAGAGAACATCTTGTTAAACATGGAAACTAAAGGTCTTTCAAGTTTGGATTAGTTTGTTTCAGGCCAACACTTGAAGCAAAACTGAAGCTGATGTGCCGTGCTGTGCTCATAGGAACCACCAAAGACTTGAACTGGGTGGCAGCTAAGCTCAGTTGAAATGATGTCTGCTTTTGTGGCAGGCAGAATGCAGCTGGGAGAAAGATAGTCACAGGCTGATTTGACACTCATTCATCAACCATGATGGTCAAGTACAGGGTTCCTGTGAGGTTTCTATTTCTAGACACTTTGTGTTGAATTTGAAACTTGAACTATGCATGTGCTGATTTCTTGATGTTAGATGCTGTAAGTCAGCTGTTTGGCTAAATCCTCAGCTCATGACTGACCTGAGGTAAACATGTAGTGTAGTTAAGTCTGTCTTAAGTTCTTGCCCAAAGTGAAACAACTTGAAAGCAGAGGTTCTGAGAGTTCTAGTTTACAATTTTTGTGTGTCTCTAGGAACAATTTGTCTGTGTGTCATCTGATATTAGGATATGTCTACACTAGTAACTTACCTTGTGCTTGCTATTGAACTACTTTGGCCTTGATCAGAATTGGAGCTTTTTTTAGATTGAGGGGAAAAATGTCCTCTGAAACAGGAATCATGTGTAAAGACTGACAGCTGCACTGGAACAGTAATTATGCCTGTTGTGTGTGGCTTGCTTGGGGCACAGAACAGGTTGGAGTGGGGGAGTCAGATGTGTGTCCAGTTCTTGAAATTATGCTAGGATGTTCTTGATGGCTTACAAGCGAATGGTGAACTTGGTTTAACAGAATTTGAATATGACTGGTCAAAAGTTCTAGGTGAGAAGAATTTTCAAGGCAATTGGTTTTGTTTTATCATCCCTTAAATGGCTTCATTCTATCATAATGCAATGAGTTGTTTCCTCCCAGAACTTCCCTCAATTTGATTCTTAATGATTCAGTCATAATCGGTATAATAATTTGAAAGCGATACTGTATATTTGTGAATAAGCGGAACTAGAACAGTACTGTATCTCCTTTCCCATGGATTAAATTTACAAAAAAGAGTTAAGCCACATCCTTGTTTCTTAGTAGGCAATACTTTTTATCTAGCTATTTATTTTATTTAAAAGTTTTATATCCTACCTTTTAGGTTTTAAAAACCTTTTCAGGACAGCATACAACAAAAATAATACAAGTCAAATAAACAGCAAGAAGTCGGCACAAAAATCAGCAATAAGGTCATGCATTAAAGTCTGACAAAATAAGAGTCTTTCTTGCCCATTTAAAATCCACCAGGAAGTAATTTGGTGGACCTCCTTGGGGAGGGAGTTCCCAAGGTGTGGTGCTGCCACAGAGAAGGCCTGATTCCTGTTAACCGGACTCAAATTAGTAGTGGTCCAGAGAGCAGGGTCTGTGAAGCTCAATGTAATAATCAGGCAGACTTGTGGGCAAAGGCCTTAAGGTATAAACTGGATCCTAGATATACACTGAAACATCCCTGAATATGAAAATCCTTGAATATGAATTGAAGGAGCACACTAGACGCAAGTGTTAATTGATTTAGAATTTTTACAATGATACAAAAGTCTGTTTTTTAAATAGCAACCTCCTAAGTTTGGTGGTTCCAGTTTTGTGTACGAATTTGCCTGTTATGATGAGCTGCAGCAGATTGTTTTAGTGAGAAGAGAGCACCATGAAGTGTTTGCAAAAAATTTTCAGTGAGTAAATTAATTTAAATATAAATTAATTAAATATAAATTAATTTTATACGTACAAGTCCTGAATTAACGTGTTCTCCTTATGTGTCCAGTTTAATTCTACACTTAGTTTACTCTTACTAATCAGGTCACTGAAAAGCTTCCAAGAGACCATGCTCTTAGAAGGTTGTAGTACTATATTGGGTGGCCAACCTTCCATCATTAGGGCCTCTGTGTTCTTAAGAGTTGTGTAGAAGACAGAATCTTGGCAGCTGCAAGTGCTGATGGTGCTGCTAAAGCAGCTGCACCTGCTGAAATGCCCTCACCTATACAACCATTAAAGGGCCAGGAACATTCTTGGTGAAAGGTTGGCCACCCCTGGACTACATTAAGATGCATCAAGACCAAGACATGTATTCAAGGGAACACTGGTAATGGTACCGAAGTTCAAGAGTGTGGGTGCTATTACCATAAAATTCCTTTGAATACAAGTGTTGGTTCTGGTATAGGGTGTGATCTGAATAGTCTTCCGTGTTTGGCAATTGCTGTTTGGAAAACGGCTGTATAGATATTTGAATATCTTATACCTCATCATAGTACTTACCATTACCATACGGGAAACCTGTACTAAATTCCTGGTCTCTGTACTATTTTTTCCTGGAATGGTATAAATCTTCAGAAAATAGAATATTTTGGTACTCTGAGTACAATGCAATAGTGGAAGGGGGTTGGAAAATAAGTTCAGTATGTTGCTTTTCTTCAAGATGCTTTGTTTCCAATGTGTGAATCATCTTTCTGTTTGGATTCAGCAGCTTGTTCTGTTGGCTTTGGTGCATGCCAAAAACTGCTGCAAGGAATCTAGGTTCTCTTCTAGAGTTCATACATATGGTAACATGTACAATCATGATTAGTAGGGTAAAGCCAGACTATCATATTGTTCTGTTGGTCTCTGGAATACTAGCTTGCTAAATAAAATGTTTGACAAATCCTTTACTCTTTTGACAATTGGTGTTTCAGAATGAATTCTTAACATGCTTTCATTGCTTATATAGCATGATTAATAGGCAAACATTTATGTCTTGCCTGTTGGAAGGGAGGGGGCAAGCAGTGTAATTGGTGAAAGTACCCCCTTCCTATGGTAAAAATATTCCACCACCCAGCTAGTTGCTATCAATAATACATACACAGGAATGAAGGCTTGGTTAAGGTTTCATAAGAAATACTTTACTCACAGTTCATAGTTATATACATGCATCTTCTGATTGTTCAGAGGCCCCTACTACATTTGAACAGAGAACCCTAGAAGCCATTCCCTTTGTGTGGATGTGTGGGGGAGGGGAATGTGGTCTGTCATTGTGGGGACAGACCACACATCCTTCTGTGATGGCGTGTAGAGAAGAGAGAATGTGAGACAGAGGGGAGGGAGGAAATAGTGTTAAGGACCCCACTTCCTGCATGAACCATAGAGGGACAGGTAGATGGTCTCGGATGACTGGACATTGCACTGTCCTGCAGGCCGCATTGCATCCAAATTACAACACTAACTGTAGATCAGATGAAGTAAAATGTATAATTGATATTTCACGTAACTAAAGTATTGGGTGTGGCCTATGAACTTCAATTAAGTCCTTCCTTTCGTTTGAATCAGTTTTGGGTGGGAATAAAGAGTTTGTGCTGAAAGCACACCTGTGAAGTAATTAGCTTATTGTGCTGTGAAATCCTCAGGCATTAGATTGCTGTGGAAACTTTCATTTCTCACCAATGAGCTAATCCTTTTGTGTAGTCTGTACCAGCATTTCTTGTACCATAAGTAGGAAATATTTTCTGTGTCTGACCAGTGGTTTTCAGCAAATGCATGTGTGAGAACTGCATAACATTTTCTTCTATGGGAATCTCTGATTAAGGGAAAGTATATTCTCATGTTTTTATGAATGTGGAAAAATATCTGAAGAACTGAGACTACTGCAAAGTACTTTTATCGACAGTGACAATCGTTAGCATCCATATTTCCTTGCTCTGAAGGAAGGAAAACTAAATGGTACTCTCAGTTTCTTATTGATCATCTTCAGATAGACAAGTAAAATCTCAGGGATAGTTGCCTACCCTCACTCCAGTTGATCTATTGAGTAATCAAGTTTCCAATTTTTCCTAAAACAGTGTACACTAATTGGTTGCTATTAAAACATTGCTTTGCAATGAAGAGAGGTTTTGATATTACTTATGAGCATACTCCAAAACTTGTAGTCAGGAAGGCCAAATACCTTTTATACGGTAGTCATCACCTTAGTGACCAGGGAAATAATTGTGAAATTAATGGATTTCTGCTTGGCTTGCTGTGTGTCTGCGAACCACAGTTCAGTACAAAGTGCCCTGAACTTCCCAGAAACAAGATTTTCATAAAAACTGCATTTTTCTTTGAGATGGAAATGTACATGCTTTTTAGCCATAAATACTCATGACTTTCTGCAATAAGTATAGTATAGATATGATACAAGAAGTTTAATGTTGGATTTCACAGTAAAAGACTTTAAATTCTTCAAAGAAAAACAGACTTATCAGTTTGATCGTGGATTCAGCTTTAAGCGATGTGTGTACTGTGATGTCTGTATTTAAATTCAGATTTCATTATAAACGATATTACTTTAAAAAATGACATTGTAATTAAAATGTTAAAAGTCCAATGTGTAAATTGATTTTAAAAATCTTGACTTCTATTCACCCTCTTAATATGTAACACAAGCTCTTAATATGTGATGAACAGGCATAACGTGACACAAAAGCATTAAGTGCCTGAGTAATAGGGAGCCAAAGCAATGGTACCCAAATGTTTTTGAGCCACTATCCCCAGCGCTCTCTACTATACTCTATAAAAAGCATTATACAGAACAGCATTTTGCATGACCCACTAAGGAAGATAGTTGTTACTGTTTTGAATTTTGTTATTAATTGTACATTTCTTCAAAATCCAGTTAAAACTTTTTAGTTTATGGCCCAATCTTCTCTAACTCTCTGCATGGAGATGCAGCGGTGCCAGTGCAGCTTCCGCTGCATCCCGTGGGGAAGTTTTGACTGCTGGAAATCTCCTTGAAATAAAACATAGAAATGGCAGGTTTGGTCTTAATAAGATTGATCTCATTTTCTTGCAACTGCAAATTCAATTCATTGAACTTTGCAAGTAGTTCTGATAAATCAGCAATGTCACGGCTGGTCTCTTTGAGTTCATTACTGAGCATTTGTGTCTTCAAAAACTCTATAAGTGTCAAAAAGGTTATACAAGAGTCTTGTATACTGTATTTCTTCAATTCTAAGACGCATGTTTTTTCCCAATTAAGCATTTCAAAAAATGGGGTGCGTCTTAGAATCGAAGGTCTCCAAAATGCACCCCAAAATGCTATCTTCTTACTTATTGGGGCTTGGGGGAGCTTCAGGGAGACCTGCGCGACCCTCTGCAGGCCTCCCCGATCTTCAGTTCAGCAAAACCCGGTGATTTTCAGCCATTTCTGGCTTTCGCGAAAACCAGAAATGGCCAAAAATCGCTGTTTTTTTGCCGAACTGAAGATCAGGGAGGCCTGCAGAGGGTTGCGCAGGCCTCCCTGAAGCTCCCCCAAGCCCAGGTAACGAAGGAAATGGCACTTTCTGGCAGGGCCAGAAATGCTATGCAAAGACAGTGCACTCAGTCATCCTCAGCTGCAGGAGACATGCTAGGGAGAGTTGGTGCTGAGCGGGGTAGATTCAATGAAGGGAGGTGAGTCTTACAATCAATTGTTTTTTTTTCCCCTGCTGGTGGTACTGAAAGTAAAGGTGTGCCTTAGAATCGATGGCACCTTAGACTCGAAGAAATACGGTAGTTCCTTTTTGATGGCCATCACACTTCAGTATGAAGCAGCAAATGTTCAAAATCTTCATTGTTCTCAGTAGTCAATCATTGAGAGCATAGGCTTTAATTTTGTTCACGGCTGTAATGACAGTGTGTAATGACTTGTGTAGGTGATCACTGAGGTTTTTTTGCAACCAGATGTTGGTGTTGAATAACACAATGAATGAATGGCAGACAGCTAACACTGCTTTTTTCAAGTAAGCAGCCACACCCATGGTAGCGACCAGTCATTGATCTGTCAGTGGCACAAGCAATTATGTTAGTACGTAAAATTTCTTTGTCTTTGAAGAACTGCTAAACAATCCACATATTGACTCCCCTGTAGTATCTGTTCTTAGTTGTCTTGCAAATAACTCTTGCGCCAAACTTTCGTCTTTTCTAAAGCACACATAAGCGAGAAAGAGACTCATTGCCTGGCAAAGTTGATTCATCCAGCTGTAATGCAAAGTCTGTTGTCCTTAGTATGCTACACAATGTATCTTCCACATTTTCAGCCATTTCATCTATGCGCCTTTGCACTGAATTGTTGCTGAGAGGAATAGTCTTTTATTTCGTGTGGTGACACTCACAAAAGTACTTAGAACCTCACAAACTGCTGGTAGGATGAGTTCTTCACCAATTGTATGTGGCTTTCTAGACTTGGCAATCAACAGTGTAATGTAGTATGATGCACACAAACCGTAAGTGGTTTATTGTGAATCATTGCAAAACATGCTTGACAGTGTTGGCCACTTTTTGAAATTTTGTTATGAAGTGATTTGAAAAAAAGTTAAGGTCTTGTCAGGATTTGCCTTCTTCACATATTCAGTCAGTCTGGAAAGCTTCATTGCCTCGTTTAAAAAGAACCTTTTCACTTATTAGGCACATTGGCAGCTGCTAGTTTGTTGGTGTTGGTATAAATCCATACTTCAGATATTCCAAACTATATTGTCAACATTTCTTCTTTGATTTTTCTGCTTCTGCCCATCTACTCAATGACAAAGACAAACATGTGGTGATGAGTTTGTCAAAATGTGGTACACAGTACTGGTCTGACTAGAGCTCTGGTGGCGTATTTGCTAAAAATTCTGATAGTATCCACCAGATTTCAACACTATGCAGAGTACTACATAGTGGACTGCCATTTGCCAGCATGGTGCCATAATCCCACCACCTCCAGTGCCCCCTTTCCTCTTAGTCCCCCCCTCCCGGTGATCCCACCCCCCTTTGGGAATCACTATTCTAAAGTAGCCATACAGATCACAAAATGTCACCAGCAACCTAGCAGAAGAGAGACAGACATTTTTGTCTCGCACAATATCCTATTTTACACAGGTCACGTCTGTAGCCATGCTTTTAGAATGTATAATAGAATTTGCAGGTGGTTATATCTGTACACAGAATCAATGTTTATGGGATTTCCAGCCATGTGATATCAGCTCTTAAAATGAAGAAATAAAGAATATTCTTACAAACTTTGTCTGTTGAGATTCCTGTCCTCTGATCCTACCAGTATGCAGAAGCGGGCGACCAGAGCGGATTATCCAAGGCAGACGCAGCAATAAAAAGGCTTTTTATTGCTGCGTCTGCCTTGGATAATCCGCTCTGGTCGCCCGCTTCTGCATACTGGTAGGATCAGAGGACAGGAATCTCAACAAAGTTTGTAAGAATATTCTTTATTTCTTCATTTTAAGAGCTGATATCACATGGCTGGAAATCCCATAAACATTGATTCTGTGTACATAGTAAAAAGCCATGAAAATCTACATGCATATCGGTTATATCTGTGTTGAATACTTCCTTTAATAGACCTGAAAACAATGATCTCCTACTCTTATCTGACTGAAATTAAAAATAGTTTTGAGGTTTACTCTGTCTTACTGACTAAAATGTGTCTCTTCTATGAGGAGGGTCATCTCAAACATAAGAGTTGTGGTTGATTAGTACAGTATATGGAATACATGTATGTTCATATCACTGTGCGCATGGTTGTAATGAGGTTGTCTGCATCAGTATTCCTTGAGTTACTGTGCTAGTTAAACCCTTTCTCTTGGATAAGTGAATGTATTTTTAATAGGGTCTGGATTCCTATCTTAATCAGAATTGCAATGTAGCTAATGCCCTATATCAGTGGTTCTCAATCTTTTCGGTCTTCGGGTCCCTTTACACTCCTAAGCGGAGTCTCGGGAAGCCCCGCCAGCACTTGTGCAGAGTCTCGGGGGAACCCCAGAGTGCCAGTGCATGTGCGGAGTGTCGCAGCACAGAGCAGATGGTAGCCACTTATGGCTGTGGAGCCCCTGAATGGGTCTCAGGGAGTCCCAGGAGCACACTTTGAGAAACGCTGCCCTATATGGTAATCTAAAGCAGTGATTCTTCCCTGCGAGACAGGGAGAACTTTAAGTTTTTGCGGGGGTGGGGACAGCGGCGGTGACCTCCAGAATTGCTGCCGCTTCCATGCTATCCCCGCCCCTTAAGGTGACAAGAGACAGCATCCGGTTCTCCTGGTGGGTTTGAGAACCAACGATCTAAAGAGTGAATGCAGATAAACTGATGCATGCTGAGCAATATTAAACAATACTGTCCTCCCTCTGATAGGCTTACTGTGCATAATTGTAGTAATGTAGGTAGCCAGTGTAGTAATATACAGCCATAATGGTGCCAGTGTAGCGGAACGGAAGCTTTCTTGCAGTTCAAAGATTTTACAAGCTTTTGCTTCATGTTGCAGCTTCCATAGTAGTATATCTAGTATATTTAGAACCGTTTCCTAATCCTTATAACAGCCCTGTGAGGTAGGCTTGTGTTTCCATATTTCAGTTGGAGGGCTAAGGCTGACATTGACTTTCCTCTGGCTGTGAAATGAGTTAATAGTTGAGTGAGATTGAAGTGGGGACTGCATGTGCCAGACTAGCTTCTAGTGCTTAATACTGGAAAGATGGTTTAATCTTTAATAATAGTTGAAGTTTGAGGTTGGTGCTTGTTCTTTGCTGAGTTAAAGAGATAACTTTTCAAGTAGTTCTCCTCTCAGATATAGCAGGAGGAGAGTAATTGTCTCTTTTCACCCCAGCACAGTGTCTTTTCTAGTGGCTATTTGCTGGTGTTCTTCTGCCTCTTGTGAACCCTTTTGGGGCAGAGAGCTGTAAACTCTGTAAACGTCTTTGTGAACCTTTTTGTTGAAAAGCAGCATATGTAGTTCTATTGCAGAGGTAATCTAGCTAGTAACCATCAGGCCAACGAGATAGTTGCATTGAATGCCTGATCTTGATATGAATCCTTGACAGTTGTGCATTTGATAGTTGGAATGGTAGAGGTAGTGGGTAAGTAACAAGGGTTGAGTTGGATTCCATCCTCTAGTCCTCATACAATCACGTTTTGCCTAGTAGCAGAGCCATTGTTTTGAAAACCATTCAGTTCAGAGTAGAACCTTGTGCCGGCCTCTTGTATTTTGATTCCACCACAACTTTAACCTTAGTAACTTGATTTCTAGGAAAGTCAAGCAGCTGTCAAAGTAGATATAAAACTTCTATTTTCGTAGCTCCAGTGGGAGAGAACAAAGATTGTTACCCAATGGTTCCAGCAGAAAAGGTATCTTCCTGTTGGTTGGGAGCACACTACTATTTGACTGACCTACTTTTTTGCTTCTGAACTCAACGCAGAATTAGAAACTAACAGCTGTTGTCAGGTCTTAAGAGATGGAAGACCCATCCTAATTTTTTTCTAGTTCCCAGTTCCTTCATTTGTACAACTTTTAACCTCAACAAGATAAACGTTCCTTTAATGTGGATTAAAGCTACCCTTGGGAAGCTTTAAACACAGTTTAACCTTCCTGATGGGATGTGCAAAAGAATGATGGGTGACTTTGATACTGTTTTCCACTGCAGGTTTTTCTGAAATGACGACTTGAATTTGTGGGTGACAAACTACATAAATGTTCACTGAGTGATTTAAATGCCTTATTCTCTTGCCTGTTCTACTACCAGACAATCTTGGAGGCAGCCCACACTTTTATCTTTATCTTAGGAAGACTTGCTGAAGAATATTAAGATGGTTTTTATAGAATATATTTTGTCACATTTAAATTCACACTCCTGGAGGACTTTATCAATGGCCTCCAACATTTATAGTTGTGTTAGCAAACCTTTTCTGATACCAAAAATGTTGTTGTTCCAGTTGTCCTAATACCACTTATTGATTTTTTTTAAACCTCAGCTTTAAATCTAAAAGTGGGAAGGACAGAACACAAACTCCCCAAAGTCCAACTGCTACTTCAATCATGGTAAAGTTCCACGCCCTACAAAAACAGCAAGCAGGAAGTAACACTATCTGAGAATTGGATATGGGGTTCATATTTGCCAGTGCCTGTTGAAGAGGATGCCCCACTAGTATGTCTGTCTTGCAGTGTCCTCCTCAGTGTAAAACACGTGCTGCTCACATGTTCACAGTGTCGTTGTTTTTTAATACTTGCCAAACGTTCTGTGAGCCCAGCCATCTGATCTGTAACACGTGAGCCTAGCTCATTTCTGGGCAAAGAATTTAATTTGAGTGCTTGCTTTCTTGTTTTTTAAGGAATTGGCAGTCTTTCTTTTTAAGACCTTAGGGACAGGTGAACATTTTTTATACATAATGGAGGCTTTGGGCCATACTAGACAAGATGCTGGAGATCCATAATCTATTTCCTGTCTTAACTTTTTTGTAAAACTAGTAATGTGTGATGGTGATGATAATTTGGATCAGAACTTTAGTGCTGAGGGAAGGTATTAGCCCTGCCTCCCCAAAAGGAAGACATCCTTGGATTCCAGAGTTTGATTGAACCACTTGTTTTGAATTGGGTACTGGGTTTTTTGTATGTTTAAGGTTTTAATTTCAGTTGGAAGGCAACTGAGGGAGTTTAGATTCAGGTTTGATTTCGAATCATTAAAAAAAAGAGAGAGCCCCCCCCCAAAAAAAAACTGTTTCTGAACCATTATTGGAATTTTGAGTTGGGTTCTGTTCCACTTCCCGGTTCTAAGATTTAGAGTTAAGATTGCTTTGTCTTGAAATAATAGCAGGTAAAAAGCAAACTGAGTACAATGACAGTAAAACCAAATGTAACTTTGTTAGAAAATGAATAAATGCAAAATGTACTTGATACAGTCAGATAACAAGTACTGGTACCTAATAGCCTATTTTGCATTTATCTTTCTTGAGACAATTGCCACAAATAACATACTCTTTGTTGGAGCTCCTGGGACTGATTTCATGTTAATGAAAAGTCCTCACTAAGAATTAAGAAAAAAAGAGAAGTATTTTGCAGACTGTAGGCTTATCAAAATGAAAGGGAGAGAACTTAATGAGTACAGTGGGCTCTCGGTATCCATGATGTTCCATTCCCGGAACCCCCACGGACACTGAAATCCGCTATCCCGAATATGGGGGCCAATATAAAAAGCGGTTTAAAAAGGGGGAGGTTAAAAAGAGCTTTCCTTACCTTTTCTTTGGCAAACCACTTCATTTTCAGGCCTTTAGAAGAGGAAATCCCACTTTGGAAGTCTCTTCCGGGTCACGTGACTCCCCTCCCTTTCCCAGGCTCGTCCCAGATTGCATTGCTGGGCAAGCCTGGGCAAGGGAGAGGGGAGTTTGCAGGACTTGGAAGAGGCTTCCAGAGCACGATTTCCTCTTCTAAAGGTCTGAAAATGAAGCGATTTGTTGGCGAAAAGGTAAGGAATGCTCATTTTAACCTCCCCCCCTTTTAATACTTTTTACGTTGGCCCCCACTGCCCCTGCATCCACGTTGAGTCAAATCCGTGGATGCTCAAATTGTGGATATGGAAGGCCCACTGTATGTGCCTTATCCTGAGAACTTGTTTTCTTCTAGAAGGGTGTCCTAACCACTATTGCTGGATAATTTTGTCTATTCTTTGCAGTTAGAGACTTGGTTGCTGCATTTTTCATAGGGTCAGATTGTTAATGAAGCCAAAGGCTATATGACAGACTTGGTTACAACTTTCTATTTAAGGAAAAGCAGTTTTTATTTGATTTGGTAACTTGTGGATGTATTGGACCTGGCTTTTTTTTTTCTTTTTTTTGGAGAAAAAATTGCTGTAGAGTGGAGATATGACCAGTTTGTACTTTTTTATATATCAAATTTTGAATCTCAGAACGTCAAACTTTCTGTTCATCTTTTCTCTGTGCACTGGTTCTAGGTCTGCATGCTTGAAGAAGATGAAATTTGTGGGAAGAGTGAAGAGCTTGATTTTGTAAGACTCGCAAGATTCGTATGACAAAGCATTCTGTGATAGTGACCTCTTTTTCGTACAATCAAATTTCATAATAGGGCATGTATTCCTTTATGGGTGCAATCCTGTGTAAGACTCGCAAGATTCGTATGACAAAGCATTCTGTGATAGTGACCTCTTTTTCGTACAATCAAATTTCATAATAGGGCATGTATTCCTTTATGGGTGCAATCCTGTGTAATCAATGTGCCAGGGGAGCACATGCTCCCCTGGTGCTGGGTATTGCAAAAGTGCCGTAAAGCACTTTAGTGACACCCAATGAGTAAGGGCCGATGGGGCAACGGACGGCAGACCACAGTCTGCCGGGGGACTGTCCCTGTGCCCGCTGGACTGTGTAAGCCCAGTACCAGCAGGGGCGGGGGGGGAGGGCAGGGATATCGGTGGTGAGCTCCACCGATATCCTCAGCCCGGCCGGCCCAGTTTGCCCCGACACCCAAGCCTTGACAGTTCGCTAGCTCCAGAGCTGACGTACATTCAAGTAGGCCCATTGGGCCTAGGCTGGGTTGCACTGAGGGAAGGGGACATTGTTCTCTTCCCTTGAGATGCACCTGGGCTGGCCCTTTAGGCCGGCTGGTTATCCTTACACAGGGTTCGGCTGCCCGTCAACGTTCCTTGATAAGCTCTGCCAGTTTTGCCTACTTGTTACAAGTGTCTCTAGTTACCACCTTCACAAGAAGGTATGCAGAAGTAAACTTGACCTTAAAATTATCATGCTGAAGCATGTTCATTTGGATGAAAATTGTTTTATGTGAGACAATGTAAGTCTTTAGAAACTTTTAATTTGGTTGGTTTAACTGCAGAACAGTCTTGATTCTTGGCCATTTTAAATCGTCCTTTAAAAGTACTGCTAGTTTACCCTTATTTTTCTCTCCTGTTTTTCTTGTCTTGCCTGGCTAGTTGTCATGTGTTGGGTTTCACTCCCCCTGCATCCTGTTAGAATATTTCCCATGTGATCGTTTTGCCAGCAAGCTGCTTATGGCTCTGGCACAAATATATATTTGACCAGAATAAAACACTGCTGACTCTTTATCCTCACTAAGTCTGACACACAAATAAATAAATATATATAATGATAAACATTTCTATTAAAAACTGCAGTGCAGTCTGATTAAGGATTTAAGTATTTGCATATACTTATGTAACCTGCATCTGTTAATAGTAGCTTCTACATTTGCTTTTAGGATTTCATTAAATTTTTAGGACTTCTGAGCACTTTGTAGTAAAACTACATTTTGAAAATCTTTTTATATTGCTTAATCCAGTTCTCTCAATTAAAAAAAGTATATACATAGAGACAAATATCATAGTACTATTCACTACCAAAGCATGCACACATCCAGTCTTGTATCTACCGTATTTTCCTGTGTATTAGACGACTTTTTAACACAGGAAAATCTTCTCAAAAGTTGGGGGTCGTCCTGTACGCCGGGTGTCGTCTTATAGGGCTGGTGCTGACTGCCAGACTGGAGAATCTGCGATCAGTGATACCCCCAGGAGAACAACGACGCGCTCCTCTGTCTGTCGACATAGTAGGGCACCGCCAGGAAGCTTGGCGTGGGCTCGGGTTGGGTCACTCTCTGAAGGCCTCTCCAGCCAGGAGAACGACGACGCGCTCCTCCGTCTGTCGATGTAGGAGGGCGCCGCCAGGAAGCTCGGCGTGGGCTTGGGTTGGGCCGGAGAAGCCATGGCTCCGGACGTCCCTGGTTCTCAGGATCAGCCGGCAGGCAGCTGCGGGGCGGCGCAGCGGCGAGCTCCGCTTCCAGTCAACTCTCTGCAGAGCTGACGGCAACACAAACTGGGCACGGTTGCCATGGGAGTGAGAGAAGCCGGCTAGCAATGGGCGCCCTGAGGGAGGAAAAAGAGAGTGCGGGAGCGCCATGAACTCCCAGCCTGGAGCCTAGCTGCTGCCGCCGCCACCGCAGGCGCGCGACTGTTGCCTCGGCGGGGGCGGCTCCTCCAGTCCCCCTCTGGGCTGCTGCCTGGCTGGGCGCCTGGGTGCAGGAGGGCTCCGTGCCTTGGCGGTGGCGAGGACAGCAGCAGCAACTTTGCCGGAGCCAAGAAGAGCGCTCTGCTCAGCGCGTCGGGGGGCTGCAGGCAGACAGACGGCAGGAGGATTTGAAGGGGACAGTGATCAATCGTGCTGGACGGGCCAGGGACTTGCCCGGCACTTGCTCTCTCTCTTCCTCCTATCATCATCAGTTCCAGTTTGGTTGACAGTTTAGAAAACAAACAGCATGGCAGCTCCCATGGGTTTATTGTCTAATCCTTCCTTTCAGCTTTAGAGTGAATGAGGAAAAGTTTAATCCACTTGCACTGTTTTATGTTTGATGACAAACAGCCTTATGTTTATAAGTGACAGTTTTCCTGCTAAGTACTTGCATGTCATAAGCAGTTGAATTAAAATTACCATATTGAAAACAAATCTGATTTTTTTAAAATTTTTATTTGGCATGCGTGGGAAGAGGGGTAGTCTTATATGGCAAGTATATCCCAAACTCTATATTTTAACTGGAAAAGTTGGGGGTCGTCTTATACGCCCAGTCGTCTTATACGCCGGAAAATACGGTACCTATGTTACTATGTTCGCAGAACAATGTATACAGTCTAATTTTAATGCTTATAAGTATACATAAGGAAACTTTATTTCTCCTTTAAAATATCCACAGAATACACTTCCTCAAACTACCGTATTTTTCGCTCTATAAGATGCACTCCCCCCCAAAAAAAATAGGGGGAAATGTCTGTGCGTCTTATGGACCGAATGCTGTAAAAATGTCTGTCTGTTAACAGTTTTCCGGCCGCTTATCTCGTTGTTTTGCAGCTCCAATCTTCGTGTGCCTGGTCGCGTCCAGCGCCTGGGAACTTCGCGCAGGCGCCGAACGCGGTACATGAAGATTGGAGCTGCAAAACAACGAGGTAAGCGGCCAAGCGGCCAGAAAACTGTTAAAAGAAAGACATTTCTCTCCCCCCCCCCCCCGTTTTTAGCTCCAAAATACACATGCGTCCTATGATCTGGTGTGTGTTATGGAGCAAAAAATACGGTATCTTAACAAATTATATAACCCTTATAAGATCTAAGATTTATTATTAATAATATTTATATACTACTTTTCAGCAAAAAAATAGTTCACAAAGAGGTTTACAAAACAAAATAAATCAATAAATGGGTCCATGTTCCCAAAAGGCTCACAGTGTAAAAGATGCAGAAGTGACACCAGCAACAGCCACTGGCAAAGTTGTCTTGCTGGGGTGAAAAGGGACAATTCCTCCCCCCCCCCGCTAAATATAAAAGGACACCACTTTAAAAGGTGCCTCTTTGCCCAGTTAGCAGGGGTTAAAGTGATTATAGTTTTAATCGGACAAGGTGCTAGATCAGGGGTGTCAAACTCGCTCCATAAAGTGGGCTATGTAGCATCTATTGCACCTGTTGAGGACCAAAAGTGACTTCATTAAGTTAGAAAATGATGTCATTAAGCAGATGGCCAGAAATAAGCACTTTATTCTCATGTAGGAACTCATTAGCTGCAAATAACAGAAGAGAAAATATGCAAATCTTGATCATATTTTCAAGATATGGGAGAGCCCAGTTGCCATGTGGGCTGCTCTTTCAGCAGTGTCTGTTCTGCCAAGGCATCACTTCACAGCTCAGCAGCTGAGAGGTGCTCTGCAAAGTGACATCTCAGCAGAAGCAGCGCTGCTGAAAGGGTGCACACATGATAATTGGGTTCTTCCAGTGCTGCCCTTTCATCAGTGCTGCTTCTGCCGATGCATCACTTCAAAGCTCAGCAGCTGAGAGCAACTAATGGTGGTGCTGGGAGAGCCCAGTTATCATGGGGGCTGGATAACTGGGCTCTTCCAGTTTCCCCTGCTAACTGGGCAAGAGGCACTTTTTCAATTGGCGCTCCTCTTATATTTAGCAGGGGGAGAGTAACTGCCCCCTTTCACCTCAGCACAGTGTCTTTTCTGGTGACTGTTTGCTGGTGGTGTTCAGCATCTTTTTTAGATTGTGAGCCCTTTTGGGACAGGGAGCCATTTAATCATTTTGTCTGTAAACCGCTTTGAACTTTTGTTGAAAAGCGGTATATAAATAATAATAATTAATAATAATAATAAGCAGCTTCAGTGGTCCATATCCGGTCGGTGGGTCTTATGTTTGATACCCCTGTGCTGGGGAGGGATAGAAATCTTTTGGTTTAATAAATGAAACTTATTTCTAATGAAATTGACAAAATTGTCATGAAAAAGTCACCCCTT
Organism: Plestiodon gilberti rubricaudatus; assembly: GCA_026170595.1. Taxonomy (NCBI): domain Eukaryota; kingdom Metazoa; phylum Chordata; class Lepidosauria; order Squamata; family Scincidae; genus Plestiodon; species Plestiodon gilberti. The sequence continues at coordinate 117,931,076 of JANXHW010000005.1, forward strand.
TGTGCCTTCTTTACCCTTGAAAATTTTAACTGGCTGCTTTTCCCTAAATTTTAGTACAAATATATCAGTCAGTAAGTAGTGTGGCTCTATTTCTTGCTTTTGAGATACCTCTACCTTGAGTTGGTTTGTTTGGGTAGAAATATTGTACTAGCCTATGTTGTATTGGTACTATAGGCCTACCAATGCTTGTTTTGGTTTTAAAATAAAGTATTTGGAATTGAGATGAAGTGCTCTGCTACAGTTGATGGATCCAAATGCACTCTGGTAAAGAGCTGGTATGCTAAAGATTTGCTTGTTCTTTGGCCTCATAACTGGAACAAGCCTAACTTTGATAGAACAGACTCGGTCAGGTTTTGTATTTAGCTTGAAACTTCCTGTGGCATATTTGTTAACACTGTCTTTTTGTGGTTCGAGGTGAGCAAAACATTATGGTGTATAGAGCAGTCTTTGATGGAAAGCCTTCATCCTGCTCACGTGTGGTGAACAGCCTGTGTGGTGGTTTATAGTTCACGCACTAACCAATAGTATGCTTAATTGCTTACACTGTGGAAGTAGCTGAGACTGTATTAAACCCAGCATCTTAATTTGGCACTTTTCATTTGCATGTTGCTTGAATTGAATTGAATTGAATTGAGAGGGAAATTCTTCTCCCTCTCGCACAACACCAGAACTAGGGGACACGCACTAAAATTGAGTGGAGGGAGAGTTAGAACAGACAAAAGAAAATATTTCTTTACCCAGCGTGTAATTCATCTGTGGAACTCCTTGCCACAGGATGTGGTGATGGCACCTGGCCTAGATGCCTTTAAAAGGGGTTTGGACAAATTCATGGAGGAAAAGACCATCACAGGTTACAAGCCATAAGCAACCTCCTGGTTTTTTTAGAAGTGGGTTTTCTCTGTGCCAGGTGCAAGGGAGTGGCGACTGGACACAGGTATCTTGTTGTCTCGTGTGCTCCCTGAGGCATCTGGTGGGGCCACTGTGTGACACAGGAAGCTGGACTAGATGGGCTTTTGGCCTGATCCAGCAGGGCTCTTCTTATGTTCTTATGTTAATTGGCTACTGGTCTGCAATGAGAAGCACTTGATTTAGAAGTATGTATTTTTTTTCCAAGCTTACTAGTACTGTACAACTAATTGTGACACTAGGCCCCTTCAAAATAGGTATCTGTCATGATAAAGTTTTGTGTTTGCCTTAGTGAGTTTGAACTGTGCATAAAACTAGTTCAGTATTCAACTTCTAAAGGTAGCTGATAAGAGGCAGTTCATCTAGACCAGGCAAGCTTTCTGACCAGGCGAGCTGCACAGAACCTGGAAATAGGTGGCATTGACGCAAAACGTGTCGCACAATGATATCACTGCCACTTGCTTCCGGGTTTGGAGGCTCAGTGCGAGCCTAAAAATTGCATTAAGGAGGTCAGGATGGGTAGGAGGGCTCTTCCAAGTGCAGAAAACAGCGCACAGCAGCTCTGCCCACTGAACCTCCTGCTGCTATTAGGCTCGCGCTGTGGTCTTGCTGCCAGGTGGTGGGCCTCCTGTGGGCTGCCAAAAAAGGCCTTGCGGGCCATGGGTTGGACCATCCTGATCTAGACTATGGCTGGGCTAGAATGCATGGGCATTGGGAGTCCTTAGCAGCAGCAGTCGGAAGAATTGTTCATTCAGGAGTTATTAATTCAAAGCACCTCATGTAACTAATACAGCATGGTACCTAAGGCCTGTAAGGCTGCCAGAACGTCTGTAAACGTGTCATTGCTATAGAAAGCTTTTCTTTGGCAGAAAGATTGCTAGAAATAGATAGTGAAAATCTAGCTGCCTCAGATAGCAACTTCAGTTTGAAAAAGTCATCTGCTGTTTTGCTTGTACAGGGGGGCCACTGTATCCACGGGGGATACTCGCAACCGCGGAAAGGGGCGAATGCCCCTCCACGGTTTTCAGTGACCCCTGTGGGCTGGCGCGACACCCCCACGCCCTCCACAACCCCCCAGGCACTTACTTTTACAGGAGAAACCTCCATTTTTTCTTCAAAAGGCTGAGTGAGCGGCTTCCTTGCAGGCCTCACCAACAAGACTAAGGTGCTAGAGTGAGACTCTCTAGCACCAAAGTCTTGTTGGTGAGGCCTGCAAGGAAGCTGCTCACTTAGGCTTTTGAAGAAAAAATGGAGGTTTCTCCTGTAAAAGTAAGTGCCTGGGGGGTTGCGGAAGGTGCAGGGGGGAATTCTCAACCGTAGATAACTAAAACCGCGGTAGAGGAATCTGTGGATATGGGGGCCCCCTGTATTGAGGGTGACTTTTCACACTTAATGTAGAAGATTGTTCAGAATATAGGGACTTCCTTGGAAATGTATAATGAGTCGGAGTTCTGCATCTTAGCTTGCATGTAAATGGTGTAGTTAAGTAGACATGATTAACCATTAGCAGTCTGACACTATGCCTTGTGTGGCATTAAGCTGAGAAAAAAGCATTTTTAATGTCATGTTGAACATGATGATTTCCTTTTCACTGCTGAATTTTTAAAACTGTAATTTGGTGCGTTAACATTTGATAAAGGAGGCAATTCTGAACTACGGTATACATTTCTGGGAGTAAGTCCCATTGAATTTAATAGGTCTGCTTCTGAATAAACCTTCTCTAGGATTGCACTGTAAGACCCCCAGTGTTACTGACTTCAACAATCAAAATTGTGGGAGGTCATTCTTTTCTGCTTGCTAATCTGAGAAGTAATGTGACTTGGAGACGTTATGTCTTGAAGGTCCTCATAATACTTGTGTAGTTATGATCATTTTGGCTGCAGCATAACCACTTTAAGTACAGTATATCTGTCATTATGATGAATACAACCCTTTTTTTAAACAAACTTTCTCAGAATTCTACTGGGCTGCATGGTATGTATGTTAGTTTTTGCATGTTCTTTCATTGTCCATCCCACCTGAGCGTGTAAAATAGGATTTCTCTTCTAGCTTGTTAAACTGTGGAGAGCTTTACAAGATGAGAAGTAATAGTATTTCATAGAACCGGCGTGACAACTATTTTGAGGTAATAGTAGAAAGCCAAGCAGAGTGAAGCTTCACTGTTGATTTGATTGCAAAGCAGTTAATCAGTGATTGGTCTGTGCATGAGTTTCTGTGAACAAGTGTTTGCTTTATGCTCAGTAAAAAAGCCTGAGCATAAAGCACAGCATGCAAAAAACTTGTTCAGCATGCTCAACCCACCTACTGCTGTGTTGCAAAGTGGCTTGAGAGGAAAGTGCAAGAACCTCATTGGACTGGGAGAGTGGCTCAAAAAGCAGCACAACATAAGACGTTCACCATTTTGCAGATTGTCATCTCTGCCACGTGATAATGCAACATCCACTATCAAATGTGTAATACAGGATTGGTGTGTAAAATTATCACAAAAGATTCAGGATTCCTGAAACTGTTGAAAATAAAAAGGAAGAAATGCTGCAGTATTTGTAGACATTTTTTTTGACTGCTTGTCTAACAAATGTTTAAATGATACGGACAGTGGTTTTTAAATGACAGTGGACCTCTTTGCTCCTTGTTCAAGCGTCACAAAACCTGTGGCAATAACTTCAGTATTGCCATTTAATATTCAATTTTTAAAGACTTTCAAAGCAGGAGAAAACCATCAAATGTACAATTAAAACAAGTGGCCCTATTCAGATGTTGTGCGAAACCATGGTTTAATTTTGGTTCTGTATGACATTCACGAGACTTTGACTTGCATACTCCCACCCCTTTGTGGGAGTGGAAGAAATTTTAAACTTCTGGTCCTCATTCAGAACAGACTGGGATTTGCTGTGACTTCGGACACGTGACACGACGGTTTGTAAATCCCTGTTTGTTCTAACCAGAGTTTGCAAACAAGCCAGGGTATGAAACTGAATCCCAGTTTTGCATTCATCTAAATAGTCTCAAACCCCTTAATCTGGTGAGTGTTGGAGGGAATTTGAAAAATTTAGGCTGCTGCTGAAAAGCTGTATTAACTGTAGAAGTTAACTTTGCCTCTGGAGCTGGTGCCTACAACAGCATCTTGCTGTAGATTTCAGAGAATGGAAAGGTAAGCATTGAAATAACTGGTATAGGGCTTTAGAAGTCAAAACCAATACCTTGAATTTAACCTAGAAACAGATTGGTAAATTATGGGGCTATTTGCAGTATTGGTGTTATGTGTTCCATGTGGTTAACACTTCATTGTGGACCAACTAGAGTTTCCACATGCTCTCAAGGGCAGCCCAAGTACAGTGCAGTGACTATGTGGGTTCATTCATAGGTCACTGTGTGCCTGTGGAATTTGTCACTCATCCCTATTTTGCATATTACTGTTACTGTGTAATGATCACTTATCCTGAGATGAAAGAGAGGTTAGTCAAGAATGCCTGAGTGTTTGGGGTGGGGTGCAGATGGGGTCTAGCCTTGTTTACTCTTGTGATCAGCAGCTTACAATTTACTTTTGAATTCATTTAAAAAAATTAGAGATTGAAGTTACCACAACATACTGCTTGTGGTTATAACATGGTAGTGAAATTGTGGTATTGAAGTCATTGCAATCATGGTTCAGTGGCTATTTGGAAAAATAATAGTGTGCACCTTGGTTTTATAGAAGGTTGACAGACAATATTCCAGCTGTTTAATGTTGAATAATTGTTCTGACAGATAGGAACTGCGACAAAAAGTTGCATCTCCCAAACTAATTCCCAATTGATTCAAGCAGGCCAGTTCTCTGCCCCTCCTCATGTTCTGCTGTTCATTCTGACAACCTGTGTTTCATGGCTCCTGGGGATGATTGAGCATGCTCAGCCTGCATCAGGCTTCTTTGGCTTTTCCTTTTTCCTTTTAACTTAAAACGTATGTATCTTCTGCATACCTAGAGATGCCTCTCCCCCCAGTATTTAGAAATCACGAACTTGTATATGGGTGGCCCTATTTGGTGTACAAACTGATGAGGCACTCAACCATGTCTTCAAAATTCTGTTGTCTGTGACTCCTGGAGGTCCCTGAGCATGCTCAGTCCTTGTTAGGCTGTTTTTGAACTTTTAATGTACAAACTTCTTTACTTGAAGAGAGTCCCCTGGATATGTGAAAAGTGCTGCTTATTTTTGGGTGTGCTTTCAGTCTGATAGCAAATTCAGGTGTTTGAATTCCTGTTAGCATGTAGAGATGATAGTGAACTGGTTTGGATGAAATGTGTGTGCTGGCCAGCCCACCCATGTGATTAAGGGTGGATACACATCTTGCTCCCTCTTCCAGTGTGCCTTCTTGTTGTTGCATGTGAAGGAGCAGTTCTGGCCCCCTTACATATAATTTTCCCTCACATAATTAGGATGGAGAATGGTTGCTGGGAGGAGAAACAGGACGTGCTAGGCTGGTCAGCTTGGACAGTATCAGAACCAGTCTAAGAAATTTTTGAATTTAGAACTTTCAAAGGATCCCATCCATTGTTTTGAGTTACTTGGTCTTTGTGAACAATTTTGCTGTACTAGTAAGTCTTGTCGGGGCACAAAAAGTATCATTGGATTGTGTAAATGTTTCTCAAAGAATAATTGATAAAATATGCTTCCACCTCCTTGCTTTTGTTAAATGGCCAAGACTTGTGCCGAGTTGGCCCTGTAGAATGAAATGTTCGTATTGTGCAGCATTGGAGCAAAAATAACTTGCCATGATAGAGTCCCAGTAGCAGAGACTAGATTTTATATGGGTATTGCTGTGTAATGAGATTTGAGACAGGCAACTAGGAATTTGATCATTTCAGTACAGCTAGATACATAACATGCTTTAAGTTGATTATGTATGTAATCCTTGTTTGATTACTCAGCACTTGATGGCATACAGCAGCATATGTAGTCTTTTCTCTCCTTTTGCCTAATCTGTATTTACCAACACCTTTTTGCTTTGCCATTTTAAATAGCCATAATTACTTCCTCAGCTCTGACTGGCAGTGCATTTCTCATGGAAATTAAATGGCTATGATCTTACAAAAAATCAAGGTCTAAGGATTGGCAGTGTGTAGCTTGGTTGTTGCTGTTACTTTGATACAAATTAGAGACATATGTTAGTCACAACTGTTTGATGCAGTTGACTTTTTATTGGCAAGATTTTTGAGAAGGGAAGCTTAGTGCTGGAATGATGTAAATTCCTCACTTAGAAGAATCCTCATCGGGAAGAAAACCTTACTTTGATTTCCCCCCCTCTACTCTTTAATCATGATCATGAGATTCTGATTATGCAGCTCCCAAGCCAGCTAGGAGGCTTACTATTAACAGATCTAGGAATCTTTGCTCAATCTCCTGAAGTGACATATGTAGCTGTGATAGGATATCCTGCCTACTTCATTTTTTTAATGGTTAAAACTACTATCTTGTGTTTAATTGAAATTATAGTTGTTTGAAATGAATGCCTTCTAAAGCAGTAGTCTTCTAAAGCTGGAGAAAATGCACCACTTATCTGAATCATGGCACACCAAGGCTTGATGGTCCTTTCAAACTCTTTTCAATGCCTGTAAATGGTGCAGTAATACTTTATATTGCTACTGAGTATCCACAACTACTTTGTGCACATCTGGGATTAGGAGAAATTAGCTCCCAGGTTAGAGGAGGGTGCTTTGCAGGCAGGATTGACTTCCTGTACTTATCATTTAAAAAATTTGTTATTGAGAGAAGAGCACAAACTAACACAGGTTAACTTTAATTTGTTTACTGATGCTGGAAAAAGTCTAACTTTTTCTTTTGCGCGTTAAGAAAGATATTTTCTAATTTACAAGTTCAAAGGAGCCTGTGCTCAATCAAATATGCTTGGAAAATGGATGGTAGCCTTGAAATTTACTGTTGGCTATGTTAATTTATTTTGTGTTACATGCACTGTTGAGCATAATGTGAAACAAAAAGTACAATAAAGTTAAGTGCCAGGTAACTCCACTGAAAACGGGCCTTAATAGGAGAACAAGCATGGCCATAAATCTGGTTGAATAGTTTTTAGAGGCAATTGTGCATATGCTGTAAAACAGGATTTTTGTTAGTGAATACCAAGATTGTCAGAAACGATACTTCAGACATCTAGTATCATGCTCTCTATTAAATAGAGAGGCTTAAAATGTTCCTATTACGTGTATATGAAAATATTAGGGTACAGTTTGTACTGTATTGAGCACCTGTCCTAAAGTATATGCAGCATACAGAAAGTCAAGCTATATACTGAGTAAAATTAGATTGGGTTTAGATTTTTCCAGTGTGTGTAACACTTGTTGAATATATAATCTTGGGTACTAAGTATTGGTATAGTTCTGTGTGTGAAGGTGCATTTGTATTTTTTTTTAACTTGCTAGAAAGAAGGGTTCATACATGGATACATGGTGTGCATGCTGAATCGGGACCCTTGGCTTCATTCCTGGCTTTGTTGAACATGGCCCAAATAAAAATGAGCGAGTATTCATGGGTTAAAGGTGTTGGGAAGAAATGCTTGTCCAGAACGTTTTAGCATAAGCAGTACTGTGAGTGATGCAATAGCAACATGTAATGAAAATGCGTTATTTGTAATACTGCAGTCTTCCATTTGTTCGGTGCTATTGTTAATGTGGTTCACTTTGTTTCACACTTATATACTGCCTTTTCTCCAAAGAACTCAAACGTTTTGTACATGGCTCCCCCTCCTTTGATCCTCAAACAATCCCTTGAAGTTAGTTATACTTATACTGACTGTGTGTGTGACTGACCCAAGGTCAATCCCCCCCCCCACTCCCTAAGCGTTGTGATTGAATTTGAACCTAGGTCTTCTTGGTTCTAGTCCAGCACAGTAGATCCACCAGTGTAAGTGTACTTATGCCAGTGTAACTTGCCGTACACTGTACGCTGATGGACGCAGGACGGACACCAGCGTAACCCCCCTCAGGCGTCGCGCACGCGCAGTTCTGATGCTAAACGGATGCCAGCGCAACTCCACCAGTGCAGGTGGCATTCTGGAGGTGTCTGAATGTCCCTGGAATGCCCCTGCACCGGTGGAGTTGCGCTGGCATCTGTCCTGCGTCTGAACTGCGCATGTGTGGCGTCCGAGGAGGGTTACGCTGATGTCTGTCGGCGTACGACAAGTTACACTGGCATAAGTGCACTTACACCGGTGGATCTACTGTTACAGTGGTGCAAGAGTTACACAGGATTGCGCTGTTAATCTTGTTGATCAGTAGTAGCATATTAGCATATGTCAGTATAAAGTGCTCTTAAATTCTTATGAAAAGCAAGAGGCTGCAAATGAAGTAGGACAACATTGTAGTTAGAAGGATGAACTTTATTGCAAAACATCCGGCCAATGTGGAAGTAGATCATGTGTGTCTATGCAGTATTGCCCAATTCTCTCTAGCCTCCCGTTAGTGCATAAAAGAACAGGATATTCTCATTAGTCATGTCTCATGTACCTTGTTTGAAGAAAGTTAGTTTTGTGACTTCAAATAGAATGACGTATTCATATGACAGTTGGGCTCAAAGGTAAAATGTATACATCGTAAGTCCTGGGCAGCATGCTTTCACTCAGTACACAGCAGGCATGCCAACATTTTTTTTAATCATCTACTTTTACTGCTCCATTTTTATAACTTAGAATGATTGCTACTCTGAGCCCAAGGGTTAGAGCTAGATAGGAAGTATAAATGAAATATGATGGGAGGTTCTGCTGACTGCTACTTTCTCAACCACTACACTGACTCTAGACTGTAAGACAAAAGCTGAAAGGTTCAAATCTCTCATAAATCATGAGTTCGCTAGATGGCCTCAGGCAAGAATCTCTGCTTCTAGGCTCAGTCTGCTCTTTCAGTATTTTCCCCATACTGCAGGAATGCCTTAAAGAATGTCTGCAAAATTTACTGAGACTATGTACATGAAGCATTTTGAACCCTTAAATTTGCAGATTAAAGCATCCATAGAAAAGGGTTTTATGCAAATAGAACAGTAAAAACCTGATCTGTGGGCATGAATTCCACCCCACCCCCACCCCCCCGCCATTGAATTAAAAGCAGCAACTCTAAGGACACAGTTGTTCAGTCCTAAAGCAGTAGTGTTTGGCCAACTAATGGGGTGATTTAAATTAGGGCAAGCTGGTGACAGCTCCCTACATGACATCCTGTAGGGTGTTCGGCATCTGGTTGTAGCAGCACAAGCCTGCATCTGTTTCATGCCATGACAAGCCTTTTTGGCAAGTGTGGGCAAAGCAGTGTCTTCCTTGCCAAACACTGGATGCTGTTGTAGCTGCTTCAGAACAAATTACTGTTTGCTGCAGCAGCTAAAGCTGTTCCAGAGGATAGATGTGCTAGATTTTAATCAAACAATAATAATAATAATATAAATTATACCACCTTTCTTGTCAGATTTCTCCTCAGACTTTATTCAAGGTGGTTTACACAGGCAGACTTTCCTAACTCCCCATAGGGCTTCTTACTGTTCTATTCGCATAGATAGAACCCTTTTCTATGGCTGCTTTAATCTGAAAATTAGTTTCCTTCACTTTGACAGGAAAAAAGATGATTGTATAGTGTAGATTCTTCCTAGGAGGAAGTTGAGAAGGGTACAAGCAAGCAGGGGTTTAGTTATGGACTAGAGCAGGGGTTCTCAACCCCTTCATGGCTGAGTACCACCTCCAGTGCCACTCTCCTGCTGCGTACTACCGGAAGTGACTGGTGATGACATGGTTGCCAGTTACTTCTGGGTTTTTAAGTTTTTGGAGGCCAGAAAACACAGGTAGCAGGCTCTGGGTGGGTAGGAGGGCCCTTCTCAGCGTTCCCGAGAGGCTCAGCCGAAGGCAGGAGCCTCTTGGGAGCAAAAACGCGGCGCCAAAAGTGCCACGTTGGAGTGGGGTTCTGGCAGTCCAGCGGTCCGAGTACCACCAGCAGTTTGCCGAAGTACCACTGGTGGTACTAGTACCACTGGTTGAGAACCCCTGGACTAGAGCAAAGATTTGCTTTACTGGATCTAGGATGCAAAGAGGATTCATGTGCATCTTGCTCTCCCATTAAGCCCAGGAGGGACAATTTTCAGGGGAAAAAACCTTTTCTGGAGCCTGGCATCTCTTGTCAAGGTCTGTGTAATAGTTGGATTGTGAACTGATCAGTATTTGCTCACATTAAGGACCAACACACTCATGAGGCTGAGTGAAATGGCACTTCAAGCTATTGGGGAGTCTTGGGAGAGTCTAGTCTTGGGGAGTCATGAGCTGGCAGTAGACATCCATCTGCCTGCACCTGGCCACCCCTCACCAGACTGTTTACTCTGCTACTGCCCCAGTTCTCTTCTAGCTTACTCTCCTTTCCACAACGAAAGAATTGAGTGAGAAAAGGATTGGGGCAATGATGACCCATCACCATTGCTGCTTCTGCTGTGAGTGAGCAATTGTGGCGGGGCTGGAAGAGGAGGAGGGTAGGGGACTGCTGTGATCCAATTGCTCTTCTTGCAAGATCATCCCTCCCCCCCCCTTATTGTCTCCCCTGTCTTCCCCTTGGCTGCGCATCTGCTTATCCTAGAAATACTTGGCAGAGAGATGCTGGGAGCGGAGGGGACTTATTCTTCTGCTCTCATCATCCTTCTGCTCAGCCTGTTCTGAAGAAGCTGTGGGAACTGGAGAAGGAGGGAACCAAGGCAGCCTGTAGTAAGAGTGGTCGGGGCACACATATAACACGCATGCTTGGGAAAAAGGATGTGGTGGTGGTGGAGGAAAATTTAGGCACCAGTTCAGCATGGTTCAGGCTCGGTCACATCCTACTGAACGTGAATGTTTACGGTCCTGCTCTGAGCCTGAACTGATAAATTTTTTGAAGGCATGCTGCTGTTATGGCTTGATCAAACTAGGATATAAGCAAGTATAAATGTAGGGCAACAAATACTTACTCTGCTTTGCTAGTAGATACGTGGTAGAAAATTAAACTGTGCATTTCTGCAGTATTCTTCCTGAATGTGATCGGAGGAGCACAATGTGGATTAGGTTAGAACTAGGGCCAGTCTTTGTGAAATACATTATGAAATGTATATTACAATTCCAAACTACTTTGCGGATCTATTTTATTTTAGTGGTGGTGAAAATATAGGAAACAATATTTTTATTTTATTGGCAACTGCAGCAAAATAAAGCTCTTAATAAAGTTGGCTGGCTTGGAGTAGATAGCAGCAGTGTCCCAAACAGAATAAAGTGTTATCAAACTGAAACATCACTGAAATCAGTGGTGTCATTGGGGGGCAGAGGGGCCGTGGGCTTCCAGGCACAGTGGGGTCGAGCTTGGAGGGGGTGCACTGCTGCGCCAAATTTCGGTGGCGCGGCGGCGGCAGTGCAGCCCCTTCGGAGCTCAACATGAGCCTGGGGCAAAAGCAGCTGGGTGTGTGTGCACTCCGGGTGTGTGTTTCTTCTTACTGCATTCGTATACCCCCCCCCCCGAGCGGCCAGACACGTCCTTCCTGGCTGGCCGGCAGTATCGAAGACTATGCTGGAGAGGCTGCGCCTGAGCAAACTTGCTTTTTATGGTGTTCCCCCCCCCCCCCAAATCCGTCAATGACAAGTAGTGGGGGCAGGTGAAGGCTGGATCACATAACTAAGCCCCTCAAGCCTTGAGGCTATTCATTAGGGCTGCCTCATTATAAGAAATGGATTGAGTTTTTTTGCAAATAAATAAAATATGAGTTATAAGTAAATTTCTTTCTAGATCACATTTTTTAACTCTTGTAAAGCTAGGTGGATCCCGATAGGGTGTCATTTTAAAAAGTGGGTCCTAGTGCTAAAACGTCTGAGAACCATGATAGCTGATGCTTTGCAGGTTTTTGATGCACATTCTGAAAGAGAAACCAAATTCCGTAACAGAGTGGTGAACAGAAGAATGAAAAATGTGTATATGACTAAAGTGAAACATTGCTTCATAGTTGGGAAAGTAGAAACAAGACTCATTTCGGGTTGAGCTTAGAGTATGCTAATATAATAACATATGTGAGAAACTGCTCTTGAGTCTTAGGAACTCTGGAAATGCCTTGATATTGTAAGCAATTTTTTTGCACAATTACCATTCCTTAGCATACAATAGATATTGCTTGACTGTGGTATCTGCGCTGAGAGATAGCATGAATATTCTGTGTATACCTAAATGTTTCTGCAGAGCTACCCCTCTGAAATGCACTACCAAAGAACTTTCAAAATTTTCTTCAAATGTGACAAACTTCACAAAGCACAAGGATATTCTTAAAGGGAAAATGCTGATGGCATGTTTGGCACCCTTCCTCCCACACTGTTGACCATAACGCTTCCCAAAATGGGGATTCGTGTACATGTCCCTTTATATTGCACCCTTAAGGCCTGATCATGTAAATGGAGAGCTTTGCAACTGGTTTGTATTCATGTGATCAATTTGAAATGTTAGTTAATGCTTGAATGGGAGCTGGACATACTGATTATGTCCTAAAGTGGAAGGTGTGGTGACTCAATTATATAGGCCTCCTGGACCATGACAACCTACAGAATTGTATTTTTGAATCCTGAGAAATAGCATCCAGACTGTACCCAATTCAAGCTATTGAAAAATAAAATGGCACAAACCAAGGACAGTGTGTGCCCTAACATAAAGTAGTAAGAAATAGGCATTTCTGTTGGTAAGTCACTGTGAATAACATTCATAGGTACAGTCAGTTCTCACTACTATTTGCTATCCACAAATTCACTTATGCGTGGGGAGCAGGATTGCCACCTACCTTTCTGTATTTGCGGTCTGTTCTCGCTATCCGTGCCTGTTTGCTGCATCTGCGGGCATTCTTTTTTTAAAAAAAATATTTATAGAAAACTTTAACAAATACAACAAAGAGAAAAATACAAGAAAAGAAAAATATGGATATATAATATAAAAAAGAAAAAAGAGAAAAATAGAAAAAAGAAGGCAGCCATCCTTACACTATTGGGGCTAGTTAGAGCTCTCTGTAGTCTCCTGAAGCCATTCACGGCAGCCATTTTCAGCCCTATCTGCACCATAAGACACTATTGGGGCTGCTTAGAGCTCTCTGCACCCATCTTGAACCTATGCACGGGGGCCATTCTCACGCTATCCGCACCATTCTTAAGGTACTGGGAAGCTTTGAGCTTGGGGAAGGGCTGTAACTCGGTGGGAGAACTCCTGCTTTGCATGCAGAAAAGGTCCCAGGTTCAGTTACTGGCAGCATCTCCAGGTAGGGATGGGAAAGGCCCCTCTTTGTGCTTATTTTAGAAATCCATGTCAAGCAGAAACTTAGAAAGGGAGTGAAACTTTTTCTGGCATGGAGATATAGTGAGTAATAGGAAAAGCTTTGCCTGCTGAATTTCTGCCTGCCAAGGGTAAGATCCTTGCCAAAACAAAACATTGCAGATGTGCTGTTTGTTTTTTTGCTGCTACAGACTATGGGTGTGTTCAGATGTGATGCTATCTGCATCACAACAGGGCTCGTACAGTAATGCATTGCAACCAGTTTAGTCCTGGACTATCACCCAGCCCATAGAAGGCCCCTGGTGAAGAGGGTCCCCTGGAGTCTAAACCCATTTTTCACATAGGCTCAATGATTCGGTGTCTGTAGGAACCTAAACCTAGCAGATAACGAGAACTGACTGGTATCTTGTGTTTCAACTTTTGATTACATGTAGGTCATCTTGCCCATCCATTTTGCCCATCCTTTATGCTACTGACTTTTCTTGGTAATTCTCTTGTTTCACCCTGTTGGAACATGCCTTCTATCCTTCTGAATTTTCTCATATTTGGGGCCAAATTAGACATAACTTTGTTCTGTGCTTGGATCTGTATAAACTTTCCCTGTGGAAAGCTGGAGGGATGGGGGGAGAGGAGAAGAGGTCTAAATTAGGGCCACAACACAGGGATGTGCATTTTTGCTCTAATCTTGATCTGAATTGTCCCCAAAGCAGCTATTTGTTAAATTTGCTAGCTGTTTGAATAGTTCTACAAGCTTTTCATGGAGCAAATATCAGTTTTTGGGTGGTTGGAAAGAATAGATCAGGGTTGTGGTGAGGGGGCAGTGAGTTAAATCCTTTTATCATGCTGCAGCCCTGATCAGATCACTCATGATTGATTTTTTTTTTGGTTGCGGTGGTGGAAAATGTATGGAATTCAAATAGCAAAATTCTGTGTTTGGCTCATGGTGTACTTGCATTAAATGCCTACACCCTTTTGTTTCAGAATGTACAATAAAGGTATCCCCAGTGCTGTATCTCTTACTGCTACACAGACTAAAAAAACACACCCCTTTTGCCTTCTCCTAACTGTTTGCTTCTGTGTGGTGCATTGTTAGCAGGATATTACGTATATTCGTGTTTGTCATACAGTAGGATGGGAGAACTGAGCAGGCAAACTGGTGGTAGTATAAATATTACTCAAGGCTATATTTGAAAATGGTATTTTCCTAGGGTAGCTTCCTACAATTAGCCTTGTAAAGGGGAAATGGAACTCAACACTGCAGTAACCGCATCAGACATTAGATAAGAACTACACTTAGCTATACTTCCTGAACAATATGTTTAACTTGCATTTCTGCTTTATGTAGACTGGTGTTTGAAGTATACTTAATTAAAAAACAACCAGTAATATGGTATATAAATGCCATCTTTTTCTTCTGAAAGTTTCAATAATCCCATTTTTATGAGAGAAAACAAATATATAATTGTTGCCATTGGGTACTGTTCAATTTATTAATAGTTTTAAAAAATACCACTCTAATGTGCTGCTGTCAGTTTAATATAAGCTGGATTTTTTTCCTAGGCAATTGCTCTGTTCTTACCAGTCCCCTGACTTCGAGCATTGCACATAAGGATTCAGCACCTGATTGTTTGCTGTCCTTTTGCTTGTAGCATCCAAATTGTCAGTGGTGATTTCTGTAGTATGAGAATCCATTGTTTTGATTATAGTTCTTTAAAAGAACAAAGTAGTATGCTTCCCTTGTCTAGATGTTTGTTACAAACCATGCCAGATCTTATAAACTGAGGCATGTTTGCCAACCAAATAATAGAGTAGGTGGAAGAATGGCATGTATACAAAGAGCAAATTCTGAAACCTTCAATTCTTGTGCATTCTTAATTCATGAGATTCTTTGAAATGTTTGTCCTCCATAAAATATCAGCATACTCCTCTTACTAAATTGCAATCCAAGACACTACTGCATTATGCGAGGTGTGTGTATTGCCCTGAACATTAACATTTATAAGCTCTCAAAGGCAGTTTTAATTCACCTTAGTGAATTAAGATGAGTTGGAAATACTTCACTCTGGGTGCCACCACCATCTGCATTGAGATTTTCCTTTGCCAGAAAAAGGACTTTTTTTCATGTAGCAGCAAACTGTATTGTGGAACTCCTAAGGGCGATTACCCATAGAAACCTTTTAGGTCAGGGGTTCTTAACCTGTGAGGACTGCACCCCCTAGGGTGTGCATGAAGGTGATTCAAGGGGTGCATGAGGTGCTCCCAGAATTAAGAAATTGTGTTTGAATTTGGCCCCGACTACTGATGGGCCAACAAAAGTCAATATTTTCTTTTGGCCACAGTATTTACCTTCTGATGAATGGGAAATGGCAGCAGCCTCATTGACTTTTCTTGAGTTTTTGATGTCTTCAAATTCTATAGAGAATACTTTTCCCAGTGATTGAAACTTAATGTTTTTTGAAATTCCACTTTTTGCCATATATGTTCAATACAATTTAAGAAAATAGCAAATTAATATTTTATTAGTAAAACTGAAATGTAAAATAAAATATAACATTATAAATTTATATAATAAACAAAAAATAATTTGGGAGGGTGTGTGAGAAGTTCAAAATTCTCCCTGGATGCATGAGTCACAAAAGGCTAAAAACCTCTGCAGAAAGAGGACAGTGTTAGCTATTTTTCCTAAGGGTGATATGACTCTAACATATTTACTTGGGAGTAAGTTTCTTGCTGTCGGTGTAATTATGACCATGATATATAAGTATTCCTAGGTTTCGCTAGCTTTCCTATTGCATGTTGAGGAATAGCTAATACTCAATTCTGTTGTTTAATACAGTTGTATTCAATGTTGCAGTACAGATTGCCAAGGAATGATTGGGCCTGATTTGAGGAATTCTTTTATTTGTTGTCTGTCTTCAGTGCCCTTGTGTTACAAAAGTGCAAATCACATGCTGAGCAGTGTTGCTTTTCTGTTGAATTGGCTTGTCAAAACAGTTTAACGTGGGTGTAGAGGAATGAACAGGACTAACAGAGCAGGCTTCGGGCATCTGCTCCAGTTTGTTCAGGAGAAAACGCAGCAGAGCCTCTGAGGTTTGCTATCAAGGAAGCAGTGTTACTCGTTTTCTAGATCTGCTGGGATTTTATTTCTGAAAAACATGTTTCGGTACCCATTTGTTGTTAAACATAAAGACTACTGCAGATACTAGTGTAAAAGTCTAGAAATTTAGTCTTAATTAACCCTGAAAACCTGAATTGACTTATCCATGCATCAGTGGCCCCAAGCTCCCTTCCAGCTCTAATGTTCTACGATTCTGCTTCAGATGTCTCCGCCCCGTCCCCACCCACCTCCGAGTGGGAATGAGCTGAGCACTGGCTGGTGCAGTGCAAGGTCTGCTGGGGCACTCCTGTGACCTCAGACGCTGGGTGGTGAAAAGCACTTCTCCGTGCATCGCGGAGGTGCGTCCGGGCCACGTGTGCGTTTTTGCAGTATGACATGCCTTCGTTCTGGCCGCCAGGAGCCGCCGGAAGCCACGGATGCGTGGATGCCTCCCCTCAGCAATGCCCAGCTCTGGGAACATTTTTCGCGTTCCGTCCGTGTTCCAGCCCCCTGGGGGTGGGACACAGAGCAGCCGGAGCCAATCAAAGGGAAGGAAGCCAATCAAAGGGAAAGAGGGGCAGAATGTTTTGGTAAAGCAGCCATTTTCCTCCCCGCTTGGAGTAACTACGAGCGTGCTGTTTTCAAACCTTCGTCACTTGGAAGGGTTTTTGACGATCCAGAAATACAGTGTTGAAACATGTGCCTGGGGCAGCCAGCAAGCTCCATCCTTTTCTCCAGTGCATCTAGCGGTGTTTCCTGTCATTTGCTGATTCCCCCCCCCCCCCCCGCTCTGCTGGTTTTATTTTGTAGTTACGGGTGTTTAATATTGTGGCTTAGTAGTAAACAAACACATGAGTACAGATGCATTTCTCTTCTGTGCAGGTCCCCTCACTAGTCCTGGCCTCTTTTCTCCCCTCCCCCCCTCGCTCATTCCGCCGCCGCCTCCTGCAACAACCCTCACGGCACGGCTTGCGCGGTAGTTGCTGCCATTTATATTGTGGCTTTAGTAAACACACACACACACACACACGAAACAGATGCGTTTCTCTTCTATGCAGGTCCCCACTAGTCCTGGCCTCTTCGCTCCCCCCCTCGCTCGCTCGCTAGATCCTCCGCTGCTTCCTGCAAACCTCACAGCACGGCTGCGATCTGGTGTGACATGGTAACGTCCCATCCAGCCCCCTAGCGTGCGTCGCGTGTGGCAACGCAGCCTGAGCGACGTGCGCGCCGCACGGAGAACGTGCTTGGTTTCGCCCTGATGCTTGGTTTTAACACTTTTCTGTACTAACCATCACTCCGGTTAAATATTGTCAACTTATCCATGGGTCACTGCAAATTTTGTGATTTTTGGTTCAAAACTTTGACTTGTCTACGAGATCAACTAATAGATGAGTATCTATTGTATGTCTAAACTTTGGTGCACTGTTGATATTCGTTTTGTAGTGACTTTGCCTTTTTTAAGTTGCAGAGCAGATAAATAGGATTTGATATTCAGTGGAGCATGGCTGAAGACCTTGATGCATTTAAAGGCATGCATTTCCTTTAATTTGCCATTCCGTGTGCTATAGGGAATTTCTCTGCTGGTGGGTGCACTGTGTGCAGGTTTCAGTATATTGTCAGTTCAAGTACGTTATTTTACTTTCTCTCCAGAAGACTTTGGAAGAGCCAGCAACTGACACACCCTGGTGAGAACAGGGAAAGCATCTTGAGTCAAAAATTCCATGTTCATATCCAGATGTTATGTAAGAAACACATGTATCTTGCCTTTTTGAACAGTGTAAATTTTTACTTGTTTGAGGAGAGCTGAGAGAAATGGTGGTAAATATTGCAGGGCCTACAGAGATACTTGTTGAATCGTTGCATACTACAGTAGTTGTTGAAGATTCTAATATAAGTTTCAAAATATAAGATTCTAACCTGTTAATCCATTTCTGTCACTTTTTCAAAAGCATAAGCCTCTGCTTCAGAGCCTTCTGAAAGATTCCTTAATCCCCCCCCCCCCCTGTATTTCCAGAATGAATCTGCACGAATAACTTTTGTGTTGGTGACATTTTCAAGTCCTGGAACTGCACGATTTCTTTGACTTCTTGAAAGTTACAGCCCTATGCTTGTTCAGTATTTTACATGGAAATAGTATTTATACAGTATTTTAATTTTCAGACTGGAGTTGAGATTTCTTGAAAAGTTAAAGGTTTTATTAGTGAATACACCAGGGTTTAGAGATTAGCATGGCCGAGTAGTAATAGAAAAACACATGAACTGTTAACAAGAGAGAGGATTAGTTTTGAAAGATGAATAGAATGGTCAGGCAGTAGTAAAGACAATGTTTAGTCCTGCCTCTTTTTTGGAAAATGACAAAACCTGAAATTAGCAAAATGGACTACATGACCAGAGTAATAGAATCCAGTCCAACCCTGCAAGTGTTTGCTTTATCCCACTTTAGGGTGGGAATTTTCATGTAGAACTGGAAAAGCTCTTGCAACATCCTTGAGCACCTTTTTTTCCGGAGGTCCCTTGCAGACTACCTAATACACAAGCCCCTCTGCCATTGCATAATACAAGGCTGGCCAAACTTGCTTAACGTAAGAGTCCCATGTGATAAACCTCAGATGTTTGAGAGCCGCAAGAGAGATTGTTTGAGAGCCACTATATTTAAGAAGCATTTAAATTCTTAAATATATTCATTCACCATGAACATTAAACTTATGTTTTAATCTTAGTGGACTCTCAGTTTATACCCGGTAAATAATTATAAAGCTTGAACATTTCTTATTTATACAATGAATGTGGTTCACATACGGGATCCTGAGCATCTGTCTGTATATAGTTGAGCTGCCTCTCATAAACTGCCTCTCCCAATATTGTCAGTTTTCAAAAATAATCTGAATAAACTTTGCTAGATACAGCAACCTGTTTTCAGCATGGCTGTATTGGCAGGGGGAAAGATAGGATTGGGCCTTAAGTCTACCAAATGTGGTAGACTTCCCCCTGAAATCAAGTTTCCCCCACCAATCAAGTTTCAACATATAGCTCCAGAATTTAGCTTCTGTTTAATTTTACAGGTGTTAGATATCACTGTTAAAGCAGTTTGTAAAAATTATCTCTGTTTAGCTACATCCTCTTAAGTAAAATAAAATATCTTTTCTCATTGACTCTTGGAAAGATGAGGACTCAATAGTATTTTACACCTATTCTTAAACCTGGATTTATTTTCTAAATACAGCAACACTTATACAATATAGATTGCAAAACGTTTAACGTTATTACCTTGTAACTATATTATCTCAAAACAGATCAGAATTAGTCAAATTTTCCTATTAGTTAACAAATGTGGTCAACCCCCCCCCCCCAAAAAAAAACCATAAAGATTGGTTTAGTTTGTCACTTAACTCCTGGTAATTTATTACATGGTCTTTATGTAGCACAATTGTAATTTAACTATGCATCATGCTTTCTTGCTAAAATGATTTCTTCATATATGAACTAATTTAAAACTAGCAAAGAAATGGGGATTGTAGATGTACCTTTTTAATCTTCTAAGACAGGATCTTCAAAGGGCTATTCTTGCTTGCTCAATTTTGAACCAACTTATTCTCTTTAGGTCTTCATGACTATGTCCTCTGATTCTCCTCCTACTTGTTCAGTCATTCTTTCAGGATCTTGTCACGGGGAGGTTCTTCCTCCTCTTTACTTCACTCTCTGGGGTATCTCATCACTCTGTCCTTGGCTGATTACTATTCTCTCTCTCTCTACATGCTGCTGTCCCTAGGTGGCCTCATTAAATTCCCTTACTTCCAATACCATCTCTGTGCTGTCAATTCTACACCTCTACCCTAGAACTTTCTCCATTCAAATCTGCATCTCCAGTTGCCTGGCTGATATTTCTGTGTGGATTCTCCATCTTGGTTTCAAGCTCAGTATGTCATGAAGACCAAACTAGTGATCTCTTTCAAGCCTTTTTCTCGTTGTACTCTCTGTATCTTTTGACAGTGTCGCCATCTACCCTGTTGAACATGCTGAAACCTGTGGCTTTACCTTTGTCTCTTTTCTGCTTTATTCTCTATACTGTAGTCAAATTGTACCACTTCTCCTTGTACAATATTTTAAGAATCTTTTAAGAATATTTTAAGCCCTTCTCTGCCCTCTCAGCAAAAAGCTCTAGATTATCCTATCTCACCTCGACTACTGCAGCCGCCTCCTTGCTGGTCTTATTCAACTGTGTAATTGTTAAATAATTTAGTAAAAAATATTAGTAGAATTTTTACACAAATTATAGTAATAACTAGTACGTCTATCCACCTCAATGGTAGTAAAATGAATGTTAAAACTTGCATCTTCTTGACTAAAAGTACCGTATTTTTTGCTCCATAGGACGCATCGGACCATAGGACGCATGCATCCTATGGAGCAAAAAATAGGGGAAAAAAGGTCTTTTTAAATAAAAATATGTAAGCAAAATACACTTACCGGGGCTTCAGGGAGGCCTGCAGAGACTCGTGCAGGCCTCCCCGATCTTCATTTTGTCAAAAAAACGGCCATTTTCGGCCACTTCCTGTTTTGACGAAAACCGGAAGTGGTCGAAAATGGCCGGTTTTTGATGAAATGAAGATCGGGGAGGCCTGCAGAGGCTCGCGCAGGCCTCCCCGATCTTCATTTCGTCAAAAAACGGCCATTTTCGGCCACTTCCGGTTTTCGTCAAAACAGGAAGTGGCCAAAAATGGCCGTTTTTTGACGAAATGAAGATCGGGGAGGCCTGCACGAGCCTCTGCAGGCCTCCCTGAAGCCCCGGTAAGTATTTTTTCTTTACTTTTTTATTATTCGCTCCATAAGACGCAGGCTTTCCCCCCTATTGTTTGGGGGGGGAAGTGCGTCTTATGGAGCGAAAAATACGGTAGGTCTTTTAAGCAGTCAGTAATCATTGTGGCTTAGAGGAGGTATAAAGATCAGTATGGACCTTGCAAAAATATCTAATATTTCCTTATTTAGACAGATTCTATTCATGCAGTTTTGCATGACTTCTGTCACTCATGTTGTGTGACAGAATTCTGCAGTGCTTTGCATAGTTCTGGTTTTCTTGGTCGTGGGAAGGGCAAGGACCCTGAAACCCTATTTGAGCCACTGAAAAGCTTATTTAGCTACCTCTCTGACTTCTGAGATTTCAGCAAGTGCTGCTCATGTACTTTTGAGCATACGTTCTTAGCCGTAACAGCTAGAAATTTGTGGGTGGGTGGGTGTTTTTTTAAAGGAAAACTGAAAGTCTCACTTGTACCTACCATATTTTGTGCTTCTATGGAATTGCAGTTGATATACAGAGTTCTAACATACCGTGTTTCCCCAAAAATAAGACAGTATCCTATATTAATTTTGGCTCCAAAAAATGCAGTAGGTCTTATTTTCAGGGAGGTCTTACTTTCCCAACCTGTGGCGCACCCCCCCCCCCCCGGCACTTACTTTGACTGATTAAAGCTTCAGTCTTTCCTGGGGGTGCAAAGCTCTGCAAGGCCTGGAAGGCCTGCACTCGAGTCCTCCACTATGGAGACGTGCTAGAAAGACTCTGCAAGGTTGCAGCCTCCTTGCCGGCCTTGCTGACCTCTCTAGCACGTCGTCTCTATGGTGGAGGACTCAAGTGCAGGCCCAGGCCTTGCAGAGCCTTGCACCCTTGGGAAAGAATGAAGCTTAAATCTGCCAGAGTAAGTGTCGGGGGGGGGGTTTCCGGGGGGGGGGGTTTCCACGTTCGTCCGTCTGATGATCCTAGCTAGGTCTTATTTTCAGGGGAGGTCTTATATTTATGAGTGCTAGCAAAAATCACGCAAAAATGACTGTAGGTCTTACTTTCGGGGGAGGTCTTATTTTCAGGGAAGCAGGGTACCTAACCCTTAGTTTCGGACCATAACAGTAAAAGGTTTGTTTTTAAGTTTTATTTCCACTAAATGCCTCCAAAGTGGTGTACAATAAAATATTTCAAGAAAAAAATTAAATAGTTTAGACGAGATGTCAAAAATTGCCTGTAAAGTGGGGACTCAGCAGGCATCCTTTGGTGGGGGAGGGGAGAGCACCACAGCCTGGGCACCCAGCTAAAAAACCCTGTATTGCGTTCCAGTCAGCCATACTTCTGCTTGGTAGTACACCGAGAAGGGCACTGATTAACTTAATGGATAGCCAGATTTTTGTGATGGAAGGTGGATCTCTTATTCTGGTCCCAAATTACTTAAGGCAGTGGTTTCTAAACTGGGAGGCACGGCTCGCAGGGGAGCCGTGGAAACCAGCCAGGGGAGTCACGGAGTGCCACGGAATCCTCTCGGAAAACAGTGCAATGCCAATTGGCAGGCATCAACATAATGTAATGGGGAGCCACGGCCAATGGTCCCCAACGATCAAGGGAGCTTCAGGTTGAAAAAGTTTGAGAACCACTGACTTAAGGCCTTAAAAGTAATAACCAGCACTCTGAATTGGGTGTGAAAACAAAGGCAGCCCCATGTGTGTCCAAAGTACCGGTACGTATTGCAGTGGCCACATGTTTTTCCTTCAGAAACCACTTCAGCTGTTGCATCAACTGGCCAAAAGCACTCTTGACCACAGCTACCTGACCATCTATTGGCAAAATTGGGTCCAAGAGCGCACTCGGGCTGCGAATCCGATAAATAATAAAAAAACAATTAATAGTGTAATTTGCATACATGACACTTCTCAGATAATGAGATGGGTACCTGTCCCAGTGGGCTCATAATCTAGAATTGGTAACAAGGGAGGCAGAGGAAGGCAAGGGAAAGGAAAATGAGGATAAACTGGGGCAGGGTATGTAGCACTTTCATATTAATCTAACTCACTGTCTACACTTGATAGTAAAATTACCTGTTTTCAGTTCTCTAATGTAGACAGTTCACAGGAGTGTTTTATATACGACAGTTCCTGCAAGAATATCAGTTAATTGTAGAATGCAAAACAGACACCATTGTGTATTAATAATCCTTTCATCTATAGCTTCCCACAACAATGTACTTTTTCCTGCATGGAAATAATATCTTTATATGAAACTTGTGTGTGAAGTGGCCTTGAGTTTGCTTTCGTTTCCTCAAGACCCTCAAAACTTCCAGTTCAATATCTATAAAGGCAAACGTTTTCTGTATGTGGGAGGAGTAGGAGAAGAGACATACCGATTAGTACAGCTACTGGTTAAATCACCCGCTGACTTGTTTGACCTGTTGTGTCATTGATTTCCAAGCAGAGGCTAAACTTTGTTAATTTTAACATAAAATGTCTCTTAAACAAAGGCCAATTAAAGTGTGGGTTTCAATCTATGCTACTTGTACATAATTCCAATATGGAATTATGAACAATCTTGAAGCATATTTTAATCCTTTAATAATCTTGACCTCATATTTTAAAAGGAATGAATAATTTTGCACAGTGACAGTTCATCTGTTGGTGTGAGAAGGCTAAGCCTAGGAAATGCCTTGAGTGTTGTGAAATACAGTTCAATCTTGTACACACTTTCTTGATGATGTGCCCCGTGGTACTCAGACCTAAACTAGCCTGCATAACATTGCAACCCAAGTCTGATGAGAGTTTCACAAAATAATAAATTCAGAATTGATCTAGATGTGTTTGTAAGGCAGATGAAATATCGGGAAGTTCCCAGAAGTTTTGGGTAAACTGTGTGCCTCTTCTGTTAATGCATAGCCAATCCTGACTTGCTACAAACAAACCAGAATTTGAAGCTGGAATCATTGGGGAGAGGGGGATTGCATGTACTTGAGGCTAGGGGAATCTCTGTATGAGATATGAACTAGGCCCTAGATACCATTAGCTGTGTGTAGTGGGGGTGGGGCAGGGCAGGGAAATGTAAAGTGGTGCACTACATGTGGTGGTGGTGGTAGATGTTACAGGAAGCATAAGGGGTGGGTGGGTTGGTGGGGAGTAGGAGATCGGGCAGTGACAGCTTCATATCTCTTGTAATGTCTAGTTTTGCTTGTAAAAATTAACAGTGTTTCAGGTTTTCAATTTGTAGCCCTGCCTATATAAATTAACTTTTTTAATGCAAGTTTTATTTTTCCCTCTAATCTCTTAGGATCGAAAGCTGTCCAAATCAGAACGGCAACGGTTTAAGGAGGAGGCTGAAATGTTGAAAGGGCTTCAGCATCCTAACATTGTTAGGTTCTATGATTCCTGGGAATCAACGGTGAAGGGGAAGAAGTGTATTGTTCTGGTTACAGAGCTTATGACATCTGGCACACTAAAAACGTGAGTATAGGCTTGCTGGTGTTCTATATTAATGAATGTGGCAATAAACATATCAAAAATAAAAAGTGTGCTTATATTGTAGTAATGAGAAGACAGACACATACTGTGTGTCGTGCTTCCCATACACCCTTGGGTTCTTCAAGGAAAGATTGAGGCATAGTGGCAGCTTCTCTTGACGGCTGTTGCTATGTCCTAGTCTGACCACTAGGAGTAGATTCAGTGCCGCCAGAGGTGGGATTTTAAGACTCTACCTTGCACCTCTCTTGCAATTTCTGGGTAGCCTAATTATCTAGGCATCTGTTGGCACTGAGGCCTGTTGCTCGATGAAAGGGTGGCAGCTGACCTAGTGTCCTCTGCTCTCTCCCCACCCCCAATTTCAAGCCCTTGTAACATTTTCCAAACACTCTGAGAGCAAGGAGGCAACCAGGTCTTAGCTCGTGTCTTCTACCAGGCAGGCAGGATGCTTTTAAAATATACAAAACATTTATGGAAAGTAAAAGGAAAAAGCACAAAATGGGGAAAGAGAGCTGTGATTTGAGGCAGTATAAAGAAATAACAGGTTCTAACTACACAGTTGCTCTGATAAAACATACCCTTAAGCAGATGGAGAATGCAGTCTCCCTACTCCAGTTACTAGAGGGATGGATCATCTTGAGGCAGTTCACTTTGTTCTCTAAAGACAAGCAGAGAGTCTCCATCACTGGAACTAATGAAGTAATGCAAGTCTTAAGCAATTGAAGCAGTTGACCTTTCTTTTACCAAGATTAATGCCCTTTCTCCCAATATTCCTCCCTTTCTATGCATTGTTGGAATTGGGCTTCAGCCCTTCTCACTGGCTAGTCCTGAAGCAGGAAAACCTTCCCTGTCCTATGGGACTTCCCCCATCTCATTTCAGGTGGGTGGTCCCAGCCAATGTGCAGATGCTACCAGAACCCAGTAGTGTGCCATAGGGGCCGTAGGTGTACACATTGTTTCAAAGGGTATAAGTGCCAGACAGTTATGTTGCTTTGCTCCCCCTCTTCCTGTTGAGCAATCTAAAGGTGAGTTAAGAGCAGCGTAGCTGGAGAAGGAGAATGTGGCCAGTAAAGAGGTCATAATGACCACTGAACTCTTGCAAGTCTGAGCCAGTTCCATTTTGGATACAATTTATATAGCTTTAACCAAAGGGTGAAGAGTTCCTTTTCAGATATGTTAATACAGCTTGAGCAAAAAACCTTGCTGTGCTATGGAGTAACTGTTTAAAGGTGACCCCTGACAATTAAGTCCAGTCGTGTCCGACTAGGGTGTGGTGCTCATCCCCATTTCAAAGCCGAAGAGCCAGCGTTTTCCGAAGATGCCTCCGTGGTCATGTGGCCAGCATGACTCTCCTTGCCGTAGCGCGTAGCATGCAGCTGGAACACGGACGCTGTTTACCTTCCCGCAAGCGGTACCGATTTATCTACTCTAATTAACATGCTTTGGAACTGCTAGGTTGGCAGGAGCTGGCCAAGCAACGAGAGCTCACTCCGTCGCGGATTCGAACTGCCGACCTTTTGATCGACAGCTCATGGTTCAGTGGTTTAAGATGGAAGTCCAACTTGATGTGACCACTATGTTCCCATCTGGCATTAAATATGAAAATTCTGAAATCATTATCAGCACTGTACTGGGAGGGAGAAATGTTAAGAGCCTTTGAGGTCTGAGTTTGGCAAGCTATATCATGTCTCCAGAACAGCAAATGCTTGGAATTCCAGTCTGCAATTGAGCTTTGTAAAGCTGTAACTTGGCTTACATGTACTGTAACTTGTGGTCACAGTTGGAAATATAAGCAGCAAGGGAGTCCTCTAGTGGTCAGTAAAGCACTGGTAATTTTTCCCTACATTTTGAGTGATGATAAAATCATCTATGAATATGTTCATGTAATAAGGTTGGGGAGTTCTAGTTCCAAATGGTTACATTGAATTTGAAAGTAGAATTCTTTAATTGTAGCCAGATTTTTGTGTGCCAGTGTGTATTATATAACCTAGAAACACAGGAAGCTGCCTTACATGGAGTCAGACCATTGGTCTAACTAGCTCAGTATTGTCAACACTGACTGGAAGTGGCTGTCCAAGGTTTCAGATAGGGCAGGGGAAAGTTCCTATTTGGAGTTGTTGGGGATTGAACTGGGTCCTTCTGCATGCAAAGCAGGTGCTCTTCCATTGAACTATGACCCCTCTGTGCTGCATTTCTGCAAAGCAGTCAGAGTGGTACACAACAAAACGGAGGAAAGGTAGTTGTCAGTCTCTGAATTCTGTCACATGAATGAGATCCATAAATAATAGAAACAAGCTATAGAGAAGTAAGTTAAAATATCTCTAAACTTCTTTTGTGAGATGTGCTGATACCCGGTAAGGAAGGATATTTTAGAGCAGGAAAAACAATTTCTTTTCTGTGAGAATCAGACAGGGACTCCCCCCCCCCCCCCCGCAACATTTTGTTCTGTGACAATCTTGGTGGTTCATGCGGCCTGCAGACCTGTATAAAGACATTGCGTGTAGAAAGCAACTTTATTTTAAAGTTCATAGGGAAGTATTTAAAGCAATGGCATTGTTTAGACCAGGGGTGGCCAACCTTTCAACATGAGTGCTCCTGGCCCTTTAATGGTTATATAGGTGAGAGCATTTCAGCTGGTGAAGCTGCTTTAGCAGCACCATCAGCAATTGCAGCTGCCAAGATTCTGCCTTCTACAGAACTCTTAAGAATGCAGAGGCCCTAATGGTGGAAGGTTGACCACCCCTGGTTTAGACAGTTTATGTGCAAATCAGTGCACATAGTAGAAAGAATTGAGGGAGGGTACTACTAACCAAAGCACACATTTCTCTAACATATGCCTTGAATATTGATGACATAGCCATATATAAATGTTATGAGTAAAGCAGTACAATGCTTTCCTCTTTCCAAGTAATACAGCACTATCATATCAAGGATATAAATCCACAATTGGTTTAAACCAGTGGTGGCCAACCCGTGGCACGCCATGTGCCACATTTTATGTAGATAATCTTGAGTGTGCCACTTAAATAAATAAATAAATAAATACATACATACATACATACATACATATTTCTAAGGTAATGAAAATAAAGCACAGTGATAGCGCAAGAAGAATAAGGCGCAGTGGAGTGCAGAGACCTCCTCTAGTACCACAGGCTTGGAAAGGCACGCTGGGGTTGAGAGAGAGAGGGACTTCAGCGCTCAGCTTGAGCAGGAATGGCAGTGCGTGCCACTTCAAAAGGCTCGGGATGCCACTAAGTGGCACCCGTGCCGTGGGTTGGCCACCTATGGTTTAAACCAATAGAATTCCAAGTATTTTTAGACAGCAAGTAATGACGATAAAGGTATTGAATAGTAAATGTCTTGTTACATGAGTACAAGTTATATGTTGATGAGCTTGGTGTCAAGGTGGGTCCCCCCCTTTTCAGCTCAGTCACAAACAACTGGTAAAGGGTTTTTTGGTTTACTATTACAGATTACTGAAAAGGTTACATGAAGATAACAATCATTTGACTCAGAAGATATATACAAAACGCCAACTGTATAAAATAACAAATATTCACTTTCCTAGAATACGCTAATTCTAAACTCGCCCAACATCTCAGACTCAAGGTCTTACTAAGAGCAGCTAGCTCAATCTGTAACACTACATCTGGCAAGGCGTCAAATTACAGATGAAGGGAAGAAATTTAGCCACACTCATACCAGCCTCTCCCTCCAACTGGAGAGCCCTTTTTATACTTTAAGGCTCAAACTGTGGGTCGCGACCCACCATAGGAACCAAAAGCTGTCCCCTGCCTCCTTAAGGGGTTGGGACAGCATAGCAGCAGCGGCAGCGATCCTGGGGATTGCCGCCGCCAAAAAAGCGCCCGAAACAGCTGTTGTTGTACTTACCGGGGTATGGGGGGACTTTGGGCAGGCCTCCCTGATCTTTGGATCACCGAAAAATGACAATTTACGTGCGCTTCCGGTTTTCGCGAATATATAAAGTACACTTTCCACCATCAATCCAGAAAAATCTGAGTTTGTGGCAGACGTGGGGACGTCTGAGCTCCCTGATTCAGGAATCCATGAGGACCCTGATTACCACTGATGCAAGTCTCTTGGGGCGGGAGTGCATCATCTTGACTCAGGGAACATGATCACCATTGGAGTGGCCAGAAGCATCACTTTTCTGGAGCTGAGAGCCATCTTCCTGGGGATCAAAACCTTTGAACAACAGCTTTATCAGAAGGATGTCCTGGTTCTCTCGGACAATGTTGTCTGTGAAGGGCTACATGAACAAACAGGGAAGCATGTTCTCGTATTCCTTTTACAAGTAAGCACGAAGTCTCTTCAAGTGGGTGAAAATGCACCTGTGGTCCATCTGGGTGGAGTATGTCGAAGGCAAATCAAATGTTACATTGGACTGGCTCATTTTTAAAATGCTGGGCCAGTTTGAGTGGCAGTCAAACCCGGCTATATTCCAGATGATACTCAAGTGCTTCAGCACAATTAACGTAGATCCGTCCACCTTGTCTCTCAACCATCAGCCAGAGAGAAGCTGCTCTTGTGGTTCTGGTTGCATAAGGCATGCAGGGTGGATGTGCTAGCGCAGAACTGGCCCCATGTTCTTTCCCCGTTCTGCCTGCTTCCGCAAGTGTTTCACAAGATCAGGGAGCAGCAGGTGGAGGTTTGCTCATTGCCCCACACTGGCCTCAGAGGCCATGGTTCCTAGACCTGTTGGAGATGTTATCATTTCCTCTTTGGTGGCTCTTACTCAGTAAGGACTTGCAGGGTGATGGTGGCTCTTGCCCTGCAGGGTCTGGTTCTCCACCAGCAACTGGAGCTCCTACACCTCACTGCCTGGAAGTTAGCGGAAACAACTGCAGGTCCTGGGTATTTGGAGATGGTCATGATGACTCTTCTGTTAGCAAGCTGCAAGTTTACCAATTGGATTTATAGCACCACATGGCAGACCTTTGTCGCCTGGTGTTGGAACAGGAAAGTAAAGTCTAACCCACTGGCCACCTGTCGCTGAGGTTCCTTCAGAATGGCCTCAGCAACAGGAGTACAAACACCTTTAGCTGCCAAGTGTCTGCCATGTGACTGCAATGTCACAAGAGGCTACTGAGAAGCATCCCAGCAGACAATATTGCCCCACCTTCACAGAGAAGGAAAATTCATATGTAAGCTCAAATTTCCCCATTATCAGGGACTAAAATACTTGCATTTGTAACTACACTTTATCTATGCATACTTGAAATACAGCCATCTTTACATGAGTGTGTTCAGTGACCAGAAAGTTCACTTATCATTGGCCCAATTTGCAGTACTATTTTACTTGTTCATTAATTTTTTAAGTAAAATTGGCTCTTACTAGTATACGTTGCTTTTACATTAGCCTTCAGAACACTGCCTTAGTTCATTTGTCTTTCCCTGGTTGAAATAGAGGAGGGGATGATCAGAGTGTCAGCTCTGAATGAAAAGAAGTTTTTGTTAGGTAGTGAGCGATGGCTATGAAGTCACTGTAGCAACTGGTTAGCTACTGAAACATTAATCAGAGGAACTGAGCCAGGAACTTTGGGTAAAATTGTCTTTACTTGCTTGACAATGATTAGGACAGACAAATGTAAAAAAAAAAATTCAAGTGAAGATCTTAATGTTCTCTTGCAGTACTTGACTCTGTTTTTCCAGTGTCTGTACCAGGGCCTGCTGAAGCTGTTGGACACCCTGAGGCAGCTCAGTATTGCCACCTTCTGTGTTGTTGCTGGTTCCTCCCCCCCCCCCAAACTCACGCACCCCTTCCCTGCTCCTTCTTCCAAGTGTGCTCTGCATATCCTGCTTTGGTTAAACAGCCTGTATGAAGGAAGGTAAAGAGGCCAGCTCCGTGGGATACAGTGGTCGCCTATTCACTACTCCCCCACAATCCACTGCCCAATGCAAATAGCATTGTTTCTGTCATGGATGGGCCGGCCGTGTTCTGTACCAATTATACAAATGAGAAATACTTTTTTAAAGTTGGTGTATAAGGGTTGTATCACGGTTCTTTATCTTGGCCTTTCTCTGAAGGCCATGTGAAATGTGTTGTGTTCATGGTTTCAGAGGCCTTTAGGCATTTAGCTTATGCTTGCAAATCTGGATGAACTAAACAAAGCATTATTTTGTGTCTAACACAAACCCATTGTTTGTGAATGACTTTGATAATACTCAAATTTGGCTCTATGCAAAAATGTTTTAATTGCTTCATACAGCAGCTTCAACCTGAGGATGCAAACTATAACTTAACAAACCTGTCAATATAGTTTTTTGCTTTACAGGTTTTTCATAAAAGGGTCTATGGGTGCTTCCAATGTTGATGATTAGTATTTTCCAACTGTTTGGATGCCACTATTATTTGATCCTTCAGTAGGTAGAAAGCATTATTATTCTACAGCAGTTCCATGCTTGTTCTGGTCCTTGTTTATCCACTTCATTATAAGAGCATGTCTTGATGAAATAATTTGGACAGCTGCCAGTTTAGGATGATCAATGCTAATCCCTGTAACTACAATTTCTGTAGTTCAAAGGAGGGATCTTGAAATCATGTTACGAGCTTTAATCCCGCTGTGGTTCGAAGCATTTGAGAGACATTCAGAGGGAAATTGGAGCTCAGCTTCAAATAAGATTTAGGAGAAGGAGAACGTAGAAAGCAAGCTTTGGCAGGGCAGGGGTGAAGAGAGCTTTGGACTTATGCGCCATTATTTGCTTCTTGGCTGATTTCAGTTGGATATCTGCTGCTGACATAAACTTAGTAGTTTTCTATGCCCATTCCACAAAACACATGCTGTAAATGTAGTCTGACCCAACTTTGGCATCTTCACTTCTTGCTATTCAAAAAGGACACTTCAAGATCACATTATTGATACCTGAAAAGGTTTGCCAGTTCTCTTGATACCTGAAAGGTCCGAGGCTCAAGCTCTTATCCTGCCAGGACTGTTGACTTTTCCATACATTATTCTAAAGTAGTATCACTCCGCGCCGGTGCCGTTTACTTGCGAGGTGGCGCAAAAGTGACTTATGGCACTTTTGCGACGCCTTAGGCCGGCGGAGCACTCGCCTGTAACAAAGGCAGGATCGGGCTGTCTGGCTGCAATCTTGTGCCTTCTTACTTGGGAGTAGGCCCCATGAACATAGGACTGACTTCTGAAAAGTGCATAGGGTTGTGCTGTTGCACTTCCTGATCTCTCTTCATTTCCTGACAGTCAAAACTTGTTTAGTACTGTGGTTTCCTCCGCCTCACCAAAAGAAGATAGGTCTTCAATATGATGCTTCTCTGTTGTCCAGTTTGCCGTGTTGAATG
Source organism: Plestiodon gilberti rubricaudatus (assembly GCA_026170595.1). Classification (NCBI taxonomy): domain Eukaryota; kingdom Metazoa; phylum Chordata; class Lepidosauria; order Squamata; family Scincidae; genus Plestiodon; species Plestiodon gilberti. The sequence continues at coordinate 117,962,930 of JANXHW010000005.1, forward strand.
TGATTACTGTGTTTCTGACTGCCAGTTGGTTAGATTTTCATAATATTCTTATAATCTAATAGCGTACATTTTGAGATCAAACTTTGAAGTGTATTCAAGTATTTTTGAAGTATATCGTGAAGTATTTTTATTCTATTCTTTCCTAGATACTTAAAAAGGTTTAAAGTGATGAAAATTAAAGTACTGCGAAGCTGGTGCCGGCAAATACTGAAGGGCCTGCAGTTCCTGCACACACGCACGCCTCCCATTATCCACCGTGACTTGAAGTGTGACAACATCTTTATCACTGGCCCCACAGGATCAGTCAAGATAGGAGATTTGGGTCTGGCGACCTTGAAGCGGGCTTCCTTCGCCAAAAGTGTGATAGGTGAGCTCCTGTTCTGTTCTGGCAGCTCTCTTGTTCAAAAGCGTGGTTGTCCTAGTTGAACTTCCATGCACCTTAAACCAGCTTGCTCCTGAGCGGTTGTGTTGGTCTCTCAACATGAAAAATTCTTCAGGCCTTGTGTGTGTGTGCGCGTGCGTGCGTGCACCGGAGGGGACGGGCTCCTGGAATTGAATATTGCTTCTAGAAAAATCATAGGAACAAACTTTTAGCAGAACACTTTTGATAAAACCAAAGTATTTACACCTTCCAAAACTATTGCCAGCTGATATTAAGGGACACACAATACATTAAGTGAAATTCTTTTTTTTAAAAAGGGTGAACGTTGCTTCATTTCTAAAATTCTTTGGCTGATGCATTTAATACTATCAAAGTATCCTCCTATAGTTGTTAGTTAGTCTGAAACTATTGCCCGAGAATTGGTTTTAACAGTTCTGTTCTGCTATTTTGTTAAGAATGCAGGCTAACAAGGGAGAAGGTGGTCCTTTTTAGTCTGCACCTACCATTGTGTGTGTGTGTGTGTGTGTGTGTGTGTGTGTGTGTGTGTGTGTGTGTTTAGAATGTGATCAATGGCCATTTCTGAAGTTCTAACTCCTTGTTTTCTTTGGGTACAGATTCACATTTGCAAATACCTTGGCCTTTGTCACAATGAAACATTTCCTGCTTTCCAGCCAGGCTAGAAAAATTAAATGTTGGTGGAAAAGCAAGAGTATCCAGTGGGAAATGACAAACTTCCTGAACACGGCAGTTGTCTTTTCCATGTGTTTAACCTTAAATTGGAAATGTGCCCATTTCTGAATTTTTGAACAACTTCATTAGTATATTTTCAATTAAAACTAGGGCACTATTGAGTTGTGTGAGGGTGGATAGAGATTTGAAAAATTATATGTAAATTTGCTTAAAATCTGGTTTGCCTGCAGGAAATAATTCTCTGCTTCTTACAAATATGCAACTTCTGACTCCCAAGTTCTTTGATCATACAGTGCAACTTCCCATCATATGGAAGTGTGCATTGTTTTGATATTCCAGGGAAAATGCATCTCCTGCAAACTATTTAATTCAGGATTTGTTGGAATCTCGAGCTCTGCCTGTAACTCAATCTCTTTATATTTCTGAGTATTTTTGCCTATAGGGTGTTCCTCACTATTGCCTGTAACTGCAGTAGGCCTATAAATGTACTGCAGGTGAAATGGTAAGTATGTGAAAAGGGCTGTGGTGAGTGGCCTTTGCAGAACATTTTAAACATTATTTTTTAAGAAGCCTTTATTCATAGACGCAGGGTTTTTCATTGCAAGGTCATGTTTAAAGTGGCACTGTTCAGAAATAAATGGAGTGTTACAGGTCAGAGACTAGCTGTGGACTCTTACCAGTACTAATTCTTTGCAGCAGAGGGCAGACTGGGTATGCTGAAGCATGAATCATACTTCCTTTCTCAGAGGGAGGAAAGGTAAGTGCGGCTAACAAGTGCTTGGTCTGCAGCCTAGCTAGTCTTTTACTTTATTTTTCTCCATTTATCTTCGATCTAGTGTTATGACTAAATCTTTCTATTTTGGCCCAGATTGTATGCTATTATAATATGTGCAAGTAGTGAACATGAAAACCCTTGACTGTCAATGCGTCACTTCTTGCAAAGGCCTTGCAATGGAAGACCTATGGGGTACACTGATGAAACAGAGTGACTGAGGGTATCTCCCTCTTCTTTTTGCTTCCACTTCTTTTCTCACAGGTCTGCCCATCCGCTTCCTTCTGCGGTGAGTAACGCCCGCAGCCTCTGCTCGCTTTGAGACATTTAGAGTCTGAATCGTTCTTTTAATTTAAGGTACCCCAGAGTTCATGGCACCCGAGATGTATGAGGAGAAATACGATGAATCCGTTGATGTATATGCTTTTGGGATGTGTATGCTTGAGATGGCTACATCTGAATATCCTTATTCTGAGTGCCAAAATGCTGCGCAGATCTACCGCCGAGTGACTAGTGTAAGTCTTCTATCTCTCTCTGCTATAGAGCTCCTACCACAGCTAACAAAGGATGACAACTGGATAGCTTCATGCAGTATAAGAGGGAATAAAAGGAAAACATTCATTTGGGGGGGAAATGTGGAAGTTTTCCTTTCCTAGGTTCACCTGAGAGGGTCTAAAACGTGAAAGCTGATGAAAGGAAGAGCCACCACTAGATCTCATTTAAAATTAAAATATTTAACTCCGAGATACACTGACACACTGTTTACATTCAGCTAAAGCTGTGTAACAAGGTATGAAACTAAATGTTGATATTGGTGGATATCGTTCAGCTATGAAAATTTACTCCTTGGTTACAGAACATTGGCCTGAAATATTGGCTTTTTATCTGAACCAAATCTATCACAGAATGAAAGAATTCTAGATGTGCTTACCCAGGTTTTTAAATGATTGTTACACTAGTCATTGCAAGCAGTAGTTTAAAATACTATTCACTGTGCATTTTAAACTAGTATTTTAAATTACTGCTTCCAATTACTAATGTAACAAGCATTTGAAAATCTGGGCAAAAGTGTATTCCGTAAGTGTCTAGTGGAAATGTATGCTCCTCTTTCAAACATTCCCTCTTTTGAGTTGAGAGGATTATAGCCTAGTTGAAATGGAACTACCTGCAAAGAAGATGGAGGTTTCTGGGTATTTATTGAACTCCAGAGGTTTGCAAAAGTTAGAAACTTTCAAAATAATATCCCCTTCCCTGAAACTGTTTTGCTTTCTGGAGAGTGAGAGCGTGTGCTCATTGGAACATTCATTTCCTGTCCAGAAACGGAATGACACAGAAAAAGAACTCTTATTTTCAATATCAGTAGCACACTTCATTTGTAGTTTACTGGAAAGCTGACTGTGAAAGTGGTGGTGGGACTAGGGAGGGAAACTGAAAACACAGAGAAAAGAACCAGAAACGTTAGAAGCATAGTGAGCGAGTCCTGCAGCCTAACAGTGTGATCCAGGGCATGCATGTTTTATAGAAAGTCCTGTGAGTTCCAATGGGATTTATTCTAAGGGAGATTTAAAAACCTGTTACAGCACAGAGCATGCTCAGTGGCCCCCAGTGACAATTAAAAAAACTCAAGGGGCAGAGAGGAATTGACTGTTTATTATTTAAGTAGTTGGAGGTGAACAATTTAGGGTTGTGGAGATGTAACATTCTGTGCTGGGCTCCTCTTGTTTTATATACTGTATTACATAAGTGGATCTTACAAGAGAGAAGTGTAGCAAATGAACACATTTTGATATCTGCTTTGATATCGCAGATGATTTGGCACCAAAGTAGTTTTCACATCGCGTGGCTGTTTGAGCTCTCAACGATCGGCTGCATGGGGGGAGGGCTGTTGCGTTTTGCTTCCCCATTTTATATAGGGAAAATCTTGGCAGCTATGGAACTTCGTTATAAAATGGTGATATGCCTTTAAAGAACTTGGCAAAGGCAGCAGTTAACTTCCCAACTGTTAACATCTTGCACCAAGAAGAACTAGAGCAGACAGCAAGTTGCTGTTCCTTTGATAATGCTCCTCATAGATTAGGAGCGAAACGTTAGGACAATCTCTTCTTAAATAAATAAAACGACCAGAACAACCTGGAAAATGCTTCCTTCTGTTAATTCAAAGATATGTACCGGCCGTGAAAACCTCAGAACATACATTATGAACACATTTTGTTGACATTTTTGCTCAGCCTTCAGTGCGTCCATTAGGTTTGACTGGAATCCTCAGCACTTTGGTTTACCTCTAGGCTTACCAGATCTTCAACCGGGACAGAGTGCTAGACCTTTAGGAGAAGGAATGTGGGCAGGTGTAGCTTGTTAAACCAGGATGGTGTAGTGGTTTGGGAGTCGGACTTAGACCTGGAAGATCCAGGTTCAAATCCCCGCTCAGCCACGAAGCTTCCTAGGTGACCTTGGGCCAGTCACTATCTCTAAGCCCCATTTACCTCACAGGGGGGTTGTGAGGACAAAAAGGAGGGGAGGAAATATGTACACCACTCTGAGCTCCTTGGAGGAAGGGCGATATAAAAATGTGAAAAATAAAATAAAATAAAAATAAACAGAGCACACTCCTAGGCATGTCTACTCAGAAGCAAGCCCCATTGTGTTCAGTGGGGCTTGCTTCTGAATAGACATGCCTAGGATTGTGCTCTAAGGGAAACTGCACCTGCCCACATTCCTTCTCCTAAAGGTCTAGCACTCTGTCCAGGTTGAAGATTTGGTAAGCCTACCTCTAATGCTCTTCTAAGGCCTGTCGCACAGGCCTCTAAGGCCGCCTAACTTTTTACTCTCCATTTATTCCATTCTTCAGTGAAAATGTGCACTCTGAGTTTTCTCCGTCACTTTTGTCTTCCTTTTCCAGCTCTCTTCTCCTATACCTCCCTCACTCTTCTGCTTTCTCCATCTCACTTGATGAGTGACTAGTCAAAGGACAACAGGGTGACTTGTCCATGTTCTCCTTTGGTCTAGCCACCTCCTGGTTGCCATCTTCCCCCGCCATTAAACCGAAGAGGAATCTGACTCCTTTCATACTGCATTTGAATATGGTACCCATTTCCTTATTCTCAAACAGCCTATCCCTTGACCCATCCTATCAAACTATGTAGTTTAACACCTGTTCTTTGTCTGCAAGCTCCTAGAGTGTTGCTTACTCCCATTGTCCCTACTCCAGCTCCTCTCTTGAACCTCTGATCTAGCTTTGGCCCCCAGCATTCCACTGAAATTTCTCACTCCAGAATCTGTCTCCTCACTGCTGTCTCCTCACTGCTGTATCTAAAGGTCTTTGCCAGCCACATTCCCAATATCCGTGTTGTCTTCGATACGGTTACTTCACTGTCTCCAGCTTGATTCCCTTCATGTTTTATGCTGCTTTTGAGACGTTGAGTCCTTAGCTGTTTTTCTTATGTCTAATCAATCCCAACATTTCGGGATCATTAAAAAAGGGATTGAGAATAAAACGGCCAATATCATTCTGCCTTTGTACAAATGGATGGTAAGGCCACATCTAGAGTATTGTGTCCAGTTCTGGTCACCACACCTCAAAAAGGATATAGTTGAATTGGAAAAGGTGCAGAAAAGAGCGACCAGAATGATTCGTGGGCTGGAGCACCTCCCTTATGAGGAAAGGCTACAGCGTCTGGGGCTTTTCAGCCTAGAAAAAAGGCGCATGAGGGGGGACATGATTGAGACTTATAAAATTATGCATGGGATGGAGAGAGTGGATAGAGGAAAATTCTTCTCCCTCTCGCACAACACCAGAACCAGGGGACATGTACTAAAATTGAGTGGAGGGAGAGTTAGAACAGACAAAAGAAAATATTTCTTTACCCAGCGTGTAATTCATCTGTGGAACTCCTTCCCACAGGATGTGGTGATGGCATCTGGCCTAGATGCCTTTAAAAGGGGTTTGGACAGATTCATGGAGGAAAAGACCATCACAGGTTACAAGCCATAAGCAACCTCCTGGTTTTTAGAAGTGGGTTTTCTCTGTGCCAGGTGCAAGGGAGTGTCAACGGGAAACAGGTTATCTTGTTGTCTTGTGTGCTCCCTGAGGCATCTGGTGGGGCCACTTTGTGACACAGGAAGCTGGACTAGATGGGCTTTTGGCCTGATCCAGCAGGGCTCTTCTTATGTTCTTATGTAGGGGGAAGCTCTTCCTCTGCTTCCCCCTTCTCCTTTGGAATCCCTGAGAATCTGTTCATGTCAATCTACTTTCTACATGCTATCCCTGGGTGATTTTGTCAAATTCTGTGGTTTTCTGTAACACCAATACACTGGTGCCCACTTTCTACCGCAGAATTTCCTCTCCGTTTAGTCCCATGCCTCCAGCTGCATGCCTGATACAGCGCTTGGAAGTTTTGTCATAGTCCTGACTGTCCAAGGCCACATTTCTCATAGATTCTTCCAATTCTTCCTCTTATAGTCACCATGTTTTATTCATTTATTTAAATGATTTATATCTTGCCTTTCCCTCCGAATATTTCCCTTGACAGTGTTGCCATCCACTCTGTTGATCAGGTACAAAGTCCTGATTTCCTTGATTTTTCTTTTACTTCCTAGTCAGTCTATTGCCAAGGTCCTGCATCTGATCAACATTAAAAATGTGGACCTTTCTCTCTACTGCTTTGGCAAAAACTCAGGCTCATGTAATCTCCCTTAACTACAGCAACCTTCTCTCTGGCCTTTTGCTAGTCTTTGGCCCTCTTGAATCTGTCTAGCTGTCTACTACCAAAATCTTTCTCTTCTTGTATCACTCATACCAAATGAAACCCTTCCTTAAACCCTGTACTGGCTTTCTGCCTGCTTTCAGATGCAACTCGCTGTCTTTGCTTTCAAGGCCCTCCCTGGCCTTGCACATTCGTCTCTTCATCCTTGCATCTCTAACCGAGTTCTTCACTCCTCTATCTCTACCACTCTGTTTCCTTAAACGGCTCCACCCTTTATCCCTTGTTGTCCCTCTTGCCTGAATTGCTCCCAAAACATTCATGTGATGGTGCTTTACTCTCTCTTCAAAAACCTAACTTTTTCTGTGAAGTCTTAGTCACAACCTCTGAAGTCTAAGTACATACAACTGGATTGAACAGGCATTTTTTCCAGTTTACTCCAGTTCCTTTCCCCCTAAGACTGTAAGCTCTTTGAAGCAACACCAGTTTTTTTTTGTTCTGTAAAGCATAGTACACATTGATGGTACTATATACATTTAAATAAGAAATATAAGAAGCAACTGCTATTGGTGCATCTATTTTCCTCTTTAACTGATGTCCTGTAATGCTGACCTTTTAGCTTTGGAGATCAGTATGTGTGATTAGTGACTCCCTCATTAAAATGTAAGAACATTGGACCAAAGGTCCATTATTTCATCACCATGGCGACCAAATGTTTCTGGGAAGCCCAGAAGTAAGGCATGAAGGCAGTAATCTAGGGGTGGCCAAACTTGCTTAACGTAAGAGCCACATGGGATAAACTTCAGATGTTTGAGAGCCACAAGAGAGATGCTTGAGAGCCGCAGTATTTAAGAAGCACTTAAATATATTTACTTACCATGAACATTAAACTTATGTTTTTAATCCAGCGGACACTCAGTTTATACCTGGTAAATTATAAAGCTTGAAAACGTTTTAAGACAAGTACTGCTGATAACTAGCCTGCATGTGCCTGGATAGTTATCAGAAGTGCCCTTCTAAAATTCTCTAATCATTCTTCTACATACCAGGCTCATTAGAGGTGAGGTAAATTGCATAGATCTGAAAATCTAGAAAAAGTAAATATTTTTATTCTGGTTTAAATACAATGTATAGTACAATTTCAAGCTACTCCACAAGTACGTAAAACTCCTGGGGCTAAAATCTCAGGTATGTTGGCCTCCTGCATTTCCATACAAATGTGTGCAAAACTTTATTGCTAATTTCTCAAGCGTTCACTAAATACTTAATCATGAATGAAGACATACTGTTTTGAAGTTTTATACTTGTTAAAGGACAGCCTGTCCTTGAGTCTCCTGCATTTTATTATCCACCTGTTAAAAATCCCTACACAATCTGTCTGGGATGAACATTTTTATGTCATGGTTTTTATTTCCGATCCATATTTTATTACGCTTACCACCGTGTGGGTTTTCAGACTTCTCAATACAATTCAACTTTATTTATCTGAATGTCTTCTGAGACCCCCCAGTAAATAAATAATACACCAATTTTATCAGGAAACTTGGGGTAGCATGGGTTATTTGTGGCATTAGATGGTAGATTTGTATAATACCATTACAGGTATCTAACAGCCCAATCCTGTCTAGAATGCAGTGGAGGCGCACTTAAGGCAGTCGCTGCATCCTAGGCAGCAGAGGAGAGGCTAGCGGTTATGCTGCCCGGAGCTAGAGGGTGTTAGCCGCCCTGAGGGTGGCCAACACCCCCTAGCTCCCGGCAGCATAACCGCCCTGAAGGATTATTCTGGTGCGATTTGGGGAGGGGTGACCTGGAGGGACCCTGCTCCGGGTGCCCCCCGCCCGCTGGCAGCCTCCCTCCCGGCTTACTGCTCCCTCCGGGTCCGCGCGGCTCCGGAGGCCGGGAGAGAGCGTCCGCCCGTCATGCCGGCTTGGCCCCTACTGCCCGATGCGTTGTACGCATGTGCGAAATCGCCGGCTAAGGCCTAGGCAGTAGGGGCCAAGCCGGCATGACGGGCGGACGCTCTCTCCCAGCCTCCAGAGCCGCGCGGACCTGGCGGAGCCTCCCGCGGCCGGTTGGGTGGCCTCCCGCTGCCCTGTATCGCCCGCCGTGTAGCTGGCATTTCCAGCTACACGGCGGGCGAGACAGGGCGGGTGGAGGGCAGGCTGCAACTCAGGGCGACGCGGCGTTCTGCCCCAGCCTGAGTTGCCGCCTGGAGTCATTGCTCCGTCCGCTCTGCCCTAGATACGCCGCCCTAGTAGCCAGGATTGGGCCCATGCAGGTGGACTGTGTTTCTGACTGCTTAATGGTTAGATTTTTCATAGTACTCTTATGTAATCTAATAGCATACACTTTGAGACCAAAATTTGAAGTATATTCAAGTATATTGTGGCATGTTTACAACACCCGGTGCCGGCGAAGCCGTCATTCCGTTGGTGTTTCTGTAGACAGGATTGTGCTCTAGTTACCAACAGTGATTGTATTATATGGAGAAACGTAGATGAGGCCTGAAATAAAATCTAACCCCCTCCCTTCAATTCTCCCAAATCATGGCATTGTTGTAATCTTCTAAAAACAATAGCTGGGGTGACGGGCCACCTCTCACCCCAGTGTAATTGGAGCACTGCCTTAGATCATTTGTCAATATGGACAATTTTGATAGGCTTATTTTGAAATCTTTCTTGAAATGCTAGGCTTTCAAGTTACAGGACACACTCATTAAAAAGCCTATCACTTGCTATTTCAGAGACTTTCAGCCTGATGCTATGTTTACTTGGAAGTAAGTCCAACTGAATCTAGCAAGACAGGCAGTGCAATTCTCCCTAACTTTAGACTGGCAGAGCTCTTACTTCGCAGGCCTAAAGCTTCACAAGCGTGCCATAAAGCACGTTTGAGATGACTCGGGTGTAAGCAGCGCTGGCGCAGAGGTTGTCACCGCTCACACCCCCGGAGACCCGGGCCGGTGCCAGATGACCCAGGTAAGGCCTAGGCCGCTCGGTGCAGGGGCGGGGACAGGCTGGCGAGGGAGGGGGCCATTGGCTGGCCCGGGCTGGGAGGGGGCGGGGATATTGGCGGCATGCTCTGCCAATATCCTAAGCCCTTTTCAGGCCCAGGTCAGCCTTACACAGTGTCCCCAGATACATGCCAGCTTCAGAGCTGGTGTACATCTGAGGAAGCCCATAGGCTTGCTGATACCCGGGGAACGGGGCACACGTCTCCTTCTCCTGAGGTGCTCCTGGTATAGGATACAGCGGCCGGCCCTTTAGGCCAGCCGTATATCCTTACACAGGATTGTGCTGTTAATTCCAAGTAACTGTTATCTAGGATTTTAGCCTTCACCTAGTACAGAAAAATGACTAAATGCTATTGGTGGAGGTCTTGGAGAGGTAAGAACATTAATGTAGTATAATCTCCTTTTCTGGTTGCTGGTTAGTAATGTGAGAATAGCAGCATTCTCCTATGTTCAGCAGAGTCAAGGAAAATTTATCAGTGTGGTACATCATTGCAGTATAACAGGCTGCAATCCTATACATACTTACCTGGGAGTAACACCATTGATTACAATGGGACTTACTTCTGAGTAAACATGTATAGGAGTGGGCTGTGAGTCTTGTTTCAGTAACCTCCCAATCCTATTTGGGCACTATGCTGACATTGCACCACTGCGACATCCCTCATATCTTAAGCCAATTCAGGCAACGCCATGCTGGTGCAGCTCTCTCAGCAATGTCTCATAAACGCATTTATGGCAGCCTTGTCATCCATAGAGTGGCATCCTTATATTGGACACCCCACTGATGCGGCACCAAGTAGCCAATCACTGCCTCCTGACTGGCCAGAAACAGCCATGGCAGGGACAAAAGAGGGGAAGGCAGGTCTAGAACCCACATCAGCTACTCCACAAAGCTGCTCTCAAACCACCCAGCTGGAGACAAAGAGCATTTCAATCCAGCATTTAACACCTTGCATCACCACAAACAGGTACACCTGGCTGGGAGTCTGTAGCATATAGACTTGTCTGAGGGAACACTGCATGGGCTAATCATTGGGCTGTCATGTGACTCAGGGCGCCTACTGCGGCGGTTCACCCAGCTAGCCACACCCCATGCCCTTTGTTTCATCACTGGTACCTGTCGGCATGGCTGTCGACATATTGCCCTCATCTCACTGCAACTGGCCCTCCCTGGGGATACTAGAGAGTAGACCTTGCATCTTCTACATACAAAGCAGGGACTCTACTACTGAGTTACAGCCCCTCCCCATAGGTGGTTTCCCATCAAGGTATTGACCAGGCTCAGAGCTGTTTAGCTTCATCACTGTTGCCTCATCATGTGTCTTCAGAACATGCTGTGGGACCTAATAAGTATAGTTAAGCAAGCTGTCTTTGGCTATTTGCATTTGAATATATTCCAATAAAATTGTTATAGATAGCCAGCTGTTAAGATAGAAATGCAGCTGCACTGGGATGTTACCCATTTTAAAAAATAATAATCTGACATCTTAAAATTTAATAGGGCATACTGTAGATTGGGGAGGAAGGGGTTAAGCACCCAAGTCTCATGGATTGGTAACTAATAGGCATTAGAATTTAATGAGATGCATAGAGTAAGTTGCCTTTGTATAGTATAGCCGTAGGGTTTGGTGGGGAGGGGTCAACTGGGATCATGGGTTATTTTTTAAATTCCCGTAATGGTTTGTAGCAGCTTGCATCTAGTTTAAACCAGTTTCACAATCGTTGAGCAAAAAAGTACTTGGTATTTTTAAAAGCACTTTGTTTATGTAGCTGGCCCATAGTCGATGACTAGTATAATTAGTAGCAGAGTTGAAGAGGAGATTAAAGCAGTTAGGGTAAAATTCCTTTCAGGCTTTGTATATTAAACCTCTTACTTTGAGAAAATCTAGAGGGCCATGTCAGTGGTTGCAACTTTCCTAGTAGCTGAGTATAAGAAACAGCATGCTAATGATCTCAGTGGGAAGCAGTAACTGGTCATGACTTTCCAGCATGTTTATACACAGTGGAACAGATGCATATGGCTTGCATGCAATTTCATATCTAAAGCTGGCAGGAGCTTCAAGCACTTACCTCTGTGCTGAGCTGCCCTGCCTCATTTCTGTCACTTATGAAGCAGCAACCTGGTATCTAGCAGATGCTGGTGGGTTTTCCAGCAAGAAAGCCTTAATCACATTGTGGCCGCTGTCACTTGAGAAATGCTCAAGCTGGCCAGGTGATGAGTGTGCATACTGCAGCTTCATTCAGTTTTCTTTGGTCAGAAGCTTGGGGAGAACAAGAAGTTAAGAGGGTGTTTAGAAGTGCTCGCCAGATGGTTTATTTTTATTGATGTACTTTTGCATTTGGCAATTTCAACTATATTTTACGGCTGTGTGTGGATTTCATATAAAACTTTTATAGCAGTCTAGAAGGTTACTAACAAAAGAATAAAATTTGGAGGGCTATATAATTACATGGTGGCCACAAAGTCCCTATGTGATTGTGTGGATTTGGGATTGAAGCCATTTAAGTGTGCATAGGAACTTTGTGCACACTCTGTATATGTAATGTGCTAATGACAACTTTCCATTATTTGCTCCTGGCAGAGTGGGAAAGTGAGATGTATATGGTGTTAGCAATACAGCAGTGGTTCCCAAATTGGGAGGGAATTGTCTCCCAGACTGGTAACCAGCCAGGGGAGCCATGGAGTGCCACGGAATCCTCTCGGAAAACAGTGCAATGCCAATTGGCAGGCATCATGTAATGGGGAGCTGCAGCCAGTGGTCGTTAATGGTCAGGGGAGCCACAGGTTTGAAAAAGTTTGGGAAACACTGCAGTACAGGGAACCCAATTAGGGTGTAGAAGAATGTTTGAGCTGGAGTAGCTCCTTTGGCTGAATAACATCTCAGATCTGTGTTAGCACCATTTGTATAAAGTGAGTTTGTTATGGTTGTAACTAGCTGCTCAGTTTTCTTACAAGAAATTCCAGAAGATCATCAAGACATTTCAGTTCCAAAACTTCATTTCAGTGAAGTTTGATCTATTTTGGGTGCTGCAGAAGCAGGCTGCAGGCTGCCTAAATTGTGAGAGGAGAGTGAAATGGGAGGAGCCCTCTGCAGACTTACCTGTTTCATGGTCTTTATAAGCAAGGTCTCTCAAGGGGCTTGAGCAGTAAAAGCAGAGTTCTAAGCAGAGCTCTGACCTCTACAGACTCGTGCACAGGATGAGGGAAAGCAAAATTGTCAAAGAGAAGGCTATGCTTTCTTCAAAGTTTGATGTCTGCTTTCCTTCTGCTGTGCGTTAAGTGTGGACTTTGACAGTTCAGTTTCCTATTTGTGTGCACAAATCCCCGTGTGGTGTATCAGTCTCCTAATGGATCTTTCAACGAGAGATTTTTGCCCAGTGTTTGTCATCATAAATTCTCACTGTTGCTGTTCCCAAAAGGATGGTGCTAAAGAGGTAAGAACAGCAGCTGTACTGGCTTGTTCTTTAAGACAATGATGAATAGGGGTCATGATAGTTTTGTCAATAATTTTTCTGTATAGATCTGTTCTATAATGTCTCTTAAATTTTGGATGTAAAGCAGCCCTCGCTTCATATTTTGAATGTCTGGATTAGTGTGCAGATGTAACAGTTTAGGAATGCAAATAAGTGGGAGAAAGAACACCTGAGATGCATGTTTTGTGTAGATGCATGTTTTGTTAGTGGTTTTTTTCCCTCCATGCTTATGGAAAATAATACATTGCACAAACTCAGAAGCACAGTAAGTAGGGGCAGGAGAAAATGGTGATAACGAAATAAAAACACATAACACCGCTTTCTGATACAAAAAATCTGCGAAAAATAAGATAAAACCATGTAATTTTGTGTCATTCTTCATCTGCTGACACTGTACAGCCTATGCCACCTACCTAGTACACTTTTAAAGCGGTTACAATTGATTAAAATGAAGAAAAAAATGGAATAAAAATGCACAACACCACTTTCTGCTATTTCATTTTGGTTAAACACTGAAATTTGAGAAAAAATAAAGCCGTTTTCTCCCACCCAAGTCTTGTAATGTGCAAAACCCAGGTTTCTTTACGGGAACATCTGTCCTGAGGACACATAACACAACAGTCAGCTGTGGGGAAGCGGCAATCCTAAAATGATATGGTCCTTATGTAGGAGCAAAAGTATTGGAAAACTAGGTCCTGGTATGAGTGAGCGACAGTTGATAAGTTCTAGGAGGAAGGAGGCCATTGTGAAGCAACTGAGGGAGTTGCAGGTCCCAAATGTAATTAACTGTTCTAGGGCTGACTTTGTCAGTACTGAAGGTAGTTGTACACTTGTGTTACATAGTTTAAACCAGTGGTGTTCCTACTTAGCCCTTGATCAGCAAAAACGAAATACTCAAAACTGCACACACTTTTAACAAGGAAATGTAACATAAGGCACTTCTTCAGATGATATATAGTAATATATTGACTTTTGCCATTTTAATACTGGTTCTGTGTTGTAGTGTCTATCTCAATTCTGTATAAAATGGTATATTGCCTCTCAGCATGTTGTTGGCTTGCTGTTGAAAACTATTATGAAAGGGAGCTTGCACTTGGCTCAGGTGCCACTTAGTCAGTTTAGAAAGACCATGAGAGCTGATCTGGAGCGGAATGCTGTACTGTATTTGATTTTAAAGTACTTAAAATTTTTTGCCAAGTCAGCATTAACTGTCAGAGTAGGCTATGATTAAAAAGTAACATGTAATAACAACAATAGGAGCTTCTGCAAAAACTGAGCAAAGGCAGCAAATATTCAATTGGGGTATTGCCCTGAGAGGGGAAGTGTTGTAATAAACTAATATAACACTTGCTGGGCTTTTCACATACTTGAAAACCAGTTGAGAAGGTTCAGTTCACTTCGCATTGCCTCTCGTCATTCTGTTCCACAAATATTGACTGCTGTGCATTTGAGTGCTTCTTTCTCTTTTAATCAGTGAATTTATAAAACAGTATTATTAAATTTCTACCCTGCCTTTCTCCCTTTGGGGTAGTACTCAAGGTATCTTACAATATCAATTAAACCCCAAAATACAATAAAATAGCAGCAATTAAAACAAAATCATGGGGAAGAATAACATGTTAAGTGAGTTCCGGAAACACTTGTTTCAGTAGCCAGCTCTTCAGGCTCCGGTGGAACACGAGCATGGAAGGAGACAGGCACACACTAGAGGACTGGGAATTCCACAATTTGGAGGCTGCTGCTGAGAAGGCCCTCTCATGCATCAGCGCGAACTGAACCTCCGAGGATAGCAGGATGTGCAGGAGAGCCTTCCTCCCTTCTCATAATGGACAGGTAGATTCATACGGGGGAAGGTGGTCCTTCCCTAAACTATCTTGGCCCTAAACTAGCTTCAAAGGTAATAACCAGCATTAGTGCAGCTGAAACCGTAATGGTGAGATATGATCAAATTGTCTCTCAGAAGTCAAAACCTGAGCAGATGCATTTGGTACTACCAGGTGAAGTTTCTGAAGGGTCTTCATGGGCAACCATATGTAGTGTGTTGCAGTAATCCAATTGTGAGGCAAATAAGGCATGAGTCGCCATGGCCAGCTAGCTCTGCTTGTGACAGAAATGGACGCAGTTGGTGCACCTGCTGAAGCTGGGCAAGAGCTCTCCAGGCATTAGCCTCAACCCTGGACCCCCAGGAGCAAAGCCAACAGAGCCTTATACCTTATATAGAGCCTTATACCAATCCTCTAAGTTAGGTTAGCAAAATTGTCCCCTTATTAGCACATGAGGGCTGAGTGAGTGGCTTGACTAAGGTCACCTAGTAAGTTCAGGGCAGAGGCAAGATTTGAACTGAGTTTTTTTTGTGATTTGTAACCCAGCTTTTAGCTATTGCATTATACCAACTCTAAATTGGGATTCACAGGTCATCATCGGTTGTTTTGATTATTTCAGTAGTGTACATTAATGCTTCAGTTACGCTGATATAGAACAAAAGAAGTCGCAGCATTGTATATAAATTGTATATAGTATAAACAAATGCATTAGCGGAGCACAAAAGAGCAGAAAACTTCCTCAAATGGAAAGACTGAATTCAAAGTATTTTAAATGCATGGCTAATGCCCTTCTCTTGGAAGTATGAGAAACAGATTATGCTGGATGTTTTTTGTACAGGTCCCAGCTTTTTGTGTAGCCTTAATTTCTTAAGGGGTTATATCTTTCATTAAAAACTTTTTTTTGTATTTACATATTTTTTGCTCCCCTTTTTAATGGAAGAATGACATAGAGGGCTTACCTTCTTTTTGCAATATTGGTCTCTCTCAAATACTTATTTTACCATATGCACACTTTTGATGACAACCTTTGCTGGGTGCTTTTTCTTGTCTAAATTCAATGTGTAACTTTTAAAAGCTGTCCTAGAGGCTCTTTGTGCCCAAAAGCTACGGTAAAAACCCCAAACAAACATCTGATGTATTGGCAACTACTTTTAAATTTGATTTGAGCAAAGAGTCAACCGTTGTCTTGTTCCTATATTCTGCTCTTGGTATCTATGGTTAAGTGTCAGTAGTAAGGGTTTTGCAAAGATGGAGGGAGACATTGGAATCCATTGAAAAGTAGAAGATTGTCTGTAGTTCCTTACAGTTTGTTCTGGTGGTCCAGAGAAGCTTGGAACAAATTACAGCCCCCCCCCGTATCCACGGATTCCTCATCCGCGGTTTCAGTTATCCACGGATGAGGAATCCCCCCCGCACCCTCCACAGCCCCCCCCCCAGGCACTTATTTTTAGGAGAAACCTCCGTTTTTTTCTTCAAAAGTCCCAAGTATGTAGCTTCTTTGCAAGCCTGACCAACAAGACTTAGGTGCTAGCTAGAGTCTCAGCAAGGTTGCAGAGACTCTAGCAAGCACCTAAGTCTTTTTGGTCAGGCTTGCAAGGAAGTTTCTCACTCGGCTTTTTGAAGAAAAAAACGGAGGTTGCTGAGACTCTCTAGCACCGATGTCTTGTTGGTGAGGAGGCCTGTAAAGAAGCTTCTCTCACTCAGCTTTTGAAGAAAAAATGGAGGTCTCTCAAGTCAGAGAGTAAAAGTGCCTGGGGGGGTTGTGGAGGGGGGGTCGTGCTGGCCTGCGGGGGGGCTCTGAAAACAGTGGAGGGGGCGTTTGTCCCTTTCCGCGGTTTCAGGTATCCACGGTGGGGGCTGGAACATATCCCTGCGGATATGGCGGCCCCCCTGTAGTGGTATTTGGATGTACTATATGTTCTTTCTTTGAATAATTGTAATGACTGTTTCGTGTAATTACTCTGTGGTACTCCTTGCCACAGGATGTGGTGATGGCACCTGGCCTGGATGCCTTTAAAAGGGGATTGGACAGATTTTTGGAGGAGAAGCCCATGAGCCAAAGCCTTCAGCAGAAATCTGAAATTTAATTTAAAAGCAAGTTTCCAGTTCTCATGATTGCAAAGAAAAGTCTAAGATAGCATTGACACAATTGGTATGCAGTTACTCCTCATGGAGTAGGAGATTAATGATAGTTAATAATCTAACAACAATTTTTTAAAAATTGTTCAGAGATTGAGTCCCATACCCCCATCATTTTGTTCCCATTCCCCCAAGGGGTATGGATACCCCCGGTTAAGAATCCTTGCCCTAGGTGTGGCCTTGGACAAGGCCCTCATTCTCAGCCTCAGCTCCCAAGCTGCAATATGGAGATAATTCCACTTGCCTTACAGGGCGATTATAAGGACTACACAAAGATAATACACGTGAAGCACTTAGCATTCTCAGAAAGCACTACACAAATGTTAAAGTGTTATTACATTCTATCTACTAATAGTGCATGGTTTAGATAGCTTTGACCACTAGGCTAATATTGTAATAACTGTGTATAGATAACTTGGGCCATTAACATTAACTGATGGAATATGTACTTTTATATGTATGTGTAGTGCATGTTGACTCTTGTGGACAGCTATGTTGACCAGACCTGGGATGTGGACTGGCTCGTACACAACTGACCTGCCTCATTTTGGTCAAGGGCAAGAGTACTCTTTGTGCTTCTGAATGTCAGCTTGACTTTCAAGCTGCTTTGTGTACATTGCTGGAAGCACTGAATAGTACACCATGTTCTTTAATGTGTATTGGTGGCTTTTTTTTTTTGCTTTCTGGGACTTCTTGAAATAGAACATGTGTATTGCAATCAGTTCATGTGACCAGATCACTAGAAGGTAGTTTGAGTTCAAGATTTACCTCCCCAAATATTTTTCCATGAACGAATATTTTATAGCTATGCAGTCAAGTGTTCTAGCTGATGAAGGCTTCCTTGTGGATTACTAAAACCTGTTTTTTTTTTAAGCTGTGGATCTAAAACATACTTCAAGCACAGTTAAAAGAGACTTTAAAGTATAGGCATTTATGTACTTATTTGTCCATCAGCACTTAATATACAGTATTAAAATAGGCACAAGAAGCTTGCCGTCTAGATCAGGGGTTCTCAACTGGTGGTACGCGTACCACCAGTAGTACTTTGGAGTTCCCCTGGTGGTACTTGGACTGCTGGAACCCCTCAACACCGCTGGGACCCCCCAAAACAGTGGTGCCATGTTTTCACTCCAGAGAAGCTCCTTCCTTTTGGCTCCTGCCTTTGGAGTAAAGAAAACAGTCCACCTGCCCCCCCCCCCCGAGCCTCTTACCAGCCTTGTGTGTGGTGCCTGTGCCAAAAACCGTTCCAAAAACGCAGAAGTGGTGATGACATCACCGCTTACTTCCGGTAGTACTTTGCACGGCGGCAGCCATGTAGGTGGTACGCTGTGCTGAGTATATTGAGAACCCATGGTCTAGATCGGGGGGGGACCTATTTGCGGTGGGGGGCCATTTCCCCATTGGGAAAATTGGCTGCGGGCCGGCCAATAGGCCGGCCAAATTTTTTGCCCCCCCACTGCAAATTTGACACCCCCCCGCAAATCTACCCTTCTAACCCACTCACCCACGGACCACTCTCCCTCCCACTCACCCACGGACCACTCTCCCTCCCACCCACCCACGGAGGCTTACCTGAGGCTCCGGGGGGGGGCGGCAACTGCCACCGCCGCCTTCCCGCATCAGCTCCAGTTTAAATTGGCCTTTCTGCAACTGCGCAGATCGCCGTTGAGGCCGAGAGGGCAATCACGCGTCACCTCGGCACCTTCTCCTTCTGAAAGCGGCCTTTCTGCAGCTGCGCAGATCACCGTTGAGGCCGAGAGATTGCCCTCTCGGCCTCAACGGCGATCTGCGCAGCTGCAGAAAGGCCAATTTTAAAGTAACTAGGCGGGCGGTGGAGCCTCCGGTCCCGCAGGGGCCGGACCGGATCGACCCGCGGGCCGGAGGTTCCCCACCCCTGGTCTAGATCCTGTGTTCGGCTCTGTTCAGTTCAGACTTCCGTGACTGTGAATGGTACTGTCCTTACTGCTTTTTCAGTTGGAAGAAGAATAGAATTACTAAAATAAGCCCTAAAGTAGGACCATGTTACTGAAATTCATACTTCTGAAAGATATACTGGAGCATTTTATCAGGGCCTGATGGCCTCTTGATAAGACAGTAAATGTGAGCTGGTAGGAGTATATTTAATAGAACAAATGATGACTAAAATTTCCTTGGAATGCCAGTGAAACAGTTGCATGTATTGTATTATACATAGCAGTTCAGGATATCAGCAGCTTTTTTTGCATCGTCGCTGCTGCAACCCAGATAATTTTGCTGCTCAAAGTGCTAACTTGGACAAGGGTTTAAATCCTCTGAATACATGCTCGTTCATTGCAAACTGCCTTATTTTTGTGTCTCAAGATCACACACATTTCTATAAACACTTTCAATCTGGAGGCGGAAAGGTTGAAAGTCTAGGAAGCCAGCTAGATGGCATTACCTGGCTCATTTAGGTAGTTTCTTTGTCTGTCTGTCTGTCTGTCTGTCTGTCTGTCTGTCTGTCTGTCTGTCTGTCTGTCTGTCTGTCTGTCTGTCTGTCTGTCTGTCTGTCTGTCTGTCTGTCTGTTTCTTCTGGTCATCCAACCAGAAGAGTCTTGAGATTCGAAAGCTTGTTCCTTACATTTTAAACCTTACTACTTTGTACTTTTATTGTAAGGCCAACACAACATTTGTATAGTAATTAGCTATTATACCGTGTAATTTCTTACCTGTAAATAGATTTTTCAAGGGTATAGAAAGCAAGGCAAAGTCAAAGGGAGCAGGCAATGTAAATTAGACATTCATGTTACTTTGAATTGGGCTTTATTGAATATTGCTGTTGCAAGGAAGAAAAAGTGTGCATACATTTTTAGTTTTCAATGCTTTATCCCAGTGTTCCCAAACTTTTTAGCGCCGGGACCCACTTTTTAAAACACTCTATTGGAACACATCTAGCTTTACAAGAGTAAAAAAAAAGATCTAGAAAGAAATGCTGTAGTGTTTTTATTTATTTGTTCACTAGTAAGACTATCACAGGCCTGCACACATTTTGGTGTCAAAAGGTTAGACCTATTCCTTGGTATATTTGGGGCACTGATTCAAAAAATGGCATCTGTTTTGCCCTATCATGCCTAGCTTTGGTGGTATGGCATTGCCACCTTATGAGAATCTAGCTGCTTCCTCATGAGGAAGCAGAAGACACCATGTCTTCCTCACGAGAAAGCTGCTTGTCTCTCATTATAAGGTGGCGATGCCATACCCCCAAAATTAGATGTGATAGGGCAAAACTGATACCATATTTGGAATCAGCTCCCCAAATTCATATAAAACCATCAATTTTAAAAAGTTTTTTGACCCTCAAATTTGCAGGCCTGTGTGTGTGTGTGTGTGTGTGTGTGTGTGAAGGGTGCACTTGTTTCTGATTAGGGGACCCTGGAGTAAAGCCCTGTATTGTGCCCCATGGTGCAGAAGAAGCAGGAGCTAGTACAAAAAATGTCACTCCTTTGTGTGTGGGGAGAGGCCTAGGATTAATCATGAGAATGCATGTCATTGTGAAGATACTTTTCAGTTGTGCAAACTTGCCCTCTCTAGACACTTGATGTATTCTGGTGCTTGATGGTGGGCCACTGGAATATGTGTGTGTGTCCCCCCCGTACCTCAATGTGGGGCTTAAAACAGACAAGGTGTCTTTTTCTTTCTTTTGAAGTTCAGATATGGGTGTAAGGGTGAGAAAGAATGTTTGGGCTTAGAGCTTTGCTGGAAAAGTTGCAAAGAGATTGCAGATGTGATTTAGAGAAATCTAAACTTTGATTTTTGCATAGGACCTAGAAAAATTATATATTGTGAGCCCTTTTGGGACAGACCGCCATTTAATCATTTGATTTTGTCTATAAACCGCTTTGTGAACTTTTTGTTGAAAAGCGGTATATAAATACTGTTTAAAATAATAATAATAATAATAATATTAATATTTAAAAATTTATTTTAAATATCCCATCCCTCCCCCATTATAAAACAAAGAAGCCAGAGAGCAATTCTTTTTCTACAGGTAGTATCCTGTTCCAGTTGTGGGGAGGTCGTGAGATAATATATGGATGTGACAATGTAAAAGGAACAAAGGAGGCAGGTAGGCAGGCAGAGTTTTTGCTGACAGTTTTTGAGCAATACAGGAGGGTTGATCTGAAACAGGCAGACGGGGATATCAAAGGGAAGCTGAAACGGATTGGACTAAGAGCTTGGGAACCTTGGAGTACAGGTCTGCTTTCTGGGGAACTGAGGCAACCTGATGTTGCTTGTGTAAGCAGTGCTTTGTTACTTACCTCCATCAGAAAAAGTTTCATTTTACCAACCGCTCAAGCCTCGGTTTTTATCCTTTTTACTATGGTGGGGCCTTCTGGAGTGTGTGTTGAGCTCCTTGTTCATTGGATCGGGACCATTCTGGTGGTGTGGCTTTCCCGTTGGTCTGCCCTTTGAAATTGACTGAGGCATGCTCTCCTACTCATGTGTAAACACATACATGCTGCTCAGTTTCGGTTTCCATATGACTCAATACATTTTCCTTGCTTTGTGGGGGGGGGGGTCATGACCCACCAAGAATCAAGTTGTGACCACAGTTTGAGAACAGCTGCTTTATCCTATTCCTTCTTATATACATACTGAACCTCTTTCTCTCTCCACCCCTCCCCAGTTTTGCTACACATCTTGAAGGCAGGAATAGGTTTAGGCCAGGTGAGAAAAATTAGTAGCAGATTTCAGTACCAGCATGGACCCAGCTGTAAAACAGAACTTTAAAGTGGCTGTATTTTTTTCTAAATGGGCTTGTAGGAATCAAAAGGTTATGAGGGGAGAAGATAACCAACGTGTTACAGCATATGAATCTTCATTTAGGGTATTGTTAATGAAATGGACAGATTTGGCCCAAATCGTTTAGCCAAAGTTCTATTGGTCTCTGTGTGTTTAATTACAGTAGTTGATTATTGATCTTTATGTATTGCTGTTACTAAAAATGGAAGAGGTTTTAAGTCCAGCTTTGGAACAATTACAGTGTTCAGATTTTTAAAGCTTTCACTTTACTTGAGTCCAGATTTTTCACATTTGAATGTCAGGATTTCATCTAAGAAGACTGTGTAAAATATGTATGGTCAGTCTGACTGAACAAGTTGCCCATCCTTTGGTACGTGAAAGACAAACAATTGCTTTTGTTAGTGAGCTGGAGTGAGAAATCATGGGCTAAGCTACCTTGTATCTCAGTTTCATTATTTGTAGACCAAGCTGTTCATGTGACTTCATTGCTATAAAAGTGAACGTTGCCATTCATGATAACCTTCTTTGGAGGAGTTAATGGCTTTTTGTTATTTCCTCATTGCTGCTTCTGTATTTTAGGGAGTCAAGCCAGGCAGCTTTGATAAAGTGGCAATTCCTGAAGTAAAGGAAATCATTGAGGGATGCATCCGTCAAAACAAAGATGAAAGGTAAGCATTCAGTCTACTTGTGCTGTGAAATTGTGCATGATTGAGTCATGGAGCTGTTTTGATTGAGAGATCCCATGCTACAGTACATACTACAGAGTACCTGTAGGACTTGATTTTCAATTATCCAGTACATGAAAAGCTGTATATGTATTGTTGAAAAGCAGTATACTGTATAAGTATTCTTAATAATAAATGACTAGACTGGTTCTGTTTTGTCAAAAACATAATCTCAGAAGGCCCAGTACATGTAATCCCATCAGGACATTTCAAGCTAGAAGAAAGATGTTCTTGTTTTTACTTAACCACTCAGAGTTCAAGTCGAGCATCCCTCCCAAAAACACCTTACTAGTTTCAGTACAGTTGGGATTCCATGGGTCTGTTCTGAGTTGGTTCACTTAGTAAAAGGACACAGCCCTCTCATTTCTTTGTGCATGTAAAGAAATTGACTTGGCAGGGGGCAGAGCTTTAGAACATGTTGGCGGTGTTGGTGTTGTGTTTAAAGTCAAAACATCAACACTTAAAAACTCAGACTAAAATGAGAAGCCTTGCAAAATAAAAAGTCTTAACCACCTATTTAAAAACAGTTAGTGTAGGGATCTGGTGCTCATTCTCTCTGTCAGGGAGAGAATTTCAGGGTTGCAGGAAGCCAGTCATGCCCCTGGTTTCCACCAGTTGAACTCAGTGGTGAGAACAGGGCTTGTGAAGCTGATTATAAAGCGCAGAGTAGACTTGTGTGAAGACGGTCTTTACAGTAACTTGGACACAGACTGCGCAGGGCTTTGAACCAGCACATTGAATTAGGTTCACAAATGAACCAGTGCAGCTGATTCAAAACTGGTGTTACTCTGTCATAATGCAGAGTTCCTATCAGCAAGTGAGAGGTTGCATTCTGCACCAGTTGGAGTTTCTGAGCTATTTTCAGAACTGCCTCCCATAGAGCACATTGCTGTAGTAAAGTCTGAATATGGTCAATGCACATGTGCCCAGTGGAGTGAAGTCTGCCTTCTTTAAGTAGGGCCACAGCTGGCGTACCAGCTGAACCCGATAAAAAGCACTCCTTGCAACCTGTGGCATTTGAGCATCTAGAATTATTGCTAGATCAAGAAGTACTGCCAACTTGATCCTCAAAGAGCAGTGCAACCCAATCTAAAATGAATTGCACACCTTCTCCCAAGTTAGTAGACTTCCAGCCCAGACCCTTCTCTTAATCTGTGTGGATTAAGTTTCAATTTGTTTGTCCTTATCCAGACCAGAACTGCCTCAGAACATGAGTTCAGGGCTTCCACTGTGTCTCTGAGATCAGTTGGCGAAAATGAGAGGTAGAACTGAGTGTTTTCTACACATTAACAGCTTAGTCCAAGCCTCCAGATGACCTCTTCCAGCAGTTTTATGGAGATGTTAAATAGCATCAGAGATCTTCCTTGGGTTGATACTGACTGCTCAGACTTTATCAGTGTATATATTAAATTGCGAAGTCATTTTGGAAATAGATATGTATTCTCACATATCCAGAGATGCTTTCAATCTTTAGTAGTCCATATAAGTGAAAAATGTTTGTTCCCTTTTATTTGAAGGAAAAAAATTAAAGTAGCATGGAGATTTTCATTTTCTACCGGCCTGCTGCCGTGCTTTTGTTCTTAAATGTTTGCTTTGATAAGGTCCCAAGTGCGGAAGGAAACGTAAGCGGAAGATTTAAAGATACTGCTTGTCTGTGCTGGATAGTCCTTAAGAACGTATACTCTGTTAAGCTTTTGACAGTGTGTGCAGTTGAAAAAGGAATTTCTTTTGACAAGTTTTGTGGATATATCTGTAAGATTTTTAATTCTTCAATTTCAAAAATATACATGGCTGAAAAACCCATAAACTGTACTTCTTTACGAAAAAAATAAGTCTTAAATAGAATATTTATTTATTTATTTATTTATTTTATTTAAAGAATTTGTATCCCGCCTTTCTCCCGGCAAGGGCACTCAAGGCGGCTTATAACATTAAAATAACATACATTAAAATAATTAACAAATAATTAAAAATTAAAATATGGGTAATAAGGTTGTGAACTGTGCTGTTAGGTGGAACCTAAAAGGGCTTTTTCTGTTTGTCCTGTTCCTCATTTATGCGTGTGTGTTTTTGTTGTGTCCAGGTATGCTATCAAGGACCTTTTGAATCATGCATTCTTCCAGGAAGAGACTGGTGTGCGGGTGGAGCTAGCAGAAGAAGATGATGGAGAGAAAATTGCTATCAAGCTCTGGTTACGAATTGAAGACATTAAAAAACTTAAGGGCAAATACAAGGACAATGAAGCGATAGAATTTTCGTTTGACTTGGAAAGAGATGTCCCAGAGGATGTAGCACAGGAAATGGTGGGTAATGTGGAGATTGTGTCTTGAATGACTCTTAGGCTTAGGTACAACTCGGCCTATTTGCACTTTGGTTGCAGACACTAAATTGAACCCTTGAAAAGAAGCTGTGCTGTAGAGACCTGCAGGGATAGCTTGTGGCTTTTGACTTTTGCTTTTTCCCCTAAAAGGTGCTCCTGCGTGCTGTGTGTTAAGATGCTCTTGAAATACTGCAATTTCAAAAGCGGTTTGCAGGGCTGCTGTCTAGATTTAGAAGGAAGAAGTCCAGAAGCAAAGTTGTGTGTATACATGAGACTTCGGAATATCTGCCTAAGAGTTGATGGTGGGTTTTTTAGGCAAACTTTAGCTTACTGTTCAGGATTTAATACTTTTAGCAAGATGATGCCTGCAACAAAATAGTGCAGTATATAACCTCTTAAAATGAGTGGTGTTTTTATTATTAGGACACACAGGACGGAACAGGTGTGTTCTTTGTATGTGTGTTCTCATTTTATCCTTCACTGTTCTCTGTAATCTGACCCTTGCTCCTGTTTTCTATCTTTTCCCATTTTTTCTTTTCTAACTTTCCTCCATTTCTTGTATTGTCTTCCTTTCGTTTAAGCCTTTACCTTGCTTTCAATCGCTCCCCTTTTCTCTGCCTTTAATCTATTCTTAATGTGCTTGCTAGTTTCAATCTTTCCTCTTTTCTGTGTATTTACCTTTCCATTCTTCCCTCACTCCTCTTTCAGTGTCCATCTGTCTGTCGCTCTCGCTCTCGCACACATTTTTTCTGTGGATTCTTTTTGTTTTCTGTTAATCTGTGTCTTGCCAGTAACAGTAGGCTTTTGTAGTGGCCATTTGGGTAAAGACAGCCGGGGCTCCATTCACTTCTTTTTCCTCCTGCTTATGACTTTAGGGGGAATTGGAATGGAAGAAGGGAAGAGGGTTGTTTGCTGTACCTTGTTGTCTACTGTGAGAATTGTAATGCCTTTTGGAATGGAGACTCATTTCCTTCAATTCTTGTTTTCTGGAGGCCGTAAATGGAATCTTCTCAGTAACGGAAGGGAGTGAGTCACGCATGTGCAGTCATTTGGATTGTGTGTTTGGGTTTTTTTGCTTCCTTAGAATTTGTTTAAGGCAACTGCAAATCTCTGAAAACTGATCTATTTAGGTATCTCTCTGTTGTCTGTGAGCCATTCCATAATTGGCTCCATTTATTCAGAGGTAAAGATGGGATATAAATCATTTAAATAAAATAAATGCATGTCTAATTTACAAAAAAAAAAAGATTCATAGATTTTAATTTGTTCAGTCATTAAACATGTTGAAATGTAATGACAGATGAAGTTCAATTTCAATCACTGGGAGTAGAGGCCCACATCTCTGGAAATTTGTTGATGGTTTTATTTTCTGTAAAGCATGTGCTTGCTCTTTTCATCATAAATGAGATGTACCGTTTTCCACAATGAGCCCTGAGCTCACTTTGAAGCTCAGGAACTCTTAAAAAAATAATAAAAAATCTAGAGAGCTATGTGCCATAATTAGCAGAAAGATAGCTGCTAAACCCACTTTGTGAATTACTCCTATTGAAAAGCGGTATACAGCCGACTGTATACAACACCTTGGTATACAACATCAAGGTATACAACACCTTGCTATCCGCAGGGAAACCATTCCGAACCCCTACACGGATAGCGAGGATCCGCAGATTCACGGGTTCACGTGTAAAACGCTAAAAAAAAAAGTGAACTGCGGCTTTCTTTTTAAAAGCAAACCGTGGTGTTTCCAAGCCTCTGCAGGGCTTCAGCAAGCTTAATGACCCACTTCCAAGTCATGCTAAGGCTCTTCTCCCCTCCCAGCCTTGTCCCAGGATGTATTCTGGGACAAGGCTGTGAGAGGGGAAGAGCCTTCGCGTGACCTGGAAGTGTGTCATTAAGCTTCCAGAAGCCCTGTGGAGGCTTGGAGAAACTGCGGTTTGCTTTTAAAAGGTAAGAAAACCGTGGGTTTTTAACCCTTTCCCCCTATTTTTAACGTTTTACACATGGACTCCTGCGGGTCCGGGACCTGAGATGACAAATCCGCAGGTCCTGAATCCGCGGCTGGAAAGGGTCTGCTATATAAATATACATAATGATATTAATAATGATGATAAGCCAAATGTTTTGGAAAATTAAAAAATTTAAGGAATTTCCATGCCCATATTCTCTCTTGTGTGTAAGATGATCCAGTAATGGCTCTGGCTACGTTGATTTCACCTGCTAGTGATCAGCTTACCTAGTGTATTTCTTTATTCTTCCTCACATGTTTTGGGCTGCTCTTGCTTCTCCCCCTTCCCCATCAACCTGAGTGTAAGGTCCTATAATGTTCAAAATACACTTATTTGGTAACTTAGAATGTATTTAGCAGCCCCAAGAAAACTCGTGGTGATAAACTAATTCATTAAAATTTTAAAATTTCTAATATATGCTGTATTGAAAATTTAGTCTTCAAAAGCATATTACTAAACAAAAGCATTATAAAACTTAAGAATTACCGGTAAGTACAAAGCCTGAACCTGTTATCACATGGTATTAACTTGCCTGGAGGATAAGAGAGTGAATAGTTCTAACCAAATTATACTTGACAGGTTGACGGACCTTTTGGCCCAAGGACCATATTGCGGTATGGAAATTGTATGAAGGACCCTAATGCTTTTTAATTAAATTATTAAAATACTTATATCCCACCTCTTCACTCCTGAAAAGATGTTAAAAGGGGCTATCAATCTACACAAAACTAATAAAACAATTATAATAAAAATCAATCAATAGAAATAAAATATAACAATAAAAATTCAAATTGACAGTAGCGCAGCAGCAGAAAAACACCACGATCTCTTCTTAGACAGATTTACCATCTTAACCAGTACAATAATGAAAGCAAAGGTATTTCCTTTTAATGTAAACAATGCAGTGGTCACCTGTCTTTACAATGTCATCGAAGTTGTGCATCTGATGTTGACTAGTCCAGAAAAACTTGTGCTACAATAAATTTGCCCATCTTGGGGTGCCACAAGAGTTTATCCGTTTTACAAAAAACATTTCTGTTAAGTCTTAAAATTAATCATTCTCTCCAGTTTTCACCTTTTGGCAATCAGTGATCCAGTTCCTCCCCCTTCTCCTGATTTCAGTAAATCTTGCATGCTTTTTTAAACACGCACGCACGCACGCCAGCATAACCCCTTTCTCAAGAGGCAATCGCTCTAATTTTGGAGGAGAGTGAAATGAGAGTTGGAATGGCAGCTGAATAGAAAAGTAAGAGCTGAGACCGATGAGCCCAGTCAATGTGGTGCCTTGCATGGCAAAGGGAATAATGAGAGAGGAGAATGCTGAGGTGGCTGAGCTTAGGCAAGATGAGCTGAAACCGCTCCCTACTTGGTCAGCATGAGAGAGGCAAGAACTAAAGTGTCTCATGCCTGCAGCGGATGAAGGTCTGCATGCTGTTGCTGCTGCTCAGCTTGCTTACAGCACAGGAGTACAGCTGCTGACAGCTCTCATGGTGTAGGTGAGTGCTCTGAACAGTGGGATGGAATAGAACAATGGCAGGTTGGAGGGGGCTGGAGACCCAGATCAGAAGCAACTTGCTACAAGTTTGGAAGGCCAGATTGGATACTCTCATAGGTAATGCCATCAGTGGTGGCACCTGGCCTGGATGCCTTTAAAAGGGGATTGAACAGATTTATGGAGGAAAAGTCCATCGCAGCTTACAAGCCATGATGGGGATAAGCAACCTCCTGGTTGTAGGAGTAGGTTTTCTTTGTGCCAGGTGCAAGGGAGTGGCGACAGGATACAAGTATCTTGTTGTCTTGTGCTCCCTGAGGCATCTGGTGGGGCCACTGTGTGATACAGGAAGCTGGACTAGATGGGCCTTTGGCCTGATCCAGTAGGGCTCTTCTTATGTTCTTAGGTAGGATCTGGCCTGTGCATCATACTCTGCCCATATCTGATCTAGGTGGTAGTACCTAAAAAAAGTACAGGTATCCAGAGGTTTGATATTTCTCAAAGAAGAAATGTTCTGCACCTTCAATATGCTGTCTACCAGCTGCAGCATTGGGTGAAAGATCTGTCTTCAGCACTTGACCCAGCTTTACCCAACACGTCTCACTTGTTCAGTTAGAAAAACTGGTTGGTCCATTGAGTCTCGGGAATATCGTATGAATATTAGGTAATATTTTGCACAGAAATGTCAGTAACACAAGCTGCAGAACAGACCCAGAGGGAAAATGATAGAACATCACTAGTTTTCACCTACATCTTCCAGCTGAAACCATTCAGGTATATTGTCAGTATCCTACAGCCTATCCTGGACAATGGGCCTCCTCTCCGCCAGGCTTTGGGTGGTAGGCTTGTCTTTGCTTACAGACATTTCCTTAATCTTAAAAGGTTATTCACCACCGAAAAAGACACAAACACAAGGACCAAACCCTGGTACAAACTTAGATACCAACTCTGTACCCATTCCTACTTGGGCAGTACCTTACAGGACAAAGTAATGTCAGCTACACTACCAAGGACTCATTCACTCGCTCATCCCTCAGTGTGGTATGTAATATCTGTCAGTAGTGTCCTCCTGCTGCCCACAGAGCATAAACAGGTCGGTCTCTGTCCCAAAGAACAAATGGACACATCTGATGTGGCAATATTTAGAAACCAGATCATTGTAACATGTGGACACTCTGCTGCAGATCTTAAGATGATGACAATTTTACAACCAAAAAAAATTGACTAGACAGAATAAGAACATAAGAAGAGCCCTGCTGGATCAGGCCAAAAGCCCATCTAGTCCAGCTTCCTGTGTCACACAGTGGCCCCACCAGATGCCTCAGGGAGCACACAAGACAACAAGATACCTGTGTCCAGTCGCCACTCCCTTGCACCTGGCACAGAGAAAACCCACTTCTAAAACCAAAACCAGAATCATCCAAGTTAAGTTTATAATGAGGCTTGGCATCATCTTAACAGGCCTTGAATATTAAAAACAAACAAACAAAAACAAATTAACATTGCTATGAAGTTTTTGTCACCAGTTGTTGAATACTCACTATGCTTAACTTGAATATTTTTAAGCTTGTCACAAGAGTGGGCCATTTTATTTTCCTACCAATGAATACTTCAGGTTCCAGTTGGTAGCTGTTGCTTCTAACGTACACATGGGGTATTTCTGCTTTCACTTACCTGAACTATGGCTCACAGTTACCTTCCACGATACACTTTTTCTTCACACTAAATCATTGTATACTTTGGAAACTACTTTATCTGCAGAACTTTGATATGCTGAAATCTAATCACATGATTAAACATGTTTGCATGTTTTAGGACAGACATTTCTTAAACTTCTAGAACATGCTAATCAAACCCTCAACTTTTAAAATAGATTTGAAATGAAAATTTTGTTCAAAAATGTTTTGCTCTAAAAAGAGTATATCCTTTTTCTGGCAGGTTAATTGTATTAGTGGGTTCTGAGAACATGGTAATAGGTCCAAAAACCTCTTATTAGCACCTTCTATCTAGAAATTTTGGACATCAGCATTTTTAGTTGGTGGTCAATTTGTTTTTTTTTTTTTTTAAGATTTTAAACTTCAAAATGCAGCTTACTAAACAGATTCCATTTCAACCTACCTAAATCCTTTAGAACAGTGGTTTGCCTAGTTTTTCTCAAAAGTGCCTTGTGAACTTATCTAACCACATTTGAGCAATTGTCCTAATCTACAAACACCTTGTTGTATAAACATTGACAAATGTGTGTTCGCTTTTCAGGTTGAGTCTGGGTATGTCTGTGAAGGAGATCACAAGACAATGGCGAAAGCCATAAAGGATAGAGTGTCCTTGATCAAGCGGAAGAGGGAGCAGCGGCAGCTGGTGAGAGAAGAGCAAGAGAAAAGGAAGCAAGAAGAGGTCAGCCGGCAGCAGCAGATAGAGCAGCAGTTGCAAGCAGGTGTGACCCAGCAAGGAACAAAACAGGCCACAACGGCCACTGGCACCACTGTCATCCCAACTAGTTCAACTTCAGTTTCTACACAAGTAGAGCCTGAGGAGCCAGAGGCTGATCAACACCAACAATTGCAGTACCAGCAACCCAACATTTCAGTCTTGTGTAAGTAACACATGCACATGTAGGTTTGAGTCATTTAAAGAAGAAAACACCAACAACTCTCCCAGTGTTTGGATATATTGGGATGCATCTGGTTTTATCTGAGTGGAAATAAGGTGTTTTTTTTTTTCTTCGTGTGTGCACTAATGTGTGATCTTAAAGTAAGGTGCTTTTATCTTTGGGGTTATTTACTTATCGCATGGTACATTCACATCGCATTCCAATACACACATTAAAACGCAATAAATACCGTATTGGTCTGAGTATAAGACTCACCTTTTTCTCCTAATTTAAGTTTTTAAACTAGGAGTGCGTCTTATAATCAGGCTGTTGCAATAATGCCAGTGATTTAATTAAAAATTTTTAATAGCACCAAACTTTAAGGGTGCGTCTTATAATCAGGTGCGTCTTATACTCGGGACAATACGGTATATGTTATAAAATACTCAATATAGATAGGAAGTTACAAGCATATATCTAAGTTGCAAATATAAATTTTTGCTTTGGTTGTCACACCCAGGAAACCAGCAAATCTCCATTATAGTCTTGATTTTGGCATTCCATCACTATATGTTGGATAGTTTGTTTTTCAACCCTACCATCACAGGTTGGTGATGGTATTTTGCCCCTTTTGTAAAAAAGCATCTGCATTTCTACCATGCCCCATGCAATCTTTGGGGTTGATTTGAGCTCTATGTTGCTGTAGGAAAGCAAGGTTCTTTAAAAGTCTTGCTTTTAGGTTTGCCCTGTGCTGGAGGATGTTATAGCCTGCCCTAGTATATGTGTCCTCCCCAAATGGAGTAGTTTTGTCTTTACGGTGGGGAAAATAATGTTGTGATGCTTTAGCTATGACTGCTTATATTCGTTGTAGTATGTAGCTTGGAGTTGGGACTCTGGTACTGTTTGATTTAAGACTTTCTTTACTTAAAAAAGAGAGTTTGAGTCATTTTGGCTTGGAATAAAATCAGTGTATAGGCAAGATATTGGAAATAAAAGGAGTTATGGATGGAACTTAATGTAGGAAGTAGAACCTCTGAGACTCCTAGTTTCTGCTTCTGTTGTCTTCCTGATGTGCATTTTCCTTGCCACTAGTCCTTGTAATAATACAGGTTGAGAATCCCTTATCTAGACTGCTTGGGATGGGAAGTCGTCTGGATTTTGGAATATTTGCATAAATATAATGAGATACCTCTTGGATGGGACCCAAGTCTAAACACAAAATTCATTTGTCTCATATACACCTTATAAACATAGCCTGAAGGTAATTTTATGCAATATTTTTAATTTTATACCCCAGCATGTCTTGTGCTATGACAGCTAGGTGCTGGGATTTTTTTTTAAATGTCACAGCACCAAAAATGTCTGGATTTCACATCCAGAGGTATGCATAAGGGGTAATCAACCTGTATTATAAACGAGCACAGATTCTGGGGTTTGCTAGTGTAGGATTTGGGGAGGGGGGGTCTCATAGCAGTTAAAGCATTATAACTAGGCTTACCATATCCAAAGGGGGACAGGGTGCCTACACCTTTAACCATTGTAAAAAGAGGGAATTTGGGCAGGTGCAGCTCATAATGGAAGGGTGCAACAAGCTGCACCTGCCAAAATTCCCTCTTTTTACAATGGTTAAAGGTGTAGGCACCCTGTCCCCCTTTGGATATAGTAAGCCTAATTATAACCTATTTGCCTTGTGTGGAAACTCAAGTAATTTCTAAGCTGTTTGGAAGTTGATAGCATGAGATCATGAGGTTGTGATGCAGTCTAAAACTCAGTCTTTTGTGATCTTCACAGCCGATGGCACAGTTGACAGTGGTCAAGGATCATCAGTCTTTACTGAATCATGTGTGAGTAGCCAACAGACTGCTTCCTATGGTTCCCAGCATGAACAATCTATCCCAACAGTTCCAGCTCCTGGATATGCAGTTCCTGTTGGCCAATCACAGTCACAGCAGCCTGGAGG
Source organism: Plestiodon gilberti rubricaudatus (assembly GCA_026170595.1). Lineage (NCBI taxonomy): Eukaryota > Metazoa > Chordata > Lepidosauria > Squamata > Scincidae > Plestiodon > Plestiodon gilberti. The sequence continues at coordinate 117,995,774 of JANXHW010000005.1, forward strand.
ATATCAGACGTCTCCAGCGGTGAGCACAAAGCTGAAATTGAAGAGCACATACTGCATAGATCTCTGCTTTGTATTCTTAAATTTGTGCAGACAATGTAGTCTGAGGTTTGGATGCAAGGGCAGATATAATTACTGAATATATGTATAGAAAATGGCTATATTCAAAATATGTTCACAATCCAAACCTATTGTGTGCCTATGTGCATCAGGAAGTGAATGCACATGCATGTAGCTTGTCTCTAATCCTTTAAAACATGGCTTTGGAGGTTCGGGAACATGAATGTGACCAATGTCACACACCTTTTTCTCTTGTATTTTTTAAAAATTGCTTAGCTTTTGTAAAATTGCATTTTGATTATAGATACATGAGTTAACTATGCTGTAAGCTATTTTGGGCTGGAAAAGTAGGATAAACATCTTAAGGATGTAAAATATTTCTGGCCAGGTTCTGACATCTTACTAAACCCATGGCTTTGAGTGACAACAGTGAGTTGCTTGTGTGTCCTTTTTGTGTGCACAGGGAGGAAGCTTTTTTTTTACTTCTGTTGATAGTTTAGAAGAAGCAGATATTTGTTACGTGATGTCCATAGCTGGCAAATCCCAAATTGTTCTAACAAGCCTTGCATCCTGGCTTGTTTGCAAACTGTGGTTAGAATAAGCTGGGATTTGCTAGGCTTGAAGACCACAAATTCCTGCTTGTTCTAAACCACCAGTGTTAAGTAGTAAACTTCCTCCCTACTTTGTGCAAGAAGTGCATGAGCTTGAGACTTGCAAACGTTGCACTGTACTCATGGTTTAGTGTGTCATCTGAACCTCTGTTCAGATACCTCTTGGAGCACTCTAGCTGAGAGGTGTATCTCTCATGAATTTGTGAAGGCAGTTGATTTTTGGTGAGAGTGTGCAACAAGTACTGGCAGCAACATTCCATCCATTTCATATTGCCTATATAGGCACAAGGAATGTCATCTGATCTGGCTTTAAACATTGTTGAGCTATAGGTGCAACGAGAGCTGCGAGGTAATTTCTAACTGAAAATTCATGATGAGGCTTTAGGAAGTTGTTGAGCGTTAGAATGTGTGTTGTATACTGTTTTAATTACAGCTAGAGAAGGTAAGGATTCTTAACCATTATAGAATGCTGCATGTGAACACTGCAGTTCTAAATGACCCCACTTTTATGTTCCCATTTATTTATAGCTTGCATTTAATTGCTCATGGGCACAAATACCTTTCCACTTCATGTGTTCATTTGTGTTATCCTTTATTTCGGTATCCTTTTCTAGTATGTTTTTGGAGCTGACTTTGAGAGTTTTCTAGAAAACTTCTTTTAGTTAATCTTTTTACTAAACTTGTTCCTCATGGAATCTGGACAGGCCAAAATGTACTTGATCCTTGAATAACATTCCATATCTAGAGGATGCATATTTTTGGTTTGGTAATCTTGAAGTTATTATTGTGGCTCTATATTGCTGTAAGTCACACTGGCAAAAGTTTATTGGAGGAAGAATCTTGCCCATTTTTAAAAACACCTTTCTATTCTGTTCAAATGCACTTATGAAGTCTTGTGCCCCATTAAACCCATGATCAAACAAGGCATTTTAGATTGTTTTCAATAATTTGGCTTACTTTAATTTAGTTACTATGTTTTAGTTCAAGGGCATGGCTTGGATCAATAACCCCATTAAGCAATCTTCACATGCCTTGCTTCAAGGTTGAATAATCATGGAAAACCTTTGGGGAATCTGCTAATAGTTCTGAGCTGGCCAGGTTTTATAACAAAAATCAAAGACTTCCAGAAAAACTTGCATCCAAGCTCTTCTGGAAATCTCAATTTTGATTGCAGTCTCGGGGAGGGAGGGAGAAGACTTGGGGAAGCAGGCAGATCTTTTTCCAAGAAGATCTAGGGCAGCGGTGGGGAACCTCTGGCCCCAGGGCCGGATCAGGCCCCCGAGGCCATCCGGTCCGGCCCCCGGAGAGATTGCCGGGAGCCCGCCCAACCGGCCCCTGGAGTCTCCGCCGGGTCCACGCGTCACCTCCAGAGGCCGGGAGAGGGCCTTTGCATGTCCTCCCCGGCCACCGCCTCGACTCCTTCTCACCAGGCTGTTGGCCATTTTGCACATGTGTACCACGCCGATGAGGGCAAGCTCTTGCCCTCTTGCCCTCATCGGCATGGTACGCCGGAGGTGATGCGTGGACCTGGCGGCGGCTTCGGACGGTGAGCGCGGAGCCTCCGGAGGCCGATGGGGGGCGGGGGCAAAAAATAATTAAATAAATAAAAATGGCACCCGGCCTTACGGCCGGCCCTCAAGCAAATTTCTAATATTTAAAACGGCCCTTGCCAGGGAAAAGGTTCCCCGCCCCTGATCTAGGGGAAAAAAACAGAAGCGCATACTGTATTGGGAGGGAAAAGAAGAGAGACTTGGCTGTTAGAAGACATATCAACTTCTTGGGGTTTTTTAAAGGGATATAGTGATTGAACAAATTAAACAAAAATTTGTGACCTCTGCGGTATAGGAAGATTGCAATAACTGTCTTTTCTAACAAAATGCTCTCCTAGAAGACAGTCTAATTTTAAAATCATAATCAAGTCTTAAATTGTTCCACAGTTCATGATATGGGTGATTCTTGATGTCCTGTAATCCTTGTCTGAATAAAAAACTAAAAGGCATTCAGCAAATTCTTTAGGTAGATAATTCAGTCTAGAAAAAAACGTATAGTGTATCAGCAAAAAGTATAACCTGAAGTTAGACTAAAATTTGAAAGAAGCCCTTCTGTGCGTATACTATGTTGCTTGTCCCAAACCACTGTAAACTCTGATGGGGCTCAGACTTCTGTGGCCTTTTGACACCAGGTTTCTTGAGACTGGAAACCACGTCGGTGTGTTCTGATGGAGCCAGAATACGAAGAGCAGAATATCCTCTTGTTGCATATTTGCAAACTGTTTGTAGTAGGAGACTTAGCACTAGTAGAATTTGCTTGTCAAAGAAAAATCTGCAGTCCTCTGAGGTGCGCACATCCTCTTTCCAGTATGTGATGTCACTTCATTCCTGCCCCTATATGTTTTGGTCCACATTGGCCATTGTCATGAATGTCTCCCTCAATTCCAGCTCATTAGTCATGTGGTTTGTGTTCACTTCTTTTTGTTTCCTTCCTTAGCCTCGACGTGGCTGTAGCATGTCAGTTTGTGCTTCCCCTCTTTCTTTATCTCCTCTCTCCCACATCCCTCTCAGTGCTCCCTCCACTCCACCATCAGCGTTGTCTGCACCTCTTTCTCCTTCCTACCTTCGGACTGCCCCTGAGGAAACCTTTGGTGAAAAGCTTTCTAAAGCCCTGGAGAGTGTCCTGCCCATGCACACCGCCTCTCCACGCAACCACCGGCGCTCCAGCCTGCCTTCCCTCTTTGTCAACTCTGTATGTCACTATATGCCTTCTGGCACATTGAAGATAAGTCACCACTAAATACATCCTGGCTTCATCCTTAATATTATTAGATAAGAATGAAAAGGGGTTGTTTTTATGCTGTGCTACTGGAAAACTGATTTCTCCCCCCCCCAAAAGCTGGGAGTTCTGAAGATTTAAGGAAAGGGTTAAATGTACCAAGAAAGTTAAAGGAACTACCCTAGTTTCACATATTTGAATAATCTGTTCTTCACTACTTTGATCTCTGAGTAGCAAGTTGTAATTCCTCAAATTGTATGTTGTATGTGTTGCTGACTGTAACTGTGAACCCAATCCTAAGTATCCGGTGGGTGGCCTAGGGCCGCCCGCCAGATCCTATCCCTGTTCCGGGCCACCCTGGAGCGGCCTGGAGGTCTACTCAGGGGATCCCCTGGTGTAAACCGGGGAAGGCCCAATGGGCCTACTTAGATTTCCGCCAGCTATTTAGCTGGTGGAAGTAGGAAGAGGCCGTGTAACGGCTGCGTCGGCTGGGATGGGGATATAGCGGATGCCATCCCCGTCCCCTCCTGGACCGGCATGGCCAATGGCATCCTGGACCACCCCCATGCCCGCTGGGGGATTACTTACCACCTCTGGCGGCTGCAGGGGCTATCCGGTGCCAGAGTGAGGATGGCCAGACGCTGTGCCAGAACGTGCACATCATCGCGAACGTGCTTTACGTTACGTCTGCGACTGCTTCCAGCGGCGGAGTGCTTGCTCTGCTGCCGGAAGTCTCCGGGTGGATTGCTCTGTGTGTCATTGATCATAGTAGTATATCTTTGTATGTAGGTAGTTGGCATTTAAGGGGCAGGGAGGAAGCAAGTTCCTAGCCCTGAGCATTGTGGAGAAAGGCTTCTTAAAATGCGTAGTTGGTATCAATCAAAAACTTAAATTCTTTTAGAAAGCCAGCAGCCTGTCCACCTGTGTAGTTCTTGCTTTCTGTCCAACCTCTGCTGCCTTCTCTAGCACTGTAGAACTTCCTTGTTTCCTCAGTTGACACCAAAATACTCTAAAATTTGTGCAGCACTGTCTACCTTGCAAGTCTCCCCCCCCCCCCGGGCTAGGGTATGGTCAGTCTGTTTACACTACAGCAAGTTAACTCATGAGATTAATACAGGGCCCCCCCCGTATCCACTGATTCCTCATCCACGGTTTGTTATCCACGGATGAGGAATCCCCCCGCACCCTCCACAGCCCCCCCGCACTTACTTTTAGGAGAAACCTCTTTTTTTTTCTTCAAAAGTCCCGAGTTTGCAGCTTCTTTGCAGGGACTTTTGAAGAAAAAAACGGAGGTTTCTCCTCTAAACATAAATGCCTGGGGCGGGGGGGGGGCTGTGGAAGGTGCGGGGGTCGCGTCCCCCCCCGCACGTTCCTTTAGCCGGAGAAACCTCCGTGTTTTTCTTCAAAAGTTACGAGGCTGTAGCTGCTTTGCAGGCTTGACCAACACGACTTAGGTGATAGCTAGAGTCTCGAGACTCTAGCTATCACCTAAGTCTTGTTGTTCAGGCCTGCAAAGCAGCTACAGCCTCGTAACTTTTGAAGAAAAACACAGAGGTTTCTCCGGCTAAAAGGACGTGCCTGGGGGGGCTGTGGAGGTTGCGGGGGGGGGCGCCGGCCCACGGGGGGCACGGGGGGGCCTCTGGAAACCGCGGAGGGGGCGTTCGCCCCTTTCCGCGGTTTCAGGTATCCACGATGGGGGCTGGAACGTATCCCCCGTGGATACGGCGGCCCCCCTGTAGTCAGTTTGTCCTGGAGACCATCTTGTAAAATTCAGAACATCAGAATTCATGTAAGAGCTTTGCTGTAACTTTTGAGTCATACTCCCACTTTAGGAGAATAATGGAATTTGTATAAATTTGCATCCATTCTGATTCAAGTGAGCAGAAGACAGTCTATGAGAGCAGAAGTTAGAATCACTTTTCAAGAGCACAGAAAAACACCTTGTTTCTGTTCACAGTGCAGGACTGGTCCTTGTTCTTTGTACCGTGTCATATGAGAGTTTGCTGCTGCTTTTTTCAGAATATAAATGAAATCCTTAATGCAATGATCTAAATAATCATAACCTCTGGAAGAAGGGAGTGAATGGCAGCACTCTTCTGCATTATATAGGAGTTATATAGCTTATCCCACTGATGGGATTTTTATACAGTGTACTAACTTAATGTACAACCCTTAGCACGTTGTGTCCATTTGTAGTAAAATGGGATCTTTTTAATCTTAGTGAGGTCAGTAGGTTTCTGAAGGAGTGGAAACTTACTCTTTCTTGCTGAATTTTGTTCTGGAATCAAAGCAGAATCTCTTCCTCAGTTGACTGTCTACTGTATTTTGAGGGACTTGATAGCAAAATACATAGTATGTATTCAGACAACTACAATTTTGTTCAAAGGAAGTAATTCTTCAGGGCCTGGAAAAATTGTGCACATCAATGGGAGGAGATAGCTGAATGGAAAAGCAGCTTCTAACAAAAGCAAATACTCTTATATGCACCTATATCTGCCATGGATGTATTTAATGGATATTTATAACCCTTCAAAGCATTTTGTGTGTTGATCATGAACTAGGCGTAGCCATTCTATAAGGTTACTAAAGAGAGCTGCCTATTGGGCTGAACATGCTAATATGCTTCTATAATGTATGAATTACCTGTCTTGTTCATGTCAATACAGCCTCAGTCCATGATGCATCCGTGTGGGGGAACCCCAACATTTCCAGATTCCCAAGTATTCTTTCCAAACGTTCATGAACGGCCAGTGTCTTTCTCGCCACCACCCATCTGCCCTTCGAGGGTGGCTATTTCTCAGCGGCGCAAGAGCACTTCCATCCTTGAAGCTCAAACCTGCCACTTCCAGCCTTTGCTCAAGACTGGTCAGAGTTTACTTCTCCCTGCTGGTAGTCCAACAACCTGGACACCAGAGGCACTGGTGACATTGGGCACCGCAGTTCATAAATCCATGGGAGAACATATGCAGGCCAACCCTGTGTTTGAGTCGGCTCAAGTGTTTGGTGATTACAGACCTGGACAAGCACCTTCAGAGGATGCCAAATGCATGTTGACTCAAGAAGCAGTGTATTTAATGGGCATGCACTATCAGACTCAATTGCCAGAACACTATGAAATGATTTCCCATAATTCCCATGGGACTGAACAACACTTGCAGAAGGTTCCTGAACAAAGGAATTTGCAAGGTAGCCCTCTTTCGAGTTCTGCTTTTGAGTATCAAACAGGGCAAACTTTTCTGGCAAGACAAATTCAGAACTTGAGACTGGATTCTGGAATGAATCCGCTGTCTAGCATGTCGGCACCGCTGAGTGCAGATCCTACACAGATGAATTTTCACCCAGTATTTGTTCCGCATTCTGCACCTGCTGTGCTTACTCATAATGCGGATGGTCGGACAAGCTGTGTGTTTGAGTTCCATGTTCAAGCATCCAATGTAGCTCCAGGAGAGGGTGCAGTCATACCCCAGCGTGTTCATAGGAATCGCCGAGGCTCCGCAGATTTTAATCAGGAGGAGTCCTCTCAAACAACTGTTCAGCCTGGTCGCCTTCAGCCTGTAACAGAGGAACAGTGTAACTACCCAGGTCCCGAGTTCATGGTGCCTAGAGGCAGTTCTGCTTTACAGAGCTGGCCAGAAGGTAGTCCAGGATACTCCAGTGACTCTTCGCAGTTGACTTCCTCAGATACTGGTGACTTTCTGTCTCCCCCTCCTAGTGGGGCCTCTGCATCATATGGTTCAGACTTGTCTCTGCCTGCTGCCCAGCTAGCTCAGAAGGTATTTCAAGATTCACAGATCTTCATCCACTTCCCACAGGGAACTTCATCTCAACAGGCTTTCTCGACACTGACTTCATCGGGACCATCAACACTCTATCCTCAGGTTATAGGAACAAATGCTTCAAAAATTTCTTGGGGGTGTAGTGTGTTCCTTAACCACAGGGCAACGTTCCTTATAGTTATGACCTTTTTCTAGTATCCCACCTTTCCTGTTCCAATTATTCCAACTTGGAGATTAGAATTGTACATTTCCAGAAATGTGTGCCGTGGTGAAACCACTGTTGCCTGCCTTATTTAGGTATCTCTCTCCTTTTACCCCTCCCACGTGATCAGTGTACGTAGTGTGTTAATCATGGGGAAAACATTGGCATGTGGGGCTATTTAATATGGTAATGAATGCTACCCCTTTAACACTCTTTGAAAACTTTTTTTTACTTATCTGATGCTCACTTTGGATGCTCAGGTGAGTGAAATTCAGAGTCTGAAGACGTAGTATGTAGGATTTAGTAATATTAATGTTACTGGAAACATCTCTTTTGGCACAAGTTCTGAGACAATGCTGTGTGCATTGTATGTGTTATAATGGAGTCTTTGTTGTATGTTTGCATTTTCTGTCTCGTGGTTGATGTTAGCAAGTGGCAGTCCCTGACTCAAATCATCTTGTCTCAAGTGTTATGTGCCCCCCAGTTTCCAAAATGGGAAATGGTGGTGTACATGCATAGCAATGGGACTTTGCAGTAAGCTATTTGGAGTTGAGGTAGGAAATCGTCTCAGGAGGGAGTTGGCCCATTGCTCCTCTCCCTTGGCAAAGTGGCCCTTCGACAGAACTACAGTATTTGTTGACTAGTGCACATGGTCTTTGGTTGAGCTGGTGTGTTCAGAATTTGGAGTACTACAAAAATATAAAACCTGTTTGATCCCAAAGTGTAGCAAGACAGAATAAATGAATGTAGGTGGCATAAAGAAGACTTTATCAAACCACCACAAGGCTTAAAAAAGCTATCACTAAAATGCTTAGATGGTAGAACAGCAGGATATAAATGTCTTAAATATCTTTTGTACACCGCCTCGGAGGCACGCTAGTTCCACAGTCATAAACACTGTTCAGTGAGACTACTGTATATTTCACTGACATCAATGTGGTGCACTTCCAAAGAAATGATTAGGATTAAGGTGCTAAAATTCTGTTTTGGAAGAAAATAAGCTAATGCAAAATCCCTCAGAAAAAGACCCAGAAAACAAGAGAGCACATTCAGGGTATGGATGTTTTGTAAAGCAGCTCATGAAGAATCTAGATAAGAGTTTTAACTGCTCTTAATATTAAATGTCATCTTAAAAATTACTTGTACAGATGTGCTTTAAGATACTGAAGAGCTCCTTATGAGTTAATAATAACAAGCAGCCTGTATATTTTCATGGGCATAAACTGGTGCCACCATTGGGTAGGTTAGAGACCATCGTTTGCAGTACCCCATAGAGTACTATCTATCTTGGGATAGGTTAGTGTGATGGAAATGAAAGCAAAATTATGTTGGTAGCTTCCCTTATTTCCAAATATTGAATTTTAGTGAATTTTAGTCCAGCAATTTGATGCAAGTTGTGCAGTCTCTAAGAATATTGGGAAGTCCTTGGTTTAAATTTCACCTCAGCCATAAACTAGCGAGACTGCTTAGGCAAGTTGCCATCTCTCTCCCTCAGCTATTCATCTGCAATTCAGGGATGATATTTGTAAGTACAGGGGGGCCCCGTATCCACGGATTCCTCATCCGCGGTTTCAGTTATCCACGGTTGAGGAATCCCCCCGCACCCTCCACAGCCCCCCCCGGGCACTTACTTTTAGGAGAAACCTCCGTTTTTTTCTTCAAAAGTTCCGAGTGTGCAGCTTCCTTTTAGGCCTGACCAACAAGGTTTCAGCAAGGTTTCAGAGACTCTAGCTAGAACCTAAGTCTTGTTGGTCAGGCTTGTAAAGAAGCTACACACTCGGGACTTTTGAAGAAAAAAATGGAAGTTTCTCCTAAAAGTAAGTGCCGGGGGGGGGGGCAGGCGCGACCCTCCCACGCCCTCCACAGCACTTACTTTTAGAGAGAAACCTCCGTTTTTTTCTTCAAAAGCTGAGTGAAAAGCTTCTTTATAGGCCTCCTTACCAACAAGACGTCGGTGCTAGAAAGTCTCAGCAATCTCTCAGCAAGGTTGCTGAGACTCTCTAGCACTGTTCTCTTGTTGGTGAGGAGGCCTGTAAAGAAGCTTTTCACTCAGCTTTTGAAGAAAAAACGGAGGTTTTTCTCAAAATAAGTGCCGGGGGGGGGCGCCGGCCTGTGGGGGGGTCTTGCAGGGGCCTCTGAAAACCGCGGAGGGGGCGTTCATCCCTTTCTGCAGTTTCAGGTGTCCACGGTGGGGGCTGGAACGTATCCCCCGTGGATACGGCTGCCCCCCTGTATTACTGAGAATGTATGTGAAGCACTTGAAAGACTCTAAAAAGTTACGTAAATAGCAAGTGTTTATTATAGGTGAAGTATTGGAAGCAAACATTTTACATTGAAAGCAGCAATTTCAGTAGCAGGATCCAAGATTAGTGGAATAAAAGATGTCTTCATTCTTCTCCACTCACTTTGTATCAGTGAAGATCATGGTGACTTTTGCCTTTTTGCTATTTTACCTGGTTTTCTAGACTAGCTGTTTGGGGAATCTCTGGGGTTCAGGAACAAAGCAGAATTTTCTGAGAGTTCTTCCATGGAGGTAATTGCAAGCTGGAGAAAACAATATAAATTGAGAAAATAATATAAATTGAGAACTACAGGTAGGCCCCCATATCCACTGATTCGCTATCCACGGTTTCAGTTATCCACGGATCATGGGGAAACCCCCCCCCCCAGGCTTTTACTTTTTCCCCCAGTAAGCTTCGTTTCTTCCTTAAAGAAACAGGAGAAGCAGCCTGAGGCTGCTTATTACAGGCAAGTAGAACGAGACTAAGTACTAACAGAGGCTTAACAGAAACCTTGCAGAGCCTCTCTAGGACTTAGTCTCGTTCTACTTGCCTGCAATGGAGGCTGCTTCTCTGTTTGTTTTAAGGAAGAAACAAAGCTTGCTGAAAGAAAAATAAGAGCTGGGGGGGGGCAAGCATGCCTGCCTGCAGGGGAGTCAGGGTGGGAGGCCCCTCAGGAAAGCATGGAGGGGGTGTTCGCTCTTATCCACGGTTTCAAGTATCCACGGAGGGGCCTGGAACATATCACCAGCGGATATGGGGGCCCACCTGTATTTGCAAAGTTTTTACCTTCTGCTTGGTTGCTGTTAGCCTATTAATACAGTGAATCTTGAACATAACAGTAGTATAGTCCACTGAAACATTTAAAAGAAAGGGGTTTCCAAATTTCTCAGGGTTTATTATGAATGTCATTTCATGAGATGGTTAAATTCTCAGGATCACACTGGATCTCTCCCAGCTATTTGTCCTCCAATTGTGAGTGTTTTATGGAATGCTTGTAAAGGGTAGAACTACAGTGAAACATTTTCAACTCTGTTAAAGGGAATTCTTTGCTGTTTTGCTAATTAAAAACCCAAACAATTTTCTTCCCATTTGTATAGCTGTCCAAATACTAGAGATTTTATTCAGCCATGTCACTGTGGTATTGCAAGCCTTTTTTCCTCTTTGCACATGCCATTTCCCATTATAAATGGACATAAAGCTACTGCATATTTCACTCTGATGGGAATGATGCTGCCAAGGTGGTCATTGCCATTCCAATTTGAATGTTTTACATCCATTCATAGCTTTTTACTTGCTTACTCATTCAAATTTGGAAGCTGTTAGTTGCAAACTCTTCTGGCTTTGGGTGCTTGCTCTCTAATATCAAACCAATTCCGCTGCTAGCCTAGAGACATTTCTATTTAGGGTTTAAGGATTGACTTCAGTGATGTTGCTTACTGAGTTAAATTAGTATTGGCCTAGACTTTGCTAGAACATCTAGATGTAATAGAGTTTGCCTTTTCTGTTCTGTTTGTTGCTGAGTGCCTGTATTAAATCTAATAAGAGCTCAGCATTTTCTGTCACTTCTGGTTGTTAGCATACCTTGATGAAGAATTTTGAGAAACTGCAGGAGGAGGAGACTGGTATGACAGGAATTCCTTATGCAGAAATTAGATTTGCGCAAGTCCTCAGTACCTGCTGTTTTGGAAAGTTTTCCAAAACAGTGTGTTGTGTGTTTTGAGTGCTGTACTTTATGTGGAATATTACTATCAATTACGGTACTTTGCTAGTTTCACTGGGAACTTGTGCAGTAAGTCTTTCTCCTTCAGGTCCTTAAGTTCAGGACAGAAGTTGGTAAATGGTCTGATTCTACTTCTGTATATTTCCTTTAGACCCAGTCACAGATGCAAGGGCAGCCAACTTCAAGTGGTTCGTCGGTGGGCACATCATCCCAGCTTGTGCAGCAGAGCCAACCGGTAAAAGTAACTCTAATTCATATAGATTATAGACTGGCATGGGACAGCCAACATAGTGCTTTGTATACCATTTTTAGTGTTTTGCCTTCGGGTTTGACTAGGGTAGGGAAGGTGTGTCATGGTTAAAGTAATGGATATCGAAGTCGGGACCAGCTTGGTCATAGGGCAAAAAATCGCCTCAGATAGTGGACTGGACCAGGCGGTAAACTGGTCAGGATGCTCTGTGCCCCAGAAGCTCTTGCTATCTTCTCTGACCTGCTATGTCTACTGGGTGGATGACCCCATCCTCTTCTTGCAGGCTAGAGGCGGATGGAGAGTGCTTACGACCTCCTCTGATGTCCAGCTTCGTTGTTGCTATTCCTAGAGGCCAGCAGAGGGAATGATGGGAAGAGAAGCTCCCAGCATTCCCTCTTTTTGTCCCTTGAAGAAACAGCAGCAACCATGCTGGATGTCATAATTGGAAGTTAGCTGTCATCATCGTCTTCATGCACTTTGAATGTGCAAGTAAAGGATGGGGCCATCAGGCAGGCGATGTGCACATCCTTGATGTGCACAATCATGGTTTGCGTGCAATAAGATGTCTGTGGAGGCAGAGTTGGGGGGATGGGTGCTGGGGGGGACATCATTTGGGGGGATAGCAGAATTGGGGTGGGTGGGTTCAGCTAGCAGTTTGCTATGACTACCTCCGATTGACATGGGTGAGGAAGTAGTTGCACAGTTGCCCATCAGGTACATAATATTTACCCCCCCCCTTTACTGTTGAATAGGGATTAAGATTGTTTTCTATGCAGCTACTTTCTTGCTAACTTGATAGAGATGGTGACCGTTTCTTTAGCTTTATATATTTCCATCCCCCGCAATACATAGAAAAAAATTAACTGTAGACATCAATCCCCTATTACAATTAGTGTTCAAGATGGCATGTGATTTCTAAAGTTTGGATGCAACTATTCATCTTTTAAAGAGCTTTATCCTGGATGCTTTTTTCTGAAATTAGTCCATTACTGAGTACCTGGTACTGATTTTCTATACTTACGCTGTGTTCTGTTTTTTTGCAGAATTTCTGTACTTACAGTAGGCTATATCGATTTTCAGTTATACTTCAGGAAGTGCCACAGTTGGTGTTGTAGTACTTGAACTTAACTATGAACCAGTTTGAAAACAAAACAGTGTTAGACTGTATCCCCAATGTGTACTCCGAGCAGAATGAGCAATTTCAAAATATTTCCAGATACTAGACAACTGAAACTGTTTCCAAGTATCTTTTTACCCAGAGAATAATCGGCTTTATTTCTTCTGACAGAGTACCCAGCAGCCAGCCTCTTCCCAGCAGACTGGGCAATACCAAGTTCAACAGCCATCAATTGCCAGTGGCACCACCCCATCACAAACTGTTACACAACAAGCACAAATAATGCCTATGCCTCAGATAGCAGCTGGGACACAGGTAAAGTACAAATTGAGAACTCCTGTTTGGATTTCCTGAATTTTGACAACCAAGTCCCCTTTCACTCAGATGTCAGAAACTGATTATAGATTTAGTTGGAAATGTGGTGTTTGGAAGAGTACAATGAGAATATATTCACGTGAGGAAAATCAGCACATGAAGTGAGAAGATTTGCTTACATTGAACTTTGTCACTGTCTGTATAATATTGCATTAAGTTTGTTTTTGGAAAATGTAAAATACAGCTTCAAGACACAGTAGGTGGGTGCTGGAGTCACTGGCTTATCATCCTACGAACTCTGTACATGTGCTCTTCAGCATGACCCTGCTCCGTAGTCTTCCTCCTTTTGCTAAGGGCTTTTTTCTTCTCTGAACTGGCCCCAATGGAGGTTCATGAACTTGAGACTTGGAACACTAAAATGGCGCTAACTATTCCCCTCCCCCCATTGCTGTTCTTGCTCTGCTTTGTGGTACTAACTAGGGCCATCTATATGCTGGCAGAGTGAGTGCTGTCACTTGCTTCAGTCTCCTGCCCCAAATGAGCAGACAGAAATATTAGGAACATTTTCCAGTAGGATTTTTTTTTTCATATAAAGTTCCTCTCTGAATGTGCTGATTCCTTGCTGGTTTTCTGACCTCATTGCTCTGTCCAGATTGCTCTTTGGTAATATTGCCAAATAGTAGAATATAGCAAAATGTATTGCTAATTGGACAACAGCCATTTTTCCAGTCACTCTGCCACATATATTACTTACCCACACCTATTGAATGTGATGTAAACAATTTTTCCTCCTTTGACTAATGCGTTAAGCACCTGCTTCCTGCAACCCTGCTTCCTAAAGCCTATCTCTATTTTTCTTTACCTCCCCAGCTTCCTGTTTCCCAGCCAATGCCGATCATCCAAGGTGAACCACAGTTACCTATTGCAGCGCCTTCCCTTCCTCAGCCTTCAGTTGCCCCAGTCATGCCCATTGGCTCTCATTTTCTCCCTATGGGACAGCCCCTACAAGCTCCCCTTCTTTCCCAGTTCTCTGTTTCTCAGTTGCCCATAGCAGCTCCTCACGTATCAGTGGCTCAGCCTGGCTTCCCATCTCTACCCATCTCTATGGCAGCCAGCATTAACCAGCCCTTACTCACTCTGGCCACATCTGCTGCTGCGGCTGCTATTCCTGTGGGCTCAACTGTTGTCCCTACTCAACTTCCAACTCTTCTGCAGCCTGGGGCTCAGCTGTCAAGCCAGGTTCTCCCACAGCTTCTGCAGCCAGCTGCTCAGTCCATGGGATTGCCAGTGACTCTTGGACAAACTGCTGAAGTACCAATTCCAGCAACAGATGCTCTGTACCAGGTATTGTGGTAGTCAAACAGGAGTCCTTTCTCCGTCGTTTCACTTGTTCTTCTGGTGCTTGGAAGCCCTGTTATGAGTTCTGGGCATCTTTACTTGCAGTCTTAGTTACGGAGAGCAAATTGGCCAGTAAGCTCCTTACTGATGCACAAGGAAAGTCTTGACATAAAACTGAATTTTAAGACTGGCAATTGGGGTATTTTTTTAAGCAGTGGAGTTGTATTGAAAGAAGAATGTTTAGCATGTTGGCAACTGCCAAAGTGTAAAGGAAATAGTTTTACAAAATTCCTGTCAGATACTCATAGGAACTCCTATGTTTCACAGCTGTCAGTAAGGATCAAGCTGTGAGATTTTCAGTTACCAGTGGTGTGATTGGTCAGCCACTTCTCAGTGTAACACTTTACTTCATGAGAAGACTAGAGTTGCTCATGAGAAAAGTAGAGGCACTTCCATATTGTAGTGTTGTCTACTGTTGTGCACAATGTACAGCAACTTGTTCTCTCTGAACTGTAGCATACACTGCTGTTGGCTTGCCACATGTACCACATTGATTTGGCACTTCGTACATTTCATCTCTGAAAAGAGAAATGGCAAGTAGATGAGATGAAGCCCTGTCTTGAGTGGTACCTGTGTTGCATGTTCAACTTGCAGTTCCTTCAGACTTTGCTGCACAGGGTCTCAAGAGACCCTCCTTAAGAAGAGGCGAGGGCTTCTTAGCTATGCAGGTTGCTCTAATCCAGCCTTCTTTTAGCTGTTTGATACACTGTTGTTTTGGACTGCATGATGGTTTGGGAGGTAAAATTGGCCCTTCATTCCTCTTTAAAATTAAGTTCCCTGGAAATACTGAAGTGATTCCTAAATGTATCCTGTTAGAAGAATTCCTTTGTAGCTTCGCTTGCAATTTTCCCTTTCCCACCTGTTTCATACTGTTTTTCCCAAATTCCCCTAAAATACACTAACTTGGCTTCCTCATTTGTCGCAGGGCTTCCCACCTCGGCTACCAGCGCAATACACTGGAGATTCAAATATTGCTTCCTCTTCTGTGGCCTCTGCTTGCCTTCCTTCTGCAGTACTATCCCCTCCCTTACCCACAGATGCATTGGTTCAGTCAGGCTATCTTGCTGCAGTGGTACAGCCTTATGTGGAACAGAATGTTTTAGTTTCTTTGGGCAGTTTAGGACAGGTTCAAGTGCCACAACCTGCTGCCTGTTTAGCACAGCAGGTCTCATCTGCATCCTCGCAGCAGACAGCGATAGAGGTAAATGGACCCTGTGTGTGTGTGTGTGTGTGTGTGTGTGTGTGTGAAACTGAAGTTCAGGGCATGGAGTCTGAATCCACTTCCGTCTTTGGTATCTAGCTGAAAATCATCTGCTAATCTTCCAAATGAATTTCTCTTACAGCAGAATGTGATGCCAATGTGGAGACCTTGTTGTCACTGGCTCTGCTGTTGGGAAGTGAGTGGGCCTCCCAGATGCAAAATACTTGCTAGCGCTTCTCTTCTGGCTAGTAATGTCAATCTCTGAATTGAAGACATGCTACTATCAATAGTTTATTGGAAAACCCTCTCCTCAAACCTGTTTCCCACAGCCCTGCCGTTGCTGGGAGAGATTTGAATGGTCTTTGCACTCTGCATTGGCTTCTGTGATGCACATTCTGCTAGTAAGACTTCTGGTTGCATGGCAAACTGCAGTATCACCATCTAGTGGATAACATGGTTGATTTTCACCAGGCAGCCTGTTTCAGATTTGCACGAAAATCCTTCCTTGAGTTCAGAATGAATGGATTAGATGCTTTTAAAAGATAAGAGTATGCTTTTCAGCTTCTAGTCATAGGTAGATGGAATGTGTGATGAAACTGGAAAAAGCACTTCTTAATAAGATGCTTGAAGGGAAAGTTTTATCTTTGCAGAATACCTCTGGTGCACCTCAGACTGCACCTCCAGAGCCTCAACCACCGGTGCATCAACAGCCTTCACAATCAACCCCATTGGTTTCCTCAATAGATAGGTAAGTAGTGAATTGTTAGTTTTGAACTTGGATATTTGTGATCATCTCTGTTCTGTTAATGTCCCGATTTAAAAAAAAATATGTTTAGTTGTTCCTGCTTCTGTGTTCTCTTGTGGTGTTCTCTCAGGGTGCTTGCCTTGAGAGTGGTGTAAGAAATGAAATAAGTATTAACAGGTAACTTTAGAAGAGAGAAATATTCCTTATTTTAACCACGTTGACTGTATTTTAGTGCACATTCGGATGTTGCATCAGGATTAAGTGACTGTAATGAGAGTGTTCCAGCATCCAGTGGTAGACATGAAGGGAGGACTACAAAACGGCATTATCGGAAGTCAGTACGCAGCCGCTCTCGCCATGAAAAGACTACACGTCCAAAACTGAGAATTCTTAATGTGAGTTAATTAATTGAATGAGTCTGTGCTTTAAGTCAGAGCCTTTAATGTACACTGTTTTCCTGGAAAATGAATATTTGTTCCCCACGCTGCTTTTCTGTCTCCAATTCAGATATTGGCTTACACTAGAGTTGGTTGGTTGATGTGGTGGTGTGTTTTTCACAAACAACTTGCTGAACTATATGCACGCTGTATTAGCATTATGTTTCCATCTTTAAAATTGTTGTGTGTATGGCAACTTTGAGAGCAGAATCCTGAATCTTCTTCTGCACCCTCACCCAAGCTGTTTTTCAGTCTCTTTGTGTTTGACAGAAAAAGGTTTTGAAAGCTCATGGGGCAATATTTGAAAGACCTGGATACCAGAAGGTTCTTTCTGATAGTACCTTCTATAATGCATGTTTTCCTGTCTCCCCATACTGCTCCTAGCCCATCATAGCCATTACTCTCTTCCTCTGTATTTACTTTTATGTTGAACATCAGCTTTGCATTTTGCAGGTATCAAACAAAGGAGATCGGGTTGTAGAATGCCAGCTAGAGACACATAATAGAAAAATGGTTACTTTCAAATTTGACTTGGATGGTGACAACCCAGAGGAAATAGCCTTGATCATGGTAAGCAGCTGAGATGCAGACTTTCTCTGTGTTAATAATAATTTTCCTGCCCCAATTGATTTGCTCCCTCCAAAACTTCCTTCTAGGTACATGCCTTGCCTTTGTCTGATCTGCTGATTCCGCAACATTAACATGTAGATTACAGGAGCCCAGAGTTACCACATTTAAGCTAGTACTTGCTTAAACCACACTGCTTAAAATCTGTACCAAGTTCTTCCTTAAAAGTGTGACTTCTTCAAGCAGGCCCACTTTAAACTATTTTGCAGTCAAGCTGTGATTTGGAAGAAACAGGTGGCTAGCCAAAGGAAGGAATGCATGTTTCACTTTTTGGGTGAAAATTTTACTTGGCATCTTTGGATTGTTTACAAGTATTTGTTTTCATAACTGCTGTATGATTAGGCAAGGCCAGATACAGTGGTGTCTGGCCAATACAATGGGAGGCAACCTCGAAATGCCATAATTGCTGAGAATATAGTTGCTCACGCTGCTCAGATTGCCTATCACTCCTTCACTTGCTCTGCCTGCAGTGCTAACATTATCTTATATGAAAAGCAGCATATACAGCGCTTAGCATAGGGCATCGTTAACTATGTACCCAGTTTGAGGACATCTTGAAGGCCAGGAGCTTGTTCCCTTAGAAGAGAGTGCACTGCAAGTGGAGCTACCATAGCATTGTGTAGTTTGCCTCTTTATGATTTTCCAGGGAGCTATTGCTCATCAACCACAGGTTGACAAGGCTATTCTAGTTGCTAAATAAGTTCTAATTTTATATGCAGGTGCAGAATGAATTCATTTTGGCAACAGAGAGAGAGTCATTTGTTGAGCAGGTGCGTGAGATCATAGAAAAAGCTGATGAGATGCTCGGTGAAGATGCTAGTGGGGAACCAGAAGGTGATCAGAGCATGGACAGTATGCAGAATCGGGTAAGGAGTTCTTACTGCTTGCACTTACCTTAAAGTTTGTGGCACAAAACTTTCATTACTGTAACGGGTCAGGGATCACAAACATATTTTGTAAACAAAAACGTGCACTCTAAACAAGTGTGTTTAAGGGACCTTTTACTGTTGACCGTGTGCCCCCACCTCCTGACTTGGTACTAGAGTAGAATGGAGTTGGAACCTAAAGATAACTGAAATGAATGAATACCGAAATGATGCTTCTTTCTGCTGTTTCTTTTTTGTGAGCGAGTCCTGCGAACATAAGCTGAACTTTGTTTGACAAGACTGAATTTTTGACTTCTCCTTTTCTCTTTTCTTACTTCTCCACCCAGGCATACTCCTCTCTTTGTTTCTCTCTCCTTCTGAAAACACTTGCCTCCCCAGGCCTACTATTATTATTTTTGTTTGGCTTTTTTTGTTTACCAGTATTTGTTTTGACTCTTTCCTTGTACTCCCCCTTCTCTCTTGTAATCATTACTTTTAAAAATGGTTACCTTGTGAGCAGGGATTTGGTATGCAGTGGGCCCTCGCTATTCACAGGGGAGACGTTCTGGACACTCCCCCCACGGATAGCGAGGATCCGCGGAGACTGGGGTCCACCTTCATAACACTGTAAAAAGGGAAAAAGCCCCCCCATCCCCGTTTGTACCTTTAAATGTTGAAACACACTGTTTTCAAGCCTCTGCAGGGCTTCTTCAAGTTTAACTACCCACTTCCAGGTTGTACGAAGGCTCTTCCCTCCTTCCAGCCTTGTCCCATAATGTATCCAGAAGCCCTGCGGAGGCTTAAACAGTGCAGTTTCAACATTTAAAGGTAAAAACGGGGATGGGGGGTTCTTTTTACAAAGTTTTGAAGGGGGAACCCGCAGATCCCGAATCCGCAGATAGAAAGGGTCCACTGTATACCTTTCTGTACAGCACCAGTTAAACAGCTATTTAACAACTAACATTACGTTGGATTTTCTATTTCTGTACCCCTTCTGAACAGGTTCATTTAAAGAGATTGGGCAGTCTCCGGCCATGAAAGCCGAAGTGGTTTTGTAGGTTCAAGGCTATTTGCAATAAAATAACCGTAAAATGTGTACAGTATATAAAACATACACTTCATGAGCATCAAGCACATGAACATCATTGTGCATCCTCACAATCAGGGTAATTGTTCCATAGGAACATAGGAATATCTTTAAAAAATCACACCAGGCAAGTTGTAATGCCTTTGTTTAAAAAAAATAAAAGGCTTTGCACTATTTGTGAAATAACAGGAGACTCCTAATGGTTCCCTGTGAATAGAATTCCAGACTCTTGGGGACCGCTGTTGGAGACTTTGATACGAACCCACTGCCCAAATGGTAAGGACACTTGGCCTCACCTCTCTTAATAGTTGGGTGGGCATATATAGGGAGAAGTGGTTGGCCTTGACCATAAAGTCAATTAAAGGAGAAAACGGGCACCTTGAATTGGGCCTGGAAGCTCATTGGCAGCTGGTACAGCCCTGTTGCATACTAGCAAACTTCTTACAATTGTGTTGGCCAAAGTTGAAGAAAGAGCTGTCCAGTACTTGAACAGATGTTACTTTATACCGTATTTCTTCGAGTCTAAGGCGCCATCGATTCTAAGGCGCACCTTTACTTTCAGTACCACCAGCAGGGAAAAAAAAATCCATCAATTGTAAGACTCGCCTCCCTTCATTAAATCTACCTGCTCAGCACCAACTCTCCCCAGCATGTCTCCTGCAGCTGAGGATGACTGAGTGCACTGCCTTTGCATAGCATTTCTGGCCCCATCAGAAAGTGCCATTTCCTTCGTTACCTGGGCTTGGGGGAGCTTCAGGGAGGCCTGTGCAACCCTCTGCAGGCCTCCCTGATCTTCAGTTTGGTGAAAAACTGAAAAAAAAATTGGGCATTTCTGGTTTTCGCGAAAACCGGAAATGGCTGAAAATCACTGTTTTTTGCCGAACTGAAGATCAGGGAGGCCTGCAGAGGGTTGCGCAGGCCTCCCTGAAGCTCCCGCAAGCCCCAGTAAGTAAGAAGATAGCATTTTGGGGTGCTTTTTGGAGACCTTTGATTCTAAGACGCACCCCATTTTTTGAAATGCTTAATTGGGAAAAAACATGCGTCTTAGAATTGAAGAAATACAGTAGTTTAGTAAGACATAGCACTTGTTGTTTTATGAAGTAGCAGCTAATTAAGAAGATGTAACCGAATAAGAGAGCTTCTCAAAGATCTTTACAATTGTCTACTGCAGGGGTTCTCAACCTTTGGAGGCCCGGGTACCCCCTATCACGGTCCAATTTTCTAAAGTACCCCTGCTAATTAATTGGATTAATCAATTAATTAATTAATTAGGTAATCGTTAAATAAAAAAGTACTAAAGCCATTTTAAACGTGAAAAATGTCTTATTTGTGTGCGTGTGTGAGAGAGAGGGGGGGGAGGGGAGGGGGAAGATGCAAGGAACTATTTTTTTCTCCAAGTCACACTTCCCAAAATCTGCTCCTCCCTCCCCCACCCCACCAAAGTACATTTTCCAAAGTACAAAAATAAGCCCAAAACCAAAATCAGGGAGACAGAAGGGCTCCGAAAATAATTACAATTTAAAATCCATGTTAATTAACACTTAATTAGCTGCTGATGGGGCATATAAGGGGCAGGGCTTGGCGTACCCCCAGCAAGAGGTCTGCGTACCCCTAGGGGTACCCGTACCACAGGTTGAGAACCCCTGGTCTACTGCATACTTTATCCTGTTGTAGTAGGTCTTGAATACTGATTGCTGTTATAGTGGTCTCTAATAGAGGGATTGTATTACAAAATACCTATTTCATTTGTTGCAGAAATTAGATGGAGACTTCAAACAACCAGATCCTGTGTCTTCCATGCCACAAAAAATAGGTAAGACCATACAAATTCTTCTGCAATCTTATGTTGTCACTTCAATCCCAGATAGTAATGCAAATAGTACTGAACATGCTACTGGAGTTCTTGATTCATGTGACAGTAAGGGATTACAGAACTGTAGTCTATATCTTTCTCTGTTTTGTTTTAGGTGTTCCACCTAGTTCATTGACTCAGGTTGTACATTCTGCTGGAAGAAGGTTCATTGTCAGCCCTGTTCCAGAAAGTAGATTGAGAGAACAGAAGTTTTTCACTTCCATTCCATCAGAAAATGAATTTGATGCAGGTGAGTTGACCAACATTTGTGGCACAGGCCACTATTACAACTAATAGAATACCAGTGCTTATGGTTTATTTTCCAGAAATAGGCACAGTTTAGAGCAGGGCCCTTTTGGTAGCAATGTCATCCCCTTCCCTTGAAGGCCTGGCAGGCACTCGCATTGTGTATCTTTGGGTACATGACCTAAACTTGGTAGTCTAAAAAACACACCAAAGAAAAGCTTCTGGTGCCAGAAAGCTCTTAAGTTGGGTAGGTTGGTTGGTTGGTTGTACTCTAGTTTGCTGCTGATTAGGTGTTGGT
The DNA here is from genome assembly GCA_026170595.1 of Plestiodon gilberti rubricaudatus. NCBI lineage: Eukaryota > Metazoa > Chordata > Lepidosauria > Squamata > Scincidae > Plestiodon > Plestiodon gilberti. The sequence goes on from JANXHW010000005.1 coordinate 118,017,630, forward strand.
TTATGATTTTATTTGTCCTTACGATAGATTTTATTGTTGTAAACTGCCCTGCGTAGCATGGGAGAAGAGCTGTATCTACCCTTTTAGAAACCAATGAATAGGGTCTGTTTAAGTAAGGAATTACTTAATTACTGTGGTAGTAAGTACAGTATTGTGATCCTTTTTCTTTCTGCTTGATTACCATTGTATAAACCTTTGCCATCCACTTCAGTGTGCAGTACTTTGATTCTTTATTTCCTATTGCTTGTTAACTCTGGATGCCTGTTTTGTAGACCACTGGCAGTGAGTACAAGTTGTATTGCTGCAGGGAAAACCAGTTTTCTTGGTCATAAAGGATCACCTAGTCTCTTCTTACTTGCTCCCATATGTATTGCTTGTTTCCACTAGTACATTGTTAGCTTACAGTGACTTTAAGTAAATGTGTGGCATCTTCACTAAAATTTTTAGGGATGAAATCAGTGACTTATCAGCCCTGGGGAAGTAGGAAACTTTCCTTTATAAAAAGAAAATGGGGAATTAGTGTATGCAAAAACCTGTTATGCTAGCAAGTGCTTAACAGGGCCTCAGAGGTCCTTCAGTACATTTCTCCAGGGAAACTGATTTTGCTTTTCTTCCTTTCAGTTGCTGCTTCTCCATCTCATGGCCCTGGGATGAATCTCTCTCACTCTGCATCATCACTGAGCCTGCAGCAAGCTTTCTCAGAGCTCAAGCATGCTCAGATGTCAGAAGGACCTAGCACAGCTCCTCCAGTTTTTAACCAGGACATGCCACTTTTTCCATCTGTAGCTACAAGCGTGAGCGAGGGGCTGACGTCAACATCCGTAGCGGTACCTTCAGCATCACTTCCTTCCACCACTGGTGTTTCTTTACCAGCAATTCATTCCATTGGCACTCAACCAAAAGAACAGGCAACCACAGGGCTTCCATCTAATGAAGAATTGTCAGGCTCCAGCTCTCCACCACCAGTGTTGCAGTCTGGGGCACAGTTAAATAGTGGAGTGGTTTCCAGCATCAGCGCACCTTCTTTTTCGACAACTGCATCCCAGGTGGCTTCTGCTGTTGGAGAAGTTGTTCCTAGTATTAGCACCCCTGCTTCTTTAACATTGCCACAGGCTGGAGCCCCAGGGCCTGGTATTACTATATCAGGAACAATGGCACCATCTGTGACATCTCAGCAGGTTGGTGGAGGTATTGCTGTTCCTACAGTGTCTCAAGCTTCTGTCCCTGTGTCTTTGGCACAGAGCATGGTTTCTCAGTCTTCTCAGTTGAACACCAGTAGCTCTGTCCCCAGTCTAGCAGAAATGGTGGTTGTAAGCGTGCTGCAGCAGAGATCAGAGAGTGATCAGCCATTAGAAAAGCCACAGCTGGGCAGTGTAGGTGGGATGCCCTTGCCTGTTTCTGTACCTTTATCCTCTGCCGTAGCATCAAATATGTCTAGCTCCAACTTGCAACCAGCTGGGGTACAGCCAGTATCCACCCCATCAGTAGTTACCTCATCTGTCCCGCCCCCAGTAGCAGCTGCATCTACCCCAGTATTACCCCAGGTTTCTTTACCTGTTCCATCAGTTCAGCAGACTTTAATACATAGTCAACCTCAGCCGGCTCCATTACCCAATCAGCCTCATACCCACTGTCTGGAAGTGGATATTGACATGCAGCAGAAAGCACCTGGCATAGATGACATTAAAACCCTGGAAGAGAAATTACGATCCCTCTTCAGTGAACATGGTGCCGTTGGAGCAGCTCATCCATCCGTATCCCTGGAGACATCCCTTGCTGTGGAGACTACAGTCATGCCTGGCCAACCAACCACTGCTGTTGCACCCACAAAACCTGTAGCAGGTGTTGCAAGCACTAGTATTCCACCAGCCAGCTTGTCGCTGGGCCCAACAGGTTTACCTATCATGACGCCAGTTGCCACGCCTGGCCAGGCAAGCACCCCAGCCAGCTGTGTCCCTGCTGCTGCAAGCTGCACTGCACCAGGAGCAACTAAACCAGGGACCTCTTCTTCAAAGCCACCTCTTAGCCGGGTACCGGTAAGGAGTCAGCATTCTTATAAATTGCGTTAAAAACATGTGAAGTGGGGAGCCTTTGTTAGAAGGCTGGTGTGCAGTGTTTATCCACATTTGGGTGGGGTGGGGGAAAACAGACACAGTGTCTGTTGCTTTTAGTTCAGTTTTTTGGTCTTCATTGCATTTGTTTGTACTACCTCATAAGTGCTGGTGCTGACCTCATCGCCTATATGACCTCACTGTATGGAAAGTAAAGAAGAAATTATGTTTAGCAAGTTCTAAATTTGGCTAAACCGCCCAAAAGTAATGTAACGAGAGCAGAGTTGCAAGCCATAAAACAACTTAAGAATAACCAGGATATTATAATCTTACCTGCAGACAAAGGGAATGCCACAGTTATTTTGAATACTGAGGACTATCGGAGCAAGATTTTAGATCTTTTATCTCCAGAAACATATAATATTTTAAAGAAGGATCCAACCAGTAAGATTTTAAAAACTACGAATAAATTAATTAAAGATTCTGATTTTACTCCGGATGTGAAAAATAAGCTAACTAAATCGGAAGCCCTTCCTCCACGTCTGTATGGACTGCCTAAAATACACCCCATAGTAAGTAATATAGGTTCACCCACACACGGTTTATCACAGCACCTAGCAAAAATATTGTATCAGTATGTAGGTAATACCCCCAGCTATGTCAAGAACACATGCCATTTTGTAGATGTACTTAAGCATATTTTTTTGCATTTGGGAGTATGGAGATGCTGAACTGTTGAATTTTTTATATCATTTGAACAGTCTGTGCCCAGCAATACAGTTTACTATGGAACTAGAAATTGATGGCTCTCTCCCATTTCTGGATGTCTTAGTCACCAGGAAAGAGGACTTTACATGCGCCCATACTGTCTATAGAAAACCTACTCATACTAGTAGATACTTACATCAAACCTCCAATCACCACCCAGCACAAAAAGGCTCATTGATCAATTCTCTGATCTACCGAGCTATACAAGTTTGTGATGCCCCTTCTTTATCATTAGAGAAAAAGACCATCTACGATTCTTTGAGAGCTAATGGCTACAGCAAATTACAAATTGATAGGGCCTGGAGCAAACATCACAAAAAAATGACAGTCAAGACTGTTGCAGATAAGACTACAGAAAAAGATGAAAGATGGCTGGTATTACCTTTTATTAAAGGAACAACAGATAAAATAGCTAGGATCTTTGGGCATTTTAACATAAGGACGATTTTTAAACCAACAGTAGTGGAACAACTACTTCGCAACCCCAAAGATCCGAGACCCCCTCTGTCGAATCCTGGCATCTACAGCATCCCATGTGAGTGTGGGAAGGATTATATAGGCACTACTAAACGCCCGATTGCCATCAGAGTTACAGAGCACAAGAGAGCCACCAGATTGCTTCAAGCAGAACGATCAGCTGTGGCAGACCACGCAAAAAATACAGGTCATACTATTCAATTTGAGAAGACAAAGTGTTTATTCAATGTTTCTGAGAATAGACAAAGATTTAACCATGAAGCAATACAAATAAGCAGACGAAATAACCAAGATCTCATAAACAGACAACATGAACTGTCTTTCATAGATAAAATCTGGCTTCCCATATTACATAAGAAAGAGCACTCCTAGCAGTTACAGCATGGCCTCAGGCACCTCTGAGTTACATCCTTGCAGGGTTATTTCAGGTCACCACCAAGATTCCATTCTTCCGTTACTGTTTGACAGTTAAAGCCTTCTTCAGTGGCACCCAGTGCATTTTACATCTTGCTAGCACGGTGCTGCTGTACACCAGAAGACGTCCACAGAAGTGGACGAAACGTTGTGTGTTTTGTGTTCTGTTAAATACATTTTCTAACATGGCATCTAAACCCGTGTTCCCTATTTCTTACAAAAAGTTCTAAATTGTTTATAGATAAAATAGCACATGCTTGCTATTTGGAGCTTGTACTCTACAAGTATCTCACTTGGAGGAGGAGGAGAAGGATAAAACTGAAAGGTTCTTCAAATTGTCATTCACATGTGTTATGTGGCAAGCAAACATGATTATTCCTTCAGAATGTAAGAACATGTCATACAGAAGCCAGAGGAATAAGTAACACTTGTTGCATCTTGTTGACTTAAATAACATTGATCTATTTAAAACATTTATACCTCGCCTCCTCAAAAGCTCAAGGCGGCTTACAATACTTGATTGATAAAATACAAAGTAAGATTCAAAGAATTAAATGTTTAAAATCTAAAACATAATTTAAAAAGCCAGCGCAGCAAATGGTGATAATTCTAAAAACTCATAGGTGGTGGTAGGTAAAAAGACAATATACAACAAACTAAATATTCTAAGGCAGCAAACATATAAGTACACAGTGAAAGCAACAGGCCGGATTAAAAACAGCTGGGAATATCCCACCCTTACCCACCCCCAAAAGCTAATGTAATTTAAAATGTTTTTAGGTCTCGCCGGAAACACTCTACTGAAGGGGCAGATTTTAGATCGTTCCAGCATTTTAGATCTCCAACAGTAGATCATTCATATACAAGCAGTTTGTTTAAAAGGTCATAGGCAGCTGCTATGTGTGGAATACACGTGCTCTTTGGGAGGCTATTCACTGGTTTGCTAGAGCAGGGTTTCTCAAAATGTGGATCTCGGCCCATAGGATGGGTCATGGGGTTGTGCCCTCCCTTGCCATTCCGGAAGCTGAATGACATACTGAGAGGGCAAGGAGGCCTCTTCTGGGTCACGCCAGGCCAGAAACCCACTGCACAGACCTCTGTGGGTCTCAGAATGGCCAGCAGAAGCCTCGGAAAGCCACTTCGTTTTGTGTTCGAAAATCGGAAGTGGCTTTCCGTGGCTTCTGCTGGCCATTCTGAGGCCCGCGGAAGCCTGTGCAGTGCAGTGGGTCGCCGGCCTGGCATGACCTGGAAGAGGCCTCTCCGCCCACCTGGCAAGTCATTCTGGTGCCGTGACCCACCATGGGAAACAAGGTGGGTCACGGTGCTGAAGAGTTTGAGAACCCCTGGGCTAGAGATATTGAACAGGTCAGACTTCTCTATACTAGTAAATATGATTTGGTTCATATTGGTAAACACACAGCAATCCAAAGCAAGTTTCTGACCTACAGAGTGCTGTTTAAAACCAGGTCAAACTTGCTTGAGTTAAATCTGAGGCAGTGCAGATTATATGGGCCTGACTACCCTGTTACTTCCTTAATGCTTCTGAAAGCATAAGGTGGTGTGATGTGCCACATGGGAATTGGCCAAAAAGACGTGGTTGACTGAGACGTGGATAGCCATTTTATAAATAGGGGGAATATGAGGATGGATTGTGACTCCTTATGGGCGCACAGGCCCAATTTTGTGGCACATGAATTTAGGAACTGTGAGTAAAGATGGCCATCAGTAACTAAACATACAATGGAATTTGTTTTGGGAGCAAAGGCACATATTTTGTCGTGTGTTTACTGTAATCCCGTGATAAATGTAGATTTTGCCAGTAATACAGATTTTACAGAAATACCTGCAATTGGAAAAGAGGTGTCCAGAGGAATTAGGATGTGTTAAAAAATACAGAGCATTGCCTGTACAACTGTATAGAGCTAAATGCACCCTAAACTGTCCAGTGTGGAAATAGAGTAATAAACTTCAGTTTCTCCTTGTTTACTGATAAGTGCCATAAAAAGGTATGACTCCAGACTGACAGTTACATATGGGAGGGGGGTGCTATTCAGAGATCTTGCCTTTTATATTTAGAGCCTATGGAGATAATTAGCTGTAAGATGGAGATAATTAGTTGTAATGTGTTTTTTAACTTTACAATAAGCCGGATGTGCCTCATTCTACTGCCTCTGATCTCTAACCATCTCTTGGTAACATGACTGTTTTCACTAGGATAGTCAATGGGCAGTTTTATGGATGTAGTTAAACCAAATCCTCATAGGCCTGGTTCAGATGTAACAATAAACAACTGTATAGCTTTTCATTACATGCATGAACTACTGGCTTTTGCGCTCTCCTTCTCCCTCCAAAATGTGGTAGGGGAGATAAAGGAAAAGCTTCTGTTTGTGGTTTTGTCCAAGTATTATACAAGTGTTTTTTGTACAACTAATAGATGGTTAACAAATAGGGATGTCCTGGTTTGCTAACTGTGGTTTGTACAAACCTGCTGCTTCACATGTGACACAGCGCTTTTCTCACGTGATAATGATCTGAGTAGAAAAAGCTCATGTGTGAAATAGCTCTTACAGCAGTAGTGTGTCATGTGAATTGCATTGGCACTGGAAGAGCCCTTACTAGGCATTTGTTGCCTTGTTTAGATTACCCATTGGATGCGGATAAATTGGTCTTTCTCTACTAGTAACTGTAGCAACATTTCAGGTTTGCACCAGTTACAAATCCCAATATCAGTAAGTTGAGGAGAGAACTCTGTCAGCCTTAACAAGAGATGGGTACCAGGAAATGACCTTTTCAGTGTTGGTTTAAAACTCCTTGAGCTTTGAAGTTTCCACAGGGAAATACTTTAATTCTAGATGTGTGATCTTCCTTTTCTGTGACTGAACTTTAATTTCCATTATTCATAGGGGCTACCAGTAGGTTCTGAACTTCCAGCTGGCACTCCATCCAGTGAGCAGCTGCCACCCTTTCCGGGACCTTCACTAACTCAGGTGCTATATGGCTATCTGCTTTTCCTTTTTTCTTTTTCAGTGAGCATGTTCTGATTAAGCTCTCTATTGCATGATGATAGCTTTCTATACTTTTTTTTAACCCGAGTAACCTTTTCATGTATAATCCCCATAACAAATAGAATGGTTTCTGATTTAGCTGTTACTTTTATTTGTTGGGCTGTTGTGCCCAAGTGTGCAGTTCTCCAAGAGAAAACCGGGTAGCTGCTTAACTTTTTAAACAGTACTGTAGTTTAAAGCTGTTGTACTTTCTCAGGATCAGCGTTTAAATACTTCTTAAATACTTCAGATCTTTGACTGGCACATAATTAACTTTGTAAGACATGCTTGTTTTCAAAGACTTGTCTATTCAGTGCATGGAGTTCTTGCGCTAATTGGATTGGACAGGACTGTTTTGCTGGCGGTGTCACAGCTGTGGAACGCCTTCCCCAGGGGGATTTGTCAGCTCCTGAACCACCTTTGGATGGGTAGCTGAAACATTTTTATTCTGCAAAGCTTTGTTATTTTTCGTTTTAACTGGCTGGAGGGGAACTCTTTGATTTGCTGCGCTTTCAGTGCTGCTGTTTGGTTTACGCTTTAAATTTGTATTATTTTTAGTGGTGTTAGCATAAAAACCAAACTTTTCTGTTACTCATCTTGAACTATTGGAAAGGTGAGTGATAAATTCTGAAAATAAGTAAAATAGATCGTCTCTTGCATTTTGTAGGAGAAACATAAGTGAAATATTGCATGGATCTTTGGAATATATCACTTACCTCTGAACAAGTCCTACTGTGAACACTTCTTTCGTGTAAATCTGATACAAAGAATGGAGATGAACCTGTGAGTCCAGTCAAGGGGAGATGAATGAATGTTCCAGCAATATGAAACTGAACCAAACAGCGCAATCCTCTCTAGGCTTAGAGCCGTCACAAACATGCTGGAAAGCACGTTTGTGACGACTCTAGAGTAAGGGCCTGGGAGTGGAGGTCGGCAGCCCTCACTCCGCCGCCCTCCGAACCCGGCACCCACCGGTGGAGGTACGTCCTGCACCGGTTGGTGCGGGTGGGGGGGGGATTGGCCAGCCTGGGCCGGGAGAGGGTGGGGATATTGGCAGCGAGCTCCGCTGATATCCTCGGCCCGTTCCCGGGCCTGGTCGGCCTTACTCCCCCACCTCAGATGTACATCAACTTCATAGCTGCCATACATCAAGGGAGGCCCATAGGGTCCTGGTCAGCTTGCACCAGGGGAAGGGGATGAATGTCCTCCTGAGGTGCCCCCAGGCTGTCCTGGGGCAGCCCTGGAACAGGATAGGATGAGGCGGCTGGCCCTGTAGGCCGGCTGCCGCATCTTACACAGGATTGCGCTGAAAGCTAGCAGTACCTGTACAAGCTTAGATGTGTGAAACATAGTTGACAAAGTACTGTATAAGGAAGGATATTACAGAACTAATTAAAACCTGCATCTTGGCTGCATAAGAGGGCAAATGCAGGAAGTCTCAAAGAACCATATGAAAGTATAAGACAGTAAAGATGGAGACTTACTAAATAAAGTCAGAATGCAGTTTAGTGTAAAAATTGCTTTGCTGAATTATACTGTTCCATTCAGTCCAGCATTCTGTTTCGAGTGGCAGTCAGAGGGCTATGGGAAGCTCATAAGAAGACTGTTTCCCATTTTTGTCCTCAGTTTCCAAGGTCTAGCATCTTTAGAAACTGCTGATCAGGCTTTATGGTTTCCTTGATTGCAGATGCTTTAGCAGAATTTTCTGCAAGATGATGTTTCACAGTATCTTTATCCTACCCTACCCTTTGTAGATACCGCATTCCTAATACCTAAAGATAATGGTGTAAACTGAAACTTTGTGTCGCCTTTAGCAGGCATAATTATTTTCAAAGATTGTAATACCTAATAAATTTTTGCCTGATGTGAGCAATCATTGTTCCAAAGAGTCACCTTTTAAATTGTGGTTCTCTTAAATTTAGCAGAGATAAACTGTTCCGTTTCACCCCAGCATAATATGTTCTCCAGTGGCTTTTTGCTGTGTCTTTTGCATCTTTAAAATTGTAAGCTCTTATTTATTTTTGCCATGTAATTTTGCTTTGAACTTTTTTCTGTTGAAAAGCAGTATCTAAATATTTTTAATAATTTAATCTAACAAACTGTTAGCACTAGTGTTACTGATGGATATGCCTGCCCAAATGTGGGCATTACTACAGTTGGAAATGACCACATCCATATGTCTGATGGAAGCTCTTGAGAAATTCTGAGAGTGTGCACTAAATATGTGGAACAGAGTACAATAACATCTGAAACTTTGTGTTTGTCAGAACTCTTTTTTTGCCTCTTGGTGCAATGCTGCATCAATTGCTTCACGTCAGTGCTTTGTACCTTGATCCTTGTGACGCTTAAGTAACCAAGCTTTGAACACTCTCTATGTTGATTTATTGAAAATTAATGCACATCTGAGGATCAGTGTTACTGTACCATAGTCATAGCTGAATGTGTCCAAAAACCTAAATGCCAAACTCTGAATAACTAGTGTTAAACAAGAGGTATATTTGTATACCATTTATTTTGCATAACTACTCTTATCACTAACAGAACTTCTGGTGCTGTACATAGGATGTGATGCAGTTCGGTAAGGGCAGTGTCTGATTTCCAGAATGGCAGATACTTTCAGACCTGGCTGGTGGCGTGGAAAGCTATTTCCAGGCTTTGCCCAGAAAGCATAAAGGAAAATAACTTTTCCAAAAGATTAGTCTGACACTCTTACCATTCTGCGTTCCATGCCTGGTTATATATTTTCTGCTTCATTTGCAAACGAGTGGGGTTATGTAATAAACACAGCACTTAATTGAGGTAGGCTTATGTAGTATTAAAGGGAGATTCTTATCTTTCAGTACTCTGGGATAATTGGACCCTTTTGTTTTCTAATGTCTGACACAGATGGATGGAGCTGAAGGACTGAACTTTGGGCCAGCTCCTTCCATTTCTTGATTATTGGGTGTGGTGATTCTGATTATGTTGGCAAAAGTTGGCATTTTAAAATTATTTATATAGTCGGCCATTTATATCTGCGGGGGGTCAGTTTCTAACCCCCCAGCAGATACAAAAAAAAGCATTGAAAGAAATCCGCTGCAAGGGAGGGTGAGTCGGGGGCTGGGCAGCATCACAGTACCTTAATTTAGCAGTGTGCCGGCACATCGCCTGCTCCTGGACTTCCTCTCGGCTTCCAAGTACTTCAAATGGCTGTAAAGAGTATTCAGTGGTGATGCGAAACTGGAAGTCGCTGTGAATCGGATTTTTTAAAACTCTTTACAGCCTTTTGAAGTACTTGGAAGCTTTGCAGGAGTCCAGGAGCAGGCAGTGGGCCGACGCACTGCTAAAATAAGGTAGTGTGACGCTGTGCCCGGCCCCCAGGCAGCCATTTATTCCCCAAGGTAGCAATTCACGTTGAGACAAGTCCGCGGATGGCTATTCCGGGGGGGGGGGGGAGAAAGGGTATACCAGTATATACAGTACTGTTTTTACTAATACAGGGTCAAGGACAATTTGTATGAACAAACCAATGTGCCAAGACATGGGGTGGGTGGATTTGGTTGTAACTGACTGTTGTGTTGCTCATGAATGCACCTGGGTTACACTCAACACACACATCCTGTACAGCATTCAAGTTTGTTTTCAAAACCTTCATAGATGGGGCTGAGTTAAATACAGAGTGACTGAGCACATTCCACACAATATCTAGGGAAGCTGGCATTTCAGCAACTATCTAAGTGGCTCAAAGGCTCGGTGGTGTTGGTTCCACCTACTTACTAGCAGTATAACTTCAAGGATTGGTAGTTCATGTCTGTCTAAAATGGCAGGTGCTTTGGGTAACCTGCTGCTGCTAATACTGATGAATGTAGGCTGAACGAAATATTCTTCGTACTCCAATCTTGTATTTGGCCTAATCTTCAGAAAATAATGGAATATCTTGCCCATTTATCTCGCCACCTACACATCTTTCTATACAATGGTTGAAACAGGAAGTAATGCTTTTCCAAAACTTTTGTGTACCTCACCTTAAGTGTATGCACATCAACCCCTTTCAGTTCACTTTTATACATATGAAATAGACAGTTACCTGCGAAATCATTTCCCAGTTTCCAGGGTGATCAATAGAATTAAGAGCACACAATTGCAGGATTTTCTTTTTTGTTTTTCATATGGAATTTGCTAGCAGAATTATCAGAGAAGCTTGACTGCTGCATAACATCTTGTGGAATACTCTTAAGTCTTGAGGAATAAAAGGTGGTCTGCTTGACTTCATTGAATTTGTGATATTGACCCAGAATTCTGTTACCTGCATATTTTAAAGATGTATAAGTAGGAAGGTGTTGAGGGGCAATATCTAACTTTCCCCTTTGTTGCAGTCCCAGCAACCTCTGGAAGACCTGGATGCTCAGTTGAGAAGAGCTCTGAGTCCAGAGACTGTCGCAACATCAGCGGCCTCTGCCTGTGTAAGGTTTTTTTTTTGGCTGAACTGGTAATAGAAAAGTTTCAGGTTGGCCAGTGATGCTTTCAATTGATGCTCCTCAGCTCACTGGGCATGGTCCTTGCCGTCTACCTGTGATAGCAATCCTTGGCAGGAGGAACATCCGTATTGAGAGGTTACAATTGACCAGATTGCTTTGCTAAGGCCTGTCAGGGTGCAGGAAGCAGCCAGACTCGTTTTTAGCTGCCCACCACATGCTCTGAGCAGGAGTAATCTAGGCTTGAGAACTGGTCCAGGAAGCAGGATTCCATGTTTGGAGATAGGAAGAGGCTTTTATCTGTCATAGATGTGGTGAGTGGAGGCTCCTGGGATGTAGATGCCATTGCTAACAGATACCTGGCCCCCTGGGCTCCATTTGCACTCACATAGGCCTCTCAGCCTGCCTATGAGGTACAGACTCTGAAGGGCACAATCCAGTCCTATATGTGTTTAAATTCTCAGGATGGATAAACCTACTTTGAAGCTTCAGAGAATGCTTGGAAAGAGTTTGTGTGTAGGTTATTTGAAGAAATACTTTGTTGCTACAAATCAAGTTGTAAAACACTGAATTTGATTTGTAGTAATAGAGACTTCCTATTCCTTGGAAGGAAAGCTATGGCAAACTTAAACAGCATAATAAAAAGCAGAGATATCACCATGCCAACAAAAGTTCGTATAGTCAGGGCGATGGTGTTCCCAGTAGCAATGTATGGTTGCGAGAGTTGGACCATAAGGAAGGCTGAGCGCCGAAGAATAGATGCTTTCGAACTGTGGTGCTGGAGAAGACTCCTGAGAGTCCCTTGGACTGCTAGGAGATCAAATCAGTCAATCCTAAATGAAATCAACCCTGACTGTTCCCTGGAAGGACAGGTACTGAGGCTGAAGCTCAAATATTTTGGCCACCTAATGCGAAGAGAGGACTCTCTGGAGAAGACTCTGATGCTGGGAAAGATTGAAGGCAAAAGGAGAAGGAGAAGGCAAAGGATGAGATGGTTAGACAGCATCACCGATGCAACGAACATGAAAATGAGCGAACTCAGGAAGATAGTGGAGGACAGGAAGGCCTGGCGGGATATGGTTCATGGGATCACGAAGGGTCGGACACAACTTAACAACAATAGAGAATAAAGAAGTCCACAAATAACCTACAGCTCTTACTAGCAAGTTTCCACAACCACTGTTTCCATTTTCTCTCTGAAACTTCAAAGTATGTTTATCTCAGTCTAGAGAGGTTAGCACTCATATATAGAACTGGATTGTGCTCTTCAGAGTCTGAACGCATAAGTAGGCTGCAGAGGTTGTGTAAGAGACCTTTTGTAAAAACCTTTCAAGTCTTAATAGGTTTAATTGGACCTTTTGGTATCAAATATGCCAGAAGACTATGAATGAAGCACTCTCTTAAGATATGACTGTTAGAGGTGACCAAGCTCTCGAATACTATCTCAGAGTAAGTTTCGGGGGGGGGGGGGAGAGAGTACCTGTCTACCTATGGGTCAAGTACCACTGGGCAGTGGCGTCGCTCTAGGTGGGGCGGAACGCTAAGTCTCCTGCGTGTTGCCTTCGCCCCACTGAATGGCTTGGACGGCGAGGGGGCGGGGCCGCTTCGTGCCGGGGAGTAAGGAAGGGTTCAGAGTGATGCGGAACTTAGCGTTCCGCCCCACCTAGAGCGACGCCAGTGCCACTGGGGTGATAAGCTGAGTCTGAGCAAGCTGCAAGTAGGAGCTTATATGCAAGTTCATGAGCTCAGTGAGAACTAGTCATCCCCCCTCAACTTTTGAGTGCAGGTTTCTTTGCCTTGAGAGTCAAACTGTGAGAAGTTCTTACTGTGCCTTGATGGAAATTTGATGCTGCCATTTTTTCATCTGTGCAATGCCGATGGGAGGCGCGCACTCATAGAAAAGTCATTTTGTGTAATATGTAAGACCTGTATCAAAAGCAGTAAATCAGCTTTTTTATTTTCTTGAAAAGAAGCTTTATGCATTATGTGGAGCTCTCTGAAATGGGTTGCTCTTACATATGTCAGTAGTGGAATTTGGTAGTTAGGTTGGAAATTCTTCAAGGCTTTGCTTTTGTGTAAGAGAATTGATGAGATCCTGTGAATGACCACAGGCTAATTCTTCCCCTGAATTTAAAAGAGGAATAGGCTGTGCTGATGATAAAAACATTTGTTTTGTTTTCATAGCCTCAGCCAGCTGTGACTTCTACAGTGGTTACTGGAGTAGTGTCTGCATCAGAACAACCCACACATACTGGTAATAATCTATTTGAATGAACAACTGCTAAAAAAGGAAATGTGCTGTTGTCCATTGCTAAAACTGGAGGTTTCATTCAAGAATGCTATGTAATGGAAGTATCATCTTAAAAGTGTTTGGTTTTGCAACATGTTAGCAATTGGTGAAGTCCTAGAACATTTAAGTGAGAAGACTGCGTTTGTTTTTCAAATAGAAACTTGCAGGAAGTGATGGATTCATTAACGAACGGCAACAAAAATGTTGTCCAACTTAGTTCAGGGTGCTTTGTAGTTCAGTGAAGGGCTTTGTTGAAGCTGGACACCGCCATCTTGCCACCTTACCTCCTATCTCCACACACTGCATGAAGGCTGCCATGTTTAATAGCTTTGAGCTCGAAAAAAAGATTGCAAGTGTGGCAAGCTTGCTAGAAGCTGAAAAACATATGCGACCCTAGTTGCTAGGAGATTTAAAAAATCACCTCTCTAGCTCTTCTAGCACTGCTAGCTGAAAAACAAACGCAGCTCGAGTGAAAGTGTGACCTTGGCTGCTTGGAGCAATTAAAGGGCAGATGGTGGGCTTCCCTGTATGTGTAACTGAAACGGTCTAAATTCTTTTTCACATAATATGTGTTCAGTTTCCCTTGGGTATACCAAGCTTTAAGACCCACACAACACAGAGTACAATCCTGTCATGCTGAAATCTTTGCAATGATCTGTATGAACAGACTCCAGGTTCTTTCCAAGTATAAAATGTTGAAGCAAGTGAACTAAATGCACTGTGCTTTTGGGGGGAGAGAATGGATACTATGTGAATTCAAGACAAAAGCCTTTTCCCCATTGTCCACTGTTCTTACCTCTTCCTCTCTTCCAGATTCTCAGGATGTACAGAGCTGTGCTACAACTACTGCCTCCGAGGTTGCAGTTCGTAAGATGGGTCGTTTTCAGGTATTTTGGCAAAGTGCTTTTACAGTTTGCCTTGCCTCCCCTCATAGCTATTTTGTGAGTTCAATTGTTCCCGTGGTATAGATGGGGGTGGGTGGGGGAGTGAGGCTGCGAGAATACCAAGTGCCTAGTTACTGTGTCTGAACTAGGACATCAGTCCAGTCTCTCAGGTTCAGCACTGCAGCCACTTTAGTCGGAGGTTAATGCTGGCATTCTTTAAAGAAAGCCCACTTCGTTTCAACTGTTCATTGCTTTCATTTTGTGACTGTGGCATTTAGTGGCAGCCCAGGTTTTACCAACCAGTTGATTAATGGAATGGTTGGGTGCTTCTCTGGATACATATTGGAGAAGCTTGCTTGGAGAAGAAAAGACGGTGAGACGGAATCTGTGTAAGAGGTGGGCATTTTGTGACCTTTATTTCCATGTCTCCATCATATCTAGGTGTCGGTGGCAGTGGATGATCAGAGAGAGAGTGGGATTAAGCCCAAGCACTTTGACACAACCACCTCAGATTCCTCATCTTTATCTAGCAGCAGCCCAGAGAGTACTGTGGTGAAGCCAACCTCCAGTGGAACGGCTGAATCTGTTGCTGTTACCTCAGTGGATTTGGTGGATGGAGTTCGTTCACAAGCCTCCAGCAGTGTTAGCCAGTGTCAGCCAACCAAGGTTGGCTGTTTCCAGGTGTCAACAGGCCAAGTGGGCCGTTTTTCTGTGTCTAGAACTCAAGATGAAGTGACCTGTGTGGAAAGAGAGGCCCCTGCAATCGTTCCTCTGTCCATGGACTCTGAGCAAGCTTCTCCACTCACAACTCCGAAATCAGAATTTGCAGAGAGAAGATCTTCTTTGCATCTGAATGGGCCATCATCAGAGTTGGAGGCTGCTTTTCTGAGCAGGGTAGCCAAGGAACTGGATGATGGTTCGGGAAGTCCAGACTCACTCCATGCACCTGGGTCAAAGATCAGTCTTCCGGTCCAGAGCCTTAGCAACTCATTCAACTCTTCCTACATGAGCAGTGATAATGAGTCAGACATAGAAGATGAAGATTTGAAGTGTGAGCTGCGTCTGTTGCGGGAGAAGTAAGATATATTTCATATGTTTGTGGAGCCATGTGAGAAGTTGTATAGCTTGATTTAAAGTTTTTCTCCCACATAATGTAATAGAGAAATATCCTCTGCAGTCATTAGTGTCATTCAGTACATGCAAGGAATCTGTACGTGTGTACAAAAGTCTTCCCCTGTCTGCACCCTGTTCCCATGTTTGTTCCCATGTTGCAAATTCAAATCCAGGATGTGAATAGTGACTTGCCTAAGGCCACTCCAGTGAATATCTGGCAGAGGCAAGATTTGACCTGGGGATTTCCTGCTCACAGCTTGTCTTAGCTGCTTCACTAAAGGGATGAGTGAGCACTCCAGCTCTCCATTGTTGTTGTTGTTGTTTGTTTTATATGGACTAAAACTACAGAGTTGTTGTATCCCTGGCTTTGAATACAGTACTATAATGCCTAAAGGCAAATAATCTCTGGTTTGAATTTGCTTCCTACGTATCTGAGTTTGGATTGATCTAGAGTTGTGGGAAGGGAGAGAAGTGAAACAGTGGAGTGACAGCATGATGCCGCTTTCTTCTTAGGCACCTTAAAGAGATCCAAGAGCTTCAGTGTCGTCAAAAGCAGGAAATTGAACTACTTTACACAAAACTGGGGAAGGTGCCTCCGGCGGTGATAATTCCACCAGCTGCTCCTCTATCAGGAAGGCGGAGAAGACCTACTAAAGGCAAAAGCAGCAAATCGAGCCGTAGCAGTTCCCAGGGCAATAAGAGTCCTCAGACTTTGGGTAAGGTATCCTAAAAATGGTGGTAGAAATGCCCACGGGTGGGGCAGTGTGCTCAACAACGTTGTTTGTTTTGGTAGACTGTCTAGTGTAGCTCGCTACAGCAGTCTCTCTTTGACTTTGTGTTGAGACTGCCAATGAAGAGGATTTTTTAATCCTGCACTTTCTTCAAGGGAACCAATGTACAGGATCCCTCCTTTTATTTTATCCAGTGAAGTAAGGATAGACTGAGAGCAAGCAGTTGGCTCAAGCATCATCCCGTAAGCTTTCTGACTGAATGGAGTCTTAAACACAGGTGTCTTTCCCAGTCCAGAACTTTATAACTAGGCTTACCATCGTCCTGGAATCGACGCTGGCTTCGGCCTAGAGTGGACCCAAGCCGCTCCCAAGGGTGCACTGTGGCTGTCCAATGGGCTTCCGGAACTTCCGGTCAACAACACGACAGAAGCAGGAACCCCGTTGGGCAGCCGCAGTGCACCCTTGGGAGTGGCTTGGGTCCACTCTAGGCCGAAGCCAGCGTCTATTCCAGGACGATGGTACGGCTATTTATAGCCATTACATCACGCTGGTGGCTATTTCACAGAATATTTGTGTTGTATTCTTTTGCTAGCAGTTGTACTGTGCTTCATGTTTTAGATGACAATTTAAGAAGTACTGAATTGTAGTACGGGTTGAAACATATCTTCCTGCATTATGTGAGGACATGTAGTCAACCCTCACTTCACAAGGTAGAAGCAGGTATACACAAATGTGTAACCCAGCCCTCTCATTGCATATTCTTCTCATTCTTGGTCAGGAACAGAGGTATAGAAATCCTGTTACAGCTTTTCCTTTTTGTCTTTAATTCTGCAGTTGTTTTTTTTACACTTGGGAGATTTTTCTCTACTTGCTGATTTCGGCCTAATTTACAGCTCCCTGTATGCACCAGCAGATGTCATGCTTCATGATAGTGAAATATTGACACCGCGATTCACCTGTGCAATGGAAAAACCCAAATATCCATCATGTTGCCAGCATCCAAACTTCTTGTTTGCTTTCCCCTTTCACAGGCAACCTGTCTGCTCAGAGTGCACCTTCAGTCTTGCCCCAACAGCAGACACTTCTCCCCCCTGGAAGCGTCCCGGAGACAGGACAGAATCATCTGTTACAACCCCTTAAACCATCTCCTTCTAGTGAGAACCTCTACTCTGCCTTTACTAGTGATGGTGCCATTTCCATACCAAGTCTTTCTGTGCCAGGCCAAGGTAAGCGTCTGGAATCGGCCATCATGGAGACGCACTTCCTGGGATGGGAATATGTTTTTGATTATTACCTTCATAGGATGAGCTTGCAAGGTGTTGGAATGGTCTTGGCAAGAAAAGGTTATATTACTGAGAAGGCTACAGACCACTGGCGTTGCTAGAGATGGGGCGGAACGGTAAGTCTTGCACAGCGGTAACTGCTCCATTCCATGGTGGTCCTGCCTACTCTCCATCGGAACCAGTTGAGCGGTGAAGGCAACACACAGGGAGTCTGGAACGGAGCGTCTACCGCTGTGCAAGATTTACCGTTCTGCCCCACCTCTAGCAATGCCAGTGCTACAGACTTTCTGTACCTTCCTCCCTCCCTCAAAGTTCCATGCACATGGATGGGGCTGTGTAAATAAAATGAGGATGTAAACCTTACAAAGGATAAAGTAAGCCTTTCCTCCCAAGTGTTAGTTGTATTGGCTTGAGACATATAGGTCAAGAATATACCCTGGATCAATTTGGGGCTTGTCCACCATGTTGAAATGTTAAAAACGTATCGTGGTCTCTGGTTTGCATTAGAGGCCTCTCTAAATTTGTACTTAGGACTCTGGAATTACTCACTTCCTGATATACTTGTTCCCTATTTGTCCTCACTGAAAAGTTCTCAACTGTCTTTAAATTTTGGTATGGTTGGAGTGGCAGTGTGTGAATTTAAGATGAGAGGAGGATAAAATAATGGAATATAGAAACTTCTGCTACTGCTCCTTCCAAAACCACCTTGCTAGAGAGAAAGGAGTCTGCCCTTTTCTTTCTCTAACCACGTGAGCCCTACTAACTAGAACCTTGCGTGTCTTTTGAGTTGTGCAGTGTATTATGTCAATGTGTGCCTTTGCTGTGATTTAGATTGCTTGTGGCATGCAACCCTGTTCCTGCTGGATTAATTGTTGGAGACTAGCTCTATTCCAGTATAGGGAACAAACATGGTAACTTTTTTTTGGGGGGGGGGGGAGTCCTAGCCCCATGTGTCCTGTAAATGCTGCTCCCCCCCCCCCCCGGTTGAGGCTCTCTCTCATGTCTTGTTAGTGCATTTCACCACTCCAGCCTAGATTTTCTAACATCTTGTAGTTGTGTTCTGTCTCTTCTCTTCTCCTTGTTCTTCCCCCTTTTTGTTCTTGTTTTTATCACAGGCTGTGTGAAGTTTAACTGTGCATCTGAGCGGGTGACATTCAAGCCTGGTGGCAGGAGGACCCGATTTCTGAGTACGCCCTGCTTGGCTCTTTGTGTGTAACACCTTTACTCCTTCCTCGTCTTTTGTTTTCTGCTACTTGGATCTCTTGTCACGTGCTGTCCATTCACATCTACCACCTTGTACCTCTCCAGCCCCAGGGTTTGGCTGAGTTGCTCTTGCAGGAAGCTGTCTTCTCAGGTCGTTGCCCTACCGCTCAGCCAAAAGGTGCTAAACAGTGGCAGCTGAGGGCTTCATGCTTCAGATGAAGCTTTGGGTAGCAAGTAGACATTCTTGTGGCTCCTTGATTCAGTTGGATAGGCGTCCCTATGCAGAGCAGTTAGTAACTGCACAGTGAGCAACCACAGAGTGAATACCAGATGCGTGACCATTTCCTAGTCGTTCACCTGAAGCCTGTGCTGCAGACATGGGGTCAACTCTGATGAGCATGACTAGCTGTTCTTGGTCAGCTCACGTTCAGAGATGTATATGGCTGTCTTGGTGCTGCATCGTGAACATAGCACCGCAATCCAGTAAGTTGCTGCAAAAAACTTAGGCTGAGGGCTGTGGTGCTAAAGTTCATGGTGGAACACTCGGGCAACTGTTTTTTCATTGGTGAGCTTTAATCTAGAACGATGGCCAGCCCCTTATTTTCTAGAGACCCTGTGCATTGTACCTTATTAGTTAATCCTGTAAATACTTGGGGGAAACAACCAGCTTTTCCCAGATTTCTTTTCCTATGTTTCAATTACTAGCATAGAAAAACTGCTATAGGTCCTTCCCCAATGACTGAAATGGAAACTGGGGAAGGAATTGCTGTATTCACTTACGAGTTGCATAAAGGTAGAAACAGCTCAGCATACTGGTTCAGGAGGTGCTCAAACTTGTTCCATGTTGCAGTTTATCGCAGGGAATAACAAAAGAAGAGTGAGAAATGATTTATAAGCATGGAAAAGAATATCCCTCTCCTGTGATTTAGAAGACACATCTAATCCTTACAAACTGAGATTAAAATGCTTTAAATGCCACCCATGCAAATTCCTCTTGCATAATCTCATGTGAATTGTTCAGTTCACAGGTTTTGCAGGATATGAAACATGTTTAACCTGTTGGAACCATGCCTTTACTTTTGAAATAATCATTAGGATTGTAGCACATGTAGCAACTCATTCAAACCTAAGAAACATTAAATTTACAGCCATATGAATTGAGCTCTCAAAGTGTAGCTCTCTTCTGCACAGAGTTGATTGGTCTGCCTCCAACCTAATGAACTAGATAGGGCTGTGAACTATGTGGGGATGGATGGGTTTCATGCCCCTGTCCATCTTCATACATGCAAATGAATTGTGTTGCTTATGTTGCAGATAGAATGCTTTTTACTGGATGCGATATCAAATGTGTTCTTGTTCTTTCTCCCATACTTGCAAAATAAGCAGGATCCCTGGGTGCGGTACTGGTGATGTGCCTCTGTCCGTGTACACTGAGCAGCAGTTCAGCCAGGCCAGGGATTTTTCTGTGTTTGTAACCAGTGAGCAGAGCAGTAATTTCCAAGATATCCTTTTACGAGGACAGCTGCAATGGGAATAAGGAAATGATTCCATTTGACTTTAGGGAAGTAGAAAGAATACCTTTTTGGAGTTGAGCTTTGCAGTACTAGTCTGACCTCATTGGACTTGGTTTTCAATTATTATACTCTTACATAATGCATATTTTTAAATTTTGTTTTAATAATGAAAGCTTCTGTGTCCTGCCTTTCGATTTATATGAATCCCCAAGGTGGCCAACAATAATAAAATCAGTGAACCCTATCCCAGGTCACTTAACTGCAGATTCTGAAGCAGGTAGCTCAAGACATAGAGACTTGAGGAAAATAACTGCTATCTAGCCTGGACTAAAAACTAGCTTCTGGAAAATACTAAATTGCAGTAAAAGCTAAATCTGAGAGATGTCCTAACCTTGCATTGTCTTGCAAATAGCAAGGATGTGACTAAAGTCTGGCATGCCTGTCAGTCTTCATGGATCTGTGTTTGACACACTTGCTCTTAAGTGCTTCATCCTTCAGTGCAGAGTCCACTTGGCTCCCTGGTTCTCTGGGGAATTGATGCTAATGAAGCAGGCTAGGAATAGAATGCAGGTGAGGGAAACGTTTATGCAAATCTTGATCCAACACAAGTTAGAGTTCATTATCGAGCTTGTAGCAGTACAGTCGTCATCTCCCCCCCCCCCGTATCCGCAGGTCATGTACCAGCGGTTTTAGTTATCTGCAGTTCTCAAATCGCCCCGTCATGCTCCCCCATTCTGACAGCCCCTAGAAGCAGATAGCTCAAGACAGAATACATTGGCGGCGGCTGTTTTGAAGGCATTTGCTGTATCTGGTGCCATTCGCTGCATCTGCAGCCATTCTAAAGCTCTCTGCTGCCATTCTGAAGCTATCCCAGGCATTCTACAGCTTTAGTCAATTACAGTGGGCCGTCCTCATCTGCAGGTTAGCCACCCATGGATATGAATCCATGCGGATGGCTAACCCTGGAAGTAGAGTCCCATGGGGGGCATCGCAGTACCTTATTTTTCAGCTGCACCAAGCCCGCCACCACTTCTCAACTCCTGTGCACCTTCTAAGTAGTCCAAACTACTGAAAACAGTTTAAAAAAGCTATCAAAAATGACTTCTGGTTGAGATGCGAAACTGGAAGTCACTTTTGATTGGTTTTTTACTGTTTACAGTAGTTTGGACTACTTAGAAGGCGTGTGGGAGTCAAGAAGTGGCAGCGGGCCCAGTGCAGCTGAAAAGGTATTGTGGCAACCCCCCCACAGCAGCTTTCATTTAACACATTTTTTGCCATCTGCGGGAGGGTTCGGAGCCCCGCAGATATGGAGGGCCAACTCTACACTAGTAGTGCCACAGTAAGTATAGGGTTCGCTACTATCCATGGTTTCAGGTATCCGCAGTAGCAGTAGGAACATATCCCTGTGGATATGGGGGGATGCCTGTAATGGCAAATAAGCAATAGGTTTTAACCACCATGGTGTCCAACAGAACTTTTTCAAGTTGGTTGGGACCTGTCAGTCTAACCTTGGATGTGATGTGTAGGAACATTTGGCGGCATCCTGTAACATTCTTACAAACCTCTTGAAGAACAAAATCTACCATGACTTCAACACTACTGATATTGTGTAGTTCAGTTCAGAGGTATCTAGAATGCTATCTGGTCACAGATTTTGGAATAAATGTTCGGCTGAAGATGCGGAGTGTGGCTTACTATGTATCTGCTCCACCCTTTCCCTTAATGGTTAATAGCTTGCAGAAGGGGATTGATTGGCTGGACCCAAGAGGTAATAAACGTTTTTCTCGCAAAGCCCTTGAAACCATGGTTCTTCCCTCTTGTAACTAAGCTAAGTATATGTAGTGGAAACAATCACATATGCCTCCATCCCTTCCTGCTTCCTGTTACACTGGACAACAATTTTTAACAAAGGTTATGCCCCCAAGTTTAAATTAGTAATTTCTTACAGATTTTGAGATGCTGAACACGAATATGACAACGAACATGCAAAATTGGCTACGGTTTGTGAGAGATCTGCAATAGATAGTTCCATAGATGTGTAATGGTAAATGCCCAAGGGCACTTAAACACCTATGTATGCAATGCGAACTGCTTTTCCTAAACTAGAACCAATCAACAGATTTTATTGTCATTTTTGTTTTCAGCATGTCAAAATTAGTAAAGATTAACTATTTTCATTTCAGAGGCAAACTGTGTGTTGTCCAGTGTTAGGTCCCTTGTGTCAGTATCTAAATCAGGGGTGGCCAACCTTCCACCATTAGGGCCTCTGTGTTCTTAAGAGTTGTGCAGAAGGCAGAATCTTGGCAGCTGTAAGTGCTGATGGTGCTGCTAAAGCAGCTGCACCTGCTGAAATGCCCTCACCTATACAACAATTTAAAGGGCCAGCATTCATGTTGAAAGGTTGGCCACCACTGATCTAAATTGTAAGTCCCTTGCAGCAGGCGCCTGTCTTCTCACTCTATGTAAAGTGCCAGGTACATTTATAGCACTGTATGAATAATAAAGGGAACAGTCCTGGTCACTTGGAAAGAAGCAGTTGTGAGATCTCTCTTGAAGAAAGCCTCTTGGATCCTAGAGATTGTAGCAACTTTTGACCAGTTGCTAATATCCTCTTCTTAGGAAAGGTACTTGAGTGTGTGGTTGCTGCGCAACTCCAGGTATTTTAGGAAGAAGCTAATTATCTGGATCCATTTCAGTCTGGCTTCAGGCCTGATTTTGGCACAGAATCTGACCTCGCTGCCCTGGTGGACCTGCATTGGAAGGAGGACCAGGGGAGTGTGATCCTGCTAATTCTCCTGGTCCCTTCAGCAGCCTTTGATACTGTCCAGGTTGAGAATTGAAGGCACTTTTATGGTTATTGTATTCCTACCTAGATGGCCAATTTCAGGAATTGGTGCTGGGGGTGCTACTGCCTGGCCCCATAGCATTATGTTGTCAGGTCCTACAGGGCTCTGTCTTGTCTTCTGTTCTTTTTATCATCTGCATGGAACTGCTAAACGAGTTCATCCGATGTGCTGATAACACCCGGCTCTATTTCTCCTTTTCACCAGTCAAGTGAGGCAGTAGAAATGTCGAACTGGTGTCTTGGTTCATTAACTAATTGGATAAAGACAAATCAACTGAAGCTCTATCCTAAAAAGATGGAGGTATGGTGGGTGGGCAGTTCATCTGCCTGGGAGGTGGTGGTCAACATGTTCCAGTGAGGGGTCATTCCCCAAAGGACCAGGTTTGCAGTTAGGCGGTGTTTGTAGATTCAGCTCTGCTACTGGAGGTCCAAGTGCTGCCAGTGGCCCTGAGTGCCTTTGGTCAGCTGATCCATGCTCAGATTACCTCTAGCTTAGTCTACTTCACTGTATGAGGACCTGCCTTTGGAGACTGTCTGGAAACTGCAGTTACCGTGTTTTCCCAAAAATAAGACCTCCCCTCAAAGTAAGACCTAGCGTGGCTGATTACAAAGATCTGTGCCGTGGTCGACTGCTCAGTGCGGCCGCCGGCACTCTACTGTACAGTAAAATTGTTTCATAAATTTTGACTTGATAAACGAGCAAGGTCTTGCAATACAAGTACATTGTGTTCTGCAAGAGATCTCTGTGTGTGTCTGCAAAGGAATAGCAGCGTCTCCCAGGCTCAGCTCATTAACAAGCTGCTTTCTTGCTCTTGCAAACCTAGCTCATTAACAAGCTATTCTCCCCCTTCCCCCTCTCCCTCATGTCCCTGCCTCTTGCAAAGACTTTTACTCTGCAGAACAAGGCTCTGGTTCTGCAGATTGGACTTTGCAAGAGGCAGGGACATGAGGAGGAGGGGGAAGAGGGAGAACAGCTTGTTAATGAGCTAGGTTTGCAAGAGCAAGAAAGCAGCTTGTTAATGAGCTGAGCCTGGGAGATGCTGCTATTCCACTCTCACTCTCACAGATCTCTTGCGGAACACAATGTATTCGTATTGCAAGACCTTGTTCATTTATCAAGTCAAAATTTATAAAACAGTTTTGCTCGTCTTGTAAAGCACTTACACACCAAGTTACTCACAGTCCAAGGTTTTACTATACTGAGCCTCAGAAGCGTCACTGCGTCCGACTGCCTTTTCGCAGAACCCTGTGAGCTCAGTTTTTTTCCTTGTAGATCATTGTAAATAAAAATATTTGCGTGATTTTTGCTGGCACTCATAAATATAAGACCTCCCCTGAAAATAAGACCTACTGTGTTTTGGGTGAGCCAAAGTTGATTTAAGACCCTGTCTTATTTTTGGGAAAACAAGGTAGTAGAAAACACAGGTGTGAGGCTATTAACTGGGACAAGGAGTTGGGATCACATCCCACCAATTCCTTAAAGACCTACACTGGCTCCTGGCTCCTTTTTGAGCACCATTTAAAGTATTGGTGCTTACGTTTTACCCATGTGACCTGAAAGAATGCCTTCTATATCTTCCTGTCTGGTCACTTTCGTCGGCATCAGAGGCCCTTCAACAGGTACCCGCTATCGTCTCAAGTCAGGCAGGGGGCTGTGGGAGAGGGGGCCTCTTCGGTCATGGTCCCTCATTGACAGCTCCCCCCTGTGGAACTTGCCAGGGTTTTAACAATGGACAAGTTTAACTTCTTTCAGTCGGTTCCTGTATGCTACTTTCAGTCGGTTCCTGTATGTTGCTGTATGGTTTTATTGTTATATGGTGTGTTGTGAACCAGGGCAGTATATAAAATTCACACTGTGTGCTTGCACTAACATTGAATCAACCAGGGTTAGATTTTGTGCAGCTTTGATATAACAAGAAGCACCCTTCTGTGGAATAAGAGTTGTGATGGGGGAAAACGGTAATTTGGGCCCATAGATAATAAAAAAACAATCACCTTTGACTTTGTGCCTCGGTTTATTGCAGCTGTCCCGTAAAAGTAGGCAATGGTTGTGGAAGGCATGACTTGGCTTGATGCTCAGTTTGTTTACAAGTTTCTTGTTTTCCTAGATTTTGACTTGACCTCCCGTCACAGATTCTGGGATGGTGGGGAAAGGTCCTTGTTAGAAGTTAGGAGGCTGAGCTCAGTAACAGATGGTTTTCTCTAAACAGTCAGAGAAAAAGTAGAAGAGGTCCAACAGGTATGTTCCTGTCTCAGGTGGCGCTGACATTCCAGGCACATGTTAATGAAGGCTTCATCTAACCGTTACAATATGCTGTAACTGACCTCAAAACAGCAAGTTTGCAATCTAAATCAGAGGTCTTGGCCCAGTTTTGGGGGAAAAGAAAGCTTTAGTCAACTTACGATTAGTTAAATGACCAAGCCCCAGTGTTCTCACATTTGAGAATTAATGAGGGATGCGTAACACAATGTAACCATCAGTGCCCTACCTTCACAACATCATTGTGTATCTCACTAAATACAGTCCTGAAAGAGTCGGAAGCAGTGTTGCCAAGGGACAGCGTACTGTTGTGTTCTCCCCTCTTTCTCGCCAGGCTTTTTGTGCTGTTTGCTAATGTTTCTCACTGTTTCTCTTTAACAAATTGCTTTCTCTTTGTGCTTCAGGGAAGATGGTGAAAAAAGTCTGCCCTTGCAACCAGCTCTGTAGTAATTATTGCATTTTGGTTACTTCTGAACTCTGATTGCCAAGCTGCTGTCCTTGAGTTTTCTGCCGACCCTTGAAGTGTAACCTCCCTGAATCTGTCTTGAGCACAGCATCTGTCTCTTGTCTGTCTTCCATTGTCCTTTCTAATGTGTGTTCCTGCACTAACACGGAAGTAGACCTGGTCACCTCCTGACCGCTGTTCTGTGCTGGAAAGGCTTGTTTGACACTTGACCACTCAGTGAGCTCCTTGCTGAATGAGTAATGATGCTGAAGTGGAAATGGCTGGAGCTAACATACAGCATCTTGTGTTAGTAGACAAAATCGCCCTTGATGCAAGGGCTTTGCTTTCGGCAATGACCATGCTGAAAGGGGGTTGCCTGGGCGCTGATCCAATTGCAGAAAGGGTCAAATGTCCTCAACGAGGACCTGTAGCATAAAGATGTTAATGAAGAGACAGTAAGTGGGGTGTGCTGGTGTTGACCTCTCTCCAAAGCAAATTGGCAGTTAAGGGGAAGGGGTGCTCAATATGGCTCACAGGCCAGGGGAGAAACCTCTGCTATGGGTCAGTGGTCCAAGCCAAAATGAAGTGTTCGTAAAATGTGTGCTGTGACTGAGCAAGATTGGAGGGAGGTTGTTTTCCATGCTCACTGATCTAAGTGCTTGTCAGGCTCTTCTTGATGGCTGGTTCAGTAGACTTGAATTTATGTGAAGTAGTTGCTTAAGTGACCAGAGACTGGGGAGGGGGATTTCCAGTATAGCTTATATTTAATATCTCAGCCCCGTCCGTTGTTTTTGTCTTGGTAATTCTGGGATAAGTGTGTTGCATTATGAACAATTTAAAAGAGAGAGAAAATCAAACTTTAGCTTAGTCTCTCTCGCACGTTTGGGCCCCTTGACTAATAGGAAGCATCAATTTCTCCCCCATTTTTTACATTTTGTATCCTATCTTTGGATACAGCCTAGTGATATAAGCAGTGTAGCATTTGGACTGTTTTACTTACTGTCTGGGCTGTGTAATTAAACAGTAGTAAGAGGGGAGTTTCTAGCCATCAGGAAGGGGCTGAAGGAAACATGCTGGTCCCTGCATGAAACTTAACAGATAATTTATGTTGGTTCTTTGTGCCCAGATTCTCTCTCTCCTCTCTCTCTCCCCCCCCCCCAATTGCCTGTAATGATTACTCTCCTGGCTGTTATCAGTAGGGTCTGTGTTTCTCTCTCACACACCATAGAGTCCTTTGGCATTACAAAAATGAGTTTCCTTTGCATGTTACACAATCATTTCTACTACTGACTCCTTCCCCTCACCTGGACAGAGGATTCTTCTCTTGTGTTTCTGCATGTGGCTGAGCACCATTTGTCTCTTCCTTGGCACAGTTTTTTGGGGGGAGAGCAGCCTCTTTCACCACCTTAGTGCTATCTGCTTGTTCACATTTCACAGTGCAGTAGCACCTTGCTCAGTTGCTGTAAACAAAAGGATGTTTTGTATTCATGTCTAATCTGGCCTGGATTCAGGGAGGCCGGTTTTCGCTCTCAGAAGCAGGGTCCAAAGTTCTGTTTGCTAGTAACTGATTTCCCTTGGGAAGGCCAGCAGGTGGCGCAGTGGGTTAAACCGCTGAACCATGAGCTGTCGATTGAAAGGTCGGCAGTTCGAATCCGCAACGGGGTGAGCTCTTGTTGCTTGGCCAGCTCCTGCCAATCTAGCAGTTCCAAAGCATGTTAATGCGAGTAGATAAATAGGTACCGCTTGCGGGAAGGTAAACAGCGCTCCGTGTTCCAGCCGCATGCTACGCGCTGCGGCAAGGAGAGCCATGCCGGCCACATGACCACGGAGGCGTCTTCGGACAACGCTGGCTCTTCGGCTTTGAAATGGGGATGAGCACCACACCCTAGAGTCGGACACGACTGGACTTAATTGTCAGGGGTCACCTTTACCTTACTATGATTTCCCTTACAAGTTCAAGTTCTTGAGCAGAAAGTTAGAGCGCAATCCTGTGCATGTCTACTCAGAAGTAAGTCCCATTGTGTTCAGTGGGCTTACTCCCAGGAAAGTGTGTATAGGATTGTAGCTATTGGATTTAGTCTTCTGCAGTGGAGATCCTTGGTTCCTTCCTGGTTATGTGTGGAGTGGGAGATTTTAAGTCCAGTACATTTTTGTGTTATTTCTGGGAACAATTCAACTGGGTTTACTGTGGCTATCTCCCACTAGTCTAATAACTGTTCACCATTGAGTTGTACTTCTTTTTCTCCCCTTGTGTTGAAGGGGGAAGACTTTTTTGCTCTCACTGGGCTGGCATTTATCCCTGATCTGTACAACGCTTCAGATCCTCCTAGAACTGTTTCCTCAACAGTTTTGTGCAACACAATTGCCTCACAAGCTTCAACTCTTTTTTTCTACAAATTGGAACAGCATCTTAGCACTGTGGTCATGGTGCTCGTTTTATAGCACACATGAGACTCTTGGCACTCTTGTGTTTGCTACTATCTGATAACCATCATGAGCAGAGCAAAGCAAAACCTTTCACACTGTGTTCCACTACAGATTTGCTACAGAATGATTACCAGAGCAGAAACGTGGGATGCTCTAGACCAGTGTTTCTCAAACTGTGGGTCGGGACCCACCTGGTGGGTCGAGACCTGATTTCTGGTGGGTCCCATAAACCTCCAATGATGGATGATGGAATGATCAGATAACTAATTGCCTCAAGCCCTGAGGCTATTCAAAAATCAGATAGCTGCTGCTAATTGTCCTTCAAAGAACTGAGTTCCTGCAGTTTGCAAGCTTGTGTAAATATAGGGAGATAGATGTTTGAGTGACTTTTTTCTGTTGTGTTTTTTTTCCAAGTCTGTCAATAACAGGTAGTGGGGGGCAGGTGAAGGCTGGGTCATATAACTAAGCTCCTCAAGCCTTGAGGCTATTCATTGGGGCTGCCTCATTATGAGAAATGGATTGAGTTAAAAGTTTGCTAAAAAGTTGGAGAACCACTGCTCTAGACTCCATTGTTCTTAAGATCAAACTCTACCAAGTGCCATATGCTGAATGGAATTGGCTCCTTGTGCTTCTCTTTTCAGAGATGCATTTATGGAGTGGAGGGCCTGTATGGTGCAGAACCCTAGGAGCCATATCTGCAGGTTCCCCTGGAAGCCTCTGTCTGAATTTGGAGGTTGGGGAATTGTCTCTCTTCCTCTCCTTTGGAATTGTCCTTGTAGATACTAAGCCAATAGGTTCTTAGTCCTTAGTACCTGTAATACTAAATAAGTCCCTGGAGCATCAATAGTCTCACTTGCAGAACAGAGCTGAGTGAACAGAGCTGTCCATGCTGAGAGTACTACTCGCTGCTACTCAACTGAGTGGCAGCGAGTTGGCCACGGCATTAACAGAATAGATGCTTGTTGATGTGATGCAGAGGAAACCTATTCATTATGACTGTAGCATTTAATATCAAAAGTTAATTCACTCCCCAATGGAAAAATGTCAACCTCCCCACTGCCCTGGAAATACCACACAATTGTATAAAGGGCCAAATAGAAGAGAAACTACTAGCTTAGCCTTAGCCCCTTCCTCTTCATTGATACCTAGTGAATTGTTGAATTCTCATGTGCATGGCTTTTAAACTCTTGCGCGCTCTCTCTCTCTCTCTCGTTTTCCATAGTATCTCTTGATGGCCTTCAGGAATTACCATCTATTCAGGTTTCATGATCGCTGTTGCTTTGTCTTTCTAGGGACCAGCAGCACAAACACTGTTGGGGGTACAGTGACTAGCCAGGCACCTCAGTCTCAGCCTCCTCCCACTAGCCGGAAGGGAACCTTTACTGATGACCTTCACAAGCTAGTTGACAACTGGGCTCGTGATGCCATGAACCTCTCTGGCAAGAAAGGAGGCAAGGGGCAAGGGAATTATGAGGTAAGTTCTTGTTCTATGTTAATATCAGTGAACTGGTTACTTTCTAGGTAAGGCACTCAGTCGACCTGTAACTTATGCATGAAAGGATCAGTCATGTTTGGTAGGGAGGGAGGAAGAAAGTTAGTTAAACAGAACAGTCTATGAAGGGAATACTTTGTTAGTAACTCCTAAATAACTTCTTCTTGGGCTGGGTTCTTTTTTAGGGCCCAGGAATGGCGAGAAAATTTTCTGCACCAAGCCAGCTCTGCATCTCGATGGCATCCTCCCTTGGTGCTACACCCATCCCTGCAGCATCGGCTACCTCCCTAGGTCACTTCACAAAGGCCATGTGCCCCCCTCAGCCGTACGGTTACCCAACAGTGCCCTTTGTAGCTCCTTGGAGCGGGACAGGTGGTCCAACACAGCCGCCTTTAGGTCAATTCCAGCCTGTAGCAGCTGCCTCATTGCAAAACTTCAACATCAGCAATTTGCAGAAATCTATCAGCAACCCCCCTGGCTCTAATCTGCGGACCACTTAATGAGACCCAGGCACATGTCTGGGTAGACCTTGGGGGTGGGGTGGGGGGGAGTTGGGACCCTGAATCAACTACTAGGCTATTGGTGCCCAAAGGGGAATGATTTTTTCCCCTCTAACCATTGCTCTCTGCTCTCAGTAAGGAAAGCCCTTCATTCTGAAGATGGGGAGAAGGGTGATCAGGATCTTCCAAGATGGGACGGATTTCCTCTTGTTTGTGTGTGTGTGTACGTGCACGTGCGTGGCCAAGTGTGTAAAGATGGAAGTCATCAAGCAAGCCAGTGTCTTATTGCTGTAAAATTCCTTTGGCTTAAGAGGCTGAGTTCCCATGGGCTGAGATGGGAGAGTTGCTGCTGTTTCTAACATGAATCTTTAGTATGCTGTTCGTTTGGCTCTAAGGAATCCAGCTTAGGGGAAAAGCTGTCCATACTCCATCTTGCCTCTTCCTTCCTTCCTTCAAGCCGTCACACTGAAGTTCCTGAGCTGACAGGGCAAACAGATGGACTCGCAGAACAGCCCATGCTTTGAGATAGGTCATTACTGCTTTAAGTAAAAGATATTAACAGCTTTGACTGCGGCATTAGAGCAATTTAAATTGTTTAGAAGATACTTTTCAAAAAGTTCCCTGCGGACATGTACTTACCATCAGTTTTGATGTGGAAACACTGTGATATAAATGTTGTTGGACAACAGTAGTTTAAAAATGAGTGGAGTAGAGGGTTAAACAGTTAAAAGGAAAAAATGGGGAAAAAAGCTAGCTATATCCTGATACTTATTGGAGACACTTTAACTTTTTTCCTTTGTATTTTCATTGTATTAGATAAATGTGAATGTATAATTGTATAAATTAATGTACTTGAATACTTGTCTGTTTTGCCAGTATGCTTGCTGGATATTTTAGTGCCTTGGACTTTTATTGCTTCTGAAGTTAGCATCACCTTCCCAGCAGACTTTAGACAGGCAAAGAGTAAGATGGGGGGAAAGAGGGCTGGTTATTTGGTCATGGTTCCTGGAATACCAAAGGGTTAACACATGGGCTGTTTGTACTGTACTGGTGTCTAGAGTAGGTGTTGGAGGGGGAGCTATTGCAGCTGTATGTCGTCAGAAGAGTAAAGTTACAGGACGTTGAGGAATCCTATGTGATTGACACAGCAGCAATGAGGGGTTTAAGTGAGGTGCTGAAGTGAAATGAATATAGTGACCAGAGAGTGTAAATTGGGCTGGCTGCAAGCCGAGGGAATGGGGAGAAAGGGGTGCTTCTTGGAAAAGCTCAGCTCCTATGGATGGTTCGTCTTAAGCTGTAATGTAGAAAAGTTTTTGGGTAAGGGTGGTGTATGTTAAGGAGTTGGAGCTATCACTCGGGGGGAGGGGAGAGTGTCTGCTGGGATTTGCCCCCCCCCCCCCCCTATTCAATCCATACAAGCCAGGAGTAGATCTTCCTGGTGCAACATCCATTGCCAAGGATGGATACACTTGAAACAAACCAGCATCAAAAATGACTTTTGTCTTTATGGTTTTGTTCCATGGCTAAAGGACTTAAAACTGGTACCAGGACTGTAACTAACTGTTGCCTTCTAGTAGGTGTACTATATCTCCTACTTTCCACTCGCCTTCCTCTTTCTAACTTAAAATAATGGTTCCCTGTTCAAATAAAATACTGCAACCAACTAGTATTACTCTGTATTGCTGCAGCAGGCTGTGAAGGGTCAAAGTGCTCCTGCATGGTACTTGGCAACAGCTTTACTGCTGGTCTGGAAATCTGTGTACTAAGGAGAGTGTTTTTCTGAAGTTCCTATATGGTTAGCAGGGAGTTTTTCTTTCTTTCTGTACTTGTGTCACTCTTCCTCAAAACATATGCACAGGTCTTGCTTACCCTTCACCTCACGTTGACGTTTACAGTGGCTTTGTCAAAAAGGTAGGGCTGGGGTTGACTAACAAAAGGAGCCAAGGTTTCAAAACTCGCAGTTATGATGGGAAAGAGGGAGCATGAGGCTACTGACAGAGGACATTAATTGGAAACCTGTGTTCTGGCCTGTGGCTGAGGAAGAGTTGCTGAGCACACAACATGAGTGAGGCGGATGTGCAGAAAATACCAAGGAGCAATAATGAGGAATGCCACTTCATGGTAGAGGAACTGGTCAGCTGAGTGTTGCACAAGAGTGGTATTTTGGTTTGAGGTCAGGTGTTCACTTAGTTATGCAAGAACTGGTTGTATTTACCATTGATTCCCCTCCTGTGGATGAAATAACTGAGGTCTAGAGGAATGAACTAATGCTACTGAACTGTTAAATTATTTTGTGTTTAATATTACACTTTGAGTACCTTTTTCCACAAGATCTGTTTCTGAATTACAGATGTTTTCTTTACATTATTTAACAATGTACACTGTAAAAAAAATAAATAAAAAGAATTCAAACCTTGGGCTTCCTTGGCCGTAGTTAATGGTATGTTTTGCACTAAATCCAGGCATCGCGCTTCCTGTATGATTGCGCTTTGTGCTGCAGTTTGTTATCATCTTTGTAGATATTTAATGAAATCATTCAAATAAACCAAACATGCTTTTGAGCTGTGGTTTTTCATTTTCAGTTGGCTTTTGCTTCCTTCTACACCCTGAAGCTTATTAACAGTCAGTTGAGTTTGAAGGGAGACTGCATGTGCCTCAGCCATAATCACAATGTTTGTCCCTTCAGAATTTAGTACAGAAAAAATGGATAGCATCCAGATAGAGCAAAACAACTTGTGATCAGGACAGCATGTGTTTTATTGTTGGGACTGGTGTATCTTCCATTCAGGGCCTACTCTTTCTCATACCATATTAATGTTCCCCTGCACCTCGCCATATCTCAGCTCTCCCTGTGTCCAATCAGCCTTGGCCACGTTGACTACAGTACTTAATCCTCACCCTCCTTTCTGCCCTCAGGAATACCCATACTTTCAATGTTATCCAATGTTGTTGTTTTACCCCTATTGCCACAGCAAGAGATAGCTACTGTATTTTCAAAATTATTGAGCTGCTCACGTTGTCTCCAAGCAGCTTTCCTTGTTTGTTGTGCTGGTGTCTTAACAGCTGAGCCTACTCATAGGGTGAATGTTCATAACTGAAACATCTAAGTCAGGGAGAAGAAATGATTCTTCTACCATGAGGAACAAGCTTTTCCACATGGGAAAGTCATAAGAGCTCCCTCAGGAGCTTCACGGAAAATCCTGCCACTCCACCCACCCTCCCTTTTTAGTTTGCTTAACATCCAGTCTGAGTTCTGGAGAACTCAGAAGCTTGTTTAAGATTTTGCATTTGTTTGTTTGGTCCTAATAGAAGTTATTACAGGCCAGCGGCTGGCGCAGTGAGTTAAACCGCTGAACCATGAGCTGTCGATCGAAAGGTCGGCAGTTTGAATCCACGACGGGGTGAGCTCTCGTTGCTTGGCCAGCTCCTGCCAACCTAGCAGTTCCAAAGCATGTCAATGCGAGTAGATAAATAGGTACCGCTTGCGGGAAGGTAAACAGCGCTCTGTGTTCCAGCTACATGCTATGCGCTGCGGCAAGGAGAGTCACGCCGGCCACATGACCACGGAGGCATCTCTGGACAATGCTGGCTCTTCGGCTTTGAAATGGGGATGAGCATCACACCCTAGAGTTGGATACGACTGGACTTAATTGTTGGGGGTCACCTTTACCTTAGACGTTATTACCATACTGTGGTTTTAAATTTTTTCTAATAGACCAACATGGCCATCCATGATATTTTTAGTTTCAAACAGTTCGAGTGCCATGCATTTAAACTCCCCCTAGTGTCCATACCTGAGCACAAACTACCCATTTCTAAGTCTAAGCAATCACCAAGTGGTAAGATTCCCTTTTCTTCAGTCAACATAGCGTAGTAGTTTCCTAACTACGCTAACACTGAAATGGAAAGCTATTTCCTCTCAAATGGAGGAATTGCCTTTTCATTAACATCAGGCTTAGACAAACTGTTCCTCTAGGTAAACGCTGCAAACAGGAAGTCTGAAGGTGGCTTGGGGTCTCTGGACATAATGTTCTTAGCAAACTACAGGTCCCAGAATTCTTTGGGGAAAGCCAGGTTAAACTGCTATGATTATCACTGGTTGTAGCCTAGGTTTAGTCAGTCATGCCTAACAAAACTGGGCTACGACCCTGTATTTCTAAAGTAGACATCCCCCAGAAGAGTCATTTGCTTTTTGAGAACCAGTTCACTGTCTTTCATCAGGCAGCTTGAAAGAAAAAGTTCAGCTGTACTGTTGCCCTCATTGTTAAAAGCTAGTAGAGTGACATGGGGAGAGAGGCTCTTTAGCAGTCCTTATTGGTCCCTGGCTTACTTTTTACTAGCAGTAAAAACTGAACTAGCACACAGGCACGGCACCTAAATTCTGACATCTCAATCCTGTCTAAGTTCTAGTTTACAAAAGGGTCTCATTCTAGCACTACACCATGACAACTGGCTCTAAGAAAAATGATACCACCTGGACTGCTCCTACCAGACTTGCAGGTGTTCTGAAACACACTTTATACCTCTATCTTTTTGTCTGTAAACCGCTTTGTTGAAAAGCAGTATATAAATACTGTTAATAATAATTTATATTACTGAAGACATCAGTAGTCCTTTATATTTCACACTTCTATTAGACATAATGCTAGGCTACTGATCTTCACCTGGGGAGCCATGACACAAAACTGGGTCACGCTCACAGCTCCACCACCATTTTTTTAATCTAAAATAGAGACAGACTAGGGGAGAGACAAAAGGCTAAGTGGGTGCCCCTTCTGCACACTTGTTCAAGGAGAGTCCTGGCTCTGAAAGTGGTATAGGCTACAGGAAGACTCAACTCTCACCCTTTAAGCTTTTCACTTAAACATTTTATGACATGGGTTAGCACTGCTCTCCTAGAGTAGCAAAGGATTAAGTTGTATTATTCCAGAAAAGTCAGTGACTACCTATGTTTTCCTTAGCTTGATTTTAACAGTACAGTTTTAAAATGCTACAGGTCATATCCTTCAAATGGTTAACTTTAGATCTTTGGTTTTTTTTTCCAGAGAACACATTTTAGTTTAAAAGTATAAGATTTCCTTTATTCCTCAAACATATTTGAGCACTTTAACATGTTTGTGTACAAGACTTTAAAACTGTTTTCTTCCAATTAAAATAAGGGAAGCTGGGAAAGTATTTTTGTATTTGAAGTTGGGTTATATCTATATTAAATCTGAAGAGAGTTGAAATGAAGTGTATTTTAAATCTTCAGTCAACTACTGCAGAAATTATGTATATAATCTCTTCCTGTACTCTGCCTAATAGTGGATGTCAACAGTCGGAGAACATTCCACTTTTAAAGACTGTCCAACCAAATTATGTGCTTGGAGAAATGGCAACAGTGCTATAAAGCACAGTTCAAGTAAATCATCTTTTGTTAAGCAGGCTCCAGTCTTCTCTTCTTCATCCCTTGGCTCCTCCTGTATGGGCTGCACTCTGTTAAAGGGAGAAACAATTACTTCAGAGAAAGCACACTTATGATTGGGTCCATTTATCTAGTTTGTTTCTCTTTCATCAGCGAGGTGGATTTTTCCTGCTCTGGGTTAAAGCTTTAGAACTATATACTAAAACACATTTAGGCAGTTAAAAGCATTATGAACAGAGTTTGGTAGATCTAACTTCCAGGAAAGTGTGCACAGAATTGGAGCCTCCATCTTATTGCAGGAAGCATTTCAGAGGTAGGTCAGAAGGATTGCAAAGTAATACCAGGCTTCTTACCTCTCCTCTTTCCTGCACAGGATTTAGAGAGGAAAGCCAAAGCCACTGTAACTCAGCTTGACCAACATGCTAAAGTTACTAAAATACTGAATGATGTGCCATGCCACCCACCCTGGAGAATTAATCTCTTGTACTCTTTTCCTACATATACATACATGCTACTGTATATTATCTGGTTTCTGGAGTGAGACACACTTGCTTCTTCTCTTAACCTACCTGGTGAGTTGTGGCTAGCGGAGGGGTGCCAGGGTTCAGGTTTTGTACATGGTCTCTGATAGTTTGTTCTTTGAGGTGTTTTGCTACGAGTCGTCATGTGATACTGTCCACGAGGAGTGCCCAGGTGTTGGAATGGCACAGTTGCTGCACTGTGATTGGCAACTGTGAGGTCAGTGGCCTCCAAAGGCAAGTCCCAAAGCTCAGGATCATCTGGATCAAGTCAAACATTAACAGTGAAGGTAAAGACTCAGTCACTAATGAATAAGGGTCACCTCTAATGGCTACTAGTGCTAAACTTGAGCTATAATGAGACACTATCTCACCAAACACAAACTGCCAAAACTGTGTTGTGCCTTGATAACTTGAGTGGATGGGGTGCTGAATCTTCCCAAGCCCATTGATTCTCCCCTCCCAAGGCAACCTCTTGGGCAATCTTCCCTCAGTTGGTTTAATGTCTTGAAGAACTGACCCAACACCAAACCAAATGTATAGGAAGCAGTATGCAGGAAAAGGATGCATGTTTCTCCTTTGTCTACATGTACTACATCATCTGAGCTGTTGTTCCCAACTACACAAAAAATACAACCACCCAGCATGCCGCAGTCCTACACTCACCTGTAAGGAACTCCTCTTCCACAATGGGTTCCGGCTGTGCTGCTGAAGCACTGGTTTTCATAGGAGGGAGTTTATGTGATTCTGAACACAGATAAACAAAAGATGTTGCTGATACCCGTGGGAAGAGTGCATGTCTATCTGGATCAAGGTTATTTGTAGCAATGTCACCATGCGGTATTTGCCCTTCCATCTTAAAGAAAATGAACTGAACTAAACTAAACAGTATAATAGATAAATCATACTTTTGCCCTACTTGTTGCCCTCCAGTGGTCCAGGACTCTGGGGTGCTCTTCATTCCATCCACTAGGAAGCAGGATCTATGAAGAACTAGGCATTAGGAGAGCTAGGCGCCACCGCCTACTTCCTGTAGCCAGTCTGCCTCCTACCTCCACAGGAATGGAACGAATCCCCCGCAGATAGCGAGGTCTGACTGTGTACTCGCGCTATGATTAGAACACATTGGGATAAACAGAGAGACTGACTATGCCGCATTTTTCCAGTTGCACAGCTGGTCACTTTTTGTGTGTGACGACAACAACAAATGGCTGACTGCGCTAGTCAGAGCAGCTCTGGATTCAAATCTAAGTTAAGACCTCATTAGCTTAAGTTATGCTAAGACCTCACAGGCAGAGGGGTCTGGCTCGGTCGGTACAGCCACCACCTTGCAAGCCCGAAGATCGGTGAATGGCAAGTTTGAGACACGCCGCTGACAAAAAGCTGTGAAAGCCTCTGTGAGGAGAGATAAGAGCTGCCAGCTACGTCGGCTGAGTGTGGGAGGCAACAGCCAGCAGAGAGGCCAGACTGCAAAAGGATACCATCTGGAATGTAGTTGTGTTCATGAAAGATTGGACATTTATATATTGTTTAAAAAAAAAAAAACATTAGGGGGGTTAGGAAAGCCTGCCCATATACACCACCTTGGATGAAAGTCAGAGGAGAAATCCAATGACCATGAAAGGCGGTATATAAATACTGTATATTATATTATTATAATTCCTTTATAAAAGAGTATGCCCTTAACCAAGTAAAGCATACAATATACACTTGTTTAATTAATTGTTCCAGATTTTCCTTAAGGTGCACACTGTTAACATGGCAGAAAGGAATCAGTCGTGTTAGATTCTTGGTCTGCTCATTCGGAGATTGAAAATGCTGTAGCAGATGCTGATCTTAACTAGCATTTTACCTTGATTGCTAGCTTTGCTCTCTGGTGTATCTGACTCGATCTGCTGTTTCTTCTGCATCTGCTGCCTGAACTGCTGCTGGAGCTGCTTCTGCCGTAGCTTCCGCTGATATGTGGCATCATACTCCAAGGGTAGTGAGACCGTGCTATGGGAACGTGCAGGTCAAAGGGCTTTATCAGTATATCATCACCCTACGCATCACAGCTACATTCACTCAGAATGGATACACAGCTTATACCGGACAAAAAAATGTGACAATTTGCATAGATGGATGAGCATATTCTACACAATGCGATCATCAAACTGAAAATGAGGAACCCTCCCACCCCCCACCCCCAAACCTAGCCCTTTGTTTTGCAGAGATACTGTAGGTATCAAAAGGTATGGGCAGTGCCCAAGGAAATCTCAGAACCCAGAGGGGACTAAGCAGGGTTTCCTCAGGATCATGGGATGATGCTACAGTGTTCTGCCTAGCAGACATTATGCAAAGTATCTATATGCAAAATAATTAATTTGCATAATTTGTTCAGATATGATAATTCTCTTGGCTCAGATTTTGAAGCCACAAAATACACAGAGACTTTGTAGTTAGACACCACTTACATGTCTAGTGCACGAGCAGTGCATTATATTAGGGAATACACAACCTGGGGACAAGAATCCACATAACAATTTCAAATGTTTCTGTAGCATCTCCTAGACGACGATTTCAAAGAAAAAAAAAACCCTACTGAATGAGTTTATGGTTGGGAATTTTAGACTTCTGCTTTCTTCGTTGATGGAGTAACAAATGAAAAAGTAGTCAAGCTAAACATATTGCCCATGTTCGCTTAAGTATGATTTTAGGTTTTCATGGCCAGCAGTGATTCTTGAGTAGTTAAGATTTACAGGATTAAAAGCTTTTAATCCCGTAAATCTTAACTACTCCAGAATTGCATATGATTGTGCACTATTAGTCAAGAGGCAAGCTGGGATCATCTCTGCTTGGACACAGACTTTATGGATTTTTGCAGCACACGGGCAAAGAATGGAAAAATGTTAACGTCCCCGCCCCACTGTGTACTGACAATAGTGCTGGAAGGACTTCATATCTGTCTCCATTTACCGAGTACTGTACCTCAAACTAATCACTTCCTGCAATCACACCTCAAGTAGGTACATAGATCTGAATGTGCCCAAATTAACAAAAATCATTTAAAGGTATCACAGTTCAGAGTAACTCAGACCATCAGCCCTGATTGCACACCTGAGAAACTCTCAGAATAGATGTTCTATAGCAAAGCAGAATTAAAATCTGACGGGGCTGCTAACCTGTTGAGTTCATTTGGTTCAGCCGTGCTCATGGAAGATTCCGATTGGTCAGATTTGTCACAAGTTGCTGCAGCAAACTGTTGCTGGACTTCGTTTTCCTTGTGCAAACTACTGTACCTTGCCTTCTCTATTGCAGGCTCAAAGTCCTGTCTTTTCGCTTTGCCCAAATCGAAATCAGGGTGCATCTAGTAAAAGGAATGAAACAAAAAGTCATTCAGTAGTCAGAGAAATTCAGAATGTAATAGAAGCATTTCACAAACTCCTTATCTGTCAGGCTGCCCAGGAGACAAATGGCTTTCCTGGCAGACTTTCCCTATTTCCATCTGGCACACAGGTTTTGGCCCTGTGCTGTGAAGTGAGTCAAGACAGGGATCTGACTAACATAACAGTGATTTCAGTTGTATTTATTAACAAGCGCTATCTCTGTCAAAATGCATTTCATAGATCATCTTTGGTTTCTTATTATTTTCAAAGAGAGATTGCCTAGGTATTTTTTTTTAAATGAGGAAAGAAGAAACCCACAGATTAACATGGTTGAGAGTATTCTGGCTCAAATTATTACCTTACCTGATTTCTACCTGCAGTTTTCAACTCAACAACCAAGAGCAAACACTGCCCTCTTTGATGCAATGCCAATTAGAGGGACAAATATAATGCAATGCTGTCAGCAAGGAATACTGCTACTATGCAAGGTGAAATGATCAGACTGCAGAAGCTTAACTGATGATTCATTGGGGTGGGGTGGGGTGGGGTGGTGGAAGGGTCCAAATACTGGTGATCACAGAGGGACCTGTATGATGGCATTAAAAGGGGAGGGCGGCCATAGACCGCAGCAGGCCTGGACAGGGCGGGGATATCGGCAAGAGATGCCGATATCCAAAGCCCTCTCCAGGCCAGGCCCGGCCTTACACGGAGGGCTCGAATGTACGCGAGCTCCGGCCGTCGTATTGTACACAGGATTGGGCTGTAAGACTCCCAATATTACATTGCCCTTATATAAATGTATCATGAGGCCACATTTGGAACACTACGTTCAGTTCTGGTTGCTGTAGGTCAAGAAACATATTGTAGAATTGGAAAAGATGCAAAAGAGGGTAAACAAAATTACCGGAGGGCTGGAGCATCTTCCTTACAAGGAAAAGCTATAACATTGGGGGCTGACAAGAGGGGCTCTGTCAGTGGCAGGTTGGAGAAGGGGGGCTCTCTCAACAATTCTAAGCTGATGCCTGCCCAGGATGAGACATATGATGCCTGCAATTTCCTTTATGGGCACCTACTCGATCCTGAACATTCTCTGACAATTGCAGACAATTCTCTGACAATTGCACCTACTCGATCCTGAACATTCTCAGACCATGTGCTGTCTTTGTTCTTGTTGAAAAAGTCACTGCCTGTGGTGATGATGATGGTGACAAAGTCACAGGTGGAGTTAACATAATTGCAGAGAGCAAGAGGGTTGACACCCACCATGCCAACTTCTGACTGAGTTCCCAGTTTTTCCTTGTCTGTTTTGAAAACTTCTTGCAGATGGCACAACTCATGAGGTGGCTCTCTCCCAGGCAGATGTCATGGTCACCAGTGGAGTTTAGCCCCACAACAGAGGCGTTTCTTAGAAGTGACCCTGTTCACCATGCAGCAGAGTAGAGAGTACTAACAAACTAAGCAGAATTTTTGTTCCTGTTAACTAACTGTAAAAAATAATAAAATAAAAATGATAAACTGAAGTTTGTACCAAGAGTAAAACATCTTCAGCGGGGCTATGGTCATAAAAACGTGAAGTTAAAAATGATTAAAATGTATAAGCATTTTTAACTTCACGTTTTTATGACCATAACCCCGCTGAAGATGTTTTACTCTTGGTACATTGTAGCTGGTCATAACAGTTTTCGATCTATTTAAACTGAAGTTTTCCTTTTTTTCCCCCGACAGAGGGAAAAGAAGACAAAGGGAAAGTGATGCTGCTAAGGTGGCAGACAAAGAGGATTGGGCATTGTTCCCATTCATTAGGCCAGTGTTTCCCAAACTTTTTCGACCTGTGGCTCCCTTGACCATTAGCGTTCATTGGCTGCGGCTCCCCATTGCATTATGTTGATGCCTGCCAATTGGCATTGCACTGTTTTCCAAGAGGATTCAGTGGCATTCCGCGGCTCCCCTGGCTGGTTTCCGCAGCTCCCTTGGGAGCCATGCCTCCCATTCTTAGGCACTCAGTGTGCACAGGGTTTCCCCACTAGAGGACAGTGGCAGAATGCTTGACAAAGCTCTAGAAACGTCTGAGATCAGTTCTGCACACACAGAGAACTCCACTAAACAGTGGGCCCTCGCTATCCGCGGGGATCCGTTCCAGACTCACCCACCCCTGTAGATAGCGAGGATCCGCGGATACTGAGGTCCACCTTAAAAACTCCATAAAAAGGGAAAAAAGCCCCCTAATCCCTGATTGTACCTTTAAATGTTGAAACTGCGCCGTTTTCAAGCCTCCACAGGGATTCTGCAAGCTTAACGGCCCACTTCCAGGACACATGAAGGCTCTTTCCCTCTTCCCAGCCTTTTCCCAGAATGCACCAGAGCTTCAGATCACTGCAGAGAGGCAATTTACAACCACTTCCGGTTTCTGCAAAAACTGGCAGTGGAAGTGGTCTTAAATCGCCGCGGAGCGGTAATCTGAAGCTCGGGGAGGCCTGCAGAGGGTAGTGCAGACCTCCCTGAACCCTCCGGAGGGCTCTAGGACCCCCAGTAAGTCCAAAAATTGCCTCACGGGGAGAACTTTGAGAAACGCTGTTCTACATGCATTGCATA
This sequence comes from Plestiodon gilberti rubricaudatus, assembly GCA_026170595.1. NCBI lineage: Eukaryota > Metazoa > Chordata > Lepidosauria > Squamata > Scincidae > Plestiodon > Plestiodon gilberti. The sequence continues at coordinate 118,059,704 of JANXHW010000005.1, forward strand.
ATCTGATATTTTTAACTGCACAATTCTAGATTTCCCACTGTAACCAAAGCAATTTTACATTGTCCTTGTAAATCTTAATTAACGTACCTAATTAACGTACCTGTCGGGGAAGTTTATTCACAGATCGCAAGTAGTCTTTGTCCAAGATACAGTTCCCAAGAGCATTACCAAAACACCTGGGAAATGAGAAAATAGACGTTTAGGATACAGTTCTTTACATGGACGTTTTGGACTTGCAAAACTACTGTGCTTAGTTTCTACTTACTTCATTGCCCTCTTCAGTCCATCTGTAACTGCCTCTTTCCTTGCTTTTTCTAGGGACAAGGCCTTAGACTTCAAGCCTTCACTTACTCCATAACCAACATCTTCATGGTATGACCCATCCTGAAATATGAATAAGATACATAACATCAGATACAGAGACCTTTTGGCTATAGTCATCCTTTTGCCTCTTACTCTCCATTCTTGCCTAATGGAGGACTGCTATATGCTCCTTTTCAGGAGTCCACAGGCACGAAACTAAGCTAAAACAGCAAGCTAGGGCAGTCCAACCCAATCTTTACAGCCAGAGAAGCTGGAGAATGAAAGTGTGGAGAATGAAACCGTGATGGTGCTGGCCATCATTTAAAACTGGATGGTCAAACCAAGCATTACAACCACGGATTTTTTTACATGATCATATTTCATGTTAAACACAAAGCAGAGAAGATGCGGTCATTGTGTCAAGCAATACAAATATTATTATTATAAGATTAAAAAACCCTTCAGTTTAAAAGAAGAGTTAAGGTGTTTACAAACTTATAGTAATTTCTTTTGTTGTAAGCAAATGTATTGTAATAGGACCCCTGTTACCGAAATCGGAAGTTAAGGTGCCATTGTTTTGAGGTCTACCATACCATTCCCTTTCAGTAGGATAACCAATAAAGTAGACCCTTTTTTTCGCAGATCCGGGATCCACAGATTCGACTTACCGCAGGTCCCGGATCCGCAAAGTCCACATAAAAAACCCTGTAAAAAAGAGGGGGGGAAGCCCCAAAATCACCATTTTACCTTTAAGACAAACTGTTGTGTTTTCAAGGCTCCATGGGGCTTCTGCAGCCTTCCCGAGCCACTTCCGGGTCGCGCAGAGGCTCTTCACCCCCTCCTAGCCTTGTCCCAGAATGCACCCTGGCATGTGCCTTTTTGGTGCGGCTGCATCGGCGTAGCTGGCGGGGGATAGGATTGGGGCCTTATTTTGTGTAGGAGAACCTATTCTCAACATGCAGGATTCTGATGACTATTCACCTTCAACATCACAATCATGTTCTTGTTTTAGAGTTATCAGCTACTGAAAGGGACAGTGCTTCAGCTGCACTACCAGAACCAATGGATTACCAAATAGGTTTAGCATGGGTACCCAGGGTGAACGAATGGCTGGAAGGTGGAACAGCACAATTTTTGTGTGGCCTTCCATTTATTTAAAGTGACTGTAAGTCACCTTGGGTACCTACTGATTGGAGGGGAAAGGTTGGGATAAAAATATTTAAATAAAGCAAAATAGTAAAACTGCTGTAACTCCGCCATTCTTCACCAAAATGTTCTGACATTTGAAGAAATCATACCTCTTACAAGGTAGATTTTCCATGGCTAAATTTCTACAGGTAGGCAGTCCTGTGCCTGTATAATGGGGCATCTTTTTTTATGACAGCAAGTAACAATTTTAACAGCCATTGCAATGTATGTTCTGTATAATTATTCATGCAGTTGCATACCTCCGTAAAATCAATTGGTAAGACTGAAACCACCAAGATGCCTTCATTTACCTTAAGCTGGACTTTCACAAAGGCGCAGACACCCACGTAGAATTTGCCATTATTTAAGTCAACAAAATCTACGCAAGAGCAGAAACAAAAAAAGTTTTTTTTGTTAGTAGTGACTAAAGGGCAGCAGTGAATGATTTTTTTGTACAAAAAAGTATCAATAACTTGAACCATCACACATTCAAATTGAAACCACACACAAAGTAGAGCGTCTTTTGTTAAAAAAAACAGGCGCTATAACACTAAGCATTTACAAAAGTACATGCAGGTTACAGAAGGAAAAGGCAAGAAAAGTTTCTCAACTGATTTTCAAAAGAGCTGAATAATGTTCACTCACAATGTAATAAGAGCTCATATTTATTTTATTTATTTACAATATTTCTATCCCGCCTTTCTCCCCAAAGGGACCCAAGGCGGCTTACACTAGAATAAAATACAAAAATACAAATACAAATAAATAATTACTTTTTAAACAGCAAAAAAAAACAGTTAATAAAAGCATCTAAAAATTGAATTAAAAAATTACATTTAAAACAAGATCATAAAAACAGCAGCACCCCACCTGTACCAGCAAGATGTTAAAAAGGCAAAGGCTCCGAAGGCTTCTTTGAACAAGAAGGTTTTTAGGCCTCGCCGGAAAGTGTCCAAGGAGGGAGCAGTTTGTAAGTCACAGGGGAGGGAATTCCATAAGGTTGGTGCCACTACTGAGAAGGCCCTATTTCTGGCTGCTGCCCCTCGCACCTCCCTGGGCGACGGCACTCGCAAAAGGGCCTTCTCTTCATATCGTTAGCTCATGGTTGTCATTAATAAGAACTAATAGCAAACACAAGCACAGTGTGCACACATGAAGCGTGTAAGGTCTGAATAAAAATAACTGGAAGACCACTGGTGGCAATGGCTCAGAAAAGAAATGGTGTTGGGAGCATAGGGGGAATTCATGAAGAAGTTGCCAAGCAGGTCACTGGCATCTGAAGTAGAAGGTTGGGAGGAGGATGTTAGGGTAAAAGCCTATGCTGGCAAATTAAAGGCATGGCAATACAGAATCTAGAGGATCCCTCTAAACAATCTTGTAGCAGGGTAAACCACATACTTCAGGGAACTGGAAATCTGGTGCAAAGGGTCAGGCTCGAAATACTATAATCACTCAGAGCGCAATCCCATTCAAATTTAAAATGGCGGAGCAAGCACTCCACCGTTCCAAGCCGTCAAACATGCCGTAAAGCACGGTTGCGACAACTTTTGAGTAAGGGTGGCCGAGGCGGAGGTCAGCCACCCTCACTCCACTGCCGGATCATCCCCGTGGCCACCGGAGAAGGTAAGTGATTCCCCGGCGGGTGCGGGGGTGGTCCAGGAGGCGAAGGAGGGGGGCCATTGGCCGAATCGGTCCCCCAAGTAGACCTCCGGGCTGCACCTGGAACGGGGATAGGATCCGGCAGGCGGCCTGGGCCACCCGCCGGATACTTAGGCAGGATTGTGCTGTTATTTATTTATTTATGATTGAAAATTATAGACCCAATTCAATAGACACACTACAAAAGGATTAAAGAGGGAAGAAGAAAATTTTTAAAAATTCAGGTACCAACTCTTATTTAACAGTTACACAATTACCAGGTAGAATGGCTGTTGATGGAGACAGTTGGTCCCACCTGAGCCAATGGAAGGTATTGAAAGGTCCTGTCCAATGGAAACCTTCTGGGTCTATAACATCTACTGTATTTTTCGCTCCATAACACGTACCGGACCTTAAGATGCACTTAGGTTTTAGAGGAAGAAAACAAGAAAAAAATATTCTGAACCAAATGGTGAACTAAATTGACCCCTTTCAGAAGAATGTTTTAAAAAGAGGGGGGGAAGAGCTAAATGCAGCCAGCCCTCCTAATTATGACACTTAAAATAAGCTCCCCCACCTCAGTCTCCCAGCCCGTTGAAATTATTTTTAAAAAGTGCAAAGAAGAGAGGAGAAAACAGACACAGAGAGACAGAGAGACATTGTGTGTTTGATCTCATGTTAAGCTGCTGTGCAAAAAGACATGCCAGCATCTCTCTCTTTTTCTTTTCTCCAAGCTGTCTTTTCCCTCTCCTACTTCCCAAGATCAGTTCCTTTCCCCCCTCCCCTTTATGCCTTCTTGTTTAGGTGTTTAGCCATGCATTTGGAAGAGGGGAGAAACACACACTCAACAGAAGCAGGGCAAACCTCACACTGCAAAGAGGGGCACCTCTCCCTCAGCTCGCATTCTACTTTAACGTGAAAACGGCATTATTTTAAACTGCACACAGAGCTACAAGGAAGAGGGGATAGTGCTTAAGGCTTAAGCAACCTCTGCCGCCCTGTCCCCCTCCAGCAATCACAGTAAATCACTGATAAGGCTTTTCACACCCCAGCAAGCTGGAGCTCTGGCTGCAAGTTTGTGCTCCAGGGCACTTTACCTTAATTTGCAAAACAAGGACCCAGGATGCTCTTGACAAAAGAGAGGAAAAAAGGCTGCAAGGGAACTCTGCTGCACTTGGTTGAGCTTAGCTTGTACTGGAGAGCTTGTGAATTGAGGGGGGGGGCTGATAAATATGGGCATGTAAAAGTTTTTTTTTTTTTTTTTTACAATATTCGCTCCATAAGACGCTCAGACATTTCCCCCTATTTTTTGGAGGGGAAAAAGTGTCTCTTATGGAGAGAAAAATACGGCATTTTTCCTTTTTTAGGCCAAATAGCTACATTAGTAGTAATATTCTATGACTAAGAAATTGAGGAATTTTAGCTTCTGAGAACCTGGACTACATTAGGTATGACAGTGTCGGTTCCCTAGCCGTAGGTATCTCCATATGTTTTAATCTCTAATGATTCCACTCCTCTATCCAACTTCAATATGCCCAGTGAATCAATGACACATATGTAGGAGTAGGATATTCTCCAGCACAGTTTATTTCTCAACTCCAATTTCCAAAATCTATTTCATGTGGACGTATCTGAAAAGTGAGTTCTTCTATAGAAGGAGGAAAATGGAGAGGAATAAGAGACAGAGAGAAAGAGAGCAGTGAGATCACACGGGAAGCAGTAAGCAGAGACTACAATGGGGCTAAAAATAGGAGCATACAGTAATTCAGCAAATTCTATCTTGCCGTAACAAAGTGCTTTGTAGGAAAATCTGGCTGCAGAGAAAGTGAGGTCAGTAATACACAAAGGCAGATGTTTGGAAGGAGCCGTAATGGGCATACAGAATGTGAATCAGGATTTAGCAGATGGCTGAACTACTGAGTCACTGCACTTGTGGAGGTGACAGAGATACCACACAAATGAGACAACTTGCATTTAGGAATGCAAATACAGTCTAAGCTCATCAGTATCTGCCAAGGTCATCTATACTCCCAAAGCCTAGTGCTGACACATAGTCAACTCATGCTGTCTTTTCTCAAGTGCCATTGTGGCTTTCTGCTTCAAGAAGCCATTTGTGATGCCCCACCCACCTCTATTACTAGAACTGCAATTTCATTAATATACTGTCCACTTCTCCATTCTATTAGGACTTTGGGACTTCTTCTAGAACCATCAGCACATGGAACACAAGTTTTGATCAGGTACTCACCAACGTTCTGCTGAGTGACTGAATGAGCCCAGCCATTGTAACCAAACATCTCATTGGCCAGACTGATGACCCTGTGTCCCTCAATGTAGCAAACCTGAAAGCAGGAAGAAAGGAAATCATGTTTTGTTGTAGATATTGCTTAAAGTCCACTCTATCAGAATCTGCATTACGCAGAATCTCATTGGGCTGGTTCAGACTCACACAGAGTCATGGGGTGAGCAGAAGAAGAGGTCCGCTTGCACAAGAAGTTCTTGAGCAAGTAGAACACATGGGAACATACGTTCCCTCACTTTGCCTTTCCCTCTGGCATGGACAACCATGTGAGTTTGGCCAAAGCAGAGCCAAACGGTCAAAAGCAGTGCTTAAGGGAAGTGTGGAAAGGAGAGAGCAGTCTTCTTGCATTTAATGGAAATAGCTTCATTTCCTCTCTGCCTGACGCATAATCAAAAGCTCATGGTCCCTTGATTGCATTGTACTGAATGGATGTCTTTTGCCCCAACTCAAGGCAAGTGCCTCAGAGGTGCCTTAACTCAATCAAGGTACTTCTGCTGAAAAGCTATAGCTGTTTTGGGTTTTTTAGCCCAAACCACAGTCCTGCCAGGAGCCCAGGAGCAGCTTTGTCAGGCTTTGGAAACCATCTTCACCTCAATCAAGCTCCTTTTGTTTGGGCCTGGAAAAACAGCCATAAGCTCCTTTCTGGACTGAGCACCAGCTATTAAGTTCAGGAAATCTTGTTTTCTTTTATTTTGAAGGATATAACTGAAGTCACCCAAACCACCAGACTTTGCACAAGCATGTAGTCCAGAAAACTATCACATGTCTGTGATCTCCCATTTCCAGCATGCCTGCTTGGACTGCTCTCTGGACACCCCCTTTCAGACCCTAATCCTTGATTCTTGGCTTGGTAGTCAAGACCCTATAGAAACTGGGCTGTCCTGCCCCAGAGATCCTCAGTGTGCTCCAGCAACCTCAGATGACTACTAACTTAGCAGACATACTGTACTGCTCCCTCTAGCCTACACTCCCTTTCTGCATGCAGATCAATTGGACAGCACACTCTGATCCTCCAGCTCCTCCCTCTTTCCCCTTTCCCTACTGAAGGTATGAAGTTGCTGGCATCCTTTCCTCCAGTGGGCACCTCTGATGGCAGTGGGTTTCCACCAACAGCAGGACCACAGCCAAAGGCACACTGTGACAGCCACAGCAGGACCCAGTGGATGATCCTTGTGAGGAGCTGTGATAAATGCCCTGTTTTAGTACCTTTTCCCCTTATTTTTGGACACTTTAATCCCCCAGAGGCATACTAAAAGCTGCTTGGATATCCTCCTGCAGTAGTCTTTGTCCTTTGTTTGAAATGCCGTTAACAACAGGCTTACCAGATCGCCGACCGGGACACTCAATTTTGCCCTTAAGGGCGGCGGGGGGGGGGGGGGCGGGGCGATAGGAGCCAGAGCGCGCTCTGGCTCCTATCACCCCGCCCCCCCCCCGCCGCCCTTAAGGGCAAAACGGAGTGTCCCGGTCGGCGATCTGGTGAGCCTGGTTAACAAACAGCCATGTAGCTGGATGGGTATTGCTCCTTCTCTATGTCTGGGTTTCCCCCAGAGACAAAGGCAAGCCTCCTAATGAGAATGGTATGTGCCCTCCAACCGGGCAGTCAAACCTGCCTGTTAGGCTGTGGAAGGATGAAGGGGTCAGATGGTTTCCTTGCACCCAATTGGGTAACCTTATGATGCCATCAAACCCAGGTTTGTTGAGAACAGTTACAAGGATGCTTAGGTGCATTTTGCCAGGTCTCCTGTTGGAACCAGCTGCTGGTTTGTAGAAGGCAAGGCACACCCACTTACTCTCCAGTAAGTGTCAAAGGCCAGGATCCTTGGAACATAAGTAGCTAGCAATAGAGACTATATTTTTACCTAGAATCATTTAGGGAATTTTGTTTTCCTCGCTCTTTTCACTCCAAGTCAGTCTGCAGACTTCACTAGTGTGGTGACTTCATTGGGGTTTTGTGTGCTTTGCTCTTAAGTAGCTACACAACTCCCTCTGCTGGAGGTTACCAGTTACTGCATCCAATTGGTCAAGCTGTCTCTTTGTGTTAATCCAACCCAGTTCAGACATTTTTCACCAACTTCCTTATTGTACTGTTCTCTAGCCCTCCCCCACTTTGTTTACTTCCTTTTTCTTTCGGATTTTTAATGAACTGGTTATATTTTGACTCCTTGCCTGCCTAGCCCACGTTCATGGGTCATTCAATGGGTTGTCATGTCTGACTGCTTGCAGATGCTATTGCAATTTGGCTTTAACCAAGAAACTCTGGGAACTGTGCTCTGTTGGGAGGGTGGTGTGTCGTCGTCCCCATTTATTTTGCCTGGGATGAGGGCAGCAGACAGATCTACTAGTTCCTCTCCTTCCATTCAGCTGCTGCCCCAGTAAATATATGAAGTGGAGTGCTGAACCCTACCACTAGGCATCACTCCCCTTGGTCAGCCTCCATTTATTGCCTAACAGGAGCCTTGTGAGGAGCAATGTTTCTATTCCTTCCCCTCCCTGATCACTGGGGAAACTAGGAGACAATAAGGGTGGGAAAAGAAGGCATAGCTGACAGTGGAGGTATAAGAGACCAGTTTGTTCTGAGGAGGAGAGAGGAAGAACAGACTAGTAAAGAGTTCCAGGTGCACCTAAAGAGTGGAGGCTCTAAAAAGCTGCCTTACAGAGAAGAGGCAAAGGATTCAATTCCTTCCCTTTACCTGATCTGAAGTACCTGGAGGAAACCGAAGTGTGCACAGTAGGACCGCCCCCACCCATGCCACACCTACCAAGCTTCTCTATTTTTACTAACAAGAATGTTTTTGTCAGCAGATTTAAAGACTTCTATTTACTAACTGTGGCTTGAGGATGAGATGTCTTTGATCTGTCTTCATTTGTGTTGTCTGGAGAGGTGGATGAGAGGAGATCATTTTAAAGCAAGGGGAAGCTGTATAAGTGAAGGTAAGCAGACACAAGGAACGGAGCTGTCTGGAGATTAGGCTGCCAAATTTTCTCACTGACACAGAGCGTCTTTGTTTCCCTGCTTATCTAGACTGACATCTCTGTAGATGCCTGTGCTCCAAGGGCAGAGCTCGTGAAACAAGCCAGAATTCTCAATTTAGATGTAACATGAAACTGTTGTTAGGACTAACTATGCTTGATAAGACAACTTTAAACCATGGGTTCAGATTGTGGCTTAAAAAAGGTAAAGGTATTCGCTTGACAATTAAATCCAGTCGTGTCCGACTCTAGGGTGCGGTGCTCATCCCCGTTACGAAGCCGAAGAGCTAGCGCTGTCCGAAGACGCTTCTGTGGTCATGTGGCCGGCGTGACTCAACGCCGAGGTGCACGGGCTGCTGTTACCTTGCCGCTGAGGTGGTACATATTAATCTACTTGCAATGTCTTGCTTTCGTACTGCTAGGTTGGCAGGAGCTGTTGCAGGGATTCGAACTGCCGACCTTTCGATCGACAGCTCATGATTCAGTGGTTTAACCCACTGTGCCACCCACTGGCTCCAGATTGTGGCTTAGCCAGGAATAAACAACAGTTTGGGGATCTGGTGCAGACTAACGAACCATTGTTACAACAAACAAACCATGGCTCCGTGTAATGCAAGAACCCAATCAGTTGCAACATTATCTCTAAGTGGTGTGTCAGAATAAGAATCATAACATAAGAGAAAAACACAGTGTTTACGTAGAAAATGAGTGCCAAGCAGCAACAGCCAACAACAATCAATGTAATATAAGCTTGCACTCTGAGAGCTGTATATGAAACACTGACCTCATTAAGTTACAGCAGAAAAATGTTTGTTATGATGTCAGGATTCTGGCAAGAACAGTGATATGGAGCATCAGCTGGGGCTCTGAGCATAATGTACAGGATTCTACTATTCAGTTGGTCCCCAAACCAGATCCAATAGCATAACACATCAGATTCTCAGTACAATTAGTTTGGAAGTGTATAATAGGCTACAGATGAGCTGAATCCTGCACCCAAGAACCAGGACTGCCCTGTACTATGCTTATGCCTTTCTTCAGATCCCTGAACAGCAACTGAAGAGCCACTTTGAGGTGCTGAAGGAAGGTGGCCATACACACCCAAAGTGGAGTCAGCAAATCTCATGACCAGATATGCCGATCCTTACTCACACACTTGCCTTTGAGTTAGCAACTGGGGGTCAGATGATAACTTCCAGGATGCTGAGTGTCACAAGGATGGGTTTGGGTTTTTTTGCCTTTTCGTGAGATGCTGAGAATTGGTGATGGGAGCTGAGAAGTTGGAATGCGCTTTGAAATGTCATGTGCTTTGATATGAAAAGATTTTTCCTGTGTATAAAAAGGTGCTTTGAGATCCTTCCTGTATATATGTTTGGAGATGCTTTCTGCAATACCTCACCAACATGTGAGAATACCTTTTGAAGTATTTGCAGGACCAGACATGGAGAAATAAAACTGCCCAAAGAAGTCGCCAAGTCAGAGAAATACTGCTGGGACCAGATAAGGAGTTAGCTGAGAGACTGCCTAGATATTCACCAGATAGCCAGTTATCAGATGGAGCTAGGCATCTCCAATGCCATAGATCAGGTGCTAGAATAAAGAGATATTCCAGTCACCCGTGAGGTAGAGTGACAGGATGATGAATGGGAGAAGAATGATTCAGCAGCATTTTGGGATCTTTGATTGGTTTGGACCAACGTGGTCTTTTAGGATAAATCTGTGAGGGATGTGCCCATAGTTGTCTTCCTTGGATCCCCAGTTCAGCCGGAGGCTCTATCAACCTGGTATCTTGGGACATCAGAATGTAACTTAGGAGTAAGTAGCTTAGCTTAGCTCAGGGGTGGCCAACCTTCCAACATTAGGGCCTCTGCATTCTTAAGAGTTGCATAGAAGACAGAATATTGGCAGCTGCAATTGCTGATGGTGCTGCTAAGTAGCTGCATCTGCTGAAATGCCCTCACCTATGCAGCCATTAAAGGGCCAGGAGCATTCATGTTGAATGGTTGGCCACCCTGGCTGAGATAGATAATTTTTTTGCTGCTTTCAAATATGATGCCTTGTACTCACTCACCTAGGTTCTCTCCTTTTCTAGACTTTTCAATTGGGAAGAGAGGTGGGGAGAAGCTTTGTACTTACTAATCAAGTTTAACAAATGTTCTTTTAGTCATCTCAGTGTGCATGTGTTGTAACTGACCAAGAAGGGAATTGGGGCCACAAGGGACTTGTTGAATTGGGAGGAAATATATTTGTTGGAAGTTTCCCCTTTCTACCTTCTCCCTCTTCCCCCCCCCCCCCGGCTCTTTCCTGTGGTGCATTAGTCCGGCCAAGTGAGAGGAGGCAGGAGAGAAGTGCTTAACAGTTGGGCTGAGTGGATGTCAGTTGGGGTGAAGGTAGGGTCCGGTGTTAAAGTGCGGGGTCTCGGTAGTGTACGCCCCTCCCCATCGTCCGGAGCCCGGAAACCTCTATAAGGGAGACCCCTAACGGTCACTGGTGCCTTTGGGGCACCAGTTACCAATATCCCTACTTTAGATTATGTAGCTTCTGAGAAAGTAAAAGCGTAAGGAACATGCTCTCCCAAAGTATTCAGAGAAACGTTGTGAACTATTTACAGTAAGTGATTTTCAGTACAAACTATACAGAAACACCGTGCACACACTTGTCTGTACCTTCTGTCCTCCTCCAGCTTGCCGGCTGCTGATGTATTCTGGGCCCAGTCTCTGTCGCAGCGCAGCCTGGATAGCTTGATATTCATCTGCTGTATACTGACACTTTAACAAACATGCACAGACACACACAAAAAATTGAACAGATTTAAAATATGGTATACATTGCTAATTTTCCCCGTGTCCTTGTGTTCAAGATTCAGTGGCTTTTGGTTCAATGACTTCTTTCCACATTGCAATCTTTTAATCCAGTTTTATTCATACAGATATCACCAAAAAGGAAGTACAGTAATTTTTCAAGACTCACAGGTTGGCTCCCTTATGGCAATACCACAAATTATGAGAATAAAATGACATTGTTACCATAAAGAAAATAGCCTGTGATATAATAAGTTCTCAAACTGCATCTGAGATTGCTCAAATATAATTAATAAGGCAAATCAAACAGACCAGTGATAATATTTGCTTTTGTTCTTGATCCAGGACTAGGCTAAGTAAAATAAAAGGGAAAATGTGAGCCTATGTGGATTCATGGCACACACCCAAAAGACTTCACAGGATAGCCTTAAATATCGTAGTTGTCGACTGGCCCCATGTACTATTAATCAATACAACTTAAGAACCTACATTGTCTTTGTTAAATACTGGTTGCAGGGTGGTGGTGGTAGTGGTAGGATATCTAAGACAATGCATCAGTTTGGCAGTGGTGCCAGTAGTTCAGGGGCAGCCTACCACTTCCACAGCTTTCCTAAGCAACCTTAGTAAAGTAACGCTGTATCCAGTGGGGGAAGTGGAGGGTCCGGATGTCTACTTGGGGTAAGGGGACACTTGTCCCCTTTCCCCTAGTAAAGCACCAGGCAGCGCTATGGGCCTCCTCAGATCCGTGCCAGTTATTTAGCTTGCACAAGTCCAAGAGGCCCATGTAAAGATAAAAGGCCCTGGAAGGGAGACAGGATTCAGCGTGCGCCAGCACCACCGATCCTGCCTCTCTCCTGGACCTGATCTCCTCACTGCCCCGTTACACCTCCTCCCCCGTGCCACTTAGTGTGGTACGTGCCCACTCAGTGTGGTACGCGCCCACTCCGGCATACAGTCTGCTGGATTCAGCACCGGCGGGACAGCGCAGGCTTCCCTGCCGGTGCTGCCTACTCGCTGGGTGTCATGGACCGCTTTTGCAACATCTTAGGCCAGCGGTGTGGGTGCCGTAAGTTAGCTTACTTTTTCCTTGAACTTCCATCTTGGTGATGTGAAAGTGCTTACTGCTGAAACATTTTTTCTTTTTTCTATAATTTATATCCCACCTTTCCACAACAGTACTCGTGTAAAGATAAAAGGCCCAAAGAAGCCTTGTTCAAAGAAGCCTTCTGAGTCCTTGCCTTTTTTAACATTCTGCTGGTACAGGTGGGGCGCTGCTGTTTTTATGATCTGTTTTAATTGTAATAATTTTTAAATAAATTTTTAGATGTTTATTAGTTTTAAGTGTTTTTAATTGTTTTGAAACTATTTATGTATGTGTTTTTTTTTTGATATTGTATTTAACATCTTTTTAACATGTATTTTCTTCTGTTGTAAGCCGCCTTGGGTCCCTTTGGGGAGAAAGGCGGGATAGAAATATTGTAAATAAATAAATAAATACTCAATGCAGCTAATAATTCAAACAACAGAAATTACAGAGATGTCAGATTAAATTACTATACATGAATTACAGCTATGAAACAGCAGTTTTAAATAGCTATTAACATATGAAGACCCCTCTAAAAAGCATGCTGGAATAGGACAGTCTTCATACAAAAAATAGGCAGCAATGTGGAGTGTCAAGCCTCCTTGGGGAGGGTGTTCCTAGTCTAGGTGCCACAAGGGAAAAGCCCTCCTTGTATTTAGGTATAGGGTACCTTCTATATATTTGCTCAGAATGTGGAGACAGAACAAGGAGCAGAGATGATTCCCCATTAACTCATCATGCTAACATTTCAGTGTATTTTATTTACCAAGAAAGGAACTTTCAAGTAGTAGAGACTGAACTCTTGCTGAAAGAGGACTGTTGCGGAGGTCCAAAAGAAAATAAGCAGCTAAGCTGGACTGCCAAGAACGTGGAAGTAATGCTGAGCTTTATGGCAATGCTGTTGTGGATTTTAGCCCAGAGAAGTTTCAATGTTTCGGTAAGACAATGCCACGGAGAAGAATAAGGCAACCAGGGCCTGTGAACAAGAAGCAAAAGTCACTCTTGCACACATCTCTTCTTCCAGCGTAGACTGTGGAGGCAAGATGCTCAACAAGTAACATAGAGGGTGGAACCAAAACAAGGCAAAAACGGTGCAAAATAATATTTATGAAAGGATCAGCCATGCCGCAAGCATAGGCTCCTTAAAGGAAATAATTCTTATACAAAGACAGACATGCTACCTGGGAACAAAACTCTAAAAAAAGAGTACTTTTTTGGCTCAAAATGTACCGAGATTTTGATGAAAGACTCCTTTGTACCATTTTGAAATTTTGCCTTTTTGCTATTGTAGAACATGCTCAACACCCTCAAGATACAAATGTGGAAGTGGAAGGCTTGTAGTGGCCTAAAAAAGGTGGCTAATTCTCTCAGAGGAAGGTAACAACTCTGGCAAGGCAGGGTAGAAAAGAGCAGAAGAATTCCTTCCCAATACTTTTTATTCTTAAACATTTGTGAAAAACTGCAGAGTAAGAGCAAAAAGAAAAAAGTGGCCATATATACTATATACTGTATATTTATAGATGAAATAATCTGTGTCTGAAGGAAGGCATTGTATCATGCAGATTCTCAAGGTACAAGTTCGTCTGGATAAAGTGTGCTTCTTCCAAATTCAGCAGTTTCAGCTTAGTTAGTACAGAGACTGTGCACGTTAATTTGATCAAGGCTAGAACACGTTACATAGCACTATTAAATCAAAGACATTAAATTCACAGAGGGAAATCAGAAGATGGTAGGCCCTTTGACCAATATTACAAGGTTGCTTTAAGAATTCAGACAACAGTTTTTAGCAGAGGGAGGGAGAGAAAAATATGCTGCCGTCACTAAAGAAGAGTAAGAGAAATTCAGGATGTTGTAGGGAGGTCACTAATCCTTCTCAAAATAGTATAAAACATTGCACTGTTGCCTGCACTGAGCAGAGAGTTGGAGTAGACGACCTACACGATCCTTTACAACCTTAACATTCTATGACTGTCCTTAGTAGGCTTCTCTGCAAAAACAGAACAAAACCCAAAGATAGTTGAATGTGATGTAAAGACTGACCTGTCCAAAATAATTAATTGTGGAACTGGAGCTGCTGCTTCCATCTCTTGTCAATTCTCTTCTGGACATTTCTAAAAAGGGAAGAAATCGGGACACCCATATATTTGAGAAAAAGAAAACTGTTATTCACAAAAATATCTTAGTGCCATATTAAGGATGCAAGGAAACAGTGTCAGCGAAGCATGCCACTCAGCATCAGGGACATTGGACAGGTTTTGTCCTCACCACAACACACTGCCAATTACAGCCCTTCACTTTTCCTCATAAGTGTAAATGACAATTATTTACTTATACAGGAGAAAGAAAAGAGGACAGTTGGAGACATCATTAGAGTTGGGACTCAATCTGCTCCCTAATGTCTTCAATGCATGGGGTGAGATGCTGGTTTAGCCTCTCTCAAGCAAAGGTGTAGGCCATGGTTTCTCAACCAGTGGTACTTGTACCACCAGTGGTACTTCAGCCGACTACTGGTGGAACTTGGACTGCCGGCCCGCCGGAACCCCGCTCCAGTGCAGCACTTTCTGCACCACATTTTCGCTCCTGAGAGGCCAAGCCTCTTAGGAACGCTGAGAAGGACCTCCCACCCACCCAGAGCCTCCTATCTGCATTTTCTGGCCTCCGAAAACCCGGGAATAACTGGTGACGATGTCATTGCCAGTCACTTCCAATGGTACACAGCAAGAGAGTGATGACAGAGGTGGTACTCGAATGAAAAGGGGTTGAGAACCCAAAGGTACTGTAGACAAAAGGGGGGGGGGGTGAGTGCACATCAGGGATTCTTCTACAGAAGAAGCATTGACATCATCAGCAGGAATGCTCAGGTTCTGCCCCTGAATTTTTTTTTTCAAAGGACCTGAGTTGAGAAGAAGTGTCAGGCTCAACAGGAGCAAACTAAAAAAATTGCTAGGGTTATAAGAACTGGTCTACCCTTCACCCAGATGCAGATGAACAATGAAGGCAATAAATAGGAGGAGGAGAGAAGAATTACAGCCCAATCCTATCCTTCTCCCCACTGGCTGCACCAGTGGGGGAGGAGGATAGGACTGGGCTGTAAGACTGGGTCATGCCCCTCAGAGAAGGGAGTGGGGGGGGGGGGGTTGTTTACGTCATTTCATGTTTCAAAAACTAGACAGTTAAATTATGTCATAACACAATAGGGTCATTCCATGTCAAACCAACCAATGAAAAATCCATTTTGGAACTTGATGTCATGGATTTTGTTCATTTTTGGTACATTTGTACCTTACCATGAAATGTTTAAAAATTATTTTTTCCAGATTTTTTTGTCCACCCATTTTTGAGATATTGAACTTTCAAAATTGCCTAAAAAGGGCAAAATTCACTTATCGCCATACCTTCAAATGCCATTTACAAGAAAACGATGAAAGCTATAGACATGGGACAGGTATTTTAAAGATAACGAATAGGGCTTTCATTTGATATACAACATGACACAATTGTAAATTTTCAAGAAATTCAAAAATATTCAAATTTTCAAGAAATTCAAAAATATTCAAATAATATTTATTTTGAAATTTTGGAAAAACTGGATTTTTAAAAATTTTCAAAAAAATCACACTTAAAGGCATATGTAGCCAATCAGTCAAATTTTCAGGGTGGTATCTCAATGGTATCATACAAAAATTAAATTTTCTTGTTGGCAGTGACAAGGAATTAAACCCCTCAAGTCCATTTTTCTACAATTTACATTGATAAAATTATGTGGTAAACTGAAATGAATCAAACAAATAGTTTTCATAGTTTTTTTTGTAAATGGCATTTGAAGGTATGGTGATAAGTGAATTTTGGCCTTTTTAGGCAATTTTGAACGTTCAATATCTCAAAAACGGGTGAACAAAAAAATCTGACTTTTTTTAAACATCTCATGGTAAGGTACAAATGTACCAAAAATGAACCAAATCCATGACATGATTTCATGCATTGGTTGATTTCACATGGAATGACCCAATAATGATAAAGCATACACAGCTTAAGTGGCATTCTAACTAAAACTTCTTTGTCGGCTAGAGTCACTTATGAATTCTGCATCATCCTTGTCTCCTTGACCAGAAAGAAAAGAACAGCTTCAGAATTAATTCTGTACTGGCTGGAGGGCACCAACATTCCTCCCAGCTTTGGCTGGCACCTTGTAACTTACCCAGCAGATCAGCTCTCTATTATCTATTATCCTATTTTGGAGAGACCAGCCCCCTAGACTCCGATAGGCTAGTTAGAAATTAATAAACCCTCAACAAACTGTGGCAAATTCTTAAATAGATGGGGGTACCAGACCACCTTACCTGTCTCCTGAGAAACCTGTATGCGGGTCAAGAAGCAACAGTTCGAACCGGCCATAGAGCAACCGATTGGTTCAAAATTGGGAAGGGAGTATGGCAAGGCTGTATATTGTCACCCTGCTTATTTAACTTATATGCAGAGTACATTATGAGAAATGCAGGGCTGAATGAATCGCAAGCCAGAATCAAGATTGCCGGGAGAAACAACAACAACCTCAGATATGCAGACGATAACCACCCTAATGGCAGAAAGTGAAGAAGAACTAAAGAGCCTCTTGATGAGAGTGAAAGAGGAGAGTGCAAAAGTTGGCTTGAAACTCAACATTAATAAAACTAAGATCATGGCATCTGGTCCCATCAATTCCTGGCAAATAGAAGGGGCAGAAATGGAAGCAGTAACAGATTTTACTTTTTTGGGTTCCAAGATCACTGCAGACGGAGACAGCAGCCATGAAATTAAAAGACGCTTACTCCTTGGAAGGAAAGCTATGGCAAACTTAGACTGCAAAATAAAAAGCAGAGATATCACCATGCCAACAAAAGTTCATATAGTCAGGGCGATGGTGTTCCCAGTAGCAATGTATGGTTGCGAGAGTTGGACCATAAGGAAGGCTGAGCGCCGAAGAATAGATGCTTTTGAACTGTGGTGCTGGAGAAGACTCCTGAGAGTCCCTTGGACTGCTAGGAGATCAAATCAGTCAATCCTAAATGAAATCAACCCTGACTGTTCCCTGGAAGGACAGGTACTGAGGCTGAAGCTCAAATATTTTGGCCACCTAATGCGAAGAGAGGACTCTCTGGAGAAGACTCTGATGCTGGGAAAGATTGAAGGCAAAAGGAGAAGGGGAAGGCAAAGGATGAGATGGTTAGACAGCATCACTGATGCAACGAACATGAAAATGAGCGAACTCAGGAAGATAGTGGAGGACAGAAAGGCCTGGCGGGATATGGTTCATGGGATCACAAAGGGTCGGACACAACTTAACGACTGAACAACAACAACAACAACTTTCCTACTCCCAAGACAGGTGAGATGAGTAGATCCATGTCTAGTTGAGTACTAAACCCAGCAGGGATCCAGGAAGGTTTCAGTTAAGGCTATTGTTTCCTAGTGATACCAGTCTCAGGACTCCAAAATATATTTGAAAGGAGAATGTGATGTGTAGTATGTGACTCACGTTAGCCAGATGTGAGGTGTTATAATCAGGGATGATATTTCTGTTAGGCCTGTAGTATATATTTGTGAGGGACATATTGGTGTACACGACTTGGTAGCAGTAGCGTAGTATCACGGGGGGCACTATGGCCCAGGGCCTCAAGCGCCAAGTGGGCGCGCTTGGTTCTGGGGGCGCCAACGGGCGCTCGCTCCTCCAGAGGAGCAACGTGTGCGGAACAGTCCGAACTCATTCTGCAGCTTCTATGGGGCTGATCTCTCCCTCCTCCCCCCGCAACGAGTGGCCAACTCGGACCGCGGCTCTGACACTGGGCGCGCACACGTCGCCTCTCAACGACGACGCTCTCGGACTCAAAAGCAGCCTGGAGCGCCCGGCCGCCCGCAACCTGCTTTCGAGTCCGAGAGCTTCGTCATCGAGAGGCAACGTGCGCGCGCCCAGCGTCAGAGCCGCAGTCCGAGTTGGCCACTACTTGCTGCGGGGGGAGGGTTAGGGTTAGAGAAGATCAGCCCCATAGAAGCTGCAGAGTGAGTCCGTGCTGCACACGTTGCATCATCGGGTGTTGCGTGGGGGGAATCGGGGAGAAGGAGGAGGGGATGCAGCTCCCCGTTCCGGCAGAGAGTTGGAGGGTTGAGACCTTGCTCCTCTGGAGGAGCAAGCGCTCGTAGAGGAGGAGAGGGGGGAAATTTCGCCCATAGGGGGGAAAAAATAAATAAAATGCGAGATTTGCGCCCCCCCATCACCGGGCACCGCCTTTGGCGGCGCCAGGGATTTTACCAAAGGAGCAAAGGGAGGGGCCCTTAGTAATTTTTGGGCTAGCGACGCCACTGCTTGGTAGACCTCCTAATATGTGTACAGCCAGGGGGATTTCAACAGAGGCTATTTCCTAATTGTTGCAACAATACGGCAGGAAGAAGGGGGAAACATTTCCTGCCTCGCACCTCTTAAACAGGAACATTTTTAAAAGTGACAAACAGTTGCATACCATCTTCCTTCTCTCCTTTCCCCCTGCACCCCTCCCTTTCACATGTATATCCTTGTATAGCCCAGGGTGACAATATGGCAACCCTTTCATTTCAGCCTTCACGTGGAACCAAACAGTAAGCCTCACACATCCCAAGTCAGACACAACTTTTCATAAATCCAATGTAAGGAATTACATTTATTAAGTCCAAATAAAATATTACAAAGCAGACCACAGAACAAAGTAGACCACAAGTTCTCCCAGAACTCTTCCGGCTGGATATTCAGTAAAATAAAAGGATGGGACAAATTTTGGCATAATGGAAGAGTCCCAAAGTCTGCATTTTCAGTTGCAAACCAGAGAGTAAGTCCCACTAAACTCAATCGGAATTACTTCTGATTGCATAGGACTGTGCTGAATATCTGATTAGCATCTGCTACATAAGAGACAGGTTTAAATTTGCATTAAGGAATCTCTTGGGGTGCTTCCATCATGCCCAAATTAGTGTCTTCTCCTGCCTTCTTGTTTTTCTTAACATCCAGTCTGAAGAAGAGTTCTGGAGAAATGAGTTTGCTGACTACTCTGTGATACAAGCGGGACCGGCAACAAAATGTTGTACGTACCCAACTGTAATGCCAACCTCCAGCAGCTGTCAAAGGCTCAAGCAGGCCAACTATCTCTCCCCATCCCACACATTCTGCTGTTGACTTATTTCCAACTGCAACCTGTCATGGTTCCACGGGGCCACAGAACTGGCTTAGACTGCATCAGGCTGTTCTGAGGTCTTTTACCTTCACTTTTTCTGATAATTTACACGTGTATAATAAAGTACACATGTGTACTTGTGTGTATCTAGATAGGATGTAGAGGAACTATTGTATTACGCTACCTACGATTTTCGGGTGTTCTGAGGAAAAAAAACTAAGCCTCCCCGACACCACCTGACCTACTCACAGGTTTCGCTCCCACCACCGTGACATTCCCCCATCAGAGCCCAGTCCAGCCCGTTCTATGGAGCGTGGGAGCAGAGAGGGAATAAGGGGCGCGAAACATCGCCTGCCTACGTACCACCGCTGAGAGGGGGCGGGGGCGGGGGCGCGAAATGAAGGAACCGCGGCGGCCCACCGACTCACCCAGCGAGTCCGCGTGTACCAGTGTAACATTCATTCTGCGTTACCTGCGTGATTGGCCAGCAGGACGAGAGCAGCGAGGGAACCTTCCTGCCTCTTCAAAGAAAACTCTCAAACAGAAAGGGAGCTACTACGGAAAGCCAACGAAGGCAAAATTCCAGCCCGGACTAAGCGCGCTTGCGCCAACGCTGGTCCAGAACCGCGGGCGGAGCTTTGCGTGCCCGCGCTCCTGATGGAAGTGGATGGCAGCGGTGAAATCTGGGACGTGTCTAGGAGTCTCCCAGTTCTCGAAGAAGGCGGGAATGTGGCTGTGGAGGCGGGATGATGGTTTTCATTGGCCAATGCCGCTTGGTCCGAAGGGTTGAGGGAGGTCCGAAGGGTTGAGGGAGGAGGGATGGCCATGTGCCTCACGCGATTGGCCTGGAGGAATGGGGGGGGGTGCTGTGCTGCGGAATGGGGGGGGGGAACGGGGCCGAGAAGGAGTGGAGGCGGGAACAAAGGAAGGTATGTACGTAGGTCCGCACGCGAAGCGACTTGTCTTGTAGTACGGACAAATCGATCGCGAGAGTGAGGGCGGGGTTTGAGTGTCTGTGTCGCGCGCTGGAAGGCAGGGCTGGAAAGACTTCGCGTCGAGGGGTGGGGTTTGGCTCGTCTTGCGCCGCCGGGGGCGCGGGCGTGAGGCGCTGAGGTAAGGAGAAGCTGCCGCCGCACTATCGTGTGGAGAGTAGCGGATAAGTCTGCTCGGGATTGCCGCCGCGCTTGACAGGCAGCGGCAAGGACTCTTGAGCGGCTAGGAGGTAGGTTGCCAATTGCCATCGGGCCTCTGTGTCGGTTAAGGTAGCGCCGGGGGAGGTGAATGGTGGTGGCCAGGGGGGATATTGGGTGGGGCCTTCCAGGAAAGCCGCCCGCCCGAGTCTGCCGGAGCTGGAATCGGGCCATCTTCTGACCGGGCCTCTCCCAGAAGGGAAACGGTGAGAAAGGCCTGCCCCGCTGCAGGAGCCGGGCTGCCAGATTCCCGCAACGGTGCGCTCCGAGCAGCCTTCGCTTTCTTTTGATACCGACTGTGTAGGAGCTCCTTAGAAGCAACCGGCGGCTTCCGAGCCGCACCCGCCAGGCAGTCACGACGAGGAGATGGCCCTCGATGAACCCACCTGAGTGTTGTGTTCAACCTTATCGTGCCAATGGCAATAATTTGCTTTTTTGTAGTACTGTACAGTATTCTGATTATTCTCAGATGGATGGGTGGCTTAGACGATTCGTTGCAGGCTACTCCCTTTCGCAGTTAAGCACACTGGTGATGCAAGCCCTTTTACAGATCCTGAAAATGAAGATTCTTGAAAGATTTTGATACAGATCGTATGATCTCCTGTAGCTATTTCTCCTGTTGTCATCATCTGTTGTTCTTGGGATGGGATGGGATCATCTTACCTGTGGCTAATAGCAATTGGTGTACTGTAATAAATTGCTTGCGTACCGGTAACATCGCTAATGATACAAGAACTTTTAAAAGATGTCTTATGACCACAGAGTTATCCTTAAGTCACACACATGCTGAAGCCATATTCTCTATATCTTCAGCCTATGAAAAGAGTGATAGATGTAGTGAATCTTCCATAATTCTATTTTGACCTTAACTCTGATTGGATTATGACATTTCGCCTTATTCTGGTAATTCTGTCCAGTGTGTAATGGGGTGGATCTCATGCCAAAGAGGTCATTGAAAAATATGGGATTTACTGAGGGTGGGGAAGGGAAAAAAGTCAAATTGGTCTTCCCTGATCTCTCCACTTAAAACGTCTTCCCTGATCTCTCCACTTAAAACGGCTATCTCAAGTAGCAGAACTGAAAAAGATTCCTGCCTGAGGCCTTAAAGAATTCCTGTCAGTTGTAAAGTAGGTAGTGCAGGACTCAATGGACTAGTACCTTTAATTTGTATAAAGCTGATACACTTGTCTGAAGAAATATTTACTGTTAAGTAGGGAATAGTTTTCAGTGTTTGCATAGTTTTTCAGTGTTTGTTTTCGTCCATAATATAACATAAAAATTGGTCTTACCTAGAGAGTTTGGGCATCTCTGTCACTTGAGGATGGTTTTGTGCAGTACTAGATGAATCTGTCGCATGAGTGATTCTCAAGTCAGAACATTCTAAATTCTAGAGTGTAGAAGTACCAGTGTGGCATAAAATGTGTTTTTAACACATTTCAACACAGCTGAGTTTCAGTTAGAATAGTCTTAAAGAGCATTAGTTCAAAAGGCTAGGATTCAAATAGATTTGATATTGTGCAAACTGCATGTTAATGTTAGCATCACGCATGCTTCTGTTATAGCTCAACTATTTGGAATAGTTTGTAGAACTTTTTTTGTTATTTTAAATTTGTCACAGTTTAAGCAATACTTTGCTGTTCTATTTGCAGAGGTGTAGCATGCTGCTTAAGCAACGCAAATGATAGGGAGGATCAGCCCAAACGTTAACATGGGAGCCCCCGCAGAGATCAGGTTAGCTGTTTTCTACAGTTTCTCTTTTCCGCGGTGGGAGCGGGAAGTGAACCTTCCTATCCCCCATGGATACAGGGGGGGGGGCGCCTGTGCTTTGGGTCCCAGCCCTTAGGTCTGAGAATGTGAAATGCTGGACTAATCAGGTGCTCATTATGTTTCCACATATCAAATAGTGAGCGCATGGGAGATTTTTCTGTGCAAATCTAGCCCAGGCGCACCTGGAGGCCTTCTTGGGGTAAAGGGGACATTTGTCCCCTTACCCTGAGTAGAGCCACCCCAATGGGTCTGCTCGAATGTGCGCCAGCTATTTTGTTGGCTCACATTCGAGCCATCCATGTAATGCCGGCCAGGCCTGGGAAGGGGGATAGAATTCAGCAGAGTGCGCTGCCACCGATCCCTCCCCTGTCCCAGGCCTGGCAGGTCAGTCTGGCCCCCCAGAATGTCCTTCCCCACAGCTCCACAGAGACATACTCATTGGGTGCTGCAAATGTGCTGTCTGGCTTGTTTGTGACATCGTAGACCAGCGTAGATAGGATTGTGCTGTTAGTCACTTTTATCACTAGAAAAATGGTAGAGGAAAACACCCAACCCATTTTGTGGATATGCATGAAAGAGCCTTCTTTGTTGTAGTACTCTCTACCCCAGAAGATTCATCTTGCCTTCTCCCTGTTTTTGTCCTGCCGCTTCCTGAAGATATTTTTTTAATTCTAAGAGGCATTTCACAAGAAAGAAGTTTATTTTGACTGCCCACTATAGATACTTCAAATGAGTTTTATCTGGTGCCCTGTTCTCTTACTGTGTTAAAAGCTCTGGATTTAATTTGAATTGTTTGCCATCTTGGGGTACATGGCAAGGTGGGATAAAAGTACCGTATTTATGGGCGTATAAGACGCACTTTTTTGTCTACATTTGTGACCCAAAATAGTAGGGTGCGTTTTATACACCAATACTAACAAATCCCTTTTCCCCCCTTGCCCGTTTTAAAGCATTTTTGGGCTTACAGCGTTTTTCCGGAGCCTGAGAGCTCCCTTTCTTCCCTAACTAATCTATCCGATCTACAGCTGTTTGTCGGGTTTAATTTATGCACGTGCATGAGTTGAGCTTCTCAGCAGCCAGCAGAGGCCGCTGTGCTCAGTTCAGTTCAGCTGAGCTGCCGAGGGCCTGCTCTTGAATGCAGCATGGGTAAGCTTCTGAACTGGGCCTAGTTGGGAGGCTTTGAAAACTGCATAGGTGGGGTGGGGGAAAAGAGTTGAGTCTGGGGTTTTTGTATTTGGGATTTATGTTGTTTAAGAGTTGAGTCTGGGGGTGGTAAGGTGGTAAGAGTTGTCTGGGTTTTTTTTGTACTTTATGTTTTTTACTGTGGAAACTGCAGGGGTGGGGTGGGGAAAAAAAGAGTTGAGTCTGGGGGTTTTGTATTTGGGAGTTATGTTTACTTTGGAAACTGTGCATGGGTGGGTTGGGGGGAAAAGAGTTGAGTCTGGGGTTTTTTGTACTTGGGGTAAATGTTTTTTTTTTACTTTGGAAACTGTGCATTGGGTGGGTTGGGGGGAAAAAGAGTTGAGTCTGGGTTTTTTTTTGTACTTGGGATTTAAATTCTGGTGCATTTTGTTCATGTGTCTTATTGCTGTGTGTTTTAAAAGAGATCCTGGTATTTTTGTGCAATTTATGTAAATTAGCTAATTAAGCAGCCAAGCAGTAAGTGGCCAAGTGGCCCAAAAATGCTTTAAATCTTTTTTTCTTGAAACCCAGGGCCAAAAGGAAGGTGCGTCTTATACGCCGGTGCGTTTTATACGCCGATAAATACAGTATTTGTATGTATATACAAATAATGTTAATAGTAGTTTTCTTACTGTGTCTAGTGCAGAATTTCAGGAGCAGCATGTCGTTAATATCAGATTAGATATAGTGATAAGACTTGGATGGCTGATCTAAAGATCAATTCTAGACATGGCAGCTATGTGCAAGACTGCTCATAAGTGGTTCTGCTCAATCCTGTAACTTACCCTGTGGAATTTTGCTCATTGTACATATGAGGCAGCTTTATTATGTGATTCATATCCTGAGAAGATTATGATTTTCAGAGCACTTCTCAGACATCTTAGTAATTCTGACAACAACCTTGTAAACTACGTCAGTGTTATGTAGAGAGCTAAAGAAAGGTCCCATTAGAATGTTGATGACCAGGTGTGTTTAGACATTTTTAGTTGTCTTTAGCTCATTATCTGAACACACAATGCTTACAGTTGGAATTTGATACCTAGGCATCTGTATGTCTAAATTAGCAGACTGCCATGTTTGGCATCCTCGCATACTGAAACCAATATATGTGCAGTATTGTTGCCAACATTTGTTAATGAGCAATTTGGATATGTTGAGTTGAATCCAAGGAAAGTCAGTCCTGACTAAGCACCATTGAAATCAAGTTAATTGTGACTAGCTCAGGACCCGGTAATTTCAATGGGGCTTACAGCGCAATCCTGTTTTTAAAAAAAAAAAAAGCTGACGACGGAACGAGCGTTCTGTCGCCAGCAGCAGTCGCAAACATACCGAAAAGCACGTTTGCAACTACTATGGAGCAAAGGAGGCTGGCGCAGAGGCTGGCCTCCCTTGCTCCGTCGCCGGAGCTCCCATGCGTCTGTAGGACAAGGTGAGGGGGATCCAGCGGGAGCGGTTCGGCGGGCGAGGGAGGAGTGCCATTGGCCTGGCCGGCCCGGGAGGAGGTGGGGATGGCCTCTGCCATATTCCCATCCCCATCAGGCCGGCTAGGCGGCCGTAACACAACCTCCTCTACTTCCGCCAGCTATTTAGCTGGTTGAAATCCGAGGAGGCCGATCGGGTTGGCTTTACACCCCTTCCCTGAGTAGACCTCTGGCCCGGCGGCAAAATGGCCGCTGGGGCTCAATTCGGCGGGGGGCCGCCGGCCGGACCTTACACAGGATTGCGCTGCCCATCAGGTTTGACATTATTTTTGCCCACACTTCCTTTCCCTTCTGCTTGTTTTGTCATTTTAGAATATATTGTGAGCCCTGCCCTTTGGGCCAGGGACCTGATTTCTCATTCTTTGGAAAGTGTTATGCAACCAGATGGTGCTCAATAAATAGTAGTTACTTAGTAAATAGATTTCAAGGGATATTTAGGCACAGGTAAAAATTAGAAAAAAACAGGATTAACGTGGTAATGGGCCTGTATAGGTTGCTGGGAAGGTTAGCTATACTAGGATTGTAGTTCAGAAACTGTTGGTTTTTAGCCTCCAGTTTCCAAACATGAATAATACTGGATTTCTTTTGTTGCTTCTTCCCAGTCAATTGAAAGCAAGAAACATTTTTTTAAATCTTTTCAGAGCCTATTTTAAAGAATTAACTGCACAAGCCATGTAATTTTTTGGGTATGTTGGTTCCTGAAATACCTTTTTACTGCTATTTGTAGCTTCTGAAGTAATATCCCAAAGAGCATGTCTTGATTGTCAGCTTAACCAACTGAGTACAAAATTTGGAGAAACTAGAAAAATCAAAATGTGACTGGTTCGTAAACAGGAATTTAATTTTTCTGTTTCTGTTACAGATGATCGGTACTAAGAAACAGACAGTTGGATCTGCTATAAATGGTGATTGGCCTTAAGCTGACTAGTAACCATAGTGAAGAAATCTCACAGGAACTCTTTCTTCCTTAGTTGCTTTGTATCACAAATTCAGTCATGTATGGAAGTGCTCGGTCAGTTGGTAAAATTGAGCCAAGCAGTCAGAGTCCTGGGCGTTCACCAAGGCTGCCACGATCACCACGGCTGGGCCATCGTCGAACCAACAGCACAGGTGGCAGCTCTGGAAGTAGTACTGGGGGTGGCAGCGGCAAAACACTTTCTATGGAAAATATCCAATCCTTAAATGCTGCCTATGCCACTTCAGGCCCTATGTACCTAAGTGACCATGAGAACGTGGGTGCAGATACTCCTAAAAGCACCATGACCCTTGGTCGGTCTGGAGGGCGTCTGCCTTATGGTGTTAGGATGACCGCTATGGGCAGCAGCCCTAACATTGCCAGTAGTGGCGTTGCCAGTGATACTATTGCATTTGGAGAGCATCACCTTCCTCCGGTGAGCATGGCATCCACAGTGCCTCATTCACTGCGCCAGGCTAGAGACAATACTATAATGGACCTGCAGACACAGCTCAAGGAAGTGTTGAGAGAAAATGATCTGCTACGCAAGGATGTAGACGTTAAAGAAAGCAAACTTAGTTCTTCCATGAACAGTATCAAGACATTCTGGAGTCCTGAGCTAAAGAAGGAAAGAGCCCTGAGGAAAGATGAAGCATCCAAAATAACGATTTGGAAAGAACAGTATCGAGTAGTGCAGGAAGAAAACCAGGTTAGTATCTTATGAACTTCAGATGAGTGTGCGAGAGGGACATTTACAAGGGAAGGAGTCCATTAAACAGTTTGTTTAATTGATGAATTTTGGATTGGTGGCACTAGGCTTCATTTTGAATTTGAACAATTTATTTTATTGATCTAGTTTAGTTTATCTAATCCCAAAGACTTATAGTAGCAATATATAATATGGAAAGAAAATTCCTGATTTAGCTGTTAGGTCTGTGTTATGCTATACACAAAGACAATGAAGTAGGGAAAATATCTCATCTTTTCTCATTAATTCATTATCCTAACCCAGTGTAACTGTGGGTCGGGACCCACTTGGTGGGTTGCGACCTGATTTCTGGTGGGTCCCAGGTGATGGAAAGATCAGGCACGTAATTGCCACAAGCCCTGAGGCTATTCAAAATCAGATGGCTACTAATTGCCCTTCAAAGAACTGAGCCCCTGCAGTTTGCAAGATAGCTGGTAATTAATCTACAAGCAGCTGAGCTCTTTACTTGTAAGTAAATAAATACATTTTATTTCTAGATCACGTTTTTTAAGTTTCGTAAATATAGGTTGGTCCCGATACAGTGTCATTTTTAAAAGTGGGTCCCGGTGCTAAAACGTTTGAGAACCACTGTCCCAACCCCATCAAGTACAAAAATATTCCTAGAACTCTTGGGCCCAGTGTTTAAACTGTATGTGTATTAAAATGTCTGTAAGAAGTTGCCAGGATACTCTATACATTTGTAACTTGAGTATTAGTAAATGTGCTAGCCACTTAGCAATAGTTGCACACTGACATAGCAAATCTTTCTGGATGTTGGCTGTCAAATACTTGGGCGAGACATGTGTCTTGACTGTTTAGAACAGGGGTTCTCAAGGTCCCCAGCGTGACATACCACCTCCCGCGCCGTGGACTTCTCGACGTACCACCGGAAGTAATTGGTGATGACATCATCACCAGTTACTTCCAGGTTGGAGGCCTCGACGCGAGTCTGCAAACGCTGGTAAGAGGCTCGAGGTGGGCAGGAGGGCTTTTCTAAGTGTGTGAAACCTACACGCTGGAGCTCTGCCCGCCAAGTCTCCTACCGGAATTTGCAGAGGTCTTCATGTCACGACTTGTGTTGCGCGTAACACATCTATCTCTCGTACCACCGGTTGAGAACCTCTGGTTTAGAAGCTTACAAAATTATGAATGGTGTGAAGGAAAATGTATTTCTCAAAGCACTATAACTTGGATTAACTTAATTACCAAAGTAATTGGTAGTAGGTCCAGGACAGGTTTAAGGAAGTTTTGTCACAATTGGCTTACAGAATGTGGACCATTAGCACAACAGGCTTTAAAAAGAACTAGATAAATCAATGGTTCATAGGTCTATCAAAGACTATTGGCCATGATAGCTAAAAAGAAAACTGCTGTATTCAGATGCTGGGGAGATGGGATGGTAATAGCCATCCTGTCCAGCTTCTGAATTTCTCAGATGAATGTGTGGCTGCACTGTTGAAGACTAAGCACTGAATTATATGCACCCTTTTGTCTGTGCCAGGAAGGCAATAAGGATGTCCTTACTTCCGAGTCAACATGTATGGGGATGCACTCCATGATATACATCTTCACTTTTTCTTTCATGTTGCTTAAGACAGGTGTAGGTTACTTTGTAAAGATTGCATCTTGGGTTTGTCAAAGTCATTGTATTTTAGTGAACATCCTATGGAGTGGGAGGAAAATAATTTCTTGCATGAAACAATGTTCAGGAAAGAGGGAGGGGGAGGTTTGTTGGAGGGTAGAATGTTGGGAAAAGAGTAATTTGAAATTAAACAGTGCATTTAATGGGTCTGGGGCTAGGGTGGAGGTTGGATGTGGGATTTAGTTTAGGTATAGGAAGAAGAAATAAGATATCTTTTTGTTGTGGAAGGTTTTCTGCAGAACGTTAAGACCAGAAATTACTGGTACTCTTTAACCAACCCATTTTGATATCCTGATATTTTCCCTTCTCTCATAAATAAACAATTTAGGATACTTTAACCGTCGCTGTGGGGGGGGGGCGGAGCTCTACGCCTTTCGTGCTCCGGTGTAACGGAAGGTTGGAGCCTTGGCGGAACTTAGAGCTCCGCCCCCCTGGAGCGACGCCAGTGACCGTGCTTGTGTCACATGGGATTCATGCTTTAAGTAAGGGTTGGAACATGCACTCCTGAAGTCAAGGATTCATAGTAAGCCATTACAATGTAATAAGATTTTCAAACATTATTGTCTTTTACCCAAGGTGTTCCCGCTGCCTTTGAGCACGGATTTTTTTGTCTGATAATGTTTGAGTGTGAGCTAGTTTCTTATGACTGTTTCTCATTAATTAACTCACAACTATCTAGAAATGCTAATTTGGTTTTTAAGAGTTACGTGGCATAAGTTTCCTCATGTATACCTAATAAAGCTCTAATTGTATGATTAATCCTAAGAAATATTCCTCTTGTCTTGAGAGTTGGTGTAAGTAGTTAGGCTGGGGAGCAACCTTCTTAAGCCATAGCCTTGATACTTGCCAGCCTCCTTTTCATAGATTTTGTTTCCCCCTTAATTCTCCGGAGTCCGCAGGGATGCCCATGGCCTCCTCTGTGGGCCTCCCCGCACTGCTGAAAGGGCTCTCTACAGTGATTGCGACACACTTCCAGTTTCGGATGAAAACCGGAAGTGGGTTGCAATCGTCGTGGAGAGCCAATCAGCAGCACAGGGAGGTCTGCAGATGGGCCTCCCCACACCCTCCGGAGGGCCAGCGCGACCACTGTAAGTTAAAATAGCCTCCTTTTACCCCGGTGGCGTGCCACCGTTGCCTCGCCCCTGCAGCTACTCAGTTTTCCCAACTCACGGGGAGAACTTTGAGAACCACTGGAATGGCAGATTAAATGTAAATATAAAGTAATTAATTTTTGGTTATGAAAGGACATCTTTTCAAAGTAGTTTGGAATACAGTAGAACCCTTGTACCCGCGGATCCTATACCCACAGATTCACTTATCTGTGGTTGAAAAAATGCCTCCCATTGTGCAGATGATTTACCAGCTTGTGATTGCAGCCTTTATGGGTCTCGGGGGCTCATTGCTGATTATAAAATAAATGTAGGAAGCGAGGCAGAGGCCTGAAAAGAGACCCATGAAGGCTGCAATCACAAGCTGGTAAGTTGTTTGCACGATGGAGGGGCACTTTTATCCACAGTTTCCAGTATCCACAGGTGGGGAGGAACCTATCCTCCCATGGATACGGGGTTCTACTGTACACTTTTGTCTTCAAAACATGAAATTTCCATCTGCATAGTAAGATTTAAAAGTTTAAATGCAATATATTATGGCAGTATTTTGTATGCAAATACAGTATATAGCGACTTCTTTGGTTACTCAATTTCTTGTACAATTAGAGAAAAGGTCATTATTGGCTTTACTGCATTCTATTTCCATCATTCCTTACACCCATTCTAATTACTCATTTAACTTAAATGATAGGGCTTTATTGTCTGAACCGACTATAATTACAATTATAATTGCAATACTGTACAACTTTGGTCCAAAAAAAGGAAGGGTACTGTTTAAAAGCAAAGTGGAGTATGTAATGAAATATAAAAACTAGGAATGCTAATTAATTAATTCACTCCAATTAAGCTGTTTTATACTACCTATATTGGTTGTATTTTGGCATTTCTGTCCTTTGTAATGAAGATCTGGTTAATAAGACTTGCCGTTCTTAAAGCTTTTCCACTAGGGATTTATTTGAGTTGGTATTTGCTGTGTAACTAGGAAGCACAATCTCTCTATACATAAACATTTGTAACTTCTGATACAGAACCTGATTGGGGTGGGGGTGGGATTGTCCCTAAATAAAACAGTATGTACAGTAACTAAGTCAGAATACATTTTTATTTTTTTTATCTTCATAAATGCTTTATGTTCTTAAATAAAAAAATTATCTTGTTTAAGAAGAGTACCCTTGAGTTTTGCCTTATATTGTTCAGGGGCTCTGGCCTAGGCCAATCTCAGAGCGCAATCAGTTGGTTAAAGTGATAATGTAAAACAGCGGTTCTCAAACTGGGTCGCGACCCACCATTGAGAACCGCTGCTGTCCCCTGCCCCTGCAAAAGTGCCCAAAACCACCCCCACTGTACTTATCAGGGCTTGGGAGAGGCCTGCATGACGATCTTCGGGTCGCCGTTTTGCGGCGATCTTTGGGCGCTTCCAGTTTTTGCAAAAACCGGAAGCGTCCGAAGATCGCCGCAAAACGGCGACCTGAAGATTGGGGAGGCCTGCAGAAGGTCGTGCAGGCCTCCCCCAAGCCCCCCAAGTCCCGGTAAGTATAGCGGGGGCGGTATTGGTGGCGGCGGCGGTGATCCCTCGGATGTTCTTGAGGGTTACAGGAAGGTATTTATTATTATTAGCATGTACCACCTCCATGGGTCACCAGACTGAGAAACTGTATTTAGGGTCATGGTCAAAAATGTTTGGGAGACACTGCTCTAAGGCTTTCATTGGCAACTTAATGTTCCTGAATATTATCTATATTATTAGATTTACTTTCTGATTCAACTCGTGGGTTTTCATCAGTTTCTCCATATAGAAATGCATTCCCTTATACAAGTATGTGATGGTGTGGCATTTACAAGGAACACTGGATTATTTTTAACAGCCTGCCTCTGGTCTTTCAGTGTTTGTGAAGTGATACCTGTGTATTTGAAATTGTACATTCCTTTGGCTGGCTGTCATAACTCTGTGCTGCTTTCCCTTATTGTAGTGATTTTACTAGTTTGGGTTTTTCTTTTCAGCA
This sequence comes from Plestiodon gilberti rubricaudatus, assembly GCA_026170595.1. Taxonomy (NCBI): domain Eukaryota; kingdom Metazoa; phylum Chordata; class Lepidosauria; order Squamata; family Scincidae; genus Plestiodon; species Plestiodon gilberti. The sequence continues at coordinate 118,091,245 of JANXHW010000005.1, forward strand.
TATGCAGATGACAATCCAAGCTCTGCAAGATGAGCTTAGGATTCAGAGGGACCTGAACCAGCTTTTCCAGCAAGATAGCAGCAGTAGATCCAATGAGCCTTTTGTGACAGAGCTTACAGAGGAGAATTTCCAGCGGCTTCATGCAGAGCATGAGCGCCAAGCCAAGGAACTCTTCTTGTTACGCAAAACCTTGGAAGAAATGGAACTGCGCATTGAGACCCAGAAGCAGACTTTAAATGCTCGTGATGAGTCCATTAAAAAGTTATTGGAAATGTTGCAGAGTAAGGGACTGTCGGCAAAAGCTACAGAGGAGGATCATGAGCGGACAAGACGGTTGGCTGAGGCCGAGATGCATGTTCACCACCTGGAAACCTTGCTGGAGCAAAAGGAAAAGGAAAACTGTTTGCTAAGAGAGGTGAGTAGTGATTTACACATAAAGTATCTCTAAATCTCTTGACTATTTTTCCCTGCTTGTTGTAGGTATTGCAGTTCAGAGTTCCCTCCAGGCTATCATTCCCCCCCTCAAATAATTAGCTATTTTTTGTTCACTTTTCATCCTTTCCATAGGATGTATGTTACAGTTAGTTTTTAACTAATGTCCCCAATGTGTCTTATTTACTGATGCCCCTTAGTTTTATGTAGATTTAGATTACTGTATTGTCCAGAGTATAAGGCGCCCCTGATTATAAGCCGCACCCTTAAAGTTTGGAGCTATTTTTTAAAAAAATCTTAACTTATAGAAAATATACACATTAGTAGAACAGTAAAACAATTTTAAAATAATTTGAGTCCAGTGTAATCAATCAATTAGCTAATTAATAGCTTAAAAAGTATTAAAACAATTTTAAATGTGAAAAAAATTCTTATTCAACTGTGTGGGGGGAGGGGGAGGGAGGGGAGGTCCAACACAAAATCAAAGATCCTAAGGTTGAGGATCCTCCACCTTGGGTCTCTCTCCCAAGTCTAGCAGAGCATTTAAACAGAGGCACTTACAATCCAAGAAATGTGGCTGCTGCTGTGTGTCCCCCCCTCCTTCATACTTTTCCATGGAACTTCTGTGTGTCCCCCTCCCCCCCCCCCTTTATACTTCTGGAACTGGAAGGGCTGGAACATTTAAAAACAAAGCTCTCCATAAAGTTCTTCACCATGAAAGCCCGGCTTGAAAGATTGCTCTCCCAACAGCAAAAGAGATCAAAGGGGGGAAAGAGACGAAAAGAGAAGATGCACGTTTGTTAATCCTCCTCGGCTGGCTCAGGCTAGGGAGAAGACGTGCACGCCCGCACACACGCGGAAAGGGGGCTGAGAGTGCGGGGGAAAGGAGAAGGGATGGGAAGCCTTCTCCAGTTTCTCCTGTTAACCCTTTCACATCTCTTCCTTAGCCTTCCTCCCTCTCCTGGCCGGCTGAAGCCAAAAGCTGCTGCTTCTGTCTTGAGAAGGGCGGGCGGGAAGGCAGGCAGGCTGGGATGAGCGAGCGAGTGAGTGAGGGGAGAGGCAGAGAAGTGCTCTGTCTGGGGAGTGAATGCTTTTGCACATTTCTCCACAAACTAGCATTTTCAAAAGAAAGCTGAGCGTGTTTGCCCATTGTGGATACATGAGATCAGGTTCTCTGTGTACTCTCCCCCCTGCCCGCTTTGGGGGTGGTCTTCGCAGGAAGCGCACGGAAGACGCTGTGGCTGAGCTCTGCATGTGCAAGTGCTTCGGAAGGAGGCACTTTCTCTCCCACTTTGTCCTTTCCAGTTCAGACCCTGCCTACCAGCAGCTGAGATGCTGCTTCTGTCTGCTATTTCTTAACCTCTCTTAACCCAGCGCTGGCCAGGCTCGTTTCTGTGTGTTGCTCCTTGTGTCCCCTTGCATGCAGCTAATGCCAGCATGCAGATGTCTGTTATATACACACCCCTCCCTGCGAGCGGCAGGGGCGCTGAGGCTCCAAGCACCATCTCTTCCCCAAGCTGCACTTGGCCAGGTCCTGTTGCATGCCTGATCTTTCCCTCCGGAGTGCGGGGAGGAGCCTGCCAGGTCCCAGCTTGTTTTGCAGAGTTGATACACCGGCAGCTGTACAGAGATCCTCCACTGCTGTTTCTCCCTACTCCCACTGGAAGCCTTTCCTCAGAGCCGTGCACCAGCCCAATTGCAAGAGTGCGAGTATACGATGCACCCCTAGTTAAAAAAGTTAAATTAGGGGAGGGGAAGTGCGTCGTATACTCGGGACAATATGGTATTAAAAAACTTATTCTCCTAAGTTTTTAGCTACCGTATTTCTCGCTCCGTAAGACGCACTTCCTCCCAAAAAAATTAGGGGGAAATTAGTGTGCGTCTTATGGAGCGAATAAAAACCAAAAAGTAAAAAAAAAAAACTTACCGGGGCTTCAGGGAGGCCTGCGCGACCCTCTGCAGGCCTCCCCAATCTTCATTTCTGGTTTTCCGGAAATGGCCGAAAATGGCCATTTAGCGCCGAAATGAAGATCAGGGAGGCCTGCAGAAGGTCGCGCAGGCCTCCCCGAAGCCTGCAGTAGCCCCGGTAAGTTAAAACCTTTTTAAAGTTTTACAACCCTATTTTTAGCTCCATGGGATGCATGCGTCCTATGGTGCGATGCATCCTATGGAGTGAAAAATACAGTAACTGAATTTGCTTATTCTTTCCTTGCCCTAACTTTTCTTTGCTCTTTATCCCATTTGAGACAATGATCTGATCAAATAGGCTCCTGTGCCTGTCTTTAATGTTAAAACACAACATTGATGATGTAAAGACTAGAAATCACGAATTGCTTGATTACCAGATTTCCTTATTGTACCCAATTTCTTCTGACCACAGTGAGTTCAAGACTGATACATTAGTCCTACACACAGAATACAAGGTATTTGTGTAGCTGCATCTGTGGATGTGCATTTGTAAGAGGCTTGGGTCTCAATCTTGAAATAGTTGAGCTTCTTCCACAACTGATAGAAATCTGAAATTTGACATGTGCATAATCCAACTTATGTAGATGACTAGGAAAGTCTGAAAATGGGGCACTTTATGACATGAAGTCTGCCTCATAACAGTGAGCAGCACAGGTGGGATGGAGTGTTGGGCTCTGGGTTTACTTTCTTGCATCCTTGGATTTTCAGAGAAGAGATTTGTAGAAGTAACCGGCAGCACAAATCTGGAAATGTACTAATCTTGCGTATGATTTTGCCTTCATGCGCTCTAACAATCCTCGGGCAGAATGAGGGAAGATTTGCAGCGGTAGCCAGGAGCTTATCTGTGCTTGGAGAATGCCAAACTATAATGACTCAGTCTGTAAATACTACTTGCATGAATCCACAGAAGATATTTCTGTACATTAGTCTGTGTATGGGGTTTTATTTGAAAACTGTAAATGAGCAGCTACCTGTATTTAGAAGGGCTGGGAGAATCTTGGTAGCAGTAATGAATGGTTGTTCTGTAGTTTCCATAGAAATAGTTGTTTCACGATAAATCATATGGATCAGATACATAACCCAGAACAATTACTTAAACTGAAATAAGTGCTGTGTTTTAGAGTATTGCATTCTAGAGTATTGCATAAATCCTCAAAATGATGGCAAAAGGTACATAAGAAACTGTCTTAGTAAGACAATTACAGCCGAATCTTATCCCCCCCCCTGTCGCTGATGCAGCCTCATCAAGGAGGCTTGTGCTGCATCCTGCGGGGGGGGGGGAATCGGGAGGCTTGGGAGAGGTAAGGGAAAATATTTTCAGCTGGCGCAAGTCCAGGGAGAGGAGGGGTGTGCCGGCTGTTATCAGAGGCGTGCCACCCCCTACTTCTGTAACTCCCTGCTCCGTTTTAGCCTCCCTACGGACCTTCCTTCGTCGGCAGGCACTCTGTTTGCTGCTCTGGCCTCTGTGCCAGCGTTCTGGAAGCACGTGGTTCAGCGCACTTTCAGAATGGCATTTACGATGGCCATAAAGTACAACCCACTTCCGGAAAGCTAGTTCCGGCAGCAGGGAGGGGAGATAGGATTGGGCCGTCAGTCCATCTACCGTAGTATTGTTGACAGTGACTGACAGTGTTTCCAGATGGAATTTTATTTTTTCTCCCTACCTGGAGATTGAACATGGGACTTTCTGCGCACAAAACGTGCTCTTATCACTGAGCTACAACCCTGCTGACAATGAGCACACATAGCAAACTAATGGTATCATTGGCTAGACAACTTTGTCCTGTTGCTCCCAGAAAATGAGCAGTATGTAGATGGAGCAATAAGGTGTTGAGTTAATGCAGGAATATTCATGCTTTCAGACTAAGCTGAACATGGATGGAGCTAAGTAGAAAGGAATTCCACTGGACAACTTTTTTTTAACAAAAGTCATGCCCCCAAGATTAAATTAGTCATTTCTTATAGATTTTGAGGTGTTGAGCATGAATATGACAATGAAAATGCAAAATTGGTGAGAGATCCACAATAGTTCCATAGACATGTAGCGGTAAATGCCCAATAGCACTTACCACACCTTTGTACGCAGTGCAGACTGCTTCTCCTAAACTAGAGCCAATCAACGTATTTTATTATCATTTTCGTTTTCAGCACATCAAAATTAGTAAAGATTAGCTATTTTCATTTCAGAGGCAAATTGTGTGTTGTCCAGTGTTCTTAGCTACATCAGTAAAGACAACTAGGCATATGAATACTCTTAGTCATAATATTTGTCAAACATGTCAAACTCTTTAGTTCTGCAAAATTCGGAACAGTGTACAAAAACAGCACATTGCATGAAGTTGAGACCCTACTGTATACACTGAAGATAGTTAGATAGTCCAATGAAGGAATTCCAAACAGAGCGTCTTTGGCAGATTTTGAAAGGAGGTGTTGTTGCAGATAATATATGGAAAGGTACATTTTAGATCTGCAGAATGCCAGCCCTCTTGAATTGGAACTCTGTAAGGAAAAGAGGTAGTCAGTACGACTGTCACAAAATCAAGTGGATTTGTTCTTGTTGCCCTCTCTCTTAATAGATTGGTGTCTTAGTTGTGCACCAGCTGAAGTTTCTGAACGGTTTCCAAGCACAGCTCAGACACCTGCTCAATGCAGGCTGCTGCTCCTGGATAAGTGGAAACTTACTAGATGTCATTTCTATATTAATAACACCTCATTGCAAGCTTATCTCTGGAGCTTCTTAATAGATATTCAGCAACGAGGAGAGAATAGAACCCATGTGCCTCTGTAGTACAGGCTCTATGATGCTACATTTTCTATTGTTACTATTTGGGAATGTTCAGTGAAGTAGGGCAGAAACCACTGTTGGGTAATATCCTGAATCTCAGCTAAGTTCTGAATTGCCAGTAGCATGACATTCTCTATGCCATTACAAATCACTAAGAGGACTAATGGCATTGGCAGCATACTATTATACACAAGAATGATCTAAAGCATAGGTCTTCAAGCTTTAGGAGCCCGTGTACCCCCTACGCGGGCCCCCAAAGTCCAAGTACCCCCGGACCCCCCAAAAAAAGTGCAACCCCCCAAAAAGTGTGGTGGTTTTTCTCCCGTTCTTTCCGGGCTGCAGCGCGTCCAGGCGGCTTCTCCGGGTTGCGGAGCGACTAGGAGAAGCCGTCCGGACGCGCTGCAGCCCGGGAAAAACGGGGAAATTGCCCCTGATAGCTTCCCTTACCTTCTCTCCCGGCTGCCTCCATCTTGAATCTCGCGAAAATCTCACGAGTTTCAAGATGGCGGCTGCCAAATCTCGTAAGGGCATATGAGGCATGAGAGACTGCCTCATGTGCCCTTACGAGATTTGGCAGCCGCCATCTTGAATCTTGTGAGAGTTTCGCGAGATTCAAGATGGAGGTGGCTGGGAGAGAAGAAAAGGTAAGGGAAGCTACTGGGGGCAATTTCGCTGTTTTTCCGCTCGCCCTTATCAGCTGCTGATCGCAGCAGCTGATAAGGGGGACCATCTCGCGTAGCTGTGTCTGCCCCAAAGCCTGACTGAAAATTACAAGATTTGCATCATACAGAAATACCTGGAACTGCAAAGCAACTGCATTTTCAGTTACCTTACCACCAAACATAAGAGTGGGTATTTGACAGTAGATTCCTTGGTCATTGGCATTCAAGGCTGTTTCTTGATGAGGATATGCAGTACAGGCTTGGGAGCGTGACATTGCCTGTCCTGCACTCCCCACACACCCTGCCGGACATCCACTACCCACCAATGCAGGTAAAAGACCTTTTCGTCCGTGGCGGCAGTGCGATCCCAGACACGCCATTGCGACCTCTGGGAAGGCCCCACTGCCACTTAGGGCAGTGAAGGGCCTTCCCAGGAGTTGGAGAACCACTGGACAAGACCCTACTTCTTTGTCCCCCATCCAAACTTCTGGCAGGGGTGGCACACATAGGAGGGCCCTCTCAGAAGGTCAAAGGAGGCAGACTTGAATATACAAAAGAAGATGGTCCCTCAGGTGCTCTCGTCTTAAGCTGTATAGGATTTTAAAGGTTAAAACCAGCACCTTGAATTGGCACAGGCAGGCAGGCAAGGATGGTCAGAGAGCTTATGGTTTGCACTGAACAATAAGTTGCCTGGGCTGAGGAGCCAGACCATAGCCAACAACTTAATAGGACCAGGTAAAACCGTCATTGGCCCCTTGTGTCAGCTGCCCTCTTCTGAACTGGTATAACTGCGTTAGTACTCCCTAGCCATCTGAAATGATGCTAAAGCTGCCACAGTGCAGAGAATCAGGTGGGTGTCTGGGTCTCGCTGCCAGAACTTTGTTTGAGGCTGCTGGCACCTCTCACTAGCATCTAATCTGTTATTAGCATCTAATCTGTTATTGGCTTTGGTAAGTTCTTCTCAAAATGTGAATAAAATACGGTGGTGGTATTGGATTCTCCTCTTTAAAGTACAGCTAGAATTAGTTTTCTGACACAATTCAGATTAGAAATCTGAGTGTCTGTTCCTTCAGAGCTACTGAAATACTGGCACGTTTTCCCATGTCCATTGCATGTTGATTGTTTTGATGAACTTGACACCCTGAGAGTTGTATCATCCTTGCAGTCTCTGAGGAGAGAACAGTCGTCATCAGTATCTAGGTGATTGCTATGCTGCCCCGTAGGAGTAGCACAGATGCTGGATCAGTTTGTTAAGCATGTAACAGGTTGTTGCTGTTGTTTTTTTAAACTCGTTTTAAAAATGCTTTTTTCTTTCCACCAGTAGATAGAAATGTTGGAGGATGCCTAATAAGTTGTATAGCTTGAAGATACTGAGGTTAAGTTATTGCAATTATGTGGTATTGAGAATTTTATGTTTTGAAAAGACATGTTTGAGATTCAGTGCTTCACTTGTGTATGGATAAATAAGCTGTTACTCAGTTCAGTTGATGATAGCTGCCCCATTTTGATGTGAAGCATTGCTTTTGGATGCATGAGAAAAACAGGGAAACTTCTGTTCATACTATTTTGAAAGAGTGATTGGAGTCAAGTCAGGTGTTACTGTGCTTACCCTTTTTATTTCTTCCTGTACAGGAAATGCATCGTCGTTTTGAAAATGCTCCTGACTCAGCCAAGACTAAAGCTTTACAGACTGTTATAGAGATGAAGGTAAGAATTTTACAGTAGCACGAAAGAGGACCCCTTATTGTGAACTAAGTGCACAGTACTTCCCTCTCTGTTTTTAATTTAGTCATAGGCACCACAGCATGGAATATTAAACAATGCAGTAGAAATTTCTGACTATACAAGAGATTGTAATTTTATACAGAAACTGATGGGGAAATTGTTAGACTAACCCTGTCCTTCTCATGTCGCTTGGGAGTGAGGTTGTAAGACTTTTTTAAAAAATTCAACCAGATTATAACATAATGCTATTTTTCCTCTTATACCTTTCTCCTGCTGCCAGAATATTTTTGGAGCGCTGCTGGTTGAAATTTCAATGACCGATAGTGTTCTGTGGGATGACATGATAAAACAGTCTTGCCATATTAGCATAGTGTGCTCCTTGTCCAAGCACTAGGATTTTGTGCCAGAGAAATACAGTGTTATGAGTCAGCTGTCTTCCTTCTGCAAATCAACAGTTAAACTCTATATTATTATTTATTTATTTATTAACAGTATTTATATACTGCTTTTCAACAAAAAGTTCACAAAGCGGTTTACAGATAAAATCAAATGATTAAATGGCTCCGTGTCCCAAAAGGGCTCACAATCTAAAACAGATGCAAAACACCACCAGCAAACAGCCACCAGAAAAGAGACTGTGCTAGGGTGAAAGGGGAGCAGTTACTCTCCCCCTGCTAAATAAAAGGGGAGCACCAATTGAAAAAGTGCCTCTTGCCCAGTTAGCAGGGGTGGAGAAAGGCACTCTTCCATCATGATAAGTCTAACCAGAGGAGATAATTTCATTCATATCAGAGCAAATGGTTTAGGGATATAGAAATCTGCCTTATGCGGAGTCAGACCACTGGTTCACCTAGCCCAGTATTTTTGGCACTGACTGGCAGCAGGTCTCCAGAGTTTCAGATAGGAATCTTTCTCTACTGTACTTGGAGATGTTGGGAATTGAATCTGGGATCTTTTGCATAAAACATGTGCTCTACCACTGACCTACAGTCCCTTTCCATAAAAGAGTTTAAACATCTCTTTGGTTCCTTTCATTAGCTTGTGTTGCAATACAGTCCTATTGTAGTAATGCTCGAAAATGGTAATGGAGCCTCATGTGCATGGGCTTCCTTTGTCTTCTGTGGGAAGGAAAACTTTGTTTCTCTAGAGAGCACTTTTGTGCACTTCCCCATTTTGTGCAGGAGTTAGTTGTGTGAAGTTTTCCTTCTTATAGAAAAGAACACAGCCTCTGGATCTGTAAAGGTAAAGATCTAACTATCACAATTTCTTCTGTAAACTTATATAAAGGCTTAGCAGGAGTGTCAGGTGTCTTATACCCTTCAATACAGTCAGCCTGCAAAAATTGTTTTAAGACCTAAAACTGCATATAAATATAGATATGAGTGGGAAGTGATCTGTAAACTTTGAGACAAAGCAATACAAATCATGGTTGCAGTGTATTACCTGAATTTTTAAGGCAGATTGTAGTTTGAAAAAGCAATTCATTTATTGAGTTACTATATATACTATTCTTGCAGCAGCATACTGTTCTTGAAATAGTTTGTTAAAGAAATTGATTATTCTTGTTCCATTTGGAATGGAATGCTATTTCAGATTTTATTTCAGTATATCTGAATATGAAGTACCCCAGTTTCTATTACAAGAACGGGGTGGGAAAGTTCTGTATTTAAGACTTCTGTTTTCGTTGCCTGTCACCTTAATGTGGTTCCATCCTTTCTCAGAATTCAAAATATCAAATACTGCTTTCAAGTGGAAGTAAAATTGGCTTGTCTTAATGTAAAATTTCAGTGTAGGTACATTTTTAGCAAGTATCTAACTGCCTGTGTATAACTGTAGCACCGTGCCTCTAAGAATAGCGGAAAATCACCTCCGCTGAAATTATTGTTTGAGCAATGTGCAAAAAAGCGAAATCCATGCAATTTAGTTTCTATCTTTGAAGGATTCTAAAATCTCCTCCATGGAACGTGGTCTCCGAGATTTGGAAGAAGAGATCCAAATGTTGAAGTCTAATGGAGCACTCAGTACAGAAGAACGCGAAGAAGAAATGAAGCAAATGGAAGTGTATCGTAGCCATTCCAAATTCATGAAAAATAAGGTAATGAGTAAACAGTGCCTGTCACACAGTTAACTAAAATCTTCTTTAAAACAAACAAAACACTGAATCCCAGGAGAGAGAAGGGGCTTGCAGTCTATTCTGTCTTTTGGTATTCCATCTAGTAACTAAAGCAAGCTCTTAATGAAACCTGCATTGCCCCTAATCAGAACTGGTAATCCAAAATCTACCCTCAAATATTTATTTATTTATTTAAATCTATATGCACACATCAATTGCTTTAAATTGAGTTAACTTGCATGTACTTTAAAAAATATTGCTTTATTCTGGAAGTTGAGAATTGCTTCTCATGTTTTGGTGAATATTAGCAGAGATTTCTGTACAGTACCTGGTTCAAAAACATTATCCACTCTGGGAACAAATTCTGAGGTGGAAAAATATTGACTGAAATTTCAGGGCTATGCTAACTTTTATATTTCTGTTGACTACTTTTAAGACCCTTTTATTTTAGTGTTATCAAAGCACACCTTGGTTTTATTTGTGTGGCAATATTGGAAGCACTGTGACATGGGTTCCATGTACACAAGTGCTGCTTTGTGCAATGACACTAGGTTACTAGTTGAGCCTAGTTCCTTCTGGCCATTGTGCTGTTGCTTCATTTTTTTGCAATAATGAAATGTGCCATTAATACAAGTTAGAGAGGTTGAAACTAAAGTGTCTTGCTTCTTACATTATAGGTATATGTGCATATACTCTGCACTACTGTGTGACCATCAAACTCAATGTGTTCTTTTGCGTTATGACTGAAGTAATTTTGTAAGCATTTTTTTAGTTATGAAAAAATATGTCTAGTTCCTTCTAGCCATTGTAGTGTTGCTACATGTAATATTTGGAAATCTGTGACTGATTCTCCACCTTTGCTGCTATTAATCATGGCAGGGGGGATATGCATGTTGTATCAGTTCTCTCCCTCCCTCCCTGACTGATAGCAGTGTCGGGGGAAGGAAGAGGGAGTATTTGGGGAAATGGAACAAGGGAGAAGAATTGACCCTGCCTTCCCAAGTCTTTAAAAAAAACATAAAACATATGATCAAATGTCTCCCATGTCACTTATACTTTAGTCCTGTTTCAGATTTATGTATGTTGTCATTGGTGTTTGACTTTTAGCTCTTCACAACAGTGGTGTTTTTTAAAAACATCTGTTCTGATTGCCACACTGTATGATGACTAAAGACTACAGGTGTCCCCCCCCCTTAATGACGGATCGCTTAATGACGATCCGCATATATGACGGAGGTTCCCAAAGTGTAAACAAAGAATTAAAGTTACAGTACTGTATTTTAAATGCAAAAACATTGTTGTCTTTAACTCTCTCTGTGTACGCGTGCGCGCGCATATGTTTCTACCTCCATTGACAGGTAGAAATCTTGTTGTGTTTTGTGTTACACTCATAATGTACACTGTGTTTGCCATTCATTCCCTATTGCAACTCCACTGTGTTACATTGAGGACTCGCTTAATGACGGTTTCACTATATGACGGGTTTTCCAGAACGTATCCCCATCATTAAGCGGGGGACACCTGCACTATGTTTCAGGTAATAGCATGCACATCCATCTAGTCTTTTGCATGTGTATTCTCCCAGCTTGCCATCCTCCAGTGGTCCAGAACTTTGAGTTGCCCTCTATTCTGTCCCCGAGAAGACAGGTTCTTGAAGAAAGAATTTTGCTTGAATTAGGAAACACCTCCCACTTCCTCTCTCCCTGAAGCAAGTCTTTCTCCTGCCTCTAATGAACAGATGCAGGTTTTCATCCCAGCCAGAGGAGCCAAAGTTATGTCCTCGCAGTGGTTGTACACTCTGGTTGTTAAGGAAGAAAGAAGTTTTGAAGAAAGACAAGTTTCCCTCTGCTTGCTTTACCTGGGGTGATTGAGCCAACTGTGGACTGTCGATCTACCTCCAATAAGCCCCCCCCCCTCAATAGTTACACCTATTGGTGTGACTGGTGAGCATGTCTAGGGCCTGGCCTTCCTCTCCTCTTTTTTCCCTTCCTGAGTAGACGCACTTTGTTTTCCTTTCACTTCTCCAATGGTAGTTCTCCTCCTCCTTCTTCACTTAAGTTCTTGGAGTTTCTGGTTCCCCATCCCCTATTGGTCAGGGAGGTGGGGACTAGACTGACTAAGGGTTTGTTTCCAGCTTCTTTTCCCCTTCACTTCTTTCCAAAATATATGGGAAGAGGCACCCATGCCTGAGATGACTGTAGAATTCTCATTTCAGGACCCAAAGTCTCCGAGAAAAGTTGCACTGCTTCCATCGTTGGATAGGGTATTCGCATAACCCTGGGAACACTCGGAAAGGGTACCTCTACCAAGCAAAGGTACTTGGTTAGATGAACCTGAAGCTGCCATGCAAAGGTTTCATATCTCCACTCAGATATAGAGGCCCCTCCCTAAGGTTCACATTGATGAGAGAATCGAAGTTGCACTCAGAAGGGTTTGGGAGTGCGTGGCACCAGTGGATGAGCTAGCCACCCCATTGTGATTAGCCTCCAGAGTCGTTTTAGCCTGGCTCAAACACCTTCACAGGACCAACCTGTCCAAAATGGAAAGACAGGTTGGTAACAACCTGTATGATGCATCCTCCCTTCTGACTGATGGAGTGTTGGAGACAGTGTTCTCTGCGGGCAGGGCTACAGTGGTTGTACCCATGTTCTGACCTGTTTCAACTAAGCAAGTGTTCATATCAGTACTTGATGGGCAATCGTCTCTTTGGCGAGCATATGGACAGTGCTGCGGACAACTCTTCTGACAAGTCAAAGAGAGAGGTCTGAAAATCAGCCTCTAAAGCAGTGGTTTCCAGTGCAGCAGCCCAAATGAGGGTTGCTGGAAGGTTTTTTTTTTGGGGGGGGGGAATGGTTTATGTCCAGGTCCAGACTCATCTGGCTCTGATGGACCTGGACAAGAGTACCCCTCCCAGTCCCTCCATGGGGCAGGCTGCTTTCGAGGTGTTGGGCCTGAGGAGCCTCTGGAGTCCAACATTCTGCCTCCAGGGACTGATCTTTTATGAACACCCTCTTTCCTAACACATGTGCAGTTCAAACTACCTCTGTCTTGATGCCTCTCTGGCATTTATCCGAGCCAAGCAGAACTTCTGTCCTGCAAGAGGTGAGCTCATGCTGAAACTCTCAGATGTCATGTTTGTTGTTGTTAAGTCATGTCCCCATGACCCTTCGTGATCCCATGAACCATATCCCGCCAGGCCTTCCTGTCCTCCACTATCTTCCTGAGTTCGCTCATTTTCATGTTCATTGCATCGGTGATGCTGTCTAACCATCTCATCCTTTGCCTTCCCCTTCTCCTTTTGCCTTCAATCTTTCCCAGCATCAGAGTCTTCTCCAGAGAGTCCTCTCTTCGCATTAGGTGGCCAAAATATTTGAGCTTCAGCCTCAGTACCTGTCCTTCCAGGGAACAGTCAGGGTTGATTTCATTTAGGATTGACTGATTTAATCTCCTAGCAGTCCAAGGGACTCTCAGGAGTCTTCTCCAGCACCACAGTTCGAAAGCATCTATTCTTCGGCGCTCAGCCTTCCTTATGGTCCAACTCTCGCAACCGTACATGTCATGTTAATCAAGGGCTATTATGAGGAATGCTTTGGCTGTGATGCTGAGGATATCTGTATGCCTCCTTTCCTCTAAGGCAACGGTTCTCAAGGTTCTCCCCGTGAGTCGGGGAGAACTGTGAGTAGCTGAGGGGGCAGTGTTTTTAACTTACAATGGTCTTGCCAGCCCTCTGGAGGGTGCAGGGAGGCCCACGGCCCCCTCTGCGGGCCTCCCCATGCTGCTGATCGGCTCTCCTACCACAGGCGATTGCAACCCACTTTCAGTTTACTTTCAGTTACTTTGCTTAGGAAATCAACTAGAGAAGTTTACTTGTAGATAGCTGTGTTTGAACAGCAGGAGTTAATCTGGGCTAATCTGGGTTTCCTCTCCAGTCAGCAGTCGGGGAAGGATCAAAGCCAGTACCTCATAGCTGTTTTGATCCTTCCGCGGGGCCTTCCGAGTGCGTTCTGAGTTTTGCTGAGCCAACCTGGAAATAAGTGGCAATGACATCGTCGCCACTTCCTGTGGTACTTTGGGGACGAGGAGCATGGTAAGTGGTACATTGTGCAGCGGGGGTTTAGGAAGCGCTGCTCTAGAGCATTAGTCAAGGGGTGTAGAGCCGCTACTTGGTCTTTCTGCCATAGCTTTATGCAATGCTACAAGGTCAATGTCTTTCCCTCTGCTGAAGTAGTCATTGGCTGAAGGAATCTCTCAGCAGTTGGCCTGATCTTAATATATGGACAATATTTTCCACCCAGTGCTGAAGAGCATTGCTATGACATGCTCCAGAATCCTGGACCGCTGGAGGGTGACAGGTAGGGAGAACAGAGAATTTGCTTACTATTCTCCTTCTGCTTGTTCCTCCCACAGTGGTTCAACATCAACCCTTTTGCTTTCTAAAACCCGTTCTGCCAATTTCCTATGCCCTTTTGCCAGGGTATAGGAGATTTTTGTTTCCTTCCGTCTACATTGCTTCAGCAACCTCCCTCCAGGAGGGAAGGGAGGGGTGTCTCTTAACTCCCTTCCCGGCCAATTCTTTCTTCAAAGAACTTTCCTCCTAGTGGATCAGAGTACCCCAGAATCCTGGACCACTGTTGGGCAATAAAGTAGAAGGAGCATTCCTAGTCTGCGAACTCTCTATTCTTGCCCTTGAACTGAGGAGGATGCACAGGTGTCCCCGGTTAAAGACAGGATATGTCCTTACGTTGTAAAGTGAATCCGTCAAGTGAGTCTTCAGCACCGTCTAGTGGTCGGTTTTGGTATAGCACATATAGCCTACATAATGTAATGTAATGCAGTGTGGTTGTAATAGGGAATGAATAGCAAGTACGGTGGCAATGACTTTTTGTAAGGTACTGTACTAGGGGACAGTCGTATATACGAATTGTCATTAAACGAACCATCATTAACCGGGGTTATTTTAAAGATCTTGTGTATTAATCATGGTGGAAGGATTAACAAATGTTGAATTTGCTGGCTGGTTTTTTTGCTACTGTATTATTGGAGGAAGGTTGACAGGAAAACTTTTAATATAAATGTAAAAGAATAACAATGTCGTGGCAGGTAGAGCACCTGAAGGAAGAGCTAAATGCCAAAGAGGTTCAAGGGGAGGAGCTGAAAAAGAGAGTGACTGGTCTTCAGACTGAGGTCTCTGCCGTAAGATTGACTTCTCTGTGTGCAGTGACCACTTGTTTGGGCTCTGCTAGCTGGAATGCTCTTTGGGTAGCTTACACTTCACTTACCTTGCACTCTGCAGCTTCAAGAGCACTATAACTAACTAGCACAATCTGTTCTGTATCTTTCCCTTGTTCTCATCTGGTTCGGTCTGTAACTCTCTCTGAACTCCCAGTTTTGGTTATGTAGTTAAACGATCTTGTGCTATATGACAGTTTTTATTCTTTCAAACTAAAAAATTATTCGTGTGTTTTTAGTTGCATGAAATGAGTTCTTGAAAATAAATAACAATTGTAAAATCTGGCCATTATGAGTTTCTGACTGCATGCCTAGGATTATCTTCTGTGGGTAATGAAACAGTGTGCAAGACACCAGGAGCAGAAGTGGAGAACTTTTGCTGTCTTTATTTCCTGTGCTGCCTTGTTTATTTTTGTGTTTATATACCATCTTATTTTCAGATTGCTCTTCAGATGTTACTAAAGGCAGTTTACATAGGCAAGCTGTCTAGACCTGATAAGGGTCTTTACGATATTATTCTATATAGAACCTTTCAACTCCAGATGTTTTCCTTCCACGGTGTAGTCAACTTCACTAGCTGCAGAACACAAACCTTGAAATATGTGTTCCACATTTAATCCAACAATGTATTTGAAGTCTTTGAGAGTTATAAGGCTTTGACTTACTTTAGTAATTGTATTTGGTTTCCATTTTAAGATTAGAAAATAGCATTCAAATATGTTATAATATAGACTAAAAAGAGAAACACTTTCTACATGAGAACAAACCTGTGATCTTATTCTAATTGCTGTGCTGCTTCCAATTAGGGATATTTGTATCTGAAGAGGAACTCTGATTTGAACATTTTAGAAACTTACACCATTTAACTAAATATACTCAATTCCAGAGCACAGATATGACTGGATGCAAATCATGGAATAATCATGTAATATTCCTTTGACAGTTCAGTAAAAGTTGTGTTAAGCAGCAAATTTGGTTAACCTGAATCTTTGCCCATCACTCAGGCAAATAATGATGCCAGGTAAACGAGCATGCTGCATCAGAAGTGACCCATTCAGCCCCTTCCTCCCTTACCTGACAGTGCTCCTTCTGCGGTACCCTCCTTCCTTATTTTATTTATTTTTATTTTCTGTATTTATATCCCGCCTTTCTCATCAGATTTCTCATCAGATTTATTCAAGGCGGCTTACATAGGCAGGCTATCTTTAGACCTGATAAGGGTCTTTACAATATTGTTCTATTCCCATATAGAACCTTCCATGCTCGAGATGTTTTCCCTTCCGAGTGCAGCCCTCCTTCTGACTTGTGCTTTGCACTTCCAAGCTTCGCAGTTCACCGCAGTTCACCCTTGGACCGTTGTCTTAGATGTTCTCTCTCTAGCTGACACCTCCGCATTCCACCCTCTCACGATGCCTTCTCAGTGTCTTTGTGAGGTTTGTCAGCAGCTTCCGTCTCCCATCCAAGCGGGAACCGAGGTCGACCCTGCTTAGCTTCTTCAGGCAGGGCACCGGCTCAAACCCTCCAGGCCACACCTCCTGCCAAGTGCCCTCTAGGAATGGAGACGTTCCACTTCCTTCCTCAAGAAGGCCTTGTGAGGAAGGAAGTAGAATGTCTCCATTCCTTGAGGTCTGTCATGAGGAAGAAAGGAGTGTGGAGTGGCACCGCAGAAGGAGCCCTGTCAGGTAAGTGAGAGAGCAGAAGGAGGTTTTACTGGCATGAGCAAGCCTTGTTCCCTGTGTATGCTGGATAACAAAACTTTTACTGTACTTAAAAACTAAGCATTTAACCAAAGCGAAAAGGAGATAAAACCTGCCCACAGGTTCATAATCTGTTGTAGACAATAAGAGGGAAGATATGAAAAGAAAAGAGATTCCACATTGAAACCCAGTTTTGCTATTAGCTATAAGAAAGCTCAACAGTGCGGTCAAAATGGTGATTATTTAATTTTTAGATTAGTACCAGAAAATGTATTAAAGCTGCCTCTCTTTGAACACACATGCTTTGCACGTGTGGGTTAGAATTCTTTATCCCACCACTCTGACCATTTGAGGTAGCTTATAAATATAGGGTTGTGTCCTAAGATCAAGTGGAGCTGCACTCTATTATTGGAAGCTTCTTCTGAAAGCAGGAGAAGTGTTTTACACATGTAAAGATCACTTCCATGAGTGAAACAGGTCCTTATGTGAGTGCAGTGCTGCTTCAGCTTCTGACAATAGAGCTGCATTCCACCAAATTGTCTTAGAATACAACCCATAATTATTGTACAAAGAAATAAAGGGATGATGTAACAGTAACACTAACTGCAAACATGGCACAGGCTTGTGTTCTTTTTATAAAAGCAGAGCTGCTGCTACTTTCTTCTGCTACTACCAATACTTTGACTAGTTGCCTTAATAGTTGGAACTTCTTTTCCCCAGGGAAATCTGCTTCACTTTTTGGTTTTCAACAATTGGCAGGCCCTCCTCCAACTGTGGACTGTAATTGTAAAGCAATATGTTTATTGATTACAATTTGACTCTCTCTATTGTGCTTCATTTTCTTGTGTACAGAAATGTTTTAAGATTATACTTATGCATTGGTGTGCATTCATTGGGGTTACTTTCCTTCCTTTTCTAATTTCCTGAGTCAGCTTGGTGCCATGCGTTGTAGATAGCTGGACATGTTTCAAATGTGTTCTAAATTGGCATTAAATCCTCTCTGTGATGCATTTAAAGTACAGTTTGATTAATGTTCTTCTGTTGGTTCCTCTTTTAGATTGGCCAGGTGAAACAGGAGCTGTCACGCAAAGACACAGAGCTGCTGGCTTTACAGACAAAGCTGGAAACCCTCACAAACCAGTTTTCTGATAGCAAGCAGCACATCGATGTGCTCAAGGAGTCCCTTACAGCTAAAGAGCAGAGAGCGGCCATCCTACAGACTGAGGTGATGTAACATCCCTAGATAATTATCTAATTCTGTCACTTTCTGAATTGAGAGATAAGCAGATGCATGTTTATGCAGTCCCTTTAAACTCTCTACATTTCAGCATGGATTTTTCCCATCCTCTTTAACTACAGTTTCCAACAATGACCTGCCAGTAAGCCTAAAAGTAGGGCATGAAGTCAGCAGACCCTTTCCCATTGTGTGTCCCCAATATCTGGTTTTCAGGCGTACTGCTTCTGAGTCTGGAAGTTCCATTTAGTCATCATAGTGACTAGATATTGATATAGCTGTTCCCCCATGAATTTATTGAGCTAGTAGCCATAATCAGATCCTGTGCTGTGAATTCTACAAATTAACTGTGCTTTTGTGTGAAATATATATTTTTTTCTGTTTATTAGGGACCTACTCCCATTCATTTTGTTGGGTGACCCTAGTATTATACAGTATGAGAGAGAAATCTCTCTCCATTCCTCCGTGCCATTCATAGCATGTTAAAACTCTGTTAACAAGCATGGTCTGGAGGCACATGTGCATTTACATGTGTGTGTCCAGGGATCTTGTAATCGTTAGTCATAATGCACACTCCCACAACCTGTCATCATAAGAGTAAAAGAGGAATAAGAAGTGACAGTCCACTCAATTGCAAGCAACTAGTTGATTGAGAACAAGTAATATGATGACTTTTGAAGAAGAGGCTTTTGAAGAATATGAAGAAGCGGTTGCCTCAAGCATAAAAATCAATATAATGAATAAAAGAAACAGCATACCAATAATATTTGATAACCATAAGCAGTTGTTGCTTATACAGTTATACAGGCAAGTGTGATTACAAAGTTATCTAGAAAGGAGAAAACATGCTGCTAATTATAAATGAAAGAATTGGAGTGATGTTGAATATACGGTTGAAACTTCTCTCAGGAAAAACAAGGGGCTCCTGGTAGAAGCAAATGCAGGGAGGGGAGAAGGACAGAAAAACCAAGGTAGCTTAAAGGAGGATTTGTAGCCTTGAAGCCCCTTTTTAGGGTTTTACAGGCTATCTGAGAAGGTGTTGGGGAGAATCGAAGCCTACAGTAGACCCAATGTGGGCCTATAATTTAAACTTCACTAACAAGGAGAAAACAACTCTTGTTTGACCTAACTCTGTCTCTCATCAAGGGGTCATGCTTGGGGATGGGAACTTGGATGGGGAGGCATCCCAAATATTTCTGTTAACCATTGCATCCAGTGTTCATTGTCATGATCTGGACGTACCGTTTCAGACCCACTTCAGTTGCCTAGTTTTGGGGGTGATAAAACATTCATTAAAATTGGCACCTGGCTGTTTTTGGCAGAAGCACTTTAAATGGCCATGTGAGTACCAGTTTTCAAACATAGTTCCTGCTTTCACAAGGACACCCAAATCCCATGTTTACTGAAATATAGAGAAGGCCAGGCTTTCCTGCAAACGCAGACCATGTTCCCATGAGACATTGTAAGAAGCCACATTTTCTTCTTGAAAATAGAGGTCTGGCTCAGTTGGTAGAGTTGCTGCCTCATAAGCCTGAAGACATAAGCAGTTCGAGACACACCACTGTCAAAAAGCTGTGAAATCTTCTGTGAGGAGAGATGATGCTGCCAGCTGTGTCGGCTGAACATGGGAGGTGAAGACCAGTGAGAGGCCAGACTGAGAAGGAAACCATCTAGAATGAAGCTGTTCATGAAAGATTGAACATTTATATATAATTGTAAAAATCCCCGTTTAGGGTGTTTGGGAAAGCCTGCCCATGTAAACCGCCTTGGATTAAAGTCGGAGGAGAAATGACCAAGAAAGACTATATATAAATACTGTATATTATATATTAAATACTATATATATATTTGGTTCAAAGAATCCTGCTTTCTATCTAGGATTACAGTCGCTTCTCTTTTTTTCTTTTATTTTTATTCTAAAGTAAAAAAGCCTTAAATACCTTAAAGTCAATTCCTACTAATTTCCATCATTCCATCATTGTTTGCCTCTTTTGCTGCTGTACACAAATTGATGTTTTTAATTAGATGTGCACCACAACTCCAAGATCACTTACCTGGATAGTCATAGATCCCATCAGTGTGTATCTGAATTGGCTCTTTATTAGTCTGGGAGAAAGGCTTTTCCAAGCCTGCCTCTTTCTCTTTGGGCTTCTATGCCTTGAGTGGTTACAGCGAAGAGGCTACCAGTCCAATCCCAGTAAATCCTAATCTGACCAGTAAGAAGGCTAAAATGGGAGAGCGAGAAAGGGCCATTGCTAACTGCAGTGTCTGATCTTTGGTCCCTTCCCCTTTCTTCACAACTCATATTGGTGCTTTTGTATATATTTGTTGTACATGGTATAACATATCAGTGCTGAAGACAGTGCAAATACTTTAAGCGCAGATAGCATGTTTTCAGTTCATACTTCTCAGACAACAGAAGTATATGTCTCACGTTGTTTAACTTTAACTTATTCTAGAAGATTTTCAAGTGCAAATAGGAATAGCTGTTCTGTGAACATACAGTAGCATTGTATTGCTTATCTAGCTAAAACGAGCATTGTACGTCAGCCATAAGAGGGCGCCTGCGTATCATTTATTGTAGCTCAAGCTTCACAATAATATCTTTGTGAGCAGGCAGTGGCAGATGTTTATACTAGAGGAAATGTTTGCAAAGTGTTGCAAATGACAAAACAATTTTATACTCTTTCTCAAACTTGTTATTAGTGGGTATGTTCTTATATTCAGCACCAAAGAAATGTGGTGTTAATGTCTACACTGCATCAAAAGAAGATTGTGTTGGTATATATGGCTTCCTTAATAACGTTTCTCCTTACATTTATGTAAGAGCTGTTGAAACTACAATAGAGTTTTTCCTGTAAATTTTATTTTATTTTGTAACTTAAAGTTCTGTAATAGTATGCTTTGTGTTCCATTCATCTGACATACAGTATTGATTGCATAGCCATTTAAAATCTGACTTCAGTATAGTAGACCATGCTAAACTTGGTGGTTCTACTTGGACAAAATGAATAGTCACTTTTTTCTGGGGTGGTTCAGTGAGAAGGCAAAGTGGTCATTGTGCAATGTTTATTGTTTTCAGAATATTTGCATGGTGAGGCCATAACGAGAAACATCGATTACATAGAGTACATATTCATGTAGTCTGATAAGGATAGCAAGATGTGCAAGACTCTTGAAAGAAGTAATATAGCAGTGAGCCTTCAATAAATGTATTATTCCAGAAGTTCTATAGAGTGAGGATGATAATGAAATATAGATACTTTGGCTTATATGCTAAGGAATGTGGAAGGAAGGAAGCTTGTGGAAGTGAACTTCCCCACCACTTCTTCAACACAGCAGCCCTCTATGCCCAGCGAAAATTCAGCCCGAGGAGATCAGAGTACCCCAGAACAGGACTACATAGAAGACAGGGCTGCAAAATTAAGATTGACAAAATTCCTTCTATGTCTTGCGTAAATGGAAGTGCCTTCTGTTTTTGTAAGTGAAGGGATACAAGCCTTTTTTCTTTCTTTTTTTAAGAAATGTGTTTCAATTTAGACTGGTCTTAAAGCTTTTTTGGCCTACAAACTAATATGAATAACTTTGCTAATTTCTGTTAGTAGTGTTTTATATTTGTTGAGAGAATATGAACTTGATCACAGTTGTCAATTACTTGTACTGTTGTTGGCAGTGACCAAGAATTTAATATATATCCATGCTAAATGTCCTTTGACTGATTTTGTGTATACAGTAAAATTGTTTCAGAAAAAAATGTTGCATGTATTTCTACTTGGTTGCCATGTTCTTGTAAATGAACAGAAAGCGTTTCTTTCAAAGTCGTAAAACTGGTGACTCTTATCAGCATTACATGTTATAAAAATAATTGTTGCTTGGGGAAAAATTAAGGATTTCTGGTCTTACTGGCATATTGCTTTTAATGCCCCAAAAGACAGCCTGTTGGATTTCATTGGAAGGTAGATTTAAACTCCTTCTGTCATGCTTAATTGTGTTTTAATAGACACCGGCAATCAAACTAATACTTAATCACTTGACAGAATGATGACTATGTGTACATGGTGTGATCAACATTTTTGACTGAGCAATAGTGATGTGCCAGTACTTGCGTCTTTGTCAGGGTATGCAGGCGACATTTGTAAGTTACGGGGACTAATGGCAAAAATCTGTGCATACCGTGTGCCAAGGAAACCAAATTGACGTGCTTGGAATAAAACTAGAAATTAAAACAAAGGTGCTAAACATGCATAATTTAATCCACTAGCAGTATTTAAGGTTTACCAAAAGTTCCAATTTCTGTCATTTCTGCGGTGAATTAAAAGGAAGAAAAGCTTGAAGCAGAGTGTAGAAGGCAAGGGATTTAAACACAGTAACAATTTGGCAGTGGCCTGGTTATCAGCATCAAGTAGAAATTCCTTTTTGGCATCCAAGGTTGATCTGTTAATTCTGCAGGGCCTCACGTATGCCCATTTGGTAGGTTGAGCAAATGGACATCATGGGCAGAATTCATAAAGTCTTGAATGTATCTGGGATTGAATTGCAAAAAAGCAATCCAGTTAGTTTATTATACTTCATAAGAACAATAGCAAAGTATTCAGACAAGTACTGTATATACATTTAAAAAATAAAGGAAACAGAGGATTTCATGGCTTTCACCATTCACACTTAGTATGCAAACCCATTTAATGGTATGAGATTAGAGAGCTGACCAAAGATACAGTGTTCCTAGTGAATAGTCACCTGGGTTTGATATACTGTATATGGTCAAGCAGGGGGGACTGCCTAAATGCCTTTTCTAAAGGATACACCTGTGGTGGTGCAGCTCCTTTGATCTTTGTAAGGCTGGTTTAGGGTTGTGAGTGTTTGGAGTTACAGAAGTAGATGCTCTGTTGGAGAAATTCCAATGCTAATTTAAGTCATATTCTTACTAGAATTCCTCACAACCCCACCCCTTTAGGTCTTGATAAAAGTGATGTGTCTGTATCTTTCAGCCTTTTATCTATAATTGTGGAAGCTTGAAATATTATTGTTCCCTTTAATGAAAAGTCTAAAATAGAGGTTCTCAATGTACTCGGCGTGGCATACCACCACATGGCTGCCACCGAGCTGAATACCACCAGAAGTAAGCCGCAATGACGTCATTGCCGCTTACTTCTGGGTTATTCGCCCAGTTTTCAGCACAGGAGGCCACCAACGCCATACAGGAGGCCGGTAAGAGGTTCCAGTGGGTGGGTGGACTGTTTTCTGCGCTCCTGAGAGGCTCAGCCAAAGGCCAGGAGCCTTTTGGGAGCGAAAACACGCCACCAAAACTGCTGCATTTTTGCAGGGTTTCCAAGGTCCCAGCAGAGTTCAGGAGGTCCTTGGTGGTCCAAGTACCACCAGAGGTACCCCAAAGTACCATTGGTGGTTCATGTACCACCAGTTGAGAACCTCTGGTCTAAAAGACTTGAGACTACTGCATAACTGGTACATTTAACAAACAACTGTTGTTTGTTAATAACAGCATGGCAGAGAGCTGTGATGCAAACACTTTTTTAAAAAAAGGGGGCAGATAAGTTAATATCAGAATTTTAAAATGTGCAGATATATATTTTAAAGATGCACTGTGGAAGCCTGTTACATCCATCTCTTATATAAAGCATCTCAGTTTCAAGCTTGGCAAAGTGACATCTGCGGTATTTGGACCAAGATGCAGAATTGCCCTATTTGAGGATTGTTTATCCTTAGAGCAAATAGGCAGAAAGGATGTACAGGTTAGTTTTGATATGCAAAGGGGCCTTTTAAAATAGTTATAGAAACGTCCAATATTTTTGTAAATAAAACAAAGTATAAATCAACATTTAGTTTGGAATAAAATGCCTCATCCATATACAGTTTTATTACTATCCCACTGAGTCCTTTTGCTTGCATCAGCATTGGCAAGTATGTGGCCGGATCAGTGTCTTGAAATATTCTGCTTTTTTTGTACAATACCAACATTACTTGGTCCCTTGACCTCCCCTTTACCCAACCCAGTATCAAATGAGGTGATTTGTATGCAGTAGAGAACTAAATCCAATTCTCAAGAGGTTTATTAATTACATTGGTTATACTAAGGTCTTTGAGGCTCTATTCATGTAAAAATGTGTATGTACCAAACATGACTGCCATATACAGTATTTCAGGTTTGATCCCACCCTGTACAGAAAGTACGTTGGGACACTTACCATGGTTGTATGGAAACAAATTAGGTGTCAGATCGGCGTGTGGCATACACTAGTTCTGTACTTAAGGTATACAGTCTATACCCAAATACAAAATGTCAATTGAAAAGTGACCCTGAATCACTATACATTTACAGCGTAATCCTATCCAACTTACAGTACCGGTGTAATCAGCGGTGCAGCGAGAACGGGAGACCCCAGAATGGAAAGGGGATTCAAATCTCACCTCCCCCGCTAGTTACACTGAATGTAAGTTGGATAGGATTGCACTACCTGACTGCCAGATATAGGTTTGTTGAAGACAGCCGATCTCCTTTTTCAGTTGCTATCACAATATTAGAGGTGTGGATCACTTCTCTTGCTGCTTACTACAGTTGTTTAGCATTTACAGTGCACTGAAACATTAACAATTTTGATGAAAGTGCTTAGGTTTGCTGTCTGATACATTTGGAAATAATATATTTAAATCACAAATAGATCTTTTAATACTGATCCAGTTATTTCTCAGTAGATTTCGCCAAAGGTAACTGAAGTCTTGTTTCTTGTGACTGAACTCAGGTGGATGCTCTTCGGTTGCGTCTGGAGGAGAAAGAGAGCATGTTGAATAAAAAGACTAAGCAAATTCAGGAGATGGCTGAGGAGAAAGGAACTCAAGCAGGAGAGATCCATGATCTCAAGGATATGCTGGATGTGAAAGAACGCAAGGTTAATGTTCTTCAAAAAAAGGTAGGTTTACAAACTATAGAAAGTTCCGTGCTCCAACAGTTTTCATTCCTGTCGGAGAATAATATCCATAGTATCGAAGTCCTGAGAGTTGTGGCTGAGCTTTTTGATGCAGTAGGAGGTTTGGTAATACCTGCTTAGTTTTATAACTGGGAGAAAGGTAGCAAAACGAGTCTGTTGCTTAACAGATCCTATGTGATATTCCTAGTGCTACATTTTGTTTTCATAATGACTGAAGTCTGTGTAAAGCAGAGATCATGATCTCATTAGTTTCATTAACATCAAAGTTGCAGAGTACATGACATTGGAATGTCTGTGATCAAGGTGGATGAATAACATAAAATGTGAAAAACGTAAGGGTGGGTGACTTGTGTTTTTTGTGACTGGGCTGGAGTCGCACACTAGTTCTGTACTTTTTGTAGAGTAGAGTATTCTCTGGGAATACTAGTTCTTTAGCTATTGAGTTGGCATTCCCACTCCTCTCCTTGAGAGTTTTGATTCTGTGGCCATGTTTGAGGTGAGTTCCTTCAGTTCTTTGGGAACTGGAGCGACAGCAGCAACCCTGAGATGCACTCTGAGGAGAAAAAAAAACACTGTTGTGATTATTCTTCATAGCTTAGCTGGGAGCATTATTTTACTTAATCGCTTTAGAATAGATGAGCATTGCCTAACGCAGGGGTTCTCAACCCCTTCCTGGCCAAGTACCTCCTCCGGTTCCACTCCTGCTGTGTATCACTGGAAGTAACTGATGATGACATCATTGCCGGTTTCTTCTGGGTTTTAAGAGGCTAGAATACACAGGTAGGAGGCTCTGGGCAGGTGGGAGGGCCCTTCTCAGCGTTCCTGAGAGGCTCGACCAAATGCAGGAGCCTCTCGGGAGCAAAAGCATACTATTGAAAGCACTGAGTCAGAGCAGGGTTCTGGTGAACTGGCAGTCCGAATACCACCAGTAGGTTGACCAAAGTACCACTGATGGTACTAGTACCACTGGCTTAGAACCCCTGGCCTAATGTGTTTCGTGCCATTCTGTTTTTCACACATATCTACAGTGCAGGGTGTTTTGTTTAAAAGAACTATAGTATATAGACAATATAAAGTGTCCACTACAGTATGTATTGTGTTCAATGTCTGATTTGTTGGAAAGAGGAGCACACGGTAGGCTTATGCGTATATTGTTGTGTGTATAAAATCAGGCATTATGTAATACGTCTTCTGCTGTAAATTCTGGACTTCTCTTTGTGAAAGGGTGTTGGCAGTAGCTACCTCAGATCCATTTATTTTATGTTGTTGTATTTGTATACTTTAATTGATATGAGCTGACTTGGTAGCCTCTTTGGAGGCCAGAAGGTGGGATGAAACTCTATGAATGAAATCTATAGAATCCCCAGGTCACAAAAAGGAGACATCTCTCTGTCCAATATCCTCCTATTGCCCTTGTGCCTGTGGCTCAAGTTGATGCCAGTGTTTGCCCTACTCCCAAAACAGATCTGCAATTGAGATAAAAAGGAGCCTTCAGGCTCTTTCTCTGCATCATACACTCAACAGAAAACTCAAAAGAAGCAGCATGCTGATAGCATCAGTCTGAGTGTACCAAGTGAGTTTGCATAGGATTGTAGTCCTGGTTTAACCCTGAACACAGGCAGGACTGAATGTAAGCTGCCTAGATGAAAGCCATCAACAACAGTGGAAGGTCAAAATCCAAAGAGCAGAAGACTAGAGAGTATGTTTGGTAAATACATGTTCAACACATTGGATCTTTTTCCCTGCTCTTTCCTTCTCTCTTCCCACCCACCCCCCAACAGAAAAGAATAAAAATGTTAGCCTTCATTTTGCTTTCTTAGTCTTTTTCTTCAGAATGTGCTTTTACCTATATAGGGGTGTATAGGGGTTTACCTATTTACCTGTATAGGGGTGTTTTTAATGGGTTTTTTTTTGCAGATTTTGGTGTTTAACCAAAATGAAAAAGCAGAAAGAGGTGTTCCAAATTTTGTCCATTTTAAAAACTTTAGAAGTATACTAGGTAGGTGGTATAGGTTGTACAGGTAGATGAAGAATGATGCAACATTACATGGTTTTATTTTTTAGCAGAAAGTGATGTTTTATCAGCAACCCCACCCCTAATTATGTATTTAGATGGTATTTCTCATGAATTCCAAGGATAAATCTAGATGAGAGAAAATAGTAATGTACTTCGAATGGTTATCTATGTAGTCATCATGCATGTACAGGGCTGCTGTGCTTGCAAAGAACACTCTTAACTATGAATAATTCTTTTGGAATTAGATAGCACATGGAGAACATGAAATCGCTGTCACCTGAAGGTCTTCAACTAGATAGATTAAAGTATTACTTGGCCACTTAATGGTAATATGTATACAAAACTGGACTAAGGAGAGTCTGTCTGCCTTTAAAGGCTACCATTTTCCATTGAGGAGAGGAGAAAATACTGTACAGTGTTAAGAAAATGTATTTATATACAAACGTGAAGAAATTAACAGTATTTTTACTGTGTTGAGTAGCATGGAGTTGCTACTCTGTAATTACTGATTTGTTACTAGGGTTGGAAAAGAGAGTAGTTGCTAACTGCTCCTATGTGCTGGCAGGCACAGTGGTTCTTATGTAGCAGAAGGAATGGGGCTGCTTAATGCAGCACTAGCTGGTCCACAAACATCATCAATAACTGCAAGGCAGAAAGGTGAATGAAGAACGAAGACATGATGAGTTTGTGACCCTTCTTTTGTACCCTAAATTCCCATAGGAATGTATGGAATCTTTTCTAGGGTGAGTTCATCAAGGATCTTTATTTTGTGGCTTGCTGGCCCTTGATTGCTCATCATTGACTTTAGATGGATGCCTCTTGTTTTGCACTCTGCTGAGAATGCAGCAACAAACTCTTGACTTGCTCTAGAGTAGTGGTTTTCAAAGTTCTCCCCGCAAGGCGGGGAGAACTCTGAGTGTCTACGGGGGCAGGGCCAACGGCAGCAGCGATCCCTGGGGATCGCCGCTGGCAAAAATACCTTTCAAGCCACCATTTTTGGCCTTACCAGGGCTTGGGGGGCTTCGAGGAGGCCTGCATGACCCTCTGCAGGTCTCCCCATCTTCAGATTGCTGAAAAACGGCGGTTTTCAGGCACTTAGTTTTTCGGTGATCCGAAGATCGGGGAGGCCTCCTCGAAACCCCCCCAAGCCTCAGTAAGGCCCAAAATGCTGGTTTCGGGCAATTTTTCGGCCACAGCAGCAGCGGGACCACCACCACCATGCTGTCCCCACCCCTTAAGGGGATGGGGGCAGCTTTTGTTCTCATTGGTAGGTCGCGACCCACCACTTTGAGAACCACTGCTCTAGAGGCAAGGGCCTTAATTAACATACACTTCTTGATTGAATTTAGCCATTTTGTTGATGAGGGCAGCTAGGGTTGGGGATCCTTCTTTTGTGTTGGTAATTTCATTTTATAACAAATCTGGAAGCTCCTAGTATTTGGCTTTTGTTCACAGGTTTGAATGTGTGGTACAAGCAATGTGCGACCACTCATGGAATTTTACAAGAAATGAAAGAAAGCAAGGCTTCTCCCAAGCCAACCATGTGTGTGTGTGAGTTGGTGGTGGTAGTGATTAGTTTGACAGACCAAAGCACAACCTTCCTTGAGGCCTGTGGGGGTATGGGGGTCTCTTGCCATCAGTCCAAATTTAAATGTTATGGCACTGGCCTAGGTCATTCTCTCATGACAGGCACCCAGTGCCATACATGTATGTAATCAAGCATATCATGCATCCAAACAAAAGCATGTCAGGCAACACATGCACATTCCACTTCAACTTACCCTCTTATACTGCCGGCATGCTTTCCACCTTGTATGTTGCACCAAATTTGTTGGTATACTCCAGAGTTAGACAAACATCTTGATTGATGTATTGCTCCATGCAGTTTGCACTAGCCCAATTTAGAATGGTGTTCTTTTCCCCAAAGTTTGCTGTGAGTGGCCTTTCAATATTCATACTTTCGGTGGGTAGTATAGTGTATTTGCTTTTAAGGTTCAGGACTAGTTATACTAGGATTGATGCCTCTTCTCCCTCCCCACACTTCTTCTGCATTTTCAGCTTAATTCCCTGTATAAGAGGAATTAAATGAGACAATAGTAGCTGGCTGGACATTCCTTGCATGAAATTAGCATAAAGACCGTCCTCTCCAGACTTCCCCTGAGGTTTCATGTTACAGTAAATTTCTTAACTTTGTAATAAATCACTGACTTGGAAAATGCAATTGAATGTATGAATTAAAGCCTTCTTGAGAACCTGTGTTAAAGTTGTACTACTTCCTGCTTGACTGACTTGCTGCTGCGGATGCCAACATCAATTTCTTTCTATATGATTCCAAAGACACTTTCATATTAATTCTTGGTCTTCCTTGGCAGTATATGTAATTTAATCATTATCAACTGATTTAAAAATGTGCACCCTAATCCTCTGCATGTTTACTTGGAGGAAAGTCTCTCAGAGTTCAGGGGAACTTGTTAACAAGTAAATGTGCATAGGATTGGGCTACATCAGTTCACCATTAGCTTGTTAATTGGATAATAATTTCAGCAAAGTGAGGGTAAGAGGCATCTATGAAAGGAGGGGAAGAGAGGTAGGAGACTAGGCTAAGTAGAGGGGCATGACTGATGGGATGCTTAGTGGGATCACAGTTCTGTGCAGTCTTTTCAAAGACATGTTTCGAAATGGTTTCCTCTACATCTGACACATTTGATTATTTTTTTTTAAGATTGAGAATCTTCAGGAACAATTAAGAGACAAGGAGAAACAAATGAGCAGTTTGAAGGAGAGAGTAAAATCCTTGCAGGCTGACACCACCAATACTGATACTGCCTTGACCACGCTGGAGGAAGCACTTGCAGAGAAGGTGAATATGAAGTAAAATGTATTATCCTGTCATCCCCATTTTTCTGCAACATACAAAGACTTTTGGTTCGTGAAGCGATTTCCTTTGTTGTCTGATATGTTCATTATAGGGGGTATAGGTATATAAGCAGGTGCTGTAGGATAACATCTCTGAGTAGAATGCTGAAGTGATAAAGTATTTATTACTGACTTATAAACCACTGACTTTTAGAGAGTTTTGCACAAAGCAGTGAATAGAGTGAAACATACTACAAAAATTAAAAGAGACTAGCAAACTGTTGCGAAATGTTTCATGGCCAGCAGTTACTCCAAAATGTATCGGATATACGGGCAAAGACGCCATGTCAAAAATAAAAAACTCTTTGAAGTTCATCTCCCATGAATAGGTTCCGAGTGTACAACGGAACGAAACGTTGGGGTGCTACTTTTTTTTTCCTTTGGATTTTAATGTTTCAGCCCGCGCACGGCTGCCTGTATAGGAAACCCGTGCCCGGTTTTTGCAGGTTCGTTGAACTTCAAAGAGTTTTTTATTTTTGACATGGCGTCTTTGCCCGTATATCCGATACATTTTGGAGACTAGCAAACAGTAGATAAAACCCCCAACAGTGTCAACCAAATCATAAAACAGCAGAGATCTACAGTCACTCAATTAAAAGCTGAGCAGAAGAGGGAAGGTCTTTAGGGCACATTTCATAGCATTCAGTGTGGCAACCTGATAGACCTCCTCCAGTAACAAATTCCACAGCTGCACTCTTCCCCCCCCCCCCAGGCCTCATCTCTGATCCCTGCCTACCTAACCTGCGTGGATGGCAAGCCAGAGAGCAGGACCTGAGATGATGATCTTAAGGTCTGGGTGGGAGCGTATAGGCACTGTGTCTAAATTTTATGAAAGTCATACAAATCTGGCCTTGGGAATACTTCTTGAGAAGGGAATTGATATGCATGGAGGGGAGGGGGAACCTAAGTTCTCCATGTCCACTTTAGTAATTAAGAGCTTCATTCTGTCAATTGAATAACTCCTGCCTTGCAGCACACAGTAGGAATGCTAGGTATCAACTGAGGAGGACTGTTCCTGTGTCCTGTTGGTGAGATCTCACTGTCTGCTGGCAAAACAAAATAGTAGACCACATGAAACTTGTGGTCTCCTGCAACTTTAAGAGTTTATTATAAATCTACCATGACAGTTGCATGTAAACTTACTATATGGCAACTGTATTGCGTGAAGTTGATCACCTATGACACCAATTGGTGAGGTTAATTTTATTGGGCTTGTAGTACCCCATAGATCTGATTAGTTTCTGTCATGGTATAATTCTGCTTTCTATTCGAAATGGCATAGCAGAGTGTAGTGGTTTCATCTTCACCATCGTTTTCATGTTTCCACACTTCTTGCCTCTAAAACGTTTTTACATCTATATTTTTATGTTTTTTACATCTATAACAATTGATCTTTTTTTATATATGACTTATTCATTTCCGTATCATACAGGCTACTGTCACCCTGGTGAAACAGTTGCACAGACTGCTCACCTCATTGTGTTTTGCATTGTTATGTTGAATTTTTCATGTTTGCCTTTTAGTTAATATGTGCCAATTATGATATTGCTTTTTGTTTTGATAAAGGGAGACCCTGCATCTATTTTGCTGTACTGTATATTTTGTAATAGCTTCCTCCGAACCAATGTTTCTGTGCTCTGTTTTTCAGTTTCTGTTAATCTAGTCTTTGTGGTATGCTTGACTTGAGCTTCTCAGGCTGCAGTCCTATATGTGCTTACTTGAGAAGTAAGTCCAGAGAAGTAAGTCCATTGAAGTCATTTGGAACTGCTTCTGAGGATACATGCATAGAACCAGGCTACATGTTCATTCTTCTACTTGGAAAAAGTTTCATCAATACATTTTAATTTGTATATCGATCATAATGGTTTAATTTTGTGCATGCTTACTCAGAACTAAATCCCACTGTGCTCAGTTAAGCTTACTCCCAAATAAATTTGTATAGAATTGCATCCTAAATGAAGGGTTAAGAAATGTGTTTAAGGCTACACTCATATGCATGCTTGTGAGTAAGTCCTGTGGAACTCTCTGGAATTCGCTTCTGAGGAAAACTAGGATCAAGATGTAAGCTGAGAGCAGTGTCTTGTGCATTTGAGTGAGCTGTGGGGGGTGAACTGTGGTATGGCATCTCAGAATTAACCATTTATTCAGCAAACTCAAAGAAGTCTCAACTCTGAATACTTTGTTTTGTTAGGAGCGTACTATCGAGCGCCTAAAGGAGCAGCGTGACAGAGATGAGCGAGAGAAACAGGAGGAGATTGACAACTATAAAAAAGATGTTAAGGACCTGAAAGAGAAAGTCAGCATCTTGCAAGGAGATCTTTCAGAGAAAGAGGTCCTCAAAGACAAATATATCTTATAAATTACAAGTTTATACTTTAAGGGATTAGAGTAGAAAAGATTAGTTTTCTTGGCTCTTTCAACAAGTCAGTGTACTGAACGCTGACATATGCAGCACAACTATTTGAATGAATGTTCATGAGAAATCTGGTGATTGGTGGTGTTACCTATAATGTGGTTATTGGCAGGGACCCACAATTTATGGCTCTGAAATCAGTCAGCCAGAAATTGTGGATCTCCAAAAATGTTTCCTGATCTCACACTCTGTCTCCTCCCTGAGGTCTAGGAAAATCCCCTGCTCCCTTCCCCAGTTCTAAGTTTGGGGCTGGAAAGGAGTGGGTGGGCCACTGGCTTGGCACAAAAATGAATGAGAGGATCCAGTGCTGCTGCAAACAGCACTCAGAAAGGGGGGGGGGGAAACAGCCCCCCAAATGAGTGCCATTTCTTGATGTTCCTAATACCTTTTCAGATAATTCTTAAGGGAATACACTGTTACAGTATTCTCTTACAGAACAATTGACTGCATAGACTTACAGCGCAACACAGTTCTAACCGGGTGGCGGAATGAGTGTTCCACCGCCCTAAGCCATTGTGAAAGTGCCGTAAAGCACTTTCACGACAACTCGCAAGCAGGGATGGCCAGCACAAGGCTGGCCATCCCTGCTCCTCCACCCAGACCGTCTCCCACCCACCACCAGACCCAGGTTAAGGATCCAGCTGAGGGGGGGAGCAAACGACGGGGGCCGATAGGCCCAGCCAATCAGGGAGGGGGCGGGGATTGGCCTTGGCCGTATCCTGACCCCCGCCGATTGGCTGAGCCGTTACACGGCCTCTCGCTGGCGGAATTCTGAAGAGGCCGATCGGCCCCAGCCTCAGTTACGTGAGCGTCCCCTTCCCCGAGTAGACTTTCTGCCACGGGGGTGCCTGCCCATGGCAGAGCTCAGGATCCAGCAGATCCTCGGCCGCCTGACAGATCTTTAGAACAGGATTGGGCTGCCCATCAACTAAGCGTGCCAAATCCTTGGCCTGTGAGGAAAATGATGTGAAGGATACTGTAGGGGTGTAGTCTTTCAAGACAGGACTGCTATTGCAGTAGTTTCTGTAAAGACTACATCTCCCAGAAGCCATCATGCCACTCTTCGTATGTTAGAGAAAGTTGAAGAAAGGAAAAATTGCCTCTTGCTTGGAAGTGGAGGAGAGAGGAGGAGGAGAATAAAATGCCTCCTTGTACGACAGTGGTGGCGGATGAGGAAGGATCTGCTGGCACTGTTCAAGAGGTAAAATGCTCATTTGGAGGGCTGGTGGGAAAGATGGGATACTTTTTATTATATTCAATTGGGAGATGGAACTATTTCTTGTGGATTCTTTTCAGGATGAAATCTTGTGGCATATGAATGGAGAATCTATGAATTTGGAAAATTCATAGTTTTCCTTGTCAAAGAAGAGTGCTCAGTCTGTCTGATTCAAAACTGCCATCTTGCTTTACATTTAAATGAGCTGTTGCATCATATTTAAGCCAACAGACGTAATTTTTATCTAATAATTTCTAATTACTGTGATAGTACAAGTACAAAGGAAGTTGAACATTTAAAGGAATGCATTTCTTAAACAAACCAGAATTGCTGATAAAGTTCACTTTAAAAGTATTCAGTATTTGAGTGATTGGCTCTGAATAAAAGGATTTTATGTGAGGTATATTTGCAAATAAGTTGCTTATGAAATCTTTTGCTTCAGAAAAGATATCAAAATGTAATGGTTATAGAAAGTGACAAAATCCTGGTGCAGTAGCACTTCTCACATATAGATTTGTCTCTTTTGCATTAGACTTCATTGCTAGATTTGAAGGAGCATGCCTCATCTTTAGCATCTTCAGGATTGAAGAAAGACTCTAGGTTGAAGACATTAGAAATTGCCTTAGAACAGAAAAAAGAGGAATGTCTGAAACTGGAATCTCAGCTGAAAAAGGTAAAATGCTATTAAACCTTCATCCTTTTTAAATGGTAAACTTCAGTCGTCATAGTAGACTTACTGTTCTTGTAATCAATCCGTTCCTGTACAAATACTATAGTCATTTACATAATAAAAATTACTGCTTTGGGATGAACGGAATAATGCTATACAGAGTGAATGATGATGTTGATGGCCCCACATGTGGCAATTAGAGTACATGCAAAAAAAATGGCAAAAGAAGATGCATGAATGACTCGCACATAACCTTTCTGTGCTCCTGACTATACATCCCCCCCCCCGCTATCTGTTGATTTGCTATCTGCGGTTTCACGTGTCCGTGGTTCTCTGCGCCATCACCTTTGTTGTGTGTCTTGCTTTAACCATACACTATAAGCAGCAGCAGCAGCAGCATGCTGCTTGTAGCAGACAAGCAGACTGAGTGCTAGAGATGTCTCAATCATGTTCGCCCTCTGGCACCTTTTTTCTAGACTGAAGATCCCCAAACACTGTAGCCTTTCCTCATAAGGCCCCAGCCCACTAATCATTTTGGTCGCTCTCTTCTGCGCCTTTTCCAGTTCCACTATATCCTTTCTGAGATGTGGCAACCAGAACTGAACACAGTACTCCAGATGTGGCCTTACCATAGATTTGTACAATGGCATAATATTTATTGGCCATTTTATGCTTATCCTTAACCTTAAACTTATCTGAGTGTCTTTTCGTGGGGAGGGGCGATGGACTTCATGACTCAGTCTGAGGCAGGGCTGGTCTGGGGTTCAGTCCCTCTTGGAAGAGGAGACATTCAAGCTAGGTGGCCCTGCCTCTAAGAACATGGAACAAGCAATCTGAAGGATCAAGAATGCTCCCCTTCCTCTTGCCTGAGAATCTCAGTTGTACTGCATTTCAAAGGTTAGAGTAGTGGTTTTCTCCACTGATGTCACCTCTCCATAGGAAAAAAAAGTTGCATTGTCAAATAGTCTTTGGTGTTGGTCTCTTTCATCATGCTGTACATGAAAACTTTTGCAAGTTCTGTTTTCAACAGCAGCATTGACACATTCATATATTGAGTGTTTGAAGTTTTAGAGTATAGTCCACTTGTATTTTTAGGATGTTAAAAGAGAAGTGAACTCTTTAGGAGGAGTTTTTTTATCTTAAATATTCTGAAATTTTCAGTTAAAATCATAAATTGACACTGCCTGAATCGACTTAAGGGACTTTTTCCCCCCAACAGTTTTCCAGCTGCTAATTGGATTAGGTAAGTAATGCCTAGCAATAGATTATCCAAGCTTTCGTTCACTACCTGAAAGAAATGTTCAAAGGCTAAAATGGAAAGGCCAGATGGGGAGGGGCAGGGGGACAAGTAATTTCACTCTTCTAGTTGTAAAATCTGTTTCTGACTAAAATCTACATTTACATTTTTCCTGATGAATGTCATTACATCTTTTCTTCAACTGTTACATTTTTTCTCTCACGCTGTTCCTTCTCCCAATTCTTTCATTTTCCTGTCTTTCTCCTTAGCATCCTGAAGTCTTATTGAGTCACCCATCCAAGCCAGTAAGTGCCATGACAAACTGGAAGGCCATTGCCAGCCCCATTTGGTTGTGTCTGTTCTGCATGTATATTCACTTGTGTTTTTATATTCCTGGCCAACGTGCAAAATATATTGGTGAGCTCTTTTGTGGTGCTTGGATGTAGAGGGGAGGAGGGGGCAGAAGGGTGTGTCAGAGCAGCCCTACTTTAATCAGGCTAGGAAGATCCTTGAAGGCTTTTCTTACTGCTTCTGCTCAATTGTTTTCCATTTAGATCCTTCTCTACCCCTTCTGTTTTTCTGCTTAATTGTTTTTCTAATCGGTAGCCTTCAAATAATGTCATAGGAATCTACCAGAGTATTCTGATTAACCTGGCACCTGTTGAACAATATTGCTTGAACTAAAACATGCTGTTTTTCCCAACAGTCTCTTTATGGACTACCTTTAACTATTCATGGAAAAGCAGAAACAAATGAAATTAGGATTAATTTTAGAAAGCATAGGAAAATACTTTAATTGGAAATACAGGTTGATTACTCCTTGTTCTGGACATCCACAATCCAGACTATTCTGAAATCCAGGCATTTTGGGGGCTATGACTTTAAAAAAAAAATCATTTTTCAGCACCTGGCTGGCATAGCGCAAGGCATGCTGGGGCACAAAATTATTTTAAAATATAGTATCAAATTTACCTTCAGGCTATGTGTATAAGGTGTATATGAGACATAAATGAATTTCTTGTTTAGACTTGGGTCTCATCCCCAAGATATCTCATTATGTAAATATTCCTAAATCCAGACAAATTCAAAATCCAGACAACTTCTGGTCCCAAGCAGTCCGGATAAGGGATTCAACCATAAATGTTTGCCACATAAATTAGGTATATCATGGTAGCATCTTTGTCAGAGTGTATTTTATGATAGCTCCAGGAAGGAAAGTAACTTTTATTTTGGATACTCAGGTTTGTTTTGTTTTTATTTTGTTAATAAACTGCACCAGTGGGCAATACCAGGGCCAGTGCTGATGTAATATTTTGGGTGCTCAAGGGCAGTTAAGATCCCAGAACAAGGCTTATATTATACCAGGTTTATACTAGGACCAGAATTATATACTTGATCAAAGAGTGGTGCCTTTTGGTAGCCATCTGTGATCAAATTGTTAAGCATTTTGCAGATAAAATCACTCCCATCTGCTTTGGATTGGACTCCATAGTTATAATGGAGTTGAAAGGGGTCACAACTAGTGCCGTTTGTAGTTGGATTGTTATACTGTAGATACCTTTCAGTTTGTTCTGCCTGAGAATGTGAGCAGGCTACTTGGAGGGCTGAGGCCTACTGCTTATGCTCTGGATCCCTGCCTATCCAGATGTCATAAAAACATCCAGACAGGACTTGAGGAGCTAGATTGTTGAGGGACAATGCTTCCTTGAATTGTACCTGCTTTCTTGAAGAAAGGAATATAAAAGTAATAACTAAAGCGCCTTTTACTGTACCTTATCAATAACATTTCCATAATGCACTTGTAGATGGCTACACAATTACTAATACTTACATCATTATTGTCACTTTTTCACCTACAGATAGCTTTTTTTGCTTTTTCTCAATTCATTCAGAATTGTGTTCTGCATTATGAGTGCAATGTAAGGCAAATTGTTGCTGAAAGTAAAATATAGGGAGTAAATTTATTTTGAATATGAAGGTTAAAATAGTAGATCTTAATAGAAAACAACCAACTGGGAATGTTTCTTTTGTATACACTGTATGTGTTGAAGTAACAAAAAATTGTATCATAGATTATAGTACTTTCTGAATTATTCTTCAGAAGAAACGATGGGCAATTTTATGTGGCACATTTGAGATGGAAAAATCATTGCACGATGACTCTTATGCTCAGTATTGAACATGGCAAAATGGTCTTGCCAATCACTAGTTACCATATTCTAACATATGCTAAAAAGAAGCAATTAGCAAGCATAATTATGAGGCAAATCAAGATGTAAACCAAAGCGTGAGAACTTCTCTCATTGGTCTCCCTTTCTGCAGCTACTGTATGACTGTCTCAGTATAATTTTTTTGCAGT
This sequence comes from Plestiodon gilberti rubricaudatus, assembly GCA_026170595.1. Classification (NCBI taxonomy): domain Eukaryota; kingdom Metazoa; phylum Chordata; class Lepidosauria; order Squamata; family Scincidae; genus Plestiodon; species Plestiodon gilberti. Next base: position 118,128,862 of record JANXHW010000005.1, read on the forward strand.
TTAATTTAGCATAACGGTTTGTTGCATTTTACGGTATAGTAGTTTAAAATTTTATAATTTCATAAACTGCCATGGGCTCCACATTTTGTGAGGAAATGCAGTATATAAATTTGCAAATAAATAAAAAATTATCTGGGGCAAAAATGTGACTTTTGATTCCAAACATTATAAATATGACACAGTGAATAGACAGTAGGAAGGGATAACATTTTAGATTGAATCTTATACTGTATAAATATACTAACATTCTCTTAAACTTGCTCATAAGAGAGCTAGTATAATGTAGTGGCTAACAGCGCAGTCCTGTGCAAGTTTGTAGGCTGGCCGCTGCATCCTGCGCAGATTGCAACCTGCACCAGTGCAACCTGGGCTCACCTTGGGGGAAGGGGACGTTCATCCCCTTCCCCCCAGTGTAAGCGATGTGGGCCACAACGGGCCTCCTTGGATATGCACCAGCTCTTTAGCTGTCGTGCGTTCGGGGAGGCCACGTAAGGCTGGCCCAGGCTGTAACAGGGCTCGGGATATCGGCGCAACTCAGCTCTGATATCCTGCTCCCTCCCACGTTGGGCCAGCCAATGCCCCCCCTCCCTCGTCGCCCCTGTCTGCCCCGGCCTTGCGCCGACCAGCATGGGACGGGACGCCCGTGATGTGAGCAGTGCTGGCCTCGGCCAATTGCAAGCAAAGCGTCCTTACGGCACTTTTGTGACACCTTAGTCCGGTGGAGTGCTCACTCCGCCGGCCTAACTTTAGGCAGGATTGGGCTGTAAGAAACTGAGTTGTGAATTGGGATTTCCCTGGTTCAAACCTGTGCCATGAATTCTCATTTAGTGGTCTTGTGCAAGCCACCTTGTGCCGGCTGTTTCAACCTGAGCTCCCCTGTCTTGGCTGCAATATGGGGGTGATTATTAGCTTACAGGGTTGTTGTAAAGATTACATCAAGCTAATACACGTGAAGCAACTTGCACATTCAGAGTGCTATATGGGGGGGGGGGTTGCTTGCCTTGTTCATCCTCAATGAAATTCTTATGCTGTTTCTTTGGAAATAGTTGCCAGTCTTGGCTCTAAATGTTCTAGTTGCCCCAGTGCTGAATGTGGGCTTGAAAAAACCTTGCTTCAAATGCAGTCTGCCTGCCCAAGCTGATGCAGGTGTTCTCTAGTGTGGTGTTCAGAACTCAGACACTTAAGGTTGTGGGGGATTTCAGCATTCATGCCGAGGCTGCCTCGTTGGGGTGGCTCAGGATCTTATGGCCGGCATGACAGCCATGAGCCTGTTTCGATAATAACTGGGTTCTTGCATGTGTCAGCACACATATTGGACTTGGTGTTTTGCATGGTACAAAAAAGGGATCCTCTGTGCCTGAGAGAACCAGAAATGGTTCCCTTCTCATGAACAGATCAATTTGGGCTTTGGATGGCCCTGGCCACAGGGTGTTCTGTGTCCGATGACAGGCTGAAGATTGTTGGATCTAGAATATTTCCTTATGTCTGTGAGGGATTTTTGTGCAGTGAGAGATGGTGAACCTGTCAAGGCCCTGGTCTCCACCAGAAAAGAGAAGATGACCTGGGTTATCAATACAGTTGCTCCTAGGCATCCTCAACCAACTCACAGGATCCAATCGGCTCCTTGGTATATTACCTGGTGAGTCTTGAACTAAGGGCTCCTCCAGACCTCTGCAGTGTTTGGGTGGCCTATGACAACAGTAAATGCTAAGGGATTTTTGTTTCCTAATGGCTTTTCCTGATTTCTCTTAGAGCAGGGGGTTCTCAACCTGTGGTACGGGTACCCCTAGGGGTACGCAGACCTCTTGCTGGGGGTATGCCAAGCCCTGCCCCTTATCTGCCCCATCAGCAGTTAATTAAGTGTTAAGTGTTAATTAACATGGATTTTAAGTTTTAATTATTTTCAGAGCCCTTCTGTCTCTCTGATTTTGGTTTTGGGCTTATTTTTGTACTTTGGAAAATGTACTTGGGTGGGGTGGGGGAGGGAGGAGCTGATTTTGGGAAGTGTGACTTGGAGAAAAAGATATCCGTGTGTGTGTGTGTGTGTGTGTGTGTGTGTGTGTGTGAGTGAGAGAGAGAGAGAGAGAGAGAGAGAGAGTTAAATAAGACATTTTTTCACTTTTAAAATTGTTTTAGTACTTTTTAATGTAATGATTAATTACCTAATTAATTAATTAATTAATCCAATTAATTAGCAGTTAATTAGCAGGGGTACTTCAGAACATTGGACCATGATAGGGGGTGCCCTGGCCTCCAAAGGTTGAGAACCCCTGTCTTAGAGGGTTACCTCCTGGGATGGCTGGCATTTCTGCTGAGGCCCTAGTAGTTTCTCTCTGAAATCAGAGAGATGACCCAGGTCATCAACATGATCACTTTTAGATGGTTCCATCTTGATCTTCATGCTCTTTAACATCTATGTGAAACTGCTGGGAGAGGTAATCTTGAGGCTTGACCTGGAATGTCATCAAAATGTGGATAACAGTCAGCTGTACTTCTCATTTCCACCTGGAACCTCCGTGAAAGCCGTGTTGGAAGGCAATTCTGTGCTGGATGAGGGCTAGCAAATTAAATGTAATCCAGAAAAGAAACGGAGGTGCTGCTGCTGTATAATTCAAGTGGAGGTGTGTTAGATGGGGTTTTACTTGAAGCAACAGGTTTGGAGTTTTGGAGGTACATTGGTATCTGCTGTTGACCATGGATGCTCAGATCTCATTGATTGTCAGGAGTGCTTTTTAAAAACTTTTGCTGGTACTCTAGCTGCTGCTCTATCCGGAGAAGGATGACCTGGCCACAGTTAGTCACATTCAGGTTAGATTACATCAGTGCACTCTACTGGGGGTGGGGGTGGGGGTTGAAGACCGCTCAGAAACTTCAAATAGTCCAAAATACAGCTATTAAAATGTTAGCAGGGGTGTTGCAGATGACACATATTACACCTGTCCTGCATCAGCTGCATTGGTTAACAGTTTGTATCCAGGCTAAATTCAAAGTGTTGGTGTTAGAGCTCTAAGTGGAATAGGACTACATTGTCTTAAGAACTGCCTTCATCTATATGTACCAATCAGAAAATTAAGATCTGCTTCATAAGTCCTGCTGTCTGGTCTTCCATTAACTGAAATAATGTTGAATGGGTACCAGGAACTGGGCTTCCCTGTTGGCAGCCCCAGGTTATGGAAGTTTCTCCCCAAGGATGTCCAGCAAGCCCTCTCTTTGTCTGCTTTAGATGCTGTCTAAAAACACTGTTCTTCTATAAGACCCTCGATGAATGCCTTGATTTTGTTCACGGATGTACTCTGTATTTTATTGCTCTGCTTGCTGTTTTAGTCATGATTTTAGATTGTTTTTATAATTGGTGTTTTCAGATGTGTAATGTTACCTTGTGAACTGATGCATCTTGAAAGGTGGGATATAAATGTGTAAAATAATATATACTTTAAAGAACTGCTCAGATACCTTGGGGAAACATTCATGTTCTGTGATAGGCTTCCTGAAAGTATCTGACTGGCTACATTTGGAAATGGGATGCAGCTTTTGTCTGATGCAGCAGGGCTCTTAAGTTTTTTTTTCCCCCTTTGGAACAGAATGTTTTCTGTTATGAATGTGAATATGGATGTGAAGTATAACTCTTATGGTACTCTTCTATGCAGGCTCATGAGGAGGCTAGGGCCAGTCCAGAAATGAGTGACCGATTTCAGCAGTTGGAAAGAGAGGTGACACTGTTCCGGGAAGAATCCAGTAAGGCTCAAGCTGAAGTGGATCGTCTGCTGGAAATTCTGAAAGAGATGGAAAATGAGAAGAACGATAAAGATAAGAAGATAGCAGAACTAGAAAGGTGAGACAGGAATGACATTTTTGGAGGAGCATCATGGTAGAACAGGCAGGTAGTTATTCAGCTTCTTGAATTTTTGAAACTCTAAGCTATGTAAGTGTATTTTATTCAATTTTATTCAGTTTTTTAAGAGTTTTAAAATACACTGCAATTTTCTTAATGTTCAGAAACTTAATTTTACTTTTGGGAGTAAATAGAACTCCCATATGCAGTTTTGAAGAAAAATGCTGAATATTTAAAATTGTAGCTTAGTGAAATTGTGGTTTTAATTCAGTGTACATGTTTTATCTGATCCTGGCAAGTCTGCACTGGTTACTTTTAATACGATTGCCACAGATACATACAATGTAATAGACAATTGATGCAGGGATTAATTTGTGTGTATGACAAAGATGACTTGGGTCCAAAACTAATCAAATTCAAGAAGTCTACTTTATTTGGAAGAGGATTTTCATCTCTGGTCTCTCCAACCCATTTTTTGAATTGGAGGAATTGGGTAATGCATAAGAGCTCCAGTAGCAGTTGATCACAGGGGGAGTCATGGAAACACATGGAAATTGTGAATGGAAAGTAGGGGGGAAATATCAGCTGCTTGTCAGTTTTTTCTTCTCCCGAACTGCAGTTCTGAGCTCTTGTGTGACATATATTTGAGCTACTGTTCCCTTTTAAGGTATTAAGGTTCCTTACTTGGCATTCTTACTTGGTGGTACGTACATTTTTTCTGTCTTGGCAGAACGGGTTTCATTACCATTATTTCATATGAATTCAACTGCACTTTGTCAAATGCCAGGAAAATCACAGAGATTGAGACCACTGCATGAGTAGAATTTTCCTGTGGATTAATCTTGGAAATGAGATGTCTGCATGACATGAGAGTTTGTCCCACTGCCCAACATTGATTTTTCATTTGTTTTAGTATTTTAATGTTGAGCTAGATATAGAATATATAAGTGGTTATGTGGCATCACTTGTTTAAAGTACTGTTACAGAAATTTCCCCAGAGTTTCAAAAAGCATAAGCTGAAAAGAAATACATTGCAAATTTTCCCTGCATTTGCAAATACTTGGTCTTGAACCCTCTCATTCTCATTGTCCTCTTCTGTAGAATCTATGTGCCAAAATTCTATGTGCTTCTGTAGAATCAAACGTGCCAAAACAATTTTCTCAACTCATTAGAGGGAAAAAATGGGTAATTGACTTTTGTGAAACTTCTTCTGAATTGGATCACTTTCTCAGGTTCATTGAATGGCTTTTGTTCTTGTTTCATTGAGAGCTTTGAAAGTTCATTTTCATTCTTGTCTTGCCACACACACCCAGTGTTCCCAACAAAGCCTTGAGGACTTCTCCATGAATAGTGTTCTGATCACTATAAGGACAGATAATCTTTATCTTTTCATTTCAAATGTGTGCTGGGGCAGGTGAAACAGAAATATAAACACTTTAGACACTGGAGAATGTTTTTTGAATTGAATTTTTCAGATTTGTGGCTACAGTATCCCCGAAAGCAGTATTTGATTCTTGTCCAATTCCACATCTCTTTATTTTTTGATAATATGTCCTCTTGAATGCTCTTCAAACATCAAACTGAACATGTTTCAGGCAGAACTGGTTTTTTCCCTTCACATTTCTCTGTTGGTGCTGGAAATATATGCTGTCTTATTTTAAAGATTTAAAAACCTTGTAATCATTGAAGCTCTCTGCCCTCCTCCCCTCACGTTAAAATGATTATCAAATCCTGCCATGTCCCTCTTCTCAATTTCCTTTCTTCTCTGAACCTATAGAGATACAGTAATATGTGTTGCCTTCCCCTGAGTGTAACCTGCAATCTTGCAGGATAAACAATTGCTAATCATCGATCGGGTAGAGTTTGTGGTATTCTCGTTGCAATCCCATACCATTTCTCTTTAGTAGGAAATCCCATACCATTTCTCTTTATTTGTTTTTCCATGGTTCTGAAATAGTCTTGTTCTTTATGTACATGGGAAGTAACATTGGGAGAGGAGCATTACCTTCATCTCCTGCATGTGGGCATCCCAGGAGCATTTGGTTTGCCATTGTGGGAAAACAGGATGCTGTGCTAAATAGGCCTTTGGTCAGATCCAGCAGGAACTCTTCTTATGTCCTTAGGAATACTGCTAATTGGCTGGGAGAAACCTGATTTAGTAGTATTGACTTACTTTGTTTACTTGTACTTGTCCATCAACTTTGGTACACTGAACAGCATGGCTTGTTGGTAAGGTAACTATTAACAAGCTGGAACTAACCTAGCTTACACCTACTGTAGACTGCCACTTCATAAATGGGGAAAATAAAAAGGAAATAAATTGGGGGTGCAAGTTATCAAGGAATTCTCCCTTAGTTGTGTCCCAGGAATAAAAAGAAACTGATGGAGGAAAAAATCGATGAGGAGAGAAGATGATCAGGCAACAGGAACAGAAGAAGAAACTGAATGTAAAAAGAAGCATACTTTGAGGCTAATTCTTTCTCTTTGAATCTGGTGCCTAAACTTCAATAGGTTGAGTTTAAAGGTTAAAAAAATCCACCCAGTTTTAGTGTATGGGTTTGTTTTTATGCTGTTCCACTCACATGTTAAATATTTGGTTGTTTGCTTCCTCTTACTAACTAGTTAGTCTCTGTATTGTTACTCCATAATCTAATGTTTCATTTGGTGTTCCTTTTGTATTTTCCCTCTCTCTGTCTTTTCTGGCTTTCTTGGGTTGTTTTTATATGTGTACTTTCTTTGGCCATGCCTTTTCTCTGAAGGCACACTGTACACAGATCGTCCTCCCCATTCCAGGTGTCTGTCCCTACACCACAGCCTGTAGGGGGGTTTGTATGGGATTTTTTAGGAAAGTGAGTTTCTTACAAGGTTTTCTTGCTGGTGCATTGCTGCTTCCTGCTAACTGGCTGCGGTTTCTGCTGGGAGTTGCTCTAGAGTTGTGTGAGTGAGTGCCTGTGCATGTGAATTGCATTTTACCAATGCATTCAGACTCTGGCATACTAGTTAGTCAGCTAAATATGCTGGTATCAGTTATCAGATTAATTTTATGCTTTATTTTTTCCTTCCCCTCTTTCACAGTTCTGTTTCCATGAACTTGTGAGCTGGAACACCAGTGTATTCATATGTTTGGGAGTTTGGTGCTTTTCAGTGACTCACGTTTTGCTTCAAGTATAAAATAAAACCTACTATGTTAAAATAAAATGAGAACGCAAACATGAAAAATACCATATCACTCCAAAATAGCTTAAATATTTTCTGTACTTCCTCAATTTCTGCAAGGTGTCCATCTTCCCTCAGGGGAGCTGTTAAAAGCTTATCCCTTGATTCGCTTATTATTGTGTACCTTTGTAGATAAGCAGGTCAAAGGGAGAAGAAGAAGTTTACTTTTATAAACAATCACAAACACGAAGCATAAAAAGCTAGCACATATTCAGCCATGCTATGCTCAGCCAGTAATTAAATTTTATCTTTAGTTATTCTGAAATAAAATTATTGTATAAAAAGGGCAGAATCCAAAGGACACAAGCTTCCATCTCCACTTTTGAGGCTACCCTTTTTATATGCATTAAGAGAATTCTGTTCCTATGGAGTTAAACAGGGGTTTGAGGAAGAAGGAAAGCTTCATTACTTCTCTTTTGAGCAAATCTGGCTACAGTACCTCACTAAAGTTTAAAAAAAAAAAAAAAGAATTCCTGTCCCTACAGCCCAATCCTGTGTACGATCCGATGGCCGGCCGTTGTATCCTATCCAGGTACCGGGCTGCCCCGTGGCAGCCCAGGTGCACCTCAAGGGAAGGGGATGATCGCCCCCTTCCCTGGGTGTAAGCGACTGGAGGCCCAATGGGCCTCCTCAAATGTACGCGAGCTCTGGAGCTTGCGTACACTCGCACACCCTCCATGTAAGGCCGTGCCGGACCTGGAAAGGGCTTTGGATATCAGTGTATCTCACCGCCGCCCTGGCCGGTGTAGACTTTACCTGCTCCAGCAGGGCCAGGTACGAACCGGGGTAAGGGTCGCTGGTCGCTGCGCCAGCGGTCCTTACTAGCCGGGTTCCATGAAAAGGCTTTATGGCACTTTCACGACAACCCGTGCGGGAGAGCACACACTCCCCCGGCGCAGTTTCACACAGGATTGCGCTGCTAGTTTTGCAATAGCACGAAGAGAATTCCAGTGTCTCAGCACACAAAATAAATTGAACCTCCATGTTCCTAAAATAATGCTTCAGGAAAGAGGTAGTGTTAGTGAGAACATTGTGCTAATGCAATCATATATAGGCCTGTTGTATGGTGGTGGTAATACACATCAATGCAGACTGAAATGAGACCAGAGCAATATCTGGAATGAAAATACAGAAGGACTTTCTTGTTTTTATGCAGAGTTAAAGGGAAGTTAAAGAGTTAAAGGAAAGGACCAACAAAACACTTTCTATAGAACATACATAGTACTTATTCTGTGATATGACTGTCACTTTTAAATTCTGCCAAAAGAAACTTGAAAGTCAATGCCAGGACAATTCTGTTCAGGGTTGCTAATGTGTACTGTTGTCTGCTCCAGTAGACACATGGCAGGCAGCAAATTATTGCACCAACAGTTGTGGTTCATTATAGCTATTCTCCTGTACATTTCATGGAGATTCTCTTTTATGCTTAACTCCAGAATCGCTCAGATTGAGGAAACTCTTGTGTTTACACTTTAACTAAGTAATAAGCATACCTGAACAATAAAAATTAAAAATTATTAGTCTTGAGGGTAGTCTCCAGTTTATGCAGTGTACTTATGAAATATATACCTCCATATTTGAAATAGTGAAGTAGCCTGAAATTGTTGAACTTTGCTCAAGAATGTTAGCACCTCCACTGTACAGTTTTGACTCGTATGTAAAATACTATGTCAAAGGTACAGATTTTTTTTAAACTTGGGGCTGCTTCTATGTGTTGTAAGAAATGCAGGTAGCATGTGTGTTTGCAGAAAAATGGTTGCATTATTGTGTAACATAAGATGTCTCATTCTGTCTGTTTTTTGTTTGCTTAGGCCTGCAATGTTTGGGGAAGTTGCTTGCTGCTTTGTATTTAAGCCAATTTCACTGATATAGATTTTTTAAAAGTAAACGTTATATTTAAATGTTACCAGAGTGTATTCATGCTTCCCTGCAATTTTAAGCATGTTATAAGTGTATAGCAGTCAGCACAGAACTTGGGGCTAGTTTTTATTGAATTGCCGGGCCAAAAGCTTCTTACAGATGTTGAGTGAGTTCTTGCCAGCTATTAAGTTGGTATTAATACCAAGTCTTATACTGCTATTATAAGTAACATTTCTCTGTCTTTTGACATTTTAAAGTCAATCAAGTACATCTTATTACCAGTAGATCTTTCTTGGCCTGTTTTTATACTGGCAAAAAGAGGATATTTCTGTTGACATTGGGGGGGGGGAGAGAACCTTGTTCAGAAATTCAAAACCTGATTTTGAATCAGAAGTAGGAGCAAACTGCTTCATTGTTGTTTTCTGAATTCCATGTGGGTTTTTCTTTCCCAACCCCTCTTGAGATTTCAAAGTAAAACAGTAAATACTACAGACTTGATAACAGCCAAAATGAACAGGTTCTAAATCTGAATCTATGCTGGCATTTGCAGAGATATTTTAAAATTCATTTGCTTTCCCATTTTGAAAGTATCCAAAGATGACAACTTGGAAACTGATTCTTTACAGCTGACTTGAGTGACATTTTTAGTGTTAATTAGTCAGCCTGTCCAATCTGCCATCTTCTCAGCCACATCTCTATGAAATAGCAATCTTCATTTGCAAGCAATATGTCTTATGGGCATTCTATATGCAGTGAAACAGATTTGAAATGACGTACATCCACATGAGATTAGTTGACTGCACCCAAATTGTCTAAAGGCTTTAGATATAACTGCCTTTAAAATGAACTGTGCAGTTAATTACTATAAGGCATGATTTTAAAGGATATGTGTAGATTTAAGCTGGCTAGCAATTTTGTATGGCAGGAAGCTTTTGAGCAAGAGAACAAAAACTCACCAACATTACTTAATATACTGTATATATTTACCAAAAACGGTTCTATTGATAACTGGTCTTTTAAATACCTCTGTCACACATTTGAAGTATGTTTATCATAGAGCCACTTCATATGTTCCCTCAACTGTCGCTTGAGCATTTAAATGCTCAACACAAGTGATCACTAGCAGCAAGCAGTAGGTTGAAGGAGGAAAGATTACAGATCAAGGAAGAGAGGAGTGTGGGTTAAAATTATAACTGTGACTACTGTTTAAAGGTCTGTGTTGTTAAAATAACCTTGTTTGGGGAGAGGAATGTTTTTGCAACTTGCTAAAACAAAAAGACACAATATAATGTTGAAAATGGGTACTAACTTTATTTTGCCAGTGGATCTTAACTTTATCAGTGAAATTGACTATGAGTGTCTGATAACAAGGGATTGGAATTTAACACCCAAAGGACAATAATGAACTCTTGTGGTCTGTAACTGTGCAGTAAATCTCCAACAGGTAGATTTTAGCACATCTGTTGCTTAGTAGTGTTGGAGAGAACTGTCTAATATGTTCGTTATTGTCTTTTAGATTGCACCTCATTATAGTGATGTAAGTACCAGTATATCTGAGTTAGGACAGCAGTCTTTTGTAAATTCACTTTCTTACAAGTGTGAAGAGTTCGTTCAAAATTATGAGACTTATGTATTTTCTTAGAGCTGTATGAGCAATAGCACATGATGGTTTACAGTGTGTTTATTCACAATTTTGGCTTTCTCATTAAGACAAATTAAGATACTCCATTGGGATAAAACTTAAACTTGAAAAAGGAGGCAACCTGAAGAAATCTGTTGGAATTCCCACCTTTGCAAACATCTGTATCACATAAAAGATGGCTTTCAGACAGTAAAGAGTTGCTTTGGAGTGACAGCCTTAAAAAGTTAGTTTATGGTGTTGCTCCAAATTGCAATCACGGGAAGACTTTCTTGACCACTCCCTGTGTGTAGAGTGGTGTAATCTAATTAGGTGGTTCTTTTTGTTGGTGGGTAGCTTACCAAAATGGTGGGGGTTGAAGAGCCTTGCCTTTCTTTCTTGTCTTGCTTTCTAATGTCATGCTGCTCCTCTATCCCTCTTCTTGGTTTGTTAACTTCAGAGTGTATTCTCATTAACCTTTTCTCTAACTTTCTCTTTCACATTTCCTACCCTGGATTTGCTGTTTGCTTCAGCTTCACTTCAAGGTCAGTATGTTAACTTAAGGGTTTTATTAGACTGGTGCATCTAAGATTGAGGTGGTGTAACACAAGAAACTCAACTTTCTATTATAAAACATGGGATGACAAATCTTGATCGCACTGTTAATAGGGACACTGAACTACTGAAAGAACTACAAATAATGTTTTATGGCATAAAACTAAAAGTCCTGACATGGTGTTCTTCAGAGACTCACAATGAACGGGCTGTAGCTTGATGATAGAGCACATACTTTGCATGTTAAAAGGTCCCAGATTCAAGGAGGGCTGAGAAAGACCTCTGTCTGAAATACTGAAGAGCTGCAGCTAGTCATTGTAGAAAACATTTAGCTACATGGCCCATAGTTCCACTCGGTATACGGTAGCTTTATATGTTCATGTATAATATGTTCATGCCCGTCATGATGATGGGCGGGGGAGAATAGGACAGGCAGCCCAATGACTGGTTTCTTCCTTCACCCCTTCTACTTCTGCTGCACAAGGCTTTTTCATTGTAGGCCATTCTTCTCATCCAAGCTGATTCTCCACCTTCTGTCTGGCAGCGACAGGTAGAATTTGCATCATATTCACAGTGACAATGCCCAATGTCATGTGTAGAGTTAAAACTTTCAAGAGTTTGCTTGTTCTCCACCCCTACTGATTTATCTATGTGTGTGGGCAAAAGGTTCACCTGAGATTAATTGGCTTGTTTCCCTAAAGGAAAGAGTCATAACAACCCCAACTCTTCAGTTGTAAAGATGTTGGGTAATTAGCCTTTGAGGATATGCCTATTACTGGGAGGTCAGGAGTTTGGGTTATGCCTCTTAATCCCTTTTTATGCTTATTTCCTTGAAAACTAAGGCTGTTCGTTCTCAGTATTCCTCTTGATAGGTTATGGCTGTTTGCAAAACAGTTTGTGATCCATTGTGTGAAAAAGAATAGATTGGGTGATAGTACATAAGTTTATTAGTATGGCTTATTTGGGGAGAACTTGTTTGGGCTACTCATGCAGTTACTTTAGGGGCAGGGAAGATGCTGCTTTGGAGGAAGGTATATAGCGGGTGGCGCAGTGGGTTAAACCGCTGAACCATGAGCTGTCGATCGAAAGGTCGGCAGTTCGAATCCGCGACGGGGTGAGCTCTCGTTGCTTGGCCAGCTCCTGCCAACCTAGCAGTTCCAAAGCATGTTAATGTGAGTAGATAAATAGGTATCGCTTGTGGGAAGGTAAACAGCGCTCTGTGTTCCAGCCGCATGCTACGTGGTGCGGCAAGGAGAGTCATGCTGGCCACATGACCACGGAGGCGTCTTCGGACAACACTGACTCTTCAGTTTTGAAATGGGGATGAGCACCACACCCTAGAGTCGGACACGACTGGACTTGTTGGGGGTCACCTGTACCTTTACCTATATATTTAGAAGGGTGTCTTTTAGAACTGAACAATCCTTTAGAATATGGTTTGTGTAATGTTGGGACGTTTGCTAATTTTAAGACGACGACTACTACTACTACTACTACTACTACTAATAATAATAATAATAATAATAATTTTATATCCCGCTTTTTTTCCCCCATAGGGGACCCAAAGCTACTACATCTCCAGGGTTATACATTTACAATTATAACCCTATAGTTCAGGTTTTTTTTATGTGCTTTTGTCAAAAAGACCAATTTGGATGTGTTATCACTATTGCACATGTGTTTTTGTTGTTTTTGTTTTTTTAGAAGTTACAAGAATAATTGAAAGGAAGTTATTAAAGTTCCAAAAATATTTGTATAAGCAAATTTACAACAAAAGCCTGTGTTGAGCTATTGATCAGCATCCCCACTGGTAATAACTCCACTTACCCATATATAGAGGAGAATAAACTCAGGAAGCAAGAATAACAGTAACACTACCTGATTTCATCGCCTCTAGTGGGAAAAAAATTAGAAACACATTGTTACAGTAATTCATATCCTGTGTGTGCCATAGAAGCTCAGAAAATTCAGCATGTGGCTTTATTAATGCCATATGGAAGAAGATGGTGAAACATGGAAGACAGGGCTGGCAAATCCCAGTGTTCTGCTAGCCAGCTATGTTTTCAGTCAGGTCTGAAATACTCTGGAGCAAAAGACCATAAAGGATAGGTTTAAAAAAAAAAATTCAAACAAAACAGCGCTTTAATTTCAGATTGGTAATGAGCCAGCAGGAAAGAGATCTTATCGCATTTCACCAGCTAGACATGAGCAATAGTGAACATGTGTTTGCCCTAAAGGCATATGCCAAAAGCTTGCACAGAAATGGCATAATTGTCAGGGAATTTTGTAAAAGAAGGAAATGGTGTAAAGGCTATAATTCAAAAATCTTCTCTGTCCTCTAGAGCACGGGTGGGGAACCCATTTGCAGTGGGGGGCCATTTTCCCATAGGGAAAATTTGCTGCGGGCCGGCCGTGAGGCCGTCCGAAATTCCCCCCCCCCCCCGCAAATTTGACACACACCCCCGCGAATTTACCACCCACCGCTCGCTCGCTCTCCCTCCCTCCCACCGCTCGCTCGCTCTCCCACCCACCGCTCTCCTTACCTTGGCTCCGGGCCAGGGCCACCACCGCCGCTTTACCACATCTCCTCCGTTTAAAAGCGGCCTTCCTGGACCTGTGCACTGCGCCGCTGAAGCCGAGATTGCACTCTCGGCAATCTCGGCTTCAGCGGCGCTGTGCGCAGGTCCAGGAAGGCCGCTTTTAAAAGGAGGAGGCGGCCAGCGACGGAGCCTCCGGTCCGGTCCCGCGCGGGCTGGATTGGTCCGGTCCGGCGCGGACCGGACCGGATCCACCCACGGGCCGGAGGTTCCCCATGCCTGCTCTAGAGGAAAATGTTGAACTGGTTTTTCTGAGTGCAACTAGTTAACCATTTCTGCCTCCTAAGATACAAATAGTAGAATAACTTTCTGTCTTAAGCATATGTGCTGTACTGACCTACCAAGAGTATCTGAATTCCAAACGTTTTTGCAAATATTGTGTTTAAATTATAAAATTCACTACATTACAGCAATAGTAATTTTATGCAGAGTTTAATCTTTGTAAAGTGCCATGCCGGTACACAGGCTACATGAATAATAATAATAATAATAATGAAGAATTATATATAGTATAATAATGATGCTGCTGCAGTATATTGGCCAAATACTGTAAATGTTCTTGCATATTTTTTCTCGCAAATTTTTGAACATTTTGGTGTTGGAGTTTCCAGTAAATCCCCTAGTTCAGTGGTTGCCAAACTAGGAAAGTGCGGCTCCCAGGAAACAAGCCAGGGGAGCCGTGGAGTACAACGGAATCCTCTCAGAAAACAGTGCAATGCCAATTGGCAGACATCAGCATAATGTCATGGCCAGTGGTCTCCAATGGTCAAGGGAGCCGCAAGTCAAAAACGTTTGGGAACCATTGCCCTAGTGTATATGTAAAGTTTTGATTTCTTGCCCCAATGTGCATAACCCTACACTTATTTACAGTACATTGAAGCGCATCTGCCATTTTGCTGCCCATTCTCCCAGTTTGGAGAGATCCTTCTGGAACTCTTCACAATCCCTTCTGGTCTTCACCACCCGGAACAGTTTAGTGTCATCTGAAAACCTGGCCACCTCGCTGCTAATCCCCCAACTCCAGGTCAGAATTCCTCCTCTGACGACACCAGTCGGTTTTATGGAGTGGTGGGGAAGGGGAAAAAATACAAACTCTTCATTTCTATTGGTAACAAGTCTGTAAAAAACCGATGGTCAGGGTTTCCCAAAGTATAGGTTATAACCCTTCTAGAATCTCTGAAGGAGGGGGGGGTTAAAATTCCTGAGAAGATTGAAGGGTCATGGGGAGAAAACGTGGTGCTGCATGGTGTAAGAACGGGACATGAAAATGAAGTATGTTGCAGGGAGCATTTAGGAACTGGATAGGTTTACCCAGGGTGGGAGGTTCTAGGACACCCCTGCTAACTGGGGAAAGAGGCATATTTTAAAGTGACGTCCTCTTATATTTAGCAGGGGGAGAGCAACTATCCTGCTTATATTTCCTCTTATATTTAGCAGGGGGAGAGCAACTATCCAGTTTTTCAGTGACTGTTCTTGAAGTTTTTTCTATATATATTTTTTAAGATTGTGAGCCTTTTGGGGACAGGGAACCATTTATTGATTTATTTTACTGTATAAACTACTTTTGTTAAAAAGCGGTATATAAATATCCGTCGTCATCGTATTTCACAGCAAATATCTGTGAATATCCTGTTTTGGGGAAGGAACCGATATTCAACAGGCCAAATCTAGCCACCAACATCAGGTTCATCATCATCATCATCAATAATTATTAGTATTAGTATTAGTATAGTAATCAATAATATGGAAGTTGTAGTAAGTTGAGAAGATTGGTGTAATTTCATGAGGCTTTCAAAATACTGATTAGACAGTGAGTCACTTGAAATAATGAAAAAACAAAAACTGGGTAAAGTTGCAGGAATTAATCTGTTTCTAGATCTGACCTACATCTTTGAACTCTCTTGAGGCATATTTTAAGGGTTTAGGTACAAAGTTGACTTCTCCCATCCACCCCTCTCAATTTTCAATTCTGCTTCCTTTTCCCTTCCTCTATACTTATCTGTACATGGAATTTGTTTTTAAAACCTGGGTTTCCTGGTTTCAGGAAATAAAATCCACCCACCTCTCTCTGAAAACCCATTTGGGGCTTCTTGCTGGCACACATACAACAGACTAGTTATATTTTCATGACTTTTATAGTAACAAGCACTATTTTTATTGGCACTGGTTACCTTGTCTTATAAATGCCATGGAAAAGTGAAGAGCAGTGTAACAAAATGACGAGAACTTGTGGCACAGGCTCCCAAATAGAACTTCTGATTGACTGTTTGAACTTGCTAGTTAGTGTTCATTTTAAAACTACTGCATTACCGCTTGTCAAAGGGTTAAGTACTTCACAGCTTTTGGATTGTGCTTGAGGCATAACTGAAAAAGGAATAGCAGTGGTTCTGCTGATTGAATAACATTGCAAAATGAATTTGCTTTTTATTTAGAAAGATCCTTTAAAAAAAAAACACCACCAGAACCCCGTTTTCATTATTGGCATATTTCACTGATTAGAAATTTAGATTATCAGCCTTTGAAAATGGATTTTTCTTCCTAAGGTATCTGAAGAGGCGGGGACACTTCCATAGGCATGGACTCCAAAGCATGTGTTGACCCTGACACTAATTTCTGTGGGGACCGCAAGGGGAAGTTTTCTCATCTGTGGAGGAGCTCTTTGTTCACAAGAACAGATATTTCTTCAGGCTACTCAGTTCTCTCCCCCACTATAGAGCTGCTTCATGCATTACTATAGATGTGGGTATGATAACGGTGAATAACCATTTGTGTGTCCCCTGTGAGGTGACTGAAAGATGTGCAATCGCCCATGTACGCATGTCTACTCAAAAGTACATTCCACAGATATTTATTCCTAGGTAAATGTGTATAAGATTGCACTGATTCTTTCCTGCCCCAGTGCATATTGCCCCTACAGGTTTTTTTTTCATTTACTCGTATAACCATTCAATTTAACCTTGGCTGTAATCCTGTCAACAATTCAAAATGTTGGTTAATTCCAGTTTCAAATTATAGAAACTTCTTCTGGAATATACAGAAGGCAATTTTTATGCACATATTTTCTAGTAATAGTTAAGTAAATGTTATAATGGAAAGGAGTGCATTGATGATCTGTATGGCAAATAATGCAAATGAAGATATGTTGCAGGATAATGTAGGTATTAACAAGTTATAAATCAGTAAAAAAAATAAACAAGTAAATGTTAGCAAAGGGCAGAAAATTATTAAAAGAATGGGGTGAGATAGTCTTGTACACATGAATTGAATTTCTAGAAAGTGTCTAACTTTTCTGAGAGCAATCTCTCTGCTTTGACAGTAAAGGCTTCAAAGACTGTGAACCCTCCCCCACCAGTGGGGATAAGAGTTGCCTCCCTCAGGATAGAAGAAGAGTGCAATATAAAACTGATACTACACTTCCAGTTTTCTTCTATAGATGGCATACTTGCAAAAGAGAGAGCTTTCTACATCTTAAATATCCAGAAATACCTCTTCAGTTAAGTCTCAGCAGAACAGATGGGGTGCAGACAGGGTCCTAATCTCCTTAGAGTCATCTGTTGAATCAAACAAGGTGAAAAGAATATCTAATAAAAGGGTATCCAAATGTCTAGTGTTGTACATAGCTGAATAGTCATTCTTTGGCTTAACAGCTTTTAAAACCTCACTTATTCTAAAACAGCAATTCCTAACCTTTGTTATCCTGCATGCTACTGTTCTGGGTTGCTTGTTTTTGACCACATGGGAGGTTGGTTCAGAAAGCTTCTGCATGGCATCTGATCTGTACGGTAGCTGTGGCATCCAAGAGGCACTTGTCTCAGATGTGATCTGGAACACATTCATGGCCACCAGAATCTTTCAGATGACCAATATGGCTCTCATGTATGAGCCATAATATAAAAAATGAGCCCTGATTGACATGAATTTTTTGCTTCCATCATCTGTGGTATTACCTAGACTTTGAGCGTTTCCCTCTTGACTTTGATCAGCACTTTGCTTTCCTTTCTGTTGTGAAGTGACATGCAGCTTCCATGATTCTTCTTAATCTGCTGATATCCGTAGTGATCATCACATTTCTGGAAGACTAATGATCTAGGTTTTAATGATTTTGACTCTCATCTTGCCTATAAAAAAGCTTGTCATAGTGCTATCTAAGTTTCTGAGCTCAAGCGTAGCCATCTGCCTTGGGGCTAGTTCTGTAACCCAGTAGTAAAACCTAGTATAACTTAGAGCGCAATCCTGCGCAAGACTTTCGAAGTCTTTGGCCTTTTGAAGTCATCGCAAATGTGACGTAAATCACGTTTGCGACAATTCGCGAGTAAGGGCCACCGGCACAGAGGCTGGCAGCCCTTACTCCACTGCCAGATCATCCCTGCGGCTGCCGGAGAAGGTAGGTGATCCCCCGGCAGGGGCAGTGAGGGAGGCCGGCTGTTGGCTGAGCCGGCTCGGGGGGGGGATTGCGGCCGCCATATCCCCATCCCCTTCCCGGGCGGGCAGGACCTTTACACATCCTCCTCGGACTTGCGCCAGCTAAATAGCTGGTGGAAATCCGAGGAGGCCCATTGGGGCCTCTCCACATTACACCAGAGGAAGGGGATGAACGTCCCTTCCCCAAAGTAGATTTCCGGGCCGATTCCAGAACAGGGATAGGATCTGGCAGGCGGCTTCAGCCGGCCGCCGGATACTTAGGCAGAATTGTGCTGTTAGTGCACTAAGTTCACTGAATTTTGTCAAGCTGAAGTCAAGATTTCTGTTCTTCCTTATAGTAAGTAAATAGCTTTCCAAATGTATGGCCTTGTCTATCTAAAACAGGGGTGCACAACATGCGGCCCGGGGGCCGCATGCGGACCTCCAAAGGTTTTCTGGTGGCCCCCAAAGGCTTTCTGGCTAGAGCTGCAACATCGCTTCTTTGTTGGGCCGCTCTAGCCAAGCACTTCCCATAACTCCGGTGCTTCTGTAACGCGGCTGGAAGCTTCGGAATCGTCCGAGGAGCGGACGATTCCGAAGCTTCCAGCTGCATTACAGAAGTGCCGGAGTTGGTGCTGGCACAGCGGTTATGACATAGATCCCCAGGGAAGTTGGGCTGCTATGATGATGGTGACTTCTTTAGGAAGCAACGTAACTGTGAATTGCTGAAGAAGAAATCCCGGGATTTTGAGGTAAGCATGGGCTCTGGCTGAAAGCCCTGCAGAGGCTCTGGGAGGAGTGAATGAACATCTAAGCTCGCCGAGGTGACCGGCGGCCGAGTCTGTGATGCTTCAGCTCTTCTTCAGGCCGTTGGACCCTCACTTTGGGGTGGCCACATTTTTCCTCTGCTGGTCGGTTATGCATTTGAGAGCTGCAGAACGTGCAAGACAGAGTTTGTTAGGAAATACTTTTCCCAACACGGAACCTCCGTGCCATGTGAGGTTTCAGAAGGGAAGGCCATGATGATGATGATGATGATGATGATGATTGATGGGTATATATACGGTATATACCAGGGGTGGGCAAACTTGCTTCATGTAAGAGCCACATATGATAAACTTCAGATGTTTGAGAGCCACAATATTTAAGAAGCATTAAGAAGCCAACATATTTCCGAGAGCTGCACTTTATATGTTAAAGAGCCACAGGTGGCTCATTATTTATTTATTAATATGTTGCATTTCCGGAGATTTTCTGGCTCATGGACACGCCCACTGTGACGTCACTTCCTGAGGAAGTGACATCATGGTTCCTTGCCACGCCCCCCGCAACACCTATCTGCGGCCCCGAAGAAGTTTAGTCTATTCTTTTTGGCCCCTACCCACTGCCAAGTTGGGCACCCCTGATCTAAAATATCAAAGAATAGCTCTAATCTGTATTCTGTGTGTTCTTCACAAATGCAGCGGGGAGCACTTCATCTGTTTCTGATCGCTGAACTCAGTTATCTTTGTATAAAGCACCTGTTGTATAATGTCTTTCAAATTGACTGCTTCTGTAGTTTTTGTAATTTCATACATAGATTAAGGGTGCTGGTTCATTAGCAAAATGCTCTTTTACCTTGGACCCTATGTGAAGTATTCCTTGTCTAAAACTCATCACAATCATCTATGGCAGTTTTGTATGTGATAGAGGGCATACTTTATAACGTTGTATTTCTTCAATAGATTGCTTATAGGATGGGGGTTTATAACCAGTTCACCTACTGCATGCAAAATTAATGAAATAGTAGGCAGGAGAATGACAGGGTTTTCTATCTTTGTGCATGCAGTAAGTATAAACTCAACATCTTAATTGTTAAACTACTATGCAGCCATGGGCTGATGGAATTGGTGCCCAGTTATCAGATTGTAAAGCAGGCCCACCTTAGATCTACAGTGATGCTTTTTTAAAATCATTGTCAGTTTCCTACGATAAGAGGATTCACTTTTATTTATAAATGACTTTCTGTGTGTGTGGAATCTTTTTATATTCAGGCATGTAAGTCCATACCTGCAGTCTGTAGTAGTACAGTCCAGACATGTTTTGCCGCCTCATCTGCTGTTTATGAGAAATAAGCCTTGGAATACTGTAGCCTACTTGCATGTCATTCAGAGAAACCTTGAACCATGAAATCTGGAAAAAAAAAACACTGATAAAATCCTTACTCTAGTTTGTAATTTTGTTCACAAAAGGGCTGAGGAAGCAAAACTTGTTGTCTTTGGAACATAAGTTTGGACTTTTGCTCCTCTGGCCAGAGACACACAGATAAAAAGATTTGTAACTAGGTTTCAAGTGCAGCGTATGCCCTATGCTGCCTGCAATGCCAGCCTAGTTGCAGCCTAGGATTGGTCTGTTAATTGCTGCATTTGCTAACACTATCACCTATCTAGTGCACATATACAGTAGTCTATCTGAACTCTTTAAAAGCAAATAAAGTTATTAAAAATAAAGTAATAAAATTAATAAAAATAACATCACTATTAGTTTTTTTAATCAAGAAATTTTGGTAAAAACACACACACACACCAAAAACACCCCCCCTAGTTGTTATCCAAGAATATAAGTGAAGCTAATAACGGCTAAGACATTTACATTGTGTGCAAAAATGTTTCTGTAACTGCTGTTTTCAAATTCAGATTGAAAAAGTGTCTGACTACATCTTTTCCCTTTTGTAGGCAAATTAAAGATCAAAATAAAAAGGTAGCAAATCTGAAGCACAAAGAACAAGTGGAGAAGAAAAAGAGTGCTCAGATGTTGGAAGAAGCTAGGCGGCGGGAGGACAATCTTAATGACAGTTCCCAGCAATTGCAGGTAACATGTGATTACAGGTCTCAAACAAGCCCATATTTAATGTGAACCTTCTGTCTCAGTGCTTCCTTGCCTTCAGATTTACTCATTATAAAGTTGATTTATGCTTAAAGAAGAAGATTTCCCTCCACAGCATCTTGAATTTCTAGGAGGGTGGGACCACTTTGACTTCAGCAGCTTGATCCTTTTTATGGTAAATGAGCTCATAAGACTTCACTTTAGGTGTAAATTACTAGAATGGCATTATCTGTGTCATCAACTTTGAGATGGTTACAGAGTCTGACTTTTGACTGAGTCTCAGTCTTCTTGCTTTAATTATTTTGGAATGTTTGGACTTGGTTTTGGTTTAGTGAAGAGAAGCACATGTACATTGGTTAGTATTAATGGAGTAAATGGAGTAAATAAGCATTTTGGGGATTATTTTGACATGGAATGTTTTCCATTCTTCAATTTCACACCTGTTCACTGTGTATTTCCTTCCATCCACAAAGCCAGTGACACAATACCTTGTTGCCATCCATGAAATCAATGGCTTCTGACAGAATGTTCCGCAACGTAACATAGATTTTTTTTGTGACAATGATGTGCAAAACCAAGTTCCTTTGAGGTGGAAGGTGTGTTCACATGAATGCACAAATAGGTTACCCCAAAAGGAACTGGAAGCCAGATAGAAGCATTTTGGGTTTGCTTTTCTCAGTGTTGCCATTCCAGCCCACAGTATGTATGGAAAGGGCTAAATTTCAGGTTAATTACACTAAGATGTGAAAGGTAAGTACAGTGAAGCTTCTGATGAATTCAGTAACAATTTTTGGGAAATCCACAAAGTTCTAATTGTGTACCTAGTTCTAAATAACACCTTTTTGTTAGTGTTTCACAAAGGTATTTTCTTGCCAAGTGAGAGGTTTGAACAAGAAAAATACATGGGACGGTGCAGGGGGAGGGTGGACCAGGTGGCAAGGGAGGGGGGCCATTGGCCGAACCGGGTGGTGAGAGGGCGGGGATATCAGCAGTGCACTCCGCCAATATCCTCGGCTCTTTCTCAGCCTGGTTCGGCCTTACCCCGCCACTTCGGATGTACGTCAGCTTCAGAGCTGGCGTACATCCGGGGAGGCCCATAGACCCCAGGCAGCCCTATACCCGGGGAAGGGGGCGAATGTCCCCTTCTCCCGAAGTGTTCCTGGCTGTGTCGGTGTGACCCGGGAACGGGCTCAGGATACCGCAGCTGGCAGGATTGCACTATTAATCTGTTGTCTGCCAGACTATGGTAATTGTTTTAAACTAGTTTCAAAAATGTGTTTCAGCAGCCTGAGCAGAAAGTGATATGCATTTGATGGATTTGTCTTTCAAGTATCCACACTCTGCCCTAAACTGCACAGCCATAAACCTAATTGTCAGTTCATATCCCACAGATTAAACAGTGTTGGTTATTTGTGAATGGAGAAGAAAAAAAGCTGTAATGAAATGTTTTGTGTTGCAGCCAAAAGCTATGTAATGGGGAAAAATATTATTTTTTTCAGATTGTGAAAACCACATGTATTCCTTTTAACGAGAAATCTCTGTCACATGTTGGGCATGTGATAATTTTCCTTCAGCCGTAACACCTGTGTCTTTCATTAGCTGGAGTTTGAGGTGCAATTCTTTTAATTTTAAAAACAAATATTTTTCAACTTAAGTATCTTCTCTGGTTTCACTATAATTTTCTTCTGCAGTTAGAACCATTCTAACATTAGAATTCACTAGCAAGTCATGAACCTGGACCTAGATAAAGTTGCTGCACATGTCTATTGGTCTAAGAGAGCATGGCAACACAGATTGGAAGACAAATATGTGTCCGCCTATTCCCCCCCCCCCGGTGTATCAGTGTTGGGGTGGGGGCACAGACTGTCCTGGGTGATATCCCAAGGAGGAGTGACACCAAAATGACTCTCTATTCTATTTGTTACTGGTGTTGCGAAAACGCACCACTGGTAGAAAATGGGTCTATTACCTGTGGTGCTAAAACTGGTTTTCCCAATCCCCGCCACAACTCATGCGGGGATTGCATTTCCCAGGAGCCTCCACATCATGTGGTCGGGCATGGAAGCAGGTCCATGGGGGTGACACCATGTGATCTTGCCCTGGGTGTCACCAACCCTAGTGCCAGCCCTGCCCCCTCACACACCACAAGCAAATATGTCTGATCTGTGCATGCAGGTGGCAATCCAGCAAGTGGACCCATATCAGAAATACACAAACAGATCACACTTGCTAATTAACAGCGCAATCCAAACCAACTTTCCAGCACCGGTATAGCCATGCCAACTATACCGATCCCATTGCATTTGCAGTGCAGGGGCAGTCATGGAGGCCTCTTCAAGGTGAGAAAACATTTGTTCCCTTACCTCGGAGCTGCATTGTGGCTGCACCTGCGCTGGAAGGTTGATTAGGATTGTGCTGTAAACGACATAGTGTTGAAAGGACTTATAGCCAGGCACACACATGCCACATGTCTTTCAATTTTCTTAGCATGATTGTGTTAAACTGCCTATAGTTATGCTATGGAACCTGTGCAGAGTGCAATTCTTATTGTTAGCTGTTAGGTTGTGGTTTTTTCAATTGCGTTAAATAACAGCTAGGAATATAAGCAAAAGTAGCAATTCCTCTGCCTGTGCTACAGCTTCCTGGCCAGAATTTTCTCCTGCATGATAATATTTCATTAAAATGTGTTGAAGGGCTATAGGATAATTATTTTGTTTGGACAATATTATCCCCTCCCCCCCCAAAAAAAAATTTACTCCATGTAGAATCAAGGTAACTTATCCTGTACAACTGTTTTTTTTCTTTATTCTCCTGGGGACTAGTTAGTTAATAAAAAGTAGGGAGGAAAGGATATTCTCTTGGCAATCATTGCTGGGTTTGGGGTTTAGGCACAGAAGCACCAATTACAGATAATTTTGTCTTTTGTGGTTTTGGTTAGAATTAATAGTTCTTTATATAGTGCTTAACATATGATCCCTGTTTTCTTAAACTGTCCATCTGAATCCAGCCAAATAAACGAGTTTCTAAGTCCTTACTCCTCTGTCCTATAATGAGCACGTGGTTTCCAAGTCCAATAACAAAAGTGTTCGTTTATACAGGAAGTTTCTGATGATGGAACCTTGACATTTGGAAAGCAAGGACTGGAGGAGAAACAATAATAAAATTAAAACTTCAGTTCAGCTGAAGTAGAAAAAATGAACTTATGTCCATTTTGGATTCTTTTAAAAGTTTTGCACAGTTTTGAGAACTTCTTTATAAATAGGAGGATAACCGCTGATTTCCCTTCTACGTAGGTAGGTAAGCAAGTAGTAGCACACAATCTGACTTTTTCTGCTCCAGAATCTGTTCTTTTCAGGGAATGGATTATAGCAGTGGTTCTCAAACTGGTAGGTCATGACCCACCAGGGGAACTGGATGCTTCCCCTGCCACCTTAAGGGGCAGAGAAAGCATGGTGGTGGTAATCCCAGGGATCGCTGCCAGGGGGGAAATGTGCGAAAAAGGGGTTTCATACTTACTGGTGCCTCTGGAGGGTGCGGGGAGGCCTGTGTATCCCTCTATGGTCCTTCCCGAGCTTTAGATCGCTGCTCCATGGCGATTACGACCACTTCCAGTTTTGTCCCAAAACTGGAAGCAGTTGTAATCGCCATGGAGCAGTGATCTAAAGTTCGAGGAGGCCCGTGGAGGGGTCCAAAGGCCTCCCCACACCCTCCGGAGGCCCTGGTAAGTATGAAAAAGGGTTCTCCTTCCCAGAACAGGAGATTCCCAGGTAGGAATTCCATTTTTTCGCACACTTTTCCCCAGCAGCGATCCCTGGGATCACTGCTGTCCCTGCCCCCGCAAGTACTCAATGTTTTCTCCTCCACATGGAGAGAACTTTGAGAAACACTGGATTATAGCATTTCAAAATAGTTTCATCCCAGAGTTGCAGGGAAAAGTTGTGAAGGCTTCCCCCGAGCAACCTGTAGGGATTGAGCTTGCCATAATTAGCATTGGGTTCATTAACAACCGTAGGATGCAGTGGAAGTTTAGGCTCAGTCAAGTAAGATGCCCTGTGTTGTGTGTGTGCTGTTCAGCATCATGAGTCTGCCCAGTGTAGCTTTTTGTTTACATGAGGGGTGGCTAATATAGGATAATCCTGAGGCACGACACCTTATTTCATGAAACCAAGTGAGTTG
Organism: Plestiodon gilberti rubricaudatus; assembly: GCA_026170595.1. Lineage (NCBI taxonomy): Eukaryota > Metazoa > Chordata > Lepidosauria > Squamata > Scincidae > Plestiodon > Plestiodon gilberti. The sequence goes on from JANXHW010000005.1 coordinate 118,153,982, forward strand.
GCTCACTACAAAACTAATAGAACACCAGGCAAGAATTTCATGTCCACTGGAAAAAAGTTATAATTTAGAAATATGAACATAAGAACATAAGAAGAGCCCTGCTGGATCAGGCCAAAAGCCCATCTAGTCCAGCTTCCTGTGTCACACAGTGGCCCCACCAGATGCCTCAGGGAGCACACGAGACAACAAGATACCTGTGTCCAGTCGCCACTCCCTTGCACCTGGCACAGAGAAAACCCACTTCTAAAAACCAGGAGGTTGCTTATGGCTTGTAACCTGTGATGGTCTTTTCCTCCATGAATTTGTCCAAACCCCTTTTAAAGGCATCTAGGCCAGGTGCCATCACCACATCCTGTGGCAAGGAGTTCCACAGATGAATCACACGCTGGGTAAAGAAATATTTTCTTTTGTCTGTTCTAACTCTCCCTCCACTCAATTTTAGTGTGTGTCCCCTGGTTCTGGTGTTGTGCGAGAAGGAAAAGAATTTCCCTCTATCCACTCTCTCCATCCCATGCATAATTTTATAAGTCTCAATCATGTCCCCCCTCAGGCGCCTTTTTTCTAGGCTGAAAAGCCCCAGACGCTGTAGCCTTTCCTCGTAAGGGAGGTGCTCCAGCCCACGAATCATTCTGGTCGCTCTTTTCTGCACCTTTTCCAATTCAACTATATCCTTTTTGAGGTATGGTGACCAGAACTGGACACAATACTCCAGATGTGGCCTTACCATCGATTTGTACAAAAATGACAGGTTTTATGATTTATTGTTACTTGTTTTGTTATATCAGCTACTTGTTTTGTTATAAATATTCTGCTCTTCATATATCACATTTTTATATAACTTTTCAGCAACTGTATTGAATAGCATTTTAAGCAATAGTGTATGGATAAGTCTGATCACATTTATATGTAGAATATCTTAAATTTCAAATTATATTTTCACACTGGTCACAGCAATTATTGTTACAATTGAATTATATTGTGTTCTGGATCTGTCAGTGGAATCTGTGTCCTACAATGAATATATACCAATTGAGAGGGTTATTATGTTTACTTGAATGAAAAATATTTGCTCTTTTATTACAAGTGAGAAGCAGGTTTTGAAATCCATTGTACATCTGTGCAGTCTTGCTTCCTCACATGTTCCATTTCTACACAGCTGCTCAACTCAGCAGCTAGACAGATATTCAAACACAGAATAGAACTGGAGACACCGCTGAGGATTCTGTTCATGACAGTCTGGATTATAACATTACATAGACAACCTAATGAGTATTTTCCACGTCTCGTGCAGTTGGAACTTTGCTGTGTAATTTTCCAGGATTGCCTGTCTCGGGCAGACAGGGTAGGGTAATTCTAACACCAAGCACCTGTAGCAACATTAAAAGAGTTTAATCATGCTTCAGAAGCTGTAGAAAGTAAACACAGTCTTCTTGATGCTAGAATAGTCACTACCATGAAGATCAGTCTATGATATTCTTTGTTGGGAAATTTGTCTTAGTAATGGAACACCTTTTCTGTGCTAGATCTATTCTGCTGCTTCTGATATCTGTATCTTACTGCTAACATCAAGATGCTGCATTCCTGTCATCAATTCTCAAAGCTTGCACTTCTACCTCATCAAGTATTTCTTTGTAGCAAGGAGACTGATTGGAACTTGTACATTTGACAGAACTAATAGTAGTTTCCTTTGCTTGAGGTATCGTCCTCCATGAAGATGGATATCTTGCAAGTGTCAGTCAGTTTTTAACAATTAACAAAATAAAGGGTACCAAAGCCTCTTTCCATATTACTAACTCTACAGTTCCTTAGAGTTGAAGTGATTCATCAGTGATGGTAGGAGGATTTTTATAAGAAACCATCTTGGTTCTTCCTTAATTCTTACTGCTTATTAGCTACTGTGTGAAATATTAGCTTTGGACTGCCTTGAGAGGGTTCCTGTTGCTACTTCATTCAAAATATTATTCCGAGTGGATAAATACTGCAATCGGTATTTGAAGTAGTGCAGAACCGTAAAGAATTCTTGACAGTGCTCATGAAATTGTCCCATCAGTTAACTTAGAATTTAAGTTGACCCTCAAGTAATCCATAGATGATCATTTATTAGAACAAATAAAAAACTGCAACTATCAGTCAGAACCCAGAAAGGTTTTGCATGAGCCCATTTCAGAGTCTTCAGACTAGAATAAATCTCTGTGCTACTTTTTTGAAACTCTGAGCAAGCATCTGAGGTAGCATTTTGTTCTCTGACAACATGGCTTGAATATGCAAAACAGTCTTCATCTTGAGGAGATTATGTTCAACTGTAAAGAGTAGAATGTTTCAAATACTGCTTGTTTGATCCCTCTGGCCTTTTCTTTCCATCAGGCTTTCCAGTAGATTCTTTGTCATGTTGTTAATTTAATACCAAGGCATTTTATGGTTGAAAACTTCACATTCCTCTCCATTTAGAAAAAAGGAGCACTTATCTGTGAGGAAATCATTAATTGCAAGTTGCACTCCTCTTTTGCTACACTTTTTCTATACAGTTGTGAGTGCATGAAATGAACATCCAAATGCTTGCTGTTATATCACATCATCTGCCTACTAACCTGCTTTGGAATTGCTTGTAAACTCGCATCTTTTGCACACTACTTGCCGACTTACTAGCTGATCTGAAAAAACACTGCTACCATCTCTTGCTTTGCTGACTTTGTCCTTTGCTATGATATTCGCCTTCTCCTTCTCTTCCTTCACTTTGCAACTTCTCCCTTCTTCTTTATGAAGATTTGTCAGTGTGGAATTTCGTCACTGGAGAGCAATTTGCCATTGCTGTAGCACTTGGTTGATTTGCTCTGGCTTTTAAATCCAGGCTACTTCATCTGGTCTCCCATCATTTTCCAGGACAGTCTACATAAGAAGGACGATCGTATTGAGGAGCTAGAAGAAGCCTTGAGAGAAAGTGTGCAGATAACTGCAGAGCGGGAAATGGTACTAGCACAAGAAGAATCAGCCAGGACGCATGCTGAAAAACAGGTCTGCACGCTTATACTCACCGCTGTTGCTGTTTGTGATGAATTCTTAAGTGTTGGCATTTTTAGCTTATGTAACATAATTTTATCAGAGGATCCTAAAGTCCCTGGTGAATATGAATAAACACAATCCATAAAACTTAGTTCATTTTCAAGCATTTTTCCTCAATCTGTAAGTAGACCATCCAAGTCCAGATGTTTACCCGGATGCTCTCCACAGGGCCGACCTTGACCATTTTGTTGGGTTTCTGAGCAGGTGTATACATTTTTAACATATGCCACCCCCCTCTACTTTTACCACATCTGTTCTTCCTGAACAAATTATAGCCTTCCATTTATGCATTCCAGTGATGAGTCATCCCATCAGGTTTTGGTTATTCCTATCAAGTCAAATTTACCTTCTCTTGCTAGAAGATTAAGCTTATCCTGATTATTTCACATATTCCGTGCATTTACATGCACTGTAAGCCCTGGAGGTTACGACCCAATGTCCCTCCCGCTTCTTTAGGTAGGCTGGGCCTCTCCAAATACTTCTAGTTAAAACGGTGTCCCTAGGGTTCCCACCTGGAGCACTTACCTATGAATGAAGCTTCAGGCTTGTGTATCTAACCCCCTCAGCCTTCAGTTTAAAATCATCAGTTTAAAGTTTTGCACCACTAGTAACTGATGTTCAAACACATTTTAATATGTCTCTAAGGGAAGGTTATTCCATTGCATGGAGTACCTCTTTACATTTCCTTGCAGTCTTGCTACATGGACAGTAAATGGAAAAGGGTATGCTCAGTCAGTCTCGGAGATTATGGAAGCAGGGCATAAAGGCAGTTTTCAAGTCTTGTGGTTCCAGTAATACATCAGGACCAAAATAGCCTCAAAAAGTCAACAAATATGCTTTTAACTCTTGGGCTCATGAATCAAAATTTGTCATTGCCCATTAATCAGTTATTCTTTTGCCTAGTCCGGGGAGATCATGGTTGGTCCAGATGTAGGGAGAGATAAAAATCAGTTCTTACTTCAATTTTTGGTGTCAATATGTATTCCTTTGCAAAATCCAGACATTTCAGTTGCTTTAGTGCCTCTTTTTCCCATGGCCTGGTTCAAATATCTCTTGGATTAGAAGGCCATAGGAACAGCTCCTTTTCCTTCTCAGGAACACTTCTCCCATGCCAGCAAGTCTCTGTTTGTTATTTGCATGGCTTCCTTAGTTCCCCAGCACTCTTAACAAGCTGCAGCTGCTAGTTCTCCTCTTCAGGTCTGGAAACTTAGGCAGACTTGAATAATGTTTTCCTCTTTTCATCCAGGGATCCTTTGTGTTTCATGCAGGAGCAAGAGGTATATAGATCGTCACTATCCTACATTGAAAATTTGCATTGGTAGCAAATTTAATCATTTGATTTTGTCTGTAAACCGCTTTGAACTTTTTGTTGAAAAGCGGTATATAAATACTATTAATAATAATAATATAATAGCATACTTCTCCACACATTAGAGAGTCTGTAAATTAAGCTGATGTGTTTCTTCTTTAAGCAGGGAAGATTTTGTTCATAATTGTAGAGGAAATTTATTCAACGCATGAGATTTTAAATTTTACCTTGTGTGTGTGTGTGTGTGTGTGTGTGTGTGTATAGGTGAGGAACTAAAAGGCAGCCACAATTTCTGTACCAATCAGATTATCCCTTTGTTCTTTACAGTCCATTTCTGAGCAGCAATCTGTCAGTTAAATTTGAATCCTATGAGTCTCTCTTAAAAATGTAAAGGGCAGTTTAGAATCAAGGCTCTTGAGACTTAAGTCATCTTTGGTACACTTGGAATTTCTTCCTTGCTCAGGTGATGGCCCACCAAACCTCAGATGGGCCTAATCAGTTCTTGGACCATTGTAGATTGAAAGTATGTGTGTTGCCTTGCATTATTAAACCTTATCTCCAGAGCAAATAGGTTTTGTGCAATATCCATGGGAAATGTGGTATGATTGGCCCTAGAAAACATGTATGTTTTATACGTGTTCCAGCCACGCTGCGGCAAGGAGAGTCATGCCGGCCACATGACCACGGAGCCGTCTTCGGACAACGCTGGCTCTTTGGCTTTGAAATGGGGATGAGCACCACACCCTAGAGTCAGACACGACTGGACTTAATTGTCAGGGGTCACCTTTACCTTAATGTCACAGACCAAGTTGGTCAGACTGTTTTTCATAAAGAGTGGAACCTGAGATCAAGGCAGAGTTTCATTTTGGAAAACTGTCTTATCCTGGACATCTTGGTGAGCCATCCTGTATTACTGAAGAAAGAAGCTACCTTTACTTAGCCTTATGACTAAGCAATATTGCCTGTTTGAAAAGTTTCAACCTAAATGCAACAATAAACTACGGGAACAATAAGCCTGTAGCTTGCATGTACTTTAACATTCATGGTACTTCTCTAGAAATGGGTTATGGTTTTTAAACTACTTATGCTATACTTTTGTACTTTCTGTGTCCATATAATGCTTTTTCTGCAAATTTATTAAATTTGATAATAGGTTCTATCTTTAGGTTATTCTATAATACTCTTGTTCTGCCTTGCAGTAGTCTGCTATTGGCCCAAGAGGCTGTTAAAAGTATATCCTTCCAATAGATTGGAAGAATGTGGAGAGTCCGAAGACAATCCAATAACAAGATTATTAGGTTCCTTTAACAAATAGGCTTGCTGCTGCTGCTACTGCTACAGGTGTCCCCCGCTTAACAATGGCGATACGTTCTGAAATCACCATCATAAAGCGAAGCCGTCATTAAGCGGGTCTTTGAAGTTTAGCACTGTGCTTAAAGCCCCAGGTCTTTTTAAAGTCCCAGTTCATCAGCTGTTTTGCTTTAGATAAGGACTTTGGAGTTCAGCACTGAGGCTTTAAGAACAGCGCTGAACTTCAAAGCCCTTATCTAGTGTGAAACCGCTGAAGAGCTGGGGATTTTAAAAGATGTTTTTTAAAATCCTTTGCTCTTTTTTACTGGGGAACTCCGTCATATATCTGGATTGTCGTTAAGCGATCCATCATTAAGCGGGGGACACCTGTACTGCTACCACTACTTAGGCTTACCAGATCTCCAACTGGGACAGAGTGCTAGACCTTTAGGAGAAGGAATGTGGGCAGGTGTAGCTTGTTAAACCTTAGAGCACAATCCTAGGCATGTCTACTCAGAAGCAAGTCCCATTGTGTTCAGTGGGGCTTGCTTCAGTGTAGACATGCCTAGGATTGTGCTCTAAGGTTTAACAAGCTACACCTGCCCACATTCCTTCTCCTAAAGTCTAGCACTCTGTCCCGGTTGGAGATCTGGTAAGCCTACCACTACTACTTATACAGTAGGTCTCTGCTTTACAAAAGGCTAATGATTCAACCAAATCACTTTACAATGGACTATCCATGGTAAAACAAGGTTCACTATATGATAGGTTATTCACTTTACAGTGGGCTCACAAGTGCCGCCAACATGACCTTTGGTCAGAGGTTCACAAACTGGGAGGTGCGACTCCCAAGTGCATCATGGAAAGCAGGCTGGGGCGTCCCGTTAGTCTTTAAATTACCATATATTCTTGCTTGCAAGAGAGAAATTTAGGCAAAAACAAAGACCCGGAAAAGCTGCCTCTTCTCATCGGGTCACTCAAAGTTCACTTTGCAGCCAGCTCTTCCACACCACATTTTGTTTTTAACAGAGTGGGCAGAGAGCCGTGCTCATCTTTGTCAAAGAACAATTAACAACTCAATAGATAAGCTAAGCACTCTGCAGGGAGCCTCAAGCTGCAGCTTGAATTTCAAACTGAAACAAGTACTGGAGACAGCATCCCATTTCTCCCCAAATCCTGAGACATTGCAGGTTTTCAAATTGGTAAAATATTTTCTTGCTGCTGAATGTTTTTAAGAAAGCTTTAAAGTTGTTGATTTCTCACTCTGTGATTAACAGAGGTGGAAGAGGCATAAGTAAGTTGCTTGCAGATGTCTCCCTTGTTTAAGCCAGAGGAAGAAGAGGCAGCTGCTATGTTTTGATTGATTGATTATTAGGATCTGTCTCCTTCCTCCTTTTTGACCCACCTCTAAGTTAGTTCCCCACTCTATTTGCTTGGGACATCACCACCCCCATTGGAGACTGCCGGACAGTATAAGAATCTTTTTTTTCATCTTGCAAAGTTGCTACCTAAAGGAGCTTTCTCTCATGCAACTGGTGTGGGGCATGACCAATGAAAAGAAATGACCTCCCTCCCATGCTTTGATGTTTCTCTTTCCATGAATAGGACTAACGCAGACGACATCAGTGCCTTCTACCAGGTAGGCACCCCAAGCCTGCCAAGGGAGGGAGGGCAGCATCCCAACCCCATCCTGTGCACTCCTGGCTTAGCTGCTGCTCAGTATAAGCATGGACAATCCACTTTAGGGCTCGTTTTGGGAATAAACATACACATACCGTATTGCCCCGAGTATAGGACGCTCCTGATTATAAGCCGCACCCTTAAAGTTTGGTGCTATTTTTTAAAAAATACATTTTTAACTTTTTTAACTTAAAGAAAATATACACATTAGTAGAACAGTAAAACAGTACAGCTTTAGTACAGTTAAAGGCATAGGCACCCTGTCCCTTATTGAATCTGGGCACCCTAGTATGTAGCCTTCCCAGATCCAAAGGGGGACAGAGTGCCTACCTTTAACCTTTGGAATTTGGGCAGGTGCAATTTGTTGCACCCTTGTTGCACCCTTCCATGATGATGAGCTGCACCTGCCCAAATTTCAGTGGTTAACAGCACAATCCTATGCATGTCTACTCAGAAGTAAGTCCTATTGCATTCAATGGGGCTTACTCCCAGGAAGGTGTGCATAGGATTGCAGCCTAAAGATTGACACTCTGTCCCCCTTTTGGATATGATAAGCCTATGCAGGAGCTATTGCTCTCAACTTTCAAACTGCAGGATCAATAAATATCTTAGTTTCCACAGAGTCCTGGGGCTGGAACTTAAGGGTTAATTTTTTCAAATGCCTCTAAGGCTAGAGGTTGCTAGAGAGATTGTGGCCATTTAGAAAGTGATTAAGAGCTAAAAACACAGCCTTTGCAGTTTAAAAAAAAAGAAAAAGACTCTAGGCAGAAAACCCTAGACTTTGATTGTAGGCCGCACCCCTACTTTAAAGACTTGCCTTAGGGGACAAAAGTGAGTCTTATACTCAGGTCAATACGGTATTAGGAAGGGTGCCTCTGAGCATGTAAAGAGTGCCTTCTCTTCAGTGCACTGTAATGGGGAGCCACGGCTAACGGCGAGGGAGGTCAAGGGAGGACCAAGTCTAAAAAGTTTGAGAGCCACTGCCTTGGGTGATAAGCCAATCAACTATGCGAACACAAGCATTTGGTAGCGCCCCACCAATAGCTGCATTTGTAACATCTTGACAGCATTTATGGAGGAAAGATCTTATAATGAATTACCAAAAAACAATGTGTTATTGAGTTTCACATTATGATATTTTCACTATACAATGGGTTCTATAGAATGGATTACCATCGTAAAGCAGTGGTCCACTGTATACCACTTTTCAATGTATATATGGGCAATGCTTGGTGAAAGCTCAGAAAGTAAATGGTCTGGGTTAGGCCTTCAGTGTCGCACTGATCCTTTACATTCCACAAGGCTAGTAGAGTTTTTATAGCCAGTCTTACATTAAGCAGGGAGCAGGTACATCTTGTTCTACCTCAAGGAGACTCACACGTTGAGGAGTTCTACCACAAGGAGGCTAATATCAAGGAAAGCTCTGGTTGAGCAGCCCCTAAGGTCATACTGTAAGTTATTAAATATAGTAGCATTATAGAAGGGGTAAAAATCAAAATCCTTTGATCAGCCCTGTTAGTGTAGAGGCAATTTATTTTCTTTGCAATTTAAACTGTATTAAAGGAAGGATCAGGACAAATGTCTTAATTATTATTTTGCAACAGCGTGCCGTGGGTTCCCCCAACATTGATGTGAAGGTCTTTGTCTTAAGATTTCAGATAAATTGTATGTTTATCATAGGATAGACGCGGTTAAAAAAAATGTATTGGCTCCAGTATTTGACAGCGTCTAAAATACTCACACTTTCTTAAGAAAAACTTCATCAACAGTGAAACTATAATTTGTTGTTAATTTGTGTAAAGGTATATTAGATTGTGATTTTAAGTAAACCATCTTGCTCTGCTCAGCACTTCTCATAGTGTACTGTAATACTGTATATAGCTTGGGCAATTAAAGCTCATGTTTGAGCCCCACTCTAGTTTGTACATTCTGTATTCAAACTAGACTTTAAATGTTCTGTTCCTGGAAGTATGCTGTTCAGAAAAGAATCAGCAGCTGTTTATTGAAACCACTCTCGCCCAAAAGGAAATTGCACTTAGAATAAACATTTTGTAGAGTGTCTTCTGCTTCTGGGAACAAAGAGCTGGACTAACTACTGTACATCTTCTGAGGGTGGCTAAATGCCAACGTACACAGGATGGACACCAGCATAACCCCCCCTTGGATGCTGCGCATGCGCAGTTTGGACACAGGACAGACGCCAGCGCAACTCCGCCGGTGTAGGGGGCATTTCTGGGGCTTTCAGACATCCCCGGAATTGCCCCTGCGGCGGCGGAGTTGCGCTGGAGTCCATCCTGTATCTGAACTGCGCATGCGCGGTGTCCAAGGGGGGTTATGCTGGTGTTCGTCCTGTGTACGTCGGTGTACGGCAGCGGTTCTCAAATAGTGGGGCGGCTCCGTAAAGGGGGGGCTCGTTGCAATAGTGTATGCTTTGCGCCACTTAACTAGATTGTAGGAGCCTCCAGCGACAATCTACTTCACCGACGATCTCTTCCGGGGAGCAGATCGTTCCTCTGCTCCCCGGCGCGAACTCTGTAACGCGCCTAGGAGCGCTTTGCAGAGTTCACGCATGCGCAAGACGACGATGTTGCCAATCGTCGTCTTGCGCATGCGTGATTCACAGCGTGAACTCTGCAGAGCGCTCCTAGGCGCGTTACAGAGTTCGCGCCAGGGAGCAGAGGAACGATCTGCTCCCCGGAAGAGATCGTCGGTGAAGTAGATCGTCGCTGGAGGCTCCTACAATCTAGTTAAGTGGCGCAAAGCATACACTAACTATTGCATTAGTTATATTAGGGGGGCGCGAAATTTTTTCTTCTTCCTAGGGGGGGCATGACAGAAAAAAATTGAGAAGCACTGGTGTACGGCAAGTTACACTGGCATAAGTGCACTTACACTGGTGGATCTGCTGTTACACCGGTACAAGAGTTACACAGGATTGCGCTGTAGGAGTCAGAAATCCTTGCTGATCTACTGCAAATAATCTGTTTGCCAGAGGATCCTAGTCTGTCTTCTATCCACTCTGATCTAGCGAGCATGGCCAATATGACACATTCATATGATATTCAGCAGCATATTCATCAGACAATAAATCAAAATGCTCCCTCCACTGTCCATTGTTCAGTAAACTGTCATCAGAATGAGGCAGCTGAAGTAGTAGCTTCCTTGGCAGGAGGCTGGCCATATACACTCCTGTACATTTTAACAGATTATATCCTGCCTTTCAGCATTAAGGCTTCCAAAATGGCTTGGAACATGTTCTCACTTCTTCCCTTACTGATATCTGGTTCAAAATATTTGGGAACAGAACAAGGTAATCCTTATCATTGCTCATTGACTCAGAAGACTGCAATTTATAGAGTTTAGGATGCTGTCCATAACAGTGACTGAGGTTGTTGGGCCTGACAGACATACTGCAACAAGACTGATTTATAGTCATCCTCTTCCAGAAGTGTTAATGTTAAACAGCTTAGAAACTGACAGGCAGTTATTTAACTTTGTTGGATACTCCCAGAAGGCACTCTCCATTTTGCTTGCAAAGTGTAGTGCTCTCTTGAAGATACATAACAGATTCTGGAAGGCATTTTTGGGTTAGCACAGTTAACGGAATAGAGTAGAAGCTAGTTCCAGCAGAGGCAGAGATGGTTCAGATCCTAATATTGCAATGTCTGCATTTACCTGTTGCTTTCAGTTTTCCCTACATAGCCTGTGGTATTACTGAAACATCCATTTAAAGAAATGCATAGATGTAATTGACAGAAGAGCTTACTTTGGAAAATGACATACTGTAAAAATAGCAAACCATGAAATTTTGAGGCATGTATTAGTTTTATGTACACAGACTTTTAATGTAAGGCATTAAAATATTTAACAATTGACAGCAGTGTTATTATAAGACCATTAAGGAGCAATTAGGGTTATGATAAAAAGGAATTGGGTGTGCAAAATAGCAAAAGCGTGTCTCAGATTTTCTTATCACATTGAATAGAGAACCTACCAATGGATTTCAGTTTTGTCAAGTGATCACCTTATTACTGCTACTTTGGCTGTTCAGGTGAATTGCAAGTAAGGATCAGTTCAAGTTCTTGGAATACATACTAAAGGGGGTTACTTAATATCTTATTATACTTATTGCTCTACCGTTGAAATTAATATTTTAGCATCTGGATTGATCCGTATTTAAATGCTTAAACTTAATACCACTGTATCATCGAATATAGTTGAGTAATAAACATTTGTTGCATGTAGGACGTGAAGGTATAAGATAAACAAACATGGGATAATATTCAAATTCAAAGAGATACTAAATACAGTTATACATTTTGACAGTTGCATAATTCCCCCCCCCCCCATCAGTCAATGGTTCTGGTGCATAGCAAAAATTTAAATCACACTTTTCTTTTATCCGTTTCAAACTCCTTTAGGTAGAAGAGTTGATGATGGCTATGGAGAAAGTAAAACAAGAACTGGAATCTATGAAAGCAAAGTTGTCCTCTACCCAACAGTCTCTGGCTGAGAAGGAAACCCACTTGACCAACTTGCGGGCTGAGAGGAGGAAACATTTGGAGGAGGTCCTAGAGATGAAGTATGTCTTTGTTTCTCTTAATAGTTCTTTTAGCCTTTTACTCCAGCAGGTAGTTTTTTAGGTCTTACATTACTTTCTATTTGAGTAATTATTGAAAGTCTTACTTTTTCACAGATAGCATTGCCTTCTCCGGATTTTAAAGACTACTTCTAGATATTATATATAAATTATTTAGGGACAGATAATCTTGTAGGAATCTGATTTCTCCCCCCATCCACATGCACACAATACACTAATATATGCTCTTATACCTGGTTATTGCTATCTGTATTGAAGCATTTTTCTCTAGTTTAAGACTTTAAAAGATAATGGGAGGGGTCTTTATACTCAATTATTAAATTGATACCCAGAGAAGGGACATGCATTTAAGAGTACAAACTTTAATTCCAAGGCAGTAAAAGTGAGTAGGGGGGAAAGGTTAGTTAGCATTGCAGCTAAGGAAGGAAAGCTATTTCAAATTGTTAGGTTTTCTATTTTAAATTGTCTGTTAATTCTTAAATCTATGGAACTTGCTTCCAAGTATGTATTTGGAAGCGAGTGCTTAGCAGCTTTCAGAGAGAGAGTTATCTATTTAGCGCTGTGTTGGCTTGTTCTGCCAGCAGATCATTAGAGGCACTTTCAGTTGTTTAGCCATCCCTGAAGGGAAGGAACATTTTTATTGGCAGGGCTACCAGCGATTTTGGTTTTGTGAGCCATTATTTATATTAAGCTTTCTTGTTAACATCTTTGTGTGTGATTTTGAGGTGGGGGAAAGAGAGAAATTGAGAGAGGGGAAAAAAGCTCATGCACAATGGAAAGAAGGTTTCTGGATCTTGGAGATGGTGCATGAACTTTTCAGACATCCATACTTTATATTCAGCAGCTGAATACCTGGCACTGGAACACTGGAGTGTCTGCGTTCTCCTTTTCAAGAACACTCTTTATTTTTAATTAAAGAAAATTGAGCTATAAATTTGTCCCTCCTGAGAGTTGATTGTGTGGAGGAAGAAGAGAATAATTCTTAATTCAGGAATCGAAAGCAATTTAAGATACATCTTTTATAATCAATCATCTGGTAGTGTATTTGCCTGCCAAACTACTCTGCCAAACCTCTTTAAAATGTATACATCTATGCATGTTGCATTGTATTTTCTGTAATATGTTTGAACTTGGGGCTGTGGAGCATTTAATGTGTCCCGTCAGTGAAAACCTGTTAACTAGTTAGTTACTGTTGGGAAATAGTTGTAAAGTTGAAATTGAGTATCAAGGCTTGCCAAAACCTGGCCCTAAAAATGTTTGAGAAAAATTAGTAAGTTTTTATGCAGACTGGTTTTCAGTGGTTGGGACTAATCTAGATATGAAGTTTTACGTGGTTGAGTTAGAAGGATATATACAGATATTAGAGGTGTATCTTTGCTGTTGTTCATTTGTAATGGAGCAGTTTCAAAAATCTCCCATCCCTATGTCCCTGAATAAATACATACAGATCATGTTTTCGTACTAAAAACATACAGATCAATTGGAATTTCCTAATATCAATAGGAACCATAGTCTGTGGCTGGGATATTGTGTTTACCAGGCTCCGACTTAGGTCCTGTGTCTTGTGAATGTTCAGAGGTAATAGATGTGTAGTTTGCTAGGATGAGCCTAATGTGTTGCTGTGTCTAAAACTGAAATCTTTAAAAACCTATAAATTCTTCATCCTATGTGTGTAGAGTTACAGGGGGCAAGATAATGGCTATATTATTTCTCATAATTTTGATGAATTGAAAATGTTCTACTGGGAGAGAGTGGCTAAATCAATTGTATTTCAACTAAATCTAGAATGGATGAGATTAACAGTTCTTGATTAAATTATTTTTGTGTATATGAGCCATGGCTAGAGATGTTTGAAAATGTTAAATGCAAAATACCACAAAATAACACAATATTTGGTTTGAAAAACGATAAAATGTGATATTAAGATAATGTTACGAAATAACACTGTTTTTACCTTTCGTAGCACCGCCTGCTCTTTTTCCATCATTTATTTCTTGCTTCAAACTCATTGCAAAGCTACTCAATGGGCTCAGAGGGCTGGTTCATGCATCGGGAGCCCTTAGAGCTCATCCAGAGGTCCAGGCAGCAGCAGGCCCGCAACCCGCCAAGGTGCCGCAGCAGCCAGCTGGCTAGTCTTCCTTTTTTTTTTTTTTAACAAGGCAAGGGTAGCAACACTGCTTCCACTCTTGATGCAAAGAGCAGTCCAGCTGGCCATTCTTCACTTACCCACTTTCGTTCATGCAGCCGATGTCCTCTAAAGCAGTGTTTCTCAAACTGTGGGTTCGGACCCACTTGGTGGGTCACAACTTAATTTCTGGTGGGTCCCATGAGAGATCAGATAAGTAATTGCCGTAAGCCCTGAGGCTATTCAAAATCAGATAGCTACTAATTGCCCTTCAAAGAGCTGAGATCCTGCAGTTTGCAGGATAGCTGCTAATTACCCTGCAAACAACTGAGCTCTTTACCTGTAAATAAATACATGTATTTATTTCTAGATCACTTTTTTTAAGTCTCGTAAAGCTAGGTGGGTCCCGATAGAGTGTCATTTTAAAAAGTGGGTCCCAGTGCTAAAATGTTTGAGAACCACTGCTCTAAAGAAAAAGCAAATAACTTTTGCTTTCTCTTTACAAAGGGCACAGACAGAGGTGAGAAAGTGGCAGGAAAGCAAAGAACAGGCAGCTGGGCTGCTCTTTGCAGCGAAGGCAGAAGCGGCGCTGCCACCCCTGACTCCGCCTTGTGCAGGTCCATGCCCTCTGTCTTCCTGCCCACTTGCCTGATGGGCCTTCTCCTCAGGGCGGTGGTGGCTCCTCCAAAGCTGGAAGCCGATGAGTCTCGTCCGGCGCCACTGAGTTCAAGACTGAGGCACCTCACACTAACTTGCCTTTCCCACTTCCTTTAATTCTGAAATCCACTGCATTACTCTTGTTCATGTGATTTTTTTCAACACTTAAGACAGAACGGGTGTCTTTTTAAAAGCTTTTGTCAAGTTTAGCATCACATGTGCATCAATTTTTTCTCAAGTAATACAGTTAATGCAGTATACAGAGTTGTCCTTATTGCAAAGTGCCCCCTAGATTCAAGTTCTGTATTCTATGAATCTGCATCTGTGCCTCAGAATCTTTTAATTGTGTTTTTGAAGGGGCCAAGGATTTATTTAATCTTAAACATACTTGCCAGTAGTAAACCACCCTGAGCTCATTGGATCTTGCTTCTGCATAATCACATTTAAGATCAGAATTTGGAATCTGCTGACACCATATCACCTACCTAGTACAGTTTAAAGCGATTAAAATTAATAAAAATGAGAATTTGGAATAAAAACACATTCTGCCTTTTTCAATTTTCTCAAATCACGAAATTGCGAAAAAAATAAAACCATTTTCAAACACCTCTAGCCATGGCCATTGAGCAGTCAGAGAAAAGGAAGGGCTAGTCATGAATTCTTTTCCTCTATACAACTAGTGTGGTGGTGGTGGTGGTTTTCTTGGAATACTAGTGCAGCTAAACAAAATTTCACAGAACGCCACGTGTATGATGATTTGAAATGATTCTGAACCATACTGTGGGAGAGGAAGCGTTGTGTACTTTTTTTGAGATACATTGAAGTAACTACAAGTATTCATAATACTTCAGCAATCGCATCCACATGTGGTTACCATAACTGAAAAAGAAAAGTATACAGTCAGACCTCTTTATCCACGGTTTTTCCACCCACAGATTCGACTCAACACAGGTGGTATAACTGTGGAAGAGGGAGTCCTCTTTACCTCTTTTTTCAGCATTGTCAGGGGCCTACCAGCTGCTTCCTGCCTCCTGCGCGTGTCCAAACCTCTGAAAAAAGGAAAAAATGCAACCAGGAATCTATCGGGGGGGGGGGGGGCTGCCAGCTGCTTCCTGGCATGTTTAAACTGCTGGAAAAAGGAAAAAATGCAACTGGGAGTCTCTGGCACCATCTACTAGTAGCGTTTTTTCTTTTTTTCCAGTCAGTTTACACAAACTCAGGAGAAGGGAAGCAACGAAGACGCTAGAAAAAAGGTTATGTGGCACCGCTCCCCACCCCGGGTTTCCTATGTTTTTGTATCCACTGGGGTACCGGGAACAGAACCCCAGTGGATACGGAGTTGTAAGGGGTTGTAAGGATACTGCAGTTGTAAGGGGGTTACTTATGGAAGCCAGTGACGTCTTGCTCTTTGACTTTCTGCCAAAGCAGCCATTGTTGAGCTCTGTTAAATGTTGCTTTTATAATTCTGGAAGTTGCTACTATTATTATTACATTATACTTTTGCAGTTCAAGTACCAGTAGTTCCTTTCAGTCTGGGAATAGTTTTTAATGTTTCACAAACCAAGGCATGATTGTACAACCAAGTCTTTGCAATTGTGCTTTAGAATAAAGCCAAAATTCATTTGAAATATTAGTGCCCTACTCTGCAGCCAATAAGGCTTCCAGAGCAGTTTACAAAAATAAAAAATAAAAAAAATCTATCAATTGGAAAATCATGACATTAGTAAACTTTTTGGGATGTTCGTTCAATATATTTTACCCCGCCTTTCCCCCACTAACATAGACGCCAGGGTGGCTTACATAATATCAAGAATACATCATAATGCTTCACTGGCTTCTTGTTTTTCTTCTCCTTTTGGTGGAGGTATTGGTGGCTCCAATAGCTGCTGTAAGGGGGGAAGGGCCCAGACAATTTGAACATTACTTGTGTACAATGGCTACTATTGTGTACAATGGTCACTGAGTCTATTGCTCCACCTCAAGAGGCTCTGCACCATGGAATTTGGAGTGAAGGGAAATCCTGAGCAGATGGGAAACAGAAGCAGACAAAGCAGCTCTAAACCATGATTTGCCTGTCGTGCACCTGGCAGCTCACACATGGAATATGTTTCCAACTATGATTAGCACTAACCATGATTTTGCCTTGAGTCTGAAGGAACCTAGCCATTGTATACGTATTTGGATACTATTTAGGGGAAATACATTTTTCAGCATAAAAACTTGCACTTTTGAAACTCTTATTTCTCAGTTGTAAGAAATTTGAGGTAATAAGGCAAGAACCCTAGGCTAACATGGTTTTTCTCAGTTTAGCCCATTTCCTTTGAAGGCACCTTGCTATTCAGTTTCTGCCGCAGATGATTATCTGCTGTAAGTGATGTGTCCAATCTTGATCGGTGGGGGGTGCACCACCACATTTTCTAGTGCTATTGGTACTGAGATATTTTGAAAAAATGGTGGTAGCTGCAGCAGTTTAAAAAAAATAGCTGATAACGAGTTTAGTCATCTGTTGTTCAAGTCAATTGTAGTGTGAATCTGAATCTCTACAGAGTTCACGGTCAGGGTACAATGGGAAAATGTGATTACCAATAAAGTATACTTATGCAAGAACTCTTTTCATCTGTTCGGATAGAAAGATATTCTCTCCCAACACATTTTCTATATAGCTGTTAGTAAAAGGGTGTATATTTAACTCGGATCATTTGTTTATATACCCCACCTTGTCTTAAAAAAAGCTTAGTGTTTTGAGCAGTCCTCGGAGTACTGTGGCTCACAGTTTGACACTTTATGATAAAAATCTCTGTACCTCATTATGTCTTGAGCTCCATGGTCCCTGAGAATAGTCCTATAGAGAGAATGCACTATACTATCTAAATGAGCCATGACAGGCCTGGGAGCAAGTCCAACTGCTGAAAAATGCACCAGGTGGTGTTAAAGGGGTTTGTTCCACTCAGTAATTACTCAGGCTGTTAATGTTGTAGGGAGGAGTTGGGCAAGGAGGTTCTCTCAGCTGTTTACTTCCCTACACTATACTCGTGTTGCCATGCTATTTCAGAGGAGAGTTGCTCTTCCCATCCACTCCTGCCCTCTTTCTGGCTACGTTTTCTATAGGGGTTGTATGTGAACAGAGGGACGGTGCTGCAAGACGAGGTGATTCTTGTTTTAAGGCGATACTGGAAAAAGCTGGCACACCAATTCCAGTTTCAGGTTGAGAATAAGACCCCTCTTATAATGTTTTAATCAAGTTAAAAACTATAAATATTTAAAGTGGGATGGAAGGAAACATTTTAACCAGAACAGATGTCTGCATTCCAGCCAGGTTTACACAACTTCAGGGTCATTTTTCCTCATATTATTAGATTATAAAATGCTTATAGAAATGTACTTGAAAAATCCCATCTGCTTGAAAGCATTTATTTTAGCATGTAAAGTGCTGGGATACCATGTTTGGTACTGTCACTGGAGGTCTGAAGAGGGCACTCTGGGTGGGCACGTGTATCTTTTTTTTAATATACCAACCTTTGTGTGAAAAGCAGTGTTTAGGACAAGTGCAATTTGTGAGAGAGAAACTGCATTTGCATATACAGAATCTGCTGATTCTGGACCCATACAAAGGAGTATATCAAAGAGGAAGAAGTGCATGGCTTGATTCTAGTCCAACAAATCATGGTTGGTTTAACCAGGATTGTGATGTCTGCTTTTTTGACCTTGAGACTTCCTGCTATGTGTTTGTATATACAGTCAATTCTCGTTAACCGTCGTCTGCAATGCCGTGGATTTGCTTATCCGCATCAATAAAAGTGTAACCTATGTTGCCATATACGTGGTCTCTTCGCGCCAATTCACAGACGTGCACAATAGCCAAAAAAGAGGCCTATCATGCAGTTCTCAAAGCATCTGTTGTTCTTGCGGCTTAACAAGTCTCCACGTGTTCTCAGTGCTTCTTGCTGGTTTAACAAGTTGCAGTTAAGTGCTAACTGAACACATAGTAATGGCATGATCTTAGCTCAGCGAGTTTATATGCAGATTTAGGTTAATAGGACAGAGAGATGAAAGGTCTTAAAATGAAATCAAAACTAGGTTTTTATTATTACAGTATTTGAAAAACTTTTTACAAAATGTGTTTGTAATTTTAACTTAAGTTCATATAATGTATAGTGAAGAAGGTCTGTAGGAACCTAACCCCATTTTTCCTATAGGATCAAAGATTCAGTAACCATTGTTTCCATAACCCTGGGGTTTTCCAGGAACCTAACCCCAGTGGTTCATGAGAATTGACTGTATTCTAAAGTAATTGTTGAGGTGTGAATGAATGTCTTCAGTGCAGTTGCCACCTACAAGTTTTGTTCAATGTAAAGATCAGCAACTTATCTTCACAAAAGTCATAGTAATTATTATCATTCCTTGAGTTGAGTTAGATATTATTAATGATGATCTTGAAGACTGCAAAAAGAAGACTTAACTACTGGCATGTTCACTTGAACTGCAAACAAAGCATACCATTTTGAGGGTCTTGGCCATGAAAAATGTAGTGCTGGGTTAGTCTATAATTTCTTACCCTTTATGTCAAATGAGGCATGAAACAAACGGACAAAACTTGTAATGTAAGGAATACTATGTAACTCTTAACCTATGAGTTCCCAATAAAGGCAGCAGATTACATGATGGGATTAATTGGAATTGCCATCCAAATACAATCAATTAAGCCTGTCATGGACTACGAAATGTCAATTATGTAATTGTCAGAGTGGCATCAGAGAGGACTCGATCGCATTGCAGTCTGAAATAATTATTTACTTTATTATTTATTTTTCACATTTTTATACCGCCCTTCCTCCAAGGAGCTCAGAGTGGTGTACATATTTCCTCCCCTCCTTTTGTCCTCACAACAACCCTGTGAGGTAGGTGGGGCTGAGAGATAGTGACTGGCCCAAGGTCACCTAGGAAGCATCGTGGCTGAGCGGGGATTTGAACCTGGATCTAATAATAAGATTCTCAGGTGAACCCTCACTTCGAAACAAA
The DNA here is from genome assembly GCA_026170595.1 of Plestiodon gilberti rubricaudatus. Classification (NCBI taxonomy): domain Eukaryota; kingdom Metazoa; phylum Chordata; class Lepidosauria; order Squamata; family Scincidae; genus Plestiodon; species Plestiodon gilberti. The sequence goes on from JANXHW010000005.1 coordinate 118,173,722, forward strand.
AAGGCCAAGCAGCACTTAATGCAGAGCTAGAGGTCATCTGTTGACCAGTTACAGATTGTTTGATGTAGAGCTACAGAATATATTTGGTTTGCACTTGACCCAAAATAAAGGCGTTTGTAGCCTTTAGATACTGTTAATCCAGTAGCTCTGCATTTATGGCACTAAGCGCTTCAATTAACTTCATTCCAAGCCTTCACTTCTGTGGTCTTCATTACTGTAGCTTTTAGAGCTCCTTTACAGCATGGAACAAATTAGTAATATTTCCTCAGTGTGCTATTAAATTCCTTCAAATTCAAAGGGTGGTAATTTAACAAAAAATGGTATTTTAAAGGAAGGATTGGTAAAATCTGTAGGAGAAACCTGTTTCCTGATCTCCTTTTCTAACCTGTCAATTGAGTTCTTTGGAAAAAGTCATGCTGGAATTATTTTGACTAGTTCCAACTTTGTTCCCAGGATTCATTGTTTCCTCATTTTTCTTGGACTCTGTGTAATGACCATATCCTGGCCAGCCTCACAAGGCATCTAAAGGTCTGAAACCCCAGGCCATAAGTATGTCTGTTGTGGATAGGAATGCTGCAAGATATGGGCTAGGCCAGGGGTGTCAAACATAAGGCACGTGGGCTGGATTCAGCCCACTGAAGCTCTTTATCCAGTCCATATAATGATTGGGCTCTCCCAGCGCTGCCCTTTCAGTAGAGCCACTTCTGCCGAGGTGTCACATTGCAGAGCACCTCTGAGCTGCGAAGTGACACCTTGGCTGAAAGGGTGGTCTGCATGATAATTGGACTCTCCCACATCTTGAAAATATTATTATTATTATTATTATTATTGTGCACATAAAATGAAAAGTGGTATATAAATACTGTTAATAATAATATACACTGCTCAAAAAAATAAAGGGAACACTGAAACAAAAAAATGGAAGTCCAAGTCAATCACACTACTGTGAAATCAAACTGTCCACTTAGGTAGCAACACTGACAATCATTTCACAAGCTGTTGTGCACATGGAATGGACAACAGGTGGAAAGCATAGGCAGTTAGCAAGACATCCCCAATAAAGGAGTGGATCTGCAGTTGGTGACCACAGACCACTTCTCAGTTCCTATGCTTTCTGGCTGATGGTTTGGTCACTTTTGAATGCTGGCGGTGCTTCCACTCTAGTGGTAGCATGAGACGGAGTCTACAACCCACACAAGTGGCTCAGGTAGTGCAGCTCATCCAGGATGGCACATCAATGCGAGCTGTGGCAAGAATGTTTGCTGTGTCTGTCAGCGTAGTGTCCAGAGCATGGAGGTGCTACCAGGAGACAGGTCAGTACATCAGGAGACGTGGAGGAGGCCGTAGGAGGGCAACAACCCAGCATCAGGACCGCTACCTCCGCCATTGTGCAAGGAAGGAGGAGCACTGTCAGAGCCCTGCAAAATGACCTCCAGCGGGCCACAAATGTGCGTGTCTGCTCAAACAGTCAGAAACAGACTCCATGAGGGTGGTATGAGGGCCCGACGTCCACAGGTGGGGGTTGTGCTTACAGCCCAACACCGTGCAGGACGTTTGGCATTTGCCAGAGAGCACCAAAATTGGCAACTTCGCCACTGGCGCCCTGTGCTCTTCACAGATGAAAGCAGGTTCACACTGAGCACATGTGACAGATGTGACAGGGTCTGGAGACGCCATTCTGCTTCCTGCAACATCCTCCAGCATGGCCGGTTTGGCAGTGGGTCAGTAATGGTGTGGGGTGGCATTTCTTTAGTGGGCCACACAGCCCTCCATGTGCTCGCCAGAGGTAGCCTGACTGCCATTAGGTACCGAGATGAGATCCTCAGACCCCTTGTGAGACCATATGCTGGTGCGGTTGGCCCTGGGTTCCTCCTAATGCAAGACAATGCTAGACCTCATGTGGCTGGAGTGTGTCAGCAGTTCCTGCAAGACGAAGGCATTGATGCTATGGACTGGCCCGCCCGTTCCCCAGACCTGAATCCAGTTGAGCACATCTGGGACATCATGTCTCGCTCCATCCACCAATGCCACGTTGCACCACAGACTGTCCAGGAGTTGGGGGATGCTTTAGTCCAGGTGTGGGAGGAGATCCCTCAGGAGACCATCCGCCACCTCATCAGGAGCATGCCCAGGCGTTGTAGGGAGGTCATACAGGCACGTGGAGGCCACACACACTACTGAGCCTCATTTTGACTTGTTTTAAGGACATTACATCAATGTTGGATCAACCTGTAGTGTTTTTTCCACTTTAATTTTGAGTGTAACTCCAAATCCAGACCTCCACGGGTTGCTACATTTGATTTCCATTGCTAATTTTTGTGTGATTTTGTTGTCAGCACATTCAACTATGTAATGAACGAAGTAATTAATACGAATATTTAATTCATTCAGATCTAGGATGTCTTATTTCAGTGTTCCCTTCATTTTTTGAGCAGTTTTTGAACAGTATTAAATACTGTTGTTAATAATAATAATAATAATAAAGATTTGTATATTTTTCTCTTCTGTCATTTGCAGTTAATGAGTGCCTACATGAGGAAAAAGTGCTTATTTCTGGCCATCATCTACTTAATGATGCCACTTCCTATTTATTATTGTCACTTCCGGCCCTCAACGGGCACCATGAATGCTATTCAGCCCACTGTTTAAAAAGCGTTTGATACCCCTGGACTAGGCAGTATAACTTTGACTAGACCTCTTTCCCAGCTGGGGGAGGGGCACAGACTCCTTTTTTCCTGTCCAGACTGCTGGGGATCTCTGCTACTTGCCTTGAAGGGGATACCTCAATTGCAAGTTGTATTGGGGTACCCAAGACCACAAGGTTTTGCATTCATACCTGAATCTACACACGATTTATGCACATCACCCGGTATTATATTCCTAGCAGATGAGATAGGGTTGAACCCACTGTGAGACCATGCCCATCTGGACAAAAGTACCCTGGATTGTATCCAAAGAATGTGAATCCTTACCAAGCACAATTGAAATAGATAGGACAAGTTATGACTAAACTGTCCTATCGATGTCAATACCGTTAAATCAAGATTTACTTTCTTCAAATAAAACCTGCTGGGAAATGTTTCTGAATGTTGCCATTTTTATTTTAGATTTGTTTCAATTTATTATTTTTTTGCATAAAGACTTCTTGTTTATCATCTGTAGACATTTGCTGCAACAGACTAACATCCCTCTGGAAGATAGAAACACAATACTTGGGTCTATAGCAGACATTAAGAGATGGGCAAGCAACATAAACATGTTGACAACTCTTATATGCTATGTAAGAGTAGGTGAAGAGTTATTCCTCCTTTTTGAAAAAAAAAACATACAGTAATATCCACACTATGCACACAACACATAAGAACCTTGTGGTGCAAGTTAGGAGATAAAAGAACAGCTTACTTAGCACCTCTGCAAACAGCATGACACACAGCACCATCCTAGCGCTGGGGTTGCCAGTGGACCGGGCGGTCCGCCGGCCGAAGACGTCGCAAACATGCTGTAAGGCACATTTGCGATAACTTGAGAGCAGGCAAGGCTGGCGCAAGGCCAGCATCCCCTGCTCAGCTGCCGGAGTGCCAAAAGGACCACCATCGGACCCAGGTAAGAATCCAGCCTGTGGGGGGGGGGTCTGGTGGTAGCGGGAGGGCGGCCATAGGCCCAGCCGGTCAGGGAGGAGATGGGATGGCTTCAGCCAAATTCTATCCCCTGCCGATCGGCTGAGCCGTTACACAGCCTCCTCCAACTTCCACCAGTGATTTCACTAGCGGAATTCCGAGGAAGCCGATCGGCCCCTTCCCTGGTTACAAGCGTCCCCTTCCCTGAGTAGGCTTATTGCCACGTGGGTACCTGGATTGGGCTGTAGGATTGGACTGTAAGCAGAGAATTGAACCTGCACCCAAGGATGTCACTAGCATGAGGTGGAGAGGGCGGGATGCCCCTGGATGACGCGCACAGGTGACGCATGCACCTCCCCTGCGCGCGTCGCCCGGGAGACTTCGAGGCCGGGAGAAGGCCTCGGACCGTCCTCCTGGGCCTGCGCTCCTGGGCCTTCTGAGGAAGGCCCCCACTGCGCGAATGTTATTTATAATGTTTTTTGCGCATGCGTGAAAAACGTTATAAATATTTGCGCAGTGGGCCTTCCTCAGAAGGCCCAGGACAGCCGGCCGGGGAGGACGTCCCCGAGCCAGCTGCGACGATTAAGGGGGCGCCCGGGCCGCACTGAAGATTTATAAAAGTGGGTTGTCTGGGGGGTCGCTAGGGTGATGCGCGCCTTGGGGCAGTGCGCGCCCTAGTGACGCCACTGCTGTCAGTTTACTGTCTCTTTATTTCACTAGACTATTGTGTCTTAAAGATTATATATTTTAAGGTCTTAACCAACCAGTGAGCATGCCCACTAGTAATGATTTATTTCCTCTGTTATCACAACTTTTATTCAATTTGTTAATTATCAAAAAAGCTAAAGCCTTTATGTCTTGCCCACCTGTTCAGTAAGGTAGAGAGAAAAAGAGTTGATTCCTGGTGCCTGATCTTCATTCTGATGGCATGTGAGAATACAAGTTTTTTCCTGCTCAGGAAAAAAAAATGCTCTAGGATGAAGTGACTCACTGTTCCATGTAGCTCATTTTGGTTTTGCTTTGAAGCTCACAAGGGTGTATTGTCACTAAGCTTTTATTTTAGCCACTTGTTCAATTATAGCTTTCTCTTTTGAAGAAGGGGGGGGGGAATAATGCAAAACTAGGGTGGCATTCCAGTTAATTCACAGATTGTTCATATAAATGGATACTGAACTGCAAGGTAACTACAGAGCAAGCTAGTAGTTGAAAACAATTCAGATGAAACTTTTTGTCTGTAGACTACTCTCTCTAGATATTCATTAGCAACATGTAGTTCCTGATTTTCTACGTATGCTATTTATGTGCACTGTTGAAAAAAAGATTCCAGTGAATATCATGTTTATCCGTTGTTTTAGTGGAATTAGTATAGATGCCTGCACGAGCACTATGATGCTTCTGCTTCTGAAATGGATGTCCAGTTGGAGTGGTACAACGAAAGTATCAGTAGCATCTATATCCAGAAAGAAAATGCAAAGGAAACTTGGGGGCAAATACTCTTAAATGTTTAGGAGTACTTTGGTTTCCACCCTTGTGACTTAATTTGATCATCAGAAATATTGAAAGGGACCTATTTACCCAGGGAAAGCAGAACAGTAACAGCTCTCTGGAATTTGTTTTCAGGCCTTGGTTACTACTGGGTGGACTTGGCAGGCTAGAGTTAGGTTGATGACTCTGTTAGTAGCAATATCACTACCCCCCCAAAAAACCAACACTGTGGTTGCCAGCTTGTTGGCAAGAGGCCTCTGTCTGTTCTTAATTTCCCTTTGCTTTATCCAGCCCTTGAATTTGAGACGTTTCCTTACTGCCCACTGGCTTCTTTACTGGACTCAGCTGAGCTCTTAACCTCATCCCGGGAGTGATAAAATAACTAGTTGTTTTGTAAGCATATACAAGAATTGTGTACACATACAAAAACCTATTTTGCAGAGTCAACTCCTATAACAATGAAGAATGGGTTATTTCTCTCACATAACCTTTAATAATGTCCTCAGCATCAGTATTCACCTGCTCTTCTCTTTATATTAGGGGATCTTTCTTGATACTTTACCTTCTAGACTTACTGCCTTTTTTGTGGTGAAAATCCCTGATTTATCCCTATTTTGGGGATTCTTCCAACCCCTCAAAGGCTTCTGTGATGTCTCATCCTCCTGAAAAGTTGCTGAGACATCCTGCTGCAGTAGCCATGATCCTGATACACTTTGAATTCAGTACCATTGCGGAAAGACCACAAGGTGTAGGGCAAACAAGATCAGTTTATGGATTGCTGATCTTTGTTATCTGGGTCCTATTAAGACAATACAGTTGGTTCTTTTTTCCGTGGGTTCAGAACCTACAGATTTGACTATTGCAAGTTCCGAACCCATGGAAGGAGGGCCTCAGAAGGCCTCCCGGAGGCTTCTGAAAGGCACTTTAGTTTTTAGGGATTCCCCCCCCCCCCGGCCGCAGGTTTGCCGCAGATTCACTGGAGATCCTGGAACGGATCCCCCATGGATAACGAGAACCAACTGTAGTTCCTAGCTAGCTCCCTGCTGGGTTTGGCATGCAGTAGTCGATGGGGTAGTAGTAGTCGCCACCTAATGCGAAGAGAGGACTCTGGAGAAGACTCTGATGCTGGGAAAGACTGAAGGCAAAAGGAGAAGGGGAAGGCAAAGGATGAGATGGTTAGACAGCATCACCGATGCAACGAACATGAAAATGAGCGAACTCAGGAAGATAGTGGAGGACAGGAAGGCCTGGCGGGATGTGGTTCATGGGATCACGAAGGGTCGGACACGACTTAACGACTGAACAACAACAGTCGATGGGCATCCAGGCCCACTTAAGGGGCAGACAGAGCACCCAAGTGTCATAAATCCTCCAGTTGACTGGAACCATGTCATGGTTTAAAGTGACGGACAAGGAGGCTGATATGTATTTCCCAGGTTATCCATAGAGAGCCTGTTTAGAAAAAGGGGGTCACCAGCTCAGCTTGCTGCATTTTGAATGTTAAGGGCCAGGCAGTGGCGTTCTTTGGGGGGGGGGTCCTGTGGCCTTGGGCCCGGCGCCATCTTCCCGGGGGCGCCTCTTCAGCCTCCTGGCCACCACCGGCCCCGCGCTCACCTCGGCGCGGCTGTTTAAAAGTCGCACCGAGGTGAGCGCGGGGCTGGCGGTGGCGGCGGCGAGGAGGCTGAAGAAGGTAGGGAGAGAGATGGGGGTGGGCGCTCAGGGGCCGGGAGCGCCATTGCTCTCCTTACCTCCTTCACCGCCGCCGCCAGCCCCGCGCTCACCTCGGCGTGAGTCGGCTCCTTTTAAAATTGGCTGTTCTGCACATGCGCAGAACGCTTAAGAGGCCAAGAGAGGGCCTCTTGGCCTCTTTTAAACAGCCGCGCCGAGGTGAGCGCGGGGCCGGCGGCGGCGGCGAGGAGGCTGAAGAAGGTAAAGAGAGTGATGGGGGTGGGGGCTGGGTGGGGGCGCCCTTCTGGGGGGTGGGGGTGCTCGGGCCCTTCTGGGGGCGCTCGGGCAACCCGTGCCCCGGGTGCCGGGAGGGCTAGCGACGCCTGGGGCCAGGATCCTGAAAGAGCATGGATGACTAGAATAAGGACAATATTCAGTTAGCCACATCAGAGAGTTTTTATTTTGCTGCTTGCATTTTAATTTCCTTGCCAACTACTCCTTTCTGTCAGTCCTGTTTGCTTTTTGATGCATGTCATGCTTTGATTCTTTACATCCCCCTATTGTTGTTGTTTAGTCTGCTCATAAACTTCTAGTATTTTTACTATTTTACCTGCCTGATCCAAGTTCACTCAGGAGGGGAGTGGATTTGTCACATCTACCAGATTGCTTACGTTTCACTATTGTTTGACTTCAAAGGGGAACCTCCCAAATTTAGAGGCCCTTTTCTTAATCTGGGAGAAGGGCTTTCTCAAGGTGTCCTCTTTCTATTTGAGCTTCCAAGTCTTGGGTACAGGCAGTGAGAAGATTATTAGTTCCTCAGTAAATCCCAGTCTGACCAGTAAGAAGAGTGAAGTGGAGGGCAAGGGAGAAAGGGTCATCATTAACTACTAGACACTGTTCCCATTTTGCCCTCTTCCTTCAAGCCTTTCCAGAATCTGGCTCTTATTAATGTCATTGAGTCAGTTATCCTGTTCTGTTCTTGGCTTGACTGTATAAGAAGGCACTTGAATAACTTTTTTGATGTTTTTTCTCCTTTTAGTGGTGGTATATATGCCTTGTTTCATTCACCTTCTGTTCTCTGTTAAGTGGCGGGTTTAGAGGGTTAAAGAGTGTCCATCTGTTCTAGATTTGCTGTTGCTTGAGGAGGCAGAAAAGCCAGGAATTAGTGAGTGGCTTAGGCTTTTCTCACCATTGGCAGCTGACAGAAATGCTGATGAGGTGATAATGAACTAAAAAGTCTGCCCCTTTGGCTGGGTGGAAAGAGAACCTAGACAGTGGGCAAGTCTCACTCTAAGTCTTGCCAAGATCCCCTCCCCCCCCCCTTTATAGACTATCTAAACTAAAAGTTAACAGGTATGCTTTCCTGGATGCATGTCAGAAATGTGACTTATCACCAGCAGGTACTTGAAGAAATATACGTACTGCGTTATATGCTATGTGGGTATCCATCTGCTGGAGTTACCAGACAGCCTAATCGGGCAGAGGCATTGAGGCATGTGAGCCCAACATGTATATAGTAATTGCTTATGAAAGACAGATGAAAAATGTTACTTAAAGTACCAGATATATTTTGCAGAGCATAGTATAGTGGGCCCTCAGTATCCGCAGTATATTTTGCAGAGCATAGTATAGTGGGCCCTCAGTATCCGCAGGGGTTCTGTTCCCGGAACCCCTGCGGATACCCAAAACCACATTAAATCAAATTCGCGGGAGGGGGGGCAGGGCAGCACCACAGTACCTTATTTTTCAGCTGCTCTGGACCCGCCGCCCACTTCTCAACTCCTGCATGCCTTCTTAGTCCAAACTCCTGCAAACAGTAAAAATAAACGATCAAACGCGATTTCCGGTTTATTCCATTTTATCTTCGTAACCCTGAGAAATACCAGTAGGTTAGATTGAGAAATAGGGATATGTCAAAGGCCACCCAGTGAGCTTCATGGTTGTAGTGATGAGGGGTTTGAATCTGGATTTTCCAAGCCCAGCACTCTAGCCATTGCATCATACACCTCCTGCAGAATGCCTCTGAATTCCAGGTGTTGAGGAGAGCTGTTGCTCTCATTCCCCGCTTGCAAGCTTTCCAGAAGCATCTGGGTGGCTACTGCTGGAAGCAGAGTGCTAAATTAGTTGGACCTTTGATGTAGTCTGGCGGGGTTGCTCTTATGTTCTTATCACTCCTCCTGTCAGTGCTCTTTTGTATTTCCCTCTCCAGATAATAGCCCGGGGTTGCTATGCAGCATAGAACTTTGAGCCTGAGTATTTTTTGTTCTTGCAATTTGTTGCGACTATGAAGTAATTAATTAGCCTCCACTTTATTGTGGCTCCAGAATATCTTCGCTTTGTTACTTGTGCCATTTTATTTTTTACAAAATCAGTACTGTATTTCCTTTCTGTTAATATCAAGATGTGCAGTATTTTTCCATGTATGCGTTGCTCTACAAATCTCTTTTCTCTTTCATTTGCATGTTTGCCAGTACCACTTTCATCAAACAGTATCATGATTGCTTGACTGCTTCCGCAAAAATTGTTATTGCTGTCCCTGTGACAATAAAGAGGGACAATAAAGACTCATAGGTGGCTGCTGGGGCATGATGCCCCAGATGGCAGAGGATAGACAAATAGTAATAACTGAGGATCATGGAGCTGTCATCTGAAGAAGGCAACTTTCATCTCCAAACAAAATGTTTGACAGAACTTGAGGATAGACCAAATAGAATTGTCTGTATTCTGCACACATTTTCCTCCCCTTTTCAGTGTAAGTCTGTGGGGCCTGACTTGGGAAAGTAAGGAAAACTACATATTTAAGAAGAAGAATTAAGGAAAAACAGATGACTCTTAATTAAAAGTATTTGTCAGCACTCCAAGAGTTTATTTCGAAGAATATTGCCAAGCTTTCAAAGCCCCTTCATATTTGCTTCCCCTGACATATTTCAAGGAAACCAAAGTGTGCTGTTTTTAAACTTGATTATAGGTTGGAGAATGCCAAGTAATTATCTGCCCAGAAATCGCTTTTCTTTTCTTTTTCTTTTTTTTTCTTCTAACTATGTGTGAGAGGAAAGTTTGGTCAGAGTTGCCAGTGTAATTAGCCATTTCAGTCTGGCCAAGTTTCTATTCAAGAAACATTAGTTATCTTAAGTTGATTGCCCGTAGTAGGTACAGCATTGATTGTGAGGGCATGCTTTGTTTCCTATGTATGTATGTTGGTGTGTATATAATCTTATGATTTCAGGCGGTCTTCGACACGTTTCTTAGTATCACACTTTATTGTGAATTGACCCAGATATACAGTTGCTTGCACAGAAAATGTTGTTTACTTGGATTTGTAACCTACATACTTCCCATAGAGTCTAAGGGAAGTAACAAGCTAAAATATCCAATAGACAGGCAAATTTTGATTGATTATAAATATTTCTATCTCACCTTTATGACTAAAAAAATCCTTAAGGCTGCATACTACAATAAAGCACAACAATTAAGCAACAGTTGACATGAAAATTTTAAAAAGGCAATGTTAAAAACTTGATGGAACAAAAGCATTTTTCTGTCTGTAAAAGGTTGCAGGGAGGTCCAACAGCTGAAATATCACAAAAAGGCAAAATAATCCTTTACATAGTTTCAGCCTACTAAAAGGGTACAGTACTTAATTTTTTTTGGGGGGGGGGGCTCACAGAACCTAGATTGAAACTTTAGAGTGACTTCTGGGGGAGGAATTCGAAAGCTGGGCAGCAGTGCAGGTTTCCTTCCCATTATTACTTAACATCTGGAGGTCATTGCCAAGGAGCCATTCTTGGCAAATCATTTGGAGCTGTTCAGACATTATTTTGCCCCCAGGATTCGACACTGGGTTGGGGGGAGATCAGGAACAGGCCTGCTCTCTATTCATGTTACAGGGTCTTTGCCAGGCAATTATAACCAACCTGCCTAACTTCTGTCTTGTTCCTTATTGGCAGGTTTTTGCTTTTATGTTCTTGTATCTAATGGTATGTTCTGTACCATGCTTTTCTGGTGACATTCCTTTCTTTGAATGTGTGGAGGGTCCTGTTTTGTCCCTCATTTGTTCCTGTTTGTTTTTTGCACATTTGCAGTACAGAGCATCTCTTTGAAATACTATTTAATCAATTCTGTTTGTCACTAACAGACTGTTTATTATCCCACCAATCTACTTGAGGCAGTGGGAAATAGAAATGTTATGTCAATTGGAGTACTGCCAAAGACTTCCAACAGAGAGTCGGACTCTATTGAAGTAAGCTCTCTGATTATGTACTGTATATCCAGTGTCCTGTCTCAGTGAAAATACTATTTAAATATTCAAAATGCAATAAATAAGACATGGAAGTGAGAAGACCAAGTTACTGATGCGCTTCCAGAGTTGTCTCTTCTTAAACTCTGTCATCATTCTGTCCAGTGCTAGATTGGACTGTTTGTTTGCAGGCAATGTCAGAGAAAGGGGTATTTCTTTCATTACTCTTTCCAAATCCAACACATACCATAGTAATGTTTAACAAGATCTGATTGATGCTGTTTATGCAAATTAAATGGACACTGTATAGCGGCTCTGAAACATTTAGAATTAAGGGTATGCTATTTAGTATTCCATTCAAGAACATTCTCACCAAGAGCTACGTGAATATCCTTTCATATGTCTGTTCACGTATTGCATATAGAAAACAGCAAATAGCCATTAACATTTAATTATCACAATTACATCTGTTCTCCAAGTCGCTCAGGATGACATGCTTTGGATTATGTCATTTTATCCTCCCACCAACCCTATGAGGTAGTTTAGGCTGAGAGTGATGTGCTCAAGACTACTCAGTAGGCTGAATAAGAATTTAAACTTAACTTAGATACGTTCTTAGATTCTCTCAACGTGTCCAGATTTTAGAGTTCAAAACAATCATTCTGCTGGGAAAACTCCATCGTAAAATACACTTTATTATTAAAATTTTGGTGGTAAAACTTCGCTCCCAACGTTGAAAGCATCCTCAGAAGTCTTCAGCTACATCCTTCAACCAGCTATAAAAGCCTTCTCCCAAATGTTTGCATTACAGTTAATTCTCTCACAACTGATCTTCATTACCAATTTCCAGGCTCTTGCCTGCAACTCCCTGGTTCGTGGGTAAATTCAACAGTTCCACTCAAAACTTACAAATTGCAATTTTTACCATCAAAATTTTAATAATAAAGTGTATTTTACGACGGAGTTTTCCCGGCAGAATGATTGTTTTGAACTATAAACTTAACTTTCTCACATTGAAGTTCAACAAACTAGCCACTATACCACATTGGCTCTAGTAATGCTCTGGATATCTGACTGCACAAATGTGATGAGAATTATATCAATTTAGATATTTCCCTTCTACTGCTCTATTACTCTTGTCGGTAATTCTTATAAAGCCTTCTGAGGAAAGAATATAGTTCCATTTTTTAAAACAAAAATACAAAATGTCATATTGTAAACAATGGACAACTCAGATTTTACATCTGAGTGATGCTATAATAATAAATAAATCCATGAGGCTTCTGCAGCCTTCCCGACCCACTTCTGGGCCGCGCAGAGGCTCTTCCCCCCCCCTCCCAGCCTTGTTCCAGAATGCACTCATACCTCTGCATGACCTGGAAGTGAGTTGGGAAGGCTGCAGAAGCGCCGTGCAGACTTGAAAACGCAGCGGTTTGATTTCTTAAAGGTAAACACGGGGCTTTGGGGGCTTTTTATAGTTTTTTATTTGAGGACCCCGCTATCCACAGATTTTTGCTATCCGTGGGGGGGGGGGTGTATCCAGAATGGACATACCCCCACACCCCTGTGGATAGTGAGGTCCAACTGTATTTACTTTTGGTTTTGGGAACAAAACTATGCTGAGAGATTCTGAAGAGCTTTATAATGAACCACACGAATGGATGTGTTGAAGTGAACTCCAACTCTCAAAAATGATTTGTTTGCTTTATTTTCAATTATGTTCCAGCTTTTTTTGGTTAAATAAAAAACTCGAAGCAGCTAACAATGATCAAGTAAAATGATAAAAAAAAAATAGCAGCAACAGGGTGACACTATAGCAACAGTCAACAGATCAATATAATCACAGTTAAAATATTTTAACTGCGACAGCGATAGTGGATCTATATACCAGTGAGCACAGCTTTCCCTGACACCCCTACCTCCTCAGTCACCTTGTCTGGAGTATTGTCAGGCCAACATTTGGGGGGTTGTGTTACTGATGGGCCCAAGACTTCCCACCCTTCCCCCACAAACACCCCTAGCTGAGTCAGCCTGAGTTCTTTTTTTTTTTTAAAGCACAGCACAGAAAATGCTTCCCTGATAGTACACTCAACAGCTGCAGCAGAAGCTTGTCATAAAAGGGGTGTGTGGGGAACAATGCTATGAAACAGGTTGGAGAAGAGTGGAAACTCAACCATCCAAGTCCTGTCAAGAAGGCCAAAGGGAAGAGAAGGGCCAGGGTCCGACTCATCAGGCCATCGCCACATCCACTTCCAGGCAGTTGTTCAGTCTCTCGCTTCCAAATTACCCCCTCCCCCCGGGCTCTCTGAAGCGTGCAGTCAGTTCATAGCAGGAGCCCCAGCAACAGGTTGTGTTCAAAATCACGCACCCAGTGCCGTTCCACTGCTGCTGCATCCCATAATATTTAGCAGCAGGACCGCCCTAACAACCAGGACTTCCTTTAGAGTCTTTGGAGTAGCATTGGAGGCCACTAGGCCTTGCAGAGCTTGTCAGCTACCCCAAGTGCCACGTGGGCTGGATCCAGAGTTTCCGAGGTTGGTTCTGGCATGCAGGCCTTATGTCTACCTAGCCCTCCCAGTTTGGTATTGTCTGCAAATTTGATGAGCATTTCCTCTACTCCATCCAAATCACTGAGATATTGAATAATACCAGGCCCAAGACAGAGCACTGAGGCACCTCATTACTTCCCTCCGTGTGGACGAGGAGCTGTTGACAAGCAGAGAATAACTAAATCAGAGCTAAAATCACTGAGCTGTATTACTGCTGGATCATGTTGTTGAACTAGTTGGGAGAAATATTGCTATTATTAAATATTGACTTAGAAATAAATCCGGAACCACCAAAAGTACGCCCTCTCCTCCTTTGTGACAACTCTTCAGATACTTAAAGATGGCTATCATATCTCCCTTTACTTTTTTTCCCCCAGGCTAAACATACCAAGCTCTTTTAACCATATCTCATAGGTCTTGGTTTCCAGACCCCTCAGTATTCTGATTGCCCTTCTCTGAACCTGCTCTGGCTTATCCAGTTATTAGCTCAGGATACCTAGGCCCAAATCAAATGTTCAAAAACCCACATGGAAAACAGCATTTCAGTTTAAGTGCATGTTTGGTTGCAAATCCCACGTGGTTTTAATTATCCATGAAATATCCATGGGATTTTTTGCCACAGGATATCAAAGTACCTCTTTCAGACTTTTTCACTTATTAGTCCATAGGTTATAATTTTTGAATGTTTTTTTTAATGTTTGGTAGCAAACCAAGGTGGCTTTTGATATCCATGAGTGTCCTCCAGGGGAGCCCTTCCTTCCCACAGCTCCTCCTGTCCGTGTTTTTAGCTTTGAGGGGCAGCTGTTTCCTCCCCCTTGCTTGTGGCAAGTAGGAGAGAAAGGTACAAAAGTGGAGATCATTTGAGCTGTACCTGTGAGAATCTTGACATTTCATTGGCTCACAATGGAGGGATTTGATATTCCCACTGCCCAAGCTACTCCTCTCAGCAGCAGATGGCTTCCTTGCCATCCAAGGAATCTTGTGGAGTGAGGAGAAGTTGAGAGCATTGATATTTGGCAGGAAGAGGCAGTCCAGGCAGCTCTTCCTTTTTGGAGCAGTTCTACTACATTTTGGAGAAGCTGAAGAACATGATCTACCACAGGGACTTGAACATATGCAGGAGCAAAGCCAAGGAGCTGAAGAGAAACTATAAACTGGGCAAGGAGGGTTATAGTCTTTTTGGGTACTCCAGGACATTCTTGACCAATTCCTCTGTGTGGATCATGGAGTAGCTGTATCTAGCACAAGTGATCCAGCAGAGGAGGTACACTTCCATGCCAAGAGACGCGGGAAGAAGCAGGCAGCAAAAAAGAAGTGGTCCCCAACCTGGTTCCCATCAACCCAGAGGAGTCTTCCTATCCACAGCCAGGACCTTCAGCCTCAGGAGTTTCTGTTTTAGATAAATGAGTAAATAAGCCCAGAATTCAGGGCAACAGGTAATGGGACTTGAAGACAGTTTTAGGAAGGGAAAGGAACCGGGGGTGCTTCCAGTCAATGAAAAAAACAGTGCAGGAGGGAAAGAGAGAGCACAGCTTTTATATTTCTGCTGTTTCTGCTGCATCAAGAACAAACCTCAAAAGGGGTGGGGGAGCGATCTCCTAGCATGAGATCAGGCTTTCAAGTTGCAGTGAAGACTTCAGTGAGCATAATTCAGCTTAAGCAATGGTTTGGCAAGACTGATGCCACAGACTAGTTTCCAAGCAGGGGCCTCAGCATGAGGAAGCTTGTGACTGGTGTATACAGCAAGCTACAGAGTCACGGATGTTTGAATACAGTCTGATGGCTCTGGACAGCCTGTGTCCAACAAGAACACACTTTTTTTTTATTCTTTGACCAGTTATAGAGTTCATATCAAAGAGAAGGAGGGGTAGGGATTGGAATTCTCAAGTGACAACCTGACAGGAAACTTCTGAAAGGAATCTTTAAAGAGCAAGTAGACATGGTGATGTCTGTAGTTACATGCTGATCTTGTTTGTAGTCAGTGGTCAGGTAAGTTGTCTGGGCAAGGTTACTTTCTATGTTAGAGGCTGAATTAGGCTTTTACCTCTTGACAAAGGCCTAAGTACCTGTATGTGAATATGTGAAGTATGTGAAGTACCTAATACAAAGGCCTAAGTACCTGTATAGTTAGAGGTGTTGGCTAGTTGGAAAGTTCTATCAGGAAGGAATACCACAGTGACCTAGATATGCTAATTAGTTGGGGCAAGGATTTGTTCTGATTGCATTGCAATGGGATTTATGATTAATCCATTCTGATTGCTATTGTTCTAGATTGAACCTTTGGTTGTCTAGCCAGTCATATTTTCACATACAAAAAATGCAAAGAGTACAGGTGCAATTTCAAACTTTGCCTGGTTAGCCATTTCAAGGTACAAGTCCCTGTCTTGCTTGCTAGCCTTGCTTCTCCTGAATAGAAGCTTAAAGCTAAAATGCGGGCACTCATCTTGGGCAACAGCAACCTACAGTGAAAAAAACTCTTTCCTAGTTGGATGCCTGCTGTACCTCAGACAGCAAGGGCACCTGGAGCCAGACCTCAAATGATAACCATAGGATACAGGATGATGTGTATGGTAGATGACAAGGTTTCAAACTATTTAGATCTTTAAAGGTCATAACCAGCACCTTGAATTGAGCCCAGAAATGAATTGGTAACCAGTGTAATTCATACAGAATTGAGTGATGTGATCCCACTGAGCAATCCCAGTTAGGAACTGGCTGCCAAAATGTGTACCAGTTTGCAGGTGCTTTTTATGGGCAGCCCCATGTTGTAGAGCCATTACAGTAATACAACCTGCAGGTCACCAATAGCCTGAATAACTGCAGCTAGATTAGACCTTTTCAGGAAATGTCACAGCTCATAAAAAGCACTCATTGTCACCAAGGCCAACTAGATCTCCTGAAGAAGCTCTAGATCAGAGAGCTCCCCAGACTGCAAACTTGCTCTTTAAGGGGGAGTGCAACCCCATCAAGGACAAGCCAAACACCATCTCCCAGATCAGTGGAAAGTCCACCTCTATCTTGTCTGGATTGCATTTCAGCGTCTTCTTCCCACACAGTTGCCAAGCACTAGTTAATGGTCTCCACTGCCTCCTTAGGACCAGCTGAAAAAGAGAGAACTGAGTTGCATCAGAATACTGATTACGGTATTCTGAAGCTCCAAACGGTTTCACCCTGCAGTTTTGTGTAGTTAGCAGATAAAATGGAACTTTGCAGATTGTCCCCCCCCCCTCGGCCAAAGGCCAAGGGGTAAATTAAAAGTCTGCTGAGGAAAGAGCACTGCCAAAACGAATGGAAAAAAACAGAATTTCAACAGAAATCAGGCTTTCTGAAGGGAATTAATCAATTTCAATATAAATGTCAGGGGAAAAAATAGTTAAAAGAACCTCACCAATTAAAATTTAAAACACTGTTTAAACTGCTTTAATGCTTTTAGGTCTACCAACAAGTGAGCAGGTCATCTATATACAATGTCTTCCACATCCATCCCTGCTAGGTACGTCCAGAAGGATACCATGATTGATGGCATCAAGATCCCCGGGGAGGTCCACGAGAATCAAGAGGGCTGCATTCCCTCTGCCTGTCCCCTGATGAAAGCCATCCACCAGGGTGACCAAAGCAGTTTCACTTTCAAAACCTTGCCTGAACAGTTACAGGGTGTGCTTTTAAATACGCATCAACATGCGCACTTGGGAGGAACTTGTCTCATGTGCTGGGACTCTGTGTAGTGGCCAGTAGCATAGCACAGGGGTGGCCAACCTTTCAACATGAATGTTCCTGGACCTTTAATGGTTGTATAAGTGAGGGCCTTCCAGCAGGTGCAGCTGCTTTAGCAGCACCATCAGCAATTGTAGCTGCCAAGATTCTGCCTTCTACACAACTCTTAAGAATGCAGAGGCCCTAATGGAGGAAGGATGGCCACCCCTAATGGTTGCCATAGCACAATGGTTTGCTGGGAAATGAGGAGGGTGCAAAGGTGAAAGGCACAAATTGGACACAGTACTCCAGGTGAGGTCTGACAAACGTGGAGTAAAGTACAACCACTACTTCCTGAATGCTTTTGCTGTCTTCTATTGTGTTTGCTACTCCTCCCAGCTTGGTGTCATCTGCGAATTTAATGAGGCCTCTTTGTATCCCTTCATCCAAGTTATTGATGATGTTAAAGAGAACTGGGCCCAAGACAGAGCCCTGGAGCACTCCACTCAAAACTGTCCTCCAGGTTGATGCAAAGATAGAAAGGAGTTTTGGTTTGATGGCAAATCTGAGTCTACAACCAAGATTACCAATCTGTTTCCACTGGATGAGGTACAGTGCATTGCAGAAGTTGAAGGGTTCAGATGCCATGACAGGACAATCCTCCTGTTTCAAAGTAGGGTAATAAAAGGCGGGAAAGGGCTTTAAAGCAATCCAGGAACTAGGCTAGGCAGTAGCCTTAGGTAGCTCAAGGGAGGAAGGCAGGGCAAGAGAGTCAGAGGTGCTTTCCCAGAAGAAAGGGGCACATTGCAAGATGGCCCACAAAGCATGGCTGTCCTGCCCATGCTGTGACAGTGACCAGTTGTGCTTGGAGAGGGAGGGGGGAGGTTAGAAAATAAAAAGGAGTGACGGTCACCAGATCTGGATGCCTGCTTGGCACAGTGATCCTTGGGTTGCAGCTAGAGTGGGGATGGCTTACCAGGTTGAACAAGTGCAGCAGCAGCAGCACCACCAAGACAATTGGATAAGCAAGGGACAAAGGACAGCAGGGTCTAGAGACCCAGCTCTTTATAACTTTTCTCTCATTGGATTTTTTTTTTGTGGGATGAGTTCATCAAGGAACCTTTTTTTGTGACTTGATGGCTTACTCCTTGTCCTAAACGTTCTGTTTTCACCTTGCTGAGGACATAATAGGTAGGTCAGGAGGCCAGCTGCTTCGTTAGCCTGGCTCCTTGATTGAATTTGTAAACAACTTACTGGCTTCAAGTTGGAAAGGTCTTAGATTGAAGGTGGCTTTTTGTTAACAGGGTCGAATGTGCTGTGTGTAAGCAACGTGCAGCCGCCCATGGAATTATCCTAGAGTCAGGCAAGGCTTTTTCCAAGTCAGTCTGATATGGGGACATTTGTGTGTGATTACACTGACAATTATGTGTGTGGTTTCCTCATGGCCTGTGGGACCTGAGGCCTCTTGCCATCAGTCCTGCTTCTGAGTCACAGAACTAGCCTGGGTTGTGCTTTCTTGGCAGGCATCCAGTGCAACATACACATGGTTATGCACTCGTATGCTTCCCGCATCCAATAAGAAGAAATAAAAATGCTTGTCGGGCAGGAGAATGCAAGCTGAAATGGGTCAAGACTGAATTTCTGTCCCTTTCTTGTGCTAGTTCCCTCTGTTAGTCTTCCCATGAAGCCCTAATAATTCCAGATGACTTATTACATGCTCAGATGTTAGATGTACACTGGCTCGCTGTTCCAAAATGTCAATTATCTCACTTAGTTGTTTGAATAGTAACTGGCCAGTGTACGTTTGCTAGCACCAGAGGGAATTGAAACTGTTTCTCCACATTGTTAGACACACATAATTAGCATACAATTTGAGGATCAGATAAAGTTTCCAAAGTTGTGATTATGGATAAGAAAGGGAATTTAAACTGCAAAAACTTTCTCTTATTGTTGAATGAAAATGTGGTGGGAAAAATCTTCCCTCCGAGCTACAAGGAATTACCTCATTTAGTGAGTTGCGTGCTTTGGGAGCAGCAGGATCAGTAACTCTGCTTGGTACGTTTTGTTGATCTGCTCTTGGTTCCTGAACTGCTTTACGTTTCCCATGTCAGGGAACCCAGACATTATTTGTAGCAATTCCTTCCTGTTGCTTGCTTGGTTCTGCTAGAAAGGGCAGGAATTCTCTCTAAACTCTATAGAGTTTGTCTCTCTGGGGTGCTTTAACTAAATAAAAGCTCAGTGTCTACAGGCCATCGGTCTTATTCTGTCCTTCATTCACCACTCCCATCATCTGCCCACCCTCAAACTAATCAACCTAGCGCTGGGCGTTTTGAAATGTTTACTGAGAAAACAGTTCTGTTTTGACAGACAGCAATTACAGCACCTGGGTATAAGGCAGATTTTACAGCTCTTTTGGGGATCCCTTATGAATAGTCACCGTGAGGTTGGTTCAGATTTGTGCAAACATGCTTTGCAGCAGCAGAAATTGTACTTGGAACCTCATTCGGTTAACTGTGCATGCCAAATGGACTGAGAGACTTAGACATTCACACACCCCTTCTAGAAGAATTACTGTGTTCTCTGATAAGTTGTACCATTTTACAGCCCAATCGTGTCTAGCAGGACACAGTGGTGCAAATAAGGTGCCTGCCGCATCCTAAACAAGATTGGGCCTACCCCGGTGCAGCCGGAAGTCTCTTAGGGGTAAAGGGACGTTTACCCCGAGTAACACGCTAGTGGCCCCTTAAAAAGAATAACAATAATGCAAAAAAGAATACAAATAATGAATAGGCTATTCATCCCTCAGCCACAAGGTCAAGACTGCAATCCTATGCACCCTTAGTTAGGAGAGCGTGAACTTCAGAATAAAGCATGGAGGAATTCTTCCAACAGATCGATAAGTTATTTCAGAACCCCCAACTGAAAACCAGAGGGGGGAGGGACCCTACTTTGTCCCTACTCCACCCAGCTCTTCCCATCTTTGGAGACCACCCTTTGACTTTCCACTATCTCCTTTTGGGGGGCTGTTGCCTGGTGGCTCTGTGGTTCTGTTTACATCTGGATTTGTACCGCCTGAGACTATACACACTTACCCAGGAGTAAGCCCCATTGAACATAGTGGAATTTGCTTCTCAGTAAACATGCATAGGATTGCACCGTAAATACCTGCCTGTACATTTGTTTATATTTGTGACCTTCCCTGTTTCTTTCCTCCCTTCCTCCTTTTATCTCATTCACTGTCCAGGCTTCGTTTGGAAGATGCTTATCACAGGGACCTGCGTTTTTTGCTTATGGCAGTGGTTCCCAAACTGGGAGGCGTGGCTCCCAGGGGAGCCGCAGAAGCCAGTCAGGGGAGCCGTGGAGTGCCACGGAATCCTCCCAGAAAACAGTGCAATGCCAATTGGCAGGCATCCACATCATGTAATGGGGAGCCACGGCTAAGGGTCGCCAATGTCAAGGGAGCTGCAGGTCGAAAAAGTTTGGGAAACACTGGCTTATGGTGTTCTGTAAAGTGCCTTTTACACTGATGGCACATAGCAGCAGCAGCAGTAGCTGTTCTTCTTGTGATTATGGAAAGTGATGCTAGGATCTGGACCTGGAGGAAGGACTGCCTGGTCTATATGTTAAAGATTGAGGAGCACTAGCTTATTAACATCCTCCTTCCCCGCCCTGCCCCCTGCTTTAGTTGCATGGTAGCATCTAGCATGCTTCCCAGTACTTCTCTAATTATTACAAATTTAATTATTTTTTGTGTGCAGGAGGGTGGGGGTGGTGTGCATGTGATCCACAATGATTCCAGTTTTTGCCTCAGTGGTTCATGGGCTCCTAAAGGTTGGGAACCACTGATGGAGAGAGAACCTCATGTTACCTTTGATGTGTGATTTGTTAGATCTGAGAAGACTTTTGAGATGCAAATTATTTAATCCTGAATCAACAATCTGGTAATACCTTTTATTAGAACTAACCAAAATGACATGCAGTTGTGAGCAACAAGCTTTCAAGTTTTCCAAAACTTTTCATCGTGCTGGGTGGCAAAGAAAAAAAAAAGACAGGGAAGTCTGGCATGGTGTCAGAGGTCCAGAGTTTATGAGAGGCTTAGGGTAGAGTGTAGGTGAAGTTTTTATTTATTTTTATTTATTTTAAAATATTTCTATCTTGCCTTTCTTCCCTATCAAGACTACTCGCAATAAGATAAAGCAGTAAAACAACTACAGTGGGCCCTCGCTATCTGCGAGGGATCCATTCCAGATACACCCCGCGGATAGCGAGGATCCATGAATACTGGGGTCCGTCTTCAAAAACATGTTAAAAGTTTTTTTAAAGCTCCCAACCCCTGTTTCTACCTTTAAGTGGTCAAACCGCGCCGTTTTCAAACCAACGCAGGGCTTCTGCAAGCTTAATTACCCACTTCCGGGTTGTGCGAAAGTTTTTTTTTCTCCTCCCAGCCTTGCCCCAGGATGCATTCTAGGGCAAGGCTTGGAGGAGGGAAGAGCCTTTGTGCGACCCGGAAGTGAGTTGTTAAGCTTGCAGAAGCCCTGCCCTGTGGAGGCTTGAAAACAGCACGGTTTGACCACTTAGGTAGAAACGGGCTGGGGGCTTTTTAAAAATCTCTTTACAGATTTTTGAAGGTGGACCCTGCAGATCCAGGACCTGCGGAAAAACCAATCCGCGGATCTCAGATCCACTAATAGAAAGGGTCCACTGTATTAATTTAAAAGGCAGCATAAAGCGGAACACTTAACTAAAGAGCCACGGCTAAGTAGCCCCCAGCACCAATGCTGAACATCACCTCCCCCCCCCCGGTTTGAACAGAAAAGATTCACTTCCCTCCCCTTCCTCTGTTTTTCCTGTGCTGAAATATAGATTGTGAGCCTGTTCTAGCAGAGGCCTGTCTTCTTGTACTTGGTAAAATGCTGTGCACATTGATTCTGTATAGGCAATACTAGTTAATGATGATGGCTAAATGGAACCTCCATATTTGGAGCCAGTGCTCCTCTGAATACCAGTTGCTGGAGACCAACAGTAGGGGTGGCTGTTGCTTTCAATGCCCTGATTGAGGGCTTAGTGAAGTATCTGTTAGGCCAGGGTTTCTCAAACTTTGGGAGCCTACGTACCCCCTACGCAGGCCCCCAAAGTCCACGTACCCCCGGACCTCCCCAAAAGTGCACCCCCCAAAAAAGTGGGGTTTTCCCTCCAGTTTTTCCCAGGCTGCGGCACGGCCGGGCGGGTTCTCCTGCGGCAGGGCTGTAGCTTTACCCTCCGGGTTGTGGCGCGAGCAGGAAAACCCGGCCGTGCTGCAGCCCGGGAAAAACAGCGAAATTGCCCCCGTTAGCTTCCCTTCCCTTGTCTCTCAGCCGCCTCCATCTTGAATCTCGCAAAAATCTTGCAAGATTCAAGATGGTGGCGGCCAAATCTCGTAAGGGCACATGAGGCATCGTGCTTCATATGCCCTTACGAGATTTGGCCGCTGCCATCTTGAATCTTGCAAGATTTTCGCGAGATTCAATATGGAGGCAGCCGAGAGACAAGGGAAGGGAAGCTACCGGGGGCAATTTCGCCGTTTTTCCGCTCCCCCTTACCAGCTGCTGATTGCAGCAGCTGATAACGTGGACCATCTTGTGTACCCCCAACCTGTGGTCTGCGTACCTCTGGGGTACCACTGGTTGAGAACCTCTGTGTTAGGCTCCTTTTGAAACCAGGATAATGGAGTAGATGGTCTGATCAGATGGCCTACTCTCTAATTCTTACTCTTGGACTCATATAATCACCCTGCCATCTTCTGCTCCATGCAGGTTATCTGGAAACTTGTTACTACCATAAAAACCGTTTCACTCATTTTTCCTTTGTTGCTTTTGCTTAAAACGTGGACAGCTTGGCTTTGACAATGTTCCCTGTGCTTGCCTTCTTGTTAGCAGAGTTTGCCAATAATCTCATCTAGGTTATCTTTTATTCTCCTGAACTTCATTCTTTCTTTCAAGGGGTCTTTACTCTGTTTTGAAGTTAGCTATCCTCGGACTCTTTCCACAAGATGTGCCTGAGACAGAAAATGTGAATGGCTGACTTCTCTGTAGAAAGGTATCTGTTTTTGTCAAGCAGATGTTGTTTTCTCCCCTCAGCATGACCTCTGCTTTTGAGCATGCACTGGTCTGTGTCTTCCAGAAGAAGGGCTTTCATCTATCTTTGAGAATACTTTTCTTTTTGCAATGAGACGCACGGCAGTCATCTTTCTGAGGAGCGCAGTAGCAGCTCTGGAACCACATGAAAGCTTTCAGCATTAATCCCTTGGGTAGGGTTTGTGGTGAACGTTGGCTGCTGTATTACAGAAAAAGGAAGGATTCTGTAGGATGCTACTAATCTTGGTAGGTGAGAGCAGAAATGTATACCATTTTACCTTTGGTTGCAGCTTTCAGGCCTTCTGTACTTTGGGGGTTATAACTGACCCAAAGTAAAAGTTTAGATGGTTGGCGCTTTTAAGAACTGACCGACACAGTCATTAAACCCCTAATCAATTTTAAATTTAGTATACTCATGATGTTCGCACAATGATGAAATCGCCCGACGCATTTCTCAGAACGTAGCCCCGTTGTTAAGCAAGGCGTGTCTGTATTCTTGCCAACTGCTGCTACTTCAGCATCTCAAACTGCACACTTGCTCTTTAGGAGGAGTGCAACTAAGTCCAAAACAGGTTGAATTCTTCCACCCAAATTATTGGCATTTCCCACCCACAGCACCTCCATCTTAACTGGATTCAGCTTCAGGCTGTTTGTCCTCATCCACCTCAAAGCTGCCTCCAAGCACCAGTTCAGCATTTCTACTGCCTCCCTTAGATTAGATGGCTCCTATTTAGACAGTCTTATGGAACAAGTCATGGAATATATGACTTGTGAAAAAGAGAGATATTCTTGTGAAATAAACATTTGTGCTGCTTAATAGTCAGAAGCCTAGATTACGGTCACTTACTTTCCTGTATTGATTTGTATATGATACAGATTACTGTATCAGTAATTCATGCTAGAAGTCAGATTCATACTAGAAATGTAATACAATCTGGTTAGTATATCTTTAAATTTTATGCTACTTAGTATACAGTCGCTTATGCAATTACTGTGAGAAATAGATCACACTCATTAATTTTATAGGGAATACAAATAAGGAAAAATAAATCTAGAGTGAGGAGAATGTGGACTTTTTGTAAGTTACCTCCAGCATCTTGGGACCATAGTAATTTACTTCTGGAGCTAGTGTTTAGTTTGAAATTCAACAGCTCTAGGCTGAGTGTAAGCCAGCAACAAGGAGCAATGGTGGGGCTGAGACCTATTGTTTCTCTAAATGGTTTCAGGGCTGCCCAGGTGTCCTGATTTAAAAGCTGCTCCTTGAGACAGGAAATTGTATCTTGTTCTGAGGTTTACTGTAATAAAGTACATAGTCCTGAGGGGATGGCGTTGCTGGGTCCATGAATCACTTTATAAGCAGGCTGCTCTGACCTCGGCCTAGTGATTTATTCCTGTCATTCTGCAGCAAGAATGGGAGAAATGTAATGAGCACATGGTCTTGTTCCCTGGATGAGCCTCTAACTAGGAGACTGAAATATATCCTCAAAGCCAGCTCCAAGATGCTCTAAGAATTGTGAGCAGGAGAATCCCTCAGTTCTGCATGTAGTTTGGCATTTGTCAAACTCTGAATGCCTTGTGCAAAAACATTGATATTTTATTGTTAAGTACCCTTAGCAAAAAATCCATCCTAATAAATCCAAAAAGTCAACATTTTACAGGTGAAATAGGGACATGTTTGTAACACTCCAATTCTTATACAATCATCACTGCCTGAGCCCCCACCACTACCACTTTACTATTGCTGAAGCCATTGCTTTCACTTTCTGTATGCCATATAGTCTAGGGGTTCGCAGCTCCTTCCTGGCCAAGTACCACCTCTGGCACCACTCTTCTGCTGTGTACCACTAGAAGTGACTGGCAATGACATCATCGCCAGTTACTTCTGGGTTTTCAGGTTCTCGGAGGCCAGAAAATACAGGTAGGAGACTCTAGGTGGGTGGGAGGACCCTTCTCAGCATTCCCTAGAGGCTTGGCCGAAGGCAGGAGCCTCTTGGGAGCGAAAATACGCCACCAAAAGTGCCGGATTGGAGCAGGGTTCCGGCAGTCCAAGTATCATCAGCAGTCGGCCGAAGTACCACTGGTAATACTAGTACCACTGGTTCAGAACCCCTGATATAGTCATTTACTGTGCAGCTGTACTGTTCTACCTGTTTGAAAGTCAGGAGGCTGTTGGTTCTTTTGGTGAAAGAAATGCTACAAAAATATAGTTGTCCTACAATAGGTTATCAAAGCAAACAAATAAATAATTGAAAATATCTTTGCACACAAAATATGTGACATAGCAGGCTGTGCACTTCACAGGGCCTTAATATTCTTGAACATGCTTTAGCACTAGTGACTATGCATCTGCTCCCCACTCCACAATTTATTTATAACATTTCTATCTGTCTTTCCATCCCTGACTATCAAGTCATTTTACAACAGAATAATTAAACCAAATGTTTTTTTTTTTAAAAAAAACATTGCATAAAACTAATAAAAGCAGATACACACAAGGCCAACTAAAAACAGCTAGGGCATCAGGTTTTTTAAAAAAAAATCAATAAAATTTAACTCTGGGCAGGAACTGTACCTTATAGAATGACAACTTTAGCAATTTGCACTAAAATGGGGCATCCCAAAAAGGCTAAAACTGGGACAAAATAGCAATGGTGATTTTCTGGAGACAGGTACCAGAAAATGGTGATAGTTGAGAATGAATGAAAATTGGAAGTTAAGGACTTCAGTTGATATGCAGTGTCTTACATTTTATGTCTAGGAATTATTCCACACAATGACTGTGTTGCATTTGGCTGTTATAAAATTGAACATTGTAATAAAAAAATTGAATTATAGAATTTCAGTTTGTAATATTTATGATTGTTTGTCATCAGGTAGCAACCTGAAACACTGAAATAATTTCTTCTGTAAAACTAAAAATTGTTGTGTTTTGAAATGCTTATGTGTTAAACCTCTATTTAAGTGACTTGTTCCTGGTGTCTTAAATATGCAACATTTTCCCAAATCTGCATATCTAGTGGATGTTTGTTTTCATCAGATGATGACAGCAAAATTAAAGGATTGCTTGCATCTGTGAAACAGCCATCACAGATCAAATAGCACAGACGGAGCTGTTCAGATCACTTAGCACCTCATACACAGTGCTTTTCAATAGAGGCAGTTCATACTTGCAGCTGTAAATCGTAGTGATAAGATATCAAGTGACATGTTTGCATATGTGAATTGGCCCTGAGTTTTATATTAGCCTTTAACATTTATTATCTAATATAGATGACCTTTTTAATATAGGTCCTTCAGTCAAGAACTTAAGATATGAGGAATAATTATGAGCTATTGATCACACTGAAAAGTGGAAAAACTCAATCAGGATAAAGTCTAGAGATTGGGAATCAATCAATCAATTAATAGCACATTAGTTTGTATGCTACTGCCTGCCAAATATGGGCAGGCTACAAAAGACTAGAGTTTAACAGTCACTTTGTGTAACATGCATACCTTGTGAGCTGCATGTTGTTCAGGCCTATGACATAAGTAACTGATGCATGTTCTTTACCTGAATCATAAGTTCACTCTGAATTTACCCTCATTCTGCTGAAGTTGGGGGAAGTTCTCAGTGTTTTCTCCACAATGTGCTTTTGTAGCTTTTAGACTCTCTAGTCTAGTTCAAGGCAGCATATACAGTACTTCATGCCAGGCATCCTTTTCACTGTAATAATAAGTGTTTCAGAATTAGGAAGCTGCCTTATGAGTCAGACCATGGATCCATCTCTGAGTATTGTCAACACTGACTGACAGCAGCTTTCCAGACTTTATGAGATGAATTTTTCTCTGTCCTTTGTGGAGATGTTGGGGGTTGAACCCGAGACCTTTTGCATAGAAGCATGTGCTCTACGATTGAGCTATTGCCCCTCCCAGCCTTCTTCTCATTCATTAATACAGCAACCCAGAATAATGACTTCCATATGGAATTAACTGTTGCTTCCCAGGAGTATGGTAATGCTTTTTTCTTTCCAGTATCTGACCTAAGACTTAAGGTGGGCTATAGGCTTGACACAGGTCTAAAGGTATTATCACCTTTGTACCAGTCTCCTTTTAGTGAAAGAAAATGAAAGGTGGTTTGGCAGAGTTTTAGAAAGAGACGTGCTAATATTGGCAGCTGACAACCGGCAGGCTCAGAAGAACTGGGAAATGTGTCCATTTCTTGTCTCTTCTCTGCTCTTGCTTCTGTCCCCTTTTTCATCTCTGGCCTCTCCTCCAGTTCCTTCTATTCCTTCTAATCCTCTGTCTCTCACTCCTCTTCCTGTTCCCGCCTCTTCTTTCTCTCCCCTTACTGCTGCTGAGGACTTGATGCCTATCTGGTCTCCCTCCCACCCTGCAGTTGAGAGCAGGCGACAGCCAGTGATATAATTGGCCACTGCTACACCACCCAGCTGATTGGCGGAACTGTGTGTTCCAGCTGCCAGCTTATTGGAGGAGTCTCACATTGTGCCAGTCAGCCTGCCACACCTCTCCAAGGCTCACACCTATGTGCACACACACCCAACTTACCTCACTGTAGGTGGTGGGGGAACGACCCTCTGACCTCTACTGAACTTGGAGGAAGGGTAAGATGAACATGTAACTGATAATTTAAAAATCGATGAACGATTAATTCTAAATGATTAAGCATATTATAGAGAGACTAGAATTGTGCTACAGAGCAATAGTAATCTTAAGAAAAAATGAAAGGCATGACTAAGTATAGTCAGCTTCATTGTTTTGTGTATTTCCACCCCCACACATACACCACTATCTTTTCAAGCAATTTCACTTCAAATCCAGCATCTAAAAGGCTGAAATCATATCTCTTAATTTTTAAACTTGGCAAGATACAATTAGATGTTGAAGGACTTAAGTACAATTCCATGAAGTGTGGCATGAAGTGTGTGGAGACATCTGAGCTTATCTTTTTATCATGCTCTCTGCACGAGTCTTTCCGTAAGAAACACCTTAACTCGATACTGATGTGTTTTCAGGGCTGGATGGAGGCAGATATTCTCCGAGCCCTTCTGTCAACAGAAGATGATGGGAGACTTGATGATGTTGCAACTTTTGCTTCTGTGGTGGTGGCTACCCGGGAAATGAGTTTTGATGTATAGATTTATAGTGGGACAGTTTGGGGAGAAATTTTCTGCAGGATTGTGGTTGTTGTCATTGAATCTGTTGGGGGATTTATTTATTTTTTGGTTGTTTGTTTATCTATCTATCTAAGTATAATTCCTGTTTTCTTTTTCAGACAAGAAGCCCTTCTAGCTGCCATTAGTGAAAAAGATGCCAATATTGCTCTGCTCGAGCTGTCCTCCTCCAAGAAAAAAACCCAAGATGAAGTTGCTGCCCTAAAACGAGAGAAAGACCGCTTGGTGCAACAGCTAAAGCAACAGGTACAAGAATATTAAGCATGTAGCTACTGAACTTGGTGACTATCTTGGTTTGTATGCCTTAATATGAGAAAGTTGGCCATACTTGTTTTCTTGTACATGCCAGACCATTGGCATCAACACATACCTCTCCTTATACCATCTTCTCCAAAACTGACAGTCACCTATAGAACTGTGGTGTGTTTGTCCAGCCATGGAGGCTACTTGTGCACATGCTTTCTCACTTTTCTGTCAGGAAGAGACAGCACTGAGGGTTGAGGCAATGATAGCAATAATTTGTAAGCTGTAGGGAAGGGCTGCACATATGCCTGATGGTTATTTGTAAGGATGAAGTAATTTAGCAGCCTGCTTCAGATGTCACGCAAAGCCAGAATTGAATCCTGGCTTCATGCAGCGTTCCCCAGGCTTGGGTATATGCACTAATCTCTCCATTCATTTATGGAGGGAAAGTGGAAGAAAGAGTTCAACTTCCGATTCTGGTTTAGAACATACCAGGATCGACCATGTTGTCTGAACTGGCAAATCTTGACTTGTTCTGGCCAAAGTTTCAAAATAAACCAGGATCTGAAGTTGGGATTGTATTCTGGCTTCAGATCCTGATGTATTTTGAAACTTTGGCCAGAATAAGCCATGGGTGGGTGGGTGTAGTCCTTTGCCAGATCATTAGCAACAGCTGCCATCTTTGGGCAGTTGTTTTTGGACTTTCAGCCATTGCCACCATCATCATTTGCTTCAGTTTAGCTGCCATTATGACAAAAATGTTTGGTTGCCAAAGGCAGCAAATGGAGCCAAATACTCTTTCTACCAAAGATTTCTTGTGAAAGAAATTCTCTGGTAGCAGTGGTTTTTCACTTAACATTCTAATATTGAAATAAAGTGTTTAATGTTTGCTCAGTAAAGTTCTTTTTCCGATAGTTAAAACCAACATTAAAGCAGGTCAGAAATCAACTTTACAATTTTTGTAATATTCAGCTTTACTGGAAGAATCATAAATACTGTCACTTTGCAGCAGGATGGCCATATACCAACAAAAGCTTTTGAAACACAAACGTTAATGTAAAATACATGCCCTCATTTCATCAGTCTGATCAAATGCTTTTTGGCATTTGCCATCTGACATTCATCCTCACCAATATGAGGAGGGGAAGATTTATACTCTTATGAGAATCTCTTGTCCTGCAGGCTTGGCACACAGATCCAAACAAAAAACATCCTCAGTGGTAGCTTTCTGTCATGAGCTTTTCGGTGGGGGGGGGGGGGGGTCCCTGAAAACTGGGATTTGTAACTGCCACCGCCACAAACTCCAGGCCCACACCAACTGTTGTGTTAAATCATTTTGGACCTTTAATGGACAGGCACATAAGCAAATTACTTCAGCGTCCATCCCAGATGACTTGTAGGTAACCAGTATAAAAACAACTTTAACAAAAAGAGTCCTGAGAAATGTAGACCTTCCTATAACTTCTGTCCCGCATTAATAGATAGAAAGCATTAAGCCATTTTTAAGTCAATGACGCTTCTGTAAAGGGGAACCTCTTCTTCACAATCTCTTCCAGAACACCCATAGAAACTGGAAGCTGTCTTAAATATTAAAAGCAAAAGCATATGAATTAAATGGATGATTTGACCTTAGTAAGAAACATTATGGAGAACAGTATATTTATCAACTGTATATTTATATTGGGAGAATGTTTCACTCTCTCTCTCACACACACACACACACACACACACACACACACACACACACACACACACACACACACACACACACACACACACACACACACACACACACACACACACACACACACACACACACACACACACACATTCTTCATTCAGTATACTATATAATTACACAATGAAATTCGTTGCCATCAAATTGCAGAGTAATTCCTAGGATAAATTTGTGGTGGTGTGTTTTTTTAAATTACAATAATGAATGGAACATGCGCCTGTTAGCTCCAATAGATCTTATGGTGAAAACCCATATCCTCCAATGTTCAGATTTCAGATGCTCTTAATCACCCAGTGCTGGTGGTTCACAGAACGATGTACATCACCATGTACGGCTTGCGAACTGCCCTAGGATGTCAAGCTGAGCACTGTCGGAAGACGGAATACAAAGCTAGATGGCTTATTGTCCCAATCCCGTATGGCATTCTTCTGATAAGGATTAGTTGAAAATCCAACTTGTCATGCTTCATGAGCCTTTGAAGTGTTTGCTCTTCCCAAAGAGAGGAGATCATAATGAATAGTTCCAATAGCAAATAACACATCTGCATACGGTGTTTTTGGTGTGGATCATGAAACCCTAGTTTCCAGATTGTTATCTCAATCTTCATTTAATTAATATCTCATAACTGAAATACTGGTGCAGATGTAACACTGCACCAACGTTAACTCTAAAAATGAAATGAAGGGGAAAAGTTCATGAGGGAGGGCGAAGGGACAGGAAAAGACGTGTGCAGTTCACTTTGCACTTCCAGTCCCTAGCCATGGTTAGGAGATTGGACAGCTGGGCCAGATTATATCCATAATCACTGAGAACAAGAAATCAACCAGCAGTAAGATGATTGATTAGCCCCCTGTTTTTAGAGTTTCAAATTTTGAAATTAATTTAAACCATTGAATAAGGTAGATTCAGCAACCAAGGAAGGGCTGCATATTTTACAGGATTCTGTGATGATTCCCTCCTTCAGTTTTCATATTTGCATTCCTCACACAGTATCGCATTCCCACCCACTCAAGTAGCACTTTGGTTACTGTTAAAGAGAAGGTAAGAGTTTTGCCAAAGACATTCTGGTTCTTTAATTTCTCTGTGTGTTTGTGTTTAAGCTTGGATGGAGAAAAGTGTTTCAGAAAGAGGATACAGCATTGGTGTTGGTTTAATTTAAAGTTCCTAGGTTGTAGCTACAAGAATGATTCAGAGATGAATTACTAGGAAAGCGCTTAGCATTGGCCACCTGGCTTACATTTCAGTAAGCTGAACTGCTGTTCTAGATTGGTTATTTATCATTTTTCATGTTGTTTCCTGTATCATCGAAAAGATGAGATGCAAGTGTTGTTGCCTGGTAGCTGTTACCAGCAGTGCTTTTTTTAAAAAAAAAAAACAAGGAACATGCCCAGCTTCGGCTGGTGCGCCAGCTGCGACCGTACTTGGATCGCGCAGACCTGACCACGGTGATCCATGCCACGGTGACATCGCGATTAGATTATTGTAACGCGCTCTACGTGGGGCTGCCCTTGAAGACGGTTCGGAAACTGCAATTAGTGCAAAATGCGGCGGCCCGTGTGGTTACTGGGGGTAGGCGGTTCGACTCTGTCGGGCCGCTTCTTCAGCGGCTGCACTGGCTGCCAATTCGTTTCCGGGCCCAATTCAAGGTGCTGGTTTTGACCTTTAAAGCCCTATACGGCCTGGGGCCAGGATATCTGAGAGACCGCCTACTTCCATACATTCCGGCTCGTCTCCTTAGGTCATCAGAGAAGGCCCTTTTGAGGGTACCGTCGCCCAGGGAGGTGCGAGGGGCGGCGGCCAGAAATAGGGCCTTCTCAGTAGTGGCACCAACCCTATGGAATTCCCTCCCTCTTGATTTACGTATTGCTCCCTCCCTGGAGACCTTCCGGCGAGGCCTGAAAACATTCCTGTTTAAGGAGGCCTTCTGAGTCCTTGCCTTTTTAACATCCTGCACAGGTGGAGTGCTGCTGCTTTTTAATGCTTTTTTATGCTTCTGTTTTAATTGTAATTTGATGTGGTTTTATTAATTTTAGATGATGTTTTTACTAGCTTTTGTGGATTGTTTTAAATGAATGATTATTTGTTTTATCTGTTGTTGTGAGCCGCCTTGGGTCCCTTCGGGGAGAAAGGCGGGATAAAAATATTGTAAATAAATAAATAAATAAATAAATAAATGCACATACACAGGGAAAAACAATCATGTGCAGGGACCCAGCATAATGGCCAGTAGTGCAAACTGTATAATTTGATGGTGAAAACAAAACTGAAATGAGGCTGAAGGTGCACTAAAGTTTACTTAGTTTACTAAGTGCTCAAAAACCAAGAAAGGGGTTCAGTTGGGTCTAACTAAGTTAGCTCACTCACATTTATTCTAGATGGGGAATGTGCAGGAAATATTCACACAACAATGAAGCCCTAAAGAAAGTGGTTAGGAGGAGGGAAAAGGAGAGAGGAACTCCTTAGAAGGAGAAATGGCAAAGCAAAGGGGAAGAAAGGATGTAGTACTATAATATAATATATATGTAGGACAAAAGGACTTTGGGGTGGACTTCCCACAGGAAACGGGGAAGAAAGAGAAGGTTTTAAGGTTCAGGAAGGGGGAAGATTAGTGGGGACAGGACAAGTAGGTGGTTCAGCCACAGCAAAAAGCTGCAGCTTAAGCCTGATTCACACTACAGGAATCCGGAGTGTAGCGCAGAGCTCTTTGACAGCATTTTGGAAGCTTGCGGAGCAGCTGCGAGCTCCGCAAGGCAGAAGCTGGAAAAATGGTCTCCCCTCATCTTTTGCGGAGCTGGGCTTTGCGGAGCTGGGCGGGTTCGCGGAGCTACTGCAGCCTACCAATCGGATGAGAGGGGGAAGAGTGGCTGCATGCCAATCAGAACTACCTCCAATCACCTTCATAAGAAGGCGGGACAGCAAGAGGACTTCCGGCCAGCTCTGTGTGCTGGGGCAGCGGCATCCGCGCCTGGAAAAGTATAGTGTGAATCAGCCTTTAGTGACTCTCTGTAGCCTGAACCAAGGCCTATATCAGTGATGGCGAACCATTTGGGCTTGGTGTGTGTCAACATTTTTGAAAATGCCTAACTTGACTCTGCTGGTGTGTCGCCTCCCCACCGAACTTTTAAGAGTACTTTGACTATTGCTACTTTTAATAGTAATTTTGAATTGAACTGAACTGAAAACAATTATAGAACACATTGCATTTTATTTAACATCAATGAATGACTTTTTTGTTGCTGTTTTACTAAATACAGTAAATAATTTGAAAGAAGTCTGCCAAAGTCACTGCCCTAAATGTTCAAGACAAGCCTGTAAAACTTTTGCAAAAATATAAGGTGTGTCGGAGCCCTGGGGGAAACGCTGGCGTGTCACCCAAAATGACCTTGTGTGTCACCTGTGACACGCGTGTCATAGGTTCGCCATCACGGGCCTATATAGACGAGGGGTGAGCCTAGGAACAACATGGGAATACACATGAACCCAGGAATCTTTCTCTCTTGTTCCCTTTCCAATTCCCCAGTTTTCTTCCCTCTCCTTCCTTCTAGCCCCAGGTCTCTCTGGGAAACATAATTTCCCTACAGTTTTCTCCCCCTTCTTTTCCCCCTCTACACTCCTGCCATTACATGCCCCTATTTTCTTATAAGAACTTCTCTCTTCCCACCCTGTTCTTCTGCAACTGCTTTCATTTAGGTCTTAGCTAGAAGTGAATGCTTGATTGCATTGCTTTGATTTTGATTTCCTTTCCCTATTAGTAAATATCCCTGCAGTAAAGTTTGTTTTGTTGCACCTTTCAACTCTTGCCTCCTCTCCCTTTCCTCCAAATCATTGAATTGTTCCAGTGACCACTACACAGGATTCCAGCAAACAAATTACTTTTCCCATGTGCCCATTTTACATGCCTGTAAAAAGCATCTCCAGTAACAGTGCTGCCACATATTGTGGGTCCAATTTAACTGCCCCCATGGTAATCTAATCTGTTGTCTCAACTGGCTCATGGTGAAATAATGGCTTGGAAGTCCTTTCAGGTTGGGGGAAATGTAGGGGTGCTGAAGGCTATTTGACAAAGTCTAAATGTGTTGGTGAGTGTAAGTTGGTACACTTGATTTATAAACTGTAATGAGCCCTCCTTGATATACAGTATATGGGGAGAGACGCCCATTCTGAAAGTAATGTACAGTGCAAATAACGTAGCCTGCTTGGATACAGTTTTATGTAGCAGATATGTGTCACAATCTGTTTCTCAGTCATTATATCCTCATTCTAGTTTATTACAGGGTAAAGTGATGTTGTGTAGCTTTGGGCTATCAGTTGAACCTAATTGGGGTAGATTTCCCTGTGATGTCTTTAGGGCTTTCAATTTCAGGGTTTTCCCATCACAAGCTCTTCAAGACAAAAGGTACCACTTACCACTTTCCCCTGTCTATATGTCTGTTAACATGCAAGCGATCAGGCAAGCCTCCTGCAGAAAGGGATATTACAAAATGGAACAGTAGCTTGCTGAAGAATCAACCTCAAGGGTATTTTGGGCAGCAACCACAGCTTGAGGGCTCTCCCCTTGAGCATGCTGATTACCTTTCAAGGACATGCTTCTCACTGCTCACTTTTATCAGCAGCTTATCACTTTTATCATATCAATGTGTAGTGCCCAACTATGAGGAGTGTTGTCTCCAAATATGAAAATTAACCCATTGCTATGGGCAGATAACAATTTACCTTATTGATGCAATCTTCTGAACACAGACAATCTCCCATTCAGAACAGCTTAATTAAAAAATACTTTACTGCATGCTATATCACCATGTTTGAGAAGTTCTGACTTTTAGACTTGGCATGAGATAAACACCACCTGTATTCTGTTGGCCAGTGCTTTCACACCATCACCCTCAAACCTTCTATAAAGTGTGAGGATTTTTGCCAGTAAAATAAAAGAGAAGAAAGACACCTGGAAGCAACTGTGCCAGTGGCCAAAAAGCCACTCCCAAGCTTTTTTTAGGAGGACCCTGTCTGTTCACATCACAAGGAAACACCATAGAAAACCCTATAAAAACTAAACTTATACAGAAGCATAAAAATACATTCAGCAGCCTCCAGCAAAAATAAATCTCAAGCGTTTTCATTTGCCAGTAGAAACAGTGTAGTGAAGGGAACAAGTTTGATTGCCCAGAAGAGGGAGTTCTACACCATGAATGCCACAATGGTAAAGGGCCTGTTTTCCACCTCCTTTGATCAAATTTCAATAAACTGTGTATTGAATAATAAACAGATTACTTCATGCCATTATCTCAATCCTCAAAGCAATCCTGTAAATTAGATTGGTATTATCCCTGTATTGCAGATGAGTTGAGACAGAGAGAGGGTAATGGCTTGCCTTAAGACCACCTAGCTGCTGTAGCTGTACAGGTGGCTGTAGATGTACACCTAGCTGTAGAGGCAAAATTTGAACCATGGACTTTTTGGTTCATAGTTCAGGGTCAGCTATGCATGTCTCTAGAACAGTGTTCTCCAGTCTCTCCCCCACCACGACTCACCTGGTTCTTTCGTGCCAGGCCCGGGACACACTCCCTGGGTGACCAGAAGACACTTCCGCAAAACCAGAAGTAAATCAGAAGTGACTTCCAGTTGCTTCTGGAGGCATTTTGAGGCCCGCAGAGGCGTAGGGAATGCATCCCGGGTCCGGCACAACCTGGGAGCGGCCTCCAATTGCGTCCAGAGGGCTCCAATTTGGAGACAACCGCACGGGGGGGATGGGCCCAACTTGGTGACCCACAGTTTGGGAAGCGCTGGTCTAGAAGCATCTGTAGAGCTTTCCCCTTTAAAAAAAATCACAAAATAATAGTGATGGGGAGAGGATCTGATCAGAATGCAGCCCCATCTAAGCTAGTGGCCACCATTGCATCTTGTGATGCATCTTGCATCCCAGAATTTAATTATATATTGTTAATACAGTACATAAAAGAAATGCTTTCTTTTGTTTATCCTGTGTTTACTGCCCATCAGTTTCATTTGGTGATCCCATGTTCTAGTGTTAAGGGAGGGATACTCTCTGCTTTGTCCCTAGTACCAGGCATAATATGTCGGTCTCTATCATGTTCAGTGGGACTTACTTCCAGGTGTGTTAATGAATTTTGACTTAAAAAAATTTCTTGATGTAGCCTGTTTGTTTTTTAATCAAAGCCTTTTGATCTTTTTTGCTGTCACACTGGCATTTGTCAAGTTTTCCTGCCACCATAGGGGTTGAAAATGTGCTTTTTCAATGCTTGTTTATATGTAATATTTTATACCATGCATTGATAGCACATGAGTGTGTTTTTCCCCCAGCGGTATTAAAGCTTAAAACCCTGTAGTTGGAAAAAAGTCACCTGGTTCCTAATTTATTTATTTTTTGCTTGGCCAAAATATTATTTTTCTTTGTCTCACTCAAGCAGTTTGCACTAGACTCTAGAGACTAGAGAAATAGAAATCAAAAGGGGGAAGCAATATGTATCTGAGGTTTATTGCCTCTCCTCCATTTCCCTATGCTAGTTCTTGAGTTGGAGATGAGGGAAAGAACAGGGACCTCCACCTCTCCCTTTCAAAAGACCCACCCTTATCCCAGCAGCAACATCAGCTGAAATACTGTTCAAAACAGTATATTTTAACAAATCTTGCCCGCTGTCTTTATCATCTGAACCATCATGAAGGTTTGACATAGAAAGGCAAGCTTAACAAGATCCAGGAACAGTGTTGTATAATGCCTCTTTTACCATATACAACAGGCAGGGAGGATGAGCAGCAATTCTCTGTATTCTACTTGTGGTGACTGTGTGAATGAAGCTGGTGGGCCAGATATAAGGATAGTGTGGATGGATAGGTACCGATACTTTCTTTATGGTCTTCCCTTGGGAACTGTGTGGGAAGATATGATTTTTTTTTACCTGTACCATCTTATTGGAGTCTGAATAATTCATCTGCAAATCAGCAATGTCAGAACCAGAAATCATCTTTTTGTATGTGAAATATAATTTTTTTGTTACTGTTAAGGACCAACTATTAGCAGTGTTAAGGAAATGCAACACTTTTAAGAGTGCATCGAAACATATGTACTGGGTGCTGGAGATGCTTTGAAAGCAAACTCATCATATGTATAATCTTTTCAGATCATGCTCGAGGAAAAGTGGGTGTGACTGTTTGGGGCAGCAGCCTGGGAGGTTTGTGATAACATGAACCCACCCACGAGGAACAGTTTTTCATAGTGCAATCCAACTTAACTTTTGTGCCGGTGTAACCAGCGGCGCGAGCCAGCGGGTGGAGCAGTGGGTTAAACCACTGAACCATGAGCTGTCGATCAAAAGGTCGGCAGTTCGAATCCGTGCGATGGCTCCTACCAACCTAGCAGTTCGAAAGCAAGAAATTGCAAGTAGATTAATAGGTACCGCGTCAGTGGGACGGTAACAGCGTTCCATGCACCTCGGTGTTGAGTCATGCCGGCCACATGACCATGGAAACGTCTTCAGACAGCGCTGACTCTTCGGCTTTGAAACAGAGATGAGCACCGCTCCCTAGAGTCAGACACGACTGGACTTAATTGTCAAGGGATACCTTTACCTTTACCTAACCAGCGGCGCAGCGAGAACAGGAGGTCCAAGAATGGAAAAGGGATTCAAATCCCCTTTGAATTCCTCTTTTGGAGGGGATTTGAATCCCTTGCGCCGCTGGTTACGCCAGCATAAAAGTCAAGTCGGATTGCGCTGTTTCGTAAAAATTGTGTGTGTGCACCAAATAAAAATGAAATTAGGTAAACTTGCAGGTTGTACTAAAAGAAAAAGCTGACAGTCCACCTGAAGCATTCAAAGAGGTGTAAGACAGTGTTTTGATTTCATTGATAAATCTGTCTGTCAAAAGAATTGTGAAGGTAGTATGAAGCAATGTGTGCTCATCAGGAGATTAAAAAAAACCCTGAAACAAAGCCTTATTTTTAAGGTATGTCTGCATCCCGATTTAGCATAACTGTCCCTTTCTCTGCTACTCCAGACAGTGTGACTTTTAGTGTTTCTCCAGCAATTATGAATACATTTGGTAATAGAAAGGAAAGTGAGATAAGAGTGAACATTTTTGTTAAGCCAACTTTGATTATGAATCTGCCAGAAGTAATAACAGGCGCAAATAGTTGTGTTTCTTTAAATAATGTTGCTATCAGCACTGTTTATATGATGCAGACACAGGCACATTCATGTGTATGCGCAAAGCTGTTCCTGGGCTCTTGCAGACAGCCTGTGTTGAGCTGACAATGAGCAGTCCCCATCACTTTAGAATCTAGGAATTTGTATCTATTGGTGAGTTTACGCCTTGCCAGGGAACAGTTCCTGGAATTATGAGGGGATGGATGCAGGGGAGATATGGTATTTTCTGCCTACACAGGACCCTTTGAAGTTGCAGGCAAAGTACTTGATCATATAGTAACAAAATACTGGGTTTAAAAAAGCTCTGGTGAAAATGTGAGTGTTGGTCACTTTAGTGACATGCACTGCCATTTCAGTAAATTCCAAAACTACTGAAAGTATTCCTTGCTGTCTAAAGGATGGTTCTATTATTAGACAACTGTTGTTGTGCAAAGCTTTTTCTTCAAACTAGAGTGACCTCTTATTGGAGTCTGAATTATTCATCTGCAAACCAGCAACGTCAGAACCAGGCATCTTTTTTTGGGTGTGATAAGAGTGATGATGAAAGGCTGTGGTAATTGGTTGTCACCATATCACCATACTTTTGTGATAAAGTTCGGTTCTCTCTGAGTAACTGTCATCTTGACCAGTGTTAGTATCAATGCCATTCACAAGAGAAACTAATCTGTCTTAAAGCATCAGATAGTGGCAGCATTAGATATTTTAATTGCATTTTTCAGTGTGCAGACTGAAATGTCTTCATAATTTCTATAATGAATAGATCAGTCAGTGAAATTCTGTTTTGCAAATGGAAGACAAGACTTACCCTAAACTGAGCTGGCACAACTTTTGAGCCACCAAACCAAATGCAGCACAGTAGTTATGTGTGCTACCCTGTTGGTGGTTTTATAACTGCCCAATGTTTGCAATCACAGGCAGAGAAAGCAGGCTTATGAAGCCCCTAGCTGGCCATCATAAGGACATGACTGATGTATTGCATTTTGACTTGAAAGGTCACACATTGTGTAGGTCTGCCCTAAACTAGCCAGAGGGGGTGAGCTGATATTCATTTGATATTCTGATTGAGATGATATTCAGCTGATACTCATTTTGCAGCTTCTTAGTACAGATTATAGTCCCAAGTGGCTGTTGAACTATTACTATAAATTTTTGTTCATCTCTTACATTGTTCTACCTCATATAAATGTCAATTTAGTTGCACTGAAGTATAGCAGTGGCAAAGTTCTATAATAATTCCTCATATTTTTGTATATGCTGCCTATCACTGAAATATGTATGACAGCTGAATTATATCTTATAACTTCTACCTGAGAGTTGAGCTGTACTTCTCAGCTTTCCTTTAGTTGGCATAATATCCCAGCTTTGGATCCAAATTGCCTATTTTCATTACAGTAAATTACTTAGTGCTAGAAAATCCAGATGAGGAAATTGAAATTATAGACAACTTTACTGGCACATCGTTAAT
Organism: Plestiodon gilberti rubricaudatus; assembly: GCA_026170595.1. Taxonomy (NCBI): domain Eukaryota; kingdom Metazoa; phylum Chordata; class Lepidosauria; order Squamata; family Scincidae; genus Plestiodon; species Plestiodon gilberti. The sequence continues at coordinate 118,213,863 of JANXHW010000005.1, forward strand.
TTTAGTGCTGTTTAGATCTTCTTGCCATGTGTCTTTTAGAATCCCTTACTTCAGCTGTTTCTCACACTTTCCTAAAAAGACCAAAAAAGTCTCACCAGCAATTAAAAAAGTTGTTGTTTTAACATTTTATATTCTGTGGTTCATGGGATCACGAAGGGTCGGACACGACTTAACGACTGAACAACAACAACAACAACAACAACAACAATTCTGTGTGTAGCAAAAAATAGAAAACTCAATTAAGATTGTAATAAACAGCTATAAGCTATTCTATGACACCATCAATTGTAAGAGGCACCTCCTTCCTTGAATTTGCCCACTCAGCACCAACTCCCCCGTGCTCCACTGACGATGGAGTGCTCCACCCGCGCCATTTCCTGTGTCAACTCTCTCGTGCTCCACCACCTCGCCGTTTTGCCCCTCTACTCAACAGCAGCTCTCCTGAGGCTCTCTTTCTGAACCTCTTTCTGGTCGCCCCAGAATGCCCCGCTCCCCAGCTGACGATCACACTGAGGAGCCGAGTGCCTGGGGAGAGTTAATCGGCTGAAGTGCTGGCCCTGCCTGTGCTCCAGCCGACGATCGGAAAGACGTTCAGTTGGAGGCGGACGGGACTTAAAACTGATGCACTTAGATTTGCCATGGCTAATGTTCTCTAGTAGGGAATGTACTGAACACTGTTGTTTTTAATGTGCTGTGAGTTGCTTTGCACCTTGGAGAAAAATATAAATCTCTTAACAAAAAAATAAAAATGGTACAAGAATGGGATCTCAAGCCTACTTCCAACAGTTGTTGGAAGTAAAGCCTCTACTTCAGGTAAAGCCTTTACTTCAAGAACAACACGTCCTCAAACTTCCTATCTTGAGAGATCATTATGTTTGGATGGTCAACACCATTTTGGCTGCAGAGGATCAGAGAAAAAGCATACAAGGAGATGATGAACTTTTAGACCAATTTATTTTTTATTTCTTAACACTTAAGGGAATATCTGGGGAAATTAATGTTGACGTGCACTGCTTTCAATTTACTGAGTAATACCACAAATGGGCTAAGAATCCCAGGAACCCAGGCTGCAGCAAATAAAACTGAATATATTATTTATAATGTCCTTAGATATTACATAGACCTATTAAAATATCACAACTGTTCTTTCAGACTTTCACTTTTGCATGCATGCAAAAATGGCTTTAATCTGCCACAACATAAAAGAAATATGGGTACCAAACTTCCTACCTACTCTCACCTAACACATAAATCTCTAAACTGTTCAAATGAAAAGCTTTTGTACTTGTAGGTTGTTGGTTTTTGTCTAGCATCTTGTTTTGCCTCAGACTTTCAGTATAATATGTCAGTATAATATGTCCAGAAGAATTTTGATAATTTGCCTTTCGAACTGGTTGTGAGTTTTCATACATTCAACTAAATACATAATCATAGTACTGGACCCTTGCCCACTTTTATTTTAACATATAGACCTTTGAGGTACAGCACAGTTACAGGTGTGCCAACATCTCTCTCTCTTTTCCGCCCTGCAACTTGACATGCAGGCTAGTATAAATGTTGAGAACCTCTTTTCTATCAGTATAGCTAATGTGGATTTTTCCTGAATAAAATTCTTTCTCTGGAACAAATGTATCATAAATCAAATTTGTACAAGATGATTTATTAATGATTCTATCACGCAATTTTCAATAATATATATGTTGCAAGATGTTTCTCAAGTCAGCTGTATTCTGTTTCGAACAGCCCAATCCTAACCCACTGCAATGCAGCCCCGAGGTAAGGGAACATTCCCCTACCTTGAGGAGGCCTTCTTGAATGCCCACCCATTGCAGAATACAGTGCGTGCCCCGTTGATACGGCTGCATCAACGCTGGAAAGTTGGTTAGGATTGGGCTGTGAGAGATGTTCTGATCTTGTGGATCATGGTATCAGCAACCATGGAGAAGGAAAGAAACTTCATATCTGTGTGTCATAAGTTAGGATTTCCAGTAAAATAGTTCTCAAGTTTCCTTATGTTCTGAAGCTCCATCAAAGTGTTTAGAAAACACTGATAACCAGACTTATTTCCCACATTATCATTCCAGTCATTTATTTTGCAAGAGCATGAATAGCACATTCCCACTTTTAAAGTAATGCTGTTTGGGCTTTTTCCCAGCTTCATCTGCTTTTTCAAAGAATTGCTCATGCCTAGCCCTTTGGGAGATGTGCAGTGTGTGATCTTGGGCTTCACACTTGCCACATCTAAGAGTTTCAGGCAAAAGGTAGGACAGGTGTGTTTTCTTTATTTCCAAGCTGTATAAACAATGAATGAAGTCTGAGAATGTTTACCACATTGCCGTATCTTTATTTCATGCTAGTTAGGTGGCCGGTGATGCAACAAGCTGTAATTCAAGATCAAAAGCACATGCCACTTGATGATTAGTATGTAAAATGCAAGGAGTCTTCACAATAGACACGTAGTTATAACATCCGTAGCATCCACGACTAACTGAAACTGATCTGAAGAGAGCAACAATAGCAAAACATTTAACGTTGTCCTGCTTTTCATATAAGAATGAACTGGATATAAGAATGAAAAGTCTGTCACTTTTTAACAAACAGAAAGTGTAGTTTACCCTTCACATTGTTTCCTTGTACTATAGCAGAGGTGGCCAAACTGCAGGTCCTGAGCCACATGCAGCTCTTGGAAATATGTTGGCTGAGCTCCTTTTTGTACCACAATTAATATAAAAGGTTAATAAGAAACTTTCAAGCTTTATAATTATTAACCAGGTATAAACTGGGTTAAAACATAAGTTTAATGTTCATAGTGAGTAAATGCATTTAAGAATTTAAATGCTTCTTAAATATTGTGGCTCCCAAACATCTCTCTTGCGGCTCTCAAACATCTGAAGTTTATCGTATGTGGCTCTTACGTGAAGCCAGTTTGGCCACCCCTGTACTATAGCTATCTTTGGAGAAAGACAGTTGATGCCAAGGCCACTTCAGACGTTATAATTTTTCTAGATCAAGAGAATTGCGTGGGGAAAAAAATCTAGGAAAAAGCATGTACACCATCATTGATGAAATATTCATAATAGTTATTTCAGTGAGCATGTTCTGATTAGATTTTTTTTTTCAAAAAGTCTCCTAACGAAGGAAATATTGTTAACATTGGGTGGACTTGTATCACTGCTTGGCTTGATGACTACTGTGTAAGTTTATTTTACTGGCTTATTATCTTCACTGGCACTTTAAATTGCATTAATCTTGTGGAATACTAAAACAATATTTAACAAAACAGGAATATTTTGCACTAAATCGTTCACAGTGAGTATCAATTGAACCTTGGTTACCTTCCTACCTTGAGCTGGATCAGATTGAGTCTAAGCAGCATTGGTTTGACACACATTTTAATTTACCTTTTAACAAGATGTATATTGCCACTTTCCAAGATAGTATTTATTTTATTTATTTTCTGTATTTATATACCGCCTTTCTCATCATCAGATTTCTCATCAGATTTATTCAAGGTGGTTTACATTGGCAGGCTATTCTAGACTTGATAAGGGTCTTTACAATATTGTTCTATGCATATACAGAACCTTCCATACTCGATGTTTTCCCTTCCAAGTGCAGCCTCCTTCTGGCTTGTGCTCTGCATTTCCAAGCTTCACAGTTCACCCTCGGACGATTGTCTAGATGTTATGTCTCTAGCTGACTCCTCCGCATTCCACCCTCCAGAGGCGTGGAAAGAGTGGAGCGACCGGAGCAGCGGCTCGGGCGGCATTCTTCCGGAGCGCGCACGCCCGGTGCCGTGGACTGGCGCTCCGAGGCCTTCTCCCCTGACCTCGGAGCCGGAGAAAGCCCCGGAGCGTCCACTACGACCCTGGAGCATCCACCACGGCTATTTATCCTTTTTTTACGCATGCGCAGAACGTTTCTGAAACGTTCTGCGCATGCGCGAAAAAAGGATAAATACCGCGGTGACGCAGTGGGCCTTCAGAAAGCCCTGGCCGCCAGTCGTGGTGGACGCTCCAGGGCTTTCTCCGGCTCCGAGGCCGGGGGGAGAAGGCCTCGGAGCGCCTGCCCGCGTCACCGGGCGGGCGCGCAGGTAAGCCAGGTCACCCCCCGAGCTGCGCCGCCACCCCCGAGCGACGGCGCCCCCCCAGTGACAGTGCTCCGTGCAGCGGCACCTCTAGATACGCCGCTGCCACCCTCTCACAGTGCCATCTCCATGTCTCTACAAGGTCCATCAGCAGCTGCTGTCTCCCATTCAAGCGAGAACAAAGGGTGACCCTGCTTAGCTTCTTCAGTCAGGGCACCAGCTCAACCTCCAGGCCACACCTCCTGCCAACATCCAAACAGCCCAATCTTATCCTTCCCCGGTGTAGGCCGTGCAGCAGGGGCGTAACTGCCCCCATTGGCGCCCAGAGCAACGGGGGGTGGCGCCCCTGTAATTGAATATCGCTGCAGCCTTTGGCCGCGGCGCGCTCCGGAGGGGGGGCGGCGTGCTCCGGGAGGAGGAGGCGACCCCCCCCCTCAATCGGGAAAGCCGGCCGGGGAAGATGTCCCCGAGCCGGCTCTCCCGATTGAGGGGGCGGTCGGACTCGAGTCTCCGAGTCCGACTCGGACTCAAGTCCAACTCGGACTCGCGGGCGGGGTGCCGGGCGGCGCGCCCTTCGGGCGATGGCACCCGGAGCAGGTGCTCCGCTTGCTCCGCCCTAGTTTCGCCTCTGCCGTGCAGCGTGGGCTGTGTGGCCCATACTGTATCCTATCTGGGGAAGGAGGCGGCTGGAGGTCTACTCAGGATAAGCAGACATTTATCTGCTTACCCTGAATAAACCCCCAGCCGCTGCAATGGGGCTACTTGATTCCCTGCCGACTCTAGCCAGCAGAGAACCAGGCAGGCCCATGTTGGGGTAAGAGGCCCTTGAGGGGGGATAGGGTACAGCGCACAGCAACGTTGCTGATCCCTCCCAGGCCCAATCTGCCCACCCCGTTACACCCCATCCCCCGCACTTCTCAGAGTGGCCTTACCTGCTCCATTGTGGGGGGCCTTGATTCAGCACCAGCGGAACAGTGCAGGCCTTCTCATCAGTGCTCACTACTCGCAGAGTGTTACAATGTGCTTTTACATTTGCGGCACCCTAAGCTGGCGCAGTGCATGCTGCGCCAGCCTAGAGGGCGCATAGGATTGAACCGAAAGTGATATACAGCTTAAAAACATGAGTTTGTTTTAAGACTTTCTCTGAGCAAAGAGTCTATGGTGAATGGATGGTAACAGTAATAATAATAAAGGAGAAATAATGAACAGGATGAAGGACATTTTAGATGTCTAGCCAAACACATACAAGGGGGCATTGCAGGAAGGTTAAAATATTTCAGTGAACTATTTCTCAAGAAATCAGTTGGTAAAGATTTAATTAGGACAGATCACATGATAGACTGTAGAAATTATTATGTTTAGTACAAATCATGCCAGAAATTTGCCTATTCACCTCCATTGCTCCTCATCCCTGGATTGGTAGTGGAAGAGGGGGATGGAGTAGATGAAGCGTTGTGAGCCAGAGCATTGCACTCTCCTCTCTCTTCCTTTCCCAATCCAGGCCGTAAGAGGCTGGCATATCACTAGGGATAGAGGGAAGGCATGCTGCCTCGGGCGCCAGGAAGTCTTAGGCCGGCCCTGTCCAAGTCAAACTCTCTTCATGAGGAAATCCAAACAGGGAGACAATATGGGGTTGTTACTGAAAGTACAGCTGTCTCCTTTTCATCTCTGCAGAGATTAGTAGTATGTTTATATCTTCAGAGGGTTCGTACAAGTTGAGCATGAGATAATTTACATACCTTTTTTTTTTTTTTTTTTTTTGCATTTTCCGTTCATCAAAAATGCCTGTCAGCACAATCCAGCGTAGCCTACACCAGCCTGGCACCGGCGTAGGGCGTCGAAAACGTGCCATAAAGCACATTTGCGACAACGGGAGAGTAAACGGTACCGGCACGGAGGCCGGCACCGCTTACTAGACCGTGGAACTGAGTCTACGCCGGCTGCCGCAGGTAAGTCCCACAGTGGGAGGGTAGGGGGCCATTGGCCGACTAGGGCTGGGAGGGGTGGGGATATCGGCGGAGGTATCCTAAGCCCCTTCCCAGCCCACGCTGGCCTTACGCTGCCTCTCCGGATATACGCCGGCTTTGGAGCTGCCGTGCATTCAAGGAGGCCTCGGGCTTGCCTATACCCGGGGAAGGGAACAAACATCCCCTTCTCCCAAGGGACGGCCTGGCAGCGCCGTGGCAGCCCAGAATGGGTTCAGGATGCGGCGGCCGACGCTTTAGACCGGCCACACATCTTTACACAGGATTGCGCTGTGTGTTGTATGGTGTGAGCACATGCTATATTTCCCTCCCCCTCCCAGGGCTGCTTCCCAAACCCCCCAAAAACCATTTCTGGAGGTTGGGGGTGAGCCTTCAGAAATGTGGGATATGGCATGGAGGGCTGTTGTGGGAGGGGGAAATCATCAAAAGCTACATGGAGAGCAACTTCCATGAGCCCATTTTCACTTACAGAAGCTGCCCTCCATGTGCTGCATTCCACACAGTTCCCGAGGGTCCCCAAATCCTCAGGAGGTTTTTCAGGAGACTTGGGGAGAGGGGCAGGTAAAGCAGCTTTGTTCTCATACCATGTGCAAGTGCTACTAGGAATTCAGCCCTGGATGTCTGTCTTGAGGGAGTGGGGTATGTGGAAAAAAATGTTTTGACATCAGGTGTTTGAATATTCATGTCTCCTTTTAAAAACGATACGAGTGTAGGTGATGGGAAGGGACATTTGAAAATGAGGCCTGTTTGTGTTTATATTTCCAGAATATTATTGGGGGTTAAAGAGTTGCTTTATCTTAGTGTTCTTTCATCATGTTCATGTATTCAGTGAAAATTTAACACTGACTAAAAAAAAACCCTGAAGAACATTGTTGCTTAATTTGCAAAAGATTGAATTGCCTGGATTCATATGTATTTGCCTCAGTTGTGTATATTAAGCGTCAATAAAGCTTGTTTAGGCTGATTAGCCAGCCAGAAACTTCACTGCTTAGATGTTTTATCCCAAAATGAAGCAACAGTCGCTAAGGTAATTGTTTCCAGAGTTTTTTATGATACGATGGGGAATGGAGGAGCTAGTTCAAATATCCCATGTTAATCCAAATCTTGGTCCCAAGAATAGTCTGAAGGCACATGATTGAGCTCTACTTCTGATAAACTAAGCATACCTGGTCCTGTGAACTGCTTTGATGGCCTGCAGAGAGAGTTGAAAGTAGTCTTTAAGTATTAATCAGGGCTATTAATCAGCTAAATGTTTTCATTATTTTAATTGTCTGCTTTTTAACCAATTGCTTGTTAAATTTGAATATGACGAAAACCTTAATAGCAGGTGCCTTTTTGAGATATTGTAAGAAGTTAAGCCTATCAAGCAAAAAAACAACAACCCTCACTATTAGAATATCTTTTTTTCTTTTAATTTCCTATTACGATGGTGTTCTGGGTTTGTTTTTGTTTTATAGTCTTGTAAGTACTGTAGCAGTGTTATCAACACCATCTCCCACCAAGCAGGTTTGAATAATATAGCAATGGCAGGTATTCTGCAGTGCAATCCTGTGCATGTCTACTCAGAAGTGAGCCCCATTGAGTTTATTCGGGCTTACTCCCATGTAAGTGTGTGTGTGTGATTGCAGCCCTACTATACAATATTATTACCATACATCCTTCTAGTAAATTTTATCAGTGCTTTTCCTTTAGCAGGTGTGTGCGTGCGCGCACGCGCCTCTTGTTATATTAACATACTATAAGTTAGAAACTGTTTAGATTATTGGTGGTCTTATTCTGTTTCTTGTAGACGCAAAATCGCATGAAATTGATGGCAGATAATTATGAGGATGATCACGTCAAATCGTCATCTCATTCCAACCAAACGAACCATAAACCCTCCCCAGATCAGGTAAGACTGTTTTTTTTTTTAATTGTTTGCTTACTGAATCTGTTTATCCTTCTTTGTGTGCATTATGTGGGAGTAGAAATAACACTTCCAAAATAGAATTACTTTGTTACATGGATTTATTTGATTTTGTTATAAAATTGGGATTTATGTTTAACAAATCATGACATTTCAATATTTTAGGACAACTGTTCCAGGATAGGTTTGGTCATGTGAAGAGTATTTTGTGGAGTGCTCCAGAGGTCTCTGGAGATCTGTCCTCAAACAAAATCTGTTACCTTGTTGCTTGGTTGTAAGAGAACAATTGTCTGTGTATCCCAGTCTCTGTGCTAAATGATCACAGGTTGTTCCCTCACAAGCTCAACAAAGCTTTTGACCTAAAAGAGAATCAGTTTACTTCTTCTAATGCATGGTCTAGTTTCATATGTCACTGACTAAATCAAGATATGTTTGGAAGCTATCAAAAGGCTTAGCAAATTCTACAGGTAACTCAAGATTAGAAAGCCTTTGCCAGCATTCACAGCATTTGCAAGCTTGTTTAAAATATCACTGCCTAGCCCGAGAAAGGAAATGGCTCATAGCCTTGTCTACCCTAATCATTCTAAAACTACCATATTTTAGATTTGGACCTACATTCCTTATTCCATTTACATGGAATATGTGCATCTGTGCGGTGGAATAACTAAGGGAAAAGGAAGAAAGACCTTAAAAATGTTTGAAATTTCCACTGATACAAAAATCATGCTTCAGCCACTTTTGAAGGTGATATTGAAGAAAAGAATTAAGCATGGCATCAAAGTGTTATAGTAGAAAATGAAATAAAGGTCACTTTCAAATTCACTCACCTCATCACTACCTCATGCTGAGCTTTAAAATTAAGACCAACCCAATCAGTAGATTAATATTTCCAAGATATACTTTGGAGAAGTCAGTCATAACATTTGTCATAGTGGAACTGTATTAATGTTGCAGTTTAAGACAATGATCTGTAGTTCTGTTTCCTGGAGAATAGAAGAGTATTTATGTTGCACACTGAAAGGGAAGCTAGGGCACTTCCCTAATGTGTAAGTGATATTCAGTTGGAGTAGACGGCAGTAGTCATATGAGATGAAGGTGGAAGGTCAAATGTGACATACTGTAGAGGTTTGGCCAGAGTAGTAGACTGAATATGCTTTCAGCATATTTAGGCTATAATAAATTATCAAGTCACTTGAGAATAATTGTAGTCATTCAAGGCATTTGAAGACAATTGAATAGAAGATACAAAAAAAGCGGCTACTTTTTCCTACCACTAGAAGGTTATTCTTGTGTGTGCTTTTAAATACTAACCAAGTCTTTATTTCATTCCCATGCTGCTCTGGGCTTTCCCCCTTGTCTTCTCTCAACCAATAGGATGAGGAGGAGGGTATTTGGGCATAGCCAATCAGATGCTCTTAGTTCAGCCATTTTGTTCAGAACGGTGAGAATTGGATTTCTTTACCAGTAGAAAAGTTTCCCATGGTCACTCTTGCATCTTGCTTCTGTGTGATTCATGGGGTTTGGGTGTCTTTCCTTTCCCTTTCTAATGTAGCCTTTGCATGTAGATGTTTTTCCTACTCTTTTGTATGCTTTTTAAATCTTGAAGCTATATTAAAATTTGTTCCTGTGTTGTGTCATTGTGAGGACAATCTACCAGAGCATGTGATTGGATTTATAAGCAACAGCATGATTCATGTTAGAACCGGAAATGTGTCCACTATCCTTTACCATTATAGTTTAACCATGGAAGCAAATACTGTATTTTCTACAAAAAAAAAAAGCTTTACTACAAAACTGTATGCTCTCTAGATTCTTTCAAAAAGAAAGTCAGCAACAAATAACCTAAAGGGTCATATTTCCACTACTTGGATTACATGATCTGTGCACAATGAACTGTGCTGTTGAGATTGCTGCAAGATTGTCAGGTGCCCTCGATTACCTGAAATGTTTAATAAAACAGAAGAGGATTTGGAGAAGATTAATAGTAACTTAATGGAAGAAATAGCTCTCCAACTTCTCTGTGCAGTTACTGCTTAATTAATTGCTTTGTTCAATGTGCGTGTGTGTATTGTTGCATTGTTCAGATCCTTCATTTCAAGTCGATTATTTGGAATACCTGATCCAGCCGTGATAGAGGCACACTTTAATTCTACAACCCAGGGGTTAAATTGATTATCCTTTTTGGAAAAAAAGTGATTATGTTCATTGGTGATCCCACATGCCTTTGGTGTTGCTTCTCTGCCATGTCTGTTTGTTTGTGTATGGTGTAAAACTGTTCAAGGTGATTAAGAAGAATGTAAGTATCTTGCTGAAAAATGCCAATGAGGAGAATGAGATGAGGTAAGTTAATGGGAAAAAGGCAGAATCTGTTTAGAAGGCTGGAGAAATTCAGACGAACTTTAAATGTAAAATAAAAATAGTGTGGTAGATGTTGAGCAAAGGAGATTCCAGTTAACTATTACTGTATATGTTTAGAGTGGAGGATAAAATTCTGGAAATATGTGTGGTTGTAATAGCCTCCAAATACAACTTGACATTCTGTCTGGAAAGTGCAGGTGTGGTGTTGGTTTGTGTTGGGAAGGTCTGATTTACTGGTATTGTTTGCTGTCGCTGTGCAAAACCAAACTGACACAACAGATAAATGGGACATCAAGGATTTTTAAAACTGCTTTGCACATGTACTGGTATATCTTACATCTGAAATTATAATAGGAATAAAAGCATAAAACAACATGATACATGAAAGGGGTAGAACTGAAGAGACAGCAGTATAGACCATAAAACAATAATGTACAAGAGATGAAAGGGTAAAAAATAAAACCTGTTGTTGTAGTGTGAAAGTTGAAATCGTTGGTTTCATACTATACTTCATACTATACAGATGCAAAGTGTGTTTGACAGGTCAAGTGGTCCAGAAAGGAAGGACTTAACTGTCTCAGTCTGGGATACCCAAGGTGAACCTCTTTACCTGTGACTGCAAATAGATAATAAACCATAATGATGTACCTAAAACTACTGCCCCAGGCTCTTGTATATGCTATGGGAGCCATATACTGTATATCATACTGACCTTTCACAGGAGCGAGCACTAGCTGGTGCTTGAAGGTCCTCCAGAATGCGTAGGAAACCCTTTATCCTTGTTAAGGCCAAAGAAGTTCTAGTAATTCTTCTTTGCTTGGGTCTGCTATCTTGTCATCTCCGTCAGTGGATAGCCTCTCTCCCCCTTAGATGCTCTTACATCCTAAGAACATAAGAACATAACATAAGAAGAGCCCTGCTGGATCAGGCCAAAAGCCCATCTAGTCCAGCTTCCTGTATCACACAGTGGCCCCACCAGATGCCTCAGGGAGCACACAGCCAACAAGATAACCTGTTTCCCGTTGTCACTCCCTTGCACCTGGCACAGAGAAAACAAACTTCTAAAACCTCTAAAATCAGGAGGTTGCTTATGGCTTGTAACCTGTGATGGTCTTTTCCTCCATGTATCTGTCCAAACCCCTTTTAAAGGCATCCAGGCCAGGTGCCACTTATTATCCTATTTCATGGGCGAGACATGTTCCAAGTCTCTTAAACCTTTCTGCGTCCTTGTTCCCCCATATTTCTACCTTTTTTTCTAGTAATATTCCTACACAGTACTGTACCTTCACTCCTCCAATTCTGCTACCCTCAACCACCCAAAAGTCTCTTAGTTCCTTAAAGCATTCTCCATTCAAAACCCACCTTCTCCCCCTAATCTTGATCTCTAATTTGGAATAAGGCCTAAATTCCTAGATTTAGGGCCCAATCCTGTCCAACTTTCCAGCACAGATGCAGCTGCAATGCAGCCCCAAGGTAAGAGAACAAACATTCTCTTACCTTGAGGAGGCCTCCATGACTGTCCCCCACCACGGGATGCAGTGCACGCCCCGTTGGCACAGCTACATCAGCACTGGAAAGCTGGATATGATTGGGCCCTTACTCACATAAATCTTATGTCTCCACTTCTCTTCTTCCCTCTCACTGTTGGAAATTTGTGAGCTCCCTAAGTCTGAGACCTCTCTCATACACACTTATGTTACTCTGTAAAGGCTGATGTATATTGATGATCCTATGTAAATGTCTTTCCCCCACCCCATGTTTGGTGTCTTTGTCTAGCCAGAACTGGTGACATCATCAGGCCACAAATTGCTCTTCATCAGAGGCACTTACACTGTGCCAGCTCTGTAGTTGTACCACTCCTACCCTGACTTACTCCTTTCTCTATTCTATAGCTTAAAAGCTGTCAAAAGAGCTAAATGTAATAGGTGCCATTACCACATATTCTCCTTGTGGATGTCACTCTTTGGAAGCAGATTTTATGAACCAGTGCCAAACCCCTGGAGCCATGGATGTGTAGAGCAAAATATCTTGTTTTGTGTGTAAATTCCAGGAAATTAAGATTTGGAAGCAAATTCAGTCTTAAGAGAATGTCCAAGAATTTGGACACAAGCTTTCATCATAATCTGATTTTCTAAGATGAATGAAAATCTTGGCAAGTTTTACTAAAAGAAAAGTAGCAAAAAAGACTTCCTTGTGTGACCATAGAAGTTAAAATGTTTGTTGTTCGTTTATATCATGCCCTCTATATACATGATGCCTTACAGAATTTCATAAACAGCAATGATAGGTGTCTGCTCCCACAGAGTTTACAACCTAAAATAAACAGTGGGGAAACAATTAAGGGAAGAATGCAGGCCAACCTGTGCTAAATTGAGATTGAGGATTAAGTGCATCAAATACCAAGTAGAAAAGGTAGAATTTGAAGGAAGTTGGAAGAGGTGGCACCATGTGCACATTCAAGGAGGAAGTTCTGTGCATAATGGGCAAGACAGCAAGGGATAGTAGAAGAGTTTGGAGCAAGGAATTTTCAGTTGGCTGAGGGTAGTAGAGTTGGAGAAGCAGAAGTTATTAGTAAGGATATAATTAGAAACAAGAGCTAAAAGGGTGGGGCAAGGGCATAGGTCACTTTAAAAGTGCAGGATATAGAAAAGGATGAGAATGGAAGGAATCAGAGGGAGGTTGTGGTCAGAGCAGAGCCCTTTCTGCCAACATTGGACCTGCTTGGTTCTCCGCCGGCTAAAGAGCTGGCGGATACTGAGTAGTCCCATTGCAGCAGCTGGGGATTTCCCCGGGTAGACGGACAAATTTCTGCTTCCCCCCAGCAGGGCCCTTCCCCGAACAGGATGCAGCATGGGCTGCGTGGCCCACGCTACATCGCCCAAACTGGGGGATGATAGGATTGGGCTGCCCATGAGGATGGAAGTCTTAATTCTCTGGAGAATAAGAGATAGAAAATGTGCAGGCATGAAACATCAGTAGACACACCTATTTTCTTCTCATTGCCCTTCTTAAGGCTTCAGTCATCTTCTAACATGAAGTTTCATTGCAATCTTTATCATTTGAGGCCCTATCCAAAAAGCCCTCAAACTCTGTTTCACTGTCTACGCTCATCAGAAACAAGTAATGTTAGTTGCATGCCTTATTTATCTTATTCTGTCTGCCCTTAGACGTGTCTATCCTGTGTTTTGTTTTATATGTTTTTAAAGCTAGAACTAGCACTGAAAACTAGCATTGGGCTTTAGCTCAGTATCTGTCACATCTTGTAAGAACTAGCAAAGTGATGATTCCCAGACTCTGTGGTTCCTAACACATTGAACAGTATGAAACCACATTATCACTGTCATCATGAGATTCCTCACCCTCATTCATGTCCAAAAATCGCTTTGTTTCAAAACCATATTTGCACAGTACCAGTTTCCAAAACATTTTGGCAGAGGAGGAAAAACTGACACATAAAAACAGCATTTGATATTGCCATGGTCTGATGTCATCTTGCCCTTTTTGCTATAGGGCACTTCTGTTTCACTTCGTTTTTTGAGACAAACTACTTTTGAGATGAGACTATTTGGAGAGGAGTGAGCAAAGATGGGTTGCAGAATAATGGTGGTCTTGCTTTTGGACTTCTCACTTTGAATTGTAGTTGTCATAGTTTATATGGTGTCTGAGTTCAGCCAAGGACTGTGTTAATTCTGTTTTCCATCTTTGCCATGCCATCCCAGTATTGGAACAACATTATTCCATTCACTGTTCTAAACCCTTCTGTTGAGATCTGAGACTCTAAAAGTGGATTATCAGTTTAGACAGTTTGTGATGTAGGCAGATGTCTACAGAGGATTACATTAAGTTCTTCAAAAATCTGAGGTGACATAACTTTTCACAATCACTTTGGAGGGTTTTTCTGATACCATCAAAAGCAGTGTTCATTATTTTCTGTTCAGTTCCCCCCCCCCCAAAAAAAAAAAGGTTGGCTAGTTTTCAAGGTGAAGGTGGTGAGCTCTGGAAAGCATTAATCATTTGTTCATAGTGTGTAAAAATTTCAGAAAGAATTTGTTTCTGGCAGAATTTGTTTCTGAATTTGTCTCTGGCAGAAACGAAACCAGGAGAGATGGGACAGTGAATGCAGTAAACATTCCTGACACAAGTTTCTCCAGAGGTGTTAAAAGCAGGAAAGACAAGCCGGGGTGGGGGTGGGGGCTGACGATTGTTGGGTTTGTACCTGTGTTGAGTTTCTGTAGTGGACTCTTCCAGGTCATTTAGGGCCTAGTATGGCTAGAATCAAGATTAATCCGTCTCTGAGAGCTTTCTAATGTGTTAATTTTAAATAACAGCCCTGTACAGAAACATGCATTCTCTATTTTTCTGGCATTACTCATTTTCTTCAATGACTTCACCATGGACAGGCAAGCCTCCTGTTAAACAGGCTTGATTTTTTTTTAACTACCGGTACATGACAACGTTAGTTTATGTCAGGTCTTTTCAAACCTCCCCCCCTCCCCATATCACTTTTCTGAGTATCTCCTTGGCAGGTACCACTTTTCTACCACTCTCACCAGAGATGGCTGCTGTAGACAGTGTGTCCACAATTGTCCCTGCACCAAGAAAGAGGCTTCTCTGGTTGCTGCTGCCGCCTGACTTTTCTTCCTCTTCCATATTCCTTTCCTGGCTCATGCTTCTTTTGAAGGGTCAGTCTACCATACTGCCCCACCTTGTTACCAGTGCACTGCTGCCCAGCCATCTCCACTTCCAGTGGGATCAGACCAGGCAGAACCGTGTCATGTGGTCCTCACAGCAGTAGGGCCAAGTACCACTATCACAATGTGAAGTACCTTCAGTGGTACTGGTACTACAAGTTGAAAAGAACTGGCATGTGTTCTTGCATGCCAGAATATCTGCCTCTAATCCAGCGGTTCTCAATTAGTGGGGCGCGCCCCCCAGGGGGGGCGCGAGGCTCTGTCAAGGGGGGCCCGTTTAACCTCGACCACCTCCGCATGCTCCGGAGCGTCCGGAACGGCCGGCGCTCCAGGGCCTTCTGAAGACCCAAGCGTCAATCCGGGTATTTTTCGTGTTTTCGCTCATGCGCAGAGACGAAAACGGTCTGCGCATGAGCGAAAACACGAAAAATACCCGGATTGACGCTTGGGTCTTCAGAAGGCCCTGGAGCGCCGGCCGTTCCGGACGCTCCGAGGCCGGCTCCCGGGCCGGCCTCGGAGCGTGCGGAGGGCGACGCGAAGGGGCGGGGGCGGCACCCCCCAAAACCATGTGACCGGGGGGGCGCGAACTGTCATGCCCCTCCTAGGGGGGGGCATGACAAAAAATAATTGAGAAGCACTGCTCTAATCTAAATTGTACATTACAGTTCATTAACAGTGCCTACAGTAATTAAATTAGCATGCTTTACTGCTTAACCCAATTGAATGCATTTTCAACACTGAAATAAATATAGGTAAAATTGTATCTTCTAGCAAGCTACTTTCTGTTGATCGTTTTTAAATGCATTCATTTGGTACAGTACAGTTTGCTGATGTATTTACCCTGCTTTTTGTCAGATTTGCAATGTTTTTATTTTTCTTGTTTTGAATCTGATAGCGTTGAATGAACACTGCTTGGGCAAAGGAATGGGATGGTTGGAATGGCTCGCTTGTTAGGCAGTAGATAGATGGTTTTTGAAAATATTTCCCGTACCTTGGGCAAACCCAGTTAGTCCATTGTGTCTTAAAAATCTTTCATGATGTGCAGAGACATTTGACCCAGCTCATCAATCCTGTCTAGCTTTGCCTTTTGGCTTGGCAGGTGCTCTTGCATCCTCTTGAGATAAGCTAGTGGCAGTTCTGCAGTTGTGGGAAGCACTGTGACTTTTGTTAAGTGGTCAGCTCAAATTAGATGTGGGAGAAACGTAGAGATAAGAGCACTACTTGCTGGTGGTGCTAATATATCTGGGGGGGGGGGAGAGATAGCTGCTCTGGTAGTTCTGCTGCTCTCCAAGACAACAGGAGACAGACCTTCCCAAAATAAGCAGCATTAATTAGGATGCTTCCAACAAGTGTCTTATCCAAGGGCAAATCATCTTGTCTCCAATTTTAAAACTTCCCTTGTCGTGTTACATAGTTGTAGTGCTTAAATAGGATAGAGTAGATGCGTAGAGTTTTCCCTTTTATTTTATATATTTCTAGCCTGCCCTTCAAGTCAGTGTTCGCATAAGGTGGCTAACAGATTTAAGAGTAGTAATATAGAAAATCCACCATAACAGAACCGCAAAGCCTGCAGGAGACAGATCTGAAATATTACTTAAAACCAGTTAATTTAAAAGCCTTACAAAACATGCTTCTGAGAGCTTGTTTAAAAAGAGACATTAGGGGGGTGTGACAGCCATTCTCTCTTCCCCTTACCATCTGCAAATGAACAGACTATCAACAGCTAAAGGAGATTTAGGATGTGCCCTTCTCATGAGCTGTACCATTTTGGAACGTACAATATTACTTTCATCTTTTAATATCAGAATCGTTTAGGCCGAACACTGTTTTCTCAGCTTTATGCTGCTTGTTTCCAATTATCCAATGTAAAATAGTAGTGTTCAGTTTTTTGATCTGGCAGCCCTGGCTGTTCCACACTCTTGATCTCTTTTTCTCCATCTTATGAGTGACTTTTAAAAATTGGTGTCAGTGTTAGAGGGTTCCCAGCACTGGGCTTGGGGTCTAATCTGTTGTATGATTTTTAGATGTTAAAGCAGGTGCTATCATAATGGTGAAAGTTTTCCAATCAAGCACCACCTTGAAGTTATGGGTTTTAGTTGTATTAAATACTATTGTGAAAACCACATGCAAAGGGTGGGGGGGGGAGGCAAAGGACAAGAACTGTTTTTCCAACCCATTCTAAGGTCAGGTTTCTTAAAATTCTCTTATATGGAAATTCACCTATAAAGGGAAGGACCTGGGCAAAAAAGGTATGCATTGAAGGAAAGATTAAAGAAAGCTACTGAAAGGAAGATAAAGATTGTTAGGGTTAGAAGGGCCATTTGAATTCCTCAGTATTTTGAAGAAAATATATTATCAGACAACACTCTGTATTGCTTTCAGGTTACTTGTTCCAGTACTCAAGAAGGTTAAGCACTATTGGTAGAAATCCAGAAAAAAATAAAACATTTAAACTTAATGTTTAAACAATAGTTTAGTTTAATGAATGAACATCGAAACAGTTGCACTTTGCAACAAAATCTAAAGAACAATGGTGTCATGAATGAATTATTTCTTCCTTGTAGTGTGCTTATCTTGTTCTGTGTGACATACATTTCCTTATCAGTTTAATCCATTGCAGGCCTGCTAATGTGAGCAGGTTTTGTGAAGTCTTGTAAGATGGTCAGTATCGCTCATGTCTGTAACCAGTCTCAAGCATGGTGCCAATCAAAATTTCTCTCTTTGCTTTTGTTATTTTGACCTATCAAGTCATCCTCAAAAGCTTTCCTGACTTGTGGCTCTTTCCTTTCGCCCTTTTTGAACCCACGTTCCCTGTTATGGAGGTACTATTTCATGCAGTTTCTTATAAGATGCTAATTGTAACGTTGTACTATAAACAGGATTCTGCGGTCTTATTAGAGAAAGGAGTTTAACACCACTGATATGCAGCTTTCAGCTCCTGCTGCTGCACAGACTCTTAATCCATTCAAAGAGTGTTAGAAACATAGCAAAGGGGCCAGAACAGTTGGGTATTTGCTGACACTGTTGAAAGTAGTACCAGCACCTGTTTCTGTTGATTGAGAGATTATCACACTTTCACGTTCATTAGTGGGGTACTGTTGGAAAGATACCTTTGGCCTGCTGACAAGCAACAGGTGCAACTGTAGATTTGCCTGCATATGAACATTTTGACAGTTGAAATTTTGCAACTGGCACCCGTTGCAAATACAGAGGCCCTATAGCTGTTTTGCTAGAGGGATTGTTCTTTATATTTTTCAATGTTTAATTGGCCCTATTTAACTGAACCCTAACCCTGAATGCTACATTCTCTGAATATCTCTGCCAAAGCCCCCAAACAGTTTTGAATAATGTTCTAAAGTACAACAGATAACTTTTTATTGAAATGTATTGATTTGCTTTAGGGTGCCATTTTTAGTCAAACAGAATTGTATGCAACTCCTTCATGACTTTCTGTGGGTTTGCATACAGTTCTTCTCTTCCTTCCGCACCCCACAATTAGGTTTTATGCAGAAAGATTCTGGTGACTTCTTTCAACTTTCCTTCAATGTTCTATATTCCTAGCTAAGTGTCCCAACTGCTTGTTTTTTTGGATACAACTGACCTATGTTTTCTGCTCCTAGGTAATTCAGCCCCTTTTAGATCTTGATCAGAATCGCAGCAAGTTGAAGTTGTACATTGGACATTTGACAGCCCTATGCCATGACCGAGACCCCCTGATTCTCTGTGGACTCACCCCACCTGCTTCTTACCACCTGGATGATGACCGTGCAGCTTGGGAGAAGGAGCTGCAGAAGATGACTCTAGATCAGGTCAGAGTCTTCATCTCTTTAGTAAAATTGTCTGATTAAAGTTGTGGAAACTATAATAGATTTTTGCCTAGTGTATTTTTCCCTATTTTTCTTAAGGCAATACTGCTTAAATGGACATTGTTAAAACAATCAAAATCTTTAAATTATAAATATGAGAGTGTAGACTATGCGGTAGGGGGTGGGTGAATTTTTCAAGAAGGTTGGTAGCAGAAAGAATGGAAGGGGGGCGAAGGGAAGGAGGTAGCCCATGTGAAACTGAGTTGAGGCTGATCAACACATTGCATTTTGGTAAAGAGCGGAAGCTTTCGTGGCCGGGAAATGAACATTGTTTCTTTGAACATTGCATTTTACAAATATAGACTCCTGCATCTCTAAAACTTGGTTTTAGGAGGAGAAGTAATTTTGAAAAGTAAGCCACTCATTTGGGTCTTGCAGTATGGACATGGGTCATCAGCTTAGACAAACACACTTTTTTCTGTTTTGACGTTTTGTACTTAGGTTTTCTATTCTTCCTTCTGATAATTGCTAGGCAACAAAGGATTAATTCATCAGGGGAAAAATCTAACTTTTAAATTTCCTTTAGCAAGTTACAAATGTGAATGTAAATAATTTCTTCAAGAATACTTTTTTTCTTTAATTCATTACGTTGAAGCTTCTGAACAGGTTTGGTACCTCCTCAAAGATATTTTTTACACAAAGCTCTCATTATTCTACCCCTCATTTTGCTTACCAAGACAGCTGGAATAGATTAAGTGCATAGCCAGGAGCACAAATGTACTGAAGTACTTTTGGTGTACATTTCTATATCACCATCGCATTGGAAGAGATGTATGTAAATATATGTTGCACTTTGGAGCAAGCATTACTCTCTCATTGCTATAACTCATGTTATAATCCTTGACCACTTTTTACTCTTTTCCTATCCAAGCACTTGTTTAATTCCTTTACTGAAACTATGTATCAAAGCTAGTTTCTCTGCTGCCTTCCTTTATTACACACTTCTCTCCCAAAATATTTCTTTTCCCCTTCTCTCTTTAGTCTTGCTAGGTATAATAGTTGAATTTATCATCCTTATCAATCTCCACCATAGTGTCTTTCATCCATTTTTGTTGCTGTCATTAGCCTAATTATAACTGCATACCTCTGTGGCTCTGACTTTCTTCCACCCTTCCTCACTAGCTTTTTAAATGGGACAGTTAACATTGATGCTGTGGTATAAAATGCATTAATCCATAGTACAAGTTATTGAAATAAAATTAGTTTGAACCAAAGGTAAGTTTGACTTATTTGGTGTCATCATTTAGCTTAAGAATATTGGTTTCATTTTGTACTCTGTTGCTCATAAATCTGGAATATGTCAGGTACCAGTAAAAAAACTCCTGAATGATTTCTGTACAACAATACATAATCTTGTTTCTATAGCCTTCCCCCCCCCAATCACATACCTTTTCTGGTTTTCATCTATTTTGTTGTGATGTTTTTATATTTCTTCTTGAACTTAAAATAAAATTGCACTTGCAATTTAAAAATAATTGTCTCGCCCCCTGCAAAAGACAGCATTTGAGCAGCTAGCTTTTAGGAGACCAACAGACGTTAAACTGCTATAGAGACACTGGATGCAGCGTTAGAGTTTTGTGTTGGGGTTGTATTTGTCTAAGTGTGTGTTTGTGTGAGCCCTTTCTGGGAAGATGTGTTGGGATGTTCGAGGGAGTAGTGGCGCCACCATAAAAAGTGTAACGGGCCAAGGGCGATATGGCAGTGGGGGCTGGGCTGGCCGTTCCAGGAGAAGGAGGGATGGTCATAGGCAGACCATCCCTCTTTCTAGGCCTTCCCCCAACCCCAGAGCCTGGGGAGTGCCTGGGAGAAACCCCTGTGGCCTTAAACTGCTGCTATTAAATGCCAGGTCGGTTAACAATAAGATCTCCCTAATCCAGGATTTAATCCTGGAGGAGGGTGCCGACCTGGCTTGCATCACGGAGACCTGGTTGGATGCGACTGGTGGTGTGAACCTTTCCCAGCTGTGTCCACCGGGATACCGGGTAATGCAGCAGCCAAGGCTACAGGGGCGAGGGGGTGGTGTTGCTGTGGTCTATCGGGATTACGTCTCCCTCACCGGATACCCTGTCCCACAGTGTGCCGGGTTTGAGTGTCTCCGCATCGTGCTACATGGGCGAGACAGGATGGGGTTGCTGTTGGTGTACAGTCCACCAGGTTGCCCATCGGCTTCCCTACCTGAGCTGACCAGGGTGATCTCGGCGGTGGCATTGGAGTCCCCACGCCAGTTACTGCTGGGGGACTTCAATGTTCATGCCGAGGCCCCTGAGACAGCAGCGGCTCAGGACTTCATGGCCGCCATGGCGACCATGGGCCTGTCTCAGTGGATTACGGCCCCAACGCATGGTACGGGGCACACATTGGACTTGGTGTTCACTGCTGGGTATGGGGATGGTGATCTGCCTATGAAGGAGGTTAAGATCACTCCTTTGTCTTGGACAGATCACTATCTAGTGAGTTATAGACTGGCAACGTTTAATCACCCCTGCAAAGCTGGGAGACTGAATTGTATGGTCCGCCCCTGGAGACTGATGGATCCGGATGGTTTCCTGAGGGCTCTGGGGGACTTCGCAGTTTCCTGGGTCAGTGATTCATCCGAAGCTCTGGCTGCCCTATGGTATGGGGAGGCAGCGAGAGCCTTGGATCAGATCGCTCCTGAACGGCCACGGCCTTGCCGTCGAGCCAAGGCGACTCCTTGGTTTACTGAGGAGCTGCAGGCAATGAAATGACTGGGCCGACTCCTAGAGCGACGGCGGAGGAAAACCTGTGATAAATCTGACCGAACACGGGCTAGAGCCCATTTCAGGGCCTACTCCGTGACGGTGATGGGAGCGAAGAAGGCGTTTTTCTCTGCCTCCATTGCGTCTGCGAGTAGCCGACCAGCGGAGCTCTTTTGAGTTGTCCGGGATCTGCTCCACTCGGCTCCTGTAGTGAGTGAGCTGGAGTGTTTGACGGACCGCTGTAATGAGATCGCACGGCACTTCGCAGATAAAATCACTCAGATTCGCCACGACTTGGACTCTGGTTTAACAGTTCCAGAAGTTGTCCCTACGGCATCTGTCAATTCCATCATTATGGATTATTTTCACTTTATACAGCCTGAGGATGTGGATAGGGTCCTCTGTAGTTTGAGATAGTCTTCCTGCCCGCTTGACCCTTGCCCAGCTTGGCTAATACAATCTGCGCGGGTTGGGCTGGCCGATTGGGTGGAACCTATTGTGAATTCATCTTTGCGGGAGCGAGTGATGCCTAGCATCTTGAAGACCGCAATTGTGCATCCCCTCCTGAAAAAACCATCTTTGGATTCCTCCAATTTAAATAATTACCGGCCAGTTTCCAATCTGCCTTTTTTGGGTAAGGTGATTGAGCGGGTGGTGGAGTCTCAGCTCCAGGGGATACTAGATGAAACTTGAGTATCTGGACCCTTTTCAGTCTGGCTTTAGGCTGAGCTTTGGGACGGCGACAGCCTTGGTCGCCCTGTTGGATGATCTTCGCCGAGGACTGGACAGAGGGAGTGCATCCCTGCCAGTGGCGTCCTATAATGGGGGGAGCTGGTGCGCTGCACCCCAGGCGCCCAGGGGGCACGGCAGCCAGGCTCGGGGCTGCGCGGCGCGGCACAGGAGCCCAGCTGGCACGCCCCCCGGAACCACCGCGCCCACTTGGCGCGTCACCAGTTTCCGGAGGCTCCGCTCCGAGGCCGGGACAAGCCCTCCTTGGAGCGACCACCCAGTTCGGCGGTCAGGGCACCCGTTTGCCCCCAGAAAGGTTCTGCACATGCGCGAAAAAATGAATAAAAGCCGCATCGACGCGTTGGGCCTTCTCAGAAGGCCCTGACCGCCGAACTGGGCGGTCACTCTGAGGAGGGCTTGTCCCGGCCTCGGAGCGGAGCCTCTGGAAGCCGGTGACGCGCCAAGTGGGCGCGCTGCTTCCGGGGGGCGCTAGCCGGGCTCGACGCTGTGACGGGTGCTCCAACCCCCGCCCCCCCAGGCACCGGGAGGGCTCAGAACGCCACTGATCCCTGCTGGTCCTTTTGAACCTCTCGGCGGCTTTCGATACCATCGACCATAGTATCCTTCTGGGTCGGCTGGCCGAGTTGGGACTAGGGGGCACTGCATTGCAGTGGTTCCGTTCCTACTTGGCTGACAGGTCCCAGATGGTGATTCTGGGAAACGCCTGTTCGGCGCCCTGCCCTTTACAGTGTGGGGTGCCACAGGGCACCCCACTCATGCTTTTCTGTCTCCTATGCTTTCAACATCTACAGGAAACCGTTGAGAGAGATCATCCGGGGATTTGGAATTGGGTGTCACCAATATGCTGATGACACGCAGCTCTACCTCTCCTTGCCATCTCGCTCCAGGGAGGCTGTGGAAGTCCTGGAGCACTGTCTGGAGGCGGTTGGGGTCTGGATGAGGGCTAATAGGTTGAGATTTAATCCAGAAAAGACAGAGGTCCTACTGGTCAGGAAAGCTTCGATGCAGGTACTGAGTCACCTGCCCGTTCTGAATGGGGTTGCACTCCCCCTGCAGGAACGGGTGCGCAGCTTGGGAGTACTTCTGGATTCACAGCTCTCCCTGGAAAGCCAGGTGGCAGCTGTGGCCAAGGGTGCGTTTGCCCAGCTTCAGCTGGTGCGCCAGCTGCGGCCGTACTTGAGTTGATCGGACCTGACCACAGTGGTCCACGCCTTAGTGACTTCAAGACTGGGTTACTGTAACGCATTCTACGTGGGGCTGCCCTTGAAGACAGTTCGGAAACTGCAATTATTGCAGAATGCGGCGGCCCGGGTGGTCACTGGAGCTAGGCGGTTTGACTCTGTTGAACCGCTGCTTCAGCGGCTGCACTGGCTGCCCATT
Source organism: Plestiodon gilberti rubricaudatus (assembly GCA_026170595.1). NCBI lineage: Eukaryota > Metazoa > Chordata > Lepidosauria > Squamata > Scincidae > Plestiodon > Plestiodon gilberti. The sequence goes on from JANXHW010000005.1 coordinate 118,237,603, forward strand.
CGTTTCTGGGCCCAATTCAAGGTGCTGGTAATGACCTTTAAAGCCCTTCACGGTTTGGGTCCAGGATATCTGAGGGACCGCCTTCTCCCATACGTTCCGGCCCACTCTCTTAGGTCATCTGAGGGGGCTCTCCTGCGGGTACCACCTCTATTGCAAGTTAGGGGAGTGGCAACACGTGGGCGAGCCTTCTCTGCTGCGGCGCCACAACTGTGAAACTCCCTGCCAGGGGATCTGAGAACCACCCCCTCCCTCATGACTTTTTGGCAAGGGCTCAAAACGTTTTTGTTTTGTCTAGCGTTTGGGTGATGGGTTGTGGTCTGCCTCCTGTGTCTCAAGATGCTCTACTATGCTGCTTCTCTGCTCCATACTGTCGTCCCCCCCGTGGATTTTATTGGTTTTAAATTTAGTTATGTATTGTTTAAACCTATTTTATGTATTTTAAATTATATCTTTTAATTTTTGTTGAGAGCCGCCTTGGGCATTTGCCTTCGGCATAGGATAAGGCAGGGTATACATTTTTTAAATAAATAAAAATAAATAAGACTAAAAATTTAAACAAGAGATCTCTGAAGATAAATGGGTCTGCAGTGTGATCCTAGGGTTAGAGAAGATTTCACTTTTGTTCTTCATATTTATTAGAAAGGGCCCAGTTCATCCTCTGTGGGAAATCAAGAGCTGAAAACGGTTTATTTTCTTGCACCCATAGCTGGTTTCCTGTTGAGGTTCAAAATCACAAAAATTGTAATTGTGTGCCCCCCTCCAAGCGGATGTTTAATTCATATTTAACAATAATACTTATATTTCTGTACTCTAGGCCAATGGTTCTCAAAGTTCTCCCTGCGAAGTGGGGAGAACTGTGAGTTCTTGCAGGGGCGGGGGCAGTGGCGGTGCTCCCAGGGATCACGCCGCCAGGGGAAAAGTGCCATCACGTTTGCAAGTACTTCCCTTCCCTTGGGTTGGGTAGTCACCAAGCCTTCTCCGATGCTCCTCAACGAGATCCAGATGCTGCTCAAGAAGGAAGCTATATCCCTGATCCCAATACTGGAGCATGGCAAAAGGATGTAACTCCTACTTTGCCGTCCCAAAGCTAGATGGGGATGTCTACCTGTTTTCAACCTTGCTGGTCCCTCATGGTCTCCCTAATAACCATCAAATCTTTCCTCTTGCAGAACAACTGGCTGACACTGACTGATGCATATTTCCACATTACTATCCAGCCCTTGTACCATCAATTTCTTCACTTTGTAATTGGTTGAAAGGCAACTACTACCTGTACTGAGTACTCGCGTTCAGTTTCATGATAGTGCTGAGAGTATTTGCAAAGTATATGGCAGTGATACTGCTGTACCTTCATGGGTTCTAAATTGCCATTTTTTCGTACATTGATGGGCATATGCTTGTAGTGGTACATCACAGTCAGATCAGGTGCATGAAGTTTATCCTCATTTCAGGTGTGTGGAGGTGGGGAGGGGATAGGACATGATTACAAAGTGAGTCAAGCCAACCTACAGCAAGAGATGGTTGTGTCTGTTACAATGCAGAGTGAAGTGCAAACAAGATCCAGTGAAAAGGATAACAGATTAAAAGTGTACGAACCACTCTGATTAGTCAGAATATGTTTTCAGTAAACTCAATAGTACTGTGGGACAACTACTGTAAAGAAACACGTATGTAGTAACAGTAGTTTGTGCGCGTTTATTTTTCAAAACAAGATAACTACAAATGGTTAACACGGAGAATATTTTTCAAATTAAAGAAGGATTTCTAATATTGAGGTCTTAATGCTATTATCTGCTTTAAGTCATGGGAAAGGGGGATGTGTTATTTGTACACAGAAACCCCCACAGGCCCACTCATTCATCATCTTGGAATTGTAATGAATTCTGGCAGTTACTTCAAATCCAATAAATGAAATTCTGCCCTGCCCTCAGTGATTTCTTAATACTTCCCTAGCCCAGAGGGGAAAAAATTAATCCTTTTCATGATTGCTCTGTGCTTACTGAACTAAAACCCAATACTATTGAAGAAAAAAGATCCACATCGACTTCTCCTTACCAATCAAGTCTTCACCAGAACATATACAATACCTCAATAATCACATGGAGAGAGAGGTAAAGTGGGCTGATGACTTTTCTTGAGTTGGCTTGCTTGGAACAGAATCTTTAGAGAGGTGGAAGGCATGAACAATAGTCTCTGCAGTGCAGAAGACATTTAGAGGAAATTATGTGGTCCTTCTTCAGCAGTCCGTAAGAAACAAAGAGGTGGCAATGAAAGTGGAAGGCTTTCATACAACACATGTAAAATGCCAGAGCTCACCTAACATTGAGCAAGTGTAGAGCCCTCTCTCTAGCATCTGCCAGATGTGCAAAGAAAGTGAGTAAAATGATATCCTGGCAGAGGTGAAATACTAACAACTTATTACACCGTCCCGTCTAACTAAACTCGTAGCAAGCTCAGGGGGGATTGAACCCACTGTGGACCCGCCGAAGCTTAGTTAACATTTGTATAGCATTTTCTGTGTGTACAAAACATTTCACATGTTGTATGTTATCTTAACTACCCTGTAAGATAAATATCATTACCCCCTTATTGCAGTTGGGGAACTGAGAGGGAGTGACTTACCTAAGGCTACCTACTGAGAATTCGTTGCAAAAGAAAATTTCCAACTCCGAACATCCTGATTCATAGCTTAGTCTCTTAGCCACTATGCTACAGCAGCTGAGAATATGGCTATGATGTGTAAAATAATTTGCATCTGTCCATAAGGATACAGTTGCACAGCTAAAATCAGGAGGAACTCACCAAACGATGTTTTTCTTGGAACACATGAGTTCATAATGCTTTGCCATACAAATACAGGGTTGGTCGTGTGACATGAAAGTGTACCTGTAAGGGCAATTATATTAGTTGCATATTTCCTACCTGATATTACTCAGCCAGTACATATAGGTTCCTCTGCCTTTTTTTCTCTTTGAATAATGGAATCATTCCCTTCCCTATTGTATGGTCTGCTTGTCACTCATACTATATACTGTTTAGTCAGAATTCAGTTGCTTCTGCATTTGTGATTCTTGGCACGAATATTTCTGAAACTCATGTTACTGTTTTGTGAGCTGCACCAGAGAATTAAGAACAAAATACCAAGAATTCATTAAGATAACTTTCAGTTAATAAAAGTCAAATAATTGAATATGTGCTGTCATGTTCTTATCATAGCTTTTGTCCCCACAGATAAAAAACAAATATTTTAAACCGTGTATGTGGTTGTTTTCTGAAGTTGCATTTTGAGATAATCTTTGGTTTTCTGTATCTTCTAGCACTCACATGCACTGTGGGCCTCTCACTCTGTTTTGTACAATGATATCATTACCTCTCTCCCTTGGCATCCCTCGCCGCCGCCACCCCCATTTCCTCTGATGGCCTCCAGTCAGGCAGCAGTGGTGGTGGTGCGGGATGCCAAGAGGAAGAGGGTTTACCGCCACCTCTAATGGCCAGTGGAGGGATTGCTGGGAAGTAATTCCTCTGGCATTACAGGAAGCAGCAGCAGCGAAGGCACTGGATGCCAAGGAATGTACATGAAGTTGGCAGAGGTCGGAGCGACTCTCCCTGTTCTGATTAATGACGACAGCAGCAATGCCAAAATTGACAATACTGCAAAGCTGGCCTCTCACCGCAAGCATCTTGCTTCGTCGCGTCCCGGAGTAGATTCTGATTGGCCAGAGACATTGCGTCGCGTCCTGACCCCACAACACCAAACATGGCCTCTCATTGGCCGAAGCTTGATTTATTCAACTTGGAACGCACCAGAACGACCTTCGGCCAATGAGAGGCCATGTTCGGTGTTGTGGGGGCAGGACGCGACGCAATGTCTCCGGCCAATCAGAATCTACTCCGGGATGCAACAAAGCAAAACGCCTGCGGTCTGATACAGCTTTAATAAATAATGATGTCCCTTTACAATCTTGGAGGGTGTGGGCAGGAGAAAGGAGAGTGTGCAGGCCTAGCAAATGCAAAATACGAATATCAGAGATGCCCCTTTAAGAACTCTGAGGAGAAAGAAGGTATATAGGTGGGGTTACAGCGGTAAAGGATGTAAGTGCAGGGAATTTTTACCTGGTTCCTCAAAAAGTTGACATTAAAAGAGGACATTAAATACAGGAAAAACATAATGGGGATACTTGTTACAGAGACCCCCTGTATTGTCTTAAGATACCATTTAATTTGTTCGATTTTATTGAATATACATTGATTTTTAAGCACCATTTAGATGTAGTATGTTAATATGCATAAAAATACTTATGAATAAACGTAAACTGCCTAATGAGGATGTCTTTTTATAAACATATTTTAGTCTGACGTGCTTTTCATATTGCATAAGTAAATATTTTCATATCTCCCAGGGCAAAAGTATTCTTGCAGTAAGGCAGAATATGTAAGGATAACAGAATTTGCACACAGCCTTTATTAATAAAAGTATTTTCAAAACCTGTTAAAGTATATTTTGCACTTGCCTTTCCACCCCAATAGTTATTACTTATTTGTATCTTGATTTCCTCAAGTTTTGTACATATAGCAATTAGTAAGCCTTCAGTTAGTCTAAAACAGTGGTGGGGAACCTCCAGCCCCAGGGCCGGATCAGGCCCCCGAGGCCATCCGGTCTGGCCCCCGTAGAGATTGCCGGGAGGCCGCACAACCGGCCCCTGGAGGCTCCGCCGGGTCTGCGCGTCACCTCTGGAGGCCGGGAGAGGGCCTTTGCATGTCCTCCCCGGCCGCTGCCTCGACCCCTTCTCACCAGGCCATTGACCATTTCGCACATGCGTACCACGCCGATGAGGGCAAGCTCTTGCCCTCTTCGGCATGGTACGCCGGAGGTGACACGCAGACCCGGTGGCGGCTTTGAACGGTGAGCGCAGAGCCTCCGGAGGCCGATGGGGGGCGGGGGCAAAAATTAATTAAATAAATAAAAATGGTGCACAGCCTTACGGCCGGCCCTCAAGCAAATTTCTAATATTTAAAACGGCCCTCGCTAGGGAAAAGGTTCCCCGCCCCTGGTCTAAAACATTGTTCTTTGGCTGATGATGGGTCATGTCCTACAACTGCATTATGCCCCAATTTTAAGTGAGTCTCATAAGTACCATCTTTTATTAAGACTTTCAAATACGTACAAGACATAGGTGTCAGTCCCGTGTTTAAAGCTGTGATTAAAATTGCTGTGGGTCTGAGACTACTGATAGCACAGAGTTAGATTTGAAAGACCTGGATTCAGGTTCTAACAAAAGCTGCAACCTTGGGGAAAATATCCTGCTTGTCAGGGCCATTTCATGTAGTAAGTCTGAATGCCAGCATAAGCATCTTTCTCCCCCTGGGAAATACTCATCAGGAAATGGATGCATGCATTTGGGCATAAAAAAAACAGGCACTCAAGGGAAAACATTATACATTAAGACCACACAGTTTTAACAACACAGAGATAGATCTCTGGTTTAGGGGAAGTAATATTTGGAGTATTACTCGGAATGCTTTCTCATACGCTGCCAACAACTAGGGCACCGGTGGGGAACCGGCGGCCCGTGGGCCAGATCCAGCCCCCGGAGTGATCTGGTCCGGCCCACGTGAGCCTGGATGCAATTCCATCCCGTCTGGCCCACGCGTGCTTAGACCGGAGGCCCCGCGTGTGCTCACCTCACCTTACTCCTTCTCAAGCTGGCTGTTATGGACATGTGCAGAAACAGCCGGGGTGAGGAGTCGTGTGAGGTGAGTGCGCACCCACCCACCCACCGCGCGTGACTTCTCAACCCGGCTGTTTCTGCGCATGTCCATAACAGCCAGGGTGAGAAGGAGTCGGGCGAGGTGAGCGCGTGTGGGACCGCTGCCGGCAACGGCAGACCGGAGGCTGAAGAAGGTAAGGAGGAGAGCGATGGGGGTGGGGGAGGAGAGCGATGGGGGTGGGCACGCGTGCCGGGGAGTGGGCGCCCGTTTGCGGTGGAGGGGTGCACGGCCCACGACACATTTTCCCCATGGGGAAGTGGCCCTCCACTGCAAATAGGTTCCCTACCCCTGAACTAGGGTCTAGGTTACAGCACAACATCTGAAAAGCAGTTCTCAGATAAAGGACAGCTGGCAGGTTTAGTTGAATATAAAGTTAAATGTAATATTTCAGCCTTAATCTTTCCAGATGTGAGCACTCAAGACTGTTGGGGACCATTTCATGAATTACGGTATATTCCTGGAAAACCCAGCAGATACAGTCATTGATCCATTGATGGAATCAATAGGGGGGAAATCAAATTGGCACAATACCTTCAGAACGGTGCAGATAGTTCAGAATGGCCACAGATGGCTTCAGAATGGCGCAGATGTCTGATAGCTCTTCTACCACTGGTGTGTTTTCACACCACCGGTAACAAATGGGTTGTAAAATGGCTGCCACGGATGCTGGGATCACTTCAGAATGGCCACGCAAGGTATTCTGGGGCACTACCTGTAATTGCCTAGTATTTGAGTGCCTTTAGAATGGTTGGGGATAGTTTCAAAAATCTTCAAAATGGCCACTATGAATAGTAAATGGCCACCGCGGATAGCTTCAGAATGGCCAAGTATAGCTTTGGAATGGCCACAGGTAGCTGAGAACAGATCGCAAATGGCTTGAGGTAAAGTTGCACACTTGTTCCCCACAGATAAGCAAATCCGCTGGTGGCAAATCCACGGGTAGCAAGGATTAACTGTATGTGAAATGGCTCATTTGTGTGCAGTTTTTTTTGTAAAGCAGGACCCAGACTGAGGGCCAGTTCTAATGTGACATGGTGATATGCCACCATGTACTGAATTCTGTGTTGTTTTTTCTTGCAGCTTCATGATGAGCTGGAAAAGGGCGAGAGAGACAGCGCAGAGCTACAAGAATTTGCCAATGCCATTCTACAGCAGATAGCTGATCACTGCCCTGACATCTTGGAGCAAGTTGTCAATGCACTTGAGGAGTCGTCATGACCAAGACCAGTGCTCTGGCAACAGCATGGCCGGGGGCCACGCCTGGTCAGTCCAAGGAATTGTGAGGATGGAGAACAGTATCAGAGGGGGAAAGGGAATCAAAACTATTGGTGCACCCTTTTATTAAAAAACAAAAACAAACCTAAACTGGTATCTCAGCTCTTCCAGTCTACAAGTACTGAATCATGCCTGCATTCATCTTCTCGCTGCCTTTCTACATTGGAAAATGCCTCCCTGTTACTGTTCCTATTAGCTTGGGGATATGTCAGCTCAGAAATCTGCTGAGTCCAGTGAGCATGGAAATGACAATATTTCAGACACAGCCAGTTCTGGTGGTTCTGGAAGTGGTTCCAAGGAAGTACTTGCCTTTATTTTGTTTTCCAGGTAGTCAACACCTACTTTGGCCTACTTTAATTCATGGGGGAAGTTGAGCATGCGTTAATAGTGGCCCCATAGTTGGCCAACGTCAGTTTAGCTCGCTCAGGATTTCTTGCCTATGTGTTAATGTTCTATTCTAAAAGGGGATGGTATGGCAGGGAGACATACTGAAATCCCTTGTTTTCAGTGGTAACTTCAATTAAGCAAGAATGGGAAATGTTATTGTATTTTCTCTGTTCTGTCTATTGTGAAGCGTCTTTTTTGTTTACTGAATGGGCTGTGACATGCTGATCACTGTTTCCTTTACCTTTCCATTCTAGCCAATTTATCTTTGCTTTCTTATTTGCAGGTGCTCTGTTCATCCTTGGCTCTGCATTTTTCCTATTTCTTATTTCCGGGAAGGGGGGATTATTTCATGAGTTTTGCATTCTAAATGTGTTCATGCCTACCCCATACCTCCCAACACCCCCACAATGTTCAACAAACCAAGAAAAACATTTCTATACAGTATCCTGTTAACATACTCAAATTTAGGGATCTGCCTATTCATGTGTTTTTGCACATTGTTGAAAATACAATTTTGTTCTGGGCAATGCTAGTTTTTATGCATAATAGCATTCACCAGAACAGAATTCTGGTATCACTAGTTTCCCTCCTTAAGAGAAACTAACTTTCTGGTGTTTTTGCAGATTTCAGGATTAAGAGTACCTTTTAGAGCAGATAAGAGAAAGGGAATTAGGACTTGTAATCTGATGCAGTAAAGGGTCCCGTTAAATTACTTTCCTAACTGGTTTGCCTCTGTAATGATTGTCATAATCGCCATGCTTGGTCTTTCCAGTTTAAAAGTTTCTTACATGTAAGTTCCCATAATGTAGTTCCCTTGAGCCTACATTCCAAGTCTGTATGTCAGACACTCTGAAGGCCCTTTCCTCCTTTTTGAGAGGCTACAATATATCACGTCACAAATCACTTAGTAAAGAGCTTCCTCTGTTAGACTTTGCCCCCTTCCTCTATTTTTTCCCCTTCAGATCTGGCAACCTAGATCCTGTAATATCACTGCTTCTGAAGAGCAAGAAAGAAATATCTGTTAAATGAAATGAATCTTTTACAAATGCTTTTATAACATACTATGTCTGCCTTTGATTATGAAAAGGTGCAGTGGGGTCATCCAGTGCCAAGTTGTTAGAGATGCTGGCCTCTTCCTTTCAGCAGCGTCTACGGGGGGGGGGGGGGTACCTTGGGAATACTTCAGAAAGGGGGTACAACATAGCCTTTGTTTTGAATGGCACATAGTGCTTTTGCTTTGGTTTCTCAATAAGAGATTCACTTTGCTGTATTAGCACCTTCAGGGCTTCAGAGTTCTGGAATGATAGTTTCAGACTTGATGGCAGTAATAGCTTGTGGTTGATGCTTTTAGTCATAAGAGCGTGGTGGGGGACACAACATGAATGTTCTCAAAGTTGAAATTGTCTTTACCGGAAGGCATGTAGACGGTGACTGTACGTACCACTGAGCCATGCCTCATACCAGAGCCACGCCTTTAGCCCTATTGTTTGAATCAGCACATTTTGATAGGAGCTGCTGTTTTGAAATCTCCCTTCTAGCTGCTGATGCTTCATCCCTAATTACTCACTGTAGGAATTTAATGCAGCCTGTAAAACGATTGCAGCCTTCAGGCTTAACATCTTCCCATCGCCACCACTCCCTGGCTGTCCCATTAAGTTATATGGTTGGGTCTCCAGCTGCCCTTGTTCCCGGCTGTAAAACAATCCACTCTCTCTGTGGGAGAAGCTGTGGAATTTTCCTTATCGACATTTGAAATGACTGCTGCTTGTAAACCTCTTACCAAGATCCTCCTTGATATATTTTTTTTCTGAAAGCAGGGAGGGGAACTAGCCAGAGATAGTCTCTTGTGGCTGCTAATTCATCCTCCTATGTTCATTGCACTACCCATAATAAATCACAGTTCTCCATTGTAATATTTCTGGAGCCTTTAACTCAGCTGCCACCATGTGGCTGTGCTACTAACATGTTATTCCCACAACAGTGTGCACTAGGCCCACTGCAGTGCTATCCTGATAAATCCCATTGTTTACATTCTACTCCCCTCACAGCATGTAAGGGGGGATTTGTCAAGCAGAGCCAATTCCCACACTGGCCATTTGGTCTCTCTCATCCAGTGGCACTTACCTGCTGTTTGGACCCTTCCTTCTTGATCCCCAGATCTGGAATGTGCCTCTTGCAGCCGCAGACACAGTTTTTCCATCCCATCCCATGAGTTCATCAGTCCTGCCACCCTAAAGCCTGGTCTAAACCCTCATTAAAGTGCTTTGAGAGAGAGTAACTGACCAAGACCTTACCGTGAAGCAGACCTGATCTAACTTCATCACTAATGAACCATTAGAGATAATTTATTTGATGTAATTTGAATGGACTGTGTCTACAGTTCTCTAGGAATTGTGGGGCCTTTAACACAAAGTGGTCGTGATGTTGAACATAGTCTGTGTCAACTTATTCCTTTCAAAATTAGAGTGCAGTGTAGTTGATTGACTTATGGATGTAGTTAACATTGTCTCCATTACAAGGTGGTATAAAATGCACAGGTCAGAAGGGTTTAAGTATTTACATGGCTATCTTACTCCCAGTACACTATCATAGCTCTCATAGACCCTGCCATGTCTGCTACAAGTTAGATCCACTACCTGTGTCTAGAAAAATACAGCACTGAACAATTGTGCTGGAGAGGTACCATTTTCAGTTCCTTGTATGCAAGTCTACTGCTAGTATTCAAGAATAGCCTCTTATTAGTATATACAAATATCTTGTGTATACTAGCCACCTTAATAGAGTTTTTCGTTTTTGCTCTTTCATTCTACAAACATACTAATTTGTTAAAACCTCAAAAGGAGTTTATGAACTTCAAGAGCCCTCTATAAACTGATACTAATAGTTCCCTGGGAAGCCTAGGTAACTTCTTGACATCCTAATTGGAAAGTGTAAGGATCCCAAGGATTCTACATTCTCATTCCAATACCATTCTCATTCCAATCCAGGCAAAAGAATAATAATAATGGCATTTCAACCTCAGAATTACACAGTGACACTGCAGTACCTGTTGATGCTCAGTTGAGTCATGAGTGTTCTTGGCCATTTTTTTCCTTAAAAATGGCCCACGCTTCCTAGAAATCCCAAATGTCAACCACAACTAAGAATGAAGGTTATGGTGAGTGATAGCACATGCTAGTCTAATATCAGATGTTCATTCTAGCAAACTTTCATCCAGAAGAATATTCTTAGCCTATTTTGCAAGATTGTCGTGAATATATGTAACTTCCATTGGGCATTTTTGGGCATCTGTCATCCATCCATTCTAATAAATAGAATACAAGCCAGTTCATTGTTAATCAGACAGATCTGAGCATATCAGTTCAGTCCAAATCTGAGCATATCAGAAAAAAATGATGGGAGTGATGCAGATGTGCCTCCCCATCACACAGCTATTAGATTGACAATTCTGTTGGGGAAATTCCTGTATCATAGGGAGCTAACAGAACACCATTCACCTCCCATCTCATATCACTTTGCCCGTGAGTGCCATGATGTTTTTCATACCAAAAGGTAGTGGGATAAATTAATTTTATATTGATGTCTGTGTCAACCCTACTTTTCATGGCATCACCACACCATAGGTTCTTGTAGTGTCTCTAGTGATAGGAAAATGGGCTATGTTTCTGTTAAAGTGCTTGAGATTAGAAGAAGCCCCTTTGGAGAATTGAGCAGCAAGATAAACTAAAAGCAGAAAGCTCTGGATTTAATAACACTGCCCCAGTGAAGCTAGCGGGGTGGGAAAGTCAGGCATGGGGTTCTTAGGGGCTGCCAGAATTGACAAGACAAATTCTTCTCTTGCCAATCACTCTGTCTTGTCAGTGCAGCAGGTGCTGTTTTTATAATAAAATTATTTTCTAGCTTTTTTCCATTTAAGTAGAGGGAGCCATATCCTTCTGAACAAAATGGCTGTCTGCTGACCTTTTTATATAAAAAAGAGAAAATAAGACAATTTCCAATCTTTTTAGTGTCAAAAACGTAAACATAAGAATACTGACTTTTTTCCGGTGTGTGTGAAGAGTGCTGTAACCCTGTCATCATTGGTATTTCTCTTTGACTTTTTCAAGGGTATTTCTTTTTCTTTTTTAAAATTTTCCTGTTTTTGTTCTCTGCTTGTCGATTATTGTCTGTGTGGTCCTCAGGCTGGGGCAGTTACCGACAATGTGTGTCTGGTGTCAGATTAAAAAAAAAAAAGATAGAAGTAGAAATGAAAAAAAAGTTGTGTTTTAAAAAAATATATTAAACATTTAATGTGTCATCCAAAGGAATTCAAAATATGAAAGGGCAAAGTTCTCGACCTCCTCCTCCCAGTTTTATAAGGAAATTGATTTTTGAAGGCTCAAGATACCTTTCAAGTGATTTTGAAAGACCAAGGAAGACCAAACCAGTGTGGCCTCCTAGGAATGTTCCTTACTCTGGACTTTAGCCCCTTCCTGACACTGTAATGTACAGGCTACCTTTAAAAAAAAAAAATAGAAAGGGACAGAATAATAAACTAGTCTCTGCTATGAGCTACTGTTTTCTGCAGGTGTCCCTGGGGCTTTAATACTGCAGTTTTAAAATAGAAGGGGTGCATTGAAGCATATTTGCACAGACATTAGTCCCTATTTTTTACATGTGAACTACTTCCTAAATGTATTTAGTATTCCTAAATGCACCTCACCTCTGCCAATACCCATTTATACACGTGTGAGTATGTACCCACTTTTGAAAATGTTCACCCAGACTCTTACAACAAAGGGCTAGCCATTCTTTTCCACAACATTGGGATGGAAGATTTGAACTCTTCTTTTAAATGGTCTGGCCAGCATAAATCTGCATATCATAAGTTTTACTATTGCTATTAGGTGCATCTTAAATTATTACATGTGAATATACTTTTTAAAAATACCTAATTTAATTTTTGAAATATCTGTAATTGTTTCAGTTTGAGGTTACCAATGTTCTAAGTGCTAGACACTGTTTGATTCACTGTCGCTTGTTCCATATGGAATCAAAGCCCCAAAAAATTGGAATCATTGCAGTCGACCTTCAGTCTCACACTTGGAACATGCTTATTAATGTGTATCTAAACGTTAAACCAAACTTTATTGACATTACCCCTGTAATCAGGCTTTCTCCATCCACCTCTACCATCACCCCACTCAGATAATGGTTCAGGTGATGTGTGGCGCATTCCTAGCCTTTCTCCTATTAAACCCAGAATTTGGCCTAAAACTGGCATCTCTTACAAAGAGATCACAAGTTTTGCTTCTCTACTAGTCTGTCCCATCCCCCTGTCAATGTGAGTTTGATATGCTAGGTCCTCAGGACACTAAAACTTACCAAATGTTTGCATCTTGTTTAGGTTCTGTGTACAGATAAAATAGGATTATATACAGAAGACCCTCTTACAAGCTGCTGTAACGTGCTATTCATCCTCCATTCCTGCCAAAACAGTATTGCTGCTTCCCTCTGATTCACTTTATACTGAAAGCAGAGCACCAGGTTCTACTTTACCAAATTATTCTTGAAGGCAGCTCAGTGGGCTGTTGAATAGAGTAAAAAATTGTGGGTGTCTTCCCACATATACACACACTACAGATGGGGATCTTTGATCTACTTAGAAAGTGATGTGTTGCACTTTAACAGGGGAGGAGACATGCTTTGCTTCTATAGACTGACATACTTTGAGTTCCTTCTGGAATGAGCAGCAGCGGGAGATGATAGATGTCTGTGATGCAAGTGCCCATGCTGCCTTCAACTTATATGTGTTCTATTGATGGAGTCATGTTACTGACAGGATAATGAATTGCAAAGAAATTGTGTTATATATTCAACTTTGCCTTGATAATATAGACACTTTTGTTCAGTTTTTTTTCTTTTTTATTCACAAACTAAGTTCATTGGGAAATTATAAAATAATTTAAAAATTGTGCTGTCTGTTCTTTCAAATGGCTTCTAATCTTCTTTCTGTAATGTTTTCTCCAGAAAGGTTGTAAGACTTCCTGTTTGAAGATGCAAAGTGTCCAAATTAGATTACTTTGCCCCTTGCCAGACTCGCTTCCCCCATATGCAGTTGCTACACTACCTCCAGAGGATGATTGTGTTTTGATGGAACTGTCTGAAGAGAGAGTTTCAGAATTGTATAGGGCATGCTCTTGAAAGCACATGAGGCAGCAATCTTGCTGAAGCTAAGCAGAGCTGGGTCTGGTCATTGTCTGGAGGGCAAGACATTGTCTATAAGTTGTAACCCTGTTTTTCCAGCCTTGTGTTCCATCCCAAGAAGAAGGGTGCGATATAAATGTGATAACTAATACAGTTGGCTCCTGATGCATGTAGAAAACGCTGCTAGCTTACCATAGGACTCACAGTGGGCCATTCGTCTTTTAGCATAAATTGGGCCTCTCCCTATAACATACTTCCCCATCAACATACCTACAGCAGTTTTTCATTTTACTACAGTGAAGGATGTGAACCCTATCTACTTGTGTATTCATGTAGGCCTTTAGAAACGGTTCATGCTTCTGTGTTCCCTCTTCACTTCCGCTCCACAGCAGTGTCACTTCTGGTAAATTTCTTGGTTTTGATTCATTTTTATTATAGCTCACTCCACCCTTCTCCTATATTCAAGAACATTTTAAAAAGTTTGTTTCAGAATTATAATTGAAAAGTCAAGAAGCTTCTTGTGATCTGATCTAGATACGTTCACAGTTAGTTTACATGGGACATGAGAAAGTAAGGAAATGAAGGGAATAGGAAACTTGAACAAACTGGCATTTCCTTCTACAACCAACTTTTTGCTTCATTTTTAAAATTGCATCTTAATGACAGACTGAATAATTCACCACTGCTGAATCACCATCAGGATCATCTGCTGCCAGAAAACCAAGCTTTCATCCATCCATCCCTATACACATACATCTTGGCCTCTTTTAGACATAGGACTCCATTATTTTAACATGTACAATGTTTCCTGGCCCTGCATCTGATCCTCCAGCTCTGACTGCAATTTTAGAATCTAAGGCAGTTGTCCAAGTCTTAAAAACAAACAAATCCGATATTTTGTAGGAACTAAGGCTTTTGTCATGGTTATCCTGAGGTAAAAAGTTCTTTCGGGTTTTTTGACCACATTCACTGAGTTTAGGTCTTCGCAACATTTCACCCTCAATTCTGTAGGGCATTATCAAAGGATCTTTGGTCAGTCTAGCTTAGTATTGTCTGTACTGGCTGCCAGACATCCAGAGTTTTGGATGAGTCCCAGTCCTATCTGAAGATGCCAGGGATTGAACGTAGGACCCTCTGCCTGCAGAATATGTTCCACCTTTGATCTATGGTCCTCCTGAATGTTGATCAATGACAATGTTGTTGTTGTTGTTGTTCAGTCGTTAAGTCGTGTCCGACCCTTCGTGATCCCATGAACCATATCCCGCCAGGCCTTCCTGTCCTCCACTATCTTCCTGAGTTCGCTCATTTCCATGTTCGTTGCATCGGTGATGCTGTCTAACCATCTCATCCTTGGCCTTCCCCTTCTCCTTTTGCCTTCAATCTTTCCCAGCATCAGAGTCTTCTCCAGAGAGTCCTCTCTTCGCATTAGGTGGCCAAAATATTTGAGTTTCAGCCTCAGTACCTGTCCTTCCAGGGAACAGTCAGGCTTGATTTCATTTAGAATTGACTGATTTGATCTCCTAGCAGTCCAAGGGACTCTCAGGAGTCTTCTCCAGCACCACAGTTCAAAAGCATCTATTCTTCGGCGCTCAGCCTTCCTTATGGTCCAACTCTCGCAACCATACATTGCTACTGGGAACACCATCGCCCTGACTATACGAACTTTTGTTGGCATGGTGATATCTCTGCTTTTTATTATGCTGTCTAAGTTTGCCATAGCTTTCCTTCCAAGGAGTAAGCGTCTTTTAATTTCATGGCTGCTGTCTCCGTCGGCAGTGATCTTGGAGCCCAGAAAAGTAAAATCTGTTACTGCTTCCATTTCTGCCCCTTCTATTTGCCAGGAATTGATGGGACCAGATGCCATGATCTTAGTTTTATTAATGTTGAGTTTCAAGCCAACTTTTGCACTCTCCTCTTTCACCCTCATCAAGAGGCTCTTTAGTTCTTCTTCACTTTCTGCCATTAGGGTGGTATCGTCTGCATATCTGAGGTTGTTGATATTTCTCCCGGCAATCTTGATTCCGGCTTGCGATTCATTCAGCCCTGCATTTCTCATAATGTACTCTGCATATAAGTTAAATAGGCAGGGTGACAATATACAGCCTTGCCGCACTCCCTTCCCAATTTTGAACCAATCAGTTGTTCCATGGCCGGTCCGAACTGTTGCTTCTTGACCCACATACAGGTTTCTCAGGAGACAGGTAAGGTGGTCTGGTACCCCCATCTCTTTAAGAATTTGCCACAGTTTGTTGTGATCCACACAATCAAAGGCTTTTGCGTAGTCAATGAAGCAGAAGTAGGTGTTTTTTTGGAACTCTCGTGCTTTCTCCATGATCCAGCGCATGTTGGCAATTTGATCTCTAGTTCCTCTGCCTCTTCGAAACCCAGCTTGTACGTCCGGTAGTTCTCGGTCCACGTACTGCTGAAGCCTAGCTTGTAGGATTTTGAGCATAACCTTGCTAGCATGTGAAATGAGTGCAATTGTACGGTAGTTTGAACACTCTTTGGCACTGCCCTTCTTTGGAATTGGAACGTAAACTGACCTTTTCCAATCCTTTGGCCACTGCTGAGTTTTCCAAATTTGTTGGCATATTGAGTGCAGCACTTTCACAGCATCATCATTTAGGATTTTAAGTAGCTCAGCTGGGATATCATCATCTCCACTAGCTTTGTTGTTAGTAATGCTACCTAAGGCCCACTTGACTTCACTCTCTAGGATGTCCGGCTCTGGGTCAGTGACCACACCAGCGTGGTCATCAGGAACATTAAGATCTTTCTTGTATAGTTCTTCTGTGTATTCTTGCCATCTCTTCTTAATCTCTTCTGCTTCTGTTAGGTCTCTGCCTTTTTTGTCCTTTATCATGCCCATCTTTGCACAAAACGTTCCCTTGATATCTCCAATTTTCTTGAAGAGATCTCTAGTCCTCCCCATTCTGTTGTTTTCCTCGATTTCCTTGCATTGTTCATTTAAGAAGGCCTTCTTATCTCTCCTTGCTATTCTCTGGAACTCTGCATTCAGTTGTTTATATCTTTCCCTTTCACCCTTGCTTTTTGCATTCCTTCTTTCCACAGCTATTTGTAAAGCCTCATCTGACAGCCACTTTGCTTTCTTGCATTTCTTTTTCTTTGGGATGGTTTTCGTTGCTGCCTCCTGTACAATGTTACGAACTTCCGTCCATAGTTCTTCAGGCACTCTGTCTACCAGGTCTAATGCCCTAAATCTATTCTTCACCTCCACTGTATACTCATAAGGGATATGGTTTAGGTCATATCTGACTGGTCTAGTGGTGTTCCCTACATTCTTCAGTTTAAGCCTGAATTTTGCAATAAGAAGCTCATGATCTGAGCCACAGTCAGCTCCAGGTCTTGTTTTTACTGATTGTATAGAGCTTCTCCATCTTTGGCTGCAAAGCACATAATCTATCTGGTTTCGGTATTGACCATCTGGTGATGTCCATGTGTAGAGTCGCCTCTTGTGTTGTTGGAAAAGAGTGTTTGCTATGACCAGCGTGTTCTCTTGACAGAACTCCGTTAGCCTTTGCCCTGCTTCATTTTGCGCTCCAAGGCCAAACTTGCCTGTTGTTCCATTTATTTCTTGATTTCCTACTTTAGCATTCCAGTCTCCTATGATGTAAAGGACATCTTTTTTGGGTGCTAGTTCTAGAAGGTGTTGTAGGTCTTCATAGAACCGCTCAACTTCATCTTCTTCGGCATCAGTGGTTGGGGCATACACTTGGATTACTGTATCAATGGATTACTGATCAATGACAATGCCAGCCTAGATTTTAAACATCTGTATTTATATTTTGCATTGTGCTCCAGGAATAAATGTTAAGTAGAGTTTACAGTTGGCAAGCAAACAATGTGTGTATGTGTTGAAGATTGTGCTTTTTGCTATATGGGATTTACATTACTCATTTTCATCAGTAGAGGATGAAAAGTACACATTGCAATTCAGCAAGGAAATATGTGGTCTTGAGGACTTTAGCAACATTGTCGGAAAGTGTCCTTTTGATTCAGTATTTTTACATATATTTTATCTTTGACAGACAAGAGATCTCTGGCCTCAGCTTGCTATGCCCTCTCATAATTGATGTCTGTGTTGCTTAGCTGAACAAAACTGCAGTGTAAACGCAGCATTACATTGGAATTTGTCATTCAGAAAACACAAAGTATTGAATTTTTCTCAAATGGTATGCTCTGGAGCTTCTGGGGTTCAAGCATCACAAACCCAGGAAGTGGTCAGAGCCCCAAGTATGAAAGCCTTCATAAATACCAAAGTGTAAACAGGCCTGAAGATTCTCTAGCTAGAAGTGATGCCTGAGGCACAGCTTGGAGCGGCTGTAACAATAACATTCTTCATGAGAAAAGGCAAAGGTGCCAGATCCCTTTCATGCATTCTCAGGTTACCATTTATGTGCTGAGCAATAAAAAGAGTGCAAGATGTCCTGAGGTTTAAGAATCCCAGTGAATTAAACGAAAGGCTAGTTGAAAAGCTGCTGTTGATTAGAATATGGTAAGGATCACATGGATCCCTTAACATTTTTCCTCAGACTGGGCTTATCTTAACACTTTTTTGCTGCTATGCACAAAGGAGGCAAAGCACTTGCAGGCTTTACCTGCACATTGGGTCAGCACTGCATTGGATCATAGTCTCTTCCTTTGTGATATATTCCTCTAGGTGGAGATAAGTTTTAACTTTCATGCCAGAAGTCTGGTAGAACTCTGTAGCATTTTATCGTATCTGTATTTCACCCTTCTAACATGTCTGGTAGCGCAATCCTGTGTAAGGATCCGGCCGGCGGCCCATGGCCGCCCACCGGATCCTGCGCCCCAGTGGCCATGTTGCCGCCGAGCCAGAGGTCTACTCGGGGAAGGGGACGTTCATCCCCTTCCTCAAGTGTAACCCTCTTTCATGACCAGAGCATAAATTGACCCAGTCGATGTGAAGATAATTGAAGTCCCCCATGACTACAACCCTGTCTCTCGTTGACACCTCTCTGATTTCCCCTTCAGGTTTTTGATCTGGAGGACGGTAGCATGCCCCTACTATTACATCACTCCTCAAGCCTGGTAATCTAACCCACAGTGATTCTACGGATGAGTCAGAGCTCCCCCCTCAAACTCTAATCTGGTGGATTCTACCCCTTCTTTGACATAGATGGCCACCACAACTCCAACACGCCCCTCTCTGTCCCTTCTATAGAGTTTATATCCTGGGATTGCAGTATTCCACCAGGTTTCTGTTATACCTACTATGTCAATGTTTTCCCTAGCCACCAAACATTCCAGTTCTCCCATCTTTGCTCAGAGACTTCAGGCATTTGCATAAAAACACTTATATACCAGGTCCCCCAAGAAGGGCTGCATGTTTGCACTATTATCCCTGCAGCCTTCTGTGCTGCTGGACTGGCTATCATGTCCCATCATGCTATCACTCCTAATTCCTCCTCCTAATTCCTACTGACTTCCGCGTCAGTTCCGCTTGTGATCGCTCCGTTTCCCGCACTTTCACCATTCAAAATGACGAACTGTTGCGCTGGCTCCAGACACCATCTACCAGTCTTTTGACTGTCCTTCGAAAACGTTTCTAGCTGTAAGAAACGAAACGTCAGGTTATACTTTGTCCTAGCTTCAGATTTTAACTATTTTTTGCCTGTCCGCATTGCTGGAGAAACCCGGAGACTGCTGACAAGATTGATTGATTGTTATTTTTACTCGGCTGGATTTTAAAGTTCTTTTTACATGGCTTCTATACCCGTGACTCTTACTTCTCTACAAATTCCTACTCTGTTATTACTTTGCTGTTCCCAAACCTCTCCACCCCCATTCCCTAGGGATGTGAAATCCCGAACTGGATGTCCCTCTGCTCCTGTGGGCTTTCCCCCAGGATCAGTTTAAAAGCTGCTCTGCCACCTTTTTAATGTTACGTGCCAGCAGTCTGGTTCCGTTTTGGTTCAAGTGAAACCCGTCCCTCTTGTACAGGCCCGGCTTGTCCCAAAACGTTCCCCACTGCCTAACAAACCTAAATCCCTCCTCCTGACACTAGTGTCTCATCCACACATTGTGACCTCTGAGCAGTGATGGGGACTTGAGTCAAATGACTCGACTCGCAAGTGTGACTTAGCCACTTTTTCCCTGACTCGTACTCGTACTCGTGACCCACTGACTCGCACTTGCACTCGGACTCGTGACCCACGGGACTCGTACTTGAGTAGGGTACTCAAGTACATGGGGGTAACAACTTGCCATTTCCGAGTCATTTTCCTTTAATGGCAGGCATCAACACAGGCAGGCAGGCGCAGTGGAGACCTCAGAGGAGGAGGGCAGCAGAGAGGGGGGGTTTTCAAGGGGGTGGGAAAACAAGCCTGGCTTGGAGTTTTTCCTATTTTTTGCCGTCTGTTCACCATTGGCCACAACTCCGAGCGCGAGGGCTGGGGAGGAGTGAGGGAAGGTGAAGCTGCCGCAGCAGTTCCTCCTCCTTGGCCAAAACTCCAAGCCCAAGGGATGCTTAGCTCAGCAAGGGGAGGGGGCAGGGAGGGAATAATAAATGGTTTGAATGTAGACATGCTTGTTTTTCCCAAACCAGATGGGTGGTGACAAGACTGAGAGGTGAGGGGAAGGGCATAGGGGAAGCCAAGTGGGTGTTTTAAAAGCCTCAGAGGCACACAGACACCCACCCCACACAGACACCCACCCACCCCATTTTCAGGGGGGGGAAAGCCATTTGCCCCAAAGTGACTCGACTTGTGACTCGTGGTTTTTGGCCTTACTTGCACTCGACTCGTACTCGGGGAAAAATGATGCGCACTTGACTCATACTCGTGCACAAAAGGATCCATACTTGACTCGTACTCGCCCAAAATTTTTGGCATTGACTCGTACTTGGACTCGTACTCGTGGAAAAATAATCATACTCGCACTCGCACTCGCGACCTAGTTACCTAGATACGTCCCTGCCTCTGAGCTCCGCCTGCCTAGCTGGCCCTACGCGTGGAACAGGTAGCTTCTGAGAACGCTACCTTTGGGGTCCTTGATTTGTACTTCCAACCTAGATCTAGCAACCTAAATTTGGCCTCCAGGACCACCTGGCTACATTTCCCCACATCGTTGGTGCCAACATGCACCACAACCACTACCCTCCTCCCCAGCACTCTCTACCAGCCTATCTAGATGAGAAGTGACATCCGCAACCTTCGCACCAGGCAGGCAAGTCACCATGTGGTCCTCACATCTGTCACAGACCCCCCTCTCTATGTTCCTGACTATAGAGTCACCCACTACAAGAAGCCCCCTTCCTCCCCCCACAGGAGTATCCATAGTGCGACTGAATACGGACCCATCACCTGAAGAAGTCTGGAGTCCATATGTCAGCTCATCTGTTCCCACCATTGAAATTAATGGGGCAGCCAGTTCATCCACGAGCTCCATATGGCTTTTAGAGCACTGGTTAGAGCACCCATGGAACCAGATGCCCTTTTTTCTCTTCTAAGCCACTGATATCACAAGTAATGTTGTCTTGGAATGCTCTAGAGTCTTTATCTAATATTTCTATTATAAGACTGTAGAGGAGCCCAGTTTGATGCACAGCAGTATTATCTTCATTGAGATCATGATGGATAGCCACCTGCATATCTCAGTGTTACTCATTAACTTGGAAATATAACCCAGGAATTTAAAGTTCATTCTAACAAAGCAATAGCAAATTTGTTTGAGAGAAGCCTTTATGGCTGCCTATGCTGCTTTCAGACTCCTTTTTATATCATGGCAAAGGCAGAAGAAGCCCCACCCCTCTGTGTTTCAGCCATGCCAGCAATTTATTTGTGGGTTTTTTATGTTTTAAACTGACATTTTTGTGAATTTGTGAATACATTGCTATTGCAAAATAGGAAGTATTACAAAAATGTGATTTGAGTACAGTACTCTGTGTGTGTCCTAAAATAATATAGAGTTAGTTTGTATCCGAAGACAATACTGTGTGTATAGTATGATTTATAGATAGTTGTAGGTAAATGAATGGAAAAATGCTGATGCTATTGCCCAGCTATTGCTTTTACCCTGACGTAATTGCCTGGATTAGCAATGAGCCTGTGAATAAAGACTAGGAGCTTGAATGTCAGGGTTAAAGTCCCATTTGTACCATTAACGCATTGTGGCCTTGCCCAAGTCACTCAATCTGGCATCAGTTTCACATAGTAGGTTGGGGAGATGAAGTAGCAATTATTTATTATGTTTTTGTCCTCACATAGGCAGTCTGTGTAAACCAGAGGTTCCCAACCTTTCCTGGTTCACAGTGCCCTTAGTGTATCAGTAATTTTTTCACAATGCCCCTAGCCTAGGCCAAAAGAAATCCAGTACCTCGAAAATACCTTGACAACGTGATGTATGATTGTGACATGTTCTTAGAACAATTTTGTCATTAGGCCATTACCTAACCACAAAGGACCACTTGATGCTGCAGTCATCCAATGCTGAATATGCATGTGTGAACTGGATCTTAGGTGCTGCGTTTTTTAAAAGACGGACCTTGTAATGCTTTCCAGATACAGTACGTGCAATCTCCACTTTCAAGTGTGTAACATGCCCTTTCTCTGCTCTGGAAAATGCAGATTTGCCACAGAGTAGGCACACAGTAGAGGGTGCAGCCAATTGCTGATCTCTTGTCGTTTCATTGCATCTATTTGATAAATACATTTGCAAACAGGTTTGTCATGTTCAAACTTCTACATTTTTAAGTGTACACTTAAAATGAGGAAACTCAAAACAAGTATGCCTAAAATTATAATGTGTCCAATATGTGTGTTTCCTTCACAAAGATTCTCTCCTGACAAGGAAAACATGCACAGCAATACCTTGCACTTTTGTCTGGTTAGGGACCAGAGCATGGATGAATGTCAAAGTATAGCCTTATTTAGCTTGCAGTTTTATTTTGGCCTGCAAAAAATGTAAATAACTAACCATATAATGCACACAAAACCTAAATAAACAGAAATAAAAGAAAAATAAACATAAGAACGTAGACAAAACGTCATGGAACGGGAAGGTTGGATGAAATTGGACGAAAGAGGAAAGCACGTGGATGAAATTCGAAATGTGGTTATAATTGAAAGAGCAAAGTGATGAAAGTCAAGGTATTGCTGTATGGCAGCCTTTCAATACCATGGAAAGGCCCGTCTGTCAGTCTGTGTCTTGAACTAGTAGCATTGCTTATGCTAAAAGATAAGGATGGCCAATGTTTTCAGTCAAAGCATTTGTTCTTCTGCTGTTCACAATGCTGATAGCTTTTAACTGTTCATCTTGCAATTTTCCATTCTTGGATGCTTACCTTGGACTAGCATTTTGGAAAATGTTAACAGACCCTGGAAGCTATTTCTGAAACCAGAGTTTGTCAGCTGTTTGATATTACCTCATCTTTGCTTAGTGCTAGGAGTACAGATCTGTAGCCAAAAACCTCAAGTAGAAGGAAGGGACACAAAGGTACATGGAGAAGGGCACATGAGTCGATGTGAAATAGTTAAAAACCAAAATACGATAAGTTTGATACGTTGAAAGTGTCTTAGGCATTACTAATGGACTTATACTTCACTCTACCCTTAGAAAGCTCAGAGCTGGGTACATGAGGCTCCCAGTGGTCTCCAGGCAGTGAGCAGGCCTAGATCTCCTTAGCTTTGCCACGAGTGGTAGAAGGTTAGGTGGTCCAGATCACTCACTTGGCCTGCAAAGCTTCCTGTAGATCTTCCATGCCATAACATTTGTTTTAAGTTTATTTAAAGACCTATGTACGCTGCCTTTCAATTTACAAAAAAACCTCAAATACAGATTACAAGTATTTTAAAAAAGCAAACAAATTTGAAACGGTATCTTAAAAACAATAAAATCAAATTGCAAAAACATTGAAAGAAATGTGACCCAGTTATCAAACGAGCAACAGAATATCCCAAAGAGCCATCTTGACCTGTTGCCTGAATGCCATCAGGGAAGGTAGATGGTTCCTAGAGAGGGATTTCCATCATTTCAGCAGCATCACAGGAAAGGCCTGATTCTGCATTGCAACTCAGTACTTCAGACAGCTGCTTGATATTATCCAGTATTATCCATGGTAAGACCCTGCATTTTCCATGTATAAGTCTCAGTCAGTTTTGAGTTCTTAGCCCTGAAGTTGCTTTGTCTAGGCTCCATTTGAACTTGGGGCTGGCGCCAGGGGTCAGCATGGTTGGGCACCTGCCAAGGCCAAACCCTGTGAGTCCCTTTGCTCTGCTGCCCCCTTGCTGTTCTTGCCTGTTTACTCACCCAATAGCAGCAACTGCTGCTATCTACTTACTCACCAGTTCTCTTTCTGGCAAGCAAGTAGCTGGTAGGAATGGCAGTGAAGAAGAGGAGGGCCTGCTGAAGGAAGGAGTATCTACCTCAGGACCCCCCACAACCTGGAGCCAGGACTTCTCAAGCTTCCTTTTCTTACCTTCAGGGAGATTTAGTAAGTATGATGAGGGCTGTGTGCTCCTTACTTTAGCTCTAGTAACAGACATCTTGTCCAGTGACCCTCATCATGAATCGGTATAGAGACTGGGCTTGACCCTTAGGAGGAAAGTCTGTCAACTCAGTCTCGAGTATTCTCCTTTGCATGTGCAGAAAAGCATAAAGTAACAGTTGTTCAGGCAAACTTACATTTAACACTGAGTGAACATCGTTGTTTGCCACCATGCTTACAGCTTGTTTACAGCCTGCTTATTTTGTGGCGGGCTATATAGCTGGCCACTGAAATGTAATAATTGTCATGAAAGCTAAAAATTGCACTGAACAATCTTGAACTTCTGCTACTTTGGGGATTGGAGACCCTCTTTGCATGCTGATACACTTATTGCTGTTCAGTGGTGTATTTTGGCTTTGCTTTTATTTGCCTTATTGTCGCTGTGGAGATAACCAAGGCAGACTGTTTACACAACGAGCCAAGGTTCACTTGCAGGCTGCTGGGTTTGGTCTGTGAAGCAGCTCGCTGCTCGCAGACCTGCCAAAGCAGGCTTTTCGCAGAGGAAGGGAAGTTTTTGTGCTGCAGTTCCCAAACATACTAATAAGGGAAATGTCTGTTTGGGTTTGGCAACTATATCTTCGAGTCCCAAACCTTGGATCATAAAGAATATATCTCATCCAATAGCATGGCGATGGGAGGAGGGAAATGTCAGGGTCCAATATAAGTTGAGGGTCAGCCATTCACAACACAACACAACATGGCCCCTGGGCGGTTGGGTACAGTTCCTTGGCAAAGCAAACTGCTCCCCAGATGATGCAACTTGAGACGAGGGCTATGATGTGGTGACTTGCCATGATAGCATTGCCCCACCCCTAAGGAGGGGGAAAGAGCTGACTGGATTGTTGGTCTGCCTCACCAGAAGCTTTCTGGCTGGCCACCATGGGGGTTGTGATCTGATCTAGGAGGAGGGCTGTTCTTGTGTCCTTATGAATCTGCTCACATGTTCAGTAATGGGTGAAGAGAGACTGAGAGATGTATATGCACATGAGAATCAGCACTAAATGCCCCCTGTGATATTGACAAGGGATTGTAGGCACCTATATCATTTGATTTCTTTGCACTGACTGACTCAGCATTTGATAGCGGGCAACAGCATGAGCCTGATTCCAATGAAGAGCGCTATAATAACGTTTTGATCATGGCAGTTGATCTGTGATGGTCCATTCTCAAAATAAGTCATTGTCTGGTGTGTCAGCGATGAAGAGAATACATGAGTAGCCAGTCCTGTATCGGCTTGTGCAAAGTAGCAAACTAGGGTAGAACAAAAGAGGATCTGGTCTTAGATTCCTCAAGCAGACGAAGGTGAACTGAGGTCAAAGGAGCCTTTTATATTTGTATTGGATGCAACCGAGCGATGTTGAGAACTGGATAATGACACAATATCCCACACTTGCTCCTGTTTTGTTGTCAAGACAGTCACATTGTTAAATGTTCCAGTACAAAGCTATTTACTGAGCTGGGCATGTTTAGGCATGATGCTAATATATTTTAGAATTATGTCACAGCACAACATGTTACAGTCTACAGCTGTGCAGTTAAGCATCTGGCTAATTTGTTTGGGTCTGTATTTAAATTAGTGTGTACTTTCAGAAGAAATATTCCCACTGAAATCAGCCAAAAAGGATCTAATTTTTGTGTTGTCAGCCTTGGCCGCTCACAGTACTCCTGGCGATGCCTGCGTTAATCCCGTCCTTGACAGAGAAAGGTTAATCGATACTTTTCAAGTGGATAGCATGAAACAAAACTGAACAAAAATATCAATAACAGGCCATTTCAGAGGAGCGCAGTGGCACCGTGTCTCAGCAATGTTTGCAATATACCAGTTGAGTTTTCTCTGTCCACAGTGGTACTGAAGTGCATCCTTTACAGTTCTATCGCCAGCTGTGCCCATTCCTGCATCAGATGGATCTGGTCAAGACTTCGCTCGGTAACTTCTGGATTGGACTACTGTAACATGCTATGTATGGAGCTGCCTTTCAAGATTGCTGTACAACTTCAACTAGTACAAAATGGAGCTGTGCAGCTTCTTATCAGAGCTAGGGATTGTGACCATGTAATGCCCCACTTAATTAATCTGCATTGGACCTCTGTATATTTCTGGACAGAATTCAAAGTGCCTAGAAAGCCCCAAATGGTTTAGGATCCAGGTACTTGAAGGACCATCTCTTTCCAAGTTAATCTGCCCATCCAATGAAGTATTCTCAGATGACCATCCATGCTATCACTTGTTAATGTTTGACTGGGCCTTTTCTGTTGTGGCACCTGGTATGTGCAATTATGTCCTCCTGGAATCCTCTGCCCTCCTCCTTGCTGGTCTTCCACAAAATACTCTCTTTTATTTTGACTGGCTTTTAATTAGAACTGATTTTGTGGCAGCATTTTATTGTGATATCTTTATTGTTTGTTTTTATTGTGTTTATGGCATTGTTTGATTTCATCATGTGAGTTGTCTTAAGTTCCAACAAGAGTGGAAAGGCAGGGTGCAAGTTCTAATAATAATGATGATATCACTAAGACTTTTAAGTGTGAGTGCAGCAAACAAAAAAGTGTTTGGAAACGCATCTATCGTATACAAGTACACCCATCAGAGACTGAAATGGTATACCGAAAAGGGAGCTAGCCATAGCCAGTTAGTGAAAACTGGATTTGCTGCTGTTTTAATGAGCGTGTAGAGAGCTGCTGATATATGTGTGAGCCAGGGTATCATCATTTTAGATGATGATCATCATTTATGCCGATCGTGTGAGGCCCTGGAGCAACCTGGTTCAACTTACAATGCAATCGTATGCATGTCTACTCAAAAGTAAGGCTCACTGAATGGGACTTACTCCTAAGAAACTATATATAGGATTGCAGCCTTAAGCACCTACTTTTAAAAAATGAGGTTGCAACTACAGTATTGATGCTGCCTTCCACACAGTTGCTTGTATGCTTGACATATACTTGTCATTTATAGACCAAAGCCTGAAAGGTGGGTCAGTTTATAAATGGAGAAGCAGAAGCGATCACTTAGGAGAAAAGATGGAGAGACAGTGTTGTGTTTGCATACTTGTTGGAGACTGATAGTTCCCCTTAATGCCGGAAAGAGCAAACAACTTCCAGTGTGTTTGTTTACCTTCAGAGGCTTTCAGGTAAGTACTAAATAACTTGAGATCTGCATCAGTTGCCATTAAAAGCCAAACTGTGCATTTAATCCTGAAGCAGGCCATGCAAAGATAGTGTTTGGCACTTTTTAAAGTAGGTGTGTGTCACTTTGTAAGGATTTGCAAGGAAGCTACATTGGCAGATGAGACAGTTGGCAATAAACAGCTAACACTGCTGGCTGGCAGGAAATAGGACCAGATCTTGAATCACAGAAAGAGCCTTCTAAAATTTCCATTTGCACCATTGAATAGTTTCATGCAGTTACATCAATGTCTGAAATATCTGTTGCATGCTAATTATAGAATTGAATTCTAAATGAATCACTGGCTTTCAGACAATTCTGACATACCATTTTAGAAATTCACCCTATTTTTGTGATTTTTAATCAACTGAGGGTTGTCCCTTTTCTGTTCTGCATTGCTGAGTGGTGTTGAAATGATTGTTTATGTAATACTATCAATGGTATTTTTCCACCCCTGCCTTAAGGAGTTTCCAATCTAAATTTCAACAGTAGGGAAAATTACACTTTATAGAAGACAACAGGTAACATACTGAGCAGTTGATCTTACAAACCTTTTTACGGTAAAGCAGTCTCAATGTGAACTATTCTTACTTGAAATATAAAAGAAAACCAATTTGAAAATAACCTTCTGGTTTTAAAAAAAATCTGTTTCCTCTTACAAGTAGGTGCTCTCAAAGTGCATCTGTATGGGAACCCTACATCTCAACCAAGTCTCATGTCTCTTTAAGATCTTTATATCTATTTCTAAAGTCTTGACGCTCATGCTGATAGGAATGTAGTCAAAACAGGACCACCCACAAAGACTATGAAGTTTCTGGGCACTCAATAAACTCCAGAGGTTTGCATATGTATAACACTTAGAAGAACCAAATCCCATTCTTCTCCCCCACTGATGCAGCAGCGCCAAAATGGCAACTGCTGCATCCTGGGGGGTGGCAGTTGCAGAGGACTCCTCTGGGGAAAGGCAAGGGAACAGTTGTTCCCTTACCTGAGAGTAAGCTTCCACTGCGGGGGGGGGGGTGTCTACTCAGACCTGCACTAGCTAAATAGCTAGACGTTCCATTATTTCAGTGTTGCTACATCAAGATTTGAAAGGACAGTTCATGGATGATCGCAAGATTGAGTGAGATTGGAAGCAAAGAAAGGAGAAGAACTGGGAAGATTTGAATTGGAGAGAGAGAAACAGCTGCCAGTTCAGTCCTGATTGCAGCACCCTGAAACAAAACACTGTAATCCAGAGCATGCTTACTCTGAAGACAGCCCTACGAGTGCAGGGGGACTCACATACAAATAGGTATATTGCAACATCTTTGCATGGGAAGCCCTCTTTATCCTATATGAACTATATATGAAATTCCCATCTCATCTGAGGATATAAATATGTATCCACCTTTGTTGCTTCCTGAATTGCAATGGTTCCGGATATACAAATGTAGTGATTTCAACACACTTTACAGAACGTATGCCAGCTGTATTGATGAATTCAAAACCTTTGCCTCATAATACATTCATAAACCTTGCCTCAGACCCACTCAATAGACCTGCTCAAGCTAACAGAATTTTTCCTCTTGTATTTTCATAATACAGTATTTGTGGCCAAGCTTTCCTCCAGAAAACTGTTGGCATATGTGGATACTACTACCCCCCTCCTCTTACCTTTACAACAACTCTGTGGGATAGGTTAAACCCTAATCACCCAGCAAGCTGAGCAGAAATTTGAACCTGTGTGTGTCTAAGTACAACATTCTGTCTGCTATGCTGCATTGGCTACAGTGTGGTTATTACAACATAAATATTGTACAATTTGATGCATTTTTGTCTGTATACACATTCTTTTGGAAGTCGCCTGTGTGTTCGAAGAAGTCTGGTGCTTCCTTTTCCTGAGACCCCAGCTCAATTGACAGATTGCTGTTGACTTGCAGTAGTAGCTCTGTATGGACTTGAAGGATTGAAATACTTGTGTGTGGCGGGAGGGGAGTGGTGCAGAGATCGGAAATGCTAAATTACCATCTCTCTAACAGAAAATGTGCCCTTGCAATGAAACTGAGGGCCACACTAAAGGCAACTTTGATCACATCATTGGCCCTGTTGAGCTTCATGGCTCCCCCCCCCTCCCGTAAATAGCACATGGGGTCCCCAATATGGATTGGGAACACAACAGGATTAGGAGGCTTTAACCCTATCCCCCCCCCATGATGCTGATCCAGATTGGGTCCCGTCCCATCCCCCCAATACACACACATGCTGTTTGCTTTGGGGGGAAAGTTCACATTGGAACCAACATAAACGTTTTCTCTCTGGGCAAATAGCATGCATGGGTGCAGATCTAGATCAGAGCTGTACCAGGGAGTAGAGTTAAAGTCTTTCTACCCCTGCTGTGATTGCACTTTGGATGAGGGTCCCCCCTGCCCATGAAATTTACAGGGCAGGGAAAGCAAGTGTGCTAAGGAAGGCCAATGGTGCATTTAAGGACTTGTTAATTTTGGCCTCAAGCATTCCATTCCATAGATATCTCCTCACCTCATCTCTGTGACTGTGAAGCATCATATGGCCTGTTTTGGCTTTATTCTGAACAATTTTTTGCATGCTCAGAGCTTTCTTAAACTGTGTGTTTCAATGCAGTTATTAATTTGTTTTGATGTCTGTACATTAGACATGTTTCTTAGAAACCAGTGTGTATGAGAGATGCAATTACTCTGCTTTCCGTTTGGTTTGGGCTTTAAATGCCAGAGCATTGAGGATGCAGAATGACGTAGATTGGTTTTTATGGGTGTGTATGTTACTTTGCAAAGTTACTCATGATGAGGAGTAAAGCCATGAGTTGCACCGACCATCCCTAGCAAAGACTAATAAAACGACTTGTTCATGCACCTCTGCAGTCTGTAGGCACGGTAGCTTCTTACATAAGGTCTACTCTAGAGAAATAATGAAGAAGCCTTTATCAAAGCAGTCCCTTGCTCTACATAGAGAAAGGACATGATGTGCATTTTCTGTATTCCTTTTAGCATATAAAATAAAGTGCAGGGTAGGACTCGCAGGACTCAACTCTTAGAGGTGGTGAAGGGAACAAGGCTGACCTTTGTTTAGAGGGGTGGTGGTAGAGAGCCCAGCATATAGGCATTAGAACACACGCACACAGACTCTGGTCTACAGACCCTCAAGCTCAGAAGAAGTCAAAGGTCAGTTTGGGAAAGTGATTTATTGCCACTCATTCACTCACAATTTCTGGGAGCTCAGCAAAGGAAGAGGGAAGAGGATATGAATCAGAGGAAGAAATGAGTTCACGGGTTGCTTCTGTGTGCTGTTTAACTTTGCAGGACTATCTTTCCTGCCATAATGGCAGCAATCATTTAAAGGGGGAAGGGGGAGACCAGGTTATGATGCCCACTAAGACTGTATTATGACACTGCAGTCATATCATACCTTGGTAATGAAGGTGAACCCCTAATGGAAGGGGGGTTTGCCCAGTGCAATCTGTGCTGACCTGACAGTGGCTCTCCAAGGTAAGGCTCAGGCCCCCGCGTGGATCTTTCCCAGCCTTGCTAGCAGCCAGGGGTCCTTTAACTGGCACTGCTGGGCCTTAAAACCCCAAATCTTCTGTACGTGAACTATTTTATGTTTGGCTGTATTATGGTCTTTGTGATGGTGGTTATGCACCTTGGGAGGCCGTTTGGGGGTGGGGCACAGAAAAGTGCAGTGTAAATATGTGAATGTGTAAACATGTATTCTACCACTGAGAATGGCTTCTCACCTGCTCAGGGTGGCTGACATTATGTTGTTAATCTCTGTTGCTTATACTCCATCAAGACACATCCCACCCTAGCCCTGGCCACCAAGAAGGAAATATGAATTAAGCAAGGTTGCAGACTCCTTCAAAAAGATGTCTGCCTTTGGGGCTTTGGCAGATCACCAGGGGAAAGGAATTTCAGAGTTGAGGAGCAGCTGCCAAGAAAGCCTCTCTGCGCACCCTTACACATTTGGCACATGGAAGGTAAGCTGAAGAGGGGCATTCCCAGCCAGTCTTAAAGGCTATGGGTAAAATATAGGGGTGGATACAACCTCTTTGGTATGCTGGACCCCAGGCTATTAGGGCTTTGAAGGTCATCACCTGTCCCTTGAATTGGACTCAGAAGCAATAGGACGTCCCAGGGCAAGGCCTCAGTTTTTTTTTTTTTAATTTTGTATTGTGTCATCATGGTGCATAATAACTGACACTTGCAGTCCATGCATGGCAGCAACGTCCGAGCACCTTGCAGTGCAGACAGGGATGACTGCAGAACTGGTGCCAGGAGGACATGATCAAACGCATGCTTTCTGCACTTGGAGAGAAAGGGGAGGACCTACTTCGTTCAGTTTCTGCACTTCTATTTTGTTGCAAGTACATGTGAACCTAACAGTGTGGGGAACTGCCACTGAGTACCTGTTTTGTTATCACCTTGGCCTTGGGTACAATTGTAAAAAGGTGATATAAAAATAAATACAGTTTGGTCACGCATGCTGCAAGCACTCCTGATGGGAACTGTAACTAATCATGGAACAGTAGTCGTATAAGAACTATTATTTGGTTGCGTTTATTTTAAGGGTTATATGTTGTGAAGGCACATTGGGCCATTGCATATATGATGATTTGTTCAAAATTAGTATTGCTCCCTGTGCTGAAATAACTGTGCCCCCTGTCAAATGTCCTTCCTTTAGCTTATTCTTTTCATTTCAGCAGTCCAAGGACCAATAACTTCCTTTTGTTTGGTGGGGGCCACAATGGCAGGCCCTACGAACTGTCTTGTAAGGAGAGGTAGTGTTGTGCAGTGGTCAGAGTGTTAGGCTTGGACCAGGTGACGCTGGGTTGTAGTTCCTGAAGCCATGAAGCTCACTTTGTGGTTTCAGGCAAAATTATCTCATTTCAGCTAAACTACCTCATATGAGTACATTTGAATTCTAAAGCATGTGTTGAGTGTATGAGGAGCAGACTCTGACCCCTGACCTACATCCAGTCATTTGAATGCATTAACACAACCCTCCATGTTTACAGCTGTACATGTGGGGGCTCTGTTTAGGCACACATGCAGCAGGAGGGGCAGAGCTTGTGATCACAATGCCAGAAACCTACACACATGTTCATTTGAACACACATGTTGAATGCCTGAACAGAGCGATGGCTCTTGGGATAAAATGTGATGAACATTGAGATCCTTGAAAAAGAGACAGGATAAAAAGTGTAATAAATGAACACAGACATATTTACTAACTGGAGCAAAAAGCCAGATTTCAACATTTGCTTCTTCCTTTTCTGAGGTCCCTTTGAAATTTGGGGGAATTTCAGTTATCTAAACGTTACCAAAACTGTTTGCTCTCCCCATTCATTGTGTGTTCCTTACTCTGTATCAGGCTAATGCATCTCTAAATCAGTGGAGCTCAGCTTTACACAAGTTTCTGATTATCCAAATGTTTGGGATATTCTCAAGGGCTATTTGGATAAACAATGTTGTATTTGTAATGGCATGATTAAGGGTAAGCCCAAAGAAAATAGAAACCCAACTCACAGGAGTTCTCTGGTTTCTACTAGAGCCTTACATTCTTGGCAGCTTCAGTGAAAGACTGCCTAGCAGTGCAGCATCTTCCGTTTCTTTGGATAAACAAAAACTGGAGGGGCAGGACAAAATCCCTACATTAGGGCACCTCCGCTATCTGCATGGTTTGTGAAGCAGGATAGCAAAATAAAGGAGCCGTAGCTCAGTGACTAAGCACATGTTTTGCAGGCAGAAGCTTCCAAGTTGAATACCTGGCATTTCCAGCCAAACTGAATTCTGGTAACAGGGCTAGGAAGAAGACCCTTCCTGCTAGCAGGGACAGCCACTGCCTGTCGAAGTAGTAGGCAATACTGGGCTAGATGGAGTTAACAGCCTGACTCTCTCTCAGTATGAAGAAGCGTCATATGTGGATGCAGAGTGCAGGTGGACATCAGGCTATACAGCTGGTGCATGAATGTAAATAACAATTTGTCTCCAGATGTAAGTAAATATTATGAGTTGTATCCGAGTTTGCTTTGAAGTACATGCTGATGGACAGGATCCCCTCCTGACTTGGTATTTACAAGTTTCCTCAGTGAGTTTGGGGAAAAAATCATCTGTTTCCCAAGAGTTCTCTCTTGGCTCATAATGTTGGTGAATGTAGGCTAGTGGTGTATATGATTACATTGCCCGCTGGAAAATTGTAGTTCGATTTCACCTGTCCTGCATCTACCCCATAGCACCAGCACTGTGGAAAACCACCTGGGAATTTAACTGCCTCTTCTTTTTTTTTAAGGCATGACTGTTTGAGGAGAACACTTTCACATTTTACACAGTTCTATGAAATTAAAATCCTGCACCCTCCCCATGCAGGCTTATACAGTACATTTTTTTCCCCCATTTTGATTCTTTTAGAGATTGATGCCTCGCTCTTCCTCATAAAATGAGCCAGGGTTGGCTAACAAAATAATATTAAATAAACCGCAAACAATGAAATCACATTGAAGAGAAACATAGTACAGTATAATATAAAAACAGTAGCACAGAATGACCTCGGTTTTATTAGCAGCAGAACTAAAAATAGAAATGTGTTCAAGAATTACCTAAAGATGGATAGTTTCTGCAGTTGACAGTGATCAATACAGTATAGTATAAGGATGATTGATATAGTCTTGCACAAAAGGTACAAATTCAAGTAATCCCTATAAAGCCAGAGAATGATGGACCCCCCCCCTCCTACTCTTCCATCCCTCCCCATCCTGTAGGCAGGAATGAAAGAGAATAGGGAAAAAATGAGAGGTGGGGAGGAAGGGAAGACACTAGCGTGTGTCCGTGTTCTATTGATGACTGTATGCAACTTCCGGGTTTAAGAAGTAGCCTATCTCTGAATGCCAGATGCAAGGGAGTGGTAACAGGATACAGGCAGCTCGTTGTTTTGTGTGCTCCCTGAGGCATCTGGTGGGCCATTTTGAGATATGGGAAGCTGGACTACATGGGTCCTTGGCCTGATCCAGCAGGGCTCTTCTTTTGTTCTTATGACCTATGTCTTTAACCAATTGTATAATTTCTCTGCATAAATATAAAGATCAACATCTCTTGCCTCCACAGTAATGCTAATATGTATATAATTTCAGAAAATTGTTCCAAATATCAATGAATTTATCTGAATGCCCACTTTAGGCAAAAAACTATCCGCTTGTGACCCACTTGCTCCATTGGTCATATCCAAGATGGTCTCTGCCCTTCCAATATTTGAGGATAATGTGTGTGGCCTGCAGTAGCAAACAAACATGCCTAAAGGAATAAGAGAAGATTTTCAGTATCGATAGATGACGACCACCACACACAACATTTGCAAGAAATAATCAAGATGATTCCTACAAACAAAAGGTTGCTTGATCGGGTGGTATGTTCCGTTTTCACATCCATCATCAACATTCATAGGTTAACTTCTGCACATGTGCCTACAAGGCAGCTGGCTTGGCGGGCCTGGACCCCTGAACATTAACTCGTATGAGCACAGTATCACATGTTAACTTTCTGAGGTGGAGAAGAACTCTTTGAGAAAATTGCACTGGGTATGTAATACAATCAAGCATTATGAGCTGAATGAATTTGTATCCCAAACCAGGTAATTACAGATTTTGGCAGCATCACTAAGTGCATCGTTTTTAAATTTGATGCAAACTAATTGATATGCCTTGGGTCCTGGCATAGAATCGATGTGAGTTGAGCCGTAGGGATGCCTCTTGTCAGGTTGATGGAGTGTTTCCTCCAGGTGCAGAAACATCTTCCCATAGAGCAGATGAATGCCTGATAAAGAGAAGAAAAACAAGCTTTCATCATTAGAAACATGGTTAAATATTGTTCAGACCAAAGAAAGATACTAGCTTAGGTTGAGTGACTCAGATGTTGTTTGGTGTGTCTGTGTGAAAAGCGAGTCGGTTCTGTGACACAAATACAGGAACAAAAATGTTGGTTCATTGGGACAAAAGAGACATGTGGGAAATTTAACCTGATTCAAGACGTTCATTTCTGACTTGCAGATTTTAACTATATAATTAACATGCTGAGTATTGCAATAAGTACTCACTGGCAGAGATTTCAACATATTTGGAGCAATCCAGGACTCCAGAGTTGCCAACTCAAGCATTCAAAATCCAGGACACTGATTTCAAAATGAAGGGATTGTCAAACCCACATGTATATGACTAGTTTTAGGGTACTTTTGGTAACAGGTCAAATCTGTCCTGGGTCTCCTGATATGTAGCTGTGTCTCACTGTATAAATTCTGCATTGTGGATACTTGAACTCTGGCTCAAGTACATGTCAAAATGGCAGTCGTGGGATAGATGGCTATTATGTTTTGTTGGAGATTCAGCCATTGGTTCTCGGGAATAGACTGTATAATAAGTTGGCAGCTAAAAGCAAAAGCTAAAGCTCAAAGCTAAGGTAAAAGCTGAACTAAAAGCTAAAAACAAAAGCAAAGCTAAAAACAAGCAAAAACCAAAGCAGAAAGCCTAAAAGCAAGCTAAAACCAGCTACAAACACAGGCCAAAGTAAGAGCTAAAGCTAAGAGCCAAAGTAAGAGCTAAAGCTAAAACTAAGGCTAAAAGCTAACCTACTGTAGATACTCGCTTGCAAGACGAGAAATTTAGGCAAAAACAAAGACCTGGAAAAGCTACCTTGTCTTGACATCGGGTCACTCACAATCACTTCAAAAGACTGCAGGTTTGCAGTCAACTTACGAGCCAGACTGGCTCAGGCATGTCCCTGCTTCCCCTCTCCCTTCTCTCACTCTCCCCATCACTCGCTCTCCAGCCCTGCCCCGTGCCACTCAGGAGCAGGAGAAAATCAGTGTCTAAGGCTAAAGTATATACCATTATGCAGTACTGCTAAAACTTCATGAACTTCCACATTTTCTCTTTAACAGAGCTGTTTAGGGAGCCTTGTTTAGCAGGGAGCGAGTGCTCCACTGGCCTATGGTTTTGCGAAAGTGCCATAAGGCATTTTTGTGGCACCTCAGGAGTAAGCAACGCTGGTGTAGAGGTTGGCACCACTCTCTCTGCCACCCTCCGAACCCTGTGCAGTCAGACACAGGTAAGCCCTGCACCGAGGGTGGGCCGGGGTGGCAGGGAGGGGGCGATTGGCTGACCAGGTCAGGGAGGGGGGTGGGAATATAATGCTGTGCTGCGCTGATATCCCAACCCCCTTCTTGGGCCTGGCTGGCCTTACATGGTCTCCCTGGTTGTGCGCCAGCTAAATAGCTGGTGCGCATCCGAGGAGGCCCATTGGGGCTGCCGGAACTTACACTGAGGGAAGGGGATGAACGCCGGCACAGGCCGCATCCTGCATTTATATGTCCATTTAGACCAGCCCGTGCATCTTAGGCAGGATTGTGCTGCCTGTGTTTTAGATGAGAAGCTGCTTGAATGGTTGCACAGAATAGTCTAACTATTAAAGGCTATTTTGCATTGCTCTATATAGGATGGATGCACAGTTGGGAAGGGGCTGTAACTCAGTAGCAGAGCACATGCTTAGCATGCTGAAAGCCTCTGGTTCAAACCCTGACATCTATTTCCAGAGTCTGTTAAATTGAGGGTTCACTGTAGTTAAGGTAGCAGGGCTGGGGAGGACCTCTGCCTGAAAGCCTGTAGCACTGTTAACTAGTCGAAGCAGATAATACTTGATAAGGTGGACCAAGGCTCTGACTCGGAGAGAGGGAGTTTTATATGTCCAAGTAGCATGAGGTTGACGAGTAGACACAATCTCTCCAAGGGTCAACCCTTTCAAGTTGCATTTATTTCAGTGGGAAAGTGGCATGCTTGCTGAAGGCCCTATCATGGGCTAGAAGTGTTCGCCTTGACTTGAACCAGCCCAGTGAGTTCCCATCCCTCGTAGCACTAAGGTGCTTGAGCCATACATTTTGATTTCTATATCCAAAGCTAGAGAGGTCTCCTTGTAAAAGGATCCCTGTGACCCTTCGTAGCCTGCCTGTTCCAAGGGGTTATCTTATCTTCAAATGTTTGGATGCATAGCTGTTTAACCCAACTTATAGCAATGGAAAAAGTTTTTTGGGCTAGGGAGGGGTGGAGTTTTTCGTTTTCTGGTTTTTTTGGTCAGCCGGTCCCAAGTAACCTCAATGTCTCATTGTTAGTTTCCCAGAAGCCAGGCAGACATCCTTTCATGATGTATTATTGTCTCTAAGAAACATTGTTTAACTGATAGCGGGTGACAGACTGTCTTGACTCTTAATGTCATGCCTAAGGCTTGGAAATTCCCATTAACAGAGCACGGCAAATTATATATAGCTGGTAAAATCTGTAGGTTACACAGCCATTTTTCTTAATGACCCCCACCCCCAATGGTCAGTGTGGAAACATTCTTGCCAGTACAGTCCTTCTGTTCCAAGTCAATGAGTGAAGGACCAGTGATCCAAACACATCCACAGACAGACAAACCACCTCGGCACTTAAAAAGCATTAGCATTAGGAAATGTCAGTCAGGATCTCTTTTTGTGGCATGCCCTGCATTCCCAGGTCACATGAGCAATGGAAGGCTCTTTGGTTCCCACACAGAAAAGGCTGGAAATGGGTTGTTTGCAAGGACAGATAAGGACCAACACTAATTGCAGGGCTTAAAAAAAAAATAACTGACAGACTGGTGATTAAAAAATAGTGTCGTCGGCTATGATGGAGTGACTCAGTTTTCCACCCCCACCCCGCAACCCAGCTCTGTAATTTGGAAAAGTCTTCCCATTTTCCAGGAAGCCATAACTGACTTTTCAGCCTTTCCCACCCTGCTCTTGCCATTCCTCAAAGTAGGAAAAAGGAAGCCTGACAGCAACATGTGCTCTTCTAAAACCCTGCTTCCCCCCCCCCCACCTCCCTCGATTATTGTAGGCCAGTAGTGGTGCTCTGTAGCATGCACATTGTACAGGGGACACTATGGATACCTGTTGATTTCATCATAAGCTTGAAACAGCCTCCAGAAGGGGTAAGCAATGGGGTAGTTGTCCCAATGGTCTGACACAGCAGAAGGAAGTTCCTTCTATATTCTGTATGGCTGGAGAGTGGAGAAGAACTAAACATCTTATTCCAAAGCCATGGGCACCACACAGGATGCGGCCCCTTAATCCAAGTCTGACCACTGGTTTATCCAGTCCGGTGTGGTCCACTCTGATCAACAACTATCCATGGCCTTGGTCAGAGACCTTTCCCAGCTGGGAAAGGAGCAGGAGATGCTGGGGTTTAAACCTGGGTACTTCAGCTTACAAATCATGTGCTCCACCACTGAACTATGTCACAGGGGGGTGACCAAAGGCATGTGGTGTATTCTTTTGCCCTGGGAATTGGCTCTAGTGTGAGCAGAAAAAAAGATTGCAAAGGGATTGCTCCCACTTCTCTAGTCTTTACAGCCTTTCTGGCATCCCTGTCCAGGGTGTGCAATAAGGGTTAACATTTATCTCCTGAAAATAATCTGATGCAATGAATTTAAGTCTTCTGCCACCAGCCATGGACCTGTAGAGATTGTGCTCCTCTGCTATAATTATTACTCAGTCACATTCCAGACCCAGTTTGCAAGACAAAGTTCACTCCTCACTTTTCTTGTTTGCTGGCTCTGCTTTTTTCAAACCAAATGGGATTAGCTCTGTGTACTTGATGGACTTGGAGAATCGTGTCAGAAAAAATCCAGTTTAAAGACCTGATGATTTAGTGGGTAGCCTAAGGATATTGGTTGTCCCCTCTGCCTCCAAACTGAGAGAAAGATCAAATGTTTGCAGAGACACACTGGCTGCTTGGGTTGTGTCATGTAGGGAATACTTTTTTAAAGGTTCAGACTAGTACTTTAGTCCTATACTGTTATGCGTAGCTGCAAAGACTCCCAAAGGCTTGCTATAATGATGTGGTCAGACTGGTATTTTAGACTAGGCAAGGCCATCCAGCAGTCGCATTACAAAAGGTTACTATCTAATATTAGGTGCAACAGATTACATTGACACAGATAGCTCTGTGGTGCCTGAAATAGCTTTAAGGTGCCACGCAGGTGAATTGTCCTGTCATGCCTTCTTTCCTCTCCACTTTGCTCTGTGCAACTACTTCCTTCAGTACTGCAATGTGACCCTGTGCTAGTAGGACAGTGTCATGCAATTCCACAACTCAGTATGATGTTAGTGCATCACAGGTTTTGCCCAATCCATCTTATCTCCATTACTTCCAGAAGAGCCGGTGTGGACTAACAGTTACAGGATTGGACTACTTAGACCTGGGCTCAGTCATACCCTGCTCAACCGCTGGGTGATCTTGGGCCACGGCTAATCTACCTAGTAGGGTTGTTATTAGGATAAAATGGGGCAGTGCATAATATATTCTACTCAAACCTCCTTGGAGGAAGGGTATACTGTACAGTATGTTACAATTACAAAAATGTAATTGATAATACACTGTGGTGGTGACTAAATTGGCTGTAACAATCCAGGAAAGAGAACTTGTTTAGGGTCGCTGTCCCATGGCACTTAAAACAAAACACAAAAACAAAAACTAATGGGTTTTGAATGGGTCTATGAATGCCAATTAGCCCATGGTCCTCTGGCCATGTCATTATTCCCCTTGTTTTTATACAGTAGTTGTAGAATTTAACAACTTGAACCTTCATGACTTTTAGTGACCTATTATTGATCTACAGTTTCCCCTACAGAAGCTTATCCAGCTTTTCCTTGGAACTTTCCCAGGGTAATTTGCAGGATGACTCTTATCTTTAGGCCATTCTTCCTAATGTTTAACTTCAACATACTTTCCCTACCTAAATCTAAACACATTGCTTCTTGGCCTACCCTCAACAGATATACAACAAACCATTGTTCTCCATCTTCTTGCTAGAATCTTCCATTTAAAATATTTGTAGATTCTCCATCCTTCTCAAGCTTGCCATCTCCAAGCATGCACAAGTTCCTTCACTTGTAATACATTTTTTTCTAAAGTAACACTTGGTATAAATGTATGAGAGACAGATTAAACATCATTTAATGAGTGTCCAAACAAACTGTGCTCTCTCATGGTGAGGGCTTTCTGGCTGCAGAAGTGATAGATCACTGCAAGCCTATCATCCCTCACAAATGCACCCAACCCTACATAATGTATAAATTTACTCCAAATGTGTTTAACTGTGGCTCAGCAACTGGTGGCCTGTGGACCAAATCCAGGTATGTACCTACTTCTAGTTCCCAATTACTAACCCCAGCATTAGTGATTGTGAGAACAAGCTGCCCCACCCATCTCTTGAAGGGGTGAGATGAGATAATCTCTTGCCAAGGGGGTGGAAGTAAGAATGGATCATTATGTATTGCATACCTAACCCTACAGTCTGAGATGATGCAGAAAGTGCAGGATATAGCAACTGAGGTAATGGCATAGGGCAGGCCATTGGGGGGGAATGAGACTTGGGCCTTTGAGGGTCCCCCACAGTGGTCCTTTGCGGAAAACTGCTCACTATCCAGGGCTGCAAATCACCCTGCCACCTCTTTCCTCTGCAGTTAAGCAAGAAACCTACAGTATAGTTGACCCAACGTTGTCCGATTCAGCAGGGGGCAAGAGTCTGATGCCTTTTCTCAGCTGTGTAGAATTTCAACAGATTTTCTAGTTATGTTACTTACAGCGCAATCCTAACCAACTTTCCAGCACCGATGCGCCCATGCACACTGCATTTTGCAGTGTGGGGGTAGTCAGGGAGGCTTCTTCAAGGTGAGAGAACTTGTTCCCTTACCTTGGGGGCGGGGCTGCATCACAGCTGCACCGGCTCTGGAAAGTTGGTTAGGATTGCACTGTTACAGTAGGGGGAAGAGGCTTCTGCTTGAAGTCTCTCTCTCTCCTCTGATGTGATGATTAAAACCACAGGTGTCCCACATGGAACTTGGTCATCTTTAGCCAAGTTGCAACATGCTAGTGAACAAAGCTCCCGTCTCAGAGGCCTGGGAGCTGAAGTGTTAAATTTCTGTAGACATGCATGGAGACCAACATCCCATCTCATAAAACACATTTACCTCGGGGTGAGAAAACCTGGCACCAAGCACCCGCTCTAGCCAGTGCAAAGCTGAGGCAATGTTTCCCTCTAATTAGCTGGTATTTGCTATAATAGCTATTATGTTTCTGGCTATAAAGTCCTGAGGACAATGGCTTGTTCTTTCTTACCCAAGGTGCAGGGGGAAGATGAAGAAAAATCTGGGTTACTATTTCCCTCAGACCCACCCCTCCTTTCCCATACTACACAGATAGAAGGTTCTGCAGGAAAATACGATTTGCTTATAAGGGAAGTCAGGCAAAACCTCCAATTATCTTCATTTTTATTGTACAGCAACTATGTGAGATTCACCCATTTCTCCAAAGCAGCAGCATGATGAGTATTTCCCTCTTGAACAAAAGCTGAGACTCTGAATTCAGACCATAAAGGAGAGGATGTGCCTCTGCCTCACCGCTTTGTGAACTCTTGTTGAAACACAGTACATAAATAGACTTAATATTCCTTATAAAGCACTACCTGCCATGAGTGCACATGACTCCTTGCAGAGTTGCACAGACAACCACAGTCAGGTCTCTACCCCCAAGGAACAAACAATGTAAAATGGGCAAACACAGCAAGGGAGAGAGTAGGGAAGGAGGAATGTGGGAATATGCCTTCAATGCACTTTGGAGAAGTTTGGATATCATTGGGAATGAGGATGAAAGGGAATAAGCCAAAGGCCAAGCAGAAAAGGTGGGTTCTGAGGAGTGATTTGGAGGAAGGTGGCACCACATATATGTTCAAGGAGTTTCATGCAGAGGGAGACTGGGCAGGGACATTTAAAGGAATAGGAGACCTTCAGTCAATAGAGAGTGTAGAGATGGAGGTCATGGCCTTGGATATAATGAGAAATGGGGACCAGGGGCGGGGGGGGGCAAAGACATGGAGCCTGTGCTGGATACAGAGAAGGAATGGAAGTCGGTGAAGGTATCTGAAGAGGAGCATCACATGGAGAGAGCAGAATAATTTGGGCCATTGAATTTTGGAAAGAGGTGACAACTCATTAGTTCTAGTAGTTCCAATGCAATTAGGATATTAGTTTTCTTTACAGTGTTTGGTAATTACATTTAAAAGAAATTAAGAAACTAAAAGAATTAAATCTATCAATTATAAAATAGTCATTAAAATCTGCACAGCAAATGGTAACAATAGCAATGGAATGAAAACTTGCCAGTCCCAATTAAGAACACCCCTTGTGCCTCAGGAGTCTGAGATCACTTAGAGCAG
This sequence comes from Plestiodon gilberti rubricaudatus, assembly GCA_026170595.1. Taxonomy (NCBI): domain Eukaryota; kingdom Metazoa; phylum Chordata; class Lepidosauria; order Squamata; family Scincidae; genus Plestiodon; species Plestiodon gilberti. The sequence goes on from JANXHW010000005.1 coordinate 118,280,204, forward strand.
TTTTAGCTTGGCATGAAATCAGGACGTCTGTTTCTAGCTTGGAACAATGTTTCTTAACCTTTCATTCTTGTGGTTTTTATCAGCTTTTTTTTTTTTTGGTAAAACAGAAACAAAATTAAGAAACCAAACAGTAAGTTGTGAGAGTGAGATTACAGCAGTACTGAAACCAGGAAATGTAAAGGTGGGGGAAGGGAGGGTGCAGAAGAGGCAAAGTGCCTTTCTTGGGGGGGGGGGTTGAGAAGAGCACATTTCACTTTAACACTCCCATCCTTAACATAAACAGAAGTGAGTCATGAGGAATTGCTCTTTATCTATATTGATTGATGATTTAAAAGGGGGAGGGAGTACTGTATGAGAAGGGTGCCTTTCCACCAAGTAACCCTGGGGGTATGCAAGCTACCTGTCTGGGGTGGGGGACATGTCCCATTGCTACACTTACAGTAATTGGCATACATCACAGGTAAGCAATACAGATACTAGGCAAGATATACTGAAATAACATCTGATACCATCTGAAAGCAAGTACAGCATATAAAAAGACTGGTAGAGTATTGGGCCTGGTGGGTTGTGAGAACTAGGTGATATCTATGGGGGGCGTGTTACACCTACACCTTGTGAAGAAAGAGCTGGAGCTAGGGCAGTAAGATGGACAGGAGGAGGGGGAAGTGAAAGGGAAAGACCAATCTATTTTTAAAAGGTATACAACAGTAAAAAAGGTAAAGGTGACCCCTGACAATTAAGTCCAGTCGTGTCCGACTCTAGGGTGTGGTGCTCATCCCCATTTCAAAGCCGAAGAGCCAGCATTGTCCGAAGACGCCTCCATGGTCATGTGGCTGGCATGACTCTCCTTGTCGCAGCGCGTAGCATGCGGCTGGAACACGGAGTGCTGTTTACCTTCCCGCAAGCGGAACCTATTTATCTACTCGCATTAACATGCTTTGGAACTGCTAGGTTGGCAGGCGCTGGCCAAGCAATGAGAGCTCACCCCGTCGCGGATTCGAACTGCCGACCTTTCGATGGACAGCTCATGGTTCAGTGGTTTAACCCGCTGCGCCACCACAACAGTACCCTATACCTTTTCTGCAGACTCAGGGCAACTTACAGTACAAAACATGAAAAACAGTCTAAATCAATAAAAAAGTTAAAAATTATCCACAAAACATAAAACAAACAAACAAAAATAACAAGGGGAGGGCCAGAGGTGATCACAGTTCATAGTAGTGAGGTGGCTTGCCAAACCTTGCAGGGCAGGGATGGGGCAGCCACCAAGAAGGCTCTTTTATGGGGATCCATTCCACCAACCACACTTCAGGAGGAGGAGGAGGAGGTTCTGACCACAGAGCCTCTCTAAATGATCAAACTGGATGGTCAGATTTACTGGGAGGGGAGGCACCCTATGAGATATTTTGGTCTTAAGCCATGAAGGGCTTTAAAGGTAATAATCAGCACCTTGAATTGTGCTCAGAAACAAACTGGTAGCCAGATTTAGAGAGATTACAACAATTATGAAACAAAAAATTAGAAGTTGACCCAAGATGTATTTATATTTATCAGGGTATTTGTATGCCACCTGAAGATGGAAGAGTAAGGTAAGGTTAAAATATAAGCCGTGGGACTGAAAAGTCAAAGGCTGCTACTGTAGAGCACTTCACAGTGAGGAACAAAATGCTCTATCAGAAAACTATGGACTACTGCATACCACATTGTTTTTGAAAAGTAGTAGCAACAAGATCTTGGGGGAGTTGAAGATGTAGTTGCAACTCCTGACACTCCAGGGCCAAACTAGACATGATGGTTCCATGAGATCCAGAGCAGGAGGTCTGGATCAGTTGGTAAAGCTGCAGCCTCTTATGCCTAAAGATCTGAGGACATCAGTTCGAGACTCCTGGAAGAATCCGAGAGCAGTTGAAGAGCTGTCGACACACTGCTTATGAGCTGCAGAGCCTGTGTGTGAGAGAGAAAGCTGTAGCTGGCACTCTGTGTGGGAGATAGAGTTTGCCTGTCAGTCAAAGCGTGGGAGGTGACTGCCAGAGGCCAGACCGTGAAAGGAAACCACCTGGAATGAAGCATTCTATGAAAGATTAGAACACATATTGTAAATGTAAAAACTGCTTGGTTAGAATTGCCTGCCTATGTAAACCACCTTGAATTAAAGTCAGAGGAGAAATCCAATGACCATGAAAGTCGGTATATAAATACTGGTATTATGATGATGATCTAAAACAGATTGTGCAAGAATCTCTATCAAGCAGGATGAGGAAAGTTTAAAGCACAATAGGAGCAGGTGCTGAATCCTTACCCCACTTGTGCCTCTCCTTTGAAACGGCTCATTCCTAGGCATTTTCTGCTGCTAGGAGTTCCTTTCAGTCTAGACACCTCACTTGTAGAAAAACAGCTGTGCAGAGATGGGAGGGTAGAAGGGCAGAAGAAGCGTTCAGCATTCCTCTTGCAATTGAAATGCCCTTGGCTTTATAGGGATCCCAAGGCAACCTTTTTTATTTTTCACATTTATATCCTATCGTTCTTCCATCATGGAACTCAAGGAGGAATATGTGGAGTTCCCAGGCTGTCTTCCATCTAGGCACTGACAGGACCTCTGCCTGCCCAGCTTCAGCAAGGTGACTGTCTCTTATGGCATCAAGCCACGCAGTGGGACCCATGGCTGTGGGTCATGGTTCACCAGCTGAAGGCTAATGCTAGTTAGTTAACACCAACCTAATTCTGGCATTCAGATCTGTTGTTGTCCCATCTAGTTGGACCCTTGAGGCTCACAGTGATAGTTGCAAGACTGCCAACTGCAGTTCCTAAATAATTTCAGCATAAACCACATTGATATGGTTTAGATCCTGTTGAAGTGCACTAGAAATAAAACATTCAGAGAAACAGATGTGGAGTGGGGGGAAGGACTGGCTGGCTTTGTAAATCCACTGTACTAGAGCCTTGTCTTCAGTGTGCAAATCTTGGCAGCACCAGAGTTGGGCATCCAGCCCAGTGCTTGGTGTTCCTCCTTTCCGTGCATCGTACTCCAAGTTTCAATCCATACATCCTAATCAAAGGAGTTTCCTCGCCAAACTCTACTAGCTCTATGGAGTTCTTTCAGGACACACCTGCCAGAACACACATACCCAGTCTAGGCCTTGAAAAGCAGATTACTATTGTCAGCAAGACAATAAAATGAGCATATCTGCTCTTTAGCTGTCCAGCATGTTCCTTCCCCAAGCTACTCTTGCTGTACTATCTGTTGGCTCTTATACTTGTTTGGTGTGTGACATACACCAAACACTGTGTGTTTGTAGAGAGTCCAGCACAGCACAACTCTCTGGTCCATGAGGTGGGTGGCTTTCTTGATATAGTCGCAATAAACCCCATTCTACATGTTTTTACCTGTGTTTCCTGAATTCAGTGTGACAATTTCTAGCAAGAGAAATTAAGATTGCAGTCTTCATGTATTATCCCCCAACACACCCACAGAGAGAGAGAGAGAGACTTAAAAGTTGCCAATGCTTTTGTTATTGGATGACTAGGGTCCACTCAACAGGCTGACAATGTCACAGTAAAAAATGAACAACACCCTGGGAAGCTCACAAATGGCAAGTCAGGGCTTACATGTAATTTATAGGTGCTTCATGGGTGGGTTGGTAAGTGGCTGGCAGTTCGCACGGTAAAATGTATGAAATGGTAACAAAGGAAAGAGAAGCCGCCCGTGAAGGAGAAGAGGTGAGGCTAACAGGTGGCTCTCAAACAAAGATGTAATTTACTTATTTTGGTGTGCAGACTTGAAATCCCAGTTCCTAAGTCAAGCTGCATCTCCCTCTCTGAACCGATTAAGGGCCGAAGTAGACATGACTTTAATTGTACCGTTGGCCCTGACGTGTTTGCTTTTTTCCTGTATCAAGGCTTTAACCCTTCTCCTTGTCATGGTCTCAACCCAGTTCAGGCTCCACACACATGCCATTGAAAGAAAGAAAGAAAGAAAGAAAGAAAGAAAGAAAGAAAGAAAGAAAGAAAGAAAGAAAGAAAGAAAGAAAGAAAGAAAGAAAAGGGTAGTAAGCATGCCAAAACCCACAGTGTGATTAAAGGCATGTCTAGTTCAGCCCAAGAACCAGTTTCAGACTCATGCAATTCGGTTGCTGTTTTTCCCTTAGTGTGTGGCAACTGCAGCACTGGGCCAGTATTAGAAAGTTGTGTGTTTCTTGCCCCAGCACGGAGAAATGGTAAGTCCTGTCCTGTGCTATGGCAGGCAACACTCTCTCAGGGCACTTTTGAAAGAGGGTTGTGCCCTCAGCCTCGTGGGAGAGAGAGAATGCTTGTTGGAGCAAACGTGCACCGCCCTATCCACCATCCAGTTAAGTTGAAGTACTTGGATGTAAATTGATACGGTGCCACAGCAGTCACTGCCAGGAATTCAAGCTGCAAAACACATGAACATCCATACAAAAGAAGAGTCGCGTCAAAATTCACACTCACAATACAGTGGGGAACACATGGGCAGGAGTGGAAGGAAACATCTGCTTTAAGTACAGTGGGGCCCACACATGAATGTGCTGTGCGCTCTACTTATGTTTTACAGGCTTACTTAGGGATAGTCATGGATACTGGACAAAAACTGCTTCCCTATAAGTGGAGAGCGTGACTAGAGCAGAAATGCACCAGCACACACAGATTCACACTGCTGACAATGTAGTGCTGCCATCCCAAGCACACCTACACTTCCCACTGAACTCTGCAGGAATTATGGTAACTTCTGAGTGGGGCTGCAAGAGTTACCTAGCAAAATGCTACTCCATCATCATTTGACCTTGCTAAATCCACTGAAGAAGACTCACGCTGGTGCGTATGTTAGGTGAAAACAGCACTGGCAGACCTTTCTGTTCCTCTGATGTTTCTGATGTACAGGTAGAGCTGTGCAGATTGCAGAAAGTATTTGCACTGCAAATCCTAGCTCCCAATTAACTATAATAATTTTACTAGGGAGCTTACTCTGCAACCAGAGACCATTCTATGGGATGCTTCCAGATTCCCTGATCCACACCGGAAACCCCATCCCCAACCACCACCAGGAACTTTTGGGGGAGAGGGAAATAATAATAATAGGAACAACTGCCCTGGGCCTCACAAGTGGAGGGGACTCCATCAATATTGACAAATGGTACTGGGGGGGAAATGACATCAACACAGCATGCACTGAGAGAAGGAAGGGAATTGTAAGTGAGCATTCACACGCACCCTGGCTCCTCAGGGTCTCAGAAAGGGTCCGGCCACCGCTCAAATCCTCGGAAGCCCTTTCCAGCTCTTCTAGCCACGGGCTTGAATTCCTATCCCAGAGGAGGAGGAGGGCACTTCCCAAACCGGCTTCCAAGGGCTAAGACAATGACTGCAGCCCCCTCTTAAGTAAGTGGGTCTCTGCTCCCTCCCCCTGCCTGTTTTTTTTTTCTATTGGGGTGAAGGCATTGCAAAGCCCTGTAGTAGACGAGGGTGTGACTGAAGAGTTAAGTATTTCTTCTACCTCTGCTCCTCAGAAGCAGCTGGGTCTACAACAGGGAAGGGGACAAGGGGGGAAAGAAAGGCAGGGTGTCAACTCTGACCATGTGTGGGGAGTGGGGACCCCCCAATGCAGGCACAACACGGGAGCCAGATGTGTCCTGGTGAGGAATGGTGTGTTGGGGGAAGGGCAAGTGAACAGACCTAGGCCAAGGGGAGTGGGGCGGGAAGGGAGGACCATCTCAAGTTTGGGTGAGAAAATGTGCCAGCTGCAGGCTAGTAATGTAAAAGGTCCAGGCAGGGCATCCTGGAGCGTGGAGAATTAGGCAGGAATGTTCCAGGGAAGGGAAGGTGAGGCTATGTCTTTTTTTTTGGGGGGGGGGGAATCAGTGTCTTTCCAGCACCGCCTAAGTGGGGGGGGGGACACACAGACGAGCTGGGGAGAAGCAGAGGCAGGTAGATGTGGGGTGAATTCCTCATTGGGGGCAGTGGGTCATAAATATCTCCCCCTCGGGGGAGGGCAGAGAAGGGGAGATTCCAGAGTGGGACAAGCAGGCTGCCTATGGAAGCGATGGGGGGGCAGGCATGCAGGTTTGCCCCAGGGTGCCCATCTCCGGCGCTGCTGCTCTGGCGCAGCAGGGCGGGAGGGGGTTTGGGTGGGAGGGAGAGGCGGGCGCGGGGCGTGGGGAAGGCGGGGCGGAGGGTTGCTGGAGCCCCCGGGATCGGCTCGCCTTACTCCGACCCTTTTGCACTACACTCGGCTGCCGCTACAGCCCGCAAACTCCTGCTCCAAGTTGCACAGTGCAAAAGCTTCCCGCAGCCAGAGAGATTGAGAGAGCCAGCCAGCCAGCCAGCCAGCCAGCCGCCGCGGGCGGCGCGACAGCGTCGGTGGATGCCTCCTGCGGCTGCTTCTGCTGGCCCCCCAGCCGGGCTCCGGCGGCACGAGTGGCTCAGTTCCAGCCCGCCCGAGAGAAGGGATTAGGCGGCGGCGGCGGCGGGACTGGCCTCTGACCTGACCTTGCCTGGCCCGGCCGGGCGCCTTCCACGCAGCCCAAGGGCGACTCACCTGCCGCCTGCGCAGCACCGGGACTAAACTCGAAGGGACAAAACTTGCTGCCGTCGACGTCGCGCGGCGGGCTGGAAGTGCCGGAGATGCAGGTAGGGGGCGCCGCTGGCTGGGCAGGCGCCGGGAGGGGGGCGGGCGGGAAGCTCCTGTCATTGCCCGGCCTTATGGAGGGACTGGAGGGGAGGCCTTCCAGCGCGCGCGCTCTCTCCGTTTCCCACTTGGGCTGCAGTCGTCCGGGGAAGGGTATCTCTCCTGCTGCCTGAGGGAAAGTTTGAGACGAAGCTTCCTCTTCCCACGTTCACGTGTTTTCACCCTCCCGGAAGCCAAACACGTGTGTTGCTGGCTGCTCCCTTGGGTGCACTTGAGGTGAAAAGCCTCGCCACGGCCAGAGACAAGGGGTAGGTTTGTTGGGCGGCAGCAGGGAGCGCGAGTCCGGCTTGTGCTGCAGCCCTCAGCGCGCAGGCTCTGGCAGCTGATCCCCTTGAACTCGGTGCGACTGGCTGCCGCGTGGGATCTGACTCGTGCCGGCTTTCCCTACGGCCCATTCTCACTGTTGGGGGCTCATCTCTTGAGCACGCGCGAGTTGTGGAAAGAGCGTGCCTTAGTGTCTGTCAGGGCCACAACCAGCTGCTGCGTCGTAGACGGGACCAGGGAGAGAGGGTTTTCCAGGAGGGCGGCTTGTGTGCTCTCCTCCAGTACCTCTCTTTTTTTGACATTTAAATCTTGACTTTACCCGCGTGTTTTATGAGCAGGGATGGGGCGGATCAGCATCCAGGAGGGGCAGGCAGGCAGCCAGCCTGAGTTGTAAGGAACGACGCAAGTCGGATTGGATTTGAGCTGGAATGGAAGGAGCATGCACCATCCCTTTCACTTTCCTCCGGAGCAAGGAAGCAGGAGCTGATGCCTGAGCATCTCCCATGCACGCCCACCCGCTCCGGCTCCTCAGCTGCCTCAATCAGTTCCTCCTCCTTCTGTTTAGAAGCCTGGTGGCAAAGAGAGCTTGACCTCCTGGCAGGTAGAGGGAACAAATGGGAGCTCTGCTGCCTGCCAGCCACTCCTCGGAGCAGCTGGGCTTGAGGGACGGGTCTGCAGACGAGCAAGGCGGGACACGTTGGGTGGTCGCTGAGCTCTTTCCAGAACTTGAACAAGGTGGCGGCTGGCGCCTACTGTGTCAGAGCGGAGGAGCAGTTCATCACCTGGGAGGGAAAGGGGCTGCCAGGCCGTCTTCATGTCTCAGGTGGATCCTCCCAGCTCCCGTCGATGGGAGGAAGTACGCTTAAACCGCTACCTGATGATGCCTTTAGTAATCAGGACTGGGAAACACTCCTGCCTGCCATGTTGGGGAGCTGCTGCCAATCAGAGAGGCACAAGGATCCGGGACCCCTTTCATGATACTCCATTTAGGGGATAAAGGCCAGAGATCAGTGGCGGAGCTTACTAAGCAGGCAGAATGTTCCTGCCTCAGTCTTTGGCACCTCTTGCGAAAAGGTTTAGAAACTACTGATCTTTGGTATGAGCTGGATAGACGTAGACCTGTGGACAAAACCATAAGTGGCTAGGTGAGCCAATGGTCTGACTTTGTATAAGGGAGGTGAGTGAGGCACTTTCCTAGGTCCACAGCCACAGAGAACCAGGACGCTGGTGACCAAGTGGTCACACTCATGGCGTATGATGACTCTCTTCTTCAAATGTGTCTTATTCAAGTTGTAAAGGATATCCAAAGCCAACATTGTGTGATGGGGTATATCTGTGATTGGATCTCCTAGTGTCTTTGTTCAAGTTTTGAAAGCCACTGGTGGTGGGCCCAAATTTGGTTCAGGGCAATGGCACTGGGGGAAGGGGGGGGTGTTTAACCCTTTCCTCCAGTGCTGCTCAAAATTGCTGATTTGCAAAGCTGCTATTGGCCCTGCTGCAGGAAAAAGATATGACTTCTTAGTAGTTGAGGGCAAGACCCTCTGAGAGGGGGGCTAAGGGGGTACAATCGTGTCTGTGCCCAGGGCCAAAATTGGGTCAAAAAGGGGGGCCCAGGAGCAAAAAGGGGGGGCCCAAGAGCCAAATTCACATGAAGGGAAGGGGCCCAAAAGAAGCATTGTACCTCCTGATTAAATTCCTCTGAGTGGCCCTGGTTGAGGGGAAGCATTTTCCTGACTGAATTCTCACTGGGGTGGGTAGTGGAATCTGACCATCCATCTCCCATGTAACATATAGTTTGGACCTAGTCCATTGTGTTGGAGAGGTCAAAGGCAGCTGCATGTAACTCTGGCCAAATGCAAAGCGGTCACAGTAACCCTGCTGTACTAGACTAAATGAGCTGGAGTGTGCTTGGGTTTGATGCACCACATCAGGGTTTGATAAAGTTCTGTACATACACCATTGTTATTTCCCTACATAGACTGTTGTTATGTAATGAGGAAAAAGTGCGGTTAGTGTCCTGTATGGGAATGCCACTGCACTGTCGGTAGCACTTGGTGTGTGTTGCAGTTGCAACCAACTTTCCTAACTATTCAGAGACCACAAGCAAAAATAAAAAGAACCATTTACTTCAAAGTTACTGAAATAGGATAGGATGTTGGTCTTTGAGTCTCTGTTGCATTCTTCTTACACTCACACTGCAGTAAACCAATTAGGTTTAGCTTTCACTGATTAAATGCTGCTGCTGCTCCTCTCTCTCTCTCTCTCTCTCTCCATATATATTCCTGCATGTAGAGACTAGTGTGTCAGTCAGGAGATTAGACTAGAACCCTTCTTCCTGACATCTAGTCTTTATGTGGATCTTTTTTCTATGGCAGAACATTCAGTTGTTGAGCCCTCATCTGCAATTGGAACAGACTAGGCACAGGTTTACTACTTCAGTGAAAACTAGACTTGATCCTTTGTGGCAGGGGTGACCAACCTTCCACCATTAGGGCCTCTGTGTTCTTAAGAGTTGTGTAGAAGACAGAATCTTGGCAGCTGCAATTGCTGATGGTGCTGCTAAAGCAGATGTACCTGCTGGAATGCACCTATACAACCATTAAAGGTCCAGGAGCATTCATGGTGAAAGGTTGGTCACCCCTGCTTTATGGTGACACTGTATTATTTGTCTTTTTCACTTGCATTCATGGAAGTCCGTCTTCCATAATGTAGCTCAGAGTCATTGCCAATGTGTGACGATGAAGCTTTCAGCACCTGTTGAAGGTATTCCTCTGGTGGGCATATAAGGATAGATGCCCAGGAATTGTGGAGGGAAGCAAGGTGTAAGGCAGTGGTTCCCAAACTGGGAGGCATGGCTCCCAGGGGATCCGCGGATACCAGCCAGGGGAGCCGCGGAGTGCCACAGAATCCTCTCGGAAAGCAGTGCAGTGCCAATTGGCAGGCATCAACATAATGTAATGGGGAGCTGCGGCCAATGGTCGCCAATGGTCAAGGGAGCTGTGGGTTGAAAAAGTTTGGGAAACACTGGTGTAAGGTATAGGCTTCAAGTGAGGTGCATAGGGAACAGTAGAAGACAGAACCAGGTTGTGACCTCCACAGTCAGGTGAACATTTCCAGATAACACTGATTTTGCATTCTCTCAAGAGGCTTCCAAGACCCAGCTCCCCTTGTCCCTTGTCTAAGGGGGCTCACCAACAACCCAAGGCCCTCTTCAGTCTCTGTGTGTAAGGATGTTGCAAACCCCGTTAAGTGGATAAGAACTGGCGCACTCCTCTCTGTGGAGGTACTCTGAAGAATGCTACTGATTCAGAGTAAACTATACAAAAGACTGGAGCTTCTGAGGTGTTGGTGTCCTCCTTCCCCAGCCACGTTACGGGTTACAAGAAACCAGGAAAATACGCATACATCAGCTTTTACCCTGAACAGTGGGTGCATGCATAACAGCAATGTTGGCTACCACATTGTGTTCTTCTCGTGTGCTGATGGAGTCTTGCAGTTCCCCATGTGTGTTCTGGGGTCATACAGCTCCCCTTTTAGTATCGTATGACAAAATCACCACTTTCCACACGTACAGATGTTTAGCACAATTATGGACTGCAGTTGTCATCTGTTGTCTGCCATTCTTCTGGGTTCTGCCTATAGATTTTGCTCATGTGCACTAGTGAACTCTCAACTCTTCTATTTTTTCTCACCCATATAAATAAATAGTACCCACATTTTTCAAATCAACCTGATGCTACTTGAAACTTTTGACGGAGACAGGGTGAGCAGCAACGGCTGCCTGCATATGCATGTGTTTGCTTGGTGACTCAGGATAACTCTTAGAATAAAATCGTGATTTTGCATACATTTTGGATCTGTCAGTGGCATTTGCCCTCACTTTTCCAATGTCTTTAGCAAATCTAAACAGTGTTAGCAATTGAAATACATATCAGTGCTATGCATCTCCCCAGTTTCCTGTTGAATTGTGTGCATGTTCATAGATACCTTTTTTTGGTAATGTGGACCTTTCCACATAATAAATCTCAATTTTTGTGTTTAGTTCCTAAACTCGTGTTAAGAGTTGATCTCTATGCAATAAATGGCTCTGTGTGTGTGTGTGTGTGTGTGTGCGCGCGCGCGCGCGTGTGTGTGTGTGTGTGTGTGTGTGTGTGTGTGTGTGAGAGAGAGAGAGAGAGAGAGAGAGAGAGAGAGAGAAGTCTTATTACTGTTTGCAAATTTGTTTTTTTGTAAACGTTATTAGGTGCTAGTGGTGGCTTTGCACATGTGGGATAATGTAAATCCAGCAGAGACCTCTTAAAATGTTTAATGGGCTACTTATGATGGCTGCACGCTGTCTCCAGGTTCAGAAGGAGTATGACTGTGAATACCATTTGCTGCTGGGAATCAGCAGTGGGGAGAGGGCTATTTGCCTGCATGTCCCACTTCTGGGCTTTCCTGAGATATCTGCTTGATCACTGTGGATTAACCCTTAGTTCTTAAGACAGGCAGTGAAGAGAAGGCCAGGTACTGTAGCTTTGTTTCTTTTCAAACTTTTGCATGAACATGTACTGGATGGGCATTCCAGGGCAGTTTGTCTTGAAAGGCTCTTTTCATTCATATGCTCCTCTGCTTCTGCACTGGGATACATGGATCCTGATCCAACAGACCAGGGTGCATTTACAGTGGCTGGGGCTGTATTCATAACCTGGTAAAGAAGCTGAAACATTCTGTCAGTCAGCTATTTGGCAGGGAATGGGGCATGCATGGGGAACTGAATCCAGCCCCCTGCTCCTCCTCCTGAGCAACTGATTGACAGGACTCCAACATTCTTTACTGGCAACATCGGCACCATTTGGCTGCTTGATTGGGTTGGGGAATCATGTGTACAGCACCCAATTGCACATGCTTCCTCTTCCAGCTAGGGATACGCATGCAGAAGCTTTTGTCGACATACTGCACATATAGCCTCTAACTGGATTGGGCCAAAACCCCTATTATGCACTTCTAGGGGCCAGATGAAATGGCTTTGTAGACCAGAGCCTGCACACAGGCTGCCAGTTGCTATCCCTTTTCTAGGCCATCACATGAGCTTCTCATTACAGCTTTTGTCTGTGTACCATTGCAGTCACCTTCACGTGAACAACAACCCTTAAATATCTCTTGTACATCACATGTCAGATAGCCTCTATGGTTCATGTGAAGCTGAGGTGTATGTATTTTACCAAAGGGCACATGCACAAAAACCCACCCAAACACAAATTACAGAGCATGCAGAAATTTAAGGATTTGGTACTGAGAGAATTAATGTGATTTAAAAAAAAAAAAAAGCACTATGCAGAACATGGCAGTAAATGTGCCAGCAATTAATGAAAGCAGGTTTTCATTTCTTCTGTTGAAGAAATTGGAATAGTGTATGAAGGGGGAAATTTTGTGAGATCCAAGTGCCAATTCAGAGTAGGAGGCAAAATTGGAGAGGAAAACTGGCCTTGCTCCAGCCCCAGATTTCCTGCGTTCTCAGGCTTCCTCTCTCATGTTTCTGTGCCCAAGGGTGTCAGAAAGAGATTCCTCTCTACTGGGAAGGGGTGCCTTCCTTTCTTGTTCATCTTGTGGATTTAATACTGCACATCTCCTTCGGCTGTCTTTACACTTGCTCCAACTTCCATTTTATGATGTTTGGCCTAAACTACAGCAGTTGTAAAGATTTTGCCTGCTGCTTCTCATTCTCATCTTTTTGTATTCTTTGCACTTTGACCTCCCATTGTTTTAAGAAGGTTCAAAGCCACTTCCGATCTATAGTCATTTCAATCTCCTTTTTTCTGTACCATATACGATTTACAAAACCAGAGGGTACTGTTGTCTGATACCAGGCCAAGTAAGGGGCTTCTGATTTCTTTTCTTTCTTTTTTAATGCAGTAAATGCACTTCTGTTTCACATTTGCTGTGTGCACAGTCTGTGCATCTTCCCTTAATATTGGGCTGTTCTTGCAAGGATATTGCATTTTTGAAGCATAATGGGCACTATCTCATCAATGATCAACATTTGTAAGTCCAATTTATTGCAATATGGAAGTTAAAACACACGATCCAATCTCTTCCATTGGAATAAATGATGTTCAACTTTGGCTGGACTGCACCCAGCACATTTTATTTGGGAAAATGTGATATTTCACCGCAATAGTGCATTTCTTGGTATTATGTTGTGGTTAGGAGGACCAACTGAATATTTCCTGTGATGCAATTAATGATTGGTCACACAACTCTGTACCCTGTCACGTCTGAACTGTTTTTGTGAACCCTTTGCTTTTATTAAAAAAAAAAAACCTGCTTTTTGGGAAGGGAGTAAAATAATTCTCAAGAATCTATTCACTCCCCTGGTGCGCAAGCTCTGTGTGCATCTAGCCGAAGTTGTTTGTTTTAGATTTTTTTATTTATACTGTATACAAAATTACTAGATTCAAACCCACAATTTCTTAAATAGTAAAAGACAACAAGGTTATTCTTCCCTCCTTGCAGCAATGCCCGTAGAATTTGGCAGACCTTTCATTTTTAAAGGGGGTTGGTTTTGTTTTAGACTTTGCTTGATATGGGCTCCCCTTCTTCACAGTTCCTTGTGGACATTGATCCAGACTTTTCAAAGCGGTGAGTGGCAAACAGAAGTGCAGCAACATCCACTGTAGCAAGGCTATTATTTCTTCTACTAATATATGCTTTGGACACCATCAAAGAATCAGGTACGCCTCCCCTTCAGAGTGGGCAATCCAGCCAGGATTTTTTCCCAGTTGCAAATTAGTCACACACACAGCGTCCTGTTTTTAAAAGTTTTGAATTAATTCATTCCACGTATGCTTCCATCCATCCATCCATCCAGGTTTATTCTCCAGTGTTCATGCACATGCATGTGTGCACACATACTGTACACTCTTTTTAAAATAATTTAATTAATCCACCAGCTACTCACCCACCCAGTTACTTACTTACACACACACACACACACACACACACACACACACACACACACACACACACACACACACAAGTTCTTTTTTAAAAACGTTTTAACTCTTCAGGTTCCTCCCCACCCAATAGCAATGCATCTAGTGTTTTTCTTCCCCAAAACTCAGGGGCAGGCAAGTGATGCAGAAAGCCATGTGGGGAGAAGGTTGAAGAACTTTGCCCCCATAACCCTCTGCTACTGCATTCAACAATGCAAATGTGCAGAAGTGCACTCTGCTGTCACCTCCACCAAGGAGGGTGGCGATTGGAGTCAAATGTTTGCAGCACAGTCAGAGGCCTGGATTGGAGGCTCTCATGGGCTGGATCTGGCCTGTGGGCTGTACTTGACCCATGTCCGGTTTATTATTATGAGCAAATTGGAGGACCCTCCTCAGGCTCATGCCCCCCCTCCCAGCCTTGAGAGTAGGAGACTGAATGCTTCCTTTCCTTTGCAACAAAATGCAGTTTCCCATTTAATCCAAGCTTGGGAAATGGGGTTTTCAAACCATAGTTTGTTAACAAGCCAGGAGTTCCAAACCAAGTTCCAATAACATGGGGAATCGTCATGATCTGTAACAAACTGTGAACAAACATTTTCAGTCTCTTCTTCTTGGACATGAGCAAGAGGGAAGGGTGTGGACACAACCAGTTTCAGGAAGCCGTTGCACTGCATGGAGTGCAGTTGATAAACTGCACTCCAGATGAGCCCTATTCTACCTGTAACCTGAGTGAACCTCAGAAACGTTGCTCTGCCACCAGCACACAAAGACTATGGGCTCAGAAGTGGTCTCAAGAATCAACAGTGGGCTCTTCTGGAGGCCCTGAGCCCTTGGAAGCTGCCCAGCAACGCTGACTGCTGATGCTGGCTGACCCTGGGAGGGAGAAACATGAGCCTGAGGCTTGTGGAACATGGTTTGCCGTTGTGACTCTTCCAGCGCAATCCTGTGTAACCTTGCACCGGTGTAACAGCAGATGCACTGGTGTAAGTGCACTTACACTGGCATAAGTGCACTTACACCGGTGCATCTACTGTTACACCGGTGCAAGGTTACACAGGATTGCGCTGTTACTGTCTTTAAGAGACCTTTATGATATTAAAATTCATTGCTTGATTATTATTTTTTGCACTCGCTTAGATAATAATTTAACATAGTTAAACTTACCATTGAAGTGAGGGGGTGGGTGGAAACTCACCCTTTTGAGGTGAGATTTATAATGGCATTTACTCTTTTGTTGTACCGTATATTAAATGATGCGTTTTATACCCAGTTAAGACACATGGAGGGCAAGGAAAAGAGCAACTGATGTGGGAGCCACGTCTAGAGGAAATGAATCAGGGCCTAGCTAGACATTGTGGGGGTCACATGATTGCCAAGACCCAGGTCTTCCTCATGTATTTCCAGTAAAGTCAGGAATTAAAGATATTTGTGACATGACATCATTGCACCCGGTGCTTCCTTGACCCCATTTCAATTCACTGGCTGTTGTTTGCAGGGTGCGTGAAAACTCAGAATGCACAGAAGTCACATCATGTGCGTCTTTGACTAGGCTTTGCTGGGGATATGTGTTACACAGTGCAATCCTGTGTAACCTTGCACAGGTGTAACAGTAGATACACCGGTGTAAGTGCACTTATGCCAGTGTAATTGCACTTACACTGGTGCATCTGCTGTTACACCGGTGCAAGGTTACACAGGATTGCACTGACAATCTAGTTACAGTTCCATGCCTTTCCCTTCCTGTGTCTTTGAACTCTTCTCATGGAAACTGTAGGTTCTATCTTGTCAATGGCTTTGTTGCTTCATCCTTCTGTCTTGCTAACTGGTTGAAGTCTGAAAAAGTGCCAACTCCTCCTTCCTGCATGTTTACCTGTCTAAATTTAAACTCCCCAGCTAGCCCTCAGCGTCCCTGGTTGACAGGCTTAGAGTTGTGGTTTTGGCTGTTGCTGAAGCATTTCATGACCTGTTTTGGACCTACCGTGGCTGACTGCTTGCACCTTTTCTTCAGCAGATTTAAGGCAGATTTTGGTCCTCTTGAGGATTTTGGGAAACCGATTCTTCCCCCCCCCCTTCTTTGGGTTTGTTTTTCTTTTTAAAAACAAAAACAAACCCGGACCGTGTGAAGAGAGATGAAATAGCTCTCTGAATGGTCCTCTGCCTCAAATTTGCTAACTCCCTTTCTGAATAAATACATCGCTTTGGGACCTGGAATCCTCCCACAGACCATTTGAGATCTATGGCAACTTGTGATCCAAGTCTGATGATTCTAAAAGAGACCTCTGGAAAATCCTCAAAGGGCTAATGTCCTTTTCTCCCCACAATCCACCAGCACTTAAGAGATGAGACTTGACAGTTGTTTGACTCTGTACCTATCATTTTGTAACTGGATATTTTGTTTCTGTGAGCTAATTGTAGCTTTTGAGTTTAGTGGGCAAACCTTTATGGCTACTTCAAGGAAAATGTAAATGTCTCTCCACTTCAATCTTCTCTTTCCTGGGGAACTATGGTGACTGTGTGGCTACTGTTGTGGTTTGCCTTGTGGGAGAAGCTGTATGATGCCTTGTCTGGTCCATTGTTATGGGCTGGTATTGTGGTTACTGCTGTAATTCAATTTCACAAAATCAGCACCAATCTTTTGGAAATTATTTGGGATTAGCATAAGTTATAACCCTCTGAATGTGGATATTCATAATGTTTTAAAAAGAAAAGAACAGTAATTCCCTTTGAGCCCCATATAGCATCATCAATACCCTAATTGCAGACATGTTACTTAGAAGTACAGCATTACCTCCTATGCTATGGATGTGTTCCTGGAAAACAGAATGCTATATGAAACAGCAGTATATGAGGTTATAACACTGTTCTAATGTGGATGTTCCTCAATACAGTAGGAAACACACACACACACACACACACACAGGCGCGTTGCGACGACGCGTGTCACCCCAGAGCGGGGGCGCGCGTCGCCCTTAAGGGGAGGCTCCGCCCCTGCGCGTGACGTCACGCGCAGGAGCAGAGCGCCCTCCCCGCTCCGTTTTCGGCTCATTTTGGAGCCAAACGGACACAGGGGAGGGCGGGCGGGCCCACCCTCCGCTCCAAACTGTAAGTGGGGGGGTGATCGCGCGACACCCCCCGGCGGCCCGCCCCCCCGCCTCCCCCTGTCGACGCCAGTGCACACGCACACGCACACACACACACACACACACACACGTACATATCCACAGGGGACTGGAGTGGGGGAGGGCGGTAGTGGGAGTGCAGCTTCAAGAAGCCTCATGGAGGTTTGAAAACGTCATGATTTTGCTATTGAAAGGTAAAACGGCACGTTGGGGGCTTTTTTTCTTTAAGCATGGTTTTTAATGCGGATCCGGTATCCACGGACCTCCACTATCTGTGGGGGGGTCCGGAACGGTTCCACGCAGATAGCAGGGTCCACCTATATATGCATGTGTGTGTGTGTGTGTGTGTGTGTGTGTGTGTGTGTGTGTTTGTCCTAGATCTTTGCAGACCAACATTACATTGATTGTGCAGCTCAAGCAAAGGATAATGTGGCCTTTTGGTCATTAGTTAGAAATGCTTTTGGTGATTTTAGTACAGTAAATTGCCCATTCTGAGGGAGGCTAGCAATGTATGGAAACCCATGTTCATAGTTTTTTAAATGAGGCATAAATGACAAGATTGTAAGATTAATCTCGACACTCAGTTGATTCTGAGCCATCAGTTTCAACTGAAGAAATAATGAATTTCCTTGCAAGACATAAAGCACCCAGGGAGGATGGTATTCCCTCTCAACCCTTCCAAAACAACTTGGCGTGGTGAGTAGTGGATAATGCCAAATGTTTTGACTCAGTCTCATAGTCTGGACTCTCTGAAGTTGGAATATTAGCATAATCATTCCCACATATAAGAGAGGCAACAAAATAAAACACTAATAATTAGTAGCTCATTAGATTACTCAACATACTGAGTAAACCATGAAAATATGTTTATGCAAATTGAAGGATTGAGCGTGGGAAAAATGACTGTACGGATTTTATCCTGGGCGCTTTTTAGTTCAGTAAAGTCTCTGGGCCCCCAAGTTTCTGGTCCATATGAGAGCTGAGAATGCAGTTTGGCTTTGATCAGTGTATGCAAGATGCTGTTGGTGCCCAAATGCCACTATTCCAATGGGTAGTGCATCCTAGAATATGTCCAATTATTTTACAACTGCACAAGTCAGAACAAGATCAGTGAGGCAGAACAATCTGTCTTTCAAGGAACCTTGTCCGCAATGGCCATAAGAGTAGAAAAGCCTTGTTGGGTCAGATCAATGTCTGACTAGTCCAGCATCCAGTACCCCACATTGGCCAACCAGATCTCTCTGGGAAACTTACAAATCCAGCATGAAGGCAAAAGCCCTTCCCTGTTGTTTGTCCCCAGCACCTGATATTCAGAAGGATCCTGCCTCTGAACCTGGAGGTTCTACTAACAAAGGCATAATGGCTAATAGCTGTTAATAGATCTGGCCTCCATGAATACTGTATATGTCTAATTTGCTTATTTAAAGTGGTGGCTATAAAGCAGTCATTGGAGCATTGACTTCTGTAAATTAATAATTGGTCTTCTCATTAAGGAAACTCTAATAAGCTTCTGATGAATCCCAAGGATCCTAGAAACTCAGTTTGAAAACCATTGCTTTAGACTGAGAGATCCTCTGGAGCTTGTTTGTGGTGTGCATTTGTTCCCTTCCTCTGGGTTAGGCCCCTGCCGGCCTGATGGGTCAACGTGGACCTGCGCCAGGGATAGGAATTTGTGAAGGCAGATTGGGCCCGGGAAGGGGGTAATGTTTCTGCAGGCGCTGCTGCCGAACCCACCTCCTTTCCAGGCCCCATCTACTCTCTTCCCCGCCCCGTTGCCATTCCACTCCCTCCTGGCCCCTGCGCAGTACTACCTGGGACGGTGGGCATCCAGCGTCCATCCCTGCGCAGAGCCAACTGCTCACCAGCAGCGGTCAGCCCATGTCACATTTGCGACTGCCAAAAAGCGCGTTATGCTGCTGGAACACTTGTTCTGGCAGCATAGTTGGCCCATGGAATTGGGCCGTTCCTCTTCCACTCTGTCCCCTTTTCCTTTTCCAAATCAGGGAGTGGGAGGAACAGAGACTGGCACATCACCAGGTAAGGGAAGGTTATTCTAAGGAAGGGTTAGTAAATTTGACAAGCCTCCTCCTCAGACACCTGGAGGTATTGGGCTGTCCCTGAACTGGTGTCAGTAAGGCAGCACTTGCAACATTTAATTGGGGCAGCTCCACATGATTTTGGGAAACACCATTGTTCACTGTTTTCTGCAGCAAACATGCAAAGTGTGAGTGTCATTAACACATGCTTTTAAACACTCATGTACATACTGTATGTCTGGTAACCTCAATTGGCGGCAGCTCCACAAATTACAATTGCTGCAGCAAACATATAATGTATGGATATCATAGATGCATTTACACACACCTTAAGATACCCATTTGTATTTGTCTGGGAACTTTTTTTTTTTTTGCACTTAGCAGCTAATCTGGGTTTGTTGTTACATATTGTGTGAATAGTCCCAGGTATTTGATACAAAAATCAGGGAGCTTCCTTACTTTTTGATGCTTTGCACTTGTTCTGCATATGATCTGTGCTATTATCTGTCATCAAGCATGGGAAATTGCAAGCTGCAGAGATGCACCAGCTTCCTCTTCCCACTGCAAGATATAAAGATGGCTTTCCCTAAAATTCCATCTATCCTGTTTTCTCCATCAAGTTTCTGTTTCTAGAGCAAAAAAAAAAATTTTTTTTAGAATACAGATGCTAGCAATTCCTCAAACCAACATTCATTAATGTTTAGTGGAACGTAAGACAATTCTCAGTTAAGAGTGGCTTTGGATGTAAGAAGTGTTCTCAGTCTCTTCTGCATTCAGCCAATGACACATTTGCAACATGTGAAGGAGAACTTGTGTGGAGGGCTTGTGCGGGCTGTATCCGCATCCACAACCTGCTTCAAGTTTCTCTTCAAATATTTTAATAAGCACTGTCAGCCTGTGCAGAAGATTTGACTAGTCACCGTTCCTATGTAACATCTGGAGCTGTTCTGAGCTTCATGGTGTTTTTGCACTGCTGCAGTATTGCAACTGAAGTGTGTACTGGCAAGAATCTTCTGTGTTACAGAAGAAATTTTCAAGGCACATCAGCAGACATCTGCATCAGTAACTTGACTCCATCAGCTATTCTAAAGCTATTCGGGGAATAGAAACCTGTGACCTTTATGTGTTCAATCAAACTTAACTAAACCAGGTGAAATTTTTAGATAACATACACTTGCAACACCCAGTTCTTGAACAATGTACAGACCAGGATTTTTTTACTAGAATAGAAATACTGAGCAATAAACAGGGATCCAAGTGTCAGTGGGCAAACTGTGGAGTAGAAAAAGACACACAGCTCAATCCTATGCTCCCTCCCCACCAATGCAGGCTGGCCAAAATGGCTCGTGTTGCATCCTGGGGGGGGCAGTCCTGGAGGTCTTTTCTGGGTAAGGGAACATTTGTTCCCATACCTGGGGGTAAGCATCCGTGGTACAGAGGGGCCTACATGGACCCACACCAGCAAAATAGTTGGTGCAGGTCTGTGTGGCCCCAGGCCATGGGATCGGGTCCGGAAAGTGGTTTGGATTTGGCGGCCACCACTGCTGCCAAACCTGCTCCCTTCCTGGATCCAAAACACCCTCCATCTGCCCACGTCACCACCCCATTCCGCCCTGCCCTTCTCTGCCCTATCCTGCCTCCCCGTCGACTTACCTTCATCGGTGGGCCTTCTCCTGGCTGTAAAGCACTCCCTGCTGTTGGAACACTAGTTCTGGTGGCAGGGAGGACAGGCATGTGGATAAATCACATATCTTTCCCATTCATATATAAAATGGGTGAGTGTCTATTATTACTCAAAAAAGACTGTGCTGGGGAGGAGAGAAAGAAACTCACCCCACATTACTTTAAGTAGGTTTTCCTCTGCCTTGTTTACAGCTACAGATATAATCTCCAGATACGTTCGTATAAACATACAGCTTTGAGCAATGCTTTGGGAGGCAGGCAAGGATAGCCGTATAAGTTGCGGAAGCTTGTAAGAAGGGACCCTGGAAATGCAAGGACTGTAAGTTTCCCAACATTACACCCACTGCCCATAGAATGTTAGTATCTTGGGGAGAAAGGCCTTGCTTAACCTTCTTCCTAGTACGTTAGGTTTATATGTGCAGAGAGCCGCTCATATTAAGAAGCATTCAAATATACGACTTGTATCCTCCTCCCAACATTCTGAAGTGATACAATAGATCAGTGCTGGGATTGTACTACTAGCGAAGTGGAACTTCTCCCTAGCTCACTTGTTTGTGGATTGCATTGGGGGACTTATAGGTGATTCATTCAGCCCAAACCATTTGACCCAAGTCAGTGCGGTCATTCAGAAGGTTTGCAGCTATGAAACTCAAGGGAAGACTTCTGTCATTCCTGCATCTCCAGTTTCTATGTTCTTAACAGCCATTGTCCATAATAGTTAGATGAAACTGGAGATGACTTTCTGAAAACCAGTTGCAGGGGATGACTTTTGTCTTCATGCCTTGCCTTGAGTTTTCAGAGACATGCACCTGGCCACTGCTGGAGACAGAGTGCTGGACTAGGTGGACCTTGTGATCTGATTCAGTGAGGCAGTTCTTGTGTTCTTGCCAGACAGAAGTGAGTCAGGTGCACCCTATAACTCACACCACTGTGGATAGGTGAATTGGCAAATGAATGGGTAAATGCCTGCTTACCCCGAGTAGACCTCCAGTCTGTCCCTTCCCCAGATAGGATTCAGCATGGGCTGCGCGGCCATGCTGACGCGTCAACACCGGGAGAGAACAGGATTGGGCTGTTCGTGGTTTAGTCCCCAAAACTGTCTCAACACCTGCATGATGCCATCTCTCTTATGTCCTCTGAATCCCGCTTTAAAACCCACCTTTTCCCTGAAGACATTTGCACAACCGCTTGGTCACCATACCCTACTGTAATCATACCTAAGAACATGTAATTGAAATGCAATGAAACCTTGATTTAGCAGACTAATGGGGGGAGGGGTGTCTGTTAATGCCAAAAGCCTGTTAAATCCAAATGCATTGAAGTCAACGCATGTGCAAAACATACTGTAAATGGCTAGTTTTTAATGAAGCAGAAAACATCAATTGTTTCTGAAGCCTGATAAATCAAGGTCCATTAAATTGAGAGTTCACTGTGATTGCATATTCTTCCCCTGTTTATCCTGCCCCTCTTTCCCTCCCTTTCCTCTCTTGTCTCTCATGTCAAATTTTACGTCCTATTGATTTTGTAAAGTGCCATGCACGGGCAGATAAATAATAATAATAATAATAAATAGTGATTGGAATAAGACATTTGGGAATTTGAACCTTGCTTCTGGTCCAGGCAGGCTTCATTAAACTCTTCAGCCTTTCTAATCCTCAAATTCAATTATTCTCACCCATTGAGTCATGGCCCCGCTTGAAAGCTGAGTTTAAGAAGAGAGTCACAAGAAAAAAAACCTGTGTGCCAGACCAAAGTTTATTTTTGCACAAACTATAATTATATTTGAATAATAAAACATAATGTACTTTTTGCAGAACTCTTGAATGAGACACTTTTCCTTGTTTTGGCAACAGTTAATATATTTACGTTGGCTTGAACTGGGAAAATAACCACTCCATCCACAGATTATTCTCCACAGACAGCCTGCTTTGTTTTTTTTATTGTAACCATGATGAGAATCCTGTTTCACATACATATGATACTGCAAATGGAATTACTGGTAACCTTTCAAAGCTTCAGTTACGAGTTGAGGATATTCCTGCCTCTGCAACGTCCAAAACATGCACCAGTCTCCTGATGGAAATAAGCCTTTTTCTTACTGAACATGTCCATACTTCTGCTGAGTAACTGGGGAACTCAATCAGCAGAACAATTTGGATGGCTCTGCAGTTAAACCGAAACTTATTTTATGTGTAGTTTCAATCTGATTTGCTATTACACAGGACCGAGTATCAATGACTTTGTACCACACAACCTATTCGGTTTTGCTTATTAGTGGTGGCTAACTTTAACCTTTACATTCTAAAAATACTTTCCTCTGTGGTGACAACGGGTACCTTGGCATTAACAATGGGTACCTTCCAACCTAGTTTATTGTTCATGTGGGTAAAATGCAGTACCTAAGTATGGTATAATGCGGTGTGTGGAAGTATCGCATAGTTTGTTGTAAAGGCTGAGAATCAGAGCCAAACACTGTTCTTTCTCAAAGATTCCCCCCCCCTTTTCTGGTTTTTCTTTTCTGTCTGATTTGTATTGCTATCAGTCATCATCAATTTAGATGGAATGAATGGAGATACGTAAATTTATCCAAGAAGCTTCCAAGGACAACCTTCCACAGGAAGTGGCTTCTTGCCACTCGGATGAGTGACTCAACTTGTGGTGGCTTCCCCCCTGCTTTAATTGTGACTCAGTATCCTTTTGTAGAATTACAGTATATAGACCCTGTACTTCTTGAGCCGCCCCCCCCAATAAAACTAGGGATCAGGGTAATTAAAATTCCAAGGGTGTTTTGTGACTTGGCCAGATTCCAAGATGAACTATAGCTCTAAATGCTTTCTAAAGCTTTTAACAAGATAGTAGCTTTTGGGGAGGGGAATCTTTTTGTGGTATATTGTAGAACAGCTACTATTTGACATCCTAATAAGCTGCAATGAGTACAAAGGTTCTCTATCACTGAGGCTTGAACCTGCTTCTTGATAGCCTGAGGCTAGAACTTAGCCTAGTGAGCTACCTGGAACTGTGACCAATTTCACATGTGCAACTTCTTGAACTGCTTTGGAGTCTTTCTCCTTCCTTTAATGTGCATGTGTGCAAGGTAGAAATGCAGTTTAAAATGCATCTGTATCAGGTTTTTATGTTGATCCATGACTATGCGGCAAGGTGGAATTGCAATCATACTTCAGCTTTCCTGCAATGTTTGTGTTGTCTGTGAACAGACATGCTGTATCTGAAGTGAATTTTTAGTCCTCCCGCACAGAACTGGCTCCAACTTCCTGGCACCTGAAGTGGAGCACCAAATGCTAAGCTTACCTGGTGGTACATCTGTTGCCCCCCTGCCATTCTTCCTCCCATTCTCTGGATTTGAAAAGGGAAACAGAGCAGAAGAGGAAATGTGGAGGACAGGACAGTGATGGGCTGGAGAGTGATGAGTACCTCCCCTCGCCACCTGTTTCCCCTTATGAGCTCCCTCTTGAAGGACAGGACAAGACTTCCATTCCAATAAGTTAGGAATCGCTCCCACTAGTTCAAGAACTTGACAATAGTGTTAAACTTTGTGTTACATAATTTAGGAGGCCAGGTAGAAGCCCTCGCAAACCCTGCCTCCCAAGAGGCCACCTGTGCAGATTTCTCTGTTGCCAGGCAACAGGAAGCACAGGCACAGATTCTGGGTGGGAAGGAGGGCAAGGCCGTACATGCCTACAAGGCCTAAAAGAGTTTAAAACCCCACTAATTGCTGATGATGATGCAAGGCTGAGGTGCTCTGCCTCTAACTGAGTTTTGGGAAGTCAGAGGTCCAAGGAGGCTGTTCTGCATGCACTGTGCAACCCTATCTCCTCTCTCTTAGCCCTGTGGCATCAGGGGCAGGTTGCGGACTCTATGAATGCCTGAATGAGGGGGTACCCAGTCCTTCCTCTCCCCCACACTTTTCCAATGAAGGAAAAGGGCTTTCTCCAGTTGTCAGTAGATCAGATCAGGAGAAAGTAACTTTGGGACAAGTCACCAGTGGTGACACAAGTTAAAGGGCCCCCATTTTTGGCTTCAGGTGCTTGGGGTACTGGGGACCCTCACATTATACACATAATTTTAAGCCCCTTTAATTTAAAAATGTTTGACAGTACAGATGCACCAGAAGAAGTAGGTACCAAAAACATAATAGAGACATTACTACTAAAAATGAATATTTTAGTAGTATATTCATTTTTATATGAATGAATATACAGTACTACATTTAAAATCATTTAAAAATCATTTAAAAACACATATAAAACACAAGTATATCAGTCCAATAAAAGATTACAGTAGAGTATTTTCAAAGGTAGTTCAACATGTCAGCAATTTTTTTTATATTTATCAGATGTAGTTTGAATATGTGATGAGCGATCAGTGTAATCCCAGAAAAGGTTACCAAGTAGTACAGAATGTTTCTGGCTTAACCTGTCCCTTTGCTTCCTTAATTTGATGTGTTGACCTTTCCCATTGTTAAATTATCGCAGATACTATATTTAAAGCACATGACAATACTGAGATTTGAAGGGTCTTTCCAGTGGGTTGCTATTGCTACTTTTGCTGCAGCCAAAGAATATGAAATAAAATCTTTGTGCAAGATAGCCTGCCAATCTGTTGGAAATATGCTCAAGGTTGCAAGCATTGGCGCCCATAGCACATTCTGGCTTATAATTTTATATACTTTAATTTTGAAAACCAAAAGAAAACATACATGACACCTCACTGTTGAAGTGACATTGACAAGAATGACCCTGCCTTGTAGACAGGGCATCTTCTTTGCGCTGCTAGGGACAGAGAAGTGGGGTGACAATGCAAGCAGCAGGCTGTCTTATATACTGTATTATGGGATTGCATTTGAGTCTAGTTGCAGTCCAAATGGGCATCCAGGTAGGCAAGGGGGGGCAGTTTTAACGCCTTCAGTAGCTGGAGAATGTGTGGTGACATATAAACTGGCGAAAGCATAACTTGTAAATGGTAGTAATGTGCGTTAGCTGAAGTAGGAGAACGTTCCCAAAAGCTCATTGAAGCACTCTGCACAGCACACACACACGTGATTGTGACCTTTTTTGGGTTTGGACCCCAGCGCCCTCTTCAGGAATAGGAGGGAATAGGAATGTGCAGCATCAGCCCTTGTGATCATCATATCCTCACCAGCACCGTTGCACAGATGAAAATAGGGACAGACTGATGTATTTATAACACTTATAGTCTTGCAACAAGGGCAACTGCCTAAGCACCTATCCACCCACCCACACTGCTGCACTCAGCTGAAGGCTTGTTTCCACCTACTGTATGCGTTTACGCTGCAATAGCCTGCTCTGCACTGGCTTCTGAAACAGACGTCTTAGCAAACTAACCATAAGTGTCCTTTTTAAAAACAAAACAAATACTTATTCATTTTTAAACATATTCCCTGAATGACTACCGGTATTTTCATAACGGATCTGATCGTAAATAGTACAGAATGCCTGCAACTCAAACACTCTATTTACTGTCTGGATAGACATCAATGAGTGGTGGTGAATGGGAAGTTAGTATCGAACTTTAAAAAAAAAGTTTTAAAAAGCATCCCTCAAAATCAAAATATGAACAGTGGCTTATGATGAGGGGCAAATACTAGAAAATTGAAGCTGTCCCTGGTTAAATAGGAAGAACTGGAGTTTATTTGATTGGGTAAGCAGCCTCCAGAGCGGCCAAGCCAAGTCTCAGTAGTGGAAGCTGGCCTTTCTTTGTCAAATGCAAATTTATAGCATAATCCTATTCTCTTCTTGTGCCGGTGCAGCAACCGTTGCACCGGTGCGTGCTGTTGCAAACGTGCTGTAAAACACGACAGCGCAAAAGATAGGGGTGCTGACAGGAAGGCCTGCACTGTCCTGACGGCGCCAGTCCAGGCCTTGATGTGCACCGGAGCAGGGAAAATCCTCACCTCCCCGTTCACCCCCCCCGCCCTGTTCCACCCTCTCCTAATCTCCCTCCTGCCCAATGCGTGGTCCTACCCAGGGTGGTAGGGTGTCCAGTGTCCGTGGCTGCGCGGAGCCGGATACTCACTGCCTTGGCGGGTCGCATTTGCGACTGCCGGAAAGCACATTACACTTGTTCCAGTGGCGTAACTGGCCTACTGGTATAACAGTGGGCTCTGATAGCTGATACCACCCTTAAATGATCTGGGACACAAGAGCAAGAATTGATAATTTATGCATTTGAAGTGAAATTCCTGGTGTCCTCAAACTTATAAGCAAAAAAACAGATTGATGAGTTTAAAATACTTGTGTGTCATAAAATCCCAACTAGCATAACAGCTGAAATCGGCCAGGGAACATGACTCCCAAAACTGGTTCAGAGAGGGTTTTTTCATTGAACTGGTTCTGAAAACAAACCTAAAATCTCTTGGTTGTCTTCAACCTGAACTAAACCCAAAACACAGACTGTGGTAACTGGTCCAAAATAAATGATTTGGGAATCAAGCACGTAGCTTTCAATGATATGATTGTTTTATTTTGCTATTTTTTAAATCCTGTTGTATGTATTTTGTTTGTAAAACCACTTTTTAAAACTCCAAAATAAATATTTAAGAAAAAATACTTTCTCTCTCTCAAGTTAAATACTGTACTGTACTGTAAGGTAAAGGTGACCCCTGACAATTAAGTCCAGTTGTGTCCGACTTTAGGGTGTGGTGCTCATCCCCATTTCAAAGCCGAAGAGCCAGCGTTGTCCAAAGACGCCTCCGTGGTCATGTGGCCGGCATGACTCTCCTTGCCGCAGCGCATAGCTTTACCTTCCCGCAAGCGGTACCTATTTATCTACTCGCATTAACATGCTTTGGAACTGCTAGGTTGGCAGGAGCTGGCCAAGCAACGAGAGCTCACCCCGTCGCGGATTTAAACGGCTGACCTTTCGATCGACAGCTCATTGTTCAGCGGTTTAACCCACTGCACCACCCGCTGTACTGTAGCTATCACTATATTAATTGTATACATTGCAAACAAAAGAATTTGTTATTGTTCTGCATGAAATGGATCTAAAGTGGTTCAAATCCTGTTCAAAGTATGTGAACTGGTTAGTGAGCCATTTTTTTTAAAGTTAGCCTCTGAACTGGAACTGAACTGTAGCATTAAAAAATATGGATGGTCTGACCCAGAATGGAACCAACATTTTTCATGTGACTCACTGAAATCAGCTTTGTTGAGAAGGTTCCTAGCCCTTTCCTTCAAGCTTTTGGGGTGGTGGTGGTGGATGAAATTGAATGAATCTCATGTCCCAGATGAGATTTCCAAAGGTTTTGGGTGATCTTTCCTGAGTGAACCATGGCTCAGCATAAACAGTTCATCTGTGTGTGCCTTTACATTCAGGGATAAGGAAAGGAAAATTTCGTTTATAAGCACTTCTGAGATATCCATGCCAGCTCTAATCTATTTAACCTGCACTTTCAAAAAGCAAAAACCAAACTATTTATTAGATTCACTGACCTTTATGTATCAAATGTTCCTGCAGACACTAGTAGAAAGCCTAAATCACATTAAATTACGGTATCTAGAAAAGCTGGTCATAATAAGTATACATTTTTATTTAATAGCAGTTAGTCTGAAAGATTCCAGAACATTTTGCCATCATACGTCCAAAGAGATTATTAAACTTCGTCTAGATGTAATAATGACAGTAATCCTATTGCTTTACTGGCAGATCAGTATCTTAAACTGGGTCAATCCTTCATTTCTAATGTGAGTTTTAGAAACATATTGCCAGCTTGTAAAAAGGTAGAGATGGGTTAAAAGATCATGTAAAAATTTTTTTAATATCAAACAATTACGAGGAATTCCAGTTTAAAATATATAAAAATATAAAAAACACAGACTCTGGACATTTTCAAGGGAACACAGGTATGCTGTGCAGAATGAAATTGGCTGCTAGAGAAAAAACGCAAGTTTAAAAGGAATCAATTTTTTCTCTAGCAGCCAATTTCATTCTGCACAGCATACCTGTGTTCCCTTGAAAATGTCCAGAGTCTGGATGAAACGTTGGGACTGATATTGATATTTTATGTGGATCTTCTGTGTTTTTTATATTTTTATATATTTTAAACTGGAATTCCTCGTAATTGTTTGATATTAAAAAAAAATT
Organism: Plestiodon gilberti rubricaudatus; assembly: GCA_026170595.1. Lineage (NCBI taxonomy): Eukaryota > Metazoa > Chordata > Lepidosauria > Squamata > Scincidae > Plestiodon > Plestiodon gilberti. Next base: position 118,309,101 of record JANXHW010000005.1, read on the forward strand.
TACATGATCTTTTAACCCATCTCTACCTTTTTACAATATCTCGGATCATGAAAATATCCATGCTACATATTGCCAGCTATCATGGTATGGCCACCTCCAAATAGCAGCTAATATTTTTAACAGGGGTCATGTTTTGAGTTACTTTTTTTTCCACTAAGTGGTAGAAAACCAAAAAGTATCCATTGTCCAGTAGTTGTCCAAACGTTTATGTGCAGTATCACTGAAGTACATTCAGACATCACACACAGATTGGCACAATGTTTCTGTGCAGGTGAGGTAGGTTATTGTGGTATGGATGCTTCCAGTCAGATGCAATTTAAACCAGCTTCAACTTGTTGCTAGCCCACAGTTAATTCCAGTGCCCTTAGAAAGAATGTGAAGTAGAGCATTCTCCCCAATGCAACTTTAGGAAAAATGTTGCAAGACAAAATATAATTATTACTGCAACAGGCATTTGGCCCTGTTAACGGTCTCTCCTCTCCACTCCTGACCATGAAAACTGACTCTGGTTCTTATGACCGCAGGTGGTCAAGTGTCCTCATTTGTCTTCTGAAAGAAAGAGACCACTTCCTAGCATCATGCTGTAGCACTGATTCAAGTCTGACTCAGAAAGGAAGCGCAGGCACTACTTAAGTCACTTAGGTCATCACTTCCTGTAGCCCCTAAGTTTGACTTGGCTAGTTGGCAAGATCCTGCCTTTAGGCAGCCAATTAAATATAGCAAGGTGTCAAAGAGTAACGAACCATGATGGGAGAGCTGGTTGGGGTTTTGTTGTTGTTTTCTTTAATTGGTCTTTGGTTGCACACCTCCCAAATGTAAAACCTTCCTCCCCCCCCTCAGAATTGGCAATGATTGTATAGCTTTAAACTCCCTGTTTGGCCAGTGCTGACTACACGCTTACACAATTATCCCTGGCCTGGAAAAGATCTAAACCACAATGGCTAAGTATAGAGGCTTCTAAAATATCTTCATATATACAGTGCCTGAATACACAAACATAGCCAGGCTCTCTTCTGCCTGCAAGAGCAATATTTTCCATAGGATTCATATTGACATAGGTTTTGCCCCTGCAGTCCTGCTTATCTACAAAAATAACGCTTCTAGAATGGCATGCCTTTACTGAACCCCACTTCACCTTTGCTTGAAACCCAATATAAGCAGTGGGCGATTTCTGTCAATCCTTTCGAAGGTGTAAAAAGAGGCATTTTTTCCCTCTTGATCTAGTAACTTCCAGTAGATGCCCATTTAAAAGCATGTCTTGGTTTCAAAACAGCACATGGCCTGCACACACAATAAGATTCACACATCAAGATTCCCAACAGAGAAGGGAGCCAGTTCACACATGCTGCATGCTCCATCAGTTCATGACTGCAGGATCAGATTATGACTCACATGTGTGAATAAGCCATCACAGATAAAATACCACCAGGAGGATTTCCTTTCTTGAAAGACAAAAATATATATGAATTCGTAACGTTTTTATAGACCTGATTGCCACAGCACTGATTGTCTGTCTGGCAGCTGTGGCATCACAACTTCTCCTCCTTCCCCCCTACCCCAGCAGGCATTTCAGCTTCTTTAAAACTGGCTTTCTGTTTTAAAAAGGGGGAGGGAATGTCAGAAGAACGTTGCATGGATTAAAACATATACTGTACATGACACTTCAAAAAACAATTCCTGCCTGAAACATGGGGAAGGGGCAAGACTGACAACTTAATTATCATTGGAATTGATGGTAATTGATTGCAAAGGCGAAGCTAGGCTCCCTAGAAAGAGGGTGGAGGAAAGTTGTATGTTTGTTTGTATGCCTTCTTAGAGCAACTGCAAGGACAAAAGACTACTCTGGTATGGATAATATTTATACCTGGTTTGTCCAGTCTGGCAGCATCTTACTGCCACCTATTAGACAGATGTTAGGACGTTAATTATCTGAACAGAGCATTAAGATGGGCCAAACTGGATGTGATGAGATCATGTATCTGCCTGCCTCATTCACATATAGAACAGGGTAGGGTAGGGAGATCTTAATTGAATAGGAAAAGGAATGCTCAGAAGAACACTGAATCCTCCTCTCTCTCAATCTGTTGTGTCCTTTCCTGGCTCCAGAGCTGGGAATGGAGCAAAGAGCCCAGAGCAGTGGATTGAAAAGAGATATAGCATGGGAGGAGAGAGGGCTCAGCACCCACGTGTGCACTCTTAAAGACACTCCTGCCCCCAGTTCATAAGTGAATGGAATGGAATGGCCAAGTGAACAGAAGGACATACGGTATCTGTCACTGTCATGCCTAGGTTGGCCCTGAGCTCATAGCTTGCAGTAGGGCTGGGTCCTAGCCTCAGCCTGCCCCACCAGTCCCTGGTTCCGATTCTGCATATCCCAAGAGGAGTTTTGATATTCAGATGCGAGTATAAAGCTGTAGGAAAATCTTTGTATTTTGGAGCTTCTCCGCATAAATGGAGTGCAAAGTATGGCCTGTAAACCATTGTAAATCTAAGGTGCCATGAAACCCAAAGCTCTATGCTCTCACTGTTAAATAAAAGCAAGTTTTAACCCCTTGTGCTTATTTAACTATCTATGAAAATCTTGTACCAGTAGTTATGCTCAGGATTTAAACTCAGTATATTTATATAAGTAAGGGCGCAATTCCTACTAAATCACGAACGGTGGAGTGAGCGCTCTGCCATTCAGCGCCGTCGCAAACATGCTGTAAAGCACGTTTATGACGACTTTCGAGTAAGGGTGGCTGGCATGGAGGCCGGCCGCCCTCACTCTGCCGCCCGATCTTCCCTGTGGCCGCCAAAGACGGTAAGTGCAGCACCAGCGGGCGCGGGGGCACTCTGAGCGGCGAGGGAGGGGGGCCATTGGCCAAGCCGGCCAGGGGGGGCTGGGATGGCGGCCGCCATATCTCCGTCCCGTTCCCGGGTCAGCGGTGCGGCCATTACAAGGCCTCCTTGGACTTGTGCCAACTAAATAGCTGTCAGAAATTCAAGGAGGCCCATTTCCCCCCCTCCTGTGTTATACCAGGGGAAGGGGACGAATGTCCCCTTCCCCCGAGTAGACCTCCGGGCCGATTCCTGAACGGAGATCGGATCTGGTGGGTGGCCTGGGCCGCCCGCCAGATACTTAGGCAGGATTGCACTGCCCATTGTGTAAGTCAGCCTTCCTTACATAATTTATTCCAGTTACAGAGACTGGATGTTTCTGGGTGCAGAATGTGAATTTTTAAAAAATGCAGAATTCTGGACATGTTAACAGTCTATCTTGTATTGAAAATAGAGAGACCCTTGCTACGTTCCTTTGTTTCTTAGTTCTGTGAAAGTATAGGTGAGGGTCTTTAGGTATTAGTCATTATTGAGCTACTCATTGATAAATAGTCCAAAGTAATTTGGTTGGATCTTGGACAAGTCTCTTTGCCATGAACAAATTTAAACGAGCCTGTTCTTCATCTACCAAATGCTACACTGCACACAGATTATGTGCATCGTTTTTCTTGTACTGTGGTTTTGCTCAGCTGACCTAACCTATTCCAGTGCTTTTGGTCTGTACACCACCCTATCCTAGGTTCAGCGAGCAGGACTTTGTTTTTGTTGTGTGGCTGTGTGAAGGAGACTTATAACCCACAGTTCTAGCACTGAGAATAGCATCTTGGCCCATCTGCAGTTCCTGTAGTGTGGGAGTCATGCCCTGAATCCAAGCCCAAGTCGGTTGCCTCAAGGAGCAACACCTGGCTTGTGCTTCGGCTGTGAGTTTCCCACAAATGTAGGTGGTACTTGGACGTCTCCCCTCTCCGTGCTATTACGGGACTTCCCTCAGGAATGTCTGTTATGGCCGTGGGTTATAAACACTGGCGTACAGTCCAGGGCAGGGGAAATCCACCCAGACTGAGGATAATGATGCTTTCTTCTTCTTATTTGTGGGGCCAAAAACCCACTATGTAGGGCCCAAAAACCACTATGTACTTTTTTTGTTGTCAAAGATCTGAATAAGAACTTTCTATTCTACCCAATTGCTCAGTCAGAAATACTGAGGCTTTTGGGCAATGAACGTAAAGCAGGCTGACTGAATGTACAGCAAGTCCTCACTTCACGTTGTAGATATGTTCCTGGAAACTGCAATGTTAAGTGAAACAACTTATAACGAAACCAATTTTCAGTAACACTCACCAGTGGGTTCAGTGATGCTCCAGGGGGCTCAGTAATGCTCTGGTGGGCTTGCTGTGCTCTGTGAAGCCACTTCCGCATTGCTCGGGACCATGACCCACTTTATTGGCTTTGATCTCAGAATGCCTTGCAGACGCTACCTGCAAGGCATTCTGGAACGTGAATAGGACCCAGGAAGTGGGTTGTGAGCTTGGCGCAACCCAGAAACAGCTGCAGCCATTTTTACCAAAAATGCCTTTGTTATTGTGGGGAATAGCTTTAAATATGGCAATTTGGTACGTGCAGGGGTCTTTAGACCAACTATACCAGAGTCCAGCCCAGAATTCCGTTTTAAATAAGCTTGAGGACACACGTGGGTTGCTTTCCAATATTTACTAAATAGTTCAATCATACATATACAAAAATCCAACCATACACACCCTACAGGGCTAGGAAACTCAGTTAGAAAGAGACAGAGGTTTAGCAGGTTTCCTTGGTTTGTACATATGGGTGATATTTACCTGTCCAGGAGAGTTGTCCTGGGATTGCAAAATGGGTTTATTAATAGAGAGAGAGCAGAGAGAGAGGGGAGGGAAGGACATGAGGAGAAGAGGGGGAAGAAACAAAATGGTTCTAAGGTTCTGAATAAGCAAGGTTCAGGAACCAACAGTGTGGCTGAGAAGTAATGCAAAGAGAAGGGGGGTTGTGCAGGAGAGGGGGGCAAAGGGGAGAGGAGAACAAGATAGAGCAGAGAGCTCACCAGTAAGAGTCCAAAACGCAAGAGAGAAACTGCCAGGCTGTCTCTACTTTTTATAGGGCCAAACATATCCTGGGGGCACAAAGAACACATGGGGAAAGAAGGGGAGGAGGATACCTTAGGAACATGGGGGAAATGGGCTGAGGACCCCTTGAGTGGACATACCATACACCTCAGGGTAAACTACACACAAACAATAAGAAAGTGGGAGGAGGGTGATCAGTTTGATGGTCCAGTCGTTAAGGAGCTGGCTGACTCAATCATGAGACAAAGCAAAGCAGAGGTTCTGGAGAGTCTGGGGATGAGTCATTTCAGGTGGCCCTCTGTATTATCTTCTCCCAGGACAATATTTAGCATATCAGTGAGGGGGGGTTGAGGAGTAAAGGCCGTGACAGACCGCACGCCGAGGCGAGCAAGCGAGCCCCGAGGCGAGCGAGCGAGACTGGCCGCTCTCCTCTGCGCTCTGAGCTTGTCTGTAGGAGTGTCTTCCTGCAAATAGTCCCTCCTCTTGTCCCGCCTTCTTGGAAGAAACCTCCACGGTGATTGGCTAACACTCCTCCCCCTCTCATCTGATTGGTGGCTGCAGTAGCTCCGCGAAGTAGCCCCCTCAAACATGGGCCAGGAACATTTTCGATTGTGCCGGAAATCGGGAGATCGCATCTCCTCCGCTCGCTTCCGCTATGGTAAACAGACACCTCAGCACAGCTCGACAAAGCTCCTCGAGTGTCCGGGACGCGCCGAAATTCGTGCGGTCTGCATGGTCTTAAAACTTGAGAGAGCTTGGACACATTGCGAAATGGTGGCTGCTGCTCAGGGTTTCTTTCCCTCTTGGTTCACCTCCTGGCTTGCGGAAATCCTTACAGCATGGCTTCACCCAATCATGGTGCAGGAACACAAACGCGGCGTGGCCCTCACGTTGTGTCATAATACAGTCCGGTCTGGCACATGTTCCATTCTTGCTCACAACCCATTTCAAAAAATCTCATGGCAACAAACATTTTTAAAAGTCTTTTGGCAACAGTTCTCATTTTAAAAGGACACTGGGCAACACCATGGAGAATGTTAAAATTTGAAACGACAGATAGCAAAACAATGGTAAGCGAGGACTTGCTGTATTCGAGCCCCTGGCAGTCCATTTTTCATGTTGCTAACATTTTATTTTAACATGACTTTCAATATGAGACACCCTGTTTCTATTTTTTGTTGTTTCATATTGACTTATTATATATATCTGCCTCATTCACTTCCAGTGCCCCTCTGCCCCCAAATTTCTTACAAACCAACAGTTTATTTATTACATTTCTATCCCACTCTTTCTCCAAAGGTTTCAGGGCAGGCAGTGTACATAGTTCTCCCCTCCAATTTTATCTTCACAACAGCCCTGTGAGATAGACTACATATAGAGATTAATGTTTGGCTCAAGGGTCACCTTCACTACACTGGCTCTCAGTAAGGCTTTGCAGTGAAACCACTCTTTCCAGTGTTTCTAGTGACCTTTCTTCATCAAACCACAGAGCTCTTTTTCAGTTCTCCTGCTCCCTTAACTAGTCTGCTGCTTTCAGCATCCTCCATTTTTCAGTCCTCCCATCTCTCTCTCTCTCATGAGACCAGTGATTTCACCTGGCTGTCATTTCACTCAACTGACCAATAAAACTGACTTCTGGTTCTGGAAGTACCGTAACTAGCATTGGGGTTCAAAAAGGCCAGGGAATTTGTGAGGATGCTGTTTAAGCCCCACCAGGAGTGGAGAAGTTAAACATTTGACAAGCCTCTTTTCAGCCAGATGCCTTTTTCAAATGGGAGATTTGGCTTCTGCTCTTTGAAGAAAGAGAGGGGACACACAGACACCACTAGGATGCCTGGTTCTTCTATGGAAATGGCTGAGGGTTCTTGCTGAATCTGCTAAAAAGCAGCACAGAACAAAACACAGAGGAAGGGAGGGGAGCAGCAGCACTAAGCACCTCCCATTCGCTCCCGATATAATCCCTTAAAAATAATTGCAGGCCCAAACTTCTGGCCTCTAGCAAATTTTCCACTCGATTAGAGGCTTTTGTGAGGCTAGGGAAAGAGACCCGCAGACTCGCACATTGTGGTATTGCCTGAAACTTCCAGCTGGGATTTTTTTTTTCCCATCAAAAGGGGATTTTAGTAAAACCATTATAAGGGGCTTAGGGACAGAAAAGCATCTGAGCTGTGAGACAGGGGTAGATTAGTATCAATGGGCTTGTTTTTGGCTCCACCGACAAGAAGGGAAGTTGCACATATGAATTCCCTCTATCAGTTTGCCTTCTTGGCAGACGAGTGACAGAGAACTGTTCTAGTGTACTGACAGAAAATATTATATGGGGATGGGGGTCATAGCTCAGTGGTGGGGCACCTGCTTTGCCTGCAGAAGGATCCAGGTTCAATTCCAGGTGGTGTTTTTTTTCCGGGGAAGACCCTCAAACTAGAAATCCTGAACATTGTGTAGAAGACAATACTGAGCTGGATGGGCCAAGGCTGTAATTCAGCAGAAAGCAGCCTCATAATGCGCCTATGACATCCTATCATGAAAGGGAAGGGATGCTAGCCAGGTTCTCACACATTGCTGCTTGGTTAATTAGACTGAAATTGTTGCCTTTTGGACACTGGGGACACAAAGGACAGGACCCCTTGAACAGCCTGATATTAACTGTCCGTTTATCCAAATCCGAGGTAGAAAAGTTAATTTGATGGTTGAATTTACATTTAAAAATAACTAAATTCAGTCTTCAGTGGAAACCCTCAGGATAGTGTGGGAGCCACTGTGGTGAGACTCCTTCATAGTAGTTACTGGAACCATTAGGAAAATGTGTTAACTAACTAAATACTGTATGTATTTTAAATGCATGGGATTCCAAGCCCCATATTTCTGGACAGATTTCCCAATAAAAAAGCAGATCTCTGATGTCACTCTGCATATGCCATGGGGTGGGGGTGGAAAGAGAGCAATAGATCTGGTTTAGTGGAAGAGGAGAAGATATGGGGCTGGCAGGAGTCTGTATATGTACATTCTCACAGTTTATTGTGCCGGTTTTATAACTAATTTACCAAATAAAAGGTTAGGCCTTAGAAGTCAGAAGTGGTTTCTCAACCCTAAAACTACTATGGTGGAAACTGTTTCTGATGTGTACTGAACATGCTCTGTCCAAATGTAGACATAGGCTTACCAGATCTCCAACCGGGACAGAGTGCTAGACCTTTAGGAGAAAGAATGTGGGCAGGTGTAGTTTGTTAAACCTTAGAGCACAATCCTAGGCATGTCTACTCAGAAGCAAGCCCCACTGAACACAATGGGGCTTGCTTCTGAGTAGACATACCTAGGATTGTGCTCTAAGGCTTAACAAGCGACACCTGCCCACATTCCTTCTCCTAAAGGTCTAGCACTCTGTCCCTGTTGGAGATCTGGTAAGCCTATGTAGACACAGTCTCTAGACTAGCTGGGTCAGCACTCTGACTAGCACAGCATTGTTTAGAGAGGAAGAGGCTGATTTGTACACTGGGGAAAACATCTTCTTGTCTTCCCTTGAAATGCATCTATTTCTACTTCTGCAGTGCTGGAGTAATTATTGCTCTCTAATTGCATTGACGATTCCCTTCCCAAACACCATACTCAACAAGGCTGTATTGTGCCATACTGCCTTGCAAGGAATAATAAAGAATGCATTATTTCTTTGTCAAGGATATCACAGTTATTTCTGTCCAGAAGGACAGTTCTTATTTAGAAACTCTCCCACTTTAATGCTGATTCCGCTGAGACACAAAGCTATTGTTAGATCTACCCACAGAAACAACCTCAGGTTTAATACCCAGCTACTACCGGGAGAGTGCAAACCATGAGTTACAAGTAGTTTCCTTGTGAAGCGCTAGTGAGAAAGCAGTGTGTGATTGCAGAAATACAGTATACAAGTATTTAGGAACACAAGAGAAGCCTATGTTTGTCAGGCTACTTTGAGCCTACAACAAATCATGCAAGCTCCTGAATGCTCCTGCTACAATAACAGTACAGTCCTATGCATCTTTATTCAGAAGTAAGTCCCAATGTGTTGAATGAGGTTTACTCCCCAGTAATTGTGCATAACATTGCACTGTGAATTTGTCAGCTTTTAAGGTGCCACAAGACTCCATCTTGTGTCCGCTCCAACAAGCGAACATGGCAACTAATCAGTGATGTAGACTTGAGTCTATTGACTTGGAGTCGGACTCAAGTCGTGTCAATGACTTGACTCGGCGATTGTAAAAGACTCGAAAGACTTGAGACTTGGAGCCTTTTACAAGTTTAATTTTACTCAGGTTTAAACCCGTTTCCCCCATTAGATAGGGACTCGCAACCAAAGACTCAGGAATTGGGGGCAAAGACTTGAGACTTGACTTGAGACTTGGACCCAGAGACTTGAGACTTGACTCGAGACTTGGAGTCAGACTTGATCCACATCCCTGCAACTAATATAGAGAAGCAGTTATAATGCCAGAAATCCTTTCATCTTGTTATATCTTGTTGCTTTAAATTAAGATAACTTCTCAGGTGTGCACATAAGTGAGCTGTATTGGTACTGTTGGCAGTGGTTCATCCTTGCCTGGAGGTATGCAGACTGAAAGCCCAGAGGATTAAACCTTGTTATAGGGAAGGGGAAGCAGCCTTTCATGCATCTGTCCCTACCTACAATGACGCCTGCTGGCAGGAGTTGACACTGGAGTAGCCTGAGGCTTTCGACTTTGGCAGTTAATCTCTTCCAGGTGTGGCTTACAGACATATGTAAAGGGTAATATGCAGTCTCTGCCTCTGGCATTAGAAAAGGGATGTTAGAGCAGCACAGTATTAGAGTCCTGGGTTTTAGGGGTGGGACTATAGTTCAGTGGTAGAGCATATGCTTTGCAATGCATGCAGAGGGTCCTGGGTTCAATCCCTGGCAGCATCTTCAGGGAGACAGGGAGAGACCCCTGCCTGAAACGCTGGAGATGCTGCAAGTCAGTGCTGAGCCATCATGAGCTAGAACCTCAGAAGCGCCCTGCAGCTGGATCAGGCCAAAGGCCCATCTAGTCCAGCTTCCTGTATCTCACAGTGGCCCCACCAGGTGCCTCCGGGAGCACACAAGACAGCAAGAGACCCGTATCCTGTCACCACTCCCTTGCATCTGGCATTCAGAGATAGGCTAGCTCTAAAACCCGGAGCTTCCATATAGTCATCATGCCTTGTAACTTTTCCTCCACACATCTTGCCGGGATGCCATTCAGATCTTAAGAAGGCACGGTATGTGCAGTTCCCAGATAGTCTCCAATTCAGACAATGACTAGACCTAGTCTCCAATTCAGACAATGACTAGACCTAGATTACAATTTATTTCTGAGCATTTATATCCTGCGTTTTGGTCAGAGAAAGGACCAAGGAGGGTGGTCGTAATGTCTGCTTATCCTTGGGAAGACTGCTGTAGCATCTACATTCAGCCTATGCCCTTGTAATAACCAAAGATAGAGGTGTAATTTCAACACAAGGGGTTTGAAATGGGGGGCTAGGTTTACAGCCCCCACCGGCATTTCCTAAATTAAGCCCCTGCTGGTGTGAGGGTGGCACATTCTTGCTTGCAGAGATAATCACCTTTGTACTGTTGTGATGTAAAGACTACTGTTGCAATCCTAGGTGTACTTAAAGTAAAGGTAAAGGTGACCCCTGACAATTAAGTCCAGTCATGTCCGACTCTAGGATGTGGTGCTCATCCCCATTTCAAAGCCAAAGAGCCAGCGTTGTCCGAAGACGCCTCCGTGGTCATGTGGTCGGCATGACTCTCCTTGCCGCAGCACGTAGCATGTGGCTGGAACATGAAGTGCTGTTTATCTATTTATCCTATAAATCATGCGTGGGGAACCTCCGGCCCGCGGGCCTGATCCAGACCGCGGGACGATCCGGCCCGGCCCGCGCGGGACCGGACCAATCCGGCCCACACGGGACCGGACCGGAGGCTCCGACGCCGACGCTTTCGCGCGCTTCCTGGGTTTAAAGCAGCCTTTGCACAGCGCCGCTGAAGCTGAGATTGCCCTGAGGGCATTCTCAGCTTCAGCGGTGCTGTACGCATGTCCAGGAAGGCCGCTTTCCTCCTCCTTCTGAAAGCGACCTTTCTGGACATGCACACAGCGCCGCTGAAGCTGAGAATGCCCTTAAGGCAATCTCAGCTTCAGCGGCGCTGTGCAAAGGCCGCTTTTAAACCCAGGAAGCATGCGAAAGCGGCGGCGGCGGCCCCGTTCCCATCCCGGAGCCGAGGTAAGGAGAGAGTGAGTGAGTGGGAGGGAGGGAGAACGAGCGAGCGAGCGCGGTCGGTGGGTGGGAGAGATAGAGAGAGAGAGCGGTGGGTGGGAGGGAGGGGGAGAGAGAGAGAGCGGTGGGTGGGAGAGCGAGCGAGCGGTGGGTGGGTGGTAAATTCGCAGGGGGGGAATTTGCGGGGGGGGGGGGGGCAAAAAATCGGCCGGCCTCATGGCGGCCCGCAGCAAATTTTCCCTATGGGAAAATGGCCCCCCACTGCAAATAGGTTCCCCACCCCTGCTATAAATTATCTATTTAATCTATTTATCAACTCACATTAACATGCTTTGGAACTGCTAGGTTGGCAGGAGCTGGCCAAGCAACGAGAGAACTGCTGACCTTTCAATCGACAGCTCATGGTTCAGCGGTTTAACCCACTACGCCACCCGCTGGCCCAGTACTTAGTAAGGTGTATTTAACGCTGGCCCAATACTTAGTAAGGTGTACTTACCAGGAGGTAAATCTTATTGAACTCAGCGGAACTAAATTCCGAGTAAACTTATTTTAAGCAGGACTGTTTTCACACGTGACATTAAAATCTGGAATGCATGGATTGTAACAATTGTTAATGCGAGTGGCACTGCAGAGATCCATTTTTCTAAACTGATAGACAATGTAACCAACATGGACTTTGAATTTGAGTAAATGAAAACCGATACTGTACAGGCGTCACTTGTGAAACAGCCCTGTTGCTCCGCCGCAAACCGGTCCCAACCGACAGGCAATGCTGCCGCCTGCTGGCAACGAGGGATCCCTGCAGCGGGGAGTTCAGCCCGCGAAGCACAACCGAGTCTCGGGCAGATTCCTTCCCAATTGTATTCGGTTACAAACAATAGGCTCAAGTAAAAGCCTGGCGAGCCCTCCCGCTCTCCCTTGGTGTGCTGGGAGGAGGAAGAGGAAACTCTCCTCCTGTATTGTTTCAAAGCTGTGTTTGTTTCGCACCCGCACAGCCGTTTTGGTCCCCGGCGATCATCCCACATGATGCACAAAGAGGCTTTGGGGCCGTAAGTGTGACGCCCGCGCGGTGGGGTCTGGTGGCTTAACATTTCCTGCATTCCATTTTAAAATACATCGGCTCGGATTGTGGTTTGTGGCTGCCGCGCAGTCGGGGTTGCGGCTGTGACGTCGCGGCTCTCCTCCAGCAAAGTCAAGCGGAGCAGGGTCAGTGAAGAGGCGCGGTGCCCTGCCCTCCCCTAGCCACAGACACACGTGGCAGCGAGCCGGAGGAGTGTGGGATTTGGGACTCTGGAGGGCTCTCGCAATGCCCCGTAACATCTCCCGAAAACACCTTTCTCTGCTGCCTCTTCTTGGCTCCCCCCGTCAGGGTGGCTCGCTCGCCCCTCCCCCGAAAGTTGAGCGTGTGTCTCACCCTTCCTAAAGATCGTTTTTTTAAAAATGGAACACACACACACGTGAGGACAATCGAGGTGAATTCCTCCAGAATGTAATACACACAGTATTATGTGGGCTAGTGGCCAGGGCTGGTGCAACTGCACAAACATGCCAAGTGGCCATTGGGAGCATGCACCACGCTTTGAATACTGTACATAATCGGAGCACCACACAATCTGAGAAGAGCAGCAGTGTTGCAGGGGCCCAGTGCAGTGCATAGATTGCATGCTGCTGTGCACCAACTGGGAGTTTCCTCTCAATCTCAGCACACACAAAGTGAACCACTGGGACTATGTAACGCGACCATTTGGGGCACCAAATTTGCTACCCTGCTATGCCAGTGACACTAGATTCCATTGGTATGTAAAGTGTGGAGAGGGTAGCCTGCCTTGCTGCAAGTATGGTGGTGGTGAAGAAGAGGCAGACTTCCTTCCTCCTCTTCCTTTTCAAAACTATTCAGAGGGGATGTGCACACCTCCTCCACTGGGGGGGGGGGAGAGAGAGAGAGAGAGAGAGTGCACAGGCTCTAAAGAGCCTTAAAATAATTTGAAAAGGAAAACAAACATAGAGAAGTTCATGAAATATCAGAGCATTACTGGATGGAGGGTGGAGATGGAGGCCTCTCTCGTTCTCATTTCTCTCTCTCTCTCTCTCTCTCTCTCTCTCTCTCTCTCTCTCTCTCTCTCTCGATAAAATTTTTAGAAGGTCTTCACAAACTCCATGTATATCTCTATGAATGATACAGGCACAGGGGAAGGGAGTTTTCTTCCTTAATCAGTGATCCCCCCCCCAGTCAATTCTGCAAACTGTAAAAATATAGCTGAGAATAAATGGCATGTTTCCAGTTTTTTTTTTTTAAGTATCCTGTTTTGGATGGTAGGAAGTTGGAGTTTTCCCACTAAAGAAGTGCTTTCCCTGCAACAGTGGAGTAACATCTGTACATTCTCTTTCTTCCCCCCCCCCACCCCAACTTGTCTAAAATGAGTCTGTTTGCTGAGCAGGGATTTTAACCCAAATCCAACACTTTAGTCACTGGACTTCCATGAATAGCTACTGAAAGAATGAAAAATCAGCTCTCCAACCATATTGACATTATGAATAAAAGGACAGCTAAAATGGTCTGTATTTGGCACTCATGTCCCAAAAACTGCTCAAGTATTGAAATGTGGTGTGGTGATTCTAATCAGAGTTTGTGATAGGTATAAATGCCAGTTTCCAACATTTTGTCACACTCACACTCCAGCAGCTTCACCATGTAGCCTGGTGGCTAAGAATGAATTGGGGCCAATCATAGACCCATATAGGAACGGGTGGAATTCAGGAAAAGGGTGGATTCAGTTTTCAAATGGCTCCCATTGAGTTGTAGGGGACAAAACTTGGTCCTGGCTGAGCCCGCCGTCAGGGCTGGCCCAAGACCTCATAGTGCCTGGTGGCCAACTGCTGCCCCCCTTACGTGGTGATGGACCAGCCTCTGCTCCTCCACCACTCTCGCCCACCTCTCTTCTTTCCTCCATGCTTTGTCCCGCTCTTCCTTTTCCAATCGAGGGAGGAGGAGGATCAGTGGAGGCAGACAAAGGTGGGCATCCCTGCAACAAGCTGCTTCCTGAGGCACCTGCCTTAGTTGGCCTCATGGGTGGGCTAGCCCTGCCATCGTAATTGCCTCAGTGGTGAACAGAAGAGTGGGGCAGTAAGTGGAATTGGGAAAGGTATGGCAGCTTCCCATTCTTTACCTCCCCCCCCCCCCCCATCAAACTTGGCAGGCCTTCATACATATCAAAGCCAGTATCTGAGTTCTGTCACATTCCACTGCTCAGGTGAAATTATTGAAAGGACAGTTTTGTTTGTTTCTGGAGGAGAAGAGGGTATATTTCTCACATCTTTCCCTGCTCTGTACTCTGGAAAGGGATTATGTGAACATGAAAGCTTGCACACTCTTTCCTGAGCAAAGTGTACCCATTACATGCTATCAACATAGGTATTTTGTGTTTCTCATTCTTTTGGAACCAAGCATAGCAACAGCTCCCTCTGTACGCAGTTATTGTTAGAAGATTATGATGAGAAGGTAGTTGCTTTGTGGAAATCTGGCCTTGCTTTGTAGGACTGAAAACGGATTTTGAACTAGGCCTGTGTGCACAACTAATTGTGAAAATAATGGAGAGTGAAGGGACATCATCCCAGAGTCTGGCTTGTGGTCACTGGAAATACTTTATTTCCATTTATCAGGTGTGGCCAGCTGGTGCTCTGTGCGCATGTGCAATTATAAAAACTCCACCACAATGAGCAGCTCAGGGACTGTGGTCCATAAATCACTCAGCCCATTTCTCAGCTGCGGCCTTCCTGTCAATATCTGTTACCAATGACTGTTACCACCTGCTATCCTTCTTGAGCTTGCCTTCTGCTGTTCTCCTTCGCCTGTGTCATTCTCCTTCAGCAAGCTATCCTTTTGGGTGAATGTTGCATTGCCAAAAACATTCTGGTTGGTTTTATGAGGTTTTGACCTATATTGGCTTTGGCTCTTCATCACTTGCTCTTGAATTATACACAATTATACTCTGCCAGGAGTTAGATTCCAGAGAGAATTATACTCTCTCTCTCTCTCTCTCTCTCTCTCTCTCTCTCATATTTAGACCTTTAAAAACCCTAAGGTAACTGATATGGCTTTCTCTACTTAGAACCCAAGGTTATCGCAGTGCTGCCCCTGGAGAATGAGTCAAGCTCCGTTTACTGGTGCCCAACACTTACTGCAGAATAGGGCCTCTTCTAACAATTTCCAGTTCTATCCCTTTTCAGAATAGGGCCTGTTTCTATCAGGCAGTGTAGCCTGCCTCTGGTGGTAATTTTGGGGTTTGCTTAGAGCAGGGGTTCTCAACCTGTGGTACGGGTACCCCTAGGGGTACGCGGACCTCTTGCTGGAGGTATGCCAAGCTCTGTCCCTTATCTGCCGCATCAGCAGCAAATTGTTAATTAACATGGTTTTTAAATTGTAATTATTTTTGGAGCCCTTCTGTCTCTCTGATTTTGGTTTTGGCTTATTTTTGTACTTTGGAGAATGTACTTTGGTGGGGTGGGGGAGGGAGGAGCGGATTTTGGGAAGTGTGACTTGGAGAAAAAAAGAGATCCTTGCGTGTCTGGCTTTCTCTCTCACACTCTTACTCACAGAGTTAAATAAGACATTTTTTCACATTTAAAATTGTTTTAGTACTTTTTTATTTAACGATTAATTACCTAATTAATTACTTGATTAATCCAATTAATAAGCAGTTAATTAGCAGGGGGTACTTCAGAAAATTGGACCATGATAGGGGGTACCCGGGCCTCCAAAGGTTGAGAACCCCTGTCTTAGAGGGCAGAATCAATTAGTTTTAATGATAATAAAAGTGTAATCATAAATATTTGTATACTGCTTTTCAATAAAAGCATCAGGTGGATTTTATGCCTCATGGATCATGGCCAGCTGTGCACCACCTGAGGCCTTGAACTAGGATTATTGTGACAAATTATGTGACATGGAGGAATGTAGCATACATGAGAAAGGTGAATCTTTCTTATTAGACCGACCTCTACAATCCTCAAATTGGTAAAATTATTCTGGTGCAACTGATTTGTACGCTGCAGACCTCATCAAGGTTTACTCTAGTTACTGGCCCTGCTCTTGTGATTTAATATTTTAAACCTTCAATGTATTTAAAAATTTCCATATTGGAAAAATGATTAAAATGCAGCTTCAAGTGCTCTCTTCTAGTCCCAGGTGTGGCCACCAAGAATGAATGTTCATATTCATGAATGCAAAGTTCACTCAGGTTTAGGTAATTGTTAGAATGTTTCTCCCTTTTCTTTCTCTTTTCAAAGGGGAAAAAAGTGAGACAGAACTTTTGATCAATCAATGTAAAATCTGAAAGCTATTTTTAGGCTCAGTTTGCATCATGCCCAGTTTTACCAATTAACAGCACAAGCCTAGACATGTTTACTTAGAAGTAAGTCCCACTGTGTTCAGTAGTTCTTACTCCCAGGAAAGTGTGCATTAGAGTGTAGCCTAAATTAATCTTGATTTTGGAAGGAGGAATTCAAAAGCGAAACGCACTAGTGACATTGCCAAACAAATGTGGAAGGAATCTGACTCCTGGCAGAAAACAAAAACCTCACCTCTGCTTCCTTGCCCCCCCCCTGCCACTTTGAGATTGGAGAATTTGACAAAAAGGACACTGGACACTGCAGGAAAGCATTATGCAATCATGCCAGCAGCCTTGGCACAGTGCCTAGGAGACATCCTTAGGGGTCTCCGAGCATAGCCTCAGCTATTCCAGTAGAGTTTATCGATTATCTTTTCTTAACAGACAGCAGTATGAAAGAGCAGCTGCCTATAGAAGTGGGTTTTGCTGAAGGGAGGGAGGCAGGGGAAACACAAAGGCCCCACTTTCCTGGAACCAAACTGTGCCTGTTTCCAAGACCGGCAGATTTTGCAGAAGACGTTCTTTTGAAATGCTTGATTTCTATTTTCAGTTCTCCCTCCCCCCCCAAAAAAAAATGCCTGTTACTTAAGGCGCACATCTGCCTTTTGAACTCCTTACTGTCTATCATCCTGGTCGTTTTGAAGTACGCATAGATAGTCACTTTGGCCCTAGAATTACAAAGACAAAGCTGTTTTTCTCATTTTAGAAATCTGGAAAAGGCAGAATGATGCAGAACCACCCAAATAGTTAAAGTTTTGTTATTGACCAGATACATGGAGGTAGATCATGTTGATAATACTTAGCAATTATACGTATATAGCACATTGTAATCCTTACAACTCAAGATTTGGTGTGTTGTAGTGGTTAGTTTGTTGGACTAGGACTGGAAACATGTTGGTTCAAATCCCCACTGAGTCCTAAGGCTTCTTGGGTGACCTTGGGCCAGTCACCAGCCTAACCTACCTCATGGGGTTGTTATGAGGATAAAGGCAGGTGGGGTGCAGAGAGCCACATATGCTGCTCTGAACTCCTTGGAGGAAAGGTGGGATATTAAAGTAATATAATCTAACTACTGTGGCAAGGTAGGTCAACTTTCTTTTCGTCATGTTGCAGATGCCATTTGGGGCGGGACTAAAATTAGGGTCTTGTTCAACAAGGGTCTTCCTGGCTCACTCTCTCAGCCATTTCACCACAGAAAGTCCAGGTAAAATGTTATATAGCCCACCAAACCATGCCACTGCACAAGCTGCAGCAGGACTGCTCACATTAGAATCACAAGCAAGCAAATGGACAGCAATAGATTTACCTCTCATACTGCAGCAGTTTCTGCTTTTTCTGGGTTGATACCAGATAATGTTTGGGGTGTTTCTGCCTGGCGCAGGTCACTGAAAGATTTCTAACTCACTTAGAGTGCAACCCTACCTAACTATCCGGCAGGCGACCCAGGGCTGCCTGCCTGATCCTATCCCCATTCTGGGCCACTCTGCAGCAGCCCGGGAGGTCTACTCGGGGAAAGGGGACATTTGTCCCCTTACCCTGGTGTAAACCAGGGAAGGCCTCCTAGGATTTCCACCAGCTAAATAGCTGGCAGAGGAGGAGACCATGTAACGGCTGCACCGGTCGGCTGGGGACAGGGATATGGCGGACGCCATCCCCCCCTCTCCCGGGACAGCACGGTCAATGGCCCTCCTCTCTTGCCACCCACACCGCCCATGCGGCCGCCAGGGGATGCCTTACCTTCCTCCGGCAGCCGCATGGAGATTGCAGCACATTTGCGACGGCTTAGAGCGGCGGAGCGCTAACTCCACCACCCTATAGTTGGGCAGGATTGTGCTGCCCAGTCTGCAATCCTAAACACATTTTCCTGGGAGTAAGCCCCATTAAAGACAATGGAAGTTACTTCTGAGTAGACATCCATAGGATTGCACTGTAAGTCAGTGTCCCTGTACTCTACTCCCCATGTTGCCAAACTGAGTTGCAAGGAATAAAGGCCTCTAAGTCAGCTTCCAAAACCATTTGTTAACTGGATGCATCATTCACAAACAAATAATTAAATGAAATCATGTGGTAAGTCCGCAGTGGTGTCGCCGTAGGTGGGGCGGAATGCTATGTTCCGCAGCATGCTGACCCTTACTCACCAGCACAAGGCGGCCATGCCCCCTCGCCTTTGGAGCCATTCAGTGGAGCGAAAGCAAGGTGCAGGGAGTCTCTTGCACGTTGCCTTCGCCCCATTGAATGGCTTCGCAGGCGAGGGGCCAGGGTCGTCTTGTGCCGGTAAGGAAGGGTCAGCGCGCTGCGGAACTTTAGCGTTCCACCCCACCTACAGCAACGCCAGTGATAGTACCAGTTATTTCACCACAAAATAATGCATAGAAGATTCTAGCTCAGTTGCATTTCCATGTCTTGCAGTTCTTGAGTACTTCAATTGCTTGAGTCCTTCAATTCTGAAGAGGTCTCTGTTCCTTCAATGATCACTTCTTCACATAGTGAAGGCCCCTGTGCTGGTCAATATGCCACCAGCTGACAGAAAAGGCTCAACAATTTTGCATTCCCATTTGACATTTAAATTGTTCTAACCTTATCCTTTAACCTTATCCTTTAACTCTGTACTTTACAAAACTTTGTAACATCGGATTCCATTAAATTCCTGCACTAGAACATGCTGTAAGTTGTGAAATGACTTTCCTTCAATCTCTTCTAAGTAGAGCCATTAGCTGATTAAAGAAACCTTCATTGATTAATCAGCTTTAATTGACTGAATCCAAATAAGACTTAAGCAATCGTTTTGCAGACAAAGGCATACTTTTATTTTTAGATGGTGTATGCTGCAGCCAGTGCTGTCTTAGAAAGAGGCATTCCCCGTGTAAGTAAAGGAAGAATGCCTCTTCTAGGATAGTGCCTGCCATTTGCAGTTTTTATAAGAACTTAAATTAAAAAATAACCTTTTAAAAATGCAACTGATTCAGTCAGTAATGCTTTTAAAGTTGATTACAACAGTTTTTAATCGATTAATTCAGAATCGAAGTCTTACTTCTCACCCATTTCTCATGCCCATCATCCATTTATTCCTCTTTCCTTACTGGAAACGTCCTTGGCTACTCAAGAAATCCAGTCTCAACCACTTCCCTGAGTGAACGCAGACAACACTTACCATCTGGTAATCTACTACACATGGATGTAACCACTTGGGAAACAGCAACTTGCCAGGCAGATTTCCATTCCAATCTGGAATCGAATGTTACTGTCCCTTGGCTTCCCTGGATTATTTCAGATTTGATGCAGATGCATGGTAAAATTCTCCTTGCTGCTTGGCAAGATGTTACAGATGACTGGATCACCAAGTATTGCACACCATGGTAAAGTACTACTGTACTTGGTAAGTGGCCAACTGTGCTTACCCCGTCTCTTATCCCAGTCACGTGCATGTTCCTGCAGAAGCCCCACTGTATTTAGTATGACTTACGCCCCAGTGTACATGCATAGGCTGTACTGCGCATAGTAATATTGGCTCCTTAAAAATACATCTTTTAAAAAGGGGGACCCATAGACTCAAATATTTTTATAGTAAAGTACAACCCATTTCAACTTTACATTATTACTATGAAAATAGTTGCCAATGTGAAGGGCTGTAAGCGCAATGGTCATGCACTCCCTTTGCATGTGCAACATCCTAGGTTCAACTGATTTATTTGGAAAAATCGTAATTTTAAAGGGTTATTATCCAAAATACTCATGTTATATTCAGAAAGTAAGAAAGATGATCAGTTGAAGAGATGGTTGGAAAGAATAGTAGATACACAACATTCCAACAGCTAATGGGAATATTGTTTCCTTCTAATATGGTAGCTTCCTTGTATATAAACTTAAAAGAAATTTTTTGCAAGTTACTCTAATAGTGTACTTAACTACAGCTAGATTTCAAAGTGCTGATGCAGAGTTGATGCAGCCAATTTTGAACATATCTGGTAGCATTGTAAGAATATGTCCATACAGTATTTTGGAATTTAATAATTAGGTACCGTATGTAAAGGAATTGACATAACAGTTTAGACTCAAGGATGATGTTGGATGATGATCATTGTGAGTTGCTATACTTGTATTGGCAGCTAGAATAGTAATTGCAACTCCTAACCTACCTCCTATATCAGAATGGCTGAGTAAGATATGTTTAGTTAGAAAATGAACATACACCAAGAGAAAACAGATTGAAGGATAATTTTATCTGACCCTTCGTTAGTTATTGCAAAACAATGCATATTCAAAAGAATATTGAGATAACTTGCGAAAGATTTTATGTTGACACAGTTAAGAGTATTTCATCCTTGTTTGAGTAGAATGGTTGCTACTTTTGTGCATTATGTATTTCATCTATTTGAGATGAGTATCTATTCATTGAGATGAAAATCTATTCAAGAATAGTTTATAGATATAGATAAGATATAGATATATTAAAAACAAAGATCCCAGTATCTGTCCCTGGCAATTCTAGGCAGGGTTGGGAATGACCCCTGTCGGAAACCCTAGAGCTGTTTCTAGTCACTGTAGACAATACTGACCTAGATAACAAATAGTCTGACTTCATATAGCAGGGCAGCTTCACACGTTCCTATGAAGTCTGGTAAAACTTCTGGCACTCTCTGATGTCCTGTTTTGAGACTGTAGGTTTATTAAAAGCCAATGAAAACAGAGGGTGTAAAGAGGCACACCTACCCAGCAGGAGCCAGTGCAGGATTATCTTCCCTGCTGTGGGGCGACTGCTTTCCCCCTTTGCTCCTCTAATGACATATACCCGATTCCAAAGCCACTGCTGCTTTTTGCCCTTCTCCTTCATGCTTCAGGCAGGCTTAAAAAACGTCCAGCCACCTAGCATGTACTGTACATTTATTTGAAATACAGTACATGTATTGCTTTGGTCAGCAAGGAGAGGGAAAGTGGCTTCCTGCCTGTCACAAGAGCCAGCCAATTAGCACTCTGTACAGTTCCTTTCTTCTGGAAATAGGAGGAAGCCAGTTACTCTTGAGCTCAATTTTAGTGTGCGCTGACCAAGAAGGGATGTGTGGCTCCACAGTGGACTCACCGTGTTAACTATGTACACTTTCAAAACAGAATACTGTACACATTTTGTTTGGCTTCAGCAGTTCAAAAAGAGGCAACTCTAGTCAGCACTTCCTATTGCTAGGAATCCTTGCCTTAATGGATAGAAATATTGTTCTTGATCCTGAGAGATTCCTGTTCAGCCATATAGCTTGCTGGCGTAGTCTCTCGACCTTACAGAATGAAAGTAGCATTTAAAATTATTTGGTCTCTCTCTCTGCCAAAACGTGCTATATAACAGCTGGTGCTTTTTAATAATATTGAATACCAAGAAAAGTCTGATGTCAGAGCACTAAACGTAAGAAATGCAAGAGAGGAACACTGCGTTTTAAAAGTTTTATGCACCTATCATAAAAGTTGATATATCACATATCGTTAGTTGGGTAGAAAGTAACATTTTTGCTTTATTGGCTATTTTAAGCTTGTCCCGTGTATATGACCATCCACCTACTGTGCCTATTAGGCAGACATTCCTATTTTTTAAAAGTTCATATTCTCTTTAGTCATGAACCTATATACTAACTGTATGTGTTTTAAAGAAGGAAAAGGCAGGAGGGAAAAAAACAAAAAAGAGGCAAACCTCCCCCCCCCCCCCCCCAAGTAAAAGAAGATGGATGTAGTGTCAGGCTCAATTAGATCTGATTGTGCTGGCTTTTGCCAAAGAGAACAATGCAGCTTTTGTGACCAACTCCCAGCAAAAAGCATGAAAGGTTTTAAATAAAAGCAGCGATAGCAGTCTAGGTGCTGGTTTCCTTTTGAGGGCACAGTGGAGGTCCAGTAAAACCTTAACTCTGAACAGGAAATACAAGGGTGGGCTTCTTCCTCTCCTAAAGCAGAAATATCACCTTGTTCCTTTTCCTGTGTTAAAACATGAGTGCAGCAAGCATTGCTGTTACATTGCCAAACTAAAGCATATTAGGTGTCCAAGACAAAGCTGCCATTGCAGGTTATACTGTAGCTAGTGAAGTGTCTGTGTAACAGAGCATTTGTTTACCTGGAGTACATTTGGGGGGAAAAAAGCAACTAGTAGAGAGAACAGTTTGAATGAAACAGAGTAGCCTGCGACAGCCCTGGAAGTGCTTGAAATGCAAATGTACAGGAACTCCAGACCATCCCCCACCCCCACTTGGAGGAAAAGCAGCTTAAATACAGCCAGGCCTGGAGAGGAATGTTAAAAAGAGGGAAAGAACCACCCTCCTCTCTTCCATGGGGACCCTCACACAGCAAGATTCAGTATGCATGACTGAACAAGCAAGCAAGCAAGGACAGCTCCTCTTTTAACTTCCCTGAACAATGGCTTCGGCTCCTTCCACCATTTCACATTCTCTCTAGACCCCCCCCCCCTCTTTAATAAGAAAAGAGAGGGAGAGCCATGCTGCATGACCTGGAGAAAAGCTTTGTTTTATGCACTATGAGCACTGCTTCCCCGCCCCACTACCATTAAAAAAAAAAAAAAGCCCAACTCAGAAAAGTTTGCAAAAAAGATCACACTCAGGGCAAAAGTCACAGATGGTTACAAAAAGAATACTTTTTCCAATTTAGACTATTTTTTATCATCTTGGTTTGACTTTTATGTTTGTCTCAAAGCTAGGATGATGGTTTCATCCTCTCCCATATTCATACACCGTCACAAAACTGAAGTTTTCAGTAACTGCTGGAAAATGAAAAATTACAGATGGCTATATTATTCTCAGCATCTAAAAAAGTCACTATGTTACAGAAGTGGGCGATTTAGTTAATGCTTCAGTAATTAAAAGTTACACACATAGACATGGTAAGAGAAGCTACAGGGTTCTAACAGATCTTTCAAAACGGAACCAATTGCTCTGCTGGGAGCTTATAATTTTGAAGTTACTCAGGCTCTCCTGAATTGAGCAAAGTCTTCCCTTTCCTTAGATTCACTGGACCAAACTCCTCATTGACAGAGAAGGGACGCAACAGCTCTGTAAAATGTCTCTTCCCACATCCTTAGCTCAATACACCTGCTTTTTAAAGAGATAAAGACAACACAGATGCAACTTTTTTTTTCAAAAACATACTTCATATTTCCTCTTTTATTATATAAATATCAGTTTAACCTTTTACTGTAAGAATATAAAATGTTTTAAGAGGATCTTTAATTTTATACAAATTCACAAACAGTACATTTAATCCATGATGGGGTATGCGTCTGGGCTTGTCTGAATTCTGTGGTCTGCAACTGTGGAGGATTTGAAAGTCTATACAACTATGCCCCCCCTATCTTTTGCTTTCTTCAAAAGTTGTCATTCCTCCTTTGACAAGTGGTCAAGAACTGGCTTTATTTTGATGGCAGAACAGGAACAACAGATGAAGTTGACGTTTCCTATTCAGGTCTCAACCGCAAGTCTGTCTATTCTCCTTCTCTTTCAAACCTCCATACTTGATCTAGGTAACTGGAGAAAAGGGGAGGTGGGAATTTGCATGTATTTATTTCTTTATTTAAGAAACTGGATTTCTGCTTTACATTTTTTTTAAACCATGACCCAATCATCAATTTGGACGTTCACATTACATGTGTTTGTGCTAGAAGAGTAGAAATGCAAGAGCAATGTTGGGTCCCCAAAACCTTGGCAGGGATGAAGAGGCAGAGCCACAAATATAACATGTAGGTGGGACACTTAGGGGAAAGAAACCCCAGCCAGCTTATCCTCTCCCCTCCAAAATCATAAACCCAAGGGGTATCTTTCCAGTACAAGCACAAAAAATATATGTCTCGCCATCTTCCTTATAAAACTTCCAGGGCATGAGAAAGAGAAGGGGGAAAAATAACCACCGAGGTAGCCAAACACTGAGATAATATATGCAGTAGGGGAAAAAATGTACTTAGACCAAAACAACAGCCACTTCAAGAGTCTTTCAAAATTATATTATGTAAGAAAATGAATACTGGAGTGAATAAAAAAACTGAGACCAGTCACAAGAAAGGGTAAGAGACCCAGATTATTTGTAGAAGGTTTGTTATGCATTTCTAAATAAAAACCAGGTCATGGTATTTCTAGTGAAAGTACAAGTGAAGATTGATTCCTATCTCCCAAACCTCCAAATGGAAAGGATATGTGGCTGGATATGTTCTTTATCCCAAACTACAAAAGAAAAAGGATAGACCAGGCAGGACTGAGGGGATAGGATGGTAAAACGTTTACCAAACAGTAACTTCAACCTCTGTAGAGGTTTAAATGACTCTTAATTGGTAGCAAAGGAAAGATGGTGATGGCGTTGGTTGGATACAGCATAGTGGGGCTGAGGGGGAAAAAAACTGTTTGGTGCCCACCACCTCAGCAACAGCGAGCAGAATGAGTGTAGAATGACACTCCAATTATAGTACAGAGTGTCAAAGACACATCACCTGCTCAAAATGGGATTTGTAAAAGGTGTTGCTGTTTCTAAGCCTCAAGCACAGGAAAAGGGAAGGTGGAGAGAAAGAGGACAGAATATTCTGGCCCAGTATCTGTGAAAAACAGAAAGATACCTACAGGTTGTATACATACTACATCTGCTGTAGAAAGAATGGAGGGAAGAGATGGCAGATTACAAAAAGCATGACGGGGTGGGTGTGCAAGAATAATGGGAAAGCGTTGAGAGATTATTGTGTGCTTGCCCAATAAAGAGCAGGTCTGGAGTAGAACAAAAAAAGTTAGTGGGCTAGATCTTCTTCCACCCTAGTGCAGAAGGGGGTGGAATCAGATTTGGAGAAATATTCATCCCCAGTGCATAAAAGATTGAGAAATTGCATTCCCAATAGAAAAAAGGTAAGGGCAGTGATACTGTATCCATCCACAGTGAAGGCTGATATAGAGTGCAGTTTTCTCCCTCCAGTGCAGGGGAGGGAACTATGAAAGAATGGTGGATTTCCCCTTTTCCACCTCCACTACTGGGGTAAGTGGGGCAGGCAGGCAAGTACGTGAGAATACTTTTTCCCTCCCTCCCCTCCAGTGTTGGAGGCATATTCCCCCCCTTCTCTCTCTCCTCCACTGCAGCAGCCAGTTGGTGAGTCCCTCCGGAGGGGTAGGAGTCTCCGGGGTGTCCCCTCCTCTCACCTGACCTTCTCGCTCTCAGTCATTTGCCAGAGTCCCAGGTTGAGTACTTTGAGGCAGGGGAGTTGAGTAATGCGCTCCAGGCCCCGTTTAGTGATTCGGGTGCAGCCATAGAGGTCAATGCCTGTAAGCTGACTGAGGTGCTCGGCAATGAGCTCCAGGCCCTTGTCGGTGATCCGAACACACTGGCCAATGTTGAGAGTGCGCAGTCCGTGCATTTGGCGCACCATGCGGTTGATGCCCTCATCGCTGATGTGACAGGAGCAAAGGGAGAGTGAGCGCAATCCATCCAGACCTTGTGCAATATAGGCCAGGCTTTGGTCTCCCACTTTGTCACAGAAGGAGACATCCAAGCCCGAGAGGCGCAAGCTGCCCATTGCCAGGTGCATGATGCCTGTGTCACTGATGTTGTCACAGGAGCGCAGGTTTAGAGTGCGCAGGCTGCTCATGTGTGACAGGTGCAGCAGCCCTGCATCTGAGATCCCCCCACAGAAGCTGAGATTGAGCTGGCGCAGGCGGGTGAGCCCCCGGGCCAGATGCTTAAGAGAGAGGTCACTGAGCTTCTGGCAGTCCTGCAAAGTAAGCTGCTCCAGGCCCAAACAGCCCTCAGCCGCGCTGCGGGTCATGCCTGCCAAGTGTCCAATGCCCACGTCCGAGAGGTGGCGGCAAGAGCGCAGGTTGAGGCTCTTGAGGCGCTGCAGGCCCCAGGCAATGAGCAAAAGGCCCGTGTTGGTGATGTTGCTGCAACCACCAAGCTCCAGAACCTCCAGGCCCTTGAGGTACTGGGCAATGCGGCCCAGGCTGCTGTCGGTGATCTGCTTGCACAGGCTGAGGTTCAGCGCACGCAGCGAGCTGATTTCCGCCACGAAGGCGTGTCCCAGCCCGTTGTCGGTGAGGTTGTAGCAGCCGCTCAGGTTGAGGCTCTCGATCTCCGCCATGCCTTGGATCACGTAGCTGAGGCTGCGCCGTAGCGACAGGATCTGCACCCGCCGGATGCCCCGCGCCGCCAGGCTGGGAAAGAGCGAGGGGTTGGCGCGGCGCAGGTGCAGCTTGGCCTCCACGCCCCGCCAGACCGAGCGGTGGTAGGCGGCATCCCGCCAGGCCGTGCACACCTGCGCCACCCGGCCCTTGTCGCGCACCTCCAGGTAGCCGAAGATCATGGCCAGCAGCTCCGGGAACAGGCACGAGATGTGCGTCTCCATCGCCCGGGCCCGGCCCAGCCCGGCTCGGCCTCCCGGGCCCGGCGGAGGGCGGCGAGGCTTCCGCCGGGGCCCTGCCTGAGCTGCGGCGACTACCGCGGCTCGACCCAGCCTCCAGGCCTCTCTGCAGCAGTGGCGCCGCCGCGGTCGCCCCGGGGGCCTCTTGCCAGGCAGAAGGGGCTTCGCTCGCTCGCCGCCGCCGGCGCTCTCTCGGCTGCTTCCGGCTCGGGCCTCACATCGCCGCCGAGGGAGACCAGGCGGGCGGGCGGCTCGGGCTCTGCTGCGGCCGGGCCCTCTATTCGCGCCACGCCAGGCAGGCCGCGCCGCCGCCTCCTCGCTTCTTTCCTGCGGCGACCCCGCTCCGCATCGCGCTTGGTCCCGCCGGCGGCCTCGCTCTGCCCCCGAGATCCGTCGCCGCCTCTTCCTCCTTTGTCTCCCAGCCGCGGCGCCTCTGTCGAAGCAGACCCGCCAGCGCAGGCAGGGGAGGGAAGGCGTACGGCCGAGTTTCTGCCACCGCGCTCGGGATCCGCCTCCCCACTCTGCTCTGCTCGCCGGCAGACTCCGACTCGCGCGCTAGCTGGCTGCCGGGCCCCGGCGCCGCGCTCAGGCCGGGCGGGGGAAGGGAGGGGAGAGGAGGAGGCGGCGGTGCTGGGGCTGGGCCTGATGCAGCAGCAGCACCTCCCCGCGCCGCCTGCGCAGTGGTACGATCCGGAACACTCCGAGCCGTCGCCCTGGCAACAGCAGCGCTCCCCTCTCCCCGCGCGCTCTTTTTGCCCTCTCGGCTCGGCAGCCTGGTAGGATTAACCCTTGCGTTGATGGTCTCCAGCAAAGGACGGCTCTCTGGCTTTCCTGAGCGCACCCGCGCACAGCCTGGCCAGGGGTAGTCTTGCCCGCTCCCTGGAAGGAGCCCTGTCTCTGCGCCTCAGGGGGACTTGTCGGGCTAGGAGGATGAGGACCGTCAAGTTCCTGAGTGAGGATACTTCGTTGACAGTAAAGAGTCAGAAACACACGGGGGGGGGGGAAATCTCTCAGGCCCGTCTTCCCTCCCCCACGCCGGCGACCCTCAGTGGGGTTTCCTGGAAGAGGGTGAGAAAAAGTTATTTTTAGCAGGGCTGCCGAGTGGCGGCTTCTCTCCCGCGCAAGTGTAATCCTCGTGCACGTTTACTGGGGAGTAAATCCTATTGAACTCAGGCTTACGTCTTAATGCACACGTTTAGGATTGGGTTTACAGAAAAATATTGGTGCATCTCATTGAGGGATGACGGTTTTGGCAGGATGATTAAATATAATGGTGACACCTTCATCTTTCCCGTAGCATTTGAACGAGATAACGCAGAGAAATCATGTCAAGAAACTGAATGAAAAGATGTATCTATAAACTGTTAGAGGAATGGCACCGAATAGAATTTTGTGGTGCCTAACAAAACGAAAAACGCCACAGTATAACATAAATATACGCGAAATATCATTTGAATTTCTGCTGCTTTCAGATCCTCATGAACTTCTTGAAACTTGGAAACGCTTTAAGTGTACACACTTGCCTCAATGAAAGCGCGATCTATGCATGTCTACTCAAAAGTGAGTCTCATTGTGTTCAAAATCATTGGGGCTTACTCCCAGGAAAGTGTATGGGTTTGCAGCCTGGGACTTACTTCTGAGCAGCCATGTATAGTGTTTGACTTGCAAGAGGTCTCTTAACCTAAATCCTGATTGCATTCTCAGACTCCTATAGACTTTTATGAGCAGACAAATGGCCCAAATCTGAAGTGGTGAGGTCTAACTCAGACATTTGACACGTCCTCTTGAGATGGGGATTTTACCAACTTTTTGCCACTCTGTATACTGCTTCGCTATGTCCAAGATCTCAAAAAAAAACGTAAATTTTTTAAAAATTGTATTCAAAATGAATTGTATTTCATTAGAAGCTGGAAAGCAAGAGGCTTCTCCGCCATTTTAACTCAGCCACTGGTATATTTCACTAACAGCAAAAAATGAACACATTAATTTAAAACACTGTTCATCTAGAGATCATGTATGCCTCAGACTGCAGTGCAAAATACATTCAATTGACTGTAAGTCCATACAGACAAACATTTAGCGAGTGGTAATTTTCCACATACAGTATAGTATACATAATCACTTGGATTATGGAGTATACATAATCACTTGGTCATCTGTATTGTCCTGCCAAATGTTGAGGGAATCCTCATCGCATTCCTGTACTTGATCAGAAATCTAGAGAAGCAGGATACTGGTAAAATTCTCCTAACCCAGGCCCTTTGGAAGACTACTTACTTTATATACATTGCCAGCTTACCACATGGTTACATGCACTCTGTGGTAGTGTACCATTTGGTGAATAGTTGCCTCCGTTCACTGTATGAAACTAACAGTCCAATCTGTTAGCAGTCAGATCTGCTGCCCCTGTTGCCCCCGACTCACCTCAGCCCCGCCCCTCCAGGGCCTTCAGGGACTAATAGTAAGGGGGGGCACTTATCCTTCCAATTTTTCAATATCAATATTTTAGCTACCGTAAAGGCACAGAGAGTCCATTTCCGCTGTCCCACTGTTAACTTCCATGATATAGGCAAATAGTTCAAAAGGACAGAGTATCAGCATAAGAACATAAGAAGACCCCTGCTGGATCAGGTCCAAAGGCCCATCTAGTCCAGCTTCCTGTATCCCACAGTGGCCCACCAGATGTCTCAGGGAACACAAGACAACAAGATACCTGTCCTGTTGCCACTCCCTCGCATCTGGCATTAAGAGATAGCCTATATATTACTAAAAGCGGGAGGTTGCTTATCCCCACCTTGGCTTGTAACCTGTGATAGTCTTTTTCTCCAAATATCAAGGACTGCTGTAAAATATTGACATTAACAGTCCAATCCTGTCTAGCAGGACGCAGTGGCACAAATAAGGTGCCTGCCGCATCCTATGCAGGATTGGGCCTGCACCGGCGCAGCTGTAAGCCTCCTCGGGGTAAAGGGACATTCAGCCTTTAAAGGGACATACAGCCCCAGCTGCCCCAATGGGTCTATTTGAATGTGCCATGGCACTCCACCGTTCTGCAGTGCAGGCAGAGTGGCACAGGCCTCTCTACCAGCACTGCTTACTCATCGGGTTCTGCAAACATGCTTTTCGGCATGTTTGTAACACCTTAGACCAATGGTTCTCAAAGTTCTCCCCGCCTCGCGGGGAACTCTGAGTGTCTCTGAGAGCGGGGCCAGTGGCGGCGGCGATCCCCAGGGATCACCGCCGCAGGGAAAAACGTCCCCGAAAATGCCATTTTGGGCCTTAGTGGGGCTTGGGGGGGCTTCGGGGAGGCCTGCATGACCTTCCCCAATCTTCAGATCGCCGAAAAATGGCAATTTTCAGGCACTTCCGGTTTTGTGAAAAAAAAGGATTGCACAGGCCTCCCCAAAGCCCCCCCAAGCCCCGGTAAGGGCAAAAACAGCGGTTTTGGGCACTTTTTTGGCCGCGGTGGCAACGATCCCTGGGATCTCTGCTGCTGCCGCCATGCTGTCCCCACCCCTTAGGGGACAGGGGCAGCTTTTGTTCTCAATGGTGGGTCGCAACCCACCACTTTGAGAACTACTGCATTAGACTGTTGCAATTGCTCCGTCAGTCTAAAATTAGACAGGATTGCACTGTAATACAGTTAATAACTTCTTCCCCTCCAAATGTATTTCTGAACCAGACCCATATGCATAGTCAAGAGGATCATCTGAGGTAATACAACTCCAGCAGTTAGATTCTTTAATTAACCCTTTACCATAAAGACACTGCGGTGTCCAATAGACCCTAAAAATATTTTTTTGCTGAATTAAACACAGTCCACGTTCCGCATAGATCAGTGGTTCCCAACCTTCAGAGGCCCGCGTACCACCTATGCAGGCCTCTGGCCAACTGTGTACCACAGGATGAAGTGCTGATGACGTCATCGGTGTTTTCCTTGGGGGGCAGTCTGCCAGCGGACGCATCTTCAGCTTGTCTTCCCTGTGATTGGGGAAGACAAGCCGAAGACGTAGCCACTGGCAGACTGGGCAGCCGTGCTTTTGGCATCTTTTCTCCAATCGTGGGGAAGAGAAGCCGAAGACGTAGTGCTGCACGGCCAAGATGGCGGCCACCATCTTGGCTGCTGGCAGCCCGTGTACCACCAGCCTCTATTCTGCATACCACCAGTGGTATGCGTACCACAGATTGGGAACCTCTGGCATATATAATGTGAATATGTTATTTAAACCCATTTTCCATTAGTTATACAAGATAGGGTGGTCGAGCTCTGCATTCTGTCTTGCTCTAATCTTTCAGCCAAACCTACTGTACAGGGTGGTTGTGAGGATGGGAGGGGGAAGGACCGTGTATGCTGCCCTAAGCTCCTTTGAAAGAAGGCAGGATATACATTTAAAATCAATTATGAAAATTTATTTCCATGAAGTTGTGGATTAGAAGTTCCATAGCCTTTCCTATAACATCCTCGTGCAATATCCAGATTTGTGAGTAGTTTGGGGATTGAGGACAGTCCACTGCATCCTTGGTCTTAGGGCACAGACTTCCAACCTAGTTAATATTTGTGTTTCTCTGATACTGTAGCATTAGTATGGTCATGTTGATTTTTGGGGGGGTTGGACTAGTGTACATTATGAAATGCAATTAAATTTGTTGAGGGAAAGGACACCATATGAACTAGCATGCTTGCACGTTTAATTCCAGGTCAGTAGGTTTAAAGAGCTCTACATGCAAGTATACTGTGTAAAGCTGGGATCGCAACCTCAGGTTGCGATTTTACCACTTGTTTCGGAGTTGTGCCACCAATGTTAGGAGACTGGACAGTTTGGGTAGAGGTGATTGATGGAATGCTTGCCTTATAAGAAACCTAGAGTTAGATCAACTTTGGTACACCCTAATGCCACTGTTCAGTACAAAAAGGGTAGTGATGGGATAACTTCACTCATTACTCAGGCCTGGCATTGCATTAATGTTACTCATGATTGGCACAAGAACAAGGGAATTAAATAAGTCAGGCTGAATGAGAGCCAACAAAATCTTTATGTTGGACTAGTGTGTATTGCTTCTGTTGCTTCTTTACAAATAGTATGTGTGTTACCTACTGTATCCTAGCCTTTTCATCTTTAGTTGACAGTAGTTCTCTTAAGAAGAGCACAGTGTTAACTTTTAAATGATTTTAAATAGTTTAAAAAAAATTCTATTGTATGCCCCATATTTACCATGCTTGACCCGCCAAAGCATGAAAAATGTTCCATATTCTTAGAATCATGGAATTGTAACCTCAGCCATTTGCACTGAGATATGGTTCATATCTCACCCAAATATTATCATATTTATATCATAGACATATCCAAATATTCCTAATGGATTCTTAACAGGCAGATTCTTGTGTGCACCACAGAGAAAACAGTTAGAGGAGCCAAGGTGCAGCATATCAAGAAGCTGATGTACACGCGTGCGTGCACACACACACACACACACACACACAAATCAAACTTAGAAGACTCAAGGGAGCCATTGCATATGATAGGTAAAAAACTATGGAGTAGAAGGTAAAAAACTTTTGCTCACTCTCTTACAGCCACCCCCATGCATGTCTAATGGGAAGTAAGTTCCATGGAATTTCATGGAACGGGCAGCCCAATCCTGCCTAACTTTACGCTCTGCGATGCAGCAAGGCCGGTGCAGCTGCTACATCCAGCGCACAAAGAGGTGGACTGGAGGTTACCTTGGGGGAAAGGAACATTCGTTCCCTTCCCTCTGGTAAAGCCTCAGCCACCAAACGGGTCTCCTCGGATCTGCACCAGCTATTTCGCTGGCGCAGATCCAGGAAACCCATGTAGGGCAAACCAGTCAGGGATGGGGGACAGGATTCAGTGTGCACTGTTGCAGCTTGCACTGTTGCTGCCGATCCTGCCCCCCCAGTCTGGTCTGCCCCATCGCTGCCCTCCCCTTGCCCTGGAATGCCTCCTCCCTGTCTCCCTGGCCCTAGCCCTTCCCCCCCATCCTGGACTTACCAGCTCCTCACTGTCCACCGCACAGATCTGGTGCTCTGGGACCGGCGTAGGCCTCTGCGCCGCCCTGGAGCTGGCGCAACTGTCTTATGGCAGCTTTTGCAACAACTCTGGGGCAGCAAAAGATATGCTATGCTGGCCCAGCACTAGGTAGGATTGGGCCCTTTAGTATGTGTGGAGTGGATAGGATTGCAGACGGGCTGCAGAAAGTTGGAATAGGATTTTGTTTTATCCAAATAGTTGCTATTTACCATTTTTCCTCAGCTTTTGAAAAATCAGATGGCAGATGAGGCAGTCAAAATGTACATCATCAATGCCATTTATCATAGAGATGTTCATTCTGAATGTCTTGTTCACCATGACCTCACGTCACGTAACAACCTGAGCAACATTTTCTAGCCCCTGGGGCAAACCAGTCAGATGGACCTTTGTCTCGAGGCACGCCAGATAATGTAATATAAATTCACATTCATTCTGCAATTGTAGGATTTGATGGGACCAGATAGTCACTACCAATTTACAACTTTATTTGTCTGTTCATATAAGTTGTAAAATAAAAAATTCTCAACATCATTGTCTCATTTTGAAATGTCAGACCTCAACCCTTCTAGCAGGGATTTGTTTACAAACCTTGGTTAGAACAAACTGCAATTTGCTGGGTTTGTATTAAACCAGAAATGAAATCAGCAAATTTCCTCTCTTCATGTGTGAGCCATGAATTGATATAATGCCCGCTGCTTGGTGAGAGGATTTTATAGAGAAGAAGTAGGGCAGAAAGTGTGGCTTGGTTCAACTGTAATACTAAATCATACTGTAGTTTGGTGGTATGTGAATGAGCTTCAAGCTTCCTTGCATGCCCATCCCCACTTCTCTCACATGTTGCATTTCCCTCCATCCCTGGTTTGTAGCAAAGCAGGGTTATAAACCAGGGTTACGACTACACTGAGCCTGTGTGTATTTGAAATGTCCCCTTTTCTCCAGACCATGACACCAATGCTGCATCCCAGCACAAGACACAGCCTTTCACCATTTTCAAAATGGAACTGCGTGCCTCCCTGTGTTGTTGGTGGCTTTAAAACATGTCAACATTTTTATTACATTACTGTATTTGGTGTCTGTCTTACACTTGGTGGCATTTTCCTCTTGGAGACCAAACGTGACTGTATTTGTGGAGCTCTACTTCCTAAATAATCTGAGGGACCAGACTAATGCTGAGGAAGGTTGGTTCTGTTCTAATATTGACTCTGACCAGTTTCTGTAAATCTTGCAGGATTGCATCAAGTTCAGACAGTGAACAGATGCTTAGGTACAAACATGCACACGGACTTCATATCAATACCTTTAATGCAGAGGCGGAAGGAGGATGGAGTGCGCGGAGCAGACGCGCCGGGCGGGGGGCGCAGTCAGCGTTGGGGGGGGCCCGGAAGGGCTAGTGGCATTACTGCTTTAATGCTTGTGTTGTATACTCTTTGTTTTTTCATAGCACAAGCTTTGTTTAGTCCTTGGGAGCACTGAGTCTTGAGTACGTTTATTATCTCCCTAATGGCCCTTTGTGGGAGGGCTTGCTTCATATGGTGTAAATATTTATGGCACATTCATTTCGGGTAGCAGCAATAGCCACATTTCAAATTGCAGATCTATGTGGCAGACCTCATTCATCACATGTACAAATGTTGTACTGTACTGTTTTCACCTGTTGTGGAGCTGACAATACAGCTCCTTGGAATGGCCACTGACATTCCAATCTCTGAAGTACTTTTCAAACAATCAAATTGTTATAAACACATTTATTGCTTAAAATTTTGTTCTTTTTTTCCCTATCCAAATTGCATAATCCTTCAAAGGGACTGGGACATTATTTTTGGCAGCTATTTGAGGGAATCTGTTTAGTTTACTTGTGGGTAATGCAGGCTGATTAAATGACACCTTCACACATACTCTGTTATATACTACTTGTGTGGTCATAATGAGGTAATAAAATATTCACTTTATTTAAGTTCCAATCCGTAAACCAATTATTGGTATCAATAGGGGACTGCTCCTAAGTAAGCCGTTTGAAGTTGTGGCTTTAGTGAATAACACTTCCCCCTAGCGTGGGATCCATGTTAGGTGTCTAAGGATGTATTTCGACAACTAGCTTTTTCCCTCATTGTGCCCTGGAAAGGCAGTGGAATATCCATGGCCAGTATTTGTTGGATGAGCTGCAAAATCCTAGTTTATCAACAGTTAGCAGTAGCATTAGTTGTGTGGGATCCCTTCAGACAAGCCAGTCCCAGTTGGAGCCAATTCATATGACATGACCATTTATTTAAAAACTTTATTGACCTTGTCTTTGTCAGTGTGTTTTACATCACTGTGCAGTAACTCATTGTGCTGCAGCCTCTTGTGGCCACCAGAATACTTGCACAACTTCGTTGCATGCAGCCATTTTTTTTTTATACAGTACTGTATTTATATACCGCCTTTCTGGTCATTGGATTTCTCCTCCGACTTTATTCAAGGCGGTGTACATGGGCAGGCTGTTCTAAACCCCAAGAGTTTTTACAATATAATAACGTTCTAATCTTTCATAGAACCCTTCATTCAAGATGTTACTTTCACAGTCCATCTCTCTCTCTCTCTCTCTGGCATTCGCCTCAGCATGCTTCAGCTGAGACAGACTGTAGCTTGCAGCTCCACTCCCCCACAGGGCTCTGCAGCTTATCAGCTCGGCGTGCCAGCAGCTCTCCGACAGACTTCTGGCCGTCTTGAACTGCTGTCCTGCAGATCTTCAGGCAT
This sequence comes from Plestiodon gilberti rubricaudatus, assembly GCA_026170595.1. Lineage (NCBI taxonomy): Eukaryota > Metazoa > Chordata > Lepidosauria > Squamata > Scincidae > Plestiodon > Plestiodon gilberti. Next base: position 118,344,802 of record JANXHW010000005.1, read on the forward strand.
TTGTGAGACAAACGCTCTAAGCAACTGAGCCAGACGTTCTGGGTTTCAGCTCTTGGCCATCCAAGACTGAATCGCTGTGCAATAACCACCAAACTATTGACAAGAATAGTCAATGCCGTTGAAAAATGGTTGTGTGATCCTAGAATTAAGCCCTCCCCTCTCCCCCAAACCCCTCTCCCCCAAACCATTATATGCATTTGCTAACTTACAGAGAGAGGGAAATTACAGCTGGAAGATTTTGTGATTTTGCATTTGCTGCTTCCTAACTTGGTTTGCTGTGTTTGTGTATTTTTGTTTTTAAGTGTTAGGGTTATGCTTAGCATGTCTTCACTGTACATTGGAAAATCATATAAAATAACGTTTAAAACGTTCTGTGAATTTTCCCAATTTATTTCCAATATGTGGTGAGTAGCAGCTGTCTGCATACTGAGGAAAAACCACTTCACTGAATGTATCTAGAAGCCAGAACTAGAATACTATTGCTATCTGTGTGTGTGTGTGTGTTTTTAAGTGTGAGAAATTGGTAGTGGTTATTGGAGATGGCACACAGATTGATATAGACCATTGAACTCATGGATGGCACCAGAGGTTGGCCAGATCAGGCATTGGCTAAGGGCTCAGACCTACCAGGGAATGTATCTGCCAGGGTGACTCCTAAATACTCAGTGGGTGGCAGTGGTAATGTCTGCTGAGCCATCAGAGTTCTGGTGGGGTGCCATGGGGGCCCAGTGCAGGGTTTTCCCCAGGACCCCCAGCACCAGCACTTCTAAAACTGACCCAGTAAGGCTGCTCTTCCAATTCACTTGGTATAGAACTTTGGCTTAAGCCAGGGGTTCTCAAAGTGGTGGGTCACGACCCACCACTTTTTATGTAAGTGTTCAATTTACTTTTAAAGGGGGGGGGCAGCCCAAACGGCAGCAGCAGTGCTCCAGGATTGCGCCCGCCGCCAACCCAAAACACTTTTTTTCATCGTACGTGGTTGTCCTGTCAGCTCCCCGAAGGGTCCAGGGCAGGGCCACTCAGAGGAATTTTATCAGGGGGTACAAAGTTTCTTTTGGGCCCCTTCCCTTCATGTGAATTTGGCTCATGGGCCCCCTTTTTTGCTCCTGGGCCCAGGTACGATTGTACCCCCTTAACCCCCTTCTCAGAGGCCCTGGTCCAGGGGGCTTGTGCCACCTCCACAGGCCTCCCCAAGGCTCAAAACAGCAGAGATCACGTTCCGAAGCCCACTGCCGGGCCATGTAAGGCTGGCCCGGGCTGCGATGGGGCTTGGAACATCACTGCAGATATTCCCGCTCCCTCCCAGCCTGGGCTGATCAATGGCCCGCTCCCTCGCGCCTCCGAGCCAACACCCTTACTCTCCCTTACTCTCTGGGAGTCGCAAACGTGCTTTATGGCATGTTTGCGACTCCTTAGGCTGGTGTCAAGCCGGCCTAAGTTATGGAGGATTGCGCTGTTAGCCATTGTACCTGTCTTTCCCAGGTCAAATTCAATCTTTTTGTTTATTGTATTGAGAATGAATCTAATGTTCTTCAGTTTTTTGTAGAATGTGGTTTTTCCAAGTCTGCTTAGTTGTCATCTCCTTTGCTCTTGTTCTTTCTTTAAAAAATAATGTTTATTGAAAGAGTTTTGAAATAGATAGCAATGTAACTTGACACCAATACAACATAATATTGTTGCAAATGCATAACTAACTTTTTCGCCATATGCAATATGCAACTTTATGTACTGGGGAATTATTGTCATATACTGTACTCTTCTTTTGGATGCATAACTCCGTTTTCATTGTTTGTATTACATTCTACTGTTTTAGCCATTAACCATATAACAAGATACAACACAATGTTGAATCTTGGCTACACACCAGTCAATCATGTTTTTAAATCTAAGAAATGTTAAATCTCTTCAGCACAATTTAAAACATGATAGTGAACAAATTAGCTTGAGATTTTGCTAAAGCCAAAACAAATAAAGCCACCTTGATGCTATTATTAGGAAACAAAAACTATTCAGCATCCCTGGGAGATATTTTTCTTCATACTCTGTGACAGTAAGCAACTAAACAGATAGTGAGATCCTCAACCTGATTATTCCCACAGTAACAGAAGCGAGACTTATATGGAATGATCTTACATAGATGGTATCAGTTGGAACCTAGCCAGTATAAATTATCTCCTTGAGGAGGACATAACTAACATACAGTATTATTCTAGTTCTTAAACTGCCTTTATGTAAACATAGTAAACTAGGGAACAAAGTGGACTTACAAAGGGATGCCATATCATTTTGAATAAAAACATCTCATTGTTTATATCAAATGTGAAAGTTTTAAAAAATGATTTGGACCCAAACTTGTTGTAACACAGTGACACAGATGAGAGAAATGGGACTGCATAATTATGCCACAGTCTCATGCTAGCATTTAATAGTACGTAGGCAGGCTGATGCAAACATTTAGGTTTGGAGCATAGGTTTGGGGGTTTATTCATTTTGCCTTGTTCTCAGATCATATTACATGGCTTAGCTCTTTCTTATTTCTTTCTTTGAGCTACATAGAGCAAGAGAGACACTTGTGTAACATAATGTAGCTGCTTTGGGAATTGTTTTAGTTAAGAAGTGTGATAAAAATATAAGAATAACATTGTGCAATCCAACCAAAGTGAAATGCTTTCATGCCATACTGCTCTCAGTGGGGGAATTAGGCATATGTGTGTCAGTCTTTCCACTGAAGGCCATGGGTCATAGGCTTAGCTCAACTCTGGCTGTATCAATTCATACCTATAGTATAGAGCAGGCAGTACAGAGTTCTTCTCCCCATCTCTTTTTGCTACTAATACCATTTTTATCCCCCAAGAAATTGAAAAATTCAACTTCAGGGAATCAAAACTAACTTCCCAGCTGCTGTTAATGTTTGCCAGTGGGGCTGTTAGCTGCTTGAATTCCAGGTGCATAATAGTGCCTAGTGAACTGTCCAAAAGTCATTTCTGATCTGTTTTTTCTCTCATTTTCCCTTAACCCCAATTTAATGACAACTTTAGCTCATTTACTGTTCCTTCCTCCTCCTCTTCCTCCACCAGCTCACTATAGTCCAGTTATTCAGAAACTTCGCCACTGTTTCTCCTTCTGAAAATAATAATAATAATAATAATAATAATAATAATAATTATTATTATTATTATTATTATTATTATTATTATTATTATTATTATTATTTACCACCACCCTTCAGACTGTAGCTGGGGAAGGTAGCATGTTGTTTGAATGCTCTCCTCCCCCAAATTTCTGTGCACATAGAGAAATAACATATCAGGGAGAAGGCTAAGCTAAACCCTTCCTTTGATATGCTACTTTCCTGCATGTAGGAAGGGTGTTTGGTTGTTGCTGTTTGGTAGAAGAGTATTCAAACGCGTAGCACTCCACCTGCAGCTTAAAGTGGTACAATCTCCGAAAAGCTTCACCAGGGTTGAATCCATGGGAAGCGGGGGGGGGGGAGAAGAGTAGATAGCCCACCTGGACTATCCCCATTCTAAATGTTCAGCTTTTATTTAAAAAGTAAGCCAGCATCCCTTTTATTTATGGAAAGCTAAGGAAAAGGGTACAGCACTCTACTACCCTATTGTTCGCTAAGAAGTACGGTAATATGATTGGCAGCCCGATCTTGCCTAAAGTTAGGCCGGCAGAGCGAGCATGCCGATGGCTTAAGGAGTCACAAACGTGCCATAAAGCACGTTTGCAGCTCCATACCTGGTCACGTGCAGATAGGTCACGTGCTGGTCGGCGCAGGGGCAGTGAGGGAGGAGGCCATTGGCTAGTCCGGGCTGGGAGGTGGCTGGGATATCGGCGTTGAGTTGTGCTGATATCCTATGCCCCGTCCCAGCCCAAGCTGGCCTTACACAGCCTCCCTGGATGCATGCCAGCTCCAGAGCTGGCACGTATCAGAGTAGACCCATTGGGACCCACGCTGCTTACACAGGGGGAAAGGGACAAACGTCCCCTTCCCCCAAGGTGAGCCCGGGCTGCGCCAGCATTTATTTACTTATTTATTTACATTATTTTTACCCCGCCTTTCTCCCCGAAGGGACCCAAGGCGGCTTACAACAAAAAAGGAAATGCAGCATGGCCTGCAATCTGTGCAGGATTGTGTTGTAAATAACTACACTGTATTAAGCAGCCTGTACTTGATTGCGCTTCAGTAATTCCCCACCCTCTTCAAGCCCCTCACCACAACATTTCTAGTTAGGAGCCTGAGCTTAACCACTAGATTTTGCTGATTCTGTAAAGTAGACTAATCCCAGAGAGGAACTAGGTGTGTGGTTAAGACCTACCCTATCAGTGCCTACTATTAGGTGCAATCCTATACGTAGTTTCCTGGGAGTAAGCCCTATTGAATATAGTGGGTCTTACTTTGGTGTAGACATGCATAGGATTGCACTGCTAGTCAGCTTAACCTCCAACCAAGTATTGCCTGCCCATGTCTCCCAAGACTGTGTGTCTGTCTGTGAGCTGTGCTGTTGAAGTGCTTATGAAGCTAATGGAGCTCTGTAGCGTGTTTAAGATTTTCTGTTTGGGACCATTCATTTGAGACCCTGCTCTGCTGTGGAGACATGCCAAAATGCTAGCTAGCTTTCAAAAGGGTTTAGTTATGCCAGGTCATCTCACCCCCTTCCAAAACCAATTGGAGGCCAGTAAAGCAGCCTGGAAATATCTTTTGCAAACCTGTCTCACATCAGAATCACCTCCAAAACTTGGCATGGAATTTATTACATGTGATTTTGATATGCTCACACATGGCTCTGCATTCACTGCACTGTGAATTCTGCACCACACTAGGGTTGCCAATCCACCAGGAGTTTCCAGTAATCAGCATCAGTCTCCAGGTGACCACTGAAAGCAATCCTGGAGATTTTCATAGAAATTTCTAACATTACATTGTGTTGGAAAAAAATAATCTCCAGAAATAGCTTCAGGCAGAGTTGGAAATCCTACACACACACGCGCGCGCACACGCGCGCACGCACACACACACACACACACACACACACACACACACACACACACTCCTAAAATTGGGCAAGACATTCTGCACCACAATACAATAAATGAAAACAAAAAAGCTCCCCCCATTTTATGAACAGAACATATTGTGCAAATTGAATTTATTTATGAACCTGAGTGCCTCTGACTATGCAGACTGATCTCTGCTTTTGACAGGGAACAGCTTTAAACAAAAGGTATAAGTGCACATGAAAAATGCCTCTCCTTCAAGGGCACAATTCTCTACAATGTAGGTAGTAGGGAAAAGAGTGAAAACTCTGAAAACTCTGACCATGCAAATGTTGTCACCTTTCACTTCTTGCAGCTTGTCAGGCCATTGAAATTCTGACCAAACCTAAAGTTGACAGGCCTGTCTGCAATACAGAATCCACACAGTGCTGGTGGCAGGTTGGGGACCCCTGGACCCCAATGGTGCCTCCAATAGTGCATGGGGGGCACTACCACTGCCATCAGTACTGAGGGTTCAGGGGTCAACCTGGCCAGATGGGCTCTGGGATGGGCACAGACCCTCAGCCAGTGTCTGACTCTTGCCACCACAGGAAGAGAGAAGTTAGCCACTCTGCACTGTGGCAGGAAAGGTGGAGGCAATACTGGATTAAACTACAGTACAAGGAAACCATGCTGCATTACTTCCTTATGCAACATTTGCCCCCATCGATCATGCTCTTACCTTATTTGTGACATTTATATCCCACTTTTGTCCCATGACAGACCTCAAGATGATGTACAGAAGGTTTCCAGGTGGTCTGCCATCCTGGCACTGCAAGAGCCAGCCCTACTTACCTTCAATAGGTTGCTGTATCATGTTCTTTTTTAGACCATGTCCTGGGTTATTCGGTCCCATTTTGACATAGAAAGATCCAATGTTCCAACACAAGTGGACCTCACTAAAAGGAAAGAACAAGCTAGGTTCACCCATCAAAGGGATTAATTTAACAGTAGAAGAAGCCATTTTAAAGCTCCTGCAGCATATGCTGTCTGCTTTTCTGGAAGGGAGCCATCATCACTATATTTTCAGCAATTAGATCACGTTCTAAAATTGGCAGCACACTAAAATTTGACAGAATCCTCCTGTCTCCTGCCCTATAAATATCCACTCCAAAGCAATATCTCAGAGGAGAGTTTTAAGAAAAAAATTACGGTACGATGATTCTCATGCAGAAACTTGGAGATCAGAGTCCCAGTTAGAACCCATGGTGAAAGGAGAACAAATACAAACTCCAGAGAAAGGATGCAAAATAGAATTGTCAGTCAGCCAGAGTCATTGGCCAAGAGAAGCTACTTTAAGTAATAGTCCAGAGACTCTTGAAATGTGGTTGACTGGAGTTTTACAAAATAGGCAACCTGAGCACCGCCCCTAGAGTTGGGGGAACCTTTACCTTTTTATACTCTGATCTACTGTATATGAAAATATTTTGAAGGGTAAACTATTTCATGGAAATCTGGCTCTTTGACCTTTAGGTGTGGAAACAGTTTAGCAGATGGGTGCCAGCGTGGTGTCAAAAAATGCCATTACTGTCTGTAAGCATTTATTTTGGGAGTGTGGTAGACATGAGTGGAATAGCTGACTTCTATGGAAGAGAGGGGTCAACCTTTACTCTGCAGGCAGAAGTATTCCTCGACTCTGTGAGTGAGGCTGGTGTGGTCATACCTCTTTATCTCTTCCCCACAAGTCCTAGTGCAATACCTTGCAAACTTTTCTTGAAGTACATCCCTGTGCAAATAATATGATTTGTAACCCTGAAACCAATAGAAGCACTAGCCCCACAAGCACAACAGAGTTCCTACTTGGCTTATTTCAGTCGCCAACTCCCTATAGCCTTGGCACTTTTCCCATTAGACAGTCCCAAATAGGCCAGATGCTGGGGACAAACAGCTGGAGATGGCTGTTGTTTTTAGGCTTTCTGTAGGCATCTGGCTGGCCAGTGTTGGAAACAAGATGCTTGACCTAGATATGGACCTTTGCTTTGATCCAGAAGGCTCTTCTTTTGTTCTTATCCTAACTTCTACCCAGCTACTCTCACAAACCTGGCCCATTATATGTGGCCTCAGCCTTTCTCTTGTGTATCCCCCTTGGCCCCATTCATCCTGCCCCCATCACTACTTTGACCCCAGTTTTGCTGGGCCAACTAACTATTACATGGAGAGGAGTGTCTCCTCATGGAATTGCCCCACCCCTTTCTCCCCTCTGAAACAGCTGCATGGCCAGAATAAATGGCAGTAGAAGTTGATCAGGAAACATGAACCTGTTGGAATTCTGCCTGTCATGCAGCTTTGGAAGGCACAGACTCTCCATATGTTTGCAGTTACTACATGATGAAGTAGTAGTAGATGATGCATGTTCTTGCAGTAGTAGATGATGAAGCTTCACATGATGAACATGTGAAGCTGCCTGCTATATAAATTCAAACCACGGGTCCAACCATTTCAGTATTGTCTACATTGACTGTTGATGGCTCTCCAGGGTTTCAGGCAGGGGTCTTTCCCAGCCCTACCTGTGGATGTCAGGGACTGAACCTGGGATCTTCTACACACAAAGCATGTACAAGTCGGACCTTTTATCCATGGTTTTCCCATCCACGGATTTGACTCAACACAGGTGGCAAAACTGTGGAAGAGGGAGTCCAACCACACCACGTTACCTCTTTTTTCATCATTGTCAGGGGCCTGCCAGCTGCTTCCCACCCCCTGCGCATGTCCAAACCGCTGAAAAAAAGAAAAAAATGCAACCGGGAATCTGTCGGGGGCCAACCTGTCTACAGGTTGCTTCCGGTAGCAGTTTTTCTTTTTTTCAGTCAGTTTAAACAAACTCAGGAGGAGGGAAGCGCTGAAGATGCTGGAAAAGAGGTAATGTGGCACCGCTCCCCACACCCACCCCGGTTTTCATTTAACACTATTTTATTAATCCACTGGGATTCTGGGAACAGAACCCCAGTGAATAAAAAGGTCTGATTGTACTCTTACCATCGAGCTACAGCCCCATTTCTCTCTCCCCTCCCCCCCACGAAAGCCACACTTTCTATCTGGTTAAACTCTGGAAGGGTTACTATGTTTTTATTATTGCTGTTTTATTATATTGCTGTAAGCCACCTTGAATCTACCTGGAAAAAGGCAGAACAGTTTTAAAATGAATGAATGAAAGTTCCCAGCCAGATCCAGTTAGTAGCCTCGCGGTTGTGATTTGCACTAACTGCAGTTTCCATGTAATCTTCAAAGACAGCCCTACATGCAGCACATTATACTAGCCATAACTACAGGGGCAATAGTAGCATAAATGCCTGGTATAGGTGGGGGGAGGGGGGAAAGCTAGAAAGAATCTGTTATCACTAATTATTATGTTTGTGAGTAGTCATTGTTCTTGCATGCATTTCAGCTTTCCGTAGAAATGTCATCATAGATTGTACCTCTTAGAATGCAAGTAGTCATGATGCAGGATGTCCATAATTAGTATCTCACGTTTCAGGGTTTTGTTTTGTTTTTGTTAAAAGCAGCTGGAGGGAAGCTGTCAGAAAAGAATGTGGTGCTGAAGGAGGGCAGTTTAACCCTTTTATCATCCTGCTTTCCCTCTTAACCCCCCCCCCCCAAAGTATTACCGTATAAGACGCACTTTTTTGTCTACATTTGTGACCCAAAATAGTAGGGTGCGTTTTATACGCCAATACTAAAAAATCCCTTTTCCCCCCTTGCCCATTTTAAAGCATTTTCGGGCTTACCGCATTTTTCCGGAGCCTGAGAGCTCCCTTGTGCTTTCTTCCCTAACTAATCTATCCGATCTACAGCTGTTTGTCGGGTTTAATTTATGCACGTGCATGAGTTGAGCTTCTCAGCAGCCAGCAGAGGGCGCTGTGCTCAGTTCAGTTCAGCTGAGCTGCCGAGGGCCTGCTCTTGAATGCAGCATGGGTAAGCTTCTGAGCTGGGCCTAGTTGGGAGGCTTTGAAAACTGCATAGGTGAGGTGGGGGAAAAGAGTTGAGTCTGGGGTTTTTGTATTTGGGATTTATGTTGTTTAAGAGTTGGTAAGAGTTGAGTCTGGGGGTGGTAAGAGTTGAGTCTGGGTTTTTTTTTGTACTTTTATGTTTTTTACTGTGGAAACTACAGGGGTGGGTTGGGGGAAATAGAGTTGAGTCTGGGTTTTTTTTGTACTTGGGATTTAAATTCTGGTGCATTTTGTTCATGTGTCTTATTGCTGTGTGTTTTAAAAGAGATCCTGGTATTTTTGTGCAGTTTATGTAAATTAGCTAATTAAGCAGCCAAGCAGTAAGTGGCCAAGTGGCCCAAAAATGCTTTAAAACTTTTTTTCTTGAAACCCAGGGCCAAAAGGAAGGTGCGTCTTATACGCCGATAAATACAGTATTTGTTCCATAGGAGAAAACTAACTCAAACCTGTATAATATTTTCCTGAATTACCTGTTCTTTTGCCCAACATTTCCTACGTTTTAGGTATTTACAGCAGCAGCTTTTACCCACTGCTTCCGAATCTTTCTTTTACAGCACTAGTATGGAGTTATCCTCCCTCTTGTCCATGGCAACCTATCAAACGTTTCAAAACTGCTTCTGCTGAGTTTGTCACTTGAGGCTTTTGACCTCGTCCACCTCACTTAGTTTTCCTGTCTTTTACTCGTCTCCTGAGTAAAAGAAAACACTGAGAAAGTATTTGCCCACTGTTCTTAAAACACTTTTAAGTTAGTGTATGGAAGGCATTATATAAGTGCGAAGTATTTTTATGACTGGTTTATTACAGTCCATCTTCTCTGGCCCCGGCATGTCTGAGACAGGTAATATCGCAGCCTTTTGGGGAGTTGGTTTCTCTTTTTCTAAGTGATCTTTAACCATCCTGATTTCTAAATGGTTGCCTTTGCTTTCTGCTCTTCTGGCTCTGTACCCCAGAGACAGCTGTCATGGAGTTGGTGAAGTCCATCAGCTCTATCTTGGCATTTCCTGTTGCACTACCTCTGACCTTAGTGGCAATGATCCCCAGACAGTGCTGGATGCAGAAAGTCCAGGAAAGCAATAGTATAAGGCAACTTTGACATAGCTAGGAAAGAAAATATAAAAGTGCTACGAACAAGTGAGAGAAGGTTGAGGAAACGGTGCTCCCAGAGCCTTTCAGTAGAACAACTGCTGCAGGCTTAAGGTTACAACCCAGTGCAACCTTGTAAGGGAGTAAGCCTGGCCTTATCTACACACACAGCAGAATGAGGCGGTCCTGAGGTTGTAGAGTGGACTGTACCACTTCAGACTGCGAATGGAGGAATCACATTTTTGAATGCTCTACCATACTGTATAAATATTATAATATAGAATTTTGCTTGAGTCCAAAAGCTCTGGTGCTGCATAGAGGCTCTGATGCACATAGAGGCTCTGGAGAAGAGAATGGCTGGTGTGTGTGGGGGTGCTGCAGAGGGAGCATTCGCCCGTATCCGCAGACCCCTATATCCGTGGGAGGGCTGGCCGTCCACAACAGTCCCAGTTTCTCATGTGTCCCTTAGGAAAATTAATTGCCATCCCCTGGTCTAAACTGTACCAATCAGGAGCATAAAGTTTGATACTAGTGTTAAAGCATTTCCATTTGAATAGTCTCTAACATTTACCTGTTTTTAACTTTTTTGAATAGTTTAACACTTGAATAGTTTAACACACCCAGTGATTTGTCCTGCAAATTGTGATGAAAATCTTCAAGATAAGTTTGAAAACAGATGGCATCAAGAAGAGTGATAGGAGCTTGGAAGTGGCAGCTGTTTGCAGACCACCACTCGTGTTCTTTAGATTACAAGGAGGGGTTTTTTTTGGGGGGGGAGGGTTATTCTTTAGCTGAACTGGTCAATAAACCTTACCTAGCCCAGATCCTTTATCTAAGGTCATAAATGCAATCAGCAAATAACTTATCTCAGGGAAGAATCACTTTCACATTTTAATTGGGTTACTTCAGTACAATATCTGCTGCTAAAAAGCCCTAGTGCTGAAATACATTTGATGAATTTCTTGCATCCTCCCCTGAATCATCTGCTGCTGGCCAGTAATGGGGATGAACTGCTGGAGTGGAACAGAGGCACAACTGGTCTGATCCACTGTGATAATTCCTATGTTCCTAAGCTTCTAGCATCCAGTCCTGAACAGTTGCGTTGGCATGTCTTCCTGCAATTCTGTTATAAAATCTAGTGCCAAAAACTTGTTTTTCAGTGATTACGCATTCAGATGTTTCTAAGAAAACACAAGGCCATTGTTGTCTTCCATGAAGCCCTTGCTTCACCCCGTCGACTTCATCCCCAACTGCACTGAAAGACCAAAATACTTGATGTAAATGCAGGATTAGCAACCCAATCTTAACTAACTTTCCAGCAGTGATGCAACTGTGCCAACAGGATACCGGCTGCATCCTGAGGTGGGGAGGCAGTCATGGAGGCCTCCTCAAGATCAGGGAGCATTTGTTCCCTTACCTCGGGGCTGCGTTGGGGCTGCATCGGCGCTGGAAAGTTGGTTAGGCTGTTACATGCTACGTTCCTCCACTCTCCTCTTCCTGTTGTCTCTCCCCACTGTCCAACTTTAGATTGTAAAAGATTGGGCTGTAAGGATATTCTTAAAAACTTACATGGAGAGGTGCTGATGCTATAGTCCCAGAGGACCAGGAATGTGTAACATACAGTATCAATACATGGCTTTTTACGGGGTAGCATCCAGCGGGTGGCGCAGTGGGTTAAACCACTGAACCATGAGCTGTCGTTCGAAAGGTCGGCAGTTAGATTCCGCGCGACGGCTCCTGCCAACCTAGCAGTTCAAAAGCAAGAAATTGCAAGTAGATTAATAGGTACCGCATCAGCAGGACGGTAACAGCGTTCCATGCGCCTCGGTGTTGAGTCATGCCAGCCACATGACCATGGATACGTCTTCAGACAGCGCTGGCTCTTCGGCTTTGAAACAGAGATGAGCACCGCTCCCTAGAGTCGGACACGACTGGACTTAATTGTCAAGGGATACCTTTACCTTTATCCATGACAAAAGTCAGCTCTCTTTTTCTGACTTTCACAGGGGACTTTTTTCCTCATGTTTTTTTTTGGGGGGGGGGGGAGGAGAGACCGATGAGTGGCAAAGAGAGACTTGGATATTCCGTGGCACAAAACCCATAGATAAGGATACCCATGTGAATACTGCTTCTTAACATGCTCCTATTCCATGAAAAATGACTATTACCATATGGATTTCTGCATGTGTGGTTGTGCGTCAAGTGCTGAACGAATGAATGAATGACTGGCTCTTTTTAGGCTGAAGCCATCAGTCAGTGTGTATACAGACCAGTTCCCTGTGGGCTAATGTCTACCTGAGTTTAGGATGAGAGCATTCATGTAAAATATAGTGTTATTTTCTTTCAGAAATCTTCAGAAATACACTTGACCTTCCCCTCCCCAGTATTTTTTTCTGGTGCCACCACTGCCTCTTTGTGGCAGGCAGCAGCTATTAATTGACTGCTTCAGTAAGATGTTCTCACAGTAGAGTGTGTTTGGAACGTCTCTGAGACTTGCACTCCAATCCTAAACACTTGTATGAGACACTGGAGGTACCAACTAGAACCCCACACTCAGCATGGGCAAGCTGCTGTCCCTCACAGGATTGATATGGGGTGAAAGAAAACAAGGCTCAGTTCTCACCTGTCCTTGAGATAGATAAGGACAAAAATTTAATCATATGATTTAACATATATGATTTCTGCTACACTGCTGTAAACATCATGCTTTGTGACACTGCACTGCCATAAATGTTGATACTGTACAATTCAGGCTGAACACCTACAGCCCGACATAGCCAGACCTGCAACCTGAACTTATGCACGTTGGTTCTGAAAATCTCACATTATGCTCCCAAGAGTGTACAGGATTGCAGCTTTAGGCTGCAAGAGCAATTTGCTTATGTCATGGATTCCTTAACTAGCTTGTATGGCACTCCCTTTTTCTTTTAGCACTGAACATTGCTGTTGGAGAAACTGACAGCTACATACTACTCCCCTTTCCAAGTCCTCAAATCGATTCAAATAATGATGACGTATCCTAGAGCATATTGTATGTATCATTTAGGCTCAACCAGTCCCACTAATTTCAGAGGGACTTTGCTCCAGAACCAGGTACTTGGGAATTGCACATGACATCTCCTAATCCCGTTCTGCCAGCTGAAGAAGTCTCCATTGTGTACAGCAGCCAGAGCCTCACCTACCATGTCTGTCTCTGTGTGCGTGCGTGTGTGCGTGCATACAGTACATGCAGTTGCCTATAGTACCTGCAACTGGCTGGTGATCCTTTTCACTGACGTTACATCATCTCTATGCAGATTCGGCATTTATCATGGAAAAACCATACATCCATACACAACTTCCTTCCTCCCTAGACAGGCAGACAGATTTTCCATTCTACCCATCACTTCTAAAATCCAGCTGAAATACACCATTCCCCCCAGCCTCCTCCTCCAACACACTCCTCTCTCTCTCTCTCTCTCTCTCTCTCTCTCTCTCTCTCTCTCTCTCTCTCTCTCTCTCTCTCTGTCTGAACAGGGTGGGTAGGAGGATGGAAGAGGTAGAGTATATGTAAGATGCGAATAATGTAGCCCTGTTTTCTTCAGACATGGACCTGCTGTGCCTGGATCGCGTGCCTTGCCCTCCTTCAGGGAGTTGGGTCATACAAGGCATTTTTTGTCCCAAGGCTTATTCTGGTGCTGACAAGCTTCACATCTGCCTGCCAGGTGTAACAGGCCACCACGAGCAGCAGGTAGAGCAAATGTGAGGCAGTGATAGAAGTGAAGCCCTGGTGCAAACAAACACTGTAGAAGCCTATAGGAATTTGAAAATAAAAATGCTTCAGTGGCCTCCGATCCACTGAGCTTAGTGATTGATGGTTTCTGCTGGTGTTTATGAGGTTATCTGTGAAAGGTAGTTCCTTGCATACTTTGGAACATGAACAGATTGGCTGCAGACCAAGAGTCACTGGAGGGAAGGGGGAAGGAAAACGGCAGGCTTGAGCTTGCTAGAATCCAACATGCTGACTCCACCAGAACCACGGCCGGAGGGCTGATTAGGAGCCATGTCAGATTGGAAGAAGAGGATGCAGGGGGAAGGAAGCAAGAAGACATGTGATGTCTTGTCTATAGCAGTGGCTATCTGTAGGGCTGTGGTGATCGGTCACCAGCCAGAAAGGAGCAGGGATACCATTTAGAAGAGTCAAGCTACATGTTATGTAAAGCCCATCATGAAGAGACTTCTGGTTTTAAGCCTGTCTCTTAATGATAGATAGGCTTGATAGAATGTGTAGTTTGGCCCTTAGACAGGAGAGGCCAATGGCCCCATCCCCTTGTATCTGATCGTATGAGATCATTTTTCAGGAACACCCAACTTTTTGGCCAAACCACTGTTTCTATGTACTGAAGGCCAAACCAGATGTGATCTGGGAGACCCTTGAAAGGATCTCCTGGGAAGATTAAAGTGTTAATAGCAGCTACAGAGGGATGGGATTTCAGAATGGACCCTCATCACTGGAGAAAGAGTTTTTAATCTCCCCTCACTTCACATTGTTTTCCCAATAAAAATTGCATCCCCCTCCAGGTGATGTTTGCCCCATAAGGAAAAACATACCAATCCCTGGGTTTCTGTATGGTTTGCCCCGCAGAGTAAATGGCAGCTTTGGAGGTGGAATTTCAACTGAGAAATTGGTACGGGGGGGGGGGGGGGAACCTCCCTCACTTAAAAAAATAATAGGCATTCCTAGTCAGAAATGTTCTGTGTTATGTCTAGTTTGGCTTCCAGTGTTGTTATAAATAATTAATTGGACTCAAGTACCAACTGTACATGTCATAGCCATCAACTCCTTTATGCAAAAGGAGTATACTGTTTGACCTGTTCTGATAACATTGCAATAGTTATTATTATAGAGGTGTAAAACAAATGAAATAGGTGTGATTTGCCTGCAATCTTCAGCCCCTTCATCTCTCTTATTTAGAAAAGAAGGGTTGATATGGGGGCAGAGGTGAAGAATCTCTGGGAACAGATGGTGTGGCCTTTTAGGATTTGTGCAGGGGTTTAAAGCAGTATTTGAGCACTTAATACATACTGTATATAATTTTGTCTTGTGACACCATTGCTTTCCACAATAATGCCTATTCTGCTGTTCTTGCATTGTGCTCCTAGTGAAGTGGTTGAGCTAGGGCCCAATCCTATCCAACTTTCCAGCACCGATGCAGCTGCAATGCAGCTCTCAGGTAAAGGAACACAGAGGCATCGTTAGGGCGAATGACAGGGTGCTAAGTGCCATGGGGGGTGCAACTTACCTGGTGGCAGCAGCAAAAATGGTGGTGGTGTCAAAACGGCGCGTTTTCAGCCTGTCGGCAGGTTGGGGATTTGCCCGCCGGGGCCGTTTGCGATGTTAATCGGGTGAAAAAACCGCCCAGGGGGGTGGGGTTTTTTTGCACCGATTCAACCAGAAGCGGCCTGATCGGGGCGAAGGGGTGGGACTTGGGCGGTCACATGGGGTGTCATGTGACTGCCCCCCCTGTAGGATGCAGTGGCTGCATCAGTGCTGGAAAGTTGGATAGGATCGGGCCCTTACTTCCACATCCACACCCCTCAGGATGATGTCAGCAGGCTTTAACAACAACTTTGACAAAAAAAAAACCCACATCTCCACTATCTTGTGGGACTGAGATAATGTGGAAATTTTCCATTGTATCCATATGCTTCCATTTGTGAGAACCCAAAGATCACATCTGGCAAAAATTTGGCAAGAACTTCACATCTGTAAAGATAGTATCAGGGTGTGTATCTAGGAAGGAGCTGCATCAGAACAAGCCCTTTTCAAAATGTTAAGACAAAGTGTCCCAAAATGTAGTTGCCTCTCCCATCTCATACTTGGGACCAGATTAATTGTTATGTTAAATACAGTATGTGCTGAATGCGGACATACTCTTATTGTTAACTAAATAGCAACCACTTCAGTACCTCCCAGACCAGAACAAGGCAACAGCATGGAGGGAAGGGGGCTTTAACTCTTTGCTCCAGCCAAGATCCTGATCCAGATTTGGCTGCTCCATGGCTGCTATTTGCCATCAGAAGGGAAGCTATAATTGGCTTGTTTCCCTTCCAGGGCAAAGAGCAACTGCAGCGGGCCCTGAACTGGATCAGAACTATGGCAGGGAGGGACAAAGGGTTAAAGTCCCCTTATTCCCACACCATGGTCCCAATCCATAGTTTGGTCCTTAGGCCAGATCTAAACATGCAGAGAATGATGTGTCAGAGTCCTAAGGTGGTAGGACTGAGGTCCCACTCAGACTGCAGGTGGGAGAAAAAAGTGAAGGAAGGGTTATAGCTCAGTGGTAGAGCACATGCTTTGCATGTCAAAGGCTTCCGGTTCAATTTCAAGCATCTCCCAAAATGGCAGAGAAATTTCTTGTCTGAAACCCTGAAGGGCTACCACCAGTCAATGTCAACACTGCTGAGCTTAGATGGACCCACAGTCTGACTGGGTATAAAGCAGATTCCTATAAGATCACATATTTTAATATAAACAAAAAAACTTCCCTGCAAATTTATTTATTTATTGTATTTATTTACAATATTTTTTATCCCTCCTTTCTCCCCGAAGGGACCCAAGGCGGCTTACAACAGAAAAGAAAATACAATACCAAAAAAGTACATACATAAATAGTTACTTTTTAAAACAGTAAAAAACAGTTAACAAAAACTAATAAAAGCAACATCTAAAAATTGATTTAAAAGATTATTACAATTAAAACAGATAATAAAAAACAGCAGCGCCCCACTTGTACCAGCAGAATGTTAAAAAAAGGCAAGGACTCAAAGGCTTTTTTGAACAAGAAGGTTTTTAGGCCTCGCCAGAAAGTGTCCAAGGAGGGAGCAGTTTGTAAGTCAAAGGGGAGGGAATTCCATAAGGTTGGTGCCACTACTGAGAAGGCCTTATTTCTGGCCGCTGCCCCTTGCACCTCCCTGGGCAACGGTACCCGCAAAAGGGCCTTCTCTGATCATCTAAGGAGACGAGCCGGACTATATAGAAGTAGGCGGTCTCGAACCGTCTTCAAGGGCAGCCCCACATAGAGCGCGTTACAATAATCTAGTCGCGATGTCACCGTGGCATGGATCACTGTGGTCAGGTCTGCACGATCCAAGTACGGTCGCAGCTGGTGCACCAAATGAAGCTGGGCAAATAGAAAATTAGCACATCATGGAGTGGGTTGATCTCTAGAACCTTTCTCCCTGATATGCTAACTTTTTCTTTGCAGGAAGTTGAAGAAAATGGGGAGCTTTTAAAATATGACATCCATTACCTGCAGCCTAAAGTCCATCATCATATCACTTCAGCATGCTACCACTTCATTCTACTGCATGTGTAAACCACATCTGGTAGTGAACCAAAGTGAGTGAGAGAGTCCAAAATCCCCACATGGCTATGAAGCTCGCTGATGTCTTGGGCAAGCACTACCTCACAGGTGCTCTGTGTTCCTTAGAGGAAGGGTGGGATACAAGTGTAAGAAATTTCAATAAATACTCCAAACCATTGAATACAATTTAGTTATGCTGGAACACTTTTCATCTGCATTGTTGTGAAGGATCACAGGGTGATTGAAAATATCAATTCTCCCCACACCTTTTCATGTATGCTATCTCTATTTTCCAAAAAACAATCCCTATTTTTTGTTATTGTTACCTCTCCCTGGTAAACCACTGTTCCTATTTTGCCCCTATTTTTGCATTTGGGGGATGCCTTGTTAACTAGAGGTGCTGTTCTTTAGGGTTCAACTTCTTTAGAAGTTAAATTTCTGGGATGAGGTGGGGGTCGGGTGGATGCATCTCATCTGTAGTGCATATGAATGACATGGGTATGAACACTGAAGGCACAATGCAGGGAAGACACAGCCATGTCACACGCTACAGATGGGAGGGTGTAATTTAAACAGTGATGTCATATTATCAGACAATTCAATTTTTCTACTATATGTGTAGCCAAACACCATCTTGACTCTTAAATAAGTGGAAGACAGGCTGCCTGTTGCAGAGTAAATACATGCAGTATACAATGATAGAACAGACTAGAACCTTCAGCAACATGCAATGGGGTACAAGGTTTAAAAAGTGATGTTTGGTATGAAAATAGGGGTATTGTATTGCAAGTGTGTCTCAATTTTCACCTATGAAATATTGGAGGTATGTTTTTCCCATGCCCACTTATGGTAAAGAGCCCGGGGGGGGGGGGGGGGAGAGGAGATTGCAATTCTGTGCATGCCCCATTGTGAGCCCCATTAAATATAGTGGGACTTGATCCTAAGCAGACATGCACAAGATTGTATTGATATCAATATTAATTCTTTTGAAGCATAAAAGAGTGTTCTCTTGTGCATATCTGTGCAATCTAGAGATAGAAAGATAGGAGCTGCAGCTGCCTGACCATCTTGTATCACCACAAAACTAGCTGCAAATATTTGGCAGGCAAAGATAGTTATGAAACTTGAGGAAGGGCTAATCCACATTACCCTTTTTGGAGCTTGTTCCAAATTGGGTTGAGGTCTTGTTTTTGTTTTGTTTTGTTTTGTTTTGTTTTGTTTTGTTCTCTCTCTCTTTCTCTCTCCCTCTCTCTCTCTCTCTGTTCAGCTCAGTTTGATTTAGCACACAATGATTGCTCAACTAAGCAGGCAACCACGGGCACAGATTGCCACTGTGGTTGTCAGAATTTATAATAATAAATTTATGTGCATTTTAGGGAGTGAATGACCACCAATGAGTGTACTAGTGAACTATTTCATGCCACCTGTCACTGGACATTCAGTCAAACCATGATGGCAAAAGAAGAGCCAGCCTTAAAACAAGCTTCCTGCTCTGTTTTTCTGAATGGAACCTTAATTTGATCCATGTTCTCAGTTTGATAAACAGAGAGGATGGTCTGGGACATTTCTTTTCATCATGACCTGAACAAATTGGGGTTTGTGCCTTGACCGTTTAGCAACATGTTTGAGATTTCCTCGGTCAGAGCATATGTGGGGCTCCATTTGAAACCGGGCTGACTAGGGCACTGCCCTGGAAGGAACTATGAAGCTACTATTAAATTTGCAAAAGAAAAAGTGCAACTGAAACCCTTTTGGAAATCACAGCCTTGGACCTTGAATCCTTCTATTTGCAGATATCCAGGACCAGTCCAAGACTTGAGGCGGCATGCTAAATGTTTCCCCTCTTACCTTTCAATGTGTCATCCTCTACTCCCCACTTCCTGGAATGGAAAAGGAAGAGACAACAGAGTGGAAGAGGAAGCATGGAGGAGAGCTCTGGGCTAGAGTGTCAAGCCAATCTAGGAAATGGGAAGAAGAGAAGGATGAAGGCCGCTGCAGACCGCATGAATCTCGGCTCGTCCCGGACGCCTGAGGAGCTTAGTCCAGGCGTGCTGGGGTATCTGGTTACCACAGCAGAAGTGAGCAGTCTCCCGATTTCTGGCACGATCGAAAATCCTCCTGGGCCATGTTTGAGGGGGCCGCACAGCGGAGCTACTGGAACCACCAATCAGATGAGAGGGGGAGGAGAGTGGCTATCTGCCAATCAGGTGTAAACTGTAGTGTTGGCCAATCACTTTCTTAAGAAGGCGGGACAAAAGGAGGGACTATTTGCGGGAAGACACTCCTACAGACAAGCAGGTCGGTGGCCAGCCTCTCGGCGCTCGCTCGTTCACCTCGGCATGCGGTCTGCAACGGCTCTGAGCAGAGAGGCAAGTCGGCAGATGAAGCTGGGTACCTTCCCCCCAATTTGCTACCTCAGTCAAGCAGCTTCATGGATGAGTTGGTCTTGCAGATGACTGATCTTAGTGGTGACAGAAATGCAGTCTGCACATGATCAGAAGTGCTATCATCCTCATTATTACTTCACAAGGTCCAGGGCAGACATATTTGGGGCCTGTAGCACAAATTAAAACCTACTGTAAAGTGGGATATGACAATCTTATGGTGCAATCTTATGCATGTCTACTCAGGAGTAAGTCCCATTGTGTTCAAGCTCACTCCCAGGAAACTGTGAACAGGATTGCATCCTTACCCTTTTAGGTGGGTGTAACCTAGCAGTTCCAAAGCATGTTAATGTGAGTAGATAAATAGGTACCGCTTGTGGGAAGGTAAACAGCGCTCCGTGTTCCAGCCGCATGCTACGCGCTGCGGCAAGGAGAGTCATGCCGGCCACATGACCACGGAGGCGTCTTTGGACAACGCTGGCTCTTCGGCTTTGAAATGGGGATGAGCACCACACCCTAAAGTCGGACACGACTGGATTTATTGTCAAGGGTCACCTTTACCTTTTTAGAAATGGATCTACTTATAGCACAGGTTATATGCCTATACTACAAGGTAGCTGTAGCCCAGATCCGTTCATACCTTCCTCAGTGATGTTTGCACAGAAATGCATTTTCATAACTAGAACAAGAAAAGAATAGACTTTCAGTGCTTAATTTAGGAAGGGAGTTACTGGTGCGTAGGCAGTGCCAGAGAGGGATGAGGGGATAAGTGCCCCCTCAACGTGCCCACCATTGCTGGACCCATTGCTGAATTATAAAGTAAAGCTTAAAAGTAAGGCTGCAATCCTAAACATGTTTACCTGAAAGTTAATTCCCTCAAACTCCAGAGGAGGTATTTTAGAGGATAAAAATTGTGGATGGGAGTGTTAATGTGAAATACTGTATATTGCTGCTGCTCTTTCAGAAATCTAATATGAGGGACAATGCTTGTCCATCCCCAATAATTTTTTCTGGTGCTGCCGCTTTATGGCAGTAGGTCTTGAAACTTTCTTTTCAAAGACCTGTGTGAATGATGGTGTGTCCTGGGATTTGTGTTTTTCCTATTCATGAAGTAAATGATACCATTTTAATCTGCACATGAATGGTCTGGAGGAAAGGACTGTCTTTCTGACTTTAGGTAGTAGAGAGGGCCTTTCCCAATTTAAGGAGCAGGCACCTTAAGTTAGAGACGGAGCTTCTAAAAGTAAGCCTGCCCTGAGCCCTTCTGACCCTATAAAACTGAGCCCAGCAAAAACGATGATTTTGGCAGTAGCTGTGGTAGGACTTTGAGACTTTGTATTTTCCATTCCATGTGCTTCTTCTAAACTAAAGGCTGCTGCAGACCGCACAAATTTCGGCGCGTCCCAGACGCCCGAGGAGCTTTGTCGAGCTGTGCTGAGGTGTCTGGTTACCATAGCGGAAGCGAGCGGAGGAGATGCGATCTCCCGATTTCCGGCACGATCGAAAATGTTCTTGGCCCATGTTTGAGGGGGCTGCTTCGCGGAGCTACTGCAGCCACCAATCAGATGAGAGGGGGAGGAGCGTTAGCCAATCACCGTGGAGGTTTCTTCCAAGAAGGCGGGACAAAAGGAGGGACTATTTGCGGGAAGACACTCCTACAGACAAGCTCAGAGCGCGGAGGAGAGCGGCCAGCCTCTCTCGCTCGCTCGCTCGCTTCGGGGCTCGCTCGCTCGCTTCGGCGTGCGGTCTGTCACGGCCTTAAGCCAGAACTCAGTGCATGCTGGTTGACAAATGCAAGTACAGTACATCACTGAACCCACACAGCCAGTGTGGGAACAAACTCCATTGAAAAACACTGTAATGGGGCTGATAGGAATTCCAGCTCTCACGTTTGATAAGTCATCACTTGGTGGCGCAATCATCAAATCATGATTCTTCAAGAGTGAACCAACACAAGCCGTAGAATCTGATTTCTGGGTCACAGATCTCCTTGGACAAAGAGAACACCCCTGAGCATGTGCAAAGTTGCAGTACCTCCCAAGAGCTACAATTCGTTCCCTTGCGTCTTAGATGAGAGGGAGGAGGCTTCCAGGTCAGACGCCAAGACTCCCAGGCAAGCTTGTTGAGCCCCAGAACCTCTCACTTTCAACCACTGTAATTCTGTGCCGGTTTAGAGAGCTGAGGAAGCAGGCCACAGTGGAGCAAGACCTCTGCTCATGCCTGCCTCTGGGTCACAATCTGATGTTTGGACAAGAGGCGCCTTTGAAGTTCTCCTTTTCCCAGAGCCGGTTGTCCCCCTCCCTCCCTCCATAAAGCCATTAGGCTCTAGTGGTGCCAGTCCTATCTCTGCTCCATCTGGGCTGCTTTCCTTTGCATACGCAGACCTCTTGCCCTGGGGATTGGAGGGGGGGGGACTGGATTGCAAGCGAGCAGGGTTATTACTGGGACTCCTTTTGAAGAGGAGCTTTATTTTCAGAGGAGTTGCGGAGGAGGAGCTGCTAGGCCCTGTCATCCAGGCCAGGCCATTTCCGGGAAGGCTCTGCATGACAAAGAACCAAAGTTTTCTCTCTTTGATCTGCGTTTCCTGGACCCTGCTGCTGCACACCTGCGAATGAGCCTCCTGAGCCTCCACCCTCTCCACCGGGCACCAGATACAGGATGTATCTGTAGGGCGCCCCCTGATGGACTGAGGCCAAATGGCTTAGAGTTCTCCCATGGGCTGAGTTAAGGGTACTTCAAGGGGAGAAGGGCTTGCATACTGAAAAAATATTTCACATGCTTTTGTTATTTCGTAGTGCCCTTTAACCACCTTTTATAAAAGTCAGAACCTGCCCTATTCCTAGGCAGACTAGTTCAGTTCTATCTGCTCTGTCTGGCAAAGCAATGGCCCTTTGAGGTCCTGGACAGCAGTCTTTCCCTGTCCTGTGACCAGGGGTGCCAGGGACTGAACCTGCTTGCAAAAAACTGTGCTCTGTCACTGAGCTGCAGCCTCTTCATTAAAATTCACAACTGAGAAAGCACAATAAAGGGGGGGGGGGTTTTCCATCCCTGCTCATATGCAGTGCATATTTCTGGGCATGAAGCTGCTTTATGGAGTCAGACCATTGAACTATGTAGCTATTAGCTGTGCTGGCTTGTTGCAGCTCTCCAGGCTTGCCAGTGGGAGTCTTTTTCCAGACCTACCTGGAGATAGCAGGAATTGAACTTGTAACCTTCTATATGCAAAGCATATGCGCTGCTACTTAGCATGGTATCCCCTCCTAAGCTCTTAACCAGGGCATGCATGCACCTGGAAGCACTTCTAGGTGGCTGTATTTAAGGCAAGATTCTCAGAAGAACATGGCAGCCCACCCAGTACCCCTTCCCATGGAAAGCTTACAGAGGAAGGAAGGTGGAATGGCAACATGCTGCTTTTCCTCTGTCCTTTTTAAGAGAAAAGGAAGGAAGGAGGAGAAATTTGAAAGAAGGAAGGTATTTGGGATATGATTTTTTAATAGAAAAAGAGAAAGGAGAGGAAAGGGAGGAAAGGGAGGGAGTGCCATTTCAAGCAGCAAAATGCCAGAATGCAGCCCCTAATGGGACTGCAGACTTGAGTTCAGAGGTCCCATTCAGTGGTATCGTATGCCTCTTGACAGGGCCTCTGAGAGGAATTTTATCGGGGTACAAAGTTTCTTTTGGGCCCCTTCTCAAAGAGGGAGGGGGAAAACAGGGCAGGGGGAGGGCAGCAACAGCCAGAAAAGTCTTCGGATCCCAGGTCTACCAGGCTGCCTGATGTGGCACCCAGGTCTACCTGCCCAGTAGACCTGGCCTCCTGATTGGCCTGGCCTCCATCTTTCACTCTCCATGGACCATGTGGCCAGCTGAGATCCCAGGAAATTTCTGGGCCCCCTCCATTGGCTCCTGGGCCCCCTTTTTGACCCTGGGCCCGGGTACAATTTACCCCCCTTTACCCCCCTCTCATGGGCCCTGCCCCTGCCTCTTGAGACTGAGGCTGTAAAATAAGCATCCACTGAGCATCCACTATTCATGGGTTCATCCTTTTTTACTATCCAGATCCATTCATTCCTAGTTGGGAAGTGTCTGATGTTGACTGCTTTTGCTTAGTGATTGTTGCCCATGTCACAAAGGCCCCTGGCTCCTGCTGTGTTGTTACTGAAGAATACATACATCTTCAGGCACTTTTGAAACTTGTATGTATGTATGTATGTATGTATGTATGTATGTATGTATGTATGTATGTATGTATGTATGTGGAGTTATCCTTGCCATAAATGACTAGAGATAGCATCAGCATCAGCAAATTGTTTTGTAGCATCCTTGGCAAAGGATTCCAGGTATGGAACAAACCCCAAAATAAAGTATGAAAGCCAGTATTTTTTCTTCTTCTTGGTTAATTTTAAACAGAGATAGGCTCATGCTTTCCTGGAATCAGAAGACATTGTGAATAGAAGACCTAGCACCTAAGATCAGTTGCTTTGGCTGTGCATAGTAATGGGGAAAGAAAACAGCTGATGCTCCTCTTCATATTCCTCTTTATTACCAACAGTGTACATGTTTGAGTGCCATGGCATTAAAACAGATTCCAGGGTTGAGCCCTGCCACAAATTAAATCCTGCCAGTGGAATATCTTTGGAAGGAAGTGAGCAAATTGTATAGCAATCTTTTCTGGAAAGATGATATCCTTTCAGCCTCCCTCTCTTTGTGTATTTTCTGGATGGAGTTGATGATTAGCCACAAAAGGAATAGGGAGAGTTTTCTTGCTCCCCTCCCCATGTTTGAAGATGCTATTGCTCTCCCTCCTCCTTTGACTCGCTTGTCTCTGTTGGCAGTCAGGGCTGCTCCAAGACATTTTCCCACATCAAGCAACTACTACATGATCAGAGAGGCACAATATCGCAGAGCATACTGGCTTGGGCTGTTGCACCTCAGTATTCGTTGCGACACTGCAAGAGACCCCAAGATATAACTCTTGAATTTGCATAATGCTTCACTGGCAACCCTAAATACAGTGGTGTGCCATGGAACTGCTTGGGTTGCTTGTTTGGCAGGATTTAGTTGAGCCAGGACTAAGCTCAAGAATTTTGTGTCAATGCTCAGCCTTGAAATACATGTGGTAATCATGATCAGAAAAGTAAGACCTTTCTAGATGGAGGGGTCTGTGAGTGTTAGTGAATCAATCTGATATACGGTATATCCCCATTCTCACAATCTAGGACTGTGTAAACCCATTGTGCTGTTAGAATAATCAGTACCACTGGCAACTTGTGGCACAAAAACCATGATAATGTGTTGGGGGGGGGGGAATCTCCTACTTCTATGTACTAATCTTCCCTCCTTCCTGCTTAGTGCTAGTTATGTGAGAAAAGAGCGGTCTTGGCCACACTGGGCTCATAGAAACAGAGCAAATAACAATAAGCAAATAACAATGACAGTAAGTTTTGATTTCCTCAAAAGCTGGCATGCACATACGCACACACATATGAAGCTGGCATACATATATCTATATCTAGGGAGGGAGAGAGAGAGTTGAAATGTTACCTACATTGTGGATGGTCTTGTAGCAAACTTCCAAATATGCATGCGCTACATATGCTGAATGCGTGTGCATGTGTATTTGGAAGTTTGCTCCAAGACCATCCACAAACTGGGTCTTTCGATTCTACTGCATGTAACCACTATGTCTCAGTGGCTGCATAACATCTTAACTTTTAACTATTACAAGTCAGTTCTCGTTATGCGCAAGGGTTAGGTTCCTGGAAAACCTAGTGGATACCAAATTAGCGGATACCGAATCATTGAGCCTATGGGAAAATGGGGTTAGGTTCCAGGGAACCCTCTTCGCCATACACTATATGAACTTTGTGAACCTGAATCTTACCTTGACGTCTATGGGCTAAGTGATAGCGGGGGCAGCATCCAGTATATCACATTGGCTCTTTATTATGGAACAATTTCTAATTTTAGCAAATTAATTATTCCTTCCTAACAACATTATGCAAATATAAAAGGTATTGTACAGTATCCTGAAAGCCCAGAGAGAGCACAAACAGTTCCCATTGTGTTGCAAATGGAATTCAACAGAAAACACACACAGTAACTCCAGAAGAGATAGATTACCTTTTACAGTAAATGCAGCAAGGCAGGGAAATTTGCTCCCAGAGCAACATGGAGACAGGTGAAAAAAAGCTAAGTGGACATCCCTGAGAACAATGGCCCTGATGAGATCACAGATAGCGAGAACAGACTGTGAGATAGGTGGCAATTTTCTACCCCTTGCAGATAAACGAATTTGCAGATAGTGAATTTGCATATAAAGAGAACTGACTATCAATTTTTTCCTTTGTCACAACTTCTACTACCTACCCAACCCCGTCTCTTTGATGCATGAGACATTACTTCCAGCAGTAGATTGGACATAAAGAATTCCCTTCTTTGACCTGCATTGCTAGGGAACATGGTGAAGAAGATAGTGCATCTGAGCATGTGCAGTGTTTTCCCTGCCCGTCTCTACTGCTGCGCGATCGGAGCCGCCGCAGAGGGCAAGGCAGTGCTCACCATGGTCAGCAGATTTGTAGGCAGGTCTTGAGTACCCTAATTGCTTCACTTTGGAAAAAGCCCAGCGGCCCGGGAACCACCAGCGCTCATCACTCTCCTCCCTTTTCAAGTGTCCCGACTGCGATTTCCCTGGGAGGGTGACCTCACTGTGGGCGAGCCAATCAGAGGATCGTGGACCTTCATCAAAGCTCAACAGGTCCCAGGAGAGGCTTCTGCGCGGTCACCGGGGGAAAGGAGCGGGATGGGGGGGGGGGCGGACGGACGGCTGGTGGACGAAGGGGGAGGGGGCGCTCCGCGAGGAGTTTCCCCTCTGAGATCTCTCCCTCCTAGCTCGCCGGCGGACCCAAGCTGCTCCCTCCCTCCCTCTCGACAGGCTGACTCTCTCCCCTCCCTTCCCTCTCTTGTCTTGCAGGGAGCCCTGATGAGTCCCAGCCTGGCTGTGCAAAGGCGCGGGAGCCGCGGGAAGCGCACCATGCCCGGGACGAGGCTGCTCCTCAGCCTGGCTGTTCTCTGCGGCTGCACGCAGCTCCTGGCCGAGGCGAGCTCCTGGTGGTGAGTGCCCGGGCGGTCTTTTGGCTTTGTCCTTCTTTTGCGTGTGTGTGTTGGGGGACGATCAAGGCATCAAGACTGGGCGCCCCGCATCCCCGGGAGAGGCAAAGCCGGCCCGCCCGACCGAAAAGCGCACGTGCGGTTTCCTCCGTTTTTTCATTTTTTATAAATTCACGACGCCCTGTGTAGTTTCCCACTTGGAAGGAGCCCCAAGAGCACCGCGCACAGGGGGGCAGGCGGGCGGGCGAATGTGCGTCTTCTCTAGACAGCGAGCTTCGCAGTCCTTTTTGGAAAAAGATCATTCTCTCGAAAGTACCGCGGAGAAAAAATGGGGGGAACAAAATCGAAGTGAAAAGCATATTTCTGCTCCATCGATTAGATACCAACGTCTGCTCTCCCTTTATATATATATTTTTTGTTTTCTCTACCAAATTTGGTCCGTTCCCTTCAGCTTTGTCCTGCCTGTCTCACATACATTCCCAATCCCCCCCAGCAGCGCATTGCCTGGAAGTCGGTTTCATTGTAAGCAAGGGGATTCACTCACTTCCAACTAGCTGTAGGGTGCCATGCCAGCATAGTTGCTTGGACACAAGTTCATATGCGTTGGAATACAAGTGTTTGGCGGAGAACTTTGTGCAGCGCCTGGCACTCTGTTGCTGTTAAATAGTTGGGTCTAGTTTTCCCAAAGGGTGGACTGCCATGGGTGAGGGCATATTTTTTTTCCAGATATTAGGAGAACCTAAGGGGGGGGGGTTGTCACTTCCTGACTGTTAGTTGGAAATCCGTTGACTCTCCTGGTTTAATTAATTCCAGACAAGTAGCTGTTTTGCATCTGACGCAGAGGCTATTGTCTAAAGAAGGCTAATCAGTTCCTATAGACACTTTTGGTCCTGAACTTTCAGCCTCATTCCCCTTGGATCCCAAAAAGTCTCTTTGTGGATCCAGGCAGGGACTCTCCTTTCCAGTGTGGATTTGGCTCAATTCTGCTAGAGAGAAAGAAAAAGCTTTGAAAACTAAAAAGGGGCAGCGAGAGAGGGCAGCAAGATGGTCGGCCAGAAGATCAGATCTCCTTTTGCTTTCCTCATTCACAATGTGTTTCCCTCCCATTCCAGGTCCTTGGCTATGAATCCAATCCAGAGACCTGAGATGTACATCATAGGAGCCCAGCCTGTGTGCAGCCAACTGCCAGGACTGTCCCCAGGCCAGAGGAAGTTGTGCCAGCTCTACCAGGAGCACATGATGTACATTGGTGAGGGGGCCAAGAATGCCATCAAAGAGTGCCAGTACCAGTTCCGGCAGAGGCGGTGGAATTGCAGCACTGTGGACAACACATCTGTGTTCGGCAGAGTCATGAGCATAGGTAAGGATGGAGGGAGAAGGTGGTGGCACTTGGAAGGATTGTGGGACGTGTGTGTATGGGACGAGAGTTGCTGGGAGGCCTTGAGAGCAGAGCCTGGGATAAGAGAAGGCACCAAGTCAGAGATGTCAGAGTAATGGACCTGAAATATTAGAGGAAGAGGAAAGCTGGCAGAAGTGGGTGGAGGGTGTCGCATGATTTGGAGCCAGCCTGAAGGTTAATAGGCATAGAGAGCTCCGGGAAGATGAATAGCAGACGAAAGGTGGCACAGGTACAAGGGTGGAACATCAGTGGGTCACGGGTGGGTGGGCCCCATGTGAGGAATGTCAGGAAGATGAAATATCCAGGGATGAGCGGTTTCTAGAACAAAGCCAAGGGAAGCAACAGCAGCAGCAGCAAAGAGTATGGGGAGGCACAAAAAGAGACCAAGTGACGTGTGGAGGCTGCAGGTTTTGGCCCAGATGTTAAATATCTGGGGGAAAAAATGTTAATTTCACGGTAACTCCCATCCTAAACATTTTTTCTGAAGTGAGTCCCCTTGAGTTTGAGGGAGTTAAATGTATTCTCCCCCACCCCCAGTTTTGTCACTGACAGATGGAAGTGAACCCAGGAGGAGCTGCTCTGTGTGTGTGTGTGTGTGTGTGTGTGTGTGTGTGTGTGTGAGAGAGAGAGAGAGAGAGAGAGAGAGAGAGAGAGAGAGAGAGGGTGGGTGGGGCCAGGGGAAAGGGTGATAAAAATGCCTTTCCTTCAAGTAACCACAGGGGTCAGCAATGGGGAGACAAGCTTCTTGTCTGGGGTGGGGTGCTTGCCAATAAGGGAGCAAACAGCCTCACTAGCTTCCAGGTGGTGTTGGTGTAACAGGGGAGAAGAGGAAAGATAGTTGCCAAAGGAAAGATGGCATGGATGGGTGGTAGAGCCAGAGAAACCTTCATGAGAAAAAGGGACCACGCTTCAACAAGAGAGCTAGAATGACAAAGGAGTATCAAGAAAAGAATTATTATTACAGACAGTAGTTTCAAATATCACTTGATCTGTAATTCTGTGATGCTAGATTTAAAGCATTCCCCACAGATATCTAGACATAACAACTCTCTTTCTTTGGCCTCAGTCATTGTCTTTTAAGGAAACTGGTAAAACACCTTTGAAACATACCTGGAATTACAACTCACCACCTTGCTGAGTACAAAGGACAAATGGGCAGAACAGAGTCTGTGAGTCATCACAACTGTCTGTAACCCCCTTGAGGTCACTGTGTCATGGACTGGAAGTGTGAAAAAAATTCTTATTAAGGACAGTCTTGTCTAAAGTGACTAAAACATTCACATTGGCAACCTCCATTGCTCTCTCTGTAGCTGCATGAAACAGTTACCTTGCATTCTGTTTGATGAAGAGCTTTGTGTAACTCAAAAGCTTTCTTGCTAGAAATTGGCTCAGAAAGACTGACACTGATTCTGTTTTTGAAATGCTAGTAGGAAAAAATAACTTACTGCCTCAGTTTCACACATGATTTTCCTTTGAGGATAACATTTCCAGTAGGAAAATCATATGTACACTGTAACATGTTGTAAACACACATCTGTTTCACAATATATGCCCACATGGAACCAACTGCCAGTCACGGCTTTCTACTGCATGTATATATGGCAAAATAGACACATGTACTTTTTCATATATTTTGGTATAGACACAGTTTTCCTACGTAGAAGTATAAGGCATTGTCTTGTGGGAAGCAGCTGATCTATAAGGCATCATTGCAATGTTTGCTCTCTTTCCTATTTTGTGTCTCTTAGATGATTATTAATCAATCACAGTTAATATTTAAAATGAATTGTATATATGGCAAAATAGACACATGTACTTTTTCATATATTTTGGTATAGACACAGTTTTCCTACGTAGAAGTATAAGGCATTGTCTTGTGGGAAGCAACTGATCTATAAGGCATCATTGCAATGTTTGCTCTCTTTCCTATTTTGTGTCTTTTAGATGATTATTAATCAATCACAGTTAATATTTAAAATGAATTGTGCCAAGGCTCAAGGCACACCTTGTGCACTGGAATTCCTGAACTCATTTCTAGATATCTTATTGTGTTGTCTGGAGGGTAAACATGCATCTGGGATTCTTTGGGGGTGAAGCATGTAGGCATAGGAAGTTACAGTGGCACACAAACACAAATCTTTATTTTTCATATACCGCCCTTCCTCCAAGGAGCTCACAGTGGTGTACATAGTTCCTTCCGTTTGTCCTCACAACGACCCTGTGAGGTAGGTTAGGCTGAGAAATAGTGACTGGCCCAAGGTCACCCAGGAAGCTTCATGGCTGAGCAGGGATTTGGACCTGGATCTTCCAGGTTCAAGTCCAACACCAGAACCACTTCTCTACTGAAAAATTGCCTCCTTCCAAAGGGGTTTTTCTGCAACAAAATCTTTTGCTACGCGTGCGCGCGTGCGCACGCACGCACGCACACACACACGAGTTAGTTAGGGCTTATCCCCACCCCATTATTCCTCTTTAAGAGCCCAAGGTGAAGAGGTGTGTGGGTTAATTGGGCCTGGGGAAGAAGGTTGGCATCAAACTGGCATCCTGGGCATCGAACTTCCTTCCTTGAGTTTTTTCCCTGTGGCTGGTTTTGTCAGTCTAGCCAAGAAACACATGACACTCTGGTAAAAAGGATTTGTACCTTGCTTGCTTCTCCCCCTACCTTCTTCAAAACGTAATTTCCTCAACCTTGCTTCACTGGGCAAGGAAAGAGGGAGGGCAGCTTGGAGAGTCACTTCTACTTCTGCTTCTCTGGCATAGCCTGCAACAGGGAGGGAGTCTCTGTCCTGCCCACCATGAGAACAGGACTTCCCCAGGGTGCCATTTGCTGAGTGGTAAAAAGGCTCATTGGCAGGTCGTTGCAGCACTTGAATTGATGTGTGAGCTGGATACATTGTCCCAAATCCTTTTGAAGTGCAACCCTCCAGGGGCAAGGATGAAGAAATCAGGGGCTCAGGTTTGATGTGCCCGACAATCAGGATAATAAAAGGAAGGTGTTAAAACTACAGCCTTCTCCCAAGCTCCCCCTGTTGTTTTTCCTCTAAGGACTGTTTTGGCCTTTAGATTCTCCAGTTCTCCTAGTTAAACTCCCTCATTTCAAGTCTTCTCCTGGACTAGAACATCTTCATTTGTGAGACGGAAATAAGGGATAATTATACAGAAATAATAAGAGATCATGTTTCATTTGGGGGATATTTGAGGGAAACACCCATTATGTTAAAATAGCCTTACTGTTCTTATTTTCCACTTTTCATGACTTTTATATCAAGTGAGCAGTGCACAGAGGTACAATTCATTACAGTCCCTTTCAAAGATTCCTTAAAGAGGTGACATATTTAGTTTGGAGTTCTTAGAGGTTTTTTTTTTAATTGAAGCCTCATGCCCCAATCCTGTCCCCTGCCACACTATAGCATGCAATCATGCCAATGGAGGCTGTACTGCATGCTATGGGGGTGGGGTGATTGGACAACTAGCAGGAGGAAAATATTTATTTTAAAATATCAGTAAAATATTTTGTCCCCTTCCCCCGGTGTAAGCGCCAGAGGCCCCAATGGGCCTCCTCGGATACATGCCAGCTCTTTAGCCGTGTAAGACTGGCCTGGCCTGGGAAGGGGCTTGGGATATTGGTGCAGTCCAGTGCCGATATCCCCATAGCCTCCCAGGCCAGGTTGGCCAATGGCCCCCTCCCCCGCCACCCCAGCTCGCCCTCCCCACGTCCTCCCACCGACTGGCCTAGGACTTACCTGGGTTGGCAGGTACAGGTCCTGGGCAACGGCCTTGTAAGCAGTGCTGGCCTCCACGCCGGTGCCGCTTACACTAGATGAGCCGCAAAAGTGCCTTACAGAACTTTTTCAATACCTTAGGCCAGCAGAACACCTGCTCCACCACGGTGGATTGCACTGTAAATCTGTAATTGGAATTCCAAACTTACAATAGCTAGAATAGTGTGTCGTGCTCTATACAATAGCGTGCTCTACTGCTCTAAAGGTACGCTGGATCCTCCCTGGCTGAGGGCATAGAGTTAGCAGCCTTCCCCAGGTGTTAATATGACTAATAATGTCACTGGGTAAATTCAGTTGAAAGAAATGGAATTTCCTTCTGGGTAAATGTGATTGGGAGTGAACTGTAAACTGAAATAAGACAACGTATGTGATTTGTGCACCTATCATTAATCCTTTTCCTTAGAGGTGTGATTCTGCTTTCGTTTGCTTACTGATTTTGATTTGTTGCCTGCAATAAGGAAGAAGAGGGGCTCCTGCCACCTAGGGGACAAAACTGATTAAGGGCTCAGTCCTATCCTTCCCACCACCACCAATGCAGCCATGCCAAAACAGCGTGCACTGTATCCTGTGGGGGGCAGGGGCAGTTGTGGAGGTTTCCTCTGGGTAGGGAAACATTTGCTCTCTTACCTGGGGAAAGCCTCCAAGGCACAACCAGGCCTATGCAGATCTGTGCCAGTGAAATCGCTGGCACAAGTCTGCGTGAGCCCGGGTCAAGGGATCAGGTCCATGAAGGGATTTGGCAGAACAGTGCTGCTGCCGAACCCGCCCCCTTCCCAGACCTGATCCTCCTTTGTCATCTCCCCATTCCGCCCTCCTCCTGCCCCGTCCTGTCTCCCCTGCCATCTTACCTTGATCAGCGGGTCTTCATGTGTCCACCAGGGACGTGCGGTGCAGGCGCGGCAGGTGAAGCACAACTGCCCCATCGTAGTCCACAGAGAATAGCCGCAGCCTAGTCCTGAGATTGCATTTTCTTTCAGTTCTTCCACATGGTTATGTTACGTGTATGCTGTACTTGAACGGTGTTCAAAGTCGTCTCACATAAAAACCCACCCCTGGTTTTCCCCCAAACTTCCTTTATTTCATCACCCTAATTTAGAAAAAAAAGAAGGCCTTTTTCTTGTTCCTATTTAATAAATGAGTCAAAAACTCTTGCTGGTCCACTTTACGTCACCCAGAGATCTACCAGGAGATCATGCTCTACTTTTTGTCTGCCCCTGATGTAGAACATATTATTTTTCTTTGCTCTGTCATGTTGCAGAGAATGAGGCAGTCTGGTGGGAGCCACTATAAAATCACAACACAAATACTTGCATTTTAGTGTGATTCAATCTCTTTCAGCCAAAGCTGTGTAATGCCAATAAGTGAATAGATCTACACACTCCCTAGTTTATATAGAGCCCAACCCATCCTTTGTTTGGATCCAAAGCATAGAGTTAATATGAGGTCCCTAGGGAAGTCAACTCAGAGGAACAAAGATGAGAGGATAAGGGAGTGTCCAATGAAGTAAAGCAATCAGAAACCATCTGTCCCTACTGCCAATTCCACCCAAAGATTCCAAAGTCATGAATAATCATATGTCAAATCCTACCACATCTTGCCACAATTTGGCTCTGTAAAATCAGTACTTAAGGGGAAAAAAGATAGTTAGCTTGGCATTGTGGGAGGTGGTTTTCACATCAATGGTCAGTAACAGAAATAGTCCCAAGAAAGCGTCTTCAGTGTGCATTCTGTGGCTCTGATGCACAAAATCCTGCCCTTCTCACTGCTTTAGAGTTGGGGACAGCTCCACGCACGCAAGGAGACTCAGATTCATTCAGGGCAACCCCTGCTCATGTAGAACACTATGTATAGATAAAGCAATAAACATGTTTATTACTGGAGGCTATTTGTCAGTTGCTTACAGGCTGGGAGCAAGATTCACTAACAACAACATCATAAGAAAAGCCCTGCTGGATCAGGCCAAAGTCTCTTCAGCATCCTGTTTCCCGCAGTGGCCCACCAGCTGGCTCTAGAAAGCCCACAAGAAGGAGAGAAAGACATACTTCTCTCCCGTTGTTGCTCCCCTGCAACTGGTATTTAGAGGCACACACTGCTGCTAAATCTGGAGGTTACACATGTCTCCATGAATTTGTCCAATCCCCTTCTAAAGCCATCTAAGCTAGTGACCATCACCACGTCCTGTGGCACTGAATCCCACAGACTAATGATGCACTGCATGAAGAAGTACTTCCTTTTGTCCATCTTAATCTTCCACCAATCCATTTCATTGGATGACCCCTGATTTTAGCATTGTGAGAGGGGGAGAAAAACATCTCTCTCTACACTCTACACATAATTTTATAGGTCTTAATCATGCCCTCCCTTAATTGCCTTTTTTGCAAGCTGAAAAGCCCCCAACGTTGTCGCCTTTCTTTATAAGGAAGGTGCTCTAGTGCTCTCATAATTTTGTTTGCCCTCTATTTGTAACTCTCCCTGCTGGTCCTGGAGCTGGTAGGAAGAGGGGAAGCTAGGACATGAGAGAGCCAGACTAGACATGCTGGTGGCAAATCAGTGTGTTTAAACCTGGATCTGCTCCAAATCAAGTGGGAAATGGGTGAGGTGGGGTGTTTGATCTAAGGAGCAAAGTCTAAGAGGGCATGTGTGGACCTGGGTCCTCTCTTACAGCATACCTCCCTGCAGCCCCTTGCTCCTAGCACTTTTCTCTCACCCTGTTTCATTTCTTCTGCCAAAGCTTCAGGAAAAACGTGCCTGGGGAGTGGTAAACCAGAGGAGGGAGAAGGGTTCTGAGGTCTTCACCTATGCAGCCATTTTGTTCTTTAAATCCCTCCCTCTGCTTTCTATGTGACTGACACAGCCCAATCCTATCCAACTTTCCAGCGTTGATGCAGCCATGCCAATGGGATGTGCACTGCATCCAGGGGGGGGGGGCAGCTACGGAGGCCTCCTTCAGGTAAGGGAATATTGGTTCCCTTACCTTGGGGATCCATTGAGGCTGTATTGGCACTGGAAAGTTGGATAGGATTGGGCTCTGCAGCAGATATAGGTGTGAGCACATGGACCTGCTGCCATCCTGACCTCAGGGTGAAGTGCTGAGGGGCCTGGATATGGTGCTATACTGTATATACAAGCAATCTGTAATTCTGGAATGGGAGAGAGCTGTGGATGGCAGCCTTCAGGGGTCACAGTGAAAAGACACTTCTCTCCCTCATTGACATCATTTCATTTTGAGGTTATCTTGAGGCAGGCTAGGCACAAAAGGATCCAGTAACCCTGCAGCGTGTTGCCAATACCGCCCCTGCTGCCCAGCCATTGGTGCACACACAGGACATCATATACACGCTGCATACCAGTCCAAGTCTTCAGGTGTCAGGACCCAGCCACATCTGAACTATGAGCAGGCTTTTTCTAGGGAGGAGGAGGAGTTGACCCTTGCAGGCACCAATCAAGATCCTACTATGTCAGTGGCCATGGCCCTTGGAGGACAACCAGAGCTTAACCCTCCTTCCAAGGAGTCTGAGATGCTGAGGAATCCATCACCTCCATCTAGACCCCTGACCTACTAGAGACCCCCCTCCATTTTCCCCAGGACCCCAACAGCAGCAGTAGCACCAGATGAGAGCCAAGATCCAGAACTGGCAGTGAATAGCTCGCCTGTGTGCCCAAGGTCTCACTTCCATTGAAAAAAATGCAGTAGAAGAATATTATGTTAGGACTGCATATTCTGTATCATTCCTGCCATTCCCACTTCCCCCAGATCCATTTCAGACTTTCCCCTGTATTTTTTATCATTAGAGGATTTAAAATCGAAAACAACATTTTAATATTTCAATTGTTAACAACATTTAACAGCTAAGATTTTGGTAAGCTTTGAAAAAAAGTGTTCTTTTTCAGTTCATCTGTTTTTCCATCCTATGCCTCCCTTCTTGTCTTCAGAGAAGATAGGGACTAGAGAAAGGAAATGACAGGTGAAGGCAGAAAGAAAAGGGGGAGTGGAAATGAAGCAATGGCTCTTGGTTTATTTATTTTTTAAAATCCAAGGTAAACTATCTTCTTCATAAGAAGAGCTCTGCTGGAGCAGCCAAAAGGTCCATTCAGTCCAGCATCCTGCCTTCAGGAAGCCCAAAAGCAAAGGTTTTTGCCTTCTCTCCCTACTGGTCTTCAGAGGCTAAAATGCCCCCAAACCAGGATGTTCCACAGCAGTCATGATGAATAACCATTCACTAAAAAGCTATCTTCAACAACACACCTAAGCATAGGCAGCTAAGGGAGGGGTGTGGCCGTGGGCCAAAGGGCACCCACGCCACGGCCCCCTGCCCACCTATCTGCAGTGACCACCGGCAGCGGGCGGCAGCAGCAGCAGCAATATTATGCGACTCTGGTCTGTGCCCCTTCGACTTTGGGGAGGAGTGTCGGCAGCTGGCGGGGTTCCATGCGGTGATTCAGTCCACACCTTGCAGCGGTCCCCTGGTGCCTGTCAGCCGAGCTGAGGGAAAGGTTCACTTGCTGCAGTCTACTCGCTTTCCCTACTTGTTGGTCACATTGCCCCACCTCAGCAGGAGCAGCTTGGTTGGGAGAGCATCGCGTGCTGAGCAATTTGCAGAGTCCCTCCTTATCTCTCATTTACCAAGAGCATGCAAGCAAGGAGCCCGCCATTGCACGCTGCAGCCAAGTCTGGTTCCGTTTGCTCTGCTCCCCAATCCGACTTCTCATCTCCCCACACCCGTCCTGTTTGATGGACCCTCTTCCAAGTCCGGGACTTTGTGATTTTGATGGATGTGAGCGCACTCTCAGGCGAGGGGGTCGTGGGTAACTGAGGTGATTTCTCCTGCCCCTTCTCTCGGAAGCACTTTCAGAGGTTTATTTTGTGAGTGATTTATTTGGCTGACATGGGGGGGGGGTACTTGCCCGCTGCCCTTTAAAGACATACAGTATATAGTCTAGAAGTTGTGGTTGTGGGGACCTTTAACAACCATGAATCGAGCATGTTGAGAGGGGGAAGTTGAGATAGAATCCGTTGGCTTCCTACTTTGACCCGGGTGGGGAGGGTCTTACTTTTTTCTTCTTTCTTTTCAAGGGGGGGGGAGAGCCTGAAGAAGAGCCAGTGTTCTAATTCCTGCTCAATCCCAGCATTCTAATCCCATTCTAAGTTACCCCTGCTATCTGGGCAAAACCTTTTAAATTGGTGGCCTCTTAAATTTAGCAGGGGGAGAGCAACTGTCCCTCTTCACCCCAGCATGGCTGCCTTTTCCATTGGCTGTTGCTGTGTGATGTCTCTTCTGTTTTTTGTTTTAGATTGTGAGCCCTTTAGGGACAGGGAACCATTTGATTTATTTTACTATGTAAACTGCTTTGTGAACTATTGTTAAAAAGCGGTATATAAATATGTTTAATAATAATCACACAATTTTACTCTGAAAAGCTGAGTATGGGAGGGGTGACTTCCCCCTCCTGCCTGTGGTTAAGGCTTAAGTCTGCTTTATACATTCTCTCTTTCTGCTGGTCACCCTTCATGCATCAGTTCTCTCAAACTGCTAATCTTTCCCTTGGATATTAGTGATGCTACTGGTTGGATGTCTCTTAGGTGGGTGAGCAGAGACAGATAGATGCCGGGAGAGGATAATTAGGGTCATCTGTGTGTGTAAAAGTTAGGGCCTTCTCAGACAACATCTTTCTTTCAGAAGTTAAGTTTAGGATTGCCATCTATTTTCCAGAGACAGTTCCTGTGCATTTAATAACTGCATGAGATGCAGAAATTCAGCAGGTGAAGGTTTTTAAGTCCGACTCTAGGATGCGGTGCTCATCTCCGTTTCTAAGGCCGAAGGACCAGCGCTGTCCGAAGACACTTCTGTGGTCATGTGGCCGGCATGACTAATGGAATGCTGTTATCTTCCCACCGCAGCAGTACCTATTTATCTACTTGCAATTTCTTGCTTTCGGACTGCTAGGTTGGCAGGAACTGGGACAGGAGATGGGAGTTCACTTTGTCATGTTTACTTGGAAACAAATCCCATTGTTTTGGATCGAAAACTTTCATGGCCAGCAATAATCTTATGCGATTTGGGATATACAGGTAAAGATGCCATGTTAGGTAAAGCCACACAAACAATTAAAAACAATATCTAACACTGTACGCAGTTCCCACAAGATAGTAGCTGCAGAAAGGAAAAAATCTCATTTAAAATCAAGGCTGCAAATTGTCAAAGTCCAACGTTTCGTTCCTTAATCTCGGAACATTTTCTAGGAACAATCCCAAGGATTGGTAGCTCTACCAAACTCTACCCAAGGATTGGAAGCTCTACCAAATGAGATTTTTTCCTGTCCGCAGCTACTATCTTGTGGGAACTGCGTACAGTGTTAGATATTGTTTTTAATCGTTTGTGTGGCTTTACCTAACATGGCATCTTTACCTGTATATCCCAAATCGCATAAAATCCCATTGTGTTCAGTGGGGTTATTTAGCATGTAGGATTGTAACCACTTATATTTTTATTTGTATTAATTTAGATTTGCCTTTGCATAATCTCCCTGTTCTCCTTGCCAGGTAGCCGAGAGACTGCATTCACCTATGCCATCAGTGCTGCAGGAGTGGTGAATGCCATCAGCCGTGCCTGCCGCGAAGGGGAGCTCTCCACCTGTGGCTGTAGCCGGGCAGCCCGACCTAAGGATCTGCCCCGAGACTGGCTATGGGGCGGATGTGGGGACAATGTGGAATTTGGCTATCGGTTTGCCAAGGAGTTTGTGGATGCTAGGGAGAGGGAGAGGAACTACGCAAAAGGATCAGAGGAGCAGGCCCGCACACTCATGAACCTACAGAACAACGAAGCAGGTCGCAGGGTAAGGTATTTTCATTCATTTTTTTATTTAAGAAAATGTATATGCCGCCTTTCGAATCATTAGAAAGGTTGCCTGCAAACAAGATTAACACAACAAATAAATCAAATAGCAAATAAATCAAATAATCAAATAAATCAAATAAATCAAACATTTAAACAAAATAAAAGGTAAAGTGCAGCCCCACAAAAAACCTGTTCACAGACTGAAGAGTCAGTAAATAAGAACTCAAAATTGCTAATTAAAGGCTTGCTGAAAAAGCCAGGTAGATCTCAATTGATGAGCTATTGAGATAATCTAGATGATCATCAATAGACGATCTCCAACTGTGAGCAGTTTGAGCATAAAGTCCATCTCCCAGGGTTGAGAATTTGACATCAGTGAAAGATGGTTTTTTATGGTTTTCCGTTCCTTGTGGTAGAGGCAAGTTTGGATTGTAACCAGTGTGCTGTTTTCTGAAGCATGAGGCCAGTTAAGAGCAACAATTTTTTTGAACTTTATAAATAAAACTAGGAAAAAGTACAGTACCCTGTTTAAGCACTCCAAACCCCATTTATTTCAGTGGGATTAAAGCACACCTGACTTTCTTTGGATTGTGCCTATTAACCTTTTCTAGTTGTCATGAGAACACTCCCAGCTGTCATGGCTGTGTGAGCCTGGAAACTTTAATAGGGATGCTCTCCTTTTGTGACAGAGCTTCTGTGCCTTTACAGCAGTATGGTAGGCAGAAATTCAGCAGGTGAGGCTTTCCTTGACATGGAGATTGTATGGTATCACCTGTTGAATGTCTGTTTGACATGCAGCTGTTAATACATAAATACCATAGTTGGGTCAGGAGAACTGCACATTTTATTAAGTCTTAAGACTGGGGAGTGTAAAACATGAATCAGTCCCAGAGCACTGAGGGTTGAATGAGGGGTGTGTATGTCCCCTTCCATGTTTGTTCAGTGGGTTACACATTTGCTTTGAAGTCAGAGTAAGGGCAAGAGAAAATGGGAAGGGGGAAAACATGTAATCCCTTTCTATTTTTTCATGCAATAATTACACAGTTGTTGCTCAGATGCTATGGTTTCCAGACATCTCCCCCCCCCCCCCCCAAAGGAAGCATTTCTGTTGCAGGGTAAAAACATTTTACCAGCACACAATTATTTTGTTACTGAGAGTGGCTAGTTTATTTAGTAAATGTTTAATCCTGTTTTCAAAGCAGGATTCGCAAGGTGTTGACTTCCCCCTCCCTTCACTAGGACATTCATTGTAATAGCGAAATGTCATGTGACTGACAAGATACGTTTGCCTTATCCTGAGACCAAGGGTGGCCTGACCATGAGGCCACCTGAAGTGTTCACGTAGAGTGGCACCGTTGGGCATCCTTTAAAGGGGCAACTAATGGATGAGGCCCCCAGCCTGCCTGTCCATCACCCTTTCCAACCCACCTCTCCACTGGGCGCTCTGATCCATTTCCAACTTGCTTGGCTCCCATCAAATCTGAAGAGGATTGCAGCAGCGGTAGCCTCCTTCTCCTTCCAGTGCTGCTGGAGGAAGAAGTGGGGGGCAGGGGCAGGGGCAGGGGAAACTGCTGCAGCTCCAAATCATGTCTCCCCACCTACTTGGTGCTTATGAACCACTTAGTAGGCAGGGAAAGGCGATTTGGAGCCTGCCTGCCCTTTCCCTGCACTTAGAAAGATCACTGCATGCAACCTCCATGGTCCACCCCTCTTCTGTTTATGATGCGCACAAGCCGGCATCCTCTGTGCCTGTTCATTTCAAACAGAAAAGGTGCAGATCAAGGAGGCTGCATGCAGCAACCTTCGTAAGTAAAGGGAAGGGGGGATGGATGCGCACCTGCTTGTTTGTCCACCTGCCTTCCATAGGAGGGGTGTGCACATGCGCGTGTGAGCAGAGGCGGTGGTGGTGGATTCAGGTGGTACGGAAGCACGTGTTGCCCCTGCCTGAGAGAGACCATTGCTTTGCCTATGCCACTGGCAGGAACTCTCTAATATCTCAAGTTAGAGCCAATTATTATGAGTCCTCCAAACTGGAGATACAACTCTGTGTGTGTGTGTGTGTGTGTGTGTAGGTGTGTGTGGGGGGGGGCTGGACAGCCCCTCTGTCCCTGCATTACTGCTAATGGGCAAGGGATGTGTTTGCTGGGGTAATGTGTGATCCTACTCTTAGAAAGGAGTCTTTCTTGTTCCTGAGGTCCTTTCAACTGTAGATACTATGGATTGAACATGGGGCCTTCTGTGGTGGTCCTTCTAGCTACTCTTGGCATGGTATGGCTAACACTGGGAGGAGTCAGGGCAGGGTTTATGAATTTCATTGAGGCTCCCCCTGCCCACAATTTAAGCTCCCCCCATAATTTGTGTGCTGACTGGATCTCAGTCATTCCATCCCCCCTTTAATTATTTTTCAGTAATACCAAACTTGAAAGATAATCAGATCTTTATTATGAGCTATGTTCTCATGTCAAGTTTAGAAGAAGAAAACTAAGGGGGATGGGACAGGATCAAGATTTATAAGAAGTATGCAAGCTGTGGAGAGAGAAGTTTTTCTTTTCCTTATAATACTGGAACTTTGGGTGCTTCATTGACATTTTTTGTTTATCTGTTTGTCATTGGTAACTATACAAGTTGGTCCCACAACAAAATGCTGCAATTGTGGAAGGAAAGGCCAGGGAGAGAGGTGCGTT
This sequence comes from Plestiodon gilberti rubricaudatus, assembly GCA_026170595.1. Lineage (NCBI taxonomy): Eukaryota > Metazoa > Chordata > Lepidosauria > Squamata > Scincidae > Plestiodon > Plestiodon gilberti. The sequence continues at coordinate 118,386,410 of JANXHW010000005.1, forward strand.
CGTGTGTGACCTTATCCCTTGGATTCAGGTCAATCTGTCTCTGTCTTTCTCTTTCCCCCCACCCCACCCTGACCTCAGTTTTCCTGTGTCTTTTTCTATTGACATTCCATTATAATTGTTTTCGTCAGCTGCCCTCAACTATAAAATTATTCTGATAGTCACACAGCATGACCAACTTCTGCCTTCTTTAGATTCTCTTTTTTCCTTTCTCTAGGGCAGGAATGAGAGCTATCCACAGAAAGCAATAGATAAATTGGGGGTGTTAGACTTGTAACTGCAGTTGGACATCAACAACATATCTCCCCCCTCAATAAAAATAGCAGGTCAGATGGACGTTTCTACTCTTCAGACCATGAGATGAATTTTTCAATTTCTGAACTCTATATACCATGAACATTCTGGAAGATCACACAGTTCCTGGAAGCTAAAAGCATCGTTTTGGATATTTTTTAGAAAATATTTTTCTTTCAAACTTATCTACTTCTGTGTACTTAGGGAGCCTCCCAAGTATTTACAGTAGTCTTATTTTTGTACGACCTTATTCTGGGGTGTCCCTGTTTCACATACACAGGCACTTGACCACCCAAGTTCAGTATATACGGTGATAGAACTTCCATGTTCAGTGGCAGTATGTATGCCTCTGAAAACCAGTTGCTGGGGGGCAGGCAAACAACATGGGAGGTCTATTGCCTTCTGTTTCTAGTCCTGCTTGTGGACTTCTGGTTGGGCACTGCAGGAAGCAGAATGCTAGACTAGATGGACCTTTTGCCTGATTCAGCTGGGCTCTTCCTGTGTCACTAATGTTGTGTTGTTGAATACAAAGAGAAACAGCCAATTCATATAAGTGGAGAAGAGGCAAAAAGGGAAGTGTCAATGGACATTGTAAACAGTACTTACGAGAGGTTCCTGAGATGTAAACCATTAGAGTCGAAAGGCAGTTCATTCAAATTGCACTTATCCACGCCCTCTACACTAGAAGAAAATTCAGGTTCTGCTTCCCTGTCTACACACCAGTGAATTTGCCCCTGAAGTTCCTTCTGCTTTTGTGACTAGTAACTGGCACCCTTGATTCCAAAGAAGCAGAGTCCACACAAAGGCTCCCCCCCTTCCTTGGTATCTCTGCATCTAGAATGACAGACAGGGTATTTTTGTTCCACATTTTGTTTCTCAGAAACAGCAGTAAGGGGGTGGGAACAGAAGGATGTTTGCTTCAGTTTTAGACATGGTCCCTTGACCCCATCACTGCTCCACTGCACTCTAGAATTTTCTAGGGCTCTGACATTTAGCTTTATGGTCCCTGTTTGTTTGTCTTTGACGGTTATCTCAGCATGTCCTTTCCTTCCATCTGTCTCTTTCTCCACTTGGTCTCCATTTCCCCCTTATTTCCCACCACCCTGTCCTTTATCTGTCCTCCGCCTCTCAAGCTTTGGCAGCCCTGCCACGTTGTTTACCCATCCAGCATGGAGCAGACCTCAATCATCAGTCACTTCATCCACTGCCATGTGAGACTGAGAGGAGACCTGGCTAATTTAACCGGGTAGGAATTCTCCATTCACTCCCTTTACACCCAACTTCTTATGAGGAAGGAATCTAAGAGACATTTGAAATGGAGAGCAGGACAGATTTTAAACAATCCCAGGAGCAAATGCCAAATGTCCAAGCAATCTGCTGCTCATTTGAGTGCCTGCCTAAGCGGTATGTTCTCAAAATATGTAGAGCAGCTTTGGTGACAGAGAATCATGCTGAAACACAGGAAGTCTCTGAGAACCACCACCCTGGCAAGCATGCACTTCACCCCTCCCTCCAGTAACCCCCCTTTTTGTGCACAGTTTTTGCATGCATGTGCTGCTGCTGTCACCGCCTCCTCCTTGCCTGCCCAGTTCTTTAAAGAAGCAGCCAGGTGGCAAGGAGAGGGGAGGGGACTCAGCGCAGTAATCTTGGAGTGCTCCGCTGCCACTTCTGCTGCCTCCTCACCTTACGTCTGTTGCCTTCCACATGTTCCCATCCAGCCACATTCAAGCCAACAGGCTGGGTGTGGAGTGTGCTGGAAGTAGAATTCTCTTCTGCTCTGAGCGTGCTCTGCCCAGCTGGTTTGTCTGAACTGGGACGGCTGAGACCAAGCAGGAGGTGGCAGCAGTAAAGACGAGGAGGTGGCAGGGCAATCTGGCTCCATCTAGCTGGGTAGGCAAAAAGGTGGCAGAGTGATCAGAACGGGATTGCTATGGCACTGTGCTGCATTTTCTTTCCAGCACCACTGCTGCGGCTGGAGGGAGAGGTGAGTTATCTCTGCCCTGATCCTCCTCTAGCCTGCTCTCAGCAAGTGAGAAGAGGATTGAAGCACCGGCTGGGTGAGTGGCAAGCCGGAGGGGGAGGGCAGGCAGACCAGACACAGTGGGGTGGAACACCCCTTGTCCATATGCCATCGTCTCCAGTCTGCTGTGCAAAGCAGCTGCTTCAGTCAGCCTCATGGGTGGGCTGGCCCTGGCTTGCCAAGTTATTCCTGCAGGTCTGTCTTTCAGGTCCAGGCATCCTAGCTTCCTCCAGAGTCTCTTACTTCTCACTTTGACCCCATAGCTCAGTCAATAGCCCTTCCTCAAATGTCCTACTTGTGGTTAGTCTCATCTCAACAAAGAAGACAAAGGGGAAGCCATTTGGTTGCTAATGCACTGATACCCCCTTCTAATGTATGTGTATAGACACCTAAACATATTCTCAGAAATAAGTCCCATCGATTTCAGTTGGACGTGTCCAAATAATGAATTTAGCATCATGGTATACTGGAACAGAAACTGAGTGTTATCAGGTTTACTGCTTCCCTTACCTCTACATGATTCCTCTTAACTATCTACTACTATATTATCTATGCTGGGCAGATGTTTTGAACATTTCTCCTTCAGGTCCAGTAGACTAAATGCAGATGCTGATGCCATTAGTCAAGAGAGCTCCCTCCCCCTTTTTATTTTTTAAAAATAAAACCCAGCCAAATCCCAAACCCATCTAGATTTGGAAGGAACAAAATGCTTTATAAAACAGTTTGGTAGTTGCAGTAAAAACACAGAAGTAGCATGGAATTTGACACATCATAACAAAACACAATCATATGCTAAAATGAATCTTAAGTTCGGGACAGTATATGCTGAGAGCTGTGAAATTATAGCTCATGGCAGAAACACCAAAGAGTTGGGTGCGTGTTGCACCTTCCCCCACTCCCAGTGGATATCTTAGCTGGTCCACCACCATTACTTTGTATTGAACTTTATAAGCTTTCTTGTTGGCTGTTTTGAATGTGATCTCATGGAAAACCGGGATGAAATCTATTAAATGCATTTATGAAATAAATAAAATAAGTAAGCTCTTGGAGGAAAACTGAATTCAGTTTGAATCCCGTTAACTTGTTTAAAATTATAATTGGCTCCAATTAGCTGGGATAGTGATTAGAGTCCTTTTGCTTAAAAAAAATCAGACCCCCCCCCCCCTTGATATGTGCCTGGGACAGAGCCTGATTAAAAGAAAATCTGACACTATCAGGCTTGGTTTGGCTTCTATATTCCATATAAGTGGAATGCAGAATCAGGGCCTCTCTTTCACATGCTCCAGTGAAAGCAACTGTAAAATTCATAAAATCTGTTATGCTGGATTTGAGACTGAGACTCAGCCAAAAAAAAAAAAAAACCCTTATTCTGAGTACAGTGGCATCTGTAGTTCATTTTCACAATCTCAATTTGAGCATATAGTCAGACCTCGCTATCCGTGGTGTAACAAATTCACGGGTCCAGAATCCGTGGATGGAAAGGGTCCACTGTATATCATAATTGTTGGCACTGCAAGGGAATCTTATGCTAATCTTAGGCATGTGATGTGATCCTGCAGTGCCTTAAATGAATACAGCTTTGGCATGATATAGTAACTGGAATAAATCTCACCTGATCATCTTTGTTGCAATTTTCTTTAAAGAACTTGGTTATAGTAGGACACTTACCTGCTCACTGTGTGCCTGTCTACACATCGTGTTCTTAGGGTACATGGAGCCAGCTTTGGGGACAGGATCATACTGAAACACTGGAAGGCTCTGGGGTCCCCCTTGTAGAATAATGGCTTAATGATATGCTGGGCTTTAACACAAAAGGGAAGAAAAAGCCTTTACTATACGAGGCACTCCAGAGACTTTTGCATCCATATGGCAAGACTTTATATTTGTTCAAACAGTAAGGCCTATATTAGTCTCTTTTGTGCATGATACCGCTTTACACCACTTGCCTCTTTTCCTGTTTGCCCTGCATCTTTTTCCTTTCCCTTTTTAGCTCTTCTTTTTTTTTTAAATCTGAGTTTTGTTATATGTCTGTCAACCTAGTGCTGAAGGGTGCTACTGTTATGGGTTAGGTTGAGGTTTGATGGGATTATTGGTTTCATTTGCTTATATCAAAAGTGGCTCCTTCTCTTCTTCCTGTTGTTTGTTATTGCAATTATGAAAATCAATTAAGAGCTGGATTTTTCTTTCTGTCTCAAATTGAAGAGAGGAGGTGCAGGGTTCAAGCTGTCCTAGGAATCACATTCTTTGCCTGTGCCATGGAAACCCTTCTGGCTAAGTTCCTTTACAGAAGGGCTGATTGTGGTTACATGAAATTGAGGGGGGCCAGCACAGTGCATGCATTTAAACTAAAGGCACTCTGTCTTATTTATTAATTAAAATAATTGTGCCTTGCTTTTCTTTACCAATAAAATCCACAGTGCGTTAATAATGCTTAGATAAAAACAATACGAAAACAACACAGTCAAACGAAAATCAAAATAACAACAAAAACCATGGCATGACAACAAGGAGAATCAGCCATCAGAAGCCCTCTGAAAAAGCCATACCTTGAAACAGGCTTACCAGATCGTCGCTGGGACAGGAGCGGTCTACCCTTAAGGGGGCAGGGCGTGGGCCCCCCCACGCCCCGCCCCCTTAAGGGTAGACCGCTCCCGTCCCAGCGACGATCTGGTAAGCGTGCCTTGAAAGGAGAATAGCAGTGGAACTGAGTAGGGGTTCCCCGTGGAGGTTGTGCTGAAGTAAAATTGCCACAGTTGGAAAAGCCCTATTTCTGGTACACTCTCAACAAGCTCACATGGGGGGGGGGGCACAGAACAGGACCTCTGGAAGACAAATACAGAAGGAGGTGGTCTTTGATGAAGTACCTCACCCTAGCCCGTTTAAGGCTTTAAAGGTGAGAACCAGCACCTTGAATTGGGCCTGGAATGCAAATACTGTAACTACTTCTGCATCCTCTCTGGCACTGAAAAGGGGTCTCATGGCAAAGCCCTGTTGAGCTCTTATTCAAATGACACTGAATATAGACTGTGAAGTAGGATGGCCATCCAGCCAAATGCAGAGGGGAATACCCCCTACTAACCTGGTGAAGAGGCACCAATGCTACTTCTCATATACTTAGCAAGGGGAGAACAATTTACCCTATTCATCCCAGCATAGCACCTTTTCCTGGTGCCTGTTTGCTGGTGTCTCTCTCTAGATATTGAGTTCTTTTGTGACTGAAAACCATCTTTTCATTACTATGTAAGCCGCCTTGAATTTTTTTTTTTTTGATGAAAAGCGCTACATAAATATTCTTAATAATAATGCAGTTAAAGATTCCTGGCTCTTGTGCAGCTTTTAGATTTAACTCAAGAGAGGAGAAATACCAAACTGCTGTAGAATAGTTTACTGTAAAAAGAAAATAAGTTCCTGTGCTTTTAAAACCAGGGAGGCTTTGTTTCAGGCCAATCATTTCTTTATGGAGAGAACACGTACCAGACTTATAAAGCTAGAGTGCTCTCTGCTGCTTTACAACCTTTTGGAAGTTTCCCTTTCCACCCACTCATGCTGGATCAGGCCCCAAGTACTTTATTTGCATCACCTGGAATTGTAAATTGCTTTAAAGACTAGTTTCATTATCTCAGTTCTGTTCATGACAGACTTAACCCAAATGTCCCACCACAGTTAAATGGAGCAGATCATAACTTTGCCAGAGGGAGATTGGTTCAGGATGTCTGTGGCTTCAGCCAAGTCGGTTCTCTTCTTTCTTGAGCTGGACTTAGAAAGATGCCATGGCATTTGCTCACATTTGGGTTGAGGTCAGTTTTTTTATTATTTATTTAAACCAAGCATAAGGACTCAAAATTGAAACAAAGATGTCTTCAAGATGCATGCCTACCATTAGTCTAAGCATTTGGCTTTCAATGTCATGAATCTCTCGCATCTCATTTAAGCGTCATATAACACCGGGCAGAAAAGTTGGGTTGTGTAATGTGGTTGTATTAAAATAGCGTAACGTAGAGTCTAATCCTGTGGTTCATGCACTACATTCCTTGGTAGTGCTGCAGCAGGCATTAGCCTTTGCCAGTAACTTAATACAAATGTTTCTGCAGATATATGTCTGCTATAGTTTACCTTTCTTTAATAATGGAACTCAAGGCAGTGGACACTGGAAACCCAGCCTTTCCATGCCTGTGCTTTCCCCTCCAAAACAGCTTTTCTTTAGCTGGGTTTGTTTGTTTGTTTCTACCCAATAGGATTCTTACAATTTCAAAACTCCTCTAGGAGAGGAATAGTTGGGGAAAGGTGGTTTCAAGGGATAAAATATAGGTGAGAGAAGGGCACCCCATCCTAACTACCCCTCCTATACTTCAAGTTTTCTCTCATCCAGGCATTGACCAGACCCTTAGCTTCAGCCTCGTGTGCCTTAAATTAGTTCCCTACCTGGATTTGCTCTCCTTTAATCATGTGTGGCACATTACCAACCTGGAAGGAGGAGATACCAAGACCCTTCACATTTCCAAACATTTCCCTACCTGATCGCCCAGAAACAATTTTTCCATGCCATAGACAAGTGGCCATTTACAGGCTTGATATGCATGTTGTGTATCACAGTTATGCATGGAAATGTGAGGAGTGTAAGGAAACCTTTCTGGTTTGATCTGTGTGTTTTTTCATGGGTTTTGCATTGTTTCTTTGCTTGTTTTTTGGAAGGGCATTGTATGTACAGTAGACCCTCAAAGCTATCCTATGCCTTTGGTTGCAGCAACCCTAGGTTTAAACTAACTACATGGAACTGCAGCCAGTGCATACTGGGGAGGGGTGGTTTAACCTTTCCCTTGTGTCATTTCTGCAATGGGAACCATCCTAAGAACTGCTACTAGTCACAGAAGGGAAAATAAGTTCCTGTGCTTTTAAAACCAGGGAGGCTCTGTTTCAGGCCAATCATTTGTAGACATGTAGGTGTATTGTATCCGACTTTTCCTCCCTCTGCAGCTAATAGCTTCAGGGAAGCAATTTTCATTGGAGAAACGTTCACGCCTTAGATTTTTTTTAGGTGTACATTAAAAAAAAAAAACCAACCCTTAGGCATGCACCTAAAACATAATGTATGAAAAGGATTCGGTAAGGAAATGATTCAGTAAGGAAATAACTCATGGTTTACATTGAAGTCCACATTTTCAACAACAAGCTCCAGTTTGTGATAATGAATTTGCAACACGTGTTTTCAAATACAGTGTGACATACTTTGAATTCTGAAACTACTCTTTGGAGCTGCTTGCATGGCACTCTGTAGCCATTGTTAATAAATAAATCAATAAATCAAGGACTATTATTTATGACCAGACTTGTAAGGTAGACAAAAATAGGAGTAGATGAGTGAGCGACCACAAGGTGGCATACAAGATGCAAGGAGTTGCTGCATCTCATATTGATGTGCTTCTTAATTACAACTAGTATACTCCTTCTTTCACAAGGCCAAACTAGACATGAAGATGGTACAGCCCAACTCGGATCATGCCAAATCCTTATAAAGGGGGGTGGTAGTGACTAATCTAAAGTTCAGATGAGGTGGGTGAGGGAGGGGACACTGGACCCCTTTCCATGCCTTTGCTTTCCCCTCCCAAACAGCTTCTCTTCAGCTGGGTTTGTTTGTTTGTTTCTACCCAATAGGATTCTTACCATTTCAAAACTCCTCTAGGAGAGGAATAGTTGGGGAAAGGTGGTTTCAAGGGATAAAATATGGGTGGGAGAAGGGTCCAGCATCCCATCCTAACTACCCCTCCTACCTATACTTCAAATTCCCACATCCCATTCCCTATTGGGAGGGGCAGGGTTTATAGGGATTCAACAGTGATTTACAGCGCAGTCCTACCAGCTCCTCCAGTGGTGCAGCAGTGGTGTAGGGCAGAAGGGAGGCTTTGGAAGGGAAAGGGGATTTAAATCCTCTTTACATCCCCCTTTAAAGGGGATTTAAATCCCCCTTCCCTCCCAAAACCTCCTGTTCTCCCTCTACCACTGCTGCACCACTGGAGGAGCTGGGTAGGATTGCGCTGTTGTTTTGACAGGGAGGGACAGGGTTTTGTACCCCTTACCGGTGCAACTATATTGCAGGATTACTTCAGATAAGATATTTTCTATGTGGTACAAAAGTCTGGAACTCCTTCCCTGGGAGTTTTGCTCCTTTGCTGTAGGCATTCCAGTAACAGGTGAGGACCATGCTACTTCAGAGGGCATTTAGAGCTCCCTGAGTATGGAGGAAGTTTTTCTCCCTTGGTCATTGGTCTGTTTTTTCTTCTTTGCTGGTGGTTTTTGCTTTGTTGTTTGGTTTATTTGCTGCTGATTTGATTTTTCTAGTTTGCTTTTTAGAATTGTTGTATTTCTTTTTACTATTGCTAGCCACCTTGAAGGACCTTTGATGAACAAGGTGGAATATAAATATTTTAATAAAAGAATTATCTCACTAATTGCCGAGAGAGAGAGAGAGAGAGAGAGAGAGAGAGAGAGAGAGAGGTGCATGCAGAATGTCCCAGTTTAGTTCCTGTTGTCTCCAGATAAGCCTGGGTAAGACCCCTGGAGCCTGACATTCTGGAGAGCTGCTGCTGGTCAGTGTAGACTTGGCATAAAGCAACTTCATGTATTCATATCAGCCTTACATACTTCACAGGAATGAAATGAGAGAAGTTGCTCTAACCTCTGAGATAATTCAGGAGTAAAACCTGCTGGGTAGCAGCAAATGGACATTGCAGAAAAGGGGTTGAGTTTGTTATGTTATGCTGGAATTTGCCTGATCCCACTCCCTCTTTTTTTCCCCCCTCCATAGGCTGTGTACAAGCTGGCTGACGTGGCTTGCAAGTGCCATGGTGTCTCCGGTTCCTGCAGCCTCAAGACTTGCTGGCTGCAACTGGCTGACTTCCGCAAGGTGGGTGACCTTCTGAAAGAGAAGTACGACAGCGCTGCCGCCATGAGGATTAGCCGCAAGGGCAAGCTGGAGCTGGTGAACAACCGCTTCAATTCACCTACTCCAGAGGACCTGGTCTACGTTGACCCCAGCCCTGACTACTGCCTGCGCAATGAGACCACAGGCTCGCTGGGCACTCAGGGCCGGCTTTGTAACAAGACCTCGGAGGGCATGGATGGCTGTGAGCTGATGTGCTGCGGCCGGGGCTACGACCAGTTCAAGAGCGTGCAGGTGGAACGCTGCCACTGCAAGTTTCACTGGTGCTGTTACGTCAAGTGTAAAAAGTGCACAGAGATTGTCGATCAATATGTCTGTAAATGAAAGGCCTGCCAGAGCTACAAATCTATATTATATAAATCTATATAAATATATTTTATATATTTGTATAAATAAATAGATGGTGATGATAATTAAAGAAGCTTATTTAAGAGACACTTTTGGAAAGGTTCTAAAATGTTTCCATTTGAATGGCTGGCTGGTTGGCTGCTCCTTTTTTATTATTATTTAATTGGGGAGCAAAAAGAGAGATTTGTGTGGGCTGATTCCCCCCCCCCTCCCCACCCTTGACACGGTGCAGCCAGGATGAAAGGGAACCTCGAGGGTCATTGGTGAAAAGAATGTATCTCTAGCTCCTTTATCGCACAAGGATGCATTCCCTCTGCTGCATTATGGTTGAAATTCAAATGGACACGTGTGCTTTTTGGACATAGCCAGGAGGGTGCCTTAGATGCTCAGGTTAATTTCCAAAAGGACTCCCGAGTCATTTTCTGCTTCTTGGAAAAAAAACAACCAACACATGTGCACACACTTTCGGATACCAAAGAAGAAGGCAAATCTCCCATGTTCAATCCTGATGAATGAATGAAAGGAGCCGGTTCATGCACTGTGTGGTTGAAGCTTGGAGATAAGAGAAACTGTTGCACGATGACAGGTGGTGCCCCTGCCTCAAATGGGGGATGGAAATTATTGTCTTTCACATAAAAAGTGCTGCTTTGCCCTTATCTCCTGACAGAAACCCAGCATTGGGCTCTTCTGTGTTTTGTGAAACATGGAGAAGGGAGGGAGAACCTACCAAAGCTCTGGAAAGGCCACAGTGTCAAGATAGAATTCTTTTCTTTTGCATTTTGTTCCGTTTTATTCTTTTGGAAAAAAGAACTGGCTGCCCGTTTCTTGGGCATGTTGGATTGGTATGGGAAACATGTCTGCATCTGAGAGAACCACACAGGACTCGCCCAACGCTACACCTCAGTCGCTACGTGGACTTGGACAGTTCCATTTCAAGCTCTTTTTCATTCTCCTTGACACTGCCCGAGATGTACAGTTTCTTTTTAACATTAAATATCCATGGTTTCGCCCTCTCTCTCTCGTTTTTTGTGAGTGCATTTGTTTTGGGTTGCTGCTAATGTATTTCACAGCTCAGGGACTCCTGTGCCAAGTTGGACGCCTTACTGGTTTAAAATTACTGCAGTCGGATCCTGATTCTCGTGTTTCTTTTTGACATGGTAAAATGACGAAGAGAGGATTGTCAGTGTTGCATGAAGACGTTTTGATGATTTATATGCTTCCTAGCATGATAGCTGGCTTTCACCAAGCTAAAAGTGTATTTGTAATTGTGAAGGAAATTGCACAAAATTGATGGTTTAAAGTCGCCTTGTGAGGACATACTTAGCATTTGTATAGTGCTTTCTGCACGTGCAAAGAGCTTCAACTGAGTTCCCTTAATGTATCACCCCATACGGTAAGTTAGTATTATTATTTCCATATTACAGCTGAGACTGAGAGTGAGTGGCTTGCCTAAGGCCACCTAGTGAGTTTGTGGCAGAGATGAGATGTTAACCAGCCTTGGGAACTGCTGGGAGGGGCTAGAGGAGCTTCCTGTACTTGCTGTTCTGTAAACAAAGCTGGGGTTGCTCCCAGCATGCTCTGCATGCATTTCCTCTTTTGTTTAAGAGACTGCTCAGAGGAAGGAGCAAAATTGCAGAGTTCTGCACAGTGATCTCACCCCTTCTTCCGCATGGGCTCTTTAACCAAAAGAGGAAATGCAGAGCATACTGGGAGCAATCCTAGCTATGAGAGACTTGGGAAATACGGGTAAGGATGCCATGTAAAGAAAAAGTCCAGCCAGAATAAAAACAATATTCAATCCTACTTGCGTTTTCCAAATATTTAGAATTTGCAAGGCAGGCAAGAATTCATTTAAAATCCAAAGCTAAGTATGTAAAGCTAAAATCCAAAGCTAAGTATTTTAAATGAATTCTTGCCTGCCTTGCAAATTCTAAATATTTGGAAAATGCAAGCAGGATTGAATATTGTTTTTATTCTGGCTGGACGTTTTCTTTGCATGGCATCCTTACCCGTATTTCCCAAGTCTCTCAAAGTAATTGCTGGCCATGAAAGCTTTCAATCTAGAATCCTAGCTATGTTTACAGAGTAGGCAGCGAGAGAAGCTCGACGTTTACAAGGGTTCTGTTCCAGATATATAACAGACCAGAAATCCTCAGAGAAGGTTCTGTATGGAATATCACCCTATCTTCTTCTTAGGTCCAAAAACTGACATGAAAACTGGATAAAAGAGAGGCCAACCATTTTTTTTTATTAATGCAGGACTAGGAAGTGTATGTGTTTTGGATGGAAAAGATGTTTCCATACTATGCAGGGATCATTTTGTAGTCAAGTAGTCATCAGAAGACTAAGCCAAAACCTGGAAATATTTACTGACAGAATTCCTTTTATTTATAACACTTTTTTTTACCTAATAACCTCCATATGAACAAAAAAAACTGCCAATAAATAAAGATGAGCAAGTGTCCAGTAATATACAATCTGGGATTTTACAAGTTCTGTTTGTAGCCAAATGCTTTCAATCATTTCTTACTATTTTTGCTACCAAAGATGTAAGTAATATTTCTCATAGGTAAGATATTTTGAAGGGTCTCTAGTCTAGAATACACAAGTGGGAGAAAACTCTTATAATAAATTAACAGCACAATCCTAGGCAGATCTACTCAGAAGTAAATCCCATTGTGTTGGGACTTACACCTAGGAAAGTATGGCTAGGACTGCAGCCTAACTTGCTTTAAAAATACTGTATGGTTTTTTTGTTTTAAGTTTTTTAAATCATTAATCCATACATTTGTTGGCATTCCAAAGAGCAATTTCTTGGAATACACCAAGTGATCTAGATTTATGTTCTTTTTATATAAAATCCAAAGCCAACTGTACAGTAATTCAAAGAAATGAAAACTGTTTTCCACTCATGGAAAAACTGAGAGGATAATGACCTGATCCAGCTCCCTTAAACTCACCAAGAATTGGAATTATCCCAAATCCCATGAAATCTGTATGCTACACATGCTTGGAATACAATGTATTTTTTTTCTTAAATAGAAAAGTTCACTCTTCGACTCCATCAAAGATATTTTTCCATTCATATCCCCCATTTTGAACCTTGACTTCTGAATCCAGTCTCCTCACAGTTGTTAGCTCTACAGAGCTCTCTAGCAAGGCTCTTAATACAAGCCTGCAGCAGTATTTCTCTGGCTCCTGTCATTGAGAGAGAGAGAGAGAGTGCTAAAATAGGAAGTAATTGTCAAAAAGCAGCTGCTGGGGAGCAAAGTGGAATCCAGCCCAGAATTCTTGGGGAGTTCATACTTTCTCTGTGCTGTTTTCCTGCCAAAAATCACCCTCCAAAGTGGTTATTTGCTGCAAAAACAGAGAGGGAATTTGCAGTGTTAATACTCCCATTCCATGTGTATGTGACTCCCTCCAACAGTTTTTTTTAAATGAAAAAGGGACAATTTAATTGTTGACTTCCTGAAGCTTGTCCCTGGAGGACAGGCTTACTTACAGTCCAATCCTAACCAACTTTCCAGCACAGATTCAGCCACAATGCAGCACCGGGGTAAGGGAACAAACATTTCCTTACCTTGAAGAGGCCTCCGTGACAGGGCCCCCCCCCCACCGCAGGATGCAGCGCATGCCCCCGTTGGCACAGCTGCATCAGTGCTGGAAAGTTAGTTAGGATTGGGCTGTTAATGCAACACAATACCCATCTCTAAGGGAAGAAGAAGCACATAGTTAATCCATGGCAGGGTAACCAGATACAATGGACGACAAAGTGCCTATACCTTTAACCACTGTATGGAAGAGGGAACTTTGGCAGATGCAGCTTTTTGCACCCTTCCATGATGAGCTGCACCTGCCAAAATTCCCTTTTCTATACAATGGAAGAAGGATTAACTGTGTGCTGCTTCTTCCCTTAGAGATGGGCATTGTGTTACATTAACAGCCCAACTATAGGCACTTTGTCCTCCATTGTATCTGGTCACCCTGTCCATGGCACCTGCGTATAACATGCCCCCCATTTCTACTGCAGCTATGGTATGCACAGTAGGATGCTTATGTCTGGGTCAGCCAGGTTGGACACTGGCTGAGGGTCTCCTGCCTCCCAGAGGCAGGGCCCAACTGACCAACGCTTGTGTACACACACACACACACACACACACACACACACACACACACACACACACACACACACACACACACACACACACACACACACACACACACACACCAGTGAGGCAGACATTGCAAAGCAAGTCACACGGTCGGTGCCTTCTTTCCCCCGTCTGCAATTGGACTTCCTCAGAAGCCTGTGGAAAGACCTCTGAAGAAGCCCATTTGTGAAGGGCAAGAGAGGATGCCTGTAACACTCCTAACACTGAAGGACGAGCATCCTGTGTGAACACGAAAGGAAATGGGAGGACACTCTGGACACCCCTCTTTCAGCATTTCAAGAAGACACAGAAAGAGGCTAGATCTCAAATAGGAGTCTGTGGGCAAACTCGTGTGCTCATCTGTCTTGTGCTCATCTGGACCTTCGTGGTGTTCCTCTATGTTTTATATTACCAATTAGTTTTGGACTGGGGAGACAAGTTGCCAATTTTATTTTGAGAAGTAGGAAATGGTTGGGGTGCAGGAGAGGCATATAATCTGGAGGACTACTAGTTTCATATGATGGGGTGCTGTGGTTTAAAGTTATTACTTCTTGGACCTCTTCAGCTAATTTAGTTAGTAGCTGACTAACTAGTAGGGTGGACCTTCAGTGCAGGTGTAAGGAAAAAGAACGGTTGTGTTTAAGGCTGCTTAATCTTTTGGTATTATTTTCCTTGCTTCCAACACAGAACAACTATTCTTGGGAGAGGGTGACATCTTCTAATTTTAATTGGCAGGAGATCAATAAGAAAGAGGAACTAGAAGAAGGAAAATAACAAAAGAGTCTCCTCTGAGGGTATCTCATTCTTTTTCCAAAGGTAACTCAAAGCGAGATTTAAGCTCCACAACAACTCTGTGAGATAGGTCAGGCTGAAAGATGCTGACTTGCCAGAACCAGTCCATAAGCTTCATTCCCGAGCAGAGATCCGAACCCAGATTTTCCACATCGAACTCCCATGCTCCATAAACTTATGGTACTTGATTTCATGCCAATAGTTGACAAAACACTATACTAAGCATAGCCTAACAGCTCGATCCTGTTTAAGATGTGGCGGCCAGCCTAAATGGCTGGCCGTTGCATCCTAAGCAGGATGCAACCCGCACCGGCACAGCCGGGGCTCACCTTGGGGGAAAGGGATGTTCGTCCCCTTCCCCTGGTGTAAACCGTGGCGGCCCCAATGGGCCTCCTCAGATTCGTGCCAGCTATTGAACTGGCACACAACTGGGGAGGCCGTGTAAGGCTGGCCCGGCCTGGGAAGGGGGTTTAGATATTGGCGCAGCCAAACACTGATATCCCCGCCCCCTCCCAGACCTGGCCAGCCAATGGCCCCCTCCCCTGCCACCCCAGCCCGCCCTCCCACTGCCCAGCGCAGGAGTTACCTGTGTCCAGCGGTGCGGGGTCTGGAGTGTGGTGGTGTGAGCGGTGCCGGCCTCGGTGCCAGTGCCACTTACACCTGAGATGCCATGAACGTGCTTTACTTTTGGCCTAAACGTACAGAGGATTGCGTAAGTTTCCTCTGCTGTCCTAAATTTACGGAGGATTGCACCATTAGTCTCAATCTGTAACCCCAGAGAGCTTCGAATCAAAGTAAACATGGATAGGACAAAAATAAAGAGTGAAGGAGCAGACTTTGATGGCAAGGTAGCAAGGATACTGAAGGGTGTTAGAAGTTAACCTTTTAACAGGTCGTACAAGGAGAAGCAAATAAAATTGCTAGCAGATTAGAAAGGTTTTTGTAGATTAAATAGGTTATGAGGAATGGTCTAAATTCTAAAAGGAAAAAGAAGAGCTGGTCTAGATGTCGTAATAGAGAGCAAAATGGATGATGGCATGAATATCAAAGGGTGCGATTCTATTTTTATAAGACGAGAGTAATTGAATCTAAGTAACAGTGAATCTTCACCTTTGATCTTCATAATCTCTTATCGAGTTTTTCCTTTATTCACAATGTGTCAGTGTGTTTGTTATGCATTGAAATGAAGAAAAACAGCATTAAACCAGAAAAGTCTACATAGCAAAAAAAGAACATACAATCTCCAAAATGTCCGAGGAAGATTGCTATGGCTTTGAAATTAAACTCTGAAATACAGAGACATAGATGGGAATTTCATGAGCGTGAATCAGCAGTTTGGGTGTTTATACCAACACTTAACTCTGCCATGCAATGACCTGCTACACAATCTTGGCTGCGCATGTTACTACTTTGTGTCTAACATTCCATGTAATAATATGTTGAGAATAAGGATGTTTATCTTTATCAGTGATGATTCACAACTAATGTTGAATTACAGCTGTATTTTGAACTGAGTGATGGCTGGGAACATTGGGTCCACAGACACATTTCATGCATGCAAAGGGCTCTTTACAGCCCAAACTTATGCATACTTACTCAGGAGAAAGTCCTACTGTGTTCAGTGGAATTTATTCCCAAGTAAGTGTGTAGACTTGGATTGCTCCCTCAATGGCCTCTTCCCAGCATAAACAGCAACAGAGGCTTTGGCAGAGCCTCTCCTTTAGGCACCTTAGCTGCTCATCAGCAACCATTTGCACGTAGGAGTGGCCAGTTGAGGTCAATAGCCGACAGTTATGCAGACAGTTCAAAAGCGCGTACAGCAACATGCAGTGACAATGTGCTGGCTGGCAAGCCTCAGTCCCTGCTGCCCAGAAGTACAGCATTTGCAGCAACAAATGCAGTACAGTACAGTACTCGGGGAGAGATCCTGCTCATTAGAGGTTCCCTGGCCTTGCTGATATGATGACATCTTATTTCACTGCTTCCTCCCCACACACTGCAATGCACACTTTAAGATCGTTTGCATAGTTTATATAGGGCCTGTTCTTGTTCATACTACTACAGAGGACTTACTGTATTTAAAGAGCTTTTTGCACGTGTCTCAGCTTGGGAGAAAGTGGCTGAGGAACAAAATTAATGTGTTTGAATGTCTGTTTGTGGAGTCCTTGAGATCAGGAGTTAGGAGGGGCCAGATGAGAAACCATGGGTCCCAGAGCTTATTGCTCATCTCTACCTTGCTTGTGCCATGGTCCGCAGTGGCGTCGTTGGGAGGGGATAGGGGAGCCCCAGGGTGGCGGGAGTGTCGAGCATCGGAGGGGGTGCACTGCTGCTGCACCGCTGCTGAATTTTGGCAGCGGCGTGGCGCGAAAGCACCCCCATTGGTCCTAAGCTTCCTTTCAAGTAGCTGTGTATATATACAGAACACTATTATAGTTCAAAGGCTTGATCCCACAACCTTATGTTCAGACATAATGGTGGGGAAAGCAGGTAGTGTAAACACAGAGAATGTTACATCCTCATCCAGCAGATATCTAGCATTTCAGAGTTACAACATTTCGCCATAATTACACTACAAAGTTCAGCAGCTCATCTTCAGTGCATGGTGATTACTATCAAGTTCTGTAAAGTGTTTTTGCCCCAAATGTTATCACATTCTTCTTCCAGGAATATCATGTGAGCATAAACCACACCCACACCCACACCCCTGATAATCAGGCTAATTTCCACTGAGAATAAGTATGAACTGTTGGCAGTTATATTTTCTCCAGGCTGTGAAAATCATACATAGGAATGTATTTCAATGAGGATCAATATACAGGAGTTCAATATGTCCAACACTGCACTTCTCATTGGTTTTTTTCCCCAAATCCTCCCCTCTGTATACTCTTGCTTTATCCATTAACAATGTCACTATTTACCCTGTTGAACAAGCTGGAGTGGAAGCCTTGACTTTATCTTTGAGTCCTCTCCCTCCTTTATTTCCATACTCGGTCTGTCCCCACATCATGCCACTTCTGCCTGTATAATACTGCAAGAATACAGCCTTTCTTCTTTGCCCCTCACCAAAAACTCTAGTTCTTGCCCAGGTCATCTCTCATCTTGACTACTTGCTGGTTTTCCATTGGCTCATCTCAGTCCCTGCACCTCCATCCAGCACTCTGCTGCCAAAATCATTCACCTCACTTGCCCTCCAACTATGTTACACCATGCCTCCTTAATTCTCTTTGTGTATTCCCGTTCAAGACAAGCTCCTTGTCTTTACTTTCAAAGTCCTCCATGGTCTTTTTGCTCCTCCCTATCTCTCACATCCTGCTACCTCCAATTCCTCAACCTGCTTAAGATCTCCTTCTCCCTCATACACCTTGGACCTCTTCCTCTACTACAGTGGTTCCCAATCTAGGGGTTGCGACCCAAATAAGGGCCACATGGGTGTTTTTGAGGATCATGGGAAGATCTTTGTTATTATTATTATTATCAACATGTACCACCTCCCTGGGTCACCACACTGACAGCGCAATCCGACTTAACTTTTGTGCCGGTTTAACCCATGGCGCAGCGGGAACGGGAGGCCCCAGAACGGAAAAGGGATTCAAATCCCCTCCAAAAATGGGATTTGAATCCCTTTTCCATTCTGGGGCCTCCCGTTCTCGCTGCGCCGCTGGTCAAACCGGCAAAAAAGTTAAGTCGGATTGCACTGTGAGAAACTGTTTGTAGGGTCACGGTCGAAAAGGATTGGGAGACACTGCAACTAAGCGTCAGTAAGCATAATTGCCTCAGTTTCCCTCCTTTTCCTTTGTTGGTTTTCTTGCACCTGGCTAGACTGTAAGCCCCTGGGGGCAGGGACTTGCTCTCATTCTATGTAACATTGCTTGTACATTGCGCGCGCGCACACACACACACACACACACACATACACATTCAGGATTGCTCAAGATATGTTGCTACCCAAGTGGTTGTACTTGATTGCAAGATCTGCATTAAGGCTCTCCCACTGCTACAAGAATATTACTGCCCTAGTTATCGCTTGTGTTGCGTGAGCAATAAAGTCAGCCCTGACTGTACAGTATTTCTATTTGGACTTGTTTTTGTTCTCCCCATTGATATTGGATGGCAACAAGAAGCTTCTTTTTTTCCTCAGTTGATGAAGGCCTTGCATGCGTAGAAGGTTTACTTGAAGAACTGCCAATATAATAAGGTCTTGCCTTGTTGTAATGCAACAGTTCTATAGGCTGCTAAATGAAAACTAACTAATAACTTGCCTGTACCATATTGTTAAAAGCTGACGTTATTAAGCAATGTTATTAAAATGTGTGCGTCAATTGATTATAGATTTTGTTGTTATAAGATTAAGATGACACCCTGCAACCTTAGAACAACTCCCACTGAACTCAGTGGAACTTACTTCTGAGTAACCATGCATAATACAGTATTGTGCAAATATACAGTATTGTGTCATCACCATTATCAAAACATTAAAAGGTAAAGGTATCCCCTGACAATTAAGTCCAGTCGTGTCCGACTCTAGGGTGTGGTGCTCATCTCCATTTCAAAGCCGAAGAGCCAGCGTTGTCCAAAGACGCCTCCGTGGTCATGTGGCCGGCATGACTCTCCTTGCCGCAGCGCGTAGCATGCGGCTGGAACACGGAGCGCTGTTTACCTTCCCGCAAGCGGTACCTATTTATCTACTCGCATTGACATGCTTTGGAACTGCTAGGTTGGCAGGAGCTGGCCAAGCAACGAGCGCTCACCCCGTCACGGGAATCGAACTGCCGACCTTTCGATCGACAGCTTATGGTTCAGCGGTTTAACCCGCTGCTTACTTTATCCCAAACCTTATGTCAGAAATCTGAGATGTTTTTGTCATGTGCATTCTTTCAGCTCCTGGTTTAAGTACATATGAGCACAACATAAATGTGTCTTATCTTACGCACATGTCTATTCAGAAGTAAGTCCCGTTGTATTCAATGAGATTTACTTCCAGGTAAGTTGTAGCCTTAGTTAGATGATACCAGCAAAGTCCAGATCTGCCTCTGGAACCTTACAAGGAAGGCATGACAGAGTCACCTCCTGCTGTTTGTCCCCTGGTAAAAAGCAGAGATATCACCATGCCAACAAAGGTTCGTATAGTCAGGGCGATGGTGTTCCCAGTAGCAATGTATGGGTGCGAGAGTTGGACCATAAGGAAGGCTGAGCGCCGAAGAATAGATGCTTTCAAACTGTGGTGCTGGAGAAGACTCCTGAGAGTCCCTTGGACTGCTAGGAGATCAAATCAGTCAATCCTAAATGAAATCAACCCTGACTGTTCCCTGGAAGGACAGATACTGAGGCTGAAGCTCAAATATTTTGGCCACCTAATGCGAAGAGAGGACTCTCTGGAGAAGACTCTGATGCTGGGAAAGATTGAAGACAAAAGGAGAAGGGGAAGGCAAAGGATGAGATGGTTAGACAGCATCACCCACGCAACGAACATGAAAATGAGCGAACTCAGGAAGATAGTGGAGGACAGGAAGGCTGGCGGGATATGGTTCATGGGACACGACTTAACGTCTGAACAACAAACAAACTAGAGGTATATTGCCCCTGATATGCAGGCTCCATTTTTATAAACTACACAAACAAACCCTGTTTAGGAAAAGTTTTAATTACGGTATTAATGGTATTATTAACCATGTTTGTTAGAAAAAGCGCAAACAGCACAGCATTTAAATCTAATTTATATTACTGGGCTATGAATCATGCTGTCCTTAACCTAGCTGCAGTATGCATTCGACAGGCATTGGGGAGCCTGACTACTGGGCGCAGTGTGTTTCTGAATCGCGTTTGTGTCTTTAAAGGTTCTTTTGCCATTTCTTCCTTATATACTTCCCCAAATTGCCAGCGACTTCACACAGTCAACGTTCACGAAACGCGCAGCGTGACTCTGAACCAAAATAACAATAGCTACAAACAGGCACCTGTGGAACAATAACCACCAACGCAATACTGTGCATATTTACTCCAAAGTCCCACTGTGTTCAATGGGGTTTACTCCCAAGAAAGTGTATACATGATCGCGTCCCAAGTGTTCAGTCGGAAAACTGCGGTGCTGGCACGCACATAAAAAAGGAACAACCGCTGAACCGCTCAACCCCCTCCTCCCACCTTTTATCCATGCGGGGCCGCCCTGCGATCTGTGCGGCGTGACTGGCAAATGGTCCCCGCTCCACAGAACTACATCTCCCAGAGTGCATTTGGCCGAGCCTGGCCTTCCCCAGCACGCCTACATTGATCTCAGGTCAGGACTATCGCCCATTGGCTCACGGAGCCTCGTGCGATGGTGACGTTTTAGGGCAAAGGGGAGGTGAGAAGGCAATTGAGGGGGGAGGAGTAACGGGAGCCACGGCGAAGAGAAGGTGGAGGGGGCGGGATTCCCGGAGGCGCCGGCGTCACCGCGGGGACTCCCTCCCTCCGAAGCGCCGGACACAGGTGGACGCTAGAGCGTGGAAGGGGCAGAGGCAGGTAAGGGTGCCGGGGCGAGGGCGGTGGGCCCCTGCCCGGCGACGCAGGCCGGCCGGCCGGCCAGCCTGTATGAGGTGGGCCTCCTGCCCTCCTAGGCCAAGGGGGTGGGCTTCACGCGCCGCTCATCAGGCGACCTCGATTTCCTTCCCGGAGCCCCGCCTCTTGGCTCTTGCTGCTGACCTTGGGCAAGTCACTTAGCATCTTTTCTTGCTTCGCCTCGGCAGCCAGAGTGATAATGTGGCCTCTTAAGAAGAACCCCATAAAACCTCCTTTTATTAAAGTGCTACATCCAGCAACGAGCAGAACTGTGCAATCCTGGGTTTCCTGACATTGTTGTAATATATAGGGTTCCTATCATATGGCTTGTTTTCCTAATCCTCCTCCATGTTCTTGGAATAAAATCCTTAAAAGATTTCAGAACTAGACGATAAACAACTCTTTCCCTCACTCCTCATAGCCCCAGAGTAACTTGTAAGACTCAAGTCGCTGTGATATAGTCAAGTGGTTAGAGTGTTGGACTAGCCTGGGACAGAAAAACTCTTAACTCGGTTACTATGAAGCACACTGAGCCAGTTGTGTGTTCTCAGCTGTCAGCATAATTTACGGGGGGGAAGAACTAAGTTTTCATAGTAAACTAAGAACTTGTACTGCAAAGTTCAGCAGGTGACTGTTGCACATTTTGGTAGCTTTAACTATGAGCCAACACCTTGGCTCAAAGTCATGAGACAGCTTGGCAACAGATAGTGCTTCAAAGTATGATGGCCTTGAGGTAAACAGGAACCCTGGCAGTACTGGTAATGTCAGACTGTATTTGTAAAGTACAGTACTTGGTGGTAGTTAGTTTGAAGGGGCTAAGTGGGTCAAAAACATTTTGCTTAGTACTTTTTACATCTTGGTGATTTCTAGTGAGAAAGCTTTTTTTAATACTTGAGAGTAGGAGGAAATAATGCTTTTTGGGTTATGTGGTACAAGGAATGTAAATTGCCTCTGTGTTCTGTTAATTTCATATAGTGTGTGTGATTAAAAAAAACAGTGGCAGTGCTGGATGTTGTGGGTAATTGAAACTGTAAGAAAGAAAGTACTTGTGTGCCATTTTGGTTGAGTGGATAAGGTATTGGGAGAGCTGTCTGTGGATGTTAGGTTTCTTAACATATAAGCAGACCAACAGTCTGAAGTTCTAGCCTGTAAAATTAGAATTGCTGTGACCTTTGAAACTGCAAGGCTAATGATACAATCCTATGAATGCATACTTGGGATTAGGTCTCATTGAACTTGATGGGACTACTTCATGAATTATAAATGATAGATCTATCTAGTTATGTGTAGGGCAGTAGATTCCAAAATATGAAATTAAAAAAAATTAAATATCCTATGCTTTTTATCTTGTTAGGGAGGTATTCAATGTGGCTAATAGCAACAAGTTTAAAAGCAAATGTAAAATATTTTAAAAAACCTGTAAATCAATATCAAAATCAGATCAGCAGAAGGAAACATCAAACTAGCACTGCAATCAAGAGACCAACTGAAAAAGGTTTTCAACTACTGCTGATACAAGTTAGCAAGGGTGCTAACTTGTGGGAGGGAGTTCTATAATCTGGATGTCGTCACAGAGTCACACCACTCTTTCATGTGTTGCTGCCAGATGTACTTCTGTTGGCAGTGGAGCATGTAAAAGGGCCCTCCCTGAAGATCCCAGGAGCTGGGTAGTTTCATGTGGTAGAAGGCAGTCCTTCAGTTAAGTCTGGTCCGAGGCTTCCTTATATACAGTAAGGAAGAAAGCCAACACCAGGAAACATATTGGTAAACAGTGCAGGTGGAATAACGCAAGCATATGTTTGTGCTGGTCAGCAGCAGAGGCGTCGGCTGATGTGGGGCGGTGGGCCCCAGGGCATAGGGGCGCTGAGGCGCTGGGGGGGGCGCAGGTCTCCTTAATTTTTTTTTTGCATTTTCCCCCTTTTTTCCGGTGGATTTAAGTGTTAAAACGGTATGTGAAAGTGTATATGTGCTTTCCCGGCACTTATCTGTAATATGGGGCGTTCCAGGACGTTCCAGCAACGATCTTCTTCCTGCACCCGGGCACAGCTTCTCCCTGCGCCCGGGTGCGGACTCCGTAACGCCCCCAGCAGCAGTTTCCGGAGTTTGCGCATGCGCAGGACTACAGAGTTTCCAGGGACATTCTGTGCATGCGCAAACTCCGGAAACCGCTGCTGGGGGCGTTACGGAGTCCGCACCCGGGCGCAGGGAGAAGCTGTGCCCGGGCGCAGGAAGAAGATAGTCGCTGGAACGTCCTGGAATGCCCCATATTATAGATAAGTGCCGGGAAAGCACACATACACTTTCGCATACACATTTTAACACTTAAATCCACCTGAAAACATTAAAAAAACCCCAAAACTGTCAAAAATAGGTTTTGAAACCGAAACTAATTTTTTTGACAGTTTTAGTGGGGGGGCGTCGGGGGGCAGCCCCAGACACGGGGGCGCCTGGCAACGCCACTAGTCAGCAGTAGCATTCTTGCAAGCTGACGTTTTCTGTTGGTTGCAATCTCATGTAGAGCATGTTTATAGTAGTCGAGTTGAGATGTAACTAATGCATGGACAACCATAGTTAGCTCTGCTTGACCCAGGAAAGGATACATCTGGCACACCATACTAAACTGAGAAAAAAGCACCCTAGACTTGGGCATTCAGGTGCAAGGCTGGGCCCAGACATACTCCCAAGCTGTGAACCTGCCCTTTCAAGGGGAGCGCTACCCTTTCTAGAACAGGCTGATAGTCCATAATCTGGATCCCAGTTTTCCTCATCAACAGCATCTCTATCTTTTCTGGATTTACTTTCAACTCTTGCTATGTAATAGCAAAAAGTCAGTTGGCTGGTGAGACTTTAGAGACTGAGACTGCAATCCAATGTATGCTTGTAAGTTTCATTGAAATCAGTGGAATGTATGTGTGTAGGAATGTATGTGCTGCAAGTGGTTTAGGCATTTTTACCCAAGGGTAAATGTACGCAACAGGAGTTAAATGCATACACCTGTGGGCTGGGAGGAAATGGGTTTTAAAGTACAGCATTAATTGGGGTTAGACATCTGTGAGTGTTGGGCAGTATTGCAGGTGTGATAGTTAAGGCCCCGTATTGCCAAACATGCTAGCCCATGACACAAGCTCAGTGGTTCTCAAAGGCCTAGTTCTCACTAAGGTGGTAAACCTGTGTCTGTGCCATACCACTTC
Source organism: Plestiodon gilberti rubricaudatus (assembly GCA_026170595.1). Taxonomy (NCBI): domain Eukaryota; kingdom Metazoa; phylum Chordata; class Lepidosauria; order Squamata; family Scincidae; genus Plestiodon; species Plestiodon gilberti. The sequence continues at coordinate 118,410,674 of JANXHW010000005.1, forward strand.
AGATGGAGACTCAAATGAATGACTTTCTTTTGCATGTCTAGAAGACGTCTGGCATAAACTGGTTTAGTACAGTCTGTAAGACTCGTGCTTCAGTTCTCAAATATGTTGATTGCATCATTACAGCAGTCTGAGTGAAAGTTTAACCAATGTTTATACTAACACTGCGACATGTTTTGGTAAATCTAATGTGTAATTTCTGTTGATTTCAGTGAAAAGTGCTCCCACGTAAATGGACATAGTGCTTGCCCAGAGTTAGTGTCCAGTTACTGTCGCTCTCTTATAAAGAAACAAGATCCTTGCACGCAGGGGGTAGCTTTGCATGTTGCATGAAAGCATCCACAGGAAGTACAAGTGATTCATGCCCCCCCTTCATGGTTCCTGTTCAGTATGCAGATGTGTGTGAACTGTGAGAGGCACAGTTTCAACAGGAGAAGGGCACAAGTTTCTGATTCATATACGCCACTCGAAATACTTTTATCATCACTTGTGTGTAATGTGCAAAGTTATCCAAAAATTTTATAGTCCAACTGTTCTAGCAGTAAGGATAAGTGACTGTACTTCAGCATACCAATGAGATGATGGAAACTTCTCTCAAAGAGGTTGACAATGAATAATAAAACCATACCAAAATATGACTACTGAGCCATAACTGGTCTGTCTAATTGCTGGTCAGTCCTTTTGTAGGTCTTGGTCTTCTAAATTACTTTTCCTTTTTCTGTGCTCTGAAAATATACTGTTTTGTATATTTGGTATGCCTTGTACGTTCCAGTGTCTGTTGGTATGATCTGAGAAATAATCTGTTTCCTGCATGTAAACAGTGTAACAGACAAATTGGATTCTGCCTTGCTGGTTTCCTCTTGAGAAGTAGGGGTTTTTCTCTTCCCCAGTTTAGCTCTCGGCAAACAAAATTTCATAATATCTGTAGGGTTTTATTCTGGTTTGGTCTGAAGTGTGTGTATGCACAGGCTGATACAAGAAATTGAATGGCACTGATCAGTATCTTTCTTGGTTGTCAGGCCCATTTGTACAATTGGTATATTGGATAATTATTTTTTTGCAACCCTGATTGGAGTAGTAGTGCTACTATGTTGGTTCTGTATTAATAGCAATTTCTAGGTTTTTGAGCAGAAATTTCAGTTGCTGTTGGCTAGGATATTAAGGGACGTGCTAGCTGTAACTGTAATGTAAGGTGGTACAGTAAATTTAGAAGGGGGTTAGAGTTTAAAATTTGAGAAATTGTTCATCTCTAGACACGTGTTGCAAAAACAATAAATGTTAAACGCCCTTTCAAGCATGTATGGTTGCATAATGTTGGGGCCACTTTCTTCAGTGCTAAATACTGTTGAAGGAGATGGGAGATTTCATCATGCATGTTTGATCAACATTTCTGGTTTAAAGAACAGAATTAAGTCAACTGACTTACTTACAGTTGACCTGAAAAAGGAAGAAATTAGTATTGCTAAGGATTCCTGTGACTTCTTCACAGTCGTAGTGCTATGTAAAGTTTTAGTATCTGAACCTCTGTTTGCTTAGTTACCTCAGTAACTTGAGTGTGTAGTCTGGGGAAGAGGTGGGTATTGCACAAGAATACTGTGCAGAGAGCAGCTTGCTAGCCGTACAGAAGACTCACTGGGTCAAAGTTTAGAAGGAAGGCTTGTTTACTTCTTAATTGTGAAAATGTTGAAATGAGCATGCTGAATACCTCTTGGGAGTTTACTTGTCATGGTAGTATGGGCTGTTCGCCTCTGATCCTTCAGTTCTTAAAGAAACATTAAATTTCCCTTTTGAAAATGAAATCTATAAAAATGTAAGATCAGCTTTGCTAAGTGGATGCTTCTTGCTTCTGATGGTGTCAGCCTGACATCTTTTTTGCTTGCATATTTAAGTTCAAATTAAAAACCTCAAATTATTTCAGCTCAAAACATTATTTTAAGTTTTATCCTTTTGGGGAGCAGGAAGCAAATTGGTGTAATTTGACTTGTATGATTTTAAGTAATTTAGGCTGCAATCCTATACACACTGTCTTGGGAGTAAGTTTCATTGAATTTAATGGGGCTTACTTCTGAGTAGGCATGCATAGGATTGTTCTGTAAACCTTTGTCAAACGTCTGAAAGTCCAGATACAGTGGGCCCTTGCCATCTGCGGGTTTGCCATCCACGGATCTCACTATCCATGGATGACCGTAAATGCAGAGTCCAACTTTAACAAAGTTTTAAAAAAGTGTTCCTTTACCTTTGTGCGGCAAACCACACTGGTTGCAGGGCAGTCTCTTGCACTCCCGAACGCCACTTCCGGGTTACGCGATCTCCTTACCTTCGCCCTGACTCGCTCCAGAATGCATCATGCTGGGCGAGCCAGGGCAAAGGGAGGTGGAACCCGGAAGTGACTTCAGGAGCAGAGAAGACTGCCCTGCAAATGGAGCCATTTTGCGGCGTGAAGGTAGGGAAGGCCATTTTCTTTACTCTTAAAAACATTTTTAAAAGGCCCCCCCAGCATCCACGGGAGCCCTCTGGAATGGAACCCTGCGGATAACGCAGGCTGACTGTATATAGTATCACTGGGTTCACCCACATCCCAGAGGCATCTGGTTGGCAACTGTATAGGAAGCTGGACTTGATGTGCCCTTGTCCTGATCCAGCAGGGCTCTTCTTATGTTCTTATATCGTTTATCTCTCCTTAACTCTGCCCACTATTGAGACACTTGTCCAATTCAGGACTATCTAGCTACTTGGACAGGAATAGGCAGTTTGTGTATTCTCGGAGACCATGATTAGCCTGAGAACAAGGACATTCACTTTCCTCGTGAGACGTATGGTTCTGTAATAAAGATGGTATTGCCTAACAGTAGGACGTCTTTAGGGATGGAGCATGCAAGCTTTGATGATATGGGTTGGGGAGGCTGAGGAAAGAATGTGCATCTTGAGGGATCTCTTAAAGAAGTAGTTTGACAACGATCTTTGCTTTCTGGAACACGCCTGAGAAAGGAAATACAAGAGAAGGTGCATGGATTATATGTATGTGGGTGGGGAGAGAGAACATGTCAAGAGTGCGAGCCTTGCAGGGCAGTCCTTATTAATAACTTGTCCATAAGTGAGTCCCACTATGTTCAACTGAGTGTACTCTCTAGTTAGTATATGTTTAGTCCTGGAGCCTGAATGCTGCTTCTTGTTACAGGTGGGATTGAGCAACCACACCATGATTTTTTAACCACACCATGATTAAAACTTAGTTGGATTCCTATTGGTGAACCTATGAATTGTGTTCCCATGACCTAATACCACCTCCTAGCACAGAGTTATAGTGTATGGTGAGTTATAGTTATAGCACTAGCTACTGTATAAACCTTCCCCAAGTCTCATCCCCCAACATGATCTTTCAGAGGCCTTGAAGAAACCATCAACTGGAATGCAGTTGATATTGGTTTATTCATCACACAAGCAATCAAGCAGCATAGCAAGCATAATGCCCAAAGCAATTTGTACAGGTTATACTGGGCTCACACATTGCTTTGAATCTAGGAGCCAGCACAAAAATTTGGGAACCAGATGAATTTTTCATCTTTCAGGGTTTTAGGACTATTAAGAGTTGGAAGGTCATCTTGTCCATATGGACAAGATGACCTATTTGGAGGTCATCTTGTCCAGCCCCCTGCTGAGTGCAGTCAGCTGTGTTTTTACAATTGCAGGGGAAAAAATCAGATGCCGTCAGTGAATGCTATACATTAGATTTTGCATACAAACAAGAATGACATTTATAAATGAGAAGAACTTCATGGACATTTGTTATACAAAATAATATGTTGGTGTGCACCAATAAATGTGCTATATGTTCTGCTATTGCTTGGCATGTTTTATTTATTTATTTTTCACATTTTTATGCCGCCCTTCCTCCAAGGAGCTCAGAGTGGTGTACATATTTCCTCCCCTCCTTTTTGTCCTCACAACAACCCTGTGAGGGGCTGAGAGATAGTGACTGGCCCAAGGTCACCCAGGAAGCTTTGTGGCTGAGCGGGGATTTGAACCTGGATCTTCCAGGTCTAAGTCCGACTCCCAAACCACTACACCATCCTAGCTCTTGCTGCATGCATTTTTAAGGTGTTGACTAATATAAGGTAATACCTCATATTAACACACCTACAAGACTATAAAGTGTTGTCTATCGCATATCTACTGTCTACGGGTTTACACAGATTTTCAAATTGACCCACAAGCCAATTGCTGTGTTTGTTGCTTCAGGCTATACAGAAACAGAATGCCCACCAACCATACACTGCGATAGCAAATGTTGCTAAATAAAGAATTCAGCACTTCGATTCATTGCTGGAGATAAAACACAGTTGTTGGAAGTTCATGTTTTACTATCCTAATTTGAAAAGAAGCAAATTGTGATTGTCAAAAATATCAGGCATCACAGTAAAATTTCTGTGCACTGTGGCAACCTGGTACCTGGGATCTGTGGAGCCCTGGGTTATATTTTTAATTCCTAGTTCCTTCCCACCCTACTATATTTGACTTGATGTTTATCTAACTCTCAAAACTGTTTACTGTATTTGTAAGGTATTTTGTCTTGTGACAAATGTCCTCTAGTTTCTTTCACTTCAGCTCATTCTGTAGACTGAAGCCCAGGTCAGTGTAATCTCAAATTGAGCAATGTGCTTGTCAGGTCTTTCTGTGGTAAAATTCATAATCTGTACTGATATGAGTTGAACTCTTTCTTTCCTTACCTTTCTTGCCTTTATATGCTTGACCAATGTTCCCATGATTTTGATTGGTATGGACCCAAGGGTAGGGGAACATTTTGTATGTCTCCCAGATATGATGCATTTTAATGCAGAATAACATCAAACCCATAGCTGACTTAAAGGAAATGAATGTTGCTGTTTATTCCTTTTCCCTTTATGCTCAGGGCCCAGGTTGGTATGTGTCACCTTCAGGCAAATAGTAGGGTCCCATGTTAATTCCTTGTTCGGTATAAAGAGATTTGTTGAAAAGTTGTACAGTATATCAATATTCATCATTGTTATAATATGCAACACTTTTATTCTGGGAGGGAAGTCTGCTCAGCTAGTGGGCCAGAGGGAAAATAGCTTTAGGGCCAGCCACCTAGGGAGGCCTCTGGCAAAGTAACAGTGACTTTTATTAATCCGGGTAAAACTGCAATCTCTCTTCTTCTCCCCTCCCCCAAAACATATTTTCACATTGATCTTCCTTTTCTCTCTTAAGCCTGTAACAGACCGCACGAATTCCGGTGCGTCCCAGACGCCCGAGGAGCTTTGTCAAGCTGTGCTGAGGTGTCTGGTTACCATTGCGGAAACTAGCAGAGCAGTTGCGCTCTCCCGAATTCCAGCACGAGCGAAAATAATTCTGGCCATGTTTGAGGGGGCTGCTTCGCTGAGCTACTGCACTCAGCCAATCAGATGAGAGGGCGGGATGAAAGGGGTTGTCAGTCAATCGGAACTCACTTGAGTCTCCGATTTCTCTTGGATCCATTTTTCCTTCTCACAAAAGTTAGCAAGATGAATTCTATTCCCGGCACAAACTGTTTTGTAAGTTTTCTCTCCTTCCTGCCGCTCTCTCTCTTCTCTCGTGTATCGGACTGCACTTGTGCTTAACCAATCATCGCTGAGCTTTCTAAGAAGGCGGGACCAAAGGAGGGACTATTTGCGGGAAGACACTCCTACAGACAAGCTCAGAGCGCGGAGGAGAGCGGCCAGCCTAATTTCCACCACCTCCTCTGGATTTTACTGTGTCTTTTCAAAAAGCTCTACTAAGCAAAACTGAAAAGAACTATCCTTTTAGGACGAATGTTAGCAAGGAGGAATTATGGTATTGGAACTTTCAAACTCAGGCCTTTTGCTAGACAACAGCCTGTGGGTGGCAAACCTCTTCTTGAGCAAAGAGGACTACTGGTCTTAGACGCTGCCTACCAATTTCTCTTGTTCTTCCCCTCATTTTCAGATGACTCTCTGGAAATTATAGAAATGTTTCTCTGTTGAAGCACTGCGTCAATACAGGTACTCTTACAATTTTCGCGCATGCGCAGAGACCTTTTTGAGGGCAAGGGCCTTCCCTCTTGCCCTCAAAACGGTCTGTGCATGCGCAAAAACCATTAAAGTACCCGTATTGATGCACTGGGCCTTCTTTCAGAAGGCCCTGGAGTGCCAGCGCGGCCGGACGCTCCGAGGCCCACTCCCGGGCTGGCCTCGGAGCGTCCGGAGGGCGGCGCGCGTCACGGAGGTGACCCGCGCGGGGGTGCGCACATCACCCCCTGGCGCGCGTCACCCCCTGGCGGCCCGCCCCCCCCGCCACGCTCCAGCGACATCCTTGGGGACATGCACTAAAATTGAGTGGAGGGAGAGTTAGAACAGACAAAATAAAATATTTCTTCACCCAGCGTGCAATTCATCTGTGGAGCTCCTTGCCACAGGATGTGGTGATGGCACCTGGCCTAAAAGGGGTTTGGACAGATTCATGGAGGAAAAGACCGTCACAGGTTACAAGCCATAAGCAACCTCCTGGCTTTAGATTGGTTTTCTCTGTGCCGGGTGCAAGGGAGTGACAACAGGAAACAGGTTATCTCGTTGGCTGTGTACTCCTGAGGCATCTGGTGGGGCCACTGTGTGATACAGGAAGCTGGACTAGATGGGCCTTTGGCCTGATCCAGCAAGGCTTACGTTCATTTCTTTCAAAGCAAGGGCTGTATTCTGTTGTATAATGCCAGGCAATGTACAGGGTTACTCAAAAAGGATGGTGCAAAAGTAATGTCGATTTATTCTTAAATTAATTGACATACCACAACCGTCATGAAATGAAAAGACAGAAACTGTCCAAGTTTCACATGCACATTACATATGTTTGATGCGGACATTTGTGTAGCTTCAGTGGGGTAAATGCCCCAGGTGACAGCTGCGGTCTCCTCGCAAGGTGACCGCAGCTGTTTGCCCCCCTTGTCCCATTGTAGCTACGCAAGTGCCCACATCTACCATATGTAATGTGCATGTGAAACTTGGACAGTTTTTCTGTCTTCATTTCATGACAGTTGTGGTATGTTTAAGAATAAATCGACATTACTTTTGCACCATCCTTTTTGAGTAACCTTGTATTGCTCTAGAGCACCTGTCAGGCACACTCTAAAGTGTTCCTTCAGCTGACAGTTTTTAGGTTTCTTCTTTGCATCAGCGACTCGGTCTACTTCTAGCAAGCATTCATGCCTTTCTTAGTTGCAGTGGGCCCTGAGTTCTGGATGCAGACTCTCAGCTGCTCATCCAGAATGAGACATGACATAACCCAAGGGGCAACACTAATGGTGGCAAAATGACCTAGAGCAGGGCTGATCTTCTGACATTGCAGAGGCTCTTGGAGCAGGGCATGTTGTGTGTCCCAGTAGTTCTCAAATACTACTGTGACTGTCTACACAGCACAACTCCACTGCCATAGCTTTCTTATAAGAAACATCCAAGAATAATAGTTCTAGTGAGGTCGCTAAACTGGTCTCTTACTGAATTGTTAGGCCTCTGCCTGCCCTCAACAATTATTCCTTGATTTTTTTTTCTCTTTCCCCAACTGAACCTTGGAAAGGAATTTATATTGGACTCATTTGAAGAGGGGGGGGGGACAAACCCAAGTAATAAGGAACAAAATACAGTTCTAATTTCCATGTCCTAGCCCAATAAGTGGTCTGTACAGCACAGCATTGCTTGTTGGCTTTCTAGTTCTAAAGAATAGTATGTTCAACATTCCTGTAATGTAAAACCATCCATATCAATATTTTCTAGGACTAAGTTCCAGTTCTAAATGCTGTATAGCACTAAAAGGAGGCTAGAAGCTGAGTCCAGTGCAAAAACGTCCGCCCTCAGTAAGAATGTATGCTTCAGTCACCTATTCAAAAAGGTTCCATAGCTTTGCTGAATATTGCTTGACCAAGCTATTTTGGTCAAATAGCAAAAATAATATTCAGGCTTTAAATTTGTCTTTGAAACTGCTTTGTTGGGCAGGTTCCACCTGCATCCTTGGAGCAGGATGAACAAAAACAAGATGCCCACAATTGTCACCTTTATGACTGCAGGAAATGACTGTTTGAAAGAGTTGAGTAATATATAGCATCTTTAGACTGACTAAGCCCATGTATATTACTGGTTTTACAACAGTGTCACTCTTAATGACAGTACCGTGAATTAGTACATTTGCAGCTAGTAAGTAAGCAAATATAATAAAGCAATAAATGATAGGGTATGTGAATTAAAGAAGCTTGATTTGGAGGCGTAGCCCTATTTTGAAACAGGTTGGCATTAATGGGCATTGTCAGTATGGGGATCAGAGGAATCTTGCACAATAGGCTGCAGGAAAAAGGAAGCTTGGCAGCCACTCAAATCCTGATGTGGGCAAGTAGGCGGAGTTCAGGCTTGTATCTGCTGAATGTCCCGAGTTGGTAATACCTCCCACACAGTGAATGCCAAGCTCAGTTTCCCCTCAGCTGGGTGAGTGCGAAGTCTTGCCTGTGTTGTTGCCTGTGTTCTGTTAGTCAGGATATTGGGGGTAAGAGACTCCATACATTCTAATCTATATACAAGGTTATGGATTTCTGTGTCGTGTCTCCTTTCTATATACAGTACTTAATTTTTTCGGCTGCATTCCTAAATATTTTTTATCATGGAGTGAATTTCATTGAAATAGCAGTAAACCGGATAGGATAAAACTGTTAGTACTCTTTTACCTAAACAATAATAACCATGGTGTACAGGGTTGGTGGAAGTTGTAAAATCTGTGAACTTCTAAAGACTCTTAGTCCTCATCTACAGCAAGTCCTCACTTAAATTTTCATTATAAATCGCTTCGTTTTAAAGTTGTTGAGAAAAAAAAAGATTCCTGGCTGGGACCACTGTCTGTGTGGTGTTTGAATGTTCTTCCCATGTCTGTGTGGATTTTCTCCAGCCCAGAAAGCTCACATTTATTTCAATGTTTTATATTAGAAGAGTTTTGGGTGTGTGTTTAGAAGTTTGGTGATGTTTTTGTGACCAGAAGCATGGCGTAAACTCTTGTTTGTGTATATCAATTGACCTATGGTAAAATTGGTTTCATTATTGGTTGTTACCGTATTGAGTCATTTCAGTTAAAGTTGCAGTTTCCAAGAACCGATGGACAACTTTAAGTGAGGACTTGCTGTACTTTGAAGGCTTTGAATTGCCAATTTGAATTTTGCTACCTTGGCCTTTTGAGTTATAATAAGCATGTGTTGGGAGCTTCTCCCCTCCAAATGTTTGTTCATTGCACCTTGAACTGCTCCGTTGCCTGCAATCTAGGTCTTACTTATCTGTAAGGTACATCCGCTTATGTGGCATATAAATCTTTCCTTATTTTGTGCATCCTTCAAGGCCATTCTAGCTAGTTGAAACATTTTACTGAGAAGTAAAGGTTGCTCTACAGTGCTCCAATCTCACTTTGCACAGGTTTCTCATTGTATTAATTGGTGGCAGTTAACGAATACCTTAATTTTTCTTCACATTGATAGGTGTAGCATCTTGAAACCCCTTGTCTTGTATAAGTTCTTATTGTGTAATATTATCTCACCTTTCTCTGTTAAAAGCAGTCACAAGGTGACTGACAACAAAAAGGTTCCCTGTAGAGGCATGGTTGGACAAAGCCACTTTCAATTCAGCGTTCTGTGTTTTTTTTGCGGATACCTTTTTAAAACTGATCCCATGAGTCCCTCCAAAGGAAAACTTTACGTAGGGATTGTAACATGGGATTTGTGCATCTGATTCACAGATACAGCTCTAGAAAAGTGGAGGATGGCTGATTTCCAGGTGCAGATGCTTCATGTGAGCTGCAGCTGATGCAGTACCAAAAATATTGCTTTGCAAACTGTTCACTGCTTCTGTTTCCACTGGCTCTTAAGGGTTGAAGCCCTTAAATTTTGGTAATTCGCTGGCCACAAGTGAACGGTTGCAAACAGTCATCTGATAAAGGTGTAAGTACAAATAACTGATATTGAACATCTTTGAGTCCGTTTTGACTGATTAGGAGATGGTTTTTAGTCAATGAGCCCTATGCTGCTTGTGGACTCACTGCCAACAGAACACCCAGGCACTCTGATAGTAGATAAGACTGTTGCTAACTTCATTCTATTCTCTTATTGTTTCCATTGCTTAGGCTTACCATCGTCCAGGAATTGAGCCTGGCTTCGGCCTAGACGGGGCCCGAGCAGCTCCCAAGGATGCACTGCGGCTACCCAACGGGGTTTCAGCTTTGGTCGTGTCGTTGACCGGAAGTTCCGGAAGAAGCCCATTGGACAGAAGCAGTGCATCCTTGGGAGCTGCTCGGGCCCAAACTAGGCCGAAGTCAGGCTCGATTCCGGGACGATGGTAAGCCTACTTATGCTACAACTTGAGAGCTTAGGATCCATTGTGACGGGTTCTACTCTGCCTTAAGGCCTCCCTATACCCATGATAACAGAATTCTAGTTCCTTTTTTTGTAGCAACAAGATAATGGACACAATCTTTTGTTTTTAGACAACCTTATATTTCCAAGGACTGCCCTTCCTCTGATTTCAAACCTGCATTTTGAGAGAAGGCATACATTTTAAGAGTTTAAACATGACTGTGGCCGCATTGCTGTTTTCTAACTACGGCTGTCTATTGACAAAGGATTCAGAAAAAACAACTGTATCTGAATGCAATAAACCTTCATTTTGCTTCTACTGTGAAACATGCTGATTGACTATTTGTGCAGTGTTGATTACAGGCTGCTCTGTGTTTGTTAGGGAAACTGTGATGTCACACTTCTTGGTCTAAGAGGGATGGTGGCTCTGAATATTCTATTGTGCCATGCACATGTTATGTCTATCTTGGTGTGTTTGCTTAATAGCAGCTGTTGGGGGGGCTTCAGTCTAGAACAGAACCACAGCATGGGCAAAGGGTTAGAACTCCTCCATGCTGCAGTTCTGCTCTGGATTGGGGCCCCCACAACTGATTTAGTAAAAGAACCAGAAGGGCCGATAGTGTGCCTAAAATAATGTGTAGTTTGATCCTCAGTTGCTATGCTTGAAGTAATGGGCCATGCTAGGTGGAATTGTTAATGGAGAGTCTGTGTGAGGACAAATTGGGCTTGATTATAATCTCTATATTCACAGATCAGATAGATAAAAATAGAACTGGACCTGATTTAACAATCAAGACCCTTGCTGCTTGAATTGCCTCTAAATACCTTAATTAAGAGCTAGAAATTGAGCCGCTGTAGGGAACAGCTTGGGCTTGTGATTTAGTGTACATCTTGAGCTTATGAAGCTTTTTCAGTTGTTGTTTAGTATACATTCAGTGGGTTAATAAGGAATTTCCTGTTGTATGTCGGAAGCAGTTTGCTTTCAAGGCTCCATAGGCTTCTAAACATGTGACTGTCAAGTGTACACTAGTAAATGAATGTTGTTAGTTCTGTTTAATATTGTTGGCTCAGCCTGCCTATAGGCCTATCCAAGGAAGAAAATGCTGCCTTTTGCCCAGCGTTTGCCGACGAAGAGAAGTGAGTTATGAGCAGGATGGGGGGGGATTTGAGAACCGCGGGTAAATGAAACCGTGGATATGGGGGGGACGCCTGTATAATGAAATAGAAAAGGGTAAGCTCTTGCCTACACAGTGGTGGTGTTAGCTTCATGGACTATCCAACCTGTCAGGTTGTCCATTGGCAGTTACTGTGTAGCTAATTGATGTGCCTAGTCAATTTTGTTAAGACTCTATTTCCAGTTAGTCTGACTTGAGTTGTTCTGGCTTTAATTCTTGCATTCTCATTCAATTCTGAAAATCAGGTTCTATTTATACCCCAGTGGGTTAAACTGAATCAGGAGAAAAGACTACAGGCTAGAACTGCAACTGAAATGCATCAAATGGCTTATTGATTTATTGGAGAGATTAGCAAGGCACACATGATCATGAAGCAAATAAAAGGCAGTAAATAAGGTGAAATTAACAAAGCAACTTTCAAGAACATGATGCAAGTTGAAAATTGACTTGCTCCATAATGAATAAATATCAACAGAACTATTGTTGAAATAATCTTACTTCATAAAGTTAAAGGCTGAAACACACCAGGCACGTGTCGCGCATGGTTGGTCCGGCGGCGCCCGCGTACTTGCAGTGGGACGTGCTTCTGGCTGGAACACTGAGGGCTGCTGGGAGCCGCCGGGAGGCATGTTCGTGTTGATGCCTCCCTTGGCAATATCCAGGTTTTGCTGCGTTTGTCACAACACACACGGGACGCGCGCTGTGTGCTTCGACTTTTAAGGCTGCAATCCTAGGCATGTCTACTCAGAAGTAAGCCCCACTGAATTCAACAGGACACTCTCAGGTAAGTGTGTAGGATTGCAGACCAAGTGTTCCTCTACACAGAATAACATAAAGCTGCCAAGTGATATGAAGAAGGGGGTAGCCTGCAGGAGGTAACTGCATATGTGCATTCTTTTTGCTACACTTCTAAAAGTTTTTGTAGCTGTCATAGACAAGCAGGGTATAAATCTATTAAATAATGAATAAAATGAGAAGATCTGTGTTCTAGAACGCCAAAAATGTAATCCCCACTTCAATACTAGGTTTGCAGTTCTGATTTCCTGAATGTGTGTCAGTACTTGAAAGCTCATACGGGAAAAGCTAGTTTGTTTGATCTGTACAAAACTAGAGATTTAAGTCACTGAAGGATATTGTTAGACGTGCCTCTGAACCTTCCCTTAGTGTTGCTCTGCTCACAGCCATAACTGTCATATTTATGCTGATTAAATCAACGGAATGCACTTTATCCAGTGATGCTTATCTCGATATGGAAAGCACGTGTCCTACTATTGTTCAGATAGCATTATTGCTGGGCTGTTCGTGCTTTTTGGCCTGTAGAATTGCATCCGAATAGTTATTGCATGACTCACTCTGGGCTGTTGGACAGTCTGCATTAATCTTTGAACTAATATGTTTATCTTGGTGATGCAGCCTTCACTGGTGCACACTTCTAACCAGCTGAGAAATTGATTATATAAATGTTGTATATCTATTTCTTGTGGTGTTGTGCCTAACTGTGGATTTGCCCCCAAATACATCTAAGATTAGCTCAAAATAATATGGAGATACCGAGATAGGCAGGTCAAGGACAGTTTTCCATCTCAGATGCCATATGAAATGGATCTGGTTTGTAGTGACCACACTGCTGGACATCAGCTTGCCCCGCTTGCTGTTCCACTGCATAGTTCTGTTGTTGGCTCCACAGACTGTTCTGCTTGCTGATGTGCTGTTGAGATACCTAGTCAGTTGGGCTTCAGTATGGATGTGCTCCATCCCAGTAAGTGTCGAGAGAGAGAGAAGAGGTAACAGATGCATTTATAGAATAACTCTTTAATGCATATTCTTTCAGCCATAAATGCAAAGCTGTAAAATGGAGCACAAGCCTTTGCTTTCATTTATTTAATACGTTTTTACCCCACCTGTCCTCCACTACTTTGAGCACTCAAGGCGGCTTTCATAAAACCATCAATATAAAAACAATGCCAGAGGCAGAAGCACAAAAGTCATAAAAGCATCAGCAATAGATTACATATAAAATATAGGAACAGAAAAATAAAAATGATAAAACAATAAAATGCAGCCATCAAATGTGGCAACTAAAGCCGAGCAAAATAAAAGCAAATAATAAAAACCAGAAAAACACAATACAAAAATTCCCACCACAAACCAACACTACCCAAATTCCAATCAAAAATGTTTTTAGTAGTTCTAGTAGCCAGAAACCTAAAACAATCCATTTTTGCCAAGTGGGTAGGGATATTAACACTCTTGAACATAGGCATTAGTTGTACAATTTTGAAGTTACATATTCTGAAGTGGCTTTTTGTCCATATTGCTAAAGTTGTTAAAGATACCTTGGGGACCATGTTGTAGGCAAGCTCTCTGTGTTGGATAAAATTGTGAAATTTGACTGTCTCCCTGAGTTTCTTTATATTGCTTCCAAATGCACATTGTCTGCCTAGGCAACCTGCTATTGAAAAACTCAGTTACTGAATGCATCTGACAGTTTTACAGGTAACAAAAAGCAGCTGATGGGGATCTGATTCCCTCTGCTGGAAGCTTATTGTTGCAGATGTTGCTTTGTTAGCAAAGTGTTTAATCGTTGGTTTCCCCACTGATAAAAAGGTGATAAACACATGTTCTGATTGCTAAACTACTTGAAGGGGCTGCTAAATACATGGGATTCTCCTCTCCCAAAAGCAGAAAGACCTTGAGACTACAGTACTGTACTTGGTTTTGTGTGCTAGGAGTATTTACTACTTCCAGAAGAGTGTGATGTCTGAGGCACAAGCAGTAGGGTTGTTGGGATTTCTAAAATAGCTCACTGACTCAATAAAGAGCCTGGTTCTCTAAAGGTTCAACTGTGTTTGCGATGTCTGTAATGCTTTTGTTAGTACTCTGGTTATTATAGCTTCCTACTGCAAGAGTATTTGAACTTAAAGTAGACTCTCTTATACCACTCATCTAACTTTGACACCCAATTCAGTGTACTGGTGACATTTCAACCCAAGCCCCTGGATAACCCTTCCCAGTGATTTCAGGTAGATGTTGGAAAAGCACAGGGCACAAGATGGATCGCTGTGGCACTCCATAAGTTGAAGACCATGGGATGGAACAATAATCCTCCTCTAGCATCCTTTCTGGACTTGCCCTCCAGGAAGCACTTTGGAAAAAGCCTTTGCCCTCAGTACACACTATTGTGGTGGAGTTTAGACATTGGTTATTGGATACCAGCGGCAGTAAAACAGGCCTTCACTCACACAACACAACTGTGAACTTCCTAGAATATTTGGTCATGTGACCAGAACCCTAGTGCATCTCATTCAAGTTGTGTGTATAATTAGTCAACAGTTAAAATCTTTAAGTAGTTTCCCTGGGGTTTTCTATAAGAAGGTTCAGAACTTGTAGCTGGCTTTGGTTCACTTAGGAAAAAAATTCTCATGAGACTTCTCTCTAACTAGGTCTAGGTGTTTGGCATTTTTGCATAAATCCCTACTGCTGTTGGAGTATGAAAATACACTTTTGGACTGTAGCTTAGGCTCTTGCAGGTTTGTGGGTAGCCTCCCAGTTACTTGTTCCTCTTTTCATAAATTCAGCAGAGAGGTACAGAATCTGGTGTCTTCCTTCTGAGACAATTTTTATAAGAGCAGGAATTTCTACTTGTTTTTACATGAGGCTTTCAAGTTAAAAATACAGTATTCAGATCTTATAAAACATGGAAGTGTATCTTCTGGCTTCATCCACAGAGATGGGACAGGCTGTTGTCTGCAAAATTTGCTAACTACTGCAGTGAAGTAGCTGATCTCCTGGTCAGCAAGAAGACTCCTGGGAGGGTACCTTTTTAAGAGGGGGTGAGTCGGTATCCCACTTCATCACCCTCAAAGTTGATTGTGTGCAGACTTTCCAGCCACAAATCTCCCAAGAGGATGTTTTGCCTCTTGTGTTGGCACAGCTTGTGGTGTTCTGGGTCGCCCAGTTGCTGATGCTTAAAGTAATGCAGCAGTGTTTTTGTTTTTCATTTTTTGGGGGGGAATTTAGCATTTTGTCCTGCTCAATTCCTCAGTTGTATCATACAGCAGTATAACAGAGTGGGAGATGGTTTTCTAGTTTATCAGAGTGATGCAATATAGGAGCAGTATGCTGAAACCATGAGGATAAGCTGCTGTAATCAAGTTAAAACATTGCAAGAACTTATGGGAATTGTCTCTAGAATGTGGATGACCAAGCTCATTTTCTTGTCTGTTCTGTCATGCTTCTGGGCTAAAGTAAATATCCTTGGTACTGAATTGACCTTTTTCAGGATAATGTAGTGCGTTCCTAATGCCTAGTGCAGAGGTTCCTAACCTTGCACTGCCGTGTACCACCTTTGCGGGCCTCTGGCCTACCGCGTGCCACCGGAAGTAAGTGCCGATGATGTCACTTACTTCTGGGTTTGCAGCTGTAGAATATCAAGGTAAGGCACAAAAGAGGACGGGAGGGCCCTTCCCTGCACTAGAAGCCCATACGCTCAAGCCACCAGTTTTTGGGCTTTGGTGTGTTGCGCGGCCGTCATGGCAGCCACCATCTTGGCCGCTGGCAGCCTGTGTAGCACCAGCTTGTGGTCTGCATAACACTAGTGGTACACATACCACAGGTTGGGAACCTCTGGCCTAGTGAATCAGAAAAACAGGAGGGTTTTAAAAAACAGAAGTTTGAAAACATGGTGAGTAAATATATTAAAGAATTTAAATGCTTCTTCAATATTGCGGCTCTCAAACATCTGAAGTTTATCGTATGTGGCTCTTACATTAAGCAAGTTTGGCCACCCCTGGCATATAATCATGTGTGTTCCTGTGCATCACTGTCAACTTCATTTGCTTTTTTTCCCCCAGAATCAGCCTGTTGCCATCTCTTGCCTGAGGGAATAGCGCCTTCCTGGGAAGCCCCCTGGTCTCATGAACGAATCAACGGATATCGGGGATGCCAGCATTCTGGAGCCAGTCCTACGGCTCAGGACGGGACATGTGCCCAGTGTTGCTGTGGAGAAGCACCATGACAGCGAGCAACGCAGCGAGCAACAGCCCCTCTTAGTGGAGCCATCGACTTCTTCTGAACAGGAAAAGGTAAATAACCAGCACCATGAAATGTTCGCCAGTGGATGATTACAAGGTTATGTACTAGCAATAGATACATAACTTCTTTGTATCTGGATTTTGCTGTATAATATGAAGGGTGCTGAAGGGCTTACTTCAAGATCATGCTACTTTATCACTTCGTGTCATGCTAATCTTCCAGTGAGAAGCTGTTTTATGGCACTTGCCTCTTCAGTTTGTACCTTGCTTTTTGACCTACAGATTTCCAAAGAGGCGAATAATGTTTGTTTTAAATTTATATTCTATGAAATGCCTCCAGTTGCTTAAATTTTAATATGGAGTTAAAGGCAGGGGATGGCATTAATGCGTAACCCTGCAGTTTACAGTCCCAAAGTGTGACACATTTTTCTGTCCTCTTAAGGATCAGTCTAGCAAGCCTTTCTCTGGGTAGAATTTCAAAAGCAAATCCACTACTGAAGATATACCCTATTCCAGACAGAAGTTCACCTTCCCTCTGGTTTCACCCATTTGAAACGCCTCTCACCTTGACTCATGGGGGTGGGAAGGAAATGGTTCTTGTGGGAGAAGGCAAGTAGTAAAATATCCAGGTCATTAAAGACTTTTAAAAGGTTAGCTCACTGACTGGCTTTATAGGATTGGATAATCTGCTGATGAAACAAGGTTTCCACCAGCAGAGACTGTCTTATGGCAGTTGTACAAGGAGTGCCGGCAGGGAGGCTGCTGCGGCCTCCCTGCAAGAAGCTTATTAAATGCAAACCCATCCATTATAGGAAATCCCCTTCTGAGCCTGCTCCCCCCGTGGGGGCATATTCTGGTACGCACACTAATGAAGTTTGACAACTTAGATCAAATTCTCTGACTTACTTTAGTCTGTTTAGGGCAGCATAATACATTTGCACAAATGTTGTGTATGGAACTACCTAAAAGCATTGCACAGTATGAAGATAGCATGCTGCAAAGTCTGCCTCTGCCTATGCTGCTTTAGTGTTCAATTGATTAAAAACCTGTTGGGCAACTTCTGGAATGAATAAATCATTAACTGGCACATGTGCTATTTTTAAAAGCTGCCTCTATTTAGATGAAGAGAGTAAGCATTATCTGGTTTCAGAGTGTTCAAGATGGTGTATACCATCTATACACACGTTACCGACTGTTGTGTGCTGATTAAAGTAACGTACTACCAATGGATCTGTAGTGCAGGTTTAGGTGTGACCTCAACTGTAAATGGGACTTGACCTGCTGGGAAGTTGAACATTCCCCTGAGGTCAGCAGAGGGGTGTTGACTGCTGAGCATGCTGCCTCTAGCGGAGGCCGGATTGACAGCACGCAGGGCAGGGCCTTCTCCCTGGGTGGTGCCTTCATTATGGAACTCCCTCCCATTGAGATGAACTGCCCCTCTCCCTGTCAGCCTTCTGGTGGGGGCTGAAGACTTTCCCTTCTGTCCTTCCCTTCTTAGTTGTTTTTGGTTTGGGGGCTGTATTGTGTATTTTGTGTTAATGTCTTTTCATTACACTATTATTATTTTTACTATTATTGCACTTTATATTTCGTCATGGTAGTGTCTATTCTCTATGTTGTATGCTGCATTGAGTGCTTATTTGGAGGGAAAGGCGGGATACAAATCATTTAAATAAATAAAATTTATCCTGTCAGTGATGTAGTAAGCAAGCAGCTCAATACAAGGTATGACTGTCACTTCAGTTGCTTAACTCTCTGCTCTCTAGCAACCTCTCTCCTAGCTTCCCCTCTGAACTTTGGGATAGAGCAGGATATAAATACCTCTGTAAAAGGAGAAATGTGAACGTCTATTAAATTGTCCAAAGGCTACCCTTGGGGGAATGGAATAGCAAAGGATCAGCAATTTGCATTGCTGGTAACTTGCAACTTCACATCCTCCTACTCTTAAATTTTCACATATGGACATAAGCCTTCAGCTTGAGGTAGAGTGGGAGAATGATGTTGCCCAGTGTGTGTCGGTGTAAGGCTTGCCATGTCGGAGGACAGCAGCCACAGCTGTGTCAGATTTTAAATAAAAATATGACTTTGAGGAATCTGGAACGATGCCCAAGATGAATATTGAGTGTTCCATTATGTTCTGATAAGACCTTGTGAAGAGTTGATGGGAAGATGTACAGATACACACACTCTGTATGTGCCCAGTTCTTCCTCATGTATTGAAATCCCTTGCTCTTGAACACTCTTAATCTGAGATCTCATCAATATCACTTGAAAAGTCCTGAAGACTCAAAACCGTGGGAATGGTTTTAGTGCAGTTCTAAAAGAACATTCAAACGTACACTTGCATGAAGTGTCAGCCCAAATTTGGTGGTACAAATACCAGAGCTGGGATTTTACCAAGAAACTCTTAGCTGCAGAGGAACAAGTGGGTACAGGAGAGGAGTGTTAAAAGAAATTTAACTTGCTTGGTATGGATAAACTTGATGCTTCAAGGATTTTATAGAAATCCTGAATTTTATAGAAATCCTGAAAATGAAAACCTTAAGAGTATGATTAGTTTGTGACGCTGCCACCTTTGTTTCCTGTTTAGAGTGTTTTGGGTAAATAGGGGTAATATTTACTTGCCTTACAGACTGTTGGGTGTATGACAAGGTAACATATGAAGCACGTTGTACGCTCGAGTGCTAAACAAATGCATGCTGCTGGTGCATGTTTAATTAATGTGAAATGACTTCGGGCCCAATCCTGTCCAACTTTCCAGTGCTGATGCAGCCCCAAGGTAAGGGAACAAACGTTCCCTTGAGGAGGCCTCAGTGACTGCCTACCCACTGCAGGATGCAGCGCATGCTCCATTGGCATGGCTGCATCAGTGAAAGTTGGATAGGATTGGGCCCTTAGTAAAGGTTTTTTCCTTCAAACTCTGTGGTATTAAACATGCCTATGTAGAAGTAAGTTCTGTTCTGAATTCTGTATAATTTCCAAGTTGAAGACTGAGGGGCTTCCTCACCTGGAGCTTATTCCCTTTTCCTACCTGGAGATAATATCCATAAATGGAAAAATTGTAGAGGGGGTGGCGTGTCTCTCTTCCACAATAGATACTTGGAGCAGAGATTTACTTTGTACTGTACATACCCTGTTTCCCTGAAAATAAGACCTCCCCCAAAAGTAAGACATACCATCATTTTTTACATGATTTTTGCTGGCACTCATAAATATAAGACCTCCCCTGAAAATAAGATCTAGCTAGGGTCATCAGCCAGATGGACGCGGACCCCCCCCCCCCCCCCCCGGCACAGAGGCTGCAACCTTGCAGAGTCTCTCTAGCACATCTCCATGGTGGAGGACTTAATTGCAGGTCTTGCAGAGCCTTGCACCCTCGGGAAAGAATAAAGCTTTAATCGGTCAAAGTACGTGCCGGGGGGGTTGTGGGGGTGAGGGGGGTTGCGCCACAGGTTGGGAAAATAAGACCTCCCTGAAAACAAGACTTACTGCATTTTTGGAGCCAAAATTAATATAAGACCGTCTTATTTTCGGGGAAACATGGTATCTATACTATAAGGAAATGTCTGTAGGTTGCTGATTGGTAAATTGGACTTCTACCAATGGTAGCTGGATTATTCCTTTTGCAAACCTTTTATTTTCAGTTCTTTGACTTGCATCCCCTTGCAGCTAGTCAAGTTTCCTGCTGCTGCTGCTTTCCACCCTGTGCTGGACTGTCTGGCCTCCTTCATGGCATTTATCTCCCTCTGCCCTTTGCTAGTTGAATGGTTGAAGTGTCTTTGTTCCCCCTGCTGTTCTTCGGTCACTGATATGTACTAAAGAAATGCCTCTTACTGTGGCTTTGTTAAATTGACACAATCAAATGCATGTGACTTTTATCACCTGATGAATGGGCTTTTTATGTACAGCCCTGAAAACCTGCACTTGACTCTCTTAAAAAAAAGAAAAAAAGAACGATAATCCTCCAGGAAACAAAAGGCTGTTTTCTTCACATTTCTTCCAGCTAGCACAGCCCTTTGCTCTTGATTGATGGTGGGTTTTGTCTAAAATTCCTGCATCTGTGGTGCCCCGTCCCTTGCAGTGTGTGGCCTAAAGCGTGTCTGTGAAATTTTGGACCGTTGCTCTGAAGCATTTGGTACTGTGCAGAGAATAATGAAGCGCAACTCTTGACTCTTCTGTCAGTGGAAGGGCTGTTCGTTGGAAAAAGCCCAGCTGGAACATTTGTCAAGCAACCCGCGCCTCAGTGACTCCTGAATTCAGCTGTTTGACCTTTTGGAAAGAGTCTGTCCTGCTTTGAAAATGAAAAAGTATGCTTCTGAGTTAAAGCATAGTCAAAACGGGCAGGAAAAGAGGGGAAGCCTTATAAGGAGCACGGGCTTGAAGTTCAAATAGACAAGTATTTAGAATTCATCTCTAAGGAAGGGTGTGGAGGTGTGTAGTGCTGGAAAGGAAGAGGGGGCTCTACCTGCCTGTGCTAAGGGTATAGGAGGTACTGCAGTGTATGGAGAGGCCTATGGGTGGCAGGTTCTCGGGATTTGTTAGTGTTTTGTACCTGGACAAATAGCATGCCCAGACCATGCTCACTCTCATCTCTGCACTGTCGTCTCCTCTACACTGCCTCCACTTTCTTGGTACAGCAAGACAACCATTCCCATCTTACATGGGAAGGTAATTATTTATTTTTATAAATAAATAAATAAATAAAAAGCGCTTGTGTGTCTTAATTTCCAGCACATTTAATTTTGAATTTGCGAGACTCTCTAGGGCTAGTATTGTTGATCGCACGCCCTCTCTAGGGCGAAAGTCTCGTTGGTCTCTCTGGTTGGTCCTCCAGAGCCCTAGAGAGGCCTGGAGGACTGACAGACCAGTGAGACTGGTCTTAGAGTCTCGCAAATTCAAGATGGACGCCGGACCAAAAAATGCTGCCTGTGCCCCGAAAATGCCAGTTAAGTACCCGCAAAGCACACATGCCCCCGTGCCCCTCCGAGAATGCCCCAGCTGCCTTAAAAGTGCGGAGCTGCCCGCAAACTAGTAAAAAATGGTTTAAAAAAATGAAACCTAAGGGGGCCTATGCCCCACCCCCAGCCTCCAGTGCCCTGGGCCCCCCGCCCCCACTTAGCGACGCCACTATACAAGGCAAAAGGATGCCCAGGTATGCTGTGCTCCCTCAGTGTTTTTTCGTTCACTATATTCATCTCTGTTCACAGTGCGGTGAGGAGCTACTGTTGCCTCCATAGCCTCAAATGGTTAAAGATGCACTTTTGGGTTCTTCCCTGAATGTTAGAATAAAAAGTCACATCTGAAAGGAATTGCATACATGCCCATTGTATGTTCTTGCTGGTGGCTTAGCTTTTGAGGTGGCCTTCTTGGATTTGACATCACGTCGTGTATGCAAACTCTACCCAGAGAGGCAAGTTGATGTTTGGAGAGGTTATTGCTTTGTATCATACTAGTTATGCACTGGCCTAAATATCTGTGCTTAATTCTAAAAGCTGTGCTGGCTGATGTTGCTTTTCAAACAATAGCTTCTGACTGCTTGCCTGGGAGTAGCTTTGCACGAATATGTTGGATATGATACTATATGAAGTATGATCACTTGGCCTGGTGGCTGGATTGCATGCCGGGGTGCATTTTGGATCCAGGAGATAGTCAAGAAGAGGTTCTTAATTCCCTTATGCATGTGTTGGATCATGTCTTCCTTATCTGGCTATGTATGGGGGTGGAAGAGAAACTAGTATAAGCTAATAAGTATTGACATCTCTAAAGCATTTCTTCTGTAACAGCTCATATCTCTTTCCCTCTTCATGTGCTTCAGAAACCTGATTTTTCTCCTCCTTCCCCCCCCCCCTTTGCATACAGAGTATAGCTTTAGTTAGCAAGTCAAATGCCAGGCAGCCTGCTGCTCTCATGCACAGCTGCTTTAGGAATTAGCATTTGGACAAAAGAGGTGGGGAAGAGCTTTTTGAGAGCCTTCTGGGGCAGGTGCAATTCTTTAGTCTGTCCAGTGTCTGACTACTGCAGACATTCCCCAGATAAGATGCATGTGCAGCCTCTTCTTACATTGATATTGAACTCTAGCAAACAGACCTGCACTGGCTAGTCATGTTAGTAAAACAAATTGTGTGGCTGAACGCATAAAGGGAAACATTCTTTGTAGTAGAGGAATTCTTTGAAATTGCTGAAGCCCAAATGTGAATGATCATGCAGTTTGTTTCTTGGTAGTTTTTTTTTAAGCAAAACCTGGGAGCATCTGCAATACCTTCTCTCACGATGGGTGTCATGGTCTAGGGTCTCTCTGAACAGTCTTACACACTCCTGGTTCACACACCAAACACCCACAGTGAGTCAGAAATACTGTACATGTTCTCAATTTAGTTCTCGTGTATCCAACTATCTCAAGGGTCTTAATACTCCATAAGAGAGCAGGATACAGTTCCTAGGCAAAAAAGCCAAACATTGAGTACAAATTCTTGCTGGCCTTCGCCTAACCATCACCTAACTGGCCAAACACCAAACAGGTGGGCATACATGTTTGGGGCAAACTGCCCTCCGGTAGGTGTTGCCACCCCTTCTAACAGCCAGTCCTCCAGCCAAGGGAATGCTGAGGTCCTGTGGGCTTGCCTCCCCAGCCCTTGCAAGCTCTGAGTGGGCCTCAAGGCTCTGGTTTGCTTCACGGTAGTAGTCTGACAGCGCAATCCGACTTAACTTTTGTGCCGGTTTAACCAGCGGCGCAGCGAGAACGGGAGACCCCAGAATGGAAAAGGGATTCAAATCCCCTCCAAAAGAGGAATTCAAAGGGAATTTGAATCCCTTTTCTGTTCTCACTGCTCTGCTGGTTAAACCGTCACAAAAGTTAAGTTGGATTGCGCTGTGAGTGGCCTAGGCTGGACTTAGATGAATTGATTCCTTTATACTCATGCAAGCCTGTAATAACACTGTTATACAGTGGGCCTTCCTTATTCACGGATTAGCTAGCCAAGTTCCTAAGCTTACTTATCCCTAACGCTCACCTGGATCTTTCCAACTTCTGAGCATAAACAAAGGGTAGTTCTACTACCTGTTGTACCACGGCTGATATGAACAGACATCCATGATGGAAAATGCAAAGAGCAGCTCACCCCCTCCGAACTACTGTACAAGGTTTTTTATACAGTACCTTAAAGTTGGCTCTTAGCCAGCCAGAGATTTGGACCTGCTGAAGCTTCACTCACTCTGACCCCTCCCAACTGGAGATTCACAGCTGCTGCCAATTCCCCATTAGCGAGACCTTGAGGATCCAGCACCTTATCAGGCCTCTCACCAAGCCAAAGTGAGATTCAAGATAAGGCACTTCTTCTCAGCCTTCTAATTAGCTCTGTTCCCACAGCTGTTACAAAATGGCTGCAGCCTGCAAGATGGTTGAAGGCTGCAGGTTCTGTAAGACTTGGTTACCTCCAAGATGTTTGATTAAGCATAGCTTGATTAAGAGCTCTGTTGCCAGCACCCTGCAGAGCTTGTTGCTTCCCTCTTTCACATGGCAAGGATCCCCAATGACTTTTCTTCATTTAGTTAAAATGTATGGAGCTCCCTTGCAGGAAAGCACACTGAAAAATGTGATTTAAGAGCAAGTATATGTCTGTATAGGTTCTGTAGCATTGTTTGGCCTCTTGATTGTTCCACACAGGCTTGTGGTGTCCCTCCTTGTACGAATCTTGCATTCCTGCCTTAGCCGTCTGCTGTGCCTCTCCTTACGTGCACGCTGCAGTTATTGTATGTGCCCTATCATCAAGCCAGTTCTATCCTCTTTACTTTTCAGAAAAAGCTCCCATGGTCTCAATACTTGTAGTTCTTGGTTAACAGTATTCTTGCCCTTTTCATCCTTGCCTCCTATATTTATTCCTCTCCATCTTGCTTGGGCTCTTAGAGCAAAATGTGTCCTCTGTGGTCATGATGGCGATTGCCATGAGAAGTGGCGTGTACTAACTAGTGGGAACAAAACTGTTCTCTGGTAGGTGTCCCCAGACTTGGAGTAAAGGAAACTGGTCTGGTAAGTAAAACTCATGTCCGCTAGCTTATCAGTGTCATCTTTGTATAGCATCTCTGCCAATCATAAGGATGCTGTTAACTTTCATTCCTCATGCATCTAACCTTCTCTATGTATGATGTGTGTTCTCAAAAGCGCTCTCTGTGTGTGTGTGTGTGTGTGTGTGTGTGTGTGTGTGTGTGTGTGTGTGTTTGAAAAATCTATATTAGCCAAAAAAGGTCAACAGAGATCATCATAACCCAGGTGTATTGTGTATTGCTTGTGTGTAGTTGTTTAGCTTGCAAAATCCTATTGGCCAAAGGTCAACAGAGATCATCATAACCCAGGACACCCAATTCTGAAGGCAGCAAGGCTGTGTACCTGTGTATTTGACTTTAGAATAGTAGTTAACTGCATCTAGTTTGTTTTTTGCAGTGGTATGTTACCCACTTCTCCTCCGTTGTGATGAGGCAACATGGTCCCTAGAGCACAAGCATGCCCCTGTAGCTATTTGGCAATTACTCCTGAGATTTTTGCAGTCAATTGGATGAAGTTTTCCCCAGAGTCATATTGCTGCAAAATAATGCATTCAGTGTACTAGCTCTGGAACATTTCACTTGGCTTCACCCCTCCCCTCACATAAAAAATTAGGCTGTACTTCAGTGCAGTAATATATCCGGAAAGGGCTGAATGTTGCCAAGAGATCAGGCATGCTTGACTTCTTAGCTACATGGTCCATTGAACCATGTTTTTTTTTTTAAAAAAAAATATTGCCAAGTGCTCCTTGTTTTGAATGGAAGGAGGGAGGGTGGAAGAGGTCAGATGTTGCCTTAAAGACAAGGTCAGGTTTCTGCAATATCCCCCGAATGATGTCTGCAAATACAATTGTTTCTAAGCCTTTTAGTGGTTTAGTTTTGGCTACTGTATAATCATTTTAAACCTCTTATTTTAAAGACATTAAAAACATACTATAAATGTGTGTAGAAAATAGAAGGTTTAAAAAAAATACTGAAAGTTTTCAAAGTATGTCCTACAATTGCATAGATGGTCAGGTTCCATTGAGTAACTCCACAACTTTGCTGGAGTCAGCAAAGAAGTGCAATCAAAGTTTAAACTGATTTGCTGTAGGACAGATTCCTGGTAGGAGTGCTAGAAAGGGTTGGCCCTGGAGGGCCAGTATCAGAGTTGAGAATGCTGGGCCAATGACCTGATTCACTCTGGCAGCTTCATATGTAACCTTGAAACTAGGCAGCTCATATGGCCTTTGAAAAGGTCCTTATCCTGGGGGGGGGGGAGTGAACCAACTTAACAGTGAGTCTGCCTGACATGGAGTCTTCCAGAACATTGTTATAGTTAGTAAGTGGATCTTCAAAGCAAGGAAATACAACGGAAATGGTATTTAATGAACAGTTTTTTTTTTCAGATAAATTGGTTGGTTGTTGACAAATGTGATACAAGTGCAGCAAAGAGCAATTGAATGCATTCATACTGCATGTAGGTCTCTTATTTCACCTTTTAAGGAACAAATGCAGTCTTTACCTCTGAAGGGCACTGGCCGCAAGGTGAGAGTTGGTTACGTCCTGTTCTTTCCTTGTGCCCCCCGTCAGAGTGCCATGCTATTTATTTATTTTATTACAATATTTATCACCTTTCTCAGTAAATGCAAGGCAGTTTACATAGGCAGGCTAAACATAAATCTGCTTCAACAAGGTTTTTACAAGTATTATTCCATGAGACAATCTCGTAGAACCTCCATTTCTCCAGGCGTTTCTCTTCATAGTGCAGTTGTCGTCCTGGCTGAGAATCTCGCTCTTGCACTTTCCAAGCTCTCACAGGCAGCTCGAACCAAGCTTCAGACTGACTTCTCAAGGATGTTATCCATTTATTTATTTTTTTGCCAGCTGACTCCTCCACACAGACAGGTCAGCAGCCTCGGTCTCCCTTCCAAGCCAACCGATCCTACTTAGCATTTTCAGGCAAGGTGACAGTTTAACCTCCAGACCACACCTCCTGCCCCAGTTCCCCATCCCTGGCTACATCTGGCTAGAGAACATGTTTCTGGAGTATGCAGCAAGAGAACTTGACTTCTGTGAACACCCCACACTTCTTTGTGTTTTTTCTGGCTTCACATTTAGAACCTGCATTATGTGACTGTATCCGGAGTTTAGTTGGTCATGATGAAGGAAGTTACTTACTACTAAATCTTATACATGCTTGTGTAGAATTCCCTTTTTAATTATGTAAAAGCTACATTTTTGAATAATGTCCATACAAACTGTTCATCCGTACAAACTGCTTCCTTATTGTATGTACTAAGGCTTTCGTGACTGATGAAACTGAGACAATGTTTTTATGAGACTGTGGCCATCAAGCCTGAATAATTTTAACTTTAACAGAAATACCTGTTTCCTTTATTGTAAGCAATATGATCTTGTTTTGAAGACAAATGTAATAATACGTAAAATCAATGAATAACTGAAATGCTTCCATTACCTCCCCCCCAAGTTACTTTCACTCATATTTTGCACTTTAAATTCTAGAGTTCTGATGTTGGGGGCAATTATGGAGCTCAGGAAGATGAAGGCTTTATGGGGATGCTGCCTCTCCTCCAAGCTCACCATGCCATGGAGAAAATGGAAGAGTTTGTGTGTAAGGTAAGAGATGCAAAGCAAAAGCCTGTCATGCACCAGTGAATTTTTCTCAGCTGGTGGGTGCTGTGGCTATCAGTGTGTGTACTTACTACAAAAAAGAGCCAAGTCACAGTGGGTGGTCGTCCAGGAGTTGTATCATCTTGCCTGATGCTACTGCTGTGTGTTGGGATTTTGGGGCTCTTGTAATTGGATGAATTAGAAAGTTTAGTGCAATGAGGATTACATGTTGAAATGTGGGATTAAATATGATGGTACAACTGCTGAGTCTCTCTTCGGAAACATCTGTGGAAATGCAAGCAGAATAATGGTCTCTGCATTTAGTGTTTCTGGGTCAAAGAATTTTAATTTACAAGGTCAACTTTTTTCCAAACTTTCTCTTTTCAGGTCTTGCAAATCTTTGTGTTCAGATTACCATTTGTCTCCCATGTGGAGCAGCCTCATTGTGTTCGCCATCCAAAGAGTTGGGGGGGGGGGAGGAGAGAGAAGCAAGTTCCATTGAAATGCCACCCTGGGCAAATCCATTGTGAACTGTGTAAATATTACTGGTCTTGACTTTCCTCAGCTAATGTAAGGGAAATAGTTTTATCTTGGTGCCTGGTTGCTGGTGTTAACTTCAGTACAGTACAGGTGGCTTTCAGACCATCTTCTTGCTGTTACCTGTTTACTATTGGAAGGTGAGCCTGAGAACCAAAATTTTCCAACATAATTTCTGTTGCTTCATATAAGCCCTAACCGAGAGAAGTTGCAGTGGAATCAGTTGGTATTTGGATCAGTTTGGATCAGTTGGTATTTGGATCAATCAGTTGGTATTTGGATCAATGGTATTTGGATCAATTTCTGTAGTTTCACATGCTGCTTGTGATGGAGTTTGGGGCAGTTCCTATTTTGGAATGACACCATGCCATGCTGAACTTGCGCAAGGGGACTCTCCCCATCAGGTCATAACTACCTTCATTTTAACGGCCACTTCACACATCATACATAGTGTGTGTATCATCTTGCCTGATGCTACTGCACAGGCACCAAACACCACAGGAAGACTGGGCCTGTATGATGCCTGAGCTTGTCATGTTCACACTTAAATCTTGGGTGTACGCCTAGAGTGGCTGTTCTCCTTT
Organism: Plestiodon gilberti rubricaudatus; assembly: GCA_026170595.1. Classification (NCBI taxonomy): domain Eukaryota; kingdom Metazoa; phylum Chordata; class Lepidosauria; order Squamata; family Scincidae; genus Plestiodon; species Plestiodon gilberti. Next base: position 118,439,031 of record JANXHW010000005.1, read on the forward strand.
CTAGAAGGAAGCTTATTCATAGAGATGTGGAATCACACAAACGTCGGGCTCCACAGGTGCCCACCTCGCACTTACCAGTGCCACTTTCACCTGTGCTCTTTCTCTCCCTCCACCTCACGACGGTGTCATCTGGAACAAAGGTCCTGCAAAACAGTCTGTTGTCAGCCTTCTTCAGTCCCAGTAGCGATTGCTGGGTGAGTGGCCGCTGGCTTTTCCCAGGGAGTCTGTGCTGAGGCTGGCATGCCGAATGGCTGAGGTGCCTGGCACAGTTCATTCTAGCTGCAGCGTGATGGCAGAGGGTGCGACAGGCAGAGGACGGGCAGATTCCAGCCAGATGGGACTGGTGCCCTCTTGGACACGACACCCTTGTGCAGTGCACAACCTGCACACCCATATGGGGCAGCCCTGGCTGGATAGCATTTATATATTTGTCAATTTTCAGGAAATTCTTTCAAAGCTAAAGAAACTTTCGAAGTCAGACAACTAGAAATCCTATATGCTGCAGTACTGTATGACATTTTCACATCCCGTCATCTCCTTCAAATTCCTCCATCTTCTGCAGTTGGTTGAAGAAACTGGTCTTTTTTTGCAAATATACATTGATTCTTAATATCGGAAATTACTGATAACCTTTAACACTGTGATCTGTTAGGCTGAATGCAGTTTTTAGTATTTTTCCCCCCAGAGAGTTGGAAACAGTTTGAATGAGTGATTGTCTGGTGTGTACATTTATCCTACAGTTGCCTCCAGTAAAACAGGTGTTGCAAGTTTTTGCATTGTTCCTTATGTTTTTGGGTAATGTTGACACTGTCTAGTGTGGAGAAGACGGGTCTAGATCAGTGGTTCCCAAACTTTTCTAGCCCATGACTCCCTTGACCCCTGTGGCTGTTGCCCACGCCTCCCCATTATATTACCCCACCTCAATTACCCCAATAATTGGGATGAAGGTATTGCAAATATTTTATTTTAGTATAGTACTTTATTTAATGAATAAACAAACAATAATCCATCATAACAGGAGACATGTGGATCTACCAGACATGTGGATCTACCCCCCCCTCACGTTCAGTTCTGCTTCCATAAAGACCAAATTAGTCAGTCTCTCTCTCTCTCTCTCTCTCTCACACACACACACACACACACACACACACACACACACACACACACACACACACACACACACACGACCCCTCCTGTGCAAGTGAAGCCCCCACACCTTGCCTTCTCCCATTTCCTTTCAATGCATGGCTGCCAGATCCTATTCATGGGGGGGGGGCTCCATCAATCCCTCTCCCCATCCAGGACTTCTTGCTCACCCTTCCCCAATCCACACTGCCCCAAACTCAACCCCCCTCTGGGCTGAGGAGCCTCTGTGATCGTGTCAGACGCACCTTTCTCCAGAATTGGGGTGTGTATCTCCCAGCCTCCTCCCTCGCAGCCAGACAAGCGCCCAGAAAGATCCAGCACAACAGAGGAATACTGGGACAACATATATAGCCAAGGCTTGAGAAAACTGGAAGGAATAAGTAGAGACTGGAACTGGGAGGAACCCCAGAACAGGCAGAAAAGTAGAGCAAGTGCCAGTGCCTGGAAGAGGAAGAGCAGGGGGCAAAAGTATAAGCGCCGGGGGTGGGTGCATCTCCCAGCGGATGCAGGTGCTGGGAGAGCCAACACAGGGGCCTGTTTAGCAGCGCCCCTTCTCTGTGGGGTCATTTTGCAGAGCACTACTGAGCTGCAAAGGAGAGTGGAGCAGTAGGAAGAGAACCGAGAGACGAGGAGGGAGACCAAAGGAGCTCAGCGAACTATGTGGGGAAGGAAGGGGGTGGTGAAAACAGAAGGCAAGAGAGAAAGGCGCTCTCGTTTCCCATGCGGCGCCCCTGCGCTCCAACCCCCCCCCCCGCGCTCTGAACCTGCCTTGCTCCGAACACTGGGAAAAGCCCTCCTACTTTTCCTCCAAGCTGCCTTGCTCCGGGCAAGAAGGGAGGAGAAGAGGGAAGCCTAAAGAGAGGGTGAAAGATGGAAGGAGAAAAGCCAGATGGAGGAGTTGGGTGGAGCGCACTGCCAGATCTTGTTGGCTGAGATCTGGGAGCTCCAGCCGACCATCCTCGGCAAAGGAGAGGTGCCTGGAACCAAGCGGAGAGAAGCAGGCTGCGGTAGCAGGGGGAGCAGACCAGGGAGAAGGGAAAGAACAAGAGCGGGGAGACAGCCATTTCCCCCCCATGCAACTTTGGAGGCTCGGCATGTCGGGGACAGTTGCAGCGCGTGAAAGCACGTGCTGGGAAAAGCCCTCCTGCTCGCCGCCGCCTGCAACATCGCAACAGTGCGGGCGCAACCCTAGTTTAAAATCTTAAATTAGGGTAAAAAAGTGTGATATACACGCGGGACAATACGGTGTCTATTGTTGCTGGGGGCTTCGGGCTTGGGCAGAGGTGAGGGAGTCGTCACAGGATTGGATCGGGGTGCTGCATACGGGTTCTGGGGACAGGCCTTCCCGTGCTTCTCCTCCGGCCTCCCCTCCTCCTCCTCCTCCCCTCCTCCTCGCAAGCACGCTCAGCAGGAGGCCTCTCCAGAGAGGCCTCGTGCGGCTGGCGGTGAGTGTGCTTGCTTGCCGAACTTTCTCCCCACCCTCAAAGCCTCCCCCTTTCCTACAATACATTCCTCCCCCCCTCCATACCTTGTTTGATAAGCTGCTGCTATTGTTTTACCTCGTTTGCCTTGAGCGGAGCTCCTTCGGGCTAGCAAGTCACTCAACACTCTCCCAACCCAAGGCAGCTGCATGTGACGCCCCTGGCTGTTCGTCGCGACGCACCTAGGCGTCGCGACGCACAGTTAGAGTACCACTGGTCTAGATTATTAATAAGTCGATTATCTCTCGACTTATTGTTTACAATGATACTGAAGATTTCTGGTTTTCAGTGTTTTTTCCCCCTATTTTTTCATCTGGCAAAAACAAAGTATCTTGAGCTGCAGTGACTAGCTGCTCCAATACTAGTTGTATTTGTCATTTTTTTCAGTAAAACTAAGGTATTTATACTTCCATAAATATACTAAACAGTAACATGTTAATGTTAACTTAAAAAAAAAATCTGGCTTCAAAATTTCCAGAAATGTTGCTCCTCTGTCCTTAAAAGAAGGTAAATTGTTACTGCTTCTCGGATGAGTAGATTAAGTCAACAGTTTGGTTTTTGTGTCCCCAGATTAATCTGGTTTCTTCAACCTACCGCAAGCTGCCTCAGGCTTGTAACAATACTCTGAAGCTGCAGTGGACTGTGTGGACACTGCAATGTCTATTTGGAGAATGCAAGGACTAACCATTCCTCAGAACACCTTCCTTTCTGCCTTTAGGAAAGATTGTCATGCAGTGATTTCATACAGCAATTAGGGGAATACTGCCATAGTCTCATGCAACCCCTTACTCTCTTCAGGTGTGGGAGGGCCGATGGCGTGTCATCCCGCATGACGTCTTGCCCGATTGGCTAAAGGACAATGACTACTTGTTGCATGGGCACCGACCACCAATGCCCTCTTTCCGGGCCTGCTTCAGAAGCATCTTCAGAATACACACAGAGACTGGCAACATCTGGACACACCTACTAGGTATCAGTTTGGATGCAAGTATGAAATGTGTACTTGTCTTATTGTGAAAATTGGAATCAAGGTTGAGGAGAATGGAACTTGGGGAAACACTGTTGCCCTTTAAGCAAGATGAGATTTCTTGGGCTGAAACTGAGCTTGGGGTGGGGACTCCATAGTTTATCTATCTGGTTTAAGTTTTTGTGTGCATTTGAATGGGCTGCTGATGCCAAGGGCTAAACTGATCTTTTATTTCCCTTCAACCTTTTTCCTAAAGTGAATCTCCAATGGAATACCTCTTCCCTGATTCCGTGCCAGCCTGTTGTTTGAACTCCTGATGTAGATGTCAAAATTCCCCTTAACAATTTGTGCTTTACTGTCCTTTCCGCTCATAACCGTTTGGGGAGTGTTAGGTCATATGAATGGCAGATCACATGAATGGTCATGTTTCTGTTCTTGTAGCCTTAAAAGGAACACTTCCTTCCCAAAAGCTATTAATGAGCAGCATTACTAGTTGAAGCAAAAATGGAAGTGTATCGAGCAGTTGGATGCCAATGCTGAAAATTGGGGACAATCCGTTTTTTCAAAGGGGAGATTTGTTTTTATCCAACCTTTGCAATGCATGGAGCAGAAGGGAAACACATCTCACGAGCTCTTTGCCATTTCATTGGCACTCCATTGCAGCTTTTAATAGTTGGTCACAAATACATTTTTAAATACATCTGTCTGCCAGAAGGCAGGTGGCACATTCCACTTCCCCATGAGCCATGAGCAAGTGCCATGGACTTTTGTGAGTTGACAGATTTTGAGGCAAGACCCCTGGTCTGAGTTTTAAGTGTGAAGACTTTGAATTGCAGTAATGCAGAATGGCTTGCTCAGCATTTCTCTGTGGCTGTCCCGCAGCAGTATTGGCTGCTGTTGCCTCTGGAAGAAGCGTGATTGCCTGTAGTTACTAGGCCTTTCCTGGCTCTTGGGGCTAATAGTAGATCAGGCCACAAATTAGCTTGAGTTGGATGATTGCAGCAACAGCTATATCCTGGTTCAGTGGGGAGGAGAAAGCTAGTGCTAAACCTGCTTACTATTAAGTACTGTATACAGTTACCTTGCTTGGTAGAATGGTTTAGTCCAAGGGTTCTCAATCCCTTCCTGGCCGAGTATCACCTCCAGCACCACTCTCCTGCTGCATACCACCAGAAATGACTGGTGATGACATCATCACCAGTTACATCCGGTGTTTCAGGTTTTTGGAGGCCAGAAAACACAGGTAGGAGGCTCTGGGCAGGTGGGAGGGCCCTTCTCAGCATTCCTGAGAAGCTTGGCCAAAGGTAGGAGCCTCACGGGAGTGAAAACACACTGCCGAAATCGCCACATCGAAGCGGGGTTTCGGTGGTCTGGTGGTCCAAGTACCACCAGCAGTTGGTCAAAATACCACTGGTGGTACTACGGTAGTACCACTGGTTGAGAACCCCTAATTTAGTCAAAGTAAACCTGCCCTCCTAAGCCATATGGCTTACTGGGCTCATGCAAATATGACCAACCAATTTTTCTGTATACTATGGCTACTGAGTTAGCACTGAATTCTTGAGAGCAAGTCTGGCTCACTAGACCTGTGTTCGACTTGAGGTCCTGGAAAGAACAGAGTCCTAGTACTACAATTAATTTGTTGGGTTGCTTAGACTGCAAAGTCTGTCTGTTGTGAAATAGACCAATTAGTGGTGAATTGCTTTGAGGACCCCTGAAAACTCCCAAAGCAGCCATAGATCATTCTGCTGAAGTAAATCTTAACTGGAAAGTTCTAGAAAAATGTGACTGTTGTCCCTGGAGTACACCATCTTAAATTGCTTCCTTCATCTCTTTGCACATTCATACCTTGCCCAAATCTTATAATTTGGCAGGTTTTATAAAGTTGCTCCTTTTTTTTTTTTTTTTGTATAGGTTGTGTGTTCTTTCTGTGCCTGGGAATCTTCTACATGTTCCGACCAAACATGTCTTTCGTAGCACCTGTGCAGGAGAAGGTGGTCGTTGGAATGTTCTTCCTTGGAGCCATTCTCTGCCTCTCCTTCTCATGGCTCTTCCACACAGTTTACTGCCATTCAGAAGGAGTCTCGAGGATCTTCTCCAAGTAAGTAGTGCAGTTGCCGATGTTCGTGCTTGGTCAGAAGTCCCTGGTTCAGATTTTACCCCTGTGGGAAGGGGAGGGGCCTGAAGGTGAGAGGAGTGGCTTGCCTGAGACTGACTATAAAGCATCTCTAGGGTGGTTGGTAATGGCTCTTCTTGTGGGGGTTGCTGTGGTCAAGGGACTATATACAAAGTCCTTTTCCAAAACTTGTAGCACACTGTATAAATGTTTGGTTGCCCAAGATTAGAGTGGGATCCTGGAATCGGCACAAGAGCTCTGCTATAAGAAAGATCTTGTTTATCCATCTCAACTAAGAAGTCATCAAAGCAGCTTACAATCTACATAAAACTGTAAAATGTTAAACACCACCAATAGACAATGAAGTGGAGAGAATAAACAAAAAATGCAACTTACGGAAAGGCCCAACAGAAGAGATGTTCTCATTTTTCTGCTTAAGTGAGCAATATGGAAGGTGGCTGGGTCTCACGGGGGGGGGGGGAAGAGGAGAGTTCCACAATTGGGGGAGTCACCACAGGAAATGTCTTGTTCTGTGTCCCCATGAACTGCACCTGTTTAGACAGTGGGATGTAGAGCAAAGCCTCAGATAATAAGTGCAGTGTGCAGCCCACTTCAGGAGGGATGGGGCAGGGCAATGGCTCTTCAGGTACAGTGATGATGAATAGTGCTTTGTAGGTCAAACTCAGATGCAAAAGAGCTCTCTTTTTGGTACTTGAGGTCTTTGTCATTTCTGCTCTGTCGGGGTATGCTGAAACCTGCGGGCAGGCAAGCTGCATGAGGCTTCTTAATCAGCAGAGGTGCTCTAACAGTACCCTATCAATGTGCCACTATATATGAGATTTGGTAGAGCAGGGTGCTGTAGAAGCCATGATGACAGTGAGCAGGCTACTTCAGATGCATGTGGTATGGTAACCTCCTGTCACTACTTTCCTCCTCCCTCCAGGCTAGACTACTCTGGTATTGCCCTTCTCATCATGGGCAGCTTTGTCCCTTGGCTCTACTACTCTTTCTACTGCAACCCTCAACCCTGCTTCATCTACTTGATTGTGATCTGTGTCCTGGGCATCGCATCCATTATTGTGTCCCAGTGGGACAGGTTTGCAACCCCTCAGTACCGAGGAGTACGCGCAGGTAAGACTTGAGAGGTGACTTTAGGAATTATTTCTGACACATGAATGGTTTTTGTTAATGTCATTAGTTTGGTTGAATTAGAAGTGAGTGCTTAACCTAGAATTAATGATAGTGTTAGATTCCTGTTCTGAATGGAATTTGTAGCTGATCTTCTAAATCAACGTTTGGCAATTTTTGCATCAATCATACTTGCATAATGTTAAATTCCAAAAGGGTATCAGTGCTTGCCTCCAGGAAAACAGCCAAGCCCTGTGACACTTGAGCAGTTTTGTGACATCTTTTATGGGTTAGAGCCACTTTGTCAGATGCTTGAAATGATAGACTCAGTTGGCATATCTTGGTGTATCTGTGGGTGTATGCTCGTAAAGTGACACATTTGTAAACAGTTGTGTTCAAAGACCATGAAATGTTCACACGCTTTCTGTGTGCATGCCTGTGTGCATGCCTGTGTGTGCAGTCTTGTCCACCGAGGATAGTGCTTCATGTATCTGATGGGATAGTGCTTCATGTATCTGATGGAAGTAGACTTTATTCCATGAAACCTTGCACCACAATAGATGTGGTTAGTCTTTAAAGGACCACAAGACTTTTTGTTGTGGTAAACTTGCATAGTTCTTCTTGGAAGTGAACTTTTGTCATACTTGTGACATTCTGTTGCTGTGTGTCAGTAGGCCAGGGACCTTGACTTCATTCACACAAACGGGTTTATCTGTCATTTGTGAAAAATCCTCATCATAGCTTAGCCTGTTGCCTTTTCTCATTGATAAGGAGGCTGAATTCTGGTAGCATCATCTGAGTGGACTGGAATGTTGGGTAGTGGGAGCTTGCTGCATTGTACTCTTGGAGGATGATAAAGGAGGCACTTGCTAATGCAGCAGTTCCCAAACCGTGTGCAGTGAGAGAACTGCTAATGTACTGAGGCTCCTTTGGGGAAAAGCACTTTTCTAGAGCAGGGGCTTTGGGGGACATCTCTGCATAATCCACTGCTCTGGCCTTGCCTCCTTTACCTGGGGGTGGTGGCTAATTCTGTTGCATTGGATATGATGAGGTCATTCAGTTGCGTCAAATGCGAAGATGCAGAACAATGACCTGCATTCAGAGGTTGCTGTCATGTGTGTTTTGAACAGTAGCTCATTCAACAATGCATGGGATGGCTGCCTCTTGAGGGTAGGTGATAACTTTCATATTCTAGAAACTTTGCAGGGATGTGAAATATGTCCTCCACTGGAAAAAAAAGCATGCAATTTTTGTATTGGAAGTTATGCTTTTTCCTTGCCTCTTGGGAAGCTCCAGGTTGTCAGACTCCAAGGAACGTAAAGATGAATAAATGTGTAGTGGGACACAGTGTCTTGTAGGATGACAAGTTCAGGATTTTAGTTCAGTTTAAACTGTGGACTGGAACAGCCAATCTGCTCTAGAGCTTATTCTTCCGTACCTGATTTAAGCATTCCCCTTCCTCTGGAATGCTGTGTGAAGGCCTGGACTTCTCGCTGCCTGCAGTAGCTCACACACTCTATTTTTTAAACATGCATTAGGAAGCTAGAGGTGCAGTACATTAAGATGCTCGGCCAAGAATTCTTGGCCAGCTGTCCTGTAGTGGGCATTTTTGGGGCACTCAAAAATGAAATTGGGTATACAGTACAGTACTTCGGTTTTTGTGGGTTTACCGGTAACTTTTCTTTTAGAAAAATCTCTCGGTTACCAATTTCTTTTAAAATATTTGTATCCCACCTTACCCTCAGAGGTTAAAATTGCAATGCAGAAATAAAGCAGTCAAAGTTAATTATATGCATTTTCATAGATTAAATCTGTGTATATCTTGCATACTTTGTTTTTAGATGATGTATATCTTGTTGTCCCTTTCCCTCCTGTGTGTGGGAGAATAGAGAATGCCTCTTATAAAAATTGCTGTTGAAAGGCACCGAGTTAGAAGTACTCTTCTCACTCCCCTTCCTCCCCACAAATACTTTTAGCTGTGTTGCCTGATTTAATCACAGGTAGCTCTGAGTTGAGAAAAGGCTTTCAATCTGAGCAATCAGTGAAGCCTGGTGCCCTCAAAAGCAAAGCACGACCTGCCCACCCTTTTGCGATGCTCTGGGAGCTCTCTGAGCCCTTGTGTTTGCCACTGACTTTCCTTGCATCCAAGGCTGAATCTGTCCCACTTCCCTTATCTCCTAGGAGTGTTTCTGGCTTTGGGCCTTAGTGGGGTCATCCCCACCCTGCACTTTGTCATCTCGGAAGGGCTCCTGAAGGCTGCCACAATGGGGCAAATAGGTTGGCTGGCACTCATGGCCTGCCTGTATATCACGGGTGCTGCGCTGTACGCTGCTCGCATCCCAGAGAGGTTCTTCCCGGGCAAGTGTGACATCTGGGTAAGTATGGAAGGGAAATGACTGCCAAGCATGTGGTAGGCAGAATTGGGGACACTGGTGCCATCCCTACTGCATATCTGTAGGGACCGATCAAAATGGCTGCAGACCTGTGGTGAGGAGCAGGAGCACAACACAGCTCTGGAAATGTTTTGTAGACTTTACAGGAATGAGAGCTACTGTTCTGGCATATCTGGTTCCCAAGAGATGGAATGGCATGTAGCTACAAAAATGCAGCTGTTCTGACTCAGAGTGGTGTTGTGCTGCTGTCCTGTTTTCCTGCCAGTTCTGCCAAGTAGGTGGGAGTGGGGGCGGATTTAAATGGGCATTTGGGGTCCTTTTTATAACCTGACCGCACAAAAGGGAAACCAGCCTTGTTTCTTAGCCAGTCAGTCGGTGGCTTGTGGTTTGGCAGGCGAGTACTAGACGCTGCCTGCTCTTAGTCTGTAATGCTGTCCTCTGCCTTTTCTTTTGGGAAGTGTGGAATGTCTCTTGTCTGAGCATTGGTGGTGTTTTCTGTTTCCCCCTTACAGTTCCATTCGCACCAGCTGTTCCATATCTTTGTCGTGGCTGGTGCTTTTGTGCACTTCCATGGTGTCTCAAACCTTCAGGAGTTCCGTTTCATGCTTGGGGGAGGCTGCTCAGAGGACGAGATGCAGTAGAACTGGCGAGGCGCCAAGGATCATAACCAAAACAGAACCATGGGGAGTGGTCAGGAGCTCCCCAGGCAGTTGGTGGGAGCCTCAGTTGACACCTCACCTGCGGCGGTGTTGAAACTTCACAGGGATTCTAACTATAACATGGAAAGAGAAATTCATACCTCAAGCATTGGAATTAATTGATTTTGAAGACCTGGAAGTTCTTCCTAACTTATTCCTGGAATCTACAGACTGAACGACCGAAAGCCCTTTCTTAATCAGCTTCTGTTCAATGCCATATTTATTTGTAGGATACAAGAGGGGATGTTATGAGGGAGGTGGCTTAGTGTGGTTTTTTCTTTTAAAAAAAATCTAGCTTAATTAAGATTTGTATCTTGTTCAGGTAAGTTGATTTTAGATGCTGTTTTGGGAAAAATGTAAATAAGATTTCTAACGCTGTTTAATTAAAAATTTATATAAATGTTTTAAATAGGGGGAGGGGTTTTGTATAGAATGCAACATGCAAGTACCACACACTGTTTCAATTTTGCACAAAGTCTGAAGTGCAAGAGGACCAGGCGAAGCCCCTGGGGAATTTGACATCTGGGTCCTGCGGCTCCATCCTACCTTCCTTCCTAGTGCTGGTGTTACACTGGACAGTTAGATCCAATAGCTCAGTGTTTTCGCCCAAGGGTTGAGAGCCAACATGCGCTGTCGCAACCTGACCCACACTAAACCCTTTGGGCCCATGTGTTCAGATGGCCAAGGCAGACGTAGACACTGTGCAGCAGGGCATGCCTTGAAACTCTCTGCCCCTTTTGTAGGTGGGTTTTGGCTGGTTTAGTTCCGCCAGCCTTCTGCTGTGTTCAGATTTGATGGCTTACAAAACACAGTGTGGTACATACCTTGACGTTGAGGGTTTCTTGTCAGTGTTTTGCCATCCAGTTGGGCCTGCAATTGTTAGTGTTGGGCATCTGCCTTGTAGGTGAGCCAGTAGTGGAGGAGAAAGCAGGTTTGTGCTGAGGGAGAGAGGAAGGACAAGCACACTGGCTAATTGTTAACCCAGACTGGATTTATTTTGTGCTGCTGAACCACAGTAGTGCTAAGGTTGCCTGTATTAAATGCACTGAACTCTACTTGCCTGCAACGTTAACACTGCCATTCTTTTGCTCTTCCTTCTGGTATCCAGGACAATGCTGTGCACTCGTCTAACATGAGCAGTCCACAGACTTTTTCCTCCCTTTGTTTTTTAAAATACTGCTTAGGCCCAATGAAGGTTGTCAGGTTTAAACTCTGCCCTAGGCATTGCCATTCTTGGGATGCAGAAAACACTTTATGTAACTCTTCCCCAGGTGGTTTAGCTGCACCGGCCACGGAGAGCACTCCGTCTGGCATGAAAGGGGAAGTATATTTCTTCCTGCTAGGTTTGGTAGGGCATGTTGGATCTGAAGAGAATTTTTTAGGCAAATTGTAGAATTTTCATTTGGGAGTACCTCACAATGAGTTACTTTGGCCCATAGTGAATTAAAGGAGAATGTCACAGTTTTTTGCGGGAGCAGAGAAGGGTAGTATCTGCCTCCTCTTAAAATACTTTAGATTATTATGAAGAGGAGCATAGTTTGGGGGTTCTGTCTTCCTCTCCCATCTGTTCTCTGGAATTGATTTTGTCCTCTCAAAACAGACTCTAGAAGTGTTTAGACCTACAAGAGGTGCTTAACTGGTACTTGTAGGCAACTCAGTGTGTGTGTGTGTGTGTGTATGTGTTGTGGATAGGATCACAGTGCTGAATGCAGATCAGCCAGAATGGCAGCCTAATATTTATGCGCAATTTAATTTCATGCTAAAAACAATAGTATTAATTGAACTCCTCTAACAAAACGGGGTCCAATGCTAACAAATCTTCCCATTAATTCATATAACCATCTGGTAGGAGGGTGGATTTCCTAATGAAGGAAAGCAATGATACATATCAGACCCAGACCTACCTGTCTGTAAAGCACTTTTGGGGTACCTCTGTATCTGTACCAGCAGAAGCTACACCTCTCTCTCCTGGATCCTTCCAGGCGCACTACCAGAAAGGGGGTCTTGCCACCTGGTCCAACACAGCACAGAATCTGTACAGAAACACAATGCTCCACGTCCTGTTCTTAGCCCATGTTGGTCTCTGTTGAGGACCAGTTTATGTCCCAATAAGTAACTGCTTAGCTGTGCACTTTCTTGTCTGGTGCTTGCTGAGACTTCTTCCCAGGTTGGCACCTGAATGCCTTACTCTCAGCAACTGAAGATTTGCTTGCTTTCTCTGTGTGTGCAGGTTTTTGGCATAGGATAGTTAGGCACTACAGCTTCTTTTTTTCCCCATTAACTAGTGGCCTTGTTCAGTATCTTCTTTTTTTTAATGCTTACTGTTGGAGGCAACAAAGCACATCTTGGATTTTGAAGATTGTGGTCCCCAGGCAATGGGATCTCATGACTTGTTGTATTAACTTCTAATAAAAAGAAAAAATGGAGACAACTTTGTTATGTGGATATGTTGTGTACATCATTTGCAAAAACCCACCCACTTTCTTGTCAAAGTAATTAGCAGAGGTATTGGGGAATTTGGCCTCAAACTAAGTGCTTTGTGTGGGTGGGTGGGGGTGGGTGAGTGAGTGAGAGAAAGCAGCATGCTACTGTTGTGCAAGACCAATGAGGACACAAAACAACTCTAGATATATAATGAAAATGCCATATTTTAAAAAGACTGTATATGAAACACATTTTACAAAGAAAAAAAAGTCCAACAGCCTCTTCTTCATTTTGCAATAAATCTTTCCTTGGGGACTTGAAAAGCAGGCAGTGCTTATTGAAACTGCAGTACCATCAATTAAAGTGCGTAGCTCTTGGGATGGTGTCAGCATTTTGTTGACATTGCTGTATAGAAACAGGACGTTCTTTCAAACTGATCTTTCTGCAGATGTGAAGTGGCTTATCTTTTGTAGGTCTTGCAATAAGAGCGCCTGCTACTTGGCTAGCCAGCTAGTGGCTGGTAGACCGAAACCAGACCTGTAGATGGAGGGTGCTGGAGACCAGATATATATACCAGATATATGCAGTTTTATCAAGGTGTGGTGAACATTTTGGCCATAGCTTCAGAGAGGCAATTTATTATAAAATGGCTTTCAAAAGCTGAAAGAAATTGCACATCTTTACTCAAGGCTTTATTATAAAGCCTGACTGTCCACGATTAGGAGGAGTCACTTAGTCACTTCTAGTCACTTTACTCTAAAGGTGACACTCAGTCCTTTTACAGGAGCTTATTAAAAATGATTACATTTGAATTCGGAGGCTCTGCATGTATAAACTTCTCTGAACAGTCTTTAAAAGTGAAGAATCGGTACTACAGAGTGTTCTAGTGGGACAGTTCAGGCTGCCAACTTTGTAATCTCACAGCAAGATCCTAACTAAAGATCTGGCGGGCAGCCCTGGGCCGCCGGGCGGGCGGCCCGTTCTCGCCAAGGACCGCCATGCGGTGGTCCGGAAGTCTACTCGTCCCCTTTCCCGGGTGTAAAGTGGGGCCTGTCCTATCGGCCTCCTCGGATTTCCGCCAGCTAAATAGCTGGCAGAAGTAGGAGGAGGCCTTGCAACAGCCGAGCCGGCTCAGCGGGGACTGGGATATGACCGATGCCATCCCCGCCCCCTCCTGGGCCGGCTCGCCCAATGGCCCCCCTCCCTTGCCGCCCAGACTGCCCATGTGGCCGCCGACAGGAGTCTTACCTTCCTCCAGCGGCCGCATTGACGTCCTGGCGAGGGAGGCCGGCCTTGCGCTTGTTCCGGTACTGGAAATTTAGACAGGATTTCAGTCTAAAGGAGGGAACTGTTCTGGCCTGCTGCTTTCCATTGGAACTTCCTTCAAGGTGTTATGGTGCTGAAGATGGAGACGCATGGATACAAGAAATATTCCCAAGCCCAACAATGGAAGGTACAATCCCTTCTTAATATAAACTCGGTGTAGTATACCCCTTGAAAGAGACCACATGACTGAGCTATTTTCACACCATATAGGTGCCCCTGCTTATTGTCTGCAGCTATTCTATAGCAGAACTCTCGGCATCACTTTGAGAAGGGCTTCATGTTTTCAATAGGTAGAGTGTCGAGGGTGACATCAGATTAAGGAATGATTGGCAAAACAGCCCCTGCAGTAGAATTTCCCCTGCGAGATGTAGGCCTCACTTGGCAATCAAAGAGCAAAATATCAGTGCTGAGGGCAAAGCTCATTCATGAATTTGATTTTTTGGATAAGAAGTCTACCCTGTCAGGGCAAGATGTCTCCTAGCAGCACTGCCCAGGCTTCTAAAGTTGCTTAGAAAAAAATGGGAATGCCTACCACTAATAAGTAGCATTGATGAAGCCTGCAGAGCCCTCACATTATGGTGTATAGGGAGGATCAAAATTCACTTCAGCAAATGCTGTCTGTCATCCTAGGCCTCTTCTCTTGTGTAAGCTCCTCCACGCTGCTGAGGCAGGAAGGTTCAGTGGTGTACTTGACTGCTTAGATATGCTATCCCATGGTCCATAGCCACAGTGCCCCATTTGGAGTTGCAAACTGTAAAGAAAATAAATATCGCTGCAACCACAATGCGGAGCTAGAAAGTGTTTTGCGAGCCCAAGTGGTGACCATTGCATTGTCTTCATACAGGAATTCACTTGGTGCCCTTGAAGTAGCAGACTCTGTCCCATTCTGGCTCAAAGTAAGGACTGATGGACTTCGTCATCGCAGGAGAAGTGCTGTGGTTCCCAGGGAGAGGAGAAGCAGAGTCAAGGAGGCTGAAACCTCTGCAGTCCCTCCACAGTCCTGGGCATTTTCCTGAAAAGAAACAGCCAGCATCAGATCGATACATGTAGCATTTGAGCCATAGCTGAGTCTTCTTGCATAAATACTGTATAGCGGTTCCAATGGGCAGAAAAATGATGTTGAGCTCAATGGTAACTGAGGAGAGAGGGACAGTCTCCTGTGCACAATAAACTGCAATACAATTATTAGAAGGTATGCTTTGCAATAGCAAAGTTGTTAGAATAAATTTGTATTGCTTGCTAGGGATTGGTGTCTCAGGAAGTTAATTCAGAAGTTAGCAAGAAACGTATTGTGCTGAAATTTACTATGTAACCTTAATACAGCATAACATGCAGTTTCCTAGAGTAACTTCTATACTGTACAAGAATGTAATATGAAAGGCAACAAAAATAAAAGCACATTTCCCAATTTTATTGACTAAGTGGGGCCAGATGGTTGAGACTTTTCAATCATACGAAGAAGTCAAAATTCATTTCCTGGCAACAATTAATTTGTTCATGTGTTCATCAGTGTAGAAAATCTGTATGTGCCTATGTGTATCTGCTACACTGTAGATTACATAGTGCATACATTGAGTATGTGTGTGAGATGTGTGCACAGTTAGTATATATGTTGCATCCATTACAGGGGCAGGCCCTCTTGCTTCATACTTCTGATTTCTGCACTTGGTGAACAAGTGAACCAGCCTAGCGCATTTTCAGCGCAATCCTGTGTAAGGATCCGGCAGGCAGCCCAAGGCCACCTGCCGGATCCTGAGCCCCGGCAGCCGTTCTGCCACCGGACCAGAGGTCTACTCAGGGAAGGGGATGCTTGTCCCCTTCCCCGGGTGTAAATTCAGGCCGGCCCGATCAGCCTCCTCAGATTTCTGCCAGGTAAATAGCTGGCGGAAGAGGAGGCAGTGTAACGGCCTAGCCAGCCCGGCAGGGACAGGGATATGGCCAAGGCCATCCCCCGCCCGCTCCTGGGCCAGCTAGGCCAATGGCCCCCTTTCCTCGTCCGCCGAACTGCCCCCCCCAGATCCCGGCTCACCTTGTCCGGCGGACGCACGGGCGCTCTGGTGATGGAGCAAGGAAGGCCGGCCTCCCTTGCTCCCAAGTCATCGCGAATGTGCTTTATGGCACATTTGCAACATCTTCCGGCGACGGAATGCTCGTTCCGTTGCCGTCGCAATCCTCAGGATTGCGCTGTGTTAAAAAGAATTCTCTCTGACAACTATTTTTAAAAACTAGTGGCCTGTGTAACTTTAAAAGCTAAAACTGTTGTGGGTTTTGTGGTCTAGAGCTCACTCTTTCAGATACCACAGTGCCCCACCCCCAATCTTCCTCCCTTACCTCAGGATGGAAGGCATGGCAGGTGTCTGGTCGTCGCCTCAGCTTCTGGGACCGCATTCTGTCACACTTCACTGAAGCATTATGTGCATTTGCTGTTAAGGTTAAGAACTGTTTGGACATGGAGACAATACAGAAACCCCTTCTCTGCAGACAGTAGGGAATCTTTGCTTCACTGCCCCCTTATAGGCAAGCCTTTTGTTTGAATGGTTAAGGATTCTGGTCTCCAGCTAGAGCTACCCATGTGTCTTGACTGACGCACTTCAGGTGCACATAGGACACATTCTGTACAGGAAGAGGCAGCCCTATTTGTTTCACATTG
Source organism: Plestiodon gilberti rubricaudatus (assembly GCA_026170595.1). Taxonomy (NCBI): domain Eukaryota; kingdom Metazoa; phylum Chordata; class Lepidosauria; order Squamata; family Scincidae; genus Plestiodon; species Plestiodon gilberti. Next base: position 118,455,360 of record JANXHW010000005.1, read on the forward strand.
AGGAAATCCCCACTGCATGCACATTGCTTTCTTTGATGCTGAAAGTGGACTGGGCAGTCTCTGTCCGACTGAAACAGCTAATGCTGCCAGCCTGACACCAAATCAGACCATTGGCCTGTCACTCAGTATGATCTGTGGTGCTGGCAGCGGTTTCCTGGGGCTTCAAATGGGAGCCTTTTCTAAGTCCCGCTGGAGATGCCGAGGACTGTACTTGAACCTTTCTGTGTGCGAAGCAGGTGCTCTACCATGGAACCCCATGTGTACGCCACAGTCTGCATTTGCACGCCTCAGGCACTGAACCGGGGTTACCAACTGCAGTGATGTGGTGGGTTCTGCTGCCACAGACAGTAAGCCGGAGGGGCTCCCAATATTCTTACCTCGCAGTGCATATGTGGTTGCAAACAAGAGAGCTCTGCTGGAAATTGGGTATGGCTGCAATCCTAGTGGCATGAGTTGCACTTAACTTCCCCCAATTTCAAAAAGCTTTGCTTGGACTTGGAACATTTATGTGCACACTGAGGTAACTCATGGCAAATTACCGTATTGGTCGGAGTATAAGACTCACTTTTTTCTCCTAATTTAAGTTTTTAAACTAGGGGTGCGTCTTATAATCAGGCTGTTGCAATAATGCCAGTGATTTAATTAAAAATTTTTAATAGCACCAAACTTTAAGGGTGCGTCTTATAATCAGATGCGTTTTATACTCGGGACAATACGGTATTACACTTCCAGGCCACAATCCAGCTAAAGTCAGTGAGAAGAAAAGTCTCAATGCTTTCAGTGGGGCTAAGTTACAACTTCTTTATGTTTCATTGTTTTCAGTGAGGTCTGGCCACTATTAACTTTTGTTGGGATGGGGAACCGTTTACAAGTTGTCTTCTGCAATGTTGCCTTACCTGCAGGACTTAAAACATGTCCCAACATGATCCTCTGGAGATAAACTGCAGGACACACAGCTGTACCCAAGTCCTTTTATTAGGTTCTCATTGCCGCAGATGTAATACAGCTAATTAATGCATCTATATATGCACAGAACTGTAGGGACATGCCCTCTCCACTCTGCAATACCTATTTCCCTAAAGACATTTTAGAACATAATTTAAATAGCATTACATTTGTAATGATTTATGCTTCCTTTATGCTCAGGATATATCTGTGATGGTGCTTTCTTCCTTTCAAGCAAGGGAAACCATAAAACTAGACATAACCACTCAGTCTACTAGAATGTAAGACCAAATAATACCACATTAACTTAAAAAATTGTCATACTATTCTCCGGATGGTCTGCTATCACTCTCCCTCTTTCTCCCCTGTGCTATCTAGGAGCTACCAAAACAAGCTCTCTGCCTCCTGTTCTAATTCATGGTAGAAACAGGTGCCCAAGAGACCTGTCCAGTTGAGCATAGCCTTTGCCAGCAAAAAGATATATTTGACTTCTTTAGGTTGCAGTAGGACAGGGGGGAAGGTTCTGCAATCACAAACGGCGTCTGTAACCAGGAGCAGGAGGTTGCTGTTGGTGATCTGCTGCACCACAAACATCCTGTTAGAGAAGGTGACACTACTTGAACAGAAGGACAAGGAACAAGCCCCCAGCGTTGCCCTCCTCCCTTCTTAGAAGGATGCCCTGAGAGCAGAGACTGGCAAAGAAAGCAAATGGCAAAGAAAGAAGCTGGCTGTGGAAATAAATAAAACAGGTGACTCTTCAAGTCAATTCTATCTTCAAAGACATTAACGTTTTTTCCCTTACAAAGCAGTACCTCTGTGAAACTTTGAAATGTGGAAAAAAGGGGGGAGTGTTGCGTAATGTGGACTAAGTTATTAATACTCTAGTACAGCTCTCATGCTTACAGCTGAATTTATGCAACTGTGGGACTGTCTAGCCTTTAGGTAGGTTTGGATTTTAGTATATTTCTCTTAAAGGCCCTCAATATCGTGTGAATAGTAACTTAAACACTGAGTAAACATACTTGTGCATGTGCATGTATGTGGGCGGAACTAATCATTTTTGTGCCTGTACACATTTGTTGAAATATACTTGTCAGTCTTTCTAAGATTTTTTTTTCATATCTGTTTGGCTCTAAAGTGCTGCGAGAGTGTTGGTTTTTACATGCATCAAAGCATACATCCTTAAAAGTGTATCAAATTAGCAGCGCAATCCTGTGCAAAATTATGCCGGTGGAGAGGCCGGCGCCGCTCACTCAGGCTGGGGCCGGAGATGTGGGTCCTGCACCGGGCGGCGGGAGGGTGGGGCAGGGGAGGGACCAGCCAGAGACAGGGGCGGAGATATTGGCGGCGCATTCCACTGATATCCTAACCCCCTTCCTGGGCCTGGCCGAACTTACACGGCTTCCCCGAATTTGCGCTGGCTATTTTGCCGGCGCACATCTTAGGAGGCCGCTGGGCCACTGGGACTCTTCTGGGGGGAAGGGACAAATGTCCCTTTCCCCTGAGGTGTGCCCCAGCTCCGCTGGCATGGGCCCGATTCTGTGTAGGATCCGGTGCAGCGCGCTTAGCACATTGTGGCAGATTTTATGCTGGATTGGGCTGCCCATGTGTTAAAGCAGCATTGTAAATTCAGGAGTGTGTGCAGGATAGCACAAATATGCGAATTGTCAAGTACAGCATTGCTAAACTACACACCTGCATACAACCATGCACAGGCGCTAGATTCAAAGACTGACTGTACAATCCCATGGACCTGGATTGCTATCCAAATGTTCACTACAGGAACAGCCAAAGGCTTCCTGCTTTGGTCCTAAAAACAGGACAGTTTTTGGGGCCTGGACTGGTATGGTACTCTAAACTTGCATTTGTTGCATCCAAATGCTTGTTTATAACGAGTTACTTTCTAATGTAATGTGAAACAAAGTGTGCCTGGTGTTTGGCAAAGATGGAGGACAAGGTTTTGAGAAATCCCCTGCAGCCAAAGACAGCTACAGTGGTCTGCTGCCCTCTTCTGGAAGTTCGGGGATGGCAAATGCTTCATGCACTGAAGTGCTAAGGGAGAATTCCAACTCCATATTTAGCACCCAGGTTGATTCTTGGCTCAAAGCCTATGGGTTTGTGGAGTTCTCAGGCAAAAGATCACCCCTGCAACCCGTTCAATGGCTATTCTGTTGACTGTATGTCGCTGGGAATGTGCCCTGGAGTTAAACTGACTGGTGTAAAAACTTTCGTAGATATAAAGTTATTTCTTGTAAATAAGTTACAGTAGTAATAATTACATGAAGCACTTCAAATATGATCTCAGGGTTGATTCAAACTGTAAAAACCACCCCAAAGTCCTCCTGCTCTGTGATACTCCCTGTGGAAGTGGTGGCCACCCTCTGGACATGAGTGCTCCTGGCCCTTTAATGGTTGTATAGGTACAGGAATTTCAGCAGCAGTTGCAGCTGCCAAGATTTGGTCTTCTACATAACTCTTAAGAATGCAGAGGCCCTCATGGTGGAAGGTTGGCCACCTCTGGTCTAGAAGCATCTTACCAGTTTCATTCACCCATACAGATGTGGCTTCTGACCACTGCTGCTAAAGCAGCAGCTGCTGCTGCTGCTGAAATTCCCGTACCTATACAACCATTAAAGGGCCAGGAGCACTCAGTGAAGTGGGATGCTGGATGCATTTGGATAGATGCATGTGATAAGTCCCGATTAGCGTGTTTTGTGCAGCTCACATCAAGGGTGGTAATATCTGAATGTCCTTCAGTAACCATGTTTGGTGGTCACTATTACTATTCCCATATTACTGGGTGTGTGGAGGAGGGTTTAAGAGAGTGTGCCTCACCTAGATTCTGAGTTTAAGGCTGATCTATGACGCTGGGTCTTACTGGCTCGTAACTTATGTCTCCACTCTCCAACAACTCCTCTTGCAGTTATTGTTTTTGGCTGGCTGGTTTCTTTAGGGATTTTTACCCTACCTTTCAGCGCCAAAGGGACCCTCACCCGTCCCTGTTGCAGGCACGTATTTGGTGGTTCCTGTGATATCATTGGACAGGGAAACAAGACCCTCCTTCCCATATGTTCCACCTGAAGTTTAAAATATATCCTTCATTCATACCCTTGTTTTCTTTATTGCCCTCCCTGCTCCTCCCTGCCCCATTTTGTTGGCTGTGCACTCCATCTCTCAGAGATTGTTCTGTCACAAAAGTCTCCGCTTCTATTGCATGTAGATGGCGTAGGATTAAAGCTATTGCTACTTTAGCACTGGCTTTAACAAGTGCTTGAGGAGAGGGCTCAGTGTGACTCAGAAGAGCAGGTAAGTCTAGAAGAAAAATAAAAATTGGAACGTAGTGCAATGCTAATATGATTTAAGTTAGTTTGTGTCATCCTAATTAGGAACACGTGAGAGGCAGGACAGGGGCAATGGAAGCCTAGCACTTACTTCTGACAATCTCCACACTCGATGATCCCATTGGTTTCTTTGATGGCCGGCTCATACACAAAGACAGGGTATTCTGTATCACATGGCTGTAGAGCATCGTGCTTTTTATGCTTGTGAGCTGGAATGACCAAAGGGGGGCAAAGTGAGAAAATTGGGCAAGACAAATAAGAGAGGAGGAGAAAAAAGAGGCAGAGAGATATTGACCCCCAGCCAAAAGTGCAGTAATACTGAGAGCCACTAGATGGAGTGGGAGAATCAGTGTATGAGGATGTCCTGTGTTGAGGGGCTACATAGAAAGTCACCATACAAAGGGTTAATATAAAGAACAATAGCCAGTAAATGAAAACTCAGTTTCTGTTCTAATCTGTACAGTTTAGAAATCTACAGTTTATGAAATCTAAACAGAGAAATCTGTAGTCCAATTCAAATTGTTTGGCAAAGGCATTGGTGTTTTGCTTAGGTGGGGGAAAGAATCCCATGAGTAGATGAAGGCTTTTTGCTACCTACTGATAGAATGACTGGCTGTAAGGCCTGGAGCAGAGCCTATTACAACTCCAATCTCGGTTAGCCCAAGACTTCTGGCACTGAGGTGGTGTGCCAAATGCTACTCCCCTTACCAGCTGATGTGCCAGCCTAGCCCACCTTTCCTCCACGTTCCTTTTCCAAATCAGGGAGGGGAAGGAGGCAAATCGGTGAAGGTGAGTGGTGGATGGAAGTGGGGAGGGGCCCTGCCAGTCTGCTGCCTGAGGCAACTGCTTCAGTTGACCTCACAGATGGGCCAGCCCTGACTGATCTCTAATAATCTGCAGCTAGTTACCGAACCAGAAACCCTTCCTATTGCAAGTGTCTCTGCCCTTGCATTCAAGAAGTCAGGACTCGCAAAGATAGAAGTGGAGGGAAGGGCCACTCTGCACAATAGGGGCCTGCTTTCTGGTAAACTGCTTTCTTAGAGGGATGAGCGCAACTCTTAAAACAAAAAGATGGGATAAATTTAACTAAACAACTTGTGAGGTTAGATACTGGACCCAGTCCACCAATAAATGGGACTTGTGAAAGAGTGCAGAATGCAGTTCTTTCACAAGAACAGGTGAAGTCACATTCATGATCGTGGAGGTTGAGAAGGAAAAATCCCTGCTGCTTTGTGTTAATCACGCTTACTCCTGCCTCACATTCTGTGGCCCTGACAAGTGCTTTCCCCTTATTATTTTTGTAAGTTGCACTGCTAGGCAGATTTCTAGATTTTTAAAACTATTTCTCTAGTGTTAAAAATAGTAAGAATTACAACAAACACAAAAACACGTTTTTCAAAGAAGAAGAAAAAATCTGGGTTTTTGTATATCAGAACACATGTTTCATATAAAACAGCCAGAAAACAAATATATATTTAATATGTAAGGCAGAAATACAAGTTCCCTGTTTGCAGTTGGAGAAGAGAGGGGGATACATTATGTTTGGGGAAGTGAAATCCAAACCTTTGCTAAAGCAAAAATTAAATCTTTCTTCATGGTATATGATTTATTACAGGACATGTAAGAATAATCTTTTAATTGTGCTGCCTGTAAACAAATAAGTGTTGCAAAATGCTGAAGGACAATGTAAGGAGTTCCGCTTTGAGGGTGACCCAGATAATGTGAAGATTTGTTTGCCAGAAAAAAAACCTGCCTGTCAGACAGTCAGGGAACTGGCGGGTTGGTCAGTCATCAATTATACCAGAAGGTTGCATTTGAGAATAATAAGCTGCTTTCCCTGCAAACCCAGAAAGTACAGGGCTGTCCTTAGAGATGCTGGACAAAGTTTGCTGCATGCTTGGTCTGCTGGAAAAGGGCAGTGCCAGCTTTCATGCTTGTGGAATGACTATTTCGAGGGGCAAAGAGATTTGATGGAATACCCTTGCAACAACTGCAGGGTCCGCCTCTCACTAGGAGGGAAACCTTGAGAAATGCCAGGAAAGGTTTTCTGATGTAAAAAGAAAAACAGCTCTAGGAATGTGGCTATCATGACAGGCGATGAAACATTGTACACACAACAGGCTTTTAAAAAACTACTGGTCTATTATGCAATGCCTTTGCCAAGCGCTGGGCAAATGGAAAGTGGTGGGAGAGAATTTTCTTTCCTCCTTTCCTGTCTGGAGTGTCTGGGTTGGGGTGCCTGCTTCTGCTTTGACCCAATGGTACCTGTGCCCCTACATGGGATACAAGTTACTGGTGCTCTGCTTCACTGCCACGATCATCCATGATCCCATTTAGCTGGAAAAACACTTGCTTTTCTTTTTGTGCTTCATTTGTCTGTAATGCTCTGCACCATGTTTCCCGAAAACATAATCATGCAGCAGATCCCCTCTTCTAATCATTCAAATATGAAGGAAACAGCATGCTATCTTAGCATAAGCTCCCTTGATTGGGATTAAAACAGAAATAAATTTCTGCCAGATGGTGCAGTGAGCATTGTAAACAGCACCCTTTTTTTTCTGGGTTGCACCAAACTTTCCATGCTATAGACTATAGAGCAAGGATGGATCTAGGTCTGTAAGTGCCACCTTGCCAGTTTCCCTTTCCCCAATTTGATTTGCTTGCCTCGGTCCATCTACTGAGATAATGGTGAGGTGAGATTTGACCCTGGGATATCCCTTAAATCAGTAAATCTGAAGCAAGGGGATAACTGGTGAGAAGTGGGGAGGGCTTGTTGTGGTTTTTTTTTTTTCCAGAAGGGGGAGCTTGGCCACGCTATAAGTTAACCAACCTGGGCAGCATGGGGTGTCTGGTCCAAAGTACTGTTAAATGAGGGTGAATCAGAATGAGTGTACTGTCTACTACAGAGAAACCTGGAGTATTTCTCAAATGCTAAAGCATGGCTGAGTGGGGCTGTGATGCTGGAGCTCCCTGGCCCAACACTTTAACCACTATTCCACACTTCCCCCTTAGAATTAAACACACAAGGAACTCTTCCAGTTTAATTTTTTTAAGCAAATATTGTGCATGCCCCCTCATGGGCCAAAACTGTGCTGGGAGTAGGGGCGGGGCTTTAGCAATTTCCTTTCTACCGGGGTTCTAAGAATCCCGGCTGCTCACTTGAAAGCCAATGGAAGCTTTTCCCCCAGTGAGTAGCATGATCTGAACTGTTAGGGGCAAAGTATCAAAGCCCTAAAACAAACCTGCTACCCCCATGTGACCACTGGTGCCAGAAATCCTATTGTGGCCTTAAGAACAGTGACTAGAGGTGTATTTGCAATTGCTGCTGTGGGGGATTTGAAGAAAACAATAAAACAAGAACTTGATTAATGTCCATCAGGCAATGTTTAGGTACAGCTATTTTCCTGCCTAAGGATAGGATGGTAGCTCAAGTGCTCTTGGAAAGACTGTCACCACACACAACTTGGTGACTCTTTTTGAGGCCTCTAGCTGCATAGCAACTAGCCAGCTAAACATGGAGATAAATATGTGAATCATACAAGGAATTACAATATTTGTCTTGGTTAGACACAGCCAGTTAACCAACTGGAAAAAAAGCACTTCTTTGTGTCCTCCTAATATAGACAGGCCATTTATCAGCTAGTACCTGTTGGAGTGGTGGTGGGGGGGAGAGCTACTGCTGCTTCTCCAACATAACTAAATTGTGGGAAAGTAGACTGAAGCTCCTTGCAATTTTGAGCTTCTATAACTTAAGTTTTTACAGGCTTTACAATGGGGCACTTACCACCTGTACCTACTTTAGGCTGGGCGCAGACTGTGATTACCCTTCTCGATCACCTCCAGAAAACTATCTCCAGCCACTGCTTAAGAAAGAGGTGTAGTGACCTAACCAAATGCATGAGTCCTCTTCGTACAACAACTGACAAGTAGAGCATGATGCCTGCACAAGCCTTTAGCCCTCTGCATATATGGTACAAGAGTTGCTCAGTTACACAGTTCATCACACAGTCAAAGTATCTTATTATGCACCTCTTGAGAACTGCAAAAATGTCATCTCCTGTATCTCTCTGAGCTCTAGGTTTGGGCTGGATGCACTGTTGGATAGAGGGAAATTCTTCTCCCTCTCGCACAACACCAGAACCAGGGGACATGCACTAAAATTGAGTGGAGGGAGAGTTAGAACAGACAAAAGAAAATATTTCTTTACCCAGCGTGTAATTCATCTGTGGAACTCCTTGCCACAGGATGTGGTGATGGCACCTGGCCTAGATGCCTTTAAAAGGGGTTTGGACAGATTCATGGAGGAAAAGACCATCACAGGTTACAAGCCATAAGCAACCTCCTGGTTTTAGAAGTGGGTTTTCTCTGTGCCAGGTGCAAGGGAGTGGCGACTGGACACAGGTATCTTGATGTCTTGTGTGCTCCCTGAGGCATCTGGTGGGGCCACTGTGTGACACAGGAAGCTGGACTAGATGGGCTTTTGGCCTGATCCAGCAGGGCTCTTCTTATGTTCTTATGTTCTTACTGTTCATTATGGATCAATTAAGACCTAGTGAGTGAAGGAGTTTGTGCTGAATTAAGATGGTCTCTCTTCCTTCCTATAGGATGCTACCATGCCATTGCCTTCCCTCTTGTATCTGAGGGGACACCTCCCCCATTCTGTTTTAAGATTCCTTAATCTGCTTGCTATTGCTGCATTGATTTGGAAGCATTGTTGCTTATTGCAGCAGAATGAGGGACCTGGCCTGACTCTCTTCACGGTCAAATAGCTGGAGGAAAGAACATCCTGCAATTGATAAGTACTTTGTGTGAATGCAGCATTAGCAAGGGCACTAACTGCACCTATGCAGCAATCAGGCCAAGCCTAGCTTCTGGGGTAAAGGGTACCAAGGTGAGATTTGAACAGCTATGTAGACATATTAAAGGCACAGTAAAAACCTTGCTGGAGAAGACCAAAACTCCATCCAGACCAGTGTCTTGCTTCTCCCAGTGGTCAACCAGCAGCCCACAAGCAGTGCTTGAAGGCACTAACCCTCTAATCCCAGGGGTGTCAAATAATGGCCTGTGAAAGCTATCTGGCCCACATGATGACTGAGTGGTTCTTGACCATTCCTTTTCCTCCACTCTGTCTCCAGGCTGGATGACTATTGTGCCTTCTGTAGTGCCTTCCTCTACTCAGGTCTCTCTAACTGCAAAGGTGGGGCTCACAACTATCACAATGGGAAAGTTTCTTCCTTTTGGGGGAGAGTGTGCATGGGAAAGAAAACATCTACTTGTATGGACAGTTGATTAAAGGGTTGCTACAGTGAAGGTGAGGCCAGCAGGTGGCGAAGTGGGTTAAATCGCTAAACCATGAGCTGGCGATCGGTCGGCAGTTCAAATCCACGACGGGGTGAGCTCTCGTTGCTTGGCCAGCTCCTGCCAATCTAGCAGTTCCAAAGCATGTTAATGCGAGTAGATAAATAGGTACCGCTTGCGGGAAGGTAAACAGCGCTCTGTGTTTCAGCTGCATGCTACGCGCTGCGGCAAGGAGAGTCACACCAGCCACATGACCACGGAGGCGTCTTTGGACAACGCTGGCTCTTCGGCTTTGAAATGGGGATGAGCACCACACCCTAGAGTCGGACACGACTGGACTTAATTGTCAGGGGTCACCTTTACCTTTACAGTGAAGGTGGGGGGAAGAGCTACGTCTCACAACCTAAATTGTTTTTATTATTATTATTATTATTATTATTATTTATATACCACTTTTCAACAAAAAGTTCACAAAGCGATTTACAGACAAAAATCAAATGATTAAAATGGCTCCCTGTCCCAAAAGGGCTCACAATCTAAAAAAGATGCAGAACACCACCAGCAAACAGCCACCAGAAAAGACACTGTGCTGGGGTGAAAGGGGGGCACCCCCTGCTAAATATAAGAGGAGCACCCATTGAAAAAGTGGCCTCTTGCCCAGTTAGCAGGGGTAAGTTTCCAGTTACAGTAGTGTTAAACATACGGCCTAGGGTCACCTTTACCTTTATATAGCACAATAGGAGTATGGGTGGATATAGCCTTAATAACTTGCAATGGCTATGAATAGTGCTTACCTACTCTGCTAGCCACTGTTTCTCCTGTTCTACAAGTATGAAACCAACCCGCAACAGGTGCCATGAACCTATTCGGCCTACTGCATGAAACGAGTAGGACATCCCTGTCTACGCTCTTGTTCCCTGGTAACTGGTATCCAGGAGTACATGGTCTCTAAACGCAGAGGCTCCACGTAGCTGCCCACCATGGCTACTGATAGACAAAATTCATAGAGAAGAAGTCTAATCTGTTTTACAACTACTGGCTATCACAACATCTTATGGCAGCAAATTCCATAAATTAATTATGCACTGTGTAAATAAGTATTCTGAAATGGATTGGCAGTAGATTCAGGACAAAATAATCTACAGTACTATCAATCAATTTCATTGGATGACCCCAAGTTTTAGAGAGAAATGAATGGAAAAACAGAATGGATAAAGAACATTGGCTATCTCATGGAAAAAACCTGCAGCTTTTCAAAGGATGATTATTGATGTTGGGGCAAAACTTGCAAAGATCATTATACAATTAATCTTAGCAGTGTACAGCGGAAGACACATCTCCACCTTCTTTCCAGTATTTCATTCTGAGTTCACTTGGAGAGCAATCCACTAAGAAAGGCTCTCATGCAACCATCACTCATTTCAATAAGAGTCATGCCTTGCACTGGATGCTGATGTACAGACTGATACTATCTGCCCTAATCCTGCAGTGATAGGCATCTTTATGTTCAGGGTCATAGCAGGACCAGTAACTATAAAAGCTAGTAGCAAGATATACCAATTTTGTAGACAATAGTAGCATTGTAACAACCTCTGTTTTCATCTGGACAGTTGTAATGAGGCACTTGACAGTTATGTTGTGGGAAATGGCACTGCAAGATTTTTGCCACAGTATGACTTACCATGATGGAATACGGACTTGGCTGTGCAGGTCACATGGCATAAGATGAAGATGGATCCATGGCAACATATTCACAAAATGGTAGCACAGAGGTATTGTGAAGACACAGGCCAGGTTTATGAATAGAAAGAATGAGATGAGAAAGAAAGAGAAAATGACATGATGCTGAAATGACAAAAATGGCTAGACCCCCCCTCTTCCTTGATGGCAATGACAAACACATCCATCAAAATTAATAGTGTGTGTTACAGTTAACCAGTCTGCAGTTTCATGAGAGCTCTTCTTGGTTGTCTATTCTCTTCAGAATTATACTGATTATTTTCATGGAGAATGGAAATAATTCTGGTACACCACAGAAGTCTCTGACTTCTGTATACCTGTGTGAGATTCATGCACATCAAGAACAGTAAAATATCTGAGACTGAAAGATTTGAGGCACACATTTCTATGATTTAGGATGAGTGAGGCCTTCAGCAGCAAATACTATGGTGGATGTACAGCCTGAACTAGAGGGGCATGGCTCATCTACTTATTGTAAAACACATGCAAGTGACATGATTTATGTTGTACATCTGGATTGTTGCCAAACCCTAGACAGTGATATGATATTTTACTTTATTTTTTCTGTTTGAGGTTGTTGTTCTGAAATGGTTCACCCCAAATTATAAAAAATGGAAACAGACTTGCAATGAATATTTGGAAGACACACAACACATTTAGATTTTAAAAAATAGTCTGTTTTTCTAGTTTTTGCTCACATTGCCATTAATATTTTAACTCCACAATCATGAGGACTAGAATTGTACCCTTTGGGAAAAAAATAAAAGCTGGAATTTTCAGAATTCTAAGTGCTCACAGACCAAGTCAAACTTCCTCTGGCTATGTGCAGGCCATAGGACAGATGCTGTCCACCACCTGTTTTAGGCAAAATACCATGGACTTCTAGTTCAAAAATGCCATGACCTTATGCACTCCCCTGCATATTGGCCAAAACGTCTGTTGTCAGGAGGTAGGCAAATTGAACTGCTTCAGGGGAGAGGTGTCAACTGAGTGTGTTGTCAACCTTTTGGCGTATCATACTAGTGGACTATAGATATGAGCTGGCTCAGCAGTCAGTGATAGTAAACCTGCCATTATATTCCAGTGAGTCTTGAACACAGAACTTGGAGACTATTTTCTCACTGCCAATGGCATGATGATGCCTTTGGACTGTGCTAAATTGCATTACTATGTGTAACTCCTTCACCCAAGCCTGGTGGCCGCAAAATGTGTGTGCTGCGGGCTGGCCATTTTCCCACATACTCACCATCTGCCAAGTTGTATGAGTGCCAGAAACTAGATATGTTAAACTCCAAAAGGAATCTGTCAAAAGAGGAAAAGAACGATGTATTTTACACTAGCCCAGAAGAGCAGAGGTGTTACAGAGGCTGGCAGTCCTTGCGACTTGCTTTACTCTGACTTATTAGACTGCAGGAGCCACCTCCAACTTCCTTTTCACACCTTATCCATTCCGAAAATGAAAAAAAATGAGGATTTCAAGTAACTGGATAATTGTGCCTAAATCCTAAATAAATTGCAAGCAACTCCTATGGCAATGCTGTCATCAACATGGTGCTCTGTGGGGCTGGGAGGAAGATGGACTCAGTCACCTTGAAAGCCATCTGCTCAGCAATGGTGGATCGTTGGTATGTGGTGCACAGCAGCAGCTGTGGAATGTGCCTAGCAATTTAATCTCTCCAAAAGTCTTGGAATCTGGCTCTTGTCCCAAGTTCAGAGGAGTTTGGCTCCAGCACTTCAGGCTAGGACCAGTGTAATCCTGGATCTCAGACGTACTCATTACTCTACCTTTCCTGCTGAAGTCCCACTCTGCACGGCACAATCTGCAACAGATGCAGATTATTACCGTATTGTCCCGAGTATAAGACGCACCTGATTATAAGACGCACCCTTAAAGTTTGGTGCTATTAAAAAAATTTAATTAAATCACTGGCATTAAATTGCAACAGCCTGATTATAAGACGTACCCCTAGTTTAAAAACTTAAATTAGGAGAAAAAAGTGCGTCTTATACTCAGACCAATACGGTATTTCCCAGCATTATAGGTGCATCCTTGCCTCCATTCTGCAGATCTAAAGACTAAAGTTTAGTCAAATTTGAGGAAGGGTAGGAAACTCTGGCAATCCCAGAATGCTTCTCTTGGTTTACAAACATGGAATGCAACATAAAGTGTTCAACCTTGTGCTAATGAGATGAGTAAATATCATGTGGGAAGGCAGGGCTGACCCATCCATGAGGCCAATGGAAGCCTCAGGCAGCAGGGGTTTTTTTGGGGGGGGCATCTCTGTCCGCCTACTTGCCTCTACTGCTGCTGCTGCTCCTCCTCCTCCCACTCCCTGAACTGAAAATGTAGAAAGGAACAGACAGGAAGAGAAAATAGGGAGGGGAGTGCTGAGCTGTAACAGGTTCTCAACCGGTGGTACTTTAGCTGCTGGCCAGTGGTACACAACTCCTCTGGTGTTTTTCAGGGAGACCAAAATGCGACTCTGCAAAGGCCAGTAGGAGGCTTGACTGCCAGAGCTCCAGCACGCGGGTTTTGCATGCTTGAAAATGCACTCCCACCTGCCCAGAGCATCTTACCGTCCTTTGCAGAGTCATGTTGTGGTCTCTAACCTGGAAGTAACTGGCAATGACATCATTGACAGTTATTTCCGGTGGTACATGGGGACCTCCCCAGCCCGGTAAGTGGTACGCCGGCTCAGGGGTGGGGGGTTGAGAATCCTTGAGCTAGAACATTGGGAAGTGGGAGGAACAAAGGCTGGCACATCATTGGCTAAGGGGGGGGGCGCATTTGCATGCTGCATCAGGAGGTCTTGTGTTGGCCCTGTGGGAAGGCTACACACACATAACTGTTTCCCAGAAAAGCTGCATGGTCTCTGCAATGGCTTTCAAATTTCTGTTTTTAGGGAATGCATGTCTTTTCTGGGTAAACAGATGGCTGTGTCTGCCTTCTCACATGTATACCAGTCTTCAAATTAAGACCTGGCTGTTCCTATTACAGTTGGCCCTCGGTATCCGCAGGGGTTCCGTTCCTGGAACCCCTGCGGATGCCAAAACCCGCGGACAATGGAGTCTGCAGTGGGGGGTTGTCACGGCACTGCAGTACCTTATGTAGATGCTGTGTGGGCTTGCAGCCTACTTCTCCAGCTGCCCCACACTGTCAGTCCAGCAGACTTGGAATGCTTGAAAAATGCAACTGGAAATGACTTCCAGATGTGTGGGAGGTCTTCTGAGGCGCGCACCTCAGTATACATAGCACAGCGAGCGCATGCCTCAGAACACCTCCCACACGCGACAGGAAGTTGTTTCCAGTCGCATTTTCCAGAGCACGGGACAGTCGGAGAAATGGGCCCTGAGCCCACACAGCTTCTACATATGGTACTGTGGCACCATGACCCTCCCCACCGCGAACTCGAACCACCTGCACTGATTCAAATCCGCAGGTGGCTAAATGCATGGATGGGGAGGGTCGACTGAATTTTAAAAAAGTGGGAATGGGGCCATAAAGAAAATGCACTTGAAATAGAGAACTCTGGATCAGTTTCTTAGGGCGCAATCCAGACCTACTTAGGCCGCCGTTGTAACCAGCGGCCCAGCGAAAACGGGAGGCCCCAGATCAGAAAGGGAATTCAAATCCCCTTTGAATTCCCCTTTTGGAGGGGATTTGAATCCCCTTTCTGTTCTGGGGCCTCCCGTTTTCGCTGGGCCGCTGGTTACAACGGCGGCCTAAGTAGGTCTGGATTGCGCCCTCAGGTCCATTAGCTTTGCGTCATATGATTTTGGTCACATCAGATCACTGTGTTTCTCTCCTCTGTAGAACTGCCCCAATGATAAGGCCATTGGAAACCTCTGTGGCAGCACAGGAATGAATGCACCATAGAAATGTCTCTGTCGGTTTGCAATGGATTTCCCCTCAGAGTTCTAATTCCATGTATCTGATGCCCACAAACCACATGCTGTCTATACATGGGCAGTTCTTATTTTCTAGGCATTCTTATGACACACTAAATAATTTGTAGGGTAAGCATGACTGGCACACAGGAGAAAGAGGTGCAAACATAATAGCATTTTGAGGAAGTAGAGCAGGGAGAGAGAATGTCTATTTTTTGTACATCTTGTATTTGTGCTGAAGCAGCTGGAAGAAAGGAGGCTCACAGATATTCTCTTATTGAACTAGGTACCAGATTTTTTATTAAGCAGGCCCAGTAGCAAAGTTTTTTCTTTAATACATTTATCTGATGCTTCTTTCCTCTGAGCCCAAGTTCCCTTTTACCTGATCAGTCCATCTTAGCACACTATCTCTGACATTTTATTGCCAGCAGATTGGGGATAGTTCTACAACACAAACATTTGTTGGTTTAACTGGCTCCCTCCAACAAGTCCTGGGAATTAGTCTGATGAGAGTGCTGGCAATTCTCTGAAAGATTTCTAGCCTCTTCAAGGAACTACAGTTCCCAGAATTCCCTGAGGAGAACACTAGTTTGTAATGTAGACAAGTTTGTAATGTAGACATTCTCACGCCTCTGCAAACCTACTGATGCCTCTTAGTTCTGCACCTGGGAATAACTGATCTATCTACATTGTGATTTACATCTTTCATAGATTTAATTTCTATTAAAATTGTCAACTGCTTAATTTTTTTAGCTGATTAATCTGCATCTGATAAATCAATCATATTGAAATAAATATGCATCTTTGCAAAATCTCAATGTAGGCTTTTGAGAGACCAAAGGAAATGTAAACAAAAAGCTACTACAACTTATTAGAAGGCAAGTCATCTTTAATATGTTCTGTTTCATTCCCTCATCGCATCTAGTAACACACCAGAACACAAAAGTAAACACATTAATTTGCATCGTCACCAAATAAAATCTGCCCTCACCTATTAACCAGCTAAAGTATTAGTCGACTGATCTATTGATTAAACTCATTAAAGTAATCATTTCTGCAAATGTGATTCCCCTGCCCTCCTCCAGAATTTCAAATTTTTTGTACTCACACGAGGAAGTCAGTTATCAGCCATCTTATTGCTGCCAAAAAGGCATAAATTGGCTGTTGAAGAAAAAAAGAAAAATGTCTCAGAAGCTGTAACAACATAAATGCAGCAACAGAAATTAAAAAGGGGTCCCTAGGAAGTTCCTTAGAAGCCAAGCGAAGCAAATAGGTCTTTCCGGCAGTTATGGTGTGTGCCAGATCTTATCCCCCTTTTCTGCAGCCACCTTGCCCCCTTTCTCTCCTTGGACCCATTGTGGGAGGCTTACAGAGGTGTAAGGTGGTTTAAATCCCCTTTTGCCTCTGAAGCCTCCCAATCCACTCTATACAGCACATCTGTTGTTTTGACATGGCTGCACCAGTGGGGGGGGGGGAACAGTAGCATAGCTGGCAGCGAGTCCACCGCCTCCCCTCATGGTGGTGGAGTGGCCATTTTCCAGCATCTCTGCTGGCAAGGGGGTTGCTCAGTGAGGTGGTGGTGCGTGAGCTAGGCCATCCCACCTGCCCTTGCCTCCGTAAGGCTCCAAATGGAGCCATTCCGGAGGCAAGAGCAACGTGCAGGGGGACTCACGGGTATGGGGGGGGTCATACGGGCGGGTGTCATGAGCTATTGTAAGGTCACACACACACACACACACACACACACACGGGCAGCAGCTGGCCTAGCAATGCTGCTGGAGAAGGATAGGATTGGGCTCTAACTTTCTGCATAACTAACTAAAAATCTAGGTTCAACTTCTAGCTATTTACCATTTCCAGATAATCTGGGGCATAACTAGACATGCTGTGGTGGGTGATCATGAATAGTTTCAGTGAAGAAACTAACAGTCAGTCTTAACTAACTTTCCAACCACAATGCAGCCATGCGCTGCAGCTTGCAGTGGACAGTCACAGTGGTCTCCTCAACATAAGGGAATAAATGTTCCCTTACCTAGGGGCTGCATTGCAGCTGCATCGGTGCTAGAAAGTTGGTTAGGATTGGGCTGTAAAAGCCACTAAGAAAACAGAAAACACTGGATAAAACCAGGGATCTAATCCGTTTTTATTAGGCATAATTTCCAGTTTCTCTTCATGGCCTTTACTCAGTCCCTGTCATTGTCTTTTTTTCTCAAAATGCTTATTCACCCCCTGTTTCTCTCCTCAGTATCTCAAGGGATGTATTTATTTGTATGAGTAGATTTTCCAGCTTACCTAAGTGCTTAAAGCAACATACAAATAAGCACCCTATTAAAATTATTTAAAAATACAGATGCAGGAGAGTAAGATGAATAAAACGACTATGAAGACTGCTTCTTTATTGATGTCTTCATCTTTGACAAAAGGTACAAAAACATACTGTGCATTAAAAATGGTTAGCCTTGTTCAATCAGAATAAATTAGGTATCTGTCTGATTTGCACAATGTTATTCTAATAGACAGCTCTGAATGTTTTGGTTCCAAAATGCAGAGAGGTTTGTGCAGATCTAACAAAGATCTCTTTGTTAGGCCAGATTCATTGCAGCTATTATTGTGGCAAGAAGACCTAAGAAACAGGCTGGCAAAGGATGGATCAGATAAGACCTTAGCAATCACCAATGAGGCCCATTGCTGCTCTGACTAGGCTTACCTGATCTCCAACCGGGACAGAGTGCTAGACCTTTAGGTGAAGTAATGTGGACAGGTGTAGCTTGTTAAACCCTTAGAGCACAATCCTAGGCATGTCTACTCAGAAGCAAGCCCCATTGTGTTCAGTGGGGCTTGCTTCTGAGTAGACATGCCTAGGATTGTGCTCTAAGGTTTAACAAGCAACACCTGCTCCCATTCCTTCTCCTAAAGGTCTAGCACTCTGTCCCGGTTGGAGATCTGGTAAGCCTAGGCCTCTGACCAAAGAAACAGGCCACTCAGGGAACCTTTATAGCAGACTAAATCCCTGCCTACCATCCGCAAGGGGCCAGGTCAGGCCCTGCTCTGAGCCTAAATTGTTGCTGCCTGCAGCAGCCAAAAAGGCTCTGGTGTCTCACATACACATCCAGCCCTCCTTTAAAAGAACACAACATGAGCTGTAATCTATGCGCCCTTTACCTGGGAGTAAGCCCCACTGAACAAAGTAGGACTTATTTCTGACTAAATATGCATAGGATTGACTTACAGACCTCCTTAACACTTAGGAAAGGCAAGTATGTATGGGTGGAAAAAACCATAACATCCAACCCTAAGTAGGAAATCTTGCCCAGCTTAGTTAAAATACAACTTTATGTAATCCAATTCAAATCACCAGCCCCAACCAGATACAATTAATCAGTTAATCCAACTCTAACAAGCAAATCCTATTTTGACCAATTAAAGGAACACCAACTTGAAATTTCTGAGGTGTTATAGTAATAATGTTTCAAAATTCTGTATTGTACTAGTGTACAGTAAGTTACATTTTTGTTATAATTTCACATACTCAAAATTGGCTCCAGAATGGCCCACTGTTGGAAAAAGCGTTATGTGTGTAAATTAAGCAGAGTAATGCAGCAGAAGATCCTTTTTTCTGATCACTCTCCATCAGCCTCAGCTACTATGCTGCAAACAATAAAGCAGGAGTGGTGTCTTGACTCCAGTTAGGCATCTTCTCTATGGCACTCATGAATATAAAATATATTTTATATAAAAATATTTAGGGAGAACAGGAGAAATATCTTGTCATGAAGTAAGCAACTAACGGCACAATCCTATCTAACGTTTAGACCTGCGGAGCACTGCTCCGCCAGTCTAAGGTATTGCAAATATGCCGTAAGGCACATTTGCAGCACCCGGCAAGTAGGCAGTGCCAGCACAGAGGCTGGCACCACTCTACCCACCGCAGATCCCATGGAGTGCCTGCCAGGGAAGTTCCCCACCAGGTGATGTTGGAACGGGGTGTTCCGGGAGGGGGATTGGTCAGCTGGGCCCGAGAAAGGTGGAGCGATTGGCGGCTCCGCCAAAATCCTATCACCCTTCCTGGGCCTGGCCGCCATTATATGGACCTCTTGAATGTGCGCCAGCAAAATAGCTGGTGCACATTTTAGTAGACCCATCGGGGCTGCTGGAGCTCTACTCGGAGTAAGGGGACGAATGTTTCCTTCCCCTGAGGAGTGCTCCAGCTGTGCTGGGTCCTATCTAGATAGGATGCAGTGTGGACTCTACGCCACACTACAGCCTAGCTAGACAGGATTGGGCTGCCCATGTCTTCAACCCCTCACCTCTCATATAGTCACAATTTAGAGATGACCAATTGACAGCTTGCAGGTAGCATCAGACCTGTGACATGATTTTGGCCCATCCACAAAATTACTTTACCAGTGCCCTGCTAGTGTATAGGGAAACACGACATGAGGAAAAATGTTCCTTTGCTTCCTCTACTGCACTTGCATAGTCCTATAGAAGCACATAAAAGCTATCAGGCTCAGAGCAGAGGGGAGGAGGAGAAGAAGGTATACCTTGCTAGAGCTCACTGCAAGTGGAAACGGTACTTCTGTTCTCATGTTGTCTTTTCTTGCACATCACGCCTGGCAACGATAGCATATCCAGGAATGATCTACCCCTGAGCAGCAGAGTTTTGGAAGTGGACCACTACTGTGCTAATGTATTCTGTGTGTTGTGTACGAATGTGTCCAGATTACTGAGATTTTAAAGCTGTAGCCAGAGTTGGCATATGATATGAAGATACTTACACTGAGAATAGGACGGGCACCACTGTGGTGATGGTGGGGCATTTTACACATGGCTTGGTAATCATACATTTTCACCCTACAAAAACAGAAAAGTGACATATGGGACCACGTTGAGAACATATGAAGTTACCTTATAATGAGGCTCAAACGAAGCGAGGCTGGGGGGGGGCGACCCATTTGTGTTGCCAATTGAGGTGGTCGCCTCATGCAGCAGATTGGTGGTGGTGGGGGAAGCAGGTACTTGCCTCTGTTGCTCGCTGCTCCTCTTTCCACTTCCTGGGTTGGAAAAGGAAGAGTGGGATAGTGTAGAAGAGGAGAAGTGCAGGAGAAGAGTGATGTGCTAGCTGCTAGAGCACCTGTGAGGCTTTAACCCAGGGGTCGGCAACCTTTTTGTTTAAAGGGGTCAGATGTTTGGTGGTAATGTCACCACGGAACTTCTGGGGTTGCCGAGCACCCTTAAGCGGCTGAGTGGAGCTCAGCTTGGGAGGCAAAGCCTCCTGCCCCATTTGCTGTGTGCTAGATGAGGAATGGCAGAGCTCTCCCCCCCCCCCCCAGGCTTGTGGAGTCCCAATGCAGCGCAGCCTGGGTGGGCAGCTCCGCCATTCCTTGTCCGACACGCAGTGACTTGGGCAGTAGACTTTGCCTCCCAAGTTGAGCTCTGCAGAGGCCGGATGACTTTGGCTGGCGTGCTGGATCCAGCCTGCGGGCTGTAGGTTGCTGACCTCTGATCTAGCTCATCACTCTCCTCTCTACATCCTGTTCTGCACCATTCCACTCTTCTTTTTCCAATCCAGGGAACAGAGGCTGGCAAATCATCAGATTGGGGGGGGGGGGAAACGCCCACCTTAGGGAAGTCTTGGGAGGCCCTGGATGAGATGACAAAGGTTTGTGAATGCATTAGCTCTCTTTAAAGTTTTACAGATAGTAGTAATGGGGGAAGGAGGAAGAGGTTTGTTTATTTAAAAGATTTATATACCACCTTTCCTATATTCAAAGCAGTGCATAGCATAAGGATAAAAATGCAACAGATAAAAACATAAGAATAAAAACCATCAGAACAGCTAATACAGGACCTCTAAGAGCTCCCCTAAAGAGATACTTTTTCCTGTGTACATATGTATATTTATCCTAACAGGATAAATAGCTGTGAGGGGAGGTGATTTTCATTGGTCCTACGAGATCCACACAGCTCAATAATGTCTTTTCTGACTGGTGGCAGCTCTCCAAAGTGTCTCACATCTCCTAGTTGGAGGAGCCAAGGGTTGAACCTGGAACCTGCTGTATGCAAAGTACATGCACTGCCAGTTTCTCAACCCAGGTGTGGGGTGTCCTGCATAGATTCTAGCCTGGGCCTCTTTCATACATAGAGTTGCAGTTCATCCCTGTCCTAATAATATAGTCCAATTTGTGCTTAGTGTTGTTCTTTCACAGCAAGATCTAACCCCCAATACTGTGTGTGTTTGGGTATGGTTCATTTGATGAGATTTCTCACTGATTTCACAATATGCCCCTGCAATATGATGGCTCTATATGCAACTTACTTGAGTAACCCCAGATACTATTTTTATTCACTCCAAGGCCCTTAAAGCTACTTCTGCCATCTAGAAACGTCTCCACAACTTTCCCAGATGGCTCAAACAACTGGCCAAATTCTGGCCAAATTTTCTGGCCAAATTAAAGCTGCTCAGATTGGCCTTTCTAGACACATCTAAGCTCCTGAGATCTTTTGTGCCATTCATGGTAGACTCAGGGCCCCTTCAGTAGTCTCATCAATAGCAAGGGAGCCACATGTCTGCAGTTGCTTCTTTTCTAGCTGCCATGCAAATGTCTGAAAACCCAAAACCATGCAGGCAGGCAATGATCATGTTGGTGTAATTGCCTATGTGGTGCTGCACTCCTTCTGTGGTAGTGTATGAAGGGGCCCTGGGTCAAACACAGGGAAGTGGCTCCCATGTCTCTCAGACAACTTAGGAAAAGGGCCCTAACTCTACCCGTTTCCACATTACAAAGAGATGTGCCTGCAGCATCTGTTTTCTTGCCACCTCTCTACACACAGATTCAGAATGCGAGGAGGGAAACGTAATATATGTAACACAGGGTATTTGCTCACATGTATAAACTGGATGGTCATGATGTAGCCAGCAACAATTCATGTGATCATGGCAACACTATTGTCCAGCTACTGCAGGCATAGAATCACTTCAGGCTCTACCCATGGTCACACAGTTCACAAATTACATTTGTCTGTGCAAGCATCTACCCAGGGATAGCTGAGATTGTTCCTGTAGACAAAGCATGTATTAAGTGTACTGGCCCTACCAATTGGCAGAGATATCACCATGCCAACAAAAGTTCGTATAGTCAGGGCGATGGTGTTCCCAGTAGCAATGTATGGTTGCGAGAGTTGGACCATAAGGAAGGCTGAGCGCCGAAGAATAGATGCTTTCGAACTGTGGTGCTGGAGAAGACTCCTGAGAGTCCCTTGGACTGCTAGGAGATCAAATCAGTCAATCCTAAATGAAATCAACCCTGACTGTTCCCTGGAAGGACAGGTACTGAGGCTGAAGCTCAAATATTTTGGCCACCTAATGCGAAGAGAGGACTCTCTGGAGAAGAGTCTGATGCTGGGAAAGATTGAAGGCAAAAGGAGAAGGGGAAGGCAAAGGATGAGATGGTTAGACAGCATCACCGATGCAATGAACATGAAAATGAGCGAACTCACGAAAATCATGAAGGGTTGGACACGACTTAACGACTGAACAACAACAACAACCCTACCAATTGAGACAACATTTCTTATCCTGTTTCTTGGCATACTCGCCTTTCACGTGCAACTATACTAATGCTTGCTGGGATAGGGAATTTTGCTTCTACTAACTTCCTTTCTGAAAGGCGACCAATACAGAGGAGATGCTGCCACTTACTGTTTGAACATTCCCATGTTCATCAGCTGGGCCATAATGGAGCCATCCACTTCTCCCAAAAATTTTCCAGTCTGCACACACAAGGAGATACAAAGAGAAAAGAGTAAAAGCTGTTGGTGATAAGCATCTTCATCTTTTTTTTTTTTATCACTGCAGCTAATCCAGCCCCACTACCTGTTGAAGCATTTACTTATTGCCACTCTTCTAAAACAAACTTTTGGAGCAAGTCTGCTGGTATGTCCTTGAACTGTTCTCAAAGCAGGAAAGCTCAGTGGAGTGTGGTGATTAAAGGCGGAGACACACCGAGCGCGTCTGGCGGCGCCCGCGTTCGTGTGGTGTGACGTACCTCCGGCCGGAACGCACAGGTAGCCGCCGGGAGGCACGTTCCTGTTCATGCGTCCATAGCCCTATGCTCTATTTTTGCCGGCATGCATCACGTTCACCCAATCAGAGCCCTTAGTTGGAACTCTGGAGGCGGGACATGGCGCAAATGCAGCAGCCAATCAGAATCAAGTCTGAAGAGTCTCGATTCTGATTGGCTAAAAAGAGAGGGGGCAGGGCAGAACGTCGTCCCTTCTCTGTGTGGCTTTCGTTGGCGTGCCTGGGGCTCGTAGCGGCATGTTGGCCGCTCAGGCAACGCACCGGACACGATACACACAAGGACGTGCTCGGTGTGTCACAGGCTTAAGACAATGAAGTCCAACTCACACTTCAGTCATGGGTAAGCAACTCACTGGGCAACTCTGGACAAATGGCAGCCTGCCATCTATAATATAGGTACTGAAGTTCTGTCTACTGTATAGGTACTGTAAGAAATACTGAGAGAATGTAGGCAAAGAATTTTGAATAAATAAATGTGCTACATAAATATAAACAATTATGATGCAGGCAATAATTCCTAGCTATTCTGTTCCAAAACCTCTTTATATATTAAAATTATTTAGCCCTGCTGAATTGCCAATGATGGGGGAGGCTACATTCTTTCTGCTGAGTAGTCTTGTGTTTTCCAGTTCCCTATGTTGAGAAAAACTGCACTAGCCACAGGCTCTGAACCTTCTCTTTTTTTTTATTGATGCTCTTGCTTTGGTCCAGGAATACTATGCCATGTCAGCAATAACATAGGCAAGTCTATGAAACAAGGAAATCAATGGGAGAGCAATAACCTGGAACTGAAACATTACGATTACGGTAAACCTTATCAAAAGTTACTACTGTAAAGTCCAAGGCCAAGGAATAAAGGAACTGTCGTGTTAGAGCACACTAAACGTCCATCTAATCTGGCATTTTGTTTCCAGCAGTGTCCAGCCAGATGTCTCTGGAAGCTCACAAGGAATGCATGGCAGTAACTTGCAATGGATCACACACAAATAGTTTTGCAGTGTGATCAGATGAAGTTGTACAGCCTCTCAGGGCAGCCACACATAGAGCACATGGCATAAGTGCCTGATCATGCCATTTAAGAACTGATCATAGGCTGAGGCTCACAAGACCTGCTTTAATACTATGCCGGAGTCATTAAATCCAGATTTTTTGGGTCTTGATAAGGCTAGCATATAGATGCACCTGAAGCATCACCTATCCGATCCACAGCCTTTTTCAAAATGAGGAAGTTGAAGAAGGGCAGTAAACAGCTTGGATTAAATATCATTGCTTTAGATCAGCGTAATCTAGTTTTTAACTGGTTTAACTGGTTGGAGACATATTCCTTCAGCCAATACACTGCATATAAAAACAGAACCAATCTTTCCACATTTTGCCTGTCTTGAACACCCAGCCTTTCTGCAGAGAAACTGCACCTTGATGTGATTTTCACACACATCCAGAACTTTACTGGCAAAATTGCTACCTAGCAGGAGCAAAGGAAAAAGGCAAAGTTAACAAATAAATTTCAACTGGAAAAAGACGAATAGGATGAATTGGTTGATGCAAGATGAGTTAGCTCTTCTGGAAGAATAAATGTAATTGTTTGTGTGTTGTATATGTCAATTTGTTTAAATATATGATCTTTAAAAAAATACCCAGCACTTTAACATTAGCTTTTAAACAAACAAACCCATTTAAAGTAGCAGACTAAAAAAAGAAAAAGAATAAGATTTGATGACATGATAACTACAGAGGCCAGAATAAGCTAAAGAAATAACACAGTGTGAAAACTGACCCAGAATATTAGGGAGCAATTGAAAAATCCACCTGGAAAAGCAGAAGCTATTTTTGAAATGTAACAGAGTAATTCTCATAACCAGCTTAGCAAATGCATACAGGAAGGAACATCTCTCTGCACACAGATGGTGGCAGACCAACCCACACAGGGACCTTGCTTAAATCCAGAGGACTGTAACAGAATTCACTTTGTTTTAATAGGACCAGAACAGCCACACACTAGAAGTCCCTCAACAGCTGTTGGTGCTGCATTGCAAGTTGTTTCTTCACTATCTCATCCTGTGACTACAGTATGCTCACTGTATACGACATACTGTAGTATGCTCACATTGATAATTGCTGTGGACCTGAAATTAGTGTTATACTGTCTCTGATTGGTTTGCTGATTTGTTTTTTTTATTGTAGTTGGTATTTAAGTTAATTGCTAGCTACCCCAGGGCCAGGACATAATATAAATCTAAAAATTAAATAAAGAAAATATTGTGGTGTTGGTGAGCCAGCATGGTGCTGTGGCTAGAGTTGTAATTGTAAGAATTTTGAGTTCAAACTCCTGCTCAGTCATGTAGTTCACTGACAGCCCAATCCTATCCAGGGCTTACGGTGGCAGATCTTATGATCCACCATCATAAGCCCTGGACCAGGAGCACAAAAGCCATGCCACTGTTGTGGGCCTGCAAACTCCGCGTACACGACAGTGGCTCCCGGATGCCCCACCAGAGCAGGTAGGTCAGTGGCAGGGGTGGTTCAGGAGAGGGATCATAGGCGGTTCAGGATGGGGAGAAGGCCAGGCAGGGGTGGATCATGGTGGAAGTGGTGCACACTGAGGTCCAATCCTCCTTCCTCCCCCCCCCCCCAATCGCCTTGGACTTGCACCAGAAAAAATATAGGTCCAAGGAGACCCATTGGAGGCCAGGTGGCCCACAGGAAGATAAGTAAGAAAAAGTTTTACTAACCTCTCCCAGGCTGTCTGGTCTCTCTCTCTCTCTCTCTCTCTCTCTCTCTCTCTCTCTCACACACACACACACACACACACACACACACTCTGTCAGCAGTGCTGCATGCTATGGGCTGGTGGGGGATAGAAATGGGCTGAAAGTGGTCTTGGGTAACATTACCTCTTAGTCTAACCTAACTCACAGGGTTGCAACGAGGCTAAAACTAATCTCTAAGCTTCATGCAAGAAAGGCAGGATGCAAATATGGTAAACTGGAAAAAAAATGGCAGTGAAAATTTGCACATTTGCACAAAGGCACGTAGTTAAGACAGACATTCACTGTTCCCAGTGACAGACTGCTGGAGGACCTGGAATGAAGCCCTGCACCAGATATCCCTGGACCCCTGATGGTGCACTGGGCACTACTATTTCCACCAGTACTGAGGGTTCAGGGGTCAGGCTAGCTGGATGTGCCCTTTGATGGGTGTGCAACCTCAGCCAGCATGCAACCCCCTAATCCCTGATGAAAAAAAATCTGAAGGGCCCGCACGTAAACCTAATTTTTTTTTAAAAAAATTGCAGACTTCTCAGCTTTACTTCTTCCCTTTTTATCCAGCCCATTCCTGCTCTCTGCTTTTATAAGTATGCCCGTGCTTATTTAGTCATTCATTCTTACTTACCTGTTTGGAAATTTTAGAAACAAGTATGAATCCATTATTATCAATGAGGAAGCAGTTCAGATTCTGACGGGAAGAAAAAGGTAAGTTTTAGGAAGACAGTTCAGTTTTAACAAAGAAGGCAATATTATCTAGTTTGCCTGCCCAGTGAGAAACTTGGATCCCACTGTTATTTGCTAGTGGTCTTATGTACATTATGTTTGCCGTTTCCTGGTTCTGTTTGCAAATTCCTTGAAACTTTCATCAGATGATTAACAGTATTGTTATACTGCTATTGTAGGGTTACATGCCCTGGTGCTTCCCCACAAGGAGGATGGATCTTATTATATTAAGTGAATTCATGTGAGGATACTCCAGAATCCTCTCTGTGTGGCTCTCTAAAAAGGAAGTCATTTTGTTTATAGCATCTTCGAGACACAGCGTCTCAAAGGTACAAGGTGAATAACACTTTATTTTAAACTACAGAAATGGTCATGTTCATCCTCATAGTGGTTCATAATGGGTTTCAAATGCTTTTTATAAAAATTAAGCGCACCTAATGGCACTTTGTAAAACTCATTTCACACTGGGGAAGAATACTGTAGTCTTCTAACCAGAGGTATTCCAACAGGTGGATCAGAGAAGAGCTACCACCACTATGTTTATTGCAAGACTCAAGTCTCCACAGTTTGAACACAAGCCAGGGCTAGGGCTCCTAGAGGAGGTAAATCCCAGAGATGTTCACTGTGGGTGGGCCAAGCCCCCCCCCCAATCTTCAGCAGGTCCCCTTAATCTCCCACCCACCTGCCTCTTCTTCCCCTGCCTTTCAGAAGTGTGCACATTCTTGTCATGCTACTCTTTGCCCCTTCTCTTATTCCAATTGGCCTGGAAGGAAAGAAGGGGCAGAAAGACACAATGGCTGAGTGGACACTACCAGGTGGGATTTTTAAAGAAAATCCTTAAAGCAATGGAGTGCAGTGGATTTTGCTCCTCCTCTACGTGCTCTTTGTCATGTAAAACTATACACATGCATGTGCTTTACAGGTGAACAGGGGTAGACATATATACAGCTGACCCTTCGAATCTAGCTTGGCCCATAGAACATCAAGAGACCACAATTTAGCCACACTTTCCTCTATCTATAAAAAAGATAATTTTAAAAATCATAACAAACAAAAAACAAGGAGAGAACAATAGCAAAATCTACATCACAGGATTCTGGGGGGGGGGAAGGAGAGGAGAATAAGGAAATGTTACATAGACTGACCCTGGACTGCTGCATTACAAATACAAAAGGCATTCTAGCAACTTACATCATCTTGACAGTTCAAAGGACACAAACCATCCACACCGCTGCACTAGAATGGAAGAGAAGGATTTAACTTTAGACTGTGTCCACCACAACATCACTAGGTATTTCTGTTTTATTCATGCACTGCTTGCACATCTCTGATGCAGATGGATTACATTCTCTCTTGTTTTTTTACCCCAAAAGGATCACATTAAGTGAACTCATGAAAAGGGGATCCCCGAGTTCTCCTCAGCTCAGCTTCCCAGAGAGCAAGAGGTCCTTTCTATAACGGACAGTAACCCGGTAAGATGAGGTGGACCGTGGAGTGCGCCTTTCTTTGGTAATATGCATATAAACAGTTCATATGTACAAATGTACACTTGAAAAACAAGTCTATATTCCTGCTCCTATTTTTTCTCTCAGTGAAAACTAGAGTTACAGCCAAATCCACCATAACTCCCCACATGGTGATGCAGTGGCACCAACATGGTGCCCATTGCATCCTGCAGGGGAGGTCTGGCCTCTGGAGGCCTCCTCAGAGTAAGGGAACATTTGTTCCCTTGCCCTGGGATAAGCCCGTGCTAGGCCAGTGGGTCTACGCGACCTGTGCCAGCATCCACGCAGACTCGTGAAGGCGCATTAAGCCTAGGAAGGGGGTTTGGATTCAGCAAACACCACTGCCGCCAAACCCACCCCTTTCCCGGTCCCAATCTGCCATCTTCCCTGCCCCATTCTGCCTACCCCTCGCCCTGCCGAATCCTATCCCCCTTCCTGGGCTTGAACACCTGACTAGGGGCTGCTTGGATTTGCACCGACCATTTAGCTGGCGCAGATCCGAGTAGCCCCATAGAGGCTGCTGGGGCTTGACATGGGGTAAGTGGATGAATGGCCCCTTACCTCGAGGAGATCCCCAGCAGCCTCCAGCCCTGCACTAGATACAGTGGAGTCTTCCCCCGCTGGATTGCAGCGTGGGGCTTTGAGTAGGATTGTGCCACAAGGATTTGTTAAATTGAAATATTGTTCATGTAAATGTAGTCTTACCATATTCCATCTTACATAAGGGTTAGGCCACTTCACACAGTACATAAAAAATGGCTTTCTACATTTCTATACCACATTTACTTATTTAAAACATTTCTGCCCCACCTTTCCCTTGCCAAAGCAAATGCCCAAGGCAGCTTACAAAATTCTCATATCATTTTATAAACAACCATAAAACAATTAAAATGCACAATTAAAATATACAATATATAAAAACAATTGGGGTCAGCATATTCAATTTAATACGTAATACAACTAGGAGTGGAACAAATGATGCCTTCTGTAGACAAATAAAAAAGAGTAGTGAATTATATACAGTACAGGTACAACCCCTGTATCTGCAGATTCACTATCCACATATCCCCCGCAATCAGGGCATATCCCCCAGCCCTGATTGATTTGCCCCCACATTCACTCCCTGTTACAGTGCAATCTTAAGCATGTCTACTCAGAAAAAGCCCCACTGAGTTCACTGGGACTTACTCCCAAGAAAGTGTCTAGGATTGCAGCCTCAATTGCTTCAAATAGCATGCTCAAGGGACTAAGGTAAGGCACATTTACTGCATCAAGGCAATTTCAGTGCAGGTAAGCATGGCAAAACCAGATCCCCCTGTTTTTAATAGCAAAGATTGCTACACAGTGGAGAAAGCGGTGACAACGTTGGCTGCTTTTTGCTTTCTGGTAACATTTTGACAAATGATATATGAACAGTATACAGTGGCCTTGGGCACTGTCTATTTGCTTCAGCTGGAGATTTGCAGTGAACTGAAGTTGACATGCATTGCAGCACTGAATTGAACAGGATGTGAAGGGTTAAATGGCAAGAATATTCAGCCAGGGCTTGTGAATGTCATAATTGTGCTATGTTCTGTGGTTAGTGCTATAAGTCTGTCTCTTTGAGTTCCTTTGTTAAGCTTTTTACTTTTTTTTTTAACCTGGTGGCATCTGAAAAGCACAAGGGGAAAACTAACACAATGCACAACAATATTGTCTTTTCTTTTAATTCAAGAACAACAACACTAGAGAAAGATAATGTGGCGTTTCCTGTGGATCAGCTATGTTGCTTTTAAAATATACGTATATTAGACTGGGACACACACAATCCTGCTGTGTGGTTGATGCAACAGCTTGGGGCAATCTGTCATTCAAAGTATATAGCCACTGGCCCCTAGCACTGTCAGTCAAGTCAATAATTAGGAAGGCACTTAGCTACCTGAGTTATAATGATTAGGGAAGAAAAGGGCAAGTCTATATTCTTCCTTTTGAGCCAATATCGACATAAGAGGGAAAAGTGGGTGGCTGTGTGGGGGTGGAGCTTACCTAAGTGTGGGTGGAGAGTATCTGCCCTAAACTACCCACCTCTCTCCTTAGGGAAGCCAACTTCCAGTTTAAATATATTCTGACTGGACAGTGTTCTCCATTATTTTACAGAAAACAGAGGTGATACCAAAAAAAGCCATGTTGGGACTTGCCAATTTGGGGACTTGGATACATAAAGCAGGGTCACCATAAGATTTCCACAAGTGTGCATGAAAGAAGGCTAGGAGGGATAGGAAGATGTAATCCTGCTTAAACTAATTTTACCTGTTATTCAAGAAGAGGTTTTCCCATCCCAGTCCATGCCACCTGTGGCAGAAATACTGAAATATTTACTACTTCCCTTAGATATAGACATTTGCTTGATTTGCATTTGGATTAACCAAGCTGTCATCTTGGCTGTAAGTTTGCTTATTGCCTTGTCATTATGCATTAGGCTACGAAGTTATGGAATCCAGACAGCTAATTTGAGATGTAGATTCAAATCACTTAGCACCTACTGTATCCCGGTCCCTTGATTAAGCTGCACCATCCTGTCAAACAGGAATGCAAATATTTTCTGGAGACAAGGACTGATTGTGATAATCAGATTCCCACTAGCCTGTTTACCCTTCCTATGCCCATCTGCACAATAATTTAAATGCCTGGTGAGCTGCAGACATTCCAATAAATGCTCCAATTTGTTTCGTATCACCTAGAGTGTCCTGGCTATCACATGGACAAAAGAATATGAAGGCTGGTTCCTCTTAGTGTGGATATGGCTAGTTGTGATTAGCTGAAACTCTGCTCCCATGGCTTGAAGCAGCATGCTAGGAGGAGTAATCTTGCAGAAGGTGATAGTTATTACAGGGACAGAGTTGTTGGGGGTGGCCAGATGGGGTACTGGCTGAGCACCCACACCTGTCCGGAGGCCTCAGTACCCAGTGACAGTAGTAGCCATGGGGGTGGGGAGACTCAGGATTGGGCTCACAGGATTGGGCCCTTGCTTTCTAGAAGCCATATGTTACAAAATATATAACTGCTGGAAGTATCCTGCCCTGACATTTCGTTTTTAACATCTAAGCTAGGATTCAGAAGATAGCTATTGCCTTCATGCCCCGTCTGAAGACTTCCTGGAGGCATCTGGCCATTGTGGGTAGGAGGATGCTGAACTTTGGTCCAATCTAGCAGGCTGTTGTGATATTCAGAATCTCCTGCCTATATCCACATAAAACCTGAGCTGCATGTGAGAGGACAACATTATCAGGATCTGGCTCTGTCACAGGGTCTCTTGTTATCACTTTGCCCAGAGGTCTGCTGGGGTTGGTACTTCAAAAATGTATTGTCCATTGAACATGTTCAATTGCAACAATATAGTATTTAGACAGATCAACAATGTATGTACTGTATACTGTCTTGGGCTCAGTTCTATGCCTTTTTACACTATCCAAACTCACCTTTTTTGGCTGGTAAGGTACCTAGTTTTCTACAACTTGGTCAGTTTTGCCCAAGATGTTTAGTTACTCTACAAAGAAATCTACACAATTCAACACATAGCAGTCAACAGACACACAATAACACATGACTATCAAAGCTTCATGAAGCTCAGACAGGGAGTTCTGGGAAATATCTTGGCCTTCAGAGCTCCTGTCTACTTACATCAGTGTCATTGGGCTGGGAGATGGTAAGTGGGTGTGTTGACACACAAAGCATTGCAGCATGTAGAATGGAAATGGAAAGAAGAGACAAAATGTCCATTAGTGACTCCTTATTGAACCACTATTGAGTGCCAGTGAGCTAAGAGAAGGCTTCTTACCATTGGTGGTACTTACCTGTGTACTTACCCAGTGCGAAGACAATTCAGCATTGCCGTCGTTCCAGTGCACAGACGTGGAAGTAATTGGCAGTGACGTGACAAAGTCACCACCAATTACTTCTCGGTCATCCCAACCCGACGAGGCACCGCTTTGAATGCCGCACCAGGCTACTTGCCTTGAACGCGGCATTCAAAGTGGCCGCCAGCTGTGAGGCGGGAAAGCTCTAGCAACAGGGCTCGCAAGCCCCATCACAAGCAAGCCCCATTCCTAGGGCTTTCCCACCTTGCAGCCAGCACCACTTTGAATGCCACGTTCATGTAGCCTGGTGCGGCATTCAAAGCGGTGCCAGCTGCGAGGCATTTAAAATGTGCATTTTTGGGGTGAGCCATTTAAAACTTTTTTTTTGCGGCCGAGCAAAGCTTTGTGTTCTCACAAGCATAGCTCGCAAGAACAGGAAGCTGCTTGGAGCAGCCTGGGCAATGCAGGGGGCTTTATCATTCCCTCAATGTGTGTCACCCAGTGACGCCTGCACCCCCCACACCCCTCTAACGACACCAGTGCTTCTTACACATGAGTGGGTGCTAGAATTAGAGTCTGAAATATTAGCAAAAGCATCTTTTCAGCTTCCTTATCCATCAGTTAGGGCCCAGTCCTATCCAACTTTCTAGCGCCAATGCAACCATGACAACAGGACATGTGCTGCATCCTGCAGTGGGGGGTCATGGAGGCCTCCTGACGGTAAGGGAATGTTTGTTCCCTTACCTTGGGCTGCATTGCGGCTGCATCAGCACTGGGCCCTTACTCAGCATGAGTACAATGTATACAGAACATGAACACGTGTAAATACAAACATATGAAAGTTCACATAGTGCTAAATTCCTAAATTATGGCTCTCAAAAGGATGTTGTGTACCAGTACTTTCCCCCACTCAATGAACTCTGAACGATTCATTTATTTACAATGATCTTCATGCTTTCTAGCTGCCTCTCCTTTGCAGGTTCAATTACAGGGGGGGGGGCATATCTGCTGATTCGGGTTTTTTCTGCTCTTCATCGCCAGACAGGGGATGGGGCTGCCCTCCTACTGGGAGGAGACCTCGTTGGTCCCACCCTGCCTCATGGAGTAGGAGGGGCAGTCCCATAGGTAGGGCATTCCCCCCTTCCTCCTTCCAGAGAAAGCAGCTTCCTAGGGTAGACATTCAGTCATAAAGTCAAGAGGATTTTGAAAGGCTGAGTTGGTACAAACATAATTCCCCAATTAAATGTGTCAGCTGCAGTGGATTTAATGACATGCCAGGCTTGGTGACTGTTAACATGACGTTCTGAG
Source organism: Plestiodon gilberti rubricaudatus (assembly GCA_026170595.1). NCBI lineage: Eukaryota > Metazoa > Chordata > Lepidosauria > Squamata > Scincidae > Plestiodon > Plestiodon gilberti. Next base: position 118,488,795 of record JANXHW010000005.1, read on the forward strand.
AACAGACTGGCAGCTGATGCAGCATTAGAGTTGTCAAAGGATTAGCAAAATGTGTGATTTAAAAACTAATCTATTGCTCAAATCTGTTTTAATACATATTTCACAAAGGGTCTTCTGTAAATGTGGCAAAGGAAATATCAGCTGCCCCAGCCCCATCTCTGTGTATTAACATACACTGCAGGACACGAGCCAAGGGACAACGATCCCTCTGTTTTTATACTGTACCTCATCAAAAGTACTGACACTCTTACCTGCTGTGTAGACATCCACAACTTGCTTTGGAGTAATTCCAGTTTAATTTGCACGCCCACAGCTATGGTTGAAACAAAGCGAGGAGGAAAGAGTTGGAGAGAAAAATATAGATGCAAGTTAGGGACGGAAAATAAATATTTGCATTAAGCCACCGGAAGAAATCACACTGTTTCCAAGTGTAAATGACAGGTAAGTGCTGAGTCAGACCATAAAGTGAGAGTCAGGGGTTTAACAAGGTGATAGAAAAGGAAGCGTCAACTGCTGTGCTGAAATACTGACACCTACCTCCCACTAAACACTACCAAGATACAACAGGCTGCCAAAATGCTCTCCCCTTTGGCTGATGTAGATTATAAAAGCCATCTGATATCATCATGATTAAACAGTGATACATAAGAATTTTGGGCTGGAGACAGATAATAAGTGAACTGAGAGGGCCACTGCTTCCCAAGGCTGTATGTATGCACACTTATTTTGTCCTACTGTTAGCTCTGGTCACAATGGGCACCACCACCCCTGCCAAACCTGTACAACAGGGGCAAAAGTAAACTTATAACACTAGAACTAGAACTTGTATAGCACTTTTGAGTGTTCAAAATTCTTCACATATATTACGTCAGTCATTCTTATGACAACTCTGTAAAGTAGGTCATTAGCAGCATCTAGATATTGGGGGATGTAGGAAGCCAACCTCAAAACTGCCTTTCTCACTCTTTGTTCCCACCTCCTGCTCTAGCAGTCCAATCCTACCTAACTTTACCCTGCGCTGCTCAGCTAACTTTACTTTGCATATATTGCACCTGTCATATGGCTGGCGCAAGTCCGCGTGCACCCGTGTTGGTGGATTGGACCCAAGAAGGGGGTTAGGATACGGCGTGCTCCAGTGCTGCCAATTCCGTCCCCCTCCCAGGGCTGATCCGCCCGTCGACCCGGCCCGTTCCGCCTCCTCCCCACCCTTCCCCCGCCCCTGTGCTGCTCAGCGCAGAATGCACCTGCACCAGCATGCATTCCCCCTTGCGTTGGCGGAAGGCACAGGACCTCCTGCCGGCTCAGGTTTCTGGCACACTGTTGCAAACTGCTTTATGGCAGTTTTGCGACAGTCTGCGCCAGTGGAGCACATGCTCCACCGGTGCACACAATGAATAGGATTGTGCCATAACTCAAGCAGCCAAGAGCAACTCAACAGAGTGCAATTCCTAACCATGCCACTTGTCTTGAACTCCAGCAGAATATACCACCTGATTTATGAACAAAAGGCTCACCTCCTTTGCTGATAAACTAAATGGTAAATTCTGTATCAGTTCCTGCCAATTTAAGTGGTTTCTGCTCTTCATCGCCTGGCCCTGCCAGGATTCAACTGGAGGGTGCTAACAGTGCTAGTGTGTTCATGGAAGAAGCAGAACCTTTGAAACTGGGACCTTCATAGTTCAGTCTTAGGCAGCGCAATCCTATCCAGTACTGGTGCAGCGTGGGCGCCAGGCCTATCTGTATCCAGTGCTATAGAGGAGCAGGCTGGGGGGTCTCCTTGGTGTAAGGGGACATTTGTCCCTCCGCTATGGGGCTACTCATGTCAGCGCCACCTAATTCGGCAGTGCTGACCCGAGAAGACCCATGTCAGGGCTAGAGACCTGGGAGGGAGGATAGGATAGATATGGCATCCGACAAGGGCTCCGATCCCACCCCCTTCCAGTCCCGATCTGCCCCCTCCCCATCTCATTTTCCCCCAGCGGCGGAGTGGCAGTGCCAGCCCTGGCATGGCCTACTCTCTGGGTGTCACAAACATGCTTTATGGCACGTTCGTGACACCCAACGCTGGCACTGAGGCCTCAGCACCGGCGCTCCGGGCAGGTAGGATTGCGCCGTGAGTGTGGCATAAAAGCTCATTTCTTAATTCTTTGAACAGATGCTAGAATTCAGCTGTGAAGGAGTCCAAACCATAGGGCAAACTTAGTTCTGTACTATGTATACATTGAACCCGGCAGCTGGCATCAGGGACGCAGTACATCATTTCTGCTCTTAGAGCCATGGTGTCAGTGTCCTTCATGTCATGTTTCTGCTACTGGTACATCTTGCAGCATCGTTATTAGAAAATGGATCTGACTGCCATGAAATGGGGAAGGGAATTATTTCCTACAGCTGCCTTCTTCCTGAACTCCTGAACATGCACAACCAGACAAGATGCAAGATTCATCTGGCTCTAAGTTCTAAGGAAGTAATGGAAGTAGAAAAGATTGAACTGAATGTTACCCTGGTGCTCTCAGCTAAATATTCATTGAGTTACTCTGAGGATGCGTGAAGGATCTTTCCAGACAACAAAAAGGAGATTTCAGTCTGAGTGGTAAGTTAGTGCAAAGCAGGATCCAACAACGATCAAACACTATTCTGTCTCAATGAGATGGATATGGGGGAGACTACGGAGTTGAAAACAACCATGTTGCTGGGAAATACGTAATCTCCAGCCATTTTTAGTTGCTAGTAATCTGCAGCCATTTTTAGGGGGGTGACAAAGCAGGTGGTGGTGGCATCAATCGCGCCGTTTTAGTGGTGGGAAGAGCGGGCGGTAATGGCAGAGATGGTGATTGTTTTGGCCCGCCCGCCCTGCGCCTCTGAAGGGATGTTTAGTGGCGACAGCAGTGATGTCACTTCCGGTGGTGACGTCACCGGGTGTGTGTGTGTGCGGCATCGCGATGCCACTGTCTTAGATCAGCCCTGTACAACATGACAATCAAGCCAATACAATTATGTTTCCAACGCCTAACATTTTCTAGTTCTCAAATAAGTTTAAAATTTCAGTCTTTGTTACTGGAACCATTTCATTCAATCATGGAGACCTTGTTCATTATCTCATTGGTTCCATATAGGTAGATGCAACTTCTGCTGTGCTGTTTCATCTCTCATGGGGGGGGGGGGGGAGAAATGGCTGAGGCCTGGTCCCAGTTACTACAAGCCAACTGAGGATGAGGTAACCTTTATAAGTCCATCAAAGTTGGAGCCTTTGTGCCTCCATGATGCACTGCAAGACTTTCTTGCTTAGGCTGACTTTTATACAGACAGCACTAAGTAGACAGGGGTAATTTTAATTCAGTTGGGTGTTCTCTTTTTAACTGTTGTTACCCACCTCAACTCAAGTCTTTGAAAGAGACAGAGTAGAAACCGAACTAAATATAAACAAACACCTCCCCAAGCATGTTGCTGTACCAACTTTAATAAGCCTGACTGACTTGGGGCTACATTCTGACAGTGATTTTCATTATGTCCATGCTGCAAATTCTTTTATTCGTTCTCTGCCTGGTTCATCACATGCCTGACCTCATTAAGCTGTCATGGCAGCTGGCTTTCCATTAAAAAAAGAGCATTCTTTCATAAAAGAGCACCTCAGAGTAGCAGAAATATACTTAAAAAAACCCTTTTAAAAAGTGAAATACGTTTGCCTATCAGCTCTCCTCCTCAAGTGCTTGTCCTATTGTTGCTGAACGTCTAAGAGTCATTTTGCTTAAAAAGTAACTTTAGAACAATCTAAAAATAATTTTTAAAAGGAACTAAACCCCACACAGTCTAAAAAAAAAGGGAGGAGAGCCAAAGAGGAGGCAGTTAAAGCTGATAAGATGTAGAGTAATTCTTGCAGGATTTAGCTTTCATGAGAGAGCAGACTGAGGAAAAAATTGAGGGCAGGGGAGAGGGGGTTGATCAAAAAGGAACATTTGCAGGAAACAGAAAAGGTCACACTATATAAGAATTTACAAAGGCAGCTGGCCAGGGTTTGGACTGAGACTTAATCTACCCATTCAGATTAAGGTGGTGGAATCCCAGACTTCACTTACAATTGCAAGTCTCTGTGTGTGAATTGTGGATCATATTTTCACATGCTTCTGTGTGTAAAAACAACAGTATGCAATAAAGGTCAGATGGAGAAGCTTAGCATAGCTAAGGCCACCCTTGGACACCCTGCTGATGGTGGGAAGAGGAAGTGTGGCATATCAATTCTTTAATAAATAAATAAGCAAGCTCCCTGCTAGGCTAGCTTATTAAAACTAAGGAGCATTTTACATGGGAAGGTATTCAAAAATATGAACAGCCACCTGCAATCTGAAAGCAGTGCAGAATTCAACCACTTCATTCTGCAGAATATATGTAGTTTAACTGTCAGCCACAGCAGTGAAAAGCAGAATGCTCTTGGTCCACTTGAGAGGTCATTCCAGAGGGACTGACAGTGGTAGGAGTGTGGAATTTAGCCAGACCCTTATTTGCCCATGATTTTATTTATTCATCCAAACTGCAGACCCACCATGAAAATAAAGGCTCCTTCTAGCCTCCTGCCCATCCCTGAGTCGCCCTTTCATCTCAGGAAAGGCACATTCTGTCAGGGTGTGTGCATCCCTTGCTAGCCATCCTTGAAGCACCGTAACAGCCCAAAGCCTGCTGCTCCTCACAAATGACTGTAGTTGCTAGCTCTAGGTCTCTGGCCAATGGTCTTTCACAGGCAATCTGTATTGCCCTTTCTACCTTTCGTGTCACCAAAGAAGCCAGCAGTCATCTTCCACTGCTGGTTCCTTTCCCCTGCCCTGTGCTTGTTGTCCCCAGTCCCACTGAGCAACTAGCAGGCACACAAAGCTCACTCTCTTGCTTTTCAGGATGGTTGTGTTATTGTGTGCAATTGGCCTCCCACCCCCAACCCCCCACTGCTCCATAACAAGGAGAAAAAAGGAAAGAGGATACTTCAGTCCCTCCTGATAATCTGCTCCTACTTGACTCCACTAGGTCTGTTTCAAAACGGGGGTGACGGGAGTTCAAGCAACACAAAAGCACCTGCTGTTTCTCTAAGAGGAGGTGAGGGCAATTCTAAGCTTTCAAGCGCCTGATGTATTCTGGAAACGGAGATGCTTTGAGGGTGGATTCTGCCTGCTTGTCTGGGTCAGTTCCTTCACACTGGGGGAGTGTGTGTCTGAGTGTGCGTGCGCACTCTTGTGTGTGTACTGCTGTCATCACAGATGTACCCCCAGCTGTCACTCCACCCTGCTCAGTCGCTCCTTCTCTCTCCTCCCCACTTGGCACTTTCTCGATTATTCAGCGGACTCGCTTCCCTTTACGCACAGCCATCTCCCCTTGGCTTCTCTCTGCTGTGCTTTGGATGCTTCCAGAGCCTTTTGGCACCATGCAGGGCGAAGGAGGCGGCTGATGCCACGCGGCGCCCTGCAAGCGCTCGCCCGCTGGTCTCTCTGTCGGTCGCTTGCACTGGAACATTAGGATGCCCGTGAGAGTGTGCGGCAGAGCAGACCAACAACTCTGAAGAGACTCTAGCCCAGCCAGAGGAGAACAGTAAGTAGTGGGTCTCGTCTCTGTGATACCACCTGGCTGCTGGGGAAAGGCTACCCCACTTATGTTTGCCCTTTGCCACCTTTTTCAGTCCAGAGGGTGCTTGCTGCACTCTTCCCCCCCCTCTGTGTACCAAGGTGTTTCTGAGGGAAAACCTAGCTGGGTGAGGCCACAGGGCACCCGTAAGATTGACAGATATTTGGTCAAGTGGAGGCACTTGTGGCTAATTCAGGTCAGATGAGGAGGACTGGGAGAAACAATGCTTGTAATTAGGGGATGGCTCAACCCTTTCTCGGCGGTGGCAGAGGCAGCTCGTGTCTGGGAATGCAGCTGTGAGCCTCATGAGTTTGTGTCACTAGGAATATATGGCAAATGCACTCTCCTCCCTCCCCCCCCCCCAATCAGGGAACACGGGCTTTTCCTGCATCCCTGTCAAGAACAATTTCATATAGTAACTTGCCCAGAAAAGAAGGGGGAGGAGTACCATTCTAGCTGTGACAGTCTTATGGACACAATTTCTAGGCTGAGCTGCTAAAAAAAACAACCCCTCCCCCCCCCCCAAAGAAAACACAGCTGGGGAAAAGAAGTAGATCAGAGAGATGGTGGAAGAAAGTGAAGCGGTTTGTAAACTAAATGCTTGTCCTAGAAAGTTCAGTGTCCAGCAAATGGGATTGTAATGCATTGGAATAAGGCATGTTTGCTTGTTCAAGTCCCTATTTAATTTGAATAAATGTGCTGCAGGAAGAGAATCACACAATGGGACATGAACCCAGAGATGCTGTTCCACAAGAGAAGCCAAAAATAGTTGTCTAAAGACCCCCCCTCCCCTGCTGCTGCCTTGGAGGCTGATCCCTGAGATCAGTAAACCTTTGTGAAGATGTCATGCTGATGGAGGAAGCAGGGAGACAAAAAAGACAGAAGCAGCAGAAGTCTGCTGCCTTTTGCAGTTTGATATTTAGGAAGGATTTGCTCCAAAGGAGGGAAGAGGCAAGGAGAGGAAGAGGGGGGAGAATAAAGATAGCGGAAGGTTTCCTCCTCGGTTTGCTTGTGTATGTGTGAGAGCAAGCAAGAGCAGAGAAATATACAGTATGTACTAAGTGAAACAGAGTGCACCCATACATGCCTTCCACAATACATCCATTTCATTGACTGCCTTTTGCGGTCTTCTTATTTTAAATAAAGGAGGTTCATACCTCAGCTTATTGCTGCAACAAATACCCACTTCCTACTCAGAATTTAGGAATGTTGTGACTTGGTACTGCAATTTGACTAATCACAGATGTAGACTCCAGGCTTGAAATAGTTATTATTAATATTATTAATAATCGTAACGATGATGACATATTTAATAATTGAGAGCCTCACTTCAAAGTACTTCACATATATCATTTCTGTGATCAGGGCAATCACCCTGTTAGGTAGATCAATTGTACCCTTATTTCTGGGGCAGAATCTAAGCCTGACAGATGGTGTATTGCTTCAGGCCACCTACCAAATTCCTGGTTCAGGCAAGATTTGCACTGGAGCTTCCCAACTCACACTAGACCACGCTACCTCTCCAAAACCTGGACTTGAACTTTCTCCATCTTTTGGGTTTTCTGGCTTTGGGTCTGGCCTCATTTCAGTAATAAATCAGGTAGCAAACGACAACAGTCTTTAGTACTCATGGTTTTACTGGTTCACATGATTACTCATGGTTGAAAAAATATTGGCAGGTTTTGATAAAAAGCACAAATAGCTGCTGTCCAAGGTACTGTTATAGAAACCACAGAAAGAAAGAAGACCTGTTATTTTATTTAAGCGTACATGGGATGGATTTGGCACAAAGGTCAGCGAACCAGGGATGCCTCTTTCACCAGCTGAGCTCCCCATGGAGCAGAGGCCACTTTGCTCCGGAGCTTTGCTGCTGAGGCCCATTTTGGAAGACTGGATTGTCCTATGACTGCTGAGAATGAACAATGTTTGCGAGTGAATTATTCCAAGTGAGTGAAGGGCTTGAGGGAATTGTATTGCAGACTGACAATGCTGCAGATATTATAAGAAGACATCATTCACCTGAGGCAGTTAAAGATAAACCTGGGAAAAAATATTTGCGGAGAGGAAAGCCCAAGCAGTTTCTAATTCTCCTAGAAGCATTCCCTTGCTCTCATGCTAACTGAAAACTGCTTTTTTTGTGCACTGAACATGCGTTTCTGATTCCTTAATAAAAACTACTCTTCCCATTCGTCTTTTCAAACCTCCACTAAGTTATTTTCTAAGCTTCCTGTGGCACCCAGAAACTGTGGTAGGAGGTATAAAGATGTCAAATGTGAATGCTGAATGGTGGGTGATGAGAGGGCTAGATAAAAGCATATGGTTTGTGATGACAGTACAGCAGGAACAGAGGAAGTCAGATATTGGATGTGTGAAGCTGTCATGGCCCCTCCAACACCAAGGACTCAGAGAAGCCCCTCTGTTCCCTGACAGTGGCACGAGCAAGTCCATCTTGTGCTTGTTTTGGGGCTAGGATGCAGATTCCAGGCCCCTATAGTACAAGAATCTACTCTTGGCTACAACCATTTCTGCGTCTGTTTCTCTGATCAAGCAGTAATTGTATTTTGAGTCTTAGCTAACCCCTGCTAACTGGGCAAGACGCACTTTTTCTATTGGTGCTCCTCTTATATTTAGCAGGGGGAGAGTAACTGCCCCCCTTTCACCCCAGCACAGTGTCTTTTCTGGTGGCTGCTTGCTGGTGGTGTTCTGCATTTTTTAAGATTGTGAGACGTTTTGGGACAGGGAGTCATTTAATCATTTGATTTTGTCTGTAAACCACTTTGTGAACTTTTTGTAAAAGTGGTATATAAATACTATCATTATCATAATCATCATCATCATCATCATCAATAATAATAATAATAATAATAATAATAATAATAATAGCAGCAGCAGCAGCAGCAGCAGCAGCAGCTTGCACTCAGCAGGATCCACGAGAAACTCAGTGGTGTAGAAGTGAAGTTTCCATTTTTTCCCTTGAACTCCACCTGCACCTGTTTGATCTCTTGAGAAATGATCCATGGTTCAGGACTGACAAGAGTGCAGGGGCGTCGCTGGAGCATGGCGGGGTGGGTGGGGCGCCCCCAGGTGATGCGCGCCACCTCCATGACGCGCGACACCCTTCGGACGCTCCGAGGCCGGCCCAGGAGCCGGCCTCGGAGCGTCCGACCCTGTCGGCGCTCCAGGGCCTTCTGAAAGAAGGCCTAGGCAGCGTGTCCATCCCGGGTATTTTCTGGATTTTTGCGCATGCGCAGACTCATTTTGAGGGCTTTTTGCCCTCAAAACGGGTCTGCACATGTGCGAAAATCAGGAAAATACCCGGATGGATGCGCTGCCTAGGCCTTCTTTCAGAAGGCCCTGGAGTGCCGACAGGGTCGGACGCTCCGAGGCTGGCTCCCGGGCTGGCCTCGGAGCGTCCGGAGGGCGACGTGGGGGGGGGAGCCGGGGCGCCCCCCCGGGCCGCGATATCGTAGCGTCACTAGGGTGACGTGTGCCCCCTGCCCCAGGGTGACGCGCGTCCTAGTGACGCTACTGCAAGAGTGGTTGGCACCACACACACACTGCTCAGAATATAAGACCTGGGTCTGTAGGCCAGTTCACAACTTCATAACTTCATAGTATTCCAGAGCTTTGGCCCATTGTTTTCTGATGGTCTCTTTTAAATTGCTCGTCCAAAGCAGTTGGCTTTGGTGTGTGTCGCATCGCATGTGTTCTGCACAAGCTTTTGAAGGGAGACTCTGGGGGGCCAGAATGTTCCCTATGGTTGGACCCTCCTGGAGATGCTTAAGGCCTCCTCTGCATTGTGGAATGCAGAGCATTTATACCACAGAAGCTAATCAAGTGAAGCAAATGCATGAAGTTAACTGAGGCAGAAAGAAGCAAAGGATTTTTTCAGAATTCAATATAATAATGCAGCTTAAGAAAGAGAGCGAGTCTTCCCCTGGTATTTTTGTTAGTGCCTCTAAATGCAGATTTTTTTAAAAAACACAAAACTACCTTTAGGAAGGAAATAGGGCCTCCCTATAATTGTTGACATCTTTTGCGACTCCATATGTTTAGGATGATTTGGAGCACAAAGGACCCCACAAAACGCAGAAGTTACAACCCCACCTCCAGCACTCTTCAGGTTCCAACTGTGGCCCCTCACAAGCTTTGCTCTCTCCCTGGTTGGCAGCATGGCTAGTAATTATTGTTGCTGCTGATGCTTTGATTCTGACTGGCTGGGAACCAAGAGGAGAATGACCAATGGGACTAGCTCGAAATGTACTGGAGTTAAGTTACAATAAAGCCAACGCTTGGAAAGTGGCAGGAAGGAATTTGCATTGCAATGTTCTCTTCCCACTGGAATTATACATACATACATACATACATACATACATACATACATACATACATACATACATACATACAGAGAGTATGTGTGTGTTTTGAAAGAATGCAGTTTTTCTTGCAAGTATCTTGCATCTTCCCAGCACCCAACTACAATAATACTTTACAACAGAAAAATGTGATTCTCTTCCCCCACTGTTGCTAACAAATCCATCATAGTGATTAATATTTTGTGGAATACAATCTTTCCCACCGATACCTGCTCCATTTTCTGACAATTTTTTATTTGAAATTATTGAGAAGCTAATAGCTGTTAACGTGACATGACTCAAATGTGGAAGCACTCATCTCCCTTTAAAAATAGTAAATACCAGCTCCCCCAGGAATGCCCAGTCGTTCTGAGAACATTTGCCTTTTTAAACAAATGTGAATATTACTTTCCTTGAAGGCTGTGGACTCTTCTATGCTGGAGTGCACATCTGCTCTGATTATTTATGAAAATGCATACCTTTCCAATCATGAGAAATTTTATGACGCTTCACAACAAAGGTAAAGAGTTTCCTACACCACAACCAAAGCTATTCTCCCTGCAGTAAACTTCCCTCTGTGTATTATGTAGGAATGGGCTAGCATATGAGATGGCTATAAAGAGGATATGCTACTAAGGATACTAACAGCGCAATCCTGTGTAACTCTTGCACCGATGTAACAATAGATCCACCGGCGTAAGTGCATTTATGCCAGTGTAACTTGGCGTATGCCGACGGACACAGGACGGACACCAGCATAACCCCCCTCAGACACCGTGCATATGCAGTTCGAACACAGGATGGACGCCAGCGCAACTATTCCGGTGCAGGGGGCATTCCGGGGGCATTTGGACACCCCGGGAATGCCCCCTGCACTGGCGGAGTTGCGCTGGCATCCGTTCTGCATCAGGACGCATGCACAGTGTCCGAGGGGAGTTATGCTGGTGTCCGTCCTGCGTCCATCGGCGTACGCCAAGTTACACTGGCATAAGTGCACTTACACCAGTGGATCTACTGTTACACCGGTGCAAGAGTTACACAGGATTGTGCTGTAAATGTGTAGCTTTTTTGGTCACACTGCATCATGTCTGTTGTTTTAAGCCGGCATAAACAGTAGATTTTGCAGACAAGCAGTTTTCTGGTGCCTGCTTGTGAGAACAAACATAGGTTTAGTGTGAAAGTGATAAAGACTCAGAAGGAAACAGATAGCATAGTGCAAAATATATATATTAAAATATTACAAGGATGCATATAGTGGGTTGGAAGAAGTTTGAAAGAACATGGAAGTATATATAATGTTCATTCATAGAAGCATGACTCATTATTTGAAACTCAGCTGATTACAGAATGGCTATCTGAATTATCAGATCAGGATTCAGAAGTGACAGAACAAGAATATTACATTTGTCTTAAATTTGGTGGGAGGAGGTTTGAATTTCAGTGGCAAGTCTACTTCTACCTTCATTATCTCAAGGACCAGACTGGATCATCATCACTTTCTAACCCATATTCTTTTGCTTGCTGTGATGATGATGATGACTCATAGTTCACTTTGCAAATATTCATTTGTTCTCCAATGTAGAAAACACACTTTCTTCTCTACCAGCAGACAGACAGACAGACAGACAGACAGACAGACAGACAGACAGACAGACAGGTGCTCCCTAGCCACATATCCACAAACAACTCTGTTCCCCTCTCCGCCACCAGCCTGGCCTGTCTCTGAAATTTGTTCTGGGTGTGAAGTGCTGAACATTAGAGAGATGCTGGTAGGAACTGATGCTTTAACTATGAGAAAGGGCACTATGCTTTTGCATAGTGTCTAACCCTAGAATTGCTTGGGCCCCTGTATGATTTAATAGGAACAGGCAGTTGTTGTCATGGAAATCCACTTCTTCGCCTCAAGCTGAGACACAGTGCCAGAAGTCACAGTGGGAGATTTTTCTAAACAAGAAATGTGCCACAGGGCAAAGGTATGGTCGAGTAGCCAGCATGTTCAGGCAACAAAATTAAGAGCTAAAGCAATTTAATCCCAAATTTGGTAACGTTACCGTTCAGGCCTAAATTGAGGTACTGCCAACAAGGCTCCTTTCCCTCTTCCATACTGTTCCTTTATCAAATCAGCCTTCTCCTTTCATCCTTGTCTGCATTTTTTCAGAGATCAGATCTTCATCAGAGCGCCTCTGATGTACATCGGAAGAATCCTTTCTCTGCCTGCACTGCAGACAGGTACGACTGCAGTCCCAGTGTGGCGGGTGCAGTGTGCATTGTCATTCCTCCCTAAGAGGAAGCATTTCCCAAACTCTTGCTGCATTGCTTGACCCTGGAATGGCAGCTGGTGCAGTTCCACAAGCAGGGGTCATGTTATTTTTATGTCCTGTACAGGCATACGGGCACAGAGCAGGTACTAAAGAAATGTCAAATTGTAGCAACACAAGCCAGACTCAATTGTTCCCCTTTACAGACTAGTTTCAGCAGTTGTCTAGTCTAACTACAGTAACTTTCACACTCCATTTTCAGGGCTGAGAGACGTTTTCAAAGACACGGGATAAACTGAACTAATGTCATGTCCTGGAACAGAATTCGCCTCCCCCACTTCAAGCATCCAATCTGAAGAAGAGTTTTGTGTGGTTTTTAAACTCTTGTTGGTTTAACAAAACAATCCATCTTGCTTGCTTTATGTCTCTTGTTCTATAGGAACGCACATTACTAGAATAATCTCTAGAACTTTATTGTCAACATTAAGCAGAAGTTAATTATTGTCAGGAGCCCCATGGCCTATTTCTTCTTGCAAGAGTCATGATCTGAAGACCACAGTTAGTAACTCCATTGCCATCCCTTCTTCCAGCTTTCTTTCCAAGTTTTCTTACAAAATTAGGGTTAAAATGAAAATGAAGAAAACTAAGCACAATTTTGTGGGAAAGCATTCATTCACCACCAGAGCCAGGGTTCCTATGCGACAGTCTTTCTCCTAATTGCAATTATGAAACACCCACCTCACCCCCATAGAAGGAATGTGGGAAGTAACTATGTGTATGTGTTCACATGCATAGGCTTCAATCTCTAGACATCGAAGTGTCAGGCTGAGCACTCAGAGCAAAAACTCTTTATACAACTGTAGCAAATATCAAATTTTGCATCCCATTTTCCACCACTATAAAACATTAGCTTTGCCTTCCTTGTGGGTAGGCATGAAATATGTTTTAAGACTGCAAGCTCCTTTGGGACAGGGAAGCATCTTAGTATTCCTTTGCTATGTAAACCACTTTGAGATTTTTTTTATTTAAATCTCTCTCTCTCTCTCTCTCTCTCTCTCTCTCTCTCTCTCTCTCTCTCTCTCTCTCTGGCCATTTATTTCAAAAAAGAGAGGTGTGTGTGTATGCAGGTGCTACTCGCTGCCACTGGACTCTATTCCAGATTTGTGGTGGCAGGCTGTGTTTATACAGTGGTAAATGGAAATGCATTCTCCACATGCTTAGAGAAACTCTATTTTATTATTCCTTCATATGTTCTAGGAATGAAAGTTGGCACTGCAAACAGATTTCTGAGCGAAAATTGAGGCATGAAGCTCAGATGTAATCTTTAGAAGACTGCAGAAATGCCTGATATGGTGACGATTATTATTTCTAATTGCCTGAAAGCAATGTTCCACTCATTTAATAATGATGTTCATGCTTTCCATGAACATATGGGCTGTTAATTCAAAGGTAGGAAGGATTAGAAACTTCCCGACTTCAAGCATTTCCTTAGGGATCACGCTGGGATTACAAGTCACAACAAACAGTTTCTTTGGCAGACTCTGCATCCCATTAGTTTGCAAGAACACCTGTGAATGCCTTACAGCTTTGCTAAGGGCATTCCAAGAGATTTTACATAGATTTTGGGCCCAATCCTATCCAACTTTCCAGCACCAATGCAGCCACAATGCAGCCCTGAGGTAAAGGAACAAATGAGGAGACCTCTGTGACTGCCCCTCCACCAAAGGATCAGTGTATGCCCCATTGGCACTGCTGCATCGGCGCTGGAAAGTTGGATAGGATTGGGCCCTTTGTCTGGTTCATAGGTTGGCATTGGAGTGGTGGTAGTATCATTATCACACATGCCTGGTGTTGGAACTGCTGCTATGTTTTAAGAAGTTTTGATAATAAGGAGAGAGCAACCCTAAACTGGGATTCTAATAAGAGAACAAGGAAGGCGTCAATTTCCTGCAGGCTGCATGCATGAACGTCAACTTATAGGAGAGACTGGACAAGCAACTTATCTCTCACGACTATGGTGTTTGTGTACCACCAATCATCATTAGCATTTATTTCAAATGAATAAAACAAAAGCACTTTACATTCTTTAACTCAATAATCCCTACAATTGCCCTGTTACTGTAAGATAGGCCACTATTGGTATTTTACAATGCAGATACCTGGCTGAGAGATTAGTGAGTTGGTGACTGAGATGAGCTTTGAATCTGGGAAATCCCAACTCATAGGTCACACTATTAGACTCTGTGCTACCTATTTCTGAAAATATGAAGCTGACATTTATTTATTTATATATTTATTTAACTAGTTCCAGCCCACTCCAATCACTCAAGTTTAGGACAGGCTACAATGTAAAGCGAATACACATCCAGCTAAAAGCAGACAGCAAACAACATACAGTTGTTAAAACCCCATACCCTTAACCACTCAACTCTCAAAGCATGAATAATCCAAGTATACACATGTTAAGTGATATCAACAGGCAGTGTAAGATATCATGTTGCTTCACTTACTTGTGAGGTATTGCATCTCTCTCCCTAATGTGCTGACAAAGAAAGATGAACAGAGGTTGTCTGGCAATCAAAGTTCAGGCAATCAAAAATTCCAGTATTTCTGGAATTGTTTTTGGATGGGTTTTCCATTAACATACAAAAAATCAAACAAAAAATCAAACACCTCATCATGTCCTCCGATATCATGGAAAACAAATTCTGCATTGGCACCAGAAACTTAATTACAGGAACTACATTCACCCAACGTGGGTCATATACTAAGAACATAAAAGCCCTGCTGGATCAGGCCAAAGGCCCATCTAGTTCAGCTTCCTGTATCTCACAGTGGCCCCACCAGATGCCTCTGGTGGGAACACACAAGACAACAAAGACAACAGGATACCTGTATCCTGTTGCAACTCCCTTGCATCTGACATTCAGAGATAGCCTACTACTAAAACCAGGAGGTTGCATATACCTATCATGGCTTGTAACCTATGATGGACCTTTCCTTCATAAATCTGTCCAACCCCCTTTTAAAGGCATCCAGGTCAGGTGCCATCACCACACCATGTGGCAAGGAGTTCCACAGATTAATTAAACCCTGGGAAATATTTTCTTTTGTCTGTTCTAAAACAGTGGGTCATGATCCGATGCACAGTGGGTTGCAGCCCAATGCTTTCTATCACACCGCAAAGCATTACTGGGAGCCACCGGAGGCTGCTTCCAGGTTGTGCTGGGCATGTGATGCACTCCATTGGCCTCTGCGGGCCCCAGGACACCTTGGGGAAGGAACCGGAAGTGACTTCTGTTTTTGTGCCTGCAACATCTGGTTTACTTCTGTGACTTCCAGTCGCTTCTGCAAAGCATCCTGTGGCCAATGGAATGTGTTGCAGCCCTGCCATGACCCGGAAAGGCCTACAATGGCTCCCAGTAATGTTTTGCAGTGCGACAGAGCATCAAGTCGCGACCCACCGCGGAGGACGAGGTGGGTCGCAGCAGTAAAACGTTTGGGAACTGCTGCCCTATATGGTAACTGATGCATCTAAATCAGGACTAGACCACTTCTGACCCATCAAGTCAAATGTAGTCTACCAGCCATGAATTACGCTCAATATACCTCCTGCTTGTGCTGCCTATCCAGGACTGCAAAATGGGGGGGGGGGAGGGCTGTGAAGCTCTTAGCAGGCTATAATACAGCCTGTTATACAGGGCAGGGCAGTTGCATTGAGCTTCATGCGTCAATGCACAAGTTGTGTGGGCCTGACCAAAACCAATGTCTCAACTCTGAGCATTCATATTAAGCAATATTAAGAGCTACGATGCTTTTGGTTTCCCTATCATAAGCTATTGTAATATTTCACATAATGTAACGCAGTTAGGGTTGCAGTATCCTGGTTCCCCAAATCTGGGCAGCCGAGTTTGCATATTATGTAGATTGCTAACTAATTATGCAAATCAAGAACATTACTTTGGGCTTCTTCTACCATGAGCAGTGTGTGTTTACTTCTGGAACATACTACAAAAGTTGGGCAATTTTTTCCATGTCAGGAAAAGCTTCCACCTGCTAAACTTACGCATTTCAGGCAAATGTGGATATCCTATGAGGACTTCTAGGGCAGGGGTGGGCAGAGGGTAGATCCAGCAGTCAGTTTTTGATAAGCCACTGAACGGTGGGATTCTTGGTAAGAATGCTCATCCAGCATTCTCATCCAGTCTCATCCAACAAGGCACTTTCTATGTTCCTAAGCAAAAATTCAGGCTCAGAATCGCTTAACAGATTAGTCATGCTTTAATTGTTAAGTGATCCTTCCTGGGTGCACTCTTGATTTATAAATCTAACACACTTTATAGTACAAACAGCATGGCTTCAAAAAGTATCTTATATAATTTGAAAATTATAAATCTGCAAAATAGTAAAGATTATTTTGTTAATATTGTCAGCACTGTCCACCACCGGGGTTCCTCACACCCCTTTTTCTGGGTTGTGCTGCCTTCCGACTGGACGGGCCAGCTGCCAGCAGCAGGGAGGGTAGGTTGAACGTAAGGGGGAGAGAGTAAAGGGGTTGAGAGTTGCTGGATTGTTGTTGCTGGGT
This sequence comes from Plestiodon gilberti rubricaudatus, assembly GCA_026170595.1. Taxonomy (NCBI): domain Eukaryota; kingdom Metazoa; phylum Chordata; class Lepidosauria; order Squamata; family Scincidae; genus Plestiodon; species Plestiodon gilberti. The sequence goes on from JANXHW010000005.1 coordinate 118,505,594, forward strand.
GGCAGCCCCTGCGAGGCCTCAGATGTGGCCGGAAGAGGGAATTACTACATTCTGGCGCCTCCTCCTGAGCATTCACTCTGATCGGGGTCCTGGACAGCTGGTCCGCACCCGTGACTGTCTACCCAGTTGTGCACTCCTCATCAGCCAAGCAGGGTTGCTAAAGTATATGCGATCACTTGGGAGAGCTCGCCCTTTCCTGTCCCAACACGGGGCTAAAACCTCCCCTGCCCGGCCCCCAGGTTTGGTCCCTCATTTGTGGCTCATGGCCTTCCCCAACTACTCGGTTCTCCGTTGGTGGCTTTTGGCTTTCCCCAGGCTTCCCCCCCCCCCGTCTGCCAGCTGAGCCCTGACAAGGGGAGGTTTCCCAGGCTGCACCGTCACGGGTGCCCCATGCCTACGGTGGTGAGCCGAGGCAAGTCTCCCAGGGGCTCGCTCAGCCCCCACCGAGGCCGTGGGATGCCGAGGTGAAGACCGCTGCCAAGTTCCACGGATAAACTGCAAAGAACAAAAGGCTAGCCAATCCACTCTCGCTGTCTCAGCTGCAAGAGTCAGGCTGTTTGCAAAGCAGCCCTTCTCCCCCCAAATGGTCACAGAAACCAGACCACAGCATGCTATATATAAACCGTACAGTACGTGCACCAAGGTGCTTGTGAGGAAAAACACAACAACTTCAAATTGTTGCATTACATAATAATGTTGAGGGTTTATCTTTGTTTATGAGAAGGCATTTGTCCATCTAGGAACATATTCTGCTTCCATGATTCTTCCATGATTCTTCCCAATTAGAAACAACATTGCTCTGTTTCTTCATTGGTCAATTACATAACAATCAAAACAGCAACTTCTCCTCATTGGCTAAAAGGCAGGAACAGCTTTCTTGTTATTGAACAATTGGGCAGAATACCATCTGTACATTTCCTCTAATATCTCTGAAACTACAAAAGTTAGAGAGGTGTTGGATTTTTTTTTTTTGGAAAATGAAAGCTAAGCCATCAGGCTAGCTAAAGCCCTAAGCTAGCACTGGATGGCATGCCTAGAAGCTGGATGTAGCTATCCAGGCAGTTAATTGCAGTGTCGTGTATCAACATGCCCTTCACCTAGCCCACTGGAGATTTTGATTCTTACTTTTGGGCGGTATTTGTCTGGACAGGCCTATGAATGACTGCAGCAGAGATGAATTCAATCCTGAGCCACGTACACAATGGTGTTTGGATTTAAAAAAAGAAAAGAAAGAATAAACTTCTAATATTGTACTATTATTATATTTTTATTTTCATTCAGTGTATGTGTTAATTTTTGTTGTTGTTATGTGCTGAATATGTTTTGCATTGGGCAACCTAAGAAAAATCCTCTAGATTAGTGGCCTATTACAGTATAACCAGAAAATACAAAATAAGGTCCATTTTTATGTTTTATGTTTATATTATGTTTACCTTTACTGTACAGTGAGTATCCAGATCGCCTCTTCTTTCCCCATCTGGTCAATCCTTCTCCTTCCCCCTATCCCCCCCCCACGTTCAAAAGGTGGTCATGGGGCTATTGGTGCAACTCAGATCAGGTCATGATCCAAATGTGGATTATGGTCTACCAATATGAGACCAATGACTAGCAAACAGATAAATAAGCCTCAAATCTCTTATGGGAAAACATCTCTGTTTAGCTTTGTTTAACAGGCTTCCTACCGATTAAAGGATGCTTCTAGGATTTTAGGGTGTGTATTGTCAGGTTGTAAGGTCCCATTCCTCTCAGACTTGTATTCTGAACAAAGGAACGCTGACCTATGTTGGGGCACTCTAATCAGCACAGGTCTAGGGAGCCACCATCTCTGCCCGGTGCTGTCCAAATGCCTGTTTTCATGGTAACTGAAGTAAACACTGAAACATGATGTCACTACCAACAACCGTTGTATCCTTTGGGAATTGATTTGGGGGTTGTAATAATACAAGTATTGCAAGCAGGAGCTTCCAAATGTTTGTACATACATGGGGGTGGGGAGAGAGAGAGACTAGGCGATAATCTCCTTAAAGCATTTTCTATCCCTTCCCTAATTCTGCTGGATTCTTGATAAAAGACTAAAGCAACTCAGCCCTGAGAAGGACTTCAGCGCCACTTGCTGCTATACGTGCACAGGTCTCATGCATTCAGTGTTACATTATTGCTGGCATCTGCTCCAGCCATTATTTTGCTACACTTCTTTAACAGATGTAATCTCTACTCCTTTGACAAACACAGTTTGCAGCGGAGATTCTGGAAGCTGCTGTAATGCAAAATTTGGGCACAGGACTTCTGGCTCCCAATTCCACCCCTCCCAGAGCTGACTTGTGCCAGCTCTGTAACTGGCACAAGTCCGAGAAGAGTAAGGGGGAAGGGAGGCTCAAAAAGAGGGGATAGGATCCAGTGTGTGCCATTGCCGCCAGATCCACCCTCTCCCACAGCCTCCCTGTCCCTGTTCCTCCCCCTTCCCTGCCCAGTTCCGCCCCTCCCCACCCCCGCTGCTGCTGCCTTACCTGCTCCAGCGGGTCCAGAGAGGTCCGCCAATGGATGGGAGTGCTGCTGCCTCTTGCAGCAGCGCTCCCAAAACAGCGCTTCCAAAATGGCCACTGATGGAGCACTGTATTCCGCTGTCATAAATTCTGCTGCACACGACAGCCCAATCCCAGATATATTTGGGCTGTGGGTTTAACAGATTACTATACAGTTAACAGAGGATAAAAATACATAACGTTTTCAGGCAGGGTGCTCAGGGCAGCTACCTGAACGTTTTGGGTACCTCTTATATCCTAAGCTGCTGAAACTGAATGACAAGGAACAGAGCAAACTTTTGTTATTATTTGGTATTAATATTCTAAAGCATCCAGAATATGTTTCCTGGTGGAGACAAGATGCTGGGCTAGACAGACCACAGGTCAGACGGATATGGCTGTTTTTATGTTCATGGGAGGGTTGTCTGTGAGGCCAGACCTGATGTAATGTGGAGGCTAGAAAAAGTAAAGACTACTAAGGCATCAAAGTGCCTTAATGATATGGCGTTCATAGACATGCATGAAAGTAAGTTTGTTCATGCAATGTACAGGTTTATTCAAAAAGGATGGTGCAAAAGTAAAGCTGATTTATTCTTAAATGAACTGACATACCACAACTGTCATGACATGAAAAGACAGAAAAATTGTCCAAGTTTCACATGCACATTACAGATGTTCAATATGGGCGCTGTTGGTGACATGGCAGATGTCAAGACGGTAGTCCAGTTCTGTCCAGACACGTTTCAGCGGATCCTCGGATATCGATTCCACTGCATTGGAGATGCATTGTTTCAGGTCATCCAGTTGTGGCAATGCGGCTGTCATCCAGGGCATTTGCCCCCCCCCTTGCCCCATTGTAGCTATGCAAGCACCCACATCGAACATATGTAATGTTCAGTTTTGCAGTGACTGCATTTATTCTCAAGGGCACGTTCCAAAAAGTATTGAAAACATGATGGCAGAAGATCTGGATCTATGCCAATCACATATACATTGAGAGGAGGTGCAGGGGGTCATTCAATTTTTAAAACAAAAGGGACTTGCATAGGTGGGAGCACTAAATTCTTTCCTCACCCATAGTTTACCTCCCTGCAGTTTGTTTGTCCCAGGTGTGTTTCTCTTTAATCCAGATCTGATATTGCTCTAAAAAGCATATCTCATCCCACTTTTATATGTAATGAGGCAGATCAGTACAAAACAGGCTTGCTGCCATTATGTGTAGTTTAAGGCTCAGGCTGCTAACCGACAATATTTTTGAACTGAAGGGGTTTTGAAAGAGGGTCTCTTCTCATGATTTGTACATTCATCCCACTTTTGCCTCTGAACTGATAAACAGGCTTTTGTATTGTTTCAAAAATCCACAAACCTGCCTGATCGGAGGTAATGAAGGACAGAAGAAATGCCTGTGCATGCCATGAGAAGCGATGCCTCTCTCAAAGCCACTTCCAACTCTCTTAAAAAATATTGTCTCACACCAACTTCAGTAATCCATCTGCAGAAAGAATTGTCCTCACCAAAGGGCAAAGAGCCAGCTCTCCATGCACAGTCTTTCTATGCACTCAGACACAGACTCCTCCCTCTCTTCCCCCAATCTCTGACTGAGGGGTGTTTTTTTGGGGGGGGGTATACTGTAAAAATATGCAAATGAGTCCTAGTGCTTCTGAATATGTTTGGCTGTATATAATGTGACCTGAATGAATCTCACACATGTCTTTAAGTTATATTTTACAGTATGATAGTAGTTTAAAAATATCCAGTACTACTCATGAGGCAAACCCATGCACCACTGAGTGCAACCCAGCAAAAGTTAAACACGTTTACAGCTGCAGTCCTAAGGCATGAGCACCACAATATCAATAATAGTTGCTCAGAAGCAAATTCCATTAGGTTCAATGGGACCTCCTCTCTAATAAGCATGTCTCAGTAAACATGTTTAGGACTGGGCTGTAAATATTATGGAGTTTTAAAGGTCCAAAGAGCCCATCACCGGTCCCTGAAAAAAAAAGCTTAACCACTCATCAGCCTCTACTACTCTGATAAGCCTAAGCAAAATTGTATATTTCAATCACATTGATTCCAACAAAACTAACACCCTGATCTTACACACATTTTCTGAGAAGTAAATCCCAATGATTTCAAGGAAGTATGGTTATGATCACAGCTGCATGTTGTCCTTCACTGTCCCTGGATGTATAACCTGTGTCTGTTCAGGGACATGTGTGACTACACATTTAAATGTCACTGCACACTAATGATTAACTCTAAGCTCAATCACTTGAGATGGCAGCATAGGTTAGAGATTTGAAGGTGCAATTCACTCTGTGCTGGGGTGCACAGTTCATGCTGCTGCAATGATTAACCTCCTCAATTGATTCAGAATCTAAAGCCTAATATAGACACTCAATTCTCTGGGTCAGGTAGACCTCACTGTGAGCCCTGCATGTTTTGAGTGCTCACATTGGTGAGGAGGAGGCTCTATCAAGCAGTCTTTTTTCCCCCCAGATGGAAGACCTACCGTTAACTGCAGCTTGGGGTGAGAGTCAGTTAGACTCTGTGTAGGACAAATCTGGTTTTTATTTTTAAAGCACATTAATCCATCTTCCCAGCGTTCTCTCAACTGTGACCAGCTGTAAAGGAGGTTAGGGCTCCTATACATCTCACAGTTGCACAGAAGAAGGAATTTTAGTACATACCATTTGTCATGCAAGAGTTAGAAAAGCTGCACCTGCTTAAATTCTTCAGCTCAACTGTTACAGGTCCAGGAGCTCTATTCTCCTTTGAAGCTGGTCACCCTCTTGCTGTTGCTCTCTTAAAAAACCCAACCCAGAAAAAAATGGTTGTGATGCCACTGCTGCAACTCATCCTAGGTCCAACTCAACACAGTCCCACTAGCTGAGGACCAGGGTCCAGGCATTCAGAGGATGCCATAGGGTGCAAACTAGAGTTGCCACCCCATTTTCCCCTGCCAAGGAATCTGTGCCTTGAAACTGCATTCAATGTTTGTACAATAAGCAGAAAATCAACAGGTACAGCTTTCTCTATTACAGCATCCCTATTCCAGAAACGGTGTACCTGTTGAATTTCTTTTTGTCTTACTGCTATTAAAGGCACTGAAAGATTCTGGCATTTTGGACAGAAATAACTAGAACAAAATAATTCTGATGCGGCTTTTAACTGACAAAGCAAAAACATCAGAATTAAATCTTCAACTTCCTAACAGCAGCAAAAATAGTTACTGCATGATTTCAGAAACAAACTACTTCTCCAGTTATTAAATGTGTCTCCATAAAGCATTTCATATCGTTTGCATGATTTAAATTGCATATCTGATCAAATTTAGAGGCGGTAGGAGTAGAATTCTAACACAGGGTGCATTATGAAGGGATGCATTTGTTGTTTTCTGCAATATACTGTATATCAGTCAAAACACTGTCAATATAACTCTGACTTTTTATCAGTATAATAGTAATCATGAGAGAGAGACTAAACTGATGATGGATGTAATAATCTATTAATTATAATAACTGTACATTATAATTCAAATGATGGATAATTATGTATAATGTGCTTCAGATAAGCCATCATATTCAAATGAATCTTGATGCTCAAATAGATTTAACATTTTTTCAAAAAAGGCTTAGACCCTCTTTCAAGAAAAAGGTAGCAACCCTAGAAAGCACAATCAATGCCAATTTCTGAAATGGAAGGTGCTCAGATCTGAATGGAAGTCACACAATGTAACCTGGAAGTAATTGCCACATCACAGATATATGAGTGTGTGTGTGTGTGTTTGTGTGTGTGTGTGTGTGTGTGTGTGTGAGAGAGAGAGAGAGAGAGAGAAATCCTGTGATGCTTCAGGAAATGCACTTTACACATGCTCCAAAGCAGTTTTCTTTCCCCTACTTCTTCATGCTTCAGTGCTGAGCCCTGGCACTGAAAACAAATTCTAGGAATGCCTGCATTGAGTCTTACCCAGGGTGTTGGAGCCAGCCAGGATTCATCAGGGCTTAACCCTGGAACCTATTTTAAATGCCAAGATACAACCCTGGGGTGTGAGAAGGAAAGAACATGGAGGTTTAACAATGAGGAGAGTGCCTTGGAACATATACAGAGTGCCTTTCCTTCTCCATTAGAGTGTGGTTCATGCATATATGTACATTGCTTTATTTATCCACACTTCATTGATGAATGGCAGCTGAATGTGTAAACTGACTCCAGTGAAAAACATATTTGAGGTGAGGTAAGATAAAAACTAAACATTTGAGGTGTGTAATCCATAATTGCCCATACACAAGTCATCATTGGATGTTGCAGTCTTCAAGTGTTGAACATGCATGTCTGAACCAATCCTGAATAACAAGCAGCACACACAAGATTTGGGGAAAAACCTTCCAGGTTAAAGGCTTACATGGCTTCCAGTCAGGCTTGAACACGATCACCTTTCTTTCTGGAAATGCAGACTTAAAAAAAAAATAAGGAAATAAAATGCTGGCTCTGCTTTAAATGAAGTTCCCAACACAATGAAACAGGAGGGAGCCTTAAGTTGTCCATTTGAAAGGTGCCATCCCTTTGTTTGTACTTGAGCCCAGAAATACAGGTGGGTTGTCAATAGCATCGGCATCCAATCCAGCTGTAATAATAACCCAGGCAAAGTCAAGGCTGAACAATGGGGGTGGGAATGAGAGAGGCAGAGAGTGGCAGGCAGTTCCTAATACCTCAGGGAAAGGAAGGACGGGATCATTCCACAACAGGATTTGAAAGTGATCAACTCTCTAGCCCAGCCATCCAGAGCAGCCGGCTAAGTCTCTGTGGCTGTCAGCTTAACTCTGCCGCTGGTTCCTGTGGGGTAGGGGAGTTAAATAGGACACAGGCTCGGAAAGGAACAAGCCTGTTTGCTGGGAGTCAAGGAGGCAGAAAAAGAGATCAGCGAGAAGGTAGAATTGGCCAGAGCCGAGGCAGGGAAGCAGAGCATCCCCAGGTAAGCGGTCCTGCGTTGCCTTGATGAAGAGGAGGAGAGGGAAGGAGGATCTCCAAGGGGGGGGAGGGATACGGCTAGTCAAGAGCTATGGGGTGGGAGCTCTGGCAGGCATAAAGGGGCTTGCTTGAGGCTTTTCCTTTGGTAGGGAAGTGCAAGAAGAGATTCCAACAACTCAGTTTTATTTTCTGGGAAAGGCGGGGGTCATCTTCTGCAAATGTTCTTAATATCTTTCACCTCGGCATCCTCGTATCAGATTATCTCTCTCAACAGCTTTCACAAACCAGCACCAAATCCTCTCACCCTTCTGTGCTGGGTGAATTTAAGAGCCTTTGGGAGGATTTGATTGCCCATCAAAATAAATGAATTAGGGGAGGTAAGAAGGCGAGGAGGAGGAGGAGGGAAAGTGACGGACATGGACCGAGCTTTGGGCATGTTATACAAATCTAAAAATAAAGGCAAAAGGGAGACATAACATTTTCCAGGAGCAGGCGCGGGAGGGATGGGGAAAGGGGGGGGGGGGAGAGGAGTCCGAATCTACTGGGAATTCTTGCCCATCATCTCTGATCTAACAGTGGGTGGGTGGGTGGGTTGCAAAACTGCCCCCTGAATGAACTTGAAAGAGCAGAAGGAGGAGCTGTGAAAGATGCTTCCCAGAACGAGTGACCCCTCCCCCATTCCTTCCCTGCTTTTAGTAGTTGAAGGGCAGGGGTAGGACCTGTTGTCATGGTGGTTTATTGTTATCATCAGGGGACATCTGCTGATCTTGAACGTTTCTAATTAGAATGCTCATTCGCTCCACGCACACCTCCTTGAGGTTTGTGTGCAATTCCATCACCTTACAGCCCTATCCTTTCGTTCATTCGCTTTTCTTTCCGCGGCTGTAGAATTAAGATCCCTACCTCACCACCCCCACCTCGTTGAGGCTGGGCATCCCCGCTGCGGGCATTGTTGCATCTGCTCTGCTGCCCTGAAGGATGAGGGGGAAGGGGCATTTGGCATGGCAAAGTGCCCCCAGGGTGTCCCTAGAGGCACCGGCTGCTGCACATATTTTATTTCTCTCCCCCCCCCCCCATCTGAAGCACTGATCAATGCTATTGAGGCACTACTGCTGACCAGGGATAATGTCTAGGCCAGGCAGCAGCATCTTCCGAACTCACCAAGGTGTGGTCCTGGAACTTGCTTGGAACGCTAGCCTTGCACTATTCTGTGAGTGAGGTAATCCTAAGACTTGTTCACATATGCATATGCATTTAATTTTGTTTTGTTTTTTTCCTGTACCTAAATATTGTATACTGGGTAACTGGATGTGTGGACTACTGAAAAGTATTGTTTGAAGTGACATGAAAGTTCTGTCTGTGATGTTAGCTTTATCATGGCCCATTCACACATGCAAGTTATCACTTGACCTTGCAATCATCACGTGATGAGCACCATGCATGTGTGGTGAATGAGCCCCTCGGATGGTTCTTCTGAGCACATGAAGAGTTGCGTCCTCTCACCAGTGAGTAGCTACTAGGCACATGTGGGATCAGAGGACCAAGGGGTTCAGGTCAGAAGGCTTAGCAGTATACAGGCAAGTGTAAGCCTATAGCTTTCAACAAAGAAGGAAACACTACTTGGGGAGATACCTTGGCTCTAGGATTCAGGAGCGATGAGACAAGAGGGGCTGGCATTGAGTGTATAGAGTGTGGCTGGAAAATAGCCTCCACTAAGAAATCTGGGGTGTGATATCAGCCCTGCTCCGTACTAAACACAAGAACAAAATACCAGCAAGGCAGCCACAGTGCAAATCCAGATCTTCCTTAGAGGGCTTTCTCCCCCTCTGTTTGGTGCTCCCCACAGTGCAGACAGGCAACACAATATTATGTCAACACTTCACCAATTTATAATGCCAGAGATAGAAAGTGGAAAAGGTTCACTTCCGGCCTGTGCTCCCTGTGCAATCAGTCCCTCTTTTCCCTGCCTCAACCATAAATGCACATTTGCTTCTCATTCGTTGCACATTGTTGGCACATCTTCCCTCAAGGTTGTACTTCTGTTGCAGGGGCATTGTATTGTCTCAGCTTTCAAAACTGAACTGTTTGGCACCTTGGGAAAATGCAATATTTCCCGTAAGTAGCATGCTCATTGCTACTGCAACTGCTATGTGGAGTGTGTTTGCAGCCAATGTCATGGACACATGCCATATGTTTAATGACCACCAATAAAACTCACCCAATCCCCAACCCCCCCCTCCAGCTGAATATTTTTTTTTTAAAAAATGTGTAGGACAAGCACTCCTCTAATGCAAAAGTCCAGGACAGGTGTACTGATCAAGCTGGGTTGTTTTTTTAAAGCGGTGAACAGCACTTTCTCTCTGCTTGTGATATGTGAAAAGTTGGTGTTATCCTTCACATGTCCTGGTAGGGCTGGGCTTTGCCTGGGCATTGCCCATTCCATCAGCCACCTTATCCTATCTTGTTGGCTTCTAACCATTTATTGGGAAGTACTTCCAATATGATATGGTACCACACATGCCTTGCACATTACATGCAGGCTTCCTAGAGTAATTGTTGTGACCACTCCAGGAAATCCAAGCACCATCCTGGATGCACTTCTCTATCCTGCAAATTCTCTGCAGGCACCTTAAAAAAAAAACCACCACATTCAAGATGCCTCACCTTGCCTGATAGAAAGCCTGGCTCTTTGGGTAGGATTAGCTAACTTCATTGAGGTATCTTCCAGACCTATGTATGATTCCATTAGAGACCTGACAGCCATATGCTCTTTGCTCTGCTTTTGTCTTCTAGATTAGCCAGATTGCTGTTCTGCCCTGCAAGAACGTGCGCCAGCCTGGCTGGCAGGCACAAGACACCGTGGGGAAAACAGTAACCATTATGTTGTCTCTGAGTGGAGGCTACTGGTGGAGCAACAGGCTTCCCCTGAGATGGAGAGAAGCTAGCTGTAAGTACTGTCCAGGTTATTTGCTTCTCAAATAATGGGAAGAAGTGTTTAATAGTGAGGTCCTTGACCTAGTTTTTAGATGTTAGGGGTGGGTATGTGCGTGATGAGAAGTGTAACGACGGAGGGCGAAGACCATGCTTTCATATGGTTCAATCAGTAATATGTTTAAGGATTCTGGTTTCAACAATGATGGGCACCATCTTGTTCCTTATAGCAAAAAGGCATGCAACAAAATGGCAGGTTTGACACTCATTCAAAACCAACTCTTTAAACAAATAACTGTGTTTGCAGGATGATATCACCCCACCCCACATAATACGTTTTCTAATAGTTAATGTTTTGCCCTCTTAAAAACATTACACCACTATTTTGTAGTGTATGAAAAGCCAAATGATGCCGTGCAGGGGAAAATCCAGATGATATATTTTTCTGTGTTAAAGATGGGTGACCAATAATGCACATTTGGAAAACCACATCTGTTCATGGGAGCTTTGTCACATGTGTTTGCCAGACCATTCACATTAATAGTCACATTTCTAGGGACCATCATTCAATTTAAAAATAGCTCTTGACCATATTAAGATGAATTACAAGGGCAAAAGCCACATAGTGTCACTTGTGAGAGAAGCCTATGTTGCATTAACAGTTGATTCCATGAAGCTATTCTTTGTGGTGCTTCTGAGGCTAGAGAAGCCACGGTGTGCTATGGGACTAGCACAACGTAATGCCTCCACACAGTCATGGAGCACTGGCATGTACATCAAAATGCACACATGAGTACCCCAACTCTTCTTTCCCACTTGTAGCTACTGAATTAATTTACCTTGCTTATCTTCTCACTGAAAAGCCCCTACTGGCGGGTGCATCAGCTTCAGAGACTGAGAATACGGAGGCTCCATAGCAGGAGCAGTAGGAGTGAAGAGTGGGTAAATGTACTCCAGTGAGCCACCAAGCAATGCATTATGAAAAAGGCTCTTTTCATTAACGAGGATACATGCAGTTCAGCAGAGTGGGGGGTATAGAGTCTCACCAAAAAATATGACTAGGGGTCAGAATGCAAGATGCCAATGAAACTTGCCAAGGAAATTATTTCCTTTGCCTAGGAACCTTGCCTTTGTTATACATCCTTGCCTCCTAGATTGCTATTATAAATTATTTACTCTAAATGCCACTGAGCCCTGGCCTAATCTTATATTCCTGGATCAACTTACTAGAGTTCTGAATATCCCACAAAGTAACGTTACCTTTTCTTGACGTCAGAGCATACAGTATGCTGAATATTTCACATAGACTATTGTTTAGTAGCTGCTGCTTTTCATGGGATGAAAGCTAAATTCTGCCTATCTGCTCTGTTGAGCATCCAGAAGTAAAATGACTTTGAGACTGGAGTACATTTACCTGTGCCCTTCCAAAAACATACTATTCACCCAATCCTATCTAGCTGGTGCGTCGACATAATGCAACATCTGCTGCTGCGTGCTGTCGCAAAAGCGTTGTAAAGTGCTGTGACAGCGCAGGACCTTGCTATGCCGGCGGGAAGGCCAGAGCCTTTCCACTGGTGCTAGCAGCCGCAGGGATGTCTGCTGGAGCAGGTAAGTCCAGCGCAGGGGCAGGGGGAGGGTGTGGAAAGGGGCAAGGGAGGGTGGTAAAGGGGGCAGGGTGGGCAGATCAGGCCCAGGAGGGGGGCGGGATCAGCTGCACTGGTGCACATCGTATCCTATCCCCCTTCCCAGGCCTGATCTGACAACACGGATCAGTGCAGACTTGCAGCAGTGATATCGCTGGTGTGGGTCCAAGTTTACCCATTGTGGCTACCGGGGCTTACGCCAGGGCAAGGGGACAAATGTCCCCTTACTCTGAGGAGACCTCCAGCAGCCAAAATTCCCCCGCGGGATGCAGCATAGCCTGTGCTGGTGCCGCTGCATCGCCACGCAGGAATTTAGTTAGGATTGGGCTGCCTGTAACCGTATGTTGTTTCTATGCAATTGATAATGTTGGAGCCCATGTTTCCTGGGCAACATAAGGAAAGAGGGTCCTCCATCTCTTGGCCATCCTCCCAACAGTAGAATCTTAGTTTAATCAGTGTGGGTCGTGACCTGATTTCTGGTAGGTCCCAGGTGATGGAAAGATCAGATAAGTAATTGCCACAAGCCCTAAGGCTATTCAAAAATCAGATGGCTACTAATTGCCCTGCAAACAGCTGAGCTCCTGAAGTTTGCAAGATAGCTGCTAATTACCCTGCAAGCAGCTGAGTGCTTTACTTGTAAATAAATAAATATATTTACATATATATATTTATTTATTTATTTATAGATCACCTCTTTTTAAAGTCTCGTAAAGCTAGGTGGGTCCCGGTTAGAGTGTCATTTTAAAAAGTGGCTCCCAGTACTAAAATGTTTGAGAACCACTGGTTTAAATGAAGCTCTGGAGCAAGTCTTGCAGCCAGATCTCTGGAAGCAGCAGCAATGTGCCATCATTAATGGTGGTATCCCACAGGAGCTCAGCCAGGGCCTAGTAGACAGGAAGGCATTTGATTAAACGCACACAGAAGAGCATCGCCTATATAGCGTAACCTGACATGTTCTCACCTTTCTGTCTACACAAAGCAGCTAAATGTTCTCTGGTCATCACAGATATCACTGTATTATTAATATGGTACTCCTGTCGAGCATCCAAGAAAGGGAGGATCACCTGAGTGACTCATGTCACTTTTCCTTCCCTCTTGTTCTTTCAAGCACTATTCTGCATCCATAGAGTGAAGGGAATTAAATACCTCTGGCCAGACAATATCAGTCCGGAAAGCAATAGGATCTGCTTTCAGGGTACATGACATCCGTTTTAATATCTGTTCTATTGGTCCTAATATCATCTTGGTCGGAATATAGTTCAGAGGTCTGAGAGTAGTGTACACAACAAGCCTAATTTTGACCATACTGCCTGATCCATAATTTGTGTTAGGTGAGTTGGTACAGGAACACTAATCCGAACTAATAATCAATCAGAACTAATCTGCTGGACCAACCCAGATATGAATTCACTTATCAGAGAGCAAACAATTCATACAGAGTCCTATATAGGCTGTTTGAAACTTTACATGGTTTAACATCCACTATATTGTCTCATGGAATTAATGCCAGAGGCATAGCTAGCCTCCACGGGGGGGGGGGGGGGCGTGCCACTTGACACCCCCTGTGATGTCACAAGCCCTGCCCTGCACATGTGACATCACAAGCCCTGCACCGAAAAATCAAAACCCGCCCCCACGGTTTTTTGTGCCGAAAAACAACAGTAGTGGCATGGGCAGGTGACTCCTGCTGCCGGCGTCACGTTCCAAAACGCTGTTTCTGCCGCCGCCACACCGAATCAGCAGCTCGTGCATCCCCGGCGCATATCGCCCAGGGACCACACACACACCCCAAACGGCGTCTCTGATTAATGCTAAAGACTGCATTGGGTTCTGGTGTAAATCTGGCACTGGAGTTAAAGTATAGGTGTCACTAGGGTTTGTGTCACCTGGTGTGAGAGCTCATCGCGTAATTCCAGTGGTGTCGCTAGGGTTGGTGTCACCTAGTGCAGTTACTCATGGTGTTGTGAGTAACGAAGGGTCGGACACGACTTAACGACTGAACAACAACAAAGTGCGGTTACTCATGGTGTCACCCCCATTAACTTTATTTATTTTAATATAGAACAGTACAGGTCACCCACAAATCAGTAACCAACAACAAAAAAAGTGGCCAACTTCATAACACATAACTGAAACATAGAAATGAGAGCTGACTCATACTAACACCTTATTGGTTCCACGCTGTGTCATAACAACACCTCATTGGCTTTTGGAACAATCAATCTCATGATCAGTTTTGAGTTAAGGAAATCCACTTTTTGTTATATAAGGCAGTTATGTTTTCTTTTTCCAGTTATTTGGCCATAACATTTGATAGAATACAGATAATTCAACACAGTTTGTTTCACTGCGTTCAGCATTAACATACCTTTCTAGTGATATATAACATCATGGTATAATTCCTAGATGCAAAGTTTCCAAAATGGTTTCCACAATTTTGGCCACTAGTGGTGTCACCACCCCACCCCAAGGGTATCATCTGTTGCGGTTCGCACTCCCCACACACCCCTAGTGATGCCACTGTTGAGGGGTTAGAAGCAGGTTTGGGAAACTGGATATTAATATTCAAACACATATTAGCATTCAGTGGTTTTGAACCTAACCCAAATCTGAACCTAAATTATGTGTTTAGAAAATGAAAACAGATTTACACCTTCTCTTTTTTCCCAGGAGTAGATCAAGGGATGTTGCCTTTGAGAACACTTTTCCCATTGTTGACCTTTACAGTAATTAAAGTCAGGTGGAATAATCTATCCTGGATGGCTCTGCAATTCCTTCAAGAGATGATGGCAGGGCACATCCTTTTTGGGTGCCCAACTTTTTTGGGGGAAGTGGTCTGATGTCTCTTATCTGCTAACCTGCAAGAAATGGTGCAAGGGTTGTCTTAGTTAATCTTTTGACTTTTATGCCAGGAGCCTTTGGGCACTGATTGCAGCTTAGAAATCTAAATGCTAACCAACATGTACATTCAGAGAAAGCAGCTGGAGTCAAAGGGCCCAACTCTATTCAACTTTCCAGCACTGTTGCAGTGGCGTTGCTGGAGGGGGGCTGGGGTCGCCCTGCCCCCATGTCATGACGTTGCTCCTGGAAAGGCTCTATTTGGAGCCTTCCAGGAGCGGGGGAGGGCCATTCTCCCGCTCTCAAAAACACCCAACTGAACTCTGCAGCTGCTGCCGCTGCCAAAGAAGCTGCCGGGAAAGGTGCCACTGCAGCTGCTACTCCTGAGTAGACTGTGGGCAGCACCAGGAGCATACCACCACCTTGGCCCCGCGATAGCTACGCAACTGCACTGTTGCAGTTGTGCCAATGGGGCGTGCGCTGCATCCTGCGGAGGGAGGGGGAGTCACAGAAGCCTCCTCAAGGTAAGGGAATGTTTGTTCCCACTAGCGTCACTACAGGCACTGGCGTCACTACAGGGGGGGCGGAGCTGTAAGTTCTTCCGTGATCGGAGGCTCCGTTACACAGAAGAACGAAGCGCCCCGCCCCCGCGCCTTCAGACCCAGTCAAAGCGGTGAAAACAACGTGCATTCACCGCTTTGACTGGGTCTGAAGGCGTGGGGGTGGGGCGCTTCGTTCTTCCATGTAACGGAGCCTCCGATCACGGAAGAACTTACAGCTCCGCCCCCCCTGTAGTGACGCTAGAGAATACAGGGGGGGCGGAGCTGTAAGTGCTGCTGAAATCCGAGCCTCCCTTACACAGATGAACGAAGCAGCCCCGGCCCCTCACCCTCTTAGCCTTTCAGAGAATCGAAAGCAACAGGCAGGAGACTCCCTGCCTGTTGTTTTCGCTTCTCTGAACGGCTCCGAGGGTGAGGGGGCGGGGCTGCTTCGTTCGTCTGTGTAAGGGAGGCTCGGATTTCAGCAGCACTTACAGCTCCGCCCCCCCCCCCCTGTAGTGACGCCAGAGTTTGTTCCCTTACTTCGAGGCTGCATTGGTGCTGGAAAGTTGGATAGGATTGGGCCCAAAGTCCTCTACAAATTCCATTCTCAAGAAAACGCACTGAATAGCTAATTTGCTCTCCAAAAAATTTTCTAAAGGTATCAAATGAAATAGGAACAAGGTTTTTTGAAATGTATTATTTAGAATCAATGGTCTATCATCTATTTTTGCTCTGGACTGTCATCTCATCAGGCTTGGTTTCACTGTGCCTATGATAGTGAAACATTCTGACATCAGCAGCAAAGCCCTTTGAGATACGCTGACCTTTCTTCCCAATGATACTATACTGTAAGGATGAGTATTCCTCACTAGCTCTGGTAGCTCATAAAAAGACTGAAAGGAAGTCTGCACTGTTGGGACTCTATCTAAGGACACAGCTGTAAGGAAGGGCTACAAGGAACACCAATTTGATCATACTATCACTTTAAGAGGGAGAGGTTTTTTTTTTTTTTTTTTTTTAAGGAAATAACCTGCAGTGATCCCAACCTGAGCAGATGAGGCAAAACAAGGTCACACAACTGGTAAGGTGAGCAAGAAAGTTACAACTCAGAGGCCATCCTCCTGGATATATAGAGTCATGTTAACTGGGTACAAGATCTTAGGAGGTTGGTCCTTTTCACTGGAAACTGCTATGAAAAAATTGAACACTGGATACATTCAGTCACTGAGGATGTTTTAATATTATTCTCTCTTCTCTTCTACAGTGCTTGCCTGTTGGTTTTCATTCTGTGCAGCAGAGTCCCTCATTGCTTGTCCCTCCTCCTGCAAGTGCAACAGTGGTACTCTGGAGGTGGATTGCAGTGGCTTGGGCCTTTCATCAATCCCCTTGGACATTCCTACAAACACGAGGACCTTCCTCTTCCTTAACAACCAACTAAGCACCTTGCCAGGACAAGTTTTTTCCAATCTTTCTGCCCTCCAGAGACTGGATCTGTCCAACAACTTCTTAGACCAACTTCCAGAGAACATTTTCAGAGACCTTGTGAACCTCACTGAGCTACAGTTGAGGAACAACAGCATCAGGAGCTTGGACAAAGGTCTTCTGCAGAACACTGCTCTTCTGCGTCAGCTGGACCTATCCATTAATGGCCTTTCTGAAATCCCTTCTGGCACCTTTGATGACCTGCCCTCGCTCCGCTGGCTCTCTCTCAGATCCAACCGTCTGCAGAATTTGGACAGGGTGACCTTTGAGCCATTGGTAAGCCTGCAGCAGTTGCAAGTTGGAGACAACCCCTGGGAATGTGACTGCAACCTGAGGGACTTCAAATACTGGATGGAATGGTTCTCTTACCGAGGTAGGTACCATTGAGAAGGGACTCCAGGGCTCACTACTGAAGGTCATTCACTGCTAATATTTGCAAGCTTTAGAGGGCTGAAAAGAAACAGCTAGACAGAAAAGACAGACACGTTGGACAGATCAGGCTGACCTAAATTCTTGTTCTTGGATAAGAAGAATAGTCACAATGCTATAAATCCTGTTGAGTTATGGTTGCAAGTGCCTTCTTTGCCAAAGTCCTCTTTTATGGTGCTGATAGTTCAGCACCTCAGACGTAGGCTTACCAGATCTCCAACGCGGACAGAGTGCTAGACCTTTAGGAGAAGGAATGTGGGCAGGTGTAGCTTGTTAAACCTTAGAGCACAATCCTAACAAGCTACACCTGCCCACATTCCTTCTCCTAAAGGTCTAGCACTCTGTCCCGGTTAGAGATCTGGTAAGCCTACTCAGAGGTAAATTTATTCTGAAGGGGTTCCATTAGTTTATTTTGGAATTTTCTGCACTCATTGGTCCCAAATCACCAGCTCAGGGGTGTGTGCAGTTGTTAGAATACAAAAAGAATTATACAGAATGTATCCCAATGTTTTCCATAAAAATATTATTCCGCTGGTGTTGAAGATCAAAGCAGGGGGAAGGTCCGTGGCACTATGTGACTTCTGACCTCTTAAGATCTGAACTTCGTTCTACCATTTACATGCAATATGCCCATAACTAGGCTTACCAGATCTCCAATCGGGACAGAGTGCTAGACTTTTAGGAGAAGGAATGTGGGCAGGTGTAGCTTGTTAAACCCTTAGAGCACAATCCTGGCATGTCTACTCAGAAGCAAGCCCCACTGTGTTCAGTGGGGCTTGCTTCTGAGCAGACATGCCTAGGATTGTGCTGTAAGGGTTAACAAGCTCCACCTGCCCACATTCCTTCTCCTAAAGGTTTAGCACTCTGTCCCGATTGGAGATCTGGTAAGCCTACCCATAACTAACTTGAGTTTCTACTCTCTCGATGGGGATTTCACAAATTGCTTCAACAGAGCTAGGCCACTGACCACTCACTGTTTTGTGTTTAAGTTTTAAGATCTGTAAAAATCCTCAAAGATCAGTGGTAATGTGTTAATTGACAGTAACCTTTTGAGCCAATTATTTTGCAATATGTTTTATATTACCAGGTGGGAAATGCTAAGCATTTCTAACTACTAATGCACCATTTCCTGCGTTACAGCAAGAGTTATAATTGTTGTTCCTCTCTTTGGTGTTGGCTCCACCACCACCTAGGCTTACCATATCGCAGACCGGGACACACGGAAATGCCCTTAAGGGAGGCGGGGGGGGGAGCGTTGCTCCGGCTACTATCGCCCCTCCCCCTGCCTCCCTTAAGAGCATTTCCTCGTGTCCCGGTCTGCGATATGGTAAGCCTACCACCACCCCAAGTGATTTTCATTATTAGAGTTCAAATTGCTTCTTCCAAAGTACCTTTTGTGGCCTGTTCTGGAGCCAAGGGCAAGTTGATATTGGCAGAAAGCAAAATTAGCAACAATTTATGTGGCATTCTATTGGTCTTATGCTGAAACAGAATGGAGCAATGGATATAGGTAGAGAGAGATTTCGAGGCAGCAACTGATATATGTTTCATTGATGGATGGAGAGGACTGTAGTAAAAGGTCATTCCAGCTACAGGTTCCACCCTATGCAGGCTTTTGAGCTGCATGAGTAGAATTTCAGAGTCATTGGACATTGTTGACACTGCTTGTGATTGGAAGGTCAGAGGGAACAGAATGGTTAAGATGCCAGCCTTCAGATCCAATGGTACATTTCACAAAGACAACTTTCCCCACAATTTGGCTGAGACTACTTCATATCTCACCCTTAAGCCTGCAGTCACCTAGTTAAATGCTCCCAGACCTGCAAACAAATTATCCTCTGCAATACCAAAGTCCCTTCACAATAGGGTTCCCATATCCAAAAGGGGACAGGGTGCTTAAACCTTCAAAGGCTTTAACCATTGTTTTTGAAGAGGGAAGTTGGGCAGGTGCAGCTTGTTGCACCCTTCCATGATGAGCTGCACCTGCCCAACTTCCCTTTTCTAAACAATGGTTAAAGCCTTTAAAGGTGTAAGCACCCTGTCCCCTTTTGGATATGGGAAGCCTACTTTATGGGAAGCCTACTTCACAATCATGTGAGTCAGGAGGTTAGTGCTAAGAGAGCCATTCTCTGAATTCGGCTACTACATTTTTGGAGAAACTGCTTGGGTTCCAAGGATCTGGTTGCCATAGGAAAATTAACACCATTTGAATAGAACCACACTCAATTTTATCTTTTTCTTCTGTTCCTAGGAAGGCAGTGGAAAGCCTGAATATTGGCTCTGAGAGCAGTGAGGGACTGGATGTGGGTGAACAAACAAAACTTAATTCAAATAAGATAAAAATACTATTGACTGGGGGATCAGTCAACCTAGGAGTAGGCATACAACCTGCTTTGGACAGTATGCATCTTCCTGAAGACACAGGCTTGTAGTTTGGGGAGACACCTAATGCAGCACTACTTTTAGGTGCTCAGGTGTCATCTGGGTTTGCCCCCAGTGACTGGGTAACCTGGCTCAGAAGGGATACCCTGAGGCAGGAGACACCATTTTCAAAACAGGTGCCACAGAAAGCTGCAGCAGGATCTAGCCCGCTGCAGGCAAGCTGTAGCAGGGCTCCCTCTGTCACCCTGGCAATGCAGAGATCTGGATCAGGGTGTGTCTCAGAAAAGGGAGGGGGCCAGAACTTGCAATGACTATCTGGAAGGTTTTAAAAGCCATGTTTAGAGGCCTGAAAAGCAGAGTGCTCCAGGAGAACAACAAAGGAAGGAGGTCAGGGAAGCTGCCTGCCGGGAGGAGAAAGTGGGTAAAAGTTGACCTCCCCTTCCCTGCAAGGGATCTCTGAGGCCAAATTGAAGGGCACAGATTGGCCCTATTCCCCCCCCCTTGCTGCTCCCCAGCTGGCAAAGAAACCAGTGTTGGTCAGATGGCCTGTGCCACTAGTGACATCTAGACCCTCCACAAGCCTACATACCACACAGGGATAACTAGGAATGCTTGTTAGCAGGTTAAGCCTCTCTCCTGGAGAAGACAGACCTAGCCACATTCATTCATCCTTTAATAGCTTTCAGATTGGACTACAGTACTTGAATGAACTCTGTGTAGGACTGCCCTTGAAAAGTGTCCAGAAATGTCAAGAGGAACAAAATGCTACTGCTCGAATATTGACTGGGGTTGGATGGAGGGAGCATAAAACTCCACTGTTGCACCAGAGTCCAATTCAAACATGGATGTCTTAACCTTTAAAGCTCTTGGACTAGTTTACCTTAAGGACTACCTTATGTATCCTTCCATAGATCAACATCAGAGGTCCTGCTCCATGTCCTCCCCACCACCAGAGGTTAGGTGGGTGAGTACAAGAGACAGGGCCTTTCATTCATAGCATTTTTACTGCTCACTTCCTGTTACTTGGTGAAGATGTGGCTCTTTCAGAAGTCATTTGATGATAGTGTAAACTTGTTGCTGCTTAGAAAATTTTTTATGCTGCTATGATTTTGCTGATTCTTGATTTTGTTTAATTGTTTGTTGTTAGCCACTGATGTTCTAAGAAAAGAAAGCAGAATAAATAAAACTGTCCTGGCTACTTTGGGGGAAAAGTGAAGGGAAACGTGCCTGAATCCACTATGGTTAATAGCAACATTCTTATTATAATAGTCATAATTCCATAATTCTGCATTTCTTGACCTGTAGTGGCTAAATAATTAGCTACAGAAGTGCAGACTAACCCAATTTAAATGTTCAGCCACAACAGATGTATTGAAATAGATTATTGTGCTGGACATGGTACTAAGCACCCTTCTCTTTCTCTTGTGGGATAGGAGGAAAGATAGACCAGTTGGCGTGTACCCTGCCTAAGGAGCTGCGGGGCAAGGATATGCGCATGGTGCCCATGGAGATGTTCAACTACTGTTCCCAGCTGGAAGATGAAAACAGTTCTACTGTGCTGGACAATATTGGCCCTCCTTGCAGTAAAGGAAACCCAACTGTTCCCAAGCCTAAAACAACTCCAGAAACAGAAGAGGAGCCCAGCATGGGTTGTCCCCAGAAACAAAGATATCGACCAGTCAGTGTGCGCCGGGCCATTGGCACGGTCATCATAGCTGGGGTGGTTTGTGGCATTGTGTGTATCATGATGGTGGTAGCAGCGGCATATGGCTGTATCTATGCATCTCTCATGGCTAAGTACCATAGGGAGCTGAAGAAGAGGCAGCCATTAATGGGCGACACAGAAGGTGAACATGAAGAACAAAAGCAGATCTCCTCTGTGGCATGAATCCCTTCTTGGAAATTAGCGGCAGCTGAGAACACAATCCTAAAGACTGGGCCCTCTCACATCTTCCCAGACATACAGGTGGACTGTACTGTTGTTCCATTCACCCAATTAGTAGAATATACTTCTGGGTTCAGGACGTCTGGCTCCAGGTTTCGTCTCTTTCACTTTCCTCTGCTCTTGTGTACTTCCAAGTGAATAAACTGTAATCAGACCTCAAGTGCTCATCATTTCTCCTCTTTGCATAAAACTTCCACTGATGTTCATATCTGGGGAAGACCGGTCAATCTGGCACCCTCCCTCCTCTTTGTTTCACTTCCCTTCTTTGCAATACAGAAACGTCTGCAAACAAAATGAGCAGCCAAAGGCATCAACTGTGCAAGTGTCTAGACCTCATAGGCTGGGTCACTGATATTACCGCATGACAATCTACTCCTTCCCATCAGCTGTACAGAGTAGAGAAACCCAGTTCACAACCACTCCGGGACTGATTCAAGATCTGTAACTGAGTGAACTAGAGCCACAGGGAATTTGACTCTCCTGCTTTTAACACTAGAAAGGAATTAATATTCTTTAGATCAAAAAATGTGTTGTGAACACTCAGTGACATGTACTTTTGTCTCTACATAATGAAGAGTGCAGACAAATGCAGGCTGATCGCAGACACAGCCAAACGTATTCCTGTGCACACCTCCATTCCTTTGCACACCATCTGCACATTACTATTTGTAGAAAGCTAAAAAAATGCCAGCTACCTCCTGATATGGCAAATATTTATGATTCTTACCATAAAAGGTATTTGAAAAAGAAAGGAAGTAGAGAAGGATGGGTCACCATTGTTAAAAGGGCAGTCACTTTGGGAACTTGCATCTCTAGAAAGAAAGGGAAAAATGTTTGTTTTTCTGAGATATTACTGAATTAATCAGAAAGGCTTTTCCAGTTTTTGTGGTAGCACTGGGTCTCCAACAGGAGGGATTTGACAACCAGCCTTTCTGATCTCCTTAGAAAGAGTACTTTGGGGACAAGGGCAGTGGCAGGGAGGAGTACAGAGATGGTTGTAAGGAAATTACACACAGTTTAAGTCATAGCCAGATTCATTACTGTAGCAGTATGGCTGATCCCATACATACAGTGGATCAGATGAGGAAGCATGGGGGACGTTATTCAGAGCCCTTGATGAGACATCAAGGAGCCTCAGTGTAAAATGTGGAAGAAAGATGTTGCAGTTCAAGGTTCTGAAAATGTTGGTGAGGTTTTCATACACCCTACTGACATAGGCATGTGTACATGCCACTCATGCACGTCTGTGTACTGAGAACCCAAAAAATATTCCTACTAAAAAATGAGAACAGTATTCATCATCATCATCATTTGTATTAATGTTCTGAGTAGCATTCATGCACGTATTATTAAGAATATTTACATACCAATTTTCAGCTAAAGAGTTCACAAAGCAGTTTGCATAGCAAAAGCCCAAAGGGGCTTACAGTCTAAAAAGAGACACCAGGGGAGACACCAACAACATGCTGGGGTGAATACATGCAAGCACTCAGACACACACAGAGACATACACAAGCACATGTATTCATGTGCCCGCACAAGCACACACACTCAGCATATGACTTGTTATCTAGGGTACCTTTCCTCAAACTGTTCTTTAAAACCCACAGTCCCTCATGTTAGTCTCAGCTCTGTTTAAACTGATGGCAGAGAGGGGGGAACCAACATAAGGACTCATTTTATATCACTGAAAGTGGGATAAAGCGCTGTCTCCAGGGGAGAGCACATATTGCCATGGTAACCTGCTCTAGCCCGTCACAGCGGGTATTCCTAGGATAGGAAGATGACACAAGAGGTCGTGCAGCCGCAATTTTTGTGGATACTGTGTTCCTTACAGTCATGAAACAACTTGGCAGCTGGCCCAGATTCTGAGGTATCTCTCAAGCAACTCAGGAGCAGAACCAAGCAATCACCTTAGCTGGGCAAAGGTCATCAGAGTTCTTCCTTCTTTCATTGTATTCTGATCGGTGGCTCTTCTTTAGCAGCTGCTGCTGGTTTTGAGTGGAAGCAATGCTCACTTTCTTTTAATCCCTCCCCAAATCCCCTGTCAGCAAACAGTAACACTGTGAAAGGCTCAAGATTTTATCTTGGGAGCAGCATTTCTACCCTTCTCCATCCTACTGGCAAAGAACTAACGGATCCAAACAGATGGAACATATTTCACGTAGAGATGGTGTGGTAAAAAACAAAATACATTCTTATGGAGCTTTGGGGAGGAGCACTGGGGAGTTGGACTAGACCATGGCATCTCATTTTATACAGTGTGCATAGAAGGCTAGCCATCAAAGCAAAGGACAAATTCCAAGAATGGAGGAGAGACTCTCACTACGTACTATGTATGAATCATATTTCCTCCAAGCACTCAATCCCACCTCTGCTATATCCCAGAGTGATGG
The DNA here is from genome assembly GCA_026170595.1 of Plestiodon gilberti rubricaudatus. NCBI lineage: Eukaryota > Metazoa > Chordata > Lepidosauria > Squamata > Scincidae > Plestiodon > Plestiodon gilberti. Next base: position 118,529,678 of record JANXHW010000005.1, read on the forward strand.
GCAAAACTGGGGTACTAAAGACTCCAGTCAATATGTGCATGTGTTGCTCCCCTATTGCATACACCTAGCAAACTAGCACTCTGCCTGCTGGATATAACACTCCAACTGTCTCGTATAATCTTCCCAAAGGAACTTACCTCTGTAACATACTGGACAGCACAATCGTACTTGAAAAGGGACTATTGTCAGAGCTGTATATTTATAGATCTTTATTTTACTTGTAAGAAATCAGGATGAAATGATTGCACCAAGTAAACAGGGTGTGTGTGTGTGTGTGTGTGTGTGTGTGTGTGTGTGTGTGTGTGTGTGTGTGTGTGTAGCAGATAAAAAAACTGGGAAGCAAAAATTAGAAGAGGAGAGGGGGAAAAAGTCCCTTCCTCTTCCCATCCCCTCCCACCTTTGACATGGGTCCCTGTGTTGCCAATAACATTTTTTATTTCCCATAATGTGGGTTTACTTACAACCCAAACTGTTTTTGTTTTTCATTGATATGACTCAGGGTTCGCCCTGACACTTCCAGGTTTAGAAACAGACTCTGAAAAAGGAGAAGGGAAGGGGAAAAGAAGGAGCTCTGGAAAAAATCAGGGGTACTAGAAGCTGGGTACCGATAGTTCCCAAATACTGTACATTGGAGCACTTGGGGAACACTGAAAGTAAGATGTTGTTTAGTGATTGGAGAATGCAATAAGCCAATCTGGGAAATGTCATGTTTATCTTATTGGGAAACTGTGCCTTCCACTGAGATCAGAAGCTCATGCAGAATTTTTGAACTAGGTCCAGGAACTTCAAGTGGCACCAGAATGCACTGTCCAGATCTATAAGCACATACTAGTACAAGCAGTAAGAGTATGTGGGCATTCTAAATTCCCATATATATTCCTTGGCAATGGAGCCCTCCACCAGAGTCAGTATACTTCTCTGACAGGATTAAAATCAGCATGATGGCTTACTGCAGTCCCCATTTATAAGACCAAAATACTATGAGAAATTCATATACTACAAGAATACTAAGTCCGCAACTGGCCCCCCCACCATAGGATGCAGCAGTCGCCAATATATATTGGCGGGGTGGGGGGCCAGTTGCGGAGGTCTCCTTTGGGTAAAAGAACAATCATTCCCATACCTGGGGTAAACCTCTACAGCACAGGGGGGTCTACTCAGATTTGTGCTAGCTAAATAGCTGGCACAGGTCCACATGGACCTGCGCTGCCAGGATCGGGCCTGGGAAGGGGGCTAGGATTTGTCGGCCGCCGCTGCTGCCGAACCCCCCCTTTCTGGACCCAACCTGCCCATCCCCTGCTGCTGTCACTGCCCCGTTCCACCCTCCTCACACCCCTGTCACCACCTTGTTCCACCCACCCTCATTCCGTCCTCCTGCCATCCCCTGCTCAGCTTTTTTAACCTGCTCCGGCGAGCGGGAGAGCCAACGACAACACAGGCAGGAAGGCATAGGCCTTTCCATCGGCACTTCAAGCAGCATGCTGAGTAGCGTGCTGACAGAGCACTTTTTATGACTGGCACTGACTGCTTTACGGCAGTCAGCGCCAGTGGAGAAGCAGTGACGACATCATAAGGTAAGTATAGGATTGGGCTCCTACAGTACAATCCTAAACATTTTTACTCAGAAATGTCAATTAAATCTAAACATTGTTGCTGAGTAGGGTCAACCATGGGAAATCAGGCTTATATATTTGAATGGAAGTCCTTAACTGTCTGACTGTTTAATTCCACTAATCTCAATGAAGCTTGTTTCTCCATATGTGTGAGCAGATCTAGTCTTAAGAACAGATGTTCATGTGCCATCACTAAAAACTAAACAGCCTGGCTTTCCTTTGGGCTTGACCAGTCCCAATCAAAATAGATTAGAAGATGATTAGAAACCTGAAAATGCTGTAATGTGAACATTCCTAATGTGTATGCTTGTGATGTCAGTAATGTCACTGCAGAAATTTGCATACATGAGATTTAAACAGGACATTTCACATCATTTGTGGAAACCCCCTTAGTGTACTCTAAATCGACTCCTTCAGGCTAGCAGGTACAGTCAGCAAATGAGAGGCTACCTTAACAAAAAGGGTTCTCAGATGCTGCTAAGAAGTTATAATGGGGGACAACCTAATTCTACCAGTTAAGGTGGATGCAGACAGGAAATAAGCTCTCTTGTGCCGGTAGTCACAACAGCAACCAAGAAAAACATACTTCTCTGGTACAGCCAAAATGATCCAGGAAAACAGAGGTGGGCACAGTTCCGGAACAAGGGGTGGGGGAAGGAGGGGAGAACAGATGGCATGTACAATCTTTTTTCTTTCTGTTAGAGTGTAAGGGAGAGTGACAAGATTTAAAAAAAAAAACACAGGTGAAGGTATATTATATTTCTGGCTTGTTGTTTTAGAATAATAATAAAGAATGTATTTTCCTACACCCCCCCGTGTTTTAAATTTGATTTGTGGAAAGAAACCACACCCACTCTGCTGCAAATTTCCTTGAGGAATGCCATGAGGGAAAGAAGTTCTTGAACACAGATGACATGTTCCTAAACACACAAAGAAATTGAATGAGTCACAGGTGAGAGAAAGTAAATTGTTTCATATGGATTAGCTCATATCCCTGTGAACTCTGGCACACAATACTCCAAGAAGGGTAGTCGTGGTAGGCTTTTGCAGCAAATCCAACAAAGAGCCTTGCAACAATTTAAATACTGGCAAATTTATTGTGACATAAGCTTCTGTGTTCTCAAATCCACTTTATCAGATGCATGGTTATTCTCCAGCGGTAGACACATGGGTACAGAAACCTCACTGTTTACTATGTTTTTCCCATGTACCTGTACCAATAAATATTCTTAGCATTTTATAGTATTTTTGAGTGGGAAATACACTTCACATCTTGATGCGCTATCTTGATGCAGTTCTTACAACAACCCTGTAAGATAAATATTATTATCCCCACATGGTTGCTGAGGCCGAGTGTCCTCACTAAGACCACCTTACTGAGAACATGACGAAAGTGATATGTAAACTGGGGACGTCGTGATCTGCACTTCAATCTCTGAGCCACCAACTCACATCCTGACCCACCGTAACTTAGGCCAGCAGAGCAAGCGCTCTACTGGCCTAAGGAGTTGCAAATGTGCCATAAAGCACATTTGCTGCTCCTTTGGAGTAAGTGGCGCTGGCGTGGAAGCTGGCACTGCTCACAATCAAACCAGACCTGCGGCAGCCGACACAGGTAAGGTGGTGAGGTAGGTTGGCGAGGAAGGAGGCCATTGACCAGCCTGGTCTGGGAGGGGGCAGGGATATCTGCCTGCCTGCCTGCCTCTCTCTCTGCCTGCCTCTCTGCATAGGTGTATAATCTGTGAATTCAGGATAACTTTTCATGCATATGATGAAGCGAACCCTAGTCCACAAAAGCTTATATCCAATAAATATGTCAATCTTTAAGATGCTATAAAACTTTTCTAAAGTACACCATCTGTCTAACACTCTAAAACCCACAAACTTACCGTAATTTAAAAGTTGTGTGTCCAGAGACCTGGAAAAACAACAACTATAGGCATTCTGATCCTGTCACATTGTTGCCACAACACCCCTCACTCCCATCCTGACTGATTTGGTTTTTAAGGACTTGCCTTGTCTTTCTGCTATGCAATGTCTAGCTCTACTTGGTTCTTTCATTGACAGAGTATATCAATGGCACTTTGTCCCAGTGATCACCTGACCTGCTCAGCCTGCTGCCAGTCATGAGCCAATTGCACACTGGCCATGTGTACTGGAAGGAGGGAGATTAACACCCTTAGCTGGCGCAAGCACTCATGCCCATTGCATAATTGGACTTCTGCAACAGAAACAATACAGGGTTTGCCCAAGACACCTTGTCCCCACTCTGAAGTATCACAGCTCACAAGCCCTCGTCTGACTTCCCACCACATTACAGTAATGGTGATAAGAGAGGCATGCAGAGGCTGCATCCTCTTCACCAAGTGGTTGTGGAGTATTGTGTACATTTGTGCTTTCAAATCTCTCACTTCCACTGTTTGGAATGGTTCCTTTCTCTGAGCTTCTCAACTGTCACTTTTCAACTGTCACAGATGACTCCAGCCCACACATTCCATCTGCCTTCAGAAAGGGGAGCTCTTCTCCACAAGCAGGGTCTCTTCTTTTGCCACTCTCTTACTCAAAATCTCAGTCATCCGAGACAGACATGGTACACAATTTTAGATGCATGTTTGGCTCTAAATGCTTTAGCCTTTAAGCATGTTGTGAACGGAGGATATGAAGCTTGTGAAGAAAACAACATGTATTTGATTAAGCATTGAAAGTGCATTTCCTGAGGCATGTAGTTCGCAATGTGAAACACTTGCATCACCAGAAAAAGAAAACACAACTGCCTTAGGTAACAAAAAGTGGATTTCCTTAACTCAAAACTGATCAATAAGACTGATTGTTCTGAGAGCCAATAAGGCGTTATGACACAACATGGAACCCATAAGGTGTTAGTATTGGTGCAGTGGGTTAAACCGCTTAACCGTGAGCTGTCGATCAAAAGGTCGGCAGTTCAAATCCGCGACGGGGTGAGCTCCCGTTGCTTGGCCAGCTCCTGCCAACCTAGCAGTTCCAAAGCATGTTAATGTGAGTAGATAAATAGGTACCGCTTGCGGGAAGGTAAACAGCGCTCTGTGTTCCAGCCGCATGCTACACGCTGCGGCAAGGAGAGTCATGCCGGCCACATGACCACGGAGGCGTCTTCGGACAATGCTGGCTCTTCGGCTTTGAAATGGGGATGAGCACCACACCCTAGAGTCGGACACGACTGGACTTAATTGTCAGGGGTCACCTTTACCTTTTTATGTTCTATGTAAGGTTCTATTGTATCAGAGCTAATACTAGAACTTTTATTCAGTTGTGTGAGTGTCATCAAGTTGGTCACTGGTTTTTTATTGCTTACTGATTTGTTGGGTGATCTGTACTGTTATATATTAAAATAATGTTAATGGGCGTGACACCATGAGTTCCCGCACCGGGTGACACCAACATCACGGGTGACACAATGAGCTCTCGCATTGGGCGACACAAACACTGGTGAGCCTCTGCTCAAAGCCAATACTAGAACTCACAGGTCATTCAATTAAAAGGATTCGCAGTAGATTTGGCAGGAGGTTTCGCTCAGTCAGGAGAGCTGCAGCCTTACATGCCTGAAGATCAAGGCTAAGGACAGCAGTTCGAGACTCCGTCGCCGCTGACATAGCTGCAAAAACCCCTCTGTGTGAGAGAGAGGAAGCTGCAGCTGGCACTCTGTGAGGGGGAGTTTCCTGTCAGTCAACGCATGTGAGGGGAATGCCAGAGAGAGGCCAGACCGTGAAAGGAAACACCTGGAAAGAAGCGTCCTATTAACGATTAGGACATTTATTGTTTTGTAAAAACCGTTTGGTTTAGAATTGCCTGCCTATTGTAAACCGCCTTGAATTGAAGTCAAAGGAGAAATCTAATGACAAGAAAGACGGTATATAAATACTGGAATTATTATTATTAGATTGAGGACAGACAAAAGAAAGCACTTATTTACACAATCCATACATAATTTAGGGAATTTGCTGCTACAGAATGTGGTAATGGCTGCCAGCTTAGATGGATTTACAAGAGGATCGGGCAAATTCATTAAGGATACATCTGTTGATGACTATTAGCAATGATGGCTATATGCTACCTATCTCCAGGCTCAGAGGCAGTATGCCAATGAATACCAGTTGAGAATAAACAACGCAGGGAAAGCGTCTGCATTCATACAACACTGGTGGGCTTTCCAGAACCACAGGGGCTGCTGAGTGAATTCCCTCACACACACACTTGCTATAGATCCCATTCAATCACACCAGCCTTGCAAATCATAACCAAAAGCTACTTGTACACAAAATGTTTTACTAGCCTGCCATCCATACTGATACAACTACAACTACCACAAGGTTTATGTTTGAAATCCATAAGGAAAAAAAACACGCATACAATGTACAACAGCTTCCCTGCCTGGTAGCTTGGAAGCATTTCTACTCACCACAGGTAACCAACTATTTACGTCCGATGTATTTAATTGATTGATTGATTGATTGATTGATTGCTTGATTCTTTGTCAATTTATATCCTGCCTTTCTCCCTGAAGGGCACTCAAGGTGGCTCACATAATCAAGAAACATATAAATTATAAAACACATACAAATATAAAATACATATATAATACATTAAGCCCATCCCCTCTCAAAGGCTAAGGGAAATAGAAATGTTTTTAAGCCTTGCCGAAACTGTTCCACAGATGGGGCTGATTGAAGAGCCTCTGGAAGCATGTTCCAGAGGTGCGATGCCCCAACAGAGTAGACCCTGTTTCTCGCTTCCATCTCCTTTACCTTGGATGGCAGTGGCACTCTTAACAGGGCCCTGCCAGATGGCCTAAGGGGATGAGCTGGACTATATGGGAGTAGGCAATCCTGAAGGTACCCTGGTCCCAGCTCCATACAGGGCTAGGTCAAAACCAGCACCTTGAAAAGGGCCCAGAAACAAATCAGCAGCCAGTGCTGTCACCGGAGCAGCAGCCCGACAGAATCACACTGCCAGGCCCCAGTAACCACACGAACCACCACTGCATTCTGAACCAATTTCTGGACCGTCTTCAGGGGCAGCTCCCTGTAGAGCATGTTACAGTAGTCTAAGAGTGATGTAACTAAGGCATGGATCACCATAGCCAGATCCGACTGACTCAGATATGGTCGCAGCTGACGCACCAGCCAAAGTTGGGCAGAGGGCCCCCTGATAGATATTGATATATCTATCAATACACACACACACAAACATATCCCCATTCCATTCATAGATGCCCATCTTTACATATACAAAAATGTACACAGTCTGCATGCACCAAAAACCCACATACCCCACAAAAAGCATACATACTCGTGCCAATGTCATATCATCACCTAAGATATGTCGATGATTATCGACATATTATGTATATGTACATATACATATTATGTATATGTACATATACATATGTATGTACATATACATATTATGTACATATACATATTATGTATATGTACAACATCATGATGCCCACTCATGCTGATGAAGCAGTTTCCTTCATTAGGAAGGCATATACATATACCTGTACATTTCAATAGGGTTGCAGTTTTGCAGGAGTTAATACCAGTGAAAGGAAGGAGAGGAAATTAAAAGTGAAAAGTTGAAAGCCCAGCACATGACTCTTCCTCTATCACATCTGTGAATCCTGGAGCGTGAGAGTAATTGTCTGAAATGAGTCAGACCAAAGGCACAAGGAAACAGTTGCCATAGCAACCCCCTCACTGCTCTAATTCCGCTCAGAATTAAAACGGTATCAAATAATTTGGGAGCAAAGGGAACATGGGAAAGTCTATAGGTGCCCATCTCAAAACATGTTGCAGTATACGAGTCTCCTTTGGACCACAGTCAAGGGCTCCTTTCCCTTCAAGCACAACAGCAGAAGCAATCAGGACAGGAGACAAACCAACAAGGACAGCACCAGACAGATAAGCCTGGGCTAGGCAGCATCTGCTGCATGACAGATGAAACCGGCTCCTAGGCTGGAGTCCTAAATCTGGAAAGGACTAAAGACATGTGGATTTCCCAGGGAAATGCCCCACAAAAGGAAAATCCCAGAAGAAATCATTTCCAGAAAATTTTCCTCACTGGAAAAGCCCCATCCTGCTTTTCCAGTGAGGAAGCTGGGGACTCAAGGCACAGGGACAAGATACAGTAGTTAAACCCTAACACAGGCTTTTGCTCATTTATGAAAATTTAGCACTGTGATTGAAATAATTCTAGTACAGAATTCTGTGTAAATCTCTCTGTTCAGATTGGAAGAACCGCAACAAACTAGACCCACCCATCGCAACCCCACTTTGTTAACGGTTAAAAGGAGACTTTAGGAATAGTGCAGACCAAAAGACTGTTCAGCACCTGGGCCTCGCTGAAGTTCTGTCCCATTATCATGTCGCTATAGTCAGTTAACAGTGCTACCCCACACAGGCTGATCTGCACTAACAGTCCCATGTAGGAGAAAACAGGAGGAAGGGTTGCAACAAACCCCTTTAAGGGTACAATCCTGCCTATATATTGGCCAGCAGAGCACATGCTCTGCCGGCCTTAGGTGTCACGAAAGTGCCATAAGGAACTTTCGTGGCACCAGGAGAGTAAGCAGAGCTGGTGCGGAGGCCGATGCTGCTTACTCCACCGTCTCCTGGACTCTGCGCCTCTGGACACAGGTAATTTTCTGAGCTTACGGAAGGCACGAGGAGGGAGGGCCGGGGTGGTGGGGGAGGGGGTCATTAGCCGGCCCGGCCTGGGAGGGGGCAGGGATATTGGCACTGGGCTGCGTCGATATTGGGCTGCGTCAATATCCCCGTCCCCTTCCCAGACCGACCTTACACAGTCTTCCCAGATGTGCACCAGGTAAGAGCTGGTGTGCATCCAAGGAGGCCCATTGGGGCCTTTGTGGCTTATATCGGGGGAAGGGAACGAATGTTCCCTTCCCGCGATGTGAGCCCTGGCCGGACGCCGCATCTTAGGTAGCATCGGGCTGTAAATCTGGAACAGCACGTTTTCTGTCAAATTGTAGAATATATACAGAACCTGCACAGGCATTTGTGAGTACAATAGCAGGGCTTTCTCCTCTAACAGCACCTCCTGATGCTATGCTGCGAACTGCTTTTGAAACTCTCCTGACTTCCAAAGTAGCTTGTCAAGTGTTATGCAGGGCTGCTGTTAGGAACACAGAAATCAGAAAGCTCTCCGCATGCATGTAGCTCAGACAACTGATGGCTGTCTTCGATTTACTGTAAAATGCAAACAAGAGCCTTTGGTGCAAACAGAGAGGTGGTTTCAGAAACCACAAAACACAATGTACTGATATACAGAAATCCATTGTCCTGGGGAGGGCCGGTGTACTTATGTTGTGCTTTGGGTTTTCAAGCCATGACACACAAGTCCTGATTCCGTATGCGGCAGCAACCAAAAGCAACTCTTTAAGCACACATAAATGGGGGCTTGATCATGCTTGGAATGATGATCAGATGCCAAGCCAATAACTCACTTGAGGAAAAGGTCACACAATAAGAGAGACATCATATACACAGACCAGGGGGGATAGCAGAACTCCTCCACAGATTCCAGCAGTTTCACTGGGACTTTAAATCTGTCAGCAGCTGCGATGTAACTACAGCGGTTTCTCCCCAGTGAAGAATAAAGCCCCAGGTTATTGACTCACATGAGAGAACAGTCAGTAACATTATTTGGAGCAGGGTTAGGAATTTTTCATGTTATACAACTTCATGTTTGTCATATGGAGAGAGCTGATTTTGCTAGCAAAAAGGCTCTAGGCTTATACCTCTAGAGACAAAATAGCCTCAATTAAACCATAATTAATAATTATGTCTTAGTTAATGTTTGCACAGTGATCAAAAGCTGTTAGGTGCACTACAGCAGCTAACAGGAGTTCCTAATTCAATAGCAGAGGTACTGGCTGCAGCAGTGAAAGCTTCCCCCGTGTGGTTTCTAACTAAGAAAAGACTCTACCCTACTCAGAGTTGGCATTATGGAAAACAACAGTCAGTATTCAGGGGGATGCAGAGTGGGAAACGGGAAAAGTTTTTCCCTATTCTGTTTGGAACTAGATGCAAATATTTGGTTGATTATTTTGAATCAATATATAGCATTTATTGCTCTCCATCTTTCTGAGTGCTATGATCCCTCCGCCCTTGTCTCTTCCAGCCCACTTCTCACACAGTCCTAGGCTAGGTATGAGATTTCCTCACTGACTTCTCCCCACCCCTTCATTCCTCAACATCCTGCTTCTCAAAGCAACTTTGGATGCTACAAAAATGCAACTGCAGGCTGGGCTGGTATCAACAACAGCTTTTGTATGACCATCATGCAAGTTTTTCTTTGGACACTAGCAGTGTGTCATTAGCCAAAATACACAGAGAGGTGCATGTGGTTGGTGGTAAGCCTTTTTTGTAATGTCTAAGGCCACCATCAGCTTGCTGCTTTTCTCTTTAGCCATGTCCTTCCTGGGCTTTCTGCCCCTCAGTTCCCACACTACTTCAGGTCTCCCTGCCCCCTACTTGTGATCATCACTTGGCTTCTCAGCTTTCAACTCCCCTGTCTTCCCAGAACCCCTGACTTTTACCTTCTGGTCTCCTGAGCAAAGCCACAGAATGACTTGCCAATCAGCAACCACTGCACTACCCTTACAAACTATCACATTTCAGTAAAACCATTTTAAGGGCATAAAGAAAACATAGATATATGAAAGTTACCAAACAACACAATGTACGTGCTTCCTCACATTCAATTAAAAAAAACTATGCAGGCCAAAGATTCACAAAATCTGTAACTGACGCTGAACTGAACACTTGTGGGTTTCAGTTTTTGGCCTGAAAACTGCTTTTTTAAGAAGGTACCATTTTTCATTGAAAAAGTAAACAACAACTGTCTTTGGGGCTTCTTATAGAGAGAGTGGCTTCCCAGTAGTTTCAACCAAGGCTGTAGAGTTTCTTTGGGCCATGTCCCCCCAGCTGGGAATTCTATGGTCCCAGATTAAAATTCAGAAACATTTTTTTGACTGGGCACGTGTACCAGACATTCAACAAAAAACCAGAGGGGATGTTTGCCAAACATGGAAATTAAACTCAAACTGTACACAGGAGTTCAGCTCAGCCCTGGTATTAGCAAATGTATACAATGTCTTTTCTGATTCTTCATCCAGTCAAGTGCTAGAGCATCTATCAATTTCCAATAGAGACCATTTCATACTCAAACCAGATCTAAAAGAGGGTTTCCCCATGCTTATCTCCAACATTATACCTTAACTGTATTGAAACAAGCTCCTACCTGCAGCGATTCCTGTCTTCCCACCCACAGTCACAGACACGGACGTGCTCACTGTTACAGCCTCAGGCAGACCTCCTTCTGTCAAGAAATAAATGCAGCAAATTAAGTACCTGACCTTGTGTTCCCAGGGAAGAGGATCTCAGAATTGATACTCTGTTGACTCCTTTCACAAAACCAGATACAAAATCTCAAAAAAGCGGAAGAACTTTGTTGAGTGGATGAGGTGGTGAAGCTGTGCCTGGACTCTACCATTTCAGACTCCAGCTGTGGGCTAAGCTGATTGAACGTTACTCCATAGAGAGAGAAAAATCCCTGCTGGTTTAGCCTACAAACTAGGCCAGTGATGGCGAACCATTTGGGCTTGGTGTGTCAATATTTTTGAAAATGCCTAACTTGACTCTGCTGGTTTGTCATTCCCCCCCCCCCAACTTTTAATAGTACTTTGACTATTGCTACTTTTAATAGTAATTTTGAATTGAACTGAACTGAAAACAACTATAGAACACATTGTATTTTATTTAATATCAATTAGTGACTTTTTTGTTGCTGAGTTTTTACTAGATAATAATTTGAAAGAGGTCTGCCAAAATCTCTGCCCTAATTGTTCAAGACAAGTCTGTAAAACTTTTGCAAAAATGTTTTTGCAAAAAACATGCAAAAAACAGGCCCTGGGGAAACATCGACGTGTCACCCAAAATGACCTTGCGTGTCATAGGTTCGCCATCATGGAACTAGGCTGTAGTAGCATCCTTGTTCTAGATCTAATGTTCTATGTATAGCAAAGCTTTTTTGTGGGGAAGCCTTCTACCAGTATTACAGTCCAGGCACAAGTTTATTGCTTCGGTTGTTGTATGGAACAGCTCTGTGCATTACTGATGATGAAAGAATATGAGCTCATCACTCTCAATTAGCAAAACAGAATTTCTGAATTTTTAAGAATCCACTTGTAACACAAGTCTTTCTCAGGTACTTGAAAAGTGGCTATAAGCAGGTAAGAGGGGAGCAGGAATGTGCCAGCTAGCCATGCCCCTCAGCAGCAGCCCACTCTGTGGTCATGCCTCCTACTCTTCCCAAGTTGAGCACTTGTCCACAGAGAGGCACACATTGAACCCAGGGAAACCAGGGGGCATGGCCACAGAGTGAGTCAATGCAGAGGGATGTGGCTAGCTGCTGTACTCTTGTTGGGTACAATGCAGCCACTTTTAGAACATCTGAGGAGGGCTACAGATGTGGCCAGCTCTCTAACTAGACCTGGTGGGTCCTGATTACCAAGTGGCAATTTTGTGGAGGCACAAGACAGCAGAAAGCACATCAGCTGGCAACCCCTCCCCCTCTTCTCAGTCCTTACTGTCTTCTTCAGCAGTGGCACTTCATCTGCTGCACAGTGCTGCAGTGGTGGGAAAAGTGGAGTGATGGCCACTCTAGTGACAGTGGCCACCACTAGTCCTCCCCGCTTCCATTGGAGGGTCTCCTCATCCTGCTGCTCTTTTCAAATGGCAAGGGCAGGGAGGGCTGGCAAGGAGGCTGCAGGGAAGGAGGAGGAGGCAGCACTGCTGCTGTCACCACTGAAAACGGTAAGAAATGGGGGGCATGGGAATGGGGGGGTTTTTGCAGCAGCAAGCAAGTGTGGCATGCAAAGATGGAATTTTAAATACGGGGGAAGCTAAAAGGGCTTTGCTAGAAAAACAGGGGTGGGGAGGGGTTAGGAATATTCTCAACTTCAAGAAATAAGATCTTTCATGGTAGCAACTAACTATGAGGATCAGCTAACATCTCCATTTCCAGATTTATGTATCGCGAGCAATTAAACTGCTTGCGAAAGTTTATTTATTCTAGGCATTGTATTCTGCCTTTCCACCCCCTAAGAGGCCCTCAAGGTAGCTCACATTTGGTTTTAATACATAGTTCCTTCTTCTCGTCCTCCTCCCTGCAAAGGCAGTTGGCGGTTCTCTGTGAGGCGGGAGAGGCACAGTTCTTGAGCAACAGGCAGGCATTGTATGTGTCTTGATATGTTCATCCTATTTCCTGGTATAGAACTATAAATATTTTCCTTAGGAAGTACTGTGATTACTAATGAAATTTCATCGTCACAAATACCACAGGCTTTAGCAGCAAGGGATACCTATAGGCCAAAGTGGTTGCTAGGTTGCTAGGGGCAACCATGGCATGTTCATTCAAGGAGCTGCAAATTGCAGGGAGTACAGATAATTAAAGATGGTACACTTATTTGTGGCAGCTACTTCTCACCTACATCAGGGACACGGGTAGGTGCCAGAGGAAGCCCTGTCACCAGGTCTACACTGACTGGCAGCAGGCCATGTTCAGGGTTGCAGGCAAAGGTCTTTTCTAGCCCTATCTGGAGATGCCCCAGGGATTGAATCTCAGACATTCTGTGTACAAAGCATGGGCTCGACCACTCAGCTATGATACTTTCCCCACCCAACTGATCTCATGTGATTAAGAACATGCACATTCAATGCACGTGCATGTTTTGGCCCCTCCCCTGCCTTCTGGCAACATTTTCTTAAGGGGGGGGCGCAAAGCAGTTCTAAAAGTGCTGCTAATCCAAAAATTATTATTGTATTATAATATTTGATTTCTTATTATGGTTAATCACAGTTACAGCACAATCCATCGTAAAGTTCCGGCCGATGGCCCAGGGCCGGCAGCCAGATCCTGTGCACGGGCTGCCTGGAGGTCTACTCAGGGAAGGGGACGCTTGACCCCTTCCCTGGGTGTAAATCCAGGCCAGCCCGATCGGCCTCCTTGGATTTAGTAGAGGAGGCCATGTAACAGTGTGGCTGGCCCGGTGGGGACGGCGTTATGGCCGACGCCATCCCCTGTCCCCTCCCGGGCCGGCTACACCAATGGCCCCCCTCCCTTGCCCGGCTGGACTGCCCATGCGGTTGGCGACGGAGCACTTACCTTCCGCTGCTGTCCGCGTCCTGGTCTGCCACTAGAGTGAGGGAGGCCGGCCTTGCACTGGCCTCCCTTACTCCCGAAGCATTGCAAACTTGCTTTACGGCACGTTTGCGACGTCATCCGGCGACGGAACGCTCATTCCGTCTCCGGCTTTTCTTTCAGGATTGCGCCCTTAATCACTGTGCTTGTTTCATGGGTTTTTTGGTATTTTAATTTTGTTGTTAGTTGCCTTGGGCATCTCATTTTATGGGAGGAAAGGTAGGATACAAATATTTCAAAGAATTACAAAAACATTTTTTTAAAAATAGAATTAGCAGTACATGTAGAGGAGTGGTTTGGATGACTCCCCCCCCCATACTTAACAAAACTGGTAAAACACATGTGCTTTCCAAAATAGAGGGGCGAGCACCACTGAGGAAGCCTGCAAAGCTTCTGTCCCACTGCCCCTCCCCATTGCAATGATTAAGCCTTGAAATTACAAAAGCATAGATCAGCCTGGCAACATCAGGCTCACCTGAAGGGGGAGAAAGATTCCTTATTAAATAAGGAAGAAGACGCTCCTAGCAATAATGCCAACCTGCTTCTCAAGAAGCAGAGCTGGGTACAGTGATGCCCCTAGGCTCTTTATTTAGGGGAACAGAGGGTCACTCACAGAACCTATCCATCAGGTAGTTTTATTCCTTGAACTCCATCCAACCTGCAATTCACGACATCAAACATGCAAATCCTGACAACCGCAAGTCTAAGGTTGTTTGCATGGAGGGCTGACGGTGACAAAGCTGCACATATAAGAACATACGAAGAGCCCTGCTGGAACAGGCCAAAGGCCCATCTAGTCCAGCTTCCTGTATCACACAGTGGCCCCACCAGATGCCTCAGGGAGCACACAGCCAACAAGATAACCTGTTTCCTGCTGCCACTCCCCTGCACCTGGCACAGAGAAAACCTACTTCTAAAACCAGGAGGTTGCTTATGGCTTGTAACCTGTGATGGTCTTTTCCTCCATGAATCTGTCCAAACCCCTTTTAAAGGCATCTAGGCCAGGTGCTATCACCACATCCTGTGGCAAGGAGTTCCACAGATGAATTACACGCTGGGTAAAGAAATATTTTTTCTTTATTTTCTGTCCGTTCTAACTCTCCCTCCACTCAATTTTAGTGCATGTCCCCTGGTTCTGGTGTTGTGTGAGAGGGAGAAGAATTTCCCTCTATCCACTCTCTCCATCCCATGCATAATTTTATACGTCTCAATCATGTCCCCCCTCAGGCGCCTTTTTTCTAGACTGAAAAGCCCCAAACGCTGTAGCCTTTCCTCACAAGGGAGGTGCTCCAGCCCACAAATCATTCTGGTTGCTCTTTTCTGCACCTTTTCCAATTCAACTATATCCTTTTTGAGGTGTGGTGACCAGAACTGGACACAATACTCCAGATGTGGCCTTACCATCGATTTGTACAAAGGCATAATGATATTGGCCGTTTTATTCTCAATCCCTTTTTTAAAGATCCCGAGCATGAAATTGGCCTTCTTCACAGCCGCCGCACACTGGGTCGACACTTTCATTGACCTGTCCACCAGCACCCCAAGATCTCTCTCTTGATCCGTCACAGACAACACAGAACCCATTAGCGTATATGTGAAATTTTGGTTTCTTGCCCCAATGTGCATCACTCTGCACTTACTGACATCGAAGTGCATCTGCCATTTTGCTGCCCATTCTCCCAGTTTGGAGAGATCCTTCTGGAGCTCTTCACAATCCCTGCTGGTCTTCACCACCCGGAAAAGTTTAGTGTCATCCGCAAACTTGGCCACCTCGCTGCTTATCCCCAACTCCAACCCAGTGAGATACACTCTAATGCTCCCCACTCTCCCCATATTTTCCCCTGCCCTACCAACAAAATGGAACTTACTGCGCAATCTGGTATAACTATTGGCCAGTGCAGCGTGCGCTCCACCGGCCTAGGGTGCCGTAAAGCACATTTATGGCACCTGGAGAGAAAGCGGCAAAGGCGCGGAAGCCGGCACTGTTTACATTATTCTAAAAAATGTGTTACCAGCCAGGCCTCAGTTGATTACCAGAGGGCAAGAACTGTATGAGCTTTGCAGTGTATTTGATTTGCCAAAGGAGCAGCTGCAATTAACTGCTATGTGATGGGTGATAGAGAAAGAGTTGCTTTACTACCCCTCAAAAAGGTCATAACGTTTGTGATAAAATCAGAGACTTTAGAGAAATACATGATCTCTCATCTGACACAGGTGCTGAGCTCTTACGTTTATTATCATTAAATAGGGACACCAACCCTTCCAAAGACTGGTAAGTCAGAAGATAACTATTGTACAGTATATTTAGCTTAGTGCCTCATTCTTCCAAACAACAGATGAAGCAGTAAACCAATTTTCAAAATGCACCACTTCAGGCACTTCAGTGGGTGGGTTCACGTGAATGCACTTCTGCGCGCGTGCACAAAAAAAAAAATCTCTTCACATAGCGAGATAGTAGATTGTGGAGAATAAGGCTATGCCAGAACCCTTTTCCCTGGCATGTAGTTTCTTATGTGCAGAGAATGTCTTTTCCTAAGGAGGTGCTTCCTGTCCTGTGAGCCCCCATTTGCAGCCTCAAGTGGTACATTCTAGAAAGAGATTTGCCCTCACATCTGCTGTTTGGGAAAATGAGGCCTAAGAACAAAGTGTGTACTGGAAGTGCTTATATTTCCTTGTGCTGTGCAACTGTTCTGTTTTCTATGGTTACAGGGACATTCTGAAGGTCACATTTTCTGATCAAATGTTTTAAATCCTATTTTTATTCCTTCCGAGTAGTTGCAACACTAAAAGTTCTGTCCAACATAAGGATTTTCCTTTCTCTTCCCCCACAGTTCCCACATTTGTTATTGTTTTTTTATCCTCCCTCACCAGTGCCCAGTGTGTCCTGAACATGACTTTGCAGCTGCATTCAGTCTTAGCCTCAGGTCCTGTGCAGATTTTTAAAAAAAAATTAAATTAAGTTGATTTGTGGAAGGGCATTGCACAGACCTAAGGGAGCACTTGTTCAAATTCAAGGACTCCCCTTCGCCTCAACTATTATCCTTGTGGCACTCAAAAAACCTCTCTTTCACTCACGTCTGTGCGCAATTTTGGGGACAGGCAAAGGACATTGAAACCCTCAAGCAGGATGCCACGTGACTTCCACACACTCCTGCGGAGTTATACAGACAGATACTGCACAAAGCCTAAAGAAATGAGAGCTTGCAGTTCACTCACTGGACGTGGTACTACCGTATTTCTTCGAGTCTAAGGCGCCATCGATTCTAAGGCGCACCTTTACTTTCAGTACCACCAGCAGGGGAAAAAAAATCCATCGATTGTAAGATTCACCTCCCTTCATTGAATCTACCCGCTCAGCACCAACTCTCCCCAGCATGTCTCCTGCAGCTGAGGATGACTGAGTGCACTGCCTTTGCACAGCATTTCTGGCCCTGCCAGAAAGTGCCATTTCCTTCGTTACCTGAGCTTGGGGGAGCTTCAGGGAGGCCTGCGCAACCTTCTGCAGGCCTCCCTGATCTTCAGTTCGGCGAAAAACAGCGATTTTTGGCCATTTCTGGTTTCGCGAAAACCGGAAATGGCTGAATATCACCTTTTTTGCTGAACTGAAGATCGGGGAGGCCTGCAGAGGGTCGCGAAGGTCTCCCTGAAGCTCCCCCAAGCCCCAGTAAGTAAGAAGATAGCATTTTGGGGTGCTTTTTGGAGACCTTCAATTCTAAGACGCAGCCCATTTTTTGAAATGCTTAATTGGGAAAAAACATGCGTCTTAGAATTGAAGAAATACAGTAATTCCAGCTTCTGACCTTACCTTTTGCATGTGGAAAATGATATGAGAACATGACATTTCCCCCCACAGATATTTATTCTAATGTCCTGCTCCTGGTCACATGGGGCAGGAGTTTAAAATACCCCAATGCATTTGACCTCTGCTACAACTTCAAGAACCACTGTAATGGCACAACCCTATGCTCTGTGTGCACCGTAAAACAGATTGCGACAGTGCGCCTGAAAGCAGCGCCAGCAGGAAGAGTAGACCCGCTGCTGGGGCTTTCCCCGGGGCAAGGGGATGAATGTCACCTCGAGGAGACCTCCCACCTCCTGAATTTCCCTGCAGGATGTAGCGTAGCTACATTTAGGATTGCACCATCAGTTTCACCACTGCAAATGTGAGCACAGCTTCTCTCTCTCTCATTTATTAAACTTGCTCACACAGAGAGAAAAAAGAATGAGCTGTCACCATAAAGAGACTCTGAGGTAATATTTCAGTTAAGGAACAAAATAGGTACAGGTAGAATAGTGGGAACCCTTGAGGTTTCATGAGAACTGAGAATGTCAGAATGTACACCTGAGAAAACAGTGTGAAACCAGGAGGGGAAATAAAGACTCAAGAACTAGAGGTGCCTCACCAAGGCTTCTGGCAACCAGGGGACAAGAGTTGTGAGTCTCAGGCCCCAATTCTATTGGAGCCTTGTGCTGCTGGAACTAGTGTTCCTGCAGTGCAAAGTCTTTTACAGTGGTGCAAAAGCCAGGCCACCATCATGCGCTTCTGGGCCACTGCTGCAAACAAGAAACGGTGTAGTGTGCACAGCAGCAGCTCCAGAAGCCTCCATTGGTGCCAGTAAGTTAGTGGTGGAGGTGTGTTGTGCGTGGGAGGGGAAGGGCAGGGACAAGGAAGGGGTGGATCTGGGCAGCACCAGTGTACACCAGATCCTATCTCCTCTTTCCCAGGCCGCCACACTTGTTTTCTTTCCTTGGACAGAGCTGGCGCAGGTTCAAGGAGATCCATTGCAGAGCGGGAGGCTTAGGGAGGGGTAAGGGGTAACTCTTTGTCACAGGTACTGCACATGTTCCCTATAATACTAGAATAATTCCATGTGATATCAGAAGCAGGGACTAAGGGGGATGAAAATGGCAAAACACTGAGGGAAGGTGGTTAATGAGGTAGTTAAGGCAAGGAGGTAAAGGAAGGAGGAATAGAGAGAAGGAACTGAAGAGGGAGGGAATTTTTGTCAGGCGGACAAGAGGAAGTATGGGCATATTCCATAAGGATACCTTCATTTCCATGCTCTGCTCCTTTGTTGCCCAAAACACCACATTAAGATGCAAGCAGATTAATTTCTGGAGGTGTTTATATCATTATTACAAAGTGCTATAGAAGGTACGTGGGTGGTGAAAATAACGGTATGCAAGTTATGCAATTTATGGACAGCTATGACGCACCATGTTATGCAGAGAGGAAGGAAAAGGTGCTTCCTCCCATCCCCGCCATATTTATATATTCTATACAGTACTTGACGTAAGTCCAGTTGCCAACTTTTGATTTCAAAAATATCAGCAGGGTGCAGGACCAAGATGGAATTTGCTGGATCAAGGTCAGGGCCTGGCAGAATTTCTCGGGTCAATCAGAGGGGATCCTGTTATAGGTGATGGATGGAGATTAGCAGAACCTGACAGGCAATGCCAGTGCCAGGGTGCTGGAGACCAGTGGTGGAACAAGGGTGGAGCGAAGGCAAGAAGTTTTGCAAGACTCCGTTACACTGGAGTCAGCGGCCCCTCCCCCTTGCTGTTGGAGCCATTCTGGCAGCAAAGGCAACACGCAGGACACTCCCCTGTTGCTGCTGGAATGGCTCCAACAGCAAGGGGGAGGGGCCGCTGACTCCAGTGTAACGGAGTCTTGCAGAACTACTTGCCTCCGCTCCACCCTTGTTTCACCTCTGCTGGAGACCCTGCACTGGACCCCCCCCAAGGCACCCACATCGGCCCTCTGATGGCTCCTTGGACACTGAGCCTACCACTGCTAGCAGTACTGAGGGTTCAGGGATTGGCCAAGCCAGATGGGCTCTCAGCCAGAACCTACGTTGGATGACCTTGATGCCACCCCTGTTGGCAGGTTGGGATGGAGCCAGAATGGAAGGGGGAAAGTGAACCACAGAAACACCCCGCTGTTTGGTCAACTCTCATCAACTGATTTTTCAAAATACTGGTTAGCTGCCAGAACAGTTTTACTAGTTGGAACAGTTAAGCAGCTGGCAACTCCAGAAGACAAAACAGAAAATAGAGAAGGGAAGGGAAGGTACTTTTTCTCCACTTTCTCCCACATGCTTTATATCCTGGTTCACCATTCCCCCACCCCACCCCACCCCAATCTTCTCTCTGGTGCTGACTTCTCTACCCACCCTCCCTCCCACTACAATGCCAAAAAAAGCTTTACAACTAAAGTGCTGTGCACTGCGATGACACTGTCTGAGCAGAGAGGGTTTGAGCAAGAGCACATAAAGGAGTTCTAAGTTATTTCTAACATTCATATAGTTTCCAAAATTCACATAGGTTTTCCCTGCCTTGGGGTGTGTGTGTGTTCATTTAACAACATCATCTCTTCCTCCTGCAGAGGAAGTTCTTATGAAAAATAAAATATTTATCAGACTTTTTACTGAAACGGTCATGGCCATAGCTAGAAATTTTGTGGTGAGAGGGTCTAAGGGAGTGGGGAATCATTGAAGAATATCCAGAACATAAATACTGGTATCCTAATATGGTTAAACTTAAAGAAGGCTAAACCAGCAGTTACCTTAAAGTATACTTTTGAATCCTGTGCTTGAGATTCCCAGTGCCCCCCCCACTTTCTGGTGTGGTGTTGGTTTTTTAAACCAAAAACAGCTTCAAGACTCCAGTCAGAATCGGAACTATGGCACAATAAGGGGGATTTAACCCTTCCCCCATTATTACTTTCCCATTGAAAATCCCCCAGCAGGCTATCATTTCAAGGAAATAGCAGCTTGGAATGGGTGATTTGGGGCAGGACATTTATGCTAGATGAAGAAGGGTGAACGATCCTTGTGCTACGATCCTGATACAGATCTGATCCCGCCAAGGTTAACTGTGGGAATCCCAAATGTGGGATCTGAACATGCAATGAAAACATCTAATTTGGCCCTGAGTGAGCAAGTAGATAAAAAGAACCTTTGCATTTTTTCCATATATCTCCACAAACAAAATGGCTAGAGGCCTACGTTTTAAAGAAGTGCTGGACATTCGGGGGGTGGGGGTGGGGGGGTGGATCTGGAATATCCCTGAGGGAGCCAGAACCTCCTGTGGCTGTAGCTGTGGAAACAAGAACCCTAAAGTTTGAAAAGTGACAACTCTCACACCTCCCTTCCACTTTAAGTGTTCTCACACAGACAGTGCAAATTGACTCCAGAGTGTGGAGGCAGAGGAGTTGCGGTTTTCCATTGCTTTGCCACCGTGTACAACCTTGGGGTAAACACATGTCAAATTGGTAATTGATTGATGGACTGGAATGTGTAATTCTTCTTAAGAAATCTGGATTGAGTCCCCCATATCCATCCATTACGTTTAGTACAACTTCGGCCCACCTGCAGTGTGATTAATGAAAGCATATGGCACAAATTGCCCTGAGAGTAGTTCTGCATTGGGCTAATTTTGGCTGCCTTAAAGTATCCTTCTGCATGTCATTTTTCATGGTGAGCAAAGTCTGCATTATGGCACAGCCATGGCAAGGGCAGAGATTAGATGATGATCAACAGAACATTCCTTAGCAGGAGGGTTAAAGCATACACTTAGTTGTTGGCAAAACCATAAAAACCCCACTCTTGTAAACACAAGATAAAAACAGAATTAACATCTTCTCATCTGCATGAACTGCTGACTATTACGCAAATTATTGCAATGATTAATAGGCCTGCCCACCACTCTCCTCTTTCTTCACAGCTCCAACCTTCTCTTCTGTGTACAGCAGACATGTACGGTAAGTATATGGGAGGGGCTGTAACTAAGTGGTAGGACACATGCTTTGCATATGAAAAGTCCCAGGTTCAATCCCTGGCATCTCCAGGTAGGGCTGGGAAAGACCCTGTCTGGAACACCAAGAGCCACTATGGGTTAGAATTGGTTCTCAAAGTTCTCCCCGCAAGGTGGGGAGAACTCTAAGTGTGTGTGTGAGTGTGTGGGGGGAAAGCAGCCGCAGCAATCCCGGGGATCGCGCTGCCGCTGGAGGGGAAAGTGTCCTTTCTAAACTCACCGGGGGTTCCGACGGCTTCCGGAGGGTGCAGGACCCCTCTGCAGACCTCCCTGAGCTTTAGATCACCACTGAGCAGCAATTTAGGACCACTTCTGGTTTCCGTGCTGCCAATCATCCTTTGGCAGACTTCCTTTGTCTGCATGTGTCCCAGCAGCATTTGCCAGCCGAAAGGGGTGGGAGCTTCCCCCTTAAGGTTTGCCCTTCTGAGGGCAGTAGATGTCTTGCTCTTGCCAGTGACAGCAGCATTCACACGCTGTTTGTTTTCTGTGCCAGTGTGAACAGGGCTTACAAACTCCTGTGGGAGTAAGCTGCAGGCCACTCCTTGGGGCTTCTGGATAAGTGGGCATAGGATTGTGCACTGAAGCAGACACCCTCCACCCACCCCCCATTTGTACTCAGACAGGCAGACAAAGGTATTTCAATTTCATTTTCCTTCCCTGCCTCACTTTTCTTTGCACCCCACTGTTACGCAACTCGGGCTGCAATCCTATACACTTTCCTAAGAGTAAGCCCCATTGAACACAATGGGACTTACCCTATGTATGCCTACTCAGAATATAAACAGACAGAACCTCCCCACTTCTCTCCAGCAGGAAGAGGATCAAAGCAATGTTGGCTTCCCCCTCATTCCCCCCCCCCCCAGCCTAAGCAGATAGAGCAAAAGATCAAGCAAAAGCCACGTTGACTGCTGTCTCTCCTACTTACCACAAGCAAGGGGGAGAGACAGCTGCCCTTTAAAGCTGAAAACAAGCAGAGGAGGAGCTGTGGCAAAGAAGAGCTCTGCCAGTAGTCAGTCTAGGATGCCGTCTCATCTACCAAACTCACAGATATCAAGAACTGCATGGGTTTTGCAATTACATATTCAAAAACCAATGTGGAAGAATCTGAACTCAGGGTGACAAGTGGCAAAGAGATACTTAGACATTCTGTGGCACAAAACCCATGGGATAAGAAAACCCACCACGTGAGTTTTGCATTCTAACGTACACTTATTCCTTGGAAAATGTCCATTACCACGTGGATTTCTACACGTGTGGTTTGGGCCTCAGTCCTATGCAGACAGTCTTCATGTGTAAATTGACATATGGGGGTGAGGAGTTAGCTTTGCATCTGCTGGGCTCTTACCATGTCCAACCTCTGAGTGTTCCAAGATTCTGTCTGCATAAGAGCATACCTGTGTAAGTTCATCATTATGTACATCAATCTTTACCCTTCCTTTTTGGTAAGCCCTTGTGCAGATAGGACGTTGGAACACACAGAAGTCAGGAATGGCAACAAGCAAGTGGGCATGATCGTATCTCCCTACCATTCATATATTTGCACATACAAAGATTAACTTTACAAGACTATACATGCTTTCAGCTTCTAAAACCCTAGCACTTACCTTGACTTCATCCCCTCCTGACTCTTTCTTGGGATACTTTCAAATGCCACAAGCCACTAGACTCTTTCAGATGTTCAGTGAACATGCATGAAGGAATAGAAATGGGATTGTGTGCACTGTCCCTCTCCCTGAGGGACATTCATTTGAAAGGCTGTACAGAGCCTACAACATTTCCAGGATTCCCAATTACATGGATAGAGTCCTACACATGTACAATTGTATGCTCTGAGACTGCATACAGACCTTCAAATAAATACGCATGGGTCAATGTGACACTGCCATCATCCCATCCCGTCCCCCCACAACGGGCGTTCAAGGTGCACATATTGAGGGTCTGAAAATGGCTATTGGCATCCACTGTTGAGAAAGTGTGATATTTGCATCATATTATGAATATTTTGTCCCAGTATGTATGTTAGAAAACACTTGTGGATCTTTCCCAGGTGTTCTACTTCTACCTACTTCTACTTCTACCACAGCACTTTAGCACGTCCCTCTGAACAATAAAATAATAACCACAAAAACAAATTTCCAGTTCCTGGTGTTCACAGAAAACATCTGGCAGAAAAAAAAATCTTAAACCATTCTCTGTGGTTTCAGAATATGTCCTGTGCATTCTCAGAGGAACCGTCTTTGGCGACAAATCAAGTGGCACTACTATCAGGTTAAATAATATTGGAATGGCTACAGCAGCAAAATGGATGAGGCTATGGGCAAGTTGTAGTGTTGTACAGGTGCTGCCTTCTGACTAACTTACCATCAGTTGTATTAATTAAAAACACAGGAATTACAGGAGGTACCTGATTCTTCAAAAGGGATACTGTAAATGAAGCTCCCTGAAGGATGCTCAGCTGCTCGGCGGTACCACAGGGGGAAATGATCCATGGTGAAAATGCTCTCCTTATCTTCTCGGGTCAGGAACTTACTAGAAAAAAAAGCATATTTTTACTCCATATATTTACTCTGGAACAGGGAAGTCCTACCATTACAGACTCTGTTCAAGATCAGAGTGCAGCGACTCGGCAGAGGTACCAATCGGAGCAAGAACATTCGTGAGAACAGGCTAGGCACAGCAGAGAGCAACATGTCAGAGTGAACACTGACGGGATCGGAGCGAGAACTCTCGTGAGGAACAAACAGGTTGGAACAAAAACGGCAACTGTGTTGGGGGTCAGACTGGCCGTGTCCCACCAGCAGGCAGCTTGTGCACCACAGGTTGTGTACCACCGGTTGAGAACTGCTGCTTTAGAGCAGTGGCTCCCAAAGTGGGAGGTATCACCCCTTGGGAGTATGCGATTACCTCAGGGGGCACTAAGGAGGCAAGGGGGCAGCAGAGGGGTGCTGGAAGTGGTGGGATTATGGCACCATGCTGGCAAATGACACTCAAAGTTTTCTGCCTCTGCCTAGTCCTGAAATCTGGTGGATGCTATCAGAAATTTTAGTAATATGCCACCAGAGCTCTAGATAGACCAGTATACCACGTTTTGAGAAACTATTGTCACCACATGTGTTTTTGTCTCTTTGTCATTGAATAGAAATGGCAGAAGCAGACAAGTACTTAACTTTTTTCAATCACTTCGTGGCAAATTTCAAAAGTGGCCAACGCTGTCAAGCATGTTTTGCAATGCTTCACGACAAAACATTGATGGTTTGCCATCATGCAACATTTCATTGTCTATTGCTAAGTCTAGAAAGCCACATACAATTGGTGAAGAACTCACCACATCACCAGTTAGCGAGATTCTGAGTACTATTTTGCATGTCACCACATGATATAATTAAGACCATTCCTCTTAGCAACAATTCACAGCACAGACACATAAATGAAATGGCTGAAAATGTGGAAGATACATTGTGCAGCATACTAAGGACAACATAATTTGCATCAAAGCTGGATGAGTCAACTTTGCAGGCAATGAATCTTTGCATCTCGCATCTGTTTCTCAAGAACAGATACTAAAGTGAGTCAATATTTTGTGTTGATGAGAAGTTCTTCAAAGACAAAGAGATTCTGTTTACTAACATACTTGCTTGTGCCACTGATGGGGAATCATCAATGACTGGTCACTACCATGGGTGTGCTGCTTGCTTGAAAAGAGCAGTGCCAGATGTCTTTACCATTCACTGTGTCATTCATCACCAACATCTGGTTGCAAAAACCCTCAGTGATTGCCTTCACGACCTTTTTGACACTGTTGTGGATTTTTTTGAAAACACGAGTTCTTTGTTCAGTGATGAACTCAAGGAGATTAGGCATGACATTGCTTATTAGAACTATTTGCAAAGTTCAATTAAATAATTTGCAGTTGTAAGGAAACTGTCATCTCTACATTTATTTCAAAGTTAAGTCTATTCAAGGACAACATGGCCCATCATGAGCTATACAAATTTCCAAGCGTGGCTGGTGCAGTGCAGGGCTGGGTGGCAGTGGCCAGCAGAGGTGGTGCACAGACTCTCCACCAATCTGTCACCTCCTCACTGGCATCACTGCAGGGGGGGCAGAGCTCTAAGTTCCGCAGCGGTCAGACCCTCCGTTACACAGGAGTACGAAGCGCCCTCGCCCCCTCACCTTTGGAGCCATTCAAGTCGGTGCTTTCACTGACTTGAATGGCTCCAAAGGCGAGGGGGCGGGGGCGCTTCGTGCTCCCGTGTAACGGAGGGTCTGACCGCGGTGGAACTTAGAGCTCCGCCCCCTCCTGCAGTGACACCAGTGCACCTCCTGCCAATCCACTATCTAAGGTGGTTGCCTTAACCACACTTCATTAGTGTGCCAGCCACATGACCCCACTGGGAAATATGGCTGTCCCAGCTAGGAGGAAAGTTGGTTACAGCCTTGCAAGTTGCATGTACACTCTGCCCTCAATGGCCATTGCTCCTTTCAAGTGTGTATGTGCAGCTGGAGTTTTCCCAGTTCCTTGGAGGACATAGGGGCCTTCTTCAAAAACCCATATTTCATGCATCCCTTGTGATTCCTCAAGGTACCTATGCCTGCAGCCTCCCTCCCACGGTTTCTATGTCCAGCCCATCTGCAAACCCATCTGACTACCATAAAGGGTGATGATGCAGATGGAGGGCTGAGCCACTCAGAGAACAGTGGGCTGCCCAAGGTCATCTAGTGAGCTTGTGGCAAAGCTGAAATTTGACCCAGGGACAGTCTGGTTCACAGTTTAGTCTCTTAGCCATGATACTGCTCTAATGACTGCGAGTCTTTTATTCCTGCTTTCACCACACTGCCTCCTCCCCAAGAAGCATCCCTACTGAGCCATTGAAATATAGACAGCAACTACAGGGTGAATTAAATCTCATTTGCTTTAAAGGAGCCCAAAGCATTTTTTCAAACTGCACTGTACACAGGTATGAGTGTGATTTTATCATCTATTACAGGACCATTGCAGAGAAGGGCAGAGTTTTACAGCTCACAGCTATGCTAGACAAACATTGTAGGAAATAAAATGAATTGTGCTTACCAGGGAAGATTTAGAGAGACACGCTGTAAGCTCTCAAGCAGGTCTTTCACTGCTCTCAAGCGGATCTATTTCTCTCCCTCCTCCCATAAAGAACCCTCTATTGTTTCAAGGCACACAAAACAATTAGAAGAAGGGGTCAAACCAAAATGCTCAAAGCATTTTGTTTATGGGGTTGAGCAAGCAAAACACACTAGTGTATGCCGTTATAGCAGAAACACCATTATCTGAACCTTAGCTATCAAAGATCCTGGTTAACCAAGACATTAATGTTTATATACATCTCCTCTCTAATCTGAACCCTTGGTTTGTCTGGAAGTCCCACAGAGCACTGGCATAGCTGGGGGGTGGGGGGAGGGAAAGGCGAGGTGTGGCCATAGTGCCTGCTTATGTTTCCTGGTGCTGAACATGGGGGGGGGGGGGGAGAGCATGGGAGACCAACAACGTGCCCGCTAATCCTCCCTTCCCTTCCAGTGCCTGGTGCTGCAAAGCTAAGTAGGAGGCCGACACCCCCCCCTCCGACACCCCCCTCCTTCAGCACTTCTGCAGTAGCAGTGAGGCAGAGGAGAGGTCCACTGCTGCCAGTCACCACCTGGTAAGCTTCCCTGTTGGGCGCTGCTCCCCTGGCAAGGCTCCTGGGAGATGGTGTGGGCAGCACCAGCAAATCCCCTCTTCCTAGATGCGATGCCATTTTGGTTTGGGGCTGGGACATCTGACAACCAACATGGTCCTTCCGCCAGTGGCTGACTCCTGGCCCTGGCGCGGGGTAAACTAGCCCTAGCTGGTTTTGCAGTGCTGTCATGGAGATGGGGAAGTGCTACTATTCAGGAGTTTCTTTGCAGAAATACTGCTGTATATGCATGTCACCCAACTGCACCTAACCTCTCTACATGATCAGTGTTTAAAATACATAACCATGCAGGCTTTGAAAAGGCAATGAACTGAATAGAGATGTTGGTATGTGGTTTGTTGAACTGTG
This sequence comes from Plestiodon gilberti rubricaudatus, assembly GCA_026170595.1. Lineage (NCBI taxonomy): Eukaryota > Metazoa > Chordata > Lepidosauria > Squamata > Scincidae > Plestiodon > Plestiodon gilberti. The sequence goes on from JANXHW010000005.1 coordinate 118,557,414, forward strand.
ACTACTGGATTCAGGGTCCATGTAGGTGTTAGGAATGTAACAAGGACAGAGGAAGAACCACATGCCCTGAACTTCTTAGAGGAAGGGCAAAATTAAAATATACTTAGTAATTATAATGAATAATTATAAATTCATGCCAGAATCCAAATCTTCAGGGACAGAAAGAGAAAAGATGAAAGCTTTGAGCTGAATGGCAGTAAATGTTTACTAATGAGACATTTGTCAACATAGATACTAAATATAATTTACCCTGTGAGCATATGTAGCGTAACATAACATTTGCTGAAATTTCTGTGCGTGGTTAAAGGGGTAGTGTTGTAGGCAAATCTCTAGCTCATAGCTATTTCTCCCCGAGGACCATAAACACAACTGCCCTCATCCAGAGAAAGCAGCAGCATGCAATCTTTTGCACTTGCCCATTGGTAGTTCCTAGTGCAGGCTGCTGCATGTGAGTTATTACATAAGGGGCAATGCATGTGGATGCACATGAGTTTCTGCATGGCTAGATGTGGTGTGTGGTCCCCCACTTAAAATCGGTACAGCAGATCTTGTTTCCACTGTACATACAAACTGTGTCTACTTAGCAACAGCACAAGCAACCTGATTAAGCTAAAAATAACTCTCCTTCAGAACACAGAACGCCCAACTAAAAAGTCTCTACATATATTTCCCCTTTGAAAATTAGAGGTACAGTACTGTACCAGACCTCAGTCTACCATCATTTAAGCCCCTTGGCCTGGAAGTCCAGATTATAATGCTTCTTTTCCACCAGGTGGTGCTGTTGTCCACTTCAAACAAGCCAGATTGTTCACATGCCACATGTCATCAGCAAGAAGCAGGATGGTTACTTTTCAATCCAACTGGTTTCAGTAAGACTGACTCACACAAACAAAACAAAACAAACAAACAAACAGTAGCATGGAGGCAGTCTCACATAGAGCTATGTGCAGTGTGCTCCTCTGGGCAGCTGTTTCAGCAAAGGTCTCAGTCCTGATGCAAAATGTGAAAGGAGGCATGAAGCAGCACCATGAAAACGGTTGGATCTACATCGCAAACATACACACATGAATAGTTTGTCCTGTGGAACGGCTGCCTCCACACAGCTGCATTTCACGTAACCAGCACCCTGCTTGTTCAGGCTTGCACTCTCCCCTTGCACTGTTCCATTCATTCATGCACGTGTGTGCTACAGAGATGCAGCATGCTTTTGTGTATGCATCTTGATTGATTTTTTTAATTGGTATATATTGTGTTGGTTTGCCAAAAATTGTGAGGATGGTAGGCTAAGACACTGAAAAGTAGCATTTTCCCTGCCCAGAACAGTCTGGTCTGTTGAGAGCAACTGCAGAATATCCATTACCGTAGGGATCCTGTTACTAACACCTGTGCTATGTATGTACTAACAGATGTTGCCACAAGCAAGAGAATCTGGTTATGAGAGTATCGCAGTAGCAGCAGGTATCACATTCAAGCAGAAGGAGATACGGTTACTCCAGACAATGGACACAGCACGACACAGTGACAGCCGTCACTGGGCAGCAAGAGGCATCCTTTTACTCAAGGAATGAAACTGGCAATTTGAATACCCAACCAACAGGTTGTCCATTATTTCCTTGCTGCCTTTGGTAGGGCATTATTTGCAACCCAAGAGGTGCCAGAGATCAAGCCTGCCTGGAAGCCATGTTCCTTGACATGGAAACTCGGCTCCTCTCAGTCTTAGAAGCATATGCTCCAACAGACCCTATTTAATCATCACACTTTTCTGACACCTATTCCTGGCGAATCACTGTCTGTCCCTGTTCTGCCTTTTAGATATGTGAAAATAGTGTGCAGAATTGCTATTCTTCAGGTTTTATTTCCTTTCCCTGGGGCTCTAGGAGTGCAGTGGAGGGGCAGATGCATCTTGATGCAAAGTGCATATAAATGTAAATGCATGTGCATGAACCATAACATGCCATATCCTGTGCAGCCTGTCATATCACATGTTGCAGCTGGTGAAATTCATTTTGATCTGTTAACCACAACATATTATAGGCAAATATTTTCTTTTCCTAGTATCTCTTTAAAAGGCTATGAAATAAAACATACAGAATGGGTCTATCAGTGGCAGTCAGCCATGCTGGCAGAACAGAACTCCCACATTTAAAAGTGAAGTGCTACTAAGTACAAGTTGCTGGGGAGGCAACAACAAGGGAAAGCTAATGGCCTTCAAGCTTGGCTTGTGGGCTCCTGGTAGACGTCTGGGTGGCTGCTGTGAAAAGCAGAACACAGGTCTAATCCTGCTGGGCTCTTCTCATGTTTTTAGAAAAACACCCTCTTTACTTTTAAATCAACGTGGAGCAGTAACGTGGATCAACGTGAACAGTAAATAAATACTGCACACAGAACATAGATAAGTGCAATGTACAATCGTGACAAGCAGAGATGGGCGAGCTCTCCTAAACTCATCTTAGATTAAACTTAGAAATGATCTGAAATCTTAGTGACACCTAGTGACCCCTCGGCCCAGCCTTTCCACCTTCCAGGAGCTCAGTGAGATAATGGAGTGAAGTCCACATCAATATAGGACAGGAAGGCCTGGCAGGATATGGTTCATGGGATCACGAAGGGTCGGACACGACTTAACGACTGAACAACAACAACCACATCAATATATTGAACAGAGGCAGAATTCAAACACTGCGGGGAAGAAAGCCCACAAGGAATTGGTGCCTGTCCCTTGGTTTTTTGTCCCTGCAGTGCCTGAATTTGTTCCCTGTTCAACATAATGAAGTGCCATGGTAGTGAGAGATGCCAACAATTCTTTGGAGAAGAATTCAGGGGCTTGTAAAATTTGCCTCTCATTCAGGGCCTCTGAGAGGGGGGTTAAAGGGGTAATTTGTACCTGGGCCCAGGGTGAAAAATGGGTCAAAAAGGGGGGCCCAGGAGCCAAATTAATATGTAGGGAAGGGGCCCAAAAGAAACTTTGTACCCCCTGATAAAATTCCTCTGAATGGCCCTGCTCTCATTTGAGGAGGGGATTTAACAAGCCTCCAAAGTTACTTTGAGGTTCACTTGGGAGAATTTCAACAGCATTCCTAGTGAAGAGGTTGATGGGAGAAAAGGGTTGTTACAAGTGTACAAAAGTGTTTTTGTAAGAAGTAAAACCAAAAAACATGGCAAAGCAGTGATTGGATGTTAGCTGGGTGGCTATATTGCTCCTAAAGTCCAAAACAGATGTGATGCAGGTTAGATCAAGAGGGGGGGAAAAAAAACCACCACAGACAGAAAGGTTAAAAAGCCCTTTCTCCAAAGCATTGCTTCAATCAGAATTGGATTTCCCTGAGAAACAGTGGTGTAACAAGGGTGGTGCGAAGGCAAGTAGTTGTGCAAGACTCCGTTACACTGGAGTCAGCGGCCCCTCCCCCTTGCTGTTGGAGCCATTCCAGCAGCAACAGGGGAGTGTCCTGCGTGATGCCTTTGCTGCCAGAATGGCTCCAACAGCAAGGGGGAGGGGCCGCTGACTCCAGTGTAACGGAGTCTTGCAGAAATACTTGCCTCCGCTCCAGTCTAGTTACACCACTGCTGAGAAATGCTCTGAAGTTAATAAAAAAGAAAAAGTTGGGACATTGATCATGAGTGTCCTGCATCAATCACTCCTGTTTTGGCCCTGAAATGCATCTTTATGAAGAAAGAGAGGAATGGCTCAGGGATGTGAATCCAGAGGACTCACCTGTTAGAGAGTTTCTCAGATCCAACATAAAGGGAACTCCTCATGAGACCAGCCCGAGTTCCCATAAAGGCGATCTCCACTCCCCCTTCAGTTTCACTGTTGAGACACAATGGTAGATAAAGAAAAAGCGGTAATGTTAGGTCTCAACAGGGTCAGTTCATTTTCCATAAGAGTTGAGATGCACCCTCCCTCTCCCTCCCCAGGATCCTTTGTGGTGCCACTGGGATGCAATTTTCAAATCACACACAACCAGACTGAGCCTTGCACACTTCATCCTCTGTGATGTGATAGGGAATCTGTGCTTATGAGGAAAAGCAAAAGCATCGGGGGGGGGGGGGGGCTTTTCATTTAGAAAAAACAGATTATTAAAAAGGGGCATGAGTGTCTGAAGAAGGCTAAATAATGAAGGTGGAGTGGAACAATGGCCAGGATGGAATAATATGAGACCTTGGTTCCAGCAAGACCTTGTACTTCTTTAATGAGTTGGATACTATTGCAGAAGCAATCCCAGAAATGGAGTCCACAGGACTGCCACAGAACAAAGGATGCAATGTAAACTACACCGACTGTAAACTACACAGTACACTACACAGCAGAAGAAAGACAGCTATTGTTTTGTGAGTCTCTGTCCAAAGACTGCTTTCCTTCTCTGAGCTTAATAGCAGGGCCAAGTGTAGAGAGTGGCGAGATTGGGCATTTGTTAGGATCTCAAGACTGGCAACAATATCATAATACCCCAACAATATCATCACTCTCACTTTGACCAAATACTTGAAAATGTCAGAGGCATCATGGGAGGATTCTCAGTTTGCATATCCCACCTCTTCCATGTTAAGGGGGGGGATAATGACGGGTCGCGCAGCGGGTTAAACCGCTGAACCATAAGTTGTCGATCGAAAGGTCGGCAGTTCAATTCCCGCGACGGGGTGAGCGCTCGTTGCTTGGCCAGCTCCTGCCAACCTAGCAGTTCCAAAGCATGTTAATGTGAGTAGATAAATAGGTACCGCTTGCGGGAAGGTAAACAGCGCTCCGTGTTCCAGCTGCATGCTACGCGCTGCGGCAAGGAGAGTCATGCCGGCCACATGACCACGGAGGCGTCTTTGGACAACGCTGGCTCTTCGGCTTTGAAATGGGGATGAGCACCACACCCTAGAGTCGGACACGACTGGACTTAATTGTCAGGGGATACCTTTACCTTTTTAATGACACTGAGGGTGCCTTGCTTGACCTTTGCCCCAAAGTCCAGGAGCTGGCTATACCTAGCAACTACGTTCCCTGAGACTCACAGTTTATCCTGTGAAACAAACTTACTCAGACAGGTTGAGTGCCAAGGATGTCCAGTAGGCTTCCATGGGTGCTGTCACTACAGCATCAAAGAGCACTTCTTGAACCAACTCCTCATCACCTGGGCATGAGAGAGAACAAGAGTAAAGAAAATCAACCCTTGTGCCAAGACCAATTTTGAAAAGAATATAGAAGTGAATCCAGGACACAGACATCTAATTCAGAAAACAAAAGGCCAGGAGAGATGCGTAAGGTTTAAGCATGTATTTAAAGGGTAGAGGGAAATCCACATATACACAAGTTTACATCCTTTCATTCTGTATTTAGCCTGGATAAATTATGGCCCAAACAACACTTTCCTTTGAGCACGATTAGCCCTTGTATGCTTTTTTCCTCTGCTAAATAGCTGCTGTGTGGGCCCCAATCCGATTTGGGACTGTGGCATGGGGGAGGGGGATTTTAACCATTTCCCCCCTGAACCTGGTCCAAACTGGGCTCTCTCAATGGCTGCTATTTAATGGAGGAGAGACCATAGAAGGGCCAATCATGCTTAAGTATCTCCTTGCCTATTCCATTAGTGAGCCACTTTATTTGTCAGGGTAAAGCACATATTAAATGCATGTGTTGCTGGTCCATTTTGATTTCCTTGAAAAAGAAAAAAATACCAACCCAACACGCACATCTAAATTAACTTGTGCTTTGCCCCTCAATCTTTCTTCATTCACACCTTTGAAGACCCTGAATTGACTTGAAGAGCTAGGTAGGAGATCCAGAACAAACCTGTCAGGATGATAGGCAGCACTAAGCTTTCAAAGTTGAAGAATTTGACTAGGGAAACTTGAATTGCAATAGGGAAGACAGTTCCTGTTTTCTGGAATCTCAGTTAGCCAGTTTGGAATATGGGAGTAGCACAAACCTTTCACTTCATCTCTCTTCCCTTTTACTCAAACTCATCATCCATTCTTGAATTTACTGGAGCAAACGGGTATAGAGGCATGGCAAAAAGTTCTAAAATGGTATTAATAAAAATGAGGAAAACTTAAGTGCAGTTTGAAAGTAGTAGTTTAAAATATTAAACACACACACACTGACACCTAAAATATAACACACACACACACACACACACACACACACACACACACACACACACACACACACACACACACACACCTAAAATAACACGTTAAAAATTAAAACCATCAAATAAACACTGCAATGTTTCCCTCGTCTGCCATGAGCAAAACCTTTTTGCCATGGCTCTATACCCATTTGCTCTAGTAAATTCAAGAATTATTGCGGGCCATGAGAACTTAAAATAGTTTCTCATCAACCATGTTTCTTTTTCTCCTTCTCTTCTGAGGCAGAATGTACCAGCAAAGCAGGTAAGGAAGATACTCATAAATGACTTGGCAAACTGTGCCCGAGTCCTGTGTTGGCTTGGCTGCTGAGACTAGCAGCAGCCAAGATAAGCAGTATGACTGGCAATTGAATTCTGCCATGGTGGCCAGGGCGGGGGTAGGGGGATAATGGGCAAGGCAGTTTTCTGGGCAGGCATCTGTCCACTGTTGCCCCTCACCGGTGCCACCAACACAGAGCCAGGAAGAGAAGAAACTGGCAGTGAGGAACAGAAGGAGTCTGGATAGGGACTGGAGAAGAGGAAGGAGCTACAGTAGTGAGAAAATCGGAGCTTGCAAATGGGCTGCACTGATATTTAGATGAGATGGATATTGATACAGCTACTAGCCAAAAGCAAAATTTTCATTTTTAGGGACAGCATGCCTCTGATGAACAGAACAAAGCTGGGAGATTAGTAACGGAGGTGGATGTTACCATCTGTCTAGGGATGCGCTGAACTTGCCAGTTCCAATTCGTGATTAATTTGAGAACCAAGGCAGAGTCAGAATTAATTATGATGAGACTGCGGCACATGTTGATTACATTGTCAGCACACCCTGGAAGGTCCAGGCTTCTGAGTGGCCTGGATGGCAGGAATCATTGGGGGAAGATGGATAGGTGAGATAGAGGAAGGAAAACTGAGAAGATGACCACGTAGTATCAGTAGTAGTAGCAAGGCAGTTTATTGTGACTCTCCAGTATACAGAGATTTTAGATATGGTGACAACAGTTTGGGAATCTGACTATCCCACTGACATACATCAGACAGGAAAGCACTGCATTAACCCCTAGTGCTCTTGAATGTATCCTCTGCTAACACTAGGAACTCATAATAGATTAACAGAGGATGCTACACCAGGATGGACAATCTGTCTCTGTCCTAACGAAGTTGTTCTTCTTGGCAAATGGCTACGGTCAAGAGCCCAGGAGAAAACTGACTCGTAACTACACAATTCAGCACTCACATTCTAGGTCAGGTTCTTCTCCTGTGAGGAAGCGGATCACAGCCTCTAACTGGCTGAGTTTTCTGTGATCTGGATCAATATCTGTAACGCAATAAATCCTAGAAGAACAAAAAAGAGAAATATGCATAACATTTGGCCTGATTCAGGTCTAATTTTCTCTACTTTGTAATAACAGAAATCCTAGGATTGAGGCAGGCTCCTAGGGGCAGCCTCCCATGACTGAGAAAGCAGCCTACGCTAGCATCTGATGAACCCAGACTAACAGCGCTATCCTGTGTAGATTAGCGACGGAGTGCGTGCTCCTCTGGCATTGGGTATAGCGAAAGTGCCGTAAAGCATTTTCGCAGCACCCGGAGAGTAAGAGCTGCTAGCATAGAGGCTGGAATCCCTCTCTCCTCCAGTGCGCTGTCCCTGCGCACGCTGGACCAGATAAGCCCTGCATCAGCGGGTACAGGGGCAGGAGGAGGGCGGACTGGGCGGCGAGGGAGGGCGGCCATTGGCCGCACCGGGCGGCAAGAGGGTAGGGATATCAGCAGCAAGCTCCGCCAATATTTATTTCTTTATTTATTTTATTTACATTATTTTTACGCCGCCTTTCTCGCCGAAGGGACCCAAGGCGACTTACAACAAAAAAGGAAATACAATACACAAGTCACATTTTAAAACAGTAAAAAACAGTTAACGAAATTAATAAAACAACATCTAAAAATTAATTTTAAAAGATCATCATTACAATTAAAACAAGAGCATAAAAAGAGCATAAAAAGCAGCAGTGTCCCAGCTGTACCAGCAGGATGTTAAAAAAAGGCAGGGCTCAGAAGGCTTCCTTGAACAGGAAAGCCCTCCAAAGCCCTCTCCCGGCCAGACTGTATGGGAGTAGGCGATCCCGAAGGTACCCTAATCCAAGGCCATATAGGGCTTTATAGGTCAAAACCAGCACTTTGAATTGGGCCTGGAAATTAATCAACAGCCAGTGTGGTCACTGGAGCAGCGGCCCAACAAAATCAAACTTCCGAGCCCTAGTAACCACACAAGTTGCCGCATTCTGGACCAGTTGCAGTTTTTGAACCGTCTTCAGGGGCAGCCCCACATAGAGCGAGTCACAGTAACCTAAGCGCGATGATACTAAGGCGTGGACCACCATAGCCAGATCCGACGGATTCAGGTATGGTCGCAGCTGATGCACCAGCCAAAGCTGGGCAAAGGCCCCCCGGGCCACAGCAGCCACCTGGCCAGCCAGGAGCAGCTGTGAATCCAGCAGTTGATTGATCCAGCATCAGACTCCATTTGGTTTGGCGAGTGCCTGCCTTTGCTGCCCGGAATGTCGAGTGGGAGGGACCACCTTGCAGTGCCTTGCAGCACTTACTGCATCACCACCCAGCTACACTACTGCATCGCTCATATGATAGAACAAAACAGCCACTGGGAGGAGATGGTTGTGCAGGAGTTTCGGTCTGATGTGGAGTTAAAGTCCACATTATGATGATGATCATCATCTATATTGTATATTAATATCTATAACAGTCAACTCAAGGGGTTGAGTGCTGACCAAGGTAGTGGGTTCTTCATACTAGCAGGGTGGTCTCCCTAGGTATGTAGAAATAAGATTTACTTAGGGTTTAATAAGCTTGGCCTTGGCCCTAAGTGGGCAGTGACATCACATGTGACGCATTTCACATCATCGCCACTCACTTCTGGGTTTGGAGCCCTGAGGGCTTTTTTTGTCTAGTTATGCCTCTGTCCCCACCTGTTTGGGACATTTGACCAGTCAGGCGGAGTGCTACATAAACCACTTTGTGAACTACTTTTTGTTGAAAAGCAGTATATAAAATATTCTTAATAATAATTATTATAATTATTACTATAATAAATTCACTAGTTGCTGTACAAAAATGAAAAGCAGCACAGTGTAGTTGTTGCATGAGATGTGAACATGTGTGAACATATCAAGCTGTTTTATACCAAGTCAGAACACTGGTTCATACAGGGCACCATTGTCTACTCTGAGTGGCAGCAGTTCTCCAAGGCCCAGGCAACGATCTTTCCCAGCACTGTTTTCTAAGATCTTTTACCAGGAGAATGACCTGGAGACCTCCTGCACGCAAAGCATGTGCTCTACCACAGACCTCTAGTACCTTAGGTTGCAGTTCTATACATACATTTCTGGAAGTAAGCCCCACTAAACATAGTGGGACTTACTTCTGAGTAGACACGCACAGGATTGTGTTGCAAGTCAAATAGACAAATGTATTCTCAAGGCCTTCAATAGCAGTTCTCCAAAGCTGAACAGCCACTAGTTTTATCCCTTCCAAGAGACTCAACATTTTGAAGAATTTCTGCCACTTACCATTCATTGGCTAAGGTCAAGTCTGGTTGCAGCAGATCATGCAAACCTGAAAATGAAAGGCAAGTGGCACAGTAAAGTGTCATTTCTTCACACCTTCATGGATTCCTCTATATGCAGGATGCATTTTACAGGGGATCCTGTTCTACACACATAAGACCTATGCTTGTTGCGAACACCAAGTCGAAGTGCCTTAGGCTTGTGCAGCTAAGACATGACACAATTTCTTAAGTCATGAGTGCTAGAATTCTGAGTTAAGGTAAAGGTAAAGGTGACCCTGACAATTAAGTCCAGTCGTGTCCAACTCTAGGGTGTGGTGCTCATCCCCATTTCAAAGCCGAAGAGCCAGCGTTGTCCAAAGACGCCTCCGTGGTCATGTGGCCGGCATGACTCTCCTTGCCGCAGCGCGTAGCATGCGGCTGGAACACGGAGCGCTGTTTACCTTCCCGCAAGCGGTACCTATTTATCTACTCACATTAACATGCTTTGGAACTGCTAGGTTGGCAGGAGCTGGCCAAGCAACGAGAGCTCACCCCATCGCGGATTCGAACTGCCGACCTTTTGATCGACAGCTCATGGTTCAGCGGTTTAACCCACTGCGCCACCCGCTGGCCAGAATTCTGAGTTACAAAATCCCAAATTCTGAGCTCAAAACCTAGATAGCTAATACAATGTTTGGAAAGGTAGGGGTGGCTATATCCCCACTTCCTCATCATCTCTTTGGGAAGAAAGACACACAAGAAGAAGATGAAAGCTCCCTGTATGTGATTTTAGGAGAAGATCAGAGAAGTCGTTGCTTCTTCCCTTTCCTAATGCCCAAACTAACAAACTGGTTCAAGAGGCTAGCTAGTTGGACTAGTACTCTATTCCACAGATCTCTGAAATCAGCAGCAGGATCCTGCACTGCACACAACTGTGAATGGAAGTCTCTGGATGGTCACCTGTGGAACAGAATATTCATCTCAGGTTGGCGGGCCCCACAAGGTACAGGAAATTCAGAAGCAGGAACCCACATCCAAAGAAGTTTAAAAAAAAACACTGTCCTAACAGATCCCCCTGGAAAGAGGAGATTCTATGCAGGGTCTTGCCAGTCAATCTAAATAGCTTGGGGTTGAGAAGTGATTGTATGGTTTCAGAGACACAAGCCTAATTCAGATGAAATGGCTTAGTACTAAGTGAATGAACCCCTGTGAACCATGGGCTCATGCACTTCTTTCCTCCCCTCTCATCCTCCTGTGTGCAAGAAGAGGAGATTTAAAGCATCAATTTGCACTTTAGAATGAACTGCGATTCTATGTTGTGTACAAACTTAGGGAACTGTGGTTACCTCAAGTGTGTATGTAATGTGAAACTGCAGTTGAGGAAGCCGCTGTTTCACAGAAGACTTTGTGTACTGCTAAACCAGAGTTTAGTGTTACATCTGAACCAGGCTACAAGAAAGCCCCTGGTTTAAAATTGCCACATATGAACCAGACTTTAGGTATTCAGCTAATAAGGTTTCTACTGTTTCAAACAGTGAAAGAAATACATAAAAGAGCTGGCTGAAGAGTTGTAGTAAAGGAAAGAACAATCTGAGATACAAGTCCAGTTGTGGTATAACAACAAGAAAATGTGCATCATTTCTCCTCACAGGCACTAGAATAGATGAAGCTGTGACATTCAGCCTACCTTCTTCCACTGAAGTGTTCCCAAGCAGGATGTATTCGCCATGACCTCGGGACAGAACAACTCCCAGACTGAAAATGAAAAAAATGATTTCTAGTTAGCAGACTTACAAAGGCCTGCATTGAGTGATGCTACCACAATTAACATTAACCTTAAATTCAGAATTCAGCCATTTTTCCTCATTTACAAAATTGCTGAATTCAAATCCTAAAATTTATGAACTATCTCCAAAGTTGGAATGTTGATAGCGCAACTTGAATGTTGCCTCTGAGAACTGCGTTTCAAGTGTTGCCATGAAAAACTGGGATTTTCCATGTTAGTGGTGTATCCCAAATTGCACCACATAAATTCCAGTTTCATAACTAAAATTGAACTCTCAGTACTGTACTGAAACATAAATATTGTGAAATTCTGAATTGGAGAAAATAACTGAAAGGTAACATACCACAACTCGAAGGCTAGAAAGGACTTGATAATGATATAATCAAACGCCATGTCCTAAGAATCAAGCTACATACTCAAAAATGTCACATGATACACCTAGAAACTCTAATACTTCAGAATATAGAGGGGAATTATATGAATAAGTGTTCTTCCTTGTAAAAACAAAACAAAAAAAACCTCCCTGCCCATGGTAAGTTAGCCTTACAAAGTAGCTTAGTCTTCTTCCTGATATGCTACTATTCTATATGCAGGAAGTGTTTTTTTCACATGATAGAAGCATTCAAACATGTAACCATTCACCTACATTCTGAAATGGTACAGTCCAGGAATGCCTTTCCAAGTTAACCAAACTATCTAGATAGACTACACACTACAGCATACCACAAACACAGAGCAGGACATCTTCATGAACAAGGTGCCACATGTTATTTTGCCAGCACAGTTCAAGAAATAGTTCAGTTAAAACAATCCAGATAATCTGTCTAATCTACATACATATGTCTAACGTACATACGTACGTAATCTAAAAATTAATGTTAGATTTGCTGGATTAATTAGATTAATAAAATGTTTCTAATAAACACGGTTTTTAACCTGAAAAAAACTGATGGTTCTGATGGACATTGACCATGAAAGCCTGAGCCAATAAATTAAATTAAAGTCTGTTAGATAAACCTGTCCAGATATCAAGCCCTCCACCTTGGATGCACGTTTTCCTAATCCCAGGTTTACAAGGGCACATTGTGGTCACTTTTTTTTTAACTTTACTTCTTCCAAGTTATTAGGTCTTGCCTGACCTGGTGAGTTCTACTTTGAATTAAACCACAAATTAGAAGGAAACTTCTAAACCCATTATTGGCTACAAGCGATATGACCGAAACAGCTTTGAAAATGAAGACCTCGGCTGTATCCTAGTGGCCCAGAGAGCAAGGATCTGTGTACTAAAGCCAACATCCTTTATAGTGTGCTCCCCAAGAAAGTCCATATGTGTCTTCAAAGGATCTACTCACGCACCTAAAGGGTGTGTCACTGATATCCGTGAAGAAGTAGTCATTTGTGAGAAACAGAACCCGTTTCTGAAAGAAACAAAGGAATAAAAACCTGTAAGGCACTTTGTGAAAGGAACATCATATTGTAAATGGGGAGAAAGATCACACTCTGACAGATGCTGTATACCATATTATAATGCCACCAGGAGCAGAATTGTAAGGTATCTCTAAAACATATTCAAATGGCAGTTGCATTTCATATGAGTACCCACCTTTCCTGCCAGGAGAACTTCTAACAAGAAAGGTTTCCAGCTGGGACTGCATCATGACTTATCATATTCCAGCTGGGATGCAAAACTGGACCATGACTTATACAATAAATAAGGGTCATCTGTAGGCAGTGCAATCCCTATGGATGTTCAATCAGAAGTAAATCCCACTGTGTTCAACAGAGCCTACTTCCATATAAAGGTGCATAAGATTGCAGACTTACAGCACAATTCTAGGCATGTATACTCAGAAGTAATTCCATTGTGTCCAATGAGGCTGTCTCCCAGGAAAGTTTGCATAGGATTGCAGCCCAATTGTATCAAAAATTGTTCATGGACCTTAGAACTTGATTTCTACACTCTCCATAATCCTCAACAACACTCTGATTCATAACTCACAACTAGACACTTCCTCAAAGCAACTGATGACACAGATGGGCTGATCCACTATTCAGGCTTACTGTGACATCAGAGCAGATAAGCCAATGGCTGCAAGAGGAGCAGGTAGGCAGACTGCAGGAAGTTCAGAAGTGCGGGCAAACGTTACAAGAATGAGAGGCTGATGATGGGGAAAAGCGTAGGATCGCCTGAGAAACCTTTGATAATATTTGCAGCCTGTTAGACTATGGAGCCCTTTTCTAGGAGGGTAATATGTTGCAAGAAAATCTCAGACCTGTCCCCAATTCGCTCAGACCTATCTTGTAGGTGGCCAAATGTCTTATACTGTATTTATTTTGGCTCCAAAAAATGCAGTAGGTCTTATTTGCAGGGAGGTCTTATTTTCCCAACCTGTGGTGCAACCCCCCCTCCCTTGGCACACCCCCATGACCCCCCCGGCAATACTTTGACAGATTAAAGCTTCATTCTTTCCCGAGGGTGCAAGGCTCTGCAAGGCCTGCACGGCCTGTACTCGAGTCCTCCACCATGGAGACGACATGCTAGAGAGACTCTGCAAGGTTGCAGCCTCCTTGCAGGCCTTGCTGGCCTCTCTAGCACGTCGTCTCTATGGTGGAGGACTCAAGTGCAGGCCGTGCAGACCTTGCACCCTTGGGAAAGAACGGAGCTTAAATCAGTCAAAGTAAGTGCCTGGGGGGGGGTCGCAGGGGGTGCCGGGGGGGTTGCACCTGGTTGATGATCCTAGCTAGGTCTTACTTTCGGGGAGGACTTATATTGACGGGTGCCAGCAAAAATCACGCAAAAATGATGGTAGGTCTTATTTTCAGGGTAGGTCTTATTTTCAGGGAAACAGGGTAGGTGAAGCTAAAAAAGTAGGTGAACTTCTCTAACCTGGTTTTAGTACACCTGAAATGTTGCAAAGCATTCCCAGAGTCTGCCTCTGCCAGATCTGCATACTCAGCAGGTGGACTGGATGGAGACACAGAAGGGGCTAGAGTGCAGAACAGAAGAGAGAAGGTGGCAGACAGCAGGATAATGGCCTTTACATACTGGGTCATTCCCACTTCTGCTGCAGTCACATGGGACCACCCCCACCCGGCTCCTGCCTGTTAAACACTAATCCTCAGCACATTGGAAATCCATCTGGCACAGTGACAGCAGGCATCAAGGGGACTCAAGGCAAAAATATCCATGCTGCACAAAGACAGCTTGCTGCTGCAGGGGAGATTTGTAGCCTGACTGCCAGCTGAGCATTTCAAAAATATCTCAGCTAGCACCATTAACTGGCCAAGCATGACCAGTCCAATAGTCCTGGATGTAGGACTCCAGTGCTACTGCATAGATCGAGGGCTTCCCCATCTCCAGGAGGAGGAAAAGGCCTGGCCAAGCCACAACAGATTCCAGTCCCTCCATTTCCCCTATCCCATCCCATCCCTTGATTGTTCCCATTCCTTATTCTATTCCACTAATATCACTGCAGATACGAGATGCAGTACATAGAGGGAGGAGCTACAGTAGCACTTTCCCATTTCCTGCTGCAGCTCCATGAACTCCTGAAAAGCTGCTTAGTGAACTCTTTGGAATGATGTGGGAAGTGGGGTAGGTAGGGGGTTGCAGCTGGGGTGCATGTAGGTCAGCAGAAAGAAAGAGGACACTCCTGTTGCACAGGTAAAATGCCACCAGGAACTGGGAAGACCTGGATTTGAATTTCTGCTCAGTAACGGTGCACTTTGGGTGTCCCAGGCCAGGTCACCATTTCAGCACAACCTACTACATGGATGGTAGTGAGGATAAAATGACATAACCCCTATATATACCCATGCTTCTCAGAAGGGAAGATAAATTATAATATTGGGAGGAGAGAAACAGAGGAGAAAAAAAGTGATATGTTAAAATGGAAGAACAAAAAAGGGGTAAAAACAAAAGTGACCGATCAGAAAAAGGAAAATGAACAAGCATGGAAATTTGAGTGTGTTTTTGCCAAGGACGAAACCACACATTAAGTGCAATGCATCTTTTTGCTGCTTTGGGGGTTTTTTTTCTGTCTTAAAATAGCATGTGGGGTGCAGCAAAACCACAGCTGGGGGGGGGCTTGGGTGATGTTAATGCTTTGCCCTTGCTGTGCTTCTGATCAGGATCAGGATCATGCGGCAGGCCGCATGCTATTTTAAGAGAATCAAACAAAAGAAAAGTGGCCAAAAATGTGTCACATGTACATTATGAATGAAACAAGATTTCTTTCGATTGCTGAGAGAAAATGATATTGCAGCTGAGTAACAATTCTGCCAGATACTAACAGTCCAATCCTATATTGTACATTAGGAGTGGCCAACCTTCCACCATTAGGGTTTTACTGTGTTCTTAAGAGTTGTGTAGAAGACATAATCTTGGCAGCTGCAGTTGCTGATGGTGCTGCTAAAGCAGCTGCACCTGCTGAAATGCCCTCACCTATATGACCATTAAAGGGCCAGGAGCATTCATGATGAAAGGTTGGCCACCTTTGCTATAAATGTTTACTCAGAAGAAAGTCCCATGTTAGTGTGCATAGGATTGCAGTCTTAAAGGGTCAAAATACTCCAGGACATAGCACAACATGCTATAATGAGAGTTAAGAACATTCTCCACATCAGACAGAATTGGTTCTCCTCCCTCTTCTTGACACTCTTTCCTTTGCTGCTTTTGTTGGTGCACTGATGGTCACAGGGTAAAGTACATTTAGGCTCTGCAATACACGTGGATTTACAGAGGATTTGTTATGCCTCCATGAAATCTCAATCCTAATATTTAATTAACGCAGGCTAAGAGGTTAGGCCAGCGGGTGGCACAGTGGGTTAAACCTCTGAA
The DNA here is from genome assembly GCA_026170595.1 of Plestiodon gilberti rubricaudatus. Classification (NCBI taxonomy): domain Eukaryota; kingdom Metazoa; phylum Chordata; class Lepidosauria; order Squamata; family Scincidae; genus Plestiodon; species Plestiodon gilberti. The sequence goes on from JANXHW010000005.1 coordinate 118,573,721, forward strand.
CCATGAGCTGTCGATCAAAAGGTCGGCAGTTCGAATCCGCGACGGGGTGAGCTCTCGTTGCTTGGCCAGCTCCTGCCAACCTAGCAGTTCCAAAGCATGTTAATGCGAGTAGATAAATAGGTACCGCTTGTGGGAAGGTAAACAATGCTCCGTGTTCCAGCCGCATACTACGCGCTGTGGCAAGGAGAGTCATGCCGGCCACATGACCACGGAGGCGTCTTCGGACAACGCTGGCTCTTCGGTTTTGATATGGGGATGAGCACCACATCCTAGAGTCGGACACGACTGGACTTAATTGTCAGGGGTCACCTTTACCTTTAAGAGGTAAATTAGCTTTTGTGCCACTTGAAAATTGACTAAAGATCTGCAAGCACAAAGTAACGGCAAAAAAAGTCTGAAGGGTGTGTGATGAGGGGGGAGGGAGTATAAAGTAGGGCATAAGAATCTCCCTTGAGACCCTTCTTTGAGAACCTTTAAAATAATTTTCATTATGATCCGAGACAGAGAGAAAAATATATACAGTTAGCTAATGAAATCCATGGAGAATCCAGAATGGGAAAGAACTGCAGATGTCACTCAGGGTCAGAACAATACGTAGGGGATGATGAGAAGGAAAGTAAGGCTGGAGACAGACAATTGTTCCTTTCAAGAGAGCTGAAGGTGGATTAAAAGAGTGCTATGCACTCATCCCACTTTTACCTCTGGTTAAGCAGGTTTGTGTGTTGTTTCAAAAACTGTTTGTGAAATCTGTTTAATTAGATGAGACAGTGGGCAAAAAACGTGTGCGCACACAAATTGTTGCCAATGACCTCACTTTCCAAACATGCACAGTCTCTCCTAACTCCATCTTGGTTCTGTAGCTGACATTCCTAAGAGTCAGCCTTTGCCCTGGAGGGGGTGAGGCAAGGCTCCCTCTAATCAGGATCATGCTAATACAGGGCCACTGATCGGAACAGAAAGCTGTAGCACTGTGGGGCATCTGTGTGTCACCTTCCTCCAAGGTCTTGCAAATTCGGGCTCTCCACCTTGGCATAATCTTGCCTGCAAGCACAAGTCTTCCTATATAGTAAATAAAGCCTAACTGCCCAGTGGCCAGGCGACCAGGACAGTCTTTTCAGACTTCTTCTCTAGGAAACCTCTCCCACCAATGACCTAAGCATAGGTGCAACCCACACCCTGATATATCTTTTGTCCCTCAGGAACCTCTCCAATTGGGGTGCAATTAAGTTTTTGTGCGCTCATGAAAGGACACACCGTAACTCAGTCAAACGCTGGCTGCACACCTAGGAGATGTTCCAGATAATATTATACACCCAGGAATGTCTTTGCGGTTTTTGTTGAAAGTCCTATAACTACTCCTGCTCTGGGAGCAGAACAGGGACATGCAGTGCGAGGGTGGCAGGTGAGGCAGAACCACCCACTGTAGTCCATGGAAAATAGCAGCAGCCTAACCTTGAGATTGTGCACGTACGCCACCCACTTACTCAGGTGAAAGCAGGTGGCACACGTGCCCATTTACAGGGTTAGGCTGCAGCTATTTTCCATGGAACACGGTGGTCTGGTCCTGCTTCACCAGACGTCCCCGCACCACATATCCCTGAAGCAGAATGTTGGCATTTTCTTCCCTACTGAAGAATGCTGTCCGTTTTGGTCCCATGCTGTCCATTTTGGTAGTCTCTCCCTCCAACAAAGACTTCCACTTCGTCTGTTTTTGTGAGATTCTTCCTGCGTGGGGAGCATCTGGCTTTGGTAGCTGGCCTCATCTCCAAAAGAGCTACTTTCCCTGCCCATCAAGGCCCAGGGCACCTTCTTGGCTGCATTTTTCCTTTTTTCCCTGGGATCCAAAGCCTCACTTTGTATGTAGAAGAACATCATACCCCAGTCTACCCAGTCTATTTCTCTAATGAACGCACCAATGATGGAAGGTTGGCTACCATGGCCTAATTGGAGGTACATTGAGGTTGTTTGCTCCGCTATCCAGTCAATGATCTCAGAACAGCCACACTCTGCATTTTGACCCCTCAAATATAAATTAACCATTACCAATTGACAGTATAAATTACCAATTGACAGCCCAATCCTATCCCCCACCCCCATGCTAGTGCAGCTGCACCAAAAAGGCATATGCTGTTCCTAGCGGGGGGAGGGGGAGCAAAGCGGGCACAAGTCTGAGGAAAGAAAGAGGGCAGGGAGGCTGCTGCCAGAGTGGATAGGATCCAGTGCATGTCATCACTGTCGAATCTACTCCTTCCTGCAGCCTCCCCACCCATGATCCACCCTCCCCAACCCTCCCCGTGCCACTACTGGCTTACCTGCCCCAGCGGGCGACCAGTGGTCCAGCGACATGCACAGGAAGGCTCCAGACTTCTTGCCGTCACTCCAGCAGCGCACTTTACAGCTGCTTTTCAGCAGCCAGCGCTGACAGAACACTAGTTCTGCCAGCGCAAAGAGCCCACAGGATTGGGCTGTTAGTTTATTTCTGGGCCTGGCAGACCTGGCCCCAAGACTGACTGTGTGCGTGCGTGCGTGCGATGACAGTAGTGTTGGCAATTGCATGTACACTAAGGGAAGCCATGTCTGTCTCATTAAATTACTTTTCAAATCCCTTAAAAGCTACTATCTTTCTCTCCAGTCTAAGATAGTCAGAAAATATGAAACAAAGCATGCAAGTTGCTGAATGAAAGTTTCAAAACACAGTTCATAATGGAAGAACACGCTCTGAAGGAGCAGTAATGGGGAAAGGGGCATTCAGACATGATGGGAGGCAAGGGAAAGCTACTTACAGCCCAGTCCTATCCAACTTTCCAGCACTGATGCAGCCACAATGCAGCCCCGAAGTAAGAAAACATTCCGTTACCTTGAGAGGGCCTCCCAGACTGTCCTCCCACCATAGGATGCAGCGCGTACCTGGTACCCCATTGGCACGGCTGCATCGGCACTGGAAAGTTGGTTAGGATTGGGCTGTTAATGTCATACAGCAATTAGAAATGGAACACTTTATTGCACTCTGTGGGGGAAGGGACAGGCCTAATTGCAAATGACTCTAGAGGAGGCTCAAAACCACTCAATACAAATGTGCAAAAATTGTTTCAAATTCACACACACACACACACACACACACACACACACACACACACACGGAGGTACTGTGACTTGAAAAATGGTCCAAGTAATGCATTTTAAAAGGCTTTCCAAAGGACAGAAGAAAACTGTAAAAAAAAAAAAAAAACCAAAAACTTTGAGAGTACCTGCAAAGGAAAATTTAGGATGTACCCCATTCAGTGTAAGGTGCCTTGATCTAAAACAGGGGCGGGGAACCTTTTCCCTGGCGAGGGCCATTTTAAATATTAGAAATTTGCTTGAGGGCCGGCTGTAAGGCCGGGTGCCATTTTTGGTTCTGCAAAGGCCCACTCCCGGCCTCCGGAGGTGACGCGTGGACCCGGCGGAGCCTCCAGGGGCTGGTTGGGCGGCCTCCTGGCAATCTCTCCGGGGGCCGGACCGGATGGCCTCAGGGGCCTGATCTGGCCCTGGGGCCGGAGGTTCCCCACCGCTGATCTAAAACCTGGGTTTAAAAACAGACATATAACATACTCACGCCTTTATCCACAGGGACCTTCACATCCATTGAAAGGTAACCAGTCTCTCCATTGATCATTGCTGTTCGCAGCTGCCAAACAAAACTGATTTGTATTAGGGCTCCTGGCAAAGATTGGGACCACCTGCTTTGAGTGGCCTGTAACTGTCAGGAATGATGGCTGGTACCTTTTCTCAGGCACCTATTGAGCTAAATGTGTAGTGGCCAGGCTGAGAGAATTCCATTAATCTCTCATTCATTCAGGGAGGCAATTATACTACAATATTTAATGACTCAGAATAAGCAGATCCACTGGCGTCGCTGCAGGGGGAGCGGAGCTCTAAGTTCCGCCGCGGTCCGACCCTCCGTTACACCGGTGCACGAAGCGGCCCCGCCCCCTCGCCTTCGGAACCCCGCCTTGAATGGTTCTGAAGGCAAGGGGGTGGGCCGCTTTGTGCACCGGTGAAATGGAGGGTCGGACTGCGGCGGAACTTAGAGCTCCGCCCCCCTGCAGCGACGCCGGTGCACAGATCTGTATCTCTTTTAGGGCCAATTCACACTTTATACAATATCTGTGTTTGTCACATGCTACATCAGTGTTTATTGTGCTGAACGTTCAAAGCGTGGCATGCCTTGGAAAGATGGGCTACATTTGATGAAGAACCTCATTAGTTGCAAGTCGCAGGCTCCGTTCAAGGTATTGGTGCTAAAGTCTTAAATGACCTACAGAAGCAGTCCTCAACCTTTTCCCACCCATGTACCCCCTCCCCCAGCCCCCCAAGCACCCCCTGATTCTTCCCAAGCCCCACGTACCCCAAACGTACCCCCTCCCCAAAAGTGCACACACACCCCCGAAACTGGGGAAAAGGTGCTTTTTCCGGCCATGCGGGCCTTCCCAGCCCGCTCGGAAGCCCCACATGGCCGGAATCGTCCCCCGTTGCTGTCCCTTACCTTTTTCCCAGCCATGCGCCACTGCTGATCAGGTCCTCTGGCTCGCGCTGCAAGCTGGAGAACCCGATCGGCAGCGCCGCAACCCGAAATCGTCCCCGGTAGCTCTCCCTTACCTTAGCTTGCAGTCGCCACCATGTTGGATCACCGCCAAGTCTTGTGAGATCCAAGATCTCGGCTCCCAAATCTCACACCGTGATCTTGAATCTCGCGAGACTTGGCGGTGATCCAACATGGAGGTGGCTGCAAGCTAAGGTAAGGACGCCGCATGGCCGGGAGAGCTCTCCCAACCATGCGATGCTGCCGATCAGGTCCTCCGGCCGCGCTGCATGGCCCCCCCCCAAAAAAGAGCTTCTCGCCTGGTACGTGCACCCTTAGGGGGTACGCGGGTGTACGTGAAAAAGCATCTCTCATACCCCCAGCCAGTGGCCCACGTACCCCCAGGGGTACGCGTACCACAGGTTGAGAACCTCTGACCTACAGCACAATCCTATGCGCATATACTCCCATTGTGTTGAATGGAGTTTTCTCTCAGGAAATTGTGCATAGAATTGCAGCCCAAGGCTCAGTTATCTATGGGAGCATCAACTTCCATATGAAGTATATATTTATGTACTTTACTTAGTTAATATATTTCTAACCTGCCTTTCTTCCATGTACATGGATGCCCAAGGTGGCTACATATGGGACTTGTTCAATGCACAATTCATAAGTGACAGTGGTCTAGTTAATCAAGCAGACAAGTCCTTATGCAGTTTAGAGCCCCAGCTTTAAGGTTGGGGTCCATTGGAATATTCTTCTTTCCAAACATTGATCTTTGTTATTGCTGATATTTAATTGTAGATCTCTTCAAACATTTTACATTCTCCGTAGTTACTATTCCCTTGCATTCTGTTGACTTTTTTTATCTCCCCAGACTGGGGTACAGCATTGTGTGCCTTTAATTGCAGGGAGCAAAAGTCTGATGGGAGAGATTATCGATTATTATCTTTGCTTGAAAAGGAGACAGCTGGAGGAAACAGAAACATTTCCTTCCAACATGCGGGCTGGGCTGAATCTAAATAATTATTTTCTCTTAGAACACACAGCAAACCTGAGTAAGACATCATCAGAATGGCTTACCTTCAGGCTCCTCCATTCCTCCAGTTCAAAGCGCCAGCCACGCTGCAGCCGGCAGCGCGGCAGGCACATAGGAAGTGACGTGACTGTGAAGTGACGGTGCGCAGGGAAAAGGAGTCCGTCACTTCACAGTCACGCACGCAGAACGGAACGGAAGTTCTAACAGCGGAACGGAAGACAAACAGCGAGTGTGTAGTGTGTGTGTGTGTGCCCCGGCCCCGCTCCTTCAATGTCCCCTCCCCCGCGTTCAATGTCTCCACCTCGAGTCTGACTCGAGACTCGAGTCCGGTGCCGGCACCGCGCCCCTGCAGCGGTGGGCGCCTGGTTCGGCTGAACCACGCGCTCCACCCTAGTTACACTAGTGGTAGGTGATGCCTATTGTAGACTCTGCATGTCACAAAAGAAGAAACCCACCATGTTAAAAAGCAGAGATGAATGGGAGGTAAAGACAATCACCCATATGGATGATGACATTTTTCATTCATTAATAAAGATGAGCTGCTATCATCAGAAAACAAGTTTTACTGTGACCTGCTAGGAATCCACTTTTACAGATGCAGAGCAGGTTGGGGGAAGGGGAAGTACATACTCCAAAATCCCAGTTTATACACTTACAATTTCATCCCAGTCTTCCCATTCCACCTCAGAAAGGTCAACACTGTTGTAGTTTGGTTTGGGTTTTAGCTTTTTCCCTTCTTTATACTGCAGTACAGAAGAGAGATAGAAGAAACATAATTGAATGGTTTTGCTTCTTAACAAGTCAGAAAGACATATTATATTGTATCTCTGAAATAGGAAAGTTCTACTAGCTGTTTGGGCACGCCCCTAATTCCAAGACCCTTCTAAGCATTTCTTTTTGCACAAGGAATATGCAGTGGTCACTCAGTTATTGTGAGGTATGATGCTGTCTTCCCAACCAACCAAGCCCTCGTGGGGAAACTGCATAAATGGTTTAAAACAGAGGTGGCCAACCTTTCAGCATGAATGCTCCTGGCCCTTTAATGGTTGTATAGGTGAGGGCATTTCAGCAGGTGCAGCTGCTTTAGCAGCACTATCAGCACTTGCAGCTGCCAAGATTCTGTCTTCTACACAACTCTTAAGCAGAGGCTTTAATGGTGGAAAGTTGGCCACCCCTGGTTTAAAATAAATAAATCTGATTACACAAACAAATTAGAAACTCTATAAAGGCACAAAATACACAAGGATCAAAATACACAAGAAAATTTTGATTGCATGAAAAGTATCTGGGTCACTTACCAATGGCCGGAGGTCTGGATGAGACAGAATGTAGCCATTGTTAGTGTTTAGAAAGGCATATCCGTGGACACCCAGCTTTAAATAAAATGTATTAGAATAGTTTGCCTTATTTTCTTTCCATATATTTCTGTACAATAAAAAAATGACAGATTCCATTGTCCTACATGCATTCCACAAAACTGGGCACCTATTAGTTAATACCAAAGACATCATTCATACTTACAGGAATCAGACACCAAGAGGTTTAACTTAGAGCTGCTGCCAATAATTTTTAATAAATTAAATCTGAATAGAACATTACAGTCTTGTCATGTCTGAACCAATTTTTTGAGCCAATTTTTAATGGCCATTTAAGAATCTGGAATGCTTTTGACAAATCAGTGTATGCAAATATGTATTCTTATAACAAAACCGCTTCACATTAGGACATTTTTGTATTACTGTATATGCTCTTTGCACCAAACCCTCAAAACACCGTAACAGGATTGGATCATCTTCCACGGGATTATGGTCACAAAAACAAAACACAGTCTCAAAATGTTAAAAAATGTATAATTTAAAATGACTTCAAAAGTTTCTTTAAAATTCAATGTATGCAATAAAATTACTTTAAAGGTTTCTTTCAAAATACAATAAAAATATTTTAAAACAAACAGCATGACATTTCATTCATGTTCTATGAATATCTTCAGATGCTGACAGCCTGACAGGCAAAGAGATGGTCAAAACACCTCAAAACACCATTTATTCATTATATTTTGGGTTGTATCTCCTCCTTTGGAAAGATCTCAACAACTCCAGAATCTGCAAATCCTCGCTATCCATGGAGGAGTCCAGATCCCCCGTGGATAGTGAGGGCCCACTGTATTGCTTTGATGGAGTAGATCAAGGTCCATCTAGTACAACATCCTGCTTCCAAAAGTGGCTTGCCTGGGAAGTGCATAATGAGGGTGTATGGAGTTCCATTAAGCTAGTGGTTCCCAACCATACCCAGGCCACAGTGCCCTTAGCGCCACAATAACCTTTTCATGGTGGCAAAAGCCCAGCAACCGATACAAGAATTTGGCGGTGACGTGATGACATCATCACGTCACCGTCAAACTCTTCTGGGTTGCCGGGCTCCACGCTGGGTTGCCAATCTCCGCTCCACACTAGGTTGCCAACTTCCATGCTGGGTGGCATCCCCCCTGGTGACGCCGCTGCCTGATGTTACCCCTACAGAAAAAAAAAATCGCAGAAAAATCCTATGGCGCCCCTGTGAGTTTGCAAGTGCTGCGGCACACAGTTTGGGAACCACTGCATTAAGTTATAATGGCGGACATCGATATTCTCCATTAAATTCTCTAATCCATCTAAGCTAGTGGCCACCCTCACATTTTATGGCTATGAATTCCATTAGCTAATAGTGTGTCGTAAGGAAAAGTATGTCCACCCTTATACAGCAGTCTGAAGGGTGGCTTTGGAGCTTTCAAGGAATGAATGTCAACTTTCCTCACCACTGATCATGACAACAATTAGATTGCATTATCTTGGTTCTTACCTTGTATCGTGGAGCCAGTTTGAGGAGTTCTCTCAAAGGAACGTCTGAGCCTACCACACCTAGGAGAATGCCATGAGATCTCTGAAAAACAACAAACCTTTACCAGAATGAAAAATGACAGCATAGTAACCACACTGTCCACCAGTTTAAGCCACTATTATTATTTTTCCACTGTCCAGGCTTGCATAGGGGTTGCTCATTCATGGATGAGTATATAGTTAGGAGTGATACAAGAAGCAAAGGCAGGCTGCAAGCGCTGTGGCGAGAAACCGCTTCAGAAGCGGCGATAGTTAGAAGCCCAGGGGAAGGTTGGGGCTGGTCTGCACCTGCTTCTGCAGCAAAGTGCTGAAGCCTGGGTGGAGTTAGAGAGGAGGAGGGACAAGCCTAGGCATGTCTACTCAGAAGTAAGTCCCATTTGTTTCAATGGGACTTACGCCCAGCGGCCCAGGTAAATGTATAGGATTGAGCCTTTAGGCAAGGAAGGTAGCAGAGTTTTGTCCTACAGTATGTTAAAAAGAATGATCTTGTAAGCTGCCACCTCTTATGCCCTTTACATATCAGTACACATCAAGGACTCCCACAGACTGAAGTCCTGTTGCATGCAGCCTCCTCTGATCTTATATTTACCAAATGAGAGCAAAATCTCTCCTAAGAGGCTAAGAGCACAAAGCTGTGCAGGGGGTGGGGGAGACGCAACGTATTTCAATTTCCTGGCTATTACAGAGATCTATGAAAAGTGATGCTTTAAAATAATATTCCGTATACATCATAAGATATGGATGCCTCAGAAACTTCCCATATTACAAGCCTTCTCCCTCCCTATTTTGGACCTGGGGACCTCTCTTTAAGCGTGAAGAACGCAGTGAAGATACGTACAATCTAGTCTGTGCCCCTTTAAATATCTATAAGTGGTTGTCAGGAAAGAATCCCAACCCACAGCTTGAGTATGTTAATGGGACATACGCAAATTTTACAAAGTTGTGTCTTGATGTGAGGCTGTGTATTTTACACTTGGGTATCCACAAGAGTGTAAAATGTAAATCAGTCCTTGAGAGGCCAGAAAATGAAACATGGGACCTAATGCAATACATACACTATACCACTGAGTCATGGTCTGTCACCAACTTCCTAGAATTTTATACAGCATAAGGACTATTGACCTTTAAAATGCTGTCAAGGATGGGCTTCTTAAGCCAGCAGCATTCAGAAGTAGCAGCAGAATATAAAAACCAGAACATCCATGTAAGAAATGCAGTTGTACCTAGGAGAGCTATTAAAGCTGACCTAGTCTTTATAGGTTTTCAATTTTGCAAACCACAATATTATCCTTCCATCTGCTCTAACTTTAAGAAGAGTCTAGAAGCTGCAAAAGAGCTTCATCCTTACCGTTTCATTCTTCTTGCTGAAGACTGGCATAGCCACAGTTGTCATGAGCAGGAGGCTTTGAGCCTGAGACGCAAAGAGCTAGCAGGCAGAAAAAGATCAGCACATTAGCAAGGGGAACAGTAGTAATTGTATTGGGGGGGGGGGACAACACAGGGGACACACCAACCACTGAAAATAAATAAACAGCAGAAAAGCATATGAAAAAGCATATTTTCTCTAACCAAGAAGATGCTATAAATACAGCTCATTGGGAGGAAGGTAAAGTTGAGATGAGCTTTAGCAATGATGACAGGAAATATTCAAGATAGAGGAATATAAAAAGGAAGCTTTGCAAGTGACCACACCTATGCATGTCCAAGTTAACATGGCATACATAGTCAGAAGGCACAAAGACATAGCCAGAACATGTGATAAACACAGGTGCTAAAAATATATATTCAAAGTTATTCCAAACATATGTACATATATACAAGTAACACTATGGAGGCACATGAAAAATAGGGGGTGGGAGGAGAAGCACAAAGGGCTTTCAAACAATGCACAGTCTTATTTACTGAAAAGGTGGGGGCATCTACAACATTAGGCAACATGTTGTAGACGTAGATTTGTACAACAAATTCAGTTAAACAAGAACGCTGGTCACACAAGGAAACAGTGATGGGGCTGCATAGGAGACAGACAATGTATTTGGATAATAAGAAAGTTTGAATAGATAATGGAGTGCACATCAGATAAGGACCGTGAAAAAAATGGATGAACAGATAGAACTTGCCATAAAAAAACAAAGCCACCACTTAAAACAGATGGAATATGACTGCAGAAGGCCCCATATTTACATCAACATGAACTGGGGGGAGATCTGAAATCATATATAAATGCAAACGTCAAATTTTGTGTTCTAGATTTCAAAATCTGATACTTGGCTGTTGATTTTTGCCATTTTCAGAGCCCAGAAGGTCAGGTAGGAGGGTCAAGATGGGTGGGAGAGCCCTTCTCAGTGCTCCTGAGAGGCTCAGCCAATGGTAGGAGCTTCTCAGAAGCGAAAATATAGCCGAAAACGCCGTGTCAGAGCGGGGTTCCTGCTGACAGGAGATCCGCGTACCACCTTCAGTCAGCTGGAGTACCACTGCTGGTGCGCGTACTACTGACTGAGAACCCCTGAAGTACATTAAACATAGATGTCACAATATCAAATTTATTGGTTTAGAGATATGCATATATAATAAATGCATATATAAAAAGCGATATATTCATATATTCTCAGAATAGAAGCAGCCTATTTGGGCCAGATAAACAGCTCTCCTTTTAGCAGTCAAGAAGTGACTCATCACTTATGTTATGAAGGTGATAGGGAGGCCATTTTAACTAACAATCTGACAAAGCAATGCTGGTGATGTAGATCAACTGGCTGAATACATGCCGTTACTATGATGCGGCATGAATGAAAGCACCAGTGATGTAGACTTGAGTCTACTGACTCGGACTCAAGTCGCATCAATGACTTGACTTGGATTTGACTCGGCGATTGTAAAAGACTCGAAAGACTCGACTCGAGACTTGGGAGCCTTTTACGACAAGTTGAATTTTATTCAGGTTTAAATCCCCATAAAATAGATAGGGACTCACAACTTGCAACCAAAGACTTAGAACTTGGGGGCAAAGACTTGGGACTTGACTCGAGACTTGGACCCAGAGACTTGGGACTTAACTTGAGACTTAGAGACTTGATCCACATCCCTGGAAAGCACCCCCAAAAATGGTTCTCATGCTTCAATGCATGGTACAGTCAATACATTCAATTAACCCACAGAATAGTTAAAAGACTTCCTCTTCATTCTCTCAAGCTGTAAAACTACCATTTAGCATTCATATAAAGTCTCTTCTAAACATTCAAAGCCTGTCTGTAATCTTTCCAAACACCTCAAGATGTGTGCAGCATTATTAGAGATCGAAAGACTGAGAGATGGTGATTCAGTCAGCAGAAATCTGAACTGGGGACTTTTAGCCAGGGCCGGCCCATCTATTAAGCCAACTGAAGCGATTGCCTCAGGCAGCAGTTTGGTGGGGGGCGCCCATCTCTGTCCACCTACTTGCCTCCACTGCTCCTCCTTCTCCTTCCACTCCCTGGATTGGAAAAGGAAGAGGGGAGCAGAGAGGAAGAGGAAATGTGGAGGGGAGGCAAGTGTTGAGCTAGAACGTTGGAGGGTGGGAGGAACAGAGGCTGGCACATCATCGGGTAAGAGGGGGTAACATTGGGCATGCCATTTCAGGCCTCAGGAGGTCTTGTGCCAGCCCTGCTTTCAGCTATTAACTACCATGCTACAATACGATGGAACAATACAGCTTCTCAGATACATCCAGAGCTACCAGTTTCCTTCCCATTCTGCACAACTCTGTCACCACTGTGCTGCTGTCGTCGCCTCACCCTGGATGTATGTTTTATCTACAACTATGTAAACTAGTACAGGACATCGAGACTGACACAAGAGTAATATCTGGTGTTCACAGAATACAGTAATATCTGGTGTTACCTCCTCGGATTGTGGCAGCTAGTGAGAGATGTGGATGACAAATGAATGTACACATTAATGGATGAACGAACAAGACAATGAAACATTCAACCAATGAAGACAAATGCAAGCAAGAAATGTAAGAGAAAAAAGCTGATTGCTAGGGAGCAAAACTACTGGGTGATAGTTTTTAGATTTCAAACAGTCAAGAGCAAAGACTAATAAAACAAACAGTAAGTTGCTTAGCTGATAGCTTCTCTCACTGGTCTCAGAACATAGTAGGTTTGGCAAAACAGACTCAACTAGAGCATGAAAACCTGCGGCCATGAAAACTGGAGTACTCGATTTTGGACTCCACTAGACCCTAATGCCCCAAAACTCTGAAATCTATTCTCAAGATTAGGGAACAACTCTGCACCTTTTACTGAAAAGAAGGCAAAATGAAGATCATCATACTTGCTATCACCATCATCATATTTATATATTACTTTTCAACAAAAACGTACACAAAGTAGTTTACACAGTAAAATGAATAATTTGGTGGTTCCCTGTCCGAAAGGGGCTCACAATCCAAACAAAGACACACAAGAGACACAACAAGCAACTGCTAGAAAAGATGCTATGCTGGGGTGAACAGTTGAACTCCTTCCACTAAACATAAGAGAGCCACCATTTTAAAAAGGACCCTCTGACTAGTTAGCAGGGGCAGTGCACTAATAATACATTGTCATATTCTCTTTTTTTGCTTCATCTGCTAATGGCCACAAAGAACATGGGCACTGATGCTGGGCTCATGCTGAAGAGACATGGCGCACCCTTTATGATCAGGAAACACACTTATGGCCAAACAACACATTCTCATCTCCAATGGGCTCCCGTACTGACATTCTCACTTTAGCAACCAGTAGCTGTGAAAAAAGCCCTGGTCATGTTGACTTCCAGCTGCAAATAAAGGAATTGCTTTTGTATGTGTAGGAAAAGGGGACACCCTGTTGTTAGTGTCCAAACCCCCCCCCCCAGTGGCACCCATGACTGACTCCTTGGGTCAGTTGATCCGTCAGGCTAGCCAGACTCTCAGGTTCCCACGGGTGGCCAGGTAATTTAGCACCAATGAGCTTCTGTCTGAAGACCTCATCATCAATATTACTCCAGGAAGGGTGACAGCTGAATCTCAGTGTACACCAAGGAACTCTGATGGACTGAGAGTGATGTAACCCATTAGTTTTGTTAGCTCCCAGGGAGGAGCCCATTTCATTTGAACAATAAACCCACTGAAAGTTGCATGTGGCCTCTTGTACTGACTGTCATGTCATTCCTACAGCCCCACGATGTCGACCTGCCCCCTTGGGAGGACGAGGGGGAGGAGGGCAGTGACACGTTGTCAGTGAAATTTCTCCAAAGAGACGTTCAGAGTGAATTTGAATGTCCCTTCTCAGGCTAAGTGTTAGTGGAATTTCCGGGTGCAGAATTTCCGAGTGCAGCTTCAGGTGTTTGGATTAGAGTCGGAAAATTTCTCCAACGGATTTGGCACATCCCTAGCAAAAGGCAAAGCTCCGATTGTATGGCCAGTCCTCCTCCCAGGGCAGAAAGCTTGCCATGCCCCTTCCCCCTGAAAAATCCCTCTTAGAGGTTGACTGGCTCTCCTGCCATTTCCCCTGGGTTTCTCCTTCTTTGCCCTGCCTCAGGGTTTCTTCCTCTCTGTCTAACCCTCCCTCAAAGACCTCCACAGCATCCCTCCTGTCATCCTCCTCCTCCTCTCTCCATCTCTTCCTCCCCTTTACAACTTCACCTTCCCTTTGTTCTCATTACAGCATCCTTTAGCTTCTTTCCTCTTGTCTGTCTCCCCCATTCCTCTTCTCACCCCCCCCACCTTCCCATCTGCCTTTAAAAATAAATTGGTGCCAGCCCCCAGCTTGTGGCCATCTCAGGTGATGACTGGCCTGGGAGCCAGCAATCCATCTCACACCGGAGGCAGGCAGCGGTGACATTACTGCTGCCCATCCCCAGAACAATTCGCAGCATGACACATCAGCACAGGGCTCACATGGCACCACCACAAATGGCAGCCAGTCACACAACGCTTCTTTTTTGTCACAGTAGTCCCTGCAACCAAAGAGACAAGCCGCTGCTCAGCTCTGAAAGCAGCTTATCTCTTTTGTACCAGAAACTCCTGTAGCAAAAGCAAAAGGTAAATTGCTAGCTATTTGTGTGGTTCTTTCAAACACATCCCTTATTTGGATCCTAGCCTAAAGTTATTAAGGACAACACTTGACACCCTTAATATAAATCAATGCTCTCTGTGTAACTGATAACAGACTGCATTGCTGTAGTCCCAATGGGTTGGAGGCTCAGTGACCCATTTCCTGAGCTGAAACTAATCTCTTTTCCTGTGGGTAATCCCTTATAAAGTGTCTCTACAGAGTTCACAGAGGACAGAAATACACTTAAGTCATGCTATGTCCATGCAATTTGTTTAGAGTCCTTTGGTCATGGTGGAATCTCAAGGACATTACCCAGTACCAAGGTGAAGAGAAATGGTGTCTTTACAAATGCGTTCAGAAGGTAACACTAGCATTAAACAGTTGCTGCTACTAATTTCCATTCTGTTTGCATATTCCAGAAAAAACCTCGAAGACACTCTTGTCTCTCACCTTATCAGTTGGAAGCTTAGCTCAAAATACTTACTGCACTGTCCATGTAGGCTTCAGTCCATATGATGTCATGATCGTGATTGATAACCATTGGTCGGCTGAGTACATGTAAGTATTCCATTACATTCTCCTGGACATCAGCCAAAGTGGATATCTGTGTATAGTAGCCTTACCCCAAAAAACAACAAAAAGAAAACAGTTAATTTCCTTGAATTAGACTTCTGGATCTGAATTCTGTAAGCTACGGTATATTCCAAAAAGGCACTGGATTCTGGAATGGCTATTCCTCCAAAATATGCTTTCCTATGCATAAACGTGGCAGAAATGTGTGAGCATGTGTATACTGAGACCTAGCACAGCCTGGGGACATTGCAGAAACCCCTAGACAAGCCAACAGATTCTAGTAGACCATGGTGCCAATTCATTTCAGAATACACCAGGCTAGAACCCCCAACTCTCTGTCAGATTTTGGTGGCATTCCTAACATATAATTAATTCCACCCAAATGCTTTCCATCAACTCTTGCTTCTTTTATTAATTCAGGTTGCAGTTTTATATGCACTTCCCTGAGACTAAGCCCTATTGAGTTTAATGATGCTTATTTCTGAATAAACATGCATAGGATTGCACTGTCACAGTCCAATCCTAAGTAACTATCAGGTGGGCGGCCCAGGGTCTCCCGCCGGATGCTATCTCCATTCCGGAGTGGCCTGGAGGTCTACTCGGGGGAAGGGGACATTCCCGATGGGCCTCCTCAAATTTCCGAAGTAGGAGGAGGCTGTGTAATGGCTGGCCGGTTGGGACGGGGACAGGGATATGGCGGACGCCATCCCCGCCCCCTCCCAGGCTGGCTTGGCCAATGGCCCCCCTACCTCGCCACCCGGACCACCCCTGTCGCCACAGGGGTCTCCCTTACCTTCCTCCAGCAGCCACATGGGCGATCTGGCCCCGGAATAAGGGCTGCCGACCTAGAGCCAGTGGCCCTTACTCCCGAGTCATCATGAACGTGCTTTACGGCACATTTGCGACAGCTTCCGTCGCTTCACGCTCACTCTGCCGCCGGAAGTCTCTGGAGGATTGCGCCGTCAGTCTCCCAGTGGTATCCTCTCCAACACTTCCCATTATTTATGGTACTAGTTCAGCACAAGCTAATCAGTAAGCCTATCTAGAAATCCATTTAGTTTCTTGCAGCTTGCAGACTACACAGGCCACAGACCAAGACTGGATGGTTGCAGTCTGGTTTTGATAAATTGTAATGCAATTTACAGTTTACACAAAGTCTCAGTTATGAGGGGAAGCAAACTGGTAATCACTCAAGTTATAATGAAGATTAGCAGTATTTCTTTATCTTGTAGAATACAACTAATTACAATAAACTAAACTAAACACATAAATGACCTAGTCTGCAACCACTGTTTATGTGGCAACAAAAGTGTTTACTCTCATTCTTCGTCAATCACTTTGGTCACCTATATTCGTTTCAAGGCTCAATCTGAACTGCAGGTAATGGCCTGGGAGCAGGCTACCCCAAGGACCTCTTTTACCCATACAAACCTGCCCAAAATTTATGCCGGGGGTCCTGCACTTGGGCCTATCTTTGTTGAAGATACAGCTGGCTGGTACTAGGGACAGTGGCTTCTTTGTGGTGATGCCCCAGCTGTGGATTATGCTTAAGGGAGATCTGGAAAGTTCCCTGTTTCATATGTGTTTTAAATACTTTCTATTCAGGGATACATTCAATAATTAATCTGTTTCATGCTGTTCTAATTGCTCTGGTATTACAAATACCTTCCAGGCCCCACTGTGGATACTTGAAACCGAGGATAAGGGCAAAAGTTTTAGCGTCAGAAGCTTCATTTCTTCTTCAAAAGGAATGGATAAGCAGCCTCATAATGCTGCTTCCTTGCAGGCCCCTCCAGCGAGACTAGGTGCTAGAGAGTCTCTGCAACCTTACAAAGCCTCTCTAAGACCTACACTAGCTAGAGGGGCCTGCAAGGAAGCAGCATGATGAGGCTGCTCATCCGTTCCTTTTGAAGAAGAAACAAAGCTTCCGACGCTAAAAGTGCCTGGGCCCCCCCCCCACATCCGCAGATAACTGAATCAGTGGATAGCGGATCAGTGGATATGGGGGCCCCCTTGTAGTCTCAGACTTTCATGACCCATGTATTCCAAAGTAAAAGTTCCCGAGTTTTCTGCCATGGCATAAAAATGAATTAAAAGAAAGATGTTAATAATCCCAACGTTTAATTTGCAAATAAAAAGGTTTGCCAAAGATTTGCAGACGAAATGTTGGGATTAACATCTTTTTAAAAATTTATTTTTATGCTATGGCAGAAAACCCGGGAACTTTTATTTGGGAGTGCTCCGATATTGTTTTAATGCCATTTATTATCTTACTGTTCGCTGAACTGTTTTTAATATTAATATTTTATTTTTATTATACGTCGCTTTGAGTGTACTTGCAGAAAAACAGGATAAAATGAATGAATACGTAAACTGCTTAGTAGCCATGATGTCCCCTGTCATCAGTTGGATAGCAATCAGTACAGGTCATAAAAGGATCCTTTCAATCTATTCGTTCTGTGTTGCCTGTGTTCACTCTTTCTCCTCCTTCTTAAGTCTTGTCTATCAATTCTTTTTTTCTTTTTCTTCTTCAAGTCTCACCTCAGTTTCTTAACTTTTTTCTCCCCATGCTCTTTCTCAACATTCCAATCTCTTCCCTTCCCTTGCCCTGCACCCCATAATGTCACAGGAGCAGGCATTACAAAATAACATCCAGAAAGGTAAAGGTATCCCCTGACAATTAAGTCCAGTCGTGTCCGACTCTAGGGTGTGGTGCTCATCTCCATTTCAAAGCCGAAGAGCCAGCGTTGTCCGAAGACGCCTCCGTGGTCATGTGGCCGGCATGACTCTCCTTGCCACAGCGCATAGCATGCGGCTGGAACACGGAGCGCTGTTTACCTTCCCGCAAGCGGTACCTATTTATCTACTCGCATTGACATGCTTTGGAACTGCTAGGTTGGCAGGAGCTGGCCAAGCAATGAGAGCTCACCCCGTCACGGGAATCGAACTGCCAACCTTTCGATCGACAGCTCATGGTTCAGCGGTTTAACCTGCTACTAAAAGATTGTTCTTTACCTTTGTTGTTACATGCTATCCATTTCACGTTCTGGGCAAAACTGACTTCCCTTCCAATAAGATATGTAAAAACCCGGACCTGTAAAATAAGCAAGCAGACACTGGAATAAAATGTACATAATGAGAGCCCTACAGGATCAGGCCAAAGCTCATCCAGTTTAGCATCCTGTTTCCCATGGCGGTCCATCCGTTGCCTCTGAGTATCCCACAAGCAAAGGATGATGTAAACAACTGCCATCTCTGATAAAGTTAATTAGTAACATCACAGATGACATTCTCCCCAATACACACACTACTCTGAAATTTTAAAATTATTTGTTTTTCCTGTTCTTACTACCTTAGTGTGAACTGAATAGTGTTTTGCAACATTGCAGGATTTGCTTGTTGCAAGTGAGTCAGGTACCTGTTCACTGCACAGAGGAACCAGCTGCCATAGGCACAAGAAAGGACGTAGTCACCGTGAGTAAATGGGTCATGTGCATCATCAACTTTGTAATAGGGGCAATTCAGCATGGTTGCCACAGAAAAAAATCCATTCCACATGATGGGACTCCAGTCAGCCACAGGAGTGTTTGAAAGAGTTTAACGAACCAGCTGGCTGGGTTTTATAGTAAGTACTGGTGCTATCTCTGCTGGACCCTATGGAAAGGTGGTGCCAGGTCTTTACCATGCAATCCAGTTACTTCTGTGAGAAGCCTATTCAAAGACTCTGCCACACTGAAGCTAATTTTGGCAGCAATAATGCTGCTGTGTGAAACTGCAGAGACAGTCCTTAGTCTATAATCTTCTTGGCAAGTTAATTTCAATCTGCAACACTGGCTGGTGCTGGGCTGTGATGTTTGATTTGTAAATATCCAATATACAGTCACATATTCAATGCATTTCTTTTTGGTTTAAACTTAGAATAATTAGGGAAATGTTGGTTTGTATTGTCTTTTGATGTAGCAGAGGAAAAATTATAGAAGTGAACAAAAGAAATCTAGGATAGAATACAGCTTTTCAGTGTCTCTTTCAACCCACGCCTCCAAATTATCTTTGTTCCATACTATATTTTCCCAAAAGACCTTTAAGACTGAAGGATAAGGAAATGCAAAGGAAAGAACCAAGTTCCGTGCTGCAAAGCCTTCTAAGATTACTGCCACCCTGACCTGGGATTGAATTCCATCCCAATCCCAGGTATGGCTACTGGATTCTGAGCACAGGCAAAATCCAGCCAACTAGTCATCTCAAAGGGGAACCTAGATCATATCTCCATACTACTCAACATCCTGTCCCTGGTTTAGTAGTTCCTGATTCATACCACAGCAATCACTCCGCTTTATTCCCCTTCCTTCATTCATCATTTGGAAACAAACCTTACGATCAGGCCAGTTGTATTTTTCAAACACATATTCATAGTCTTCCATGGCTCCGTCAGTGATCAGCATGATCGCTTGGTTACAAAGGCCTCCTTGACCAGCATTTCTGAACTATAAACAGAATGGAACCACAGTGATAGAACTATATAGAGAGCTATACGATTATGTAACCTGTGCAAATAAGGGTGCAATGAGTTTAGTGGATGGTCACAGTTAAAGGGTTATTAAATAAGCCTGCTAATCTATGGACTGATCTAAAAACCCTTAATTAAGGCCTAGGGGAAAAAAAACTCCTCCCATCTATCTCAGTGAGAGTCCTGCTCAGAAACAGGACTTGGTAACACTCTCATGATTCTGGAGCTTTGCTCAACTTCTAACTTCTAAAATCAAGGGTGGTGGGACTCAAACTTTCCTAAAAAAAAAAAAATGGGACTTTGCCCTGAAAACCCTTTCCCAGATATGTGGTCTTGATGTGATTACTGTACTTCTTCCCATGAGATGAAGACACGATATACCTGACCACTAAACGTCTTTCCAACAAGTTAGGAACAAGGACAATAATGTTGCTGGGCTTCTTCTATGAGTAGCAAAGGGAAATATCTGAAACTCTGGAATGTACAAATATGAGGGAGACAAATGCTTCTCCCACCCCCAACCATTAGAACATTGCTGTTCTTAAATAGGTTTGCACCAACTTTCACATTGAGGAGGCGGAAATTTTACTGATAATCTGAAATTATTGCTATTATCTAACTGGAAATACTGATACTCCAGGGAAACATATAACATAACAACAAAGATAAAGAAGATGATGCTGACTTTTCTCTACCCCAAATTTGAGAAAACTGCTGCGTTCTGGTGAATTTTAAGCACAACAGTACCACATTATCAAATCTTCATTTCTTTTGTCCTCCTTGCTTCCCAGTCGTGCAATTGGGCAGGCGGGTGCTAATGAAACCTAGTGCCTTTGGTTTGTCCATTCCTAGCAAAGTATCAGTCACTAGGGCTATACATCTGACAGGGCAGAAACCCTAAACGTTATCAGTGTGAGTGGGCTGGGCTCAGGAAATACATTCCATTTACTGCCCAATCCTATCCGGGCTTTGTGCTGATGGAGCTCGCATTCTGTCAGTGCAAGGCCCAGGCTGCTGGCGCAGCAGCCACTGCAATGGCACACTAGCCAGACTAGTTGCTAGTGCAATTGACTGGTGATTGCAGGCACGCGCCAACAATTTTGGAGCAGGTAAGTTGGTGGAGGGGGTGTTCCAGGGGAGGATTGGGGCAGAAATTAAGACTGGGTGGAAGGGTGTCAAGCCCAAACTAGGGGGATAGGGTGCCACTGCCGCTGATATCCTATGCCCCCAACCCAAGCTCAACATGCCCCCTTGGACCCACACAGACTTATGCCTGCCAAAGATTTGGCACAAATTCAAGTAGGCCTATTGGGGACAAGGCAGCAGTGGAGTAGGTAAGTAAATGTTTTTTCCTTACCTCTTCATTGCTGCCTGGTCCCTGGCCAGCCCATAGCAGCAGCGTCACTGCAGGGGGGGGGGCGGAGCTCCAAGTTCCTTCGGGTTCTGACCCTCCGTTACACGACGGGAGAAAGCGGCCCCGCCTCCTCGCCTTTGGAGCCATTCCGGCCGACGAAAGCACTTGCTTTCGTCGGCCAGAATGGCTCCAAAGGCGAGGGGGCGGGGCCGCTTTCCCCCGTTGTGTAACGGAGGGTCAGAACCCGACGGAACATGGAGCTCCGCCCCCCCCTGCAGTGACGCTGCTGGCCCATAGCATGCAGTGGAGGCTGTGTCAACACAGCTGCATGCTCTGGGCCATTCTAGGATAGGATTGGGCTGTTGATTATGGTATATTAGGCCTTCACATTAAAAAACTCTCATTCTCCCTCTCAGTCCTTCACTCTACCCTTTTCACTTCTCTTATCAGTTGGAAAGTAGACAGTCAATCATCTGGTACTCTTAAACCACTGAAGAATTGACACAATGCTAAAATATGAAGGAGAACATGATTAAATGCAACACCTAACTCAATGAGCCAATATCCTGATCTTTCAGAATCACCTATTCCCATAGAAGCTTAGTTACATGGTTTGCGTTTTCACCCCAAAAGCCACATCCATAACCCATCTTTCTTTGGTAACACTCCCCCTCACTGCTAACTTGAGTCAAACACTTAATAAAGTGCGTGCGTGCGCGCGCGCACACACACACCAGGGTTCTTAAAATAACGGTCCAAACATGTCACCATCATTCTCTGTATTACAATTTCAGCCAACTTGCCCATCAGCAGCTTTTGGCGCTGTCACAAAGGGTTCATGTCACTGCGATCGAGAGCATTTTCTTCTCCTCCAGTGCTTTGTCATAGTTGCAACAATGCTGCTGGGCACAGAAGGAAGCAAACATGCACTAAAAAAAGGAATACCCTAGTAGCACAAAATGTCTTACCTCTCTCAGGATCCTGAAGGATTCTGTCAAAGCTTTGCTCACTGTCCCTACTCCTTTTGCTTGTAACTCATCCACCAGCTGTTTGAAATGCTAAGCAGTGAAGAAAGATAATTCCACATTGATGAGTGGAAGCATACAGTAAAGATGCAGAATAATTCATAGTTAGAAACAACAAACATTGGAAACACTGTCCAAACATCTATGTACAGCAGGTACCAGACTTACGTAAGGGTTCCGTTCCAGGAAACCTTCATAAGTCAACTTTGCCTAAGTCAGAATTTCATATCGTAAGCACAGCCAACATCGGCAACATACGGGGGGGGGGGGGGAGCAAACAGACTTCCACTGCCTTCCTCCAGTCCACCATGTACAGAGCTGGCCTCCAATACCTCCTCCTTGTTCCATGCAGGCTCTTTAAATGAAGTAGGAAATGTAGAGTGCACTGGGATCACTCCCAGCATGCTCCACACTTCCTCCTTCATTTAAAGAGCCCTCATGGAGGAAGGAGCGAGCTTGCGGTGCTCCGATCCTCTGAGCACAATGATCCAGCCCTTTGTCTTCCTGGTGAAGGAGGGACATGGAAGAGGTAGAGGCCTGTGCCAAGCCAACATCACTTGGCTGTAAAATAGTTCAGTGTGCTGTGATGGCCGAGTGACTTTACGGCCAAGTGTATGGCTGACTTACATAAAGTCGAGGCTTATGTAAGTTAGGGGCCTGCTGTACATTAACATGAAGCTCCAGCATGAATGCATTTCCTAGTGGTTTCAATGTTAGCTGCCGCTTCACATCAGGGGATGCATGAATGAAGTTTTCCCTGACAATGAAGGCAGTAAGAATCCTTTGCTCTCATGAGAGCTGTGTGCAGAACCAGCCGATTCATGATGCGAACAATGTGGCTTGCATCAAGAGGTGGGTAGTGGGGGGGGGGGGAGTAGCAGAATTGGGGTTTCCCTTCACTCTGCCGCCACCCTGCAGCCCACCATGGACTGTATCCTACCATGAGCTGTATCAATCCACTTCAGCTACCCACTTGCCTTGCTCCTTCCTGGCACAGTCCTTTTAAAATTAAAGGGTCTGCACAAGGAGGGAGCAAGGAGGTGACTGGGTATGGAATTGGATTGCTGCCCACACCCAAAAAACTGTGGTCCTCTGATGCAACTCTACTAAGCACAGGGCTTCTCTGTAAACCACTTTGTGAACTTTTTTTTTGTTGAAAAGCAGTATATAAATATTCTTTGTAATAGTAACAACAACAGTAACAACAACAACAACAATAGTAACACGTACCAGGGGAAGACCATTATTCTAGGAAGCCCCCTTGACAGGTTCCTGTGCTCCTTGATGTTTTACACATCCTTATTATTTGTAAAAGCACCATTAGAAATCCGAGTGGCGGAAGGACAGTCAGCACATTCATATATTGCAGGGGTTCTCAGAAACCCACCACTTTCCCCGGATGCTGGCAATTTCCCCTTAGGGAAGGTGGCCAGTGTGGACATTGGAGGCGGCGCTCCAGGATCGCGCCCACCTCCAACTCAGAACTGCTCTTTTATTATTATTATTATTATTATTATTATTATTAAACAGTATTTATATACTGCTTTTCAACAAAAGTTCACAAAGCGGT
Source organism: Plestiodon gilberti rubricaudatus (assembly GCA_026170595.1). NCBI lineage: Eukaryota > Metazoa > Chordata > Lepidosauria > Squamata > Scincidae > Plestiodon > Plestiodon gilberti. The sequence continues at coordinate 118,597,285 of JANXHW010000005.1, forward strand.
TTACAGACAAAATCAAATGATTAAATGACTCCCTGTCCCAAAAGGGCTCACAATCTAAAACTTAACACACATCAGCCTTTCTCAAAGTCCTACAGGGGAGTTTACTCCCCTGTAAGTCTTTGTGAGGGCGGGGCAATGTTGGAGGCAGCGCTCCAGGATCGCGCCCAACCCCGACAGAAAAACGCTTTTCTTACACATACCTGGTTGTCCTGCCAGCTCCCTGAAGGGTCCAAGGGGCCTGATGCCGTCTCTGCAGGCCTCCCTAAGGCTCTAAATGTTGCCGATCGCGTTCCAAAGCCTTCTTCGTTTTTGCTGAAAACCGGAAGTGGGCTTTGCGATGCGATCGGTGCCATTTAGAGCCTTGGGGAGGCCAGCAGAGACGGCAGCAGGCCCCTTGGACCCTTCAGGGAGCTGGCAGGACAACCAGGTATGTGTAAAAAAAGCGTTTTTCTGTCGGGGTTGGGCGCGATCCTGGAGCGCTGCCTCCAACATTGCCCCGCCCCCACAAAGACTTACAGGGGAGTAAACTCCCCTGTAGGACTTTGAGAAAGGCTGATATATTGCAATTGTGTTAAATCCATATGCGTCTAGGTCTTTGATAAGCTAGGACACAATAAGAACATGTAGGAAGATGTCCATTCAAGTCCAATACTCACCTCTCTGTTATCTCTGTCTGCTTGGACCAGGATCCCCTTAAAACAGGGCTCAATGTAATGAACGTAATCATTGTACTGTAAAGACAAAGGGCAAAAATGTGCCAGGCATAAAAGGGAACCCTTTCAAAGAGCTACAAGAGCATTAGTAGATATTGGCATGAATAAAGTACAGCCCCTACAGCTGCACAATGCCATTATGGCTGTTAGTGCAGAGTGCAGAGTTTAAAACAAGATTCTCCAAAATACCCTTCCGTGCCTTTTTGAAAGTAAAACTATGTACCGTACACACACGTACACGTACACGTACACGTACACGTACACACACACACACACACACACACACACACACACAGTTTTTAAAATCAGTAAAATTCCAGCACTATTCAGGGGCACCAAACTCCAAGAGGTGAATAGCTCTGGCTGCCCAAGTTACCTCCCCTTCCCCAAGTACAGTATGTCCTTAACCTGAACACCATCTTGAAACAGGAATGTCCCAGGGCTGAATGAGGCAGGCTGAAAAGGTTTTGAGAGAATGTTCTCCTCCTCAGGCTGCCTCCTTTTTAGCTGGCATACTAAGGGCTGTCCAGTCATTCAGAACATCCATGTGACAAAATACATAGGCTTACCATGGAGCTTATTGTGACCACAGTGTAATCATATTAACATCTAATATTATTGTTTTAACAATTTATTTACAGTATTTATAATCTGCTTTTTAGCCAAGTTGGCTTTCTAAAAATAGCTTACAATTAGAATCCATAGGATGGTGCAGTGGTTTGGGAGTCGGACTTAGACCTGGAAGATCCAGGTTCAAATCCCTGCTCAGCCACAAAGCTTCCTGGGTGACCTTGGGCCAGTCACTATCTCTCAGCCCCACCTACCTCACAGGGTTGTTGTGAGGACAAAAAGGAGGGGAGGAAATATGTACACCACTCTGAGCTCCTTGGAGGAAGGGCGGTATAAAAATGAGAAAAATAAAATAAAAATAAATAGGAACAAACGTGCAATGCAATTAAAAAATATGTTGGTGTGTAGGGTAAAGTCTCTTTTTGACCTAGCAGACAGTGATTGCACCCCTAAGCTGATATGGTGCACAAGGACTGCTGAGAAAGAACATAGCCAGCCATATGAAATGTACTGTTGTCCTTTGGGTTTTTGTCGTATAAAGTAACTCAGAACAACAAAGAAAAATATGGACAGACACTGCCCATAACAAGGTTACTAGTATTATGGACAGGCTCTCAAAACTGAGAGCGAGTCAGTCGTCCTGGCTGGACACAGGGATCATTTGTTGTAGACAGCTTTGTCTCAAAGCAAGCTACTTATGGTGCAAATGAGGATGTTTCTGCAAAGTGGCTTACATGAGAAGAGGGACTTTGTAACCTTATTTATGCATCTCCTGAATACGAGAAAAAAAAATCAGGGAAAGCAAAGGATTGCATCAGCCCTAGGCATCAACTAGAACATTACTACCCAAAAGAGTACAAAGTCAGCCAAGCAGCTGGTTTTTAAAACCTACCTATTACCTCAAGGCAGGCTGGTGGGAATTCTAACATGGTCCTTTGCAGTTTCCTCCCCACAGAGAGCAGCACAGTAAGTAGAGCATGACACACTGTTTTCCATGTGCATGCATATTACGGTGCATTTTGCTAGAGCATCTGATGAAGTGGCTGTGTTAACTCCCCCACAAAGCTGGCAAGGCAAGATAATGGTTGCAGCCTTTGACACACTAGGTGTCCTGATTGCTCTGCAGGATTGAAATCAGGGCCAGTAGGGTATTGATCAGAGAGTGCTGCTTTTACTGTAGCAACTAGAATGAGGGACTTTTCACCATTGTCCGGATGGATGTGCTTCTGCTGCTCAGAACAGCAGAAGACAAAGGAATGAATGAAGGCCTAATGCTGTAAGGGGGAAAGGAAGGATCAGGCAAATGCTCCCAATGACAGCAGGGCTATGGGCAAGGGAGTGAACAAGGGGTCCAGAAGGCAAAGGTGAACAGAAGAGGAGGCCAGTGATTTAGTGTCCACTTTTCAGGATGTGAGAGGCCAGGATCTGTTCAGTGGCACACAACATGGGGGAGCAGATGGTCAATATGCTAGATCTTTAGACAGCACTGTGTGGTGGCTTTTTTTTATATCCCTATCTTTCCTGTCCCAGACTCCAGACCCCAGAGTGATTGAGTCCTCAGTTGGCATTTTGCAAGGATTTTTTAAAGGAGGGATATGTGGGCATTCATTTATCTTTTAATCTCATGAAAACAGCTCTCAGGTGTAAATACTCTGAACAAGGGTGTTCAGAGTTAATCTGACAGCAAGGACTATTTATAACAGCTGCCACCGGTTCCTGGTACACCAGAAATGCCTTGCAGCAATTTCTGACTAATTACTAGCCAGACTAGTCAGAAAAGACTAATTTCTTTCTTGGAACACCTAAAATTATAAGCTATGGGAATAATGTTGATTATGGACCTGAGACCACCAGTCTAGTTTCTGCCTGTCTCCTGCATTTCCCCTGGGCTTATATGGGCCCTTTGCAAGACAACTTAAAGCCAGGCAATCAAGAGAGTCTCTGCCACAAAGCACAAATGCACACTTAAATGACATGTAAGTAATTACTTAAATTACATGTCTGGATATTGATGAGGCACTTCTTAAGCAGAGAAAAAGCATTATATCTTCTAGCAGATGGGATGAATTGAATTGCCCACACTTTCCCCATACGGGAAAAGTGTGTTCCATTCTGTCCCATATGGGACAGAAATTGCCCCATATGACCACACAGAGTGGTCGCATGGGGCAATTTCTCCAGTCACTTGTAGCCAATAATAGTTGGAGGCTTGGATGGGGCAGAGGCTGTCAAGTCACAGCAGTTGTCCAGGGCCACGGAAAGTCTAGTGCCGCTGACTGTGAGGGAAGAAGGTGTTTACAAGGAGGGAGGGTGTCACACTCACGGCAATGACATTGACGAAGTCATTTTCTCCCAGCGTGTCCAAAATGGTGACGATAGTGTGTTTGGCGATGGTCAAGAGCAGTCCCTTCATGCTCCCACTGATGTCCACCACAATTACGATATCTTTGGGTGATGTCGCTGCCTGGATGTACCTTTATCGAAACAGGAAAGGGAAGCAGTTCATATCAAATGAATATGCAAGTGAGCTGGAGGATGATTCTGGCCATATCACAGAACACCTGAGCTAGCCTGAAGAAGTGATGAGTGCTTAATCTAAAAGAATGATCAGGAGAGGGCATTTATTCCTTTCCCATTTGACATGACAACTTAAGGGACGCATCTATCAAACGTAACTGAAGAAGCAAGAATTAACCTGATGGGTGTATGGGAAGAGGGCAACATTAGCTACATAACATGTGATGCTCAAGAATAGCAAATGAAGATTATTAAGTGCATTCTTTGTTCAACTCATATTAAAGGGGAGAGAGAGAGAGAGAGAGAGAGGCAGAGGCAGGCCAATGAGTAAGACAAAGTCTATAGAACACCACAGGACAAAGGCAAAGCAGAACCGGCTCAAAAGATATAGAACAAAACATGAAAGCAAGAAAACTTTCCAAAACCTCTCACCAGCCTCGATTTCTGCAGTCAAAGGAGAGGACTCCGTTTTCATCTGGTGTCCATTTTATCCCTGAAGAGACAACAAAAAGGTTCTGATGGATTTGGTACATGCAAGAATACAAGCCTTATCATGTAAGTATCAGAATTTGGGCTTGGACTCCTGGCTAGGACCTTCCCCAGCGCTACCATCTCATTTTAATTGCTTTTTCACCATACCCTTTTTGAGATGGAGCTACTATTGAGGATTGTGCATGACAGACAGGGACTTTTCCAAGGTGGCACAAAAATAGTGGAATGCCCTCCCTGGGGAGATCTGCCAGCTCCTTCTCTTTTTGCACTCAGGCTGGCTCTTTCAGAAGGTTTTTATGTTAGGTGCTGCTGCAGTTGGGCAGCCCAATTTTGCGCAAGTTGCACCGGCCGGCCTAAGTGGCTGGCTGCTGCATCCTGTGCAGGATGCAGCTCGCTCCAGCAGGGCCGGGGCTCACCTCGGGGAAAAGGAACATTCGTCCCCTTCCCCCCCACCCCCCGGTGTAAGCCCCAGCGACCCCAATGGGCCTCCTTTGATACACAACCAGGGAGGCTGTGTAAGGCCGGCCAGGCCCGGGAAGGCGGTTAGGATATCGACGCAGCCCTGCACCATTATCCCCGCCCCCTCCCAGGCCTGGCCGACCAATGGCTCCCTCCCCCGCAACCCTGGCCCTCCCTCCCCACGCCTCCCACTGCCCAGCGCAGCATCTACCTGTGGTGTTGGGCAGCTGAGTGAGCGGTGCCAGCCCCCGCCGCTTACTCACTCGGTGCCACAAAAAGTGCTTTACGGCACTTTTGCGACACCGTAGGCCAGCCTATATTTAGGCAGGATCAGGCCATGAATTTCCATTCCCCATCACGTGAATTAACTGGTTTATCCTGATGCTGCTGGGGTTTTTAATTTGTATATTTTGCAGATGTTTTAAATGTGATGTTATTTGATGTTCTTGATTTGTTTTCAATGCATTGTTAGCTGTTTTTGTACAGAAAAAAATTCTCCAGAGAAGAATTTCCATCAAGGAAGCAACATGTGGAAAAGGGTAAACCCCCACTCCCTCACCTGGCACCATACCCCAATACAATTCAGGGAGGATGGATGCTTTGGGGCAAAGAAAAATATATTGGGAGATCCAATCACTAATCATCCATGTCACATCAAGTTTGGCCTTCTAGAGAAAAAAAAGAGGTATTAAAGAGCCATCAGCAGGCTTCTCATTCAACATGTACTTTCCATGCTTGATCTGCAGAAAATGGGCACAATCAAAGTCAAAGAGAAAGTACTTCTAAGGCCTCAATCTGATCCTGCCGCTGTATCACCAAAATGCGTGTTCTGGCAACACAGCGTGCTTTACGGCCATCGCAAAACACAATGTGCCATAGATCACAGCCTGACTGCTGCCACAAATGGTGAGTGGTGGCAGCCAGGCAACAGCGGGCACTGTGGGAGGCCCAGAGGCGGAACTACGGTGGAGCGCGTGGAGCAGGAGCTCCAGGCGCTCCACCGCGGGCGGGGAACTCACCGAGTGTTGCCGAGAAGCATTGTGGCTGGACCCTCCCGCCCTCCCTGAGTCCGTTTGGCTCTGAAATGAGAGCAAACCGGGTGGGGGGGCGGGTCTACGTGATGCGAGGGCACGTCGAGACACTGGCCCCGCCCCCTCGCGCCTGGGCACCCTCCTGGCGCCTTACGCCTCTGGCAGGAGCCCCAGCACTGGTAAGTCGGAGCAGGGGACGAGTGAAACAGGGAGGGGGCGAACAGGGTGGGGACCGGACTGGGGAAGGGTGTGTCGAGGGCAAGAAGAGGGCGGATATTGGTGGCAGCAGCTCCACCCATATCCCCCTACCTGGGTCCACTCGGAATTGTGCCAACAATATAGATGGCACAGATCCAAGTAAACCCATTGGGGCAGCGGAGGCTTGCCCCAGGGCAAGGGAACAAATGTTCCTTTACCTTGAGGAGGCCTCAGGGACTTGCAACTCCCCTGCTGGATGCAGTGTGCATCCCGTTGGCATGGCTACATCAGTGCCAGGAAGTTATGTTGGATTGGGCTGCAAGTACTTTTGATGTCAGCAAGATATATTTAAAGCATGCATTTAACTATCCCATTGAAACCAATGGAACTTTCAGTTCTATCTTGTGCATGTTTACTCAGAAGTAAGTCCCACAGAGTTCAGTGAGACCCATTGCCAACTGCATAGGAAGGGTGCTTATCATTGGCTAGATTGTACTTTATGTGTGTGTTTGTTGCAGCACGTCAAAATGAATTCTTGTATAGTGTACAGTACTGTTCTCCTTTCTTGACATAATTAAAACTCAAGGCCAGGTAGGCATAAGATCTTTTACCTGGGTAAAGCCTGAAGAATCCTGTAGAGCTGCCAAAGTATTGCCAAGTGAGAGTTGGATCTCTTTCAAAATTGTCCACAAAAATAGGATTCAAGGCTTCAGACATATAAACCCCATTTAAAATATCTGGGTCTGTTACCAAAAAAAAGGGAGCAAAAGAACTAGATAAGATAAGAAAGATATTTTTTTAAAGAACAGAGTAGTAATAACAAGCTGTGGAAGGTTCAGGAGCATCAACAAGTACCACCCACAATGGCTAGCCAGTACCAAACATCCTTCTGCAATTTCTAGGGATAGAAACAAAAAAGTAGGAAGTTACCTTAGAACAAGTCAAATCACTGGTCTATCTAGCCTCATATTCCCCAAGCACTCAGACACGGCTCTTTCCAGCCCTTCTACCCGAGATCCTGTAACGGGAGATGCTCAGGAATGAATCTGGGTTCTAAGGACCAAACTATACAGTGGGCCCACTCCATCCATGGATTCAACCAACTGTGTAGCGAAAAATTTCAAAAAAAAAATTCCAGAAAGTTCTTCCTCCTTCCCTTTCCCCAGTCCACCAATGCTGCCATTTGAAGTGCACCGTGTGTGACTGCAGGCTCTGGCTCACCTCGATCACTGCGCACAGCGGCACCATGTAGTCCAGCAGCATTTTACTAGCCAGCGACTTCTCCATGATGAAGGCCATGCCAAGGTGAAACAGGAGAAACCCGCTGTGCTTCCCTCTCTGCCTCTCGCAGCGCCTCACCCAGCGCTTCTTCCAACCCGGAGATACTTCAGTGGCTATCAACATGGGAGCAGCCAACCAGCCCGTCACACAGGCAGGCCACCTCTGGGTCTTAAAGCCCAGAATCTGCAAATACTATGCCATTTTATACAGACTTGAGCATCTGCTTTTTTGGTATCTGTGCAGAGTCCCAGAACCAGACCCCCGCAGATATGACGAGCCCACTGTATTACACTGGGTGATCTGGAATTAATGTCTGTATTGTTAATAAAATAATAATTTACTAAGTGTAAGTGTGTGCATGCGGGCGTGAATGCTAATTTAATGCACAACACCAGAACCAGGGGACATGCATTAAAATTGAATGGAGGGAGAGTTAGAACAGACAAAAGAAAATATTTCTTCACCCAGCATGTAATTAGTCTGTTGGAACTCCTTGCCACATGATGCGGTGATGGCACCTAGCCTAGATGCCTTTAAAAGGAGATTGGATAGATTCATGGAGGAAAAGTCCATCAAAAGTTACAAGCTATAAGCAACCTCCTGGTTTTAGTACAGTAGGTTTTCTCTGTATGCCAGGTGTAAGGGAGTGGCAACAGGATACAGGTATCTTGTGGTCTGTGTACTCCCTGAGGCATCTGGTGGGGCCACTGTGAGATACAGGAAGCTAGACTAGATGGGCTTTCGGCCTGATCTGGAAGGGCTCTTCTTGTGTTCTTATGATTGGGGAAGCAGCACTGCATTGCTGGGAAGGCCTGCACTGGCATTATTGGGAGGGCTGAGCTGGCATGGCATTGCCTGGTTGGGTGTAGAATATGATGGATGTCACACTAGAACCCGTGTGACGTTGGTACAGTGTCTGAATAGGATTGGGCTGTTAGATCAGGAAAATGGCATTGAATAAAGGGTTAAACAACCCTCACCTCTTGCATCACTTCCTTGATCAAATCAAATTAGCAGACATGCACAAATCCATGCACTTATTTTAAAACATGCACACACACAACATTGAGAGATCAGTCACAAAACCGCCAAGATAACATGTGCCCATATACATTCAAAGCACGCACTCTTCCATGGAACGTTCATTTCAAAAAGTGTAGCTGCAAAACTGGAATCTGGGCCAGAAACTCATGAGCTCACAGAACAGGCAAGCCTATGGTCATATCTCACTTTTCTTTCTCTGCTCCGAGGGTTGCCAACTGTGTTTTGTTACTTCAGCTGCAGCTTTGTTGCAGCCCTAACAATAGAATAAAGGCCGGAGTGCTGTACCTTTGTTGTAGACATTTGTTGGAAGCTGTATATCACTGAATGTCGTGTTCACCAGCAGGTTATTGAAGTGCTCATTTGGTTCCAGAACGAATTCATTACCAAGTTCTACATAATTATCTTGCTCATCTTTTTCATTAATGAGAACAGCATTGTAATAATCAAACTGTTGATAAAGAGAAATTAAAGAGACAGTGTGTAAGATTTCAGCATTTTAGCTTCACTCTGGTCCTTAAATATAGTATTTTATTTTGGCTTGGGAAGGTCAGACAATTCCCAGATTCAGTTTAAACCAAGAACATTGACTAATAATAATAGTCACCAAACACAAGTATTTCTATGTGAAATGACTTGCACAATCACAAAGATTGTTTACAATCTTATGCATGCTTACTCAGAAATAAGGTGCATTGTGTTCATTGGGGCTTACTCCCAGGAAAGTGTGCATAGGATTGCAGCCTTATGGTCCAATCCTATCCTCCCCCCCCCCCCATCAGTGCAGCTGCGCTGAAAAGACGTGTGCTGTACCCAGTGGGGGGCGGGGTGGGAAGCTTCGTAAGGGAAAGCCTCTCATCCTGCAATGAGTCTCTTCGCCGCCGGATCCACCCACTCCCGCAGCCTCCCTGCACCCCCAGCCCAGTTTCGCCCCCAGCCCGCTCCCGTTCCACCTTCCCCTGCCTCTCAAGTTGGCTTACCTGCTCTGGCGAGTGGCCAGCACTGGGACAACATGTGTGGGAAGGCTCTGGCCTTCCTGCTGGTGTTCCAGCAGTGCATGCTGCTGGAGCAAGCTCTACAACTGCCTTATTGGAGCCAGCACTGATGGAATGTTCCGCCTGGGGCAGCCCATTAGGATTGGGCTGCCTGTGACACATAAAGATTCCTTGATGGATGAGACTGATCAACACAGAATACAATGTTGGAAAGTGGCACAAATATCTGAAAGGGTCGCTGCAAATTTCCATTGGAAAAGCAAAATGCAGACATGAAACTTCAGATGGTGTCGTGGAAATCGCGGAAGATCAGCGAGGAGTTAGTGGTGTTATCAGTGGTCCGCTGTTTTGACAGATCCAGGAAGGAAGGGGTTAAAAGACCTGGAGTTTGACAGGACTGGGATATAAAGGGTTAACACCCAAGACTGCGTGGGTGGAAGCACACCTGTAGGCAATTGAGCATGGCTCCACACCTGTGGACAATTAGAAAGACCTGGAGTGCACTGATTGGCAGCCCACAGCTGTGCCCACTTGTGCTTAATGAAGACTTGGAGAAATAAAAGGAGGCCAGCTACAGCACCAAAGAGGCTTGCTACCTCACCAGAAGATCAGGCTGTCGGATTGCTGCGCGATGATGACTGCTTAGACGGGGCACCTCTGCTGGACGAGGCTTACCAGATCTTCAACTGGGACAGAGTGCTAGACCTTTAGGAGAAGGAATGTGGGCAGGTGTAGCTTGTTAAACCCTTAGAGCACAATCCTAGACATGTCTACTCAGAAGCAAGCCCCATTGTGTTCAGTGGAACTTGCTTTTGAGTAGACATGTCTAGGATTGTGCTCTAAGGGTTTAACAAGCTACACCTGCCCACATTCCTTCTCCTAAAGGTCTAGCACTCTGTCCCAGTTGGAGATCTGGTAAGCCTAGTGATAAGGGTTGCTTGGAAAGCAATAAAACTTTGTTCATTGCTGCCTTGAGTTCAGGAGTTTTTCTGCACACAGCATTTTAACTATTTAAGAGGGAAAGTGCTGATTTTAGCCTAAAGTGGACTTTAGAAAAGGAATATAGCAACTTAGAGGAGCCTGGGACACAACAGATGGTACAGAAACTTAGATTATTTAGGAAACTCACTTTGAAGAATGAAGATGAGTTAGTATTAGCCATGACTTTGTTTTTTACCCAACACATGTAGGAGGCTGATCAAGGTAGCTCCCATTAGTCCTGACCCCGATCAAGTGTAGCCCTTGCACAGAGCCTATGCATGTACACTCAAATGTGTGTAAGCTCTGTCCTGCATGTGCATTCTGGAACCCTCAAATCTCCAGGGTCAAGACTGCAGGAACCAATGAGCATTTAGATGTATATGTGCAGGCTGTGCATACAGTACACTTGAGCGTGAGGGGTCAGCAGACATTACCCTGATCAGTCCCTTCCATGCATTCATTTCGACTCAGATGGATCTGTGTGTGTGTGTGTGTGTGTGTGTGTGTGTGTGTGTGTGTGTGTGTGTGTGTGTGTGTGTGTACGGTTCACCCGAGACAAACTTGCAACAGTCCCTAGCAGACCCAGCAATTCATAAGAACATAAGAAGAGCCCTGCTGGATCAGGCCAAAAGCCCATCTAGTCCAGCTTCCTGTATCACACAGTGGCCCCACCAGATACCTCAGGGAGCACACAGCCAACAAGATAACCTGTTTCCTGCTGCCACTCCCCTGCACCTGTTAAACTGTGATTTTCACTTACTTAAATTCAGATACAGATTATGTCAATCTAAGGTCAGCAACAAGTCAACTTTCTATTGTAACGTACTGTATGAGAAAATAAAACTAAATGTATAGTATATCTGTGTACAACACCCAGCATTCTGTCTCCAGCAGTGACCAGACAGATTCGTCTGGGAATTCTGGCAGGTGCAGTTTGTCATTCAAGGATGAGAAAACCTGTACCTGCTAAAATTTCCTCTTCCCTATACCCATTAGAAACATGAGGTCTGTCTGTCCTTCTTTGAAGCTGGTCTCCTAAAAGGGGGAGGATGTGAAAAAGACATAAGCTACACACCTCCTGCTGGCATTGCACATGCAGTGCAGATACTGGATCATTCACTGGATCATTCACTGACCTACATTCTCAAACTCATTTTATATTTTACTAGATTTAACACTGGTGAATTTGTCAAGCATATAGCTGTGTTTCAATCCTCCAGACTGCCTTGGCAACACAGACCATCTAGGTAATTGGCAGTTTTGTTAACGGGATGCCTGCAGATGTAAGGTAGCATACTGGGAGTTCATTAGATGCTAAAGTTTGAATAGCAGGGATAGAGATAATTGGGATGAATGATGCATTGTACATACTGGTAGGCACGCTTAGGACTGACCTCTGCACCAGCTTCCTGACTAGACTCTCCACATACACATTGCCTAGTCTTTCATAGTTAATTGAATCTTCTATTTACGATTGCTGTGGGCTCAAATACTGAATTGGTGAATTGAAGCCTGAATCAAAGCAACTAAACTCAAAGGTCTGTCTAAGGTCCAGTTCATAAAAACCAACCCTGACAGCTGTATCCAGACAGACCTTGAACTGTTGGGATTACCAATTTATCAGACTATGTCAAACCTTTTCTTTTGCATCTACCACAAATGCCCATGTCCCTCTCAGGGAGTGCAGTTCACAGCCAAATGTCAGCCCAGAATCAACAGCATCTCCATAGTTCAATAGTCCCTCATTTGAGTCCTTTTTATTTTCCTCCCCATCTAAGAACCTTATTTCCTTTCCTATTCCATAAACAACTCCTTTTGTTATAGAACACGGAGTAATAATAATCCATCATAATTAGCATCTATAGAATATTTATTCAACATATTGCTAGTTCCTATGTACTTGGTTCTACAAAACATTTTTGACAAAAAAAAGGGACATTTTAGGAAATCTCACTGGGGTTGAGCAACTGAAGGTCCAATCTTATACATACTTACTTGGGAGTAATTCCCATCAAGCTTAATGGAACTTACTTCTGAGCAGACATACATAGGATTGTGCTGTGTGAATAACTTTATTCCACAATCAGTTCACTGCTAAAGGCAAGGCCCTCAACCACATGTACAGGGCTTACATATATACAGTTCTACATGTGTAGGCTCTGTTTCAAGCCTTCAGATAAACACATAAAGGACAGAAACAAGGAGAGCAAGTTTGATTCACTATCACCACCAGCAACTATGTGCTCACTGAACTGAACATGTGAAAAAGACTACTGTAATTATGGAATCGCAAGATCAGGGTGCCCTTCACTAATACTGTCCTCTGTTGATCTTTGACAAAGTTTATATTTCATACTCATTCTTGTCGCTTAAAACTCTTTGATATAGGCATTTAGAAAAGTGATAAATGCTGGAAATATAATAGTTCAGACACTACTGGTCCATATGATCTGGAAATGTCCCATTATTGAGTCCTTTTGGAAAAGATTAACAGATTTAATTTAGGGACAAAATGCGACTTCAGTCATGTTTCTGCACATGGTTTGCTTGCTTTCGTTCTGCAAATAACACGTGTGTGTGCATGCATGCATGCGTGCATGCGCGAAAGAGAGACATTCAGATTAGGATCACAATGGCAGCAGGAGGCTTTAACCCTACCCCCTGCCAAGGTCCCAATATGGATTGGGCCCCCATGAGCATGCTATTTGCAGGGCAAAATAAAGCAAGTATGCCAGGGCCAATGACATGGTTAAAGTCATGTTAAGCTTGGTCCTTAATCTTATCCTTAAAGCTATAACTCTCATGGAATCTCCTTATTCTGAGATTTGCAAGCTAGAAGTCTCCCAGAACCTGCCATACTCTGGATTGTGAGAACATTGCTTGTAGCAAAGCATATTATTTTACAGTTGTGGAAATTGCATTCTGTGCCTCCAATTGAAATTGAAGGCCCTTCCATTAAAGATGGAATCATGTACTACCTGAGGGATAAATCAGGAAATAAACCCTAATGCAATTAGGTTTGAACTGCCTGAAGACTGCTGGAAGCTAAGCAGGAACAGTTAGTTTTTGTGCTGGAAGGGGGACCAGGAAGTCACTCATAAGCTGTCATGACCCTCGGTGGCAGAGAGGAGTTGCTGTTGCGTGGTGCGGTGAGAGAACAGACTGGAATGCTGAGAATGTCAGTGACAGAGCGATGACAACTGAAAAATGTTTCCCTGTTCAGCATGATCTGTGGCGTCCTGCAGAGAGCTCGAGGCTTGTTTTCAGCAGCTAGTGAAGATGACTACCTCATGGAGGAAACCAGCTGGAATTGTAGGGTTCTATACAGAACAATATTGTAAAGATCCTTATCGGATCTAGATAAGCCTGCCTATGTAAACCGCCTTGAATAACATCTGAAGAGCAATCTGAGGATAAGAAAGGCAGTATATAAATAGAGAAATAGAAATTTACTAGAATTGTTCTCTCATTGAATGTGGTTCTCTGAATGGAGCAAGAAGACTCCCTCGCTTTTCCATATAATTTAGTATTTTCTCATTATCTTAAAATTCTCCATCTTTTTCAAAGCCAACTACTGATTCTGCTGAGAAATGTTGAGATATTCTTTGCATGTTCATTGACTGTGCACAGCGAAGGGGTAGCATCGCGGCAGCAGGCTCCACCCCAATCTACGCAGGTTCATTGGAACATATTCAGGAAAAAAAACCTGTACATGTAGCTGTAAGCGCAGAGGGCTCTCACTGTGTAATCAGAAACCTGCTGTGGTGAAGCGGGATCCTTCACCTTAATCCAAAACCTATTGAGGTTTTTTTTTAAAAAAAAAATTAAGCTCTCCCTCAAGCAGGACATGAAGATGCACTGGACCACAATACTGTTCATGCTTTTCAAGCATTATTGATCATGTAGAGAGAGGCCTCTGAGCATATAGATGTTCTATTGACTATGCATAGCCTGACACTGAAATGCTCTACACTACAGTATACCCCCTCTATGCTATATTAACGTACTGTATATATTTTTATCCTGGTCTGCTCAAAGTAAATGGTTGTTTGCTTGCTTTTTCTCCATGGAGCCCATCTCCTGGCATGTCATCCACAGCAGCCATGCCACACTCCACTGCTCCATGACTGTGGAAATGGCTGCTGGCTGCTGCAACCTGTTTCACAATGAACCTCCGGGGGGGCGCCACCGCTCCGGGGGGGCGACCCGGCTTACCTGCGCGCCCGCCCGGTGATGCGGGCGGGCGCTCCGAGGCCTTCTTCCGGCCTCGGAGCCGAAGAAAGCCCCAGAGCATCCACCACGACCGGCAGCCAGGGCCTTCTGAGAAGGCTCACTGCGGCGCCGCGCTATTTATCCTTTTTCGTGCATGCGCAGAACGTTTCTGAAATGTTCTGCGCATGCGCTAAAAAAGGATAAATAGTGCGGTGACACAGTGGGCCTTCAGAAGGCCCTGGCCGCCGGTCGTGGTGGACGCTCCGGGGCTTTCTCCGGCTCCGAGGCCAGGAGAAGGCCTCGGAGCGCCCGCCCGCATCACCGGGCGGGCACACGCTCCGGAGGAAGGGGGCCCAATGCCGCCTGAGCCGCCCGGAGGTGCTGCTCCGCTCACTCCACTCTTTCCACGCCTCTGGTGCGTAGCATGCAGCTGGAACACGGAGTACTGTTTATCTTCCTGCAAGCGGTACCTATTTATCTACTCGCTTTAACATGCTTTGGAACTGCTAGGTTGGCAGGAGCTGGCCAAGCAACGAGAGCTCACCCCGTCGCGGATTTGAACTGCCAACCTTTCGATCAACAGCTCATAGTTCAGCGGTTTAACTCACTGCACCACCCGCTGGCCTTCGGACACTGGTAGCCTTCATCAAAATTAACCAGTCTTCCCCTAGCTGCTCATTCCTTGCAAAAGATCCATGTTAGATAAATTAAGCCTTTGACATTAAAGGGCATTACCTTGGCATAAATAAACTTGAATAAATATATGACTTACCGTAAGGGAGGAGTTGAACTCATGGTACAGATCTGCGTCTTCTGCTGCTTCAACCAACCGCTAATACAAAGAAATTTTAAAAACATTACGAACAGAAAACTAGGAACAGAAAATTAGGAAAATTAGCAATGGACAAGACTCTTCGAAAGCATGACTGATGGCACAGATGTCTGCTGGGAGTGCCGGCGCTGGGTGTTGTGAATGTGCCGTAAAGCACATTCTGGTGCCAGGGCCAGCACCGCCACTCTGCTGCTGGGTCCAGTGCTCTGCGCCACAGAGCAGGTACATCCTGCACTGGGCAGCGCGGGAGCTGGGGGAAGGTGCGGAGGGGGCTTCGGAAGGGGGTGGGACCGGCTTCCTCGTCAGACGCCGTATCCTATCCTCCTTCCCAGACCTTGAGCCCCGACATGGGGCTTCTAAGGTCAGTGCCGCCGGATTAGGTGGTGCTGATCCGAATAGCTCCATAGCCAATTCCAATTGGAATTGGAATTAGCCCCATAGAAGATGGGGCATTACTCGTGGTAAGGGGACCTCCGAGGAGACCCACCCAGCCCGCTCCTCTCCAGCATTGGATACAGTGTGGGCCTGGCATCCACACTGCACCAGTGCTAGATAGGATTGACCCACATCTCCCTCCCACCCTCTGCACACTCTTACCTGGGGCAGCAGGAATCAAGAATCTGCTGCCAAGCAGAGCAGCCCACACACTCTGGCATGTTGCTTTTTGCAACAGTCGGGAAGCACCTAGCACCGCTGGAATGCTCGTTCTGGCGGCACTAGGCAGTGTTATGATTGGGCCTCCAGCCATTGATCCCTTGCATAATGTTCATAACATGTAGTTTGGTCCTGAGCATAACTTCCCCCACCCCCCAAAATGGTCTTCACATAAAATGTCTTTCAGCCCTATCCTATTGGGCAGCCCTGCCAGCAGAATGTGCGTTACACCAGCGGAAGTGCCGGCCCGCCAGCAGAAGCGACAGTCCGCCAGAGAGCACAGTGAGGCCGCCAGTGGAAGAGATGTAAAATTCACATATACTGGGAAAGAAAGGAGCAAAATAATTTGTACCTCCACAGCTTCTACTTTTCGGCGCAGCATGCTTTCCATCTCTTCTGAGAACTTCTTCACCAGCTCAAGGCCATCTACCTCTTTGATTTTCAGAGTTGGTTCCACGTCTTTATATTTCTATTGGAAGAGAAAGGGAAATCGCTGTTGAAGGAGAGATTTCACAAGGGGCACCCTTGTCTGCGCCATAGCAAATAAGTTGTTAGGATTTCCCAACAGGTTATACAATGGAATGCAATGCAATGGAACTGCATTGAAACACTGAATCAGAGATACAAACATCACTAAAACCACCAGAGGCCTCAAAACACACAGACCTACTGAAACGAAGAAATGGCCTAAGCTAAGCATGTGGAAAAGCACAAATTGATCATGATTACAATTCATTGTCTGTGATTACTTGCTGATATTACTTATAAACTCAAAAACAGATATTTTTGAGTTAAAAACCCACATATATCCGGGTAAGACTACGTCGTTTCCAAACTCTTTATTACAAAAGCAAGATGTTACCAGTAACTTTACGTTTCACCCCTGACATTCAGGGCATAATCAGAAGATTAACACTGTTGGAAAGAACTCAATATATACTCATACTACTCAATCTAATTGACATCAGGTGTCCTAACAGTGACCCAGATGTAATTAGTGTCAGTTGTCAATGGTGACGATACTTCTACCAGGCATTAAACAGGCATCCTAACTTGATCAAACTCTCATGTAAAAACAAATCAGTAAAATGTCAACGATCTCTCCTGCTCCTTCTGACAGTTCTATGAGGGTAGGGGACTAGGGCTCGTTTGCAGGTGATTTCCAGTACCATGCCAACAATTCACAGGATTCTTTGTGGGAAGCCAAGAGAGTTACATGTAAAACTGATATAAGGTTATTGTGTATGTATGCCCTTATTGGGCTGTGGATAGTGATGGGGTGATGTAGGACAGGCAAAAAGGAAGGGTGGTTGCCTTTGTACCCTGCTGGTGAGCATCTGGTCAATCACAACCACTGCTGTAAAGAACAATGGACCTTTGATATAAAAAACAACAACAATGGGGTTGCAGCACCCTCTGGAGGGTGCGGGGGAACCTTGGCCTCCCCAAGTCTCCAAACAGCTCCTGGATATGATTAAAGTCCACTTCTGGTTTTTGGGGAAACCAGGAAGTAAACCAGAAGTGAGCTTTAATCACTTCCAGGAACCATTCGGAGGCTTGGGGAGGCCCACTGCGGGGGCTGCAGGTTCCCCCGCATCCTCCGGAGGGTCTAAACCAGAGGTTCTCAACCTGTGGTACGGGTACGCCTAGGGGTACACGGACCTCTTGCTGGGGGTACTCCAAGCCCTGCCCCTTATCTGCCCCATCAGCTGCTAATTAACAGTTAATTAACATGGATTTTAAATTTTAATTATTTTCAGAGCCCTTCTGTCTCTCTTATTTTGGTTTTGGGCTTATTTTTGTACTTTGGAAAATGTACTTTGGTGTGGTGGGGGAGGAGCTGATTTGGGGAAGTGTGACTTGGAGAAAAAAAAAAAGAGATCCTTGCATGTCTGTCTGTCTGTCCCCCCTCCCTCCCTCTCACAGAGAGAGAGAGAGAGAGAGAGAGAGAGAGAGAGAGAGTTAAATAAGACATTTTTCACATTAATTTTTTTTAGTACTTTTTACTTAACGATTACCTAATTAATTAATTGATTAATCCAATTAATTAGCAGTTAATTAGCATGGGGTACTTCAGAAAATTGGACCATGATAGGGGGTACCCGGGCCTCCAAAGGTTGAGAACCCCTGGTCTAAACATACCCCTTTTCTCCCTGGCGGAAGTGTAATCTATCCCGGGATCACTGCCGCCACCATTGCCCCGCCCCTGCAAGCACTCAAAGTTCTCCCCTACTCACCGGGAGCACTTTGAGTAAAACTGCCCTACAGCATGTTATGACCAGTTCATAATTTACCTCAGCAAAATTTACCTCAGTACATGTAATGTTAATGTTAGGATCCATATACCGTATTGGTCTGAGTATAAGACTCACTTTTTTCTCCTAATTTAAGTTTTTAAACTAGGGGTGCGTCTTATAATCAGGCTGTTGCAATTTAATGCCAGTGATTTAATTAATTATTTTTAATAGCACCAAACTTTGAGGGTGCGTCTTATAATCAGGTGTGTCTTATACTTGGGACAATACGGTATTTATAGCAGGGGTGGGGAACCTATTTGCGGTGGGGGGCCATTTCCCCATTGGGAAAATTGGCCGTGGGCCACCCATAAGGGCGGCCGAAAATTTTGGCCCCCCCACCGCAAATTTGACACACACACCCCCGCGAATCTACCCTTCTAACCCACCCACAGAACACTCTCCCTCCCTCCCTCCCACCCACCCACGGACCACTCTCCCTCCCACCCACCCACGGATGCTTACCCGCGGGCCGGAGGTTCCCCACCCCTGATTTATAGGCTATGCAGAGACAAGGATGTCTGCACACAAATATCTGTAATATAAATTAGAAGTAAAGAGGAACAACGAGGTGAGCAATCCACAGTCCTGTCATTTAGAGGGCTCACTCATTCATCATCACAGAAAGCTGTGAAGTGCCATATGTGGAGTTAGCAGAGCCTTGCGGGGGGGGGGGGGGAGAGGGAGGAGGAAGTCAGACAGAAATAGAACCATATCAAGCCTCCAGAAGACATACATGGAAGCTGCTAGCTTTGCTCAGTGTGATTAGCAATGCAAGGGTTTTGCAGGATTAAAGACAGGCAGCCTCTGCATCCATGCTGCTGCTAGTGGAGGAGGAAAGGGGAAGAGGAGGGACTGATGACGACAAAGGTTAGCTTAGTGACACGGCCAAGGGGAGGTGCATATGGATGACAGGCAGGAAGGCCTCCAATGACAGGGCGGTCGCAGCTCAGCTGCTGCCTGCCCCATTTAACTCAGTGGCATCATTTTGTCTGCAGAGGAGCTCATCTCTGCCACTCTAGGGGTTTAAATCAGGCCCTCCCTGCAGGATCAGGTAATGCTTCTGAGGAATGCAAACCAGCATAGAAAACTACATGCCAGCTTTCGTTTGTGTCCTCTATACAATATTCTACAGAGGAATATATAAAAAAACCTATTTGGAAACTGAGCAGGAAACCTGCCAACTGGGGTGATTCAGGAAAAAAAACATTTTCTCTCTTACAAGGAGTACTGATGCTGTTCTCTCTTTTGGACAAGGGTGCATTCCTGCATACATGATCATGCGAGTGCGGAATCACATCCATGTATTGTTCAGATCTACAATCTTCTCTTCATGGTCAGGTTTAGGGGAAACCCGTTCCTGTTTGCAGCCAAAGCTATTGTGAACAGTGCAGATTGGCTGACAACTTGTGATGTCACAAGGTTTTTATTTACATTATATCTCACTTTTCTTCCATCATGGAACTCAGGCAGTCACTCATACGGGTGCTGATCAAATGTAGACCTGTTTACCTTCAGCAAGGCAGCTCAACTGTATCATGTGCCCATGTCCTGGGACTCTTAGGGCTCAATCCTATGTAACTCTTGCACTGGTGTAACAGTAGATCCCCCGGTGTAAGAGCACTTATGCCAGTGTAACTTGCCGTACACCGATGAACACAGGACAGACACCGGCTTAACCCCCCTCGGACACCTCACATGTGCAGTTCAGATGCGGAACGGACACCGGTGCATCTCCGCCGGCGCAGGGGGCATTCTGGGAACATTCGGATGCCCCCGGAATGCCCCCTATGCCAGTGGAGTTGTGCCAGCATCCGTTCTGCATCTTAGTAATACTGTACTGTACTGTATTTGGTCGATTCACAAATATATAAGCTAAGCATAATGAAGGCAAACACAAACTGTATCAGATTCTCAGAGTACAGTACCCCAAGGTTGCACCCCGGTTTCTAGCAAATGTCACCTAGAAACTCTCAGTCCTTCCCTGTCTAAGCTCAAACTGCTGTTCCTCACATGTTCACCTGCAGAGCATGAGCTTTAAACCCAACCCCTGCGAGTAAATTGCCCATTTAGAAAACCAACCATAGGCATCAAGTTCACCAGCATAATTTTATCCAGTCTCTGGCCACTCAGTCACAGTCATCGAACTGACTAAATTTACAACAGAGAGTTCAGCTAAATGGACATATATGCTGTGTTATTAAAAATGTGGATAGATCACCTGAAGCACTATTATTATTAAAAATGTATACCCTGCCTTTCTGCCTCTAGGACAGAGGTGTCGCTACGGTGGGGGCGGTACCGTAAGTTGCGCCCCGTCCTAGTCCCCGTTTACAAGCCAGCCCCGACCCCTCACCATCGGAGCCATTCCATGCAGAGAAGGCAGCGGGCAGCGAGTCTCCTGTCCGCTGCCTTCTCCGCACGGAATGGCTCCGACGGTGAGGAGGCGGGGCTGCCTCGTGCCGGCTTGTAAACGGGGACTAGGACGGGGCGCAACTTATGGCACCGCCCCCACCGTAGCGACGCCTCTGCTCTAGGAGACATAAGGCAGCTCACAAAACCCATTAATAACAATCAGTACAATCCAAGAAAAAATAGCAACAATAGCAACAAAAAACCACCCAAGATTAGCAAAAATTATTCAGACTGGGGAACAGAGATCAGAAATCAGGAGAACCCCAGAAACACCTGTTGGGGAAAAAAAAGGTCTTCAGACTTCAACAAAACATCAGCAAGGAGGGGACAGGAGCACATTTAGTGGTAGGGAGTTCCACAGGGCAGGGGGCACGTATGAGAAGGCCCTTTCATTTGTCACTGTCACCCTAGCATCAAATGGCAACAGGCATGCAAGAGAGCACCCCTCCCAGATCTTAATGGACAAGTAGATTCATATGGGAGGAGGTCCTTCACATATCGTGGTACTAAGCAGCACAAAGCTTTAAATCTAATAACCAGGACGTTGAATCATGCCTGGAAATAAACGTAATCAATGCAGATGAAACAATAAATGCAAGGTATTATCACAGAGTGTGGTGCCAGTCAGAAGGCAGCTGCATTTCATACCAGCTGATGTTTCTGAAGGGTCTTCAAGGGCAGTCCCATGCAGAGCACACTGCAGTAATCTAATTATGAGGTGACTAAGGCATAGGTCACTGTGTCCAGGTCCATCCAAGATAGCAGCTGGTGAGGGGGATGGTCTGCCTGTGCATTTCAATGCGAGAAAGAGATGTGTGAGTGAAGCTGTTGCTAGGCACACAAAGAGGGCAGGGAGCATTTACCCAGAGTGCCAGCAAGAGATGTTTTACTGCAGATCTAGCTTGGCATCTCTGTAGACACCAGTGCTACAGGGGCAGACCTGCTGAAAAAGGCAGCATTAAGCCAGGATTCTTGGTTCAGACGTAACACAAAATCACAGTTAAGGCAAACTCTGGTTAACTGACCACCTTCAAACTAAGTCCTGGTTTGTTCACTCAAAATAAACCCTAGCTTGTTGAAGGTTTGGATGATCAAACAAACCATAGTTATGTAAAATAAACCATGGCTCCAGTGATGTCTGAACTCATCTGGGTGTTATTATTCATTTATTATGATCTACAGCCCAATCCTAACTAAATTCCCCCACGCCAATGTGCCAGTGCGGGCGATATTGCATCCTGCGGGGGGAATTTAGCAGGCAGGAGATCTCCTCAGGGTAAGGAGAGATCGGCGGATCAGGCCCAGGAAGGGGGATAGGATAGGACGTGCACCAGTGCTGCCGATCCTGCCCCCTCCCGCTCCCGGGCCAAATCCACCTATCCCCCGCCCCTGTCCGCTACCGAAATCTAAAATGGCAGCCCTGAGAAGTTTCAGTTATTTCCAACCTGAAGCTTACACAGGTTTCTCACAATTATTTTGTCTTAAGTTTCTTGCGATTTTTACCACTCTTTCCCTATGTATATGCGAATGGGGAATGGTGGTTGGGATTCAATGTTTCGAGCAAAAGGGGGTACACGGGTGAAGGGAGCTGAACCCTCCTATATCTCTGGCTTACTTCCCCACAGCCTCTCCCCCAAATTGTTTTTCTTTCACCTGAGTTCATTTCTGGTATCAGAGCTCAGCTGAGGGGAAAAAGCACCTGGGAAGACAGATTGCAAGGAGCTAAGCCACAGGCAGTGAGACGGGTTAGCATCCTCCTCCAACAATGTACCCCTTTGGCTCGAAAAAGTAGACCTTCAATTGTCATCCCTACAATTCCGTTTTGTGTGTGATTGGGGAAGACACACATTTAAATGAATGGGCCTGTCACTGTCCCATCTAGCTCGAGCTTGAGATGTGACTTAGCAACAGAAAACCCAATTCAGTACCTGATTGTGCACTGTTGTGCAAGAAACGTGTGAAATCTAATTGCTTTGGAATGGAAACATCATACCAAGCTCAACAGGGAAACATACAAGCAGAGGCTGCAGAAAACGTCTTATTGCTTTCTCTGTCAGCTCCTCTGATGGTTATGCCAATAAAAGGATTTTTTAACCGGATTTGTTGCTTGCAGCGTCCGACTCTGATGATCACAGAAAAATGAGAAGTGCAAAAATGATATATGTTGCTCCCCCAAACTACCAAAGTGGGATACTTTAGTCCCATGATGAAATTTAGCAGCAAGGCGATGGCAGAAACAGTGAGTTATTAGCTTAGGAAAGGCTGTTTGACAGAGCAATATTTTCACCTAAATCCATTTTCACCTCCAAGCAGAAATAGACAGCTGTAGCTCTGGAGGATTTTGACAGATCTCATACTCTTGTGGCCTTGATTCATACACAGATGGACTAGCATTCTCCAAAAAGCTTCATACTCGTATCCCTTCTCCAGAGTATATTGTGTCAAAGGGCAAGCCAATTACCCTTGTAAGATTTTTGAAGACCTTTAAAATTTGAATCAGAGCAAAGTCAGGTTTAATTTCTTAGAATGTTATGCACCTAGCAAAGCGAAAATAAGCATCATTAAAACCTATTTTAAAAGGATGAAGTTCTGCCTTCTTAATGTGACAAATTAATTGAGTAAAGTAGGTCTGGATAGGCCTACAGCACTTCCACACACATCCCAATAGGCTTCGGTGCTCCTTATGAAAAGACTAATGATCTGTGGAAGCAAAGGAGTGCCAAGGGCCATTTGTCAGACTAATCTTACAGGAAAGCCACAAGAAGAATGTATGTGTTTGCTTTATAATGAGAAGGTGTCTGTCTGGGGAAGATGGGTGGTCAGCGTCATCGTTCTTGGCCCTATAGCATCTGAGGCAACAGTGCACCAAATACTCAATCAATAAAATTTAGGGCTGAGTGATGGGCTGAGAAGATCTTGCTCACATCTCAGAGTGATAGGCTCTGAGGAGGGCAAGGACAAGCTTGCTTGTGCCACTTTGGGAACCGGCAGGGCTCACTTCAAAGCAGGGTGCCCATTTTGGAGCTGGATGGTGTACGCACTGCAGGAGATGTCATTTTGACTTTTTGCTTTAGGTGCAAGAACAACTAAGGCCGGCCCGATGTATAGCTCTTTTTACCCTTGGTTGGGCCTGAAGCCCCAAAGTGCTTCCAGATCAGACATTTTCTCTACACCATTCCCTCACTAATTTCTTTCCAACAGTCAGACAGTGTGTGTGTGTGTGTGTGTGTGTGTGTGTGTGTGTGTGTGTGTGTGTGTGTGTAGTGCTGGTTTATCAATACTGTTAAAGCTCCAGCACAATT
Organism: Plestiodon gilberti rubricaudatus; assembly: GCA_026170595.1. Classification (NCBI taxonomy): domain Eukaryota; kingdom Metazoa; phylum Chordata; class Lepidosauria; order Squamata; family Scincidae; genus Plestiodon; species Plestiodon gilberti. The sequence continues at coordinate 118,621,272 of JANXHW010000005.1, forward strand.
GCAAAACAAGGCTTTCCAGGGTGAACTGACTAGCACTATTGTCTCAACTGATGCACAGGAAGTGTCTGTGACCTGGATGGTGGTAGTCAATGATATGTAACCCTGTCTTTCAGCATTACCTGCCCCCCCCCACACACACACATGATAGCTGCCATACCTTCTCTCCCTTGGGGATAGAAGATCACGCTGTAAAATTGCCATGAAGCAAAGCTAGTATAGGAATAATGCAGCAGAACCATGTTTTTCTTATTGTCAGAAAGCACTTTTGTACTCGCTCTCAACATGATCATTGTACTGACGCTTCTCTTTCATTGCTGGAGCTCTTTCCTTTTCTTTTCAGTGCTGATTGTTCACCATTGTACCCACATATCTATTCACCATAGAACACCATGCTCGTGTCCTCTGCTAATTTCATTTAGTAGAAGCTAAACCCAGCCATTTCACAAACCCAGGACCCAGTTACTTCACCCCATCTCATTTCATTGTTACTTCTTTTACATATTTCAGCAAACTAAATTCAATGTATTGGGAACTTTGTGCTTGCATTAGTTAATGGGTTCAATTTTACAGCAGCATTATTTTAGGGCAAAAAAAATCAAAACCCCAAGCCTGCAATTGCAGGAGGATGAAGCAAATGTTAATGAGAAATGTATAAAAAAATATAGCTTCCAGAGAGATAGCCATGTACAAAGATTACTGGACAAAGTGAAATGAAATGTGAAATATGACAAGAGCCTGGACACATTCAAGTTATGGAGTATTCTGGTGGTGGTGGAAATAGTGGGGCCTCTCAGCCTTAGAAGGTATGAATTTGGAAATAATCCAAATGACGTTCAATAAGCATCCTAATATATCCTTTTTCTAGACTAGGTCTTTTTAAAACCTAGAGAAACGATAGATTATTTTGGTGTGTGATTTCACTTACCTTCTGTAATAAGAGAGAGCCAGAATACTTTGTGACCATGTAATATAGGTCCTCCCCGAAGGCATCAGCCCAGGACTTCACCCTACATATGAGGAAAAAAAAGGGAACAAGCTACAGTTATTATGTCTATGTTTGACAGCCAGTTGGATCAGGATGTTCCACGTAGTGGTTCATGTTGCCTTAACATATTTCCTCTGTCATTGCAAAACAGCAGCTAAGAAGTTTGTACTGTGTGTGTGGTGTGGGCTTCAGTGAACTTATCAGTCACTATGGTCAAGCAGCAACCAGAAAAGCACAGTACAAGTACTTCTCCATCCGTGTAGAATTTTCTCTTGACCTTAAAAGCCCACGGCTATAGCCTTTCCTTATAGGGAAGATGATCCAACCACTTGTTATTGTTCATTCCCCTTTACTGTATCTTTTCCAACTCTATGCCATTTCTGAGATAGAGCAGCTAAAACTGAACACTGTACAGGTATTCTATGTATGGGTTACTGCACATTGACTTTAAGTATATAAAAATACATATGAAAAGATTAGATATAATTATTCTCCCCCTTCCCTGTGCACTTTCAATTTCTTACTCCATCTTCTATAACTTCTTCCCATTTTCTGTTCTTTTGTTACCATCAATGTTAGTCTTATTTCTTTCAAACAGAATTCCAGACATGATAGGGGTAATTCAGAGCACACACAGCAGCAAGAAAGGATTTAGGAGGAAAAGGGGATTCCTATGCAATTTTATATGCTTTGCCATATTTTCACACATTGCTCATGATAACTGGGAGAAACCCAATAAAGTTCAAACAGGAAACATCCACAGAGTATATGACTTTCGTTCCATAGCTGCAGTCCCGCACATGGTTAAGCTGCTTAAACCCCTCGCCTATAGTGCGATCTAAGCAGTCTAACTATGTACAGGTTTGCAATATTTATCCTTGTAGGCATAAAGCTGTTCTTTAGTTTAAATGTCCCAAAACCTGTACTTGGTTCCCTTTCTCCCTGCAACAACGTACACCCACACAAGATGTAAAAAATCTTGTATGGAAATAAGCACCTCTATCATAAAAAAACGAGTTGGAGCTACTTGAGATTCTGGTATGCTAGAACAAAGAGAAAACATGGAGTGAATTGCTAGACATTACAGGAAGCAAACCCTGTCTTCAAATGCTGATCTTCCTCAATCACATCAAGTGGAGAATGGGAGAGTGCAAGTGAAGGGAGTGTGCAAATGGCAGGTGCTGAATACGCCACCCACTCACTGTCTTTCCCCAGGAGCTTTTCTTTCAGACAGGTTCACTTCTGGAATTGATGCATAGCTAGGGGAAAAGGCATTTGCGGATAGACTACTACAGTATTAAGAGTGTGGGGGTGAAGGAAGGTTCAGCACCCCACCCACTCTATGCAGCCCCCAGTGACGTCACCGCTACCGCCACTAAACATTGCTTCAGAGGCGCAGGGTGGGTGGGTGGACCAAAACAATCGTCCTCTCCGATGCTGCCCGCTCTTCTCACTGCTGAAACAGCACAATTGATGCCCCCGCTGCCTGCTTTGTCGCCCCCCACGTGCTGCCTGGGGCCCCCCACCCTCTCCGCTTCTGCACCCACACATTCTTTTGGTGCTTGAAATCATACATTGCACACCCCTGCTTTAGACGGAGCAGGACAGATTGATGCAACAAGGCATTCACTGTCTCTACCATCCATACAGCCAGGCATCTATCGCTTCCTTAATCAGCCATAATGAGCCAAGACCCATTGGGAATGTGGTCAACCTCACACTACAAAGCATGAGAGATGCCTCTCAGTTGTTCATGTTCTTAGGCTGAATAAATTTAAATGTATCCATTAAAACAGGGCAAGCAGTTGGCTCAGGAACATCAGAGACACTCCCTATGTGGAGTCCAAGTCAGAATGGATGCTATCAACTCTATCAGCAAAGTGTCTTCAAATGGGTCACAGCTGGCTACTGAGGTCACAGCTGGCTACATCATCCTGTGGGTCTAGATGCAACAGCCCTCTCACCACCTCGAAAGCCCCACTGGACAACTCTGCGCTGACACAATGGCAGCAGATAAATAATATTTCTTCACCACCATTTCCCCACAGAGTAGGCTCTAAAATGAGCTCTAACCTGTACTCATTTGGATTTGTCACAAGTCTTCTTCCACTGTCACTCTAGTTGTCTTCCTTCCTGCTTCATCACCCTAAGCCAGTGGTTCTCAGAGTGGTGGGTTGAGACCCACTATTGGAACCAAAAGCTGTCCCCTTAAGGGGCAGGGAGGGACAGCATGGCGGGGGCAGCGATCCCAGGGATCGCTGCTGGCGCTGAGAAAAAAAAAGTTTTAAAAGGTGATTTGTATACTTACCAGGGGCCCTGGAGCTCTCCGGAGGGTTCGGGGAGGCCTGTGCTGAAACTCGGGGGGGGAGGCCTGCAGAGGGGAACGCAGGCCTCCCCGAACCTTTTGGAGGGCACCAGCACCCCTGGTAAATGCACAAATCACCTTTGTTTCCCAGCACCAGCAGAAATCCCAGGGATCACCGCCCCTGCCCCCGCAAGCACTCAGAGTTCTCCCCGCCTTGCGGGGAAAACTTTCAGAACCACTGCCCTAAGCAACCCAGAGAACCAGGGTGCCTGGACTCTTGTCAGTGGAAGAGGATGCTTACGGGCAATCGTGTTAGCTGTCCAGGCCATTTCCCCATTCCAGAAGTTGATCCTCAACAGGACTGTGAGCCATGGAGGACGGAAAACCCTCCAGAGTGGTCAAGAATCCATCCAGATCCATCAATCTCCAGGAACAAACCATTCTACTAGATCCACCACTGGCTGCAGTATGTCTAAAGCCTATCAGGTTTATCATGACAGGGCCAGGAGAGGAGGGTCATGCCAACCCCAGGACGCCGATAGTGGCGACCAGTTCACCTGCTTGGCAGCTGAACTTAGGAGGAGAGCCTCTGTGTGAGGGGTGTAGGGCAAGGAGAGCAAGGACTGAGGTGGTCCAACCCCTGCTAACTGGGCAAGAGGCACTTTTTCAATTGGGGGCTCCTCTTTTATTTAGCAGGGAGAGAGTAACTGCCCCCCTTTCCACCCCAGCACAGTGTCTTTTCTGGTGACTGTTTGCTGGTGGTGTTCTGCATCTTTTTTAGATTGTGAGCCCTTTTGGGACAGGGAGCCACTTAATCATTTGATTTTGTCTGTAAACCGCTTTGTGAACTTTTTGTTGAAAAGCGGTATATAAATACTGTTAATAATAATATGGGGGCACATTGGACTGCGTTGGGGAGGTGTAGCAGTGGATTTGTAAACAAGGACGGAGGTAGAATAAACACCTATGAAGAGTAGGCATGTGGACAGTGAATTTGCAGACAACCCTCCAGGGATACATCCTTTCCAGATCCTTATAGCATGGACCTGCCCCCCTGAGAAAAGAGGGAGAGGGGGAAGTGAGGACCTTCCCCCCCATCGTTGGGGAACATTCCATCTCGCGAGTCCTCACCTGCAAATGTGTGAGCATCACCTCTATGGAACTGGGCAGTGAACACGATAGAGAGACAAAAGCTGGAAAATTGGCTTTCCCAAAGACTGTTTTCGGGATGGGACTAGTGACACCAAAAGGCAGCAACCTGTTTTATATCCTACCATTTCACCCCACTTAAGGGGAACAACTTTCATAAAACAGTAAAATCCAATTTAAAACAAATTCAGCAGAGAGGGAGATGAAATACAAATCAAGAAAAGGCCAAACCAGATAAAAATGTATTCAGTAACCTACTTAAAAGCAGGCAGTGTAGAGGCCAATATGGGTTCCTGGAATTCCACAGTTGGGGAGCTGCCACTGAAAAGGCCTTGTTATGCATCCCCACCAACCACAGCTACTTGGTGGTGGAATGCAAAGCAGGGCCCCTGAAGATTAACACAATGTGCACACAGATTCATGGGCAGGGGGGGGGGGAGGTGGTGACAGTTCAAGTACCCTGTAAGGCTTTAAAGGTCATAATCCGCATCTTAATTATGCCTAGAATTGCCCAGAGATGAACTGGAAATCAGTGCAAAGCACAAGTATAATGTGCTTGGATGAATGGCCATCAGAAAGCAACCTGGTCACTGTATTCTGTACCAACTGAAGTTACTGAACAGTCTTCAAGGGCTGTCCCAAGTAGAGTACATTGCACTAGTTTGCAACCAAGATGTCACTAGTAAGGCATGAACTACTGTTGTCAGATCAGCCTTCTTCAGGAAGGGCCACAGCCGGCACACCAGCCAAAGCTGCATAAAACCCACCTGCCCCTCTAGGAGCAAAGCAAGGTCCAGGACCATTCCCCCAGAATGTCAACCTGATCATTAAAGGGGAATGCAACCCCCTCTAGATCAGGCTGTGAACCCATCCCTGAATCAACTCTCCTATTGACTAGCAGAATCTTTGTCTTGCTTGGATGAAGTTTCAATTTATTAGCCCATATCCAGTCCCTTTGCAGCTGCCAGCCCAGACACAGGTATAGTGGTACCAGAGAGAAATGGGAGCTTCAACCCCTCTCCCCTCCAGCTATACTTGGGAACAGTGTAGGAGAGTAATGAAAAGGAAAAAAAAATGTTGGCATTATGAAGCCCACACAGGGGATGCATAAGGAGCAGGAAAAGGCCTTGCCCAAGGGGGGGGGAGATGAAGTCACTCCCCCTGTGCTAACCTCCATGCTGCTGCCACCCTCGCAAAGTGGGCACACATGCACATCTGCCTCCTCTGAAGGAGAGGTGATGATGATCATGATGGTGAGGGGGGCAGCCACTGCTTAGCCTACCTGCTGCTTCGCAAGTAAGGAGGAGGAGGAGAGAAACAGGAGAAGATGGCAGGAGTGGCAGCTCGCTTAGCCCCTCCTCTTCCACAAGTGAGGAGGAGGCAGCAGTGGCCATGGCCCTCTGCCTCATCAGGATTGCTGCCATCACTACCCAAACCCACCTTGCCCAGCTTAACTGCTTTCTTCTCCTTGCTCTGCTGCTCTTTTGAAATAGTGCGGAAAATGGGGCAGTGCTTCTCCGCGATTCCTTGTTTTGCCCCACTCCGTTGTGCTATTTCAAACCCTAGAGCAGCAGAGTGAAGGGGAAGAGGTGAGAGGGCAAACGGGTGGCTCAGTAAGGTGGCTGATGGGCACAGGGTGTCACCTGTGCCCACCTGAGGCAGCCCATCTCACCTCACCTCATGGTTGGACTGGCTTGCAGGAGGAGGAGCAGGGGAAGGTTTGAGGTAGGGGAAGAGAAGAGTGGGAAGAGGGATTACAAAAGAAAGATCCTTTCCCTTACTGTGCCCATGAAATTTCACATTACCCTAGTGAAAAAACAATGAACAGGCTGCTTCATATGGGACACCTTTCCTACATTATTATCAGCCCAATCCTAACCATCTTTCCAGCACTGATGCAACCACAATGCAGCCCCGAGGAGGCCTCCATGACTGCCCCCCCCCCACTGCAGGATGCAGTGTGTGCCCTGTTAGCACAGCTGCATCGATGCTGGAAAGTTAGGATTGGGCTGTATATCAGAGGCTGCACCTGGACTAGTACTAGGTTTAGACCTCATAGGTGTAGCTTGGAGAACTCTGTGTGTGGGGAAGCTGGGTGAAAAATTCCAGACTGCTATACATTAACAATCTATTAGGAAGATAATAAGAATATATTTTCACTTTAGAGATGCAATCAGTTATTTATTTCAGGGAACCAAGAGGGAGGATTGCCTGCTGCCAGATATCTTATCTGCCCTTTGCTATTTTGTCCTTGGCTTTAGTATCATTAGGTACGTGTTTGAATAAACCAGGTGTTTTGAGCTGCAGGTTGTTACATTTATTTCTACTGAGCCCAGCTCTGACCTCTTAAATGCTCCCAGTGTTTAGGTATTTTTAAAATCACATTGACAACCTTTCCCAGCAGTCTAAATCCAGCATTTATACAGGATTGAACCTGACTCCCCTAACCAATCACTATTTTGGTATAAGCAGCCCTGGATGCTACAGCTGCACACAAAAAAATGCCTCTTTACTTCCAGGGTTGATAGCACCATATCGTAATCCCTCCAAAAGGAGTTTGCGTAAAGAAGTGCAGGTGTCGGTGCAACATTATCCTAGCTGGAAAACTCTTACATCGGAATATTGGTATTCATATTAAATAGACATGAATACTTATGATTAAATATTATATGAAAGTAAAATGTGTAAGTCAACTCACAATGGAAAAGGACTGTTTACAGAAGGGTGCAGAAAACAAGGGAAATGGAGGTAGGACAATCATGTGTAGCACCAGATTAGGAAGAGGTGCATACATGAGAAGTCCTACACCACAGTCATATATGTGCATCACACACACACACAAACAATCAGTAGCAGTATAAAAGCAGGTAATAGGGTGGGAAGCTTTTGAGTGGAAGGAGAGGGCCTACTTAGGAGAGGCTGTGTAAAATTGCAACAGAGGCAGACTGGAGATGATAAAGGACCAAGGCGCATAAATATAATGGGATACAAGGAAAATGGCAGACCACTTACGTGTCGAGTGGTATCTTTGTCTGGGCCCAATTGAAGGGCAAGAGGCAGCTGAGTAAGAGAAAGAGCCACAGGAGGCCACCTGGCAGCATCCTCCACACCAAAACTATCAGCAGCAAGTCCAGTTGCATAGACCCAGAGGCTCTTGATCACGTTGCCGTCTCTTAGGATGGCCCTGGCATCCCATATACAGCAGCAGGCCCCAGCATGGCGTTTGCTGCTGGGGGGAGGGCAGGAGAACAAAGATCTGGGAACATCTAAACTCTCAGCCTGCTGGCTGGTGTGGCATCTCTTCTTCTTTCCCTGAGCAGGCCAACAGCTGAAAGTGCCTGAATAATTTGCTCAGTACAGTTAGAAGAAACAACTCTGGGAAATCAACCACCCCATGGCTGCCAAGGAGAGCGGTGGGAGTCCAGCTTCTGTGCCCTGCAAGAAGAGCAGACAAGGAGGGAAACTCTGCAAACAGCCGAAGCAGCAGTATCTACGTAATCTACTGCCGGTTCTTTAATCCCCTCCTAGAGCAGCAACAGCAGCAGCAGATTTAGGGAACTGGAGTGGGATAAAATCAGGCAGGATTACTCTGATTTCTGAAGACAGGCGTCAGTCTGTCCAATCAGAGCTTGGATCTAGCCAACTCCAAACCTGCTTTAAAGAGACAGTATCCACACTTCAATTTTTTTTAAAGTCTCCTGACCTTTGATCCCTGTGGAACAGCACTTACTCCTGTCCTGATACTCTGAGAGGGCACTAGCACACTTGCCTTTCATGTTTTCACTCTGTACGTTTTGGAAGTATTAAAATACCAAACCAAAATGCCATTTTTCATTAAATGATATCCCAATGAGACCAAAGGAGATAATGTAGAGCATGGGAACAGAAACAGGTCTCTGTTGTGCTATTATTATAATATCAGTATTACCAGGTACATACTGTGGTGTGAATTACAAGCATTTAGAACAGGGGTGGCCAACCTTCCACCATTAGGGCCTCTGCGTTCTTAAGTTGTGTAGCAGACAGAATCTTGGCAGCTGCAACTGCTGCTGCTAAAGCAGCTGCACCTGCTGAAATGCCCTCACCCATACAACCTTTAAGGGCCAGGAGCATTCAGGTTGAAAGGATGGCCACCCCCTGATTTAGATTCCACTTTCACTCCAAGGCATGAGAATATGGCTGTTCGTTCCTATTCCTAGCTTTATACAATTGCACCTAAAGGCCAGCTGGGTGATCTATTTATTATAGCGCAACAAATTATAACATCCTGAAGGATAGGCAGGAGTCAGACTCTGTTGAACAAGTGTCACATCACTAAATCACAATATTTTGTCACTAGGGAAAATGCAATTTCCTCATTCTTCCGTACTTTGTCCATTCCACACAACCATCATTTCAACTGCAGTCATGAGTCGCATATAACAGACCAGCACGGGTTTCGTTTCTGACTCCTAATTGTTTAACAACAGTAACAACAAAAGGAGCTGCTTCCCATCTTAAATTAGGTTGCTGAAACAAAGAAAGCTTGGGGGAAACAAAGAAACCAGGAATGGGTGTTTGAGTGGAAAGACTAAGAGTGCATATGAAATATGTTGACTGAGCTCCGTTTTGCATCACAATTAATATAAAAGGCAAATAAAAAAATTTCAAGCTTTATAATTATTTACTGGGTATAAACTGAGAGTCCACTGGTTTAAAACATAAGTTTAATGTTCATGGCGAGTAAATATATTTAAGAATTTAAATGCTTCTTAAATATTGCGGCTCTCAAACATCTGAAGTTTATCATATGTGGTTCTTACGTGAAGCAGGTTTGGCCACCCCTGGCATAGAGGCACCTTCATTCTAAACGCATGACCACTTTACTTACCTGATACACTGCTTTGTGCCTGACTAAGTGGGTTAAACCACTGAACCATGAGCTGTCGATCGAAAGGTCGGCAGTTCGAATCCGTGCGACGGCTCCTGCCAACCTAGCAGTTCGAAAGCAAGAAATTGCAAGTAGATTAATAGGTACCGCTTCAGCGGGACGGTAACAGCGTTCCATGCGCCTCGGTGTTGAGTCATGCCGGCCACATGACCATGGAAACGTCTTCGGACAGCGCTGACTCTTCGGCTTTGAAACAGAGATGAGCACCGCTCCCTAGAGTCAGACACGACTGGACTTAATTGTCAAGGGATACCTTTACCTTTACTAAGCCCTTGTTACAAACAAGGTCGATCCTGCAAGTCCAGTGCTTGCTCATGTCTTCTATAACACAGTTTATGACAACAACATTCTGGCAATTTATTCAGGTAGAGGAAGGCATTAGCAATAAATGTCAAAAAAATGAAAGTAAAGATTTAACTGTCTTCAGTGGAGACCCTAAAATTACTGGTTCCACTTTCATCCATTGCAAGATCAATTTGCCGTAGTCGGATTTGTCAGATACCGGAAAAGCACCCGTGTTCAGCTGGGGGTGGAGTAGTAAAGGGAAAATAAGGGGAAATGAACATGAATTGGACAAAGGACAAAAGATTTATCGGATGAAGACATCAACAGTCAGGCCTCAGCAAATTTATATGTCCAACAGCGCAATCCTATCCAACTTACACCACCAGTGTAACCAGCGGGGAAGGGCACGGCGGGAGGCTTTGGAGGGGACGGGAGATTTACATCCCCTTTGAATCCCCCTTTGGAGGAGATTTGAATCCCTTTTCTGTTCTGGGGCTTCCCATTCTCACTGCACCACTGGTTACACCTGTGGTGTAAGTTGGATAGAACTGCGCTGCAAATGTTCTTCAGTCATGACAGTAACAGGCCAGGTCAGTGCCAGAGTAGATGAGGGAGTTTTACATAGATCAGTTGCATCTTTCATATCATAGGGCAGTGGATCCCAAAATGGGGCATCGCGATGCCCCAGCTGGGAACAAAGGGTTGCTACACCCTAAAGGGGTGTGGCAACCCGCGGTGACGACAGTGTGTCTGGGATTGCGCCGCCGCCACCACCGCGGACGAAAACATCTGTTTTACCTGCAATGGTGGGCAGTGGATGTCCGGCGGGGTGTGTGGGGAGCCTGCAGACCCCTCCGCAGGCCTCCCCAAGCGTCGGAGCAGCGTTCCAACGCAATTGCAACCCACTTCCGGTTTTACGGCAAAACCGGAAGTGGGTTGCGATTGCGTCGGAGCACTGCTCCGACGCTTGGGGAGGCCTGCGGAGGGGTCCGCAGGCTCCCCACACACCCCACCGGACATCCACTGGCCACCAATGCAGGTAAAATGGACGTTTTCGTCCGTGGCGGCATGATCCCGGACACGTTGTCACAACCCCTGGGAAGGCCCGCTGCCACTTAAGGCAGGAAAGGGCCTTCCCAGGAGTTAGAGAACCACTGCCATAGGGTCTCACTAGGGCTTTGCAGAAACCTTTAAGTCCCAGTGTGTGTCAATTATGACACTGGTGTGTGGTGGAGTCTAGGGCAGAGGTGGAAACCTTTCAACATGAATGCACCTGGACCTTTAGTGGTTGTATAGGTGAGGGCATTTCAGCAGGTGCAGCTGCTTTAGCAGCACCATCAGCACTTGCAGCTGCTAAGATTCTGTCTTCTACACAACTCTTAAGAATGCAGAGGCTCTAATGGTGGAAAAATGACCACCCCTGATCTAGGGATTGGGCCAGAAAAAGGAAAAAGAGAAAGCCAAGAAGGCAATGTAAACTTTTCTCTTCCACATGATGTCACTTGTCCAGTTTCCAGACCACTTCATGTAGCATCTGATAAACCAGCTGTAGCCTATATGAGCTGTTAGTCTTTCTGATGCTATGGGTCTTCTGCCATTTTTTTGCCTGAACAGACTAATACAGCTACTCTTCTGTGACTGCAAGAAAAATTGTTATCCCACATTGTCCCATTGTGGCTGCACAAAAGACAGGCTCTATTTTGCTCACTTCTCTGCTCCAGCTAGCTCATTTACAGTCCAAAGGAAAATTAATTTTAAAAAATGGCCCACACAGGAGCCCTGCTTTGTACTTTGAAGGCTGCCTGAAAGGCTGAATGGAAGAGTAATGGGCCACAGCAGGAGGCTGAGTTAGTGGGAAGCATCCAGACAGGCACTGCAATCATCAGTGTGAAATCCCTCTCATTTAACTTCCTCATCAGTCTTTTGGAAGAGAGAAGGAAAAAAAGCATATTAATGAAATTCAAGCATGAGAGGAATGGAAAATACCCTGCAGAACAGAACACCACAGAGAACAGGGAATAAAAAAACAATACAAAAGGGATTTAGAGTGTGCTTAATCCAATGCATGCATGTCTAAGTATCTCCACAATTATCAGTCTCTCTCTCTAAAGGACCTTTAAAAACAAAGCGAAATCCAGCTGAATGCAGGTAAATATGCAAAACAATTTTGCACAATGACAATAGCACAGCCAAGGAGGCTGCACTACGTGTGCTTTCTAAGTAAAAGGAAGGGGGAACGGAAGCCCGCCTGCCTGCCTGCCTGCCATGGGAGGGGTGTTTGCGGGTGCATGTGAGTGGAGGCAGCAGTGGGCGGTGGAGGCAGGCGGAGCAGAGACACACGCTGCCCCTACTGCATGGTCTGAAGGTATTAGAAGCAATCAGAAAGAGGTTCAGGGGAATCTACATTCACTCCACCATAAGCATTTATCACAACTATTTTTGTTCCAGCCTGGTGGACAAGAAAAATAAGATATATGGCCTCTGGATCTATCTACTCATTCAACCTTCAGATTTAAGTTTTTATGAATCAATATAGCTATATTCCCTCACCTTTTTGGAAGTTCCACTAACATAAACTTCCCCCACCCACCCACCCACCCCATAGCCTGTATTTGTCAGATTCAGTTATGTGTGTTTATTGGAGAAAGTGTGATAAATGCCCTGCTTTTCTCCCCATTTTCTGCCTATTTTGCAGACACGTTTAACTGCCCAAAAGCTCCTGTGCAGGTTCAGCAGCCTAAAACGTTGCTGGGTAATACTTTGCAAGCAGCCTTTGCCCTTTGTTTGAAACTCCATTAACCAGCCCCATGTGCATTTGTGTATTGTGGAAATGCCTCCGTGTCTGGATTATTCATATTGGCATGACCTTAGAAATTGGGCAGCCAAACCTGTTCATCTAGGTCAGGGGTTCTCAACCTGTGGTACGCATACCCCTAGGGGTATGCGGACCAATGGCTGGGGGTACGCCAGAGCCTCTCCCTTATCAGCTGCGATCAGTAGCTGATTGTCCGGAATTTTTAAAGTTACTTGTTTCCGCGCTGAAGCTCCGCCCCAGCATGCGTTCGCAGCAGTCCTAGCCACGAAAGAGCCTAAGACTTAAGAGCCTTATCTAGGCTTACCATCCGTCCCTGAACGCCTGGGACCATCCCGGGTTCTGGTCCCGGATCGGTCCCAGGCATTCTGGGCCCTTACCTTTTTTCCGGGCGTCTCCATCTTGGATCTTGCGAAATCCCGGACCCTTCGGAGAACTGGCAGGACAACCAGGTATGTTTAAAAAAGCGTTTTTGGGTCAGGAGCAGGCGCAATCCTGCAGCGCCGCCCCCAATGTTGGAGCTGGCCACCCCCCTTAAGGGAATATCAGCCACTTCTGGAAAAAGTGGTGGGTTGCGACCCACCACTTTGAGAAACCATGCTCTAGAACACATTTAATAACATGCACCATGGGGAAACAAACACTTATCCATAGGCTAATGGCACACCGCACTGGAGTGTGGCATTTCACAAGGATGAGATAAAATAGATGCAACAAAGTAGTATTTATTGGAGAGATAATTATACAATAAGAGGAAGAGGAAATCAAGAGTTAAATGCAGGTTGTCCTGGAGGGATGTTAATGTCTATGGTGTTTAGGGAAGTACCCAGGCCCAGGGAGAAAGGAAGCTGGGAGAAAATGTGTTCCCAGTGCACTGAGGGGAGAAAGAAGTGGGAGATTATGCTAAAAGAAAACCAGAGTGCAAACCAAGGTGTGGAGACATGGCTGTGGCTTGGGTCTCTATAGAGATGGGTTGTGAAGATCAGCCATCTCTATAGAGAAACTCAGTGGAACTCAGGGCCCAATCCTATCCAACTTTCCAGTGCTGGTGCAGCTGCAATGCAGCCCCAACAAATGTTCCCTTACCTTGAGGAGGCCTCCGTGACCGCCCCCCCCCCCCCCAGCACAGGATTCTAGCTCAGCACTCTCCTGTCTTCCACATTTCCTCTTCCTCTCTGTCCCCCTCTTCCTGTTCTAATCCAGGAAGTGGAAGGAGAATGAGGAGCAGTGGAGGCAAGTAGGCAGAGAAAAGCACCCTCTCCACCAATGTGCAGCCTGAGTGACCGCTTCAGCTGGCCTCATGAATGGGCCAGCTCGGGGGGGGACGGACGGACAGATTTTGACCCAATGCTTATATCATGTCTGTTTCTGGAACATTCAGAAACAGGATAGGGAATAGAACGCTGTAGTCAAAACAAGCTAGACTTTCTCTAATACATAATTTATTATCCCTAAATTAAAACCTCTCAGTTTATCTCTCATTTTATTATTACAGTTTTCTGGTAGATGGCATTATTTTCCTTCTGGTAGTGAAACAACCCTCAAGGAATCCATGGCTAATAAATGGCCACTGGCACACTCAACCCCCGCCCCCCAACCCTCTAATCTAAATTTAGATTTGCTTAAGTACTCCAGGATAAAGCAGGCATTTTCACCCGCAGCATTTTCAATCCAGTATATCCACTGTTATTCTTAGCAGCAACAGCAGGAAGCCCAGAGCAAAATACAAGGGGGCGAGCACCAAGTGAGCTGAGAGTCCACAGAACACAGGGAGCAAAGAACCATTTCCCATCATTAATTAAATTAAAACAACACTTAAAAAAATACTGACAGCAGATGTTTAATTTTTTTTATTTGGGTAAATGGCAGCTTTTCTGCTGCCTGCTGTAAGGCAGATTCCCCCCCCCCCGCTCCCCCGCTGAATCATTTGCTCTCCTTATCTAAAAGCCATGCAAACGGCTAAACCTAATCTCTTCCACTTCATGTCAACATAACTAAAAAAGAATTCGATTGCCAAGGGAAAATGGAATTTTTTTTTAAAAGAAAAGGGATTAATGTTTGCTCCACGAAAGTGGTAGCAGCAAAATAGATATTATTTGAGGAGAGAAGGCATGTGTATTGCTGCAAGCTGTCCTATGCAGGATTAAAGTAAAAGACCCAAGGGCCTGAGCTGAGCCACACTCCGGCTTTGTACAGTGCTCGGCTTGCCTGCAATGATTCACACGTTACAGTTTTAGGCAGGGCTGGCCCATTCATCAGGCCGACTCAGGCAGTTGATCGGCGAGAGAGAGTCACCCACCTCCATGGGCCCACTTGCCTCCACTGCTCCTTCTCGTGCTAGCTGGGCTGGAAAAAGAAGGGTAGAGAAGAAGAAATGAGGGGCTAGAGCATCTGCAATGCCAAACCCATGGCAGAAAAGGGTGGCTTGCCCACTGTATACATTTTTGCTGTGCACTGGAGAATAACAAGACTAGAAGGCCTCCTGAAATACAGAAGCACTTGCAGTAGGACAGGATTCACGATACCAAACCAATACTTTTTGTTACAATTGCCAGGAAAAAACAAAAAACATTGCCTTAGGGAAGATACTCCAACCATGTCAACCTGAAGATTTATATTTCCAAACTTGTGCTTGGTGATGCAGAGTGAAGGCATTATAAGGAAGAATTGGTGGGCTGGGGGTCCAGTGATTCTTCCCCAAATACTCTCTTAAGGGCATTTTACTTTGGTCTTGAAGCCTGGCTAGGGGAAAAACATATTTTAAAATCAGCCTGGGAGGCATTTGAAGTCATTAGCAGGCTGACCTTTGATGTCCCCCTAAGATCATCCACCTCTGGCAACTGGCTTCGCCCTACCTAATGTTAGGTTAGCCTTTGCACCCCATATCCAAATCTGTCATTCATGTCATTGTAGCACATTTACTCTTCCATCCACTTATGAGAAATTTAACTTCCTGAATCTCAAATTGCAAATCAATTCACCACGACTCTAAGCAAAATCCAAGAAAATACCAGTGTTTTATTCTGGAACTAACAGCCCAATGCTACCTAAATTCCCCCGTGCTGATGCAGTGGTGTCGGAGCAGCTTCCGCTGCATCCTGCGGGAGAATTTCACCTGCTGGAGGTCTCCTCAGGTTAGGGGGACTTTTGTCCCTTTGCCCTGGGGCAAGCCCCAGCAGCAATGGGTCAACTTGGGCCTGAAATATCACTGGCGCAAGTCCAAGTTGACCTGTGTTGGCAGATCAGGCCTGGCAAGGGGGATAGGATAAGGCGTGTGCCGACGCCACCGATCCCGCCCCCTCCTGGGCCCAATCCACTCCTGCCCCATCACCACCCTTCCCTTGCACTGTTACACCCCTCCCTGCCCCTGCACCCCAATCCACCCCCTGCTCTGGCCTTCCCACCAGCACTGCTAATAGACGTGCTGTTGCAAAGTGCTTTAGAGCACTTTTGTGACAGCTTGCACAGGCAGTGTGCACATTTTGCCAGTGCTAGTAATTGGATAGGATTGGGCCAAAAGTTCTGTTCTTGTTCAAAATAGTGTGTCATCCAGCTGCCTGCTTTCTGTTTAGCAAGTGCAGCATTGCAAAATGACGTTAACCATGAATGTGAGCCAGAGAATGTTTCTAAAGTTTTAGACAGAAGCCAAGCAGTTGGGGCTTTGGGGAATCCTTCATACCAATTCCAGTGTGCGTGCGCATGCATAGGAACAGGGGAGACTCCAGAACAGCTGCTGTGTGCCGGCTAACAGCCTTTGCTTCGCTTGCTCAGGCAATGCGGTGATTAATTGGTACGTTCTGTCCTCTTTCCTGCCTCTGACTGAAAACTGCTCTGCTTGCTATGTCTGAAAATCCACAAGAAAGCAAAACATCACCCGTCTTCCCTTGTGTATGTTACTGAATGGATATTACATTCTGACAACTTCTAAGCCACTTTACATCTGTATAGGAGCTAAGATGACAGAACAGGCAGTGGGAAAAGTGTTCTGTTTTGGTGCCTACACAAATAATCTTGATGGAACACTACTATTCTAAAGAGTTATAGAAGACATTGTATTCTGATCTTTGTTTTCAAAGTCCACATTCAGTGAGAAATGAAGAATAAATCAAGAAGAACGTGCCAATGACTGAAAACAGAAAGCTTTACCTCTCTGCATTATTCAGATAGGCAGTGTCAAAGGAATTCAGATTCAGATTTCAGATTGATTTGTTTCAGCCATCGGCCATAACTAAAAAAAAAAAGCACATCTATGACAAGATTTTTAGAAAGCAAACATAACCAAGATACAATCTGCTGAATGATAAATAAAATCAAACACTCGTGAAGACAAAAGCAGCATCCAGAGTGATGCTGGCTTAAAACATATCTATTAAGACATGTATATTAATTATGTTGTTACATTTACATCTCGTCCTTTCTCCATGGTGCTCGGAGGTGTGTGTGCGTGCACATAATTCTTTGTAGTGTGATCCAGCAACAGCAAAGATTCTTAATTTGGAAACAGCCTGAGAAGGAGGTTTGTGACAGCCTCTAGTGGAGAGCACAGATATACAAGCACATCATTTCATCATCATGTTGACTGCTTTGCTTTATTTGTATCTGACCCTTCCTCCAAGGAGCTAACAACAAATTTTGGCTCAGAGTCAGTAGCTATATATAAGATTGCTATTACTGTTATTTTTGTTTCTACATTTAGAAGCAGCTGTGGTGCTATGGTGAAGAGTCTACTTGAGAGGAGGCACAGCCAATAACCTTTCCTGGAAACGAATTCCAACCCTGGCATTCTTCCCCCGCTGCAGACGGCAGCCCCTATCACCTGGGGTGGACAGAAGAGGGTGCATTTCACTGATGCTCCACAGAGGAGAGGCAACAACATCTGCCCTTTATTCCATAAAAGCTGCAGGAGTGGCTCAAGGTACTGTGTGCTGGAGAAGGAACTAATGGGGGGGGTGTGAGAGTCACAGTCTCTATTAACAATACATTAAAAAATATTTTCAGTGTAGTCCTATGGACCTGCTACACATAACCTGAGCATAAGATAGTAGTGATGCAATGCATTCCAGGAACAATGGAGAAAGCAAAATAACACTGGTAAAAACAGGGCAACTCTAGAAGACACTTCCAGTGATAGTGTCAATGGCAACTCTGCTGCCACCCACCAATAACAGCCATATGCATGGGAGGTGACAACCAACTCACAATGACAGTGGAATGGTCCCATGATGTCACTGTACCCAGTGACATCACAAAACACAACCAGAAAACAGCAAAGACACCATAGTGCCCATCCTGGTGTAGGCCACTGTAGGCAACAACTGACATCTAAAGCCACACACTTCAAGGATCCCTGCAGACACACGTTTGATTCTCCTGGCAGCATAAACACACAGAGCCTGACAACAGCCACTCTTTTACCAGCCAAACAGGCAAGAGTACAGAGAGAAGGAATGTTGGGGGGGGGGGGGGGGACGGGACATACACTGGAATTTATGGCTGCAGAAGCTTCACAGCTGGCTTTATGTACATGTTAGGCATAAGACATGCCTACTGAGCATGTAGTATATGTATTATATGTGTGTGTGTGTGGGGGGGAAGTATTGGGCAAATATCCTTCCCAACATTCCCGATCATGTGAAAGCAACAGGATCCATGTGAGGAGAGGGAGGGACCCAGTGGCAGGTGGTCATAGTTGACCCAGTGGAAGGGACTTCACGGTCTCTCCCTCGCCTTCTGACAGCTGTAGGGTTTGTTGCTTGCCGATGGACTGTTCAGTTGAGCCAAAAATTCTTTATCATTTACATATATAGTGTTATATCTACAATCTGCTCTATAACTTTAATCTCATTGATTTTCATTACACTTATGTGAGGGTATATAGCTCATTATTTTATAGCTCAAAAATGGAGGTTAGAAGCAACCAAGAAAGTCCAAGGAAAAGCTACTTTCTGAATCCTGGTCTCGGCCAAAGCCCAGCATCCACATGCTCAGAAGGAGAAATGGAGTAATGGCCATATTGCCATAGTCAAAATAAAGCAAGTGTCATACAAAGCCATAAAACCAGGTTAGAAAATGAAATTTATATGGCAGCCTGGGAAAAGTTCACCACTATATTTTCATTGTAAAATGCTGGCAAAAGTGGGGTTAAAATCAGAGATCATATTTTAATACTTCACTGACATTGTGATTCCATCTTCTGTGTGGTGCATATATTATAATGCATATAGAACCTTGTAGGACATGTGAGAAATAAGCATGAAAGGAAGATTAATGTTGGGCTGAGACTGAGATATTAAGCAAATAAGCATTCCTGAATCATCCCTCTCACCTCAAGCAGCAAATCGTATAATCTGAAATTAGACTCATTCTATGCCACCAGATTCTGCAGTTCTGAAAACATGATGATGGATTTACCTGACAGACATAAACAAGACGGCAGATATAGTGATGAAGATGAAGTGTTGTATCCAGGAGATAGCATTCAAATCCTTGTTCAAACACGCACGCACGCTCACACAAATTGTTTTAAAATCCTTAACCAACTGTTACCAAACATATAAACATATAGAAGCCAGGGTAAAAAATATCTTCTTACAAACATACCAAAGTTTATTAAATCAATTCTTGTACAGTCACAAAGAATTTAGAATCAAATGGCACATGTATTTCTGAACATATCACAAATTTGTTGCTGGTAATAGATCCACAGTCCAATCCTATCCAGGATTGGGCGGCTGGGTGGAATGGGTTATAACAGTGGAAGTGACATCTGCTGTTGTAAAATTGCTGCCAATGGCGCATGCAGCGCATGGTCGGCGGCCATTCTGCATATGCTATCTAAAGAGGCAACAGCACCACAGCTCCGTCGTCAGACCCCGCTATGCCTGGCGGACCCGGTAGGTCAGCAGTGAGGGCGGGGGGCAGAGGGATTGGGCGGATTGGGGACGTAACTAGGTAGGAAGGAGGGAGGATCTGGGTCGGGGAGGAGGCAGGAGAGGGAGGATCCAGCAACAATGGTGCACACCAGATCCTATCCCCTCCATTTCGGAGTTCCCCACCCTTTTCGTCTCTTGGTCATACAGGACCAAAAGCCGTGGCATATGTCCAAGGAGACCCATAGATGGTCCCAAGGCTTACTGAGAGGTAAGTATAAATGTGTTATACTTACCTCCCATTTGCCCTTAGGTCATCCCACCACCACTGGACGCAGCACACACCTTTTTGGTGTGGCTGCATTGGCGGGGGGGGGGAGAGGATAGGATTGGGCCCCCAACACCATAACCTAAAACTGAATGCTAAAAGTGTCAGATGAAAATAAAATTCCACATCTCTAAACCTTTTACTATATTATCTAATTCACAAGATTGGTGCAGTGGTGTGAGTGTTAGTTTTTGAATTTGAGAAACTCCAACTCAAGCCTTTGCTGACCTATGAAACTGACTGATGTTCTCAGGCATGCACCAGAGGGAGAGAACCAGGGCTCCACTACAGACCAGGGGCCTCCACCTAACCCCATCAGCTGGATACCCCATGGTGGGGAGAGACATGTACCCAGTGAGAGGAAGGACAAACTCTCTTTTTTTTTTGTTATCCCCCCTTTTGCCAAATAAAGGACTTAAAGTGCCCCAAGCAGCATAAGAGGTATGGTATTCCAAAGTCTCTGTGCCATATCACAAACTACTCTTCAACTTCCCCTTAGTTGCAAAAGCAGTTTGTTAGGCGACACAGGACGTTTCTGTTCGAAAAACACAAACACGAAGCTCCTTTGGACATGAAGAACTAGTTTTATTTAATTTATACTCTGCTTTTGGCTCTCAAAGCGGCATACAATTAACACCCATCACAACAGAGAGGCTCCCCCGAGGGGATGGGGCTGCAGCTCAGCAGAACAGATACTTTGCATGCAGAAAGTCCATCTGAAACTGGAGAGTTGCTGCCAGGCAATTGTATGACCATAGTGCAGGCAATGGTCTGACTAGGTGTAAGTAAAGGCATGATGGGCGGAGAAAGAGAAATGATGTAGGTGAGTGGTTCTTTGGATCCTAGCCTCGCTGACCCTCAACCACCATCCACTACAATATACATATAATACTGGCCTACCTTACAGAGTTTGCTGTAAAGATGACTGATATAGCGTATGTGGCATTCTTCAAGTGCTTATGAATACTTATTATTATTAAAATTCTGTTTTGCCTAAGGTTCAGAAACTGCTAGCTATAGCTCTGAAAAATGGCACAAAGATGGACTACCAATTCAGATCTTGGCACCTGGCAAGACTGCCTAATGCTGGCTGGTAGAAAATCACACATCTTCCTTCACATCTTTTCTCTATTAGCAATGCAGTTTCCTTTTCAAACCCAGGGTATTTTTCCAGCAGGTTTCCTCTCTTGCTTCTGATGAAGTGCGTATGTCAGACAACATGGGGCAGTGAATTGATGGTCCCTCCCATCATGTGGAAAAGCCCAACTACTGTGGTGGCCCACGTCAAGTTCAATTATGCTGTGAAATGTTGTTCAATGAGGGCTGTTGTCGTCTTTTTCTTTTTCCAGTAATCCTTCTGTAACTCTGGTCCAGAATGCAGCAGTCAGCATTTAGACGGAGCAAAGATTTACAATAGTGCTACACTACACCTCTGTTATTCAAGTTACATTGGTTTCCAGGCACAAAAGTGCAGTTTATTGCCTTTAAAGTTCAAAATGGCCTGGGGCCAAGGAATCTGATGGGCATCTTCACCTTCAGGAATCTGCCTATCCTGTAAGATCTTTCAGAGAGGCTCTCTTACAGGTTCTGCTGCTGCCAAAGTTTGGGCTGGTGTCATCTTATGAGAGCACCTTCTCAGTGGTGGCCCCAGGACTGTGGAACCCCCTGCCTCTGCAGGTGCACCTGGTCCCGTTTTTGTTTGTTTTGGCCACGTTGAGAGCTTCCCTTTTTTTCACCAGGCCTTCATAGGTTTCTTACAATTTTGTCCCTTTATAAAGTTCTCCCCTGGTTAGGTTTGTATTTGAATTGCAGTGCTTTTGTTATTTTTGGTTCTTTTAATTGGAGTGAATTTTAACATTGTCAGCTGCCCTGAATCCTAATTCAGAATGGCAGGATGCATTTTTTTAAGAAAAAAGGGGGTTCTGGACTCACTGGGGGTCGCGCCGGCCCTCCGGAGGGTGCAGGGGGGTCGCAGTCCCCTCTGCAGGTCTCCTTAAGCATCATAAGAACATAAGAACATAAGAAGAGCCCTGCTGGATCAGGCCAAAAGCCCATCTAGTCCAGCTTCCTGTGTCACACAGTGGCCCCACCAGATGCCTCAGGGAGCACACGAGACAACAAGATACCTGTGTCCAGTCGCCACTCCCTTGCACCTGGCACAGAGAAAACCCACTTCTAAAAACCAGGAGGTTGCTTATGGCTTGTAACCTGTGATGGTCTTTTCCTCCATGAATTTGTCCAAACCCCTTTTAAAGGCATCTAGGCCAGGTGCCATCACCACATCCTGTGGCAAGGAGTTCCACAGATGAATCACACGCTGGGTAAAGAAATATTTTCTTTTGTCTGTTCTAACTCTCCCTCCACTCAATTTTCGTGTGTGTCCCCTGGTTCTGGTGTTGTGCGAGAGGGAAAAGAATTTCCCTCTATCCACTCTCTCCATCCCATGCATAATTTTATAAGTCTCAATCATGTCCCCCCTCAGGCGCCTTTTTTCTAGGCTGAAAAGCCCCAGACGCTGTAGCCTTTCCTCGTAAGGGAGGTGCTCCAGCCCACGAATCATTCTGGTCGCTCTTTTCTGCACCTTTTCCAATTCAATTATATCCTTTTTGAGGTATGGTGACCAGAACTGGACACAATACTCCAGATGTGGCCTTACCATCGATTTGTACAAAGGCAGAATGATATTGGCCGTTTTATTCTCAATCCCCTTTTTAATGATCCCGAGCATGGAATTGGCCTTCTTCACAGCCGCCGCACACTGGGTCGACACTTTCATCGACCTGTCCACCAGGACCCCAAGATCTCTCTCTTGATCCGTCACAGACAACTCAGAACCCATCAGCGTATATGTGAAATTTTGGTTTCTTGCCCCAATGTGCATCACTTTGCACTTACTTACATTGAAGCGCATCTGCCATTTTGCTGCCCATTCTCCCAGTTTGGAGAGATCCTTCTGGAGCTCTTCACAATCCCTGCTGGTCTTTACCACCCGGAAAAGTTTAGTGTCATCCGCAAACTTGGCCACCTCACTGCCTATCCCCAACTCCAGGTCATTTATGAATAAGTTGAAAAGCACCGGTCCCAAGACCGATCCTTGGGGCACACCGCTTTTCACCTCTCGCCATTGTGAAAATTGCCCATTGACTCCCACTCGCTGTTTCCTGGTCTTCAACCAGTTCCTAATCCACAAGAGGACCTGCCCTCTTATTCCCTGACTGTGGAGTTTTCGCAGGAGCCTTTCATGAGGGACCATGTCAAACGCCTTCTGAAAATCCAGATATATAATATCCACGGGTTCGCTCGCATCCACATGCCTGTTGACCTTTTCAAAAAATTCTAACAGGTTTGTGAGGCAAGACTTCCCCTTGCAGAAGCCATGCTGACTCTCCCTCAGCAGAGCTTGTTCTTCTATGTATTTTAAGATTTTATCCTTAATGAGACTTTCCACCATCTTCCCTGGAACAGATGTTAGGCTGACCGGCCTGTAGTTTCCCGGGTCCCCCCTCCTTCCTTTTTTAAAGATTGGTGTGACATTAGCTATCCTCCAATCCTCTGGCACATTGGCCGTTTTAAGGGACAAGTTGCATATTTGGGTCAAGAGGTCAGCAACTTCATTCTTGAGTTCCTTCAGAACTCTTGGGTGGATGCCATCCGGGCCTGGTGATTTATTGATCTTTATTTTGTCAATTAAGTCTGAGACATCTTCTCTTTTAACCTCTATTTGACTTAATTCTTTAGTCAGGGGAGACCGTTCCGGCAGTGGTATTTGCCCGAGGTCTTCTGCCGTGAAGACAGATGCAAAGAACTCATTTAATTTCTCTGCAGTCTCCAAGTCCCCTTTTATCACCCCTTTCTCTCCCTCACCATCCAGCGGACCCACCGTTTCCCTGGCAGGTTTCCTGCTTCTAACATATTTGAAGAAGCTTTTATTATTCCCTTTTATGTTGCCTGCCATACGTTCCTCAAAGTCTTGCTTGGCCTCCCGTATCATCTTTTTACATTTCTTTTGCCACAGTTTGTGCTCCTGTTTATTTTCCTCATTAGGGCAAGACTTCCATTTACGGAAGGAAGCTTCCTTGCCTTTTATAGCCTCCTTAACTGTGCTTGTTAGCCATGCCGGCATCCTCCTGGACTTGGTCGAGCCCTTCCTCCTTTGTGGGATACACTCCCGCTGGGCCTCTATGACTGTTGTTTTAAACAGCCTCCATGCACTCTGGAGCGATTGGACTCTTTTTACCTTCCCTTTCAGCTTTTTCTTAACTAGTCTTCTCATTTTGGGGAAGTCTGCCCTTCGGAAGTCAAGGGTTTTCGTGTCAGATTTGCTCGGCACTCTCCCTCCGACATGCATGGTGAAACGGATCGCAGCATGGTCACTGTTCCCCAACGGTTCGGTAACATTTACCTCCCTGACCAGATCTTGAGTGCCACACAATATCAAGTCCAGAGTCACCTGTCCTCTGGTCGGTTCCGTGACAAGCTGCTCTAAGGCACAGTCATTTAACATATCTAGAAATCCAGTCTCTCTTTCATGACCTGAGCATGAATTGACCCAGTCGATGTGAGGATAATTGAAGTCCCCCATGACTACAACCCTGTCTCTCGTTGACACCTCCCTGATTTGCTTCCTCATTTCAAGATCCCCTTCAGGTTTTTGATCTGGAGGACGGTAGCATGCCCCTACTATTACATCACTCTTTGAGCCTGGTAATCTAACCCACAGTGATTCTACGGAGGAGTCAGAGCCCCCCTCCAGCTCTACTCTGGTGGATTTTACCCCCTCTTTGACATAGATGGCCATCAGATCGGTTCCCTGAAGTGATCAAGACCCACTTCTGGTTTTCGGCGAAACCCAGAAGTAGGTCTTGATTGCTTCAGGGAGACAATATGAGGCTCAGGAAGACTCACAGAGAGGGCCAGCACAACCCCCAGTGAGTCCAGAATCCCCTTTTTTCCCCCGGCAGTGGCGCAATACCAGGAGTGCTGCCGCCGCCACCACTACACCAGAACGCCCCTTAAGCGGGTAGCGACTGCTTCCAGCTGGCGTGGTGGGTCATGATCCACAAGTTTTAGAACCGCTGTTCTAGCAAGCACAGTTACTATGCATTATGCATGTTCCTCTTTCAGGCATTACAAAATACACAATGCAGAACGGCAAAGGTCAAGGAGCTATGTATAACATTGAAGCCACACTTCTCAATGGCTTCCAAATTGAGCCTCATTTTGTAATTTGATTCTTGACACAACCTCTCAGTATTTCCAAAGTTGATACAGTGGCCGGTTACGCTACAATGTTCCACCAGGGCAGAGATTTTTAAGCATGGAAAATTGGTTCTGAATCGTAAGCAGGAGCTTTCAATGATCAACAAAATTTGGACTATGTCTTTAAGCAGAGTGGCAGTGAACTTCAGTAACCACTAGAGGCTGGAAACGTCAGAGCGGCTGAGACTGAGGTCACTAGCGGTTAACTGCCTCTGTTTCGCATTTCCGGGGGTTAATTACTTCTATTATAGTAGACGTGCCGGGTTTCCCTTTAAAACCGGCCACGGAATGTTCAGCTTTACCATCTTGTGGCTATTTTTACAGGCTTATTGCATCTGATGATATTCATGGATAAATGAATGAAACGTCATGCTGTGTTTTTTAATTAAATACACTTTTACTTATGACCTTTAATCCCATGACGATGATTAGTTCGTGTTTGTATAATGCTTGCACAGGATCACAGCCCTGTTTATATGTAGTACACAAATGGGTGAAGTGACTTTTAAGAAGGGGAAAATGTGGTGCAGAAAGGTGTAGTGATGGGGTAGAAGAAGGGCTGTAATATGTCACATATTGATTGGAACGAACAGCTCAATCTTTGGCTGCAGGATTTAACATGCAAAAGAAAGGCATCAAGAAATGCAACACATAACGTAGAGATCAGCTTCCCTGAACTGGTGTATGCAGAATATACAGTTGGCAAAGTGAGGGTGTTACTACATTGTGTTCTTTTCATGTTAGCAGCAGTTATCAACCCCTGTGCCTAAAGACAGGTCTCAGAGAAAGTCTAGGGGTTGCAGCACTGAGACAGTGGTGTTGTCTGCAGCCTCACATATTTGAAAACATGGAGGCTGTAGCATCAAATTCCAGAGTTTCCAAGAATGGTCCCAAGCCAACTCTTTTCAATGTGTCATTCAAACTCAAGAACTGAGGAGATGCAGCAAGAAGGGAGCCTAAATTGGGAACCTGTGGGCTGCCAGACTTCCAGCGCAATCCTAACCAACTTTGCAGTGCCGGTGCAGCCGCAATGCAGCCCCAACGTAAGGGAACAAATGTTCCCTCACCTTGAAGAGACCTCCACAACTGCCCCTGCGCCCTGTTGGCATGGCTACACCGGCACTGGAAAGTTGGTTAGGATTGCGCTGATCCTGACCCTGCTGAGGCATCTCTCAGTACTTTACAAGGGGCTCCTGGAAGGACTGAACTACATGTACTTCCTTCATCTGAATACTCCCAGGATTGTGCCTGCACCTGCCCTATGAGTGGTACCATCCCCAGTGCAATGAAAATTACGGTACCCTGGGCAAATTAGCAAGCGTCCTCAGAAAAGAATACTACCTTTAACATAATTCTTCTTCTAGTAAGGAAATAATATAATTCTTCTTCTAGTAAGGAAATGGATAGCCAGAATTTTTCATAGATGGATAATCTGCCATGACAAAGCAGGCACATAATTCTATTTGACAAATCAATACTAAAAACGTGATACTTCGAGTTGCTGCTTCTTGTGTGATTCTAAACAGCCTTGTCAGGAGAAGCCTTGTGCACTGTGTTCCACCTCAATCTTATGTGTTTGTGGCAGGCAGTTTAAATTCAAATCTGAAAACCATGAAACTTAAAAAGCATTCATCCATGAAGACTGAATCTTCAGTCCCTGTAATAATAAGATTAATCCAAAACACAATTTGTGTAATCCATTTTATTTTCTTTACAAATGGATCATTGAAACAATTGTCCACCTGCTCACTGAATAGCATACTGAAAATACTAGTTTTGTCATTCTTTTTGCTAGTTTTAATAGACCTCTTAAAATGATGCAGCCGCCCCCTAGAAGCATATAGATTTATCATGGCCCTGTGCCAGCCTATATCTACATTAAAGGCAAAAACAGCTAGAACAAAAAGACAATACTCTCTAAAGATTATAATTTTGTCATTGGCTGCCTGCTATGAATATTCTGGTCACAAAATAGAAAAATATTTGCTTATAAAAGAAGTTCTTTTTTTAAAGAGAAAAATCTTACACCTTTCACATTTATCAGATTGCAGATAACTTGGGACTTGGTTGCACATTGTGAACACACTCCAGAGAGCAATGGAATCTTAAACCAGTGGGCACTATTTAGTGGGACTGACTTCTGCTGGGCCTCTCCTCCCTCATACTTTTAAATGTCAAGGGTGCTCCCACAAAACATAGCTGGGGAAGAACCAACACACATATTTAATTCCAAGGAAAAAACAGATGTGCAAGTTCGCTCCGGTTATTGATATGCACAAGTCTTTCAGTCTAATTCTTTGCACCCACATGGCCACTTCAGACATGGGAGTAACTTGAGTTAGGCCACACTCTGAAAAATATAACATGAAAAATGTAACATAAGAAATGTAATTCTTTCCAAATGGAAATTACCCACCAGTTGGAGACAAACAGTATTGTTTAAGGACAACTGAAGGTGGTGGTATGAAGGAAGCAGCATTGCCCATGGTGTACTTATTTATTTTGCCCTACCGTCATCTCTGGTCTAACAGGGTTTGAAGGTTTTTCAAGAACTTGCAACACCTATGTACAGAGATGATAATGAGATGAATATCCATACCACAGGAGTTAATGGCTTCCTTGAGTCATTTTCAGTTCTTTGAAAATCTATCTCAGGTCCGCAGCCAAAGCTTCACAATAGCTTCAGTTTTGAAACAACAGTCCTAGCCTGCCACCTGGTGGTCAGCAATGAGTACCATTCTTGGTAAAATAGGGCTGAGAAATAGAAGTACTTTGATAACTGGGAATTCCAGCAATTAGCTGTCATTCCCTCAAAAAAAAAAAAAAAAAAAAAAAGGATGAGAGAACAAAACAGAGTGTAAAGTCCACTTTACACAAGCTGGCATACAGCCTATGGGAAAAAAAACATTATAAGGTAATTTAAATCTTTACACCAAAACACCCTCCCCCCACCCCAGGAAGGCACAATCAGTTCTCACCCTCTTCATTTCTTAGTACAGCACAGCAATACTTCCCAATGAGCATCGGTTGAAGATATGCAGAAGGCCAAAGGCCACTCATTCCATGGGATTGTTGTTTTAAAAGGGCAAGTTCAGAATATCACATACATGTAATTAAAAATTATGTTTCACATCGATTTTTTCACTGCTGCTTTTCTCGTACTGACAAGGTAGGCATCATAGATGATGTTTAGGAAGTTGTCATCATTCTGGAAAAAAACAATTTATTAATGTGTTTGTATTTATGTTTTAATTGTCTTATTTTTATATACAAGCAACCATGAGAAGTTTTTAATCTGCTTTGAAGGACAGGATATAAATTTAATGAAGGTGTAACCCTATTCACATATACCTGGGACTAAGAGCCCAATCCTATCCTTCCCAGACGTAAGCTGTGCAGTGTGGGGAATACGGCCCACACTGTATCCTATCCGGAGAAGGAGGCAGCTGGAGGTCTACTCAGGGTAAGCGGACCTCCGGGTAACTACTACTACAATGCAGCTACACGAATCCCCACTGGCTCTTTAGCTGGCGGAGAACCTAGAAGCCCCGTGTCGGGGCTTGAGGCCTGGGAGAAAACCAAAAGTGGTTGCAATCGCGTCGGAGCAGCAATCTACAGCATGGGGAGGCCCGCAGAGGGGGCTGCATGCCTCCTTGCACCTTCCAGAGGGCCACCAGGACCCCCGGGAATTTAAACAAGAGCACTATTTCCCCAGCGGTGGTGCAATCCCCGGGAGCACCACCGCCACTGTCGTGCTCTTAAGGGCCAGTATCCGGTTCTCCTGATGAGTCGTGACCCACCAGTTTGAGAACACCTGATCTACACAACAATTCAATATGCTAAGTGGTGACACTTCACTTTGAATCTCTGCATAGTCTTATAACTCAGGTGTACAAATGTAAACAATAATCAAGGGAAGACGAAGGCAGGCAAGAAATTTTCTGGATGTTTTACCTGGATCAGATGTAGTAGAGTTTCTTGTAGCTGCAGCTTTGTCAGCGGACTGTTGTTTGGGACAGATGGTTCTGGGTTCTGCATAGACAGGAGAAGGTTAGCAGAACTCGGAACAGCTTCTTGGTTCACAACTGGCAGCCATCCACTCTCGGTTGGTTTGGGTGGTGCTGGGGCTGACTGACTAAACACCATTGGGGACATCAGTAGTGATGGAGTTACAGCAGCAGGAATTCGCTGTGGTGAGATGACCTGCTTACAAGGAATTGTACATTACATTTAATTCCTGAAATGAACCACACATGTTCAAAGTCATTTTAGGTGGCATTAGACTAAGCTAAGCACTAGGTATAGGTGTGGGGTGCCAGGTCATTTGCTGCCTTGATAGAAGCCTAATTCAGTCCCAATGGAGCTGGTGGTCAGCCTGAGAAAGCAGAAAACTTCCCCTGCAGCAACAAAGCTCTGACTCTTGGATCATAGCATCACTTCTGGCTTGATGCACCACCCAAAAGAGGGCCATGTGGCTTCTGCAGGCCAGAAATCCAGGACTGCTCCTGAGAAGATGGTGGAGAGATGATAATGACTGCCTCTTGCCGTTGCTAAGGAGAAAGAGCGCTCCTGAGTGACCACATCATATAGCTATGGATCAGACATATATTCATGCAAGGAGGTGAAGGGCCAGAACTCAGAGGGAGCCGAGCCTTTTCTTGACCTGGTGGTAGGAAGGCTGGCTATGGCAATATAAAAGCGGACGGTAGGCTAGGCTAAGGAGGAGAGAGAGCACTCCTCCGGAAGCTCCTTTGCACTCTGACTGGAGACCCCAAGAGGGCAGGATGATATAACTGGTGTTCACTCATTGAAGCCAATCCCCCTTTCCCCCAAATGGGGAAAAATAAACAACCCATACGACAGGAGAGAGCTAAATGCACAGTTGCATAACCTACTACTCAGTAGTGTAGTGGTCAATTTTAAAGCGCAGGAGCTTGTCATGACAGCAAGCAAAAAACTTTTAAATGTCTTCATTAGAGGTTTTTTTTATTCTCCTGACACTTATTTTTACTTTGAAACTTACTATACTTTGAAACTTACTATAATCAAAGATTTAGCTCATTTCATCCCAAACTCTTTGAGTGGGTGTTTTAAAAACATATGATAAACTTTGAAGAATGGGATTAAAAAACGTCCCAAGTAAATCCCACTATGTTGAATAAAACTTACTCCTAGATAAATCTGATTGACGTATATTATAACCTTAATGTAACATGAGCTACATACTGCCTTTCAAATAGACCTTAAGAAAGATGGCCTAGATCAGGGGTTCTCAACTCCTTCCTGGTCAAGTACCACCTCCAGCGCCACTCTCCTGCTGCGTATCACCGGAAGTGACTGGTGATGACATCATCGCCAATTACTTCTGGGTTTTCAGTTTTTTGGAGGTCAGAAAACACAGATAGGAGGCTCTGGGCAGGTGGGAGTGCCCTTCTCAGCGTTTCCAAGAGATTCGGCCAAAGGCAGGCGACTCTCAGGAGTGAAAACGCACCGCCAAAAGCACCGCGTCAGAGCAGGATTCTGGTGGTCCAGCAGTCAGCCAAAGTACCATTGGTGGTACTAGTACCACTGGTTGAGAGCCCCTGGCCTAGATATTAAACGTATGTTCCCTAGGGCAGTTTGTCTCCTACTAAGCCTGACGCTTCTTCTTGACTAAGGTACTGTTGGCATTTTTAAAAAGGTGGCACCTGAGCATTCCTGCTGCTGCTGTCGTAGAAGTATCAGAGCTCTGCTCTCCCCCGATTACACCCCTGCTATTAGAATTCATGCAGGTTTTTCTTAAACTACTGAATCTGAATGTGACCTGGAGAAAAATGCATTTGAGCAACTGTTGGGGCCAATCTAGATGTGATGATGGCAGACCTGTGTGTCAGAACTGGGTTGCCACTGAATCTCTGGCAAGGGAATTCTGACAGCTGCAGTTTCTAGTGTCACTTCAGTCTTGTGACCTGACAACCTATAGGGCCAAATGAAGGCCAAAAACAAGGCACCTGGTGGGGTGGGGTGGGGAACAATTCCTATATTTATTTGAATTACCGTATTTATCGGCATATAAAACGCACTGGCGTATAAGACGCACCTTCCTTTTGGCCCTGGGTTTCAAGAAAAAAAGATTTAAAGCATTTTTGGGCCACTTGGCCACTTATTGCTTGGCTGCTTAATTAGCTAATTTACATAAATTGCACAAAAATACCAGGATCTCTTTTAAAACACACAGCAATAAGACACACGAACAAAATGCACCAGAACATAAATCCCAAGTACAAAAAAAACCCCCATACTCAACACTTTTTCCCCCAACCCACTCATACACAGTTTCCAAAGTAAAAAACATTTACCCCAAGTAAAAAAAAAACCCATACTCAACTCTTTTACCCCACCCCACCCCACCCATGCAGTTTCCAAAGTAAACAACATAAAAGTACAAAAAAAACCCCAGACTCAACTCTTTTCCCCCACCCCACCTATACAGTTTTCAAAGCCTCCCAACTAGGCCCAGTTCAGAAGCTTACCCATGCTGCATTCAAGAGCAGGCCCTCGGCAGCTCAGCTGAACTGAACTGAGCACAGTGCCCTCTGCTGGCTGCTGAGAAGCTCAACTCATGCACGTGCATAAATTAAACCCGACAAACAGCTGTAGATCGGATAGATTAGTTAGGGAAGAAAGCACAAGGGAGCTCTCTGGCTCCGCAAAAACACGGTAAGCCCGAAAATGCTTTAAAACGGGCAAGGGGGGAAAAGGGATTTTTTGGTATTGGCGTATAAAACGCACCCTACTATTTTGGGTCACAAATGTAGACAAAAAAGTGCGTCTTATACGCCAATAAATACGGTAGTTAAATCCAGGTTCCAAATAGCAAGTTCCAACTAGAAAAATCTACTGAAAAAGGTAAAAGCCTTGAAGGAACATACAGCCTGCTCTCTCATTATGAACTCGGCTGCTACTGTAATCCTCTTAAGTTAGGGCTGTGTGTAAAAAGGTAAAGGTATCCCCTGACAATTAAGTCCAGTCGTGTCCGACTCTAGGGTGTGGTGCTCATCCCCATTTCAAAGCCAAAGAGCCAGCGTTGTCCGAAGACGCCTCCGTGGTCATGTGGCCGGCATGACTCTCCTTGCCGCAGCGCGTAGGATGCAGCTGGAACACGGAGCGCTGTTTACCTTCCCGCAAGCGGTACCTATTTATCTACTCGCATTAACATGCTTTGGAACTGCTAGGTTGGCAGGAGCTGGCCAAGCAACGAGCGCTCACCCCGTCGCGGGAATCGAACTGCCGACCTTTCGATCGACAGCTTATGGTTCAGCGGTTTAACCCGCTGCGCCACCCGCTGGCCTAGGGCTGTGTCACTCTAAAACATTTAAAAGTTCTACAATCCAAATTGTAGTTCTAAACTTTTTGGATGAATTTAAAATAATGTTTCATCATGTAGTCTGCATTTAAAAAAATAATTTGCTAGTCATGGAGAGAAACAATTTGTTATGCAGAGCACAAGTCCCCATCTGTAACCACTACTCTGGCTCTGATCAGTGTGTGTGGGGGTGTTCATCTGTCCGCTTGCATGCCTCCACTGCTCCTCCTCCTTCCGCTCCCTGGATTGGAAAAGGAAGAAGACAGAGAGGAAGAGGAAATGTGGAGGGGAGGAGAGCTAGAGCATTGGAGAGTGGGAGGAACAGAGGCTGGCACATCATCAAGTAAGGGGAGCAGCATTTGGCAACTTGCCTCAGGCACCAGGAGGCCTTGGGATGGCCCTCCTCTGTACACCTGAGGCAACTAAACAGTGATGAAAAAACTACCTGTGATGCGCCAAGCACCAATTACAATTTAAGACCTGCATAGAGTTTCTTAATTACGGTGTCCTTTCTGGAAGTCACTGGAGAGATTCATCCTCTTTATTCCAATGTTTTTAGTGGTTCGGTGTGCTTTTGATTTATTTATAGAATATATTTGCGCAGATATAACAGACTGGAGCTTTAAGCAGGGCTTATGCCCTGCTGCTGCAGTAATGCGTTCAGTCACCAACATTCAAGTTAAATTAAAAGAATGTAGGCAAACAGAAGGAGAAGGTCCAGTTGCTGAATCTGGCACAGATCTACCTTTGCTAAGCAGTGCAATTTATTAGAAAGCATTAACTCATTTTATCTAAGGCCAGAGTGAGCTACGTGTAAACCTGTAGATAAACACTTGCAGCCCATTTTGGAAAGCAGGCTGCCTATCACACGTTATACTATGGCCAGAAAGTTTCAAGGCTACAGACCCGAATGTAAAACCGCATATACACAGCTGATCTTGACAGCAGACGTGCTCTGTACTAAAAGAAAGGCTGGTATGTAGTCTGAGAGGCTGGAGAGGCTCCAAGATATAAATTTCTAAATGTTATTTCAGTGAAGCCCCCAAAGAAATAAAAATGACATTAATTATATTAGGAGAGGGTCTCAGACATGAAAATAAATAATAACCTGAGCTGCAGTCAGTCAGTAGTTTTACAGAGAACTGAGTTTTAAGAGGTATTCCTTGCCATGGTGTCTGCCAGGGCCCCCCAACATGGTGCCCCTGCAAGCACATACACCCACAGAGGGGCTGGCTCTTGGCCCCTTGCCATTGACATCTCCTCCACCATCCCCACCACTGCTGCAGTGCCCTCTTCCTTCCCCCACCTGTCCTGTTCCACATAGGGCAGGAAGTGTGGGGAGCAGAGCACACTTCCTCTTCTTCCATTTAGACAGGTGAGGTGGAAGGAGAGGAAAAGGTGGATGGCAGAGTTCCTAGGTTTGTGCCTGGTTTTGCCCCCACCCACTTCAGCAATTGCCTGACCTGAAGTTTGCGAATTATTGGTTTTTAGAGATAGGCATAGATCCAAAGAGCCCCCTGTGCAAGCAGAAGGCATTCCTGCTTGTGCAACCAAGGGTGTTTCCAATTCCCCTGAGGAGTGGTTTTCAGAGAGACACCCTCAGAATCTGTCTCCAGTCATAAATATCGAAGAGTGTTCCTGAACTGGGGATTTCCAGTTTTTAAAAAAAAGAATCAAAGCAAGAATTCCTTGCTTTCCAAAAAGAGTTTTTAAATGGTCTTGAGAGTTTCTTTCTCTCTCTTTCGTTTCTATTTCCCTTCTCCTGGCTCCTTCTCTCAGTTGCCTGCCTGCAGCTGCAGAGGAACTTTCCTATGAAAGATGTCCTCTGAACATTTTTGTGAAATATAATTTTCATTGTGGATTGTTGTTCTGAAACAGACAGGGTTCGTTCTTTGCTTGTCTGTGACCAGCTCAGACTTGCTCAGGCCTGTCTGTTTTTTTGGGGTAGGTTTAAGTAGAACTGGGTTCTGCTTTTGCTAATTGCTTTGGTAACAAGTGTTTCCTCCCCATTGAGCATCACACGGCAGATTGCAGCTCTTAAGCCAGATGGAGACGGATCACAAGCCAATTTGAAAGGAGGCCTATAACACACCATGCCTGTTGCTGAGGAAGTACAAACTGCAGGTTTCAGTTACCGAAGGAACTTGTGATGAGTCCTTTAAATATAGGTTTGTTCAGCTCTTCCCTCAGTATGCAAGATGTTGTCTGTGGCAGGCTACATCTGGCAGACCTTGTAAAATTTGCTCCATTGTCATTTGAAAGATAGTGGGAGCAGATGCAACACCAAAAAATAAACAATTATAGGGAACAGACTTCAGGGTGCATTTATTGTCAGGATCTGCTTAGATTTGGTTTGCCTGAGCATCTGCAAGTGAGATGGTGCCAAGAATATTTGACTGAAATGTTTGTACTTGGCTAGGGTGACAAACAAGTCTTCAGCTGGCTGATACACAATAAGAGTATTGCTCATGCTGAAGTCTTTATAGATTTGTGTCTTTCTGCATAATGGATCCAAGTGAAGTAGCCAAAATTTGAAACTGAGGAGTAAGAGTATGAACGTTCCTGTTTTGGAACTTCTGAAGCCAAAAATCGGGGCTCAACTCATAATTAGCTAAGTCCTGGCCAGTCTTCTCCACCACTGCAGCATCAGCATTTGTTAGACAATAGCACTGTGAACACCAAGACCCAGCTTGTCACTTCCCAGCATTCCTAAGTCTTTTTAAGGGATCGGGATCCTTGAGAAACTATAAGTACGAGGAATTGTGGGGAATCGTGGCACCTAGTACACTTGGTGGAACAAATGATGTGCTGACCATGTCATCTGGTTATAGATTAGATATGTATTCATGCAAGGAGGTGAAGGGCCAGAGCCCAGAAGGAGCTGAGCCTTTTCTTGACCTGGTGGTAGGAAGTTGGACTATGGCAATACATATAAAAAACTGAGCACTCCCTTCAGAAGCTCCTTTATCACATTTCATACAAATTACTGAACTGGGTGTGAGGAAGTGAATGCACCTAGCAGGGCAAAGGGCTGACTCAGCAGTGGCTGTTAATGCATGCCTCTGCATGCAATTCTCTGGCCATTAGCAGAGAGCAGGTGTCAACATGTGTGAAGAGTACAGGAGAGTGAAATGCAATACAATGGAGCAGGGCAGAGTAGAGTATAGGAAACTGCCACATGCCTAAATTTGCCAAGGACTTGGGGCATACGATGTAGAGAGGGGACATATTGTGACTGACTTAGGATTTTTTTACATCAGCCACTGTTTTTATTACCATCCCCATTGAAACAGGTGATCTCTGGACATCTGCAGGGTGGAGAACTTGGAGTTGACCCCCTTGCACTAGGGTCGCGCATTAACACAACCAAGAAATGAAGCCCACACCAGTGCTATGGAGATGAGGGCAGGGCTCAGTTCCTAGCAATTCCCATTAAGTTATATAGAACAACGGGCAGCCCAATCCAACCTAAATCTACGTGCAGCGCTGCAGTGGCTACGTAGCATCCTGTGGGGGATTTTTGGCTGCTGGAGGTCTTGGGGTAAGGGGACTTTTGTTTCTGGCCTTCTTGCTGGCATGCCACCTCTCTGCACTGCCGCAAATCGCTTTACGGTGCTTTTGTGACAGCCAGCACTGGCAGAACATGTGTTCCGCCGGTGCTACCAGTAAGTTGGATTGGGCTGTAAACTGACTGCAATTAGAAAGACTATGGAAGGCGCGGTTAGGAGGACATGGCAGGCTGACAACTCCGCCGATCGCTCTGTATCGACAGAGTACATCTGATGGACTTAATTACTCTACCCCTGGATTGAAAGGGAGTACGAAGAGATAAACCACATTTCTTTCAATCGCCCTCATTCTGACACTTCAAGGCAAAGGCTCTGAAGTTTTGGGTTGTCGGTGAGGAAGAATTGGACTACCATCGAAGCTCCGTCCGCAGATGAAGCCACCTCCCACATGCTTTGCTTTACTTAGGCAAGAGGCGTAGAAATGATTTATGAGTTGAAGAAATTAGCCGAGATAAGAGTTAACGTTACAAATAATTAATACGTTGCGATAAGGCGAAGGGAACATTCGAAAGTGAAAGTTGGAAAAGACGAAGTTAAAGTTTTAAAGTGGAGAGTTCTACCTATTTTTTTTTCTGTACTTATGGAAGATTAAAACAGTAGGAGAAGGAGAAGGAAAAATATGAAGAAGCTTTTTTAAATAGACTATTCTGGCAAGAGAAATTTGTTTGGGATTTGTGTGTGTGTGTGTTTCCTTCTACGTATTGACATTCCTGACATTTTTGCTAAAAGAATATGAGCCCTTCCGTGTCAGAGTTCATGGATTTTGGCAATTAATCTTTCTGTTTCACGTCGGCGACCGCATAAGCTTTTTATTTTTACCTCTTTTTTTTTAAGAGAAAAGAAATTGGCACCTGGTGAAAAAATTACAGCATGACTACACAATTGGAGTTTTGTTTTAAAAAATGGGAAAGAAGGTTTGATGCAAAAATGGCAACTTTGCAGGAAGAATTTCAGAATATGAAAGAAGAATTGAAACAAGCAGTGAAGAAAAAGGACGAACCGCAAGGAATGGAAATACAGAAAGATAAAGATAATGATAAAGAGAAAGATTTAGTGGAAGAGATTGTAGCAGAGGAAGTACCAAGAGTTAAATCAAGACTTGGTTATATATTTTTCGTGGAGGTGCTGAAGAAAAAGTCTGTCTTTCGGGGGAGGATTTTAGAAGACGTGAATGATCCTGTGGAAAAAATTGCAAAGTGGATACAATTCAAAAAGCAAGGGACTTTCGGGGAAGATTTAAGGATGAAGAAGAGAAAGAAGAAGAAGAAGAGAAGAGAAAGAAAGAAGAAGAGGAAGAGGAAGGAGGAGGAGGGGAAGGGATGGAAGGTGTAATGGGCAACTGTCAAAATTAAAAAGGGATTATATTTTTTTGTGGGGAATATTACTGGAGTTAGTTATACAAAAAGAAAAATGTTTTATTATTAAAAAAATAAGATATGACTTGTTTTTAAGAAACTCATATAAAGAATGATGGAAAATTTCTGATGATGGAAATTAACAAAATTGAAGACGAAAAAATGGGTTGACTTAATAAATTTAAAATATTTGAAGTGGAAATTAAGACTTTTAGATGATAAAGGAAAGGTTATTTAACCCTTTTGTGAATAAAAGAAAAAGAATGTTTTATTATTTGAAAAGACTTAAATAAGATGTGATTTGTTTTCAAGAATTTTATGTAAAAAGGGGATATAGAATATTTAAAAAAACAGAAAAATTTGGAAGGTTTTTATTTTAATACATTTGGAGAAAAATGGTGTGGCTTTATATATTAAAATATCTGAAGCTGGAATTAAGATTTTTAGATAAAGTAAAAGTTAGTTAATCTTTTTGTGAATATTTGGATACCACTTACAGATTCTTTGAGAGAGAGAGAGAGAGAGAGAGAGAGAGAGAGAGAGAGAGAGAGAGAGAGAGAGAGAGAGAGAGAGAGAAGAAGAAGTGATGAAATGTGGATTTAATGAATAGTATATTAGAGATATAGGCTTAGTTAGATATTATAAGTAGAAAATATATAATAGTATACAAGAAGGATCTACTGCTTCGCGCTTGCTGTAATCTTTCGTAGTATGTTGTATTGTTTTGTTTAGTAGTTTAGTAATAAAAAATAAATATATATTGAAAAAAAGAAAAAGAAAGAAAGACTATGGAAGGCAGCAAAACCTGCTCCCAAGTAGCCAGGGTCAAAATGGGGAAGCATAGCTTCCACCCCATGGAATCCCTAAATACGCCCCTTTACGTTTCCCATAAAAGTCAATGGCTCCCATTGTGTTCTACGGGAACGTGTTAAGCACTACACTTGGGGACCCTGTTGGGAAGTAAAACCCGTCTCCTGACACTGTGCAGTCTGCTTTCACTGAGTGGAACACCATTTGGGATGAAACATGCCTCTCTGTGTGCCCCCCCCTTCCCCAGCAAGGGATCACTGCAACATACAAGCCCTCTCTCTGCCCTGACCCTCGCCATCTTAACGATGGGCAATTTGCTAGTTATGCAATAAACACTCAACTATTTTGCTCCACACATGGGCTTTGCTGAGTATGCTATGCACAGCATCAGCAAGCATATGAAAACTTCACATCACAACATGGTTATCAAATTCTCTCCTAAACGGTTGTTTTCCATCTCATGTTAATCCAAACATCATAAATATCAACTTATTTTATTCCTCAAATGCAGGGACAATGAATCATTAATTCCAAGTTTTCTTGTTTTGACATCTCTCATGTTTTCACACTTTCTATTAGTTCAAATTATAGAGCTTAACAGCAAGCTCTATTTCTAGTTTTGTTTAATAGTGTGTTTGATTGCAGTCTGGGAGGGAGGGGCTGGTGAATCAACAGACTGTATGAAAAGAAGGAGCCAAAAGCCAGGCCCTCGCAGCTGCACAAATCCCTCTCGCTCAAGTGGGAGAAAGTGAAGATGGACTTAAACGTTAAAGTGGGTGGGGGTGGGGGGAAGGGGGAGCTGTTTAATTTAGAAGAGTCTTTTAAAGAGATTGGTTTGGCTTTGGCTGGCAAACTATGCAAGAATATCGGAGATGCCTTCATAAACCTATTCTTAAGAAAGCCAGTCCTAATAGTCAATGGGAAAGGAAAACTCTATTCTATACAGACAGAGCTAATGAAGCCTTTCAGTCTGGGTACAACTCAAAACGGGGTTGTCTTGATTAGTCCTGTCCTGCCAGCTTCCCCCACTATCGCCAGAAAAAGAAGCTCTTATCTTTGCGAAGGGG
Organism: Plestiodon gilberti rubricaudatus; assembly: GCA_026170595.1. NCBI lineage: Eukaryota > Metazoa > Chordata > Lepidosauria > Squamata > Scincidae > Plestiodon > Plestiodon gilberti. Next base: position 118,660,340 of record JANXHW010000005.1, read on the forward strand.
GAAGACATCAGCAGAGAAAACTAAAATTCCCGCGAGTTTGACAGGAAATGATGTTTCTGATCTTAATAAGAGCGTCATTCTCAGCTTAGAGTCGGATAGACACACAAATGCTTGTCAGCCCTCCCTACCACTGGGAACCCCTGTCTTGCACAGAGGTACAAGATATTTCCTGGTGAGGGAGGTTTGCCCAAAGAACATGTGGGGTTTTCAAATCTTCCTTTTAAATGCTCAAATAAAACCCTCAAGAGTTCCCCCCCCCCTTGACTTTTGAGGTAAGGCTGGGGGAAGGGAAGGAGGATGGGAAGGTTTGCACCTCACTAGGATGGACAAAGATTAATGCCCCCAGCACCAAACAAGCAAAATGTGGCTTTGAAAGCAAGAAGGAGGAGAACAAACAATCAGATGTCCAGATCCTAGGTTCTATCAAGATTATTATTGCTTTACCTGGAAAAGAGGGGGCTGCTTTTCTGTGTTCGAAGTCTTGTCGATCCAGGAATCCAAAGGCTTCAGAGTGGTGGTGCTCTGAGTAACCGCAGGAAACTTTGCTGCCAAGGTTGGCCGGCTGGTAACATGCAACTGTTGCTCCTGCTGCACGATCTGGAGTTTTTTTAATAGCTCTTGTGGTGAAATTACTCCAGAATTGCTGGACTGGTTTCCAGAGAGAGAAAGTGGTTGCCCAGGAAGTTTGGGTGGTTCTTTACCAAGGGCTGGAGGCCCCAAAGTCTGGCCTGGGAGGGAGCCATTGAAATATATCATGTGCGGCTGCGCCATACTCTTCACCTGGGCTGCTGAGGAGACAGCAGGAGTCCTGCCAAAGACTGATGTGGCTGAACTTGCTGGCCCTGCATCACCAGGCTGCATTTTTGTCAGCTGTCCTGACTGGCCTTGTAACTGGTGCAAGAGGCTTCGAGTGTTGGTTGCATCCTGGACCTGATGAGATGTCCTAACGCTATGAGAAGTCACAGGCTGGAAGAGTCCGGTGAACACTTCACCCACGGAATGGATGCTGCCATTTTCACAGAGGCGGTTCTCAGGAAGCTCAGAGACTGGATGAAGCTCTGCCCCACGCACCATAAGTTTTTGAATGGCCGGGCAAAGCTGCTTCTCTACTGTAGGTGAATGTCTGCTGGGCTCCTCATAGGACAAAGAGCGCACAACCCCTTGCCTCAGAGGAAAGTTTTCTGGGTGCGGTTTCTGTGACTGTTCTGAGGTATCTTGGTATGTGCTGGGTTTTTCTTGCTTTCCAAAGAGTGTTGTCAGGGATAAGTGCTGTGGTTCAGGGTCAACGTTCTGTGAGGGAGGAAAAAAAGTGTTTATGTTACAATAAAAGCAAAATAAGCTATCTATCAGACTATCAGCATCAAAGGAAAGGCTAGGACAGCCAGTGCAACTCTCTGGGTTCCTAGGAGGTTTTGAAAAAATTCCATCATGTGGTAATATAGTATATAAAATCGCCAGAGCAGAACAATTGGTGGGATCACATGTTCGGAACTCTGGCTGGCGGCTGCTGAGAGCTGTTGTGGGAAAGGTGGCAGATGGGCAGGGTTATTAAGCACTTTCTTCCCACATGCTGCTTCTCCACAACAAACGGCACTCTCCTGACACCATTTTAGAGAGGAGACACAGCAGCTGATGTTTCAGTACATGAGGTGACCAGGTAACAGATAGTTCCAGCCTTGCATGAATAATTGTAAGGATCTATCAGCAGCCACACACCTGCAGCACTGGATTGGCAGCCCCTATTCCTCAGTCCTCACCTTGCAATACACTCCAGGAAGGGCAATGGGTCCTCCTCTCTCTTGATTGCTGCTCAGCGGCAGAAGCCTTTTAATCACCAGTGAACCACTTCATAAGCCACCACAAGTAAAAACCTGGTATTTCATTTAGGCTGCAGTTCTATTAATACTTTCTTGGGAGTAAATCTCATTGAGTTCAATGAAACTTCAAAGTAGACATGCACAGGATTGTGCCATTAGCGCAGCATTTCTCGAACTGTAGGTCATGACCCACCAAGTGGGTCTGACCTGATTTTTGGTGGGTACTGAAACTGACAAGATGATAGCTGACAAGGAAAATGTATTGAACACTATGGAAATCAAAACAGAGCAGCACTGTGCATTTACAGTAGAGTTAGGTTAGCAGCACTGTGCATTTAGAGTAGGTGACCGTGCCTTGGTCCATTTTGAACGGTAGGCCGAGAGGAACGCAATGCCATCAGAATGGTCCCAATCCAATAAACGTAGGCCCCAACAAACTTTCAAGAAGAAAATCCACCCCCCTCGCTGACAAGGAAAATATATTGAGCCTTATGGAAAGCTAGGCTTACCATCTGTACGGGAAATTCTGGGAACCCGAGCTTGGGTCCCAGAACATTTCCGGGCCGGTGCAAGCCTCCACAGCCGCTTTTGGGGCTTTTAAAAGTTTAAAACTTACCTTTTTTTCCTGGCAGTGGCCATCTTGGATCTCACAAAATCTCGCGAGATCCAAGATTACAGTGCCCAAATCTCGTGAGGGCACGAGGCAGTACTGCCTCATGTGCCCTTATGAGATTTGGGCATTGTAATCTTGGATCTCGCGAGATTTTGTGAGATCCAAGATGGCCACCACCAGGAAAAAAGGCAAGTTTTAAAATTTGCTGCTGCTTGCTGCTGGGGGGGGGGGGGCCCTGCAGGCTGCTTTTGCTGCTGGGGGCTGCTGACGACGACGGAGGCAGTGATGATGTTGACGGCTGCGGCTGGCCAGGACAGGCAAGTCAATTTAATTAATTAATTTGGCTAACTAAAATAAATAAATCAATAAAATTTTCGGGCAGCAAAAGGGCGCTTTGTGCCCCCCCAAAAGATTTTCAAAATTTATTTATTCATTGGGGGTGGTCCGATTTAGAACCGAGAAAATCTGGTAAGCCTATGGAGAGTGAAACCGAGCCACACATGCACATTTACTCATGAGTAGGTGACCGTGCCTCAGCTCTTATCGAAGGCCAGGCAAAGGGGAATGCAAAACCACAGAATGGTTCCAATCCGATGAATGTGGAGCTCAACAAACGCTGCAGAAGTGCCCCCCCCAACCATAGTAAAAAGGATAAAAACAGAGGCTTGAGAGTGCTGGTAAAGTGAAACTTTTTTTAAAGTCTTGTAAAGTTACGTGGTTCCCGATAGGGTCCTAGTCTTAAAAAGTGGGTCCTGGTATTACAAAGTTTGGGAACCACTGTGTTTAGTCCCTCTTCCTGAAGAGGATGTGCAAAAGTAAAGGACTCTGCCTACAGTTACAGGGAGGAGGTGCTACGCAAAGGTTCTGGAGTGCTCTCCAGAAGGCACAGGAGAAACACATGACATCACCACATTATGCATTTCTGTTCCCCAGGGGCAGCCAATAATGTGAAGTGAGGGTGGGGTAACTACACATTGCAGTGATACCACATCACTCACTTCCATAACTACCACTGATGAGCAGAGGGAGAACTCAACGCAGTGTTGCTGTTACATCTAATTCCACCAAGAATAAGCAGAGAACATTCCTTTTTTATTGTGCAGAAAGATTGCTATGCAAATGTTTGCTTAAGCCTTCTAAGCCAGCAGCAGCATGAACCAAGAATATAAATACAATCAAGTACCTGGATTTGCTGAGGTATACACTGGTGCTGCGTTTCACTGGGCTTCACTGGGATTGGTTTAATCAAGTTGGGGTTGTCATATATGGCAGAACAGCTGGTCATCTGTTTTGGTTCTGAGCATGTCTTACACTGCAACACAAAAACACAAATAAATGTTTAGATTTAGATTAAAATTACTTTTTTTTAATAAAGCAACATCTCTCCACTAGTACTCCACCTTGATAAAACAAATATAACTATACAGTGAACCCGTTATCCGCAGATCCGCCATCCACGGATTTGTCTCAACGAGGATACGGGGGTCACTGTAGAAACTTGGGGGGAAATGGTTAAAAATAGCATTCCTTACCTTTTTGCTGGCAAACCGCTCCATTTACAGGGCTGTAGAGAGCAAAATCACGCTCCTACAGGCTCTTCTGGGTCACCCTGGGGAAGGGAGGGTGGAAGTCGCGTAACCTGGAAGAGGCTGTAGGAGCGCAATTTCACTCCTACAAATGGAGCGGTTTGCCAGCCAAAAGGTAAGAAACGCTATTTTAAACTTTTTTCTTTTTTCAAGTTTTTACAGTGATCCCTGTATCAGCACTAAAGCAATTTCGCTTTACACAAATTTCAGGATCCGCATGGTGGTGTCCAGAACGGAACCCCCCGCGGATACGGAGGTCCAACTGTATTTGAGAAGAGAAAACATGATTGACAAACTGACATGAGGATCAAGGATACGTAAAAGAAAGATCATTTGATTTTCAAGGAGCACAAGGCATGCGCAAAGTAAGGAAGTGAATTTTGCAAAAACTCTGGTCATAAATCGCCGCAGAGTGGCAATCTAAAGCTTGGGAAGGCCTGTGGAGGGGTCCACAGGCCTCCCCGCACCCTCCAGAAGACCTCAGGACCCCCGGAGAGTGTAAAACGGACACTTTTACACTTTTTTTTCACCGCTGCAGCAATCCCCGGGATCACTGCCACCACCACCACACTGTCCCTGCCACTTAAAATGACAGGGGACAGCAACCGGTTCTAATGGTGGGTCGCGACCCACCACTTTGAGAACCGATGCTGTAAGGCATTGTTCATGATTAGGGTTGCCAAATTTTTACTAGTCGTACTCCCATGTCTTTAACAGCAGCCAGACACACAACATTTAAGTAAGTGAAACTTTTCTGATCACTTTAACTCCATGTCAGGCTGCCATTAAAGGCGTAAGAGCAGGGACATGTTCAGAGATGACACAACCTGCCAAAGGCTGGGGACAGTCAAAGGAGGTAGGATGTCATCATCACCACCCTGCTTGTGAGCATCCAGACGCACAGGGCTAGCTACTGTCGGAAACAGAATGCTTGGCTCAATGAAGCTTGGTCTGATCCAGCAAGGCAATTCTGTGTCCTGATATAGGGAAAACTGCACACACAGCTGAACTTTTTAGTGCCAATCCTGAACTGCTGCTGATGCCTCACTCACACTCATGCCATGATCCAAGCCAAGTTTTAGAATTCCTCCAAGTTCAAATTTGCACAGGAGGACAGATTTAGGGAATGACAGTACTGAGCACTGCTGCCAACAAATACTGGGCAATCTGGATTGGCTGTCAACATCTGTGCCTAAATAAGAAACTGACATTCTACTGCAAACTCATCCACTATAAGAGTGTACAAAACTGAATGACTGAAACGCACTCAAAAAGAAAGTATGGTGGTATTTTACCTAGAATAAACCCCTCACCTTGGTGTATTCATCTTTGGCTTTGGTGAGCATTCGCAGGATATCCACTTCTTTGCTGTCACCAGAATTCAGGCTTACTGGGGAAATTCCCACGATGGCCCCCTGCTGTGCTTTCACCTGCTCTTGCTGAGTTAAACTGGAAATGAGAGGTGAAATCAGAAAAGAATGAAAAAAACAGAGTTCACTCACAACTACTTCAAATAATTTAGGCGCATTAGGATAACATCAGGATTTTTTTCATTCTGTCCTCAACAAAAACTAAAGTTTGCCTGCAACTGATAATGTGATTGCTCCAATTTTGTGTACACTGTGCCACGAAATACCTAAATATCCCCAACTCAGCCACAGCTCGCATGGCCAGGAGGTACATTAAATTGTTGCTCATTTTATGATTGCTGGTGGCGGAAGGGTGGCAAATACACACAAATAAGATTTTAACTGCTAGTAAATGACCAATTTCCTGCCCCAGCTGTTTTATAATTACTGCAAACTGCTGAAAATTCTAACACACAGTCACTTTGGCTGAACTACAGTGTGTTTTTAACTAGCTGAAATGCTGCTATTATATTCCATTAAACATGGTTCATGGTGGCATGAATACTCTGCAAACTAGTCTTTTACTGAAGAAAATTAGCAATCTGAGAGATGTTTAACCACCAACAACTGCAGGGTGTGCTGCAGTGTCTCCCAAACGCTTTTGACTATGGCCCTAAATACAGCTTTTCTCTGTCTGGTGACCTACGGAGGTGGTACATGTTAATAATAATAATAATAATGATGATGATAAAGACCTTCTCATGACTCTCAAGAACACCCATGTGGCCCTCGTTTGGGTTGTGACCCCTAGTTTGGGAACCACTGGTGTGCTGGTTAACAAAAATGATGCATCAAGAACATAGAGTTCTTAGGGAAGACAGTTCGTTTCGTTTCTCTCCCAATCCTGGGAAAATTATTTCTGGTTCCTACTGTATCTACTGTAGCATTGCTCACCATAGCATCACATAGGGATAGTTCTTTGCTCCTCCCTCAGACTTCTGTATAGTCCAGCCCAAAGCAGGGCTCAACCAATTCATATTCGATATTAGTATTTGTTGCCTCAGTGTGGCTAACTTTGCTCTCACTTACTTTACTCTCCCAATCCTGCGCAGGATGTGGCCTGTGCCGGCGCGACCAGAGCTCACCTCAGCCCCAATAGGCCTCCTCGGATGCACGCCAGCTTTGAAGCTGGTGCACAACTGGGGAGGCAGTTTAAGGCCGGCCTGGCTTGGGATATTGGCACAACCAATTTCATACATACATAACTATGAATTGGCTTTGACTACCCAGGAAATAGAACTTGGTATCTTGATGGTGGCTTAAATATCACTTAAGTGGTCTTAAGTGTAATTCATAGTGGAGAACTACTTAGATATGCTCAAGGACCTGAATGTGCCCAGTGGAATCTGTTGACTTCTTTCTTTTGAGAGACACATCACCACGGCAATCAAAAACTGCTTTTCAAACTTTTTAGTTTCAAAAGAGGTTTGCCACATAGCATAAGAGACTGCTGTTCAAGAAGCATAAGTCAAAATCTCCCTTGGGCTCATGAAACTAATTGTGCACTTTGGACGCAATTCATTGTCTTTATATAGAGTGTTGCGGCCGCATTTATAATACTGAGCACAGTTTTGGTAATCCTATTTCAAAAAAGATGTCATAGCACTGGAAAAGGTCCTGAAAGGGCAACCAAAATGATCAAGGGGCTGGAGCACTTTCCTTATGAGGGAAGGCTAAAGCATTTGTGGTCTTTCAGTTCATTGGGGGGAAAAACCAGCTAAGGAGGGAACAAAAGAGAGATTTCTAAAATTATGTACTGTATAGTATGGAAAAAGAGATTTCTCTCTCGTAATCTTGGAAGTATGAGGTCACTAATAAAACTGACTACTGGTAGGTTCAAATAGGCAGAGGGAAGTCCTACTGCACACAACACATACGATTAACTTATGGAATTCACTGCAAGAACATATAGTGATGATCACTAGCTTAGGCAGCTATAAAAAGAAGTGGACAAATTCATGGAAGAATAGTTCATATCAACAGATATTAACATAATAGATATGTTACATATTAACAAGATATCAACAGCTATTAGAAATGAAGCCTACAGAAAACTTCAATATTCAGAGGCATTGTCTCCCCAAAAACAAATGCTGGGGGAATAAACAATGAGAGAGCACTGCTGCCCTCACAAACTGCCTGTATAAGGCAGGCATGATTTTTGCAAGCCACCTGTAGGCCCCAGAAGAAAGCAGGATGCTAGACTCGACGGATCCTTTGAGTGACACAGCAGGGCTCTTCTTATGTTCAGATTTCTGTTTCCCTGGCTCATTTCAACAAGGGTTTGGGCAGCAGATCCGCTCAAATATCAGAGGAAAAAAATGGTTGTGGGAGGGACTTGACTGCGAAAGTTTAGCCTTAGGTCGAGGTGACCTTGTGGCTAAGACAGAGCTCACCACTTTCCACCTCGACAACTGGAAATATACAAAGCAATTTTCTTCTGCACTTTGAAAAGGGGATTCCCCTTCTTTTCCCCAGGCTGCTGTAGCCTTCCAGAAGAAGAGAAATAGTGGTTCTCCTCTGCTGCATACTACTCCTGCTCAAGGACACATGTTCATTGCTGAGAATATAGTTGCAATTAAGCTTGTACCTGTACATTTATTATTATTATTATTAATAACAACAGTATTTATATACCGCTTTTCAACAAAAAGTTCACAAAGCGGTTTACAGACAAAATCAAATGATTAAATGGCTCCCTGTCCCAAAAGGGCTCACAATCTAAAACAGATGCAAAACAGGATCCCAAACAGCCACCAGAAAAGACACTGTGCTGGGATGAAAGGGGGCAGTTACTCTCCCTTGCTAAATATAAGAGGAGCACCATGTGCCTCTTGCCTAGTTAGCAGGGGATTTATGGGAACATGTTAACATTTTTTGTGGCCTATGCCTATTCCTGTACTATGGAATAGGCATTTGGTGCAGTGGCATTCCTACACCCCCATAGGGGGGTCACCGATACGATACCCCAACATGATGCCACAAGCCCTGCCCCCTGGGGGGCATGACATCATTTTCATGTGCTGCCACCGAATTTTGGCGGCGGTGCAGTGCGAAAATACCCCCCCACACACACACACACCGCTCTTCGAAGCATTTTGGAGCCAAACGGCTCCCGGACAGGCGGGCCGATCTCGCAGCCGGCGGAGCGACGACAACAAAGAAAAAGTGGTGGAGGGGGCGACGTGGCAACAACTCCGGAGGCAAGTACACACCCACCCATCATGTGGCCCACCGCCGCCCTGGGCCCCCGCCCCCCCTAACAACGCCTCTGATTTGGTGAATGAAAGCAGACTTCTATTCCTATGTATGCTTCCAGATAGGAAAGTCACAATTTCCTGGGCAATGCCTAACAAGAGAAGTTACTCTCAGCAACTACATTTTATGTTAACAGAGAAAAACAAAGATTTTAGATTTAGGCAACAACGATGCTTTTTAGGTTTAGGCAACTTGAGCTCTCAGGACAAATTATTTGAGCTGTTAAAAGCTTGTTAGAACTGGAATCTAGTTCACAGTAAAGCGCTGCAGCCTGACTGGGGATTGCGCATGTGTGCTACCCACTTACTCGGGTGCAAGTGGGTGGCTGCGGCGCTTTGCCGTGAACTATGAGGGGGCAGGGTTGCCTCACTTGTTGTGCCCGCACCACATGTCCCTGGTCTGTATCAGATGACCTCTCCCAACTAGAAATCTTTAAAAAGATACAGTCAAACAGCCTCCATCTGACAAATTGTAAGAACCTGATATTAGACACGGGGTGGGAAACGAAGATGGAAACAACGTTGCTGGCATGCCCACAGTGGTTTGACTAGGCAAGAAGTCCAGTTTTTATTGCCCAACAAAAATTGTACAAGGGTTTCCTCTTTCTTTTCTTGCCTATGCCCTGAAAATCCCCAAACTTGTCAGCTGGGATAAAATTATGACTGCTGGAACTTCCCTTCTCCCGTGTCTGTCTAGGGATTAATGTAACTACAGCTGCATATCAGGACTTTGTCCAGTAGTGTGGAGCCTATTCTGATTGGCAAATAGTACCACCTCAAATTAAGGCCTGGACCTCTGCCTTCAACCATTCAGTCCTAAGATGGGATCTCTCAGTACTGTGTATAATCAGCCCAAAAGCGGCAGGTTCAGCTGGCATGATGAATTCTTGCCGTGCCTCCTCCCACATCTGAGTGAGGTGTGATTCCCCCTGCCCGCAGCCGTTGCTCCTGCCCTCCCTCCCCAAGAAGCAGCCTTGCTCATCGCCCAGCAGGGCTAGCCCAGAGTCCTGCAAGAGATTGTCGTGTGGTGGCGGTGGCGCACTCTGTGTGTGTACGCATGCGCCTGTGCATGACAAAGAAAGTGACAGCGTGGTGGAGCTGGAGGTACTCAATCTGGGAATGCAGGGTAGCTGTGTGTGCGCTGGTGGTGGGAGTTGGGGATGCTGCTGCCGTGCTGTGAACCTGTGTGTGAGGACGATCCCCTTCCCAGAAACATACCCCCACGGATACGAGGGCTCACTGTACTTTTTGCTTTCTACTTACAGTACTGTACAGATACTATACATACCCTTGTGTTGCAATTGCCTACAGTACAGTATTCAGTACAGTACTCTACAGTTACATGCTGTACAGGTTTGTAGCCTAGGAGCAATAGGTTATACCATATTGACCCACTAGATGGCGCTGTCGTTCGCACGATGACAAAATTGCATAACGACGGGTTTCGGAGAAGTATCCCTGTGGTTAAGCGACACATACCTGTACTAAAGCCCCTGAAATGATGCCCCTGAGATGTAAACTACATCTCAGATAAGAAGATGAATGGCATGAGGTTATATGCCACTTCTCAGTAGTGGCACCAACCTTATGGAATTCCCTCCCTTTTGACTTACGAACTGCTCCCTCATTGGACACTTCCCGGCGAGGCCTAAAAACCTTCTTGTTCAAAGAAGCCTTCTGCAATGGCGTCGGCTGATATGGGGCGGTGGGGCGATGGGCCCCAGGGCATAGAGGCGCTGAGGCTCGGGGGTGTGTGTGCAGGCCTCCTTAAATTTGCTTTTTTTTTTTTTTTTTTGCATTTTTCCACTTTTGTTTCTGTTTTCGGGGGGGTTTAAGTGTTAAAAGGGCATGTGTAAGTGTATGTGTGCTTTCCCGGCACTTATCTGTAATATGGGGCGCTTCCAGGATGTTCCAGCGACGATCTTCTTCCTGCGCCCAGGCACAGCTCCCTGCGCCCGGGCGCGAACTTCTTAACGCCCCCAGCAGCAGTTTCCGGAGTTTGCGCAGGTGCAGAACGTCCCTGGAAACTCCGTGGTTCTGCGCCTGCGCAAACTCCGGAAACCGCAGCTGGGGGCATTACGGAGTCCGCACCCGGGCGCAGGGAGAAGCTGTGCCCGGGCGCAGGAAGAAGATCGTCGCTGGAACGTCCTGGAAGCGCCCCATATTACAGATAAGTGCCGGGAAAGCACACATACACTTACACATGCCCTTTTAACACTTAACCCCCCCCCCCGAAAACATTAAAAAAACCTAAAAAACCCGGTCAAAAATAGGTTTAGAAACCGAAACCTAAAATTTTTGACAGTTTTATTGGGGGGCGTCGGGGGTGTCAGGGACTGGCATCGAGGAAAATTTTTCTTTGACGGACCAGGGGGGCCCGCCGATGCCACGCCCCCACGTGACCCGGGCATGATGTCAGCTGTGCGCGCCCAGCGCGGCTCCAATCGCCCCCCGCCGTTTTTGTTACTATTTTGGAGCCATTCCGGCTCCAGGGCGGGCGGGAGGGCCCAAAGCCAGGCAGAGGAGACGCGACGCATCCAACAGCAAGTGCGCCCTCCCGCCGCCACATCCCCAACCCCGACGACGCTTCTGGCCAGGCGGCCTGGTCCCAGACGGGCCACAGACCGGTACCGGGCCACAGACCGGTACCGGGCCGCAGACCAGCAGTTGGGGACCCCTGCCCTAAGGAACACCTATAGCCTGCGTTGCTTGAAATGACCAGTGTGAACCCAGCTACTGCTTGGCAAAGTTGCTGACCTAGTACAGTACTTCCAGTCAGGTTCTTGTGGCTTAGCGAACTCCATGGCAGACAGTGAACCAACTGCTGCAGCCAGACCTCACTGGCACCTGTTACTTGGCTGTCTGTTGGATAACTTGCAATGGCACCACTGCCCTGCTGGGAGGAGATGACTAAGAACCTCACTTGTGTGTTTCTCTTTCAGATGCTGCTCTGTCACAATAAGCACCTTCACTGGATCTCATTTGTTGTTACTTTGATAAGAAGCCTTTCTTCCTACCTTAATTGTTTCTTATCTCAGCTGGCCTCAGTGTGGGACTCTGCAGGGGAAGGGGCCTCTCAGTTCCCAGAGTCTGCAGCATCCTCACTCTGTGACTTCTTGGGGAGGTGACGCTTTTCAGTGGAACGCCTTGGAATTAATCTGTGGAACTCCTTGCCACAGGATGTGGTGATGGCACCTAGCTTAGATGCCTTTAAAAGGAGATTGGATAGATTCATGGAGGAAAAGTCCATCACAAGTTACAAGCCATAAGCAACCTCCTGGTTTTAGAAGTAGAAGTGGTTTAGAAGTGGTTTTTGAATGCCAGGTACAAGGGAGTTGCAACAGGATACAGGTATCCTGTTGTCTTGTTTTCGGGGGGTTTCGGGGGCATCTGGTGGGCCACTGTGAGATACAGGAAGCCGGACTAGATGGACCTTTGGCCTGATCCAGCAGGGCTCTTCTTATGTTCTTATGACCACGAGCCCCTTGTTCTCTGCTGCCATCAGTCAATGAGGCAAACAGTGGCAGGGGAACAGGAGGGCCAGCATACCATCAGCCATGCCAGCAGGTGCCAACAATGAAGCAAAGGGCATGGGGTGTATATGGGTGTGGCTAGCTGGGTGGGCCGCTGCAGTATGTACCCTGTGTCACATGCCAGTGGTTGGCCCATGCAGTGCTCCTTGAACATCACACTGGTGTCAGTGCGCCGTTGCTGTGGTGTTGCCAGGATGGGCTTTGGCTATGACAGACATTGCACCAGCATCCATGCGCCATTGGCAGAGCATTTGAACAGGATTTGGCCACAGGCCTATTAAAAATGCCAAGTGCTGATCTCTATTAGACACTAAATTAGACACATATGTAACTTTTATTGAGTGTGCCTGGTCTCTGATTTGACTGTATAATTGGAGTTTTATTAAAGGCACTAAAGTATCTGAGTAGAAATCCTAAAGGCCACATTAATTGAAACACAGCCCTATTTTAAGGGGTTTGGAAATAAAATTGTACGCTTTTGCATTTACCAGGGAAAAAGAGATCAATGGCAGTTCACAGTTAATGCAAGAAAAAAAAATACAAAATGCATTATTAGTCAAATTTGCCTGGGATGTTTTCTCTCCCAGAGTCATGAAAAATTATATTAGTCATCAAAGAAGAGAAATTGCTTCTCCTGTAATGAAGAACATTTCACCAAGATATTTCAAACAATCAAAATTAAAGAACTTTAATTGACTTTCAGCTTTGATATTATCTGAGCCCATCTATATTGGTAATTTCAACATAAAGGGGGCTAATGTTAAAAGGTACATTACAATAACAGTGATATAACATGCAAACATACATACAAATAAAATCCCCAAAGGTCTTCTTTGCCCTCAACACTTACGTTTTCATGAGCTCTGCAATTCTTTGGCATTCTTCCTTATCATAAAACCAAATTCCATAAATGGACACTGTAAATGCACATCAAAGACAAACCATGAACAACACAGTATCATGCCTGCCAGCACTCTCTGTGGTGAGAACAGTCACAAATTATTTGCAAATGATTTTCTAAGGGTTTCTTTTTTCTTCTTCATTTTAGAGGCCTTCAACAGTTGCACCTTCTACTTCTCCAACAATCATTTGCTATATGATGCAAAAACGTAGGTTGAAAACGTTTACATCAACCAGCTCTAGCAGTTTGGATTAGTTCTCCCTATCATTCGGTTTAAGAAGGGTAGCCCCTCAGGTGTGTCTCATACCTCTATAAGCTTAGGCTGAGGAAGCAGCTGGTATTTTACCAGTCTGACCAGTAAAACTATGTTCTGCCAGGTATCCAGTACTGTGGCCTGAAAAGCCAATGAACACCAGACTCTGCCAGACTCCATCCCATCTTCTTTCTCTGGGTGTTAGGTGTTGTTGCCCAGTGTCATGCACATGGATGATGCGATATAAGTAATACATAATAACTGAACAGGTCCTGGCTACATACCTAGCCCTAGCCAATCCTCCTCCCTTCCAGATTGGCTCCACTCTGGACAATCAGATCCTGCTCAGACTCTATTTGTCCCTACCCCATACCCATTTTTTTTCTTGTTGTAAGCCACCTTGGGTCCCTTCAGGGAGAAAGGCGGGATAAAAATATGGTAAATAAAAAATAAAATAAATAAAAATACCCAAGTGGGCTGTAGGTCTAAACAGCTGGAAACTGCACGTTAATTCAGACCCTCTGGCTGATGGAAACCTCACATGGGTGTGCAACCTCCTGCCTGAGAGTGGCTGGGGTTGGGGTACCTTTGGTGTATGTTGTGTTTTCTGAGGGACCCAAGTCTTATTTTGCCTTCTACAATAACTCTCAATAAGGAGGGTGAAGCGTATGCAGCATTGTAATGTTTTTACCATGTATGTAAAGTGTAATCATTCCTTCCCCTTCTGTAATCTCAGTCCACTATTGGAAACTGGGGGTCCTGGTATAACTAAAAACTGACAAACTTTAAGAGGCTAGCTTTCAACATACTGAAGGGAAAAAAAATCCTTATCCTTAACGACACAAACAGCAGCAATGTTTAAAATGCTTCACCCATTTTTGGAGAGCAATTTTTAATAACCTCTCAAACTTTGAATTACTTGTCTAAATAAAGCATTTTACACAATAGGTTGTAATGGCTCCAGAACGCCTGTATACATAATTCAGGAGGTACTGTTAGTTTTAGACCATAAAGTATGTCCATTTTATACTGGAAAAGGAAATTAAACTTTGAAACGCTGTAGCTATAACACAAGCCAACAAACCCCACCCCAGAAACATTTAACAGAAAATCTATTCAAAATGATAATGACAGTCAATTTGGATCTTGAATTATGAAGAGAGAGAGAGAGAGAGAATGTGAATATACGGTATATACCGTAGTTCATTTTAAAGCAGTTTGAAGACAGTATGTGAAGTTTTTGACGGCTAGTTAATGTTCTCTTGTCTTAGGTGTATTCTGTGAGGAATGTCCTGTTCCCCCCCCCTCTTTTTTGCCTATTTTTTTCTTAGTTTTGGACACTTCAAACTTCCCAGATGCTCCTGTGCAGGTTCAGCAGCTAAAACATCCTCCTACAGCAACCTTTTGTCCATTGTTTGAAGCTCCATTACCAGGCAGACATGTGCGTTTGTGGAAGTAGCTAGCCTTTCTAGTGATTAGCATGCTCCTACCAACTGAACAACCAAACCTGTCTAACAGCGAAATCCTGTGTAAGGATCCAGCGCCGGATCCCTACACAGGATTTTGACGTCCAGACCGCCATGCGGCGGGCCGTAGGTCTACTCGGGGAAGGGGACGCTTGTCCCCTTCCCCGAGTATAAAACAGGGCAGGCCCTATCGGCCTCCTCCGATTTCCGCCAGCTAAATAGCTGGTGGAAGTCGGAGGAGGCCATGTAACGGCCTAGCCGGACGGGGATATGGCCGACGCCATCCCTCTCCCAGGTCAGCTCGCCCAATGGGCGCCCTCCCTCCCGGGCCAGACCGCCCATGCAGCCGGCGGCGGAGGACTTACCTTCTGCCGCCGGCCGCATCCTCAGTCTGGTGATGGAGTGAGGGAGGCCGGCCTTGCTCTGGCCTCACTCCCAAAGAGGTGCAAACGTGCCTTATGGCATGTTTGCGACTCCTTCCGGCGCCGGAGCGCTTGCTCCGGCAGTGGAGCGCTCAACAGGATCTTGCTGTAAGTAAGGCAGTGGGATTCCACTCCTCCAATCAGGTAACTCTATGACATCATCAAACCTAGGTTACGTAAGGTCAAGCACAAGGATGCTTTGGGTGTTGTTGCCCATTTTGCTGTGAAATCTCATATTGGTTTGCAGAAGACACTTTCTATTAGGTGCAGGGACCAGGATTAAATAAAGAAATTTATTTTGCTTTGTTTGATTGCTTTCACTCCAAGCCCAGACCCTCTGCCTGGTCTCTGTAGCCTGGAATGGTGGCAGCAGATAGAAACTACCAGGTTTCTATACCCTATTCAGCTGCTGATCCAGTAAAAAGAGGAAGTGAAGAAAGGTAAGTTAATCAGAAAGATCTTCTTTTATTAACATAGAGGCAAAACTGCCATCTAAAGTTTTAATAAAGATTCACTGCTATTATAACATTACCTATTACAGGTAAGTTTGTTTTTAAAACAATATTTTTAACAGAAACATAATGACAAAATGGCATTTCCCTATGATTCTTTTATGCTCTCTATGACTTATAATATGCCCTCACGTAATGAAATCCAGATACAACCACAGTACTGATGCAATGTTACATTTTTCCAGTGGCTGAGTTCTCGTGGTTCTGTCCACCACATGGGGGTTAATTTATAAGAATGAAAACCCATGGGACACCCCAATTCTCAAAAAGGCTGTAGTTTAGCTGCAAGACCTTAGAACTTGCCTTCTCTAGTGAAGGCTGACAAGATCAGTTTTGTTCTCTGTTGTCCTGGTACTAGTCTTTGTGCATCTCCTTTATATTTGAACTTACTCCTTCTTAGCATTACAGACTCAGGTTCTTTATCTCCTTTTTCTACCTTGATAAATACTGAGTTCGTGCAAATGCATCCATACACAACCTGATTAATTTGACGCAGTCACACGTAACAAGGTAAACCGCTGAACCATAAGCTGTCAATCGAAAGGTCGGAAGTTCGATTCCCGCGACGGGGTGAGCGCTCGTTGCTTGACCAGCTCCTGCCAACCTAGCAGTTCCAAAGCATGTCAATGCGAGTAGATAAATAGGTACCACTTGCGGGAAGGTAAACAGTGCTCCGTGTGCCAGCTGCATGCTACGCGCTGCGGCAAGGAGAGTCATGCCGGCCACATGACCATGGAGGCGTCTTCGGACAACGCTGGCTCTTCGGCTTTGAAATGGAGATGAGCACCATACCCTAGAGTCGGACACGGCTGGACTTAATTGTCAGGGGATACCTTTACCTTTTTAATACATCTAGAGATGGAATCATAAAATGGCCCAGTTTCAGGAGGGTCAAGTAGTTTTAGTAAACATATGTCAATTCTCAAAATGCTGAAAATGTGTTATTAAAAACCTTTTTTTAAAAAAAGGGACAAAGGGGGTGGAGTGCGAGAAAGACAATGGTCGGAAGGACAGCATCAGACTTCAGTCCAGAGCGGTCACAGGAATGTTTGTACCATTTTTAACAAGGTAAAGGCTTTTCATGCAAGAAAACTGGAATTGGAGCACTACGCAGAGACATCATGGAATGCAGCACGAACACTGCCAACTTCTCACACAAGACCCTTTGCCAATTCTTACCAATACTTGGCTACACAGGCTATTAATTGAAGAGGATTCCTTATTCTCTCGCCACTCGCAATCAGTTTTACTTAACTAAACTTTGTTTAGGCAGTAGGTTTCTGAACAATCCATTTCCTCTGCATGAGCAAGTTTTCGGGGTGTGGAGGGAGAGAAAAACTATCATTTGTGAATAAAAATGCAGTTCTAAAACAGCAGAAGTTGGAAGATGTACCCAAAGCTACTATAAAAAATTTCCTCAATTTTGGGCTTTTATTATCTGGGCAGCAACCAGCAACCATCTGTTCTAAATTTGTTGTAATTGTCTAAGGGCCCAATTTTATCCAACTTTCCAGCTCCGATGCAGCCGCGAACAAACATTCCCTTACCTTGAAGCCTCTACGACTGCCCCCCCAACGCAGGATGCAGCGAAGCATCAGTGCTGGAAATTTAAATAGGATTGGGTCCTATGTTGAAGAGCATGCTTTTCTAGACACTTTTTGTCTAATTGTATTTAAATCTTTGTTTTGCATTTCATCTTTGTATCACATCAGCTCATTTGGGTTTCATCACTAACTGCACAATCCTGTGTAAACTTTGAGCGGCACTGCCGCTCAAAGTTGTTGCAAACACACCGTAAAGCGGTTTTACAACTACTTCAGAAGGCCGGCAGCCCTTACTCCCCCGGCGAACCATCCCTGCACCCGCCAGAGAAGGTAAGGGTGGAGGAAGGGCGGAACGGGGCAGCCCGGGGGGGGGGGTAGCCATTGGCTGAAACGGGCTGGGAGGGGGCGGGGATATCGGCCCTTTAGGTCGGTTGAGTATCCTTATACAGGATTGGGCTGCCTGAAAGGTTCCTTAAAGCATTTTATTCCACAAGCAACAAATATTTCTTTTCCCAATCTGCACTGGCTAAGACCCCAATCCTATCCTTACCCTCCACCGATGCAGTTGTGTCAAAAAGATGTGCACTGTATCCAGCGGCAGGGTGGATTGGGAGGCTTCGGAGGGGAAAGAGGAATTATTTCCCCTTACCCCTCCATAAGCTCCCACTCCACAATGGGTCTCCTGGACCTGTGCCAGGTCTGTAGCTGGAGCAAGTCCAAGGAGAGAAAGGGGGTGGGGAGGTTTGAAAAAGAGGAGATAGGATCCGACATGTGCCATCACCCCCCCTTGCCCAGTTTCGTCCCAACCATACCCCCACCGCTGCCTTACGTGCTCCAGCTGGCGCGGTGGGGTCCATCGGTGAAGTTGGAGCGCTGCAGTTCCACAGCGTGCTCCATCAGCAGCCATTTTACAACAGTAGAACTCTGTTCTGCTGTCATAAATGCTTCCATGTGACAGCCCAATCCACAATGGGTGTTTTTTATATCATCTGCTGTGTCTAGCTAATAGGTTTTTCCAAGAAGACACATACTTGCTGATAAAAGTGAATGCACCTTGAGAAATGAGATTTCAGCAATGAAAGGCACAATTTCTTAAAGATGACAGAGAATCTGGTCTTCCTTGGAAAAAGACTATGAATAAGATAGTCAATCTACTACTCTGAAATACTGTGCAGCTTAAAATACCTAGCAAATGAGTATGTCGTCTGGATCTTTCCTGTGATAAACTGCAGAAACGTTTACGCCCAGACCCTCTCTTTCCATAGTGGATGACGGGCCTCACAGTTCAGTGGATTAGAGGACCAAAATACTCAAGAATTCCCCTTGAAATCAATGCAACTGAAGGAATGAGAGCAGTTAGAAAACTGCAGCCAAGAGTAACTAATTATGAACTGCTGACTATTCATCCCCCCCCCCCTTTTAATGTGTATTACGTATGTTTTATTTTAGGGCCATTTTGAACATAACATTTGCACTCTTGGATTGGCTTTTTACAGAGAATGCATGAACACCTATATGCGGAAATGATACGTGGGGGTTGCAATAATGTAGTTCTCATATGAAGCTGTGAATGCCAGTTCTCTGTTGGGTTCCTATCCATGCAATCATCTCAAAAAAAGTACTTGGGATTATCAGTCCTAATATAACATTTCCACACAGGAAAACTCAAATGATCCCCTTACAAAGTTCATCTCTGACTGCAAAACACTGAGTAGAGATTTTCTTGTCTTCATGTAAACCACACTTCCCCCCTCTCTGTTATGTGAACAGGTCTACAGGAAAAAATCTGTCAAGACAACTGTTACTCTGCTACTTAACCTTAGTTTTCCTTAGTTACTCTGTTGGAATGTTGAGGCTTAATATAATGCCTATATTATATGAATTTTAAAGGCCAGGCCAGGAGAATATTTTATTTCAAATTCCAGAACTCTCATTGAAATGAGAGTTCTGGAATTTGAAATAAAATATTCTCCCGACTAGGCCTTTAAAATTCATACAATATATGCATTATATTAAGCCTCAACTTTCCAATAACAGGCAACAACCACTCAAAATATTAATCCATCGATTTCTTTTTAGTTATAACATAAATCATAACATCCAAATGCTTAGGATATACAGGACTGGATATATCAAAATTAGAAGTGTTGCCCCTTGAAATACAACTGCAATGGATGCTATTCACTAACAGCCCAATCGTATCCTCCCTCGGCGTAGGCTCTTCAGCGTGGGTTGTGCAGCCCACACTGAATTCTATCTAGGGAGGACCATGGCTGGAGGTCTACTCAGGTAAGTGGGCCTTTGCCCACTTACTCTGGGTAAATCCCAAGCCTCTGCAATGGGGCTACTTGGTTCTATGCCAGCTCTTGAGCTGGCGTAGGACCAAGCAGCCCCAGTGTCAGGGCTAGGGGCCTGGGAGGGGGGGATAGGATACGACGTCTGCCACAGAGGCTAGTCCCACCCCCTCCCAGGCCTGATCCGCCCATCCCCCCCACCCCCAGACCCTGCGCTGCTCGGAATGGCCTTACCTGCTCTGGAGCCCAGGGGGCCTAGATACGGCTCAGGCCTTCCTGCCAGAGCCACCTCCTCTCTGGGTGTTCAAACGTGTTTTACGGCATGTTTGCAACACCTGGCGCTGCAGCCGCAGCACCGGCGCCCATAGGATTGGGCCGTGAGGCAAGTTTTGGAATCAGATTATTTGGCATACCACAAAAACTGCATAGGGAAAGGGGGCAGAGCAGAATGAGTTCTCAGCAGATAGGCATGTGTCAAACCTGGCTCTTGTGAAGGCAGAGAAAATAAAAGCAGTCAGCAGAGAGTAAAAGAAAGTTTCTTCACTGCTCAGACCAGAGAGGAAGTCAGATCTGGACATCTTTATAGAGTTATCTGGCCTATTGGTGCATAGCTTCTTTGGCTAGTATAACTAGACTGCCCAATGTCCTTCCCTTTGGTCAGAGTAGAGTGGTGACATACAGGCAAAAGTCACCAGTGCTCAATTCCTAACAACACCATGTCTTATTTAAACAGTACAAAAGCATCCTTGAAGGGCTTAGGAAAACAACTCTTCATTCCCCCCCCACCCCAAAGTGTGAAGTCCACCAATGTGGCACATTTCAATTCTGTTTCAGGAGATGAAAGTCTATGTGATTACATTTTGGGCACACAAGTGCATTTCACTGAGTCTGGTGCTACTTGCACAAGTGTAAGGGACACAGGATCACAGTCACATATTTAAATACCACAATTCAAAAAGAGTAGCTTAATAAACCAGATGCCTCAAAAGAAATTAAATCCATTTCTTCCCCACTGTCACTGGTTATGGATTAGCATTAGCAAGAGCGGAAACTTCTCCTTAGTCCAGGAAATCTGTGGTTGACTTCTGGTTGGAAGCAGAAGGATTTATAATCCTATAATGGTGTTTATGCTCTCTAATGGAGCTCTGGCTGCTTTCATTAAAGAAAACAATGGCCCAAATGCCACAGGATCACCAACTCAGAAAGGCAAAGCTGCATTTTAAATGAATCTAATAAAGATGGAAGCTATTGGGATTTCCAACAGTTTCCTGAGCAACATAGTAGCATATGACACTCCAGAAAGGCATGCAAATTTACAGGAGAGCACCCTCTTAGCTGGAACAGACTAGCAACCAGATACATATTTTAAAGATTCCCTTTATTAATAGTTTGCACAAAGTCTGAGTATAAAGTGAAGACAGCACTGTCATTCAAGTATGCTGCTCCTGAACGATTAACAATTCCAGACACATAAAAAAGCTTCTTCACTCATCTTCTGCAACCAGTTTGTGGAGCCATTTGCAATCTTAGATTAATCTCACTGCAAAGGCTGCAGACTTAAGGGGTAGTCTGCATTCCTTTCCTTTTAAGGGGATGCTATCCTGCACTTATTTTTTAATTGCTGGAAAATATTTTAAGGCTAGTTTTTAGTGCTCGCACTAGAACAGGCACTTCACATCAATCACGTTGCATGTAGACAAAAGGATCCAGAGATCCATGCCATGATCTGCATTTCCATGTGTTTATTACATTTTGTAATAATACTGAGCTGGCTCTCTTTATATATATATATATATATATATATATATATATATATATATATATATATATATATATATATATATATATATATATATATATATATATATATATATATACACATACACACACACACACACACACACACACACACACACTGTATAGTGTTCATGACTCTGTAAAAAAAAACGGTCTGGGTTTTCTGACTGGATTTAAGATCAGAAGTCCAAGCACCCCTTTAGAAATTCACTTTCTTCTAAACATAAGGGCGCATTATCAGAGGCGGTGGTGGTGGTGATGTATGAAAACCAGAGACCTCCATGACTCAGGGAGGTGATGAACTGACAGGCAGATGGAGCCCATTATCTTCACTTCTCAATCCAAGTTTTCCTATAAAACTAAAGGGGGGGGGGAGGAGAGGGCTTTTAAGTAAGCACAAGGCACAGACAGTAAGAAAAAGACCGAGAGGAAGAACTGAAAAAGAGAAGGGCAATGAGCAAGACACTGTTCAGATGCTAAAGAACCTGGAAAACGTTTTCCTTATAAGTCTGTATTTTCAGGATGTAATAACGCAAGTTTACTATCTTCACATAGTCTGCAGCTACTAGGTCTGATTTATTCTAATCTAGAGCACTGCTGACAGCAAGAGTTTCCTTCTGTAGTCTATTTGACCTATGCAACATTCATCTGGAAGACCAACATGTTTCAGGCCATTGTTCGGCAAGCAACTTCTGCATATCGTCCGCTCCCTGCACACCTGCCAGGGGATCCTGGGGTGAAGTATACTGGCAAGATGGTCCATGAAACCCAACTCAACTGCTTCTATATTCCACCAGGAGGTAAGAACCCAAAGTTATATGATGATGATGTATCCAACTCTGCTGGGGAAAAACCCTGCATTTTATGCTGTCTGGGGAGAAAAAAACCTTCATGGTGTACCTTGTGATAAATACAGGTGAGATGTTTCAGAATTCTGTTTCTAACGTATGAGAAAGAGGTCTATAGAACTGAGAATTCACAGAGTACTTTAAGGAGATATGCAGGTTCAGCAAGTAATTCAGTATCCAAAGTATTCAATTATACTAATGCATCTCTAGAAAAAGTGTACAGTACAGTGAATTTTAGAGGAGGCAGAGGAAAGATACAAAACAAGAATGTGGCTACTGACTGGAAAGGTCTAATTTGTCTTACTGGTCTTACTGGTCTTACTGGTAGTGTGAAAACGCACCAGTGGTAGAAAATGGGTTTCTGCCATCGGTGCGTTTTCTCGCCACCAGTAACACATTTATTTATTTATTTATTTAAAAAAAATTATATCCCGCCTTTTCCTATGCCAAAGGCAAATGCCCAAGGCGGCTAACAACAGATTAAAATACATAATTTAAAATACATAAAATACATAACGATACTTAAACAATTTTAAAAAACAATAAAAACACTGGGCAACAGTATGGAGCAGAGAAGCAGCATGGCAGAGCATCTTGAGATACAGGAGGCGGACAACAACCCACCACCCAAACGCTAGAAGCAGTGACTGCCATAACAGGATAACATATTGCAACATACCAAGATACATGAATGCAAAAAGTACTGCACAGCATCTCTGAAAGACACACTGATGTATTGGGACTCTAGCTTTAGACTACAGGCTAATTCATCAGAGGCATCTATATCTGCATGTGCTTAAATTCCATTAATTTCAGTGTAGACCTAAACTATTTAACTGCCTCTTTAACTTTAAACTACTTGATTTTTTCTCTGTGTCGCATCAATTGTTTTGCAGGTGCTTTTTTTTACTGCCACAAAGTAACTTGGCTAGTGCTACTCTTTCTCTCACTTAACCCCAACTCTAATGCCTCAATTCTGTTCCCAGTTACACATACGGTATTTTAGAAGCTACACTCTCTGCAGTTTAGTTTTTTTAAGTTAGAAGATTGATTTGGAAACATTCAATGTATATGAGATGTTTCATTCTGATCTCTCATTTTTCAGAAGTACTCATAGTATCTGTTTTCACATGATTAGAATACAGTCTCTATTAGTCAGTATTCTGTAGCAGGGTGCAACAGGAATAGTGAGTAATTTGAAAGGTCTCCCTTTTTATAAAACACTATCTGTCTTGACTTTAACAACTCTGCTTTCTATCTTATCTAGAAGAGATTTCTAGAATTCTCATAGTTGATGGTACGCTCCCACCCAAAAAATGTCGTGAGAGATCAGTGTGTTGCCTATGTTCTGAGATCCATAAATAGGAAACATTGGTATTGTATCATAAAATGTATTTGGTAATTTTGTGCACCCCAACTCCACTTTCAGAAAGCTCAAAAGGTACCCACAACACCCCCTCCATTTGCATCAGACTCCCCCCCCCCACCAAACAGAGGAACCATCCAACGTGACATCAGCACTAGCAGCTGCTGACAGTCTACATAGCATTGCTATCTTGCCACTTCAGTCCATCTCATCTCATGTGGCATAGTTTTGCTCTGATATAATATTGAACACGAATGCAAATGTAGACTGAACCAACAACGAATTATGTATACATCATGTGTTGTTGCAATGAGAAACTGGTGTTGCAATGAGAAACTGGTGTTTCATCTTTACATCTATACAGAAAAAAGTACATACAGTGTCATCAATTACACAAACAATTCTTAGAAATATTATTCTCAGCACAATGAAATTAGCTCATGAACGTATGAAGCTGCCTTATACTGAGCAGGCCACAGATCCATTTTAGCCCAATACTGTCTATCTGACTGGCTGTAACTTTCCAAAAAAGCAGAGGTCTTTTCCAGCTCAGCTACCTCAGATCCTTTAACTGGAAATGCTGGGAACTGAACCTGGGACCTCTTGCATGCAAGGCATAATTCCTGTAACATAATCCAGAACTAACTACACAGTCTGTTTTTAATGGGCCTGCACTCTCCATTAAGAATCAAGTTTGCGGCTTGGGAAGGCTCTTGGATGATCAGATGGTGGCTGTGGCCAGGAACATTTTTGCATGGCTTTTGCTAGTGTGATAGCTGCACCCTTTTCTGGAAAAGGTGGATCAGGTTGTTGTTATATATGTCTTGGTTATATGCAGGCTAGATTACTACAAAACATCATTGTAGGGCCATCTCTGAAAAGTGTTCAGAAACTTCCGTTGGTGCAGAGTGCAATAACTTAAGCACAGTCTGGAGCTCATTGTTTTGATCACATCACACCAATACTATTCCATCTTCACTGGATGTTCACTGTTTCCTAGCCTGATTCAAGGACTGGTTCTGATCTCTAAAACCCCAAGCAGTTTGATATCTGACTATCTTAAGGACCACCTGTTTTCATAGGAACTCAAGACCATACTCAAACCTTTAATGGCCCTGCTACATGTCCCATCACTAGTTCAGATGTGGTATGTTGTGCACAGGACTGAGCCTTCCCTGTGGAACTATTTACCCGGTTGGCTCAGTCCCTATCGGCCTTTAGATGACAGATCTGCTATTTCAACATGCATTTTGATTATCTGTTTGGCCCTCTTACAGATGCTTGCTTGGTTCTTCTGCTTTCTCTTTTTAATGCTGGAGATTCAGTTTTATGGACTGGTGTGGAAATATATTTGTATTTGCTTTTATGTTTTTATTGGCTGTTAGGTGCCTTGGAGGTCCATGGTTGGAATGCAAATTAGGGTACAATGAATTAAAATTATTTTTAATTAATTAAGAAAAATAAGTAATCTATATAAATTAATTATTTTCATAAAGTGATCCTTCTACATAGAAAAAATTGTTTAAAAATACCACAATTTGTAAGACTTCACTGTTGCACTGGAGAATATGTTTTTCTTTTAACAAATATAAATTTGTAACAAATGAGATCACGATTTAAAAGATTCATGGCCAGCAATAATAGACACAGATTGTAGCTGCATTATGGGTTTAAAAGCCATGTAAAAATTTTTTTAATGCAAACACAGGTTAAAACAAAAATTAAAACCTAGTTTAAAATATACAAGTTAAAATTACAACGTTTCGTTCATGTACATGAACATCTTTGGGTAAAAATGAGTATCTCAGGCTGCATAAGATAGTGAGTGCAAGCAAACAGCAGCCCAGAATATAAAGAGAAGACGACAAGTAAAACAGATGAAGCTAATTAACAGCAGAAGCCAGGCTCTTATTCTTTGATCTGAGGTAACCCCATTGTGGTGCTCTAGTCAACACTTGACCGGCAGAAACCTCAGCCATGACCATCCTTAAAGGCACAAATCTTATTTAATGTAGGCATCCAGATTTTATCAATAAGGGCTATCTCCTGTTTCTTATTCAATAAATTTGATTTGTTTTTATAAATCTCCATAGCTTCTCTATGCATACGTTGTCTATAAGCAGATTCTTGCACAAGAGTTGGGCAGCCCAATCCGACTTAAAGACTGGGCGGGTGGCCGAGGCCGTCCGCCCCATCCCGTGCTCCGCCGCGGGCTGCCTGCAGCAGGCAGCCCGCGGCGGAAAGTCTACTCGGGGAAGGGGACAGTTGTCCCCTTCCCCAGGTGTAATGGCGGCTGGGGCCAATAGGCCTCCTCAGATTTCCACCAGCTATTTTACTGGTGGAAGTTGGAGGCGGCCGTGTAACAGCCCAGCAGCCCTACGGAGCCCGGCGGGGACCGGGATATGGTGGACGCCATGTCCCCACCCACACCTGGGACAGCTGGGCCTATGGCCGCCCTCCCAGCTCCGCCCGACACACCCGCCCGTTTGGATCCACACCTGGGTCTGGCGGCAAGTGGAGTTCTCGGTTGGCAGAGCAGGGCAGGCCGGCCTTGTGCCAGCCTGCCCTGTTCGAAAGTAGTCTGCAAATGTGCTTTACAGTACGTTTGTGACTACTTTGGGCTATTCTGGGCGGCGGATTGCTAGGTCCGCCGCCCGGAATTTAAATCGGATTGCGCTGTTAGTGTCCTCAAACTTGATGATGTGTCCTGTTGTGAGTGCGTGCTCAGCCAGGGCAGACTGTTCTTCATGGCCCAACCAGCATGCCCTTTGTGCACAAGGTAGTTAGGACCTTTCTGGCCTTTTGCTAATAATGATGCTCTTTTTCTGTAGTTGCATGTTTTGTCTTGCTTTGGTTGCTGTTCTGTTTTTAGTTAATAAAAATTCTATATTGTCACTTGCTTGTTTTAAAATTGTATATTTTTGTTGTGTAAGGTGCTTTTATTATCCCACAAAGGCAATAAACAAATATTTTAAATAAAATAAAATAATCTACAATTCTGCGATACAGTCTACCTAATGAAAGTGTCAATAAGATAGACATATCAACAATATAAGACACAGCTGAAGAAAATGTCCTTCAAAGAGAAATTATACATTGTTGATCCATGTTTAAAAAAAAAATTGTTTAAAGAGTGGAACATTTTAACTTCCCCAAAAGCAAATTTTTTGAGTCCTTTGCTGTTAAAATAATTTCACTTTCTTTGGATACCTACTATAGATACTGTACATAAATATTGCAAAATCAAACTGATTTCAGTTTGATAAATAGAATCACTTTAACAGAATGCTGCAGTTATCAACATATTTCAGGGGTGTTCATTTCGCTGTTCAGTCCTCCTACTTAACTTTGAACATTCCTTACTGCTAGAATTGTGTTTAAGAATATCAAGTGCTCATTTTTATATTAGACAGACTACCAAGTATATAACTTAACCATCATTCAAATGCAGATGAAATGTGTTACTCATATATAACAAAAAACAATTTATAGTTATATCTGAGGAATTTAAGTACTGGCCAATTTAATGAAAGTGCAGAAAAAGGTAATTTTCTTAACAGTAAGCACTAATTTTATTTCCAGGCTATGGTTAGCTAGGCCAAGCAAATAGCTATTATTGACTACTCCTGCTTACAGACCCAGTCATGAAGTGCATTTGCCCCTTGAACTGAGCTATTTTTGTCTAAAAATTTGAATTGGAAAGAAACAACATTCAGAGCCCAATCCTATCCATTCCCACCTCCCGCCAGTGCAGCTGCAACAAAAACGGGCAGGGGGACGACGACGAGAACCTTCAGCAGGGAAAGAGGATTTAAATCCCCTTACCCCTGCGTAAGCCAACCAACCTTCAATGGGTCTTCTCGGACTTGCGCTAGAGATTTTGCTAGTGCAAGTCAGAGGAGAGAAAGGGAGCAGGGAAACTGCAACTGGAGGGGATAGGATCCGGCATATGCCTTCCACAACAGATTCTCCCCATCCTGCAGCCTCCCCAACCCCCTGTCACACCCCCTCCCCACCCCCACCCTTACCTGCTCTGGCAGTTGTAAGGCAGCACTGCTGACACTTCTGGAGTGCTGCCACTTGTACAGCAGCACTCCTAAAATGGCCACCAATGGAGCGCTGTACACTCTGTCGGCAGCCATTTTGCGACAGCAGAAGTGCTTTTCACTGTCGCAAAGGACTCTGCCCATGGCTGAATAGGATTGGGCTGTGTGTGTGATTCTGTGATTCTTAGAAGTAACTCACAGCAAGTTCAACTAGGCTTACTCCCAGGTAAGTATGCATAGGCTTGCAGCCATTCAGTTTAAAGAAAACAGCAAGCAATGCATTCTAAGTTTTTTAAAACAAAAAAGAAACAGTATATGTGAGAACCGATATTTTAGAAAGTATTAAAAGTGGAGAAGTGAACAGGATCTGTGATCACCCACATGTCATATCTTATATCTAGGGCACTTCCAGCCAAAATTAAGCACTTTCAAGTCCCACTGATCTCAATGGGGGAATTAAGCACATGCCCAGTTTCGTTCTGCTAAAATCAAGGGGACTCATGTGCTTTTCCTTGGCTGGATTGTGCTCTTATTTCAAAACACTGCATTCCATTTCCTAATTTGTGGCCCCCTGCCTCGTCATGAAGAAATGTTGTTATAATAACTATTCATGGTCTACTATAACCAAATCTAGAAAAGACTGAAGAGTTATAAGAAATAGGCAATGGAATAACATACTACCCACTCTTCCCATCTGGCAAACAAGAGAAGCAGTAATGAAGCTTTTTTATACTCTGTAGTGGCTAAGGAAGTAGCAACAGTAAGAACAGACCAAGGAACAATGGACTAGTTTACGATTGGGGAAGGAGTACGGCAGGGTTGTATACTCTCACCCTACCTATTCAACTTGTACGCAGAACACATCATGCAACATGCTGGGCTTGATGAATCCAAGGTTGGAGTTAAAATCGCTGGAAGAAACATTAACAATCTCAGATATGCAGATGATACCACTTTGATGGCTGAAAGTGAGAAGGAGCCTTATGAGTTGACAAAGGTGAAAAAGAAAGTAAAAAGCTGGGCTGCAGTTAAATCTCAAAAAAACCAAGATTATGGCAACCAGCTTGATTGATAACTGGCAAATAGAGGGAGAAAAGATGGAGGCAGTGACAGACTTTGTATTTCTAGGTGCAAAGATTACTGCAGATGCTGACTGCAGCCAGGAAATCAGAAGACGTTTACTTCCTGGGAGGAGAGCAATGACAAATCTCAATAAAATAATTAAGAGCAGAGACATCACACTGACAACAAACATCCGCATAGTTAAAGCATTGGTATTCCCCGTAGTAACATATGGCTGCGAGAACTGGACCATAAGGAAGGCTGAGCCAAAGGAAGATAGATGCTTTTGAACTGTAGTGTTGGAGGAAAATTCTGAGAGTGCCTTGGATTGCAAAAAGATCAAACCAGTCCGTACTCCAGGAAATAAAGCCAGACTGCTCACTTGAGGGAATGATATTAAAGGCAAAACTGAAGTACTTCAGCCACATAATGAGAAGACAGGATACCCTGGAGAAGATGCTGATGCTAGATAAAGTGGAAGGCAAAAGGAAGAGGGCCCGACCAAGGGCAAGATGGATGGATGATATTCTAGAGGTGACGGACTCAACCTTGGGGGAGCTGGGGGTGGAGACGGCCGACAGGAAGCTTTGGCGTGCGCTGTTCCATGAAGTCATGAAGAGTCGGAAGTGACTGAACGAATAAACAACAGTGGCTAAGGAAGGGGAGAGGCAGACATTTTCTACTTCCTATCATAGCAGTGATTTTGCTCTCACTGACCATAATCTTATAAAACCCAGAAGGGACACTAAGATTATATACAGTAACAGTTCATGTGTAGAGAGAAACAGAAACTGCATCAAGCAGTCAGAAGAACAGTGACAAGTCCATTATAATTACAAACGAAGCTTCACAGACAGACCTTAATTTAAGTAAAGACTCATGTGTCCTAGCTATACAAATTCAGATCCATATTATACAGAAACCTTAACTGATGTTAATTGTACTTAATGTCAGTGTTGACATTTCCCCTAACCACAATAAAAAGAAAAGGAGGAATTTGTGCCCAAGAGAAGGTGAAAAGAGGCATTCCTGTAGCTCGCTCCCAATTTCAGCTACGGTTACAAAGAAGCCAATGTCACATCTGCACTGGTCTTGATTCCAAAAGTGCTCTGATTTCTATAAATAGGCCATCCATGCTTTTAAAGAGTTCCTGGAGTCCAACACATAAACCCAAGAGAAAAACAATCCTTAATAGCACTATATTGTTGTGGGTTTGTGCACAAACATTTACAGTATATCACAGAAAAAAATCTTTCCTCATCACTTTCAAGCGTTCGTTATGCCTATTAGTCTCATCAGCTTTTAAAATGTAGAGAACGTTGCAATATCTGAGGCAGATGGATTGTTTATTAATATATATTTGTGAACACCCTAGCACAATAGAGCTACAAGCTGTTCATGTTACTAGATGCCACTGCTATGTAAAGAACGATAATGAGGAACTAATTACTGTACATATACATTTAAATGTGTTCAACTGAGTCCCAAGCCTATATTTTTTAAAAGGAAAAGCAGCTTTGGGAGGAGGAAATTTGGAGTGGAGAAATGGGAGGGGGAAGGTGCTTAATCTGTTCCTTGATTGCCATTTCCTCACTCCAAATACTTTCTCCCCAGCTGCTTTTAGCAACATGGGGTTCCAAACAAGTGTCTGTCCTCATTCTTTTGGCAAGTCTGTCCATGATTCATCCAGAATGTTTTGTCGTTTGGGTCCCTAGATAGATGAATGGCTAGCAGGCAGATGAAGCTGTTTCCCAAATTTGACTACTGTGAAGATCAGCAGGAAACAAAGCAAACCAGTCATCCTTGGGGGTACCTACCCCCTGTGAAGGTATCTAACACCCTCACTAAGCTCCTGCTGTTATACCTTGAATAATCACATATCTGAATGGGAGCCACTAGAAAGAAGCCCACTTTAATTATTACATAATTATTTAATTATTGTTATAAATAGAAGCCATTTAATTATTTGATTTTGACTGTAAACTGCTTTGTGAACTTTTTGTTGTTGAAAAGCAGTACATAAATACTCCTAATAATAATATGAGCAAAGCCCAACTCTTGAGTTCCATTTGTTGATTACACTAAAGAATGAAGAAGAGGGACGTATGCGTGCGTGTGTGTGTGTGTTTGTGTGTGCATTAACCATGTTTGAAACACTTTCTTGAGAAGGAATAAAATTTAGAAAAACTTGTTTTCATCTTGTGGTATAAGCAGTAGTAAAATTTTCTCCCTTAATACTATAGTTTCTGATAAAGCTTCAGAAAACATGTTGGAATTCTTTCAACATATATTTTCCGAAGCAATATATAAGAAGTACAAAATTATTTCACAAATGAATTTTTCTCATGCGCAACAGAGATACTCACATCTGGCATTTCTGTAAAGCAAAAAAGGATCCTGTAACTGTAAATCCAGATCTTTAGTTATGGGTTCTGTCCGATTCTCCATACTCAGCCTATTCATAATCGTGAATCCATACTTTGGTGAAGCAGATCTAAACATTATTAAAAGCAGAAAACATGCACACTCAATTAAAATTATTGCATTCAATTATGGTACCATATTTTAAAACACATGCAGTGCAATCCTGCAATTGTTAAATAGACTGGCAGAGTGATAGCTCTGCTAGTCTAGGGGTGTTGCAAACATGCTATAAAGCATGTTTGCAGCACCCAGTGAGTAAGTGGCGCTGTCGCTGAGGCCGGCGCCACTCTCCCCACACTGGAGTCACTGCTGTGCTAGCCAGGGAAGCTAAGTTCGCCGGGCGGCAGAGAGGTGTGGGGAGGGCAGAACAGGGCATGGGGGGGAGAATTGGTCAGCTGGGTCTGGGGAGGGGAAGGATCGTCAGCAGCTTCCTCTGCCATATCCTATCCCCCTTCCTGGACCTGGCAAAATAACTGGCACACATCTGAGTAGCCCCATCGGGGTGACTGGCGCATTACTCGGAGTAAAGGGACAAACATTCCTTTACTACGAGGAGGCCTCTGGCTGCGCCGGGACAGGTCCCATCCCACTCACGATACAGCGGGCACCTTATTTGCACCACTGCATCCTGCTGGACAGGGTTGGGCTGTTGGTTGCACAGGTACTACCAAAATTTTGTTGTAAAATAAATTCTGAAAGCATGAGGAATATTTGCCTTTTTCAGAACTTTTTCATCTTCTCCTAAACCTGAACTTAAATACAGATCAGCCATCTCTCCTCTTTGTGCGGAGACCTCCAAATTTGACCCTTAATAGCTTTACTACACTTTTGGATCTTATCAACTATCTTGCAATTTGTCTTTTCTGAAATGAACTTTATTTGGAAGGTTGTAGTGTTATTTCTTTCACAGAAGTTACTCAAACACTATTTCTGGTTGCATGAAGACATACAATACTTTGCAAGAATTTGGCAAAAGTGCTCCTTGCAAGAGCTCAACTCTTCTGCAGGTTAACAACTAACATGAGCAACAATATTTTTATAAATTTATCAGAATGCAAAGTACATGCACAATGCTATTCTCAAACTTGGGATCTGATCCTAGTGCCACGCTAGTTGGACGCTTAAATGAACTACCCTAATGCACTGCAAGAATGAGCGCTAAAGAAACCAAACCACAGAAGTGCTTCATTGCCATTTAAACCTACACAGTTACTGAAACTGGCACATATCGGACATCAGACTTTTGAACTGAGCTTAATGCTGATGAAAAGACACTGGCTACATATCTGGGAGATGTTCCAAGTTCGGCAGTCCTCAGAGGACATCTCAGCACCCTGAGCCACTAGAATGTGCATTACAGGAAGGGAGGCAACAGAAAATGAAACAAAAGGTGGAAGAGATAGAAAGAATACATGATAACAATCAGAGAATTATCAAATGCAGCATTTGCTCAGCTCATTTTTGTTCTTATTCCCAATGGAAGCTCTTACTTTTGATATTTTAAACCAACTTATTTCCCCCTCAATTTTCAGTAGTAGCACCTATAAATAAACCAGTTTAAATAAAATTATTCAAACTCTAAAAGTTCACTGTAAAAGCATAAACTTCAGGAAAATATATCTCTGCTCTTCATGTAACTTTTCAACAATCTGAAGGGATTATTCCAAAGTCTATTGTAGAACACATGTAAGGTATTTTTTTACTAAATTTACATGCTCTTTAGTCTCTGCAATCCAGGAAATTATTATTACAGTACAGTGCATATATGAACATTAGCTTGGATGAGCATCTTTATTTACGGTGCAATCCTCCGGAACCATCGGGCGGCAGAACGAGTGCTCTGCCACCCAAAGCCGCCGCAAACGTGCCGTAAAGCACATTCGCAACGACTCAGGAGTAAGGCCTTAGAGCACAATCCTAGGCATGTCTACTCAGAAGCAATCCCCACTGAACACAATGGGGCTTGCTTCTGAGTAGACATGCCTAGGATTCTGCTCTAAGGTTTAACAAGCTACACCTGCCCACATTCCTTCTCCTAAAGGTCTAGCACTCTGTTCCGGTTCGAGATCTGGTAAGCCTACGTATTCAGGGGTAAGGAGATTTAAATCCCCTTTCCCTGTTGAAGCCTCCCAATCCTCCCCCCCGCGTTCGGTATAGTATGCCCATTTTTGGTGTGACTGCACCAGTGGGGGGGGGGAAGGATAGGATTGGGTTCTTTGTTATATATAATTAGGCTTACCAGATCCATACCAGGACAGAGTGCTAGACCTGTAGGAGAAGGAATGTGGGCAGGTGTAGCTTGTTAAACCTTTAGAGTATAATCCTAGGCATGTCTACTCAGAAGCAAGTCCCACTGTGTTCAAGCCTACCTCTAAACCAGTGGTTCCCAACCTTTTTAGCACCGAGGTCCCCCCTGTTGTCGGGACCCCCCTAAGACCTAGTGAAGTCAGTAAGCAGGTTGTCATTGTTTTTAATAAGTTACACTGTTTAATAAATCACATTTTTGAAATTAAATCACATTTTTAACATTGTACTAATAAGAAACCGGAGGGGGAGGGAGTGAGCTAAATATTAACAGAGATGCTAAAAGGCAAGCAGAAAGTAACACATAAGCAAGCAAGCCCCAAGAGAGCAGCAGACACTTCTTTCTCGGCGGGGGGGGGGGGGGAGAGAGTGATCCGCCATCTTGGGTGTGGCTATCCAGCCGACATCCCGCGACCCCCAGAAACTGCTTCGCGACCCCCTTGGGGGTCTCGACCCCCAGGTTGGGAACCTGCTCTAAACCAATACTGCAAAACATGGTATGATTCTGGTTTCAGTCAGGTGTAATGGCAAACTGGTTTCTGCAAAGTAGAAGATATTGGACTGCACGCACCGGGGGGGGGGGGCACACAAGCACAAAGCTTGTTTAGTTTATGTAACACCAAACCACTTCACAATGCAATGGAGTGGAATGAGATACCAACAGGAACAAGCAGAATGATATAGCATAGAATCTAGATCCCTGGGAAAGTAGAGGTCCAGAGGGTAGGAATCAGAAGGTACGTACGGCAGACTGGACATATTTTTATTTTTGATATGTGCCTTGAGCACCCACACCTCATGAAGAGTTTGGTGTAATCTGAAAAGTTGTCTCTTCCAGCCACCAGATTCAAAGGCACCACCTTATCTGCTATCTAATTTTTTGTTCCATGGGAATGGCATACATTTCAGCTTAAAAATATGTAATATTCTCACCTGGTGTAAACAAATAGTGCTCCTTCCACATCAGTCTTCTCCTAAACTCAAATAAAAAGGCATTGATTAAAGACAATCAGTGCTTTCATGATAAAATAAAAGCCACATAAATCAAACTAGCAAAAGGATATATAGATAGATAACCTGAATTAAGGGCCGCACATTATGCAAATGGCCGCACATTAAATACAAATGTGTTTTAAAGCCTTAACTCTGACTGCTGACTCTCTGGTGTGTATCTTTCACAATACACTCTTTTGACCCCCGCACATTATGGGTTTAATATATGCACTAAAAACATAATGTGTGAACTAGCTCTGCACAAAGAAGAATCAAGACTCAATATCAGTTTATTTGTGAGAACACACAATCCTTCCCCTATTTTGCATATTTTTTCAAAAGGGGTTATCCCTTCGGGGGAACCCTGCTTTCATTGTTAAAGAACAATACTGAACAATAAAGGGGGGGGGTAAAAGTCCTTGTGAAAGTTGGAATGGTGAATCACATGATATGCCTGAACCAGGAAGTTCTGTCCTCAGAAGGGCAAGCCCTCAGGGGGAAACTCCTGCCTGTTGTTGGGCAAGTGCTGCTGGAATACTACAAGAAGCTTGCCAAAAGATGATTGGCAGCACCAGAGGAGAGACTAGTGCAGCTTCTGACCGGAAGAAACCCCAGGATTGCAGTGAACGTGTGATCGCAAATCCTATGTGGGTTGACACTCTCGGATGTGACTCATGGATATATTTTGCTATGGAATAACTATATGATGCCTGCATACGTCTGATGGAAGTTTTAGTGTACAGTGAATCCTCTCTATCCATGGATCCCAGATCCGCAGATTTGTCTCCATGGGATCCACATTAGGAAGATTTTTAAAAGTAGGGAAAAAAGCCCCCAAATCGCCATTTTTACCTTTGCGTGGGCAAACCGCGCAGTTTCCAAGCCTCTGCAGGACTTTTTCAAGGTGAACAACCCACTTCCGGGTCACGCAAAGGCTCCTCTCTCCTCTCAGCCTTGCCTCAGAATGCATCACAATGCATTCTTGATAGTGAAAAAGCTACTAAATAAACCACTTGAAGTCAGATTCCTATATGGAAATGCAGTGGCGTCACTGTGACGCGCGTCACCCCAGAGCGGGGGACGCGCGTCACCCCCCCCGACTCACCCCCCCCTACATAGACTTACCTTTTCCGGCGCTCCGGGAGCCGGCTGGGAAGCGCTCCAGGGCCTTCTGAAAAGAAGAGGCCCTGGAGCGCTTGCGTTAAAACGCGAAAATTGACGATTTTCGCGCATGCGCAAACCCTTTTCTGAGGGCAAGGGCCTGCCCTCTTGCCCTCAGGAGGGTTTGCGCATGCGCGAAAATCGTCAATTTTCGCATTTTAACGCAAGCGCATTGGGCCTTCTGAAAAGAAGAGGCCCAATGCGCTTGCGTTAAAACACGAACTTTGAAGATTTTCGCGCATGCGCAGTCCCTCCTGAGGGCAAGAGGGCAGGCCCTTGCCCTCAGAAAAGGGTTTGCGCATGCGTGAAAATCGTCAATTTTCATGTTTTAACGCAAGCGCTCCAGGGCCTCGTCTTTTCAGAAGGCCCTGGAGCGCCGGCCGGGCCGGACGCTCCCTGGCCTCGGAGCGTCCGGCCTCCGGAGGGTGACGTGCGTCACCCCTTGGCGCGCGTCACCCCCCGGCGGCCCGCCCCGCCCGCCACGCTACAGTGACGCCAGTGTGGAAATGCTAAGCTTAAGAGCACCTTTGATCCATGAAAATTCTCTGGGTAAAATACCGTATTTCTTCGAGTCTAAGGCGCCATCGATTCTAAGGCGCACCTTTACTTTCAGTACCACCAGCAGGGGGAAAAAAAATCCATCAATTGTAAGACTCGCCTCCCTTCATTAAATCTACCTGCTTAGCACCAACTCTCCCCAGCATGTCTCCTGCAGCTGAGGATGACTGAGTGCACTGCCTTTGCATAGCATTTCTGGCCCCGTCAGAAAGTGCCATTTCCTTCGTTACCTGGGCTTGGGGGAGCTTCAGGGAGGCCTGCGCAACCCTCTGCAGGCCTCCCTGATCTTCAGTTTGGTGAAAAACAGCGATTTTTGGCCATTTCTGGTTTTCGCGAAAACCGGAAATGGCTGAAAATCACCGGGTTTTTTTGCCGAACTGAAGATCAGGGAGGCCTGCAGAGGGTTGTGCAGGCCTCCCTGAAGCTCCCACAAGCCCCAATAAGTAAGAAGATAGCATTTGGGGGTGCTTTTTGGAGACCTTCGATTCTAAGACGCACCCCATTTTTTGAAATGCTTAATTGGGGAAAAAACATGCGTCTTAGAATTGAAGAAATACAGTATTGTTCTACAGGAAACTGAGAACTTACGGTAGTTTCAGAACTTAGTGGGTATGGCCCAGAAGGAGGAAAACGATACATAAAAGACTGGACAAAAATAAGCAAAACATTGTATGATGATAGAAGGTCACAAGAATCCCAACCACTGAAGCCTAACTATAAAGTGCTCAATCATGATAGTGCATGTTACGGATAGAAGAAGCCATGAATAACTATTTATTTATTTTATTATTTTATTTTAAAATTTTAAATAAATAAATTTTATGTAAAATAACTCGAGAATAACTAGAGAAGTAGCTTCACGTTCATGCGTGATGGTTACATAAGTCATGTAGGCACTAGAGGGGAAGGGCTGAGAGCGCAAGGTTGCTCCTTCCCTCCCTTTGTGTAGTCAGCAGGAAAGAACAAAGGTACCATGTGCTGGTGGTTACTGGGTGAGACAGAGACAGGATAGGATCTGTGTGACAGGTGATAAAACAGAATGGAGAAGCTGGGTGAGAACAGGGCAGAACCCAGAATATCTTGGGATTCAGAAATGCCTCTAAAGAACAGCTGTAACCTGATATTGCTTGCAACAGTGTGAACATAAGAAGAGCCCTGTTGGATCTAGCCCAGCCTCCTGTATCTCACAGTGGCCCACCAGATGTTTCTGGTCGATCAAGACAACATGGCACCTGTATCCTGTTGCCATTCCTTTGCATCTGGCTGGTGTGTCACTAACACCATCCAAAGCTCAATCTGTACATTTGTAAATCAAGCAGATATTACACTGTAGGTTTTCAGTAATCTCTCTTACAAAGGAACTCTTCTCACTGCTTAGGGAAATGGGGCACATGAGTGTGTAACACTGGTGTCATTTTGTGGTGTAATAGGGGGCACTGCATCTCATGTTTTGAGAAAGGAGAATGGGGAAACATAAGTTCCAGGAAACACACACGGAGAGAAAAATGTCAGGAGAGGAGTACTAACCACTATCAGAACATCCTGCAGCATAAATCAATGCAGAGACTGAAACAAAGGAGAAACCAGAGGCATGCTATATTTGCCTCAGATCCTAGTCTAAAAGCTCCACAAAAACCAACTGAACACCATTCATAAGTTAACCTTTGTGTTAGATGCAAGTCACCTCTTTTTAGAAAGGGAGATATTAGGAAAGTAAGCTGCCACTTTAAGGGGTGCAGTTTATGTTAACACAGAAAACTGGTTCTAGCCTATCCTAGCCAGATTGGTTCACATAGCAGAGAACCTTGCACCTGGAATAAACTGGTTAAAATTAGAAGACAGCCTCCAGTTTAATCCGTAGAACTGTCTCATACTGGAGTACAATGCTCAATATGAACTGGAATAGTCCCCTCCTTACTTCCTCTCCCCTTTGTATGGTGGCTACTACATTGAAAAACATTGTTTTTAAACTGTAAACTGCTCTGAGTACAGCACCAGAGAAAAGCAGTACAGTATATAAATGTAATTAAAAAAAGAAGTTACCTCAGTCAGTCCCAAACATATACTGTATATAGCGTGCTGGTTGGTTCGTTTGTTTTCACTGTACAATTGTGTTGTGCTTTAACTTTTGTAAGCCACTTTGAACGTTATTTTAATAACAGAAAGGCAGGGTATAAATACTGATAAGTACCAACAAAAGAAAACACATACAATACAAGGCGTGAAATTTACAAAGAAAGGAGGAACCTGGAAAAGAAAATGCACTGCATTTCTCGCATTTTTGGGGAGAACATGAAGCTCCCCTATTCAGGCAATTCAGGCCCCAAAAACAGACCCCCGGCTGTAAGCACGGGTAAGTTACAACCTCCCCGGTTTACCAGTGCTCTATCCGTACATCCACGGAAATGGGAGGCAAAAGAAACCTCCTGCAGAGGTCACACGGACCTCCCACCTAAATGCACGCAGGCGTTTCTAGGGCGGGCGTTTTGTTCCCTTCCCGCACTTGATAATTTCAGCAGGAAAGTGACGTTGCAGATTTAAAGACACAGCTGCATTATTTCACGCTCTCCGTTTCAACACCACCCCCCACCGTCCCGGGATAGCACTCGCTCACGCACCCACTCGTTGGCGCGGTGCCCGAACGTGTAGAGCGCCACCTGGCTGGCCACGTCCACGATGCTGCTGATATAGGGGTCGTGCCGCTGCAAAGCTGCCAGGCTGATGTCCAGCCCCTTGCCCACTGGGGCGGCCCCGGCTACCACCGCAGCCATCTTGCCTCCGAGAAAACAACACTAGACCTCGGGCCAGGCAGGGCTAATCAAGAGTCGAGAGAAAGATTGAGCGCGCCTCCCTCTCTCTTTCGAAGGGGAGCTCAGAAGCGGGCAAAAGTCAGTCTTCGTAATCGAGCGCGGACTCCGGAGAGCGCGGGCTTGTTGCCATTGGCAACAGGTCCAGCGCGGGGAACCGTGGCCTACGGGTTAGCTCGTCGCTGTGCCGCGCTAAAAATAAGCGAGGAAATGTAAACAGCAAAGATTCATGATGATGCCTCGCTTGCTGCAAAGCAGAACAACTCACCCACCCCAACATAGGTTTTCAGTGTCATCTAGAAAATAAAACACAGCAGCTGCGTTACGCGTACCATAAAACAACTGGCCTCCCAGATTAAAAATTCAGCAACAACAATGCACAGAGATTTTATTTCAAAGAAAAGCAATATCATTACTGTTAATAGTTATGCGTTATGAAGCAAACTGATAACATCATGATGATTAGGATTGCCAGCCAGCCATACTTTTTCCAAAAGGGCTCCTGTGACAACACTCGTGTTAGTCAAATTTGGGCTAAGGACAGGTCCGGAGCCCACCTAGACATGCTGCATAATAACTTCAACAGGGAAAACCTTCACGTTACCAGTATGGAAAAATCTTTGTTGAAAGTCTGTCATCATCATGTAGCTGTAAAGCCTGGTACAGGAGGTCTTCCCATGCTGCCCCCACCAAACTTATTAAAATAACTTAAGTTTAATCATTTTTTAAAGTAAATGGGAAATTATAGTCTGTTTAATTTGCTTTTAGTTAGGGAAAGGAGATGCACTGAAGAAGCCACGTTTTCAAACTTCCCTGCTATGACAAGGGCTAGAAATGTTGGTCGTGTAGAGAATTCAAGAATTGGGCAACATGATTTCAGGATTTTTGCTCATTTATACCAAGAATAGAAGAAAGAAGATCACATCATGCACTGAAACTTTGGAGAAACATCAGGCTGAGATCTCTTATAGCAAAATATGTCTTTATTATATTACTATTTCTATCTTTCAGTACATATATAATATATTTTAGTGATTGTGTTACATATTTTACATTTAAAATTGTGACAGTTTAATTTTTAGTTTGTATATTTATCTGCAATAGGGTAAATGCTGCTGTGTATAATCAGTGTAGGCTTTTAGAAATATCTAAACTAGACTTAAACTATTTACATTATAGAAAATGCAGTAGTTAACTTATTAACTACTTATTAACTACCGTTTTGCACTGACAGTGATGTCATCAGGGGCAGGGTGAGTGACATCACTTCCGGCGGTGATGTCATGGTGGCGGCATTTTTTATGCCCGCCCCCCCGCTCCCTCTCACAAAGGGTGTTGCTACGCCTCTGGTCACTGTTATGCAGTGTCATGTCATTCATCTTTTTAGTTCTCTATGAACATAACCACAGAAAGTTTTCCAAACATTTAGGCCACACATTCCTCTCCAAAATGACTGTTTTTGATGCAGAAGAATATATCTTAACTGTTTTAATAAGAAATCTTAGTTTCCTCCCACAGCGTACCAACAATTTGTCACAAACCCTGAACTATTAACAGCAGGAACGTTTGCAGATCTTGATCTGAAATAGCAAATCCTTGGTAGCCTTGAAAACATGGTAAATTGACAGTTTTGCCACTTGCTCAGCTCATTGTGTGCTAAACAGTGAATAGAGTGGCTGGCAAAGGAATCAAATAACTGGTTCATCAACCATGCAGCTGTTTCAATGAGGACTGACTCAACCCACATGCTGGCACATGGCAGGCAAAGAGTGGACTGACAACCTCATTCAGTCGAACAGTACATTTTGAATTCTAGATCTGCCTTTTCTTTTTCCATCCCTTGAATGAAATAGGCAGTTAAATGGTAAATTTTCTAGTCAACCCAGTTACAGTTACTGAACAGCTATTCTCTCAGACTTCAGAAACAAAACAAAACAGAGAAAATATGCATGTATTAGAATATTAATTTGCATGTTGGTGTGTTACAGTGCCCTCTAGTGGGGCTCTCAAGCATTCTGACATCAAAATACTGTTACTGCTAATTGTTGAAAACTTCCACTTAAGAGACCATAGCAAAATGAGTTAATGTACATTCCTACAATTAGCCACAGTTATTTGCTGAATGAATAATCATATTAATCATAAATTGTCACAGGATCATTGTACTGTATACGTTTGTTTATTGTACAAAATGCTGGCCCAAAGGAATGAGAGACACAAAGAAGTCCAGTATTGTAGTAATGCCTTTAGTAGGCCAGGGCAACTTGGGACCTACCAAGTCAAATGAAGCCCACCAGCCATGTAGCATGGCCCACCACGGGGATTCAGTAAGATTCCCTTTTTGCCACCTGCCTGCAAGAACTGTAAATTGTCAGACAGCTAGAAGGCTGTTGGCTAAATTCCCTTGGATGGATCACAAGCTGTGCAGGCCTGACCTTTTCTAAAGTCAATTTCCAGTTGTGCCTTTTGAGGCTTATAAAGATGCCATGTTTTCAGAGTTGCAAAGCACTCTTGTCTGCCGCTTGTAGAGATACAAAGAGAGACTTACGGTAGTTGCATGTTATTCAGACTCTAGTCATCTTACTGCACTTTGATTACAGTATTGTCAAACTGGTTCTTCAAGATTTAGTACCACCTGAAGCTGTCTGCTGGTGGTAGGCAGGATAACACCACTACTGTGATACGGTGTAGTTGTACAACAAAATTTGCTGTCACTGCTTTCCCTACTGCATTGCGTGTACATAACTTTTCTGACCCCAATAGCAGTCTTGTAAAGTTCTTGTCCCTCCAGAAACATTCAAGCCTGTGACATACCAAACACGTCTGCGTTCGTCTCATGTGCGTCTCGTCTGATGCATTGCCTGAGTGGCTGATGTGCCGCTATGAACCCCAGGCTCACGAACGAAAGCCGCACGGAGAAGGGAAGACGTTCTACCCCACCCCCTCTCTCTTTTAGCCAATCAGAATCGGGACTCTTCAGACTCAATTCTGATTAGCTACTGCGTTTGCTCTATGTCCCGCCCCCAGAGTTCCAAATACGGGCTCTGATTGGCTGAACATGACACAAGTCAGCAAAAATTGAGCATGGGTCTATGTTAACATGAACGGGAACGTGCCATCTGGCACCTCCTGGCACTCCTGTGCGTTCCGGCCGGAGGTCAGACACACTAGACAAACATGGGTGCCACTGGGCGCAACACGTGCGGCCGTGCTTGGTGTGTCACAGTCTTCACACTGAAATCTTTTTGCAGGAGCAGGAGGGGCTTTACTACCATTTTCCTCTCTTGTCCAGGTTCTTTCTCCAACTGTTTTCTTTCTGCCTTTCTTCTCTCTCATGAAAGAGGCAAGCCTTGGACTTTTGCACCAGACAACTGATTAGGGAAGGAAGTGGATTCTTGTGTGACTCGGCAGCCATGACTTCTTGTACAAGCAAGAGATGCATTAGAAGAACCAGGAACAAGTTTGCAAAATGGCTCCTCCCTTAGAAATCTGTCCATAAATCCCAAAGAACTGGAGCTGATTCACCATAGTAGCCTGAATACGAGGCTTTCTCCGCCCTTATCTAGCGGGCTGATAGATAGCTTATGCTAACTAACATCTCCCCACTACATGAGGGCTATGCTTGATAATGACATACTCGTGACAGATGAGCGAAACGTTGCAGTGTTTATTTGATGGTTTTAATTTTTAATGGTGTGATTTTAGGTGTTAATGTGTGTATGTGTTTAATATTCTATATTTTAAACTACAATCCTCAAGTTGCACCTAGTTTCCTCGTTTTTATTAGTACCATTTTAAAACTTTTTTTGCCATGGCTTCACACCCATTTTTCCCAGTAAAATCAAGAACTGGAGGCTTGTCTCACTCATTGAAAACCAACCTGTGACCTTATAAATCACAAGCCAGCCTCTGTTCATTGCCTATAGATATTCATGGTTGCATGATTGGTGCAACTATCCTTCCAAGTTATGAAAGGCTGCACAAGGCATAGCCTGAAATGGTCAGGAGGTCAGTGACTGAGAAAACAGGTTTGACCTGAGGGGAGTAGAAGCGAGAAGATGGGGCAAGCCAAGTTGTGGAACCAAAGAGTAATTTAGAGGCAAGAACAGGAAGGAATGTGGAACAGGATTCAGGCAGAGAGGGAAAATGGATTACAATGAGTGCAGCAGGCTGCGTGCTGCAGCCTCACCTTGGAAATATTTATACCCAGCAGAGGTCAGTGGTAGTCAATCACCTGCCTCAAGAATAGAGCCTTGCAGAGCATGAGCCCTGCTAGCCAAGTATCCTGCCAGATCAAGCCTGTTGTCACAGCAGATCAAGAGAGGCAACCCAGTTCAAGATCCAGTTCCTGACAAAATATTTAGTGGCTGTAAAATCCCTCTTACAGCAGGAGATTCCCACAAATCTTTCTCCTGGGTCTTGCATTATCTTTTGGGAGCAGAATTTACCTTGTACCATATGGGGCTTGACCTAGGGCCCCGTGTGGTAGAATTTTCTGCTGTAGCCCTCTTAAATCTGGACTTGTAAATGAGGTAGAATACGTAAAGGATATATGAAGGCCACTATGTCCAAATGTAGCTGCCCTTTTTGAA
This sequence comes from Plestiodon gilberti rubricaudatus, assembly GCA_026170595.1. Classification (NCBI taxonomy): domain Eukaryota; kingdom Metazoa; phylum Chordata; class Lepidosauria; order Squamata; family Scincidae; genus Plestiodon; species Plestiodon gilberti. The sequence continues at coordinate 118,703,905 of JANXHW010000005.1, forward strand.
GAATCAGAAAAGGAAATGGAAAAAAGAAAGACCATATCTGTTTCAGATGGCAAACGGAATGCATGCAGGCAAAAAGGAGATTACTGCAATTTGCTCTTAATACTATGCTTAACTCACAATATTTCTTGACAAATTACATGTGATGTTCAAGTACTTATCTGAAAAGTTGATGTAGCCAGACTAGGAAAAATATTAAATGACATTTGTTTGAGGCATCTTTGAGTTGGGGTCAGTAACGGGCAGCTTCTGAGTCAAATCTGGTCCCCTATCTGCTCCCCTCTCAACAGCCAGCCTCAGAATTAAAAGAAGGTTGTAGATGAGCAGCATCTCTGGCAACAGGACTTGACATCAGGCCAGTTTGGGGGCTGAGTATTTGGCTTTGTCCTGCCACTCGCTTGCCAAAGTGGTCCTTTGGCAAAATAACCAGGTCCTAGAACCTCAAAGTGTGGGGAGTGTCTCCCAAAAGAGGTGTGAGCATTTACTAGGGAAGGTGCAAGCTTGTTCATCTCATTTTCATGTGTTTGATGGAACAGACTCTTCTCTCCCACTCAGCCCAAAATTGGAACAGCTCTATGGGCCATATACCAACTCCTGGATGGACTTACAACCCTGGAAGCTAGCAGAGCAAAGTTTTTTTAAACAAAAAAAAAACATTGGTTTGCTTGTGGTCCCTCCTTTGAAAACTTCAGTGTGACCAGTTGACCACAATCATCTCCTTTCCTCTTGATTTGCTTGTCCCTGTTCCCAGGGCATTAGCTCTGCTGGATCAGATCATGGGCCCATCTAACCCAGCATCCTGTTTCCAAGTGTGATCAGCTAGATGCATCTAGGAAGCCCACAGCAGGTCATGAAGGCCACAGCTTTGAGACCAATGGCTTTTCCTGTTTTGTCTTATATCTCATATCTAAGTGTTTATACCAGCATATTTATATCTGTTTTCACAGCTTTCCTCCAAGAGGCTCAGGACAGTGTCTGAGCCTGAGCAATGCCACCATCATTTCCCCAACAATACCATGGCAACAAAGGATGGTGTAGTGGTTTGGGAGTCGGACTTAGACCTGGAAGATCCAGGTTCAAATCCCCGCTCAGCCATGAAGCTTCCTAGGTGACCTTGGGCCAGTCACTATCTCTCAGCCCCACCTACCTCACAGGGTTGTTGTGAGGACAAAAGGAGGGGAGGAAATATGTACACCACTCTGAGCTCCTTGGAGGAAGGGCGGTATAAAAAATGTGAAAAAAAAACATTTTGTAATGTTGGACTGTCACATGAGTGACAAATTCCCCATCCTAAGCACTTATTTGCACTGCAGTGTAGCAGGTCATCAGTTAGGAGACACCATCATCACCATTCTAAACCCTTGATTTTGAAAAGCTGGTGTTGAGACAATATGTGAGAACTCTCATTCTGGGGATTAATCAGTCAAAGCACTTCAATAAATCAAGTAAAATAATCTTTAATCAATTGGCAGACTTACTAAAAATATCAACAGGCTATCTTTTTTTAGCCTGACTTCCTTTTCACGTTGACAATGGTGGACACTTTGTTACATCTCAGTGAACATCGTAACCATGATTCATAATGGCATATTACCATGAATACTGATAGGGTGTGTTGCAAACCCTGTGTGTGTTTTCATAAATTGAGATTGTTTTTTAAGTTATTTCCTTGCTCGGTGTTCAAGTAGAAAGGACTAAACTGCAACAGATCTGCCTCTGAGAAAATACTGACTTGCTTAGAATTCTATATTTCCAACTCTAGGTGTATATTTTCAACATGCATTATGACATCTATTCAACCCTCCATTCTTTCAGCTCTTAAAAAAAAGTACCGAATCACAACATGGAATAATAGCAGGCAACTCCCTCCAACAAGAATTACGGCCCAATTCTAATGGGGCCAGGCAGCAGCGGAACGTGTGTTCTGCTGGCGCTGACTGCCATAAAGCAGTCAGCGCCAGCCGTAAGGTGCTCCGGCAGTGTGTCAACTTGCATGTTGCTGGAGCGCCAGTGGAAAGGCCAGTGCCTTCCAGTGCACTCTGGAGCAGCCAGAAGAAGCTGCGCTCCGGCAGCACGTGGCTTCACAAGCTGACTGCCGTAAGGCAGTCTCCACTGGCGGGACACTAGCTCTGCCAGAGGATCAGCCCAATACGATTGGGCCATAGATGGCTTAAAGAAAATTATTGGGTGGTTATTTGGATGAATGGCTCATGCTACAGCTGCATGGGGGGGAGGGTTCAGGGGATGGCCAGATACGCTCCTGGCAGCCCTTGGGCCCTTAGCCATTGCTCGACCTGGCCACTCCCTGACACTGACCCTTAGCAACACTACCTCCAGTATCGGATGCAATATGCCTCTGAATACCAGTTATAGCAGGAGAGCATTGGCAGGAAAGAACTGTTGCTTTCCTGCTCCATTTGTAGACTTCCCAGGGGCATCTGGCTAGTGACTGTGGAAAACAGATGAACCTTTGGTCTGATCCAGCAGGGTTCATCTTATGTTATGTCACATGAAATAAAATATCTATACAGAGTAAACTAGCACATATGGGAGAAACATTGAGTGAAGTGGCTGTATGAGTTTACTACATACATACATACATACATACATACATACATACATACATACATACATACATACATACATACATACATACAGTTATTTATCCAAAACCAAATCCAAAAAGTATCCAAAACCATGACCCACACCTGCAGTCTGCAGTGGTACAATCCAGAATGCTAGCCCCCTCAGTCTACCACCTCATTCTGCGTAAGTGTGCAAAAAGACTTCCATACCTCGCTCCAAACCCCAAATTGAATGAGATATCAGGTGGCTTTGCGCCAGTTACTTCAAACATGACATTTTTCCCACTTGGCTATAAGGAAAAAGAACCCACCAAGCACAGCCATGTATGTGAACTATGTGAACCCTAATTGGCAATGTGTGCACATATTTGGAAGCTGTTACAGACTGCAGCTTTCAAACTCATTTGCACATGGCAAAAGAGACACTTGTGTTTGTCATACATGACTTGATATGTGTCATGCTTACACATTTTATCCTTTCACCTGGGATCCTTTCTATAGGAAAAAAATGTCATGTGTGAAGTGTTGCTCAGTGAGCACACACACAGTGAGGGAGGACAGAATACTTGGGGTTTTTGAATTAGGAGTTTGGGATGTTACCAGCCCCCAAACTTCAATGGACAGCTGACAGAAAAGGCTAAGCATAATCAATTTGTGTGAATTTGTTTTCTCTGGTGTGCTTTGAATGCCATTGGAGTGTTTGGCAGTCTCTCCTCTGCTGTCTGATTTTTGTCATTTTCAAGTGAGGCCATTGCTGTGATGTTTGCTGTCAGATGGAATTTACAGGCACATTACCCTGTTTGATGGATACAGCAACCACAAGGATTTCCTAAGGAGAAACTTTCACCAAATGTCCAGGAGGCTCCTCATGTTCTTTTGACTGCTCTCTGGCATATTCCCAACTCTATTAGTTTCATTATCACAGCAATTTAATCTTAAAAAAAAAAATTCTGCTAGAAATGCAGAGAGCCTCTATTCCCTGGTATGCAGACAAAATTATGCAGGCTTTAGGCAACCTGAATGAAGACAACAATTTGGGCAGATATCATTAGCTCCTACTCACGTTTGCTAAAGTTTCAGCTAGTAAATTTTTAGAAATGCTCCTCTCATAGGTTCTCAGTAGATTCAACTGAATAACTGAATTGAAAAATGGCAACCATCAGGACCCACTGTTGCAGTCTGTCTACAATACATCAATGATGAGCAATTGGAGGACTGATGGACCAAATCCAGACCACGAAGAGCTGCCAGTTGGCCCACCACTTATGCATGCCCTTCAAGCCTTATAACCTTGGCTAACCTCTTAAAAGGTTGAGAGGAGAAATTGCAACTTCCCACCCATGTCATGCAGCACATAACCCAGCTAAGTGGATGTTGTGGTGGGAAAAAGAGAGCAGCGGGAACAGGCTTACAGCCCAATCCTGTGTAGGATATGGCGGCCAGCCTAAAGGGCCGACTGCAGTATCCTATCGAGTTCCCGGGCTGCCCCGGGGCACAACTTGAGAGTAGGAGATGATCGTCCCCTTCCCCCTATGTAAGCGGTGGGAGGCCCTGGGCCTCCTCTAATGTGTGCGAGCTCTAGAGCTCGCGCACATTACCGCCGACACAGCTGGCGTATCTGGGGCCTGGATACCAGGGATCTAGGCCCCACGGTATCCCCTCTCTCTGCAGGCCCCGCCTTTCTTGTTGCCCGGTCCGCCCTCCCCCCAGTCTTACCTGCTTACTAGTGAGACGGTGCAGCAAGCAGTGCAGGCCACAGCACCTGCACTGCTGGCTCACCGGGTGTTGGATGGGCCGGCCCTGCTGACAGTGCTGTTCTTCAAAACAAACACATTTAAGTATTGTACGGTACTTTGCAAATTAAGATTGCTGTATAAATGATAAGTAGGAGAATGGGAAAGGGCTAATTTCACTGTTTATTTTTTTCCTATTCATGCTTTTAAGCAGGAAGAAAATGGCTGCATATGTCACTTCCTTGTAATGGACAAATATAATGTGAATGGCAGAGAATGTCCTTGGAGCTTTGCAAGATATATATGTGAGACTTCTCTCTGACCATTACAAAGGTGCATGTTTGTGTTCCTTTGGTTTCATCCCTACAATTCTTTTCAGAACATGAAAATATGTGAGGACAAGCTCCTGCTCAAGTCAATGGGAAGTTTACATTATTGGGCTTTTTTAAATTTAAAAATGGTAAGTGAATATACAGCCCATGTGTTCTGCCAGCACTGGCTGCTGAAAAGCAGCTGTAAAGTGCACTCTGGCAGTACGCTGAGTAGTGCGCTGCCAGAGTGCCAGCGGGAAGGCTGGAGCCTTCCCACACACGTCACTGGACTGCTGGCCGCCCACTGGCACAGGTAAGCCAGCGGGGGAGGTGGGAGGGGATGGGGAGGGAGGGGTGAAACTGGGCAGGGAGGGGGAAGAACAGGGGCAGAGAGGCTGAGGGAGGGGATGGATCTGGCTGCGAAGGTACGCACCGGATCCTATCCCCTCTGGCAGCAGTCTCCCCGCCCCCTTATTCTCCTTGGACTTGCACCAGCAATATCGCTGGCGCAGGTCTGAGGACACCCATTGCAGGGCAGGAGGCTTACAGAAGGGAAATGGGGATTTAAATCCCTGTCCGTCCGTCCCGAAGCCTACTACTCTGCTGCCACACCCCCACACCCCTGGCTGGATTCAGCACACTGGCTGGGAGGAAGGATAGAATTGGGCTGACAAAGTCCCACAATACCCTGACACAGTATCAATATCATGATAAACTTGGTTGCCATGGAAATAATTCTGATAAAATAGCAATTCAAAGCTGTCTGTGAAGAACAGTGAATGTAGTGTACAAGATGTAGCATATTTAATGCAATGTGAAGAGTTTGTGAGGTATCGTTGGTATGGTTAGGTATGGCAAGGTATGGTTAGGTATGCAGGACTTGCAGTAGGTATGCATTAATTGCTTCTGTATTTATAAACTGCCATTGGAAAGCAGAGAACAACAGCTCACAGCATCTGTTAAGCATCGGAAGTCATTGGCTATCCTCAAGTGACGTTTGATCAAACCAAACCTGCAGTGGCTCCCAGACTTCTCACCAAGTAACCAGTGAAATCAGCCGTGTAAGGCTGGCCCGGGCTGTGACGTGGCATAGGATATCAGCGCAACTCAGCGCCGATATCCCTAACCCCTCCCAGCCTAAGCCGACCAATGGCCCCCTCCCTCGCCACCCATGCCCGCCCTCACAATGTCCCTGCACCGACCAGCTCATCACTCACCTGCAGTGGCCAGAGTGCTAGCTCCACTGGCCTATAGTTAGTCAGGATTGCACTGTTAAACTACTAATGTCCTGATTATAGCTCACACTCTTAGCTGCTATATTATACCAGCTCTCTAGAGCTGTTGGGGGGTACATTAAAAGACAGGTGATTAATCCATTAAAACACACACACACACACACACACACACACACACACACACACACACACACTTCATGTTTGGCAGTCCTAGCTTCAACCTACTCTAAGGTAAAAATGAAAGAAAACAACTGCATTGTCCTAAGAGCTACAATTGACAAGAAATAATCCGTTTTTGTAGGCTGATATATTTTGGCATTTTGTTAAATGTATTCTGTTATTATGCCTGTTTAAAATGAATGAAATGACTTTTCCTCTGGAGTCTGACCTTCATTTAGCAAATTCATTTTGCTCTGTTTGAAGGAAGAGCACTTTGAGCTTGCCAACTTCATACTTTTATCAATTTCATGTCTGTTCTAAGAGAGCCAGGAGTCATTATACAATAAGGAGAGGTGCACAAACTGCTAGGTTTAAATGCTAACTTTTGCCTATTTGATAGGCAATAAAAAGCAGCTGAACTTTTTACTATGGAGCACCTTGACATTTTCTACTTCCACATTGTTACCAAAAACGCACTAAAAAGATGCAAAAAAAAATTGCTGCTTATCAGGGTAGAATCAGCTACATGAGATTTCCACTTCAAACTTCAGACCCGAAGGCATTCAGACATATGAATCTTTATCCAAGCCAAATCTTTAGAGATTCTCCCACTCTTGCAACTATTAGCTATGATAGCCCCCTGGCTGACTATGGTATGGGGGAAAAACCAATATCTACAAAAGCATATCCATGTTGATTTATCTTCCCTCTAATTTGCTAATTTAGTTAACAGCGCAATCCAGTGCAAGGATCCGGCTGGCGGCCCATGGCCTCCTGCTGGATCCTGAGCCCTTGCAGCCGTTCTTCCACCAGGCCGGAGGTCTACTCGGGGAAGGGGGCGCTCGTCCCCTTTCCCAGGTGTAAAGCCAGGCCGTCCCAATCAGCCTCCTCTGATTTCTGCCAGCTTATTTGTAGAGGAGGCCGTGTAACGGCCTAGCCGGCCCGGCGGGGACGGTGATATGGCCAAGGCCATCCCCCGCCCCCTCCCAGGTTGGCTAGGCCAATGGCCCCCCTCCCTCGACCGCCAAAACGCTCCCACCGGATCCCGACTTAGCTCGTCCGGCGGCCGCACAGGTGCTCTGGCGACGGAGCAAGGGAGGCCGGCTTCTGTGCCGGCCTTCCTTGCTCCCGAGTTGTCGCGAATGTGCTTTACAGCACATTTGCGACGTCTCCCGGCAACGGAACACTCGTTCTGTCACCAGCTTTTCTTTCAAGATTGCACCCTAAGTCTGTTACTACTGTTATAACATTCCACAAAGATTCTTAGGCAAATCAGTATGTTTGGATTCCAATATCTCCTTTTGGTAAACCAACACCATGATCATCATTATCCCTAGCTGATCATCAGGATTTCTCAGCATGAGAAGTGCTATCATATAGTCTGTTGCATGAATCACATATCTTTGGGAGAGGTTTACATGAAGAAGTTCTGAAAAGGAACTTATCTACAAAAGTGTTACCAGCATCGTAGCAGGGGAAGAGGGAGAAGAAGGCCTTTTCCATTGGCTTGCCTGGAGGCCAACTGCCATCTACCAGCATTTTCCCTCTCAGACCTCACCAGCAACCATCCACTGTACATGAGACAGAGGGGGAAAGAGAAATCCCCTTCCAATTGTTTTGGCAGCTATTCACCCTGGTGTTCTTCTATTGCTTCTTCTGCAATTTTCTTTTCTTTTCCTCTCCTTCCTAATATGACATTAGTAAGCCTGAGGGCAGGACCTAATTTATTTTGAATTTTTTGTATGGCATCTAGAAATAGTGCTTTATAAATGCTTCGCAACAACAATATGATCAATGTTGACCTGAATTTGACACAACCTGCATCAACCTGTGAAACGATACATGTTGACCATAGATCATCCATGTCTTCAAATGCAGATACGTGTAAAACAGACTTTGGGTACAATCTCAGGTAGAAAAGCAGTGAGTGGGGTGCGTGAACCTTTTCTGTGCCCACCACTCCTCTCTCCTTCCGTGCAGTTGTCTTCCTGATCATTTTTCCCCAGCTAGACTCCTTGTGATCTTGGAGCCTGGCTGGGAGAAAAGTGGCTGGGGACAGGTCTCTGGGGGAAAATGACAGGTAGAGGGAGGATTCAGCTCCCCTCTCCAAGGCAGCTACTTTTCCATTTATTACTCCCACCTCATGCTTTAGATTTAGATCAAGGAGAGTTGGGTACAAATCTATGCTGAGCCCTGAAGTCCACTCAATGGCCTTGGGTAAGTCACTATCTTTCAGCCCAGGGTTGTTGTGAAGTTGCAGTCACCACCTGTGTGTACAGCCTCGAGTATTTCCTTGGAGGAAGAGGAAAATAAAAATGTGGCAAGTCCATTCAATTCCCTTATCTTACAGAACACTTTCAGAAGGGGGATGAAAGAGCTCTTTGCTTTGCATATCTACAGAATAACTTGCCTATGTTGGTTACTTCCTTTTAAAAGCATACTTGCTGTTCCTTTTGTTGCCTGCAGAAGCCCCCATTTATTTTCCCCTGCAAACACACATTTTTTAAACGAAAGGCATCAGCGACTGAAGTTTGTTGGATGAACAATTCCATCTTCCCAGAAGGTATGGCTAATTAAAATATATATATTATTTTTACATATATATGTGTACACACAGACACAGACACAGACACAGACACACACACACACACACACACAATATGAACAGATGGCAGCCCTCGTTCTGGAACGTCCACAACAGCGTGTGAACTCCTTCCATCACTGGATGTACATGAGTCCAGAGGGCCAGAGGCCTACAAAATGCTGTGCAGCAAAGTTTGCTCATCACTGTTTTAGTTGCTATTGTCAAGACAACCTGATTCTGGGTCAGGGTCTTGTCAGTAGAAGTGCAGCTCCCTTGCTACCATGTATTGAAAGTCAGCTCTTGATACAAGCAAATCATTTGTAGACAACTGGCATACTAACACATTCATAAATAACTCAAGAGGGAGGAGAACAGAGTGGAGAAGGACTGAACCTAGATGTACTGCAATCTGGAAAGAATGAGAATGGGTTCAAGCCTGCTCAAAACTAGGCCCTCTAACTTGTGGGCTCTACCCCCTAATCCCAGGTGTGTTGGGGTCTGCTGTGGTTACTCACTCACTGACGTGAAAAAAGGTCTCTTCACATATTCACTCGCAGGGCTTGCTTGCTAGATTTGATGAGGTGACTGCCTCAGGAGGTGGATGGGTGGGGTGCCCTACATGTACACCCTAGGTGTACCTGCTAGCTGCCACCTGTTGCCCCCACTGGATGCCACCACCTCACCCACTTGCCTACCTTATTCACCCTGGCCTGACCCAGCAACCTTCTCTACTCCTTGTATTGGAAAATGCAGAAGACTTCCCCCGAGGAGATAGGGTGTGGTGTTAGCAGTGGTTCCTCATAGGCCTAGGGTATAAGGGGTTAAAGCCCAGGCTTCAGCAGCAGGCAGGCTACACAGCTGCAGCCACTAGAGCAGGGTGGTCCAACTTCTAGTACCTCAAGGGCCGCATGCTGACTCCGACACGGAACCCGGGGGCCGCACAATCAATCAATCAATCAATCAATCAATTAATTAATTATTAATAACATAATTATAAATAATGCTTTTCAAAGCAGAAGTGCAAGATCTTGTCCCCACCAATGCAACACCCCATTTCCTTTCACATGATCCATCTCATCTACCCTCCCCCCATTATAATTGTGATTCACTGACACCCCCAGACTCCTTTCCCTCCCCCCTCCCCCCTCAAAAAAAAACTAACAAAACAAGACAGAATATTCCTTCTCATCTGCAGCACAGAGGAATTCTGGGAGAAGTGGAGAAAGAAATAAGAACAGCTGGGTACTTGGGGGTGGAGGGCAAGGGAGGGGCAACAAGAGAGATCATGATCTTGCAGGACACGCTGCCCTGTGTGTGTGTGTGTGTGTGTGTGTGTGTGTGTGTGTGTGTGTGTGTTAAAAGGCAACCCTTGCACGGTGTGTGTTTCAATTAGTCCAAACATGGCTTAAAAATCTTGGGGGTGAGAGGCTGTAAAGCCAGAAACCTTGGGGGTGAGGGGCTGTAAAGGAAAAGGGAGATGGGTAGGAAAAAACAACAAAAAGGACTGGATTAACTCTCCCCCTCGCCCTGGAAAGGCCCATCACCTAATAAAGCTCTAGGAATCGTGGCATTCAGATGCTATCCCAGAGCTTAAGCCGAACTCAGCTGGTAACGTGGTGGCAATATTCCTTTCCTTTCTGTATTTTTGAGCACCCCTTTTTAAACAGGGACTGCTAAATCGTTCATGGTTCTCTCTTCTCTGGGCAATTTGTTCTCTAATTGCTCCTGTTTGCGAGCTCTCTCTTTTGCTCCCTTTTGCTGTTTGCTTCGGAGGAGGGAGCCACGCTGAGCTGATCCTCCTCCCACCTTGCTCTGCTCCCTCTGCCGCTTGGAGCCCTCCCCCCAGAAGCAGACCTGAGTTGGTGAGACTGAGAAGTGAGAACTCTTCCTCTTTAGTCTTCCAGAAACCAGTGTTGCACCCCCAGCCATGTCTTGCCAACACACTACAGGCGTCCCTCGTCTGCCTGCAGAGGAAAGGGAGGGGGAGAGAAGAAGCTGCCCCCACCACACACACCTCATTAAGGGCGGACTCACAGCCTGCCCCCGCCACGCACCCCATCCGGGCTGACTGACTGACAGCACCGAGGGCCCCTCGAAGGCGGGAAATGGAAAGGCTGCCACTCGCTCCCGGCTGGCCAAGCGTCCTCAGCCAGCCCTGTGACTGCAAGCTCCCATTGCCAGCCTCTCACCCAAAGAAGTCGCTGGACAGTTCCGCCTGTTCCTCGCTCGCTAGCTCACCCCACTGCCATGAAGCCCCGGCTCTTGCTCAACCTGCTGCTGCTGCACCAAACGCTGCAAAACCCGCACGTCGAAAAGGTTGCCCCCAGCATGCCTCGCACTCCGAAAAGTGCTCGGCTTCTGAGCGCTTTTCAGAGCGTTAGCGAGTGCACGCAGGGCATGCTGGGGAGAGTTCGTCGGCTGAGCGCTTGCCCTGCACTCCCGCTGATGATCGGAAAGGCGTGCAGAGCACCTTTCCGATCGTCAGCTGGAGCGCGGGGCAAGTGCTCAGCTGACAAACTCTCCCCAGCATGCCCTGCGCGCACTCGCTAACGCTCCGAAAAGCGCTCAGAAGCCGAGCACTTTTCGGAGCGCGAGGCATGCTGGGGGCAACCTGTTCTGAGGCAGCCAGCATGACCGGCTCTCTTCCTGACGTTCAGGAAGAGAGCGGATCGGGCTGGCTGCCTCAGAGTCGGAATGGGTCGGCGGCGAGTGCCTTTGCTAGGGGGGAGGGAGAAGCCTCCGGGGGCCGCAGGAGAGGCCTCCGGGGGCCGCATGCGGCCCGCGGGCCGCGTGTTGGACCGCCATGCACTAGAGGCTGCAGCTTGTTAAGTATAAAAGTAGCACCTGGAGGAAAGAAGGGAGTGGGTTGCAGAAAGGAGAAAGCTTTTGGAGGAGAAGGACTGACTACCTTGGCTAACTGACTTCTGGACTGGCTTGTGGACTTACCTTGATTGACTTCTGGACTGGCTTGAGGAACCTGCTTTGGCTTTGGATACAGACTGGCTTGAGAACCCTGACTGGCTTTCTGACCATGGACTGGCTTTTGGACTTTGATATTTGGACTTGGACTGCTAAACCTGTGAGTGGGAAAAGGGGAACTAATCATCCCAGAGTGGGGCTAGGCCTCTTAAAGGGACCAGGCCAGGGATTTTCTGGGACACTCCTTTCCCCCCCCCCTTTCCTGCTCCTGCAATTTTAAAAAGGCACTTGCAGTAGTCAGTAGAGATACCTAGTTTTCAGAAATCTATCAATCATTGCCCTATGACATCATGGTCACATCATCTCTTCATCCACAGCTTGCAAAACTATGAAACAGTAGTTGTAGGCTTACCATATTTTCCTGACCTTCAACTGGGACAACCCCCCCACCAATTAAATAATTGAAAATTAATTAAATAAATAAATAAAAAATACAAGCACATAGAAAAATACAAGCACGTCTCCAATTTCTATTTATTTTAGCTGAGAAATAAAAATTAAAGAAAGATGAACTTTAAAATATAGGGGGTGCGAAGTGCTCCTCATTTATCGCGTGAAGCATGCCTGCGTTTATTTATTTAACCTACAAACTAAATAAGTAAATAATTAAAGAAAGCTTGCCTGCTGTCTCACTGGCTCGGAGCCCGTGAGACAGCGAGCAATCCGGAGAGAGACTGCCTGGGGCTGTGCAAGCCTCCGGGAGGCTCGTGTGGCCCCGGGCAGTCTCTCGTTTGCCCACTGTCTCACCGGCTCCGAGACAGCGGGTGAACTGCCTACTCACCCGCTTGCTGCCACCCCGCCATTTTGAAAATAGTTACGTACCCGGGCGCCGGCATGTTGGCTTGTGAAATCTCACAAGGTCCAAGATGTCGGCGCCCAAGTCTGAAAGCGTGAGATTTGGGCGCCGACATCTTGGATCTCGCGAGATTTCGCGAGCCAACATGCCAGTGCCCGGGTAAGTAACTCTATTTTCAAAATGGTGGCGGCAATCTGAGATCGTGGCATACCTCCCAGGATGCCGGGACCCGAGCCCGAAATCCGGGAGGGTCCCGGGCATTCCGGGACGTATGGCAAGCGTACTCATTGGGCAGGTGGTATCAATAGCTTCAGGTTCTCAGTCTGTAAGGAGGCTGTTAAAGGGCAGGTGCTGCTGTGACATATAAAAGACCTCTCTCTAACCTTCATGTTACTGTCATTGGTATTGCTTCACCAAGCCGACAACGATTACAGGGGAACCCCTCCCTCCCATTCTGGAAGTGTTTTCTCTGAATTGGGCCTACGTAACACAACCTCTTAGCATCCAGTCTTCCATGATACATGCACAGTAACAAAAGAAGATGAAATGCAGGCTTCCACTCTCCTCTGGATATCTGCTCGCTGGCCCCTGCCTCTAGGTCCATGATGGCGAACCTATGACACGTGTGTCACACTCACAGGTGACACACGAGGTCATTTTGGGTGATACGCCAGCGTTTTCCCCAGGGCCCTGATACACCTTACATTTTCGCAAATGTTTTACAGGCTTGTCTTGAACATTTAGGGCAGGGATTTTGGCAGACTTCTTTCAAATTATTATCTAGTAAAACTCAGCAACAATAAAAGTTACTAATTGATTTAAATAAAATGCAATGTGTTCTACTATATAATTGTTTTCAGTTCAGTTCAATTCAAAATTACTATTAAAAGTAGCAATAGTCAAAGTACTATTAAAAGTTCGGGGGGGAGGGGGGACACACCAGCAGAGTCAAGTTAGGCATCTTCAAAAATTTTGACACACTAAGCCCAAATGGTTCGCCATCACTGCTCTAGGTCCTATACAGTGAGTTCACCTGTACACACCCCTGTCTGCATTGCTGCCTTCATGCACTGCTTTTGACTTTACCCCAAAACACCTTCTGGCTGGCCAGTATTGGAAACAGATTTCTGGACTAGGTAGGTCTTTGGTCAAATCCAGCAAGACAACCCTTATGTACTCTGAATGAATGTCATAGGAATGGCTGCAGCCACTGCTTCTCACAGCAGAAAAATGTGCTGCTGCTATTTTGTGGAAATTGTTGCCAAGATGTTGCAGCTGTACCTTGCTGGAGATTATATGAGATACACTCTGCACACAACTACCTTGCTTAAAAGCACTTGGATAGCATCTTGTGACGACCAAATGGACTCTGTGAATGATCTAAAACAGTGGCAAGTTCTGCAAATGAACGCAAACCATTGCCCATATATTTTTTCCCTGTGTACTCTCCTCCACCAGCACAGATGCCTGCTGCTGAACATTTCCTGCCTCTCTAATGGGCAGAGTATGTTGCTTTCAGAAGGAAGGCCCCCATCACAAAGTAGGACATTTGTTCATCCAAAGGACCGGAGGAAAACAGCAGCTTCCTGAAACATAACAGTTCAACTAATTGGGTCACCCTGGGAGGGGGTCAGATGCCTGCAGGTACCTAGCATGCCTGCTGAGCTTCTGATCCTCTGAAGCCGATCATTTATATTTTTAGATTATTTTTTGGAAAAGCCTTTTGAATTTTGTTTCTCAGTTGTTTTCTCCATGAACTCAAGATGAACATGAGAGGTTTCATGCATTGACCGCCCCCCCCCCAGTAGTTTTTCAGTAAGGCAGGAATGCAGATTATGTTGCTTATGTGATGGGTGCTGGATGAGGCCCAACAATAGAGTAAAATATTAATTTCTCATTCATACATTATGCTGCATGACCTTTTGCAAGTTAACCTTAAACACCGTCCACAGGATAGCCAACAAGTAACTTTTTTCCAAAGTAAATAGCAGCTGCGGGGGAGGGGGGGATAGGGAAGCAATTTAGATCGGGAACATGATGGTGCAGAGGGTTACAGCCCCCCTCCCCATGCCACGGTCCCAATCCGACTAATTTAGAACGCAAGCATGTCAGTATTAAGCAAATTATCAAGCAAATAAATAGCTGGCGGAAGTAGAGGAGGCCGTGTAAAGGCCTAGCCGGCCCTGCAGGGACGGGGATATGGCTGACGCCATCCCCCTCCTGGGTCGGCTAGGCCAATGACCCCCCTCCCTAGTCTGCCAAACCACCTCCACCAGATCCCGACTCACCTCCTCCGGCGGATGCGCGGATAGACCATTATGTCTTTAACAAACAAAAGGAGAAATTATATTCTTGAGTATCAACTGATAAACAGATTTTTAATTAACTAATCATTCTCTTTCAGCTGATGAATTGATTAATGGGATCATTTAAATTTGAATATATTTTCATTTCACTGAAACTTCAATATAGGTATCTTTTTGAGATACTGAAATAATTGGGACATTGTTTACATATTAAATTGACATTTAATAAACAAGAGCTGCTATTCACTATTAGAAGGGAAAGCTGTCTAATATTTTCTGTTTTAAACTATACACTTCTTGGAGAGCAGAGCAAATTTGAGGAGTGATTCTTTATCTACAGTGGAGGTCTAGGAGGATTTGCACTTGAGCCCTAAGTATTGGGAAGCTTTAACAGCTTAACAGCTAATATTTCCTTAATAGCAATAACAATCCAACAATAATAGTTAATTCAGCACCAGAAACTTCGGATTACTACAGCTTTGTGCTCTAATGACCTCCTTCTGAACTACTGCAAGCATGTATATTCAAATTCTGAGCTTTCCAAGTCTGAAGATGTTGTGCAGAATCTTCTACCCACAAAGCAGAGGTATCTCGAACCGACCCATCTATGAAGCCAACTGAAGCAGCCGCCTCTGACATCAGATTGGTGGGGGGCACCCACCTCTGTCTACTTAGTTGACTCTGCTGCTCCCTGGATTGGAAAGCAAAGAGGGGGACACAGAGAGGAAGAGGAAATGTGGAGGGGAGGATAGTGCTGGACTAGAACACTGAAAAGTGGGAGGAGCAGAGGCTGGCGCATCAAGTAAGGGGGGCAGCATTTGGCATGCCAGCCTCAGGCATCAGGAGGTCTTCGGGTGGCCCTGGAGGCATCCATGAAATTTTGCTTTGCTGGCAAACTCTGTGCATCATTTGACTGCTGTAGAAGAGTAACCCCTTTCAAATCCACTAGAATTGGAGCTAAAAACAGGTGTCGTAGATTCTCAACTAATCTTCTGTTGAACCTTTAGGCACCCTAAATTTGTGAAACAAGCAAGTAGGGTTGCCAGCTTTTTAAATGGCCACTGTAGCTGTGACTTTAACAGCAGCCTGATATTATCACTCGTGAAAAACGTTCCCTACAGACGTTTGCAGATCAAGCTCTTGGTAGGCACAGACGAAGGTGAGACCAATTTGTTTCTGGTCCCTGGTGATGTTACAGACCAACATTATTTATTTATTTGATTTAAATCCTGCCTTTCTCCTCAAATGGCACCCAAGGATATTATTGCCAGGATATTTTTATTGGCCTTGGTTCTAGTGCATAAATAAGCTGCCTGAATAAAGAAATTTAGAGGTGAAGTGCTTCCTGGTATGGAAATAATGTGACTGAAAAAGTTTCTTCTGCTAAATTTCTCCCTCTGTCAGGCTGCTGTTAATGGCACACAGAGGCAAGACCAGTAAAAACACTGGTAGCCCTACAGGCACTGGGAGAGAACATTATTTTTCCTCA
Organism: Plestiodon gilberti rubricaudatus; assembly: GCA_026170595.1. Lineage (NCBI taxonomy): Eukaryota > Metazoa > Chordata > Lepidosauria > Squamata > Scincidae > Plestiodon > Plestiodon gilberti. The sequence goes on from JANXHW010000005.1 coordinate 118,720,079, forward strand.
AGAGATATGGGTGATGGATCTGCTAAAAGAACATAACTAGAGAGAGACAGAGACACTAATGGTGTGCATATATAGTTCTGTATGAGACACCAGGCATTGTTTCATGTGCTAATTTCTGCATGTTTCAATAATAAATCACCCCATACTCCGTGAACCTCATTTTCTCCCTGTTGTGAACATATCGGCTTGCTCAGTGTCTCACAGATGGAGGAGGGAAAGACATGTAGAGATGTGAGCACAAATGTCCTTATTTACTTTGCTTGTCAGCTTCAAAGTCAAAGTCGGAATAAAAAAAGATTTTTATAAAACAGTTTATAAATAGGGTGGGGTTTTTTAAGGGAAGATATTGCTGTTCTGATTTTTATTCAATGTTAACCAACTAGGGCTGTAATCCCCATTTTCCTGGGAGTAGACCTTGCTGAACACAGTGCAACTTCTCAGCAAGCATGCACGGATTGGGCTGCTTGGCTGCAATCCTGTGTACACCAACCTGGGAGTAATTGCCATTCAATACAGTTGACTTGTACTTCCAAGTAAACATTCATAGCATTGGAGTACTAGATTATTATTATTATTTGGGGTATTATTCAGTGATGTAGACTTGCGTCTATTGACTCGGACTCGAGTCGGACTCAAGTCACATCAATGACTTGACTTGGTGATTGTAAAAGACTCGAAAGACTCAACTTGAGACTTGGAGCCTTTTACGACAAGTCCAATTTTATTCAGGTTTATACCCATTTTTCCCATTAGTTAGTTAGGGACTTGCAACTCACAACCAAAGACTCGGACTTGGGGGCAATGATTGGGGACTTGACTCAAGACATGGAGTCAGAGACTTGATCCACATCTCTGGTATTTAATATTATATGGGTTTACTAGGGATTTACAGTGCAGTCCTAGATACATTTACTCAAAAGCAAGTCCTATTGAGTTCAGTGGGATTTACTTACAAGTGTTACAGGAGGAGTCCAACTTAAATTCCATTTAACTCAGGGGGGTTTGCTTCTGACTAAAGATTCTTAGAATCACACGACACAGCTTGCAATCTCCTATGCACACTTGAGAAGGAGTGAGGCTCACTGATCACATGGGATGTTGTTGTTGTTGTTCAGTTGTTAAGTCGTGTCTGACCCTTTGTGATCCCATTAACCATATCCCGCCAGGCCTTCCTGTCCTTCTGTCCTCCACTATCTTCCTGAGTTCGCTCATTTTCATGTTCATTGCATCGGTGATGCTGTCTAACCATCTCATTCTTTGCCTTCCCCTTCTCCTTTTGCCTCCAGTCTTTCCCAGCATCAGACTCTTCTCCAGAGAGTCCTCTCTTCGCATTAGGTGGCCAAAATATTTGAGCTTCAGCCTCAGTACCTGTCCTTCCAGGGAACAGTCAGGGTTGATTTCATTTAGGATTGACTGATTTGATCTCCTAGCAGTCCAGGGGACTTTCAGGAGTCTTCTCCCGCACCACAGTTCGAAAGCATCTATTCTTCGGCGTTCAGCCTTCCTTATTGTCCAACTCTCGTAACCATACATTGTACTTCTGAGCAAATGTGATTGGACTGTAAGAGGAAAAGGAAAAGAAGCTCGTGGAATATTCACAACTGCAGAAAATAACAACAGAACAGGAGTAAAACTTAAACCATAGAATAATTAATTTGAAGAGTAAAGCTGGTGAAAGCCATCATTGCTAGGGTTGCCATTTTCCCCAAAATTATCCTGTTTCTCCAGCTTGTTGCAGATGGGCAGCAAAAGTTAACCTTATGTTAGTGCTGGACTGCCATTCCCCAGTACCAGAGTTCCCCACCCACCCCATTTTTCAGGAGTTGGCATCCTCGCGATATCACCACGCCATGCCTCAGAAGTCTCAGATTTTTAGATGCATCTAGTTGGGCACTCCTAATTGAGGCGTATCCTTCACTGAATTAGTGGTGGTGAAGACATTCTTACTGGTACTGAATATATACTCATGAAGAAGCAGGCAACAGAAAGGTCAGAAAGAAACACTTGGAAAGATATTCGTATATCCCTGTTTTAGAAAAAGACAATGCACTAGGGAAATTAATTTAATAACCCTTCATGTTTTGTAGCAGGTGTCCCTCTATCTACAAATGGGAGCTTCCCCCACTGCATCATCTCAGGGGCCTCTGGGGAAATGGTAAAGAGGAGGAGCGGATTCACTGTTCTATATTATTCTTTCCAGATAGCATGTCGCTGGTTTTTGGATGGACATTTTCAGTACAACAAGGCCTAGACAGAATTTGGCTTGAGAATTACCTATGACATGTGTTTTAAATCCCCAGCGATCCAGTTCAATTATCGTATAGTTTAACCAGAGAAACAGGATGCGATAGACTTAAGTGCAGCATTGGGGCTAATCAAATGTATCTCCATTGATTTTTAAGTGGAACTGTGCCCAGTTACCTGGGGCTCAGTATGGCCTTATGGCTATCAGAGCGTGCAGTGAAAGTGATCATAATCTAAATCCCTACTGATTAAGTTACTTACCACAGTATTTAGTTAGATTGTTCCTAATCTTTTCTTCATTCTTTTTTCTTTCTTTCAAAATAACCACAGAGTCAGAGTCTGATCCAATAAAAAAAAAAGAAAATGTGTATATATGTGGGCTAGATGAGATGGGATGACCGCTTAAGCCCAGATCTGTCCCAATCATATGTAAAGTGGGGGCAAGAGGTTTTATTTTTAGAGTAAAAGTATAGAGTGGATGGGGGTGCTAAACCCTCCCCTCTGCAGTTACAGCACAATCCTAACCAACGTTCAAGTGTCGTTGCAGCCGCAATGCAGCCCCGAGGTAAGGGAACAAATGTTAAATTACTGTTCCTGCACTGCAAAATGCAGTGTGCGCCCTGTTGGCACAGCAACACCGGTGCTGGAAAGTTGGTCAAGATTGTGCTGTAAGTCTGCCCAGATGCTTTTCTCTGCAGCTGAGTTCTAATCCTGGAAATGAGCTCAGCTAAGAGAAAAACATTTGAGGTGAGAGGCTATGAAGAGGAGTGAATGTGGGGAGGGTTCAGCTCCCATCACATATGTATCTTTTTAAATCCCTTCTAAAATTATATTTTCCCTTGCTCTTTCTCACATGCATGTGTGTGCACATATGTACACAGTATACAAACCCACACCCACATGAGTGGAGAAGACTGGGTTTAAACAGAGCTCTCTGTTACCATCCTATCTACTCTGGTATAATTCTCACAATGAACACAACCAAGCCAATCTGTTTGTGCCTGTTTTGTGTTCCTGTTTTTATGCAAAACTTGCAAAAGCAGGCCCAGTTCACTGCTGTTTATTAGCAACCTTGTCTTGTCCTCTGAATTATGGGCAGTCTGCTTTGATCATGGGGAAATGCTAGCAACAATCATGATGCGGTCCTTTGGCTTTTTATTTTGTTCATTTTTTTGGCAGGTGGGATAATTGTGAACATATCCAGAGCTCTTCTGTAGTCATAAATGTGGACGAGAGAAACTGAATTATGGGTGGTTAAAGCTCAAGCATTTATAGAAGCAGATTTTTTTTAATTTTAAAAATAGAATTTGTACCCGAGAAGATCAGATGCATTACTCTACCCTGAGAAACAAAACTAGGCTTTAGCTGATTTTAAGAATAGCAAACACATGAAATGTGATATCATTTAATTGAGAAGACACACACACACAGAGAGAGAGAGAGAGAGAGAGAGAGAGAGAGAGAGAGAGAGAGAGAGAGAGGTGTCTGGTTAAATTATAAGACTGAGCTCTTGAAAACATCATAAAATAGATAAACGATGTATCTCTGGAAGGGATTTATTTTTTGTCCTTTTAAAAAAAAGATATCCTAATACACACAACCAAACTGGCACTGGAATTCTTTTCCTCCATCAATAAGGAAATATTCCTGAGTCAAAAGAATACAGAAAACAGAATTCCTTATTCAACATGAGTTTGAATCACAAAGTAGGCATACAATATTATATTTAAAAATATAATGGCTCTATTATGTAAAATGAGCAATCTTTCTTTAAAGGTCATGTGATTTTTAAGACATGCCTTGTCCTTTTCAGAAGTATGGTTTCAGTTTGCCCCCACCCTAAGAAGCTCAGGGAGCTGTAAATGGTTCTTTCCATTCCCCTTTTTAATCATTACAGCAATCCTGTGAGGCAGATTGAGAGAGATTGCCTAGTCCAAGGTGAGCTTTGTGGCAGAGCAGGGATTTGAAGCCAGGCTCATGAGCCTCACTACACTCAACTTCAAGGCTGGTCCAAGACCTCCGATGTCTGAGGATGTCATATACCAAATGCTGCCTGCCTCCCCTCCTTACCCGAAGATGGGCCAGCCTCTGCTCCTCCCACTCACCAATGTACTAGTTCAGCACTCTCCTCCCCTCCACATTTCCTCTTCCTCTTCCAATCCAGAGAGTGGGAGGAGGAACAATGGAGGCAAATAGGCAGATGGATATGAATGCCTCTCACCAACCTACTGCCTCAGTTGGCCTCGTGGATGGGCTGGCCCTGCTCCATTTGTCTGGAAGCCTACCACGGCCAGCTTTAGTCTACTTGCTTCCCAATCCAAGGCAAAAATCCTGTCTGCACCTTAGCTCCTGGTGAGCCGGAGCCCCTTCCCCCTACACCCAAACAGAAACTGCTGTCATTGTGATGACACTCAAAATCACTGCTTCAGTGTTTCCTCATGAAACAGCTGCTTCTGAATCCTGTGCCCAAGTCCCATGATTAGTAAAGAATTTGATTTGGTGTCCATTTCTCCTGACTAACAGTCAGTCACACATGCACCAGTTGTCTGAAGAAGCCTCCATGCCACACATGGGGCCTTGAGAAGGCTAGGATGGAAGGGGAACATGAGGATGTCCGAGACCTCTCATATGTTCTCCCAAGGATCCTTGGAGACACACTTTCCTCCTTGTGCTGGTGCAACTTTGTAGCAAGTTGACAGGGGCCACCCATCAGCAGCACTTGGGGCTATACAGTAACCAAGTTCTGAGAAAGCAACATCAATCTGAACAAACTGAAATATTGTACTCATACTATGCTTATATTTTCCTCCCCATGGCTAATTACGACTGCAGGGAAGAAGGGACTCAACATGGGGGGCGTGAAAGCATTGTTAAAACTCACAACTTTGCAGCAACCATGACCCCAATCAGCCCCTATCTCGGCTGCTGATCAGAAAATGAAAATGGGCCATTCAGCCAATACTCTAAACTGGTTGTTCTAAACCAGTAGTGGCCAACCTTTCAGCATGAATGCTCCTGGTCCTTTAATGGTTGCATAGGTGAGGGCATTTCAGCAGGTGCAGCTGCTTTAGCACCACCATCAGCTCTTGCAGCTGCCAAGATTCCATCTTCTACACACAACTCGTAAGAAAACAGTAGCCCTAATAGTGGAAGGTTGGCCACCCCTGTTCTAAACATTTAGGAATATGGGTATGCATACAGTATCTCCTTCCCACCCAGCACACTGGCGCCTCGCTACACAGGGTGTGTGTCTGAACCATCCCTCAATACCCAATTTAAATTCTATTTTTAAAGTAGTATTTAAGCTGCACAATCAGGCACCAGCACACTAGCTAGGTGGGGAGATGTGCAATCCTATTCTCTGCCTCCACAGGTTCAAAAGGGCCAGCTGGAGTATTGTCTTGCATATGATCTCCTGCATCATATGTAATTTGGCAATTACAGGCAGCCACATCCCAGGACATTTTGGTGCCTGAGGCGAAAAATCCAAATGGCATACCTCTTTAGCAATAAAAATAAACAAATAAAATATTAAGAATTTGCCCCCATTTAACATAGCACCCCAAAATCTACCACTTGAGGCAAGCAAGCAGTCTAAGGGCAGGGCCAGCTTGCCTACATGTAAATTGGGTCAGACAGCAGCAACATGGTGGGGCTTGGTGCAATGCGTTGTTGTTGTGTAACTACATCAGGTAGAGATCCCTTATTGGGAAGAAAAATGAGTAGTTCAGGCACAAAATGGAGGTGGTGGGGCAGCCATGTCATGTGTCTTTTTACATGCACATATTCCCTGTTCACAGGTAAAGCGGGGACAGCAGGGTGGAGGGGCTACTCTTACATGGAAGGAGGTGCTTTTACCATACTATACCCTGCTACGCTAATGTCTCCTGCCCAGCTCATTTCTGGCACCAGAGCCAAAATAGGGGGTACCACCTTAATGTTTTGGAGCACTGTGAAGCAAGGTAGGAGATGGGATGGGGCTAGGTCTAGGTCTTTTCCATGGAGCTTTATATGTGAATAGGGCAGAGTTGTACACAGCTGCTCCATCAATTCTAGACTAGCTCTTAGCCAATAAGGCTAAATGCATAGAAGGGGCTTGCTTGTTTACATAGCAGTAAGGACTCCTGATCAGTCTACTCCCAGCTAGAGACAGTAGTCCTGGACACAGCAGCCCAAGAAACTATTCTGAACATGCTTGTAGAGGAGCCTTAGGAAAAACGAGTGGAGGTAGCATTACAAGGACAAACAAAGGTAGAAAATTAGAAACATGATAAACTATGTTATTATGTACAAGCAAATTATTATGTTTAATTATGCTTAAAATATGTGCTTAGTACACTGTGCATCTCCAGCATTTTGGAGGACAAGATATTCCATCTTTCCATTGAAGGCTAGCCTATACAGGCTATCTAGCATACTATGTAGTTGATTGATTCATACTACATTAATTTAATGTGTCTGTCTTCACAATGGAACCTAATTTTCATGAAAAGGATCTTCTCTTTTGTCCAAACAGCAACAAGCTTTTATGAATGGCCAAGTGAATACAGTATTGGACCTTGATTCAACATTTCAGCTTGGTCCTTTGCAGTTAACAAGTAGCTTAAACAAGGTACAATTTTGGTGTCTCAATTCCATAGCTGTTCAGTGGCCTTAATAAAGCTACCAAGGCACCTACCTCACAAAGTGGTTGTGAATGATGAATTGCCAACTATTTTTTTAACCAGTACTGCTCCTGCACCTTTCACAGCACACAGAAAACTACCAGATGGAGCTTTTGCTGGCACAGAAGATGGGGAAAGCTCCCCCAATGTAATTTCTACATTCAAGGGCCACGTTAGATGATACACAGATTGTGTGTTGTGGGCCTGCATGGTTGTTCTTTAAAAATGTAGCTAGCATGTGTAGGCTTAGAATGTGTAGGCTTACCAGATCCATACCGGGACAGAGTGCTAGAACTTTAGGAGAAGGAATGTGTGCAGGTGTAGCTTGTTAAACCTAGGCATGTCTATTTGGAAGCAAGCCCCATTGTGTTACATAGGCTGGTAAACCTATGTGTGAGGGGCCTCTGTGTGCTTAAAAAAAAAAAAAGAGGCTCCTATCATACACGCTGCATATCAGTATTAAGAACACATACTGTTTTTCAACAACAAAAAAAGTTCACAAAGCAGTTATGTAAATAAAAACTAAATTAATAAAATGGTTCCCTCTCCCAAAAGGGCTCACAGTCTAAAATATCATCTGGTAAGTCTGGCCCATTAACCCAAGAGCAGGGTCAGTGAGAAAAGCAGGCACCAGTAGAAAAAGACTGCATAGTGTTTTTGGAACTGGACTTAGACCTGGATCCAGGCTCAGCCATGAAGCTTCCTGGGTGCCCTTGGGCCAGTTAGTGTCTCTCAGTCTAACCTACCTCACAGGGTTGTTGGAGGGAAGGAACTACTGTATGTACACCACCCCGAGCTTCTTTGAGGAAGAGCGGCATAAAAATGTGAAAAGATAATCACAGCATGGTATTGATGCAGAGATGGCCAACCTTTCAGCATGCATGTGTCTGGACCTTTAATGGTTGTGTAGTAGATGCAGGTATTTCAGCAGGTGCAGCTTTTGACCCTTTAGCAGCACCATCTGTGACATGAGAAATTGCAACTGCCAAGATCCTGTCTTCTACACAACTACTGTATTAAGAATGCAGAGGCCCTATTGGTCATCCCTGGTTTATGGTTCAGTAGCAAATAAACTATACTGAGCTGTAAGTTCCTCAGAGTTTTAGAATATTCTCCTTAAACCTTGTACATTTTGGCATGAGATTACCTGAAGACCACCTGTTCCCATGCAAACCTGCCTGCTCTTGGTGAGGCTCTGCCTCCTGAGGTGAGGTGGTACCAGAGAATTGGGCTCTCTCTCTCTGTTGTGAAGTCTCAACTCTGTAATGTCTTTCCCCAGGCTGTGTGCTTAGTGACCATGCTAGGCTACAGGCACCAGGTGAAAATAATTTTATTTGCTCAAGCCTTTTAAATCAGGATATGTGTTCAGGCTTCTAGCTATTTCCTGCTTTCAGTGTTTGTTTTAGCATGTCTGCTGCTTTTAAGGCTGTCTTATCAAATCCAATTAAAAACAAACCCTTCCTCAGTAATTACACAGGGACCCCCGAGTAGTCAATGCGGCTGATTGAAGAATACTCCAGAGTAAGTACGTAAGGGACTGATAACACATCTACCTCATGGAGCTGACAACCACTTCAGCATGAATGTGACTGTCAGTGACATTTATGAAACATTACTGTCATTTTCTCTTCATGCTATGCATCTAAGGAAATATCTGTGAGTCTCACAGCCTGATCCTATGCATGTTTACTCAGAAGTCCAGGTCAATTCAGTGAGAGTTGTTTCACACGATGATGTCACCGCCACTTCAGGGTTTGGAGGCCCAATGTGAGCCTAAAAATTCTGGTAAGGAGGTCTGGGCAGGCAGGAGGGCTTTTCCAAGTGTCGAAAAACTGCATGTAGCAGCTCTGCCCGCCATGGCAAGCCTCCTGCCACTATTTTTAGGCTGATGCTGTCACGAGTTGAGACCCGCGTTTGAAGAGCACCCCTTAAATACTGGCTCCAAGTCTGTTTCCATGATCGCCAGGACGGCTTAGTCTCTCTTGTGCTGTCTGACCCTATGACATTTTACATGGCTAAAAGGAGTTTGGGAGAAGGTCAGTTCCTCTGGGCTTCTCACTGGATGCTCTAACTATGCTCCCAGAAACAGAGGCCTTCAGGCAACTTAATCAAAGACTGCTTGATACTGATTTCCAAATTCTCCATTCTTTGGCCTCTAAGATCTGCTCTCCCCTATACTTTTACATCTAGTTATCCTTTGGCCAGCCATCTTCTTATCTCTCCTTTTTAACGGACCCGAAAGAATGTCGGGCGGTTTCCAGTGCTACATTCACTGTCACTCCCTCTCAAGTTTCCCTGGGCAGATATCGTAAGATCCCATTTATAGAACGCTGTTGCCCCTGTGCTTCTGGTGTGGTGGAGACGTTACCCCATATTCTTTTTGATTGCCCTTTCCATGACGTATCTTGGATGATCTATCTGGCCCTGATTCTAGAAAAGAAACTCGATTCTCCAGATTCAGTGAAATTGGTTTTTCTTCTCGGTGATGAGGGCCCCCCCCCAGATGTTATTGAGAGAGTGGCAACATTCCTAGTATCAGTCGAGCAGAAATTTTTATCCAGATCTTAGCATTTTATTTGTAATAGACCTTTAGTTCTTTTAAGAACTCTGTTTTGTAATTTGTTTGCTAGTGTATAATTAGTGTCATTTTAGTAGTTGTGTCTGTTTGTCTGACTACATTGCTGTTTACAGAGATGTATTTTACACAATTATCTTGATGTGATTTTTGCATTTTTCTATGAGCAACATTGAATAAATGGTGTACTACTGACTGCAATAGCAAGCAATGGTTTCTGTGAAAGAGAAACTAATTGAAGGGAAGCTGGGGGGAGCGCATGAGCACAAGACTTGTTCTTATAGAGCCAAGCCATGATTTGATGTTATGTCTGAACCGAGCCAAAGACTTCATTACCACCACCACCAAGTCCCTTAGCATATTGCAATATAGATGCTGCTACACATTTTTTTTGTGCTGAGAGTTCCTTTCCCAGACTTCGCTTTAACATGGTTCATTTTGAAAATATATGGATTCATTAGTGTCTTAGACTTAATATTGCCCCATCAGCCTATATCCTCTCTGGTGCGGACGGAAAGATCATTGTTGTATCCACTTCTCAACATTTGTTCAATAGTTTTGCATCTGTCTATCTTCCATTTGGACGGCAGAAATTTGTGATCCATTTTATTTTGCTTTCAGCATTTTTTCACAAGGGACATTTTCTGTGGACTATTGAAGGCTGAGTTTTAAATACAGTAGTTGCCCCAGTAAATGACATTGTTTGGGTTTAGCTTTCCTGAGCTGCTGGAAATTCAGAATAATTTGGTCACTATCCTTTGAATGAGGGATAAGATGTGCCTTTATGAAAATTTGTTTATCAACAGATACACAGGGTGAGAAGAAATCCTAAGGAATTGCTGCATCACAGCATCCTGCCAAGAGGTAGTATGATGGCTGAGTGGAGCAGAGTTCAAATCCTTCCTATGCTGTTGAGTTGCATAGAGAAAGTCACTTTCTCTCTCCGACACCATTCACTGTCTGTAAAATGGGGAATAATAATTTCTCCACAAAGCTTTTGAGAAGGTAATGACAGTTTAATTGTTGCCAGTTTTTCTTATCACCATATCAGGAAAAAGTTACCTTCCACTAGATTTATGTGTCAGGCTGTAGTTGAAGAGAGGATATAGGCTGCGAGTGGCCTCACTGGGACGAAGTGGCTCACTGGGACAAAGTGGCAAGGTAAAAAAGACACAGCGAGTTAAGCAGCTGGGCGAGGAGAAGGTAAGTGAACTCTCTCAGTTGTGCAGCTTTGTCTAACTTTAATTTACCATTAACTGTAAAAGACTTGGTTAAAGCTACCTTAAGCTATCTTAAACTTAAGATAGAACTAAGCCTAGCTAAGAACTAAGCCTAGCTAAGTAGAACTAAATATAACCTGAGGAGGGGAATTTTAAGGTCCAGTAGCTAGGACACAGGCACAGAAGCTAGGTGGGGAAATTAAATAGATTCAAATAAACAAACAAGCACCTATCTAAAAGACAGGGGCAGAAACTGGACAAGCCTGGGAGCTGTTTCTAAAGAGAATTGCAGTCCAATTCTAAGCAGGTCTATTCTGAGTAGATTCTACAGCTGATTCTAAAGAGAATTGCAGTCCAAATCTAAACAGGTCTACTCTGAGTAAAACCAGTGTTTACTTGTCACGGAACCGACCAGAGGACAGGTGACTCTGGACTTGATATTGTGTGGCACTCAAGATCTGGTCAGGGAGGTAAATGTTACCGAACCGTTGGGGAACAGTGACCATGCTGCGATCTGTTTCGCCATGCATGTCGGAGGGAGAGTGCCGAGCAAATCTGACACGAAAACCCTTGACTTCCGAAGGGCAGACTTCCCCAAAATGAGAAGACTAGTTAAGAAAAAGCTGAAAGGGAAGGTAAAAGGAGTCCAATCGCTCCAGAGTGCATGGAGGCTGTTTAAAACAACAGTCGTAGAGGCCCAGCGGGAGTGTATCCCACAAAGGAGGAAGGGCTCGACCAAGTCCAGGAGGATTCCGGCATGGCTAACAAGCACAGTTAAGGAGGCTATAAAAGGCAAGGAAGCTTCCTTCCGTAAATGGAAGTCTTGCCCTAATGAGGAAAATAAACAGGAGCACAAACTGTGGCAAAAGAAATGTAAAAAGATGATACGGGAGGCCAAGAAAGACTTTGAGGAACGTATGGCAGGCAACATAAAAGGGAATAATAAAAGCTTCTTCAAATATGTTAGAAGCAGGAAACCTGCCAGGGAAACGGTGGGTCCGCTGGATGGTGAGGGAGAGAAAGGGGTGATAAAAGGGGACTTGGAGACTGCAGAGAAATTAAATGAGTTCTTTGCATCTGTCTTCACGGCAGAAGACCTCGGGCAAATACCGCTGCCGGAACGGTCTCCCCTGACTAAAGAATTAAGTCAAATAGAGGTTAAAAGAGAAGACGTCTCAGACTTAATTGACAAAATAAAGATCAATAAATCACCAGGCCCGGATGGCATCCACCCAAGAGTTCTGAAGGAACTCAAGAATGAAGTTGCTGACCTCTTGACCAAAATATGCAACTTGTCCCTTAAAACGGCCACTGTGCCAGAGGATTGGAGGATAGCTAATGTCACGCCAATCTTTAAAAAAGGAAGGAGGGGGGACCCGGGGAACTACAGGCCGGTCAGCCTAACATCTGTTCCAGGGAAGATGGTGGAAAGTCTCATTAAGGATAAAATCTTAAAATACATAGAAGAACAAGCTCTGCTGAGGGAGAGTCAGCATGGCTTCTGCAAGGGGAAGTCTTGCCTCACAAACCTGTTAGAATTTTTTGAAAAGGTCAACAGGCATGTGGATGCGAGCGAACCCGTGGATATTATATATCTGGATTTTCAGAAGGCGTTTGACACGGTCCCTCATGAAAGGCTCCTGAGAAAACTCCACAGTCAGGGAATAAGAGGGCAGGTCCTCTTGTGGATTAGGAACTGGTTGAAGACCAGGAAACAGCGAGTGGGAGTCAATGGGCAATTTTCACAATGGCGAGAGGTGAAAAGCGGTGTGCCCCAAGGATCGGTCTTGGGACCGGTGCTTTTCAACTTATTCATAAATGACCTGGACTTGGGGATAGGCAGTGAGGTGGCCAAGTTTGCGGATGACACTAAACTTTTCCGGGTGGTAAAGACCAGCAGGGATTGTGAAGAGCTCCAGAAGGATCTCTCCAAACTGGGAGAATGGGCAGCAAAATGGCAGATGCGCTTCAATGTAAGTAAGTGCAAAGTGATGCACATTGGGGCAAGAAACCAAAATTTCACATATACGCTAATGGGTTCTGAGTTGTCTGTGACGGATCAAGAGAGAGATCTTGGGGTCCTGGTGGACAGGTCGATGAAAGTGTCGACCCAGTGTGCGGCGGCTGTGAAGAAGGCCAATTCCATGCTCGGGATCATTAAAAAGGGGATTGAGAATAAAACGGCCAATATCATTATGCCTTTGTACAAATCGATGGTAAGGCCACATCTGGAGTATTGTGTCCAGTTCTGGTCACCATACCTCAAAAAGGATATAGCTGAATTGGAAAAGGTGCAGAAAAGAGCGACCAGAATGATTAGTGGGCTGGAGCACCTCCCTTACGAGGAAAGGCTACAGCGTCTGGGGCTTTTCAGCCTAGAAAAAAGGCGCCTGAGGGGGGACATGATTGAGACTTATAAAATTATGCATGGGATGGAGAGAGTGGATAGAGGGAAATTCTTCTCCCTCTCGCACAACACCAGAACCAGGGGACACGCACTAAAATTGAGTGGAGGGAGAGTTAGAACAGACAAAAGAAAATATTTCTTTACCCAGCGTGTGATTCATCTGTGGAACTCCTTGCCACAGGATGTGGTGATGGCACCTGGCCTAGATGCCTTTAAAAGGGGTTTGGACAAATTCATGGAGGAAAAGACCATCACAGGTTACAAGCCATAAGCAACCTCCTGGTTTTAGAAGTGGGTTTTCTCTGTGCCAGGTGCAAGGGAGTAGCGACTGGACACAGGTATCTTGTTGTCTCGTGTGCTCCCTGAGGCATCTGGTGGGGCCACTGTGTGACACAGGAAGCTGGACTAGATGGGCTTTTGGCCTGATCCAGCAGGGCTCTTCTTATTATGTTCTTAAATACCACTGCCGGAACGGTCTCCCCTGACTAAAGAATTAAGTCAAATAGAGGTTAAAAGAGAAGACGTCTCAGACTTAATTGATAAAATAAAGATCAATAAATCACCAGGCCTGGATGGCATCCACCCAAGAGTTCTGAAGGAACTCAAGAATGAAGTTGCTGACCTCTTGACCCAAATATGCAACTTGTCCCTTAAAACGGCCACTGTGCCAGAGGATTGGAGGATAGCTAATGTCACGCCAATCTTTAAAAAAGGAAGGAGGGGGGACCCGGGAAACTACAGGCCGGTCAGCCTAACATCTGTTCCAGGGAAGATGATGGAAAGTCTCATTAAGGATAAAATCTTAAAATACATAGAAGAACAAGCTCTGCTGAGGCAGAGTCAGCATGGCTTCTGCAAGGGGAAGTCTTGCCTCACAAACCTGTTAGAATTTTTTGAAAAGGTCAACAGGCATGTGGATGCGAGCGAACCCGTGGATATATCTGGATTTTCAGAAGGCGTTTGACACAGTCCCTCATGAAAGGCTCCTGAGAAAACTCCACAGTCAGGGAATAAGAGGGCAGGTCCTCTTGTGGATTAGGAACTGGTTGAAGACCAGGAAACAGCGAGTGGGAGTCAATGGGCAATTTTCACAATAGCGAGAGGTGAAAAGTGGTGTGCCCCAAGGATCGGTCTTGGGACCGGTGCTTTTCAACTTATTCATAAATGACCTGGAGTCGGGGATAGGCAGTGAGGTGGCCAAGTTTGCAGATGACACTAAACTTTTCCTGGTGGTGAAGACCAGCAGGGATTGTGAATAGCTCCAGAAGGATCTCTCCAAACTGGGAGAATGGGCAGCAAAATGGCAGATGCGCTTCAATGTAAGCAAGTGCAAAGTGATGCACATTGGGGCAAGAAACCAAAATTTCACATATACGCTCATGGGTTCTGAGTTGTCTGTGATGGATCAAGAGAGAGATCTTGGGGTGCTGGTGGACAGGTCGACCCAGTGTGCGGCGGCTGTGAAGAAGGCCAATTCCATGCTCGGGATCATTAAACAAGGGATTGAGAATAAAACGGCCAATATCATTATGCCTTTGTACAAATCGATGGTAAGGCCACATCTGGAGTATTGCGTCCAGTTCTGGTCACCACACCTCAAAAAGGATATAGTTGAATTGGAAAAGGTGCAGAAAAGAGCGACCAGAATGATTCGTAGGCTGGAGCACCTCCCTTATGAGGAAAGGCTACAGCGTCTGGGGCTTTTCAGCCTAGAAAAAAGGCGCCTGAGGGGGGACATGATTGAGACTTATAAAATTATGCATGGGATGGAGAGAGTGGATAGAGGGAAATTCTTCTCCCTCTCGCACAACACCATAACCAGGGACATGCACTAAAGTTGAGTGGAGGGAGAGTTAGAACAGACAAAAGAAAATATTTCTTTACCCAGCATGTAATTCATCTGTGGAACTCCTTGCCACAGGATGTGGTGATGGCACCTGGCCTAGATGCCTTTAAAAGGGGTTTGGAAAGATTCATGGAGGAAAAGACCATCAGAGGTTACAAGCCATAAGCAACCTCCTGGTTTTAGAAGTGGGTTTTCTCTGTGCCAGGTGCAAGGGAGTGACAACGGGAAACAGGTTATCTTGTTGTCTTGTGCTCCCTGAGGCATCTGGTGGGGCCACTGTGTGATACAGGAAGCTGGACTAGATGGGCTTTTGGCCTGATCCAGCAGGGCTCTTCTTATGTTCTTATGTTATGTAGAGCCTGTGTGGTCTAGTAGTGATTAGCATCCTGGATTAGGATGGGGGAGACCTGCATTCAAATTCCCATTCATCCATGAAAATTCCTTGTTGACTGTGGGTTGATCAACAACTCTCAACCTGACCTACCACACAGCATTTTTCAGAGAATAAAAGGCAAGGGGAATAATCATGTACACTGCCTTGAGCTACTTGAAGGATGGGATATGAAAGTAATAAATAAAGGCACAGGAGCTCTGCAAGAATTTTTTTTGGCAACCCAAATTCTACAACAAATGTGTACCTCCTTCAATGATCCATGGGAATTGTACTTCTGTGGCTGCCCAATGACTTCAAATTCCTTGAACAACAGCAATTCCTTGAGGAAGGGGTAACTTGAGGGGGGGATGATGACCTTTTTAAAAACTTAGTGTAGAAGAACTCTAGGGTAGTGTGACTACTTCAGCCATACTGTAGTTATGGAGCTAGAATCCAAGGGTTCAAGCAGTCATTGCCAATGTTACTTTAAAAGTTTTCATTAATACTAAAGTGTTCATTTTCAAATGAAATTCTTGTAGATATTTTTGGAGACCACATTTGGAGAGGATTTGATTGTATTCAGTATAACACAACATTTTGGGTTGCCTCATTATATCTGCAGAACAGAACAACTCTTCTTTGTTCCATGCTCCAAACACTTCTGTAACACTTTTGGAAAAGTCTCCATAAATGAGGGTTTGAATGTCCTCAGAGAACAATTATTCAGAGTGGCAGCATAATAAAACACACAGATTTACAGTTGATGATTTAACCAATCCAATTAAGGGCTGCACAGAACTTGCTTGTGGTGTTTTGATGATGCTTTTTTTATGCTAACAAAAAGAGTTATTCTAAGAAGACTCTCGCATTTAATTTTATTTTAGTGAACAATTTAGAAAGGATGGCTTTGGGCAGCAGTGTTCTATGCAGCAGTGGTGAAATGCAACCTGCACCTCCTCTGCAAATTATGACTCAAGTCAAGTAAACGACTGAAATGAAAAATGCATGCCAAATTTAATAGAGCTGGCTCACATGACAAAGATCGCCATTCATTTTAGAGCAACTGCTAATCTCAAAAGCACAGAGGAATGTTAGTGTATTTGTATACCAACAAATAGATGGTATAGCATGGGCCAGGGGTGGTATAGCATGGGCCAACCTTTCAACATGAATGCTCCTGGACCTTTAATGGTTGTATAAAAAAAAAGGTAAAGGTGACCCCTGACAATTAAGTCCAGTCGTGTCTGACTCTAGGGTGTGGTGCTCATCCCCATTTCAAAGCCGAAGAGCCAGCGTTGTCCGAAGATGCCTCCGTGGTCATGTGGCCGGCATGACTCTCCTTGTTGCAGAGCGTAGCATGAGGCTGGCACACGGAGCGCTGTTTACCTTCCCACAATCGGTACCTATTTATCTACTCACATTAACATGCTTTGGAACTGCTAGGTTGGCAGGACTTGGCCAAGCAACGAGAGCTCACCCTGTTGCAGATTCAAACTGCCGACCTTTCAATCGACAGCTCATGGTTCAGAGGTTTAACCCACTGTGCCATGATGGTATAGGCAAGGGCATTTCAGCAGGTGCAACTGCTTTAGCAGCAGCATCACCACTTGCAGCTGCCAAGACTTCCTAGGGAATCTTATCTAAGATTCCTTCTACACAACTCTTAAGAACACAGAGGGCCTAATGGTGGAAGGTTGGCCACCCCTGGCATGGCCTATTACAGTGGGATTCCTGCTAAATGTGGAACCTAGGAAGTCATGTAAGTGTTAGGAGCTAGAGATGCCAGTCTACCTATCACCAGGATTATGAATATTTTGAGAGCACATGTTGAAGATAAGCAAGTATAGACTTGATCTGTGCTTGGATGAGACACCAGTCTGTAAGACATATGTAAGCTGCTTTGATTTTAAAGGAAGAATGAGATACAAGTATAATAAATGGGGCAGGAGTTGACTATATTTCCAACATCGCCTGCCACTGCTGTTCATACTGTGCCTGAATTGAACCTGTGCTGGTCCCCCACCTGCCTGTTTTACATACAGACAAAGCTGATTTTTAGGCATCTGAAACAGAAAATCCAAAACTGATTCTCTGGTGTTGCCTCCGTTTCTGCTTTTGTGGGAAGTTTCTTGTGCTCTTACTTTAGCATACTAAGCAACTGCCATTATGTTTAAAAGGCACTCCATTTATTAGAAGGAGAAAGATCCAGCAGGGCGCCACAAAATAATTAATAGTAAGAAGTTTAAAAGCAACTGGAGGAGGTAGTAAATGTAGGTGTGTCCAAACTGTATGTGATTCAGGAACCAGACTGATAATACTGGAACCTTAGATAAGATTCCCATTACCTTGAGGAATATTTATCATCAAGCAGAAAGTAATATCCTAGATGGGAGCAGAGCAAAAAGGATTGTTTTCACAAGTAAATCCAATTGAGGATGGGTTATTTGCATGATAATTTCAGGTACTTTCTTGAAAATCTGAAGATGCGCCATATGTATGATGAGACCAATTAGCACAGTTGATTTCTTCTTAATCACTTTGTCCAACAATGGGATCTAAACGGGACAATGACAGGTTTATCACGTGTTGCCAGTCTGGTCTACATATGCGACAGAATGAGATTATCAGTCGTCTTGGGTATGATCTGAAGGCACATGACTGGCCAGCAGCAACATGTTTGTTTCTTTTTAATTATTGTTTTATATTTTCCAGTTGCCTTGAGTCCATCTGGAGAGTGGCAGGCTAGAATTTTTTAATTAAATAAATACAATATGGAAGAAAAGAACTTTAGAAATGTAATCATAAAATACATCTTGAAGTTATTGGTTGGAGTGTTCCACTTTAGAGTGGAGATCGGGGACACCAAATAAAAAAAATTCCCTCCATGTAAAAAAGTAGTACTGTATATCAGAAAGAAAAGTTCTAGCTCCGCTCACCCTTGCTGTGCTTTATTTTCTACTTCCAGGGAGCTTTTTAACATAACAAAAAACATCCAATTACAGTGGAATAGTCCAGGCTACCACTTCAGGATTCTCTTATTTCATTCTGCATGCGTAGATCAAGTTGATCACAAAGACTGATTTGATTTATTGTGTGAATTGATTTACTGTTGCAGCCCAATCCTAAGCATGTTTCACATTGGGAGTAAGTTCCATTGGAATCAGGGGGACTGACTTCATATGCTTATGATCAGGCTGTTTTCTCAGGCCCTGAAAAAAAAATCCAGTTTAATCACATTAGTGTCTATTTCTCAGGATACTTTTTCTTTTCTTTTTCTTGTGGTGTTATAGTAAAAAGCATATCTTTCAAAAAGAGTGCGAAGATAATCTACTAAAAATAGACCTAATGATAAAATATGCAGTAGCCATATGAAAAATTGCTATAGGGGAGAAAACTATTTAAGGAAGGGAAAAGATGCTTAGTTTTAAAAACACTTTATAATACCTTTTACTAAAGATATTTCTCTAGCTTCTCTATTTCCTCTTTCTCCAATCCCTCTAATCCAGACTGGTGTCGGTGACAAGAAAACCAGAATTAAGGTTTAGAGCTGTTGGTGTTGTCATACAGTCGTAGCTCTGTCTCCTGTGCTGGACTTCCTAGTCCATGAGGACTAGCAACAAATGGAACAAGGACCACCACCACCCTTAATGTGTGGTTTGGGGCTTACTGACTGGCATTGTGATTTGGAGCATTGATCACCTGCTTGTGATCAATTTATGTGATCAGATCCAACACAATAATTTATAGTTCATATGAAGTTGGCTTGACAATTTCCTTATAGCTTGCTCATTGGCCTCTTATTTAGGCTAGGATTTCTTATACAGTATAATGCAATTGTGAGCTGAACTTGAAAGTATCCTGGCAGCAGATGATGGCAGATGGCTGCACTTTAATGTAAGTAAGTGTAAAGTGATGCACATTGGGGCAAGAAATCAAAATTTCACATACAGTATATGCTGGTGGGTTCTGAGCTATATGTGACAGATCTGGAGAGAGATCTTGGGGTGCTGGTAGACAGCTCAATGAAAGTGTTGACCTAGTGTTTGGGATCATTAAAAAAGGGATTGAGAATAAAACAGCCAATATTATTATGCCGTTGTACAAATCGATGTTAAGGCCACATTCTGGTTGCTACATCTCAAAAAGGATATAGCGGCAGTGGTGTCGCTATAACGGGGCCGGGGGGAGCAAATGCCCCCGGGTGCCAATCGTGGTCTCCTCGTGAGAAGGAGCTGCGGCAGAAGTCTTGACCTCTGGGGCTGCTTTATTTTTGCAGCAAGAGGGCTGGTGTGAACAGCCGCAGAGCACAAACGTGCCAAAATTGGCCTGTTTGTGTGTTCCTCCCACCCTCTCTGTCTCCTAGAAGGCTTCAAATGAAGCTTTCCAGGAATCTAGGGGGTGAGGCGATGATGCAAAACACGTAATCGCCCCCCCCCACATGACAGGGCTAGCGACGCAACTGTATAGTGGAACTGGGAAAGGTGCAAAAGAGAGCTAATGATTAGTGGGCTGGGGCACCTCGCTTACAAGGAAAGGCTACAGCATTTGGGGCTCTTCAGTCTGGAAAGAAGGCACCTGAGGGGGGACATAATTGAGACATATAACATTATGCATGGGATGGATAGAGTGGATAGAGGGAGGTTCTTTTCCCTTTCACACAACACCAGGGGAAATCCAATAAAAGTGAGTGGCGGGAGAGTTGGAACAGATAAAAGAAAACATTTCTTTACCCAGCTGGAGTAACTAATCTGTGGAACTCCTTGCCACAGGATGTTGTGATGGTTCCTGGCTTAGATGCCTTTAAAAGGGGATTGGGCAGATTTATAGAGGTAAAGTCCACTACAGGTTATAAGCCATGATGATTACAGTATATACAACATCTGGTTTTTAGAGGTAGCCTACCTCTGAATGCCAGGTGCAAGGGAGTGGTAACAGGATATAGTATCTTATTGTCTTGAATGCTCCCTGAGGCATCTGATGGGCCATTGTGAGATACAGGAAGCTAGACTAGAGGGGCCCTTGGCCTGATCCAGCAGGGCTCTTCTTATTTTATCCTCACAACAGGTAAAACTAAGAAGATGGCTTGCACAAGATCAACTCTTGGGATTCAAATGGCTCCTCAGCCATAATGCAAAACTCTTCTTGGTTCAAGTATAACACTTGTATCAATGCACCATCCTGCCCCTACAACAATTGAATGTGCTTCTGGATTTACAATTACAGCCCAATCCTACCTAGCTCCCCGCACAGTGATGCAGCAGCACCAATGTGGCACCTGCTGCATCCTGTGGGGGAGTTTGAGGCCTTCAGAGGCCTCCTTGGGGCAACATTTGTTCCCTTACCCTGGGGAAGGCCTCTGCCAGCCCAGTGAGTCTATTCGGACCTGTGCCAGTGATATAGCTGGTGCAGGTCTGCATGGACCCATGAAGACGGATCGAGTCCAGGAAGGACCCGCCCCCTTCTTGGGCCCGATCTGTCCTCTCCCCCGCCCCATCACCTCCCTGGTCCTTCCACCCCCTCCTCGCCTCCCTCCTGCCCCCTACGCAGTCCTACCTGGGGCAACGGGCGTCTGGTGTCTGTTGCTGTGTCACTGCTTCTAGCAGAGGCCAGTCCATGTGCTCCAGCTTGTCATATTTGCAACTGCTGGAAAGCACGTTACACCTCTGGAATGCTAATTCTGGCGTTGTGACTGGCCCATAGGATTGGGCTGTTAACCACGTCATCATATAACCATGACAGGGCAGCAAAGGACAGTAGTCACATGGACATGTGTACATCACAAGGAAATTCTTTCCCCAGGCAGCACAGTGTGGGATAGTGTAGCACCCACTTCCATGCCCCCTTTCTGTGGTTAATCATCTGGCATTGAATAACGATTAATACCACAAATTAGGCTGAAGGAGGGGAAGCTGATAATTTTTTAAGGTTAATGCCTTACTGCTTGGGTTTCTTTTTTGTTACCACATTGGGAATGCACATTTGGCTCCACTATGTAAGTCTTCTATTGTAGTAAGTTACTGACAGAAGAAATGCTGCATCAGGCAACTTATAATTTTATGAAAAAAAAATGTATTTAGGCGAAAGTAATTAGTGCCAACAATTTTTTTAATTTTTTTTTGCTTCCTGTGCTGTTTTTCTACCAAGTCTTGTTTTCAATAATTGGACCAAATTGCGTCCCATGGTGGGAACTTGGCAGGCAAAGAAGCATGAGAACAGGAGAGAGATTTGTAGGTGGTAGGGACAGCTTGTGTATGTGCTTGCGTATGTATGTGCTTTGGCACACAGCACTGCTACGGTGGCTGGTAGATATCATTTGACTAATGCTGTCTATAAATTTGCTGCTTGTTGAGCACATGGCCCACTAAAGACATAAAATGAGATTTGCAGATGTCCTAAAAGATAGCTAACTCCTGTGTAATAATGATCAGTATTCTCTTAAATGCTTCCTGGATGAACGCACATCTGTGCAAAAAAGGACAGCTTTCTTGGTGAATCATGCTTGGAATTCTCTGTTGACTCATCCTTTAAGGTAAATGGAATTATAGCAGCCCAACTAGATGAGGAATTGTGAGCACACAAGAAAAAGTCAGAAACAGGAGATTGATAGTCCATTTTTATAATAATGCTAAAGGTCTGGGAGATATAATTTTTGAAGAGAAAGGTGCATTTCAAAGACAAAAAAAGGCAGCTTGTAAGGAAAATAGAGGTGGAGTGCAGTATATTTGAGTGTCCTCTCAAGCTGTGCTTAAGTTATACATCTTCCTAGCCGGCTAATAAACTTTTCCATATATAAGGGGATGGTGCTTGCATCAAATCATGGCTGTATGTGTGTATTAAAGAAGAAAGTTAGCTAATTAGTCAACCACCTGCTCCCCAAGGAATACACAAAAGATTAAAAGCAACTAGTTGTGCAGCTAGTTAGCCTTGTGTGGCTCTGACTGTTCTGTGCAGCTGCACTTTTAAACTCCCCCCCCCCTAATTATTCATGGCGAAGAGACTTGCCCAGCACACAGGACTCAGCTGGGTGGAAAGTTCACACGCTGTAAGCTTCACATGAAAGCAGGGCTCATGAGAGGGTGTGTGTGTAAATTGTTCCCCAGGCCCAGTGTCAAAAGGGGGGCCCAGGAGCTAAATGAGGGGCCCCAGAAATTTCCTGGGATCCCAGCTGGTCTCATGGAGAGTGAAAGACGGTGGCCACTGGCCAGGCCAGGTCATTGGGAAGCCTGGTAGACCTGGGCCCTAGAGATTTTTCAGGCTATTGCTGCCCTCCCTCCACCCTGTTTTGCCCCCTCCTCCTTTGAGAAGGGGCCCAAAAGCAACTTTGTACCCCCTGATAAAATTCCTCTCAGAGGCCCTGCATGAAAACCTCAGATCTCCCTGTTGTCCTCATCTTGCGATGGCCAAAAAAATGGTAAATTCCCCACAATTCGATCCCAAAACACTACTAACTGCTCTTCTTTTGCGCTGCGACGGTTTCAGCACTTGTCTACACGGTGGTGGTAGTGGATCCAATTGCGGTGGCAGGCCAATGGGAAGCCTGTTTCGAATAAATAATGCTGCATGCCGCCATCCCCCCCCCCATTTTAAAAAAAGAACCAAACACCACCAGCCGGGTTCTGTACATTACTCACGAGTCAAGTTTCGCTTAATTCAATGAGGCTGACTTGGGAGCAAGTATGCATAGGCAGCTTGCAGCCTTAAAGCCTCGATTCTAAGCATTTGTCCTCCTGGGAAGTAACGGCCACCATGTTCAATGAGACTTACTTCCGAGTAAACATGATGAATAGGAGCGGGCAGCGGGGGGGTCGTATGGGCTGCGCTTTTGGGATTGATGATGTTCCGGGCTGGCTGCTCCCAAGCGCGCAATTCAGATTCGATTCGCTGTTCAAGTCGGTCGGTGCCATTGACTGGTATTCCTGGATAAAAGGGGAGACGCCAACAGGCACACACCCCGACATGACACCTCACGCTCTGCATCGCTTGTTTAACATGGCAGCCCTGTGAGAGCCCCAGATAAGGCGCAACACACGCACTGCCTGCTTGCTTCGGTTCACACTCGATTGGAGAGAAGCCATCACCACCACCACCACCAGCATCTCGGTTGCTCTTGAAAAGGTGGAGACGCCTAACGGAGTGGCCCCCAACGACGGGGAGAATTGAGGCGGAGCGCTGGGGAGGTCCCCTCCATCTCCTCAACCCCCCCCCCCCCAGCCCAGGGCTTTCGTGTGGCTACCAAGGATTTGGAAAATCCCAGCTCGATTAATCCGTTTCAACATCTGTGCCACTCTGCTCTCTCTCTCTCTCTCTCTCTCTCTCTCTGTGCGCGCACACATTCAGCACCTCGCTAGCAACTGAGCAAAGCCAAAACACACCACCCGTTTCTTGCTATTGTGATTTGTTCTCCCCCCTCCCAATAAACGCCGTGCTTTAAAGCAGCTTTGGAGATCCCAGCAAAATTATATCGCCCGTCTTTAAAATGCAGATCACAGATGAATTTCAGGGGTGGAAAACTGCAGGCTCTCCCTCTCCCCCCCCCTTCTTCTTTTTCACATTCCAGAGAGCGAGAGCGATATTGACAAATCGGATGGAGGTTGAAAGGAGCCCGGCGGTGGGGTGGGTGGGGGGCGCTTTGTGATCCTTGTGGGGAGGGGAGGCGATCTGCTTTAGGCGAAAACCTCCCCAAGCACCCTGATTTTGTTGACCCCCCTATTCTCCCCACAACACCCCCTCCCCACTTTTCCAGGCAAGTCAGAGCCAGCTTGCCTTCTTGACGTCATGTCTGTAGAAAGGGTTCAGCAGCAGCAGCAGCGGCAGCAGCAACACCACCGCCAGGCGCAGTGAGCAAAGCGAGCGAGCGAGCGAGCGAGCGGGAGGCATGTTAAACTTTCAGATCAAGTCCGCCGGCTTCTAAAGCGAGGGGCGGGGAGGAGTTTGCTGCTGCTGCTGCCCCAGCTGGAACATCTGGAAGTGTTCAGGGTGTCTGTCCAAGCGAGGGAGGAGGGGGAGAGGGAGCATTATGCCGAGGGAGGGGAGGGAGTGAGGGGCTGGGACTAGCGCTCCCTCTCCCTCTCTCTGCAGAAACAGCTCCCTGCCAACAGAGCGCACGGAACTGGCTTGGAAAAGGAGAAGCAGCCGCCGCCGCCGCCGCCGCCGCCGCTTTGGACATCATCATCTCTTTCAGATTCCTATTTTGCGTGGTTGCCTTCCTCTTCAAGCTGGTGGATCTAAATAAGAGAAGAGAGACACTGAACCCTCCTGAGAGACCCCCCTTCCTATCTTGGATGCCAATCAGTGTCGTCCCCCCCACCCCCGTTCCTCTCTTTTCTCCCACCTCCCTTCCCTTCTTCTTGGTGATCTTTTCTTCCTCTCCTCCTCTTTTGAAATAAAGATCTATTCCTGACGGTGTCAGCAGCAGCGGCAGCGGCCAGAGGTGCTGTGCTAAATTCTTGGCAGGGGCCCGGATGTTCTCTGAGGATGCTTTGCAATTCCACTAAAGGAGGCAGTAGTGGAAAGAATCAGTTTTTGGGTTTTGATGCAATCATGGGAATCAGGTAATAACCGAACGGGGGAATTTAAATCGCCGCAGCTCCGGTTTCTTCCTCGAACTGCTCACCCCATCTGGTGGTTTTGTTTTTTGCTTTTTCCTGGTTTCGGAGGAATTAAAATCTGGACTCAGCTTGGGTTATTTTTTTGGTCCCTCGTTCCTCCTCTTAAATGGTCAATGAAAACAAGACGATGTACATTCCAGAAGAAAACCATCAAGGTAAGACTGACAGTCTTAGACTGTGGCTCTCAGGATGAAGCGAGTCTTCCTCCATCCTCCCCCCCCCTCTTCTCTCCGTTTCTTCTGACTCTCAAGCTGCTATGCAAGCCAGCGGGAAGGACAGGAGGGAAGGGTGGGAGATGGCTCTGACACCATTGCGACCGGGCTACTGCTGCTGTTAGGAGAGATTTGATGCAGTGATCTTATTAAAACCGGTGGTTGCTGGAACCCAAACCGTGGACCCCCCCCCACCCCACCCCCATCCTTCTCGTCTCAGCTTTGCGTTAGGCAGGTAGAACAACTAAGCCAGGCAAAGTTCCTTTTCCTAGGGAAGAATATAGAGCTAGTAGGAACATCTAGGAGTTGCACACGAAGGATGGTTGCTTCAGTCTCTTGATTGCTTTTTCCAGGACAGCTTCATCTTCCTTGTAAAATGGAAAGTTTTAAGTCCCACATGGGCAAGTTCTGAGCCATTTTATTCCTCTGTTCCTCCCCCCCCCCCTCCAATTCCTGCAGAACGTGCAGCCGGATCTCATGCATGTTTACTCGGAAGTAAGTTCTACTAAGTTCAATGAGACCTTCTCTTAAGGAATGTGTTTTATATGGCTGAAATCTTACACGGCAAACAAACCTACGTATGTTTCCTAGGGAATAGGTCTCCCTGTGTTCAGCCAGAGGGGCTTAGCTTACCTTCTAGTAAGTGTGTTTAGGATGGCCGTCTTAAGTGGGAGAAACGCTCAGGATACGTCGGGGAGGGAGATAGCAGGGAAGCGAAGCTCCGCTTTAACGATCTACGCTGCCCCCGTTAACAAGAACTGGTCAATTCTATACCAACGTCCCCAAACAGTTTGCGGAGCCGGAGAGAAGTGAGCACATCGACTGAGTACCTTGTTTGCCGGCTCCCCATTCGAAGTTCTGCCGTCTGCAAGGTAGAGAACTGTTGATCTCTCTCCATAGGAGGGAGAGATCCTGAATCCAGACAAACGTTGGGGCGATATTCGGGTTTGGGCGAATATCTGTCAGCGCAAATAGACGAGATTCTCCGTTAGTGCTTGGGTTGTTCGTATTTACATTAAAATAGGGGCTCCGCAGCAGGCCATGAGTGTCCCTCCAAACGACACATCGCAGGACCGGCCTTTATGAGCTGCATCATGTGGCACCGGCGGAAACTAGATTAAAAACTTTTGTGCCTTTAACTCCCCAAGGACTCCTCCCCTCCCGGCGGCAACTACCACGAAGCAGGCTGCTCTTTGGACCCTGCGCGCGGTAGTGGTCGTGGTTCCTACCCCGCCCCGTCCCTCTTGCTTGATGTACAACAGTTCTCTGATTGCCTGGCCAGAGGTCCTCGCTGGGGGCGGGGGGGGGGTCTGCGTGCTGCTTTCCAGCCCATCTCCCTGCGATCCGAGTTGATTTCCACTTCCACCAGTCAGTCTTCTTCCCTGCGCGCTGCCTGAGGAGGAAGCCTTCAGTGCTTACACTTCGGGGGTCAGAGGGTCACTGGTTGGTCTCTCTGGAAAGACTGCTGCCCCCTACCTTTCCTGTTGCTGCTTGGCTCGTCTCTCTCCGCATCTCACCCTCCTGTCACATCAGAGGCAGCAGAGGACGGAGGTTCCATCCTGGGGCCGCTGCGAGTCATGGGATGGGCCGGCAGACGACATCTCGTGATTATTCCGGTCCAGTCACTGGCATTTCCAGTGCTGTTTTGTGAGAGAGAGAGAGAGAGAGAGAGAGAGAGAGAGAGAGAGAGATCTCAGGTAACAGGGTTGGAAAAAGACCTTTACCTGGGACACTGGAGAGCTGCTGCCTGCCGGTCAGAGCACTGTACTGGATGAACATGGCCTGACTGACTCTACTCTGTATAAACAGCTTCGCATGTTCATGTTGTCCAAATGGAAAGGATGTTTGCTGGGCTTCGCGCACCCTTCTTGGCCCTAAAGGCAAATGCCATTTACTGGAGCAGAACATTTAAGCATATAAGGATGCTTTTGATTAGCAGGTGATTTGAAGTTTTAAAAAAATCTGTTCTAGTGGTCAAAACCCTCCTGTGAAGCACAGAACAGAAAACAAATTCAAGCAACACAAAACAAAGCATCATAACAAGTAGCTCAGAAGGACAGATCCATGCTGCATTTGACCTGCACTGTTTCTTTTTGCCATGTGTATCTCTGTGTCAGGCAGGTGTGTGTTCTCCCTCACTGCTGCCAGCTCTACTGGCAAGTGGACCATAGCTCGGCTTCCATAGTGATATGCCAAATGCTATAGCAACCTGAATCCACTTGCCTTCTTCCCAGCCGCAGTGGTTTTTTACACGCACATGCACACGCACACGCACACGCACACGCACACGCACACGCACACACACACACACAGAGAGAGAGAGAGAGAGAGAGAGAGAGAGAGAGAGAGAGATGACAAACCTGCTCTCTCTCTCTCTCTCTCTCTCTCTCTCTCTCTCTCTCTCTCTCTCCAGATTAATTCTAGTTGCTCCCAGGCAAAAGCGCAACATTTTTAAATCATACACATAAAAGTGGAAAGAATAATAAATATAATTTATTTGCATTGGGTTTTTTCTCTCTCTCTCTACATGAAGGGAGGCCTTAAACTGAAACCAGATTGCAAATAGGCAACCATCCATAAATGGTGGAACTTCTGAAAAAATGCTTTAAAAATCCCCTCCGTCTCCACTCATCTCACATCAACCAATGTAACCAATGCCCAATTCCTCCTTTGTTACAACTTTAGCATCGTTTTCCTCCTCCTGGATGCATGCCATGCTTTGTGGTCAGTTCCTAGGTTTTCTAGCCCAAGCGTGGGCATATTGGTTTGTGGTGAGAGCAGCAAAAAGCAGAATTTGAAACCAACAGAACAATCCTACCCAGCTCTTCCACTGGTGCAGCAGTGGTGGAGGGCAGAACGGGAGGCTTTGGAAGGGAAAAGGGATTTAAATCCCCTTTCCTTCCCAAAGCCTCCCGTTCTCCCTCCACCACTGCTGCACCAGTGGAGAAGCTGGGTAGGATTGCGCTGTGATCCTAGAATATAGTGATGTAATTAGAGTGAAAGTGTTGAAAGGTAGGGATAAGAAAGATTAAAGCTGCAGGGGAATCCAGCTGCCTTCTTTCTACAACAAGTCCTTGCTTACCGTCATTTCATTGACTGTCGTTTTGCTTTTACATTGTTCAGGGTTCTTGATCTTCTTACCTCCATGCTGGGCCCGCGACCCATTTTGTTGGCTTTGTCTCACCCTAGAATGCCTTGCAGGTAGCTTCTGCAAGGCATTCTGGGGCACAACAAGGCCAACAAAGTGGGCTGCAGGCCCACACAACCCAGAACTGACTTCTGGTAGCACCCCATAATACTTTGCAGCAGTGGTGTCGCTCGAGGTGGGGTGGAACGGTTCCACACTGTTCTAACCTCCATGTACACTCCGGCACAAGGCAGCCCCGACCCCTTGCCATCGGAGCCATTCAGTGCGGCGAAGGCAATGCGCAGGGAGTCTACTGCGCGTTGCCTTCACCGCACTGAATGGCTCCGATGGTGAGGGGGCGGGGCCACCTCGTGCCGGGGAGTAAACGGAGGTTAGCATAGTGTGGAACTTACCGTTCCGCCCAACCTTGAGCGACGCCAGTGCTTTACAGCGCGTAGCAAGCCCACCATATTGTTATAGTACTGTACTGTACTGAGCCCAATAAAGAGTGTTACTGAGCCCTCCAGTACAGTATATAAATTAGCCTATGGTAAAGCTGATTTCATTATAAGTCGTTTCACTTAAAGTCCCGGTTTCCAAGAACCTATTAACAACTTTAAGTGAGGACTTGCAGTACTAGAAAAGTATAGTTTCAGAATGTCTCAGACAATATTTTCCAGCAGTCCTCAACAGAGAAACCTCTTTTCATGAATAGTCCCAGCAATGGTATCTTTGGTTTGTGTATAATATTTCTATCCTGCGTTTCCCACAGTGATGTAGATGCCCAAGGCAGCTTACATAAAATATACATAGTAAGACAATAAAATAGAACAATAAAACTGCACAAAAAATAGCTAATCAGGAGCAGCAGACAATATTACACAATATGTAGATATGAAAACAAAGAAAAAAACATGGCATAAATTTGCGTTAGAGACAGAGGAGGCCTAATTTGCCTTTTCTTTCTGTGCTCATCTATGTCCAGTCAGGCAATTTCTTTGATTTAGTGAACTGGAATTTGGGAACCAACAAGCTACATGCCTAGTCACTGGAAAACCATATGATTTAACAGGAGTTCTTTGTTGTGGTCAATATATACCACTTGTTTTATTAACTACTAATTTATTATTATACTTTTTTTCAACAACAAGTAGTTCACAAAGCAGTACACATAGCAAAACAAACCAAGAAATGGCTCCCTGACCGCAAGGGGCTCAAATTAAAAAAAAAAAAGGTAGAAGAGACTACCTCTTGCGCCGGCTGCACGTTCCTCGTGACTTCTCATGCCGGCTGCGCGTTCCTTTTCCGTTAAGTCAGTGCTGATTGGCCTTGGAAAAGGAATTTGCAGGATTATATCAGCCTGTTCTATGGACCTTTATGCTCCTACCTAGCGCTTTAAGGGATTGTTGTTACTGAGCACAAGTGTAGTTCTGGTGCTAATTAAGGGCTTGTGACTTCCTGTGCTTTTCAGTGCTGTGTTGTATTTAAGTCAGCAGTTTTACTCCAATAGTTAGCTACATCTCACACATAGACTCTTGTGTGTTTCCTTGAGAATGTTCAGAGATATGAACGAAACGTTGGACCTATATTTTTTAATGTGTGGACTTTTGGTGATTTTACTTTGTTTTAAAATACATTGGAATTCCTCATATTTAATTATATTTTTACATGACTTTTAAACCTATAAAGTTTCTTTCTTGCTACCAAAAGTTGTGTTGGCAAAACCATAAGTGACCCAGAACAGAAGTCACTTCTGGAGGATTCCAAGGCCTCCAGACACCAGTGGCTGTCCCAGGCCCAGGACAATGCAGGAGTCGCTGCAGGAGGTGAGTTGCGCCCAGGAAGTGGCCTCTGGTTGTGTTCATTTGGCTCCAATTTGGAGCCAAATGGGGGCAAGGGCGGTCATGTGGGCCCAACTGGCGACCCACCTCAGCATTGGGCCGCAACCCACCAAGTGGGTCGTGACCTATAGTTTGAGAAACCCTGATCTAAGTGATCTTCTTTACTGATAACTGTGTAGTCAATGTTGCAGAATTCTATATAACACGAACATTTGGGAGTTTAAAAATTTATAGTATGGCTGGGATGAACTAGTACCCATAACTGTAGTAATAATATTCTTAATAATAATAGTTACAGCAACAGCTACTGTATATGGATCTTTGCCCTGGTGGCAGATGTCCTGAATTGGTGTCTTGAGTTGACCAATGGGCTGGATGAGCACAACAAACTGAAATAAAATCTGGACAGAGTTTCTCCTGGTAAGGAGACCTGCTGATATGGGATGGTGTGGCAGCCTGTTCTGGATAGTGTTGCACTCCCCTTGAAGCAGTAGGAGTCCTACACCCCTGTGGGGGGGCTGCCGTTGCAACACCCCCCCACAGGACACCACATGCTCCGCCCTTGGGGGGCGTGACGTCATCTTTGCATCACACACACCCCGACGCTTTTTGGCCCATTTTTGGAGCCAAACAGCGCCCGGGAAGGCGGGAGGGCCAAACTTGCAGCCGAGAACAACTGCACAAAGAGGAGCCAGCATCGGAGGGGGCAATGGATCCGGTGGCAAGTACACCCCCCGTGACCTGCTGCTTGGCGCCCACCGCCCCCACCGTAACGACGCCTGTGCCTTGAAGGGTCAGGTGTGCAACTTGGGAGTAGGTACTTCTGGACCTGGCCTTGCTCCTGGATGCTCAGGTAGTGTCTGGGCCCCAAAGTGCTTTTTCTCTGCTTCAGCTGGGCCCGTTTCAGTCAAGCATACCTGGCCATAGTGACCCTCACCTTAGTTACCTCTCTATTACATTACTGTAGCACACTTTATGTGAGGCTGCCCTTGAAGACCTGTTGAAAAGTTCAACAGAGACAGAATGAAGCTGTGAGAATACTACTACAGTACTGACAAATGCAAGGCCATTCAACCATATCACAGCACTGTTACCTGCTGCATTGGTTGCAGGTTTGTTTCTACCTGTGTTTTAAGGTTCTGGTTATTACCTTTCAAGTCCTAAACACCTGAGGACCAAGATATCTTAAGGACCATGACCTTCCTTCACATGAATCTGCCCATTCTATAGGATCCCTCATGGAGGTAGTCTTGCAGGTCCTGCAACTAACTGAAGCTTGGTCAACAGAGCCTGAGAGAGCCCCCCCCCCCACTCATATTATTTTTGTTAATCATAAATTTTATTATTTTCCATCAATGTACATTGTACAAAAATTACATAAAACAAATTAGCAAATTTAAAAACAATGGTGACATTATATATAAGTGTAAAATTGAGCTATTTATGCCTGACATTATTTTCTCCTAAAAATTCAAAGAGAGAATGGGGGTCATCTCAGAGAGAAGGGGGTGTCATCTCAGTGGTGCCCCTCCTCCATGGAATACACTGCCCTGGAAGATAGGCCTGCATGCTTGCTGCCAGTGTTTCAGTGCCTACTGAAGTCCTTCCTGTTTTGGCAGACTTTTGCTGACCTGTGGTCATGTACATGCTGCTGTGAAGAAAGTCTTTTGCTTATTTGTTTTGCCCGCTCTCTGTTTTGATGTTTTTCAGTGCTGTTAATTGTATTGCTGTTTTACTGTGTTTTAACCTGGTATTTGTAATGGAATGTGCTCTGTTCTATGTTGCCTTTAATCTGCAAGAGGAAGGTGGGTTAAACATTTTAAAACAAAGAAACAAGGAAAGACTTGCCTAAAAGAGATACCATCATTGCATTTGTTTGTAGAACTTACTGGCAGTGGTCATCTTTAAATACAAAATGGTTTTGCAGAAGCATAAGAAAATGGCAAGCCAGTGCCCAAATCAAAAGTGTCCTACGTAAAACACCTTTTAAAACCATGCCAGAGTTAACGTGAATAGCCGCTGTATTCAATTTGGTCCTTCTGAAATAGTCGGTGAATAGTAACATTGATGTAGGCATGAACTGGTGGCAGTGAACACTCCAAGGGGGTATTCAGGGACGTTCTGCTGTCAACTAACCTTAAAAGGAATTTTATGTTTGCCAGCTTCAAGATAGAAGCTTTATTTAGGTCAGACAATTGTCTAAGGGTTTCTTCTAATTGTTTCCAGCAGGTTCCCCTCTAGTGGCCACTTCATTTAAATCCCTTAAGGTCTAATGAAGAGCTCTGTTATGTTAAAAAATAGCATTCATCCAGACTTTCCTACAAAAGGTGATCACCTTCTGTACTTTGTCTCACAAACAGCAAAAGTCCTGGCTGTACTGAAGAATGGCTAATTGAAATATCTGCTAGCAGTTCAGGACTAGGGATATGTACTTGCCTTTCAAGATGAGTCTACTCTCCTGTCTGTTGCCTCCTCCTCTTCCAAAGTCTATATCACCTCAGAATACAAGTGCCTCAGTTCAACTGAGGGACAGAATATATTCGTAGTTCTTGACATCAAAATTGTCTGCATGTGGAGTGATAGCAGTGGAGAGAAGGGTTCCAGTTAAGCTGTCTCCCTGATATGCTAATTTTCCAAATTCAGGCAGTTTTTGACATGGAATAGCGTTCAAAAATGCAATTCCTTCATTCCTGGATTCTGAATTGGCTTTTAGTAAGAACAGTACATGACTGAACATCCATTGAGGATTGTTAAGCCAAAGCAACTGTTCATGTAAACATAATCCTGCAAAACGTAACTGGATTAGTTTTTTTTTTTTTTAGCCTATTCTTTAATAAATACCGTACATATATTTAATGTTGTGACCATTTCTTATTAACTTCCTTTCACAATGTGACAGGTGCTTCTGGAATAAGAAGGAGGTATAGTATATCAGATTATCTGTCAGCAGGATGAGTCCAGTTAATGATATAGGAGCATCTGATATTGCACAGTTGCTGAAGCTAACCATGTGAGTGCAGATCTGATCAGTAACATGGTTGATTTAGGAGAATATTAGGAGCCCCGTGCAAGGCTGGATTATAAGTATAATAAGCAAATATTTGTTAGTTTATTTCAGAATATCATTTCAGGATTCCAGGTGGCAGTGGTAAGACTCACAGCTGAGACCATCTAGAGACAATCTCTACACCAGCACCCCTCCCTTCAGTTAACCTGCATGACATTATTTCTATAATAATGAAAACACTTTTTCACAACCCCTCTCCATATTCTTCTTAAACATTTAGATACAGTATTTTAGAGCAGGGGTGTCAAACTTGTTTCATACAGTGGGCTGAATATAATTCATGGTGCCTGCTGAGGGCTGGAAGTGACATCATTAAGCAGGAAGTGACATCATTAAGCAGAGGATGGCCAGAAATAAGCGCTTTGTTCTCACAAATGAACTCAATTGCAAATGACAAAAGAGGAAAATTTGTAAATCTTGATAATAGTTTCAAGATGTGGGAGAACCCAATTATCATGCAGGCTGCCCTTTCAGCCACGGCATCACATATACAGCTCAGGTGCTCTGCAAAGTGACGCCTCGGCAGAAGCAGCACAACTGAAAGGACAGCATACGTGATAATTATGCTCTCCCAGCACCTCAGCAGAATCTCCCTCTCTCGCCCGTCCTGTTCTGCCCCTTCTCCTGTCGCGCCCCTTGCCTTCTGAGGCCTCCTTCCATCTCTCCCTTTCAGAGCTTCAGCAGAAGCAGCGCTGCTGAAGAAAAGGAGAGCCCAATTATCCCCCATGGGCCAGATAAAGAGCTTCTGCGGGCCATATGTTTGATACCCCTGCTTTACAGTATCCAAAGCACTTCAATACAGTATCTCCATAATCCTGACCAACTCTGGAATAGAGGTCAGTATTATTATCCCGATACTGCAGATGTGGGGGGAGGTGCTGAGGAAGAGTGACTTGCCTACAGCCACCTACTGAGTTCATGGCAGATGTGTGATTTGAAAGTAATGTCGAATCCAATACGCAATCCTATGCATGTCTGCTCAGAAGCGAGCCCCAATGAGTTCAATGGAACTTACTCCCAGGTACGTGTGTACAGGATTGCAGTCTCAGCCATTATTCTAAAGTAGCTTTCGTTTGAGACTAGTCAGGTCGATTGATTAAAGATTAAGGTTCAAATGAAACCGGAAACCTTTTTGTTGGGTATGAGGGATGATCATGTAGGCAAAAAATTTCAAACTTTGTTTTTATATATGATAGCTGCGGCAAGAATTTTATATGCACAATATTGGAAGAATTCGGAGATACCTTCGCTGGAAGATTGGTGGCTGAAAGTTTTGGACTATGCTGAAATGGATAAACTTACAATTTTAATTAAGGAAAAGTCAGTTAACCTTTTCGTGAATAACTGGAAACCATTTATCGATTTTTTTGAGAGAGAGAGAGAGAAGAATGATGTGATGATATGCGGATTTAATGAATAGAATGTGGCTGTTATTTTGGCTTCGTTGGATATTATATGTAGAAAATAGTATGCTAGTAGGATGTATTGCTTCGCGCTTGCTATAACTTTATGAAATATGTATTGTTTTTGTGTTTTGATATATCAATAAAATATAAATATATACAAAAAAAAGAGACTAGTCAGGTCGATTGCAAACACATTTGAAGTGTGCAACTTTCCCACATCTTTAAAGACTGCAGAAAAAAAAATATGAAGCTGCCCTATATTTGAAGCCACCACATATTTCTGATATAGAATATGAAATTATGCCCTGTTGGTGGGCCTCCAGGGGCATGTGATTGGCCACAGAGGAAAACAGAATGCTGAACTTTGGCCTGATTCAGCAGGATTGTTATTATTAACAGTATTTATATACCGCTTTTCAATAAAAAGTTCACAAAGCGGTTTACAGACAAAATCAAATGATTAAATGGCTTCCTGTCCCAAAAGGGCTCACAATCTAAAAAAGATGCAGAACACCACCAGCAAACAGCCACCAGAAAAGAGACTGTGCTGGGGTGAAAGGGGGCAGTTACTCTTCTCCTGCTAAATATAAGAGGAGCACCAATTGAAAAAGTGCCTCTTGCCCAGTTAGCAATATGTTCTTAATTCATCTTACCTTGTTGTGTGGCTGAAAATTAAAAAAAAAACTCCTAACCATAAAATGTATATATAAATATATGGTTGAGAGTGGAATATGGGCGCAAGACTTCCATTACTTATCACTGGCTCTCATTTATTGGTCTTTTATTTGAAAGTCTCTCTTAAAGAACAGCTGAAAGTCCCTGGACCAAATTTGGCCCCTGGAATGGTGGTGCTTGATACTCAGGTGCAAACTAAGAAGCAAAAGAGGGGTGTAGAGGAAGTGGCGGCTGCAGCAATGGGATTCCTTGAAAGAAGTGGGAGTTGCCCTTCACCCACCACCCTACATTTCTTTCTTTAAAATTTACCTTTCCCATCCAATTAGTTGCTGGCCAGGACTCTAAAAGATGCTCAAAATAGATTTACAGGTGGGCCCCCATATCCATGGATTCGCTATCCACAGTTTCAATTATCCACGGATCACAGGGACCCCCCCCCCAGGCTTTTACTTTTTTCCCAGTAAGCTTCGTTTCTTCCTTAAACAAGCAGGAGAAGCAGCCTCTGGCTGCTTATTACAGGCAAGTAGAACGAGACTAAGTCCTAGAGAAGCTCTGCAAGGTTAACAGAAACCTTGCAGAGCCTCTCTAGGACTTAGTCTTGTTCTACTTGCCTGCAATGGAGGCTGCTTCTCTGTTTGTTTTAAGGAAGAAACAAAGCTTGCTGAAAGAAAAATAAGAGCAGGGGGAGCGCGCACGCCTACCCGCAGGGGAGGCAGGGCGGGGGCCCCTCAGGAAACCATGGAAGGGGTTCGCTCTTCTCCACGGTTTCAAGTGTCCACGGAGTGGCCTAGAACATATCCCCAGCAGATATGGGGGGAGTACTGTATTTTGTTCACAACACACCATGCCTGCCTCTGGATGTTTTGGAAAATAAAACCATTCAAAAAGACTGAACGTGACACAATAGTGATAATGTAAGTGTGATCTAATAATGTAACTGAGCCAATATTCCTGTAGTATTACAGGGAATTACAGTCAGCTGTGTTAGTGGTCAAATTTCAGATTGTTTAACATTAAAAAAGACACATATATTTCTCAGATCGATATAAAAGGCCATTTCCAGGACAAAGCTTGCCTTTTATGTGATGCTTCATTGGTGTACATGTGATATATCCTCTCGCAAATTTCTTGTCCAATTTTGCTAGACAAAATAAGCTTTTGAGATACATGAAGTAACGATTAGAGTTTGTCTCTGCAAGACAGTCTGGAAATGTTTAACGTATGCAGGCTGTATTCCCTTTCCTTTGTGCATTATTGACCACAATATTAATTCTGCAATTGTGATCTGTCTTGTATTATCTTGTTACAAACACCAGAGTTCATATGTTGCAGATAGATACAGCAATGATTTACATTATGAGGTTCATGTGACTTCACATGAGATTTAATTCAAGCCACAGGAGTCTCAAGGCATAAGTACATGAGACGCTCATTCCGTCGCCGGCACATTCCTCAGGATTGCGCCCCTAGAATGTAAGAGATTCCTGTGCCACAGGCAGGAATGAATGTAATATGGAGTAGGGAAGATGTTGTTTTAGGGGGTAAGCTGGAGAGAGAGCTGAATGTGGGGAGAAGTTTCAGCAAAAGGGAGGTGTGGTTATGGCACAAATAAGAGGAATGTGGCTGCTAGTGGATGTTGGTTATTTCTTCCTTGCCATTTCTCCTCCCTACCCTATAGGATCCCTGAAACAACACTCTGAGATAGGCCAATATTATTATTTCTGTACTATACAGTGGGAGGGCTGAGGTATAGTGGCTTGCTTCAGGCCAATCTGTGAATTCAAGGCTGAGATCAGATTTTACTTCTCAGCTTACAGACTTTTGCAGTCAACCAGTGAGCTATACCAACTCTTCCTGAAAGATTTGGCCGTGCATTGTAGTGATTATCATTTTCTGTTCACACTGGAACTATTTATGATGTTATGCCACATCTATTTAAAACAAACTCTCAAATATTATATGGTTTGGATAACCTTGACTCACAAGCTTTAAAAGGGTGGACTGAAAAGCTCTCAGGCCAGCCACTGTTGTCTTTTAAAGTTGGCATTTCAGAAGATTTTAAATTACATGAGTGACCCTGTTAATGAATGTCTGATCTGGTCATGCTGATATTGATATTGGATAAAATTAGGCAAACTACAATGGATTTGGTGAGCAAAGGGCAGAAATATAATTAATGGTAGCCAACTGATAATGTGTATCGAAAATGGGTCTTGCCAAAAGTACTCACAACGGGGATTGGGGAAAACCCGTTTTCTACAAGTGGTGCTTTTTCACACCACCAGTAGCAAATAGAAGTCAATTGGGTGGTCTGCCTCCAACCCCCCTAATGATGCCCCTGCATAGGACATGATCCATTGAGCTCTATGCAGGCACAGGAGTAATAGCAGAGTACTCAGTAAGGTAGGGTGAAAGGCAATGTTCTTCTGCATTTTGCTTGTGTTCACTCTAGTTGGTATTGACACTCATGACAAAATGGATGGAACCATAGTCAATCCTGCAGCTGGAGTGAAATCCATAGCAGTCTATCAAGGGCAGGCTTCCAGTTCAAGCCCTCCATGTCCCTGACTGAAGTCTTAAATATTCTGATCATGTGTTAGATTACTGATATTGCAAACATTATGCTGAATGGCAATGGTTGAATTAAAAAAACACAAATGG
The DNA here is from genome assembly GCA_026170595.1 of Plestiodon gilberti rubricaudatus. NCBI lineage: Eukaryota > Metazoa > Chordata > Lepidosauria > Squamata > Scincidae > Plestiodon > Plestiodon gilberti. The sequence goes on from JANXHW010000005.1 coordinate 118,758,005, forward strand.
GCAGCCCAATCCTGTCTAGCTAGGCTGCAGTGCAGGCATGGAACCTGCGCTACATCCTATCCAGATAGAACCCAGTGTCAGCATGGCTGGAGCTCTCCTCGGGGGAAGGTGATGTTCTTCCCCTTACCCTGAGTTGCGCCGATGGGTCTACTCGAATATGCACCAGCTATTTTGCTTGCGCACATTCAAGCTGTATGTGTAACAGCGGCCAGGCCCAGGAAGGTGGATAAGATTCAGAAGAGGAGGCCACCGCTAATCCCTCCCCCTTTCTGGGCCTGGTCCACCAATCCCATCCCTCCCCAGAATGCCCCGTTCTGCCCTCCCTATGCCCCTCCAACACCCGGCGGGGAACTCGCCTTCCCCAGCAGGCACTCCTTCGGATCTGGTGCAGGGAGAGGGATGCAGGGGCAGCGCCTCCTCGCCGGGTTACACAAACGTGCCTTATGGCACATTTGCGACACCCTGGAAGAGCGGTCACTCTACCAGTCAAAGACTAGAGAGGATTGCACGGTAAGGGACTTATTTCTGAGAATACTTGAAGTACTGTATGTTTTGGATTGAATCATGTGCAAGTATAGAAGATTTAAAACAAAGTTCTTTGGATTGGAATGCACTCAGCAACTCTGGTAGCTTAGTGGCACACCAAATATTTTAGACCCTCTCAAATCTCTTTCAAATGGTATACAGTTGACCCTTCGTATCCGTGGGGGTTCCGTTCCCGGAACCCCCGTGGATGTGGAAGTCTGCAGATGCTCAAGTCCGGTTGGTTGTGGTTGGGGTGACAGCGGTGGGCGTTGCCACAGTACCTTCTTTAACAGCTGTGCTGGCCGGCCACCCACTTCTTGCCTCTCGCGCCGTTTTCTAAGCTTGTAAAATACCTATAAAAAGAACAAAACGCAACCAGAAGCGACTTCTAGTTGCATGCACAACTGGAAGTCGCTTCCGATCATGTTTTTTCTTTTTATAGGCATTTTACAAGCTTAGAAAGCGGTGTGAGAGGCAAAAAGTGGGCGGCGGACCTGCATGCCTGTTAAATAAGGTACTGTGGCACCGCCCACCACCCCCAGTGGGATTCCTCCTCCACCACGCATGGCCATCTGAGGATAGTCAAATCTGCAGATGGCTAATCCACAGATAAGGAGGGCCCACTGTATATATACCGTTAACAAAAACATTTCAGAGAACTGGGACATATTCCATATACATACCAGTAGAGGCAGCAGGGCAAATACACTAGTCACTAGTGTATTTGCCCTGCTGCCTTATCAATTCCCCACACTGAGGAGGCATCCCCTCAATGAATGGGAGTAGATAAATGAGTGATTGAAAAATTGCATTGATCTTATTGTATTGCCACAAGTGACACCTGAACTGACATTCTCTGAAGAAGAGTCAAACAGAAGTGACAAGGGATGACGTTCTAGAATCTAGAGTCTATTGACAAATTAAATATTAATACTGTAAATCATTGGGTCCAGATGGCATCCACCCAAGACTTCCTAAGGTACCCAAGTGTGAAACTGCTGACCTAATAAATACATTAACTTGTCCGTTAAATCAGCCTCTGTGTGGCAGAGGACTGGAAGTTAGCCAATATAGCTCTAATATTTTAAAAAAGGAGCTGAGGGACTCAGGAAATTACAGGTCAGTCAGCTCAACATCTGTTCTAGGTCAACCGACAGAAAGCACAATTAAAGATAAGATTATTAAGCATAGAAGGATGAGCCTTGCTGAAGAAAAATCAGCATGGTTTCTCCAAAGTAAGTCCTGCTTCATTAGCCTTCTAAAATTCTTTGAAGGAGTCAACTGGCATGTGAATAGAGACAACCCACTTGATTGTGAAGAGCTCCAAAAGGGCCTCTCCAAACTGGGTGATATTTGGGCAATCATATGTTAAATGTGGTTCAGTGTCATTAAGTGTTAAATGATGCACATTGGGACAGAAAAAATCCCAACCACATACAGTATAAACTGATGAGATCTGAGCTGAGCAGGAAAGAGATCTTGGCAATAGATCTTGGGGTCATGGTGCTCAATGAAAACACCAACCAACACACAGCAGCTGTGAAAATGGTAAATACCCTGTCCAGCGCGCACTGCTCCTTGCACCAGCGCCAGCAGGATGGTGCATTCCTTTCCACCGTGCAGCTTCCTGCTATGCCATCATCACAAACTGCTTTATGGCAGTTATGCAATGGCCTGCAAGTCCGCTGGCTCTGCTTTGTCTGCACAAGTGGGGGATAGAATTGTGCCATAAGAAAGGAAACAGAGACCGAGCACTTCTTACAGGCTACTGCGATTTCTTAATGTCCATCAACTTATAGCATAATTTTGATGCCCATTGACTACAGCTCTTTGAAATCTATTTTCTGTAATGCTTTATTAGCACTGCCACGTTTTTTCTGCTGAAATGTGTGTGTGTGTGTGTGTGTGTGTGTGTGTGTGTGTGTGTGTGTGAGCGCACGCGTTGAGTAATGATCAATGATTCTGCTTTTGTATAAACAGGAATTTATATTTTTAGAAAGGATCTATAGAGCCTGTCTTGTGCAGCAAAGGTCACAGAATAACTGGTAGAAGCCTATGTCTGTATACCTTTCCAGTGACATAAGAACATATTTCAAGACGGTGCATAATGGCTCCCAAGCTGCAGTGCAAGCCAGGCACAGGCAGTTTTACTTCGAACCATACTCCTGAAGATTCCTCTTTCTTACCATTCCAGTTCCCGACCTTTCTTTTTATTGCCCTTGGACGTGCATCCTAGCATGTAGTGTTGCCTGGACTTTTTGATCAAGAAAAGAAACTTTCAAATATAGTGCCTAATTTACAGCAGAGATCTGCAAAGCAATGTTGGTGTCTGTTTTGCATCTGGATAGTATACAGACTCAGAGTTTTCTGGTAACCCAAAAAGATAGCACTAAAGATAAAATGTACCCTGGAGAGACATCACACTTGTTTTAGAAGAGCTAAAAAGTGAACAGCTGTAACGTGTGTGTGTGTGTCTGTGTCTGTGTCTGTGTCTGTGTGTAAAAACCAGTGAGTACAAGCACACAACGAAAGAGCCTTGCACTTCTGATATTAGCTGCAGTGTGCTTAATTGATGGCTGCCCTCCTGCAGACCACTAACTTTTGAACAGTTCCACTGACACAATGGTTCACTATGTCAGGGCTTGACCAAGTTATGACAGCGTGTACCAGGAACCAGACCTGGTATACAGTGTGTGCACTCCAACTTTAGTTCCTGCAGGTTCTGTACTGTAAAAGACTAGAGCAGGGGTGGTCAACCTTCCACCATGAGGGCCTCTACATTCTTAAGAGTTGTGTAGAAGACAGAATCTTGGCAGCTGCAAGTAGTGATGGTGCTGCTAAAGCAGATGCACCTGCTGAAATGCCCTCACCGATACACCCACTAAAAGGCCAGGAGCATTCATGTTGAAAGGTTGACCACCCCTGGACTAGAGCCTCTGCACTGTGGACCAAGAAACGAAATACAAAAGGACAGTGTGGCCTTGCCAGTCCAGAGGCCTCATACTGACTGCCAATCACAGGGGGAATGTTGCACACACACCCATTCCCATCTGTGGTTAAAGAGAACTCTGAGAGTTGAACAAGTACCACATACAGTACAGTCTTATTATGTAAGGTTCCAGACTCAGACCTTGAGGTTCGCCAGTTTCACCCAATGATCCTTTGCTTTGCTGAATCTTGGAGTTGGTCCCTGGTGACTTAGATCCATATCCCTGCTTAGCCCAGGACTTTCTCTGGGATCATTTACCACCATTTTAACCCACAGCCCATGAATTAAGTACGTTTCATTGCCTCTCTGTACAACTGGTGTGATAATGACTTGCTGAAAAGGATTCCTTTATGTGTGTAGAATAAAGTTCTCACACAGAAGGGATGTTGCCATATATTATCATCATGTTAGCCTCTAATAACAATCCTGTGAGGCACCGTGACCAGGCAAAATACACCTATGCTGTGGTTTGCCAAAGGCCATCTAGCGAGGTTCAAGTCTAAGCAGGGACATGAAGGATGTGATCCTTACGTTCAATCAAAGCACCTTAATAATGTGATGTTTTTAACCACTACTCTACCCTATGATAACTAAGGTTGCCACAGATGTGTTTTAACCATGTGGACTCTGAGGAAACATGCTTTGAGAATCTAGGTCTAATTGTGGGCGGCTGTGGTCACCTGATGAAAAATGGTATCTAGGCACCTGGCACATTTGTATCAGTTCTCCATCCACACTGAGATATATGGGAATACATACTCTCTTGTGTGGAGGGACCAAGATTGCATTGGCATATGCATGGCTATTGTACGTGTTGAACTCTGAACCATGAGGTTTCCATCGATTATATGTGGTATTGTTTCTACCTGCACATGTAGGCTGACCAGAGGGAACCTCTAAGTATATACAGAGTGCCATTTCCTCACCATTCAGTCACATTTCCTAATTGCTCGTGCACTTCTTTCTTTAGGACACAAGGAGAAGAGAAAAACACATTTTATAATACCAGTTAAAATGGACATCAAAACCCACCAAAGACTTTCAGATTTACCACCATTTTAACCCACAGCCCGTGAATTAAGTACATAAAAATAAAAGGTTAATGTTACCAGGGAACACAGTTTTGAACAGAAATGTAAAGGATTACATATTTCCCAAACGTGAAATGATTGTCGGTCCACACAATGTTTGTAGCCAAGCCCACAATACATCAGATTCTGCTCCTGCATGTTGATCTCCATGTGTCTTGCATCCTAATATGGTACCTTAAATTGACCTGATTTCCAGACAGTACGGAGTTTTAAAAATAAGCCTCCCTCATGCTGATGAACATACAAAATCGTTAGTTGCCTCTGGGAAATTTAAAATCAATCAATCATTCATTCATTCATGATTATCTTACTTGCTAAGGCTGATGAAGAGTTCTGACTTATTTACAGTAGGTGCTTTGATGCTAAACCAGAGTGTAGATGAACCATACTGATGAATCTTATTGATAGAGGCAAACCATAAATCTTTGTCTCAGGGCGAAAACTTGACAAGGTGTTAAATGTGTCTTTGTGTAGTTCTGGACTTAAATTTACTTACAGTCTTTCGGTGCAATCCTGCGTATGTTCCCGGCCTGCGGAGCGCGCGCTCCGCGGACAGAGGGTGCTGTAAACGCACTGTAAATAAGGCCCGCCGGCGCACACACTGGCAGACCTCACTCCGCCATGGACTGGACCTGCTCCCGCCAGAGGAAGATAAGAATTGCTTCGGTGGGAGCAGGGGTGGGGGGGAGGGTGGTCTGGGCAGTGAGGGTGGGGGACTATTGGCTGAGTCGACCTGGGAGGGGGCAGGGATGTCGGCCACAATATCCCCGTCCCCAATCCTGGGCTCGGTAGTTGTTATACGGCCGCCTTGAATTTCCGCTGGCTCGAGAGCCGGCGGACATCCGAGGAGGCCCATTGGGGCCTTCTAGCACTACACTGGGGGAGGGGGACGAACATCCCCTTCCCCCAAGGAGACCCTGGGCCATGCTAGAGCAGCCTGGGAAGAGCATAGGATCCTGCGGCCATTCCTATGGGCCTGCCGTAGATCTTTACACAGAACTGCGCTGTTAGACTACAGACCATCGCTGGAGAAGGATGTGCTCTGCCAGGCCATCCCCATCACACTTCCACACAAAGGGAACAGCTCTAGGGTTCTCTCTTCCAAAGTAGAAGGAGCCTCCGATCACTCAGAAGATGTACATACAACTATGAAGATGTGCATACAACTTTCAGCAGGTGCAGCTGCTTTAGCAGCACCATCAGCAATTGCAGCTGCCAAGATTCTGTCTTCTACACAACTACAGCACATTCCTATCCAATTTACACTACTGGTGTATTATTATTATTATTATTATACAGTATTTATATACCGCTTTTCAACAAAAAGTTCACAAAGCGGTTTACAGACAAAATCAAATGATTAAATGGCTCCCTGTCCCAAAAGGGCTCACAATCTAAAAAAGATGCAGAACACCACCAGCAAACAGCCACCAGAAAAAAAAACACTGTGCTGGGGTGAAAGGGGGGCAGTTACTCTCCCCCTGCTAAATAAAAGAGGAGCACCAGTTGAAAAAGTGCCTCTTGCCCAGTTAGCAGTGTAACCAGTGGTGCAGCTAGAACGGGAGGCCCCAGAATGGAAAGGGGATTCAAATCCCCTCCAAAGGGGAATTCAAATGGGGATTTAAATCCCACCCGCCCTGCCCCGCTCCACTGGTTACACTGGTGGTGTAAATTGGATAGGATTGGTGTAAGTTGGATAGGATTACGCTGTTAAGAATGCAGAGACCCTGATGGTGGAAGGTTGGCCACCCTTGCTTTAGACAATATCACTATCTTGGGTTGTGTAACAAGATATACCTTATGTCTCAATATTTGTTATTGACCATATACCTGTGTATATGTATGTATACATGCATGTACACACACACACACACGTACTGTGTATACAGTGGGTTAAACCGCTGAACCATGAGCTGTCGATCGAAAGGTCAGCAGTTCGAATCACTATCTTGGGATGTGTAACAAGATATACCTTATGTCTCAATATTTGTTATTGACCATATACCTGTGTATATGTATGTATACATGCATGTACACACACACACACACACAAACACACACACACACACACACACACACACACGTAAATACAGTGGGTTAAACCGCTGAACCATGAGCTGTCAATCGAAAGGTCGGCAGTTCGAATCCGCGACCGGGTGAGCTCTCGTTGCTTGGCCAGCTCCTGCCAACCTAGCAGTTCCAAAGCATGTTAATGTGAGTAGATAAATAGGTACCGCTTGCAGGAAGGTAAACAGCGTTCCGTGTTCCACCTGCATGCTATGCGCTGCGGCAAGGAGAGTCATGCCGGCCACATGACCATGGAGGCATCTTCGGACAACGCTGGCTCTTCGGCTTTGAAATGGGGATGAGCACCACACCCTAGAGTCGGACAAGACTGGACTTAATTGTCAGGGGTCACCTTTAACTTTTTACAATATATGAATAATGTATATGATTTCTTCTTTCTTTAACTAATAATTAAAAAAAATAGACTAACTTTTGGCTACATCTGCTGGGAGGGTTGGTAAACACAGGCAAAATTAATTTCTATACAGATTTTCTATATACATATCCCTCTGAAGATAAGGCATGTTCTGGAAGGATGTGTCTTGCTCTTTATGGGAATATGACTTGTGTGGCAGTGTTGCTCTTACCCTCCTGTGGCTTCGCTTTTCTTATGGTGTCTGAGTACTCTTTGGTGTTACAGCCTGTACAGATCGGTCACCATGTGACCATAAGCTCAATTTGTGCTTGTATGACTTCAGAAGCACAACAGAGGCCTATTACGTTTTGTAAGCTCAGCCCCAATTCCCTTAGCAATTGCTCCTTTAGTCCTTTATCAGTCACATTGAACACAATTTTGTCCTGGAGCATGTAATCTTCAGTGTCTCTAAATTCCCAATTTCTTGCTTTCTGCCTCAGCAATGAATCATCTTTGTTGATCTGAGTTTCTGCTAAATGAGGAGGAGGGAAGAGCTGGTAACTCTCAAAAACAACATTGTTCTTAGGATTACAATAATTCCTAAGCACTGTTAAATATCATTCTTTCCAGGTGCCTCCATATTTGCTGGCTGTAAATAGTTGAAATAAAAAAATATATTTGGCTTTTAGGCTATTGGCAGAGCTGCTGCTGCCACCAATACCACCCACTTCCTGGCCTTGACACACACCCCTCCTCACCCTGGTTTCCGCACCATCCCCCACCCTCCTCTAGACTTGTAAGTTTGTAAGGAGGAAGACTAGACTTGTAAGTTTTGAGCGGAACTGTTGAGAACAGGGAGTTGCAGGCAAGAGCCTGGTAATTGTTAATGAAATCAGTTGTGAGAGTGTCTCACTGTGCAGTTGTGAGAGAGTTAACTGTAATGCAAACATTCAGGCAAACAGGAGAAGGCTTTTATTGCTGGTTGAAGTGTGTACCTAAAGACTTCTGAGGATGCTTTCAATGTTGGGAACGAAATGTAAAGTTTAACCATCAAATTTTAATAATAGTGTATTGCATGATGGAGTTTTCCCGGCAGAATGGTTGTTTTGAACTCTAAAAACTTCTGTTTAATGGTTCTGAAATGTAACAATGTCTTTAAAAAGTTAGGATTTGTTAGGACTAAGGAAGATCTACTAATATACTCCACTGTCAAGTGATTTAGGAGGTGCATTTGAGTATCAGTTTGGAAGTGGGTTTGCAGCAAACTATTTAGAGGCCCCTCAGTTACATCAGAATCAGACCCAGGATCACCTCATCACTATTTGAAGGGAAGGCAAGCATGACCACTGATGCAGTTTGCAGAACTGCATACTAAAGGTGTGGTTTTCTTTATCACCTTCCTGACTATCCAGCCTAACAGGATACTATTTGGTTGTCATAACAAATTAGTGATTTATTTGTGCTGGTTGTAGTAGATGGTAGAAAGAAAGAGGCTTGAGCAAAAAAGTTTAATTTACTTCTTGGATTTAGGAGTCAGTATTGATTTTTGTCTTGGAACTGGGTTTGTAACCCTGTGAAGAAAATTGGAGAAATGGCAGGCGGAGTAACAGTCCATCCTCCTGCAAACAGCTTCTCTTTGCTCAAGTACCCCCCACCCCACCCCAAACAGTTTTTATGCAAAAAATAGCTGTCAGGAATCAAGATACTATGACACATGTTTGTGTATATAATTACAGGTACCTCTTGATTTACATGTAATGTAGAAGGAGACAGTTTGTGATTTGCACATTTTTGAAATAGAGTGCTTTGAAAATTAATACCAAAACCTAATGTATGTGTACCACTTTTCAAAAATAATGTGGTAAAACTTCCTGGCGCTCTTGCATGTTTAGCTGGCTTTGTGTGTGTTCCTTTTGACTTTTAATATATACATTTTTGAAATACATGCTGATTTTTAAGAATGTAACCCCCAAGTAAAACAAGAGGTGCCTAAACTTTAGTCCTGAACTAGGTACTTATTCCATCTCTGCACATTTAAAAAGATGCACTATGGAAGTAGCAATGAATGGTTAGTACCCATAGTCCTTGTACCCTCTGTAGTTATTTCTTAGGTCCAAGAGCTGGTATAGTGTAGTGGGGAAGGGTATATGAGTTAGAAAGTTCCTTATGCAAACCCCGCTTCAGCTATAAACTCACTATGTGACATTGTTGGTAACTCATTATTTGCTCAGCCTCACCCCTCCCTCTGTGAACATGTAATGTTGGCTAATAATATAGGCTGATTTTACAAGACTGCTCCAAGGATTACAGGAATAATGTATGTGAAGCACTTTAACACTTAGCAGTTATGTAGAGATTAAATTATCTACAAGCAAAATGCCCATTGCTTTGATTAGTGGAGTGTACATAGAGGGGCACATGATATCTTTCTGCCAGATCCTTTTCAGTAAGAGTCAGGCTCAGGGCTAAAGGAGCAGGTTTTGGCCCAACCATAACCATGTTCCCAAGTGCAACACTGTGCTTTTTTTTTTATTCCCAAAGAAGTAAACAGCAATTGTTTACATCAGGGGTGGCTGACCTTCCACGATTAGGGCTTCTGTGTTCTTAAGAGTTATGCAGAAGACAGAATCTTGGCAACTGCAATTGCTGATGGTCACTGGCGTCGCTGATGCGTGGCGGGGGGACGGGGCGCACAGGGTGACGTGCCTGGGAGGGTGATGTGCCGGGATTCCTGGCGTGTCACCCTCCCGGCATGTCACCCCCTCCTGCTGCGTCACCCCCGGGAGAGCTGCAGGCCAAACTGCGTCTTCTTCGGTGGCTCGGCCACTTCTGAATAGGCCAGGCAAGGTTTCGAGCAGCGCATGCATGTGCACTCCACCGCTCAAAGCCTTGCCCTCAGAAGGGCCGAATGAAGACCCAATCAGGTCTTTGTTCGGCCCTTCTGAGGGCAAGGCTTCAAGCGGCGTTGTGTGCATGCGCTACTCGAAGCCTTGCCCGGCCTATTCAGAAGCGGCCGAGCCACCAAAGAAGACATGGCTCGGCCTACTGGCCCGGCACCTTCTCCATGGCATGGGCCAGGGGGCCCAGGGGGTGAGTGACACGGTTGGTGGGTAGGTGGGGGATGATGTGTGGAGGCAGAGGGTGGGGGTGACGCGCACCCCCGCACTGGGGTGACGCGCACCCCCGCACTGGGGTGACGCGCACCCTAGTGACACCACTGCTGATGGTGCTGCTAAAGCAGCTGCACCTGCTGAAATGCCCTCACCTATACAACCATTAAAGAGTCCAGTAAAATTCATGTTGAAAGGTTGGCCGCCCCTGGACATGTACTGTATGAATGGTTGTTTCTTCCTCTGATGGCCAATAGAGGCAAAGACAGATTGAGTCCTTTGCTGAATTGACTTTCTTTTTACTATGCCCATTGCTTTTTGCAAGAGAAGAGACTCTGAAATCTGGGCAAGAGCAGCCAGCTTTATCAGTTAGCAGCACTTTGCTGCGATACTTGTTCTCCCTGGCAGAGGCTGGTCTTCTGTGAATAGAAAGAGCAGACTTCACTCAGCCCAATTGCTCCACAAAGATCAGTTCAGTTGCACCAGAGGGAACAACTCGCACAACTTGGGTAGCAAGACAATGTTAGGCAATAAAGCTTGCTGATCCTGCTGAGAGGCCTGGAACAATTTCTTGTAGGCTAGGTTGCATAAATTGAATAGGGAACAGGTACCGGTATTTTACAAAGCTTTTCAGTTATGTTTGCCTATAACGGACATTGAGGGGGAAGTTGGAAGAATCAGAGATATAAAATTATCACTTTATCTACATTATGAAAACTGCTACTGGATAGCCTTCTGGTTTCCTTCTATTCACCTGTTAATTTCTCCACATGAATGTATGCCCAAGTATGACCCAGACCAGTGTTTCTCAAACTGTGGGTCAGGACCCACTTGGTGGGTCGCGACCTGATTTCTGGTGGGTTCCAGGTGATTGAAAGATCAGAGAAGTAATTGCCACAAGCCCTGAGGCTATTCAAAATCAGATAGCTGCTAATTGCCCTTCAAAGAGCTGGGAGCTCTTGCAGTTTGCAAGATAGCTGCTAATTACCCTGCAAACAGCTGAGTTCCTGCAGTTTGTAAGCTTGTGTAAATATAGGGAGATAAATGTTTGAGCATCTCGTAAAGCTAGGTGGGTCCCCATAGAGTGTCATTTTGAAAAGGGGGTCCCGGTGCTAAAACCACTGACCCAGACAGTTTGTGGCTATCTATGATACAAAGATATAAAGTTAGGGCTGTAAGAGTTATTCGGTGTGTAATCTGTAAATTGTCTAATTAAAGATTTACATTAAAATCTTGCATAAGGATACGTGGCCGGCCCAGTATCCTGCGCCCTTCCCGGGCTGTGTCACCATGGCCCGGGAACACCTCGGGAGAAGAGGATGTTTGTCTCCTTCCCCAGGTGTAGGACTGCCCGGCCCCAATGTGCCTACTTGAATGTACGTCGGCTCTGGAGCTGACATACATCCGGGGCGGCGGGGTAAGGGCAGGCCAGGCCGGGAACGGGCAGGGTAAGGGCCTTCCAGGCCTGGAAAAGGAGTCCGCTGCCAATATCCCCGTCCCCTCCTAGCCTCCCTTGCCGCCCTGTCTGCCCTCCCCCCGCCCCTGCACTGGCCGGTGCAGGGTCCGGGGGGAGGCAGAGTAAGGGCTGCCAGCCTCCGCGCCAGTGGTCCTTACTCCCCTGGTGTTGAAAACTCACTTTACGGCGCATTTACAACACCTGGCACCTGCGGAGCATGTCGTCTGCAGGCACAGGGTTATGTAGGATCAGGCAGTTAGTTACATTTTTAAAAATCCACCCTCCTCAATGAATTGGTGGAGCTGAAATGGAAAGATGTCCTTTTGACCAGGCAATGCAGAGACATGGCCACTTTCCTCCATATGCCATATTTGATGAAAAAGGAATGTATCCAAAACCAGCCTATATGTTTATATATAATATTTGCATATGGCCTTTCTACAGCAGCATTCAAGGTTGGGCACAGATTAGATTAATTTTGCATTTCAGGGTGAAACCTCTGTGGCTAACTTGCCTTCTCCCAGGAACTGTAGATAATTGAAGCTGATAGAGCTAAGTTAAAATCAATGTAAATGTATCTTTTTAGTTTGGAACTTTGAAAATACTGGTTTCAACCAGTTCTCTTTTTCCTTTCGTAAGCCATTTTCACCCTTGTGTGTTACTTTAAGAAAGGGAATAGGTATATACCAGATTCTTAAATGATGGGGAAAATAAATTATTATAGTTTTCTCTTCTAATAATGAGTTGTAGTCTATGGCAGCGGTTCTCAAAGTTCTCCCCCCCCCCCGAGTCGGGGAGAACTGTGAGTCTGTGCAGGGGTGGGGTGATGGTGGCAATCCCGGGATCATGCCACCGTTGGAGGAAAATGGTTGTTTTTAACTTACTGAGTGTCACATTGACCCACCAGAGGGTGCAGGGAGACCCACATCTCCCTTTGTAGGCCTCCTCATGCTTCAGATTGACTCTGCGGTGATTGCGACTCACTTCTGTCTGAAACTGGAAGTGGGTGCACCACTGGCGTCACTTGAGGGGGGACGGAATGGTAATTCAGTTGAGGGGGGACGGAACCCATTCAGTGCGGCGAAGGCAACTCGCAGGGAGTCTACTGCATGTTGCCTTCGCCGCTTGCGTATTGCCTTCGCTGCACTGAATGGCTCTGACGGCGAGGGGGCGGGGCCACCTCGTGCCGGGGAGTAAACGGAGGTTAGCCAGTGCGGAACTTACCGTTCCGCCCCACCTCGAGCGATGCCACTGGGTTGCACCCTCCAGAGGGCCAGTGCAACCCTCAGTAAGTTAAAAATAACCCTCTCCCCCCCCCCCCCGGCTGCTGCAATCCCGGGAGTGCTGCCGCTGCGGTCACCACACCCCTGAAGGGGCTGGTGACTGCTTCCAGTTCTCCTGGTGGGTCGCAAACCCAGCAGTTTGAGAACCGCTGGACTAGGTGATTTCTTCCATCTTCCTTTTTGGACATTTGCAGAGAGGTGGAGAGTTAGCTCATTCTACGTGGTAAGCCAATGCACATGAATGGCTTGCTACATAAAAGCTTACCCTTTGTCTTCCTGTAAGTGTAGGTACTACTCGTACTGAAGCAATTAATTATAGTGAAGCCAACATTTCTTAGGATGCTTCCAGACAACTTCTCCAAGTGAGAAATCAGTGAACATGAAATAGGTTAAAAGTACTACAGTGAAGAAGAGGTACACATTTTAGCAACGTCATTTGTGGGATTTGTTTCTTGATAGTATCTTGTTCTGCACCCACATTGATCCTCCTTAAATGCTAGCAAGGATAAACAAACACACAGACTAACAGTTTCTGTGCAGATTGTAAATGCCAGGCATCTTGATTCAACACCCCCCCCCCCCTCTTAGACTTGTTGCTGTCCTATTTGTCAGTCTGTTGAGGAAGTCCTGCCTTTTCTCCACTGGAAGAAATCGCCTAGTCCTAGACAAAGTATTATTTGTGTTTTGAGTTGGGTAAAGCATCCTAACAGACTGGAAGGGAAGGGTCCATTTTAAAATGATGATAGCGGAGAGCTCTAGAGTGAGGGGAAACCCTGGATAGTGATTGGCCATTAATCTGCCTATCAAAGCCAGCGAGGAGGGAGAACGCAGCACCTGCGATGTGGCAGCTTGAGCTGCAGAAACCTAAATTAGCCGGTAAGTGAGAATGTAATTTGCCTTTACTGCTAGCACAGCATCAAGACCCTGCCAGTGCTCAGTGAATAATAAAATCTATGTTTTGTGGTAATTCAGGAAAAAATGTATTTCTTTTTAAACTGAAAAGCAACCAGCCTTCCAGAGCCATCTCATTTGAAACGTTCAACAGAAAAGAAATCTCAGGTCTAGTACAGCTTCTTTCCACTGTGGTACAGCCTAACTGGTTGCTGGTTTTGTTTGCAAGAATAAATGTTTTTAAGAAGGAATCTTGATTATGGGAGAGGGGAGGCAATAATGTAACGTTGGAAAATCATGCGGTGTGTGAGAAACCAAGGGTGCTACTACATTTTGGTGATGCTAATCTCTGTGTTTATCTGCTTTCGATGCTCAACAGTTAAATGTTAACTGAAACCCTGGCACTGTGGCTTTGGGGGGGGGGGAGTTAGAAGAAAATGTATAAAGTGAAGCACCTTTATTGTCAGTAGGAATTACATATTTTGTGTTGTGTTATTGACTGTTCTTGGATTTTCCACCAGTAACAATGCAATCCTATGCATGTCTACTGAGAAGTAAGACACATTGAGTTCAGTGGAATCTACTCCCATGTAAGTGTATATATGATTGTAGCCTAAAAGGCTGCTATGCATGTTTTATTTTTTTGGCAATAGGACATAGGACTGGGACATAATACATGACAGTACTCTTCTGCAAGCTCTGTTTGTTTCAGTGGGGCTCACACAAGAGAGTTTCCTAGTGGATTATGCCTTCACATAATCCTCCCTCACAGACAGTTGAGACTGTAAAAGTACCCACTCTCAAACCACCCTGAGAGCAAGTGAGTTTGGACTACTTTGACACCTTGTTTCCATCTACTGAAAGGATGATCCATAAATAAAAATGCAAATAGATGCAACAATTAAAGATTATGATCAAATTACATTGTATCAATATTCATGGTGAAGCTATGCATCCCCTCCACATGTTACAAGGAAGTTCAGTTCATGAGTCTCTGCAAGGAGAGCAGTGAGATATAAATATTTTAAATAAACAAAAAAATAAATTGGGGTTGCCACATTCAGGTTTTCCCAGACATCAGCCTTAAAAAGGATCCCATGATGAGAAGAAAAGCTGCTAGTGGAGGCAAGGAGAGCTGCACGGAAAAAGCAGTAGATAAAGAAAGGGTTAAGCACTGAGACAGTCTCCCTGTCGGTCCCTACCCCTGCCACTTCTGTGTTGAAAGTATGGTAAATCATCCCCTCTCCAGGCTCCTGAGCAGAGCCAAGCAGCACAAGTATGAGGCCTGCCAGGGGCAAGCCAGATTACCGTAGTGGAGAGGAAAGTGGAGAGGAGAGGAGGAAATACTACCCTGATCCATCTGTACTGTTCTTGTGTTTTTTTTAATGGAATAAAAACCAAATCTGGGAGATAGACAACGAATCTTATAAAATGAAGTTCTAGTCAGGTCCTCTTGGTCTCAGTCTTGACTGAGGTACTTTTGGTGCTTCTCTCAGCTGCCTGGATTCAGCTATTCTAATGAATGCAATAGAAGTGGAATAGGACATATCTACTCAGAAGTAAGGCCCATTACATTCAATAGGACTTACTTGCAAGGAAGTGTATAGGATTGCAGCCTAAAGTGTTGAGTTTCAGAATTGTATGGGTATTCATCTAGAACAGAGGTTCTCAACCTGTGGTATGGGTACCCCTAGGGGTACGCGAACCTCTTGCTGGGGGTACGCCAAGCCCTGCCCCTTATCTGCACCATCAGCAGCTAATTAAGTGTTAATTAACATGGATTTTAAATTGTAATTATTTTCGGTGCCCTTCTGTCTCTCTGATTTTGGTTTTGGGCTTATTTTTGTACTTTGGAAAATGTACTTTGGTGGGAGGGAGGAGTTGGTTTTGGGAAGTGTGACTTGGAGAAAAAAAAGAGATCCTTGCATGTCTGTCTGTCTGTCACTCACACACACACACACACACACACACACACACACACACACACACACACACACACACACACACAGAGAGAGAGTTAAATAAGATATTTTTTCACATTTAAAATTGTTTTAGTACTTTTTATTTAATGATTAATTACCTAATTAATTGATTGATTGATCCAATTAATTAGCAGTTAATTAGCAGGGGGTACTTCAGAAAATTGGACCGTGATAGGGGGTACCTGGGCATCCAAAGGTTGAGAACCCCTGATCTAGAATTACAGCCACTAATTAAAGTCACTGAGCAATAACCATACCATACCATAACCTTTATTGGCATAAACAAACACACAAAGAATACAATACACGACAAAACATTTCAGAACAAACGTCTACACCAAAGACCCCTAACAGCAGTTCACATTCCCTACCTGCCCACATAGTCCACCATACCAACTCACCCCCATAGTATCAAAATTAGATCTCAGAACCCAAAAATCGAAGATTCTGTCAGATTTGAATTACTAGATTCATAAATTGGGCAACCAGACAAGTATCTTTCAGAACCTCCTAACATATACCGGATTTTTTGCTCATCCAACCAACCAGAGTGAGAGGACAAAAAATCATCTAGGTACTGCCTACGCAGTTCACTATATCTATTACAATAAAGCACCATGTGATATAAAGATTCTGGTTCATCCCTGCCACACATACAAACTCTCAAATTGGAGGCTATCCTGCCAAAACGGCCAGATAGAAGGTTTGAAGGCACCACATTACATCTGGCCAAAGTCAGAGCCCAGGGCTCCAATGGCTGGTCCAGAAAATCAAAGTAATTAGCACATTTGGGAAAATGTAAAGGCAGCTGTAAAAACAGAGGTGAACAGGTTTTATTGGCCTCATCTGAACAGGTTTTATTGGCCTGACCTGAACGAAAGCAAATCCTAGTCTAGAATTTGATGAACCTGACCCATGCCACTGTCTCGAGTCTATGTTGCCCAGTTTCGAGACATAGAGCCGCATATGGAACACATTGCGGCGCCCCCAATTATTATTATTATTATAAGTTGTTAAGGTATCCCAAACTTCAGTTGGGCCACTGACTTGGCGTTAAAAACCTTTAACACTGGTGGAATAGCTGAGTTCCCCCACGTATAGCCAAACCGCACAATAGCTTGTGCCGAGAGCTTGGCAGCACTAACCATTGCGGCTCGTTGTGTTGTCCAAAGATTTTTATAGTGCATGTGGACCCCCAGATATATAAAAGTCTTAACCTGCTGGATTTTATTGCCTCCAAAAGACCAGTTAGGTGGCACCCATGCTCTACCAAACACCAATATTTTTGACTTTTCAAAATTTAAGGATAGGTTGTTCTTTGTTAGATACTCCAAGCACCCACTGATTAATCTCCTTAGACCAATTCTGGTCTGTGAGAGTAGAACCATGTCATCTAAGCAATAACCCATTGCCAACTCAAAAAATATAATACAATGACATTTTAGTACAGCACTTCTTTTATTAGAACTTTAATTTCCTCATGTTTCTGAAAGGGAGAATGATACAAATATTTTTAAAATCCGCCATTCTCCAAGGGGATGGAAGAGTAACTTGCTAAATTCCTGCCTCCCCCCCCCTCCATAAATGAGAATTCCTTCTTATCACTCTGTGGAATGTCTAAACAGCTAGTGGAGAAAAAATTCAGCGCAGTATAGTATGTATATAGTATATACATAAAGCAGCAATTTTCAACCTTTTTCATCTTGTGGCACACTGACAAGACGCTAAAATTGTCAAGGTACACCATCAGTTTTTTTTTTTTTTTACAATTGACAAGGCACACTGCATTGCAGGTGTGGGGCTCACATCCCCCAATGGCCCTACTAATAAATGACCCTCCCCCAAACTCCTGCAGCACACCTGTGGATCATTCGTGGCACACCAATGTGCTACAGCACACTGGTTGAAAATCGCTGATATACCTGTACAGTATGTTTTTAAAATGGGGTTTATGCTTTGTCTCGGCTTACCTATGGAAAACTGTAGAATTGTTCATTTTGCGCACGTGTTAAAGCATGGGTTGCAACAAGAAAATGCTTGAAGCAGTTATTTCTCAGACACAGTCACACTACAGATTTAAACCACTTTGAATATGCATGTTAAACTGAATAGCTTCCCCCATAGAAATGGTAGTTTTGTGTATGAAGTACACTTGCATCTGTGCTGCGAATTCCTTAGAAATAGTTTCTGACAGAGACTCTTGGGTTAGGAGCCATGATAGATGTATTAGAAACTGTTTGAAATTTGCTGTATAGACAACTTTCCTACTCAGTTTCTGACAGAAAAATGAGAGGTATGTATATACTGTATACTGTTAACCCCTCTGGCTGAAATTTCATTTTGTACAAACGTATTGATTTCACAATTTTTTCAGCAAGTATCCTACTTGGGACTGGGAGGAGACATTTAAAATTGCTACTGTAGGCTCCAGATTAATTTTGGTAACTCAGGTGAGCTTTGTTATTCAGTTGTCTTTAGGGGGGAAAAAAAAGCACAAATGAATTTTAATTTGGGTAGTCTTCAAAGAACAAAATACTGTGCCTAATTGTTTCCTGGATCTACAAGAGGGACTCTTAAAAAGCCAAACATCTGGGGAGAACATTCCTGACTTCTAATTTAGGCTTTGTATTTCTGGGACCTGTAAGAGATACCTTACAAAAAGTTCTGTAACTTTTTAAACCTCTCTTACAAAAAGTTCTGTAACTTTTTAAACCTGTCTTTCCACAGGACTACAGCTATTTTGCACTCTCTCCCTGTAAAAATTTAACAGAATGCACATTGCTGGGGCACTAGAGAACACTTATGTTGCAAATAATGAAATAAAGTAAGGAAATATAAAAATTACAGTTCTCATGGTAGCATTAGTTTGCAGTGGTTGAACTCACAGTTTTAACTGCTATAATGTTGGATTTAACATAATTAATGTATAATATGGCATATGCTACATTAATTATTTGTGACAAGCTATTATAAAAGTTTATAGCCAGTTTATGCACTATTTTGGATGACTTGGCTGTAAAACGTATAAAGGAGTTTCTGCTGTGTGGCTTAATTCCTGCTGGTTTTAAAAATCTCTGCCAGTATTTCATAAAATACTGCAAGTTTTGCAAGAAATAAAAATAAATCTTTCTCCCAGGAAGACTACAGTTTAACATCTGGATTCATAGTACTATTAAGCTGAAGGCAAGCATTTTAATTTAAGCCAACTGGCACCACAGTGCTACTAATTTTCTTCCCTGGCCACCAAGCTGCAACAACATAGTAACGTAGTTATCTGCAGAGCATTATGGTTTGTAACGTTATGTTGGTGTAGTAGTTGGCGTATGCTCTAGGAGTTTTATTAGGTGCAACATCAGTTCCCAGAATCGAATTATTAATTTACCTCAAGACAATAGCCTCCATCAGTATTCTCTAGATCACTGTTTCTCAAAGTTCTCCCTGCGAGATGGGGAGAACTTTGAATGTTTGCGGAGGCGGGGACAGTGACGGCGATCCCGGGGATCACTGCCACCCCGGGGGGAAATGTCCGAAAATAGGTTTTCATACTTACTGGGGCCTCCGGAGGGGTCCGCAGGTCTCCCTTCACCACCACCCCCCCGGAGGCCTTGGAACAAATATTCCCTTACTTGAGGAGGCCTCCATGATTGACCTCCCACTGCAGGATGCACCCTGTTCCAGCATCAGCAATTGAAAGTTGGATAGGATTGGGCCCTGAGGCAGAGCTGAGGGATGGTCCCACTTTCCCTCCTCCAGCCACATTCACACCACACATCACCATCCTGATCTAATTCAGTCTAGTTGATTTAATCTGAATTAATTACAGCAAGTTAGTTAACTGTTTCATTATGGCCAGCCTCTCCCCCATTCATGGACAGATGTGCTTCCTCATGTGCTTAGTGGGGGGGGGGGTGTTGGGGGTGATTGTTATTTCTGGCTGCATCCCCTCATGCAGCTTTGAATTTTGCTCTGGAAGGTCAATCTTCATGAACAGCTTTTAGGGTGATGCAAATGACTGCAGTGGGAAAAGGGGAGATGCTCAAAAACACCTCATGCACATCACTCATAAAGGTAAAGGTGACCCCTGACAATTAAGTCCAGTCGTATCCGACTCTAGGGTGTGGTGCTCATCCCCATTTCAAAGCCGAAGAGCCAGCGTTGTCCGAAGATGCCTCCGTGGTCATGTGGCCGGCATGACTCTCCTTGCCGCAGTGCGTAGCATGCGGCTGGAACACGGAGCGCTGTTTACCTTCCCGCAAGCGGTACCTATTTATCTACTCACATTAACATGCTTTGGAACTGCTAGGTTGGCAGGAGCTGGCCAAGCAACGAGAGCTCACCCCGTCGCGGATTCGAACTGCCAACCTTTCGATCGACAGCTCATGGTTCAGCGGTTTAACCCACTGCGCCACCCGCTGGCGCACTCATACCTTTTGATTATTTTAGGTTTTTTTTTTAATATGAGGGTCTATATATACTGTCTTTCCCCAGGTAATAAAACCTGGTGCCCTGGCAATTATGGCCAGTGACATTACTTCCTAAATAACTGATTTTATAACATGCAAATACTGTATAAACATATGCCAATGATATGTTCTTGGCTTTTATTTGGAAGCTCAAGGATAGACTAAACAAATGTTGTTTAAAATGAAATTAGGCAAATGAAGTATACATAGCAACTACAAAAAGTCTATATTAAAATGTTATGGTTATATTGCAGGGCAGAGAGTGCTTGCATTTAAATTAAATGTGCTTAGTGTACCATGTGTGCATATGTACCCAAATGTGGAGCAAGGAGCCCTCAGTTCTGCTTTTAGTATTGGGTGATCGCATGCAAGGAAGAAGGTAGGCCACAATCCACACAAGCCTGTTGTGTAGAATATTTGATGACTGTCAAATATTATCAGATACAGATAGTATGTGCAGTCAGTGTTCACTTGACCAGCATTCCAACCCTGTTTGACAGGCTGCACCATGAATCCTCTTTGAGGCTGTCTGTGTTTAGACTTTGTTGAGATGAGATTGTTGAGTCTCTCTAGTGTCACCTTTGTCTCTCAGAAATGGCAATGAGCCCCTTCTTGATAGACAGAAACTTCAAATCTGTTGTGATTCAGTGTCCCTTATCAACAGATAGATTTACTATCCTTGTAGCATTCTGGCCTCTACCTTACAGTTTTTGAAAATATGTCTGTCTTGTGGAATCAGCCAGCTTCCCTCCAGTTTCTGGAGAGTGCCTGTGTTTCTAATTGAAGCTGTTTCTATAAACTGCCTGGAGATCAAGTCATTTGTTACTGCCTATAGTTATTTAGCATTGTTAATGTTTGCAGATGTGGAGCTTCATAAAAGAGACAGGTCTTTTATCAGTAATCAATACTTGCAATATTTGTTCATATAAATCTGCCATCAGTGACTGATCATTTGAAATTAATTCAGGCCAAAGAACTTCATTATAGGACATGCTATATATATAGGACATATAACAAAGAAGTTCAACTTGATTTTTAAGTATCAAGCAGCATAGTCTGGGGCCATTTTTTCATGAGGTTATTGCTCTCGTTTGCATGCATTTACTTACTCTAGCCATAGTAAGGAATGTTCCCATCACCACATAATAAAAGAGAGCTTTGCAGCCCAAAGATAGTTGTGTACAGGACGGGAGGGACTCTCCCCATTGCTAGAGACATGAAGTGTGCACTTTGCCTCTGGCTAGCAGGGAGGGGGAAGGCAAACATAGGGCGCAATCCAATCCTACTTACGTCACCATTGTAACCAGCGGCGCAGTGAAAATGGGAGGCCCCAGAACAGAAAGGGGATTCAAATCCCCTTTGAATTCCCCTTTTGGAGAGGATTTGAATCCCCTTTCGATTCTGGGGCCTCCCGTTTTCACTGCACCGCTGGTTACAACGGTGGCGTAAGTAGGATTGGATTGCACCCATAGAGAGTAGGTTTCATGAGAATAGGTAGAGGAGGAGGGACCTATAAATAATGAACCTTCTGGTCCTGCTGCAGGCACTACTATACTATATCATAGATGCTGGTGCAGGCAGTTGCAAGACAGAGATGAATTGCAGTGATGTCATAGGCATGCTCTCTAACAGATGACTATGATGCTAGCACAACCACCATCTCCACAGCAAAACAGACATGAGAATTATTGTTTGGTGGTAAATAAATTTATATTAGTGATTTGAGTGCACAGTGATTTCCCTATGTCAGAAGCATTTCCTGGAGCAATGTTGTCTAGATGGATTAGTGATGGGTTTGCAGTCCTCCTGGTAAAGCACAGAGTCTGTAAAGCCCTGGTTCAATATAAGTAATAAGCCATAATGACAGAGAAACAAAGCTTAAAATTGCAGCTTTTTAAAAATCCAGAATGCTGCAGCTGTTTATTTATATGGCAAACAGGTCCAAGCCCAGCATGTTAGGAACACAGTAATTATGGCTGTGTGAGTTTCTTCATTTTGCAGAATCTTCATAAACTGCATGCTCAAATCAGGAAATCATCTAATTGCCTCTCCAGATGATCAGGTTAGTTTTATGATCCAACAAATGAGCAGGGCAGCATGTGATCCAGATATCTTCTCTTAAGGAAGTGCTTCTCTTTCAGAAATAGCATATTTCCTCAGCTCACAGACAACACTATACTGCTGTTGGGAAAATGATTCCCAGTTAATCAAAGTCATTATAGTTTTTTTTTTGGAGTGGAATATGGTTGCTTGCATGTGTGATATGGGCACCCACTGGATAGGGCTCATAATGACAAGCACAACACAAAGACAGCACAACAAGCAACTGATGGGAAACACAGCTCTTTTCCACACACATCATTCAGGAAAATAATAATAATAATATAATATACAGTATTTATATACCGCCTTTCTTGGTCATTGGATTTCTCCTCCGACTTTAATCCAAGGCGGTGTACATGGACAGGCTGTCCTAACCCCCCTTGGGTTTTTTTACAATATATAAATGTCCAATCTTTCATGAACGGCTACTTTCCAGGTGGTATCCTTTTTACAGTCTGACAATTCTGCTGGCTGGCGCCTCCCACACTCGACCGACGCAGCTGGGAGCTCTTATCTCTCCTCCTGGAGGCTTTCACAGCTTTTTGTCGGCGGCGTGTCTCGAACTTATCAAGTTCACCGGTCTTCAGGCTTACAAGACAGCAGGTCTCCAAACTGAGCCAGACTCTTCTGCCCTCACAGTGTCAGGGCGCAATCCACCGGAACAATCCGGCGACGGAGTGAGCATTCCGTCGCCGGAAGACGTCGCAAATGTACCGAAAAGCAGGTTCACAATGATTCTGGAGTAAGGGAGGCTGGTGCAAGGCTGCCATGTTCTGCACTGTTATGCGTTGAAGAATTGCAATAACCAGCATGAAAGAAGAGGAGTTTATTAGACACGTGTCTAGACAGCTCCCTGGGGACAAACGTCCATATCTCAGAGAACTGTACCAGTTTGCTGCTTAGGCTCCCTCTTATAGTTCAAAAATGTGCAGCTACAGACAGAAGGCGGGTCAAAGAATCACATTAACTTCTTATTGGTTACAGGAAGACATGTAATAGACAAGTTACATATCTTATTAGTCATTCTCTGACAGCTGAGGTTTTGACGTACAGAATTCTTGGAATTTCATTTACATATTCTTATGATGCTTGTTGTTCTGTTTGCTACTGTCCAGTTAAACCTTATCGGCAACAGAAGAAGGGCTAACCCAAGGTTCCACCCTACTCTTACTGGCTTCTCCCTTTGCTCTCCAGCTCCACCCTGCCAGCCTGTGATCTATGGCAGGTATCTGGCTTAGGGCCCCTTTCGTACGTCATACTATTCTACTGCAGAAACAGTAATGTGGCAGAAATGCAGTTAATGTGATACTCTTGCTTTCTGACTATATATCAGCATAAGCTATAATTGAGTATAGAACAAACATAAACAGATGTATATTTCTCTCTTTGCAGAGACTTGGAAAGATATTATGTTGTTTTGTATTTCTGAACTCAGAAATACATTTTGATGCTTACTACAAGGAAAGCACTCTGCTTATGCTCAGGAAACCTTACAGCACCAAGTGCAGATTCTGGACAGTCTTCAAAGCAGCCCTACATACTGTGAATTGCAGTAGTTGAGTCTTGATGTCATCATGGCATGACGCACTGTGGTCACGTCTGACTGACTCAAGTATGGATGCAGCAGACACACCAACCTCAGCAGGGCAAAGGCCTCCTTGACTGCCGCTGCCACCTTATCCAGGTGCTGACAATCCAGAAAGACCCCCAAGCTGCAAATCTGCTCTTGCAGAAGGAGTACAACCCCACTCAGGGCAGGTTGGCAGTCCAGGACCTGAGTTGTAGTTCTCCAAACCAAGAGGACCTTCATTTTTGTCTGGATTTAATTTCAGCTTGTTGACCATCATCTAGTCCCCGGCCGCCTCCAACCAGCACTCTAGAATTTCAGCACCCTCCCAGGGATTAGATAGTATTATTTATTTTTTATTTATTTTTCACATTTTTTATACTGCCCTTCCTCCAAGGAGCTCAGAGTGGTGTACATATTTCCTCCCCTCCTTTTTGTCCTCACAACAACCCTGTGAGGTAGGTGGGGCTGAGAGATAGTGACTGGCCCAAGGTCACCCAGGAAGCTTCGTGGCTGAGCGGGGATTTGAACCTGGATCTTCCAGGTCTAAGTCCGACTCTCAAACCACTACACCATCCTGGCTCCAAGAGGTAACAAGAGATAGAAGTAGGTGTCATCTGCATATTGGTGACACCCAACCCCAAAACTCTGAATGATCTCCCCCAACAGTTTCATGTAGAGATGTTAAACAGAATGGTATCCTTTGCCAAAGGCCAGGGTGCCAAACGGGCAACCCACCCCCCTAGCAATACCTTCTGGGATCTGTTGGCCAGAAGGGACCAAAACCACCAAAAACTGGTGCACCCAGGTCCCAACCCAGCAGGACACCATGGTCAATGGTGCCAAAAGCTACTGAGAGGTCCAGTACTGCTCTCAGTACTGCTCTCAGTACTCAGTAAGAGAGATGTACTGCTCTTGGCTCAGATCATTCACTAGGGTGGCCAAGGCTATTTCCATCCTGAAGCCTGGTCTGATGCCAGATTAAAAGGGGTCAAGATAATCCACTTCACCCCTCCCTCAGAGATGAATTCATCACCCTCCCTGCCACCTGGCCAGCCGGACAGATCTAATAAGCCAAGCCGGGCAAAGGTCAGGTGGGGAAGCAGAAGGCCTGACACTCCAAAGGATCCTGTCCACATCCTCAGGTTGTACAAGCTGAAAAGAACCTAGAATAACAAGACAAACAGATGCTGCCGGGATATTGACAGACATTGTCAGTGGGAGTCCAAGTCATGATGGATGTAAGCGATTTAACATGCAAAGTGACTAACAAACTGGTCACAGTGAGCAGCCGAACTGCCGTCCTCCCTCCCCTGGGGGACCAGATGGAGCAAGCCTCGAACAACTTGGAATAACTCTCTGCAGATGTAATGGTGGTAGAGAAAAAAGTGTTTTTCACTGCCATAGGCTCTAATATGAGCTCTAACCTATGTTTGGTTATAGACTCATCATGAGTTTTCCACCACCATCACTCAAGACATCTGCCTCACCATTTCATTGCATCCAGCTCCCTGGAGAACCCGGGAGCCATCTTAGCCTACAATGAGGCAGAGGTGGCTCTGGAGCAATCTGATCCATTGCCCTGGCCTTTTCCTTATTCCAGTGGTCAACTAGGGCTTTGAATGACTTGTCAGCCCTGGCAACTGGAAATTTCCCCTGAGCCCTCATAGAACCTTCCAGATCCATCAATCTCTGGGGGCAAACCATACAATTCAGTTCCCCACCTCTGCGAAGGTATGGGGCCGCAACTAGCCTAAACACTACCAAAAAGTGATCTGTCAATCTTGATTGTAATCTTAATCTCCCCCACATCCAGATAACCATCCATCTGCCCAGCAGTAAACACCTGGCCCAGCAAGTGTCCCGTGACATGCATTGGAGCTGAAATAACCTGAGACAGGCACATGGTTGCCACAGTAGCCATGCAGTCCTAAGCTGCTCCTATTCAGGGAACCCCACCATGGATGTGTCCCAGAACCAATAGCGGGAAGCATTCCAAGGCCATGTCAGAAATTGCACCAGCCAGCTCAAGCAGGGCTGTTGGGCAGCAAGATAGGCAGGGCACTTGTCTTGCCCACTCAGTGTTACACAGAGACACTCAAACTCAGTGGACTGCTGGACAGGACTCCTGGTAAGGGGAATCGTATCATGAAACCATCATGACCTCACCTCCCTACTCTTGCAGCCATGGCTGCTGCAACTCCTAGAAACTTGGCAGATAAAGCTGGAAGAGAACCATCACTCCCACTTCGTCCAACCAGGTCTCCATATTACATGCTAGGTCAGTGTTTTCCTTCAAGACTAAATCCGAGATCACTCTTGCACACTCCTTGTTCTCCACACTGGATTAGGGTTTACTGTAAGGTAAAAATGAAGGCT
This sequence comes from Plestiodon gilberti rubricaudatus, assembly GCA_026170595.1. Taxonomy (NCBI): domain Eukaryota; kingdom Metazoa; phylum Chordata; class Lepidosauria; order Squamata; family Scincidae; genus Plestiodon; species Plestiodon gilberti. The sequence goes on from JANXHW010000005.1 coordinate 118,784,266, forward strand.
TGTCAAGGGATACCTTTACCTTTACCTTGTTGAGCCAGCGGGTGGCGCAGTGGGTTAAACCACTGAACCATGAGCTGTCGATCGAAAGGTCAGCAGTTCGAATCCGTGCGACGGCTTCTGCCAACCTAGCAGTTCAAAAGCAAGAAATTGCAAGTAGATTAATAGGTACCGCGTCAGCGGGATGGTAACAGCGTTCCATGCGCCTCGGTGTTGAGTCACGCCAGCCACATGACCACGGAAACGTCTTCGGACAGCGCTGGCTCTTCGGCTTTGAAACGGAGATGAGCACCGCTCCCTAGAGTCGGACACGACTGGACTTAATTGTCAAGGGATACCTTTACCTTTTTTTAAAAAATGAAGGCTTGTTTTCCTAGAAGTGTGGCAAGTAAACGACAAGCAAGCATTGCTCTGTTGCATAACCCCCAGGTATCCCAGAACACATCCTAATTAGCAAAAAATATTGAATTGGACTATATTAAAACAATATTGAATTTTCTCCTTGGGTATGATTTTAGAATGACCCCCCCCCCCCAAAGAAATATACAGTACATGGAAAATGTTCCAGCTCAAAAAATGAATGGTGCCAATAAAAAATATAGTATTTCACACATGGATCTTTCCTGGAAAAGCTATATGAATTTTCAGCTCCAGCACAATATCTTCTATCTGTATTCCTCCATGCAATTCCAAAAGCAGGGGTCAAAAAAAGCACACCACTGGTAGGAGATAGTAATTTCAAATAGATTTTCGAAAACTAGACAATTCCCCACAGTGGAAGGAAAGAGCATTTTGTTTATAGCCATCCATGGAAGGGCATGCATACAATGTTTCTACAAAACAAACAATTGCTCCTGGCTTGAGGAAAGCTGCTTCCACGTAGCAGATATTCCCAATTTGACAGAAGTGAGTTCTGTTTGGATTGTGTGTGTGTGTGTGTGTGTGTGTGTGTGTGTGTGTGTGTGTGTTGACCTGGCTTAACATGCTTGATTCTTGCCTCTGGACAATATTTTGGATACCTGCCAAAAGTACTGCCGAGGAAGAAAATGTTACATTGGACAGTCTTAGCTATTCATCCTCATAGATTATGCTCCTTATCCACACTGTTTGATTGACATCTAGTCCTGGACAAACAATATGAAATCAACAATCATCCATAGATAGTCGGCTCATTTTCTTTCAATACGTATTAATCTCCTCTCACATTGATTTCCTGGCTTTGCTTTCTTTTCCCTTGTATATTGACTCACAGCATTGCAATTAGTCTGCCTGCATAAAATGACTTTGCTGTGTTTGGCTAGTAATCCTTTTGAAAATCAGGGCACAATCTGTGCAAAAAACTGTTAAGTTTGCTTTTTGCTGGGACAACCCAGCTCCTCCACCCTCTTTGTGGGAGCTGCCTCCCACTTTATTTTGTCTTTTGAAAATATAAGCCAGAACAACACCTTTCCTGAGGTGACAGAAACTGCAGTCTCTCAGGGGCAGCCAGTGCCCAAGCAAATGGAATAAATTTCTTGTGTGCTGTGAAGGAATAATTACAGCTGGTTTATATCTACACAGCTACAAGGCAATCTAACTTCCTAATAAAATTACCAATATACCACAATAGGGGCCATAGGCTAGTTCACAGATGAAACAAACAAACACCCCAACTAATAGAGTTTTCAGGATAAGTGACAGAGGAACTCTAAATTAGGAGTGTTGGTGAGTTGTTTTCTCAGCTAGTGGCTGCTTGGTATAACTTTCGGTAGGTCTTGTAATTTTAAAATCGTGTTTTTCAAGTGCATGGTCTATTCCCTGCTGTGCAAAGTGTTTGCTAACACCATTGAGGTCATCTTGTATGACCTCTAGAATATCCTTCTCTCTTTGAGTCTTCTGAAGTCAGGGTGCAAACTTCACATGACCTCTTTGTTGACTGCAGAGTCTCACTATAGCCAGGAAAGTCAGCACTAGAACTGTGTATCCCTGCAAGAATGTGACACTATAAATAATCATGCATGCTACTCTATCAGGTGCGTCGCTATTGCGAAGTGCGCGGGGCGGACCGCCGGAGGGTGACGCGTGCGGGCGGACCGCCGGAGGGTGACACGCGCACCCACGCGCGCGTCACCCTCCGGAGGCTCCGCTCTGAGGCCTTCTCCCGGCCTCGGAGCGACCTCCCTGGCCGACGCGCCAGGGCCTTCTGATGAAGGCCCACTGCGTCACAACATAATTTACAATGTTTTTCGCGCATGTGCAGACCGTTCCTGAAGGAAAAGGAAGGCCCTTTTCACTCAGGAATGGTCTGCGTATGCGCAAAAATGTTATAAATTACGTTGTGACGCAGTGGGCCTCGTCAGAAGGCCCAGGACAGCTGGCCGGGGAAGATGTCCCTGGAGCCGGCTGCAACGAGTGACCGGGGTGGACAGGGCCGGGGGGGGCACCCGGGGCAGCGTCCCGTCGGGTTGCCCCCCCCCCAAAAAATCATGCCACGGCCTCACAGCCGCACCAATTGCCTCTGTACTCTATACACACACTTTCACAAAAAACTAGAAATACCAGGTACACAAATGAAACACATCATATATGCATACTTTGTACAGTTACAGTTAGCGATGAAAGACTTCCTACTCTCCTATGAAAATGCTTTGTTATTAATGGTGCAAGCCTATGCATGTCTACTCAGAAGCAAGTCTAATTTATTTCAATGGAATGTACTCCCAGGTAACTGTGTACAGTTTATGATTGCAGTCTAAGGCTGCAATCCTAAGCATACTTACCAGGGAGTAAGCCCCTCTGAACTTGATGGGACTTTCTTCTGAGTAACATGCATAGACTTGTGCTAGCCTCTAATGAAAGAGGTATGACTCCTACTTCTGAGGTGAAGTGGATACCTACCAGGGATAGGATCTTTTTGGTGATGGCTGGCACCACACGATGAGCTTCAGGTCAAAATGATTTTGTTTCCTTGGGGTTTTAATGGTTTTTAAATTGACTTTTCATTGGCTGAGGAGTTTGCTGTTGGAAACTGCTGCTTTTCTATTAGTTTAACTCTTTTTGTTGCTGTTTTAAACGTTTGTCCTAAGCTACCTTTTAAAATATCTTATAGAACGGCGGAGTAAAATGTTTTAAATACAATACAACTAATTTATAGTTTCCAAATGTTCTAGGTCAGGGGTTCTCACCCTTTGGAGGCCTGGGTACCCCCTATCACGGTCCAATTTTCTGAAGTACCCCCTGCTAATTAACTGCTAATTAATTGGATTAATCAATTAATTAATTAGGTAATTATTCATTAAGTAAAAAAGTACTAAAACAATTTTAAATGTGAAAAATGTCTTATTTAACTCTGTGTGTGTGTGTGTGTGTGTGTGAGAGAGAGAGAGAGAGAGAGAGAGAGAGAGAGAGATGCAAGGATCTCTTTTTTTCTCCAAGTCCCAAATTTTCTTCCCAAAATTAGCTCCTCCCTCCCCCACCCCACCAAAGTACATTTTCCAAAATACAAAAATAAGCCCAAAACCAAAACCAGAGAGACAGAAGGGCTCTGAAAATATTTACAATTTAAAATCCATGTTAATTAACACTTAATTAGCTGCTGATGGGGCAGATAAGGGGCAGGGCTTGACGTACCCCCAGCAAGAGGTCCACGTACCCCTAGGGGTACCCGTACCACAGGTTGAGAACCCCTGCTCTAGGTGCTGAACATGGGTTAAAAAATGATACAGGCCTAGAATTACATTTGTGGCCTTTGCTGCTATGCTGTGTTGCTGGCTCATGTTTAGCTTTGTCATATGCTAAAACACCCAGGTCTTTTTCACATGTACTACTGCTCAGGCAAGTATCTCCCATCTTTTATGTGTGCTTTTGGTTTTTCCTACTAAATGCAGAACATTACATTTATTCCTGTTGAAGTTTATTTTGTTTGCATTTTCCCAGTTTTCCATCCCGTCAAGATCATCCTGGATCCTGTTCTTCTGATCCTCTGGGGTACTAGCTACTCCTCCCACTTTGGTGTGTTTGGAAAATTTGATGAGCATTCCCTCTACTCCTTCATTCAAATCATTTATAAAGATATTGAACAATGCAGCCCTGAGTCACTCCTTGTCACTTCCTTTCATATTGATGAGGAGCCAAACTACTGACAAGCATTCTCTGAATACGGTCCATCAGCCAGCCACGGATCCACCCAACAGTAACCTCATCTAGCCCACGTTCCACCAGCTTGTCCACCAGGATGTTGTGTTTCGACCTTACCGAAATTCAGATATATACACCAATGTGCTTGTAATCATCTTTGTCAATTTCCCCCCTCCTTCCACTTCCTATATCTGTCCCTCTTATGTGCCAACTCCTAGTCTGGTTTCATTAGGTACCTACCCCTCTTCTTCTTGACTGGGGCAGTTTGAAATTTTGAAATTGCGCCTTCAGTAACTCCCTCTTAAGAAATTCTCATCCATCCTGAGCCCCTTTTTTCCTTTAGGGTTTTTACCCATGGAATTTTGCCCAGTATTTCCCTCATCTTTCTGAAGTCTGCTTCCTAAAGTTCAGGGTGCACATCCTATTCCACTCAGATTTCCTCCATCTCCTTATCATGAATCCCAGGAGGATGTGGTCACTTCATGCCGTCACCTCATCAACCAGTTTCTCCCCACTGGCAAGGATGAGGTTTAAGATAGCCTTCCCTGGGTTCCCCTTTCTATTTTCTGAAACATAAAATGGTTAGTGAGGCATGCCAAGAATTAATTAGACCGCTCACTGTTGGCAGAGTACGTTTCCCAACAGATGTCCAGGTAATGGAAGTCTCCCATTACGATCACATCTCTGAAAATGTGGCCATTTGCTCCAGGAAGGCATCATCTAGGTCTTCCTTCTGATCATGTGGGCTGTAACAGACTCCTCCCACATGGCTTCCTTCCCAATTTATTTTTATCTGAACTCTCACCCAGCCTTTCCTTCTCACCTTCGTGGATTTCTTGCAGTTGTAGATTTCTTTAACATCTAGCGCTACTCCTTCTCCCTTCCTGTTCTGTCTGTTCTTCTTGAATAAGTTATACCTTTCAATTACCACATTCCACTCATGCACCTCATCCCACCAGATTTCAGTAATGCCTACTAGATCATACTCGCCTTCCCACCGCAACAGCTCATCTTGTTGTTCCCCTTGTTTTTTTTTTGTGTGTGTGTGTGTTTTTTTGCAAAGCGTTGGTGCAAAGACACTGAAGCCATGGGCAAGATTCCCATTCCCCCTTTTTCATTTTGTCCTTTGCATTGGGAAATGTCACAGTCCCAGGAGCCCAGTGTTTGTGTGGAGCTGCAGCCCCTGCATGGGAATGTCATAAATCTTATAGAGAGCCAGGATGGTGTAGTGGTTCTGGTGTTGGACGTAGACCTGGGAGATCCAGGTTTAACTCCCTGCTCAGCCATGAAGCTTCCTGGGTGACCTTGAGCCAGTCACTATCTCTCAGCCTCACCTACCTCACAGGGTTGTTGTGAGGACAAACAGGAGGGAAGGGTGGTACACCATCCTGAGCTCCTTGGAGGAAGGGTGGTAGAGAAATGTGAAAAATAAACAAACAAATCTTGTGGGATTTCAATGTCACCAGACATGACTACGGCTCAGACGCAGGATGCATGTGTGCAAAAGATGCTAGTCTGAAGTGACGAGAACTTCTGGCATTGGGTTAACATCTGGTCCGCGTCTAAGTGCAATGCCCCCTTTTCCGTCTGTTTACGTGATGGGCACATGGCTGGCTCATTCCCCTTCCACCTTGCAGCCTGGCCAAGGCTCCCAGCTACCACCTGACTATGTAGGCCCTCTCTTTACCATGAACCTCCCTGGCGCTTGCTGAGGAAAAGAACAAATATCCCAAGAACAAGACCACATATGTGTATTGTGTTTCATTTCTTTTTATTATTGTGAATAGGTTTTATTGCAGTGGATCTATGGGAGAGCAGCATCTGAACGGGGAAAAAAGAAAGGGTGGGGTGGCCAACACTCTTCCCAGCAGGGCGGCCATGCCATGGCAAGCTATCCAGCATACACCCATGTCACAGTTGCCAGTGTTGTCTGGCAGCACCCGTCAGTTTGCTGTGTGCCATGGAGTTTGCAAAGCCACAGGAGTGCAGGTGGGAGAAGTAGGTCAGTTGCTGGACTGGGGGTGGCAGGGCTCCACTGCTCACTTCGGTGAGGCTGTACGCTTCCCGATGTCCTTGCCTGTGGTATAGCAGCCTGCAGAGGGCAAAGGGGGAGAGACAGAGCAGAGGCAGCAAGGCACAGACAACAGCAATGGCACCTGTCTCTCTCAGCTTGGGGGTCTTTGCCTGTGGGGGAGCGCCTGCAGGGAGCAAGGGAGACACAATGCAGAGGCAGAAAATCATTGTCAACAGCAATCCCACCTGTCTCTCCTGGCTTGGGAGCACAATCCTGTGCTTGTCTACCTTGAGGTAGGTCCCACTGGATTCAATGGGGCTACTCTCAGGTCAGTGTGCATGGGTTTGCAGCCTTGAAAGGTGTAGGACAGCACTGATGAGGGATGGGAGACACCTGTGTCCAGGCAGGGACTGCCTGCTTGGTGTCTGTGAGGGAGGACGGTGCCTCAGGGGTGTGTCTGCAGTGCTGCTTTGGGGGGGTCTTGTGGGCATGACTGTCAGAGTCCTTACCTGTCCTTCCTGGGGGGCTGCAGCAGCCCTGTGCAGCCAGAGATTGCGGTGAGTGTGTGGTGAATCCCCCTGGATTACCTGTGTGGAGCTGCTGGGGAGGACAGCCTGCAAAGAGAAAACTGAGTGTTAGCAATCATCTGTCTCTGTGAGCATATGCCTTGTGTCTTGTGCAAGTTGGGTGTTTGGTGTAAAGTGTGGGTTTTTGGTATAGAGTGGGGTGTTAGTGCGCCAAGTGCTCCCCTCCACCAGAGTCCCCCTTCGTAAGGGCCAGGTGATATAGCCCCATGCCATGCGCCCTGTGCTCTGAGTGTGTGTGTGTGCCAGAGCTGGGCTCTGGGGTGGTGGGGATGGTGGGGTGGATGTGGACTGATTGGCTGCTGGAGTTACACTGTATCCTATGCTCTGTGGGTGGGGGGGCGGTTCGGTGTTTGGAGGGTGTTGTGCTTTTTTGGTGCTTGTAACTTGTACATGGCCCCTATGAGACTCCTCTAATCTGCTCCTGGTCTGTGGCTGGCATAGCGATTTTCTGCAAAGGGGGTCGTGTCTGCCTTGCGGTTTGGGGATAGGTTTTGGCATTGCTGCACCAGTGACACCCCTCCTGCGTCATGCCCATGACACACACATGGGACTCCCCCTGTGCTGGTGGAGTTATGCCGCCAGGCGGCCCGTGTCTTGTTTGTGTTGGTGTGGCGTTTCATGCTGGTGTCAGGTTTGTGTCCATCAGTGGAAGCTGTCTTCCGCCTGTGCAGCTCTCATTGCACTGGTGTATTCCATTTTCCCATGGATAGGGTTGTGCCATTAGTCAGCTAGTACAACCCACCATTATTACCTCTGTAGCCTGCACATCTACAAGAAAGCCTTAACCTCGAGTGTGTATTAGTTGCAGCAGTGTGGCCGGCACCTGGCTCAGTGGACCAGGCTGGAAACACTTGCGCACTGCTGAGGTTTGCTGACACCTTCTATTGGTCAAGTCCGTCCATCTGACCATGGTGAAGGGGAGATCCAGGGGACTGAGCTAAGCTTCCTGCCATTAGAGTAGTCCATGGTAAAGGTAAGATCTTGATCCCTCTGAAACCCATAGAAGGGGAGGACTAGACAGCATGTGTTTTGTTTCAGCACTTGCAGAGTTACCTGTATGTTGTTGTCGTACCCCTCCAGATGTTGGAGGTGGATAAAGGAACTGCACTTTAGTATGAGTAACTGGGGGAAACGATTTAGGAAGTTTGTGTTAGCATTTTTATTTCATTTGCCTCTAAATTAAGACCTGATTTTGTCTAATTTGGTCCACGGTACCTGGTGGTTGTTTTTTTTTTGCCAGTTTAAACTTTGCCTATTTTTTCTTTTAAAAAAATTAACTGTGTATTTTTTAACTCATTTTCCTATTTAAATCAGAGCAAAGAGCATTTGCTCCTCACAGATTGGTCACGACAAATGCTACAAAATTGTATATATAGGTGCAGAGGATTTGGGAATGATCAGGTTGGTTGGCTACCCAGTCACTTCTGTAGCAACTGGTTTCCAAGCTGAGGGAACTCCTAGTAATTGGGCTTTCTCCAGATGGAAGGATGTAGGAGGGTTCCTCTTTTTGGTTTTCCCTTTCTGGTGGCAGTCTGTGTCAAGGTACCATGTCACCCCTTGCTCACCCTGCTAACAGGGCAACGAGGCACCTTTCAACGTGGTGTCCTCTTATATTTATCAGGGGGAGAGCAACTGTCCCTCTTCACCCCAGCGTGGCGTCTTTTCCAGTGCCTGTTGCAGGTGTCTCTTCTGTAGTTTTTCATTTATTGATTTATTTTACTATGTAAACTGCTTTGTTGAAAAGTGGTATATAATTATTATTATTATTAATAATAATAATAATAATAATAATAATGTTTCATGCAGTTGCCCCAGAAGGTTCCCAGAGATTCATGGGAGGGTCAGGTGTTGGCCCTGCAGGAGCATGGTGGTTCACAGCAGCGCCACTGGATTGTCACAGCTTCCAGATGATACAAAATTTCTGTCTTTTGATCCGTGGTCCCTGTTTCAAATGTGCAAGTCATCATTTGGTTAAACGGCCACTCATACATGTGATTTTTGCAAAGTTGCATTTTAGGTCATCCTTGTAGTTTATGCAGACTTTCTGAAGAGAATACTTGCAAAGTGCCATAATTCCGGATAATTTTGTGAGTAAAATGCAGTGAATGGATTCAAATTGTATTTTCAGTTTCACCACTGCTGCATTTTCAAGACTTTCTTCCCTTTTCCATCTTTGTTGGGTTTTTTCATACAACTCCTGTCAAAATCTGCCTTATTCTATAATGTAACATATGAATCAGGGTATTTATGTGCCATGTTCTTTGCACTTTTCACTTTTATTGTGAAGTCAACATTGGGGACATCAGGATTTTCATTATAAGAGACTAGTGAGGACACATCTGTTTCCAGTTTCAGCAATCCTGAAAAGCACACGCATTGCTGGGACTGAAATGATTTGGTTTTAATGAGTTCTGCCTAGTACCCAAAGTAGCACTCTATGCCTGTGTAACCTGACTTAACCATGCCTGTTGTGAGTGTTTGGTAGAATGCCCTTTTCATTTACCTTGGGTTAAATTTGTTTGTGAGGAAGCTTCTTAGTGTTCAGTCACTGCTCTAAGTCTGGTGAAAAACCCAGTTGTTATCAGGCCTCCTTATCCATGTTATATAGAAGTACTTTTCCTATTTTGTAAGCGTTCTGAAATCTAATTATGACATGCATTATATAAATTAATAAATGGATGTAAATTTATGATTTATAATTGAATTTGTGAAGTGATGAGGATTTCTTTCCAACCACTTAATGAAAATGCAATCTTGAGTTTGTTTAATGTGAATAATCATGCAAGCTTTGCGATTAGTAGGTTTGAGTTGGATTCATAGCTAATTTCTAGGTAATCTGGCCTCATTAACTGAATAGTTATATAAGTGAATTCAATTTACTTTCAGAGATGCATTATTCTTTGGTGTTTTGCTAGAGTCTTTCGGGCATAATTTAGTGTGTGGTGCTGGCGTTTGACCTTGATGGAGATTTCATGTCTAAAACCACAATAGCACCTATAGGTTAAAGCCTGGGACACACCGCCTGCGTCGGGGTGCGTTACATCCTGGTGCATTGTGAGAGTAGCTAACGTGCCGCAATGCAACGCACCCTGTTTACACCAAAGAAAGCCTCATGGAGAAGGGCAAGACATCCTGCCCCACCCCCTGCTCTCTTTTAGCCAATCAGAATTGAGTCTTTTCAATCCCCACTGCTTCCTACTCTCCTTTTTCCCTTCCTCCACCACTTTGTGAGTGGGTGGACAGGCAGTCCTCCACCTCCTGCAAGCTGCATCCTCCCACAGTCCCCTACAACAACAGGAGGCTGAGCGAAGAAGTCCCAATGAAGCAGTGCAAAGTAAGCTGGGAGTGGGAGGAAGTGGTATACAGTATAATGATCCTATGAAGTCACTGTGGCCCACATTGCAGGGATGGGGGGGGGGGAGCCAGGCACACAGCCCATTACTTTGTTTGCCTAGTCCCCTGGATCTTTGCTATAGTCAGATGGATGGACTTGACCAATGGACAGGCATGAGCATTGTTACACCAGAGACAGGTGTTGTCTCTCTTAGCACCAAACAGGTGCTGTCAATCCACATCTTGGGTTCAGCCTTTTTCTGTCAGTGTCCTGGTTACAAAGGTAATGATGACAAAGCTGCATTGACTGCCTAAGACATGCCAACTGCACATTATTCCTCCAGGGGCTTCCCATAATCTGGGTGAAGGGGTTCCATTCACCACAGAAGACCAAGTGAGCTGAATGGGGAGGAGATGGAGTGACTTGCATGGAAAAGGTCCAGAATCAGACCATGTTCCATGACCCAGAGGGCTCTGTAGAACTACCAGTAATATTTGAAGCTCTATAGGACAAGCACAGCATAACAGGAAAAAAAACTGTCACAAAAGGAATTGGGGGAGGAAAACACACACTAATGGTGCAATCCTGTGTATCTTTCTGCCTGCGGACTGCATGCTCCGCAGTTGCAGGGTGCCGTAAATGCACCGTAAAGCATGTTTCTGTCACCCAGGGAGTAAGGGCCGCCGGCGGGCAGACTGACAGCCATTACTCCGCCTGGTCCCGACCCTGCAGCCGCCGGAGCAGGTGAGAGTTGCTTCAGTCGGAGCAGGGGAGGGCTGGGAGGCGAGGGAGGGTGGCGGTTGGTCAAGCCGGCCTGGGAGAGGGCAGGGATGTCAGCTGCGGCATCCCCATCCCATTACTGGGCTTGGTGGCCGTTACACGGCCACTTTGGATTTCTGCCGGCTCAAGAGCCAGCAGACATCCAAGGAGGCCCAGCTCTACACCAGGTGAAGGGGACGAACGTCCCCTTCCCCCAAAGAGACCCCGGGCTGCGCCGGAGTGGCCCGGGAAGGGCATAGCATCCTTTGGCCTATGACTCTATGAGCCGGCCGTGGATCTTTACACAGGATTGCGCTGTTATTTATATTTTTGCTTTAATATGTTTCCCATTTCTTGCTAAAGGAATAAAGCTACTTTCTTTGAATATATCAGGTAAAGTTTTTGTTTTTTGGGGGGGTTGCTAGTGTAACTGGGGGTTTTCTGTGTGTGTTTTTTTTTTTTAAAGTTTCTCAAGTTGAGGTATTCTCAAATAGGTTTGGCTCTTGCAAAAGCAATAGCTATGCTGAACCTTTCTGAACTTTTTAGATTTGCCAAGTAGGTCTAAATGAGCAGGAAGAAAGAACATACCTTGCAATGCCGGGTGGTTGGAGATTGCATTAAGACTATACAAACCTGACATGGACTTTGTATGTGTGAGGTGAATGTCCGGCATTGTTCTCAAATGAAAACCTGAGCTGGAGGAAAGGGCTTTTATTGTGTAGTAGGAAAATGTCGGAACCAGCGGGTGGCGCAGTGGGTTAAACCACTGAACCCTGAGCTGTCGATCGAAAGGTCGGCAGTTTGAATCCGTGCGACGGCTCCTGCCAACCTAGCAGTTCGAAAGCAAGAAATTGCTAGTAGATTAATAGGTATCGCATCAGCGGGATGGTAACAGCATTCCATGCACCTCGGTGTTGAGTCATGCCAGCCACATGACCATGGAAACGTCTTCGGACAGCGCTGGCTCTTGGGGGCAGCATTGCCCCCCCCCCCCCGTTGACTCTGTTTTCTGAGACGGGGCAGATTCCACTCTCCTCACACAGAACTTCCTATCATTCAAATAACAGCCTGTTTAAAATGAATCGGTATAGTCCCAAGACCAAGTTCTCTTTCTTGGTCACTCTAGGATGTGACAGAATGTTGGGAACTGGCTTTTAAATTCATTCATTTATTTGAACTGTTTATACACCATCTCTTAGTTACAGCTGGAAAATGTATACAATATGAAATTAAAACCTTAAAGCAACAATAGACTGAGGCTGCAATCAATCCTATACACACTTATCTGGGAGTAAATCCATTGAACTCAATGGGATGTACTTCTGAGTAGACATGCATAGGATTTTGCTGTAAAACAACAAAAGAATCTAGCAGCAGCAGCAGACCTTATTAAAAGCAGAACAGTGGTGTCTTCAAATTCATTCTAAATGTCAGCAGAGACGGAGCCTGATTAATGGATGGGAGAAGATATTCCAGAAGTGAGGGGCCACAACTAAAAAAGCCCTATTCCTTGTCACCACCTCACTTTAAAATGGGTGCATTCTGAAGAAGATCTTAAAGGTCAAACAGGTTCATGTGGTAGCTGGTGGTCCTCCAGGTACCCTGTTTCTACAACCTGTTTAAGGCTTTAGATATCAGCCTTCTGCTTTGCTTATTAAATGTTTCCCAACTGTGTGTGTGTGTGTGTGTGTGTGTGTGTGTGTGTGTGTGCGCTGTATATATAAATTTCTTTTTTCCTTTCTCCTTCTCCTAGGTTCCAACTATGCGAGTCCCCGACCAGCTCATGCCAACATGAATGCCAATGCAGCTGCAGGGCTTGCACCTGAGCATATCCCTACTCCAGGTGCAGCCCTCTCCTGGCAGGCTGCTATCGATGCTGCCAGGCAGGCCAAATTGATGGGTGCTGCCGGCAATGCAACAATATCCACTGCTAGCTCCACACAGAGGAAACGGCAGCAGTATGGGAAGCAGAAAAAACAGGGTACCACCACAGCTACACGGCCTCCGCGGGCATTGCTGTGTTTAACACTGAAAAATCCCATCCGGAGGGCATGCATCAGTATTGTTGAATGGAAATATCCTTTTTGATTAAGTGATAGGGAAACTAGCAAGTTGTCAGCATGCATCAGATTCGATTAACAAATGCGAATAAACAGGCACAGTAGGCTGCTGGAAAGCACTAGGAGGAATCCTACGTGGGTAGCTTGTGATCTGTCTCAGTCTAGATTCTCTAAATATAAGGCAGCGCTACTTCTGTAAGCATGGACAGTTGCTAGAGGAGGCAGGATGGCAACATTGACCCCATTCGGCTGTCCTTATTCTCCTCACCTTCTGCTTTCTACATGGTTGTAGCAGATAAAGGTTTAAATGTGTGGATCTGCTGCCATCCTGCCTAACTTGATGCTGAGGTTGCATCTCCAGACTGCTGTGTTCCCAAGGAAGCTTGGAGGCACAAGCGGAAAGGTGAAGAAAAGACAAAGTGCTACAATCCTATTAAATGTTGAAACAATTTTGTTTTCAGAATGGCGAAAAGGTTAAAAATGGGCTTGTCTGTAAAGGGTTCATGAATGTCCTCAAGCAGCTACTTTTTCTTTTTTGGGTGCTAGTTTTAATCCTCTTGATTAGTTTTGTTTCTTATCCTCCTCGACACAGACATTTGGGATTTTGGCATGCCATGATGGATGGCTAACTCAGGAGGCCAAACTCATATTGGTTTATTTGCTTGGCATCTCAACAACCATGCATCTTTAGGTAGAGAGCACAAGTGGAGGCCTGATAAATGTATGAGATCAGTGTTGGCTGAACAGATTGATGTGTTGTAAAACAGGAGGCTGCCCTGATGAGATCTGGAAATGACTGCAGTTAAGTCAATCTCTGAAGGATATAACCAGAGTATGCAAAATGACAACTCTTTGAGCTCATGACTACCTGTTCTAACTTGTGAAATAGCATATTATGTGAATGGCCATCATGATGGCAACGACTAGAACTTCACATTCAAAAGTATTGCAAATTGTTATTACCAGATTGTGGATAAAAATAAATAGCATGGCATGGCTATCTCTCATCATGCCCTGATAAGAGAGATCTGACCAGCTATTTTTGGAAACATAGTGCTGAACTGCATGGACCTTTGATCTAATTTAGCAGTGCAGTTCCTAACTACTTAGGATTTACTATAGACACAAGTTATTAAAATTGTGCTTGAGCCTCTACGTTAGCAATGTGGTTGGCATCTCGCGTTACGGGGGCAGATCAAAAGCAAAAGAAGAAATAGGATAAAGCAGGCTTGCTGTATACTGCAATAGACCCTCAAGTGTAGGAGTAGGTAACTCATGACCCATGCTCTCTATCTGTCCTGCCACCCCTTTTTCTTCCGCCATGTGCTGCCACTGTGTGGGGCTTCTCGTACAGAAAGGAAGTTCAGAGGCAAAAGCCTTTGCAAACTGGGAATACCCATACACTTCCTATATTTGCTCCCAAAAGGAACCACAGATAACCCAGAAAGAAATGAGGGTTGCACTCCCATTGAACTTCAACCATGTTCCTTCGCTCTGTGAGAGTGTGGGTATAATGACAATGGGCACCAACATTGTAGTGGGCATGCGCACACACTCGCACCAACTGACACAATCCAATCAAGATGCTCATATAAGCTAGTCTTACGGATTGTGTTCTTCTTTAGGAAACTCTGATTGCAACTGCACACTTTCAGAACTGTAAGTGGAAAGACCTATTCCGAGCAAAATAGACACCTCTGTTTGGAATATTTGCAGTGTGGGAGCACACAAAACGAGACACTACCTATTTTAACAAGGCCGATTGTGCCCTTTAAGCAACCTTATATAGGATGAAGAGGCACTGGGTGTTAAAAATAAACCTTTACATAACTTTAAAAAAAACCCGTGCTTCTCTGAATGCTCCTCAAATTTCTTTTCAGAAGGTGTGAAAAGAGAGTTTGTGTGGTAAGAACTGGAAGATTTTTTTTTTAATGATGGTTATAATAGACAGCTTGTAACTGTATTGCAAATGCAATAAGAGAGAGAACCTACTTGAGACAGGACTGTCTATTAAATAACTGCACAGCCCAAGAGAGGAAAATCAACTTAAAATTCAATCTAAATAAAGAAAAAAATATTTTAAGAAAGCTGTGTTTATTCTGGCACGCGACTGGCCTACTGTGCTTTTGACATATTAGGAAGAAACTTGGCTGGGAGGGTTGAAAAGCACTTTAAAAGGCATATGTTCCTTTTCAGAATGCAAGGGATTAGGAATGTCTTCTTTAAACAGAATTCTTTTAACTCTTTTTTCTCTGCCTATGTAATTGATTTAAAAACAAACTACCTTCCTTAACTCCATTCCTCAGACCATTTGAAATTATTATTTTACTGACTATTTTTGCCAATTGTGTGGCCTTAGCTATCTATATCCCCTTTCCAGAAGATGATTCCAATGCTACCAATTCCAATCTGGTAAGTCCTCACTTCTGTTTACTTTGCCGTTATACTTGATCACAACCTTATTACTTCTTGTAAACCTCATTCAGAACTTAGTACAGAGGCTGTGGGAAGGATGTGAGGAAAAGTCACAAAGTCATGTCAATACCAAAGATGTTTGGATTTTAGCTTGCTGATATTTTAGATTGTTTAGCACCTCTAATGCACAGGATTGATATTAGGAATGCCTTGGGCCTATCTATACTACACATTTATGTCAGTTTTATATTAGCAATCATTTTGTCGTCCTCTAAAGAGTCCTGGGAATTGTAGTTTTAGGAGGGATTGAGAATTCTGTTCTGGCCCTAGTCTCCCCAGAAAGATTTCAGTTTCAAGAGGAAGTGGCCGCTGACTGACATAAATCTGTAGTGTAGGTATATCCTAAGCTACTTGGACTTGTGGTCATGATGGTTTTCTGTGGTGAATAAATGCCTGAGTGTGATATGAAATGGCTTGGTAAGGTTCTTTTTTAATGGCAGGTGGTTAATTGTTTCATTCATCAGCTATTTCTGTGGCATGTGTTTTATGAAGGGATATTGTTTAACTATTATTTAAATATAATAATATTTACATTATTATATTTTTATAATACACCATACAATATACAGTATATTTATAATACACCATACAATATAATACACCACTGCGGGTGGCGCAGTGGGTTAAACCGCTGAACCATGAGCTGTCGATCGAAAGGTCAGCAGTTTGAATCCGCAAAGGGGTGAGCTCTCGTTGCTTGGCCAGCTCCTGCCAACCTAGCAGTTCCAAAGCATGTTAATGTGAGTAGATAAAGAGGTACCGCTTGCGGGAAGGTAAACAGCGCTCCGTGTTCCAGCCGCATGCTACGCGCTGTGGCAAGGAGAGTCATGCCGGCCACATGACCACGGAGGCGTCTTCGGACAACGCTGGCTCTTCGGCTTTGAAATGGGGATGAGCACCACACCCTAGAGTCAGACATGACTGGACTTACTGTATTTCTTCGAGTCTAAGGCGCCATCAATTCTAAGGTGCACCTTAATTTCAGGAACACCAGCAGGGGAAAAAAAAATCGATTGCAAGACAGCTTCAATTGCAAACATCAATTGCAAGACATCCTTCCTTCAAACTCTCCCCAGCTTGCCTGCCGTTTCATTTCGCTGATCAGATTTGATAGAGCTTGGGGGAGCTACCGGGGCTTGGGGGAGCTTCAGGGAGGCCTGCGCGACCCTCTGCAGGCCTCCCCGATGTTCAGTTCGGCGAAAAACTGCCATTTTTGGCCATTTCCGGTTTTTGTGAAAAACGGAAGTGGCTGGAAATCGCCATTTTTCCCCGAACTGAACATCGAGGAGGCCTGCAGAGGGTCGCGCAGGCCTCCCTGAAGCTCCCCCAAGCCCCAGTAAGTAAGAAGATTGCATTATTGGGTGCTTTTTGGAGACCTTCGATTCTAAGACGCACCCCATTTTTTGAAATGCTTAATTGGGAAAAAACATGCGTCTTAGAATCGAAGAAATACGGTAATTGTCAGGGGTCTCCTTTACCTTTATTGTTTAACTACCTGAGTCTTCTTTTTAAGCGATGACCAGCA
This sequence comes from Plestiodon gilberti rubricaudatus, assembly GCA_026170595.1. Taxonomy (NCBI): domain Eukaryota; kingdom Metazoa; phylum Chordata; class Lepidosauria; order Squamata; family Scincidae; genus Plestiodon; species Plestiodon gilberti. The sequence goes on from JANXHW010000005.1 coordinate 118,801,133, forward strand.
CCAGGGCTTGGTTCATGGGTGCCCTGGCATGTGTTCCCAATGCATGCTGACATTTGTGTTTATTTGGAAGATGGTGGGTCATCTTTTTCTCTGGTCTGAGAAGGTTTCTGTTCTCTGTTTCCACTAAATGCAAGTAGCAATGCCAGTATTTCAACCAGTATTTCAGCATAGGCTTGTCTGTGAAAGGGGGAAATGTGTTTACTTTTGGCTTAGCATGAAGTCATAGCAAATTACTTTGCTCGGTGAAAGAAGCACAACTTAGAACTGGACAAGTGGAATGCAATCCATAACATCAGGATAAAATATTTCCTCCGTCCTTTCTCAAGAGTCTGCATGAACTCAAGGCTTCTACTGCTGTGAATAGGAATGAGTGAAACTTGATTGCATTCTTTCCAGTATTCAGAACTTACCAGTGGATATTTGCAAAAGACTGTGGAGGGGATCTATTCTTTAACTTACCTCAAAGAAAGTTACTGGAGTGAGGGGTTAAAGATTTGTAGAGTGACCAAATTGAAAAACAATATTTTTCTTTTCAAAACATAGACAGATGAGCATGTATACCCATTCTCCAGGTGTTGACTACTGTGGTCGGGTACTGTCATGAAGCAGTTTCTAGTGAGCTGAAGGAAAACAGTTTCTAGTTTGAAAATAAATGTTCGGTGACTAGTCTTAAACTGTTGCTGTTTTGCATTGTGGTTTCTTGGAGAGGAAACTTAAAGGATAAATCCTAGGCCTGTTTAATAAAGAAGGATTTTGCCATCAGGTGAAGCACTTGCAGCAAAGATGTTTGTGAATTGGTACCCATGACATGCTGCTAATTTTCTGATGTCTCGTTACAAAACTGTAAGACTGGAGCTGAGCACATAGACTATTGACAACTGGTGTTGGTGCTGCTAATTTATTTCTCTGTTTCTAAAGTCTCCACCCCATGCTAATATGATTGTAGCTGAAAGAAGACTGCCCACAAAGGAAACAAAAGTTTTTTTAATGCTACCAGAGCTTCAGAACTTTGCAACTTACAGAAAGGGAGGGGCAAAAAAGGGGGGAGGGCAGATCAGGCCTGGGAGGAGGGCAGGCTCAGTGGAGGAGGCCTCTGCCAAATCTTATCCCCCTTTCCGGGCTTGAAAGCCTGCCATGGAGCTGCTTGGATTTGCGCTGGTCATTTAGCTGGCACATATCTAAGTAGCCCCAGAGGTTGCTGGGGCTTGACATGGTGTAAGGAGACGAACATCCCCTTTACCTTAAGGAGGCCTCCAGCCCTGGAGAACTCCAGCCCTGGATACAGCAGAGCCTGTCCCAACTCTGGCTTTGAATAGGATCAAAATTTATAGGGAGACAACAAACGAAGGGGAAGAAAAGAATGAGGCAAGGGTAACAGGAACAGCTTCATTGCCTGGGCACCATGTCATCTGATGCTGGCACTTTAGATCTGAAATATTTTTCCAACCTTGACATTAAAAAAAACCTAACTGGGGATTAATTCTTACGAATTGTGTATCTATCATAGCTTTGGAGAGCATTCACCCTGTTGCAAATTAGATTTTTTGTTGTCTGTTGTTGTTGTCGTCGTTGTCTATTTCCCTGCTATGGTAAAGAAAAACTGCAGTTACTTTCTGGTAGCACTCCATCTAGCAAGGTGTCGATTGTTTCATCACTGGAAAAAGTTGGATGAGATGGTGGATTGAGATAGAGAGAAAGCTGCTTCAGAAATGGCACGTCCTGCAGAGATGGCAATCTGATGCACTTAGAAAAGAGAGCCATTTCAGTGGAGAAAATTACCTCCAGCCATTGCTAAATGCGGCAACTGGTGCTTGCTGCAACAACCAAGGGGTAAAATATTACAATTCTAATCCACATCTTTAGACTTATGCGCGTGCAGGGGAATTTTGCCTTTCTCTTCCAAACAGCAGGATCCAGTGTTGCATCGCAAGTAGTTTTTAAGAATTTGTTTGCCACATAGTATGGACGAGTATGGAAAAATTGTGCACAGGTAAACCATAGTGGAAGAAAAAGACGGTTAAGACTCTTAGTGCATAGACGCATATGCACATGGGTAAAAAAAGCACAATCGAGTAAAGGTAGCTACACTGTAATTAGGTTCCATTTAAATCTGTCTTAAGTTAGTTGCACAGCTAAGCCCCATTCCACTGTTTTCTCTTGGTTGTGTTGTATGGAATGTGCTGCCTATATAAGCAGAAAACAAAAAACTTTCCCCCCCATTTCAAATTGCTTAATTTTTGCAGCTCTGGACAGCAGCATATCATCCTTTTTAAAAATAAAGTACCGTAGAAGCAATCATAGGACTTCCTTCTACTCAGGCCTTATTTCATGTGAAAAATAATTTGCAAGCCGATTTCCCTTTCAGGCACCATAAATTGGAACTTCCAAGTCAAACTGGAAGCCATCAGAATTGGTGACACACTCTGGGCCTTATTGGGCACAGGCTCAAGGGCCACTCCCACACAAGGGCCTACCTGGGATTCTCCAGCCTGGTGGGTACTGCCACCTAAGTCACGACAATATAGAACTAGTGTGTAAGAAAACTCAGAGTCTTGAACATGGAGGTAAGAAAATGTGTGATAGCTATAACCTTAACCTTATCCTTTTTTTGCACACTAGTTCTATATTCTGCAATGTTAATGGTAGCCAGTGGGCTTTTTCCCAGCCGGCTTCTATGATAACACAAGGATCTTCTGGGAGAACCCCCAGACGGCTGATGAGGAGGAAAACAAAATATGTCTCAGCTTGCACAGCCACTTCCTTTTCCCACTGTCCCTGCCACTGGGCTTTTTCTCCCATGCAGCTTCTGCATTATCGCAGGAGTCACCAAGGAAAAAACGTCGGTTGGGCAAGGGCAGGGTGACCATTTTTCCTCCTCCCCTCAACTTGCCCACTGTCCCCAATTGCTGGTGTGCCAACCAGCCAGCCTGGTAAGTGGGGAGTAGGGGGGTGGACCTACAGTATGTGGTATGTGTGGGCTTGTGCCAGGAGAGGAGGGCTTGGGGTGGGGGTGAGTCTGGTGCTGTTTCTCGAAGCCATGCAGTGTGTGTAATTCTAGCCCAACTCTGCGATTCGAACAATGCTACTACCCTAACGATGACCCCAGAGTAAAACTCCAGCTTTACAAAAAAAGATGCTTGAAGGCTCTGAGCACACTCATTTTAGTGCTGAGGCATATGGCTTGGTCTACACAGGCATCAGAATGAGGTGGAGCTTTCCGATATGCTAAAATGGCGCGTACGCATACCTCTTTGTTCTGCAAGTGGTAGAGGAGCACATTTATGAATGCTCCCCTACAGAAACAACTCTCTTTCTACTTGCAATCTGAAGTGGTATAGACTCTATACCACTTCAGATTGACTGTCCACCCAGGGTTTTGTCACTTCATTCTGCTGCCTGCATAGTCCAGGTGTGCATCTCCTAATGTAAAGGTCAAGCACAGTTCCCTGCTTCTGAAAGGAAGGCCAAGGCCAGTCTACCTCTGCAGGCTGCAGCTATCTATAAACCTATATGGTTTAAACCCATCTATATAGGGAGTTGTGGAAGGATCCTTTGCAGGATTACCTGGATAAATTCTTCTTTTTTGCATCTTTTGTAATTAAACACACAGTGTGTGTTTTTGAGACGAAGAAGAGGAAGGTGGAGTCAGTCCAACTGCAGGAAGCCAGATCTGCCCAGCTGCTCAGGGGAAGCCTTCACTTGGGTAACAAGCCTGGCTTCACATTCACTTTGCAATGTAATTCTGAAAGGGGAAAAAAGAAGTTGCCATAGCAACTCCTACAATCCTGATTTCCAGAGACATGGAGAACCTTCTTCAAGAAGCACATTACCAAATATTGGATGCATACTGCCTTTAAAAAACAAAAGGAGAAGAATAAATGCTTATATTTCAGTGAAGTGATACTTTCCCCTCAGATTCTACACACACACACACACACACACACACACACACACACACACACACACACACACACACACACACACACACACACACACACACACACACTTTCATAGCCATGACTTCTAAATCACATTTCATACCTGGAGAATATAGAATGAAAATGTGCACATGACTTTAAAACAAATCACAGTTGATAAAATTGGGGAGAGGATGTTATTGTCATATAACTGTAAGAATAAGCTTTTATATAGTGCTTTAAGTTTCATAGTGCTTCAAATACATTATAACAACTATAATGGTAGTGAATGGTAGACTAGTGAATGGTAGAATAGCCATGTAAGGTAGGTCAGTAAAATGTCGTGAACCTGGCCTGCTTGTTCCCTGTGCCTCCTTCCTAGGTATGGATGTCCTGCCCCAGGTGCCTCATACACTCTTCCCAGGAGCTCCTGTTCCTGGTTAAGAACATAAGAAGAGCCCTGCTGGGTCAGGCCAAAAGCCCATCTAGTCCAGCTTCCTGTATCACACAGTGGCCCCACCAGATGCCTCTTCTAGACCAGATGCCTAGAAACCCACTTCTAAAACCAGGAGGTTGCTTATGGCTTGTAACCTGTGATGGTCTTTTCCTCCATGAATCTGTCCAAACCCCTTTTAAAGGCATCTAGGCCGGGTGCCATCACCACATCCTGTGGCAAGGAGTTCCACAGATGAATTACACGCTGGGTAAAGAAATATTTTTTCTTTATTTTCTGTCCGTTCTAACTCTCCCTCCACTCAATTTTAGTGCATGTCCCCTGGTTCTGGTGTTATGCGAGAGGGAGAAGAATTTCTTCCAGGTTCTCATCTGCTGCTCACTTCACTATGCATCTCCTGGCCTGGAAGTAAATCTGTCAGCTTGCTGGCCATTCCCCTCTTCCTTGGCACCCCTTTTCCCGTCCGTGCATCCAGTGTGGCAAATTGTCATGCCCATGAAAATCTGGTGTTTGCAGGGCTTCCACTGCTGGGAAACAAGATTGGCAGCATTCCCACTGCTTCAGCAATAGGAGCCATGGTGTCCCTACCCCTGAAACTGACCAAATCCCCAAGGCAGCTGTCCTCTCTCCCTATACTGCACTCTGTGCCATTTTCAGCTCCCAAGGGGTTGCTTAAACTGCCCTGAGCATTGCATTGCCCACTACTGAATCAATCATAGGTGCTTCCAGAAAAGTATTATCTCTATACAGTATTGTAGATGAGTGGCGGAGGCTGAGCATGTGGCTTGATTAGGTCATGTAGTGAGTTCATGGCAGAGGTGACATTTGAACTGGCAGCCTCTTGGTCCACAACTCAGGTTCTTAATCACTATGTGACACTAGTTCTCAAAAGGCTATTGCACAAGAAGAAACAGTATGTTCCCATAGTGAAAATTAGTTATTTCCAGTCTACTTATTTTCAGTTGTATAAAGCAAAGCAAAATGGTAGCTACTGGTTGGTGCTAAGAATTACGCAGAGTGAACTGAATGTGAGACTTCAGTCACAAATTATTTTTCTACAGTTATAATTACAGAAGTTAAGAAGAGCCCTGCTGGATCAGGCCAAGAGCCCATCTAGTCCAGCTTCCTGTATCTCACGGTGGCCCACCAGATGCCTCAGGGATCACTCAAGACAACAATATACCTGTATCCTGTTGCAACTCACTTGCATTTGTCATTCAGAGACAGGCTACCTCTAACACCATATATCTATATCTTGCAGTCTAGTTTTAATCGGATGAAATGCTTGCTCCAAGGTACAGGTTCCCAGGCTCTCCAGATCCAGCCCTACACTCTTAATTTTCTTTTCTAAGAAATGGAAATCTTTGGATGAAGCTGAGTCAGACACAAGGTATGGAAGCAGGCCCTTTGTGGTGGTCCTATAATAAACAGTTAGCCAATATTTAAAGCCACTAGTTCCAGCCGACACAGCCCTGCTTCCAAACAAAGGGCAGTGTATGGGACACATCCCGGTAGGCCAAAGATTTTGAGAAGAAACATCCCCTGAATCTGTTCAGGGAATAATCCCATGCCCTCATCCAGACTGGCACTCCAGATAACACTGAGGGAACAGCTGTATCAGCTAGTGAGGCGCATTTGTGAATGAGATATCCCAGATTATAGACAGAACGTGCTACCGCCTCAAGCACAATGTTTTTCAATGGAGTCCATTCACAAATGGAGCTGAAAGTAATCAAGTGTTGAGTAGTCATGTGGGAAGCACTAATGTGTGAACGGACCCTGATGTTTGTGTGATATCCCTAATGTCCAATCCAATCCTAACTGGTGTACCAATGCACACGTGCGCAAGTGTGTGCGCGCATGCACACACACCTCTATCTAATTAAAACAACCAAAATGCGCAGTCAAAGCATGCATTTCACATAATGTACAGTTTGGGTCTAAGACTCCCTGAATTTTTCATAAGGCTTTTGTTGAAGAGGACACCCTCGTTCTCTCCTCTAAATGTTTGGCTGCATTTCTTTTGTGTGTGTGAAATAACTGGGATTACTTTGGAGCAACTTATTTATACTTTCTGTGACATTTAGCCATTCACTTCAATAAGGGCAAGGTCAATCCCTTCTTGTTCTGCTCTAACAGAAGTATGAAAGCAGATGTTTCTACAGCTTTTCTATTTTGTCCCCACTGAAGACCTATTATGCACACAAATTGAAGGGGATTTTATGAAATGCAGAGCCATATTGGAATTAATGAACTCTACTGAGGCTTTGTTGAAATTCACAAATGAAGAAAAGTTGCACACATGTATAACCTTGTGCAAAGAACAGCAGTACACATTCTTGTGATATAGCCACAAAAATTGGCGCTAGTTGAGGGGAACTGAAGCCAGCCTGCATGAGAGGGCCATAATTGATATGAAGTCTTTTTCTGCTTGTTTCCCCTGCAATTATGTGTTAAAACAGAGATAATGTGCCTTCACAATTAAAAACAACAACATAGCTGCCTAAGCTAGGAAGAAGCAGAGAAGAAAATGCTTGTATGTCATTTGAATAGGAATTGCAAAATGGCTTGAGCCTCATCAATGTCACACTGTGGTGATAACATAATGAGGTTAGGATTGTGGTTTATAGCACATCTTGATGCTTACAGCATGGTTGATTGTTTATGCCTTTTGAGGCTGGAGGAAAATTGTACTGCCATCCTTTTCTTGCCCTCTATAATAGCAACAACATCCTCTGTTACTTGCAAAACTTGAATTTAAAAATGTGTCTTCTTTATTCACATCATACCTCTTTACAAATGAATGAAAGTTATTTTTCCCCATTCTCTGAAACTGAACTGTGCCTGCTGGGGCAAGGAAGATGGAATTGTGTTTCTGTGAAAGACTGTGCTTACTTGCTTATCCATTTCTGGATGCCTGTGAGATGGAGAGCATAACTGTGTGGCTGGCTGGATTACTTCTGTGACCAGCTGAGGAGATGTCTGGGTTGGTGATGGAGAATAGTTAGGCCTTTGGTTTTAGACTAGTGTTGTGAATGGATATGTTGTTCAGAATTACCATAATATAAAACATTGTTAACATGTTAAGCAGTATTTTGTTCAATTGCCTTATCATCTTCACCTTTCTTTGCAACCTGCCTTGTGTTTGAAACAAATCTAAACATAATTTTGCAGAACTGAGTAGCAGTAATACAGAGAGACTGAATTGGTTTTTTTGGAGTTTAATATTATTATTAATTATTAACAGTATTTATATACCGCTTTTCAACAAAAAGTTCACAAAGCGGTTTACAGACAAAATCAAATGATTAAATGGCTCCCTGTCCCAAAAGGGCTCACAATCTAAAAATATCACCCTAACGATAGCCTTAAGCTCACAATATCACCCTAACGATAGCCTTAAGCAAAATTCTATACATGGTTTTTCACAAGTAAGTTCCACTGTGTTCAGTAGGGCTTACTCCCATGTAAGTGTGTATAGGATTGCAGCCCAAGTCATTCTAGTTACAACAAGTTGTGTCACATGCGTGTGTGAAGCAGCGCATAATTCATCCGTGAGGACTGAGGCATGATAGTGCTTCAATATGTTCCTTTATCTTTGGCCACTTTAGAAGGGAAGGCTTGTCTACAAATGTATTATTGCCAGAATTACCATACAGCAAGTCCTCACTTAAAGTTGTGGATAGGTTCTTCTTGGAAACTGCAACTTTAAGCGACTTATAATGAAACCAATTTTACCATAGGCTAATTGATAAACGTAAAGTTCCTATGGCGTTATCTCATCAACTTTAAAATGAAATGACTTTAAGCTAAATGACTTTAAGTGAGGACTTGCTGTACTGTGACTAGGCTTGAGAAAGACCAGTGAGGGTTGAGAAGCTGTTCCCCAATTCCCAGGCCTTGTCTTATAGTTTTTGGATATGTTCTCACTGATTTAATTTCACATGATCCACTAGTGCTTTTGGCCACAGGTCCTTGCACATCATCTTGTCATGGACTAGCTCTCTCTTCAGGCAGGTACTAAGATGAGAATCGGGCAGCTCAATACCTGTTGGACAAACAGTACATGCATTAAATAAATATTACCTGTACCCTGCAAAAATGAAAGCAACAGATCCATCACATCTTACCTGGAGACAAAATGGCAAGCATCAAATGACAAAAGGTGAACACATGAAATACTACCCCTTTCAAAGGTAGTTTTACACTACCCAGTTCATGTCAGATAAATGGCTACAGCTTATTTGCATATTACCATCATAATGGAACATTCCAACATATGTTTTACAAGCATAGTTCCATAGTTTTTTTTTAATAATGCATTTCTGTTTTTTTTAATATCTAAAAGAACTAGGTACAACTAACCACAAACCTGTTAAACTTTCATTAGGATGAGTAGCAGTTAAAAAAACACACAGCACAACAGGTTGGCTCTTCTGGCAAGCCAGATAAATGCTATCAAATGCAGATGGTCTCTATTTCAATGCCTTCCTCCCTCTTGCACACAAGCCTTGCAGCCACTGAGCTAGTGACAGGCAGAAAACCTTCCATCAGTGCAAATTTTTAACAAGGCAGATCGAAAGGCATAGGGGAATTGCAGAAATGCTGTATTTGGAAAGCACAGACTGTAGGAATCGGGCATCTGGACCTTGCTAATGCCAAATATAGTCCATGTGGCAAAAGGTGTTGACATCACAGCTGGAGGGAACTGAAAGCTACAATCATAAGCATTACGTTCAGCAACCACAAGAGCTGACCCAGATACAGCATTCAAGTTGTAAGCTTGCTGTGTGGGGTCAGGGTGTCATGTCTTCACATCCAAAGTTGGATAGGCTCAGCATGTATATGTACATAAATTAATACCCTTGAAATAGATATCCTCCTAGACAAAAATAAACTGTGTAGAACTTCAGAGCCAAACCAAACAGTAGGGCAACTGTGTATTTGCTGAACGCATGCTTGCCACATTCACCTGCAATGTCGGGGTGGTTTTTTTTAAAAAAAATGTATTGTTATACCAAAAGGAGAATGCAGGGAAGGGGATCATAACCTGTACCTTTCCAACCTTACCTTGTCACACACCTTTGTTTTTAAACAGTTCTTCCCTACTGACATTGATAAGCAGAAGTGGGTTCCAGATCACTGCATATGACTGCTCAGCCAGAAGCTCCGTTATAACCTAGGCCCCAATCCTATTCTTTTCTTCCACTGCCAATGCAGCCATGCTGCCGGAGTGCGTGCTGCATCTTGCAGGGTGGGAGGGTGGTGGTGGTGTCCCAGAGTTGTCCTCTGGGTAAGAGAACATTATATTACCCAGGGGTAAGCCTCTGGCGCTGGGATGGGTCTACTCTACTCAGACCTGCACCATCATTTTCATTGGTGCTGTCCAAGTGGACCTAGGAAGGTAGATTGAGGCCCAGAAGAGGGATAGGATATCGGCGGCATTGCTATCACTGATACTGCTCCCTTCCAGCCCTCCTTCTGTCCTGTTTCCTCCTTGCCACCCTTCTCATTCTACCCTCACCCTCTCACCCCCGTGCTGACTTGCCAGCGGCAGGGAATGCAACAGATCTGCTGGTGGGCTGCCATCGCTGCAGCCCAGCTGCTCCCACTGGCAGGTCACATTTGTGACTGCCGTAAAGCACCTTATGCCGCTGGGACATTAGTTCTGGTCACCACACCTCAAGAAGGATAAGCGGCCAACCAAAGTGGTCTGAGGGCTGGAGCACCTTTCTTATGAAGAAAGACTATGACTTTGGAGGCCTTTCAGCTTGGAAAAAAGTTGATTAAAGGGAGGGGGACAAGACAAAGACTTATAAAATTATGCATGGGGGGGTGGAGAGAGAGAGAGAGAGAGAGTATTCTCACCTCTCTCAGAATATTAGAACCAGGAGTCATCCAATGAAACTGACTGGCAGGAGATTTAGGACACGTGAAAGGTGGTACGACTTTATACACCCCCCCTTCGCCAAAGTTACACTGAGGGATGGTGACTTGCCCAGTGCCACCTGGAGTGAGTGGGGATTTGAATTTGTATCGCCCATAAGGAGTAGTTATAATAAAGCTTCTTTATATAAAATTTGCTTCCTTTTATATTCTATAAAATAATAAGATTATATTCTAAAAACAGAATCCTACACCCACCAGATTCCATGACCCAGGGAAGGAATCCTATCTTGGGACTGAAACAATTGATTTGTAAAATATCAAATACTGTATTTTTTATAAGGGGAGAGAGAGAATGGGTGTGTGTGTGCGGTCATTGATGAAAGAGGTGCCTTTGACAGCTGTGGAAATTCAGCAGCAGATCCTACTGGAATAAATTCACTGTTCACTGACAATTCCTTTTGGACATGTTTACCTTTTGCTTTCACATGAAAACATTGCATTGTAAAGGGATACCACAGCGCTATTGAACTTGCTTGCATAGAAGGAGTGCTCACAGTTTGTATACAGGCTGCCATCGCTAAAAAGCAACCCATGTTTCTTGCTCTGTTCTGTTCATTTTATTACTTCAGCCATTCTTGGAACCAGATGGAGATGACATTGTCGGGCCTCCATGTGGATTTGGAAGAGTATGTATCAAATCAGTTGGTAGCGTTTATTGTGGCTGGTTCCCCTCCCATGTCCAAACCTGAGTTAACATGGTTTTCTGGCTGTGACCATTATTGTGTGCAGGATAAAACAGAGTCTTTGTTGAAGAAATTCTTGTTGTACTGTGAAACCCATTTGTAAAGGATTAATCATTCCAGGAAGGGATACTGAATCATAGGGTGTTTCCAGTCATAGTGTTTTGTTGATTGGTGCTCTGAATCACAGTACCAGAGTCAACCACTATCCACACATTCAGAATCCCAATTACAGCTTTCTCAATATGTGGATCAGTATGTTTGTTAATGTTAATAATAATAATAATAGAATTTGTTGGTCACCTCACTAGAGGATTATTGACTTTCAATAGAATTTTTTAAAACTATAAATATTGTGCAGTGGGGCATGCAGTTGGGCTAGGAATTGTGATGAGGCAAAGTGCTATGGTTTAGGGCTGTTTTACACACAAATGCACATTGTTTTAAAAAGAAAAAAGGTTACAGGGTTAAAAAAGCATGCATTTGTATACACGTCTAGTTTGAGCTTTCTATTTATTTTATGCCCCTTGTACAACAATCTTGTGATGTATGCTAAGCTGACAGACAATGATGCTGGAGGTTACCCAGTGAGCTCTATGGCTGAGCCAAGGATTTTTGAATCTGCATGATGGGTCTCTAGTGTCAAAAGTTATCGTTCTCATCAGTTGCACCACAGTTGTGCAAATGTTCAGCTTCTGCTCAATAATGAGGACACTGCAAAAATCTGTTAGTAACCTAGGACTTCTCTCACCAGGGCTTTCTTCAGAATTTGAGTCAGCTGGAAGACCAAGCAGGTCTGTCCTTTGATCAGGGGAAGAAAGGAAAGCTACCCACCAGTTAGCAGCTGCTCATGGCAAGAGCTGTTGTCTACCCAGTGCTTAAAAAATGAATCGGTAATTATGACCCAAGATAACCCTGTGCATAAGAAAAGCAGCATTCTGGACAAATCAAACAATATTTTGTTTGATTTCACTATAACATGTTTCACTATAACTGCTTATTTACATAATTTATTTTGTGACAGTCATGGGGAAAAACTCATGATCCATTTTCACTCATACTGGCCCCACACACTTAAAGGCATGCATGCTTACAGTGTATGCATGTCTTGGTCCCGTCCCTCCTGGTGGGGTGAATTCAGGCCAATTCTTTAAAATTAGGTTTATCAGTGGTTCAGATGAGCCACCACCTCATGTGATTAAGGACATTGACCCAAATTCACACCAGTGTGAGGGGAAGGACTGGGACATGTGCATGCCATGAGTGTGTACATCTTTAAATGTTTGGGGTCAGATGGGGGAGAAAAGTATAATCACCCAAAGGGTTATGCCCCTTGATCACTTGAAATCCTGCTCAGTGAAAGAGGAACTCTACATAAAAGCCAACGGAAGACTATTATTAATTTCAAGTAAATGAAAAGTGAGAAAGGGCTGAGGGTTTTGCCATCCAACCCCTGGCACCAGCAAGATTCCCTACAGTGAATGAATGAAGGGCAGCCCAATCCTATGCAGGATTGGACTGCCGGCTAGAGCATGTTGCAACAGCAGAACACACTTCCGCTGTTGCAAAATGGCCACCGATGGCACAGGGAGTGCTCCGTCGGTGGCCATTTTGGGAACACTGTTGCAAGAGACGGCAGTGTTTCCTGGCTATAGCCAGTTCCTACTGCACCCACTGGAGCAGGTAAGGCAGTGGTGGGGTGAGGAGGGGGGAGGAATGGGGGCGGGGAGGCTGCGGGTGGGTGGATTTGGTGTCAATGGCATGTGCCAGATCCTGTCCCCTCATTTCGCAGCTTCCTCACCTCTTTCTTCTCCTTGGACTTGAATCAACTACAGAGCTGGTGCAGGTCCGAGGAGACCCATTGTAGAGCAGGAGGCTTATGAAGGGGTAAGGGGAAATGATTCCTCTTTCCCCTCCGAAGCCTCTCGATCCATCTCCCCCCCCCCCGGATATGGCACACCCATTTTTGGCATGGTTGCATCGGCAGCAGGGAGAGGATAGGATTGGGTCCTAAATCACGTTTTTAGGGGCTATCATAAAATAGATGGCAGTGCTGCACAGGGTTGAAAATATATGTTTAAAATTGTTCAATGTGAGACATCCCGAATAACAAACTCTAGGATTTTCCAGCTCTAAGTTGTCTTATGAATGCTCTACAACAGAGGTTCTCAACCTGTGGTACGGGTACCCCTAGGGGTATGTGGACCTCTTGCTGGGGGTACGCCAAGCCCTGTCCCTTATCTGCCCCATTAGCAGCTAATTGTTAATTAACATCGATTTTAAATTGTAATTATTTTCGGAGCCCTTCTGTCTCTCTGATTTTGGTTTGGGGCTTATTTTTGTACTTTGGAAAATGTACTTTGGTGGGGTGGGGGAGGGAGGAGCTGATTTTGGGAAGTGTGACTTGGAGAAAAAAAGAGATCCTTGCATGTGTGTGTGTCCCCTCTCCCCCCACACATAGTTAAATAAGACATTTTTTCACATTTAAAATTGTTTTAGTACTTTTTTAATTTAATGATTGATTATCTAAATTAATTTATTAATCAAATTAATTAGCAGTTAATTAGCAGGGGGTACTTCAGAAAATTGGTCCGTGATAGGGGCTACCCGGGCCTCCAAAGGTTGAGAATCCCTGTTCTACAAGGTAGGTAAAACATAGTTTCTAACAAATAGATAGGAAGCAGATACCCATGAAGATGTTTACTCTTCACTGAGAAAGAGCAGAGCTACATGTGATGGTGATGGTTGTTGTGGACAGCAACCTATGTCCACTCCTGTTGGATCAAGGTCTATCTAATCCAGTGTTCTGCTTCCTACTGTACTTGATCAGATGCCTCCAGGAAGCCCGTAACAACAGACCTCACCTGTGGACGGTTGCTTCCCCACAATTGATGTCCTCTGAACATGCAGGCTTCGTAGAGCCATTGATTATCAACTTCTCTAATCCCCTTTCAAAGCCTTCTAAGCCAGAGGACATCAACACAGCTTACGGCAGTGAATTCCATACATTATTTATGCGCCATAGGAAGAAGTACTTCATGTTGTCCCGGTTTGAAATGCAGTTCAAATCTAGAATGCTTGTTATGGAAATTGCAAAATAATCCCCGTACATGGCAAACTGTCTTGTGAGAGAGAAGGGTTTTATTCAGCCTAGCGAGAGCTGTCAGGAGTGGGTAGAAAGGAAATTGGGATCTACTAGTAGAACTTTGGGGATTTGAAGTAGATCATCAGCAAGGGATTGGGGCTCTTTAAGTAGTTTAACAACTGCAAGTAAAACCACAAGTTAAATAAAATCTGCCATGGGATGTTGGCCTTGTGCTAATATCTAGATGTCACATATAAAATAGGAATATTACCGTCATTGGATGCATTTGACCCAGTCTTTGTGCAACTCTACTGGCTGGTTTTACTGTTTTGTGTTAAAATCCCTGATCTACGAACTTGGATGTAGATTTATCCTTGAATAGGCAAGGCATTCCAGTGGCTTGCTCATGGGGTGCTGTAAGTAATTAGCCCGCTCGCTTGAGTTTTTAGTCTGGATCCACCACCTGAGCCACTGTTTTTCATTTGGCTCCAGTTGGTGAAGCTCAGGGTTCAAGTAAAAATATTACCAGTAGATCCCACAAACCTGAAGTCTGCTCAGCTGTGAGCTACGTGAAATGCTTTTACCGACCACATGCCTCTGCTCCAAACGCCTAGAGCAAGAGAGATTCTTGGGATATTGTCTTGTTTGCTGCCATTGTGGACACATGATGCCTACACACACAGGGGTTGTATAAAAGTACTTTGAGGTAATCTAATCTCACTTCCATCACAGGATCATGGATTTAAGGTGGACAGATATATTCTAGTGAAAGAGAATGCCACTTGTCACTAACTGAGTCTAAAAGCTGGGCTGAATGCCAAGGACTCAGGGACAGTTTTGCATTGAGGGCTGCCTCGTGATTTATGCTTGTCTTTGCTTTCATCCTAATGAGTGCCAAGAAATAAAAACAGAAAATAAAAATGAAGTGAAATATCCTTATAGGGACATCTGAGTTAAACAAACAAATAGGGACATCTAACAAACAAAAAACGAAAATATTTTCACTGATGCGCACGCACGCGTGCACACGCGCACACATACTCTTTTCTCCTTGGTAAGAATAAATAAGGGATTCCAGTCTTGTCTGAAATATTGTGTTCCTGTATGAAAGCTAAGTAATCCTAATTTGGGAGATTTATTTATTTGTATCCCCACTTTGGAGAAACATTTTAGACTCACTAACACAGTGAAGAAGAATAGGCTGAGAGACAGTGACTTACTCAAAGCCACCCAGTGAGGTTCATGGCAGGCTGAGCAGAAATTTAAGGAAGGCTGAGCGCTGAAGAATAGATGCTTTCGAACTATGGTGGTGGAGAAGACTCCTGAGAGTCCCTTGGACTGCTAGGAGATCAAATCAGTCAATCCTAAATGAAATCAACCCTGACTGTTCCCTGGAAGGACAGATACTGAAGCTGAAGCTCAAATATTTTGGCCACCTAATGCGAAGAGAGGACTCTCTGGAGAAGACTCTGATGCTGGGAAAGATTGAAGGCAAAAGGAGAAGGGGAAGGCAAAGGATGAGATGGTTAGACAGCATCACCGATGCAACGAACATGAATATGAGTGAACTCGGGAAGATAGTGGAGGACAGGAAGGCCTGGCAGGATATGGTTCATGGGATCACGAAGGGTCGGACACGACTTAACGACTGAATAACAACAACAACATCCTGTTCCAGGAGGGCTTGCGACCTAGGCTAGTGGTATGATTGGAGCAGAGGCTCTCAGAGCTGACAGTCCTAGCATGGGGGTGGGGTGGTGGGAGGGGATGTTGGTTCCTTGGCTAGGCCCTTAAAGGGAGTCCTTGGAGTCCAAAGACAGAGGCAGAACACCATCCTCTGGCCTGGGCAAGGTGGTGGATCTAACTTCCCAGAGTGTTCACAGGGGATGGTGGTCTGGGGTCTGTGCCAAGGGAACTCACCTCCCCCAATCTGTTTCCTCCCTGGGTCTTCCACTTCATCCCTGGATTGAGGGGCCTTTGTTCCTGCTGTCATGACAACCGAGTAACTCTGTGTTCTTTGTAAAAAGTTACATCCTGGTCCACTTGTCCTCCAAAAAGCTCAGAGCAGCTTACATGTGGTTCCCAGGCAGTCTCTGATCGATCTAGGCAGTTTAGAGAGTCAGGCTTGCTTCAGTCATATGTCCCTAAACCAGTTTTGGGCTGCATCCCTACCCACTGTGTAGTACCATACTAGTTTTCTTTTAAAAAAACTACTACTACTACTACTACTACTACTACTACTACTAGGTGAATGTTCCCTTAATGGAAAGGTCCAACAAAGCCATGTCTAGCTTCTGAAACATTAAAAACAAATCCAAACTGAATACTGTATAAAAATAAAGCATCCAAAATGGCACCAGGGAAGGGGGAATTGTGTTGCTTCTCAAAATTCATGTAAATTACTGACAATATCCAGTTGGCTCCTGTGATACCCACAGTACCATACAATCCACATGAGAACTGTGCAAGCAATGGAGCCCACACAAGCATGTGGAGAAAACCAATACAGTATTTTATAAAGTGCATTGTACTTTGATTGTTTGGAAAACGCAAGTTCTCCCCAATGAGGTGCTACTTTGCAAGAAACGATATAGATTACCTGGCATAAATGTGTAGCAACTATGTATTTATTGTGGAAAAAATCGAACTCCAGTCATATGGGAAAACCCTTATTATTTAGAGATGTCCTGCACATAAAAGTGCATGCCAATAATAACAATAATAAATAGCACCGTTTATCAGAAAAACATAGTGGGAAATGCTAGATTAAAAATATTGTCAGTCCTAAATATGGATTTTTGCTGTGATGGAAAACTCTTAATTCCTGTCTAAAAAGAATCCTCTTCCTTTCAACTTTCCCCTCTAGTAATGCCACTGACACTTGAAAGGTCAGACCTCCTGGAAGTGTTTAATGTTTAGATGCTTCCAGTTTGTCCTGGACATGTTCAAGGCTGGATTTACGCAGTGTGGTGATATTCAGACTTTCACAAAGATTTATCAACTCTTTCAAAATTTGAAGCACTGAACATGTGTGAAAATGTTTATGGGACATTGTAGCCTAACAATTTTTTTGGATAAGAACCCTCTTTTAGAGATGTGCATTCTTCTAACTTAAATGTGAGTTGACATGTGGAGCAATTACTTACCCAGGTTAGATAACTCTGTGGACTGTGACCCGAACAGCCACATTCCAAAATAACAAAGCTGGAATAATTGTGTGTTAGCCGATTGGGTCCTGGTAAAGAATCCTAGGGAATCAATTTGAAAAAGACATTGCCAGAATATGTGGAATGGATGCTGCCAAGCCCCCCTCCCGCCTTCTGTCTATTTACTGGGTCATGATGGTAGCTAGTCAAAACTTACAAATCACTTTCAGCTCCTAAAAGTTCAGAACCACTTTTCTTTTTTCAAAGATAATGATGGTTGTCTGTCTGTAGTAACATTACAGAGAAAATATTCTAGACTTGGAAGGCAAGGAGGGAGAATACCTTTGAAATATGTGATTGCAGGCACAGAGCTGAGTTATGGATGCTGAATCTCAGAACTAGAAAATTGCTCTGTTTGTTGCATTTCATTGTGTTGATTTTGGAATTACCCTATATACTCTATATACCCTATAAACTTGACCCTGAAAACCGGTGGTCGACTTATACACAGAGCTTCTAAGAACAGCTGCATGGGGGGGGGGACTGGGCTGAGAAGCAGAACACATGGGAGTTGATAAAAAAAAGCTATTTTACCTTGTTTTGAAGCAACACAAACAGAGCTATTCTCCAAACAGGAAGAAAGAGAGGTGAAAGGAGCTTATGGGAGTTGTAATTTTTGTGAGGGCTGCTGCTATGGAAGTACAGTACTGTGCTCCTCACAAAAGTCTACAACTCTCATAAGTTCCTTCACCTTTCTTTCTTTCTGTTTGGAGAATAGCTGTTTCTGTGCTGCTTCAGAATGAGGTAAAATAGCTTTCTTCCTGTTTGGAGAAAGTCTGTTGCTGCCTCAGAACAATCACTGGTCATTTTCAAGAATTCAGATAATTTCATACACCCCTAAGTTTTACCCTCGACTAATCCATGGGTCATAGCAAATTTCATAATTTTTGGCCGAAAATTTGTCCTCAACTTATCCATGAGATCGACTTATACTCAAGTATATACGGTGCATTAAAAAAAAATTCAGAATGGGTGTTTGGTGACCAAGTCGAAAGACTAGGGTTGCATCCAGATGGCAGCTTCCTACAATTCTAGTTACATACTTTAGCTCTAAGCTAAGCTTGAAATGAAGGAAGCAGTGCCACATAAGAGGTCCGGTGGGGTCAGTAGCGTCGTTAGGTGGGGGGCCCTGTGGCACAGGGCCCCCGGCACCAGCTTCCGGGGGGCGCTGACGAATCCGAGTCGGGTGACTCGGACGGACTCGGCTGGCGGCCCCGCTCTCACCCCACCGGCCTCGCACGACCGCGTTTCACCTTACCTGGTCGGCGGCTGTTAACCCGGCTGTTTCTGCACCTGTGCAGAAACAGCCGCCGACCGGGTAAGGTGAAACGCGGTCGTGCGAGGCTGGCGGCGGCGGGATTCCCGGAAAGGTAAGTGCGGGAACGGGAAAAGCCCGGG
Source organism: Plestiodon gilberti rubricaudatus (assembly GCA_026170595.1). NCBI lineage: Eukaryota > Metazoa > Chordata > Lepidosauria > Squamata > Scincidae > Plestiodon > Plestiodon gilberti. The sequence goes on from JANXHW010000005.1 coordinate 118,819,822, forward strand.
GGGGGGGAGAAGCGGCACCTGGGGGAAAATAATTAAATAAATGTCGAATTTGCTCCCCCCAATCGCGGCACCGCCTTTGGCGGCGCCAAGGGGTGGGTAGGGGGCGCCAATTCGACGAGGGGCCCCCTATAGGTTTAGGGCTAGGGACGCCACTGAGTGGGGTTGTCCTGGATTTTGCATAATTTACCACCGCCTGTCATTTTGACTCTGCCTTCTTTGTTTCCATCTCCTCAGTGGCATTTCCTCCCGGTCTCTTCTCCTGTTCCCCAGTTTTTGCCCCTGCAACCCCTTTTGAGGGCTGGTACAAGCTCCCAGCTGCTATCACTTGTGTTTGGTGGTCTGCCTTGAGCTGTCAGCCAGCCACACTGTAGAGGCATGCAGCTATTACGCCAATGCCGAGCATCTCAATGGAAGCTTGTAAAGAGCCTCGGGTGGCAGCAGCGTGTCCCACTCTGCACCATCACAGCAGTGTAGGCAATGTGGCAGAAGAAGAAAGGTAGGTGCAGTTTTGAATTGGAACCAGCAATAGACAGGGGTTTTGTGCACATGAATACTGGGTAGTGCTACTCATTGGATCCAGATTGATTTTTGGAAATTGGGAAATGAGCAGCACAAAGATAATTCACAGTCACTTCACCCTGCAGCTACTACCCCTGCAGCTGACTGTGATATCAAAGGGACTATTCTTAAAGGAATGAACTGCCATGGAGGGAAGGAGAATTGGTTATGGCTCTTGTTTCTCTGTATACATTTGTATTGCCTTTGCCTGAGAGGGGAAAAGAACAGATGGTGATGATCACAAATATTTATATATTGCTTTTCAATAAAAAAGTTGCAAAGCAGTTTACACAGCAAAAGAATGAGGAGAAGACTTTTGGCTCAGCAGTCTCCTCCCCTCCACATTTCCTCTTCCTCTCGGACCTCCTCTTCCTTTTCCAGTCCAGGGAGTGGAAGGAGAAGGAACAGCAGCAACAGTGGAGGCAAATGGGCAGACAGAGATGAGCGCCCCCACAATCAATAATTTGTTCAGTTGCCCTCATGGATGGGCCAGCCCTGCCCCCAGTGTCCCCAACCTTTTGGTGGTAGGCTGTTCCCCCAGGGGGCTTGTTGTCATTGTTTTCCAGGACCCTGGACAATTTGTTGTTGTTAAGTCGTGTCCGACCCTTCGTGATCCCATGAACCACATCCCGCCAGGCCTTCCTGTCCTCCACTATCTTCCTGAGTTTGCTCATTTTCATGTTCGTTGCATCTGTGATGCTGTCTAACCATCTTATCCTTTGCCTTCCCCTTCTCCTTTTGCCTTCAATCTTTCCCAGCATCAGAGTCTTCTCCAGAGAGTCCTCTCTTCGCATTAGGTGGCCAAAATATTTGAGCTTCAGCCTCAGTACCTGTCCTTCCAGGGAACAGTCAGGGTTGATTTCATTTAGGATTGACTGATTTGATCTAGCAGTCCAAGGGACTCTCAGGAGTCTTCTCCAGCACCACAGTTCGAAAGCATCTATTCTTCGGCGCTCAGCCTTCCTTATGGTCCAACTCTCGCAACCATACATTGCTACTGGGAACACCATCGCCCTGACTATGCGAACTTTTGTTGGCATGGTGATATCTCTGCTGGACAATAACCCTGGACAATAACCTATCCCAACCAGAATAATCAGTCATATTTCATTTTCAGTTTGTTTGAGTAATGAACAATTTCATCTTGTGGAGGCCAGAAAAACTATCTATTGTGACTTTGATCATGGAAAAGCAGGAAAAATAATTGCATAGTCATAAATCATAATACGATAAATGGCTGAGATGCTATTTGTCTACCATGCTTTCCTTCGCTCCTGCTGTTAGATAGGCCAAACTGATCCAGCATTCCACCCCTTGTTTAATAGGTGCATTTGCATATGTGGAAGCTACCACCACCAACAAGAAGAACTTTTAGCATACCATGCGGAAGCAGAAAATGAAAGGCGCACATATCTCCTCCTTTTTCATCTTTACCACACTGTAAACTACTGACTTACGGTTTGCAACAGTGCCTCTATCGTTTTCATAATAATCAGTGTAATGGTTTGAAGAAAAGCCATTGAGTTCTAATAAGAACACTGAAGGTACTAATTAGGCACTTGACAGTGTTTTAATAATCTTTCATAATTTATGGGACAGAGAGAGACTCACGAAAACATTGATTGACTCCCTGGAGTTGTAGGTTTCTGGTGAGTGATTCAATAGACCTGTCCTGCCTACTGCTGGAACAAATAAATCAAGTGTAAACTATTGCATTTTTAACAGAATTATGTAAATAAGGCTGCTTGCGTGATGAGAATGAATGGTTAAGCATTAGCTACCATCTTGTTATAATAAACCAACAATTTTCAAAGTGTGAGGCTGGCCTCCCAAGGCAGGCTGTTCAGATAATTGCAAAGACGGACCCTCTCCCCTCCCACTGTGTGTGTATCTTGATCAGCTAGGAAGCCATATGGCAACCTAACCACTTGCTGCTCTTCCGGGTTAGTACAATATAAGAACATAATAAAGCCCCATGAGGGAGGGGCTAAGTTTCTGGAGCTTCCTCATTTTGTATTTTGCTCTTTTCACCCTGACTGGTGATGAGATTCTGGGTGAGTTGGTAATCTTTATTTATTTTATTTATTTACAGTATTTTTATCCCGCCTTTCTCCCCGAAGGGACCCAAGGCGGCTTACAACAACAACAACAAAAGAAAATACAATACAAAAAATACAATACAAAAATAATCACATTTTAAAACAGTAAAAAAAACAATTAATGAAAATTAATAAAAACAGAATCTAAAAATCAATTAAAAAGATCATTGCTACAATTAAAACAGGAGCATAAAAACAGCAGCACCCCCACCTGTACCAGCGAGATGTTAAAAAAGCCAAGGGCTCAGAAGGCTTCTTTGAACAAGAAGGTTTTTAATAGTCACCTGTCCCTGAGGGCCAAATTCCCTGTTATGCTAAATAGGTAGTAATTCGGCCCTTTGTGTTTGGTTAAATATCAGCTGCAGAGAATCCAAGGTGGTCAGGACTGTAGTGAGGGAGGAGGAAAGCTCTTTTCCTTTGCTATGGTCATGCTCTTCTTGACCTGGATCGGGGAGGGTCTGCTCCCCATCATAGAGGGTCATGGGGAGGGTCATGACTGCTTTTTCCCCTGAGAGAGAGGGGACAGGACTATTGGGGGACAGGACTATTGGCACCAACAGGAGCTTCACTGCTGGTGGAAACTGAAACTGGTGGGGGCAGGGCAGGGGAGATTGAGATCACAACAGCAGTGGAGGGAAAGGGTGAAAGCTTCCCAGCGGCCCTGAAGCAGTTCTGATCAAGATCTGGCTCCCTGTGGCTGATATTTAATTAAAAAAATAAAACAAACACATAGGAGCCGACTGCACATTTAATGCAACATGCATTAGTCATCACCTGCCTTTATACAGCTACAGTAACTGTGCTGGATGTTGTAATGGACTTTGAAGGCATGGGGTTTTTCCCTTCAGTGGTACTGAGCTTACAAAGGAGCTTCCCCTCTATCTGAAAACCTCACCATAGTACAATGCAGGAGAGCGATTCCAGGTAATCCATTTTATATTTAATCTGTACCTACTAAGCTTTTGAGGAACCTCAAACGCTTCTGTTAGTGAAGCTCACTGTGAAACAATTAAAAACCCGGATAAAAGACAAGTGGTAGAAGAAAATGCTTTTTTGCTTCTTGTTAATGAAGATCAAGAATATCTTGATCTTACCTGATATCTTACCTGAGCTAAAAATGGGTTGCCTCTTAGACCTTGCCCCCGCCCTACAGCCGCTGCTTCAGCTGCTGTGATGTCACAGTATGTTCACAAACATTTTAAGTGTTGAGGTAGAGTGGCAGTTGTGGAGTGTTGCCAATCAATCAGTGTAATAACCCTGTGGGAAGGAAAGTTCAGTTGTTGGAAAAACAGAACACAGAGCCTAGACATTGTTGGCTGGAAGCAGGATGGAGGAGCAGTGGAGCTAGAGAGATTTGGAAAGCTATGAAGCAGGAGAGCTAACAAGCAGAGCAAGAAGCATGGGGACATACTAATCCAGTTAACATGCCAAAGATTTGGTTACAGATATCTCGCCACCCTTTGATGAGAGTGTTTGGAATCTTTCACCTATTAGGTATTGGGCATTGGCATTGGATTCATGTGTGGTGTATAAAAGGAAGGGACCGTGTGTTTGTCGAAGCTAGAAAAAAATGAGGAAACAAATGAGTAAAACAAACAATGCATTAGTATTAGCAGTAATATTAATTAGTTAGCATTATTGTCCAAACTGGAAGCTAGTTTACATGGCCAGCAAACTATTTATTTCATGGTTCACGGTGATGTTAATTTTTGCTAGTCCAATACCAGATGTGCAAATTCTGTTCTTAAATATTGATTTTAGGACTATTTTTTCTTATATAATTAGAAGGAAACATGTCTTGAGGTACTCAGCGTGCTTAGGAATAGATTAAATAATATGATCTTGAAAGAAGACTCAAAGTAATAAGAATATATAAACAGTCCTTTGATATTCTACAAGTTGTAAAGTCAGCAGTGAATTATGACTGACTCCTTGCTCATGGAATTAAAAACAACAAACAGAAATCAACATAAACCAGACAGGGGAGGATTTTATGATAAAGCAACATAGATAAACACTGTCCCAATGCTTTAAAATGTCCGAGGAGGGGGAGAGTTTATGAAGAATACTGCAAAGACACAGCCTCCCATGTTTGCAAGGTAAAAGGTTGTCATGTGCTTACAGACTGATACGTCATTCCTCTGCTTTGTCTTACTGGAAGAAAATTGTTGCAAGTTTTGCTTGCTTCCCACCTCCCTCGGTGACTTGTTTCTCTCCCATATTTGCTGCACACCAGACTTAAACAAACAGCAGGATTAAAAAAAAGACTTCAAGGAAACTGAATGTCAAAACCAGGTCTTCTGGATCCAGAAGTAGGGTTGCAAATTCTTGAAGGACAAAAATCCCAGCCCAAGACCCCGACCCTCACAGCTGAGGTGATGAGTTCTCATTCTCCCAGGCAGAGCTTGAGGAGCAGAAGTGGAAGTGAGGAGAGGACAGTGGCTGAAGCAGTCCTAGAGGATCTCCTGGAAGGAGAAGCCACCACCACTCCCCTCCCCTCCCCTCCCTTCTTCAGACAAAGAAGAAATGGCAGTTGGCTCGGGGGGGGGGGCACCCAGGCTGGTGGGTGGCTGAAGAGATGGCCAGGTGGCAGAGGCAGCAGGCAGGCGTGGGGGGCATTTTAGGCACCTGACTCTCAAACAGACAGAGAATTATTCAAATAGAATAGATGAAAAAAGCAAGCGCCTTCAAACTATTGCCTGGCTCCAATCAATGTCCACTGTGCCTGCTCCTTAAGGAACAGTGAGTGGGTAATCAAGGCATCACACAATTGTCAAGTGCTGTGTTAGGTCTTAGTGAAGCCAACAGGCTGAACTTTGGAGAAGCAAATCCAGCTGATATCCAACTTGATAGTCCTCTGAGTTATCTGTATTTCATGTCTATCTACACTCAGGAGGGTAAAAAGACACATCAGTAGTGTCAACAATTCTGTTTTATCTTTACCACAGCTACCTAAATGCTTCCACTGTTGATCCCAACCATTGCAGAAAAGACTGGACTCGGGGGAAGGGGGAAGACAGTCAACAGGGACTCTCTGTGGAAGGCTTTGACTACTGTCAGTGAAAGCTGGATGCTCTGAATTACTTCCATGCACCAGGGGAAATATGCTGAGAGAGAGAGAGAGACAAGGTTGCAGTGCACATGGGCCACATGGGTGACAGTGGGAGAGGAGCAAGTACACCGGTCCTAGATCCGCTTATAGATTGCTTAGAAGTTGGGGGACATCAAGACTAGGGAAGCTGAGTTCCGGGAGAGGCTTGATCACCAAGCCAGGCGTTGAGGGATAGATTTAGAAGAGTGCCCAGATTGTGGTCCAAATGGGCACTTAGGAAGAGGACAAAGGAATGGAGACTCATGGAGGTAGAGGTCAGGTCCTGGAGCAAAGTCTGGGTTGGGTTTTTTTTGTCAAAGTTACCTCCCATTATATTGACCAGAACAAAAGATTTCCTACCTGAATAGCCAGTGCTCAGTCCAGGACCGTCCTTGCAGTTGTTTTTCTGGAGAAAAACAAAATAATTCAACAAAATAATTCAAGATGGGTTCCAGAGCCTAACAAGTGGGCTACTCTTGGGTGTTGCTCTGAACACCAGGGGAACACTAGGGTGTTGGTCAGAAGACATAGGAGCTGTAGCTCCTCAACAGAGGTACCTTGATAGGGCTAAAGCATCTCTCAGGCACGCACCTTGGTTTGGGGTACAGGACACCCATTCTGCCTTTGTGGCAAAGCAATCAAGAGACCATGAATGCATAATTAGCGAGGAAAAGGCTATTTTCACTAGAAAAGGAGCCCACAGGAACCTGCAATGGATAAAACAGAGCATGCCAGTGCTGCTGCTTAATTTGCATTAAATATGTTGTTGTAAAAAAAAAAAAGAGGATGGACCAAGATGGGAAGCCTCTCAAACAGACAGAAGAATTATTCATAGTGGATCAAAATATCAATGTCACCTCCTGACTCACTGTCCCAAAGACTTCCTGTCCTAACAGAGCAGTGGATCAAAGCAGAAAGACTACAACTTTTCTTCATGCACAAGAAGTCTTCTGGAAGAGCTGGCAGAAAAGCTACATGAGCACATCTTTCTCCTTGGAAGACTTGGCACACTTCCAACTACACTAGGTAAAATTAATTGGCTGAAGCAGACAGCTTGTAGTTGATGCCAACATAAGAGGGAACACCTTTTGCATGACTTAGCGCAGTGCTTCCCAGACTTTTTAGCACGGGGACCCATTTTTAAAAGGACATTGTATTGGGACCCACCTAGCTTTACGAGACTTTTTAAAAAAAGGAGTTTAAGAAGTTTCACTTAACCAGCCGCTCAAGCTTCTGTTTTTATCCTTTTCTAGTATGGGGGCCCCCTGCCTTCTGGAGCGTTTGGTGAACTCAATGTTCATCTGATCAGAACTGGCCTTTCATTCCCTTCACCTGGCCTTTGCTAAGAACCAAGGCACAGTCACCTACTTGCGAATAAACAAGCACGTTTGGCTCAGTTTCACTTTCGCTTCGCAGACTACAATGCTCTTTGTCTGCACTTCAAAGACCAACACTTTCTTGCCAACTTGGAGGGGGGGACTTCCTTGAGAGTTTGTTGGGACTTGTGTTCATCGGATCAGGACCATTCTGGTGTCATTGTGGTCTGCGCTTCGCAAACCACAATTCCCTTGGTCTGCACTTCAAAGTGGACTGAGGCACAGTTGCCTACTCATGAGTAAACACGCACATGCGGCTCCATTTCAGTTTTCATAGGGCTCAATACGTTCTCCTTGTCAGTTTTGCGAGCCTATCAGCTTGTCAGTTTTGCGAGCCACCAAAAATCTGGTTCAGAACTGCTGATTTTGCGGCTAAATATTCTATTTGCTGCAATGGTTGGGGTCAACAGTGGAAGCACTTAGCTGTGGTAAAGATAAAATAGGATTCTTGTCAACACTATTAACATGTCTAGTTTATACCCACCTGAGTGTAGATAGGCATGAAATATAGATAACTCAGAGGATTATCACGTTGGAGATCGGCTGGATTTGCTTCTCCAAAGTTCAGCCTATTGGCTTCACTAAGACCTAACGCTCCTCTTTCTATGATTTGGGAAGGCCTAAAGGCATGAAATCATTAGTGGGGTGGAGAGAAGCAATTTGTTAGCCTGTTAGTGAAGCAATCAGGCTGATGCTCTCTACATGTCCTCCCATGCTTCACTTGCAGACAATTCAACAGTGCAATGTAGCAAGAAAAGGAGTTGCAGCCCAGTTGCCTTAGTCATGATGTGCAGCTGCATTCCCTTGTTCCCTCCTCCTCCATTGACAGTTGTGAGGGTTTCATTTGTCCTCAATGACATCATCATGTAACCAAATCTGGTTAGCTCTGTGGTGCTGTGAAATCATCATTTTTGCCAAATTATTATTTTTATTTAGAAAATGTATAAACTGTCCTTCAGCAGGAGACTGCCAGGGCACTGTATGTATTAAAATAATACAACAATAAAATAAACAATGAATACAACTAAAAATTGCAGGGAGCAGTGGTTGCACACTCAGTAAAATAAAGCTGAGCAATAAAACTAGCTACACAATGTGCTGGAATGCCTGAGAGAATAAAAGAAAAATCTTCCCTTGGTGCTGAAAAGACATTGAAGTTGGAGCTCTATTTCTGATTGGCTGGAATCATAGAGCCAGCAGGAAGATTTGGGTAGGTTTTTTTTTTTTTTAATGGCCCTGGGGCAGCCATTCCACGTGCCTCAAAAGCTCCCTTTTTGCACCAGTTAGTTGCCCCTCTCCCAAATTTGGTGCAGCACAAATGAACACAGTCACTGTATTCATTTAACTAGTTACACTGAAAAAAAACTTTATTTGAACTACCACTGAGTTGGTTTGGACAACTTCTATGCTGCATAGGAGCAACAATGAATCCTATTATGTTCCAAAATGGCAGTCGGTGCATTTAACCTGGAAAAGGATATCTGCAGATAATGAAACTCAGACAAGATTAAATCCCAGTGACCCCAATGAGGGGAGGAATCCAAAACTCACAATGCATTTTGAGCAACATGGACAAAGCTGTCTTAATAGTTGAACTATCTCTTGATTGTAATGAGATTCTGTGTTCATTAGGACAAATATCTATATCTGCCTTCAAACCTTGCTCATTGCAGGTCTCTGCACATCACTTGGTGCCTAGCAACAGTGAACAGGGTCCACTGTTTCCATTCTTCTTTCATTTCTGTTGGTTGTTTTACAGCTTCTTTTCAGTTGTATCTGAAGTGAAAAAAGCTGGAGACATGCAAACCTCTGTGGCTGGTTTTTTTTTTTTACATAATTCAGAATGAGTCCATTCTGGTAGGAACCTCTTGAACATTCTGGTAGGAACCTCCTGGCCTAGATGCTTTTAAAAGGGATTTGGGTAGATTCATGGAGGAAAAGACCATCACAGGTTACAAGCCATAAGCAACCTCCTGGCTTTAGAAGTAGGTTTTCTCTGTGCCAGGTGCAAGGGAGTGACAACAGGAAACAGGTTGTCTTGTTGGCTGTGTACTCCCTGAGGCATCTGGTGGGGCCACTGTGAGATATAGGAAGCTGGACTAGATGGGCCTTTGGCCTGAACCAGCAAGGCTCTTCTTATGTTCTTATGAACACCATTTGTGGTTCTAATATCATGTTTTCAAACCCTGGAATTTAATAACTTCAGTAACTTTTACCATGTGCCAAATGGAATTTCTGTTTTGTATTCAGTGTTAAACACAAATCATAGGCTATTTTCAAGGTGGAAGAAAAAAAATTATGTGCCTTTTACTCGCTAACTTGAATGGTGTGATGCTATCAAATAATATGGCTTGCATGTGAGGAAGTTTTCAAGTACAGAGAGTGCTTCTAGACATTCTAGTCCAGTATGGTATTAGTCCCTGGTTAAAGATATTGCTGTATTTTGTAATTCCTGGCTTCGAAATACAAATCTCAGCTATGTGTAATACACTCTTCAGATATGTAGCAAGCCTTGTGACCCCAAAACTTTTGAACCCTAATAGAAAATGAATTTCTGTTGGAAAAAAGGGCAGAAAGTACTTAAAAAACGTTTGTGGGTTTCTTGAGAAATCAGTTAGTGCTCCTACAAAGCTACGCTTGTTTTGTTTGTGATTCTGGGTAAAAAAGCATCATCGAGTGTTGATGATGTCAGAGGGTCCTCAGATTGAATGAGTTAGGGACCACCTGGTCATTCCATCCCTCTCCTTTTACCTAACCAGGTGGGCTTGACTGCTCAGTCAGTGGGCATGTGCCAATTTCAGCAGGGTGGGTTAACCAGAGTCCTTTGTTAGAGGGTAAATTAAGCCAAGAGGATGCCCAATCTACATAAGGCTTGCCTAGGATGCCATGTGGCCCTCCTGTAATGTTGCTGGATTCAAAGGGACAAGGGCTACTGCAGGATGCAGAGACATCACGGAAACCGGGGGTAGGGGGGATTTTTCTCCAAAAATAGAGAAAATAGGTGGAAATCAGGAGATTCTGCCACAGAATATTGTAGGTTCTTCTATGCCACAGGGCACTCTATTTCCCAGTGTTGTTGTAATGGCTGTGAAGGAAGGAGTTGAAAATATGTGACCTCTCCCTGAGGGGTGGCTGTGTTTAGCATATGTCCTTCTTTCTCTCTGAACGTTTTATATAGAGTTGAAAGCTGGAGCTGAGTCCACCCTCTTCGTGTGTGAACACGCCCACTTATTTATGTATTTAATCCATGTATTTGTGCTCATAGCCATAGCAGCCTGACCCGAGATAAAGCATGAAAGCATTAAGTGTATGTTTATTACCCTAAATGGGCACATGAAATATTCTCGTTTCTCTACTCTTCCCTCGCCCCCCCCCCCCCGCCATCTATGCCTATGAAGCACTCCTGGCATTTTTTTTAAAACTGCATATTGAAAGCAAATAATAATGTCAAGAAACGCTGCAATATTGGTATAGATGTCCTTGATATTACTGGAAATGCTGGAGGGTCAGGTTTGATTTCATGCAATCGTAGTTAAAATGGAAAAAGCCTGTGGTTTGCTTGCTGCCAGACAAAAGACTTCCCAAAGAGCTGATGAAATGTTACCTGTGTTACATGGCATGGCTGCCAGGCAGCCTTACTTCCCCAGGACAATACTTGGAAGGAATATACTGGATGGAAGAAACCACCTGCCTCAATGGGGGCAAATAAGGATGGGGGCAAGTAGTTATAACTTCTGGAACAGAAGTCAGGGCTCTGTTGGTGAACTGGAAATAGTAATGCAGGATTAATAGTTTGGTGGTGACGTGGCAGTAACTGCTTGCACAGAGGTTTGCCTAATGGCCTGTTCTCAAACCACTTTGGAGCCACATTCATCCTTATAGTCAAAAAATGCATCACTGTTGCATGCCCAGAAGGCCATCCTTTTTCACAGGGTGCTTACTATGATGTTAATATTAGCATTATTATGCCATCTCCTTAAGGGAATCTGAAATTGGGGAGCAATGTATTTTGCAGGGACAGTTAAGAATGTGTCATCACCAGACATTTATTTTATTTTTGGGTACAATCTGCTGCCGATATTTACAGTATCAGGAAAGGATACAGACCAAGCACAACTCCTCATGTGCCATTGTTCTGCACAGCTCAGGGTTTGTTTGTACAGTCTGTCTAAAAGTAAGCTGCACTGGTTTTTCAATCTGTTTCCTGGTGCAGTTCAAGGTTTTGGTATTGGATTTAACCTTTAAAGCCTTCAACGACCTGGAACCAGAGTACGTGAAATGAAAGGCCGCTGCCCTCCATAGGAAACTGCATGTCCCACCCCTGGCATTTGTGCAGAGGTGCATTTGGTGGGTGTCTGCAGTGACATCCAGTTTATGAAACTCCATGCCCCTGGATATCAGACTAGCTCCATCTCTTCCACTGTTACGTTTTGTGACCTACGTTTATGTTGATCGCTTAGTTATGCTGTTTTGATACTGTTTTCTGGTGCTGTATGCTGTTCAATGTTTTGTGGTGGGGGATTGCTAATATTGTGTTTATTTTTATTGTAGTCTTTTAATATGTTAGCTGCCTCGAGCATCTCCCTTGCATTAGAGGAAAAGCGGGTGCCATTTCCTTTCCCTTCCCATGGAGGCAACTCCACCTCCAGGGGGTTCTGGAAGGCCACAAGTGCCACCAGTAAGATTAACCACAAGAGAAAATTGGCCAGCAGGTTCAAGGGTTTATTAGACAAAAGTTTTAACAAAATGGGGCAGGGCTTTTGGGCTTCTCTCTTGGGTTATTTCACCCTAATCTTGGTTGGCGAGCTCTGATTGAGAGTCAAGTGGATGTTTTCCTGCAAGGATTCAGCCCAGGGAAAGGTCTCCTCGGGTACTGCAGTTCCCTGGATATTTGCTATCTTATTGTTTCCCTTAAACTTGTGGCTGGGTGGTGCTGTAAACTGGCTGGTGCTGGGTGGTGCTTTAGGATCTTCTTCTAACCCATCCCCTGCACTCTCCCGTGACACCCCCCCCCCCCGGCAACGCCTTACCATGGAGTGCTGAGGTTCTCTGATGGGGCTACTGGCTCATCTCTGCTTTTCCCTGGTTGTTTTTCCTCTTCCCTTCTGAGTTCTCCTCCCTGGTCCTTCTGTAGCCTGTCCAGTCCCTTCCTGTCTTCCTTCTTTCCATGCTGCCTGCTCTCCTGCTTTTAGTGGTTCATAAGCTGAATCCCTGCCTATGAATCTTGGGTTCAGGACCCACTGCTGATTTTTATCCTAACACACTGACAGAATGAAATGAAATACAATGTGATGAGTATATATCAGCTTAGATAACCTGGAACTGAGGCGTCTGGATCTATATTCAGGGATTCCTCCCTGCCTCTCTGCATCACATATACTCCCAAGGATGGTTTGCAGAAGACAGTATTCTCTGAAGAAGTTTCCCAGCCAACTCCACCCCTGAGTTCTGTGATTGGTTCCTATAAATGGCTTTGAGTCGACTTTACCTTAGCAACATAGCATTGCCAGCATAAGCAGGACATGAAACTTCTTATCTACACACAGCGGCCTTTGGTGGCTGCAAAATATAGAGAGGCAATAGTATTCTTCTCAGGCTCAAATGTGGTTGACCCTGGCCTGGCTTGGCCTGTAAATACGTCATAGAACTGGAACAGGGCAACCAAAATGATCAAGGAGTTGGAGTGACTTCCCTACAATGACAGGCTAAAGCGTGTGTAGCTTTTTAGTGTAGACAAATGTCTTCTAAGGGGGCACGTGATAGACGAGACGTTTATATAATTATGCATGTTGTAAAGAGAGAGACGTTTTTCTTCCTCTCATCTAATACTAGAGTTCAGGGCTTTGCAATGAAACTGAAAGGACGGGCAAGAGAGATGCAACCTCCAGGTGCTGCTGAATACAAGTTGTAGGGGATCAATGTTAGGAGAGGGGTATGCCTTTATCTCCTGCTGGTGCTACCTAAAGGCAACTGGTGGACCATTGTAGAAAGCAGGATGCTCAACTTGATGGGCCTTTGACCGGATCCAGCAGGGCTGCTGTTATGCTCTTTAGTTCATGATGCATGTGGCAGCTTGTGGCAAAATGATGCAAAAGCTTGTGGCAGACTGCTTCTGCAGCCCCTTGACAACAATCCTACTAATACTGTACTGTACTCTATCCCATTGTTTCTCAACTGGTGGTACATGTATCATCGGTGGTACTTGAGCTGTTGTCTAGTGGTACAGACAACTCCCAGGGGACACCCACTACAAACAGCGATAGGAAGCTCAGCTCAGCGTGCAGAGCTCCAGCACACAGTTTTCTCGTGCTTGAAAAAGCCCATCCGCTCGCTCTGAGCTTCTTACCGCTGTTTTAAGTGTCACGTCTGGCCTCCCAACCCAGACGTAACTAGCGATGATGTCATCCATATCCAGATCTGCTTCTGGTGACCACACCCTGAGCTGACACCAAGGTTCCCGTGCTCCGTAGGTGGAAAGTAGAGGATAGTTCCATGTGCTGTCTGGGAGCAGAGAGTAGCAATAAACTATTTCTCCCCTCAGTACTATGTTACGGGGTGACAGGCTCATGAGACCAGGTGAAGTGGCTGCCTCAGGCCATGGGCTGGTGGAAGATGTTGGATTGGTGGGAGATGCCATTGCTCACCCTGCTCCTGTCCACCGTCTCTGCCTGCTGGTTGTCCACCTGGCCACCACTGCTGCCTTCACTCAGCCACACACCTGCCTCTGCCTTCGTCACCACTTCCTGACGCTGACTGACTGCCCTCCAGTCTTTCCTGACTCAAGAAACATCAGCCTGGAGAGTTAGGAGATCCAAGCCTGGTGAGGAGATCCGAGAAGTGTACTGAGGAAAGGAGGGGAGAGTGTTGGCCTTGAGATTTTGTAGCCTCTAAGCCAGTGGCCTCCTCCACACTCTTCCACTTTCTAGGCTTTGCTATTTTGAAATTGGAAGCAGCAGCAGCAGAAGGGCTGGTGTGGGGCAGGCCCAGGTGGCTGAGTAGTCAGCTGCTAGTGGTAGTGGTAGAAAGGTGGCAGGGAACCAAAGGAAGGAAAACATAGGGAGGGCTGGTGTGGGGCAGGACCACCAAACCTCAGGTGCAGGAGGGCAGCAGGACCTCAAAGGAATAGAACTGAAGACAGGACCTTTGTTTCTGCCTCAGCCACGAGGAGCTTGAAAGGAGCAGGGACCAGGTTGCCATGGTGAGCAGGATTCTGCCCTGTCCCTCTGCCAGTACTGGCACAGCCAACGCAGTGGAGCACTTCTCCGAGAAGTCATGGACCTCTTGAACGCATATGTGGCATCGGCTTCCTCCAAGACCTTTAGAAACTGAATTGCCACCATGCATGCACTCAATCAGCTTGCCCCAAAAGCGGAGATCAGAAAGTGTCCAATTATGATCTAGGGTGGGGAGATCCACGAAGGAGCAGCTTCACCACTGCCTCCTTCAGAAGAACTGGCATTTTGCCCTTCCTGAGATTTACATTTACCACCTCCTCCACTCATCCCCCCTTCAGCAGCTTTTGTTGTCCATTTTGGGGCCTGGTTTTAGGGCACTTCTTACAACTCATTGACAATTCCCCCTAAATAACAAAGACTGATTATTCTGCACTAGAAACCACATTGGCAGGCATACAAACCACAAACTCACAAGGTATAAGGTAGTTGAGCTTTCCTCTCTCTTATGACATAACTGAGGGCCAAATCCACATTATCACAAAAGCACAATGTTGCCCCCCTTTCCCCCTTAATAGCATGTCAGAGGGGGCACAAAACCACAGCAGGGGTGGATGGGGATGGCTTTGGCTCTTTGCCCCACCATGGTTCCCACTCCAGTTGTAGTCCCCTACAGTATTTTTTTTTATTGAAAAAACCTTTCCTTTGGCTTTCAATTGAAGTTTTTCCACCCAATAAAAATAGGGGGGCGGTGACTGGGGGGGAAACTGTGGTAAGAGCCAAAAGCTGAAGCGCCCCCTCCCCGTGATTTCACTTTGTTGTACTCCCCCCTCTGGCACACTATTTAGGAAAAGGTAATGTGTGATTTGATGAATGAGAGAACCATAACATTTTGAAATGATACATGTTTGGGGTGGGGTGGTGGTGAACACTTATTAGGTTGTGCTGGCAACTGAAGAAGTATACATTACAAGCAGAGCTGAGCAGATCTAGTGGATCTCTAATGCTTGCTGGTTTTTGTGAAACCCCTTTTATTTCAGCACACGTACGGCAGACTGAAAGAGCAGGTCACCGGGGAGTTCGGATCTGAGGAATGAGTCATTGCAAAAGGATTGGATGGAGTCGTGAAGATTTCCACTCTTGTGCTATTTTATATCTGTTATGTTGCTGGAGGTGGGGAAATGGAGCCTTTTCTATGCAATGAGACTGTTACCTTGTGAGCAGTGATTCCACCGAGGTGACTGAACATAGCAAGATGAAGCTCTTAATGAATGAGAGGTGACAATTCTGTTATGAAGGAGCCTTTCGCCTGGTTAGGAAATAATTGCTCGATGTTTGTGTGTATGTACGTGATTTTAGAGGATGGAACAGTGCATTCCTCCTTCTACATATATATATAAAAAAATGAGGAAAATCTGTCATGAGCTCTGCTGCCAGGATCACAAGCTTCACCTTTGGTAAGGGAGGGCCTTAGATTGGTGGTATAGGGAATATGCTTTATTTATATGCATAAGATTCCAGCTTCATTTTCCATAATCTTCAGTATTAAAATGTCTCTTGGGTAGCAGAGCTAGAAAAAACCTGTGATCTTCTGTAGGAACTCTCCTACAGTCAGTAGACAGTACTGTGCCAGATGTGTTGCCTTGTGCACTCTCTGTGTATGTCATGCATGTTGTGCTGGTGCATGCCAGGAATACGAATGCATGACCCAGGCCAGTCTCATGGTATTTTGAAGAGGGCTGATGGCAAGAGGCCCCACAAGCCTTAAGGAAGAGGCCAAACATTTGGCTTTACAGAGCAACCAACCCAATTGCTGGCCTCACTCCAGCCACCTGGTGTAAGAGAAGCCTTGCCATTTGTTTTTTGGAAAATTGTAAGACCAGCCACACCTTGCTGATGCAGCAGATTTTGAACTTGTAAGCAAGCAGACAACATCCTGGTTGCTTCCTGATTTGAAGTGAACAAAGTCGTTAGAACCAAAAGAAAGTGCGGCCAATCTTATAGCCCAATCCTATTCTCCCACCACCACCAGTGCAGCCATGCTGAAAAGGTGCGCGATGTATCCAGCGGGGGGCGGAGTGGGAGACTTCAGAAGGGGAAAGGGGATTTCAAGCCCTTTTCCACTCTGTAAGCCTCCCGCCCCACAATGGAATTCCTCAGACCTGCGCCAGTGATTTCACTGGCGCAAATCGAAGGAGAGAGAGGGGACAGGGAGGCTGCGGGTAAGGAGGATAGGATCTGGTGAGCACCATCACCGCTGGATCCACTCCCTCCTGCAGCCTCCTCGCCCCCCCATTCCTATCCCGCCCCACCCAATTTTGTGCCCTTACTGCCCCTGTCCGACCCTCCACCCAACCCCTCCCTCCTCCCATGCTTGCTGATCTGCTCTGGCGGGCAGCCAGCACAGCAAAGACACACGTGCAAAGGCTCCAGCCTTCCCACTGGTTCTCTGGCAGTGTGCGCTGCTGGAGCACACTTTATGGCTGCCAGTGCTGGCAGAATGCTAGTTTCGCCAGTGGGACAGCTATTGGGCTGCCCGTTTTCCTCATCAACACCACAACCACATTGGTAATCAAGAGTTGCATTCTAATGGAGGCACTGGCCTCCAGACCCATCAAGAAGTCTTTTGCTGTATCTTTAGTAGGTTGCAAAGAAATAGAGGCTGAACAATTTCAAGCTGAACAATTAAGGGCCATCAAGGTACAAAAGAAAGGTCCTTGATGAGTTCATCCCACAATAGCCTCCATGTTTCTCTGTGGGAATATTAGGTGTAAAAAAAACGGTAGGGTCACAGACCCCTCATGTCTTCATCCTCTTCCCCAGCTTTGTTGCTGTCACTGTTGCTCATGGACCCCTGGTGCGCCCTGCCAAGTACCCCCATTCCCTTGCTACCTAAGAACTGTGCCAGCCAGTAGTCAGGACAGATATCAGACCACTCCCTCTTTCTTCCAACCTTTCTCCCCCACGTCCTTGCTCCAAGGGCTACTGCAAATCACCCTTGAGCTCATAGATAGCCTCTCCAGGCTTCCAGAAAATACCATTTTGGCACATTTTTGCTGGGCTTGGCTGCCCAAGTAGTGGGCATATGCCAATCTCAGCAGGAGGGTTGGCTGGGAACTATTGTCTTCTGCTTGTCCCAGACATGAAGAAAATTCTGTACATGTGCCTTTTTGAGAATGGCATTTCAAACAAAGAACATCACAGGAGCTTTCCAGGGTAATGGCTCCTGCATCAAAAATGCCAGGCAGTCTCTTTGGGAGGCTGCAGCTTCCCAAAAGTCCTCTGAGAGTGCTAGAAATGCCACCCCCCAGGAAAAATAGGAGAAAACAGGGCATAACTAGGGCAATAGTCAATGCTGCAGTTTCCTTTTGCTAGAGTCCTGAAAAGATACTCAGTACATTTTCTGCTACATGCTCTTGCATGGCTGATTGGTCCTCTGCTAATGGAACTAGAGGGCATTGGTTCAAAAACAGGGTTCAGTTGGTCTGTGGTGTGACTGCAACTATGTAGATACTTAGTTCTGCTGTCAGTACCAAGCAGAATATACCACCTTCATATATCTATATATCCTTTTCCTTCTGACTAGACCAGCATTTCTCAAAGTCCTACAGGGGAGTTTACTCCCCTGTAAGTCTTTGTGGGGGTGGGGCGATGTCAGAGGCAGCGCCCCAGAATCGCGCCCGCCCCCAACTCCGAAATACTTTTTAAAAACATACCTGGTTGTCTTGCCAGCTCCCTAAAGGGTCTGGGGGACCTGCTGCCGCCTCCCCAAGGCTCTAAATGGCGCCGATCGCATCGCAAAGCCTACTTTTGATTTTCAGCAGAAACCGGAAGTGGGCTTTGCGATGCGATTGGTGGAGGCCTGTGGAGGCCGCGGCAGGTCCCCCCCACCCTCAGACCCTTTGTGGAGCTGGCAAGGCAACCAGGTTTGTTTTAAAAAGTATTTCGGAGTCGGGGGCGGGCGCAATCCTGCAGCACCACCCCTGACGTTGGAGCTGGCCACCCCCCTTAAAGGAACTTTACTTCTGGAAAAAGTGGTGGGTCGCGACTCACCACTTCGAGAACCCCTGGACTAGACAAAGCAACTTGCTTTTCTTTCACTCAGCCTATCACTAGTGCCTTCAGGGGAGCCAGTAGCCATGATGAGAGTCTTAAAATATAGCAGAAACTTGAGTGTGATTGGCCACTGAGAAGGAAGGAAGCCATGTGAATTATACTGTGCTTGGAAGAGCAGACACAGTAAACTAAAGAATGACTGTGTTTAGTGCTCAGTGAAACAGAATCGTGGCAGAGCTGGTCGTTGCTGTTGCAAATCACCTTCACCTCATGAGACTCATAAGGTGTTTGTGTATTCATCCTGAAAAGCCTAACATGGAAAATATTGCAAGCTAGTTTCCTATGCATGTAAAATCTGTTCTGAATTACATCTGCTTGTGAGATAAAGTCAGAGGCTATATACACTGATTTAAAAGACTAGCAATTTGTCCTAATTGGCTGTGATCTTTTTCTCAAAGTATGCTTCCGTCCTCGCCCTCCTGCTCAGATTGTATAGCCCACAGCACATTGAATGAAAGTCCTAAATGGAACAGGGCATTTGACAATTTGATGATCATGACTTGTTTTACCTTTGGCATTTATTTATTTATTTGCTACTATCTCTGTGCAGAGTTCTTTATGGAGCAAAGGCAAAAAAGACGGCTCTTTCCTGCAGAGCATACAGCCTAAATTTTGACAGTGGAAGAGGTTCAGAAGCTCTCTGTTTGCTTTGTGGCACCCAGACAGGTGCTGTTCATTTGTTTTGTTTCATTAGTACTGTACTAAATTTCTGACAGCTCAAGCCATTACTGTACAGAGAATCTCCATTAACACTAAACTGTTTAGATACGTTAACTAGTTCTGCACTGGATGTTCCTGCTGTTCAATTTCTGATGCAAAAGATGCCTTTTTAAGAGGCTCAAAAGAGTCGAAGAAAAATCCCCTACCTTCCACTCCTTCACACAATTTTTTGCACTCATTCACAACCATTAGGCCGAGCATCCTCTTCAGCGATGCTCGTATTTACACGGTCGCAACAAGGGCACCTGAGCAGGGAGGGGGCGGGAACGCCCCCAGATAGTATTACAGGGGTGGGGTGTGGGAGGAGCGTTACCTGGCAAGTGCTCCTCGCCACATTCCTCCCCATTCTACCTGAGCGCAGCAACGGTTTTTTTATTTTTTTTCTTTTTTTTTTATTTGAAAGAGCTTCTTAATTGCCTGGCCCCAGCCAATCAGGAACTATGCAGTGAATCTGAAGACTTCACAACACCATATAGCCAATCACATTTGGCTTGTCAATGTAAAGGAAGGCAAATGATGAAGGAAGTGGGAACACTTGGGAGTTGCTAATGCAACCAGGCCTTCCTGTCTAGTCAACACTGCACTGGTGGTTTCATTTCTTGCCAGTGCTGAATAGCAAGACTTTAACCACAGTCCTGCTCTATTGGCATGCAAACATAAGCAGTCACTATAGAATATGGATGGAAGGGGATATGCATCCCAAAGTACATCCCATTAAAGTGCAATGTATCGACACCAGCATCTGAATGCACATTATATGGAAAATAATCAAGTGTACTGGCATCCCCTGCATTTAATTGCACAGATGCTGCTATACTGCATAACAGGATTTGCATTTCCTGTCTACATTCTGTGCAACTAAATACATGAGACTGGATCAGGATGAGTTAAAATGGCCTCACTGCTTTGGTAACAGTATCCCCTCCCCCACTTTGCCAATAGCTTCCACACACTTTTGCAGTAAAATCACTGAAAAGGGGGGGCATGTTTCACAGAGGGAAGAAAATGTTTGCAAAATGTATGTCCTTGTTTTGGTTCAGCACTAATGTTAGTACTTGTATAATAAGTCCCTGGGGAAAAGAAATACAGTACTATACTTCATAAGGTTGTACCAACCATTGTTAGCTCAGCCTCAATAGCAGTGGTAGTTTTATTATATTTGTATAAATTTAAGTAAGGATAGTTGGACAGAAATGAGAACAAATTTAGAAACACTGGATAGGATTAGAGGAGGCTGATGCAAAGCATAAAGAGGTAATCAAGGATCACAGGGCCCCTATTCTAATAAACCAGTGATGAATTCAAGTTATAGTTGGAGGAAAATTGCAAGGTAGAACAAAGCCTTGCCTATGACTACAGAAAGAAAATTAATTAACAGCCCAATCTGCGTTGCATCCCACGGGGAGTTTTGCATGCTGGATGTCTCCTCGGCATAAGTGGACATTTGTCCTCTTGCCCCGGTGTAAGCCCCAGCAGCAGCAATGGGTCAACTCAGACCTGCATCAGCAATATCGTTGCCACAAGTTCACATTGATCCATGTCGGCAGGTCAGGCCTGGGAAGGGGGTTAGGATATAATGTGCACCGGCGCCACCAATCCCGCCACCTCCTACGCATGATCTGCCCCCTTCCCGCCTTCCACCCGCCCCATTCTGCCCCCTGTGCGGTCTTACCTGCTCCTGCGGGCCTCCAAATGAGGAATTAGTCCTCAATTCACAATTGGGTCTTTGTTCGGCCCTTCTGAGGGCAAGGCTTCAAGCGGCGTTCTGCGCATGCACCGCTCGAAGCCTTGCCCAGCCTATTCAGAAGCGACTGAGCTGCCAATGAAGACGCGGCTTGGCCTGCTGGCTCCGGGGGGTGACACGCTGGGATGAGGTGAGCGTACCGGGGGAGGGGGGTTGATGCGTCTGAACGGGGGTTTGACACGGCAGTGGGGGGGGACGTGCCAGTGGGGGGGTGACACGCTGAGCCGGTCGACCCTGCATGGGGTGACGCACCAGCTCGTGACGCCACTGCACCTGGGACTGCAATATCAATTATCTAAACTTGATTTTTCTTTTTGTCAACTACTATTATATCTGGTGTATTGTGTTCTAGTCTAGATGTTTGTCTGTCTGTAATCTGAAGCCTCAAATAATCTTTGCTTGGTTGTTCTCAGTAATTTTATCAGGTTTATGATCCCAGAAATTTCGGTGTGAAGGTAAATTGTATTGTTTGCAAAGATTCCAGTGAACCATAGCTGCAACTCTATCATGACATTCTTTATAGTCAATTTGGGCTATCTTACTACTGGTACTGACCAAATGGTCGACTATTTCATCTTTCATCTTACAAAGTCAACATTTGCTGTTGTCACTGGGCTTCTGAATCTTTGATATTTATATTTTTATATTTGATACATTAGATATTATTCTTGCAAGTGCCTGTTCCTATGCAGCTAGCTTCTTTCTTCAAGTGTCCACTAATAATATTATTAAGAATATTTATACACCGTTTTTCAACAAAATAGTTTACAAAGTACCGTATTTATTGGCGTATAAGACACACTTTTTTGTGTAAATTTGTGACCCAAAATAGTAGGGTGCGTCTTATACGCCAATACTAAAAAATCCCTCTCCCCCCCCCCGCCCGTTTTAAAGCATTTTTGGGCTTACCTGGTTTTTCCCCGGAGCCGGAGAGCTCCCTTGTGCTTTCTTCCCTGACTAATCTATCCGATCTACAGCTGTTTGTCGGGTTTAATTTATGCACGTGCATGAGTTGAGCTTCTCAGCAGCCAGCAGAGGGCGCTGTGCTCAGTTCAGTTCAGCTGAGCTGCAGAGGGCCTAGTCTTTCCCAGCTCTCCTGGATGCTGAATGAAGGCAGCTTGGGTAAGCTTCTGAACTGGGCCTAGTTGGGAGGCTTTGGAAACTGTGCATAGGTTAGGTGGGGTGGGGGAAAAGAGTTGAGTCTGGGGTTTTTGTATTTGGGATTTATGTTGTTTAAGAGTTGGTAAGAGTTGAGTCTGGGGTTTTTGTATTTGGGATTTATGTTGTTTAAGAGTTGGTAAGAGCTGAGTCTGGGGGTGGTAAGGTGATAAGAGTTGAGTCTGGTTTTTTTTTTTGTACTTTTATGTTTTTTACTTTGGAAACTGCATGGGTGGGGTGGGGGAAAAGAGTTGAGTCTGGGGTTTTTTGTACTTGGGGTAAATGTTTTTTTACTTTGGAAACTGTGCATGGGTGGGTTGGGGGAAAAGAGTTGAGTCTGGGGTTTTTTTGTACTTGGGATTTATGTTCTGGTGCATTTTGTTCATGTGTCTTATTGCTGTGTGTTTTAAAAGAGATCCTGGTATTTGTGTGCAATTTATATAAATTAGCTAATTAAGCAGCCAAGCAGTAAATGGCCAAGTGGCCCAAAAATGCTTTAAATGTTTTTTTCTTGAAACCCAGGGCCAAAAGGAAGGTGCGTCTTATATGCCGGTGCGTATTATACGCCAATAAATACGGTAATTTACAGAGTAAAATAAATAAATGGCTTACCAACATATCAAGGTGAGTGAACAGATTTGAAAGAGACAGGAGATAAGAGGGACACCCACTAGGTGTCTGATAAGAAAAAGGACAGAAACAGAATAAAGGCGAAAATGATCAGTACATGCACAGTTGCTACAACAAAAGATAAGAAATGAATAGAAGAGTCAGCAACTGAAGTGCATATGCAGCCACAGTGAAGGCATTCTTAGGGCGCTTTATAAATACAATTAATATCTGTCTGACAAACTGCAACACACAGGGCCTACAGAGTTAATATGACTGGTATTATTTTGGCTACCACAAGAAGCAATCTGAAGTGCAGAAGGGCTTTGGGAATAGAGGGGATTGCCACAAGTCTTTACCTGAAATGTTTTTTTAAAGCATCAAATGATGAATATCAGCAATGCAAGCACAAACGGAAGTGATGCCAAGAGGCAAATGTGTTAGGATGAAAATTATTCTATTAACACATCTTAATACATTTCCAAAACTTCTGAGAGCTGAAGCACATGCTTTCTGAACTAAAATTTAAGGCACACTTTGGTCTTAACCAAAAAGGTTTACTTTATGATGTGTAAGAATAAGAATTGTCTGTCTGTGGTGGTGCCCACCTTCTGTGTTCCTTTGTCAGTCACTCTCTGTTTTGGTCTTTCCTCCTGTTTTGAAGGAGGCAAGCCCAGATTGATGATTCATGTAGAGACACAATGGACAGACTCCCCTGAGTAATTCTGCCGCATCTCTTCATCAGAAGTGATCAAATGAGCCAATCGCACAGAATACAAAGATGCAGTCAAATTACCTACCTCTGGCAGAAGCTGATTAAATAGACTGGAAGCAACGCCAGAGCAGTGATCATGCAGACATGGGGAAGCCTCCTCTGTAGATGGCTAATTTGGGATCACACAAGAGTCTTTAATTACTTTGTTTTATGTCTTGTTTTACAACACACCAGCAGTTCTCTCACAGTACACTAATAACGGGTCCCAGCACCCAGTCAGAGACTTATTTGCCTAGCTGGGCAATGAGGCACATTTTATGTGATGGTCAGGCTGACTCAAGACCTCCTGGTGCCTGAAGCAGTGTGCCAAATGTTGCCCCCCCCCCTTACTGGGTGATGTGCCAGCTTCTGCTCCTCCGACTTCATGATTTGGAAAAGGAAGAGGGGGACAGAGCAGAGGAGGTGTGTAGGAGCAGGCAATGAGACACTCTAGCCCTACACTCTCCTCTCTTCCACACTTTTTCCTCTCTGCCCCCATCTTCCCTTTCTAACCCAGGGAGTTGGAGGAGGAGGCAAGCGGGTGGTAGAGGTGAGTGCCCCCATCAATCTGCTGCCACAGGTAGCCTCATGGATGGGCTGGCCTTGATGATGGTTCTCTTACATTTAGCAGAGGAAGAGCAACTGTTCCTGTTCATCTCAGCATAGCATCTATCCCAGTTGCTGTTGCTGCTATCTCTCTTGTGTTTCTTTTTAGATTGTGAGTGCCTTTGGGACAGGGAACCATCTCTCTCTCTCTTGCTATATAAATGCCTTTGAGAATTTTTGGTTGAAAAGTGGTGTTTAAATATTATTATTATTATTAGTAATAATAGTAATAATAGTAATTGATCACATTGTAAGTGGGTGCAGCAAAATCACACAGAGTGACTACAAAAATTGCCGCAATAAAGTTGCTGCTATGCTCCACTGGAACTTGTGCAAGAAATATGGAATAACATCAGTAAAGAAATGGTGGGAGCACATGCCTGAAAAGGTGGTAGAAAATGAGCAGGTCAGAATCTTGTGGGACTTCAAAATCCAGACGGATAAAAAATTGGAACACAACACGCCAGTTATAACTGTGGTTGAGAAGAAACAAGTGATGCTTATTGATGTGGCCATTCCAGGAGATAATTGAATTGTGGAAAAACAATTGGAAAAGATCACAGAATACAAAGACCTGGAAATTGGAATACAGTGCCTTTGGGGAAAGAAAACAACAACCACCCCTATTGTCATTGGTGCACAAGGCGCAATCCCCAAGGCCCTTAAGAAATATCTGGCCATTATAGGCGTTGACAAGATAACAGTTGAACAACTGCAACGAGCCACACTACTAGGAACATCAAACATTATATGGCCATAACTCACCAGTTCTTAAATTCTTGGGTAGAGTTCAAACTAGTGAGCAGCACCCACAAATCCCAGTCCAAAAATCTGGTGGACTCTGACACCACTCCTCCTGCTCCTCATCTTTTCAACTTGGCTCATCCCCCTTTGGCACAGCTAAGAAAAGTAATGGCAACATATTCAGGTATTTATGCCGGAAAACTAAAGCTTTGTCTTTCATTTGGGGTCTAGCATCTTGGGAGAGAAGAAGCATTGTGTCTGTTTTTCTACCTCCCCAAGTTGCAGAGAATTCTGATCTTAAGAAACAGGTTTCAATTGGCACTCCTTTCCTTTGGGACTCTAACTTTAATTGCCTGGTTTGTAATGCTCTACTTGTCTTGCTGAGATCAGTTTCACTCTTGAAACTTGTTCTTTGTACCCGCAGCTTTTTTTTATGTAATGTGTTTTCAAAATTAGGCATTCCTTGGTGGAAACAGTCCTTGTCTTTATGTGAAATTTATAAACCCATTACTGATTTTACACCCAAACATGCCTTTATACAAGGGAACTAGCAGGAGAAATGCTTCCTTTGCAATTGATAGTACACAGTATCCCAGCTTGTAGCTTTTAATAGTTTGTATCAGCCACAGGCAATGCAGGATTTAATATGCCAGCTGCAGGACTGTGTCTTGGAGATATGTGGAAGGTCCAGGAAACTCTCATTACACAGCAAAGAAATGCAGTCAGCCAGTTACTGCACAAAAGTGACAAAAGCAAAAACATTTCACTTTGGAGACCATTTCCGCATGATGATATGCCTTTTATTCAATATGTAAGCTTGCACTGGGAACTAAGGTGATCCAGTTAATAGATATGGATGTGGGTTCAAATCTCTACTCATTTGAGGGCTCACTGGATGGCTTTAGGCAAGCACTATTTCTGAGACTCTGAACATATCTTCATTACAGAGTTAAACTAGTTTCAAGCTTGATTTTCTGTCAACAGCTTCCAACCAAAGAACTCTGAGACTTATCATGAAAGAGGCTAAGAAGGACCCCTTCGGCAATAACTGTTTCCGAGGTCATGGCTGCTCTACCAATTTAACCCACTTTCAATCTTTGTTTGTTTTGTTGAAAATGTAGGGCTTTTTCAAAGCCAAAATTGCCAGGGATCTTTGAGGGCCACCATGACAGTTAAACTGGTTTGAACCTGTATAAATCCACATAGAGTTGATGTCCTTTCAGTTACCCTGTAGTCGCTAGTGACTTCAACTTCTTTGCCTAGTGTGTGGTTTCTTCATCAGCCCTAGACTCCCAAGAGGATATCTGACAGTGTTGGTTGAACCTCCTTGTGCAGAACCAGCATACTTCTGAATACCAGTTTTGGGGAACAAACAATGGGGAAAGGCTATGGCCTTCATGTCCCCCTGTTCATGGGTTTTAGGAGGCATCTGACTGGCCACTGTTAGAAACAGGACTAGATGGATTCTTGGTCTGTTTCTGTAGGGTTCTGTTTATGAGACAGGTGGATACCCATAGCACAACTTGACTATCAGTCTGGATTAATGGTTTATGCACAGTAGAGCCATGTGAGAACCCTACCACATACCCCACAATTTGCAATGGTGCCCAAAATTAGTGTTGCAATGGCAGAAATAGCTGCAAAGCTTATCTGTCTCTTGCAGGCAGCCATACATGTGCAGGGTTGCCATACTGCAACCCGAGATTTTTCCTGTATCATTAAAATTACTATTGGAAAATTGAATTGGAAAATGAGGCAGTTGTGGCTTCTCTTGCTTGTTTTCCTGGGTCATTACCCTTGTTCCCTGCCCACTCTGCACTCATCATAGATGCCTGGTCATGATGATAAGAGGTGGGGGACAGACAAATGGATTTGGGGAAAAAGGAGCAGGAGGAGCATAGAAAAATTCAGTGGCATGATGACAGTATGTGTCTCAAATTCCTGTGAGATGTGTGTTTGTATTTTAGATTTTTCTATTATGTGTCTGTACCCTGAGCAGGTAAATCTTTTTGTCTGTATAGTACAGAAGAATCTGCAAGAGGAAACTCATTGGGAGGAATAATTTCCTTCTTAGTCATATTTTATGAAGACAAATGTAGTCTCATCCAAGGCACAAGGAACAGATTGTCTTTATAAAGGCATTCCATTTTACTTTTTGCACATCTTTATCGGAGTTGCTAACTGGCACCACCATATATATATATATATATGCAGTTATTTGGCTGAAGCGAAAGAGGCCCTAATTATGTTTTAGAAACACAATTTGGAAAATGCAGTCTAAAATAACCCTCTTTAAACTTTGACAAACATTGTATCTCTGGAAACCATCGACGAGATGGATATTTCTATTTCCCAAGGGAATCCAACAAGGAGAAAAGGAACATCAGGTATTTTTAGTGTTGGAGACTATGGCTTCTTTTAAGGTTATTTGTAAATGCTGCTACCCTCAGGAGAGACAGGAATCAGACTCCAGGCTGAAATCAGAAATGGCAGTTATTTTAAGTGGTGTTTGCTTTAAATACGTCCAGCTATGATTGTTTAAAGGACTCTTATCTGACACTTGGCAGGTCAAGCTGTATAAAATTCAGTTATACATGCCAGAGGGGGGGGGGGGGGTCTTACAAGGAAAAACTCTTGGTTTTAAGCTGCTCCTAAACTCAACAGGTACAAGCTATGCAGGAATAAGGAGCAGAGAGACTTATTTTTGAGAGCAACCCTCAGTTTAACTTTTGATATCCCTGGTGACTCTTCAGTACAACCTGCCTCAACCTACTTTGCAGAAAATGTTTCCTGTATAGGTCCAGTATCATTGAACTGATACATCCTTAGGCACAAGAATGGTATTCTCACCGTTTCCATTCCATCAGGACATGCCTTAAGCTTGCATCATAATATTTGTCTTTCTAAAGCATGTATCTCCTGTAGCTGCCCACAAAATACTTTAGAGAATATACAGGGACAGAGAAAAGAGCAGAAAAATTCCTTTCAAAGTTTCAGCGAGTGAGGAATGGGTTGGATAGAATTTACTGTAAGCACAGTTGAAACAGAAAATGTGCAGAGGTTGGAAGCCATAAAGCAGGTGAAACATATTTGTGCCTAGGGAGGAGGAAGATTTTAAGGTCCATCCTCTCTAAGGGTTCAGTCTTCTCTGAACGTATCAGGACATGCTGACCCCTGATCTTGTCCAGGAAATGGGCAAGGGCTAAACGGATAGCACGCAGTATGCCCCCTGCGTACCCCCCGGCCTGATAGAGAACATTGCTTCTCTATCAGCAATGGTACTTGTCAGGGATGACAGCAGGAAAAGGCAGGCTGACTGAGGGGAGTAGTTCCTAGTGGGTATCAGGACATGCTGACCCCTGATCTTGTCCAGGAAATGGGCAAGGGCTAAACGGATAGCACGCAGTATGCCCCCTGCGTACCCCCCGGCCTGATAGAGAACATTGCTTCTCTATCAGCAATGGTACTTGTCAGGGATGACAGCAGGAAAAGGCAGGCTGACTGAGGGGAGTAGTTCCTAGTGGGTAGCATGCACACACCCTGTTCCCCCCTTTCCCTTTACTAGACCAGCAGCTGAATGGGGGAGGAAACTGGTAGTTTCTACATGCTGCCACCATCCCAGGCCACAGAGAACCAGGCAGAGGGGGACTGTCTCTCTGGGGAAAAAAAATCTCTCCCAGGACAGCACTGAACCCCAGGGAATTTGATTAAAACTCAGTACTCCAGACAGGGAGAGAAGGACTCTGAAGGGTCGGACACGACTTAACGACTGAACAACAAATAAACCAAAGTGAACTGAATGTTTATAATCTCTCGATGTGTAATAATAAATGAGATCGACATGTGCTTAGAGATTGGGCAGCCAAACCTGTCAGTCTAGGTAAAGGAGTTGGGTGGAGAGCTGCATTTCACTCCTCTAATCAGGTAATTTGATGTTGAGGAGGCAGTGGGAGGCCAACATGAAAATAATTTCTCATTTGAAACATTGGATTGCAAAAGGAAAGCAGTGATTTTTGCTTGCCACACAAACTGGTGAAATTGCAAGCTGGTGTGGAGTGGGGGGGGGAAACAAACAAAATCAAAATGACTTTCTTAAGGCATCTGGCTAAAATTACAGTTCCACTGCAGACGGAGAGAAGGACTCTGCATCCTCAAGTCCATGTGTCTGGGGGATAAGGCTTTGAGAAGAAGTAAAATGTGTTCTTGTTGTTGTTGTTGTTCAGTCGTTAAGTCGTGTCCGACCCTTCGTGATCCCATGAACCATATCCCGCCAGGCCTTCCTGTCCTCCACTATCTTCCTGAGTTCGCTCATTTTCATGTTCGTTGCATCGGTGATGCTGTCTAATCATCTCATCCTTGGCCTTCCCCTTCTCCTTTTGCCTTCAATCTTTCCCAGCATCAGAGTCTTCTCCAGAGAGTCCTCTCTTCGCATTAGGTGGCCAAAATATTTGAGTTTCAGCCTTAGTACCTGTCCTTCCAGGGAACAGTCAGGCTTGATTTCATTTAGAATTGACTGATTTGATCTCCTAGCAGTCCAAGGGACTCTCAGGAGTCTTCTCCAGCACCACAGTTCAAAAGCATCTATTCTTCGGCGCTCAGCCTTCCTTATGGTCCAACTCTCGCAACCATACATTGCTACTGGGAACACCATCGCCCTGACTATACGAACTTTTGTTGGCATGGTGATATCTCTGCTTTTTATTATGCTGTCTAAATTTGCCATAGCTTTCCTTCCAAGGAGTAAGCGTCTTTTAATTTCATGGCTGCTGTCTCCGTCTGCAGTGATCTTGGAACCCAGAAAAGTAAAATCTGTTACTGTTTCCATTTCTGCCCCTTCTATTTGCCAGGAATTGATGGGACCCGATGCCATGATCTTAGTTTTATTAATGTTGAGTTTCAAGCCAACTTTTGCACTCTCCTCTTTCACTCTCATCAAGAGGCTCTTTAGTTCTTCTTCACTTTCTGCCATTAGGGTGGTATCGTCTGCATATCTGAGGTTGTTGATATTTCTCCCGGCAATCTTGATTCCGGCTTGCGATTCATTCAGCCCTGCATTTCTCATAATGTACTCTGCATATAAGTTAAATAAGCAGGGTGACTCCCTTCCCAATTTTGAACCAATCAGTTGTTCCATGGCCGGTTCGAACTGTTGCTTCTTGACCCGCATACAGGTTTCTCAGGAGACAGGTAAGGTGGTCTGGTACCCCCATCTCTTTAAGAATTTGCCACAGTTTATTGTGATCCACACAATCAAAGGCTTTTGCGTAGTCAATGAAGCAGAAGTAGGTGTTTTTTTTTTGAACTCTCGTGCTTTCTCCATGATCCACCGCATGTTGGCAATTTGATCTCTAGTTCCTCTGCCTCTTCAAAACCCAGCTTGTACGTCCGGTAGTTCTCGGTCCACGTACTGCTGAAGCCTAGCTTGTAGGATTTTGAGCATAACCTTGCTAGCATGTGAAATGAGTGCAATTGTACGGTAGTTTGAACACTCTTTGGCACTGCCCTTTGGAATTGGAACGTAAACTGACCTTTTCCAATCCTTTGGCCACTGCTGAGTTTTCCAAATTTGTTGGCATATTGAGTGCAGCACTTTCACAGCATCATCATTTAGGATTTTAAGTAGCTCAGCTGGGATACTATCATCTCCACTAGCTTTGTTGTTAGTAATGCTACCTAAGGCCCACTTGACTTCACTCTCTAGGATGTCCGGCTCTGGGTCAGTGACCGGCTCGGGGTCAGTGACCACACCAGCGTGGTCATCAGGAACATTAAGATCTTTCTTGTATAGTTCTTCTGTGTATTCTTGCCATCTCTTCTTAATCTCTTCTGCTTCTGTTAGGTCCTTGCCTTTTTTGTCCTTTATCATGCCCGTCTTTGCACAAAACGTTCCCTTGGTATCTCCAATTTTCTTGAAGAGATCTCTAGTCCTCCCCATTCTGTTGTTTTCCTCAATTTCCTTGCATTGTTCATTTAAGAAGGCCTTCTTATCTCTCCTTGCTATTCTCTGGAACTCTGCATTCAGTTGTTTATATCTTTCCCTTTCACCCTTGCTTTTTGCATTCCTTCTTTCCACAGTTATTTGTAAAGCCTCATCTGACAGCCACTTTGCTTTCTTGCATTTCTTTTTCTTTGGGATGGTTTTAGTTGCTGCCTCCTGTACAATGTTACGAGCTTCCGTCCATAGTTCTTCAGGCACTCTGTCTACCAGGTCTAATGCCCTAAATCTATTCTTCACCTCCACTGTATACTCATAAGGGATATGGTTTAGGTCATATCTGACTGGTCTAGTGGTGTTCCCTACATTCTTCAGTTTAAGTCTGAATTTTGCAATAAGAAGCTCATGATCTGAGCCACAGTCAGCTCCAGGTCTTGTTTTTACTGACTGTATAGAGCTTCTCCATCTTTGGCTGCAAAGCACATAATCTATCTGGTTTCGGTATTGACCATCTGGTGATGTCCATGTGTAGAGTCGCCTCTTGTGTTGTTGGAAAAGAGTGTTTGCTATGACCAGCGTGTTCTCTTGACAGAACTCCGTTAGCCTTTGCCCTGCTTCATTTTGCGCTCCAAGGCCAAACTTGCCTGTTGTTCCGTTTATTTCTTGATTTCCTACTTTAGCATTCCAGTCTCCTATGATGTAAAGGACATCTTTTTTGGGTGCTAGTTCTAGAAGGTGTTGTAGGTCTTCATAGAACCGGTCAACTTCATCTTCTTCGGCATCAGTGG
Source organism: Plestiodon gilberti rubricaudatus (assembly GCA_026170595.1). Lineage (NCBI taxonomy): Eukaryota > Metazoa > Chordata > Lepidosauria > Squamata > Scincidae > Plestiodon > Plestiodon gilberti. Next base: position 118,851,292 of record JANXHW010000005.1, read on the forward strand.
TTGGGGCATACACTTGGATTACTGTAATGTTGAATGGTTTGCCTTGGATTCGAACTGAAATCATTCTGTCATTTTTGAGGTTGCACCCCAGTACTGCCTTTCCCACTCTTTTATTGACTATGAGGGCTACTCCATTTCTTCTAAGGGATTCATGCCCACAGTAGTAGATATGATGGTCACCTGACTTAAATTCGCCCATGCCCGTCCATTTTAGTTCGCTGATTCCCAAGATGTCAATGTTCAATCTTATCATCTCATTTTTGACCACATCCAGCTTGCCTTGATTCATAGACCTCACATTCCATGTTCCTAAGCAGTATTGCTCCTTGCAGTATTGGATTTTCCTTTCAACCTCAGACACATCCACAGCTGGACGTCCTTTCGGCTTTGGCCCAGCCGCTTCACTCTTTCTGGGTCTACTTGGAATAGTCCTCCGCTCTTCCTCAGTAGCATATTGGACACCTTCCGACCTGAGGGTCTCATCTTCCTGCGTTAGGTGTAATTATAAGTTCTGAAGATAGTAGGAACCAAAGCGTTCCGTGAATGGTTGTATGAAGGAAGCCGTTTGTAGAGCCACAATCAAGACACTATTTCTATCATTGTAAAGAAGGTGCAGTTCAAATAAAGTTTCTTTGTTGCAGATCCCAGTCTCCTGTTTAAATAAACTATCAAGCTTGCAGCAGCACATTTATTATTTATTTCGGTTTGGATTTATCACAGATTGCTTTTCAACCACAAGGTTGCCTTCAAAGCAGTTGCAACAAAATCACCAAAAAACACCATTAAAAAGTTAAGAACAATCGAGGTCTTGGCCATGAGGATTGAGTCCCATGCTGCATGGACATTGCTTTCTGGAAGGACACACCCATTCCCTCAAATTGCTTGCAAGTCCAAAGATAAGAACATAAGAAGAGCCCTGCTGGATCAGGCCAAAGGCCCATCTAGTCCAGCTTCCTGTATCACACAGTGGCCCCACCAGATGCCTCAGGGAGCACAAGAAAACAAGATACCTGTATCCTGTCGCCACTCCCTTGCACCTGGCACAAAGAAAACCTACTCCTACACCCAGGAGGTTGCTTATCCCCAAGTCCATTATGTTGGTCAGCTTCAAATTCTTAAGTGTTCTTCTGTATTCTCATTTCCCATTCCTTTGAAGAAGCGAAATACATAGGATATCTGATTTTCAAATATTTCAGGTTGCTTGGAAAGGAGGCAGATTAGCTGATTAGAAGTTAAATAGCTGTCCATTTGTTTATGACTTTCAGGTTAGGCAAGGAGAAAGACTATCAGATGTGTACTTAAGCCAGTTTAGATCATGGATATACATTTTAAATGCTTTTACTCAGACATATGGTAACTGTTCTCAACAATGATACTTTTTTTTCCATGTTAGTATGTTTAAGACCAAAGCCACATAATAATGCCAGAACTGTAATCTGATTTTGATTTAGAAAATTAGAACATATAGACTTAAACTGATTGAATAATGTACAGTAATGTCTTCTTTCTAGAGAACCCCCTGGGAACTGTGGTTCTGTGAGGGGAGGCTAGGGAATGGGATTTCTAAGAGAATGATCAGCACTTTCACCTTACAGTTCTCAGGATTTGTTTTTTTTTGGGGGGGGGTGAACTATGACAGTTAAAGTGGTCTAAAACGCAGTCTGCAATTCCTGATTCTGTGATAGCTTTGGAGGCTCCTAAACCACTGCCCATAATTTACCCACAAAGCAATTCTCATAGTGTAAATAGATAGCTTAATCCAATGAGCTTCCATGTACAGTATTTTCTTTTTAAAAAAAAGCAAACAAAGCTCTTCCTTTTGCTCTTTCTTTTTGGCGTTGCTTTTGGATACTTTTCTTATTTATTGAAATATTTATAGACTGCCTTTCTTCCCCAGTTAAAGAATAGGAAGTCAAATTTCTGATAAATATTGGCCAGCACCATTTTGGAATTTCCTTTGCCTTATACCAAATTATCACCTCTCTGACTTGTTGATTAATCTCCTGACTTTTCCAGTTTAGAAAAATGTCTAAGCTGCCATTATCTTTGACAATATATGTGTCCAACTCCATTTGTAACATCCAATGAAGTATACAGATGCAGAAGACTCGAAAGGAAAGGAAGAAATGGGAAGGGCAGGAGGGGTTATTTATCATTGCATTGCCCTACATTTGTGGGGAGTCATCATGCCACACTGTCTCCCCTCCCCAGTAGCCGTGCTTTGAGGATAAATCTCTGAACTCTCTGAAACTAAAGAGCAGTGTGCAGGGGCAAGCACTGCACACCAAGATACCCCCAAATTTGCCCCACATTGCCCCAAATTTGTCAGAAAGGCGCTCTGCTCTGCCTCCCTCCAAACAGCCATTGTTTGAGGGCAAATCCCCTGAAAGCGAAGAGCAGCATGTAGGGCAAGACCTCCAGCCAACCAGAGATGGACATCTGGGTAGCTAAAAGGGAAGCAAGAAACCTCTTGCTTGCTTCCCTGCATGCAAACAAAAGCCCCAGGCTGTGATGCGTTTGGGTGAACACTCTAACTTGAAGTGAACTTGCTCCCTCCTCCTCCTGCCTTGGCATCCACCCTGCCCATGAATGCCAAGAATGAACGCAGCTTGCTGTGTACAACATCTCCTGAACTGAAGAAAGACCTCCTCCCAGTGACACTGGGTCAAGAGCAGAAGCTTCCCTTTTACTCTTCAGCCCTGACCCCACCAGGCAAGAGGGCCTTTGGGAGATTTGACATCAGGGATCTGTGGGGACACAACCTCCCCAGGATGTCCTCACCCATCAATTTCCATGGACCTACTGGGCAAGTGGGCTATAAGGAGGCCCAGCACTTCATTGAAGGGCTTCTGTGACCATGGACCTCCGCATGGTTCCCTTGACTTCCATATGAGAAGCTAGCAAGAGGGAGGGCAAAACCTCCTTACTCTCTCTGTCCTACCTCTTCCCCTCCTAGGAGTCCTCCCAGATCCCCATTTGGTATTCCTTTGTTTTTGGAAGGTCTGTGTCCCTCTTTTCAGATATGTGGAGCAATACTACAGAAACTTGTCTCTGTTTTTAAAAAGAAGAGGGAGGCAATAATTATTTTTCTTGTTATACAGGGACATTTATATGGGTGGTGGTGGTGGTATTTTTTTTTTTTTTAAAACTGGTGCTTTTATTTTTAGGCTTTGCTAATTCTCACTCTTCTCCTAGTTCCCAGCTACCTGGCAACAGCTTACTGTCATGGCAACGCAAATGTTAATGAGTGAAGCACTGGTGTGTCTGTTTTATCAAGCTCTTTGTGATATAGATACAAAGCTGTTACATATACTCGTGGCCATCACAGGTCATAAGCACATTTTAGTTTCTCAGTGGAGACCTATAACCAGAACCTGGTGGTTGGGACAGGGGATGAGCAGCTGAAGAAGGAAGTTTGAAATATTAATGATGGGGTGTGGATGATGACACAAAGAATTCTTGTATCATGTGAATGTTGTAGTTCTTTTCAGTTTCATATTTCTTGCATTTGACAGCTGCTTTTCAGGTACTGATCCCTTAAACAGATTTATCAACCTGCATTGTGTTTAGTCTTGAGTGGTGTTGCCATTTTGGAGAAAGTGAGCAAGACAACATAGGTAAGATCATCCAGTGCTTTTCTGCCTGTCAGATTGCCATAGAGGGGAAAAACCAGTCGGACCTTCTCCACTCTGTTGTCAAATAGATAGTGGTTCCTGGCAAGATACATGTTATATGCTTGAGACCAGATTATGGAAACTGCTTAGAATTGACTATATATGTGGCATCCTTTTAGAAATCTGCACACACGCTCAGTAGTGTTAAAAATGGTAGCCACTGCTAGAGGGCTTAAAAGGCAAAACCAGAATACTTTGCAAGTGGAAGGGTGATGATGGCAGGGGATTAAGAATAGGAAGGGAAAGATGGGAGTTGCTTTAGAAAAGAATCATCTGTCCAAGTGGTAGAGTTGATAATTATGGGTGAGGCCTGTTTTTTATTATTATTATTATAATGGTAGCCGCACAGCTTTGAGTCTCTACTGGTCACAATGCATGTAAAACACTCCAGAATGTAAGTACTGTATAGTGTAGGGGAGCAGGGTGGAGTGCAGTGTTGGGACTTCTACAGCAGGAGCAGTGATGTTATCAGCAGGACAGGAGCACACCGGTGCTGCATTTTGAATTTTTTTTTAAAAGGAACTAGGTTGAGGAGAAGCATCTGGCTCATCAGCAGACAAACTGAGACATTTGCCTTATGGCATAAGCACTAATAGTCTGCCCTGTCCCCAGGTGTAGATGGATAGGGTAGGGGTGCAGATGGATGCTGATGGAAGGAAAGGAGGGGATGGGATGGGATCATGCCCCTCCCCAGAAATGGAATTTGGGCTAGTTTACTTCATCTTATTGCATAAGGGAGCCCAGGAGATTATGGAAGTAAGTGGAACTTACTTCTGAGTAAACATGTATAGGATTTCAGTCTAATATACCTTTTTAATATTTATTTAGAATTTTTTCACAAGTTCTTTACACACACACACACACACACACACACACACACTTTCTTTTAACAGCTGCAACCCTCTCCAAGAGTTTGGGATAAAATGAGCTACATCTTTATATTCAAATGAATATAATAACTTTCAAAGCTGAAATAAGATGCAGGAAAACAAAACAACACTTTAATAAAGAATTTAAAGTTGATTTTTAAATTATGTAGTCTTAGTGGGACATGGCTATAGGGGTGTGGCTAATGTGGGGTTTCATGATGACAAGCTCTGGAACTTCAAAATTTACTATTGCATCACTGCCAAAAGGGGGAGACGAAGCTTCAAAATAATTTTAAATGTAGAACATTGATTGTTGTACATTTGTATGATATGCCTAACACGTTTCGACATGCATCATCTTCCTGGGGGTGTGAAAAAAAAGGAAATGCTTCTTTTTTACTTACAGGAGATCCTATTGCACCAATTCACTGTAGCAGAGCATTTTATTTCAGAGTCTTCTGTTATTTTGAAGTATAGTAATACGCTCTTTATGCTCTGCTGCTACTACAAGATAGTAGAATAAGATCTTCTAGACTATAAGTAAACAGGAAGCTCTTCCATTTTCATGCCCCCTGAAGAGGATGACATGTTGAAAAGCACTGGGCTTGCCATGGTCATACAATGTTATATGTTTTGCTTTAAACATAATTTTGAGGTTTCACTTCCCACCTTCAGAGTTTTGTGTTCTTTTGCTGCTGCCCTTCTCCCCCCCCCCCGACTTAAAAAGTGCCAGTATAGGAACTTGGTTGCAGGACCTAGGCAAAAAGGGGGCTGATTTTTTGCTAGTATCATTAATATTGGCTTTTTGTGGTGCACTATAGCATTACCTTCTTGCAACTATCTTGACTATCTTGAATATTCATCTTTGCTACTCACAACCTCTTCATTGCTCCCCCCCCGCTCATTTAATTTGTAAACCCTTAATGGATTTCATGTTACCGTATTACTGTGTTCTACACATAACTTAGAACATGTTACGTAAATATTACATATTAATTACACATTAATATTACATATTAAGAGGCTGCGCCTGCTACAGTATTATTGGTAATTAATAAGTTAACTTGTTCAGGCTGACACATTGTATTTTTTTTTCACTTCTGGAAAAGTTCCCATATGCTACTTTTTGCCAGATGGATTTATGCTGGTGACAAAATAGACATGTTTCCTCTTTTGACAACACACTGTTGTCCATTATGCTCTCTCTGAAAATAATACCCTGCCTAATACAATTGTTCTTCCAGTAGACATATTTTTCCCTTGGGTGCTTGATTGAACCCTTCTATTAAAAAAGAGCATGAAAATTCTGTTGCGTCCAATCTCCGCCCACCAATAACTTAATGGATTAATTAAAAGCGCATGGATTTAATCCTCACAGTTTATTAATGTGTTTCTTAAATTTATTATTATTATTATTAATAATAATGATAATAATAATATTTTATTAAAAAAATTATATCTTGCCTTTTCCTATGTCGAAGGCAAATGCCCAAGGTGGCTTACAACAGATTAAAATACATAATTTAAAATACATAAAATAAGTTTAAACAATACATAATGATACATAAACAAATTTAAAAAACAGTATAGAGCAGAGAAGCAGCATGGCAGAGCATCTTGAGATACAGGAGGCAGACCACAACCCATCACCCAAACGCTAGACGAAACAAAAACGTTTTGAGCCCTCGCCGAAAAGTCATGAGGGAGGGGGTGGTTCTCAGATCCCCTGGCAGGGAGTTCCACAGTTGTGGCGCCACAGCAGAGAAGGCTCGCCCACGTGTTGCCACTCCCCTAACTTGTGATAGAGGTGGCACTCGCAGGAGAGCCCCCTCAGATGACCTAAGAGAGCGGGCCGGAATGTATGGGAGAAGGCGGTCCCTCAGATATCCTGGGCCCGAACCATGAACACAGTTTATTAAATTTAAAAGCAGATGTATAGTTTTTTTCAGCCCAATCCCAACTACATTTACTTAGTAGTTAAACCACTGAACCATGAGCTGTCGATCAAAAGGTCGGCAGTTCGAATCTGTGCGACGGCTCCTGCCAGCCTAGCAGTTCGAAAGCAAGAAATTGCAAGTAGATTAATAGGTACTGCGTCAGCGGGATGGTAACAGCGTTCCATGCGCCTTGGTGTTGAGTCATGCCGGCCACATGACCATGGAAACGTCTTCGGACAGCGCTGGCTCTTTGGCTTTGAAACGGAGATGAGCACCGCTCCCTAGAGTCGGACACGATTGGACTTAATTGTCAAGGGATACCTTTACCTTTACCTATAGCTCACATTAAGATTGAAGACCTTAATATGGTTGAGGTTGGCGAAATTCTGGCTTAGACTCTATTATGATTGTAATCAAGATAGTCTGCTGTCCCAACTTTTTTCAGAACCTGTTCCACCTATTGGGGCAATAGAATTACAACAGAAATTAAACTCCTTGGGCCTCGATGTGGAGAGGTTCGGTATGTCGAGCCAAGAGGCGGCCTACTGCGAAATCAAGGCCAGAATTCTAGATATTGAAAATCAGGAGTTGCATAGTGCGGCGAGTACGACCTGTTCCCCACTACAATTTCACATCCCTATTAGCTCTGGGAAGATGGCACCTTATCTTTGTAATCTTAAGTGCCCTCAGTCGCGCAGAGCCCTTTCTTTAGCTAGGTGCAACACTCTCCCGTCTGCTCTGTTACTTGGCAGATATAGTGGAATCCCAGTCTCTGAGAGGTATTGTCCTTGTGGAGTGGGTTGTGTAGAAACATTACTACATATGTTTTTGTATTGCCCACTCCACGAGGCTCCTCGTAAGCAACATCTAGGCCCTATATTAGACAAGCTCCAGGGCTGGGCAGATCAGGAGGTAGTACGTTACCTTTTATCGACAGAGATGGATGGCGTAATGGAAAGATCGGCAGCCTTTGTTGATACAATCATTATAGCACGTCAAGCTGATAGTATTCCCTCTGATGTTTAAGCTGTAATTTTGTTGTGCTTGTAGATGTTTGTAATAAAAATATTATGTGTTAAGTGTTATGTAATGTTTGTTTGTTTTTTGTTTTTATGCCAATAAAGGTTCCTTACTTACTTACTTACATTAAGGCTGCAATCCTATGCACCAAGGGTGGGGAACCTATTTGCGGTGGAGGGCCATTTTCCCATGGGGAAAACTTGGTGCGGGCTGGCCGTTAGGCCGGGCGCAATTCCCCTCCCCGCAAATTTGACCCCCCCCCCCGCAAATTTACCGCTCTCTGAACTCCCTCCTCCTTCTGAAAGTGGCCTTCCTGTACCTGCGCAGAGCGCCGCTGAGGCCGAGAGGGCAATCTCTCGACCTCAGCGGCGATCTGCGCAGGTACAGGAAGGCCGCTTTCAAAAGGAGCTGACGCGCGGCGGCGGAGACTCCAGTCCGGTCTCGCACAGGCCGGATCGGGCCGGTCTCGCGCAGGCCGGACCGGATCGTCCCGCGGTCCGGATCTGGCCCGCGGGCCGGAGGTTCTCCACCGCTGCTATGCACACTTACAGGACTTGGGAGTAAGTCCCATTGAATTTAATGAGACAAACACAACTATTAAGACTTTGACCTCAAAAGATTTGAGCAAGCTAGAAGTTGTGTTCGTCCATGAAATAAAAGGACAAGTGGCATGATGTCTCACATTTTGAGTCAAACTAGTAGGATGCATGATTTTAAACTGTTCAGGCTTCCGTGTAATACTGCTTCAGCTGCTTAGAGCTTGTGCAAAGATATGTGAAATAATGAGAACCATAGCTATGAGGTGTGTGTACACATGTAGTACTTGATTTTTCCTTGACTCCTGGAACTGAAATCAAGGGAAACAAGACTGTATAATAAACCATTAAGCTTCATCGTGGGTTCTGCATTGTTTTCCCCGTGTTACATCATGCACAGCTGAATAAGGAGTACTGTACTATACAACTGCATCTTTCTCTTTCACAAGATTATATAATAAGATTGAGCCAAAAGCTCTAACCCTTGGAAACAGTTTTACGGTCTCTCTCTCTCTCTCTGACAGACACACAGACAGACAGACAGACCACTTTGAAGTTTTTTTGGCAATTGTTTCAAAAGCGTCTGCCTTCTTTATTTACATTGCCCTCTCTTTCTCTTTCTCAATTGTCAGTGTCACTTGCTTGCAGTGATGTCATCACATAGCCAATGCTATGCCAATGTCATCACATAGCCAATGCTGATTGGCTAAGTAGTGTCACAATACTATCACATTAACTATAATATAGTTTGCCTAGAACAGGTGTTCCCAACCTGTGAACTGACTGGCAGGGGTACATGGCTTGCTGTGCCTTATCAGCTGCGATCAGCTAGGCCCTAGAATCATCCTTGTGACTAATCCAAGAAAGAAAAAGAAGTGATAGCAAGGAGAAATAATGGCACCAAGTTAGTTTTAAAAAGGGGAATACTCTTGCAATTAAAGTATTTTTTGACAAATATTTCTACCCTCTCCCCCCAAAAAGACTTATTCTGGTCCAATGAAAGAATATTAGATCTGTATAGAAAAGCTAGTTTCTAACGTTCTGGGAACAAGACCAAAAAACAAACTATGTTTTGAAACTAGCGGTAGGTTTGATTCTAACAGCCCGAACCTATCTAACCCACCTCCAGCCGATGCAGCTATGCCACTGGAGCGCATGCTGCATCCTGTGTGTGTGTATGTGTGTGTGCGTGTATGGGGGGGGCAGTTCTAGAGGAACCAGTCCTAGAGGTAAGGGAACATTTGTTCCCTTGTCCAGAGGTAACCAACTGCTGCGATGGGTCCACTCAGACCAGCACCAGCTATTTAGCTGGTGCAAGTCTGTGTGGATCAGGGAAGGTGCATCGAGGCCAGGAAGGGGGATAGGATATCGGTGGAGCTGCTTGACACACACCCATCACTTCCCCAGTCACTTCGACAGGTCACATCACTTCGACCTGTCCCTCCTCTTCCCATTCCACCCATCCCCCGTGCTTACTTTACCAGCACAGGGGCTTTTCCAGGATGCTGCTGGTGTGCTGCCACCGTTCACTGTTTGTGGCGGCAGCCTGGATGTGCGGAATGGTGGGTTGTATTTTGTGACTGCCATAAAGCGTGCTGCACCTGCGGAATGTAAGTTCTAGCAGGGCAGCAGACCCATAGTGGCTGCTAGTGGGCCGTCAGTGGCTGCTATCAACAAGCAGCAGGTAGCAGGTTTAGGCCCCACCTGTCTGGTGACCCTCTTTACATTCTCATCTATAGGAGAATGGTTGCAATTCATTCCTATTGGGAAAACTACAACGCTACACTTCTTGACCCTAACACTAACTAACTAACTTGACCCTGACACCCACTGACAGAGTATCCTGCAGGGGGTACCTAAGAACATAAGATGACCCTTGCTGGATCAGGTCAAGAGCCCATCTAGTCCAGCTTCCTGTATCTCTCAGTGGCCCACCGGATGCCTCTGGGAGCACACAGACAACCAGATACCTGTATCCTGTTGCCACTCCCTTGCATCTGGCATTCAGAGGCTAAAACCCAGAGGTTTCAGATAGTCATCATGTCTTGTAACCTGTTATGGACATTACCTTCATAAATCTTTCTAATCCCCTTTTAAGGGCATCTAGGCCAGGCACCACCACAACATCCTGTGGCAAGCAGTTCCACAGATTAATTACACTCTGGATAAAGAAATATTTCCTTTTGTCTGTTCTAACTCTCCCACTAACTCTCCCACCAGATATTTGGATGTCATCTGGTTCTGGTATTGTGTGAGAGGGAAAAGAACTTCCCTCTATCCACCCCATGCATAATTTTATATGTCTCCAAGCCCAATCCTATCCTTCCCCCTCCCGTTGGTGCATGCTGTATCCAGTGGTGGGAGGGGCAGATTGGGAGGTTTCAGCAAGGAAAGGGGATTTAAATCCCTTAAGCCTCCTGACCTGCAATGGGTCTTCTTGGACCTGCACTAGCGATCTGTGACGGATCAGGATCTCTCTCTTGATCTGTCCCAGACAGCTCAGAAGCACATATCAGCTTAAATGTGAAATTATGATTTCTTGCCCTAATGTGCATCACTTTACACTTACTTACATTGAAGTGCATTTGCCATTTTGCTGCCCATTCCCTGAGTTTAGAGAGATTCTTCTGGAGCTCTTCACAATCCATTCTGGACTTTGCCACCTGGAAACGTTTAGTGTCATCTGCAAACTTGGCCACCTCTCTGCTTATCCCCAACTCCAATACAATATGCATACATACACACAATCCTTTCTACATGCTAGTCTTTCCTTCAAACACGTTCTACCTGTCTGGGTATTTGTTACTATGGTTAATATTCATTACCTCTTAGTAGAATTTTACTTCTCAGATTAGTTTTTTGGTTGTTTGTTTTGCAACCGAGAGTGCTGTCACATCCCTAACACTGAAAAATCCAATCCAAAATGCAGAAAATAGGAAGCCTAGCCCTTGTGATAAGGCTGTTCTCCACCACGAACAGTACCAAAACCAGCAGAAGAAATACAGTGATGTCACAGAGCAAGTCAACATTAGTAGAAAACCCAACTGAATTGATCTTCTATAAATTTCTTTTTCCCCCTTGACGATGTCCACAGTTGAGATTTCACTGCCTGCAAAACTCTACTCCTGTGTTGAGTTGCATTAAGAAGTGAAACTGATAAAGTCATCCCAAACAGGAGGCATCAGTGCCCTTTGTAATTATTTCATTTGTGCCGATGGAGATGTAGCTGTTTGTGCCACTGTGTGGAACAACAAAATGACAAGCCAGTTTACTGGGGATTTTAAGCTGTCAATTAGGACAAATGTAGTAAATGGTAAGAACGTAGGAATGTTAGATAAGGCAGGGGAGGTTTGGGAGATCAGGATCATTTGATTGTTACGCACACACTTTGAGGATGTATTTTTATATATTTATATTTTAGAAATGGCACTTACATGTCAATCCTATGATTTCTTACATGGGAGTAGCGTTGCCAACTTTTCAAATGGTCTCTGCAGTAATGCAGAACAGGACATTATGATGGCACCTGTCCTAGATGCTTTAAAAGGGGATTAGACATATTTATGGAGGAAAAGTCAATCATGGGTAGGCTTACCAGATCTCCAACCAGGACAGAGTACTAGACCTTTAGGAGAAGAAATGTGGGCAGGTGTAGCTTGTTAAACCTTAGAGCACAATCCTAGGCATGTCTACTCAGAAGCAAGCCCCACTGAACACAAGCCCCATGTGTAGGCTTACCAGATCTCCAACCGGGACAGAGTGCTAGACCTTTAGGAGAAGGAATGTAGGCAGGTGCAGCTTGTTAAGTCCTAGAGCACTATCCTAGGCATGTCTACTCAGAAGCAAGCCCCATTGTGTTCAATGGGGCTTGCTTCTGAATAGACATGCCTAGGATTGTGCTCTAAGGTTGGAGATCTGGTAAGCCTTGTTGTTGTTAAGTCGTGTCCGACCCTTCGTGATCCACCATGTGGAAATTATACATTTCATGTAATGTCTACTTTGGCCCTAAGTCTCTGTTGAAAGTGCAGTTGTAGAGGCTGGTAGAGTAAGTAAGTTCCACTGAAATTAGTGGCATATGTTTCCAAGTAAATTTGGGTTGTACTGGACTACAAGTGTGTCAGATATTTGAGGGCTTGTAGATAGGGTGCAAAACCTAGCCTGAGTGTTTTTCAGCTCAATCCTGTGTAAACTTGCACCAGTGTAACAATAGATGCACCGGTGTAAGTGCACTTTTGCCAGTGTAATTGTACTTACACCGGTGCATCTACTGTTACACCGGTGCAAGGTTACACATGATTGCGCTGTTTGAGTCTTAGGGGAGATAATGGAACAGGAACAGTGTTCCACTGTCTCTGTGATTGTGCTCATGTGAATAAAGGTGAACAGCATTATGTACACCCGTAGGGGTTACAGTACTCCCCCCATATCTGCTGGGGATATGTTCCAGGCCTCTCCGTGGATACTTGAAACCGTGGATAAGAGCGAACACCCCCTCCATGGTTTCCTGAGGGCCCCCCCAGCTCTTATTTTTCTTTCAGCAAGCTTTGTTTCTTCCTTAAAACAAACAGAGAAGCAGCCTCCATTGCAGGCAAGTAGAATGAGACTAAGTCCTAGGGAGGCTCTGCAAGGTTTCTGTTAACCTTGCAGAGCCTCTCTAGGATTTAGTCTTGTTCTACTTGCCTGCAATAAGCAGCCAGAGGCTGCTTCTCCTGTTTGTTTAAGGAAGAAATGAAGCTTACTGGGAAAAAAGTAAAAACCTGGGGGGGGGGGTGTCCCCACAATCCGTGGATAACTGAAACCGTGGATAGTGAATCTGTGGATATGGGGGCCCACCTGTATTTTGTGTGAATGGGGAGAGAGGTTAATGATGTCCTGTTTGCACATGCTTTATGTACTGGAACACACTTGCTACCTTTCCCCCACAAAGAGGATCCTGTTCTGTGATACATCTTGAGGATCTCTCTCATTATAAAATTCTGGTATTTGATCTGCATTAAATCATTGTCATTGGGAATGAGAGGCAACTACTTTGAAATATATAAGGCCATGTGGCAAGCTTAACAATGGTAGAATGCAGACACTTTATAAATATTAGATGATGATGAATTGACCTCAGTTCTTGCTGACCTCAAGCCATATCTCTGACATGTAATACTGAAAAATTAAGAGATGTAATACTGCAGAACAAACATCTGAGCTACATGTTCTGAAAAGCATATGATATTGATGCAACTCTCCTGAGATTGGACCGGGGGGGGGGGAATCATACGATTTAAATGCTGCAGGGAGATGTGTGTATGTCTGTACCTATGCCTTGATAGATCGATTGGTTAGATATAGGCATGTAGGCTGATATAAAATCATGCACAGAGGCTGCTCTGGCAGCAGCATCGCTGGTGATAACCACAAAGAAGGAAGTCCTGCCTCTTCCCCTTTTTCCTCCTTTCCTTCCCCTAAGAATGTGGTTTTCCCAGGTACCAGAGAAAGGGGGAGATAGAAAGGAAGAGAGGGAGAGAAGAGAAGGGGGAAAGAAAGAGGTCTCGCTCCTCTTCTGGTGCTGCGTCTCTTGCCACAGCAGCAACCAGAGTCTGGTGAGCAGATTGGAGTGAGATGAAGGGAACCACCCATTTGCCCACCTCTGTTCTTCTACAGCTGGGATCGAAATTCAAGTTGAAGAAGCAACATGCAGGTGGATGAATGGGCCTGGTTTGGAACACAGGTATTATGTGTATGTCAGATTTGCATTCAGATCCAGGTAACTTTGAGGCTCAGCACCATTGCTAAAAATGACACATAGATCCACTTATCTCTTCCATTATAGAAATAGCCTGCAGCCTCAATGTATTTCATTAAAGAGATCAAGGCAGGCAGAGATTTTCCTGCTAAGTGGCTCACTGTCAAAACATTCAGTGAATGGCACTGGATTCCTAACATGAAACTGTCTAGCCATACAGAAGCACAAATGTGGAACCCTCTGCTCTGGCACAAACCATGATCTGCCCAGTCTGATTTTGGTAACAGCTGTGATTGCTCACTGCACTCATCTTCATTGCGGATTTGTGTAATGACTGTACAGTTGAATGATGAATTATGGTTAGAATGACAAAATGCAAATAGTTAGGCTAGAAGATTTTATTACAATCTGTTGGCTATTGCATGCTAAAAGGGTGAAGATTCTTTTAAGGCGCACAATAATTGCTCTACCCAATTCCCTTCTTTCCCAGACTGTATTATCACCAAGAACATTAACAAACTGCACTGTATGCTTCTTTTGGGAGACGCACTGCCACTTCTCCTGATAATTCTCAAAAGTAAGGTCCAGAACAAATGTGCAAAAACCCATGTGGAAATCAGCATTTCTCACAGATGTGGTGCATGTTTGGATGCAAAACTCACAATGGGTTTCCTTATCCATGAGTTTTTTTTCCCCATGGAATAAGGCAACTTCCTAATCCATGAGTTTGGAATCTTCCATGTGGGTTTGGAATGTCTGGTTGGAAAACTCACATGGTTCTCCAATATCCATGAGCTTTGAGTCCTCAGAGGGAGGTGAGAATGACTTTCTAGACTGTCTACTGTTGAGGGTTTGCAGGACCAGGAAGTTTTCTGCATCAAGAAGAGCAAACCCTCAGGGGGAAACTCTCACTCCTTTCGGTGGGCAAATGCTGCTGGGATATGTGCATGGCTTTTTGCACAGATAAATTGCTGAGTTGGAGTGAATGTGTGGTTGCAAATCCGACATCAGCTGACACTCATAGATGTGATTTCCCATGAATGTGCTGCATGTTTGGTCTGGCCCCTAATTGGGGTAAATAAGAAACTGGAATAAGTAAACCAAATACTTTCCACACATAATTTACAGGATGTGCATAGTTTGTGTATCTTACAACGCAATCCTGCCTAAGTATACACAGTATACTTAGGTATACTTATACATGGTATACAAGTATACACCCTATGGTCCATTGCGGCCTGCCCAACGCAGCCTGGGCTCTACTCGGGGAAAGGGGATGTTTGTCCCCTTCCTCCAGTGTAAGCTGTGCAGGCCGCAATGGGTCTTCTCTCGCAATGGGGAGGGGGTGTAAGGCCGACGTGGGCTGGGAAAGGGCTCAGGATATCGGCGGAGCATGCTGCACCTCCGACCTCTCCCAGCCCAGGCCAGCCAATGGCCACCCCCTGTCTGTTCCTGCTCGTCCCTGCACCCACTGGTGCAGGACTTACCATTGGCAGTGGGCGCAGATTCCGGAGGGTGGCGAAGTGAGGGCTGCTGGCCTCCGCGCTCGCAGCCTTTACTCACGAGTTGTTGCAAACGTGCTTTATGGCATGTTTGTGACGGCTTAGAGCAGCAGAGCGCACGCTCCACCGCTCTAGACTTTAGTGAGGATTGCGCTGTTAAATGAAGAAATCGGACAGGTGGTTTTGGGCATTCTTAAGTTGTCGCTGCAGACTCTAGCTAAGCAAATGCAATGGTGATCATCCATCATGGCCTACGGTGTGGATCCTGATGCTTGGATGCACTTCGGCACACAACTGATATATAACTTGGGAGTAGCTCAGTGGCAGAGTATGTGCTTGCATGCAGAAGGTCCCAGATTCAATCCCTGGCACCTCCAGATAGGGCAGAGAAAAATTCCTACTGTATTTCTTCAATTCTAAGGCGCATGTTTTTTTTCCCAATTAAGCATTTTAAAAAATGGGGTGCGTCTTAGAATCGAAGGTCTCCAAAAAGCACCCCCAAATGCTATCTTCTTACTTACTGGGGCTTGGGAGAGCTTCAGGGAGTCCTGCGTGACCCTCTGCAAGCCTCCCCGATCTTCAGTTTGGCAAAAAAACAGTGATTTTCAGCCATTTCCGGTTTTCGCGAAAACCAGAAATGCCCAAAAATCGCTGTTTTTCGCCAAACTGAAGATCAGGGAGGCCTGCAGAGGGTCACGCAGGACTCCCTGAAGCTCCCCCAAGCCCAGGTAATGAAGGAAATGGCACTTTCTGGTGGGGCCAGAAATGCTATGCAAAGGCAGTGCACTCAGTCATCCTCAGCTGCAAGAGACATGCTGGGGAGAGTTGGTGCTGAGCAGGTAGATTCAATGAAGGGAGGTGAGTCTTACAATCGATGGAGGGTTTTTTTCCCCTGCTGGTGGTACTGAAAGTAAAGGTGCGCCTTAGAATCGATGGCGCCTTAGAATCGAAGAAATACGGTATTTGAAATCCAGAGGTTCTGCTGCCAGCCAGTGTTGACAGTACTAAGCTAGATAGGAACAATATCCCGACTCGTTATAAGGCAGCTTTCTGTATTCTTAACTTGTTTGCTAGTATAGACGGACTGTAGGCTGCTGGAGTCCGTTTGCTTTTAAGTTAGGCACATGTAATGTTCAAATAAATTCAGCCATGCAGATGCCTCCTCGCCCTACAGAAGTGCCATTTTTTTCTGTCCGGATATCTTAAGCCAGGGATGTCAATCATTTCATGCAGTGGGCCAAATAGTATTCATGGCACCTGCTGGGGACCGGAAGTGACATCATTAAGCAGGAAATGACATAAAGCAGACGATGGCCAGAAATAAGCACTTAGTTCTCACATAGGAACTCATTAATTGCAAATGACAGAAGAGAAGATATGCAAATCTTGATCATATTTTCAAGATATGGGAGAGCCCAACTATCACGTGGGCCGCCTTTTTAGCCACATCACTTCTGCCAAGGCATCACTTCGCGGCACAGGTATTCTGCAAAGTGATGCCTTGGCAGAATCGGCACTGCTGAAAGGTGGCCCATGTGATAGTTGGGCTCCTCAGAGCCCCGGAGCGCCTCCCACTCTCACTTTGCTTGGTCTGCCCCTTCTCCCATAGCGTTCCTATGGGATATAGTTGAATTGAAAATTGAATTGAATTGAATTGAATTGAAAAAGGATATAGTTGAATTGGAAAAGGTGCAGAAAAGAGCGACCAGAATGATTCGTGGGCTGGAGCACCTCCCTTATGAGGAAAGGCTACAGCGTCTGGGGCTTTTCAGCCTAGAAAAAAGGTGCCTGAGGGGGGACATGATTGAGACGTATAAAATTATGCATGGGATGGAGAGAGTGGATAGAGGGAAATTCTTCTCCCTCTCGCACAACACCAGAACCAGGGGACATGCACTAAAATTGAGTGGAGGGAGAGTTAGAACGGACAAAAGAAAATATTTCTTTACCCAGCGTGTAATTCATCTGTGGAACTCCTTGCCACAGGATGTGGTGATGGCACCTGGCCTAGATGCCTTTAAAAGGGGTTTGGACAGATTCATGGAGGAAAAGACCATCAGAGGTTACAAGCCATAAGCAACCTCCTGGTTTTAGAAGTGGGTTTTCTCTGTGCCAGGTGCAAGGGAGTGACAACAGGAAACAGGTTATCTTGTTGTCTTGTGCTCCCTGAGGCATTTGGTGGGGCCACTGTGTGATACAGGAAGCTGGACTAGATGGGCTTTTGGCCTGATCCAGCAGGGCTCTTCTTATGTTCCTTGATTTCTAAAGCCTCCTTCCGTCTCTCACTCCCAGAGCCTCAGCAGAAGCGACGCTGCTGAAAAGGTGGCTTTGGGAGAGAGCCCAATTATCATGGGGGTTGGATAGAGTTTCCGCAGGCCGGATCCAGCCCATGGGCCTTATGTTTGACACCCTTGTCTCAAACTGTCCTTGGTAATTTCATCTTCCAGTCCTGATTGTTGGCTCTGCATTGTCATATTTTTGCCCTCTACCCTATCAAGCCATCCTCTTGCAAAGATTGCGTTTGGCCTTGTTTTCCGTGCTTCTTTTTTTCCAGATCTCTATTGTGTCAGTCACTTTAGCTGCCGTCTCTTTAATATTTACTGATCATAAATATCTTTGTAGTACAGTACATGGATAGAGGTGCACACACACCCCTCTTGAACAGTTTCTTCTCTTATGATGGGATCATTTGGTGTGAAAAACTGTGTTGCTGACATTAAAGCAATGCATTGTTGTTGCTCTGGTAATAAATAAGAACAGGGAAGATAAAACCTGGCAAACATCAAACTCTGGTATTGCAATGAAAGTGTTATTGAACTATTGAACACCATCAATAACAATTGATGGTAGCCCATCAATATTGACTGCAGAACCGAGAACAGCATTTTTGTGTGGACTTTTTCTTCGCAAGCAAAATTTAAAGTGAAACTCCAGCTATGTATGGTAGCTGTTCAATAGCATCAGTGTGTGTTTTCTTGATTTAATCAAATGTGACATGGCACAAATGTGATGAACAGAACTATTTTTACGTGAGAAAGCAGAATGACCTTTTCTGATTTCCTTTCTCCTACACATTTGGGTAAAATGATACTGGTGGTGTGGGTATTAAGAAAAGTGAGGATGTTACATGACCAAGTGTATGCTTAGTGGATTTTTCTAGGATTGTCACCCAATTAATGATATCATAGTTGTTTAGTCATATGAGTTTTACAGTACAATCCTATGCGCATCTACTCAGAAGTAAATTCTGTTGCGTTCAGTGGGACTTACTTCCAGGCAACTGTGTATAAAATTGCCAATTAATTTGTTTTAATTGTTTTAGATTGTTCTGTGTTTTTAGTATTTTGCTGTTAGCTAAGTTGGGGCATCTAGTGAAAGGCTGAATAAAAATGGGATAAATAAATAGATTACATAAATCTGCAAGGGAAGGAACAGTACTTCTGAGGAAAAGAGCAAACTTTCCTTGTTTTTAGATGATGCTAGCATGTGTTGTCTCCTGCCAACCTAGCATGTTAATGTGAGTAGATAAATAGGTACTGCTTGCGGGAAGGTAAACAGCGCTCCGTGTTCCAGCTGCATGCTACGCGCTGCGGCAAGGAGAGTCATGCCGGCCCCATGACCACGGAGGCGTCTTCAGACAACGCTGGCTCTTCGGCTTTGAAATGGAGATGAGCACCACACCCTAGAGTCGGACACGACTGGACTTAATTGTCAGGGGTCACCTTTACCTTTACCTAGCATGTGTTGTGCAGGCACCGTTTTAGGGGAAAACTCAACAGATTTTCTTTTTAAAAGCAGCCCCTCCCCCAGTTTTGGTATGAGCGAGGGGGGGGTGTCTCATCAGCTGAGGAGGCTTTTTTTGTAGGTCCCACCACTGAGTTCTGTCCAGTACTACAGAGAGATACTTCTCTTGACTTCTTGGTAGTTTTCCATTGTCTGTTGAAAATGCTTTTGTTTAGGCAAGCTTGTTTTTTTAACTGAGTTAAACCGCTGTTTTTTAAAACCTGTTGTGGCTCTGTTATCATGTGTTATTTTGCCGATTGTAGACTTTTGTTTCATTTTGGTTTTATTTCTGACAGCCTGATTCTTTGGTCCCTAGTTGACTATCTGTGGTGCTCTGTGGCTGTTTATTTGTTGTGTAGGACTTTAGTTGCTGCATAGCTTTTGTACTGCATCTTTTAATCCATGTAAGCCAACTTCAGCATTTCCTTGAAGTGGAAAAGTGGGGTATGAACTGCAAAATAAATTTTCCCCCAAAACTGTTATTAGCCAGCGAGAGAGAAATTTAAAAGCACATTTTTTTGGATCAGGGCCACAGTGTAAGGTAAAAGTTTGGTGCTGCAGTGCTGATCCAAATTGGGCACTCCACAGCTGCTCTTTGAAAAAAAATGTTGGAATTTTCAGGCACAGAAGAGAGAACTTCTTTTCTAAGATGGTGGCTGCCACTTACACTTTTTGTCAATTCTTGTATTAAAGATAATTAACATGCTTTTAAATATCTGCAAGCCCAGTTAATCAAGTTACATTTTTTAAGCTAAATAATTTGTAATTGATTAACAGCCTGATCCTGCCCAACTTTAGGCTGGCGGAGCTTTTGCTCTACCGGCCTAGGGTGTTGTAAACGTGCCATAAGGGACATTTTCGACACCCTGGGAGTAGTGTGGAGGCCGGCATCACTTACTCTGCCGCCCTCCAGTCGCTGCACCGGCCGATGCAGGTAAGGTCTGTGCCGGGCGGCAGGAAGGGGAGGGCGGGCAAGGGTGGCGAGACAGAGGGCCATTGGGCGGCCTAGCCTGGGAGGTTGCGCCAATATCCAACGCCCCTTCCCAGGCCAGGCTGGCCTTACATGGCACCCCTGGATGCTCGCCAGCTAAAGAACATCCTCTTCCCCCGACGGGAGCCTGGGCTGCGCTGGTGCGGCCCACATCCTGTGCAGGATGCAGCAGCTGGCCATTTAGGCCGGCCGGCACAACTTGCACAGGATTGCGCTGAAATTTATCCAGTTAATCAACGATGGAAATTTGCTTCTTCTGTAGCTGCTTGCCATGTGGTCAGTTGATTCCAAGGCACGCAGGATGAGTGGTGGAAGAACAATGGGACCACATGATAGAGGGAATTGCTCTCATGTTTACATTAAAACCCAAGCCTAGGCTGAGCCTACTGTATCTGCCAGTGCCAGTTATTGGAGCAGAGAGAGAGAGAGAGAGAGAGAGAGAGAGAGAGAGAGAGAGAGAGAGAGTCACTCTTGGCTGCTCCTTACTCCACCTCCTGGTATCAACCAGGTACCAGAATTTTAAAATCAACAGTTAGCAACCTTAATCTGTTTTGATTGCTCTCAGTCTGATTCAGTATATAGTAGTCACTTTCTAGACTCTTTTGGTTGGCACAGCTGGCTTACGCAGCATGCTTTGGGAGACCTCTGTTAAGAAGATCACTGCCAAGCTTGTGGTTATAAAGAAAGGAAAACTTTACTGAAAGAACTTCATAATTGGATGGGGGGGGGGGGCGAGACTGTCTTGCTGAGCATCTTGAGAGAAGGAGAGAGGCAGAAGGAAGTCAGCCCTAGAATAGCAATCTGCATACTAAAGGAGACTTACTGGAAAAGAAAAAAAAACAAAATAGGTAGTCCCTCCAGCTAGCTAAGTTGCTATTTTGCCCCCTTTAGGTGCAGGATGCTTCTGCAGGGTTGTTGTTTCTTTCTCCTCTTCCAACACTGTTTGGTCTAGGAAGCTTTACATTTTAGTACACTAACATTATCTATCAGAAACTGATTATCAGCACAGGTTTATGGGAGAACCTAAACCAATTAATTAGAATTACAGCGCAATCCGACTTAACTTTTTTGCCTGTGTAACCAGCGACGCAGCGAGAACGGGAGGCCCCAGAAGTGGAAAAGGGATTCAAATCCCCTCCAAAAGAGGAATTCAAAGGGGATTTGAATCCCTTTTCTGTTCTGGGGCCTCCCGTTCTCGCTGCGCTGCTGGTTACAACGGAAAAAAAGTTAAGTCGGATTGCGCTGTTATAGAGTTTAAAACACTTCAATGGAATGAGACTATGATCTATAATGTTTTTAAAAGGGTTCTATAATTGAAGGTTGCTCTCACTAGCAATGATCATGACTCAAATTGAGGTTGTAGTAACAAAAATTTACAGAATAAAGAAGTTCCAAAGGTTTGGGTATGCTATTGGAAGACATTCAGAAATCAATGACTGAGTGAAAAGCAGGTGACACTATAAAACTACTTTATCAGAAGCCTTTGCAATTGTGTGTGTGTGTGTGTGTGCGTGCGTGCGTGCGTGCGCGTGCACAATGTTTGTGTGTGTCTGTGTGTGTGTCTCTCTGTGTGTGTGTGCACACACTTGCGCTTGAGGTAATCTCTGTTCTTGTATGTAAAACAAATCTTTTTGTTTGTAGTTAGATAAGCATTCACAGACATGCATTGAAATTGGAGAGCAACCTGATGGTACATAAAGATTAGATTATTCTTAGCAAACTGATAGCATCTGGGATTAAAAGTGCTTTTTCATTCATAGGAAACAGTAAAAGAAATGCCCTCTCATCATCAGTGAAGATGGCTGGTGTGAGTCTCTTTGATATATTGCCAAGCTGAACTATTATATAAATCCATCAGAAATGAATCTACAAAACGATGCATGGTGAATGATTCCAGCGAAAAAGAGGAACCACCAGGGTTTTTCAGACATGAGTGCGTGAAATTTTTATAGGCTACAAGACTTAGGATCTGAACTGTAACCATATTTGGTTATTAGAACAAGCACACAAATAGAATTGCTGAACAGATGGGATGAAGCATCATAGTCTTAAGGCTGAATCTGATGGCTGTTGAAATTGTGTAGCGTGCTAATGGGTAAATATCTTCTATAACTGTACTTTATTGCTCAACTAGACCAGGCCTGAGAAGGTGCTTGACTAAATAATGTTATGTACAGGATTTTCATTTCTTTGTGTCTGGTGTTTACCTTCCATTAATCTTCCTTCCAAGTTGAAGAACTGAAATCTGTCACAACAGCAACAGGGTTGCAACCCAGAGACTTAGAGCTTAGTCCCATCCCCTCTCTAGCTACTGGTTGGCAAACCTGCTTTCTACAGTAGGCAGGAGAGAGAAATGTGTAACAGAACCAGAAGGAAAACATGAGAAGCTGTGGCAACCTCATTGTTGTTCAGTCGTTAAGTCGTGTCCGACCCTTCGTGATCCCATGAACCATATCCCGCCAGGCCTTCCTGTCCTCCACTATCTTCCTGAGTTTGCTCATTTTCATGTTCGTTGCATCGGTGATGCTGTCTAACCATCTCATCCTTTGCCTTCCCCTTCTCCTTTTGCCTTCAATTTTTCCCAGCATCAGAGTCTTCTCCAGAGTGTCCTCTCTTCACATTAGGTGGCCAAAATATTTGAGTTTCAGCCTTAGTATCTGTCCTTCCAGGGAACAGTCAGGGTTGATTTCATTTAGGATTGACTGATTTGATCTCCTAGCAGTCCAAGGGACTCTCAGGAGTCTTCTCCAGCACCACAGTTCAAAAGCATCTATTCTTCGGCGCTCAGCCTTCCTTATGGTCCAACTCTCGCAACCATACATTGCTACTGGGAACACCATCGCCCTGACTATGCGAACTTTTGTTGGCATGGTGATATCTCTGCTTTTTATTATGCTGTCTAAGTTTGCCATAGCTTTCCTTCCAAGGAGTAAGTGTCTTTTAATTTCATGGCTGCTGTCTCCGTCTGCAGTGATCTTGGAGCCCAGAAAAGTAAAATCTGTTACTGCTTCCATTTCTGCCCCTTCTATTTGCCAGGAATTGATGGGACCAGATGCCATGATCTTAGTTTTATTAATGTTGAGTTTCAAGCCAACTTTTGCACTCTCCTCTTTCACCCTCAGCAAGAGGCTCTTTAGTTCTTCTTCACTTTCTGCCATTAGGGTGGTATCGTCTGCATATCTGAGGTTGTTGATATTTCTCCCGGCAATCTTGATTCCGGCTTGCGATTCATTCAGCCCTGTACATTTCTCATAATGTACTCTGCATATAAGTTAAATAGGCAGGGTGACAATATACAGCCTTGCCGTACTCCCTTCCCAATTTTGAACCAGTCGGTTGTTCCATGGCCGGTCCGAACTGTTGCTTCTTGACCCGCATACAGGTTTCTCAGGAGACAGGTAAGGTGGTCTGGTACCCCCATCTCTTTAAGAATTTGCCACAGTTTGTTGTGATCCACACAATCAAAGGCTTTTGCGTAGTCAATGAAGCAGAAGTAGGTGGTTTTTTGGAACTCTCGTGCTTTCTCCATGATCCAGCGCATGTTGGCAATTTGATCTCTTGTTCCTCTGCCTCTTCGAAACCCAGCTTGTACGTCCGGTAGTTCTCGGTCCACGTACTGCTGAAGCCTAGCTTGTAGGATTTTGAGCATAACCTTGCTAGCATGTGAAATGAGTGCAATTGTGCGATAGTTTGAACACTCTTTGGCACTGCCCTTCTTTGGAATTGGAACATAAACTGACCTTTTCCAATCCTTTGGCCACTGCTGAGTTTTCCAAATTTGTTGGCATATTGAGTGCAGCACTTTCACAGCATCATCATTTAGGATTTTAAGTAGCTCAGCTGGGATATTATTATCTCCACTAGCTTTGTTGTTAGTAATGCTACCTAAGGCCCACTTGACTTCACTCTCTAGGATGTCTGGCTCTGGGTCAGTGACCACACCAGCGTGGTCATCAGGAACATTAAGATCTTTCTTGTATAGTTCTTCTGTGTATTCTTGCCATCTCTTCTTAATCTCTTCTGCTTCTGTTAGGTCTCTGCCTTTTTTGTCCTTTATCATGCCCATCTTTGCACAAAACGTTCCCTTGATATCTCCAATTTTCTTGAAGAGATCTCTAGTCCTCCCCATTCTGTTGTTTTCCTCGATTTCCTTGCATTGTTCATTTAAGAAGGCCTTCTTATATCTCCTTGCTATTCTCTGGAAATCTGCATTCAGTTGTTTATATCTTTCCCTTTCACCTTTGCTTTTCGCATTCCTTCTTTCCACAGCTATTTGTAAAGCCTCATCTGACAGCCACTTTGCTTTCTTGCATTTCTTTTTCTTTGGGATGGTTTTAGTTGCTGCCTCCTGTACAATGTTACGAACTTCCGTCCATAGTTCTTCAGGCACTCTGTCTACCAGGTCTAATGCCCTAAATCTATTCTTCACCTCCACTGTATACTTATAAGGGATATGGTTTAGGTCATATCTGACTGGTCTAGTGGTGTTCCCTACATTCTTCAGTTTAAGCCTGAATTTTGCAATAAGAAGCTCATGATCTGAGCCACAGTCAGCTCCAGGTCTTGTTTTTACTGACTGTATAGAGCTTCTCCATCTTTGGCTGCAAAGCACATAATCTATCTGGTTTCAGTATTGACCATCTGGTGATGTCCATGTGTAGAGTCGCCTCTTGTGTTATTGGAAAAGAGTGTTTGCTATGACCAGCGTGTTCTCTTGACAGAACTCCGTTAGCCTTTGCCCTGCTTCATTTTGCGCTCCAAGGCCAAACTTGCCTGCTGTTCCGTTTATTTCTTGATTTCCTACTTTAGCATTCCAGTCTCCTATGATGTAAAGGACATCTTTTTTGGGTGCTAGTTCTAGAAGGTGTTGTAGGTCTTCATAGAACCGGTCAACTTCATCTTCTTCGGCATCAGTGGTTGGGGCATACACTTGGATTACTGTAATGTTGAATGGTTTGCCTTGGATTCGAACTGAAATCATTCTGTCGTTTTTGTGGTTGCATTCCAGTACTGCCTTTCCCACTCTTTTATTGACTATGAGGGCTACTCCATTTCTTCTAAGGGATTCATGCCCACAGTAGTAGATATGATGGTCACCTGACTTAAATTCGCCCATGCCCGTCCATTTTAGTTCGCTGATTCCCAAGATGTCAACGTTCAATCTTATCATCTCATTTTTGACCACATCCAGCTTGCCTTGATTCATAGACCTCACATTCCATGTTCCTAAGCAGTATTGCTCCTTGCAGCATTGGATTTTCCTTTCAATCTCAGACACATCCACAGCTGGACGTCCTATTGGCTTTGGCCCAACCGCTTCACTCTTTCTGGGTCTACTTGGAATAGTCCTCCGCTCTTCCTCAGTAGCATATTGGACACCTTCCGACCTGAGAGGCTCATCTTCCGGCGTCATATCTTTTAGCCTTTTGGTACTGTTCATGGGATTTTCTTGGCAAGGTTACTGGAGTGGGTTGCCATTTCCTTCTCCAGTGTGTCACTTTTAGTCAGAACTCTCTGCTACGACCTGTCCGTCTTGGGTGTCCCTGCACGGCATAGCTCATGGCTTCATTGAGTTACGCAAGCCCCTTCGCCATGACAAGGCAATGATCCATGAAGGAGGGCAACCTCATATCTCGGTATTAATCATGTTCTTGAAATGATTGGTCAAATTTGCCCAGTAGTTAGGCCCTAGGAGATCTAGGTTTTTAACCAATTGTCATCCAGTAAAAGAAATGTCGTCCCATCAAACTCCTTTCAGTTCTTATAATTATAAATTAGCTTCAGCCTCAAGCTTCTACCTTGGACCAGGGAATATTTATGACCTCCCTCACGTGCTGTCACAAGAAAGAGTTAGATAGAAGGTGCAACACACTAAATATACTTTATAAATGATAAACATTTATTTTACTAGAATATTTATATCCGACCTATCTTCTTGTCCCACAGTGTGTGATTCTCCCCCAGTAGCTAACAATTAATAACAATAAGATTTAAATGTGAACAAGAATGAATAAAAATGTATGCAATATTAGTACAAAAACCAGGACAACGTAACAGCCAGCTCAAAATAGAAGGGGACAAACACCAGTTGGTCTTCATGTCAAAGGCATGTTGGATCAAAACGGTCTTTATCTAATGATTTAGAGATAAAGCCATTTAATAATTTAGTTTTGTCTGTAAACCGCTTTGTAAACTTTTTGTTGAAAAGCGGTATATAAATACTGTTAATAATAATAATAATGACAGCAGAGGAGGCAAATGTACCTCACTGAGTACCAAGTTCTACCTTTGTCAGCAGTGCAACATGAAAAAGGGCTCCATCAAATATCTAGTTGAGAGAGCAGTAATATATGGAAGAAGACGATTCTTTAAATATGGTCCTAAACCATATAAAAGATAATAACCAGTATTAATATATACATGGTGGTTCTTTGTATCTTGCCCATGTAACGTTGAAAACTCTTCAAACTCAAAGCTCCTATCTGTACAGTTTTCAGCACAAGTCAGTGTTCAAAAGAAAGTATTCCCCACAGATACATATGTCTAAATTCACCAGGAGTTTGTTAAGGTTCTTTTCTGGCCTTATTTCCACCCCCCCCCCCCTTTTATGAACTTCCTGAAATATGTCATGAAGTTTGGCTTCACCACAGCTATTTGCCAGCTATAAAAGGTTAAAGGAACTTCCTTCAGAGCTCTGTTTATTTGATTCAGTAATGCTCCTGTTTTCATCACTAGCTGTCATTGCTAGAATAAAGCCTTGCCTTTGGCAAACACTTCCTCCTTTCCCTCTGCCTCCAATTCTGGCTTTCTTTTATGGATTTGGAGGTATCTTTTAACCCCTTTGCCCTTTTGTGTGTTGGTGGAGATAAAAATGTCTTTAGCTCTTATCTTACAGGGGTTGTGACAGTGAATTTAGTTAATGTCTGTGAAGTACTTGGGAAAGATAGTGATCTAATGGACTCATCCTAAAACATGTACCTGCCAAGGAGGTTGTCCTGAGTGTAATGCCTGTACATCACCATAAGGGCAAAAGGAGCAATAAGCAGGGCAGAAACATGGAAAGACGCAGACATGGAAGAGAAAAGGCAAAATAAATTCAGGCAGGCGCAACATATAGAAGTGCTTGGTGCTTTCGTAAGATAATCCCTGTGGTCTCTCTAGAGGGAAGAAGGATGGTTATATGAGAAAACAGCAGCATTCACCAGACCTAATAACTCAACTATTTATTGTGTACAACTCCCTTGAAAAGCCCAGTGCATTAAACTTGGATTGGTGGGGGAAAAAAAGTTATGGAGCATAACTTATTTGAGGGCTAGCTCCAGTTTCTAGTTTGCCTGGGCCTAGGAGGACTGTTCGGGCTTCTGAGGAGATCATACAGGTCAAACCATTCAGACTGACATCTGCTGCAAAAATGTAAATGGTTTCCTCCAGTTCACTCACGTGATGTGTCTCATCCTGAGGCATTCTGGGCTTGCCTCATAAAGCAGCACTGCACAGCATTTTAAAGGAAAAGAAGAAAAGTATGGGAATTAATTCAGACCAAAATACTGTATTCACTACAGCTCCACAGCCTGCACACCTGATTAGGGCAGGCTATAGCCTCTAGGTGCAGGAAGATTTTAGTCTAAGACCAAGCTCCACTGGCTAGATCGATGTCACATAACTGGCCTGGTGTTGTATGGCTATATTCCCATGTCAAACCATCCTCTATCACATCCATATAACTCCAGGAAGACTGAGTCAACTCTCCTATTGGCTGCTAAGGTATGATGTCCCTAGAGATAAATTTCCTTAAAAACAGTCAGCAGTCGGCCTTGCAAGCAAGTGTAGAAAACTTGTCTGTACATCTGTCTGCCCGTTTGGTATGTTCACTACTTATACAGGTCACTTTCTGATCTGAGGTTCCCTGTTTTGGGTGGTTGTATCACTTCAACTGCCTTCCACTTGCTTGCTCTCCTAGTAGCAATCAATATTCTCCCCCAGGTAAGTTGCTAATTGCACCTATATAACAAAAGAAAACACTAGATGCCATTTTGAATACATGTATTGTCAGCTGCTGAACATCTGGTTTCTTAGCTGGAGAATTGTAGCTGATCCTAGTAAGGCTGCAGCACAACAGGAGTTTGGGCGTTGTTTCACCACAGCCCTTTGACAGACACATAATAGAATGACGGGAGGGGGGAAACAAAGCCCGTGGGGCAGATATATCGATGTGATCTTCTTGCAGCACTGCAGGCTTTTCCACATAGTTAAAATCCAGGCAAGGAAAGCACATTGATTAATGAAATGGCCATGCTGCGCATGAGCATGGAGGACTGGCACGCCGCCAGATTCTGCTAGTGCTGTAATTAGTCGGTGTCTGCTAAACAGCAGTATGTGGCATCCCTTTAAATCAATGTTAAGCCTCACTCTTCTGGAATGGCAGGTGGCAGCAACGAGCATGAATGAAAAGTGTCAGCTGCCTGGATACTGTAAAAAATAATAATCGGGGAGTGTGTGTGTGTGTGTGTGTGTGTGTGTGTGTGTGTGTGTGTGTGTGTGTGTGTGTGTGTGTGTGTGTGTGTGTGTTCCTGCTTCCCTGTCGAATCCATCTGTGTCACGTGCCTCCTTCTGCCACCAAGGGGATAAATGGTTCCCTGTTAAACGTTTTTCAAATGTTGCTCATTGGAGCATAGCTAGATATAGCGGCATTCTTGTGTGAGTGTTTAAGCCTTAATAAAACAGAGATGTTTGTTTTAGTATACTGAGTGGATGACTCAGTATAATATATGCCTCTCTCCTATTTTTGACCAAATGCTACTGACAGTGGGTTAGCAGTAAGCAGTTGCTTACTGCTCGCCCAGTGTCATAGCCAAATAGTTTAAGTGTGTATATAAAGAGATACAAAATTCCTAACGTAATGGCTTTTACTGAAACAATTTCAACACCAAAAGATAATGCAAATTTTTGAAACTCAACACCAGTCCAAAGCGATTTTTTTTCACATTATCAGCATAACTGTTTTTATGTCTCTCTACCTTTTTCAAACATGACACACTCACGTGATTTCTCTGCCACATTATTAAGGACCCAATCCTATCCAGCCTTGCAGTGCTGATGCAGCATCCTGCACTGGGGGGCGGGGCGGGGGGGAGGCAGTAACGGAGGCCTCCTCAAGGTAAGGGAACGTTTGTTCCCTTATCTCAGGCTTGCATTGCGGCTGCATCAGCGCTGGAAAATTAGATAGGATTGGGCCCTAAGTCAATAGCTTATATTGTATTATAACAGCACTGCAGCTGGTTCTTTTAAAAAAGGAAGAACCACCCTGATTTCCCAATTTGATCAACTTTCCTGAATATCTGATTGCACAGAAACACCAGGAGAACTTGTAACGCCACAAGTGATATTTTTGCAGGTGAACTTGAAAAATCACTTTAATTATCCCCCCCGCAGATCTTTAAATAACCGCTTTTCCAGCTGAGTCACAGGACAATGGTCCACAAGCTACGTTCTTCTACCACTGGAGATGTTGCTCCCTGCCCAGCTAATGTCATAGATGATTACCCCCCAACAAAACAATGTCCTAGTCCAGAGTGATTACAACTAAATGCGTATAGAAGGAAGATCCGTCACGGTTCATCAGTTCACATGTGAGCTGAAAAAGTACATGAAATTTGAAGAAGTGCAATGGTAAATTTACCTTCCTGCATGGCCCACAATTGATTCAAAAAGTAGATTATGTGCATTGAGACAGCCCTATCCACAAAGAAAGGTGAAGAAGACCCCTCAGATGGCGAATTGGACAGAGCTAATAAGATGGACAAAACACCAGTGCCTCATGATGTTTTCCTTCTGAATTGCTGGTAAAGAACTGGAATAGACTCTCACTTGCCACACAGATCACCAGCTGACACAACATTTTGAATCTCAGATGAAGCATCCTTTGGCAAGTTCAGAGAAAAATCTGCTGAAGAAATGTATTCATTTATCAAGCCTAGACCTCATGAAGCTGTGAGTGAAACATTGATATGTCTTGTCACACTTGCCAATGTGTGCTAGGCGCACAGGTGCTCTATCTGTTGAAGGATGATGTGGGGGGGGGGAAGAGGAGATTGGGCAACAACTTAATCTGCTTTGCGATGGCAGCATGTTCTGAACAACAAATGCTGCATTTCATAGGGAGCAAAGATCTGGGCTGGACTGCTTCATACTGCATGTGGGGGCTTGCATAAATTAAATGTTCTCCTCTGCTAGAAGTTCTCGCTATGCAGAAAACGTGATGTTGTGGAAAAGGCTTCAAGCCTAACCTTCTCCCTGACTATTGTTTTCTATCTAGAAGCCTGTCATGTGAGTGCTCCACTTACAGTCAGAAGTGGTATGTCTCAGATACAGTAAGAAGTAGTAAGCCCTCGATGCAGCCAACTCCTTGTATTAATTGCATTGACTAAAATGGCCAGGATCCAGAGAATTGTGCAACTAGACAACTAGTTCATGTTCCCAGTGATTTTTGGAACATGATTTTTGGAGCTTTGGACATGAGGGAGTTTCAAAAGTATTTTGTGATATGACTTTGATGTCTGTTTTCTTTCTTAAAAAAAAAAGTTACAATCCCACTGGACATGCCCAAAGCAGCTTTTTGGATCTTGGCCAGTAGATCTGGAACATTCTCATAATTTTTGCAGCTGCTGAGCTGACAGTGCCAATCACTGCATAGTAGGGGAGACTCTCACCTGATTTTCTCATGGCAAGTATTGCTTTTGTAATAGGATTTATCATTACTTGTCATGTAATATCAGTACCATGGGCCTGATGCAGCAAAGGGAGATTTCCCCCATAGGAACAGGGTTTTTGTCAGCCTGACTGCCCCAAAACTAGGACCAAAATAAGAGGGAAGGAAAGCCTCAAAAAGATATGCAGGATACATCAATATCAAAACAATGCAGGACAAAAAAAACCCCTAGGTAACTGGTTTTTTTTACATTCACAACATTTAAAATGCATTTTCATCTTATATTGTGGATGTCATATTATATGACTTGATTTATTGAGTAATGTTGTCCTGAGCAGTTATATACATTACTTTATTATAGAGCCCCTGAAGAAAGGGGCCAATATGTGTTCTGTGTACCCTTTTGAAGTTTTCCTTCCTTTTCTTTTTGGGGGTCTTGCACACAAGAGATTGCTGTAGGGCACAGAATGTCTGACATACAATTCCCTCCATCCCCAAATATATGTGTGACGCAGCAGGCTGCTTGTTCATAAGCCTTCTTCCCTCTTGCTGCTGTTGTTGATAATGGTGGTGCTGATGCTTGTGGGAAAGTCCATATTTTAACATTATTCCTTATTTTGATGAGCCTCTATAGTACAGGTGGAAGTTGGCAGAAGTCCGATATTGCTATTAGCAATGGGAAAAAAACGGTCCATTGTGAGCGGATGAATCCACAGGAAAACCTTGCTTCAATCGAGTGTGGAGGTTCCCATGGCATGTAACAATTTGCAACAATTTGAGAGTTATGGGATTTTCAGCCATGTATTTCTTCATTTCAACTTTACATGGCTGAAAATCCCATAACTCTCAAATCGTTGCAAACCTTGCTTCAGTTCGTCATTCCTTCTGAAACTGTAGAAAAAGAGAGAGTTCTTTTTACTAGTTCTTAGACTAGTTCTTAAGCAGTTTTTCTTACTAGTTCTAACGTCAAATGATCCAAAGTTTACAAATGTTGAGACTTTTTTTTTTAAGTTCACACAATTTCTGTTGGCTTTGGGGTTTTTTTTTGGTCACCTCAGCAGTTCTTAACCATCTCCAAGTCTGCACACACACAATTATGGATAGCAGTAACTTATGAGGCAGCTGCACAAAGTGCCAAAATGGAGTCCTAAAAGTGTCTGGTACTTCTACAAACACTACTTTTTTTTTCCTTTTGAATGCCAGAATCAATTCTAACAGGGGAAGGGGTCACTGCTCAGTGGTAGAGTACAGGATTTGATTGCAGAAGATCCCAGTTTCAATCCCCGGAATCTCCTATTTAAAATTGGTAGCAGAGCTGGTAAAGACCCATGTCAAGCCCTAGGGCCTAGAGCAGTGTTTCCCAAACTTTTTCGACCTGTGGCTCCCTTGACCACTGGCGACCATTGTCCGCGACTCCCCATTGCATTATGTTGATACCTGCCAATTGGCATTGCACTGTATTCCAAGAGGATTCTGTGGCACTCCGCGGCTCCCCTGGCTGGTTTCCGCGGTTCCCCAGGGAGCCACGCCTCCCAGTTTGGGAACCACTGGCCTAGAGTGAAGCGCTTGTGCTAGATTGCTGTGCGTCCTGTGGCAAAACTCTCAGTTGGGCCCCCCATGGCACCCTCTGCCTACCCTCAGTGGTACTTTGGGTCCTGGCACCAGTATGGAGGGTTCAGGGGTCAGCCTGACTAGGTGGGCCCTCAGTCCTTGTCCATCCTGGCCAACGTCTGGTGCCACCCTTGCTATAGAGTCTCTGCCATTTGAGATGCGTGCTGGACAGTGCTGGACTCGAGGAGCTACTATCTGATTCTTTATAAGGTTGTTTCATAGATTCATATCTTATTAGCAGCTTGGAGGTCTAGAAACTTTAAGCACTGACAATTCTAGGGGTCAATTGAAGATTATTTTTTTACAATATTTTTAAATGAATGTGAAATTCTGTACTGTATCAAGTTCTGCAAATGCCGGATTTAACAGGCCCTTAAAAATCACAAGACTCTTAGGCAGTGAAGGTATCAGCTTGCTGGGGGGCGGGGGGCCTGGGGCAGAGCCCTGTACTTGGCCCTCTATGGTGTCCTCTGCCTGCTCCAGATGGTGCATTGGTTACTACCGCTGCTACAGACTCTGAGGGTTCAGGAATCAGCCCAGTCTGTTGGGCCCTGTGATGAGTGTGGACCTTCGACCAGTGCCAAATCTGACCAGCCCCATCTTTGATGTTTCCCCTGCTCTTAGGTGCTATTATTTTGCATGGAGGTAGACGTAACAGAATCCAAGCCCATGCTGTGTCTTGCATATCCCCTAGTGAAGAACTGTCTTAGTAATCACAAGGCTGATGGTATTAACAATCTCACTGCAGCTAAGAAAGAATGCTTCAATTCTCCAGGTCCCAACTTAGTTAATAGTAAGTCCAGATTTTTAAAAGCATCCTTTTTTAATGGTTGGAAAAGGACACTCCTGGTAATGTTTTCAATTTATTTCTAATCTGCAAGAACGCAGTCTGGTTTGTTTCTAAGAGCCTCCTGGGAAGTACTTAGCACCCTCAATTTCCATTGATTTAAGTGGCAATCAGCACCCTACTAGAAGGATTTGCAGAGAACAGTACAGACAGCTGGAGCAGAGAGCTGTAATCACAAGGCTGATGGAAGCAAGAGGTGGCTTCTGAGAAATATAGTTTATATTACTGAGTTTGGCCTTTCTGTCGGAATTTAGCCTTGGAGTGCAAAGAGGGAGCTATGGGAGCTGGCATTTGGGGAGTCAGGGTTAAGACAGCTCTCTCTCTCTCTCTCTCTCTCTCTCTCTCTCTCTCTCTCTCGTGTGTGTGTGTGTGTGTGTGTGTGTGTGTGTGTGTGTGTGTGTGTGTGCGCGCGTTTTAAATTGTGTTTTATAGTAATTGAATTTAGTTCCTTGAAAAGGAGTTTTATTCCTTGGAATAAAAGGAATATAGACCAGCCCAAGTCTTCAAGAGATAAGTGGCTGGGCTAATGCAATATTAAATATCACTTACAGGTATTGTTGTCATGGGAAGGGATACCAACCAGGAAATGTTAGATTATTTTTAAAACTCCTAAAACTTTCCTTCAAAATGAAACTCAAAATGTGGCAGTAAGGGGTAAGAATAAAAAACTAACAGCCCAATCCTAACCTTTCCCCACCCACATTGGTGCAGCCACGCAAAAAACGGGCGTGTCGTATCCAGTAGGAGGAGGGCAGATTGGGTGGCTTTGGAAAGGAAAGGGGATTTAAATCCCCTTACATTCCTGTAAACCTCCCGCTCTGTAGTGGATCTTCCTGGACTTGCACTAGCGATTTTGCTACTGCAAGTCCAAGGAGAGAAAGGGTGCGGGGATGCTGCAGAAAAGAGGGATAGGATTCAGCATGTGCCATCGCTGTCAGGTCCACCCGTCCCCACCCCCATTACACCCCAGGTCCACCACAACCTTACCTTCCACAGCAGGCGGCTGGGGATCTGTTGGCTCCAGCCTTCCTGCCAGCATCCCGGCAGTGTGCTACTCAGCGTGCTACTGGAGCGCCTTTTACAGCTGGTGCTGACTGGTTTACAGCAGTCAGCGCCAGTGGAATGTGCGTTCCACTCCTCCCCCCCGAGCCCATGAGAGCCACTTTACAATTTAAGACATTTTAAGGCCAAACTATGCATGTGCGCAAATGTGTACCTTGAAGGCATGCTTCTGATCAGAAGAGCCTCTTTGCTCACCAAAATAGCTGCACGTGTAGACAAGGTGGTTCATTCTTCCCTGCATTCTATTTTCATTCAGAAAATTGGCCCTCTGAAGTTTCCATTTGCTCTTGAAGCAACAATTTGAGGAAATTGTTGCTTCTGGAGCAAATTGCTACTTCAGAGGGGTGATTTTCTAAATAAAAATGGTGTGTATGTGTGTGAATGAACCTCCTTGTTTTTAATGAACCTCCATGCTCCAGTTCTGACCAGGATTTTTATTTCCCCCACACTATTTTTGAGAGACATTTTTAAAGAGAAAAGTAGCATTTCTTGTTGGAGCATGCTTCTAGCACACATTTGTCTCATTTGACCCTTAGTGTACACCCAAAATGTACAGTATGGATCCTGACCAACAAAATGTCATTGCAAAAGTGTATCATGCAGGTACACTAACTGGAGGACTGTGGATAATGGCTTCTTCCACCTTGCTGCAGGTGCTCTCAGTTTTTCATACTGTAGTGGAAAGAAACAGGGATGAATAACAAAAAGTGCCTCCTTTTTCTTGCCATTTTATCATTTTTTTTAATCACTCGCCAAAACATACTCTAAATCAGCGGTTCTCAAACTGTGGGTCGCAACCCACCATCGAGAACTTTTGCTGTCCCCTGCCCCCTTAAGGGACGGGGACAGCATGGTGGCGGAAACCCAGGGGATCGCCACAGCCGCCAAATTGCCTGAAAACCGTCCCCGCTGCACTTACCGGGGCTTGGGGGAGCTTCGGCGTGGCCTGCGCAACCCTCTGCAGGCCTCCCCAATCTTCGGATCGCTGTTTTGCGGTGATCTCCGAGCGCTTCCAGTTTTCGCCTCGCGGGGAGAACTTTGAGAACTGCTGCTCTAAATAATAATAATAATAATAATAATAATAATAATAATAATAATTTGCCCATAAATAGTGCTTTTTGAATGTTCAAAGTGCTTCATGTATATTACCTTGCTTATAGCCCAAACATTCAGGTTGCCGATTCTGAAATCCAAGCATCTCTCATGTGCCCTAGGTAACTTAGGTATCTTCTGCCATTAGCCAGTCACTAAAGAACTGGTCTGAAACCTTCTCTGTAGTTTGTCAGAGACCTGGCACTGAAGTGAATGAAGTGAAAGAGGATGCAGAGGCGTCACTGGAGCGTGGCAGGGGGGGGGCGG
Source organism: Plestiodon gilberti rubricaudatus (assembly GCA_026170595.1). NCBI lineage: Eukaryota > Metazoa > Chordata > Lepidosauria > Squamata > Scincidae > Plestiodon > Plestiodon gilberti. The sequence goes on from JANXHW010000005.1 coordinate 118,886,925, forward strand.
GCCGCCATGGGGTGACGCGCGACACCCTCCCAACGCTCTGAGGCCAGCCCGGGAGCCGGCCTCGGAGCGTCTGACCCCGTAGCGCGTCGATCCGGGTATTTTTCGGGGGGGGGGTGTTTCCAGGTATTTTTCACGGGTGGTGGTGGGAGCGACCCAGCTCCCCCCCGCGTCGCGTTGCGTCGCTCGGGTCGCCCTTTGGATGCTCCGAGGACGGCTCGGGAGAAGGCCTCGGAGCGTCCGACCCCGTCGGCGCTCCAGGGCCTTCTGAAAGAAGGCCCAGGCAGCGTGTCGATCCGGGTATTTTTTAGGGTTTTCACGCATGCGCAGACTCAAAATGGGTCTGCGCATGCGCGAAAACCTGAAAAATACCCGGATCGACACGCTGCCTGGGCCTTCTTTCAGAAGGCCCTGGAGCGCCGACGGGGTCGGGCACTCCAAGGCCTTCTCCCGGGCCGACCTTGGAGCGTCCGAAGGGCGACCCGAGCGACGTGACGCGACGCGGGGGAGAGCTGGGTCGCCCCCCCGCGAAAAATACCCGGAAAAAAACCCCGAAAAATACCCGGATCGACGCGCTACCTGGGCCTTCTTTCAGAAGGCCCTGGAGCGCCGACGGGGTCGGACGCTCCGAGGCCTTCTCCCGGGCCGACGTCGAAGCGTCCAAAGGGCGACCCGAGCGACGCGACGCGACGCGGGGGGGAGAGCTGGGTCGCCCCCACCCCCTGTGCCGCGATAACAGCGTCACTAGGGTGACGCGCGTCCCCCGCCCCAGGGTGATGCGTGTCCTAGTGACGCTACTGAGAGGATGCACATCATTTATTCACTAGAAGCCTGAAAAGACACAAAAATTGAACTGATTTCCTCCCCTTGCATTCTTTCTAAATTAGGTTTATCGTTTCCTTGCATTTCATTCCATGCATGACAGAAATACTTGTAGGGCTTCGGTGAAAGCAACTTCATCAGTAATTATATGATTCCATGCTTTGCAAGAATTTTCAAGTTCATGAAAAAGAGAATGTCTTGCTTCCATTCTTTAATAGAGAGGCCTACTCTAGAGATCTTTTAAATAAGTAGTCTAAATATATTAATCATATCAATGAAAAGCAAAGGGCAAGTTCTAATTCTGCTTTGAAAATCCTTTCAGAAGAAGCTCCTGTTGAGCTGCTATGGGGAGAGAATTTCCTCTACCCCAACAGAAGGTTTTATTATAATTATGGGCTCCCCCCACCTTTTCCCTTTTTCCTATGTATTGCAAGGTTGAGATTGCAGATTGTCAGTTTGAGAGTCTTCAAATTGATTTCCAGCTCCAAACACAAAGCGAAAGATCTCCAGACCAGAGCAGATGTCTGCATTTAGATATTATTATTATTATTAATAATAATAATAATAATAATTAATATTTATACCCCGCTTTTTCCCCCCATAGGGGGGAGCCAAAACAACTTACAATAAAAACAAATAATAAAATACAAGATAGAAATAATACATAGAAATAATAAAACCGTGAATATATAATATAAAAATACTTAAAAAGACATTGATACAATCTAAAAAAACAGAGAGGAATAAAATAGATATAACCAAGGAGATTAGAACTGAGGACATACAAAGAGAGGATACCTCTATCCAGACATCACTGGATTGGGTTTTATAGTGCAGTTCTTCACTGTGTGTCTTGGGATGCCAGGTCCCAGGACTTGATCTGAAGGTTCAGCATTTTAGCTTCCTTGAGGTCTCCAAGGGAAGAGATACAATATCAGGGTGAGAGCATGGAATTGAAAGTTGCTGGGTTTGAAAGCTCTTGCTGTTAGCCCTGCCCCTATGTTCCTTATTATGCTCCATTCAGAACATTTCTGACCTGCGGCTCCCTTGACCATTGGCGACCATTGGCCGCGGCTCCCCATTACATTATGTTGATGCCTGCCAATTGGCATGGCACTTTTTTCCCGAGAGGATTCCGTGGCAGTCCGCTACTCATGCCTCCCAGTTTGGGAACCACTGGCCTAAGGGGAACAAAATGAAGACTGCTGCAGTTGTGAACAGGACATTTTCTAACTCATAATATATTTTATATGAGGATAGAACTGTGAAAATATACCTGGTGAGACAGCAATCCATCTACTGTATTACATAGTAATTATTTGGGAATTTAGAACCAGCACTCTGTGGCAGAATGAACCCTAAAAATATGAGAGAATGCAGAATACTTTGCCATATAGGGAAAAGGGAGTTGTTAAGAAGTATATATTATCTACTTCTACAAATTCCTTGCACACTTCTAAGCAAGACTGCCCTGGTGTCTGAAATGTTCATGGATGTTGGTGATAGCCGAACATTCTTAAAAGTGAATTATTGGAGGTGGTTTTTTTCCCCTTTCAGAACTGCTTTATTACTCACAGGAATTGTCTCAATCACCAGTGTGAGCTAAATTACTGGACAGGGGGAAAAATACTAATGCAGCTGAAGAATCAATGCTAATGGAATCTTAAAGGTGATATTACATAGAACACAAATTGCTGAGCATTAGAACTCTTTTCTTGGCTTGAGCAATAGTCTTAAAAAATATGTACGCCAGCAGTCATGGTGCTTGAGTGATTATTGGTCTGTAAGGATCCTCTCTTCTTACTGTAGTACTAGTCGCCTCTGATTCTCTTTCTTTCCAGCTAAGTTAAAGTTAAACTGGTTAAAGCATAATATTGATATTGTGTGCTTTCATCTCAAGGTCTTCTAAAACTCAGATCTCCAAGGGAGCCTGGCAGTGTGAACAGTTCCTTGCAGCCGTAATGCAAACTGCGCTGTCTCACCCCCGACCTGCTGTTGGACTGATTCCCATGGCTTTCCAGCCCAGCCCTGAATACTGTATATATTTTTGCCTTTGGAATTGTGTACCACATAAGTTAGTCAGGATGAGGGCCGGCTTGGCCTTGACTGACTGCTCCTCCTGCCCCTGCCCCTACTTCATGATAGTTCTCCTGTGACCTGTCCCAGGCATAGCCAAGGTATGACAGCTTCCTCAGTTGTCCAACCCATCCAACCACCGACAAGGCAGGTACCTGCTTAGCCTTAACAAAGTAACAGCACCATGTCGCTCCCAAACTAGAGTATAATGAAAGCACTTGTTTGAAAATCAAACTTCTCATGAGCAATTTCTGACAAGGGTAATTTCCAAACAAACAAAAGCTGAGATGGTACAGTCCCATGAGGTGTCTGTACCATCTCCTGACATTGCATGTTTGAATGAGTTATTATCAGGCAGTCAGGATGGAAAGGATGGCAACACTGTCTCAATACAGTACATACACTGTTTTCAGCTCTTCTGCACACAGAGATAACCCTCTTCAGACTGAGAGACTCCAGTATGATGATTGCAAGATTGAGAGATCATGACTCCCCTGCCTTTCAACCTTCACAGCATTAATTATGTTCTGGCAAAAGCAGCAGGAGAGTGAATGCTGTGATCTCAGTGTGTGCATAAATGCATGATAGATTGAGGTTGCGTTTTTGGGATTGGAGTTCCAGGGTTTGTTCACACACAAGCTTCAATTGCTCACTAGATTCCACTCAGCATTTACATAGAAATCCAACCACTTAACCACAATTATTGTAGTAAGTGTGCAGGCCACACAACCCAGCCTTCCTTCCTGCACTGTCCCCATGCATGCAAATGCCTGCCAATTTAGGGTAGCACTTTAGGCGGTTGATAATGTGGCTGTTAGCCCACAAATGCTTGTGCCACAAAGTAGGTGTTAGTCTTTAATGTACTGCAAGAGTCTTTGTTGTTGTTTATAGTATATAGCATTTATATAGCTCATTTCAGGTGCTCAAATTGCTTCTCACATTATCTCCAACAACTTTATAACAGCCTTTAAGATAGCCCAGTATATTATTATTATCTCTATATTGCACATGAGGCAGGTGGGCAGGAAGTACTCTATGTGCTGAGACTGAAAGGATAGTGGTTTTCTTAAATTCCTCCCAGCCTACAGGTGTACACATTTAACTCCTGTTGCGTATATACACCCTTGGGTAAAAATGCCTTAAAGCCACCTAGTACTGTACTCATAGTTGACATGTTTGACCTGGGCACTTCTTGACTCATGTAACTCATACTCCTGACTTCTGTACTACAGTAGTTCATGAGGTACTAGAAAAACCAACATGTTTCTTTCGAGATAATCTAAGGATTGACATGTATTCTTGATTGACCAGGAGAATGTAGGAATTTACTTTCTTGTCTAGTTTTGAAAACAAGCAGTGGGTGTAAAACAGATTCAGGCATTTTAAAGTGTCTGATATTGAGTCTTATTGTCCCCAACCTAACTATAGCAGCCTGATGATGCTTATTTTCAGTGCTGCTGTGGCACATTGTTCATGGACATTTGAACATGTGTTGCCTTGAAACTCTCTGTTCCAGTGGTGTCACTGATGCGTGGCGGGAGGGGGGTGCACGGGGTGACGTGCCGGGAGGCGGCCAGAGGGGGTGACGTGCCAGGGGGTGATGCGCTGGGAGTCCTGGTGCGTCATCCCCCCCCCAATACTCACCCAATCCTGGCACATCACCCCTGGGAGCCGGCAGGCCAAGCCACGTCTTCCTTGGCGGCTCGCTTCTAAATAGGCCAGCCGGCAAGGTTTGGAGCAGCGCATGTGCACAACGCCGCTCGAAGCCTTGCCCTCAGAAGGGCCGAACAAAGACCCAATCGGTTCTTCATTCAACCCTTCTGAGGGCAAGGCGTCGAGCGGCATTGTGCACATGCCCCGCTCGAAGCCTTGCTCGGCCTACTTAGAAGCGGCCGAGCCGCCGAGGAAGACATGGCTCGGCCTGCTGGCTCCTGGGGGCGACGCGGCAGGATGGGGTGAGTACCAGGGGGGTGGACGCGCCTGGGGGTGTGGGGGGGTGATGTGGCGGCAGCGGGGGGTGATGCGCACCCCCACCCCAGGATGATACGCACCCAGTGACGCCGCTGCTCTGTCTATAACCCACCTGCCATTAAAAATAAGACAGGAGTAAGTGGTTCCATTTGCTCTGAGACTTTGTATGGCTCCTACTCCATGGGAATTTACTTTTGATAAGTAACTTCTGTGAAACAGTCGGTTTCACTTTCCCCCTTCTTTCCCTTTGCTTTCATTGAAAAATTTCAACACATTTGAAGTATATTTCAACAAATCCATCAATGTGCTGTACACAAAGCTTCAAGACAGTCGCTGCCTCAAAGGACTTGCAATCTCGGTTTGATAGTGAGTAGGAAGAGAAGACGGAGGGGAGTTAAAACAAGTGATATGTGGAGTTGGGCCTGGTTGGAACTGGAATCTGGAACTGAAATTTGTTGGACAGCAAGGGATTAAACAGGAAAAGGTAGGCTTTCAGGAAGGATTTGAGAAGAGAGAGAGAGAGAGAGGTGGTGGCATTATGTAGGTGTTCTGAGAGAGAGAGAGAGGAGTTCCAGGCATAAATAATCATTCCTGATGTCACTGGCCCATAGCAGTGACACCGGAATGAATACTTTATAGTGACCTCATTAACTCGTGGTTCCCTATGTTACAAATGATCTTTTCTGTCTGCAATACTACCGTGATTACAATGGTCTGTACATTTCTTTTGCACTGATCCCCAGTAATAACATTTCTCACCTTCTGTTTTCCACTGCAAGGAGAGGCTCTGTTAAATTGTTTTATATTTTTCCCTGTCCACCTCCCATTTCTTTTAAAAAAGGGAAGTTGTCGCTGTGTGTCATAAGATCACCTTTCTGTCAAGGTGACCCTTTTCTGCACCAGTGGAAAGTTTGAAGATGTTCGAGCAAGTGAGGCTGTGTGTGTGTGTGTGTGTGTGTGTGTGTGTGTGTGTGTGTGTGTGTGTGTGTGTGTGTGTGTGTGTGTGTGTGTGTTTATGCATATGATCAATTGGTGAGTTGCATGAAGCCTAAAAAATAGGTCAGAGGAATGACAGAGCCCACTGCCTGTTTTGTAATTCTAAAGTTCGTTCAGTGCATTAAGGAGATTAATGAGTGAGAGGGCTGGGAGCCAGCAAGGGACTGGAGAGCACCTTCTGAGACTGGAGCGTTAATGTAATTTCATGGGCAGAACAACGCAGCAATACAACTACTTTCCTCTCCCCCTTTCCTTTCACTGTACTGTTTTGTATTCATAATGCCAGCTCTGCCACAACCTTTCCGGGCTGTTTGTCTGCATGACCGATACATCAGCTGGGAAATTTGTAAAGTGCCTTTTCCTCTTCCTGCCCTTCCAATATTTCTACTCCACATCAATGCACCAAATGAACAGTCACCAAATGCTGAATGGCACTGTGGATGCTCATCAAAAAAGTCTACATGAAAAGGATGTAGAAGAGAAACGGAGAAAAATCATGGAGTGGCAGGACCACATCACAATTGCACAAGGTGTTATTGGATTGTCTCCTTGACATTCCTTGTACCTTTTCCCTAAAACCAAGTGAACATACATGAATATTTTGGCTTCTGGTAGCCACCTCTGGGGTGAAGCAAAACAGTCGTGCGATGTGAAAACAATAAACTATATTCCAGTTTTAGAAAGGAACAAAATGCTAAATAAACAGGGAGCAAATTGTCCAAGTTAAATGTTTGCTAGGATACCACATTTCAGAACAATGATAGTATAGGCTAGATCAACGATTACTGGATCTAGTCAAGTAATTCTTGTTCTCTTGTATTCTTAACCCTGCTTAATTTTAAAGGCCTTGTTGCATTGACCTTTCAACTACTGGACTTTATAATTGTACCATTAACTTTTCCAAAGTTAAAAGGGTTAGAGAATAATAACTTTTTTTCGAATTCAAAGTCTGCAACCCCGTACAGATTTTCCTGAGAGTAAATCCCATTGAACACAATGGAACTTACTTCTGAATAAACCTATATAGGATTGGGCTGAAAACCTATGATGCAGGGTGACTGTGAGAGAAAATGCATTCACAACAACATCCTGAGCCTAGATGAACTATTAGAAAGCTGAGAATTATGGGACGGCACACATAACCAAACAAATTTCTAGTTGTCATCATCTCCAGAACATTGTTTAACCACTAAATTTTTTTTCTCTCTCTCTCTCTCTCTCTCTCTCACTCACTCACACACACACACACACACACACACACACACACACACACACACACACACTTTGTCCTTCCTTTTTTCCTCCCCAAATTTGATTTACAACGCAATCCTAACCAACTTTCCAGCACCGGTGCAGCCGCAATGCAGCCACAAGGTAAGGGAACAAATGTTCCCTCACCTTAAAGAGGCCTCCATGACTGCCCTCGCACTGCAAAATGCAGTGTGCGCCCTGATGGCATGGTGGCTACACGGGCGTTGGAAAGTTGGTTAGGATTGCGCTGTTAGTCAGTTCATTTCCCTCTTCAGTGCTGGAGCTGCATGCGTCATATTTTATATAAAAGAAAAACGTGAAAAGAGCAGCAGGGAACTAGCTGGTTCTGATGCAAGAAATACTACAGGAGGCCCCCTATCCACGGACCCGCTTTCCACGAATTTACTCATTTGTAATTTGCTCATTCACCAGGGAGCCCGCGCACCCCACCCCAGTGCCCATTACTTTTGGCTTCCAGCGCTGCTGCCAAGCAAACATGTCTCTTTCTTTACAAAAACTTCCTGCTTCCAGTTTAATATTCGGGAGCTTCTCTAGTATTCAGGCTGCTTGCCTGCACTGTGCTGTAAGCCAGCATGTTGGCATAGCATTTTTGTAAAGAAAGAAGTGCTTGCTTGGCGCCAGCACTGGAAGCCTAAGGTAATGGGTGCATGGGGGAGCCCACGGGGATAGTGTTCCCCCTATCTGTGGTTTCCCAGTATTGGTGAGGGGCCCCCAAGAACCTATCCCTCATGGATGGGAGGGGGCTGTAATTGCACTCACATTCATTGTGTAGACCTTGTCACTGTTTTTTCACCATCCCTGCTATCATCGGTATAGACTTCATTTCTTTACATGTGAACAATTTAGTCTCCTCCTAATCTTTATTCTCATATGGAAATATGAATTTAATAGTCTTTTTTCATTTGGAGTGGTGGTGTTCTTTTATTTCTGTAGCACAGCTCTTGGGTAATTTGATCAGCTGCAGCTCAGAATAATGGAAAGGAAGGTGCAGTTTTGGTCTGGGAACACAGAAGGAGCTTAATCCCAGTCAGAGTTTGTGCCAACACTCCAGACATATTTAACAAAAAAAAAATTCTTTTTTTTCCTGGAAATTTCTTAAAAAGAAAACATTGTGTATAGACTAATCTTCCTGATGTCATCAGAAGAGACTTATCATCATTTGTGCAAATGACTCAATTCTTCCAGTAAACTAGAGATTAAGTTATTTTCCGTTTAAATTTAACTTGATGAAGTCAGTGGAGATCCATTCTCCTAGTTGCCAGACTATTGCCTAAGAGGAAATATCACAAATGTTGTGTCTTTCTATACTGGCGGTGGTTGTTTTCTGCATTGTGATAGATGGCCTGGCTGATGGGTAGCAGAGATTTCAAATATGCAGGAAACGGTACTTCGTAATTTAAATGACACAGTATTATTTTACCACCTCCATGTGCATTCAGGAAGTCATGTCTACATGATCGAACTCCCTTGAAGGGTGATCTCATGGTGAAGGATCAGGCACAAGAAGAGTCCTAACTATCTTTTATTGTTTATAACATAACTAATTACAATGTGGCTGACTGGATACAAATTAAAACCAAGAGATTTTGTTTATTTCAAGTGTTTCTCTCCTATCTTTCTGCTGAAATACTCAAGGCAGCGTACAGTGACAATCAGAAAAACATACAGCAGACAAAAACAATAGCAGTTATATTAAAAAATTTAAAACTTAAGAGTGAAGGAGTCCATAATCATATTGAAACAGCAGTAATCAAGACTTATTTTTAAAAACTAGAACCCCAAAATGCTTTTTTTTTTTTAGAAGAAAAGAATGAGCTGCCTGCCAAAAGGGGTGCAGGCAGACTTCCCCTTGACCAAGGTATTTCAAATTCTGGGTGGCAGGACAGAAAATACCGTATTGTCCCGAGTATAAGACGCACCTGATTATAAGACGCACCCTTAAAGTTTGGTGCTATTAAAAATAATTAATTAAATCACTGGCATTAAATTGCAACAGCCTGATTATAAGACGCACCCCTAGTTTAAAAACTTAAATTAGGAGAAAAAAGTGAGTCTTATACTCAGACCAATACGGTATGTCATTTCTTGTGCCCATCACCATATTGTTTAGGGCAGGAAGCGTTAGAGGTTACTCTCAATAGATTCAAGAAGGGACAGGGCTATTGTAGCCTCTCTTGCAATTGCAGAGACACACGCATAATGTATTGTTTATGACACAAGCAATTCTCCAATATTTTACCTCCGGCATCTACCGTAGTACACTACATGCAGGTGATTTGTAAAGAAGTAAAGAATCTGTGGAGCACAGTAACATACAACAGAGTTGTCCATGCACCTGCCTACTATAGTTATACAAAAAAATTGGTAAGCATATGCCCTAGACAGCAGTGACAGGTTTGTTGCTATCGTGTACTGTAACCCTTCATATTTTGCCTGACAGACTGTATGTGAACTGAACCAGTCGTGTTAGAAGGCGATGCTGTTGGTGTATTGCAACCTTGAGATGTGTCATTGTTCGGTGGTCAGATAATCCAATCGAAAAAGCTCTGTCTTCTGAGCTCTGTCTTCTGAGCTCTGTATTTGAAAAAAGGACAGATGATAGACATAGTTAATACCTGTCGTTTTCTTCAATTAAGAAACAGATTCTGTCTTTGGCTAAGTGTGTGCCACTAACGCTGAAGTGAACAACTTTGTGATGATGTAGAATAGTTGTAAAGCTGCTTTCCCTCCGCCCTCCCCTTTCCTTTTGATATTTCCCACTTTCTTTTTCGGGGCGGGGGGAGAGAGAGAGAGAGAGGAGAGATTCACTGCAGGGGGAAAAAAGGCAGACACAGCAGAAAAGAAATCTAATAATTTGAGTACAGCAGCAGTAGTACCGCGAGGCATATTTTAGCCATGCTGTGCAGGGTCAACTGTGAAGTGTAGAACATGGCAGGGTGAGGGGCTCCAGTTGCCTAATTGTTTTAATACCTTTTTTCTTGACGCAGGATTTGTTACCATGACAAGACTGTAAGCTCCGTGGGGCAGGGACCAGTCCTCTCATTGTTTACAAAGTACCATATACATAGTACTATATGAATAACAACCAACAACAGATAGTGCCCTATTTCTTAAATGAGGGTTATTGTCCCAGATTTGGTACCATTACTTGCCATTTGTTAATCAGGCATGAGTCCCCATTGCTGTTGAGTCATGTGCTCCTTGCTTCTCACTAACTGTGTCGATTTTGCATGCTAATTCACCCCCCTCTGCACCTGCAAACCTTTGATATTTTTTATACAGAGAGTGATGAGATCAAAGAAGGAGGGAAAAGTATCCTTGATTATTTGGGGGTTCTTTTTTCTGATGCAGTCAGGCAGAACAGTGGCCACTGGCAGTAGCAGTCAGGTGGCACAAAAGAAATACATTGCCCAGACTGAAGGAAGGCAGAAGATCTGGGAGGTTTGCAACAACCAGTGGCATTGAAATGACTTTCCAGGTCAGGAGAATTATGTGCTGTGATAAGAACACCCATGTTGGAACTGGTAATTCCCTCCTGTAGTCAGTAGGCTGTGTGTGATGTAAGGAACAGTTCCTGATCCACTGGTCTCCAGTTCAAGGCTATTGGCACCACCTATTGGCACCGGGTGGCGCAGTGGGTTAAACCACTGAACCATGAGCTTTCGATTGAAAGGTTGGCAGTTCGAATCCGTGCGACGGCTCTTGCCAACCTAGCAGTTCGAAAGCAAGAAATTGCAAGTAGATTAATAGGTACCGCATCAGCGGGACGGTAACAGCGTTCCATGTGCCTCGGTGTTGAGTCATGCTGGCCGCATGACCATGGAACCGTCTTCGGACAGCGCTGGCTCTTTGGCTTTGAAATGGGGATGAGCACCACACCCTAGAGTCGGACATGACTGGACTTAATTGTCAGGGGTCACCTTTACCTTTACCTTAAGTTTTAACTAGCTTCAAAAGTCGATTTATCCCCAAGTTGTGCAAATAAAACAAGAGGATGAGTTGTGATCCGTTACTTCTGGTAGTGTGTAGCATCTGTATCCTGTGCGGATGACACTATGGCTTTCCCCTCAAAAAGCTCTCCCCGCTTCCCACCTTGTCTTGGAATGATTGTCTCTCAGGTCAAACGCAAATGGGTAATTTATACTCGAGAGGTCAAAATGCAGCATGTGGCTGTTTGGGGATCATTGACTGGATAGCAGAGTGAACAACCTCAAAGTGCCTCTAATGTTTACTTGTAAGGTCAGTTGCACAGAGATTTACGTAAGTGGTTGTGTAAGAAAGAATATTTGTCAGTCACTCCATTTGGGCGGGCACAGGTTAAGTGAGGAGGAGAAGACCGTGAAAATCGGGCTGCCAGTTGGGCTGAGTTTCCTCCGCCAGTGATGACTCATTGAGAAGAGGAGAAAATTAGCGGGAAGTTTAAAAAACACGTACAGGGGAATGGAGGATTTCAGAAGGGAAGAGGAATTTTTGCAAAGCAAGACTGGGCTGCACAGCTTTGGATCCCGAGAAAAAGGAAAAACGCAGCCAAAAAGGTGCCCCTTGGTGGGCAAGGAAAGTAGCTCCTCTGGAGATGGGAGCGGCTACATTGCCCCGCAGTGCTACAGCTTTCCATTCAGATCAATATTATTATTATTATTATTATTTTATTATTATATACTGCTTTTCAACAAAAAGTTCACAAAGCGGTTTACAGACAAAATAAGAGGCAGGAGGTGTGGTCCCGAGGTTGAACTGCCTGAAGACTGCCGGAAGCTAAGCAGGAACAGTCAGTTTTCATGCTGGAAGGGGGACCAGGAAGTCACTGATAAGCTGTCATGACCCTCGGTGGCAGAGAGGAGTCGCTGTTGTGTGCTGTGGTGAGAGAACAAACTGGAATGCTGAGAGTGTCAGTGACAGAGCGATGACAACTGGAAAAATGTTTCCCTGTTCAGCATGATCTGTGACGTCCTGCAGAGAGCTTGAGGCTTGTGTTCAGCAGCTAGTAAAGATGACTACATCATGGAGAAAACCAGCTGGAATTGTAGGGTTCTATACAGAACAATATTGTAAAGATCCTTATCGGATCTAGATAAGCCTGCCTATGTAAACCACCTTGAATAACATCTGAAGAGCAATCTAGTAAAGATGACTACATCATGGAGGAAACCAGCTGGAATTGTAGGGTTCTATACAGAACAATATTGTAAAGATCCTTATCGGATCTAGATAAGCCTGCCTATGTAAACCACCTTGAATAACATCTGAAGAGCAATCTGAGGATAAGAAAGGCAGTATATAAATACAGAAATAAATAAATAAATTAAATGATTAAATGGCTCTGTGTCCCAAAAGGGCTCACAAAAAGACACAGAAGAACACCAGCAAATAGCCACCAGAAAAGACACTGTGCTGGGGTGAAAGGGGGGCAGTTACTCTCCCCCTGCTAAATAAAAGAGGAGCACCAACTGAAAAAGTGCCTCTTGCCCAGTTAGCAGGGGTTTAGCCCTTACAGTATTAGCAAGATCTTTGATTAGATCACTCTCCTTTGAACTGTGGATATTTATTCTTGTGGACCAAACACAGTCATGAACAGTTTTATGTTGCTTATGTGTGTGTGTGTGGGGGGGGGGGAAGTACCATCTCATCTTTCACTTCAGGCAGCAGAATGTCTTGGGCCAACCCAGGCTCTAGGACCCCCTCCCAGTCCCCCCTCCCTGCAGCTACATGGCATATTCCTTGAATAGAATGATAAACCTAACTTGTGGCCCTCACCTCCACCCCTTGGCCAGCTCTGTGTTTGAGAAAGAACAAGCCTGGTCTCCATACTGGGGGTAGAATGTCTGGAATCCCTTTGATGTGTTTCCAGGGAACATTTCCTCACAACAAGGACGAGGTACAAGGAAAAGTTGTTTCTGCTGTATTTTATACAAGGGCTCCAGCCCTGTATACACTTTTTCATAAATCAAGTCTAATGTCAGCCTTCAGCAGGATGAAAAAAAATAGGCCTGCTCTTCTTGAGGATAACACTGTATTTGTCTCTGAGTTTGTATTAGATTGGGATTGGGAAACATCCTCCCTCCATGCTTCCAGTGCACCCTGCCTTGAAAGCAGATTTGAAGCTTTGGATCTATCCTGCCACAAGTGCTCTCAGGTAGTTTTCATACAACACCACAATTTCATAATGTAGTAACTGTGGCCCTAGGAAAAACAAAATAAATAGGATGGAATCATCATCATCATCATCATCATCATCATCATCATCATCATCATCATCATCAATAATAATAATAATAATAATAATAATAATAATAAATAAAAATAAAAACAACAACAACAACAACAACAACACATGTAGTACTTAAAATAAACTGTCACATACATTTTAAAAAAGGTAAGTCCCTCCCCAAGGGTTTCTGATCCTAGTTACTGATGAGATGCAAGAGAGATGGGGGAATAAGAGGGTGAAAAGGGTTCAAATCCCCGCTCAGCCACGAAGCTTCCTGGGTGACCTTGGGCCAGTCACTATCTCTCAGCCCCACCTACCTCACAGGGTTGTTGTGAGGACAAAAAGGAGGGGAGGAAATATGTACACCACTCTGAGCTCCTTGAAGGAAGGGCGGTATAAAAATGTGAAAAATAAAATAAATAAAAATAATGTATAAAGGATGACAACTTCCCCACATCGCCGCCGCCGCCACCACCACCACTACTACCACCACCAACAAATTGATGGACATTTCCTTTAACACAGTGGAATAATGTATATTTCCACTAGATATTTATGATGGGAAATGGATAGTATTGGCAGAATTTTAAGGAACGAGGCTCACTTCTGTGCCTTCTCACTCAATCAGCCCAATCCTATTGGGCTAGTTACAACAGCGGAACAGATTTCCAGTGTCATAACAGGTCATACAGCGGTGCACGCAGTGCACCTCCAGAGACCATTTTGGAGACACTGCCATAGCCAACAACCTGCTCCAGAACAGGTAAGCCGACGTGGGGGGGGAGAGATTGTGGGTGGGGAAGGGGAGGAACTGAGTGTTCTGGGGAGGAACTGGGGGTGGGGAGGGGAAGGGAAGGGTGGATCCAGTGGCAATGATGCATACCAGATCTCATCTCCTCTTTCAAACCCTCTCTACCACTTTTTCTCTCCTCAGACATATGCAACAAAAATAAGTGGCGTATATCTGAGGAAACCCATAGGTGGCCTGAGGAAAAGTAAAATGTTCTTATCTCCCATTTGCCTTTGCATCAGTCCGTCCGTCCGTCCGTCCGTCCCCCCCCCCCCCCGATGCAGCACACGCCTCTTTGGTGCGGCTCCATCGGCGCTGATGGCAGGGGATAGGATTGGGGCCAAAGACTGTTTTATGTGTCCTGCCTCTGATGAGAATTTCCTTCAACCTCTTAGTAACATGAGCATTGAGAGTCTTGTCAAAGGCTAATGGGAAGATCTTGCATCAACTCTATGAAAGACAATGGCATCACCTACATAACAGCCTAAGAAGAGCCCTGCTGAATCAGTCCAAAAGTTCATCTGGTGTAGCAGTTTGTTTCCTGCTGTGGCTGGCCATAGGCCTGCAGGAAGCCCACAAGCAAAGCATGAAGGCAAGAGCATCTGAGATTATGATATACTGCCTCTGAACATGGAGGTTCCATTTAGCTATGACCGCTAATAGCCTGTCTCTATTAGACTTTGCATGTTACAGCCTGGGTAGCAAAAACCACTGTGTATTTCTGATCTATCTGAATATTCTGACACATGGAAATGTTGGCCTCACCTGCAGCTGCTGGTGTTCCCTCTCCTGGGGCCACACAACTCTCTCTATGTCTTTTTCCTTCCTTGTTGGACTGGCTAAGCAGTTGGCCAAGAGCTTCCCTGCAGTTCTAGTGCCTGTCAGTGGCATGGCAAAGATCCACCTTAGGGCGACATTAAATATGTCTGCAAACATGGAACACTGTCTCGTGGGTTGTTTTGCCTTTTGAAATAGTGGTGTGTGTGTGTGTGTGTGTGTGTGTGTGTGTGTGTGTGTGTGTGTGTGTGTGTGTGTGTGTGTGTGTGTGTAATAGAGAAGAACTGAGGCGGGGGTGAGTTTGTGGCCTCTAGGACTTACTCACGGAGGCTCCTCTATGTTCAGGGCATCCAGGCTCTCTTTTTAGGAATTAAACATTAGCTTGGGTAAGAAGTAGAGGCTGTCTGACAATTCGGAAAAGGCAAAAGGCCATCTTGCCCCCCCCCCCCCGCTTTTGTAGGCTGTAGGTAGTTCTTATTGCTTTGCAATGAATGAAATTGAACAATTTGCCCCCTGTCAGTTCAAGCATTATACTTTTTCCAGTCAGAGTTCAAACCCCCTCGCATGAACTGAGTCAGCACAGCTATTGCTACTGTTATAGTTATAACTTTTGCTGTAGATAATTAGAGTTTACGGCTAAAGAGTGCTATTTATACTAATGTGTTACTGGATCATGAGTAGTAGTTAAAACACTTGTTTTCAATGAGTAAATATTCAAGTATGAAATGCAAGTTGGCTTATGCATACTGACGGCATCCAAGGCACATGTTGTCCTCTGCTTATAATGCCAGGACTCAGCTTTGCATTTCCGTGCATTGAAGAAGGTGTGTGTGTGTGTGTGTGTGTGTGTGTGTGTGTGTGTGAGCATCTCCACCTCAACTGGCGGGGCTACCATGAGCGGAGGGCGGTGTCGGGTCCCTCTCAGTCATTTGTCCCTTCTTTGTCCACTGAGGTTGTTACTGCTTTAAGGAAAGGGCTATGGCTTTTTTAGGCAAACTTCAGTCTTTTATGGGGAGGGGATCTTTTAGCACCCTGGGCCGCCTCCACTGGCCAAGTGGCTCCATCCCCAGGCTTAGTTTGGGTCACTCCTCCTGTTTAGGGAGGCAACACCACCGAGTCCTCAAGCAGTCTGATCTGGTCCTCACCATCAATCTGCTCTATTTATCTCCCATTCACCCCAGACTCTCCCCTTCTGGGACCATTGCCCCTTTGGTTCCTCCCCCAGAGGCTAGAAAGGAGCCCCCCCCCTTGGCTCCAGGACTTTCTCCCCCCTTGGCCAGCTGATTGGCAGGGAACTCTCCACTCCTGTGTTTGAGCAGGGCGGATTCCCGCTGGCCGCTCCTTGTCTCTTCTGCTTCCTCTGTGGGCAGCTGCTGGACCTGATGGATCCATCACCTGAAACAATCCCACAAGCGTCCTCGCGAGGTGTGGCGGGAGGGAGGGAGTGCTGGGTGGAGGCAACACTCGTGTTGCTGCTCAGAGGCCTGTGTTGTGGAGGGGTTGCCCCAGCCTTTGAACGTCATCCTCCAGCTCTCGTCTTGGGCGGGGCCACTCCAGGCGCATCATGACGCCTGCAAGCCACAAGGTGCCCATGTTCAGCTGGTATGGATTTCTCATCTGCTCGCATTGTAGCTATAACCCTGTAATTCAGTAGTAGAGCCTGGTGATGTCAAAAGATTGCTGGTTTTATTCCCACCACCTCTGGTTAAAATAATGTAGAACTGGGCAAAGACCTCTGATGGAAACATGCTACCAGCTAGTGATATTTAGCTAGAGGGACCTTTACTCTGATTCATTATAAGTCAGCTCCTTGTCTTTGGGAAGCATAAGCGAAGACCATTGGTCAGTACTGTTTACACTAATACTAAGTAACATTCCAGGGTTCCAGATAGGGGCCTTTCTCAACCATGCCCAGAGACACCAGGGAACTTCTGCATGCAGACAAAGCATGTTTTCTGCTATGAGCTACAGCTGTATCCTGTCTTAATAATCCACATATTGGATGTAATGATGTATGATGCCACATAGTCAAGCAGTTCTGGCTATTTGGTGATGTTACTAAGGGCAAAGAAAGCCCATTTAGAGTGAAGGCAGTATTTCCTGTACAAGTTGCACAGACAATCCTGGCCAAAAAGCAATCGCAAACTGATAGGAATCTTGACAGCATCAGGGTGTCTAACAGAAGAGAGTACCTTTTGATTCTGATTAAGGTTTTTGTGAAATCCCCCCCCCTTTTGGTTAAGCCCCTAGTGTAAACACTAACTAAGCACATTATTATATTTGTCATCAGGTACAGGGCAACTTTTAACCATTGACCTAACAACTTGATTAGCAAGTGTCAAGGCCACATCCCATAAACTTCCCCTATCCCATAAATATCACAGGACAGTGTCTCCAACCTCTTGACATCCAAACATTTGACTACATATTCTAATCCTTTCTGTCATGGCTTTCCCTTACTGAGACGATAGAACAGAATTTGTTGTCTATTTAATCTATTGCTGCTGTACGACATCCAAATGTTATTGCAGCAAATCTATTGTTGTCTCAGACCATATTTTGCTGGTCGGATTGCACAGTGTGATCATTTAGAAGAAACCTCTTTCTCCTAAGAGCACGAAGCATGTGAACCAAAGGGGAGTCTTCACTGTATCAGGGCTGTCGTTCATTGCTGAGCAATATGATGTTTGTTTGGTAGACATTAAAAACCCTGATATCAACTTTTAAAAAATTCACACATGGCAGATAAATTAGAATAGATAGCTGTAGATATCCTTTTACTGCACTTTAGTCCTTCATCCCCCATTCTGAAGTCAGAGGGGTAAAACATCAACCAATCTGTGGTAAGTGATATTATAAATACACCCTAGTATTCCTTGGGCTCCAAGCTCAGTAGGTTTTTTGATGAGCAGCCGTCTGCCTTCTTTAGTATGGGAAACAATGCTAATTAGCTCCAAGAATAACAAACTCTTCCCATATGTGTGACTTTATATTATACCTATCTGTGGGTAAGGTGTTTCTCTCTCCCCGTGTGTGTGTGTGTGTGTGTGTGTGTGTGTGTGTGTGTGTGTGTGTGTGTGAGAGAGAGAGAGAGAGAGAAAGAGAGAGAGAGAGAGAGAGAGAGAGAGAGAGAGGCAATTCTGGGCTACCGTAGGCAGGCAGCACCCGAATATTGGCCCTGCTAGCTGATGTACCAGATGCTTAAAGTAAATTGGGCTGAGCTAGCAACAATCTCAGACCCGTTTTATTTAGAAATCTTTTGTGGGGGGGGGAGGAGAATGAAGACTAGTGTTCTGTAAAGATTCCTTATTATTATTTTAGTCATGAAGAACTCTTGGCACAGAAAATTGGCTTGAAAATCTAGCCTGAGAAATAAGCCATAAGGCTTTCGACAGTATTAGTGCAAGGGTTGAATTGCCTGTGGAAAATATTACTAGCTCATTGGAACAAAAAGAAAATGAACAGGTTCCATACCCTTTCTGGTATGGCACTTGTAAATCCACAGCTCCTGGACTGAAACAACTGTAGAAACTGGTAAGAAGTAGATGGAATTATTTACAAGATCCAGTATATACAGTAGGTCTTGGAACTAGATAAAAGAACCAGTTCAAATCACTGCAGGACTCTAAAATCACCAGAAGGTCTTTGGCAGCAAGTTGCAATCTCTGAAGCTCATTTTCTCATTAATGCTGGTGCTGCAAGTCATGGTATTGCATGCAGAGAATAAGTGCAATAGTTATGGTTTATATTTAAAATGCATTGCAAAGTCCTGAAGCAGCAAGGAATTCTGTCTGCAGGCAGAAGCAGTCTCGCAGCTAATACAGATACAGAAGTGCCAAGAAGCTGACTGGATATGTATTTCAGTGCAGATAGAACCCCCTTATCAGACTGAGAGTTGTTTCATGTGAGCGTGATCAGGGTCAATAACTCCTTGTAAGAGGGCTCTTCTAGATGGAGGCACACAGGGCAGCCATACAAAAACAAAACTCACTCCTCTGTGCTTCATCAATTCTTTAGTGAGACATAACACGCATGCTCTTTCACTCCTGGAGGGATGGAAGCCACTAATATTTTGCTTGGGGAATGAATATGGATACTACTCCCCTGTGTTGCAATAAGGCAGGATTTCTCAAAGTTCTCCCTGCAAGTTGAGGAGAACTTTGAGTATTTGTGGGGGTGGCAGCAGCAACGATCCTGGGGATCTCTACCACTGCCGCCATGGGAAAAATGTGTGAAAAGGGGTTTTTGTACTTACCGGGGGGTGCCGGGAGGCCTGCGAGCTTCAGATTGCCACTCCATCGCAATTTACAACCACGTCCGCGTTTTGTGAAATCTAGAAGTGATTGTAAATTGCTGCATAGCAGTGATCTGAAGCAGGGTCTGCAGGCCTCCCCGCACCCCCTGGATGCCCCGGTAAGTACAAAAAAACCCCTTTCCCATGGTGGTGGCAGTGGCAATCCACAGGATTGCTGCAATTGCTGCCAAGCTTTACCTGCCCCTTAAGGGGGTACGTACGGGAAGCATCTTTCTTCTGGCGGGTCGCAACCCACCAGTTTGAGAACTGCTGCAATACGGGAATAGTCACCATATTCTGAACTGTTGGGAATGCTAGAGGTGCCCAGTGCAGGGAACGCACTTTCCAATAGTTGTGTAAGTCAGAGATGCTAAACTGAACTGGGTTATATATTCTACAACAAATTTAACTTGTCAGTGCAGTTCTCTATGTGTGAAATCACTGCAGACTACATAACAGTTTGATATTATCCTTAATTTCCCTAATTCTAGTTTAACATCTACTGTACTATTTGCTGTCAATATATCAGGCATGAAAGGTTGGGGATTGGCCCATTATAGTCACTTGCAGGATTATGGCATATAAAGCAGAAAAAATAGTTGGTCCCTCTCTACTCAGAACTCAGCTGGAATACGGCACCCACAGGAAGCACCAGACCTTAAGAAGGTTTAGAGAATGTTACTAAAACTGTTTTGAGGAAGAACAAAAGAGGATGAATGATTTGTATGTAAGAAGTAGGAAGCTAAATTGAAGAACAGGATTTCTTTTAGCCTGGATTCAAGGATTTACAGAGCTGAATGATGCTGGGCTACACAGTAGGGATCATGATGGACTGAGAAGCCCTTTGGTTCAGATTTGCACCTCCCTTGCCTGCCCAGATGCACAAAACCTTGCTGCCTCTTGGCAGGTATGCTGTTTCGAGTCCCCAGATTTCTACTAGCCCCCCCCCCACCCCCATGTTTTCCTTCATTGGAAACATTTGAAATAAGAGCCAGAATTCCTGGAGAGATAGTTCAAGACATGCCAACTTTGAACATATGGATGAAACACAATTACCCATGGAATAGTTCTAAGAATGATAGCACAGTACTTAAGGTCTTGTGCACTGCTGCTTTTCAGAGTTACTGTTTGATGAGTTTATTGCTTAATTCAGGAAATTCTTAGGTAGTGAGGGAAGCTGGCTGTTTTGTGTTTCTGAAAGTGGTTGTCTAAGAAGCAGGTTGTTATCTTTGTTTCTCAACTGTTTCTTTTCTTTAAGTGCAAGTTTTCTTTTTATGGGAATCTCATGGCACCTTTAAGCCCATGCTTAATCCTTTTGCTCATGCTACAGAGGAGGTGGCCAATCAAAAGAAATGTCATGCCAGGTGCTGCTGCGGGTTTGAATGGCATACTATGAGAAGATGTTGAGGAACATGGAGATTCCTTTTGGATATTGACATTGGAGAAGATATAGTTTTAAAAATCCATACGTAGGATGATATTTGAACCAATGTTGAATATATTCTCAGATGGCACCCTGAGGAGACCATCCAGGGTCTTAGTTCTACTTTACTATTTGTATATGTGTATTAGTAATTTTTTTTATTTGTGGAGCTCCTACAAATCATGTTGTTTCTGTACAGAAATAAAATTATAGAAAGGTTGTTCATGTAGGTTTACAGTCTAAAGGTGCAGTGTGATTGGAAATGGGAAAAGAGAAGTGGTTGGAGAAAGGTCTAGTAGTAGGAAAGGTCTGGGAGAAAAAATGGGGTTTAGCAGTTTTAAAAACATTAACAGGATGGTTGAAGCCTGGAATACGTAGCCAAAAAGTGAAAGATTTAGGGAAACAAGTAAAGAGAATATCAAGTATTTTTACAGTGCAATCCGACTTAACTTTTGTGCCAGTTTAACCAGCGGCGCAGCGAGAACGGGAGGCCCCAGAATGGAAAAGGGATTCAAACCCCCTTCAAATTCCTCTTTTGGAGGGGATTTGAATCCCTTTTCCGTTCTGGGGCCTCCCGTTCTTGCTGCACCGCTGGTTAAATCGGCACAAAAGTTAAGTCGGATTGCACTGTTAATTAGTTTGGAGGGATAGTAGATAGAATAATAGGCATGTGCAAACTCCAGCACCTGAAAAATGTTGTGAGTTTTATGGAAATTCTTTCAGCTTCCCTTGAAATTCTTCAGATGTCTAAGGAGACAACTCTAAATTTGCTTTGAAATCCACTCTACCCAAAATCTGGTGACTGTGCAAAATTCCCCTGAGTAATTTGGACTATACTGACTCCCTGAGTTTTGGCAGGGATGTGGATCACGTCTCTGGGTCCAAGTCTCTAGTCAATTGTCAAGTCTTTGCCCCCAAGTCCTGAGTCTTTGGTTGCAAGTCCCTATCTATTTAATGGGGAAAATGGGTTTAAATCTGAATAAAATTTGACTTGTCATAAAAGGCTCTAAGTCTCAAGTCGAGTCTTTCATGTCTTTTACAATCACCGAGTCAAGTCTGAGTCAAGTCATTGACGTGACTTGAGTCCGAGTCAATAGACTCAAGTCTACATCACTGGATTTTGGTGGTACCGGACCAAAGTACAGTAACTGCATGGTCACCATTTCAGAAGAACTGTGTAGGAAGAGCGTCATCTTGAGCACAAATGGAACAAGAGTCTTGCATTAGTATTGGTCATGATGTCCTTCTTGAGGTCATAAATAACAGCCTTTAGACTGCAGGGCTGTTAGTTTTTCTCTTTTCTATCAGTATGGAATTGACTTTCAAGCTGTTCAGAAAATGGAGCTCTCCTTCCCACCTGTTTATATGTCTCTGTGCTTGTGGAAATAATAAATGGAAAGCCTTGTGAAACCTCTTCTTTCTCTATCTTGCAGAGACATTGACTTCAGTGCTGCTGACTGGCATAGAAGTTTACTATGCAGGAAAAAGATGGCCTATAATTAAATGCTCATATGCTGTCAAAACAATGACAGTTACAAAATGCTTCAGCCACTAACTCATTGGAGGGTGAGCAGTGGGCAAAATGACTTCAGTGTATGTAAGAAATTCAGAATCCCCTGAGGGAATGTTAATACAGAAGCAGACTAATAATGATTAGGGCTTGATCTGTGGTGTGACTGGAAGCTAGGCCAGTGGTTCTCAAAGTTCTCCCCACAAGTAGGGGAGAACTCTGAGTGTTTGTTGGGGTGTGGCCAGCGGCAGCAGCGATCCTGGGGATCACTGCCGGCGCCAGGGAAAAAAGACCCCGAAAATGCCATTTTTTTTACCACTTTGAGAACCACTGAACTAGGCTAACCCTGCTTCAGTTCTCCTACCTATATGTACGCTCTGAAAAAAGGCTGAACTATATTTTGCAAATGGTGTTGAATGCACCCCCAGACACAAAATCACATTGTCAGTGGTGTTACACGTGGAATTATTAACAGCACATAAGAGATTGCCCTGGTGATGTTGTAGTTCTGTGATTACAAATGCCCACAAGATTTGGGAAGTAGTGCTCTGGGAGAGAATGTTTAACCCTTATCCATTACCCCATATCCATATAAGGAGAATGTACCCCTTAT
Source organism: Plestiodon gilberti rubricaudatus (assembly GCA_026170595.1). Taxonomy (NCBI): domain Eukaryota; kingdom Metazoa; phylum Chordata; class Lepidosauria; order Squamata; family Scincidae; genus Plestiodon; species Plestiodon gilberti. The sequence goes on from JANXHW010000005.1 coordinate 118,909,674, forward strand.
CCAGTGTAACAACCTGATCCTGCCTAGCTTTAGGCCTGCAGAGCGAATGCTCCGCTGGCCTAAGGAGTCACAAATGTGCCATAAAGCACGTTTGCGGCTCCTGGTGAGTAAGTGGCGCTGGCGTTGAGGCTGGCATCGCTCACTCAGCCACCGATCAGGACCTGCGCCCAGCGGCGTTCCTACCCCCCCCATGGGGGTATACCAATGTGACACCCCGTGATGCCACAAGCTCCGCCCCTGGGGTGTGATGTCATTTTCCAACCGCCACCGCCACATTTTGGCAGCGGCACGGTGCGAAAACACCCCCCTGGTGAAGGAGAGGGCCATTTGGCCAACCCAGGCTGGGACGGGGATATTGGTGCTGAGTTGTGCCAATATCCAGAGCCCCTTCCCAGCCCAGGACGACCTTACACTGCCTCCCCGGACACACGCCAGCTAAAGAGCTGGTGCACATCCAAGGAGGCCCATTGGGGCCTCTGGAGCTTGGGTCATGCTGGCACAGGCCACAATCCACTCAGGATGCAGTGCCCGGCCATTTAGGTCAGCCGTGCAAACTTGCGCAGGATTGCGCCGTAAATCTCTTTCCTCCTGAAGCCACTGTTAGTTGACAGTACAGTTGCTGTACTTATATAAATTTTTTCCCCTGTGGTGTTAATAGCAGCTTTTGGGGATAGTTTAGAGGATGAGAAAAGGGCATGGGAAGAAAGCATTTTAAGTACTTAATCATGTACTTAAGAACCCAGTTGTATGCTCTGGTGTGCTTAAGGGCAGTTACTTCTCCCGGAGGCAGGAGTCAGCTCCTTTTGAGCTCCTCAAGCTCCTTTTGAGTCTTCTAGTGTGGCAAAATCTGCTGAAAACGGCCACTGGCCATGTGGAATAGTTAATAAGTAGATAAATAGTAAATCCAAAAAGCGACGTTGGCTTCCTGTTTATTTCTTGACCTGAATAAGCAAAAGCTACTTTGTAGTGTTGCAGACCACTTTGGTTATATGTTTGTCTGCAATATCTCTGAGAATATAAAGTAGAAGGAATGCACTCTGCCTTTCTGCTGAAAGATTCTGGAAAGGCTCCGGTGCCCACACCTGTATGGCAAGCTGAAAGTCAACACTCAGAGTATGTAGGTCCATAACCAGAAATGTTGTGCTGACGGGCCTAAGGCTATGCCGTGTGTGTGTGTGTGTGTGTGTGTGTGTGTGTGTGTGTGTGTGTGTGTGTGTGTGTGTGTGTGTGTGTGTGTGTGTGTGTGTGTGTGTGTGTGTGTGTATAATCAGTACAGAAAAGTTAAAATGTAACTACAAGTACTGTAGGCTGAAATTATTTAAAGTTATTCAGGTCCCAATCCTATCAAGGTCTTGTGCTGCCAGAACTAGCATTCTGGCAACACAAGACACTTTACAGTGTTGCAAAAGCTGGGCTGTTGCTGCCTGCTGCTGAGCCGCTGCCACAAATGCCGAGAGGTGCAGCACACGCAGTGGCGGCTCCAAGATGCTCCTCTGGTGCCATTGAGTTGTCAGTTGGGGTGAGCTGTGGGTGTGTCAAGGCAGGGAGGAACCGGTGGAATGTTGGGGAAGGGAGGGGTGGGGCAGCGTCTTGCACTGGATCCTGTCCCAGAAACTCCTCCCTGGAACACCCCATCGGACCTCATTGGACCTACACCAGCAAAATGGCTGGCGTAGGTCGGAGAAAACCTATAGGTGATCAGGCGGCCTACCAGGGGGGAGTAAGAAAATACTTCCCCCCCATAAGTTTTTTTTAAAGTTTCTTTTTTTTTACTTACCTCCTGCAGGCTGTCTGATAGCCCCATAGCATGCAGCACAGCCTCCTGTTCCAGCAGCATGATATAATGAGGCGGGGGATAGGATTGTACTGTATTAATATTTACTTCTTTTTTTCAAATTTTAGATTGAAAACTTCTTGGAAGCAGGGATGTGTCCCCTTATATTCTGTAAAGCTCACTGATGGTCCTAACAAAAACCCATGAATAATGCTATAAAACTGGAAAAACTAAGGGCCTAGAGTTTGTCAATCACTCCAGTGCCTTTGTGTTCATTAAAGAGAAAACTGGGAGGTGGGTGCATGTTCTTACTTAGCAGCTGGGTAAAATACTGCCCACGTTTTTTTTTCTTTTTTACCTCTAGACTTAAAATGGCGAGAAACTACTCGTTTAAATAAAAGCAGAAAATTCAAGGAAGGAGCCTGGAATATCTTTGAGGAGCCAGACCCCCCCCCCACACACACACCCATGGCTACGCTCCTAGAATCATGACCTGACATAAATGCAGTAACAAGAAAAACTTCCATTGTTGAATTTCTGCCCATTGTGCTGCTGTTAGTAACACAGGAACCTTGCCAAAAAAAAAAAAAAAAAAAAGCAGCAACTTGGGCTGGAATTCTACGCACTGTTACCTGGGAGTAAAGCCCATAGAACTCAATGGGACTTATTTCTGAGTAGACATGCATCGGATTGGACCTTTAGACCTATTAGTAATTTAGACCTATTAGTAATTAGAAAAGTGAGATGTAACCTTACTGGCAAGCCTGGTGCATTCATCTTGCTAAAAGCATATTTGTAAGTGTGGGGAAAAATCATTAAGTACTGGCATCATTCTGGGAAGTTTATTATTATTCTCCAAGCTGTTAGTTTCCTAAACCATTTCTTAAAAAGCTTCTAATAAAACATGTTTTGCAAATTCCCATCTCTATCATTGGAGGCCATATTCTCTTACTCTTCTGAGAGAGCATGCAATTTTACATTGACAGTATCCACATACTCTCCACATTCTCAGTCAATGTTGTTGTTCCTCAAACAACCATCAAATCTCTAAGGTTTGCTTGCTCCCCTGTGGATCACATAAATGCCTTTCAGGTAGAAATGACCCTAGGCCAGTGGCGTCGCTGGAGCGCGGCGGGAAGGGCAGACCGCCTGGGGGGCGACGCGCGCAAAGGGTGACGCGCGGTCGCGCACCCGCGCGTTGCGGGCAGGTGGTCCGCCCTTCCCGCCGCGCTCCAGCGACGCCTTGGAGGAGGCCTCGGAGCGTCCGCCCTCGGCGGAGCTCCAAGGCCTTCTGAGGGAGACCCGATGCGCGACGTCATATTTATAAGGTTTCGCACATGCGCAGAACGTTTGAGGACAAATTTGCCCTCAGAAACGTACTGCGCATGCGCGAAAACCTTATAAATAAGACGTCACGCATCGGGCCTCCCTCAGAAGGCCTTGGAGCTCTGCCGAGGGTGGACGCTCCGAGGCCTCCTCCTGCCCAAGACAGCCGGCCGGCGAGGATGTCTCCGGAGCCGGCAGCAGCGGAGGGTCCGCTGCTGCCGGCTCCGGAGATGTCTTCGCTGGCCGGCTGTCGGGCGGCACGGGGGTCCTTAGTGACGCCACTGCCCTAGGCCCAGGTCCAATGCAAAAGTTTCAGCAGTTTAGCAAGTCCATGCTATAATTTGTTGTAAGAAATAAACAAATCCTGCTCTGGACAAACAGCCAGGTCAAGGTTCTTATTTAGGAAGGCAGTGTCTTGTGTAAGACAAGAGCTCAGCACGGGTCAGTACCCTAGCAGCTGGAGGTAACTGGAGTGGGAAGCGGCCATGGGAGCCAAAAGACTGTGGGCTCACTCCTACCCAGGAAATATATATGAGGCGGACTACAGTATTTGTCTGGAAATCTAGGCCAACAGCCAGCCTGAATCTGATTATCATGGATTATCATCAAGGGTGTGGACTCTCACTTGCTAGAATTTCCAAAACAGAGAAGGAGATTTAGGACTTGGGTAAGTCAAGAGCACTGTACAAGGAACAAAAAAAAAAGCTCAGCATCCTCTAGCAGCTCTAAGGCCAGTACTGTTGGACTGAGTGCTAAAACCTTGGACCTTTTACATGGGTGCAGATTTTCCATCTGTGAAGCAATTACTACTCTCTCTCTCTCTCTCTCTCTCTCTCTCTCTCAACTATGGTCTATTGCAGCTAGTTATATAGTTCAGACAGTGTACGGTGGACAGAAAGACTCGCACGTGCACAGACATCTAAAGCATTGTTATAGATAGCCAGCTGGTTCAGGGGAAACTAGATTAGAACTGAAGTGGGAAAAGCTGAACTTGAACTGAACTGACCTGACCAGAAACGTGCACTGGTTTGATTCCCTTTATGGTGCTAGGTATAAGCATCTCTGTAGTTTATTGTGTTCTCTGTCGTCATTGTATTAAAACTGGCTTTAGATTTCTCCCGCTTTAATTGTATTCAATGATAGATTTTATGTGAGGTCCCAAAATGGATTTATTTTGTTAGCTCTTCTCCTCTGTGGCATATTAACGTTTTAATTACCAAAATTATCATATTACCTCAACATTGGAAGAGAGAAGAGGGAAGGGACCTAGTTCTGTATAGATACAACAGAATGCACTATCAACCTTTAATTTGTTGATAACGTTATTACTTAAGACATTATTATAGCTCACATTATCATATCTGATCTCATCTATATTGAAATGTATGTACTTAGGGCAGCTGGCATGACTGGCTGCTGTGGTTATATGTGGAAGGGGGGAATCACTCAAAACAAAAAAAAATCAAGAACCTCAAACAAGCTTTATTTGGGGATCTTTCTGCAATTAAGCCTTAAGGCCTGATATGTTTTGTTTCCTTTCTACAAAAAGGGAGTGGAAATAGAATCTAACTTGAACTTAGCCCAAGGAAAACAATTTTGTAAGCAGCATTTTAATCATCCAGAAAATTTCTCATGGCTCCAAAGAGCAGCTTTAAATAGGAACTGTTTTTAAGCCATTAGATGCTTCTCTCCAACAAAAGGGCTAAACAGAATAAACAAAGATGACACATCATGCAAGAAGAGCTAGAGAAAATTCTGAAAATTTCAATGTAAAATAAGAACCTATTTGTTTTAATTAATTTTTAAAAGTAAATCAACCATGGAGAAGGACTGTCACAAGAAATCTAGAGTGGGATCTGACCATAACTGTGCCAGGTGCTAATCATTGATAGCAAAAAATAAAAAATCCTGGCACTAACTAATTTTAGTGAAAATCTTCACGACTGAATCGTAATACAAAAGTAGGGAACATATGTGTTTCCCCACCCCCTCCCATCCAAATACATGGTTCTCCCTGTTTTTCCATGGACCAGTATATTTCAGTTGAGTCTAAGGTCAGACATGTTTTAATTATCTTTTATTCATTTTGGGCATTGTATCTTTTTGAAAAAATGGTGGTTTCAGGCTCCCATTTTCATTAGTTTGGGAAGTTGATTGTCTGTGTTGACTTTTTTTCCTCAGGTTGGACAATGAAATTCATACATGCTGTTTGTTTCAATTTCCATTCCTTATGCATCAGCACAGGTCTTACCTGCCTGTTACCTACCAAGCAAGTGCAGCCCACTAGACATTAACATTTTTCAGACCTTACAGTTGCATAGGAAAACATGAATACAAGTTTTACAAAATACACGTTGCTCAACGTTTGACTGTCTGTTTTGTACATTGCTTTTTGTATCTGATAATCAGTTTTGTACATGCAGACAACATCACTGTGAAAGGGACAGGTGTGTATCACTGGCAACTGACAGCAAAAGGTTTGTAAGAGTCGCCTGGTCTTTTCTAATGCTTGTGTGTACCTGCTTCTGTGAATGTAGCTGGGAAAACCTGCCATTTATACACATAAAGTAGGACCACCTGACTATGTATTCCACCACAGCGCAATCCTATCCAACTTACACCACCGGTGTAACCCAGCGGTGCAGCGAGAACGGGAGGCCCCAGAACGGAATCCCCCTTTGGAGAGGATATGAATCCCCTTTCCATTCTGGGGTCTCCTGTTCTTGCTGCACCTCTGGGTTACACCAGTGGTGTAAGTTGGATAGGATTGCGCTGCCAATGTCATTGGTGAGAGTGTGCACGTCTCCTGCCCAGCACTATCTTCCAGACTATTTAGTTCAGTGTTTCACAAAGTGTGCTCCTAGGAGCCCTGGGGCAGCTGAGACCCCTTCAGTACAACATCTGAGGACTACTAGTGATATTTCTGTGCTGTATTGATTTTTGTGGTCAGGCTTAATGGTTGACACAACTGTTGCAGCTTCTCTCTTTCCCCAAATGCTTGTTAACACAGTATTTGTGTTCTTTACGCATTAATAGTTCTGAACTATTTAATCTTCTGGTGTGATTGCTACAGGCAGAGGTGAAGTTCTTGTCCTAGTTGCTTACTTAGAAAAGCCAAGAATACCTATTAAATTACTGTGTCCCATGTATTGATTGATGTGTTCCAAACTGCATGCATGCAGTTTGCTTCCTCTTCCTGTTTTAACATGTTCTAGGAAGGGGCAAACAAAAAGGGGGAGGTGTTTTTAAGAGAACCAGCTGTTTCCAAAGACATGGCAAAAACACAAGATAGACACCTGTGCAGTTTCACACAGGACAGTATACACATTTCATACATATTTCCCATCTACACCTGTGCAAGTAGAATGTTATGTGCAGTCTTGTATTTAGAGCAGTGGTTTGAGATTTGGCCTCAGAGTTACCGTACCCACCACTTACCCGTCTACTAACACATAATCTTAAATAATGTAGAAATCTCTAACTGTTTACCCAAAACAATAAAAATAAAGGAAAGGAAGACTGAAGTGTTTTTTTAATACATCGAAATGAAAATGTTTTGTATGTCCTTTTTTGAGGGTCAAATTGACTGTGATGACCGCTGTGCATGTGTGTGTTAACTAGCAGCAGAAGCTGAGTTAATAGCTCTTCTCTGGATTAAAAAAACAAACGTTTCTTGAGAATGTTGACTGTGAACGTGAGAATGTGACTGAACAAGAAAACCCATCTGATGAGTCTGATGAAATTAAACAGATTCCCATCCCAGGCTGCGATTTTCAGAGATGTGGAGGTCACTGTTATGAAAATTGAGGACTTTGAAAATGCTGTTCTAAGACAATTGAATGATTGAAGGCAGAGGCGTGGAAAGACTGGAGCGAGCGGAGCAGCGGCTCCAGGCGGCACCTCAGCCCCGGGCGGCGCTGCTCGGCTCGCTCCAGTATTTCCATGGAGTGAGCGCGCCCGCCAGGTGACGCGGGCGGGCGCTCCGAGGCCTTCTCCCCCGGCCTCGGAGCCAGAGAAAGCCCCGGAGCGTCCACCTCGACTGGTGGCCGGGGCTTTCTGAAGGCCAACTGCCGCGCCGCGCTGTTTATCTTCGTTTTGCACATGCGCAGAACGTTTTAATGTTCTGCGCATGTGCAAAACAAAGATAAACAGCGTGGCGCGGCAGTCGGCCTTCAGAAAGCCCTGGCCACTGGTTGAGGTGGACGCTCCGGGGCTTTCTCCGGCTCCGAGGCCGGGGGAGAAGGCCTCGGAGCACCCGTGGAAGCCGGGCCGCCCCCCCCAGAGCTGCGCCGCGCCCCCCAGAGCTGCGCCCCCCCGAGCGGCGGCACCCCCCGGAGCGGTGCCGCCCCCCCGGAGCGGTGCCGCCCCCCCGGAGCAGCGCAGCAGCAAGTGCTCCAGGCAGCACTCGCTGCTGCTACACCTCTGATTGAAGGATACCAGTTACTTGACCAGCTGCACACTCACAGGATTATTTTAATAGCATGTATGTGGAGGGAAAGAGATTGTCGGTGAGATCCTGGGGAAGCTTCCGGCGCTGGAGCAAGTGCTCCGGCGCCGGAAGCTGTCGCAAATGTGCCATAAGGCATGTTTGTGCTTCCTCAGGAGTAAGGGAGGCCGGCACAAGGCCAGCCTCCCTCACTCTGGTGCCGGACTGAGGATGCGGCCGACGGCAGAAGGTAAGTCCGCCGCCAGCTGCATGGGCAGTCTGGCCCAGGAGGGAGGGGGCCCAATGGGTGAGCCGACCCGGGAGGGGGCGAGGGATGGTGTTGGCCATATCCCCCCACCGGGCCACCTCCTCCAACGTCCGCCAGGTATTTAGCTGGCGGAAATCTGAGGAGGCCGATAGGGCCTGCCCCGGTTTACACTCGGGGAAGGGGATGAGCATCCCCTTCCCCAAACAGACCTCTGGACTGCCGCATGGCAGTCCAGATGTCAAAATCCTGTGTAGGGATCCGGCGCCGGATCCTTACACAAGATTTCGCTGTGTAACCTCTTTCAGTCAGCTTGGTTTTTCTCACCAAGGTACATATTGGGTACCTAATGAATCTGATTGGCAGTTTGTTCAGCAGAGACAAAAGAAAGTACTTCATCACACAAAATGCAATGAATGCCTTGAATCCATTGTCATAAGAGATGATGATGGCTACAAGTTTAGATGACTTAAAAAAGCAGTTGAGACAAATTAATGGAGGCCAGGTCTATTAATAACCATTTGTTTGTTTAAACCAGGGCTTCCCAATCTTCGGAGTCCCGCATACTCCCTACGCAGGCCTCCAGCTACCCCGCATGCCCCCAGACCTTCGGAGGCCCGCATACCCTTTCCTTCCGGGTTGCGGCACGAGTGGGAGGACCCGCCCGTGCCGCAACCCGGAAAAATGTCCCCGAGATGTCCCCGGTAGTTCCTCCTACCTGTTCTCCTAGGTGCCACCATCTTGTATCTCACGAAATCTCACGAGATCCAAGATAGCGGCGCCCAATTCTCCAGTTCTTCCTTGATTCCTGTGCCCTGAAAGACAATGGTGACTCTGCTGGCCAATACCAGTTTCTGCACACCAGTGAGGGACAGAAAATACTTGTCTCTAAGCGAGGGATTGTGTTTAATTGCTGTATATACAGAATTCCCAGTGTACCATTGATTGGAGTCTGCCCCAGAGTTTCTTGTGACAAGATTTAATCTGTTATGTACATTCCCTTGTTACAAACACAGCTCTTTTGTTTAGGAGCTTCTTAGCTCTTCATCTGAGAGAGCTGCGTGCTTCACCAGACAGGGAAATTCCCTTCTCTAATGTTTAAACCCTTTGACTATGATAATTACATTGTACATTTCTTTCCATATAAAGGCCAGTCCCATATTGCAACATTTCTTATTTATTTATCTAAGCATTTGTATGCCACCTTTCCATCTCCTAAGAGATCCTCTTGCCGTCTTGTACAGGTACGTGGACCTGAGCATGTAGAAAAATGTAATATGGGAATCAACCTTTCAAAATACAGGGGGTCCCATATCTGCGGGGATATGTTCCAGCCCCCCCCCTGCAGATACTTGAAAATCACAGATAGGGACGAACCCCATGCCCCTTACCTTTGTTTCTTTCGCGCTGGCACCAAGCCAGTGCAGGTCTTACTTAAACAATAAGCAGCACACTGCTGCTTATAGCACAGAGTCTGAATGATTCTAGCAAGCAGCCTCGTCCGGAGACTCTCTAGCACTGAGGCTCTTTGCTAGAATCATTCAGCACACTGCTGCTTATAGCTTTCTGTTTAAGCAAGACCCATGCTGGCTTGGCTCCAGCGCTAAAGAAATTAAGGTAAGGGGTCTGGGAGTGTGAATCCTGGATCCGCAGATAAATGTATTTGTGGATACTGGATCCGCGAATACTGGGCCTCCCTGCATGTTTGCCTTACTCATGTGTTTGTACTTGTGTTTATATTTGGCACGCACAAAACTATTATTTGTTTCCATTCTATTCCATTCACAGGTGTTCATTCATACAGGCTGCTCTGTGAAAGATAACATTTGAATGCATTTCTCTGTGACAACACATGGGAGATGTCAGACAATATTAACCAATCCACTGCTATCTAGTGGGCCTTGCAGTGTTAGTGAAAGTATTATTTTTGTATAGTGTACTCCATTAGGATAACTGTGCTGAGAGTCATAAGGTAGTACTAATTTGTAGATCTAACCTGCATATCATAATGTATACTGCAGGGGGGTGCATAGAGTAGAAGGTGTTTATGTGTGTTTTTTTTTTAATTAAAGTCACTTGAGGAAAGGTATCATATGTTATGATTTAGAAATGCCAAGTTGATAACAATCAGACTAAATATGACAAGTGCCCTGACCAAGTTGAAATAAAAGCAGGAGCTTCCCTCCTGATCAGGGGTGGTGTGACCTGGAATGCAGCCTGATGCCGTCTTGTATCTGCTGCCTCTGTGCTACAAAACCTCCAAGCCCTTACCATGCTCCTTGTGCATTGTCATCAACCCCCAAAGCCCCACACTTCTGGGTTTGACAACAGCGCGCAAGGAGCATGGCAAGGAGGAGAATGATCTGCTTCTTGTTTGAGTGAGTGGGAAGCAGATCATTGTAGCTTGCAATGGTGGCTTGCATTGGCAGTGGGCTGGAGGAGGCGGTGGCGGTGGCGGTGGCGGTGGCGGCAGCAGACTCAAGGTGAATATTCCTGCTGCAGCAGGAATAAGGTCATTTTAAAATAATGGTATCAAACTTGTAGTTTGGGGATAGCATCTTCAAATAGGTGACGAACAAGAGGAAAGGAAGCGAATCTTTTGTGAAACCTTTCCCCCTGAAACATTTTTTCCAATCGAAAAGAAGTAGATCTAAAAAAAAAAAAAGGCTGGGTCAAACCCCTTACAATATGGGTTATTGAACAATGGCATTAATAAAACGATTAAAGGCGTGTGAAATGTGAAATTGCATCTTATTCCAAGCTGGCCAAACAATAATGCAAAGTATGCAGTTGCCTCTCTGAGGCTGCAATCCTATGCCCACTTACCTGGGAGTAAACTCCACTGAACTCAGTGGGACTCCTATGTAGGCGTGCATTGGATTGCACTGTAAAATATCTTGCAGCAAGAAGGGTGGGAAGTAGAGCACTGTCACAACAGTTGCAGACTGAGGCGGATGCGATGGCAGATGCCTGTAAAAGGCCAAATAGTAAAATGTGGATTGATGATTAATTTTAATGCAGCTAGAAAAAGTGGAATGCATCCGTTAGATCATTGCTAACGTTTGAGGTGTGTGGAAGTGATGAAGGAGAATTATGCTGGGAATTATCCTTACATTGAACAAGCCAAGTTAAACCTTATGAAAGGAAGTGGTTACCGATCTTGAATTTGAAAGAAATGCAGCTGCAGTTTAGAAGTATAATACAACAAAAGCACAATACTTGAATAGCTACAGAAGTATCTGTGGGGAGGGGGAGGAAGCATGAGAAGGCACATGGATGCTAGGAAAACAGTCTTATGGCAAGAAAATACTCAGTTCAGGTATGAACCCCTTCTTCAAGGCAATAATTGATATGTAATTCTTTCACGGACAGCTCAATCCTATCCAAATTACACCACCGGTGTAACCAGTGGTGCAGTGAGAATGGGAGGTCCCAGAATGGAAAGGGGATTCAAATCCCCTCCAAAGGGGAATTCAAAGGGGATTTAAATCGCCCTTCTCCTCCAAGCCTCCCACCCTGCCCTCCTCTGTTGTTTACACCGGTGGTGTAAGTTGGATAGGATTGCGTTGTGAGTGATCATTCTTCTGCTTTCCTGGATGGGCAGCCTGGACCCCAAATGCACTTGCAATAAGAACATGTTTTTCTAGCACCTGTTTTCCTCCCCTCCTGTTTTTGGCATTCTTGCCCCATTTTTTCTTCTTGGGTAGCATCCTCAACATTAATAAAACAGTAGCTAAAACTGCAATGCTACTTAAAATGCTACCTATACTTTGTGTCTAAGCAGAGGATAGGAGTATCCTACCCAATGGATAGGAGTAACTGGTTTGGATAAAATGTCCAGGTAACTGGGAGGGGGATATCTTGCACTTACCAAACACCAAGATTTGAAAATATAGCTTCACAACATTCCTTATATGCCAGGTCTGTCAAGGACTGCAAAAATTATAGCACCACCTACTGGAGTATATGTTGCAAATTATTCTTGATGATGAATTGTACAGCTGAAAAATGTTCTTCAGAGTGGGAATATATGCATATATCTTCCATTTACTGATGGCCAGTTATAAATCCACAATCCTCTTTTCCGAGAACTTCTTCTATAGCCTTCCACCAAAATAAATATACTGTATTAATACTAGTATGTTCTTAGCCCACAGCCAGCGAATGACTGACCTGCTGTTCCGACATTCTGTGTTTGTATAAGTTGGGGGAGAGTTATGGCCTGTTTTGATTCCATAGACTCTATGACATCAAAACAGGCCATAACATGACATAGAGGTCCTGCACAGTCTTGCACATGTCAGCTGGGAGCTAGGAGAGAACTGGAATACCCTTAGAATTGAAATCTTATGGTCAGTGGGCATTTCATTACATTCAAACTGTAGTTAGTGGTTAGAGGGTTGTTGTGAGGACAAAAGGAGGGGAGGAAATATGTACACCACTCTGAGCTCCTTGGAGGAAGGGCGGTATAAAAATGTGAAAAATAAATAAATAAAAATTTAGCTCACTGAATAGGCAGGACTCAAGTGTAACAAATAATGAACAACCGTGGTTCCCTGATGATGGAAATAAAGGGCATCCACTTACATCTACAGTAGGCAGGCAGGCACTCTAGAGAACTACTAGTAACTTCAGCATTAATCTAAAGTCACTCCCAGGCCTTCTGCCCCCCCCCCCCCCGCATTGGTGGTTTGAATGTCTTTCTTGTGTCCTCCCCACCTCCCAGGAACCAGCCTCAAATCCCAGCCTGTCCTTCATCATTGGAGCATGCTGCATATGGACAGAATATGAAGGATAGTGCACTACTGAGTTGTATGTGAGTGTACAAAGAACCAAAACAAGTACATTAATGTATGCGCAGTCATTTTGCAATGCAGTACACCCCACCTCCCCAAGCCACCATTTTGTGTTCACAAGACTCTCTCAAAATTAAAATAAAATAAAAAGGAACTCCTGGAACCCTAAAGCCTGCCCAGTCCTATCTTAGATGGCTTTCCAAACTTTCCGAGTACTTTGGCTAAATTGGAGATTTATTGAAGGTTATATTGACAAGAGGCTACCTAAAGGAGATAACTGTCTATTTTTTTTTTATAATTACAGTGGGCCCACCCTCCTCATCTGCAGATTTGACTCAAAGTGGATAGCTAACCCTGGAAGTTAGCTGGGGGCCAACTGGGGGCGGGGGCATCGTCACAGTACCTTATCTTTCAGCTGTGCTGGCCTTCTGCCTCCTTCTTGACTCCTGTGCACCTTCTAACTCGTCCAAATGGCTGTAAATAGTAAAAAATAATTAAAAAAGCGATCAAAAGCAACTTCTGGTTGTGACACGAAACTGGAAGTCACTTTTGATAGCTTTTTTACTGTTTGCAGCCGTTCGGACGAGTTAGAAGGTGCGCGGGAGTCCAGAAGCGGATGACGGGCCTGGCGCAGCTGAAAAATAAGGTACTGTGGAGTTGATTTTACACCATGGAGTTGATTTTACACAGATTTGGGTGTCTCAGGAACAGAACCCTGCAGATACCGAGGGCTCACTGTATACGTTTCAGATAATGGGAGTTTCACTGTGTAGCAAATACCCTTGAATATAATGGGTATCTTGAGGACTATATTTTATTGTTTTATGTTTTGCCTTTTTCATGGGACTTACAGTTTTGCAAATAAAATGTATGATCAAAGATGACTGAAGCCTGAGATATCTCTCTAGAAATATTTTATACTAAACAACAACTTTCACTTTTTTGTGCCAGTATTTTAAATGAAAGCAGAATTGTACTGGGGGGGGAGCCCATTATTCTTTCATGAGTATGGTGAATAACAGTATACAATAAATGTACAATGTCTGTGAACTACCTTCCTATTTTAACACCTTTTTCTATCTCCCTGGTAACACTTTCTCTTGAATAATTTTCACACTAAGTGTCACCAGCAGTTGTATTTTGTGGAATATATTTCTGTTTGTTAAGTATCCTGTTTTCCAGTAGGAATTGAGCCTGAATGCCGTCTGAGTGGTCAAATGCAGGTCCATTTATTTTTAATATGCACTTTATATATTGAAGTCTCCTTATTCTGCTTTCAAAAATGCCTGCAGACCTTTTCAAATAAAGGTACCATATGCCAGATTACCCTCAGTTCATGTAATCACACCATTTGGGGAGGGGGATATGGTAGGGTGGGTGGAAATTGCCCATGGATTCACAAAACAAACATGTGCATTTATTTAGCGAATTTCTTTCAAGAGTTTAGCCCCCCCCCCCATTAGTACATGTACTTTCGTTAGAAAGAACACAAGAGCTTGGCTTCTTATAAGCTATCTTTATACTCAAAAATTGTCCATTAGATGAAGCTTGATTAATCTTTTATGCAATCAAGGGTGGCAAACTCAAGAGTGTCTCTTCTGAGAACATTGCAGTGTTCTGAAATATGTAGTACACATTCTGGTTTATTAATCTGCAACATTCTGAAATCAGGAATATGTATTTCAACTGAGAGGTGGCCCTTAAATCAGAATTGCCAACCCTACTGCTTCCATCAGGTGATTACTGGATTTCATGATGGTCTCCCTTCCTCCCTCTGCCAATCTGTTGCCAGTAGCAAGGTCTAAGTCCCATCTCTCCCACTCTCCCTTTCTCAGACCCCTCCCCCCATTTTGCTGGGTACAGCTCAAAATGAGCCTAGTTAAATCTTTTACTAGCTGTTCTGGATTCTGCAGTATTAGTAAAGCATATTTGCTATCTCGCCCCCTTTTACATTTTTATTACTTACATAGCCCAATCCTATTGTTTCTTCCCTGCCGATGCAGCGGCGCCAAAATGGTGACCGCTGCATCCTGTGGTGCGGAGGTCTCCTCTAGGTAAGGGAACAATTGTTCCTTACCCTGGAGCAAATCTCCATGGCATGGGGGGGGTCTACTCACACCTGCGCTAGTTAAATAGCTGGTGCAGGCCTGTGTGGACCTGGGCCGCAGGATTGAGTCCGGGAAGGGGGTTAGGATTCAGCGGCAGTGGCTGCCACCAATCCACCCATCCCCTGTCCCCGTAACCTCCCTGTTCCGCCCGCCCCCGTTGCCACCTCGTTTCCCCCTCCCCATTTCAGAACAATACAGTGACCTGAACACATGACTCTGATAAAGTCTTGTCTTCATTAATTCGTTTTCTGCCTAGAAATGTGATGTATCTGCCTCCTGCCTTCCTTGGCCTTCTGGATCTAATTGGGAAACAAAAATTATCCATGTAGTCCTGCCAACTTAGGAAACCAATGGTTTATTGGGTAGTCTTTCAGGTGCCACCGGACTTTGTTTTTAATCTAGCCAACCTTTCAGCCACAGGTTTTCTGAGAGTTAGCAAGTTCTAGAAGAGGACCTGTGTTAGTCTGTAGCAGCAGCACAAACAACAGTCCTGTGGCACCTTATAAAATGACAAATTTGTTTCAGCATAAGCATTCATGGTATACAGTTGATTTAATTAGATGAAGTGGACTATCATCTATAAAATTGTATAGACTAACTTTAAAAATTTGTTTGTTTTTAAGGCGCCACAAGGTTGTGGTGTCTTTGGTAGGTAGTAGATGCAGTTTAGTCCTTTAAAAATCTGCTTGCAGGAGGACTACAAGGTCTTGAGAATATGGAAGGAGATTGCCAAATCTGCTCTACTGAACTATGTGGCATTCGGATCCCCATGTGGAGCAGGATCCATTGGAAGAACTGCACGAATGAAATAGATATTCTGAGGATTTATTCTTACTGTATATGGGGAAGGATTGCTAGATAAGAACTTTACTTTTCTGGCCCTTACAACCAGTTTTTCATGTGCTTAATGTGGCTTGAGTAATATAGCAGGGCTGTGTATACTTCCATATTGTGTGCCTTCTCTATCACTTCTAAGTTTAAATGTACAGAAAAGAGAAGTGGGTAGAAACACTGCAATTCCCAGTAGGCCTAGAGAAATGAGTGACTATTGCATGTTATAAGAACTGATGACTTGTGCAATGAATCTTAGAGTGAGCATGAAAAAAATAGGCAAAAGTACCTAAAGAGATTGATAAATAAGACTCAGAGAACCAGGAACCTTATCTTTGCTAACTGGTGCAAAACATAAAATGTTAGCTAATTCACAAGTACAGTAGATTAGGGGGATTAAGTTCCAAATTTTTACCTGTACCTACACTTTGGTGGGGTCAAAGCTGTAGTGTGGTCAGTAATGTGTAGTGTGGTCGAGAGCCAGGATGGTGTAGTGGTTTGGGAGTTGGACTTAGACCTGGAAGATCCAGGTTCAAATTCCCGCTCAGCCACAAAGCTTCCTGGGTGACCCTGGGCCAGTCACTATCTCTCAGCCTCACCTACCTCACAGGGTTGTTGTGAGGACAAAAGGGGGGAGGAACTATGTACACCACCTTGAGCTCCTTCGAGGAAGGGTGGTATAAAAATGTGAAAAATAATAATGAAAGTGCATGAAACTTTACCAAGGGTCTGAAAGGTGGTATTCTGTACAAAGATCGAATAGCTTGGCTGAATGTGTGATTGAAATATCAGCTGTAAGACATTTTTTCTCAGACAAAGTCTTATGGGCTCTAGTGCTAGAGGGGTAAGGATCAAAAGTCTGAGACTACATTTTTCTGCTAAGTGGAAGCGTGGGAAGAAGTTTTGGAAACTGGAGACTAAACAAACTTGCCTACAACTAAACCAGATCACAGGCATTGCTGAACCTTAGTTGTTGCCTTTGTACGTCACCTCTTTCAAATGCCCACTGTTGTTTACCAGCAGGAGGGGAGGGGGGATTATCATATCCGTCAGTACAATACACTGCATTATTGACACGAAGCATTTACCAGATGCAGTTAATGCTTGCTTGTTTTATCAAACGTGTTGGCTGAGCTTTACAAGGGATATATTAATCTTCCACATAAATAAGACGTTGACAAATGTGAAGTCACCAACAGAACAAGCACTACTATTATATTAACACACTTATAAATGGAGTTGTTAAGGTTATTATTGAAGCAAGAGCTAGTATGCATTCTTTTGTTCACAGCCTTTGCAGGGAGGAAGACTGGCGTATACAGAGCAGCACAGCACAATTTGGGGTGATTACGGCTCTAGCTTGCACTTTGAAATCCAGTAAGAGAGAACTGAGAATCCAGCCTTCTTCAGATGAATAATCTAAATTTATAGCCGATTCAAGGAAACTACTGCAATGCCTGCAGTAGTCCCTTATATGTCAGATGTTTGCAACACCATCCCATTCCACAAGCAACCTACTTCTCGGTCTACCAAGGATACCATGGGGCATCGTTATTTAATCTATCCCACATTTGTTGCAAGGTCCTTGCATAAATAGCAATATAATATTAAAAATAGGGTAAAAATAAAAACACATGAAACTGCCTTGTAGTTTTTCAGACCACTGGTTGCAGCTCTCTGGGTCTTTAAGCAGTGGTCTTTCCAGTTCTGCCTCCTGGATGTGGAACCTGGAATCTTCTATATGCAAAGCATGTGTTTTGCCTCTGATTTATGGCTCTCCCCCACCGACCTCTCCACCCAACCGTGGTCTTCAAATGCCTCCGCAGATTGAAAGGACTTGACACTGGTTTTGAAATGTATTTAGATTCTGTTAAACTTCCATGGGAAACAAGTCCCATAACAACTACGAAGAATGCCTCTCTAGAAGATATACCATTGGTGTTCCTAATTGGTGCATATTGGTAAATGCTGGGTATCTCAGTGGCATGCAGTAAAGGAAAGCAGTCCTTCAGATTAATAGGGCTTGGACTGTTTAGGGCTCTATGTAAATATACAGGCTGTGGACAATTGTTGTAGATCTTCTACGTAATGGTGAAATAACCTTGTGTCTGTTTTCAGGTTATTAATTAACCTGAAATTAATTAAAGTTCCTGGTTGTAAATGGGGACTAGGACAGGGCGCAACTTACAGTACCGCCCCTACTGTAGAAACGCCTCTGGTCATGCTTCAGGTTGTGGCAAATCAATCTGGACTGAACAGGGTGCATGTCCAAATTGACATGTCTCTCTGTGTGAACAGCATTTAATACATTGTGCTGCTGCTGATGCCAATGTCACTCAGATTGCACAGGGTACAGTACATTTAGAAACATGAACGGAGAAGTTGTGATTGGTTAGACTGTAAGAGATTAGTCCTCTTATTTCATCATAGTGTACCAGTATCCTGTAAAGCAGACAGCATCTGCTTTAATGAGAATTATATATAATGAAAATTGCATTCGGGACATTCACGGATACAGGCAAAGAAAATGTGTAAATCTGAAAAGAACATCATATTTGGATTTGCACTTCTGAGTAGTCTTCAAGTGCAGCCCCATATACTACAGGCATCCAAACAGGGTGTTCCCAGGGCATGAATAACCACAGCCAAACTATTTCTGTCTGGAATGGGTCACAGTTCTGCACAAGTCATAACTGATGAAAGGTACTTTGAGTTACTTTGTGGTTCCAAAGACAAGGCCAGATCTAATAACACCCAAAACGGGGACCTGATCCTTCAAAGGGGTGCAGCTCTACCCAGAAGAGGCAGAACACCACTCTCAAGTCAGACAAACACCCATCAACAATATCTCCATCCTGTTTTAATTGTACTGTGCTTGAGTGTATTATCCATTATCCAGTGTTTGCACAAACCTTACAAACTGGGCAGTTTGCTGCTGCGCCATCATAGTTATTCAAGGTACAGTTATGGTAACTACTGTAGCCCAGACAACAGATTTGACCTACCTTAAAACTGTTGTAATCCAGTAGGGAACACTGTATAGATTCAGCCTGCATGAGAGGCAAACAGAACTGGGTCTTCACTCGAGAGACTTACCTGAAAGAGCCACAAAATGCTGCAATCTCCAAAGTATGATACAGTCATGTACACATTATGAACCTATCCCAAAGATGCTAATGTAAGCAAGCACATTTTGCAAGGGACATGTGGGAAAAGTTGTTCCCCAGGATTATAGAGCAAAAAGCCTTCTTAAATGTAAGAATAGTTGTTTGAGATTGTCAGGCACCATAAGACTGAAACCTGGAGCCATGTTGCTAAGGCACTGTTCCTTGCTCCCTGCACCACCAGGGCTGCTGGCCAGAGAATGGAATTACAGTAGTTCAAGCTGGGATGCTATCATCACTTCCCAGAATACACCACCTCCTGTAAATCTGATGACACCAGAGAGACAATCCCATGCTAGTAAAGCATCTGGACCTGCAGTTGCTCTCCTTCAATCTGGGCAACTTGTAGCTGAGGGAGACCACCGGACTGTCACCTTCTGTTGCCTGTCCTGGCCTACCAGTCTGTCTCGGCTTCTTGCCAGATCTTGGATCTGAATGCCTGTCAAAACCTTTGCTTTTCCACTGCTTTCCTCTGGTTTGCAAAGCCACCTTTATTATAATCTGTAGATTGTATATCTATCTGTAGATAATAAACTAGCATCTCTGTAGAAAATGTGGTTGTTATAATAAATGTCCCTTTATCTATTACGGAGAAACAGATTTCTGAAGTGTTATGGGGAAGTATCTTACAGTGCAATCCTAACCAACTTTCCAGCGCCAGTGTAGCCGTGCCAACAAGGTGCACACTGCATTTTGCAGTGCAGGGGCAGTCATGGAGGCCTCTTCAAGGTGAGGGAACATTTGTTCCCTTACCTCAGGGTTGCATTGCAGCTGCACCGGCGCTGGAAAGTTGGTTAGGATTGCACTGTTAGAAATAGAATTAAACTTTTCCCTTTAGCAGTAGACATTTGTGAAGTCTTGTAGGAACCACTTTGCACTGTTTGATTTAGGCAACCTGTTGTACCGTGTACTGAACTTTTTATTTATCTGTGTACTGAACCATTTCGTTCACTGCAAAGGAACCTGATTTCCTGACTTGGTTTTGAAAAAATCATATTGTGACACTGGACATTTGCAACTGGGAAAAGACCCCCTATGTTATGGGAGAAATGCCAGTTAAGAACAATTACAATAATAAAAAGCACCAGAGGATTGGGCTGAGGAAATGTAGCATTGGACAGTATTTGGAGAACAGGGTGGCTAACCTCCCTTAAGCTACTTAGAAATGTCTGAAAGAATATGATGAAGAAAGTGAACATTAACAATGAGTATGAAATGAGGTTAAAGGTTTCAGATTTCCAAAGTGCTCTCAGAGAGGTAACTACGGTATTCATAATATTTGTTCCATTAAGTATATCAGACAAGAATGCCCACAGGATGATTTGCCAAAGTTTGGATTGTTTTGCTGGGAGGGCTCCATTTGAGGCCAGCATGGGATGTGGGCAGACAATACAGGTGGGCCCCCATATCAGCTGGGGATATGTTCCAGGCCCCTCCGTGGATACTTGAAACCGTGGATAAGAGCAAACACCCCTCCATGGTTTCCTGAGGGCCCCCCCACACTGCCTCCCCTGCAGGCAGGCATGCTTGCCCCCCAGCTCTTATTTTTCTTTCAGCAAGCTTTGTTTCTTCCTTAAAACAAACAGAGAAGCAGCCTCCATTGCAGGCAAGTAGAACAAGACTAAGTCCTAGAGAGGCTCTGCAAGGTTTCTGTTAACCTTGCAGAGAGCCTCTCTAGTACTTAGTCTCATTCTACTTGCCTGTAATAAGCAGCCAGAGGCTGCTTCTCCTGTTTCTTTAAAGAAGAAACGAAGCTTACTGGGACAAAAGGAAAAGCCTGGGGGGGGGGGTCCCCACGATCCGTGAATAACTGAAACCGTGGATAGCGAATCAGTGGATATGGGGGCCCACTTGTACTTTAATTTCAGGAGCGATAGGCTGGCTTTGGCCTTCCCCATGGGCTAGCTGATTATAGCCAGCTGACTTATGTGGAAGCAGAGGATGGGAGCAGACCAGAGGGAGACTTGGCGCATAATCCTATCTGGCCACTAGGCCAGCTGACCCAGGACTGTCACAAAAGCTGCTGTAAAGCAGTTGCTCCTGCCCTAGGCCGGTGCAGAGGCCTGTACTAGCCCCTGCCAGCCGTACCTGGATGGCATGTGGCCCAGGTAAGCTGCATACGGGCAGGGGAGGCTATTCTGGGGGCATTTCAGGGTGGGTGTGGGTGGGCAGATCAGGCCCAGGAGGAGGGCAGGATTGGCAGCAGCAGTGCACTCTGTATCGTATCCTCCTTCCAGGCCTGTTTCTCCTAACATGGGCCTCTCAGATTTACGCCAGCTCAATAGCTGGCGTGGATCTGAGGAGACCCATTTGTGAGGCTGGGGCTTTACCCGGGGTAAGGAAACAAAAGTTCCCTTACCTTGAGGAGACCTCCAACCTCACCTACTCTGCTCAGAATCCAGCATTGCCAGCGCCGGCATAGTTGGATCGCTGAGCAGAGCGTAGCATACAATTGGGCTGTTGGTCTCTTTAATCCACCCCAGACCTATAAATGGCAGCCCCTTTCTGTATGCCAGCCAGTTTAATTCTTGACAGCCTGTCCAGACTCACCATCATCACTGCCAACTTCCCTGCCCTCCTACAGGCTCCTCCCTGAAGGATATAGTGTGTTTTATTATAAATCTAAAATTTAAAAAATCTACACACACACACACACACACACACACACACACACACACACACACACACACACACACACACACACCCCTCTGCAACAGTGATGCTTTGCTAAAGAGAATTGGACTGAGCAAAACTCTCTCTTCTGTCATCTAAAATTGCTCACTCTTCATGAGTGTTGTGGCTTTATAGAGTGGCTGCTGCTTAGTCAACAGACAGCACTCAAATTAACAGGCAAAGCAGACACGCTCTTGAAATTGAAATGAGCTTAGGAGTGGGATCACTGATGCTGCAGATAAGCATACAGGAGGCAGGACAAAGCAGAACCATGTTGGTTTGTGCGTCATCAGGGATGCAGGGAGTCAATCAATATTTGCCAAATGGAATAGAAAACACTGGGCAGGGATGAAATGTGTCTTTTATGCATTACAGGAAGGAAGCAAGTGAAAGATTACAAATGCATATTGCTTAACACACTAGGTGAGATAGTATAAATAAATGGATCCGTCAGTGCACAGCATTTGATCTCCAAAGGGTTCTTCCAGACTGAACTTTCCCCAGCAATCTGAGCGGTGATTGCAAAGCTAGGAAGAGGTACCTGCTACAAATAGAAGTCTGGGCAGAAATATTGTTGTTCACCTGTGCCAGTCATGGCTGGTTGTTACCTCAAACATGTAATGTGGCCACTTTTGTTTTCTACATAGTGTGCTGGAGGGGCCCAAAACGCACGAAACCACAACAGAGTGCAGGGGGGCTTCAGCTGTTTGCCCCTTTCACATTTCCCCCTTCCGCAGTTCCCACCCCCCACATGTTATTTTTATTGGGAAAAAATCCTTCCATGGGCTTGCAGCAGAAAGCGTTTTTAAAAGGAAAAATAGCATGTGGGGGGGGGGCTGTGATCAGGGTGGGAACGCAGTGGCGGCAAATAGCTAAAGCCACCTTCCTCCCTGCCATGACTTTGTGCCACTTTGGGCCCCCACTGGCGCACTGTTTAGAGAAAAAAAAAGGCACATGTTTACATTGATGTCTAAGTTGGTCCTGATTTTGTGGCTTGCAGGGTTTGAGCACCTGGATACAGCACAGCTGGTACTTGAAGAACTCTCTGTCCTGAGTTCATGGCTCTCTGATACTGAAAGGCATCTGATACCCACGGCATCCAGTTCCCCTCTGGAAGCTGTTGCACCTACCGCAACCAGTTGCAGCAGTACCAGTAGTTGTTGCATAGCTAGCTATTTTGCAGCTTTCCAGCTTTCCTTGGGTATGCCAGGGCACAGCTGTCTGCACTGAGATGAGCATAAGAACTGGCAACTTGTTTCAAATAGAAAGATAAGAGTTTCAGCTGCTGAACTTTAGTTGGATGTTTTGTAGCCAACATCAGATTCTGCAGCTGTTCTCGGCTTGTGCAGAACACACAGGCCTGAGTATGCGGTGCTGTGTATAGTATACCACCTCTGGCATTGGCCTGCAAAGGTGAATCCAGTGGTTTGATTTGTTCTGTACTTCTAGATCAACACACTTTGATGTAATTGGACATATCACCCTCAGCTATATTATATCTCGGGCAGCACAATCCTACCCCCACCCCTGGCATAGGCTCTTCAGCATGCGCCTCACGACCCACGCTGAATTCTATCAGGGGAAGGGACTGGCTGCTGGAGGTCTACTCGTAAACCCCCAGCTGCCACAATGGGCCTATTCTGTTCTCAGTGTCAGCTGCAAGGGCCTGGAAGAGGGGGGGGATAGGATACGGCATTCAACAAGGACGCTGATCCCTTCTTCCTCCCAGGCCTATCCGCTCCCCCTGCCATCCCCCCCGCAACCCCCCCCCCGCCACGTGGAGCTGCCTTACCTGCTCTGGCGCATGCAGGGCCTGAATACAGTGTCCTCTCCAGATGTCCAAACATGTCTTTACAGCATGTTTGCAACATCTAGCGCCGTGCTGAGGCCGCAGCGCTGCCGCCTGTTGACAATAGGATTACATTGTCAGTCGCTGGCACGAACATAGCTGTAAACATCCACACCTATTTTTTTTAAAAAAATAAGTAAATAGTGCTTCATCAGTTGCATATAGCATGCATGTTCATATTCTATAAACTAAGAATTTAGCAACACATTTCAAAGCAAGCTCCCCAAACTGTACTTAGTTCTATTTTTAGCAGCTTGAACATGTTGGCTCTTACATAAGATTCATCCAGTATATATGAAGTGTTCAGTAAATATTCCCACAAAGAAAAGAATTTCATATATAAAAAATAATTTTGTATCTGTCTTTCACATTCCCAAAATAAGACATGGAAGCATTTTTGACTAGATTTGTATAGAAGATGCATACAAAATGTTCACTCTTTCTTGATCTTACTGTGGTTTAACATGAAAGGCCCCTGTAAAAAAGTGTAAGCTTGCATCTTGTTTTGACAGGAAGTGCAAAGAAGTCACCAAAAACAACACAGTAGCTGGAAAGCAGAATTATATTGCTGCAGAAGCTCCTAATAAATAATGTCGGTGGCTCTCTGATTGACATGAAGATAGAAGGCATGTGCTAAAAATCCACCCTATGTTCTTCAGGGCTGTAACAATTTAAAATAACACCCAATCAGAGTAGGATAAAGCTACTTTAAAATTGTTCCTTTGTTACCCATCTAATGCCTGATGCTGCCCCTCCCTTACCTGGTGATGCATCAACCTCTGCTCTTCCTGCTCTCTATTTTGGAAAAGGGGGGGGTGGAGCAGAAGAGGAAGTCCTGCACATTTCCTCTTTCACTCCACCTCCCGCTACCTTTTCTAGTCCAGAAAGTGGGAGGAGAAGTGCTAGATTTGAATGGAGCTGAGTGCCCCCTGACAATATGTAACCTCAATTGTATCACAACAGACAACTTTTAGATGGCTTTATGGGAGGTGGACACACGCACGCATGCACACACACACACACATGCACACACACACTTTTTTGTTTGTAAAGCAAACACAAACTGTCCCATGATTTCTAACTGCAGCTGCCTCAGAGGCCCTGAAAGCTAGAACTATATATACAGCAGAACTATATATACAGCAGAATATTTTCAAGTAAAGAAAATGCTACAAGCCAAGGCATAATAAAGGCCGACCCACACTGCACGAGCTCTGGCGCGGAGGCGAGCGAGCGTAGGTGCCTGGCCGCTCGCCTTCGTGCGCTGACCTCATCTCCACGAGTGTCTTCCAGCAAATAGTCCCTCCTGTTGTCCCGCCTTCTTAGAAAGCGCAGCGGTGATTGGCTAAGCACAAGTGCGGTCCGATACACGAGAGAAGAGAGAAAGGGGCAGGAAGGAGAGAAAACTAACAAAACAATTTGTGCCGGGAATGGAATTCATCATGCTAACTTTTGTGAGGAGGGTCCCTTCGGGGAGAAAAGCGGGATAAAAATACTGTAAATAAATGAATAAATAAATAAATAAATATGGGTCCAAGAGAAATCGGAGACTCAAGTGAGTTCCGATTGATTGACAACCCCTTTCATCCCGCCCTCTCATCCGATTGGTGGCTGCAGTAGCTCTGCAAACTCACCCCCTCAAAACATGGGCAAACAACTTTCTGCATGCGCCGGAACTTGGGAGAGCACAGCTCTCTCGCGTTCAGCTGCTCTCTTCCGGAATGGTGACCATACAGCTCTGCACAGCTCCGCGCGTGTCTGGGACGCGCCGGAAATCGTGTGGTGTGGGTCGGGCTTCAGAAAAGCGGACTTCAGTCTCTTAATTCCAGAACAGTAATCCTCCATACCTCATGGCAACCCACTTCTACGTCTGAGAGCATTTTGCGATATAGCAGGGGGTCCTGCTGTTACAAAACAACAACAAAAAAGGGTCACAATTCTTGCTGACTGCCTGATACTGATTTGAGCTATGCCAGCACATCCTCACTCTAGTCAGTCCAGAGAAAAGGAAGGGCAACATCCCTCACTCCATGTGGTGACCTGGGAATTGCAATGCTTGTGTTATCCAACTGAACGAGCCCTGAAAGCTGTGAAGGTGCTGGGCAGACAGGCATGCAGATTGATGCTGCTCGCTGCCATTGTAAAGCCAAACCAGTGCTCAGGCCTATTTTCAGGCAAGATCTCGCATCTGAAGCCTTCCTTAACAAACAGGGATTATCATTTTACTAAGCAACTTTTAGCAAGTAAGCAACTAAAGCTGCAATCTTATACACACTTTTCTGGGAGTAAGCCTTATTGAGTAGACATGCAAAGGATTGTGCTGTAAATTCGGTATACTGGCTGAATCTTCATTAGACCCCAGGTACATCACCGGTTTATACAGTTTACTGTGAAACCATTTCTTCTCTCCCTCTCCCTCCCTCCCTCCCTCCCTCCCTCCCTCTCTCTCTCTCTCTCTCTCTCTCTCTCTCTCTCAAGCCATTTTTAAAACATACTTAAAGGGATAATGGGCCTGTCTGAATTGTGCATAAGGCAATAAAAGGGTTTTTTGTGGGTGATTAAACACAAAGAGAAGGTGGAACACCAATGCCATGTACGTTATTCCTGCTACAGGCCAGGAATACAAAGGAATCAACAAACCAAATCATTCAAAGAAGGAAGAATGTTCCACTTTTACTCAGAAATGTTGGTAGTTAGGGTCTACCCACCCACCCCATCTTGCAACCCAATTTTTCTATTGACATGAGGGCGACTGTTTAATATTTTTCTTATCTCTGTGAAAGGGACATTGACCTTTGTTAGGAACATAGTGTGATATGATGGGACTCGCCTTGCATGGCAGAAATTTCAATAACAGAGGGAAGCATCATTAAAAAAAGGTGAACCATGAGGACTTGTGTTTGTAAGATGCTGAGGGCCTCAAGATTGGTACTGAGCTTCTCAGATATTTGCATCTTAATGAGAATTTATTCAGCTTCCACTGAGATCAACACGAAGCTTTTCCATTGGCTTCAGATTCACTGCGTGAAAGTGAAATATTTTCACTTATATTTGAAAGTGAAATATTTTCACTTATATTTTGCAGCTAAGAAATAATCCGAGGAGCAAGTTCAAACAATTCATAAGTATCCAAGCCTGAAACTAAAAAATTGAAATATCTGGATCAGAAACCTCATGATCTTTTCTGATAGCCCCTCCTAAATTCATACTACAGTATTCTCATCAAGTTTGAAATATGATTAGCAGTTCTCTGAGGTTTGTTTATTTATTTATTTATTTATTTATTTATTTATTTATTTAAGGCAAATGCCCAAGGCATTTACTGTTTACAATCATTGTAATCATTCCTGTTTAAGGAAGCCTTCTGAGTCCTTGCCTTTTTTAACATCCTGCTGGTACAGGTGGAGTGCTGCTGCCTTTTTATGCTCTAGTTTTAATGGTAATTTGATCTGTTTTTATTAATTTTACTAGTTTTTGTGGATTGTTTTTATTGTTTTAAATGTGATTATTTTTTGTATTATTGTATCCCTTTCCCATGTTGTAAGCCGCCTTGGGTCCCTTCAGGGAGAAAGGCGGGGTAGAAATATTGTAAATAAATAAATAAATAAATAAATAAATAAAGTTGATGAGCAAAGTGACAATTGACATGAAATGTAAGAGCCAACCTGTTGTTCTTGTGAAATTGTCCACATAAGCTAAAGCTGCAGAGATATCCTCCAGCAAAATAACAGCTTCTTGAAATCTGATAGCAAAGATCCAAACAGTGAAATATAACCTACAATGAAGCAGGCAGCTTGTTTGCATTGCTGCTACTTGTAAATTAATACCACGGCGGAAGCCAAGCTGCAATGTGTGATTCAGAAAACTCAAGGCAAAGCTGGATTGTGCAGAGAGTGTAATAGCCCTGGTTCCACTGAGTGATGCTCAGGTAGCATTTAAGCATTTAAATACCTTGCATAGAAAACCAGGATCAAAATTCATCCAACTAAAGACATCTCAGTAGATCATTGAGTCAAGGTAATCCTTGGTTTGGTAAAAAATAAAAACGGGTTTAATGGAACTGAAGTTAAGGGAAGCAAGTATCCTGGGAGGAAGTGTTTCTGGGCAGACAGCTCAGCTTAACAAAGCTTTTGTTGCAGGCCTAATATTGTGGAAGCCTTCTCCTGCAACTTAAGTAGATATCTGTCCACTGAATCCATGTTACTTGTAACCTTTATCTTTTGCTATTCATCAGAAGGGCGTGGGGATATTGATAGCCACACGTACACAAAATTGGTTTCTGTAGTGATGTGTAACATAATTGTTGGCCTGACAGGCTATGATGAGCTGGAAGAGGCGTTTATTGCCACAGCTAGCAGACGCTTAAATTATTTTGTACTGTGAAAGATGAAGACAACTGCAAAATGTCCTTTCTCTGGATAATGTTACTACAGAGCCACCTTAGTAGTGAAGTCTGGCATCAAATATTTATGCAAGATTACTTTAATCTGTAAATAATGTTGTATGTCAAAGAGAGGAATACAAAGTAGTAAAGACATCTAGTTAGGTAGGAGGTGGGCTTTCTCACATTCGTGTATGTTAGTTACAAAACAGTGATGTAAGCCTTTGTCAGTTCTGCAAACCTGTTACCTCATTGGTATTTCAGTTTATGAAAAGTGCACTGTGTCTGTTGCTACATAAAAATGTTTGTGTCGCAGTATATTAATAACACTGCAAATCCACCCCAGTTAAGGTCACTATGTATTATTCAAATCCTCTCACAAGACGCGTTTGGAAAAGCAGAAGGCTTTTATGTAATAAGCATGAATCAGTCATGAATATGCCACTTTCCTGCAGAACTACGCAGCCAACAGAGCATTATTTCAGATATAAACTAAAGTTGCACATGCTCAATTGTTCATTTCTTTCTTCCTCCTTTAAGTTATTGCTCAGTAAAAAAAATTTAGCAACCTATCAGGACCGAAGCGTTAAGTACTTGAGAAACCTCCAGGATTTCAGGCATCAACTTGGTGTTGTGAACTTAACTGCCATTCCCTTGAGGGCAGCAACTACATACAGTATACTGTAGCATTTGCAGTTACTTATTCTGAAGACAACAGAATAACGGCTTCATCTTCCATCGTTATGATGCATGCCGAATTGTTCTCAGTGCAGCCCTATGAGATAGAGCATTCCCTGGGTACCTTAATGACACAGTCTCTATAGACCGTCTTTTTCCCATTTCCCATTTTTTTTACTTAAGGCAGCTATGGAGGATTACCCTGGAGATCTGTAAATCTCAAATTTTGATTCCGCTTTTCAGGCTTTAGAAAAGAAATCATGTGCTTCAGGAACATGTACAGTAAGTGAGCAAAAGAAGCTGCCTTATCCTGAGTCTCAGACCATTGGTCCATCTAGCTCCCCCATGGGGGAGAAAGGTGGGATAGAAATTCAATAAATAATACTGTAATAATAAGTATAATAAATAATGGTCAACACTGACTGGCAGCAGCTTTCCTGGTTTTCAGACAGGGTGGTTTCCAAGACCTAGCTGGAGATGCTGCCAGGGATTGCACCTCCTGGGAACTTTTGCATGCAAAGCAAATATTTCTACCAGTGATCTACAACCTCTCCCCCTGGCTTCTCATTTCCCTAGTTTCTAACCCGGTATCCAAACAGGTTCCTACAGATTTATTTCTGGTGGCTAAAATATTCTGGATGTGTTGTGCTAAGGAAGTACACAAATTGCTTTATGGGGCTATATAGACCTAACTGATGGGTTGTCAGCCCTGTGTATTGCCAGAAGGGCAAAGGTTCTTTTCAGGACACAAGGAACAGACCAATGGGTGAAGGAAGACAGAAACCAGAATTTATTAGCTTCGCACAGGCAAAATTCCCAAAACAAATAGATTGATATGCTCCCCAAATAGAAGTTGCACCTCCTTCTATAGATGCGTTCCTCTCTTGGGCTGTGTGCTTGGCACATCTGCAGCCATCCGCACCGATGCCAGATGCATAACTAATAGGCATTTCCAAGCCCCTTTTATACAAAAGGATCCTAACCCCAGGGGAAAAAGTGTACAGTGTGATGCAGCTCCCTGAGATGTAGTCTAATCCAGGTGTGTGACCTTGGTC
This sequence comes from Plestiodon gilberti rubricaudatus, assembly GCA_026170595.1. Classification (NCBI taxonomy): domain Eukaryota; kingdom Metazoa; phylum Chordata; class Lepidosauria; order Squamata; family Scincidae; genus Plestiodon; species Plestiodon gilberti. The sequence continues at coordinate 118,939,000 of JANXHW010000005.1, forward strand.
TGGTGCCCAGCGCCTCTCAAGATATGATAAAGGCAAAGGGAGGCATCATTACTAACAGGTGCTAAAGCTAACTAAGCGTGACTCAACAGTTTAACTGTTAACATATCCAAAGATTAACATATGCAGACCACTAGCTGCTTGAAACAGAAAAGTTTTCCGCAATCTGCCAATACACCCTGTATTATAATAATAACAACAACAACAACAACAATAATAGATCCCACATGGTTAAAAATAGAAATGGAAATAACCATTGAAATTGTACATTCTTTCTCTTTGTCAGTTCCAAATTTGTATGAGAAACATCTTTATGTTATAGGAACGTTTTCTGATTTGTTTGTTTGCTTGAATTATATATACACATATGAGTGAGTTTGCACATGTAATACATACTGAGCAGGAGTTTTGAAGCTGTTGAACTTCTCTTACCATTTTTTATCTGTTTCTAGGAATGGGTTCTATTGATTTATATTGCCCTTTAGTTTCAGTTTGTTTCCAGTGTGTTGTGAACCACTTCTCTAATCACCGTTTTTATTGTCGCAGTGAAATCTGGAAGAAACAAAAGGAATGATCAGAGCCAGGGGCAAGCCCTACATTAGGTCAATTCTATGGTATTTGCATCTTGATAACCATAAAATGTGAAACTTTTTGAATCAGCTTTCATGAGTTTCTCTTCCTTCAACACAGTACCTTTCTTCAGTAGGCAAAAGAAAGGCATCTGTAGCTTTCTGTTTTTGAATGTATAAAACCACTGGCAAAACCCAGATGGTAATCCTCTCTTGGCTTAGTGGAAAGTGGGTGTTGTGTAGATTATCACTCCTGTCCCTTAGAGCAACAAGCCCTGTACATATACTATTAGAGGTTCTAAAATACAGTCTTTCAAATACCCACCTACTGGAATCCTTTATAACCCTAATACCTCTTATCACATGAAAAGGCAGCAGCTCACATCAGAACGGGAAACATTTCAGGAGTCCTAAGCAAATAGATAGGACAGAAGATGTCAGATTCCGGAAGAACACCAGCTTCTTTGTCCTACTTCTAGAATACACACATTTTGTGAAATGTTCATATCCTTATTTTTCTTTGAAAGTCTTTCTCAGTATGGGAATAGAAATTCTTAGGCTGTTGGGTCAAGTGAGGCAGCTGGGTAGCACTCTGTACGTTCTGTAACTGTCACAGGGCACAATCCTGTGTAACTCTTGCACTAGTGTAACAGTAGATCCCCTGGTGTAAGAGCACTTATGCCAGTGTAACTTGCCGTACACCGACGAACGCTGGATGGACACTGGTGTAACCCCCCTTGGACACTTCACATGCGCAGTTCGGATATGGAACGGACACCAGTGCAACTCCATCGGCGCACAGGGCATTCCAGGGTAATCTGAATGCCCCCAGAAAGCCTCCTGCATTGGCAGAGTTGCACCGGTGTCTGTTTCACATCCAAACTGTGCATGTGAAGTATCCGAGGGAGGTTACACCGGTGTCCGTCCTGTGTCCATCGGTGTATGGCAAGCTACACTGGCATAAGTGCTCTTACACTGGGGGATCTACTGTTACACCGGTGCAAGAGTTACACAGGATTGGGCTGACAGTGTAGGATTAGAATTATAGGATGTCTTTGGTGGGATTCATGCTGCTCTACCCACCTCCAAGAGCTGCAGACACAACCAAGAGTTCCATAGTCCTTCTCTGAGCTCTCTAAATCTCATTCTATTTGCAAAGACAATTAATCCCACAGACATTAAGCTGCAGGTTGCGTGATTTTCAGGGTAATTGCTTGTCACCACTGTGACCGGAACACCTCCCTTAATGAGGCAGTTTGAGGATCCCTGCAGAGACATCAGATCTCCAAATAGAAACCATAATGAGCACACCACCAGAAAGAGCTCAGAGACTCAAACTTCCCTCTGTACTATACATACCCCATTATAGATAGCACTGCAGCCATGCATACATTTTTCATAAAGGAGGGTGGTAGTCTCTGTTCTGTCTGTAGAAAGGAAGGATGTGGTTTGAACAGGATTTGTTTCTTTCCTTTTCCTGGATTTTAGGCAATTACAAAGGTCTTTAATCAAATCCTAATACAAGTTGATTACCCCTTATCCGTACATCCAGAATCCAGACTATTCCGAAATCCAGACATTTTTAGGACTATGACTTAAAAAAAAAGTTGTAGCATCTGTCTGGTGTAGCATGCCTTGTGCTATGCCAGGGGTGGGGAACCTCTGGCCCGCGGGCCGGATCCGGCCCACAGGTCGATCCGGTCCGGCCCCTGCAGGACCTGACCGATCCGGCCCGCGGGACCGGAGGCTCCACCGCCCGCCTGCCTAGTCACTTTAAAATTGGCCTTTCTGCAGCTGCGCAGATCGCCGTTGAGGCCAAGAGATTGCCTTATCGGCTTCAACGGCGATCTGCGCAGCTGCAAAAAGGCCGCTTTCAGAAGGAGAAGGTGCCAAGGTGACGCGTCACCTCGGCGCCTTCTCCTTCTGAAAGCGGCCTTTCTGCAGCTGCGCAGATCGCCGTTGAGGCCGAGAGGGCAATCTCTCGGCCTCAACGGCGATCTGTGCAGCTGCAGAAAGGCCGATTTAAACTGGAGCTGACGCGGGAAGGCGGCGGCAGTTGCCGCCACCGCGGCCCCCCCGGAGCCTCAGGTAAGCGTCCGTTGGTGGGTGGGAGGGAGAGTGGTCCGTGGGTGGGTGGGTGGGAGGGGGGAGGGAGAGTGTTCCGTGGGTGGGTGGGTGGGTGGGTGGGTTAGAAGGGTAGATTCGCGGGGGGGGTTGTCAAATTTGCGGTGGGGGCCCCAAAAATTTCGGACACCCTTATGGGCGGCCCGCAGCCAGTTTTCCCAATGGGGAAATGGCCCCCCACCACAAATAAGTTCCCCACCCCTGTGCTATGCCTTCAGGCTATGTGTATAATGTGTATATAAGATATAAATGAATTTTGTGTTTAGACTTGGATCCCACCCCCAAGATATTATATTTATGTCTGGATAAGGGATACTCAACCTGTACTGTATCTAGTGGGACTGAAAGGAGGATTTTTTAACTTTGGGTTATGCCCTTCCTAATGATGTTTTCGCAACATGTGTGTGACATGAAGCATTATTGTCCCGTCTTGAAATGGACAAGGTAGTTGAACATGATGGTATAGCCAAACTTCTGGCGTTTGGCCGGGAATGGAGACCGGCCATAGGCCCAGCTGATCGGATAGGGGCGGGTTTCAGCCATATCCCGTCCCCTGCCAATTGGCTAAGCCATTACATGGCCTCCTCCGACTTCTGCCAACAATTTCGCTGGCAGAATTCCGAGGAGGCTGATTGGCCCCAGCACCAGTTACGAGCGTCCCCTTCCCCCAAGTAGACTTTACAAGTAATAGACAGCAGCATCAGTAAAACATGCTATCTGAATCAAGATGCATACTTGGCCTTTGTCAAGTGGAGCCATGCCACACTGTGGAGGATGGGGCATTGTGTCTTGTAGCTGGGATTTTCTGGGTTTTTTCCTTCTCCATTGCTTGCTATGGCTTTTTCAATTCCTACACCACTCTGTCATTCGCGTAGTGTTTTGCTGACATTTGGGGTGTGATCATCATCTGAAAGAAGTATGTCAACTCCTCCTTATTTCCCCCCTCAATGACCCTCCCACATCTCCACCCCATTTGGAGACATCTGCTTGCTGTAGTTGTGCCAGCCTCGGAGATACGTTGGCATGGCTTTGCGCCAGTGTCCGTGGCACATTTACCAGCGGAACTGGAACTATGATGGTGGAACTGCCATTGCACTTGCTGCACCTAGAGCATACACTATCCTATGGTGCTCAGACTGGCATTTCTGAAGTATAGGATTGCACCCTTATAATTTCCATTCTGTACCACTTTCCAATATTCTTCTTATGGCCCAATCCTATGGGCCTTTTACGACAAAGGGACTAGTCTCCTGCTGGCGTAAAAGTCCCTATGATGGCATGAAGATCATGCCACTGTCAGGCAACCTGAGGCTGCTGCTGCAAGGCAGTTGCCACAGCAGTTCCCTACCACCGTGGACCCCAGATGGTGCCAGGGAAGGCAGGCTGGCATGAGGGGTGGTTCGTGGGTGGGGAGGGGAAGGAACCAGGGGGGTGTAGAGGGCAGGAGGTGGTGGATCCAATGGCAGCAACTTTCTTATCCCACATTTTGCAACCCGACATAACCCCTGGCTCTCCTTGGACTTGCACCAGCAAAATGGCCATAGACTTACCAAAGGTAAGTAAAAATAAACCTCCTGCAGGCTGTTCAATCACCACACACCCCATAGCATGCAGCACACACTCTGTTGGTATGGCTGCATGTTATAATGTGGCAGGGTTAGGTATTTGGCTGTTAGACATCTTCATACAGATCCATCCAGGCTCTACTTTCCAATTACTTCCAACAGTTCTTCAGAACCTCAAAGAACTCTGTATCCCAGTCATGTATGTAAGACATCACCTCTATACACAAGCCTCCCGTACAATGTTCTGTGCTGCCCATGGTGCAAGATTGTGTGCTTGGCTGGTTAGTCCAATGAAAGCAAATTCCATTGTATCTGTGTATTAAGGATTTTACGAAGTGTGTTTTTCCAAAAGACCACAGAAATGTAGCACAAACCTGTGTCAATCAATCATAACTGCATTGTTTAGCCACAGATGATGGCAATCAAGAAAATGTATGAGATTACTGTATACAGAAAATGAAAAATACAACCACCCTAAATAATTAACAAAAGCATCACAATTCACATCTTTACAATCAACAGCATTAGTTTTAACAAGTGGATGAATGATTTCAACTGCTACCACAGCAAGCACAACCTTATGTCAACAAAATTTGTGTAGTAAAAATAGATGCACTCTTACTGTGTATGATTTTATAGAAATAAAGCTCAGTTTTTACTCTGTACATTATATTTTTGGGCTTACAATTATTTAGCACTCACCATACCGTTGGCACTAAATAAGTTAAACAGCTGTAGTAGTAGTTAGTAGCAGTAGTAATATCCAATGAACAGGTTTGGGCACTTAATGTTTTGCTTCTCCATTATTTTCTTTAACAAATGAAAATGTCTGGATGTCTTAGACCTTTTACAAAATGATTGAGTGCAACAGTCACTTTACAATATGAATAAAAATGTCAGCCATTTCACTGACATGAAGATGTATCCAATTCACTAACTCATAGACAGGCAATGTCACTGTTAAGCAGTGTTTCTCAAGGTTTGAATTTGGGTCTCTGTGAAGCCAACCAGCCAGGGATGTGGTGTGGATCAAGTCTCTGACTCCAGGTCTCGAGTCAAGTCCCAAATCTCTGGGTCCAAGTCTCAAGTCAAGTCCCAAGCAAGGGAGTGGCGACAGGTATCTTGTTGTCTTGTGTCTTGTGTCTTATACAGGTATCTTGTTGTCTTGTGTGCTCCCACCCTGAGGCATCTGGTGGGGCCACTGTGAGATACAGGAAGCTGGACTAGATGGATCTTTGGCCTGATCCAGCAGGGCTCTTCTTATGTCTTTGGTTGCGAGTTGCAAGTCCCCCCATTCCGGGAACAAGACCCCCGCAGATACCAAGGGCCAAATGTATAGTCTTAATGGTAAGTGGCTGCCCAGGGTGTCATCATGATACACTCCTCCACTTTCAAGTTTACTACTACACCGCTGCTCATATCACCTGTGAGTGACAGAGAGCCAATCATGTGAAACTTATTACCGTTGGGCCATATTTGATTACATTATTAGGTGTACCCTAGTGGAATATACAGAACTGTGGATTCTCTGTGGATTACAGTTGCTACTGAGTTTCATGGGCCTCACTCAGATGGGACATCTGTAGAAAGTTCAAAAAACCTCAGTAAAATATTGAGGAGCAAAATCTTCTCAGAGGGATTACACATTGCTCTGCGAAAGGAAAAATAAAGCCTCTAAATAGAACTAGGGAAGCATAATTATTCACTTTTTAGCCACATACTCTCCTGATCATGCAGAATCTAAGGAGAATCATTTATTTCTGTCCCTTCTCCATCTAGAGTGTAAAATTCCTATTTTTAGTAGCCATGCAGTATTCCTAATCTGAAATGTTGACTATCTAGTGAGTCAGAAGGTCTGACTGCCGAGAGATACATGAGTCAGAGAGGCAGGAATAGTATGTTCTTCTTCAAAGCACCAAGGGACACAAAGACTTAAAGAGGCTCGGCTGTTAGAAAGGTATTCAAAAGGCACCATCCTGTATCAATACAAATGTTACGTTTACAATCTTTAAGTAGAATTATTTTTCTCTCTTGGAAAAGCTTCTCTAAAAGTGATCACATATTATTCTTGTGTATGTGACAAAAGCTGACATGTCACCCTGTCTTAGCGTTGCAATTTCTTACCTGTTAAACAGGTATTGAAAAGCTAGGTCATACCACTGTGATCTAGCCCCATAGGGGTAGGCCTAGCCCTAGTCATTCTAGCACCTGCTGAAAAGACTTGTCAGAGCAGGGACCTTCTCAACTCCTCCAGCTATGGGCAGCCAGATTCAATGGGTTGTCCAAAACTGGCTATGCCTTAAATGGCTACTCCCAACACAGGGTTTTCATTCAGATTTACCATAGGACTGGTCCTTCCTGAGTTTGGAGCCAGAGAGGAAAATTTAAGAAAGAAAATCTTCTCCAGTTTCAGGAGGGCAGACCACAACAAAACAGCAAGATCATATTGCTGAAAGACTTCTGAAATCTGACTGGGTGTTGTGGCTCTTGGTATTTTTTTCAGCACCTAACACATTTTTTCATGGATTCATTTATCCTTTCATTCATCCCCTAGCACTTCAGTCATATGAAGCTAAGATTGCACAGAGTAGCAAAGTACAGGATCGAGACTCGGTGTCTAGCACTGTTATGTTGATGACACTCAGCTCTGTCTCTCCTTCCCATTGGGTACCAGGGAGGCTGTAGAACTAAACCGGTGTCTGGCTGTAGTGAAGGACTGGATGTGGGTTAATACATTGAGAGTTAATCCATGTATGGCAGAGGTGCTGTTGATCAGTAGAAGGGCACTTTTGAGAGTAAGTTGAGGATCTGTTCTGATTGGGGCTACACTCCCCTTGAGCCTTGAAGAAGCAGGCTTGCTGCTTGGGTGTGCTCCTTCTGGATCCTGGCGTGTGTTTCTCCAGTTTCACCTGGTGCATCAGCGGAGGTTTGGGGGGGGGACTCTAGGTTGGATTGGGCTGTTAGATTGTGAGCCTTTGGGATAGGAACCTAACTTCTCATTCTATTAAACGCCACGTGCATGGATGGGACTATATAAACAATAATAACAGAACATGATAATGCACGCATCACAGCTTAACTGAACTAGCTTTGGGCATGAACATTATACTGTACAAGTGTATGAGGTTCTTCAGTTCATTCTGAATCAATCTCGGGGTTTCTCCATTTTTTTGGAACTGCCTAACTATTTTGGCTATTGCTGTACTGCTCGCAGGGTAGGAATTCCAGGGGATTGAAACTGGACAATGTTTTCTGGAGCTGGAGGGACATACAGTACAATTACACCAGGCAGCTGAGTCAGGAGGGAGGCACAATCACAGAATGGTCTTGTTTTTAAGTCTGTGTTTTTATTTAAAATTATTTTAAGAGATTTTTGCTTGAATACTTTTTCATTAAAATATGGTTGCATGAAATAACGTTGGACCTGTGTGCCTGCTGGTAATTAAATCAATACATGACACCCTTGTTCAAATGAGATCTGTGCACATGGGACCTCACCCAGCACATCTGTTATTGTTTACAAAGAGCAGGAAATTTAGTTTGCAAACTAAAACCATTCCTAGTGACTGAAATACCCAATCATACAGTCTGGATAATTAGATCTTAGCAAGGAACCAGAAGGCATGGAAGTGGTGCATGTGACAGGGGGCTGGTGCCAGGTCAACCAGTCCTATGGACTGTGTTAAACTTTGGCCATGCAACAAACCATTCGTTACTTGCGTCATTGCAAGATTTTAAACATAAAAAGGGCCTAAATGGAAGACAAGACTGAGTTTTACAAGCTGAACTCTCTGTTTCAATTTGGGGAAGCCAGGGCGGTTCTTGAATTGGGGAGATCCATTGTGACAAAGTTTGAGAACTGGTCTTGAGGTACAGAGGCTTGTTGCCAATTATGATGATGACAATGTCTGACAGAATTATGAAGTGGAAATAGATTACACCTGGCTCATCATCCTCATTCATTTTCCCTCCCTGTTGCATTTGTGGGGAAAAATGCAGTAGATAATAAACAGGATGATTGTGTACAGAACCAGTATTGGCAAAAGGGTTAGAAAGTACCATTTTCTTCCATCAATATCATTTGGATCCTGAGCATCCAGTTCTTGAGTGCAGAACAGTCTTATCCTTCAAACACCAAACTTGGCTTAAGCTATGTCTGTAAGGCTTTGTTTTTGTGAGTCTTCTTACCCTATACTAGCTAGAGATGGTGTGTTGGATGCAGGACCACTGGTACAACGTCCGCTGAATCAAGTGTGCTGTCCCAGGGGAGAGGCCAGGTGAAAAGGTGGGAAGGGATGATAGTTGCCTCGGTGTTGGTTGCTGCACGGTCCCCAATGGGACTCCTCAAAGCTACACCCACCCTGAGAAGCCTGCTGGGTGTGTGTGTATCTTGCCCAGAAAGGGAGTTTGGGATCTGGTGGCCGCCAGCTCCACCTTGTCCTGCCCCAGTCCATTCCTTTTTCTTGCCTCTCTGCCAGCGGGGTTCTGCTAGTGGCCAGACTGCACTGTGCTGTTGGTGGTGCGCAGCTTTACAACTGCTACACTGGCTTTACAACTGCTGCACAAGCAGGGCCCTTGTTGCACTGGTGTACTTGGCAGCATGCTGGCATCATGAGACTGTAGGATTGGACCATTCTTTATTGAAGTTTAAAATTTCCTAAACTTCCCTAATTATTCAGCAGCAGTACCTGCTAAATAATTAACAACCCAATCCTTTACCCCGCCATAGCATGCAGCCAAGTCGCTTAGACCAGGACAACACCCCCCCCTGCCTCCGCCTGGATACTCCCACCCCCTGCCCTGTACCACCCATCCCACTGACTTCCTGATGTTGTTTCTCCCCGCAGTCTGTGCTGGCAGCCCGGAAACGTGCAGCTATGTGCACTTCCAGAACACTGTAACACTGTGACACTGTGACGCGTGCTCCACTGCTGGAACACTAGTTCCGGCAACAGACCCACTGCATAAAATTGGGCTGTAAGGTTGCAATCCTATACATGTTTACCTAGGAGTAGGTTCCATAGAACTCAATGGGACTTACCTCTGAGTAGACATGCATAGGATTGGGCTGTAAGAAACAGTAGAAGTGATGGTATTTAGCAGTTCCTGGTGCTTTTTAAAGAAACTGCAGCTTAACAGGATGATGATATAGAGTTTTAGAAATGTAATAGCATTTTTTTCTAGACCGTGTAGCATAGTATTTCATTTTGGTAAAGTAGATAGATTTTTTTTCAAAAGTGGGATGCTTATAACAGTATTCTACTCAGGTTTGCTGTTTATAGAAACACTGCTGTCTTAACTGTTGAATAAGTCTGTCTCCTATTGGAATCATATGGTGGAGAACAAATCAGGCTGGAATGCTGCTTTCATGCCTTAAATGCTGATTTCCCTGAGGATGAACCTGTATTTTGAAAAACACATCACAAATCAGCTTGGCAATAAATAATTTGTTGCACCCAGTGGTTTCTCCTGTCTGTATCTTTGCACTGAATTGTGACTGCAGTAATGCAGAAAGGTCATTTCCCAGCTGCATCATTCTTGCCTTCACCTTGGGAACAAGGAGCTCAGATGAAGGGAAGAACAACAGGGCCACTTAGGGTTGCTGCATCTTTAAGGAAACATTCTACACAAAAAAACCAGAGAGATATTTTCTTTGACTCTGTTTTGCAGTTGGGAAGGATTTGTCGGTTGCACTGTAGCACTCAAGCTCCTATCCCACCCCAAACAACCAATGAGGGATCATGGATAGGCTTACCAGATCGCCGACCGGGACGCTGCCTCTTGCCCTTAAGGGGCGGGGGGAGGGGCCAGGATGCATGCGTTCTGGCCCCCTCCCCCCGCCCCGCCCCTTAAGGCAGCGTCCCGGTCGGCGATCTGGTAAGCCTAATCATGGAAGATGTTCCATTTCCCTAGCCACATTTGAAGGGGATCCCTTTGAAGGGGATTTGAATCCCCTTTCCGTTCTGGGGCTTCCCGTTCTTGCTGCACCGCTGGTTACACCGGTGGTGTAAGTTGAATAGGATTGCGCTGTCAGTCATTCAGGATGCTAAATTGGACGTCATTCACAGGTCTGACCCAGTTGATCTAATCCTGAATGCACAGGCACAAGCTCATGAGCTGCCATGCGCTTCTAGTCTTAGCCACACTCACTTGTGAGCCGATCCCACTGAACTCGGGGAATCTTACTTCCCAGTGAGTTAACAGTACAGAGTGATGGTTTCATACAGGCTGTTTTAAGTTCTTCATAAGGCAGAACATAAAAAAGATTGTTACTGAGCAGCGGGAAGCAGAACAAAAAGTGATATCTGTGAATTAATACAGTATCTCCTCTCCAGAATTTCAATCGGCTGGAGGGCACTGCAATCCATATGTTCCATATAAAATTTCCAAAGCACAATGTCGTGCAAATAACATGCTCTTCACCCTTCCATGAAAGCTCAATTCCCAGCAAACTGCTTTATTACAATCAAGAATGCTCAACTTAGAGCTCTTGAGAGACTATCCTGTGCCTCGTGCCTTCAATCCCTTCCTCCACATTTTTGCTATGTTTTGCTCAGGCTGGAGGCTTTGATACATGAACACAAAACAAGTTTGCTCAGGCTGCAATCCTATACACACTTACCTGGGAGTAAATCCCATTGAAATAGTGTGGCTTACTTCTGAGTAGACAGGCATAGGATTTGCTGTCAGTGACCTGCAGGGTGAGGGAAATTCCTTGCCAGCTCTGCAAATGACCCAACACTAATAGTTGCCTTTACTGTGTACTCAGCAACCTTCCTAATTTCCTTTAGGTAGGCTTACCATTCATCCCGGAAAAACTGGGACTGTCTCGGTTTCTGGAGCCAGGTCCCGGCCAGCTGGTCCCGGAACCGGGTCAGTCCCGGTATTTCCAGGCGCCGCTGCTTCCCAAAAGTACCTTTTTTTCCGGCGGCACCATCTTGGATCTCGCAAAATCCAAGATGGCACCGCCAGAAAAAAAGATACTTTTGGGAAGCGGTGGTGGCGGCAATGGAGCCTGGAAACACCGGGACTGACCCAGTTCCGGACCCGGCTCCGGAAATCGGGACAGTACTGTTTTTTCCGGGACGAATGGTAAGCCTACATTATTCTCATGTCTAGTCTATCGCTCTGCAGAATATTCCCCAACCATAAACCCCCCTGCTATAGGAAGCAGTGGAAATAAAGCCACAGAATAGAACGAGTAAGAATAATTAGGGGTGACCATCAATGGAGGAAGACAGTAGATGAGATGTAGCTTTAAAGGAAGACTATTATTTATTTAACTAATAATTTATATCCCACTCTTCAGCAGCTCCCCAAAGCAGCTCAGAACAATAATAAAATTAACAACTTCATTGTAAAAACAATACAAACACCAGAAATACCTTAACTGTCTATTACATGACTTTTAAACACAGGATAAGTGGAGCAATTCCTCATTTTAAACACAGGATAAGTGTAGCATTTTTCCTCTTTAGCTCATCAGTCAATACATTTCTGACGATCTACAATGTAAAGATAATTGTTAAGTTTTATTCAAATTGCATTTTTAATCCTGCACTCAGACCACAATTTAAACTTTACCTAAAAGTTGTGGAGGAAGAGCAGTATTTTATTTCGGGTACATTTCTATGACTTCTTGTTTTCTTTTTCTGTTTGTTATCATTCAGGATAGTCCCAGATGGCACATTCTGCTTCTCTGGATTTCTTGAATGGTTTGAATACATTGTTCAAATCAGGAAATACGCATATATTTTTGTATACAGTACTTTGTAGTTCCAAAGTGTCATTTTTATGCTTCAGTTATGATGAAGCTATTCCTTTCCCACAATTTCTTAGCTTGACTTACACATTAGAAAAGATAGAACTTTTCAACCCGCCCGGTCAGTTCTGGAATAGTTCCACTAGGCCTGCAGTTGTGCTTTTGTTAATCATAAGAAATCACTGCTAGAATGTTCCTTGTTCTAACCTCATTCCCAAGTGGAACTCAAATGATAATTATCAAGAAGCTTGAATGTACTTGGCAAAAGTATGTGGTATGACGGATACTCAGCTGCAATGCATGGTCTGAATGGGATCTTTTCTGTACTGCTTAATGTATGTCAGCCTTTATCCGAGTTTTATTTATTTTATTTAGTTATTATTACAGTATTTATATACCACCTTTCTCATAGACTCAAGGTGGTTTACATTGGCAGGCTGAAAATAACCCCCATTTTTCAATGAGTTTTTTCTAAGTATTATTCCATGAGAGAATCTCATAGAACCCTCCATTTCTTCAGGTGTTTTTCCTTCATAGTGCAGTCGCCATCTGGCTGCCAGCTTCTTGCGCTTTCCAAGCTGTCACAGGCAGCTGCACCAAGCTTCAGACCGGTACCTCAAGAATGTTCTCCATTCTTGCCAGCTCACTCCTCCATAGTCCACTCCTCTGCCAGCGACTCTTACAGCACAATCTTCCAGAGCCTTAGGGCGGCAGAACGAGTGCTCCGCTGCCCTAAGCCATCGCAAATGTGCTGTAAGGCACGTTTGCAATGACTCTAGAGTAAGGGCCACCGGCGCTAGGCCAGCAGCCCCTACTCTGCCACCAGGACATCCCCACGGCCGCCGGAGGCAGGTAAGAGATCCCCCAGAGGGAGGGGTCCAATTGGTCGAGCCGGCCGGGGGGGCGGGGATGGAGTCTGCCATATCCCCATGTTCTGCTGAGCCGGCTCAGCCGTTACATGGCCTCCTCCTACTTAATCCGAGATCAGATCCTTACGTAGGATTGCGCTGTCAGTCTCGGTCACCCATTCAAGGCCGCCAATCCAGCTTAGTTTTTTCAGGCAGTCCTCCAGACCACACCTCCTGCCTGAATGAAGACAATTCTTTCCTAATGAAGGCAAATTCAATGCCAGGTTTGTTCAGAAATGTTTTAAAGAGCATTATAACATGTTGAAAGACATTCTGAAACCTCACTCATTTCTGACCCCTTAAGTCACACTCTGACATCTTTTAAGCATACTAATGCTGCCAGAAACAAAAGAACACAGTTTCCCGTACTTATTTGCCCTGCCCTTGATATTATCCCTACAGTACTGTACATGGAGAATTGTACTCATGGTGAGAACTAGATTACCAATATTGCAGGTTCTTCTGAGGTTGCAAACACATTGCCACGGTTTCTTTCTCTGGTGACAAGGGAGCATTATAATCTTCAAATAGTAGTCATATTAGTTCTATCAACAGAGTGGGCACATTTCATGCCCCCAAATATTATATAGTTTTATTCACTCTTGTTCTCTTTGGAAGCTGATTTCAGGAGGGGTCTTTCAGGACTATAAGGCCAAGGTATGAAATAAAGTTAATAAAAATAGTCAGAAATAATTGCACTATTCTATGGCCCCATTTAGGTATGGGCTCTGTTCTGCAAAGAATATGGCATCATAGTTAATCCAGCTCTGGTTTGTGTGTATCTGGATGCAATCTCTTGTGCCTCTGACAGCGCAATCCTAACCAACTTTCCAGAACCGATGCAGCTGTGTGAATAGGGTGCACACTGCATTTTGCAGTGTGGGGGCAGTCATGGAGGCCTCTTCAAAGTGAGGGAACATTTGTTCCCTTATCTTGGGGGCTGCATTGCAGCTGCACCAGTGCTGGAAAGTTGGTTAGGATTGCGCTGTGGGGCAGCCAGTGGTTACGGTGAGAATGAATTTTAATGATTGCTTGTGGCTTGGAAACCCTTGTTTTGATTTTTCTTGTAAATTTTTGCAAAATGTACTTGGATAGTATATTGACAGAAATGATGACTAGAATTTATTCAACTGCAAAGGGACCTGGAGGGATCAGAGTGGACTCTGCAGGCAATCAGGAAAAGCTTAATAGTAATAAAGTCTCACACCTAGGGAGAGGAAATAAAAGAGCTAAAATTGTGGTACATGCATGTTCCTAAAAGGTGAGGCAGAGACATTGGAAATCTTACATTGATGTGACTACCCCTACTGTGTACTGAAGGAGAAAGACTGAATCCTTGTGGTTTCTTTAGTTTCAAACATATAAAGATAAATATCATGCAAATTTAATTGTAAAACTGTTGCTGCAGTATTCATAAATATAAGATCCCAACCCTATTGGGCTGTAACGCTGGTAGAACAAGCGTTCCACCAGTGTTAACTGCCTTATGGCAGTCGTAACATCTCTTCCGGCAGCACGTAGAATTGTGTGCTGCCAGAGTGCCGGCGGAAAGGCCAGAGGATTGTCGCCGACCCAGGTAGGACGGTGGGGGAGGAAGGATAGGGCAGGAGGAAGGTGGGGGGTGGAATGGGGAGGCGACGGGGGTGGATCAGGTCTCAGAAGAAAGTGGGTTCAGCGGCAGCAGCGGCACACAAAACCAACCCCCCTTCCTGGATCTGATCCTGTGGTATCCACAGGATCCACGCGGACCTGCACCAGCTCTGAGTAGACCTGCACGTGCCAAAATGGCTCGGCACAGGTCCGAGTAGACCTGTCTGCACCGTGGAGGCTTACCCCAAGGGAAGGGAAAAATTGTTCCCTTACCTGCTTCGCGATGCCCTGCCTGCTATAGCCACCGAGCAAGTGCTGGTGACGCAATGACGTGTGACGTAATGACGCTGCCTAGCACTTCCAGGCTGCGTGTCCCCCAACAACTGCAAAACTGATGTGAGAGGCTCAGAGCCGGTGGGTGTGCCCCTCAGAGCGTGCAAACGCCACCCGAGATACTTGGCCTGCCAAGTGGAGCCTCTGCCCCGCAGTGCATTGTGGTTTTGTGGCTGAGCAGTGAGCTTCCTGCGCCGCCCCCAGGATCCGCACCTCACACTTTGGGAAGCGCTGGATTAATCCAATACTTTTCTTTTTTTTTTTTTAGGTATATTTATATTTTATTGATATAATAACATAAAAACAATACATAATTCATAAAATTATAGCAAGCACAAAGCGTCACATCCTACTAGCATACTATTCACTATTTTCTATATATAATTTCCAACTTAGCCAAAATAACACCCACAATCTATTCATTAAATCCACATATCATCACATTGTTCCTCTCTCTCTCTCTTAAAAAATCTATAAATGGTTTCCAATTATTCACGAAAAGGTTAACTGACTTTTCCTTAATTAAAATTGTAAGTTTGTCCATTTCGGCATAATCCAAAACTTTCAGCCACCAATCTTCCAACGAAGGTATCTCCGAATTCTTCCAATATTGTGCATATAAAATTCTTGCCGCAGCTATCATATATAAAAACAAAGTTTGAAATTTTTCGCCTACATAATCATCCCACATACCCAACAGAAAAGTTTCCGGTTTCATTTGAATCTTAATCTTTAAAATCAACTCAATCTGTTTATGAATCTGGGTCCAGTACTTCTTTGCTTGGGAGCATGTCCACCACTCTTGATGTTTGTTGAAAAAAATTATTCTCCCAAATTTTTCTGAATCAAAAATTTTGTATCTCCCTTTTTTATATGGGTTTCTTGAAGGCAAATCACATCTTGATTAAGTTTTTTCAAATAATGGAATACTCTTTTTCTTTTTTGCGGAGCATTAGCTCCATTAATATTCCATGATAAAAATTTGTAATCCATTTTTACTGTTCACTGCTTGCCATTGCACCGTCCATCCCATCATCATCATCATCTTCTTCTCTTCCATCCTTGAATCTTTCCAGGAATTCTTTTGCTTTCTGAATTGTATCCAATCTGTAGGTTTTTCCCTGAAGTTTAAAAATCACACCTTCTAATTTTCCCCACCTAAAAACAATCTTCTGTTTCTTCAGCACTTCGACCAGGAAAGCATAAGTTTTCCTTTTCTGCAAAATTCTCAGCGGAATCTCCTTTAGCACAATAATGTGCACTCCTTCTACCTTGAGTCTCGATTTAGCATGTTGCTGTAGAACTTTATCTCTTGTTTGTTGCCTCACAAAATGCACCAAGATATCTCTTGGCACTTTCTTAACTGCTGCATATCTTGTATTGATTCTATATGCCTTATCCAACTCCAGATCCATTTCATCTCGATCTATTTGTAGAAATTTTGACAGAATGTGTAACATTCTATCTCTTGTATCTTCTGCTTGCTGTTCTGGAATTGCACGAAACCGTAAGAAACTCTGTTTTCTCTCTTGTTCAGCCAACGCCAGCATATCCTGAATCTTACAGCTCTCCATTTCAAGATTCTTCACTTTATCTTCTTGTATTTTCATCTTGGTATTTATCTCTTGAAAACCACCTTTCATTTCTTTTACAGCAACATCCAACTGACGTAATTCCTGCGTCATCTCTACCTTCATCTTTTGAATTTCTTCCTGCAAAGTTCCCAATTTGGCATCAAATTTATCAAATTTGGCATCAATTTTAAGTTCCCATCTTTTGAAGCATTCTTCCAGTTGTTCCACTGGTTTTTCTTGTCCAGGTGACCTTGGAGGAGATTTTTTTTCTAATGTATTGACTCTTTTTCTTGTAGCCATATTTATAAGTTCATCAAATTGCACTTTTTCACTTGTTCAATTCAAGTTCTTTTCCTTCTCTTTAGAAACCAAAACCCATAAAGACTCAACTTCTTAAAATATGTGCAGGCGGCAAATATCAACCAACATAATTATTTTTTCAATGGTGACCTTCAAACCGGAAGGGATTGTTTGTTCTATTTTCAAACCACAGGAATTCCAAACAAACAATTCAAAAGCAAAACAAGTCTCTTTCTCTCGTTACAACAGTTTGTAGATATCTCCCCCAAATGTTTCTTTGCTAATTCAATCTTCCGTAAGTACCAACAAATTACTTAATGTTGTCACTTAATATTTTCAATGTAGTATCTTGTCTTTCTTTCAAATTATATCCTTTTCACAACAAATCTTCTATTCTTAAGTTAACTTGTTATCTTAGCTTGTTTCTTCAATTCTTATTGCAGTTCCTTGCCACTTGCATAAGCAAAGCAAAAGTATAAGCGGGAGAGGGCTTGGCTTACGTTCCGGCTGATTTTTTGAGCTCGATGTTGATCCTCTCTTCCACGCTCAAACCAAAACAAACTCGAAAAGCCTACGCTCTCCGAGAAAGTAATGGGAGCGATCCGAAGATATGTGGTTTATCTCATCGCACACCCTTTTAATCCAGGGGTAGAGCAATTAAGTCCATCAGACGTGCTCTGTCGGTGTAGAGCAACCGACAGAGCTGTCAGCCAGCCATTCCTCCCAACCGGAAGTCCCGATTAATCCAATACTTTTCATTACCATTATGTGGCTGTAATTCTGCGTGCTGTTAGGCTGCAAAACCACTGAAGCAAATGAAATGGAAGCAGCCTGTGTACAGTGTTAAGGTATAACAGTCTTAAATCTGCAGACTTAGGGTAGAGTGTGCTACCTCTGCTCCCTATGACAGATTTAAACTGACTGCCAGTTTGGGGAGGGGGGGAATAGATGGATGGCTCGCTCAGCAGTCCACTTCCAGCAGCCAGGGGTTTGAATGCTGATACAAAGAAAAAGGACGCAATCCAAACGCATGTATACCCAGTGCATCAGAGATATTTTAAGCATTCTCCCCTACTGCAAGCAGTTATCCCTAATGAAGCCCAGCATACTTTTAACAATCTGCTGCAGAGTTATAAAGAAAATTGTTTACACCACCTTGGATTAAAGTTGGAGGAGAAATCTAATGACCGAGAAAGGCGGTATATAAATACTGTATATATTGGTATTAGTATTAGTATTTATGTTTAGGGGCTGGCAAAAGAGCTGCTGAAAAAGGGGAACTTGCTGGGAAAAAAATAGTGCATATGCACCAGAGGCAGCTTCCCTATCACCAGTGCTTGTTCCAGATTCTCAGTCTGCCTTTAAAATGCAGTGAAAGCTCTCCTGAAGGTGGGACGCAAGTACTGCGATCTGTTCACTTATTATTATAAAATTCCAGTTCTGCATTCTCTGTCATGAGCAGCATCTGAAGGGAGTGTACAATAAAACCACAATCTTAAAGTTAAAAATACAAAGATAACAATGACATTTGCCCCTCCCCAACCTAAGGAGGCACAATATCAGCATCAGCATCATCAAATGCTAGGCTTACCAGATTTCCCCGGCTGGGCCCAAAGTCTATTGCACATTTTGGTTTACCAGTTATTTTGCAGCCAATAACACTTCCTTGGCCACATTTTGGCCACATTTTATTTGGTTGCTGCATGTCATTTATCTCTGGTAGCTTCAGGGCCACACTAGACTTGTGATCTCCTTAGGCTTACCAGATCCCCAACCGGGACAGAGTGCTAGACCTTTAAGAGAAGGAATGTAGGCAGGTGTAGTTTGTTAAACCTTAGAGCACAATCCTAGGCAGAAGCAAACCCTATTGTGTTCAGTGGGGCTTGCTTCTGAGTAGACATGCCTAGGATTGTGCTCTAAGGTTTAACAAGCTACACCTGCTCACATTCCTTCTCCTAAAGGTCTAGCACTCTGTCCCGGTTGGAGATCTGATAAGCCTAGATGATCTCCTGCAGTTAAAAAAAACAAAAAACAATAGCGGCTGCAGGGGGTGTGTGTGGAATTGAATTGGAAGTATGGTGGTGTTGAGGTGGAGAGTTTAGCTGTTTCATCCACACCTTTTTTCCTGATTTAAATTGCCATGTCCCCCTAGCTGCTCTTTGTTCCCTGGTGGAAAACATACGTCCTTAAGCTTCCCCTACAAACACAACTTGGTGAAAGGAAAGTGAATTTCAAAATTTATTGAAATGAAATTCTGACTCAACGGTTTTAGCATCAGGTTAGATAAAAATGAAGAAAAAGTCCATCTATCTCATACATTAGTGGAATAACCCTCAATCTAGGCCTTGGAAAGGATGTATGGTCCACTAACACATTAATGAAACGAAACTGGGAAATGCATATTTGTTGGCTTACTTACATAAATGACTGTTTAGTCACTTGAAAATTGGCCTAAGTTGCAGAGGGACTTGAGAATATCCAACTGTTTCTAAAGTGAATGCAAAAGCCAAGCGCAAATTACAGGTGTATATACCGTATTGGTCTGAGTATAAGACTCACTTTTTTCTCCTAATTTAAGTTTTTAAACTAGGGGTGCGTCTTATAATCAGGCTGTTGCAATTTAATGCCAGTGATTTAATTAATTTTTTTTAATAGCACCAAACTTTAAGGGTGCGTCTTATAATCAGGTGCGTCTTATACTCGGGACAATACGGTATATACCTCTTCTTGCAAGATGTATTTGTTTATTTACTTATTAATTTAATCACATTTTTATCTTCCTTTTCAGCCAAATTTGGCTTCCAAAGCAACTTAAAATCCAACAGCACTTTAAATCCAATACAAATAGCAATTAAAATGAAAAACAAAATGCTGCTCTGGGGGAGATTCTTAGCAGGGCTAGGCTGAGTCCAGGCACAATGGAGAGGTGCCTGGATTCTGCCTTCCGTCCCTCTGATGGCCCCAGCAATGGCAGCTGGTAGCTGGAGGTGGTGGTGGTGGTGGTGGGTTATCTCAGCCCAAGCTGGATTTATTTAGGCACAATGCCTGGTTGCTGTCTTCCCTCCCAGCTCTGACCAAAATATTCTTTCCCATTTGCTATAGTAAGATCAGAGGCTTTATATAACAGTGGAACATTTGACTCAGTCTGTGAGGGACGTATTATGAAAGCCTGAGGCTCACAAATATCAAAAAGCCTGATCAGTCTGTGTCTGGACTGTATACCACATCAGGTTGCAGGTGGAGACTTGCATGACTGAATGCTTCTCCATACAAAAAGACCCCCCACCCCCCGAAAACTAGCATCTCAGAGAGAAGGGCTCTAGTCGTCGTTTCCTTAGCAGGACAGTGTTCTATATATGTAGGAATCTTTTTCTCATGGGAACATTCCATCGTGTGAGGCCTCATCATCTGCAGTATGAAGTGGTTCAGCCGAGACATGAGTTTACCACCTCAGTAGCTGTTTGTGAGAACTAGGCATCAGATCAGGTGCAGGTGTCACATGTGAAAGCAGGCTGGGTCACATCCACCAATGTATTTTGGCCTTATTCTGGCTCCCTTAGCCTCTAAGTATCAGCTCAATCAGGCCTTGAGGGAGGGGGAAAGCAGGTTGGCCCCAAGGGCACTTACTAAGAGAGAGCCTAGCCATAGCTTCTTCACTTCCAGCATCGAGAGACAGGACACCTTTGGGCTCTGCCCAATCTGTAACCATAGAGAAGTAAAAACAAATGCCTCTCTTATATGACGAAACCCACCAGGCCTTGTGAGTGCAACCAGGGGCACTGTGTGCTCTCATACCATATGAATCCCCTGCTAAATTCCACCTTTGTGCATGCATGTGCATACACCCCATGGATGAGGGGGAGGGCAGGCAGGTGAACTTAGAAAGAGTTCTATGTGCAGTCTCCTTGCTCTGTGCCACTTCTTTTTCAAATGAATGAGAGCAGGGGATACATGCTGGAAAGCCTTACGCGGCCTCCGTGTGGCTCAGGAGCCGCAGTTTGGCCACCCGTGGTCACCCCTCTATACATTATGCTCCAAGGCCAGTTTCTCAGTTTGTCTCCTGCTGAGCCTGCTGTTTCTTTCCGGCTGAAGTCCTTTGAAAAAAGTTTCAAAGGCAGCACCTGAGCATTCCTGCTGCTGACATCACTGCTCCTGCTGTAGGAGAAATCCTGAAGTGTGGCTCTCATGCACTCTCCCTCGACTACAACTCTGCACGACACAGAAAAAAGCTATCTCCTTTGGCTGCTTTTCAGTAGTTAACCAAGTCCAGTAGCCATTCGATAGTACAGTACATTAGATGCACTTACCACCAGGCCAGAGGTCGACGTGTGGAAGACAAATTCTGTGCTATTTCAAACAATATTAAAATGAACAGTCTTTGTGTCAAGTCTTCAAGGACTGAAACGTGGACAAATGGACACCAACGTTCCTCCTTGCCTCCTCTGAATGACACCCCTGCACCCATTTCACACAAATAAGATACTGAGGCTGAAGCCCCTGCCTGTCTATGGCACAACTAAGATTTTAATGATGGGTTTAACATCGAACCGGACTGCATATGATTCCTCTGTAAAGTTGCTTCCAATCACATCTGATTTTAGGATCACTTCTGGAATTGCTTCCTTCATTTGTAGGTAGGGTCGGTTGACAACACGGACTGAAGATATTCTTGGATATTTTCTTTTTCAACCTAATACATTATTGGAAATTCTTGGAGACCATGTTAACATCTTCAAGACTGCTTTCAGTAGCCACTTTGAGATTGATTCCGATTTAATGGAGACTCTAGGCCAGCGCTTCCCAAAGTGTGAGGTGCAGCTCCTGGGGGCGTTGCTCCGAGCCCCAAGCAGTGGCGCGGGAAGATTGCCACCAGATCCACTCAGCCGCGAAACTGTGATGTGCTGAGGAGCAGAGGCTCCACTTGGCAGTCCGAGCATCTCGGGCAGTGTTTGTGTGCTCTGAGGGGCCCTCCCTCCTTGAGCCTCTTACATTATTTTTGCAGTTGTTGGGGTACTCGCAACCTGGAAGTGCTGGGCGGTGACATCATCACGTCATGCGTGACATCATCACGTCATCATCACGTCAGGTGACATCACGTGACATCATCACGTCATCATGTGACATCATCACGTCATCATCACGTCAGGTGACATCATCATGTCACCGCCCAGCACTTCTGGGTCCTGAGCTCCGTGGCTGCAGTGAGCAGGGCATCCCAAAGCAGGTAGGTCTGAGAAGCACTGCTCTTGGCCAAATCAGCAGGGTTGGCAATCCTGTTTAAGGTATGAAGGTTATGAATTGTATGAAGTGTTGTGTCTTGTTATTTGAATGTCCTACTTGGATTGTTGTGAGTCAAAGAATGGCAAATAAACCTTTTATTGTAGAGAAATCGGAGTTATGGGATTAACAGCCATGTAAATTTTGTTGAAGAAATAAAGTTTAATACTTGTACCAATTTTACATGGCTGTTAATCCCATAACTCCGATTTCTCTACAAGTTGTATCATGCCATGAGAACCTCCATACTATGTTAAACCTTTTATTGGTAGCTCAATCACCTAAATAGGCCATAGTCTGTTTTGTAGACCACAATTGAAAAAGTAGTTAAGTAGTTAATTCTTTAGAGAAGGTTCAAACAATAAGATTTTAAAAAGACCCTCAGTAAATGCCAAGTATATCTGAAAAACAGGAGAAAAATGTTCAGCTCTCTATTTTGGCTTCTCTCCTTCCCTGAATCTGCAAGCTAGCAAAAGTTTGCATAGGCGAATATGCTGATCTGACAACTATCTGAAACCTCCCATTGCTGCATAGTGCTACATATCCCCGGTGCCTTCTGTTATATTTGTGTAGTCCCTTTTTCAGGAAAGTAGAACAGAGCAAGAGGGAGAGTCACAGAACAATACAAAGGAAACTGTATTCTGGTTTTCCATTATATTATGTAAGGGTTTTCAAGCTGTTTCAATAAACTCTATTTTTGATCTTCAGAAAAAGAGAGCTCCCATTAGCTACAAGTATTTCTAAAGCTTGCATGTGTTACTGAAGAAAGAATAACCAGACATAAGGGCAAAGATTCCATAAGGTCTACTTATATGCTCTAGACTGGTGCACATAATAAATTATATTGATCAAGGACTCCTCTTATTTAGTGGACTCCCTGCAGTTGAATGTTATCTTCTTCAAAGTATAGTTGTTGCATATTGTGTTTTAGACATGTAATTTGGCTAAGCAAAATCTCCCCCAGGTTATTGTATAGTCTAGCAGTTGATGGTGAGCAATAGAGTCACAATTTGCGCTGCCAACTTTCCAGAATTGGCCTGGAGTCTTCAGGAATCAGCATCAATCTCTAGGTGACTACTGAAAGCAATCTTGGAGATTTTAACAGGGTCTCCTTGGCGTAATGGCATTATTATGTTATGTTGGGAAACAAAATATCCAGGAGTAGCTTCAGTCAGAATTGGCAACTAACTCTAGTCACAATTTATGGTATTTGATGGCTGGTGGAATATGTATTATACGCTACTAGTCTGGTCAGGAGAGCAAAGATTGAACATTTTTGAGTTTGGCCAAAAAGAGAGAGAGAAAACAGGGTGGTGGTTTTTGCTTGTTTGTTTCGTTCCGAAGAAGCGCTTGCACGAGGCTTGTTCCAGGCTGGCAGCGTTGTGGATGAAAAATGGTGGCAGGCGGCTGGGTGAAAAATGGTGGCGGCACCCCCGAATTTCCCGGGATGGCGGGAAAGGTTCCTGCAGCGGCAGCTGGACAAAAAATTGTGTTGGCACCCCCAGATTTCCCGGGACGGTGGGAAAGGCTCCGCCGGTGGCTGGATGAATAATGGTGGCGACCACAGCCACAGTAAGGGCGGCAGTTTTTATAACAAAAAGGGGGGGAAATAAATAAATAAAAATTAGCCCGGCCTTATGGCCGGCAAAAAATAATAATAATACAAAATACTTCACATCCACAAATCAAATCAAAAAACAAATTTGGCGCCAAAAAAAAATGCCCCCCCCCGATTGGGCAGTCAAAAATATGGTAATCCTACTTAGTAGTGGCACCAACCTTATTGAAATTCCCTCCCTCTTAGCTTATGAACCGCTCTCTCCTTAGTGGCCTTCCGATGGGACCTTAAGACATTTCTTTTCAAAGCCTTCCAAGTTTATATTTTAAGGTTGTTTTAATGTTTATGGTGATTTTTGATGTTAATATGTAAATTATTATTTAAATGTGTTTTTATGTTGAAAGCCGCTTTGGATGCCCTTTGGAGAGAAAAGCGGGATACAAGTAGAGTAAGTAAATATACCATACTCACCAACCTGTATCAAAGCTCATGGCATTGAAAAAAACAGCCAAGTTGTTTGTCAGCGGTGGAAAGGGGGTATATGTTCCCCGTTGTTATGAGTTAAAAGCAGCATTTTAACTCATATATTGCAAAATGCAGATGGCTTTAAAAAACTGAAAGGAGCAACTAACAAAGTAATTAGAGAAGACACAGCTGACAGTGTTCCAAAGATACCACAAACAGACCAGGATACAGTTTGTGCTGTCTATTTTGATTTTGCACCCCTCCCTACACGGGAAAAATAAATGATGTCATATTTGTTTGAACAAGTACGGTAATAGTAATATGTCTCATCAGTTGTGGTTTTGCAAAGACATGATCATTTTCCACACGGTCTTAGAAACCCCTGCTTGCAATAGGATGATATCAAAAAGAGAGGCTGTCCATTTTGGTCTGGCTTTTTGCAATGGCAAGGCCAGGGTCTTGCTTAGAACTTTTAAAACTGTGATTTTATTTCCCTAAGCAGTGCAAGACCATGCCATTTCTCGGCTGCATGTGGCATTTTGCATATTTAAAATAACATACTCTTCTTTTTTCTAATTGGTCTTTGTGTACAGTCAAGTTAAGGGACATTGTGAATTTGACATTTTGACTCATAAGTACCAGTACTTGGTGTACTGGCATCTGGAATAAAACAACAACAACACTGAGTTCCAATTCTCTTTAAACTTCACTGAATTTGGTAAATATTGGAGAGTACTGCATGATAAATGTTTTTAAAAGGTGGAGTCCTGGGGGTGGAGTCCTGGGGGTTTAATGCTGTTTGATGCCTTTAGCTTCAATTCTCTCTGAGAACATTTTCCATTTGTTTCTTCCTTGGTGAATATGTTTAGAGGTTTTCTTCAAGATCACCTTCAGTGTTCTACCTCTTTATGTTAGTCTTTTAATATGCAAAATACTTCATAGTCCTTATTGATGCTCACTGTAACTTTGTGAAATATATAGGGCATTACAGTATTGCATCCGTTTTGAAGACCACAAGCTGAGGCTAAAACTTGCAGTATATCCATGCCTGAGCTGATAATTTAATTTCAGTTTTAAATATTTAGATTCTGTAGCCCAATCCTATTCATATTTACTTGGGAATAAGTCCCAAAGGTTGCAGCCTAAAATACCATTCACACATAATATGGTTTCAGTCTCATCTACACAGTCACTCCAGCCAGTGATTCCTATGCCTGGATGATGGTGAAAATGTAATCTAAAGCCGGTGTAAAGTTGTGTTGCTACAACTCATGATGAGGCAGCAGCGCTAGCAGGAAGGCCTGTGCTGTCCTGCAGGTGCTGAATCCCATCACCAGCACTGTGGAGCAGGTAAGTCCTGCTCCAAGCGACATGGGGCTGGGGAGCGGGGAGGGGGCTTAACGGGGTGGATCGGGCCCGGGAGGGGTCAGCGATGCAGCAGCGCGCCTATCGTTCCTCCCAGGCCCTTTCTGCCGACACGGAGCTGCTTGCTATGCCAGCTAAAGAGCTGGTGGAGAACTGAGTAGCCCCATTGCGGCAGCTGGGGGTTTACCCAGGGTAATCGGAGACATGTTTGTGCTGCCCAGATGGTTTATTTAGACATATGGAAGAGATAACATTTTAATTACTCGTGTTGGTTAGTTGGAATGCAACTGCATTCTTCCATGTCTCCTAACTGACAATCAACAGTACTCTCAAGATGCGTTTTTTCATTTACATAAAGACTTCTGATTACAGCTACCATAATTACATTGACTATCCCTGCTGCCACAAACATGTACAAGGATAAGATTCCAGTGATGCGATAGGGCCCATGGCTAGTAGGAGCTGTTTCACATGCCCAGTGAGCTACACATCTTCTGTGCAAGATGAGGCAGTAGGCACATGGGAATGTCTCAATTCACATCTGATGTAGAGTGGACTGAGAGTGAATGCCACATTGCACATAATGGATTCTCAGTTCTGTGTGTGTGTGTGTGTGTGTGTGTGTGTGTGCATGCATGTGTGTGTGTGTGTGTTTGTGTACACTGATCCTTGGGTGTCACTGATTTTACAGTCACAGGTGACTCTAGGAATAGGAAACAACTTCACTGAGATGGACTATACTGAAATAATCATGGGATAGGGAGGGTAGGTGGGGAGAGATTAGCTCCCTTTCCAGACAAATGCTTCTTTGTTTTGGGAACTTCAAAGTCCTTGTAAATTACAAGTTGTAATCATAGGATGTTTTTGAGATTTCACAGCATTTGAGTGTCTAATTCCTTACTCTATTTTTCATGAAAATTCTTTCCCCCGATTCTTTCTCTGTAACAATTCTACAAAATTCATCAAGCAAAACAAATTGTGCAAAGGCCACTCATCCATTTGTACCCATCCCACCCCCAGGTTCCTTTTGTCTCTCTCCTTTTTCTGTCTTGTACATGGCATGTTGGTATTTTCCCTCTTTTGTTCCTCATTCCTCATGACTAACTAGCTGCCTTGGCATCTCATACTCTTGTGCGTATTTTTAGCATCTCTTGAAAAACTCTGAAATGAATTCCAGCATCTGATCACCTGATAGTTCGTTTTCCAATAGCTAGCATTCAAATTTCACCCCTTGTTCTCTTTTATTTTCCCTTCCATCTCCCTGATTCTGAACGTTTCTGTGTTCATGTGCCCATCAGGTGATCTTAATGATATGCCTGCTTGCACATGTTATCAAAATATACTTTTTTGCTATCTGAGGCAAAGTCCATGAATTCTATCTAGATTCTAGAGCAGAACCTTTCTCTGAAAGGCTCTTGACTTGCTATTTTAAAACATATTTCAAAAAACTTTGAGTGTGTTGCCATAGCGATAGCAGCACATTCACTGTGGTCCCTGTCTTGGGCTTTGTGTATGTGAGAGTCACCATTCTCCTTTTCCCATCCTCTAGTGTCATTTGATTAATTCAGACAAAATAATATGTCTGTGTATTCAGGGCAGTGCAATATTCTTCGTAAATCTTAGGAAGCGAAACAACTATAGTACATCGTACATGTGTGTGAAAGAGAGATTGCTTTTTGAGCAAGAACAGGCTGCAGGGTGTGTTATTTTTTAGATTAGCACAGTACATCTTATCCTGATGCAGTAAATGCCTTACATAGAAATCCAGGCTTGCTGGTTTCCATTTGTAGAACATTTTCTCAATTTTCAGAGGAGTTTGGTTGATAATACAATATTACGGTATATTCTATAGTCTTCCTTCCTGGTAGTTACATATGCTAGAGGAGAACAGAGTATTAGGATAGGTTTTACTCCTAAATTTTACCCCTGCTAACTGGGCAAGAGGCACTTTTTCAATTGGTGCTCCTCTTATACTTAGCAGGGGGATAGTAACTGCCCCCCTTTCACCCCAGCACAGTGTCTTTTCTGGTGGCTGTTGCTGGTGGTGTTCTGCATATTTTTAGATAGGGAGCCCTTTTGGGACAGGGAGCCATTTAATTATTGTCTGTAAACCACTTTGTGAACTTTTTGTTGAAAAGCGGTATATAAATACTGTTTAATAATAATAATAATAATAATAATAATAATAATAATAATAATAATAGCATAAGACAGGTGGCAGCTGAGCTCACGCATGATCCATAAGGGAAACGCACTTTAGCTGGGAAAGCCAGGGGTAATTATAGCCCTTCTAAGAATTGAAAAGGTGCTTCCTGATAAGTCAGTCTAGGTAAAAGGTAGGAAGGCAAAGGGGAGATTTTTTTTTGCACATAGCCAAGAGTAGCAAAGCACAGCTGCTCTGACATCAGGGAGTAGCCTTTAACTTCGGTTTTACCTCTTACAAAAGGGTCATTCAAGGCACAGGGGAACAGTCAATAGTGGATGGCTGAAGAGGTTAGCATATTATCATAAGGCACTAGGTGGGGAAGGTATTTCAAGGAGGTTTTCAAAAGCTTTCAGGCTCTCTTGATTGAATTAGCTAAGGTAGCAATCTCCCTGATTGCATCCGGCCAGGAAGGCTCTTTGTCTGCTGGACTTTCCCATTCACTGGCATGGTACAATGCTTTAGTTTAAGGCACATAGAGGCTTGCAGTATGTGGCCAGTGCTCTATTGAGACAAACTCTGTCCATTTGTCCAAATGTCCTCAGGGCTGGAGGACATCATTCTGGAGAAGTGGGACACTATCCCCTAGTGGGGACCCCTTCTTTAGATGGTGGGCCCGTATCCAGTCGCATGACGGATACTCCTCTGGGAAGAGGGGGGGAAGGGGCCTTCTTGTAGTGGGTGATTCTATAGTCAGGAACATAGCGAGGGGGTCTGTGATGGATGTGAGGACCGCATGGTGACTTGCCTGCCTGGTGCGAAGGTTGCGGACATCACGTCTCATCTAGATAGGCTGGTAGAGAGCGCTGGGGAGGAGGTAGCGGTTGTGGTGCATGTCGGCACCAACGACGTGGGGAAATGTAGCCGAGCAGTCCTAGAGGCCAAATTTAGGTTGCTAGGTAGGAAGCTCAAATCCAGGACCCCAAGGGTAGCGTTCTCAGAAGTGCTACCTGTTCCACGCGCAGGGCCAGCTAGGCAGGCGGAGCTCAGGGGTCTCAATGCGCGGATGAGACACTGGTGTCAGGAGGAGGGGTTTAGGTTTGTTAGGCACTGGGGAACGTTTTGGGACAAGCCGGGCCTGTACAAGAGGGACGGGCTTCACTTGAACCAAAACGGAACCAAACTGCTGGCGTGTAACATTAAGAAGGTGGCAGAGCAGCTTTTAAACTGACCCCTGGAGGAAAGCTGAGGGGCATGCGGTTCGGGACTCCTCATCCCTAGGGAATGAGGGTGGAGAGGTTCAGGAACGGCAAGGTTACGACAGAGTAGAAATTGGGAGTGGACATGGGATAGGACGACACAGCCGGTCCATCAGGAAGAGAGGCTGCAGGGGGGAAAAAGCAAACAAACAACCCTTCTCAGGGAACCTGACATACAAGTGCTTTTATGCGAATGCCCGAAGTCTCCGAGCAAAGATGGGAGAACTGGAATGTTTGGTGGCGAGGGAAAACATTGACATAATGGGCATAACGGAAACCTGGTGGAATGTGGAGAACCAGTGGGATACCGCAGTCCCAGGCTACAAACTCTATAGGAAGGACAGAGAGGGACGTGTTGGAGGTGGGGTGGCCATCTATGTCAAAGAAGGGGTAGAATCTAGCAGAGTAGAGATTGGGGGTCCAACTCTACCATAGAATCACTGTGGGTTAAATTACCAGGCTCAAGCAGTGATGTAATAGTGGGGGTATGTTATCGTACCCCAGATCAAAAACCTGAAGGGGACCTCGAGATGAAGAAACAAATCAGAGAGATGTCAGTGAGAGACAGGGTTGTGATCATGGGGGACTTCAATTATCCTCATATCGACTGGGTCAATTCAAGCTCTGGTCATGAAAGAGAGACTGGATTTTTGGATATGCTAAATGACTGAGCAGCTAGTCACAGAGCCAAACAGGCGACTCTGGATTTGATATTGTGTGGTACTCAGGACCTGGTCAGGGAGGTAAATGTTACAGATGCCTTTAAAATATGCCTTTACAGATGCCTGGATGCCTTTAAAAGGGGATTGGACAGATTTATGGAGGAAAAGTCCATCACAGCTTACAAGCCATGATGGGGATAAGCAACCTCCTGGTTGTAGGAGTAGGTCTTCTTTGTGCCAGGTGCAAGGGAGTGGCGACAGGATACAGGTATCTTGTTGTCTTGTGTGCTCCCTGAGGCATCTGGTGGGGCCACTGTGTGATACAGGAAGCTGGACTAGATGGGCCTTTGGCTTGATCCAGCAGGGCTCTTCTGATGTTCTTATGTTCATTTTTATTTACACCCCTTCATGATGGAGCTAGCCTGGCCTCAAAGGGGGACGGACGCCAGGGTAACAGTCTTTCAAAGGAGTTATACTAGGCTAATCAACTGATTGAATAATGTGATTGTCTTGTCTACATACCAATTAATGATATTTAAGTAATGTTGCTTATCACAAAAAGTTCAACATATAGGATAGTCCCATCCAGGAGACTCACTGCAGATTGCCAAAGAGACCCTGCCTCCGTCCACCTGCCTCTGCCATTCCTCCTCCCACTCCCTGGATTCAGAACAAAAGGGGGAGTGGAAGAGGAAGGATGAAATGTACTCCAGTCCTCCACTCTCCTCTCCTTCATTCTTTCTCTTCCACTTGACTCCTCTTGAATCCAGGAAGTGGGAGGAGGAGTAACAGAGGTGGCAGCTGGCAAGGCATGGTGGCATTTGATGCACCAACATAGGTGCCAGGAATTTTTGGGCTGGCTCTGACAATATAAGTGCCTTTTGGGGTTACTGAAGGCTGTGCAAAAACTTCAGTTTAATAAAAGCTACCACCATGTTGTGTTCAGGCACAGTGGATTCATTGTGCACTGTCCCCTTAAGGATCTAGTGTCCAGAATCACCCTCTGCTTCTTCTCTTAGCAAAGGAGAAACCCTGCTGCACATCTGCCATAGAGCTGTACAGAACTGTGTTAAATAAGAGTGCAATCCTGAGCGCTCAGCCGGCGACGGAACGAGTGTTCCATCACTGGCAGTAGTCACAAACGTGCCATAAAGCACGTTTGCGACTACTCAAGAGCAAGGAAGGCTGGCGTATAGGCCAGCCTCCCTTGCTCCAGCGACGGAGTACCCCTGCAGCCACCAGACCAGGTAAGTCTGGATCCGACGGGCGCGGGGACATTCCGCCGGGCGAGGGAGGGGGGCCATTGGCCCAGACAACCTGGGAGGGGATGGGGGATGGCCTCGGCCATATCCCAGCCCCTGCCAGGCAGCTGGGCCGTTACACGGCCTCCTCCGACTTCCGCCAGCAAACAGGGCCAAAATGTTGCAGTGCAGCTCCCTCTCTGACACCCATTTGAAAGGAGGGTGAGGCTCATTCTGAATTTTGAGCCCCCTGAAACCTCACCCCATCTGCCCTAAAAAATGTTTGCAGGCAAATATTTGGCACTGCCCTAGCTTTAAGGCTGTTCCTGTGAGTAACAGTGAGGGTGACAAGTGGGAATGTTAGCTGATTAGTGTGCGAGAATGCCTAGATATGGCATGCCAGTTTCCCAGACAATCTTGGGCTGCAGTTCAGGTGGGATTGGTTTGGCTAAGCAGAAGCATAGGCACTTGTGGGAATGGGGTCATTTCTCCCGTAAATGGGGCAGTTGCTCTGGGTACTGATTGTCTGGGTACTTCAGTATAGAATTATAACCTGGCCCTTTTGCCAAATTGGGATTCAGCAAAGGTAAAAACAGGGTGAAGGTAGGCAGACATTCTAAAGTATTTTGAACCTTCATTCTTTGCAAGTACTGCAGTAATAATAATACGTAGCATTTGTATAACACTTTCCGAGTGTGCTAAGTGCTTTACATGTATTATCTTGATGTTGTCTTTACAACAGCCCTATAAGGTAGGCATTATTATCCCCACATTGAGGCTCAGAGGGAATGACTTCCCCAAAGCTACCTAATGAAAATTCATGGTTAAAGGCAAGATTCAAACTGAAGACATCCTGATTCACAAGCTCAGGCTCTTAGACACTGCTCTCAGCCTGCAGTCTCCCCATCACTATTACAACTTATATGAACTATAGATTTAAATCCTCTGACTTGTCTGAGATATAACATGATTGAAGTATTACCTTCACAGGGGCCTTCATAACCTTCACAAAACTTCATTATCCTTCGTGGGGAGCTTAAAGGTTTTTAGGCCATGGATCATGTGG
This sequence comes from Plestiodon gilberti rubricaudatus, assembly GCA_026170595.1. NCBI lineage: Eukaryota > Metazoa > Chordata > Lepidosauria > Squamata > Scincidae > Plestiodon > Plestiodon gilberti. The sequence continues at coordinate 118,970,758 of JANXHW010000005.1, forward strand.
CTAAGGAAATATTCTAATTAGTCTCTTTCATGCCCTTCCTTCTGTCTCTGCCCTTGAGTACTGCAAATCTGGTTTTACGTAGTTCTGTGCAGCAGTTTGCAGGACCAATTCATGTGACCATGCTGAAGTGGTAATTCCTGGGTGATAAGCTGGTTGAGTTCCAGTTTGCTTCCCTTTGACAAGTATGGTGTTTACTGGACCAAAAAAAAGGCTCTGCCCGTAGGAATTTATCTCAAAAAAGCTGCTTCACGCTTACCAATCTATCGCATATGATCATTTGCAGAGTAGCTCGCACCCTCCCAGTTCAGAGCTGCTTTGCACCGTGCAAGGAAGCGGATGCTTGAGTGCCTTGTCATCCTTTGTCTGCACTTTGAAATATCATGTCAATGGGAAGGTGAACAGGGAGATACACATACTGTATTCCCCTATTGGAAGAGCAGAAACAGGGTTCCTTGTCACTAGAGTTTGCCAACCAGCTAGATTAAAAAAAAAAAAGGTCTGGCTGGGTGTTTGTTTTCAGAACAGTTGCCAGGAAAAGCAGGGGACATGTCCATTCTTTCTCCCTCGGCTGTTTTGTTTTTTTGAATTAGATCACTTTAGATTAATAGCTTTTCCTCTGGGCTCTGCTCCCAGATCAAGTAAAAACCATTGGCCCTTCCTCAACCCCACCCAAAAATGTTGGTTTCCACCCCCTGGCTTCACCACCGTGTGCTGTGCAAGGTTAGGACTTAATAGCTAAGCAACTGAGCATGGACTGTGTGGCTTTTGGCTTTTCATCAGAAGCAGAATGAAAGGGTTCTTCTATACTATAGGCAAATTGATGGGACATGAGAGAAACCCACGTCAGTAAACCTCTAACCCTGTTTGAACTGCACCCACCATGATTGCCCTGTCTGGAGTGCAGATGAAAGGGGACCAGCATACACTGTGAGAAGGAACAGTGTATGTAGACAACAGGAATTGGATGTTCATCTAATCTCTGGGGGAAAGAGGGGTGGCCCCTGTGGTTTCGCTAATGCTCAGGAATGCACTGGACCATACTTCCCTATAGAAACAGTATCTGAAAATACTGTCAATGCTTAACAGCACACATGAAGACAAAAGGACATCTGGTAAAGTAGTGAGTGGTGTTATGTTGTCATAGTTAAATATATGAAGCCTTTCTTTTGTCACTGAAACTCAGGCTCTTTCTTGCTGTGGCGTTAGGGCTTTCTTCTCTCTGTGTGTCTTCAGAATTGCAGAAAAAAAAGTTGTCATACCATAGTTGAAGGGAGAAAAGTGGGCAGCCCTTTTTTTTAATTTTAAAACTTGGCCTGATGTGCCTTCCACAGGTAAGTAGGTTATTTCTAACATTAGCCTTTAAGATCATTAAACATCAAAGCACAACTTCCACTTTTTTCTATGACCTCTTCATGTTGAGAGGCCATTCAAGTCAGAGAGAAGGTTGCTGTAATATGTTGTCTGTAAATAAAGTCCCAACCTGTAGCTCAAAGACTATGTTTTACCTACAAATACACTTTACAAATCCTTCTCATTTTGAGGAACATTCCATTATTTTAAAAGTTTGTCTCTAATGTTACAACATCCCACGTCCATGAAATATGACAGTCTCTTACAGCGCAATCCTATCCAATGTACACCACCGGTGTAATCAGCGGGGGAGGGCAGGGCAGGAGGCTTTGGAGGGGAGATTTGAATCCCCTTTCTGTTCTGGGGCCTCCCGTTCTCACTGCACCGCTGGTTACACCAGTGGTGGTTACACCAGTGGTGTAAGTTGGATAGGATTGCGCTGTTATTCAAGGACGGTTCATAAAGCAAAACAAAGGATCCTGGAGAGCCCCCCCCCCTCATTTTGTACACAGATATGGTATGGTATTAGGCCTGGACTTTTGCAGCTGTTTTAGACTAATGTCAGGGTGCTGATTCCAAATCTGATATCAGATTTGCTCTATCACATCTCATTTTTATGCTATTGGCATACCCCATTTTCATGATGCCAAACCTGATGCCAGATTTGGAAACAGCGCCCGAAAATTACCTTAAAACCATTGGAATACCTTATGCCAGAAAAAGTGTGGTACCAGGTACCCCCTTATCACGGTCCAATTTTCTGAAGTACCCCTTGCTAATTAACTGCTAATTAATTGGATTAATCAATTAATTAATTAGGTAATTAATCGTTAAGTAAAAAAGTACTAACACAATTTTAAATGTGAAAAAATGTCTTATTTAACTCTCTGTGTGTGTGTGTGAGAGAGAGAGACATATGCAAGGATCTCATTTTCTCCAAGTCACACTTCTCAAAATTAGCTCCTCCATCCCCCACCCCACCAAAGTACATTTTCCAAAGTACAAAAATAAGCCCAAAACCAAAATCAGAGAGACAGAAGGGCTCTGAAATTTAAATTACAATTTAAAATCCATGTTAATTAACACTTAATAAGCTGCTGATGGGGCAGATAAGGGGCAGGGCTTGGCGTACCCCCAGCAAGAGGTCCGCATACCCCTAGGGGTAACCGTACCACAGGTTGAGAACCCCTGTTGTAGCCTTGTTAGATCACACCCTGCAGAAGGAAAATATTAAATACATGTGGATATCTACATAAAATGATATTATAAACACACTATCCTAAAATTACAGCACCATATTTTAACACTAAAGCAGTCACTGACTCGCAACAACTTGCAATCATAAGTGACAGAGTTAATTTTGGGTAAAATCACTGAAAATGGGGTATGCCGATAGCATAAAAACGAGATGTGATAGAGCAAATCTGAGATCAGATTTGGAATCAGCACCCTGAAATTAGTCTAAAACAGCTGCAAAAGTCCAGGCCAGAAAAAAATATTTGTAGACCAGTGTAAATTTGCTGTTTTTCATTGATTTTATCAAATGCAATATTTGATATCTCAAAAACCTGATGTGATAGACAAAAACTGATGCCAGATTTGGAATCAGTACCCCAAAATTACCTTAAAACCATTGGAATACCTTATGCCAGAAAACGTGTGTTGGCCAGTGTAATCCATATTGGTCAGTTTGATTTTTCTCATGGGGAACTAATGGCGGGGAGATAGTTGGCAATATCTGTGTTATTGGAAGGAGATAGCTGTCAGAGTTTGGAGACGATGACCTCCCCAACCCCAGGAGACTGACGGCATATTTGTGAAGAAATGGCAGTGGGAGAAACAGAGTCAGAAGCCGAGAAAGAGGTAATGTTGGGTGAAGACACCTTAGGATGCAGAGCCTTCGTCTGGGATCTGATGTGACGTAGTGGATCTGTTGCCTTGTCAAAATGCTCACACTGCATACTGCCACCTGATGTTTCTACTTCTATATTTGTAAATAACCAGAATATTACAAAAACACCATATAAGGTTTTAGTGCTCTCTCATCCAAAGGAAACCAAAACCCATATTGCACTACCCCTAGAATTTCTCACTGCTCAGGGCAGTGGGGATTAGAGGACAATATTATCTACTAACATGCCAATCATCATGACAAGGGGGAGTTTGTAGAGGTGTATATTTTGCAAGGACCCTGGGACAGGGATCATTGGCCATGTGGAATCCCCATCAGTGGGGCATCGTTGGCATTCAGAGTCAGTGTGGTAGAAGGCAGGTTGCTCTCTCGTAATCTGTAGTAAGTACCAGCAGTATACATTTCCCTGTAGGAGCAAATGGTATCCATCCATGTAGAGGGTGAAGAAGTAAAGGGACACTACTGAATTGGAGACTAAACCACATCCCAGTAATACCCAATGACAACAGTCTTTGAAAACCAGGCCTGCTGTGTTTTGCACAGCCTGATCTCCATTTGTATACCTGTGGCCTGGATTTTGTTTCCTGGTTATAAAACATCTTCTCTACTTCTTTTTCTCAATGTTTTGTTGCTTCCTCCCATTCGTTACTTACTCTCCCAACCCCCCTCCACAATTAGTTCAAGAGTTCCAGTGACTTACGGTATCTATCTCACTTCAACAGCTATATCTTTTTCATTAGCAGATCACTTTGGTTTAGGAATTAGCCTTCAGCAGCTAAGACGACACAGGGTTCCCTGCGAGCGCGGCTGCTTTGAATGGAATAGCTTCTATGCTGTGTGCATGCATGTGCACGCACGTGTGCAATGTTTTGCTTTCATAAAATATTAAGCACAAAATTTTGTCTTGGAAAATGACAAAATGGAGCTTGTGAATGTCCCCAACATAAAGCGGAAGGGAACATTTCAGCTAACAGGGTCTGTTCTGACAGTGTCTCTGTTTAAACAAACTAATTTAACTGAATTTTGAGTTAATTGGTTTAGAGTCAGACTAGAGAAAAAATGACAACCATGGGAGCCCTCCACTGTAGGGTATGCAAGAAGCTTTTCATAGAGCATGCTGGAGTCAGTTACCATGGTATTGCGAAAAAAGAAAAAAAGATTTTAGTCACTATAGCAACATTAGGTCGACTTGTCACACCTTAAATCTTATGCAGACAGAAAGCAGCAGCTTGTTTTTAATCTTGTGTTAATATGAATGCTGGGAGATATGCTTACTTCTAACTGCCGTGAAGAAGAAAAAAACTCCCGTCTTTTAACTACCAGTATTACTAATCATATTAACAGCACAAGAGCTAGTAGTAAGAGGTGGAGCAGAGCGAGAAAGACATTCTAAGCTGAAGAGAATGCAAATTTTTCAGGTCTGTTAGTTTATTTGCCACAGTCGTGATTAAATTGTTTTTTATGCCTGTCCTGCAAATACAAAATTATTATGTCTCACCATTTTTCAGAGGAGCTTGGAATATGGTCTCCCTGTTTTCCCTCCCAGCAGTTCTTTAAGGTAGGTAAAGCTGAAGAGGGTAACTGGCCCAAAGTTACCCAGTGAGCTTTGTGGCTGAGAAGGGGTTTTAACCTGGGTTTCCATAGTCTGACATCCTAACCACTACACCCAAATAGCAGCAACAGGCCAATTAAAATAGATCCCTGGAATAAAAAAGAAAGCAAAAATATCTTGCTCCTGAATCTAATTGCAGATGTCACGGTGGACAAGGCAACTTTTCACTCCCCTCCAAAAAGAGAAGTTCCCTGCCAAGCTTCTAAAGGAAGGGAGTTGCAAAGAATGGGGACCACCTCAGAAAAAGCTCTGCTCCTTGTTGAGCATGCATCTACAATTGCTGGTGCCTGCAGCAAGGCTCCATTGACAGGCCTTAATATGCGCAGGAAAGGCCATTAGTTATCCAGTGTAAAGCACCGTATTGTCCTGAGTATAAGACGCACCTGATTATAAGACGCACCCTTAGTTTGGTGCTATTAAAAAATTTAATTAAATCACTGGCATTAAATTGCAACAGCCTGATTATAAGACGCACCCCTAGTTTAAAAACTTAAATTAGGAGAAAAAAGTGAGTCTTATACTCAGACCAATACAGTAATTACATTATACAGGGGGGGGGGCATATCTGCTGATTCGGCATCTGAGGTTTCACTTATCAAGGAGAAGAAGCAGCAGCCTCTGCTTGCCTTGCCACTCCAAGTGGTGCATATTGGGCAGTGGAATGGGCAGTGGTGATAATGGTAATGAGGAGGTGGGCCCCTCTCTGAGTGGCATCTGATCTGAGGACATCTTGTCCATGCTCCCCCGCCCCCCCCCCCCAAAAAAAAACCTTGAAGCTAGTATTGGAAGGATTCCCTAGTGGAAACTTGTGGATAGGTGATGGCTTGGCTGGGAGCTGAAAGGAGCCAGATAGATCAACTGCACGGTGGTCTCCTGTGTATGGGACAAACCCTGGTTGCTGGACTCAGGCGGCCTCTGCAAGCTGCTGGTCGGCCTGACTCCTTCCCAGCCTGGTAATGTGTGAAATACACACATCCTGGTAAACGTAAGCATGATCTGCTCTTGCACCAATGGACTTCAAGTGGTGTTGATCAAATTGTCCTGAGAGAAATCCTTCACTTGCTCTGATCTCTGTTTATATACAGTATGTGCAGCAGCAGGGGAGCCTAAAGTTAGGTTAAGCCAGCATTAGGGAGTGTCCTGAGTAAAGATTCGGAGGCTGTTGCCTTTTAAATTGATGCTCTTAAGTGCAGACTTCGTAATGCAGTTGCTTACCTTAAATTTGCTTGAAGACAGCTGCTTTATAAAGTCAGCTACTGTACTGAATTGGAGATGACAGTCTTTAAGTGGCATCAAGAGGACTTTACACAGACATACATCTCTGTACATGTTGTATCTGGAGATGTGCGTGCAGCAGCAGAGGAAAGGGAGTGAGCAAAGATGGAGCATGCTTGGTTTTCTGCCCGAATTGAGATGGATGACAGTAATCACAGAGACAGTATGCTGGCCTTTTCGGCTGTGCCCACCTACTGATGCTGCTGTCATGTTCTGCACTCGGCTGCCATCCCCCTTGACAGAGGAGCCTCCATTTTGGCAGTGCTCAGAATAATTAGGGGTGGCATAACTTCACAGCTGGTTTAGTGTTAAAGGGGTGTGTGTGGGTGCAGGCAAAAGGGGGAGGGGGGCTGAAACAAAGCCAACAAAAGAGAGAAATTAAATGTGCTGTCATTGAAACCAACAGTTACTGTTTCCAGCTACAGTATTAGCAAAGGGTTTTAAACAGAAGAAATGTTTCTGCCTGAAAAATTGGCTAGTTACTAGCAGATGTAGGAAGATGAACCATTAAAAAGTCCCAAATAGTAACTGACAGAATAATTCATAACAAGTTAGGCAGCAGACCTGAGATTTTAAAAGCTTCCATCTAGATCTGGAAAAGAAAGCCTCCCAGCAACTAAGAAGATCCAGATAAGTCTAATAGCCCAATCCTGTCCTTGAGAAATGCCAATGTATGCCCACATATGCTGGCACAACAACAGCCCCACCAGCACAGAGGTCCACCCACCAATGGATGCACCACAGACTCCAGCGCATCACAGGAAAAATGGCCTGCTGGCATAGCTCAGGCACTGGTGCAACTCTGCTGGCAGAGAGGCCAAAACAGGAAGAGGTTGAGGCACAACCTGGGAGGGGCGAGGAGGAGTTGATGTATGCCTTATCCTAATTCCCCTTCAGACAACAGACACACCCCCAATGCCGGAAAAACGCTACACCAACGACAGAACTGGTGTAGGTAAGAGTAACCTCTAGGGAACAATGGGGAAGAGAAAAACACCAGACAATTGCACCTCCTGCACCACCCACTTTCCTAAAACAGAGCATAGGATACAGACTACATTTGGCAGCCAATCACAGCGCACAAACCGTACTATATAAGCCCCGGCCAGAGCGACTGCATCTGAGATGAGACTGCATCAGAGCTAAACCGCTCTGGCCTCTCAGGGGAACTTTGTGATGGGAACTATGGGTGGGCTGGTGTATAATGGAGTTTTATTAAATTAATCATTGGAGTAATTTTATTGTATTTTTTATATTGTAGTTTTATTGGTGTTTCTGTGTCTATTGTGCTGTCTTGCCATGAAGAGTCTTGTGTGTTTGTTTTACATGGCTCCCCTCTTCTGAGGAAGCTGTCTTTCTACCCTTGACCTGCTCAAAAAGGTATTCCTTGGACGTGTATGTTTGTATAAGTGGCAGAAGGGGACTTGAACTCTGGAATTCCTAGCAGTTCTTTGCTTTTGTTCCTTTGCTGCTGATGCCACATTAGCTCCTGTAGGAGGTGCTGTGACATCCTTGTGTCATGTATGTGTGTGCGTGCGTAGTATCTTTGAGGTATCTCCCCCATGGTTGGTGGTGGTAACTATTGCTGTGTTGCTCATTCCTAGTGGCTGGTGACGGGGCGCCCCTCCAACAACAGCCGCTCATTGGCCCTGCCTCTGCCGCCAGTTTGGTTCACCCTGGCAGTGCTTTTCTGGCTGCCAGCATTGGGGCTGGGTGGATGCGGTGATGGATTCCTTCCTTGGATGTTGCACCAATGATACACTGATGTTGTACCAACATTGGACGCTGCTCCATGGATGATAGGCTGTGTCGGGATTTCTATCGACACTGTCAGAATTACTGGGAAGGGCTACGCTGGTGTGGCATTGCTTCAATAGGATATGGCAGTGATAGTTCAGAAACACTACTTAAGGTATATGCAGTGTTCATGGGTGTCCAGATGATCCATAGCTAACTCAATTTAATTGAAAATCATAATGTCAGGATCAACAACTGTGGAGACATGTGAATGCAGGCCTCCTGGGAGCTGGGCTTGAGCCCTCTAGCAAACCACTGCCTGCAAACAATTTAGCTTGAAATCCATTTGTATTTTTTTTTCTTGTCACTTCACATATTGCAATGGGAAGTCCTGCTATTTTTGAAACAAGAACACATATACTGTTGTTACAACTGCACAAGGGTGTCTCTTTAAGAAGATACAGAGTCGCTCTGGGAAGCAAAAAAGCACAGCTTTCTACATTGTACAGATAAAGAACTTCCTGCATTCTGACTGATAAATCATTGTGCATTTTTAATGTGCTCTGACATGCAGTCGCATGCGTCTGCAAAACAGTAGTGAGAGTCGATACTTTGCTCATAATCAAGTTCCTCTTCATTAGATGCTTCATGTTTTAGGGAAATTTTCAGTAGCAATATGTATTTCTGTCAGTTTTATTCCATGTTTTAACATAAGTGGCACAAGCTTTTAACCTTGAAGGTTTAATTATTTGATCATGTTAAAAGGTAATCTTGGGAGTGGGATGAGGGAGAGTGAAAAATAATCAACTACCATTGCAGTGACAAATTGTCTTTGTTCATCACACAGAATATAGTTAATTGAATGTTGCACGATAGTTAGACATGAAAAGCTGTTTTTCTTACATCCCTCCAGATGCTGTTGGGAAAATGCTTCTTCTCTGGAGTAGCTCAACCTTTCCCTGACATGTTTTTCTACATGTGAACGTGGTGCGGAGTCAGTAGCGTCACTAGGACACGCGTCACCCTGGGGCAGGGGGCGCGCGTCACCCTAGTGACGCTACGATATCGGTGCGGGGGGGGCGACCCAGCTCCCCCCCCCGCGTCGACCCTCCGGACGCTCCGAGGTCGGCCCGGGAGCCGGCCTCGGAGCGTCCGACCCCGTCGGCGCTCCAGGGCCTTCTGAAAGAAGGCCCAGGCAGTGCGTCCATCGGGGTATTTCCCGGATTTTTGCGCATGCGCAGACCCGTTTTGAGGGCTTTTTGCATTTTGCTTGGGCTGATGATGGCAAATAAGTATCAGATCCCACAGGCATTAGGGAAAAGGCCAAACTTTGGTTCTGCAGGGTAATCCTACCTCCCCATTCTAGCTGGCTGCCTTCAGAGAAACTTCACTTTCTGTTTTGGGAAAAAAATTCCACCGGCTGCACCTTGCTTGGACAGCAGACTTAAACTTTAAAACAAGCCACATCCTGGGACCTTCTGGCTTCAGAGGAGTAAACATAGTCATTATTATTGAACACAAAAAAGGTGCCTCCCAGGGCCTCTGAGAGGAATTTTTTCAGGGGTACAAAGTTTATTTTGGGCCCCTTCCCAAAGCTGGAAGGGGCAAAACAGGGTGGGGGGAGGGCAGCCGTAGCCGGAAAAGTCTCCGGAGCCCAGGTCTACCAGGCTTCCCGAAGCGGCGCCCAGGTCTACTCACCTGGCCATCATCTTTCACTGTCCATGAGGCCAGCTGAGGTGCCAGGAGATTTCTGGTCCCCCTCCTTTGGCTCCTTGGACCCCTTTTGACCCTGGGCCCAGGTACAAAGTACCATTCCTCAATAACCTCATTGTAAGTTCAATCAAGAGCTGTATGATAAGGCCTCCTGAACCTCTGCCACACCCTCTGCAGGGTGCAGAGCAAGAGAAGCACCCATCCTGAGCAGGGGCGTGAATCATCAAGGGCCACCAAGACATAAAATTAAGTTTTTCATGAGTTCACCCTGCCTCTCTCTCCCTCTCTCTCTCTCTCTCTCTCTCTCTCTCTCTCTCTCTCTCTCCTCTATGCGTCTTTATGGGAATTTGGGTTATAAAAAGCTGAGACACAGACCATGTCATCTGTCTTTTCCCCATCCTTACTTCATTCTCCGATCTCAGGCTCACTCCAGGGCATGTATTTAGTAAGTAGAACGATGGGCAGAATCACCTATACTGTTTAAATTGTTGTTTTTCTCTGTTTTTGTTTGCTGAGCACGTGAATTCATGCAAGTCCAGCTGCGCATAAGACAAGGGGTGACTGTAATTATTATTATTACAATGAACCCTTAATTTAACAGACAAATGAGGTGGAGAGGTGTCTGTTAATGCCCAAAGAAAGTCCAATAAATCCAGACACCCTTCCCCCCATTAGTCCATGAAAGCCCTACAGTTGCTGAACTGTAAGGTTTAACCTCTGTAAGGTTTAACAGACCTCTGTGAACGTCGGAAAGTGTCTGTTATTTCCAAAATCCTTTGAATTGAGGTCCGTTAAATTGAGGGTTCGCAGTATTATTACCAAGGAAATAGGGAACATGGCACTTTCCAGAGTAACGTAAGCAAAACAAACTACCGGTAAATACAGGAACTCCTGTAACAGGTCCCTGCATCAAGGTGCTTGCAGTCTAAATGTTGAGATTTGGAGAGACAGCAAGGGGAGGAAAGGGAACCTAGAGGTGTGTTTGCAGGCTCCTGAGACTATAATTCAAACCTATTGGCATTTCAGAGTTGTAATGTGGAAAATTTCTGTCACGTTATGTCCTTATGCAGAAACAGATGCCTGGCAAGAATTGGGAAAGAGGGCTTTTCTGCATACATAATATGACACTTTGGATATGTCTGTGCTGGCAGAGCTCCCAACCTCTCATGTCCTTGCTTAGCACAAGCGTTCTTTGAGCAGAAATGATGTAAGGCAGGGAACCCCACACCAACATCTCTGCCATCCCGGTGCAAGTACTCTGCTCCTTGTCCCAATCCAACAGTGACTTACAGTGACATTTTGGGTCAGACTTGCCTCTGAATAAATACAATGTTGAGTTGACTTTCTGACTTCTGAGTCATGATCTCAGTTGGCATTTAGTGCAGATACATGTGAGATGTATTTATGTATTATCTAGACTAGCGGTTCCCAAACTGTGGGTCGGGACCCACTGTTGGGTCGCAACCTGATTTCTGGTGGGTTGCAAGCAGAGCCTCCAATGAAAACACGGGTGATGGAAAGATCAGATAAATAATTGCCCAAGCCCTGAGGCTATTCAAAAACCAGATAGCTGCTAGCTGCCCTGCAAAGAGCTGAGCTCCTGCAGTTTGCAAGCTTGTGTAAATATAGGGAGAGAAATGTTTGAGCATCTTTTTTCTGGTGCGTTTTTTTTCCCCAAGTCCATCAATGACAAGTAGTGGGGGCAGGTGAAGGTTGGGTCACGTAATACTTGGCCATGCCATCCCCCGTCCCCTCCCGGGCCGGCTAGGCCAATGGCCCCCCTACCTCTCGGGCTAGGCCGCCCATGTGGCCAGTGGCAGAGGACTCACCTTCTGCTGCCAGCCGCATGGAGATCTGGCGCCGGAGTGAAGGCCAGCCTCCCTTACTCCAGAGTTGTCACGAATGTGCTTTACGGCACGTTTACGATGTCTTCCGCCGACAGAACACTCATTCTGTCGCCGACCTTATTTCCAGGATTGGGCTCATAAGAAGATTGTTTCAGAAAAGGAAAGAAAGTTTTGCTATTTGGGAAAACTCCCACCCTAACTGTTATTCCTGTAGTCTTTCTTCTGACAGACACACCTGCTGCTTGAAAAAAGGTGGATAGTATCTTTATCAGAAATACTACAAATCTCTCAATTCAAATATGACATTTTGGCAGCAGCCATTAATCCAAGCTATAGACTGAACAACTTTCAACAACGATAAATGCCAGACATTATTTATGCCCGACAATTGCCTGCCCTGGACACAACTATATTATCATATCTGTTTCCTTCTGTTAATTAGCTGTCATGCATGCACAGTTACAGTCTGCCATCAATAGCATTTAAATGCCTCCTGTAAAAGCTTAGGAGCACCGTGGGCTGAGATAGTGCAGCGGTGTAGCTCACCCTTCTTGTACCTGGTACAGGGTCCTTGCTGCAAACCAGAAGTAATTCACGGTGGCGTGATGATGTCATCACGCCACCATGAATTACTTCTGATTTGGATCCAGCTCCACCTCTGACCCGAAGCCACCCAAGTTGAAAAGAAACAACTCGCGTGGCTTTGGGTTGGAGGCGAAGCCAGCTGCAAACCGGAAGAGCCAAGGAGTTGTCACCCACCCCTCCCTGCAGCCTGCAAGGAGCGCTCAGCTTGGCTGTTCTCGCAGCTCCGCCTCCGAGCCGAAGCGAAGCTGACAGCTGAGTTGCACCTTCACGATACTTGGCTGTTGGCTTAACTTTGACTCGGAGATGGAGCCACGAGGACAGCCAAGCTCCCTGCAGGGAGGGGTGATGTGGGTGACACACCCCCATGGCAAGGGTAACACCTTATTGGATGGCCCATCTTTGGGCCAGCCAATGAGGTGTCACACTCACCAAGGGGGTAACACCCCCTTGCTTGGCTGTTTTCAGCTGCTCAGAGGGAGTTGCTTTTTAAAAGTGACTCCTCTTCAAGTGACCGAAAACAAAATGGCGGCCGTGCAGCCGTGGTGTCACCCCAAAGAATTGGTGTCACCCAGTGCGCCTCGCACTTAGTGCACCCCCCCAAATGACACCAGTGAGATAGTGTGCTGTGATGTGATTTGTGAACATTGCCATAAGGTGATTGTAGTATAACCTCAACTGCCTGTTTCAGCACTTAAGGAGCCTTATGGACCACGCGGGACAGCACCCGTAGCCACCACAGCACTGCACTCTCTGTCTCCAGCTGGAAAAAAGTGTCATATCATCTCTGGCTGCCTGGTATGACCTTCAATGGGGTAGGAGGAAGGTAGAAGATAGCAACAACAAATGGGTGTATAGGCAAGAGAAGGATGCAGGAAAGATGTGTGAGAGTGTAGGTCAAGGACTCGGGAGATAGAGGGGAGGCAGTGGTAAGGTGAGTGGGTGTCTGGACACTCCATTATTGTTTGCAAGAGTCAGACTGAAACATGCTCATCCTAGCTTTTCTTTTCATCCTTCTTTTAATCTTTTTTTGCAGCACAATCCTATCCAACTTACCAGCGGTGCAGCGAGAACGGGAGGCCCCAGAATGGAAAGGGGATTCAGATCCACTCCAAAGGGGGATTCAAAGGGGATTTGAATCCCCTTTCTGTTCTGGGGCCTCCCGTTCTCACTGCACCACTGGTAAGTTGGATAGGATTGTGCTGTTGGTATCTTTTTAAATAGTGTTCAGAGTAGCAAACCTAGCTGTGATGATTCTAAGATTGTCATACAAACCTTCCAGCTAGAAAGCAGATTTTTAGACAGATACCGAGTCATTCCCAGATGCTTTTCAATAATCACTTAAAGAGCTCCTTATCCTAATAATCACTTAATGGAGCTCCTGATTGCTTTGAGATATTCCTTGCTTTGTGTCTGGGCTGTAATTTAACATGCCACAAAACTGCTGCAACCCTCCCAGCTTCTACTTCTCCAGTCTTTTGCACAGGACTTGGAAAGTGAATGAGGAATAGCTTCCTTCCTCCTCCAAGTGGATTAATATTATCTTGGAGCTGATTGTACTGCCAAAAACTGAGCAAATTGCCCATTGGTAAGGAATCTTCCCTTAAAGTGTATTCTGCTTGGGAAGCAGAAACGAAAGCAGAAGCTCTCAGGATGCTGAATTCTAGGCGCAGCCCTGGCTCTCCATACCTGCTGGCTGTGCTCTACAGCTACAGCGACATGTCTTCTTCAGTGCAGTGCTGCAGACAAAGCTTAGAGGCAGCTGCATGCCTGATGTTCCCAGGGCCACTTCTTCCCTGTACACACAGTTCCTTTGCCCCAAACTGCTTGAAGCCCTGCACAATTTCTACATTCTCCTGCCCCACTTCTTCTCCATGACTCAAGCCCAGAATTGTTTGCCATCTCCTCACTTCTCCTTCCAGTTTCTGAAGTACTGTTTTTACATTGCTCTGTGAACTCCCAGGAGCTGGTTCTGCCTTTCACTTTTGTAATGAATGCTGGAGTGGCACCCTGTGTTTCTAATTGCGGTGGGAAAAGGCTTTGCATTTAGATCTAAATGTGATACACAGCTCTAATAGCGAGAAATCTTTTGTGCATTTGCATGTGGTATATTGTTGCCACAATCAAATGAACAAGGCTGACTTTTGACAGTGTTCTCTGATCAGTGTTTTCATCCAATTAAGCATAAATATTTGGGTAGACTCTGATTTCTGTCAGCATTTATTACACAAAAATGGATTTGTTCTTTTGATTAATTGAGAACCAGTTTGCATACATGTTACCTAAATGTGATGCTTTGGAGCACACTTTGAGTGACAATATGTCTCAGGGATTTATAATAGTGTTTGCTAAAAGAGAGATGAATCCTGCCTTGGCCCGTCCAGATCAATAAGTACTGGTATGTTGATTTGGCCAGGAAGTACAAGATTTACAACCCAGTCCTGTCCAGTGCCAGATCTGTGGGGCCGTGGGGCCCACGCTGTATCCAGCACTGGCTAGGAGCAGGCTGGAGGTCTCCTCGGGCTAAGGGGACTTTTACCCGGGTAAACCCCCAACCACGGCAATGGGGCTACTTGGATCTGTGTGAGCCTTATGACTGGCGCAGAACTGAGGAGCCCCATACAATCAGAAAAGGCCTGGGGGGGGGGGCATAGGATTCGGCGTGCGCCAGTGATGCCGATCCCGCCTCCTTCTGGGCCTGATCCGCCCCCGTCTCCGCCTTCCCCTCGCACCGTTTCACCCCTCCTCCCGCCCCTGTGCTGCTTGGAGAAGAACTTACCTGCTCTGGTGTGTGGTGAACAGGATCCAGTGCTGGCAGGATGGCACAGGCCTAACCGTCAGCACCTGCTTCCTCTCTGGGTGTCACAACTTGCTTTACGGCGGCCACTGCATAAGCATTAGCCAAGCTTAGGATTGGGCCATTAGTCTTTGCAATGCTTTAGGATGTCTTAGTAGTTAGTTGTAGTGGAAAAATAGTGTTGTTACACACAAAAACAAGTTTCACAAAAACATTGTAAAGATGTGAGCCAGAGTAGTAAATCATGTACTGTACTAGGGATGCTTGGTATTGCAGCCCTCAAGAGAATCTAATAGTATGTAAAAATTTAATGGCTTCATTAGGACTATGTAGTAGCTATAACTGGTTTCATCTCTGCAGCCCTGTGTAGTTGTCTCACTGTCATCACATTGTCTTTTTCTGTCCATGGCATGGTCTGGAGATACATGATGCAGTCATATTGCTGGAGCTAGGCAGACTTGGGGCTTGTCAGTGCTGGGATGGAAGATCACCTGGGCACCCTGTATGTACCATCTTGAATTCTGTCATGGAAGAAAGGCAGGATATAAATAACATTTTTATTTATATAAATAAAGGCAGGAGGCGTTGGAAATAAGTAGAAGAATGCCAGGTGCTCTTTTGAACAGGCAACAGGAATTGAGCCTGGCCAATCGCATCTGGCTCCCCATAATTCGTGGGTAACAGACTGTGGATCTAGCACATATAATTAGTATAATGCACAAAGATTTTGGTGGATCTTTAAGTGTTTAACATCTCAGAGGCTAGCCCTACTTAGTAATTGCAGGATCACTTGCTTTTGTGCAAATCGCTCTGCAAGCAGTTGCGCTGTCAAGGGAGAGTTCCCGCGCTTTTTTTAAAAAATAAAAAGGACTAAGTAGGACGCATTCGCTAACATCGACCAATGAACTTTGGAAAATACCCCTGAGGATATGTCTGGATAAAGACATGAAATGTTGGGTCCTTGAGTTCCAGATTTTGATTTTAGCAAATTTCTTTCTATCCGGATTTCTGGGCGATTAAGTCCATACCGGGTAGGTTCGTTATTGTTACTATCGGCTGGAGCGCTACTTTTTAACATGACCGGGTTACCCGTGTTACCTCTTACTATGAACACTGTTGCCGGTTATAATAGTTTTCGTTCGAAAATAAATAACATTTTTTTTCTGGGAATGCCTAAACCCTGAGGCCATTCTGCTGGCTCAAAAAGGACCAGTAGCCCATAACGCTGCCAGCAAGAATATGTAGGGGATGGCAGAAGGCAGCAGAACACTGGGACATCTACACCAGGAATGGTGATGTCATCAGCAGAAGCTCTCAGGTGCTGCATTTGAAAAAAAAATCAAAGCTGAGAGGTGCATCAGGCTCCACAAGAAGCAAATTAAGAAATTTGCCTAGGGGCATCTGTTATTGTCTACAGCAGGGTTCTCAAAGTGGTGGGTTGTGACCCACCACTTTTACTGGAAGTGTGTGAAAGGCCTTAAGGGGGGTGGCCAGCTCCAACATCGGTGATGGCACTCTAGGATTGCTCCCACCCCGATCCCAAAACGCTTTTAAAAACATACCTGGTTGTCCTGCCAGCTTCCCAAAGGGTTCGGGGGAGGGGTTGCTGCCTTTGCAGGCCTCCCCATGGCTCTAAAGAGTGGTGATCGCGTCAAAAAGCTCACTTCCAGTTTTTGGGCCGACAGACAGGAGACAGAAAGCAGACAGCTGAATGCTAGACTTGTAGCTGCTAGAGGAACGCTAGAGGAGGCAACAGTGAGAATGCTAGCAGAAAATGGGTAGCAGAGGAAGCAGACAGACAATGAGAACACTAGATTCCACTTCCTGTTAGCGTTCTCACTGTTGCCTCCTCTAGCGTTCTTCTAGCAGCTACAAGTCTAGCATTCAGCTGTCTGCTTCCTGTCTGCTCAACTGCCTGCTTTTACAAAAAGCTTCTGTTTGCAAAGTGTTTGCAAACGAAGAGAGATGAGTCAGGAGCGCGATAGGTAGGGATTTGAGTAGTGTTCACTGTTATCTGTGGTTTCAGGTAACCTTGGCAATAGCAGGAATGTATCCCCCATGGATACAGGGGGGACGGACACCTGTATGTTTTATATCTTTTTTTCCAGGTTTTATAATTTCTTTCAAAGCACTGCAACCCACTCCTTAGTCTTAAAACATATGTACGTGTAAATGAATCCAAATTTACAAATGAGCTATGGGAGTGGTAGAAATGTTATTCTTTTTCCTTGTCTGTTGTGAGTTCAGGACAAAGAAATTTATCATCACCTATGAGAATATCTTTACATTTTGAGGGAATAAGACCTCAAGGTTGGCGTTCCATGGTTGACGTTGGGGGTCGGTCAGGTCAGGCAGTGAATGAGCACCCATGCCCATCAGAGGCACTCAGCCAAATTGACCTGTGGACCCTCAGTACCAGTGGCAGTAGCACCGCCAAATGAGGCCAGGGACCCCAGCAACCTGGCATCAGCACTACCAGCTTCATTTACAGGCTGTTGGGCCTCGCCCATGACATCAGTGATATCGCATCATGAGTGATATCTTCACTGAAAACTGGGATGTGCCAGGTGCAAGGGAGTGACAACAGGAAACAGGTTATCTTGTTAGCTGTGTGCTCTCAGAGGCATCTGGTGGGGCCACTGTGAGATACAGGAAGCTGGACTAGATGGGCCTTTGGCTTGATCCAGCAAGGCTCTTCTTATGGGATGAGGCTTGCTTCGGAATTTTGGCTCCATAACCTTGAAAAGGAGCTCCCGTCTCCAGTCCCAGCTCCTGCTAACCTAGCGGTTCGAAAGCAAGAAATTGCGTAGATAAATAGGTACCGCTGCAGCGGGAAGGTAACAGCATTCCATTAATCATGCCGGCCACATGACCACGGAAGTGTCTTCAGACAGCACTGGCCCTTCGGCCTTAGAAACGGAGGTGAGCACCGTACCCTAGAGTCAGACACGACTGGCTTTCGTGCAGGGGATACCTTTACTTTTTTAACCTTGAAAAACATTTTTGTTCTTGGACACGAAAAGTAGGGATGCACCCTCTGCTCATGCAGTTCAGTGCAGCCAAGAAGAGGCTTAGCTATCTGTTTGAATTGCTCATCCATGCATTCAGACCACCTAAAGAGTAATCCACATACTGAAGTTCTAAGGCCCAGATGACAATCTCATTCAACATCTTGTTGAGTTTTAGCAGATTCAAGGGAGGATTTTTTTGATTGAGATTCAGTTCATTTTATTAAAGACATCCTGTCCCTGCTGTGATATTGGATTGTCACAAGCCAATCAAAGAAAATGTGAGGAAAGCTAATTAATCTAGATGGTGGATATTGTGTTGGAAGTATCTTGTTATCTCATAGCTCACTGGTCTATCCTTCATCATTGATAAGTTAAGAAAAAAATAGCAGATGTCATGTTGTTTGTTATTGGTAACACCTCAGGAAGCAGAGATCAGATAACAGATTTTCCATGGGCTGCTTGGCTTCAGTGAACAGTCTCATTGTAGACTGTTTGCTGGTGATGTGGCCATATGACACATACCAGAGGAAACAGGGAGGGAGGGTTATTTAAGTAACACCACCACAAGAACTCCTTGCTTGACAGAATTCGAAAAAGCTGTAATGCCATGAACACTTGAGACAAGTGGCCCAGTGCTGAAGGAGATGAAGAAGAAAAATGAAAATGAAAGAGACTAGGAAGAAGAAAATGATATTTTTTTTTTAAAAAAAGGATTTGAGTCTGATGTGTCAGAAAACAAAAGGAAAGCAAAATGGGGACAGACCTGAATAGTCAGCTTTTTGAACACACATTCTGGGGAAAATGGAAAAATGTGGGGAACCAGGTTAATTAGGCAATGGCGTCACTAGGGCACGCGCTGCCCCAGGGCAGGGCGCGCGCGTCACCCAAGTGACGCCTCCCCCGATATACCCCCTTTTATAAATCTTCGTCGCGGCACAATTTTGGGGGGGGCGCCCGATGGGCCGCCGCCCCGGGCGCCCCCTTAATTGTTGCAGCCGGCTCGGCAACGTCTTCCTGGGCAGCCCTTTAGATACTTTAGATACTTTCTTCTTGACTCACCAAGGGAGGTCAAAGAGGCATTTAAGTGGCTTAAAGCTGTATTAGGGTCCAAATACTCAGACTCCTTTATATGACTAAGACCAGGAATCTCATAATTCTCAGGAGGAATTTCCTTTTCAAGTATATTGTTTTCCATCTGACAAGGCTTCTATTCATGTGTGGTTTGATTTCACTATTTAGTTAAACCATCCAATCAGTTACATTCCTCAAGTCTTTACTAACCCAGTGCCCCCCTTTTTTTAAAAGGGCTGCAACAGTTTTTTGACCACTTATTCTCCTCCATATTTCAAATCATGTAATTATCAAACAGTTAATGAATTAAACTTAATAAAGACTAATAAAGCAGCTTCACAACAAAAATGTCCTAGAAACCTTCACTAAAAACACACTGTCCAAACCCACTTAAATGTCTCTTTGACCTCCCTTGGTGAGTCTCCGGTGTGCAAGAAGAAAGTATCTAAAGTGCAAAGAAAAGATGGGGAAGATTAAAAGGACCTACAAAGAATTATTTTTTTTTACTTCTGAAGATGATTTAGATGAGGAAAAATGTCACTGTGCTGATTCAGAAATTATTCAGCAACTAAAGGAAAATTTTAAAACTACGAACAGAAGTAAAAAGCTCATGATTTTGATAGTTTTACCAAAAAGCTGATCCTGTAAAAGAATAGAAAGTGAATTCATGCTCTATAAATCTATCTCTATAAGTCCTGTTATAAATTTTTGGATTCATTTCAGTTTACCACCTAATTTTATCAATGTAAACTGTAGAAAAATGGACTTGAGGGGTTTAATTCCTGGTCACTGCCAACAAGAAAATTTAATTTTTGTATGATACCATTGAGATACCATCTTGACATTTTGACTGATTGACTACAAGACATATACCTTTAAGTGTGATTTTTTTGAAAATTTTAAAAAAGCTCAATTTTTCAAAATTTCAAAATTAATATTATTTGAATATTTTTGAATTTCTTGAAAATTTACAATTTTGTCATGTTGTATATCAAATGAAAGCCCTATTCATAAGCCTTAAAACGACACCTGTCCCATGTCTGTAGCCTTCATCGTTATCCTGTAACCGGCGTTTGAATGTATGGTGACAAGTGGATTTTGGCCTTTTTTGGCAATTTTGAACATTCAGTATCTCAAAAACGGATGGACAAAAAAATCTGAAAAAAATATTTTTTAAACATCTCATGGTAAGCTACAAATGTACCGAAAATGAGCAAAATCCGTGACATCAAGTTCCAAAATGTATTTTTTATTGGTTGATTTGACACGGAATGACCCAATACAATGATCCTTGTACTGTACAAGGACTGTGCCACAGCAGTTTCAGTTGGACATCATTTCTGTGAAGCAGTCTCACCTGAAATAATGAAGACTTGCACATCAGAGAGGAAGCTAGCCTATAGAGTTAGCTGCTCAGCCTGCTACTTTCAATTTTGCATGCATGCAACAGTCCCATAGCTGGCCTGGTTGTAGATGTCAGTTCCATGAAGTAGCCATTTCTGTCACTGTTCGGGATTATCTACATGCAGAAACCTATTCCTGTGCTAGGGAGCAGACAGCTCTTGCTGGATTTGGATTTGGAACTGGGTTGTCAGTCATAATTCTTGATTGCAGGGCCTAAAGAAATGGAAATTCTAATATTCAATGTTAATAAATTTAAAAAATTATGAATTTCTGCTATATTTTGGACAGAGATCAGCCTTCAGCAAATCGGTGCTTCTGCCCTATAATTAACAATGCTAAATATAATGAATTCTTAGTCTTTTGTATGGCATTTTCAATATCTGAACATCCCAAAGGCCGTTAGAATGGATGCGTTATCTAAACACTAGAGATTTTTGAGAAGCAGAGGCTCTATTGTGGCAAAATGCAGCACCTGTTCAACAGTGCAGAACGATACCACTCAAATAAGAAAGTGTAAAACTGAGCCTGGGCAAAAGAATTATTTAGGCTGGTAGAACTGGCAAAAGCTTCTCAAAGACCACTCTAATATTGTCATGCCTGAAAAAGTATTTTATTCTCGCTTTGAAAATTCACCACCCCATTCATGCCCATCATTGCAGTTAAGACAGGAAAAAAACTGTCTAAATTCTGATGTGGTATTTAATACAAATGACAGCTTTTTATCACTTTTGGTAGACATTATAAGACAAGATAATTTATAGATGCTTTGTCGTCATACAATTGGAACAAGCACATTAAATACCTGATGAAGAGCTGATTATGTTTTTTTAAACTGCCCCCCACCCCCTTTCCCTATTCTTTGCTTAAACTTGCTGTTTCGTAAGACAGTTTCGTAAGACAGTTTTGCTATATGTCTAACCAGCCTATTGGTTTGCCAATTTAGAATTTATTTTAAATTCATTTTTATTTTAAAATATTTATTCAACACTTTTCAGTCCCATTAGAGGAACTACCAGGTGGCTTTTAAAAAAATCCAATAATTTAAAAAAAAACATATAAATAAATAATAGTAAAAACCAGCAACAAGAGAAAAAAAATTCAAGCAGGGTAGAGACACAGCAATTAGCATGGGTGGAAAATACAGCAAGTCCTCACTTAACATTGTAGATAGGTTCCTGGAAACTGTGACATTAATTGAAACAACGTATAACAAACCAATTTTTACCTGTGGGCTCAGTGACAGTCTGGGGGACCCTGGCGGGCTCTCAGCGCGCTGTAAAACCACTTTTGGGTTCCTTGGCTAAGGCTTTGTTCTTGCCTCAGAATGCCTTGCAGGAGCTACCTGCAAGGCATTCTGGGGCACAAATAGGGCCAGGAAGTGGGTCATGCGCCTGGTGCAACCCGGAAGTACTTGCATCCACGGAGACGACGTTAAAGCGAAATGACAGTTAGTGAAACGACGGTAAGTGAGGACTTACTGTACAAAGACAGCAATAATATGATTTACCTAACAATAAGCCACATGAAAGAGAAAGGTCTTCATTAACTTTGTAAAGGTCGGCAGGCCAACTTAGCCTCTCAGGGGAGGATGCTCCACAATCTGAATGCTGCCACTGAATTTACTCTGTCCCATGCCCCCACCAACCATAACTTAGCAGGCAGTGGGATGTGGAGCAAGGCCTCTGATGACAAGCGCAACATGTGAACAGGTTCATGTGGAAGGAGGCAGCCCTTCAGGTATCCAAATCCCAAGCCATGCAGGGCTTTATAGGTAATAACCAGCACCTCGACTTGAGCTCAGAAACAAACTGGAAGGCAGTGCAGATTGAAGAGCACAAGCAGGACCAATTCCAGCCAGCGGGCCCCAGAGAGCAATTGGTACCAGGTGAATCTTCTGAACTGTCTTCAAGAGCAGCCTGAAAGTACAGCACAATGATATGTAAGTAGGCCATCTGGAAACTTAAGGCCCTACAGGGTCAAAGAATCTTAAAAAAATTAGAACATATTATACATTGCAGCCTTAAACTGGTTTCATAGCAATTACTCCTCTCCAAGGAACTCTGAGATCTGTAGTTCTGAGAAGGGGGGCTAGAGATCTCTAGTGGTGAGTCGTCAGCCATCTTGGTCCTGCGCAATTGTTACCTCAAGTGTGGATAAGAATATACAGCACTGGGGACCATGGGGGTGCACCAGCAAGCCCTGCCCTTGTGCTGGGGCGCTCTATGCCCCTCACCAACCATGAGTACAGCATTTATTAAGGAGTGTCCATTGGTGCAGGGGCTGGACTTGCCAGTGTGTTCTGACTGCCCCCCTCCATGTCCACACTTCAAGTAACGTGAGCATAGAACTCTTGTCCAGGTGGCTTGTGGACTGCCTTCTCCCGGTGGTCATTTCAAGGGAGGGGTGCAGGGCTTCAAAAATCAGTCCAATGGCTCCCTCAACCTGAGTACTGTTCTGCTGGCATAGGGAGTAATTTGCCTGATGGGCCTTTCTGCCGGATTCTCCCCTGACACCTTGCACTCCTCGCCAAAGTACCACATTCCCAGAATGAGTTGTGGAAATGCATGACTTGATATAAATTTATAGTTCAGAGAGGCCCTTTGAATTAGAATAATCTACATTGGCTCATTTGGCCACTGAAATTTATCCTCATTTTCCTTTTAAAAGGTTAAATCCCATTGCTCCCTATGATCCATGCAACTGTATATTAACACCTGTCAGTACGGAGTCCTTTATGCAATGTTTAAATCCCTAAGCATGGGATGAGCAAGCAAGCTCTCCGCCAAAAAACCTTTATGTTTGCTGCTGCTGCTTCTTTTTAAGCTTTTCATTTAGAGAGAAAATGACTCGACTCAAAGAGCCTTAGAATTATTTCTGTAATTGAAGACAACTTGAATGAGATGGCTCATGCCACCCCAATAGGCTCCAAATTGGTACACCTTGTTACACACAAAATGGAAACTAAAATTTTATTTAATTGACTTGCTGCTTCCAACAGACACTGGAAAATTACAGAAACTACTCTCTGGAAGGCTTTGTCCCATTTCTTTTTAGTAATAGCTGTTGTTATCCTATAAATTAAAAACTCCAAAAAAGCAAGAACAACCATCCGGATTTATAGACTCTAGATCAGTGGTTCTCAAACGTTTTTGCACCGGGACCCACTTTTTAAAATGACACTCTATCAGGACCCACCTAGCTTTACGAGACGCTCAAACGTTTAGCTCCCTATATTTACACAAGCTTGCAAACTGCAGGAGCTCAGCTGTTTGCAGGGCAGTTAGCAGCTATCTGATTTTTGAATAGCCTCAGGGCTTGTGGCAATTACTTATCTGATCTTTCCATCACCTGGGACCCACCATAAATCAGTGCGTGACCCACCAAGTGGGTCCCGACCCACAGTTTGAGAAACACTGCTCTAGATGCCCCTTGCCTTTCTTTGTTTCATTGGTTTCGTAATATGTTAAAGTGCAGACACACAGCCACACACAAATGTCTCACAAGCAATAGCACACACAAAGAGATCTGCCTACCGGTATGTATCCCTGAGTTTCTAACATGGAGCTTTATTCCTGTTAAGCTACAGGCTGATTGCTGTTTAAAAAATATAACTGCACAATTCACGTGAACAATGGAGAAATGGAAGAATAATAGCTTCCTTCCAGGTTTTCTAATTAACACCAGACGGTCCTTGTTGGTGTGAAATGTGTCATATATACAAATACTCTGGCCTTGACTCCGATCCCAGTTTACAGCTAAGGAATGCCTGTCTTGTGAAGTGTGAGCCACACCAAGCTGCTGTAAGTAAGGAGTCTCTGAACAGCAACAATTTGCTGCAATTCATGGGCAACACAGGCATCGCTTCACTGGATGTAAACCTTGGAGCTTGACTTCCTCCCCAGTAGTAATAGAGGAGATGAGCATCTCAAATCATGAAGAAGAAAACAGACTATTATTCACGGTGGGATTCATTATATTGTAAACTGAGAGAGGAATTCGTCTTCCAATCTGCCACATCCCCATTCAGAAGGGACCACAGCTCAGTGGTAGCACACATACCGTATTGGTCTGAGTATAAGACTCACTTTTTTTCTCCTAATTTAAGTTTTTAAACTAGGGGTGCGTCTTATAATCAGGCTGTTGCAATAATGCCAGTGATTTAATTAAAAATTTTTTAATAGCACCAAACTTTAAGGGTGCGTCTTATAATCAGGTGCATCTTATACTCGGGACAATACGGTATTTGTGCATGTACAAGATCTAGATCTCAGATTCGTTTTGTATACTGTATTTCCATCTAAAAGGGATCTCAGCAGCTCTGGAAAAGACCTCTGACTAAAACCATGGAGATATAGGATTACTGTGCTCACATGATATAAGTCATTTATCTTTTTCTTGCTACCTTGCATGTGGGCCTATCTTCTGGAGGAAGTCACATGTTGCTTTAAGGTTAGAGATCTCTTGGTATATCATTTTGCAGTTTTTATCTACATTTATTTATTTTTCACATTTTTATACTGGCCTTCCTTCAAGGAGCTCAGGGGGTGGTGTACATGGTTCCTTCCCTCCTGTTTGTCCTCACAACAACCCTATGAGGTAGGTTAGGCTGAGAGATAGTGACTGGCCCAAGGACCCCCAGGAAACTTCATGGCTGAGCAGCAATTTGAACTTGGATCTTCCACATCTAAGTCCAACTCCAGAACCACAACACCATCCTGGCAACATCTGCAAGATTTCTGATTTTTCTCTTTTTGGAATGGCTGTAGCCCTGAAGAGCTAGAAAGTGTAATGTGCAAACATTACAGAAAAACTGGTTTCCTTGCAGATGGTCAAAAGAATACTGATTGCAAATTAAACATACAGATATTTATTTCATCAATGGTGCTTGGATCAGTATTTGAAAAGTTGCATCACATATCATACTCCGACAACTTTGGCTCATCTTTTTTCTTCGCCTGGTTATATGAGTCCCCAGTTTATCTTAGCTGAACTCCTGGCTAACTTTATTGCTAAGCTGTCCTGACCCTAGAAGGTGCTTTTTGTGTAAAGGGATCAAACTGTCTCCTATACGCAAAAATCCAAACACAAAAATCAACCTTAAAAGCTCTGCTCACTGTTCTACAGCTGTTGGAGTCATGGTGGGTGGGCATAAGAAGCAGGACCTTTTCTGGCATGGAACTGTTTGGAACTTAGTTTGGAGCCCAAGGAAAGTCTGCCCAGGCTCATCGTTACTTGCCTTTAGGCAGGCTCTGAAGATGGTTTTATTTCAGTAGATCTGCTGCTCCTCATACTAATATATTATTTCACTCTTTGTTGCATTTTTTTTTTGTTTTAGTTGTATTTGCATTTTTATTAGTCTAGTAGCCAGCGGGAGGCACAGTGGGTTAAACCACTGAACCATGAGCTGTCAATCGAAAGGTCGGCAGTTCGAATCCGTGCGCCGGCTCCTGCCAACCTAGCTGTTTGAAAGCAAGAAATTGCAAGTAGATTAATAGGTACTGCGTCAGTGGGAAGATAACAGCATTCCATGCGTCTTGGTGTTGAGTCATGCTGGCCACATGACCACAGAAGCGTTTTTGGACAGCGCTGGCTCTTCGGCTTCGTAATGGGGATGAGCACCGCACCCTAGAGTCGGACACGACTGGATTTATTTGTCAAGGGATACCTTTACCTTATTTATCATTGGTGTTAGATTTTATAAGCCCCTTTGATGATGTTTTCGATAGAAGAGTGGTGTAAAATGCTTAGCAACTAAGCAAACCAAAAAGTAAATAGAGCTTTGCAGTGGAAGAAAGGCCATAGTTTCTCACCCTAAATCTTGTTTCCAAGCTAAGTCTCTTTGCCAGTATATTGTTGCTGCTGCTGTTGAAGGTGTTGATTTGAAGACAGGCAGACACGGGAGCAGCCATGCCTGGAAGGACTGAGTGGGTGTATTAAGAGGAGCTGTTTTGGGGACAGTAAATCCTAAACCCTGCAGAGTTAGAATTATAACAGAATTGCAGTATATGAGTGTGAATTACTCTTATGCTCTTCAAAGCACCTTGCTTGCAGGCTTGTCATGGTTATTTTTTTCAAGCAGTACCACATCTCCATTTCAGATTCTTATTGTCTCCTCTATAGCCTATCCCACCCTTAATTTTTTTAGCTAGTCAGCACCTGCCTGGGCTCATCATTTATGACTTAATTATTGCCTCAAAGCATTTTTATTGTGCTTAGAGAATAAAAATACGCTGTCTTCCATAGAAGGCTATGCTGCCATAGAAGAAGTGGTGCAGCACATGTCATAGATGCTGAGTTTCAGGTTGCTGCTGTCTGTGGGATATGGCATGGAGATGGGCTACTGAGGCTTCTTCCAGGCAGTGGCTTCAACTCCAAGTAGGAAAGTCTCATGAGACCCAGCTGGCAGTGCAGTCAGCGGAGACTTCCCTGACAGGGATGGGGAGCGGGAAGATGCAAAACAGTGTGTGTGTGGGGGGGGGGGAAACCAGGCAGCAGGGGAAGAAGAAGGAGGAACTGGGGAAAGATGGAGAAGAAGGAAAGAGTAAAACTGAGAAAGAAGAGAGGCAAAGGTGGGGCTGGCAGCTGGATGGAAGAAAGGAGTAGATGGGGACAGTAGCATACCAGGGGCGGGGCGGGTGCATGGTGTAAGGGGGTGCCAGCGTGCCTGTCCCTTTTGAATGTTGGGTAGACCTGGCCTCCTTTGTGGGAACATCAAGGCAGAGGGCAGGTTTTTTAGCCTCTGCTTCGAATTCCAGGTAGACCTGGCCTCCCCTGGGGTATTCAAGGCAGAGTTCCTACCTGGCCCTCCACTTCAGACTATGCAATGAAAAGAAGGGTGGGAGGGTAGGGTTTTTACGTTCAACACAATGGTGCTGGGCACCTTGCTGGCCCCATACAGGGGAACCTGCCTGTCCGAGTTCAACCAATCCTGGTTGAGCAAGCCCACCACATGTGTGTGTGTGTGGGAAGCATGGCAAGTTAGCCCCGCCCACACATGTGTGCAGACAGAGCGGCGTTCTCAGCCTCCTATCTCCACAATTATCTTTGTCCCAAAAGGAGAATCTTAATTCTCATTATACAGAAATGTGGGGTGTTTTTTCCCCAGATACATTTGTCAGAAATTGAACTATAAAAAAAATAGAGGGTAACACCCAAAATAAGCAGGAGGGGGGGGGAGAGGAGGGGACCTTAAATGAGTCTAATTTCATTAAGTTGTTTCAGAGCACCTGTTGAGGTCCCCTCCTCTCTGAATGTTTCCAGTAATTTAATGACACCTTGGATGCTTCCTGTATATGCATTGCTCTTTCTACCTGCATGATGGAATCATGCAGCTACAGCCTGGATGCCTTCCTTTAATGAAAAGATAGGAGGTTAGTGACTGTGACCTTCCCATTCATAAATTCATCCAAAAAATAATGAAATTATTTCCCTGGTAAATAAAACTGGGCTTGAGAAGCAACCATGCAGGTGATTTTTCTATCTGACCCAGCATGTGACACAATAATTTCAGCCTCTGAATCCTACTGCGTTAATGGTTTGAGAAGCTTAGCCACACTCTTTGGATGGGATTGTAAACATAATGTCTCTTTCTGTTTAGAAGGCTCCCCTATGGAGTCTGAGGGGCAAAGGAAAAAGCAGATTTCATAGATGGTTTAAAACAATCCAAGGTCAGAACCAAAGTTCTGGTAGTTAGCAATCTGTGCTTCTTATTGGGATACATCCTCCACTTGAAAACTGGTTAAGTCACACAGGCTGTTTTCAGGGGTTATATATTTTCCTGCAGTGCTGGCATCCACTTATTACAGCATCAGTATTTTTTTTTTTTTAAGTGCCAGTGGTGTAGTGGTAAATGTTAAAGTGTAGGAACTCAGCATTACGTTCCTCCATAGCTCTTGCCCCAGACTGTACAAAAAACAACAACTTTAAATTGCCACAGGATTGTAGCCGGGCAGCCCAATCCTACCTAGTTCCCCGTGTGGCGATGCAGCAGCGCCGGCTATGCTGCATCCCACAGGGATTTGTGGCTGCAGGAGGTCTCTTCAGGGTTAGGGGACATTTTTCCCCTTGCCCCAAAGTAAGCCCCAGCAGCCACAATGAGTCAACTCAGACCTGTGCCGTGATACTGCTGGCACAAGCCCGCATTGATCAGTGCAGGTGGATCAGGCTTGGGAAGGGGGTTTCGCTACAGCGTGCACTGCCACTGCCGATCCCACCCGCTCCTGGGCCCAATCCGTCCACCCCACCCCCATTGTCGCCCTCCTTCCACCCTGATCAGTCCTGTCCCCCCTGCACTAGACTTACCTGCTCTGGCGGGCCTCCCAATGACCACTGGCATGCAGAGGAAGACTGAAGACTTCCCGCTGGCATGCCGGCTCCCTGCGCTGATGCAAAGTGCTTTATGGATGGTGCTTTTGCGACAGTGTGAGACAGCGGAACACGCATTCCGCCGGTGCATCACTTGGTAAGGACTGGGCCATTAATGAATCATGTGCAATCTCTCAGGCAGCCCTTGGGAAAGACAATGGGCCTAGATATTAACATATGCCCCTAAGCAATTTTACCTCCTGCTGCGCCTGATGCTTCTTCTCATCTAAAGTCTTTTGAAAAAAAGTTTCAAACTTGCGTGATCCTGGTGATGAAGGTCATCACTCCTGCTATAGGAAACGTTCCAGAGCTCCACTCCTTTCACTTCACTTGACTACAACTCTGGAAACAATCTTGTAATTCTTTTGCATCATCATAGTATTTGTTCTGGATGAGTTGTATAAGTTGCTGTCCTATTCCTTTCTGCCCAAGGTCAACCTTACCATGAAGCGACATGAAATGGTTGTGTGGAATGCCAGTTGGAAGGGCAGTGAACTGACAAGCCCCCTGCCCCTGTGTCTGCAGTGCTCTGCAGCCTGCTACTCTAGTGGGCACTCTGATCCTCTTTCAGCTCTCTGAGGGGGAAGAAGAAGAAGAAAGAGTTCCCCTGGCTCCAGATCATCTCTCCCCGCTTATGAAGCACCATGTGGGCAGGGAGAGGCAATCTGGAGTCTGTGCCCCATTCCCTAGAGTTATGTGCATGGCCTCCCTTCCCCATGCGGATTCTGCTTTTGAATGAGCAGGAACGATGCATGCAGAAGCGGCATGGGGGGGGGGAAGGCTTCACACGGGGCTCTATGTAAGTGAACGTGAAATGAAAGGTGATGGGGTGAGGTCGAGGGTCCCTCTCTGGTCCTTTTTCCTTTCCATCCACTGCAGGGTGGTTGCGCGTCCTTCTTCGATCGCTCATCCTCCCCCACTTGCTCGCTCACCCTCCCCCCTTATCTACTGGGGAGGGCAGACACACACACATGCACAGGCAGCAAATTTGAAAGGGATTCAGGTGGCATGGAGGCATGGTGGGCTGACCCTGCTTCTGCCCTATGGTAACCACTGGGGTGTCTGAACGGAGAATGAATACAGACAATAGTTTGAAAGAGAGTTGAAAGTGGTTTCAGAGAGGCTTTTTTCCACGGTGCACACACATTTCTTTTGTCCCACTGTGACCTGGTAAAACAGTCTTTGCAGGTTTTAGAAACAATGTAAAAACCTGCAGAAGCCATTCAATAGAGGAAAAAGTGGGATGGGTATGTAAACCACCTCAAACCACCTACAATTATCTGAAAAAGCTACCATGCATTTCAAGCCCAAGTTCTTTAAAAATCAAATTCCCAATCAGTGCAACCACAAACAGAGTATAAGACTTATCAACATGTATATCTTCTTGTAATCTCCTCTTGGTGTCATTGAAGGAATAAAAAACATGTTTGGAATATTAAACTGAGAACTGATGTGTGGGCAGAAACCACTTGGGAAGGAACTAATTAACACTATAGTGACTTGAGACTAAGAAAACACTCTGCTTTGTGGAATGCATGTTTAACAAAATAGGATTTCTTTACTGAAATGCTTCCATCATGTTGAAATAAACATCTTCAGGAATAGCTTCTCAGTCAGAGTTGGCAACGCTAATTACACATCAGAACAGCCAGGATTTTGTTTTAATTTTGCAGGTGCACTTTTAAAATTGATTTACCTACATGCAACGCTGACTACTGCTACTTAAGTCTAGCTAGCCTACAGTTCAATTTCTAATTAATGGTGGCATTCCTGGAAGTGAAAAATGGTTGCTTCCAGCTGGGTGGTATAAATGCTTGGCCAGGTGAGGGCTCACCCCCATCAGACGTTCCATCTGGCTGATGCTTAAAGTTCCGGTTCCCATTGGTAATGACAGCCAGGGGAGGGTGGGTGGGCCCAGGACCAGACTTTGGCCAAGGGCACATTGCAATCTGGCACTGGCACTGCTGCCAGCCAGGCAATAATGGTTTTGGAAAAAGGGCTGTCGGTGTGTAAATGAAGCAGAGTCCTATCATCATCAAACCATGCTAGTTTACTGCTAACAATAAAACAGGAGAGGCAGTAAAAAAAGTTTCAAAGAAAACCCTTAAAGTACATCTCTGTTGGTAGTATAGGTCCTAAAGTTTGGAACAGGAAGTCCTACCTAGAAGATATTCCCTTTGCATGGGTATGTTTGTGAGGTGATCTCATGGCATGGTGGACCCCATGTGGCTGGCAAAGTTCATGAGGGAGCTCCTGCACGTTGGGAGGCCAGGAGAGAGAGGGGGGGGAAGGAAGGGACACCTCCACAGGTCATAAAGGTCTGACAGCCTAATCCTATTGGGCTGCACCCCTGGCAGAACTAGTGTTCCACCGGCATTAACTGTCTTTTTGGCAGTCAATGGAACTCTGTCAGCAAGCAAAATCATGCGCTGCTGGAGTGCTGGCAGAGAGGCCGGAGTGGCCTCCCATGCGCCAACAGACCGGTGAAGGCCTGCCGACACAGGTAGGCTGCTGAGGGAGGTAGGACGGGGCGGGGGAGGGCAGATCTGGGGTGGATGGAACAGGGCGATGATGGGGGTTGGGAGAGGGTGGACTTCCTGGCCTCGATCCCCCAACCTGGGCCCATGCAGACTTGTGCCAATGATTTCACTGCCGCAGGTCCAAGTAGGCCCGGCCAGGCCTCAGAGGCTTACCCCTGAGTAAGGGAACATTTGTTTGTTTGTTTATTTTAAAAGTTTATACCCCACCTTATCCTATGCCGAGGCAAATGCCCAAGGCGGCTTACAACAAAAGTTAAACTACATAATTTAAAAACAATACATAAAATAAATTAAAAACAATAAAATACACTGGGGGCAACAATATGGAGCAGAGAAGCAGCAAAGCAGAACATCTTGAGACACTGGAGTCAGACAACAAACCATCACTCAAACGCCATACGAAACAGAAGGTTCCTTTACCCGAGGAGACCCCCAGAACTGCCCTTGCCCCACAAGATGCAGTGCAAGCCATTTTGGTGTAGGATAGGATTGGGCCCTGAGACAGGTAGCCTCTGAGTCACCTGCCTCCTGGACAATATACTGCTCCCCAGTGTCCTGCAGACAGCATTGTACCCGACGGGGGAGAAAGGCAGAATAGGAATTCAATTATTATTAATAGGAATTATATTATTATTATTATTATTAATAATAATAATAATAATAATAATAATAATAATAATAATAATAATAATAATTTCCAACAAATAGGACAATGGCAACTCACCCCTAGAATGCTCTCAATAATACATTGCTAGCCCAACTTCCCAAGGGGGTTCATTTTAAGAGGAGGCAATTGCAGTATGACTAGCAGGTATAAAAAGGTCCTCCCAATGTAAATGAAAGATAAACAGTTTAGAAGATAACCCCATGTACATACTCTCTTGTGCTTTTTGAAGGAACGACAGAATGTCAATGTGTCAAATTATGAAATAACCATAGTTACTAGTATAGGCACTCATTTACTAACTCTCTGTCTATCTGAATGTCCAGAAAGTTGATAGAATACATCCATACAAGGATGTTTGTGATCGTTTCTAATGGCCGAGTCCCACACTTTCTGAACATCTAAATAGGGCTTGTTTAATAGGTGCTATATAGGCGCAGTGGGTTAAACCGCTGAGCCATGAGCTGTCGATCGAAAGGTTGGCAGTTCGAATAGGTACCGTTTGCGGGAAGGTAAACAGCGCTCCGTGTTGCAGCCGCATGCTACGCGCTGCGGCAAGGAGAGTCATGCCGGCCAAATTCCACGGAGGCGTCTTCGGACAATGCTGCTTCTTCGGCTTTGAAATGGGGATGAGCACCACACCCTAGAGTCGACACGACTGGACTTGATTGTCAGGGGTCACCTTTACCTTTACCTACATAGTACATAAGTAATGCAAGGAGGAACCAGATTGCTGAATCATGGGGAAAGGGAGACAGCAAACAGTTGAGTAGATATTAAAAAGATAGATGGGCCATGGCAGTTCTAGAAGGAGCTTGATTTTCATGCAGAATTTAAAGTATGGCACTGAAATCCCATGAGATGCTTTTCTACTGTTTTGCCACGGAATAAATATGATGCTTCTGTCCAGCCACAATCCCCAACTGGAGACAAATGGAATAGCCACATTGCAGTGGCTGGGCAAAATGTGGCTATGATTGCAAAAGTGATCCATGATCTTTCCATGCCCCACTTGTAACTGGGACACAGAAGCTACGTGATATAAGTGATACCTTTTCCATTGTGACATTACAGCTGTCAGCTTCTGCTACTACAAGCTGAACAATGTTTGCACAGTTCCCAGAAGCATCATGCTCCCATGATGCAAGAAGAGCTGCCTGCTTCAGAATTTCTGCCCCAAACTTGTTTCTGCATAGCTGCTTCCAGTGGGGATGTAGCAGTTGCATGGCGTTTACATCAGAAAGCCACAGAGTCACTGCATGGTGTGCTGCTAGCTATTGCATTGCATTTCTTCTGCCGACATAATCTTTTCATCCTCTTTAATTAATTCCAAGGAGATCTAAGCATTTTCTCATCAACCTGCCCTGACCCCTAAGGTTATTTATTCTGGAAGCAGATAACTGATTAATCATTAGGCTTTTAAAGGAGATTTTCAGAATCGCAGATCTCACACTAATTCACCAGCCTGGCCTCCACTACTGCCAACAGACTCTGTCTCCCAGTAGCATCCAGGCCACTAACAGAAAGGGGCCTGCTTGTCATCAGGCAGCACATGCAGGTGCAGGAACCCTTTTAACTAAACAAGGATATAATTGCCAATTGAGTGTCATATGCACTCACCACCTCTAATTCTTCCATTTCACGGGCAAAAGCAGTGCAGTTGGAGAGCTGTAAGCTGCAATGTCATCAGTCTCCACCCCAGTTACTCTAATGGTTTGATGAAACAAACCATATAAATTGGTTTTTTTTCAGCATATGCTCACTCCTGTGAAAAATCTAACTACACTGTCTGCATGATGTGGAGTAAAACATGGGGTGGGGGAATGAAATACCTTAAAATGCAGTTTCACTCACATATTTAAGGCCAAAGTAGATATTACATTGGGGACAACATACAACAGTCTCCCAACATTTTTTTTTAACTGAAAAGTAGCTGTTGGAAGCTGCCATCGGGAATTGAAAAAGAGAAGGTGGGGAGGGGCTGCTTAACCTTTCCCCTTTTTTCCACTAAAACAAATCTCCCTATATGATTTTCAACCCACAGGAGAAAGGATAAGGATACCCTTATTTCTCCCTGCAGGTGGAAAAACAGCTGGGGAATTAAATTTTTAGTGGTACTGTACAACAGGTGCAAGACAGAAGGATTGTCCCCTGACTATGTTCCAACATCTCAAACTTGCAGTCTCTCATGGCTGCTTCTCATTGTCAAAAAATATTGGGAGTCTGCTGTTATATGTGTTTTTCATGTAACGTCTAATTTGGCTCTAGGTTTTGTTTCAATTGGAATTAAGGAATTCCGCCAAAGCTCCACAAAGAAGTGGAGTTTACGGAGGGATATGAAGAATGAGAGCAAGTGTTCTGGGAAGGAGTTCCAGTAAGGGCAAGGGAGGGAGACAGAGTAAAGCAATTTAAGGAAGCAGAAAATGTTTGGGGATTGAACTGAAAGAGTGGAGATTGTAGGCCGGGTTACAGTGGCGATTCTACAACCGCCCCGCCCCCCGCGCTGGAAGTCACGTAACAGCTGCAGCCGTTATGCACTGTTTGGAGGCACCGGGCGGGCCAAACAAGATGCTGACGCTCCTCGCTCGCCCCAACGAATGGGATGATTTGTGCCTCCGCCATCCGCCGTGACACTCCTCTGCTGCCTGGGGCCCAATCCTGCCGCCCAGGGGCCCACCCTGACAATGTTTCTGCTTAGAGTTATGATGGGAAATAAGGGCGGAAACAGACCTGTGGCAGGCTTTCGTGCCAAGGAAGGGGAGGACACCAAGTGCAAAGACAATGCATGAGAAGACCTCAGAGGTGCACTGGATATGAATCCAGTCTCAGTCTTCTGGCTTCCATGTAAGCTGGATTTAGGGTTGGTTTGCAACCACCAGAAGAGGAATGTGAAGTCCCTGTTTTGATGAATGACTGCTTTTTTTCCTCAAGTTGTCTGGCATGCAAGCCAGATTTCAGCTTATAGGTGAACTATTTCACTATCGGTTTCTGGCATCTGCTTCGTAGGGGAATGTGTTGTGTCTATACTAGATGCAATTATAAGCTGGGACAGGGCTAATCAGAATTGATACCACATGGCTAGTGCCGTTACCATGTGCGTTTGAACCAAGGTGAATTTATTTTGAGCCAAATTCACTTTTGAGTCTTATTTGTGCTTTCCATGCTCTAAGGAACATGATCTGTCCCCTCTCTGCTCCTCTCCTGACTTAAACAATCTGTGATACCATATGCTATTTTGGTAGTTCTTGTTTTCCACTAAGTGCTAGAATTTGAAACTGAAGCACTGGATTGTTAACTGCTGAAGTACGCTGTTTGCAAGCTATCGTCATGCTGCTTCTTTTTCCCCAAAGGC
Source organism: Plestiodon gilberti rubricaudatus (assembly GCA_026170595.1). Taxonomy (NCBI): domain Eukaryota; kingdom Metazoa; phylum Chordata; class Lepidosauria; order Squamata; family Scincidae; genus Plestiodon; species Plestiodon gilberti. The sequence continues at coordinate 119,005,989 of JANXHW010000005.1, forward strand.
CCCATGTAGGGTTGTCATCCATTTATAATGTTTTTGGGCTGTTCATATTTCAGGAATTCTGCCCATAAAAAGTAGGTCTGAATGGTGTAGAGGTTGCGCAAAAAGAGCTTTGTTAAATCTTCACCTGCTACACCTGCTGCACCTCTTAGTAGAGAAGCTGTTTTGATACCAATGGTTATTATATTTTTAGGACCATTTTTGTGCACTGTTATAAATTAAAATAGTTGTTTGAAAGCTAATCAGGAGTAGAAAGCATGTTGTAGCCAAAGTTTGTCCATAATTCTTGTGGAAGTGAAATCTTGTGGGGTCTGCAGTCCAATCAAATATATATTTACTTAGAAGCAAGTTCCACTAAGTTCAGCAGGACTTTACTCCCAAGTAAGTATAGGAAGGTAGCCTTGCAGCGCAATTCTGTCTACAATTAGACTGGCTTAGCGACAGCTCCATCAGTCTAGGGTGTCGCAAACATGCCATAAGGCATGTTCACGGCACCCAGAGAGTAAACAGCACCGGTGGAGAGGCTTGCGTTGCTCCCCCGACACCACAGAACGGTGCAGCGCCACAGCAGGAAGGTAAGTCCCCGGATGGCGGGGGCGGGACGAGGGAATTCCAGGAAGGGAGGATTGGTGGATTGGGCCCGGGAAGGGGGAGGGATTGGCAGAAGAGGCCTCCGCCAAATCCTATCCTCCTTCTCAGGCCTGTAGGACCTTACACAAACCTCCCAAATGTGCACCAGCAAAATTGCTGACGTGCATTTGAGGAGACCCATCGGGGTGGCTAGTGCATTACTCAGGGTAAAGGGACAAACGTCCCTTTACCCTGAGGAAGCCGTCAGCTGCGCTGGGGCAGGCCCAATCTTGCACAGGATGCAGCGGGCGCCTTATTTGCACCGCAGCATCCTGCAAGCCAGGATTTTGCTGCTCGTCATCAAATTTTCCCCAGTTGATGAAGGAATGGACTGTCCATTATTTGTCAGATAAAAGGATGACTAGACTTATCTGGTTTGAATATTCATTTCTAGAAAATAAAACAGGGTTATTATAAGGGTAAAGCCTAATAGTCTCAAGCTGCCCTAGATGACCCTCAACCTGAAGTTTATTGGAATTGGCTTTTGGGAGGCAGGTTTTAAAATGCTCAAGAGCTTAAAGCTAAACTGGACAAATGGTTATTAATTATACAGTTGACAGGTATTCTACCTATTCTACTTTCAAGTATCTGTTCACATTATTTTGCAGCCAAGGAGTACATGAATTGGAACCAATGCTAATCAAATGTGAACAGAAGCAAGAACTCCAGTCATTAATTGCTCAGTATAGGCTCTGACCTGAACTCCAGTGGTTGTATGTTAGGGGATCTCCAGAGATGAAACAGTATCACGTGGGACGAAGAGGGACAGGGTTTTGGGGAGGTACTACTCTGTATTGTGCTGCTGAGAAATTGTGATTTCACCTCAGATAGCAAATCCATTAACACTTGGATGCCGTATGCAGTTGCACAACTTAAACAGGCTTGTATTGGCTGATGCCTGTGACTATCACTGGCAATAAATAACCCATCAGTCACTGCAGTCCTCACTCCCACCTCCCCATTAATTCACACTATTCTGAGAACTTTAAAAAAGTAAACTTTGTTTTTCTTTATTTTCTGATCTTCTGATTCGGATTGCAGAATCTTGGACACTATCTGAGGTTCAAGACCTGAGCTTGAGCCCAGAATTAATACAACTTTGCAGCCTAATAATGTGTTCTTGGAAGTAAGTCCCATTGATTTCAATGGGCTCTTTAGAACTCTGGACGCCCTTCCACTAACCCTTCCAGCAGGAGCACTCTGTGATCTTTTAAATGCATGGGGGGTGGGGGGTGGCTGCCATCAGCAAGGCTACCCTTCACCACCACAGTGAGCCCTCACAATTCATTGGAGACTGAGGTTCAAGATAGTTGACATTCTGGAAGCTGGAATTATTACAAGCTTCCAGCCTGGTAGTGTTTACTTGAAAATAAGACCTGGTCTAAACAATGCATAGACTTGTTTTATTGAGTCTGCACACAATGTATTGTGTTGTATTGTTAGCATTATCATGTGCATTATGTGTAGCGTTCCTCCTCAGAAATTCACTTCAAATAATTTGTGATTGATTTGTATATTGTAAAAATAACGTGGTGTTTGTTTAGTTTGAGTCCATGAGGGATGGTACCATTTTCCTCCAGATCAGTTTGTGTTAGTGATATATAGAGCACCCAGTCATGTGTTTGTCTATGGTTGTCAGTTGAAGTACTTGCAAGGAGATTACCTTGCATTATTTGAAGCTATGCAAAAGGGGATATCTGCATACCCAACAGAAAACAAAACACCACGCATCATACAGGAACATTAAAAAAGAAAACACACATGGGATCGATCGATATACTCATTCTTAATGGATTCCTCACACACCCATGGTAGGTATATTGCAGGGGTGGCCAAACTTGCTTAATGTAAGAGCCACATACTTCAGGTGTTTGAGAGCCGCAATATTTAAAAGCATTTAAATTCTTAAATATATTTACTCACCATGAACATTAAACTTATGCTTTAATCCAATGGACTCTCAGTTTATACCTGGTAAATAATGATAAAGCTTGAAAAATTCTTATTTTCCATTTATATTAATTGTGATGCAAAAAGGAGCTCAGCCAACATTTTTCCGAGAGCCGCACATTATACGTCAAAGAGCCGCATGTGGCTCAGGAGCCACAGTTTGACCATCCCTGGTATATTGTTTAAAACCAAGTCTCACTGAATTCAGTGGAACTTCCCAGCATGCATACATAAGATTGCAGCAAAAATGAGAGCATGAGAGAGAGGATGATGAGAGAGGAACAGACATTTATTTATATCCTGATTTCTTTAAGAACTCCTGTTGTTTCTTGCTCTCCTTTTTAATATTTATTGGAGACAGGATCAGCTAAGAAAAGCCATGTGCTGCACCTTCTGATTGCAGTGCCTGGGGTTGCTGTGTGTGTGTGTGTGTATGTGTGTGTGTGTATGTATGTATGTATGTATGTTTCTCTCTCAAGCTCTTTCTGTCCCTAGCTCAGCTTCTCACAGCTGCCACTGTTTAATACATGTGAGAGATTAGGTCTTGAGAAAATCTGCCGATCTCAAGCCCTCTTCTAAGAACATAGGGAAGTCCTGCTGGATCAGTGCAAAGGCCCATCTAGTCCAGCTTCCCACAGTGAGCCACCAGCTGCCTCTGGGAAGGGAAGACTACAAGCAAGAGAGAAACTACAAGCAAGGGAGACTTCTCTCCTGCCATTGCTCCCCTGCAACTGCTGTTCAGAAGCAGTGCGCCTCTGGACCTGGTGGCAGCACACTGCCATCATGACTAGTAGCCATTGATAGATGTGTCCTCCATGAATCTGGCCAATCACTTTTTAAAGCCATCCAAACTATTGGTCAGCACCACATCCAGAGGCAATTCCACAGACTCATTATGCGCTATGTGAAGATGTACCTCCTTTTGTGCATCCTAAATCTTCTGCCACTCAGTTTTATGGGATGTCTCTTGATCCTGATATTGTGAGAGAGGGAGAAAAACATCTCTCTTCACACACCATGCATAATTTTATAGGTCTCAGTCAAGTGCCACGTGAATTGCCTTTTTTCCAAGCTAAAAAGTCCCAAACATTGCAGCCTTTCCTTATAAGTAGGGTTACCATATTTTTGATGACCCAATTTGGGACACCCCCCCTTTTGGGGGGCACCAATTTTTTTTCTTGTTTTGGGGTCTAGAAATTTATTAATTTATCCCCCCCCCTTTTGTGATAAAAACTGCTGCCCTTACTGTGACTGTGGCCGCTGCCATTTTTCTTCCAGCTGCTCAAGACGCCTGTGTCTCCAACGCTGGCCAGGTCTCCTTTTGTCTCCTTGCGAGCTTCATGCACAAGCGGCCTGGAAGCCTTCGCAAGCCTCGCACACGCGCACAACGCGGCCTGGAAGCCCTTTGTTCAAAAGGGCTTCCAGGCCGCTTGTGTGCATGCGTGTGGCTCATCAAAATTGCGAGCCGCATGCATGTGCACAAGCAGCCTGTAATCCCTTCTGAACAAAGGGCTTCCAGGCCGCGTTGTGCGCGAGGCTCATGACGAGGAGACAAGGAGACCTGGCCGGCCAGATGTTAGTTGGCCAGGCTCAGAAGAGTCAATTCTCAACCCTTTCCTAATGACCCCTAGCACGAAATTTGTTTTCTTTACAGCTGCTGCACATTGGGTTTTCACTGAGCCTATCCACCATGCCCCAAGATCCCTTTCCTTGTTCATCACCAACGGGCCGGCTCAGACCCCATCAGTCAACTAGAGATTTTTTTTGCCACAGTGTGCATCACTTTACACTTATTATTGACACTGAACAGCATTTCCTATTCTTTAACCATAAAAGGACCAGTCCATAAAAGGACCTGTCCTCTTATTCCATGGCTGCTAAGTTTACTTAAGATCCTTTGATTAGAGACTATCAAAAGCTTTTTGAAAATCCAAGTATATGATGTCAATCTGATCACCTCTATCCACATGCCTGTTGATACTCTCAAAGAACTCTAGAAGGTTAGTGAGGCAGGGCTTACCTGTGCAGAAACCATGCTGATTCTCCTTCAGCAAGGCTCATTCTTCTCTATGCTTAATAATTTTATCTTAACAGAGACAGTAACAGGGAAACATAAAAGGCATCACTAGCCCTTTCATCAGGCAGCACAAGAAGCCATTTTCATGAAAGTGAAGTTTTTCAGTTAGAGGTTTACATGCTGCCAAATTTCTCTTCTCCCACCCCCCTCCACTTTTAGTCTCTGTGTCAGATGCAGGTACTGTCCAAATGCTTTTTGATGTCTGTTTTTATTGAGTGTTCGCAATATACCAACGAGATTGTAAAAATTAACTCAGAGATTCATCTTCATCATATTATTATTATATACTAACAATGAACTCAGGTACTCGTACCTATCAGCCTGGAAGCAAAATAGGGCTACCCCAAAATAGTGCTTTCGGCATACTGGGGGATTCCTTAAGTACACAAAGTACAGAAATTTGTAAAGGAAAAGGGAAAAAAACCCTTCCCATTTACATGGAAAGGTAATAATCCAATGTTGGGCTATGGGTAGATGTTTGCATTAGCTCAGTTTTGCTCAGGTTTACGTAAATCTCCTAGAAAATTGTGACTTTGTGTCTGTCAGGTTCCTGCCTTCCTTTATAACTTCCCTTGTCCTTTGTATTTTCCTCCATTTTGTCCTTTCTGTAGCAAAAGAAGGAAGCCCAGAATATTTAGGTTCCTATCTTTATGTCCTCCTACATAAAGCTAGCCCTATCTCTCCATGTTACTCTATCCCAATATTTTTGTCATATATAGATTATCACATTTCCCTGAGGTGAAAAGAGATTCATGTTCCTTTTGCAGATATTCGTATATTTAATAATGTGTACATTTTAATTACCCAGTGACCCTATTTAAGGTAAACTAAAAAAAAAAAAACAACACTGGGAATTTGGAAAACTTGTCACCAATGCTTATCTAAAGATTCATCTGTGGAACTCCTTGCCACAGGATGTGCCACAGTTATGGCACCTGGCCTAGATGCCTTTAAAGGGGTTTGGATAGATTCATGGAGGAAAAGACCATCACAGGTTACAAGCCATAAGCAACCTCCTGGTTTTAGAAGTGGGTTTTCTTTGTGCCAGGTGCAAGGGAGTGGCGACAGGAAACAGGTTATCTTGTTAGCTGTGTGCTCTCGGAGGCATCTGGTGGGGCCACTGTGTGATACAGGAAGCTGGACTAGATGGGCTTTTGGCCTGATCCAGCAGGGCTCTTCTTATGTTCTTATGAAGACTTTGCTGGCAGAAAGTTAAGCCCTGGATTAGGAGATGAAGAAAAAAGTTCAGGTTTAAAATGGACTTATTACAAAAGAAATTAATTACAATTAATGAAGAAGTTCCAGATATGAAAATGGAAATAGATGAACAGCTTGAACCATCACCTATCTGAGCAAAAGCAGCCAAATAATTGAAAACAGACAAAAAGAAATTGTGTTAGAGCTGGGAGAGGTGGCAGCCCTTGTCACAGGGCTAAACACTTTCTTAACACCTCCTGAAAAATCAAACCAAGCAATGCATCTGTGCTTCCAGAAGCTTTTTGAGACTTATTCCTTCCTCATGTTTTTTTTAAGCTTTGACATTCAGAGGCTGCTCTGTGGACTGGAAACTTGCTCTTTTCTATTGAGATGTATATGCTGTAAATACATATACAGTATCTGTGTTTACTGTATTGTTACTAGTTTTTATATACAAACTGACACACACTATATATATTTTTAACTAGCATTATCTTTTGGGTACAAAGTGGTTTACAAAAACAATAAAAATGAACAAAATACCATAAAATTAACCATCCACAGACTGTGGCCTTGTTCTCACTACGGTTTTACTACTTCACCTGGCCAAGTGCTCCTCCATATATAGTAAACATTTCCAGCACACAGTAAACTGGCATCTCAGAAAGAAGGCTGGGCTTTTTTTCCTTAGATAGAGGGATTTTTTTTTGTATGGAGGAGTACTCAGTCATGTCAGCCCCTCCCTCATATATTCAGTGAAAACAAGGCCTAAGTCTAACTAGTAAAAATACAAAGACTGACGGCGCAATCCTGTGCAAGTATGTGCAGCCTAAATGGGCTGCATCCTGTGCACATTGCGGCTTGCACCGGTGCAGCCCAAGCTCACCTCGGGGGAAAGGGACATTTGTCCCCTTCTCCTGGTGTAAGAGTCGCGGGTTGCAATGGACCTCCTCAGATGCACGCTGAAGCTGGCGCACAACCGGGGTGACTGTGTAAGGCTGGCCCAGGCTGCAACGGGGCAGAAGATATTGGTGCAACCCAGCGCCGATATTCCCGCCCCCTCCCAGTCCAGGCCGGCCAATAGCCCCCTCCCTTGCCACCCCTGCCCGCTCTCCCCATGCCCCCCCCTGCACCAACTGGCACAGCACTCACCTTCGGCGGCTGGCACAGGTCTGGGGCGGCAGCTGAGTGAATGGTGCAGGCCTCCCAGGGTGCTGAAAATATGCTTTCCAGCATGCTTATGATACCCTAGGCCAATCTTAACCAACTTTCCAGCACCAATGCAGCCACAATGCAGCCCCAAAGAAGCCTCTGTGACTGCCCCTCTCACCAGAGTACATGCCCCGTTGGCACAGCTGCATCGGTGCTGGAAGGATGGTTAGGATTGGGCTGCATGGCAGCGATTTTCAACCTTTTTCATCTCATTGAACACTGACAATCTGCTAAAATTATCAAGGCACACCATTAGTTTTTTGACGATTGACAAAGCACACCGTGCTGCCAGCAGGGAGCTCACATCCCTCAATAGCCCTACTAATAAATGAACCTCCCCCAAACTCCCACAGCACACCTGCAGACCATTCGCAGCACACCAATGTGCCATGGCACAGTGGTTGAACATTGCTGAACTAAGCATACTGTTAAAGCCAATTTGGATTTTTCCCCCCATTCAATGTGCCGTAGAAGGCCAATGATTAGTCTGTAATATTTCGAGTATACTACTGAGAAAAATAAAATATTCATAAATTTCCCTAAACTGAAGTAAAATACAACCCACTTAATTACTAACAGATAAACATAGTGATTCTTCTTCCTTGAAACACCCGAACACGTTCATAGTTAGCTAATTAAACTACCACATAAATGATTATTCAGAATAAAGAGAGAGCAAGAGGATGGGAGGGAAGAAAAAGAAGTGAATTGTTATATGCACAGACGTCGCTTTCTTAGGTAATGAGTCGTTCCAGAAGAAACAACTTGTGGAAAATTATAAGGAAAAGAGCAGCAATTAACTCAATGTCTGTTACGCCAAACCCACCTCTTTTGTCTAGTTATCAGGAGGCTGCATGTGACGGAGGATGTTCAGCTGTTTTTCCAAACCACCATGGGTAATTTATCGTCTTCTTTCTCCAGTGGTTAGATCAAGAGTGAGGTGCTCTGAGTCCTGCTCTTCAGCTGCCCCTGTTTACCACAGACAATCCCTGTTTTCCAGTCTCTGGCCTATGACTATATGCAACATCCAGGTTTTAGAGTCAGCCTATCTCTGACTGCCAGATGATGCAAGGAAGTGGTAACAGGATACAAGCATCTGGTGGGCCGCTGTGAGATGGAAGCTGGACTAGATGGGCCATTGGCCTGATCCAACAGGCCTGTTCCTGTGCTCTTACTTATGATAAATGGTACCCAATGCTTCATGATAAATTACTCTGCCTGTTTTGCCTTTGGAGGATGTTTTATGAAAATCTTGTTTGTGTGTGTTGCTATCATTCTTCAAGTTTCCGGCTCCTCTTTAGACTGTCTCTAGAGGATAAAATTCTGTGTGTATGTGGAAGGTGCACCTTGTCTTTAGCACACATGCGTGTAACTCCACATGCAAAAATACTGTGGCTTCATGTAGCCCACAACATGCCTGCAACTGCAACTGGGGAGGTTGATTTTGAACTGAATGCAGTACGGAATATTTATGTTTTTCTAGTGTATCTTGAACCCAAAGAACAGACACCTCCTTGGCTTTTAAATCAGTGCAGGACAGGCTATTGCATAGTAAATGAATACAGGATGATATGGCCCTTTTAGATTTCAGTTGCATCCTGTATTCATTTACATATGCTCCAGCTGATAGAGCATTGCTTTCAGCAGTTTGTAGCATTGGGTTGAAGAGATCTGGAGCAGTAAACTTTGGAACAGCTGCAATTCTGCATGCATAGGATTGCCCTGTAGGGATGCTAGAGTTGTTTTCTTATTTTCTTCTGTCAGGTTATGAGAGACTATTCGCACATTACACACAAATGCATATAGCTGATCTCTAATGCCATTTTTTTTTGAATGAAAAGACATGTTAGGAGGGGAGAATTTAGAACAGAGAAGCAGCAGCGAAGGAAAAATGTAACTCTTTCTTTGCTGGTTGTAACTCTTCCTTTGTAACAATTAGGAAAACAAGGAAGCCATTTACCAATGTGCCCTTTGCAATTTCCACAGCAGTAAATGTTTTTCTTAGAATATCACTCCCCCTTCCAAAACAGGGAAAAACGAGAGCTTCAAAAAGACTGGCCTTCACCTTGTTTTATACTATGTAGAACCATAAGCTGTCGATCGAAAGGTCGGCAGTTCGATTCCCGCGACGGGGTGAGCGCTCGTTGCTTGGCCAGCTCCTGCCAACCTAGCAGTTCCAAAGCATGTCAATGTGAGTAGATAAATAGGTACCGCTTGCGGGAAGGTAAACAGCGCTCTGTGTTCCAGCCGCATGCCACGCGCTGCGGCAAGGAGAGTCATGACCACGGAGGCGTCTTCAGACAACGCTGGCTCTTCGGCTTTGAAATGGGGATGAGCACCACACCCTAGAGTCGGACACGACTGGACTTAATTGTCAGGGGATACCTTTACCTTTATCTCATTTTAATAGGGCCTCTTACGCTGCCGGAACTAGTGTTCTGGCAGCATAAGGCCCTTTTATGGCTGTCACAACGCCGCTGCAAGTGCCCAGGTCCATGCACCAGTGCGCCATCCATGTCCCCCAGTGCCAGTAAGTCACTGCGGAGGGTGGGAGAAAGGCTAGGAGGGGGAGGAACAGGGTGGGGAGAGGGAGGAACGGGGCAGAGATTGGGGTGGGAAGGATGACGGATCAAGACCAGGAAGGGGATGGTAGCAGCGGTAGCAGCACTGTCAATGGCCTTGATCTGTCTTCCCGAGTCCACTTGGACTTACGCCAGCCAGTTATATAGCTGGCTCAGGTCTGAGTAGACCCATTTGGTGATTCGGGCAGCAAGGACTTATCCCTGGGCAAGGGAACAAGTGTTTCCTTACCCAGAGTAGAACTTTGGGGACTGAAACTCCCTCATCGGAGGCAGCACATGCCCCATTGTCACAGCTACATCGCTGCGTAGGGAGTTATGTAGGATTGGGCTGCCTGTCTTCTTTTGAATGGTCGTCCCATGTTCCAGTGCACTGGAATCTTAAAGAGCATCATAGACATTCCTCATTTCAGTCCAAGACACCAGAGGATCAAGAAGACAGCTTTGTAATGTCCTTAACTTTGAAATCTGTGAGACCAGCATACTGTTTTTCAGGAAAAAAAAGAATAGGGATGAGAGAGAGAGAGAGAGAGAGAGAGAGAGAATGTGGAGGAAGAAGGATTATTTTTATACTCCCTTCTGTCATTTAGTTAGTTATGGTGTCACAACAGTGTGTGCTTCTCATCAATTAAATCATGTTAGTGCTCTCCTCATATTTTCCAGTCTGCATGAAACAAATTTGAGATTTTGGTGGAGTTTTCATTATTGCTGTTGTTGTTTTGTTTCTCCTTCCCCTCCGCCCTCTTTGGTTGGTTGGGTCATTTGAATACTAACTGCTCAATCGTATTGAACCCGAGTGCCAGCGAACTGGAGCACGGACTCTGCCGGCGGAAGCTGTTGCAAATGTGACATAAAGCTCATTGCAACAGCGGTCCAGGAAGTAGCACCGGCTGGGAGGCCTTTGCCGTTCTGCCAGTGCCAGTGCAAGAGGGGATGCATGCGGGAGCATGTAAGTTCCCGCTGGGCAGTGTGGGGTCATAACAGGGCAGGGGAGGGTGGCGATGGGAGCAGGGGATGGGCAGATCAGGCCTGGGAGGGGGCCAGGATCGGTGGCCCTTCCACACACCCAATCCTATCTCCTGAGCCTGCCTTTCAAACTTGCGCCAGACATATGGCAGCCACAGATCTGAGTAGACCCACTGTGGGGGCTGGGGCTTTACCCGGGGTCAGGGAACAAAAGTTCCCTAACCTCAAGGTGACCTCCAGCCTCCCACTTTCTGCACAGGATGCAGCATAGCCTGCACAGGCCTCTCTCTACATCAGTGCACAGAAACCTAAGTAGGATTGGGCTGTAACTGTTGTTTAGAATTGTAGGCTTGGAAAGGACTTTGAAATTGCTCCACACAATGTGGCGGGACCCACCATATCTTACTATTCCTAACAGATTGCTACAAACCTGACAGCATCATGTCCATGTGTGTCTGCCAAGGAACAAGAAGTAGGAAGAGTCTGGAGAGCTTAGCTACTTCCCAGCTGCCTCTCTGCCTTTTGCCTGGCCAGGTCCACTGTAGAAGTTGCCTCTCAGAGCTCAGGAATGGTTGCACAATTATAGACTGAAGCATGACACCATCAAGGCTGGATGTGGTCCATGAGCCCAGATGCTATATTTAGGCTTCCAGCATTGCAGGCACCATATTCAAACTTGCAGGAGACGCTTGAGCACAACTCTTGTGTTCACAGGCTGCTGTGCAAGGATTATGATTAAGAATGGAAATAGTTATGATGATGCAACCTTGCATATGGTGGAAGGGATGGCGCAACCACCTCTGCCAAATTGGCATATTTACCCAATACAGACCAGATATAATTGCTGTTCCCCAATAAACTGGTACTTTTGTAGGGTACAAAATTGTACCACATTCAGTTCTGGAGAAACTCCAAGCACCTGGTCTCCTGAATATTTGACGCTAACACTTAAGAATCTGAAGTATTTTCAATTCTGTCCAGGACTGGCACCTCAAATTTTGTTTTGGGGGGGGGTTGCTAATGTTATCTGGTTTATGGTGTCTCAGAAACAAACAGCAGGACAGGGGCAGCTATGCACTGTGTCAGAGCAGTCTTAAGATAAACAAAGGGTTTAGTAAAACACATCTGGGTAATTTGACCAAGTGAGCTTTTCTAAAGGCTAAACTATAAGAGAAAACAGCTCAGCTCTATCCCTTCCCCACCTGTAGGGGAAGGCCAGTATCTGGTCTGGATTTTTTTTCCTTACACCCAGTCCTGGTTGCTTAACATGTCTTACTGCCCAATCGTTATCCCCCACCGTTGGCACTGATGCAGTGGCACTGATGGAGCACACACTGCATCCAGTGGTGGTGGGTGATCAGACAGCCAGCAGGAGGTAAGTAACAATATTTTTGACTTACTGCCCAATCACCTATGGGTCTCCTCGGACATACACCACCCATTTGCGGGTGTATATCTGAGGAGAGAAAAGGTGTGGGGTGGCTTGGGAAAGATGAGATAAGATCTAGCTCATTCATGTGCTGCTGAGATCCACCCCTTCACTCCCCCTCCCTGCCCTCCCCTGACCCTCCCCCAAGCTCCCCATGCCCATGACACGTCTTCACCACCAATGTACTGGAGCTGATGGAGGCCTCTGGAGCTGCTGCTTCATGTGCCACCCATTTGTGGCATCACCCTGAAAGTACGCGACAGTGGCCTGGCTTTCTGTGCTGCCAGAATGTGAGTTCCAGCAGTGCAGGGCAACCATAGGATTGGGCCCTTAGCGATATAAATACTATGCAGAGTTGGGCATGCCTAAACCCATTGATTTCAATATTTCATAGGATCAAGATGCAAACGATGGAAAAACATCAGGACAAAGGAAGTTGTTTGCCATCTATGGAGGTCCTCATCATGGCAATATTGTACTGTCACATATGATGGATCTCCAGATACCTCAATTGAAAATGTTGTGTTAGTCAAGCAAGCTTTTTTGTATTAGTAAGGGGACCAAGCAGATCTATCTTTTTTGTTGTTGGCTGGACCATGGTCTGGAGTGATAAATGAGGTGGTGACAAAATTCACCCTGCTTTCCAGTCAGAGGCATAGGTGGCTCGGGGCGGAGTACTGGAGGCATTTATTATTAAATGTATGTCCTACTCTTTGTCCAAGAAGTTCAACGTAGCATATATACGGTGGTTCTGCTTCCCACCCCCAACTGTATCCTTCCCACCATTCTGTGAGGGAGAGATGCAAGAGAACCTCACACAGACTCTGATGTTCCATTCACTAAACCAGTGTTTCCCAAAAATTTTTAACCTGCGGCTCCCTTGACCATAGGCAACCATTGGCCGTGGCTCCCCATTACATTATGTTGATGCCTGCAAACTGGCATTGCATTGTTTTCCGAGAGGATTCCGTGGCACACCACAGCTCCCCTGGCTGGTCTCTGCAGCTCCCCAGGGATCAACGCCTCCAAGTTTGGGAACCACTGCACTAAACCAATCGTTCCTCCGCCTTTGTGTTTGTAATTTGACAGAACATAAGTTATTTCTTTCTTCATTGAACTTAATCATTTGTGTGTGTGTGTGTTTTAATAAAGAGTCTTGTGTGTGTTTTCATGTTGGAAATGTTGCTCTTTTATGACCAATTGTACCATACGAAAACGGTAACGTCTCTGGACAAGTACAAGGTGTAGAATGCTTTTTTTGTTTTTTGTTTTTGGTGCTCCTGTTTTTTTGGTGTTCTTTTTCTTCTTTTACCTGAGAAAAATACATACAGCTTACAATCCTTGATAACCAGAGTTGGGGAATAAGTGTTCTAATTGTTGGGAATGTTTACTGTTAAACTGTACTACTGTGAGGTGTGTGTGTGGGGGGGGGGAGAGAGAATGCACGCTATTTAGAATTAATCATTTAGAAAGCAGACGAAGTGTTCAGGAAAGACTTGATATGAAAATGAATTATGGGGCATGTGTTGTATTCAGAAACAAATTAAGTACAAACCTTTAAGATTTAACTATTGTCTAGCATTTCAAGTCACATCTCCCTCTCTGAGAGCTCAATCTTATTCTCCCCCTCCCCACTGGTGCAGCCACCCCAAAAACAGGTGCACTGTATTCAGCAGGGAAAGGGCATTTAAATCCCCTTACCCCGTGTAAGCCTTCCAACCCGCAAGGGGTCTCCTCATAACTGTGCTAGTGATTTTGCTAGTGTAGGTCTGAGGTGAGAAAGGGGGGCGGGGAGGCTGCAAAAATGAAGGGTAGGATCTGACATGTGCCATCACTGTCGGATCCATCCCCTTCTGCAGCCTCCCCGCCTTGTCACGTCCCCCTCCCTGCCCAATTTTGCCCCTCCCCACCCCTCTCCCCACCCCTCCCCCGCCCTCTCCCACCTTCCGCGGTGGCTTACCTGCTCCTACAGGCGGCTGGAGCTCTGGTGATATGGGCGAGAAGGCTCTGGCCTTCTCGCTGCCGTGTGGTCAGCACGCTACTGAGCGCGTTGCCGGAAAGCGTTGCAGCGGAACAGCAGTGGAATGTATGTTCGACTGCTGGCCAGAGTCCTTAGGATTGGGCTGTTAGTTTGGGCTAAGAGAAATCCTGCTGTAGGCTATGTTTAGAACCCTGCCAGGGAGCTGTGTATAACTGCTAATTATACCTATTATATTACCAACACCTGGGTGGAGCCAAAATGAGTAAATAAGATTCAATAGACAACACAGAGCACAAATTGTGAAAGCTGTCTGCAAAGTCTGTTCTCTGAACATTAGAAGTCTACATTGCTTCTCACTGGTTTATGGCATGAGGTTGTAAGCCAGATTGCTAGGCTTCAGTCCTCTAGCTCATGATTGGCATTGGCTGGGGCTGCCCAGAGCACAAACAGTTGTTACTGTACTGTATGCAACCATGAGATTTTTTGATGCTCTGACAGGCCATTTTCTTCTTCCCCTATCTAGCAGTCAGTAAACCTTTTCATGCTTCTAGAGTGAAACTGACCTATATTTTTAAATTTTGCAATTTTGAGAGAAGCTTGGAAGACGCTTTGCTTTGATGGCATACAAGTACAGCAGGAAACATGCGGAGGCCGCCGACTGACACACGGGGCCCAACGTCAGCTGGGCTGGGATGCTTTGCAGTGGAGGATGCGGCAGCTTTCTAGATCTAGGTCAGAGTTGATAAATGCTGCATTTGTACTGTAGCTACTGTATGGCAAGGTCCTCCAACTCCCTCCCTTTCTTGTACAACTAGAACATGTATTTAGAGCTGCATGCACCAAAATTGCTGCTGCCAAGTGCTTTTTACCTAGCCAGACGTCATATTTTGCAAGTGGAGCCAAACATTTCCATTTAGAAACTTGGAAATAAGTTCAATAATATTGCAGCAGCAGTGCTAATTATTTCTACTCTGTTAGCCTCATGTGGAAGCATCTGCAGTAATTCTAGGTCATTCCAAGGGATGCAAATAAAACTGCCAGTTCGAATGGAAGGATAGAAAGGAACTATTTGTGACTCCTGGTGCACAAAACATTGTGGCAAGAGTGTCCCGATGATCTATTCCTTAGTAAACTTGGGGGGGGGGGGCTAGTGAAACGAAGAGTGATCCAAAAGATGCAAGCCAGTGTAACATGATTTAAGAATCACAAGAGACCTTGGGACACACCTCTCAGAGGGTGCAATGTAGTTGAGTGTGCAAAGTACATTGAGTGTAATGTAGTTGCTTGGGTGGGAACAAAATGGTTTGGAAACATTAGAAATGCACAGACTTCCAGAGCTTAAAAGGTATTGAAGAAATATTAATACCCATGACTTAAGACTTGAGGCACAATCCTATGGTGCCCTTGTGCCGGTGAAATGTGCACTCCGCCAGTGCAAGCTGTCAAAAAACTGCTGAAAAGCTGTTTGCGACGACGCAACTAAGAGCTGTGCTGACAGGAAGGCCTGTGTCATCCCGCCAGCACCAGTGCAAGCCAAAACATTTGTCGGACAAGATAAGAGTTGCACTGAGCAGCACAAGGGAAGGGAAGGGCAGGGGAGGGCAAGGAGGGGTGGAATGGGACAGGGTGGTGATGGTGGTGGATGGATTCGGCCTGTGAGGGGGGCAGGAGTGGCAGCATTGGCACATGGCACATGCTGCATGGATCAACGTGGACTTGCGCCAGCCAAATGGCAGGCACAGGTCCAAGTAGACCCGTTGTGGGAGTTGGGGATTTCCTTGGGTCAAGGGGACAAATGTTCCCTTACCTCGAGAAGCCTTCCCACTAGGATGCAGCGTAGCCTGCACCCGAGCCGCTGCATCGGTGCAGGGAATGTTAGGTAGGTTTGGGTTGCCTGGCTGTTGTTGTACATGACTCTTAAAGCGCTTTTGTATTTCCCATGCTTGTAATGTGAATTTCAAATCTACATTGGCCAGAATGTATTTGACTTAAAAACAAGCCTCGATCAGTATCATCAATTATTCCAGTGCACACATTAGAGGCCCCCCCCTTTTACTTGAGGCCCCAAGCCTATCTTTCCCCTCCCCTGCCAATGTGTGCACAATGTATGCACTATGTGTGCTGGAGTGTGCACAGCATTCTGCGGGGGTGGGGGGCAGCAGTCTCAGGGGTAAGCCTCCGGCACCGGAATGGGTCTATCCAGACATGTGCTAACAATTGAGCTAGTGTGTGGACCTGGGAAGGTGTATTGAGGCCTGGAATGCTGATAGGATATCGGCAGTGCTGATAGCACCCCCTTCCAGCCCTCCTTCCATCTTCCCTGTTCTTCCCCATTCCTTCCTTTTCCTCCTCTTTTTGGCTGCGTTCCACCCCCTCTCTGGCTCCCTCCCGTCCCCCGCATTGACTTACCGGTGCCAGGGGACGTCCAGGTACCCCTGGTGGGCTGCCCTGCCGCTCACCGCAGCTGCCCAGCTCCTCTGAATGGTCATGTTTAGCAACAGCTGTAAAGGACCTTATGCTGCCAAAACGCTAGTTCTGGGGGCATAAGGCCCACATAGGCTTGGGCTGCCACTGTGAGTGTACATGTGTACACATTCCAATGGATATGTGTAGGTCAGCAGTGAGGCCAGCAGGTGTGAGCCCATTCTCCCTCCTCCACTTGTACCCTCTTTGAACATCTGTCGAAGACTTGACTACTTTTAGATCTTTGATGGATTGGCCATGAACCCGAAAGTGTTCACCCGCAGGCTTATTACTGTTCCTGTACTTGAAGTCATGTTTGTGATCAGTGATCCCTTTCCTGAGCATGACTGGGTCTGGTCTGTGTTGACTGTTGCTCAGCATGCTGATGAGATGCCTAGTATAGTATTAGTTGAAGGCATCATTGCAGGAATCTGAGAAGTTGTAAGTGGCATTGTTTGGGCCTTATAACATTGTTGTCAGTTTTGGTTAATTGGCATAGCCAGAAAGGAAAGAGAGGAGAAACACTTTTGCACGATAAATGGTTTTTATTTCTGAATTTTTGGAATAAAATATATGGACTGAAAGGATTACTTTAAAAAGGAATGATCAATATATAATAGTGTAAGATTTGTTTTAATTATTTTGTAGTGGTTTTGACTTTAATATAAAAATAAAATTGTATTTACAGTATACTTAAGTTTATTTCAGTATTGTATGCTTTGATGTTGGTATTCTGTAGTGATTTGATTGTGAACAGTAGTTTCAGTTTGGATGGGTGTCTTCCACCTGTTCAGTGTAGTGACTTAAATGGAACATATGATCTCATAAAAAGGTTAGATAGATTAACCCCTAATTTTGCATAGATTTAGGGCATCCAGCTGACTCAGAAGAACATCAGAGCAATGAGCCAGGCTATTCCAGCGGATTTATATACTCATCTACATCTGGAATGAATTTCGTCTCTCTCTAATCATCAATGTAAAATACTAGGCTATTCGTTTTGTTTCTCTTTTCCATATGACAGCCTTGGCTAAACTGAGTTTCTAATACAACACAGCTAATGGCATCCATTACTTGTAATTGAACTTTTTATTAAAGGAATGATTGCAGAAAGAAAAACTAATTAGAATTAAAGAAATTTGTCTGATTGCTCTGTTTTAAGGTCTTGTTGTTGAAGGCCAATTGAATGACAGTCTAAATTGTTTATCCTGCGTCAGTATCTCATTGCTGAATGTGGAGACAGGAATAAAGCAAGAGAGAGATCAAATGTGTGCAAAACTGAAGCAACAGAAGAGAAAACAATATGTAGGTACATGGAATTAGGACAGACAGTGCCTTCCTAAAGTGAGGATTGCAAATGTTTTTGTTGTTGTTTGTATTTCACAGTTCCTCCAAGAAATTCATGTTGGAGTATATACAGGGATTATTTCAGGTTTATCCTCACAAGAACTCTGTGAAAAGGTTGGGCTGTGAGGCATATTTGACTGGCTCAAGGTCAGTCAATGACCTTCATGGCTGAGCAACAATTTGGATTTGGGTTTCCATCCAAGCTATAACAATACTATGCCACATTGGCTTTCCTGTGCAGATAAGGCACAAGAATGTGGATACATTTGCTGGAGAAGCAATAGTAGTGGTTTGTTGTAACAGATGGAAGACTTCTACTGATCCATTCCTGCCATATAGGTTTTCAAGACTTTCAGCCCAATCCTATACTGATGCCATGCCAGTGGTTCAGCAACAACGGTGCAACGTTGGCAGGACGATTGCCATATTCTAAGCCCCCATCCACCACAAAGAGGCAGGAGGAGCACCAGAACCCAGGCAATGCCATACTGGTGCAGCCCTCCCAGGAATGCCACTAGCATCCATGGAAACACTGACACAGCCCCACCATGCATGGAGTGGCAGCCTGTCATCAGCTGGATGTGAAAGAAGCCAATCACCAGCCCCAATGCTGGTGGCCAGGGAAGCACTGCTAGGGTGGATCAAGCAGGGGGTGAGAGCAGTCACAGGTGTATCCCATCCCACTGAGATTATGTCCCCCACAGTAATGAGTAAAACAGCAACAATCACCACTGCTAACCATGGGGAAATGCCCCATGAGATGCTGTGCTCACCTGTATGACACAAGGATGCCACATCACCTCTCCTGTTGCAGGAGCTGCTGTGGTGTAAGCAGCAAAGGGGCAAAAGCAGAGAAGTCCTAGGAATCTCAGCAACCCAGGGTTCTCCATCGTTCTCATCGCCAAAGTTCCCCTTTGTGTGCTGTAACTGTGGATGACAAGAGGCCAGAGAGGCATAGCCCTGTTCCATGTGCCCTATCATCTGAGATGTCGTCTCCCTGGTTTGGTGTGCTGTGATTGGCTGTGACATGTAGTCTGTATCCTATGATCTGCCATAGAAAAGTGGGCGGGGTGGGCGGGGTGGCAGGAGGTAAGATTTTCTGGTGTTTTCCCCTTCCCCGTTGTTCCCTATGGGGTCCCCTTCCTGTGCCATCAGTGTTGTTGGCACAGTATTTTTCTGGTGTCAGGGGCATGTCTATCATCTATGGGGCACTTGGGGTACGGCACGCATTGACTCCTCCCCATCCTACCCACATCCCTCCCATGTCCTGCCCAATCTCTTTCCTGGTTGGCCTCCCCTGCCAACAGGAATTGCCCCAGTGCCTAAGGTACCCCAGCATGTTGCCGTGCCAGTGTCTGGGGCTTGTCCACTGGCAGACAGGCTGCTTTGCCAGCAGGGCTGTCATTGCACTGATGTCTGCAGACACACACCATGGTGTACAGTACACTGCTTAGACTGGCGTATATAGGATTGGGCTGTTTGAAGCTTGACTTGCCCGAGACGAGACTGCCACTGCTTCTTGCTCTCCCTTCTTTCCCTATCCCAAGAACCAGAAAGTCTTGTTTAGTTCCCTTCTGACCTCTGATATTTTTCCAGGTGCTGAGTACCTTCACAGAAATATGAACTAGTAAATAAAATCCAGGCATCTCAGAGTTTTGTACTCTGTACCAACTTCTACCTTTTTATGGTGTGATTGCAGAATTTCAGAATAAATACAGCCCCAATTATGGCACCATCTGTTTGAAAGCACGGAAATAACTTTCCTCCTACCCCTGCAGAGATCAGGTTTTGTTTGTACACATAGATGCACTCAGCTCTGCTGATTGTTGTGCCACATTCCCTAGACCTGTGTCATTTGGGACAAGCCTGTAAGATTTCATTTCTTCATTGAGGAACAGCCAGCCAGTGTTTATAGTTTGCTAGTAATCCATACCTGTTTTCAGAGATTTGAATCAGTTCTTCCATATGTATAATTTCATTGGGACATGATGTGTCTGTGTGTGTGTGTCTGTGTGTGTCTCTGTGTGTGTGTCTGTTTGTACGGCCTTCACAACTTGTCTGAATTGTGGCTTCTAAAACATTTACCCAAAGTAAAAAACAACAACACATCTCTGGCTTCAATGTCCTCAAAGTGCCCCAGAGGCACAATAAATATAACAGCTTTACAGCTTCAGCAATGGGATTAAGTAAAGGCATTACATTTGTCTGATCCTCCTAATCTATTGGAGAGTCACCATTTGAAATATAATAACCATTGTGAGTTTGACTGGGAGATAACAGAGTGATAAAAGAGCATGTGTCTTCATGCAATGTTTTACAGTTACGGGTATAGACGCCATGTAAAAAATATTTACTTGAAATTAAAAATCTCTTGCACTCCGTTCGCGGGTCTCCTTATCCAGGCAGCCACCAACGGACAGAAACTGTTTAAGTTGGTGGCTGCCTGGATAAGGAGACCCGCGAACAGAGTGCAAGAGATTTTTAATTTCAAGTAAATATTTTTTACATGGCGTCTATACCCGTAACTGTAAAACATTGCATGTTGATCGCTGGCCATGGAAGCTTCCGCAACAGATCATGTGTCTTCCACTGGCAACAAGACAACAAGCTTTGATCTGCATGACCTAAAATGTACAAAATGAAAAGGGATAAGTAGCCAGAGAATGTCATGGTATAACAATGTATGCAGTTTGCAAGATCAAACAGGGGGTATTCATGGTATATAAGGTGGGGCAAGGGTTATTTTAAAAAAAACACGTTTATTTTTTAAACTCAAGTCTTTTTAAAAACACAGATAGAAACATAAGTACTGTATAGGGGTGTCAGGCAGCCTTCCACAAGTGTCAGCTGAATGCCTGAGTGAGGCCCCACTCAGTGCTCCTACCCTGACTTCAGCATGGCCACTAGTCACATACCTGATATCTTTGCATTCACCCTGAGTGTAAAAGAGCCCTACACTTTTCCACATGATTGGGAGTCCTGATTGCCCCAGGGGTCCCAATCACATGGCAAGGCCCTATGCACATACAACCTTGTGTACAACTGGGGCCCTTTCCCATTAAGGGCAAACATGCAGATATTGGGCTGGCTACCTGTCATACTGATGTCAGGGGTGGAACCAGCAGGCGATGGCCCCATCATCTCCTCATGTGCTTACTGAATGCGGGGCATGTGTGTGGAGAACTCATGACCATTCATAGATAAATCACTGGTCAACTGTTGGGATTGTCCAGTGCAGTTTACTCTTCTGCACTAATCATGAAGTCCACTGTGCCACATGAACTGTCCACGTGCAGAAACTTGATTTTTGCCATTCGTACTCAAATGCTGGTAAGATTATATTGTTTGATGCTTTGTATACATGGATCATGAGCCTCCTTGTCTATGGAGCAGCATCCCAAGAGTTAATAGCATTCTCTACTTGAAGCATACTAAAATTGAAGCATGAGTAGTATACCTTGAAAGCTAGTTGCTTGAAAGAACTGTTGGAAAATGTGGTAGATTGTTCAGAGGGACCATGCGCTTTTTCTCCATGGCTGGAGCATCTTTTGGAAACATTGCCATTTCCTGAGCTGTTTTTGTGGTGGAGGCTTTCTTGCTATTTCCTCCACATAGCATGGAGATGTGAGCAGGTCCATCTTTTCTCATCATTCCAGTGCAGTGATGATAGGGGAGATCACACATCTTGTCCCAATGTTATTAAAGACACTGAGATGTCTCGCCAGGAAATGAATAGCAGGAAATGAATAGATGTCATGTCCTGCTTGATGATTGGTAATTTTCATCGAGAAGAAGGGACCCGTCTTTGTCCAGATTTCTCTTCCAGAGATCTATTCATAGGCAGTTGTCCTGGGAAAACTATTTCTGAATTGACTTCAGCTTCCAGTTTGTTCTCATGGCTCAAGGGGTGATGAGAGGTTACAGTGAGATGAAGGAGAATCAATAGCTATCGGCAAGATCAGGGGTTCTTGGTTTGCCTTTTCTGATACACATGCTGCACCAGAGGTTTGAAGGTCAGGAGCAAGGGTGGTGAGCACAATCTCACATACAGACAGATACATCGAGGCTGTGTTCAGTA
Organism: Plestiodon gilberti rubricaudatus; assembly: GCA_026170595.1. Taxonomy (NCBI): domain Eukaryota; kingdom Metazoa; phylum Chordata; class Lepidosauria; order Squamata; family Scincidae; genus Plestiodon; species Plestiodon gilberti. The sequence continues at coordinate 119,027,895 of JANXHW010000005.1, forward strand.
TAGTTTTTGAAAAGTGTTATGGTGCCTGGAATAATCGATGACTGTCAACAAGGAAGTGTGAATGAGCCACGTTGGAGTTCCTTGTTTCTGTAGACGAAGCATGTATGGATTCAGAGAGCACATGTGACCCACCAGTGAGCCAGTGCATTGCTGCTCCAACCAATAATAATGTAACCAGTACAGAGGGCTGAAAAAAAAATAAACTTCAGTTCTTCACAGGTTCTTCCCCTCCCCACTAGGTCCTGCCAGTCTCTACCCATAATAACCCATTTCATTTTGTTCTGACTCTGCATCTCATCTGCCAGATACCTCTAGGCTTCTGTCCCAACGCACACAGGGGCCGTAGGTCATGCTTTGCATGCAGAAGATCCCACATTCATCCCCAGCATTTCCACTTGGTAGCAGAGCTACAAAAGGCAGAATCTTGGAGAGTGGATGTCAGTCAGAATATACCATATGTCTTGATGGGCTACCGGTCAGACGTCATCTACAGCCCGTTCCTTCTGGTTCCACTCCTGGTTTGGCCACCAGGTAGTGATCTGATTAAGCACTAGGTCTGCCATTTTTTTTTTTTGGCATTAAAATATTGTATTAGATTGGTGTGGATCCTGTTTGGCTGAAGCTTTAAGAGCAGGGTGGGGTGGTTGAGGGCAGTGTAAGTGAAAACACAGAACACAGCATCTTCATCAGATGACCTGGAGGCCTTTGAAATCTCAATCCATTTGCCAAAGCATTTGTCAGCCTCAAGCTGTTGTTTCAATTTGTCATGAAGGAAATCTGCCAGCATTCTTACTGAAAGTTTCCTCAGCTGGGAGTAACCTCTTCACCCTCAAGCATAATTGCTAGTTCTCTTGCAACGTTGCCAATTAATGTGGATTGTTTAGGATCTGTATATCAGCCCTCTGAAATCTAATTTTTAATAGCTCATCGTTTATACAATAGAAGGCAGATTTTACTAGTTTCTATATGTGGGTGGGGAAGGAAATATTCTCCAAATAAGCTAGAAGATTATTAGGTGATTTGATTCATAATTTGGAAATCTCTCAAGAGGATGTGGTCTGTTATAGCCATGTGCATTGGTTTATATTTTAATTTTTCACAGATAAAAAACAAAAAGAATTTTAGAGTCTTATAACCAGCAAACAGAGATTAGAGGTTAGTCTCTTCTATACTCCTGAATTCTAGTTGTATCTGAGTTCACAGTGTGAATTTTGTAGCCTTGTGTTGATGAAACCTGATTAGCATTCCCATTTACCTTAAAGTCTATCTTTTTTTTAAAGTGCTTTTATTTGGCTAAATTAATTTGTGTTGTATACATACTCCCATGCAATATCTTTATCCATGATGAGACATTCATGTCCTTCCTTCCTTCCTTTCCCTTGGCTGTTTTGGAATTCTTATCTTATCTCTTGTGTCCTCTACTGTCTTTAGATGTCTTGCATTCAAAGGCAGGGGTTAACATGGCATCGTAAGTCTATTCATTCCTGGCTCATTTCAAAGTGCAGTTCAAAATAATCTATTTTACTCTTCCATCCGGCACATAACTAACCAGCATGAATCATTCTACTTTGAGGTACCGTACTTTCTTCTAGTCTTATGTACTAACCCTGAAGTATCTCTGCGTGGTCTTAAATGTATCCCTTTATCTTGTTTTGACATGAATAGATCTGCTTCTGTTTTTGTCAGCCTCCTATTGCTGTCAAGGGAGTCTTGTATTTTTAACAGCCCAGTCCTGTCTAGCAGGACACAGCGGCGCACGTAAGGCACCTGTCGCATCCTATCCAGGTTTGGGTCTGCGCCGGAACTGCCAGATAACTCCTCGGGGTAAAGGGATGTTTGTATCTTTATCCCGAGTAATGCGCCAGCCAGCCCGTTGGGGCTACTCGGATATGCGTGAGCTGTTTTGCTCGCATACATTCGAGAGCCCCATGTAACAGCGGCCAGGACCGGAAAGGGGGATAGGATTCAGCGGAGGAGGCTGCCTCCAATCCCTCCCCCTTCCCAGGTCTGACTGACCAATTCCACCCCACCCCCTGAAATGCCCTGTTCTGCCCTCCGCTGCCCCTCTACCCGACGGGGACACAGCTCTCTGCCACAGTGGTGCTCCATCCTGCTGGCACCACGTACTCTTCAGGAGACGCAAACGTGCCTTACGGCATGTTTGTGACACCTTAGACCGGCGGAGTGGTCACTCCGCTGGTCTCTACTTGCACAGGATTGCGCTGTAAATTTATTTTGTTTTTATTATTCATTCAGTCAGTACATGTGTGGCTCTTTACAACAGAAGAGAAAACAGATCCCTGTCCTCTCCTAATCTACCACAGACACAAGGTTGACCACAGAAGGGGAGGAGAGAGGTGCCAGGGAAGAATATGCAGAGAATATGCAGGGAAGAATTATTTCAGGTATATGTACTTAGACTTAGAGTCCAATCCTATCCTCCCCCCCCCCCGCTGGTGCAGCCACACCAAAAAGGAGCATGCTGTATCCAGCCGGGGGGGGGGGGGATCGAGAGGCTTCGAAGGACAAAGGGGAATTATTTCTCCTTACGCCTCTGTAAGCCTCCTGCTCTGCAATGGGTCTCCTTGGACCTGAACTGGCACAAGTCTGAGGAGAAGAAAGGGGTGGGAAGGCTGCAAAAAGAGGGAATAGAATCTTCATCGCCACTGGATTACCCCCTCCTGAAGCCCCCTCACCCCCATTCCTCTCCCTCCCTGCCCACCCTCACCACCTTACCTTCTCTGGTGGGTGTGGGGAGATCCAGTGACCGCTATTGTCTCTTGTGGCAGCACTCCCCAAGTGACCGCCAATGGAGCACTACACAATCAATTGGCAGCCATTTTACGGCAGCGGAAGGCTCTTCCGCTGTCGTAACACCCTGCCCCTGACAGCCCAATCTGGAATAGGAGTGGGCTGTTAGTTGCAGTAAGGTAGAATAGAGAGGCTAAGGAGTAGCGCCAAAGGCTTCATGGAAATGGTGGGTTTCAAGGAGGGATTTGAAGGAAGGAAGGGAGAGGACATCCCTTAGATCAAGGGTGGGGAACCTATTTGCGGTGGAGGGCCATTTCCCCATGGGGGAAATGTGTCGCGGGCCATGTGCCCCTCCACCACAGGCTCCCCCCGCTGCGCGCTCGTGCACCCCATCGCTTTCCTCCCCCCATTGCTCTCCTCCCCCCATCGCTCTCCTCCCCACCTCCCCCCACCCACCCACCCCATTGCTCTCCTCCTTACCTTCTTCAGCCTCCGGGCCGCCGCTGGCGGCGGCGGCGGCCACGCGCGTGCTCACCTCTGCGCGACTCCTCAACCCAACTGTTACGTACATGCGCAAAAACAGCCGGGTTGAGAAGGAGTCGCGCGAGGTGAGCGGCCACGCGCTCACCTCGCGCGACTCCTTCACAACCCGGCTGTTCTGTACATGCACAGAAACAGCCGGGTTGAGAAGGAGTCGCGCGAGGTGAGCGCGGGGCCTCTGGAGCCTCCGGTCTGAGCTCGCGCGGGCCAGACCGGATGGAATCGCGTTCGGTCTTGCACGGGCTGGACTGGTTCGCCCCGGGGGTCAGATCCGGCCCACGGGCTGCCGGTTCCCCACCACTGCCTTAGATGATCAGGGAAGGAATTCCTTCCAGGCATAAATGAATTTATGGGAGAAGGGGTGGAACCTTTGAGAAGCAAGCAGTTGAGGGCAGTGGAGCTGGTGGTACAAAGGTGACAGGCAGGAGCATAGTGGATGTGAGAGCAAAGTTGTAAGGAGGGGCAAGGCCATGCAGGGCTCTGAAGGTAAGAACCAGGAGTTTGACCTGGATCCAGGAGCAGACAGGAAACCAGTTTAGGAATTTACTAAGTAGACTGTGATGTGATGAGAGAGATGAGTGATTTTGGTGCAGTAGTGTCGCTACGCCCCCACGGGGGGGCGCTCGCGACGCCGCCCCCACGTGATGCGGGCACGTGATGTCACACACACCGCCTCCAAACACACACACCGCCATTTTTACTTCATTTTAGTGACGTACAGACGCAAGGGAGGGCCGAAACGAAAACCCAGCGAAACAAGAAAGCACTCAAGAAGGTGAGTTTGCACCCTCCTGAGCCCGCGACTCCGCCCCTTCAGGGGTCTGCGCCCTGGGGCCCTGGGCACCACTTGGTGCCCTGGGCACCAAGGCTCCCCCTTACAACGTCTCTGTTTTGGTGGCAGAATGCTGGATCGAGATGAGCGAACTAGAGTGAGATAATTGAAGATCAGAGGGGAGAAGATTACAGTAGTCAAGGCACGAGATGTTTAGAGTGAAGGTAGTGTTCTCCAGTAGAGGAAGCTGCTCTTCTTACACTGCAGAAGGCAGGGCCAGCTTTTCGTATGACTCCTCTACAGAGGAGGGGCTTCCAACTTACCAGACTGGCCCTGGCTCATATGTAGGTCGCAGGGTTTGGGCTGAGTATGGCCTGTTTAGCTTGCAGGTAATTCTTTTTTCCTTTTCTCTCCTCTTCTCTCCTCATTACACTCCTCTCCACAGTGGAGAAGTACATGTTGCCTTTGGTGGGACACATCAGAGTTACAGGCTATGCTAGAGTGCAGCATTAGTTGCTTTGGGCACCAAATGCCTTAGAGTGCTCTGAGGAAACTGAGCCCACACGCTTTGCTGCAACATTTGGTCAAGGTCTCCCACAGGATCTTGTTTCAGAGTTTCCCCCTGTGGACCCCTTCAAATTAGGCTGCAATTAGGCTGCAATCCTGTACACACTTACCTGGGAGTACGTCCCATTGAATTCAATGGCACTTGGTTCTGAGTGGCACTTGCTTCTGAACATGCATAGGATTGCCCTGTGATTGCTGGCTTGCAACGCCATGCAGCTTGCATGGGGCTGTTCCGGCCAGCTGGTCAATTCTGAGGTGTCACTGCTGGGTGCCATGGAGTGTGTGTAGGTAGCTGGCCAGGGCAGCTGCTTGGGAGGGGTGGAGCTGAGTGAGGGGGCTGGCCCAAAATATAGCAGAAACAGGGAGAGAGGGGACAGCGGAAGGAAAGGAGATGGGAAAGAGGATAGTGGAAGGAGAGGAGGGATGGAAGGGAAGAATGGAAGGAGTGGAAGACAGCAAAGTGGCATGGGAGCAGGCTGATAAAGATGAACCCTAGGAGGAGGGGTCTAGGGCAAAGTGCAGAGAGGTAACGGTGGGGAAAGAAGGGAAGAGGAAAGCCTATCTGGGGAAGAATCGGGGGGGCTGGGAGGAGGGAAGAGTTAGGGGTAAAAGAAGGGGTAGAAGGAAGACAGGAGCTGCGGGGCTGAGGATTAAGCTGCCAGCCTCAGCCGTTCCTGAGCCCCTCCAGCCTGAAAGGTGTGCCCTGCTGGGCACACCTCCCAGATAACCCCCTACCCACTTAGCCAACAGAATGCTCTGTAAACAACCCTCAGCCCAAGTACCCGGAACTAGGGGCCTTGGGCCCCAGGATGGAGACTGCTTGTTGACATCATGTATGTAATCAGCCTGTAATAAACGACCAGGAGCATCATAGCCTGGCTCAGTGTGTTCTCTTGGGCAGAGATGAAAAGTAACTTGCCATATCCCATCCCCTTTGATGTGTAGCTCCCCCTTGGGAGTAGGTTGAAGAGGCCGGGGCTCCTACACTCCCTTTTACAGTGACTTGCATTATACGTTCTCCACTGGGTTGAAGTTGTCATATTCTGAACTGCCAGGAACTTAGGTATTCTTGGTGTTTCCGAGAGTAGTAGAGGGCCCATGCTAAGCAACAAGAGTGTTCCACCGTCTTTGTCCCCTCCCGCTCCCCCAATATAGTGCTCTTCTGTTGCCCTTCCTCCTGTTCTTGGCAAGTGAGATTGTTATAATAAACAATAGTAAGGAGAGCCTGTCTAGAATGATCAACCTATGGACAAGAGGCTGGGTCTGGGTTTCAGTCTGGGGCTGTGATGGTGAAATCTGCGAGGACTTCTCATTTTTCATTCCCTCTAGTTCTGTTTTCCCTCTGTCTGCAATGAGCGGTGTGAACAGAATGTTAACTATGTCCTTATATTACTCATGGAATGAAAAGGTCACTGGAACGAGAGAAAAGACCTACAACCCTAATATGGAGTGAATGGGTAAAGCTTTAGGGCCTCTAGGTTTATCTAAAGTTTTCAAGAGAGGAGAGGTTATGATAAAACATGTTTTATTTATAAATCACCCCCTGCCAAGACATTTTTTTCTACTTCACAGAAACCATTTTAGAAACAAAACTACCTCAATAGATTAAATAAATGAATTAGAAAATAATAAAATATGCAGTAGCATAAGAGATGAAACCAATCAGGAAACAAATGGACTGAATGGCATACCCAACATGGGAAAGACTTCAGCAACAAAGACTGACACTGGTTTTCACGTGTGCCACTCAACGCGCTTTTGCAGACATGCACACTGAAGGAGGGGTTGTGTGGGTCCCCCCAGATATCCATGGGAATATTACTTTCCACCAACGTGAGCCAACGTAATCTAAAGTTTCTCAGACTACATCTCAAACACACGGTACTTTTGCGCCTTTCTCTCCTACTTGCCACAAGCGAGGAGGAGGAGACGGCTGCCTTTGAAAGGTGAGAGCAGCGAGAGGAGGAGCTGTGGCAAAGAAGGGCTTCCCAAGACGATGGTCTAGGACACTGACTCACCTACCAAACTCACAGATTTTGAGATCCATGTGGGTTTTGCAACCTCACATTCAAAAACCCATGTGGAAAAATCCGAACTCAGATTAGGAGGGCGACGAGATATATTTGGATATTCTGTGGCACAAAACCCATGGGATAAGGAACCCACATGAGTTTTATGGGTTTCTTGTGCACTTATTCTGTGGAAAATCTCCTTTACCATGGGGTTTTCTGCACATGTGGTTTGGGCGTAAAGAGACAGTGACTGACCTAAGGTCACTGAGTGAGCTTCTTGGTTGAGTGGAGATTTGAGCCTGTTTCTTCCTGGGTTCTACGTTTGCCTTATTAAAACATTTATACTCTGCAGAGGTGTCCCCAAGCTGGCTTACATAACAAAAATGCAGCTGGTAAAGGCACAAAGCATCTTGCCAAGAACAATGGTAGCAGTTGTTTCTGCATCCCCTCGTTTAAGGCCCTGGAATCTTTGGAGCACTTTCATGCAGGATGCATGGCACTACATGTTTACTCAGCAATCACATGTTGCATATAGGGGAGAAACAGCATGCAGGAGGAGGGGGGATTTGTAGCCCTTCCCTCCAGGTGTCATCAGGGGCCAGCCAGGTCAGGCAGTGACCAAGGTCCCATGCCTATCAGAGGGCCCACCTGGCTGGACTTGACCCCTAAACCTTCAGTCCTGGTATTGTCTGATGTGTCTGATGATATTCAGTGGTATTGTCTGATGTGCCATCAGGGAGTGGGTGGCAGGTTTCACAGGGGGCTCAGTGCAGGGCTTTGCCCCAGGGCCCCAGGCACCGGCACTGCTTTCCCACTCCCACCGAGTCTTCCCACCACTGGCAACACCTGCAATCCTCCCTCTCCATTTTTATCCAGCCAAACTTACTTCTGGTGTCAGAGACTGATGGAGGTGGTGGAACATGTTAAAAATGTACTGGGGTATGTTGTTTGCAGGGGAGAATTGGCAGGTTGGGAAAGGGGAAGGTGTCCCCTTGCATTTGCATTATGAAGCGAACAGGAGCTTAGGCCCCCTGTGTTGGCTTTGTAATGTGTAGTTCTGCCTTCTGGCATTCTTGAAATGGACACAGCCCAGGGGCACTCTGAGGAAGCAGCCGGCCCGGCTGACGTGCACTCTGAGCTGAGAGCAAACAGCTCCAGGGGATTTTGCGTGCTGCAGCCTGGAGTGTTTTGATATGGGCTGATTCCAGCTAACCAGGCATTGTGAATACAGCTTGCTTTTTAGTACAAGCTCCTTTACTGGTGGCAAAGGTTAAGCGTTTTTAATGAGTTCAAGGTTAAAGTGCATTTCTTATTTTGTATGATTTTATTGGATGTCTTAGTTGTTCCTTTGAAAATGGAATCCTGTGTGAACTCCAGGAACAAGTGCAGATTTGGATTCTAAATAAATGGGAAAAATGTTTTCAAGCAAATTACTGCTGCTCCCGCCTATTACTGTCCAGTGAATCTAGTATGTAGAGCTGACTACTAGATCAGGGGTTCTCAACCAGTGGTACTAGTACCACCAGTGGTACTTTGGCTGACTGCTGGTGGTACCCGGACCCCTGAACCACCAGAACACCACTCCAATTCGGTGCTTTCGGCGACGTGTTTTCACTTCCGAGAAGCTCCTGCCTTTGGCCGAGCCTCTGAGGAACACTGAGAAGGGCCCTTCCTCCCGCCAAGAGCCTCCTACCTGCGTTTTCTGGCCTCCAAAAGCCTGAAAACCCAGAAGTAACTGGCAGTGATGTCATTGCCAGTCACTTCTGGTGCTTCGCAGCAGGAGAGTGGCACTGGAAGTGGTACTTGGCCATGAAGGGGTTGAGAACCAACAGTGCAGGCAGCCCAAGTGGCACAAAGCTACTTACAACCAGAGTGGTACCCCAGGGTTCTCTACAACATTGAAAGGGATGTTAGGGCACATCTCTCGCATTGGGAGTTACAGTCACTTTGGGCAGCAAAAAGCCGTTCCCCCTCCCCCATGCTGCTGTCGTTTTTCTCTTTTTCATTTATTTGACAAGGGATTGCTTTTTTCCAATGATAGTAAGATCAATCTCAATCAGGGGTAAGAAAGATGAATTATTGTAGAATATTGAAATGCACAAAAAACCATAAATTACAATTAGGTAAGTAATGGGGCAAAGGGAGAAACCAAGAGGAAGCAAAGAAGGGTCTAGAAAAGGGAAAAATGTTTGGCAGGGAATATCAAAAGAGAGAGTAACTGCAGTGGGGCAGTTTCACTATATGGATACCTGCCAGAGCTCTAAGCAGTATTATTATTGTAGCGGATATCTCAGCACATTGCTTTACAGGTTGGTTTCTTTCCTTGACAGGATGATTTAGAGAAACATCCCAGAAGTCACGGACTAACAGCTTAGGACATACATACATACATTGCTCTATATCTCCAGTGCAACAGACCTGTTGGGGCATCCAGTATAGTGAATGATTGCCCCTCATTCTGGAAGATCATAGCCACATAAAATGTACGGACTGTGCCTTTTTTCTGACAGTGCAGCTCTTGACTGCCCCTTGTTTTTCTATACTGTAATCTGCTGTCTCTAGCTGTGTATAGTGGATGGGCCTACAGTGTTAGGATTAGCAAAGATTACATAAATAGACTTCTAACAGGTTGAGCTGATTCTTCACAGATTGGTAGGGTCAGTTGTTCTGCTCACGGTCAGCCGCACAACTTGACCTGTATCAGTGTTCCAGCACCAGAATTTGAAAAACCATAGAGAGCAGTCAAATCAGAGCAGTTAAATATTGAGTTGTCTAGAAATCTGAGAAAACACGTAAGTCTTAATGCAGAGCTCATATTTGAGAGAGTGTACACGAACACCCATTTAGGTGTCAGCTTAAAACATTGCTTTGGAGCAGTGGTTCTCAAACGTTTCCATCTCCAGAGCCCTTTACACTGCTGAAAGGGGTCTCAGGGAGCCCCGCCAGATCATGTATGGCGTCTCAGGGAATCCCAAAGCACTGGTGCATGCACGGAGTGGTACAGCACTGAGCCCAGCACTGAATACCAGTGAAGAGCTAGAACGAGAAGGGAATGAGGAAGGAGAGCCATGAACAAGGGAGGTGGAAGGGAGGGATGAGCAAACCGGGCAGGGGGCAGATGGCAGCCACTTATGGCGTGCTTGTGGAGCGCCTGAAGGGATATCAGGGAGCCCCAAGGCTCCTAGGAGCACACTTTGAGAAACATAACCAGAGGAGGAGCTAGGGTCCGGTGCACCCGGTGCTCATGAAATCTTTGCACCCCCTTGAGTCCCAACAAACTCATTACATATAATATTAACGATGATAATAATTAATTAATTCATAATAATCTCAAAACATTCACAGAAATGTACCATTTCATCCCCCCCAGACCCTTACAGTACAGTACACACCCTAATAAAAATGGGTCCCTCTATGGGGGAGAAAGGTGGGATATAAATTCAATAAATAATTCAATAAATAATAATTTATTATTATTAAATGGCACACCCTGTGGCAAAACAACAACAACCAGAGGCCTGGCACCCGGGGCCCTGGGGCCCCAGGTCCCCCTCCCATTAGCTACGCCACTGAACATAGGTTTGCAGTAATTAGACCAGCACATTTTCCTGTTCTTCCATGGAAACATTTGTGAAATGTTTAGGGACAAGAATAATGGCCCAGTAAACATTAACAAGGGCTATTTTACATATTACATGGAGGCAAACCCTGGCATACACTCAGATATTTATTTATTTAAAAAAATTATACCCCGCCTTTTCCTATGCCGAGGCAAATGCCCAAGGCATTTTTTGCTGCGCTCTGTATTACACATGTGCTTGCCAACTTGGGCTTGGCATAGTTACTTTGCACATTTTGAACTTCTTAGGTGTACACCTGGTGTTGGCCCAATGCGTATGTTGGCCCAAAGGCTTTGAGGAAGACAGATTGAGAAAAGGGGTCCTGCTTCATACATCCAGTGCAGGCAGACTGCAACACAGGTAGTGAAATGTACAACACTTTAACTTTAGAGTATTTTAGAAAGGATTAGGCTGTGAAGAGAATTACTATTTTTTTGAAGTTAAAAGTTTAATTAATAAAAATGATGAGCCAAAATGCTCTGCGACTTGCACGCTTATCTCATTTGAGTGCATTAGTGAACCCAAACACCTGAGCGTGAGGAGCAGCAATCTCATTTGAGTCAATTGGAAAGGCGAATGAAACATGATACACTCCATGATGATCTATTAGATGCAGCTGTCATACCAGAGCAGCATTGATTTGAATGAATTTCTCTAGCATTCTAGCCCATAAACAATGGTAGATGTGGTAGGCAGTCTCAGCAGGACTGAAAATGGTTGTTCTACTTTGACAAATTCTTGCAGGACTGTATAACATCTCATAACAGAAGAGACCTTCAAGCATGCCTGCATGAGATCTCCATGCTACCTCTTTGGCATATTCTCACAAGAAATGGGAAGATGGGTGTTATGCAGTAGTGTAGCTGGACTCGTGTCAGTGGGGCGGTGGGCAGGGTGACGTGTCATCGCTCCACCCGCCCCGCCACTGGAATGGCCCTGATCCATTTGGCTCTGGATCAGGGCCATGCTGGTGGCGGGGCAGGCAGGGCAATGACGCCCCGCCCTGCCCACTGCCCCACTGGCGGAAGTCCAGCTACGCTACTGGTGCCATGTATCCAGGCTTGGCAGGATATCTAGTGTGTGGCCCCTTTTAAGAAGCATAGTTGTAACTCTGCAGGCTGTCTAGCTAGCTGAATCAAGCCCAGTGAAGGGCCAAACTGCATAGTTACACCCTAGTTGTGCGTAATTTCCCACTATTTAAAAAAAAACAAAAGATGGCCATGGGACACTGGAATCTGGAGTATTGCCCTGGTGAGGGGAAGGAGCTTATTTCACCCTTAGGTTGATTTTCACCCTGCTGGAGAAAAGCTATAAATACATATTATCTTGGCCTCTGAGCTGCTAGGGGGTAAATCTGAATGGGAAAATGGCCAACTGAGAAAGGATACCCAGTCCCTTTCTCCTGTCCATGTTCCATTCAATATTCCAGCTTCCCATGGTTTCTTTCTTTTTACATTAAAAAGTCTGGTAGAAGGTTGCCTGTGGCTGTCTAGCATTTAGTTTGGCCTTATTCATTCATTCATTCATTCATTCATTCACATTGCGCAGTAAGACAGGATACATGAAGTGCTTTGAACACAGGAAATGCTGTATTGAGGATAAATATTACTATCCAGTGAACCTATTTTCCCATTCAATTATTACAAATGTGTACATTTTTATTATCCCTCAGTGTTTCACCTTCTGAATACTGAAGTGTTTAGAGCATTCAGCATTCAGAATGTTTAGAGCATTCACCCACTGGCAGAGTTAGTAGATTCAGTTTTCAAGTAGGAGACAGTATTGTGGCAGCCAAACAGATCTGCTTTGCAGGCAAGCTTCAGATGCAGCACCAGGTGCAATCTTTGGAAAATAGACTTTTGCACTTACAGATACAGTTGGAGGGAATGAAGATTTGCTGGAATCCTGCAGTCTCGTTTCCCATCTTGGTGACAGAAATGCTACAGTGTCTAACACCAGATTTATGCCCAAGTAGTTCATTGGCCTAGTTCTCTCTGAGATGAACTGACCTCTGTCTGGGCTGTACCATTTCAGACTACAGGTGGGGGCTCATATGACTGACTGAGTGCCTTTCCATGCATAAAAAATCACTACATACAGAAAGCAAAATGATAGGGAGAAGAGTTCTAGCTTAGGCTTTTCCCTGATGTGCTCTTTTTTTGTTGAGAAAATGTTTTGTATGGAGGAACATTCTGTGATTTACCGTATTGTCCCGAGTATAAGACGCACCTGATTATAAGACGCACCCTTAAAGTTTGTTGCTATTTTAAAAAAAAGTAATTAAATCACTGGCATTAAATTGCAACAGCCTGATTATAAGACGCACCCCTAGTTTAAAAACTTAAATTAGGAGAAAAAAGTGAGTCTTATACTCAGACCAATACGGTATTTCTCAAGCTGTAGTCTGAAGTGGTCCAGCCCAGACTCAGATTTACCACCTCAGGCTGCAGGTAGTCGGTAGACATGTCCCCAACTCTAGATTTTATTCAGTTGGGTATGATTATTTGCTCTGGCTGGGGCACGAGATCTCCCATGGAGCAAAATTCAACAAGTTTTCTCCACCTGGGGAGGTAGGCCTATTGCTCAGAAGCAACAATTTTTGTGCCAGCTTCCTTTTCTAGACTTCTCGATAATGATGAAAAATCAACCCCTCTAGTGCTCAAATGCTTGATCACAAGGTAATTCCTTGGAGAGCAACAGGTTAGAATGTCTGTCTTGGGATTTCAGGCAGCAGGGGACAGGGAAAAGCACAGCAACTTTGCATTGCAGAACTCCTATTGCCAGTAAAAGGCAAACCCTCCATTTCCTGCAATGACCTTGTTCCTTGGTTAAAAATGGAAAACACGCCAAGTTCTCTGTAGTGTTTTTTTTAAATTCTGCCTCATGCTGGTGTATGCTCAAGTGAAAATGTCTCCTTAGCAACAAAGTGTGTTTTGGAAGTAACCCAATATCAACAAATCTGTCTGAACATCTGCTTTATAGAGTTGATCCTATAAGTATGCACATCTGGTTCTATAGTGTTAAAGGTCAATAATATTAATGCTAAGTGTAGCCCTTGGGTCAATATATTCACACTATAAAGATATCCATGTCATGCATTTGTTGATAGCCTATAATCCAGAGTCTTTCACTTACATTTTTTCCCTGGGCTATAATATACTGTACTATCATAGTTTTCTCCATTTTCAGTTTACTTCACCCAGAAGAGAAAAACCTAACTACCAGTTCTTGCAGTTCTTAAAAAAAATCTTAGTATAAAGTCTGCTGCTGCTAAAGCCTACAATTTGCTGTTGTATTGAAATACATTATTTGCAATATCCTAAATGTGGCCTATTATTGAATGCTATGGGAAGTACTGGTGAAGAGCATAGATATGGATAAACAGGAGTTTATATCCTAGTTTGGAGTTCATGAGTCAGCTTTTGGATTACTTATTAGAATTACAACGTGAGCTTGTACAAAACAACCATCAATTCAGAGAACAATGACAGTATTAGAAATTATTCTTAATTGGTTACTATATTCTTGAGCAAGAAGTATATACTGTACAGTATATCCATTCCTGTGTTATCTAAACGTCCTTTAAACCAAACCAGTTCCAAAGGCAAGAGAAACATCTTTCCTAACAGTTCTCCATGTTAATCCTACCTCTAGCAACTTCTATGGTTCAAGTCAAACTTACTTTAAATGTGTCCATCAGTCTGTGGATCCTGTCGTTTTTCTTTTTATACACAGCATGTACAGGGGGGGGGAGCACACAAATTTGTCTGGAACTACTGCAATGGGAGGGTAGAGGGACTTTAACACCTTGCTCACACTGTGGTTCTTGCCTGGATCACCCCACCCTGCATTTCCTGTTTGTTTACATGATGAAAAAAAACCCCTTTCATTGGCACCAGTGGCACCATTGGAACCATGGAGGGGGCAAAGTGTTTAATCCCCCCACCTCTTGCCATGATTCCAGTCTGGTTTGCATGTGCTGTTTACAAAAAAAGGGGAAACTGCAGAATCAATAGATGCATTTAAAATAACATTTGGTTTAACCCTAAATTGAGTCATTTTTTAGGGAATCTCGCAGTCTCTCAAACAGTAGTCTCACCACCTACGTTTAGATTAGTAGTTTTTGAAAGAACAAGTTTGTCTGGTCTTTGCAAACTCCAGTGTAAGTAAACATTGATTAGAGCAGACAATATGCCTTGTGTGCTTGACAGAAATCTCCAGAACTCTGTAAGTCTTACAGCAAGAAAGGCTAGAAGAAATGTCTGACTTTAGGTCAGACTGAAGTCAGGAGGTCACAGGTCTTTATTATCGAATATTGTGATAACACATATGTGTAAGGGAAGGTTGAGGGTAAAACAGGTGCAGGGTCTAATGGTTATCAGCAGCACCCATCTCCCTGCTGCACTCCCTTCTGGGAGCATCTCCCAGCTTCTCTCCAGAGGTCCTTGAATCATCGTGGGACTTCTAGAGGGAAGCTACTGGCCAGGTTGGGGCAGAAGAAAGTGGAACTGCCAAGAGGCTTGAAAGCAGTGGCAGCTCCTTTTATATCCATCCTCTGTTGGTGAAAGGGGTGGGACACATAGACCTTACCTTCTATGGTGTGCAGGTGAACAGGATCCAGTCCTGGCGAACAGAATCCAGTCCTGGTGGGATGGCGCAAGCCTTCCCGCCAGCACCGCCTACACTCCAGGTGTCGCTAACATGCTTTACGGCACATTTTCGACACCCTAGCCCGGCGCAGCAGCTGCTGTGATGGCGTAGCACTTCAATAAGATTGCGCTGTTAATGTATTTGAGTGGACAGTTTGAATAGCCCTGATGTGGGCTTTTTTTTCTGGAACACAATGAATTTTGTTAAGCCTGCATTGTGCTGTTGAGCAAGGACGTTAATCTTCGAGGTACAGCGTAAGATGAGGTAATGGTTTCTTGTCTTCCTATTATTCCAGCTAATGGAAAGCAGTGGTGTGTGCCTACAGAAGGGCATTCAGGCAGGAATAAGTGTAGAATTATATTCTGGAACACAGATGCATCATATGGCAGGTTCTCCACTGGACAAGCAGAACCTCTGATTAAGCCAAAGGTTTAAATTATTGTGTGTTTCTAAAAAATACAGACTAAATTGATGAATGTGAATTTTTGACATTAAATCTTGGATTTCATCTATCCACTGAGCTGTGCTCATTCTGTCTCTCTCACACCACACAGACTTCACTTCCTCTTTCTCCCACTCCTTCCTCTGTGGCTGTGGTTTTCAAATTATATTCTAGGGACCCCAAGGGCATCCCCCTAATCTTTCAGGGATTCTGCAGATAGTGATGAGGAATAGCAAACAAGCTTCACCTCAGTTGCAATATGGGGATGATAATACTTGCCTTACAGGGTTATCTTAAGAATGCATCAATATTAGATAATAAATATGAAGTGCTTTGCACAGACAGAAAGTGCTAATATTATTATTCAGAATGTCTGACATGCTCAAATCCCTGTCTGGATGCTTTTCAAGTCAGTAATAAAGGTAAAGGTATCCCCCGCTCGAAAGCCAGTCGTGTCCGACTCTAGGGTGCGGGTGCTCATCCCCGTTTCTGGCCGAAGAGGCAGCGCTGTCCAAAGACGCTTCCGTGGTCATGTGGCCGGCATGACTAATGGAGCACAGTTAAGTTTCAAGTCTGACTGTTTCAAGTCAGTAGATCTACCTAAAAACTTTGTTCATCCTAACTCATTGTGCCTGGAAAATGTCACTTCAACTAATGTCAAAATCTAGCTTGTTTCCTACTCAATTCATATGTGGGCATTATACAAATGAAACGATGGTAATTTTTGATTCTGTGTTAGTGGCAGCAAAGGGTCTGACAATGTAATGGACATTCAAGATTGTTTCAAGTATTTGTGAAACACCTAAGCATTTTTAGTGTTCAAAGCACTTCACACACAATGGCAGCCCAATCCTACCCCCCCCCCCATCCCTTAGCATGCAGTGTCACCAACAGAGCATGCACTGTATACTAGGGGGCAGGGGGGAACCAGACAGCTCAGGAGAGGTAAGTAAAACACTGTTTTACCCACCTCCCTATAGGCCGCCTGGCTGCCAATGGTTCTCGTTATTTATGCTAGCTGTTTAGCTGGCGTAGTTCCAAGGAGCTTTAAGGGGCGTGTCGGGCTGGGAAAAGGGGGGTAGGATCTTGGCTTGCATCACTGCTGCTGAGATCCAGCCCCTCCCACCCTTGAACCACCCCTACCGGGCCTGCTCTTTGCCCCATTCTGTCCATGATCCTCCTCCAAACCACCCCCACCTTACCTGCTGTGGTGGGGCTTCTGGGAGCTGCTGTCGCATGTGTGGGGCCTCTGGCTGTTTGTGCCAGGAACCCCAAATGCATGACAGTGGTGAGGTTTTCATGCTGCTGGACAGGGACTTATGGTGGCGAGATCTGGCATCGTAAGCCCTGGATAGGATTGGGACATAAGTGTTGCAACAATCTTGTATGGTAGGATAGTATTACAATTACCATAATTGCAGGTGGTTGAGGAGGATTAAGCCCAAGAGAGAGTGGTTTGCTTAAACCCATTTCTTCCCGGCCCACAGATGTATGCATTTGACTCCTGTTGCGTGTGTTATACACCCTTGGGTAGAAATGCCTAAAGACTACTACTGAGTTCATAACTGAAGTGATATTTGCATTGGGCCTTCCTGGTTTATGCCACTCTCTGAACCACTATATTACATTAGCTGGCATGCTATGAATTAAAATATGAGAATGAAAGGGAATTTGTGTTTAGCTGACTGGTTTAAAAATGCAAAGTGGATCTAATGAGTTTATTGTATGAATTCTGATTATAATGTGCTTAATAGTTTGTTTGACTTGTTTGACGATAAACATTAAAAGAAAATACTTTTTATGCTAAAGTAAATGTTTGTGCTATGCTTTAGACGCTCTGTCCAATTTGTTGAGAGTTATTCTTATTTATTCAGCATTGAAGTTATAGCAGTTTAATTACCAGGCTCAATGCTTTTCCTCTGGTGGTTGTGATGTAATGTGATTGATGTCTTGTGAGTGCAAAGAGTGAACTTCAGAGCCCCCCATATAGGTCTGTCTACTGTTTCCTTGGAACAGGAAGATGACGCTTCAAAAACACCAAATGAAAAAAAATTCCAAACTGCCCTATTTATTGGTTTGGCACCGTATTGTCTGTAGTGCTGCTCCCTTGTAACTAGACCCAGATTTGGTGTGCTGCTGTAGCCCTTCCAGAAGAAAGTACTGTATGAGAATTTCCAGTGTAGAACTAATGCCGAACCCAGGCCATTAGCGCGGGGTTCGCATTTTGTCCCAGCCGCCACGTGAACACAGGAGAGGAAAGGGGAGGGGCCCTCTCTAAGAGAGCCCACCCTGGGTGCGGCCTGCGAGGGGGCGGGGCTTGTCAGGTTTCACCTGGTGCCCGGCAGCCTCGTGGCCCAGTCTAGCTTCCTGGGAGCAGCTGACACCCTCCCACCCACCCCTTGGGGCAGTCCAGGCTCCGCCGGTCGCCCATTTGGGGGCCAGGTAGGAATTTTTCTGTTCACCTGATTGGCCGTGGTGAGCAGTTTTTTTGTCTATCTCTGACTGTCCAGGGGCCTGGGTTTTTTCCGTTTCTTCTTTGTTATTAACCGGTCACTTTGTGTTGCAGGTTAGTGCAGGTACGAAGGCTGGTATGGGGCTATCGGGTGAACTCTGGGGCAGCAAAGGCAGGGGATGCCCCGATCTCCCGCCTCACAGCTGCCCTCCGGCGCTGAGGCGGGTGCGGGGCGGGCCTTGGCCTGGACCACGTGGCCTGCGTTAGATGCCCTCCAGCTCAACGTGGATCTGAGGGGTCCTGCTGCCCTGGCCCTGCAAGGGGTCGACTATGAATAGCCCACCCCCCTCGCAAGGGGCTGTGGCTTGGAGTCAGGGCTAAATGCCCGCCCTTGGGGGAGGGCTCTGGCCCATTCCCCCCTTTTGCTACAGTCTGCAGGCCCGTGCACTGTCCTCTTTGTCCTACCTAAATCCTGCTGGTCTCCTGATCTTTCTCTTCCTGTTATTTGCTTTAATAAAAGTGGTCCTTTACACCCACATTACCGACTCGTGTGTTTACTGGGGAGTGCTGGGACAATGCGATTGGGGGGTCAGAAGAGCAGAATTAAGCCATACTACATCACGTGATCAGCCTGTGAAGAAGGTGGTTGTCCTACCTTTTGGAGTCCTTTCTCCCTCTTTGTGAGATGAAATAATGTACTTTTGCCAGTTTCCCCCAACATGGTGTTAATTCCAGTGTTTTGTTTTGTCTTTTCTGCAGGAACGAGTGGAATATCTCTTTCTCATAATTTTTACAGTGGAAGCATTTTTAAAAGTAATAGCATATGGACTTCTCTTTCACCCTAACGCTTACCTCCGCAATGGCTGGAATTTACTAGATTTTATAATTGTGGTAGTAGGGTGAGTACCCATATGTCTTTTATTGTTACTGTTGTTATTTTTATTATTATCCTACTCTTCTACTTAAAAAGACCGGGGGTACGCAAGACGCTGCCTGCTATCAGCTGCTGCAATCAGCAGCTGATGACAGGCAGCAGAACTGTTTTTCCCGTGTCATGGCGTGAGCGGGAGGACCCGCCCGCGCCGCAACCCGGGAAAAATGACTACAGGCCTCCCAATGTCCCCCATAGCTCTCCCTTACCTGTTCTCCCAGCTGCTGCTATCTTGGATCTCGTGAAATCTCGCCAGATCCAAGATGGCGGTGCCCAAATCTTGTCACATGAAGCATAGATTCTATGCTTTTTATATTAGTTGATTTTATTCCTTTCCACACCTCTTCCAAGTAGCAGACGTGACATATGCTGCACAAGGTTTCTGTTGTTTTTACTTACTTTGTGCAGTATAGTTTGAGAGGGTGATAAATTGTTGAAAGCTGCTGTAATTTCGCAGTGATAAAGATGGAAACAGAATAAAAATTGGACCAGTTTGTGATGATTCTCAGTTCCTTTGCAGCCTGTCAAGTGCTTGTAAGGAAAGTTTTTGCTTTTCATGACATCATAATAGGCTCATTTTAAGTAGAATGAAATATTATTCAAAACGTGGAACTGCCGCTGAAAACAGCAGCCTTGTTTCTAGCCCCCCCCATAAATGATGTGCTTGATGTGACATCATCACGTCCTGCATCCCCTCATCTTCCTCCCCCTGCCAACTGATGGCACTCAGTGATGATGACTAGAGGAAGGGAAACTCACAGCATGTTGACATCATGTCACGTGTTCTATTTCTATACATCAGTGGTTCTCAAACTTTTTAGCACTGGGACCCACTTTTTAAAATGACACTTCATCGGGACCCACCTAACTTTACAAGACTTTTTTTAAAAGGTGATCTAGAAATAATATATTTATTTATTTACTAGTAATATTTTTTTTATTTGCAAACACACACACACACACACACCTCAATCCATTTTTTGTAACGAGGCAGCCCTAATGAATAGCCTCAAGGCTTGAGGGGCTTAGTTATGTGACCAAGCCTTCACCTGCCCTCACTACCTGTCATTGACAGACTTGGGGGGAAAACACCCCAAAAAAGATGCTCAAACATTTGTCTCCCTATATTTGCACAAGCTTGCAAACTGCAGGAGCTCAGCTCTTTATTAGCAGCTATCTGATTTTTGAATAGCCTCAGGCCTTGTGGCAGTTACTTACTTATCTGATCTTTCCATCACCTGGGACCCACCAGAAATCAGGTCGCGACCCACCAAGTGGGTCTCGGCCCACAGTTTGAGAAACACTGCTATACATTATAGGGCAGGGATGGCCAACCTTCCATCACTAGGACCTCTGTGTTCTTAAGAGTTGTGTGTAGAAGATGGAATCTTGGCAGCTGCAAGTGCTGATGGTGCTGCTAAAGCAGCTGCACCTGTTGAAATGCCCTCACCTATACAACCATTAAAGGGCCAGGAGCAGTCATGTTGAAAGGTTGATCAGCCCTGTTATAGGGGAGAGGAAGGCCCAAGTCTGCTGTTTGCTGCAGCAGCCCTGTGGTTTTGGTATCATCTAGTTCCACCTTATGGCTGATTGTTGTGTTGCCCTTTGTGTGCTAAAATCAGGTACAATATACTTTTGGTTTCCCACATCTTTGATCCATCTAGATTTGAGAATGGGTAGTGTGGTGTAGTGGGTAGAATATCAGATTAGGAGAACAATCCTATGCATGTCTACTCAAACGTTAGTCTCATTGTGTTCAGTGGGGCTTACTCCTGGGAAAGTGTGATAGGATTGCAGCCTAGGACTGGGGAGACCTGGGTTGAATCCCCACTCTGTCAAGAAGCTCACTGGATGACCTTTGGGTAGTTACTCCTTCTCAGTCTAACCTACCATGCAGGGTTATTTTGAGGATAAAATAAAGATGGAGAGGAGATCTGTGTACCCTGCTCTGAGTTTCTTAGGAGAAGGATGAAAAAAAAACCCATAATAAATGAGTCTCTTGGGGCTGCTTCTCCCATGAGATATGGAATGTTCTCATCTATTTGAACAAGCATGCAAATGTCTTGCCAGCCAGACTGGGTAGAACTTGTGTCCAGTTCCCAGACACATGCAAGCCTTCCAAATATATCTCTGCATAGATGTCTTGGGAGCCAAGCATTGATTAACCACTTTGACAGGACATTTTCCTGCCTATGCTCCACTCCCTTTAAATTGTCACTTGGGACAGTGCCCTGAGCGCTTGTATTAAGCTATGCAAGGGAATTCCCAAGTTGCCTCTGGATGCAGTGGATGGCAGAAAGCCAAAGCACCTTGTACAAATTGGACGCAGGTGGTCAGGAAGGACTGTGACTCACAAAAATATTTAACCTAAATACAGATGAGGGGGTTGCTTCTAATTAGGCCAATTCCTACATTTTCTTGATTAGTTTGTGTTTCACGGTTTCTTCAAAGGAACTCAGAAATGTCTTTGTAAAGCAATTCTGTGATCAAACTACATTTCGTAATATAATCTGCCTGAAAGAAGCTTCCGTTAGGTGAAAGTAAATTAAGTGGCACCTAATTTTCAAAGCCAGGTGTTGTTTTTTTTTTAAAAAAGACATTGTTTCTAAGAGGAAAAAAAGGGGGCAATAATGAAAGTGTATCAGTAGACCTTTATTGGCATAATCAGAACAACACACATAACATACGACACAAACACATAAGACACAAGACAACACTAACCATAAATAGGGGTAAATTGTCCCAAAACCTAGCGTGCACTTCCCACATGACTCCCACCATGCCTCCCCACAATCTGCCCCAAGTAGACCGCGACCCTCTCCATCATCACTACATCCGCACCCCACAAGACACAAACAGCATCCCTCCCCAGATGGAATCCCTCCACACCTCCCACAATGCAGCTATTATCAGTTTAATAATGAAAGTGGCAAATCTATACGGAATGTTTTAAAGAGGAAACTGATTACAGCCTTGGCAACAGTATAAGGGCCTCTTCTATCGCAAGTGGAGCTCTTCAGTCATACTATGGATGATGAATGCACAACTCAAGGACATTTGCCCTCTAATACTGTATTCCTCCTGTATTCGTCCAGTTCCTAAAGCTACCAGAGCTTTGATTCCACTCTTCAATTTTTGGGAGACAAAAGTGGAATATAAATCACTTTAAATAAATACAGTAGATAAACTCATGGTGTGATCATGCCTAAATATAGGCCGGTGGGGCGTGCACTCCACCGGCCTAAGGTGTTGCGAAAGTGTCGTAAGGAACCTTTGCGACAGCTCTGGAGTAAGCGGTGCCAGCGCAGAGGCCGGCGCCACTCACTCCGCCATCCCCTGGACTCCGTGCCACCCAAACCAAGTAAGCCCTGTGCCGGGTGGCAGGAGGGAGTGAAGACGGTGGGCCAGGGGGGGGGGCATTGGCCGGGCCGGCCTAGGAAGGGGTGGGGATATTGGCACCAGGCTGCACCGATATCTCCGTCCCCTTCCCGGGCCAGGCCAGTATTACATGGCCTCCCCAGACGTGCACCAGCTAAAGAGCTGGTGCACATCCGAGGAGGCCTATTGGGGCCTCTGGCGCTTACACCGGGGGAAGGGGACGAACATCCCTTTCCTCCAAGGTGAGCCTGGCCACATCGGTGCGGGCCGCATCCTGCCATTTCTTAGGCAGAATTGGACTGTCAGTGAGGTGAGCAGTGAAGGCTCCGTTTGGATGATACCTTCAGCCCCAACACAACAGATGTGTGCACTCTTGCTGCACGTATGTCTTGCCTCCTTTTTTCTAAAAGGGGGGGGGAGTTAGTCCAAACCACCCTGCTAACCTCTAACGTTGCTGTAGTTAGCACCAGCACTATGTGAACATGCTTCGTCTTCCAGTGTGTTTCTGGGCACATTCCAAGGTGCTAGCCATCACTTATAAAGTTATGTGTGGCTTGAGTCTGTCTTCTCCCAAACCAGTCCATCCACACACTGCTCATCCGTGGCTCTGCTTCATGTCCTACCAAATAGTGGGGACACAGATCAGGACCTTTTCAGTGGCAGCCCCCCCAATTGTGGAATTTCTTTCCCTGGGAGGCCTGACTGACCCCAACATTGCCTGCTTTTGAATGCACAGGGAAAATGTTTGTCACCTTGGTGGTTTGTTGATGGGCAGAAAGGTGGCCTAGATATTTTTAAGATACATAAACAGGTTCTCATTTGTGAATAGCAGTGAATGATAAGGGACCGTTTGGACGCACACGCACACGAACACACACACAGTAATTAGAAAAAACTAACTGGGAAGGAGGATGTCATGCAGCACGAGTGCACATGTCTGTTATCTCACAGAGCCAGTTTGGGCCATAAAGTATCATCTGTACCAGCCCGCCCTCCTCCACCTCAAAGAAGAGGTTCTTCTCAGTGTGTGGTGTGGCAGTATGGTAGCTGGCTTGGTGCTTCTATTACTGTGCCAATTTGTAGTTCAGAGCTTCCTGTCAGGTTTTCCCCATATTCCTGCAGTTTCTCAGTTCGAAGTCCTTTGCATTGCCCCAGGATTTCTGGGATGCATGTACTGCAAGTTTTGTTTGGTGTTGAAAAAAGGTACTTGAATACATTAGTTGTGTGAATCCTAAGTTAGCAAGAAAAGAGTAGAGAAACAGTTGCAAGGAATGAATCCAGGCTTCTGAAAGACACATTTAAAGATATGTGATTTTGCAACTATTTAATATTTCTTGCACTCAGACACAGGCATTTTCTGGTAGTTGATTTTTTAAACACTTGATCTAACTGGTCCTCAAATAGCCGGTGACCTTTTTATAACAGAGCCGTTAAATGCTTGTTTGAAGAAAAAGGTTGTTTGCTCAGGTAACAGTCCTTAAGCTCTATAGACAAAAAGGTTCTAGCAGAGTGAAGGTGTGACAGAAATCCATGAGTTTTCCCTCATTTTGCCCATTTCCCCCTCTATTTTTTAAACCTTTTAAACAGTTTTTTAAAAAAACTGATTAGGCAGCCAAAGCCTCCTTGGTTAGGTAAAGCAGTAGAATGGAATGCTCAGGTGACCCTCACACCTCCAATCGGATGACACTATGACATCATCAAACCTAGATTTTTTTTAAGGACACACAGAGTCATTGCCACAGGCTGTTGAATGGACCTGGTTTTTTCTGAATGGCATACCCATTCACTTTGCTGTATTGTAGGTATAGGGTCTGGTCTCCTGGAAGAGCATGAGTAGAAAGAGTAGGGCAAAATCCTCAGAAATATACATCAGGATTTTATGTTTGTTAGGTTGCTTTTAACCTCTGTGATCCTTTTTTTTTTTTTTGACCAAGAACTCCACTTCTCTGAATGCTGTTTCCCCTGTGTCTGTTTGTGCTTCCCCCTCCATTGATGCAGAAGCGTCACTAGGACGCGTGTCACCCTGAGGCAGGGGGGCACACGTCGCCCTAGTGATGCTCCCGCGTCGCCCTCCGGACACTCCGAGGCCGGCCCGGGAGCCAGCCTCGGAGCGTCCGACCCCGCCGGCGCTCCAGGGCCTTCTGAAAGAAGGCCCATGCAGCGCGTTAATACTGGTATTTTTAGAATTTTCGCGCATGCGCAGAGACTGTTTTGAGGGCTTCTTGCTTTCGTTTCATTTCGTTCATGAGCTATGAACTTTTTCAAATGCAAAGAGAAAGCCTAAGTAGGCAGGAAGGTGGAAAAACCCTTATAAACTCTAACAAGTTCCCTGTCTTCTGTGTGGGGAATGATGCACAGCCATGTATGGCCAATTTTGAGCAGGCCTGTATTGTCTACTGCAACTCTGAAGGGGACTGCATGAAAAACGTCAGGCCCCAGGTTAGTGGAGTCATGACCAATGTGACCACAGAGTTAACCCCAGAGGACTGAAACAACTGTGACAGGGCCAAATTGGGTTTTACTCTGGAACACTCTAGGTCTAGGACAGTGTTTCTCAATGTGGTGGGTCACGACTCACCATGAAAACCAGAAGCGGCCGCTACCCCCTTAAGAGGGTTGGCAATGTGCGGTGATATCATCAGCGTCCTGCCACCACCACCGGTAAGAAAAAGGTGTGTTTTTTTACTTACCGGGGGTCATGCTCTTGAAACTGGAAGTGGGTCTCGATCACTTCAGGGGGCTAATCTGAAGCACGAGGAGGCCTGCAGAGGGGGTCACAGGCCCCCCCTCTAGAGGGCCGGCACAACCTCTGGTAAGTAACCCCCTTTTTCCTGGCGGCGGCGTGATCCTGGAAGTGCCGCCACTGTTGGCTCGCCCCCACAAGGACTTAAGACTTCCGCAACTCATAGGGAGAACTTTGAGAACCGCTGCTCTAGGAAACAGTTCCTCAGCATCAGGCGGAAGCCCAAAGAGCCCTATACTACCTGGACAGTGCCTGCAAAATGTGGGTGGAGGAGGCTAAGACCAAGGAAGAGTGTAAAACCCCCTGCTAACTGGGCAAGAGGCACTTTTTCAATTGGTGCTCCTCTTATATTTAGCAGGGGCGGAGTAACTGCCCCCCTTTCACCCCAGCACAGTGTCTTTTCTGGTGGCTGTTTGCTGGTGATGTTCTGCATCTTTTTTTAGATTGTGAGCCCTTTTGGGACAGGGAGCCATTTAATCATTTGATTTTGTCTGTAAGCCACTTTGTGAACTTTTTGTTGAAAAGCGGTATAATAATAATAATAATAATAATAATAATAATAATAATAATAATAATAATAATAATAGTTTCCTTTCTCAACTGGGAAATGGAAGATACTGTATTCTCCCATGCAAAGCATGGCTCTTAGATTTAAGACCTCAAAAGAATGTGATCTAATTGCAGGGAAATTGTTTGGCTGCAAATCCATTTTTCTCATCGTATACAAAACTACTATAATGCATTTGGCAAAGTTAAGTTTTTGCTGAATAATCAGGACTTTAGCACTTAAGAAAGATGGAGGAGACATATTCAAAATCAGAGTGAGATAATCCTCCCTTGAGAAGGAATTGTTACATGCCCATAACTCCTGTAAGAACATAAAATATGCTACGATGAGAGCACTTGGAAGGTTCATATAACCCAGCCCTGTGTGTTTCCAAACCCCAGCAGTGGACAATCAAAAGGACAGTCATAAGCAATGCAAGATAGACAGCAATAGCCATACCATCTTCAGGTGCAAGCAAGAACAGGACTCCTACAGAGGAGCTTAGCTGGTGCAGTTTTTATCACACCCCTGTGACTAATTTCAAGATGAAATTAGGATTAGAGATACAGGAGCCCTATTCTGCTTTCCATTCTTTGTCATACTGAGAAGGGGAAGTGAACAATTCAGCTCACATCCTTACTTTGAAAGTACATGGGAATTAAGCACTCCATGTTTCTGTTTTTGTTATTATAGAGCATAATGACCCATTATCAAACATATTTGTAATATTTATGACATTTTATCTTACCCTTTCTCTAAGGAGCTTAGAGTGGTATACTCAGATCCCCTCCCATTTAATCCTCACAACAACCCTGTGAGGTAGGCTAGGCTGAGAGATAGTGATTGACCCAAGGTCCTCCGAGTTTGCTTCATCATTGCTTGGTGGGAGGTTGAATCCAGGTACTACTCCAGGGGCTTTTAATTTATTTATATTTATTTATTTCTGTATTTATATACCGCCTTTTTTCATCATCAGGTTTCTCATCAGACTTTACCACTACAGCACTCTGGTTGATAGCCACCAAAGTAGTTAGGACTGCCCCTACATTTATAGTTCAGTAACTGGGAGCACACAGAACACCTGATTATTAACAACTAAAACTGGAAGTGAAATGAAAATGCAAAAGAGAACTAACTAATCCTAACTTTGAGTTTTGGGGTGATGTGTTTCTTTCCCTTACTGATATGTTTTTCCTTTATGTTAATGAACTAAGAAATTCATTAGTTCGTTACAAGTGTTTATAAACTGCCTAAAGCTATTCGGCACAATCCAGCAACAATTAATACAACTGGGCTCAGTTGAAGAGATTTATGGCCCAATCCCAAAGGGGCCAGCTGTCTTTGGAGTGCCTCTTCTGCTGGCACTGTCTGCCGTAAAGCAGTCAGCACCAGTCATAAAAGGCACTCCAGTAGCCCGCTGCTGGGACGCTGGCAGGAAGGCTGGAGCCTTCTTGCCCGCGCCAGCTGATCTGGAGCCACCCACTGATCAAGGAAAGATGGCAGGGCAAGATGGTTGCAGGGCGTTGAGGAGAAAACCCGTTGCCTGGTGACAGGGGTGGAGAACTTGTGTGGCAGCTTCTCCTTCTCCCACCCTCCTCACCATCCAGTGGGAACATCCCTTAGAGGCTCCAGGATGACACAGGAGCTTCTAGGGAACACGTTCATTTGTAGATAGGGTTGCTGGGTGCAGCAGTACTGCTAGGCTCTCAGCTGTCTCACAGCACGGCTGCCAGAGGTACTGGGAGTTTCAGGGGGTTGGCTCTCTGGCTGGGTGGGGCCTTCTGGTGATCATGCCAGCCTCACCTCTGTTGCATGGTTGGGAACAAACCTTTGCTAATCTTCTTGTGTGATGAGAGATCAGCACAAAGCAGAGGAGAGCAGCGAGCTTCCACCCTAGGTACACTATATTGAAGGTCTGCAGTTTGACCAAGTTAAACTGAGCATCATATCACCCAGGGAGTGGCAAGCTTTCTTCCATGGATACTAGATTCAGAAATTATTTTGCGTGCAAAGTTCTGGTTGGGGGGGGGAATTTTTTATTAAAGCTCTAAAACACTATCAGAGAAACCTTTTGCAGTGAACGGGCTCCCAGAGGACTGCAGACACGTCACTCATCATCTGGCAAGAGGATTATGTTTAGCAGGAAGGCAGAAGTATTTGAATAGAAAACAGAACACGTTCCTAATGCTTGTTCACTGGACTGCAAGAAATATGCAGAGAGCCAAATCTGGCATCCACTCCCTTCACGACGAAAATCATCCAATTATAAGAAAGAAAGAATATTTCTCTGCAATAATAAATCATTAAGGAATTTTCTAATTTGTATGGTGCTTTGTAAGCTTTATTTCTCCTTAACCATAATAATCCTGAGAGGTGTTGTCATTATTACACCCATTTTACAAAAGGTTAGCCCAATCCTAAATATTTTTATTTGGCAGCAAGTCCCCCTGAGTTCAGATGAACTTCCTACCTGGTAAATATGCTTAGGGTTGCAGCCTAAACTGAGCAAATCACCATGAAACTGATTAGTAAGCTGAGCCAGGATCTGGAACTCATGCGTCATAGATCTACTGTAATATACTGTACCATGATCTTAAGGATCTTCAATGGCTTAGTAGGGCACTCATGACTTATTGTTGCCTGTGGTGTGTAATCAAGTCTTCCTTTTCATAGAAGAGGACAGGACATTCCTGTGTACATGCAGGAGGGTCTGGATCATAGCTCCTCTTTCTGTAACTACTGTATATAAACCCAGAGCTCAGGTATTCTTTCAGTTCTTCCGTGTCCCCGCTGCTGACCACTGCTGGTGCAGGATTGCAGCCAAAAGTATTTTCGTTGTCTGTTACGTTCGTCAAATCAGAGAGGTCATATTAGTGTTTGTGATGCTGCCTCTGAAACTCTGGAGCCTTTAATAAGAAAGTGCACATCTTGTGCTTATTGTATCTACAGCATTTGTCAAGAAATTAACATGTAGCCCAGGTTAGGAGCATGAGAACGTGATTAAAGTCATTCTAGTTGTGTGCAAAAATATTATGCTCTGTTAATCTCTTTGAGCTGTGGGAAAGCAGTTTATAAATATCTACAATAAATAACCATTGGCTGCAAACACAAGGCAGAAGTCACATTCATTTTCAGTCTGCATCTCACGGAAGATGCAGCGGTTCTTCCCATCTCCTCCAGGTCTCATGCAGGAATTTATAAAGTAGTTAACAGCATTTTTTAAAACTTTGATCAATATCATCTATCAACAGTTTATTTCATGTTTCTCTGTCCCTCTCCAGGCTTTTTAGTGCAATTTTAGAACAAGCAACCAAAGCAGATGGGGTAAATTCAATAGGAGGCAAAGGCGCTGGATTTGATGTTAAAGCACTTCGAGCTTTCCGAGTATTACGCCCCTTACGGCTGGTATCTGGAGTTCCTAGTAAGTAACTGAGTTCAAGTTTGCTTCTCTGTGTATATACCGGTACATATATGTGAGTGTTTTAGCTGAAAAAGCAAATACTGTGTGAGAGAAGGATTCAGAAAGAGATACGGAAAGATATTCAAGCCTTAATATGATATTGGATTTCAGGATGGAAGATAAAGCAGGAGGAAGATTTGCACATGATTGTAGTTGCAAGTTTCATCAAACAAAAATAATGGAATCTTATAGGAGTGGAGTTGCTACACAGGCCATATGTGATGGAGCTATCTCTAAATGATATGTGACAATAGATCAGTTTAAAACAACATGAAATGAAAATGTAATCAGTGTAATGAATCTAACTATGAATTACAGCAATGCAACAGCCGGGTTGCTGGCTCTGATGTTGATGTCAGCTAATAGCCTCACTTATGGCTGGCTTGATAAAGAAGCTCTCCTCTTGTCGGAATACCAGTTTCAAGAGAAGTCCTGTTCTGTTTCCCCTCCTGTCCTGCAGGATGGTGGACTTCTGATCATGGCTGGATATTAATTTTGAACAGAACTGAAAGTAATGTGATACGAGCATCGCTTCTTGTAGGGTGCACACTTGTTTCTTTTTTTCCCGTTGTCATCCCAGGTCAAATAGATTTTCTGAAGAATTGCCCAACCTCACAGATTCTGTGAGCAAATATGACAGTGGGGACAATTGTGCATACCCCAGGCAATGATGCCTCTGTCATACCACCATCAGCTCTCTGAAAAAATGAAATTGTCTTTCTCCAGGGGACTGCACTGGAGGGCTGAGTATAGATAATCATAAAGAGAGCTTTCTGAATGATAAAGCATCCCTGAGAACTCTCTTTTTTTAACATTGCAGAGCTGTTTCCATAGGTACAAATGTCTTCCTAATAATGTGTGATAGCATTTTAACACTTCAGTTTTCCTGGTCAATTATATAATTACTGTATAATATAAATATTATAATTCTTATGGTTCTTATGCACAGTCTGCCAGATGTTGGTGGCTGGATTTGGCCTGTTGAATATCCTTCCCAAGGACCTAGAATATTTACAGATATTTTTGTAACATGTGTGCTCTCATCATCATCATCACTGGCGTTGCTGCAGGGGGGGCGGAGCTCTACGTTCCGCCAAGGTTCCGCCCCTCCGTTACACTGGAGCACGAAGTGGCCCCGCCCCCTCACCTTCGGAATCAGCACTTTCACCGCCTTGAATGGTTCCGAAGGCGAAGGGCAGGGCCGCTTCGTGCTCCGGTGTAACAGAGGGTCGGAGTCTCAGCGGAACTTAGAGCTCCGCCCCCCTGCAGCGACGCTAGTGATCATCATTACCACCCTTATAGCCCATTCTTATCCAGGATTGGGCATTCAGCTGTAGCTCTTTGCGACAATGGAAGACACTTCTTCTGTCGCAAAATGGCTGTCAACAGTGCGTGGTGGAGCATTCTGTCAGCGGCTATTTTGGGAATGCTGCTGCAAGAGGTGGCAGTGCTCTTCAACCATTACTGGACCTATCTGCAGCCACTGGATCAGGTAAGGCTGCGGAGGGGGCAGGGAGGAATGGGAGTGGGGATGCTGTGGGAGGGAGTGCATCTGGCAGCGATGGCACACACCAGATCCTAATCTTATCCTCCCTTTTGGCAGCCTCCCCACCCCTTTCTTCTCCTCGAACGTGTGCCAGCTACAGAGCTGGTGCAGGTCCAATGAGATCCATTGCAGAGCGGGAGGCTTATGGAGGGGTAAGGGGTTAAATCCCCTTTCTCCTCTGAAGCCTCCCAATCACCGCTGCCCCTGCTGGATACAGCATGTTCCTTTTTGGCACAGCGGCACCAGCAGGGGAGGGGGGAAGGGATAGGATTGGGCTCTTAGACTCTTTTTCTATGAGCAGAATTCTTCTCATGTACACTGTGAAATTTGTAAAAGTGTCAGCTTTTACAAATGTTTAGTTGCATACCATACCAGTGGGATGGGGAGCAAAAAATGCTTCAGATGTTCTGTGACAATGGGAGAGCATGATGCAATATTTTTAAAAGCCCTCTCCCTTGATGATTAGAAAGAACAGTCTGCTACACCAACGCATAGAACTGACTAATACATGTTTGACTTATTAAATTTCATCTTCATCAACTTCTTCCTAAAATAAATTAATACTGCCTGGTTGCACAATCTCTTTGGGGTGCCTGCTCTGTCTGCTCACTCTGCATTTGCAAAGTAAAACCATTAAAAAAATCTTCCCACATATATGCTCCCTTTCTGATGTAAATCCATCTCCTTTCATTATGTCCCATCCCAAATCCACAAATAGACTATTGGGCTCAATTCAAAATAATTTATATACATTTGTGCTGATGAGCTGTTGGTGTATATTGTGTTAATCTGATCAGCCAAAGCGTTCCTCAGTGGACCCTTGTAATGAAGATGGAGGACAGAAATAGCATTGCTGTGAGAGGGGCAAGTTATTTGCTCCCATCTGTTTCACTGTATTTATTTGTTTACAAAAAATTATATCCTGACCTATCTCCAAGTAAGTATTCTGGGTGGCTTATGTTAACACAAGATAATATAATATAAAACCACCACTGACAACAATGAAACCATGGATCAGACAGACAGAGAGCTTCATAAAAATACTTCAAAAGCCTTCTGAAGAAGGCAAGTCTTCATACTACAGTGAAATACTGGCCATGAGGGGCTTGCTGCACCTCTCAGGTCAGAATTGCACAAGGTGGGTCCACCACTGGGAATTTTCTCTTGCGGGTTACTGCTAAATGCACCTCTGAAGGGGGCAGAACCCAGAAGAGGACCTCTCCAACAGCGCAATCTTGTGTAACCTTGCACCAGTGTAACAGTAGATGCACCAGTGTAAGTGCAATTACACTGGCATAAGCAGTGGCGTCGCTGTAGGTGGGGCAGAACGCTAAGTTCCATAGGTGAGTAAGGGAGGGTCAGTGCGCTGCGGAACGTAGCGTTCCGCCCCACCTACAGCGACGCCACTGGGCATAAGTGTATTTATACCGGTGCATCTACTGTTACACCGGTGCAAGGTTACACAGGATTGCACTGTAAAAGATCTACGGTAGCAGGACGGGCAGATTCAAGAAGGTAGTCTTGGAAGAAAGCAATCCCTGAGAGACTTTGGTTTTAAGCCATATAGGGCTTTAAAGATCATAACTAGTACCTTGAATCATGCCTGGAAACATATTGGTAACCCATGAAGCTGCATCAGTATTGGTGTTACATGATCATGGTGACGGACACCCTAATACATCCAAGCACTTGCATTTTGCATCAATTGAAGTTGCTAGAGGATCTTCATGGTCAGCTCCATGAGGAGTGCATTGCTGGAATCCAAACGTGAGGTCACAGTGCAATCTTATGTGTCTGCTCAGAAGTAAGCCTCATTGAATTTAATGGGACTTACTCCTAGGTAAGTGTGTATAGGATTGCAGCCTAAAGCATGGATTATCATGGCCAGGTACAATTTACACTGTATGGGAGTATCATCAACCCAAATGGCTAACGGGTACAGGGGAAAAACAGTTTCTCAAGAGAATACAGCAAGACATTACTCAAACATTTATATTTTACATGCTGAAAGTTTGCTTATTGACTTCCCTCTCATTCATGTACACCCATGACAATGTGCCGAATGGCATTCCATTGCCATTATGGTGCCAGTGCTATTGAGGATGAGGCTGCAGCTCAGTGATATGCATGTAGAAGGAACTAGATTGAATCCCTGGCATCTCCAGTAGGACGGGGAAACAGCAAGTCGAACTGCACTTGAACTCAAAAACTGGTTCAGAAGGGTTTTTCCAGTGAACAAGGATTTAACTCAAACCTAAAATCTCTTGGTTGCCCTGAACCTGAAAAAAATTCCTAAACCACACACACACACGCACACACCACCACCACCACCACCACCACCAGTTCAAAACCAGTTTCTAAATAAACAAATATAATTGTTTTTAATCAGGAGATTAAAATCAACAACCTCCTGGTTTTAGAAGTAGGTTTTCTCTGTGCCAGGTGCAGGGGAGTGGCAGCAGGAAACAGGTTGTCTTGTTGTGCTCCCTGAGGCATCTGGTGGGGCCACTGTGTGATACAGGAAGCTGGACTAGATGGGCTTTTGGCCTGATCCAGCAGGGCTCTTCTTATGTTCTTATGAGATTCTTTGGAGGAGTGGTGAGGGCTCCTCAATGCTCCAGCCATATTTCAGGCAAGTGTATTTCCTAGTGAGCCATCTGAAAAGAGGGGAGGAAGACCAGGAGAAATTGGTAAAACTGGGGCTCAAGTAGCGGCTTGGCCATCCACAGGTTCTTGTCCAGCAAGAAGGCCTCAGTGTGAAGAATTCTTGAATTCAGTGTGAAGAATTTGCTTGGAACATTACTATTCTTATTAATATTTATACACATGTTTAATATCCAGCAAAATAGTTCACCAAGAGGTTTCCACGGAAATAAATGTAAAGGTAATAGTACCGTGTCCAAAAGAGACTCTCAATCTAAAGAAAAAGGCAAAAGAGACACCAGGAAAAAGCCGCAGGAAGGGATTGTGTGCTGGGGCTAATAGGGACAGTTGATCTTCCCTGCTAAATATAAGAGAACCGCCACTTAAAGGTGCTCTTAGCTCAGTTAGCTTCAGTTCCTTCTTGCTGCCATTCATCCTAAGCACGGTAAGATCTTTTCCTTTTTGCTAAGTTAGTGGAGCTTTCTGAAAGAAAAGGTGAAGCCCTGTGAAGCTCAGGGTAAGGGAGATATTACAGATATTTTGTATCTATCAGGCTGTGAGATTGCGTACGCGAGGAAGGAAGTGGAAAGTGCACACACACTTAATTGGAAAGTGTGTGTGCCCGAAACTCCACTGGGTGAATGCACCCAAAGCTTTTCCCCTCTGGCTGAGGAGACTTCACCCCAAGGATAGAATAATTGCATAACAACATAGCAATAACAATAACAATAAATATTTGTACAGGCATACCTTACACTGCTTTTTTTACGTGCTGATTTGTTGCAGCCCTTTTTGTCCTGGTATGATTGACAGCCATTCTAACCAGTGGGAGCAATGTATTCTGGGTCAACCAGAACACATTTCTTGCTTTTTGTATCAACAGTGTCTCCAATAGTGCTGCTTCACATAGTGTTCAGATTTCAGGGAACATATTCCCTGCACTGTGCAAGGTATTGCTGTACAGTAATACCTCCCAAAATGCTGTAATGTGTTTCATTACAGCACTCTTTGTCCTGGGTTTGACTGACAGCTACTGCAGCCAATGGGAGCAGTGTATTTCAGCTACCATGGACAAGTCAGCACTAGTTTCCTTGCTTATCCTTAACAATCTCTCCTGCAACGGTGCTTCTTCTCAAAGTGTGATCCACAGACTGGTCATTGATCCACAAGCCATCGGCTACTGGTCTGCGGCATGTCTCCTGGCTCTTTCTTCTCAGAATCTTCCAAGGCTTGCAGCACAACTTGGATGCATGCCAAGCCTCGCGAGAGACTCTGAGAAGCTGGATGAAGGGAGCAGGAAAGACCAGGTAAGCTTATGTGCCTTACAGCACAATCCTATCCAACTTACACCACCAGTGTAACCAGTGAGGGAGGGCAGGGCCGCGGCGGGAGGCTTTGGAGGGGAGGGGAGATTTAAAACCCATTTGAATCCCCGTTTGGAGGGGATTTAAATCCCCTTTCCGTTCTGGGGCCTCCCGTTCTCGCTGCACCGCTGGTTACACCGGTGGTGTAAGTTGGATAGGATTGTGCTGTTAGACCAACACTTTGCAGTGCAGTCAGTCTGGTCATTATCATGTACAAGCAGTATGACTGGTTCACTTTACAGGTGAGGAGAAGAGCTGCATAATATGACTATATGAATCAATCTTTTGAAAGATGATGCTATGATGGACTTCCGTCATCACTGTGATATTTGAGGATGCCAATAACAACAATTATTCAACCTTCCGCAATCTGATCTTTTAAAAAGTAGTCGTGACTGAGGGTATCAGATAACTTTATCATTTATCGTTCATGCACACATGAATTATTATTAAAACTGTGTATCCTGGTAGAATTTTAAGAACGCAGAGATTAGCAATGAATGACTACATAAGTCAAAAGGTGAATGTCAGTAGTCATTTAAACTCTTCTGTGTAGAATGTGTCAGAATGTAGTCCTGTCATTCAGCTTAGAATCATTAGATTCCCAAATACTACAACAGGCAAGGAAGGTGGATAAGGTATGATGGGTGGGTGAAGAGAGGGCTTTTTGGGTATGAGAACACTGGTTTCTTCTGGGTCTGGCAGCATGTTGTTAGGATTGCAGGCACTCTAAAAGCAGGAGCATACTAAAACTTTTCAGTAGATGGATTTCTGTTCCCTATTGTTCTAACATGCCGATGATGCTGGGAATTGCTCCAATAACAAAGCTGCATTCACAGAGAGACTAGGTGAACACAGAGTGATTCGAGATGTTTTGGTGCCTAAAGTGGACATCTCTTCAAATACTTGATCCTTGATGCTGAGGGATAGGATTGGGATGTTAGGATCAGACTAGATTTGTATACAAATGTGCTTTTGTCTTTTTTTAGAAGTAGTGTGAGGGGCATTAGAAATGACCAGAAACCTTGACAGGGAGTAGAGAGGGCTTAGTACTTAGATCATGCATGGTTTCTAGCCTAATAATGTATCCTCCTGCATGCCATTTATAATAGAGATAGGGTAGCCCACAGGTGCTACCCTCTGTTGCTAGGGATATTCCATGGCTGTGTGGGGCATATATGCAGCCACTGCTGGGTGAGTTTGGGGAGCTAGCAGGGGGTCATTCTGACTTGCCAATGTTAGGATTGAGGGTGACCCACTCCTCCCCTGCCCTCTTTGTATTGGGCTCCCTGGGCTATCTGCAAATGGATATCCCTTTCCTAACAGAGGGAGTGATGCTCTTCTAGTTTTCATGGGTTTAGTTCTTCCACAACAAATGTTGAATTATCTCTCCACCCACATGACAGTTGATTAATGTGTGCAGTACAAATTCAAAACAAACACAAACAACTTATATAAGTACACCATAGCAAGCCTACAGAAATATGTGATGAATGAAGACTGAGATTGGCTACAGCTATTACACTTATTACTTCATTAAAAAAAACTGCTTAGAAAAGCCACTAGATACCATTCTCTTTTGGAAATGATTCTGGTTTTGTATCTGTGTTTTTCCCTTCATAGGCTGTAGACCTTTACAGTATTTTGAAGCTTGGTTCTGATACAGGGTTACACAAGTCATGATTAAAACTCAAATGTTTCCCTCCTTTCAGTAGCCTTCACTTTTCTTCTTAATTAAGAACATAAAAATTAGGGCTGTACCAAATGTTCATGTGCAAACATTTTTGGAACAAAAAGTATTCTTTGGGGCAGACCAAATTGTTTATAGTCGTTCTTTCCAAATATTTAAGTTATTTTTTGCACCTCTTTATAGCCCAGTGCCCAGTAGCAGAGGAAGGGAGGGTGGCCCGCCCCCGGGGCGTCTTACCGGCTCTGGGGGTGACAAAATGGCGTCACGTCGAGGAAATGGTGGTGGCGGAGAATATAGCGGCAGCAGCGGCAAAGGCAGCGAAGGGCGGGCCCTGTGACGTTGCATCCGGCCATGATGTCACAGGGGGCGGCGTTGCTCCACTACTGCCAGTGCCAACTTTGGTTAGCACTCTTTCACCATTCAGTACATACCTCTAGCTAGCCAGATGTCATGTAGTGAGCATGATAATCAGGGGTATAGTCAAGGGTCGGTGTGTGTGTGTGCCTTAACCTCCTCCTCCTCAGTGTTCATGATGTCATCAGCAGGTGTGCGCAAGTGCTGGTTTGTTTTTGTTTTTCAAGGAACCTAAGCAAATAAGTGTCAGGATCACCAGGAAGAAAACTGAGAAAGTTGACTGGGGACATAAGCACCAGTCTGCCCTGCCCTCAGATCAGATGAATGATAGTGGAGGGAGTACAGATTGATGGATACATAGGAGAGGGGATGGGTGCAGGTGACTGGAAAGCAGAGTGAAAGTAATCCTGGATCATGTCTCCCGGAGAGGGGAGTGGTCTTACTTATCTCATTGGATGTGGGGCACCAGGGGACATGGGTATGAGCAGTTTGAGCAAACATGTATAGGATTGGACTTTAATTTATTTGGGCAACTCAGCTCAGATTGCCTTGTGCGGGACACTCTAAGGCAGGGGTGTCAAACTCATTTCATGCAGCAAGCTGAATAGCATTCATGGCACCTGCTGAAGGCCGGATGTCATTAAGCAGGAAGTGACATCGTTAAGCAGATGATGGCCTGAAATAAGCACTTTTTTTCTCACTTAGGAACTCATTAGCTGCAAATGACAGAAGAGAAAATATGCAAATGTTGACTTGATTGGGAGAGCCCAATTATCATGCAGGCCTCCCTTTTAGTAGTGCCACTTCTGCTGAGGCATCCCTTCGCAGCTCATCAGCTGAGAGGTTCTCTGCAAAGTAATGCTTCAGCAGAAGCAGCACTGTTGAAAGGGTGGCCCGCATGATAATTGGGCCCTCCCAGCACACCCACAACTTCTCCCTTTCTCACCCTCTTGGTCTGCCTCTTCTCCCATACTGTTCCTTGCATTTTGAGTCCTCCTTCCATCTTTCCCTTATAGCACCTCGGTAAATGTGGTGCTGATGAAAGGACAGTGCTGGGAGAGCCCAATTATCATGTGGGCTGCCCTTTCAGCAGTGACACCTCAGCCCCTGTATGATAACTGAGCTCTCCCAGCTCTGTCCTTTCAGCAGTGTCGCTTCTGCCAATGCGTCACTTCGCAGCTCAGCAGCTGATGGTGGTGGGAGAGCCCAACTATCAGGCAAGCCAGATAGCAAGCCAGGCAAGAGCTTCAGGGGGCTACCTCTGAAGGCAAGAGAGGCCACTTTCAGAACAGGTGCTGCCATCTCACAGCAGGCAAGCTACAGCAGGGCTTCCTTGGTTACTCTGGCAACAAGGAGGTCTGTGTTTAGGAAGGGGAGATGCCAGAATTTACAATGGCTCTCTGGAGGGCTTTAAAGCCCAATTTAGAGGCCTGTGATGAAGACGGAAGGCAGGCAGAATGTTCCAGGAAAACCTCCTGCAGGAAGGAGACCTGGAGAGCCCAGGGATGCTGCTTGCGAGGAGGAGGAGGAGGAGGAGGAGGAGGAGGAGGAGGAGGAGGAGGAGGAAATGGATGGAAACTGAACCCCCCTCCCTTCCCTAAAAAGAAGTGGAAACTATGAGGCCAAATTGAAGGGCAGAAGCTGACTCCATTCCTTCCTCCCACTCCTGCTCCCAAGCCAGCAAAGAGAAAGGACCATCAGTGGACAGATGGCCTGCAGCAGACAACACCCCAGTAAGTATTTCCCTTCCCACCCCAGGATGGCGCATTGGATACAGTGGCCATTGCATTGTCGTCCCTGCATCCAACTTGTCAGCCCTGCATAGGATTGGGACAATAGTGTCAACAATGTCACTGAAGGCAAACAAAGCCAATTTAGAGTGAGGGCAATGCTTGCTATAGTGTGCATTACCTGTATTCTGAATGGTTTAGCATAGTAGCAACCTTGAAGGATGGGAGTGTCACCACATAGGCCACTATTTGAGCCACAACTGCTAGACAAAGTAGGTCCTTCCCCATCAGACCTGCTATAGTGTCTCCACCTTCTACATCCTCTACCTCCTGCCCAACCGCTTCTCCTCATGAGCTGCACCTTGCATAACATTCAAACACTGTGGGGTGTATATTTCACAGGGACTGAAAGGTTTTCCAAGAGGTTCTCCACCCCTGCTCAGCTCAGCCCTATTAAGAATTGCTTTGCTGGATCAGATCAAAGTCCTAATACTCGAGCAGTCTGTTTCCAGCAGCAGCCAGCCAGATATCTCTGCAACCTCATAAGCCAGGCATGAAGGTGGACTCTCTTCCTCCTCCATGGACCTCCTCGGAAGTGTTGTTATCAGAGTTGCACTACAGACATTCTCAGAGGATAAACTTTGAAATATTAACACATGCAGGTATTAGGATATACCACTTTACCAAAACGTGCGGTGCCAGAGGATGTATAATGATAAAGAGCCA
Source organism: Plestiodon gilberti rubricaudatus (assembly GCA_026170595.1). Classification (NCBI taxonomy): domain Eukaryota; kingdom Metazoa; phylum Chordata; class Lepidosauria; order Squamata; family Scincidae; genus Plestiodon; species Plestiodon gilberti. The sequence goes on from JANXHW010000005.1 coordinate 119,066,813, forward strand.
ACAGCCAATGTTCCCTCTAATTGTTTTCTGTACTGCACAGAGCCCTATGGTGGCTGAGCGGGCATTGCCAAGCTCTGGAGTACCTAGATGGAGAGCAAAAGGAGGAGAAAGGCTACAGGTGAAAGACAAGGGGCTCAAATACCATCACTGCTGCCCCCATCACCTACACAGCTCTGCTCAGCCGAGCCCAAGCTCAACAGCTACCAGCCATGAAGTCGTGGGCAGGCACGAAACCATCCCTCATTTTACTGTGCGACCAGCTTACACGGGGCTTCCATTACAGCTGTGTGGCCACATTGCCTGCTCACAGCACAAGGCTGCTCACAACACAAAAAAAGTGCCAGAGAAAAACTAAATAATAGTAATGTATAAACCTAGAACTAGCGGGCATGTGAAGTCCTTTCAAGAAAGCATATCTATAATCGTTTAATATAGATCGGTCGCCCCTTTACTTCCTTCAACCACCATATCGTATGGTAAGGTTAGTAAAAGTGATAAAAAGCTAGCACAGTGGCAGAAAGTGTGAGCTATGAGCCAGGAAGTCTTGGATTCAAATTCAAATTTTGCCTCTGCTGTAAACTCAGTATGTTTACAGTCGAGGCAACTTTCTCTCAGCTTTCTCTCTAAGCAGCTCACTTTTTCTCAGCTTCATCCCTCCATCTGCAAGTAAGGGATAAAAATACCAGCCTACATTACAGATGGATGTAAAGATTACTGAGATAAAAGTGATTCACATAAGTATTATTGTAAACAATCAGGGTTTCCCCCCCCCCCCTACTTTGTAGAATGTGGGTATAAAATCACGCCAGGGGAGATATTCCATATTAATTGATGCAGATCAATTCAGAACTGTGTTCTTATGGATGGGGCAAGATGATTAAATTCTATACCTGTTAATATAAAGCTTTGTTTCTTCTGTTGTGCTTTCACAGGCAAGAAAGTAATAAAGAAAAGAGCCCAGATTGTGTCCATTAGACATTTTCTTTATCTTGCTACATTTAATAATGATGATGACAATAAAAAGCATATACAACACTTTGTGCTGTACATGCACCATGCTTCAAAGGGATTTAAAAAAAACAGCAGGAATGGCTGCCAGCCCACACCAATTAGGCAACGGATTATTGGGGCATAATATCACATTGGCACCAAAAGATGATTGAGCGAATACCATGCTTGTTCACCAGCAGGGGATTTCTGAAACACTGCTTTCCAGTTGTAGGGATGCCAGATGGCTGATCATTGCAAAAGGTTATCATCAGCACTTCTGTTTGATCACATATAGTGGGCACTTAAACATGGCATTCAAGTCTCTGTGTTGGCAGCTGTTCCTTCCTCTGTCAGGCATTGATGTGACCAGTGAAAGAAAGACTTCTTGAGTAAGAATCTGAAGATTTTGCTGTGCTAGAAATGATCACAAATCAGAGCATCCCTATCCTGGCTTTATTTTTTCCAGGACTCTGATGCTATAGCACCCAAATGACAACTAAGCTGATCTCTTAGTGTTCTTTATAGAGAAGTAACAAGGACAGTGCAGATGATAGAGTCCGCAAGGGCACTCGACACCTGGGCACTCGACAACATGTACCAGGTGCTGTTTCCTGTCGTTCTGCGTTTGTGTGCAAGCAGTAAACGGGAAGCACAAGGAGTTCTTATGCCCTTACTAATAAGATTTACTACAACATCCTGTATTTACTAAGGGCCCATTCAGTTATTGCACTGTGGTATACAGATGTGAGAAATATTCTGAATCTATGCTTATAATATTTGTGCTAACTTAAAAAGTATACAGCACTCAGATCTGCCCATAGGAGAAAGTTATTTCATGCATTGTATTTTTATCAAGGACTCAGAATGAAACATAATTGAGTCTTGCATTTGTAATCTGCATTACAAAGTGAGATTTGTTTCATCATTTACTGGGCAGTTATATTGTTGGTTACAAATAATGGGCATGATCCACCCAAAGTGCCCTTACGTCACACTGATTTCAACAGCAGAGATTTAAGCATGTACTTTATTGAGATCAGTGGGATTTAAAGATGCTTAACTTTGGCTGGATCACGCCCAATATTAGTTGTTAACTTTAGAACAAGGAACTTTTTTTTTTGTTGAAATGTGCTCTGCAGTGCCCAAAATACATATGATGATATCATATGGGAAGGATTAGGAATTAGGTAATTGGGGACAAAACTGTTGTCAGCCCGGTTATTTTTTCCATTTGTTGCAAGTTGTCTGTGTGGGTGGTATAGATACACTAGGTGGCAAACTGACTTTTCTGTTCTCTTGATTGTATACAGTTCCATGCACTGCAGTTTTGTTTGAGGCTTGCTTTCACATAAAAAAAAATGTTTTTCAGTGTAGCCAGAATTTTCTTACAGTGTTTTGTCTGAAGGGAAGCAACAAATAATATTCAAGAACAGACAGAGCAAGAGGGGTGGAGGAGGAGTAGCACTATATGTTAAGGAAATCTATGTCTGCAAAGAAATCTACGAAAGTGAGTCAGAAAGGCTAGATGAGAGCTTTTGGATAAAAATAAAAGGGGAAGGAAACAATGGTGAGAGAACTGTGGGCTGCCTGGCCAGAAGGAAGACCAGGACAATGCCTTCCTGGAGCAAATGGCCAATTTTCAAAGAAGAGGGGATGTGGTAGTGATTGGAGACTTCAGCTACCTGGACATCACATCTGCCAAGAATAAATTCCTGATGTGCCTTGCTGACAATTTTACATTTCAGAAAGTAGAAGGGGGAACCCGGGGACCAGCTATCTTAGACCCCAACCTCACCAATGGGGAGAAACTGGTTGATGAGTTAAGGCAGTGAGAACTGTAGGAGTGAGTGATCATGATCTTCTGGGATTCACAGTACAGAGACGGAGAAATCTGAGTGAAGTAGGGCATGTACCCTGAACTTTAGGAAGTGGCCTTTAGAAAGGTGAGGAAAATATGGGCAAAAATCTTCAAGGAGAAAGGGGCTCAGGATGGATGAGAATTTCTTAAAAAGGAGGTATTCGAGCTGCAATCTCAAATGATCCCAATCAGGAAGAAGAGGGATAGGTGCCTAAAAAAGTGGCTCCAGAAGGAGCTTTCTGACGAGTTGGCACATAAGAGAGATATGAATAGGAAGTGGAAGGAAGGGAAAATTGACAAACAGCCCAATCCTATAACAGGTTGGCACACATGGTGCAGGGCCGCCAGTGCAGCGTCACTGTATCCTGCATACTGATAGGAGTTCTTACCTCCTTGGCCACTGCCTGGGTTCCCTGTGGGACTCCGCAAAGCCATGCCAGCTCTGGGGAGCCTTATAGGGGTGTGTCTGAGCCAGGCTGGGGGTTTCAGATATGGCGGACGCCAGTTCCACTGCGATTCGCCGCCATCCTGTCTCCAATCCGCCCCCATATCCAGCTACTCTGCTGGCAGAACCCCACCATCAGCTGGTCTGTGTGGCACTGCTGGTGGTGTGAGGCCTTTCAGCCTTTGCGCCAGCAGGTGCACTGCAGAGATTGGCAGAGCAGCTGTCACAATGGCAGACATGCCACGAGGATAGGATTATGCTTACAAGCACATAGCTGTTAAGTGTAGGGAGAGAGGCAGGAGAGCTTAGGTTAGTGAGAGAGATGAAGAAAAACAAAAAAGAGTTTTTATAGTTATGTTTGGCAGAGAAGAAAGAACAAGGAAGCGGTGGGTATGCTCCATGGGGAAGATGGTGAAATGCAAATGGATGACAGAAAGAAGGTGGAACTGCTCAACTCTTGCTTTGCATTGTCTTCTCCTGCAAACGAGACTGTGCTCGACCTAGTGGGAATAGAACAAAGGAGGGAGTGAAGAAGCTACAGCCTAAGATAGGTTAGGATGTAGTTTGCGATCATTTAGCTGCTCTAACAGCCGTATCCTATCGAGGATTAGGCTGCTGGCTGGAGCACATTGCATTTCACAGCATGAAGCGCTCCGTTGGCAGCCATTTTGCATGCGCTGCTGCAGTCGGCATCAACTCCCTTCCTCCTGGCAGGATGCAGCACGTGCTCCAGTGGCACGGCTGCATTGGTGCAGGGGATTTAGCAGCCCAATCCTAACTAATCACATATGCAGTAGTTCAAAATCCTTTGCTGCATGTAAGATTCCGTATGTGGACACATGTATGCACACGTATACCAATTCAATAAATCTCTAATTTGGAAATCTTGGAGAAAGGGGGTACTGGTACCCATACTCCAAAGTTCCCCTCATTTTTCCTGATCTATTAAGGCTGATTTGAACATTGAAGCAGGCTGTCGCAGGCACTGACCTGACCTAATTTGTCTTTGGCAAGGTGGCTTGGTCAGATACCCTCAGACCATGCCTTGGGGTCTTAGTGCTGTTGGATTTGGCTGGATAACTAAACAAGCAACACTCTTAGGACTTGGTGTTGAAAAAATACTTTTGAGGGTTGCAGAATACAGAATATCTTCAGATACTTGGTGCAGGAGTGCAGTCTGCATAGCATTTTTCTCCCAAGCATAAGCATCAAGGCCTTCATTCAACACAGCCTCTGACTCGTCTTGCCTTCAGATGTTCCTCCTTCATGAAGTAAAAGAAATGGATGAGTAAAACATGTATCGAAACATGAATGTAGAAAAGCTTGTTTCAATTCATGCAAACCTGATATTTTTTGAAGTCCATGGAATTAATGAAAATTCTGAATAAGAAGCTATGGATCTTTCAGACGGATTCCAGTTAGAGAGATAAACTTGAATTATGCTGTAATTTTCAGAGATACATTATTTACTGGGGTGGAGAGAAATATCAAACTAAAAATAGATAAGGATGACTAATTGTAGCGATCTACCATTACTATGACACTTGCTGTGTATGTTGATGAAATAACATTGAACTCTTCAATAGTTATATACCGTGTAATTGAATATCCAAATTTATTGCTGCTTCTTCATTCTGCTATAAAGATGTTTATTTTCAGACTTTTTTCTCTAAAAAGAAAAAAAACATTGGTGCCAATGGAAGCTTCTCTTATGAGTCTAATATGGTAGCTGCTTTAGGGGTATGAGAGTTGTGGCATGGTGGGGAAGGGGTAAATATCTCCTCCTTGCATTATGCCACCCTGATTCTCCCTCCTCCACCCCAGCTGCTATTTAACTTTAACAAACACACAGGGCCAAACTACCAGGTGTCTCATGAAAATGTACACACACTTTATAGCAGGGGTGGCCAAACTGTGGCTCCTGAGCCACATGTGGCTCTTTGACCTATAATATGCGGCTCTCGGAAATACGTTGGCTGAGCTCCTTTTTGCATCACAATTAATATATAGGTAAATAAGAATTTTTCAAGCTTTATAATTATTTATTTACCAGGTATAAACTGAGAGTCCACTGGATTAAAACATAAGTTTAATGTTAATGGTGAGTAAATATATTTAAGAATTTAAATGCTTCTTAAATATTGCGGCTCTCAAACATCTCTCTTGCGGTTCTCAAACATCTGAAGTTTATCGTATGTGGCTCTTACATGAAGCAAGTTTGGCCACCACAATCATAGTTATCCTATAATTCGCACATACTGTGTACTGCATATGGTGTACACAGAAGCAGTTGCTGACCCAGTTAATCAATTTATTAGCTCATGAATTAGATCAAGTGCTCAAAATGTCCTCCATCGGTATCTATCCACCGCTGGCATAGTTGACTAACAGCCCAATCTTATCTAGCCACTAGGCCAGCATAGGATGACTGCACCAGCCCAGGATCATTGCAAAAAGCTGCCGTAAGGCAGTTGTGCCGGTCCTAGGCCATTGCAGAGGCCTACACCAGCCCCATGTGGCGCAGGGGTGGGGGAGGGCATTCCAGAGGCATTTCAGGGTGGGGGAAGTGGGGTGGGTGGATCGGGCCTGGGATGGCCCCAGGATCTGTGGCAACAGCATACACTGTATCCTATCCTCCTCCCAGGTCCGTTTCTCCCGACACAGGCCTCCTTGGCTTGCACCACCAAAATGGCAAGCACAGGTCTGAGGAGACCCATTGTGGGAACTGGGGCTTTACACGGGGTAAGGAAACAAAACCTCCAACCTCCGCCAACTGTGCTCAGGATACAGTATTGCTGGCGCCGGCATAGCTGGATTGCTGAGCACAGTGTTGAATAGGATTGTGCTGTAAGGGATCTGCAGACCTCCACCAACATGTGTGCTGGGATGGTTCCACATGTCTCTTCAGTTGCTTCCTTTACATATTCAAGTCTTGCAGAAGTGTGTATGAATTAGAACTCATTAAAATGTGTGCACATTTGTGAGGCACTCTGTATATGTTTACGATTACATGTAATTTGGCCCTAAGACAAAAAGGATTTATAGGTGTTAAGGAGATACAGTTGGTTGGTGTTCTCAGTCATGTGTCTCATTAAATGTGCATTTAATGTGCATCTTCCATGGCAGGTCTAGCAGCTGTGGTTCTAAAGCAGAGGTGGGGAACGTCCGGCCCCCGGGCCTGATCTGGCCCCCGAGGGCATGCTGTCCGGCCCCCAGAGAGCTCGGTCCAAAAGCATTAGCGGTGGGACCTCGCTTCGAGGGACATTGTATTTTCGCTAATTAAATACAGGGCATTTAATCAGGGCATCCACTGTACTCGCAGTGGGACCCTGCGTCTTGGTAGATCGTCTCGGACACTAGCTTCCAGCTGGCCTCGCTTTCGAGGGACCTCGCCTCCCTTTGTTTCAAAAGGTACACTAATCTCCTCAGTTCTTTTAAAAAGGTACAGTGATCTCCCCACCCCACTTCTTTTTAAAAAGGTACAGTGATCTCCCCACCCCACTTCTTTTTAAAAAGTACAGTAATCTCCCCACTTCTTTTAAAAAGGTACAGTGATCTCCCCACCCCACTTCTTTTTAAAAAGGTACAGTGATCTCCCCACCCCACTTCTTTTAAAAAGGTACAGTGATCTCCCCACTTCTTTTAAAAAGGTACAGAGATCTCCCCACCCCACTTCTTTTTAAAAAGGTACAGTGATCTCCCCACCCCACTTCTTTTTTAAAAGTACAGTAATCTCCCCACTTCTTTTAAAAAGGTACAGTGATCTCCCCACCCCACTTCTTTTTAAAAAGGTACAGTGATCTCCCCACCCCACTTCTTTTTAAAAAGTACAGTAATCTCCCCACTTCTTTTAAAAAGGTACAGTGATCTCCCATGTCACTCCTCAAGCCTGGGACTGTTACTCAAAAACCCTCCATAATATGGACGAAGAGAGACCAGGGAGCAGCCAAAGTATCTGTTGTGTGTGCTGCTTCTCGCAGCAAAAATAAATAAATAAAGCAAAAATAAATAAATAAATGAAAAATTCGGAAGTTCAAATGGCCCTTGGCAGGAAAAAGGTTCCCCGCCCCTGTTCTAAAGCCTGAAGCCGTGTTACTGGGTTGGGTTGGGTGCGTGTTACCGGGTTGGGTTCGGTGAGCAAGCTCTTTGGTTTTCCTTCCTGGGCTTCTGTGAACCATGTAAAGAGAAGGGTCACAAAAATGCCGATGCTTCCACAAAATAAATATTTTATACATGCTATCAGTGTAAATAAGTACTGTAGTCTGTGAGCCCTGTGAAGGCAGTTCACACATTTTGCTTACTGAAACATTTATGGAGTCAATTTCAGCCAAGGAGCAAGCAGCCACAGCTCTTTCTCCCCGCCCCCTTTTTAAGCTGAATTGATGTGCTTTTAAAATGTAGGAAACTTTAAGACCCTAAATTATTAACATTACAAAAGGATAGGCTGGAAGACTGTAAATAATACTCTTTGATGGTTCTGTTTCCTCAGTTTCTATTCATGTTTCCATCTTGTATCAGCTTCAGCTTGACAGTGTAGCATCCATGTATACAATATTCTGGCTTATGGGATTTCCAGGGATGTGGATCAAGTCTCTGACTCCAAGTCTTGAGTCAAGTCCCAAGTCTCTGGGTCCAAGTCTCAAGTCAAGTCCCAAGTCTTTGCCCCCAAATCCCAAGTCTTTGGTTGCAAGTTGTGAGTCCCTATCTATTTAATGGGGGAAACGGGTTTAAACCTGAATAAAATTCGACTTGTCGTAAAAGGCTCCAAGTCTCGAGTTGAGTCTTTTACAATCGCCGTGTCAAGTCCGAATCAAGTAATTGACACGACTTGAGTCCGACTTGAGTCAATAGACTCAAGTCTAAATTACTGGGGATTTCTGCCCTGATTCCTTGTTCTCCTATACCAGGGGTGCACAACATATGGCCCGCGGGCCGCATGCGGCCCTCCAGACAATTTCCTGTGGCCCGCGAAGAAATCAGGGATCCCAGAGAGCGCTGAGGTCCTTTGGCGCTCTCTGGGACCCCCGATTTCTTCGCGGGACAAGGCCAAGCCTCTGCGCCTGTTCTTTCGTCTCCTTTGGCTCCTGGCGAATGCGGAAGCAGCTCCTTCGGCTCCTGGCTGAACGCCAGGACAGTCCAGGCGGCGCTTTGATTGCCGCCAATCAGCTGGACTATCCTGGCATTCAGCCAGGAGCCAAAGGAGCTGCTTCCGCGTTCGCCAGGACCCGAAGGAGATGAAGGAGCATGCGCAGAGGCAGGGGCTTGTCCCGCGAAGAAAGCCTCAACCTCTGCGCCTGTTCTTTCGTCTCCTTCGGGTCCTGGTGAACGCGGAAGCAGCTCCTTCGGCTGTAGATGTTCAGGGCACAGGGAAACTTCGGCACAGGGCAGGGCCCTACTAAGTCAGCGGGCGGGGGAGATGTCACGGGGAGACAAGGAGCAGGCATCCAGGGGATGGAGCCCCCTGGTGAGCCCTTCCTTCCTGCAGTTGTTTCTGCACAGCATCTCTAAAGGGATCAGACACGGGGTATAGCGAAGAGAAAGCTTGTTGTACACCCGGCTCACTAAGGAACGCTGAACGTTAGTTCCCCCCCCCCGTCTTTCCGCCCAGTGGATCCGTCCGGCTGACGGGGAATCACAAATGTAAAGCAATACCAGGAGTAATCACCTTTTTTAAAAAAAAAAAAGTTGCTGCTTTTTCTGCCTCCGCTCCTCCCCTTGAAAGGGATGGCTTGCTTAGGCTTGGCTTTCTGTCATTTTGTATTTCTTTATACAAGGAGGGGCTGGTGAGCGGGCGCTGAAGCTTAAACGGAAACCAATAGTTCTTACGGGAAGGATCACCTTCGTGTTGTATGTTTAAAATCAAGAACTCTTTGGGAAGTAAGAAAAACACGATGATTTTATTGCTGAATAAAATTTTATTTTTATTTTTATTTTCCTCCCTCCTGTCCTAGTGACAAACCTATTCTGTCGGACTCTTGCTGTGAAACTGTTCTCTTTCTGACAAAGCTTGTGTCAATTAACTTTAAAAAAATTGTGGTAGGTTGATAGAAAAAAAAATCCCAACAGTCATGCAGTGAGTGCATTGTTTTAAGGCTTTATTAATTAATTTATTAATATGTTGCTTTTCGGGATATTTTCCGGCCCATGGACACGCCCCCTGTGATGTCACTTCCTCAGGAAGTGACATCACGGTTTCTTGACACGCCCCCTGTGTGGCCCCAAAGAAGTTTGGCCTATTCATTTTGGCCCCCACCTACTTCCAAGTTGTGCACCCCTGTCCTATACATAAGAAGGATGGGATCAAGAGATCAAGAGGAGATACGTTTTTTCCATTTTTCTGCTGAGTTTTTGTTCCTTCTTTTGTGTTCAGCTAGGTCCTCAGCCATAACCTTAGCATATGTCATAGGTAGTTAGGAAAAGTTAATGTTAACTTACTGAAAACATTAGAATAGGGGTGTTTGGGTTTTGTTTTTGTTTTTTGACATTTCACCTATGGTCAAAGGAACTCTTGGCCTGGCATCCTTCTTTTGCGTACTCAGCACTAGTCAGTAGCTGCAGTTTCTCACATGTGCACTCCCTCCAAATGAGATGTACTATTGGGAACCTTTAAGGAACAGAGATCTGCCAGTCCTATGTGTAAAAGCTTTCACCCTTTATAAGAAGGCTGACTCGAAGTAAAACATATATCTGTCTTGCCGTATTATGACAAAAATGTCACGTAAGTGGTGATTTTTTCCCCCCTGTTTCAAACCAATTTGGCAGATTTGCTGAGCTGGAACTCCTTTAGATGCTACATTTGTAGAATCCTGTCACATTTAGAATTTCCCTGAATATGTGGACTGCTACTGTACATGAAGTGTACTAAATATAATTCTTTAACTGTTAAAACAGTTTGTGATAATGGGCCCCAGCAAAACGCCCTCGTTAATGCATGATAACATTTTTGCAATCATTTTTCTCCCCTTCAAAGTTGGTTCATTACCTTGGGGAAGTTTTTCTAATTAACCTCTCAGAAGCCCCCATAAATCTCTTGGTGCAAGCAGTTGTCCCTTGCTGTCTTGCTTTTAATGCCATCTCTGGCTAATAGGGAAGGCTTTTGACTTGTACAACCATGAGTTTGTAAGTCCTGGAGACTACAGTTGTGAGTTGTGAGTTTGTCTTGTGCTTCTGTAGTTCCCTAAGCACTTTAATGGAGTGGTTAAATAATGACCATACATTTGTGCATATGAAAAATGAAAGTGTCTTTCTGCATTCCTTCGTATCCTGTCATATCCTGTGAAAAGATCTGATCATAAATACTAAACCAAACAATCATGAAACTAAGCCTGTAGGGTGCTTGATCTCTGCGTTGTGATTGCATTTAAGGTTGACAAGTTCTCCAGAACCTTTTGAAAACTGAGGAGTCTTTATTTCTGTCACCCCACAATCACACAGATGCCTCTCAAGTGCTCCCCAGTGAAACACACGGCCTACATAAGGCTCCAGGCTACGGCCTCAGTGTGCTGTCTAGGACTAAACTTCTCAGACCCCTCTTCAAGCACAGACTGGAATGAGGATTGGCAACACAAGGCCCCTGGCAGGCTGTTGTAGGAAGCATCTGGATTGACCAGGCCTAGTATAAGGAGCTTAAACTTTGTGTTTATGCTTTCATGGCCAGCAGTTATTCTCACAGAAGCAATAACGGGATTAAAAGCCATGACAAAAATGGTTAAAATCACGAGTTAAAAACACAATTAAAAACTCTGTTTCAGACTTTATGAATTTAAAATTGATCTAAATGCAACGTTTCCGTCATCTATCGATGACCTTCATCAGGCAAAAGCAAAGCCACATCGGGCTGCAAGGATGGTGAAACCATTGTCTCTCAACCACAGGTTTAAAAGACGCAGCAGCAGATGTGGCTTTGCTTTTGCCTGAGGAAGGTCATCGATAGATGATGGAAACGTTGCATTTAGATTAATTTTAAATTCATAAAGTTTGAAACAGAGTTTTTAATTGTGTTTTTAACTCGTGATTTTAACCATTTTTGTCATGGCTTTTAATCCCATTATTGCTTCTGTGAGAATAAGGAGCTTAGTCTTCTGCTCTGTTGACCAGACAAGAACAATACTTTCAACTATTCCAACTCAAGTTCCAACTAACAGCACAATCTTACACACACACCCGACCTGGGCCATGCAGCATGGCCCATGCTGCATGCTACCCAAGGAAGGACCTGGCTGGAGGTCTATTTGGGGTAAGTGGACATTTCTCCGCTTACCCTGGGTAAACCCCCAGCCACCTCAATGGGGCTACTCAGTTCTCTGCCAGCTCTTTAGCTGGTGTAGAACCGAGCAGCCCCGTGTCAGCAGAAAGGGCCTGGGAGGAAGGACAGGACATGATGCGCCACAGCGTTAATGATCCCTCCCCCCTCCTGGGCCCAATCTGCCCAGCCCTGCTCAGTTATGCCTCTCCCCCAGCCCCCGGGCCGCTCTGAGTCATCTTACCTGCTCTGGCACATGGGGATGCAGGATTTTTCGCCGGTGGGATGTCACGGGCCTTCCCACCAGTGCTGCTTCCTCCTGAGTCATCACAACACACTTTTTGGCACATTTGCGGTGCCCACCGCCGGTGCTGAGGCCACAGCACTGGCACTGGGATTTGACAGGATTGCACCATAACTAATCTCAGGAGAATATATGCTCCACGCCTAGTCACCCTCAGTTGTGGCACTGGCCCTGACACAATCCTGCGTACGTTTTGCAAAGTGCTACATGCTCATTCTGTTCTCAGGCTGTTAAATTTGCCCTTACTGGATTTATTATTGTTCTTGTTTTGAGGTTCATTGTAAGAGATTTTACAGACTGGAGAGCTGTAGTCACAAAGGTTTGCTGCGTGCGCATTCAAAGTTTTCTGTAGCTTTGTAAGACATTTGCTTCAGAAATGCACTAGGGGATGGTGAGGGATACACTGGAACAGCTGCATTGGCTGCCTGGAGAGCTTCAGGAGGAGCTGTTGCTAGAGGAAGAGAGAAGTCTGCAAAAGTCCACCTCCAAGAGCGATCAGCACTCATCTCTGCAATAATGGTAGATGTGTAGACTAGAACGTAAAACAAGGCCTACTGAAAAAGCCAACTCGAACTGTCCATTTGTTTCAGGGGACAAATGTCCATTTGTTTCAGGGGAGTCATGTGTTCCCCAAACAGATATAGTGGCCTTTAAAATGCCAGAGAGAAAAACATTAGAGCTAGGCGGCAAGTTCTATGGTCCAGTAACCCCACTCCCAACCCAACCATGATAATTTTTCTTCCTGTTTCATTAATAACGGCAGCTATTATTCTATTTGTCAAATATGTTAATTTTGCATGGAAAATAAAACTAATGTAAATATGTGAACAAGATAAATGTTTCAGTGGAATATTAGCTTTCTCTTTTGCCTCTTTTTCCACCCCATCTTTTCTAAGAAACAGACATCTGAACTGAAAGTTTCACTAGGCAGCCAAGAATAAGTCAGTTTTACACTGAGGAAAAAGGTATCCCTGGAATTTCAAGGACATGTGTCCACCGGGGCTATTTTGGGAAAATTTAGACGCATCATTTATATGCGTTTAAATTGTTTAGATGCATCATTTATATGCGTCTAAATTATAAGCCTGGAATTGTTGCTATGTAGTTTAAGATTCTAATGATGGCTTGCACTATGCCTCATCATCAGTGCCTCATGCCTAAGGAGCGCTATATGTCGAGACAGGCTGATTCTGTAGTGAAAAGAGCACATCTCCGTTAATTTTTCACTTACCAATAGGCCAGATGACTGTAATCAGTTTGAAATGCCATATGGCAATATATCAAGCCGTAAAAGGATTAAACCAATGCTTCTGTTATTACTGTTCATAATGTGCCATCCATCAGTGTGCATAATGCTTTATGAGGTCCTAGTCTGGGAGGCTTACAGAGCAATCCTATGCATGTTTATTCAGAAATAAGTTCCATTCTGTTCAGGTGTATATAGGATTACAGCCTTACTTTCTGAAGAGAAACAAGTTGATGAGATCAGAGGGGGGGGGCTTGTAAACAGGTGTATTTGTGCATGACTTGCACTACACGTTACACTTACACTTATGACTTACACTTACACAGGGCCACGGTGGCTTAGTGGTTAAGACACTGAACTGCAGACCGGAAGGTCAGTAGGACAGCAGTTCGAGACCCGAGTGCCGTGTGATGGAGTGAGCTCCCGTCTCCTGTCCCAGCTCCTGCCAATCTAGCAGTTCGAAAGCAAAAAAATTGCAAGTAGATAAATAGGTACCGCTACAACGGGAAGGTAACAGCGTTCCTGTTAACCAGCCATGAAAGCTTCCATTCTAAAATAACAGCGTTCCGTTAGTCATGCCGGTCACATGACCACAGAAGCGTCTTTGGGCAGCGCTGGCTCTTCGGCCTTAGAAACGGAGATGAGCACCACACCCTAGAGTCGGACATGACTGGCTTTCGAGCAGGGGATACCTACCTACATTACAGCATACGTAGCTGCATTACAGTCACATGAAAAATAGTAAAAGTATTGTGAAAGATGTGGGCAACAAGGACTTGAAAGCTAAGGAAAATTAAGGGCATTTTGAGCTGGAGAGAACTACTAGCAGACTTTATTTCCAAGGGTCAGCAAAAGAGATCTCACGAAGTCAGCAAAAAGCAGCAGGATATCTTAGAATAAATGAGCTTGGTACAGCTGTGTTAGGATTCAGTCCTATTCATACATTTCTGGAAGTTACAGCTCAATCCTATTTGGACACAGTACTAACAGTACACTGGCCAGCATGACACCCATCATATCCTAAGCCCATCCAGGCAACGCCACGCTGGCGTAGCCCTCCCAGTAACCTTTCCTTTTCAACATTGACCCCCTGCCAAAGAGGGAGAAATTCCCCAACAACAACAACAGGAAAAGGAGCCCTGCACATGCGTGGTGCCCTCATACTGCCGTGGAACCCTGGCAGCATGAGGGCAGAGTACAGGTGCCAGTCCTCACTCTGTTCGTTGACGTTTGGAGCCGGCCACCGGCAAGGAAGACTCCTTTGCTTCCCTCCCAGCTCAGAGGAAGGAAAGAGAAATGTTTCTTGCTGGCATTCAGGCTTGGGCAGCCATGCAAGGCAGGGAGCTGATCCTCTGTCTTGCAAGGCTGTCTGAGCCTGACAACAAAGATCCAGCAGATTTTCTCTACCTGGCTCAGAGGAAGGGCTGGGAAAAGTTTCCAGGCTCTGGATCCAATGCAACGTTTTGTGGCAGGCCCCACTTGCGTGTGTGAAATCCTGGCAGCAACTTGTGCCAGGATACTCTCCCGTCTTCCTCAGGCCGCCCCACCCCTTTTTTTCTTCTTGGACTTGCAAAATAGTGGTTTATATAACTGTGGCATGCAGAATGTTCGGTCAGTCATAAAATCTGAACCCTCCATTCAATCCTCTTGAAATTTGGCACTAACTGAGTAAATAATGGTGCAATCCTATCCTTCTTTATGCATGCTGGTGCTGGGCCTCAGCGCCGGTGCCGAGTGTTGCAAATGTGTCAGAAAGCACATTAGCGACTATTCAGGAGGAGGCACCAGTGCCGAGGCCTGCGCCGCCTCCCTGCTGGCCACCGCTGGACCCTGCTCTGTGGAGTGGGTAAGTGCCACTCTGAGCGGTGCAGGTTGCTTCCAGGCTTATCTCAATCAACTCATTAACTAAGGGGGCAGTGCTGGATGAGTGAATGCAAACACCTGAGTCTACAGAGAGGCTTAATATAGTAGTAGTTGACTACTAGTGTTTCTGTTACTTTTGAGGATGCCTCAAGTGTTTGAAGCGAAACGTAAAGTTTTTTAACATCTTTATATTTTGAAATAAAAGTGTACGATGGAGTTTTCTCGGTATGATGCTTGTTTTGAGCTACTGAAAGTATTCAGAGAAACCAAGAAGAGGTTGTAATTGTTGGCCATTTCTAAGGTGCTTAAATTGAAGCCCTTCATGTTCCCTATGCTAATGACATGATAATGGTGTAATGTTTATTGCAATAGCACTTTCAGCTGTGAATCTCTAAAACCTTACAAACTTGAGTGCATTTACAGTAGTTATCTCCCAACAGGCACTTGAGAGCTGTTTTTTTCAGAACCATCAAAAACAGTGTCTGTGTTGCACTCCAGAAGTATTTCAGCTTAGCCTAGGGATGTGGTATTTTAGAGTGTTCGAATCCAGTTATGCCACAACTTATTTACAAAAAAACCCCTTATTTCTCTTAATAATCTGTCAGACCTGGTTCACTGAAACTGGGGGCAGCCTAAATGAGCAAGACTAACCTAGAAACCTTTATAAGGATTGGAGAGTTATCATCTTGCCTACTCTGGCCTGGTGCTTTGAAGTTTCTATGCCTGGTCTCCATGCAGCTCATGCTGGTCTGGAACTATGTATGTAGCTGTGCATAGTCTGAATCCCTGAAACTGCCCTGTACTGTAAAGAATCGACCATTGGTCTATCTAGCCCTCTACTTTCTCCAGTGACGGGCAGTGGCTCTCCAGGGTTTCCGTCAAGGGGCTTTTCCAGCCCTCCAGGAAATGCTGGGGATTGAACCTGGGACCTTCTGCATGCAAAGCATATGCTCTACCTCTGAGCTATCACCCCTCTCCTGCCATCCCTCCAAATCAAGAGTTCATCTTATGCAAGCCTTTTGACTGACTCCTTGCAACGAAAGACTATACAGTATAGTAAAGTAAAGCAAATGCATAAATCCTGATAGTCAGTGGTTTCAGTGTATAGGGCAGGTTCTGCTATTATAAGTACCATTTTTTAATCTGGAAGTATAATATGTTCGCCACTTTCACGATCAGATTAACACATGCCAAGGAATAATCAAAAGAGGCTGTATGTTCATTAAATGAATCAGTTGCCTGCAACACTTGGTCTTGTTATGGTGTTGTCTTTTCTCATTGCAGGCCTCCAGGTGGTTTTGAATTCCATTATCAAGGCTATGGTCCCTTTGCTACACATTGCTCTGCTGGTGCTGTTTGTCATAATTATCTATGCTATTATTGGATTGGAGCTCTTCATGGGGAAGATGCACAAGACTTGTTATGGAAAAGGGAGCTTAACAGGTAAGGGTTATGCTATGTAGCTCAACCTATAGGCCTATGTTTTGTAGCTTGATATCCATGGGAGGTGATAGATGGACTTTAATATACCTTGGCTTTAACAGACTTTTATGATTGTGTTTTTATCAGCACTGCCTGGCATCAGCTCTGCAAATGTTGGCAGCTCAGGTGATGGTAATCTAATGCTTGTTCTGCTTACCCAGGTGCCTGTTCAGAACTGGAAGCCAGAAGCTCTAACTCTAGAAGTAAGAGAGAAGGAGACCCATTATGCATAGGCTTACCACATCTCCAACTGGGAAAGAGTGCTAGACCTTTAGGAGAAGGAATGTGGGCAGGTGTAGCTTGTTAAACCCTTAGAGCACAATCCTAGACATGTCTACTCAGAAGCAAGCCCCACTGAACACAATGGGGCTTGCTTTGGAGTAGACATGCCTAGGAGTGTGCTCTAAGGGTTTAACAAGCTACACCTGCCCACATTCCTTCTCCAAAAGGTCTAGCACTGTGTCCGGGCTGGAGATCTGGGCTGGAGATCCCTCCAAAGCACTGTCCTAGCAAAGTGGTGCTAAAAGCTGTTGTTGCCAACACTACGGGGTCTCTCTCTCTCTCTCTCTCTCTCTCACACACACACACACACACACACACACACACACACACACACACACACACACACACAAGTCTTGGGTCTGGGATCGCCTATCCCAGAATTAAAATAAATTTGGAAAATGTATAACAAGAGGCCAAAATGCAGTGTATGGCTGTTTTGGGACACTTGACTGGATAGTGAATAACCTCAAAGTGCCTCCACTTAGGCTAACAGTAACCATGAGACAGAATTTTCCAAAATAATATAGATAGTATTAACAGACTATAGGAAAGCAGAAAAAGACATGGTTTGCATGACCATGACCAGTTACACGGAGGTTTATGTGGCCGTGGATGAAAGGATATTTGTAAATAGCTCTGTTTGGACAGGCATGGGTTAAGTGAAGGAGGGAAAGAGAGAGTGAGAGTCGGGCTGCAAGCTGACCTGAATTTTCTCCCCCAGAGATGAACCAATGTGAGAGAATGAAAGGATTAGTGGGCATTTTGAAACAGGCACAGGGAATTGGAGAATTTTAGGAGAGATGGGGAGTTGTTATGAGGGTTAGAAAGAAAGAGAAATTACCTATCCTTAAACTGTTGGGTAGACTGGGGTATGATTTTCTTCTGCAAAGCGAGGTGGAACTGCACAGCTTCAGATCACAGGGAAAATAGAAAAACGCAGCCAAAAAGGTGCCCCTTGGTGGGCAGGGAAAGTAGTTCCTCTGGAGGTGAAGGCAGTTAGGGGCAAGAGACTCTCCAAGCGGGAAAAATCTCATGAAAACCAGACAGAATGGAAGTCTCTTTTGGAGGGAGAAACTACAAAAACAGGCAGCATGGATGCTTTCAGTGGGGAAGAAAACGGCAACATTCTGCTCCTAGAGCAGGGGTAGTTATAGGACTTTGGACAAAGGATACAAAGACATTCCTGGGTGAATAATAGTATCTGGGACATCTCCTAGGTGTGTAGCTGGGAGCTTCCTGAGTTTGATTGAGTTAATTAGGCTAAAAAGAAGACTTAATTGCACTCCAATTGGAGAGGTTCCTAAGGGACAAAATGTATGGCAGGGTGTGGACTGCACCCGCACTTGAACCACGTTGGTGGGAGAGGCATCCTGGAGACGAACTCTGAAAATATGTCCAGGTTGCCTGGCCACTGGGCAGTTAGACTTCCTATAATGCAGGAAGATTTGTGCTTGCACTTGAGATTATGCCAAGGTGAGCAGCCCAAATTTGCAAGACCTTAAAGCAGAGGTTCCCAACAGGGCCTCTGAGAGGGGGGTTAAGGGGGTACAATCGTACTCAGGCCCAGGGTAAAAAATGGATCAAAAGGGGGGCCCAGGAGCATAAAAGGTGGGCCCAGGAGCCAAATCCACATGAAGGGAAAAAGCCCAAAATAAACTTTGTACCCTTTGATAAAATTACTCTGAGTGGCCCTGGTTCCCAAACTGGGGCGTCGCACCTGGGAGCTTCCTGAGGTGTGGCGACCCATGGTGACGTCGACAGTGCGCCCAGGATCGTGCTTCCACTGCTGCGAACAAAAAGTGCCTCCCCAAGCGTCGTCATGGCCCTCCGATGCGATACTTCCGGTTTTACGTGGCGGCAGCAGTGTGTTCCTGGATGCGTCGTCGCTACTCCTGGGAAGGCCCCGCTGCCACTCAGGGCAGTGGAGGCTCTTCCCAGGAGTTTGGGAACCTCTGCCTTAAAGGAAGGTGACACATAGATGCCCAGCCGTGCTACAGCTTTTTGTTCCAATCAATGGCCCTTTATTAGCATGATCCTGATTAGAGGAAGCCTCACCCCATCCTAGCTGTCTCTCAGGAATGTCCATCAGTGTTGTTTGTAAGCTGCCCTGAGCACCTCCCTTGTGAGAGGGGAAAGTTGCAAGATATAAAAATTTTAATACATAAATAAGTAAAAATCAGGCAATGGATGATGTAAAACATAGCTTTATCATAAAGAAGAAACTTGATGCACACATAGTGTGATGCACATGCAGTGTGGGAAGTACAGATGTTACAGAAACACGACCACTTTGCTTATGGATGTTGATTTCTTCTCCGTCCCCCGAATTATTTGCCTTGAGAAAATGGATTGATTTAAAAGATTTATATACCCACTGGCGTCACTGCAGGGGGGCAGAGCTCTAAGTTCCGCCGCGATCCGACCTTCTATTACACGGGTGAACGAAGCGGCCCCGCCCCCTCGCCTTCGGAACCATTCAAGGCGGTGAAAACAAAGCACAGGAGACTCCCTGCACGTTGCTTTCGCTGCCCTGAAAGGCTCCGAAGGCGAGGGGGCGGGGCCACTTCGTTCACCTGTGTAACGGAGGGTCGGATTGCGGCAGAACTTAGAGCTCCACCCCCTGCAGTGACACCAGTGTATATATCGCTTTTCTAAAGTTCAATGCCACCATTTTGCAAGCAGGAGAAACCTAAAAGTGAACTTATCAGTATCATGCAGAATTGAGGCTCCTACTTGTGAGAATGATTCAGACAACTCATTCTTCAGTGGAGTGGGTTGCAGTAAGCAAAGAAATTGTCACAAGCAGAACATTTCAGTGCATCAACTCTTAGTCACTCACTATGAGTTAATTGTTTCCTCAGGAACACTATGAGGTGCTAGTTTTTCAGACAGTCTGCTTTATTTCTTTTTCCTTATGACAGCAACACACATCCCTTTGAGTTTAAAGCAGTATGTGCCTTTTATTTCTTTACTAATATTAGAGTAGTTAGAGCTAGACCCTACTGGTGAAGGCTATACTGTATAATCATTGCGTGTTTCCTCCTGCAGCATAACAAAGAGAGATAGTGGTCTGTGAGCAGAAGCACATTGTGTACATTGAAAAGTCAGAGGAGAATGATTTAAATGGAAATAAATGGCTCCAAAACTGCTAGTTTACAATTTCTTCACAATAGCCCATTCCTTATTCATGTCATTTTCCTGTTTTGTTCTCCAGTTTGCAAGAGGGTTGTTTCTTTATTCATGCCTTTTTTGGCTGCCATAATTTTTTTTCCCCAAGAGCTCATTCTTCAGAATATAAAGAGAAGGAGAACCAACCAAATGGAATTTAACCTTGCTAATCAAGGAATATTGGTGGTTGAGCAATAATAATAATAATAATAATAATATACAGTATTTATATACCGCCTTTCTCGGTCATTGGATTTCTCCTCCGACTTTAATCCAAGGCAGTGTACATGGGCAGGCTGTCCTAACCCCCATCGGGTTTTTTTACAATATATATAAATGTCCAATCTCTCATGAACAGCTACTTTCCGGGTGGTATCCTTTTACAGTCTGACTTTTTTCTGCTGACTGGCGCCTCTCACACTCGACCGATGCAGCTGGAAGCTCTTATCTCTCCTCCTGGAGGCTTTCACAGCTTTTTTGCCGGCGTGTCTCGAACTTATCAAGTTCACCGGTCTTCGGGCTTTGAAGGCAGCAGCTCTCCCAACTAAGCCAGACTCTTCTGCCTGCAAAATATAACCTTGTTTGGGCTACTATATGGGGTTTTCAGGTGCAGTTTTCTAAAGGTGAAGCTTTATGAGAGAATCTGTAGCTGAACACCTGGAGGCTCGTGATCAATGGAACAGATAGAATGCACCAGAGGATGTAGGGGTGAATCACTAGGACTTCAGATGCTCTCCAGCATGAGTCTGGAGGAAATTGAATGCAAATAGTGTCCAGCCGCACACTAAAAGCTGCGGCAAGGAGAGTCATGCTGGCCACGTGACCACGGAAGCGTCTTCGGACAGTGCTGGCTCTTCGGCCTTGTAATGGGGATGAGCACCAGAACGTGGCGGGGGGGCGGGCCGCTGGTGGGTGACGCACGCAGACGCGCGCAGAAGGGGTGACGCACGCACCCACGCGCGTCACCGCCACTGCGTGCTTCACCCTCCTGAGGCTCTACGAGGCCGGGATAAGGCCTTGGAGCGTCCGCCCCATCCGGGGCCTTCTGAGAAGGCCCAATGCATCGACGCGTAATTTATTAGGTTTTTCGCACCTGCGCAGAACGTTTCTGAGAGCAAAAGGGCAGCCCTTGCCCTCAGAAACGTTCTGCGCAGGCGCGAAAAAAACTAATAATGCATTGGGCCTTCTCAGAAGGCCCCAGACCGCCGGACGGGGTGGACGCTCCAAGGCCTTCTCCTCAGAAGGCGTTGGACTGCCCGCTGTGGCGCGGCAAATTTTGGAGGGGGTGCCCGGGGGGGTCACTAGGGTGACGCGCGATGTCACCCTAGGGCGGGCGTGGGTGACGCGCGCCCTAGTGACGCTGCTGCACCGCACCCTAGAGTTGGACATGACTGGACTTAAATGTCAAGGGATACCTTTACCTTAGCATATAAGAATTGTAAGGAGAGCTTTCTTCTATGCAGTGTTACTTTTACACTTCTGAAGAAATTTTTTTTAAAGGAGAGAATTACAGAGTCAAAATTATGCCAATTATGTTGTCATAACTGAACCAGAGAGAAAACTACTACATAAGGTGGCTGTTGCTCAGGAATAATGAATGAGGATAATTTACGGGCCTGGCCTGCCCTTGGGTGGGACTCCGTGAGATGAGGATTGGCCAGAGGCTCAGGACCAAAGAGAGCTTGCTTGCGTAGGATCCAGAGTTCAACATAGGCATTTAATGTCCTGAAGTCTAGACTCCCTCTTCCAGGTTCTGCCCCTGCTGCCTGGAGGGGAAAGTGTATTAAAGAGGCAGCCCTCTGGTTTGGAGTCTTACACTTCTCTCTAGCAACTCCCTCCTAGCTCACTGCTGGCACCGGTGAGCAGGTGTGGGAGAGTCGGAGCTTCTGGGTATAAATGAGGCTAGTTCTGCAAGGGAGTCAGACTTGGAGGTTGTAGAATCTGGGGAGTCTTGTTCCTGGGGCTCTTGGGTCTGGGTCTGGATCAAGCACCGTACAGCTCTCTCTTCTTCCTCAGGCTCCAAATTTGAGCTGCTGATCGGGGAGAGAATCATGACATTTACCATGACATGACACTGGGACCCAACAATGAAAGGAGAAGGCCCATATCTCCATCCTGTCTCAGGAACCGAGGCAAACACACAGCAATCATGTAGACATTGGTGCTAGCAGTTGACAGGAAATGAACACAAAATCAAGCTGCCGTGGTCAAATTCTTTTTCCAAGGTTTCTGTGGAGTAGAAAGAAGGACTGAAGGAAGGAAACCCCTTATGGTGCTCTTGAAAGAATCTCTCATGGGTCTGGACTTTCCTTTTGCTGGGATGAGGTATTTTGAATTGTGGGAGTTTGTATTCTTTCTTAACTCCTGCAGTTTGAACAGCCTCCCTCACCAAGTGGCTCTTGTAAGAACTGTGGCTACTATGTACACATGGATGGTTTTGAAGAACAAATGTTTCCTACTGAGCCTGTTGGGAAATGGACTACTAAATAGGTCTATAATATTTGCCTTATGCGACCTGAATGTCAACAAACCCCTAGGAGATGGCTGGTTACTAATAGATCTGA
This sequence comes from Plestiodon gilberti rubricaudatus, assembly GCA_026170595.1. NCBI lineage: Eukaryota > Metazoa > Chordata > Lepidosauria > Squamata > Scincidae > Plestiodon > Plestiodon gilberti. The sequence goes on from JANXHW010000005.1 coordinate 119,089,257, forward strand.
CTGTTTTTTGTTCACCTGCCAAATAAATGTAGAGGAGGAAACTGACACTGGAATCTGCTTATTTCTGCCTGTTTTAGAAAATGTAGGAAAACTGTATTAGTCAACCATGAAAGTTACATCTTTTTAAATGTTAACTATTTCTTTCCAGCTATTGAAGGCTGTTTTCCTTAAGGGTTCACTTTTTGATTTTGCTTTAATTTTTTCTTCCATAGAGTTGCACCTCTATGTTTTTATAAATACTGTATATATCATTCTAAAAAGTTCTTTAGTTTCTCTACTCATTTCCAGGACCCCAAGCCCAGGAGGAACCTTATTCTTTAAACCCGAACTGTGTTGAACTAAAAGCAGTCACAATTGGGCCTGTGATCACTGACATGCACAGCCTTGACTTGTAGTAAATTGAGTTTCTGGACTGTGGGCTGGCAAGCTCCCATCTGACAGGAGAAGAGTGGACCATACAGTCCAAAGGTGCAAACTGTGCCAGAAAGATTTAGGAAGATTAATTACAACTCTGAGTCACAGAGGTACCCAAGGGTAAAATCTTGACCACATTGTGAAATCAATGGAAGTTTTGTCATCGACTTTCATTCAGCCTGAATTTCATACCATGTGTTCCCCATTATTTACTGGTTCAGAAAGATCTTGTGTGTCATGTGGTCAGAAAAGCACTTTGTTTACCTGTAAGGGAAGATGGATGGCTTGCTGGCATTTTTCTTGGCACTGCTAGCAGGCCCTTTTGGCTATCAATCTTTGCATACCCATCTTTCCTTGTGTTCCCTGTGTTTAATGCTTATATATTCACAAGAAATGAGCCTATAACACAACTTATCAATGGTTCCTTTAGGACCACAATCACTAACACTGAAATCCTGGATATCTTACCCAGTTCTTCTGTTGCACTGAGATGATGGCTTTACCCTTCTGGTTATTAGGCCAGTTACCTTTATTCTCTACAGAGCATCTCTCAGGTTTATCAAGCATATTCCTAGCTGTGAATTCTTTTTAGTTTAGTTCCGCTCCTTCCTTTAGAAGCATTGTTCCACCAATTATGTAATTTCATATTTGATGAAAGTAGTTTGCTCAGTGTTGTGGCTTTGTATTTTAATCAGCAGTGACAGATGAATAGTGATTGGTTGGATGGGTTTACTCAGCCAGAATTTAGGGTGAATGTTACAACATTAACAGTGCAATTCTAACCAACTTTCCAGCACCAGTGTAGCTGTGCCAACAGAGTGCACACTGCATTTTGCAGTGCAGCGGCAGTCACAGAGGCTTCGTCAAGGAGAGGGAACATTTGTTCCCTTACCTCAGGGCTGCATTGCGGCTGCATCAATGCTGGAAAGTTGGTTAGGATTGCGCTACACATCACAATCTTATCATTTTGTAAAATTGTCCCTGTTTATATTGGACCTACCTGTAAATTTAAGTTGCATGGGCTTATATGTAGGAAATATTTCCTTTACTCAAGAAATAAGACATTTTTATTTAGATAGGTTTTCAGAAAATAGTTCTTCTTCGTGGTCTCCGTGCAGTTGCATGTAGTTGAGTTCTGCACATCACGTGTAGTTGAGTTCTGACAGGGCAGAGACCAGGGCAGTGAGGGGGGCCAATATCGTATCCCCCTTCCCAGTCTCAATCTGCCTTTCTGGGTCCACTTGGACTTGCACCAGTAAGTGAGGGCTTACCCCAGGGCAAGGGAATAAATGTTCCCTTTCCTGGAGGAGACCTCCAGGGCTTCCCCTCTGCAGGCTGCAGTGCATGCTCCAGTGGTGTGGCTGCATCGGTGGTGGTGGTGGTGGGGATTTACGTAGGGTTCAGGTGAAAGATTCCTTCAGGAAACTAAAGTTCCCAGGCAGTGGCGTTCCCAGCCCTCCCGGCGCCTGGGGGGGCGGGGTTGGTGCCGCCCCCAAGCAGCCGGACTCGGGGCTGAGCGCCCACTCGGCGCTTCCCCGGCCTCCGGAGGCTACGCTCCGGAGACCGGGGAGAAGCCCTCCTCAAAGCGACCGCCTTGTTCGGCGGTCGAGGGCTTTCTGAGAGGCCTCTCAGAAAGCCCTCGACCGCCGAACAAGGTGGTCGCTTTGAGGAGGGCTTCTCCCCGGTCTCCGGAGCGTAGCCTCCGGAGGCCAGGGAAGCGCCGAGTGGACACGCTGCTTTAGAGGGGCGCGCCAGCCAGGCTCCGGTGCCGCGCCGCTCTGCGCAGCCCCGAGCCCGGCTGCCGCGCCCCCGCGCCCACTCAGCACCTGGGGTGGAGCACACCTGCTCCCCCCATATTAGAACGCCTCTGTTCCCAGGGAATAACAGTTAAGCTGATATTGGGAATAGATAACTGTCTATGGCGTCTTTATTCTCTATCTCTCATTTGTATGAATTTATAGAAAGATTCATAACAGGAAAGGAAAGCGTAAAGTAGAAAAGGGCAAATTTATTCTGAAAGTGCATTTGGTACTCACTTGAGACATCACCAAAGAACATTTCATCAACTGCAGTCTTGGGTTTTGTTTCCTGTTTCTCTGGGGGCTCCCAGAGACTTGACGTGGAGTTGCTGCATTCTAAAAATGCCTTTAGGGACGTTTCCACCAATAGATTTTTCTTTCACTCATAATCTGATCCTATATTTGGGATTGGAAAGAATTTTTGCCCCCAAGTCAAATTGGCTATTGACTTTTGGAGGGTCTTATCTTTCCCTGTAGCATATGACTACAACTATTTACTAGTTTTTGCTGCACGCCTGCTGTCTGCAACAAGCTCTCATCTGGATTATATCAGTTGACTTTTACAGCAGGTGTTCTTCTGGGACTATTTAACTTTATGAGTCTATGAATTTTTATTTTATTTGTCTTAAATCAGTGCAGAAGAGGAAAGTAATATGTATTATACCATTTTTACAAGTTTAATTGCTAGAGATTACAAAATAGGGGGGGGGAACCCTATTTATATCCATATTATATCTATCTAGTGTAAGTGGCTGGTGCAGTCTGTCCTGGGCTCCACTACTGGAGTGGGTGTCTGCCGCCCCTTTCCTCTGCCGCCTGGTTTCTGCTGCCTGGTTTCCTCCGCCATCCGGGATGATCATTCTGAATAAGGCGCTGGTGGAGGAAGGGAGCGGCAGGCAGACTAAGCTGCTCCAATCACGGTGGGCGGACGAAGTGGAAAAACCTGTAGCCTTGAGTGACTGGAGGAGCCTGGAAACACACACACACCCATGCCTTTGTGCATGCCCAAACTCTCCACCCCCTCCCTTCCTTCTCCCTTGGAGGCACCTCCAAGGGAGAAGGAACATTGCAAAGCCACTGCCACCACCAGTTCCAGAAGTGATGTCATGATGCCACATGACACCACAACAGACAGCGGGGAGGTGTCACCACCCCGGGCAGCAGGGAGGCCAGCTACGCCATTGTATCTATCATTCCAGAATGTGAGAAAGGAGCCCCAGGAGGGCACTTTAAACACTTTGGCCATGATCTAATTCTAAGCAAAATTAACGCCCCAAACATATGGACCAGTTATGGCAGCAGATCTAGCAATGTGATGCTGTAAGTTACCTTGTGACGGTGTAATAGTTGTGCCACCGTCATGTGCTATGGAGCCACTGGCAGAAATGGTCAGAGGCTCTGTACAAGCAGCAGAACCTCCTGGATGCTCCGCTGGTGCAGGTAAGGTGGCAGTGGGGACGGCTTGGGGGCAGGGTGGTTCAAGGGCAGGAGAGGCAGGATCTTGGCAGCAGTCACACACATTGATCCTCCTATCCTCCTTTCCCAGCCCGGACCTGTCCCCTTCCTCTCCTCAGACTCTTTAGACCTTCCTCTCATCAGCCTATTTTGCTGGCATGGGTCCGAGGAGACCCATTGGCAATCAGACAGTCTACTAGGAGATATTTTTACTACCACTCACTGGTTGGCTGATCTCCCCACCACCACCACCAACATAGCTTGCAGGCTAGCGCATGCTCCAATGGCACAGCTGCATGCTATGGACTGGCAAGAGATAGGATTAGGCAGTGATGTAGACTTGAGTCAATTGATTCAGACTCGAGTCGGACTCAAGTCGCGTCAATGACTCAACTCGGACTTGACTCGGCGATTGTAAAAGACTTAAAAGACTAGACTTGAGACTTGGAGCCTTTTACAACAACTTGAATTTTATTCAGGTTTAAACCCATTTCCCCCATTAAATAGATAGGGGCTCGCAACCAAAGACTTGGGACTTGGGGGCAAAGATTTGGGACTTGACTTGAGACTTGGACCCAGAAACATGGGACTTGAGTCCAGATTTGGAGTCAGAGACTTGATCCACATATCTGGGATTAGGTCATTAGTCGTGATCATTTAAGTAAGAAAGAGTTAAACACATTTAACATTCCCATCGAAATAAAATGTTTATGCATTTCTTTTGTTTAAGTTATTTATACTGTGCTTTTCAAGATGAATTTTGCAAAACAGCTTTTCCACACATGTGCGCGCACGCGCGCATGCGCACGCGCGCACACACACACAGAAAGCGCCTTTTGGAATAAAAGTGTTTTCAAACTCTGTGAGGGGAGAGAATGGGGCTAAAGTTGCTTTGGCTGGATCATGCCTTTTGTGTATGTCCTGCCTTACTTGCACATATTCTGTGAATTTTGACATTTCAGTAATTTTCCAGATTTTGTATAATTATTATTATTAGTATTTATTAAATTTCTATCCCACTTTCTTCCCCCATAGGGGGGATTTAAAGCGGATTACAACATGTTGTTGTTGTTCAGTCGTTAAGTCGTGTCCGACCCTTCGTGATCCCATGAACCATATCCCGCCAGGCCTACCTGTCCTCCACTATCTTCCTGAGTTCACTCATATTCATGTTTGTTGCATCGGTGATGCTGTCTAACCATCTCATCCTCTGCCTTCCCCTTCTCCTTTTGCCTTCAATTTTTCCCAGCATCAGAGTCTTCTCCAGAGAGTCCTCTCTTCGCATTAGGTGGCCAAAATATTTGAGTTTCAGCCTTAGTATCTGTCCTTCCAGGGAACAGTCAGGGTTGATTTCATTTAGGATTGACTGATTTGATCTCCTAGCAGTCCAAGGGACTCTCAGGAGTCTTCTCCAGCACCACAGTTCAAAAGCATCTATTCTTCGGCGCTCAGCCTTCCTTATGGTCCAACTCTCACAACCATACATTGCTACTGGGAACACCATCGCCCTGACTATGCGAACTTTTGTTGGCATGGTGATATCTCTGCTTTTTATTATGCTGTCTAAGTTTGCCATAGCTTTCCTTCCAAGGAGTAAGCGTCTTTTAATTTCATGGCTGCTGTCTCCGTCTGCAGTGATCTTGGAGCCCAGAAAAGTAAAATCTGTTACTGCTTCCATTTCTGCCCCTTCTATTTGCCAGGAATTGATGGACCCAGATGCCATGATCTTAGTTTTATTAATGTTGAGTTTCAAGCCAACTTTTGCACTCTCCTCTTTCACCCTCATCAAGAGGCTCTTTAGTTCTTCTTCACTTTCTGCCATCAGGGTGGTATCGTCTGCATATCTGAGGTTGTTGATATTTCTCCCGGCAATCTTGATTCCGGCTTGTGATTCATTCAGCCCTGCATTTCTCATAATGTACTCTGCATATAAGTTAAATAGGCAGGGTGACAATATACAGCCTTGCCGTACTCCCTTCCCAATTTTGAACCAGTCGGTTGTTCCATGGCCGGTCCGAACTGTTGCTTCTTGACCCGTATACAGGTTTCTCAGGAGACAGGTAAGGTGGTCTGGTACCCCCATCTCTTTAAGAATTTGCCACAGTTTGTTGTGATCCACACAATCAAAGGCTTTTGCGTAGTCAATGAAGCAGAAGTAGGTGGTTTTTTGGAACTCTCGTGCTTTCTCCATGATCCAGCGCATGTTGGCAATTTGATCTCTAGTTCCTCTGCCTCTTCGAAACCCAGCTTGTACGTCCGGTAGTTCTCGGTCCACGTACTGCTGAAGCCTAGCTTGTAGGATTTTGAGCATAACCTTGCTAGCATGTGAAATGAGTGCAATTGTGCGATAGTTTGAACACTCTTTGGCACTGCCCTTCTTTGGAATTGGAACGTAAACTGACCTTTTCCAATCCTTTGGCCACTGCTGAGTTTTCCAAATTTGTTGGCGTATTGAGTGCAGCACTTTCACAGCATCATTGTTTAGGATTTTAAGTAGCTCAGCTGGGATATTATCATCTCCACTAGCTTTGTTGTTAGTGATGCTACCTAAGGCCCACTTGACTTCACTCTCTAGGATGTCCAGAAAAGTAAAATCTGTTACTGCTTCCATTTCTGCCCCTTCTATTTGCCAGGAACTAGCGTGGTCATCAGGAACATTCAGATCTTTCTTGTATAGTTCTTCTGTGTATTCTTGCCATCTCTTCTTAATCTCTTCTGCTTCTGTTAGGTCTCTGCCTTTTTTGTCCTTTATCATGCCCATCTTTGCACAAAACGTTCCCTTGATATCTCCAATTTTCTTGAAGAGATCTCTAGTCCTCCCCATTCTGTTGTTTTCCTCGATTTCCTTGCATTGTTCATTTAAGAAGGCCTTCTTATCTCTCCTTGCTGTTCTCTGGAAATCTGCATTCAGTTGTTTATATCTTTCCCTTTCACCTTTGCTTTTCGCATTCCTTCTTTCCACAGCTATTTGTAAAGCCTCATCTGACAGCCACTTTGCTTTCTTGCATTTCTTTTTCTTTGGGATGGTTTTAGTTGCTGCCTCCTGTACAATGTTACGAACTTCCGTCCATAGTTCTTCAGGCACTCTGTCTACCAGGTCTAATGCCCTAAATCTATTCTTCACCTCCACTGTATACTCATAAGGGATATGGTTTAGGTCATATCTGACTGGTCTAGTGGTGTTCCCTACATTCTTCAGTTTAAGCCTGAATTTTGCAATAAGAAGCTCATGATCTGAGCCACAGTCAGCTCCAGGTCTTGTTTTTACTGACTGTATAGAGCTTCTCCATCTTTGGCTGCAAAGCACATAATCTATCTGGTTTCGGTATTGACCATCTGGTGATGTCCATGTGTAGAGTCGCCTCTTGTGTTGTTGGAAAAGAGTGTTTGCTATGACCAGCGTGTTCTCTTGACAGAACTCCGTTAGCCTTTACCCTGCTTCATTTTGCGCTCCAAGGCCAAACTTGCCTGTTGTTCCTTTTATTTCTTGATTTCCTACTTTAGCATTCCAGTCTCCTATGATGTAAAGGACATCTTTTTTGGGTGCTAGTTCTAGAAGGTGTTGTAGGTCTTCATAGAACCTGTCAACGTCATCTTCTTCGGCATCAGTGGTTGGGGCATACACTTGGATTACTGTAATGTTGAATGGTTTGCCTTGGATTCGGACTGAAATCATTCTGTCGTTTTTGAGGTTGCACCCCAGTACTGCCTTTCCCACTCTTTTATTGACTATGAGGGCTACTCCATTTCTTCTAAGGGATTCATGCCCACAGTAGTAGATATGATGGTCACCTGACTTAAATTCGCCCATGCCTGTCCATTTTAGTTCGCTGATTCCCAAGATGTCAATGTTCAATCTTATCATCTCATTTTTGACCACATACAGCTTGCCTTGATTCATAGACCTCACATTCCATGTTCCTAAGCAGTATTGCTCCTTGCAGCATTGGATTTTCCTTTCAACCTCAGACACATCCACAGTTGGACGTCCTATTGGCTTTGGCCCAACCGCTTCACTCTTTCTGGGTCTACTTCGAATAGTCCTCCGCTCTTCCTCAGTAGCATATTGGACACCTTCCGACCTGAGGGGCTCATCTTCCGGCGTCATATCTTTTAGCCTTTTGGTACTGTTCATGGGATTTTCTTGGCAAGGTTACTGGAGTGGGTTGCCATTTCCTTCTCCAGTGGATCATTTTTAGTCAGAACTCTCTGCTACGACCTGTCCATCTTGGGTGTCCCTGCACGGCATAGCTCATGGCTTCATTGAGTTACGCAAGCGCCTTCGCCACGACAAGGCAATGACATACATTACAAGGCATACATTACAAGGATTACAACATACATATATATAAAACTCTTTAAAACATTTAATTAATAATAATCCCAAGGAAATAGCAAAATAATTTGTAATAAATGCACATACCTGCATACATTTGTTTCCAAAGTTGACTTCTTCTTATAGTGTTATCTTAATAGGAGAAGCTACAGGATGTTGCCACTGCTTGACAACCAGTATCTTTGCTTTCATTTGAAGATTCCAAATTGTCTTACTACTCTTTTTTTTTTTTACTATTCGTTTCCAAAAGCCTAAAAGAATATGAATACTATTAAATACAGTGTTATCATTTGTCATCAGGTAGATATGACATATACTTACACACACACACACACACACACACACACACACACACACACACACACACACACACACACACACACATTCTGTTAATTCTGGTTGCCTTAAGCGACAGTTTCAACATCCTAAAAGAGGGAAGATAATGAAGAAAAGCTTTTCCTAGCTTATGTTCGGCTAAGAGGGCCTGGCCCTGAGGGGAGTGCTAAGAAACATCTTGGGAGGAATATAAACCTGCTCTGAGCTTCACAGAGGAAGAATGGGATATAAATATAATTAAAAAATGAAGACTAGCTACTTCAGATACCGTGTCAACATTGCAAGCCAATAAGTACTGTATTTGCCTCTCCACTAAATTACACAGATTTTAATGATACTTTTTCCTCTCTCTTTTTGTTCTTACTCTCTGTTGTTTCAGACACACCAGCAGAGGACGATCCCTCGCCTTGCGCCCCTGAATTTGCACATGGGCGGCAGTGTCAGAATGACACCGAGTGCAAACCAGGATGGGAGGGGCCAAAGCATGGCATCACCAACTTTGACAACTTTGCCTTTGCCATGTTAACCGTGTTTCAATGCATCACCATGGAGGGCTGGACAGATGTACTGTACTGGGTATGTATGTGGAATCAGTCTGTGGCCCGGAGGTGGGTGATGGGTGAGATGCAATATTCTTCAGCCGTACTCAAAACGTCTGGCTGACATTGCTGCATTGCTTTGCTGCTCATGGACTGTGTCATGCAAACGGGACGATTAGCAGATTAATAGCTCAGATAAATGTAGTGCATCTAAAAGCAAACGGACACGGTTAACTACAAACCTTTTAGTGCTTGTCCTTCTGTTCACGTTAAATGATGAGAGGTGGTATTTACATTCACAATTTGCCTATCAGTTTATTATTGAGAGACCCCTCCTTGCATGTGAAATGTCCTGCACAAATCCAAATTAACAAAGCAGCACAATGTCTTACTAATAAAAGAATTACATTTCACTAAAATAGCCTTACTGTCAGCTCTCCAAACTTCTATGCAGATAAAGGCACTTGGGTCTCAGTCACTGATGGCAGCAGTCTTGAAATTGTTAAGCTACTTCCATCCCAGAAAGCTAACATTTGGTATACAAATAGTCCAAGACCGCCTAATTACAGCAGAACCCCGCCATAACGCGATGAATAGGGTAAAAAAAATCAATTGCGTAAAATGCGGGGTTGCGTTATTCAAAACAGTCTTTTTAGCAGGTGATTGGAGAAAATGGTTTCATTTATTAGACGTGTAGAAAAGAGGCTGATCCTTACTTACAAATTATTATGATATTGTAATTACAAACAGAATTTGCAGAAAATGGGCCAATTTTTACAAACAAATTAGTTAGGAATGGGGGCATGGTGGAGGATGGGAGCCAACCACGTTTTATCCGAATTCGCATTATTGCATAGTGCGTTATGGTGGGGTTTTACTGTACTTAAAAATAAAGCCTAAACCAGAACATTTTTATCTCTGTTCTTCAAAACTAATAGTCTGCTTCATAAGAGTGGTTGATGCCCCACCACAGAGTCTACCTCTTGGTCAAACAGCATCAGTATCCTCCTTTGTGTTATGATGCTCAGGCAGGGATAGCCCTGCCAACACATATTGCTGTATCCTGCAGCTGTCTTGGTTGTTTGGGCATTTGGACTGTTCCTGTTCTCAGTCCATGATAACAGCCCAAGGGAACAAACTAGCAAGCCTGAACAGGTTTAGACATGCTGACCTGTAAACGTCCCTCCTATTCTCCCGCATGTCTGAAATTGCACTCTTGAGCTTCAGTGAAAAAACTTGAAACTGAAGCTCACGGTTGCCCTGAAAACTCATGCCAGGAAATCAAATTGGGGAAGAAACCAGGCAATAGATATAATTTACTTTGCTGACAGCCTTGACATGTTTTGTGAGCTTCTTGCGTCCCCCTGCAGCCTGTGGAAGCCCATTGAGGAAGATGTGGTGATGAGGAATCCAGGGATATTGCCGCATAATAGGAGAAAAAAATGGTTTATGCAGAACCAACACCCCACAATTTTCGCCAGCTGTGTTTGTGCTTTCTCACCCTTTATTCTCAAGAGTGCTTAGGCTTGAATTAGCATGGCCTTTCCACACAAGGGAGCGATCTGTTTCGCAGAATGCACCTCTTTGCATGCTAACCACATATGCATTTCCCCCCAAGATAGAACTGATGCTTTGTTAAAGCTTGGTTTGCTTAAAATGAATATATATGTATAAATTGCAGCAGATTTGGCATGGTTGTGCAATATAACAAAGAATAAACCTGGGGAAGAAAAAAGCCCGTCATCTCTGATTAATTCCAAGTATCTGTCTGCCAAAACAAGATGACAAGAGTCTTGGGTGCCCATGGTTTATGGCACTGATGAGCTATGATATCAATTTCTTCAGAGTCTAAGATAATAGCTGCCAGTTCCAGGGGGCTTAAAAATACTCACTACTGTTTATTTGAGTATACTGCTTCATTTTAAATTGTTGAAATTCAAAAGTGCCCATTGTCTAACACTGAGGCTAAGCTTTTAAAAAGTGGTAACGCAACCAACAACTGATCGGGACCATTCAGCTTCCTTGGCTCTTTTGCATAAAACGTGCATGAGTCTTTCTTTCAGAACTACCAATTGTTTTATTGTCTGAGAGAGAACTAGAAGTTGATATTATGGCCACAGCAAAACTCCTGTTTTTGAAGTGAATGGGAAACACACTGGCTTCCAACAGCTGCACACCATAGAAGACATTGGCTTAGTTCAGATGTACTGCCAAGCCATAGTTTTGTAGTACGTGAACATTCACGCAATGAACTTGGGCTCTTGTACTTCTTTTCCTTCTCCCTCCCACCTCCCATCATACGCTGCAATTTCCTTCTTCCTTTCTTGACATTCAGTAAAGCATTATTTGCTATTTATATTCAAAATGAGATTGCATTTACCATATTTCCTAATTTTATCTTCCCCCCCCTCCATCCAAGAGACTTAGGAAAGCAAACATAATTCTTCCCCCTCCCCTTCCTATTCTGGTCTCAAACAACTCTGTGAGGTAGGCTAGACTGAGAAATAGTGTTTAGCCCAAGATCATTGTGTGAGTTTCATGGCAGAGCTTGGAGATTTGAATTTGGGTTTTCCCTAGTCTAGTGCTTCCCAAACGGAGCCGCGGAAACCAGCCAGGGGAGCCGCAGAGTGCCACGGAATTCTATCAGAAAACAGTGCAATGCCTATTATTATTATTATTATTATTATTATTATTATTATTATTATTATTATTATTATTATTATTATTATTAACAGTATTTATATACTGCTTTTCAACAAAAAGTTCACAAAGCGGTTTACAGACAAAATCAAATGATGAAATGGCTCCCTGTCCCAAAAGGGCTCACAATCTAAAAAAGATGCAGAACAGCACCAGCAAACAGCCACCTGAAAATACTGTGCTGGGGTGAAAGGGGGGCAGTTACTCTCCCCCTGCTAAATATAAGAGGAACACCCATTGAAAAAGTGCCTTTTGCCCAGTTCCCAAGGGATGCCCAGTTCGTAGGCACCACCATAATGTAATGGGGAGCTGCGGGCAATGGTCACCAGTGGTTAAGGGAGCCGCAGGTCGAAAAAGTTTGAGAAACACTGCCCTAGTCTGACACTTTAGCCACTACATTATGCTGGTTCATTGTAAACCAAGGTTTGGTCCTAGTTTGCAGAGAAATACAAACCATGGTTCAGATTTGACAGCAAACTGGTTTTCCAGAAACCAGGGAGGAAAAGACTTGCAGTGCATGACAATTGAGGGATGAAGGAGTGCATGAGTGATTCATGTACTGCCAAGCCATGGACTAGTGTTATGTTTGAGCCAAACCAATGTAACAAACTGACAGTATGCGGGGATCTGGCAAAAACGGGCTCTGTCCAGTGTCCTGCTTGGGAAGGATGTCTTTTATATACCTGCCTTTCTTGTGACCTTTTGATCCTATTCTTCACTACTTCATTCTTTTCCCTGCCTTTTCCTAACTGATGTTTTCATCATGACTAAGACCCAATCGTCAAACAATTCTTCTCAAATATGAAAAATTGGGTGTTAATCTCATCAGTAATCTTTTGAAACAAATATTCACAAGTGATGGCTATTGCCTCTGTATATTCGCATAGATACTCAATTCAGTATGACTTAAAATACAGATCTCAGTATGAAGGGCAAAATCGTTCAACTTGAGGGACGTCTTGTAATTAATAACGTACCATGTATTCTCCTAGGGTACATTGTTGAGGTGAATTTTGCTAGGTATGAAAAGACAAAACTTAGCAAAGCCAACTATCTATGATAAGACTGGTTCTTAAACAATTACACATTCTAGATATTGCATTGCATTTTTCATGAGAAATATGTCTTTAAAGGGCTTTTCTTTCACTGGGTACACACAGTGCTTCCAGATAAATGGCTTCAACTGTGTTGAGCTGTGGGTTTCCAGCGCAATCCTACCCAGTTCGTCAACTGGTGCAGCAGTGGTGGAAGGAGAACGGGAGGCTTTGGGAGGGAAAGGGAATTTAAATCCCCTTTCCCTTACAAAGCCTCCTGTTCTCCCTCCACCACTCCTGTACCAGTAGACGAGTTGGGTAGGATTGTACTGTTCATTCCTTAAGGTAAAGGTAAAGGTGACCCCTGACAATTAAGTCCAGTCGTGTCCGACTCTAGGGTGTGGTGCTCATCCCCATTTCCAAGCCAAAGAGCCAGCGTTGTCCGAAGACGCCTCCGTGGTCATGTGGCCGGCATGACTCTCCTTGCCGCAGCGCATAGCATGCAGCTGGAACACGGAGCGCTGTTTACCTTCCCGCAAGCGGTACCTATTTATCTACTCGCATTGACATGCTTTGGAACTGCTAGATTGGCAGGAGCTGGCCAAGCAACGAGAGCTCACCCCGTCGCGGATTCGAACTGCCGACCTTTCGATCGACAGCTCATGGTTCAGCGGTTTAACCCACTGTGCCACCTGCTGGCCTTGTCGCCCTTAAAATGGAATCATTCCTTAGTCGCCCTTAAAATGGAATTCAGGTCAAAATTAGAGGATTTATTAAAGTAGAATGTTGTTCCAAAACCAACATGATTTCCAAAGTCTCCATTGCTTTCCAATTCACTGCATGCTTACCCAGGAGATATACATTGTATTCTCACATTTCATATGCATGGGATACGAATTGTTCATGCAGCCTTAAGATGACTCAATCCATGATGTAGCGCAACTGTGAGCAAGATGCACGCCTGTGAAAAGTCCTAGGCTTAAGAATGAAAAGAGATGTTGTTAATACCTGTGGTATGGTAGTACAGCTGGCCAAAATGAGAAAAGTAGATGGGAAAATGGGATTAAAGATGAATATTGTGCACATCTCTGCCAGTTTGTTGCCCACATTCAGAGTTTTTACCTCAGGCAGAACAAAGCTGGGTAACTCCCTCCCCATTGTGTACAGGGTTATTTGAGCATGTTGGGTCCACCAAGAGAAATGGTTAAAAAAAGTACTTCCAGCCCTCTGCGTAAACTAGTGGCTGGAAACTAGATTGACCAGAGGGAAATCACTGATAGAGAACAAAGGTGAGTGGCCAAGTTCCTTCTTGCCTCCACCCTTCTTACATATTAATTGAATTGGAAAAGGTGCAGAAAAGAATGACCAAAATGATTCGTGGACTGGAGCAACTCCCTTATGAGGAAAGGCTACAGCGTTTGGGGCTGTTCAGTCTAGAAAAAAGGCACCTGAAGGGGGACATGATTGAGACGTATAAATTATGCATGGGATGGAGAGAGTGGATAGAGGGAAATTCTTCTCCCTCTCGCACAACACCAGAACCAGGGGACATGCACTAAAATTGAGTGGAGGGAGAGTTAGAACGGACAAAAGAAAATATTTATTCACCCAGCGTGTAATTCATCTGTGGAACTCCTTGCCACAGGATGTGGTGATGGCACCTGGCCTAGATGCCTTTAAAAGTTGTTTGGATAGATTCATGGAGGAAAAGACCATCACAGGTTACAAGCCATAAGCAACCTCCTGGTTTTAGAGGTTTTAGAAGGGGTTTTCTCTGTGCCAGGTGCAAGGGAGTGACAACCGGAAACAGGTTATCTTGTTGGCTGTATGCTCTCGGAGGCATCTGGTGGGGCCACTGTGAGATACAGGAAGCTGGACTAGATGGGCCTTTGGCCTGATCCAGCAAGGCTCTTCTTATGTTGTTATGTTCTTAATTACTGTCAGCAAGCATGTACATAACTGCAGATACTGAAAGTCAGGCCAGATTGCCTAGGACTAAAATATTCTTTTCACATAGACTAACTAATAGTAGATGAATGGTGGGTTAATTAGTAGCCATCTGTCTTGGCCCATGAACTGCCAGTTGCCTGGACTGTTTTCTCATGTAGGGCTTACTAGCTGAGCAGCGGGCCCACCGTTTATCCTTTGCTGAAGTATGAACCCAGCTCTCTCTGAATGCAGGGAGTCGATGTTGCTTGTGGCTTCATGATACTGTATTTTTTTGCCAAGCTGTCACCAAAGCCCAGGTAACCCAACCAGCAGCCTAACAATGTATGTGAAGGCGGCAGTTCGCATACAGCTGCCAAAGATGATGCTGATGCAACCTCAGTAAGTGTTGGTGATCAGCACCCACTCTATATTAGCAACAGTGCAATGCCATTGACATAGGAGTGGGTTGGATATGGACTGGATTAGGTGTCAGGACATGTTGTTAGGACATGATGTTAGGACAGCAACATTCTCTATATAATCTGCTCTCCAACATTTTCAGTTGGGTTGTTGGGTTGATCTCCAGGGTACCACCAAGAAGGACCACGTTCCCTCTGGGAAATCTGGCTTCTCCCCACCCTGAGATCATATCAAAACCACACATACAGTAATACCCTAGCTATATATGTGAGGTAGAGTTCCACTGCCATCAGAAACACTGGATAAAGGTAACATTTCCACCCCCTCACCTAGTTGGGGGGCTGCCTGCAAACTGACAGGCCTCACACTGAGCTCTCTGAGGAGGGAGAAGGATGTGGGGGGAGCATCTTGACCTACCTCCCTGCTTGACTTCTCTCGTCCGCAAAACTCCATACAGTCACGCACATTCAAGCCTTCTTTGGGTAGCGTGCAAAGCTGAGCAAGGCATCAGGAACAGGAGGTCAATTGCTCATGAGTTAAAGCACTAGGCAGACACTTGTTTTAATCAAATTAAAGGACAAGAGTTATTGGGGATTAAAATAGAACAAGGAAAAAAACCCAGTCAGAGTATATGTTTTGAGTTCTAGAGGCAAATTCCCAAAATAAATAAAAACAGAGTCTATGTCTTAGGACCCAATTCTATCCAACTTTCCAGTGCCGATGCAGCCTCAATGCAGTCCTGAAGTAAGGGAGCAAACTTGAGGGGGCCTCCGTGACTACTCCCCCACAGCAGGATGCAGTATGCGCCCCATTGGCACAGCTGCATCAGTGCTGAAAAGTTGGATAGGGTTGGGCCCTAAGACTTCCCTGACTTGAAGCATCCATTTACAATAGCATCCTCCTCCTGGCACTACAGGGAAATATCTTCCTAGGAGTTAACTCCTTCCTATCCAGTCAGCATCCTGGCTTGCATCTTGGCTGGGCCAGCATCTTGCGAAGGCCAGCTCACATCTTGCTCAATCTGGCTTCTATCTGCTTGGGCTCTGAATCTCCAGGCTCTCTTTTATCCTATTTTTGGTTGCCTAGCCCCCTGCCCAGCTCTGATGGGCTGGTTTTAAGCTAACTAATGTTCAAATGTCCCACTCCCAAGTCAGGTGAGCAAAACTGGCCCAATGACCAGATGTGAGCTAGGTTTCGGTCAAGGCTGTTGCTCCCTGCTGATACCCAGCAATCATGGGACTCCTATTTACATCTGAAAGAGGAAGGCTACGTCTGATACATGACTAGAACTCTGGTCAGAATGGAGAATCTGCCAGGCTGCTTCCTAGGTCAGCCTCAATATCCACAGAGAGCTTCTTTCAGGGAAAAATGAGGACTTTTCTTAGGAGAGGGGTGCTTATTCATGGCAGTTGTAATCTGGGTCAGTTTGCAGTAGGAAGGTGCAGACTCTGCCTATAATATGAACTTACCCTAAGAGAAGACCTGGGAGTCTATTTTTCTGTTCTTATCAATATACCATAGTAGTTTATTTGAATTGAATATGGTAATTTGTTTGAGAAAGCTATACTCTAATAGATGTCCTAGTGCTTTTTATGTTGCAGCACTTGAACTGTGAAAACATGAAGAGGATAGAGAATTTACAGCTTATATTACTGTTTCATATGATCTTTATTTTCAAGAATTTTAATTGACTATCAGTGCAATCCTATCCAATTTACACCACCAGTGTAACTCAGCGCAATCCTATCCAACTTACACCACCGGTGTAACCCAGCGGTGCAGCGAGAATGGGAGGTCCCAGAATGGAAAGGGGATTCAAATCCCCTTTGAATCCCCCTTTGGAGAGGATTTGAATCCCCTTTCTGTTCTGGGACCTCCCGTTCTCACTACACCGCTGGGTTACACCGGTGATGTAAGTTGGATAGGATTGCGCTGTATGTGAATCAGTGCTCAGTATGCATTTTAGTGCTGTATATACACATGCATGCATGCATGCATGCATGCATGCATTCACACACACACACACACACACACACACACACACTATGGAATTTTGCATATTTCAGTGCTGGAAAATGAAAAACTCTGGGCTCGGAGATATGAAACAATAGAGTAAATCAGGTAACAGGCTTTTTTCTTGATCATCAGTCTTGTAAAAGTAAATACAAAACAAACAGAAGCAAAAGGGGGAAAGCCCCTGGATTTCAAATTGTAATAAACTCCAACATTTTGAGAGCCAGTGTCCTGAAGGATGTTTTTATGGTTAAAGTCAGTTCTTTATTCTTTTTGGAGTGAATTTCCAAAGCCTTTAAAAGATGTTTAAATAATTAAGCAGCATAGACAGAGATAGATACATGGTAATTCTGTAGAGTTTGCAATGAAAACATAATCAGTCCTCCGTCCTGTGTAAATAGTCTGTCAGTATTATAGGTAACTTCTTTTTTAAATCTACAGTATCTGCCGATGTGTGTGTGTGTCTTTCCATTAAAAATTACACTTGTACTGCCAGCCAAGGTGACCTGCTAGGCAAATATACTGTGATCAAAGTCATTTTGAAGATCCTTTAGGGAATTTGTATAGGTCATACAAAACCAATGCTAAAATAAAATAGATTGGCATAGAAGACCAGGGTAGGGAGGTAGCACAGGTTAAAAAGAGAACCAGGTCCCTTGTGAACTCACAGCGAAATGAGGGCACAGCACTATGGAATATCAAGCATGACTTTCAACTTCACTGAGGGCCAATTTATACAACAGTATCTTCATTATATATATGATAGCTAGGTTGCATGAAATAACTTCAATAGATGAGGTATGACAGATTCTTTACCTTTTGAGCATGGTTGTCAGGACCTAGGCCATTGGTGTCTAGGCTATGGTAGTCAAGTGGAGAAAATGAAGCCTACCACCACATCTGCTAAATGTATTAGGCCAGAGTCCAAGGAGCTAATGTAGCAAATGGGCAAGAGAGGACAGGAGTTGGTTCAGGAATCCGCAGCTCGTGCACCCCCCATCCGCGTGCCCCGCCCCCGCTAACAATGCCTCTGCAAGTAGCTGGTATTGGAGAAGACTTACTTTGCTATCAATAGTTGCCAGAGGGACATCCAAAAATAAGGCTGACCAGACCTGGAAAGGTTTATATATTCTGACATTCTAACAAGATCAGACTGGAATCCATTCAAGGGATGTGTTAATAGCAGAGAAAATTTAACATTTTCCAGCCTTTCCAGTTGACAAGATAGTTGAGGCCTGTGCTGCTAGATCAGAAGGGCCCTGGCTCTAATTCCATGGGAGCCCAAATCTGACAGCCTGACAATCAAAGCAAGCAAATTATCTCTTGCTGACAACCACTTCAGCTGTGTGAATTAGCCTTGGGATATATAGTACTTACAAAGGGGGGGGGGGGTTGGGTGGTTGCAACAAGAATTGAAACAGCTGTCTGACTGATTAGAATGATGTTGGGGCTGATTAGCATTAGTAATGGTCCTGTTTAGAAATCAAAGGCCAAACTACATGTTACCTTTAATGCCTTGTCCTTACAGATGTGTGTGGCCTCCCCATGCCTCCTGGCATTGTTTACTTACTTACATGTGATGTGACATCATTGTGTTCAGTGTTTTCTTGCTCCTGCTCCACTTATGTGACTAATAGATGAGGAAGCAAGGAAATATTGGGTATTGTGGTGTGACATCAACATCTGTTTTACATTGTTAGGAAGCAGGAGGAGATGTGGGTCTGTAGTGACCATATACCGTATTTTTGCTCCATAAGACGCACCGGACCATTAGACGCATGTGTATTTTGGAGTGAAAAATAGGGAAAATTAAAAAATGACTTCCTTAAAGTTTTCCGGCCGCTTGGCCACTTAACCTGGTTGTTGTTCTGCAGCTCCGATCTTCTTCCCGTGTTGCCGGCTGTTCCCAGTCAGCAGCTCGAAGACGCGAGCCTCCCAGGCGCTGGACGCGACCTGGAGGCTCTGCCAAAGATTGCAGCAACTGCGATCTTTGCGGAGAGCTGGCAGTCGCGTCTAGCGCCTGCGCAAATTTCCCAGGTGCTGGACGCGATCTGGAGGCTCTGCGCAAAGATTGCAGCAACTGCGATCTTTGCAGAGAGCTGGCAGTCGCGTCTAGCGCCTGCGCAAAGTTCCCAGGCGCTGGATGCGACCTGGAGGCTCTGCGCAAAGATCTCAGTTGCTGCGATCTTTGCGGAGAGCCTCCAGGTCGCGTCCAGCGCCTGGGAGGCTCACGTCTTCGAGCTGCTGACTGGGGACAGCCGGCAACGCGGGAAGAAGATTGGAGCTGCAGAACAACAACCAGGTAAGCGGCCAAGCGGCCAGAAAACTTGTTTAAGGAAGTCATTTTTTACACTTCGCTCCATAAGACGCACATACATTTCCCCCTATTTTTTTGGGGGGGAAGTGCATCTTATGGAGCGAAAAATACGGTATTTGATATAATGAGCAGTTTGAACCTAGTTTGATACTAGTATCAATGCTTTTCAAGCCTAATGTCATACTTCTAGCTTCATCCTCTTTCAATCCTGATTACAGGTGGGCTCCCATATCCGCTGGGCATATGTTCCAGGCCTCTCCGTGGATACTTGAAACCGTGGATAAGAGCGAACACCCCCTCCATGGTTTCCTGAGGGCCCCCCCACCCTGCCTCCCCTGCAGGCAGGCATGCTTCCCCCCCCAGCTCTTATTTTTTTCTTTCAGCAAGCTTTGTTTCTTCCTTAAAACAAACAGAGAAGCAGCCTCATTGAAGGCAAGTAGAACGAGACTAAGTCCTAGAGAGGCTCTGCAAGGTTTCTGTTAACCTTGCAGAGCCTCTCTAGTACTTAGTCTCGTTCTACTTGCCTGTAATAAGCAGCCAGAGGCTGCTTCTCCTGTTTCTTTAAGGAAGAAATGAAGCTTACTGGGAAAAAAGTAAAAGCCTGGGGAGGTGTCCCCACGATCCGTGGATAACTGAAACCGTGGATAGCGAATCAGTGGATATGGGGACCCACCTGTATTAACAACCAGTTCTGTTCGATTTAAATGTGGCTACAAAACAAAACCTGTTCTTCTCCATTAATATATTGGGGATGGTGTGAAAATGGCCATATAAAATATACAATGGATCAGATCTCGATTTTTGTTTTGTTTCCAAAGTTGGAGCCAAACCACAGGTTACCTAAATGTGTGACTGTTACAACCCCACATCTCCTTCCCATGACTCCTGATAGTTTTTAGCTAAAGCAGATGCATGATGTGACCTTATTGTGCCTAGCAATTGCCTTACCCCTGCAGTATTTATTTGGATGTCACCTGTGGGAGGCAGGGCAGCGAAACACTGAATGCAATGGCTTAGCATCACATATTGGCTTTAATCAAATGTTCCTATGAATTGTGGGATGAGATGTGGGGCAGTGGCAGCCACACAGTTTATTACCAAGAAAGGAAACCAAGGGGGGGGGGGGGAAATGAAGATCTGGTTTATTGTGAGACATTTCTTTCCACCTCAGATATTAATGGGTGAGAGCATTTTTAATAGTCACATTTAATACCAGATTATGCAGTGAAAGCCTTCAGTTAACGTTCCTTATGCTTAACTGTTATTGCTTGTATTATATCTTTCCAATCCCCATTAAGAAAAAAAATGATACAACCCCTGCATCAAAGTCATATGTTTGCTGCAACTGCAACCATTAAAATGGTTTAGTACAATATGAAATGATGTGTGCAGTTGTATCTCACGGTAGCTGAGCTTGTTTTTGGATGATGCCTTGTAATGTTTCCTCCAGGATCACTCATATGACCTCTGTCTCTACGTTCTTCTCTATGTGTGGTGGGGGGCAGTCACCATTATTACGCTGCTGGCCCTGCTTCCACCATATGCCCAAACTCCATGCATTAGTTCAAATGTGTGAATAATAACCAACACTTGGGAATGATGGGAGATGGGAATCGCATTCGGTTCACCCCATTTTTTCCACTTTTTTCCACATTTTTCACCCCATTTTTTCGCACACTTCTCACCTGTATGCAGCGAGCACTATACACTTGGTCTGACCAATGTGTGGAACTGGACATTTGATGCCGTGATCACAGTCTTCCACTCCTCCATGAATAATGTCTCCATACTACATAGAACTGTTTATAAACTGAATTAAAACAAGGAGTGAGCACACCTGAATCATATAAAATCCTAATATTCTCTAGCTTCAGCTATGAAGCAAACGAGCATGTCATAAAAATGTATGCTCTGTATGAACTAGAGGTGCAAACATTTCAGTGAAAACCAGTCCATAATGTGCTGCAGAAGCTTTTGACCTGTTGGTGTTTGAATGCACATTTTATTTCTCTCCCCACTCTCATCAAGTATGAATGTATGATTGTAAAAAAAACCCACAAATCATCTTTACAATTCACACAATAATTCAAGACTCACACAGTAGATGACTGAAAACACTATGTGTAAGTCAACCAGAAGCCTAACAATAAAGAACACTGTATTTATGCATATCCAAATGTGTGTGTGTGTGTGTGTGTGTGTGTGTGTGTCTGTCTGTCTGTCTGTCTGTCTGTCTGTCTGTCTGTCTTCTGCCCTTGTACCCATCACTGAGAAAGGGGGAAGCTGAAACGGGTAATTAAGAAGTTTTAAAGTGTTGTCTGTTTTGTCATTCAATCATATACTTTCAATTCAGTGTTGGAAAGTATCTTTCTTGGATCTCCATCACCTACTTGTCTGCAGTGCTGTTTGATTGTTTGCAGATAGATAGAGAGGGATGGTTTGATGAGAATGCTAAGAATGTTCCATTAGAGAGCACTACTCCCCTCCCCACCTCACACAACCACAGTTCCCAGGGATCTCTGGGGAGAGGGAATGACTTGAACAAATTTCAGTACAAATCAAAATGTGAAATTGTTATGATTGGTAGAAAGGCCTTGTGGACGTAGTAAATCTGTGTCTAGGCTATACCACTTCAGATTTGAGGGTTCACATGGTTTGAATATTCTTCCATACAAAGAAGAAGGAAAAGAAAGAAATCCCTGCCCACAGAAAACTAGCATGTTCAGAAGTTTAACCTAGCCTTCTCCTTCACATGCATGTGTTTTAATGTGTATGAATGCATTAAATTATGTGAACTCTCACCTGCAAATCTGAAATGGTTCAGCCAAGCCAAGCTTTTATTTTCTGTTAAATCAGGTCTTTTGCATGAAGTTTAGTATTTCTAGTGAAACTAAAATCTTTTTATATTTGTGTTAAAGTATTGTGGCGCAGTGGGTTAAACCACTGAACCATGAGCTGTTGATCGAAAGGTCGGCAGTTCGAATCCGTGCGACGGCTCCTGCCAACCTAGCAGTTCGAAAGCAAGAAATTGCAAGTAGATTAATAGGTACCGTGTCAGCAGGACGGTAACAGCGTTCCATGCGCCTCACTGTTGAGTCATGCCGGTCACATGACCATGGAAATGTCTTCGGACAGCGCTGGCTCTTCGGCTTTGAAACGGAGATGAGCACCGCTCCCTAGAGTCGGACACGACTGGACTTAATTGTCAAGGGATACCTTTACCTATTGAATGTTTAGGGATGTTCCCCTACTGCCAAAAACCAGAGCTCATATATATGTATTACAGCACAATCCTATGCATGTCTACTGAGAAGTCCCATTGTGTTCAGTGGGGCTTACTCCCAGGAAAGTGTGTATAGGATTGCAGGCTTTGAGCCCAATCCTGTCCTCTCCCCGCCCCCGCCCCCACTAGTGCAGTCGCGCAAAAAAGGACTGGCAAGGAAAGGGTTAACATGTAGTACAACATTCCTCTTCTCCTGATGTCATTATGCTGTGCATTTCACCATCATTGGTTGCTGCTGGTGAGGGTAGGAAAACACAGAGTTTAATAATGTCAGTGCACAAATGAATTTGTACTGCGTGTTGTAGAAGGAAAGTGGGGAGCTCCACATTAGACTGCTCTTTTGGGCAGCAGCCCTATGTTTCTCATAATGTGTAGGTGTGCCTTCAGATCCTGGTATTTGGAATTATGTATTCATCCTTCTTAAGTTATATTTTGGAAATTGCAATGACTTGTAGAAATTTTCTAATACCAATCCCATGGTTCATCTTGAACATGCTTTTCTCAAAACTGTTCCACTTTGGGTTGAGTATTTTTTTAAAAAAATCTATTATGACCTTTATAAGTAGAAGAATGATGTACATTAAAATCAATGCAATTTGAGATATACACTAATCTTGTTACCTCCCAAAGGTGTTAATATTTTTTCCAAAGTGTCCATAATACAGAGAACTATAGTAGTTTAGTGGTGGATTTGGAGATAATTTAGATTAGAAAGGTTCAAATAATCAAGATATTTTGAATGATCAAATGCATTATATAATATTTTCAGAAGGCTACAATTTAAGCGGCCCAGCGAAAACGGGAGGCCCCAGAACAGAAAGGGGATTCAAATCCCTTCCAAAAGGGGAATTCAAAGGTGATTTGAATCCCCTTTCGTTCTGGGGCCTCCTGTTTTTGCTGGGCCGCTGGTTACAACGGTGGCCTAAGTAGGTTTGGATTGCGCCCATAGTATCCATTGCATCCTTAGAGTTTAACGTGAAGCAGCAGATAGTGATGAAGCTAAATGCTAGATTAGTCATAGGTAAAGGTAAAGGTGACCCCTGACAAGTCCAGTCGTGTCCGACTCTAGGGTGTGGTGCTCATCCCCATTTCAAAGCTGAAGAGCCAGCGTTGTCCGAAGACGCCTCCGTGGTCATGTGGCCGGCATGACTCTCCTTGCCGCAGCGCGTAGCATGCGGCTGGAACACGGAGCGCTGTTTACCTTCCCGCAAGCGGTACCTATTTATCTACTCACATTAACATGCTTTGGAACTGCTAGTCATACCACAGATTATATAATCTAACAGTCCAGAATTGAACAGAAAGCAAGAAGAGTTAAACCACAAAGGGGCAGGTCTGTTGTTAGATGTAGTTTAAGGATTCTGAGACAGACAGGAAATCCCAGAGTGAGAGGGGAATGTCAGAGCTGTCTATCATGACAAGTGTTTTGCTTACCTAGATAGCTAGTGAGAACTTTGCCAGCAAAATCCACTTGCTTTGTGGTGTGAAAGATGTTCTAAGGGCAGGTTAATCAGTGGTGGAACAGAGTGATGAATACCCTGAAAATAATTTCCTAGGACCTAGACAAATTTAGCATCCTTTTCTGTTTGTAAACTGTTCACAAGAGTTTATTTAAATTTACTCTAGGCTCAACAGCAACACTCACCCCATTACTCATACAGCCCAGTCCTATTCTGGATTGGGCTGTCACATGCAGCCATTTACAACAGCACAGCAGGAGGCTAATACTGCTATTGTAAAATGGCTGCCGGTGGAGCGCACAGCGCTCCATTAGTGGCCATTTTGGAAGTGCTGCCGCAAGAGGCAGCAACACTCCTGGGATATCACCAGACCTACCTGGATCTGTCTGAGCAGGTAAGGCAGCAACAGGGGTGGAGGCTAAACGGGGTGAGGAGGGAAGAGGAACAGGGTGGGAAGGCTATGGGAGGGGGTAGATCTGGTGGCAATGGCATGCACTAGATCCTTTCCTACCTTTTTTGCAACCTCCCTGCCCCCTTTCTCTCCTCAGACTTGTGCCAGCTACAGAGCTGGTGCAGGTCTGAGGAGACCCACTGCAGAGTAGGAGGCTTACAGAGGGGTAAGGGATCCCCTTCCCACTCCGAAGCTTCCCAATCCACACACACTCCTGCTGGATACAGCACGTGCCTTTTTGGCACGGCTGCACCAGCAGGGGGAAAGGATAGGGTTGGACTTCCAGGCTGCAATCCTATGGACACTTTCCTGAGAGTAAGCCCCATTAAAGATATTGGGGCTTACTTCTGAGTAGACGATAGGATCATGCTCTTGGAAACAGAAACCACTGGGAAGCAGGCAGTGTTGTATGCATCACACAATTCTATAATTTCAATGTACAAGTGCAGAAACTGGTAATCAGCATTCTGAGAAAAATATTGTAAACCTTATGGCTGCAAAGGTAGGCTGATTTGGTGAAATCTTTATAAGTCAACATGGAAGTTGAGCAACATTTCCATTGGCCAGAGAGCAAGGCCTCAGAACATTTATTAGATTTGAATAATATGTATAATTCAGACTCTAGAATCCAGTTTTTCTTGGTGCAGAGTTAGGGCTAATTCAGTGCAGCAATTACCTTGCAAATTAGGACTCTTCCAGAGGGACTTTCAGTGTTCCTTGACTCCCACTGACCTGATCTGAAAAGGATGGGATGTGCGCCGTAAAGGTATTCCACAGCTGTTGGGTCCAAGCAGCTTTATACTAGGAACTGCTGTAATAAGAGATTTCACATATTTCAAAATGAACAGTACCAAGAACATTGTGGCAAATTCCAGAATCCAATGTCGGTATTTTCCAATCTGTGAATTTGTCAGATCTTACAGTGTCTACATGCAAGTTCTTCACCTCACTAGTATAATTAGGAAAGACTAGACTTTATCTGTCAAATATGTTCTGCCGAGAAAGCCTCCAACAGCTTGTGAAGGATAAGAGTTTGTGATGAATGGCTGCAAATTTAGTGCGCTTTGACAAATTGCCAAGAAAAAGATTTTGAACCAAACGTAGAGTCAAGGTGCTCCTTTTGATAGAAGTAATATGCTGCCAGTGATGTCATGAGAATTTTAGAACAAATCCTCCTTACAACAAATAGAAAGGTACTTGATGGTCAGCAGCTTGCAAGGAAGGTTAAGTATCCATGAGTAGAGAGTAAAATCTGTTCTTCTGAAGAATATCTGTTCCTCTTTCTCTGCCTTCTGTCATGCATCCCACCATTGGTCTCCTAACCTCACCCCAAGCTAAGAGACATTCATGTCAATAACAAGAATGTATTGGCGCTGTTATCATAATCTAAGAATAAAGCTGTATAAATACAATTACAATTATTTTTGTTGAGCAATAGGAGTGACTTTCCTTTTACTGCTACTACTAACTAGACAGTAGCTCTGGCCCAGCACCAGTAACTATGTAAACATTGTTGTTGTTATTGTTCAGTCGTTAAGTCGTGTCACAAACAATGGAATACAAGGAACCTCTATGCAAGGGGGGAAACCTGCTTGTTCTGTTTTTCGCATCACTGCTACTTCCCCTAGTCCAATTCAAATCAATCTATACAAACAATGAAGTGATCAATGGGCATAATTACCAGTTTCCCTGGTGTTTCCACACAGGTCTTTTTCTCTGGAACTAACATTCATTCAGTTAATCCAAAGAATCCAGACTATGTTTCTCCCAAACCATTGCATTCCAGTGGTTCTTGTCTTCCTGTTTTGTTTTGTATTTTAAGAAGCCAGTTTATAGCGATTTTTGGAGAGTCAGTTACAAGGATCATATTCCAGAAAGCCTTTTTAAAAATTATAATATTGTACTGCAGTGCTGGTGTACACACACATCCCGTTGAAGGGGAAAAGATTGCCCTTCCTTGGAGCAGCGAGGGGAAGGAGTGGACAGGAAACGTTTCAGCAGTCTATGTCCTTTGCATGAGGATAATGTGAAATCACCATAAAACAGAGCTACAGTAGCTAATGCTAGTATAACATTAAAATAATAATCACTTTTTATAAAGCAACTTCAGTTTCTTCTGCAATATAGATACAGATGAATGCCAGAAACATGATACAAGTGTCTCCGGTTTTGGCCAGTAGGGATATCCTATGGGACTTTTTCAGTAGCAAGTAGTACAAAAGCTACATGAATGCATTCACTTTTGCAATCATATAGTACTGATAATATCTCCCTCTTTTTATTTTTGCTACTCAAGTGCCATTACACACAGCACAGAAACTTCCACAGGGTGTCAGTATTCCCTGTTCTTGATGGCCTTGGCTGACACAGATTTGCTTTGCATCAGCTTCTATTGAATCATATAGGAATTTTCTGAACTGGAGGGGTTGATTTGTTCAATTGCTGCCTGGGTCAGTTTGAGCCCACTTGCCATGATGCTTTGTGAAATAGTGCCAGTCTTACACATTTTTGCTCCAAAAATGAAATATCAAAATGATACTCTTTCTCTGCTCATTTTTTTAATGACAGAAATGAAGGTTGGAGACAGACAAATGGTGATCCCTCAGGAATCTGCTGACTGAAGCAGTTGTTTCATGTCATTTCATGATAATGCTGAACCTAGTGTGGAAACAGTGACATCACTAGGGGGGTGCATGGGGTGTGGACATTAGCGTCGTAAGGGTTGGTGCCTTTGTGCCCAGGGGGCCCCCAGGCGCGGACCTCTGAAGGGGCGGAATCGCGGGCTGAGGAGGAAGAAAACATACCTTCCTCGGGGCTGCGTTTCGGCCCTCCCGCCCGCCCTTGGCTCCGTAGGTCGCTAAAATGAAAACGGCGCAGGGGGTGTTTGGAGGCGGGGCGTGACATCACACCCCGCATCACGTGGGGGTGGAGTGACACCACTGGGGGTGGACCACACCGGGTGACATCCTCAGGGGGAGTGACACCACTAGTGGCCAAAATTGTGGAAACCTTTTGGAAAATTTGTATTTATGAATAATACCATAAAGGTATATATCATTGGAAAGGTAATTTAATGCAGAATGTAATGAAACAAACTGTGTTGAATTATCTGTATTCTATCAAACATTAAGCCCAAATAACCGGAAAAAGAAAACATAACTGCCTTATGTAACAAAAAGTGGATTTCCTTAACTCAAAACTGACTAATGTGACTGATTGTTCCAAGAGCCAATGAGGTGGTATGACACAGCATGGAACCAATAAGGTGTTGGTATGAGTCAGCTCTCATTTCTATGTATCAGAGCTAATACTAGAACTCTTATTCAGTTGTGTGAGTGTCATCAAGCTGGCCATTGGTTTTTTGTTGGTTACTAATTAAAATATTAAAATAAATGGGGGAAACATCATGAGTTACCGCACTGGGTGTTACCAACCCTAGTGACACCACTGGGGTTACGCAATGAGCTCTCGCACTAGGTGATGCAAACCGTAGTGACGTCTCTGTGTGGAAAACATTTATAAATAAAAAATTGAGAGCTCTGAGAGAGATTGTAATCCTATAAGCAGTTTGGCCTTTCCTTGTGTGAATTCTCAGAAAATATTCCTAAACGTCCTAGGGAGGGTCCCTGGAACCACAGAGAAGAATAATACATATATCCATACAGTGGTTACCCCAGTGCAGAAAGAAACATAGCAAAGGCTTATAAGTAGCAGTTACCTAATAGTTACTTAAATATGTGGACACAATGCGGTTTAGCTTACAAACAGCTGTAACCTGGTACATCACATTACTTTTATCCTTTTCTCTTATTTGTCTCTTTAAAAGTAAGAGGAGTAAGCAACAAGTGAAAAAGCACCTCTCGCTTACAGAAACAGAACCATAGCTTTGTTTTGATCAGTTAGACAGGCATGTAAACAACATTAAAAATAAATTTCAAGATTCATCTTGGCCCTCTATAATAAAAATTTCCTGATCCTGACATTAATTTTTACCTAATTTGTTGTATTATAAAAACAGATGGCCTCACTGGAAACAGTCCCGATTGTGTATCAGTTTCCAGGAACCATATGGGTTTCTTTAAACAACAAAAAGTTTCCATTTATTACTTGGGGTGGTGGTGGTTATAACCATTTCTCTCTTTTCAATAAATAAACAACTAAGCTGAAAGTAGTCACGAGAGTCTGGTCTGATTTTGCTTTCCTTTAAACTTTCTATTTTCATATGGTATATTGAGCCACTTGCCCTTCCAAATACCTGAACATATGTAACAACTACAATGTCTCCAAATACCCATGTCCGTCACAGGACTTCTTTGCAAACTTTTCTGTCGTCTTTACCTAATCGGTTCTTTCTGTCTCTGTCTTCTAACTATCCTCCATCTTTCCAGATGCAGGACGCAATGGGCTATGAGTTACCCTGGGTGTACTTTGTCAGTCTGGTCATCTTTGGATCCTTTTTCGTTCTTAATCTGGTTCTTGGTGTGTTGAGCGGGTAAGCTGCTGGTTTTGGTGTTCTTTTTTTCACCCTCATGCTGCAGGGCAAGACTCCAGGAATAGGGCTCTTCCGCATCACCAGAATCCTTTAATTGCCACAAAGAAAACCAAGGCTTTATCTCTCGTATAATTCTGTAATGGCTTTCCCGTCAAGAATACGCCAGACAGGCTTGTGATAAAATAGTATAATACTACTCTCAAGAAAATGTATTTGCTGAGCCAGCTAAAATACTTAACTCCAGCTAGGCTGGACAAAAGAGACAATTTGCTTCCTAGCTGACTTGAACTAAATGATAAATTCAGCACTGGTGACTCAAGTGCCCTTCAGCTGGAGCCTTGCAATGCTCAGGAATCGAGTCTTTCTCACTAATTATCATTCCACTCTTCCAGGTCAATGATGCCATAGGAAAGGACTGGCCCTGGATCTATTTTGTTACACTAATCATCATAGGGTCATTTTTTGTACTTAACTTGGTTCTTGGTGTACTTAGCGGGTAAGCAGTACGAGGAAAACAAGTTTTTAACTATTGTTGCTGTTCTTTATTTACATGAATAAATTCCTGTTTCAATTCTTTTTCTCGCGTTGTGGGTGTAGGACCCTGATCCAACATATTCCTAATGTTACCTGCTAATGTCAGTGGGAATTTGGTTCAACCCCATAAAGGGGCAGTGGAAGGCAGCTTAAGTTGAGGATGCCCGTTTTGTGATATAATGGCAACAGCATACACAAAATGTTGGATGTCTCTATCAAAAGCTAGCAGTTCTAGTCCTGAAAATATGTTTTCCTCTGAAGGAAACTGTAGGAACAGAAACTGCACCTCTTTGATGATCTCTTACTCCAGGTAAAAGGAATTCATATAGTAATTAGCATGATCCTATCTCATGAGCTTGTGAGTAACTCTCAGTGGTGAGTGATTTATCTGAGGTCACAGGAGGAGTTGGTGGGCGAAGGTTTCTAGCTGCTTGGATCATTATTGTCTTAGCTGTTCCAATGTCACAGAGGAACTGGCCAGAACACCCTCTAGAGAGAACTGTGAAAACTTAGAATTTAAATTCTAAACTTCTTGGGAACATGTGTTCAAATTGAACTACATAAATGTTTAGGCTTACCATATCCAAAGGGGGACAGGGTGCCTACACCTTTAACCATTGTAAAAAGAAGGAATTTGGGCAGGTGCAGCTCATAATGGAAGGGTACAACAAGCTGCACCTGCCCAAATTCCCTCTTTTTACAATGGTTAAAGGTGTAGGCACCCTGTCCCCCTTTGGATATTGTAAGCCTATAAATGTTGCCTATAAGCTTTTGGCTTGAATGCTACCTTGTTAATGCAAATTGGTGGAGTAAGCTTCAGGGCCACTTAACAGTGCAATCCCATGCATCCCATTCAAAAGTAAGTCCCACTGAATTCAATGGGAATTACTCCCAGGTAAGTGTGCATAGGATTGCAGCCTTAATGGAGCTTTGGCCCCACACACCCTCACACACACAGGTAGATAGATAGAGAGAGAGAGAGAGAGAGAGAGAGAGAGAGAGGGATGGATGGATGGATGGATGGATGGATGGATGGATGACACTGCTTATGTACAGTATGTGATATTATGATTTAAAAACAGATGAATAAACAGTGGAAGAATATGAGCAAATTTTAATCCACTGATAGGGTGGTTTTCCTCTCAGACTACTCCTTGACCAAGAGCCTTCCAAATGAAACTTGATTTAGCTATGGAAAGAGAGGATTGGGATATCTCCTTTGACATATTCTAGAAGAAGCTGGGAGCAGAAACATAAACTGGTGATAAAAGCAGAAAGACTTCCAGTTTTAGATTCTTTATTAACTGGAAAGATACAGGTTGAGCATTAGCTGTATAAAAATTCCTTTCATCACCCTGCCTGCAAATTTCAGGCTTGTTCTGAAGAAATTGCTGACATGAATGAAAGGGTAGTTCATTCAACAAGCCTATTGATAACCTAGACCTGCAAATGTGAGGGTCAATTAAAAAATATGGTGGTTTTATATGAATTTGGGACGCTGATTCCAAGAATTGCATCAGTTTTGCCATATCACATCTAGTTTTGGGGATATGGCATCGCCACCTCATAATGTGAGTCAAGCAGCTTCCTCGTGAGAAAACCATGGGGTCAGATCCTCATGAGGAAGCTGCTTCACTCGCATTATGAGGTGGTGATGCCATACCCCCCAAACTAGATGTGATAGGGCAAAACCGATGCCATTTTTGGAATTAACGGCCCCAATATACCCAAGAGTAGGTTTCAATTTTAAGAAAGCAAAATGTGCGCAGGCCTGTATAATTTGTGTGCTTAGTAAGACAGCTGACGAATGGCAATAATTGGTGGCCATTTTAATGTGATGTGGAATTGAATGGAAAAATGCAATTAATTCACAAAATGATGCCAAACGGGAATCATTTAGAGGTGATTCTTGGACAACTAGTGGTATTGACCATAGTCAAGTTAGCACCATAGATGAGAAATGTCTTAAGAAATATTTCATCAGATAGTCACCGAGTCCCAGAGATCAAGTTTTAAGATACTGTTCTGGGAAAGCATAATATAATGCTCACCATTAGAATGATAAAAGAGGTTTCAAAAATACAAATATAGTCGGGCTTGGAAATAGTAGTCTTAGGACTACTTTACACATACTGTAATACTTTCCCTTCAAGAGCATATGCTAGTGTAGGAAAAATCCAATCTATGCTGGTGTCATCTAGCAAGTATCTAGTTTGCTGAGTGTATTTTCCAATCAGTGTTTCCCAATAAATATACAGTATTCCACCACTTGCAGTAGCTGAGTGGCAGAACTCTTGCAGATAGTCCCAGGTTCAGTCTTCGGTATCCCCAATTAAAGTAGCTCATGTTGTAAGACTGGGAAAGATTTCTGCCTGTTGTTTTGGAGACCCTCTGCAAGTCAGAGTAGTCAGCATTTAGATAGATAGATAGATAGATAGATAGATAGATAGATAGATAGATAGATGAACCAACTGTCTGCCTCAATATGTCTGCCTCGATATGTGACAGCTTCCTGTTTCCAGTTAAACCCCTCTCTTGGTATTGGCCATAAATCTTCTCTTATTAACTTGTTCAGGCTATTTAGACCACAAGCCATTTCTGTAATTTGTTAATGTTAATTAGCAACTTAAATACTTTTTAACAGTGCAATCCTGTCTAAGACAGGACCGGCGAAACTATTGTTCTGCCGGCACCAGGTGTTGCAACATGCCATAAGGCACATTTTCAACACCCAGAGAGTAAGCAGCACCAATGCCGGTGCCGCTCACTCTGCCCTAGATGTAGTCCACTACCGCCAGACATAGGTAAGGGGTGGAACAGGAGGGGGGTTGGGTAACTGGGCCCAGGAAGGGGGGGAATCATCAGTGGCACGATCCACCGCCGAATCCTCTTCCCAGGCCTGTTGAGCCTTACATGGGCCTCCCGGATTTGCGCTGGCCATTTTGCCGGCGCACATCCATTGGGGCAGCTGTGCTCTTTACTCGGGGTAAAGGGATGATTGTTCCTTTACCCTGAGGAGGCCTCCGCCTGTGCCGGCGCTGGCCCGATCCTGTATAGGATCCAGCGCAGCGTGCTTTTGCATGCTACGTTGGTCCTAGACAGGATTGGGCTGTAAGTCACTAACAACACAATCCTAGGCATATCTACTCAGAAGTAAGTCCATTGTGTTCAGTGAGGCTTACTCCAGGAAAATGTGTATATTGTTTGTGACATTTTGACAATATGCACATTGTGTGTGATGATATTTGCATCATCTTGGACAACTAGTGGTATTTTGGGGTAAGCCTTGTTGAACATAGCAGAACCTACTTCTGAGTAAACATGCATAGGATTGTGCTGCCAATTATTCTGGCTAATTGATATATTGGAAACAGTAAAGAAGTTCTGAAAATGATTAGACCACTTACATGGGTTCCAAACAAATATGAAACACTAGCCAATTTGTCTGCTCCATGGCTCTCCATTCACAAAACACTGTTAACAATGTTCAGTTGCTCTTAAATATGTGTTTGTACAGTGCTTAGAAGGAGAAAGGTATTATTACTCTTGATGGTATTTCTCACCATTCATCTTTTGTTTACATTTCCAAGCCACAAAGCTGCAGCGTCTGGGGCAAGAGCAATTTTGCTATTTCCACATTTGTCATTTCTGTGATATATCCATCTACCTTATGGTGGCACAACTCTCTCCTAACATTGATTTACTGAGCTGCTTTTGCTCCTGAGGGTTAAGTTACTTGCAATCCTCCACTTTAAAGTCTTTATTATCAGATAAAGATTATCCCTAAGAGAAGATGGAGCAAAAGATTGGCAAGATGATGAATGAGAAAGGCACACACAACCAAACTTTGGCACAAACAGTAGCTTTTGGTGTTTGCTTTGAGTCAAGAAAAAAAACTGCCCTTATCTTCCTATAGGACAGGAATAGACCGAACCTTTTTAAGACTACCCAATCCTGTTCTCTCTCTCACACACACCCTGCCGATGCAACAATGCCAAAATGGCTACTGTTGCATTCTGCCGGGGGGGGGCAGTTGCGGAGGTCTCCTCTAAGTAAGGGAACATTCATTCTCTTACCTGGGGGTAAGCCTCCACAGTGCGGAGCAGTGGTGAAGCTAGCCACTGTGGTACCTGGGGCCATCTTCTTCATGACGCACCAGGAAGTGATGTCACTCCTGGGGAGTGAAAGACTGGAGGGACTGGAGGCTTTTCAGGGGGGGAGTATCCTGATGCAGGTAGACTGCTCTAATTCCACTCTATCCACATGGGGCTTAGTTCCTGCCACCTGAGGGGGTTGACAGAGGCCTCAGCCGCTCCCTCCACTCTAGCGCTCTACAGCAAAGCGCTAATCTAGTGCCAAACAGCTGATCGGCTCTGGAGTTTAAATCCCTAGCGCCAGTCAGCTGTTCTGCGCTAGATTAGCACTTTGCTGTAGAGCGCTAGAGTAGAGGAAGGCGGCTGGAGCTTCTATCACACACACACCGGCTTGGCTCCCTCCAGCCGCCAGAGGGGGGGGTGACAGAAGCTCCAGCCACACCCCTCTACTTTTGCGCTCTACAGCAAAGCGCTAATCTAGCGCTGAACAGCTGATCAGTGCTACAGAGTGTGGTTGCCATCTTGGCTGGCACAGCATGACACCCCCCAGAGGGTTGGCACCCAAGGCCCTGTACCTCCCTGGCCCCTCTTAGCTATGCCACTGGTGCGGAGGGGTAGGACATTTTACATTTCCAATACAATTCAAGCTAATCCTATTGTTTTTGCTGTTTTATCCCCTCCCTCGTGCTAGGGAATTTTCTAAAGAAAGAGAGAAGGCAAAAGCTCGGGGTGACTTTCAGAAGTTGCGCGAGAAGCAGCAATTGGAGGAGGATTTGAAGGGATACTTGGACTGGATAACTCAAGCAGAAGATATTGACCCAGAAAATGAAGATGAAGGCATGGATGAGGAGAAGCCACGAAACAGTAAGCAACTTTCCTTCATTTTCCTTTGGACTGGGGATGAATGTTAAAGATGGGTTGTATTACATTGTGAGCCCTTTGGGGACAGGGAACCATTTATTGATTTATTTTGCTATTTAGCCCGCTTTGTGAATATTTTTTGTTGATAATAGTATATAAATAAATATTATTATTAATAATAATAATATAAAACGTAAAGGTATCCCCTGACAATTAAGTCCATAATAATATAATATATAATATAAAACACCTCGACATTATTGGCCTAGAGCAAATTGCACCAGCTCAGTTCCAGAAAACAATGTTGCTTGGAACAGCAAGAATCCTACGGCGATATCTCTGTGATTTCCAGGATCTTGGCTAGATCTCGAATTGCAGAATATAACCAGCCCATCATAGGCTGTGAATAATAATAATAATAATAATATTCAGGAACATAAAAGATGACAGAAAGTCTTACCAAGATCATTTTGTCATCCTCCTACACAAGACAAAGGGAAGAGTAATGTCATGATCATTATTGATTCCAGAAGATCTTACGTTTGCTGATATATATTGATCTTAGAAGTGGAACAGTGACCTGTACTTATTGTTAGAGGGCTCCTGGCCAAATATTTGTTGAAAATGCTTCTGTCTCCTTTCGGTATGCTTAATTACAAGTCTGCCTTTGATCTGAATTAATTATAATGAAAGTAAAGGTTATGAACCAATACAGGGTCTGCCATATTGTATATAGGTCAATCTGACAGCCCAATCCTTCCTAAGATGCGGCGGTCGGCCTAAAGAGCTGGTTGCTACATCCTAGGCAGTTTGCGGGCCATGGCAGCACGGACTGGGCTCACCTCAGGGAAAGGTAACTTCATCCCCCTGGTGTAAGCGGCGCGGGCCCCGATTGGCCTCCTTGGATGCATGCCAGCTCTAGAGCTGGTGCACGTCTGGTGCACATGCTCCACTGGCGCAAAGATGTGCAGGATTGTGCCGTTAGATAAGTAAACATACAATATCTGCAGTGGCATGGCAGACTTAACTAAACAATAAATATGCACCAATGTGTCTTTGCAATACAAGAGGAACATTTCTGTTGCATCAAAATGATACAGTATCATAATTTCTGACGCTGCTCCTGTGTTGTCATTCATTCGTAAACCTTTATTGGCATAACATACAAACATAATACACCACACAATACCAAACCTATCAGCCATCCCCACAACTCCCCCATTCAGTAAGTCGCTCAGCCATCAGCATTAAAAAGACAGCCACCCTCAAGAGAAC
Source organism: Plestiodon gilberti rubricaudatus (assembly GCA_026170595.1). Taxonomy (NCBI): domain Eukaryota; kingdom Metazoa; phylum Chordata; class Lepidosauria; order Squamata; family Scincidae; genus Plestiodon; species Plestiodon gilberti. The sequence continues at coordinate 119,124,999 of JANXHW010000005.1, forward strand.
CTCGATATCAGTTACCATACAAAGATGCCATAGCCTATCTTGATCAGCCCATCCACCTATCTTTTCCAGAATCGGGGCTACGTGAAGTAGACGAAGTAGACGAAGTATATGCCCATCATATAGTGGGCAAAATAAAACCATATGCAACAGTGATTCAATCCTCTATTCAATCCACACAACCTATTATGTGTTGTCATGATGGGTGTGCCTGCTACAAAGCATAAGAATTGCTTTGCTAGAGCAGAAAACTATTAAGGTTTCTGTGAGTAAATGCAATTACAAGTACCTATTCCAGAACTGAGTTGAACCCCAAGGCCAGGTTCTCAAGACACTGATGCTATTTTATTCTTGGAACTTTGAATTGACGTTGTGTTCACAGTATAGCAGGACCTTAACATGATTAACTCTGCTGGAAAGGTGACAATTATTTGATTTATATGTCCCATTTACAAATCTAATATGAAGATTACATTTCTTCAGCAAACTTTTAATTTTGGCTTGATAAGCATCTAAGCTGCCAGTGTTTCCTACAATGTTGTGCTGTGTTTGCGTCTGTAATTTTTGGCAAGGTTTCCTGTCTAGTTCAAACAATAGAGTCCAGGAGGTATTGTTCAATGAATTTTGCGACATGTAGAGTGGGACACCGGGCACAGCACAATGTGGGAGACAAGCTGTGGGAGACTTGCAAAAGGGAACCGGAGACGTCCACCCACCCCTGGACACTGGCATTTAAAGGTGCTCCAGATAATGGAGTGGGTGACTGAGTCTCTTCCCCGTTACGCACCTGCTTTAATCAATACAGACAGACTTGCCTCTTTGCTAGCACCTACAGATATTCTTATACTGGTGTTGAAATACCAGGTCTTGAACTCTTCAGGCTATTATCCAGTTAACAGGCAGTGCTTTTGTTCTTAACATTCATTGCTGAAATGTTTGTTATCAGTGGCTTTGGGGGGGGGCAATGGAAAAATAGAAACATTTCCATAGATATGCTTAGTGCCCTAATCACATTCGAATAAATAACTCTCAGAAAGGAACTGGTTGCCCAATTCTACTTCAGCCAAGTAGGTAAAATACTGGACAAGTTTTCATCATGACTGTATTCTACCTGACTGTGGGGGCAGCCCAATCCTGTGTAGGTCTACTGCAGCATGCAAAAGCATACTGCGCCAGATCCTAGGCAGAATCGGGCCTACACCGGCAGGGCTGGAGGCTGCATCGAGGGAAAGTCCCTTTCCCCCGGGTAGTGCTGCAGCAGCCCCAATGGGTCTCTTCAGATGTGCGTCGGCCAAACGTCCAGCACATATCCTAGGAGCCCGAGTAATGGCCAACAGGCCTGGGAAGGGGCTTTGGATATCGGCAGGACATGCTGTTGATATCTCTGCCCCTCTCCCAGGTCCAGCAGCCCAATTGCCCCCCTCCCCTGCCTGCCTGGTCCGCCCTCCCCCTGCCCCGGAAGGCACTTACCTGTTTGCCGTGGTGGATGGGCTGGATGCCGGGTGTGGGCGGGTAGGCCAGTGCTGGCCTTGGCGCCTGCAGGGCCAGTGTCGAAAACATGCCTTATGGCACATTTACAACACCTTCCCCTGGCAGAACTATAGTCCCGCCAGGAGAAAGTTAAGGAGGATTACGCTGTAAGACACTTTCAAGCAAGTGCTTGCATTTCTATCATTCACTTCTATAGGAGAAAGTAAAGTACTGAGTTTGCTGCTGAGTAGAGGGCCTGATCCAGCCCCCACTGAGGAAAGGACAACAGCTACTCATGGTGCCAGGGTTTCCACAGTGGGATGCAACATGTCTCTGTGTACCAGGTGACACATTGGAGCCCTCAGGAATCCTCACAATGTAGAACCCTCCCACCACACGGTGGCAGGCATTTTGTGAATTACATAAGAATAACTTAATGAATGCTGACTGGTAGTGTCACGTAGGAAGATTCCAAGGTAATAGTCCAGTAGGCTCAGTCAGTTTTCCTTAATGACCAGTAGATAGTGGAAGATATGGAGGGATGGCTTTGGAACGTGGGAAGCTTGGAAGAGGTTATCCTCCCCCAGTTTTGGGGAGAGACTGAGAGGGAGCTGAAAGCTGAAGTACTTCGGGGTGCAGGAACTCTCTCTGGAGAACTGGCCCTTTAAGAGTTTTGTTTTCTTTAAAAAATAGCACAGGGTGGCTGTGGCAAAGAATAACTGATTTTCAGCACAATCCTATGATTTTCAGCACAATCCCAAAACATTGTGACTTAATTTAATGGGACTTGCTTCTAAGTAGACATGGAAGCAAGTCCCATTAAATTAAGTGGGACATACTCCCAGGTAAGTGTATATATAGGATTGCAGTGACTGTCCTTTCACGCTTTTGCTTCCCCCCCCCCCACGTTTTGGACATTTATAACCCCCTTAGGCTTCACTGATGTCTCAGCATCCTAAAAGCTGCTGAGACACCCTCCTACAGTAACTTTTGTCTTGAGTTCAGCATCATTACAGAAGGGCCTATGGCCATCCCAGGCAAGTGTTATTGGACTGAATGGATATCTTGCTGGTTGGATTTCTCTCAAATAAAGGATTCTGGCCAGCCTGCCTGCTGAAATCAGCATGTGCCAACTGTTTGGGTAGACAGGCCCACCTGGTTGGGGCAAGGGTTGGGATGGGATGCCCTGGTGGTCCTAATCCAATCAGATGGACTTATGACCAGGGGTGGCATGTGCCTTCACACCACCCAAATCTCAGTCTGAATGTTGCAGTGCACCCCTCATGGGGGAGGGTGCATGGGCGAATAAGTGAGCACTCCCCTTCCTCCCTTTCCCTTTACTTACAATGAGCACAACAGACAGCCTTCCTGCTCTGCACCACTTCTCATTGAAATGAATAGGAGCAGGGAATGCTGGGAACCCAGCATCTCATGCTCCTGTTCATTGCAAACTGAAGCAACATAGAGCAGGGAGGCTGGTATTTTTCCATCATAGTGGTGATGTTGGAAGCTTTTTTACTATTGTGAGTAGCACACATGGGTGTGTGCAATTCAGATTGGAAACATGGCAACAATTTTGCATTAATGTCCTTAGCTCCCTGCCATGGGTCCACTTGATCACCATTGCACCTGGTGTGCTATTTTTAATTAAAACAAAACTCTTAAAGAGCCAGCTCACACATTTATCATAACATGTAGTTTGGCCCTTAGATTTACTTTGCTCACTTAAAAAGGGCAAAGAGACAAGGATATTATAAAAATAACAATGTTATTGTGCATGCACTGCTGAATTCTTAAGATAAGTTCAGAAATGATTTAGCTCTTGATGTGTCAGCACTCACGTCTGATACTGATTAGAGATGCATACTTTAACCTTGATGATGGACGTCTAGGAATTTTCAGTTACAATTTGTATAGTTACAAAGGCATGTATATCAAAACATTGTGACAATAACCTACAATGAAGTTAAGAATACAGTGGATATTGACTAAACCATTTTTAACCAATACTTCCATTGAAATTTTGAGAAGAAGAAATGCTCTTAGAAAGAGAACAGAATTTGCAAAAGTTCTTGAAAGTACAAACAAGAATGTTCTAGAATATTGTATTATGCTTTATTCGAAATTCAAAAATCATAATTTCTGACAAAATGGGAATTGACTTTTCAGAGATCACTGAAGAACTACAGTATGTGCTTTTTCTAGTTACTAAGGGTTTTCAATTTTCAGTGGGCATGATCCAGTCCAAGTTAAACATTTTTTAAGTCTCAGTGATTTCAGTGAGAGAAAATTATGCATATACTTAAATCTCCCATTGACCTCAATAAGATGTAAAGGTGCTTGATTTTGTCTGGATTATGTCCAGTGTGCTTAACAACGCAGCCTTATGTAAGTATATGCAGCTGGTCTAAAGGGTTGGCCGCTGTATCCTACATGGATTGCGGGCTACCCAGGGCTGCTAGGCCGCACCTCGGGAGAAGGGGACATTTGTCCCCTACCCTGGGTATAAGCGAGCCTGAGGCCTATGGGCCTCCTTGAATGCACGCCAGGTCCAGACCTGGCATACATTCGAGGAGGCAGTATAAAGGTGGCATGGACTGGGAAGGGTCCTAGGATATTGCCGCCGATATTGCCACCCCTTCCCAGCCCGGGCCGGCCAATGGCCACCCTACCTTGCCACCCTGTCACGCCCTCCCACCGACTGGCACGGAGCTTACTTGTGGAGGCCAGAGTCGGGTAAGTTACGCAACGGTGTGAGTGGTGCCGACCTCTGCGCCGTCGCCACTTACACCCAAGTCATTGAAAAGTGCCTTATGGCACTTCTACAATGCTTTAGAGCAACGGGGTGCTCTAACGTTAGTGAGGATTGCACTGTAAATGTAAGAGAGACTCACATGTAAGACAAATAAAACAAGTTAAGAGTACCTTACTCCTTGGAAATTATTAAAAACTAGGTATAGGTGCTGGAGAAGACTCCTGAGAGTCCCTTGGACTGCTAGGAGATCAAATCAGTCAATCCTAAATGAAATCAACCCTGACTGTTCCCTGGAAGGACAGGTACTGAGGCTGAAGCTCAAATATTTTGGCCACCTATTGCGAAGAGAGGACTCTCTGGAGAAGACTCTGATGCTGGGAAAGATTGAAGGCAAAAGGAGAAGGAGAAGGCAAAAGATGAGATGGTTAGACAGTATCACCGATGCAACGAACATGAAAATGAGCGAACTCAGGAAGATAGTGGAGGACAGGAAGGCTTGGCGGGATATGGTTCATGGGATCACAAAGGGTTGGACACGACTTCAACAACTGAACAACAACAACAACAACAAATAGGAATATGTTGATTGTTCTATCCCAGTAAAGCAGACTTCACATTCATATGGAGTGGTCATGTTTGAGAGCTAACAACTTTTGAAAGATTGAACCTTGGAAGTTGCCTTCTACTGAATGCATCTAGTTCAGCATTGAATGCACCTTGGTGCATCTAGTTCAGCATTGTCTACACTGAGTAGCAGCAACTCTCCAGGGTTTCAGTGGGTTTTTCCCCCAGCCCTACCTGGAGGTGGCAACTTTTGAACCTGGGGTCTTCTGCATGCAAGGCTTGGCATCTGCTACTGAGCTATGGTCCTTCTCCTGAACTTACGAATGAGGTGGCCAAGGATGTTTGATAGTTGGTTGCCTTATGGTCCAAAGATAGATCTTTTAAGTGCTGTAAGATATATAATACCAGAGAGCTAGTACCAAATTTATGGGTGGCTGAATGAACTAGATGCTAGACTTATTCATAGTGGGAGATCTTGCACTAATTCATCCAAAACTGAATACTCATAAAAATATGGGATCTAAGGCGTATGGTTAAACTGACTGCTTATTTTAAAGCATCTTGTAAAATGTCAATGTTAAAAGCTTTGGGGACTAATGGTACAATATATAATAATGAATATTTCATTGCCACATAGCTCTCTAGATTTGATGATCTAATAATGCTGTGACAGTTGTTTGAAATCTGTCTCTTGTATAAGTGATTTTATGAGTGCTTAGAAAATGTTTTGTTCCACCTTGTTCAGTGTTGAGTCATCTTTTGAAAATATTTTTTTTTTTTAGAAAAGAGAGCTATTTGGAATTTAAGCCTCTTATCCTCACCAGGGATGCCTTCCATTCCCCCACCCCACTCCCTAGAACCTTTATTTCACCCTCAGGTAATACTTTAGAGCAAGAGTGGATGTAAAAGAAACATCTTTGCTTACAGGATGTGTTCACGAACTAGCTTGTAATGGGATTGATGCCCAGAACCAGTCAGAGCTGGTTCAATAAGCACTGGAAAGCTATGTATCTCCCATCACAACTATGTAGAAATGGCTGAGACAGTATGTGAGGTGGTGATAAGTACAGGATTTTGGCTGCCTAGTGGGGTTTGTGTCTGAATCACAATAAGAATTGTCTTGTAAGAGAGCCAGTGTGAAAAATGAAAGTGGTTAGAAAAAGAGTCAAGGCCATCCAGCTGAGAGAGAGAGAGAGAGAGAGAGAGAGAGAGAGAGAGAGAGAGAGAGAGAGAGAGAGGCAAGTACAGTTCAACCTTTCAGATTAAAATCCTAAACATTTATTAAAAAGTGTGACGATGCCAGATAATGCCAGATGCAAGGGAATGGTGACAGGATACAGGTATCTTGTTGTCTTGTGTGCTCCCTGAGGCATCTGGTGGGGCCACTGTGAGATACAGGAAGCTGGACTAGATGGCCTTTGGCCTGATTCAGCAGGGCTCTTCTGATGTTCTTATGTAAGACTCATGGATGGCGTAATAGGGTTTTAACAGCCTTTTAGGTTAACTCTTGCCACTTTCATAGAATATGCACAGGCTTTCCCAGCTGCATCAGGCCTGCTTTGTCTTGCTGTCCTGCATTTCGTCTCAAAATGCTCCTTGGTGGCAGTCAAAGAGACTCATTCCAGTTGTACTGCTTCCTCCAAATCCAGCTGTGTTAAAATGTTCTTCCAGCAAGAATAGCAATGGAAAAGGAAGCTGTACTGACTAAACCAGTCCACATGAAGCTTTTTGGGTTTTCTGGGATTAGATAAGCATCCTTGCAGTGTAATTTTATATACTAGAATGCCATATTTATGTGCATTGTATCCTTTCAATCAAAAAGAAGCCCAATTCAGTACTGTGGCCATTAAGTAGACAGCCATTTTCTGAATTCTGTTTTCATTGCTTTAGTGCTCTAGTGTAGAGATGCTGCAAGTGAGTCTGGAAAAGAGGCATCTTTTGAGATGAGGGCTGTATTTCCAAATATTCTCAAGTTCATATTGCCTTCTGTTGTATTTCAGTTCCCAGACACCTTGTCGATAGGATAAGGTGTTCTAACATATTTTGGAGACCCTTTTCATACGTTCTATGCTTTAGGGGAAAAAAAAAAACACTTGAGAGGCACACTAAATGGCAGCAAAATGTACCTGAGTGAAATAATTAAAAAGAATAGAGTCCAAGTAGTTTATCAGTTCATCTCCTTAGCTCACCAATTTAGCATCTGGAGAACAGCGTCATCCAGTCCAGTTTCCTTTTGCTCTCAAGCATAAATATCACAAAATAAAAGACAATGTCATGGAATGATTCATTATCTGTCAAAAATTGATCCAAGGCAGGGGGGGAAGAGTGCAACTGTGTCTACTTTCATCATTCTCCACAGAGGTGGAAAATAATCATCCAGTAACTAAGAAAAGATTAACTACTAACCATTGTAGGTGTTATGCAAGAGAGCCTGACGGATACGCCACAGGAATAGCAATTACTATGGTGGTGGTGGAATTCACCTCATGTGTGTATGGTATAGGGACAGAGATGGGGACAAAGAGAGGAGAAAGGGCATGCAAAATTTTTAACTGAATAGAGACTGGTACCATCTCATTAATTAATAATCTAACAGCCCAATCTTTTGGAGGATTTATGGCATAATAAATAGCGCACTGCTGTCACATGCTGCAGGACCTCTGGCACAAATAGAAGCCCCACGCATGTGCCAGCGGCTCCCAGATGCTGCACCACTGAAGGTAAGGTGACAGCAGGGGCAGTTCTTGGGTGTTTGGGGGGTGGATCAGGGCAGGGAGTGGGGAGAGCAGGGGCGGGAGGGGTAGGAGGCGGTGGGTCTCGGCGGCAGCAGCACAAGCCAGGATTCTATCCCTGTTTTCCTGGCCCAAAATGCCCCCTACCTCTACTTGGACTTACTCCAGCAAAATAGCTGGTGTTGGTCCAAGGAGACTCATTTACAACCAGGCAGCCTATAAGGAAGTGAGTAAAAAATATTTTTACTTGCCTCTCCCAGGCCATCCTGTTGTCCACCCACCAGTGTGTGCTCCTGCGACACGTCTGCATCACGTAGGATGGTGGGGGTAGAATTGGAGCCTAAGATGGCAATTCTGTGCACATTTCCATGAGAGTAAGCACCATGCCTGGCATCAGATGGTGGGCCTAGCCCTGAGCTTACTGAGGAAGGAGAGGCAGGAGAAGACTGTAATTCTGGAGGCAGAGAGCCTTCCAAAATACATCTACTTCTCCTTCCCTCTGGCACACACATCTCAGGTTAAGGTGAACATAGCAAGATGGAGACCTACAAAACCCCCTGGAGCTGTTCTTGGTAACTCCAAAGCAAAAATGCATAGGACAGAGTTGTAAGTTTCAAAGGATATGCAGAGAGCATTTCCCTCGCTACAGCATGTTTATATATGTGGGATTGGACATCAGGTTTCCAGATCAAGGCAGGCTTGATCCTTTTTCAAAACTTCAACCAACGGAGTTGGTCCTACATTGAATAGGTTCTGCCATAAATAGGAGATGACTGATAGACACGACAGTCACCAATGTTAACATCACTGCAATCCCCAACGTTACACTTTAATGCATGGTTTTTATTGCTTCCACAATATTTGAATGACACTTATTCCCTGAGTCATCAGAGAGAGAGAGAGAGAGAGAGAGAGAGAGAGAGAGAGAGAGAGAGAATCAACAAGTTCGTTTATAATTAGTGACATAATTAATGTCAATGCTGCCTCTCTTGGGCAGCAGTAATTTTGCTTCATTGCTCCATAGTTTTCATTGCTTTCCTATTCCTGTTCCTCTGCTTTAAAGAAAACTATGATCATGAAACAGAACGAAAGCTGAAGAACAAAGCAACAACCAGTTTTAAAGAAGCTTCATGCTCTTTTATTATCTTCTTGTGGTTACTACCAAGAGAATGTAACATCAATCTAGCTGAATGCAAAGTACTATAGAACAGGCATTCCCAACCTGTGGTATGCGTACCCCTAGGGGTATGCAGACCACAGGCCAAGGGTACGCAAGACGCTGTCCTTTATCAGCTGCTGCGATCAGCAGCTGATAAGGGACAGCTGCTAAAGGAGATTTTTCCGGGTTACGGTGTGGGCGGGTGCCTGCCCGCACCACAACCTGGAAAAATGTCCCTGAGATGTTCCCCGGTAGCTCCTCCTATCTGTTCTTCTGGGCGCCACCATCTTGGATCATCTCACAAGATTTTAAGATGGTGGTGCCCAGAAGAACAGGTAGGAGGAGCTACTGGGGAACATCTCAGGGACATTTTTCTCCTCCTGCTCACGCCGCAACCTGGAAGAAATGGGTATGTGGGGGTATGCAGGGGTTCGTGAGGGGTACACAGGTCAGCTGGAGGCCCAGGTAGGGGTTACGTGGGCCTCCGAAGATTGGAAATCCCTGCTGTAGAACCAACCAGTGTGGATCCAAAAATAAACATTATATACAGGACAAAAGGAGGAGGAGTAACACTAATGCCACAGGGAGTGGGGCAGCAGGCAGAAAGGACTGGCTCAACTGAACCATTCATGCACATGGAAAGGCCAGGGCCAGCTCCAGGATTTCAGGGGCTTCAAACATAGCACCCTCAGTGGGCTTCTTAACTTGGAAGATGTGGTGCATGTAAATGGAGAATTCTCTCACATTGCCTCTTGGCATCACATTCTTGGTGCTCCAGGCAAAGTAAGAATGGTGATAAGTAGACCCTTTGTCTATCTTGTGGTCCGACTCCTAAGAAAGGCCCAACTTCACCAATTGCCACTTATGGAATCATCCTTGGGAAGATCAGGCAAAATAGCCCAGGGAAAGATGGATAGGAGAGTCAGGTGGACCTAGAAAAGGAAGGCTGAAAGAGGCTGTTGTTCAGGCAAAGAAAGGCTGTTGACAAAGGAAGGCTGTTCAGACAAAGAAAGAGAAGAGGAGATTGACGGAGAAAGAAGAAAACTGAGAATAGAGAAAGAGAAAAAGTGCTTATAACCGGGGGTGGCAGAGGTGAGGAGGGCTGGTGTGCATGTATAGGTGCATGTACAGGCTTCTAGTGTAATTATATTTTCCTCAATCAAGCCTTTGAATGTAAAGACATTCCTTTTTTCCTCTAAGAACTTGTTGTGATTAAATAGGCCTAGTGACTAAAATATTTGAAGAACCGAGATGAGAATAGCAGGGTATATTTAAGGTTCGATATTAGTTTACTTTGACAACTGCGTCAGGGAAGGTTGCATAACACTGGCCCACACGAGGCCTAATTCAGGGCCATGTTTTTATCAGTGCCCCTCACTTCTACGAATGTTCTAAAAAGTATTCGCAAGCTACAAAAAATGCCTGCTGCAAATCTATCAAATATGCCTTGTTAAAATTCAGTTTGGTGTAATTTATCCATTTGCAGTAACTGTCTGAAGAGATGCAAAGAACAAATGACATGCTTGAAAAACTAATTTTAAGAGGAAAGCCCTTGAACTAGAAAACTCCTTGTTTCACCTTTTGGTTTTAAGCTACAAACACTACCTGTGTCGAGAGCCTGTCTAGTTTTTCTGCTCCATAAGGTTTTACAATAATGTAATATATCTAGTATCAGGTTTGTCATTGTGTTAGCAAAAGTGCCTGAAGGAACATTCCTGTGGAGAGCTATGTACAAAATGACAAACATATTTAGCAGACAATGGATTATGGTGGAGGGTAGTTAAGAATATTGAAAGGTCTGTTGTTTTCCTTTCCAGCTAGGAGCAGGAAACCTACAGTTCAGATTTGAAAACTTTTTTAAAAAATCAGTGAAGGGCTGTAGAACCTTGTACATAGCTCTCCACAGGAGTGTAACTTTGCACTGGTGTAACAGCAGATGCACCGGTGTAAGTGCACTTACACCAGTGCATCTACTGTTACACAGGATTGCTCTGTTGGAGTTACAAGCTTTTTGGGTCCTGAGTTTGGGCCAGTTAATGCATTCAACACAGTGAAGTTGTAAAATGTTTCCTGGATTGTACCATTTCAGGCAGCAGGTGGAAAGTGCCATCTTTCAAATACTTTTTAGTTACCCACTTATGCTAGTGAAATAGAATGGAAGGTCTTTAACCTCATAAATCCCTTCTTCCTAGTGTCATTTCATAGAAAAGAATTCTCTTCTTAAGGGAAATTCCTTAAGGGAAATTCCATTGCACGTTTTCAAATTACAGTACTAGAATCTTATAGAATATGTTGGCCACAAGTGCAGAAGAGGAGGAAAGCTCTTCCTCACAGCCAATGAGTTACACCCTGAGGCAGCTTTCTGTGTATTCTTTTGCAAATAAAGCACAGTCATTGATTGTTTCCAGGGCACTATAACACTTGACTAATAAATGCAGCACTATAAAAGTATCATTTCATTTAAATTAATTGATATGACAAATGAGGACAGAATCCCTATAAACCAAGGCAATGGAAGGTAGGAAGCTGGGCACTGGTTATATACTAATTAAACTGAGCACCCGCTATAAAAGATGAGACAATTGATATTTGGAAAAGTACCCATAACCTCATTCATGAAATTATGGTCCTGAGATTAAACAGAGACTTGCTGGCAATGAAGCTGATCACAAAGTGGAGCTTGATTTAAGGAGGTTGCTTGGCAACTGAAAATGAAAACTGCTTCTGTGTTGTGGTCCTGTGGACAACTTGGAAAATAAATTTACTTTCCAGTCAGTGGATACATAGTAGTGTTTCTTTGTTATGTGATGGGTAAGCAGCTGCAGCATCTTTGTCTTGCTGAGATCTGGAAGCATCACTCCCTGTGTAGCATGGAGGAGGGACATTTGCAGAGAACCTTACAGCTGGTTGATATGGCTGCAGGAATGCTGGAGTATGCTCAGATTATAAGGTGCAAGGCTGGCTGGCCCATTTTATGAGCTTTACTGAGCTGAGTCACCTCAGACAGTTAATTGGGGGGGGCACCTCCTTGCCACTTTTCTTGCTCCTGCTCCTCCTTGGAAGAAGATGACAGAATGGAAGAGGAAGTGTAGAGGATCACTCTTCCGCTTCCTCCACACTTCCTCTTTCACTCCATTTCCCCTCTTTCTTTATGAGGAAGAGGAGCAACGGAGACAGGTGTTGGTGCACTGCTGGGTAAGGAGGACAGCACTTGGTGTGCTGCCTCAGGTGCCAGAATGTCTTGGGCTGGCCCTGATGGGTGCCATCAGTTGCGGACAAGCCTCGAAGTCACTATTTCAAGGAACTACACAAAGTGAAACATTACCATTATAAGATTTACAGCCCAATCCTATCCATTACCCCCTCCCCACGCACCAGAGCAGCGGTGCAAAAATGGTGACCACTGCATCTTATGGTGGGGGTGGGAGGCTTCAGCAGGGAAAGGGAATGTTCAATTCCCTTATCCCCCCATAAGCTTCCCGAACAGCTATGGGTTTCCTCAGACCTGCGTTAGCAATTATGCTAGCGCAAGTCTGAGGAGAGAAAGGGAACGGGGAGACTGCTGCCAGAGGGTATAGGATCTGGCACGTGCCTTCCACGACAGATCCACCCCGTTCTGCAGCCTCCCTGCCCCGTTACACCCCTCCCCACCCTTTCCCCTGCCCCTACTCTGGACTCACCAGCTCTGGGTGGCATAGCTCCGTTTGCTGGCACTGATCGGAAGGCTCTGGCCTTCCCACTGGCACTTCCTGAAGGTGCATTGTCGCAATGTGCTTTACAGCACGTTTGCGACCATGCACGCGGGCGTAGCACACACTCCACCTGCATAAGGTAACCATAGGATTGGGTTATTTGCCTAGGATGTCAAAGACTGGAGCTGTCTTACACTTCCAAGGAATTCAGTGGTCTCAAAGAATGTTCTGAAGACATATACACCTTTCCCTCTGGAGACATACCTAATCTGTTCCTAAAAATAGCCCTTATCGTGAAAATCTGGATGAGTACAATTATTACATTAATTTCAATGGGAAAAATTCTAACTCATTCTAAAGCCATTCCAAGTTCACCGCAAAATCACCCTAAATTCCTAATACCATAAGGAAAAAGTTGTGTGGCATGATAAAATAGAATAAATAACATTTAATAACGTTATACAACATCAGTAAAGTGTTAAAGTCAACGGTGAAAACGTTTCAGAAGTTCTAGCATCACATATGAGGTTTAGCGCATCAAGCTTTAGTTGCAAACTATGAGCAACTCTCCTATATTTCACCTGTTTTTCCACTTTTCCCGTGATTGTTTTCATGTTCTTCTGTTCTTTAGGACCCATATTCACAGTAATTTGTAGAAACATAGCACAAATACAGATACACTCTAAAAGTGAGCATGTAATGCATGTGTCTTGAAAGCATGGGGATGCGCTACCCATCAGGCAGTGCATCTCACATGGAGTGCCCCTCTCCCCCAGCCATGCTCAGTCCATGGGTCCTCAAAAGCGCTTCCCCTAAAGCCTGAAGGAGCACACCCAAAAAAGGGGACCCATCTGGACCTCTGTTGTACCAGTGGGGAGAAATCCAAAATTCGATCCAACCTCCTGGCACATAAGGCAAATCCGTCCGCTTCTCAGTCTCCAGAGCTCAAAGCGGAGTGGAGGTATACCAGTTAAATCTGTATAGTGAGAGTACTTAAAAAGAGGGTAGAGGGAAGAGTGTAATGTGAATCCAGGCCCTGTAAAATTGTCTGGATGGTATGCCATCTGGGAATTACACAGATGCTGTTCTGAGCTCTCTGGAGGAAGAGCAGACCATGGGCATAATAAATGCATAAGCATGCATTTCTAGAAAGGTTTGTCCTTTTTTAAAAAGAAAATAACCACTGCCAGATTCTGCTGCAGTGAGGCATTCATTGTCTGTTTTGCTAGGGTATCTTTATTTCTCCCTTTTCCTTATCTGATGTAAAAAGACCTGAGCAGAGCAGAGCTATAGATCTGGACTCAGTGATTTGCTATCATCCCATTACTGTGCCCCCTTCATGGATCATTGCCTTGTCGTGGCGAAGGGGCTTGCGTAACTCAATGAAGCCATGAGCTATGCCGTGCAGGGATACCCAAGACAGACAGGTCGTAGCAGAGAGTTCTGACTAAAAGTGATCCACTGGAGAAGGAAATGGCAACCCACTCCAGTAACCTTGCCAAGAAAATCCCATGAACAGTTCCAAAAGGCTACAAGATATGACGCTGGAAGATGAGCCCCTCAGGTCGGAAGGTGTCCAATATGCTACTGAGGAAGAGCGGAGGACTATTCCAAGTAGACCCAGAAAGAGTGAAGCGGCTGGGCCAAAGCCAATAGGACGTCCAGCTGTGGATGTGTCTGAGGTTGAAAGGAAAATCCAATGCTGCAAGGAGCAATACTGCTTAGGAACATGGAATGTGAGGTCTATGAATCAAGGCAAGCTGGATGTGGTCAAAATGAGATGATAAGATTGAACATTGACATCTTGGGAATCAGCGAACTAAAATGGACGGGCATGGGCGAATTTAAGTCAGGTGACCATCATATCTACTACTCTGGGCATGAATCCCTTAGAAGAAATGGAGTAGCCCTCATAGTCAACAAAAGAGTGGAAAAGGCAGTACTGGGGTGCAACCTCAAAAACGACAGAATGATTTCAGTTCGAATCCAAGGCAAACCATTCAACATTACAGTAATCCAAGTGTATGCCCCAACCACTGATGCCAAAGAAGATGAAGTTGACCGGTTCTATGAAGACCTACAACACCTTCTAGAACTAGCACCCAAAAAAGATGTCCTTTACATCATAGGAGACTGGAATGCTAAAGTAGGAAATCAAGAAATAAACGGAACAACAGGCAAGTTTGGCCTTGGAGCGCAAAATGAAGCAGGGCAAAGGCTAACGGAGTTCTGTCAAGAGAACACGCTGGTCATAGCAAACACTCTTTTCCAACAACACAAGAGGCGACTCTACACATGGACATCACCAGATGGTCAATACCGAAACCAGATAGATTATGTGCTTTGCAGCCAAAGATGGAGAAGCTCTATACAATCAGTAAAAACAAGACCTGGAGCTGACTGTGGCTCAGATCATGAGCTTCTTATTGCAAAATTCAGGCTTAAATTGAAGAATGTAGGGAACACCACTAGACCAGTCAGATATGACCTAAACCATATTCCTTATGAGTATACAGTGGAGGTGAAGAATAGGTTTAGGGCACTAGACCTGGTAGACAGAGTGCCTGAAGAACTATGGACGGAAGTTCGTAACATTGTACAGGAGGCAGCAACTAAAACCATCCCAAAGAAAAAGAAATGCAAGAAAGCAAAGTGGCTGTCAGATGAGGCTTTACAAATAGCTGTGGAAAGAAGGAATGCGAAAAGCAAAGGTGAAAGGGAAAGATATAAACAACTGAATGCAGATTTCCAGAGAATAGCAAGGAGAGATAAGAAGGCCTTCTTAAATGAACAACGCAAGGAAATCGAGGAAAACAACAGAATGGGGAGGACTAGAGATCTCTTCAAGAAAATTGGAGATATCAAGGGAACATTTTGTGCAAAGATGGGCATGATAAAGGATAAAAAAGGCAGAGACCTGACAGAAGCAGAAGAGATTAAGAAGAGATGGCAAGAATACACAGAAGAACTATACAAGAAAGAGCTTAATGTTCCTGATGACCACGCTGGTGTGGTCACTGACCCAGAGCCAGACATCCTAGAGAGCGAAGTCAAGTGGGCCTTAGATAGCATTACTAACAACAAAGCTAGCGGAGATGATAATATCCCAGCTGAGCTACTTAAAATCCTAAATGATGATGCTGTGAAAGTGCTGCACTCAATATGCCAACAAATTTGGAAAACTCAGCAGTGGCCAAAGGATTGGAAAAGGTCAGTTTACGTTCCAATTCCAAAGAAGGGCAGTGCCAAAGAGTGTTCAAACTATCGCACAATTGCACTCATTTCACATGCTAGCAAGGTTATGCTCAAAATTCTACAAGCTAGGCTTCAGCAGTACGTGGACCGAGAACTACCGGATGTACAAGCTGGGTTTCGAAGAGGCAGAGGAACTAGAGATCAAATTGCCAACATGCGCTGGATCATGGAGAAAGCACGAGAGTTCCAAAAAAACACCTACTTCTGCTTCATTGACTACGCAAAAGCCTTTGATTGTGTGGATCACAACAAGCTGTGGCAAGTTCTTAAAGAGATGGGGATACCAGACCACCTTACCTGTCTCCTGAGAAACCTGTATGCGGGTCAAGAAGCAACAGTTCGAACCGGCCATGGAACAACTGATTGGTTCAAAATTGGGAAGGGAGTACGGCAAGGCTGTATATTGTCACCCTGCCTATTTAACTTATATGCAGAGTACATTATGAGAAATGCAGGGCTGAATGAATCGCAAGCCGGAATCAAGATTGCCGGGAGAAACATCAACAACCTCAGATATGCAGACGATACCACTCTAATGGCAGAAAGTGAAGAAGAACTAAAGAGCCTCTTGATGAGAGTGAAAGAGGAGAGTGCAAAAGTTGGCTTGAAACTCAACATTAATAAAACTAAGATCATGGCATCTGGTCCCATCAATTCCT
The DNA here is from genome assembly GCA_026170595.1 of Plestiodon gilberti rubricaudatus. Classification (NCBI taxonomy): domain Eukaryota; kingdom Metazoa; phylum Chordata; class Lepidosauria; order Squamata; family Scincidae; genus Plestiodon; species Plestiodon gilberti. The sequence continues at coordinate 119,141,282 of JANXHW010000005.1, forward strand.
GGCAAATAGAAGGGGCAGAAATGGAAGCAGTAACAGATTTTACTTTTTTGGGTTCCAAGATCACTGCAGACGGAGACAGCAGCCATGAAATTAAAAGACGCTTACTCCTTGGAAGGAAAGCTATGGCAAATTTAGATAGCATAATAAAAAGCAGAGATATCACCATACCAACAAAAGTTCGTATAGTCAGGGCGATGGTGTTCCCAGTAGCAATGTATGGTTGCGAGAGCTGGACCATAAGGAAGGCTGAGCGCCGAAGAATAGATGCTTTTGAACTGTGGTGCTGGAGAAGACTCCTGAGAGTCCCTTGGACTGCTAGGAGATCAAATCAGTCAATCCTAAATGAAATCAACCCTGACTGTTCCCTGGAAGGACAGGTACTAAGGCTGAAACTCAAATATTTTGGCCACCTAATGCGAAGAGAGGACTCTCTGGAGAAGACTCTGATGCTGGGAAAGACTGAAGGCAAAAGGAGAAGGGGAAGGCCAAGGATGAGATGGTTAGACAGCATCACCGATGCAACGAACATGAAAATGAGCGAACTCAGGAAGATAGTGGAGGATAGGAAGGCCTGGCGGGATATGGTTCATGGGATCACGAAGGGTCGGACACGACTTAACGACTGAACAACAACAACATTACTGTGCATAGACCTTTAAGACAGGATGTGAAGAGCCTTGTATGTAATGAAAATTTGCTTTCAGAATGTTAGGAGACAGAATGTGCACCTCAAGGCTGCCATTTGGGCAGAAGGTTTAACCAATGTTGTGGAATACAGTATTTTTAATGTCTAACTGGTATGTCATCTGGAAGACAGCAGCACACCAATGTATAAGAGTGAAACTCTCCCATTTGCTTTTAAAAGGAATGTCATCCATTTGCAAACCGGTTTTTGCATCTGACATAGGATTAAATGTTGGACAATGGCAGCATGCTGCCTGCTTAAGTGCTTTCTCAGGCACCTGGGTTTCAGTCTAGACTCTAGGGCAGTGTTTCCCAAACTTTTTCGACCTGCGCCTCCCTTGACCATTGGTGACCATTGGCCACGGCTCTCCATTACATTATGTTGATGCCTGCCAATTGGCATTGCACTGTTTACCGAGAGGATTCTGTGGCACTCTGTGGCCCCCCTGATTGTTTTCCATCAGCTCCCCTGATGCCTCCCAGTTTGGGAACCACTGCTCTAGGGGTTTCCCTACCTATTAGGCTGGTCACCATTTCTGAGACCTGACAAGACCCCTACTATTGACTGGTGTGACCACACAGTACATATGCTGACAAGGAAAGAGATGTTCCAACTCCTAAATACCACTGTAAAAAGCCAAGCACAACAGGAAATGAAGTACATTTGCAGAAAAGCAACAATGTTTTAGCACTGCTGTGAATTGAAATGTTGTGTCTGAGGAAGAAAATAATGCCAGGTTTGCTCTCTTCTCCTCCTGAACATAATGGACCACTATGGACTTTCCCTTGCTCTTTGTGAACAGAAAGAGTCTGCTTCAGAATGTCAAAGTTGCCTACTGTTCATTTCACTTCCTGGGTTCCATTCTGCTCTACATGGGGTTCAGCAAATGTCATGTGCAGCCATATTTGTGCTGCTTGCCATGCTTGTGATCTCACAACTCAAAACTCCTGGCAAATGTTTGCTGGAAGTCATATAGTGATAGTTAGGACTGATGTTCAATTTTTTTATTTTTTATTTGTAAGAGATGCAGTTGTCAGGGGTAGCTTCACAGATGGGACCAGGTGGGGCCGGGGCCCATGCCACACCCACACTCATGTCTGGCCAACTCCTGAGACCGCAAGATTCCACTGCTGCCATTGCTTTTCATTTCAAAGCAGGGTCCATGGGGATGCTTACCATTTACAAATGTAAATGCTTCCCACCATTGCCCGATAAGTCAGTTGGGGCACAGTGGGAGGCTTATGAGGGGGCACTGGGAAACAGGCAGCGGAAGCAGACAAAGGTTCTCCTTCACACAGCAGCAATGATGGAGAACTGTCACCCTTCCCCTGCCCTGAAGGTCTTGTGTCTGTCTGCTGCCCAGTTCCTGGGCAACTTATGGGTGTTTGGCCTCTTTACACAGTGGAGCATGCCCTTAAAGGTAGACTTACCAGATCTCCAACCGGGACAGAGTGCTAGACCTTTAGGAGAAGGAATGTAGGCAGGTGTAGCTTGTTAAGTCCTAGAGCACAATCCTAGGCATGTCTACATTGTGTTCAGTGGGGCTTGCTTCTGAGTAGACATGCCTAGGATTGTGCTCTAGGACTTAACAAGCTACACCTGCCCACATTCCTTCTCCTAAAGGTCTAGCTGCACTCTGTCCCGGTTGGAGATCTGGTAAGCCTACTTAAAGGGCTCTCACAGGGCTTTTGACTCAGGGTACCCCAAAAGCTGGAGCTGCCACTGAAGGTTAGCCAAGGTGTTTGGAGGCGCTCTTATTTTTATTGTATTTTTTATTTTCTGGGAAAGAAATGGCTGGTAATAGCTTGACTCTGATAGATTTTTCAAAGATAATAAGAATTAATAATAATGACTTATCTGATGAAGCATGGCTACCAGCACATGTTTGTTTATTTATAAATTCTTATCCTACTTTCTTAAAAATGCTTGGCTCTTCTCTCAGTATACTGTAAATACACAAAATATCAAAAGAGAACCCTTCCACATTTAAAAACAAACAATGAAAGCTGGGAACTGTGCAACAGCAAAAATAACTATATATGTGATTTTACTCCTAAATAATATTATCACGTGTCTTTTCCCACTTTGGTGTACTTCTCCCAGCTGTCCCCATGAGAACAAAATAATGTTATCCTTTAAGTAGAGGGAACATATGGAGGAAGGCACCACTACAACCAGCCAACTACGCCATATGTTATCCTGAGACAAACTATTCTGTAATATTTATTTTATTTAGTACATTAATATCCCAGCTTCATCACACAGAACACATTGATGAAGCTGTGTAGCTTCAGCAGGGCTCTTCTTATGTTCTTATGTTCTTATCACAGAACTCAGTGTAGATAGGCTCCCCGGACAAGTTTCCCATCCAGATATTGACCAGACTCAGACCTGCTTAGTGCATCTTGGCAGCCCAATATGCATTTAGAGCACACACTGGGCATATATAACTAACTCTCTCTATATTACAGATTTGAATTGGTTTAGCTGTAGCTCTATGGAGAGAGCTATGGAATTCTAGGAAACATTTCTTGGCACACTCATCACACTCCAAGGTGCAGATACCATGTGGGGAGTCATGGCAGTTAAACTGATATAAAAACTAAAATATGTTTATTGTGTAAAGATATGGCCTGTTTTGGGTAACACACATGTTCGATGTTAGAATTAGGGATACTTTCTAATGAAGAAAGTGCAAGCACAGGGATTGATTCCCTTGACTTCAGCTCAACAGCTTGATGATATATTCGGAATATTCTGGCTGGACTGGACCGCAGAACGTTGAAGGAGACATTGTCTGATAGCTGCCACCACCCCGTTGTAATGTTTCATTCTTCCATATGCCTTCCTTTTCATTTTGCATTCTTAATAATTGCCCCTGGTGATAGAGAGGAGGTAACTGACCTACATGTAAGCTGAGTCCCTTGTTTCTTTTTCTTTTGACTGTCCCTGGCTGCATGTTCTCTGTTGATGTCTTGTTCCTGGTACTTGACCATCTTGTGTGTGAAAGAAAACGCTCCAGCTGGTTTGCCTGATAAGAAGAAAGGAAAGTTTACTTGGTTTAATCACTCCACAGAAACTCATGGTAATGTTCCAATGTACTCTGTCCATCCTTATGTGTATGTGTATGTTTCTGTGTAGTAATTGTGTAGTACATTGGCGCATGTATATGTTTCTTTCACTTGCTTGCAGCATTGTGTATTTGTGTTTGAGGTGCCAGCTCCTATTTAAGATCAGCATCTTCTTGTTGATCTTCAGAATTGTCTTCAGAGTTGCATCCCATGCAGCAAGGTCAATTGTGTCTCCAGGATGCTTCATCCAAAATCTGAGGATTATTTCCCTTAATAATTCTGTTTATGTTCCTTGAGCAGCCCTGTGCTAAAGTGCTAACACTATGATTATTTTTTTGTCTGTTTCTTCTACATCAAGATGGTAACTCATTATGCCTTAGGTGCCTTCTATTAGCAGATATGTAATAAAAAACATTTGGAGATGTTGGGAAAAAGTATAGCAGCGAGATATAGTACTGTATTCTAGATGTTGAGTTATTCTAAAAATGAGACAGTATACTGTATAGCAGTAAATGTGAAAAGAAAGGAGATTCAGAATCATTTTACCATGTTTAGTTTTAAAGAGATAATGCAAGATCAAGCATTGCCACTATGCAGACTGCATTCAGTTTGATAGAGTTTACATATAACGCACATGCACACACACACACACACACACACACACACACACACACACACACACACACACACACATGCACACACGTGCATACCCCTGAACAGCTCCCAGTGAAATCACACTGGTTTCACAACAGCAGCACTTGATTGGCTGCACCCCATGTTTGTATAATATGCATCTATCCATACACATGTACCCACGTTGTCAAAAAGATTTGGTTAGCCCAGTCCTATCATCTGCTTCAGTGTCAGTTAATTCCACATTCGCTAAGAAGATGATTTTTGGGTTCTCTAATCAAGGTAATCAAGTCTTTCCACAATCAATTTTCTGACTACCATTAAATGAAAACAATGGTGCCTAATAATCAAAATGAACCAAAAACCTTCCCCTTCCATTTTGTTTTAATGGAAAATGATAGCTAAATATTTTCAATGTGGTGGCTTTAGAAAAAAGAAATAAAATTTAAATTGAAAATATGAATTAGACTTTCCCGAACTTAGATTTTAAAAAAGATAACTCTACTTTTCCTCCTGGTGTACAGGAAGGTGTTTTGTGTGAATCCATCCATAATGGATGGATTCTTATTAAAATAAACCATGTTTGGTGGCATGTCAGATACATTTTCAGCCTAATACAAGGGCATGCTTTGAAGTCTCATAAAGGTCTGTTAAGTTTTGTGGCCTGAGAGTCTGCCAAATCATCGGTCCAACCTTGTTGTGTCACCCCTGGATGGTCATTTAATTGTATTTAATTTATGTTGGGTACTGTAGTCAGAGAGCAGGAAAGTGGATAGCATTAGATGAGTTTAAAATTGCAGCAATATGAATTTAGACTGACTGTAGTTTATTGGAGAACATCAAATTCTGCAATCAGTGCTGTGCAAAGCAATGATGTAACCATGTCCAGCCACTCTTGGTGTCCTCAACCCAGTTTGCTGAGAGCTGTTTACTCCGACCTGAATGGATTGATGATGACTATCCATCAGTGGCGGGGCTCTAAGTTCTGTCCCGCTCTGAACCCTTCCTTACTCCCCGGCACGAGGCGGCCCCGCCCCCTCGACGTCGGAGCCATTCAGGCCGACGAAGGCAATGCGCAGGGAGTAAGCTCTATTGAGTACAACAATGAGACTTACTTCTGAATAAACATGCATAGGATTCTGCTCTTATTGTAGGAAGGTAGCACTAAGGGGCTTCAAGACTCAAATGATCTGCTAGATCTAAGGGTGTCAAGGCTATTATAAGCTCAGAGACGTCACAAGGGTTTGTGATACCCGGTGTGAGAGCTCATTGTGTCATCCCAGTGGTGCTGCCAGGGTTGGTGTCACCCAGTGCGGTAACTCATGGTGTCACTCCCATTAACGTTATTTATTTTAATATATAACAGTTCAGTTCACCCAACAAATCAGTAGCCAACAAAAAAACAGTGGCCAACTTGATGACACTCACACAACTGAGTAAGAGTCCTAGTATTAGCTCTGATACATAGAAATGAGAGCTGACTCATACTAACACCTTATTGGCTCTCGGAACAATCAGTCCCATTGGTCAGTTTTGAGTTCAGGAAATCCACTTTTTGTTACATAAGGCAGTTGTGTTTTCATTTTCTGGTTATTTGGCCATAACTTTTGATAGAATACAGATAATCCAACATGGTTTGTTTCATTACATTCTGCATTAAATTACCTTTCCAGGATATATAACCTTATGGGTGCAATCCAAACCTACTTAGGCCGCCGTTGTAACCAGCAGCCCAGTGAAAACGGGAGGACCCAGAACGGAAAGGGGATTAAAATCCCCTTTGAATTCTCCTTTTGGAGGGGATTTGAATCCCCTTTCCATTCTGGGGCCTCCTGTTTTCGCTGGGCCGCTGGTTACAACGGCGGCCTAAGTAGGTTTGGATTGCGCCCTATGGTATTATTCATAAATACAAGTTTTCCAAACGGTTTTGACAATCTTGGCCACTAGTGTTGTCACTCCCCCCCCAAGTGTGTCACCCGGTGTGGTCCGCACCCCCTACACCCTTCTAGTGACACCACTGGATAAACTCATGTTTCTGGAAGAGAGGTTAAATTTAATGGGGAGAAGTGGTTCCCTGGTATTCAAACATACAGTATAAGTTCCTGACCTAGCATTATCTCTTACCCTCATAATCTTTAACATCTATTGTTTTATGTTTCAAAACATATTCCAAGTGTCCTACAGCAGTTTGGTTGGCTGTAGGTGCTGTGAAGTTTCTGTAGGTAAGTAATTGAACTATGTGTTCTCCAGTTCTTCATTAGGTTATTGGCTTTGGTATATGTATGCAACTAATACAGGACGTAATGATATTGTATTCTATATAACATATTGTGGATAGAGTTGCATTCTAGAAAAATCCATGTGGGTCATACTTACTTTTTTTCATGTTACTAATTCTGTGAATTCCTCAGGGTGTCAAAGATGTTTGAAGTGCATTTCATTGGTTTGAAGTGTAGCAGAGTCTGACCATTATTTCTGCTTGGCCTCTTAACTGGCTAATTTGAGAATGTTACAGCGCAATCCGACTTAACTTTTGTGCCGGTGTAACCAGCGGCCCAGCGAGAACAGGAGGCCCCAGAACGGAAAAGGGATTCAAATCCCCTTTGAATTTCTCTTTTGGAGGGGATTTGAATCCCCTTTCCATTCTGGGGCCTCCTGTTCTCGCTGGGCCGCTGGTTACACCGGCACAAAAGTTAAGTCGGATTGCGCTGTTAGAAACATAACCCTAAAATGGGTTGCATAATTTTAAGTGTTTTAAAAGAGAGTGAGAAGCAGCCCATATGAAGTGGACCAATTCACACAATCCTTTCTGAAAGCCAGGGTATAGATTTACTCTGAACTGCATTAAAGTGGGTATATAGTGAATTGGTCAACTTGTGGTCCACCATGTGCGTAGAATACATGCACCTCATGATGAGCTCAACTAAAAAACCTATCTGGCTTATCACAGGTTGACTGATGGTTGCTTAGTTAATGAAATAGTAAAAAGATTGCTTCTTGTTGTGCCCATTATCTTGTATATCCACATCCTTGCTTCTCAAGAAGCTCCAAGGTTGTATGAATTTACCCTAAATCTTTTTTTCACACTTGTGCTCTGTCTCTTAATTTTGGATGATATTCTTGTGGACATCATCTCCTGTGTGCAAAACAACAAGTGTAGAACAGAAGCATGTGTCTTATCCCAGAGCAGTTTTGCAATCCAAAATGTGAGGACAGGGTTAAATTGCTGCTTCAATGCTGCAGTTCTTCACCATGACTTTAATCATTTTTTCAGGTTGAACTTCAACAATCCTCTTTTGCTCCTTGCACATTTTTTTGCTCACATATGCCTCTTCTTGTTCAGACCATGGCAAGTTGTTCTTTTTGAGTCAGAATATTTTCTGTTACATATGTGCAAAGGCAGCTACATATAAAAACATGCTAATATTTTGCTGGACCAAAAGAAAAGAGAGAACTTTAATCTCTGTGTGGTCTGGAAATAACTGAAGCTGTGCAAGGCCAGGAAAAACAAAAGGGGAGTTCCACAGACAGGGATGGGGAACTAAATCATTCAGGAAATATTGTTTGGGTCCACAGTGAATGGTACCCTACTGGCTCAATGTGCTGCACCTTCCTTCCAACAAGGGCAACAGCAATGCAGAAACCGCCCTCCAGGCAGCTGAAGGAGCCACAGCAGGGACCAATGTGTACTGTGCATTCTATGTCCTACTTACAAGGAATGATCCTGGCTTCCTTGTAGGAACAAGATTTCCTGTTCCCACAACTCCTCGATCATCGGGACAACTAGGAGACAGGAAGGAGAGTCATTAAGACATGAAGGGTGGGAAAACTGGGCACAGCTGGATGGTATAGCAGAGAAGTCATTAACATGCCAATGAGCATGTAGGACAGGCTAACTGAGAGCTCCATGGTGTACCTAAGAATGGAGGCTCTGTGGAACTGCCTTGCAGAGAGGAGGAAGAGAAAGGTGATTCAGCCCCTTCCCTCTTGGGAAATCTGAGGCACTAAGTAGGGAGGGAAGGAGAGCCTTCTTCAAGGGGTGCAAGAAGTCCCATATTTCAGCTTCTGGCTCTTTGGTTAATGGGACCTCCCCTTTTGCTGGGCAAGCCAAATAAGGGAACCAAGATGGGCAAGACAACACGCACACACGCACACACACACATGCCGTGCCACATAGATCTACTCGCAGTTTTAAACAGGTAAAAAGGTAGGGGCAAAGTAGAGGAATAGAAGGAATATAGAAATAGATTTCATTTTAATAGCACAGAAGCTTACAATATGAATCTCATTTTTTCACAACACTTTTGTAAAGTATTTATTTAAAATATTTATATCCTGCCTTTTAATAATCATTTACAAAGTAGCCTACAATATATAGTCAGTTTTCAGTATCTGCGGGGGTTAGGTTCCTGGAAACTCCCACAGGTAGCAAATTTGCACATAACGAACCATTGATCCTTTGGGATCAATGGGGTTAGATGCAGGGGGAAGGAGGGGTACCTTACCTGAAGCTTTCCGGCCTCCACACTGGGCTCCACGCTGGTCGCGGGCACCATTTTGATGGTCCCTGCTGCCTCCGGAAGCCAGCAGAGATTTTCCAGAGGCAGCAGGGATCGCGGAAAGTGAGACACACCTCACTAATGGCACGAGGTGATGTCAATCCTGCTGCTCACGAATAAGCGAATTTGCGAGTTGCAAATTCGCGGGTAGCAGGAAGACTGTATTTAAAAGCAATAAAATATAAGAGCAAGCCATCAATATTAAAATATAGCACATCAAAAGCCATCAGCAGATCACTGAGGCACCGCTACCCAAAAAATCCTGTCCCTGAAAGCCATCTGCCTCACCTCAAAAGGTGTGGGCACTCAGGCGTGAGCCGCTGACAAAGGTCTTAACCATTCAGGCAGGAAATCATTCAGATATCCCAGTCCCAGAATGTTTAGGGCTTCATAGGTCATTAGAAGTAGGTCATTATTATTTTCAGGTGGATCTGAAAGTGAAAGTAGAAACGAGCAGAAATGGCTCCTCTGAGTTTCTGTGCTTGTGAGCTGAGGTTTTTCAACCCAGATGGCACAGATCCTAGAGCTACTATCCATCCACTGAATCTCATGCCGTCCTCATGATTGGGCCATACCTGTTTGTGAAGCTAGTGCCTCCCCATCAGTAACTGCTGGCCTATTAAAGACGTATTTAAGACGTGTATTAAAGATGAATTACCAACCTCCTGCTCTTTTCTTCCCTCTGACTCCTGTAGTGAGCATGCCCACCAGTGAAACAGAATCTGTGAACACTGATAACGTGGCCGGAGGTGATATTGAAGGAGAAAACTGCGGAGCACGGCTGGCGTGAGTTCCACTATATTTATGCCTCTGCCCTGATTCCACTGTGAAGCCTCGCTGATATAAAGGGACAAGCCTTAAAGACTTGTTCCAGGGTTAGTCTTGCCATACTCCTTCCAAGGCAGAATGAGAGAGCATTTGGAATAAGATGTTCCTTCATTACACTATATCCAAGCTTCCCACAGAAAATGGTGGCTGTTCCTTGTGTCAAAAAGGTATGTTCTTTGTTTGCATAGAGCATACCTTTCAACTTCCATGGTCTCCCATTCTTTATTTTTTTAATCTGAATTACACCTTTTATAGGAGTGGACATTGAGAAGTGTGTTGTGAGACAACGGCTTCTCAGAGTTTCCTCAGGGATTTCCCACACAGCTTCCTCATCAGGACACTTTCAGAATCAAACAAGACGTGACCTGGAATGCATAACGTGCCCCTTAGGCATTTTTCTGTGGTTCAGTAGTGCACTGGGTGAGCCTGTACAGAGGGGGCGGGGAGCTTCAGGGCTTTGCTCCCACCATGGTTCCAATTCCAATCATGCCCTATCCCACTATTTTAATTGGGAGGAAACGTTTCGCATTTTTTCCAGTGAAAGGTTCCCCCCCCCAATTAAAATGGGTTACAGGGGCACTATCAGAATTGGAACTATGGTGTTTAGAAACAAAGTTCTAAGACCCTATGTGTGTGTTTTTTCCCCATGTGGCAGGAGAGGAGAGCAGGAGAGGGAAGTGTGGCAGTAGTATGCAGGTGCTAGGTAGTGGCAGTCGCAATTGTGGCTTGGCTACCAAGACCAGCCAGCCCACTGTTGTAGAATGCTGGTGGCAAAGTAGCTTTCTGAAGAAATTAAGTAAAGAACCCCATTTTCTTATGGGCAATGTGAAATTACCGCCTCTGCTTCTTGCTAACTATGAAATATAAGTAAGGGCTTATTAACAGCAGAAATGAAGAGATATCTCCGCTATAAATAAGCCTTTCCTTTCAATGTCGAAGTGCAATAGCAAAAAGCAATGACAGTAAGACCTACCACTCTACTGACGTGACCGGACCTCAAAAATATCTTGATTTTTGGATATTTTCTGAAACTCTTGACCACCTCTATGAAGATGTGTGTTTTATGAGTTCAGGACAGTGTTTTTTGAAATCGCAAGCAGCTTCATACTGGTAAATAAAAAGAATTGAATGTGTGCTGCTGCAGAATTTTAAACTTCAGGGGAAAAAAATGTTGCCCTGAAGGGTTGCTGGAATTAAGGCCATCCAAAAGGATTTTGGAAAATAAATTAAGCATGAGTCATTCTGATTTTCCTGTTATTCCTTTAATCCCATTTATCAAAAATAAGAACTTGATCCAGTTCTATCCTGGGTGTAAATTAGCTGAGAAAAATAGAGATGCATCATGAATGAAGTTGTCTCTGTACAACAAAAGTGATTTGTCAATTTTCAAAATGTTTCTGAATTTCAGTAATATTTTAACAAGAGTTCCATAGTAAAAACCTGGAGTCACTACAGATATCTGTGTGAAGAACAACAGTTTCTTGTAGCTGAGGAGGAAAGCAGCAAGCAAACTGCTGCAAAATACTGGGAAGAGATAAACGTTAATGCAAAAAATTTAAAGTTTAAAGCGGGACCTTAAAGCGGGACCAGAGTCAACCCTACATACAGCTGTTTAAAATAATACAGGAGCTGTTTTCAAGCCAGAGTTGGCAAGCTTCTTCTAATGAGAGAAATGATTCACGGTGAAATCCACGGTGTTGGAGTGAGCGCTTCAGCGCCGGAAGGCGTAACAAATGTACTGTAAGGCACATTTGCGCCTCCTCTGGAGTAAGGGAGGCCGGCGCAAGGCCGGCCTCCCTCCCTCTGTCTCTGGATCAAGGATGCAGGCAGTGGCGAAAGGTAAGTCTTCCGCTGCTGACCACATACGCAGTCCAGGCAGTGAGAGAGGGGGCCCATTGGGCGAGCTGGCCCAGGAGGGGGCAGGGATGGCGTCGGCCATATCCCTGTTCCCACCAGGCCGGCTCAGCCGTTACACGGCCTCCTCCAACTTCCACCAGCTATTTAGCTGGCGGAAATCCGAGGAGGCAGATAGGGCCGGCCCCGGTTTACACTCGGGGAAGGGGACGAACATCCCCTTCCCCAAATAGATCTCTAGCCTGCCGCATGGTGGTCCTGGTCCGGATGTCGAAATCCTGCATAAGGATCCACCGCCAGATCCTTACACAGGATTTGGCTGTCAATCGCTGGACTCCAAAATGGTTCATAAAAATACATTTTATTAAGCCAACTGTGTTGTGGGATAGGAAGATTCCTCACTGTATAGACATTCATAGTTCTTGACATTCATAGTTATGTCTTCAGAGGTCTTAGGATCAATTCACACATTCATTTTACATCACTTGATTTCCTTACATTACATTCCATTTCTTTTAGCTGGATGACAGGCAGCTTTGAAATGAGAGAGTATATTTTGGTGCTGTAGATTTCAAGACCTCCTGTTTATATCCATAGAGTAATTATTCCCAGATTGACAGCATGTTCCTGCGACATGCATCAGACCTGTGAAAGACTGGCAGTGGCTTATCAGTGGTTGTGGCTGCCATAACATGCAGGCACTCCCCAACTAATGTAAGAGTTCTGTTCTAGACATGCAATTTTGAGTTTTATGTAAGTCGGAACTGGGCTGTTCAAGAGGAGCCACCCACACTAGCCCGTAAGGCAGAAAATAGCATCCATATAGAACCTTGCTTGCTTTCTTGTTGAGAAGCTAGGGGTCTGTAGCATGTGATTAAGATACATTAAAATGAATTCTTTTCTCTTTCAGGCATCGGATCTCTAAATCTAAGTTTAGGTAAGTAACAGCTGCTTCCCCCTAAATTTTATCCTTTATGTAAGCACCAGCAGTGTTTCTTGCTGATCATCTGGTGAAGAAGATACGAATGCTGTTGAGAAGACCACCTTCCACATACGATTCACTATGCTATGACTATAAAAATCATGTAGAAGTGGGAAGAGGGTGATCATGAGAAGAGAATCATATTATATACAATAAGAGTGGATAGTAGATTTGCCATATGTTCCAAGTCTTCACTCATCAGGAATAGCATACGGTCGTGTTATGGTATCTTGTCAATATAAAACGTATAGTCTGATATCATTTTCTCTGATAAGATTTTTTTGTATAATTCAGAGTATTCATAGCATGTTATTTTATTGAGTGCTGATCTAGAACATAGTTTGTCACTGGACAGAGGTGTAGAGAGACAGGAATGGCCAAAGAGGAGCCACAACTCACTTTTCATGTGCATTATACAAAAGAACAAACCCACCCAAACCCATTGGCTTTATTATCCAGGAGCCAAGTGTTGCTTGGAAACTGGTTGCTAAGCAAGCTTAATTCTAAAGAGTAGGAGATGTATAATTAGCTTTAAATACTTTGTGTGGTTAGTAATTACTCTCAGAAATCATTGTGACACTCATGAGAGGCTGCATGCTCCGAGAAACTAAATCGTAATATGGCATTATGCTTGCGCCGTCTCTCAGCAAATAGGATCCATAGCTCTGAGTTCAAGGGAGAAATTGCTTGACTAAGCTAACATGGTTGCTGAAAAAATAATTTTGGAGAAAGGAGTTTCTTCTATTGTTGGAATCTAGGTAGGAGTTTATTTCCACCTTGAAATTCTGAATAGTTACAATTATATATCAGACGGACGAGACTAGGCCAACTTTCCCAAAGACTTCTGTGGGCAATAACAAAAGCTATAGTTATTCAGTAATTGAGAGATTACTGTTTTCATGTAAAAGAGAAAGGAGAAGGGGACATTTGTAGCTGCTGGTAGATGGGATGTAGTCCCCCAGCAATACCTCTGTCCTCCCACTTGAGCCTAAGAACCTATCCACACATACTGAACTCAGTTCTAAAACAGCAACACAGATGGAGATGATGGTGTTTGGATCATTGACCTTGAACTCCCTTGTCTTCTATATGAGGAGAAAGCAAAATGGGTAATGAGAAAGAGCTCCTTCTTCCCTTTCCCAGTTATGCCTTCCTTGCTGGAGTTATGTCCCAGCCCCAAGTTCTTGCTGGTTAAAGGGGCACATGTGCTTGCATGTAGGTGTATGTATACACATGTGATCGAAAATGTGCATACCTTTAAAAGTAAATATGCATGCTGTGTGGAACAGTATGCAAGTGTAGTTCTTGTAAACAAAGCATCTTGCTAATCAGAAATAGCAAAGTGAAAATGAAAGATTGCAAGGAAGGAAAAACCTGGAGAGAGAACACCTGGAGAGATAAAACCTTTTGGCAGAGATAACACCAGGATGCATTGTGACTAGCCATGAATCTGTGCACAATGCACTACGGCAGTGTTTCCCAAACGTTTTCAACCTGCGGCTCCCTTCACCATTGGCGACCATTGGCCGCGGCTCCCCATTACATCATGTTGATGCCTGCCAGTTGGCATTGCACTGTTTTCCGAGAGGATTCCGTGGCACTCCGTGGCTCCCCTGGCTGGTATCCGCGGCTCCCTTGAGAGCCGTTCCTCCCAGTTTGGGAACTACTGCACTACGGTGATGCTGTGTGTTATGCAACACAGGTAGGGTTATGTCCAAAAATACAGTCTACCTACCTTCAGCAGCCAGCCATATCCAAGAGAAGCCCTATGAACAAGGCAACAGTTGATGACATTTTCAGTCGCTTATTTAGTCATTCATTCTCCCTGATAGTCCAATCCCTGACCATAAGTCATGATACAGATCCTGACCATAAGTCCTGTAGGAACTTTGAGGTGGAAAAGTTCTCGCTCCAGATCCTGATAGGGCATACCTAAAGGAAGGGCAAAATCTTGGGTAGACATCTGGCAACCCAGGCACAGGTATTATAGGACGCTATTTAGTTTTTGTACTTGCAAAAGCTGTCATACAATATGATGCCGATGCCACAAAATCCTTGTTTTATGTACAGAAACAAAGATTTTGCGGCAGCATCATCGTCTTGTGTGACATCTTTTGCAAATACAAAAACTGCCATTCTATAAAACTTGTGCCCGGGTTGCCAGATGTCTACCTAAGATTTTACGCTTCCTTTAGGCATGCCTTAACAGGATCTGAACTCGTCCACCTCAAAATTCCTACAGGACTTATGGTCAGGTTCTATATCATGAAGGGCACCAAAGGCAGCACCCAAGGGCACCCAAGGCAGCTTAACAAAATTAAAATACAGTCATCACCTGCTCTTGGGTGTTGTAAGCGCCAGCTGACAGCTGACAGCTGACAGCTTTAAATCCAACCTGTGGCTGGATCAGGGGTGGTGGAGAGAAGCAAGAATGTACAGAGACAAGAACAGGATAGAGGAGGAATGGAGAAAAATGGAGAGACAGGGAAGCAAAGAGAAGCCAGAGGAAGGAAGAGGCAAAGTATATTGGAAGGCTGAGGAGATGAAGTGGGGGAACCAGCTGAATGAGACGAGTGGGAATTCGGAGCCAGGAGAGAAACGAGGAGGAGGTAGAGTGAAGAGGAGCTGCCAGGGCCTAGAAGAAGAGAAAAAGACTGAGGAGGACTCAGGGGAAAGGAGGAGATCCCGGGGGTTCCAACCTGACATACTGCCAGAGGGGTGGAGGCAGGCTGCAAGTGTAAGCCTAGCCCTCCTGAAGGGTGATCAAGGGATGGATCTGAAGAGATTTGCAGCCTACCCCAGCTCTGGACCTAGGTGATGTTATACGCCAACAGGTGGCATGGAGCCTCCTATACCTTCAGAGGCCTTACCTTGGGCTGTACTTTAGGAAGGGACTCTACTTTGTTGAATGAAAGACTCAAGTGCAATCAGACTCCTGAGTTCGACTGCTCATGCCATTCCAAAGCCCCCTGGAGATAGAGCTCCCCCCTTGGGAGGAGGAGACAAGGATGTCAGGTTTATATAGGGATATAACAGGTGTCAAAATGTTGCTGGACCTTTGGATAGTTATCCAATGGTTCAGCAACATTTTGACATCCTTAATATCCCTATATGAGCCTGTCATCCTTGTCTCCTCCTCCCAAGGGGGAAGCTCTATCTCCAGGGGGAGTTCTCTCTCGCATTAATTCCCACATCTGATATAAAATTATGTAGGGAAAAGGCTGTAGCTCCGGAGGAAGTACATGCTTTGTATGCAGAAGGTTCCAGTTTCAGTTTCTGAAATCACTAGGTATAGCTGTGAAAAATGCCTGTCTAAACCCCTGGAGAGCCACTGCCATTCTGTGTAGGCAGAGAATGCTGACATAGATGGGCCAATGGTCTGATTAAAACAAGGCAGCTTCATATATCAATGTGCAGATGTGCTACCTTCTTCTGCTTCATACAGAATTTGCCTTATAAATGTAGGCAAACATAATAACCATTCCACATAGGAAATGCAGCCTGTCTCCAGTCCGTTCAGCTTCATCCTTGGGGATTATAAGTCATATCACAGGAATTTGTAAGTATGGTAAGTTGTTGGGCCTAGATAGCAATCTTTGTTGCAGGTCACACAGAGGCCCATTTTTTATCCACTGTTTTTCTCTTTTCCTCTGCTTTCAAGCCGCTACTGGCGCAGGTGGAATCGCTTCTGCAGACGAAAATGTCGAGCAGCTGTCAAATCCAATGTGTTCTACTGGCTTGTAATCTTCCTTGTGTTTCTCAACACCCTCACTATTGCCTCTGAACATTACAATCAGCCAGACTGGCTCACTGAAGTCCAAGGTAAGTAGAGGTAGAAAGATCTTTTTATTTAACGTTTTAATTTTTTTAACTTTTATTCTTAAGAGTATACCTAATTTCATAATAAAACTAAAATTGCCAGTATGAGCATACATAGGCTGAACTGAATTGAGTGTACATAAAGAAAAATCATTTGATCAAATAGAGTTACTAGAAAGAATGAATTACAAAATGGACAGAACTATGGTATCTGTCTGCCCTCCACCTACTGTATCTTGTTACATCAATTTGTATATGTAATCTTCTAGTTTCAATCTTCCTTCATAATGATTAAAATGAAATACATACCCTCTCCAAGCAACTCAGTATCATCCTGCTTTTTTTGCCTTTGTGATTATTTAGTGTCCAGCTATGAGAAAAGGAAAAATATGAACAGACACTAAAGAGCCAAAATTTACAGTCCCGTTTTCTAAGTGCATACAATTATGTAAGCTTTTCTTGTATGTGTGCAGAGCATGTGTGCCAGGTCAACATTTTAAAAATAAGAAATCCATAGGAAGTTTCAAGATTTGCTATGGTGCTGTGATGTTCTAGAACAGGGATGGCCAACCTTGGTGAACCTGAGGAGCCAGGTTCTCCTCACTCATGACATTGTTGCCTCTTCTCTTATGAAGCTGCATTATACTGAACCAGACCATTTGTACATCTAGCTCTATTGTCTACATTGATTAGCAGTGTAGACCAGAGTTTCTGGCAAGGATGTCTCTAGCCTTGCGTGGAGATGCTGGGCATTGAACCTGAAATATTCTGCATGCAAAGAAACTGCTCTACCATTGAGCCTACAGCCTATCCCCTGCAACTTGGCTAGGGTTAGTCTTTTGTTGTTGTTGTTGCTGTTGCTGTTGTTGACATTCTTATAGTCCTTCTGTTGTGCTGGTCTTTCAGTGACACTATAATGATCATTATTTGTCTGGTTGTTTTTTTTTATGAGACACTGCCAATAAAGTACTGCTGGCTCTTTTTACGGCTGAAATGCTGTTGAAGATGTACAGCCTGGGTCTTCAGGCCTACTTTGTATCTCTCTTCAACCGCTTTGACTGTTTCATCGTCTGTGGCGGAATCCTGGAGACTATCTTGGTAGAAACCAAGATCATGTCACCACTGGGTATCTCAGTGCTGAGATGTGTCCGACTACTGAGAATATTTAAAATCACAAGGTACTTCTTTCCTTCTTTTGATGTACAATGGAATTCATAGGGAGGGTTGCCCATTTCTATGTGGAAAATATTGCATGCATCAATGTCCTAGGCAAATATAACCTTCTGATATCCGTTTGCACAAATTATGACTTCCATTAATTTCCTGCCTTCATTGCATACACAATTTATTTCATCAAAATGAAGAACAATTTACTGCCCAATAGCATGCCATAATGAATACCTGGGACAGCTCACCTGCTGCCTCAAAGGATTCAGAAAGGTGCATGAGCAAATCAGCCATATGCATGTGATTGTGTAGACGATATTATTTCAAATATTCATGTTCCACTTTTCAACAAAAAAATAAGTTCACAAAGTGGTTTACACAGCAAAAATAAATATACTAAATATAATTTATGGCGCAATCCTATGGTCTGGCTGGGCAGGCATAGAGGTCTCTACGCCGGCCCAGGGTGATGCAAACATGCTGTAAAGCACATTTGCTGCACCGTGAGAGTAGGGCCTGCCAGTGTGGTGACCTGCTCCGCAGCTCCAGTGCCCTGCGCAGAGGCCTACACCACCAGACAGGTAAGCGGCTCAGGGGGCTGAGCAGCACAGGGGGCAGAACGGGGCTGTGGGAGGGCAGAGAGAGGGAGCGGAGGGGCATTACAGGGCAGGGGTGGGCCCGCCATATCCTATTCTCCCTCCCAGGCCTGGAAACCCTACATGGGGCTTCTCGGGCCTGCACCAGCGATTTAGGTGGTGCAAATCTGAGTAGCCCCATTGAGCAGGCTGGGGCTTGACACAGGGTAAGAGAGACAAATGTCCTCTTACCCCAAGGAGACCTCCAACCTGCTCAGTTCCAATGCTGGATACAGTGTGGGCCATGCGGCCCCACTGCACCAGTGCTGGATATGATTGGGTTGTTAGGATATGTACTGTGCATTCTGTAGTAACTATCCTTTGTATTCATAAGGCTATCTACTAGATCTCCAGCCTTCTCAGTGATTCCCAGGAATCCCAAAAGGGTGGACTTGCCTACAGACCCTGTTTATGCTCTCATTTCAATGGGATCAGGAGAGGCTGATGCTGGGAAATATAGTAGCTGTCATTAGTAAATTGGGCATTGCTCCCTAGCCCTAAAGATGGTTGTATAATCTGTAATTGGGGTACTATGGACTGTGTTGGAGACCCCAAAGGGCCTGAAAAAGTCACCTGGGTCTGAAGGTGCAGAATCGTGCCTGCCCCTGCCATCCAATAATGTCCACACAAAGCAGAGTTTTAACAAATCTACCTTTGAGTCCAAATTGTTTTCCTATCTGTTCTTGTTTGTTCTTCCTGAGCCATGCTGTGGAGGGTGATATGCTTTGAACAGCTGGGGGTGTTGTAAGGATGTTGGCTAGAATATAACTCACTGAAGCAGCACCTGGTAATAGTTGCATGTTGATAAGAAGTGTCTTTTTGGCCTGTGTGTGTGTGGGGGAGGGGGGTAATCGTCCAGGCGTGTCAGGTGCAGGCATGAGGGAACGCTTGTGTGTTTTATGTGTGTGGCCATAAAAATACTCATTAACTGGTATAGGTGCCATTGTCATAGGAACGTATGTGGATGATGAATTTCTCCTCAGGTGCTTTCGAAAAGGAATGTTTATAGGCAGCAACAGCCTGTCTGAAGGCAATACCTAATGCAGCTGAAAAGCACCTGTAATGCCTGCTCTGTGACATTATGGAAGGCAGAGCAAGTGCAGACTGTTGAGGAAGAACAAGAGGAGGAAAAATTCAGTTGGTGACAGTTGGAGGGGGAAGAGGGAGAAACCTGAGGAAAAGAAAAAGGAAAGAAGGAAGCATATAGATCAGTTTTCAGAAAGAGAAGGACGAATGAAAACAGGCAATGCAGAACTAACAGCCCAATCCTATTGGCTGAAGCCACCAGCGGAACGCACATTCCACTGGCGGTAGCTGCTGAAAAGCAGCCGTAAAGTGCCTTCTGGCTGCACGCTGAGTTGCACACTGCCGGTGCGATGGTGGGAAGGTCAGAGCCTTCCCACATGCATTGCTGAAGCGCTAGCCACCTGCCAAGGAAGGTGAGGGGCAGGGGAGGGTGGAACAGGGTCAGAGAGGGGGCGTAACTGGGCAGGGAGGGGGGAGGAATGAAGGCTGTGAGAAGGGGTGGATACAGTGGCAATGGCGCATGCCGGATCCTATCACCTCCTCCGGCAGCAGCCTCCACACCCTCTTTCTCTCCTCACACTTACACTAACGAAATCGCTAGCACAGGTCTGAGGAGACTCATTGTGGAGTGGGAGGCTCGCCCCAGGGTAAGAGGATTTAAATCCCCTTTCCCCTCCGAAGCCTCCCAATCCACCTCCCTTGCTGAATATAGCGCACCCATTTTTGGCACTAGTGCAGCAGCCGGGGGTGGGGGGGATAGGATTGGGCTGTAATAAACTGAATGGAATTTTGTATACAAGGGACTGACTGCTGTCCAGTTAGTTACAGACAACTCCTTCCATGGTCATGTAAATAAATGTTAGGAGTTGGGCCAATTGTGTGTGTGGGCTGTTTTTCATTTTTATTGTTATAATAAATTCGTTGGTTGTTTCCTCTTCCACTGTTTTTAAATGTCATCTGACAACTTTTTTTGCAAGGACTTTGAGATCCCAATCCTATACAACTTTCCAGCACTGATGCAGCCGTGCCAACGTAGTGTGCGCTACATCTTGTGATGGTGGGGCAGTCACGGAAGCCTCCTCAAGATAAGGGAATTGTGTGTGGGGGGGCTGTTTTTAATTTTTATTGTTTTGTTTTGTTTTCTTACCTCGAGGCTGCATTGCGGCTGGAAAGTTGGATAGGATTGGGCCCTTAGTTATTTTTTATTGGGTCAGTGAAAGTATTTGGTGTTTTTAGATTGCTGGTCTTATGCTAGTTTTAGTGTATTATGTATATTATGATTTATTGTTTTTTTTAATATATTTTATGTATTGTTAGCCACCTTGTGCCTTTCTTAAAAAGAACATAGTGGATAAAAATGAGTAAATGTTAACTATTTTTAATCTATAAGATAAAAAAAGTTCATATTCATGAGGCTCAAAGGTGATTGCCAAGATGCCTCTCTCTCCTCCTCATCCATAGTTAAGAACTGTGTGCTTTCTCTGCTCCGGAACAGATTAACCCTCTGTTTTTTGGCTCTCCAGGTACTGGAACTCTTTGAGTAATCTGGTGGCTTCCCTTCTCAACTCGGTGCGCTCCATTGCCTCCCTGCTGCTGCTCCTCTTCCTCTTCATCATCATCTTCTCCCTCCTAGGGATGCAGCTCTTTGGGGGCAAGTTTAATTTTGATGAGATGCAAACCAGGAGAAGCACATTTGACAATTTTCCTCAGTCGCTGCTCACTGTGTTTCAGGTATCACACTATAATATTTGGTCTCATTTAAAAGGCAGTAGATTTAGTGACAGTGAAACACAGTTAATAACTCTTATGCCAGGCAAATGCAGTCCCAAGTATAATCCAAAAGTCTTAATTTTTTTAAAAAAAGTCAGCTGGATTTAAACAAAAAAATCCACATTCTTCTTCTGAGTAAAGACCTTCAGTGAAA
Organism: Plestiodon gilberti rubricaudatus; assembly: GCA_026170595.1. Taxonomy (NCBI): domain Eukaryota; kingdom Metazoa; phylum Chordata; class Lepidosauria; order Squamata; family Scincidae; genus Plestiodon; species Plestiodon gilberti. The sequence continues at coordinate 119,162,465 of JANXHW010000005.1, forward strand.
GAGGGTCAGCCGTGAGAAAACCCTGCTCTGTACCCGAACTGATTAGACTTATTTTCCCAAATGACACTTTTAGCAGGGCCTTCCATGAACGAGGGTTTTTTCATGACAGGGCAGGATTATGTTTCTTTCACGTAACAGGGTTTTTTGCACGTTTTCTGGGTTCTATCTAACACTGTGTCCCCCTGTTGGTGGGAATGTGTCATTTAGATCCTGACTGGGGAGGACTGGAATTCGGTGATGTATGATGGGATCATGGCTTATGGCGGCCCCTCTTTTCCAGGAATGTTGGTCTGTATTTACTTCATCATCCTCTTTATCTGTGGAAACTGTATCCTTTGCTGCTATCTTTGTTTTCTTCAGTGCGCTGGACTGTGGTGTAAAGAGAATGTAAATTGCTAAGATCCTGCCATTCCCTAGAACTAAACAAGTTAAAATTTGAGAGACCTATTGAAGCTCAATTCCTTAAAATACTTCTAAACAATACAAAATTTTAGGTGTATTGTATAGGTGTAGAATAAAACAGAACCAACCTAGCATGAGAGTTTTATTGTGTCAGCTTATTTCAAGGTTATAATTTTGCCCTATTTTTTCTAAAAACAAACATAAGCAGTTACCTGTTATTTGTAACCCTCTTACAAGAAAGTTACCCTTCAGTTGCTGCTTTACCATTAATTTATCCCTCCATGATGTTTTCCTCATAAATTGAAATAAAATGTGCATAATCGAATTTTCCACAACAGAATTTGAGATCCAAAATTTTAGTCATGATGGCTATGTGGAACTTCCATGTTCAGAGGTAGTGTGTCACTGAACCAGGGTTGGCACCAGGGTCCTTGGGGTCTTTGGGCATGATCCAGTTTGGGGCTGGATCATGCATTTTCCATGCATGTGCTTTTTTCCATGCATGTGCTCACCTTCCCCCATTCGTCTCTGAGGCTGATCCTCATCCTGATTCAGGTGGTGAGGGCAATTCCTCCCACTTCCACCCTTCCTGGTCTCCCAGGAGACAATCCTGTCGACTGGAAATGTAACAGCTCGATTGACCTTTGGGGGAAGGATGTAGGAGGAAGTGGAACTCCTCTTTCCCATGGCCAATAGATCTCCTGGGAGAACTTCATTGACTGCTGCTGGACTTGCAGCAGCCTAAGATTTCACTTTGAAAATCTTGAGTCACTCACACATAGACTATCCAGAGTTATAGCACAACTTGAGATGTTCAAAATGGAATCTGGCACATGCTTAAGTAAGCCTGAGCTCTGATGCTGCCATTGCACTGAATACTGTTTCTGGAGGGCAAATAGCAAGGAAGGACTGCTTGTGGGCTTCCTAGAGACATCTGGTTGACCATTATGGGGAATATGATGCTAGATATGTCACTGGTCTGGCAGGGCTCTTGCAGCCCTGATCCTGCAGGGCTCTTCTATTCATATCTTCCAGTTCTAATAAATGTAGTGCTCCTCTGATTTTAAAATATATGAACATATGAAGCTGCCTTACTGAATCAGATCATTTACATTATTTATCCAATAGATTTTTATTGTCCATGCTAACCGGGCAAAAAGACACTTTTTAAATTGGTGCTCCTCTTATGTTTAGCAGGGAAAGAGTAACTGTCCCTCTTCACCCCAGCACAGTGACTTTTTCTAGTGGCTGTTTGCTGGTATTCTTATGTATTTATTTATTTTTTAGATCGTGAGCCCTTTTGAGAAAGGGAGCCATTTAGTTATTTGATTTTTCTCTGTAAACTGCTTTGTGAACTTTTTTTGCTGAAAAGCGGTATATAAATATTCTTAATAATAATAATAATAATAATAATAATAATAATAATAATAATACCATTAACATCAACAGCTCCCTAAAGTTTCTTGTAGGTGCCCCAATAACATAGCTTTGTATTGTGTTGCATGACCTTTTTTTCATCGCTTTGTATATGTTCTCATAGAACAATCAGGATATAATAATAATAATAATAATAATAATAATAATAATAATAATAATAATAATAATAATGCAACACAATACAAAGCTATGTTATTGGGGCACCTGCAAGAAACTTTAGGGAGCTGTTGATGTTAATGGTCTCCCCAGCTTTTTGACTTTCCTGCCACAGGGGCCTGTAGCAAGGTCATGCAGAAATGGCCCTGCTCCAAAGAAGAAGGCCCATTAATTACTACTAGTAGCACCTCCCCAAGGCACCTCTCAGGCAAGCTTTCCAGCTCTGACACATTGGAATTGAACTTGGGATGTTCTACATACAACACATGGGGTCTACCACTAGGCATCGGCCCCTCCCTTGTTTGGCAATCAGAACACAACAAGAATGTGTGATTATTCTTACATCTAGCGATGTGAAACATGTTCCATTTACATTTTCTTCTTCTTCATCATCATCATCATCAATAATAGTAATAATAATAAATATAATAGATAATATTTTATATTATAATAATTATTTTTATAATAAAAAGCAATCAACAATAACATACTTAGCATTTCTGTAGTGCTTTTAAGAGTTATAGCTTTACATACATATCTGAGTAATTCATTCATAGCCCTGTAAGGCAAGGAATAGTCAGTTTTTATGAAAGTTGTTTGAGATATGCAGGACTTCTTGTGATGTACATGGGTTTCTCTTATTTCACTCTTATGACCTCTAACACATTCAACCTCTGACTCTTTAACCAGGTTAACCAGGATCTTTAATGGCAGATAAACCCACATAATATAGCGAAGCAAACTTTTCTCAGGGCTGTGAATACTCATGTTTATAATCAAGATTCAGCACTTTTCTTCTAATCATGCATGTATGTACATAGGAAATGCATGTGTGACAAAGGCTTGCAGGAAGAACATAAGTATAGGTCTACTCCAGTCCATTATGGCACCTTTAACCTGCGTAACAAATGCATACACTGAGATCCTTTCTTTGTTCTTACTTTCATTTCTATCTCACCCTTTACATCAGAACCTTTCAGTCACCTTGTAGTTTCAGCCCAGCTGCTTTGACCTTTCCTCATAATTTCGATCTCTCAGACTTGGTATCTGATGTCACTGTGGCCTCACGTTTAAATGAGTGATACGAAATGGCGTATCTGAAGGTCACAGAGGGAGGGAGGGCAATCAACTTGTCAGGTTAGAAAATCCTGTCTTTCATTTCTATCCGCTTGCCCTCATAAACAGTGACAATGTAGGAAAACAGCCTGCTTTGCTGGCTTTATGTCTTTGAAATTATAGGATTTTAAGCAGGGCCTCACCATCTGATCTCAGTGGGTGGGTGGCACTTGTATGAGGAGAGGCACATTCTCAGTTACATCAGACCGAAGTTGCACAGGGATTTTAGGTCCCAAGCTAGAAGACATTATCCCATACTATTCACCACCTGTTTTCTTTAAGGATACATGCAAACAGACATCTTGCTGAATGTCTTTTTGGCCATTGCTGTGGACAACCTTGCTGATGCTGAGAGCCTAACATCTGCTCAAAAAGAGGAGGAAGAGGAAAAAGAAAGGAAGAAACTAGCCAGGTAAACCCATGTGTATGTATTTGGGTATTTTAAAAAATGTTGCTGTTTTCATTCGAAAGCTTTCATTCCTTTTTGGATTGCCCCAGAAGATGTGTCCAGATTAGGACACGAAACGTTGGGCTCACTTGTCCAGCCGTGGTTTTTAATAATTTCTGTTTGTCCGGGAATACATCGTTAAACCCAGATAAAATCGTCATTGTTTTTAAACTTCGGTCGGATTGCTGTGTTTTTTACATGGATATGGCTGCGTTACCCGTACTACCTGTTTCACTAACTAAATGTTGCTGTGTTGGTTCTAAAGATTAGAAGCATGTCCAAACAGCAGCTTTCTACAATCCCAGATGGGTGATACAGCCCTCAGCTGGGGTCATCATAGGAAGTATCCCAGGCAAGTACAAAACAGGTTTCTGGGTGAGGCACCGAGGGAGGCCCTGAGATCTTGGCTGCTGGGGCCTGAGGATCATCTCAAGGGTTGAGGCGAAAGGGGCTGAGGGCTTTGGGCTGTGAGGTGAGGAGGAAGGAGCCTTCTGAGCATGGCCGTGGTGCCTCAGAGTTAAGGAGAAGAGGGGTTAAGGATCCACCCTTCTCCTCCTCCTTACCTAAGGAGCCAGAATTGGGACTGCCTCTGACTGAGACCCTGGTATGACCAGCCTCTGCCCCTGAGCTCCTGGCTTTTCTCCTTATCCCTGGCTGGCAATAGGCCTTAGTACCCAGATGCAGCATTCCATCAGCTGCTATGTTTGTAGCAACTTCCAACCCACCCAGAAGCAGTGCAGGTCAGGTGGGTCTGGCTCGACCACACCATCAGGTCTGGTGCACCACAAAGCGGGCTGTGACTGGGCAGGCAGGTCCGTTCCTGGACACTGGGATAACTTGTGTTCATCCCAAGCCATTCAAACAGCATAATCTACATTGGTTGTAGTCAACTAGATGGACTCAGTGAAGACTAGCATGAGCTTCAGCTTCAGCTGGACTACAGGGACCAGAAGGAATACAACATATAGTGCACTCCCTGAATTAGGACTGAACTACACATTATATTCAGAATTCCCTGAATTGGGGCTAAACGACACATTATAAGGATGGATATTTTCATGACCAGACATGATAGCAAGATTGTTGTTATTGAGTACAAGTGTAGTTCTGGTGCTATTTAAGGGCTTGTGACTTCCTGTGCTTTTCTGTGCTGTGTTGTATTTAAGTCAGCAGTTTTACTCCAGTAGTTAGCTACATCTCACACATATAGACTCTTGTGTGTTTCCTTGAGAATGTTCAGAGATATGAACGAAACGTCGGACCTATATTTTTAATGTGTGGACTTTTGGTGATTTTACTTTGTTTTAAAATACATTGGAATTCCTCATATTTAATATATTTTTTCATGACTTTTAAACCTATAAAGTTTCTTTCTTGCTGACATTATAAGGAATGTGTGAGTTGGCCCACTTCTTTTTCCTTTTTTAAAAATAGCACACAGGGAAGCATGTGAACAGAGGGAAAATAGCAGTGGGGGAGTAGGGGAGCTTTAGCACTTTGCCCCCTCTGCAGTTCTGATCCTGGGCACCAGTCCTTTTACATGCTACTTCCAGGTTTTTTTTTTTTAAAAAAGCTCAATTGCAAGCCAATTGAAGCTTTGTTCTTAGCGTAAATTGTGTATACACAGTGTATGATCAGGATTGGAACCATGATAGAGGCAGAGTGCTAAAGGCCCCCTACTGTTGTCGTCGTCCCCCCCCCATTTCAAATGACCCATGTGCTATTTTTTGAAAAATAGAAAACAAAACTCTGGGCCAACTCAGGCGTTTCTCATAATGTGTAATTTGGCCCCAAAATGGGTTTGGTGGTCACCTCCTTTTGTTGGGTCAGCATGTGTTGGTCTAAGAATTGTTAAGGTTTAGAAATGAAATGAACCTAAGAATTTACAAAATAGGACAGACTTCCAGGTAATACATTTAGAAAGAAAGTGAAACTGAAACTGTGTCATCCTGACAGCTGAGTAGCTGATGCAATAAGGATGATGCAGCCTGCATGTGATGAATGATGTAATTGTAATGCATAATCTGATTGGACGACAGAGGTATAAATGTACAGCTGTGCTGTTGTAGTCCCCTTGCCGTTTAACCGTTTTGCTTGCCGTTACTCTGTCACTCTGAATTGTGATTTGGATCTGCCAGAACTGTATGCTGACTTCAGCAAGACTACTGTAAATATCTGTATATAGTGTAAATAGACTCATAACACCTATTACTGTGTCTGAGTCGTTACCTTCTACTGGGACTGCGGACTGGAAGAACAGAAAGATCTGTTGTTTGGGATAAACAACTGCTAACTCTGATAAGAATGTGCAAGCCTTCACTTGCTATTGAACTTTCCATCAGTCAGCAAAGTTACACTTTTTGTTTGTATGTATGTATGTATGTATGTATGTATGTATGTATGTATGTATGTATGTATGTATGTATGTATTCTTGACACACCCACTACTTGATGGCTCTCCAGTGGAAAAGAAAACACCATTCTGTGTTTCATGAATGTTTGCTTTTTCCATCTCTGCTAACTTGTTAGGACTGCTAGCCCTGAAAAGAAGCTGGAGCCTGAGAAGCCAGCTGTGGAGGGGGAGACGAAGGAGGAGAAAATTGAACTGAAGTCGATCACAGCTGATGGAGAGTCTCCGCCTTCTAACAAGGTCTGCTACTTGCTACCACTCAACTTGCTTTCAGCTGATCATAGTTAGGAAGGAAGGAATGCTCAAAGTATGCACAATCATTTTTTCTCTCTTTCTTGCCAGAGCAATGTAGATGAATATCAGCCTAACGAAAATGAAGAAAAGACTCCCTATCCTTCTACAGAAACACCAGGTAATTCACTACCATCCCCATAATATTTCTTCACCAATACACAAAGCTAAGACTCAAATGCCTAAGCCAGTATTTACATCTGGATCATGGAGAGGTCCATATCATCCAATAAAGGTCCAAGGCCTTTATTCTTCTTGGAAAAGTATGTATGACTGAGTCTTCTCCCCAAATATTTTTGTCAGCATGCCCAACCAGGCAAACTAAAGTTTATTTGGCTTATTAGACTCAAGGAGGAGGTTGGCTCTGTGAAGCCTTTATGTGGACAGTGGGAATCCTTACAAGCCAAAAACCATTGTTACCAGATGACCAGATAAGGCTACTATGTCCTTCTCTTTTCTACAAAGAGGCTATTTTGTCCTTGACTTCATGACTGCTTCTAAACCAGCCTTGGGTAGGTGTTGCTCAATTCATTCGAAGCAGGTAGCTAATAAAGTTCATGAGGAAATCGGGGAGCTAATCACTGCTTGCTCACCTTTGTCTAGTGTTGGTGCCTTGATTTTATAAAGTAAGGTCCCAAGAACTAGTGACTTTGGCAGTAGGACACAGATACGTTACTTTCTGTGCTGCTCTGGTAGCTTGCCTGATGAGGAAGTGGCTGGTTTGCTCCCTGCTGCATTTCAGCATCCTGACTGCAGATGACCAAAAGATGGTAGTGCAGCTAGCAGATCAACATAGGTCAGTTCACACAAGGGACCACTTGGGTTCCACCTCATCCTATAAAGCTCTTGATTCTGGCTTGGCTTCTCAATATGAACTATTCTCAGGCTACTTGGGTCCACTTATCCACCTATCTGCTTGACTGCCTGCATGCTTCCAGGTTCAACTGTTTGCCTGACTTGTCTCCAAGCTGCCAGCTCTGACATGTTGATCACATCCACCTCTGGCTATATCAATTAGAATATAATAGGAATGAGGCAGATATTTATCTCCTTGGATATCATATCCCCTTTACGGAACACTCTGTCTGGGCTGTGGGGTACTGCTGCTGAGTTTGGCATAGTAGCTACTATTTGCCTGTCAGATTCTCCTCCTGCAACTTAGCATCACCCTGCCTTAAATATCAGTATGAGGTCGGGCGGGTCCAGACCCATCATGCGCTCCACTCCATCTTTTATAAGCTCACACTGCCCCAGTTTTCTCATTAATCTTCTTTTGCTACCTTTGATGTCTTATCTTCAGACTGCAATATTGCTTCAAGCTTCCCCCAGCGGCAGGCCCTCCAGGCATCCATTATGCAGTTCACAATCCTGTCCCCCATGCCTCCTGCAACAGCCACTAAAAAGAACAGCTGCATTGGCAAGCGTCCGTTGAGCAGGAGAATTGTCATGATGATGATGATGCTAAAATAATTGAGTGCAGACAGGGCACTAATCTTACAATGTAGCTCAAATACCGACAGATAAGTTTAGGCTCTTTAAATAAAGGCAGGTGAGAATAAAATCCTGAGATTGTGCAATATTTTAGAGTACGAACAAAGCCAAAGCAATATTTAAATAGGTTCGAAGGTTGTCACGACGTGACCAAATTTCCGAGTTGAGGATCAACATAATACCGGGTAACTCATTCATTTTAGGAAGACTTTATTCAAAGTTTCAAGATGTTATATCAGCTTTACGTTTCGCCCCAAACATATGCTGCATCGTCAGAAGTAAACAGCTTGTAGTAGAGGAACAACTCAAATATAGTAAAACCCACTTGGAGCCCGGATGTACCTGGCTCACAAGCGCTCAGTCGGCTATGCTGTTTGCACTCTGATTGGATTGTTCCGATTGGCTCCCCCTGATTGAAGGAATCCGGAAAGGCCATTAAACAACCCCTGCTGATTGAAAAGATCCACCGTAACCTTACTCACGACTTTAAACTATCCCCCTTATTTATTTATTTTATTTTATTTATTTTTCACATTTTTATACCGCCCTTCCTCCAAGGAGCTCAGAGTGGTGTACATATTTCCTCCCCTCCTTTTGTCTTCACAACAACCCTGTGAGGTAGGTGGGGCTGAGAGATAGTGACTGGCCCAAGGTCACCCAGGAAGCTTCATGGCTGAGCGGGGATTTGAACCTGGATCTTCCAGGTCTAAGTCCGACTCCCAAACCACTACACCATCCTGGCTCTCATCTTTTAATGAGAAAACTGGGGCAGTGTGAGCTTATAAAAGATGGAGTGGAGCGCATGATGGGTCATCTATTTTATCTTATGATAAAAACCTTCAGGAAAGGAGCTAGGCTCCAAGTTAAAAGTCCCACTCTAAGACACACAAAATCACATCAAACACCACTGATAAAAAGAGGAAAAATCCAACGTGCTTATAAAATGACATTAAAACACCCGCAAGGATGGGGCCAAAAATAGTTGACATTTGAAATAACAGTCCTCAGTTACATTGGACCTGGACTAAAATCACACTAAAATCACTATGCGAAGGCACCTGTAACAGCACAAAATGTTAAAATAATAATTGGCAGTCTAATACAATGTAACAAGACGCGTATCAGAATGAATTCAGCCGGTATTAAGACATAAGAAAGCACCCTATATCAGCAGGGGTTGTTTAATGGTCTTTCTGGATTCCTTCAATCAGGGGGAGCCGATCAGAACGATCCAATCAGAGTGCAAACAGCATAGCCGACTGAGCGCTTGTGAGCCAGGTACATCCGGGCTCCAAGTGGTTTTTACTATATTTGAGTTGTTCCTCTACTACAAGCTGTTTACTTCTGACGATGCAGCATATGTTTGGGGCGAAACGTAAAGCTGATATAACATCTTGAAACTTTGAATAAAGTCTTCCTAAAACGACGGAGTTACCCGGTATTATAATGATTTCTTCTTGTTCTTATATTTTACTGCACTTCTGAGGTGCAAAGTATTTCCAGACTTTACCTCATTCACATCTATTTGTGAAAAGCAATTATAACTCCCACTTTTCTAATCTGATCTGAGAACAGCAATTTACTCAGTAACCTCCAGGCTGAGCAGGTGTTTGAACCCAGATGTTCCAGGCTCCCTTTTTCCGCTCTTCCTCATTTCCGTTCTGCCCTCCCCTTCTCTCCATGGGAGCATGTGTAGAGGGCGTGGGCCACACCACCGAGTTTCCGGTAGGGTGCGACTGCACTTGTGCAAGAGCTGCTGCCGCCATTTAGGTACACTCGCTCAGTCGCTCTGTCCTGGCAAGCAGGCCGGCTTCCCCACAGGGTGACCCACAATTGGCGGGCAGTTGGGTGTTGCTGTCTCTTGCTCCCAGCTCCAAGAGACTCGGTAAGTCCATGGACGGACAATTTAATACCAACATTATGCAGGATCAATAAAGTGTCAAAGTCAATGGTGAAAATGTTTCAGAAGGTTTAGCACCCCAAGCTTTAGCTGCAAACTATAAGCAACTCTCTTACATTTCGCCCAGCTTTACACTTTTCCCATTATTATTTTTTTCCATCTTCTGTTCTCTAGGATCCACATTCACAGTAATTTGTAGAAACACAACAGAAAAAAAACAGATACACTGTAAACAGGAGCTTGTAATGCATATGCCTTGAAAGTGTGGGGTGCGCTCCATCCTCCAATGGGGTTGCACCCGACCCACAGGCCTGATGTTTGACACCCCTGAGGTAGACAAAACGTGAACACAGACTCACCATGGAATTGAGGAGGGAGTAAAGATAGCTTGCTTTGAGGACTGTTGACAGGGCACTGCAGTCTGTTAATACACACCCACTCTTTGTATCATTCTTGCAGCTTTTCTGTTTAATTATCTAATTACCCAAACGGCACCTGTGGATTGTGCTTCTTTAAGCAATGTTGTCATTCTATGCACAATACCACATTAGACTTTTGCAGGTGTTTCAAATATTCAAAAGTGTTCTTTCAAACATTACCTTATCCCCACAGACTGCCATAAGCCCCCCTTCCTTGGCATTTCTTCCTTGAGGGGTAATCACAGATCTCAACAGTGCCTGGGGCTCTTGTTCTTAAGAACTTGGTTCAAGAGTCCTTTAGCTCTGTCTTTAGTCTCACCTGAATTCTAAAGAAGCAACAATTCCAAGAATTTAACTTCTCTATAGGAAAAAGTATCCATCCCTTGGTGAATGGTCTGTTTAGTATATACTTACCTAGGAGGGGAAAAGGTCAGTATTAGTTTCATCCAGGGTGGAAGGATTCACAGAGGTGGAAGAAACTAGTGACTACGTTGTCCATCATCCTCTCCCCCTTGTCCCACACAATCCTGTTATCAATATGCAGCAATCACAGAGCAGATGCACCAGTTCATATAATACGGGAAAATGCAGAAAACTCCCAGCATCACTAAGCAATCTAAGAACATAAGAATTGTTTCACTAGATCTGGCCAGGGGTCCATCTAGTACCATCTTCTGTGTCCAAATACATGCTGTGGAAAATCACAGGCAGTATATGATATAATAGCAGTGTCCTGTGGCTTAGCGCCCACTATTCAGGAATCCAGATAACATGGAGCTTTTGGGGGGTAAGCACTCAAGCCAACCTCTGGGTGGGTGGCCTAACCTGGATAGTGCCTCACTCCTCCAGAAGAACCAGTTCTACAGTTTGGGAGTTCTACTGGACCCAGCTTTGTTAAGTGATGCTCAAGTGACATATGTGGCCGGGGCCCAATCGTATCCAACTTTCCAGCATTAATGCAGCTATGTGCTGCAGGGCACATAACATAACAGGGCATGTGCTGCATCCTGTGGGGGGGGGGAGGCAGTCACGGAGGCCTCATCAAGGTAAGGGAATATTTGTTCCCTTACCTCAGAGCTGCATTGTGACTGCATTGGTGCTGGAAAGTTGGATAGGATTGGGCACTAGCTAGAGTGTCTTTGCCAGCTGCAGTCCTTCCTGGCAAGAATTTGCCTACTGTGATGTATGATCTAGTAACCTCAATTGTACCAACCCTTCCCGCACCTTCCCAGGACTACTGACACAAAGCATAAGAACATAAGAAGAGCCCTGCTGGATCAGGCCAAATGCCCATCTAGTCCAGCTTCCTGTGTCACACAGTGGCCCCACCAGATGCCTCAGGGAGCACACAAGACAACAAGATACCTGTGTCCAGTTGCCACTCCCTTGCACCTGGCACAGAGAAAACCCACTTCTAAAACCAGGAGGTTGCTTATGGCTTGTAACCTGTGATGGTCTTTTCTCCATGAATCTGTCCAAACCCTTTTTAAAGGCATCTAGGCCAGATGCCATCACCACATCCTGTGGCAAGGAGTTCCACAGATGAATTACACGCTGGGTAAAGAAATATTTTCTTTACCCAGAAAATATAAAGAGACGTGGGTAAAGAGACGTGCTCCTGAGACACTATCAGGGGCCTGAGACCACATTGCTTCTGTAGCATGTTTGTTTTTTTGAAGTTGTAAACCACCTTGAGTGCCTTTGCTGAGGCAGAAAGGCGTTATATAAATGCAGTAAATAAATAAATAACAATACTGGGTGGCAGAGCATGCAGATCTTATGATGAACTACAGTTTTGGGCCCAGACGTTCTGACCCATACACCACACTCTTTCTCCACCACACCTACTTTCACAAGCATACAGAGACAATGTACATAAACAGACACACTCCCATGAACCCCACACTTCAGTATACCATGCAGGATCATGCCTGCTAAATGCTGAAACATGGTCTCTGCTCCCCTGTCATGTTATGAGGGAGTAGCCACCAGTTTTGAACTCCATTAGGAATGCAGTTCCCCCTTCATGAATATGGTTCAACGCCCAGCACACATGGGTTTAGAGGCTGGGCAGCCATTGGAGCTGGGTAGAAGAACTTGTGAGGCTCTGCAGCCTTGTCACCATTCTTTGCTAAGGCAAAGACTCAACCTGCCCACCCATTATATACAGTCTGAAGACCCAGTGGTCGCCTGTTTGGAGGCCAGGTAGGAATTTTTTCCTTTACTCCTGATTGGCTTTTGAAGTAGAGCTTTCTTGCCTACCCCGACTGAGCACAGGACAGGGCAGTGCTAGGAAGGCCATGCCAGGCAGGTCAGTACAGCCCAGGGAGGAGAAATATGGAAATGGTGTCTGCCCTTAGGCGAGCAAGAGTTGTGAGGGAACAACCAGAACCGGTCTCCGGAGGCTTCCCAGTGAGTCCTCAGACTTGAATTGTGACAATAGCCTTAGAGGCGGCCTGGTTCGGGGCTGGTGGACCAATTCAGCTTCCTTGACCATTTTTCACAGGGGTTGGCTGAGAGGAAGCTGGGACAGCCGCCAGGCGGTCCTGGGTTCAGAGCCAGGGTGGCTATGCCAGAAAAGGGCTCAGGCAGGTAACTGTGTCCTCCAAGCTAGAGGCCCACACTTGGGGGCGGTCATAGAATAGGCAGGACCTGCTGCATTGACTGATCAGTGATCAGCGATCACTTTCAAGCAAGCAATCGATAAACATGGCCCTTTAATTTCTACCAAAACTGTTGTCACGTGTGTTTGTGGGTGGATATCTGGGCAGGATGTCAACAAAGCAGCCTGCTACAGGACATAGAAAAGGCTTTCCCCCCCCCCCAAAAAAAAGATGTGATGATATGTGGTTTTAATGAATAGAATGTTAAAGTTATTTTGGCTTAGTTGGATATTACAAATAGATAATAGAGAATAGTAGACTGGTAGGATTTACTGCTTTGCACTTGCTGTAACCTTTCAAATATATGATGTACTGTATTGTTTTGTTTTAATATTATATCAATAAACTATAAATATTTTATATATAAAAGAAAAGGCTCTCCCTCAGGCTATTCACACTGTTGCATACTTAGCGTCACAGTTAATGTGGCAAACCAGAAAGCAGCTTCTAATTAATAGTAAACTGCCTTTCAGGGGAGGAAGAAGAGGAAGAGCCTGAAATGCCGGTTGGGCCTCGCCCGCGCCCCATGTCTGAATTACATCTCAAGGAGAAAGCCGTGCCAATGCCAGATGCCAGTGCTTTTTTCATCTTCAGCCCCAGCAACAGGTATTTGGAGGTGGCTATTCTGTTGTGACGTTTGCTGACAAAGCAGATCAGACATCAGGCTTCTATGGAAGCCTGGAAAAACATGTGTTTTATGGTGTGAACTATCTTGGTGTGAAGTATGGAGAGAGTAAAGCTCTCTCCATACAAGCCCACCTGAAAAATCTATTATGTGTGGAACTATATGCCACAGTCATTAACATGAAAGACTTTTAAAGGAGGTAAATCATGAAAGATTTTGTCAATAGGAAAATAACAAGCAAAGTAACCAGCTGAACCAGGGGCTTTTTGAAGAAAAACGCCTTCTGTTTACATGCAGTGCCTCTCTGCTTAGGAGGAAAGAAGGAAGATTTTGAGTCGGCAAAATCTCTGACTCTTCTCAGTAGGGCAGTACTTGTTACAAACAGCATAGTGATTGTTGTGGACATTAACTTATAGCTGTTAGAAACTGGAGCTATAAGGAAGAATACACGGTCCCTTAATCTCATCTGTTATAAAATGATTAAAGAATTCTGGATGCCACCGTGTAAGTATATAGCATTTTGAGACTGTGAAAATTTGCTCCAAAATGCCAAGACCTTTCTTTTCTTAGCATTCTTCTTTTAATCTGTTGAAGGTGAAAATATTGTGGCTATTGTTGTGGTCATGTGTGAGTTGATATGATTGAATGTTCCACTAAAAATTGCTTCCACCTAAAAAACTAGATGCTGGGGATTCTAGCCGTGCTCTACCCTGCATGCTAATGTCGTGTGGTGGATATGTTTTGTAGGGATGATGAGCACATTCTTTCATGCAAGTCCTCGCTTATAGTCTGAAGTGGTACAGCTCAGACAGGTTTACCTCCTCAAGTGAGAACGTGGCCTGTGAAAGCAGAGGCAGTGCTTGGCTTTCATTTTCTCCCCAGTGCTCTTTGCTGGATAAGGTGGTATTTCTCCTTTCTTTCTCTCTCTCTCTCTCTTTTTTGTTGTTGCAGGTTTCGGGTCCACTGCCACCGCATCGTTAACGATAACATTTTCACCAACCTGATCCTCTTTTTCATCTTGCTCAGCAGCATCTCTCTGGCAGCTGAGGACCCTGTCCGACACTCGTCCGTTAGGAATCAAGTATGCCTCCCACCCTTCCTTCCTTGCTCCTCTGCAGCTTGTTCAGAACAAGGTTCAGCAGCCACATCAGGAAAAACCACCCAGCCCCATCCCTGCCCACATAAAATTCATGCCTGAACAAACAGTATATAAATAGCAGTATATAAATATTATTATTATTATTATTATTGATGATAATAATAATGATAATAATATACCGTAGGTTTCAGCCAATGTGCACAGACCCCACTCCAAATTCTGCGCAAATTCATCTTAGAATCTGTACCCAGGTTGAATGATGCATGTGTCCACAAGTTGACTTGGTATATTATGCTGTTTCTAAAATTCAGAATGTTATCTGGTATATTTGTTTGGCAGAAAGCAAGTGAGGAGGTGGATGGAGAAAGGAATGGCACAGATATTTTTATTAGATGAGCAAGCAGGGGATGTAGGCCATTTAAGTATTTGGTTTTGTCTGTAAACCACTTTGTGAGGAGGAAAAAGTATAATTGAATATGAAACTTGGAAAATAAGTATTTTAATTTAATTTATTTTAATTTCATTTATTACTGTTCCAATAAATGGAACAAAGAGCATATCCTCCGGTATATTACAACTACGTCTATATACAGTTTCATGCCACTTTAACTGTAATAGGTTCTTATAAAGAATCACATCAACTGTAGTTTGTTGAGGGTGTTGAGAATTCTGTTAGGGGTTCCTGGCCCTCCTCATAAGACTAATTCCTAGAGGGTTTTTTTTTTGGGGGGGGGGGAGTAAATGACTATTAAGCCAAGTTTGATTATCTAGTAGTACAATGCTTGAATTGCAAGGGGGTTGAGGGGGACTGACCCACTTCCTTTTGTGACAGCCCTCAACTACTATGGAAGACTACAAAAGACCATGATTTTGCTAAAGTTTGGGGAAATCAGGGGTGAGGTTGTCGATTTCATTAAGAGCCCCTTATAAAATATATAAAAATAAATGGAACAACAAGTCAGGCCATGTGTTTCAGGTCCATTATCTATATTGCAAACAGGAAATAGGGACATTAGTACAAGAGAACCTTTGAAAGCATAGTTTGAATTTCAAGCAATTGCTTGCATCCTTCAAGTTCCCATATAGATATTGCATCACCTTTCCCCTTTCTGAGATAACCAGGATCTAACTTACAATGATCTAAAAGAGAAGAAACATTTTAAGTGTGACATAAGAACATAAGAAGAGCCCTGCTGGATCAGGCCAAAGGCCCATCTAGTCCAGCTTCCTGTATCACACAGTGGCCCCACCAGATGCCTCAGGGAGCACACAGCCAACAAGATAACCTGTTTCCTGCTGCCACTCCCCTGCACCTGGCACAGAGAATGTGTGCAACATTTACACAGATGAAAATCAGTACCTGAGATTAGAAGCAACCCACTTTTATTGAATTCAGATCACAAAACTGTAATCAGCATGATTCACTCTGTGCTCTCCTCAAAGTGTATGTTAAATGGTTCTCTAACTGGACTATACGTTACTTACAGCCCAATCTTATTCTACGCTCTGCTCAGTGATCCAGCTATGCTGACACTGGCAATGCTGGATCCTGAGCAGAGGAAGTAGGATTGGAGGTCTCCTCTGGGAAGTTCCCTTACCCCAGTTAAAGCCTCAGTCCCCACAATGGGTCTCCTCGAATCTGCACCTGCCATTTTGGTAGCGCAAATCAAGGAGGCCCATGTCGGGAGAGATGGGCCTGGGAGGGGAATAGGATACAGTGTACGCTGCTGCTGCCACTGCCACCGATCCCACCACCACCCCGGGCCCAATCTGCCTAACCCCTGCCCCGTTACACCCCTTCCCACTCTCCTCCTGCCCCTTTACACCTCCTGCCGCTGAGCCCCTTACCTTTTAGAGTGCAGGGGCCGGCTCAGGCCTCTTCTCCAGCCCAGGCTCGGCACAACTGCCTTATGGCAGTATTTGCAACAGTCCTGGGTAGGCGCAGCCATCCTATGCCAGCTTAGTGGCCGAATAGGATTGATCCGTTAAGCATATCCTTTGCAAGCACATGCTTTTTAAAACATTATATAGCTGTGCATTGAGTCCCCAACAGTTCTAAACCAAGGCAGTGGGAAGGAGTTCTTAACCTTACCACCTCTCACTGGGTTCCCCAATTGTAACAGAGGCCCCCATGTGCAGTATTTGCCACAGAAAAAAGCTCTTATTGATGCTGGTAATCATTTATTTTCCTTAGTAAATAGTGTGCACAGTGCCCCCTATTTGGATCAGGAACCTGGTAGAGAGTTAGGGTTAAGGACCTTTCTCCACACCATGGTCCCAGTCTGGTGGCTACTTAACATTTACAAAAATCCAGGTACAGTACATGCTTCAAGTAACATGTAGTTTGACTCGAAGGCATAACATGAAGAAAGGTTTTGGTACCTGATACTTCACAAGTTGCCTTCTTTGGGAAATGAATAAAATGATGAAAGTCTAGAAAATCTTGTTGGGTGATGTGAATCTAGTGCTGAGTAGTTACACCCCCAAAAAAGCACATGCGCAAACACCCAGAGAAGCCCCATTGAGCACAGTGTAACTTACTTCTGAGTAAACATGCATAGGATTGCACTATAACGCTGTAATATTACCCCCCCACACACACACTTACTTGAGAGTAAGCACCATTGAATTCAGTGAGACCTACTTCGAAGTAAACATACATAGGTTAAATTGCAAGATTTTCCTCATAGTTTTGCAGAGTAGCATATAACTGTATTGCCAAATGAGCTAGGTTTGTAATCTAAAAAGGTTGTCTTTTTTGTGCTACGTAGAAGCTTCAATGGTATTAGTAGCTTTCAGGTTAAAGAAAACTTCACCTCTTGCCACAGGACAATCGAGAGATGGATATTAGAGGGCAAAAATTTGAAATGTCGTGAATGTTCCATCGAAACAACATAGAGAGGTGCTCAAAAAAAGCGAACACCAGGAGAAAAAGGTTGCTCTAGAATTTACACTGCTCTAGAGTAGAATTTGTTCTAGAAAAAACACTGTTCTAGAGTAGAAGTTGAAAGCGTTCTTTCCATGTTCCTCTTGAGCCTGCACTCCTATATTACCCTCCACATTATTGAATAACTTACCCAGTTTTTCAAATGTTATCTTCTTTCCACCCAAGTGTGGGTTTTTCTCCCTTGGCAGTTCAACTGAATATGATTTAAATAAGAATAAACATACCATCTGGTCTCCAACCTACTGGTAAACAGGGCTCAATATACAGATAGTCTGTAATAATTTCTCTATTTGATACACATTTTTGTTGTATGTGCAAGGCATGTAGAAAAAGCTGCTTTTACCCACACACACCAGCATTCTCATGATTCTCTGGGAATAGAGAATAGCTGCAAACCCAACATGATCAGAGTATTAAATCAGGTTCACTGGTATTACTGGATTTGGCACATCAGTTTGAAATTACTTGTGAATCTGGCCCATGAGGTACTACTGTGGACAATCAGATTCCTAACCCAAAAACTTCTAGCTGCAGCAGAATATAACACTAAACCACATTTACACTAGAGGCTTTTTTGTCCTTTAGAAGGTCACTCAAATTCTTGAACGCAGAAAGCAGCATAGAATTCTACTTAAGCTGCCATCCCCAAACCATTTAATTTAGGATAGCTTTGAAGCAATACTGCTACTTTTACAACCCAATCCTACCTAAATCCATGTGCAGTGATGCAGCGGTGCTGGCGGCTACGCTGCATTCCGTAGGGGATTTTAGGCTGCTGGAGGTCTCTTCAGGGTAAGGGGAAATTTGTCCCCTTGCCCTGGTGTAAGCCCCAGCAGCCGCAATGGGTCAACTCGGACCTGCGCCAACGATATCACTGGCGCAAGTCCACGTTGGTCCGTGCAGGTGGATCAGGCCTGGGAAGGGGGTCAAGATTCGGCATGCACTGCCACTACTGAACCCAAACCCCCTCCCGGGACTGATCTGCCCACCCCCACCATATTTCCTCCCTGTTCTGCTCTCCCCCTGCCCCATTCAACCCACCCCCCTGCCCTGTTCCTCACCTGCACTGGACGTTCCGGCTCCGGCAAGCTTCCGTCACTCCACCAACGAGCACGGGAAGGCTCTGGCCTTCCCTCCAGTGCGCCAGCTTCCTGCACTGCCACAAGGTACTTTTGCGACAGCCAACGCCGGCCAACGGTGCTTCCTCTGAATAGGATTGGACCGTTAGTGACACTGCAGAGGAACAACTAAGATTACACTATCTTTGGATTTGACTAGAGTTGAGATTCTGGGCCTGTATAATTTAACTTTTTTTTAACAATGTAGGTTACTTGCATTGTCCAGCTTTTTAACTTGTTAACTCTTCTACATTGAGTGAATGAGCAAAGTAGGTTAGTTTCTGGTCTTCTTTAGATGGAGTAATTAAAAACTATTCCATTGAGCTTCACAAAGTAGCTTTAGACTTACGTGGTGCTGTACTAAAGCGGTCATCTTTAATTGCATTGGCACTGAGTTTGGCCCATAAAGCTGGGAGGGGAGATCAATTGGGTGACACAGCCTTTTTTCCTGCCTTGGTTAACTATTGCTCCCCAATGTCGCTTTCCACACATTCTGTCCAATCAGCTTTTCATTTGTGAAGTGGTGAGGTTTCTGTGCTTTCCCAGGAGACTATAATTCTGTAAGGTTTAATCAAAGAAACTGTGGAGTTAAGCCAAGAGGAACACAATCACAAATTGTGCTTCTAACAATGCAGTTAACAACATTCAGAGAACAGAGGATTTGATTGCTAATGCAGAGCTGTTTTGGCATCTCATTTGTGTATGGTTGAATACTAGCTGCACTTCAGTTAACAGCATTGACTGGCACCAGGTGGTATGAACATGTCGCTCTGCTACAAACTGGCAGCCTACTACATAAACTGCCAGTTTGTTTCTGGGTGCAATTCAAAGTGCTAGTCATTATCATTAAAACCCTAAGCAGCTTAGGACCAGGTACCTAAAAAAACCCACTACCACCACCACCACCACCCTGTATGAAACCGCCTGTCTTTTGCGGTCTTCTGGAGGTCCCTTCTCTATGTTCCTTCACCAGTGGAAGTTTGCCTGGTGGTGGTGGTAAGGGAGAGGGCATTCTCCAAGGTGGTACCTCCACCTAGAACGCCCTAACAGTGAAGATCAGAAAGGCACCTTGTCTCCTATCATTCCGACAGCAGGTCAAACCCCTACCTTTTTAGGGCTGCATTTGGGGCTTTGTTTCCTTTTTCTTTTTTAACTTGCTTAATTATGTTAAAGATGTTGTTTTTTAGACTATTATATGTCTACTATACAATCATTGTATCTTTGTAAAATTGGGAGTTATTGTTTTCGTGTTCTTGTCCTGATGTTTTATGTTTTTTATGTCACCTTCTGTTTATTTAAATTGGCTATAAGCCACTCTGAGTGCCTACCGA
This sequence comes from Plestiodon gilberti rubricaudatus, assembly GCA_026170595.1. Taxonomy (NCBI): domain Eukaryota; kingdom Metazoa; phylum Chordata; class Lepidosauria; order Squamata; family Scincidae; genus Plestiodon; species Plestiodon gilberti. The sequence continues at coordinate 119,182,318 of JANXHW010000005.1, forward strand.
CTGAAGGAGAAAGGCCAGATAAAAATATTTCAAACCAATAAATCACTCTTGTTCATTTATGTGTGAGCCACAATAGACCTTATAGTTCAATCCTAATCATGTTTATTTGGAAGCAAGTCTCACTGATTTGAATGGGGCTGACTTTTAAGCATGTACGTTTAGGACTACAGCCTCACTTAAATGAAAGAAAACATTTTGAGACATGGATTTCTGTTTGGATGTCTCTTATAGCAACAGAGAATCCATCAATAGTTCTTATACTACTTAACACTTGAAATAATAGTTAAATATAAATTACAAAATATATTATTCTTGTTCTCCCTGATAACAAGGCACAATCAAATAAATGTAATAGCAGCTACTGCATAGTGATTTTGAAAACACTGTGAGAGGCAAATAGAAGAAGCTTTGAATGGAAAGTAATTACTGAAAAGGAAGTTGTACATTTTCTATCAGAAATCATGATATATTTATCTTTTCTGATTGGATTTTAATTTGATAAATGTTTGGGACGTCTGTTTGACAGGATAACACTTTGCCTTATCATGAAAATGTGCTTGGCAAAATAGTGAACGAAGAAAGATGCCATTTAACCGTGCTGCTTGTAGCTGGATCATTGCCTTCACCAAGAAGTTGTTTCAAAGCCACTTCCTCCCTGCATCCCTTTCTTCCCCATCCTCCTCCCTGGTTACAACAGTTGTGCTTTTTAATTTTGAACTGTGACTTGCTCTTGCTGTGATCACTCACAGATCTCCCCGCATCCCTATTCCCTTTTGTTTTACAGATTCTCTTTTATTTTGATATATTTTTTACTGTCATTTTCACCATTGAAATTGCTCTGAAGGTAAAGTCCCCATCTTCTCTTCCATTCTCTTCTCACTCATGAGCCCACTAGTTCTCTGCTATTATCTGTCGCTAGCACACACACCTGTTTTGCGTCTTGGTCACTCTCAGTAACCACTAACCCGATTGTGCTTATTTTTCAGATCCTAGGCAATGCAGATTATGTCTTCACTAGTATCTTTACATTAGAAATTATTCTTAAGGTAACCAATATGAGCAATGCACTTCTCTCTTTCACATTTGCTTTGTCTTTTGTGCCACTTTAAATCCCCAGTGTTACCTCCGCAGATAGGCCATCCTTCATAGCTCAATAGTGACTGTGTATGCTTTTAAAAAAATGTTCCATTTTAATACTAAAATACCACTGGTTTGCATAGTTGTTAAGTGTTTTGCCATGCTAGACTGCCAGCCAAAGAAAGTATTATGTCTCTATTTTAGGAATCTGAGGGAAGGGCAAATATCCCGGAGCCCCATTTTGTCCACAAATTCAGGCAGTAAGACCTGGTCACCCCTCTAAAGAGGATTATTTTTGTGGTGAGCCTTCTCTGTGCAGAACAATCATGAAGTCTTGCAGGAGCAATAGGCCAGGAGCTGTATAGCAGGAGCTGTATAGGCCAGCAATAGGCTTGTTACTTGCCCTTAACCCCCTTGATATCCACACTATTCTGTGTTGTTCTCGTACTCTAAGTCGGAGGTAGGGAGCAGAATTACTACAACATGTAGCAGGCCTGCACAACGTGGGGTGCTCCTAGCCAACTCTTGCTCATCAGACATGTATGGTAGCCTGCTGGGGCGCCATAAACCTGTTTGCTACCCTTCCAGGACTGCCAAAACAGCATTGGAAGAATGTGGTTATCACCAGGCAGCCCACAGAACATGCTGGAGAGCTGTGTTCTTCTTGGTGGGTTATAGTTGTTCAGACCTTTCATAATAGGACAGAAGAATAGCCTAGGATGCTTGTCAGTGAGGGTGAAACGACACATTAAATGCCTATGCATGTATTGAAAGTACATGTATTATAGGAAAAAGAACCAGCCACAGGCTTTAAATACACATATTTGTGTACAATTTGTAGTTTGGCTCTGATTTATGAGGGATAACAACCAACAGTGTCTCAAATGTTGCAGGGGAAAACCTCCACTAAGCAACTCCATAAGTCTATTCTCCATTCATTGCACCTAAAACTCTTTTCTGGAATTAGAAATACAGTACTCTGACATTGGCCTGAATTTTGATCATTTAATCTTAAGGAAAATAGTGCTTGGCTTGTTCCTGCTGCTACTCCAGGTATGAGACCAACCCTCCTCAGCCTCAGATTTCAACTGGTCAAGGTCAGGAGCACCCTAGTCAAGGTCAGCAGGAAAATCTGTTTTTCAAAAGGACCCCGAGTCTCAGAGCCCATGATCCGGCTCCCTAAATACATTTGCTACCTCCCCAAGTTCATATTCTCTCGTTCTAGTCAATAGTTGCACCAGTATGATTCCTCCCCCCCCCCTCCAAGAACAATTGCCTTGTCCAAGAGGTGCATGAGAGCACATTAGAACATTTGGAGACAAGGCAGACAGCAGAGAAAATGAAAATCAGCTCCCTTTCACTTTACACTCATTTTTTGAAACTGATAATCTCTAACATTTTAAACAATAGCCAAGGTAGCTTTCGTTTGCTTTATGTGTGAGGTTCATTCATGCACATGTTTCTTTTCTACCAAGCTTATTCTAAATGTTGTGGGGGAAAGATAGCAGACTTGAGTAGAGAAGATGCAAAACTTCAAGTGGAGGAAGTTCAAAATGCAAGTTTTCCTGGCTCAAGAAGTCTGGTCCCATTCCAAATGTCATTTCCAGCGAAGCCCCTCTTCTATGGCAATAAGCCCTCCCAGCAACCTACGGGGCCCCCCTTCCTGGTAAAGTTTCTTTTATCTTTGGGAAGGGGAGCCATGGACCACCCATTTGGATTTTTCTAGCACTTCTGTCAAATGCTTGAAACATTCCTCGTGGCTTCCAAATCACTGCTCTTGAGAACTTTTTTTTTAACATCGCAGCTTGGGGCAGTTAGCAATATAACTGCCCCAAGCTGTGACATACTTAAACAATGCTCATTCTAAAAACCCTAAAGCTGCAGCACATCTGTGTAGCCTTAAATGAGGCAATCTGTTTTGGTGCAGTTTTAACCTTCTTGCCACCCTTCCCATATCACACTGATGCAAATGTCCATGAGATGTTATCTGACAGCTTCAGGAAGGGCTAGATAAGGTCAGAAAGGACAAATAGAACATCTGGCCTGAGTAAAACCTACTATGATTGGCAGTGAGTCAAGTAACCAGCCACTGCTCGGTAGAACTCTGTGCCTTTATAATATAGTTACAAAAGGTGCCTGAAGAAGGGGAAGCAGAGAGATCCTCCTAGATTGCTCTTCTTCCATTTCCTTCTTCACACCCTTGAGAACACTGCTTGCTTTCTTCTGTCTCCCTCCTGCCTCTAGTACCTGAGAGGAAGGGAGAAAAATAGAAGCAGTATCAGTTGTCAAGAAAAGTAACAGTCGTTCCAAATGTCGTAGCCGCCTTGGGCATTTGCCTCAGCATAGGATAAGGCGGGTTATAAATTTTTTAAATAAATAAATAAATGAGCCCAGACTGTGTCAGAGACCTGCCTCCTCACCCACTATACTTGTACCTCATATCTGAAGTGTTATTGTCCTTTAGTCAGATCTAGATTTGCCAAGTCTTTTCCTTCAGAACTGGCCTGACCATTGCCCGAAATGTAAGTGACAAGAGAAATAATTAAGGACAAGAGTCAGCCCACAGACAAAAGAAGAAGAAAAAAATTGGGACATTAGCTGTCTCTTCTCCCTCCTTTTTCTTACAACCTTGAAAATGTTTCTCCTGCTGCTGATGAACAATCCTTGGGAAACACTGCCTTAAACATAAATACGCACAGCTATCAAATGCTGTCACGCAAATCCGTTACTTCTGCTGCCTCTACTATACAATTCTATAATATAATGAACATGGATACACTTTTGAACCTGTGATGTTGTTTACCATCTATCTACAGTATTGATATGTACATTCACATTAAATGTAAACATAAATTTACAAACAGAAAAGAAGACTTCATAGATCTTCCACTAACTCACATCTAGGCTCTATTCAGATATTTAGTTTTTTATCAGCACCCTGTTCTCCATTCTCTCTTATTACAGATGTATATTCACAATGTCAGTATGAAGTATACGGATAATTATGGTTAGCTATTCAAGAGACATAGGAACCCAAAGTAATTTCATTCCCCATCTATGCTGTCTCAAAGAGATTGGATGAGCATTAATTAATGACCACCCTTGTTCTGAACATTATTTTCCATTGGCATCACTGTCCTAATATGAAAGCTGCAACAAAGTTATACAACACTACTCTATGCCACTTCAGCAGGAATAAACACAGCCAGCACACCTTGTACAGTACTATAACTCAACAGAGCTTCTCATTCTGATTTCAATGGTGTCTCCTCCTTCCCTTTTAGATTGCCATGCAAAATGCAAGCCCTAAAAGGCAACTTTACTACCTTTGTTATGGCAAGATCCCTCCCTTCCCCCAACCAACAGTATCCTTTAGTATAAATTCTGCTTGAACAGCCGAGTTTATACTTCCCTTCTGATTTCTGTCTGATGAATTGGTAGTCAATTCTTCCTAACTTAATTTGGTTTTTGATGACTAATCATTTTAATTTATTAGTTCGTAGCTGTTTTGGCATATCTTTGATCAGATATGCCATGGATAGGACTGGCTGGAAACTGGTAGGTTCTCTGGCTTTAAAGTATCCTATCCTGGGTTTGTTGTAGAAATTCAAGAATACACTTAAAGTGACTTGTTCTTCATACCCCAGTGAGTGTTCTTGCTAGAGAATTATTAGATCTGATATGTATATTCAAATTTAAGGGGTAATTTTGGAGTCCCTTTTACAGGTAACACTGTCCTTTAACAATCCTACATTGGTTTCTTTTTGTTAGGTATATCAAGAAAAAGGAGTTTGCCCGATTGGCTGTGGCAATTAACTATTGGATCATTTGGGTTTGCCATGGTCTAGCAAATACATGCCAAAGGCCCACAGGAGTTGCACAGAAGAAGGCTCATGATGCATGATATATTCCTGTATCAGGGAGCTCGTATGGAAGCTCTAAAATATGCTTGTACTGATGTGTGTAAAAAAAAATTGGGAAGAAAACAACAACTCTGCATTCTAGAACACCTCCCCAAACAAGTCTATACTTGTTTATATAGTCTATAACAAGTCTATTTTGTATTTCCTGTATATTGTATTTCCAAATGGAAGGAATTATTATAGACTGCAAATTAACAACAATTTCTTAGATGGGCTGGACACTATTTGCAACCTTTCTTTGCTGTCTTAACTATCTCCTCTTTTCACCTCCTTTCTATGACACTGAATTAAAATGCATACAGCTATTCTGCACTGCAGTACCATGTTCTGTTACCCCTCCCTCAGCTTTGGCATCAGAGAGGTGGATCTTGAGCATATGCTAATGGCAAAGTTTGTTTGTGTCTCCATGTGATTGCCCACAGATGACTGCTTATGGGGCTTTCCTCCACAAAGGCTCCTTCTGCAGGAACTACTTCAACATCCTGGACCTGCTGGTGGTTAGCGTTTCTCTCATCTCCTTTGGGATCCAGTGAGTGAGCCATTTTCAGCTGGGAAAGTCCAGTGTTCACAGAGAGTGGGAAGGGTTAATGGAAAGAAGGGGGAAAGGCCATGCCCATACTACAAGTGAGCCCCTCTGTGGTGTGATGTGGGTAGTCATCACTAGTTACTGCTGGTGAGCCCTCTCTTCCCCTCTCCCCAGTGCTCCTGAATCAGACCATTCTTTGACTGAACATGTTGAATTATTTTAGGGCAGCCAGGTTTCACTAGGAATATCTGAATATGATTTGGTTCCAATTTCATTCTTCATCCCTCTCTTCCCTTGGTGGCATCTGCTGCCAGCAACTCCAATGATCTGCTGGGTTTGTCAAGCCCCTGTTCCTACAGTATGTCCTGCTTGCTTCTAGATAAATATGTTTGAATGTACTGTCTTACCTCTCATTATGAAAACTGTAAAGTGTTTGCATAATTGTGCAAAGTATAATTAAGAAAAACATGTTATATAAAGCCCACAGGCTTTTAAATGAGGGGGAGCGGACATGTAAGCCTGTTGCAAGGGAAGAAACAAGGTTACAAGCAACAGGCTGTGGAATAGGAAATCCTAATTTAAGAGTAGGTGGAAGGGGCTATGGGGCTAGAGAACAGCTTCTTCCTTGGTGCACTGACCCAGATTTCTCAGCTCCTGAACTCAACTGGTGGAAGCCACGTGTTTTAGCTGGGCAGAGATTGACAGCCCGATCCACCGTAACTTTAGGCTGGTGGAGCGAGTTCGCCACCGGCCTAACAGCGTCGCAAAAGTGCCGTAAGGCACTGTTGTGGTGCCTCGAGTGTAAGCGGCGCAGGCGCGGAGGCTGGCACCACTCACACCGCCGCCATCCCGGACTCGTGCTCTCCGATGCAGGTAAAGTCAGTGCAGGGCGGCAGGAGGACGTGGGGAGGGCAGGCAGGGGTGTCAAGGGAGGGGGGTCATTGGCCGGCCCGGCCTGGGAGGGGCAGGGATATTGGCGCTGAGTTGCGCTGATATCCAATGCCCCTTCCCAGGCCGGGGTGGCCTTACACAACCTCCCTGGACGCACATCAGCTAAAGAGCTGGCGCGCATCTGAGGAGAAACATTGTGGCCCGTGGCGCTTATACCGGGGGAAGGTGACAAACGTCCCATTCCCCTGAGGTGAGCCCGGGCCACGCCAGCACAGCCTGCAATCTGCCTAGGATGCAGCGGCCTGCCATTTTGGCCGCCCACCGCAACTTAGGCATGGTTGTGCTGTGAAACTGGAGTCAGGGTGCTTAGTGCTAGGCAGTAGCAAGCTGTAGTGAAGCACCTTTAATGGCATGAGTCACTGGGGAATTAACTGACATGCTCCTTTCTTTGAATTAGCATTTTGGTGAAGTACTTCTCAGAGTCCTTATCTTAAACTGTCTTGTGATGACTGCAGCTTGGCACCATTTTTGCAATGTGTCTACAGTTCATTTGGCAGCCTGTCCTGTCCTGTCTAAGGAAGCCCTCCATTTCCTCTTCATTAATACAATATTCTGTATTCAGCTCAGCAGTACAGCGGCCAATAACTCCCTCCACACTCTCCCTTTGGTGACTTACTTACGAATGTAGTATCTAAGCTAATGGACTATTCAGTAGCAAAAATCTCCATTAACTACAAAATTAAGGCATACGTTTAAGACAATCTAAATGTCAAGAAATACAAGTGAATGCAAATGTGAACAATTCCCACTCTCAGTGGCCAGGACAGAAACACTTGCCTTGCAGCGTACAGTAGTAAAATGAACAAGGTCTCTCTTGCTGGCCCCATAAACTATTCATTAAGAAAGTACCATATTCAAGGTTTATGAGTGATTGAATAAAGTCATTGTACAAAGGCACAGAATTCCCCTTCTCCCCAAAAATATCAATTGCATGGATTTTAGCTGGTTTAAATGTGCCTACCTTATTTCCATGGGTTTTTTTTTTTGTGCTTTGTGGTACAGTATCAAGAGAGAGAACAGAAATACAATAGGGAAAGATTTCTGTTTCTTTATCCTGAGGGTCAGGAGGAGTGTCTCCACAAGAAGGGGCTGGTGGAGCATGAGCCAGAGGCCCCCCCATGCCCAATTTGACAGCCAATCACTGAGATGGCAAGGACCCACTTTTGCCACTGCTCCTCCTCCCCACTGCCTGGCAAACCAGGGCTTGGGGGGACTCTTACTGAGTGATTGCGGGGAGCAGCAGCAGAGGGCCGGGCCATTTTACGAGTCCTGGATGTCCTCTCTCGTGACGCTTGTCAGGGATTAGGGCATCCAGGAATCATTGAATAACACTGAAAAAAGAAAGAGGACAGTCCACTTCTGCTACCTACTCCCCAGTGCCTTCTGGTCAGCATCCTCACTAGGCCCTGTGTCCATCTGGCTGGCTTACTTAACAGGCAATGGGGTGCAGTTGCAGCAGCATGCTGTCCTCTTCTTTCCTCTCATCCTTTGTACCATTCCCTCTCCCTCACAATGAAACAGTGGGAGCCAGGGAATTGTGAAATGGTGCTGAAGAAAGAAAGCAGGTGTTTTGCTGCTGTAGCTGCTCTCCACCACCACTGCCCAGATAGGTGAGAGAACTCCTTCACTATTGCCACTGTTGCTGTGGCTGGCGGCATAAAGGAAGACTTGCTGCCATCCGTTGCCTGGTTCCCAAGCAGGGCTTTTGCCCCAGTGGAGCCACCACTGCCAGGTGTCCTCAACCTTCTAGAGCCTGTGGGCACCACAGGAATTTTGAGAAGGGATGGCAAGTGCCACTGCAAGTGGCTGCTGAGGGACTAGGCCCAGGCACAAAATGAGATCATGTACGCATGCACACACCTTTCACCCATCCATCCACACGCACACACCTTTTGTCCATCTGTCCATCCATAACATGCACACACACATACCTTCCTTCCATTTATCCATATACATATACCTTCCATACTTATGATCACAAATGCACCTTCTAGCCATCCATCCTACTATATTCCATGGCCCCTGCTGCCACCATCTAGCCTCCAACCCTTTCTCTTCGTCTTCCCTCTGCCTTGGTGTGTTGCTCTTTGAAGCTCTGCTTGGCTCAGCACACGCTGGCGTTTCAAGGGGGAGAGGAAGAGGAAGTGTGGGGATGGGAGAGATGCTCTGTCTTCCACTCCCTTTTGTTCTATATCTTTCCTCTTTCATAACGCCAGGCTATGGAGCAATGGTGTGGAGGCCAGGCAGCAACAGAAGCAGCAGGAACGTGGGCAGGTGCAACCATGCGCTTTCACAGACCCACAGGGCCTCTGCTTTACAACGTAATCCTATCCAACTTACACCACCGGTGTAACCAGCGGGGGAGGGCAGGGTGGGAGGCTTTGGAGGGGAGGGGAGATTTAAATGCCCTCTGAATCCCCCTTTGGAGGGAATTTGAATCCCCTTTCCGTTCTGGTGTCTCTCGTTCTCGCTGCACCGCTGGTTACACCGGTGGTGTAGGTTGGATAGGATTGCACTGTTAATGTCCTTCACACATTGTTTCAGACTTTTCTTGAAGACAAAAGACCTAGAAGGCATTGGGAGGGGGGAGTGTTGGACTTGGATCAGTGAGATCTGGGTTTGGAGCCCTGCTCAGCCATAAAGGCTGCAATCTTGGATGCACTTTCCCATTGAGCACAGTAGGACTTACTTCTGAGTAAACATGTATAGGATTGTGCTGAAAAAAGTGCATTTCATCACATGCTCACTTGTAATGTATGGTGAACTCGCCTTGTAGCCATAGCTAATATTCAGTTCAAAGATAATTCCCACAAGGACTGTAAAACCTGAGTTGCTGCTGCTGTTCTCCTCTAGGTCTAGTGCCATCAATGTAGTGAAGATACTTCGAGTCCTGCGAGTGCTCAGACCTCTGAGGGCCATCAACAGAGCCAAAGGACTAAAGGTTAGAGGATGTCTCGCAAATATATTAAAGATGAGATGCTAACTTACTTCAAATGCTTTATGTGGCTCCTCTAGGGCAAATGAATAGGCTAGTCTGGGTGGGTTGCAATGCATTTCTGTGCTATGCACACATAGGCAGGAATCAAGGGTTTGCTTTTGGCATAGACTTGTTTTGGTCTCACAGCCATGTCCTCAAGTCCAGCATTTTAGCTTTCCCCATAAGACTGAATGACACCTATTCTTTCTATGACAAATATCAATGCTGAGGTGGAAGTTACAGCTGCCCCCTGCTAGGCTGAAAATCAGGTTTTTCACCCACTCAACTTTGTCTTAGATTGGAGCTCACTTACTTTTTTCTAAAATTAATTATTCAATGGTTTCTCTCCCTTGATGACGTAACAGTGTAGCAGAACATTGAGAACTGGTTTTCATATAAATTAACTAGCAAAATGCACACCAGTCTGACAGAAAAGGTAGAGAACCTCTATATTGCAGGTATCCCTGCAATAGTGTGCAAGTGCTTGAGTGTGCAAGGTATCTCTGTGCACTGTGCAGAATCCCTGCCAGTGTAGACCAGATAATCCTTCCAGTGTAATATGCTGGCCATTTAAGAAATTGAATGAGGAGCTGCATATGATAGGCAGGCTAGTTCATATCACAGTCCATTGGAATCAATTAAGAGTCTGTTAGGGAAGAGAGATTATTCAGTGTAAGGCGAAAGAGAAAGGAGAGTCTAGAAAGGGAGATTTCATAGTGTCAAGGTTAATTGTAGTAAGTTATACCGTAAGTATTTTTTTGGTTAAAACGTATGTTTATTATTTAATTCTTCAATAATTTACAACTTCTCTGACACTTGCTTCTGCTGTTTTCATGTGTCTGAAGTAACATGTCGAAATAACATGTGCCAAGGTGGAAAATCTCTACCAATTGTGAGATACCTAAGTAAATGACACTGGATGACAGGTTTCTGTATTTTTTGTTTGTTTGTAAGAGCACAGCCTATCGTTTATACATAGTTCATGGACTTTCCTTTTCCATTCCCAGAGATGCTGCATGGATATAAGGATGGCAATGCGATAGGATGATATTTATTTATTTCTTCTGACTTCTGTTTCTTTATTTCTTCTGACTTTACATCCTTCTGACTTCTGTTTGCAGCATGTGGTTCAGTGTGTGTTTGTAGCCATCCGAACCATTGGGAACATTGTGATCGTCACCACATTGTTGCAGTTCATGTTTGCCTGCATTGGAGTTCAGTTGTTCAAGGTAAAAGCCACGGATCCTATTTCTCATTTCTTCTTCAAAGGAACAATATAGTTTCTCAGAAAAGGAGGCAGGTTTGGTATGGAGAGGTTTGGAGAAAGAGGAAAATAAAGCAGTTGGAGTTGTGCCCCTATTCAGTTCTATCACTCAGAAATATAAAAGTGACTGATCTGTTTGCCTTAAACTGGTAGATATTTTGTATGCTTTCCTTTAGATCGAGGTTTAAAATGAAGTCTGAGCTAAAATTGCACACTTCTTTCCCATTTTGTTTTTGCTTAGGTTTAAATGTGCTTCCCTTTTTCAGGATCTCTTGAGTCACAATGGAGACATGCCTTGAACAATTCAAAAATTAGTTGTATTAGTAAAGATCCAATGGAAAGTTGAGTGAGCTTTCAAGTTTGTGCAAATTTTTTGGACAATTTTTTTGTGCAATTTACTCAGAGTTGTAGAATAGATTAGATACAAAATATTTTTCCCATATGCCATGTCCTGCATCTAACAGGGCAATCCTGTGTAAGTTTAAGCAGCCAGCCTAAAGTGCTGGCTGCTGTATCCTAAGGTTATTCCGGGCTTCCCCAGCGCTGCTGGAGCACAACTCAGGAGAAGGGGACGTTCGTCCCCTTCCCCAGGTGTAGGCGAGCCCGGGGCCTATGGGCCTCCTCAGATGCATGCCAGCTCCAGAGCTGGTGTACATCCAGGGAGGCTGTGTAAGGCCGGCGCGGGCTACAACAGGGCTTTGGATATCTACGCCATCCCCGCCCCCTCCCAGCCCTGGCCTGCTAATGGCCCCCCTCCCTCGCCACCCTGACCCCCCTTCCCAACCCCTGCACCACACAGCCTAGCACTTACCTGGGCCATCCGGTACAGGTTCTGTCTGCCAGGGGAGTGAGCGGTGCCGACCTCCGCGCCGGCTCCGCTTACTCCCACATCGTCGCAAACATGCTTTATGCTTTATGGCATGTTTGTGACGCTTTAGACCAGTGGAGCTTTCGCTCCATCGGCCTATACAGGATCTGGCTGCCCATTCTTGACTTAATTCATAAATCAGCTACAGAACTGCACAACAAAGATGGGGTAGTGGCAGATTCTAAACAGGGGATAATACTTAGATCTGTTGAAAGCTTTAAATATCAACAGGTGAAAAATGCAAAGCATATTAATTCTTTGTGAGATGCTCATTAAAACATAACTTTGTGCTCAGTAGTTAAATGATCTGTGATTCTTCTATTTTCGTCCTCCTCTAGGGCAAACTATACAGCTGTACCGATAGCTCCAAGCAAACAGAAGCAGATTGCAAGTGAGTTCCTTATTCTTGCCCAACCTCCTCATTATTATTAAGAATATTTACATACTTCTTTTCAACAAAAAAGTTCAAAAAGTGGTTTACATAGCAAAATAAATAGATCTTAACTTTAACTGAATCTAATTCCAAAACCTCATGCTCTCCTGTTTTGTTTTTCCCATACCTTCCTTCTCTTAACAGGGGCAATTTTATCACTTACAAGGATGGAGAAGTCTCTCAACCAATTATTCAACCTCGAAGCTGGGAAAATAGCAAATTTGATTTTGACAATGTCCTCACTGCCATGATGGCCCTTTTCACTGTTTCAACTTTTGAAGGCTGGCCAGAGTGAGTATTTACGGCAAATCCAGCTTTTTTATTTGGCGAAATTGACTTTTGGGGTGTATCAGCTGGCCCATCATCAGACCAGTCTTGTGAATGCTACAGTATGTTCAAATAATGTTCTCTTACACTTTTCAAAGGTTTATGGGAATATGGCAAGCTCGTTCTTGATGGTCATTGAAGCATTCATAAGACCATTGTGTCTGCTGAAAATTTCAAATGACATGTTCAGTTGGTAGCTTTCCTGTGCTTCCTGTTAAGTGCTGTAATAAGCAACTGGAAACAGGGTGGCCCAGCCATGAGGCCAACTGAAATGGTCACCTCAGGCACCAGATTGATGGGAAGGGCCCACCTTTGTCCATGTACTTGCCTCCATTGCTTCTCCTTCTCTTCCACTCTCTGGACTGGAAAAGGAAGAGGGGGACAGAGAGGAAGAAGAAGAAGTGTAGAGAGGAGGAGAGTGCTGACTTAGAACATTGGAGAATGGGAGGAGCAGAGGCTGGCACATCTTCAGGTAGCGGGCAGCATTTGGCATACTACCTCAGGAGCTGGCCCTGACTGGAACTTGGAGGGTATCTTGGAGAAAGGCAAGTCCCATTGTTTTTTTCTGGGTTACCTTCAAGATTATTTGTGGGAAACTGGTGATCCATGCTGTGCAGCTCAATCTTGTCCCACTCTGGTCACGATCAGGGTCCAGTGTGGATAAAGGTGCTCCTCGGGGCAGTAATTCCAAACTCTGCAGATAGGGCCACCTGGAAGTGCCCTTAGTGTCTGTCTTGGGATTCTCTCCTTTTTTCTAGACTGCTGTACCGATCCATTGATTCCCATATGGAAGATGTGGGGCCCATCTATAACCACAGGGTGGAGATCTCCATTTTCTTCATTATCTACATCATTATCATCGCTTTCTTCATGATGAACATCTTCGTTGGTTTCGTCATCGTCACTTTTCAGGAGCAAGGAGAGCAGGAGTACAAGAACTGTGAGCTGGACAAGAACCAGGTAATGCTAATAGCTCCATGATGTGACAAAAGGAATAAAATGCATCTAGTGGTACAAACAAACAAAAGCTGTCAAAGGGATTCCTTTCACAGGTAAAATACTTTCTTGTTAGAGGTTCACATCACATGCAAGCCTAAAGTCTGATGCCTCATCTCTGAGGCCTGCTATTTGTATGTATGTGTGTTTGTGAAGTGCTTTGAACACATTAAATGCATAAATGCCAAGTATCTGTTGTTGTTGTTGTTGTTGCAGTTGATGACAAATGTCAGAATGGTAGCTGTGTTAGCTCATTGCTAAAAAAAAAACCAAAGTTTTATTTCAGTTCCTTAAAGTCTAACACATTTATTGTGGCATTGCCAATCATGGAGTAGAGCCCTCTTCATTGGTTGACGAAGTGCGCTCTATCCCATGAAAGCTTATTTCACAGTCTTTGAGATGCCATAAAAGTATTTTTATGATGATGATGATTATAATTATGATTATGATTAGGTAGTGTGCACTTTGCACAAAAACACCTACCTGCTTTTAATATCACCTCTTATAAAGGAGTGTAACTTCCATTTTGAGAATTTCTGACCTAAAGAATAGTACACTTGAGGAAGTGTCATGGAAATGTTCTTGTTATAATACAGACTGAGCATCTAACCCATTGTTTTTTCTTAACAGCGCCAGTGTGTAGAGTATGCCCTGAAGGCCCGCCCTCTACGGAGGTATATCCCTAAAAACCAGTACCAGTACAAAGTGTGGTATGTGGTGAACTCCACCTATTTTGAATACCTGATGTTTGTCCTCATCTTGCTAAATACCATCTGCCTGGCCATGCAGGTAGGTTAGAAGTTGGAAAGTACTGCTTTGTGGTTGACAAGAGTTCAGTTCAGAATAATATTTATGATCTAGAAACTATTTAGTTGCTGTTAACTCTTAATTATCAGGTGAAGGAGAAGAAAGTAAAGTCTGAGGAGGCATGTTTTACAGAAGACCCCAAATGTGGCCTGTTGAAACTTTAAGCGGCAATTTTTCTTATGCAGCAAGGAGGAATGATTAACAGCTGCACTTAGAATAGAAAAAAGGGAAGGAAAGGGTTAACTGTCCTAGTGGGAGAAGTTTGGTGTAATAGGAAAGGGAAAGTGAAGCTAGAATAGTCTTTTGGAGGCCTGCTTATCAAGTCAGTTATACCATCAGAGATATACCAGCCGAGATGTGTAAATCGTTTAGCTCAGTTCTGAGAAACAGAAACAGTTCTGTTTAAGAGAAGAATCTCTAGACCTGAATCTGCCTCAACATTTTTTGACGCCGAAACCTGGCAAAAACAGACAACAGACTAAGATTAGAATCAACAGGACTGGAGCTCTGGAAAGACAAAAATGCTAAAGGGCTGTACCTAGAAAACTGACATCTAAACTGTCGCAAAAACTAGAATGTGAATTAAACAAACCTAATGTAGATGTATCTCTGCTTGAAAATGTTTGAGTCAGTTCACAGCAAAGGAAGAGATCCTAACTGAACTAGACCAAGACATTGAGACTATGATAACTGCAACTTGATGACTTAGAGAAAGTGGTGAAGTTCAGAATTACAAAGATTGCATTATCACATGGAAAACTCATGGAACACTAACAAAGGAGCAGACATTGCCTTCTCAGCCATTTCAAGAACAAGCGAAGTCCCTCAGTCCCCCAAAATTAATGATTGGAATATTTTTATGAAGATATCAACTGCTGGCAAGGATTTTGGAGCCAGTTTGAAATCTCCATCAGAACACCAAGTAACACAGGTAGATAAATTTAATGATCTAAAATCCTGCCTGGGCGGGCCAGAAGCTACTGCAGTTGCATGACTGTCACTATCAGTGGCAAATTATGAATCCTAATGAAAATCCTAATGGACAGATTTGGGAGGAATGGTTTAATTATCAATGGCCACAGAGCAAACTGTGGATCCTGAATCCAGTAATAGTCAACTGACATCACTGGTGGAAAATCTAGGGGTCCCCCCCCCTTTGAACTGGGAAACATTGCTGCAGAATGTCCAATTCTTAAACAGCGACACAGAGGTGTTCACAAGATCCCATCTACAAGTTCCCATCTTGCTACTCAGTTAAAATTTGGCTTTCTATGAAGGCAGTTTACCCACTTGCTTTGTTTTTGCATTTTTTTCTTCTCGTGTGTACATTTGGAATGGAAATGGAGAGAGATTAGATTGCCTGGAAACATCAGCATGAAAGGGAGAAGAAGAACAATAAGCATGAAGCCTATTCACACATCATAGAAGCTCCTTCCTGCTGACCTGATGCTGGCTGGGGCAGCAGGAGAGAGTGAATTGTGCCTTCACAAAGAGAGGTTCTTGGTGCTCAAATCACGCAGAAGCTGATGTGAAGACAACCTCTGCACGCATACACAAATGAAGCAAAAACACAGTACCGCCCCATCTCCTTTCCCTCCCAAAGTCATTTATGAAGAAAGGTGGTGTCTCTTTCCCTCTGGCTCAGCTTTTGCAGAACACAGGCTCCTTTCTTCCTGCATCTAGTCTTGGTTTTAGCAACTCCCATCCAGCAGCACTGAGAGTAATTTTTCACTTACCAGAGAGACCCTCCCCTGTTTCCATAGGAGAGGAGGCCACTAGGTTTGTTGGAGCCTGGATGTAATATTCTGTAATTACATCCAGTGTCATTGAAAAGTGTCATTGAAAAACATCTCAATAAAGGCTTTGCTGAAGATGTCAGAAATTAATCCATAAGTGAATTGGACACGGTAATCTACCATCTTCCTCATCATGCAGTCACCAAGAAGGATAGGCCACACGAAAACTGAGAATAATGTTGGATGCTTCTTCCCATGAAAGGGTGCAGTCCTGGCTCAATGATTGGCTTATGAACTGGACTAGATCTGAGCCCTGATTTATCTGGTATCTGATTCACGTTCTGCCAACACAGAGTAGCTTTCAGAGCAGATATTGCAAAGCATTCCTTCAGATATGAATAGCAGGAAAAGACCAAGTTACAGTAAATTTGTTGTAGATAAGTGTCAATGGATATTTATTTTATTTATTTTTTTAAAAAAATTATACCCTGCCTTTTCCTATGCCGAAGGCAAATGCCCAAGGCGGCTTACAAGATTAAAATACATAATTTAAAATACATAAAATAAGTTTAAACAATACATAACGATCAGTGGCGTTCCTGCGGTAGGGGCTCGACAGTAAGTCGCGCCCTGTCCTAGTACCGCATTCACGAACCGGAGCGAGGAGGCCCCGCCCCCTCGCCATCGGAGCCATTCTGCGCAGCGAAGCCTGTTCTACTCCTGCCTGTTCGGCTTCGCTGCGCGGAATGGCTCCGACGGCGAGGGGGCGGGGCCTCCTCGCTCCGGTTCGTGAACGCGGTACTAGGACGGGGCGCGACTTACTGTCGAGCCCCTACTGCAGGAACGCCACTGATAACGATACATAAACAAATTTAAAAAACAATAAAATCCACTGGGGTGTCGCCCAGTATGGAGCAGAGAAGCAGCATGGCAGAGCATCTTCAGATACAGGAGGCAGAGCACAACCCATCACCCAAACGCTAGACGAAACAAAAACGTTCAATTTTCCTATCAGTTAGGAAATACAGTAGAACTATGAGTCTTGTTTGTGGCGTCTTCCAGTCTCTTCCTATTTGCAGCCACCATAGAGCAGTACAACCACAAGCAGCCTGATGCATGCAGAATGCTAGATGAATGTCTTTGCCTGGGATCATCAGACCTGGCACAGCTATTCTGGCTTGCAACTTCGCCACTGATGTAGCAAGAAACAACAGGAGCCACTCTGGGATACTCTGAGCAGCAGCTCCACATGAATGCTTTTGGTGTCCTAGCTTCCATAGCAACCAGAACATGCTCTGTAGAGATCTGAGGGGAGGGACCAGTGGAGGGAGCCTGCTTGCTGCCTGTGATGAGGAGGGTTGGAGGGACAAGGATTGAGAGCTTAGAACCAGCTCTCCCCTGATGAAGAAGAGAAGACTAAAAGGCCCAGGGAAGCAGTCCCAAGCGGAGGAAGGCCTAGGTGAAAATCCCCTCTCCTCCTGAACCCAAAGAAGGAACCCTGAGGCATCCTCCCCCCCCCCTTTTTGGTGGCTTCCTCTGCCCGTCCTGAGAGGGTGAGCCTAGACCTGCCAGTCAACTCTTCCCTTGCTTCAGGATCCAGGAGAGCCAGTAGACCTCCATGTCAAAGACACACAGCACCCCCTGGTCCTTGACCCCCTGGTGGCCCAATGGAACTATAAGTGCAGCAGCCTTTATATGGATTGTTTCATTTCAGGAGCTAACAGTGCAGGTGAAGCTCACAGTATCCATGTGAGAACAAGAGAAATACTGTCAACGGCAGTAATGGACCACTGGAAGTAGACAATGACATTTAAGGATCTTCAAATATTTTGGTAGAAAGAAGAGAATGAGTCCATTCCAGGACTGTCCACTAGACTAGACCCTTGGACCATTGCCCTTGAAATGCTTGTAATGGAAAACAGAGGATGAATAGTTTGTATTTGAAATCCACACATTGCTAGAATTTATTGTAGGTAGAAAAACACAAAACATTTTGTGCTACAAGTCTAAGCACTCCGCACTCTTCTTTGACCTGATTGGATTCTTGTCTCCATTATCAGAGTGAAACATCATTTCCAAGAGCTGTGGGAGCTGCAGGATTACAAAAGGGATAAAGAGTTGCCAAATGATATGGTCCCAAAGTGGCACTGGCATGGATGATGCCTGAAACGACGATATTTGCAGAAACTGAATATTCCAAGATGGTATTTTATAGGCACCGCAATGGAACAATTGCAGACGCAGCTGGTGTTTTGTGACACCAAATGAGAAGGATTACAATACAGTTGTATAAGTACTGCCAGGCAGTATAAACCTTTTGTGGCCAGTTGAGTAGTGAGATTCAGACCTTAACACATGCCTTAAATAGGTTCCATTCTGCAGCAGATGAAAATCTGATTTCCCTACCCTGAGCATGAGGAAATGAGAAAAAGACAACCTAGGTTGAACATCCCGGTTGGCTGTCTCAGTCAGTGTGTGGGTGATGGCCATACCACTTCTTTGAAGACAGAGATCTTATGAGAACAGATGATGAACTTGAAAGGAAAAAAAACCCTTGGTTTGATGTGCAAGACAGCTGCCACACTGCAGAAACAGGCCAGTGATTGAACTGGAAAAATACCGTAGGTTAAAAAGGGTACTATGAGTAACTGCTTAAATACAATGTTTTGTGTACATCCTTTGAACTCCAGACAGAAAATATGAAGAATTCGATTTTTGCTGCTGAGAGGTGCTGGAACTTTGAGAAGAAGTTGTGGGGGAAGTTCATCGGAATAGAGAACAATGAAACTTTAAAGGCTTCATTTCCTTATACAGTGACAGAAGAGAGGGAATCACAGTTACAGTGGGAGTGGTTTTAGTGTAACATAGGAAAGGGAAAGAAAGTAGAATTTTTGAGGTCTACTTTTCAGTTCAGTTATAACAGCAGAAATATAATAGCAGGGTTCTGTTTGTTTAGTTCAATTTAATCAAACACTTTTGTTTAAAAGAAACAAATCATAACTTCAGCGAAGGCACATTGCTGGGTCCTGAATCTGCCTCAACAAGGCCTGTTTTCAGCAGGTTACTCAAGTCAGAGAGAATGCTTTGCCACATAACAGCTAACATTCTGTGAGAGCAGAATAAGTTATGGCAATTATGTACTTTCCATTCAAGGAGCTTACCTCCCAGATACAATCGTAGACATTTTCAAATGCAGAAGTACAGTAATATTGTCCAAAAAAATAAATAAATCTCAATTTTGCATTAAACTCCAGAAATGTGTACATTTCCAAGTACTGTTTTCCCAGTTTTTTTTTTTGGGGGGGGGGGAATCTATTTGTTTGTTTGTTTATTTATTTACAATATTTCTATCCCGCCTTTCTCCCTGAAGGGACCCAAGGCGGCTTACAACAGAAAAAAATACAATACCCCAAAATACATACATAAATAGTTAGTTTCAAAACAATAAAAACAGTTAACAAAAACTAATAACATCTAAAAATTGATTTTTAAAATTTTTTTACAATTAAAACAGATCATAAAAACAGCAGCGCTCCACCTGTACCAGCAGAATGTTAAAAAAGGCAAGGACTCAGAAGGCTTCTTTGAACAAGAAGGTTTTTAGGCCTCGCCAGAAAGTGTCCAAGGAGGGAGCAGTTCATAAGTCAAAGGGGAGGGAATTCCATAAGGTTGGTGCCACTACTGAGAAGGCCCTATTTCTGGCCAGTGCCCCTCGCACCTCCCTAGGCGACGGTACAAGCAAGAGGGCCTTAATTAATCTAAATTAGCATAGCCATTTTGCAAAATATTAAGTTGGGAACTGTGACTGAGAAGTACGGATGCCACTTACCTCTGGCATTGGCAGGCAGTCATATATTCTGATGAGAGTGCTCAGGGTTTTTAACAGTTATGGGATTATTTGTTAGCTGGGTAATTGTGGAGAACAAATAGGAATTTAACATGTGGGGCTAGGGGAGGATTGCAATCTAAGTAAGGAAACCTGAGATCTGAGGAAAAGAGATCTGGTTACAGTGATCCTTGCCTTACAGCAGAGGTTCTCAAAATGGGCATCACGGCAAACATCCAGGGGCGTTGTGGGACATGTGGTGGTTGAGCTGCACGGCAGTGCAACTGTGATGTGATACGGAAGACCGTAGAGCAGAGGCTCTGCTC
Source organism: Plestiodon gilberti rubricaudatus (assembly GCA_026170595.1). Classification (NCBI taxonomy): domain Eukaryota; kingdom Metazoa; phylum Chordata; class Lepidosauria; order Squamata; family Scincidae; genus Plestiodon; species Plestiodon gilberti. The sequence continues at coordinate 119,202,355 of JANXHW010000005.1, forward strand.
CATGGGCTGTGCATCATGTACAGTGTTTTTGTGGCTCTCCCACTCACCCTGACCTCCTTACCACTGATTTTAGGGTCATCTGCAGTCGTGGAACCTGGAAGTAGGTGCCAATGATGTCGTCGGCACTTACTTCCTGGTTCCGCAACTGGCACCAGCAGAGGAAAGGCGCCGTGACACTGGTAAGTTTGGGAACCATTGCCTTACAGCACAATCCTATGCATGTCTACTCATAAGTAAGCCCCATTGAATTTCAAGGGGCTTACTCACAGGTAAGTGTATATAGGAGTGCAGCTTTAGTCACATCTTATTTGGACTGCTGTAGTGTGCTATACATAGGATTGCCATTGAAGACTGTCCAGAAATTACAGCTGGTGCAAACAGCATGCTTTTGGGTGCCCGTTGGTCAGAACACACTCTATCCACGTTGTATGAACTTAATTGGTTTCCAATGTGTTTCTGGGCACAATTCAAAACACTGGGTATTACATGGCTTGGGGCCTGGGCATCTGCAGGACTGTCTCCTTCCACATCAACCTGCTTTGCACCCTGCTCTCATTGTTGGAGACTCTGCTCCACATCCCACCACTGACTGGGGTACAGTTGGTAGAGATGCAGGATATGTCCTCCTCTCTGGCAGCTCTCTCAGGAGGTTCAGCTGGTCCTGATGCAGCCCACTTTTAAGTGGCCAGTGAAAACCTTTTTTGCCTTGGTTGTTTTCCCTGAGTTTCTTAGCTTCTTGCTTTTCTGTTTGCTTATTATGTATTTTATTGTTCTGCTGTGTTGTACTTATTTTGATTGGTGTTTTGAATTCGTTTTAATATTTTTATTGATACCTTATAAACTACATTGGTGATCCCTTTTGTGGGACGGGAAGACAGCCTAGAAATATTTTAAATAAATAAGACGATGATGATAAAAAGGATGAGGAAGGTACCATGGCAAAGAAGCAATGCCATGTAGTGACTTAAAGTGTGAGATAGGAAGTCAGTTCAAATCTTATCTCAGCCATGAATTCGCTCGGTGGTCTACAGCATCCTGCCCCTCATCCACCCATTTCAGTATTAGGATAACAATACTACCTTACCTGATAGGACTTGTAAGGAACACTGAAAGTATTTGCCTATATGAATGCCACTGAAAGCCTCATCCACACTCTGATCTGGTTTTTGAGCCTTTAGCTTTAGCAGCGTGAGGACTAGAAAGAGCTGAGACTTGCAGGATTCTGAAAAGGCCATCACGCTGTGATAGATAGAAAATCACTGTCTGCAAATCATAGCTGTACAGAAGTCCATAGAGTGAAGTAAAATCTCCTTTAGGTAAATTAATTAAAAGATAAGGAAGATTCAAACAAATTGGGGATGGTAAGGAGAACCTTTTCAGATAACTATTAGAAAGAGGAATGTGAATATATCTGCACCCTAAAAAAACCTCACTTTTCCAAATGCAAAATGGGGTGGTTTGTTTTTCAGCACTATGGTCAGAGCTGCATCTTCAAAGAAGCAATGAACATCCTCAACATGCTGTTCACTGGCCTCTTCACAGTCGAGATGGTTCTGAAATTAATTGCCTTCAAACCCAAGGTAGGTAGTATTGATAAATATTCCTTCTCTCTGCACCTATGGGGTCAAAGGGAGGACAGGAGGATATGAAAATATGAATAACCCCATCACTGTTCCCCACTGTGCACCATCATCCATTCAGGAGATGGACTTGGGCAGTTGTTGACTGGATTGGAGTCTCAATCTGTGCTTGAAGGAGCCTTTCATTTTTGAGTTAAGTGTAGGCAGAAGATGATCTATGCCTTCTGGAAATACAAAATCCTGTAGAACTACACAGTGCTTTGGCCAATCCAAACTCTCATGCTTTGGCCAGTCCAAACACACTATTTGATCCACAACATTTGATGTGGAAGAATCCACAACATTTGATGTGGAAGAATCATTGCAGGGTGACATTTATGTGCAATAAAGGGGTCTTATGAAAATTATTTAAATTGGTGAAATTGTAACATCCTGAAAGCAACATATAAAAAGCACATGGAACATGAGAGCTTTTTGAGTGAGGGTGCATTAAAACCAGTCTCCCACATAAATACTGAGGGACAATGCCAACTCATAGTACTTTTTCCACCTCAGAAATGAGGGTATGGGTCAGCCCCTAGAGACCTTGCCATTGTAGATGGGCAGCAGGATCTTGGTCATGGAGGATTATTCATGGAGCCCATAATCAGAGACTAAAAATATCCTGAGCAACTTGAGCATAGCCGTTTGAAAAATTTCCGTTAATAACTGTTTCTGCGCTGAATTGGAAAGACTCTGCATTATGTTGGGAGAAATTTGAGTGAACTTTTTTTGTTAAATCTGCCAGTACATCAATGGTGTTTTTTTAAAAAAAAACTATGGAGCTTAGAAAAGTTGCCATATATAAACAATCCTTTTTATTAGAGCTGGTTAAGGCAAAGAGGCACAATTTTTACAGCTTATTTTTCTACATTACTTCCACCAAATCCTAGATTAATGCAAACCCAGGACCCACAAACTGCAGCATAGAACTTCTGGTATTCTCTTATTCCCTCCCTGGAGGTCTTGAGACTGTTCTAAGTGTTTTCTGGAACAACAACAACCACCACCACCAGTATTTATATACTGCCTTTTCTTTGGTCATCAGATTTCTCCTCTGACTTTAATTCAAAGGCAGTTTACACAGGCAGACTTTCTAAGTACCAAGGGGTTAGAAACAAGGGTCAATTCATCTGGGGTGGATGGCTGAAATATGTGCGTTTCTGTAACAGGATGGCATTGGTCTTGTTTGGTCCTAGGTCTCTGGACTGTTGAAGTCTCAGAGCTCTAGGAGTCTTCTCACTTCTCTCTCTGGCACTTTCCATAAAACTGAGAAATGGGAGGAAACGTCTTCTGCCTAGCCACACCACTGAAAAGCTGAGGCTTTCTATCCAGTGGGCCTACTCATTTTGGGTTTCCAGGCATTACTTCCATTTGGTGGTAAAATGACACCCTTGCCCATAAAATTGCTAAAAAAAAAGCCATACTGCGCAATTGGAAAAGGAGCAATGCTGGACAAATGCAACATTAGTGTGGGGTATGCAGATTCTATTCAGCCATATTGACATTACAATCTCATATCTCCTCAGTGCTGTAGGAGTGATACCAGCACAGAGCACAGTGGGAATTGTGTTGGTCACATGAACATTAAAGTACATCCACTGCATATAAAGTACATCATGATAATATGTCTAGCCTTTTCCCTGACTGAACACTGATCGATCTGATCATTCCCTGACCACTAACTAACGTGAAAAGCTCTCATAGGGAAGGCTAGGCTTAATAGGCTTAATCTTGTAGTGATTTGAATTGACTATCAGATGAAGGATATTGGGCTAGAAGTGTTAGTGATCAGCTAACCCGTTAGGGGTTTTCTTGTGTTCTAGGATGCAGCAGGAGTTACAATAAAGGGAATAAGGTGCAGAAAAGCATTCATGCACCAGAAGTGGTTACTGAAGCTAAACTATGTTTGGGACAAGGACAGTAGCTCTGCCTGTCATGATACCTAAAATCGTCAACATGCATTGTCCTATACTGATTTGTTGCCAAACCAGCTCAGTTTGAAAAGTAATGTACTTTTCTTGGTGCTTCATTATGAATTAGAACGTAAAGCATCCTTCTGTATGGAAAGTGCATCAGACCTTCTAAGTATAGCTGTCACCGATTCTTGTGGGAAACACACTTGTACACGTAGTCTTCAGAGCTCTGCAAACTTGCCAGAGGTGGCTTTTTTGAATTAAACCTGTTGAGAGGGAAAAATACCACTTCACTACATAAGCTAACACCCCCCCCCCCATGCCACAGTTCCAACCTGGGGGGGAGCAGAAATCCAGCAGCTTTTTAAAAAGAAAAGTTAAGGTTGACCTTGCTAGTGCCAGGCTTAACATCTTACATAGTTTGGCACTAAGTGTCTTTTGAATGGGTGAAATAGAGGTAGCCTTTCCATGTAACCTTCTCAGTTGATAGACATTAGGTTTTTAATTTGCTTCTGAATATTGCACTGTAAATTGCAGGTTGTTATATGCTGTTGCAGAAAATCCAGATGATGTAAGGTTCACTTGGGATTTGCATTTCATTTGCAGACAGTAGTTCATCATCATACAGTACAGTGGCATCCAAGTATGTGGGAGGGGCCACTACCCTCCTATTTTCTGGGTATATTGCAAGAAGAAGAGACTGTTACTCAGGTTAGCCTACTCTAGTAAGGAAAAGAGAAAGAATAGAAAAAGGTGTTACAAAGCGCTATTGTGAACATTTGGCTGATGTGGTCTGCTAAGGATCCTCCTCCATTAGAGCATGATGATGCGAGGCTCTGACACATTAGTCCCAAACAGACTTCTGAGTGTTTATGCAGACTGCATTTTATACAATGATATAAAGATGCATTAATTAAAGGATGTGTTTAACAAGGTGTTTTCTGGAACAAGGGAAAGCAGTTTACAGAGGAAAATCAAATAACTAAATGGCTCCCTGTCCCATAGGAGCAATTTTATCCACTGCTCTGGCCATTTCCCCAATCCAGAGGTCGACCAGAGCAGTGGGTGAGTTGCCAGCCCTAGTATCAGGGAAATCCCCCAAAGCCCTTAGGAGACCATCCAGATCGATCAGTCTTCAGGGGCGGACCATACCACTAGGTCCCCTAACCTTGCAGAGGTTAGGCACCTCCATCAGCCTACACTTTACCAAGTAGTAATCTATCCATGACAAAGGAGAAACTTTAATTTCCTCCACCAGCAGGACACACTCCCTCTGCCCAGCAGTGAAAATCAGGCCCAGCCACGTGTGTCGAGGCAATGATCTGCTAAGACAGGCCCATGGTTGTCATGGCAGCAGTGAAAACCTGAGCAGGACCTACCCTGGGAGCCTCGGCATGGATGTTAAAATCCCCCAGCACGGTAAGCCGGGGGCATTCCAATGCCATAGCCGAGACCACCCCGCCCAGCTCAGGCAGGGAGTATGCTGTGCAAGAAGGTGGTTGGTATACCAACAGAACCCCTGTCCTGTCCTGCCCATTCAGCACCATGCTCAGGCTTGATGGGGCACCCAGTAAGGGAGATGAACTCCCAGTAGACTGATGTGACACCATCCCTCCGCCCCTGCTGCTGGGGCCACTGCAACACACAGAAACCTGGTGAACATAGCTGGGTGAGGCTACCTCCCCACCTCGCCTAACCAGGTCTCCATAATACAATGTTGGAGCTATATTGGAGCTTTCTGGTATCCTAGAGGCTTTTATGATGCCTCACCATCCTGAAAAGGCTGCTGAGTCATCTAAAAGCAGTAACTATTGTCCTTTGTTGTTGTCTGTTATTGAGCATTTTCTTCCCCAGCTGACCAGTAAACAAAGAACTAGAGTATGAGCTAGTTTATTGGACTGTGAAGTCCACCTGATTTCCATGAGTGGGATATTCAGGAGTTCAAGTGACCCCAAAATAGCCAATCTCTCAGAGCTATTGTCCACAGGTGGGGTTAAGCACATAACCCCCTCTTCAATTTGTTCAGGTCCAGTGTTGGAAGCATCTGATATTCACTGGGGGCATCGCACACACACAAATGTGATTGCTAGGACCAGGATCCTGGAATAGCATGAGTAATTAGGGTAGAGAAAGTACCCAGTTATTTGTGTCAGGTTTTATGTTTATTTTCTCTTGTCTGTTAGCCTCCTTGCCAGACTTTGCCAACCATTTCTTTCTCTTTCCTATTTGTTAGTTGCTCCCTGCTTTGTTTTTATCCTTTGCATTTTCCTTCCATAGTTTTGACTTTTCTGCATTTCAATAAACATTACTGTATGTATTTTTACCATTTTACCTGCCTGGTCTCAGTTCAGTTAGGAGGATGTGGGTTGCTACATCTCAGACCATCATGTTCCGCTATTGGCTAGTTTTAAAGTGAACTCCCAGGATTTTGGGACTCCCTGCTAACGTGAGAGAGAGGCTTTCCCAAGATCCTTTATGTCTGCGCTTCCTAGCTTTGGGTGGTTGCAGCAATAACTACCATTTCCCTAGTCCAGCAGTTCTCAAACTCATGGGTCACGAACCACCAGGAGAACCGCTGGTTCCCATTGGCCCCTTAAGGGGCAGGGACAGTTGGACAGCAGCAGCGATCCCAGGGATCCCGCTGCCGCCAGGGGGAAAAGTGGTTGTCCTTACCTCACCGGGGAGTCCTGATGGTTTCTGGGGGTGCGGGGAGGCCTGCAAACCCCTCCGCAGGCCTCCCCGAGCTTCAGATCACCGCTGTGCAGCAATTTATGACCACGTCCGGTTTTCGTGAGGTCTCAGGCAGAGGCATTTGCCAGCACTGCCATCTGTTATAGAGATGCCAGAGGGTGAATCTGGGATTTTCTCTGCATGTAAATCATGTGCCATGCCACTGAGTTATGACAGCTGCCCCTGGATTTTTCAAGCATGGTGATAACATGGCAGGAAACATATCACCTTTGTATGTGTTAGTTAGGGTAGTGTTCAAGGCACAAGAACAGTCAGTGAAAGAGTCTTCTACCCTATTAAATGCTGGGGGCAGTGAGTGGAGGAAGAGAGATCAGCAGCTCTGGGTTTTCCAGGTTAGGGAAATAGCAGCACATGGTGGAAGAGGGAAAGATTCACTAGGGTGTGGGAAGGGAAGCATATTGTCAGGGCCAGGAGTAGCTCCCCAGCTTGTCATCCTGATTTTTCAAAATAAAGTTACATACTGTCATTGTCCCGTATTTGTCGACAGGAAAGTGCTTTCACGTGCCACATCTTTTAACCCTTTTTGGGATTAGTTTTCAGAGATGTGTGAAGGTACCCTTCCTTGCCCTCTTTCAGACTTCTTTGTACACAATACCTGAAAAGAAACTCTGTTCATTTCCTTTAGAAGGGGCTGTGCCATGTGGCTAACTAGTCGCACAGCAGATTGAAAACTAATCTTGCAGCAGGGAAAATCTAGTGTGAAAAAGTGGGTTGGAGCTTTACAAAAGAGAACCTGTTTCCTCTTCAGCAAAATTATCCAGGGAATTTGGGTATTTCTGCAACATTGTGACAGATTTATTACCAGACTAGCACTTGAAGGTTTTAATAATGTCATCATGAATAATAATAAAAAATGATATGATTGTGCACAATGCAACAGAGTGGGAAGCACTAGATTAGCTATTATGTTTAATTATTTAACATGGAAAGTTATTCACGCAATGTTAAAAAGCCCAGGAATGGCGCACTTGGGGTCTCATTCACAACTGTGCACGCAGAAATAGCAGCTATGCAAAAAGAACAGAATGTTAAAGAAAAGGTGCTTCTCTCTCCAAGAGGGAATCCCAGATCTCTGCAGCTCAGGAAACTTCACATCCAAAGTATGAGTGTTTACTCAAACAGAGGCAAACTACTGTAGGTGTTTTAGTTGAAGTTGGTTAGGGAGAGCAGAAACGAATCTCCAAAATTTGCAAAATCTTTGCAATTCTTCTCTGTGAATGTTGATCCAAATATTAACCAGATGTTCTATATTTGGTGGTATTTACATTTTACTTTAATATTTTATGTGGAATGTAATTACAGTTGGTATCTGATAGTGTTTGATAACTGGGAATCTGTTGGGGAGCAACTGCAGGAGAAAACTACTGTACTGACCTCATGGCCTGCTTGTGGGCTTCCCAAAAACATCTGGTTGGCCACTATGAGAAATAGAACAGTAGGTTAGAAGATAGACCTTTTGTCTGTTCCATCAGGGCTCTTCTTATGTTGATTTAGTAAATTATTTTTAACTGTTAATAGTAATAACGACAAGAGTTTCTGTCAATCAAGCACACATTCTCCAAAAGGTTGAACCCCCAAAAATGATAACACTAATACATGAAGGTATTTTCTGGGTTGCTGTACTTGAAGTTGTCTCCTAGAGCACTGGTTCTCAAACTGTGGGTCGCGACCCACCATTGAGAACTTTTGCTGTCCCCTGTCCCCTTAAGAGGCGGGGACAGCATGGTGGTGGCGATGGCGATCCGGGGGAATCACTGCTGCCACCAAAGTGCCCGAAACGGTCCCCCCACACTTACCAGGGCTTGGGGGAGCATTGGGGAGACCTGCACGACCCTCTGCAGCCCCCCAATCTTCGGATTGCTGTTTGGGGGGGCCATTTCAGGGGCGGTTTCAGCAGCAGCGGTGGCGATCTCCCGGATCGCCGCTGCTGCTGGCTCCGCCCCCGCACGCACTCAAAGTTCTCCCCGCCTCACAGGGAGAACTTTGAGAAACGCTGTCCTAGAGCCACATAATAGTTGATTCCTAGGGTGCTTCCAGACTAGTGTTCATTCTGCAATTGTGAGCCTTAGTTCACCCACTTTTACAGGGCATGTACATGACATTGTTGACTTCCTGTGTTTTCTGAGTTCTCCAACTATATTTTTTTCAGTCTTCATTGTAGCAATTTTTTGTAAAAAGTAATCAATTGTCACACCAGAGTCTCCAGTGTGCATGGAGAAATAACTATTAAGAACTATTTTCAGGGGGTTGTGCCTTTAAAATTGAAATGGCTTCTTTGTAGGTTGAGCTGATTCTGTTGCTTCCCTACTCAGCCTAGCTAGGGGATGGTGCTTAATAGCTTCTGATAGTTCCTGTCATTTTTCTTTTATTAAATCATGGTTATTTTACTAGTTTAAAAGAAGAAAACAATAGTAAAGCTTAAAAAAATAAGTTATTAAAGATTCCTCTCAGGAAAAGAAACAGACATTAAGGCAATTCGGAGAGGCTGTTATGGGGGCATATCTTTATTCCAGAATCCGCTCTTGCTGAGCACACAGTCATAGCATTAAACCAGGGCTTCTCAAACGGTGGCTCATGATGACCAACTTGATGGGTTGTGGCCTGATCCTGAGGTGGATCACCAGTTGAGCCCACCTGCCCACCCTTGCCTCTGTTTGGCTCCAAATTGGAGCCAAACAGAAGCAACCGGAGGCCACTTCCAGATCGCAACTCACCTTCTGCAGTTGCTCCCCTGTCGCGCAGGGCCGTGACTTCCGGGTCACTTCTGGTTTTGCCGACAGCCCGACCCAACTTTCTGTGTCCTGCAGAGGCTTCCAGAGGCCGTCTTCTGGACAGTCACAACAGGGGAGCAGCTGCAGAAGGTGAGGCACGGCGGCAGGGCCTTTGAGAACCGCTGCATTAAACAAAGAGCCAAAGGTTCTGCACTTCATCCTCAACCCACAGAGCTGCTCAGTTACCACAAGATCTCAGGTTGTGATTTATTAAAAGCAGAATGTTTGGGCAGTTGCATCAAGAACTGGGAAAACTATCCTGATGTTTTTAGCCCCAGTGTCTCTCTGATTTGTGTGTGAAGGAGAAAAAGAGGGTTACCTTCTACATCTCTGTCCACATAAATATGACTGTCACTGTAAAAGATGGAATTGCTTTCTTCTTGGATTAGCAGATATGCATAATGTTTCTTGAAGAACATTTGTTTCTTTGGGACTGACATTAGAGTTGCGTGCTTGTCTCCTTTACCTGCAAAAGATTGAATTGAATACTGTACAGTGTTTTTCGTTCTAGCTCATAAATACAAAAGGCATTAAAATTTCAGTAACTGTTCTTTTCTCCAAAGTAACCCAACAACAAGGTGGGAACTGATAAACTGTGTGCAAACAGGTGCTGCTGTTTCTACAGCCTCCCATGTTCTTCGGGCAGCTTTACCCTTCTGGGTTCTTTTTCTCCTTATTCATCTGTTAGCAATGCTAATTTCCATGATTGCTGTTATGGCCAAATTGTGATGTAACTTGAACAGATCATGTATTATCTCTGCTTGGTGTCAGGTGTTCTTGATACTCAGTAGTGCTGAATATATAGATTCATATATTCAATTCTCTAAGGTTGGTGAGTCAGGATATGCTGAGACTGAAAAGACAGCATAGGAGTAATTTAACAGCCCTCTTAGCTAGTCAAGGGTTTCTTTCTGTTTACCATTTTCCAGTGATTCTTCAGTAAAAGCTCAGAGATGAACCCCAGGCTCTAAAAGGCCTGGGGCAAATTCAGGGGTCATGCCATGGCTGAGAATGCTATACTACACTAATAGCAAGGAGCTTAGCTAGTAGATTATCAGCAAGATTTGATTGGCCATCTATATTGTGGAACTTCTCACAGCGCAATCCTGTCTACTACAGGACCAGTCCAGGGTGTGGCAAATGTGCCGTAAAGCACATTTGTGGCACCCGGAGAGTAAGCAGTGCCAGCGCCGCTCTCTCTGTGCCAAGGACAGTGCTGTGGCCGCTGGGGAAGGTAAGTGCCCCATGGTGCGGCGGAGGGATGTGAGGAGGGTGGAACAGGGTGTTTCCGGAGTGAGATTGGCCCACTGGGCCCAGGAAGGAAGAGGGATCAGCAGTGGCGCGCTCCGCCGAATCCTATCCCCCTTCCTGGGCCTTTACAACCCGACACAAGGCTCCTCAGATCTGCGCCGGTGCACATCTGCAGAAACCCATAAAGGCAGCTTGGGCTCGACTAGTACTTTGCAAATTGCAGAACTTTCACATCATCATAATTTCCAAAGTGCAAGCACAATGACCTGATGACATACAGTGATATAGTGTATGACCTCTCCTATCTTTCAATTTGAGATTTCTTTGACTGGGTAAGGGGGGAGGGAGAATTCTGTGTCCTGCCAGAGCACTAGGCAGCCTAGCTGGACTCAGTCCCTCTCTTCATGGAGAGAAAGACACACTATGCCTTTTCCTTCTCACACTTTCCTAAAGGTTAATGCCAGCCCTCCTCCAAATAGGTTAAGAGCAGCCAGTTAGTAAATTACTGGTGATGGTACTGGTGGCATTTTCCAGAATGTGACTAACACAAGGAGCAGTATTATGTTTACAACTGAGCAAGATGGGGGTGGGTTGAGAGATACTTTCAATTTCTAAAATGAAAGGAATTGGGAATCCCTATTGCCTCGATGTCATGCTACCATACTTCGTATGTTTGTGGAGGCTGAAACACTGAATTGCTAGGAAACGTTGTTCACACATGCACTCCCTCATAAGCATATACAGGTGGGCCCCCATATCCACGGATTTGCTATCCACGGTTTCAGTTATCCACGGATTGTGGGACCCCCCCAGGCTTTTACTTTTTTCCCAGTAAGCTTTGTTTCTTCCTTAAAAAACAGGAGAAGCAGCCTCTGGCTGCTTATTGCAGGCAAGTAGAATGAGACTAAGTCCTAGAGAGGCTCTGCAAGGTTAACAGAAACCTTGCAGAGCCTCTCTAGGACTTAGTCTCGTTCTACTTGCCTGCAATGGAGGCTGCTTCTGTTTGTTTTAAGGAAGAAACAAAGCTTGCTGAAAGAAAAATAAGAGCTGGGGGGCACGCATGCCTGCCTGCAGGGTAGGTAGGGTGGGGGGCCTCAGGAAACCATGGAGGGGGTGTTCGCTCTTATCCACGGTTTCAAGTATCCACGGAGGGGCCTGGAACATATCCCCAGCGGATACTGGGGTCCATCTATATACCATATGCACTTTCCTTGTTTTTTTCTTCATATCTTCTAGGGCTCCATTTTGGAGCTGAAAATGTTACTTGGTTATGCTCTACATGAGCAGATAATGAAAACAAGTGCTAAGACTGAACTCTAGTGAGGTCTTTAGGTGCCTGCATGGGTGTAGACAGAGTAGGAGACAGAGCATGTTTGTGGGCCTGAGTGACAGGTGCTGAGCCTCAGAATATGGCTAGGCATTAATCTCTGTCCCCTTAATCCAGCATTACTTAAATGAGTTTTTTTTTTTTGCTATTCATATTGCAGTGGTCCTGAAACTCAGATCATAGCTTACTCTGAATCAATGTTCCCTATCCCTGTACATTCTACTAGCAGACTGTGGAACAGAGGCAGGCTAGTTGGCGCTTGAACATACTGATTGCTTTCTCCCACACTTTGATACAGTTCCCAAGGGGCTCTCTGCTTAGTACTTTCCCTCATCTTTAATATGATTCTCAAGGGGCCCTTGTCCTTGAAATAGGCTCCAGTGGGTGATTTTCTCTGCTGTTAAGAAGGCTTGCCTGACATCACACTTTTGAGATCAGTTTCACAGGGTGTAAAAGCAGTGGTCTCCAGAGAACACAGTGGCTCCATTACTGCTGAAACAAACCCTGAGATTCTTGCTAGCTGATCTCAGCAAGCAAAGCAAAGAAGAGCGATTGACATGTGCACTCTGAACAGCCAGCGTGGCCTCCTTTCCTTGCACAAATGAGATTCCACACCAGCCAGCTACTGCATATTTATGATCAGCACTTTCATTAACTAATTGATCATGGGGTGATTTGCTCCCTCTTCTCCTTTCACTGGAAAAAAAAAGACTGTACTGTAACAGTGGGACAAAGCTGTACTTCATAAGAAAACTATTGAACCTCCTGTCCTTCCTTAAAAATATGCAGGGTATTTTATGCTCTGAAGAAATTCCCACCAGAATGTTGTGACTTATTACTTGGGGGCCTTAGCAGAATGATAATGTAACTATACCTATGACGTGAAAGCAAAGGGACTCCCTTTGGGGGTTAAATTTGGTGTTGCACTCAAACATTTCAGCTGCAAAAATAAACAATGCTGTCAATTGGCTCCCAGTTAGACCCTCTTCATTCAGACCCTCTCTGATCATTCTCCTGGGAGATAAAGAACCCACAAGGAATTTTCTGGTGGGAAAATGCATCCTCCTTCTTAGACTGAAAACTCCTTCAATCAGCTTTTCCCTTCATAAGTCCCAGATGCGACAGCAAATTTGTTTTAAAGGCTCCATGTGAGCCTAGCAAACAACTTAGAGACTAAAGTGTTTAGTTCCTTTTCATTACATGTGGGCAACTGCCGACCACAACTGGTCTTCTGTAAACCAAAACAAAGACATTCTGCAAGAAAAATTGGCTTTTTAAAGAAGGATTTTTTTTCCTAGAAGGATTTTTCATGCAGAGGCAAAAAAATCATTTACAGAGTCTGAAATCACATGACTGCATTTTTTTTCTTGGTCTGCATTGATTACAGAAACAATGTACTGTAATAATTATTTCAAATCCAGTTTGATCTTTGGAAATGTTTGAAAATCATGAATTTATATGAAGCCTTACCTGAAACGTCAAATGAGTAAAAATGCAAATCTGTTTAAGATTCCTATGTACAATCAAAAGAAGATAACTAAGAAAAAATGAATTATTTCTCGTTGTTCATGGCTCACAGTGTGCCCCAGAGGTGATACACTATGCCATGGTAGTTTGAACTACTGACAGCACCAACAAGTCAAAAGATGGGTAGCTCAACAAACACTAGACGATTGGGTAACTCTAGTGTAAGCACAGAGGTAGTACCAGGAATGTTCAGAAAGCAACTTAAACTATTTGAGTTAAGAATCATACCTGTGAAATCCTGGTATGGGGGGAAACGCAACTCCTGCTGCGTAACCTGTGTGCTGCCCTCAGTTTCACGCATACCTTGAATGAGCATCTACATTTCCAGTTCTAACAATACTATTCCCACCTCAACTCCTATGGTGCAATCCTACTCCTTTGGCTATCAATAGCAAAATTCCCATCAATTTTAATGGAGCAGAATAGCAACTTGAGTGAGTTCACTGTTGTAAAATAAGGCTAGAATTTGTTACATTGACTTCAGTGTGTACCTAAGGGGAACAATTATAGTTACCCTACTAATTGCTAGCTTTGGTTGGTAATCCTAGCTGGTAAAGAAAAGGAAATTTTGCTTTTTAGACCCAATGCCTGCTGTGGTTATACATCCAAAGTTGATGCAACCTAGCTAGAGGCGTGTCATGTGGTGTGTGTTTCTAATGATCTCGTCCTGACCACTATCAAGGATAGACATGGTATTTTGGCAATTGATTCATCAATGCCAGCAATCAATGGTTACAGACTTCCCACCTTCAAATACCACACTAGAGCCACTTTTTACAGTTCAGTTTCCTGATCTATCTGCATTTCCTTTGGTTGTGTACAGACTATTACCGTGTTTCTGTGGAACAACAGGAACAACTTCAATGGACTAATCTAATGACATTAAATAGACTGGATTGTAACACAGGTCCTGGTCTAATAAATTTCATTCCTAACAGAAAATTTCCATGTGCGTTTTTTTCATTTTAAAACGCTACATGAGTGCACATGTTTGATTATGCACCTATTCTTTCATATACATTTTTAAATGGCTTAATAACTGTTCTGAGCTTTTGGGAAGCGGTGTAGCATGTCACTTGTCACAGGCAATGTATAGTAGGTGCCTGTGACATTTGCACAAACATCTACACATTGACTATTGAAACAGTGTTGGTCAGGCTTCTGCAGGCTAGTTTTGGGTTTTCCATGGTACAACCTGAAGCATTACAAAATTCTGCAAAACTAGTTCAACAAGAGCCCATGATAAGACACAAAAGATAAATACAGTAAGTACACTACAAGCAATGACCACTCTACATACCACCTTCAAGTCTATGACAAGTGATAGTTTGTACACAGCCTTAGAAACTTTGGTACATGCTGTAGAGACTGAAAGGCAGACATGTTCATGAGTTAGCACCTGGGAATGTGACAGTTCCCATGACTTCACTGAATCAGAACATTTTTATGAATAAATTGTCCAGTTTCTTGTTCATTCTGTTGAACGTCCAAGCTCTCATCTGCATAGAGGACATGAACATACTCTTGCCAGTCTTTATGCATCCCATGCATGTACTGTATTAAAGATATCTGTGCTCTGTGCCTTTTCATCTTAATCTACCTTTTTTTCTCCTTCCCTATAGCATAAATCTCTAATTGCAGATTTATTTCAGGTCCATCAGATTCCTAGAGATGCTGGAGATCACCGTGGCACCCATTTTAATGTTTTACTGTGAATCTTGTAGGCAGCTGTTGACTGATACCCCCAGTTTTGATTTCCTGCACTCTTTCTTCCTTTCCCAATGCACCAGGCTCTATCAGTGGAATAACAAATGGAAAATTTGCCCTTTGTATTTTAAGTGTCCAGTTTTTGAACAAGCCTGTGTTCCATGTCTTGCATGCATGGAAATTTCCCTTGTGTACTTCAGAAGTGTGTTTTATTTCCTTCTAACTCCACACTCTCTTCCTTTCCCCCCCCCCAACAAGGCACTCTAACAGCTCCTCCAAATGTTATGAAGTATAAATCAAACAGAACGATTTTCAGTCCTCAGAGCTCTAGCTGAACTACACGACAGAGTTCAGAAGGGAACTCTGGGTCAGTGGCTGGCACAGGTCTAGATTAGTACAACTGCTTCCCTCTCAGATTCCTCAACCTGGTCTGTCTACTGCCAGTGATAGAATCTTTTGCTCTTTCCCTCCCCTACTTCTTTCTTTCTCTAAAGTTTCCTGGGAACTCACATTTTACTCATGACCTGATCTTCCCAGTGTTAAGAATAGCAACCACTGTGCCACTTGGGTTCAGTCTTTTTGAAAACAGGCCACAGCTGGAGAAACAGGAAGGTCAGATTAGTGCAAACTGATGTACACAACCAGAAATCTGGGTACGTGGTGGTTTTTAACAGAAAAAGTAAGAGTCATTATGGAATAGGGATGTGGAAAAAGGAATTTTTCAAGCCATGCAGAAATGTCTTGAAAATAAATTGTGAGGGTTTTTAAATTTAAAAAGGGGCATATAGTTCATAAGGCATACAATCATAAACCAGCTTCTTTTTAATTGGTCACCAAGAGAGAAGAAAGGTTCTGTCTAGTTAATAGATAGGCTGAAATTGGTATTCATTACTGGTATATAACATAACAGTAGCTGGTTAAAAGATGGCAACTCTGTATGTTTAGAGGGGAAAACATTAAACTTGGACTGGGCAGAGCTTCTGAAAGTTTATCGACCATTGGCAAGAATGGTCCTTTTAACATAATTATCTGGCTCTTTGTCAAGTCATTCCTGCCCTACCGCCACCAAATTCCAGAGGTAGAAGAACCTGTCAACCATATTACTTTTGTGTACTCTCTTTTAATTGAATCTGAGCACAGTGGCTATCAGCTGACAAGTGATCCTGACTTATTCAACCCACATAGGGAATACTACGATCCAGTCTCTACATTCTGCCAGGAACCTTTTAGAGTGATATACATATAGCTAAGGGAACGTGTCTGTTCCCCATGAGTGTTGCCCACTTAATGAGGCCCTCCTGGAATTGTCCAAATGTCAGGCTAGAACCCATTCAGGCTGAGTGTTCGTGGTAATATACCCTCCTTGTGCCGTGTGTAATAACTCCATGGGGACTTGAATACCAGGTTCCAAAGTTAGTTCAATCTGGCTCAGGCAGAATAAGTCCCACGTGATGTCAAAGTACTCAAGGTGCTTTTGAAACATTAAAACAAAACCCCACATTTCCATTAAAAAAAGTCCTATATCTCCACAGCAAACGCTCCACAGCTTTAGTTTAGAGAAAAATTTGGTGGCAAGGGGAAGTTTTTTAGAATAGAAAGTTTTATGAAAGATGGCAATAAAAGTAAGTGCAGCCACAGAATATGTCCAGAATAAGGCAGGAAGGATCCATATTAGAAAGGTTTAAATAAAAAGAGATTTAACTTGTGGGAGCTGCTTTCCGATGGTGCAGCGCTGCTGTGCTACTTAGGGAATATGTATAGGAAAGTATCTCACTCATCTGGTTCTTTCCCATGTAAATTTTACCTAGCTCAGCTGGGACTGTGCTATCGGGGAAGTGGCTCCCACAGTGCTGTGTCTATTAGGATCAAACTAGACATTATTTTAAGCAAGTGATTGGGGCTAGCATGTTTGTCTCTTTAATCAGTAAATAGCAGCCTCATTGCCCCCCCATGGATCAAGTCCATGGTGTGAGTGGGGGAGGGGGGATTGACCCTCTGCCCACCATGGATCTGATCCAGATATCTTCCTCCCACCCCAGCAGCTATTTGCCCTGGGAGAAAGCTGCCATTGCCACTAATGAGAATTTCCCCCCCAGTGCAAATGGCCATATAGAGGCATGAGCAATCTGGATTAGAACAGTGGATGAGCAGAAATTTAAGCCCTGCCCCTCGACATTATAAGTTTGATTCATGGGAGAAGGTGATCAGCCTGCTATTTACTGTGCTAAAAACAAGATGTTGTCCCCAATCACTTACTTAAAGTAACATCTAGCTTGCCCCTAAGCACAAACCTCATCAATGCAGCATGTGGTCTAAAGAACCATGGGTTGACCCCCTTCCCATGTTCTTAAACTATGCCTCTACCAAGGAACAATCAACTGGAATGATAAATACAGATCTACAGTATTTACTGTGTGTACAAACTAAATCTATAATCCTCCATGAAAGAAGAAAAACAGCAGAACAAGGGGAGATACAGCAGAACTAGAGAGAAGAGCTTTTATACCATTCAAGGACTATTCCATTCTACAACATGCATCCACACAGGAAGTCCTTACATTAAACACCTGATCCCTTTGGTTTCAATGGGATTACATGTTTGATCCAGTTTGTGTGGCAAAACCTAGTCCTTAGTTGCTGTTCGAAAGCCACTTGAGGGTACCAGGGCAGTAATTCTAATGCCGATTTTGAACTGTTTTTGTCTGTCTAACATTCCTTTTTAATCCCCATCCTGCCTGCCCCTTCCTTATGTAGGGTTACTTTAGTGATCCTTGGAATGTTTTTGACTTCCTCATCGTAATTGGCAGCATTATAGACGTCATTCTCAGTGAAACTAATGTGAGTATTACTCTACCCTCCCTAGGATGCCACCAAATCCTCCTTCTCTTCTTCCTCCTCCTGTTTCCTTCCTTTTTTGCTTTCTGGTTTATGTTTCCTTCCCTCTAGTCATGCTTTTATTGAACTTGCCGTCGTCCTTCTCCCACGGGAAAAAAAGAAGGGAAGTTGAATGCCTCCTTTTTCACTCGTCACAGCTGTGACTGGTGAAAGCGCACAGAGCTTGGGGAAAGTGTGCTTTTTTTCCCTCCAAAAACAAATAGAGATGTGTGAGTGTAACAGTCTAACTAACCAGGCTTTTGTTGATACCCTCCATCATATTACAGAGGTTTGAGCAGCCAGTACTGTAGAGTGGTAAGAGACTCTTTAATATGCCCACATAACCTCTTTCTTTTCTTATTTTTTTCTCTTGTCTCCCTCTTTCACGCTTTTTTAATTTTTGGTTTTCCTTGGTTTATTTTTATATATATCCTTTTTTTCTCTCTTTCTCTCTTTCTCTTTGTTTCTTTCTTTTTCTCTCTCTTCTTCCTCGGCTTCTTTGCCACATGCAGCACTATTTCTGTGATGCATGGAATACATTTGACGCCTTGATTGTTGTGGGTAGCATTGTTGATATAGCAATCACCGAGGTGAACGTAAGTAGCTGGCGTCTGTCCATGAATGTGCCTGCTCTTAACATCCATTTGTCTCTTACGGTTTTTTTAATCTCTTCTTTTTTATTCTCTTCCCTTCTTTCCCCTCTCCCCTTTTATTTAAAGTTTGTTTTTTAAGGATTGCTTTCTATTGTTCTGAGTATTTTGTTTTTGCTTGTTTCTTTAACTTTTGGAACAACTTTAAGGACTTTCTGACTGTTGCATCATTTACTTTCCCTCATAACCAGCCTGGCATGAGTAAAACTGTATAGTAGGAAAATCAGCGAGAACTCTGTGGAGTGAATGCACAAAGAGCAGGTCCGTGTCCTAGGAAGTTGCAGAAGTAGTCCAAGTTTAGGACTCTGACTTGTCAAAGTTGTGTGGAACTTCCCATGGCGCTGAGAAACTTGCCGCTTCACAGAGATCTGTAGGGCAACTCTTTCGAGGTGGAATAACGGGAACCAACCGCGCTGTGTCAGGCCTTTACATGCCCAACCTTTTCTCTACATGCAAGCCACAAAACCTCACAATTCTGCCCACATTCCATGCTTTTTATGTATAATATGGAGTCATGTAAATATATATCCCCCATTATTTTTTGTATGTGAAAAGGCTACACTAAAAAAAGAATTCTCCTTCCAAAATGCACATGGTCCATGATATTCAGTCCATTTACTGATCAGGGAACATTTTGGAGTTGCAAAACCTGCCAGCATGACTTGCTGATCATTTGGCATGTAAGGCTCTGGCTTCAGCATTATATGCCAAAGGCAGAAGGGAGAGTGAAGTAGAGAGTGAGAGGGTTAAAAAGGAAAAAATCTCATTATAGAAACTAGACTGACTCATGACAGAAATAAAGTAAAGCAGATTGCAGTTAAAGAATAGCTACTATATAGAAGATCCAGTGATCTGCATTTATATATGCAGTAAAACAGGTTGCACAAGAGTGATACACACAGAATTAAAGAACACTCTGAGACCATAGGGTGCAATCCAGTCCTACTTAGGCCACCGTTGTAACCAGCGGCCCAGCGAAAACAGGAGGCCCCAGAACGGAAAGGGGATTCAAATCCCCTCCAAAAGTGGAATTCAAAGGGGATTTGAATCCCCTTTCCTTTCTGGGGCCTCCCGTTACACTGGTTACAAAGGCGGCCTAAGTAGGATCGGATTGCGCCCATAGTCAGTCAGAAATTTGTTCCCAATACTGGAACTGAGCTCACGGTCCCTTTGCACAAATATTTACTCCTGGTTTCCCACCCCCACCCCACCTTTCTTCATTTAAGCAGACAAATTTCAGGGGAATTTCATGTTTGTTACGTCTATTGCTAAAGAATTGGGTGAAAGAAAGCCTTGCTCTCTCCAGCAAATCACATCAACTGTTATTACAATATGCAAATCTCAAGGATACTAAAACATTTTCTTTAGTGACATGCTATTTAAACAGATGTGATTATATTAATTAAACTGAGGAAGCTGTATTTAAAGGAGTCAGGTCTTTTTAAGGCATACTTCACAGTTCTACTGTTTTCCAGTAAATTTTGGAGTTGATGTACAGAAAGTGGAAGATGTGTTGGTAAATTTCATTGAGCTTATCTTGTTCCAGCTCATATTCTGATCAGGAACTGCGATTAAACGTGTTGTGGCAGCATCTTCTGTTTCCCGTGGGTTAGCCCCAATGCACAGGATTGGCAGATATGTTGGGCAGCGGAATCCAATGTAAGTATCTGGTGGGTGGCCCTGGGCAGCCCGCCAGATCCCGCGCTCACTCTGGGCTGCTCTGCAGCGGCCCGGAGGTCTACTCGGAAAAAGGGGACATTCGTCCCCTTCCCCCGGTGTAGAGCTGGGAGGCCGCAATGGGCCTCCTCAGATTTCTGCCAGCTAAATAGCTGGCGGAAGTCGGAGGGGGCTGTGTAACAGCTGAGCTGGCCCGGCGGGAGACAGGGATATGGCGGACGCCATCCCCGCCCTCCTTGCCATCTCAGCTAATGGCCCCCCTCCCTTGCCACCCAGACCGCCCATGCGGCCACCAGGGGATCACTTACCTTCCTCCGACGGCCGCATGGACGTCCCGTTTGCAATGGCTTCCACCGGCAGAGCGCTCGCTCTGCCGCGGGTTATTTGCGCAGGAGTGCGCTGTTAGTCTATGTTCTCAAAAATAATGACTCCTTGACATGTTTTAATCATTCTTTCTCATGTGCAAGATGGTTAGTATGATTAATATGATTAAAAGTGAGCTTTCCTCCATTTTTGCTAAGCAAATTTGAAGTTAAGTTTAATCTCTGTTCATATAAAAAAGGCATATTAACGGCCTAATCCTGTGCAAAAAAAAAACCTGCGGAGTGCGCACCATAAAGTGCATTTTGATACCCAGAGACTAAGGGCTGCCAGCGCGGAGGCCAGCAACCCTTACTCCGTCACCCACCCGATCCTGCACCCACCAGAGCACGTAAGTCCTGCACCAGTTGGTTCAGGGGCGTGGCGGGCAGTGAGGGAGGACGGCCGTTGGCTGGCCCAGGCAGGGAGGGGGCGGGGATATCAACGGCGAGCTCCGCCGATATCCCGCACCCGTTCCCAGCCTAGGCCACTCTTACCCTGCCACCCCTGATGTACACCGGCTCCAGAGCCGACGTACATCTGAGAAGGCCCATTGGGGCCCGGGCAGCCCTACACCTGGGGAACTCTTCCGACTCGACCCAGGAAGGGTGATGGATACTGCAGCTAACGCAGGATTGGGCTGTAAGTGGGTTTGTTTGTCCTAACTGAACTGATGCTGAGAATCAAGTAAACAGTTAAATTGGGGAGATATGAAATAGGGAATAGCTTGATATAAATTCAGCAATTGCTGGTAGTAGCTGGAAAGCTGGCCAGGGCTGCTATTCCCTGCCCAGGGAGCCTCCCAAATCTTACAGGTAGCATTGATTATGGTTCCTTGAATCCCCTCTAAAGATTACCCTCCTACTATACAGTCCCTACAGAATTCTGCACACGTCTTTTTATTATCTAGCATGTTTAAATCTTCTTTGCTATTAATTCCTAACATTTGTTATTAAGAAATTAATTGGTTTTGATTTGATTTTCTTTTTAATTTTTTTTTTGCACAATATCTGATGCACTGATAATTGAAAAGCAGTTAAGGATGGATTTTGTTCTGAATTGTTTGGAATCCTTTTGCACTAATAATCCTGTTGATTAAGAGAATGAATGGTACTGTATGTCAATTTGTCCCATCAATACCCTTGCTGCTTGCGGCATTTGGTATGCACCCCATCCTCAGCAGAAAGGCATTAGTAGCTGCAGCTCAAATTGAAAGTTTTCCTCTTCCCAGGCAACACAAAACAGTTTGCTGATCAGATGCACCTCCCCTTTGCCTTTCTCACCATGGGAGCTTTATTGCTTTGCTCACTGTTTGTGAGTAGTGATTAAATCTGCCTTGTATGCCTGTATGCTGGCTTGTTTTGCACCAACTGACCTGGAGGGGAAGAGGGGAGGAGAGGAGGAGGAGGAGGAAAACTCCCCACAAGCTCTAGTCTACATAATGGTCAGTTTTAGCTTGATAGCAACACCAGACATCATATACTAGCCAGCTCCATAGCAAAGCAAGCAAGTTTAGGTTGTGGGAGAAACCCAGAAGTTCCTACACTGTGAGCAATTGGTCAGACTCAGATTTGTTTTGTAATGAACCTTTCTTGGCATGAGTTACTTTGTCATGAGAAGTGATGGATATGTTTGTGTGTCTTCCTGTGTTATATGGGCTGGATTTCTTTTCTCAATTAAAAAAAATAGAGATCAAAAATTTCACTGTAGCATAGGACAATAAATGATATGGCAACTCGGACATCAATTCTTGTAAGAGAGTCAGGGGGAACTTGCTGAGGCCAGAGGAACGTAAACCCAATGCTGATTTATAAAGGGAGTGTTTAGGCAGAACAGGTCTTAACATAACTAAAGAAACATCCAATCTGTTTTGTGAACAGGAGTAAGTCCACATATCTTCTTCAGAGCCTCATGAAGTTTGGATTATTTCTTTCACCTCAACTTCAGTAATATTCTCCATGACTTCTCAAGTGGAGAACTGGCAGCAATGATCTTTACCTGTGTCACCTCTGTAGGGTGATAATTAATATTCTATGAATTACATGGAATTCATTGACTATAAAGCTATATCTGAGGTAAAACAAGATAAAGAATGCAACTTCTTGTCTGCCTCATGGTTCTGACCTATGTTCAGTTCCCTCCCTCTAGTTTCCAGTCAACTTCCAATGCTGTGTGCTTGCTCAATACAGTAGTTTGATTCACCAGTAAAAGAACATCAGCCAAGAATGGAGTTTGTTCTAAATCTAAAAGAACCGCTTTCAGCTGCCTCAAACACCGAGTATGAATTTGGAAAACATTGTGACAGCAGCTACAGTCTTCTGAGACACTGCAGGTCACAAAACACAATTTGAAAATTCTAAGAGGTGGCAGTGAGGAACATCCTCTATTGGAGGTAGTTTGTTGTGCAAATGAATAGAGAGAAGATTATTCAAACCTAGGTACTGAAGAGACTACAAAGAAAACCTAGCTGTAAAGAGCAGCAGGGGTCTAGAAAAATGATCTGAAGGTATCTGGTCTAGTTCCATATGTGAAGCTAACCAGGTCTGGCTTATACCTAGATGAAGACTGCCTAGGAACCTCAAGTGCTTCTCAGAGGAAGGGTAGGAACATAAGAACATAAGAAGAGCCCTGCTGGATCAGGCCAAAGGCCCATCTAGTCCAGCTTCCTGTATCACACAGTGGCCCCACCAGATGCCTCAGGGAGCACACAGTCAACAAGATAACCTGTTTCCTGTTGTCACTCCCTTGCACCTGTCACAGAGAAAACCTACTTCTAAAACCAGGAGGTTGCTTATGGCTTGTAACCTGTGATGGTCTTTTCCTCCATGAATCTGTCCAAACCCCTTTTAAAGGCATCTAGGCCAGGTGCCATCACCACATCCTGTGGCAAGGAGTTCCACAGATGAATTACACGCTGGGTAAAGAAATATTTTCTTTTATCCGTTCTAACTCTCCCTCCACTCAATTTTAGTGCATGTCCCCTGGTTCTGGTGTTGTGCGAGAGGGAGAAGAATTTCCCTCTATCCACTCTCTCCATCCCATGCATAATTTTATACGTCTCAATCATGTCCCCCTTCAGGCGCCTTTTTTCTAGACTGAAAAGCCCCAAACGCTGTAGCCTTTCCTCATAAGGGAGGTGCTCCAGCCCACGAATCATTCTGGTCACTCTTTTCTGCACCTTTTCAATTGGAAACCATTGCAAGAGCTATAAAAATACTTTCCCACCACTTTTAATACTGACACACTATTACAAAGGGAAGTAAAATAGCATCCATACAAATAAGAGTTCCATTCCTGAGCCAAATCAGTCAGTTTTTAAGGCTTCTTCCCAGCTGATTTGCAGGGGGCAGTATGGTGTGGTAGGCAGAGATACCTTACTATGTATGCTATGTTTAGGCTTACCAGATCTCCAACCGGGACAGAGTGCTAGACCTTTAGGAGAAGGAATGTGGGCAGGTGTAGCTTGTTAAACCTTAGAGCACAATCCTAGCCATGTCTACTCAGAAGCAAGCCCCATTGTGTTCAATGGGGCTTGCTTCTGAGTAGACATGCCTAGGATTGTGTTCTAAGGCTTAACAGGCTACACCTGCCCACATTCCTTCTCCTAAAGGTCTAGCACTCTGTCCCGGTTGGAGATCTGGTAAGCCTAGCTAGTGTGACTTTTCAGACATGGTTCTAGAGCAGTGCTACTTGCAGCCTTTAAAAAAACAGTTTTGGGGGAGGCTGTCTACTTCCCCTTTTAAGTGCTAGAGAACATGCCCCCTTGCACCACCACCCCAAGACCTAGGAGGGAACAGACTATCTTCAGCAGGAAGGCTTCCCTCCCATCATCCATTACATGAGGATGGCATGTGGCGCTATTGCTGCTGGGTTAAAGCAGAAATGAAATGTTAAAAAGACATGAACACTTTTTAAAAATGTCTGGAAAAGCTCAAATCAATACTTCCCAAGAGTTTTCCTTATGAAAAGAGAAAGTAGCTAGTTACAAGAACTTTGCAATGTGTTTCTTTAAAACTATAATAGAGAATACCTTCTGAATAGTGTATATGAGTACTTTTGCAAATGTATATTTATCACAACTGCATATGTTTAGGTCTGAATTTAGTGTGTTTGAGTTCACAATAAGTTAATTTGTGTGTCACATTTGTGCTGGGTGTTTGTTTGACTTCAGTACATGTTTATTAGTTATGCTTCCCAGGATGTTTCAGAGACTGTGAACCTATGTACCCTGTCACATCTGTATCTGTATATCTGAGTGCAGGTGTATCTCTTAGGGCTTGTGCACACATTAACTTTTACCCCTTGGTTGCTGTACCAAGAGGGTAACTGCTTTGTTTACCCCTAGGTAGCAGCAGGCTAGCTCTAAGCAGTGCCTAGAGCCAATTCACTAGAGGTAAGTGAGAATCCACTGGGGTAACTCCAGCCTACATGGGACAGGTGACATCCACCCCAGGCTAGATAATGTGTGCACAAGCCTTAAAAGTATCATTGAGCTTGTGTGTGGATGCATATACCCAAGTGCCCAAGTATTCTGGCATGTATCTCTGCTTGCCTTAGAGTTGGGAAGTGCATGTGGGTGCCTGCTTCATGCATGTGCATGTTTTTGGCATGACTCTGTGATTCTGTGCATGGCAATGTAAAGGTGTGAACACATGGGACCACTTGTAAAGCTACATTCACTTCATACTGACCCATACTCACACAGATTTCTACTGAAGTCATCACAGTGTCACAAGAACAAATACAGAACTAGTTTATGCTGTGCAGCTTTCAAGGTGTAGATATGAGTCAAGCATAGACATTATTGCCAGGCGTGTCACCTCAACTGCACCTCTCAGCACTACAATGACACATTTCTTGCTTCGATGACTGGCACTGAATTTTGCATAAGAAGCCATGGTATAGTTTCTGCCAAATCCACTTTTAAACTAGCTTGTTTTCAAACCTCCCACATTATTTTTTCAGAAGCTTACATACAAAATGTACAGCCTAATCCTATGTATGTTTACTGAGAAGTCAATCCCATCGAATTCAGTGGGATTTACTTCAAAATAAGAATGCACAAGATCACACTGTTTAACTCCTTACTATTAGCAAAAAAAAAAACTTATACTGGCCTCACTTTACTTTCCTGCATCTGATGATGACATCCAGTCACTTTTTAAAGTTTAAAATCAGGAAGGTCTGTTTTCCATCTGTTCACTGCCTTTCAATTCTAATAATGATGATTAGATTGACAGACAGCTGGGGGCAAGCATAAAAGCAGCTTGTAAGCAAAAGCTGGCCCCAAATACAAACTTTGATTAAAACAGATACAGTACAGTATATGTTTTTGCTGCCTTGTCTCAATCTTCTGATTTTGCTTAAGAAATATGGAAGGCGCTCTAGGCTGCAATCCTATGCACACGTTCTTGGGAGTAAGCCCCATTGAACACAATGGGACTTACTTCTGAGTAAACATGTATAGGATTGTGCTGCTAATATGTTAGAAAATAAATCCTGTCATCTTTATGATAGGTTTCTATCAAGCCCACCTCCCCACTCATGGCTGGGGCCATTCCTAAAATGGACTATGAATGAATCAAGCCCAATGGTTTGCCTCTCTGAAGATTGCCACCCTCTTCCTCTATCTATGCTGCTAAGCTAGATGTAGGCTTTTGGGAATACAGCTATCAACAACCAGCTCCCCACTCTGCCTCTTTGAAAGTGAAACCCCTCTCTCTATAAAACTGGTAATTCCCTAGTTTTATAAATGTATAGAGTAAGTTTGGATATCCTTAGGAGAAAAACTTCTTATAACAAATAAAGCTAGTGTAACTATGGATAATATAGGAATGACTTTATAGACTGAAAAACATAATTTGTTTCAGTTTCACTTCAGTCTTCCATTTCTGTGAGATGTGATGATAAAGCAAGGAAAAGTAGTTTCTACTACCTCAACTCCTTGTTGAACATTTCTGAACAGTTGTGCTCGGGTGCATGAATGACACAGGGAATGAGATACAAAGCCTTGTACAATTCCAACTGAGGGGACATAACAACATGCACCTTTGTTCTTTTGAATGCAACCTGTGAGAAACAATGTTACAAATGTGAAAGGTGAGACTTCTGAAAATGTTCTTCAGGAATGGACTTGGTCATAGGTTGAGAACATCTTACTTTCTGTATTCATGGATACTTGATATATTTGTTGCTTTCAGCCCATAATATAGTTTGATAAGTCACTTCCCCTTCTCCTGGATGACAGAAGGCTCTCGTTGCTCTTTATTTGTGTATAGAAAAGAGATTCAGGTTTGATGTGTGGTCTGTACCTTTATGCCTAGCCTTCGCCTGAATAGTGTATTTTACTTAATACCACATGGGGGTCAAATAAACATCAAAGAAAGTCATATAGATGGCAGATCTGGGGGAGGGGGAGTTGCTTTGAGCATGGAACCAGTTGCAATGAAAAAAAATTAACCTGTCACTACGTGTTTTCCTTTGGCAGTGCAGGAATAGAACAGCAGCAAATTGTAATTGCGCTTACACCAATGCATCTGCTGTTACACCGGTGCAAGGTTACACAGGATTGCACTGACAGTGTAACTGGGATAAAATAAGATCCCAATACCATCAGAGTATGCACTGCAATGTACAAAAATTACCAGACAGAAGGCATTAGCATCACAGTACATTTATCCAAAGTAAGGATAACAAATATGAGTAGTATGGAGTTGTAGAAGATGAATTTCTTCGACTTCTTTGGTTCAATTTGACCCCACTATCCAGGTGAGGGCTAGAGTAACAGAAAAGACGGTCAACTTTCATTCTCTGAAAACATTACTGACAGAATATGCGTGCCCCTCAGAATTAAGTCAAAGGAACCAGCCAATATACACTGCAAGACTTTAGTAGGCTACCTCCCATTATGCTTCCCTTTAACATCCGGGGGCTGTCTATTGTCCCTGAATCCTCATCGGCTGCAAACGCTAACCTTAGAGCAGGGGTTCTCAGCCAGTGGTACTCGTACCACCAGTGGTACTTCATCCAACTGCTGGTGGTACTCGGACTGCTGGACCACCGGAACCCTACTCCGATGCGGCACTTTCAGCAGCACGTTTTCGCTCCCGAGAGGCTCCTGCCTCTGATCAAGCCTCGCGGGAATGCTGAGAAGGGCTCTCCCTCCCACCCAGAGCCTCCTACCTGTGTTTTCTGGCCTCCAAAAACCCAAAAGTAACTGGAGATGATGTCATCTCCAGTCACTTCCGGTAGTACGCAGCAGGAGAGTGGCACTGGAGGTGGTACTCAGCCGGGAAGAGGTTGAGAACCCCTGCCTTAGAGCACTATTCATTTGCTTGCTGGTATGTCTGCGGTAATGGAGAAGCTCTTCTTGCTTGAGCAGGACAGATACTCTGTATGTATACAAAAGTTACACAGACATTCAGAGGATTGTGTGTCCCTATACTCACATAGATATGGGTACAATTATGATGTCTGAAAGGCGAGTGGGGTTTCTTTTGCCTACATGCATGGCTAGCAGTGTTTGTCGATGTGTCTGCTTCTCTATTGAGCTTGAAAGTGGTATTTCATATGTATGAATGCTTCCAAGCACATAAGGAGGACGTACAGTATAGAGTTTGAGCATCAGAGTTCAATCCCAGGCAGAAATGTCTCGGTTGCAATCTCAAAGCTTTGCCCATGTTTTACCATGGAAGTGTTTGCCTGAATGAGTCTGGCTGTGTATGCTGAAAAGGGATACACTATAGTTCCCTCAGTTCTAAAGATTCCGTCAGTTTTAAAGTTTATATTAGAACACAGCCACTTGTGCTCTAAAAAAAGCTATAACCTGATTGACTGAAGATTGAGATTATCATCTGCATGAGTATAGTACTGGGGTGATGATAGAAGAGTGATAAGAGTGGAGGGGAAATATGAGAGCCCAACCGTCATCACTTCCTCAAGCAAAGTTCAGCAATATTCATTTGCTCACCCCTCTGATAGCAGGAAAATAAAGTTTCCTGATTGATGAGTTCTCATATAGTCAGGTTTACATTCCAAATACTGAAAGTCTTTTGAGAACTCAGCAGAGTGATTCAGGTCTTGTGACTCAGGGCTACCTCTGAGATTCAGAAATGTCTTTGAGAAATGTGCCCTGCCTGTTGCTCTCCCTGGAAACCCATTCATGTGGAGAAAGTGTGTTACTTGCCCACTCACAAACATAGTTGCCGCTTGCTTTCCAACAGTGATTTCTGTGATGGCAGCAAGCGAAACATATACTGCCCCAGCTATGGACATAATCCCCAGGAAGCTGTATGTCTATGTGGAGGTTATATTCTCCATCTAAATGTGTCCCAGTAACAACTGGGATGCTTTCCATAAAGTACTGATTGCATTTTTTTTATTGGATCTCAGAAAACTCTGAGCTCATCAGCACTAAGAACGGAAAGACAAGCATACCTTTTCAGAGCATTTTTTCTGAAAGCTGCTCTACATCAGGCCAGGCAAATAGGAGTCATCTCTCTTTTTGGAATAATCTGCATTTTTGCTTCAGTAGGCTCCATGTAAATGGCAATGCCTCCTGTTTGCATTTTCTATTTCAAACTCCCTTTTATCCTCAATGGTGAACTATCCACAGTTGACTCTGTTCTTCCCTTTTTCTGTTCCTAACTGTTATGCCCTCATCATCATCTTTGTCCTCCTAGCCAGGCCAAACTTCTACAGCCAATTTTCAACAGCAACCAAAAGTGAGTGCAGAGAGCTATGGTTTCATTCTTACAGTCTTTTCTCAGGCAGCTAAGGACTGCAGGATGCCCTGTGTGTAGAAAGTCAAATCTCCTCCTGACTACAAAGCCTCTGTTTGGTAGGGTTCAAGTGTCACAATCCAAAGAACACTTACTTGGAAGTAAGTTCTATTGAAATCAATGGACCCTGTCTCCATACAAATGGGTTTTGGATTGAGGTGCCACCTTCCTACAAGAATATCAGCTGATTTGAAACTTTATTCAGTTTCTGTGGGTGCAATCTTTGACCCATTTAAGAGTATTTCTGGAGTAAATCAATTGACTGAATTGGAGCTTCCAGTGTCAGTTGTTTGAGGATTGTGTCCTACAATAACCCCTGCTGCCCTTGCAATGGAGCAAAGATTGGTGGAAGGACGGCACACACATAGCCTTGGTCTTTGTTTCAGACTCTGCATCCATCTCTGTTGCTGTATCAGCCTGTTCACCTCTCTGTTTCTGTCTGATCCTCTAAACCAGGGGTGGCCAACCTTCCACCATTGGGGTCTCTGTGTTCTTAAGAGTTGTGTAGAAGACAGAATCTTGGCAGCTGCAATTGCTGATGGTGCTGCTAAAGCAGATGCACCTGCTGGAATGCCTCACCTATACAACCATTGAAGGGCCAGGAGCATGCATGTTGAAAGGTTGGCCAACCCTGCTCTAAACTGTCTAGCGCCCTTTGCTATTCTACTGATATTGGAAAGAAATCTTTGTTTTCCACAGACATATGATCATTTAAGACTGCAGTGTTCCACAGGCAAAAATTTGGAATGAGGAAATAAATCAAATATTTTCCCAGTCTTGCAAGGCATGTGGATAGCAAAGTCCTCCAATGTACAGCTTGCAAAGGGCAGGAGAAGCACAGCAGCTTCTTTTGACATCCTGTGTAATCCCACCCTCAGTGTTGCCATCTTAATAGTTGTATGTATTTCTGATACTTACCTATATTTGTCGTTGTGTGTGCATGCTCAATTTGCTATTGATTGTGGGGGTGGGTATATTGAGAAAGTTGTTCACTGAATAAATTATTCGAAGCATTTTAAAAGACAATAATTGGGACTATGTGTATTCCACAAACTTACTGCATAAGCAGAGAGATTGGTATTATATAGCATTCAGCATCAAAATATTGACTTTCCATTTTAAGCATCAAGTTTCTGGTCCTCAAGATTTCTGGCCTCCAAAAACCAGGGCAAAGCCTGGTGAAATATCAAGGGGAGCTGAGTAGGATTTCCTGTGATCAGGGGAGTGTGGCTTGAGCGTCTTGTACATCTCTTTGCTTCACTCCATGACTATCAGAAACAGATACAGCGATGGAAAATAAGTGTGCATGCTTGCTTCTTGAATAATGTATACAGACCACTGAATTCAGTTTCCTTTGGACAGAAGTTGATTGCTTTTTAGGAAAGGGCATACCCTGTCCTGACAAGAATATTTGTGAAAAGATAAGAAATCGCTGGAGCTCATCTTTGTTTTTAAAAAAGAAAGAAAATCATGTTTAAACAGAATTCTTAACAAAGGGTATAGCAAACTTGCCATGTTAGAGTATTGCTTTCTCTTAAACGGCTATTCTCAAACTATTATCTGCTGGGTCCGAGTCTCGTGTTCATTTTTGTGTTATGCGAAAGCCACCATGAACTGGTTCTTCCCTGTCATCACTGCATGGTGAACCTGAACTCCTTCCAAGATTATAAGATCGGATATAAAATTATTACTATATTTTCATCCCACCCTTCCTCCAAGCTCAAGGCAATGTACATTACAACAATTCCGTGAGGTAGGTTAGGCTGAGAGATAGTGACTAGCCCAAAATCAGTCAATGAACTTTGTGGCCTGGGTGGGGATTTTAACCCAGGTCTCTCCAATTCAAGTTCAACACTCTTACAGCGCAATCCGACTTAACTTTTGTGCCGGTTTAACCAGCAGCGCAGCGAGAACAGGAGGCCCCAGAACGGAAAAGGGATTCAAATCCCCTTTGAATTCGTCTTTTGGAGGGGATTTGAATCCCTTTTCTGTTCTGGGGCCTCCCGTTCTCGCTGCGCCGCTGGTTAAACCGGCACAAAAGTTAAGTCAGATTGCGCTGTCATTTATATAAAACATTAACACAACATCCTGAGGGCTCAGAATTGTAGATCTTACTATGAGAAACCTTTGCCACATTAAATGAAAGGGAAACGTCACGTTGAGACAGCTTTATAGGATCAAACATCAACATTGCATGTGAGGATTAGTCCTTAGTCTTGCCATCTGCTTCATAAAATAGCCCATGCATTTTGTTTAAATCTCTGTTAGTTCTAGTCAATAGGAAGTTTTAAATGTGAATACATTTACATAAAAGAATGTACAAATACAGTCGGTCCGCATCTTACGCGTAACTGACTTGCATGACTTCAAGTATACTATATGTACTCGGCCCCCTCAAAAAGACAGAGAAAAACTACAGTTTAAATCATGCACGTAATTTTGCCTACCGTTTGACTTGCTCTGTTTATGCCCCAGAGTGAGTTTCAAATAAGAGAATGAAGCTGCTGTTCCCTCAGTGGTTTCCATTCCCATGCGTCTTTCGTACAGTGATTTTAGTTCTTAAAATGACAGTACGTATTTGTTGGATTTGAAGGAGTTTCGACTATACGCAATTTTGGCTTTGCAGGCTGACCTTGGAATGTAACTCTTGCATAAGATGTGGGCTGACTGTAGTGATAATTTTGGAAATTAATGTTTCTTCTGTGGAAGAAATCCTAATTATTCTGCACTTCCTGGTGTTAGGCATCACCGGAAATCTTCAGAAGTGATAAGGATATATCTGAAGATGCATGGAAATAGAACGTCAGAACTGAAATTACTTCATATGTAACTTCCAGAGTTGATCCTAAAGTTTAGCCTTAAATGCATTGGTTCTTGGTCACTACAATGCATAGCATTCTCTGTATCTAACATTTCATGTTCATGAATTCTCAGAAACAGATTTGCCTCTTGAGGAGTACATTGATATCTTCTGAAAATATTATGAAATGCAGCCTTAAAGGATTGCAGTCTTTGGGCAACCACCATGATAATAAGATGATATTAAGATGATTCAAGAACCTAAGTATGTGCTTTTTCTTTTTTCTTTTATGTAGAGGTAAGAGGGGGGGAGGAAAAGAGGAGTTTTAATTGCATTTTTTTAAAATTCACAATTCATCTTTTCTATTCCAGGAAAGTAGTCTTTGGGCCCAATCCTATTCCCCGCCAGCCTAGTCCATGCAGCGCTGCTGACTGAGTGTGTGCTCCATGCTATGGGTAGGTGGGGGGAACCAGACGGCCCAGGAGAGGTAAGTAAAAACATTTTTTACTTACCTCTCCATAGGCCCCCTGGTCTCCAATGGGTCTCCTTGGACCTATTCCAGCCCTTTAGCCCCCAGTCCGCCCACAATCCTCCCCTGACGCACCCCTGCTGCAGCTTACCAGCAACGATGGGGATGGAGGAGGTTCAGCGGGACACTGTTGTCTGCACGTGGCCTCTGGCTGTTTGCCCTGGCTGCCACGGTTCGCCAAATGGCAGAGTGGCTTTCTTTGTTGTCAGTCTGGGACTTACACTGACAGATCGCAAGATTCATCAGCATAAGCCCCAAATAGGATTGGGCCATTTGAAACAAAGGCACATGAGAGAAATCGAAAATGTTTTAGCAGCAGCAACAGTGGATACTTTGAGAAGCGCTGTTCTAGAGCACTTTCATTTTAATACGACTGCTCTAGAGTTAAAAGACTTATGAATTGCAACTATGGGAAGAAATGTTCTTTTCAGTAAAGAACAGTAGAAGTTAGCAGTTAATCCCTGCTAACTGGGCAAGAGGCACTTTTACAATTTGTGCTCCTCTTATATTTAGCAGGGGAAGAGTAACTGCCCCCTTTCACCCCAGCACAGTGTCTTTTCTGGTGGCTGTTTGCTGGTGGTGTTCTGCATCATTTTTAGATTGTGAGCCCTTTTGGGACAGGGAGCCATTTAATCATTTGATTTTGTCTGTAAACCGCTTCGTGAACTTTTTGTTGAAAAGCGGTATATAATAATAATAATAATATAATATAATGCAAGTTGCTACAGTGGAACTTTAGTATTTCTGCATTAAAGTTACTTAGATCCAGAAATACAGTGGCTCTCATATGGCACCTTCCTGACTTGATTTAAAAAAGATCTGGCACTAAGGCTGCAATCCTTTGCATGCCTACTTGGGAGTAAGTTCCACTGAATTCAGTGGGATTAACGTCTGAGTAGACATGTCTAGATTGTGCTGCAGGAGAGTTATATATCTTCACAAATGTATCTACACATGCTTCACATGTCTATTAAGCTGTGATAACAAGCTTAGGACCAATCCACATGCTACTTTAAATGCATGTGCTGGCTAGTTTGTTTTTGTTCTTTTTTTACAAATATGAAATGAAATCATGGTGGGGGGCTTTAACACTTTGCCCCGCCCCGGTTTTGATCACAATCACATGCCTCCACATGCTATTTTAATTAGAAAACATGATTCTATTGAAAACCAATGGAGGCTTTTTTCCTAATTAAAATAGCATATGGGGGAGACACATCCGACATCAGAACCACAGTGAAAGCAAGTGTTAAAAGTCTCCCTAAACTCTGCCACAGTTTCACCTCATTTCAGATGCCTCCCCAGCACTATTTGTAAATTCTAATTATTATAGTAAAGAAGGAAAACAAACTGACCAACACCTGCATTTTAATTAACAAGTGCTTTAACCCTTACTGACTCCAGATGTCATAACAATTCCATGCATGCCAGTCAAAGCTTATATATGTATCTATGTCTGAGAAGATCGTGAGTTTACTGAGACATCGCTGGTTGATGTATATGGGCTTTTCTCAGAAGTATGTGCAAGTGTGTGTGTACCGTACATTCCCAGTATGTATATGAATCAAGAAGTGACACGTAGGAGAAATCTTGTGACTGAAATGTACAACATATAGACAAGAGACAGAAAGAGACAACAAGAGACAGAAAGAGGTACTCTTGGTTGTGTTTGCCTGCTGGACGTCCTTCAGTGGATCACTCTTTGCGTATTCTAATCTAGACAAATCCACAAACTGATGAGGTGGCAGAAAAAAACCTCCTACCCTTATCAATGGGAATTGCATGGACGGTGGTGTTCCTACCAGCCTGCGCCCAGTTTTTATTTTATCTGATTTTTCATAGGTTTAAATAAATATGTCCTCTTCAGTTTATTTGAAAATAATTGCTGCAAGGACTTTGTTTTTGTTTTGTTTTTTAAAGATTAATTTTCCCCATTTGGTCATACAAAAGCTTATGTATATCAAAAAAATTGGATTGTGGGATTGACAAACACTGAGAAAAACGAAGAAAATGCTGTTGCAAACGTTTGTATAAAAATGTTTAAATTTGCAGTCCTGATACATAACTATCTTTCTGCAATAATTTATGATACTCTAAATTAGAACTGAAACAAGAAAGTAACATATTAATTATTATTCTTAGCTGTCCTAACTGTATATTACAATTTTTGTTATTTATTATTTCTTTATATACCCCCATCAATGTACATAGCACTTTGCATAGGGTAAAAAAGACATGTCCCTGCTAAAAAGGGGCTTACAACCTAGAAAGTAACTAGTAGTGTAATAAAAAACGCAGATATGAAAGATCAGAAATGGAAACTCTTCTGAGACATTATAATAGGAATGTATTGGATGGATGTCTTCAGTCATGATGAAACAACATCCCATGACTGGTAAGCTAGTGTACTTTCATTTTAGCTGAATTGTTTATATCAAGTGAATATTATGATTTAATTGGTTTCTGGGTCACTCTGCTAAACAGATAGAAAATGGAATGAAAAAAATATTGGCTCTGGTAACAAACAACCCAATTCTATCTAACTGTCCCTGCACCAATGCAGCGACACCCGCACAGGCTATGCTGCATTCTGCGGGGAAATTCAGGAGATGAGAGGTCTCCTCGAGGTAAGGGGACATTCAGTCCGTACTTGCATCGGCATGTGTTGCTCCCTGCACTGGCGCTGGTGGGATGGCAAGGCCTTCCCGCCAGCACTGCTTTTAGATGCACCGTCACAAACTGGGTTTTAGCCAGATGGTAAACCTATGTACGTGGCACATTTTTACAACACGTTACACTCTTACGGTGCAATCCTCACTAACCTTAGAGCAGGCGAGCAGGCGCTCCGCCACTCTAAAGCATTGCAAATGTGCCATAAAGCACATTTATGATGACTCAGGAGTAAGGCCCCTCACTCTGCCACCCTTCAGACCCTGCGGCCACTGACAGAGGCAAGTCCTGGGCCGGTCGGTGCAGAGGCGGGGGGAGAGCAGGCAGGGGCAGCCAGGAGGGTGGCCATTGGCTAGCCTGGGCTGGGAGAGGGTGGGGATATTGGCAGCATGCTCCGCCAATATCCTTGGCCCTTTCCCAGCCCAAGCTGGCCGCCATAGGATGCAGTGGTCGCCATTTTGGTGCCCCTGCAATGACAGGTGGGAGGGGGAGGATAGGATTGGGCTGTAAATATTTTCTTTCAGAGGAATACACCTTCAGTATATTTAACATTTTCAACTGGCAAACCACGCAAACTTATACAAACTTTTGACTCTGAACTTGCATCACAGAATAGAGCACAGTAAAGTCTGGTCCATATATGGAACAATGCTGGCCTTAGCGATAACATAATTAGCACACTAGGGCACTTTCCTGAGAAACCCTGAACCTTGGAAGCTGTACTGCGGATGGAGCACAGAATTCTATCTCCTTTGTAGCTAAGGATACTGCTTGGGGATCCAGTCTATTCTGCCAAGCAAAAATTAGAAAAATCATAATTTTTCCTCCTTCGCACATAACAATTGCCTTGCCAGGTCACATCAACAGTTCATTTAGCTTGGCATTCTCTCTCTCTCTCTCTCTCTCTCTCTCTCTCTCTCTCTCTCTCTCTCTCTCTCTCTCTCTAACATTACCCAGTCAGGTGCCCCTAGGAAGCTCACAAACAGAGAATGTTCATTATTGTGGTTAATACCTATGGGTAAATCTAACCTCCATGACTTTGTCTAATATTCCTTTGAAGCTGTATTCTAGTTTGTGTGATTACATCTTGTCGCACTAGATTCCGTATGTTAATTATTTGCTGTGTGATGAAATACTGCTTTTTGTCTGTTTAGCATATGCAACTCAAGTGCATTAGCTGATTGAGTTCTCAAAATCTGAGAAAAATATCATGTTCTCTTATACACTGCTCATAATTTAGGGGACCTGTAACATATTTTCATCTGCACCCCACTTAGATGTATTTATTGATGTGGGTGGCAGAACAGCACACAGTACGCTGTTCACACATACAAGAGTTCTATAATGGCATTGTGATACGTGATTATGGTGCTGGTTTAGTTCAGTCCCTTTAATAATTCCTAATATTCCATTCCCCTTAAGTGAGCTTCCAAAATAGCACCAAGACATATTTCCAGCTCATCAAAACTCAAGTTCAATATTAGAATTTCTGCTTTCACCATTCATATATGATTCTGCTTAGACAGTTCTATGCAGGTACAAAAGTTCAGTGTTGTTACACAAAGGAGGTATCTTCTTCTCTGATATGCATATGCTGTCTCTAATCCTACTTAACACACACACCCCAACTGATGTAGCTGTGCCACTACAGCGCACACTGCATTCTGTGGGGGGGGGGGAATCCCAAAGATCTCCAGGTAAGGGAACATTTGTTCCCTTGCCCAAGCTCCCCCTGCCCTGCTAGGTCTACTCGAATGTGCGCCAGCTACTTTGTTGGCGCAAGTTTGAATGGATCCAAGAAGGTGTATTGAGGCCAGAAATGGGGATAGCATATTGGCAGCACCACTGCTGCCAATACCGCCCCCTTCCTGGCCTTGATCTGCCCTCCTCCGTGCCCTGGTCTCCTCCCCATTCCATCCCCTACCCTCTCGCCCACCCGCCCCTGCCATCATCGGACTTATCTTCCTGGGTCTGGAAGCAGGCCTCCCACTTTGTCCCACAGAATGCATCCTGGGGCAAGGCTGGATGAAGAAAAGAGCCTTTTGCATGACCCGGAAGTGGGTCGTTCAGCTTGAAAAAGCACTGCACGGAAACTGCGCGGTTTTCCCGCTCAAAGGTAAAAACAGGGATTGGAGGGCTTCCCCCCCCCCCAGTTTTATAAAGTTTTGTAAGTGGACCTCCACGGGTCCAGGAACTGCGGTGAGACAAATCCACAGATCCCGGATCTGCGGATAGAAAGGATCCACTATATACTTTTAGGTAGAACGTAAGGATCAAATTTCACAACACTGGACGTACTGAAGGACTCTACAAAGAAGAGTTCCAAGGATAATTTCAAGACAAAATTATGAAACCTGGACAGGGAACTACAAGAGGAGACAGAAGTGAAACAAGAAGAAATATGCCAGGAACCTAACACTAGCTAGCTATCTTTCCATCTACCATAATATCTTACCAACATTGCTACAGAGCAATGAAATTGAGCTTAGCTTGCTAAAATTGCAGAACCACTCCTTCAGCTGAAGCCACTGATTAATGTATACCACAATTGATCCAATCAGGGATATACATTTCATTTTGAGGAAATGTCCATTTGTGTGGGATTCATACATTGGTTCATGAGTCTGTGTGGCTCCAGGAAAAATAGCTATGATTCTTCCTTTCCCACAGCTGTGATACAGCTACTGTTCCACAAGGCACACAGGAAAGAGGGATGTTAAAGACGCTGTGCTCCACTGGTTATTGACCAAATTTGCCTATTGACTTACAGACTTTTGGTGAATCCATGTCTTCAAACAATGAGATTCTAACTTGAGGAACTGCAACTGAGTTGAAAGCCATATGATACATTGACAGAAACAACAGTGCCTATGGTGTTGAATGCGAAATGGGCGTGACCTCTGGCCCAAAGAAAACTGAGCTTCATTGTGAAGGCATTATTTTGCAGTTCAATTCCACAGCCCATCAACCAAACAAAAATAAAATAGTCTATAACTTCATTGGTGGAAATTCCAATACTTGACAGACAGATCTAATGTCAGGCCCTCATAAAAGCTGTCGTCCTTGAATTGTTGTTGTTGTTCAGTCGTTAAGTCGTGTCCGACCCTTCGTGATCCCATGAACCATATCGTCCTTGAATGCCAGCCTCAAAGTGCTGGATGTTCTAGAGCTTCCAAGCTTTTTAGCAAGTAGTTCTCCCATAGGCATTTCATTGTCATGTGCAGTTGAACCGATGCATCTCTCATTGACCTCTGACGGAAACATGGATATGTGCAACATGAAACAGGATACTTTGGGTGCCAAATGCTTGCATCAGCACAGGAATACAAAGCAAGCCTTTCAAAGTATGTGACTTCTATCACAACTAGTACACTCAATTAGTAGTAATAAATATGTAATAATTATAAACCCTTTGTGTAGAAAGTGCAGTGCAGTCCAGTTTACCAGTGCAGTGCAGTCCATCCCCTATAAGAGATGACTAATGCACTGTTCAGAAATTACTTTTCCTTGCTTGTATCTTAAAGACAGGAAAAATTATTCAGTGCACATTTTTGTATTCTGTGAACAATGAGACAGAAGTCTGACATGTGCATCTTGTACACTACACATAGAAGAACTCATGCATGGTTGGGTGGACAGGACTTTTCTTCCTTCCCTACTTGAGCTTTTACCATGCACGTAGGAAAATTACCATTACAAATAAAACAGCAAATGTCACAATGCCATTATATAAATCTGTCTTGAACCTGCATTTAGAATACTGTACAGCTTGAGAGTGTGGTCGCCTCACCTCTAAAAATATCATGAAAAAGGAGAAGATGCACAAAAGACTTGGGATGCTTTCTAAAATAGGTAATAATGGTATGGATGGCTTAGGATTAGACATTTAGACAATATACTTGTATCTCTGATTGCCAGAAGCTGAAGGTTAATAGCAGGTGGTCACCAACATCATCTCCTGCTCAGGGGCGTCACTGGGGCGTGGCGGGGGGGCGGGCCGCCAGGGGGTGACGCGCGCCATGGGGTGACGCGCGCACCCCCTCGTGCGTCACCTCCGTGACGCGCGTCGCCCTCCGGACGCTCCGAGGCCGGCCCGGGAGCCGGCCTCGGAGCGTCCGACCCCGTCGGCGCTCCAGGGCCTTCTGAACGAAGGCCCAGGCAGCGCGTCAATCCGGGTATTTCCCGGAT
Organism: Plestiodon gilberti rubricaudatus; assembly: GCA_026170595.1. NCBI lineage: Eukaryota > Metazoa > Chordata > Lepidosauria > Squamata > Scincidae > Plestiodon > Plestiodon gilberti. The sequence continues at coordinate 119,241,752 of JANXHW010000005.1, forward strand.
TTTCGCGCATGCCCAGACCCGTTTTGAGGGCAAAAAGCCCTCAAAAAGGGTCTGCGCATGCGCGAAAATCCGGAAAATACCCGGATTGACGCGCTGCCTGGGCCTTCGTTCAGAAGGCCCTGGAGCGCCGACGGGGTCGGACGCTCCGAGGCCGGCTCCTGGGCCGGCCTCGGAGCGTCCGGAGGGGGGCGACGCGATGCGGGGGGGGAGCCGGGTGGCCCCCTCCCCCCGCGCCTATAACGTCGCGCCCCTAGGGGGGGTGACGCGCGTCCCCGCACCAGGGTGACGCGCATCTAGTGACGCCAGTGCTCCTGCTTGCATGCTTCTCAGAGATTTCTGACTGGCCACTACTGGAGCCAGAGTGCTGGAATAGTCTGATCTATGAAAGCAGTTTTTAGGGCCTTAAAAGGAAGTGATATCTGAAGAATCTCTTCATGCATGGACAGATTGTTACCAGTTTATGAGTGGAATGACCTGTCCGTATGTGTGGTGTGCCTGGAGTGTTTTATATCACTATTTGAACCATCATAACCCTTTGCTTAAAATCACGGCAAGCTGCTGCTATATGTGGAGTCCAAAGAGACATAGGTACATGTTACTAGTTGAGACTGAACCTTAACATATAAATACACACACACACACACACACAAATCACTTGTATGTTTGTTTAGTTTAGTTTAGTTTAGCTTTAGTTTTTATTGTCATCAGATGTTCCTGGGCATGCAAGGTCCATTTAAAATAGCACATGATACAAGCAAGCATAACACTGTAATTTTTCCAAACTTAGCTTAGCAGTAGCACAAGAGCCAATGTATCTGCATGACCTCTGTTGTAATATAGTTAGAAAATATGATGTAGTGCTTTTACATGTGTGGTGAAACCTGGGTTATAACTGACAATCAGGTGCAATAAATGTCATTCATGGCTTCCTTTACCCTCCCCTCCTCTTAACTACAATGTTAATTTGAGTGGGCTGCAATAAATTTGTCAAGAGGCACTATAATATAGTAATGACTTGTTCTTCCCACCGCTTATCTGCACTGGTCAGCATCTCATTCAGAAGAAGGCTGCAATCCTATGCAGACTTTCCTGGGAGTAAGCCCCATTGAGTACAATGGGACTTACTTCTGAGAAGACATCCATAGGATTGTGCTGGAAAACGGCATCTGAGTGTAGTGTAGATCTGGTTATAATATGTGTGAGACTGCACACTGGCCTGCAACCAGTGATATAAAACTACCTAACAAAATTTCCATATACATGCTTCTGAAGCAGAACAGGAGGCATACAAGATCCCAGATTCAGTTCTTAGTATCTGCAGTGAAATGGCCAATAGTTCCTGCCTAACAGAGGTCCTGGAGGGCTACTAAAAAGCACTGGTCTCAGTTTAAGGCAGTCCCTGATATACTACACTGCTTAGATTTTTATACAGCTATTATTTTTAGATTCTATTTCCATTTATATTTTGCTCCTTGTAGTGAGTGTGCTCCAAGTAACTAACCTCTTTTTCATTTTGGAAATCCTGGCACTGAAATTGGAGTCAGATGTCAGGCTGCAATCCTATACACGTTCCTGGGAGTAAGCCCCATTGAGCACAGGGGGACTTACTTCTGAGTATACATGCATAGGATTGTGCTGTTAAGAACCTTTTTAAAGTCGTGATCCTAGCAGTAGGCTACCAAGGGTCAGTACTGAGGGTTAGACAAGTAGAGCTGCTCGCCATGCAGACTCTATGTGCAATTTACTAGTTGCAATCCTAAAACCACTTACTCTAGAGTAGTGCCATTAATGTAAGTGAGACTATTCTAAGTAACTGGTTCCAGACATGCAATCTAAAGGAGCATATGTTTGACAAAATAAATGAAAGAAAGTAACTGGCAGTTTTCGGACCTCTTCTCAATAGATCCCAAATTGTCTATGTATTTATAACACAATGGATCAAATTCATATCCACAGTAAGTTTGTGTGTGAGTGTGCATTCTGCTTAATTCAGCAGGAAGACATTACCTCTTTCACCTGGGTTGAATTTGATCAATTGCATTCTAGAGAATTAGCACAGTCTATTTTCTATTTGGTGGTCCTATTTTTTTTCCCTATTCCCTTCCTCCCCTTGCTGTGGTGTTTCATTGTTCCTGTATTATCCAAGACATAGCCTACTGGGCCGCTTCAGTGGAGAGACTTATTACAGCTTATCTCTGTCTGCCTTTCTTTAAAGCCAGCTGAACATACCCAATGCTCTTCCTCCATGGTAAGATCTAACAGAAAACCCTCCTAGCTGCTTCTGTGACACACTCCTAATACACTCCTTATTCTGTCTCCACCCTGACCACTTGGGTTTCTGTCTCCAAGCCTAGCCTAGTTATCTCTGCATGAAGCCACCGTATTGTGTATCCGTTTGTTGAGTCTGGTGTTCACGTGAGCTGTTGATTCTGCTGCACATGATCTGTATTTCTTGTGCATCCTTGAGCTTTCCTTCAGTCAAGTTTACTGTTGTCCTACCTTCTAATGTATTATTACCAAGAGAGAACTGGGATTCTTTTCAGATTTCTTGTTTGTTAGTAACAAGCTCTCTGAAGCAATTGAATTGGCTTGCAAAATGAAATCAATTAAGAATAAACCACAATGAACAAGGCCCACATTCACATTGTAGTGTGTGAAACGTAGCCATGAAGTGGAACCTCAGAGGCAGAAACAGAATAGAAAGAGGCATATGGCTCTATTCAATTCTAGGTAGATGTGACTTACTAATCACATGTTAGGCTTTGGTTTAAAATAACACCATGGTATACTTGTTAAAGGACTGAGATAAATATTAATTTGAGATTGTTGCATTGTTTTCCATTGTCCTTTCTCATTGTAACTTCTAGATGCCTGTAGTAATTTTGGAGATGCAGCAACACAAGGGCTGCAATCTTCCACTTTGACAGATATGACATAATACTCCTTGCTTTCAAACCAGACATATAGTAACACTGAATAAATACCATCATTCCATTGATCTCAATAATACTGGTGTAAATTTGCCCACTCCTTGATGGCACTGAGAGTACTGGGACTTTGAGGGAGAAGGGTTGTTAACTGTTAGGAAAATGGCATTTTCCCCTTCAATCCCAGCTCTACGCTGCACTTTGCATCTAGACCACTAGTTCAGAGGGTGTCCCTTTTTGTAGCTCAAGTTTCTTAATTCTGCAAGCTGGATATTCTGGACAAAATGGGCTATCAGCATTGCTTATTATGACACTAAATACAGGATTCCCTTGGGATCTCAGTGGAATCATCTGCCCTTGTTTAAGGCAGAATCGACTAGAGAACCTCTGAGAATTCTGCAGATGCTGGGTCAGAAGACCACTGCAAATGAATGCATTATATATAAATGTAAAGACCAGATGGACTTAAGAAAGGAAACTGCCTTCTGTGACTGGGGCCTCACAATATATATAGTGCTAATTGCTCTTAACAGGAAATCAAAGGGTCTGTTCTCTCCTGGTATACACAATGGTGAGTACTTCAAATCAAGGAGATGTATGCGAGGGGGTGATCTGCACTGTTTCCAGGTCATGTATTTCTCCATTATTTAGCATCAAACGCTTGGCTTTGTGGCAGTAGAAGAACAGTACAATATGTACTCAGAAGGGGAAATGTCATTTTCGCCAATGGCACTTAGCTGTGTTTCCATAGAACATTAATAGGAAAAACTACAATATTTTTAGGGTGCTAGGGAAAACAATCCCAGATCCCTTGCTGGTCTAACTTAGCATGGTTTGGTAGCTCCATTTCCCAGCATCTCCTCCCCCTTCCCGGCAATCTGCTTGGCAGGAAGTCTTCTCACACAGGCTAAGGCAAAACGACTGATCCCACTCCGTTCAGGAAACTCTTGTCCTGACATGAGTGCAGTGCAAGGAATGCAGTGCAAGCTAGTCACAGGCCCCATAGGGAATTAGATGGGGGAGGCAAATGCTGAGGCACAAGGGAAAAGCTGTGAGAATAACAGAGGCCAGATAGAAAAAAAACCTCTTTTAAACTCTAGGACCTTTAAACAGTAGCAGGCCAGCAAAAATAACTGCTTTATCAAGGCAATGCACAGGCTGTGGGAAATACCTAGGGGTCATGAGAAATATAACCAAGGACAGTGAGAACAAGTGAACATGTGGTACACAGTTATAAAAGACACAAGAATTAGTGAGGCTGAAGAAATCCCTTTTAGCTTGGCTTGGTTTTTATGTACACGCCTCATCACTGATAGCGGTCCTCCATCCAGAAGCACATTTTGCAACTTGTTGCTGTTACTCAGCAATGCAGGTTAAATAAGTATAGACAAGAGTTTAACTAAGACAGAGCATTTAAGGTCAATATTTTTACTACAGAGAGGAACACCCATGGAAGAATACATGTTAAGTATTGTATTGTTTTCTAATATGACATTTTGTATGCATCTGTTCTCATGGGTATTTCTTTAGGGAGCAGAAATGTTGTCAGAATTGGCTGTAATCACCCCACTTACACAATCTGCAAGGTTGACATCTCTTGACTGAATTGCACTATGGATAACTTCATACCAACTCATTCCAAACCAAAATAGCTTTCTTCTGCCTCATGACTTCTCAGCCACAGCAATAGCAGAAACATGCCTCACACCATCAGCAAGGCCCTTGACAAACCTCCTCTTGTTAAAATGAGGGGAAATGAGATCTTGAATAATGTCACTGAAGAACCAAGGAGAATTGCTGAGGAACAAGAAAGGAAAAAAAATTAGATTAGCAACATTGACCTGGCAGACAGATCGATTAGATCTGCATTCATCTATCTGAACTTCTGGGGCTAGTGAAAGATTAGACTTCTCTAAGGCAAGGGAACAGTGCAGTGAGCTCTTCCTGTGAAGTAGCATTTTCTGTGGCCCAAGGTCTGTGTTCCTCATCTGCTGTTATAACTACTGCCCTCTGTGCCAATGGGTTCCAGAACGCAGAGGAAAACTCTCGCATCTCAATCACCTTTTTTCGACTCTTCCGTGTGATGCGCCTGGTGAAGCTCTTGAGCCGAGGGGAAGGCATCCGCACGCTGCTGTGGACCTTCATCAAGTCCTTCCAGGTATTCTTTCATTTTTCCATTTATGGCTATGCCTTAAAACAAAGCTGCACCTCCTGTCACCTCCACTCCCTGCTTTGGCATTTCACATTTACTTGACTGGTTCACACCCTGCGGCAGGGCCGCTCAGAGTAATTTTATTAGGGGGTACAAAGCTGCTTTTGGGTCCCTTCATGTGAATGTGGCTCCTGGGCCTCCCTTTTTTGTTCCTGGGCCCCCTTTTTGACCCATTTTTAGCCCTGGGCCCGGGTACAATTGTACCCCCTTAACCCCCCTCTCAGAGGCCCTGCCCTGCGGCATTGTTTTGGCTGGGGCACAGGTACCCCAGAGTTGGGGGCGGAGTGAAGATTTTCTAAATCTTAGTTGGGATCAGTAAACAGTCAAGTTTGTAAAATAGATTAGCTGTTTTCTGTGATTCATAAACTTCCCTCAGTGTTTCTCAGTATTGGCTTCTGAATTGAGGTAATGTAACTGGATCTCTTTCTGATAAACACGTTAAGAAATAAGGGTATACAATTTTTCCAAGATATTTCACAGCCCTGATTTTTCTAATCATGTTTTATGTTAAAACAAAGATAGTGAACTTTCCCCACTCCAGGCCAGCTTGCTGACCAACACTGCCTTTTAGCACTGGAGAATCATGCAGGTATGGCTCCTGCCACAAGTTAGATTCCATCCAACATAACATAGCAATAGGCCTAACCCCTTTGGCCTAAAACTAATTATAATGAAAATAGCATATCTTAAAGCTGACATAATGAAATTTATGGACTCCTGCACATGAAAATGAAAGGTGTGCCTATGGCCAAGGGCATATGAGGCCACTTTGTTGACTCAACAGAAATGGCCCATGGGTGACAAACAGTCCAAAGGTCAGCTGTGTGTTTTTTAATCACTTAAATAGCACCAATGGGACTATGCCATGTGTCACATCCTATCCCCCTTCCTGGGCCTGACCCACCCACATGGGTCAGTTTGAATTTGTACCAGCAATTTAGCTGGCATGGATCCAAGTAGACCCACAGCTGGGGCTTTTCCCGAGGCAAGGGGAACGTCCCCTTACCTTGAGGAGGCCTCCAGCCCACGAAATTCCCATGCAGGGCAGCCCACGCTGGTCCCACTGCATGGGAACTTAGGGTGGATTGGGCTGCCCGACAACCACTTTCCCCATATGCCTTCAGAATACACATGAAAATTCTACAGTGACTCTAACTTTAAAACATTTGACCATTGTCTCTATTAACAAGCAGGGGATAATATTAGGAGTCAGTTTGCCTTGTTCGGTTATTAATCAAAACAGGTTTAGTGGCAGGAACACTTAATTTAAAACTTGGAAGAGTAGTTTATGCAGGCTGAGGTTTTGATAACTGATTATGGCACTCAAAAACCTTGAAGTCACAAGAACACCAGCTGGATACTACAGCTGCACTCATGAAGATGATGCTAATACATTTACCTATACAGGGGCCCCCGTATCCACGGATTCCTCATCCGCGGTTTCAGTTACCCACGGTTGAGGAATCCCCTCCACAACCCCCCCCAGGCACTTACTTTTAGGAGAAACCTCCGTTTTTTTCTTCAAAAGTTCCGAGTGTGCAGCTTCTTTGCAGGCCTGACCAACAAGACTTAGGTGCTAGCTGGAGTCTGAGCAAGGTTGCAAAGACTCTAGCTAGCACCTAAGTCTTGTTGGTCAGGCTTGCAAGAAAGCTGCACACTCGGAACTTTTGAAGAAAAAAAAAATGGAGGTTTCTCCTAAAAGTACGTGCCGGGGGGGGGGCTGTGGAGGGTGCGGGGGCGCCGGCCCGCGGGGGGCTCTGAAAACCACGGAGGGGGCGTTCACCCCTTTCGGCGGTTTCAGGTATCCACGGTGGGGGCTGGAACGTATCCCCCGTGGATACGGCAGCCCCCCTGTACTTGAATGATGAACAAATACTCAGTCCTATCTCATGCTTGCTTTTGTATAGCCAAAATAATTCCACTGATATGAAGTCCACTCTAAGGACCAGCCACACATTGCTTTTCCTGACATATTACTATTCCTATCATTAAAAAAACATGCAATCAAAGCTTTAATTATGACATAATTGATGTAGTGTGGCTTTGTGTTTATATACCAGGGTTGGTTTGGCAAAAGCAAAGATGGATCCATAGAGGCACCTAGTGGCAAAGCCAAGACATTACACAATTCTTTGCTTGCACTCAGAGTGACTTTGCATAGTACATGTGAGCCCCATGCAGACGTTTTCAGCAGTCCAGATTCTGGGGAGAGAGTCTCCCCAAGTCTATGCAAACAAATGCTGTATGCATGAGGGCCTCCAGATCACATCAGTATGGGAACAGAATTGCCAGTACGCTCTCGCTTCCGCCATTGCAGAGGCGCTGACCATGAAACCCTAACGTCTGCACAAGACTGGTAGAAAGCAAATGCACAAGTACACCTGTGCAATTTCATTGTTCAGACATGACAATATGTGACTGAAAGCAGAAGTATAAATGCATTCACATGTGCATGTTTTGTTGCATGTTACCACAGGCAAAGCCACTCTTCTCTGCCCCTTCCCCTCAGTTTTTTCCAGTAATAACATAGGGACTTATGGGAATATCCCAGGTTCCAACATGCCAATTTGTCTTATTAAGTGATGCATTGTGACCTGTTTTTGGTTTTCCTCTAGGCTCTTCCCTATGTGGCTCTTTTAATAGTGATGCTGTTTTTTATCTACGCTGTGATCGGAATGCAGGTAAAAGACTTCACAAGATGAACATTTTCTCATGCAAGCATAAATGAATGTCTGTGGAAACTAGTGGGACTAGGAGCTTCTTGAACTAAGGAGTTTGAGAAGCAGCATAAAAATTGTGGGGTGGCATCCAAAAGGATTGAAACAGCTGTGCCGATAGGAAGCTAGAGTTCATATTAGCTATGCTAATCCTAACCATTCTTCGGGAGTCATTCATCTTTCCTAGGAAATCTCTTTGCTACTGCATCGATTGTAGTTCATCAGCATGTGGGAATCAAATCCGAAGCTGTGGGGTCAGAGCAATTCCACAGATTGACAAGCATTTCTCCTCTCAACTCACTGTAGGGCCTTGTAATTCCATAAAATTTCAGCAGTGTCACAGTTGTCAGGCCACAATGAAGAAAGGCATCACCCTCCTTTTCCTTGTGTACTTTGTGTTGGGTTTGGAGGCTGGGTTTGGAGCAGACCAATTGCCATTCCTAGCCCCCTACACCCATGCAGTGTTTAATAATTTCTGCTCACTGTGGCACATTTCTTTTTCAGTTTAAAACTAGAGACACACTTCACTCTTATACGTGAAAAACATTACTTTGAGAGTGCACAAGAGTAAGAATGACCTGACTCACAGTGCAATCCTATGCATGTCTACTCAGAAGTAAGCACCATTTAGTTCAATGGGACTTATTTCCAGATAAGTTTGTATAGAATTGCAAAAGAAGCCCAGCCCATAAGTCTCCATGAGTCACTGTTCTCAGTGTGCATCCTGACTGGATGCTTGTACCTTTTGAGATATGAAAGTGAAGTGTGCTCTTGATTTTAATTCAGAAATAAAATTGTCACCGACTAATGCAGAGACACAATAGGCAGACTCCTCTGAGGACCAGTAATTACTGTAAGGAGGCAAGGCCAAAACACGGAATCATGCAGTTGTCTTCTTCCCTGCAACGCTATAGCTTCTCGCTAAAGGTGCAAGGGGAGCTGTAAAAGGAATATTGGTATCCCTGTCAGTAGTGGCTTGACTATCCAGTGCCAGGGGTGGGGGTGGGGCTTCTTGTCCCCACCACAACATTGTCACTCAAGCATAGTGTTTTACTTTTCCCCATAGGTATGACCAGCAGCCATTCACTCGAATGAGAAAACTGCATTTTATCTATGAGATAGGCAGAAATGGTACCAGAGCATACAGCTATTCTAATTAAATGTTGAATGCTCTGCCTCACTCACTGAAGATAACTTTTCCAACTGATCTGAACTTTTAAGGTTTCGGAAAACAACCCCAAAAGGGCAAGTTTAAAAAGAAAAATGTAATCTTTTTCATATTCAAAATTCTTGCCTTAACTCATATTTCCTAAACATCATAATGAGGAAAGAATTAAGTAAGGTTCAGGGAGTTTTACCTCGCACTCAGTGACAAGTATTTTTTTTTCCCAATTATTATATCCTGCCTCCTTGGTTTTACAAAGTCAGCCTCTACCTGTTGATGGACAAATAATGTTTTGTCAAATGTTAGGTATCCTTTATAATAGAAGATACTTGAGAGATAAGCTTGAACCTCCTGGATGCAGGATTTTAAGAATAATAATAATAATAATAATAATAATAATAATAATAATAATAATAATATACACAGTATTTATATACCGCCTTTCTTGGTCATTGGATTTCTCCTCCGAATTCAAAGCGGTGTACATGGGCAGGCTTTCCTAACCCCCCAATGTCCAATCTTTCATGAACAGCTACATTCCAGGTGGTATCCTTTTGCAGCCTGGTTTTTTTCTGTTGGCTGGCGCCTCCCACACTCGACTGACGCAGCTGGGAGCTCTTATCTCTCCTCATGGAGGCTTTTCACACCTTTTTGTTGGTGGCATGTCTCGAACTTGCCATTTGCCGATCTCCGGGCTTTGCAAGGCGGCAGCTGTCCCGACTGAGCCAGACCCCTCTGCCATTTTTTAGAAAAATACCATTTTTCTATGGAAAATGGAATTTTAATTTTTAATTATTTTAATTATTATTTTAATGATAATAATAATAATAATTATTATTATTATTATTATTATTATTATTATTATTATTATTAATGGAAAAATACCTCTTTCCATTTTTTAAAAAAAACCATTGATGCATTACTGTTGATCCATCGTTTTGAATGCACGTGAACCGACAATGACATAAGTGTTCGCTAGTTTAAAAACAAAATAAAAAATAATCTAGCGTTGCTACCTTGTCTGATATAAAACATCACAATGCTTAAGCTTCACCAACTTACATGACCAAATGGAAAAATACAGTTGATAATGATGGATGAAGCTGCTCATCAGAAGGTTCTGCAAGTGCACTTTGAAGAGGAATCTCCCTTTGTGTCTTCTTCTGCAGAGCAGCCATTTCTACATACTGTGATTTGCAGATGAGTAAGATAAAATACTGATTTTAACCTAGCCATTGCCCATCATTATGTCTTGTATAGAAGGTTTAAAAGGACAAAAGAAATCTCCCCATGTGGAAACATTACCTCATACTCTTGTTTCCTGAGATGAAAAATACGGCCTGCCTGAAAGAATTTAATCTGTCCTCCTGCAATGGTAACTCCCAGCGCCCCCTCAGAACAGCTGCAACTGTCATTACTAACTAGTGAGTGGGGGTGTCTAAGCCTGGAGAATTCCAGAGGGCTCCTAAGGCAACAAACTTTGAAGAACTTCCTTTGTGAAGTCATTTTTCTGCCCTGGCAAAGTACTATCAGTTTACACATGGAAGACGTTGGTAGCAACCGAGGCAACTAGCAGGATTTTCTGAATCCAGAACATGTGGCAAGCCCAGTGGACTGTTTTCATGACCCCAGAAGGTGAAAGAATCTCAACCAAGACACCGGAATTGCTAACAGTTCCTCCATGAGATGAGGGCGCCCTACTGAGTTCGTATCATATATTCTCTCCAGGACCTGATAGCAACCATTGGCTAACTGTGCACAGGGGAGGGAAGAAGGAAATCTGTCACATCCTGTGGTTTTTCTTTGAAGAGCAGAAGAACAGATTTGCAGAGTAGCGGCAATGACTTACTGCAGTCTATGGCTAACTCCTCCTCTCCTCCGTCATTTTTCCACTAGCTTGCTGTACCTATCAGCTTCTTGCACCATTTACACCAATACAGTGTATACTATACTGTACTTTGGCTTTGCTTGTTGTATAACAGCTGTCCAGACATGAGGATCCTCGGAGCTATACTGCCACACTGAGAATGTGGATGCAACACATATACTGTACATCACTCCTTTCCCAATGTGTCAATGCAGCCCATCACCGAGTACTGAAATGTAAATCACATTACTAGGGGCCTAGTCAGATATGCACATGAATGAAGTTGGAATGCAGCAGACATGCACATGAGTGCATCATGCAATGCAGTTGGATGGGCAACGGGTTTGGGGGGGTACGTAGCAAGTGAGGAGGGCCTGCAAAATGAGGCCAAAACATGGTGGGGAAAGGAAGTTTTAGTCCCAACTTTTGTCATTTAAAAATAGCACACTAGGGAGGCACGCAGTTGGGTTCAAAACTGCAGCAGGAACAACTACTAAAGTCCCCCGCTATGGTTTTGTACCATTTTGCAGGGGCCACCACATGTGCTGTTTACCCATAAAACACAACCCCCTCCAGCCTAGTTGCACGATTAAAGACACATCCGGCTAGGCTAGGTCAAAGCTTAAAGATTCTGTCAGCGCAACCCTAACCAACTTTCCAGCGCTGGTGTAGCCATGCAGGGGCAGTCATGGAGGCCTCTTCAAGGTGAGGGAACATTTGTTGGATAGGATTGCGCTGTGTGTCATATATGTTGCTTTCTTGTTACTGCTTGTCAGGGGTGTTGTCAAGAGGAAGCAGAACGCTGCAACATCTCCTACAGCAGGAGTTGTGATGTCAGCAGTAGAAGCATTCTCTGGTGCTGCCTTTGAAACTGTTGTCAAAGGACTTAAGCCAAGATGAAGCATCAAGCTCAGCAGGAAGCTGAGAAATTTTTCTAAGGGCAGATGTTAAAGTCTAGGGTGGCCATCATCTTTCCTAAGGGCTATATAAAAGGTACAATCATGTGTAAATTTACCTGGGAGTAGGTCCCATTGTATACAGTGAGACTCACTTTTGAATAAACATGCATAAACTAGCAGTCAGGAAGTGCAAGCCTATGCATGTCTGCTGAAAGTAAGCCCCACTGAGTTCAATGGGACTTACTCCCATATGCATGTATAGGATTGCAGCCTAGTATTCCTTTTATATTTATTTGGGTTATTTTCAGTTTTTACATATTTGTTTTTAAAATGATTGCATTCCAGTGAGCTAGATTTTTAAACACAGTATAAGCAGTTTCAAAGTAGAAACGAGTGACAGGAAAAAACTCTAATGAAGAAATTGAAATTTGATTTTGTTTTTTGTTATGGTCATCAAGAGGTGTGTGGCGAGGTGTCATGATGAGCTCCTGCACTTTAAAGTTGACCACAGCTGCTTATGTGGTTATGATTCATAACTAGGGTTGCCAAGTCTGACTGAAATTACTCCTGGAGATTCCCCCCTCCAACATGATGTAGGGTGCAATCCTGTGTAACTCTTCTTGCACCAGTATAACAGTAGATCTGTAAGAGCACTTATGCCAGTGTAACTTGCTGTAAGCCGACGGACGCAGGACGGACACCGGCGTAACCCACCTCGGACGCCTCACATGTGCAGTTCAGACATGGAACGGACGCCTCACAGGTGCAGTTCAGACATGGAACAGACACCAGTGCAGGGGGCATTCCGGGGGCATCAGAATGCCCCCTGCGCCGACGGAGTTGATACAGCATCCGTTCCACATCCAAACTGCGTGTGTGAGGCATCCGAGGTGTGTTACGCCAGTGTCTGTCCTGTGTCCGTTGGCGTATGGCAAGTTACACTGGCATAAGTGCTCTGACACCGGGGGAGCTACTGTTACACCATTGCAAGAGTTACACAGGATTGGGCTGGTAATGTCTTAAAATCTTAAAATCTCCAGGGTTGCTTCCAGTCGTCACCTGGAGGAGACTGATGCTGATTCTGGGAGACTCTAGGCCACTCCTGGAGGGTTGACAGCCCTGTTCATAGCCTTCGATGAACCAGGAAGGATCTGAATATAGTTTTTCAGTCTTACTGAAACCCAGAGGACTGGAATCTTCGCATCCATTCATTCTTATACTATGATTTAAAAATACAGGGGTACTCTCAGAAATACTACATATGTCTGGAACAGTGGCGTCACTAGGGGGGTATGGATAGCGCCATGTGACACCACTAGGTGGAAACTTTGTGGAAACCTTTTGGAAAAATTGTATTTATGAATAATACATTAGGTTATATATCATTGGTAAGGTAATTTAATGCAGAATTTAATAAAACAAACTGTGCTGAATTACCTGTATTCTATCAAACGTTATGGGCAAATAACTGGAAAAAGAAAACACAACTGCCTTATGTAACATAAAGTGAATTTCCTTAACTCAAAACTGAATAATACCACAAGGTTATATATCACTGGAAAGGTAATTTAATGCAGAATGTAATGAAACAACCCATGTTGGATTATCTGTATTATATCAAACGTTATGGTCAAATAACCAGAAAACACACCTGCCTTATGTAATAAAAAGTGGTTTTCCTAAACTCAAAACTGACCAATAAGACTGATTGTTCCGAGAGCCAATGAGGTTTTATTATGACACAGCATAGAACCAATAAGGTATTAGTATGAGTCAGCTCTCATTTCTATGTATCAGAGCTAATACGTAGCTAATTCTATGTATCGGAGGGAGCTAATACTTCTTCAGTTGTGTGTCATCAAGTTGGCCACTGGTTTTTTGTTGGTTACTAATTTGTTGGGTGGCCTGTACTGTTATATATTAAAATAAATAACGTTAATGGATGTGACACCATGAGTTACCACACCGGGTGACACCAACCCTAGTGTCGCCACTGGTCTGGAAAAAACTAATTGTTTCACACAAGTAATTCTGAGACAGAAATATGAAGATCTGCTTTTAGATGATTTCATACATTCCTCACAGAATTAGTTATATCTGTACTAATTCTTAGGCAACACTCTTAGGTAAGAGTGCTCCTGAGTCTTTAAACTGAAATGTGGATAATCACCTACTTATGGCATCTTAATCTGTAGAGCTAGAATAACTTTAGCTGTCATAGTAAAGAAGAGGATTTCTTGGCAAATCTTTTCTAAGCTCTCTTAGGATAGACTATTTTAGATATGGAATACTTGATCTGGTCCTCAGAATTAGTGACTAAACGACTGTAATCCCTTGCATTTAATTTTTAAAATAGTTCACTGTTTTTATTAATGTTGCATGTATCTGTGGAGAGAACACTCAATCAATTGTATGGATGAAAGAAAACTGAATGAACTACAAAATCTAACCAGATTAGAACTAAGCATGATGCTGAAAATGTTTGAGCTCTGGCCTTAAAGTAAGAAGATTAACAGTACACTCCTATACATGTCTACTAAGAAGTAAGTTCCATTGAGTTCAATTAGACTTACTCCCAGGTAAGTATGTATAGGATTGCAGTCTGTTCAGTGAAGGTAAAATTCTACAGATACAAGAGGTTGGTCAAATACATTCATAACAGTGAGGAAAGATGCTAGAATACTGACTTTTGGTACAGTTCAAATGTGAAGGTTAGAACTACTGTATATTTTTGAGCATCTCCATGTAATAGGTGACATGAGTCATAATCTTACAAGCTACTTCTTCCTATTAGGTATTTGGTAAAATTGCCCTGAATGATACCACAGAAATCAACCGGAACAACAACTTTCAGACTTTTCCTCAGGCGGTGCTGTTGCTTTTCAGGTGGGTCTCACACTATGTATGTCATGATTATGTTCCTCCTTAGTTCAGCCATATCTTTCAAAAATGGTTCACAATGTCTTTGATATATGCCACATTAAATCCACCCTGTGATCCAATTTATTTGATCTCCTGTCTCCAGTAAACACATAATAACTGATATAGTCAGTTCTCGTTATCCACTACAAGGGTTAGGTTCTGAGAAAACCTAACAGATAGCGAATTCGCTGATAGGGAAGCATTGATCCTGTAGGATCAGGAGGGTTAGGGGGTTGGGAGATACCTTGCCTGAAGCTTCTCCCAGGCATTTCAAAGGGCTCCGTGCTGGTCGCGGGTGCCACTTTGAATGTCCCTGCTGCACTCAGGAAGTCTCTGCTGGCTTCCAGAGGCAGCAGGAACATTCAAAATGGCCTCCAGGACTAGCATGGAGCCCTTCAAAGCACTTATCTAGCCCCAGACAGTTGATGGGCTGGGGATTTAAAGGGCTCCGCACTAGTCGCGGAGGCCATTTTGAATGTTCCTGCTGCTGCCTCTGGAAGCCTTCCTGAGTGCAGCAGGGATCGACCTCGCGAATGGCTTGAGGTGGTGTCAATCCTGCTGCTCACAGATAAGCAAATTTGCAAGTAGCGGGAACTGACTGTATTTCCTAAAGCTCCAAAAATGCATCTGATCCAAGTGCCTTGCTAGGACTATAGAATTAGCTGACCATCTATACGAAGACTGTGAATGCCTTTGAACCATGGATTGCGCTCTGCGGCCAGTCTGCAACGGAGTATCATCCGTTATTTATTTACTTTAAAAGTTCACACACATTTCACAAGGAGGTAATTTAACAAAAATTTAAAACATATACACTTCAAACTAATGATAGCAGACAGAGCAGTTATTGCAATAGACAGCAAACACAACGCACAGAGAGAAGTATCCACTTATTAAGAGACCAGATTGTTAGATAAATCTATGAAGGTATGACCAAAAAGCCAGTCCATCCACTTGTCCTCAACTGTAAAGAGGGTGCCAAACTTGCTTCCAGATTAAGGGGGTTTCAAAGTGCAGGGGCCAGCACTGTCAAGGCCCTCTCATGTGCCAGGTTCCAACCGCAGCAGAACCCACAAGAGAGCCACCCCTAAAGATCTTACAGATAGGCAGATTCACTTGGAAGAAGGCAGTCGTTCAGATACTTTGGCCCTGGACCAGTTAAGGGCTTAAAAGGCAATAACCAGCACTTTGAATTGTGCCCAGAAACAAACTGGCAACCAATGCAGCTAGACTAACTGAGGTGTAACCGGATCATAAAGCTTTGTCAACATCAGAATCCTCATAGCTACATTTTTTGTACCAGTTGAAATTTTCAAAAGTGTTCAAAGGCAGCCCCATGTAGAGCACAGTACAGTACAATACTCTGAGAAGTCACTAAGGCACACAGGTAACCATGGCTAGTTCTGCTTGAGACGGAAACCGGTGCAGCTGGCACACCAGCCAAAGCTGGGCAAATGCACTGCAGGGCACAGCTGTCATCTGGACATCCTGGGACAATGCTGGGCCCAGCGGTACTCCCAAATGGTGGATCTGATCCTCAAGGGAAGTGCAACCTCCTCACATGCCGGACAATACACCATCACCATATTAGTCAGTATCCTAACCAGGAGGAGCTGTGTCTTGTACGGGTTTCATCTCATCTCATCAAGCCCTTTGCCACCTCGAAACATTAGGCAGTGAACCCAAAGTAACTGGGCAAGTGCTATTTTTGGGAGATGAAGTGTCTTTTTCTTTCCCATCAACCTCCTTTTTATCAGGTGTGCTACTGGTGAAGCTTGGCAAGAAATCATGCTGGCATGTCTCCCGGATAAGAGGTGTGACCCTGATTCCTTCGAAACAAACAACTCTACTGAAGAAGGTGAACATTCCTGTGGGAGCAGCTTCGCCATCTTTTATTTCATCAGCTTCTACATGCTCTGTGCCTTCCTAGTGAGTATCTTTTGGCATGTAGGCATGTAGAAAAGTGGGGTGAAAGAACTATGGGATGGGAACAAGTAGAGTCAGTGACCATCGTTATGTGAAGTACATACCCTAATGGTTACTATGTCTCTTCCATCCCAGAGTCCTTTGACTCCACCTTTCATACTTTTTTCTTCTTTTTCTCTAATATATATCTCATATCATATATAATATCATATCAAATAAATTGGTTAGTCATTGAGGTGCTACAAGACTCTTTGTTGTATTTTGCTGCAACCGATACAGCTCTGGAAGTTATGACAGAACATGTTGGTCGTGTTAAAAAAATAAAACCAGTGATTTTTTTTAAAAATCAAATACTACTATCTTATTTCAGAACAAAAGATGTTAACAGTAGATATTGAAGAAAAATACTCCTATGCAAATCATATTCCCAGAATGTCCCTGTTGCCTAGATCATGGGATCTGCAGGTCTCCTAGCAAATGCATCCAGAGCACTGTCGGATCTTGCATGATGGAATGATTTTCAGTTGTTGAGCCCCATTGACAAGTGCTTGCTTGACCTTGCCCTTCTTGGCTCATTACATTGAGCAAAAGAGGTTTAACTGGCTACATCCAGGAAGTGATAAATGCTTCTTTACAAGGGGCAGATTTGAGGGAAGTGGTTGCAGCGAATGCTTCCCCGAGCCTACAAGCTATTTCCAATTATCAGCTGGTCACAAATATTTATTTTGGGGGCAAGGTGTTCAAACAGTGGTTGCCATGCAATACCAGACTTGGATGATACAGATTTTCTGGATCAGATTTAATATATTATTAGTATTAGCATTAGTATTAGTATTGATTGTAAGCCTATAATAGACTGTAAGCCCCATGGGGCAGGGATGTCTTTTCACCCTATGTAAAGTACCAAGTACATTTATAGTGCTATATTAATAATAATGATTGTTATAGTTAAGTAATCATTAACCCAGATCCTGACTTGTACATGGAAAAGGACTTGGGAACATGTAGGATTCTAGCGTGAAATATTTTCTCCCTATTAATGTTTCCATTCTTGTTTGTAGATCATCAATCTTTTCGTAGCTGTTATCATGGATAATTTTGATTATCTAACACGAGACTGGTCAATTCTGGGTCCTCATCATCTGGACGAGTTTAAGCGGATCTGGGCAGAATATGATCCTGAAGCCAAGTAAGTTCCAAACACAAAGTTATAACTCTACAAGTTTCCAAGCTCAAACCACACAATTCCACTCAAAGGTTATGGTACTCCTTCTTGGTGACACATTCGGGCTCTCCTAGCAGCAGAATACACATTTGATACATATTGGGGCGTCGTCTGATATGGGGCGGTGGTGCGGTGGGCCCCAGGGCGTTGGGGCGGAAAGGCTCCGTGGGGGGCGGGAGCCTCCTTAACTTTTGTTTTTTTTAAAGTGTTTTTAATGCTAACGGGGCTTCTAAAAGGGTATGTGTGCTTTGCGCAAACTTATCTGTAGTTCTAGGACTCTCCAGCGACGATCAAGGGCGCAGATCGGCCCTCTGCAGCTCTACTCCCGGACGCGAACTCTGCAAAGCGCCCAGGAGCGTGCTGCAGAGTTAACGCATGCGCAGAGCGACGATGTTTCCAATCGTCGCTCTGCGCAAGCGTTAACTCTGCAGCTCTGCTCCTGGGCGATTTGCAAATCGCCCGGGAGCAGAGCTGCAGAGTTAACGCTTGTGCAGAGTGACGATTGGAAACATCGTCGCTCTGCGCATGCGTTAACTCTGCAGCGCGCTCCTGGACGCTTTGCAGAGTTCGCGACCGGGAGCAGAGCTGCAGAGGGACGATCTGCGCCCCTGATCGTCGCTGGAGGTTCCTAGAACTACAGATAAGTTTGGCAAAGCACACATACCCTTTTAGAAGCCCCGTTAGCGTTAAAAACCTTGAAAAAAACCTTTAAAAAACCCCGAAACTCATTATGCAAATTATTTAATTATGCAAATTATTTAATTTGCATAATGGGGCGGCAGGCTTTTCCGCCACAGTAGCAGGGGCGCCTAGCTACGCCTCTGACATATTTGCTACTGTCTGTTATTAGGAACTAGCAATTAGGAGGTGATTTCCAGCAGGACTTCCTAGTAATAAGGCACTGTGGTCCATAGGATTCTGTTTAACTCAGACAATGTTACCATATATTCCTAACTCTATGTAACATTTCCCTTTTGTACTTTTTGCTGCAGGGGACGTATCAAACACCTCGATGTGGTGACACTCCTACGTCGGATTCAGCCTCCACTAGGCTTTGGAAAGCTCTGCCCGCACCGGGTAGCATGCAAAGTAAGGCAGACATCCCCAAGTGTTTTGCCTTTGTTTGAGATACATCTCTGGATCCAGATATATATAAGTCCCTACTAAGTGGCCTTGGGCCTCAGTTGTGATTGTTGGTAGGGGCCAGGAGGGCACTGGCTGTGTAGCCTTCCCCACCATTTTCACCCCTTTAATGTTAATGATAAATCCTGGCAGGAACTTCCAGTGCATATTATTATTATTATTATTATTATTATTATTATTATTATTATTATTAATTACAACACACAAGTATTGGCCTTATGTCTTCTGTAGTGAAGACATAAAAAGCGAAGACATATAAAAAGAATTCATTCAACTTCTCTGCAATCTCCCTATTATTTTTAAGCTTCCCTTTTATTTCCTGATTACCTAACAGTCCAACCACCTTCCTGCTTTTGATGTATTTGAAGAAGTTGTTTTTGTCTTGCCACTGTTAGCCATGAGCTCCTCATATTCTTTTTGTGTGTGTCTTATTGTCTGGTTACATTTCTTTTGCCAGAATTTGTGTGGGGTGGGGTGGGGGGTGTTGTTCTCTTCCTTTGGGAAAGCCTTCTTGCCTATTGTTGCTTCCTTGTCTCCACTTGTGAGCTATGCCGGCCACTTCCTATACCTGATAGTACTTTTCCTACTTAGTGGCACACATTCTCATAGACCTTCCATTATTGTCATTTTAAATAAGCTCTATGGAACTTGAAACATTTGGTGATGGTCACTTCTAGAGGCAGCACACTGAGTTTGACAGAGTATAACAGCGCAATCCTGCCTTACCTTAGGCTTAAAGCATCGCAAACTTGCCATAAAGCATGTTTATGACTACGGGAGAGTAAGCAGCGCAGGCACAGAGGCCAGCACTGCTTACTCCGTGGCCTAACTGCACCCGCGCCAGCCAACACAGGTAAAGGCTGCACCGGTCAGCGGAAGGGGGGGGCCGGGATGGCAGGGGAGGGGGGGCATTGGCCGGCCCAGGCTAGGAGGGGACGTGGATATCAGCCTTGATATCCTATGCCCCGTCATAGCCCGTGACAGCCTTACATGGCCTCCCCAGATGTATGCCAGCTCTGGATCTGGCATGCATACGAGGAGGCCCATAGACCCCGGGCTTGCCTACACCTGGGGAAGGGGATGAACATCCCCTTCTCCGGAGCAGCGCTAGGGCGGCCTGGAATGGGCTTAGGATGCAGCGGCCAGCCCTTTAGGTCTTGTAAGATTTGCTGTAAGTCTTGTCAAGAAAGATGGTAAAGACTGAAAAAAAGATCAGAAAGGGAAAGGAATGAGGAGCATAGCATCTTTGAGTTAATTTTGAAAATGAATGGAGCAGCAAATGGATGAAAATAATGCATTAAGCATCATTCAGTAACAGTATCATATTTTCTTTCTGTCTTTTTCTCTGCCCTATAGCGCCTTGTCTCCATGAATATGCCATTGAATAGTGATGGGACTGTCATGTTTAATGCTACTCTGTTTGCACTGGTCAGAACAGCACTAAGGATCAAAACAGAAGGTAAGACATCTAAGACAGGGGTTCTCAACTTTTGGAGGCCCGGGTCCAATTTTCTGAAGTACCAATTTTCCAATTTCCAACTTTCCAATCACGGTCCAATTTTCTGAAGTACCCCGTTAATTAACTGCTAATTAATTGGATTAATCAATTCATTAATTAGGTAATTAATCATTAAATAAAGTACTAAAACAATTTTAAATGTGAAAAAATGTCTAATTTAACTCTGTGAGTGTGAGAGTGAGAGAGAGACAGACATGCAAGGATCTCTTTTTTTTTTCTCCAAGTCACACTTCCCAAAATCAGCTCCTCCCTCCCCCACCCCACCATGGTACATTTTCCAAAGTACAAAAATAAGCCCAAAACCAAAATCAGAGAGACAGAAGGGCTCCAAAAATAATTACAATTTAAAATCCATGTTAATTAACACTTAATTAGCTGCGGATGGGGCAGATAAGGGGCAGGGCTTGGCATACCCCCAGCAAGAGGTCCGCGTACCCCTAGGGCAGTGATGGCAAACCATTTGGGCTTGGTGTGTCAGAGATTTTGAAAATGCCTAACTTGACTCTGCTGGTGTGTCACACGCACCCCACCCGAACTTTTAATAGTACTTTGACTATTGCTACTTTTAATAGTAATTTTGAATTGAACTGAACTGAAAACAACTATAGAATCCATTTTATTTAACATCAATTAGTGACTTTTTTTGTTGCTGAGTTTTACTAGAGAATAATTTGAAAGAGGTCTGCCAAAATCCCTGCCCTCAGTGTTTAAGACAAGCCTGTAAAACCTTTGTGAAAATATAAGGTGTGTCACCCAATATGACCTCGCGTGTCACCTGTGACACACGTGTCATAGGTTCGCCATCACAGCCCTAGGGGTACCCGTACCACAGGTTGAGAACCTCTGGTCTAAGATATAGCACCAGCTCTAAAGGTACCGGTTATCTTCTAGCACAGTGTTTCTCAAACTGTGGGTCGGGACCCACTTGGGTGGGTCACAACCTGATTTCTGGTGGGTCCCAGAAAGCTTCCAATTAAAACACAGGTGATGGAAATATCAGATAACTAATTGTGTCAAGCCCTGAGGCTATTCAAAAATCAGATAGCTGCTATTTGCCCTGCAAAGAGCTAAGCTCCTGCAGTTTGCAAGCTTGTGTAAATATAGGGGGATAAATGTTTGAGCATCTTCTTTCTGACTTTTCCAAGTCAGGTAGTGGGGGCAGGTGAAGGCTGGGTCACATATCTAAGCCCCTCAAGCCTTGAGGCTATTCATTAGGGCTGCCTCATTACCAGAAATGGATTGTGTTTTTTTAAAATAAATAAATAAAATATTGTAAATAAATATAATTTCTTTTGAGATCACCTTTTTTAAGTCTCGTAAAGCTACATGGATCCCAACAGAGTGTCATTTTAAGAAGTGGGTCCCGGTACTAAAAAGTTTGGGAACCACTGTTCTAGCACATATGTGATTATACGGAACAGGTGAGTACAGGGATGGACAAAATTTGGACTGAGACAAATTCAAAGTTCTTTTTTCACAACTTCACAGACTTCAAATCCAGCTTCAAGACTAAAAGTTTGCATATGAAGAAATCAGACTAGGTTCAGACTTTCAAAATCTGAATGTTGTATTTTTAATATTTAGTGCTCAACGTGAATGCCAAAAACGTTTTGAATATTAAAGCAGAGAAGTACTGAATCCATATAATAGACAACACTTCTTGTCATTGAGCCCAACAAAGAGATTTTGTATTTCTTATTTGTCCTTCATATCCAGACTTCATTTTCCTTGCTAGAAATTTCTGAGAATCCTGTTTTCAAATGTCAGCATGTTTTCTTCTTTGGTGCTCTACTGACCATATTACTGCATTGTATAAGAGCACCCAGAGTCCTCTAATTACTCCACTGGTGGCTACTTCCTCCTCTAGGCAACTTGGAGCAAGCCAACGAAGAGCTGCGTGCAATCATTAAGAAAATCTGGAAGCGCACCAGCATGAAACTTCTGGATCAGGTTGTGCCCCCAGCAGGTGGTAAGTGCATCTTTTTTATAAGTCTCTGTTTAAATAGCACTGTCACTCCATAATAAACTCTGTGGCCTACTGGACAGAAGATCAGAGACTAGCATGCTCCTATGCATGTTTACTCAGAAGTCAGTCCCATTCTAACAGCGCAATCCTATCCAACTTACACCACCGGTGCAGTGAAAACGGGAGGCCCCAGAATGGAAAGGGGATTCAAATCGGATTTAAATTCCACCCTCCCCTCCAAAGCCTCCCGCCCTGCCCTCCCCTGCTGGTTACATCAGTGGTTAGGATTGGTGGTTACACCGGTGGATAGGATTGCACTATGTGTCATTTTGTATGTACTACTGTAATTGCAGCCTACCTTCCCTAACAGACCAATCCTATACATGTTTACTCAGAAATTAATTTCACTGTCCTCAGTGGGCCTTACTCCTGGGTAAGCATGTTTTGGATTGCAACTTAAATGTAGGAGTACATGGTTGCTAGTAAATACCTGTTCATCACTGAGTGAGAAAAGCAACAAAATTAACTATAATTGTGTTCAGCTTCTTCTTTGCTTTTTAAAAAATGTCCCCTATCTAGATGATGAGGTAACCGTTGGAAAATTCTATGCTACGTTCCTGATCCAAGAGTATTTCCGAAAATTCAAGAAGCGCAAAGAACAAGGCCTTGTTGGTAAACCATCACAGCGGAATGCTCTCTCTCTTCAGGTAAGAAATGGGAAGAAATAGTGAGGGCTATAGAGATGGAAGCAGAATGAGGGACCTTTTGCATACTGCTTACTGTTGTGACACTAACCCACCTAATTCACCACTGTCACCCAACCAAAAACTGAAACTATGAGAGACTTTTCCAAAAGAACTTCAGGTAGTTGTCAAGGGGAGGTACAAGCTCTTACATGATGACTCCCATCCCCAATTTTAAATAGGTTTCAACCAGACCTCAATAGAATTCCAGCTTCCCACCCCCACAACAATTAGGGTAAAGTTATACCAGCCACTTTGTTTGGTACTTTTTCTTTATTGTCTTGGGATCTAGCCAAAAAAAAAGTCCAGTTTTTCATGGGCTTTTGGCTTTCTTGAAGCCTTGGTGCATGCTCCCATCTAACTGCCTACCTCGAGACTAGAATAAGCTGCTCCGGGCAAATCACTCATCTTTACTTGGCATAAATACTGAGGGAAAGTTGAAACAGTTTCTTGACTTACCAAGAGGTGGGTACTAGGAGATCATGTTCAAGATCATGAACTGTGCTGACTGGTTCTGACGATCCCCTCCTACCATCCCCTCCTACCTAAGCACACTTAGGTGGAGAGGGGCCATAGCTCAGTAGCTGAGCACCCGCTTTGCATGCAGAAGATTCCAGATTCAATCTTCAGCATCTCCAGGTAAGACAGAAAAAAAACATCCTGTCTATAGCCCTTGAGAGCTGCTGCCAATCAGTACACTGAGCTTGGTGGAGCAATGGCCTAAGTGCCATGATACTAAAATGACTTACTTCTAAGTAAATGTATCTTGCATCAAATTTCACAGAATGAACTAGTACAACTACTATTATTATCAAGAATATTTATATACAACTTTGCAATAAAAAAAGTTCACCGCCCAGTTTACACAGCAAAAGGAATAAGAAAACTATGTGTGAATGTGGCTAAGATGTATTATATTGTCAGTTAGAATCCCCAAGTGCCAATTTACAGAACCTATAAAGATAAGAAATTATGTAGGTGCCTTCTGACTGAGAAGTATTTAGAGAATCTCTGCCCCACATTGTTACCATGTTCATTCTAAACTTCTCTGTAGAAAAAATGACACTATCTTACAGTACAATAACAGTTACCACAAGGACACTTTCAAACTGTACCCAAGCATCCTAGATTTAGATGACCCAAATCACAACCCAACACGATTGGGCTAGTTAGTTCAGTTCCCTTTATCCGCTAGGAGTAGGTTCCTGGAAAACCTAGTGGATACCGAATTAGCGGATACCAAATCATTGAGCCTATGGGAAAAATGGGGTTAGGTTCCAGGGGTCCCTCTTCACCATACACTATATGAACTTTATGAACCTAAATCTTACCTTAAAACCTATGGACTGGGTGATAGCAGGGGCAGCATTCAGTATACCACATTGGCTCTTTTTTGGTACAGTATTTGAATGTAAGTATGAATCCCCTGCACGTGATGCTCCCACAACAGGTCAGGTAACTTAACTCTTTGGGAGCAATCCAGAGAAAGTTAAATGCACTTAGGTCCTGTGGACGGGCAGAGGGCAAGATGAGCACAATGTCTAGCAGTTAATGACCAGAACCCACTCCACACTTCTAACTGGGTAAACTAGGAATGGACTGGGACAAGGTAGTTCTTGTTGCCACCGCCTAAAGCTAGATATCCTAGAAAGAGAGAGGCTGCCTTGGGAAAACCTCCCAGGTTAACAGGGAGCCCCAAAATTTGAGGAATCCCCTTAAAATCAAACAGTACCAGAACATGGACAGTATGGGTGATGTGGCAACCCACTCCTCCTGAGTGAACAGAGATTAGGCAGGTAAAATGGTAACAATACAAGAAGTTTATTAAAAGACTTGAAAGGGATATCATACAAAAAGGAAGGGAAATGCAAGGACAAAAAGCAAAGCACTGATAATTCAAACACAGGGAAGAAAAAAAGAGGGGGTGGCAAAGAATGTTAAAACGTGAACAGCTGATGAAACAAAGCCTGATGCGATTTCTCTGGGTACTTTCCCTGCTCGTTCTCCTTAGGCTGTTCTTGCACCCACTCTTTAGCAGGATGGGCAGGTGAATCCCCATGAAGCATCAGATGCTCCTAATATCGCACCCAAGCAAAAGCACAAAAAGGGGGATGCTTGACCCCACTTTTTACAACTGTATCCCCACTTTACCTGTGGGGTTGGATACTGGAGGGATCACCTGAGCCACTTGAATTTTCCACTCCTGGAAATCTGGTGAGCTTCAAAGTCCAATGAGTCCATTGAATTAGTCTGAGATAAGCGTGTATAGAATCACAACATTAATTAATTACTTAATTGGCATCCAGCATAAATGTTGATTGTGAGTAGACTGTTGAGTTTGTACCCAAATTAGCTAGGCCTGATCTAAATGTTGGTTTCAGCACTACACTATCCAGTCTCATTGATAGTCAATGGCTCTGAGGGATCTACATCAGTGAATATTCTTCAAAGTGTCACTTTTAGTCCTGTACCTACCAGTGTGCTGAACTGTACTATTTTCCAGGCTGGTCTGCGCACATTACATGACATTGGGCCAGAGATTCGACGGGCAATCTCTGGAGACTTGACAGCTGAAGAGGAGTTAGACAAGGCTATGAAAGAAGCTGTTTCTGCTGCCTCCGAAGATGATATCTTCAGAGTATGTGCTTTTTCTGTTATCCCCATTAGCCAATGGGATGAGAAGGTCACATTCTAGCATACCAAATCACAAAAAAAAGGTGTTTACTGATATCCCTTATAATTTTGGGGATTTTGCATTCAATGGAAGAGCAGTGCTTTGAAAGAAGATCTGACAACACAGAGAGAAACTAGTTAATATTCTCTGAAGAATCCTTCTACCAAAAGCAGGTTAATTAGTAAATGTAAATGGTGAATTCCTTTTTGAGTATGCTAATGTGTCTATTATGTTTTTTAAGCTGCAGTTTTATCACTGCATCTGTCTTCAGGAGAGACATGTAGGAAGCATTCTTCTGTGGGGAAGGGAAAAGTTTTATTATGTTATTTCAAAACCTAGAGCACCTGGTAGATGATTCCTGTTAGTTCAGGACCATATTCTCAAAATGTCCTACCTAGAGGCAGCAACTATCCTGCCCTTGTGTGATCAAAGACAGTGTCCGTCCTGAAGCTGCTGTCACACCACCCTCCTTTTCACAGGCCTATAACACCGGTTTCTATAGATACCAGCACTGGCCTGAGAGGACTGGTGGTGCCACCCGTCCCCCACCTTCCCTGGGTTGGCTTGAGATCTGCATGCCCTGAGGGAGGAAAGAAGAAGAGGTGACCAGGCCTGAGGGAGCCTATAACTCCTGCTCCCATGGAGTCCAGCATTGGCCTGATATTTTTGTTGTTGTATTGTATTTTGTGAACATTTTGTAAGCCGCCTTGGGCATTTGCTTTGGCAAGGGAAAGGTAGGGGTATAAATTCTTTAAATAAATAGGTCTTTTTAGGGAGAGTCCTGATTCTCCATAGACTGAGCAGATTTGACTCCAGATCCAGTGTCTTACTACATTAGTAGAAGTCTATCCAGCATTGCTTGGGGAAGAAAAAAAAAAGGCACTCCCCTCCTTTCCACAAACATTTTCAGGACAGCTGACAGTCTTACCTTTCTTTTCAGGCTGGCTTGTGCCTGCATTAGAAGAAAAGGATGAGTTTCTCTTATTCCTCTTGAGACTGGGTAACTGGGAACTCGGGATCCTAATAGAAGCTAAATCTTAGCTTTTTTCCTTCGACTTTTGTTATAATTGTTTCTATGTTCTTTCTAATAAGAGAAATGTCATTTCCTCTACAACAGTCAGTTTGGTCAAGAAGGAGCTCTAGGTAGAGGTCATGCTATATTACACATTAGCCTAAACATAGGGCAGCTGGTATGAATAATAATGAAAAAAACCAACCATGTCTCACTTTAAACAATACTGTACTCCATATAAGAAACAGTAATGTCTGAACTGGTCCTCTGACCCACTCACTAAGAATATGATTTTCATTTTGCTCACAGAGAGCAGGTGGCTTGTTTGGAAATCACGTTGGCTACTACCAAAGCGATGGAGGACGTTCATTTCCTCAGACATTTACTACTCAGCGCCCTTTGCACATCAACAAATCAAGCAACAACCAGGGGGACACTGAATCCCCATCCCACGAGAAGCTTGTGGATTCCACCTTCACTCCAAGCAGCTATTCGTCATCAGGCTCCAATGCCAACATCAACAATGCCAACAACACTGCCTTGAGTCGCTTCCCCAGCCCACCAAGCTATCCAAGCAGTGTCAGCACAGTGGAAGGCCACAGTACCCCATTATCACCTGCTGCACGGATCCAGGAAGCCCCATGGAAGCTTGGCTGCAGAAGGTAAAGGCCATCAGCAGTGGTAGTACTATTATTTGCTATTAATATAGCGCCATATTTGTGCGTGGGTCTTTACACAGCAAAACCCACAGAAGACACATAAAAATTCAGTAACCTCACCCACAGTGTTATCTATGTGCCCCAACGGTTATGACAAATGATATCACTAAATCTATTTATTTTGTACATTTCAGACTATATAACAAACATTTTTATATACATCTAGATCTACGGTTTGTAAATTATTTGCAAATATTTTGAAATGCATAATATGAACATTGGTAATGAGACAAATCGACATTGGTAATTGAATAATTAGCAATCAACCTAGCCTTTTTAGATTGGTCTTTACAGGGCAAAGTAGGAGAATGGGCATTTTTCAAGCCTGGCTGTATCACAGCAGTTCAGAGCATATGCTCAGACATGAGCTCACAGTGTCGCCAGCCAATATCTTGCAACTTCACCATTCCCACCCCTCAAACCGCATTCATTTAAAAAAGAGGGTTAGTAAATTTGGCTTACTTTAGATGCTACAAGGATTACTGAGATGATGTACATGAAGTGCTTGAGCACTCTAGAAAAATATTATATGGTAAATGTGTAACTATTTATTTTATTATTATTATTATTATTATTATTAAAAAAAGCTTAATACTGTATCTACAGTTAAACAAGGGAGAAAGATAACAGTTCCTATAATGGAACACTACACTGAGGCAGGATCAGGTGAGTGAGCAGGAGGAGATTCCAATCTAGCTTAATTCACCATTAGAGATGGAGACCCTAACACTCTGATCCTTTAAACCCATGGGGGGGGGGGAGGTGGTGGTAAAAATATAAGGTCATAGTGCCATATCAGACCCCAGTGGGTCTCCAAACTCTATAAATAAGTTTGAATATTTTCAGGACCTAGAATCCAATGCCCTTAAAGGATGGTAAATAGGACAAGAACATAAGAAGAGCTCTGGTGGATGAAACCAAGGATGCATCTAGTAGACAACCCTGTTTCTAACAGTGGTCAGACAGATGCCTCCAGGAAGCTCAGAAGCACGTTATGAAGGCAATAGCCCACTGTCTGTCTTCAGCCACAAGCATTCAGAGATGATCTGCCTCTAGCTATGGAGATTTCATGATGCTATCATGGCTTAATGGTTATTGATAGACTTCCATATCCTTCCATTAATCTAATTCCCTTTGAAAAGCATCCAAGCCAGTAGCCATCACCTCACCCGGTAGCAACAAATTCTGTAAGTTAATACCGCACTGTGTGAAGTACTTCTTTTGGCTGCTCTGAATCTACTGCCCAACTTGCCAATGGCTAATGCTAGGTGCCACTGCAGCAGACCAACTCCATTCCTTCTAAACTTACAGCACAGAGAGACATGTATTGAGGTATATGTTGTGCAATGATATGTGAAAACTGGCCCAAGGTAAAGCCGTGCCCCCACACAAGAGCTCCTTTGTTCATTCCTTTGCATTTGCCCCTACGCCACCTGCTCCTGTGCTCCTCTTCGCATATTTGTAAGCCACACATACAAAGAGCAGCACAGAAGTTACTTGTGAATAAGCATCCCAGCCTGAGATATGATCTAGAAAATGAAACATGTGGTGTATTATGGGCACTGGAAAGAAGTCTTAAAGTTATTGGTTTGGCTCCTGGGCATCTGCTGGGTAGATAATTTCCCCCCTCCGATTCATTTGACATCTCTGCTTTGAACTGATCGAAGCTGGCGTTGGAATTGCAAATAACAGCATCTTCTATTAATACTCTGAAACTTTTTGACAACTGCACATTTTGGGGATTCTCTGTGATCTCAACTAATCTTTTTTCATATTTCACTACTTTGCAACAAAGACCTATGCAATGGCTAGGAATGGCTGTCTTCCTTTGGCAAACGTTTGTCAGTGCACTGAAATGTATGCAGACAGGTTTAGGGTTATATTAATGTTTCGGTGAATTCTCGTAGTAGCAGCTCCTGTGGTAGCATTTGATGTTAACAGCTGAAATCAATGAAGAATTGCCTGTTATCTCTAACAATATGACTCACTCTTTGATTTCAAAGTGAATTTGCCTCAATTGCTGTCAAACTGTGAAACTGAAAATGGCCTAGAGCAGTCTGGTTTGCCATGGCAAAACTATGTCACATCTGTTGTGAGACAATATACAAATACCATTCAAATAGGGTTTCCCATTTCTCAGTCTATCCCAGTGGTGGCCAACCTTTCATTGTGAATGCTGGCCCTTTAAATGGTTGCATAGCTGAGGGCATTTCAGCAGGTGCAACTGCTTTAGCAGCACCATCAGCACTTGCAGCTGCCAAGATTCTGTCTTCTACACAACTCTTAAGAACACAGAGGCCCTAATGGTGGAAGGTTGGCCACCCCTGGTCTATCCCAAGAAAGCCAAAAAAATCTACATATACTTTATTTGTATCTCCCTTCCTTGCTGCCTATATTCTTGATACAGTCTTTCTTCTTCTTCTTCTTCTTCTCATGCTTCCTTGGTAAATTAGGACACATTATTATGAAGCACTGGGGCGGTAGGTATTTATTTTCCTGTTCTAATGGACACAAAAGTGGTGTTAAACTTAAACCATTTCTTTTCAGCGCCAAGAAGTCTGTTAAGAGAAAAAAATGATCAATTAAGTTTATTTTCTTGCTTGTACTATTGCATCTTGTCAGCATTTAAATATTATTTGTGTACTTGTCTCCTTTAACCCAAATAAGAAAAAGGATTAAACAAAACATAAAACAAACCCCAAAACACCAGCTAAGGGAGAAGAGACCCAGTTAGTAGGATAAATAAACATATATATATATATATATATATATATATATATATATATATATATATATATATATATATATATATATATATATATATATATATATAGCTGCCCTGGACATATTTTTGTAGGATGGTGTATACATTTCTTAAATATAGCAGTGAAATAAATATAGCAATATATGAAAATGTAAGGGGAAAATGAAGACAAGTGGAACATCACCAACTGTCTCAGGGCTGAATGATATGCTATATTAAATGCTGTGTGTGTGCGTGCGTGTTCCAGTTAAATAATAGCCATAGGGAGGGGGAATGCTGATCAGGACCACACAGCACATGGGGATGGGGTATTTAACACCCCCTTCAGCTGAAGTCCCAACAAAAATTGCATCCCTAAAGCCACTACTAGCCCTAGAAGGGAAACTTCTACTAGTGCTAATGGAAGCTTCTATTCCAAGGCTAATTGCTAATTGGAATGCATTACAATTTTGATTAGGAAAATAGCATAAGGGAAAAAGGTTAAACATCCTCTCCAGCCCTGCTGCTGCTCCAAACAACTGTTGATTATCCTGTCAAAACTCTAGTCAATAATCTCCGGAAGAAAAATGTCTCAGGTGGTTGACACAATTACTCCTGAATGTCCTCTCCCAATTTGTAAAGCCAAGTTGACTCCTTGGTTTACCAAAGAACTGCAGACAATGACATAATTGAGATATCCAGAGGTGTCACTATGGTTTGGTGCACCCAGTACAAGAATTCATGGTGTCAGTCACCCCCATGGACCTCCTCTCATACCAGACCATACAGAATCCTTAGTATAGGCATCTCCTCGTATCCGCAGTCTCACTTACCCAAGGTTCTCCGCGTCCATTACCTTCGTTTTTGTCCTTTACCGTGGCGCCAAGCAAGCATGAGTCTTCCTTTTACAGAACACTATAAGCAGGTAAGCTTATAGAGACAAGCAGGCAGGCAGCCTGAATACTATGTCTTTCTAGCATTCAGGCTGCCTGCCTGCCTGCCTGTTTGTAGGTGAGAAAAAAGTGGCAATGTTTAATAACTAGATGTGCTGTGATATCATCAGGGCTGCTATTTTTTATATTTCTGGATAGCTTGTAGTTCAACTTTGTAAGGGATGTTGATGTACAGATACATTGTACATTGATTTACAAATACAGTACATTGTTTACATCTTTATCATCTGGACTCATGGACAGGAGGCCCTTACAAAATTCTACCGGAACTTCCACAATTTTCACCCTGCCATCACTCTGGACCAATCAATGCAGCAGGTCCATTATAGTCCAGAAAGTTCCTCAGCACACTCTATTGCTGCCCTGTAAGTCACCATTTTACAATAAAGAGTGATCCCAGTGAGAAACTACTGAACTAGAATTTATCAGGAAGCTTGACACTGTTCGATTTGGCTTGAGTAAAGATGAAGGCTTCCTGACTCACTGCATTGTTAAATGACTTATGGTGTAATCCTATGCAAACCCACTCAAACGTAAGCCTGCTAGTTTCACTGGGACTTACACTTAAATGTGTATAGGATTACAGCCCTAGTTCAGCCAGAACTCATGCATTTGGCTTCATGTAAGAACAGTCAATGCGTTTCTTGCATTCCGTGGCCATTTGGAATGGCAGTTAACTTCATTCACAGATTTAGGCTCTATTAGGTAGCCATTGCACCTCCTCTGCATGGCAATTAATTCAGCATAGTCATGACATTTATTATTATTATTATTATTATTATTAATAACAACAATAACAGTATTTCCTTCCACCCCATAGTCCTTTGAACTTACCTGTGGCTTTTTTCCTGGTGCTTTATCTGGGGTGTGTGTGTGTGTGTGTGTGTGTGTGTGTGTGTGTGTGTGTGTGTGTATATATATATATATATATATATATATATATATATATATATACATACATACATATACTGTACTTGCTCACTGAGAACTTCACCATGCGTCTGATGAAGTCGCCTGTGGTCCACAGAAGTTTGAAATAAATTGCTACAAGACTAACACAGCTACCTCTTTGGGAGTTGAAACGTAACATCTCTTTTGCTCAATAGATCCTGTTCCAGAGACAGCCAGGTGGCCATTGTTTGTGAAGAAGAAGTGTCTCAGGAAGAAGAAACTTATGATGAGCAACTGAATGAAGAAGTTGAGTACTGTAGTGAACCAAGCATACTATCCACTGAAATGTGAGTCTTTTATTATTACAGTTAAGTAATTTGGAAATCTTTTCTTTATGGGATTGGGCTTGCAGATTTTTTTTTTCTCATAGGTCCCATGAAGTCCCTAAAGATCTAAATTTGCCTACTAGCCCTACACTGGGTGGTTTGGTAATCACTGAAAGAAACCCAATGTTGTGGGGAGAGAACAGCAATCCCAAATGCAACTCCAGGATTGCAAAGTTTGCAATATGTTTCTGATGCTTACCCATCCCACAGTAGGAGCCACTTGCTAAGACAGAGGAGCAGCCCAATCCTGTCTAACTTTGCACCCTGCGATGCAGCGAGGCCAGCAAGGCCAGTGCAGCCTCCGCCACATCCAGGGTGCAAAGCAGGCAGCCAGGAGGTCACCTTGGGAAAAGGGAACATTGCTCCCTTACCTCGGGTAAATTCCCAGCCTCCCGAACAGGTCTCCTTGGATCCATGCCAGCTATTTAGCTGGCATAAGTACGGGAGGTCCATGTCGGGAGAAACGGGCCTGGGAGGGAGGATAGGATACAGCGGAGGCCTGCTCTGTTGGTCCCACCCCCTCCCGGGTCTGATCCGCCCACCCTGCACCGGGATGCCTCCAGACCACCCTCCCTCCATTGCCCAGTGGGGAACTTACCTTCCCTGGTAGGCGCTCCACATCAACTGGGGCAAGTAGAGTGGTGCCGGCCTTGCAACGCGTTTGCGACACCCTAGACTGGCGGAGCAGCGCTCCACCAGTCTTAACACTAGACAGGATGAACTTATTTGAACCTTTCAAAAAAAAAAAAGTAACCTTTTCTATTACAGGCTTTCATACCAAGATGATGAACATAGACAGCTAACTCTGCCTGAAGACAATAAAGGGGAAGACACCCGACACTCTCCGAAGAGTGGGTTCTTGTGTTCTGCATCACGAAGTAATAACTCTAGCATGTTATACCATATGTACCCTGACCAATTTCACTAAATGTTACAACTGCTCATTTTTGTTGGGTATTTTGCTTCTTTCAACAAACATGAAACGGTCTGTACAGACATTTTTGTATTTGTACTTATTTTCATTATTGCATATATCCCTGTGTGCACTGGAGTATACTGGGGCTCTGCCAATTTGAGAGGCATGTATGAAAAATATTCTACAGCTATAGGAATTATTTGGATTCGCTTGCCCATGATTTGAAACGTTCAGTCAAAGCAAGATGGGCCTAGTTCTCACAAATGGTAAATGGAATGGTAAATCTGTGTCTGGACTTTACCACTGCAGATGAGAGCTGACATTATGAAATGTTCTTCCATTAAAAAAAAATCCTACGCATAAAAAATAGAATCATTGAGGAGAGTCCTGGACTAAAACCCTTCTTCTTGACATGCTAGTTGTCTATACACTATTCAGAAAACTTTTTTTCTAAAGAGAAGCAAGCCAATCATGTGAGCTCCCACCTATGTTCTGGAGGAGTGCAGTATAGTGAGAACTAGGCTATAAACCAAACCTATTATAAGAGAGATGCTATTCCAAATCTGCATTTTCCAAGGTAACATGAGTGTGGAGGAAGTGGGTATTTGTTAAGAAGAATCAGTTGGAGGTGTTTAACCCTCCCTGTGCCTGCTTACCATATTTTCTCCTGCAAATTCCTCCCAAAGAGCTGATTCCCTCACCAGTTAGGCTTATTTCCAATCTCAAAACCAGGCTGAGGCGCCAGGGAGAGTGATTTTTTTTGGGGGGGGGGTGATTAGTGAGGAGGGAAAAAAATTAGCATCTCTCCTGCCTGCTGGTTCTCTTCTACAACTACCCTGCTTCTGCATTCATGATACAAAGCAAACGTGGGGTTGGGAATCTCTTTGCCACATAACATGTTATGTGTAGTTCTACCCCCAGTCAGAGTATGATGGTAATTTAAATGATAATCATGCTTCTGTCCAATTGGCTTTGTAGGTCGAAGAGCATCTTTCCACCTAGAGTGTCTAAAGAGACAGAAAAATCAGAGTGCAGAAATATCCCAGAAGACAGTACTACCCTTGCATCTGGTACATCATCAGGTGAGCCTTCATCTCTACTAAGCATCTAATCATGGGATCTCGCACCTAATCTCTCAATCTAATTCTGTTCCTGATGGGGAGATGGCAAACATGGTCAAAAGTGCCAATTTATCAGATACATCTGATATATTCCCTGTACCCTCTCCTGAAAAACAAGGACTTAGGCCCAAACCACATGTGCACAAATCCAGGAGGTAATGGGCATTTGCTACGGAATATGCTCATGTTAAGAAAAATACTCATGTGCATTTCCTTATCCCATGGGTTTTGTCCCATGGAATATCCAAGTATCTCTTTGCCACTCATCACCCTCCTAATCTGTGAGTTCAGATTTTTCCACATGGGTTTTTGAACGTGTAGTTGCAAAACTCAAGTGGATCTCTATAACCATGAGTTTGGTTAGGTGAGATGGCATCCTAGACCATCCTCCTCAGAAGCCCTTCTTCGCCAAAGTGCCTCCTCTTGTTGATCTTACCTTTCAAAGGCAGTTGTCTCCTCCCCCTCATTTGTGGCAAGTAGGAAAGGCGCAAAAGTGCTGTGTGCTTGTGCTGTGGTCTGAGTAACTTTAGATTGCATTAGCTCATGATAGAGGGAAGTGATATTTCCATGGATACTTGGGGCCATGCAACACCCCCCCCCCAGTGTGCATGTCTGCTCATAGGGGTTTAACGTGTGCGTGTGCATGTAGCTGTTGTTGGATCCAAGGACCTCAGGGTGGGGTGAATAGTTCCCTCCTTTTGTCCTCACAACAACCCAGGCTGTTCTTACACTCATTCATCAGTATATGTATTAGGGCTTTTACCAGAGAAATCAAAACAACATTGCAATGTTCCAGTCCATCAAACTGATGAAATTAAGGCTCTATAGCTTCTATACTGCATTGTATGCAAAAGGGTGATCAGTGCCATGTCTGACACTTTTGAATGTAAATTCAATGAATAAGGTTTCTAGTTATTATTATTATTTATATACCGCTTTTCAACAAAAAGTTCACAAAGCGGTTTACAGACAAAATCAAATGGTTAAATGGCTACCTGTCCCAAAAGGGCTCACAATCTAAAAAAAGATGCAGAAGAACACCAGCAACAGCCACACAGAAAATACATTGTGCTGGGGTGAAAGGGGGGCTACTACTAGTTACTACTGATGATGCTTATAGAGCGCAAAGAAAAACAAATCTGGTGTAAGACCAATTTACAATTTGATCCATTTCCTCTTTGCCAATACAAACAGGAATAGTTTTTTTAAGAATGGGCAGCAGGTTGTTAAAGCAATGACCTTCATAGCCCTCAGGCCACACCAGCCAGACTCCCAGTTCAGCTTGAGCTTGTTTCAAGACACACTGCACCGTTTCGTTCCCATATTATTCTTCAGCTTGCAGCCATGGTCATTTACCATGTTTCTCTTTCTCTCTGTCTATAGGCACTAGCAGCTGCAGGTCTGAGTCCCATTCTTCAAAGAGGCCATTCGCCCATAAGGTCCACTCGGTCCTGTGCCACACCCCCTGCTACGCCCTGTACACGGGGTTGGCCAGAGCAGCCTATCAAAACCTTGTGGCTTGATGGAGAGGAGTCCAATGAGAAACTCAACAGCAGCTTCCCATCAATACACTGCAGCTCTTTGTATTCTGATGGCACCAGCTCTGGCAGCACTCGAAAAGCCAGGCCAGTGTCCCTCACAGTTCCCAGCCAAACCAGAGAGTGTGGCAGGCAATTCCATGGCAGCGCTAACAGCCTTGTTGAAGCGGTAAGTTGCATTAGTGTCAGTCATAGTTGTAACAATGATGACAGTAACAGGAAAATGTGAATTATTATACAGGCTTTGAACTGACAAACATTTGAAGTGGAGCTCCCACGTTACATCTATAAATTAATTATATGGAATGGACATGAACATAGGAGGCTAAACTTTCTTTTCTTTTAGATGAAAGGCAATGTTCTTAGAATTCTCATAAATCCATTAGGCTGCACAGAGCCTGCACTAATTTCTATCCAACCATGCAGTTGGAGACCTCTCTGACTTCTGCCTTTTTCAAGAGTGACTGGCAATACATTTATGGAAAGCAATTCAGTAAGGAGTTGGGGTTGGCCACATAGAAACGGGGAAGGTTGGGGTAAAGAGATCTAGCTAGGCTTCATTAACGTGCTTGGATAATTATCCAGAACACTTTCATTTCCCCACCATTGTAGCCCCACACTTCTCCAAATCAAGATTCCTATTCCTTTGACCAGAATATTTCTTAAAGCAGGTGCTTTATCTGATGGCAGTTAACTGTGCTGTACCAGTATAGTTCATTTTTTTTAATACTATTAATGCTATTCAGTAAGCTAAATTGTACTTTTATGCAGCCAGAAGACCTGTTAATGGGGTTCAGGGCAAGGGCCAAACTACATGTTGCATTAAACAAGTACTTCAGCATGTGCATACTTGTTTTGTTTGTTTTATTAAAGACAGCCACAGGGAACCTAATTCAGATTGAGGCCATGACAGGTTTGATAATTTCTTCTTTGTAGTCTCTGTGCAGTCACACATAGTAGACTCCTGGGCATGCACAGAGCCAAATTCAGAAGCTTCTGCCCCTGCCCTCTGGTGGAGAGTCCCTGCGTGCTTCAAGGGTGGGAAGAACCACCAGTCCCTCCTCAACCACCATCTCAATAGGAACACTTCTCCCTTCCCCCTCAAGCGTTCCAAAAGGAAGAGACTTTGACTTCAGTTTTTAGTTTTGTTTTATTTCTTACTGTTAGTTGATCGATAAAAGAAAAGTGTTAGTAATTCCCCACTCTGCCATATGGCAAGCAAGGTCACTTTTAAAAAGATGTCCCTGTTGTGGATCTAAACTCTGCTCCATTGACAGGCATGATTCCTGTTTAATGTGTCTGGGACTGAGCCACATAGTGGACATGTGTGTGCCCACTGTCAGAAATGTTTGAAGCAAACACGACTCGCAAGCTTCGCTCAAAAGCAGCAGTGTGGGATTCAGTGCTGCCACACACACAGCAATGTTGGATGCACCTCATCCTGTGACCATCACAGGTGATGGCTACATCTAATCAAGTGACTAAGGTGGCACATAAATCCTTTCCAGAGGCTCTCTACAATAGAAGCAAATGTCCAAAAAACATGCAAAGCACCACATGTCTCATTCTGGGGGGAGCTGACAGCACTGATGATCTTCCTAAGAAAAAGGCAAATCATCATAAAGCAGACTGTAAGCCTGTTGTTAAGCCTTCGGCAGTCGCTGACCTAATTAGGCATACCAGATCCATACCAGGACAGAGTGCTAGACCTTTAGGAGAAGGAATGTGGGCAGGTGTAGCTTGTTAAACCCTTAGAGCACAATCCTAGGCATGTCTACTCCATTGGGGCTTGCTTCTGAGTAGGATTGTGCTCTAAGGGTTTAACAAGCTACACCTGCTCACATTCCTTCTCCTGAAGGTCTAGCACTCTGTCCCGGTATGGATCTGGTAAGCCTAGACCTAATACCCATTACTATGGTAGTTCCAATGCCAACACAGGATGCAGCCTCCAATAAGGCTCCCATTTATGAAGTCTGTCTTGGAATGATTGCCTACCAGGTTGGTGTCAAAGATGTCATCACAAGACTCTGCCTCCTGGAGCAGGCAAGGTTGTGGCCCATGCTGTCAGAAGGAGAGATTGTAGAGACATCTTGACTATCATCCTCTCTAAGAGTAGCTAGGCCCATATCTTCCATACCAAAATGTGAACTCAATCTGTCTCAGACTGAAGCCCTATTTTTCATCATCATGATTAAAGATCACCACATTATTCTGTATTGTAGCCCAGGACATCTTACCATTGGCCTGGGTCATTCGCCATACAAGCACCTGCATCAAATATACTGAACTTGCACTAGACCTATGCATTTGGGCAGCAGAGACCATCATTGCTGCTGAAGATCAGCCCCACTGCTTTCTTCCTTGCTGCCCACCCCTGCCACCTGAGTGCTGCCAACAGCTTCTGTCTCCGTATCGCCTACAGAAACAACAGGACCACTGGAGGTGCTAATCACACCAACACCAGCTCAGCTGCTGAGACCAACAGTTTATGTCTCAGCAGCTGAGCTGAACATGTGCAGGTTTCTTTGCCAGCACAGGTGTCAACAACTTCAGCATAGGCATCACTGACAGCAACAGCATAATGGTGAAGTCTACATTGCTTACCCTTCCTATGGCATCCACAGCCCCTTCACCATCTTTTGATCCAGGAGGAAAGAGCGAATGTCGGAGATGTCCACTTCACTTATGGCAGCTGAGCCGTCTCCCAACCACCAGGTGGAGACACCAAACTGGTGTCTCTGATGAAGTACACAAGGATTTATCATGAAAACTTAGGATAGTCTCACCGTTTGGTAGGAAGTACCTAGAGATAATGCTGTCTATAACTTTGTGCATACTGATGCTGCTGCTCCTGTGGCCTTACCCATGCTGCCTATCCTTGTTAAATCTGCTAAGGAGGCAAAGGAAAAGCTCTCATCTGCGTGCTTTGAACTCCTTGAAGCGTATGTACAAGGTCCAGAAGAAGGTTGATCCTTCCTGTTTAGCCATCTAAAGCTGAATTCCCTCATTGTGAAACATGTGTTTGTAAACAAACAGAGAATGCATTTAGCTCCTATTAATTCTGAGGGCAGAAGGCCCGATGCTATGGCAAGGAAATTCTGTGAATTCATTGCTGTGAACATCAAAATCACCAATTACCTTTGAAAGAGATACAAATGTGTGTGAGAGATATTGAGAGAGATACAAATATGAGAGAGATACAAATATGAGAGAGAAACAAATATTCACATTTCTGGGGAAGATAATTGGGAGATTAGAAGCCTTGAATAAGGTTATTAAGCAACAGATTGAAGCCCGAGCTACATTGTCCACGGCCGCGTCGCGAGGTGGGCTCGACTTTTGCTGCATCCGCGCTACGTCCGGCCAATCAGAGCCTGACCTGGGGGCGGAACACCAGACACGCACAAAACGCGGATGTGGACAATGTAGCTCGGACTTAACACTGTGATGCACCTAGCAGAGTGTTAATTTAAAGTCATGGCAGGCTCCATCAACTTGCAGTCAGTTCTCGTTATCCACTGGTTAAGTTCTGAGAAAACCTATCGGATAGTGAATTTGCAGAGAGTGAAGCATTGGTCCTATGGAATCAATGGGGTTAGGTACAGGGAGGTTAGGGGGTACCTTACTTGAAGCTTCTCCCAGGCATTTCAAAGGGCTCCATGCTGGTCGTGGGATCCATTTTGAGCGTCCCTGCAGCACTCAGGAAGTCTCTGCTGATTTCCGGAGGCAGCAGGGACAGTCAAAATGGCCTTGGTGACTAGTACAGAGCCCTTTAAAATGCCTGTCTAGCGCCAATGATGGGCTGGGGATTTTAAAAGATGCATCTTTTAAAATCCCCAGCCCATCATTGGTGCTAGACAGGCATTTTAATGGGCTCCGTGCTAGTCACCAAGGCCAGCAGAGACTTCCTGAGTGCAGCAGGGATGCTCAAAATGGATCCCGCAACCAGCACGGAGCACTTCTTGAGTGCAGCAGGGATCATGGAAAGTGAGACACACTTCGCGAATGGTGCAAGGTGGTGTCAATCCTGCTGCTTGTGGATAAACGAATTCGCAAGTAGCGGGAACTGACTGTACTTGGCAATGAGGTTCTCTTCAGATCCTCGATCAACAATGCTCTGGTATGTGTAAAGACCACCAAGTTCTTTGGGCTCACCACTTCTTCACCTGACAGATGGTATCAAAACTACAAGCCTTTTTCCAGTCATGTGTACTGTAAACATGACTTCATGTTCCACAGTAGAGTCTACATCTTCATCTAAGGCTCAACAACTGCATCTGCTTTGAAGACACCAAGCTCTGGAAAGTGGAGTCTTTGACTTGCCTTCATCAACATCCTCCCTTGCCACCCATAACATCAACACATCCCTACATCTACCATCAACAATGGCATTTTTTACAATTCGCTCCATATGATGCACAGACATTTCCCCCTATTGGGGGGGGTGCGTCTTATGGAGCAAAAAATACGGTACACCATTCAGGGCAAACAAGAGGCTTTTTATATGCTACCAGGGTTCCCACAAAGGCAAAAATGTTTCCACCCAGCGTTTGGCCCCACTGACTTACCAAGGAGCCATCAATTCCCTTGAAAGAGCACTTCAGCAGGGTAGTCTCATCCTCCGCCACCAGCTTGAGAGGTGTTCTGCTCCCGAAACTCTGCAAAGCAGCAATGTAGTCAAACTCCAAGTACTGTGCTCTAGACACAAGGCAGATACCTCATCTGGGTGGGCTGTTCGGCAGAAAGTCTTCTCATCATGACTGATCTGCACTGGCCCTCAAGTTACGAAAAAAGAACTAGCTAGTCTCCACTGTATATGATTGCACAGAGACCATGAAAAAGAGAGACAGGTTGCTTACCTGTAACAAAAAGTTCAAGTGGTCATCTGTGCAGACACATGGCACCCGTCTGTCCCCTCTGCGGGTCGGACTTCAAGTGTTTCAATTCGGGGCAGTTCTCAAAAGGAACTGAGTCATTTGGTATTCTTCCTACCTTCAAGGCACACGGGATGCACAGTGTCTCCCTCACTCAAAGGCAGGGGCAGATTGTTTGACAAAGCTCTAGAAG
The DNA here is from genome assembly GCA_026170595.1 of Plestiodon gilberti rubricaudatus. Taxonomy (NCBI): domain Eukaryota; kingdom Metazoa; phylum Chordata; class Lepidosauria; order Squamata; family Scincidae; genus Plestiodon; species Plestiodon gilberti. Next base: position 119,283,003 of record JANXHW010000005.1, read on the forward strand.
CTTCCAAGGTCAGCTCTGCACATGTGCAGAACTCCACTACATGTGTTTACACAGATGAGCACTGAAAGACCATATAGCTACAGGTAAGCAACCTATCATTCCCTCCCTCACAGTCCTGGTGCAGCTTAGGATCCCTGCCCTAGCTACTACTTTACCTGAAGGGCAGATGCAGATAGCCTTCCTTCCCTCCCACCATTGACCTAATCTGGATGAGGCCCCCTGTGGCTAGTTTTAACTAAAGAAACAAAATAAGCACTCATGGGCCAAACTGCATGTTTAATTTAACGTGTAGTTTAGCTGCTCCACAGACACTATAATGTAGCTTGGATTATAATGCATTATATTTGCACTACAATGCAAAATAAGATTCCACTAAGCAGTGCGACTATTCCACTATGTTTCTCTGTGCTAATAAGAGGATGAAAGATCATTGTATGTACTGTGAAGCCTCCACCACCAAATTGTTATTGTCAATGATTTTCACTGATGGATTTTTTGGGCACTGGGTATAACAATGATATTAATACTGTTTTACACTTTTGTTCCTTGTGTTTGATCTCCTGGTTCATTAAAGGTCTTGATTTCGGAAGGACTGGCACAGTTTGCTCAAGATCCAAAGTTCATTGAGGTCACAACCCAAGAGCTAGCTGATGCTTGTGAGTTGACGATAGAAGAGATGGAGAATGCTGCAGACAACATTCTCAGTGGTAACAGCAAGCCAAGCCCCAATGGCAACCTTTTGCCTTTTGTTAACTGCAGGGACCCAGGGCAGGACTGTATGGGAGAGGAAGCAGCCCAAAACCCAGATTGTAGAAAAAGTCAAGAGGAGCCTAAAGACACCAGAATTTATATCAGCAGCCTGTAGTTGCCGAGGCTGAAAGTGATGCTGGTTTTTTAATTTGTTTCAATGTTCCTAATGGGTTTGTTTCAGAAGTGCCTCACTGTTCTCGTGACCTGGAGTAACCAGAACAGCGTTCTTCATTCATTTCTGTCAGGACGAGTCGCAGAGTTGGGTGGTGTAAAAAAGCTTTTCAGGAGTGAAAATACAACCCCAGCATGTGTCCATGAAGGAAGAGTGAGGAGAAAGAGGAGGGTCGGCTTCCTCCTTTTTCCAGTCCCTGCACAAGGAACAAAGGCTGCTTCCTGAATGTGAAGGAAAACCTCAGCTTCCTGTGGATGGCCCTAGACAAAAGGACACTGCATCAAACGGGTGTCTTTCAACTTTGCTTGTACAAAAAAGAATCATTTTGCACATATTCTGTATGAGCCTCACCGTCTCCATAAAGCCAAGGCCCTTTTGATCTGCAAGTGGAATAGAAGACTTCTGCTGCAGATCCTTGCACTTTGCTGAGGAAGAGGAGGAAGCAGAAGCTGCAAGGGTACAGGAGATGCAGGTGGCAATATTGCAGATGCTTGTTGATGGAAATGTAGAGACTCCCAGGCAGTTTGCTCTGCCAACCAATCAGAGCTCAGGCAGTCTTCCCTGCCAACCAATCAGAGCTCAGACAGCTAGCTGTGCCAACTGCTCAAAGAGCAGGAAGCCAGCTCTGTCAAGTCGGAGTTCAGGCAACCCGCCCATTTCGAAGAGAGGTGGTGATGGGCTTATGTAGATCTCTCCTTTTTGCTGTTTGATATTTTCTTGAAAGCATGTTCCAATTTTTATTTTTGAATACTTTATTTTATTGTATTTTATTTTTTGAGGGAGAGGGGCGAAGGGAGTGTTTACAAAGTTTTGTAATCACCTACCTTTGTTTTCTTTCTGTTTTCACCCTTGCAAATGTTTAAAATTGGTTTGATTATGTTGTACTATTTAAATTTGTTTTTTTTCCATTGAAATTCGGTAGAAGCTAATAATATTAGATGAGTTTTGCCAACCATTATGTACACCAGAATTTGTAATTTTATTTGAAGCAATGGAAAATTCCTTTTTTGTTGTTGTTTTATAATTTAAAGATAGTAGGCAATGCACTTGATATAGTCTTGCACATATGAGTGATTGATTTGGATTCTTGTTAATGCTAGGTATATTTGCGGGTGACTGAGTGAATGAACGAATGCACGCCTGAAAGTGTGTAAATGCGTACAGGTCTCCACTTCCTAGTTAGAACTGCAGGAGAGCTGTATCTGGGGTCATTTGAGTGCAAAATTAAACCACTGTCTCTGCTTTTGAAAGGGGAATCAGTAACTCTTTGCATTTTCTGTTCCACAAGATATGCAAAAACAATGCAATAATATTAATTTTGAATACAATTTGTGAATTGTGTTGGCATTAAAACTGTATAGAAAAAAACAAGGGGATTAAACAAAAAAGTGAGAAGGAGTTACGTTTCGATATATTCCGTGTGATGTTTTATTGCATTGATAATGTTTCTGTTGAAGAAACCGTAATACTTGAATTCAGGTCAGTTTCAGTATTTTTCAACTATTTTTTTAAAATGAATTGCAATTGTGCCAAGCGAATATAATGAATTAAGTTTGTTTAAGGGAAAAAATAACAAGTATTGTATATTTTGCTGCATGTAAAGTAAATCATTTCGTATTTGGAGTGTGCCAAGCTTTACCTTTGAACTTTTAAGTGCTTTTCTATGTGTGGTTGGGGAAAAGGGGAATACATTTTTTTTCTTTTTGTTTTCATTTGTACAATGAACAAAGTGTACCTGGTGTTAAGTAACTATTCTGCAACCCACTGACAGGTTGAACGTTAACTGATTTTGCATATCTTGTGTTCACTTTCCTTTTCCACACTCCCTTAAACGTGCACGATAATTGAGATGGGAAGAGTATCCTACTTTCTGAAGCTGGGAATTTTTATCCAGGTTTCATCCCTTTCCACGGTTTCTCTCAATGATTCTCCTCACTAAAGGGTGGCAAACTCCACATGCCAGGATAATCAGGTAGATCCATTCCCATAAACTGAGCTGGCATCAGCAACTCTAGCAAGGGCAAACACCCAAGTTTTTACTTAGAATTAATGTAGTGACATCAAACAGGAAAAAAGCTATCAAGTCATACTCTTAGTAATTAGTCACTGGTGTAGTGATCTTTATGCCAGAAAGAGTCTACAGGACCCTTAAGCAAATGTGCAAAATGACAGGGACTGCAAATCCTTTGGAGGACAGGTGAAGCATTTTTAAGTTAGCAGAATAAATTGGAGAGGCATACTGATAAAAAATAAAATTAAATAGAACATGTAGCCCAAGGGAAATAAGAACAAGACACATGTTTAAGAGGGAGAAGGACTCTCTAAGCACTAGTAGACAGCTGAGAAGTATTTCATGGATTATGATGAATAAAAACCTGAATACGAGGCAGAAATCTGACAATGAGGCTAAAGGCAAATATCACTTTAGGTTGTGGTAATGGGAGATTTGCATAAAATGTACAGGAAGGAATTGTTGGTTGTTAGAGCCACTTTTCAAAAATTAGACCAGATTCAGAAATGATAGACAACAAATAATATGAAGAGCAGCTGAAGAAGCCTACTAAGTCTAGTCTACAGGACATGTTCCCTTTTAAAAGAGGTGAAAGAAAATCAGGTTCAATGTTTTAACATGGCCCCAATTGAGTAATACGTGCATATAGTAGCGTAGTACCTACAAATTGTTTGCATGCATATAACTCAGCATATCTACCACCTACTGGCTGAACATATGGTTGGCAGGCGCTGCCATCTATTACAGCACCAGTCACTGTGTTATGGGGGAAGTACTGGATTTAGCCAACCCAAATAGGTCTTAGAACTGACAGTGCTACTCCAGCTGCTCAGTGCAGTAGTACAATCCTTGAAAACGTGCAGCCCCCTTTTCTGTCCACATAACCAGGAGGGGAGGTGGATACAGACTGTGACCATATCAACAGAGAGCAAGGCAGGCAAAAAAATGCATTTAAATGACAAGTCACCCAAAAGCCATTTAAGTTCAGGGATTCAAAGCTGTCTAAGATGACTATAGAAACTTCTTTTTGGAAAAATTGGACAGATATCTGTGTTGAAGATGCTTTATGTATAAAATATGCAGCCTCAAGGCAAGAGGCTGGCCTACATAACTTGTAAGGGTTCTCATCCAACACTTTACACTGGCTGGGGTCAGACATTCCACAGAACCACTGTTTAATCCTGGGTCCCTGTGACATTACCAGGCCTCGGGCTCACACTCTCTCCCCTCCCTACAGAAAAGGAAGAACGTTTTTACTTCTGATCATGGTTTAGAACAAGATGGGATTTGTCATGACATCTGAATCTGGAAGATGCTGGCTTATTCCAACCATAGTTTAGGAACACACCAGGATATGAAACTAGGATTGAACCTTTGGCATCCACCAGTCCCACAATAAATAATCTTCAATTATGCAGAAAACGATCAACATATATTAGCCTACACATTTACTTTAGCGGAGGTAGCACAGACAGAGATTTCCATGCTACAGCTAAAGTCCAGAAAGTGAAACTCCTATCAATTTCTTACTTTCAGAAATAAACACTGGTTTATTGACTGCAAACCGATGCATAATTAAGAACACTTACGTCAACTGAAATCAGTGATAGTGTGAGTGTACTTCATTGTGTCAAACAGTAGCCACTGTTTTTCCTGACTCTTTAACTTTGGACTTTGTGCTGGAGTTAGAAACCTTTCTCCAAATCCTACACATTCCAGCAATGAAAAAACAGGACATACAATGAAAGTTGTATGGACAAGATATACATATATACTGCCATCTAACAAGAGTCAATATGGGTTTTTTTAATTAACATGATAAACAGAAAAGTATAAATCACAAAGTCACATACATGAACATTCCAGTACAATGAAAACAGAAACCGAAGCACGTTATGCCCTTGATTGTACTTCTATTTCAAAATAATTTTATTTATTAAACATATTCTTGTTTGCCTTCACTTATCTTTACAAAAATGTTTTTTTAAGAATACTTATATCCCACCTTTCTAGTCCAATCTCAATATACTCAGTGGCTAACCATTTAAAACCACAAGCACAAAAATACACACAAGCCAACAACAAAATATAAAACCCAAAGACTACAGCAAAAGATAGCCAGCAAAGCTAGGACAAAAGCCTGCAGAAACAAAAAAAGTTTTTGGAATCCAAAAATCTAGCCCTTGCTAGAGTTTTTGGACGCTGGTAGAATGCTACCAGAGAGGGGCCAAGCAGATCTCTCAAGGTAGCTCTAGACTAGAGACTGGGTGCAACAGTTGAGAAAGCCCTCCTAGGCCTCCCCACCAACCAAACCACTGATAGAGACCAGACACACAAGAAGCCTCTCCCAATGACTAAGGTGGATGCCAGGATCATAGAGGTGGAGATACTCTTTAGGGAACCTCATCAAAAGCAATTTAGAACAGGAGTTCTCAACCAGTGGTACTTCTGCCAACTGCTGGTGGTACTCGGACTGCTGGCCCGCTCCAACACAGCGCTTTTGGCACCATGTTTTTGCTCTTGAGAGGCTCCTGCCTTTGGTCAAGCCTCTTGGGAATGCTGATTGGGCCCTCCCAATCGGGCAGAGCTGCCTACCTGCATTTTCTGGCCTCCCGAAAACCCGGGAGTAACTAGCAATGATGTAATCGCCAGTCAGCTTGGTGGTACGCAGCAGGAGAGTTCCGCCGGAAGTGGTACTCGGCCAGAAAGGGGTTGAGAACCCCTGATTTAGAGCAACTGAATCATGAACTTCGAATCATTCAAGAACTGGACTGGCAACCAATGCAGCTGATGTAAATGAGAAACTGTATGCTCCAGAAACCTGGCCCCATCCAGCAGCAGTATACTGTACTAGGTGCAGTTTCTGGACAGTTTTCAAGGCAGACTCGCATAAACCATGTTGCAGTATGTCCAGTTTCAATGTGACCATAGCCAAGTCTGCCTTCCCTAGAAACAGGTGCAGTTGGTGCACCAGTCAAACTTGGGCTAATGTACTCCTGACAACAGCCAACATCTAGACATCCAGTAGCAAGGTTGGATCAAGAAGCACTCCCAAACACTAACCCTAATTTTTCAAATGCAGTGCTAGTCCATCCAAAAAGAGGTTAAAACCCTTTTACTGCATCAACAATCTTTCTGAACAAGAGCACTTTTATCTCATCTGGATTAACTTTCAGTTTGGACATAGCCATTATACAGATTTTCTGTGTATTCTCCCATAGAAGGCTCCTAGTTTTAAACAAAGGGGAACATTAAAATAAATGTAAAAAAAATTAAAAGAGAATGAGCTATGAAAAAAAAAAATCAACCAGATCTTGCTCTAAGAATGGAACTATCAGTTCTTGGCCCAGGAGAGGCAATTCACTACTTTAGAGAAGCTCCCCAGAAACATGTTAGCCAATGATCACACTGCAAATAATACACATAATCAAACTGCAATGTAGTTATATATATTGCTATGTTTGTACTTGTGAAGAGAAGTCCTGCAAAAGACTACCCGGTGGTCCTTGTAGGGATACAGTACTAAATCAGCACTAGAGGATTATTGATTGAGACTTGCTGCCACTCCTTAATTCTGTACTCAGTCGCTATGGGCCAGTACACACCTGCATGCTCAACAATTTGTATCACATCAAGTGATTAACTGCACATGTGAATGGACCATAACAGACCAAATACCACAAACCGAATGATCATAAGCCCTCACGCCACCCCAAACTCAAAATAATCCATTTTGAAGTGGTCTTTGTGGTGCTCCAGTGCAAGTCATGTTATGCCACAATGATAATGTCTGAACCCACAGACTATATATATAGGATGAGTCAATAACATGGCTCCTTTCCACACAAGCACTGTCCCAGCTTTGAGAGAGGGTAATGCTGGTGGTGTAGAAGACCTGGGGCTTCTGACATTACCTAAGGGGCATGGGAAAAAGTACTACTGTGACAGCTCTCCAGTACTGTCAGCCTGGGCCCAAAGCTTCAGTCAGTTCATGCATTTAGCTGTAAGCTATTAAGCACTGAATAACCAAGTGATTAAAAAAAAATCAAGTAATGTCCATGTGAACCAACCCTAAGGTAGATTAAGAATTCCTGCTCTAATGTACACATACATGGGGGGGGGAGATTCGTTAGTTGTATTTATTCTTCATCGATCATTAAAACATTCCAGGAAATAAATGAAGATAGTTATATCCAATTACAAGTTTATCACCAGTGGTATACCATCAGAGAGAGTCAACGCTGATTGTTACATGTTCTCTTACATGAGTTAATTTCAGATGTGGTGTAATACCAGAAGTAACTTGTATATGGTGCTGTTCTCTTACCTCCTGTGGTATGTGAGCATCAGGAGCCAGAAAATGGTCTCTCATGCACCCCAGTTGTTCTAAATACATACTGTGCTGCTTTGTCATGCATTTGTTGAGGTTAATGAGAGTTAAATGGTGACTTTCCACATTAACATGAAGAATATGCAGGAAGTGACAGCATAAGTAAGGGATTTTGTTCATTGCTTCTAGTTCAGGGGTTCCCAACCCCTTCCCGGCCAAGTACCGCCTCCGGCCCCTTCTCTCCTTCTGAGTATGACCGGAAGTGACTGGTGATGACATCATCACCAGTTACTTCTGGGTTTTCAGAGGCCAGAAAACAAAGGGCAGAGGCTCTGGGCAGGTGGGAGGGCCCTTCTCAACGTTCCTGAGAGACTCGGCCAAAGGCAGGAGCTTCTTGAAAACAAAAACGTGCCACCAAAAGGGCCATGTTGGAGTGGGGTTCCAGTGGTCCAGCAGTCTAAGTACCACCAGCAGTCGGCCAAAGTACCACAGGTGGTACTAGTACCACAGGTTGGGAAACCCTGCCTTAGACATTAGGAAGCTGTGTACCAAAAAAACATAGTTGGAGCAGGGTACATGCTGGCAAGCCCTGCTCCTATGTGCTGTGGAGCCTAGACCCTCCCTGCTGTTCATACGTTCTGTGTTTGTCTACTACAGCGATAAACACTGTACTTAGGGAAAGAACCTCCCCCCGATAAGGGATGCTGGAGTGGAGAATCTTCCCCTGAATACAGTGTTTGGTGCTGCAGACCAACACTGTTCTCGTGGTCAGCAGAAGGCTGGGGCTTCAGAGCACATGGGAAGAGGACTTGTTAGTGTGCACTTACTGCCTCCGACCACATGTTCTGGTATACAGTTGATTAACATCTGCAGAGGACTTAAGTGATGTTGGATAACATGGTTTCCTGTAGGGGGGTTCTCACACTGCCTGATCAAAATGCATGGGGAGCCTTTGCATATTGACCAAGAAGTATATGAACTACTCTGACCACACTTTCAATTCATCTATATTCACTACCATCACTTCCAAACTATGCATACTACCAGGCAAGATTCTCTGTTTTTGTTATCTATTTGTCCATATTCTCCATGTGTATAATTTCCTCTTTATGCAAATTCTCCATTCAACTTACATTAGTTACCACATATATATACATCTGACAGGAGTTAATGCTTTTTTTTTAGCATATACTGGTGCTATAATTTCTGTCAATGCATGTGATCATATATAGAAGATCCTAGGGTTAGGTATTAATGAGCTGAGGTACATTATTATTATTAACAACAGTATTTATATACTGCTTTTCAACAAAAAAAAGTTCACAAGGCGGTTTACAGACAAAATCAAATGATTAAATGGCTCCCTGTCCCAAAAGGGCTCACAATCTAAAAAAGATGCAGACCACCACCAGCAAACAGCCACCAGAAAAGACACTGTGCTGGGGTGAAAGGGGGGCAGTTACTCTCCCCCTGCTAAATATAAGAGGAGCACCAATTGAAAAAGTGCCTCTTTCCCAGTTAGCATTGAGCATCTTTTGTTTTCCATTGGAACTATTAAAACAACTGGGTGCTCATCCCCTTGAAAAAAGAAGCAGTTTATTCTTCTGCCATCATGGGGCACTTGGATATTAGTTACATCTCTGACAGGGAAAGAAGTTACTATTCTGATTTCAGACATCAGATTTCTTTCCTCTATGACGAACATGTGGATAAATTCTTTTAATCTAATACGCTATTCTCAGCCTTCATCCTGTTTGATGTCAACCACTCTGCACAGGCAGGTGCCCTGCAGGTGTTTGTACCTGAGAAGCTGGTGGACAATGACAGAGCTTGCTGGTGCTAGTACAGTCTTGGTAGTGGGCGGTTGCCATTTCAAGTAGCTGTAACAGACACAATAAGAGAGAGACCGCAATGGGCCTGAGCAAAGAGCTACTGCCTCCTTTAAGTGGGGCAGATTCTGGGGCAGGGGAGAGGGAACAGGCTTGGTTCCATAAATGTCCTTTCTCTTTCTTTTGTATTGGGCTTACATATTGGATACAATCACTGCGCTGAAGATGGAAGCTTTACAGATGCTAAAGACTGGGTTGTTTTCTAGAAAGGGAAAAACCAACCATCACTCTTTTGAGTTTGTCCACTTCTGCAGCTCGACAACTGTCAACACTGCAGCTAAAGACATTTCTTGCAAATACCAAGACTTTCATCTTCCCCCACCATCTTTGGTCATTCCACCAACCAGTCATATTAGTGGATGTCTTTTCTTTTTCCTTGCTTATTCTGTATGATTGACATGATGGGAGAAAATGTGGGATTAATGAGCCAGAGCTGGAATTCCCTTAGCCCCAGAACTTTTCTGCATTGTCTGCCTCTTCAGGTGAACGCATATAAGGAAGATGTGGATGCTAAACGATGATGCAGATATTGCTGCTACTGCAAGGGATTCAACCTGTTTTATTACCCTGTCTCCCATTGCGACGGAGTCTGAAGGGACAGCCAAAGGAGCACTATGTACAGGACTGCATCTATTTCTGCTTTGTTTTCTAACCCTAACCCAAGCCCCACCCCGTTGATGACTATGACAACAACAACAACAACAAAGGGCAAATGCATTTTTTACAATTTCCAAAGCAATGTATCATTGCTTTCTTTAGACTGATGCCAATATAACAGTTGTATGGGTCTCAGCCAGGCTCCTGTGTCTTTTTCTGACTGAGAATTCAGGATCATTCTATGAGATAATTTCATACTTACCATAGATACAAATATGATTTGACAACCAAGGGACCAACATTTCAAGTAAACAAACAATTCCCTAGCTGACCAGAGTTGCTGAGATATTTACTAATCAACCATTGGTAGCAATCTTTGTGCTTCTTAACAAAAACCTTTTTTAAGACCCCTTAACCATTCCTTAGGGGAGGAACCCATGGTTGAATGACATTCTGTATGATTTTACATCTATATTTCTATTACATATTACAGTTCTGATGTGTAAAGTGTCTTAGAAAACATAGAACAGTGAGCTTGGACAGATGAATGGACAACTGAGCCCAATTAATCTCCCATTGATTAATTAAAACCCCAGGTTATATTCTGACCACAACAGAAAAGGTTACTTCACATGTTACCATTTTTTTACATGGAAATTAGTTGGCGGGGGAGCATAGCAGTCCTTCATCCATTAGATTATGAAATCCTTAACATCCCCCCCCCCCGCAAAAGAAGTATGCTTTGATAACAGACATTTACAAGAGGGGACCTGTAACAAAATGTTGCAGTGAATCCCTAGCTCATAACAGGAAAGCTCGTCTTCAGAGTACCAGCCAGTTGAGAACCAGAGCCTTGTATTCAAGGCTTGCAAAGGACACCTTTTTTTTTCTTTCCCACCCTCCTTGAACCTTCCCCCACAGTGCTACATGGCACTGAGCTGGAGCACTTTATTGCTATGTATCTGGGGATTGCAAAATACCATCTGTGATGAGGATTAGGTGATTAAGGCTGCAATTCCTAAACAGACTTACCTGGAAGTAAGTCTCATTGAACTTGAGGGGACTTACTTCTGAGTAGACATGCATAGGATTATACTCTGACAGTCCAATCCTGTGTAACTCTTGCACCGGTGTAACAGTAGATCCCCCAGTGCAAGAGCACTTATGCCAGTGTAACTTGCCGTACGCCGACGGACGCAGGGTGGACACCGACGTAACCCCCCTCAAATGCCTCACATGCGCAGTTTGGATGCAGAATGGATGCTGGCGCATTCAGACACCCCCAGAATGCCCCCTGCGCATTCAGACACCCCCAGAATGCCCCCTGCGCCAGTGGAATTGCACCGGCATCCGTTCCGCATCCAAACTGCGCATGTGAGGTGTCCAAGGGGGATTATGCCGGTGTCCGTCCTGCGTCCATCGGTGTACGGCAAGTTACACTGGCATGTGCTCTTGCACCGGGGGGGGGGGGGATCTACTGTTACACCGGTGCAAGAGTTACACAGGATTGCGCCCTAAGAGAGGTGTTTTCTAAGCCCATGGCATGCTTTCACCCCAGTCCCAATGCTCATCTCCAGCATACTATACACTACTAGGGGCTCAAGCAGACCAGTTCCTTCTTTCTTCCCCTCCATTCCTTTTTTTTTTCCCAACTGACACCTTCAATGCATTTCATGGCTCAGCTGCCCTCAACCATTTGAGATACCCATAGGATACAAAAGGAGAGATTCAGGATTTTAGTATAGCTGTAATTAGGCAGCAGTGTAGCCCTCCCCAACCGACACAAATGGTTGCAGCACAAACAAGAGTTCTTGTATTTGGCATTCCACATGAACCTGGAAACTCCCTTTTCAGACACAGAGATGAGTTATGGTATCATTTTCTTATCTCTATGCCCTCAGCATTCCATAGGTCCTAGAAACTCATATTTCCATTTTAATGCCTTTTTTAAAATTTACAAACTTACTTCTGCATACCTAGAAAATTCCCAGATTACCCAGAAAATTCCCAGATTACCCAGAAATCGTTGCCTCCATTTTATTTTCAAGCTGATACTCAACTACCTAAGTTCACTACTAGAGAGAATGGCTGGCAAGTGGGACCTGCAATAAACTGTGGCATTTCCCTGACCCTAATGCCCACCTCCAGGACACTACAAGCTGTGAGGGGCTCAAGGTGGCCAATTCCCTCTTCTACCACACCTGGTGTTTTTTGCTGACACCAACAGCATTCCACAGCTCCTGGAGGCTACCGAGTATATTCTGCCTTCAGCAGCCTGTTCTTTTTTCCGGAGGGGGGGGTTCCTTTACACACTCTTTTCATTTACAAAATCATATACTTTTGCAGACCTAAGGACTCCCCTATGTAAAAACCACTACCGTACCTTACTTTGGGATGGCTCCATTTTACTTCTAAACTGATAGGCACTTGATCACTATTACGATATGCAAGGATGATGACATAACGAGCACTGTGCCAGAGATACAGAAGACCATGAATCATTTTGGACCTGACACCTTCACTACTGTAAACACCATGGTAAATATGTCTAATTAATCTGAAGCTAGTGACAAAGAGAAGTGAGATTAGAATAATTAGAATTATATGGCTGAAAGAAACTTCCAGTGACATTCAGTTTAATACTTTCATTCAGGCACGTCATTTATTTAGAATATTTATATGCCACTTTTCAACAGCAACAGACGTTCACAAAGCGGCGTAGAAATGAAAGGATAGTTTCCTATTCCAAAGGAGCTCAAAACCTCAAAAAGAACAAAAACAGAAAAGAGACACCAGCAGCCACCAAAGAAGATGTTCTACTAGGATTAATGGGGCAATTGTCACCCCCTGCTAAATATAAAAGAACTACCACTGTACAAAGTGCATCTTTACCCAGTTAGAAAAGGCAAAAGTAGATACAGAACGAATAGGGGGTACAGGTGGGTAACAGGGTCAGCAGGGCCATGAGACCCAGGGAAAAATCACCGCAGATGGTGGGCACAGGTGAGCGGCAGGTGTGCCTCCACCCCACCAGCAGGCCTACTTGTTCACATGCCATCACCCCTCTCCCCTCCCGTAAGAACAGGGAAGCCCCAGAGAGAGTAGGGTAGGAAGCAAAGGAAGAATGTAACATGGCAGCATTGGGTGCCTTTCCTCAGGCACCCCTGAGCTGTCCCTGGTGGGGGAAACAAAGCTCTGGGATACCATGGGACATCTTCTGCACGGAGAAGTAATGGACTGGATCACACAAAGATAATAAACCTGAGAAGGTAATGCCTATACAATGAAATGATGTCCTGGGTTGGGTTCCAACTTTAAAACAAAAATACAAGGTTGTATGTTACACATGTCCTACATGAAGGTCAATTGGCACAACAGGGTGGTGGAAGCAGCCCCCAACCTAGATGCAGCACAGGGACAGAGATTAATCCACCCACAATGAATTGCCCGCCCAAACCTGAGCACAATGATACCAGGGAAAAGGGGGTTAAGGGGGGGGGGGTCCAGGACAAGTTAGCCAGCCAGGAGTGTAGAGCAGGAAGAAGTGGGTTACCAAGCACTTGGGGGGGGCTGCTGTTGTTACCCTACTGTACCAGAGAGTTCAGCCCTGGATACGCAGCAAGTTGCACTATCAGTCCAAATTCTATAGCTTAGTATGGGATTGGAATGGTTTCAGGATTGGCTGTCCAGCCTGAGCTATACATTAGGGAAGGAGAGTTTTCTCTCCTTGGACTACCTGGGACAGTTCCTTTTTTTCTCTTGTTGAATCAGTTCATCTCTGCTTGGTCATCTGTTGAAAAGGGGTCCAATTCCACCACCCCCCATCTCTTTTATCATATTTAACTGTTTCTTAGGGCCAAATTATGCGTTAGATTAAGTATGTTGTTGGACCTTGCATCCTTGTTATTTTTACCGGGGGGGGGGTTAGACCTTTACCCCCACCATGGTCTCAAATCCAGATCCCTCCCCACCCACAGCGATAATTAAAAAAAAAACAGCATACAAGGGCAAATACCATGCTTACTGTATGTAAAGCATATTTTCCTTCTATGGCAGGGTTTTGCACATGTACAGCTCTTATTAGGAAGGTTTGGAGGGTTGTCTCCTTTTTCTTAAACACAGCAATGTTTTTCTGCATACCACCAGGAGGTCTCCCAAGTATACAGAAGTCCCTGCCTTGTTTGCCTGTGCGTGACCCCACTTTACTGTCCTACTTGTCAGCACAGGGGCGTCGTGTTTGCCATTAGAAAGAATCAAGAAGCAGCCCTCAATGATATCACTCTAGAACGTTCTCTCCAGTATCCTGACCAATGGCCACTGAGAACAATGGGTGCAAATCTGCAATCTATCAGTTTTATCCCACCAAAGACCCGTTTAAATCCTTGGGGATTTGCGCAAAGGGAAGATCATGAAAAACTGTGCTGTACATATTTGGGGCATGTATCCATGTGTGGAATGTTCATGACTTAGACTGTTCCCCACCAACTCAGCTAATCAGTGCTTAGGGGCTTCACTGCAGCAAGCACAATACAAAATTAATGTCAACCACTTTTTCAGTCCAAATGTTTGTATCACTTTAAACAAGTTAGCCTTTAATGTGCCACCACATTTTTTGTCTATTTGATGCTGCTGGTCCATTGTCACCAACAGGCTATTATTTGGGAAATTTCTGTCAAGAGGGGCAAGTTTATCAAATAATGCACTTTATTTCCTCAGTCACATACATTTAAAAAAACAACGGTGGGTTCCTAGAGTTCTTTTAGCATTAATGGACAAAAGAGATGTTAAGTCCACATCTAAAAAGTTAAAGATTTCAAGGTATCAAGGTTGTAAATATATCACTGAAACACACAAATGCAACACACACACAGCACAGCACCACAAGAGATCCTATACTTTATGACCTCACTTACTCAGAGCTTCCACATCAACATCCTTCCGCAAACTGAATACATTGCATGCTCCTATCCTATGGCAAATTTAGATAGCATAATAAAAAGCAGAGATATCACCATGCTAACAAAAGTTCATATAGTCAGGGCGATGGTGTTCCCAGTAGCAATGTATGGTTGCGAGAGTTGGACCATAAGGAAGGCTGAGCGCCGAAGAATAGATGCTTTTGAACTGTGGTGCTGGAGAAGACTCCTGAGAGTCCCTTGGACTGCTAAGAGATCAAATCAGTCAATTCTAAATGAAATCAAGCCTGACTGTTCCCTGGAAGGACAGGTACTAAGGCTGAAACTCAAATATTTTGGCCACCTAATGCGAAGAGAGGACTCTCTGGAGAAGACTCTGATGCTGGGAAAGATTGAAGGCAAAAGGAGAAGGGGAAGGCCAAGGATGAGATGGTTAGACAGCATCACCGATGCAACAAACATGAAAATGAGCGAACTCAGGAAGATAGTGGAGGACAGGAAGGCCTGGCGGGATATGGTTCATGGGATCACGAAGGGTCGGACACGACTTAACGACTGAACAACAACAACAAATCCTATCAACAGATATTTTTGCTTAATAAAGCTATCTCTATGTCAAAAACGCCTCTACTGCAGACCAGTTTGATGACCTCAAAAGGGTCTGGGCAAGAGAGGCCACACTGTGCCTTCTTTGGACATGTATATAATAAAAATGAGTGGAACGTAGCAAGTCAAGGAGCTTTTGAAACAATACAGTACTTCTAATTCTGCTCAAAAGCCAAGATAATTTTGGATAAGGGTCCTGAATTATTTAGATTGTGTCACTGGTCTCAGCAATCACAGAATACAGGAACAGGCCTTTAACAGTTACAGTATATTTTTATCCCATTAAACTGAAGGGTTGGTCCTGACAAAGCTAAGCATCTGCACTTCCCATTAATTTCAGTGCAAGGTATGCTCTTACCCAATTTTCAAGATCCACCCCTTGAACTTCATTTCCTTTGACCATCAGCTATAGATGTTTATTTAATACGATACAGACCTTTTCATGTAACTTTTTTCTCATTGCTTGTTTTTTCAATGAGCTGAACCCTCAAAGTTATAGGTCAGTTCCAGATGCAAGCTCCTCTTTCATCTTTCCCTCCTCCCCAACCCCAGATGCTCATATTATTTATTATTAGCATTCTCACATACAGCTGTTCATCAGGTCCCAGTTTTAAAGAACCTACTGCAATTATGAAGGTCAAATTGCCCTTGTAATATAAAACTGTACAGTTTGTAGCCGTAATGTAAGCCTGCCATTAAGTGAAAGAACTAGTCTCACCCTCTTCTCACACATTTTAAATAAACAGAGTGTGAATGACCCACAAGTGAGCTAGGGAATTGCCTTGGTGTGAGACAAATGTATATTCCTGTAAGATTGCATTTTTATCTGAGGAATTATGTTATTTTAAAAATTGCTAATAAATTTTTTAAGAATGTTTAGATTGGTTTATCCTAACTCCTATATATATCCTCTCTTCTTGACACTTGGCACAAACAGTGCAGTTTTTCTGCCAGTCTCTTCTTATACATTCTTAAATATTCTTCCCAAATGGATTTTGATTATGCCTCTGTAGAAGTGCAAGCTGCATTTAGAATCCCAGTGATAACCTCCCCCACAAACGTACACCGTGGCTACTCACATGACTACAACAACAGTTCAATCCAAAGGCTTGCTGAATTAGCACAAGTGTACTGAGAATGAGGTACATTAACAGCAGAGTTACACATAAAATATAAAAAGCAAAATTAAGGCTGCACTCCTACACATACCGTATTTGCCCGAGTATAAGACTCACTTTTATCCCCTAAGGCAAGTCTTTAAAGTAGGGAGTGCGCCCTACAATCAAAGCCTAGCGTTTCTGCCTAGTGTTTTATGCAAAGCGCTTTCAAACCAAGCCTCTCCGAGTCTCTTTTCAAAGGTAAAATGGGGCTTTCCTCTCTCTTTTTTAAACTGCAAAGCACTGTGTTTTCAAGCCTTTCCTTGCAGTTCTTAATCACTTGCTAAATGGCTGAATACCATGAGAGATCATTATCTCTCAGTAGCCTCTGGAAGCATTTGAAAAAATTAACCCTTAAGTTTCAACCCCAGGACTCTGTGGAAACTAAGATATTTATTGATCTTGCAGTTTGAAAGTTGAGAGCAAGAGCTCCTGCATAGGCTTACCATATCCAAAGGGGGACAGAGTGCCTACCTTTAGGCTGCAATCCTATGCACACTTTCCTGGGAGTAAGCCCCATTGAATGCAATAGGACTTACTTCTGAGTAGATATGCATAGGATTGTGCTGTTCATTGAAATTTGGGCAGGTGCAGCTCATCTTCATGGAAGGGTGCAACAAGCTACACCTGCCCAAATTCCAAAGGTTAAAAGGTAGGCACTCTGTCCCCCTTTGGATCTGGGAAGGCTACTAATACTAGAGTGCCCAGATTCAATAAGGGACAGGGTGCCTATGCCTTTAACTGTACTAAAGCTGTACTGTTCTACTAATGTGTATATTTAAGTTTTAAAAAGTTAAAAATGTATTCTTTAAAAAATAGCACCAAACGTTATGGGTGCGACTTATAATCAGGAGCGTCCTATACCCGGGACAATACGGTATTTCCCTGAGAGTAATCCCCACAGAACAGAATGGAACTTACCAGTACTTCTGAGTAGATGTCTAGCATTGTGCTATAAGAGACCCAAAGTCCACTTAATCCAGTATTGTCAATCTTAATTTGCAGAACTCTCCAAGGAATCTCCAACACAAGCATTTCCCCAGACCTACTCTCCGAGAACCTTTTAAACTGGAAATGTTAAGGGCCAAATTTAGAACAGAACATAGAACCTCCACTAGGCCAGAGAGCCTCCCTATGAATGGCCAAGAGATCAATGCAAATATACTAACATGTTGAGAACTCATTGCTTCCATTGCTACCTGCATAACTCTACCTGCATAAATGTCATCGGAAAAACTGAGATCTGCTTAATAATATGTCCCTGATCCAGAGCTTTGTGGGTGCTCCGACACGCAGATATCAGGTGAAAGTCTCCAAAGGAGATACCAGGGACTGAATGTAAGTCCTTTTGCGTGCCAAGCATGTGCTCTGCACTACTGAGCTATTGCCCCTCCCACCAAGCAATACAAATGCAAGTCACATTTAGAAACAGGTGAGATCAGTGTGACCCAGCTCATACGCACGCGAACCAATGAGAATTAGAACCACACCAGAATGAACTGCATGGAGGCATGGTCACCGAGGATCAAACAGTATTTGATTGTAAAAGATTAAATGAGCTCCCATGGTGACTTGAGTTCACTGGAACATTTTTAAATGTAAAAAAGGATTGTTATATTTCAGGCACTGGCCTGCATCATGAGTAGGAGGAGAAACAAACAAAACAATTTACTTCGCCTCCTTGATTCTCTCTTCTTCTGGCTGTAACCACTGTCACAAAGTGGATTTTTTTCCTCCACCAAACAGCCCACTATTACTTCAACCATTGTGGATTTCGGTTGTAACTTAGGGCGCAATCCAATCCTACTTACGCCACCATTGTAACCAGCGGCACAGCAAAAACGGGAGGCCCCAGAACAGAAAGGGGATTCAAATCCCCTCCAAAAGGGGAATTCAAAGGCGATTTGAATCCCCTTTCCATTCTGGGGCCTCCCATTTTCGCTGCGCCGCTGGTTACAACGGTGGCGTACATAGGATAGGATTGCGCCCTTAGCCATTTATTTGGCATTTAGGAGGATGGCATTGAAGCATGAAATGGCAAAAAGTTTCACAGACCAAGACGCAAGCCAAAGTTATGTTTTTACTAAAGATTCTGAAAGAGCATCAATAAACAGATACAGGTTCAGTATCCCTTATCCGGACTGCTTGGGACGGGAAATTGTCTGGATTTTGGAATATTTGCATAAATGTAATGAGATCTCTTGGGGATGGGGCCCAAGTCTAAAAGCGAAATTCATTTATGTTTCATATATACCTTAAACACATAGTTTGAAGGCAATTTTATACAATATTTTTAATAATTTTGTGCCCCAGCATGTCTTGTGCTATGCCAGCAAAATGCTAGAAAAAGTGTTGGCTTTTTTAAGTCATAGCCCCAAAAACATCTGGATTTTGGATGTCCGGATAAGGGGTAATCAACCTGTATTTACAAATTAAGTTCTAAAACCTCTTTCATGATAACCCCAAAAGAACAGTTGGTGTATTGTTAGAACCAAAAATGGGGTGCTGCCCAAAGCAGGGCTGGCTATAAGGAGTTTGGATGCCAATTCCCAAGTCCGAATGGGGATGTTTTCCTAGAGAAGTAGCAGGTCTTATCTCCCTATTAGCAGGAGTTCAGGTCCAGTCAGTGAAAAAGAACAAAAGGCACTTTATTGATTAACAATTGATTAACAATAAAGAGACAAGTTGTCCTGACAACTTTTATTGATCAAGCTAGGTTCATTTGCTCCTCTAGCCTTGTTTCACTGGGGAGAAGGTCCACTGGACTGGAATTTTCCCACCACATCTTGGGAGAAGTTGCGAGTTCCTCTTTCTCAGATTTCACTTACCCTCCTCCCATTTCCTGATCTTGTATAAGGTACACCTACTGCTAGGCTTACAAAGCACTTGGCAACACATATGGAACCTTTATCTTCTTTCTTTGGTTCTCCTTACAGTTTAGGACTGTGCTTCTAGCACAATCCTGTTCTCTCACTCACATAGGCATCCTACAACTGCTACATTGTGTAAAAGCCTACTTCTTGCAAAAGACAGACAAGTAGAGAAATCAACAGACATTTATTATGTCAAACACTGAATACTAAACATAAGGCCATTTTGTCCCTGTTTGGGCAAGATGGCAACACTCTGGTTCGTTTTGGTCCCAACAAGTACAAAAATAAAGGTCCAGCTAAACCAATCTACACTGACTCCCTACTTCAGTCAGGTTCTAACACAAAGCCATTTATTCCAGTTCATACGTGTCCCATTTGTTGTTCCTTGCTTTTCTCCAGCAGCCTCCACAACACCCTCTTCCTGCAAAACCGGCAGGGGGTGTCAACATGACATCATGCAGGCCCCGCCCTTGCTCCAGGCACCGGGAGGGCTTCTGTTATTTCTGTATATACCATTGGCCTGAGTATAAGACTCACTTTTTTCCCCTAAAAGGCAAGTCTTTAAAGTAGGGGTGTGGCTTACAATCACAGCCTAGCATTTTCTGCAAAGCGCTTTCAAGTCAAGCCTCTCTGAGTCTCTTTTCAAAAGTAAAACAGGGCTTTGTTCTTTCTCTTTTTTTAAACTGCGAAGTGTTTTCAAGCCTTTCCTTGCAGCTCTTGATCAATTGCTAAATGGCCAAAACAATGATCTCTCAGCAGCCTCTAGCCTCTGGAAGCATTTGAAAAAATTAACCCTTAAGTTCCAGCCCCAGGACTCTGTGGAAACAAAGATATTTATTGATCTTGCAGTTTAAAAGTTGAGAGTGCAGTTTGAAAGTTGAGAGCAAGAGCTCCTGCATAGGCTTACCATATCCAAAGGGGGACAGAGTGCCTACCTTTAGGCGGCAATGCTATGCACACTTTCCTGGGAGTAAGCCCCATTGAATGCAATGGGACTTACTTCTGAGTAGACATGCATAGGCTTGTGCTGTTAACCATTGAAATTTGGGCAGGTGCAGCTCATCATCATGGAAGGGTGCAACAAGCTGCACCTGCCCAAATTCCAAAGGTAGGCACTCTGTCCCCCTTTGGATCTGGGAAGGCTACTAATACTAGGGTGCCCAGATTCAATAAGGGACAGGATGCCTATGCCTTTAACTGTACTAAAGCTGTACTGTTTTCTACTAATGTGTATATTTAAGTTTTTTTAAAAAAAAAACAGCACCAAACTTTAAGGATGCGGCTTATAATCAGGAGCGTCCTATACTCAAGGACAATACGGTAATTTAACCTAACTCTAATTCTCACTCCAAGACTTTGACCATTCAGAAGGGCAGAAACGTAAGTTGATGTTTGACCAGAGGCCTAAGGTTCTATTCTCCAGGCTAACCTGTTGGCAGGTCCTTCCTGGTACTGAACTCAAAATGACCCTTTAGGGCAGAAATTGGCCAATTCCTACAGCTAACAAATGGCAAACACTTTACAATATTTTTAATGCAAGCAAGCAAATACAAAATGGCAAACATTTCTGTTCCTTCACAAGGGAAGAAACAGTCAGGAATTCAGCAGTAACACTGAGGGTCACTGGCAGCAGCCTACTCATTTTCTGTATTAATTCCTTTTGTAATCTCAAGAGCTTAATGATCTATGTATAAAATACATCATGGGGTACCTTTGCCACCAAAATTGTGTATTTGTTTGTAGGCTGCAGCAATACTGAGAAGTAGAAAGCAAGGTTTGAATTGCCATTTGAAGCTAGACTCTCACCTGCCTGAGGTTTTTAAAAAATTGTTTCTGTGAGACACACCAGCCTTAAAACTGGAAGATGGTCAGTGAGCACCTACTGCAGCACTTTGAATGGGATCAGCATTTTTTGTTGTTGTTCAGTCGTGTCCGACCCTTCGTGATCCCATGAACCATATCCCGCCAGGCCTTCCTGTCCTCCACTATCTTCCTGAGTTCGCTCATTTTCATGTTTGTTGCATCGGTGATGCTGTCTAACCATCTCATCCTTGGCCTTCCCCTTCTCCCAGCATTTTTACTGTCCATTTAAATGGACTGTCCAGCATGCCCATTTAGTCCCGCCTTGACTCGCCACATGCCTCTGAGAAGCCCACAGAAGGAGCATGAATCATGCCCCTTCTGGTCATGAAGGCAAGAGATTAAATGGAGGCGTCTTTGGACAACGCTGCCTCTTCAGCTTTGAAATGGGGATGAGCACCACGCCCTAGAGTCGGACACGACTGGACTTAATTGTCAGGGGTCACCTTTACCTAAGTGTGCTTAGAGAGTGATGTGCAAAATGGTTTACGATATTTATTTTGTTCAGCCTCAACACGGGGGGGGGGTCACAGTGTCACTTACTTCCTTGCTAACAGGCGAGACGGGAAGGAGGATTCAGCCCGAGTAACCTCCTTGGAGAAAAAGCATGGCTGACCCAGCACATCACCAGTCAACGCGGGCGCGAACTGCACGCAAAGCCCCAGACAGAGTAGGATGAAGGTAGCCAAACACAGAACACGCGGAGCGTCCTCTCATCCCTCGGCTTCCGAGCACACCCCACCCCTTTCCTCAGTCCCTCCCTCTGCCACGCCCCACCCGCAGAAGAATCGGCGATAGCCCCGCCTCTCCCTTCGCTCCTCCTCAGGTGAGCCTCCTCCGCTAGGCCCCGCCTCCTCGGCCCCGTTCAGGTGCGGTCCCGGAAGCGAGCAGCGGAAGCTCGAGGCGGGCTAATGAAGGCGTCGTGGTGAGTGTGGCTGGTGGCAGTGGCGGCCATGGGGGTGGTCGCTGTCGCTTCGCTGCCTCTCGTGCTCCTGCTGGGACTGGTGGTGCCAATCGTCTCAGGGCTGAGGGTTCTCAGCGGCTCGCCGCCTTTCAACTGCTCCCAGCCGGTAAGTCTTTTTCGGGGCTTGTTTCTTCTGCCTCCTGTCCAGAGTACTCAGGCTGGTCGTGATGACCGAGAGCACAATCCAATCCGTGACTACTCGGAAGTCAGTCCGATTAAGTTCAATGTGATTTGTTCCCAGGTAAGTGCATAAGATTGCAGCCTGAGGTACCAATGGGGAAGCCCCTGGCTGGACTCTCCTTGGTCACGAACTCACGAGGTAGAGTGTCTTGTCCACAGGCTTTCTCTTCCTCTTAGCCTCAGTTAGTTCCCCCACCATGTGCAATATGGGGATCACAGTCCTGATCTACCTTGCAGCATAGTTGTAAAGAGGATGAGAACATTTATGTCAATTGCTTTGAACGCCCACAAGTGCTTACAGGTCCCCTCCAAAGAAGTGTTGTTTCTGCTGGGCAGCAGATGATAAATTTCTAACACCAACTGACACATGGCAGATTTCCTCTGCTCCTAATACTTCAACTGGGGGAAGAAAGAGTTTTAAGTCACAGTGTCGTATGTATCATTATGGGGAGGAAGTATTTTGCTACAGTCTTCTGCCATGCCTACAAATATATTTGCCACCACTATCTTACTGTAAAATAAGTCTCTGGTGACTTGTAGTACATTTGTACCTGGCACACACCATGTGTACAACTGTACTTTTTATGGGAGATGTTTCTTGTTGTAATTGCATGTGTAACAAGAAGTGTATAATAAGCAGATTGATACTATGCCACTGAAAAACAGTGTCCCTGTGTAGGAAAAGTGTATAAAATGTGAATACGTGCACTGGCCTGCACACCCCTGATAATCACTATAAATGTAAGGAAGTTTGTAGCTTCCCACTGGCTCAGTAAAATAGATGTGTATGTTCTTAACAAATGATTCTATTTATACATATTTTTCTGTCATGAAGGTGATAGCCGTTTAGAAAAGTAGCTAACATTGCATTAAGTAGCCAACAGGTTAATGGTTTAAATAAAGATCTTGGCTCATAGGGTCTGTAAACCCTATGTATTGTGTGCTGAAACGTCTGATGTGCTACTATTTGATTAGGACCCTATCTTCCTGAAACAGTGTTTGAAATTATGTTTGAATTGCATGTTCAAGTGATCTCTGACTACATACCGGTAAGTATCTGTGATCCTAAAGACTTGCATACTTTCACCAAAAGTGCTAATTCAGTAAGAGATTTCACCTGTTCTTTTTCTTAAATCTTTATAGTATGGGAATACTTAAAAGGCTAATACTGTAACAGCATTCTATTCTTAATTGGCATACCATGGTCTGTTTGTTGCTTTTCTGTAAGTACCCCACATCCAGAATCCTAGTCCTGTTGGTGGGTATAAAGATGGTGCTAAATGGTGCCATTACCCCATCTGCATTTTTCTTTCCCACATCTGACTCATGCAAAACCTTACATGAAACAATTGTCTGTAGTGTCCAGAATTACTGTCGTGTCCAGAGTTATTGCAGCAGTGCAGTATCCTGGATGTTTTGATGTCAATATTGCCCTTTGGAAGTTTTGATGTTTTACTGTACAAGTGCTGTCAACCTGCAACACTGGACTGGTGTTTTATCCTGTTACCTTGTGTAGTATATCACTGAGTACATATGACATAGGTTAATAATGTGATTGGGAGTGTCTAGTTGGTTAATTCCTAGAAGGTTGGGTTTGCATATGTAAATTTTGAAGGAAGAATGGCCTCTGAGATTATTTTATTTATTTATTTTTCACATTTTTATACCGCCCTTCCTCCAAGGAGCTCAGAGTGGTGTACATATTTCCTCCCCTCCTTTTTGTCCTCACAACAACCCTGTGAGGTAGGTGGGGCTGAGAGATAGTGACTGGCCCAAGGTCACCCAGGAAGCTTTGTGGCTGAGCGGGGATTTGAACCTGGATCTTCCAGGTCTACGTCCGACTCCCAAACCACTACACCATCCTGGCTCTGGTTTAAAGGCACACTAGTTGATTATCTTCAACTTTTAAAGTGCCTCCTGTAAAGGATTACATAAATTGTAGGTGGAACCGAAATTAGTTTGGGATTCTTCTTGTATCTTCTGTACCCACGGTAAGGGAACCAAAATTATGCTTACATCTTTTAATTCTGGAATGTCATGTTTCCTCCATGGGTAGCCTCTTGATGTGCCAATTACTTCTGTTTTGGGGATTAAAAGCAAAATGCTTTTAATTTGGTTTTTGAACAGCTTGCATGAGTGATATGTTCATGTGAAGCTGTGTAACACGTGAGAGAATATGTAGTTCAGGATCAACTTCTGTGTGTAGAAGGCATTTCAAAACAGGAAGCAAAACTTGCAGAAGTTGAGCTGTGGGACTGAGTAAGTTCCTTCCTTGTATATTGCACTGGTACAAGCTGTTTACGTTCTGAGGTTTACTTGAGTAGTAATCTATGAATCGGTCTTGCCCTTTGAAAGTTTTGAATTTGGATGGAAACTGATAGAGGTGACTATTGAATAGACCTACCATTCATCGTGAATCAGTTTTCAGAACTCTTGATTTAGTGTAGACTGAATGGATGCTCTTTAGAGTGGCTCATTAAAATGAAGGTGCTTTATTAGAGCTAGTCCCTGTGTTTTCCTGTTCGTTTTACTTATTTATTTGATATATTTATATCCTACTAACTATGCTAGGATTTCTAAATAATCACTTAACTTGAAATTTGAGCAGTTGTCTTGGTGTGTTGCTCAGTCTAAGGTGCAAATCTGACTTTCTGTATCTGGGCAATTGGAGACTCAGTTGTGATCAGATTGCTGCTTATGCGCCTGCAACTCTTGCTGAGTACCTTTAATATGAAACCAGAAGGGATTATGAAACTTAGGTTTATCTTTGACTCCTCTCTTCTTTATTCCTCATACATTGCGGATCGCATCACTTCTCCTATACGATATTGCAAGAATATGGCCCTTCCCTGCTCTCCCAACAAAACAACCTGTTCCCTCCTTGGTCTTCTCCTGCAGCCTCCTTTTCACTGATCTTCCATTGAGGGCCCAATCCTAACCAACTTTCCAGCACCGATGCAGCCCCAAGGTAATGGAACAAATTACTTTTACCTCCTTATCTTGAGGAGGCCGCCGTGACTGCCCCCCACCACAGGATGCAGCGCATGCCTCATTGGCACAGCTGCATCCGTGCGGGAAAGTTGGATAGGATTGGGCTCTGACTCATCTTAGTTCCCTCAATTCAGTCCAGCACTCAGCTGGCAAAATTGTTCACCACTTTGACCATGACATCTCCTCTTTAAATCTCTTCACTGGTTCCCAGTGAGCTCCTAAATCCAGCTCAAGCTCCTTGTCTAGGCTTACCAGATCTCCAACTGGGACAGAGTGCTAGCCCTTTAGGAGAAGGCAGGTGTAGCTTGTTAAACCTTAGAGCACAATCCTAGGCATGTCTACTCAGAAGCAAGTCCCATTGTGTTCAGTGGGGCTTGCTTCTGAGTAGACATGCCTAGGACTGTGCTCTAAGGTTTAACAAGCTACACCGTCCCACATTCCTTCTCCTAAAGGTCTAGCACTCTGTCCTGGTTGGAGATCCAGTAAGCCTATCCTTGTCCTTACCTTCAAAGTCCTTCATGGCCTTGCACCTCCCTACCTCTTAGTTTTTGTATCCCTCTATATTCCTGCCTGTGGCCACTACTCCGTCAACTCCACAACCTTCACCTATTCAAAGGTCTCCACCCTTTTTCCCTTGGCATACTTTGTGCCTGGAATTTCCTCCTAGGACACCTACACGATGCCTTCTTTGTTACTACTTTCAAATCCCTTCTTAACACCCAAAGGCTTTTTTCCATAAAGCCTTTGACACAACCTTTTAGTCCTCTTTCGCTGTTACTAAGCTTAAGTACTGTATGTGTAGAAGAAGCATGCCAGCAGCACCAGATGTGCAATTCCAACTGGGACCATGAGGAGGCAAAAAGTTAAACCCCTGCCCATCACTACTCTCCCTATCCAGATCCTACCTCCCTGCACCTGCTGTTAATTTAGAAAGATTAAGCACATGGACCCCAATGAAGCTTACCCTTTAAGATGGCTTTTAAAAAGGATTAGACACATTCAGGGAGAACAGGTCTATTCGCTGGACTAGACCACAATAGCTAAATGGAGCCTACAGGTTCAGTTGCTGATGAAACGCCAGTTGCTGTAGAGAGGTTTGTGGACTTCATTTCCTGCTTTCCGGCCTTCATTTCCTGCTTTCCGGAGACATCTGAATAGCCACTTGTGGAAAACAGGATGTTGGCCAAAAAGACCTCTGGTCTGACCCAGCAGGACTTTCTATTTTCTATTGCATAGTTTGGAAAATTTACTGTATATACTAATCTATAAGTCAATCTCATAGATAAGTCGAGGGCATGTTTTGAACCAAAAATAGCATAATTTGCTATGACCCGTGGGTAAGTCAAGTGTAAAACTTAGGTATGGTCATTCATGCACATCAAATTGTTACCTAAGAACTCTATGGTCTACATTGGTCGGCTGCTTCTTATTCCTTTGGCCAGGGCTCCCACCCCTTCCATGTCTCCACCTCACCCACCCACCCCTGGGAATAAGGGAAGTGGCATCTAAGAAGAATTGTAGAAGGCAGGTCCAGGCAAAGGTGCAGCAAGGGGGAAAGGACAGACATCTGAGGTAGCAGGACCCTGTCGGGTACCTGAACGTAGTGAAGCTGGACGAGTGAGGGTTGCAGCACAGGTAAGGTATGTACTCCAAGATGAGTGTGAGGATGAGGCCATGGTGCATTTTGCAGTTAAGGACAATGAGAAGCTTATACACAGAGTCCAGGAGTGGACAGGAAGCCAGCATAGGGGTTTAATGAGAAGCATGACATGGTTGGAACAATGAAGAAGGTGGATGGTTTTTGTAGCAGAGTGGAGGTGAGGGAGCAGAAGTTAGACAATGGGAGATGAGAGAAAAGGGGTCAGTAATTGGAGTGAGAGATGATTTTTTGCCAATATGATAGAGAGAGAGAGAGAGGTCTGTTTTTTAATGTTGCAAAAAGGCATGTTAGCATCTGTTCTAACCAAGAATGGTGGCTCATGTAATATTTCTTAAGGGTAGCTGTTGCAAAACGAGCTCTGTGGCAGAAACTTCCTTTTCTTATAACTTCTGCTGAAACCACAGCTGATGATCAGAGTGACTGATGGTGAGCTATGCTAGCTTCGGAGGCATCCTCAGCTACAGCTTTGGGGGGGGGGGACCTGGGACAGTGTACAAGAAGTGTCTTGTCAACTGAGCATTACAGTATTTCAGTATTAACTCTGTAGAACAAGAAACTATTATTCCATTATCCTAAAATATTAATCTAGTTTGCGCAGTGATCTCAATTGGCTTGGTACAAATGTAGCAAGTGTGGAAAAATGTTTAATGTGCAGTTTACAAAGCATTGTCTTCATATCCTCCAGAAGGATGTGTGAAAATGCGTGGTGGTGGTAGTGGTACTATATGTTCTCTGTAAGATCAGTTGCACAAGATAATAGTTATTCTGTCAATTATTGCAACATTCAACCAGAGGTAGAGATCAGATGGACAAATATTGGTATGCAAAGCAAGCTCTGCCCCCATGAGGTATCAAAATGGAATGCTACTTAGTTGATTGTAGAACTCTGTTTGTGCCTACCAGCAATTCGTGTCTGCTTAAATTTCTTTTTTAAAATGAAAAATTGTAGACACTTAACCAACAGCATAAACTGTCTCTCAAATAAGTGTCTTAAACGATGCTGTACCCAGAAGCTCAGTAGGCTGCTACTATAACTTGATTCTCTAGATTGCAAACTTTCATCCTTCAGAGACCTCCTTTCTACATTAATGACTGGGGAACCCATAAGTATCTCCAGGAACCTCTTCATACTACAGCTGATGCCCAGGGTACAAACTCAATCTGTGCAAGGTAGTGGCTGGCTGATTGAGCCTTACTCTCCTTTTGTATTGCTGAGATTTACAAAAGTTATTTGTCCTATATGCCGGAGTTCTTGAAGCATATAGGACATTGCAAAGATCCATGGGGCAGGATAAGGCAAAGCCCTCTAGGTGCTTTGTCTACTATTAGTGTAGTGTAGTCTGTTGGATCATATGCCTCAGTCTGGGTGAGTAGTCCTTTGGCCAAAGCCCAGAGTTATGACACAGAAATTTAAATGTGCAAAAAGCAAATTGTAGTTGGCAATCTAGAAACCTGTGGGTATCCAAGAGCGCATAAGAAAATATCGGAAGAAAGTGGTTTAATGTCTGTGTGTGCTTCACTGATGTGTTCATGTTCAAAGCCATGAAACGGGGTCAATTCTATATCCTGTTTGGGACTTGTTTGACGTCAGCCTGTTGGGTGAAAAACAAGTTTCGAATGTTGATTGGACTGTTCCTAGATAACAGTTCGTAACATGGTGACCAGACATTGAAGCATAAAGTTAGGTGGGTTCTGGATGAGTCAGCAAGACAGTCCCCTTCAGAGTGCATTGATATGCTTTGGGGAATTGACACTTTTTGGAGAATCTTCCAGTCAACAGAACTGGCCAGCTGTGATAGAAACGAACCCAAAAGCATTTCGTGCTGCTGGTGTTATAAGCAGGTGGAACACACACTCTTGAGAAAGGGCAGATATTTTGGCTTTTGATATTTTCTTGGTCAGTCGGTATATATTGGTATCACTTTGGAATTTGGCACATGTTGATATACATATTTGGGATCTGCTTTGCTTGCTTGTGTGGAAAACATTTACTTATTCAAAATATTTTACCTCTCCTTGCCCTGTGTAATCAAGGTGGTTTACAAATAATGAAAAGTATAAAATATAATTAAAAAAACAGCCAAAAACCTTGACCACAGCAATTAAAACTGAATATTTATTTATAAATCTTTTAAAAAGATTTATACATTGCCTTTCCTATGCTCACAGCAGTGTACGATATAAAAAACTTAAAATGGTTAACCATTAAAAACAATTAGGAGCTGATGAAAAATATAAAAGCAGC
Source organism: Plestiodon gilberti rubricaudatus (assembly GCA_026170595.1). Taxonomy (NCBI): domain Eukaryota; kingdom Metazoa; phylum Chordata; class Lepidosauria; order Squamata; family Scincidae; genus Plestiodon; species Plestiodon gilberti. The sequence goes on from JANXHW010000005.1 coordinate 119,312,204, forward strand.
AATGACATAAAAAGCAGCAACAGAAGATAAAAGGGTCCCTTTTTATCAGCAATATCAGCCATTGGAGCAATTGATAATAAAAGAAACTAAATCAAGAAAGAAAGTGAAGTAAAATGAAAAAGTTTTTAGCCCCTTAACTCCATTAAGAGTTATACTCCAGTCATTGAAGTGTGTACATGTGTTATAATGTGTTACAAACATTTTGGATGTGGCTTGTACCAGACTGGCAAACTGTGATGAGAGGTTATAGACTTTAAAATGTGTGACAATTTAGACAGTCTCATTCAATTACCTCCTTCTCATATTATCTTCCTGGTGTGGTAGTTGCTGTACCATAGCTCTTTCTTGCACCACTTGGAGAAACGCATGAGAAACGCCAGGCCACAAGGAAGGAGCTTAGCTTGCAGCTCCTCCCAATGCTGGATATTTTATTACCAGTACCTTCAGTTCTTGGTGTTAGCAGAGCTGTGGAAAAAAATTCATTGACAGTGGAGCTGAGTTACACAAAGCGCTTTATATAAATGCTGCAAAATAAAAGAGAAGCAAGTGGTCATGGCTGTCTGGACAGGGAGACAAAATAAGACACGAAAACAAGCTAATGAGCAATCTAATCAAAGTAGGAGAGAGCAACCCAGAAGCCTTTAAACTAGGGACTGAATAAATAATGAGTCTCCCAGCTGGTGAGGAGTAACACACATACGCACACCCACTGTGACTGTACAGATCTACCTTGTTCTTCCACCACTTGGAAGGGGTGACAAACAGTGTGGAACAAGCTGCAGTATAGTCTCCTTCCATGTGTCCTAGGATTTGTTGCTACCTAAGTGGCACTGGAGCAGCAGCCCCCATGCTGCAAAAGACATTTGAGGAGAGGGAGCAGCATCTCCATATCTGTATTCTTGTCCTTTTCTGGAGCTTGCTTCTGACTAAGAAGAATTACGACCAAACCCCCCCCCCCAAAAAAAAAAAATGCAGACAGCATGGCAACCCTTCTCAGCCATAGTTATGTTGCCTCATATTTTAGGGCCTAATGCTGTCTGTAAGATAAGCAATTGGGAGAGGAAAGCTGTTAAGTGGTTTAGTCTACAGCTTGCTTAAAGCACATAGTAAATGTCCCGTGCCATGCCAGCTTGCCAGATGGCATCCAATACAAGCAAGGTTTGGTGTCCTGAATGAGCCTTTACAGTGAAACGGAAGGGAGATATTATGTGCTTTGGAGTTGGCTGCCAGTCCTGCTGGGAAAGCCTGTGTTTGCTAATTATCGAACTGGCCTCTCAAAGTAAATAGTGATATCCAGTTCCATGAGTTCAGGTTATTTCCCCCCTTTTGCACAAGGCAACAATTAAATACCGTATATTGTTAAATATCAATGAGAAGAATAAAAAAGGAAATCTAGTTAACATCCAGATGTCGATATTCGACTACTGTTTATCGAAGGGCTGACTTCTGTCTAGCCACAACCATTTTGTAGTACCTGTGAGATTCCTGGACTTTATATGTGTGTAGAGCAAAACATGGAATCTCCTGAAGTGTTGCTTTTTAAGCTTCTAGGCCTTGGTGTTTTGTTTGAAAACTTGAAGTATATGAACAGAACATATCGCCCATCAGTAAATGAAAAAGGCTCTAATAATGTATCCATAAAGCTTTTCCTAAACGTTTAAAGCACAGGTGGCCAACCTTTCAGCATGAATGCTCCTGGCCCTTTAATGGTTGTATAAAAAGGTAAAGGTATCCCCTGACAATTAAGTCCAGTCGTGTCCAGTCGTGTCCGACTCTAGGGTGTGGTGCTCATCTCCATTTCAAAGCCGAAGAGCCAGCGTTGTCCGAAGACGCCTCCGTGGTCATGTGGCCGGCATGACTCTCCTTGCCGCAGCACGTAGCATGCGGCTGGAACACGGAGCGCTGTTTACCTTCCCGCAAGCGGTACCTATTTATCTACTCGCATTGACATGCTTTGGAACTGCTAGGTTGGCAGGAGCTGGCCAAGCAACGAGCACTCACCCTGTCGCGGAATCGAACTGCCGGCCTTTCGATCGACAGCTTATGGTTCAGCAGTTTAACCCGCTGCGCCACCCGCTGTATAGGTGAGGGCATTTAAGCAGGTGCAGCTGCTTTAGCAGCACCATCAGCAATTGCAGCTGCCAAGATTTGGCCTTCTACAGTGACTCTTAAGGACACAGAGGCCCTAGCGATGGTGGAAGGGTGGCCACCCCTGGTTTAAAGGGTTCTGTTTACGTTATCTTGGTGATCTTTGCAACAACCCTGTTGTAGCTTGCCTAAAGTCACCCAATTAATTCATGACTGAGATGCTATCAGAACCATGGGCCTCCAATATTGTTTTCTTTGCCAATACATTCGGATTAGATTATCTGACCATAGGATGAATTTACTATGTGTAGAAATTGCTTTTTGCGGCATGTTTGAGACGTACAGTTCTGTGAGTCATCGCATAAATGAGTGGGAAAACCAAATGTGTTATTACACCAAACGTTTTCATTTTTGTGGTTTGTTACACTTATTCAGGCTGTTTAATCTACAAGATTATTTGCATATAGAGATGAGATGCGTTTACTTTTAGAAGTTTAATTGTGTCCGAAGGAGGGGGTAGACTTCAGGCTTGCAGATTTTCAAACTGGAATCCTGATATCTGCCAATCAGAGTTAGATGCAAATAATGGTGGCTTGGAGCAAGTCTATTGCCTAATGCGCAGAATGAGCCATACAGCGGGATAACCAGCCAAGTATGAATCTGCATCATTATTCAAGGGTTCTACCACAAACCAGATAGTAGAGCTGCACAAAGGCTTGGTCAAAGGTAATAAATTCTTACTGTATCTTACAGTGATGTAGACCAGTCTATTGACTCGGACTCAAGTCAGACTTGAGTTACATCAATGATTTGACTTAGACTTGACGATTGTAAAAGACTTGACTTGAAACTTGGAGCCTTTTACGACAAGTTGAATTTTATTCTGGTTTAAACCCATTTTCCCCCATTAATTAGATAGGGACTCGCAACTCACAACCAAAGACTCAGGACTTGGGGGCAAAGACTTGGGACTTGCCTTGAGACTTGGACCCAGAGACTTGGGACTTGACTCAAGACTTGGAGTCAGAGACTTGATCCACATCCCTGGTATTTTACAGAAGGGAGGGAGAGAGAGGTGATTAGCACTGCTGAACCATGAGCTGTCGATCGAAAGGTCGGCAGTTCGAATCCACGATGGGGTGAGCTCTCGTTTTGGCCAGCTCCTGCCAACCTAGCAGTTCCAAAGCATGTTAATGCGAGTAGATAAATAGGTACCGTTTGAGGGAAGGTAAACAGCGCTCCGTGTTCCAGCCGCATGCTACGCGCTGCGGCAAGGAGAGTCATGCCAGCCACATGACCACGGAGGCGTCTTTGGACAACGCTGGCTCTTTGGCTTTGAAATGGGGATGAGCACCACACCCTAGAGTCGGACACGACTGGACTTAATTGTCAGGGGTCACCTTTACCTTTTTTAGTCATAGTATTTTTTTTTACTTACAATTTTATGGAACAGCAAGCTATGTCAGCACTCTTTACAATAAAGTTATGACTCTCCTTGCCGCAGCGCGTAGCATGCAGCTGGAACACGGAGCGCTGTTTACCTTCCCGCAAGCGGTACCTATTTATCTACTCGCATTAACATGTTTTGGAACTGCTAGGTTGGCAGGAGCTGGCCAAGCAACGAGAGCTCACCCCATTGCGGATTCGAACTGCCGACCTTTCGATCGACAGCTCAAGGTTCAGCGGTTTAACCCACTGCGCCACTGAGACTCAAATGTGCAGTTTACCCATGAATCGGTCAAATAAGCTTACATAAGACTGCAGTCTATTCGTTACTGTTAGGTAATTGGGAGCTAGATACCCTTGCTGATCTACTGCAGATTGCCCTGATACCTTACCAGTAGATCCTGTTCCATATTCTGCCCTAAGGCAATGCCACCTGGAAGTTCTCCTGCACAAACCATTTAAATGAATAGGAGTTGCATAAGGACCTTTTGGTTAGTACTTCTGTCACTTGGTTATTATTATTTTTACAACTATTCTTGCTGTAACAAGGTGAAAATAGAAGCTGAGATGAACTGAAAATGAATGTCTAGAAGACCTTAGTTGTTAAAAGATTAGATGGTTCTTGGAATTATTTGAGGAGAACATTCTCAGGCATGGCGTGGCGTGCACTATCCATGTCACCCTAGAGGACCCTTTCTTTGTCCTGAAACTTCAAAATTTATAAATTTTGTATTTTGTTCTACTGTATTTTGATTTGTAATTTTTGTAAATTGTTTGCTATTGCCTATGGGAGGCTGATCAGATCATAGAGATGTGGTTCCCACACTGTTTGGGGTGTGTGCAGCATGTGAGACAGACATATGGTACAGTAGGGAGCTGAGCTCTTTCTTGTATGGACAAAAATACTCAGAAAATACTGTGTCTTGTATGGAGAGACTATACTGCCCTCAATCATTTTAAAATGCTCTGTTCTGTATCCTACATGGGCCATGGCCATATTCTTTGGCCTAGCAATGTTGAATGTGAAAGTAGGAAATTCTGATGTATTTGCCCAGCTTCAAGAGAGTGCCTAGTTTATTGCTTGATAAGTAGAACTAACGTTCAGGTGAAACAGATGGTGATGTGTGTTTAAACAGTGGCTGTTTACACAAGAGTTTGTTATAAAGTGAGCTTTCGAATTCACTCATGTATTAATATAAACCAAGTGCAGCAGTAATGGCTTCAACCAAAGTAAGTTTGGTGTTGTTGTTTTTTTAGATTGGCCTTTTAGGACCTGTTTGGTCATTGTCCCCCATTTCTTCTGAGTAGCATTGTAGATGTGGAATACTGTAAGATAGTGGTTCTCAAAGTTCTCCCCGTGATGCGGGAAGAACTCTTGAGTGTTTGTGGGGATAGGGCCAGCAGCAGTAGCAATCCCCGGGGATCGCCGCCTCTCCCAGGAAAAATGCCCCCCAAACGCCTTTATTTCACTCACCAGGGCTTTGGGGGCTTCGGGGAGGCCTCCCTGATATTCAGATTGCCGAAAATCACCGGTTTTCAGCGATCTGAAGATTGGGGAGGCCTGCGGAGGGTTGCGTAGGCCTCTCCAAGCCCCAGTAAGTGAAACAAAGGCGTTTTCGGGTACTTTTTCAGTGGCATTGAGCCCCGGGATTGCCACTGCCACCATGCTGTCCCCCCCCCTTGGTGGATCATGACCCACCACTTTTGAGAACCACTGCTGAAAGACTTCAAATCGATGCCAGCACTTTACTGAGTGGCTTAACCAAACAAAGGGTCCGATCCTATCCAACTTTCCAGTGTTGATGCAGCTGCAATGCAGTCCCAAGGGAAGGGAACTAATGTTCCCTTCCCGTGAGGAGGCTTCCATGACTCCCCCACCCCCAATGCAGGATCCAGCGCACGTCCCGTCGACACGGCTGCTTCAGTGGTTGAAAGTTGGATAGGATTGGGCCCTGAATTACCTAATTGGAATTAACTCGCGTCTATTCTCAGCCACATATGATATGACAGTCTACCAAGCTTGGATACACTAACACACAATCCATGTTTTCTGTCTTAGCCTTCAGTCTGATGGAAATAACTTCATGTCCTGTAAGCTTGATGTTTTAAACAGCTTAAAGTGTAATTTTAAGTTACTGCTTTAAAATAGAGGTCAGTCATTGGGAGCCTATGTACTTATTTGGCCCCCTGAGAGGTACTCCCTGACCCACAGTTTCCAGTAAAGAGGAACAACAGAAATTATCAGAAATTGTTCCTGTCAGTGACATAACACGTTCTCTCCCCTGTCGAGTCTGTGCTGCCTTATTGAAATACAGTAAGAATTTGCTGTGATGCGATGTCTGGTAACTTAAAGGGGATCAGCCAACTTCATGGTGGAGGAGGAGGTCCATTAATGAATATTGGGCATGATGAATTTGTAGCACCTCCATGTTCAGGTGCAGTATGCGACTGCCACTAAATGGAAGTTGCTGACCAGAGTTTGTAATCTTGATAGTTTTGAAAAAACCTATAGGCCCTCAACTGCATTTTTCTAAGGCAAGACTTATTGCTTCTCCCATCTGTAAGAAATATTTCTTCCTACAGGGCAATTTATCAATTATTTGTTTTCCCCTGCCATTTTCGCTGCTTACCTTTTTGGCCGCCCTCCTTCCCACCGTGTTTTTGCTGCTGCGTGTTTTGCTGCCACCGCCGTGTTTTCACAACCGCCGGGATCGGAACTGTCGCTGCATCTTCCTCCCGGCCAGCCGGCTGCATCGCAGCGGTCCGGGACTCTTCTGAGTCTGGCCAGCTGCATTCCGGAAGGCCAGGACTCCTCACTGTCTGCACTACTTTTTTTAAGTAACGGTGCAGCATCTTGGTGTTGCATCTACCTGCTCCGATTTCAAGACTGCTTTCTGGATTTCAAGACTATCCAGCCCTCACCCAGACTTTCCCAATGTGGCCTCATCAGCCTGTGACAACAGCAGTTGTTCCTCTCAATGACACTCTTTTGTTCTCTCTCCTACAGGGTCTACTCTGCCTTGTGGAAAAAAGTAAGTCCATCATTTTCTTAATTTGCCTTCATTAGCTGTTAGTTTTCACAGATAGCATCTTGCACTAAGTTTTAGTCTGTCATCAGCTTTACAGACCTGAAATCTGATAGGAAGTCTGGGTGCTTGAGGAGGCCTTGTAGTCTTCCTTAAAGTCTGGACTGTCCTGAGCATGCTAGAAGAAGAGCCTGCGCAGGACTCGAACACAGGAGGAGTTACTTAGTACCATCCTATACTGTGTTAAACCAGAAGTGTGACAAGAGGCAAGTCGGCCCACAATATTGATCTGAAGATGTATCAGTTGCTACTAGAAATGGAACTGCAGGCCTTAAAATTCGAGTTTGGTTTAACTGGCAGGTACCTGCGTGGAAGCGAGCTTGCCTCTTCCTTCGGAATGGACTCCCTCAGCCCCAAGTTTCCTTGATGTCAATATTACCACTTTCTCTGAAGGGGGGAAACTACTCCCTGTGCTGAAGATAATGTGGAAGGTGGCTACTGATGGTAAGTGGCAATTTACGATGATCCTGAGAGGGCAGGCATGTTAAGAGGCTCTTGGCTCTGTGTTAAAGGCAGTGATGGATTTCTAGCACGTAGTGCTGTCTGTTGACCCAGCAGTAATAGCTGGAGCTGCTGCTGCTGCTGAGATGCTTTTGTAGATGGCTTGGCTGTTGCATGATTCTGAGGAGGAGAACATCTTAATACTTTCATCAGGCATTTTTCAGAGGTAAAAAGGAAGCATGAGGGTTGCAGAGCCATGCATTGATTATTCTTAAAATTAGGAATATTTCATTTCAAATAGAGAAGGAAGAATGAGGTACAATGGCGCAATGGTCATCACCTTGAGCTTTGGAAATGGTAGAATAAATTAAGTGCTAAAGCCAATCTAGGTGTGCATCTTTTCACATTGTGAAAGCATAGGCTTGCCATATTTTCCTGACTTTCAACCGGGACACACACACACCCCACACCAATTAAATAATTAAATAAATGAAAAATTAAATAAATAATTAATTAAAAATAGAGACAGATATAAGTACGTTCACAATTTCTATTTATTTATTTATTTATTTTAAAATATAGGGGGCGCTTTCCACGGCCGCAATTTTTAATTATTTATTTATTTAGCCTAATAACTAAATAAGTAAATAGAAAGGAATTTAATGTCCAAAAACAAAGGGGGTGCGAAGCGCGCCCGCAATTTTAATTATTTATTTATTTAGCCTACAAACTAAATAAGTAAATAATTAAAGAAAAATTTAATGTTCAAAAATAATGGGCGCAAAGCGTGCCCACAATTTTGATTATTTATTTATTTATTTATTTAAGTTAAATAATTAATTAAATTTGCTTACCTCACCATCGTTGGCAGTGCAGATCCGGCAGTCGTGCTGCTGAGATTCGTGCCGCTGCATCCTCGTCGCGCTGCTGATCCAGAGAGAGACTGCCCGGGGCCAGCTCGCGCCGGCCCGGGCAGTCTCCGGATCGCTTGCTCACTTGCTGTCTCACTGGCTCGGAGCCGGTGAGACAGCGAGCGATCTCCGGAGAGAGACTGCCTGGGGCTGGCTCGCACAGGCCCATGCTGTCTCAGGATCGCTCGTTGTAGACAGCGAGCGATCTTCGGAGAGAGATTGCACTGGCCCGCGCGACCTGGCCCCAGGCAGTGTCTCTCCGGAGATCGCTCACTGTCTCACCGGCTCTGAGCCAGTGAGACAGCGGGCGAACGGCCTACTCACTTGCCGCTGCCGCCATGTTTAAAATAAGTTACTTACCCGGGCGCCGGCATGTTGGCTCGCGAAATCTCGCAAGAACCAAGATGTCGGCGCCCAAATCCCGTGAGGGTATCATGCCCGGGTAAGTAAATTCCTTTCTTTAATTATTTACTTATTTAGTTTGTAGGCTAAATAAATAAATAAATAAAAAAGCGGCCGCGCGAAGCGTCCCCTAAATTTTAAAATAAATAAATAAATAGAAATTGTGGATGTGCTTGTATCTTTCTTTGTGTTTTTTAATTAATTATTTATTTGATTTTTTGTTTATTTAATTGGTGGGGGGGTGTCCCGGTTGAAGGTCAGGAAAATATGGCAAGCCTATCTATTTTAAACATGGTGGTGGCGGCTGCAGCGATCCGGGATCGCGCCCATACCTCCCGGGATGCCGGGATCCGATCCTGAAATTCGTTATCGTCCCGGGCATTCCAGGACGTATGGCAAGCGTATGAAAGCAAGGCTTGCTTCATTGGGGAAAAATATTATTCTGTAGTAAGTCTTCTGTTGTTTGAAAGATGCTGCCCTTCTGTCTAAAAGCAGTACTGTCCTTGAAAATGCATAAAACAGAAGCATCAGTTAATATGACTTCCTTCTACTCTGTTCCTAAGCCAATCATAGGTGATTCTTTTTCCCCTCCACAAACCCAGGTTCAGACAACAGTATGAACACCTCTTTTCGTTTTCAGAGATGTTTTTAAATCCCCTTGATGCTTTTTTCCCCACCTTCTCTCCCACCCCAACCAGCAAGCATTCAGTACCTCAAAGGGGTGGAACTGGTTGTGCTACAGGCAAGCAACAACAAGCAAGTCTGCGCCCGTTTCAGCTTTCAGAACAACCTGTCATACCAAGTTCGTCCGGATGGTGGAGGCCGAGTAAGTTAATATGGAAGCTATTACACATGTTTGACTCCTGTTACCTCTTCCTAGAATTCAGCAGTTAAATATGCTGTGGTTGAGAAGCAGCCTTGTAATTAGGAGTGTGCCAAATCATCTGCCACACATAAGTGTGTCCGTATAGGACAGCATTGCGTGTGATCCACAGCAGTCGCAGTGACCCAGTATACTCACTAGCCTGGGGTAATGCAATGGGGCATTGTGAGTGAAGGGACGATGTGCTCACACTTGAAGCATTCGTAACACAGGGAAGGAGGAGGGAGTGTGTCACGACCAAACTAGGAAGTACATCAGTGGCGTAGGAATGGGGGGCGGTTCGCCCCCGGGCAGCAAGGGGCATCACTCGCCCCAGTTGCGGCAGTTGCAGCGGCGGCTCCACAAAGTCAGAGGAGGCATTTTCGGCCCTCCCGCCCTCCCCTGGGGCCGTTTCCAGGCCTCTGACAGGCCACATGACGTCACCCTGTGGGCGTGGCTTCCAGGATACGTAACACGGCAGGGTCATGGCTGGGGGCCATCATCTCGGCCTCCGGTAGGGGGGCACCTTGCTACTCCCCTGGAGTACATTGCTGCTTTGGTGATAACAGCTGTCTTTGCTGAGCAGGAGGCAGTGGCAAGGTAGGTGTGTGCGGCACTCACTGCTGACAATTCTGCTGTCTGCTAGGTTCACAGCAAAACAGGAAGCGGGAGAGCAACCAGTGTGTCCCGCACTTCCTCTTTTGTTGAAAAGACCCTCATGGAGAAGGAATGAGGTGAAGAGTTAAGGGGTTGGATCGCTGCTTTCCATGTGGTTTTCGGGGGGGGGGGGTTGCACAGCAACAGGGGCGTTGATCATTTGGCAGATCACCTTGGGCCATCCCTGGAGCTGAATGGAGGGCCCTGATGTAAATAGGGGGCAAACTGACTGACCATTCAAGGACTGGGAGGAACGACATGATGAGGTTAAGGAGAGATCAGTTCCAGACTGTGTACATCTACTCATTACCTGCCGTTTCCTCTGACTCTCATTTATTTATTGCAGCCATAGTCCTCATGTAGCAAGGCAGCAAACTATCAGTTGTTCCAGGCACTGATGCATTAAGTGTGTCTGTTGAAAAGTCTCCTTTTTTTTCTTGTTTCAGTGGAATTTCTCTTTTGACCGATTTGAGGTACAGCCAGGTCAGAGTTACCAAGTGACTGTCCATCACCTGCCCAAATTAGGTACTTATGGAGATCAAAACTGCAAATCAAAGTCATTTACAGTACCCGGTAAGGAAACTTCCTATGAGTGGCGATGGTACTTGTTGGTGGCTGGAAATGGGCTTGTAAAGTTAAGTAATGGACTTGGATTTCAATGCTGATTATGATGGTTTTTATTAAGAGCGTAAGATGAGCCCTGCTGGATCAGACAAAAAGGTCTATAAAGTCCAGCACTCAGTTTCTCACGGTGGCCAACCACATTCCTCTGAGAAGCCCACAAGCAGGGCATGAATATTATTTATACAGCACCTATAACTAGGTGCTGTACAAAAAATGTGATCCTGTGGACAGAGCCTGTCACTCTTAACAATCTAAGTATAAGACAAATAGAAGATGCAAAGAAGGGACGGGAGCGAACAACTAGGTGAGGAAGGCCTGAGAGAAGAGACGCATCTTTAAAGCACAATTCAATACAGGAAGTGACAGAGCTATCTGGAGGGATGGAGAGAGTTTCATAGGACAGGAACTGAGAGTTCTGGGGCAAAGACAGGAAGTAGATGGAGAAACCTTAGGTTTGTGAAGTGACACAGACAAAAGGAACCCACAGAATGAAGACAGATGCTGTGGTATGAGCAAGAGATAAACAGGAACTCTAGGGCATGTATATTTGTCGACCGTTTTGAGGAGCTTGAAATAAACATGCTGAGGAAAAAGAAGCCAGCGGAGTGCCCTGGTGCAGAAGCACAACAAACACTCCAAACGACAGAGTAGTGGATAGGTGAGAGGTTAAAGGGGGGCAACAGGAAAATCAGAACAAAGGGCATTGCAGTACACAACATGAAAGAATTCTTGTATTAACCATCATTTTCATAGCAGAAAAGAGTTCAGTTTAGTGAGGTTAAGAAGTCCATAATGGCAAGAATTGGCAATTGCCTGAATTTTCATAATAGCATGGTTATGCATTTGCAAAGGATGGATTACATCAGAACCTAACTACAAAGAAGTTGATGGAAGAGTACAAAAACCCTTTAGAAATCCTTATTTTGAGTAAACTAAAGGAGCAAGCTGAAGGACAAGAAAGACGAGGTGGTGGGAGACCTAGAATAGAAAGATGACGTTTTAGATTATCTTCATTAAAGCTATAGCTATCTTGAACAGAACTTATAAGAGAAGCGAAAGGGGAAAGGGACTATGCCCTGAAAAGCATGGGCTTTTGGATATGCCCAGTTAAATGAATATAGTGCAAGAACCTGAAACAGAAGTAGAGGAGCAACCTGAACGATAAGAGGGAAAACAAGACAGCAAATTATCATGCAAGCCAAGATCTTATTTAAAAAGCAACAATAACATGATTATACTATTGAAAGTTCAGGATACATTAGCAGCACAAAACTCCCAAATCTTATTAATCCTGTTGGGACTTTGAGCTTGTGGGACCTTTGCACCAGTGAAATCCACTCCCAGCATGAAATGCTTCATAGATTGTGGTGTTCTGATGAAATTGCCGCCACCTTCGTGCAGAGCTGGTGGAAATGAGGCCCAAAGCCAAGCCATGCATCTGACCTTCCTATGTATCATTGGGTACCTTCTGGGATGACTGTGACAGACATGGCACCTTGACACATAGTCCCAGAAAGGGCAGTTGCTGCTGCCAGGAAGGGAAAACCTTCCACTTCCTTCCTCCCATCTGGAAGGAGCCTAATCATCGGGATTCCTTCAGCATGGAAGTCTGTTGCTAGAGAAGTGGTCAGGGAGCCAACTGACCTGGGCAATCCCAGATTCTCTGCACCTGTGCAAATACCTATAAGACCTTATAGCTACGAGTGAGCTGTAAAAGCAGTGGCGTTCCTATGAACACACACACCCCGCGCCGGAAGTGACGTGACGGCAGCAGCCGTTATGGAGCACTCAGAGGTGCAGGGCAGGCAGGAGGGCTGAACACGCCGACGGCACTCCTCGCTCACCCCGGCAAACGGGACAATCCGCCTCGCTGCCATTGCGCACACACGCGCACCCGCCTGCCGCCTGGGGCCCAATCCCGCCGCTTGGGGACTCACTGCCCCAAGGCCCCCACCATTGACAACGCTACTGTGTAAAAGAGCAAGGGGTTTCGATCCTGATTGAAACAGGACAGTGAGTTTTCAAAATTAGACATAGTTTATTAAAAGGGAAAATTAAACAAACTTCAAACATTCGTAAACAAACAGTTGAAATGAGGTAAAAATAGGTCTTGAATTTGGAGACAAATAAAGTAAAATTATAACATAAGCTACCTAGATGCTTTCCTGGTTACTTATGTGCTTAGTTGCAGTTCCTTTGTTCACCTCTGGGGTCTGAAAAGGTACAACAGCAATATACAGTTTACTCTGCAAGTGCTAGAACAAAGCACACACTGTCTCACTCCAGTCCTCCCATTTTCTGGGGTTCAGGGGTGTCAACAGTCTCCTTTTCCTATTGACTGCTCAACAATGGAATACCCTAGCCCAACCCTCCCTTGGGCGTCCCCTTGGCCATGCAGGGTTGAGTGGACGAATTTGACCAATTGGCAAATATGAACGTAACCCAGCAGGGTCCTGGTGTTTTCTTCCTGGCCCATTGTTCTCCCTGTGTGAAATGTCAGCCACACATAGGCACTGCCTATAAATATCCAAGGTTAAACTTTTCTGGTAGATGTGCCAGTTACAGAGGTCATAGTGATGGGGTATACTAGCTGATTAAGACAACTCTGCGCCATGTTGCATACAAACAGGGGCTTCCCAATTAGAGTGAATGGCTCATGTTCACCACAAATACTATATGCAATTTTCTTTCTAAAAAGTGCATGGGGGTCTTCATTTCTGTCAAAATGTACTATTTAACCTGCAATATCACACAAGACAATTCTGCTGAAACAGCAATATTGTTAGCCTGGAGATTCTATCATATTTGAGTTAAACCAGAGTGACTTTGGAGGGGGGGGGGGTAATCTGCACATGCAGGAAGTTGGCACTACTCATTTCACCTTTCAAACTGCTCTGGCCAAGGTGTTGAAATATAGGTTGGAGGTATTTGGGAAAAAAATCTGTCTCTGTAGCCAAATTCGTTTTGTGTTTGTGCTGAACAACTGTATTTCTGGTGGTGATGCATGTGGCTACTCTTAGGTTGGCCTGAGTTCAGGCAAACAGGCTTCAATATATGATGACCCAAAGCACCACCAACTTATGTTCAAATATTAAATCGGCTAACATGCAGTCCCATCTCAGTGGAACAGTGACATCTACTGGTGCCTCATATGGTGGCTTTGGGGATCTATCCTCCACTAGGGATAGAGTGCCATTTACTGGAGTCTTCATCTAATGACGCCAGGTAGGTCTTCCTCATCAAGCCTGTGCAGTTGTGATAAAAAGGTAAAGGTGACCCCTGACAATTAAGTCCAGTCGTGTCCGACTCTAGGGTGTGGTGCTCATCCCCATTTCAAAGCCGAAGAGCCAGCGTTGTCCAAAGACGTCTCCGTGGTCATGTGGCCGGCATGACTCTCCTTGCCGCAGCGCGTAGCATGCGGCTGGAACACTGAGCGCTGTTTACCTTCCCTCAAACGGTACCTATTTATCTACTCACATTAACATGCTTTGGAACTGCTAGGTTGGCAGGAGCTGGCCAAGCAACGAGAGCTCACCCCATCGCGGATTCGAACTGCCGACCTTTCGATGGACAGCACATGGTTCAGCGGTTTAACCCACTGCGCCACCCGCTGGCTAATAATTATACTAATTATTATAATGATACTAGCTGCTAATGAGTTTTTCTCCATCAGCTCTGTAGAAAACCAAGGACCTATTGTAGTTCTACAACTGGGAAGAGAATGCTTGGGAGCAATCGTGTTGATAGCCTTGGCCATTTATAGAAGTTGTCCATTAAATTCTTTTTGTTAGAAGTTTTCATGAGGAATGTCATCTGATGCAAGTAACCCCTTTATCCATTTGTAGTGGAAACTGTAGTGTGTGTTTGGGATTAAGTTTTAGTTCTAGTTGTCTCTGGAGAACATTAAAGATAACGTACAGCACAATCCTGTGTGTGTTACTCGGAAGTAAGTCCTACAGTTGTCATGAACTTATTCCTTAGTAAATTTGTTTAGGATTATACCTGCAGAACCACCACCACACCTGTTAGATTATTCTGTAAGTGTGCCTTCCTCTTTATATATTTGGCAATCCTTTGCTAATTGTTCTTGCCAGGCATTGCCTGTTGTCCTTCTGTATTGTCTTTTACAGATATAGCATTTCTAATAAGTGACTTTTTGTTGCAGACTGCACAGATCCTACCATGAAAACAACAGCACCATGTCTGGAAATAGGTAATGTTTGCTTTATAGTTATGGGTGGAGGTGAAGGTGTGGGCGATGCTATTTGAAGTACACAGGGGTCTTCATTGTTTTACATGCAGGCAGTCTGTGGGAGCCCAGGATTGCGGGGAGACGCCTAAGTGAAGATTCTCTGTTGGTGAGCTTCAATCCAGCAACCGAGTCGGCATGGTACTACATTCACGTGGTCAGTTTTCAAAACGATGGAAAGAAATGTAGGGAGGCCACTGAAACTATTTCTGAGGTAATGATTCATTTTTGTAGCCCACCTTTCCTCCAAGGAGCTCAGGGCAGTGTGCATTTTTTTTCTGCTTCTCGTTTTATCCTCAGTAGCCCTGTGAGATAGAGTAGACTGTGAGGTGGCAACTGACCAGACTATGAGGTGGCAACTGACCCAAAGTAACCCAGAGCACAATCCTGACGATCATACCAGCGACGGAACGAGTGTTCCATCGCCGGAAGCAGTCGCAAACGTGCCAGAAAGCACATTTGCAACTACTCTGGAGCAAAGGAGACCGGCGCAGAGGCCAGCCTCCCTCGTTCCGTCGCCAGAGCGCCCACGTGTCTGCCGGACAAGGTGAATTGGGATCCGGCAGGGGCGGTTCGACGGGCGAGGGAGGGGACCATTGGCCTAGCCGGCCTGGGAGGGGGCGGGGATGGCCTCTGTCATATCCTCTTCTCCGCCGGGCTGGCATGCTGTTACACCTCCGCTTATTTAGCTGGTGGAAATCCGAGGAGGCCGATTGGGCCGGTCTGGATTTACACCCGGGGAAGGGGACGAGCTTCTTAGTGCTGCTCTTTTTTCTGTCTCCAAGCTTCAGTTAAGTTTTTTTTTGCAATTTTGCTTTAATCGTACTCTTTGTCTTTTGGTTTCTGCAGAAGGGGTTAGAGCCCCGGCTGAATGTCACAGTCAAAATAGAGAGAAACGTGAAGATATGTTGCAGATATGAAGTTCAGGTAGGTTGTCAACTATATTTATTCAAATATGGGAGGGAGTGATCTTGTAGTCCATACTAACAGTCATACATTGTAGATGGGGGTGGGTGAGTGGGGGAAGCTCTGTAACTTTTTCTACAGCAGGAGCAGTGATATCATCCAGAAGAGTGCTCAAGTGCTGCCTTTGGAAAAAAATTTCAGCCTCAGCAGGAGACAGACTAAGAAAATTTTCTAGGGGCATATCTTAAGTCAGCCATCATATTTCCAATATTTCTGCCTGAGAGATATAGCTCATGTTACACTGAGACTACAATCCTGTACAAACCTACCTGGGAGTAAGTTCTACTGAACGCAGTGGGACTAACTTCTGAGTAAAGATGCAAAGGCTAACACTGTAATACATCTTCTGTATTTATCTGGGACCCATTTATCTGGGACCCATACATTCCATTTTCCATTTTTATGCATGTGTTTTAAATGATTGTAACCTACTCTGAGAGTAAGAGATGAAATTAGCTAGATTTTTAAATGAAGTATATGTTTCAGAGTGATGGAAGTAAGTGATAGGAGAAGAAACATTTAAAAGAAATGTAAAGTTTGTTGTTGCTGGGGGGGGGGGGGAGCCATCATGAGGAGCTCCTGTATGTCAAAATGTACTACTATGTGCTGATTGTAGTGGTTCCTAGGCAAAAGGCTGTAGAAATATAGAATCATTAATGGATCAGAAGAATTTTGGGCTCTTTATCCTGACAGTGTCTCAAGAGACGCATAGCAGGCCCTGGCCAAGATAACAGTAGTGGCCAGTTATAAATCTATCTTCTTCCTTTCCCCCAACTCACCTCTTTGGGCACCTGCCAACAACAGTAAGTCCAGCACCAGTGGGCTCAGGGGAGGGTGGACAGGGGCAACCATTGACCTGGCTGGGCTGGGAGAGGAGGGTGTGGATATCGGCGGTGCGCTTCACCGGTATCCTGAGCTTCAGAGCTGGCATACATTTAAGGATGCACATTGCAGCCCACATGGCTTACACTGAGGGAAGGGGACAAATGTCCCCTTCCCCCGAGCAGGGCCCAGGCCGTGTCAGGACAGGCTGCAATGGACCATAGGATACAGTGGCCGGCCCATTATGTCGGCTGTGTATAGTTAGGCAGGATTGCGCTGTAAAATAGCTTGCTGTGATCCTTACACTCACACCCATCCTGTCCCACAGACTAAAGCCTAAAATGGTGCCCCTCTTTGATTTTATTTATCGATTAACCCTTACTTCATCTGTAATTGGTGCAAACTAAAGAGGGCAAAATTGAATGGAAGACTTCCAGATCGAGGGGGCTGAACAAAAAAATAGTGTAATTGGCTAGTTAAAGATGTGATGTCTGGGACAAAAGCTAGCAATTGCACCTATTTTGGTTTTCACTCTTGAAACGTGTTGTGTTAAGAAGTGAAACCTCAAATTAGCTGCTTAAGTTGCGCTTTTTTCTTTTTCTTTCCTTTCCAGATCCAGCCATTCTTTGCAGCTTGTGATACAGATTGTACGCGACACTCAATTTCCATCCCTTGTTCCCTGCCATCTAATACAACTCCCCCTCCAGATGGAGCTGGTATGATCTTCATTTTGAGCTTGTGTAGCTGGAGAATTGTTACTAGTTTTTGTTACCAAAAATATCAGTTGAAGAGTTGAACTGGCTCCATGAAATTGCACACTTCAAGGTATAGAACTGTAGGAGAAGTAGTTGGGCAGGGTTGAAACCATGGCAGGAAGTTGGGCAGGAAAAAACTGTGATAGCTGGAGGACTGGCAGTGGCCCCGCCTCTAAAAGATTCTTCTTGCGTCTAGGAGCTGTGTGTCGGCAGTTGCCTCAGTATAACAACTGAAGCAACACAGAAATCTCCCTTCCTCCTAAGAGTAGCAATTGTGACAGTGCCACTGCTTTTGTACCATGAAGGTGTGCTTGGAGGCTGAGCAGTATCAAGTGAACAAATATAAAGAACGGCAGGAATGGAGACTTAAGCCTTATGAGAAGAGAATGAGAGTGCACTCGGGTCTCAACGTCAGAAAGGACAGATGATTGCACTGGAGGGCTATTACAATGTGGAAGGAAGCATCTTTCAGTTAGATTGAAGTGTTTTGTCCCTGTAAAAACTAACCTCACTGGATGTGTCTCCAGGCTTGCCTGTCTTCCAGCCTACCAGGCACATGTGACTTCAATTATTTCAAGCCACTTTGGGAACTAATTTTGGCTGAAGAGCAGAATTAAAAATATACAAAAGAAATCTATATCCTGATAGTGAACTCAGATGGTTGAGCGCCTATTTGTATCTATGCAATGCAGTGCCATTCTCAGGCAAGGCAATGGTTTCTACATACTTGGGAGACTTCCTAGCTATACAGCAATAGAGAAATTTGTAAATTAAAAGAAAGGGGGGGGGAACCCTGGTATACATTGAGCATACCCAGTGGACTCCAAGAATCATAAAATGTTGGTCTGTTGGGGGGAGGGGTAGAAAACGGCAGTGGAAGGCGAGGGGCATGACCTGCTTGAGCCGATTGAACATGTGAAGAAATGCAACATTTTGTTGCAGGTCCCTTTGTAATAAATAATAGCATATTTATTCAATGGGTCTGAACTGGAGCAAATGTATTACTTTAAAGAGCAAAAATTATCCCCTTCAGTAGGATGGAAAGGTGGCCTAGAAATGTTCTCAACTGCAGCTTCTTGGTCCCTTGCTGCTAAGAACAGGGCTTTTCCTATCCACTTTGCGCCATTCAGTTTGGTATAATATTGAGTTGCTTCATGTGCCCTATGCTGTCTTTTTTTTTTTCCTTCAATGTTATAGGTGATCTTTCAGTGTGGCTTCCCTGGGGCATTACTGTTGCCTGCATTTTACTAGTTGGGTCAGCTGCCGCTTGGGTCATTTGCTATGTTCGAACTTACAAAGGTATGGAGTGGGAAGGGGTAGCCCAACTTGCTTTCCCTCTTTGCTCTTTCTAGTCTTCAAAAGAAGAACAGATATTGTATTATATTAGATCTAATGTGTGGTTTGTTCTTCTTTCTCTTGTAGCACCAAATTCTGGCACAAGCGATTATGATGATGGTACATACCATGGTAAGAGAACCTTTGCTTTTAATGAATCAGTACAGTTTTGCAGTCTGGAACCCTGAACTGAGCTGACAGTGTTGACTTTTTTCTTTTGTTAAAGATGGCTAAGAGCAACAAAGGGTTTTGTTTGTTCTGTAGTGCCCTGATTACTTTGGCTTGAGAATCCCCTACCAGTGAAATCTTTTGTATTGGCAGCTGTATTTGGGACAGGCAGCCATTTAATTTGATTTTGTCTGTAAACCACCTTTGAATAATTAGTTGAAAAGTGGTATATAAATATTCTTAATTATTATTTCACATTTTTATACCGTCCTTCCACCAAGGAGCTTAGGGGTGGTGTACATAGTTCTTCCCTCCTTTTGTCATCATCATCACAACCCAACCCTGTGTGGTAGGTTAGGCTGAGAGGTAGTGACTGGCCCAAGGTCACCCAAGAAGCTTCATGGCTGAGTGGGGATTTGAACCTGGATCTTCCAGGTCTAACTCAACTCTAGACCACTACACTATCCTGGAATAATCACCTTCCCTCTGATTCTGTGATTGTCATCACCAGTGGGGATCATAATTAGCAGGTCATCACATGCATAAATGAATTGAGATACTGAGGAGAGGTGAAATCAGCTTTTTCTACCTTTTTAAAAATAATCATGATTGTGTGTTAAATTAATATGGGCTGGCAATTATCTTGAACATTTGATCCTGTTTGTTCCAAGTAGAATACACACAGTCCTGTTTCTTGTCTTCCATGTATACAGTGTGGTGACCATGATTATTTTTTTCCAATTATCTCAATTTTCCAGATCATCTGCCTGTATCAAAGTCTCCACCACCCCTGAAGCCCCGAAAGGTTTGGATTGTGTATTCTGCTGATCACAGGCTCTATGTAGATGTTGTAATGAAGTTTGCTCAGTTCCTGATCACTGTCTGTGGTACTGAAGTAGTCTTAGACCTGCTGGAAGAGCGTCAGATATCTGAGATGGGCGCCATACGCTGGCTCACTCGGCAAAAACAGGAAATGGAAGCACTCTCTTCAAAGATTATCATCTTGTGTTCTCGGGGTACTCGTGCCAAGTGGCAGGCCATGCTTAGGCATGAGGAAGTAATGGTGTCTCTCAAGCAAGATAACCTGCTTCCAGTAGGAGACATGTTCACTCCAGCCTTGAATCTGATCCTTCCAGACTTTAAGCAACCAGCTTGCTTTGGCATGTATCTAGTCTGCTATTTTGAGGGCATAAGCAATGAGAAAGATATTCCAGATCCATTCAATGTCACCTCTAAGTACCAGCTGATGAGGAAGTTTGAGGAAGTTTACTTCCTGATTCAGGATCTGGAGAAATTTGAGCCAGGACGGATCCATCAGATTCCAGCAATCTCGGCTGAAAAGTATGCCGAAAGCACCAGTGGCAGAAAACTGAAGGAAGCTGTGCAGAAGTTCCAGAAATGGCAGGCTGAGCACCCTGATTGGTTTAAAAGAGAGACTGTTTGCTCTGAGGATGACCTGCAGTCTCTGAATGGGGAGCTCTCTGGGGAATTTGCTGAGGGGGGAATTCTGAAACGGCAACTGCTTCCACAGGAACCTGACCCCAATAGCTGTTGCCTGGTCAACCTCTGTGTTAATGAGGATGAGTTGGGAGCCTGTAGGCTGCTACCCCAGCTTCTTCCTGAAGAGGATCTCGCATTCCAGACCCTGGTCATTCCTGCTGATGAGACTGCTCAAGTTCAGGTGGTAGAGCCAGTTGCTGTTGCAGAAGAAAGTGAGATATTCAGCCATCAATTGTTGACCAATGAAGGTTGGCTGGAACAAGTCCCCATGATGGAAGTTAACATTCCAAGGAAAAATAGTGTCATCCTTCATGAAGACCTTCCCTCAAATGCCCAGTCCCTGCCAGGTGATGTGAGGCAGCAGCTAGAGGGATTGATGTACTCTCTTTATCAACAAAGCCATTCCCCCTCTGATCCACTTCTCAACCAAGAAGGTATAAATGAGGAGCAGCAACAGTTGGTTTTTGAGGAGTCCTGCAAAGATCAAAGACAGTCGGTGCAATCAGATCAGGGTTATATCTCTAGATGCTCCCCTTTGCCTTCTGATAGCCCTGTGGAAGAAGAGGAAGAAAACCAAGAGCAGGAAGGCCACAGGCTTCCTGCGTACCTGTCTCCTGAAATCTTGGATAGTCTAAAAAGTCTCCAGCAGCAGCTGCTTTTTCAGGAGATTGAGCAGAACTCCAGCTGGGGTCACATGGGTGGGAGAATGGGGGTGCTTTAGAGGCTATTGAACTCCAGGACCAGTTCTGTGCCAAAAAGTGACTATATGCAAACATTTCAAGACAGCCTCATCATACATCTTTATAGCACACTTTTGTGGAGTCTAATGGGTGAGCAGTGAAGTCTGATCAACAGCAGCCATTTGACAGCTGGGCTTAGCCTAACTAACCATCCATCATGCTTACAGTATCTTTTGGAACATCTTTGTATTTTAAATGGAGGAAGATGCCAGTACTGGTATTATTACTGCATTCTGCATATTAATAGTGCAGGCTTCATCTTGATCACATAAGAACAGCTTCAGTGGATCAGATGAATGGTCCAAATAGCCTGGTAGACTCCTTCCTCACCATATATTGCAGGGATTGGAGTGCAAGAACATTGGGACACACCAGCATTGGCACTATCTGTTCTTTGTGACAGATAGTCATGGTGACAAACAACCTAAAATTATTGTGGGAACATCATAAGAAGAGCCCTCCAGGTTCAAACCAAAGTTCCATCTAGTCTTGCTTCCGGCTTCTGACAGCGATTAGCCAGTTGTTTCCAGGAAGCCCAGAAGCAGGGTATGAATTAACCCCCCCCCCAACATGTGGAGCCCAGCAGCTGATATTTAGTGGTCTGTTGCCTCTGAAACTGAAGGTTCTGTATAATCATTATGGAGAATAGTTGCTGGTAGACATATCCTCCATGATTGCCTAAGCCAGTAACTATTACCACGTATTCTGGCAGTGAATTTCATTAATTGTATGACTTGTGTGGAAAACATACTTTTGTGTGTCTTGGATCTACTGCTAGTGTTTGGCTGCGTTTGTTTTTCATCTCCGAAATAGCAGGAAGTGACGTTCCTAGCATGCTTGAATATTGCTGCTACTGCGGCTCCCAAAATGAACGTAAATGACCGAAAATCAAAATGGCTGCTGTTGCTCCTCGTCCCTCATACTACATCTCCCAAGCTCCTTTGCAGCCAAGCAGCCTTCATATTGGAGCATGAGGCCGCCATCCTTTCTAGCTTCGAGCTCGTAGTTGAAACTTCTAGCGTGGCGAGCGGGCTGGAGGGAGGAAAAAAAAAGTGACCCGAGCACGCTGGAAGGAGAAAAAAGAAACTGCTCTCCAGCGCTCCTAGCACTGGAAGCTGAAAAACAAACGTTGCCTTTCATTGAATGACCAGAGATCTAGTATTATGAGAGAGGTGGAGAAAATTTCCTCCGCATAATGCTATATTCCTCTATCATGTCCATCCTTTGTCTTTTTTTTCTGAACTGAAAAGCTCAACTGCTTTAGCCTTTCCTCATAAGGATGTACTGCAGCCCCTTGATCATTTTGTTTTCCTTCTTCTGCACCTTTGCCAGCTCCACAATATCCTTTTGTGAGATGAGGCAACCAGAACTATATGCAGTATTCCCTGATAACTGTGCAAAGTGGTGCTCCTCTTATATTTAGCAGGGGAAGAGTAACCATCACTCTTCACCCTAGTGCAGTGTCTTTTCTGGTGGCTGTTTAATGGCGTTTGTTCTGCATCTTTTTTAGATTGTGAGCCCTTTTGGGACAGGGAGCCATTTAGTTAGTTGATTTTCTCTGTTAATAACTTTCTGAACTTTTTTTGTTAAAGCAGTATATAAATATGCTTAATAATAATTCCAAGTGTTGCCATACCATAGACATATAAAAGGCATTGTAATACTGGCAGTTCTATCTTTAATCAATATCTTAATAATCCATAGCATGGAATTTGCCTTTTTTCATTGTTGCTTGATGTTGATGTTCTCATAGAGCTATGTAGCACAACCCCAGTATCTATTTTCTGGTTATTTACCACCAGTTCAATCCCCATCAGTGTATATGTGAAGTTGGGATTTTTAAAAATGTTTTTTTGTCCCAATGAGCATCATTGTACACTTACTTAGAACTTTATTTGCCATTTAGTTATCCACTCACTGGGAAGGTTCTTTTGGAGGTTTTCACACTCTTTGGATTTTTGCCCTTCTGCAAACTTGGCCACCTCTCTGCTTCTCTCAACTTCACATCACTTATGGGCTCCAGATCACTTACAAATGTTTAAGGCAGATGTGGTGGATCTTGTTTCTTAAGCAGGCACTGTAGTTCTTTAAACTATGGGTCAATAAGGTAAAATTCCCCTGTATTAATCTGAAGGCCTGCTTTAAGCTCTTGCTCTGCTTGGTCACATTTGTAACTATATGTAATGTAAAAGTAGCTTTTATATCAAAAACAGTCCCAACAATGTTGCCTGCACTGGGCATTTTCTAGCAAATTGCAAATGAATTGGTGACTTCCATGTTCAAGTTGCAATTGATGGATCATCAAAATGACTTAAGCAGTGTTCTGCATGTGCACATAGTTTTGGTCACAAGGATGCCACAGGAAGAAACGTGGAGAATTTAACTTGGAAAGGAGTTGTTAGGAGAGAGGTGTGTGTGGGGGGAGAGAGAGAGAGAGAGACTGGTTGAAGCAAAGCAGAGTTTGCAGGACCTGCTAATTTCTTGGTTTCTGATTCTATCCATAATTGTGAGTGTTTTTTGAATTTGCTACAGGGACACTGTTTTCAGCAGCAGATGTGTGGCAAGAGCCATATGCTGCTCTGAAGTGCAAGCAAGGGGCTCTTTTGTTATGCAGCTTGGATGGCTTCACTCTTGTTGGTTTCTCATGTATGCCTCACAGCTGTTGCCTCCTTACACCAGCCAAGGCACAGGCAACTGGAAGCAAGCAGCTAGAATATGCACTTGGAAGGAGTGAGTTGGAGACCTCTTAGCTAATCAAAAATCAGTTGTAGATTAAGGACTGCAGAAAGATTTGATACAGATATTGCCTAGGAGACGTCGGAAGGGAATTAAGGCTAGCAAATACCATAAATGAGGATGATATCTGGCATCCTCTGATTATTATATATGAGTTGTGTGTATATATATACACAACTGGTTGCACTGCTCATTGGTAAAGTCTGTATTGCAGAGTAGTGTACTAGAGTTAGTGATTGAAGCAGGTTCTTCAGACCTTTGAAATAGATTTACAAAGTTTAAAACTCTTGAGTTAACCCTGTATTGCTCCAGACTAAACAAGATAAACTATTCTATAAGAAACAAGTAATATTAAAACATCCTTGCACGTTAGAAGCTACGGTAATTCAGCCCAAACATCTACACAACAGCTCCTGTGGGACAGGAAGCATCTCCGATCATCTTGGTTCCATTACTTATTATGCCTCATCAGGCTCGCTGTCTTCCTTATTACACCAGGGTATTAAAAGGAACAAGGGTAGAGCTGATGCCTGTTCTGCTGAAATACTTGGGCTGCAATCCTGTACATACTTGCCTGGAAGTGAGTACCATTGAACTCAATGGGGCTTACTTATGAGTAGTCATGCATAGGATTGCACTGTAAGGATCTCAGCAATTTCTGTTAAGTACATGGTTTATTCCACATGTGCAGATTAAAACTAGATCATTTGTCTCCCTTGTCTAATAGTAGCTTTTAATAACTCTTGATTATGCAAGTCAATGTATTAATATCTGTAACCATTTTTCTGGCCCTTTTCTCTATATTTGCATTAAAGAAAAATGTGTTTTAGATATCCACTATACCAACAAGGTTACATTTGGTCTGTGTTCTGCTTTTTTCTTCCAAACAAGGTGCTCTAGAATTTAACTTGCTCAGGCTATTGAATAGGTGCTATAATGGGAGTATAGCATTTTACCCAAAAATATTTTTGCAGTGCTCCTGTAACCTACTGAAGTTGAAATACCTGTGTTCAAATTCAGAACGTAAAAATGTAAGAGGAGCCCTGTTAGACTGGGGCCAAAGGCCCATCTTGTCCAACATCCAGTAGTCCACCCATTGCCTTACTGTTCAGAAACAATGAGCACCTCTAGTGATTCTATAGCTGGGTTCAGTTTTCCATTTACTCAACAGAAGCAGTATTGTCCTTCATATGTCTAAATCTTTCTGTCGTAGCCAGAATTATCTGGTCCCTCCTGGCCACAAACATTCCCAATACTTTTTTTACCTTTACTCAGCACGTTCAGTGTTTGTTTGAAAACCTGAATAAATGTGTGGATTGGTACACATTTATTCTGGTTACAGAAATGTGTTTCTACTCTTCAAACCTGGGCTCCAATCCAGCCAAACGCAGCCCTTCTATCTAGGCTCTAATATCAGTGGCACTTAATTATTAACTTTGGCTGGGCTGCACCCCTGGATCTTATTTTTCTATGCTGTATATAAATCATTTTTCTGTGGCTGTTTCAATATGGTTTTTTTACAATGTACAACATATATTATCAGTGATAAAATGACTGCTGAGGTATAAACGAGCATTACAATTGCAGCACAGCAGTGGGAACACCTCAACAGTGCTTAACGGCAACTAGAAGCTACTAGGAGCTTTATAGTTGCATTTTGGCAGGTTAAATTAATCTTGGGAACCTTTTGACACACACCCAGAGTGACTCAAAATCCGCAAAAAATATTAGTTTAAACAGAATGCAAGGTTCTTGTTTCTCCTTTCATGGGTTTGTCAAAGCAGAGATACTGGCTTTAAAAAAAAAACCTGTACAAGTCTATTTGAAATGGTAACACATTTGTGTTACTAACAAATAGCGATGTTTCCTATAAATCGAAGAGGGTATAAATATTTGGTTGACTGCTCGCCTTGCAGAGAATGACTTCAACAGCAGAATGTCAGAACTGCCAATATGGTGCCACCCGCCGCCACCACCACCACCACCCCCCTTCACTTTGGATTCTCTGTTGCCCAAAGCATGCAGACAGCTTGCAGCTCCACCATCCCCATGCCCTCTCCAGCAACATCCTCCCTTCACACCACCATTTCTTTCTGTTTAACAATTCATCCCCGTGATGAGTTATATGAAATTCATAGCTAGTTCACTGCTGTGTGATATACAGTATTTTAGTTGTCAGTAATATGTTGCCTTGCCTATTTAACTTTTTTTCCTACTGGACTAATTTGGCTGCTTGCCTTTTATTTTGTCTTGTTCTTGCTACCGCTCGGTCTGCTATATTTGCAGCAGGAGGTGGTAGAATAGGCTGCATTACTTAATACTGTAATTGGAGGAATCCAGCATTAAACACTCCAAATGAAAGCTGGCATAGTAAGGAGAGAATGTCTATGCCAGCCTTGTGTTAAACTGTAATGGTTTGTTTGCAAAAACGGGCTTACCCATCTGCGGTCTGAAATAGCACAGCTGATTCTACCATGTCAGCACATCGCTGTTCCATTCTGTGCATGTGGGGTGTGTGCGCACATGTCTCACCACACCTACACTCCATAGTTAATAACTGTACATCAAAAAAAGTGACATTGCTAACTTTTATTTTAAGAACAAGTGTATGTGTGGTTTTAAAAAGCTCTGTTAAACTCATGGGGATACTAACAGTGCAATCCAACTTAACTTTTGTGCCGGTTTAACCAGCGACGCAGCGAGAATGGGAGGCCCCAGAACGGAAAAGGGATTCAAATCCCCTCCAAAAGAGGAATTCAAAGGGGATTTGAATCCCTTTTCCGTTCTGGGGCCTCCCATTCTTGCTGCGCCACTGGTTAAACCGGCACAAAAGTTAAGTCGGATTACGCTGTAAGTTTTCTTATGCTTTTCTTTCCTGACTTTTTAATTTTCTTCTCCTTGGGCTAGTTGTTTTTGGAGTGACAGTTCCTATAAATCGAGGGTTGCCTTAAAAAAGGGAACATTCATCCCATAAATAGCTAAATGCTGAGCCAGATCTTGCATTACCTCATCTCAGCAGCTAATTCAGAAGCTAATAACCAGGGATGTGGATCAAGTCTCTGACTCCAAGTCTCAAGTCAAGTTCCAAGTCTTTGCCCCCAAGTCCCAAGTCTTTGGTTGCGAGTCCCTATCTATTTAATGGGGAAAACGGGTTTAAACCTGAATAAATTTTGACTTGTCGTAAAAGGCTCCAAGTTTCGAGTCGAGTCTTTCAGTCTCTTATAATCGCCTAGTCAAGTCCAAGTTGAGTCATTGACAAGTCCACATCACTGCTATTAACCACCCATAATGCTGATAGCAGTGGCGTCGTTGGAGCATGGCGGGGCGGACCGCCAGGGGTGACACGCGCACCCCCGCGCGTCACCGTCCCGACTCCGGAGGATCCGAGGCCAGGGACCCAGCCTCGGAGCGTCCGGCCCTGCCGGCGCTCCAGGGCCTTCTGAAGGCCCAATGGTTCAAAACGTAAAGTTTTACGTTTTTCGCGCATGCGCAGTACTTTTCTGAGGACAAATGGGCAAAGTACTTTACACCACGATGCACTGGACCGGGACAAGATCTCTTGATGCGGCATGCTAATACCTGATGATGTGCCCGCCTCTGCTCCTTTCACTCTTCAGTGTTCCAGCTCAGCACTCTCCTCCCCTCCACATTTCCTCTTCCCCCCCCCCTCTCTCTCTCTCTCTGCCCACCTCTTCCTCTTTCTGGCCAGGAGGAGCAGTGGAGGCAAATGGGTGGACAGAGATGCTGCCTGAGGCGAACGCTTCAGTTAGTCTCATGGATGGGCTGGCCCTGACTACATATGCCAATACTAATTCTTCTAGTACTGTAAATTCAACTTTGATGCTGCTGGTTACTACCCCCCCCCCATTTTTTTTAAGATAACGGCACCACCTTAAGTGTGTGCAACTTCTTAGAGAAACAGTAATCGCATTTGCCTTCTGTTTGAAAGGGGGAGGGACTAGATTCAGCCTCCTTCCCGTTCTGCAACTAGCAAGCATGACTACAGCTGTAGAAGGCTCTGTACGCTACCCTGGCAACTGGGCCAGATTGATGATCTGCATGCACAGTTTCTCATTCAGCTAGGACTTGCATCTGTTTTCCATGGTTTCATCTGCCTCAAGTATTGCAATGTGCCTGGGACCGAAGATCCCAAGTGAATGCATTTTGGATTGCATGGCATAAGAGCTTCTAGTTCAACCCCCTGAACCAGCAGGTTTCCTTGTATTTAATCCATATCAGACATTCAACTCTTTGTCTTTTTTGTCAAAGTTGCCAAGGAAGTTGAGCAAACTTCCGTTACTAGACAGTTCTGCTACTAAGCTGTTTTTACAATGTTTTTCTGTCCACCTAGATGCAGCAAAAAGCTTGTGACAGGCACAAAATCAGTGTACTTAACCATGTAATTGTAAACTTGATGGGCTGTATCCAAAGTTATATTGGTTCTAGGAGATCTACCGCCACTGGAACTCCACCAGAAACCCTGCAACAGTTTTTTTTAAAATAACTTTTTTTTTTTTGCTGTGTGCACAAGGTGAATCACCTTGAGTATAGATAACGTTTTGGGCAGGTGGCTCCTTCCAGTTGTCATTTTTTTCTTCTCTCTAAAATGTGTGACATGTCGTCACTTTTTGGTACATTCTAAAAGGAAAAAAGTTGGTGATGATACTTCAGTATATTATCAGTACTTCAATGTTTTCCAAAAAGAAGAAAGCATCACCAACCAAGGTGTGATTTTATTACCACACCTTGGTGCTCCCTGAAACAAATGTTTAACATTTCAATTTGTGCTAGGAGGAACTTGTAGTAGTGGTTTCAAATGCAAGGAGTTTAGCTATGGTGTGTGTTCCTTGTACTAGTCTTTCCATAAGAACTAGAGGCCATCTTTGGATCCAACCTAAAAAATAATGCAAGTAATTTGAATGGCTCCTTGTTTGTTCTGCTACTGAGGAGAAGGCTACTTTATAGAAGATTTTCTTTTTTTTCCTAGGAGGCAGCAGTAACAAAGTATTATTTGTACACCTGTTTGTTCTTTCTGGTAGGAAACTAGCATCCCCCAAAAAAGCATGTCGGAGCACAGGGCCAAAGTCCACAGTACTTAATTTTACAATCACAGTCACAGCACCAAGATTGTCCAGACAAACAGAAAGAAGTTACCAAAGGGAAGGCTTCTGGTCAGAATTTCACACAGTTATCCTTCAAAAGCTCTGCTTTGGGACAAGAATAAAGCACTGGTGAGGAAGTTAAAGCCCAGTTCTCACTCCCCCTTCAGCTATGGACTGTCTGAAGGTCAGCAAACAGGTACCCCAAACTGGCTTCATGCATCCCCAGCTGGTTTTCTAAGGGGTGAGTAGCCAATAAAAATTCCATAACATGTAGGTCCAAAGAAGAAAGGCAGGATTGTTAGTCATTATACAGCAGTGCTTGAAAGCTAAATTCTCCCCTACTCTGACTTTTGTATTATTCCCCACCCCCACTGAGTAATTTGACTTAAAAGAAGAATGTGGGTACAGTGTGGAGGAACATCTGCCATCCCACCACGTGTTTTGCTTGCCAACTACTGTTCAATCTCTTTCCTACTCTGCCATGGCAGCTTGGGAAAAAAATATCTTGATACTCAGCGCAATCCTAACCAACTTTCCAGCACCGGTGCAGCTGCAATGCAACCCCAAGGTAAAGGAATAAATGTTCCCTCACCTTGAAGAGGCCTCCATGACTGCCCCTGCACTGCAGAATGCAGTGTGCACTCTGTCGGTATGGCTACACGGGCGCTGGAAAGTTGGTTAGGATTGCACTGACTGTCAAGTACAATACCTGCTCACTTAATTTTTCTGAAATTCAGGGCTTGCAGATGAACAGCTGGAGCTACCTGTATACTGAGTGAGACAGTTGTCCATCTAGCTCAGTAGTGTCTGCTCTGGCTAGCAGTAGCTCTCTGGGTCTCAAGTAATGTGTTTCCTTAACTGGGGGGTTAATATGGGACTGTAGGCATGCAAGACAGGTATGCTACCATGAACTATAGGCCATCCCCTGTCTTTAAAAAAAACAGTGGGGTAGGGAAATTTTGCATTCAGGGCTTCCTTACTGGTTCAACTCCATTTGTGTACATGTGTAAGAAAATAATCTTTACAGAGTTAAAACTCATGGAGATGTAGAAGCAAGTACGGACAACTGGGGTCGAAGATAAGTTGTTTGCAAGTAGCATGCTTGCCACTCTTAGACCCACGTGCACACAGAGGAAGGAGAAAAGGAGTAGGGCTCTTGCCAAGATACCCAAGCTGCTCTTTGAGATCTTTGGTAATATGATCTCTCTCTCTGCTAGTTTTTCATTTCATGTCAAATTGGGTTTAGCACACAGCGCATACCAAGCAGCACCAATAAATAAATAAATATCTATTCTAGGATCAAGGGAATGGGTCTGTTTCCTTCTTCCTTTCACCTGACTTGCTCTGAGCAAGAGGTCTATTTGCCGGTAAACTATTCCTGCTGATTCCATGTATCTAAGCAATTGAAGGCTTTCTTCTACAAAGCACCAAGTTTTTTAAACATGCAAGTCGATCCCCAAGAAAAACAAGAAACACCCCCCTCCCCAAGCAAGCAGAGGTGGTTGTTAGACCCTGTTATCACCGGTGCATTAAACATCTCAGTCAGAAAAGGGGGGGTAGGACGGTCTCTGGAGAACATCAGACACAACTGTCCCATTTGCACAACGTCCGTCTGTGATGTGCTGAGTTCAAGCGTAGAGGTAGACATTTTCACCAAGGAAAAAAAGATGGCTCCTTTCTTCTTAAAGATTGTAGGCACCACTCTAATCCCAGAAACTTCCCCCCATGGAGAGGCTATTGTATGGGACTGAATGGGGGGGGGGGGAAATAGTATCCTGGTGGTTTGATTCTTTGAGGGTTGAAGGTAACCTCTTTGAAGGAAAGCCCCATATTCCAAGGCCTGACCTGCTGAAGTCCAGCACAGACTCTTTCTGAACTTCTAATCAGGAAGAATAGTTAGGTATGACGCAGGTCAATATTCTGCAATGTCATGGAGTAGAGAAGTCCAAAGGGCAAAGTGAAGCCCATAAGCAGCCATGCTAAAAATACTAGTTGGCCCACAAAGATGCAGATGTGACTGGATCTCTTGAGACACTGTAAATGATGCCTGGGATTTAAAAGAATCTGTGAAGAAGAAATGGGTACCTTCTGAAGAAGGCTATTCCTGCTGATTTATTTGTCCTTCCAGATGGTTTTGATCTTTTCTGTTGCACTTTCCTCAGAGTAGTTAGCTGAAGCAACATAGAAAAGGAAGCAACTGTTAAGCAAAATGGTGCCCTTGATCTGCACTATGTGGCACAGCTGCAGCACCCTGAGCAATCCTGCTGAGGCACAAGTTTGTAAAGAGCCAAGGCCTAGTTGCCACCAAGGTGGTGAACCTGCGTCTGGACTGGACTGCTTGGGACTGCAGGTGGAAGCTCAGTGCCAGAATGCACCTTCAGCCACAAATGGTCTCTGTATATGGAACAATGTATGTCAGGGAGAAGGTAGGCCTGGACATCTAGGTGCCTATATTCTGACCCGAGTTGTTGCTCACCTTTGTCCCCACCTGCAGTCTGAAGTGGTACAGCCCACTCATAGGTTTGCCAACGGAACTAAGCCCACCATGGCAATATACAGTAGCTCCTCTCTTTTTGTATGACAATGGTGTTATGGCTGGACTACCCGCTGCTGCATGGGAAGCAGCCCAAGGAAACACATGGAGCAACTACTTCCAGTAGTAGATCAGGCAAGTCATAGTTCCGGCAGGCGTCTCCCAGCATTCCAGGTGGCGGCTGTCCTCTCCCCCTGCAATCCCTATAGGCAGTGGTGGTAGGAGGCACCTCAGTAAGGAGAGGTTAGAGAGGGAGAAATCAGACCAAGGCTGAGAAGTGGGAGGAGGCTTGTCTTTTTTCCTCCCTGTTCTGGAAAAGACAGTCTGGGAAGTGCAATTAGGCAGTTAAACAACAATCCTCCTCTTTGAGTTCCATAATCCCAAGCAAGAAGGTAAGGGGGCTCTTGCAGTCACACATTCAGTGCTTTTGAGAGAGAGAGAGAACAACTAGAAATGATTCGGGGTTATGGGGTGGGTGGGGTGTAGAAGTCAGGGCTTTGGACTAGTTAGAAGCACAGGGATCAAGGAGTTAGCTTTTACCTATCTTTACTCTAACTGCCACCGTGACTGAGGTGCAGTCACGGTTTGGGGATGCCTGATATGGTAGCATTGGACGTAGGTGAGTGGGAACATAGCTATTCCTCTTATGAAGAAACCCCTGGGAACCCTCCTACAAAAGAAGGAGAAGTACTGTATAATATGCTGTGCATGTGTGAGTTATTCATGGGCACATAGGTAGGAAAGAGATTTAAGGCAAGGCTAGCACAAAGATTGTTAAGAAGAACACTTGACAATTGGGATGCTGGGAATGCCAACTGTGTGGGCACCTCTCCACACAGTCACTTGGGAAAGGGGTGCTGGCATGATCTGGGCCAATTCTAGCTATGCCAAGGAAACACACTTCATGGTTGGATGCAGGCTAAGCCAGTGGGCACTGCTTTGCTCATTTGCATTCCCAGTAGAAACTGCATCATTTGGATAAAGTATGACTTAGGCCTTAATGGGGCCTTAATCGTAAAATTAGGCCTTAATCTTAATTTAGATTAGTAGTGGGGTTATGAACAATGAGATCAATCAGTCACTGAAGTAAATGGTATGGAAAGAGGAGGGGGAGGCTGCAAAATTGGTACAGATTGGACTCCCCTAGCTTAGTGATGGGTAGTGCCTGTTAGGGTAGGGGTGGAATTGACATATTCGTGTGAATGATCAGTGAAGTTATGGGGGGAGGGAGGAGACTGAGTTAGGGAGTTGGATCAGATATACAATGGCTGCTATCTGGCTAGAGGCCTGGGTTTGAGTGAAAAGCTGGACTCCTTGGAGAATTACAACTGGGCAATAACCAGGAGGGGTATCTAAACTAGATTGGTATGGAAGAATCAGAAGATAATAAGGGGGCAGAGAGACTGGGGAAGCTGATGGGGCAAGCCATGAAGAAGGTCGTGCTATGGGTTTGGAGCCCCCTTCTCTTCACCCTCAGCTCTGTGCAGTGACTGCCAATGTGTTGACGTAGCCATGTGGCCCCATGTCGTTCTCCGAGATGCAGTGGCTGAGTTGACCGGCCCCAGTGCCCACGGAGGGGTTGGGGGCATTCTTGACATTGCCCCGGTGCCCACTGGTGGAGTGGAGGAGACAGCAGGTCTCCATGGCCTCCAGGCCCCGGCAGGCCAGGAAGAAGATGTTCTTGAGCATGAAGATGGAGAGGGGCTGCTGGTAGCGCACCAGCAGGAGGCAGCGGAGGGCCAGCAGGGGCGCATCCAGCAGTCCGGCGTGCAGCAGCCAGTGTAGGGTCAGGCGGCCGGCGCCGGGGGGCCGCTGGGCGCTGAGCTCGTACAGCCAAAGCACGGGCGAAGCCAGGCACAGGAAATAGACGGCAATGAGCACGTAGCGCAGAGGCGGTGGCAGAGGCAGGGAGGGCTGGTCGGGCTGCAAGAGCAGCAGCTCCAGGAGGGTGAAGCTGTCCAGCAGGTCCAAGCACGTGGCCAGGAAGGCGGCGGCAGCGCGGTGCTGAGGGGGCGGCTGCGGCGGCAGGAGCAGCTGGCCCGACCCGTCACCGCCCTCCGTGCCGATGGCCCGCAGGAGGCAGTAGAGCAGCGGGGCCGAGAGCGCCAACGTGATGCGGAAGCCAGTGGCGCCCAGGGGCAAGCGCAGTTCCACCAGTTCCAGAATAGACGTGCCCAGGATGAGCGCCGCCTTGGGCGTGAAGGCGATGGCGTAGATCAGCCAAGCCAGGTGGGCGTAGGCAAAGTCTCCGCCCCGCGGAGCGCCCCCTGCCTTGCTACCCGAGGCAGCGCAAGTGCCTCTTCCACCGTGCGGCGGGTGGCCCAGCAAAGGGTGCAAAGGAGGCGGCGGCGGGTGCCCTCCTCCCGAAGGGCGTTCCCGGCGCCGGGCGCGACTGTTGCGGCAGAAGAAGATGCCCCAGCCGGCTGCCAGCACCAGGTCCGTGGCGATCCAGCTGCACCAGTACAGGTCGGTGACGGCGATCAGGTAGAGATCCAGTAGCGCGCCCTGGCCCAGCAGCAGTACCAGGGACAGCGCCTTGAAGCCCCAGCGGGAGCCGCCGGAGCCCCTGCTGCTGCCGCCGGAGCCCCCTGCCCAGAGCAGCCCGGCAGCAGACCCCGCTGTTGCTCCAGCCCCCGGCCCGGCGATCGGCGCCCCGTACAGCTCCCCCGCGGTCATGCTGCAGCCCGACGAGGAGGTGCTGCTGGAGCCCGGCGAGGAGCAAGCGGCAGGGGCGGCGGGTGTAGCAGTCGCGGCGGCCGAGGCAGGCTCCTGGACCGGCACCAGCGGCTTGGCTTCCTCCTCTTCCCCCTCCTCCTCCTCGTCGTCCTCTTCGCTGCTGCCGCCGCTACTGCTGCTCCGAGTCCGGGTAGAGGCCGAGCTGGACACGGAGCCCCGCCTGCCCCTTCGGGTGCCGCCGCTCGAGCTGCTGGTGCTGCTGATGCCGCCGCCGCCGCCCAGAAAAAGGGGCTGCAAGTCCGCGGCGGGGGGAGGCGGCGGGGGAGCCTGGAAGGAGCCCGAGGAGGAGGAGACCGAGCGCTGGTTGGAGACCACTCGGTGCATGGTCGTCCTCCCCGCTCCCCGAGACGACGGGCCGGCCCCGGCTGGGCACCGAGCAAGCAGCCAACCAGCCCAGCGCAGTCCAGCCCCGGGGAGTGCCGAGCGCTAGAGACGCGGACAAGGGGCGAAAGCGGGGAGGCGGCGGCGGAGGGAGGGAGGGGAGCGGTGGGCAGAGAGAGACTGAGCGGAAGCTGAGACCCGGCCTGGATCTTCCCTTCCCCGTCGTCGGAATCAGCTGAAACCCGGAGCGGATCCAACTTGGGAAGACGCGCGAGCGTCAGAATCCGGAGCGGAGCCAGCCAGCTGTAGCGCTGGTGGAGAAAGGCGAAGCGAAGTGGGACTCTTCAGATGACGGCTGTTGGCTAGAAAGCCGCGCCAGGAAAGCAGCGCAGTCCCAAGAGAAGGCAGCAGGTGAGCAGGGCGTCACCTGCGGGCTCCCAGAGGTGAAGGCGCGGTCGTGGGGTGCAAGGCGGCGGTAGCGGCGGCGAGCGAGCCTGCTGCTTCCTACCTTGGAGGGAAGCGTCTGCCGAGCGCGGAGCTCTCCTCATCTAGGAGGGTACCTGAGAGCAGCGCAGCTGCCTTGTTGCCCACCCCCTCACAGCCTGCTTCATGGCAACGAGGTGGGCGGCCTGAGAGCGCAGCGAGTGAGTCATTACGAGCCTGGGGAAGCGCTGCCAAAGGCAACTCTTGCCAGCAGCCAGCAGGGCCCTGGCAAGGGCGCAAACTCAAGCTCTCCTTTCCCTCCCAACCCTTGACTTGGGGGAGGCCTAAGGGGGCAGCAGGGATGTGAATCAGTGCCGCCAGGATGGCAAAGGTCCTAGTTCTTTGCATTTTCTTCTCATGCTTTCATCATGATGGTTTTAGAGCCCATCCAATTAGCACCAAGCAGTTTCCAAACAAAAATTGGAAGAACAGTTGACAAAAAATAAAACTGGAATAATGTAACAGAAAAGTTTCTCAAACAAATGTTCGTTAAAAAAGCCCACTTGAAGAACCACAGGGTTTTACAATGTGTTGTAATGTAAAGATAGCCCAAGAGATCCTCCTCAGGTAGGTTCACAATGTCAGGGGCCACCAGGGATCTAGGAGTGCAGAGTGCAAGGCCATAATCTTGCAGATTTAGGTACAGCACTTAGAGACTATTTTTCTTCCATTGTGGAATTCAAGGCAGCAGCACACACGATTCCCAGGCATGGACCAGATCCAGGCCTGCTTCATCATAACCCTTCAGGCTTACCTAATGCTCAGCACACCAGGAAGGCCGACCACTACTCACTCCTATGCTGCCAGCACACTGTTATAGTTCTTCCACTCCTCCCACCCCACTCTTCTCAGTATCAGTGCAGCTGTAGCCCCCATTTTAATTCCTCACAATGCTCCTGCCACAGCATCACATTGGCGCATCACATCTGTTTGTCTGAAGCATAGCCACCATGCTTGTCCTTTCCTATGTAAACCTCTTTGCTTCCTTTGTGCCAGCTGGGAGCCTTACAGCCCAATCCTATGGTGCCACTGTGTTGCTGCCGCCTGCTGGAATTTGTGTTCCAGGGACACAGCGCACTTTACAGCCATCACCAAATGCAAACGCGCCATAGAGCACTGCCTTGCCACAGTGAGCAGCAGCAGCCAGGCAACAGTGGCCTCTGCGGGAGCCCTAGCACTGGTAAGTTGGCACGGGGGGCAGGCAGTGGGCAAAGGTGGGCAGAAGAGGGCAGGGACCAGGGCAGGGATGGGGGTGTCGAGGTGGGAAGGGGGTGGTTGTTGGCAGCAGCAACTCTGCCAATATCCTATCCCCCTTCCTCAATTCACGCACCCAAGTACAGTGCATGCTCCAATGGCGCGGCTGCAACTGCGGTGTGTGTGTATGTATGTGTGTGTATATATCTATATCTATATCTATATCTGTGTGTGTGTGTGTGTGTGTGTGTGTGTGTGTGTGTGTGTGTGTGTGTGTGTAGGATTGGGCTATTAGTTCCATTTTCCTTGTAAGTTGTTCAATCTTTAATGTTTTTTGGGAACAACATTCAGAGGGGTAGCTGTGTAAATCTGTTAGAACAAAAATGACAGAGTCTTGTGACAGCTTAAAGATGGCCAAATGTTTTGTAGCAGAAGCTTTTGTGGACTAGAGTCCAGCCCAGAAAGCTTATACAAAAATACATGTTCGCCTCAATGGATCCTCCAGTGCCTTCAGCTCAGAAGGCACCTTCTGCTGCAGGAGGCAGAGATGGGGATCATCTGAGAGGGGCCACTGTCTTCAAGGCAGGTTGAAAAGCCCCATTAACTGGCTCCTGTCCATTTTTGTAGCGGGGACAGGAGTGGGGAACTCTCTCTCATTCTATGGAAGCAACACAGAGATGATTGTCTCTTCAGTGGACCGACCGGGTTCAGCCAATATTTACCCATCTAGTTGGCTTCACATAGTAAAAGATGGGCATACATACTAATACTAGTTTGTATAATGCACTAAGTATAAACACTTAGTATTCTTAGTGCACCTTTTGTGCACTCCTTCTACAGTTAAGACTGCAAGTCCCATGAAGTGCATTTACTTCTGATTCCACATGCCTGGCATCAGACTGCCCCTCAATAAGCCTTCCAACAACCCAGTAGGAAACTGGAATTTTCATCCCCATCTTACAGCCACCTAGTAAGTTTATGACTAGGGTGAAATGTAAACCAGAGCATTCCACGCTCATTGTCAGCTACTACCTTCCACCCAGGCTGATATAATCACAAATCCACTAGTATTCTACAGTCACTTTACTAGGCTGCTTAGAATAGTTATAAGCACAGATTAATCCTCAGGACTGTACAGGGTCTTGCCTCATTCCATTGGGCTGAGAGTCACTAAGGATTTAGGTCATAAGATGAACCAGGCCAGCTAGTCTGCTTCCCAGTGCACCAGATGCATAAAAAAAAACCACAAATCGGGCTTGCAAGGCTGTTCCCCCCCCCTTCATAGAGCATACTGGTTTTTTTAAAAAAAAAATTAACTAACACTCAGTCAGATCTTCAAGAGAGGATTTAGAATATTTGGAGTTGTGTTATTTTAATTAAAAAGTATGCTATTTAAAAGCCAACTTGATTCTAAAGGTGGTTGAAGAGGCAGGAGGCACCCCCACCCCCCAATACAGGGTCTGCCTTTAGATAACAGATTTCAAGAAAAAGCAGAGGGCTGGAGGGCGGAAGAATGCTTAAAATAGAGCACAGAAGTGAAAAGCCTTAATTATGTCTTGGAAGAGCTGTCAGGAGTTGGCAGCTCCAGAAAGGAAAGCCAAAAGGAGGATAAGTCAATTTTATGCTGTCTTTTTTTTTTGCCCAAAAGTGCAAATTTGCTATTTGAGTGGGGAAGAAAGATCTTTCCAAATTAAAAAAGAGGGAGGATAGATGACTTATATTTAAGATGATAAGCTGCTCAGCAAGCGCAAATTAACATACCAAGATGTTGAAAATGAGTTATTCAACAGATTCTCTCTCACCTTGCTTACTGTAATATACTTATATCTGATCTCCCATCTCCATCCCCTCATTTCCATTCTACATCTCATTGCAGTGACATCTCACCTCTTCTGACTTATTTGCACTGGCTCCCTTTCTGAAGTGTGCGTTCACTTATAATTCTGTTTACAAATATTTACACATTCCTGCATATTGTTTATCACTTCTGTTCTTTCTCCATTTACTCTAATGGCACTTCCTTACTTTATAGGTCAAAGCAGTGGCATTGTTGGGGGTGCGGCACTGTAAGAGGTGAAAGGCGCTGTACCGCACCTTGCAAACTGGTGTAACGCAGCCCCTCCCACTTGCCCCCGGAGTCATTCCGGCACCTGCACCTGAATGCCTCCAGGGGTGAGTGGGAGGGGCCGCGTTACACCAGTTTGCAAGGTGCAATGCAGCACCTTGCACCACTTGTGGTGCCACACCCCTCCAGCAGTGCTACTGGTGCAAAGATCTCCTCTTGTACTACTCATTTCGTCTGCCCTATCCCCATTGCATTCTCTTCTACCTAGCATTTATACAACCTATTCCCTCCCTATGTTCAAAACAAACTACCGGTAATATTTTTGAGACATTAACTAAAGCAGATTTGTTGTACATTGGCCATTATTTGCCACAGGCACTGCATTTTATTTTAAATAAGATAATTTACAATAACGTACAACAAATCTGCTTTAGTTAATGTCAAGCCAGGTAAATTCCTAGCTCAAGCACTTCCTTCGTTGGAGCTGCAACTAGATTGCCTGGCCACCAGCAATATAATAGTAGGGACTTGTTTCACAGGTAGGTTTTGGCAATGCCGTAAATGAGAAGGCGTACTTAGTAAATCTCTCCACAAAACACTCAAAGACAGAGGAGCCTTCTTTATTGTCATTTGACCACCCAAGGAGGTACGGCATCTAGCATAGGACAGCCAGGGTAGTGTGGTGGATAGAGTATCAAATTAGTTCTAGGGAGTCCCAAGGCTCAAATCTCTGCTCAGCCATGAGACTTCCTGGGCAACTTTGGACCAGTCATTCTTTCTTAACTAACCTACCTCACAGGGTTGTTAGGAGGAGAAGATAAGGTAACATGTGTACTTTCCTCTGCTCACCAGTAGAAGGATGGGATAAAAATAAAATAAAACTGCATTTGGCAGGAAGGGGTTTGGGACTAGTGTTCCTTTTTCCTAAAGCACAGCCACAGAAAAAGCCTTCTATTACGGCTAAGAATCTTCAAGAAGCAAGAATGGTTCAGTAGCAGGGTGTCAAAAGGAAAGGATCAGAGATAGAACCCACCAGATCCATCATCATTACAAAAGAGGATATTTAAGAATACAGCAAACTGTATTGAATTAATTGTATAAGAAAATACAGATATTGCTGAATTACAAAGTAGTAGCCTATCCTAGGGACAGAGGGGATTTAGGACCTGTTCCTGTTTATATATTAATGGGCAACAAGAGTATCATACATTATTGTAAAATGTAATACTGTAACTTCTCTTTTTGCATCCAAGTCCTGTGGGTTCTGTTGGAAGTTTTTGAAGAGATTCTTATGCAAAAGATAGTCTGGCACATTTTGCATCAAATAGGATCCAAAGCATACATAGTACAGAGATTCTAAACTTGGCTGCCCTGCCCAGCAAAGGTGACACCGCCACAGAAGCAGGTTTCTGCACAAACATGCCCTGCTGAATCAAGGGCATGCATGGCCTCAGTATTTTTCACATTTTTATACCGCCCTTCCTCTAAGGAGCTCAGGGTAGCGTACATAGTTCCTCCCTTTCCGTTTGTCCTCACAACAACCCTGTAAGGTAGATGAGAGATAGTGACTGGCCCACGGTCACCCAGGAAGCTTCATGGCTCAGAGGGGATTTGAACCTAGATCTTCCAGGTCTAAGTCCAACTCCTGA
The DNA here is from genome assembly GCA_026170595.1 of Plestiodon gilberti rubricaudatus. Classification (NCBI taxonomy): domain Eukaryota; kingdom Metazoa; phylum Chordata; class Lepidosauria; order Squamata; family Scincidae; genus Plestiodon; species Plestiodon gilberti. The sequence continues at coordinate 119,352,075 of JANXHW010000005.1, forward strand.
ACACAAGGGTGGGATTTGGGTGCCCGAGTACCTCAAGAGTTGTACCTACCACCTAGCCGACTTCCATTTTACGCTGCTAAAACAGTACTCCTACTCTAGTGAAAGGTTCTCCCAGGTACCCCACATGCCATAGGCCAATGAAGACATGGATGTAATATTTTCATATTACAATTATGTATACCCACAGGCACACTTGGAAGAGCTTTAAAAGAAGTGAAGCAACCCTCAAGATGGTACTGGTAATGCATAGTGCACACTTCACAAATATTTAGACACGGTGCAAACACAACATCCAAGTCTCACGCTGGCCTTTGCATTTTGTTTGCAAGTGTGAATCAGAGTGGTTGATTTGAATTGTGGGCAAAGGGAAGAATACAAAAACCTGAGGCAATTAAGTTACTTTTTCAACTAGTCAGGCCTAGCCCTTCAACAGCTGAGCCCTTACTGGCAAAGACGTTATATTTTAGCCCAGTAGTTGTTGCCAGGATTTAAACTCAGATGGGGCTAGAGCTTCATTGAGCCCCCTTAACAAAGATTAGGGTGTCCAGTTGTTTTTCACAGCCTCCCCACAAAACACAAGTGGAGAGTTTTCTTTTACTTTGGCATGGGTTAAACAAAAAATGGCTCAGGTCTGCCTATACACTTTGTGAGAATGGACACATCACTCCTTTTTTTTCCAGTTCTCCTTTTGAAAGACGAGTTCCACAGCTTCATTCACATCACTCACGATATGAGAGGGCTCCACCAGGTTGGGGTCAAAGTGAAAGTCCCGATGTCCGTGGAATACAGTCTCCGTTATGCTCTCACTCTGATCAGTAGACACATCTCCCTGGTGAGTGTAGACCCCAGTGCAGACTAGTATAGACCGGCAGTTCTTTGCAGAGCTGACTGAGACACTGACAGAAACTCTTTGCACCTTGAGGTTTTCCTTGCTCTGAGAATCTAGTGCCATAGCAGTTCTGTTTACTTCAGCCTGAGCTTGGAGGTAACGGTTGTAGAGGTTGGCACCATAGATGTCAGCCATTGGGTTGTCCCTGCCAGTAGCCAGCAGACAAGAAAGGAGGGCAAGCAAAGTTAGAAAAAACTAGATAGAAAAAAATGGTCTAGTGATTGGAAATTGCCAAAACCAAATACTTCCCAAACGTCACTATTTATGTTTAAATAGTGATGTTTGGGAAGTACTTGGTTTTGGCAATTTCCAATCACTAGACCATTTTTTTCTATCTAGTATGAGCATCCATGCACTAGACATGCACACTATTGCTTGTGAGGAAGGAGATACCACACTCCAGCCTCTACTCAGCAAGAAGCACAGAAACGTTCCACAACCCTTTTTATCCTTCTCCATGAGGATGCTCAGCTCCAACAACCAAGGTTTTCCTCTCTTTGGCTCAAGGAAGGGGGTTTGCTTACCCAACAGCATATAGCTGATGTAGAGGGGATGTCCAGCCACGTTTCTCCATCTGCAGTTTGATCACATGCTCAGCATAGCGATAGGTGACAATGCTGGGTTTGCCAATCAGGGCCTCATACTTCAGATCTCTGCCTGTCATTTTCTTGTAGATGTTCTCTAAACACAGAAGAAAGGTGCCATGGCCAAATCTGACCAGAAAACAACAACAACATCAGCATACATGCTCATTGGAAGATGAGAAATGGTTATCCATCGCATGGTGCTATTAATACAACCAGGTGAGCCCAGTCCTCATTGTAACCCACTTAAGAATGTGAGGGACAACAAGAGAAGACCTTCACCTCCATGTTCTGCTTGTTAGCATTCAGAGACATCAGGACAGCTGCTGCCACAGACACAACAGAGGCTCTAACAAACCAGGAAGAGTGAACACTGTCAGCCCAATCCTGTCTAAGTCTTCGACTGGTAGAGCACTGCTCGGCCAGTCTCAGGTGTTGCAAACGTGCCATAAGGCACGTTTGTGTCACCTGGCGAGGAGGCTGTACCAGCAAAGAGGCCGGCGCCGCTCTCCATATACCAAAGTTAGATTGTCTATATTTACATTACTGCATTGTGATTCTTTATTATCTTTATACACATTAAACATTTTCATAATTATCCCTATTGGTTTGTTGCTTTTGCATCATGGCTGCTGTTGGAAATACCGGTAGTCAACACTTTTTACTGATTTTTGAAACCTATCAAAAGGGAAATATGCAGTAAAGAAATTTACTTTGAACGATATAGATTTGGAGAAGTAGGTAATAAAGACTGTCTGGAAGAAATCCCCACAAGATGTTTACATCACCTGGGCATCTTGGCCTCTGCCATCCACAAGAGGTCCATGTTGGAAGCCAGGATAGGTAGATGTGGATAAGGCACAGTAGACAGCTCTGCATCTAGATTTCCATTGGTCAAGAGTACATCAATGATCAACTGCAAGCAGGCCTCCCACCGAACTGGCTCCCCAAACAGAATGATCCCTTGAATATAAAATAAAAAATGTGCCAAAAATGCATTCCTTTATGATAGAATAACCCAGCCTACACAGTGTGTAACCCAGCCTACACAATCCCTTTTTGGTGGGAGTTCAATACTGGTGCTACTTTGCCGATTGTACTATGGTCAGCAATCAAGTATAAATGAAAAACGGGGCAAATTCTCCTATCTTCCATGATAAAACTGAATTTTGGAAATACGTACAAATAAGAATTTTATTCTGCATCCCTATTGGCACTATCTTGTGTCTTCTCTAGGCTGGTGTTGTCCAGATTTTGTCAAGCTCTTTGGAACAGAGTTATTTGAAAGGTCCTATAACCCACACCAGACTTTCATGAAGCTACTTGGCAATGGCTCTAACCAATGGGTGCATTCTGCTCCTTGGATATCAGAAGTCAAAACCCTCCCTGGTGCAAAAGACACTGCTCCTTTCTTAGGCACTCTTGCAGCAAACCTACACGTTAGGAGGGAAACGTGAGGTTCTCAACCCTGTAATGCTGAAGCAGGAAAGAATCAGTGAGAGGGTGCTTACTCCCCACCCTTGACCTGTTGTCAATTTATTTATTTCCCCACTTCTCATTTGCAGAGGAAAATTGGTAAGTGTATGTGTGTGGGGGGGTAACCACTCCTCCCCTTGCCCAGTGGCGTTCCTGCGGTAGGGGCTCGACAGTAAGTCGCGCCCCGACCGACTACTGCGTTCACGAACCAGAGCGAGGAGGCCCCGCCCCCTCGCCGTCGGAGCCATTCCGCGCAGCGAAGCCGAACGGGCAGGAGACAAATGGGCCTCCTCGCTCCGGTTCATGAACGTGGTATTCGGTCGGGGCGCGACTTACTGTTGAGCCCCTACCGCAGGAACGCCACTGCCCTTGCCTGTCAATTCTGACAAGTCCCTCCGCACCCCTGCATTCCTGTTACCTCTGGGTTTAGCAGCACACATTTGCTCAGCAGAACTGAGGAAACATCCAATTCGATCCAAAGAGAAAGCAAACTCTTTAGAAAAATCCACAATTTGTTTTGCACAGAGTCTGTCCCTCTGGTGTCTTCATAATGACTTAAAGCAAAACAAAGAATCACTTACCTTCTATAGTAGGGAAGTCTGTGGCTGGTGGAGGCTGTCAAAAGAGTAAAGAAAGACAGAGAGGTTAGTCATTTCATAATGTCCAAGAGAATGGGAAAAGAAATCTCAAGAACAAGGAACAATGTTTGGTATGCAACTGCAAGGCTAGAAAGAACCATTTTTGTGAGAGGTGTATGGTGGCCAATTTTCAAAGAAATTCAAAGCCTTTGAGAGTTCTCCCACAATAATTTTCGTCTGATGACCACAGAGAGCTAGACCTTCTGAGTTGCAGAACTTTGGTTTTTAACCTGCAAGAAGCCAAGGGCCACTTTAGACAGGATGCAATTCCCTGAGAGACAACTTTAGCCTTTTACAAGAGGCTTCAGTGGGGATTGTGTGGAAACGTTTGCTATAATGGAACTTGAGAGCTACCACAGATCTGAAAATAATAGAATATCTTTCTTTACCAAGATACACACATCATAGATGCTTCAAGCCAAACATTTGCTACAGTCAGGTGATACTTGCCAGCACTTTTGGCCTCCGGCTTTGATCTACCATATCCAGCAAAGGAAATGCCTTTCTTATGTCTTCAATGGTAACAATATGCTGGAATCCCAGTCTATTTCAAATGGTCAAGGAAGAGAACAGCCTGCTCTCTGCAGACTAAAAGGAAAATGCTCAGAAATAACCAAAATATTACTAAATATTTCCATTTCAATTTACCCAAAATATAGGGCATCTCAAGAAGAAGTACACAACTTTATAGTGTCAAATTTATTATGCTATAATTCACACATATACTGCATACGGTGTACACAGAAGCAGTTGCTTGACCCAGTTAATTAGTTAATGAACTAGAGCAAGTGCTTGAAATGTTCCCCATTGGCATCTGTACACCACTGACATCATTGACTAATGCAGGGGACTAACGCATGCAGGGCGATCAAAAGCGACTTCCGGTTTCGCGCACAACCAGAAGTCACTTTTGATCGTGGTTTTTTTTAGGGTGGAATGCATCTGGTTGAAACAGATTACTTTTCCAGTTAGAAATAATCGAATAATTTGTTGTTTTTGCATTGAAGACTGCAATGTAATGATATTAAGCCTGATATTGATGCTTAAGAATTCACACCTGTGACTAAAACCACCACATTTTGCATTTTAATTCAACAATTTTTCAAAATAACACCATTTTCAAACACCTCTACCTGTGAGGCATAAGAGTCTCAGTGGCTTGTCCAATGAGCTTCATGGTCAAGTGGAGATTAATACCTATGGTCCAAGTCCTGGCATACAGCTACAGAACGTGGAAAGGGAGAGAGAGGAAGCAGCAAAGGATACTTTCTGGCATTCTCCTCCACTGGATCCTGCCCACATATCAGCATACATTTGTCATGGAATTGAGTGAAGAGTCTCAGTGGGCTGTGGGAGACGATCACCCATTCCGGAGAAATCTGGAAAAGAGAGAGGTCAGTAGGATAGGTGACCTACACCTCTCCACAAGCCATATTCCCAAGAGCTGGATTTTCAGCCTACAAGTCACCAAAGAAACTGGTGTAAGATCCAGTAGTTCCCACAAGATCATCCAAATCTGCCCTTCTTCTCTTAGAAATTAGATAACAGCAAGAGCAGAAGCAGAGGCAGGAAGAGCAGAAGCAGAGGCAGGAAGAGCAGAAGCAGAGGCAGGAAGAGCAGAAGCAGAGGCAGGAAGAGCAGAAGCAGAGGTAGAGATGCGTCAACAAATAATACGTGACTTGTCTGTTCCATTTCAGCTGACCCACAGTAAGAAAAACCTAGATCATGGGCCTGCCCAAGCATACAGAGTCAATCTCCATACACGAGACTGGGTTCACACATAAATACTGTATGCCCAAATAATGCAACACTTCCTAAGTGCGCAAACTACTTTCATGGTAAACTATGGACTATATCAAGTCATATAAAAGCTCTATACGTGTCATTTTTATCTGTGGTGCCCAATTTACACAGAGTGATTACTTGAAGTCGCAATCATCAAGCAATAAATGTGTATGTGTGAAATTATCTGCTAATCTTTAGACCAGATGTCTGGGGAATCATTATATTACACTACCACAATACTGGCTATAAACAAGTTTTATTTTAAAAACAGAAATATCTGAAGCACGTTCAGAACAGATCAGGAGTGCCAATCACACATCACTCAACATTTATTTCCAGAACTCCTGTTTACTGATGGTTTCCCCAACGCCTTCCTGTAATAATAATGTAATAATAATAAAACTATGTAATAATGTGTATTAATGAAAGAGTTCAGCAAAATAAAAAGTTTTCAGCACAGAAAGGTGCCAGGAACAGCTGGAGATGTTTAAGATTAAAAATTAAAATCAAAAAAGGATTTTCACAAAATGGAATAGGAATGGAGAGATCAGGTATACCATTTCTTATTTAGAAACTGTCAAAGCTGCCTATCTGTTAAAGATACACAAAGCAATTGTATTTCTTACATTTCTTACACCAGGATGGTGTAGTGGTTTGGGAGTCGGACGTAGACCTGGAAGATCCAGGTTCAAATCCCCGCTTAGCCATGAAGCTTCCTGGGTGACCTTGGGCCAGTCACTATCTCTCAGCCCCACCTACCTTACAGGGTTGTTGTGAGGACAAAAAGGAGGGGAGGAAATATGTACACCACTCTGAGCTCCTTGGAGGAAGGGCGGTATAAAAATGTAAAAAATAAAATGTGAAAATAAAAGGAGGGCCCATAACTAGTGACAGAGCACATATTCTAGGCTCAATCCCCATCACCTCTAATTAAAAGATCTCAAGTAGTAGGACTGGGAAAGATCTCAAGCTGAGGGCTGCCAGACCCAGCAGACACTTCTGGACTACCGAACCAACCCTCAAAAGTCTGAAGTTCATAAGTTCCATTGAGATCACAGACAATACTACAGAGCATGATATTTGGATGACTGGACTTCTCACAGCCATCGCAACAATAAACACATTTTCTGAGAAGAATTGTAGACATTCCTCCAATGAAACCCATCCAGTGCTGGCAAAAATGGTACATCCACCACATAAGCACATCTTCTTTGGAAACATCTGGACTGTGTGCAACAACTGGGTAACAACATTTACAGAACTCAAGAGTAAACTGTGTGAACAGGTTCTAAGCTTGGTGATTGAAGGATATAGGTTTCCTTGCCGGCAGGATCCCACACAAATGCTAACAGGCATCTTTTTTAGAGCAACAGTAGAAGTCTAGCCCCATAGTTTAGGTCCACCAGCCAGTGTACCAGAAGCCTCCTTCTCAATACCTTGAATCCCAGTGCATTAGACAGCTCCTCAGCCTTGCTGTCCTGAGAGCAGTTCCCAGCATTGGTTACAAACGCAACTGGTATGCAGAACTGGCCTGTTGGGTCAGTCAGTTTCTGGAAGGCCTCCTTGGCAGCAGGAATGACTTGTCTGCCCCGCAGAAGCACTCCATCAATATCAAAGAGAAACCCAAAAGAGGGAGAAGTTGCCTGCAGTAAACAAAGATTCAAAGGCATTATTATTATTATTATTAAGATTATTATTATATACTGCTTTTTGACAAAAACAAATTCACAAAGCTATTTTACATAGCAAAATAAATAAATGAATGGTTCCCTGTCCCAGAAGAGCTCGCACTCTAAAAAGAGATGCTTAAGAAGAATTTGAAACACCAGCAAACAGCCCTTGGAAAAGATGCTATGCTGGGGTGAAGAGGGACAGAGGCTCTCCCACTCCTATAAGAGAACCACCTTTAAAGAGTGCCCCTTTGCTCAGCAAGCATGCATTTGTTGCTGCTATTTAGGAACAAGTGTTGCTATTTAGGAACAAGAAGAGTGAGAAGGTGCAAGTATTAATAGCTCTGAACAGACTATCTGCTCCCAAGGGAAAGATAAATAAATTATTGGAAAATGCCAACTCTTTGTTTATGTAACACATTTCCATCCCGCCTCTCCATATGCTCAAAGCAGCTTACAAGAACATTGCTTTAACAAGCTTAAAAAACTCAACGAATACATACGTGCAAGGCAGAACTGCAGCTGCTTCAGTTTGCCCCCTCCCCACTGATACCAGTCAGGAGATCCTTAAGAAACCAAAGTCATTACCACCCCTAGACCTTCCACAGCTTTCTAAAGGACAAGAGTAGGATAAATCACCTCACTTCAGGGATGGGGCCATAGCTCAATGGTAGGAACACACTTTGCATGCAGAAGGCCCCAGGCGGAGTAGAAAAGACCCTTGCCTGAAAGAACATGAGAACTGCCTTCCTAGCTCAGTGGAGGCCATGAGACTGGGTTGCAAAGCAGGACTTTCCCAGCTGGAATCTTGCCTCTGCCATGAATTCACTAGGAGGTCTTAGAGGCAACCACACTACACTTACAGCCTCAGCTTCCCACCTGTAATTTGGCGATAATAGTTAGTTAATGCATGTGAAATGCTTTGAACACTCAAAAGAAAGTGCTGTACAAATGCCAAGTATTATTCTAAGGACTACTGTCAAGCCTAACACTCCATTCCCTCCCAGCAACACTCACTTCAATTCCCCTGGAAGGTGATGATGGCCATCTCTTGTTGCTAGTCCCAAGCCCAGGGCACATACATGAACACAGAGGTTCATGTAATTATCATGGCTCATTGCCATTAGCAGATGTAACCTCTATGACTTTTGCATTTGCAAAAGGAAAGGAACCTGACAATACAGAAACAGAGTGGCCCTGAGATCAGAGTGGCCCTGAGCAAACTAGAGGAGAAAAAAAAAATGGGAAGAAAAACAAGTAATCAAAGCTATGCAGAACTACTACTAGGCTACTGTTCAGCAACTGCAAGACTAAAGAAAGAATGCACTGAAGAAAATCCAGTCCTAAAAAGTTACATGAAAGCAACAAGGTGTTTTGCAGCACCTTAAAGATTCACAAATGTACTGTGACATAAGCTTTTGTAGGCCAAGGACAGAAAAAACTCTTGCCACAAAAAAGGTGAATCTTTGTTGTTTCTGCTGCAACAAACCTGGAATACTGTTCCGGAACATATGCCAATCTGTTTTAAACACTTATGCCCTACAATTCCGCCACTTTACATTCTCCCTGAAACAGCTTTACAGTCACTTTAAAAATAACAAAACTAAAACCATTAAAATTGTACAAATATCACCAGCAAAACACAGAGGTTGCAAGACGCATGGGTGAATAAAGACATATAATAATCATCTAATGCAGGGTTTCTCAACTTTTGGGAGCCCACGTACCCCTTACGCGGGCTCCCAAAGTCCACGTACCCCTGGACCCCCAAAGAAGGGCTGTAGCTTTACTTTCCAGGTTGCGGCGCGAGCGGGAGAACCCGCCCGGCCGTGCCGCAGCCCGGGAAAAACTGCAAAACTGCTGGCGCTAGCTTCCCTTACCTTGAATCCCGGCTGCCTCCAACTTGAATATCGCGAAAATCTCGTTAGATCATATGAGGCATGAGACTGCCTCATGTGCCCTTACGAGATTTGGCCGCAGCCATCTTGAATCTCGTGAGATTTTCGCGATATTCAAGATGGAGGCAACCGGGATTCAAGGTAAGGGAAGCTAGCGCCGGCAATTTCCCTGTTTTTGCGCTCCCCCTTATCAGCTGCTGATCGCAGCAGCTGATAACGGGGACCATCCTGCATACCCCCAGCCTGCGGTCCGCATACCCCCAGGGGTAAGTGTACCACAGGTTGAGAACCTCTGATCTAATGCCAATAATGCAGGCACCTGCCAGATGTAAGGGGGGGGGGAGACACTGGTGACACCACTGAGAGAAGAGCCTGCTCCATCACAGTCGCCTAACTCACTTTTGCAAGTGGGGTGGGGGCACCCAGAGTAGGCCTTCCACAGAAGCCATCTAAGTTAGTGGCTGTCATCACTTTTCAAAACTTTTCAGTTTTTGTTCTGTTAGTTATTCAATCAATCCTTCTCCAGTATTCATCAATAGTGAACAGTCTCAACAAATCATGGATACGGAAAACAAAGTAGGAGGCATTCTCCATTTCCCATTTCCATAAAAATTCTCCATTTAGTTTTGGAGTGCCAGGCCTGCACAAAAGAGTACAACATATGGTACAGTATTCTGTGGATCTGCATCCCTGTTTGCCTTCCGGATATGCTGCCAAAGTTCCCGTCCCCCAGCAAAGGAAGCCTGGGTAAGATAAGAGGAGAGATGCGTGTGGTGGTCGGGAGATCTCAGCAGGTCAAGGAGGATACTGAACCTTGCAGCTGCCAGGCTGGCACGCACGCACGATCCCCTCCCAAGAGCCATCGGCGACACAGACCAAAGTGCACAAGAGTCCAGGGAAGAGATCTGGGGCTTCTCTCACCTGAATCGCTCCTGAGGCTGTCCCCAGAAGGCGGCTGTGGTTGTTGTTACCCCTCCCACAGCTGCCACTGCGCCCTCTTTGCACCGCGCTTGAGGCCAACCATCTCCGGAGCGTTACTCTGCTCACGTGAAACAGACAGCTCACAGCCATCCGCCCGCTCGCCTGTCTGCCTGCAGCGGCTCTTCAGGCGACGGTCGTATGTCCGCCCTTTGCTCCCTCGGTCCAGCCAATCACAGCCAATCACATAGCGCGCTGAAAGCTGGGAGGGCTCAGTTGCAAGAAACTACAGGTCCCAAGAAGACCGAAGAATGAATAGAATAAAATAATGCGCGAATGGATGCATGCGGAGAAGGCAATCGCGTTAGTCCAGTCATAAAATACAAAGAGTGGCCCCATCGCGGAGATCCTAACAGTTCTTAATACTTCGTTCTATGAGTTCTTAATACTTTTCTAAGATCCAGCTAAAAATCACAGAGCAGTGAGCTAGCTTTCGAGTTTCACAGGATTCTTCTTCAGATGTCAAAAAAAAAGAGAGAAAGGAAAGGGTTGACGGGGCCACATGCTTTTCTCCTCTTGCCTTGCTTTTTTTTTTAATATCGAGCTAGAATAAACATTTGGTAAAATTAGAAAGCTTACTCACTGCGATTCTTAATTGATTCTCATAAAATATATTAAGACACAGTTCAAGTAACAAAAATCTAGCAGGAGTAGCTGTGTTAATCTGCTGTCACAAAAATGACTAATGCACATGTTTGTACATATAGAATAATAGATGGACGTCTGAGTAGACATGCATAGGATTGTGCTGTTAGTAATCGTCTAGTCATGGCTCCTTAAACATTGACATTTATTGTGGCAGACAGATGCTTTTCGCGCTCTAGAGCCGACTACGCTTATGCACTGCACTTGTTATTTACGGCGTTTCTAGCGCCCCGAATTGATGCCGCGACTTAATCCCCCAAAGTATTATGGTAGTTGTAGTTCCAGCTCCCTACCATAATATCCGCGCCTCGCTGACTTATTCCAAAACGACATCTCCCAGAATGCCAAAGTTCCCGCTTGGAGTGGCTAGGACGAATCTCAGAGCGCAGCGTAGATAATACGTCAGTGTTGAGTCTGAGGGACTCTTTCAGAAGCCAATGACAAGCGCTGAAGTGGAAGTCTGTCCTATAGCGCATTGAGCTAAGCCTGCTTTGTTCTGCAAGCTGCCTGGATTGTGGCATGAGTACGAATGAGTATCTTTCTACAATCTTTCCCATGCACCCCTTCTTTGAAGGTGAGGAAAGATTGGGGCTTATAATATAGCTAAGCCTGCGTAAGGGGAAGAGGAACAACAAGGGTTTGAGAAGTGTGTGTGTGTGAGATTGCCCCAAACCGAAGCCATATGGGCAGGGCTCCCTTTCCTTATGGATAGACAAAGGATGAGTGCTAGACGCATAGAAGGAAGATAGGCTAGTGGAGATACTAGTGGAGGACAGAGCTGCATAAACATTGGCTGTCCCCCAAATAATATAAGAATGACACAATTGCCAGGCCATGATTTTTAGTAGAAGGTGACATTTATAATTTGACTTTTGAGGTTATTGGGAATACATCAAGAACTTGTGCTACCTATTGTTAAGTAAAGGTAAAGGTGACCCCTGACAATTAAGTCCAGTCTACATCCAAATATATTGACAGCATAAATGTAGAAAGGTCCAGAATCTTTGGGAATAAGTGCCCCCAAATCCCTACGTTTTGTGCTGTCTCCTTGTTCCCCTGTGGAAAAGAAGTCACAATCACACCAAAATACCACTCCACAAAAGTCCAAATACACCACAAATCAAATGAATTATTTCATGTCCCCATCAACATCCACCTTCTTGCTCTACTTTTTTCCTTATCTCTTCCTTGGAGGAACCTGCATGTTTGAAGTTTGTGCTGGACACTGAACTGAGTTCACTTACAGACAATATAGAAGGGGTGGTGGTGATTTCAACCATTTTTTGCTTGCTTCCTTGGTCTAAGCAGCCCTTATGTATATTGAAACTGTCACACCCTTCAGAGGTTGATGATTCAAGTCCACCTTAATACCTCCTGAATTCCATCTTTCAATTTTACAAACTGCAGAATGTTGGGGGACCTACAACATATCCCCACTATCTCCCCCTTCTTTTGCTTACCATCTAGTAGCCTGATGAAGAATTGTATAGGATTAGAAAGCCTGTCATTTGACATCTTGTTACTTTTTGATTGGTCCTTATAAAAGTATTCCTATACTTTGTACTGTGGATTTTTGGTAATCGCTGGCCCACTTCCCAGAATACATTTACCTGCATCCTGGATGATGTACACAGTATACCTTAAATTTTATTCTTAAATCTGCTGCCTACAGGTAGACTTTAATTCGCTTACTGCTCTTCCCATTTTAACTGATGTGCACAAACTCTGGTTTGGTCAAAGAAAAGACACACATATCTATGGGATTCCTGGAAGCCCAGGCAGCATTCCATTTTCCTGAGACATCGTTGTTTTGCCTCCTGACATGTTGGGCTTGGGCTGGCCCTACAGTAGACCCATTTGGAACATGTTGAAGGGCTGTTTCATACATTACAATCTGGAGGTAAAATAGGTATGCATTCACCTTAAAATGTAAAGTATGAACATGGCAAAATCCTGCCTGGTAATTTTGTATCCTGCATGTGCCAGAATTGGCCATTGTTCCTTATAGTGCATACACGTTATGTGACATTATGTCACCCCATACTGTTAAAAAGTACCTAGCATTTTTATTCCTACAGTGCCCCATGTGAAGGCACTCTAGACAGTTTCCCCATACTAATACTTAACTTACAGAGCAATCCTATCCAACTTACACCACCGGTGTAACCAGCGGTGCCTTGAGAACGGGAGGCCTCAGAACGGAAAGGGGATTCAAATCCCCTCCAAAGGGGGATTCAAAGGGGATTTAAACCTCCCCTCCAAAGCCTCCTGCCCTGCCCCGCTAGTTACACCGGTGGTGTAAGTTGGATAGGATTGCGCTGTTAGCCTAAGTACGCATAAATGAAATACTGGTAATCACAAATTCTTTCCCAGTATATCCCTGCCTCCATTACCCTGTCCTTCCTCAGTTGTCTTATGTGTCGTTTTAGATTGTGAGCTCCCTGGGGCAGGGAACCATCTTTCCCATCCTTTTAAGGTGTGATGCTTATAGACTGCACTCTTATCAATGATAATAACTTCTACCAGATACACAAATCACTTCAGACATTTGGTCCCAATGTTTTTTTTCCGTCTGCCAGAAGAGGTCACTTTTGTACTACAGGAAAACAATGAGTGTGCTCATGCCAGATTCAGCACTATAACAGCAAGAATTAGCATGCTGCTGGTGGTGCTTGGTTTAAAAAAAGAAAGAAAAGAGTACCCATTCCATGATCAAATCTGTTCACTTCTCTTCCAATCTCCATAAGAAGGACAACACCAAAGTTAACATGATACAGCTAATGTTATCAAAAGACTGTCTTTGTGGAAGTGGAAAAAAGAACTAGCCATGGAATTTGTATCTTAAAGGCCATATTTTCCTGATAAAAACTTTTTTATTTGTTATGCAGTTTTAAAATTGATATCCTGCTTGTCTTTTCAAACAGGAAATTAAAGCAGTTTACAACAAATTTTGTTTTCTGTCAGGTTTTTCAGGTAAGAAATAAAGGGGGACACAATTCAGCCAATGTTTGGGGAGTGGTTTAAGCACATGCTTAAACATACAAGGCTATCTTATCTTCTTTACCGAATCAGACCATTGGTCCATCTAGTTCAGTTCGGTCTATTCTGACTGGCGCTGGCTCTCCAGGGTTTCAGGCAGAGGTCTTCTACTTAACTTTGCTATTGACATCAAAGGACTTCAAGGTGCTGAAATTTGGCTGGATTTTCATTTTCACTGACCGTAGATATGGTGATTATAAAAGTTAAAAAAACATTCAGCAGAATAATATTCTATCTGATAATTTGCCAGCCCCAAGTATTACAAGAGTAAACACCTACACATGCCAAACTAGAATCCTGATCTTTAAGTTTTGTTTATTTTATTGCAAAAAAGGAAGAAAAGGGAAAGAATTTTTTTCCCAGTATCATCAAAATTTCAGGTCTTAGAACTATGAAAAATTGTGCAATTAAAACCATCACAAAAGTTGGTAATCCTATCAAGATACATATTTTCGTCAATGTTAGAGGAACTTTCAATTCAGCACATACTATCTTGAGCATTTATTGCCCATGGATCACATCAATAAAATGAAATGAAATTGGCATGGGGTGACTCTCCTCTAAGGCACCTAAGATGCTGAGCTGTAAAGGCTCCTTTGATGTCTAAAGAAACACAAGAAGGGGGGTTGGGGGATGCTCATACTGTACTTGCCGGGTCAGACTGATTTCATTCCCATTACTCCACATGACTAATGTGAAGTTCAGCCTTCTCAGTAATGGAGGTCGGGGCTATTGAGAGAAGGAGCATCATTCTCTGCAGAGTGATTGCCTTCGGAGGAGCTCAAACAAATCATGGGCATTCTGTGCCTGATCACAAAACAACCTCCTCGTAATGTCGGGGGAAAGATATTGTATTTATTTATTTTCAAAAATAAGCTGACCCAGTGAGGGAAGGTATCATTTTAAAAACACAAGCAAGAAGATATGCAGTCAGGCAATCACCCACTCTCTCGGTAGAGTGACTTAATACAATGTGGCTGACAAAACCCTGTGGGTATACGTGACAATATAACTCTCAATCCTGCTGGTCTCTAAAACTAGGGGCTAGCAGGAACAAAGTGCATTTGGATGACTGAAATAGTGAGGAACACAAAACATTCTAGAAAAATCTAACGGAAGCAACACTTTACCTGGTGTGTGTGTGGGGGGGGGGGAGTTCATGCAAATCACTGTGGTGTGGTTGCCATTTCTGCATGTTCAGATTCCCATGCTGCGATGGTGATACGGTTACCTATAGCTGGGAACCACATGGATGGGTGACAGTGTAGCCTGGAAACCAGACTACACAGAAGCAGCAACCATATCATAATGGACGGTTCATACAAATTGGCATTTAGTAGATGGTCATTTCTGGTAGTCCAGTTGACTAAAGAGAATGTGTTCTACAGTCCTATGTGTCTACTCAGAAGTAAGTCCCAGTGAGTTCAGGTAACTTCCAGGTAAGTGTGTAAAGGGTTTCAGCCTTGAAGACTTAAGGCGGATCCACACCGCATGTATCTCGGTGCGTACGTGTTCGGTGTCCTGCCCCCCCCCCCGGTTCAAACAACGGGCTCTGATTGGCTGAACACGAACGCGAATGCCGGCAAAGTGGAGTCCAACTCTACTTTGCCAGCATTTGCGTTCAGCCAATCAGAGCCCATTGTTTGAACCTTGGGCAGGACACCGAATGCGTATGCGCTGAGACGCGTGCGGTGCGGATCCGCCTTTAGGGATGCCTGTTCTATGCAACAAGGATGTTTTGAAATAAATGTAGGTACTAGTCAGGCAGTCTGACATCTCAGTTTTTGCTATCCTAATAGATGACACAAAGAGACAATATGAAAATGTTATCTGTATCCAAAGACAATAAAATGTAAGGAATAAAGACATGTGAACAGGTTCAATGTTTCACCATCCCAAAACACCATTCTAAAATAAAAACATTAAAATACTCTGCTAGTTAGCAAGATTTTAGTTTTGTTTACACCGCTACACATACACAGCCCTAGTTCCTAGACTGTACTAGAGAATCACATGTGCAGCACCTGCTTACATGCACAATTTCCCATCTGGCTATGAATATGCACATGGAATACAGGAGTATAGTATAACAGCTAGCTGGATGAAACTCATGTCCATTAAGTTCAATGGAAGATTTAAAGCACACGATTAATTATCTCCTGCTGAAATCACTGGGGCCCTGAAGTTATCAAGTTAACACAACTTGGCATCTGTCCACCACCTACTTCTACTTTACCTTTCTTTTTCTGTACCCTCACCCCACTGAAGCTAGAAAGTTGGTTAATACATGAGATTGCAGAGCTTCCAGCTAATTCCTTCTCATCAACTCATCTCATCAAGAGAGCCAGGATGGTGTACTGGTTTGGGAGCTGGATTTAGACCTGGAAGATCCAGGTTCAAATTCCCGCTCAGCCACAAAACTTCCTGAGTGACCTTGGACGAGTCACTATCTCCCAGCTTAACCTACCTCATAGGGTTGTTGTGAGGACAAAAAGAGAAGCTCCTTGGAGGAAGGGTGGGATAAAAATATTAAAAAGAGGAGTCAGTGCTTTCTGCTTAATTTCCCTGCAGTTGTGTTTCTTAAGCACAGTCTCCCCAGTTCAACAAAAGGGAATAACAAACATAAGCAGCGACCTGCATATGTTGCCAATAATGTGCATGTCAGTGTATTCTCCATTTCTGATGTGCGGCTAAGCCCTATTGAACTGGTTGAACGTGTCCTTTGATGCAACTTGGGAAGTACGTTCATATCTGGGGCTGTCAGCAGTTCTGACTAGTAACTAGTAGTTGCCCACAACTAGAGCTGCATTGGGACCGCTACCTTATTGTGGCATACAGTTTCAGAAGGGTCAACATAGCATTGATCTCATCATTCTAATCATCAGGGAAGACCAGAAGAGAAGGTTCATAGATTGGAAATAATTACTCCATCCATATTAAATTGTTGGTGAGAAAGCTTTCCTTGACCATCAAGTCAACCGTTCTAAGTCAGCCACTCCTCTTTTTTCCTGCTTTGGTCATTATTAGAAATCGTAGAAACTCTTGAAACCCTGCCCCGTAAGTTACCTCCTAGGCTAGGGCATTGCAGGCCCAACACTGAACAGTGCGTTCCCATAGCAATGTGATTCTGTTTAAGAACTTGGTAAGTAAGTCACAGTCCACGCTCAGAGATCCGATTTGCTCAAATTCCTACTTTGTAGGAAGTAAAAACTGCCTTTCAAAATCAGTCTTTTTATTTTTAGTTTGTAACTTTCCCAGGCTCCTTTTCCCCCAAACCCTGTCACAGCATAGGCATGGAGCAGTTTTGAATCCATGATGTGACATTAAAATGGAATTATGCCAAGAAATTATCAATGATCAGGGTTTTCATCCTCAACCCCTCTCCTCACTGCCTACTTGCTTTTCCAATGCCTTTTGTTTTAGGTTGTGGACCCCTATAAAGCTGCATCTTGTTCAGTTGGCTTCCAAAACTGGAAGTGGGTCTCGATCGCTTCAGGAAACCAATCTGAAGCACGGGGAGGCCTGCAGAGGGGGCTGCGGGGGCCCCTGCATCCTCCAGAGGTCCGGCGCAGCCCCCGGTAAGTTAAAAAGAAAAACTTTTTTCCCTGTGGCAGCATGGTCCCGGGAGCGTCGCTGCCCCACCCCCACAAGGACTTACAACTTCCTCTATTCTTGGGGAGAACTTTGAGAACCTCTGGGCTGTAAGGCAAATTCAGGGAAGATGAGTCTAGCTATGGCTAGTAGCCAGGATAGCTAAAGAGAACCTCCATGTTCAGAGAAAGTATAATACCACACTGATGCTGGGGACATACAACAGGAAGCCTCCATCTGCATGCCCTGGTTGTGGGCTGCTCAGAGACATCTGGCTTGCCACTGTTGGAAAGTGTGCTGGATGTGATGGACTGTGGTCTGATCCAGCAGTGCCTTTCTTGTGCTCTTATGACAAGAAGGAACTCTGTTCTCCTTCTAAAGTTGAAGCCTGGATCATTGTTTTCTTGTTTTGGGGATATCTGCACTGACAAAGTTTGACATGCCCTGCTCTAGTGGTTTGAGATTATATTGTTCATATGCCATGACTGCAGTTTAAGACCGGTCATGGCCTACAGAAAAAAGCAGGCTGGTTTCTAGCCTAGCCCTCTACCATATCTACCCGGTTAATGTACAGTACATTCTCTATTGTTACTGAAGTGGTACCCCCATCTTACCTTGTGGTCTAATTCACTCTCCCCTTCCATGCTATTCTGATAGGTGAAATCAATCATTGCTCTGCTTCCTCCTACCCTCCATGGCTAATTTGCATACCACATTTTGATTGGTTGTAAGGAATAGTGTTTTTTAAATGGGGATTATTTGTGTAATAATCACTGTGCATTACAGATGTCACCATGGCTTACACATTGCACTGTTTTTCTGAAGAAGTAGTACCGAAATATTTTTTGCACAGCAAAGTGCTGTTGGTGTGCAGACTGAAGCAACATCACAAGCATAATTTTGTAATACTGTAGATATATACCGGTAATTATATTTATTATTTCAAAGAAACTGGGCTTACATGACAGAAGATTGTAAATAATGTAAATTTTAGACATGTGTTCTTGGGATTTCAGCTAATGAATGCATTCACACTTTGCTCAAATAAGATTTGAAACCAGGCAGTGGTTGCTTAGATCAGCTAAATGAAAGCTGATGTCTTTAGCATTCCAAATACAGCATCCCAATGTCTAATTCTGTACTTGGATAGTGAAATTGTGACACACAAAACCCTATTAGCTTTCTAACCTGAGGGTGAGATATATATTGGTCTCTTCGATAAGCTGCTAGGGCACATTTTATAAGGAAATATCACCATGGCCAGTGGTTAGCAAAGTAAGGGAATTTATGGGCCTAATTTGTGCAAAGAGTCCACAGAGGAGAAAAGAGAGAAGAACCGCAATTAGCTGAACCAGAAGCTCAAGCACTTGTACTACCTTTAAGGAGTTCATTTTGATTTCAGTATCTTTGGTTATTTGATCATAATTAAAAGGGATTTGTGCTCAGGTACTGAAACGTACAGGCGACAAGACGACTTTGCTGCCTGTAGTAATGATCCAAGGTGCGACGGTCACAGGGCTATGACAAGAGAAATGATTCTTGCTGTGCTACTACGTTCAGGGCCTCTACATTCCTACTGCTCTCTAGAACAATGTCAGAGACCAGAGCTATGAACTGGTCCCACTTTTTTTGCCAGATCTGCAAGGCCTTGGCTGTCTCATCAGGTAGCATGGTGCTGCATCTGTGAAAGGAAAAGGAGTCTGCGTCAGAGAAGAAGGTGGTTTGGAAAGAACTGTTTCAGGAGGTGAATGACAAGGTCAAGATCCACAAACAGGCGGGAAACAAAAACTCAGTAAATGTCCTCTTTATATTGCAAGATGTATGTGTTGTGTGCAGCCTATGTGTCCCATTGAATTCACAACAGCCCAATCCTATTAAAAGCCCCACACTTGGATGGCTGGCGTGGCTCCGAGAAGCCCTGTGTTGGGCTTTCAAGCCCGGGATGGGGGTTGGGATTCAGCGGAGGCCTCCTTCAGAGCTTAGGTGAGTGCTAGCGGAGAAAGGGCCTTCTCTGCAATGGTGTCCACTTTATGTAATACCTTCTCCAGACATGCTCGCCTGGATAACAAAACCATATTATCTTCCTGGTTGTTCAAGGGATAATTTTGTTTTATTCTCTCGGTTCTGCTGAATTTGAGGGTTTTGACCATACAGGTACTGCTTTCTGATTTATTTATTTTTTAATATTGCTGTGATTCTTGGATTTTTTTTGTATGATTTCATCTGTTTTACATCTTAACTAAATAAAATCACACCCCCACAGGCTTCGAAGTAAGCGATACAAGAGACTGTCTAGGTCAAAGCAGGATAAATCAAAAGGTGCATGTCTTGTAGATATTTCTCTTAAGATGCTGATCCTCAACAGACATATGCATCCCAATCCTACGCATGGAATTCCCTTTCAACTAAGGTGGTATGTACTATACAAACATATTTTGGAACAAGACTTGTTGAACTTATTGAGACTTGCTTCTGTGAATGTATTACTTAATGTATGTGATGTAATACATTCTGTGAATGTATTACACTGCCTTAACTTAAAAATTATTTATTTTTTCTTTCCATGGAAAGCTGTTTTAAGGCTGTGGTACTAGCATTCTCACAATAGCTGGGATCTGTGGCTTCTATTTGCAAGCATTAGCAGAAATTTTCACTGTCTGCTGTTCACACTATAATTCAAGCTGAAAATGCCTGTAGCAGCAGAGTGCCGTCCTAGGAGTCTCCAGCATCCATCCAGCCCCTCTCCCAATACCCCCCAAACGCTTAACATCTTCCTTCCAAATTCTTCCCCCACACTGTCCATCAACAGTGCCATTTGAAGCTCCCACACAGCAAGGATATACAACCTCTCCAGCCAGAATTATACAAATTACATCTGCTACATTTCCTCCATTGCTAGAATAATCAACCTTATTCACATAAGATGGTTTTTCTTGTTGCAACGTTTGAAATATGGGCAATCCTATACAACCCCTTACAATCCTATGCATGTCTACTCAGAAGTCCCATTGTGTTCAGTGGGGCTTACTACTCCTAGGAAAGTATGCATAGGATTGGAGCCTAGATCAGTTGGGCAATTGGCAGAGGTGGTTTCAAATCTAGGCCTCCAGTGCATGTTTTGTTAGACCAACCATAGTGTACACAAGAGAGTAGTTCATGTGTATGAGAAATCCAACAGGTTCCAACCTCCGTCATGACTGTTGCCATGATTTTGGACCATATGTGCGCACATATATAGGTCTCTCTGTCCATGTGTTATTGCATAGGAGACATAATACTTACTCTAAAGAGTTTAATGCCAGTTGTTTTAAAGTCCTCAAATCAGCACCAGTTGTTTTAAAGTCCTCAAATCAGCACTCATTCCTCCTACACCCATGAACACCTCGTAGAAGTCATATGACACACCCTTTGCTCCAAAAATCGATGGATCATCTGGGCTAACCACAACACGGTGACCCTCTGACATCAGAATAGCAGCAGGATGGTTCCTCAGATCTGAGACTAACATCAGAACCTTGAAACAGATACATAACACAGAGGTTACTGCCACCGTTAAAAATATGTATTCTGTAGTCTGGGGTTTAATATTCCACACATGAAACCATGTAGAATTTGGAATATTTTAGAGAATATGGCTTTCTGAAGATTCAGCTTACAATCCCTGGAAGCCAAATTCCTGCCACTCGTGAGCTGCCAACAAAACGTACAACAGTCTGTAGGCTGCAATTCTGTGCTCACTTACTTGGGAGTAAGTTTGAGTTTGACTGAACTCAGTGGGACTTCTGCCAAGTAAATATGCATGGTGTTGGGCAGCTTATCCTCCTGTTGAAATTAGTGGGATTTCACTGATTTCACAAAGTGCTTGATTTAGCTTCATCATGCACACAAGTTCTAAAAATGTGAACACATCATCTACTGTAGGTCTGGAGCCCCCAGTAAATTCTACAATCTTTCTTGTGCAGGCTGATCCTATGCATGTCTACATGATTGTAAGTAAGCCTCGCTGTGTTCACTGGGGCTTATTCTCAAGGAAGCAGACAGGGTGGCAGCCTTAGTCTCTGCAACTCCCAGCCTCTTTCCTTCTTGCCCTACCAGCCCTGTACTTGTCAAAATTATTCTGAACTCTATGAAAACAAAAACATTGCACTTGTAATAAATTTCAAATGAGATAAAAATGGGAAGAGCACGTTGCACAGTAAGAACCAGTAGAGAAATGAGCAAATGACATGACTCATATCCATTTATGCATATTGTATAATTTCTTCTGAGAGCAGAATTATTGGCTAATCAAAGTTAAATACTTTGCAGTTTCGTTTGTCCATGTGTAGCCTGATCCTTTGCCTGTTTAATGTCTCACTAAGACCAGAACTGAGGTTGAAAGGAAAATCCAATGCTGCAAGGAGCAATACTGCTTAGGAACATGGAATGTGAGGTCTATGAATCAAGGCAAGCTGGATGTGGTCAAAAATGAGATGATAAGATTGAACATTGACATCTTGGGAATCAGTGAACTAAAATGGACGGGCATAGGCGAATTTAAGTCAGGTGACCATCATATCTACTACTGTGGGCATGAATCCCTTAGAAGAAATGGAGTAGCCCTCATAGTCAATAAAAGAGTGGGAAAGGCAGTACTGGGGTGCAACCTCAAAAACGACAGAATGATTTCAGTTCGAATCCAAGGCAAACCATTCAACATTACAGTAATCCAAGTGTATGCCCCAACCACTGATGCCGAAGAAGATGAAGTTGACCGGTTCTATGAAGACCTACAACACCTTCTAGAACTAGCACCCAAAAAAGATGTCCTTTACATCATAGGAGACTGGAATGCTAAAGTAAGAAATCAAGAAATAAACGGAATAACAGGCAAGTTTGGCCTTGGAGCGCAAAATGAAGCAGGGCAAAGGCTAACGGAGTTCTGTCAAGAGAACACGCTGGTCATAGCAAACACTCTTTTCCAACAACACAAGAGGCGACTCTACACATGGACATCACCAGATGGTCAATACCGAAACCAGATAGATTATGTGCTTTGCAGCCAAAGATGGAGAAGCTCTATACAGTCAGTAAAAACAAGACCTGGAGCTGACTGTGGCTCAGATCATGAGCTTCTTATTGCAAAATTCAGGCTTAAACTGAAGAATGTAGGGAACACCACTAGACCAGTCAGATAAGACCTAAACCATATCCCTTATGAGTATACAGTGGAGGTGAAGAATAGATTTAGGGCATTAGACCTGGTAGACAGAGTGCCTGAAGAACTATGGACGGAAGTTCGTAACATTGTACAGGAGGCAGCAACTAAAACCATCCCAAAGAAAAAGAAATGCAAGGAAGCAAAGTGGCTATCAGATGAGGCTTTACAAATAGCTGTGGAAAGAAGGAATGCGAAAAGCAAGGGTGAAAGGGAAAGATATAAACAACTGAATGCAGAGTTCCAGAGAATAGCAAGGAGAGATAAGAAGGCCTTCTTAAATGAACAATGCAAAGAAATCGAGGAAAACAACAGAATGGGGAGGACTAGAGATCTCTTCAAGAAAATTGGAGATATCAAGGGAACGTTTTGTGCAAAGATGGGCATGATAAAGGACAAAAAGGCAGGGACCTAACAGAAGCAGAAGAGATTAAGAAGAGATGGCAAGAATACACAGAAGAACTATACAAGAAAGATCTTAATGTTCCTGATGACCACGCTGGTGTGGTCACTGACCCAGAGCCGGACATCCTAGAGAGTGAAGTCAAGTGGGCCTTAGGTAGCATTACTAACAACAAAGCTAGTGGAGATGATAATATCCCAGCTGAGCTACTTAAAATCCTAAATGATGATGCTGTGAAAGTGCTGCACTCAATATGCCAACAAATTTGGAAAACTCAGCAGTGGCCAAAGGATTGGAAAAGGTCAGTTTACGTTCCAATTCCAGAGAAGGGCAGTGCCAAAGAGTGTTCAAACTATCGCACAATTGCACTCATTTCACATGCTAGCAAGGTTATGCTCAAAATCCTACAAGCTAGGCTTCAGCAGTACGTGGACCGAGAACTAACAGAAGTACAAGCTGGGTTTCGAAGAGGCAGAGGAACTAGAGATCAAATTGCCAACATGCGCTGGATCATGGAGAAAGCACGAGAGTTCCAAAAAAACACACATACTTCTGCTTCATTGACTACGCAAAAGCCTTTGATTGTGTGGATCACAACAAACTGTGGCAAATTCTTAAAGAGATGGGGGTACCAGACCACCTTACCTGTCTCCTGAGAAATCTGTATGCGGGTCAAGAAGCAACAGTTCCAACTGGCCATGGAACAACTGATTGGTTCAAAATTGGGAAGGGAGTACGGCAAGGCTGTATATTGTCACCCTGCTTATTTAACTTATATGCAAAGTACATTATGAGAAATGCAGGGCTGAATGAATCGCAAGCCGGAATCAAGATTGCTGGGAGAAACATCAACAACCTCAGATATGCAGACGATACCACCCTAATGGCAGAAAGTGAAGAAGAACTAAAGACCCTCTTGATGAGAGTGAAAGAGGAGAGTGCAAAAGTTGGCTTGAAACTCAACATTAATAAAACTAAGATCATGGCATCTGGTCCCATCAAGTCCTGGCAAATAGAAGGGGCAGAAATGGAAGCAGTAACAGATTTTACTTTTTTGGGTTCCAAGATCACTGCAGACGGAGACAGCAGCCATGAAATTAAAAGACGCTTACTCCTTGGAAGGAAAGCTATGGCAAATTTAGATAGCATAATAAAAAGCAGAGATATCACCATGCTAACAAAAGTTCATATAGTCAGGGCGATGGTGTTCCCAGTAGCAATGTATGGTTGCGAGAGTTGGACCATAAGGAAGGCTGAGCGCCGAAGAATAGATGCTTTTGAACTGTGGTGCTGGAGAAGACTTCTGAGAGTCTCTTGGACTGCTAGGAGATCAAATCAGTCAATCCTAAATGAAATCAACCCTGACTGTTCCCTGGAAGGACAGGTACTAAGGCTGAAACTCAAATATTTTGGCCACCTAATGCAAAAAGAGAAGTCTCTGGAGAAGACTCTGATGCTGGGAAAATTTGAAGGCAAAAGGAGAAGGGGAAGGCAAAGGATGAGATGGTTAGACAGCATCACTGATGCAACGAACATGAAAATGAGCGAACTCAGGAAGATTGTGGAGGATAGGAAGGCCTGGCTGGATATGGTTCATGGGATCACGAAGGGTCGGACACGACTTAACGACTGAACAACAACAACAAGACCAGTGAGGCTTACCTAAGTGGGAAGGGACTGCAGCCTTAAGCATATGCTGTCCATGGTTTTTTAGGAACTCTGCAGCATGGCTAGAAGTAAACAGAACCAGGCTGGAAGTGTTGTAGCACTGCCTACCCCAAGCGGGAAACACTGATACTGCCAACACAGCCGCCTCAGAACAGCACAAATAGTTGCAGCTTTAACCTCTGGATCAGCCACAACAGCGCTGAGACAGGAAACAGACTTCCTCTGTAACTGGGGATCCATTCCAGAGGAAATGAGGATATTAGCAGCACTCCTCAGACACCTCCCCGATCTAGGAGCAGGAAGACACCAATGATGATATGTGTCCTCTCCAAGCTCTCTTTCTCTCTTGTCCTCTTGTCCCCCAGGCTTGGGACCTGGGGGCTCCTGCCAGACTAGGCTTGTGCCTTCTGAGGTGTCTTGACTTGGCCCAGCTTGGAGTAGGCACTACAACATGCTTAATTCTTTTGAATTCAGTGGGATGTAAAAGTGCTGGACTGGCCAAGCCTCTGCCTGGCATGGTGCCCCTCCTTTGCACAGTGCCTTGCTGTGCCAAATGCCACCCAGTGACATACGCATGCCCCCCTCCCTTCACCTGGCAGTGCACAACTTTCACTTACCCAATGGTGCACTAATGTTACTACTGCTGCTCCTCCCACTCCATGGGTTCTAAACAGGAAGAGGGAAACAGTGCAGAAGAGGAAGTGTGGAACAAAGGTGAGTGGTGGGCAAGAGTGGGGATGCCCCTGCTTCTACTCCGCGAGGCCTGTGGTTACACAGTAGCTCGTAATTCGGCATATGCACTCTCTTCACCATTATCATGACAGTAACATATCTCTCAGGGCTGAGAACTTTGGTAACAAAAACAGGCTCTCATGCTGGACCCTCTTCTACAGTATTTGAATAGTACCTGATTAGAGACAGGGCAGACTTCTATAGGAATATTCATCTTCAGTGCCAAATTCTTAACTACTGGATGCTTTGCAAGGGCAAATCCATGTCCGATCCGGCTGGTGTTCAACAGCACAGCATCCAACACATCTTCATCTGCGGGGGTGCCCTCCCAGTCTGAACAACATAGAAAATTGCTACATCCACAGTCACAAAACTGTTGCCATGATGGCCCCAAACACATACAGATCTACTCCCAAATAAATTATTTCCCAAAGATGCATTCTGGGCAGTCTAAAAGACATGATCTGAATCTTTCTGACTCCTAGATAGATAACAAGAAATGTTTGCGGGGGGGGGGGGGGAGAGAAATAGAGTTTTCTTACACTATATCTGAAGTGTTCAGTACATATCACAAGACAGCATAACCTCATTTTATCAAGTTTGTGAGACTGAACTCGCTGAATCGATGTACTCATCTGTGTGTGCAGTTCCCAATCCAACATGGAAATCTTTGTGCAGAAGCCTGCTTCTCTGCATAAACCCCCGTTGTTGGCTTGGGGCATTATGCATATGATTCCAAGATATTTGAAAGGCTAATCCTATGCACTTTTACTTAGAAGCAAATAGCATAGTATTCAATGGGACTATTCGCAGAAAGGTGCGATAGAGCTTTCATCTCTAGTTACAGCCTTCCCTGCAAATCAGCAGTGTGATGTGTTAATGCTTACCCGTTTCTCCGGCATGAAAGAAGTACGGCAATTTATCTCCTAGGGACTGCGGAATAGTCAAGGCATCCTTTAGTTCCCAGAGGGAGTGTCCTCCATCCTCCCAGCCAACCTGTGGAAAAATTACGTTGGATAAGTACTTAGTGCTTAGAATTTGTCTATATTAAAAGGGAAGGATCTGCAATGGAATGCCAGAAATGGATTGTTTTTTATTATAAAAAATACATTCACTCAGACATGAAATTATTGAAATAAAGTGGAGGAACTTTGTAACCATAACTTAGAGGTGGGGAGTTATTTGCTTTGCTCTGTTCCTTAAGTGGGCAGAGTCATACATGGAGCTACAACATGGATCAAGCATACTTGCTCTGCAAGCCAACACAAAGGCATAGGGGAACATTTCTCATCAAACCACCCTGAACCTCTTACAACATTTAATTGTTTTCCCACAGTAACAGTTACAACAATGTCCCCATAGGACCACCCCATTCACTTGAATAGGTTCTAGTTTGCCCAGAAGGAAAATGAACGGGGTACAGACACCTGGCTGATATTGAAATTATCAGAGTCAATTTTCAGAAGGGTAGCTGCATTTGTCTGTGACAGTTAAAAACACACAAGTCGTCCAGTGGAACCTTAAAGACTCACTAAACATGTACAGAATCTCCCCTACTGAAGAATACTCAACAAGAACTCTAAAAATACAAAACATACCTGGCCATACGTCCATAGAGGGCATTAGCACCCATTCCCAAACACCTCCATCTTATTCTAGCAAGCCTAACTAGCCCCCTTTTCAATGTAAGAACATACAATATAGAGTACTATACTGTAGGTGTACTGCAATTCCTTTTTTTCTTCATATATCACAATATGTTCGATAATAGTGATATTGATAGTGATATTGTGATATTGGACTTAAGAAAAAACAACTTACAAAAACACCCCAGGAACCTAACCTAGGGGAGCTTCTGTATAGGACTGGACTGCACACCTAGCTGATATATGTGAGCATAAGCTTTTGTTGCCTAAAATGCCCTTCAAGAGATGCAACTTGAAAATGTGAGCTTTTTGACTAGAGAAGCTGGGGACTGAACACAAGACCTTATGCATGCAAAGCATATATGCTTCCACTGAACTATGGCCTTCCCAAGCCCAAGGAGGCCTCTAATGCACCACATATATCATCACCTTGTGCCCTGCAATCCTTCCAGCATAAACTACAAAGCCATGCAAGAAAAATAGGAGATTACCAGATCAAATCCTGCGACAGTGTCCGGGAACTCAGCTCTGAGTGCCATGGCTGTATAGACAGCTTCTTTAACCTGGGAAATGTTCTGCTTTCTGAAAATTAACAAAAAGAGAGGAGTACCAAGTAGAAAACACACACCTTCCATAGCAATTTGCCCCACTAACTGGGCAGAGAAGCACCTTTTAAAGTGGCATCTTCTTATATATAGGCCGGGGAGAGCAACTATCCTTCACCCCAGCATAGCATCTTTTCCAGTGCCTGTTGCTGGTGTCTCTTCTGCATCTTTTTTAGATTGTGAGCCCTTTGGGGACAGGGAAACATTTATTTATTTAGCTGTGTACACCGTTTTGTGTACTTTCTTATAAAAAGTCGTATGTAAATATTAATTACCCCATATTGCCTGAGTATAGGACGCTCCTGATTATAAGCCGCACCCTTAAAGTTTGGTGCTATTTTTTAAAAAATACATTTTTAACTTTTTTAACTTGAAGAAAATATACACATTAGTAAAACAGTACAGTTAAAGGCATAGGCACCCTGTCCCTTATTGAATCTGAGCACCCTAGTATAAGTAGCCTTCCCAGATGCAAAGGGGGACAGAGTGCCTACCTTTAACCTTTGGCATTTGGGCAGGTGCAGCTTGTTGCACCCTTCCATGATGATGAGCTGCACCTGCCCAAATTTCAGTGGTTAACAGCACAATCCTATGTATGTCTACTCAGAAGTAAGTCCCATTGCATTCAATGGGGCTTACTCCCAGGAAGGTGTGCATAGGATTGCAGCCTAAAGGTTGGCACTCTGTCCCCCTTTGGATATGGTAGGCCTATACAGGAGCTCTTGCTCTCAACTTTCAAACTGCAGGATCAATAAATATCTTAGTTTCCACAGAGTCCTGGGGCTGGAACTTAAGGGTTAATTTTTTCAAATGCTTCTGAGGCTAGAGGCTGCTAGAGAGATAGTGGCCATTTAGCAAGTGATTAAGAGCTGAAGTGTTTTACCTTTGAAAGAGACTTGGAGAGGCTTGAAAAAGGGAGGCTTTGCAGAAAAAGCTAGACTTTGATTGTAGGCTGCACCCCTACTTTAAAGACTTGCTTTAGGGGGAAAAAAGTGAGTCTTATACTCAGGTCAATACAGTATTATTGGTATTGGTATAATAATAATAATAATAATAATAATAATAATAATAATAATAATAATAATAATAATAATAATATAGTGTCAACCTCAGACCCTGTAGGCTATTTGAAAATCTGAATCGGTCACTAGGGGAATAATTATCTGTAAAAGGATTTGCACAGGGCTGATTGGCTGGCTCATGTGTCAGTCATAATAAAGCTACCTTCCCTTGCGTTTTGAGACACATTTCCAAAGGTTAAATTTAAAGAAAAAACTGTAAAAACAGTTTTAAAACTTAAAAAAATTAAAAGGGTCAAGCAAACATTTGACCAGATAAACAGACAACAGACAATCAGCATTTGACGACTGAAGGTGGGGGGAAGCAGAGCTCACCTTGCAGCAGAAGATATACACCTGATCCTGTTTGCAGGTATGTTTGCATGGAGCCTCTAAAGCTCCCATTAAAACAGTTTATTACAGTTTATTTAGGAAACCAGAACCTTTACATTATTTTTGATGCGAAGGAAGTCACCCCAGTCATCAAGTTATGTAATGAAGTGTACAGTACAGTATGTACTGTAATTTATTTTGCTAGGATGCTGTCAAATACAGAGCCAATTCTGGATTTTTTTTTCTGCACAGGAACAGTTTAAGTCCAGCCACCATAGGTACTGTTGGAAAATTATCCTTTTGCATAATTATTACCCAGCAGAAGAGCTTTAACCATTGGCAGAACAATATTTTTTTTTGGGGGGGGGACACCTTTTACAAGCTAAGTGGATATTGCAGGGCACTTGTTAAGGCTTTTCCCTACTACTGTACTTGTTCAACTGTCCTATGTATGAAGCTGTTAAACAAAGTACTCAGCTGAGCTGAGAGTTTGATTGCACGGTCAACTGCTGACCTCCACAGCAGAAAAGCTAGTTTTTACTTGCTGGTGTTAGTAGCGGTGAAATGCTCAAAGGATCTATAGCAGTTAAACCACATCAGAAATTCTTAGATGCCAATAGTGATAGAAGACCTCCCGCAGGCTCAAATTGGATTGGCTCAGAATCTGCTGAGCTATTCACCCATGCATTAGGAAATAGTCCATCTTAATCTGAGCCAACCCAAATAGTTCTGCAGCCTATTACATCCTCAATCAGAGATCCAATCCCTACCCTACCCTACCCTACCCTACAGTCTTCTTCCTAACTGCCTCCTTCCCCCCTCCCATCTACCCACTTGCGGACCTTTAAACTACATCACCACTTTCCTCATAGCTGCTTACCTAGCTGCTGTAGGGGTAGCAAGTGGAAAGGAGGAAGGGTCTCTCCCACCCCAACTGCCACATCCTGGTGTCTGGCATGCTGCAATGCATTAAAATATGAGCTGGAGGAGAGGAGAATTGTAGGATAGTAATGCTTGCCTTGTATTTGAGGTGAACATTATGAGCTTCTGAGGTCTATGTTTCTGAGCCAGGAAATCTGAGTCTTGGCAACATCTCTAGACACTAATATGATATGACTGAAATTGTGACTAGGAATAAGATGGGTTATTTTTATTTTTTTGATAATCTTTCCAAATTTACTTTTGGTAATCTTTCCAAATTGATGGTAATTTCTTTTATTTGTGTTATGACATATTGATTGTCATAACAAAACATTTGTTATGTTATTTTGTTCAACAATATCATTGGATTGAGTTGTGTTCAAATGTATAGGCGTGTCCCCTTTTGCAAAGCTGTGCAGACATTCCTTACCTGTGTACTGTGTATATAATCTTTGCACCAACAAAATCGGGGTGGTCCTTGATGAACTGCCTGGCCACATCTCGGTAAGCAGCCACAGACCAGGAGTTGTCATGCTCGGTTCCGTCTAGTTCGTATAACTGAGGGCAGAACAATTATGCACAAAATTAAAGCCAGTTGAGAGGATGCTCAACTATAGGGCAGAAAAGGTTTGGACCTTTTGGGGCAGAAATACAAAAGGGAAAAAATGAACAAACGTTAAAGTAATAAGCTGTCTTCAGTATAGAACAGGCAGTATATGAATGTTTAAGATAAATAAAATGAATCAGGTAAGATGAAAGGCAAGATGTCAATTCTTCAAGGAGGGACTGACTGGCAACATTAAATTAAAAAAAGAAAAAAGCATGGGGTATTGTAGTGCTAGGTCAGGAGTGTATCATCATTTCAAAGCCATCACTTCACACACTCACAAGGAAATGAGATAAAGGTTTACTTTTGTCTGCTTAAAAACCAATAGCTGGTCCTGGTTTGAAATTCAGGTCTATGAACAAACTATGGTTTGCACAAACCACAGTTTCCCATATTTGGATGAAACAGGAAACTCTGATTTGTTGCAAGTTGATCGTGGAAGCTTCTAGTCTCTGCCCCTTGCATACAGGCAACAGAAGGGGGACAGGAGTGGGGATCCTAAGGCTTGCTGCAATTCAAGCACTTAACAACAAAGCCACATTTGTCAGTCCATCTAAACTGGACCTATTGACTGCCTCTTTCTTTATGAGCCTATAAACCAGTTGCAGACAGTGATCAAGCTGGGCTTTGTATGCCCTCACTGCAACAACAAGCAGCAGGGTTTTTTATGGCAGTGGCTTTGAGGTTTTGGAATGACCTACCTTTAGATGCAAAGAGGAGACCATCCTGGTTGTTTTCCATAAGAGCTGGAAAACTTTTAAAATTTTGTCATATATTTGGTTAATTTACAGTGCAATCCTATGCATGTCTACTCAGAAGTAAGCCCCACTGAGTTTAATGGGACTTATTCCCAAGTAAGTGTGTACATGTACAGGATTGCAGCCTTAGTAATTTTCAGGCTGCTATTATAATTATTTTTGCTGTCTTGTTTGTTTTTAACTTTTTGTGCTGTTTTAAAATATTGTACACCATTTGCAATGTTGGAACACTGAAACTTGGTGGGACAAGTTTACTTCTAAGTAAATTTAGACAGAATCATACTGCATGAGCAGTTCATATTGTGTGGCAAATGTAAGAAGGGAAGAGTTAGGTTTGTCTGCAGGTGGGTTGCAGAAAGATCCATGGATCAATCACAAACTGACAAGTGTTGGAGGCCTTAAAATAAAACCAGAGCTTTATTTATTTATTTTTCACATTTTTATACTGCCCTTCCTCCAAGGAGCTCAGAGTGATGTACATATTTCCTCCCCTCCTTTTGTCCTCACAACAACCCTGTGAGGTAGGTGGGGCTGATAGTGATTGGCCCAAGGTCACCCAGGAAGCTTCATGGCTGAGAGGGGATTTGAACCTGGATCTTCCAGGTCTAAGTCCGACTCCCAAACCACTACACCATCCTGGCTGTAGTGAATACTAAACTCTAAAAGTGGTATGGCAAATTGAAATTTTTTCCTCAATTTCATTAACAGTGAAGATCTGATGATCTGCACTGAATAAAAATACTCCTGGACCAATGCCGATGCTATTCAATCTCTATGAATATTATCATGTTCCTATGAGACATCCTCTCAAAAGTGACCCTGAATGAATGATCAGCAACTGGTGACACTTGGGTCAAACTAGAATCCTGCAGAGTACTACCTGGCTCCTTACCACCCCAGTTGCCAACCCACTGTCAAAAGAGGTGTGTGGAGGGATGTTGGCTCATGGGTAGCCAACCTTCCACCATTAGGGCCTCTGTGTTCTTAAGAGTTGTATAGAAGACAATCTTGGCAGCTGCAATTGCTGATGGTGCTGCTAAAGCAGCTGCACCTGCTGGAATGCCCTCACCTATACAACCATTGAAGGGCCAGGAGCATTCCGGTTGAAAGGTTGGCCACCCCGGACTAGCTGGTACTCCACTCTGAGGTGGACTCACAATGGACTCAGCATGGAGTCTTGTCCTTCTAATCTCAATCTCCTTCTCAAAGTAGACCTCCAGTTCTACCCATCAGGACTCTACATATTTCTGAAAAACAGAGAGTTAGTTTAGACATAAGGACTAGCTATTTCCTATTAATTTAAATTATATCTGAACAAGGTTTGAGCTGAATTTAAGGAAGGAGGTTAGTGCCACAGTTCCTAGTTTCTGGACAAAACATATTTTTGCTCATTTTTATTCCCTGTAATAACCACAGGTCTGCAAATTTGAGGGTAAAAAAATGTTTTTCAAAATATATGGTGGTTTTATATGAATTTGGGGCACTGATTTAAAAAACGACCTCGGTTTTGCCCTATCACATATAGTTTTGCGGGTACGGACTTCACAAAATAGCTCCCAGGATGAGAAGGGGAGCTCTGGGAAGCAATTACTTGAAATAAGAACACAGAAAACATAAAAGATTACCGGTGGCAGTATAGCCCTTATCTCAACATACTGTACGTTATCCTCATAGAGCTCCAACAGCCCCTGATAGAAATAGGCCTTGAACACAGGTGCATGGCAGATAAGTCCGGAAGCAGTGATGAAGACATTTTCAAATCTGCTCCAAATGAAGGCCTGAGATGGGTAGGTCTTTTCTGGGGCATCCGTTACCAGCGTCAGGTTCCTCTTCAAACTGGGGAGGTGGGAGGGGGAAGGAAGTTGTAATATCTGTAAGACTGTGGATTGAAGAAACTGAAAACCAAGACACTCCATACTGGCTGCAACCTCAAGATCAACTGGGTTTGTACAGGAATTTCTTACTTCCTCCCACTGCAGCATGAAGATCCTTTATTAGAAGTAAATATCACAGATTTCCATACAATTTACTCCCTAGTAAGCATGTTTAGAATTGCAGCCAAAAGTGTTTGTTCAAGCACAAAACTCTGGACTGTGATGTAAGCTCAGGTTTTCACGGCCTGTACATATGACAGAACTAAAAATTAAGAGGTCCAGGGTTTCGGGCCATTTATTGAAGTTAAAATTGGACGTCCATATCTTCTAACATCAGAGAAACAGCTTCTTCAGATGTCTTGAAACAAGCTGCGTCTATCCAGCCTCCTAGAGGAATCTAAGGGCCAACTGTGGCACCTCAGCAAGCTGATGCAAGCTCAGCCCTGCATGATGATCATATCCAACCTGATGGTGATACGATAAAACTACGTATAAGACTGAGGCTTACATTATAATAGGCTTGTCACTGTTACACACTGCTGAGAACAGAAGATTAATTTTACAGAGTTACAGCGCAATCCACTGGAGCTCAGGAACGGCGGAGCAAGTGCTCCGCCATTCCAAGACGTTGTGAACGTGCCGTAAATCGCCGGACGGAAGAAGTGGCCGCTGGAGGAAGCTAAGCGCTCCCCCAGCAGCCATGTGGGTGGTCCGGCGGGCGAGGGAGGGGGGCCATTGGTCTAGCCAGCCCGGGAGGGAGCGGGGTTGGTGCCCGCCATATCCTCGTCCCTGCCGGGCCGTGTAGGCCATTACACGGCCTCCTCTGACTTCCGCCAGCTATTTAGCTGGCAGAAATCCAAGGAAGCCCATCGGGCCGGCCCCGGTTTACACCCGGGGAAGGGGACGAGTGTCCCCTTCCCCGAGTAGACCTCCGGTCCACTGCTTGGCAGGCAGCCTCGGGCTCAGGGCCACTGGCCGGATCCTTACGCACGATTGCGTTGTTACTGTGTCTACAGGTTCAGCACCATTGTGGTCAAAATTCTTTCTGCAGCCCACTGACCGGAGGGGCTGCTCACCTCTAATTAGAAATCTGAGCAGAGCATGACTCAAGAAGCACTCTGCTCTTCTTCCCATGCGATGCACTGCTGGAGCAGCATAGACTACTGGGGAGTCAATCCAGCTAACCGAAGTGTTGCTTCCCTTCTACCCACTTCCATTCTTCAAGGTGAAGCACAGCACAAACATTTGCTGACCCTCACATGGGTCTATTCTATTCCCCTGTTTTCAGGAAAGGTAAGGAAAGAGTGCTGAGCCATATTTTGAATGCTGCTTGTGAAACACCATACAGTCTGCAGGCTGGTGTCCAACTTGCACACACATACATGTGTACACACAACACAAAGTACTGTACAGCTCATACTGATAATTCCAGTTTTCCCCACCACTAACACATTCTCATTCATGATTACAGAATGAAATGAGTCTAAATACTTAGTAACTTAAACCAAAGAGTGAGAAACAAAAATAAATTTTAAAAATAAAATTTTAATACATTTATCTTCAGTAAATTTTGTTTTGAGGTTAATAATCTCTGAGCCCATTTTACATTGCCGTTGTTGCTTGATAGAGATTAAACAAAAAGGTTTTTTCTTGTCTGGGGTTAACAATTCTACAATAAGCCTGTGTCAAAGTAAGTACAACATGGCCATCAGCTGTGGTTTGGCATACATCACACACCCTTGTGAATAATATGCAAATATGCTCATGGCATGTCACAAAATATGCAAATTATGTCTGAGAGACTTTGGCTCGTGCTGTTTCTCCATCAGGACTCTTAATAATGCACAAGTTGCTCACTCCTGTTCTAGGCCTCATTCTTTTGCTATGACAACAGTGACACTTCCAATGAGTAGTTTATGTTTGGTGCCTTGCCTAATCACAGTCTGAGCAATTAAAAGTACACATCATTACACATGTGAGATCTGGATTGAATTCATACTTATTATCTTTGTCTAAAAATCTTTATTGTTAATCAGGAATATATTGTGCTCCTACGGCTTGCAAGAGGTAGTGTTGCCAATTTTCATAAAAGGAAGTAGCATTGGGCCTGGTCAGCAGATGGAATGGGAGATCACAAAATGGAGTCTGTTTGCCACACATTTAATATGCCAGCTGCTGTTATCCTACCGAACTTAAGGAGTCCCTTCTTGTGCTTTGGGCTGCAGTTATTTCTTACTCCATTTGGTTGTTTATTACTTTTATGAAGGGGGGAGAATCTTTCCGAAAGATAAGGAATGAAACTAGAAATCCAGTACTTCTGTCTTCAGGGTGAGTTTTTAAGTGCCCACCCCTCAAGGAATTCAGAGTTAAGGTTTCCACAGCAACTTAACTCTGCTCTCTTGTGCATGACAATGGGGGTCTTTCGTTACATTAGCACACAAAAGATCAGGCAATGCAAGGAACTAGTCCATCAACAATGCAACATAATGGAGAGGAAATGAACCATAGCTAGAGAAGAATACACAGAGCAACATTTTCTACTAGTTTATGTATGGAAGTAACTGACATTTCAGGCCTGTTCTAACTGCTTATATGGCGACAAAGCAAGCATCACCCTAGAAACCAGGAATTAAGTGCCAGAGGCATATTTTGCAAACTTATCTGAAGGACAAGAGCTGGTCAAAGAATGGGAACTTTAAAAGATAACATCACTTCCAGCTCAGCAGGGGAACATTAGAAAGATGGGGGGGGGGGAGAGAACCTGGATTACCTGTGCTTTTTTGTTGGTTGGTTGTTTTGCACAAGCTCTGGACAGCCCACTTCTATGCATGCTTTCTCAAAGGTTAGTCACATTGTGACGCCCATTTGCTCCCAGGTAAGCATACACGACGTGAGGACTGGACTTAATTGTCAGGGGATACCTTTACCTTTTAAGCATACACTGCATTACAGCTTTATAGGGGGCTAACCCTAGGTGGCTAGCTTTCCTTTCATGTTCTTAATTTCTTCAGTGTTCACGCATCTCAGCTTTTGCAAAATCAAACAGTCCTGATTCTCTCCTCTTTCTCACTATGAAGTAGGTTTTCTCTGTGCCAGGTGCAGGGGAGTGGCAGCAGGAAACAGGTTATCTTGTTGGCTGTGTGCTCCCTGAGGCATCTGGTGGGGCCACTGTGTGACACAGGAAAGCTGGACTAGATGGGCCTTTGGCCTGATCCAGCAGGGCTCTTCTTATGTTCTTATAGAAGAGGAGCAACAAAAGGCTGACTGAATTAATTTGGTCACACACTACCTTCCCATGAAGCAGCTGCTTTGGGCAGCACATTCCAGAAGGGGGCACCATTTTGCTGACTCCAACCTCCATCTTCTGTACCCTGAATGTAAAACCTATGTGGTCTCATATATTTGATTTCCATCTGCCTCTCTTCTGCTTTCTGTCTCATATTAACAACATTCACATGTGTACAATAATACAGCACAAAAGAGGCTCAAAACAAAAGCATTTTTACACAGCAGTTCTAAACAAGCTTACTTGAATGCAAGTCTCTTCCACACCAGTCGGGTTTTCAGGGAAGGGTGCTTAAGATGGTGGTCAGTGTGTAATGTGGTGGGCAAATAATTTTACTACAAAGTTTTACAAACATACACAAGAAAACCTTCTAGAACCAGAGACATTTTCCATTGATCATCATCATACACAGTACCTAAAAGCAGGCCTGAAACTCTGCCTGAATTAAAGCACCCATGGTAAGCCTCTGGAGGAAAGCAGGCTGCAAATGAATTACTGTACTACAAAGCAGATCAGAATATCAGTGGGACTATTCCACATCATATTATCTGAGCAAGAACTGCAGAGAATGACTGATTTGGGGTTGATGCAAGTTATGGAACATGCTCCTTCTGGAGGTCCATTGTGTTCCTAGCCTTTATCTTTGTTTACTGAGTCACCATTTAACTCCAGACTCTTCCCATTTATATCTGAATTGGATCGGGTGTTTGTATTCTGTTCATAGAATTTTTTTTGTATATTGTTGTTTTATCTTAAGTTTTTTAACTGGAACTATTACTGGCCTCAAGTCTCCAGAATGAGGAAGAATACAAATTTTAAACAATAAATAAAATATTCTGTCATAAAATACATCCAGCTGTCACTCCCAAGGATAAGATAGCATAACAGTGCGGCTCACCTGTAGCAATCATAGAATCTCACCCACCTGTTATCAAATTCAGTCACATTGTCCAGATTCTTGCGGTAGGCCTCCAGCAGCACCCACTCAGAGCAATCAGGTGGCACATCCTTGGGAGGGAAAGGCTTAGAAAACTTGAACCGGACAGTCCACAAAGGGGAAAAGCAAATGTAACAGTCAGGTAGGTAGCTAGCATTGCTCACCAACCAGTCAACACTCAGGATGGCATAGTCATGTATGTGTAAAATACCACCTGTGGAAATGGAAAAAACACAAAAGAAAAATAAATACAATGAACTGTAGTTTGAACAATGCTTGGGAAAACTGAAGCCATGTAAATGCTGTGCACCAAGGTATTTTGTGGCGATGAAGTCTGTGGCAGTGATTGCCTGAGCTGACATTGGTGCACCCAAAACCTGGCCGCTCACCATAATGTCAGAGAGCTGAAGCAGGCAAAAGGGTCTCTCTAGCTAACCTTGGTTGTGCTATGCTGACTGCCTGGAGAAGGACTTAGGAAGGTAGAACAGCCTAGGAAAGGGGGAGTAGAAAATACAGGATCCTAAGAAAGGAGAAGACATGAGAAGGCAGCAGACCTAGGGGATATAGCCATATATAATATACAGTTGGAAGAAAGGGTGAAGTAGAGTAATGAGGCAAGCATGAGAAACTCAAAATAAAGGAATCCAAGAGAAGGAAAGGTGGGGAAAACACTGGATGTAATCCCATTCATACTGTGTTTCCATCTACTCTGTCAGGATGCTTCCTCCATGCAAAATTTGTGTTGCACATGACACAATGAGTATACCAGCATGGATGCCAGAGAATTTGCTTCTCCCCCATACAAATATGAAGCATTTTGTAAGTATGGGATAAATTTGGTCGCATGGGGTGTGTGTGTGTGTGTTATATATTACTAGGCTTACCATATCCAAAGGGGGACAGGGTGCCTACACCTTTAACCATTGTAAAAAGAGGGAATTTGGGCAGGTGCAGCTTGTTGCACCCTTCCATTATGAGCTGCACCTGCCCAAATTCCCTCTTTTTACAATGGTTAAAGGTGTAGGCACCCTGTCCCCCTTTGGATATGGTAAGCCTATATATTACACATGCCACATTTATTATGTTATAATAAGTGCTTCTTTGTCATGCTCATGCTTCTTTCAGTCTCTTAAGTGCCGTGGTCTTTATAATAAAACATTTTGCAAAGTACTGGGAAGAATTTAAAGAGGTCAAAAATTACAAGCAGCAGCAGCAAAAATAAGGTTCAGTTGAAACTCATGTATTACTGACACTGAACAAAGCTGACATGTTTTGGCAAAAGCTCAGCACCCACAGATGTCTGAATGGAAGTTGGCCAGTAGCCCTGCCTTGGGGAACATGCTCCTACTCAGATTAATTGTGCTCCAAATGGACTAGTAGGCCATCATCTTTGTAGGTTCTTTGACCAAAGTGCTGTGTTTGTGGCAAGGCATTCTCAAGCTGCTCATGCAAATTAACTACTCAAGAAAACGATGGCGAGAAGAGCAGCTTCATTTCAGCCCAACCTTCCCAATGTCTATGAAGGCGTGTAAGAAGCACAAAATCAAAACCAATATGGACTGCAAGAAAGCCAACTTTCTGTTTTTCACATCATTAAAAGAGAACAGTCTCCATAAAGATTGATAACAAATGTTGCTTGTTAGTAGTATAAAAAAGTAGAAATGTGGCTTTCTTGTGCTCTTATCCTCCTAGGTTTGAATTTGGGCTTAATGATTCTTGGAATCTTTTGAGGACCTTGCAAGTTGTGTGAAATCTGCCTCAGTGCCAACTTTGCTAAGATCTTATTGCACAGCAAGACTTCTAGGTTTGTCAAAAGTTGCTCCTTTTGGCATAGTTTGTGTGAGATGAGTGACTAATTTTAACTGTGCTTTTTTGAGAGTAAGAGCTACATAGCTGAAAGGAAGCAAATGTGGCAATGTGAATACTGTATATGTACCCTCAGCTGGTAGACTTTGAGTTATACAGACTTGCCTGATTATTGGAATAAGCTGAACAAAGTGCTTGATAAGATACTGAGTTGGCCTGGTTGGGCCAACCAGGCTCAGTATCTTATCAAGCACTTTGTTCAGCTTATTCTAATAATCAGGCAAGTCTGTATAACTAAGTCTACCAGCTGATCCCACTTGGTGTTTACAAAACCCACAGAAACAGAAGACAGAACCATTACCTTTTGGCATCTGTTTTAAGATGCTGAACACGGCACTTTGATCAATGAGGGATTTGGCCTTGAAGAAATGCATGCTGGGTGGAAACAGCCCTGTGTTAATAGCTTTAGCCACTTCCATCTCTTTGAGGAGCATGAGCTTCTTGTTGGCACGCTCTTCCAATTCTCCCAGCAAAAGACTGCCACCTGTTCGACCAGCATTCTCCTTTTCAATTAGTGAGTCCCGCTCATTCAGCGAAGGTATGGGTACACAAAGAGAAGTCCAACTGAAAACAAGGAGGATCACCTGCCACACACATCTTTGAGCAACCTCAGGCATCGCTTGAGAAATACACCTAAAAAACAGAACCACAAGTGCAAATGATAAAAACAAAACTTTAATGATCTTCAGAGTGGAAATAGGTTGACAACATCCAGTAGAAATATAGAACTCCTTTCCAAACCATATTCTCCCCCTAAAGCTGAATGCTTCAAAAGGCAAAGACCAGGAAATAACACTTTCCTTTTCTTCTTCGAGAGTTTCTCCAACAGATTAACTAGTCTAAAACCATATCTATCCATGAGTCTACAGCAGAGGATGAGAGCATGTGTAACATTATAAAGTCAGAAAACAAAAACTAGAGTCCTGCAGAATGGCCTCTTGCAAAGCAGAGACCATACATACACCTTGGGATAAGTGACTCAAGAGACAGATACATATGATGAAGCAGTCATGTTGAAAGACTCACTCAGTTGTAGTCGTAGATTACAAGACAGCCACACGGGGAGGCACTCAGCAATTTGCTGACTGTTGACTTCTTATTTGTGTCCAGCTCTCAAAACATTGCAAAGGCTCTTCCACAAACAAAAATCAGAGCCCAGTCAGCAAACACTTAGGCAGGTTTGGTTGATGCTACAAACAAAACTGCTTTCCTAAGGCGGAACAAACCAAACACAACTAGTTCCACTTCCTGTATTGCATTTCCCTCCTCTAACTAGCTGATGTTTGCCCAATACACACTTCATTGCTCAAGCAAGGGAGGAACAGACAGGCTTATGAGACAACATGCATAGAACTGGGCTGCGTGGGCCTTTACAGAGGGCAACCTCCCCACCACGCACGCATGCATGCATGCACACACTATTCTTAGTGCCATAGGAACCTTGGCCCCAGTCCAGCACAGGAGGCTGAGACTCTCTGAAATCTTTTTGTTTTAAAAATGAAGATATGGGTACACCCCCCACTCTTTCCTAAGAAAAGGGAAAAGAAATGTAAAAGGTTACTAAAATAGCAATGTGTTGCTTTTTGTGTTGCTTTGTGAACTTTTTGTTGAAAAGCGGTATATAAATACTGTTAATAATAATAATAATAATAATAATAATAGTTATACACTGGGTCCCTGAGTTACGGACATCTGTGTCCGTGTGCAGCCTGTCTGTTGTGGTGCTTTTGCACAGGCACAATAGTAGGAAGCCCACTGTTTTGACCTACGTATATGCCAACATCAGGACAAACCTCCAGAATGGTACCGGTATATATCTTGGGGACATAGTATAAAGAGCTTCATGTTAGATTTGTAAAGTAAGGGAATTCTCAACCTCTGAAAAAGATAAGATGGTGTAAGCAAGGGGAGGAATCATAGTCAATCATCATCACTGACATCCCAAGCATTAACCAATTAAATGTTTTGGGTAGTGATGGAGAGAAGCATGTGGTACAGTCTGCTTATAGGACTGTGCCACCTCAGAATGCACATGGCGGATTTCATTGTTTGAATGAACCTTCATACAAAAATCCATCCTTACATAAACTTTATTCTTGCAGAGCGATTCTGAGGGGTGTGTGCTTTCAAACAAATACCGTATTCGTCTGAGTATAAGACTCACTTTTTTCTCCTAATTTAAGTTTTTAAACTAGGGGTGCATCTTATAATCAGGCTGTTGCAATTTAATGCCAGTGATTTAATTAATTTTTTTTAATAGCACCAAACTTTAAGGGTGCGTCTTATAATCAGGTGCGTCTTATACTCAAGACAATACGGTAGTTCCCCATGTTCATTCTGAGATGCTACAGTCCTTTCAGAATGCTGTGCCACTGCCCTACCTCTCATAAACATTTAAAGTGGTTCTTAATCAACGTTTGCCTGTTTTATATAGATGTGTCCTATATTCCTAGAGATGGCACAGACATAATAAATTATAGGGTAATGGTTAGATGCTAGATAAAACAGGCAACTATGCAGAACCACTAGGTACAATCCTCTCTAAATATAGAGCGATGGAACATGCGCTCCGCTGCTCTAAGCTGTCGCAAACATGCCATATAGCACATCTGCGACAACTCAGGAGTAAGGGCCGCTGGCGCAGAGGCCGGCAGCCCTCACTCTGCTGCCCTCCCCATGGCCGCCGGTGAAGGTAGGTTCTGCACCGGTCAGTGCAGGGGCTGGAGGAGGGTGGGCAGGGGCAGCCAGGGGGGTAGCTATTGGCCAGCCCAGGCTGGGAGAGGGTGGAGATATCACCGGCATGCTCCGTCGATATCCTAGGCCCTTTCCCAGTCTGGTTCGGCCTTACTCCGCCACCTCAGATGTACGCCAGCTTCAGAGCAGGCGTGCATGCGAGGAGCTCCATAGACCCCAGGCAGCCCTACACTCGGGAAAGGGACCCCTTCTCCCGAGGTGTTCCTGGGCTGTGCCGCTGCGGCCCAGGAACAGGCTTAGGATATAGCGACCGGCCCTTTAGGCCGCCATGTATCCTCTTACACAGGATTGCTCTGCTCGTCTCTACACCACATACCTAGAATGAGGCAGCCCATTAAAAGGCACAGTCGTAAGATCTCTTCAGTTAACTAAAAGAGGATTATTAATTTCATCCTGCCATTAATTTCTGTCTCATGGTCCTAGACTAGAGATGCTTTCCGTAGATACTCTCTATGGAATTTCCTTTATCTGGAGGTTCATGAAAACTGTGACCTTGGCTAGGAAGCATTTTTTATTTGTGTGGAACCAGTTGCCTATGCATACTTTAGGTGTGGTATTTGATTTCTTGCTATAGGACAACAGACAGGCTAGAGAAACCCTTTGTCATTTCCTATTGAAAGTTTGTCTTACTTTTCTCAGCTTATCTGCTGACGCAGGAATTTTACCCACCCAGAAGAAGCTAACAAAGAGAAAAGCTTCTTTTTGGAGTAGGCGAGGTTGGCTAGTCATGGTTGCAGTGTTGTTGCTATTGACAAGATCTCTGAAGATGCCTGTTCTTCTATATGACAACAGAAGTCATGTTTGTCTCCTTCCACTCTGACCCCTCTCAGCAGATCTTAACAATTGCTACCTGCTGGCATGCAACACAAGAGGGCCAACAGGAATTTTACACAAAAGGCTTCTTTCACATGATGGGCTTGCCCTAGAGCAGACAGGCTTGGAGGAGGCTGTGAATAGTTCCTCTTCCAATCCCCCTGCCCTGCCTTGCATTTCAATCAAAGTCAGCAGCATTTGGACTCTCCTGTAGCCTGGTGCTTTCACACTGTGTGGTGTGCCTATATGTTTTCCCCTTAGCAGCTAATAGCCGGGTGGGAGGGAACATTTTATACTGGGGAACTGGCACAGGGCAAAGAGTTAAGCCCCATGCCCCCTACATTGTGACCCCAACCCAAATCCCTCCCCTTCCCTGTGGCTGCTTTTGAAGAAAGAAAAAAACATGGCAAGTTCCACTCATAGAACTCACGTAACATCTGGTTTGGCCCTCATCCTGCCTGCCATCCTTTGGTCACCAGTTTAACACCATAAGAACAGCCCTGCTGGATCAAGCCAAAGGTCCATCTAGTTCATCCTGTTTGTCACAGTGGTCCACCAGCTGCCTCTGGGAAGCCCACAAGCAGGCAAGAGAGGCAGACTTCTCTTCTATCATTGCTTCTTTTTGACAGGTATTCAGAGGTAGACTGCCACTGGATCTGGAGATAGCACACAGCCATCATCATGACTGGTAGCCATTGACAGACTTGTCCTCAATGAATTTGTCCAGTCCCCTTTTAAAGCCATCCTTCTAAGCTACTGGCCATCACATCTTGTGGCAAGAAATTCCACAGATGAATTATGCACTGTGTTATGAAGTCTCTGTAGTCTGGCAGTCCTGTAGTCTGGCAGTCCTTCTGTCCTAAATCTCCCACCAATTAGTTTTATTGGATGTCCCCTGGTTCTAATGTTGTGAGAGAGGGAGAAAAACGTCACTCTGTCCAATCTTTCTACACCGTGCAGAAACTGTCTCAAACCAGCGCTCCATCCTCAGCACTCTGATTTTACTGCAAGCCTGGGAGCCTCAGCTCTGTGTTTTGAAGGCATCATCCAACATACAGTACCAGCCTGCCTGAGCACTCAGTCAACTGACCTCAAGGACCAGTCCCTACTCACCACTTTGAGCCCTGAAACCCCCATTATAAATATCTGAAATAAAATAAAATATGACGCTTTAGCCTCAGAGCTTCCACCTCAGTCTGAATAACTTGTCTCTAAGAAGACACACTGTGCCTGCTTCCTTGCCTTGATTGCTATTCTGGAACTTGACCCAGGGCCGATCCAGGACCTCCTGGTGACTGAGGCAGCATGCAAAATCTGCACTTCCTCTTCCACTCCATCCTGCTCTTGTTTTTCCAATCTAGGGAGTAGGAGGAGCAGTAGGTGAATGCGGGCACTTTCTACCAATCTGCTGCCTGAGGCAACCACTTCAAATCAGTCTCATAGATGGGCCAGCCCTGATGACCCCTTGTTTGTCTTGGTTCCCTTGGAATGACAAACACCTCACCTGAAAACTTGAGCTGGCCCTGCTTAAGCCATCTGTATCAATGGGCCCCCCTATTGAATCATGCATTCAAACGGCTTAATTTGCAAAAT
This sequence comes from Plestiodon gilberti rubricaudatus, assembly GCA_026170595.1. Classification (NCBI taxonomy): domain Eukaryota; kingdom Metazoa; phylum Chordata; class Lepidosauria; order Squamata; family Scincidae; genus Plestiodon; species Plestiodon gilberti. Next base: position 119,396,319 of record JANXHW010000005.1, read on the forward strand.
CCTTTACAATCTTTACTCTCTTCCAAAATAAACATATCAGTTAGGTCAGAGGGTAAACTATAAGCTGGGAAATTCCTGCAACAAAACAAACCTCACACACAAACACACTTGGGGGGCCCTTAGGCAAGCTACTCTTCAGGGTAGCCCTTCCAGCACCTGAGATGGCATAACAGATGTCATCCCCATTACCCCTCTTCCTCTATCCGGATGCAGGGCAGGAGGAAGAGTGGTGGAGGCAGGCGTGCAGGCAGAGGTGGGCCTCCCCACCAATCTGCCACATGAGGTGACCACTTTAGTTGGCCTCATGGATGGGCTGGCCCTGACTGACTGACTGACGACAATCTCTCTCTCTCTCTCTCTCTCTGGTGATAATACTGATCCTATGTTACAGAGCTGTTGTAAAGGTTAATCATGAGATAAAGAAAAGCATTTGAACATTTGAAATTCTCTTTATACTGTACATGCATGCTTGCTATGATTATTACCATTTTATAGAGCAGAAGCTGCAGGTAAAAGATAGTGACTTGCCCAAGAACACTCAACAAGTCCATGGCAGAGGGAGGTGGAACTTAAAGCCAGTTTCCCCAGGTCAAAGTCCCGGGCCTACTCCGTATCCAATGAGGCACGCTAGCTTCCAACTCTATATTCCTAGCACCAAGATCAAAGAACTGTTATTCTTTTTAGTCAGTAAAGACAACGTTTTAAAAATTACTACAATAATTATTTTGAGACATGGGGTTATGGAGAATGAAGAAATAAATCAAGGGTTTCGTTTGGTTGGTCAGTACATTTTGCTTATTGAAAGTTTCATGAAGTCTTAAGTGTTCATAGTTGAAGCAATGCAGGAGGTGCATAAACATTTTCATACTGCCAAGAATGAGAACAGGGTGCCAGCAATTCAACTCTGAATGCAAATGAAAAGCAGCATCCACTTCTGTTTCCGCCTTCCATGGTCAAACAAGCCATGGAGTCTGTGTTAAATTTGTCTTTCATACAAATCTCAGCTTAAAAAAAGAAAGCTCATTCCGTAGCCTTTACCTGCTGTAAAGGTAAAGGCTACGGAATTAAAAATGCATAGAAACATTGAAAATGCGTCTATGCCCTAAAAAACATTTTCCATAGACAGACATGAATGTATGTAGGCATGACAAGAGAACATCACTACATTGTGAAATCTGGAAAGCTCCTCTGCTCTCAACTTAGTCTGGATCCCATGAAAAACATGGGCAGTGCAATCCTCTTGATTCACCCGGTGCCAGAACAAGTGTTCCGGCGCCAGGAGACGTCGCAAATATGCCGGAAAGCACATTTGCGACGACTCATGAGCAAGGCAGGCAGGCACAAAGGACGGCCTCCCTTGCTCCAGTGCTGGAGCGCCCCTGCGGCCACCGATGAACCCAGGTAAAGATCCGGCAGGGGCGGTTCGGCAGTAGAGGGAGGGGTCCATTGGCCCAGCCAACCCAGGAGGGGGCGGGGGATGACTAGCCTTCGGCCATATCCCAGACCCCGCCAGGCGGCGGGGCCGTTACACGGCCTCCTCCTACTTCTGCCAGCAATTTTGCTGGCGGAAATCCAAGGAGGCCGGACAGGCCAGCCGGCATTTACACTCGGGGAAGGGGACGAGCGTCCCCTTCCCCAAGCAGACCTCCGGCCCGGAGGCAGCCTGGCCACCAGTGCTCAGGATCCAGCGGGTGGTCCTGGGCCGCCGGCCAGATCCTCACATAGGATTGCGCTGATACAGTAGTAAAAATGCCAATAGAACTTGGATGACAAGCAATGCTGATAAAGGAGGGCGGGTACAGTCCATGCATAATTTTCAGTTTCCAGACTGTTCCGGTCTCTGTGTGTGATGGTGAGCAGACTAGCCGATGCAGCATCTCCAATCATTGCAGTACGATGACAGAAGTCATACCAGCAGAATTCTCCCCACCATGAGGCTGCTGAAGGAACAGAAGGTCCCATCAAAGTTGACAACACAGAAGGTCCCAACCAAAGTTGACAACACAGAAGGTCCCAACCAAAGTTGACTAGTGTGAGTGACACTGCAAAACAGAGGCAGGCTCTCACTTGGGTGGCAAACAAAAATTGAAGCTGTGGCAAATCAAGGTATTTGTTTAGTTGATCACTTGACTTGTTGAACCAAATTGTGCAAAATAATCTTTGTAAAATATTCCCAAATAGTGACATTTCTCTGAGGATTTTTTTTTTTGCAGCATTCCTGTGACTACAGCCACAACTGAGAACTGTCAGCAAAATGAAGTTGGTCAAAAATTACTTACAATCACCAATGTCACAAGATAGGCTGAATGACTTGTCAGTTTTGTGCATTGAGGCTAATATAGCTCGACAAATTGATTTCAGAAATGTGAATGTGATTTCAATGGCTTTTCGATTAAAAAAGCTCAAAAAGTAGTAACAATCTGAAGTTATTAAACCACTCCAATGTGGGTTCTTTGCTTTCAATTACACAAGTGAGTATTTAAACTGTCTTCAATGTCTTGAACAAACATTTTATAAAAGTCATTTAATGCAGACCACGAAGGGCCCCTATCAAAAATCTTCCCTGGGGTCCACCTAACCTCTCTGTGGCCCCTGAATGAGCAACAAGGGTAGGAAGGGGGGGAGGCAATGTTGTGGGAAACCGAGGCTGATGGGCAGAGAAGTGGTATCTGGTATAAGCATGTGAAAATGCAAAACGGAGAATGGGGAAATGACAACTGCAAAGAGTCTGAAAGGGAGAGAAAAGGTGGTACTAATAGTGCAGTTGAAAAAGGAAACAGCAGTAAGTCAGGTGGAAAAATGGGGAATTTTGTTACATGTGGCCATATCTGGCAAGTGAGCTGCTGTGCATTTTGATTAAACTAGTAATGTTTTCCATCCAGATTGATGCATAGTCCAAAATTTGCAGCATTTAAGACATGTTTGTTGGCCCCCAAATATCCTCCCACTTGCTCAATATTTTTCACAGTTACAGAGGAAGTCTTGAAAATAGAAATGTGGTAACCTCTTGCCAACATGTAAACTGGAAGCCTGCCTTGTTAACACACAAACACTGGTGATTTTTTTTTAACTTTTAAAATATATATTTTTGGCTAAACTAGTGGTTTTCAGAGGCCTGGCTGATGAAACATTTAAAGATGCAGACCCACATTTGCTTCAAATGAGGTGGCTTAATGTCTGCCAGGACCGCCTGTCTGAGCTGACTGCCTCAATTAATCAGAGAAGAAGACAGCTGCAGACTGCACAGTACAGGCCTACTTGGATCACATCTGGCTTGAAAGCACATTATTGCATTAGCCACCATGTGTTCCACTGACATTAGCCCCTCATTGTTTTACTTTGTGACCACTCTCTGCAAGGTTATTGCGTGCATTGTGGATGTATTTCTGTGATATGGTGTATATGTGTGTGATGGTGAATTGCTCAAAGTAACAGCCCTTCCAGACTGACAACTGGATTTTTGCACACACAAAAAAGTACAGCCGTTATTCAATTGTTGCACAGGATCTAGATGCATTTCATTAAGGTTGTGTGCCTGTTGCGAGGAAATTACTTTCCTGCAATATTTTATTGCTGGAAGAATGCGGTCCCCTCCACTCCCCATCCCTTGTATGTCTATTCCCTATGTGACTGTTAAGTGGACTGCATAACTGTGTGAATGCATGGGAGATCAGCAGGGATGGTGCTCCATACAATTGTGTGAATGCATATGAGATGCAGCAGGATGGAAGATCAGTACAAGTCCTCCCCTCGTGCCTGGCACTTTGTTGTGTACTTTTAAAGTGTTGTGCTCTAGATGAGGCTGCTCATTTAACCCTTTAAACAAAAAGTGGCTATCAACACAAAAATAACCTCTTCTCACAGTAATGACCCTGCTGTTCCATGTGGAACTTCTTTTTTAAAGAAATGTGTTGCATACTCCCCTTCTCCAGCGCTGTAACTAGAGCTGACCCCAAGACTGCCTGTCAGCTGAGGCGGCACGCCAGATACTGCCTCCCCTTACCTCATGATGTGCCAACCTCTGCTCCTCCAACTCCCTGGGAAAAGAGAGGGATGGGGCAGAAGAGGACATATGAAGAAGGAGAGGAGAGTGGTGGGCTAGACTAGAGCATCAAAGTGGGAAGAGGAAGTGGAGCAGCAGAGGAAGCAAGTAGACAGATAGATGTGGGCACCTCCTGCCAATCTGCTGCCTGAAGCCTCGGCCTCATGGATGGGCCAGTCCTGACTCTAGCAGAATGGATAAAAAGAGCCTCTTCCCTGTCACACTCACACCACAAGCATCCAATTTCAGTACACTGTGGTGGGAGCTTGGTAGTGCTGGGCCAGTTGACCTATTACATGAGCAGGGGCTATACATGACTACTTCTCCATAGAGATAGAGCCACCATGTGGTAAGTGGTTGGTTGTTGGCTATTACAAGGGCAGAGAGAGGAGAATCTCATCACAAAGCAGACTGGTACAAACCTCTTCCACTGAAATTACATCAGAATGAGAACCAAATAAAAACTGACAGTTATTGACGAGGTATATTAACCTTGTCGATAGCCATTTGAGCAAATTAAGGCTCATCTTTGCATTTTCCCTTCTGCATCAGAGGTGTTAAGCCACCAACAGATCAATAATCATAGTAATAACATCTACAGCAGCTCCTGGCAGGGGAAAGCAGAAAGATTTAGTCTTGGAAAGATAAGCTGCAGTTGGCACAGCTTTGGCCAATCAGAAGTCTCCTGCTGGCCTGAAGCAAGGTTCCTGGCCTGCTGGCAAGCCCCAAAGGATACTGCCAAGTCACTTAGCCTGACAGCTCACAAAGCTTACTACAGCAAACACTTGCAGGGGCACAGCTGCCCCACCCTAGGGGATGCTGCCACACATTTGCATGCGCAGCAACTACTGTTCATGCTCAAGACCATTGCCAAAACTCCTGCTGACACACAGCAGGGCACTTGCAGGGCATAGATCAGCAAATGCCTCCATGGCCCCATTAACACACATCAGAAACCCTGCAGGATAATATACTACCCTCCTGCATACCCCAGAGGGCACTGCCAAGGTCCTTCCAGAGACGAAGTTTAGAACAGGCCCCAGGGAGCTCTGCCGAAGTCTGTGCCTCAAGCAAATTGCTCTCTGGTTGCTGTTTGTGCTATGGTTACAAACCTGCAAGGTAGAGAGTCTGAGGGAGCCCCTTGATTTCCTTCCTCCTCCTCTCAGCTGCTTTTGTCTGTCTCTTTCAGGCCACACACACAACAGCTGAGCAGATAAACAACTTGCCACCTGCTCCCACCTCCAACCCCGCCTCCCCTCTGAATCGGATACGTTTCTCCACCCATTTGCCCAAAGCTCAGCCCTTTCCAGCGAGCCTTTTTGTAGCAGCGATTTCTCAGTTATGACTGCACACTGCCAGGAGTTGCTGAGCTGCCTGCCAGTTCTATCTCGGCCACCAAAAAAGGAGCAGTTTCTTTTTGTCCGAAGTTGGCACCCTGGCTATGAACATGCTTTCTCATCTGAATAAGCCTGGTTCTTATCAGTGGGACTTACTTAAGGGAGTCCATTCAAAGGACCCTTAGAGTACTAATACAGGCAAACTTTGCAGCTGCTCCCTCTTTGCAGAACGAACTCAGTCATTCCCAACCGCAAGGTTGTAAAGAACAAGAAAGTTGGGAATGGAAAACAGAACAAAGAGTGTTAAACTGAAGAGCCTCACGTTTCCCAAGTGTGCATGAAACAGGGGAAAGAATTTTACAGCATGACTTCTTTAATTAAACATATCACTTGGAAATCAGGCTTACTTTAATTAGTGGGACATGTTTCCTTCCTGCAGCATCTTTACAAAGCATAACTGGAAAACAGGTATGGCTTCCAAGTAATCAAATTAAAAAGCATTCTGAAATTCCAAGCTATTTTAGTAGCTCAAAGAATACTCTTGAAAAAGTTTGGTTGCCACTTGTTTTCTGCCAGGGCTCCTGTGCACAGTTTTATGCTTTAATACCTTCATGACAGGCAGATATTCAACAGGTGCAGCGTTGAATATTAATTCCACCATGAAGATTAATTGAGGGGACAGTTTTCATCAGCTAAATCTCTGTGTGTCGTCTCTAATTATTAAACACATAGGAGCTGTGCAGAAAAAGGTGGCAGCCCTACTTTTGACCTATACATCCCTAAAAGACTTGTGGCCCTGTAGAGCTCTCCTCCTCCTCCTTTATCTCTCTGCCATTATGTTCTTAAAAGATCATCTGAGAACACCTTCAAGGGCATAAAAAGATACGTTAAACTGTCTTCATCTGGAATGTTGGGGCCACACTAGAGAGATAGACTCAGGCCACAATTTCTTAATAGCAACTGCAAGGGTGAGGGTGGGGGATTTGATTCGAGAGCATGCCATTTTCCTGATTAAAGTTGCATGTCCTGGCTGACTATCTTTAGAAGCCTTTGTTTGAGAAAAGTTACCGTATATCAGAAGAAGTTCTGCAACTCCTACTAAAGCACATATTTGGCATGCAGAAGGCTCCCAGCATCTCTAGTTAAAAGGATCTCTGGGCCAAACGCATTATAGTCTAGCTTGGGTTTTTTTTTAGAATAGCACCCACATGGCAGACTGATCTTGATTTGAATCACACCATGGAAGTAGGGGGTGTATAACCATTTCCCTCATGCTGTGTACCCACTAAAAATCATCCCCCCAGATGCATTGCTGCACATGACATTTTCATGGGCCCACCATAGCAAATTTGGATAGGGGAACACACACACACACAGAAAAACAGCACAGAGGAAACACCACCTAACCTCCGTGCCATGATCCTAATCCAGATTGGGTTCCTAAATGGCTGTTATTTTAAAGTCTCTCTCTCTCTCTCTCTCTCTCTCTCTCTCTCTCTCTCACACACACACACACACACACACACACACACACACACCACCACCACCAACAACAACAACATTCAACATCATGTCTAGTTTTGCCCTCAGTTGACCTAAAAACTACTTTTACTTGACCTTGTGGACAGTCACTGCCAAAAAAAGGCTGGAAATACTTTTTCTGAGGTAATTTTAATTTAAAATAGCATTGTTTTCAATATGCATCTAATGAATGAAGCTATAACCTAGAGAGAGAGAGAGAGAGAGAGAGAGATTGATACTGTTGCCAAAAAATGTTGCTAAATCCACCAATTGAATGACAGGCATCCAGTTTAGTCCCTTAGGATGTTGACAGGTGCTAAAATCCCAGGGGATTTCAAGTAAGACATGCTTCACTGTTAAAAGGATTACAACATCTGAATACAGGAGGGGCTTCTCTTTTGGCAAGTACAGATATGTGTTCTGATCCTTATTCCAGGCAAGCCAACTTCCTACTCCAATTCTTAAGGGATACAAAGCTTGTTGTCATTCTGAATTCCCTACAGTTCCTGTTAGTGTAACATCAATATAACTTTCATTGGAGGGATCACTAGGAGGGATTTCTGCATCCCTACCATCTGGGCAAGGTGCCATTTCTGGTAGCCTGATTCTCTGACTACTAGCTGCCCTCGGTTCCAACATGTCCAGAAATTAAGTATTAAAAAACAAAACCCCATGAAAACAGCATCACCACATAGGAAAAAATAAGAGGAAAGGGTGTGAATAAAAGCTAACAGTTCAAGGCTAGCAATGAATGAAAGTTAGGGCACATCTAACACTACAAACGTTAATAGCTTTTATTCCACGTTAACTGGAATTCCCCAAACTGTGGGAATTGTACATTGGTGAGATACTAAGAACTCTCTGTCAGTCCACAGAACTATAATTCCAAAGCTTCCCTGGAAGAGGGAATCAGCTGAAATCTGTAGCACAGAACCGCCTCTCGCTTACATAGCACATTGTCAGGATTAGATATTACAGAGTGATTTTTTGACACCAGATGGCCAACTTGATCCTTAAAATACTATGCAGAATGAAAGCCTCGTGGAAACAAATGGTGCTTGCACCCAGCAGAGCACTAAGAGCCTAATATCTTTAAAATGACACATTCATCATCTCATCTGTGGCAAGCAGAAAAGGCTTAGCCCATATAAACTTGACACTTCCCTGTCAGTCAGCCAAATGATGACCTCGTATGCATAGAGCCTCACGGTCTCCAAAGGGAGCAATTAATGCAATGCACAAGGTTCTCCAGATGTGACGAGCTTGTTTGTTCCCATGGGCTGTAGCACCACAATATTCTGATGTCAGGCCCACCATTGCTCTTAAATGCCTAAATACAGTTTAAACTTTAAAATAACCTCCAAACTGCAATATATTGGTTTACTTTTACTATTCACAGAGGGAAAGTACTTGCTAAATCTAGAGCGGCAGAACAGGGAACAACCAATATAGCCATGCCAGTGATCAATGCCATTAACACACATATCACATGTTTCCATGCAGTCTGATCCTATGTACGGAAGTAATAGGAAGCCCAACCCTAGGCCTTGGAAGTAAGATCTGGTTTAATAGCATTCCCAATGGGAATAAAGCTGCAATCTTGTGCTACAAATCAGGAAGTCCTCAGTTTGACTGTCACCTCCATATGAACTCACATAGTAGCCTTAGGCAAGTGACTCCTTCTCCATCTCATTTGCAATAAGAAAATAGTACTTACCGGTACTTATCTTACAGGGTTGTTGTAAGGACTACAACAAGATAATATAGTACATGTGAAGCACTTTGAACACTTGAAAGCATGGTGCAAATGGAATTGCATTCACATTGAACTAAAGTGGAACATACTTCTGAGAAAACATGCATAGGACTGCATGGCTGCAACCCTATGAACCCTACATAGACCTAAGCCCCACTGAAGTTAATGGGGTTTACTTCTGAGTCAACATGCACAGCACTGCAGTTAGTTCTTTTCAGTCTTTCCATGATATTAACAAATGTTCGTGTACATTAAACCAGAGTACATTTACGATTAAGTCTCTTCCCTGTTCTCCAATAGTAAATATGAAATTATGACAGATATATAAGACACTAATAATATAACCACTTATATAATTTGAAAAAACATGTAATGACATGTTTTCTGCCAAAATTACCACTTTCCTATCAGGTAGATGCTCATCAGAATGAAAGGAACAGCTAGCCTATCCGTTTCAGAGATCCTTCCCCCCCCCCCCCCGTTAGTGGTTATTCCCTAAGCCCAGCTGATGAAAGACACAGATGTGCTTACAGAGAAGCAGCTCTCGATGCCTCCCTTGTTCCCCAGAGCCTCTCTCAGCCAGTTTGATATCTAAGTGGAAAGGAAGAAAATAGGCTGTCAGTGGGGTTGCCACCCAAATGATTTTCTGAATTGATTAGCCCCCCCCCCCTTTTTGCCTCCTCTACAGATCCTGAGGCTCTGCAAGCAGGGATCCTTGCAGATCTTGCAGGCTAAGTAATGACACAGGGTAAGGGAACTCTAGGGAAAAACCTAGATGAGCTTCCCCATTATAGAAAATGAAACAAAGGGAGAGGCAGGGGGAAAAAACAACCCAAAAGGGGTACTAAATAACTGCCAGAAAGAAGCACAGATTGTAACAGTCAGAGACCACCTTGGGGTTGCAGCTGGTTTTGTCTCTCTGACTTAAAGGAGCGGCAAGGCAAGCATGCTGGGAAAAGACTGCAGACTGAAGAGTTAATTAATAAGGGATGGACAAGCAGGCGGAGAAAAGGGAGGCTTAAATCCTCAACTTTTCTGTGGACCAAGCCTCTGAATAAAAGATATGCTAAGCAGGAGCCTGCTACTGAAGCTAGTTATGGTCAGTAGTTATTGTGCACAGAGCTGATGCAAAATGCTATTTGAAATTTTTAAACACACACACACACACACACACACACACACACACACACACACACCCCAAAACTAAACACTGGGCAGCCAAAGGCCAACATTTGAAACTCCAGCTTCTATTATATTTTGCCAGGTCTTTTTGGCCCCTATGGTAAAAAGTGACTCTATGTCTTTTAAGAACTTGTCAGTAGACCCCCAGTTACAAGCATTGAGTACCGGTATATGCTCCTTTGGCCTATCCCAGTCCGTACAAGCTATACGTGTTCTGCTGAGTTGTCCCCCCCCATTACGGCGAGGGAGGGGGGCCACTGGCCGAGCCAACCCGGGAGAGGGCAGGGATGGCATCTGCCATATCCCCATCCTGGTCCCAGCCGGCACGGCCGTTACACAACCTCCTCCTACTTCTGCCAGCTAAATAGCTGGTGGAAATCTGAAGAGGCCCATCAGGTCTTCCTCGGTTTACACTGGGGGAAGAGGATGAACGTCCCCTTCAACCGAGTAGACCTTCGGGCCGCTCCAGAGCGGCCCGGAACGGGGATAGGATCCGGCTGGATTGTTAGTTAGGATTGGGCTGCCCATCTACTTGGTCATAAGGTAAATGGATATAAATTTGGATATACCATACTTTAGAGAAGCTGCTGTGTAAATGTGACACAATGTTTCAGTTGCTCCCACACATATGAAATCTTTACGTAGCTGGATGAAAAATGCTGTGAAGTAATGGCAGCTGCACTCTGAAACGCCAGTACAGAAAATAATTGCCTACACTTTTCCTTGCTGTGTGTTGAAAGCCATTGCAAGACTGAGTGCAAGAAGTGTGTTGAATTCATGAATCAACAGTTGTGCTATCACTAGAAAAGAAAAGCTCCATACAGGCACACCCAAAAAGAAGCCATTAACTGGTTGGTTGTATTCAAAAATCAAGACACAATCAAATAATCATATGCATGTGCAAATCACACAACCACCTCACCATCCCTCCCCTAAGTAGCGTAGCAAAAAATGTTTCTTGAGACTCAATATGTGGAACTCCATCTCAAGGTAAGGCATTGCCACCAGCAATTAATTTACCAGTCATGGCCACTCAGCACTGAAGATATGGCATCACAGAGAAGACAGTCAGCCTATGCTGGTTATTTTAAGTTATTTCTACCAGCTACAGCAAGGAGGTCATGCTAGTACTCCTGCACTGCCATAACTGCTCTTGCATATTTCCACAACAAGTTTGTGACTGTAATTAACAGAGAAGTATTTATTATGGTGGAGAAGCGTATGTTGCACTGCAGGTGCAGCATCATCACAAAGCAGAACTGGCAAGCCTCTTCCACAAAAGTCACTGTCTAGCAGGTGTCAAGATATACAATTGTTTGCTTATCATGGTAAGGTACCTATGCAGCTCTGCTCTGGATTACCCCCTTTTGAAAAGTTAGGCAGGTAGTGGCACCTGATAGGTTCTTTTCTGCGGTTAGGTCCTCTTTATGGAAAACCCTCCCAAACGAAGTTAGCCTGGTTATACAGTATCTCTTTTTTTTTAATGTGCCCAGGTAAAATTTGTCCTGCATCCAAGCTTTTATTGGGTATGGATCTGGTTCTTCATGATGCTGATTCACAGTGTGTGTGTGTGTGTGTGTGTGTGTGTGTGTGTGTGTGTGTGTGTGTGTGTGTGCGCGCGCGCGCACGCGCACGCGCGTCGTGGGGAGCTTGTCCTGGTTAATTGCATTCTGTTTTAATTATTTTTCCTTGCTATCAGTTAAATGCTACACAGGAAACAGACTGCAGTAGTTCAGAAGTGAGGGAAAGACACACTTTCTTTGCTCAAGAGATACTTTTTGCATATTTTAAAAAGAAGGGGCAGGGCTAAAGATGGATTGAGTGAGGTGTGGTTCAATGGGTGTGGCTATAGGACTCTGAAGCAGAGGCGTTACTAGTGTGGAGTGTGCGGAGCTGCTCCGGGCGCGGGTGCACGCAGTGTTGGGGCGTACTTACCCTGCGTCGCCTCTGCTTCGGCCGTCTTCTTTTCGGCCCTCCCTCCCTCCCTGGAGCCCAAACGGCTCCAAAATGGTACTGAAACCGGCAGGGGGGGCGTGTTTGGAGCCGCGCTGGGCACGTCGACGTCACATTTCTCAGGCCCCGCGCCCTTGATCCGGGCGCTGGGAGGGCTACTGTCATTACTGCTCTGAAGACACACATTCATAGCTTCCAACTGCGCACGTCAAAAAGGAAAATCTAGGTGTCTCCCATTTCAACCATGAAACCTCATCCTCAATCTATGATAAAAGGCAAGAAAATCAGGGTACATATTCATATTTGTCTTCATTCAGATTAACATAATAAATACAATGAAAAGAGTGCAGTCTAGCAATGAGATCTGGTTTACACAAGAAATTCAGGTAACACAAATTTCATTCTAATTTTGCATGTAGAAAAAGTGTCTCACTAGTTATTTTATTTTATTTATTTATTTACAATATTTTTACCCCGCCTTTCTTCCCAAAGGGACCCAAGTTATGCTTGACTGTTTGTTAATTCTTTTTAAAACAAACTTTTATTTTCTGTGAACAACGCATTCCTGAGCCATCTTATAAACTGCTTTTAACTCACCTAGCCACATTGCTGGGCTGGCCAGCACCCAGTGCGAAGCTTACTTTGCGGAAGCTCGGCATTCTAGAAGCTTGGGGGTGACGTAATCACATCGCCCCTGACCTGGGCTATTGCATTGCATTAAATGTGAAACGCCCATCTCTGCTCTGCCTTCCTTTGGCGATCTTCGGGCCCAGTCACTTTGTTGTCTCCTTGTTTGTGTTCCAGCGAGTGGTGAACCATGAACTCTGGTTTAGTAGAACCAGAAAAATCACTGCAGCATTCTGCAATACTAGATGAAACACAAAACCTAGCACAGCCTGCTTCCCTTTCTTTTACACTGGATTCTTGAATTCCTGAGCCAAGTGGTCCCTCCACAGGCATCTCATTGAGCTTTGTATCTTGTTGGGTCCTAACATCCTCTTATCACTCTCACAGGGAGAGGGGATTATTGAGCCAAAATAAAGAGTATGCAGATTTGTACAACTGGAAAAAAAATAAACAGGCCACAAACTTCAGTTTTGTTTTGTAGACAGGAGTACATGCAACCTCAAGCATAATTTGTAGGAAAATGGTACCAACACATGAGATGAGAAGAGATACTGAAGGCTGGGCCAGGAATGGTAAGAGAGATTATACACATGGCTCTTTGTCAACTAGAGTAGCGCTGCTAGGAGAAAGGCAGGCTGGGTGAAGGAGAACAGAAAAATCACAATGACACCATCCCACCCTAGGGAGAAGGATACAACTGTTCTCTAGATATAATTTAGTCCAGATATTTAGGCTCATTTAATTGCTCTCAGCAGAAGGTGTGACAGAATTTTTAATGTACCCTACTACAAAGGCAGCAGCATTCACTGTGTGGCCTGCAGACTGCATTAGCAAATAACACTGCCATGACCAGGGTTTAACTTTAGATCTCATAAATTGGAATACAGCACATACAGAGAAGGGAGACACCGTACTGTTATTCAGTAGTTATGGTGGAGTATGAAGGCTGTCATCTCTATTGAGTCATTGCCTGCAACTATCTTGGGCTTTCCTTTGAGGCCTCCTGTCTGAGTATTTAGACAGGAGGCCTCAAACCCATTTTATTAGACTTAATAAGATCACAGCAAATTGGTACTTCAAGTTGCTGCAGTGGTCTACCCTGCCTCCCAGAGGGAAAAACAAACAAACAAACAAACAAACCAATACTCATTTGCATTTATTTCTGCACTGAAAATGTATCTGGGTTTAGGAATGGCCGTGTGGATTCCAAGCTTAACATTTGGCTAGTTCAGTTCAAACACAGCCAGTGGCAGTTCTGCTGTTGCATCTCACATTGCATATAAACAGAGGGCGACATCAGTGGTGTAGCTAGGCCGGGGCGGAGGAAAGTAGTTCTGCAAGACTCCATTACACCAGAGTCACCGTCCCCTCCTCCTCACCGTCAGAGCCATTCGGGCAGTGATGGCAACACAAGGGACACTCCCCCGTTGCCACTGGAATGGCTCCGACAATGAGGGGGAGGGGCTGCTGACGGAGTAACGTGTCACCGAGTCTTGCAGAACTACTTGCCTCCGCCCTGGTCTAGCTATGCCACTGGGCAACATATATACAATGGAGATGGAATCAGTGGTCAGCCAGCGGCTGAGGGCCCATCTGACACTAGACCAAGCTCTGAATCTTCAGGGTAGTCAGTGCAGCCCATCCATGCAGCCACCCAATGCAGGTTGCATTGGTCCTGGATTGAAAGGGGTCGGGGGGGGGGTCGGATTCAGGGTGCCTTTCACTTGGAGTCTGCTGCCACCACTGCCACCTCCCTCCCACCTGCTGCTAATCCAAGCCACACTGATCTGCTTCCTGCTCACTCGAGTGAGAAGCAGATCATTCCCCTACTTACCTGGCTCCTTGCATGCTGCCCTGAAACCTGGAAGTGAGGGAGTTCCAGTTTCATTTTGTGTTGTCCCTGTAAATGAAACCGGAAGTCCCATACTTCTGGGTTTCACAGCAACGTGCAAGTAGCACAGTAAGGTTGTTTTTTTTTAGTGCACGCTCTGAGGTGAGACCAGAGGAAGGAGGAGGAGTGGCTAGTCTGCAGTGCTGGCTACTGCCCCCAACAAGCTTCGCCTTCTTCTCATTTTCAACACCCCACCATTACTGCAATTGCCTCACATGATGTGCCCAGTCAGTTTTTCTACACTGGGTTCAAGAAAAGCAGGCTGGAAACATCATGAGATAGCACTTCTTCTAAAGTGCAAGTACAGCAAAAGGAGAAGGAGAAGAAATGGGACTGTGAGGCAGGGAGACAGACAGTGCTGGGGAAGAGAGGGGATGAATAAAACCAATTGAGGCAGGTGAGAATCAAGATTGGAAAGAGAAAGGAAAAAGTGTTCATAGCCTAGGATCCAGAAAGGGGGGGGGGAGGAGGCTGCAGAGTGCCCTTCCTCCCTGTGCCCCACCCATTGCAAATGTGTGTATGGGAACATGGGTGTGATTGGGAAGGTGTGATTGGGAAAGGAAAGGGATAAGCCACAATTTTATCATGGGCAGAAATATAATTTAAAAAGGACTAGAAGGTTTGGCTGAGTTTCTCAAGTGACAGTTTATTTCTTTAATGCCATGATGAGGCCATGCCATCATTTCTTCTCATCCCCCAAGATGAGCTCTGATTTATGTTTTCAGAGAAGGATTAATTACACATTATTGCTTGTTCACATAACAGGCTGGTATCCTCTTCAAAGGATCATTCCAGGGAGAAGGCGGAAGGAGACATGCCCCATAATTTAGTGACCATTACTTTTAAATTAGAAGGTTAATTGTTTGAGCATTCAACGTGCATCCTATAATGCCCAGCTCTGTCTGTTAACTGTAAAGCACAGCATCACTTTAATGTAACAAGATGCTATAATCAAAATGTATGGATTTTTATACAAATTAATCAATTTTGTTTCTCCCTTTAGAGCATCTCCTGTTCTCACCAGAACAAAAGAAAATGACCTGTCCTATGAGATCAATACAGCTGCTGTTGTTTTACAGTGGTCATCACCAGAACCTGCAGCCTCCTTCCTGAAAGGAAAGACACAGAATGAAAGAGTGTTAAAAAGCTGAACAAAAAAGTGGACACACCTGTTGTAAAAACACTGACCGCATCAATCCCTAGCACATACACTTACTCAGAAGTAACTGATTTGGAGGGGGCTTACTCCCAAGGAAGTATACACAGGATTGCATACAAATCCAACTAACTTTACATGTTCCTTCAGGCATGCAAATGTGTGACAAATATATTCTTAAGGGCTGGAGAGTTAGGGGAAGAGGTTATGTACCCAGGCCACAAACTAGCAATATGTAGCTCAACAGAGTGCCAGTATTAATTGTTGGGCTGGGGAGCAGGACCTGGATTTCCTGCAACTCCTTCATTACAAGGAACACTATTCCAGGAAGAGTCTGTAGATGATTAAACAGATTAGTCACTACTCTTCCCCATGGAACCAGAGTTAAATCCCTTTTCACCATGAATCAGACAAACACAATCAGCCCCAAATCCCTCTAAGCTTCCCTCTCTTAATTTACACTGAAAGCTTTACTGCTACTAATAGAACTATTTTCCACTTTGGGGCTTGATGTGTAGTAGTTACAAAGAGAAACGTTTCCTAACCACCATTTGCTACAACAGTACAAAACTCTCAGGCATGTATATATTTATTTTTAATACTGTATGTAATCAAAGGGCAATAATAAACATGTGGCTTAGTTAGTTGTGCTTCTCACTGGCTTGGAGCTTTGTCAAGTGTTCCAAAATTGCATCTGCATGTTATTTTCCCTTCAGTTTACATCATACCTTATGATTAGAACTGGAACTAGAACCACACCAGTCAGTATAATGGGCTATATTTTTTCCAGCGGATCAGTGGGTCTATGGGAGACACTAAAGGGACTGCAATTGGAGACATAGTTCAGCGAGTCAAAATGTATTGTCCGTCCGTCCCCAATCCTTGTCATCTTGGACTTCTACTGCATGCGTATCCTCTACAGCAGTGTTTCCCAAACTGAGCCAATTTTGGGTGGGTTGCAACAGGTTTGTAGCATCAGGCAACGCAGGGAGAGCCGACTCCTGCCTTGCCAGCCTGGTGCCGAGGCAGCTAGGTAAAGGTAAAGGTGACCCCTGACAATTAAGTCCAGTCGTGTCCAAATCTAGGGTGTGGTGCTCATCCCCATTTCAAAGCCGAAGAGCCAGCGTTGTCCGAAGACGCCTCCGTGGTCATGTGGCTGGCATGACTCTCCTTGCCGCAGCGCGTAGCATGCAGCTAGAACACGGAGCGCTGTTTACCTTCCCGCAAGCGGTACCTATTTATCTACTCACATTAACATGCTTTGGAGCTGCTAGTTTGGCAGGAGCTAGCCAAGCAACGAGAGCTCACCCCGTCGTGGATTTGAACTGCCGACCTTTCGATCGACAGCTCATGGTTCAGCGGTTTAACCCACTGGTCAATTTCACCCCCGGGCAGGCTATGGGAGAGGGTGGGAACAGGGAGATGGTGAGGTGGGAGGAGGTGGAGGCGGGCCCCCTTTTGGGCCAGATGGGCGGCTGGAAGTAAACCTATGTGGCTCATGATAGTCTAGTAAAGCTATGTGGCTCACGATAGATTGTCATTGGGGTTGTGGTGCTAAAACATTTGGGAAGCAGCAGCACTGCTCTACATGAGTTTACAGACACCACTCTCAAAGAACAATGTAGTCAACACAAACTGGATTTTATATACACTTCGACGGGTGAGCCATGAGAAGGGATGGAGGCTTCCAGTCCTTTCTCCAGTCTCAAACCTTGACCTTCCTTCCGCACTCTCCCTGTTCCTATCCATCAATGGGGGTGAAAAAGTATAAAGCTTCAATTCCTTATTCAGGCTACTCATGAAGAGGTATGTCAAACAGAGCCCAGTCTGTGGTATAAACCCTTATAAAAAAGTCAAAACTGACTAGCAGAGCCACCTGCACTTAAGAGACCACACATGTATGGGGCAACCCCCCCCCAAAAAAAAACTTGGGTAAGACTTCATAATTGACATCTCATACTAAAAACTGTCAATGTGGCGAATACTATATAATTGTATCACTATTACTATTTGGATGTTTTATGTTTGTTTTTAAGTGTGATGAGTTATTGCATATTTTGATTTTATGTAAACTGCCTTGTTGTTGTTGTTGTTGTTGACCTTGAGTGACCTGTAAATGGGAGAAAGGCAGAGTAGAAATATAGTAAATAAATATTAGATTGGGAGCCCCTTTGGCAACAGGGGACCATTTATTTATTACGGAAACTTATCTATATAAATCACTTTGTGAACTACTTTTTGGCAAAAAGTGGCATACTAATACTAGTGGCATACTTTGATTTACAATGTTGTTGTTCAGTCGTTAAGTCGTGTCCGACCCTTCGTGATCCCATGAACCACATCCCGCCAGGCCTTCCTGTCCTCCACTATCTTCCTGAGTTCGCTCATTTTCATGTTCGTTGCATCGGTAATGCTGTCTAACCATCTCATCCTTTGCCTTCCCCTTCTCCTTTTGCCTTCAGTCTTTCCCAGCATCAGAGTCTTCTCCAGAGACTTCTCTCTTCGCATTAGGTGGCCAAAATATTTGAGTTTCAGCCTCAGTACCTGTCCTTCCAGGGAACAGTCAGGGTTGATTTCATTTAGGATTGACTGATTTGATCTCCTAGCAGTCCAAGGGACTCTCAGGAGTCTTCTCCAGCACCACAGTTCGAAAGCATCTATTCTTCGGCGCTCAGCCTTCCTTATGGTCCAACTCTCGCAACCATACATTGCTACTGGGAACACCATCGCCCTGACTATACAAACTTTTGTTGGCATGGTGATATCTCTGCTTTTTATTATGCTATCTAAGTTTGCCATAGCTTTCCTTCCAAGGAGTAAGCGTCTTTTAATTTCATGGCTGCTGTCTCCGTCTGCAGTGATCTTGGAACCCCAAAAAGTAAAATCTGTTACTGCTTCCATTTCTGCCCCTTCCATTTGCCAGGAATTGATGGGCCCAGATGCCATGATCTTAGTTTTATTAACATTGAGTTTCAAGCCAACTTTTGCACTCTCCTCTTTCACTCTCATCAAGAGGCTCTTTAGTTCTTCTTCACTTTCTGCCATTAGGGTGGTATCGTCTGCATATCTGAGGTTGTTGATGTTTCTCCCGGCAATCTTGATTCTGGCTTGCGATTCATTCAGCCCTGCATTTCTCATAATGTACTTTGCATATAAGTTAAATAAACAGGGTGACAATATACAGCCTTGCCGTACTCCCTTCCCAATTTTGAACCAATCAGTTGTTCCATGGCCGGTTTGAACTGTAGCTTCTTGACCTGCATACAGGTTTCTCAAGAGACAGGTAAGGTGGTCTGGTACCCCCATCTCTTTAAGAATTTGCCACAGTTTGTTGTGATCCACACAAACAAAGGCTTTGGCATAGTCAATGAAGCAGAAGTATGTGTTTTTTTGGAACTCTTGTGCTTTCTCCATGACCCAGCGCATGTTGGCAATTTGATCTCTAGTTCCTCTGCCTCTTCGAAACTCAGCTTGTACTTCCGGTAGTTCTTGGTTCACGTACTACTGAAGCCTAGCTTGTAGGATTTTGAGCATAACCTTGCTAGCATGTGAAATGAGTGCAATTGTGCGGTAGTTTGAACACTCTTTGGCATTGCCCTTCTTTGGAATTGGAACGTAAACTGACCTTTTCCAATCCTTTGGCCACTGCTGAGTTTTCCAAATTTGTTGGCATATTGAGTGCAGCACTTTCACAGCATCATCATTTAGGATTTTAAGTAGCTGAGCTGGGATAATATCATCTCCGCTAGCTTTGTTGTTAGTAATGCTACCTAAGGTCCACTTGACTTCACTCTCTAGGATGTCCGGCTCTGGGTCAGTGACCACACCAGCGTGGTCATCAGGAACATTAAGATCTTTCTTGTATAATTCTTCTGTGTATTCTTGCCATCTCTTCTTAATCTCTTCTGCTTCTGTTAGGTCCCTGCCTTTTTGTCCTTTATCATGCCCATCTGCACAAAACGTTCCCTTGATATCTCCAATTTTCTTGAAGAGATCTCTAGTCCTCCCCATTCTGTTGTTTTCCTCGATTTCTTTGCATTGTTCATTTAAGAAGGCCTTCTTATCTCTCCTTGCTATTCTCTGGAAATCTGCATTCAGGTGGTTATATCTTTCCCTTTCACCCTTGCTTTTCGCATTCCTTCTTTCCACAGCTATTTGTAAAGCCTCATCTGACAGCCACTTTGCTTTCTTTCTCTTTGGGATGGTTTTAGTTGCTGCCTCCTGTACAATGTTACAAACTTCCATCCATAGTTCTTCAGGCACTCTGTCTACCAGGTCTAATGCCCTAAATCTATTCTTCACCTCCACTGTATACTCATAAGGGATATGATTAGGTTATATCTGACTGGTCTAGTGGTGTTCCCTACATTCTTCAATTTAAGCCTGAATTTTGCAATAAGAAGCTCATGATCTGAGCCACAGTCAGCTCCAGGTCTTGCTTTTACTGACTGTATAGAGCATCTCCATCTTTGGCTGCAAAGCACATAATCTATCTGGTTTCGGTATTGACCATCTGGTGATGTCCATGTGCAGAGTCGCCGCTTGTGTTGTTGGAAAAGAGTGTTTGCTATGACCAGCGTGTTCTCTTGCCAGAACTCCGTTAGCCTTTGCCCTGCTTCATTTTGCACTCCAAGGCCAAACTTGCCTGTTGTTCTGTTTATTACAATGGGGTCACTTTAAAATCAAATCACTTTACAATGCACTCCATAGTTAAAAAAAAAGTTCAGATAAGTTATTCACTTTATAATTAATTTACAATTGCAGCCAACGGGACCTCATGTTTGCATCGTGTCTTAGCCAATAGCAGCGTTTTTAACATCGTGGCTGTGTATTATTGATGGATGGATATAGCCAAAGCAAACACTGATGCAAATGCAAGCCTTCCAGGTAGTCTCATCTAGTAACAGTATTTAAACATGGTGGCTGTGTGTATTAAGGGAAGGATACAGCTTTGTAGTTTATGTTTTATAATAACAACACTGTGTAACCTGATAACCATGGCCCCTAAAGAGCACAGTAGGCATCTTTTAAATCTTCTCTCCCTTCTCTCTTCTTTAAATTTTCTCTCCCTTTTAGAAAGGGAAATAGCTTAGTCTTGTGGCAGAAACTTCAACTTCCAAAGTCTTGGAACAAGTTACCAAGAAAACAGTGCATTATTGAGTTCACATTACAATATTTTCAGAACACATTAGTGTCTCCAGAATGGATTACCATTGTAAAGAGGGTGACCACTGTATAATTATTCTTAGTTATTAGTATTAATAATGAAGATGATAATGATGGTGAAAAACCAATACATTAATGGATGATGTGATTTACCACCCTCACACATAAAAAAAATCAGTAGTTGCATACCACCCTCACACATAACAAAAATAGTAGTTGCATAATTCTGATCATGTTATTGCATTTCTTATTACTTCCATGTTGATATTATTGTTTATAAATGGTATGTCATATGGTATTTCAAATAGCATTACTTTATTAAAAGTTAAGATAATATGCATTGAGAGAATTGTGAATCACTGCAATGTTTATCACTACAACATTGAAAATACCATCATTGGATTGTTTAATCTAGAAAACTATTAGATTAGACACCAAGATGTCCTTTGTATCATACTTAGGAGATACCATCACCAAAGAGCAATAGTCACCATGACCAAAGATGGCATGTTCCCATGTTTTGTACAGCAAATGGTGATGTCTACTTTTGGATAGGATTGCACCTATCCCATACACCAGGGGTGGGGAACCTCCGGGGAACGATCCGGTCCGGCCCGCACTGGACCGGCCCTCCCGCGCCGCTTCCTTTTAAAATCGCCCTTCCTGGACCTGCGCAGAGCGCGATGCTGGCCAAGAGGGCAATCTTGGCCTCAGCTGTGCTCTGCGCAGGTCCAGGAAGGCCGATTTTAAAAGGAGGAGGCGCCGAGGTGACGCGTCACCTCAGCGCCTACTCCTTCTGAAAGCGGCCTTTCTGTACCTGCGCAGATCGCCGCTGAGCCCAGCGGCGATCTGCGCACGTACAGAAAGGCCGTTTTGAAAAGGAGGCGGCGCGGGAAGGCGGCGGTGGCGGTGGCCCGGAGCCCGGTAAGTTGGAGAGTGGAGGGAGGGGGCTCTGGGCTGGCTGGGGGGGCTGGCTGGGGGGCTGGGAGGGAGCTGAGCGAGCGCGAGCAGTGGGTGGGTTGGAGGGAGCTGAGCGAGTGCGAGCGTTGGGTGGGAGGGAGCTGAGCGGTGGGAGGGTGGGTGGGTGAGTGAGCGGTGGGTTGGTGCTGTAAATTCGCGGGGGGGTCAAATTTGCGGTGGGGGTCCCCAAAAATTTCGGCCGGCCTTATGGCCGGCCCGCGGCAAATTTTCCCCATGGGAAAATGGCCCCCCACCCCAAAAAGTTTCCCCACCCCTGCCATACACATTGAAACAGAGTGTGTACAGTCGGACCCTTTATCCACGGGGTTTTTAATCTACGAATTTGACTCAACACAGATGGCAAAACTGTGGAAGAGGGAGTCCAACTGCACTACGTTACCTCTTTTTTCAGCGTTGTCGGTGGCCTGTCAGCCACTTCCAGCTTCCTGCGCGTGTCCAAACCACTGAAAAATGCAGCTGGGAGTCTCTGGCGCCATTTACAGGTTGCTTCCAGTAGTGGCTTTTGTTTTTCCAGGCAGTTTAAACAAACTCAGGAGGAGAGAATCGGTGAAGATGCTGGAAAAAAGGTCATGTGGCACCGCTCCCGACTCCCCCCCCCCCCCCCCGGATTTCATATCCACTGTGGTTCCAGGAACAGAACCCCAGCAGATAAAAAGGTCCAACTGCATATTATTTGTCTGGGAGTAAGAATAATTGAACATAAAAAAGATACTTAGTTCTGTGTAGGATCACACTGTGAAGTCTGTTTTTACTTTTCTACAGAGATCAATGCCAAATACTAGGCCATTTTGGTCACACTAGAGTATGGCATTTTGGAAAACCAGATTAAGTTTTGAGAATTAGCTTTTTATAAAACAGCCCATCAACATGACAAACATGGGCAGAAGCAGCTGTACTTTGAAAAGGTAGGGACAGCTCTATATTTTCCTTCTGCCCTGCAATCTGCCTTCTTCAGCTCCTCTCCACAATCCAACGAATTCTGTACTCCAGATTCTTTGTTTCTGTATAGTATACCACCCCCTTTCTCCCTGATTAACAGTGCAATCCTACCCAGCTCCTCCACTGGTGCAGCAGTGGCAGAGGGAGAACGGGAGGCTTGGGGAGGGAAAGGGGATTTAAATCCCCTTTCCCTTCCAAAGCCTCCCTTTCTGCCCTCCACCACTGCTGCACCAGTGGAGGAGCTGGGTAGGATTGCAGTGTAAGCTCCATTCCTCCCCCTCCCCTTACTTATCTAAGGAAGGTCTGAGTAATACCTCATAGATTTCCAGAAGAGGTGTGACTTCTGCAGCATTGCTTCTGGGAATGCTGTAGGGTGGCAATGCATCTCATATTGCCTAGGAGAGGAACTGTCAGACATGTAAGGCAGATGCTGCAATCGCCATAGATGAGTGAGGAAAGGTGGCGGGGAGAAGAAGAGAGCTTTCCTCGGTCGAGATTCATTGTCCTTAATTGCAGTGTCACTGGTGGGTTTGACGCTCCATGTAATACCCATAGATAGTCAGGACATATCTTTGTTAGGACTACTCAAAGTAATATAAAGTTGTGAACAGAAATCTTCTGAGCTCTCAAGACTTAAAAATTCTATGCAATACATCTTCCATCGCCTAGAAGAGGAGCAGGGAAAAGTGATGCAGCACTCAGCAATCCAACATCTGTCCTGATCATGCACTTTCTCCACCACCTACCCCGCACTGATTGCTGAGATCGGGGTGCAGTCTGGGCAGTAGGCTCTTATAAATGCAACTTTGCTACAAAAGCATGTTGATGCAAACATAAAGCTAAATGCAAAGCTAAATCTTAAAACAAAATCTCTTAACATTTTAGTATTCATATCCAATACTAATCTCAGATTGGCAGCGTAATCCTGTGCAACTCTTGCACCGGTGTAACTGTAGTAACTGTCCACTTATTCCAGTGTAACTTGCCATACACCAACGGACGCAGGATGGACACCAGCGTTACCCCCCTCTCGGACGCCGCGAATGTGCAGTTTGGACGCAGGACAGACGTCAATGCAACTTCATGAGTGCAGGGGGCATTCTGGGGGTGTTCAGACACCCCCGGAATGCTCAAAGGAGCAGATTTTGCGCGGCGTCCATCCTGAATCCGAACTATGAATGCGTGGCGTCCGAGGGGGTTTACGCCAGTGTCCGTTGGCGTACGGCATGTTACACTGGCATAAGTGCACTTACACAGGTGGATCTACTGTTACACCGGTGCAAGAGTTGCACAGGATTGCGCTGTCAGTCATGTTGCATATGTGTCCAAAGCTATACAGTATGTGATTGCCCCCTTTTATTCAAGATCCAGTTTAATGGAAATAATGCAGACTTCTACTATGGTCTTTGTGAGCATAAAAAAAGTGTTTTGAAAACATGTTTTAACTACAAGTTAAGTCATTTGACCGCATAATAAGCTTGATTTCAGGTTATAAATGCTCCATGCCAGTGTGGGAGAACTGGAGACCATGCATTTTCAAGATAACTTGACAAATGACTTGAAAGGTTTGTGTACCTACTCTCTGCTTTTCAAGTATGGTAAGCTGCTGGCCTTAGGTCAGTTCGACTAGGCTCCCACTTTAATGTTACTTTTCAGGCCCATTTATTTCTGGCCTGTGTACAAGTTGACAAGTGTACATAACAGTGTTCAGCTGAGTCCTGTCACTCATTAGATGGAGGCAAATGTGTGGGAGAGGGAAGAACATAACAGAATAACGTAAGTCCCCAACATTCTCTCACACTAGCATGTCCAAGAAGCAGAACTCAGGATGAAGCTATGCAGACAGGAGCAGGCTTAATTAATAATGTCTGGTATCAATTAATTACAAAACCGTGTATTAAAACAAAACAGTGACCCAGGGACCCATTAGTATTTTGATGTTATTACCTGCTCAAAGAATTCTGTGCAAATTTCTTCTTCTTAAATGGGCACATAGCAGCCCTCTAGTTGTGGGGACGGACAGGCACGCGCACGCGCACGCGCACGCGCACACACACACACGCGCGCGCGCACACACACACACACACACACACACACACACACACACAGTCTTCTCCATAACCATAAGTGTCCAAAGTTGCCTCTAGTGTTAACAGCGCAAACATATGTAACAGAAAGGACAGTTGCACTTATGTTATCTCCACCTTCCATACTGTACATATTAAACTGCCTTATTGTTTAATATGTTTACTACTAAGTCAGATCATTGGTCTCTGTAGTACAGTATTATTTAACAGCAGGTATCAGGCATAAGTCTCTCTCAGCCATGGGGCCTAAGATCCTTGTAAGTCGAGATTCAGTGCGGACTGAATCTGGGCCTGCTGGCATGGCAAAGCACAAACACTACCAGAGCTGTGTATGTTCAAAATGCATGTTAATTTCTTTTTGCATGTACACTCAAAACACATGGTGTAAAGCAGCTTTTAAATAAATGGTAGTCCAACAGTTAGGATTATGGATTATATTGCCAATAGAAACTTATAAGGCACCCTATATGGAATTCAGAAGCACATGAGAGGTGGTGTAATGTAGTGGCAGAGAGACTGAGATATGAAAAAACGGAATTCCTACCTGGGAATGTCCTGTTCTGGGAGGAGGAAGGGGTGCATTCATGACTCTTGGGGTATGCCCCTCCCACTCCACGAGTCAGAGTCGGATTGGTCGAAAGCTCCCCCTTGTGGGAGGGCATCCTCTCTCATTTCCCAGTCCAGAGCTGTAAATAACGAAAGAAGAAAAAAGGGCCCTCCACGGGCACCTGGCCGAAGGGTCTAAGAACAACTGGCCAAGGTTGCAACAAGATAAACAAAACAGTGAGAATAACATAACACTAAAAAGGAAGGAGATCCGAAGGTAGAATCGAAACTCCAACAGCACCACTAGGCAGAGGCGAACACAAAACAGTAACACGGAAAGCCACAGTCCTGCAACGGGGAAAGGATGGAACCAATGACAAGGCAGCTGCTAGACCAGCCATCACCATGAGCGGTGAGAAGGACCAACACCCAATAATGTTGTAGGCGACTGACTGCCCATCCCTTGAGCCGCCGCGACAAAGGGCGGGACGAATGCACCCCTTCCTCCTCCCAGAACAGGACATTCTCAGGTAGGAATTCCGTTTTTCTCTGGAGGGAGGAAGGGGTGCATTCGTGACTCTTGGGATCTCTCAGAGCAGTACCATGTAGGGTGGGAGAAGAGCGGTGGTCTACTAGTGTGTGACCACCCTCTGCAGGACCTTCCTGCCAAACGAGGCATTGGTAATCCCCGCCAAGTCTACTCTATAGTGTCGAACGAATGTATGTATTGAGGACCACGTAGCTGCCCTGCATATGTCAGCAACCGAGGAAGCCCCCTCGAATGCTGCCGAAGTAGCCGCACCCCTAATTGAATGGGCTGTAATCCCTTCAGGCGGTTCTTTTCCTGAGGCCTGGTAGGCGGACCCAATAGCCTCTCTCAACCATCTAGCCAAAGAGGAAGAAGATGCCCGTTTCCCCATGTTTCTACCCCTGAACATTACAAAAAGTGCCTCAGTTTTCCGAACCGATGATGTCCTATTCAAGTAATACTTCAGGGCCCTTCGCACATCCAAGGTGTGCCAGATCTTTTCTCTCGGATGTGTTGGATTTGGACAAAACGAGGGGAGAACTAGCTCCTGAGCCCTGTGAAAAGCCGAATTAACTTTGGGAATAAATGCGGGGTCCGGGCGAAGGATTACTCTGTCAGGATGAAAAATACAAAGCTGGGAGTTGATGGACAGTGAGCCCAACTCAGACACACGGCGAGCGGACGTGACTGCTACGAGGAACAAGACTTTCAGCGTCAGCTCTCGAAGGGTTACAGTGGCCAAGGGTTCGAAAGGTTTACCTGTCAGAGCCCCTAACACTCGGTTTAAGTCCCAGGTAGGGGTTCTGTGGATTGTAGGGGGATTCAGGAGCCCCACCCCACGCAGAAAACGTTTGACATGAGGGTGCGTGACGACCTTATGACCCAGGCCAACACCCAAGGTGCTATTTAATGCTGCCACTTGTCTCCGAAGAGTACTGGTGCTAAGTCCCAACTCTAGGCCACACTGCAGGAAGGCTAAAATGTTCCGCACCTTTGGTTTCATGGGGTCAATCCCAACCCCCTGGCACCAGCCGACAAATCTCTTCCAGGTTGTTCCATAAGAACGGTGCGTGGACTCTTTTTTAGAGGCTAGTAAGGTCCCTATGACCTTGTCTGAGTAACCCAGATTTTTTAACGCCGTCCGCTCAACCTCCACGCAGTCAACCTGAAGAGATGAGGTTGCGGGTGCCGAATTGGGCCCTGTGTCAGAAGATCCTGCCTTGGAGATAATTGCAATTCCTCCTGGACCGCCAGATTCACCAAGGATGGGTACCATGGTCGCCGGGGCCACCAGGGTGTCACTAGGATGACTTCTGCCCGCAGGTCTTTTATCCTGCGGATCACCCGGGCAATGAGAGCTATTGAAGGAAAGGCATAAAGCAGGCCGGGCGGCCATGGAGTGTGAAGGGCGTCTACCCCTTCCGCCCCCTGCTCGCACTCCCTTGAGAAGAACCGGGGAAGATGAGTGTTCTCGCGTGTGGCAAATAGGTCCACGATCGGATCGCCCAACTTGGCGGTGATCAGAGAGAAGACCTCTGGGTGTAGACACCACTCCACCTCCTGTAGAGACCGTCTGCTCTGCTTAGCCAGTCTGCGGATACATTGGACGACCCTGCGAGGTGTTCTGCCCTTAGTGATGCAATGTGGGTCTCCGCCCAGCTCATCAAAACCTCTGCTTCGCGGGCCAATCGACACGACCGAGTGCCCCCCTGCCTGTTCACATAAGCCTTGGCCGTTGTGTTGTCCGTTTGAACCAAAACATGTTGGCCTCTGATCCGGTTCAGAAAATGAGCTAGGGCCAGCCGAATAGCCTGCAGTTCCAGAAGATTGATACTGAGCTGGGCCTCTGAGCGGGACCAGGTCCCCTGCGCTAGGGAGCCCAACATGTGTGCTCCCCATCCCAGGAGACTGGCATCTGTAGTGATCACTAACCGCTCCGGGAGTACCAGGCTGACCCCCTGGGATAGCTGAGTCTCCGCTGCCCACCAGAGCAGTGCTCTCCTGATCTGCGATGTCATGGGGTTTTGGAGGTGCCTCCGCCTCTCTATGTCGCTTTGGAACGGTATCAGGATGCGTTGGAGGGGACGCATCCTGGCCCTGGACCAGCGGACAACATCTTGGCAGGAGACCATCAGCCCCTGAATGGATGCCAGGGTCATCAGGTCTACCCGAGAGGCTCTCATCGTGTTGTGTAAGATTTCCCTGAACTTTTGCTGTCTGCCCGGGGAGATCGAAATTCTGAATAGGTGAGTGTCTACCAGAAGCCCCAAATGTTCCAGCCGCTGTGATGCCGACAGGGCACTCTTCTCGAGATTTATCACGAACCCCAGACTCTGCAGACAGTCCAGAGTCTGTCTCACATCTGCCATGGTCCGCTCTCTGCTCGGGGACTTGATCAGTATATCGTCCAGGTAAGGAAAAAGGGTGATACCCCTCTGCCTGAGGAACGATATTGGGGCTATGAGCAGCTTCGTAAACACCCTCGGGGACGATTTGAGCCCGAAGGGGAGAGCGCGGTATTGCAGATGGAGGGATCCGTAACAAAAACGGAGGAAACGGCGGTGGCGCGGCAAAATTGGAACGTGAAGATACGCCTCAGTCAAATCTATTGATGTTAACATGTCGTCCTGGTCGAGGGCCAGGACAATCAACCTCCACGTCTCCATCTTGAAACGGCGGCTGCGTATGAAACGATTCAGCCATTTCAGGTCCAAGATGGCCCTCCAATCGCCGTTCCGCTTGGGGACCAGAAAGAGAGTGGAGTAGACTCCCTTCCCTCTCTGTGCCCCTGGTACCACCTCCACGGCCCTGATATCCAACAAGTGTTGGATGGCTTCCATCTTCAACCGATGTTTCTCTGGGATACTGGAAACTGGAACCTTCCAGAATCTGTCTCTGGGTTTTTGAACAAATTCTAAAGAATAACCTTTTAAAACCGTTTGTTGCACCCACGCATTGGCTGTAACGGCAGCCCAGCGGTGTGCGAAGTGCAACAGGCATCCTCCGACAGCGAAGGAGGATACGCCTGGCCGGGCGTCAGACGTGACGGTGGTCCTTGTGGGGCTTGAAATTGGTGACGGGGTTCCCCCACTGTGGACGTCCCCTAGGGAAGACCCTGGACTTATTCCACCTGCTCCTGGGTCTTGGCCCGTCACTGGAGCGGGGGTATTGGCGAAAGGACCATTGAAGATACGGTTTGGATTTAGGAGCCTCCTTTTTAGTGGTCGGGAGGACCTTCCTCTTATCCTTGTTTTCTACAAGGAGAGGATCAAGGGCTTGCCCAAAAAGCCTACCGCCCTGGAAAGGAATGCCAACTAACCTTGTAACAGAGCTTGAGTCACTGTCCCAGGACATCAGCCACACGTTTCTGCGAGCTGCGACGTTCGACGCGATAGCTCGCGCGCTGAACTGCAGGGCGTCCAATGACGCATCCGCAGAATATGCCAGGGCCAAGGCCACTTTTCTCAGGGATGTTTTGGCTGTTCTGGACAGGCCTGTCTCAGATTTCTCCAGATCCGTGATCCAGGAGTACGCTGCTCTACTCAGGATGGAGTTGGCTGAAGAAGCCCGGAGAGCGTGTGCAGAGGCCTCAAAGCCTCTTTTGAGAGACGCCTCAATTTTCCTATCAGTTGGATCTCTCGGACCGCCTTCGCCCTCAGATGGCAAAGTGGCTGGAGAGGAAAGTGATGCGATAGGCCCATCGACAGTGGGTATCTTTAGCATGGCAAGAATCGGGTCGGGTAAGGAGTAAAATTTATTCACTAGCCTAGTAGAATGTTTAGGGTGGATGGGTGTCTCCCATTCCATGTCTAACACCCGTTTAATGGGGTCCGGAAAAGGGATAATATTTTGATTGACTTGGAGTTTTGGAAAATATTTTGAGGAAGCAGTTTTACTAGCAGAGGCATCCTGAGTTTGATCAGGAGCTGGAACCAAATCCAAAGTTTTAAGGGCTTTCTGAAGTATTCTAGGAAAAAGATCAGCCGGAAAAAGTCTAGTAACACCCTGATTATCCTTCTCCTGCCCTGACAACTCCCCCTCCTCCCTCTCAGATTCAGGTGATAAGGAGGGTTTATTTTTATTTATTTTTCACATTTTTATACCGCCCTTCCTCCAAGGAGCTCAGAGTGGTGTACATATTTCCTCCCCTTCTTTTTGTCCTCACAACAACCCTGTGAGGTAGGTGAGGCTGAGAGATAGTGACTGGCCCAAGGTCACCCAGGAAGCTTCGTGGCTGAGCGGGGATTTCAACCTGGATCTTCCAGGTCTAAGTCCGACTCCCAAACCACTACACCTTCTGAGTCATGAGACGACCCGGGGCTGAGAGCAGTCTCCCGCCTTTTATGGCCTGTGCGCTGCTGTGCCCTGAGGCGTTTGGAGCCTCCAACAGATTTTTCCGAGTGTTTTTTAGAACGCTTCATAGGAATCTGTACATAATCCTCTGAGGAGGATTCATTTTCCCTTGTAGAGGACAAAACGGGGCTGGTGGCTCTGGGTTTTCGCCCCCCAGGGAGAGACCGTTTGTGAGTCCCCCCCTCGTTAGCCAAGTGAGCCCGAAAGGCTCCCTCCACAGAAGCCTTCACGAGCTCCATTATCCTAGCCTCCATAATTGGGTCTATGGGTGGTGCTGATCCCACCCCCTGACTAGCGGGCTGCTGTCCTGTCCCGGGGTTTGCCGCCATAACTTGCCTACCTGGAGCTGTGGTGGAGGAAACGCTCGCAGCGCCGCCGCCGAAAATGCTGGCTTCCCGCTGTGGAGAAACACCAAGCGCCCCCTTTCCCGCCAAAAGAAAAAACCGCTTGCGGGCGCCTGAGGTAAATGGCCTCTGCGGTTTTCCTCTTATGCAAAGGCTCTGCTGCAGCTGTGCGACGGCGAGGCGGCAGTAGTCTCTAGGGAGACTTTCGCTCGCTTGCCGCCGGTAGAAGAGGCTATGACGGGCTGGTGGAAGATGCCGGGGCGGGCCAGCCGTGCGCGCTGAGTCGCGTCGCAGCGGCGGCTAGTGTTCGTTGTAACTCTCTCCCGTGCTGATACGAGCGGCTCGTCTGACCCCCTGGAGGCCTTTAGACTGATAGACGATTGAAGAGGGGAGAGGAATGGCGTAGGAGACTGGTGAGGGGAAACGTGAGGCAGGCGGTCAAGAAAAAAGGTGAAGGAAAATAGTGGAATAAAACAAAGGAATAACAGCGATACAAAGGGGAGAATAAAGACTAAGAAAAGCAGCTGAAAACAGCACTGAATAAAATATCACGACCTTTCTCTGGAGTGAGTCAGAGCCGGACTGGGAAATGAGAGAGGATGCCCTCCCACAAGGGGGAGCTTTCGACCAATCCGACTCTGACTCGTGGAGTGGGAGGGGCATACCCCAAGAGTCACAAATGCACCCCTTCCTCCCTCCAGAGAACAGGGTTGACTCTTGCTTCTGCTGTGAATTTATGAGGTGGCCTTAGGCAACCAACTCACTCTGCCTCTCCCCTTTGCACCATATAACATTAATGGAGCTGACCTACCTTACAGGGTTATTATAAGGAAGGATTACAATGTAGATAACACACTCTGACCAGAGCACTGTTATTACTAAGAAAATGAGAGCTGGCCTACACCCCAAAGGCCTTTAGCTTTCTCATACTAAACTATCAATGTCTTGTTCTCACCCTGTTATTTTTGCTAGACTGCAGTCTCCTCCTGTGCACTTCACCTACCAGAGCCAGAGCTAGTTTAATCCAGCACAGGCCAATATACCGTATTTCTTCGAGTCTAAGGCGCCATCAATTCTAAGGCGCACCTTAATTTCAGGAACACCAGCAGAAAAAACCCAAAATCCATCGATTGCAAGACGCACCTCCTTCCTTCAATTTGTCTGCTCAGCACCAACTCTCCCCCGCTTGCCTGCCGCTCCATTTTGCTGATCTGATTATTACCACGCCATTTTGCCTCCTCTGCTCAGCGGCGAGCTCTCTTCCTGAACCTGAGAGCTTGCCCCAGCATACCCCGCGCGCTGCAGCTGACAATCACCTCGCTGCCTTTGAGCAGTGCCTTTGCGGTCCGCCAGAAAATTCAATTTCTTTACTTATCTGGGCTTTGGGGGGCTTTCACCGTTTTTCGCCGAACTGAAGATCGGGGAGGCCTGAGAGGGTCGCACAGGCCTCCCTGAAGCTCCCCGAAGCCCCGGTAAGTAAGAAGATGGCAATTTGGGGGGCTTTTTGGAGACCTTCAATTCTAAGACGCACCCCATTTTTTGAAATGCTTAATTGGGAAAAAAAAACATGCATCTTAGAATCAAAGAAATATGGTAATACTCAAGAGAGCAGCTGCTTCCCAGAACAGGGCTGAATGTCAGTTACTGTTTCTCCAAATTGGGACACAATCATTTCAGCCTCACATTTTGTGTGCATGTGACCAATAAATCGCTCATCTCAAGTTGGATTTTTCTTAAAGCAAATAATGTGCATAATTTGGGAGAAACAGCACAGAACAATAGTTACAGGTAAATTACAAACTAAAAAAAGTTATGTATTCAAGCACATACTGTAAGATCTCTATTGCAGGTGTAAGATTTATATGCAAACCAGACTTGAATCTGAGTTATATTGCCATTTCCCCTTGAGCTACATGACAATATGCATGTATTGCATATAGTGTTTATCCACATCACTAACATCAACTCTTGAAGTTCCCATCATGCTTGGAACATTATACAAAAACATCAGACCAGTGGTCCATCTAATTTAACATACCTTTGCTGACAACTGCCAGGAACCAAATGATTCAAAGAAAAGTGCGTAAGATCCTGAAATGGACAATTAAGGAAGAACCTGCACAAAAAGGGAAGTTGCTCCTTAATCCCCACCATCAGTAAATTGTTATTCTATGCCTTGAAGCAGGAGGATTTTTATATCCCTTGGAAAAAAAAGTTTTTCATCCCATCTAATGTAGCAACAGATGTTCTCAATAGCCATATAAATGTCTGTTCCTTTTTTCAAACCTACTAAACTCTTGGCCTTGGCAAATCTTAGGATAATGAATTCCACATGTTAATTATGCATTGTGTGAAGTATTTCCTTTTATCATTTTATATTTGCTGCCTTTCAGTTGCACTGGATGGCCCTTTAATCTTGCGTTGTAAAAAGGGGTAAACAAGAGTGCCTATCTCCCTTTCCACACCATTTCTTATTTTAAATATGCTTCTTCCAAAATCATATTTCCCAGTTCATTCCACCTCTGAACTAAATCCATCTCACTATTTTTCTGGCATTTGCAAGGCTCAGTGGTATGCAATACCGATTCCTCTGTCAAGCTAAAACCAGAGTCTCACCTGTTACAGATGCCAACATTAATCAGACACAAATAGTGACAACCTATGCATGTTTATTCAGAAGCAAGTCTCACTGCATTCAGTGAAGCTTACTGTCAAGTGTGCATAGAATTGCAATTTAAGGGTATGAGCCAACCAAAGTTTAACACAGTTTAAAATCCTAATTTCAATGGGAGAGTTTTAAGTATGTGTGTAAATAGTTGTTCATTGAAATCAACAGGGCATTTTAAAATTGGGCTGGATTATGCCCAAAGTTATTTTATTTCACCTGTTTTCTATGGTATTTAAATATTTTACTTTTGACTACAATGGATCCTACAATGAAATAAAAGAAGAAATAGTTATATGGACATAGGGACAATTATGCTCCACGGAGCTACATAGGATACTTACAATACGCTCCGTCTACAGTTAATGAAACACACAGCGCAATCCTATCCAGCTCCTCCACTGGTGCAACAGTGGTGGAGGGACAACGGGAGGCTTTGGGAGGGAAAGGGGATTTAAATCCCTTTTCCCTTCCAAAGCCTCCCGTTCTGCCCTCCACCACTGCTGCACCAGTGGAGGAGCTAGTTAGGATTGCACTGACAGGTTCACACATAATATACATAGTGTAGCTATTTTTATTTTGGTTACAAAAAACCTATACACACACTCACTCACCCACTCTTCAATTCTGGGCTTACATCCTAAAAAAGGACATGCATAAGATCTATCTATGCATTCTAGTCAACCCCAGCTACAGCAGTGTATAGGAGAAGCATATCCTCAACTATAAATAGTTTTTTCCAAGTGCTTCATATACATTATCAGTAGAACTATTTGATGCAAGCCTGTATTGGTATCCCCTCATTATATACAGGGAACCAAGGATCAGGTTTACACTTTACTCTTTGTACTCAGGTACTGATACCCAAGTACATGTCAGTTGTAAATGGCACAAGAGCATTTAAGTAGATAGATTTCCATACACAGAAGCAGCAAAAATGGGTCCCCCACTTCTGTACATATGGTTGGGAAATCTTACTCTTAAACATGGCATTCACAATGAATACACTGTCAAAAAATGAAGTGAGGATGGTGCTTAGAGGTAGCAGTTTCTCTAAGGCCACCCTTGAACTGAGCTATGAACTATAGATTTTCCAGCTTGCATATTTAGCCACTTACACTAGCTCACAGTTCAAAACTAGCATTTTTAAAAATTATTCACATTTTTATACCCATTCCTCCAAGGAGCTCAGAATGGTGTACTGTACTTGGTTCCTTCCCTCCTTTTGTCCTCACAACAACCCTATGAGGTAGGTTAGGCTGAGAGATAGTGACTGGCCCAAGGTCACCCAGGAAGCTTTGTGGCTGAGCAGGGATTTGAACCTGGATCTTCCAGATTTAAGTCCAACACCAGAACCACTACACCACCCATTGAAAATAATGGAACCCACTTCTGAGTAAAGATTTAGCAAGATTTATGCACCATTGCCAATATGAAATTGCCAACATGCGCTGGATCATGGAGAAAGCACAAGAGTTCAAAAAACAAACAAACACCTACTTCTGCTTCATTGACTACACAAAAGCCTTTGTGTGGATCACAACAAACTGTGGCAAATTCTTAAAGAGATGGGGGTACCAGACCACCTTACCTGTCTCCTGAGAAACCTGTATGCGGGTCAAGAAGCAACAGTTCGAACCGGCCATGGAACAACTGATTGGTTCAAAATTGGGAAGGGAGTACGGCAAGGCTGTATATTGTCACCCTGCTTATTTAACTTATATGCAGAGTACATTATGAGAAATGCAGGGCTGAATGAATCGCAAGCCGGAATCAAGATTGCCGGGAGAAACATCAACAACCTCAGATATGCAGACGATAACCACCCTAATGGCAGAAAGTGAAGAAGAACTAAAGAGCCTCTTGATGAGAGTGAAAGAGGAGAGTGCAAAAGTTGGCTTGAAACTCAACATTAATAAAACTAAGATCATGGCATCTGGTCCCATCAAGTCCTGGCAAATAGAAGGGGCAGAAATGGAAGCAGTAACAGATTTTACTTTTTTGGGTTCCAAGATCACTGCAGACGGAGACAGCAGCCATGAAATTAAAAGACGCTTACTCCTTGGAAGGAAAGCTATGGCAAATTTAGATAGCATAATAAAAAGCAGAGATATCACCATGCCAACAAAAGTTCGTATAGTCAGGGCGATGGTGTTCCCAGTAGCAATGTATGGTTGCGAGAGTTGGACCATAAGGAAGGCTGAGCGCCGAAGAATAGATGCTTTCAAACTGTGGTGCTGGAGAAAACTCCTGAGAGTCCCTTGGACTGCTAGGAGATCAAATCAGTCAATACTAAATGAAATCAACCCTGACTGTTCCCTGGAAGGACAGGTACTAAGGCTGAAACTCAAATATTTTGGCCACCTAATGCGAAGAGAGGACTCTCTGGAGAAGACTCTGATGCTGGGAAAGATTGAAGGCAAAAGGAGAAGGGGAAGGCAAAGGATGAGATGGTTAGACAGCATCACCGATGCAACAAACATGAATATGAGCGAACTCAGGAAGATAGTGGAGGACAGGAAGGCCTGGCGGGATATGGTTCATGGGATCACGAAGGGTCGGACACGACTTAATGACTGAACAACAACAAAATGCACCATTACTCAAATTTCATTGAGTTCAGCGGGGCTTTCTACAAAGAGTACACCTAACTGCATTCTTAGGCTGCAATTCTACACACACATCCTTGGAAGTGTTTTACTTACCTCTCATAGACAAGATTGGTATGTATGCTACAAGTGGACGACTCAGCAGTGGTTCCAAGCATACCACTACAATACGCATTAGAGGGAGAGTACAGAAATTGCAGCAGAAATACTTAACATACTTACAAAGCATTATGTTCCACTGAACTCAGTAAGGTTTGCTTCTGAATAAACATGTAAAGGATCAAGCTGCCATCCTATGCTCACTTATTTGGGATAGTTAACCTCACTTACAGCACAATCCTATCCAACTTATGCCACTGGCTGAGCTCTGCTCAATCCTATCCAACGTATGCCACCGGTGTAACCAGCGGTGCAGTGAGAACGGGAGGCCCCAGAACGGAAAGGGGATTCAAATCCCCTCCAAAAGGGGAATTCAAAGGCGTTCTGCACATGTGCGCTTTCAGGAGTCGAGCAGCCGGACAAGGAGGAAGCGTCGAGAGGTGACGTGCGGTGGCGGCCTCAGAGGTGAGTAGGTCGGCAGCTCGGAACGGGCCGAGCTGCCGGCCTAGTCACTCCGAGGCCGCCGCCGCTCGTCGCTCCTCCGACCTATGCTGGCAGCTTGGAACGGGCTGAGCTGCCGGCCTAGGTCGGAGGAGCGACACGCGGCAGCGGCCTCAGAGTGACTAGGCCGGCAGCTAGGCCCGTTCCGAGCTGCCGGCTTACTCACCTCTGAGGCTGCCGTCGCCGCGCGTCACCTTTCGGCGCTTCTTCCTTGTCCGGCTGCGCGACTCCTTCTGAAAGTACACATGCGCAGAACACCGGCGTTCTGCGCATGTGCTCTTTCAGGAGTCGAACAGCCGGACAAGGAGGAAGCGCCGAGAGGTGACGTGCGGCGGCGGTCTCAGAGGCGAGTAGGCCAGCAGCTCGGAATGGACCTAGTTGCCAGCCTAGTCACTCTGAGGCCGCCGGTGCGCGTCGCTCCTCCAACCTAGGCCGGCAGCAGCTCGAAACAGGCCGAGCTGCCGGCCTAGGTCGGAGGAGCGATGCACGGCGGCGGCTCAAGGTGAGCGGGGAGCCTCCGGTCTGGGTCTCGCGCGGGCCGGACTCCCGACTCGTGCTCGTAGTTTTTGGCCTTACTCACACTCGACTCGTACTCATGGGCAAAAGGACCTGTACTTGACTCGTATTCGCCTAAAATTTTTGGCACTGACTCGTACTTGGACTCGTACTCGTGCAAACATTACTCGTACTCACACTCGTGACCTAGTTACTAAGATACATCCCTGCTAA
This sequence comes from Plestiodon gilberti rubricaudatus, assembly GCA_026170595.1. Classification (NCBI taxonomy): domain Eukaryota; kingdom Metazoa; phylum Chordata; class Lepidosauria; order Squamata; family Scincidae; genus Plestiodon; species Plestiodon gilberti. Next base: position 119,433,332 of record JANXHW010000005.1, read on the forward strand.
TCTGACAGCGCAATCCGACTTAACGTTTGTGCCGATGTAACCAGCGGCCCAGTGAGAACGGGAGGCCCTAGAACGGAAAAGGGATTAAAATCCCCTTTGAATTTCTCTTTTGGACGGGATTTGAATCTTTTCCGTTCTGGGGCCTCCCGTTCTCACTGGGCCGCTGGTTACACCGGCACAAATGTTAAGTCGGATTGCGCTGACAATCACATTAATCTTGAATATGAACTACAAGATTGTGGATTACAGTTCTAACAATATTGTTGTATAAAAGAAGAGACTGGGACAGATAGTAGGAAGGGAATCAAGGACAGCTGCAATCCTAACTACACTCACTAGAAAGCAAGTTCCACACAATTTAGGCTGCAGTCTTATGTGAACTTAAAAAGGTAAAGGTGTCCCCTGACAATTAAGTCCAGTCGTGTCCAACTCTAGGGTGTGGTGCTCATCCCCATTTCAAAGCCGAAGAGCCAGCGTTGTTCAAAGTCGCCTCCGTGGTCATGTGGCCAGCGTGACTCTCCTTGCCGCAGCACGTAGCATGCAGCTGGCACACGGAGCGCTGTTTACCTTTCCGCAAGCGGTACCTATTTATCTACTCGCATTAACGTGTTTTAGAACTGCTAGGTTGTGGCAGGAGCTGGCCAAGCAACAAGAGCTCACCCCGCCGCGGATTCGAACTGCCAACCTTTCAATCGACAGCTCATGGTTCAGCGGTTTAACCCACTGCGCCACCCGCTGTGATCTTACCTGAGAGTAAACCCCATTGAATTTGTGGAACTTACTTCTGAGTATAGGATTGCAATATCAGTGTGTCAGCTTCCAAGGAAACATGCATCGGATCAAGTTCCATGTCATTTTGCAGCATCACCTCCTATAGCAAGGGTTCTTTTATCTTTTTGGGGTCATGTGGACCACTTTGAGAATTTGATGAAAGCTGCATACCCCCTCCCCAGAAAAATGTACATAAATACAACTTTTTTTTTGGCACTCGATACACAAACTCCTTGAAGCCCATCCGTGGACCTAGAGAGAGGAAGGCCAGATCCCCAGACAGAGAGATAGAGATGTGGCAATGACTCTCCACAGCAGGGGAGAGCAACTGTCCCTACTTATTCCAGCATAGTAGCATCTTTTCCAGTGACTGTTTGCTGGGGTTTCCTCTGCATCTTAAAACCCTCCACCTCTTTTGGGATGGAGAATCACTTTAACATTTCCTTTGCTATGTAAACCACTTTGTGAACGCTTTCGTTGAAATATGGCAGGCATGGCCAAACTGCAGCTCCTGAGCCACATGTGGCTCTTTCATGTACAATGTGCAGCTCTTAGAAATATGTTGGCTGAGCTCATGTTTTGCAACACTATATAAAAAGGTAAACAAGAAATTATCAAGCTTTATAATTTACCAGATATAAACTGAGAGTCCGCTTAAAACACAAGTTTAATGCTCATGGTGAGTAAATATACCGGTATTTAAGAATTTAAATGCTTCTTAAATATTGCAGCTCTCAAACATCTGAAGTTTACAGTATGTAGCTCTTACATTAAGCAAGTTTGGCCACCCCTGAAATAGGCTATAATTTTGTAATAAGAACAATAGCCAGAGTGTAATTTTAAGCTTTTTACTGATCAACCTCGTTTCGTTTTCTCTTGCTAATTCACTCTACTGTTTACACTTTTTCCCCCTCTAGCCTGCTGAGGATTTCTCGTCATGCATCTGATGAAGAGGATTGTAGTCCATGAAAGCTATGAAAGCTTATGCTAAAATGCACTCGTTAGTCTTTTAGTTTTAAAGTGCCACTGTGCTGTCTATGTTCCACAGTAACTACATGCAGTTCAGGATTGTTGCACTCTTATATACACTTGAGAGTAAGTCCCGTTAAGTCTGAAACTCTACACAGGCTTGAGTATCCCATTAAAAATCAGTAGAAGTTACTTCCAAGTAAAACAGGCTTCGAACGCACTGTAGGGGTCTGTAACTATACGCCCACCGACATAAACTTTACGAAGTAACCTTGAGGCTTAAGACAGACGCCAACACCGAGTGAATAAGTGAAGTCGGAGAAAGAAACGATATTCAGTTTGTCCTCCTCAAACTAACAAGAAACCAACTCCCTCTTCTCATGCTTAACTAACGGCGAACATTAACCTAATGAGGCACCCTGAAGCTAGCTAACCCCCGAAAAGAATCCCACGTCCGTCAACCCACTCCTCTTACGCAGAAAAAAACAGTTTCTTCCTTCACAGCCAGAGGACTCGGTTCCCAAACGACCCTCCCACCACGAGAGCTCCCATTGGCTACACGAAGCAAGAAGGCGGAGCGAAGCTGTTGTTATGATAAAAAGCAGCCACGCCCATGCCTCGTGCACGAAGCCCCTCCCAGCAACTGCTCCTCTTCGCCCTAGCGAGCCTTTTAACGGCTTTCAAGAAGTCGGTTTCGCCCACCTCTGTCTTCGGGCTCGACGCTTCGCCCCTTCTTCGCTTCCCCAGCGTCTCATTCAACCGCTAACACTTCACCCACTTACTATTGCATACCCCGCCCCTCCATTGGTTACACGCCCCTTTTCCCCTTATCTTTTCCGCAACTCCCTGTTTGGTGCTCCTCCTCGGAGTCGAAACCCCACCTAATCTCGTGCAAGACCACGCCTCCTTCGGCGACAGTCCCGCCTCTTACCCGCGCGCGCGACCCCCGCCTCCTTTCTACCCCAAGTCACTCTCCCCAGCGCCCCTCCCCCCGCAGCCCCATCTGTTTCTCCGGCTGGCCACAGTGCAGTGGGCTTCCCCCTCCCCCCCACATTGTAGGGACTGGGCAGCAGCGGCGACCTGAGGTGGAAGATGGGTCCGCGCGGCGGTTGCCGGCAGCAGCTGCGCCGCCCCCGCCTGCCCTAGAGACCCGCGAGCGAGCAGGAGGAGGCGGCGCCATCCCGGAGAAGCCCCATGCGGAGGAGCCGGCGCGGAGGGGGCAGCTGTGGCTGCTGAGAGAAAAGAAGGGGAGGGAGCCTCGAGGCGGGCACCGGCCAAGGCGGCGATATCGGAGGAGCGCTGGGCGAGAGGGCGATGTGCCCGGAGGAGGACGGGGGTTGTGGCAGCCCCGGCGGCGGAGTGGTGGTGGTCTCGGCGGCGGCGGCGGCTTCTTCAGCCGGGAGCGGCGGTCCGGAGGGAACGACGACGGCGACCGCCACTGCTGCCGGGGCGACGACGGGTCCTTTGAGCGAGTTGCGCTCCTGGTGGGAAGTACCGGCCATCGCTCACTTCTGCTCGCTCTTCAGGACCGCTTTCCGACTGCCCGACTTCGAGATCGAGGTGAGCGGAGCGGCGGGGAGGGACTCGGGCGCGCTGCGCGGTTCGTTCGAGGGACCGGCCGGTGGGTCGGTCGAGGCAGGATAGATCCACCCGCCCCGCCCCCTTGAGGAGAAGGGACGGGACAATAACTCGCGCTCGCTCCCCTCCTGCCCCACCGTGCGTGGGGCTGAGAGGCAATGAGCGCCGTGCCTTTTCTTTGGGGCGCTCGTTGTATGGGGGGGGGGGAAGGCTGCCGATGGTTTCCGCCGAAGCGTCGCTCTCCGTGATGAAGTCCTTGAAAGTGCCGGTGGTCCCACCCCCATCCCGGCTGCTTCGGGCTGCCGCTCAGCCTGGCTAGGCAGGAGTCCTTCCCCCGCGGGACCGCACTGCCAAGTAAACATGCCTGGGTCGAGTGGCTGCTGCTGCAGCATCTGTGAAGGCGGCTTCTCTCCCCCCCCCCCCCCCCAGTATTCACACCGGTGGATCATCGGAGGAAGCGGGCTTGAGCGGGGGGCTAGCGCCTGGATGCGGAGCAGTAGTAGGCAAGGTTGTTGTGTGTTTAAAGATGCCTCAAAAGTGCGAGGGATATATGTTTTAGGTGGGCGAATCGGTCCGTTGTCGCCAGCCTGTGAGCCGTGACTGAGGAGGTTAGGAAGCTCTTGCACACTTCAGGGACAGAGGTGGAGGTTGGTTGGGATCCCGCTTGGTTACTTCCAGCGGGCCCTAGGTGTGTGTGGGAAAGCAGGGAAACTCTGTCGAGATACGTCCCTCATCATCTTTCTAAACCGGGGCCACACAAGTCTCCACCTCGATTGGGTCCTCCTCTCTCTTCCCACCCACCCGCGAACAGGATTTGGGGGTGTGCGTGGTTTCTGATCCCAAAGCCACCCGTTTGGCTCCTCTCGTTTCTTTTTAGAGCGCTCATCTATTGCAAGGCAAGCTTTTGATCTTCTTCTCCAGATAGGAAAACCCTCTCCTGGCTGCTTTGGCCAATAATACTTATCTCACTCTGGCCTTCCTCCCCCCATGACCTCTCTGGTGGCCTAGGCTCATCCCCATGACTTGGAAGAGTTTGTTGTTTTGCCACTATTATCTCTTCAAGGAAAGGATGGGTAGGTGGGAGGGGGAGCTTAGCTTCTGCTGGCCTGTGGTAGAAGTGCCACACACTGCCCCAGTGTGCTTTGTGACAATTGAGCTCTGAGCTTTGTGACAATTGAGCAGGGATGTGTGCATGCATGTGTGCTTGCATGCAGCTCCCCCTCCCTCTACTCTTAACTATTTTCAGTAGCTTGGACTTATCCCTTTCACAGGACTTCAGCATCTTTTAAATGTATCCAGATGAAGTTGTGGCATTCCTAGTGTAAAGCTTCAGGAGAATCAATGAACAATCACATGTGGGACCAGGGAAAGAAATATTTCTGTCCTGCTATACTGTTACAGTTTAAAAAAAAAACCACATTTGCCTCCTAATCTTGTAGTTTTACTGAGGAGTCTCTGGTGTTTTAGCTATGTGTTCAAGATAATGATTTGTGGGTTTTTAGAGGTTTCCTTGATTTTTTTTTGCATTTGCTTGTTCTAGTGCCCATCGTAGGAAATGCAATATTATTTACTTAGCTAATGTTGCACATAATAAAGTGAACATCCTCAAATGTGACCCTTCCTCCTCCATGTGGCATGTTGCAGAATTTGAGAAATATGGACAATAATTAAATCATATGGAGGAACTTGGTGGGGGTGGGCAGTACTGTACCCCCAACAGACCTCCTGCAGACTCTGGCTCATACTCCAAGATCCTAAGCAGCTTAGGTCAATATGATTAAACCCTGGGTTTACCATCTGTTTATAGCAGATGTAGTAACCTTGCTGCCTCTGATGCTCTTTCAATTTTTTAAAGTGTATGTCAAACACATTTCTTGCCAAGTACCAGAGGTTGATTTCTTGAGAATTCAGCGGGAAGTGGCATAAGTGAAATGTTACGTGATGGGTAGGGGACTGACTTGGAATTTATTTGGAAGGCAAGTGAAAAGGGACTGTTGACATATAAAGAACTTTAGGAGCTCATAAGAAACCAGGATCTTCATGATTAATTGGTACTTTAACATTGTGAACTATCATATCAGCTGAAGCATTTACTATCTAGTTCTATATTATAAAATATGAATGTCATGGACAGCACTTTGGAATATAGAAAACATGTTCCCTTCCCTGAAGGCTGCAAAATGGTGGCAGTGCTAGGAGGAGTTTGGCCTTCTGTGACCTATACAAGTATCATCCTTGAATGAAGATATTAGGAAAGCATTGTGGAGGCTAGCTAGACAGAAATGAGTATAGGTTACACGGCTCCCCTGAGGAATAATAAAGAATCTGTTCAGCTTTTTCTTTTAAAATGTCACTTGCCCTCAGGTTGTTAACTGCTGAGTCTTGTTGGGCACTGGTCATTTATAAAGGCAAAGGATATTATCTTGAAAATGGTAGAAGTATGTCCATTTTCATGGGTCCCTACTGGAATGTTGAGAAATTTTACTGTTGGGTTAGAGTAACTCATAAGTGGTATGTACTATTAGTGATTCAGTTTCCAAAGATTTTTCTAGGGAGCAAAATAGAAACCCTGAGTGGATTTGCACTGCCCCAAGCACCTTTTTTCTCTTGACAGAAATAACTTGTGGCTAATTTTACAGAACGGCACAATCCATCTTCTGATCTATTCATATTTGTAGGTGTGGTTGTCCATGGGCCACAATTCAGCAGGGTCAAGCATGCTTAAATCCTTTGATTTGTGTGTCTTTAAGCGTGCTTAGCATTGTGTTGGATTTTGACTTTGAGGTACCTTGCTGGGTATTTTGCTGCAGACTTGTCAAAATTCTGTTTCTCTGTGTTGTTTAAATGTTTCTCCTAGCTAGATTCACTCTAGTAGGGTTCCAAGTAGCAATGAAATGGCTGTGATTTCAAAAGGTTGGCAGGCCTCATTTCCCAAGGTTCAACAGGATGTGAAAATTCTTAAAACTCCTAGACCAGGATGTGAATTTCAGAGGAGGGAAGAATCCCTTATGCAGTGCTAAATTTTCAAAAGAGGAAAGGATCTCCCAGTGATGGAGTTTCTTAGCAAAGAGAGCCCCTCCCCCGCCTATTGATGTAGACTTTTAAAAGAAGTTTCTCTGCCCAAGCATGTGAAGCAGGGAAAGATGGTCGATTTACAATGATAAAAGGGCAATTGCACTAGCCCTTCACCTTTGGAAGCCTGAATTAGCATCTGGTTTGCTTCACAAGTGAGTCAGTTTGGACTCCAATTCTTAGAGTTTGCCAAATGTTTAATATGGTCTGGGGCAAACTGGCTTCTCTTGGGGGGGGGATGGACTAGAGAAGGCAGCTCTGCAATTATGTAGCTTTGTATGTTTGTATGTTATTTTTAACCCTAAAGCAGCTATTGCAACGTATTTAGAGTGGACTAACATTTGTCAGAAATGTATTAGAGTTCGGAAACCATCCCCTTTTAGGGGGAGAACGGCTCTTGAAATAGAAGCTTGAAAATTAGTTGATAGGGGTTACCGTAATAATTGCAGAAACATTTTGTGAGGGCTACCAAACGGGCACCTCTGTGTGAAATGGAAGACTATGAAGAGGTGAGAGAAGAGTCTAGAACAGTGGTTCTTAACCTGGGTTCGATCGAACCCCAGGGGTTCGGTGAGTCAGTCTCGAGGGTTCGGCAGAGGACTACTCACGATTCAATCGTGAGTAGTCCTCCGCCGAACCCATGAGACTGACTCACCGACTAGCGGCGTCACTAGGGCGCGCGCGCCGCCCTAATGACCCCTGTGCCGCCCGACAAGGATGTCTCTGGAGCCGGCAGCAGCGGTGCCTCCGCTGCCGCCGGCTCCGGAGACATCCTCTCCGGCCAGCTGTCTTGGGCAGGAGGAGGCCTCGGAGCGTCCGCCCTCGGCGGAGCTCCAAGGCCTTCTGAGGGAGGCCCGATGCGTGACGTCCTATTTATAAGCTTTAGCGCATGCGCAGTACGTTTCTGGGCAAATTTGTCCTCAAATGTTCTGCGCATGCGCTAAAGCTTATAAATAGGACGTCGCGCATGGGGCTTCCCTCAGAAGGCCTTGGAGCTCCGCCGAGGGCGGACGCTCCGAGGCCTCCTCCGAGGTGTCGCTGGAGTGCGACGGGAAGGGCGGACCGCCTGCACGCGACGCGCGGGTGCACGGGCGTGACCGCGCGTCACCCATTGCGCGCGTCGCCCCCAGGCGGTCCGCCCTTCCTGCCGCGCTCTAGCCACGCCTCATTGGCTGCAGTTGATAACGTGGCGTGGCCTATCTGTGCTGCAGGGAATTTGGTGCGCCCAGTAGTCGAAGTGTGTGATTTCTTTCTTAATATTTATTTAATTTAATCCCTTCACACTATGTCGAGCAAAAAAAGAAAGTGGTTGGACGAATATGTACAATATGGATTCACATGTATAACGGAACGTGATGGGAGTCAGCGTCCTAGCTGCATGATTTGCAATGCCAAGTTGAGCAATTCTAGTCTAGCACCGGCAAAACTAAGAGACCACTTCCTTAAGGTAAAGCCGCGCATTTCTGAACTGGTCTCTGAAAGGCAACAGCAGAAGTCACACTGATTTGTAGTAAATATTCATTATTATGTTTTTGTTTTTGTGTGAAAATCATGTTTTAATATTTGTTCTTAATGGTTTTGTTCTTTAATGGTTTTGTTCATTTTGTGCACCTATAAAATATACCTATGTATATACATATACCTAAAATATATACCTATGTTTTGAATTTGAAAAAATCATATTTTATTTTTCAAATTAAGAAGGGTTCAGTGAATGCGCATATGAAACTGGTGAGGTTGAGTACCTCCAACAAGGTTAAGAACCACTGGTCTAGAATGAAAGTGTAGCTGCTAGTCCTTCTGGCTGCCCCAGAAACCTGGCTGGAAAATATATAAATGGGACAAATGGTAACAGGTTTGAGATGGAAGGCAGGGGGCACTGCAGGGTGGAGTGGTGGATTTCCATTTCTCTCATAGATATTGAGTTCCATTGCAGTATTGAACCTGTGAGAGATCTCTGAACAATAAATGCCCTGAACGTTTTTGTATTGCTATCTTGTCATATGATATGAAGACTGATAACACAGGCCTGTGCACATTTTGCTTTCTTAAAAGTGAGACCTATTCTTGGTAGGTCTTGGAATCATTTGGGGTGCTGATTCAAAAAATAGTACATATCAGTTTTGCGCTATCATGTCTAGTTTTGGGAGTACAGCATCGCCACCTGATAATGCGAGTCAAGCAGCTTCCTCGTGAGGAATCCGCTGTCATGGCTTCCTCATGAGGAAGCTGCTTGACTTGCATTGTGAGGTGGCGATGCCATACCCCCAAAACAAGACATGATAGGGCAAAACCGATGTCATTTTTGGAATCAGCGGCCCAAATTCATATAAAATCACCATAAATTTTGAAAAACGTTTTTTGACCGTCAGATTTACTGGCCTATGTAATCCAAACGGCTCTTAAAGGCAGCCCCAAAAATTTTAAGTAGTTTTTGTATGAAGAATGTTGTCTCCTAGGAGCTTTCCTATTGAACGTGTTAGTGTTCAACATTCTCAGAAGCAATTAAGATCAGTTGACACAAAATCATGATCTTCTAGATTGTGAGCGTAACCCACACCTAGAGTGCTGATCTCTGCAGATACCTCCCTTTTCTTTCCCACTAATCTCACATCCAATCTGCAAAGGAGGAATTCTGGTTTCTTGAACCAGAGCTTTGTGTGTTGTTCAAATTTGGGAGCTGTGGTTTAACTAAGCAGAATTTTTGTGTTACAGCTCAAGGTAAGGAGGATAGGGCAGGAGGTGAGTGTATAGGATTGGCACTTGTTCAGATCCCATTCATGATTCAACAAACCATATTTTGTTGAATCTTCTGTAAGACCACCAAGATGGTTAGGGGGTTTCTGCAAGCCTAAAATGCTGACTTTGATTTCTTTTCCCAGCATCAGAGGTCTTCAGTGTCAGATCTTCTTACATAAAGACTTAAAGATGCGTTGGTGTTCCTGGGCTTTCCTGCTTGGTCTTCTCAGATGTTTTTGACTGCCTTCAGATTATGTCCTCCTTTCTCAGGAGGTCCACCTTGGGTCTTCTATGAAGTGCCTTCCAAGGTACTTTGCTGAACTGTGATACCGCCATAAAACTGACACTCCTGTGGCCATTCGACCAGATTGGGAGCACATCATGCATTTGTCCATCCTGAATGAAATGAAACTTTTCATTTTCATGTGGTTGGGCTGTGTTCTCAAAAACAGAAGTGGATGTGACAGTGGAACTGAGGGCAGAGGATGGCAGTTTGATTTGGGCAATAAAGGAATAGTGGAATGACCTATGCTAATAAAACAGTTTCCTAAACAACAAATTAAATCCATAAGATTCTTCCCTTTTCTGTAACTCTGACTTCATCCTTTTGTCATGACCAGTTTTTGACTTGATCTTCAGTTTTGCAAAACAAGGGTGGACAGCAGCCTGGTTCAAACCTGAAGCTAAACCATAGTTTAGTGCTGCATCACTGGTTGCTGGGAGCTGTGGGCTTGCGTGTTTCTGCCTTTTCTTTACATTAAATACAGACTTGGAGAACTTGGTTTGTTAATAACTAAAATTAGAACAAACCAGGATAACATACAGCAATTTGATATCCTGGTGTGCTCTAATTCTTGTTAGTTAACAAATAGACTTACCATACCGGGACAGAGTGCTAGCTACACCTGCCCACATTCCTTCTCCTAAAGGTCTAACACTCTGTCCCGGTATGGATCTGGTAAGCCTAGCTATTACTCACATTTGTATATTATGTAAAACTGAGGTTTGTTTTTAAAGAAAGCAGAAGTTTTGATTCTCCTTCTTTTGCTTACAGGAGCTCTTAGGCTTGGTAGATACAACTCAATAGTAAGGTCTGTGCTTGGCATGCAGAACACCCCAAATCCCAGTTAGGGCTGGCGGAAAACTCTTGTCTAAAACCCCAGAGAGCTGCTGCTTGTCAGTATAGACAACATTGACTTAGATGAGCCAGTCGTCTGATTTTGGTGGTTAATAATAATAATAATAATAATAATACCACCAGTATTTATATACAGTACCGCCTTTCTTGGTCATTGGATTTCAACTTCGACTTTAATTCAAGGTGGTTTACATAGGCAGGCAATTCTAAACCAAGTGGTTTTTACATTTACAATAAATGTTCTAGTCTTTCATAGAATGCTTCCTTCCAGGTGGTTTTATTTCATGGTCTGGACTCTCTCTGACATTCACCTCGCATGCTTCGACTGAGAGGCAAACTCCGTCTCCCGCACACAGAGCCAGCTGCAGCTTTCTGTCTCTTACAGAGACTCTGCAGCTCATCATCAGCGTGTTGACAGCTCTTTGACTGCTCACGGATTCTTCTGAGTGTCTCGAACTGCTGTCCTTTAGATCTTCAGGTATATGAGTCTTCAGCTCTACCGCCTGAGCCAGACCTCCTTCCCATATAAGGCAGCTTCATGTATATATAGTATCAGTTGTGATTTAGTGTTATGTCTGAACTGAACATTGTGTCTTTATAGCCTAATCCTGAGGTGTCATCCTGGGGGACACATTGGATTCATGGCACCTGCCAAGGGCCGGTGTTGTACATCTCGCATGCACGCATGTGCTGTCCCATGACATTTTACTGCCTGAAGCAGAACACCAAATGATGTTCTTCCCCCCCACATTAAAATCACACTCTCTTCCTTATACATACACACATATACAGTATGTGTGTGTATATCCCCCCCCCCCCCCGGTGCCAATTACCTTGGTTTCTGTAGCTGAAAAGGGCTACTTTTTCTTGCTTTCAATCAATGCAACATGCAGACAAGCAGCCTGAACGCTACAGAAAGGAGACTGGGAGAAAGTTCACAGGAAGCAGGAGCTTCCTACAGCTTCCTTCCTGTGAACGTTCTCCCAGTCTCCCTCTAGCGTGTAGGCAGCATGCCTGCACGTCGTGTTGGTGTAAAACAAGGAGAAGGCATCTGAAGCTACAGAAACGAAGGTAATTGGTGGTGAGGGTGTAGATGTGCACGGAGGTGGGGAAGTGCTGACAATTGTGCGGGCCATCTAAAAAGACTCCGCAGGCTGCATCTGACCTGCGACCCATATGTTTGATACCCCCGGTCTAATCCTATGTATGTTTACTTGGAAGTAAGCTCCTGTGTATTCTATGAGGTTTGCACCCAGGTAGGTGGGCAGCTGGTGAACAAGAACTAGTTACCTTGGGTGCCCATGTTAGTGGAGGAAAGGTGGGGCAAAAATAATGGGTGGGGAGGAAGGAGATAGGTTAGCCTTGTTTATTCCTCCTCTGTCTTTTCCCTTTTGTCTTTTGCTGTTCTGAGGTGGTATACTGCTTCTTCCAAAGTCCATGCATAGAACTGCTTCTGTTGTTGTTGTTGTTAACATCTTATTAACAGTATGTACCGCTTTTCAACAAAAAGTTCACAACGCGGTTTACAGACAAAATCAAATGGCTCCCTGTCCCAAAAGGGCTCACAATCTAAAAAAGATGCAGAAGAACACCAGCAAACAGCCACCAGAAAAGACACTGCTGGGGTGAAAGGGGAGCAGTTGTGTTACTGTGTGAGTAGCCTATTTAGGGGAAACTATGCTTCTGGATGCACCAAGGAAAACGTGCACCATATCTGAGAGCAAGAAGTAAACCAAGCTGGCCTGTCTCATTTCTTCCCCTCAATCTGGCCTTTCTTGAGCTTAGTGTCCTCTGTACAGGGAACCATCACGCCCTGCCTTTACAAACAGAAGGGGACTGATAATGGCCCAAGGAAGATTGTTATGCAACATGAAATATTTGGTGGTCGTCTGACAATATTTGACCCATCACTTGACAGCTATCTTCTGTCAGTTGTTTACAGCAGTTATGAATAATATATGATACAATATACCCTCACAATCCTCATTAGCCAATGGTCTTAGCAGTTCCCAGATGTACATGTTTGCTAGATTTCCCAAATTCTATAAGCTGCAGCTGGAAAAGTAACGAATTTGATATTATTGTTGTTTTTACAGTATTATTATTTAACAAAAATGTTCACAAAGCAGTTTACAGAGAAAATAAATTATCCTCCACCTTTTGCTACTGAATAACTTCCATGACCCTAGCCTGTCTGCTGATGTGTAGTGTCCTGTGGGCATACAGTATGAGAACCCATTCTTGCCTGGAAAAGTACTGTAATCTGCTAATGCAGCAGTTTCCAAACGTATCGTGGTCATGGCACCCTTCTTGCACAGCACCCTGTTGTGGCGGCACCATTGCCTGGCTCTCATGGGAGCCACATCTTGAATTGTGCAAGTTCTCACACGATTCAAGATGGCAGCACCCAGGAGAGTCAGTAAGAAGAGACCACCCCTGTGAATTTGCTGCGGTGCACAGTTTGGGAACCACTCTGCTAATGATATTCTCGGTTTCACCTTAGTGGTGAGAATTGTCATGGCACTTGGGCATGTGTGTATAGATAAAAAAGACAGCATTGTACAATAGAATATAAAGGCGACACCAACAGGTTTTTGAATCATTATCAGAGGGAAATGGAGAGATCTGGCCTAGCGAACAATGGTCCAAGAACAGTATTGGATCTTCTAAACCAAGACAGATGGAGAGTTTGAAAATGCCAACATCCTAAATCGCCTGGATGTTTGGTGTCTGATAAGATCTTGAGATTTTTTAGAAAATGGTTGCATGAGTGGGAGAAATGGGACTCTGGCTATGTTTTATTTACTAGCTAGAGAACCTTGATGGGGGACACACAATTGGAATTTGATATGAAGATAGCATATCAATGTTTATAGTCCATAGGCATTTTTTTTATTCTAACACAGTTGTTAAAAATATTTTCAAATTCTGAAATGTCATCATTTTTGAGTGATTGTGCACAGCATTAAATAAGCATTTCAGTCTGTGAAGTGCCTAGGCACTGGGAATTTTTCCATCCCAGCATATATGCAAGTCATCTAAAATCTACCTCAGATGGGAAGACTAGTGATAATAAAGTACAGAAGAGAACTTCATTGTGGCCTGACTTGTTTGAGCTCTCTTTGCTGAGGATCCATGAAAAAGACTTTGGTTTTAAGCATTGCAATCTGAGCTCCCCTTTTCATTGTCAATCTAAAATGCTTTGCTTTTTTTTCCACTGGAAGAAGGTGATGCTTCCAGATGTGAGCTGCCACATACAGCAGCTGTATGTCTCAGAATCTGGGAAGCAGATGTTTCATTTTCTTTTTCCTGGACCATTGCGTAATGAGAGGCTAGAAAAGGGGAATGGATTTACGAAGCTGGTTGACTCAGATAAAGCAGTGCATCCATCAGGCCAGGCTCTGGGTATTGTTATGGGAAGAGAGTGTTGAACAGCCAAGCCCCCATGCTGGCTTCAGCAGAGGCAGCTGCCTCACAAGGCTCGGGGTTCCTCTTTTCAAGACTTAACAGCTGTGGGTTTGGAGGGGAGGAGGTGGTTCAGCATTGACCAGGTCAAAAGTTCAGTGGGACATGAGGGAGAGATGCATGTGCATGAAGAATATTGCACAATTACCAAAAATAGATGTGGCATAGTATATCCCTGAGGCAATTTCAGCAATTCAGTATTTAAAAGACATTAACGGTCTATTAATCTAGCTGAGAAAGTGGAAATAATATCCAGAGCAATCAGCCTTTTGGGGATCACTAGCAAGTGTTCCTTAAGTCCTGGTTTCTAGTGGTAACAATCTTGGTTGTAGTGATTGCCTTTGGTGGCAATGTCTAGTTTTAAACTAAAAGGATACTCTTCCTTCCCAGCTGGATTTTATTCTCTTCAATTTTTATGTTGGTTTTTTTGCCCTCCCACAGAGCAAGTACTGTATCATTATTAAATCCTGCCATGATTTTATCTTGCAGCTTTTCTGACTTGTTGCTTTTTGCCTATTTTACCCATTTTCTAGCCTGCACCAATGCAACTCTCAATCATTACAGTGTTTATGTCAATATAAACAATGAAGAGTCTTGTGACACCTTAGAGACTAACAGATTTATTATGGCATAAGCTTTTATAGACTAGAGCCCATCCAAGGCATAGTATATTGGCAGATATTATATATACACAAGTGTAGAGGGGAAACAAGGTGATTAGTGGGGCCAAAAGGTCTGCACAGAACCCTTAGATGCAAGATAGCAGAGTAACCTATTTACAACAGCAGTCACTGTTGTAACACAATATACAGTAGTTGTAACACAATATATTGTACAGCTAAAGTAGGAAATAAACCCAGAGTTCTGATTAAGTTCAGATTGAATGGAATCACATTTGTTGATAAATTCTAGTCCAACAATTTCATGCACAAGCCTCCCTCTCCGATATGTTTCTCCTGTGTAGATACCTGTAGTAGAGAGTCATTGTTGGGAGCTTATGGCATGTATCATATTAGATGACAAACAGATGAACAAGTCCCTGATGGTATTGCTGATGATGTTAAGGCTTGTATTAGTGTTGTCTAAGTAAATATGAGAGCAGAGTTGTCAACTGGATTTGCTGTAGGGCCTAGTTCTGGGTTGTGTCTGTTACTCTGTTTTTGCTGATGACTGTTGTAGGTTAGGGGGCTCTTTGTTAGATAAGTCATGCCTACTACGCAGTGGGTTAAACTGCTGAACCATGAGCTGTCGATCGAAAGGTCGGCAGTTCGAATCAGCGATGGGGTGAGCTCTCGTTGCTTGGTCAGCTCCTGCCAACCTAGCAGTTCCAAAACACGTTAATGCGAGTAGATAAATAGGTACCGCTTGCGGGAAGGTAAACAGCGCTCCGTGTTCCAGCTGCATGCTACGCGCTGCGGCAAGGAGAGTCATGCCGGCCACATGACCACGGAGGCGTCTTTGGACAACGCTGGCTCTTCGGCTTTGAAATGGGGATGAGCACCACACCCTAGAGTTGGACACGACTGGACTTAATTGTCAGGGGTCACCTTTACCTTTACCTACTACCTAAGGACTGAGGGAGGATTTCATTGTCTAGGATCAGTTGGAGCACTGATAAGACATTGAAGCAGTTGTAGCTGGGAGCTGTAATTCACTTGTCACTTTCTCTCCTGAACTGTTGTATTTATTTACTTATTTAAAATATTTGTGTCCCACCCTTCCATCTCCAAAGGGCCCATCAGGACAGTTAACATTTTAAAATTCAACAACCAAACCACAATAAAATACAGCAGCCAGGATTAGGGCAACATCAACAGAAAGCCAACTGAAATTATATTTTTACCATCCATTTGAAAAAAACAAACCAGCGACTGAGAGAACCAGGTCTCCCAGATGAGAGAGTTCTAGAACCTGCATGAAGGCCCTGTCTCTCATTCTTGTCAACAGAGCCTCTCCAGCGCTTTCCAGTCAAAAGCGGATGCAAAGGGAACAACAGCGAAACCACTGAGAGATGGTCCTGCCTTTGCAGAGAAACCAACCATTTAAATTGGAGACCTCTTCCGCTTTTGACAAAGTCCCGAGAAAACGGGAGGAAACGTAAAGCTAGTTCAAAGACATCAAGGAGCAAGACTTTAGTGCCTGCCTGACTTCAGGATAATCTCTCCAGGACGTCTGTACTTCCCATGGAACAGTTCGTTTGGAAAAGAATTTCTTCAGGCTGGTTGGAGTGATTTTGACTGCTTGTCTGACTACAGAACAATTTTATCTAGACATCTGTGTCCTCAACGGGGATTTTTTTTTTCGTTTGATACTCATTCAGGCAAGTTAAAGTTGTAATATCTCTTTATTCTTGATTTCAAAAAATTGCAACATGGTTGGAAAACCCATAAATTTTACTTCTCTGTACAAATCCACATATCTGTTCTTGCATAATACGTATAAAGCTTGGTAGCTATCAAGATAAGGATCTTCCAAAGATTACAAGTAGACTGTAGTTCCTCCATAAAGTAGGTAATGTCCTACAAGTACCGGTATGAAATTACTAGTAAGAACAGATCTGAGGTTGGAATTCACATTATATTGCATTACCATGATATTGTAAATGCCCAAAACTATGGATCTCCTAGGATTGTTTTGTGTGTACCATATTTTGAGTAGTAAATGGAAGACTCTAAGTCATGGTTTCTGGACTGTGTCTGCATGTGCGTGTGCTATGTTGAAGAATCACCTATTTGCCATGAAGATAGTTCAACTCATTAATGATGACAATAGCCTTTTTGACTATGTTTAACATTTGAGAATTGTTTTGGAGTATGTGAGGCAGAATGGTGGTGTTTTGCGTGGCTGAGATTATGTAGCAAACAGTGATGTTTGCTGATGTGCTTAGCCTGGGCATGACAATGGAAGTGCTCAGTATAAATATCCAGTCTTGTCTTGCAACCATCAGGAGGGGTTTATGCAGATTTCTTCTTTCTTTGGTACTGAGGTGTGTGTGTGTGTGTGTGTGTGTGTGTGTGTGTGTGTGTGTGTGTGTGGTTGGTGTGTGTGTGTGGTTGGTGTATACATGAATTGAGATGTAGCAGATGGAAATATGTCTCCAGGTCACTACAGATATGTGTTGCAGGCCCAGTTTACTTACTGGACCATGACACAAGTAGAACAGTTACTTCAGGCACCATCTCTTTTTTAGGGTATACTTTAATGTGAAGCATGGAGCAGGAAAGAATCCCCCAGTCAGAAGGGAGTGACCTTACTGTTTCAATACTTCCCAGCTAAGCAGATGAATATAAATAAAGGACGACTGAACAACAACAACAGTTGGACATCTGTATCTGTGGGGGTTCTATTCCGGGGACACACGCACCCCGCGGATACTGAAATCCGTGTAAAGCAAAATCGCTTTAGCGTGGTTATGGGGGTCATTGTAAAAACCTGAAAAAAGGTTTAAAACAGCATTTCTTACCTTTTCGCTGGCAAACTGCTTCATTTGCAGGGCTGTAGAGAACGAAATTGCGCTCCTACAGCCTCTTCTAGGTCGATCGACTTTCCCCCTCCCTTCTCCAGGCTAGCCCCAATGCATTCTGGGGCTACCCTGGGGAAGGGAGACAGGAAGTTGAGCGACCCGGAAGAGGCTGTAGGAGCACAATTTTGCTCTCTACAGCCCTGCAAACAGAGCGGTTTGCCAGCAAAAAGGTAAGAAACGCTGTTTTAAATCCCCCTTTTTTAGGTTTTTACAGTGACCCCCATATCTGCGTTGAGACAACTCCGCGGATGGCGGATCAGTGGATAGTGGGGGTCCACTATAGTATAAAACTGTTGAGCTGAATTGAATAGACTGATATTTCTTACACGTGCAACCCGCTCAGCCTCCATGAGTAGTTTATAGTGGTTTAACCTCATTTTATCCTCATGGTAACTTTGTACGGTAGATTAGTCAGAATAGTAGTGATGGGCCCAAGGCCACCCAGTTTACCTTGTGGCTGAGTGGGGATCTGAACTTGGGTTTCCTTCATCAAACTCGGAAGTTTCCATTCTATCCCACTGACTGTCTGTGAAGGGGAGAATCAGGGAAGTGCTTAGGGGAGAGAGTATTTTTTGTGGGGAAAATACAGTCGAATGGGAGTGGTGCAGGGTGTATTCAGTTATGAGTTCTGTTTTAAATGAGGAGCATTTGATGTAACCCTGAGTTACATGAGAATATCTGATGGAATCCTGGGAGTGTTTAATATATGGTCTGCATTAGTTTGTAATTTATCGATTTCATGTAAATACCCCTGCTGTATAGGTATTTGCAGGGGTGAGATGGGCAGTAGAGAATTATTGCCCCCCCCCCAAAAAAAAACAGTAGTTTCCCGATATTGGACTGCAAGCCTTGAGACAAAGCACTCATTGAAGGGGAAGCATAGAAAAAATTCTGATGGGCTGATGTAAGTTGAAAGCTATTGCTGAATATAGGTAGTTGGTATCTTGGTACCATAGATATAACTTACAAAACAGAAATAGCGTTAAGTTTCATTCATGAGTGTACTTTTTGCTTTATTTGTTACTGGCAAATAACTCTGCATCATGTGAAGGTCTGCCTACTCCTATAAATAAATAAATAAATAAGTGGCAAGCTATAAAAGTGTAAACATTTCTAATATGGACTTGGATCCAAAGGACTGCTTAGGCATGCCCAGGTACTTAT
This sequence comes from Plestiodon gilberti rubricaudatus, assembly GCA_026170595.1. NCBI lineage: Eukaryota > Metazoa > Chordata > Lepidosauria > Squamata > Scincidae > Plestiodon > Plestiodon gilberti. The sequence continues at coordinate 119,451,751 of JANXHW010000005.1, forward strand.
TCATGCCCAGTAGAATCTTTGACTTCTTCCTTTTGAGTGACAAATCCTCATGCCACGTCCTAAGCTGCTTTTCATAGTTCCTTCAGTGTATGAAAACCAAAGTTCCCTTCCATTTGGTTTGAAATCCAAAGGTTAAAAGCCAGTTTGTGGTATAATAATAATATATAATATAATATACAGTATTTATATACCACTTTTTTTAGTCATTGGATTTCTCCTCTGACTTCAATCCAAGGCGGTTTACGTGGGCAGGCTTTCCCAACCCCCCTAATGGGGGCTTTACAATCATATAGATAAACATTCAATCTTTCATGAACAACTGCATTCTAGATGGTATCCTTTGCAGTCTGGCCTCTCCCTGGCCATTGCCTCCCACACTCGCCCGACGCAGCTGGCAGCTCTTATCTCTCCTCACAGATACTTTTTTCACAGTTTTTTGTCAGCAGTGTGTCTCGAACTGGCCGTTCACCAGTCTTCAGGCTTACAAGGCAGCAACTCTACCAACTGAGCCAGACCTCCTGCCCACTGAGCCAGACCTCCTGCTCCATATGGCATGAGCTTCTCCCTCTCAAAGGGAAGAATTCAGTGATTCTGCTGGACATGATCAAGATTTTGGGGATGCCTAAGCAGCTGTTTGGATCCAAGCCATTATCTTGAAGATTACTTATCCTGATGTGTGTTGAGCAAAGAATGTTAAAATAAATTGAAACTTTATAGCTAGTACACAATCCATATACCAGATTTTATCATTTTAGCACTTCTATGAAGAAGAGCACTTTCAGTTTGAAATGTATCAAGATAAATCCTGGTCAATATTGTATCAATTGACCCTTGCCCAGCCTGGCTTATTAGATCAGGATGAGCTAGCCAAGTGGACAGGGAGAGTAACTAATTTGTCTCTGATGGAAGGGGTGTTGCCAACTGCATTAAAGCTGGTGGCAGTTTGCTCCCTCTGGAAGGAACCCTCCCTTGACTACATTGTGTTGGATAATTACTCCAATCTTCTGTTTTTGAGCAAGGTGATTGTGTGGTTGGTGGCATCTCAGCTCCAGAGGGTCCTGAATGAAACAAATTATTTTGGATCCCTTTCAATCTGGTTTTAGACTAGGTTTTGGAGCAGAAACTGCCTTGGTTACCCTAGTGGATGATCTGTGCCAAGGATTTGATAGTGAGTATGACCCAGTTTGGTCTGCTGGGCCTCTCAGTGGCTTTCGATACCATCAACCATGGTCTCCTTTTAGGTTGGTGGCCTGGGTTGGGGCTCAGGGGCACAGTTTTGCAGTGGTTTTGGTCCTTCCTAGCTGACAGATTCCAGAAGGTGTTACTGGGGGACATCTGTTTGGCTCTGTGGCTTTTGACATGTGGGGTGCCAGAGGGTTCTATCCTGTCCCCTATGTTTAACGTCTACACGAAACCGCTGAGAAGGTCATTTGGAGTTCTGGAGTGGAGTGTTGTCAGTATGCAGATGACACCCAGCTTTATCTCTCTGTCAGCTAATCCTAGGGAGGCTGTTGAAGTCCTGGGGCGCTGCTTGGAGATGGTTTGGGATTGGATGTGAGGGTAAAGAAACTGAAATTAAATCTGGACAAAAAAGAGGTCCACTTGGATTTGGAAACCGATAACACAGGTATTGGATTGCCAACTGCCTCTGAATGGAGTTGCACTCTCTCTGAAGGTGGAGGGTCACAGTTGTCCTCCTGGATTCATTGCTCCTCCTGGACTGCCAGGTGGGTGCACCAGCTGCAATTTTACTTGCATCGAATGGACCTAAGTACAGTGGTCATTGCCTTGGTAACCTCAAGATTCAGTTGTTGCAATGAATTTTATGTGGGGCTGCCCCTGAAAACAGTCCAGAACTGTAGTTGGTGCAGAATGCAGAATGCAGAGGCTCGTGTGGTGGTCGGGACTTGGCAGTTGGATCCTGTAAAGCCGCTATTCTGGTGGCTGCGCTGAACATAAGAAGAGCCCTGCTGGATAAGGCCAAGGGTCTATCTAATCCAGCTTCCCGTATCTCACAGTGGCCCACCAGATGCCTCAGGGAGCACTCAAAACAACCCTGTTAAGCAGGCCTGTCATTAAGTGGGCCTTTCCCTAACTTTTGAAGTTTGAGGCCTCTCTGAAGGCCTGTTCCTGGCTTCTGGGGGCCTCAGAATGGCCTACAGAGGCCTCCGTAACATAGTTCCGGTTTTTGGAGCAAACCGTAAGTGCCTTACGGAGGCCTCTGTGGGCCATTCCGAGGTCCTCAGAGCCAGGAACAGGCCTCCCTCTTCAAAAGTTAGGGAAAGGCCCACTTAACGACGGGCCTGCATTCAGGGAACGTATCCCCATCTTTAAGTGGGGGACACCTGTACCTCTAAAACTCAGAGGTTGCATAGTCGATGTGGCTTGTAACCTGTGGTGGACTTTTCCTCCATAAATCTATCCAATCCCCATCTAGGCCAGATGCCATGACATCCTGTGGCAAGGAGTCCCACAGCTTAATTACAGGTTCTTATTACAGATTAATTACTGGTTCGTTTCTGAGCACAATTCAAGGTGCTTGTTTTGACAGTTAGAGCTTTTTATGACTTCAGACCACAGTATCTGGAGGACTCCCTTCTTTATCAACTGGTGCGTCCTCTAAGGCAGCAGCCCCCAACCTTTTTAGCGTCAGCGACCGGTATCCGTGTTGAATTTCTTCCCACGGACAGGGGAGGCCGCCGACGCCACGCCCCCACGTGACCCGGGCGTGATGTCAGCTGTGCGCACCCAGCACGGCTCCAATCACGCCCCCCCCCCCCGCCGGTTCAGTTACTCTTTTGGAGCCGTTCGAGCTCTAGGGAGGGCGGGAGGTCCTGAACGAGCCACGGCCCGGTGGTTGGGGACTCCTGCTCTAAGGAAATCAGAGGCGACCCTGCTCCAAGTACCATCCCTGGCTGAGGCCAAATTGATGGCCATAAAGGGTAGGATCTTCTATTTAGTGGCACCTCAACTTGGGAACTTTCTCCCTTTTAAGCTAAGATCTGCAGCCTCCCTCTTAAGGTTGACCCACACTGCATGAGCTCTGGTGCGGAGGCGAGCGAGCATAGGTACCTGGCCGCTCGCCTCCGCGCACTGACCTCGTCTCCACGAGTGTCTCCCAGTGAATAGTCCCTCCTGTTGTCCCGCCTTCTTAGAAAGCGCAGCGGTGATTCGCTAAGCACAAGTGCGGTCCGATACACGAGAGTAGAGAGAGAGGGGCAGGAAAGAGAGAAAACTAACAAAACAATTCGTGCCGGGAATAGAATTCATCTTGCTAACTTTTGTGAGAAAGAGAAATGGATCCAAGAGAAATCAGAGACTCAAGTGAGTTCCAATTGATTGACAACCCCTTTCATCCCGCCCTCTTATCCGATTGGTGGCTGCAGTAGCTCCGCGTACCGCCCCCCCAAAATCATGGGCAACAAACAGTTTCGCTCGTGCCAGAACTCGGGAGAGCGCAGCTGCTCCACGTTCAGCTGCTCTGTTCCGGAATGGTGACCACACAGCTCAGCACAGCTCTGCGCGTGTCTGGGACACGCCGGAAATCGTGCTGTGTAGGTCGGCCTTTAATTTTCTGGCAGGGCCTAAAGATGCATGTTCCTTTTCCATTTAGCATTCTTTCCAAGCCCTTTTTTTTGCTGCATCTGTTCAATACTGTAAATTGGGTTTCTGTGTTTTAATTATCTGCTTCTGTTTTTTATTGAATTGTTTTTTAGCTACTTTTTACTCTCTTATTGTAATTTCTATTTTAATATCTGTTAGCTGCTTTGGACCTCCCATTTATATGGGTGGAAGGGCTTGGATATAAATATTTTAAATAAATTAATTCCCCCCACTTTTTATGACTGGTCATCCTTTTTTGCTGATTGGTGAAACCTCTTGCCTTTTCAGATCTACATATTTCCACACCATAAAAAACTGATCTGAAAGAAACAAAGTGTGCACAGCAGATAAAACTGGAAAATTGTAGTTGGAAGATGGAGTTTGACCAGGCCATACTGACCTACCTTGACAGTTGCTTTTGCAAGGCACTGTGATTTTATTGCATTATAAGGATTGACAGGTCTTACTATTGCAGATGGACAGACTGTACCAAAAGATTTAATGCCAGAGTGGGACATCTTGTCTACTTTATGCTGTGATACCACTGAAGGACAATGTGAATATTGCCATGTCTGATTTTGGCAGCAAGAATGGGTGGGTGAAAGTGAATAGTCAGGCTGCCATGATATGGCTGTGGGTCTGGAGCTTATGCCATTTGTGAGAAGAGTAGTTTTTTAAGTAAGTGCACCTTACATTACCTATGTGCTATGTTAAAATATTTTTCAAGGCAGAGAAGAAGAAAGTATTTTTTACTTCTATTTGCTTCCTGCATTTCTGTGTAAATTTAATTCAAAGTGCTGCACAACATAACCAATACAACCATTATAAACGCAGCCAATAAAAAGTTAACAAAACAACATAAAAGTAATTAAAACAGAAGCAGAATTACACATCAAATGTAATGGCGAAATACATAGAGGGTGTGGCGAAATACATGGCGAAAATACATAGAGGGTGTGGACACCCTGTGGGGCTGGTAGCCAGGGGGACTGCTGTATGCCTTCCCACCAGTTCCTCTGATTCCACTGGTCCTCCACAGGGTAAAGCAGTTCCAGGCAGAGATCATCCTGGTGGCTCCCAAATGGCCCAGGAGGCCATGGTTCCCGGAACTGACCAGGCTAGCTCAGGACCTCTGGGTTCTCCCATGACAACCAGACCTCTCTTTTCCGCGACGACAAGGTGGTCCTCCAACCAGACCCTGGCCTCATCCCAAAGGTAAACACCCTGTTCCTCTGCTCTCAGGAGCTGATTCTCCCATCCTTCTGCCCAAAGCTGGTGCATAAGAAGGCCTGTCATAACCTCAGACGTGCCTACATTGACAGGACACGGGAAGTTGGGAAGACAGAGGCCCTATTCATTGCCTTCCAAGGCCCAGCCACCGGTAGGAGGGCATCGGCAGATGTGCTGTCCGTTGGCTGAGAGCCACCATCGAGACAGCTTACAGGGCCTCTGGTAAGACTCTACCAGTGGGCATCTCTGCCCACTCCCTCAAAGGAGCTGCCATGTCAGCTGCCTTCAGCAGACACAGTTCTCTAGCTGAAGTATGCAGAGCAGCCACCTGGGCATCCATCCATACTTTTGTTAAAAGGTGGACTTGGTGGCATCGGTGGACGCAGTCTTCGGCAGGTGGGTCCTTCAGAGGGTACTAGGCCCATGATTGGCTTGCCATGTCTGTTCCCCCCCTTTTTGTGGTGGCTATGTTATGTCCCTAAAGGGTCCAGAAATTTCCCCTTTCTCTTCTGGAGTAAAACAGAATTCTTACCTGTGAATTCTTGTTCTTGGAAGATAAAGGGGACATTCCACCCACCTCTTCAACTGGAGGATGTCTCACCCACTTGGTAGACTGGAGGCATGGGGGACAGTGGTGTTTCTATGACTGCCCCCCTCTGCGCCGGGGGCAGCAGCCGTTATTCACCATACAGAGGCGCAGGGCGAGAGGGCCAAATACACCGATGGCACTCCTCGCTCGCCCCGGCGAACTGGACGATTCGCCCCTCCACCAGCTGCTGTGACACCCTCCCGGCCGCCTGCTGCCTGCGGCCCGATTCTGCCACCCATGGGCCCACCGCCCCAAGGCCCCCTCCCCCGCTGACAACACCACTGATGGGGTGTGGTGGTAGACAGTTTTCCCCAGGCTAGCCTCTTCGACTAGGGAAGACAGAACCCTTCTACGGTTCCACTGACTGCTCCCCTTTTTTCTTCTGTACACCGTTTTCCGCCTTGTTTCGCATGTCTTTAGCACCCATGGGTGATGCTGCTCTCGGGCACTTGGATGTTCAGTGTCGCAGGGCTAACGGGAGGGAAAGTTCCAACTCCCCAGGATCGGTCTGGGGAATGGATGTCCTCCAAAGTGGGAGGAGACCAATTCAGCAACTGGCCCTGCCTCCTTGGGGGTAGGAGGGGCAATTCCGAAGGGGCCAGGAATGCCCCCTTTCTCTTCCGAGAACAAGAATTCACAGGTAGGAATTCTGTGTTTCCCTTACCTTGAGGAGGCTTCTGTGACTGCCCCTCTACCGCAGCATGCAGCACACGCCCTGTTGGCACAGCTGGACCAGCACTGGAAGGTTGGAAAGGATTGGGCCCTAAGTATATCTGCAGCGATGCATGTTAGATGGCTTTCAACTAGATGAATCTTTTTGACCACAAAATTCCAGAATGGAATAGACTTATGAAGTTTATTCATTATCACGAGCATGTATATTAAAAAAATGTCTGCAGTACAGTCTTCTGCATGATGATGATTATTTGAAAGTAATTCCCACTGTGTTCAGATTGTTTTGGTGCTATTTTAACCACTGTTTTAGTGCTATTTTAATTTGCAATGGCTAATTTTTGATGTATCTGGTTTTTAAAAACTGTTACCATTTTTATTGCAATGGCTAATGCTTTGCATGTTTAATTTAAAAAAGCAGCTAAAAACTTTCTTAAATAAATAAATAAATCCAAATGGGACTTATTTTCATGTAAGTGTGCATAGAATTGTGCTGTAAATTACAAAAGAAATCAGCTGAATGTAAAACATTTCAGAAAATGCTTAGGTACTTGACACAAATGTCCTATTTGAAGAATGTTAGAAGAGAGAGCTGGATGAGGAAATTGGAGATGATAGTCAGCAATACTAGTAATTTTGTTGGCTTGGCTGCTCTAAGAGGAGAGGAGCACTGGAACAAATTGCCTAGGAAAGTGGTGGAACGTCCATAACTGAGGTTTTAAGAGCAAGTTAGACGAGCATTTAGTGGAATAAGTTTTTAGTGAATTTCATCCTTAAAGCAGAAGGATTAACTGGCGGATTTGTGGGTGGGGTGGAAGATGGAGAGCATGGAGCTCTGCAATTAGGGCCTTCCTCAGAGTTTTGGTTGTGTACCACGTACAGTGGAACCTTGGATTGCGAGCATAATTGGTTCCAGAAACGTGCTTGTAATCCAAAGCACTCGTATATCAAAGCATATTTTCCCATAAGAAATAATGGAAACTCAGATGATTAGTTATTATGTAAGAGATCTTTGTGTGTGTCTGCATTATCTCCTGGGCTCAGCTAATTAAGAAGAGTCCTCCTTTGATCTTGCAAACTGTAGCTCACTTTGCAACGTCTGATATGCAAAACCTGAGCCTTGTTCTGCAGAGTAAACTCTTTGCTAGAGGCAGATGGGGGAAGGGGAAAACAGCTTGTTAATGAGGTCTGCAAGACAGAAGTTGCAAAGCAAAGTCTGAGCTGCTATTCTGCAGAAAGGGAGCCTCTAGCAGAGGGAGAACAGAGTGTTAATGAGCAGTTAATGAGGGCAGTTTGTTGCCCAGGAGATGCTATTGTTACTTTGCAAACACACAGAGAGATATCTTGGAGAACACAATGTACTCGTATTGCAAGACATTGCCCGTTTATCAAGTCAAAATTTAGAAAACAGTTTTGCTCGTCTTGCAAAGCACTCGCAAACCAAGTTACTCGCAATCCAAGGTTTCACTGTATTTACTTTTCACTATGACGTGATGTTTTAAAAACTGTCACGATGGTTGTTGGCCTCCAATGGAGATTTGCTCCCAGCCTGCATACAGAAATCTAAATGTGACTTTTAAGGAATTATTTATGCACTCAGCCTTTAAATGTCCAAATTAAATTGTCTCCAAAGTATGCAGCCCAATCCTCTGCATTTTTATGTAAAAATCCCACCGAGTTGTTCCCAAGTATGCATGCATTGGATTGCAGCCATAATTTGACAGATTAAAAACAAAATAAAATTGGTTAAGATTTTTTATGGAAGTTGCAGTAATGGATGCAGATGAAATGATAGTGGTTTAGAACTTTGACCTATGCTGCATTCTGTGCTGATGGTATTTGGCTAATAGAGGTATGTAATTTCATGGTGTTTAAATATGTATTTAATTCAAAATCTATAATCATATACACTGAGCTTATTCTTCTAGCCCTGTAAAGTTGCTATATTTTTGTTGGTCCCATGTGCTGAGAGAGCGAGCGAGAGAGCGAGTGAGCTGTATTGTCCATTCTGGCCAAGCTTTTTATGTAACCAACATTTGGATAACCATAGCCACGTCTGACAGACTCAGGTATGGACACAGTTCACAAATAAGCCAAAGTAGACCCCATTTTCCGGAAATGGCGGAACATTGCTGTTTGGGGCCGAAGTAAACATCGGGGAGTTCTGCAGAGGCTCGCGCAGGCCTCCCCAAAGCGCCGGCCTCTCCCTGGACGCAGTGCTGCTTCTAAATGCTGCTTCTAAATGCCTCTGCAGGCCTCCCATTGGCCCCAAACAGTGATTTTCGGCCATTCCGGAAATGGCCGAAAATCGCTGTTTGGGGCCGAAGTAAACATCGGGGAGGTCTGCAGAGGCTCGCGCAGGCCTCCCCGAAGCGCCGGCCTCTCCCTGGACGCAGTGCTGCTTCTAAATGCTGCTTCTAAATGCCTCTGCAGGCCTCCCATTGGCCCCAAACAGCGATTTTCGGCCATTCCGGAAATGGCCGAAAATCGCTGTTTGGGGCTGAAGTAAACATCAGGGAGGCCTGTGGGGGCTTCAGGGAGGCCTGCGCGAGCCTCTGCAGTCCTCCCCGAAGCGCCCCCAAGCCTAGGCTTCGCACCATAGGACGCACGCTTTTTTCGCCTATGTTTTTTTTTGGGGGGGGGAGTGCGTCTTATAGTGCGAAAAATACGGTAAATATTTTTCTCATGTCTAAATGGAAACATAGAAAATAGTTCATAAGAGATTTTTCTTCAAGCAGCATTTTACGTAGCCAATTCACATACAGTAACTGTATTAACGTAAAACATTTTTACGTAGCCAATTCACATACAGTAACGGTGAGAGGGGGGCAAGGGGTGTGGGGTGCAGTGATCCGAGCCTCGGTGAGAGGGAGGCGGGGGTTGCGGGACAGGAGTGGTTGGGGTTTGGATGAGGCGCTTTTAGATAGTGGACTGTGCATTGACTGGGGAGTGTGGTAGTGACTGAGAGTGGTGTGGAGTGTGTGACGTTTTTAGGTCGCGTGGTTAGGAAGGAGGCTCCGCTGAAGGGCTATGTGTTTGTCACCTCGAGGGAGTCTAGGGGAGGGGCGGGCAGCCACCATTAGCAGAGTGACGGGTCACGGAAGATATGGCGGTGGGGGCTGGGCAGGCCGTTTCAGGAGAACGAGGGTCAGTCACAGACAGACTGTCCCCCTTTCTGGCCCTTCTCCCATCCCTCTGACCCTTGGCGGTCTGGGCAACAGTCCCCTGAGTCTGAAACTGCTGCGCTTGAATGCCAGGTCAGTCAACAATAAAATCTGCCTAGTCCAGGATTTAATCCTGGATGAAGGCGCTGACCTGGTGTGTATTACGGAGACCTGGCTGGATGAGTCGGGAGGGGTAAGTCTCTCCCAGATGTGCCCGCCGGGTTTCCGGGTATTGCAGCAGCCACGACTACAGGGGCGGGGAGGTGGAGTTGCGATAGTCTATCGTGATACCATCCATCTCACTGGGTACCCTGTCCCATGGTCCACTGGGTTTGAGTGCCTCCATGTCGTGTTGGAAGGGCGAGACAGAATAGGGATTCTGTTGGTGTACCGCCCACCATGCTGCCCAACAGTCTACCTGCCTGAGCTGACCGGGGTGGTCTCAGCGGTGGCGTTGGAGTGCCCTCGCCTATTGGTGTTGGGGGACTTTAATGTCCACGCTGAGGCCCCGAGGACTGCCGCGGCTCAGGACTTCATGGCCACCGTGGCAACCATGGGTCTGTCTCAGAATATCTGGCCCAACGCACGATGCGGGACACACGCTGGACCTGGTGTTTACTGCTGGACAGGTGGATGGTGATCTGGATGTGGAGGAAATTAACATCACTCCTTTGTCATGGACAGGTCACTTCCTGGTGGGATTTAGGCTTATTGCAACTTGTCGCCTCCGCAGTGGTGGGGGACCTCATTCTATGGTCCGCCCTCGGAGGATGATGGATCCGGATGGATTCCTGAGGGCTCTGGGGGACTTCCCTGTTGCCAGAGTCTGTGACTCACCCAGCGCCCTGTTTGACCTCTGGAATGGGGAAATGACCAGGGCCCTGGATCTGATCGCTCCTGAGCGTCCTCGACCTAGCCGCAGAGTCAGAGCGGCCCCTTGGTTTACTGAGGAGCTGCGGACAATGAAGCGGCAGGGTAGAGGCCTAGAGCGACAGTGGCGGAAAACTAGTGCTGACTCCGACCGGGCACGGGCTAGAGCTCACTTCAGAGCCTATTCCGTGGTGCTGGCGGCAGCAAAGAGGGCTTTCTTTTCTGCTGGCATCGCGTCTGCGGAGAACCGTCCAGCTGAGCTTTTCCGTGTGGTCCGGGGCCTGCTCCATCTGGCCCCCCCAGTACATGGGGTGGAACACACGGTGGCTCACTGTGATGAGTTTGCAAAGTACTTTGTGGACAAAGTGAATCGGATTCGGCATGACTTGGACGCCACATTAGGAGTATCTAGTGATGTCCCTGAGGCACCTGTCTGTTCGTTTTCCTGGGATTCTTTTCAGCTTGTAGAACCTGAGGATGTGGACAGGATTCTTTGGAGTGTAAGACCGTCCGCCTGCCCGCTTGACCCTTGTCCGGCATGGCTGATTAGAGCTGCCCGGGCGGGGCTGGCCGAGTGGACGGGGAGGGTGGTAAATTCATCTCTGAGGGAGGGGGTGGTGCCGCCGTCTTTGAAGCAGGCGGTGGTGCGCCCCCTCCTGAAGAAACCCTCCCTGGATCCCACAATTTTGAACAACTTCCGGCCAGTCTCAAATATCCCGTTTCTGGGCAAGGTGATCGAGCGGGTAGTGGCGTCTCAGCTCCAGAGGATCCTGGAGGAAGCTGATTATCTGGATCCATTCCAGTCTGGCTTCAGGCCAGGGTTCGGGACAGAGACGGCCTTGGTGGATGACCTGCACCGGGGACTGGACAGGGGGAGTGCGTCCCTGTTGGTCCTGCTGGACCTCTCGGCGGCTTTTGACACCATTGACCACGGTGTCCTCCTGGGCCGGTTGGCTGGGTTGGGGCTTGGAGGCACCGTTCTGAGGTCGTTCCGCTCCTTCTTGGCTGACAGATCCCAGAAGGTGGTGCTGGGGGATGCTTGTTCGGCACCCTTGCCCTTGAGGTGTGAGGTGCCACAAGGGTCAATTCTATCCCCCATGCCGCTGGGAGAGGTCATCCGGGGGTTTGGGGTAGGGAGTCATCAGTATGCTGATGACACCCAGCTCTTTCTCTCCTTTTCTCCCGACTCTAAGGGGGCGGTCGATGTCCTGAATCGTTGTCTGGAGGCAGTTGGGAGCTGGATGGGGGCAAACAAGCTGAAATTAAATCCTGATAAGACAGAGGTTCTTCTGGTCCAGAAGTCTACGACTCAGGTACTGGATCATCGTCCTGCTCTGAATGGGGTTGTACTCCCTCTGAAGGAGCAGGTCCGCAGCTTGGGGGTTCTCCTGGATGCGCAGCTGCTCCTGGATTCTCAGGTGGCGGCTGTGGCCAGGGGGGCTTTTGCCCAGCTTCGGCTGGTGCGCCAGCTGCGACCGTACTTGGATCGTGCAGACCTGGCCACAGTGACCCATGCCCTAGTGACATCTAGACTAGATTACTGCAATGTGCTCTACGTGGGGCTGCCTTTGAAGACTGTTCGGAAACTGCAACTAGTGCAGAATGCGGCGGCCCGGGTGGTTGCCGGGGCCTGTCGGTTCGACTCAGTCGGACCGTTGCTTCGGCGGCTACACTGGCTGCCGGTTCGTTTCCGGGCACAATTCAAAGTGCTAGTTTTGACTTTTAAAGCCCTTAACGGCTCGGGTCCAGGGTATTTGAGGGACCGCCTCCTTCCTTATAATCCGACCCGTACTCTGAGGTCATCAGGGGGGGCCCTGTTAACCGTGCCGCCATTGACGGAAGTGAGGGGGATGGCGGCACAGAATAGGGCCTTCTCGGCTGTGGCGCCCCAATTATGGAACTCCCTCCCCCTGGAATTAAGAACGACTCCCTCTTTAGAGACCTTTCGGCGGGGCTTTAAGATGTTTTTATTTAGGACAGCTTTTGATGTCTGACATGGTGGGCTGACCTTTTAACCTTTTAACAAATGGCTTTGAACATATGTAAACTCAGGTGACCCACTGGGGTGTTTATTTTAAATTGTTTTAATTAATTATTTTAATGTGTATATCTGTATTTTAATGTGTTGTAAGCTGCCTTGAGTGCCCTCGGGAGAAAGGCGGGGTATAAATTCTTTAAATAAATAAATAATTGCAAATGCCTTTTCCATCCAAGATTCAGGTAGTAATATCGGTAATGATAGTATTGCTACTATATTTCAGGATTAATAAACCAGCAATACTCTTAGGATGTTGATGCTGAATAATTACTTTTTAGTGCTGCAGAGGATGATATTTATATGCTACTTTTCAGCTCAAGTAGATCACAAACAGATTAACGCAAACCAGGAAGACAACAGTTAAACTAAATCTTTTGGTTTTTAGGATTTACAGGTAAACAAGCCATGTGTAAAAAAAATCCAGCTAGAGTTAAAATTATCCAATACTGTCCGTAGTCTTCCAATGTTTGTATAACCACGGTACAGACAAGAAACAATTAAAATCTGAAGCTAAAAATACTCCGTTTCGCTTCTAAACAAGAAATATTTTCTAGGAAAAAATCTGTAGATTGCTAGGTGGTAGCCATACAAGTAACGCTGCAGTTCTTCGTTGATTAACAGCGGACGTACTGCGGAAATAACCAATTAACCTCAAGGCAAGACTCCGACGATCGCGCTGCAATAGCTGCTGATTCCAAGTCGTTGCAGTGCTTTTACTCTCAAGCAGTGATGGGGACTCGAGTCAAATGACTCGACTTGCAAGTGTGACTTAGCCACTTTTTCCCTGACTCGTACTCGTACTTGTACTCGTGACCCACTGACTCGCACTCGTACTCGCACTCGTGACCCATGGGACTCGTACTTGACTTGCACTCGTGGGAGTAACGACTTGCCATTTCTGAGTCATTTTCCTTTAATGGCCGGCATCAACACAGGCAGGCAGGCAGGCAGGCGCAGTGGAGACCTTGGAGGAGGAGGGCAGCAGGGAGGAAGGGTTTTCAAGGGGGTGGGAAAGCAAGCCTGGCTCTGAGTCCCTCTCCCCTTTGTTGCTGTATGTTTGGCATTGGCCACAACTCCGAGCGCGAGGGGTAGGGAGGAGTGAGGGAAGGTGAAGCTGCCGCAGCAGTTCCTCCTCATTGACCAAAACTCCGAGCCCAAGGGATGCATGGCTCAGCAAGGGGAAGGTGCAGGGAGGGAATAATAAATGGTTTGAATGTAGACACGCTTGTTTTTCCCAAACCAGATGGGTGGTGACAAGACTGAGAGGTGAGGGAAAGGGCAGAGGGGGAGCCAAGTGGGTGCTTTAAAAGTCACAGAGGTCCCCACACACACCCCACGCACAGACACCCACCCACCCCATTTTCAGGGGAAAAGCCATTTTCCCCAAAGTGACTCGACTCGTGACTTGTGACTCGTGGTTTCTGGCCTTACTCGTACTCGACTCACACTCGTGCAAAAATGACTCGCACTTGACTCGTACTTGCCCAAAAATTTTGACACTGACTCGCACTCAGACTCGCACTCTTGCAAAAATGACTCGTACTCGCACTCGCACTCGTGACCTAGTTACTTGGATACATCCCTGCTCTCAAGTATGCCCGACCTCCCGATGTTGTTAATGATTATGCTGCCAGGAAACGGAGATCTCTGTTGTTCCATGTTGCCATCGTCTTGCCTATTTCATTACTGCTGAATCATAGTACGGGGGTGACTTTCTTCCTCCCGGATAAAACCCGGACAACCGGAGGCTGTTGTTTGTCACAACGGGACCGGGAACTGCATTATGCCTCATTGTTGTCCTCTTGCCAGTTTAGCCCCAGTTGCGATGCTCTTCCATGTTCTTTGATGTTTTCTCTCTGGTGTAACCTTGTCTTATTACAAATAATGGGGAACCAAATTTTGTTAATGAAGCTGAGATCTTACTGTTTATTAATTAGACAGCTGATAGGTCTTTTACTAATCTTTTTACTAATCTTTTTACTAATTTACGAGCAAATCCGACACACAAACCCTTGACTTCCGAAGGGCAGACTTCCCCAAAATGAGGAGACTAGTTAAAAAAAGCTGAAAGGGAAGGTAAAATGAGTCCAATCGCTCCAAAGTGCATGGAGGCTGTTTAAAACAATAGTAATAGAGGCCCAGCAGGAGTGTATCCCACAAAGGAGGAAGGGCTCGACCAAGTCCAGGAGGGTGCCGGCATGGCTAACAAGCACAGTAAAGAGGCTATAAAAGGCAAGGAACCTTCCTTCCGTAAATGGAAGTCTTGTCCAAATGAGGAAAATAAACAGGAGCACAAACTGTGCAAAAGAAATGTAAAAAGATGATACGAGAGGCCAAGAAAGACTTTGAGGAACGTATGGCAGGCAATATTAAAGGGAATAATAAGAGCTTCTCTAAATATGTTAGAAGCAGGAAACCTGCCAGGGAAACAGTTGGTCCGCTGGATGGTGAGGGAGAGAAAGGGGTGATAAAAGGGGACTTGGAGACTGCAGAGAAATTAAATGAGTTCTTTGCATCTGTCTTCACGGCAGAAGACCTCGAACAAATACCGGTGCCTGAACGGTCTCCCCTGACTAAAGAATTAAGTCAAATAGACATTAAAAGAGAAGACGTCACAGACTTAATTGACAAAATAAAGATCAATAAATCACCAGGACCGGATGGCATCCACCCAAGAGTTCTGAAGGAACGCAAGAATGAAGTTGCTGACCTCTTGACCAAATATGCAACTTGTCCCTTAAATCAGCCACTGTGCCAGAGGATTGGAGGATAGCTAATGTCACGCCGATCTTTAAAAAAGGAAGGAGGGGGGACCCGGGAAACTACAGACCGGTCAGCCTAACATCTGTTCCAGGGAAGATGGTGGAAAGTCTCATTAAGGATAAAATCTTAAAATACATAGAAGAACAAGCTCTGCTGAGGCAGAGTCAGCATGGCTTCTGCAAGGGGAAGTCTTGCCTCACAAACCTGTTAGAATTTTTTGAAAAGGTCAACAGGCATGTGGATGCGAGCGAACCCGTGGATATTATATATCTGGATTTTCAGAAGGCGTTTGACACAGTCCCTCATGAAAGGCTCCTGAGAAAACTCCACAGTCAGGGAATAAGGGGGCAGGTCCTCTCGTGGATTAGGAACTGGTTGAAGACCAGGAAACAGCGAGTGGAGTTAATGGGCAATTTTCACAATGGTAAAAAAGCGGTGTGCCCCAAGGATCGGTCTTGGGACCGGTGCTTTTCAACTTGTTCATAAATGACCTGGAGTTGGGGATAAGCAGTGAGGTGGCCAAGTTTGCGGATGACACTAAACTTTTCTGGGTGGTGAAGACCAGCAGGGATTGTGAAGAGCTCCAGAAGGATCTCTCCAAGCTGGGAGAATGGGCAGCAAAATGGCAGATGCACTTCAATGTAAGTAAGTGTAAAGTGATGCACATTGGGGCAAGAAATCAAAACTTCACATACACGCTAATGGGTTCTGAGCTGTCTGTGACGGATCAGGAGAGAGATCTTGGGGTGCTGGTGGACAGGTCAATGAAAGTGTCAACCCAGTGTGCGGCAGCTGTGAAGAAGCCCAATTCCATGCTTGGGATCATTAAAAAAGGGATTGAGAATAAAACGGCCAATATCATTATGCCCTTGTACAAATCAATGGTAAGGCCGCATCTGGAGTATTGTGTCCAGTTCTGGTCACCACACCTCAAAAAGGATATAGTTGAGTTGGAAAAAGTGCAGAAAAGAGCGACCAAACTGATTCGTGGGCTGGAGCACCTCCCTTGTGAGGAAAGGCTACAGTGTTTGGGGCTTTTCAGTCTAGAAAAAAGGCGCCTGAGGGGGGACATGATTGAGACGTATAAAATTATGCATGGGATGGAGAGAGTGGACAGAGGGAAATTCTTCTCCCTCTCAAACAACACCAGAACCAGGGGACATGCACTAAAATTGAGTGGAGGGAGAGTTAGAACGGACAAAAGAAAATATTTCTTCACCCAGTGTGTAATTCATCTGTGGAACTCCTTGCCACAGGATGTCGTGATGGCACCTGGCCTTGATGTCTTTAAAAGGGGTTTGGATAGATTCATGGAGGAAAAGACCATCACAGGTTACAAGCCATAAGCAACCTCCTGGTTTTAGAAGTAGGTTTTCTCTGTGCCAGGTGCAAGGGAGTGACAACAGGAAACAGGTTATCTTGTTGACTGTGTGCTCTCGGAAGCATCTGGTGGGGCCACTGTGAGATACAGGAAGCTGGACTAGATGGGCCTTTGGCCTGATCCAGCAAGGCTCTTCTTATGTTCTTATGTGTACTGTAGAGAGTTTTAAATTAATGCAAACCCATTATCTGAAGACCATGAAACTCAAAGTAAAGTTCTGAATAAGTAACTGTCTCTTTCAGACACTGGCTTTAACTAGAGAAAGAAACTTGACTCTTGCAAGGATATATTATTTACATGATTGGCATGAGAGATCAATGATGGCTAATTTTGCCTTTCTACAGTTGATATATTTTCTGTGTATGGTGAAATAACTTTGAAATCTTCAATAGCCTAATGGCTCAATCCTATCCTCTTCCCCCCCCCCCCCCGCTGACGCAGCTGTGCTGAAAAGGTGCGCGTATGGAACGGGAGGCTTTGGAGGGGAAAGTGGATTTAAATCCCCTTTCTCCTACTGCCCTGCATTGGGTCTCCTTGGACCTGCGCCAGCTCTTTAGCTGGCACAGGTCCGAGGAGAGAGAGAGGGAGGTGGGGAGGCTGGGGAAAGGGGGATGGAATCCGGCATGTGCCATTGCCTCCGGATCAGCCCCCTCCCCACCCCATTCTGCCCTCCCGCCTTCCACGCTGCCTTACCTGTGATGGCGGCCGGCCAGTACAGTGAGTGTGTGTGCGGGAAAGCTCCAGCCTCTCCAGCGGTGCATGCTGCTGGAGCATGCTTTATGGCTGCCTTATGGATTGGGCTGTTTTAAAGTATAACTAAATATCCAAATATATTGCTTCTACTTAGTTCCATTAGGATTTTTTTTCCTTTAAAAGGTATTTCCTGTTTCTGTAGGATGATGCTAAAGTCTACAAACTGTTTTCAAGGCCAGATAATAAAACTTTTATTTTCCTTATTACAATATTGTCTAATCAGGATACCTGTAATTTGTATGGTATTATTGCCACTTCAATTTTGACCACTGGCAATTTGTTTATTTGTTTATTTATTAACAGCTTTAGTGTAAAAGGACCTAGCCATATTTGTGTTATGAACTGGGAGCATTAATGTTAAGCTGGACTTGAGAGAGCGACAGTAGTAGTTGTACAGTAATAGTGAGTGAGGGGAGTCCCTTGAGATTGGGTTCAAGTGGAGGAAGCACTCCTACCCAGAAGAAATAATAACCACTCGGATAAAACTCAAAAATTGTTTCTCCATCCAACAAATGGTATTCTGATAAAATATATTACTTGATCTACTAACTAGGCCTTATTGGAGCTGAAACATTGCTAAAACTATGCCAATTGAGTTTGATAGCTTGAGGACTCGCATGAAATTCTAACTTTGTTAATAAATTTTAAATCTCAGTGGCAAAATATGGATGACAGAACCTAAAATTTAGCATAAAATTGAAACCTCATCACAAGAGAATTTCAGGCTCATTTTTACAAACTAAAATCAAAATGTCAAAATTTAAGAAA
Source organism: Plestiodon gilberti rubricaudatus (assembly GCA_026170595.1). Taxonomy (NCBI): domain Eukaryota; kingdom Metazoa; phylum Chordata; class Lepidosauria; order Squamata; family Scincidae; genus Plestiodon; species Plestiodon gilberti. The sequence continues at coordinate 119,469,582 of JANXHW010000005.1, forward strand.
AGGTACTCTTTTCATCAGAATTACACGTGGTAAGAGATGCTCTGGTAAACCTTCATTAATTAGAAACTGCCATGGCAAAAGTTTTGACAAGATATAACTCAATATAAAAATAATAATCATAGGTTAAGCAGTCCAACTTGTGTGCTAAGCAAGCCTAATCCATAGACTTTCTTTTCTTCCTCACATGGCATTGTGTATCAGTGCCACTCCACGCCTGGCATCTGTTCAGTGCCTGTGTGGTGGAGTATAGAGGAGGGGGAAATTTTACTCTTCGTGATGTCTATAGATGCTTTCACAAGCCTTTTCATGGAAAAATATCCCTGAGAATGGCAGCCAAGGAATTAGAAATAACTGTATTTAAAAGGGGTAAAGACTTAGTTTTGATATAAAGCATATTAGAAAGGTAGAAGTTCTTTATTTCCTCAGCAACAGCACTTGCATCTGCTTTGAGTGTGAGAACAATGCAGCTTAGCCTTCTTCCTTACAGTAGAGAATCCAGTTAAACACACAAGCTCTTTGCCTCAGAGTATATCTTTTTCAGTAGACTTGTTCCTTTTAATGGATGCCCATTCCTGGGGTCTCCATTGTTTCAACAACAATAGCACTAGAGGCAGCTGATTTGGTTGACAGAAAAAGTGTTAATTTAACAGATCTATTCACTGTAGCAAGTCTCCTCTCCATTGTGGCCAGGTCCCTTTTGGTTCCTTGGGAAGCTATGTTAACAGATTATGCTAGGTGGGGTACCTCTGTAATTAGAAGTTTTCCCGAGACTCTTGTTTAAAAGACAGAACCCTTGCTAGCAAATTCATGATTACCAGAGGATCTTGTTTGTTATCCAAAGCTAAAAGCAAACAAAGTGTCCCTCAAGTTGTGTATTTTCCTTCTATTTTATTTTTCAAAGACTGAGTTAATTTAACTTGAGAAATAATACTTTGGAACAAGTCTTTTGGGCCACTTTGGAACAAGTCTTTTGGGCCTAAACACAGTTAGAATTTTATCTAGGGATTTAAAAAAAATTGTCAAAGTGCACTTAAATTATGAGTGACGCTCCAGTGTATACCACTACATAAGGGAAAAAAGGGAGAAAAGCTGCAACTTTCTATAATTGCAACAGAAATGCACACTTAGTTTGTTTTCCATGGGTGCTATAGCTTCAATAACTACAGTGAAATGTGTAACAATGTGTGTTTCTTGGAGAGATCCCAGGCATAAAAGTTGCTGAAAGGCTAGAAACATGTCTTGTTTTTATGAGTAAATGCTGTGATTCTCTGTTCTGAATTTATATTGAGTTGCATAATTGAGGCTATGTCTGTTTAAGAACTCTTTAGCCTGGACCACACATATGCAGTAAATGAGGTGGGAATAAGATGGTTTGTTTGTTGGGACAGAATTAATTAACTGTACCACTTCAGACTGCAGGTGGGGGGGAATCACATTTTTTTGAATCTCTTGTATGTAAAAATCACTCTCTGCAAGTAGAATACTAGAACAACAGGTAACTGACTTAGCTAGAACCTTTCTCCCTGATGTGCTTGTTTTTACTTGCAAGGATTTTTTTTTTAATATGGGGAGCATTCACTGCTGCAGCTTGAAGTGGTACAGTCCATGTTCTTATACAGGAGGTGGTGATGGCACCAGGCCTGGATGCCTTTAAAAGGGGATTGGACAGATTTATGGAGGAAAAGTCCATCACAGCTTACAAGCCATGATGGGGATAAGCAACCTCCTGGTTGTAGGAGTAGGTTTTCTTTGTGCCAGGTGCAAGGGAGTGGCGACAGGATACAAGTATCTTGTTGTCTTGTGCTCCCTGTGGCATCTGGTGGGGCCACTGTGTGATACAGGAAGCTGGACTAGATGGGCCTTTGGCCTGATCCAGCAGGGCTTTAATTATGTTCTAAGCTACTACCTCATTCTGCTACATGTGTCTACCTGATCTTTTTTTTACAATCAAATGGCACAGATGGTAAACACACAACAATGACTGTTTTGTATTTATTACTCAGTCTTCCCAAGATAAACAATATTAGAGCTGCAGCATTTCCTTTTCCATTCAGCAGGGTACACTTGTTTTGTCCAGGTGCTCTGTGAGTAATATACAATATTATATAAACGCAAGGAGCTGGATAGGATAGAATCCCATATATCAGTAGAAAACTACAGTTTTATTTCTGTTGTGTTATCTTTCTACTGTCTCGGGGATAAATGTTGTTGTTGGGAGCCGCAGTGGGAATCTGACAGAAAAGGAAATACTTTCATTCCTAATAGTCCTAGCTCATTTTCTTATTTCCAAATGTGTTTCTTTTACTATATTTATATGTCGTAGAGGTGGAACAACAATGGAACAAAGAGAAACAGAGGGTTGTGTCCTAAGCTTAATAATGAGTAACTGAACTTAAGATGGAGCCCAATGTATGTATGGTCCCCATTAAACCCCTATTTATAATTCTGAAGGAAGAAAATTCCTCCTCCTCTAATAGCTGGTGAAGGGAAGACTGGGAACCCAGCATTCCTTCAGCAGCGGTTACAGGAAGCCTGGTGCCACTGGATGCCAAGGGAGAAAGGGAAGTGAAGTGAAGTGGGCATGGGTCAGGGGTTACTCTCCCTGTTGTTCCAATTAATGATGATAGCAGCAGTAGCAACAGTGCCAAAATTGACTGTACTATAATAAATAACGATGTCCTTTTAAGAGCTTGGAGGGTGTGGGGAAGAGGAAGAAGAGCATCAATCTCAGCAATGGCAAAATCGGACTTAAATGCAGGGAGACTTATAACAAGGACTCCCTATAATGGTACATGGACTGATAATGGGTTAAATGAAAAACTTGTCTTAAAATGAATGTTGTAAAGTTGTATTTTTTGGTAAATGTGTATTTGTTTTTAAATAAGCAGACAAAGCACATTACTATTCCATAGGGTACACTGGTACACGATGGAGATATGTCCATATTTCTGGAAAGGGCTCTAGATTCTCAGTTGTAGAGCTGTGGAACCAGCTCTCCTTTGGGTTTACCATTATGTCTGAACTACGTCACTGAGCATCCGCGTCGCTGGGCTGTGGCGGGGGGGCCGCCGTAGGGTGATGCGCGCAAAGAGGTGACGCGCGCACCCCCGCGCGCGTCATCTTCCGGAGGCTCCGAGGCTGGGAGAAGGCCTTGGAGTGTCCTCCCCGGCTGCCGGTCCAGGGCCTTCTGACGAGGCCCAATGCGTCAGTACGCGATTTATTAGGATTTTCGCGCATGCGCAGAACATGAAACGTTTGTGCGCATGCGCGAAATCCTAATAAATCGCGTATTGACGCATTGGGCCTCGTCAGAAGGCCCTGGACCGGCAGCCGGGGAGGACGCGACCGTCGGAGAAGAGGAAGCTAGAGCAGGGGTTAGTTTGGGGGCGGGGTGCACGGGGGGCAGTGCGCGCGCCTCTGCCATCGGGTGACGCGCGCGCAGTGACGTGACACTCACTGAGTATCCTGTTTCAAGATACTTTTTTAGCACCGGGACCCACTTTTCAAAACAACATTTTGTCGGGACCACCTAGCTTTACGAGACTTTAAAAAAAAATCTAAATTTATTTATTTACAAGTAATATTTATTTACAAAAACTCTGTCCATTTATTTCTTTATTTGCAAAAAAACTCAATCCATTTCTCATGATGAGGCAGCCCTAATGATTAGCCTTGAGGCTTGAGGGGCATAATTATGTGACCCAGCCCTCACCTGCCCCCCACTACCTGTCACTGACAGACTTGGAAAAAATCGCACCAGAAAAAAGACGCTCAAACATTTATCTTTGCAGGAGCTCAGCTCCTTGCAGTGCAATTAGCAGCTGTCTGATTTTTGAATATTCTCAAGGCTTGAGGCAATTAGTTATCTGATTTTTCTCTCACCTGTGTTCATTGGAGTTTCTGCTCGTGACCCACCAGAAATTGGGTCGCGACCCACCAGTGGGTTCCGCGACCCACAGTTTCGGAAATGCTGCATTATGCTATCCAAGGAGGTCTAGATTACACAAGGACTGGCCATTTAAGACTGATGATCTTAAAGCTTCACATAAAGCTTTCAGCAGGATCTATCTTGCCTTTTATAGTTCAAACATTTCCTATCTTCATTTGGCGTACCAGCCTGTGGCTCATTCCTGTCATGTCTATTAGTCATGCATGTGAGTATGACAATCTAGGGACATAGCACTATGTTGATCAATTCACATAATTTCCTGAGTAATATGAAAAGCTTAGAGAAGTTCACCTACTCACTTGCCAGTCACTGAGCTGTGAGTGGCTTTGTCTTTAGTCAGCTGATTGGTAGCCGCTGCTTAAAGCTTTGCATGAGCAGGCACTTATCTGTAATGTCGGATCATGTAGTTAAGGCTATAGTTATTGCTTCCTGTTTTTGCTGAACACTTGTGAATGTGCATGCAGGGGGTAATGCTTGTATAAATGGTAAGTTCCAATGACTTGGATCCAAAGACATGAGCAAAAGGCATTCCTGCTCATATGCACTGGTGTCGCTGGCGCGGGGCGGGGGGGTCGGACCGCCGGCGGGTGATGTGCGCAGAAGGGTGACGCGCTCACCTGTGCGCGTCTCCCTCCGGAGGCTCCGAGGCTGGGAGAAGGCCTTGGAGCGTCCGCTCGGGCCGGCGCTTGTGGGCCTTCTGACAAGGCCCACTGCGTCACAACGTAACTTATACCTTTTTCGCGCATGCGCAGACCTTTCCTGAGGGAAAAGGGCAGCCCTTTTCCCTCAGGAACGGTCTGCGTTATAAATTACGTTGTGACGCAGTGGGCCTCTCAGAAGGCTCAGGACAGCCGGCCGGGGAAGACGTCCCCGAGCCGGCTGCAATGAAGGGCACCCGCGGGGAGGGCACCCGGGGCAGCGTTCCGTCGGGTTGCCCCCCCCAAATCGCGGCGCAGTCTAGTGGCCGCACTGAAAATAAATATAGGGGGTGGGGGGTCACTAGGGTGACGCATGCCCCCCGCCCTGGGGCCACGTGCGCACTAGTGACGCTGTTGCTCATATGGCAAGTATGCATGACTGATTGCCTCCACCTGTAGTCCCATGCTCCCTGAAAACTGGTTTCAGAGGATTCAGGGGCCCTCTTGAGTGACTTTTCAGGGGGCTACTGATGGGGAAGATTGGTGATGCCTCTTTTCCCAGCACATGAGCAGAAATGCTTTCTGTGCCCTCAATGGTGGTCTTTGGATCCAAAGTGGTGGGACCTGCATGTGTTTTTATGATACAGGGCCAAGTGTTTGGAGTGAGGTGTGGACAGGGCACCACTCAGAAATGTTGTCTTTCGATTGGGCTTGAAAATGAAATGTTCACTCAGGGTGACTAAAAACTAAGCTGATTGTACAACTAAACTGGTTATATTGTGGACTTGTCTTTAATATTCAGCTGTAAACGTTGAAGAAAAGGTTGGGGGAATAACAATCCAACATGAAAGATGCACAGAAAAATGCCTCAGCAGAAGACTGAAAAGTCTTCCTGGAGCTCTGAACCTGGGAGTAACTTTTCTCTCTTTCCTTCTTTCCTCACCCCCCAGATATCCAATCATGTTGTGTTGAAGTGTCTCATTTCTTGCAGTGTAATGGGTTATTTAGATCCAAAATCCCTTGTCAAAGAGAAAGGGACAAGGGCCTACAAAGACCCTTCCTCAGTGTGGCAGCTGCTGCTTTGCACTTTCCGTCAGGCTTGAGGTAACGCTGTATGACGTGGGGAGAGAATAGTATGCAAGGTGAATCACATGCTCCATATAAATACATCTTTCCAGTTGCTATGCCTAGGTGGTGGAATTGTGTTATGTAGGAGAGGGAGGAACATTGCTTGTTAAAAATTAGAACATTTCTCATTCCCAGGAGAATCCATAGATACCACCATAATATTCAATGAAGGCAGTATTGTACAGTCTAGTGTGACCACTATCACCCAGAACCTCTTCTACATTCGGTTTGTACTTTTATATGGTGTTAATATTATGGTCTCACATGAATTTACATGTAGGACATACTGGTATTTAGGGTGAGTCATAATGGTCTCCTGGATTTTGGTGAGCCGTAACACTGTAACGGTAAGGGATACAGAAACACAGTACATGGTGATAGAACGTCTCCCAAGTTTTGTATGCAGGCAGCAGCGCGTCCTTGGCCAGTAGGGGAACTTTCCATCAGCCAGGATGGCATCAGGCGCAGAGAAGGCTTACTGTGTTTTGGAGTATGACGACCTGGCCGCCTTGATCACCGGACTTAACGCCTTGTGATGTCTTCTTCTGGTGACAGGGTTAAGGACCAGGTGTTTGTGCTGTCCCTTTCCCAATATTTAATGGAATTGAAACAGCACATTACCATGGCTATAACTCTGGTGGACCAGGCATCGCTGGTGCAAGCATGGACCGAATTGGATTACAGGATAGACATTTGCCGTGTCATGAAGGGTAGACACATCCAGCATTTGTTCCAAAGCATGTTAATGTGAGTAGATAAATAGGTACCACTTGCAGGAAGGTAAACAGCGCTCTGTGTTCCAGCCACATGCTACGCGCTGCGGCAAGGAGAGTCATGCCGGCCACATGACCATGGAGGCGTCTTCGGACAACGCTGGCTCTTCGGCTTTGAAATGGGGATGAGCACCACACCCTAGAGTTGGACACGACTGGACTTAATTGTCAGGGGTCACCTTTACCTATGTTACCCTACCTATTTCCGTTCCGATGTAATGGTACACTAAAGTCCCAGAGACCATTATGACTCGCCCTGTATTATGTGGATGTCAATGATGATTATTTATGTTCTGAATGTAAAGTGAAAGCATATAAAATGGAAACAAAAAACAACACATCCCTGTTTTCTAGTTTTCTTTTTCAGTTTTGTGCAAAGCCAAGGGTGTGGAATTACCCTTCTCCCATTCCTTCTTCCAGATCCAAAGCTGGGGTCTATGAAAATCCTGCTTGCTTTTCCTTCTAGCTGAAGGACTGACTTCTGATTAGTATGACAGCTTTGGACTGGAAGACTATCTTATTATTGTACTAATCAGATGCAGAGGTTACCTGATTGATGCAGCGGTTACCTGATTGGCAACTTAATAATAAAATTAAGTTGCTTGTAATTCCTTGAGTACACATAGAGTTAATTAACCCTTCACTGGCCTGTGCATGGTAGGTTTTGGGGTGAAATAGAAAAGATCTGAAAACAAAATGGGAGGAATTAGAGTTTGGGGGGTGGGAATGGGATTGTTTTGAGTTTATGGGTGATGCTTGGGCTCGTAGAATTGTGATGCCCTTGCCAAACAGAAAACAGTAACTTATCATATATGTGAGCTACCTATTGAGTAAAGACTTATGTCTTGACATCTAGTTAATATGTTTAACTTACTTTGGCACTATGAGTTGATACGGTAAACTTCTGTACTGAAGTTCTTGTTTGAAATTTGTTTTGGGACTTTGATCGCAGATATGCTGTGAATTCCTGAAATAGCTAAGCAAGCTTTTAATTTTGACTATGAAGATCTATGTACGGTATGTATTTGAATCTCCCATACAATTAAGAAACAGATTTAAATTCTTACCCGCTTAATCCCTACTTTAAATCAGTCCAATAAAAAAGAAGCTAGTTTGGATGAGTTTCAAGCATGTAGAATGCATTTGCACTGGGAAACCAGGATTGCACCTTGCCCACTGTCCTTTCCTGTTCTTCCCAGAATCCACCCTGGGACAAAACTGGGGGGGGGGGAGAGCCTTCGCATGGCCTGGAAATGAGTCGTGCAGCTTCAAGAAGTCTTGTGGAAGCTTGAAAACGCCGCAGTTTTGCTATTTAAAGGTAAAACGGCGCTTTAGGGACTTTTCTCCTTTTTTAACAGGTTTTTAGCATAGACATTCACGGGTCCGGGGCCCGCAGTGTAACATATCCGCGAGTCCCAAACCCGCAAATAAAAAGGCTCCACTGTACATGATTTTCACCTTACATGGTGACTCTGGAACCTAACCTCCGTGTAAGATGCAACTTGACTGTACTTTTATCCCCAACAATATTATGAAGTAAGCTGACAATCGATATTATTTCTGTTTTACAGTTGAGTAACCAGGGTGAGCTAGTGAGAGCATGGCTGAGTGGTAGTTTGAATTTAAGTCCATGTTCAAACTGCTCTTTAAAAAAGCTCTGAAAGCTAGTTGGCTTGAAAAGACGGTTGATATCTCCCTCTCTCAGAATGTGTAGCATATGTTGTGGTATGTTATGTAGATAATATATGAAAACATCTCAGGCCCTTTATTACCAAAGAAGCTTATATGCACTCAAACTATGGAAAGATGAATTGCTGGAGCAGGATCTTCCATTGGCCCAAATTTGAAACTTGGGAAGGGGAAAACTGCAGGTGGTATCCTATTTCTAATGCCTGAAGTGGAGGGAGGTTTGGAGGAGTGATGGGATAATGGGAGAAGCTACTGGTAGAAATAATAGTAAACCTCAGCTCCTTGAAAACCATGCATGCTGTGTGTGTGTGTGTGTGTGTGTGTGTGTGTGTGTGTGTGTGTGTGTGTGTGTGTGTGTGTGTGTGTGTGTGTGTGTACACTGGAGAATAAAATAAAAAGTCCACAGGATCAGCAAGTAGATGAAAGGCAACCCCTTTAACATTTGCTCCCGGAGTCCGGCAATTCTCAGCAGTTGGCTGGAGACTATTCGGGATGATCCTGTGGCGTTCTAACAAAGGGATGAAGCAAACTCCCATCCCCCTGGGTTCCCGTCCAGACAATGCATGAAACAACTTGATAAATGATTGTTCTGTCAAGGGGTGGTAGAAATGGAGATGTCTGGGAGCACAAGGGGGAATTATCTAATTTGAGGATCGTGGCAAGTTGCAAGGCTGAAAGGAGAAGGTGATGAGAATACAATGTGGTTGTGCTGCCACTCTGAAACAACCATGGGTATGCAAACGTGTTCTAGCCCACCGAGATTTCTCCCCAAACCCAGAATAAAGAGAAGACTAGTAGTCTGAAAGAGACAGGATTTACAAAGCTTCATTAGGGTTTTCCCCTCACAACTATGTCTGACACTAGTGATTTTCCAGTATACCCAGGGGAGTTAGGAATATTCCTATCCCATCAGCCCACTTCCTCCCCTCTTGTCTGGATATTGAAGAATCAGCAGACATGTGTTTTCCTCATAGTGGCTGGTTATGCATATCTTCCTCTTGCTACAGCTTTCAGCCCAGCCAATAAGGCTTCTGATTCAGAATAAAAAAGCTTCAGAAATTGAGTCCATAGCCAGGCTCTATTCAACGGAACATTTAATTACCCTAAAACAAAAACAAGAAGAGTTCACAGCTGGGGCCCAACACTGCAAATTCCCCTTCCTCCTTTTTCCACTGCCTCTAGAATGAACACACCAGCTAGTTATGCAATCTCTCCTCGTAGGCAATTGCTGTTGGGCCCACAGGACCCTTGTCCATTCTCCCCCCACACACACACACACACACCATGGTTTTATTAGGATGATGTTGCTAACTGAGTTGCAGGCATTTCAAAGCAGGCATGGAATGCTTCCAAAGGCTGAAGGTTCTGCACAACAAAACCCTCAGCACTTTGATTTACAGTGTAGCAGTTGCAAGGAACAGTACCAATTAGGATGCAAACAAATCCTTCTGCTTCAGCTCTGGGTTTCTGCAAAAGAAGCCTCTAGTAATCTGTTTTAGAAGGTTAACTGGACCTAGTTTTACACAATTCTGGGTCATTGACTGGGTTTGAGGTGACTTCCCTTTTTGCTTGTAATGTTTTATTGGATGGTGTTGAAAGAACTGAACTCGGTACGTGCTCTCAAAATGCTGCCTCTTGTTTTTTAAAAAAAACACCACACACAACAAAAACCATTTGCAAGGTGAATTGAAATCAGCTTCAGCTTCTGAACCATGATAATAAATGGAATGCACATGGGGGACACACATTTCTGGTTATTTACAATGGATTGTCTTACCATGTTTAAATCAGTCTTTTGGATACATAGTAGATTTTGAGAAAAGGGTGGATTTTTGCCTAGTCCCTCTGGAATTAATGTACTGAGTGTCTATTCTACTTATTAATAATTAGTGAGACCAAGACTGGAAACGACAGTTATTTCAAATCCATCTGTGTTTGAAGAATCGTGTTTCTTGGATGTTTTCAAGAGGACAGATGTTTGTTATGGAACTTCTAGGTATAGAGCAGTGATCTTCAAACTTTCTTCTCATTCAGAGGAAGGGGGTATTCCTATTCAGTGGTTTTGCCCTCTCGTCACCAGGAGGCAGGGTCCATCAGATCACATAATCTCCTTTGCGCAGAGGGCTTGCATTCCCCAGACCAGCCCTGCTTCGCTGGCTAACGGTTACGTGTTAGCGTGCTCCCTCTTCTGAAGAATTTTTTTGTCTCTTCAAGAGTGAAGAGTGAAGGAACGGTCTCCTCTTTACCATAGCATACCATAGCATGGGCCACTCATGGGACAGGAGGGGGAGAACGGTCTGACTCCCTCGGGTGGACCGCAGCGGTGGTTTGGGAGTCTTTTTTATTTGTGCCCTTTGTGTGGTGGGTCTTCAGGCCTCGACCAGCCTTGTCATTCTCAGGTGACTAGCTGCGACCAGGAGGTTGAGCCTTTCACGCCCTCACCAATGGCAGCGAGTAGACATTTGGGAGCTGACAGGCCTCCCATGATCTACGCAACGCCGTTCCCACTGCGTTGGAGACCAGGCAGGACTAAATAGAAGTTGGAGCGCCCTTCCTGCCCAATGCAGTCCCCCTTCAAGGAACTCTTCCTTGTTGACTTATCTGTTGAGAAACTCCCGCATTGGGATCCTTGTGCACTCTGCTTAGTTTAAACAGGGTGTTGGTAAGGCTTGTAGGGGCTCTTGTAGGGTTTTACTATTGCTTAGCACCGGCTTAAGACACCCAATCTTCCCCTGTGCCTACAATGGAAAGTTGATAGTGTTGGATAAGATGTGTTTCAGGGAAGTTGGCCTGCCATTACTGATCTTGTTGAGGAACGTCTGAGGAAATTATGAGGGACCATAGTGTTTCTGAGAACAGCATTGTACTAGTAAAGCAGTGGTTCCCAAACTTTTTGACTCGCGGCTCCCTTGACCTCCCTCGCCGTTAGCTGTGACTCCCCATTACAGTGCATGGAAGAAACAGGCACTCTTTACATGCTCAGAGGCACCCTTTCTTATATGTATGTGTATATGTATGTGTATATTCCCAAAACGAGCCCTAAAGTGGATTTTCCATGCTTACGCTGAGCAGCAGCTAAGCCAGGAGTGCGCAGGGTGGGGTTGGGATGCTGCCCTCCCTCCATTGGCAGGCCTGGGTAGAGGGCACTGATGTTGTCTGTGTTAGTCGTATTCATGGCAAGAGAAACATCAAAGCATGGGAGGGGGACGCATTGGTCATGCCCCACCCCAGTTGCATGAGAGAGAAAGAGAGAGAAAGCTAGCTCCTTTTGGTAGCATCTTTGCAAGATGAAAAACAGATTCTTATACTGCCTGGCAGTTTCCGGGGGGGGGGGGGTTGTCCCAGCAAATAGAGTGGGGAACTAACTTAGAGGTGAGTCAGAAAGGAAGAAGGAGAGAAATCCTAATAATTAAACAACCAAACTAAACATAGAAATCAAAGACTGTATGTAAAGCAGAACCTGCTCTGCACCATTTTCAATTGCAGTTCTTGCATTTGTTTTGTGTTTGCTTTATTAAAAACATTCAACAGAAAGAAAATACTTTATTTGCAAACCTGCAATGTCTGAATGAAACCTGATTGAAAATACCTTATCTGCAAACCTACAATGAGAGAAATGGGATGCTGATGCTGTCTTGTCTCCAGGAGCTCGCTGTCTCCAGGTGCTCAGCTTGAGTACTTAGCTATCAATTGAGTTGTTAAAGAACAATTAACATAAGATAAGCAAGGGCTTCCCTCACGTGGAAACTGCCTACAAACCTGAAGTGTTTTGAAATTAACTTTGAGTGACCAGATGTGAAGAGGCAGCTTTTCCCGGGTCTTTGTTTTTGCTCTCTCTCTCTCTTGCAAGCAAGAATATGTGTTAATTAAAAGACTAATGGGACGCCCCTGGAGTAGTGCCTTAGAGAACTTAGAGAACCTCTGTAGTAAAGGATATTTTCAGGGCTGCATATACATAGTCGTGTGTCCTGTCCCGTCTGTCCTTCCATCCCCCCGTATCTGTGGGGGAGATAGGTTCCTGCTCACACCGCTGTTAGCTGAAACCGTGGAAAAGAGCAAACCATATCGCCACATCCCCCCACGCCAATTAACCTTGGTGTTTGTAGTGGTGGCGCCAAACAAGCGTGTGTCTTGCTTTAACAACACTATAAGCAGTATGCTGCTTATTGCACAGAAGCAGACAAGCAGCCTGTATGCTGGAGTGGCTCACCCCGAATGATAACAGGAAGCAGGAAGTTTACATTCGAGCTGAGCCTCTCTAGCATTCAGACTAGTTTTGTTAAAGCAAGATACACGCTTGCTTGGTGCCACTGCTATGAACAATAACAAAGGTAATGGGTGAAGCGGGCCGTGGAGATCTGCAGATATAGGGAGACGTCTATACTCTACAATCCAGATACGGTATCAAGAAAAACTGAAGTGTGCTATATTACAGCTTTCACAGCTCAGTAACTTTAGAACGGTTTCTTAAAGTACTGTATAAGGTGGTTTGATTGCTGCTGTACAATAACAAAAATGAAGTCAGTACATTTTCAAACAAATATGTACTCAATTTTCAAATTAGATTTAATACATCAAAAATGTAATACTGTACATTGTATTTTTTACTCCTTGGTGTCATTCAATTGATCTTATTCAAAGATCAGAACTTTTAAATATCATGAACTGCTGAAGTAATTAGCCTCCATTCTCTTCATTTCCCCTCACTTTGGAGGCTGCAGGAAAGGGGAATTGGGTTACCATTTTAGTGCCCAGGTACACTAAAATCTCTTTGCCTTATCTGCTTATGGAATTTAACTGGTCTGTTCTAGATGAGAGTGTAATGGTTGCAACAGTTAATTTCTAGTCCTGATACCTTTTTTAGAATCTGGATAATAAGAGTTTGTATACTCTGTCTGACAGGAGAAGGGAGGGGAGAAGAATCTAAATTTTGTGCTGGGGAGTAAAACTGTATCTTTTTGTGTTATTTTTGCACAACTTAAAGGCAAACAACACGTGACATTTTAAAGCATTATTAGTTTTTCTTTAGTCATACAACCAGATTGGAGGCCCTCTGCATCAGGACTGTGGTGGTCTGTTTGTCTTCAATTCCTACGCCCTTACTGAAGTCCTGAACCAGCTGCTGTGACCCGGGGGGGGGGGGATCCCTTTGGTGCCAACTGGTGCTTTTTTTCAGTTGGCACCAATAAAATGTGGTGGACAACTTGTTTGGAATTGGAAACTGCTAGAGATGTTTCTCATCGTATCAGTTTTGGAATCAATGAGAACTAGAAAGTTGCATTTCATTTTAATTGAATTCAGAAATCTGAATATAGGTTGCAGCACTAAAGAGCCCTGGGCACCGTTAGATCTAGCATCTCAGTGGATGATCGTGCATCGTCTGCATCTTGGGTTCTAGAGCCTACTGAAGGCATGCTTTGACCGACCTTTTGCTCTCTGCGTGCCATTAATTAACTAGGCATTAAATTTTTCTCAATTTTAATTATCTTAATTATACTTATTGACTCCTTTTTTGTGCTTTGAAAAAGAATAGAATAATTTGTAGATATTTCTTTTGCTTTTAAAAAATGTATTGCACTTCTGTAATACTACACAACCAAACTTTCTGATCAGTTTATCTGTATTGTGCATAATGTATTGTTGTTGGAAAGGAAACAATCTCATGTCTGAACAATGATTTTCAAAGACCTGTAGTTTTTCCTTTTCTCAGTCCTGCTGATGCTGTCTGCTCTGCCATGTCTCCCTTGCCCTTCATCAGACACTTCAGCTTCAACTACACTCACATCTGCTCTTTTTTTCTTCACAGGTCCTATAATGGAGCAGCTTCTCTCTTTGTCTCTGTGTAAAGATTTGCTCAAAGGGGCAAGAAAATTAAAGCTCCTTGGTGTAACTTACACCTGCATGTGCTCCAAGGAGCACTATGTGCTGCAATTCACAGGGGCTATCCCTCATCCCATTGATTATTGTTTGCCCTACAGCAGTGGTGGCCAACCTGTGGCACGCCATGTGCCACATTTTATGTAGATGATCTTGAGCGTGCCACTTAAATAAATAAATATTTCTAAGGCAATGAAATATTTAAAGCACAGTGACAGCGCAAGAAGAAGGAGGCGCAGTGGGGTGCAGAGACCCCTCTAGTGCCACAGGCTTGGAAAGACGTGCTGGGGTCAAGAAAGAGAGGGGGACTTTAGTGCTCGGCTCGGGCAGGAACGGTGGCACGTGCCACTTCAAAAGGCTAGGTGTGCCACTAAGTGGCACCCGTGCCGTGGGTTGGCCAACTATGCCCTACAGTAACTGCTCTGTAGTCATTGCAGTGAAATGGGAGCAACCCCTATTACATTCAGTTTGGCCCCATTTTCTGATAGTTCTCTGATGCCACATACAGTATATATGAATGTGCATACAGACGCTGACTGAAAAAAAAAACTGTGCTTACTGTTGGAATGATCAGGCACACATAACCCCCCCCCCCTTTTAAAAGTTAGAATGACAAGAGTAGCTAGTAGCTCTTCTTTAGAGGAAGAATTCTTGGATGTCTCTGGTCCATAATAATAAGTTACAGATAATTTTAGAGTACTTTTTTAAAAAAATTGACTTTCTTATATCTGAACCATCCAAATTAACCTTTGCATCACTGAGAAGGAAACCTGGAACAACAGTTAGAGATCGGCGGGCTTAACTTCATTTAGATAACCTTAATTCTTGCTCTTGAAGACATGGCAGTCTCTTGCTTCTTAATGTTCAAAATACAGGGGGGCCTCGGTATCCGTGGGGGTTCCATTCTGGACCCCCCCTTATGGATAATGAGAATCTGTGGATGCCGGGGTCCACATTGGGAACGCATTGGGTACAAAAAGTCCTCAAATTGCCATTTTTACCTTTGCGTGGTGGTTTGCAAGCCTCTGCAGGGTTTTTTCAAGCTGAACGACCCACTTCCAGGTCATGTGAAGGCTCTTCTCTTCTCTCCTCTCAGGCTCGCCCCAGAATGTATCCTGGGCAAGGCTGGGAGAAGAGCCTTCTAGAATGTTTAGATGGATCCGGGATCCACAGTGAGACAAATCCATGGATCCCAGATCCGCGGATAAAAAGGATTCTCTGTAAACTCTCCTTATTTGTTTGTTTTACACAGCTCCTAGCTCGCAGTCGATTCCCACTACAATATTAAAAAACAGTAGTTGCTCTTGTATCTTGTCCTACCTGTGTGCTACTTCTCAACGCAGTGTCGTACCTACCAAATTAACAACCAGAGTCTTAACCAGTCATGCTTTGCTACCTGGATAGCGAGCTTCGTGCACCCTGATTCTCTTAGCCAGCTACAGTGGGCTCAAGCAATTGGCTATATTGCTTCCAATGAGGCTTGGAAGAAAAGAACTACGTGAGGATTGGCTATGTGGAATCTGGCATTCTTGTCCTGATTGGTGGTAGCACTAGGTCTGAATGGTGGACAGTTTGCAGGGTGAGTCTTACTTTCTGCCAGATGTTGTGTTTTGTGTGTGTGGGATGAGAGAGGCGATTTGCACATCAAGCAAATGTTTGGAAGTGGCTCTTGCTAGGTGTCACCAGGTAGTACCTACATACAGTACTTCAAATCTAGCTTTCTAGTCATAAGATCAGAAGCATGTTAAAGGATAATGGAAAGTGGACATTCTCAGAATGCTAAATTCCGTATTCAGTACTGCATTATGTGCCTTCATGCAATGGTGGAATACAGACACACGCATACTCTTCCTTGCAAGACCAGCTTCTTCAGAAAAGTCTTTACTGAATGATCTTAGGCTCATTTTGCTTTGCCGTCTTCTCTTCCCTCATTTAGACACAAATCCTATCCAGCTTTCCAGCACTGATGCAACTGTGCTAATGGGGCGTGTGCTGCATTCTGAAGTGGGGGGACAGTCATAGAGGCCATTTCAAGGTAAGGGAACGTTTGTTCTCTTACCTCGTGACTGTATTGTGGCTGCATCGGTGCTGGAAAGTTGGATAGGATTGGGCTTTGCATCAATGAGTCTATCTCTTCCCCCCCCCCCATATAATGTAAGATTATCGATTCTGTGGCCAGTCTCATCACAGCTATTTTGTACAATATCTAGTACATGGTTGGAATTAAATACATGTTAAATGGGAGTGGTGGTAAGAGTCTTGAAAGAATAGTAAACTTCGATTTTTTTCCCCTTCTGGTTTCTATAGATACAGTTGTGCTTATACTTCTGTAATCATGAAAAACATTAAACCACCCAAACAACAAAAACTTACATTTTCAGGCTTTTAAGACACTAGTAGTGGCATAGCGTGTAATCCTTATCAAAAAGAATTGGAGAAGGTCATGAGCTCATGCAGTCCCTCTTTGCCAACCCATTTCCTCCCCTGCATCATCTGGTTTCACCACTTTAGGAGTACATGTTTAGTAGTAACCATGGTTAGCAATATTTATTTTATTTTTCATATTTTTATACCGCCCTTCCTCCAAGGAGCTCAGAGTGGTGTACATATTTCCTCCCCTTCCTTTTTTTTGTCCTCACAACAACCCTGTGAGGTAGGTGGGGCTGAGAGATAGTGACTGGCCCAAGGTCACCCAGGAAGCTTCATGGCTGAGCGGGGATTTGAACCTGGATCTTCCAGGTCTAAGTCCGACTCCCAAACCACTACACCATCCTGGATCCAATATGTTGGTGAAGATGTAATAAACTATGGTTAAGGAGACGGGACCCATGTTAAGATCATGGGGATAGCAGAGGGTTGCCCTAGCTTTTGAAATGGCCCTTTTAGCCACTGTTTTTAGAAGGCTGACAGTGGGTAGAGAGGGAGTTGAGTTGATTGGTAGAGTTTGTGAATGCCATTAAGGGTTCTCTACATCTTTTCCTCATAATTACGCAGGCAGGTGGAGAAGTTTGCTTGTGAGCCATGGCTACAGATCACATATATGCACCTACATGAAATGCCAGTGTGTGCATGCGTGTGCATGTTGCCTAGCACCCCATTCAACAACTGCCAGGAGAGATGGAATAAAAACTAACACTCCTTCCCACTCCTGCCTCTTGCAGCAACTACTCTTTTAGTCCTACCTAATACAATTATGCCAGTGTGCTTTTCTGAAAGAAGGCAATGACCCCACTTACTCTTTTACAAGTGTTTGTGGCACCTGCTTCTTTAACCTTTTGTTAAAGTTTGTATTTTCACAATGTAGTCAGTGATGAGTGTTAATGTTAGTGCAGATGAACACTAAATGCCTGAAAAGTTGGATGCACATTTTAAGGAATGAATACCGTAAACCCGACTATTCCAGCTCCCTTCAGAAATGTTGCTGGAACAAAAACCAGATCTCCCTTTATGAATTAAAATAACTTGTAGACCTCCTTTCTCCTGAAAATCAGAGTGCATGTTGGAAGCAGGCCCCTTTCATTCAAAGAGGCAGGTGGGACAAGTTGGCTTTTATTTCTAAGCTCCAATGCTGAAGCTTGACTAGTAATCAGCATGGCATAGCTATGGTTAGGAAATGCTTTAATGGTGTTTTTTTTTAACAAGGTCATGAGCTCTAGGCAAGTGAAGTGGATGAACAGATGTTCTAGGTTGACCTTGGAGGAATGTTGCTGTTCTGCCATAGAGGATTTTTTTTTTCTGATATTGGAGCTTCCAGAGTAAACTGGTTTGTCATAGCTTAATAATTTCTGTATGAAAAGCCAGTTAGAAATACCTTCTCACCCCTCACTGGGACCTTCTTAAAGGTTTTTGGAAGGAAGGACTGAAATCTCAAATAGTATCTAAAACTAGTTAATTATTTTTGTCTATGTTCATGGCTATGTTGTCTATGGCTATGTTCTTGCTGGATTTTGCTTTTGTAAGTGAGGTGAAATGTTGGAGGCATGTACTGTCTAGGCCAGAGGTCAACAACCTTTCCCTTTAAAGGGACTGGATGTTTGGCAGTGGTGTCATCATGTCATTGCCGAACTTCCAGTTTGCTGAGCACCCAGTGCTCGACTTGGGAGGAAGCCTCCTGCACAGTTTTCCATGCACCATACAGGGAATGGCAGAGCCACCTGGCCGGACTTGCGGAGTCCCTGTGCCACACGGGCACAGGGACTCAGTGAGCCTGGGCATGTGTCTCTGCTATTCCCTGACTGGCACATGGTGACTTGGGTGGGAAGCTTTGCCTCCCAAAGCTGAGCTCCAGACTTCAGCTGGTGAGCTGGATGAATTTGGGTGGCAGGCTGGATTTGGCCTGGAGGCCATAGGTTGCTGACCCCTGGTCTAGGCAAACAATTTAAAACCATGCACATCCTATGAAACAAAATTAGAACAGTCAGATCACACTTTGTATATTTCACGGTGTGTTCATTCTTTGGGTAGCTTTGTGTATTTGTGACTGCCTCTCTACATTCTGAAGTCGGCACATAAGAGGAAAATTGTGTATAATTGAAATTCCTTTAAATATGAAAAATATGTACTGTCTCTTTAAAAACTACAAGAGGAACTGACTGAAGAGTAGCAGCTTCATTCTTCGATCTCTCATGCTCACTCCGGGGCATGTATTTAGTAAGTGGGTGGAATCATCTGCACTATTTAAACTGTTGTTTTTTCCTCTCTTTTTGTTTGATGAGTCCATATCCTTGAATTCTCACAAGTGAAGTGCGTGTAAGATGCGGGCCGACTGTATATTTAGTTGCGAGTAGGTTCCCACTGAACAAAGTGGGACGTTATTCTAAACATCCATAGGAGCGGGTAATAAATGTTTCAAGCTTTCCAGAAACAAGAGTTTGGAGATAATGGACAATGGAGATAATGGTTTCCAGCCCTCCAGACTGGCTTGAACTACAGGAACCAACATCCATTTCCAGTTACTACAAAAAGCAATTTTGGAAAATTTAACAGATCTTCCTTGACCGAATGATACTGACTTATTGGGGGCGGGGGGGTCTCCAGGAATAGCTTTAGTCAAAGTTGACAACCGTATGGCAAATCATGCTTCTCAATGAAATGGAGAGTTTGGTTGTTCATGCTGTTTGGTTGGCAGAATCAGGGTGGCCCATCCATGAGGCCAACTGAAGTAGTTGCCTCAGGCAGCAGATTGGTGGGGCGACGCCCATCTCTGTTCACCAATGTGCTTCCATTGCTCTTGTTTCTCCTTCTGCACCATAGATTGGAAAAAGGAGATGGGGACAGAGAGGAATAGGAAATGTGGAGGGGACAAGAATGCCCACCTAGAACATTGGAGAGTAGGAATAGCAAAGGCTGGCAATCATTGGGTAAGGGGGGCAGGATTTGGCATGCCGCTTCAGGCGTCTGATCATAGGTCAGCCCTGGGTAGAGTTGTCCATACAGTTCTCAATTTACACAGAGTTTATGTTCCTGTACATGGTAATTGTGGAGGCAGGCTACTGGGAGCGGGGCTGCTGATATCGATGGCTCACTAGCCTTGCAATCAAGTTTGGTGCTGGGGGGATGTGTCTTGTAGTACTGGGGGGTGTCTCTTTGTGTGTGTAGAATGAGTCTGTCCTCCCCCCCCCTCAAAGCTGTGCAACCTCCCACACTCTTACTTGAATCCTGAAGGGACTTGGCTGCTGGGGTTGCCTTTGCCACCACTGCATCTCTTTCTGCCCCTACTTTTTCTTCCAGTCTTGGTTGGCTGGCAGGCAAGCAGGCTGGAATGGACTTTGCCTTGAATCAAAGGCAAGCTAGATGGCCTTGAAGGCCCCCTCCAACTGTAGGGTTCTTGGATTTTAAGGCCGCTTACCTGCCTTACCAGTTGGCTAAGAGAGCCTTCATGAGAGCACATTCCACCAGAGTGTTTCATCCTCTGCTGCAAGTTCTGCTCTTGAAGCTCTGCAGAACAGCAATGTGGTCATCAACCTTTACTGAGCACTATGCCCTGGACATGTTGAGAACCAATGCCTCATTTGAGTGTACTTGCCTCTGAACATCTTCTCCTGACTGACCTGCACCCACCCACTGCATGTGACAGCACAGAGACCATGGAGGAGGAGGAGGAGAAGGGCAGGTTACTTATCTGTAACTATAGTTCTTTGAATGGTCATGTGTTCAAAAACATGACTTTCCCGAATGTAGAGCAGACAGGTCTGGCTCCAACTGTTGGATCTCTCTTCCAGTGCTACAATTAGGGAATGTTTCTCAAAGGAACTGGATGTTCTTCCTGCCTTTTGAGGCGCATGGGGTTTCCCTCACTCAGGAGCATGGGCAGAATGCTTGACAAAGCTCTGGAAGCTTCCTAGGACATCTCTGTGTATAAGCAGAACTCCACATGTCTGCACAGATGACCACTTGAAGAACTATAGTTACAGTTAAGTAATGTGTCCTTTGCCTGCCTCTCAATTTGTACATTGTGCTGGTATGTAGAAGGATGTTCTTGGTGACTGCTCTTTGTTTGTTGCTCCTGTTCTCTGGTGATTTAAAAAAAAAAATCCCCCACAAGTGGTATACATTCTTTTAATTTGAGCTGTTACTTAATGGCCCAGGAGCTACCGGTAAGTATATCTTGGGCTGTTTTAGTTTTGGGCATTTTAAAAATGTCTTGAGACTCAGGGTAGATTACAGTGGTTAAGGAAAAGATGGGCTACAAAGCAAAATCAATAAAGCCTGTAGCTTGCTCTTTCAATGAGGCTGCAGAAAGATTGTCCTCTTGTCATGCCTCTTAAAAGGTGTATTTTCATGTTTGTATTTTTAGTAGTGTCCAGCTCATTATAACGGAAGCTGCATACACTGCTTTGGTATTGAGGTCTGCGTACAACAGGATTTTGTTTTATGCCACAAACTGCTTCTGAACTGTGATCTTGTTTCTTGCCAGTCTTTTTCCCCAGCTGTGATTAGTGGAATGTGAATTCCTGTGAGGATCCTGGTTCTTCTCTCAGCTGCTGTGAAAGCAGCAGTATTGGTCACTAAGCAACAGTGTTGGTCCTGCTTGGTTTTATTTTACTAGCATCCTGTGCAAGATGACGGCTCAGTGGAGCAAGGCAGGACTGTGTGGCCATCAAGAAAGCTGAGAAAATGTGGAATTCCAATTGGAATTAAGAAATTAAGAGGCCAACCTGGGAATGTTCACTAGTTAAGTTAAATCTCTAAAGGATGTTTGAATTGTTTCTTCTTGGCTGTTCTTCTTTCTGATATAATTTAGATATTGAATGGAGCTGAATGTTCTGCTCTGCATATATAAAAAGTTAATTTTTCTTTCTTTTATTAGAGCTGCAGTTCTACTGCATGCCACAATTGGAAACATAGATGTGTTCTGTTAAGCTGTCTCGGGAATTTTAATACAATTCTTTCCACTACTGATCACGCCTTGTAAATTGTGCAACATGTTTCTTTTTATTTTGCTCTAATTTCCTGAATAAAGGCATATTTTTAAAGTACCCTTTTAGTTTCTGATTAACTGGCTTAATTCATATATTTTTTACATCCTTGTGTGTCAATTTAAGATTGCTTGAGCAGCATATGAATTTGTTTATATGCACAAATAGTTGGTTGTTAAATTGTGAATAATAGTGATACTTTAAATGGTTAGCTTCAGAGTTCTGATGCTTTGTCTTCCAAACATCTCTCTCCAGAGCACAGTTGTGTCTGCACAAAACCTACTGCATGAATAGCACATAATTGCTCTATTAGAAACGGAAACAGCTTGGCACACCATGTGCAATGGTTTTGCGGGAACACCTTGCATGATGCTTCATGACAACTTGCCACCCATGTAGCACAGTGTATGGACGAGGCCTAAACATTTTGTTGAGAAGAAAAGGGCAGCATGTTCCCCAGCTGAAGGGCTGCATCTCGGAATGCATACCATATATCTAGCCTAAATGTGTGTTTTGAAGATTTCTTTATAAGGAGTAGCTAAGCTAACCTAGGTGACAAACATTGGACTCTATGGAAAACAGCTGCAGAATGTTGTGGGTTTATAGATCATGACAGTGCAGACTCCTTAGTTTGAGGTGTGTGTTTTTAAATCTTTCGATTTAAAGACTATAAGAGATTTGTGTGAAGCCTCTCGGGGAACCTTGCATTGTTGAAGAGCAGGATATAAATGCTTAAAAATAAATGCTTAAAATAAATACAAATAAAACAAAGTCCAGTACTATCAGTCTTGAATAGGAGTGGGTTTTAGCACCATCTTTTCAGGAGCTGTGGCAAAACATTTTCCCTGGCCTTGCTAATTGAGATTTTATAACAGGAGGTGCCAGGAATCAATTTAGGACCTTTTAAATGCAAAACATGCACACCATAACTTGGTTAGAGACCCTTGGCCCTTTATTTTATCTAGTGAAGAATATTGATTTGAACTCTGATATTTCTGTACAATGAACAAAACTTTTATTTTTGTTGTTGATCTTTCTGACTGTGGTTTGTTTTTTGTTTTAATGTTTGAGTTTTGTAATATTTATTCTTGTTGACCACCCTGACTACCTGCAAGACAGTGCAAAAAATCTTAAATAGTTAAATAATTGACTGAATTTTTGACAGCTACTTATGCCTGCTTGCTCAAGCTAAAGCAATAGAAATCTGTTAAGGAGATTGGGTAATGAACAAGATAGGCTTATTCCTTCCAAATTAAAAAGAAATTTGGTGATTGTTGAATATCAGGAGGGTGATAAGTGCAGTCAGTGAAAGTGAGGCTGCTGAAAAATGAATGTGTTCTCCATCTCCTCTTCTCCCCCCCCCCCTTCCCTTCACACAAGAATTATGTGCCTTACTTCTGGGCTGTTAATATTTATCATATAACATAACATAGATTGAGAAAGGGACATTGTTTTGCTTATTTTGCAAACTTCGTAGCTCATGTTTATGCAAGATTTAACTTTTTTGATGCATATAGCATCAAACCAAATATTGAAATCTATGCTTGTTTAACTTAAAGTGAAAGTTGGCACAAACTAATCATTTTAGTTTAAATATGCAAAATTATGGAAATCACTCTAGAAACCAACTATTTTAGATAGGACTGGTCCAAAATGATTGATTGCATTTGAGGCATGGATTTTCAGCAGTGTCAAATTGTCCCCCCCCCCCATTTTTATATAATTTTTGGCAATGCCTTTATATTGTTCTGTCTTGCGCTCTTTCTCAATTGATACACAAGAACATAAGAAAAGCCCTGCTGGTGCAGGCCAAAGGCTCATCCTGTTTCCTACAGTGGCCCACCAACTGGGAAGCCCACAAACAGGAAAGAGAGGCATACTTCTCTCCTGCCATTGTTCCCATTCTACTGGTATCTGGAGGCATACTACTACTGAACCCAGAGATAGTGCAATAGTCATCATGTCTAGTAGCCGTTGATAGATCTGTCCTCGATAAATTTATCCATTTCCCCCTTTTAAAGCTGTCCAAGTTAGCGGCAAACACAACATCTTGTAGCAACCCGTTCCACAGACTAATGATGCGCTGTGTGAAGAAATACCTCCTTTTGTCTATCTTAAAATTCTGTTTTTATTACTTTTGTATCCTCTATGAACTGAGGATTTTTATAAGCCTCTTTGGGCCCCTTATGGGAGAGAAAAGCAGGATAAAAATCCAATTAATAATAATAATCTGTCACCAGTTAATTTCATTGGCAAACCCCTAGTTTAGTATTGTGAGAGAGGGAGAAAAAGTCAACCCACAGCATGCATCAAATCTCCAGTTAAGTCCCCTTTGGTTTTTTTTCCAAGCTAAAGAGTCCCAGACATTGTCGCCTTTCACCTTTCCTCCTAAGGAATGTGTTCCAACCCTCTGATCATTTTGATTGCCCTAGCTTGCACCTTTTCCAGCTCTGTAATACCCTCCTTGAGCTGTGGCAACCAGAACTGAACACAATACACTGTATTCCAAATGTGGCTGCATCATGGATTTGTATAGGGGCATACTGTATATATAAGCAAGCTGTTCTCAATCCCTTTCTGATTGACCCCTAGCATTGAATTTGCCATTGTCACTGCTGCTGCAGGTTGAGTCAGTGAAACCCCCATTGGCTATATAAGATATCCCATTTACTGTATGATTCCCAATTGGTTGAGATCACCTATGTGAGTCATCTAGGAATGTGGCATTGTTTGCCACGGTGATGTGGTCATGTAGCCAGATCTGATTTGGCTACATAGTATTGTGTAATGTTATCATGTTCACTGTGTTAATTGGTTGGGATTTGCCCTTTCCAAGAAGAAAGAAGCAGGAACTGGAAGTTAAAAAAAAAGTCACCAAGTAGCAGCAGATGGGATACACAATGGCAGTGAACATACTGTAATTGGGAGGAAAAGGTTAATATTTTCAGGATTCTAATAATCCTAATATAAAGGATTTTTGTGAACTATTCTTAATTTACTGTGCAAGGATTATTTTTGGCCTTAAAGTTCAAGCAGGAATATTACTTGCAATCCTAGTTTCAGGTGAGACCACTGCATTGGATTATGGTTGAATGTAGACGGGGAATGAGTACAATCTGTGGAAATGGGGCTGCTAGAGAATAAATCATACAGAGACTGTTTAGCATGGCATTTTGGTTTCAGGTGAGGGTGCTGCTTAATGTCTGTCCTTTCTGTCTCATGCATATGAGATGGAAGTTGCAGCCAGTCCAGACCTAAAATGGAGAGCATCATCTCCTTGCTTATTGGCCAGGGAGGTATAGCTTTGAAATAGGATTATAGCTTTGAGCCCTTGGCTTTGGAGCTATAGCCTGCTCACCATGTTACCAATGGGCTTAAAAGCTTAAGAGAACTTCCACTAGGTACCCAGGAAGCCTCTTAGTGTAAAAGTTGGCAACATGGTGAGATCAGCTGTTCTGTATCTATCCCATTGCATTGTAGCCTGGATGAGCACTGAGGCAAAAGCAGTGATGCTTCTGGGAATAGCAACAAGAACTAGCTGGTTTGTTAGCAGATAGTCATGTTGATGCTCTTCTGAAGAGTGCGATTGCGGTCACTTAGGGCTGTGCAAAGCCACATGACCGAGAATGCTGAACTTTTGTGCTCATTGGCAGGGGAAGCATATTCTCATTGGATATGAAGTGCCTTTCTATACAGAGGAAAAAATCAGTCTGAGCATCAGTTATCTGTGCTTTCTCCAGCTGGAATCCTCAGCATTGCTTCCAGTGGTGTAATTTATTGTCTGAGTTTGGGGTCTGTCTTTGTATTTTTGTTGGCATATCCTAGAGAAGAACCAAGACCATGTTCTGACCGGCAGCTATAATGTGAGATAAGCAGTAACAAAGGCAAAGTATTACCTATCTGCTTTTTTCTAGGCTTAACAACCACTTATTTGGGATTTACCTCTTGTTTTTCTGGCACATGTAATTAGAGGCATGAGTGCCAACACCAGGTTTCTGGGGGCCCTAGTGCAAAGCCCTGCGTTATGTCCCCACATGATGCCTCACCTGCCCCTTTCTGATGCATTGAGTACTGCTACTAAAGGTTATGAGATTGGTCTGACCAGATGAGCTCTCCGGTGATTGTAAGTCCTTGGCCTCACCTGGCCAATGTTACCTGTGAGGGAATTTAAGATTATTCATTTCAGATTCATTAACTTCTTAAATGTATCAAAAGTCCTTTTGTACTTTTGATACATTTAAGAAGTGTGTTTTTCTACGCTATCAAGGTAGCTGCCATTGCATGTTTGTGTGGTGGTGATTCTAGTACAGTGATGCCTCGCAAGACGAATGCCTCGCGCAACGAAAAACTCGCAAGACGAAAGCGTCTTGCGAGTTTTTTGTTGACTCACAAGACGAAATTTCTTGCGAAAAAACCTTGTCTTGCGAGGCATCACTCCGCGCGTCCTCCTCGCGCCAGACCCTCAGAGCATCCGGAGGCCTTGGAGCAGAGGCGGGGAAAGGGCGGCTCCGGCTCTGGGGTGGCATTCCACAGAGCGCGCACCCGTTGAAGCAGACGGGCGCTCCGAGGGTTTCTCCCCCTGGCCTCGGAGCCGGAGAAAGCCCTGGATCGTCCGCCATGACCGGCGGCCAGGGCTTTCTGAAGAAGGCCGCTGCGTCGTTGCCCTATTTATCCTTTTTTTAGCGCATGCGCAGAACATTTCTGAAACGTTCTGCGCATGCGCTAGAAAAAAGGATAAATAGGGCGACGACGCAGTGGCCTTCTTCAGAAAGCCCTGGCCGCCGGTCGTGGCGGACGATCCAGGGCTTTCTCCGGCTCCAAGGCTGGGGGGAGAAACCCTCGGAGCGCCCGTCTGCTTCAACGGGCGCGCGCTCCGTGGAATGCCGCCCTTTCCCCACCTCTGCTCCGAGGCCTCCGGAGGATCCTCCGGAGGCTCTGAGGATCCGGCACGGGGAGGACGCGGGGAGTGATGCCCCGCCAGTGCTCTGCCTCGCAAGACGAAATTATTCGCAAGACGACACGTCTTGCGGAACGAATTAATTTCGTCTTGCGAAGTACCACTGTAATTGTAAATGTGGAACTAGGAAAAGATTGTTTGAGATTACTGCAGAATTTTGAAATGTGGTGGTGTGTTGTCAGCGAACCTCCTTTCCTCATTTGAGAACCATGCAGGTGTTGGTAAAGGTTATTTACAGCTCTTTGACAGGGCTCTAAATACAGATCTGCAGCCGGATTCCTTCTGGTTCAGAGAAAGAGGGAAAGGGAGGTCTGCAGGCTGTGCTTTTCTTTGCTTAAGGGGACACTAAAAGTAAATGTAAAGGTGACCCCTGACAATTAAGTCCAGTTGTGTCCGACTCTAGGGTATGGTGCTCATCCCCATTTCAAAGCCAAAGAGCCATTGTTGTCCGAAGACGCCTCCGTGGTCATGTGGCTGGCATGACTCTCCTTGCCGCAGCGCGTAGCATGCAGCTGGAACACGGAGCGCTGTTTACCTTCCCGCAAGCGGTACCTATTTATCTACTCACATTAACATGCTTTGTAACTGCTAGGTTGGCAGGAGCTGGCCAAGCAACGAGAGCTCACCCCGTCGAGGATTCGAACTGCCGACCTTTCGATCGACAGCTCATGGTTCAGCGGTTTAACCCACTGCGCCACCCGCTGGGACACTAGTGCACAGTTAATTCGTTGTACCTGAATATACACTGTAGCACAGAGTGAATATCCCCCATGTTTTGGGAAAATGTTAAATCCTAGTCCTTGGTAATGTGGGTTTTTTTTTGGGGGGGGATGATATGTGTTAAATTGATTCCAGGTGCCCTTCATTCAGAGTTAACTTCTGTTCTCTGGTAGAGGAAGGGGGGCATTCCTGACCTTCAGGGAA
The DNA here is from genome assembly GCA_026170595.1 of Plestiodon gilberti rubricaudatus. Classification (NCBI taxonomy): domain Eukaryota; kingdom Metazoa; phylum Chordata; class Lepidosauria; order Squamata; family Scincidae; genus Plestiodon; species Plestiodon gilberti. The sequence goes on from JANXHW010000005.1 coordinate 119,496,935, forward strand.
AGCCCCTTCCTCTAACAGGAGGCAGGGCCAATCATAGATGAAGTCTTCTCCTTAGGGAGGGCTTCCTGTTTCCCAGACTGGCCCTGCCTCTGCAGGAATAGGGTCGAGTTTTGCTGAGCTCAGTGTGTTTTTCTACCTTTTTTTGGTCTCTTCATTTTTTCGTCTCCTTCTCTACTTCTTCCTTCCCCTCTTAGGGGAGGAAGAGCGGCAGGGCTCCTTTTAGCTACCATTTCAGCCAGGAACCTGCTCTCGCTGCTACATGAAGGGGACAAGAGTCCTCGCACTGCACCAAACTGCCATGCAGCAGCATGTCGGGGTGAGCAGCTCTGTGAGACTGCTGCCACCCACCCCACCGCTAGCTGGATTATCCAGCTTGCAGGCCCACCATGCTGCAGACAGCAGTAGTGGTGAAGCCTGGGGAGTTTAGGCTTCCCACGTGTCAGGCAGAGGACGCCATGACCAGGCCAGAGCTGAGTGGGCCTCTTCTGAGCAGGCTGCCACCCACCCACCCCGACATGGTGGAGCTTTGTTGGATGCGAGGCCTACTGCAACTACAGGATCAGCAGCGGTGAGGCTTGGAGGGGAGGAGAACTCTCTGTTGCTGTGCCAAGGCGGTGGGCAGGATAGCATATGGGAAGTGAGCCCCTCATGGGTGCGCTGCCATCCACTGTCAGCATAAGGTTGGAGCCTGTTTTGCAGTGTGACCAGAGTTTTCCTGTACTTGCCCGCCAGGCAGAGAACACCAGACATCAACAGAGCCAAAGCAGGCAGGACAGCATCTGGGCAAGTGGACCCGTTGTGGGTGCGCCATCGCCCACCATCAACAACAGTCTGGAGTCTGGTTTTCACCCCACTGCATGACTGGAGGCCTCCTGTGCCTCATGTGAGGCGGAGGATGCCTTGAAGAGGCGCAGCGGGGCAGGCCTTTTTAGCACTGGGCAAGTGGGCCGCCTCGGAGGAGCCCACCACTGACTGCCACTCCTCTTGGCCTCTGAGAAGGTAGCAAACTCAGTGTCTAACCGTGTTGAGCGACTTTGTTTCCAAGTTGCTATCTGTACCGGGACCTTGCCTTAGCAAGTTCATGTTTATTAGAAACTCATCTGCCATGTAGTTAATAAACCTAAGTTGTCTAATGTATTCTTTTATGGACAATCAAATTCATTTTGTCTATGGGGTAGAAAGCAAAGCTTTCCTGTGTAGGGGTATCGGCCTTCATCTTGTCTCCTACTGGAATGCCACAGCTACCATCAACATAATGTGCACAGTGGGAAGCCTATGCCGCTCTTATCCTTTCCCATTTACAGCATGGCCTGATGCCCCTTTCAACCTGATACCCCTTTTCAGCCATCAAAACAGACATATGGGTAAGCGGGGATAGATGCTCTGCTCTGGAGGAAAAGGGATTATTTGAAGGGGTGGGCGGGACTATTAGCTGTAGTGGGAGAGAACAGCATGGTCTCCAGATGCTTTGTCTGCTAACAACACTGCTACAAAACTGACTAGAATATGGAGATTCTGAGCTCATGGATTCTCTTATTAACAATGCTCCTAAATAAATGCCTATTTTCTAAGGCCTGGAAAAAGGGGATATGTGTTGTGAAGCATATTTAAATGTATGGAAAAGCAATGAGAGTGGTGGGAGAAACCAAAGTACATTAGTTTTCTATGCAAACAGCTTTTGTATAGAAAAAGAAAATAGAGTAGTATTTGCTACTTAGTAGTTGCTAACTTTTGAATCACTTTCCAAACTTACTTTGATTGTGTTAAATACTGTTAGAGTAAAAAGCAAACTGATTACGTTCCCCAATGCAACTTCTTGATTCTTTAAGATGTGCTAGCCTAGAACGCTAACTAATAGGAATATACTTTTTAACAGTACCTGTATTCTTTTTATTAACATTTTATTTTAACACTTGCTGCTGATGTTAATTGACTTTATTGATCCATTGTTTTTATGGGGTTTTTTTTTAATGCAAGCCAACCTGAATATTCAGAATAAAAATATTTTAAATATTTTGGGGGTGATTTTTACTTTTCTATTGTTTAATAGGCTACCTAGAAAACATCTCCCCACTCAGATACACAGATATAGGAAAATTTAAAAATTGTGTTTTTACATATGGTATTGCCCCCCCCCCATTGTACACATTTATGCATTCATGTGCATACATGTACCCTGATCCCACTGAAAGAAAGAAAAGAGAGAAAAAACCTACTGTAGCTTAGGTCTTGGTTCAGTTGCATAGATTTCCTGTATACTTTAGGAAAATATATCCCTGGGCCTACAGAGTAATATTGGTTTGTGTGTAATTCCAGAAAGTATGAATGTATTGCAACACTTCTTTTTGATGAAGGCAGTCCGCTTCAGCATCCCCTCAACCTATTGCTTGTCATTCTAAGTTTATTCTAAGACCCGAAACTGCACATTACGTTTATTAGGCAGTGCTGTAGTTGGGCCCTATTTTTTCCCCTGTTACAGCCACCCAGGATTGCATCACTGAGGTAGAGGGTATCTAATCCTTTGTGCTGTTTTCCCACTGAAAAATGTGGCACCAAAGCCCAAACCTTTGCTACAGCAGTGGTTTAAAGGTTTATTGGCAGCTTTGGTGATGTGCTTTTTGGCAGGAAAATGCTGCCAAATATGGCCCCATTTCCAACCATGACCATGTGTGGCTGCTACTCAAAAATAAGTGACACCCAGGCTACAGCATCATGTGGTAAATATAACATGTGTAGCTTGTCTAATTCATTCTAGATTGTGTGATCACCAGCATTTTAGTATAACTTGACCTTCATAAATAAGTATGTGATACATACTAGCAAACCTGATCAGGGCCTATGAATATGCAGTGAATGCAAAACTCCTTGCCTCCATATGTAGGTCTGTCTAAATAGGGCATGTGTGCATAGGTTCTGATATATTATAATCTGATTATATGTGTGGTCATGGCCCCTAAAACTGATCTCTGTAAAGGAAAGATTGTGTATCTTGATGTTGTTAAACAGATGGAGGCAGGGCTATGGGGCAGGATGTGTGTGCAATTCTGTGCGTGCCACATGAAGCTCCCATGTTCAAAGATTTCAGCTGTAATTTCATAGGCTGTATGTATGTTGTAATTCTGCTGGAGCAAATGCAGGATGCTGTTGTAGCCATTGAATTCAAGTTCCTGCTGTGCCTCTTCTCTCTTGGGGACAGCAGGGAATAAACTGTAATGACAAGAGGGACTTGGAAAAGGAGCTGGAATTAGCTAGCTGCGACTGAGATCGCTCAGCAACTATTCTGTGGAAATGGGTAATAGCTGAAGACTGGTAGGAGGATTTAGCCACATAAACCTGCACCAGTCCTGGAAACAGATGGAACAGGAGTGTGGCTCTCTTGAAGGAACAGAAACGGCACCTTTCCCCCACTATTTAATAAGCAGAATAATCAATGTGAAAATATACTTAATCTGCATAATGTGTAGAGGTTGCAGATTTTGAATTATTTTATTGCAAGAGTGTGTGCTCTTCTCCCCCCCCCCCCCTGTGCAAGCTATATACTGTATGTAGCTCCCAGCAAAGTTGGCTAGGTGGAATGATTAGGCCCCAGCTGCTGACTTGTGAGTGACAGTCCAAAGTGAATTTTGTGTTTCCTCCTGTGAACTTTACCTACAAAGTTTGGCAAACTGCACCTTGAGGCATTTGTCCTTGTGAAGGAAGAAGTCTGCACAGGCTCCTCTCTGTCCATAGCACTAGGAAAACCATGGGATTTGTGCAGTGATGAACTCTTTGACCAAAAAAAGAGTTATCTTGGAACCATGTGCTTTGGAAGAAATGTTCAACATTTTAGGGAGGGAATTGCACAAATACTGTGGTCCATTTCAGATGCCATGGCCAATTTACTCAAGTCATGGGATCTCCCTCTTCACTCCCAGGTACAGCCCTAGTAATGGACAAAGCATGGTTTGGTTGTGATGTCTGAACTGGGCCTATGTGTCAGCGTAATGGTAGACTCCAAGTGTGTTCTTAATAAACTAGTTCCCAAGCTACCAGCCAATAAGATAAAATGGCACCTTAAAGTGTAGTAAATTTAACATGGCATTAGCTTTTATAAGGCAAGGCCCTACAACACTGAGATTATCATTTTAAAAAATGAATCCCGCTAACATGAACAGCTAACAGTTCTATTGGCAGAAAGAAATGAGCCAAACTCCTCTATTCTCCCTAACCTGATGATGGCAGATAAAATTCAGGTTTGGAAAAACTTTTTTATTTTTGCCATAAACAGTTGCTGTGGCTGTTGGACTTGCCTGGCCAGTGTGAAAGAAAAACTGCAATTACTGTGTGGCTTTCGGTTTATAACCCTCTCTTTGTAACAAAGCTAGCACCTCACACCTCTGCTAAGCCCCCATTGTAACATTATCACCTTGTTCTAATGCTTTCCAAACAGTCTCTCATCATGCGTAGTTATAAAAAGGTTCAGGGAAGGACCAAAGCTGTGATGTCTGGAAATAGCGGTGTCATTAAGAACGACCCCAAAAAGAAGTGGACCTCTTTCTTTCCTTGTATTTGACTCTGGTTGAAGAGATGAGAGATGTAGGAAGGGGGAAAGAACAAGCTCTAGGTATCATCTGATGGCGCTATTGAATAATGTTGAGTGTTATTAAAGCTCTGTTTTTCTGTGAGAAAGTGGCAGCTTTCTGGACAATGCCCGACTCCTTTGGAGTTAATCGTCCCTGGTGGATGAAGAGCCAAGAAGCTGTTTCTGTGAAGAGGGATATTGATTTGGTTTCTGTTGGCTGGGAGGAGGGGTGTGTGAATGTGTGTGTGTTGACTCCTAACTCTGGTATTGTCTTCTGTCTTTGCTGTGGAAGCAGTTCAAATACAGAATTGGGGGAGGGGGGAGGGGCTTTCAATTCAGGAAGCCATAAAGCACTTGAGCATCTTATTGAAAGTGGGTAATATACAGTCCTTTTTGCTGTGCAATTGCCTATGGGGCTACAGGGAAGTGAAGATGCTGGGAAACTGGGGAAAGGGTGCTTAACCACAGCTGTGACAGGGAAATGATGTACGAATACAAGTGGTTTTGCCAAGTTGCATGCAAGAGGAATGAAGGCAGATGGAGTCAGAGAACACTCTATGTATTTGCGGGTTTGTTTTATATGAGGCCTGGAATTCTTAGCCCAGCAGTTGAGCGAGATAGAAAGCTGACCTAATATAAAACTGGTCTATACTGCTGCTGCTATTTCTGAGGTTTACAACTCCAAATGAGGAAGTGGTTTTTAAATTTTAGCACATTTTAAAGCACAGTTTTCCAAATATAGCTAGAACAAGCCCTCCTTGGTCCTGGAAAAAGTAATAAATCTGAACTTAGGATTTGTGGACACAAAGCAAAAACCTTCTGTTATTATGCTATTATTTTAGACCTCGGGACAGGTAGACTATAACAGCCCAATCCTAACTACATTTCCCCATGCTGATGCAACGGGGCTGGTGTGGGCTACGCTGCATACTGCCGGGGAATTTAGCAGGTGGGAGGTCTCCTCGGGGAAGGGGAACACTTGTCCCCTTGACCCAGGGAAAGCCCCAGCCGCTGCTATGGGTCAACTCAGACCTGCACCAGCAATATTGCAGGTGCAAGTTTGTATTGATCCATGTTGGTGGATTGGGCCCGAGAGTGGGATACAGTATATACTGGCTCTGCTGATCCCACCCTGGGCCTGATCAGCGATCCATGTAGAGCGACAGAGGCCCATATGGAGGCCCACCTCCAATGTGGGTGTCACAAAGTGCCTCTGTGCAGTTACCTGCTCTGCCAGGCGTCCCTCCGTGTGCCGGTGCCAGCAGGAAGGCTCCGGCCTTCCCACTGGCACTGGTAACACTAATGCTGGCGCTAGGTAAGGATAGGATTGTGCCACAAGAATAAGCTTCTGACACTTCCAACTTGTGATTTAAAATTCTGCCTCTACATGTGGAGGAGGTTGAAGGGGAGAGGCGAACCTTGGAGGAAGGGTGTTTCAGTTTCTTTATTTTTGGGCAAGTACCACCTTTGTTGATACCATTTTTATGAGTGCCACCAGAACTGGCTGCTGTGCAAAGATGTGAGTGGCTTACCCCACAGTTATTCCTTCTGTGAGAGAGGGTCTTCTCTAGTTGTTGATGCCTCCTGGTCTCTCTTCTGCTCTGCACCCTTGTTGCCCTACCTATGCCTCTTCTGAAGAGCCAGGGTACTGTACACCACCCAGCTACCTCAGTTTCCAACAGGGTCAGACCAAGCAGAGCAGAACCATGTGGTCACCATGGCAGTGGGACCATAAGTACCTATGAGTAGCTTGAGTGGATCTGCTGCCTGAATTGGGACAGGTCATTCACTCCTGCTAGTATGCTCCCCCCAATAAATAAATAACCTCTCTTGTCCATATGCCCCACCATTGCTGTTGCTGCAGCTGCCATTGCTGCCACCTCCTCACCCATCTCCTTTCATGGTGGCAAGGCGGGGCAATCCAGAGCCCATCCTTGACCTCTTACCTTAAGCTTTGGTGCTGCCTCCTTTCTCTGTGTGGTCCTTTGAAATAATTAAGATGGGTGGAGCATGCTGGGAGTGCTTTTAGAACATCAGAACAATATTCTGTTTAAGGGAATGGCTCACTCAGTATAGAATGTGTATAAGATGGGCAGTAATTAGAACTGCTTGTCATGTCATGTCTGCAGTAGTTCATGATGTCTGAAAGAATTCATTTGCTGTTTCACAAAGTGAACGATCCTAGTGTAAATTGGTACATATCTCCAGTAACGGAAGGAGTGGCGTTTTGCTCCCTATTACCATATGGAAGGGACACATCTTTACTCAGTACTGTTACACATCTTCATATTGCTGTACACTTCCATATTCTTCTCCAAAGGGTAATCCTTCATCTCAGGAGCTCTACTCACACTATTATTTCCATGATTGACAGCCCAATCCTATCCTTCCCCATCCCCCTCGTGCAGCTGCACCAAAAATGGGCATGCTGTATCCAGCAGGGGAGGGGGTGGGTCGAGAGGCTTTGGAGGGGGAAGGGAATTTAAATCTCCTTACACCTCTGTAAGCCTCCCACTCCTTGGACATGTGCCAGCTTTTTTAGCTTCCGCAAGCCCAAGGAGAGAGAGGGTGTAGGGAGGCTGCCCATGGAGGGGATAGGATCCAGCGCATGTCATTGCTGCTGGATCCACCCCTCCCACTGCTTCCCAGCCCAATTTCACCCCTGCTTTGCCCCACCTTCCCCCAGCCCCTCCTGCCTCCCCTGATGTCCTTTCTGCCTCAGCGGGTCCAGCTTGTTCCCCTGGCAGGCATGGGAAGCCTTCAACCTTCCCACCAGCACTCCTACAGCATTCTACTCTCCATGCTGCCCCCTTTATGGCTGCTTTGCAGCTGTCGCCACCAGCGAAATGCATGTTCCACTGGCGGGTGGGTCCAATAGGGTTGGCAATGAGGCAATCGGGACAGACATGAGTGAGATAGACGGAATCATTACTACTCTCATCAATGCTTTTCTCTTCATTCTTCTACCTCCTTATGAACAGAGTTTGAGTCAGATTGGCGACAACAATCTTATCACTCCAGGTTGCCCTGCCTTCCTTACTCAGCTGCCACAAAGCTTTGTTTTCCTATGTCAACTATTTTTAAAACTCTTACTCTACAACCAACTTTAAGTGCTATGTTGCCCCCTTTAATTATCCCATCTTGCAGTGACTGCTGCACAAGCCACCGTGATTGTATCCGTCAATCACAGTGTCCATAGATGTATTCATTTGGGGATGAAGAGCTCACTGCAGTGGAACATCAGCAAATGGACCTTAGACTGCCACACAGTGCCAGCCACATTGATTGGGGGGGGGGTTAATATGCCCGTATAGAATGCACTTACATTCTTCAGAGCTCTATGAAGGGGTCATGTTTTCCAAATGCAAATACATAAAATTGCCTTTCTGGTCTTTGTCTTTTATTATTTTATTATTATTACTACTACTAATAATAATAATTCCAGTATTTATATACCGCCTTTTTTGGTTATTGGATTTCTCCTCTGACTTTAATTCAATTTAATTCCAGGTGGTTTACACAGGCAGGCAATTCTAAACCAAATGGTTTTTACATTACAATAAATGTCCTAATCTTTCATAGGATGCTTCTTTCCAGGTGTTTCCTTTCACGGTTTGGCCTCTCACTGGCATTCACTTTCCACACGTTGACTGACAGGCAGCTCCCTCTCACAGAGTGCTGGCTGAAGCGCTCTCTCTCTCTCTCTCTCTCTCTGAGGGCTTCTGCAGCTTTGTCAGCGGCGACTGCTCTTCGACTGCTCACGGATTCTTCCAGGAGTCTCGAACTGCTGACATTGACCTTCAGGCATATGAGGTTGCAGCTCTCCCTACTGAGCCAGACTTTACTATAAGCGCAGGGTTCAAAAACCCTTCCCGGCTGAGTACCACCTCCGGCACAACTCTCCTGCTGTGTACCACCGGAAGTGACTGGTGATGACATCATCGCCAGTTACTTACGAGTTTTCAGATTTTCAGAGGCCAGAAAATGCAGGTAGGAGTTTCTGGGCAGGTGGGAGGGCCCTTCTCAGCATTCCCAAGAGGCTCGGCCAAAGGCAGGAGCCTCTTGGGAGCAAAAACGTGCCGCCAAAAGCACCGCATTGGAGCAGAGTTCTGGTCCGAGTACCACCAGCAGTCGGCTGAAGTACCACTGATGGTACTAGTACCACTGGTTGAGAACCCCTGGTATACTGCCATCCGAATAAGACATGTCCATGCCCTGAGTGCTTACAATCTAGATATCGACACAAGGGAGATCTTTCACAGGTGGGTGTCACAATCCTCTTGTGTTTTACTTTTCTTTCACAGTGGGGCACTCTTGCTGTTGACCCCCTTGTCACAAAGCTGAACAAACAATGCCAATAGTTTTTTGCTTCAGTGGAGGGATGAAACAAGACGGTCTTGGAGATGCTTTCCAACTAACATGCAATGGCAACTTGTTTTACGTCTTCCTACCATTTCCTCTCCACAGAGACCTTTGCAAGATGAGACTTGACTGGACCAGTACTGTTCTGCTGGCACCATACTGGCCATGGCAGCCATGGTTCTGCCTCCTGCTGCTTGTAGCAGAAGCTCCACCCATACATGTTCCACTCAAGGTTAACCTTCTCACCTTAGAAGACAGGGCAATTTGCCACCTCAAACCCTTGACCTCTGTGCTTAGAGGATAATGGAGTAGAACTCTTCTCCATACTGGTCTGGGAAATTATATTCAAGGAAGTTGTCTACATGGAAGTCATACCAAGCAAAGTGGAAGTGGTTTTCCATTTGTGTCCACACCAAGGAAATAGGAACCAGCAAAAGCTCCTATTTCCTTTTATTCTCTACTGTTTGTTCTCCCTCAGCAGTAGCCTGACTTTAGTCCTCACTACAGGTTCATTTGGCAGCTGTTTCATCCTTCCGTGAATCCTTGCAAGGCTCCACCCTCTACTTTCATACCTTGACTATGCATTTCCCAAAAATGTATTTTGCATCTTGTCCACTGGTACAGTCACCCATCCCAATATAGAGTCTCTCAATTATTCTTTCCCTAATGAAAAAGCTCTTTTAGCCTCTCGTCTGTTCCAATCTTTGTCTCCTTACAGTGAAACTAGTATTTCTTGTTGCCATCACAACAGCATGATGAGCTAGTGAACTATTTGCACTTCACTCTGATTCTCCATTTCCTCACTTCTACAAAGACAATGTGGTTCTTTGCCCTGATCTTACATTCCTCCCAAACGTAGTTTCTGCTTTTCACCTGGGCGAGGACTTTGTTCTCGTATTTTTTCCTGACCCAAAGGACAACGGTTACCAGTCTCTCACACTCAGTGCTGAATAAACAACTTCCTTTTGCATTCTCTTCGTTTTGTTATGAAGGTACCAAGAAAGGCAAGCAAGTTTCCACACTACAGTTTGCACTCTGGATGATGGATGCAAGGGCGGGCAGGAGTGTCCAATTTCGCAAACCACTGCACATTGGACCGCAACCCAAGTTTGGGAAGTGCTGATTTAAGTTGTTAAGTAAATTTTACGGAGAATTTTAAAATCTCTTTCTAGTACATCCATTTCATACGCGGAAGGTACTAGCTATTGTCCCAAGAGTAAATAATGTAGTCTTATGAAATATTCTTGAAAACATTTTGGGCTGCGTCATGTCCATTCTGGCTGCTTACAGGTGTCTTGAGTCATGCACCTAGCTTGTATATGGGTCCTTATTGAACACAGAAGTATGCCACTGTTTACAGTGTTCCAAAAACTGAGTAGCAATTTGTACCCCTTTATGAAGGATTCATTGTCATACTATTAACAAACAAACTTTTAAAAACAGTTTTAGCACACAGATACTGTAACTTTATTTAGCCAGAGGATGCTGAAAGATGTGATTTTGATGCTTCTGGCAGCAGTCAGTTTTTGAATTTGCCCTTATGACTTTCTTATAGAACGATTGTTTTATGGGGAAGGGTGAAATATTTATTTAGAGAGCATCAAAATTCAAGACAAAAAAAAATATTGATAAACTTTACTCATGGATTTATAAGTGGGGTGCCTGGCAAGGTATCTGATCTGATGTCATCCAATCTTTTCTGGAAAAATTAGAAGGAAGGCTATTCTGTAACTTCATCAGACAATTTTATTCACTTGTTAAGTAGCTCTTTTAATTGGGTTAGGCATGAAAAACTCAAGTCTGTTTTTCTGTTGTTTAAGCCTAGTCCTCCTTGTCTCATATTTGATGGATGATGGTGTGGAAAATGACATTCTGAGAAATAAAACTGCTAGTATTCTCCCTTAATCTCCTTTCTGTAGGTTAAGCAGTACTATTTGATATTGTTCTAGGTTCTTTTGATTGCTTTGCAGAGGAACCTACCGGTAAGTGCTTCTAGCCAGATATTGAGCAATTTAATATACAATATCTGATAAGGATTGTTCCTTGGCTAGAGTTGTTGAAGAATCAATGTGATTGCTAAACAAGAGAGGGCCTTAGCCTGAGTTTTCTAAAGCAGATCTGCAAATTGCTTTCTCAGCCTAGATCCAACTGGTCTTTGTCTACCTTCTTGATGCCTTCAGTCTAGCCATGCTCCAGTTCACTGCATCTTGTTGGTGAGGTGGATACCCTGGCTATATTTATTGTGTGTTTTCCCAACAGCCTTTGCAAGATTGCAAGGGATTTAGTCATGAAGATGGGGGTGGGAGGGAAAGACATTAAACAGGCTTTTCCCTAATGAACTGTGACGCCAGCTGGAGAAAGGGAGAATATAGCTTTTCTCTCCTGTCCAGTGCTCTGTGACTCTATGGAGGGGTGGAGGAGGAACTGTGTATCTCCATTTTGCACTCCCTCCCACCGGTCCAGTACACACACTCTGCTGATTTGGTACCTCCTCTGTTTCCCCAAAGCATTTTGGCAAGGTTCAGATTTCTGTGCTCACAGCTCAATGCTCAAGGAGAAAAGGAAAAAAACAAAAGATTGAGGGGATGTGGAGGGGGAGAGTCACTTATTGCCGTATCCCAATATTGTGCACTGTGTTGTAGAGTTGGTGAGAAATCTGCTTTTTCTTCTACCAAGTGTCTTAAAGTAACAGTTGCTTAAAAAAATTATTACACATTAACCTAGTTGCTCACTTGCACTTGCATTTGGGTTTGAAATTTTAAACATTGCCTTTATTTCCCTAAAATATGTTTGTGCCACATACACTTTTAACAATATATGTTAATCCAGTAAAGCTATCCTCTCATTCTACAATGTTTGTATGAGTCAGGGAAGTTATGTACAGTACAAACTTGTAAGTTTAAGCTTTTCGCTGTGTTCAAAGTACTCACATTCATTCTCACATCCCCAAGCTCTACTCTCTCCCTTTTCCCCAGTTGCAAAAACCCATTCCTAGGAGAAATCTATTTGACATGTGCCAGAGATAGGGCCACCTTAGTGGTGATGCCACAACCATCCAAATGTTAAGAGCATTAATGAATCATAAGATTTTTGATATTTGAATGTTGTGTATTCAAACTCTTTGAATAGGACCTGGAAAGACCTTCCTATAACCTCCTTGCAACTATGAATATGTCACAATATATCATCGTGGCTGTCCAACACTCACTAATGTTCCCTCTAATATTATTTCTAGTGTGTGGAGCCCTATGGTGGCCATGTAGGTGTTGCTATCCATCCAGAGTGCTCAGCAATGATGTCATTGTCGTCATGTCATTGTCGTCTGGAGCACTGATGGGGAGAGCAAGGTGACAGGCTTGTGGGGGGGGGTGCTCAGACGCAGCTGCCGCCTGCATGATTCAGCCCAGCCAAGCAGCCGCCGTGCAGCAACTCTTTTCAACTGCGTGGGGCTTCTATTAAAGCTGTGTAGCCACACTGCTGTGCAGCTTACAGTAAAGGCTGATGTACACTAGGAATTTGGAGAATAACAAAAGGAACCAGACAGAAATGTATGTACCTTAAAAAGGGCACATTTAAAGATCACTTAATGAAGTTTAGCTATTAATACCTGCTAATCACTTTTGATTGTAAACAAAGGTGGATTAATCATTCGGAGGGCTCTGGCCACCTAAAGCCCCTACATAAAGCCCCATTTCTCATACTGAACAAGATAAATTGCTCCTGTGTTCTAAATACTCTAATATTAATTGTATGTGGGGGGGGGATGTAAACACATGGACAGCCCAATCCAACCTAAATCCCTGTGCAGCGGTGCTGGCGTGGCCTACGCCGCATCTCACAGAAGATGTATGGCTGCTGGAAGTCTCCTTGGGATAAGAGGAGATTTGTTCTGCTGCAAAGGGTCAACGTTATGATCCATGCAGGTGGATCAGGCCTGGGAAGGGCTTCGGGATTCGGTGTGCGCCAGCACCGCCGATCTGGCCCCCTCCTGGGCCTGATTCACCCCCTCACCATATTCAGCTCCCATCCTTCCCCTGCATTGGACTTACCTGCTCTGGCAGGCCTCTGTCGCTCCACTGGCACCAGAGGGAAGGCTCTCACCTTCCCGCCGGCATGCCTGGGCCTTGCACTGCTGCAAAGTGCTTTACGGCACTTTTGCGGCTGTGCATGCTGGTGCAGGCCCTCAGTAGAATTGGTCCGTAAGTCCCCTATTTACATATAACGTTAGGTTTTGGAGGTCTGTATGTAAGTTGAGACATATGTAGGTCAAACAGTTGGTTCTTGCCAGCCCAGTGCTATTGCACCTGTGCAAAAGCACCCCCAAAGGACATACTGTGATTGTGCAAAAACACCAATAAAGCTATATCCATAATTCAAATGCCTGTAACTTGGAGAGCCAGTGTACTATAATCCTGTATTTACCGCATTAGAAATATATTTTCCGTGGGGCCTTTTCGGAAATGCATTATCAGAAGAGGTCCATCAGACCCCCTTGCTGAATGCCTTCAAGCATGCCCTAAGGACCTTTCTCTTCTACTCTGCTTTTAATCGAGTGATTGTAATATTTTATCTCTGCTGTTTTATGACTTGATTGAAGCTACTGGGGTGCTGTCTGTTAACTTTTCTTTTTAATTTTTGTAGTTCTTGTTGTTGTATGTTTTACTCTGTGCACCACTTTGTATAAAGACATTTTAATTTTTTTAAAATAAACCTATTAAATAACCACTATCGCTGGGGTGGGAGTGGAGGAATCGCATGCTCAGCTATGGCACTGTTAAAATGCTCTTGTTCCAAATTCCCAAACTACTTCTTAAATTTTGGTGTTTAAAGAGCAATTTGGAGAGAGTGGAGCAGCTTTTGGGAGGGCAACTCAGAAAAATGTATATACACTCACCCCTTCAAATCTCAGCAAAACCTAACAACACACAAACTGTACACTACGCTAAATTAAGACTCCTCTAATGGGGTCTGTGTGTATTCTGCACTAAAAAAAAATTTCTGTGCCAAGTTAATCCAGGTTCTGTGCCAAGAAAAGCAGTCTGGGTAAATTTAGCAAATTTGCATAATTCTGCCATCTTCGTTGGTTTGCATAATTTATTCTGGTAGTGCTCCATGGGAACATGAAACTGTGCATGGCTCCTAAAGTCCAGCTTCTGACCACTGGAAATCTTGTCCAACCATCCTTCTGCCATCTGAGTTTTTATCGAGTACCGTATTTTTCGCTCCATAAGACGCACTCCCCCCCCCAAAAAATAGGGGGGAAAAGCGTGCGTCTTATGGAGCGAAGATTAAAACAAGTAAAAAAATACCGGGGCTTCGGGGAGGCCTGCGCGACCCTCTGCAGGCCTCCCCAATCTTCGTTTCGGCGCTAAATGGCCATTTTCGGCCATTTCCGGAAATGGCTGAAAAATGGCCATTTAGTGCCGAAATGAAGATCAGGGAGGCCTGCAGAGGGTCGCACAGGCCTCCCCGAAGCCACCAGAAGCCCCGGTAAGTGAAAACTCCCCCCCCTATTTTTAGCTCCATAGGATGCATGCGTCCTATGGAGCGAAAAATATCTTCCAACAATTTTAAGTACATCTTTACAATCATAAGGACTAGATGCTTGCGTGTGTTTTTTTTTCTTGACTTAATGTTGGACTTATCAGGAAGCTGTGTTCTGAGTCCAGTGCTGTTTTGGACTTGAGTTGGGAGACCAAGTCTGAATCCCAGCTCAACTCTCATCTTACTGGATGTCTTTGGGCAAAGCGTAGTATTCAGTACATATCTGTAAATTAAGAATAATTTCACGTCATTTGCTTAAGAGCAGATGAAATTCAGGTTATAAAGCAATTTAACATGCTGTAAATGCTATACAAATTATGGTGACAATCATAATACAAATGATATCTGTTCTTAAATGCATAATACAAATGATATCTGTTCTCTGATCTGTTGCTCATTGTTGAAGTCACGTGTGCCCCCGCCCTGCATTGTTCAGTGAGGAGGGAGTTTTAAAGAAATTTATCTAATCTTTCTCTCACTCTCACTAGGAACTTGAAGCAGCTCTTTACAGTGATGATGTGGAGTTCATCAGTGATCTGCTTGCGTGTCTTCTTCAGGGTTGTTATCAGCGCAGTGACATTACGTGAGTAGTTTCATTCTATGGCTTAAGTGCTTTTAGAAATAGAGAATTCTCCAGTGCTTTCAGGGTGGCTCAGTTTCTGGCATATGGGAAGCTCCTTTCTCCCAGGCAGGCAGGGTCAGGTGATCCATTTCCCATAGTGAGAAGGACGAAGAGGCCAAGGGGGAGAGCCACTCAACATGGTCTATTTATTTATTTATTTATTTATTTTCACATTTTTATACCGCCCTTCCTCGAAGGAGCTCAGAGTGGTGTACATATTTCCTCCCCTCCTTTTGTCCTCACAACAACCCTGTGAGGTAGGTGGGGCTGAGAGATAGCCCAAGGTCACCCAGGAAGCTTCGTGGCTGAGCGGGGATTTGAACCTGGATCTTCCAGGTCTAAGTCTGACTCCCAAACCACTACACCATCGTGGCCATCCTCCAATTAGTGGTGGAGATGGCTCCAAAGCCCCCAGAGCAGCAAGGCAGCAGTTGCAACATGCAACGAGAACATGACCATTGAGCGCCATGTCAGCACTGGGGTAACTCGTGCCAGAAGCCATGAAAGCAGGCTGCCCAACCAGCTCTCTGACCTGACCTGCCTGGGCCAGTGAGGAGACTCTCCTCCAGAGCTGCGGTGAGTGTGCCCCAACCCCCCCCCCCAAGGAAAGGGGTGCAAGAGGCTCCAGCTAACAAGTGGGCCCAGCCAGTACAGCATGGCCTCGAGGGCATCCGATGCCAGTGACCTGGATGACCAGAGTATCACTCCCACCCCAATGATCCAAACCCCATTAACCCCCAACGGCTTGCAGGCCTTTTTCCACCTACCCCAGGGAGTTGCAGGCATCCAAGGGGTTAACCTGGAAGGGCTGGCAGCTTGAATCGATGAGCTTGTTGCTGCGCTTGTCAATGCCTCCATAACCATGGGACTACCCAGCAAGCCTCTGATACCTCAGCCACAGCCGTTGCTGCCTCAACCCCTTAGTGAGGTCCCAGAGGGGAGAACACTGGCCCTATCCCAACTGCACAGGACATCCAGGGCAAGCAGCAGAGATCATCCTGAACCAGAGTCCCAGCTTCACTGCCGCAGACACAAGAGCATTGTTGACTGGGAGCCCTGCCACAACATAGAGGAGTCTGCCCCTGAGTCCTCGATGGAAGAGGGAGAGCTCTCAAGAGGAAGACCAGAATGAGGAACCACAAGCAATACACATCTTCCTTCTTGAATTTTTCCAAAGGATGTTCCAGAAGTTCATGAGAGTACTGGAACTCCTATAAGGAGGCCAAGCACATGAGACATCCACC
This sequence comes from Plestiodon gilberti rubricaudatus, assembly GCA_026170595.1. Classification (NCBI taxonomy): domain Eukaryota; kingdom Metazoa; phylum Chordata; class Lepidosauria; order Squamata; family Scincidae; genus Plestiodon; species Plestiodon gilberti. The sequence continues at coordinate 119,513,268 of JANXHW010000005.1, forward strand.
CCCCTCCCCCCCCAGGATCAAAGGGTCTAGTGACGTAGTCTCCACACAACAACTGGAGGCTCCCACAGGCTCTCCTCTCCCAGACATCTTCATGGTGCTTTTGGACAAGGAGTGGGTCATTCCCTCCAAGACTAGAGAAATGCACAGACGGGTCACTAAACTCTACATCAGGGGTGGGGAACCTATTTGAGATGGAGGGCCATTTTCCCGTTGGGAAAATGTCCCGCAGGCCGTGTGCCCCTCCATCGCAAATGGCTCCCCCGGCGTGCGTGCGCGCGCGCACCGGGGGGGTACACACACACTGCCCCCCCGCTCTCCTTACCCCCCTCCATGGTCTCCAACCTCCCCCCCATGGTCTCCTTACCTTTTCAGGCGGCGGCGATCGCCAGCCTGCGTGCGCTGCTCGCGCGAATCCTTTTGAACCCGGCTGTTTCTGCACATGCGCAGAATCAGCCGAGTTTAAACGGAGTCGTGCGAGGTGAGCGCGCCGCGCGCTCTCCCCTCGGCGCGACTCCTTTGGAACCCGGCTGCTTCCGGGTTCCAAACGAGTCGCGCGAGGTGAGCGCGCCGCGCGCTCTCCCCTTGGCGCGACTTTCCTTTTGAATCCGGCTGCTAAACAGCCGGATTCGAAAGGAATCGCGCCGAGGGGAGCGTGCGTGGGGCCAGCGGGGCTGCCGGAGCCTCCGGTCTGCTCGCGCGGGCCGGACCGGATCGCTCTGGGGGCCGGATCCGGCCCGCGGGCTGCCGGTTCCCCACCCCTGCTCTACATCCTCTTTTGAGAGGCCACAGAAAAGATCAAGACTCTGTTGGTGGATGCACTGGATGCAGATCTTCCTCCACAATCTTTCCTTCAGATAGTGATGGATCCCCCAGGGATACTTCCGACAGGCTCGCTGAGGCGACCTTCTGCAAAGCCTACGATGCTTCTGCTGGCATACTTCGAGCCTCGGTGGCCAACCCCCTCTTCTCAAAGGCCTCCTACCTTTTGGCTACAAAACCTGACAGCAGCGAACACAGCCGTGCCCAAGGAGATTAAAGACAAGCTGAATAAAGTATTTCTTGTGCCACCTTCATTGCTGACTCCTCCATGGATGCCCCGCAGCTGTGTGCCAGGGCCATTGTAGCAACAGTAATGGCACAATGCAGCACCTGCCTGAGGCACTGGGACGTCAATCTGGCCTCACAAGCAAAACTTGCAGAATTCCCTTCCCAGAGGGAAAACTCTTCAGACACCCTAGACCCCATTGTGGTGGAGACCAGGGGGAAGAAGACCTTGCCTACAAGGAACAAGAAGAACCAGCACCACAAGCCATGCTGTTCCTTTCAGGCCCCAAGAGAAGGAACATCCTGTATCAGCCGCAGAGGATTCAAGCCCAAGTGGCAACCCTCCAAACCCAGCTACAAGCCCCCACATCCATCACCCTTCCCCACCTTCTACCTCCAGAGGGACTAAGCAGCAGCCAGCGTGATGCCTTGAGGCTGTTGTCCACCCTGTGGGCAGCCATCACAACCCAGTGGGCAGTCAACCTCAGACTGCTGGTTCTTTGAGACAGTGGAGAAGGGCTATGTGCTGGAACTACTAGTGACTCTGAGAGACATGTTTGTGTACTCACACAGGCCTGCCTGAAAAGACTAACGCAGGTTGATCCTGGAAACAATCAACCACCTCATCCATCAGAGCCATAGAACGTCTTCCTTCAGTCCAGAGTAGATCCAGGGTCTACTCCCATTTCTTGATTGTCCCCAAGAAGTCAGGAGATGTTGGGGCAATCCTCAGATGGATGAAGAAACAGTGCTTCAAAATGGAGACACTGGTTCATAGTGATAGCAGTCAGAAAGGGCGACTTCCTAACCTCCATTGATATATATCAGGCGTCTCCAAACATTTCAGTACGAGGGCCACATTGTATATTTTACTCATTTTCACAGGCTAAAAAACATCACAGCACACTGTCTCTGCCCAATTTGTTGCAGAAACTGGTTTGTTATGATTTGTTTATGCATGTGCAAAAATGACACTATTTCCTCACCGCGATCATTTATGGCATTGTTGAAAAGTCAGTGTGCAGAAACTCAATTTGTTTTATCAGCAGGAATGAGGTTAACATTGAATAATTATGGTTTGAGGGTCTTAAAGCATATAGCCCACGTGACTGAAAAATCTGCAGATTTGACTCAACGCAGATGGCTGGCCACGGACAAGAAGGGCCTTTCCGATCCTATAAATTAAAAAACAAGTGTCTCCTTTAAATCGTGGTTTAAAAACTGCTTTTCTTACCATTGTTAGGGCAAACAGCCTGCGTATTAGAGAGGCTCCCGAATGTTAAACAGGAAGTAGGAAGCATGCTGACTTATAGCGTTTTTGTAAAAAAAAAAAAGAGAGAGAGAGAGAGAGATGCGCTTTCTTGGCGCCAGTGTTGGAAGCCTAAGGTAACGAGCGGGGGGGGGGGAGATAGCATTCCCCCCCCATCTGCGGATTTCCGGTATCCGTAGGGGGCAGGAACCTATCCCCCGTGGATACGGGGGTCATACTGTAGCCAATAAAAATAGAAATCGGCATCCAAAAACTGAAAGGGAAAAGTCTCTGTAAAAAAGGATTTTAAGTTCTTCCAAAAATAGCAAGCGAGAGAGAGATTTGGATCTCTTTAAGAAGGGAGTTCTACAACAGCGGAGCTACTGCCAAGAGGGCTCTGTCCATGGTACCTGTCAAGTGGATCTCTGCTGATGGTGGAGCAGAGAGCAGAATCTTAGCAGCAGATCTCAGCAGATGGACCAGCGGATGTGGGAGCAAGCAATCCTTAAGGTTGCTTGGTCCTAGGTCAAAAAAGGCATTAAAGTTGAAGCCAGTTCTTTGAATTGTGCATGGAAGCAAATTGGCAGTCAGAGGAGTTGGAGCAGGATAGGTGTATTGTGTTCCTCTCAATTTTTTCCTCTGTTACTTACACAGTACCTAGCAGCAGTGTTCTGAACTATTTTTAAAGGTAGCCCGATGTAGAAGGCTTTACAGTAGTCTGGTCTTGATGTATTCAACACATGAATAACTTTGACTAGAGTCAGTTTTTCCCGGTAGGGCTGCAACTGGTGCATCACAAAAGTTGGCTATGATTGAGCTGGTAGGAAGTGCTCTGACTGCAGCAGTCACTGGGCATCCAGGGACACTATTGAATACAGAAGTATTCCCAAACTGTGTGCTTAATCTTTTAGGTGGAGTGCAACCTCACCCAAAACTGGTAAAACGCCTCTACTCAGAGCAGTGGTATTTTGTACTCTCAGCATTTCTATCTTGTCTGGATTTTGCTTCAGTTTATGTGCCACATCCATACCAAAACTACCTCCAAGCACTGGTTCAAGGTTTCCAGTGTTTCTAGGACTGGATGTCTGGAATGAGAGGTAGAGTTTAGTGTAATGGACATACTACTAACTGGGAAAAGAGGCAGTTTTCAAAGTGGTGCCCTCTTATATTTAACAAGGGGAGAGCAACTGTCCCTCTTTGTCCCAGCATGATAAGTTTTCCAGTGACTGTTGCTGGTGTCTCTTCAGTCTTTTTTTTTTTTAAGATTGTGAGCCCTTTGGGGACAGGGAACCATTTATTGATTTATTTTACTATGTAAACTGTTTGTGAACTACTCCTGTTGAAAAGTGGTACTGGTATGTAAGTATTCTTAATAATAGTAATGACAACAACAACAATATTGATGTCAATTCAATCCAAACCTCTGGTTGATCTCACCTAGTAGTTTCACGTAGATGTTGAAAAGCATTGGGAACAGGATGGATTCCTGCAATAGCCCATATGCCAGATGTCATGAGGAGATGCAGTAGTTTCCCAGCACCAACTTCTGGGATTGATGCTCCAAGTAGGTCTGGAGCCACACAGAACAGCGCTACCTAGCTCCCCAGAGGTGACATTACGCCCCCATTGGGGGGGGCGTCTATGCGACACCCCCATGTGATGCCACAAGCACCGCCTCCCCATCCCCCATTATGTTTATTCCCCGCCTAGTTTCATTCCGGCCCCCCCCCCCGCTCCTACTCTGGACCCACTGGCTCTGGCAGGTGTTGCTCCATCTGCCTGTGCCGATGGGAAGGCTCTGGTCTTCTCACTGGCACTTCTTGGAGGTGCACCATCGCAACATGCTTTACGTCATGTTTGCGACAGTGCACTCAGGCCCGAGTAAGGTAAGCATAGGATTGGACTGTAAGTGTAATACAGAGGTAGGCCTTAAAAATATTTTCTGTGGATGAGGTTTGAACAGTTTGTGGCCCAGGAGGCATTTGTTGGTATTCTACCTGTTCTCAGTTGTGGGTAGGATATGTCATTTTAACTTCCTGTAATGCAGCATGAACAAACCTGGCAGAAAAAAAGGGAATTAGTGAAACTGATGATGAACGTTCCACTTGATCATTGGGTTTAGAAAGTTTTTTTTTTTTAAAAAAAAGCAGCAGCCTGTTATTCTAGAGGGGCTTCCTGCTTCTGCCACAGTGCATCAGAGCTTTTGAGTTCTCAGCAGTTTCCTCTCACATATTTGCCTTTAATTCTCATATCTGTGAGACCAAGGCTATATATTCTAAGACACATTCCAGTTTGAATGGCAGTTTCTGGCTGAAATGGGGAGTATATAAGGAGCTCAATCAAGAAGATTGTGCCTTAGACTTTAAGCCAAGGACAAGTGAGCTTTCATCAACATGGCAGTGTCAGGAAGATACTTACCGGTAACTGCATTTGCTTTCCTTGCCATAAATATTGTCTGCCCACCTGAGGATGATTTAATTTTTATATAGTGAATTACATCTACAACATGTGTCTCATTATTTATTTATTTTTCTCGCACAGCATGTAAAAATTGTTGACTGGGCTAGAGCTGCCTGGCTATTGTTTTCTGTATGCTGCATGATTAAAGTACTTCCGCTAATTATAATGTACTCTAAAGTAATTTTGGAAATGGAAGCCTAGCTGAGAACCATTCTGGTGCACAATTTAAATGTACTTTAGGTTAATTTGCCTATTTGTCTTGGAGAGAAAACATGTGTCAAGACTTGTGCCACTGTATTATGAGAGTCTTTGGGTTTTGGCTTAAAAAATTGCCATGTTTTTGATTAGTGAGTGTGGGGGAAGGGGAATGGACGTTGTTAAAACAGTCTCTTTGAGTATCCTGCAAGACAGGCTATATTTTAATATTTCAACTTTTTTCCCCAACAGTGTTATGAAACACTGGAATCATTTATTACTATGTTTGACTTCAAATGTTCACTAAGTAGCAGTAAGAAATGAAACACTTGTATATGTTTTATGATGTTTTTATCTTACTGTAAGCCATTTGATCTTTTTTGGTAAGGTGGGATACAAATCCCTAGAATAAATAAAATATTTAAGCACCCCCATCCATTCTTGTTCATGTCCCATTATTATTTGGGTTTTCATTATTTTTAATTAAATCAGATGGAAGATCTCCATACCCTTGCCTAGAAGTGAGACAGACACAAAGGAAACTGATAAGTCTGTTCAAAGTAACAAATATGTGTGATTTCTCTTGCTAGTACTTCCCTTGCATGCTAGTATAGTACTAGTAGAGCCCAGTTACGAGACTTCAGACTTGCTGGCTCTTCGGCTTTGAAACGGAGATGAGCACTGCTCCTAGAGTTGGTAACGACTGGCTTTCAAGCAAGGGGAACCTTTACCTTTACTAATAAATGTTACTATTTAGGTCCTGGTAAAGCTGCACATTTCACAGATGTCACAAGCATCCAGTAAGCGGGGATGTTACATCCTCTAAAGTCAGCTTTTCTTGACTCCTCTAGCTAAGTTTTTACATGAACTTATGATTGCATTATTATAACGTTACATGGTCCACTTTACATTTTACCCGTAGCTACATTCCCAGATGATATCTTAGGGTGAAGCAATAGTGACTTAGTGGTATGGCATTGAAGTAAACTGGAATGGGGAAAAGGTCCCCTACCTGAATTCATGGTACATTCTGAGCCCAAGGATAACATGGTAAATACTGCCAGTATACCATGACCATGCTGAGACAGACACATTAGTGCCATAGAGCTTTCTGTGGCAACCTTTCCTTTCCTGAAAAAAAGGGTTGTCTGCAAATAAATTGAACCGTGTGAAGTTGGGCTTTCCCTGGCCAAGCTGTTGCAGGAATGATGTGGTGACATGGCCCAGGGGGATTTGGCCCCCAAACAACTTGGCTCTGGGCCTCTAAGGTCAAGAACAAAGCCATCACTGGCCTATGAGGAGTTGGATGAGAAGCCAGCAAGGTGATAGCAAGCATTGTATCCCTTATCCAGACTGCTTGGGACAGGAAGTTCTGGATTTTGGATTTGTCTGGATTTTGGAATATTTGCATAAATAGAATGAGATATCTGGGGGGGGGGGGAAACGACCCAAGTCTAAACACGAAATTCATTTATCTCGTATACACATAGACTGAAGGTACTTTTATACAATATTTTTAATAAATCTGTGCCCCAGCATGCCAGACAGGTGGTAGTTTTTTTTTAAGTCATAGTCCCAAAAATGTCTGGATTTTGGAATAGTCTGGATAAGGGGTAATCAACCTGTACAACTTAACCTGTGTAAGTCTTATCCCTTTCCTTTCAATCCATAACTTCATATTTTTGAGAATGTTTAAAGAAATATCTTTGTTACAAAGACCAATTTTTACACCATAGAATATTTAAGCGTAAAATTTCCCAACAAGCATCTGCCCATAACAGGTATAGTAATCAGGGTTAGCATTGCATGTAATGCTCTGCATTGTGGATCTGTCAAGCCTTTTTTCCCCCTCTTGGTGATTGAGGAAAGTTATTTCAGGATCTGACCCAGCTGAAATGAAAGGAACAAATGATTAATACTGTGTGTTGTAGCAAGGTATTCTAGTTGTGAACTCATAAGAATGTTTTCCTTAGGGGGAATATGGGTGCAAGGATATCTATGTGGCTGAGAGGGAAAACGGTTGACTGTTGTCAGACGGTTATGCTGTGGGTGTGGGAATCAGCCCCATATAATCAAGCCCTCTCCTGGCTATGTGCTTTGGCAATGACCTCACTTCTCTTCCTCCTTCTTTCCTGCTCTCTTTCTTTTGGATAACAGTGAAACTGGCCTGCTTCAGCTGTCATCTCTAGGTTAAGTGGCTGCATTTGCTTCTGTCAAGCTCGTACATGTGTCTGCGCTGTGATCTGTTATTAGATTAGACGGCCCCCATCGGCTCTCCATTCCCCCAGCTTCCCCAGGGATTTTGCTCTGCTCCAACGATGTTTCAATTCTATCTGTGGGAGTGCTGTGGGAGTCATTGCATCAACAGCTTCCTTGCCTGTCTGTGAGCTTTTAGTTACGGAGATCTATTTGAGAGGAGGCGAGGGTGGGGATATATTTTGAGCATGCTTCTTGCATTGCCAATGGAATAGGTTTTGATTTCCACCTGACCAGTACACCTTTTGTTCCCTAGGGACAGTTGCTTACAAAACTGTTTTCTACTGGGTCAAAATAAACATGTCACATGCCAGCTATGAAGAGTGCATACATGTAGAAAATTTAAAAATAACTGTGAGAAGCGATTTGTAAACATAGTAATAGACCTCTTTTTGAATGTGGAAGGAAGGCCACAAAAAAAAGTGACTTGTATGTGTGTACAGCCTTAGTAAGTGGCATGAGTCATGTATATTCTCTATTTGGATATAGGACCCTTTTACAAGTTACAAAAAGTGACCCTCTTTGTAGAGCACTCATGAGTTTAGTACTTTTCATTAGCCATTAGATTGTGTATAGGTTTCTGACTGAATTGGCACTATTGCTCAGGAAATTTATTTTCAACCAAAGAATTGGAAAATAACAGGTGTGACCTTGATAAAGACCAAATTCATAGACCAATTCATTCTCTTCACCTCATGGCTTATGCCTGAATCTTCCAACTTCTTAGCTGGGGAAGTTCAAACATTTTACAAGTATTAGCCCAAATCTTGATTTTAGTCCCGATTCTGACATGAAATCTGTTCTTTTGTGCCACGTCTAACCCCAGACCAAATGTGCAGTTATTTTGTGAAAAAATACATCCATGTACATCTATGAGTTTCAACCTATGTTGGATTTGCAGCCACAGATACACCACAATCTGGGGGAGTCTTTGTGGACAAAGCTGAATTATTCCCTCCTCCAGTGCTATCAATAATCTTTCAGCTGACTTCCTGTGTCTACATGTATCCCAGCAGCACTTGCTGGCTGAAAGGGGTGGGAGTTTTCCCCTGAGATCTTGCCCTTCTGAGGGCAGCACACTTGCTGGTCCTGCAAGTTACAGCAGAATTTATATGCTTCTTGTTTGTTATGTTTACTGTGCCAGCATGCACCAAGGACACACTTGCTCAGGAGCAAGCCCCTGGCCACTCCTTGGGGTTTGCTGCCTAGCAAGCAGACATAGGATTATGCTCAAAAACAGCCACATGGGGATGATCACTCTCACAACTGCCTCACATCCACACTTAGAAAAGCAGATACATTATTTATGTTACTTTTTTATGTAACAAGAGTGTAAAAGATTGACCCCACAAAATGCTGGAGGGACATATTGATAAGTGTCCAACATCCTCTTCCACCACCACCACATTCTCATTTGTACCTTGCCCCGCCCTAAATCTATGGCCAGCAATCCTATACACACTTACTCAAGATTAGGCCCCACTGAACACGGTGGGACTTACTTCTGAGTAGGCATGTGTAGTATTGTGTCATTGAATGTGTCATGTTGGAGAGGCAACTTGGACCGTGTGCCAAACTGAGAACCCCCTGCTCCAACCTGCTGCCAACAGAGTCCCTTCAGCATTTCAGTCCTCTTCCTGCCTGCTAAGAGTGTTGCTAGAGAGAGAAGGGGGGAAGGTGCTGCAGGTGCTGGCGTCTCCTTCCCCTCCCCTCTCTCTGCCTGAGGGGAAAAGGTGCCATGGGTGTCGTCATTAGAGGAGGCGACAGTTGCACCTGCAGCATCTTTTCCCCAGAGAAATGAAGTGTTGCTCCACATGAAATAAACTGCCAATCCTCACTCATTCTTAGCTGTCCCAAAAGAAAAGGATGAGGACTCCCTCCCCCTTCTTCTGGAGATTCCAACCAGATTCACAGAGCAAAAGATGAAGCAAAAGCTGGTTTTGCTCCTGTCTCTCCTATTTGCCACAAGCAAGTGGGAGGAGACGGCTGCCCTTAAAGGCCAAAAACAAGAGGTCAACGAGCTCTGGTGGAGGAGGGCTCAGCCAGAAGATAATCTAGGGCACGGGTGGGAAACCTGTGGCCTTAAGGCATGTAATTCATCTGTGGAACTCCTTGCCACAGGATGTGGTGATGGCACCTGGCCTAGATGCCTTTAAAAGGGGTTTGGACAGATTCATGGAGGAAAAGACCATCACAGGTTACAAGCCATAAGCAACCTCCTGGTTTTAGAAGTAGGTTTTCTCTGTGCCAGGTGCAGGGGAGTGGCAGCAGGAAACAGGTTATCTTGTTGTCTTGTGCTCCCTGAGGCATCTGGTGGGGCCACCGTGTGATACAGGAAGCTGGACTAGATGGGCCTTTGGCCTGATCCAGCAGGGCTCTTCTTATGTTCTCATGTAAGGCTGCATGAGGCTTTTTGGGGTAGCAGTTGAGGTCTTTTGTATATTTGTCTGCAAATATGTTCGCCATTTATTTCATGACATAATGCCAAACTCAGGGTATTTTTTGGGTAACTTTTCTTTATTCTTTCCTGTCATTGGCAACTTGGTAACTGATGAACTGGCAGCCACCCAGTGACTTGTGTCATAAGAAGCTCTGAGGCCTAAGAACAGAACTGCAATGTGTTAAATAAAAATGTATGCCTTTTCTAGTTAAGGAAAATAATAATGCATTATATATACACACAAAAGTTAAATAAATTAAATTAAATGTGGCCTTCCAATAGAAAAGTTTCCCCACCCCTGGTCTAGGGTGCTGTCTCACCTCCTGTAAGGACTCGAAACTCACAGATACTAGACTTCCATGTGAGTTTTCCAACCATATGTTCAAAACCCACATGGAACGCTCCAAACTCTGGAACATGCATGGAACACGCAGATTAAGAAACAAAAGAAGTATTTGGCTTATTCCATGGGAAAACACTTATGGGTAAGGAAACTCATGTGGGTTTTGCATACAAATGTGCTCTGCATCAATTGAAAATGCTGATTTCCATGTGTGTTTTTGCATGTTTGTTCTGGGCCTAAGGCTGACACTTTGTCCACCCACTGCTTAAGTCAGACTTGAGAATTACCCATAAGAAGAGTCCTGCCAAATCAGACCAAAGGTCAATCAGCATAACACCCAGTTCCCAACAGCAGCCAGCCAGATGCCTCCAGAAAGCCCACAAACAGGGAATGAAGGCAAAGCCCTCCCTTGTTTGTCCCCAGCATCTGGTAGTCGGAGGTAACCCTGTCTCTGAACATAAAGGTTCTATTTAGCCATCATGGCAAATAGTCATTGATTGACCTGTCCTCCATGATATGAATGTGTTGAAGGAAATTAGACAAGGATCCATTCTCTTAGAGGTTTGGCTAGACAGGCACAAGACTTTGGTGAAAAGCATACGGTGTGCCTATAATTTCTTCTCTGTGGAGACTAATATCTTGCTTGATTTAGCTTCTTCATAGGCTAACAGCTTTTGCAGCTACGGTACAAGTCTTTCCCTTTAGACTTCCTTCCCCCATCAAAGATAAGCAAAGAGCTCTGTTGTGGCTGTCTGGGGTCAGGCCTGCAGCTGTAACTCAGATTAGGTTGACCTTAATCAGAAACAAGTCCCTTTTTTTGACAAGTCATGATAGATTGATTGCTGTAGGGGAAAGAACATTAGCCATCCCTTAGGTTTTTCTCTTTCTCCTCCTCCTGATACAGTCCTTGCTTCTCCTGACCCTACTAATGATGTCTGAATGAGGTCATTCAAACACACATTAGACTCCTCCCAATAGTCTTTATTTCTTTTTAGACAAGTTGCATTTGTGAAGAAAATATTGCCAAGTGGTTCAGCATAAAGCATTTGTGACCTTGGCTGTCATTAGAAAAATGTTCCCTTTTGCTGTTTAGAGATAAATATTAGAGATCTTAGTTTCTCATGTGCAAGTGAACACTTTTCCTGAACTAAAGTTGCCCTCTTCCAGCCAAGTAGAAACTCTGCAAGTAACAATCTCTATGAAAGCAGAGTCTTGCAGCACAATCCTAGCACCTGGCCGGGCGGCGGAACAAGTGTTCCGCCGCCCCAAGCCGTTGCAAACGTGTGCCGTAAGGCACGTTCCTGCCGACTCGAAAGCAGGGAAAGCCGGCGCAAGGCCGACATCCCCTGCTCCGCCGACGGATGCCTCGCCCAACCACCGGAGGACCCAGGTAAGGATCCAGCGGCCGGGAGGGGCGTTTCAGCGGGGGAGGGACTTGACCCAGCCGGCCAGGGAGGGGGAGGGCTTCGGCCATATTCTGTCCCCTGCCATGCAGCTGGGCCGTTACACGGCCTCCTCCGACTTCCGCCAGCGATTTCGCTGGCAGAAATCCAAAGAGGCCAATCGGCCCCAGCGCCATTTACACTCGGGGAAGGGGATGAGCGTCCCCTTGCCCAAGTAGACCTCTTGCCGAGCGGGAGCCTGTCTGCGGTGGAGCACAGAATCTGGCGGACGGCCTGGGCCGCCCGACGGATCCTTAGGCAGGGTTGCTCTGTAATACTTTCTAAAATTAAAGATAACTGCCCCTGAACTTTTTTGTCTTTGTTTGGACAACGCCATGGGCCCTGCTTTCTGTTTCATGTGTGTTCCACATGGTGTGGGAAGGATCAGAATGAGAAAGGAAATAAAGTGAATCAGATCTCACTTGGAATTCCTCTTCTAGTTTTGGCACTACGTTTTAAGAAGGGCATTGATAACTTGAACCTGGTTTTGAGAAGAGTAACTTACATCGCAATCTTATCTAGAATTCCGCCGGTGGAGTGATGGCTCTGCCGGCGCCAGGTGTCGTAAACGTAAGGCATATTTTTGACACTTGGTGAGTAAGTGGCATCGGCGGAGAAGCTGGTGCTGCTCACCAGTGGCATAGCTAGGATGTGGCGGGGGTGGGCCGTTGGGAGGGGTGACGCGCCAGGAGGGGGTGACGCACCCGACAACCGCTCATCGGGGGTGACGCACCGCTCGCGTCTTCTTTAGCGGCTCAGCCACTTCTAACTAGGCCAGGGCAAGAGTTCTTCGCATTCGCACAACAGCGCTTGAAGCCTTGCCCTCAGAAGGGCCGAATGAAGACCCAATCATGGCGTCATTCGACCCTTCTGAGGGCAAGGCTTCAAGCGCCGTTGTGCGCATGCGTGAAGAACGCTTCTTTTGGCCTAGTTAGATGCGGCCGATCCACCGAAGAAGACTGCGAGTGGTTCGTACTGGGGGGTGATGCGCCGACGTAGCCGACCTCCTGCCAGGGGTGATGCGCCAGCCAGTGACGCCGCTGCCACTCACTCTGCCCGGGGGCACATGCACTTCATCCAGATAAAGTTCTTTATCCAGAACTTTGCTACCAAATGACACTGACTTCTTGTCCATTTCAGATCCAGCACAATCTCATGCTTACCAAGCCTTCCATTGCCTTGTCCCCTTACCTCTGTGCTCTTATTTCCCTGTCCACAACATTTACCCATTTGAACTCCCCATAACTGTTGAAAGATCTTTTTCTCTTCTAAAATATTCTGTACTTTTCTCCGTGCTGCTCCTTATGCTTTGATCTTCCTCCCAGAACACCTGTATGAAGGTGAGTCTTCGAATTCTTTCTCAAAACACATTTCCATGAAGACTTTCACACAACCCCTAAGTCTTCACCCCCTATTATGAAATTAGCCGAAGTACATACAGTATAATTAAACAAGTACATATTATCTCCATGTTTACGCTTGCCTCTATCTTTCTCCCATCCTTCTGTTATAGTCCCTTTATTAAATTTTAGATTATAAGCTCTTCAGGACAGGGAATTGTCTATTTTGATGTTCTGCAAAGCACCATGCACATCATGTGCTATATAAATGACCTTGTTTCTTTTGGACCTCTCAGTGGCTTTTGATCCCATTCATTCTGGATTCATAGAGTTGGGGGGCTCTCTTTTGCAGTGGTTCAACTGCTCCTACTATCCAGGGAGGTTTCAAAAGGTGGTAATTGGAAGACTAGTTTGTCACCTAGAGCTCATTCTGTTCCTCATTTTCAACACCTACGTGACCTGTTGAGGGCATTTGCTTGAAGTTTTGGAGTGGGTTGTCATCAATATGTCAATGGCACTGAGTTCTGTTTTTTCTTTCCTGTCTAAGTATGGTGGTTTCATGCCTGAGTGTTTGTCTGGGGTTGATGGTGAACTATATGGAGGTTAATATATTGAAGTTTCTCATTTTTTATTTTATTTTTCACATTTTTATACCACCCTTCCTCCAAGGAGCTCAGAGTGGTGTACATATTTCCTCCCCTCCTCTTTGTCCTCACAACAACCCTGTGAGGTAGGTGGGGCTGAGAGATAGTGACTGGCCCAAGGTTTTGGGCTGTGCCAGTTCTGTTGATGTAGTAAAAATGCTAATTCTAGATAGGACCCTGCTCCCCAGAAAGAACAGGTTCATTGTTTGGGAGTGGAAGTGTGATCCTCATAGTTTGGGATCGGGGCCTTCTTGATTCCCAGGTTGAGGCAATATTGAGACACATTGTGTCAACTTTGATATTTTCAACTATTCTTCCTGGAAGAGAAGGATATGGCCATTCTGTTCTATTTAGACTACTATCATATTACCGTATATATGCACCGGGATGGGGTGAGTGTACTGGGGGTGGTGGTGGTGGTGACGCGCGTGTCACCCCCTCCAGGCGCCTCCCGGCACATCACCTCGTGTGTGCTCCCCCCCCCCCGCCACTCATCAGTGATGCCACTTGTTTTTCATGAGCTCTTTTGGTTGCAAGTTTGTTTCCTAGCCGGATTTGAGGTGTTGGTACTTGACTCTGAAGCCTTGTGTGGCTTAGGTCTAGGATATTTGAATGAGCACCTTCTCTTCTTTATGTACTCTCCTGCATATGGAAATATTATTGTGACAGTACATTACAAGTGCTTACTATTGTAAAACGAGTGGGGACCACAACAAAATGTTGCAGTTTGTCACCAATATTAAAAGGCCAGCCTGAGAGTCTTGTAGCGCTGTTCAGGGCTTGTGGGAGAGAGCAGAATGGAAAAAAGGATCCTCTCTCCCCCCCCCCCCCTTTCTGTCCTCCTGAAGCCATTTCCTTGCTGTGGTATATGTTGCTAAAGGGCTTGGGAGTAAGAATGGTTACCAGTCACAAACCTGAATATTTTATTGGTGGAGGATATTTCTGGAGAGAGGAAAAAAGAAACAAATCACCTGAGAGAGGACCCCAAGATTATGGAAATGTTTCCCCCAAGAAGTCTGCCAGATCTGGGGACTTGGTCTATTTGAAAACCTTTTCTTTTCAGATTGGCTTTTAACTGCTGAGTATGCCAGTTAGAGCTGTAATTACTGTTTTCCACTCCTGTTTGAAATTATTACTTTATTTGATTTGTTTTTATGGTGCTACTGATTTTATGATGGTTATTTTATTGAGTACGTTGTTCCTCATCTTGAGAATATTTAATTGAAAAGTGGTCAACTTTTTCTAAACAAGTAAATACATTCTGAATAAGTTCTTTGTAGTAAAATATTTAGTAGAGATAGTCTTGATTGTTTCACAGTGTAATAAATTCTGTTATAACATGCCTTGGATCTATTTGTCCTCTATTGTCACAATATATAAACAGTGCAGGAGAGTGTAGGAAGTAGTAATATGCTCAATCAATGAACTAAATTGCTGTAGTGTGAATTGTGAAACCAAGGAGAGTGGAAGTGGTTTTTCAAATTTGACAGATTAGTTAAGGGCAAAAGTTGAGCCTTAACAAGTAACACAGAGCTGCTGATAAAAGCAGCAGTTCTGTGTCAGCTTCTCCCATATACACAGTATAACTTTTTCCATGTCACTATACTGAGCATTTCCTTTACCAGTGATAGCCAATGATGTGGGGCAGTGAAATCCACAGCGTAATGACACAAGATGAGTTAGACTAGACCAGGGGTACTCAACCTTTGGAGGCCCAGGTACACCCTATCATGGTCCAATTTTCTGAAGTACCCTCTGCTAATTAACTGCTAATTAATTGGATGAATCAATTAATTAATTGTTAAAAAGTACTAAAAGTATTTTAAATGTGAAAAAATGTCTTACCGGTATTTAACTCTGTGTGTGTGTGTGTGTGTGTGTGTGTGTGTGTGTGTGTGTGTGTGTGTGTGTGTGTGTGTGTGTGAGAGAGAGAGAGAGAGAGAGAGAGAGAGAGAGAGAGAGATGCATGGATCTCTTTTTTCCAAGTCATACTTCCCCAAAACAGCTCCACCCCGCCAAAGTACATTTTCCAAAGTACAAAAATAAGCCCAAAACCAAAATCAGAGAGACAGAAGGGCTCCGAAAATAATTACAATTTAAAATCCATGTTAATTAACACTTAAATAGCTGCTGATGGGGCAGATAAGGGGCAGGGCTTGGTGAACACCCAGCAAGAGGTCCGCGTACCCCTAGGGGTTGAGAACCCCTGAACTCTAGACATTATGGAGAGAACAGCCCCTTGTTTCTTATGATGTCTGGTTCTACCTTTAGACTAGGGAGGAGCATATGCTGAAAGCATGTACAGTATTCTTTGAAGGAAACCTTTACCATTTGAAAAGCTTGGGAGGTGAGAGGAAGAGAAGGATTGCTTTCTACCCAGAATGTTTTGTTTTGTTTAACCAACCACTTCCTTGCTCTATAATCACAACAATGTTCAGACTTAAGGGGAAGTACCATCAGATATCTGCCAAGAAAAAATACCTTTGGTGGTTCTTATTTTTGTCACAACAAAAAGGCAGAAATCATTCTGTTGTAGAGTAAAAGGGTAAAACGTTGACTTTATTACTAACAGATTTTAAACACTAGCAAGCATACAGTAGTTGATAACGGTTACTAGTTCAAACAACTCGTTTGTTTGTTTGTTTGTTTGTTTACACTCTCTCTCTCTCTCTCTCTCTCTCTCTCATCTTCTTCACATTCCTGCAAACATTATCCTTTATCTCTTCTTTCATGGGATGAGGGAACGTCTGGCAATCATAGTGCTTCCAATTAGACTCTTGCTTTTCATATGTGGTTGCTTTTCCTAACGGTGGCATTTTAAAAGTAATAATATTTTTGTTTGGGAAGGTGTCAAATTTATGCTTATCTGGGGAATGGCTTACCACAGAAAGAAAGATAAAGCTGAAGCTGAGGGTAACTAGAAATTCTGTCAAACATCTGGTTCTCATTTCAGGTTTTCATTATAGCCTGAATCAAAGCGACAACCATGCAGTGCTAGTCTACACAAATTGACAAGAGAACCTGGAGTGCTCTACTAAGAATAGAGGCTCACTGCGGCTTACACAGGGCAGAAGGGCGGAAGCTTCTGGTTTTAACCACTTATGTAAAAGTCAAACTCAGATATTCAAGATGATTGGTTGAGTCAACAGAGCTTTTCCTCAGAGGAAATGGGAATTAAATGCTCAAATCCTTGCAATATTCCGGAAATGGGAAATTTCATGGCTTGATCTATTTACCTAGTCTAGAGCACCAGCGCGCACATACACACAGATCAATACAATTTCAACCTCATCATCCAACATATGCTTTTTCTAATACATACAAAGATCAAAATAATATTGTTAGCCAGTTTCACAGACTGATTCATCAAGACCTCAGAATTAATAGTTTGTTGGGGATGCCTACTATACTCACAGCCCAATCTTGTGTAAGGATACAGAACCCTCCTACTATAAAGGTTGAACAGATGCCATACTTGTCTCTACCTTGCTTCAGTTTTGATGGATGAATCTTTAAAGATTACTTTTCCTATTTAAAAAAAACAGATTAATGTTGTTATTAAAAGATGTATACCCCAGTTTTCCTAAAAGATCAAAGCAGCCTACAATATAAAATACAGCTTACATAAAATTTATTAAAATACATAAAATAAGCACAATAAATAGGTAATTAAATAAATAACAGCAGCCAGCATACTTAAATAATAATAGAGAGAAGTTATCAACAGCAGTTCCACAAACACTATAACCCAACCTAAACACACACACCCTCTCCAAAAGCCTTGCAGAATAAAAGTGTCTTGAGTTAACAACAGTGGATAGACTTTGCATTCAACAGCAAAGGGTAGTATTTTTTTAATAAACTGTAAATTAGTTCACACAACTCTTCCCCCCCCCCCCCCGGGTCTGCAAAGGTTTTACAACTTGTAAATATGTTTAAATGTAACTAATTTTGGGGTTTTTAAATGGCTTTTCATCAGTTGAGAGCCCACACAGTATCCAGGCAAAAAGTAGCAGTTTACATCTTGATAGACAAAACTTTTGAAGTTTGGGTACTCTCCAAACATTGTTTTAGTGTAGGACTGAAAGAAAACTTTGCCCAAGGTAATTAATTTCAAATATTTTATTTCTAGTTCTTAATTATGACGAAAATACAGGCTGAAGAAATGTCTTTTAATTAGATTTTTATTACAGCCATCTAACTGAATGCTGATGACAATCTTTAACTGGTCAATGGTTTCAGAGAGGGATGTGTGTCATTAATCATTGAGTGATTGGAAATTTGAGGAAATCCGGACCAGGAGACTCTTAATTGGATTGTTGATGTCAGCAGTTTCAGGGGATGATAAATCATTGAGTGTTTGGATGTGAAGGAGTCATAAAAGTAATTGTTTGAATGCATGAACATTTCTCTGTGTTTTTGTGGTGGTTCATTCAGTGGTTGAGAATCTGATGCTGCAGGCTAACAGGTCCACAGAACTTGAAGTAGATGATGGTAGCTTAAGAAATACAGTACTAGAAAAGGAAGTAAAGAAAAAAAGGGGGGAGGCCGTAGGATGGTGGACAAATGCCAGTCTTTGGGGAGGTATTTTGCTGGCTCATATGTTTGTAGATCTGTTGTAACTACAGGCATCAAACAGGCATGACACCGAAACTACATGTTACATTAGCCTCATGGTGCTGTGATTTTGGATCTTTCTTTTATATCAGTGTAGCAGCTATGCAGGGCTGCAGTTTGCATTAGGGCCAAAGCGCTGAGGTAATTTAACCCCTTTCTTGCCATGCTACTTTCTTAAAAATAATTTAGCACAAAATTCATATCCATGAATCAGTGATATTTACCTGCCCTGGATAGAAACATCACTCCGAAAAGGAACTGTTCCAGGACAACTTTACATCATGTACACCAATAATTGTCCACAGCACCAACAGTTGGAAGCAGGCAATAGATATTTTTTAGAATAAATTTAATTCTAAATTTAGTCCAGTAAATCCTAAATAATCAATTTTTGTTGGATCAAATGTAGCTTGAGATCTGCATTGGAGTTCTGAATAGAGACAAGTGACACCCTGCACTGCTGTTTCCTAGCTGGGTTTTCACATTCTCTGTTCCAGTTGTTTCTGAAGGACTGCGTCTTCAGCTTGACCTGTTCCTGCAACCAATTGTACATGATTGTCTTGGATTTGTGTCCACTCAGGCTTGTGGGGAAATAACACCA
This sequence comes from Plestiodon gilberti rubricaudatus, assembly GCA_026170595.1. Classification (NCBI taxonomy): domain Eukaryota; kingdom Metazoa; phylum Chordata; class Lepidosauria; order Squamata; family Scincidae; genus Plestiodon; species Plestiodon gilberti. The sequence continues at coordinate 119,531,899 of JANXHW010000005.1, forward strand.
AACATTTTGGCTAGGAGGGAGAGATCTTGTGAGAGCAGGGTATATGCATGGCTCACTGCACCTATTTCAGGTGCCAGGCAAATGGAGGCCAGGAAGTTGATGACTTTTCTTAAAACTGGGTAACCAAAAATTCATTTAGGTGACCAGTTCAGACAACTTTCTGTGTTCATGCCTCCATGAATATCATTCTAAACCTCTTTTCTTTGAGAAAAAACAGTACGTAAAAAGTGGTCCTAAGTCTTGTCCTTTTTGATGCAAAATTTTACATGAAAGAAGCAGAGCATGGTTAGTGAACATTGTTTAACAAACATAGTAAACCTTGAAATGTCTGCTTGTCTAAATACAGTTTTTATATCTGTCATGCATCTTTTCCTTCCATTAACATACAGTGTATCAGGTTGTATAAGTCATTCGGTGGATGTTTGTTCTTTTATTTAGATCTCAGACATTTCATGGCTACCTTGAGGATATCATCAACTATCGCTGGGAGCTGGAGGAAGGGAAGCCCAACCCCTTACGGGAATCTACTTTCCAGGAACTACCACTGCGCACCCGTGTGGAGATCCTGCACCGCCTTTGTGATTACAGACTTGATGCTGATGATGTCTTTGACCTGCTCAAGGTGTGTTGGATGATGATACATGTTAGGATGGGGAACACAGAAAGTGGTATGGGGCACATCTTCTATCAAGAAGGCATCGCACTGTATTCACAGCCACATTTCAAGTCTTTTTGTGCTGTTGAGCTAATTTAAAGGTAGTATATTCGTTGGATTACTTTGGGTGTTTTTTGTCTTTCACCTTGGAGAGTCAGTTGTAATTGAATATGCTAGCCTCCTGAGCCTTTGATATCTTTCCTGCCTCAGTTCTCTCACTGAATCAGTCATATATGAAGGCGTTCATGTTTCTGTTTATGCATTTGGAAATTGTTTTCTATTAAGAAAGATTTCTTGGGGGTGGTAGAGATGTCAAGTAGTTGTCTTAATTTTAGCATATTCATTTATCTGGTGGAAAGTGAGATCGTCTGGGCCTTAACTTTTTTTGTTCTCTCATTTCTAATCGGCTCCCAGACTAAACATCAGCACTTGGGAACCTCTCTTGTTTTACATTGTTAACTGTCTCCAGTCCTGGCTGTGAAGTTTTTAGTTCTATTGCTTATTAGTTATTTCCGCACAGTCCTATGCAGTGTGTCTTAATAAAGCAGTTGCTAATGGTGAATGCCACCTGTGATGGTAAAGTGTTTTTTGGTTTTAGAACTGTTCTTCCGTGCCTATCTTTGGTTAGCTGGGCACTGATGTACATATGTGTTCATGGAAACCCTTGTTTGTATGGCGCAGTGGTTTTATGAATGCAGATAATAGCAGATATGTGTGATCATTTACAAAGGACTAAGGTTCTGAGTGTTGTTTATAGTGTTGTGTGACTCGTAGAGTAACACGTTTGGGGCTGTGAGCCATGGCCAGCAGAGGCACCACAACAGGACAACGTTTCCAGGTGTCTCCCCCAGTCTTGCGAGACGCATTGCAGTCTTGCAAGAGTGAGCAGGTAATGTAGCCAGCTGGAATGATGGGGGTGGAGACAGGAAAAGGAGGGCAGGAGGCTCAAAAGCAGGAGACAGCAGCGCAAAAGGGAATGGGGAAGGAGGAGGGAGGAGATGAGAGGGAGACATTAAAGGAGGAGAGAGGAACACAAAAGAGACAGAGACAAGAGAGAAGGATGAAATGGAAGAACGGAGGTCAGAAAAAAGGTCAAAGACGATAAAGATGGAGGAAAGGAGCAGGAAGGGAAGATTGAAGTGGAGGTATGAACTGAGGAGGAGGGAGTTGAAGGGGGGGAGGAGGAAGAAGGTGGTGACCTGCCTTAGGTAAGCCGGAGACAACGAGATGCAGGGTGAGGAAGACAGTGGTGGCAGGTGGAGAAAGCTGGAGGGAAAGGCTGAAGAACTATTGACCATGTAGGCTGCCAGGGATCAAAGAGGGAGCCAACTACCCAGGCAGACCATAGGTGTGAGGAGTCTGCCAGGACCACACCCCTGTACCAGCCCCTACCCGCTCATGGATCACCCAAGCAGCAGCGTAGCTAGGCGTCCCCCTACCGGGGGCCGCCAGCCAAGATGATGCCCCCTGGGAGACCACACCCCTGGCCGCGTGATGTGTCCCGGAAGCCATGCCCCCGGGGTGATGTCATACGGCCCATCAGAGGCCCAGAAAAGGAACCAGGGGCAGGTAGGAGGGCCGAAAACACCTCCCCTGGCCTCGTGGAGCCTTGGCAGCGCACTACGAGGCTCGCTGCTGCTGCCAAGGCCCCCAAAAAGAAAAAAAAGCAGTGCGAATAGAGCCACCGCCAGAACTGCTGCAACGGGGGGGGGAGTGATGCCCCTTGCTGCCTCCCCCCATTCCTATGCCACTGTACCCAGGGCAAGTGGCCATGAGCGCCAAACCTGGTATCTCTGGCAGGCTGAGCCAATATCCAGCTTAGAATCAATATGAATGAGTAGTTGTTTAAAAAAAAAACACTTTCTTTTCCTTGCATACCTGCAGTGGACTGTAACACATTTCCTGGTTTGGTGGTGGACAAATCCCTAAATAACCCCCCTTTCAGCAAAATCCAGTTGACTCCGTCTTCCTTTCTGCCAGCCCTACCCCAGCTCATGTCCTATCCCTTTGACCCTACCACCCTAGGACTGTGTGTAGGCAGAGGGAATGCCCACAGTGGCCCTCAAAGTTTATACAGTTAATGATTCTTAAAAAAGGCACTGCATTTGGGGGGAATTAAAACTTGTCCTTGGAGAAGTGCTTCTATTCCTTTGGGCCAGTTCTCATTTGAAGTTGTTGACTTTATTGGGGCTGGTTCCAGATAGCCATTTGCTGTGAAGGGGTCTCCTTATGAACTCACAGTGTAGCATCTGCAGCAGTGTGGAAAGCTGGTCAACTTTGGCATCTGGTCACATGTCATTGTTATAACTCCTCACAGAACTCTGGCATACTGAGGATGGGGGAGCTGTACGTCCTGAGCCGAGAGTCCAGATCCTGCAGGTTTATTTATTTATTAGAAGATTTATGCCCACCTCTACCCTAAGCTCAAGGTGACTTCTATAATAAGATGACTGGCAAGTTTATCAGTTGGCCTTAAGCTACATGTGGTAGTCTGGTCATTTTTTGTCAGGCAGAAGTTTGAATATCCATAGCTGCTTTAGACAATGTATCCAAGGGTTTTAAGATAGGTGCAAAAATTGAGGTTGTTTGTTTGTTTGTTTGTTTGTTTGTTTGTTTGTTTGTTTGTTTATACATACCCCACCTTTCCCTTGCCAAAGCAATGCCCAAGGTGGCTTACAAAATGTTCACAAAATACAATACAACAACAAAACAGGCAAGTTCTGGACTCCATCAGAGCTGATGCGATAGGCTCCCTCTGGCCTGGGCACATCTATTTCTCTCTCTCAGGGCATGCAGATATTGAGAAGCAGAAATAATGCTGGGTTTACAGTGGAACGTGCATGTATACAAAGCTCCTGCAACACTGCCTCACATTGCATGTAAGGCTGCTAAGGGCCTGATCCTATCCAACTTTCCAGCGCTGATGTAGCCATGCCAACAGGGCATGTGCCCTGGGGGGGGGGGGGTTGTCACAGAGGACTCCTCAAGGAAAGGGAAAATTTGTTCCCTTACCTCAGAGCTGCATTGCGGCTGTACCAGCACTGGAAAGTTGGATAGGATTGGGCCCTTAGCCCTGTTAGTCCACCTTTTGTCAGGAGCACTAAAAGCACAATGTTGAAACAAAGAGAGTGTGGCAGTGAAAGAGGAGAAATGTATTCTTTCAATCATATTAATTCCTGCCCAGGACTGCATCTGTGAATACTTCAGGTGATATTAGGGGGTTGATGTGGTTTGGTGTGAAAAGACTGCTCCTTTTCAGTGGTTGTATTTTCTTGCATGTGCTTTCAAATACAGGGTTTGGATGCAGATAGTCTCAGAGTAGAACCATTGGGTGAGGATGGCAATGGTGCCCTCTACTGGTATTTCTATGGCACTCGCATGTACAAAGAGGAACCAGTGAAACCAAATGGAGAGCTGACTTCAGACAGGTACAAACTTCTTTTTTTATCAACATGGATGCTGTCGGTAATGGATTTAGAGGGGAGCACTTGATGAGAATAAAATAGTGATTGCTCTAGCAAGGACTACAAGATTGGCAAGGGCACAGTTTGCTAACATCCTGATTATAACTGCTACTATTTATCATGTATAGTATACATATCACTTGCAAATTTTCAGAGTGCTTTACCATTTTCATTCTGCTTGCCTTCCCAACAACCCTGTGAGATAATCAGACTTTTCCAGAAAACAAGTCATGGCTGTAGTTGAATTTCTTTCCCACCAAGCAGCCATGCCCTTTCGCCTTATTTCCCATGGAGCTAATCTCTCTCCTAGCTTGGATCACAGCAGCTGTTCCAATACTTCTTACTGTCACTGCTCTCTCCTTACCTACCTGCTCTTGCCAACTGCTGCTATCATGACCTGTAGCTAATTTGTAACATTTCTGTATGTTCTAGGGGATGTGGGACACAGACAAGCACTTCAACCATACCTGGGAAAATAGTAAAGAGACGAGGGCGACCTCCAAAACGGAAAAAATTGCTGGAGGAGAATCTCTTGAGGTAAAAATTCTGTGCTTGGAATATTCATTTAAGACACCTTGGTAGTACAGGTATCCCATGCTTAACAACAGGGCACATTCCTCAATCCCAGTTGTAAAGCGATGTCGCCATTATGCGAATTCAGCCTCTGGAGGTCGCATCACACCGAGGCGGCAACTCCCTCCATAGGCCTCCGGAGACCTCAGAATGCTTCTCCGAAGCGACAGGAAGCGACTTCTGGTTTACTTCCAGGTTCATGTCTGCCACTTCCTGTAGCTTTGGAGAATGTTCTGAGGCCTGCGGAGGCCTACAGAGGGGGTTGCCAGCCCAGTGTGATGCGGCAGTGGCCTCTTTCATCAGCAGACTCCTAAAAGAACTTTTAAAAGGTGCTTGGGGTTTCCGGGTGAGGAGGATAACCGCCATCGTATATCCGGTCACTCATTAATCGGAACGATGCTAAACAGGGGAACCTGTAAAATGCGTCTGTTTGTTTGTTTGTTTGATTGATTGCTTGTTTGTTTAATTAAAAGGTTTTTATGCATTTTTCTAATATCCAAAGCGGTGAGCAACAAAATAAACATACGAAGATAAAACCATTCAGTAGCCAATTAAAGCAATTTATAATTAAAATTAAAAGTTAGAAAGTTGAAAGTTAAAAAACTGCACAGAGCAGATTAAAAAATAAGCATCTACAACATAAAGCAGCATAAAGAACTAAAGGGGTCCCTAGGTAGTTCCTCCCTCCTCGAATACTAGACCAGGGGTTCTCAACCAGTACTCATACCACCAGTGGCACTTAACTCTGACGTGGCACTTTCGGTGCTGCGTTTTTGCTCCTGAGAGGCTCCTGCCTTTGGCCAAACCTCTCAGGAATGCTGAGAAGGGCTCTTCCACCTACCCAGAGCCTCCTAACTGCATTTTCTGGCCTCCAGAAACCCGGAAGAATGTCATCACCAGTCATGTCCGGTGGTACACAGCAGGAGAGTGGTGCCGGAGGTGGTACTCAGCTGGGAAGGGATTGAAAAACCTAGATGGGTCTCCCGCTGCCGAAAACCAGGGGGCTGTCCCCAAATCCTTCGGTTGCTGATTCCAGAGGCAAGGTGCCACAACAGAGAAAGCCCTACACCTTGCCACCATCAGATCGTGGCGGTATTCTAATGGGAAATGAGGGCCCTCTTTGATGATCTTAGGGGATATGCAGAATTGTATGGGGGAAGGCATGGAATGCTTGAGGTATCCCGGTCCTATACTGTATAGGCCAGGGCTTTAAAGGTAATCGCCAGCACCTTGAATTGGGCTTGGAAAGGAATGGGCAGGCCGGATCAGTGGCATAGCAGAGTCTGCACGCTGAGCCCTGGTGACCACACGGGTCACCGCATTCTGCACCAGCTGCAACGTCCAAACCATTTTCAAGCCCCACATAGAGTGTGTTACAGTAGTCTAAATGAGATGTCACTAGGGGACCACCATCGCCAGATCCGACTGATCCAGGTATGGCCTCAGCTGGTGCTCCGGTCGAAGCTGGGCAAAGGCCCCACTGGCCACAGACGCCACCTGAACCTCCAGGGACAGCTGAGGATCCAGGAGGACTCCTAGGCTGTAAACCTGCTGTTTCAGAGGGAGTGCTACCTCATCCAGAGCAAGTTGTGGATCTAGTACCCGCATAGCAGCAACTGAAAATCCCAAATAACTGGACAGACAGTTAAATATTCATTTATATAGCACCATTTGTATATACATGATGCTGTACAGAGTAAAGGAGCTTACAGTTCCGAGTGCTGACCAGGGAAGAAATTGGTTTAAAGAGAGTGAAGGACGAAGGAGGGATGTGAACATGAATTCCCTGATGTGTAGCCTTCAGAGGGTCATCTGATTCCTCACTGAAACTTCCTACTTGAGAACTGATTAGCAGCACAGTCCTGTGTAAGGATACACAACCGGCCTAAAGGGCTGGCTGCTGTATCCTATGCCGTTTCTGGGCTGCCCCAGGGCAGCCCGGGAGCATCTCGAGAGAAGGGGACATTTGTACCCTTTCCCGGGTATCGGCAAGCCCGGGGCCTATGGATCTCCTCGGATGTACGCCAGCTCTGAAGGCTGGTAAGGCTGACCCGGGCTGGAAACGGGCTTAGGATATCGGCGGAGCGCACCGCCAATATCCCAGCCCTCTCCCGGCACGGCCACCCCTACACCAAGTGGCCTAGATCCTAGCTGGGTCATCTGGCACAGGTTTGGCTGTAATCACCTGAGTTTTTCCTATGATCCACACCTGGGTACTTCCAACGCCCTAATATTTTTGTAAGCCTGCTTGTTATTATGTTTCCCTTTGTATGTCTTTCCTAATATACTCCCTATAGTTTAACCCTTTGCCTGCCTGTTGAACTTAGAGCTTTGCCTTAGCCCTCCTGGATGACAGATACTTGTACATGCTATTACATAGATTTCTTGGGATCTTCCCCCCAACAGGGAGGAAGGCTTTTGAAGATGATTTCACACTGACTGGCTTTTATCTTTGTAGTGAAAGCACAGAACTACCACCTTTGGTTCTGGGATTGGGCAGATCTGGGGGAAGGATGGAGGCACCAGCACCAGGGCTCTCCCCTTCCCTGATCATCATAGGTGGGAAGCAGGGAGAAGAAATAACTGTGTAGGCTTTGACCACTGAAAATGTCACCCAGACCCAAGCTTGTTTGAGTAGGTTAACATAAATTGTCCTTATACTAACCATGAGGTCTAGAAACTTCCACTTTTTTTGGCCATATATTTAATTTTATTAGTAAACTACCAAACAAAACAATACAACATACTACGAAAGATTACAGCAAGCGCGAAGCAGTAAATCCTACTTGTATACTATTATATATTTTCTACTTATAATATCTAACTAAGCCTATATCTCTAATATACTATTCATTAAATCCACACTTCATCACTTCTTCTCTCTCTCTCTCTCTCTCTCTCTCTCTCTCTCTTAAAGAATCTATGTGGTATCCAAATATTCACAAAAAGATTAACTAACTTTTCCTTTATCATCTAAAAATCTTAATTCCCGCTTCAAATATTTTAATATATAAAGCCACCCCATTTTTCTCCAAATGTATTAAAATAAAAACCTTCCAAATTTTTCTGTTTAAAAATAAATAAATTCTATATCCCCTTTTTATATAAGATTCTTAAAAACAAATCACATCTTATTTAAGTCTTTTCAAATAATAAAACATTATTTTTATTTTATTCACAAAAGGGTTAACTAACTTTTCCTTTATCATCTAAAAGTCTTAACTTCCACTTCAAATATTTATTAAGTCACCCCATTTTTTGTCTTCAAATTTGTTAATTTTCCATCATCAAAAATTTTCCATCACTCTTTATATAAGTTTCTTAAAAACAAGTCATATCTTATTTGTTTTTTAATAAAACATTTACGGTTTCATCTGCGACTCGAGCGTCGTTGGTAATCCTTCTTCCTCGCCGAGAATCCAAAACTTCAGAGCCTTTGCCTTGAAGTGTCAGAAGGGGGGCGATTGAAAGAAATGTGGTTTATCTCTTCGTACTCCCTTTTAATCCAGGGGTAGAGTAATTAAGTCCATCAGATGTACTCCGTCGATACAGAGCGATCAGCGGAGTTGTCAGCCAGCCATGTCCTCCTAGCCGGAAGTCGAAACTTCCACTTTTTTTTAACCTGAAGGTTGAGTTTTAAGGGACCACATTCTATTTTGCAATTTGTCTTCTAGTGCTAAAGTTGAGTTAGAATTCTGTCTACAAGTGGTTGTGAAATTTCATGGCATTTCTGTGTTTAAATTTGTTTTATATCATTTACTAACAATACCATTTTTGTTAAATTTGTTTACTTGTAGAGAGAAAGCAGAAGAAAATGCACTTGTGCATGAATCACAGATGAGAAATGGTAAGGGGAAAGTTATAGATCAAAGTTTAAATTTATGTTAATCTTAAAAGTGCAACATCTCAGGAGGGAGGGATGGGATATATGAACATATGAAGCTACCTTACAGCAAGTCAAACCAGTGGTCCATCTACAGGGCCCAAACATATATTTTTCGGACCAGTACAACTTGTAGCATGGGCCCCCTCCCAGACACAAACCACGATTCCATCCCATATATACCATCTAATGAATAATGAAAGAAAAGTCTATTTTAATTCTGAAATTACATTTTCAACATTTCTGAAATTGCACCATGGTCCGCTTCTACTATGCCCCCACCCTTTCTTGTTGTTTTTGTTTAACAATCATCCAGACAGTTAGTCCTACAAAGCTTAATGACTATTTTTTATGTTTTGGTTGGTTTTAATGAATATATTGTCCTGTTTTGATTGATTGTTTCTAATGGAACAAGCTGCAAATGTTTTTTAAGGAGACCAGTTCACTTTAAAGTGTTGTTTTTCTTGCCTTTTTCCTTTAAAGTTCATGGTTAATCTCCCAAAGTCAATTTTGTTTTGCAGGCTCTAATTTGATAGACAAAATAGGCAGGAGATTCAACTGTTCTTGCCTCCTACTGAGTATGTGTGCAGTAGACATTTACTCACATATAATTTACAGGTCCAAAATATATCAGCAGCACTGGTTCCCACTGTTCCAGATTTTTTGATGTCCTGTCCCTCCCTCCTGCCTATGGACAAACAATTCTGGTACTCTGAGCATATCACATAGGGAAGCACAAATTTCTCTCTCAAATTACCAGCGCAATCCACACGTAAACTTAGGCCGCCCTAAGTAGTCGCAAACGTGCCGTAAAGCATGTTTGCGACTGCTCTCGAGCAGGGAAAGCCGGTGCAAGGCTGGCCTCCCCTGCACCGCTGACTGAGCACCCCGATGGCCGCTGGACCCAGATAAGTCAGGATCTGGTGGGCGGGGGGGGGGGGGCGTTTCAGTGGTAGCCGGACAGGGGGCATTGGCCCAGCCATCCCAGGAGGGGGCGGTGTATGGCTTCGGCAATATCCCATCCCCACCGAGTGACTGGGCCGTTACACGGCCTCCAACTTCTGCCAGCGTTTTTGTTGGCAGAAATCAGAGTAGGCCAATCGGCCCCAGCACCATTTACACTTGGGGAAGGGGATGAGTGTCCCCTTCCCCGAGTAGAATTTCTGCTGGGCGGGAGCCTGCCCGTGGCGGAGCACGGGATCCGGGGGGCAGCCTGGGCTGCCCGGCGGATCCTTAGGCAGGATTGCGCCGTACAAGTCCTCCTTTAACTGCTGCTCAAGTACACTCTCTGTTCTAGAGAAGGGCTAGGTCAGCAACTCGCTGTTCAGTATGTTGCTTGTTCTGCTGTAACACTGCTTCTGATTGCCTCCAGGAAAGCTTACAAGATTTGGATAGTAGGTTCATAATGTATTTCCCCGTATTTTTCATAAATATCCTCAATCATGACCTACAATTTCACTTCTGTTTTTCTCCACTTGGTAATTGGGTTGCAGCCCATGTTAAGTTCCCCTGGATCTCTGGCCCCAACAAAATGTACCCTTCTCTGCATCCCCACCCTATAGGTGGGCCCTGCCCAACTAGCACAACACTAGCTACACTGACTGGGAGCAGCTCTCCAGAGGTTCAGATATGATCTTTCCTAGCCCTGTGTGGGTGATGCCAAGGATTGAACCTGAGATCTTCTACATGCAAAGTGAGTGCTCTGCCACTGAGCTACTGCCCCCCCCCAACCAACCAAGGGGAGCAAAGGTTAAATGAAGCAACTCATCACTTGGCATTTCAGTTGCAAAATTCTCATATTTATAGGAATGGGGGCTATGTGAAAATTAGTATTGGCTATTTGTCTGCTCTGCTCTCTGCTGTTGATTTCTTTGTGCCATAGGGCAGAGATTCTCAACCTGTGGTATGCGTACCCCTAGGGGTACGTGGACCACGTGCTGGGGGTACGCCAAGGACTGGCCGTTACCTGCCCCATTAACACTTAATTAAGTTTTTATTTTATTTTTCGGATTTTTTCCGGAGCTGGAGAGCTCCCTTGTGCTTTCTTCCGTGACTAATCTATCCGATCTACAGCTGATTTTTGGGGTTAATTTATGCACGTGCATGAGTTGAGCTTCTCAGCAGCCAGCAGAGGGCATTGTGCTCTTCAGTTCAGCTGAGCTGCAGAGGGCGTTGTCCTCCCAGCTCTCCTCCGATGGTGAATGAATGCAGCTTGGGTAAGCTTCTGAACTGGGCCTAGTTGGGGAGACTTTGGAAACTATCCATAGTTGGGGTGGGGTAAGAGTTGAGTTTGGGGGATTTGTATGTGGGATTTATGTTTTTTACTTTGGAAATTGTGCATGGGTGGGTTGGGGGGAAGAGTTGAGTTTGGGGTTTTTTTGTACTTGGGATTTATGTTTTTTACTTTGGAAACTGCATGGGTGGGTTGGGGGAAAGTTGAGTTTGGGGTTTTTGTACTTGGGATTTATTTTATTTTTTTAAACTGCATGGGTGGGGTGGGGGGAAAGTTGAGTTTGGGGGGTTGTACTTGGGATTTATGTTTTTTGTGCATTTTGTTCATGTGTCTTATTGCTGTGTGTTTTTTAAAAGAGATCCTGGCATTTTTGTGTATTTTTGTGCAATTTATGTAAATTAGCTAATTATGTAAATTGGCTAATTATGCTAATTAGCTGGGGAGACTCCAAATTTTTTGACCTTCACTGGGGGTACCCAGGCCTCCAAAGGTTGAGAACCCCAGCCATAGGGAATAATATGGAAGAGGAGGGGCTGTCGTTCAGTGGTAGAACAGAAACTTCGCACGTAGAGGGTCCCAAGTTCAATCCCTGGCATCTCCGGTTAGGACTGGGAAAGGCTCCTGCTTGAGACTATGAAGAGACGCCGCCAGTCAGTCTTGATGATAGTGAAATAAGTATGAGGCAGCTGTTTGTATGCATGGAAGGCACATGATAGCAAATCCTCTTTGCAGAATGTGTAGTCTTGCCTGTTCATGTCATAGCACAGGAGTCCTTATTCTCCTAGTTGAGTTCATCTTCCTTGACAGCGGTGTCTTTGACCTTCCTGGAGGCACTGCATTCCCCTCCTCATTCCTGTTCATTTTTTTCAGTTGAGGCCCCAAGTGTATGGGCTGAGGTTTTTTGGCCTCTAACATTTTAGATGTAATAGCTGGGAAGTCCCCCTTTTAGACTTTGTTTTGTATTCAAACAAAGGACCTGGAGATATGGTTGAAAACAGGCTAAAATATGTAAATACATTTACAGTTCCCATGATATTTTGATATTTTCCAAATTCTTACTGGTGCCATAGTTTTCATGATGACCATGACATAGGAATATGTATAACAGCCCAATCCTGCCTAAGATCCGCCAAAGCACACTAAGCACACTGCCCCAGATTGGGCCAGCGCCAGAGGAGCTGGAGGTTGCATCGGGGGGGGGGGGAGGAAGGACATTTGTTCCTTTCCCCTGGGGAGAACACCAGCTGCCCTGATGGGCCTTCTTGGATGTGCGCCAGCAAAATGGCCGGTGCAAATCCAGGGATGCCGTGTGAGACCGGCCAGGCCCAGGAAGGGGCTTTGGCTTTATCAGTGGAGCACACCGCCGATATCCCCACCCCTCTCCTGGGCCCGGCAACCCAATCTGGAGCCTGTCCCTGCCCCTGCCCCAACCAGCGGGCCTTACCTGCACCAGGCGCCACTCTGCCAGTCTGCAGCTAGGAGAGCAGCATCACCGCCAGCACTGCTTACTCCCCAGGTGCCACAAATGTGCCTTATGGCATGTTTGCGACACCTTCCCCCAGCAGAACTATAGATTGCGCTGTAAGTACCGTAACATCCAGACTTGCCTATCTGTATCCTGTATCTGAACTCTGCCACACTGTGTGCATGCTGTACCACATGGAGTCTTAACCACATGGAAGATGGCAAGTTTCATTATACAAATTTGCAGGAGGACATTGGTTACCTTTAAAAAAAAATTTTTTTTGTTAAGGTTGCTAAAATGCCAAAAGGAATGTAGCACAGTTTTGCCATACTGACCACTTTGTTCATCCTTTTTTCAGTTTTAAGGCACTAAACACTAGTTCTAGACTGAAATTATGTAATAATTGTTATATCCTTCCAATGTTGCCATTTTAAATGGCTAAAATTGAAATATTGAATCTAATTTGATTTTGTACATGTAAATTTCTTTTGTGTATTCACCAAATTAATAGCCAGGTGTGAAATCTTGTTGGTTGATACCTTCTTATGGTCAGATCATGTGATCCTTGTCAGTGTGTTCTCTTTTGTCTAGCAAAACTACATTTCTATTTTATGGAAGGTTCTCAAGGACCAGGTCGTGGAACATGGTGGCTGCTGTGTCAGACTGAAGAAGAATGGAGGCATGTCACAGAGAGCTTCCGAGAAAGAACATCTTTACGAGAACGGCAACTCTACAAGCTCCTGAGTGAAGACTTTCTACCAGAGATCTGCAACATGATTGCACAAAAGGTAAGACTGAATATTTGAATCATTTGAGGCAACCTCACACATTGAGAGCAGGCCTCGTGGTTGTGGAGGGAAAAGAAAGGGTACACATAGGTAATGTTGAAGAATTTGAGGGAGGGGACTTCCCTGTCTATGCAGGGTGTAGTTCCGGTACTGCACATCAGTGCACTTGCTCTCTCCTTTTGACACACAAACCCTATTCAGGAGCTCAATTTAAGTCTCTTCATGCTTTTAGAATGTGCAGGAGCGCATCAGCAAACCATGCTGTCAACGTTAATCATAGGGAAACATTCTTTGCAACATGCTCTCTGCCTCTGCAAACAAATGCTATCACCTGGGGGGGGGGGATGTATGAAGAGGGCTAAAGTGTTCTACTAGATTGTGAAGGTTGGTTGGGGGAGAGGATTAGACTGGGGTTGCTCAGTCATTTAGGAACTAATAGGGGGTTTTCCGCCTTGTTCTTGATGACATTTTAAAATCCAGCCCCAGCAATAAAACAGACTTCTTCCTTGGGGAGTTTTGTATGATTCTGTCCTAGTAAAGGAATAGTGACTTCATGGGCAAATTGTACATAAATGAGAAAAGAACTGTTGCACTTTTTATACTAAAAATATTGTAGAAATTATTATTAATAATTAATAGTGGATGCTTCTCTTACAAAGTTGTAAGCAGTGCTGAGCTGTATTCACACACACACACACACACGCCCTCCTACACACATACTTTTCAGGAGAAACGACTGCAGCGAATGGAATTTTCTGCCAGGTGGATGTCCGATCGTCAGCACATCAAGCCAATCCAGCATGAGGTAAGATCTTGAGAATGGGAGCACCCAATATCTATTTATTTATTTATTTATAGCATTTATACCCCGCCTTTCTCCCACAAGGGCAACCAAGGCGGCTTACAATAAAAATTACCAAGTGTATTCCAATTCATAAGACATCTTTGGATGTAAATTTTCATAGCAGGAGGAGAAATAATAAATGGTAAGACAAATATTTAGTGTTTCATGATAACAGATTAGGCTAATATACCCCAAAGAACTATTTGAGGTCCCCTCTACACTCATTTAGACCAACAGCTCATTTAGCAAGATTTCTGGTAATTACAGTCAATCAGTCTCAATACCTGCTTGTTGTAGTACACGCATCTCAACCCCAGATCCAGTAATGTGGTTCTTTAGTTTATAGTTACAGGCAGGCCAGCTTCATTTTAGCCATCCTAAAGAATACTACGAAGATAGCTTGAAGGCTCTGAAGCATTCTTTTGCAATAGAGATAAAGCTGCTAGAATGTCTTAATTTAATCTTTAGGCAGGTTTTGAAACAAAACTCTGCTAAATACCTACCTCCCAAATAGCCATCTGGTTGTCATCACCACAGAACTTCCAGGCTTCAGTCTAATCCAGAAACAAAGGACTCTGTTGAAGCACTTCAGAGCAATGAATGGCAGATTCAGCCATTTCTTCTGCATCTGGGAAATGAGATGGTACACAGTGGTAGCATCTGCACTTCATCACCACAAATCAGTATCTTTTCAAATTTTGAGTTTCACACCAAGTTCCTTCTGAAGTTTGTTTCTTCCTTGCCAGACTGCACATACTTTGAAAGTTGGCAGTTGCCCTTCTTGGTATACTGAAGTCGGAAGGAAAGGAATAGAAACACATCTGGGGCCCAGCAAATTTGTTTGGGGAAAACATATTAAGAATGATGAATGAAGAGCTACCAACAGGAAAACTCGGAAGTTGCAAGTGTCTGAGAGGTCATGACTGGTGAGATGTGGGTGGTTATCTTTGGGAGGCTACAAATAGCCTTGTGTTTATAGATAGATGGAAGGACATTGTGTAGGGAAACTGACTGTTGGAATAAAACTTTATACATTGACTAGGTGACAAAGTTTCCTCAAGATAGAAGTTTAACAGTGCAATCCTGTCTGAGACAGGACCGGCGGAACTATTGTTCCACTGGTGCTGGGTGTTGCAAACATGCTGTAAGGCACATTTTTGACACCTGGAGAGTAAATGATGCTGGCACTGCTCGCTTTCCACCAGACGCAGGTAAGGACTGTGTCGGGCAGCATGGGGGCGTGAGGAGGACGGAACGGGAGGGGGGATTGGGAGCTGGGAAGGGTCAGGGGAAGGGATCCTCGGCGTCGCACTCTGACAAATTCTATGCCCCTTCCCAGGCCTTACTGGTGTTACATGGGCCTCCCAGATTTGCACTGGCCATTTTGCTGATGCACATCTGAGGAGACCGATTGGGGTGGCTGGGTCGTTACTCGAGGTAAAGGGACAAACATCCCTTTATCCTGAGGAGGCCTCTGCCTGTGCCGGCGCTGGCCCGATCCTGGATAGGATCTGCTGCAGTGTGCTTTTGCATGCTGCGGTGGTCCTAGATAGGACTGGGCTGTAAGAGGTTTAAAGAGTGGCTGGACAAGATACTGAACGAACATACACATTTATTGGGGAAATAAATGAAAATTATGGAGGAGTGCTTAATGTGCCCAGTTTATACAGGTGATAGAATTAATCTTTTCTTGGTGCAGGATTTGGATTTCCATAGCACAGAAGAGCAGTAGACTCTTTCAAAGTAACCTTGTGAGTTTAGTCAGGATTATACACTATGGAGCCAAGGTGTGGTAGTAATTTCAGGTTAATTGGAGTAAAAAGTGTGACCTTGTATCTGCACTTTATAAGAGCCACTCCTTTTATTTAATAGAGGAGCCCCCAGGAGAGGGATGTTACAATGAGGTGGTGCATATTTATGTACAGGCAGCAAAGTATCAAATTTGGGTGCAAAGACAAATGAATGCTGATCAATAGCTGTCTTGCTATACACACCAGAATAATTTGCAAAAGTTAATTGTTGCCTGTGGGCCAGAGTGTCAATGCTCTCATAACCTTTCATATCTCTCCTCACAGTTTTTGTGCTGTTGGAGGGTAGGGTAGGGTAGGAGGCAACTGTTTGTTTGTTTTTCTGGTTATGGCATTCCTCTTCTCTGGAAACAGGCAAGTGTGTCGTGTCCATGCAATTACACATGTTCTTCTGTATAGTTGGAAAGATTGCCAAGGTGTGAAACGGGGAAGTTGGGAAGGCTACATTGGTAGCATAATTGTTTTTGGACATGTATCTTGTTTGTGAGAGTGACCCCTTTCCTTCTAGTTCCAAGATCTGGAAGCTGCTTGAGTCTGTGATGTAACAGCTCTGTAGACTTCTAATAGTTTAGGATATTTCCCAACAGGTGGTTCAGATTATCTCCTCATTAAAAACCTTCCAAGCTGTGCCTTCATTAAGGAGAAGCTGTGGAAATCCTAGTAGGGATGGTTTAGAGGGGGAGGAGTAGAGCTGTGCAATGTCTGAGGCAAGGCCAAGGCTATGTCAGGAAGCAGTATGGAGGGCAGCAGTTCAGAAGTCCTAGGCTTAGACCCTGTTGATCTCCATGGCCCACAGTGCCATCTGCTGCAGACATGTGGGCGCTACAGTAAAACAGCACAAAGGCATTTCCATACAAACCTTCTATGCATCAGATGTACTGTTAACTCAGTTTTAGCTGGGGTTTTCACACATCTTGCCTGAAGGAAATGCTTCTGTTGTGTTTTGCCTGCATTCAGAAAGTAATATATTGGTTTTGGAGAACTGAGCAGATCCTAATCTTTGTTAGTTTGAAGTTGCCCTGCTTCAGTCACAGATAAATCCAAACTGACACAGAGCCAAACAATTTAGCAGGTGCATAACAATTTAGTCCATCTGCATACAATGCCATCAATATATATTGGTGTTTTACAGAGTGATAGGTCTGCTCCCTGAGGAGTTTACAAACTAAATTTCAACAGAGGGAGGTGAGTTCAGGGAATACTAAGTCTGGAACTGGCCTCATATGAGTCTGTATGTGTATGCTCTAGGTGCACACATTCTGGCCCCTAGTCAAAAAATATGTTTTAAACTAAAGGATAACCTTGCATCTGTTCCTGCAAACATAATTTAAGTAACCTAAAATCGAGAAGACAACACACTTAATATCAGTAGTTCAATATTCTAATAGTCATAGATGATTTAACATAAAAAACACCTGTCTCAGCTCATAGAAATTTGGCAGATGACATGTACTTTGTAGAACCCCAAGAATTACTCTCAACAGTCTATTTTGAAAAAAACTCAATCTCTAAAGAAGAATATAAGCCCCAGATCTCGGCTCTGTTCAGAAAGCCACACTCACTCACACAGAAACACACACACTTTACATGATGCACAAGACACAAATCCTCTCCTTCAAGGACAGGAGGTTTGTACTGCAAGCTCCTTCTTGGAATGTTGATACTGCCACTAATCTCTGCCCACTTATCCTGTGCCTGGCAGCCTCTATAGCTGTTGACCGCAGACAAAGTATTCTGGGTCCAGGTAGGCTGTTGGGCAAGTGGTCAGGCTGTGCTCAGTGTGAGTGGCCAGCGTATTGAGGGAGTGCAAAGCATGGGATGCCTTGCTGCCACTTCCTCACCAAAACAAATTGGGTGTGAGGTAGCAAGCATGTGAACTCTTACTGACAGTCAGCAGCTTTTCATCATCTACCAGGCACCCCAGTGCCACTGCTTTGCCTTATCCTCATTATTATTAGAGACAACAGATGTTTTAAATGTCATGCACAAATGCCACAAACAGCTTCTGCAAACATCCCACTTTACACCCAGTTACTCAGACATATATCGTGCAGCAAAACAAAAAAAACAAAAAACACCAATTGTTTTAATTTAAGTAAACTTGTGGGGAGAGGGAGAAATAGGGAAAAGAATGAGTCAAGGCACTTTTAAATCCCAATGTGATACAGTGTTCTGCTTGTGCTTGTGCTTTGGGCAGTTACCCAATACGTCTCTTTCCCTTTGACAAAGGGCATGAATGGGGGTGGGTGGGGGTTGTTATCCCGCCCTTCCTCCAAGGAACAGCATTCATGGTTCATGCCTGGTCCCAGTCCCACATTCTGTGCCGCTACTATTCATTATGCGGAATAGTATCTTATCCTTCTCCCATGCCAGTAAAAGAAGAAATTAATTATTGAATTAAGTATTTGGGTTGCTGAATTTGGCTTCTGTGGTGCAGAGTTCTGGGGTGTGTCTGTATGTACAAAAATGCACAGCATTACCTTTTACCAGCTTCCTAACTGCCCTTTGAATTCTTTCTTATGTTTTGACATGAGCTCCTTAACAGACCCAAGGTTTTAACCAAAACCTGCTTTCAAAAACCTGCTTGGAAATAACTCACTAGAAAGATTCATTAAGATGGGAGGGTGGTTTGGAGATCTTCATTTATGAGAAGAATCCTTATAACATCTGTAGCTATTCAGGCACTCTTCTGTTTGACTGCATTCTTTAGAGACAATCCTGTGAGTGGTCAGAGATGAAATGGGCTAAATGACTTAAGAGGTCTCTTCATTCTCTGATTGCCCTGATTCTCTGTAAATTATTCTCCTGGGATGCATTACTGTGGATTAACTGGGTAGTGTGGCAACACTAGTTCAGACACACAAGATCACTCTGGTGGGTAGAATTACACTCAAAGGACGCCTGGCATTCTGATGTGAGGAGCAGGTGTGTGTTCCAGTTCTCTGTCCTGTTTGTACTTTCTCATAGGATCTGGCATGTTGTAAAGCAGCCCAAGGCTCTGGTTTTTTTAACCCTTGTTTAGCTGCAGTGTGTTTCTACTGGAAGACAAAACAGGGCCTGAGGTGACTTCCTTAATGTATCGCTCTTGCTTACGGCAGTGATGAGAGATTATGTCAGATTATTCTCCAAGGGAGCATTACTGAAGGAAATTACTAAATAGCATTTCAGCAACAACAAAAATATAGAGGCATTTAGGGTATCTACAGTGGACGCTAGCCTGCCTTCCTGCCAATTTATCAATGTCCCATCAGGTCCCATTTCCTTCCAGGCTGGTGAAAAAGCAAAGTAATAATGATCAAGGTGCAAGCTTTTCCTCTGGATTAATGATGGGCCAGGGCCTGAAGCGTAGTGTGAAGGCTCCAGTTAATAATTAATCCTGAGGAAATGCCTTGTGTCTTTTCACTGAATGCGTTTGGGCTATGCTGTTTCTTACTGCTGGTGGGGGCTTCCATGACTGAATAATTACTTCATGAAGAACTAAATTTTGGAAAGAAGGGTTCTAGTTTAGTCCTCTACCTAGCATGTTCTTTGTGCAAGCAATTTTTAATATAGGAATCTGCAAACACAGGTTTACCACTTCAGCAAGAACTAGACCTCAGTTATCATTTATAATCTACATATTGAGGGAAGGAAGCTCCAGGGATACTTCAGCAGTGTACTTTTCTGTTAGCATTGAGAGAAGGATCCATGCTCAGAGATTTCCATATGAGTTAGAGATGATAATAGATGATCCAAGTATCACTTACCTAGTGATAGCCAACAGTATACATTGGGCCCCTGTTATCCATGGGGGTTCTATTCCAGCCCCCCCCCCCGGATACTGCGAACCACAGGTGCTGGGGTCTAGCACCTAATGGCTCCTTTACTCACCGTGGGGGCCACTGGAGGCCTATTCCACGTTGCACTGGCCTGAAAAGCCCTCCAGAAGCCTCCGTGGGCCTCAGAAAGCCTCTCCAGTGCGATTGAAAGTGACTTCTGGTTTGACTATTTATGTTTCAGTATTTCATATGATGATATCTTGATTTCAACATGTAGAGGTGCATGTATAAGAATGAGCAAAAAGAGACATTTAATTGTTTTTGAAATCTCTCAAATTTTCGAGTTTCTCTGTATCTGAAGGATTTAGAGGTATCTAAGCCATTGCCTACAGGATATGCAATCCTGTCTTGAATAGATGCATCTCTTTCTGCAGGTGACCCCAATGGCACTCAACAGAATGGAGAAGCAGAGACGGCAGGAAGAAGAAGAGGAGCGTCAAATTCTTCTGGCAGTTCAGAAGAAGGAGCAAGAGCAAATGCTGAAGGAAGAGAGGAAGCGAGAAATGGAAGAAAAAGTCAAGGCAGTGGAAGGTGCATGGGTCACTTAGTTTAGAGGAAGGCTTGAACCGACTTTGAAAATCTGAGTGTGTAGGGGAGGAATGTGTCCAGTGGACTTGAAACCATTAATATTGAAGGAGTGAAGGTAGAGAGGCGGTTAAATAGATGGAGGTTTCCATTTGTCCCCTATGGTGCGTTCTTGATAAGAGGTTTTATGCTACCTATTCTGAAATGTAAGTTTAAAGAGCAGCTTTAGCTTAGTGAAGCCAGAGGCGTAGGCTGATATGGGGCAGTGGGGCGGTGGGCCCCAGGGCGTAGGGGCGGAAGGGCTCCGTGGGGGGGGGGCGGGAGGCTCCTTAAGTTTCGTGGGTTTTTTGGTCTTTTTTTGGGTTATTAAAAGCTTTTTAGGGGTTTTTTAGCACTAGCGCGGGGCTTGTAATCTGTAGTGTATGCTTTGCGCCACTTATCTGGATTCTAGGAGCCTCCAGCGACGATCTACTTCAGCGACGATCTCTTCCGGGGCACAGATAGTTCCTCTGCTCCCGGGCGCGAACTCTGTAAAGCGCCCAGGAGCGCTTTGCAGAGTTCACGCATGCGCAGAGCGACGATGTTTCCAATCGTCGTCTTGCACATGCGTGAACTCTGTAAAGCGCTGCTGGGCGCTTTACAGAGTTCGCGCCACGGGCAGCAGAGCAGAGGAACTATCTGTGCCCCGGAAGAGATCGTCGCTGAAGTAGATCGTCGCTGGAGGCTCCTAGAATCCAGATAAGTGGCACAAAGCATACACTACAGATTACAAGCCCCTAAAAAGCTTTTAAAAGAAGGAAAAAACGCAAAAAAAATTAGCATTAATGCTAATTAGCTTGGGGGCGTCGGGGTTTTCCGCCCCAGTAGCAGGGGCGCCTGGCTACCCCTCTGGGAGTGCCTGTTTTGTATGCTGAAGGTTTAAGCCCTGGTAACCTTAGGTAGAGCTGGAAAACCCTGGAGAGCTGCTAACAATTTGGGTAGACAACCCTGAACAAGATGGAGCGATAGTCTCTTGGTATAAGGCAGCCTCCTACATTCCTTTGAGAAGTTGTTCCAGTTTATTTTTGATATTACATAGGCATCTTATGTCCATACCCATTCCATCTATCTGAAAGCTGTTGCCTATGACTGCTTTCTGTACCTTCCTCCTATCTAGAAATAGTATTCATATCTAAATTCTGACTTGACTCTGATATTAAACTCCTCCTTGAAAAATAAATCAATTTATGAAGGTATCTTATAGTGAATCAGGCCATTGTTCCATTTAGCCCAGATTTATTTATTTATATCCCGCATTTCCTTTGCCAAAGTCAAATGCTCAAGTCCGCTTACAAAGTTTCACTCCCCCCCCACAATGAGGCTTACAATAGAAACAATAAATGCAACATTAGAAAAACTATTAATTTAAAAGTAATGATTGAGATGAATTGATTACCTTCCTCACCTCCTCAGCCAACCCCAACCCCCCCGCCCCAGCAGATTGAATAAGCCAAGCTGGGCAGACAGAAGGCCCCACACACCAAAGGAATCCTGTCCCCATTCTCAGGTTGTAGAAGCTGAAAAGAATTCAAAATAACAGGACCAACAGACACCATGGGGATATTTACAGTGTCAACGTGGAGTCTAAGTCATGACAGATGTGGGCGATTTTACCTATGAAATGCCTAATAAACTGGTCACAGTGAGCGATTGAGCTGTCCTCCTCACTCCTCTGGGGAACTAGATGGAGCAAGCCCCAGACAACATGGAAAAGCTCAGCTAGACGACCCCCTGCAGATGCAATGGAGGCAGAGAATAAAGCCTTCTTTGCTGCCATCACCAACACAGAGTAGGCTCTAAGCTGTGTTTGGTCAGACTCATCATGAGTTTTCTGAAAGGGTCGCTGCCAGAGACGCTGGTGGGCTGAGAACTGGAAGGAGGGCTAGAAAGCGGAACAGTCACGGTGCAATCCTGCGCAAGTTGCAGAGGCCGGCCTAAGTGACTGGCCGCTGCATCCTGCACAGATTGCGGGCTGTGCTGACACGGCGTGGCCTCACCTCAGGGGAAGGGGACATTCGTCCCCTTCCCTCGGTGTAAGCGACGCAGGTCCCAGTGGGCCTCCTCAGATGCACGCTAGCTCTTTAAGTGGCGCATGTCCAGGAAGGCCATGTAAGACCGACCCGGCCTAGGAAGGGGGTCAAGATATTGGCACAACTCAACACCGATATCCCCACCCCCTCCCAGATCGGGCTTACCAATGGCCTCTTCCCTTAACACTCCTGCTGCCCTCCCCACGCCCCTGCACCAACCAGCACAGCACTCACCTGCGTCGACCGACGCGGGTCATCCCAAATGGTGAAGTGAGCAGCGCCAAAGACATCGTGAAGGATGCTTGTTAAACTGTCCTGCTTTATTTTAGCTTCTTATAAATTCATCTAACTTTTGTATTCACAAGGACCACTTTAGTCTCCAGGCAACAGTTCCATGGCTGGAAGTGTTTTTTTGCTACACAAAGTGACCCCCCCCCCTTGTGACCAAGTGGGTCAGGCTTCATAATACAATTGGTATTTATTTATTTATTTTTCACATTTTTATACCACCCTTCCTCCAAGGAGCTCAGAGTGGTGTACATATTTCCTCCCCTCCTTTTTGTCCTCACAACAACCCTGTGAGGTAGGTGGGGCTGAGAGATAGTGACTGGCCCAAGGTCACCCAGGAAGCTTCGTGGCTGAGCGGGGATTTGAACCTGGATCCTTCAGGTCTAAGTCCGACTCCCAAACCACTACACCATCCTGGCTCTCAGAAAGATGTACCCATCTACATGTAGCAGCAAGGGCTTCCCTATCAGAGAGCACATGAATTTCATCCACAGCACATGGACACTGCTTCCCAACAATGCTATACCATGTGACTGCTGTATGACTGATGGAACCTTGTGGGCAGACTGCATAAACCTTTTCCATCCAATCAATACTGTCTCCTATCAAACGGCAACAGAATTTTTCTTGGCACTGTCTGGTTAGGAGCACATGTAGTAAATAGAGGACCTCTGCATGCTGAGTAGATCCTTCCAATGTACTCTTGCTAAACAATTTTTTGTAAGCACAGGCAAGCAGCAGCTATGCTACAGGAATACAGCACAGTAGTATTGGGAGTGAAATGTCAGAAGTAGGAAAATAGCAGCGTTACATTCCTTCTGAGTTTCCAGAAGGAACCTTTTCTTCTTTTTTTCTATCTTCTTTTCTTGAAGACAGCATTCTTTTGGTGACACCCATTAATGAGAATGGCTTCATGAAACGTGTCCCTGTGTTTTCATGCATGAATGTACAAATGCCTTTCTCCCCTATCTGTAGAACGAGCCAAGAGAAGGAAGCTCCGAGAAGAGCGGGCATGGCTGCTGGCCCAGGGAAAGGAGCTCCCCCCTGAGCTTTCCCATCTGGATCCCAGCTCACCTGCTAGGGAGGAGAGGAGGACCAAGGACCTGTAAGTGGTACTGCACTGAATTGTCTATGAATATTGAATAGTCATTCATGTACACACACAATTGGTTGTCGTTTCTGGTGCTGTGGGCAGGAAGAAGGCTATGGATGAATCATACCATCTGACAAAAGAATCAGGAAAAATAGTGGGAGGGAGTTGAGTATTCTTTGAAGAATTCTACAAAAGATCCAGAGTTGGGGGGGGGGGACAAGACTTGAAAGACTTTGTGTTCATTTTTGTATTTTCTCTTTGCAGCTTTGAATTGGATGATGAGTTTACTGCCATGTACAAAGGTTAGTCACTACTCCAGACCTGTTTTTGCTTTGCAGGTTGTTTTAAAAGAGAGAGCATTGGTGTCTCATTTGTATGTGTAACAATTTACCATTTTTTGCTACTGACAGTTCTTGATGTGGTGAAAGCACACAAGGATTCCTGGCCATTCTTGGAACCAGTTGATGAATCCTATGCTCCAAATTACTATCAGATCATTAAGGTAAGTGACATGATGTTTTGTCAGTAATCATATTAATGCACTCTGGGCACTGGGTTGTAGAGGATGATATGGAGTCCTCCTTCTGTTGATCAGATAGAGTGAGAGAACCTTTGTGTAAAAAATTAATGTAGGATTCAAGGCCTGTTACGTAGTTTGAAGCAATTTATCATATTTTTCAGACTCCCATGGATATCTCTAGTATAGAGAAGAAACTAAATGGAGGCCAATACTACACCAAGGAGGAATTTGTGGGTGACATGAAAACTATGTTCAGAAACTGCCTTAAATATAATGGTGAAAACAGTGGTAAGAGCATGGGAAAGTGGTTTCTGTCTGTTGGATGAACTTACTCAAAAACAGATTATCTTTCTCAGCCTTGCATAGCTGGACTGGACAGGAAGTAGGAGGAGAGGGTATTTACTTTGCACATTTCAGTCTGCTTCCAAAAGGCAGATTTTTAAAAAAAACTGAATTGTGGGGTAAGGACTCACTTGGCAGAAAGTAAAGACATTAAGACAGGGGTTCTCAACCTGTGGTATGCATACCCCCGGGGGTATGCGGACCACAGGCTGGGGGTACGCGAAGTGCTGCACGTTATCAGCTGCTGCGATCAGCAGCTGATGACAGACAGCTGTAGCTGTTCTTTCCAGGTTGCGTGTGAGCGCCGAAACCTGGGAAAAACGGCTACAGCCCTCCCGATGTCCCCCGTAGCTGCCCCTACCTTGTCTCCCAGCTGCCACCATCTTGAATCTCGCAAGATTCAAAATGGCGGCGGCTGGGAGACAAGTTAGGGGCAGCTATGAGGGACATTGAGAGGGCTGCAGTAGCTGTTTTTCCTGGGCTGCGCACGGGTATTTGGGGGTATGTGGGGGGTTTAAAACTGTGGGTACGCGGGGACCGGAGGCCTGCCTAGGGGGTATGCGGGCCTCCCAACATTGAGAACCCCTGCACTTAAGAGGCTTCGGGTAACATGAACTAGCCATGGGGAAAGGAGTGGGAACTGGAGCCATATTCTGTGACCACGGGGAAGCCTTATTCTTTATGAGCTCTCACCAGACGAAGTGTTCAAAAGGCTTCTCTCCATCAAATTCAGTTTTTCATTTGTTTCTTTAAATTCAGAATACACTAAAATGGCTTTCAACATAGAGAGATGCTTTCACCGAGCAATGATGAAGCACTTCCCCGGAGAAGATGGTGACACAGATGATGAGTTTTGGATCAGGGAGGATGGGAAGCGGGAGAAGAGAAGCCGTCGGACCATACGTTCCAGTACAGGGAATGTTTGGACCCGATCCAGAGACTCTGAAGGACCTGGCAGGAGACACCAGCATGTGCAAAATGGAGGAAAACTTCCCCCACACAGGGCAAAACATCGAGTTCCTATTTCTTCCTCTTCCTCCTTCTCCTCCTCCACAGAGGATCCAAGTAGCAGTTCAGTGCAGCCCCCTGGAGAGGTGGTCTCTTCCAATGGCCGAGGCTTCCTGCACTCACACCATTATGGTGGAATACCCAGCCACGTACCCCATCCTGGGCAGATGGTAAGTATTAGTCTAATGGACTAATAGGAGGTGGCATTCTTTGGCAAAGATTGCAGAAGAATCCCAACAAATGTGGGGAAGTAACATTAGACATTCGTGTTAATTCACACTTCTCTTTTTCTTTTCATGTCCTCCTTTTTGATATAGTAATCTTTGCTTCTTTTCTTTTTCTTCCTTCATGGTGAATTTAACATCAAACTTGAAAGAATCCAGGCACTTGTTAGATGAAACAGATCTTGTCTGGAAACTATAAGGATTGGAAGCACTGCTTTTAAGTTTAAACACTGTTTAGTTTTTTTTAATCTACAAAGAAATATCTTCTGAATACAAAAGAATAGAAACAGAATTTGAAAAGGACAAAAAGACCATCTGGTATAGCTACTTGCCAAAAGGTCGACCACTTGCCTGCTTAGCTATACATAGATCAGTTCACAGACCACAGTGTGCCATTGTCAGAGAGATGGTGCATTGCAAAAATGTGTCAGTGGAACATACTGTTCCAGGTGGTTCAACAATTTTGTAAAAAGCTCCACTAATAACCACCTTGGTCACTGGTCATTCTGACTGGGAAGGGGGGATTTCCTATCCAACCTCAAATATGACGATCAGTCATACCCTGGGCCTGAGCATAAGCATTCTAATTATAGAGTCTTCCTAAGGAAATTGTAGATGGGTTTGGGTCCATGCTTCCCCATGCATGGTTTGGGTCCATGCTTCACGTGCACACTGTATACAGTTGAGGCAATCACTAATACTCCAAGAGAAGTAAATGAGATCATAGGACATCATGACTCGAGATCATAGGAGTAGAGGAACCCTTTCTGACTGCACTGGGCGCAACTGAGGCCCAAGAATAACCTTAAGGTGGTATTCATCAATTTGCCAACCCTTATCTTGAATGGAAGATTCTTTTCTCCCATAACTCAGAGAAATTGTCTCCAGCGAAACAAGTCCAGAACTTCAAACCCTTGATTGTTACATTTTACCTTTGAGGTTTACTCCCTATGCCAACAGTTTCCAAACTTTGCAAGAAGGTAGGGAACACTGTGAATAGTTGCAGGGTGTGTCTGTGTCTGTGTGTGTGACAGTGACAGTGACAGTAACAGCAGTGATGGCACTCCCAGGATCATGCCAGTGCTGGGGGAAAAAGCATTTATTTCACTTACTGGGGGCTGCGCTGGCCCTCCAAAGAGTGCGGGGGGGTCCGCAGCCCCCTCTACTCCCTGCGCCCTAGGTTACCTTCCAAACGTGATTTTGAAGCTACATCCGGTTTTTGCTGAAACCCAGAAAGAAACCGGAAGTAGCTTTAAATCGTGTTTGGAAGCTAATCTGGGGTGTGGGGAGGCCCGTAGAGGGTCTGCAGGGCCCCCCCACACCCTCCGGAGAACCATGCCACCCCTGGTGAGTGAAAAAGACCCTTCCCCCCCCCCCCCAGTGCCGGTGCAATCCCAGGAGTGCCAACTCACGTCACCGCATACCACCACCACCACCCTTAAGGGGATAGCGACCGATTCTACCTGTCTGGGGCATTGCACCACCCTAGTTTGGAACCTCTGCCCTACACCTATAGCTAAGTTGCTCCAATATCTGCTGCTAACTCCACGTTCATCAGAACGTTCAGCTCCACGTTCATCGGAACAGGACCATTCTGGTGGCCTTGAGTTTCCCTTCACCTGGCCTTCACTAAGAGCCAAGGTGCGGTTGCCTACTCATGAGTAAATGCTAACAAGGGAAAAATGGGTTGTTGCTATTTAAAATTCTGGCAGGGAGCAAAAGTGAGAAGCAGAGGAAGTACTGTTATTAAAATCACCTGCATTTGTGCATATGGTGGTGAGAGAGAGTTCTGTGTGTAGTCTGCATGCTTCTGCAATGAGGCATGTGCAAAGAATCAGAGGTAGCTATGTGATTTATCCCAGGAGAACAAGCAAGAGACCTATAGTTGATCCATTCCCAACCGCATTTGGTTCTGCTGACTGATGGTTGGCTTCATCATTGACTTCTATAGTGCATTGATCTTCAGTTAGTGCATCTTGACCCACAACTAAGTTGTGCCCTGAGGAAAAGCGGGTTTCTTTATTTTAATAAAAAATATTGAAGGGAAGAAGAAAGAATCTGAGGAGAGGCAGATGTGTTCTGTAAACAAATTAGAAATAGGTCCCATCTGGTAGTTTGCAAGTCTTGGGTCTGAAGCAGTCGAAGGCTATTACTGTTGTTCCACCACCTACCAAGCCTCACAGGTAATTATTTTTTCCCTGTTTAGAGACCAGCAGTGCCAGGAACATATGGATCTCTGCATGGGTCTGATCCCGCAAAACCATATGGATCACCACGAGTACCAGAACCACACCCTGGGGAGCCGGGTCAGCAGCACCAGCACTTTGCCATGCAGGTAAGAAGCATGCTCTGAAATGAACTTGTACCAGAGTGTGGCAAGGACATGGTCAGTCTGTGATGAAGATGTCTCAGTTGTGCTTAAAGATGAATAGCTTCATCTGTATATTCATGCTTTTATTATAATTGCTGTATATGAGGCCTATGTGTGTGTTAGTGTTTAGAACTTGGAATATTTTTTTTCACAAGGAATAAGATGATAGAGGGGACTTGGAGGCAGTGGGTGATAGGAAAAGGAGTAAAATTAAAAAAAACAAAGGCTAAAGGTCAGAAAGAGCTGCAGGGGAGACAACATCACTGCGTCTAGGAGATGGAAATTCTGCTTTTGAAGCCTTTGGAAAATGCTCATTTTCAGTGTTTTCTTTGCCACTTTGAGGATTAGAAATGTCTCTAAATAACGAAAATTAAAATGCAGAGACTTCAGATTTTCTGCAGTACATTAGTTTAAAGCAGTGGTTCCCAAACTTTCTAGCACCAGGACGCACTTTTTAAAAGGACACACTATCAGGACCCACCTAGGTTTATGAGACTAAAAAACAAAAAAGTTCTTTACCAGCTGCTCAAATCCCTGTTTTTATCCTTTTTGCTATGGGGGGGGGGAACGCCTTCTGGAGCCTTTGTTGAGCCGATGGTCCTGTTCATGCCGAGTCAATGTACACGTACTACTCCTTTCAGTTTCCATAGGACTCGATACATTTTCCTTGTCAGCTATCAGCTTGTCAGTTTCGCAACCCGCCAAAAATTGGGTTATGACCCACTGGTGGGTCACAACCCACAGTTTGAGAACCGCTGGTTTAGAGCATATCCACATTAGTCTGTCACCAATTGCACAAAAACCCTTTGGATTGTTAGTGAAGCAAACATGGGAGCAGTATCAATTTGTTAACTCATGTTCTTGGTAGAATGGAGTTAATAAAAAAACAAAATGGCATGGAGTGACAGTGGCACATATGTGACAGTGTCATTAGACATACATTTTTAATTCAATTGCTGCTTGCTCTCTGGGTGCCGCAAATGTGCTTTATAGCACGTTTGCAACATCTTAGGCCAGCACAGCATTGCTGTGCTGACGTAGCAGAAGAATAAGATTGCGCCATAAGTTAACTTTTTTTAAGTTCGTTTTTATATCAATGCATAAAATGTTCGTAACTCAATTTTAAATCAATTATACAGTCACAGGCGTGCCTGTATAGTTAGGATGAGTGAGTTTATCAGCTTTCTAATATTATAAAATCTGAACACCCTATTTATCATAAAATCAAGTTTGGTCAGTATGAAGTTACACATGGAGAAGTTGCGCATGTGAGTGATATAGTCTGGCCAAATTTTAAATCTGATTTTAAACGGTTGAATTGTAATTTTAAATAGTAATTTTAAAAGTTGAATTGTCATTTTAAAACTTTGCTTTAAATCATATGTGTCACACTGTTTGCAACTGTTTTCTTTGCTCCCCCAAAATTCATTTAAAATTTCTCCTTTTGGCAGTTTAGATTGTCAAAAAAGACACGCTATCACAAGGATCTACCATACCATTGGTTTGATGAAAAAAGTTATCAGATGTCAAAGTTCCAGTTGTAAATCACTCATTTAACTAAGGGTGCCAATTTGCAACTCGTGTCCGTTTGGCAGGTTGAAGCTGCCCAGGTGGAACCAGCTTTTCAAAACAAAAATGACTTATCTCTGGAGTGAGTAAGCTGTAGCAGTGTGTATTCTTGATGGGGGAAGGAGAACTGCTGCATCTGTGTGATTTAACTATGAATTTATGTGTGTGTTTGTGAACGATGTGTTGCTGCATACGTATGTTGTATGATACCCAATGTGTGTTTGCACAAAATGTGATGTGGTGTATGTTTGCATGTGACATTTAAGTTGGAGTGCACTATATGTCTGACATATTCTAGCGTATTTGCATGCTGCTACACTGCATGTGGTGTGCTGCTGCATGTTGTGGCACATTTGCATATGAAGTGCTGCGACGTGTTGTGGAGCACATCAGCATGCGGCAGTGCACACTTGTGTGAGGCAGGTTGTGACATGTATTTATGTATTGTGGCATCCATTTGCATGCTCTGTGTATGTAGCGTGTTGCAGTGCCTATGTGGCCCTGAGTTCCTTGATAGAAGAAAGGCTGCATACAAATGTCACAAAATGTAATATAAGAAATTTTAATAATATAAAGTTATTTAAATTGAAGACACACATGCGCGTGTATGCACACACAAAATTGCTTAATATTAAAAGTTCCCCGTAGCCCATTTATGAGAAGCAACAGTAAGCTGATGGAGAGTCGCAGTTGATTTATGTAATTTTTAAAATTTGCTGCATCCATTAGTAATTCCATGAGCAATGAAAGGTCATATGAAGCTGTCTTGGTTCACATGAAGCTGTCTTGGTCCCACCTAGCAGAGTGGCTGAAAGTATTCAGCTGCCTTCCTCTGAGCCAGATCACTGGACCAGCTAGGTCAGGATTGTCTACAGTACACTGACTGGCAGTGACTCTCCCAAGTTTTTAGACAGGGACGTTTCTCAGCCTTACCTGGAGATGGAAGGCCTGGGTTCAAATCCTTCTTCAAGCATAAAGCTTACTGGATGACCTTGGACAGTACTATATCTCAGTCTATCCTACCTCAGAAGGTTGTTGTGAGAATGAAATAAAGGATAGTACATCACCCTGAGCTTATGGAGAAAATATGTTATAACAGTGTATATAAATGATGGGAATTAAAACTAGGGTCTTCTACAAACATAAGCAACATCACTATGCTTAATTTTTTATCACATGAAAAGAGAAAAGTTGAGCTGATAAACCTTTTTGCTGGCAACTACATGAAGTATGCCAAGAGGAATTAGAAACTCATCAGTTGGCAGGGCAAAGCAATAGCTAGTCACACATTGTTGAAGTGTGTCTCGTAAACAGTCAGGAAGAAGCAGATGCATTCAGGAAGAAGCAGAAAATACTGCATAAAATTTACCTGACTGATGGAAGAAAAGTTGAATTTTGTATTTGCCAGACACTTATGTGATGGCCCTTGCACTATGCAGATACCCTATATTCTACCAAGTTCAGGACTAGGCTTGATATCAACAGGTGCTATGAGCCGTCATCCCATTTACTGAGTACTTGTAACATTCAAGGCCTCTGTATTGCCTGGGACGGTGATCTTTAGGGAGAAACTAGTAATGATAGTTTCAATCCACCAGACACAAGTTTCAAATTGACCTTTGTGAAATGAGTCATTTCAAATTGGGACTTTGACATCTCATGACTTTTTCTACTAGACAAGTGGTGGGGCAAATCCTTGTGATAGCCTGTCATTTTTGCCATAATCTAAACTGCCAAAAGAAGAAATTTAAAATACGTTTTGATAGGAGTAGAAAATAGCTTATGAACAGTGTGACTTGTCTGATTCAAAGCAAAATTTTCAAGCTGATAAAATACAACCATTTCAAACTGGCTTTTTCTGAAAATTTGACCAGCTTTCTCTCTCTCAAGTTTGACTATCTATGCATAATTTCATACTGTATTGACCAATCAGATTGTCTTGATTTTATGATAAATAAGATTAGAATGCTGAGAAACCCACTCACCTTAACTAATAGGCACTCCAATGATGGTATAATTATTTTATGTTAAAACTGAGTTGTGATGCATTTTGGGCACTTATATAAACAGACTTAAAATGTAATTAAAAAAAGATGTCCAATGACACGGTTGCTTATATATAATGGTCATTGTGGAATTACTATATTTTGAATGCAATAATTATTTTTCACAATTATTGGGCCCAATCCAATTTCTGATTCAATATTACACTTTGTAGTAACAGTTTCATCTGTTACCCCACACGCATATTCGGTATGAATTTAGTAAAATCAGATGTTTCCCCTGGGCACCATGTTGTGTTTCATTGATTTCACTCTGCCAGGAATGAAAGTCTTCCACCATCAATACTGTAATCTGCATGATCTAACAAATAATTTGATACCACTCCCATGTTTTCTTCATTAATGGCCTCATAAACTAACGTTTTCTGACAGACTGCATTTCTGCTCTTGAGTTTGCAGAGCTGTAATCTATCCATAGCTTAGTGGTTAAGATGCTGAGCTGCAGACCGGAAGGTAGGCAGAACAACAGTTTGAGACCCAAGTGCCGTGTGACAGTGTGAGCTACCATCTTTGGCCCCAGCTCCTGCCAACCTAGCAGTTCGAAATTAAGAAATTGCAAATAGATTAATAGGTACCTTACTCAACAGGAAGGTAACAGCGTTCCGTGCGTGCGCATTGGCGTTGAGTAATGCCGGCCACATGACCACGGAAGCGTCTTCGGACATCACTGGCTCTTTGGCTTTGAAACGGAGATGAGCATGAGTTCAGTGACTGCAAGTTCTAGATTCTTGGTTACATCGCAGGTTCTACATTCTTGCTAGAAAATATTGTGGAGTGTTTGCTGCTAATTTTTCACTGTCTTCTTTTCTCCAATTTCCTTTCTCAGCCCACAGCTGGACTGAATGATCCTAGAGGACATCGACTTCCTGCTCCAGAGAAGCAGGTATGTGCAGGACCAGTGCACGTCTCCACAATAGGACCACAGCCTGGATCCTTGCAGCTTTGTCGGATGAGTGGGCCACCTTCAGATGCCAGTATGTATTCTCCTGCGCAGTTCCAGCAAGGTTTTCTTTCTCCACGGCACAATGGACCCCCTATGCGACAACCAGAGACCTCAGAGCTTCCTCCCAGCCATATGTACAGACCTTATAAGTACCTAAACCGAGCACACCCTGCTGTGTGGAATGGAAGCCATGATGCAGCAGCTCAAATGGCTCTGGGAGTTGACAAGAAACCTCCAATGGGCTCACGCCCTCCTAGTGCTTTGAGCCACATGATGGAGCCCCGGGCATTGAGACCACCTTTGCCACCTAATCATTGGACTGAGCAACCCAATTTCCTACCTCATGGAGTTCCACCTTCAGGATATATTCGACAACCAGAAAAAGGCCCTGGTCAGAGAATGCAGCAGCAGCTACCAGCCTCATTGTTTGGGCCTCCCCCTCAAATGCAGAGAGGAGCCCAAGGTGGGGATTCCATGATGGACAGTCCGGAGATGATTGCCATGCAGCAGCTGTCCTCTCGGGTATGCCCGCCGGGTGTGCCTTACCACCCTCGTCAGCCTCCTCCCCCACATTTGCCTGGACCCTTCCCTCAGCTGGCCCATGTGGCATCTACAAACATTCAACTTCCAAAACCAGTTTTAGGGAATGGAAAATCTCAGGATGCCAGCCAGCCAGTAGATCCAGAAAACAACAGAGGTAATTGCATGTCCCTGCTTTGCTGTGACAAAATTTGGCAGTTGGCAACAGCTGATTTGGGCCTATTTGTTTTCTATGTGTACTTTTGCTCTATTACCCACAACCACCAGTGAGAAATGCCATTCTTTGCCATGCTGAGAAATGCCATGTTGAGAAATGCCATTCTCATTGGTAAATGGCTTTTCTTTGGGACTTGCCTATGTCGATGCTTTAGCATGCATAAATCTTGATTTAATATGAATGTGATATTGATCTCACTTGTCACGTTCTTCCTAGTTGGTGCCATCCAGTGATCCAGACACTGGCTGCTTTCCCTCTCAGGCTGCTTTCCCTCTCAGGTTCCCTCTCAGGTCCTCAGGGGGCAGGTTCTTTAGAAGACAGATATGGCCTTTGGCCAGACGAGGAAGAACGTCCCACTTCCTCCCTAAAGCTAGTCTTCTTCAAAGACCAGAATGGCTTGGGTCAGTCCTGTGTGCAGAGGCCAGCAAAGAATGATTGTAGGCTCTGACTGTCCCAAAATTAAAAGCAGGCAAACACTGGTCTTGACATTTTGAAGTTGTTGTTTGTATGTGAGAGCAATTATGTTCTTGTGCTTTTTTTGTGTGTTCCTGCTGTGTCTGCTTTCTCACACCTAAAAGGTGATGCTTGTACCCAGTTTTTTTACTCATTTTACTCATGATGATGCATTAATCCATGCTATGACCAAGACGCAAGCATGGTCTTCTGAAGGAAGTTGCCTGATTCCCAAACTACAACAATTCTTTTAAAAGGTCAGTCTAGGAGGAGGCTGGACAAGAAACCTCTTTCTCCATATCCTGATGGATATCATTCATGAAGAAGATATGAAGAATTCATCATTCTTCAGCAAATTCAGCATTCTTCAGCAAATATGTAGGGAGAAAGAAAACGTTTGTTAGAACAAAGGTTGGAGCAGATCACAGGATTCTTGCCACAGAACCACTTCCTAGAGAGACTCCTTACTGGGTTTAGCCATACAAGGGAAGCCCTCTGGGCAGAGAAATCCAATGAACCTCTTGCTTTGATGTGTGAAATATATGTATGAGACATGGCAGCCTTTGCCCTTCTAGCTCTGCTTTAAATCTGAGGCAGTCTCGCAAATTTACTTCAGTATATTTCTGTCAGCTTCCTAAATTCCTGCTGTATTTATTACTGACATCAGCAGAATTAATTGGTGATTTAGTTTTAGTACAAACATAGTGGGGTAGTGGTGGTGTTGATTATTTAAAATATTTATATCCGCATTTCTTTCATGCAAAGAGGCTTACCACATAGTCTAAATTCTACTATATAAAACAATAAAACACAGTATGTATATAAAACAATATATATGTATATAAAACACAGTATGTATATACTATATATAAAACAATAAAAACACAGTATGACAATAGAGATGATAAAAACACTTTGAATAAAACTGCCAGAGCATCTGGCTAGATTAAAAGCCACCTTAAAAATAAGAAGGTCTTCAGGTGGCAGCGAAAACAATGCATGGGGGAGGAAGGGCAGAGAGATCTCCTGGGGCAGGGAGTTATACAACTTTGGGTTGTGCCGTGGGGAAGATTTGGGTCCATTCCTATTCTCCCACAGTGCCGGTGGAGCACATGCTCCACCGGCGTTAGGTGTCACAAACGTGCCGTAAACCACGTTCGCGGCACCTGGGAGAAAGCCGTGCCTGCTTGGTGGCCTGCGCCACTGCTCCAGTGCCCAGTGCAGAGTCTTGCACCAGCAAACAGATAAGCCCCATGCTGAGTGGTGCGGGGGTGGAACGAGAGGGGGTGTAACGGGGCAGGGGGTGGGCGAATCAGGCCCAGGAGGGAAACAGGACCGGTGACGAAGACCTGGAAGCTCTACACGGGGCATTCTCAGGCCTGTGGCAGCGATTTAGCTGGTGTAGATCTGAGTAGCCTCATTGAGCAGGCTGGGGCTCGACATGGGGTAAGAGGACAAATGTCCTCTTACCCCAAGGAGACCTCCAGCCTGCTCAGTCCCAGTGCTGGATACAGTGTGAGCCTCTTGGCTCTGCTGCACTAGATAGGATTGGGCAGTTTGTTGACTAGAGTTTAGGGATTGGGAGGGTTGCATACACCCTACCCACACACACATTCATATTCCGTCTTCTTCCTTTATGGTTTACCCCTTTTCAGCATTGCTTGTAACCATTGCTAACCTTGTTTAAAATGAACCTGTGTTATTATGAAATAAAGAGACAAGGTCCATGTCTGGAAAAGTATGGTGTAGTGTCTTACTCTAAACTGATTGGGATATTGTTGGTTCATGTGGCAAATGAGATTTAAGTGGTCTGTTTTTCCACGTGTATCTTTCTAAGGAAAAACCCATCTGATTTTGTTTACTTTCACAGTGGACCCTCTGTCAGGAATGGAAGAGAAAACCCAGTGTGCAGGCCTTTCAGAAGGGACATACCCCAAGCTGCTACCTCATTCTAAACCTCCCTTGCGAATGGATTGCTCCAGACAGAGCTTGACACAGGAGGGGAATGGAGATGATTCTGGAACTAAAAAGGACCCGAAAGCAACACAGAGCAAGAGCCCATGGCCAGCAGAGAATAACTATACAAGTGCAGCAACCCAGGGATGTGTGAGGGACATGGTAACAGCAGTGGAGAGAGGGCCTGTGCCTGAAAATGGTGCTGTTGGTGAAGGGGCATCCAGTGGTACAGAAGGAAAAGCAGTGGCTACTAATATCTCGGAGAAGTCCGGTTGTGCTGGGGGCAAAAATCTGTTGGAAACAACTGTGCCTTGCATGGGACAGGGAGCCAGTGCTCCTGCTGGTGTGGATGGCAGCCCAGTGGGAGGCACCACTGGACAGTTTGCCCCACTCTACATGCCCAGCTTGGAGTATCCAAATTCAGCAACACGTTATCACATCAACCCAGGACTGCAGGGGTTTAATCCTATGATGGGAGGGAAACCTCCTCCAATGTCTCATTCCCAGCATTTTTCTACTCGGGGCTTTCAGCCTAATAATAGTCCTCATGGTGTCTTCCCTCGTTATCGTCCCCACCAGGGCGTACCATATCCTTACCAGCCTCAGCCTCCCTCTTCTTATCACCACTACCAGCAGCCTCCTTACTATACTTGTCCACAGGGTTACCCAGACTGGCAGAGGCCTTTTCCTCCTCAGTCCAGTCCCACTGGGCATCCCCCTGCCCAGTCACCTCTGACCAGGCCGCCTTTCTCAGATACTTTGACCATGGGTGCTGGCATGCAGGGCTGTGAGGTGCTTAGCACTGCTCTGGCTTCCCCTAACCGATTGGACATGGCAAGTGCCAAAGAGGTCCCAAGCAGTGGACAAGAGCTTCCACCAGAGGCTGAGAAACCAGATGAGTCCCAAGAGAGACCAGAGAGCCCCAAAGAGTTTCTTGATTTGGACAACCATAATGCAGCCACCAAGAGGCAGAGATCAGTTGCAGCAGGAGAGTACCTGTATGCCTCTCCCCCACCGCCCATGAGTTCTGGGATTGGATTTGGCCCATCTGCTTTCCCACCCCATGGTATCATGCTACAGACAGGGTCTCCTTATGCATCACGACATCCAGCCAGTCACTTCCAGCCCAGGCCTTATGGGTCACCAGTGAATGCTCACTTGACGCATCATTCAGCCACCAATCAAGCCAATGGCCTTGCTCATGAGGGATCTCTGTACCGTTGCCAGGAAGAGAATGTGGGACACTTCCAAGCCTTAATGATGGAACAGACAGGACG
Organism: Plestiodon gilberti rubricaudatus; assembly: GCA_026170595.1. Lineage (NCBI taxonomy): Eukaryota > Metazoa > Chordata > Lepidosauria > Squamata > Scincidae > Plestiodon > Plestiodon gilberti. The sequence goes on from JANXHW010000005.1 coordinate 119,568,888, forward strand.
TGGAGGTGGCATGGGGACACTCTCACCAGATATGTATAGACCGCCAGGGTAAGATGGGACAGGTGAGGGAGGGAGAGTGCTGAATGGTAGCTGCCATCATAAAGATAAAATTTCAAACAGCTGTTAGCACTGATGAGTTTGTTACAGGCTGTTGCTGGCTGTAAGATTGCATCACAGTAATCTTTCAGGGACAGTGGAGAGGAGACAGATCTGATAGTTATTTCTTATATTGCATAATCATTATTTTCTTTTCATTTTGGCAAATTCATAAATAAGGTGTCTTGTGTCTTTTAGGGGGAAAACTCTTCACTTCATAATGACTAAGATAATAGTTCAGTAGGTAGTTAAGGCTGAAGGTTGTTTGCAATGCTAACTTGGTTTCTTTTCAGTAGACTTCCCTTTTTTCCTCTCCACCTGTATTTACCTACAAAAGAAATGAAACACACACACATGCACAAACAGATTTTATGAAGGTTATTTAACATTTGCTTGATTCATTGTACAGTACTTTCTTACAATGGTCAGAGGAAAGAAAGGATGACCACATTCAGCTACTGAATGAAAACCAGATTCTGTGGTGAATTCTGGATACTATGTAGACCTAACTGGGTTTGGACCATGTCCAGACATAGAATCCACCAAATGGATGTCTCTGTGCATGAACGCATGATTTGTGTAAGCATATTGAAGTGAATATGGTTACTGAAGTTTCCCTCATTTTGTGTGATTTCAGAATGCACGTGCACCAGCCCCAAGCCCCATTCCCAAAGGTGGCTACAACTACACCAGCCCGGGAAGAGCAGCCACCCCAAAAAGCATCAGCATTGCCTCTGGATCAAGTAAGTGCCAACAAAGAACAGATGGGGGGTGGGACAGCCTTTTGTTTACTCATCGCATATCAAAGGTGAAAGAGTACTCAGCAGCTTTTGCAGAAAGGAAGGTAACCGAGCCAGTATTAGGCCATATTATGGGTCTCCTTATGCATCACAACATGGCATCACGATACCTCTGAATGGGGTTGTACTCCCTCTGAAGGAGCAGATCTGCAGCTTGGGGGTTCTCCTGGATGCGCAGCTGCTCCTGGATTCCCAGGTAGCGGCTGTGGCCAGGGGGGCTTTTGCCCAGCTTTGGCTGGTGCGCCAGCTGCGACCGTACTTGGATCGTGCAGACCTGGCCACAGTGACCCATGCCCTAGTGACATCTAGACTAGATTACTGCAATGCGTTCTACGTGGGGCTGCCTTTGAAGACTGTTCGGAAACTGCAACTAGTGCAGAATGCGGCGGCCCGTGTGGTTGCCGGGGCTTGTCGGTTCGACTCGGTCGAGCCGTTGCTTCGGCGGCTACACTGGCTGCCGGTTTGTTTCCGGGCACAATTCAAAGTGCTAGTTTTGACTTTTAAAGCCCTCAACGGCTTGGGTCCAGAGTATTTGAGGGACCGCCTCCTTCCTTATAATCCGACCCATACTTTGAGGTCATCAGGGGGGGCCCTGTTAACCGTGCCGCCTTTGACAGAAGTGAGGGGGATGGCGGCGCGGAATAGGGCCTTCTCGGCGGTGGCGCCCCAATTGTGGAATTCCCTCCCCCTGGAATTAAGAATGACTCACTATTTAGAGGCCTTTCGGCGGGGCCTTAAGACGTTTTTATTTAGGATTGCTTTTAATGTCTGACGTGGTGGGCTGACCTTTTAACAAATGGTTTTAACATATGTAAATGTGACCCACTGGGGTTGTTTGTTTTAACTTAAATTGTTTTAATTATTTTAATGTGTTTAATGTGTTTATATGTATTTTATGTATTTTAATATGTTGTAAGCCGCCTTGAGTGCCCTCGGGAGAAAGGCGGGCTACAAATTCCTTAAATAAAAATAAATAAATAAATAAATAAATAAATATTATCCTGATAATTTGCTGGGTGGTCATTGGTGTCTAGGGGGGTATCTTCAGATTGTGCTTGATTTTGCTCAGATGGAGTTTTTTTCCTCACAAGCAACAAGCAATACTAGGTTAATTGCAAGTCAGCTGAAGAATGGCAATAGTTTATATGGTGCTTTGGCTCTTTCAAAGAGCTTACATGGGGTTATATCCTGGGTTATATTGCTGGGTTATAAATGTACCCTAACCTTTGCATGACAAAGTTGCATTGATTTCAGTGGGATTTAGTCATGACTTAGGATACAACCTATTATCTCAGGAAGCATCAAAACAAATATGTATATATCAGGCCGTATATGTATATACAGTACATATATATGGGGTTGAGGCCAACGTTATCGTTCCTAGTGGGAAGCCGAGGGGGGCTTTCTTAAGGCCACCTGGCAAATCCATGGCTGAGGCAAGATTGTAGCTCATTACATCAAGTTCTTGCTTTTGGTAATGCATATTGGCTCCTTTGCATCTCTGAACAAATCAGAAATGATTGCTGTTGAGATGTGATCAAGTAGCAGTTGCATGTTCCTCAATGTCTTGAGTTTCAGAGGCAGTGAAATTGGGTCCAAGCTAGTGTGAGCTGATATTGTGCCATCTAAATGTACCTGGAGTGTCCTGTTTGGAGCTTTGTCTTTTTGAAAATGCCATCTGAATCAAGTAATAATCACTCTTTTGTTTTTCAGAGCTAGTCCAAGGATGGAAGAGTTTGAAAGAGATGAGCGCCAACTGCAACTAAATAAGGGCAAAGGGGGACCTGCTTTCTCCCCTCATCTTTTTTTCCCAGCAGCTTGTAGCTTCCATGATCTGGTGGACACAGTGCCGCAGTGGTTTTCTGTTAGCATGGAATTGTCCTGGGTCTGAGCCAGCCATGTGGCTGTCCACAGTGACATAGGAGTGTCTCAAACTATTGACTGGTTTTTGACTGGAGACTTTGATTTCATTCAGGGTTTAAAGACACTCTGTTTGAGGGACTTCAAAGTTACATGGACTAATAAAACTCAGGTATATTTTTCAGGGTGAAAGACAGGAGACTATGGATAGTACTTGTATTATTAATGTGTGTTTGGAACGGAATCAAGTTTACAGATTTTTTTTAACCTGTTGCCTTTTAAAAAAAGAAAAAAAACTTTCTGTTGGTGAATGTATTGTACGTTATTGGGGGGGGGGGTGATAAGCCCAGAAGGTTGTGGGTGCAGCACTGGAATGATCATAAACTGTTTACAATCATGTCACACAGAAATCATTCAGGAGAGGGTGGATGTAGGAGATAATGGAACTATTTGTGATTAAAAAAGAAAATGGGCACCACCTATCAGTAGTCTGGGACTGAGGCCCTGCCAGGTCACAACGCCTCATGATCACAGGAATTGCTCAGGAGAAATCATGGTACTTTCCTTTCCTGCCACTTCCTGTCATGATAGGAATAAGGAAACAGGAGCTGGAATTTCCAGGAAAACCTGAAAAATATGTGGGTTGTAGTAGTCTTGCTCTCAATTATATCTAGCTGGGAATCATCAGTATGTCGGCATGTGTCAAAACCTTGATCTCTAATATTATTATCCCACATGCTTCCTTGGGTGAAGGAAATGGAGCATAGATGGTCCATTAAGACAGAGGAAATTCTCAGAGCTCCTTTAAAGGAATTACTATAACATGAGCATAAGACAAAAAGATGCATATTGAACTGTGATCTCAGTGTCATTTGACTCTTAGGCATATCTGTGAAAGCACAGTAGTAATAGCTGAAATTTAGGGGAGAGGCTTTATTTGGTATTGTGGAATGCAGAGATGCTTTGGGAGGGGGGGAGAACTTTTAATCCTATATACACAAGCTAAGAAAGAGAAAAAGGAAAATCAGAAATCACTTTCATAATTGAGTGGCCCATTGTACAACTGACAATGCCATAGGACTGGTTCTGTTCTAGCCTTTTCTAGTAGGGGATCCAAATTTAAATCTTTGTTGTGTTGCAAATACATTTGAAGTCCCAAATGTATTGTATGTGGGAATGTGTCTATGTGGAAAATTTACCTAATAGACAAAGTTGGAAGGAAGATATTGCTGAGGTTGCGGAGGGGCAGCAAGAACAGAAAATGATGTTGCGTGTAATGTTGATGTGTTAACAGAACTACAGTATATGGCAGTACCAGAACTGGAAGAGGGGAGGGTGACTGTTTTTCAGGTCTGTAGAGAGTCGTATAAAGACTCTGTGATGCTGCTATCATGCAGGACCATAATCATGCAGGACCATAGGTGTTAATAGCATTCTGATTGGTCTTGGGGAAATCTGTGGTTGTAGCCAGGCCTGAATGCAAATTCAGTTGGAGCATGAACACCTTTCTCAGACACTACTGTAGTCTGCTAATAGATGTCTTGGGTCTGCTTGTTGACTTGGATTGTACCTGGGTGACATTGAGAGTAGGACTTGGGGTTGAGTGCTCTCTCCTCCACTCCTCTCACTATGGGTAGCAGTTAATGACTGAATAGAAATATTTGTTCGAATGTCATCTCTGTGAGGTATCAGCTGTGGTAACAGGAATGGGTGAGAGAGGACATGTGCAAGGGAAGGAGTGTTGAGCTTGCCTGCTCCATTTCACTGCTGGTACAACTCCAGGGCCCAAATAATGAGTGAACAGGCAGACAGGCCTCTAGTCGCCAGTAAAGCTTATCCAACAAAATTAGGACAGGTGAAAAGTCCTATGTAGTATGCAGCTTATACATCCACAACAGATAGTAGTTTTTCTAGAAAAGATACCAGTACTGGCACCTCAGCCCTGAAATGTGAAAGGAATGAAATAGGATGTCCTTCCTTTTCAAACCATCTTTTTCCCCCACCCCTGAGCTGCTGTCAGTTGCTTCAGTGATCGCTAGTACCTTTAACCCAAACTGATAGCCTCATTCTGTAAACTCAGATAGTTGTCATATGAATTTGATGCAAGATCCAAACAGGTCATCCCTATGGCCGTCATTAAATATCATTCATGGTCCTATTCTTCATCTCCTCTGGTCTTTTGCTGGTTGACTTTGCAAACATTACCAGAGAAGTTGCCACAATTTCCTTGAATAGTATGCTCTCCCACTTCAGGAACAAATTCCAGGTGCATAGCCATTTTAGGATGTAATCCTGTACACACTTTTCTGGGAGTAAGTCCCACCAAACACAATGGGACTTAGTTCTAAGTAAGTAACAGCCCAATTCTGACTATCCGGCGGGTGGCCCAGGGCCGGCCGCCGGATCCCATGCTCGCTCCGGGCCGCTCTGGAGCTGCCAGGAGGTCTACTCGGGAAAAGGGGATGTTCGTCCTACTTAGCTGGCGGAAATAAGAGGAGGCAATGTAACGGCTGAGCTGGCCCATCTCTGCCCCCCCCCCCCCGGGCCGACTCGGCCAGTGGCCACCCGGACTGCACCTGCCGGGGATCTCTTACCAGCCTCTGGCAGCCGGGGGATATCCCAGCAGCGGAGTGAGGGCGGCTGGCCTTACTCCCGAGTCGTCGCGAACGTGCTTTACAGCACATTTGCAACAGCTTCGGGTGGCGAAACACTCGTTCCACTGCCCGAGCGTTCTCTAGGATTACGCTGTAAGTGCTGTAGGTTTGTAAAACAAGCACACACAGTGACATCTTACAGGCATAACTAGATTGTTCTGCGACTTTGCTTTCAAGGAGCCAACTTTGTCAGATGCATGAAGCAGGAGGTTACTGGTGAAACTTCTGCCAGAACAAGCTTACTAAGGTGAGCATGAATTATAAAAGACCTACCTGGGATCGACATATCAAGGTTATGTGATAGTCTCTAGTGAACGTGTGGGCTGTGGCTTCTGGAGCACCATTGCCTTAGGATCCTGGTTTTCTTAAAAACAAAAAACCTTGATAGATAGCCTTTCCTATTCTCAGTGGTTCCTTTATTACATTTGTGGCATTAGTGGTCAGCCAGTAATCTGTGAGTTCTTCGTTTTGCTAAGGTAGATGAGCGGCACAGCTGCCAATTATCTGACAATGGGCTTCAAAGGTTATAGGTATACTTTGGATGAATAATGCTTATTATAACAGAGTCACCTCAAGCAATAGCCTTTCCACTTCTACCCATCTGTTTAATATACAGATTTGCAATACATTCCTGTCCTGCAGGACCCTTCCCTTCCCTGCAGAATGAACCTTTAAAAAAAACTGGCATGTAATGACCCCTGCTACTTGGCTTTTCTCTCTGGCTCTTCTAAGCATCATGAGGGGAAAAAACATCATCCTTTGTTCAAGTGACTATTTACCCAAAGTTGTACCACTAGAAAGAAGGAGAAAGCATTAGCAGAAAATGTTAATCTTGTAAAACTACCTGTGTGTGTATGTTGGTATCCCCTCATGGAAATGACTAGCTAGGAGCTATAAGAGTTTAAAACACCATTGTTTGGTATTAACTACCAAGAATGGTAATTAAATCCTGTTAGAACACAGTCCTGTATTGTTTACACAGAAGTAAGTCCCACTATGTTCGGTGAGATTTACTCCAATGTAAATGTGCATTGATTGCAGCTCTAGTTGTATAAATTACTTCTCTACTGGTAGCGTATCATTTCTCTCTACTGGTCTTATCCTCCAGCGGAGTGCTTACTACTGATATTAGAGATGGTTGTGGTACTTGGTTATATAAGATACTCCTAATGAAAGTGATACAGCAAAATTTTGAGACTATAGCAAATTATGCTATGCCTACTGTAACTGGTTATTTAATGAGCCTCAAAGCCTTCCTAGTTCAAAACTGGATTGATGAAAATAGAGCAAGTGTGAAAGATGTTATCTCTTTGACCAGAAACTGGGAAGCAATCTTAGGTCAGACTGGAAATCGGGTTCTCAGGGTCTACTTTCAGAGATTGACAGTGAAAAGATTTCTGTGGAGGTATGTGGTGCTTTTTTCCCTTCAGTGGCACTCCCATGTAGTTTCTACGTATAAGAACATAAGAAGAGCCCTGCTGGATCAGGCCAAAAGCCCATCTAGTCCAGCTTCCTGTATCACACAGTGGCCCCACCAGATGCCTCAGGGAGCACAAGACAACAAGATAACCTGTTGCATAGAGAAGTAATATTTATGGGGTTTTTTGCCATGTGAAATCAGCTCTTAAACTAGAAGAAATAAAGCGAGTTCTTACACTAGTCCGTTGAGATTCGTGTAGCTTTGATCCTACCGGTATGGAAAGCGGGCGATCCAAGCGGACTCTCCAAAGCAGACAAAGTGATAAAAACAAAGTCCTTTTTTCTTCTTGGCTTGCTTGACGTTTCATCCAGACCCTTTGGATTTTCTCAAAAGCAGAGAGAACTCAGCTAATGCTCAGAAGTTGTTCCTGACCTTGTTCTGAACACACAGGGCTTTAGGTCAGGAACAACTTCTGAGCATTAGCTGAGTTCTCTCTGCTTTTGAGAAAATCCAGAGAGTCTGGATGAAACGTCAAGCAAGCCAAGAAGAAAAAAGGACTTTGTTTTTATCACTTTGTCTGCTTTGGAGAGTCCGCTTGGATCGCCCGCTTTCCATACCGGTAGGATCAAAGCTACACGAATCTCAACGGACTAGTGTAAGAACTCGCTTTATTTCTTCTAGTTTAAGAGCTGATTTCACATGGCAAAAAACCCCATAAATATTACTTCTCTATGCATAGCAACGTGCCATGAAAATCTACACATGTATCTAAGATAACCTGTTTCCCGTTGTCACTCCCTTGCACCTGGAACAGAGAAACCCCACCTCTAAAACCAGGAGGTTGCTTATGGCTTGTAACCTGTGATGGTCTTTTCCTCCATGAATCTGTCCAAACCCCTTTTAAAGGCATCTAGGCCAGGTGCCATCACCACATCCTGTGGCAAGGAGTTCCACAGATGAATTACATGGTATGGTTTAGCTGGCACTATTTTACCAGAGTTATCTGGCTTTTCTTCCATGTCCTACCTAAATTTACATTACTGAAGTTCTTCCTTTTCTTGAAGCAGAAAAAGTGAGATACTACGCCTTGTCTTAAAAGCAATGAAAAGTACTTAATTTCTTTGTATGAGAGAAGAAAGCAAGAACTGAAGTTTTCTCTTAGCAACACTGTTTTTCCCCTCAATGAAAGAGTTTATTTCCATGTATTTTACATAGCATTCTCCTACACACTCGGTGGCCAAGAAACAAACATATCTCTGATAAGTAAGAGCTTTTCTCCATGAGACAATATTCAAAGATTTTCCTTAATGTAGAAAGGGGCTACTCTTCCATTCTCTTGCAGCAGCCAGACACATTGTATCATGAAGTGATGTGCCCTATTCATGCATTTGCGGTCTCACTGAACATGTAAGGGGCTTCTCAGAAACTTGCTGCTTAGCACTGCCCCCAACTGATTATATATGTGGTAGCCCCGCACCCCATTCTCCCTGCAGCATTCATACCCTGGAAAGTTCCAGCCATGGAAAGAAATTCCTCACATTCAACATTCATCTTTGAAGACAAATGCTGAATATGAGAACAGAGGACGGGGCTGGCACATGCATCATCAGTGTAGATGGGGCTAAGTAGGCTTACCATCTTCCCGGAAATGACCGGGATAGTCCCGGCGACGCCCCTTCGTCCCCCTGTCCCCCCCGAACTGTGTCTTTGTCCCGGCCCGCCGGCTGCATTGCGGCGGGCCGGAACTCTTCCGAGACTGTGCTGCAGCTGCAGCGCGTCTCTGTCTCTTGATCTCTGTAGTCTCGCGCGCCTGCACGAGACTGGAATCGCTCGGAAGATGTCCGAGTTCACTCGGACATCTTCGGAGACATTCCAGCCTCGCGCGCATGCGTGGGAGGCTGGAATGTCTCCGAATTTGTCCGAGTTTACTCAGACATCTTCCGAGCGATTCCAGTCTCGTGCAGGCGCGCAAGACTACAGAGATCAAGAGAAAGAGACGGGCTGCAGCTGCAGCACAGTCTCGGAAGAGCTCCGGCCCGCCGCAATGCAGCCGGCGGGCCAGGGCCGGGGCAGTAAAAGAGATAGTTCGGGGGGGGACGGACAGGGGGACGACGAAGTGGCAGCATAGAATAAAATAAACTAAAATATAAAATAAACTAAATAAACATAAAACATAAAATAAATAAACATAAAATAAACTAAAATACACAATAACTTTCATGGCTTGTAGTTACACAGCAATGTTGAATGAATACGGGAATCAACGCCATGGAAAAATAAAGATTTACTGACTCCAAACCGTAGCAGGTCTCCTCAAAGGCAGCCGCACACAGGAAAAAATACAATAAAATCCAAGGTAAAACAGCCCAACGTTTCGCTCTAGAAAGCCTTAGAGCCTCTTCACAGGAAACAATCCAAGATGATTGCAGTTGGAATTGTCCTGGGTTCACCCTTCTTCCCTTCTTAGAAGAAGGGTGAACCCAGGACAATTCCAACTGCAATCATCTTGGATTGTTTCCTGTGAAGAGGCTCTAAGGCTTTCTAGAGCGAAACGTTGGGCTGTTTTACCTTGGATTTTATTGTATTTTTTCCTGTGTGCAGCTGCCTTTGAGGAGACCTGCTACGGTTTGGAGTCAGTAAATCTTTATTTTTCCATGGCGTTGATTCCCGTATTCATTCAACATTGCTGTATAAAATACACAAATAAAATAAAAGTCTCAGAAAATAAAATACAGTATTTTACCTTTTTCCCCGTGCCTCTGAGCACATGCAGAGTGCCACTGCTGTTTTCGTCCCAGCCAGCTGGCTGCGTTGTGACGGCCAGCACTGGCCATTACAATGCACCTGGCTGGCTGGGACAAAATTACTGTATTTATTTTACAGTGGACACGCCCACTTCCGGTGGAAGTGACATCACAGTTTTTGACCCGCCTTCTTGTGATGTCACTCCCGTCCCCCTTGGGGGTGCCAGAAATCTGGTAAGCCTAGGGCTAAGTGGCACGTTCCTGAGAAGCCCCTTGCATTGTTTGCTCTCCAAGGGAGAGCAAATATCTGAACAGAGCTAAGTTCTAGAGGGAACCTGTGAAAGGTTGGCAGAAGATCCCACCCCTCCTCGTGTTTGGGGAGAGACTGGGTCAGTGGCAGCCACAAACTCATAACTAACAACCAAGGCCAGCTAACCTTTGTGGGCGCCTGGTGATAATGTTTGGGCTAGAGAAAGAAAACCCTCATTAACTGGCAACAGCCATAAAAGGGGTTCCTGCTAATAACTGTGTGTCCAAACTTAGCTTTACTGTGAAATGGATGTTTCTTGACAAGGATTCATGTGCTGATGAGCAACACAATGAGAATATTGGCATTCATTCGTAGGGTGACTTGAGGCTTCATTCCAGTTAGACAAACTCGACAGGCTCTAGTGTTAGCATAGTACAGTATACTGAGTCTTCTAGCAAGGTTCTGCAAGCACGTTGTACAAGTAGTCAAACAGTATGGCTGTTACTGCTAAGTATGCTTGACCACATACTAGATGGTTTTTAGGGAATTAGCAATGACTGCCAAACTGCTGCAATATTTGCAAAAATTATTTGCAGGATCCTTCGAGTCCTCCCTATGGAAAATCTTAAGGAATTTACTTTACCTATAAATGATCAAATGCGAGCAATCCTTTGGATTTACCTATGCTTTTAACTGACCACAAGGTGTCACTGGTGCATCTAAGAAGTTCCTGAAATCTCCCTCAGCAGTTTATTCTGGTGCATAATACTGTATATAGCCTAACACAATTATTTAGCAATAAAAAGCATAACAGTGATACTATTTGTCCTGGTGCTCCAGTTGCATGGGCGATTAAGTAAGAAGAATATCATAAAACTCCACAGCAGAAGTTCAAAAATCCAGGAACCATTGGTGCCTAAAAAATTTGGTCTGACAACTTGGACTTGAATCACTGCAAAGGTCAGGAAGCAAGTCTGTCTTTTTATTTTGCTCCTAGGTTTTGCAAAAAGTGTTCACCCTTGCTCTATAGTTTGAGCAATTTTTTTCTGCTACCCGCTATTTACTGTCTCAGTGAATTTTATCTACTCAGTTGTGAGAGAGACTTTCCCCAGTTAGGAGGAAAGAAAAGAAAGGAGTTAGAAGAAGTGCATATGAGAAGCCTTGTTGCTGAGGAATATATCCATCTGTGACCGTCACCTGAGAGTACAGTAATCTGATTTTTCTGTTGAAAGGGTGGAGCCGTGGTAATCCTTTACCAATCTCCATCACTTTTGAAACATTTTTCTAGGTTGTTGGGGTTGGGAGGGTCTGTATTATTGTAATTAAGATTGTAAAGAATGTAATTTGCTTGTTTGGGGCCTGAGAAGGTGGACAGAGAATGTTCCTCTGGGATAAGGCTGGCATTTCTTTTGGTTTTGATATTTGTCTGTCTGGAGACCTTGCAAGCTGGATCCTGCTCTCTGTCAAACAGCGGAAACGTCTTCTGATCAACAGGACAATGAACTGCTGCTGTCAGAGGCCTCTCACCATCAAGCTGTGAATATATATTACTGACAAACTCTGGGGGGGGAACCTGACGTACTCCAGGTTGCGCTTGGCATCATTTGACTAGATAAATGAACTTCTCTTCAAATAGATTTGAAAGGGAGCTGGATTGAGCCTTCCACACAGACAGAACATTTGTGTGGTGGGAGGCTACTGTTAAGAGAGCCACTTGTTTGGAGAGTTAACACATGGTATAAGAGTGACTAACCGAATTCCTTCCTGTGTGCCCCTCCGTTTTCCCCAACTGGGGCTCAGGTACCTCACTCAGCTGCCTTTTCCGCTGCTCCTGGAAGCCCTGGTCACTTTCCCTGCCCATGGAGCACAGCATCAGGGATTGTTTCCATTCCTCTTTTGCTGCTGCAAAGAGCTGGGTTTGAACTCTCCTGGTCAATACTGGAAAGGGGAATGCTATTTATTTTTATATTGTGTATATTTTGTCTTGGTCTACTGATTCCCTTGATTCCCTGAGAGCGACTGTTACCTCAATAGTTAGTTTAATATTGTGTGTTTGGGTAATTTTTTAAGGATCCTTTTTTTAAGAAAAGCTTGATCCTTGGAGATCTGTAGATTTTATTTCCATAAGAATTGGTTATTTTGTATAAAGTATGTTCTTAAAATAGCAGCTGGTCCTGGTCTGTGTGTCCTTCATCTCACATATGAACTTATATTCACTGCTTTATACTGAGTCAGTTCACTGATGCATCTGTCCCACGGGGGTGTAGCAGTGGCTCTCCAAAGTCTTTTGCATCATGGCCACCCAAGATCCTTTTTAACTGGAAATGCTGGGAAATGAAACTGGAACTTTTGTATGTAAAGCACATGCTCTGCCACTAAGCTGTGGCCCCACTCCTGTTTGCTTTCAGGATTCATATTTTTACCAGTGGTAGTTTGGTGATAGATAATACTGCTAGAACAGCAGGGGTGGGCAATTAATTTTCCTAAGGGGCCACATGAGAAACTGGGACTGTTATAGAGGGCCAGACCAATAGGCAGAACCGCCAGTGGAGGGCCGGACCAATAGGCTGATCCGCAGCCCACTCCACAGCGCCCGCACGCCCCCCCCAGCCATTCTCTTTCCTTAATTAGCTGTTCCATGTCTTCCTTGCAACAGACGCTATAAGCAGCAAGCATGCTGCCCGTCTGTTAAAGGAAGACACAGAGAGCTAATTAAGGTAAGAGAATGGCCAGGGGAGCACACGCAGGGCATTATTTTACCTTAATTAGCTGCTCCGTGTCTTCCTTTAAACCTCACGTGGAGTGGTCAGGGACAGCCAAAGGGCCAAATGTGACCCTGGGGCCATACAATGCCCAGGTCTGTGCTAGAAAGTTCAACAATAGTGTATTGCTGTCTACCAAGGCAGCATCTTGAAGATGCTGTGTCAATAAATCCAGAGTAAAATGTAACTACTACTGTTGGACCTCGATATCTGTGGGGGTTCTGTTCTGAACCCCCCCCCCCACGGATACTAAAATCCACGTAAAGCAAAATTGCTTTACTGCGGATTCAGGAGCAAATGTAAAAGCCTTTTTTTTAAAGTTAAGAAGAGCTTTCTGTACCTTTTCGCTGCAAACCAGTTAATTTTCTTGCCTGTAGAAGGGGAAATCACACTCCTACAGCCTCTTCACATGACTTCTCCCCTCCCTTCCCCAGGCTCGTGCTATCGCATTCTAGGGCAACCTTGGGAAAGGGAGAGGGAAAGTCGTGCGACCTGGAAGAGGCTGTAGGAGCGCGATTTCCCCTTCTACAGGCAAGAAAATGAAGCGGTTTGCAGCGGAAAGGTAAGGAAAGCTCTTTTTAACCATTTAAAAGTTTTTTCATTGGCCCCCATTTCCGCAAAGCATTCGCATTGAGTCAAATCCACGTATGCTGAATTCGCGGATACGGAGATCCGACTGTACTTTTGTCCTGGGTAGGAAGCCCTTTCAATAGACAGCATCCTTAATTCCTTATTTAGAATATGGATATTCCACTTTTGAAGAAAAAGTTCCCAAAGCGTTTTGCATAGCAAAGAAATGAGAACGTGGTTTTCTGTCCCCAAAGGGGCTGCTAACAATTAAAAATACAGACCTACCTTATTCAGTGAAAGGGAACATAAGCTAACCACTGATTTTCTTCTCCAGACTGAGGCAAAAGCACCACTTTTAATTCAACCTGAAGTAGTTTTGCAGGGAAAACTATACTTTCTACAAAATAATACTGCAAGTAGTTTTGAATAACATGGAGGAACCATTTGGCTAAAAGAGACCAGAATGTCATTACCAGATGCTTCCACATATCAGCACTTGCTGCAGATGAGCCCACTGTATGAGCCCACAATGTGCTACAACCAGAAAAGAATAGTGAACAAGGAACCTGTAGAACTGCTTGCTCTGGATTGCTCAAGCAACTGAGCCAAGCCACATGAGAAGTCTAAACAAAGGTGACCTGTGTACAGGTCATGGCCTATAGTATCTTTATTGTTGTTCTACTTTGTCCACCTATAAGAGTATCAGATTTGGCATCCCTCAAACAGACTCTGCAAGATCTATGCAACCAAAATTGTGACGTATAGTTATAAAAGTATTGTTTTGGGGGTGTATTGAATGCTGCAACGAGTAATTTGCAGTGTTGAGGTTTGGAGTTGGTGGGGCAAATTTCTTGTGCTCGTGTGTAATGTACATCACTACAACAGTTGTGGTTCATGTTTACAATACACATATGCAGTTTTCTATATGTGTATGAACACTTTTAGATAGTCACTGTATGCCAAACAGAAGCCCTTCACTGACACGTCCTCCTATAATGTATTTTCAGAAGCATTAATCTGCCATTCTAGCAAATGACAACTGACAATCACTTCTTGCATCATCACACTAGATCTTACACTTATCCCTTGTGTATTTACAGTAAATTTTTAGGCACCTTGAGGTTAATGAAATTATACCAGTGAGTGAAGTACTTTGAGCACACTGAAATATTATATAAATACTATTATTCTCTACTCACTACCAATTTCCATAGTTCTCATAATGGTCTTTTCTAAAAAATAGTGGACCCCCGCTATCCGCGGATCCTGCATCCGCAGATTTGTTTCAACCCGGATACGGGGGTCCACTGTAAAAAAACCCCCAATAAAAACGGTTTCTTACCTTTTAGATGGAAAGCGCTGCATGTTGTTGCTTAGTTTAAATTGCGCTCTGGGAAGCCTCTTCCAGGTCGCGCAACTCCCCCTCCTTTTCCCAAAATAGCTCCAGAATGCATTGCACTAGAGCTGAGCTGGAGCTGAGCGCCTTTCCGATCGTCAGCTGGAGATCGTCAACTGCAGCGCGTGGCATTCTGGAGGCTTTGCTGGTATCTGACTGGGGGAGGGAAGGGGGACTCTAAGTGGCAAGAGGGCCACAGAAGAAGGCTCTGGGAGAGGAGTCTTTAAATGCATTTTTCCTTTTCTTTTTTCTTGGAGGGGTAAAACCTATGCTATTTTCCCTGTGAAGGAGCCTCCACTGGTAATTTGGGATCTCTTGTTTCAGCTGGTCTAGATGCGATGAATCTATCATGAGCGTATCACTATCTTCCAGTCTCAGGTCCTCATCTGTAAAACGAGAATGAGTTGGTTTTGTATTCTTAGCTGCTCCATTCAGGGGTAAGAGGGAACAAACTTGGTTTTTCAACAAATAATAGGCATTGTAGGGGCCCAGAACGTAGTTTGAATTAAGCATCACCACAGCCCAGCTGCAAAATATGTGAAGATAAAAAGGAAGCTTGTGTAGCTGCTTTCTCTTAGGAGCCTCGCTTAGTTGCTTACTGCAGTGCCTCCTTTCCTGTTGGGTGGAGCTGCCTCTGCTCGCCCTTTGCCAGCCCAGCCAGCATACCACATGGTCTCCGCCTACTTGTTTCCTTTTCATTCTGTGCCTAGGGATCGTAACAAGTTTGTAGCTTTCCTGATGCACCAGTTCTTCATGCCTGGAATAATGGCAGGTCAGATCAGTGACTTTTTATTTAACATATGCCAGCCTGCAGAGAAAGGAGACAAGCGAGGGGCCTTCTTCAGATGGAGGCATCTTGTAACAGAAGCCTCCAGGTAATCAGCTGTGTCCCCAGGATAGCAACTCCATTGGAAGGTATTAGCCCACGCTCCTGTTGCATGTTTTCCTCTGGGCACAACAGACTGCTGCAAGAGAGACATCTGGATTTGCTTCTGCTGCAGATCACTGGCTGGAAATTGAAGACTTTATAATTATATTCCATTGCACTGTTGTGGTATTTATTGTAAAATAAAAATGTATATATAAATTGTCAGTTGCATTTTTACATCTGTATAAGACTGTACCCCTCAAAGGTCAGTACTGTGCCTCTCTCAGGTCTGCGCCCTACGTGCCTGCCTAGTTGCCCTAATGCTAGCACCGGCCCTGGGTATTCGTCATGCATTCATTCCATAAGGCAGAGGTTCCCTAACTCCTGGGAAGGCCTTACGCTGCTCTAAGTAGCAGCGGGGCCTTCCCAGGAGTGGCGATGACACGCCTGGGATCGCGCCGCCACCGCTCCACCCGGGATCGCCGTTTTTACCTTCATTGGTGGGCAGTGGGTGTCCCTCGGGGGTTGCGGGGAGCCTGCGGACCCCTCCGCAGGCCTCCCCAAGTGTCGGAGCAGCGCTCCAACGCAATCGCAACTGACTTCCGGTTTCGCGTAAAACCGGAAGTCAGTTGCGATCGCGTTGGAGCGCTGCTCCGACGCTTGGGGAGGCCTGCGGAGGGGTCCACAGGCTCCCCGCAACCCCCGAGGGACACCTACTGCCCACCAATGAAGGTAAAAACGGCGATCCCAGGCGCAGCGGCGGCGGCGCGATCCCAGGCGCGCCATTGTCGTCACCGCGGGTTGCCATGCCCCTTAAGGGCATAGCAACCCTTTCTTCCCGGCTGGGGCGTCGCGACGCCCCAGTTAGGGAACCACTGCCATAAGGAATGCCCTGAAAGGGTTGGGTTTTTTGTTTTTGTTTTTGGTTTTTTTTTTTTTTTTTTTTTTTTTGCAGCTACCTTCCAGCCTGGGCAACATAAAAGCAGCCTTTTATGTCTCCCGCTGCTAAGGTGCTGCAGCCAGCCAATCCAAGATGGACCATCTTCTTGTTAGCCACCAAAGAGGGTGTCTCCCTCAACCCTATTGTATGAATAATTAAAGCAGCTGCCAGTTAGTTCCTTGGCACCTTCGGGTCACCAAGGAGCATCACTCATCTGTTGTACAGCACCCTCCTCCCCAAAACTGACCTCAGGTTGTAAGAGAAAATTATAACTTTTTTAGAGGCAAGGGAATCTGATGCATCCCTGTTGGATATTCACTTGAAATCTTGGCAACTTGTGAGATAATCATAATGGTTGTCAGAAATTCATTTTAATTGGCAGTCGGCAGACTCAGTTTTCCACTGCCTAACAGTAAGGCTGAGGTGGGGGCATTTTGTTTGTTGTCTGAAACAATAAGGCCATTTCCACAAGCATTCTCTAAATATCCTCTGAAGGACAGGAGCTGGCAACGTAATGTGCATGATCCAAACAAGCAAAATGCTAGAAAGGCCAGACTTCCTTCGAGTTTGATTGGAGCATTATAGGTTGCAGCTGCAATTTATTCCAGGGTGAGAGAAGAGAATGGATGAGGAGAACTAAAACTGTACCTGGATCCTTTGTAGCCTAGTCAGTCATTACTTGAACAGGTCATGTAGTCACAGTAATGTTAACCACACACACGTACGTATGTATGTATGTACGTAGGTGGGTGGGTGGGTAGGTAGGTAGAATGTAACCTCGTTCAAGATGGGCTATAGCACCACTATTAGTACAGTATATGGAACTTCCCTGAGCCTGAAGGGGGAGGTGGGTACGTATGAACAAAGGAAGCTGCCTTAAACAGAGTCAGACAACTGGGCCATGTGGTTCACTCTTAACTCTGCTGACTGGCAATGGCTCCCTCCAGGAGCTTACTCTGAAGGAGCTGCAAATGTACTTTACAGCACGTCTGTGACTCCTTGGGCCGGCAGAGCACGCACGCTTCGCTGGTCTAACTTTGTGCAGGATTGCACTGTAATTCTTGTATCGTATTTTGTACATGAAACAGAAAAGAAAGGCAAATGTAAAGTAACATAAGAACTACTCTTTTCTTCACAGATACACACATACCACATGGCATTGAGAAGCAAATGTCTCATTTCCAGACACCTGTATTACAATTAAAATGTACTGTACACTGACATGACCAGTCTTATGCAAATATTAATTGCCAAGTATGGAAAAGTAACAGGAGAACCAACTTTTAAATGTGAAGTGTTTGGTTAACTAGTTTTATTGGGTAGGAGCACATTGGAGAAGAGATGCAAGATAGTGGGCTAGTCAACCTCCACCCCTCACTGGACTGTTGGAGAGTTATAGCCACTGTTCCCTCCACATATCCCCCTTGGTTCTGGGTTGAATATCGAGGGTGAAGGAATGATGGTGCCGCATAGAGTGTCCAAGCTGGACCCATGAACCTACAGTTTTAGTCTTCATTCCAAGTTGTTTGGAAATAACTATCATTAATGGGTTCCAAAAAGATTCTGGTTTCTTCTGGTAACATGATGGCTAACAGAACGTGTATGAAAACTAGTGAAGAAAGTCACTGAGTTGTGGGGGGAGGGATGTTCATTTTAAAAAGCTTTAGCTTAAAATGTTTGGTTCTCTACTAGTGCAGAAGGAAGAAGATGTCAATCACAACTCTTACCAGAAGGCAAACATATCTTGTGTTCATCTCAAACACCCCCCCCCCCCGGTAAACATTCCTAAGGAAATTAATGTACATTTACTTCTCTGTGCCAATTGTCTTTGAGCAAATGTGTCACAGAGAGACATAACTTACATGCGAAACATATTTCCCTGAGATAACAGGTGGATTGATGGGCTGGAATGTTCTGAAGGAATGAACAGAACTGAAATATCTTTACAGTGTGTTGGAGAAGAGAGAGAAGTTGGAGAATGAAATGAATCTCCCATGTGCCTATGATGATGATGATGATTATATATATATAAAACTCATGGCCTAGTACATTGCATGTGGGGTTTAAATGTGGCAAACTCAGGACCACTCATACATTACAAAATGTAACACTTCAATGTAAGAATCTGGGGAACCTACACGTAGAGAATAATATACTGTAGGACAATTGTAGCTGTAGGTTTTTCACAGTTCATACCCATGTGTATGATAGTAACATTTTTATGTGTTTATACAGGTTTCCTTCAACTTCCTGATATACAAAAAAATCCACCCTTAAAATATATAATGCAAACATACAGGCTAATATACCATGTGAAACATTTATAATAAAGACGATCTTTTGAATAATACAAAAACATCAGAAATGCAAGGAAAAATACAGTCTACCTGAAATGGTGTTGAAGTCCTGAATAAAGCTTCTAATTGCTTGAAACTGTATCTTCACAGGTGCAAACTACAAAATTCAGTATTAGACGTTCTGTGGAAATTGATGCAGTTCACAGTATAGCATGAGTTCCATGACTGACTCAAAGTTTACGCTGTCCAAAGACTCGAACTCCAAAGTCCCAAAATCTTAACAGCTGAACTGTCTATGGAAAGTTGGCTCACTGCAGGTCTATTTTGACAAAATTCTAAGATGAGTTATTTAAAGAACAATTGCTGCACAGCAGTGTGGAGATCGTCATATGAACATTAATATTGAGTATGTCCAAACTGTGCTGAAACTGACTCCTTAAAGGCAAAACTTGCCATTAAATGCTTAGGTTACTTTGCACCCAGAAGAATCCTTTGCATTTATGTGGAGCTTTTTGAGTATTCAAAGTACTCCCATGCATGTTATTGTAGTAATCCTTACAACAATCTTAAAGGATAGGACAGAATCAGGACTGAGGCTTGGAAACTACCTAGTTTCTAGCTGAAGGGAAATGGGGGCTCACAGCTGAAGGGAAATGGGGGCTCACAGCTGCTACACTATGCCAGGTGATAGAAAAACACTGTTGCTATTAACAACTGATGTGATTACAGCTGGTATTTAGGGAAGCAGGACTTGTCTAAGCAGGCTGAAATTGAGACTGTGTTTGCTTAAAAACCTGTTTTAAAGTTAGGGTTAAACACACAACATATTTTTAAAAACATGCATGTTCTCCACCCATTTATCCCTGCTCAACAAAAGAAGCCTCTTGGGGCATCTTCGTCTTTGCCAGACTCACCCAGAGAGGAGAGGCTCACTGAGCAACCAGCAATGGGATGTGTTTTTTTCCATACAGTGTTTTAAAAATTACTGTAAATTTGTGACTGTCCCTTAAACCGGAGATGGGGTTTGTTAACTAGAGGAATCCAGATGTGAGTCAGATGCTTAGAACTGAGAGAGAAAGGAGGAACTCAGAGTCCCGTAAATAAGAAAGGTAAGCTTCTCATCTTTTCTCTCTTAACTTTTCAACTCTGAATGCACATGTGTCCTTTGCTCTCAGACACACATACTCATATTATTTCAGGGACAATCTACAAGTTCATGCTATTTTTTATTATTATGAGTTCATTTCTATCCCGCTCTTACTGCAAGGAGCACAGGGTGGGGCACAAGGTTCTCTTCACCTTTTTATCCTCACAACAACCCTGTAAGGTAGGTTAGGATATCGGGTGATTGACTAGCCCAAGATCACCCCGTGAACTTCAAGGCCAAGTGGAGTTTGAACCTGGGACTCTAACTACTACATCGCAGTGGTTCTCATTTTATAACTTCAGTTGGTGGGGAGACACCTCTAACTTTTCAGTAACTTATACTGTATTTGCAATAGTTTAGGATGTGATCGCATGGCTTGAGAGGGAAATTATTCAGTTTTCCCCACGTTTGAGATAGAATGTGAATTTTCTCTCACATATTGTGGTGGTGTTGACTTAGGCTCATCTTCCATTTTCTCAGCAATGCAGTGAGAATTGCCATTATCCAAACTTATCCAAACTTATTTGTAACGTCTAATTATTGACGTCCATAGTATGTGTTACATGTGAGTAACCCTGTGTCCAATGCTTGAGACCTCCTCCCCTCCCTAAAATCACTATGTGGACAATACCCTCTAACTGAGATTGTGCACAAGCACTGAAACTAGTAGAGAATTCAGCATTCTGAGAATCAAAATGAAAATGCAAGTTAATCTAGACCTTAAGACTTGAAAAATAGGTTTGAACAGGCAATAATAACTAGTGGAATCTTGAAAGCCAGACTGGAGATAGAGCAACATTTGCAGAGGGCAAGAGATTCGACTTTGTCCTTTCTCATAACTAGAAGAAATAGAACAAACTATCTAAAAAGAAGCAAAGCCTGTAATTGGCTTCCCTACTTTGATGTCAAAGAAGGTTTGCCTGCCCTTGGTTTAGGCAGCTGAGTAGAAAAGGAAGTCGGGTAGACCATGCAACTTGGATTCAAAGGTCACTGAGCAATTTTCATTGAATTACAGCGCAATTACGGCACAATCCTGCCTAAGATGCGGTGGCTGGCCGAAATGGCCGGCTGCTGCATCCTAAGCAGGATGTAGGATGCGCCGGCACGGCCCAGACTCACCTCGGTGGAAGGGGTGTAAGTGCTGGAGGCCCCAATGGACCTTCTCAGATGTGTGCCAGCTCATTAGCTTCCACTCGTCCAGGGAGGTCATGTAAGCCGAGCCCAGCCTGGGGAGGGGCATCTGATATTGGCGCAACCCAGCGCTGATATCCCTGTCCCCTCCCAGGCCGGGGCAGCCAATGGCCCCCTCCCTCACCACCCCTGCCTGCCCTCCCCATTCCCTGTTCGGTATAGCACTCACCTGCGTTGGCCGCTGTGGGTCTGGGATGGCAGTGGAGTGAGCGGTGCATTGGCACCGCTCACTCCCAGGGTGTCGAAAACATGCCTTGCGGCATGTTCATGATACCTTAGGCCGGTGGAGCACTTGCTCCACCAGCCTATAGTTAGGCAGGATCAGGCTGTTAAATTGCATAAGCATAGACTCCTGGATGAAATTTTACTGGAGCAGATTGGGGAGCTTTTTAAACTGACAAGCAACGCATGCTATTTATAGTATATGTTGCTTAATGTTTTTGCATTACACATTAATGGGGCAAACAGGCAATTATTGTTTGGGATTCATATCGTGTGGCAGCTCAGGAGAGCCATCATGCAAATACGTATGACTTCAGAAACAGGTTGGATGTTGTATGTGCCACACTTTCCATTGTTTTGGATATTCAAGGTACCTGTTGCTGCTTCTTCTCTATATCTTGCCAGATGGGAGTGGGAAGGACGGCTGGTGTAGTAATGGATTTAGAGAAATATATTGTAATACAACTAATTTATATGAGAGGCTAGTTACCACTGTTTTGGAGTTAAATGCTGTGATAGATAACTTTGGAGGGCAAATCAAAATAGTATTATCCATGCAATTCAAATCACTATTTGAATAGTGCTTGTTGTGTGCTTGTTAAATGATATTGCAAATGCAATGCATTTCACATGTATTTTATTGCTGTATTCCAAACCACCACCACCACCCTGTGGAGCGTTTGCTTGCTTACATGATATTTCAAATGCAACTACTCCCACTTGTAGTGACAGATCTTCTGCAGATTTAGTGCTTACATATGAATGCAACTAATTTCAAAGCCAGTAATAGTTTCTCTCTCTCTCTCTCTCTCTCTCTCTCTCTCTCTCTCTCTCTCTCTCTCTCTCTCTCTCTCTCTCTTTGTTGTTGTTGTGCACAGACAGTAGCAGAGATCTGTTATAGCAACCACAATACCAAATACGGTAGTTCTAACGGGTTAATAAACATGATTCATTGTTGACATATGACTCATTAGGTTTGCATAGTTGTTGCCTAACTTCTGGCATGGCTGGGCAAAAAGAGATTATATAATAGCTGCACATAACTGTGACCATAAATGCACTCGGTCTTTTGTTGAATGATGGCAAAGGCAGCCTTGGGGCACGCCCAACCCGCTCACATAAACATTTATGTGAAGGGCTCTGCCTTTCCTGCTGCCCTATCACTTTTGTTCTCTAGCACTCCAGAGATCTTTTGCTGCCACCTCCAGGCTAAACCACAGAACTGATTGTTCAAAACTACATTTCTTCCACTGATTCCAGGACCCAGTCTAAAAAGCTGGTTCATAAATTTGTATCCACTTTGACAGAGGCACTGCGTGGGTGATATAGACTTGAGTGATCAATGCCTGGATACTGTTCTCAAGCAGTTTCCCTGGGTGGGACATATCTTTTCATGTCCCCATCGCTTCTTACATGGAGGGCCCTTCGCTAGATACAGGATGGTGGGGTTTTGTCAAGACCCCATTTCCCAAGCACTTACACAAAAGTTTCCAGGATGGGTTGTGTTCAGAACAAAGACCCCCTCCCTGGTTGCGGCTTCTATGTGTCTGGGGTTTCTCTTAATGAACCGCAAGCCCCTTTCATTCTCCGCCAGCTCACAGCTTCTTCTTGTTTATTTTTTATTTATTTTTCACATTTTTATACCAACCTTCCTCCAAGCTCAGGGTGGTGTACATGGTTCCTTCCCCCCTTTTGTCCTCACAACAACCCTGTGAGGTAGGTGAGGCTGAGAGATAGTGACTGGCCCAAGGTCACCCAGGAAACTTCATGGCTGAGTGGGGATTTGAACCTGGATCTTCCAGGTCTGAGTCCATCACTAGAACCACTACGCCATCTGGAGATCCCACTGTACATTGATTCTAGTGGTACTGAGTGCCCTTATCTTGTCACCCTGGATCAAAGGCAAGTAAGTATGTGTTCATGTGGGGGGAGGGAGAAACATTCTACTGTCAGAAAGAGTTCAGGAAATATCTGTAGTGTGTTTAAAGGGGGGGGGAGGGAATCCATCTGACTTCACAAAAGGTCTCAGAAATCCTCTCCAGGAGTTGATAAACTGCTGTCCTGTTTTTGAACTGAGACCATAATTTGTTACCTGTAATGTCCACCCCTGACAACTAATATGTCACGAGATGGTAATGGTATTCTCTTAACCAGCTGAGCGAAGACAGAGGAGGAAAAGTGCCTGAAGGGATTTGCTTGTGTCAGCAACAAAGAACACCATCCTCCAGGAACAATGAGGGACAAGAAGAAGATTAGGTCAGTGCTGTTCTTATTGCTTGTTGCCGGCTTTACAGATGGAAGGTTGCCCTCCAGAGAGGCCAATGGTTGAAAACGGCAGGCTGAAGCATAAGATGCATTTGAGCTGGGGCAGTGTGTCCCAGAACATAGTTGCCTGCTGCTGCTATCTCCGGTCCACCAACTCTACGCTACCCAAAACAAAACCCAAAGCCCTCGATCTTTAGAACATCGGATTCGTCATTCACCTCCAGCACCGTTGGCCACTAGCTGTCCTTTCAGTTTTTGAGCTAGCTGCGTCATTATTGGAGTATTGCGTCCAGTTCTGGTCTCCGCATCTCAAAAAGGATATAGTGGAACTGGAAAAGGTGCAGAAGAGAGCAACCAAAATGATTAGTGGGCTGGGGCATCTACCTTACGAGGAAAGGTTACTGCGTTTGGGGCTCTTCAGTCTAGAAAAAAGGCGGTTGAGGGGGGACATGATTGAGACGTATAAAATTATGCATGGGATGGAGAGAGTGGATAGAGAGAAGTTCTTTTCCCTCTCACACAACACTAGAACTAGGGGACATCCATTCAAATTGAGTGGAGAGAGTATTAAAACAGACAAAAGAAAATATTTCTTTACCCAGCGTGTAATTGGTTTGTGGAACTCCTTGCCACAGGAGGTGGTGATGGCACCTGGCCTAGATGCCTTTAAAAGGGGATTGGACAGATTTATGGAGGAAAAGTCCATCACAGGTTACAAGCCATGATGGGGATAAGCAACCTCCTGGTTGTAGGAGTAGGTTTTCTTTGTGCCAGGTGCAAGGGAGTGGCGACAGGATACAAGTATCTTGTTGTCTTGTGCTCCCTGAGGCATCTGGTGGGGCCACTTTGTGATACAGGAAGCTGGACTAGATGGGCCTTTGGCCTGATCCAGCACGGCTCTTCTTATGTTCTTATGTCATCACATCTGGGCTAGTTGAACTTATTATTATTTATTATTAACAGTATTTATATACCGCTTTTCAACAAAAAGTTCACAAAGCGGTTTACAGACAAAAATCAAATGATTAAATGGCTCCCTGTCCCAAAAGGGCTCACAATCTAAAAAAAGATGCAGAACACCACCAGCAAACAGCCACCAGAAAGACACTGTGCTAGGGTGAAAGGAGGGCAGTTACTCTCCCCCTAAATATAAGAAGAACACCAACTGAAAAAGTGCCTCTTGCCCAGTTAGCAGGGGTTATCTGCTGTTTCTCCCCAGTAGCATTTTGACCATCTTCCAACCTGGGAGTCCCATCTTCCGATGGCATACTTACATATCTCTGGTTGTACTGATCCATTTAGTTTTCACAGCAAGAATACTGGGGTGGGTTGCCATTACCTTCCCCAGGGATCGTATTTAGCACTGACTTCACTGAAGCGTGGCGGGTGGGGTGGGCCGCTGGGGGGTGACGCACGCCAAGGGGTGACGCGCGTCACCTCCGCGACGGTGCGCGTCACCCTCCGGAGGCTGGATGCTCCGAGGCCGGGGAGCGTCCGGCCCGGCCGGCGCTCCAGGGCCTTCTGAAAAGAAGAGGCCCTGGAGCGCTTGCGTTAAAACGCGAACTTCGAAGATTTTCGCGCATGCGCAAACCCTTTTCTGAGGGCAAGGGCCTGCCCTCTTGCTCTCAGGAGGGTCTGTGCATGCGCGAAAATCTTCAAGGTTCGCTTTTTAACGCAAGTGCTCCAGGGCCTCTTCTTTTCAGAAGGCCCTGGAGCGCTTCCCGGCCGGCTCCCGGAGGGTGACGAGCGCTGGAAAAGGTAAGTTTCTGTAGGGGGGGGTGAGTCGGGGGGGTGACGCGCGTCCCCCGCTCTGGGGTGACGCGCGTCACAGTGACGCCACTGGTATTTAGTCTGATCTCTCTGCCATGACCTTCCCGTCTTGGGTGTCCCTTCACGGTTTAGCTCATGGCGTCATTGAGATGCTCAAGCTCCAGCACCACGACAAGGTAACAATCTCTTTGTTGAAGAACATGATGCTGGTATCACACAAATGGTTGCATACAGGCTGTACTCTGAAAGGCCTCATGGTTCAAAAGGCTTCAAAGAGTCCTCACGTAAAGTAGTTTCATTATAAGTTGTTTTGCTTTAAAGTCGTTGAGAAAAAAAAAAAATGATTCCTGGCTGGGGTCACTGTCTGTGACAGAGGAAAGCTAATACCAGAACTTGTGAGTGTGCTTTCACATTAAGAATCTGAACACCAACCAGCTGCCTGCAACTTTGTTTAACTTTCTCCTTTTTTCTAGTCTTCCAGCAAAGCTAATCAATGGAGGTGTAGCAGGACTTGTGGGTGTGACTTGTGTTTTTCCCATTGATTTGGCCAAAACCCGTCTTCAGAACCAGCAAGGAAAAGCAGTCTACACTGGCATGTATGCGCTTTGAGACTTGCCTGGTGTGGTGGGGGGATGGGCAGGACATTAGGCCTGGAGCTTAATAAGGGAATTCTTCTAATTGTGCATCCTTCCAACATGATGGGAATGGCTGAAATGTTTCCAAGGTGTTGTCTCTTTTTTCTCATTCTCCCCTTCTGATTCCTGGAGATTACTTCCTTGTACAATGTTATGGAGCTCCATGGTCTTTGTGGCACTGTTGGCAAAGGCCAATAACCACCGACCGTTCCTCAGATTGGTGGGGTACAGCCCCTGAGGATGATGGTTGGAAGTTGCAGTCATGGTCTTGCAACGCCTCTTGCTCACTCTTGGTCCTCTGTCCCTCTTTCATTCTAGGCGGGATTGCTTGGTGAAGACTGTTCACTCAGAGGGATTCTTCGGCATGTACCGAGGTAGCTACTGTAAAAATGGAAGAGCTCCCTTAACTATTGAATTGTGGCGATAAAGGGCTGGAGAATAAATGTTATACCATTGGAAATAAGATCCATGTTTTGAAAAATGTTTGATATTTTAAAACTACAAGTTAAATATTGGAGTTGCATGGAGTATTGGGAGTCGGACTTAGACCTGGAAGATCCAGGTTCAAATCCCTGCTCAGCCACGAAGCTTCCTGGGTGACCTTGGGCCAGTCACTATCTCTCAGCCCCACCTACCTTACAGGGTTGTTGTGAGGACAAAAAGGAGGGGAGGAAATATGTACACCACTCTGAGCTCCTTGGAGGAAAGGCGGTATAAAAAATGTGAAAAATAAATAAATAAATATTTTTATAGTATGTATGTGCATGAATGGATTTACACTGCTATAAAATGGCTTTGTGCCTTTTTAGTTCCCTGAGGGAATATAAGCAAAGGAAGCTGCCTTCAGACTTTTGCTCCATCTAGCTCAGATGCATCTAGCTCCATCTAGCTCCACTGACTGGCAGCAGCTGTCTAGGAATTTCGATGGGTTCTTTCCTGGTCCCACCTGGACATGCCAGGGTTTCAGCCTGCAAGCAAAGCCAGTGCTTTACCCACTGAGCTATGGTCCCTCCCCAAACAGAAGATCCTATAGGGGTGTGACACACATTGGATGTTTAACGAGAAATCCTATTAAAGATATCACAAGCAGCCATGGCATCTTCCTTTTGTTTTGTTTTTGTTTTTTATTTATTTTTCCTGTGGCATAAAGGTGCAACCCTCTTTCTTAGCTTACTTCTTCTGCTAAAGCAGGAGAAACCACTTCTTTGACAAGTTTATTTTTCCTGCATCTGGAGCAGGAGTAGCATTTGGATACTGCCCTTAACAGCGGGCAGTTTAAACATCAGCATCGCTTCCCAGCATTCATGTTCCTTTGCTAGAGAGATACTACCAGGACTGAACTACCAGAATCATTGTATTAATGCCATTTGTAGCAGTCCTCTGTGGCTTTGCTTGATCTTGTTCTTACAACTACTGATTTCCCTCTTGGGGGCAGCCCAAGCTGATCCACCATCTGAAGTAGCACCAAATTCTGCTGCACCCCAAATTCTGCCACCCAGCTGCCAGTGTGCATTTCAGTACCCTGCATTAGCGCACATACCAGCACAGCCCTTGCACCATTGCCCTGCTCTCATTGTCCTTCACAGCCTTTTGTCAAGTAGGCAGACAAGAAGGACTGTGGGAGTAGAACCTCTCCAGTTTCAGCATTCTCCCCACCTGGCCATTTTATGAAAAGTGATGTGGGAGGAAAAGCGGTGAAGTGGTGGCCCTTTTCCCAAGAGCGCTTAGGAAAGGAACTGCAGTGGAACTGCAGGAACTGCAGTGGTGGTGGAGCTGAAGGAGGAGGTGAGCACCCCCCACCTCTTCTTGCACCCTCTCCAAGGAGAATGCTGAAATGCTTGCTTTGAGTGATCAACGGACTGGGGGAGGTGGCAAACTGGCAGGGCTGCCCAGACTCCACACTTATCTCCACATTGCATTTGTGGATACTGTGAATGGGACAGTGACCAGGTGGAGTGACTGGGCTAGTGTTGGCTAGGGGGAGCTGGAAGATAAGTGTGGGGTCTGGGCAGCCCTGCCAGTTTGCCACCTCCCCCAGTCCGTTGATCACTCAAAGCAAGCATTTCAGCCAGCCTCGTGGTTGAGCCACTCATCCCCTCCTCTTAAGGCTGATTCAGCTGCACAAAGCTGAATGTGATACAGCCCTTCCTAGTCTTTACTACTTGAGATGGCATGTGTGTGTGTATGGGGGGGGGGGGAATCCCAAGGACCATAGAGAGCCTAAATGAGTGTTCTGGAGAGAAACTCAGATTTCCTGCTATGATATAAACCTAGGTGTCAGCTCAAGTTGCTATCTGTAATCCGCTTCACAGGGATACTGTGATACTTTCTGATACTCCTTTAGCAATATACCACAACTACTTGGGTCGAAACTAATGTGCCTAAAGAGAGGACTACCACCTTTATTTCCTATTACAATCTCTAAGGCCAACCAAGAGGTGCCCTCTTGAGTTTATTCTACAGCCACGTCCAGAAAGCAAGGGACATCTTTGGGAAACATTGAAGGACTCTATGAATTTGGTTGGTATCCAGCACTGTGTGTTTTACTTGGTTTAATATGACTTTAACTGGGGTATTAAAACCCTTTATTTTTTGCCATCCTCACTAAAACCTTTGAGATAATGGGTGGATGGATCATGGTTGGGAATGTATTCAATGCAGGAGGAGGAATATTTTAATTTGCCACAAAGCACGACCCTTGATTGCCTCTCCTATCTTCTCACAGGAGCTGCTGTAAACTTGACTCTTGTCACTCCTGAAAAAGCTATCAAGTTGGCAGCCAATGATATCTTCCGACACTTGCTCTCCCAGGATGGGTAGGGAAAATACACGCTCTTACCTTACTTTTACTCGCAACTCACTGTGCGTTTTTTGCATGTGCACTTTAGTCCTCAGAGATACAAGGGAAATTTTGCACTGTGTTGTATTTTAATTTTAACGTTGTGACTACTCCAAAGATGCAGTTATGTGTATGTGTGTGCACATGCATGGATACATGTTTGTGCATGATGCACACATGCCAACTCAAGGAAAACGTATATGCGGAGATGTTCCAGAGTGCTCTTCTTTTCCATTGAAGTGTACATAAAATTATGCTTCTATTATTTTCCTATATTTGTTATTATGAAATTTGTTAGGTTTTGAAGGGAATGGAAAATACAGAGAAAGTGAAGGATATTTCTAGGGTCAGGAAAACCATCAATGTTAGGTGTCAGTTTGAGGATATCTCTGACAACCTCTCAATATTTGTGAGGTCAGATCAAGTGGTCTACATCCTAGGTCTTAGGTCCTAGACACTTGCTCTGACCTCGCAAATATTGAGAGGTTGTCAGAGATGTCCTCAATGGACACCTAAAATTGATGGTTCTGCTGACATCACCTTGACGATTTTGCCTTTATGTGAAAGTCATGAATGAAGTTAGATTAACTTCACGTTCCTAGCATTGTAACTGGATCCCTGCTCTTGTACCTTTTGACAGTAATATGATAGAACTTCATCTGCTAATTTCTGTGGATCGAGGCTGCTCTGGAAGGCACAAGAATACGACGCACCTTTTTTGTTTCTGATGAGTTGGCAACCCTAGAACTACTTGTGTGAGTGTCCTTCTGACTGGGTCTTTTGCATCTGTGCTATTTTCAACAGAAAAGAGCTGTCATTGGTGCGAGAGATGCTTGCAGGCTGTGGAGCCGGTACTTGCCAGGTAGTGGTTACATCCCCAATGGAAATGTTGAAAATTCAACTCCAGGATGCTGGTCGACTAGGTAAGACCCTGTTGGGGACAATGGAAGTGAAAACAATAGGCA
This sequence comes from Plestiodon gilberti rubricaudatus, assembly GCA_026170595.1. NCBI lineage: Eukaryota > Metazoa > Chordata > Lepidosauria > Squamata > Scincidae > Plestiodon > Plestiodon gilberti. Next base: position 119,598,579 of record JANXHW010000005.1, read on the forward strand.
TGAGGTTTGTTTGTTTTCCACAACAAACATTCTGGTTTGTTTCCTAAGTTCCTCCTCTGCAAACAGAAGCAATATAAATTGATGTGCAATATAAAATGATGTGCATTTTAATGAGTGAAATAAGTATTTGACCCCTTTGCAAAACATGACTTAGTACTTGGTGGCAAAACCCTGGTTGGCAATCACAGAGGTCAGACATTTCTTGTAGTTGGCCACCAGGTTTGCACACATCTCAGGAGGGATTTTGTCCCACTCCTCGTTGCAGATCCTCCCCAAGTCATTAAGGTTTCGAGGCTGGCGTTTGGCAACTCGGACCTTCAGTTCCCTCCACAGATTTTCTATGGGATTAAGGTCTGGTGACTGGCTAGGCCACTCCAGGACTGTGTGTTTTGGGTCATTGTCATGCTGGAATACCCATCCACGACCCATTTTCAATGTCTTGGCTGAGGGAAGGAGGATCAAATACTTCCCCCCCCCCCACTGTAACTCAATTAATTGATGTTAGCATCTACTGTGAAAAGATGGAGTGTGGGGAAGACAAACACCCAGGAAAAACTGACACGTACGGCTTATACAGCAAATTATTATCAGTGTTCCATTATTGTTGGCTGGCTTTGCTTGCCAACCCACAATTGTGATCAGTTCCAAGATAGCCCCTCTCCTCCCTATCCCTACTTCATCTTTGCTTCTCAGCATTCATGCTCCTTTTGTTGAGAGAGACAACTATGCTAGCAGAATGTGTGTATTTATGCAATTTGGCTTTCTCCGTGGCTTTCCTTGATCTTGTTCTTACAAGTATCAATTCCTCCCTTAGGACTGGCCCGTGTGCGAGCGTGCCCGCCCACCTTGGACACCTAGGCAAAGTGTGGCCAACAAGCCCCACCCAACCCAAGTTGCTTTGGAGCAGGAGACTGGGTTGTCGGGTCACGCTCAGCCAAGTGTGGCCACAACGGCTCATTCCTTGTGCTTCCCTCTTCCGCCCCAGAGCAAGAGGGAGAAGCGTGGGACTTGACTGTACTCAGCAGAGGCCTCCAAGGCACGCCACTGAGTACAGCCAAAGCTCACTCACCACCCTTACCAGAGAATGCCACCACGGTGAGGGTGGTGACTGACATTGTGAAGGCCGGCTGTTATTACCCTATTGTTGTTGTTGTTGTTGAGTTTGATACAGTTGGAAAAAGTGTGTGTTTCCCCCCTTTTAGGTTTGGCAGTAACATTGCTACAGTCTAGAAACCACTTAATCTGCAATACTTACATTTATGCTGGTTCATTGAAGTAAATAGTGCTATTTCATTATTTTAGCTCCTGCGTTTGATTTTAAAAAGTGCAGGCTGCTTGGGTGAGGATGGGGCAGAGCCGGGGTGGAGTCCTAGGCAGGTCCAGGCTATGGATGGAGTCTTGCAGCTTTGGGGCTGAGCCAAAGTGACATTAAGAGAACTTGATAAAGATAAATCATGGACGGATCCAAGAAAACATGAGGGTAGGGACACTTGCAGAACTTGGTAGATTCAGGGGTAGGAGATGAATAGCAGACTGCACCCACCCAAATGCTTGTTGGCCCAGCTCTGGAGTTTGCTAGCTTTTCAGATCTCAGTATTGCTTACTTGTGAGAATGTGGTTTTATTGGCCAAATAATTCCTGGGCTGGTAACTCTACCACCTATAATAGCACCAAGATATACAGGGCTGCAGTTGTAATGACTGCTGGTCTGCTAACTACTTTTGTTAGGGAGATTCCTGGCTAGTAGTCCAGGAGGCCAGTAGATGTTCCTTAATGGGAGTTAATGGTTGGAAGATATACAGAGGGAAGAGATGGAGCTAGATAGCAAGAGAAGATGAGGAGAGCGCGTGCGCGCACGCACACACATGAGAGAGAGAGAGAGAGAGCCAGAAGCACTTTATGTGGGTGCACATAAACATGGGTGCAGACTCTGGGAGTCTGATTACAAGGTGTCGGACCGGCTGGCTGGCAGGAGTGCAGGCTGTTCACTGGGGCCCTGGCATTCTAGAACATGCAGCCATTTGCTCCCTGGGAAAAGTGTTTGCCTCTTTGGAAAACACACTTCACAAGGACAGCAGGGGCCAGGCCTACAAGCCCTGTGGCCGCAAGGACCAGTAGCTGGCTGGCCAGTGTGTTCTCATTCATGCTATGCACAGTTATGGTTTGTCTGAAAAAGGCTACAAGTCCCTGGTAATCTTTCCTCCAAAAGAAGCCAAGTCCAAATATAGCTACTTTTCAAGGGATGTATGTATGTTTCTGTAGATTGTGTTTGGAAAGCATGTCGTCTATGGAAACTTGGAAAGATGCAGAAAGAAATGCGGACACTTTGTTTCTTCTTTTGTTTTTAGTGGCTCATCAGCAGACGGCTGTGGGACGTGGTGGGCCAGCTACCACCTCTCATTCACCACCAGGACAGCCTTATGCTGCTGGATCCACTACAGTCTCCAGACGCCCCTCTGCCACTGTGATTGCCAGAGATCTCCTGCGGACTCAGGGACTAGCAGGCCTATATAAAGGGCTGGGGGCCACCCTGCTCAGGTGAAAAGAGGGTGGGAACTCCCTTTGCATACATTACAGAATGGCAAGGCCTGGTAGCCTCAAGAAAAGAAACAGGGGACCTCGGTGTTCAGACCACTGGAGACACCCTGAGGCATGCTGGCCTGTAACAAGGAGACATCTCCTGTGTCCAAATGGAAATAGTTGAGTTCTAACAGGGCAGGAGTCATTTTGGCAGTGGCACTGCCCTTGAAAAATAGACTTCAACGAGATACTCCAGTATGGTTTAGTAGCTTGTGTTGGACTTAGACTGGAGAGACCTGGGTTCATATCTCTATTCAGCCATGAAACCTACTGGGTGACCTTGGGCCAGTCACTATTTCTCAGTTTATCCCACCTCACCAGATAGCTGTATTAAAATCCCTGTTATGTGGGCAAAGAGGGACCTTTTAAACCAGGGGTGTCAAACATAAGGCCCGTGGGTCAGATACAGCCCACAGAAGCTCCCATGATAATTGGGCTCTCCCAAAGCCACCTTTTTAGCAGCACCAGTTCTGCTGAGGCTGGGGATAGAGAGACAGAAGGCAAGGAATGCTATGGGAGAAGCGGCAGACTAAGAGGGATGAGAGAGGGAGATGCTGCTGAGGCACTGGGAGAACCCAATTATCACATGGGCCACCCTTTCAGCAGTGCCGATTCTGCCACGGAATCACTTCGCAGAACACCTGAGCTGCAAAGTGATGCCTCAGCAGAAGTGGTGCGGCTGAAAAGGTGGACCGAGTGATAATTGGGCTCTCCCATATCTTGAAAAGATGATTAAGATTTGCATATTTTATTATCTGTTATTTGCATCTAATGAGTTCCTATGTGAGAACGAAGTGCTTATTTCTGACCATCATTATGTCACTTCCTGCTTAATGATGTCACTTCTGGCCCTCAGCAGGCACCATGAATGCTATTCAACTCACTGTATGAAACAAGTTTGACACCCATTTTAAACTCTTGTATTTGGCAGGAGGAAAACAACTCTTGCTATTCATCCCAGCATAGTGTCTCTTCTAGTGGTTGTTTGTGTGTCACCCTTGTGTCTGTTTTTTTAAATTGTAAGCAAGCCCATTGAGGCACGGAGTCATTTTCTCATTTACTCTGCTATGTAAACCGTTCTGTGAACGTTTTTTGAAAAGTGGCATAGAAATATAATAAGACATGCCATGCCACCCTGAGCTCTTTGAGTGGGATAACAATAAATATAATAATATAAATGTCCCCCTTCCACACAGGGATGTGCCCTTTTCCATGATATATTTCCCGCTGTTTGCCAATATCAACAAGCTGGGGCAGAAGCCGTCTGCAGAGAAGGCATCTTTCTTGCACTCGTTTATGTCTGGCTGTGTGGCTGGATCTGTGGCTGCAGTGGCAGTGACCCCACTGGATGGTAAGTATGAGATTATGCAGCTGTCCAAAGGGAAGAGGGGGTGATGGTGATGGGGGTGTTGTGCTACAACAGGTCACAGCCCTGCTTCAGGTGAGCTATTTAGGCCTCCTCAACCCAGCTTCATATATGCTTAATTTTGACTGCTGCTAGGGCCTTCTCTGTTCGTGACCAGAAACACACAAATCCAAAATGCACAGTTCAGTATTCTTGTACTGAGAATACATTCTATAAAGCAGAAAAACTTGCATAGGTTGAAATGTAAATAAATAACCCTTTGTTTTAGTTCTAAAAACCCGAATACAGACTCTCCAGAAAGGCCTGGGTGAGGACACCTACAACGGACTCATTGACTGTGCCAGGTAAGCAGGGCTGGGCATAACTTACTGCCTGTGATCATCAAATTGCTTCAGAGTAAGAACTTGTCTGTCATTCATTTCACCATTTTCTTGCTGAGACCCAGACGTTAGTACTTGTGCATCCTTCTGTACAGAAGTAAGGTGAGGGGTCTAGAATGAGAGACTGTACGTTCCAATTCCTGTTTCATTTTGATTTCTTCCTGGAGGAACAGAGTGATAATGGAGCAAGTTCCTGCAAGATTTGATTGAGTGCCCTGCTAGAGGAGGCTGTTTAGCCAAGGCACTCAAGTGCCATTTCCAGTGTTGAGTTCTGGAGAATGGCTATAAAAACAGTCAGACCTTTTTATCCACAGTTTTTCCACCCACGGGGGTTTGACTCAACATGGGTGGCAAAACTGTGGACGAGGGAGTCCACATTACCTTTTTTCCCATGTTGTCGGGGGCCTGCCAGCTGCTTCCCGCCTTCTGCGTGCATCCAAATTGCTGAAAAAAAGAAAAAACGCAACCGGGCATCTGTTGGGGGCCTGCTAGTCGCTTCCCAGCATGTTTAAACTGCTGGAAAAAAGAAAACAAATGCAACCGGGAGTCTCTGGCGCCATCTACAGGTTTCTTCCAGTAGCAGTTTCTTTTTTTCAGTCAAACTCAGGAGGGAAGCGGCGAAGACACTGGAAAAAAAAGTAATGTGGCACTGCTCCCCACCCCCCACCCTGGTTTTCCTATTACACTGTTTTTTGTATCCACTGGGTTTCCAGGAACAGAACCCCAGTGGATACAGAGGATCAACTGTATGCAAATCTGTAAAGTCAAACGAGTATAAAATAGGGAATTTGAATTATGTACAAGACTTTTGCAGCACCTGCATTTTGTACACGAGTGATACAAATGTATAGCTCTAGTCTACCCTACCTGCTATTTTAAACATGAAGAAAACAGCCTTCAGAGCCATCCTACAGTATGTATATTTGACCATGTGACTAAATTAGGGGTCTTGATCAGGTGACTTGTGGGTAAAGCACAACTCCTAGCAGATAAAACTTTTCCCATAGTTCCAATGAAATCCCCAACTCCATCTTGGATGGTGATAGAGCATCCAATGAGTGTTAAATTGTTTTTTTATGTCAATAAATAAAGAATGGTGTTATTGTAATGAGAACAAAGAAAATTGCTTCTGAAGCCTTTACCAGAGTGATGAAGTCAGTCTTGCCCTGAGCAAGACTGCTAGTCTTTAGCACTGATCATCAACACTCAGACATTGCTCTTAGCGCACTGGTGAGGTGGAAAAGTGGCTTCATGCTTGACATGCAGTCATAGTTGGTGTGTGCCCTACTAGCCATATATATGTTTTTGACAAACATGTATCCTTACACCCCCATATTCCTGATCCCAGAGGCACTGACCCAGGGGCATGTATGTGGGGGTGAAGGGTGCGTACTTCTCAGTCACACTTTGTGTTTGGGGCAGGAAACACCACTGTAAAATTGATGTGTCCATTTGTTTTATAAAAGGTAGAATTGCTCTCACGTTGTCTCCAGCAGAATCCAGACATAGTGGGACTAATCAGAGGAGAGGTACTCCAGACCTTCCTTGAAAGGCAGCCATGTACAACAAGAACTATGTTATTTATTTAACACATATCTCCATTGGAAGGAATAAGAGCTGCTGTGGCTATGCTTGCTTAACCCGCCAAATTGTGTGTTTCTCGTCTACAGGAAGATCTGGATTCATGAGGGTCCCACTGCCTTTATGAAAGGGGCTGCATGCCGGGCACTGGTGATAGCGCCTCTGTTTGGCATAGCTCAAGGGGTTTATTTCATTGGCATTGGAGAATATATCTTGGGACTGTTTTGAGTAGTAAGTACCCATTCCAGCTGCACTGACCATGGATTAAGACTGCATAGATTCTAAAAGCTGACTGTTGGAAGAGCAGCCACTTAGACTATGCAGAGCAACCCAGGCTTCTTAAGGATACCCCTGCAACTTCCACCAGTGTGTTGTTTTCTAACAGTATCATATATCCCACAGGTGGCTAAGGGAAAGGTAAATGACAGCAAAGCTTGTGTCATGAGTGCTGCAATTCTAAACACATTTACTTATGTGTAGGTCCTGCTACAGGAACACTTAGTTGAACAAATCTGCATATGTTTAGGCGTAAAAGTGCTTTCTCCTGTTTGGACTAGAAGCTCGTTTTAAAACCAGACCCACTGAGAACCAATTTGATACAGAGAGAGATTAATTTAAATTAAGATTATACTACATAAGTGTAGAATAGAAGCAGAGGTTTGGGGAGAGGGAGAGAAAGAGAGATCTCCCAACTCTGGTACCAGAGACCCTTTAAGCAGAGCCCCAGGGAGGATTTATAACAGGGTGCCTTTGGCATCTGCACATCTGATCTTCCTCTGTCCTCCCTGCTCCAGACTGGAACATCCCAGTTGCTCTCAGCAACTAGCATGTGCTTCAAGGCATTCAGGAGCCATGTAGGTTGTTCCCATTTGGTTCCCAAAGGGTAGATACACTCCAGGCACCATTGAAGTAGCATCTAAAAGAAGTTACTAGTTTGTATTTATATAGCACTTTCTTTGGTGTTTCAAAGGTGCACCTAGACTGACACTTTATGCACAAGCAACATCAACCATTGCTGGCCTGGTGCTGACTTGAACATTTTTTCTACATACTGTTCCTCCGATGACATTCACACTTCTTCACAACAGACCCCTCCTTATGGTCCAATCCTACGCAGGGTTCTGTTGGCATGCGCTGTTGCAAAAGTGCCGTAAAGTGTTTTGCAACAGCATTACTCCCAGGCATGCCAGTGGGAAGGCCAGAGCCTTCCTTCATGTATCAGAGAGTGCAGGGACAGCAGGTAATTATGTGCAGGGGTGAGGGTGGTGACGGGGGCAGATCGGGCCCTGGGGGGGGGGGGGATCAGCAGCGCTGGCATGTGCCATATCCTATCCCCTTTCCTGAGCCTGATCCACCAACATGGATCAACGTGGACTTGCACCAGCAATATCACTGGTGCAGGTTCATGTTGACCCATTGCCACTGTTGGGGCCTACCCAGGGCAAGGGGACAAATGTTCCCTTACCCCGAGAGCTCCGGCATGCTAAATTCCCCTGCAGGATGTGCCGGCGCTGCTGCATCATCCTATGGGAATTTCATTAGGATTGCACTGTTAATCTCTTTTTTAGAAGACGCTTCATTGCCACCATCCCTTTCTTTTCCAGTATGTGTCAGTTATATACAAATGAACTACATGTTTCTAATGTGGTCCGAGCTCAGTCACGTTTCATTCCTCTACCAATTTTACATCTGCGATGGGTGGAGCAGCTCAGGATTATATAAGCTGCTAGCTAATACACAAATCGGTGTGGTGGTGGTGGTGAACCTTTCTATGCTTTCTCAGTGCCATCCCATCTGTACAAACCCTGAAAAAATGCAAGTAAAGAAAAAGGTCCCCTGCCATAAAGCTGCTTAAGGGGTTTTAGCTCATTAGATCAGCAATGAAAATGGATACTCCAGAAGGATCTTGGCAGCACAGCTCTCTGGAAGACAAAAATCAAATTCTGAGTCTCTAAGCTCACAGTTTAACACACAGCTGCAAAGAATTGCATAATACAACTAACAGAAATTGCCCTGTCTGACACATTTGCATCTTAAGTCAAGGTGATCTAATTCTTGGATACAAGTTTTCACTTTTTCTTAAAATGTGTAGCCCTCTATTGCAAAGAATCCTGAAAGAGATGAAAGCAAAGTCTGCTAAAGGCCCTGCGTAGGCCTAGAGGAGAGCAAAAATGACACTTTTTTTGGCCAGCAAGAGATTGACTCTTCACCAGTCCCTGTTCCTTTTCTGTGGACGAACAAGCAGAAGTGCTATACGAATCAACAACCTGAGATGGGAACAAATCTACATGTGGATACAACATGGTTTCTGGTGCATTATTTCTCCATACATCATGAGATGGGAAGTCCAAGGGAGAACTACTGAGACATAATCTTAATAACTTGAAGAAATGTACTGGACTTGTAAAATAAATGTTTTTGTAGAACCTATGGATTCTTTCATCTCCATACATTACTCCCAACCTTCATCTTGTCTGCTTAACACCCTGTTCCTCCTTCCCTTTTGCTATTACAACACACCTTCACTGACCAATGGTGGTGCTTTTGGAAGAAGAGCGGTTACTATTTCTGTAAATAGAAAATTAGAGCTTGTCTCTGATAAATCAAACCACATAACAGTATGCATAATTTATATTCTTGGTTTGCTATAAAGCCCAATGCTTCAATTTAACGGAGGTTTCTTCTTGTATGCATCTTCCACCATTGTGCAGTTCTCTTCCAAGCTCCTACCTCACACTCTCTCTCTCTCTCTCTCTCTCTCACACACACACACACACACACACACACACACACACACACACACACACACACACACACACACACACAGAGAGAGAGAAGGTGTTTGCTACTGTACCTGCAGGAGTAAGCATATCACGAAAGCAAAGTAGAGCAAACATTCTCACACTTTATTTTAGTATATATATATTTTAATATATATTTTTAAACCACATATACAGAACAAAATCTTGGGTTGACCAACTTAACAAGAGTTCATTGTGACCCTTGAGAGAAATGTATGCCCCTGGTTTAACAGTATGGAGGAAATCTCTGAGGAAGGAAGATATGAACAAGCAGCACAGATTGGTGGCATGCCTTGAGGGAAGTGGCCAAAGCAGAGACTGACCACTGATCCCCACCTGAACTCAAGGAACTTGAATGCCTCTTTTAAAATCACATACCGTTCTGTGGACAGAGGTCTTCCAGCCCCTTTTCCAATCAGGCTAAGCACAGCACAAATGCACAAAATAATTTAATTAGAAAATATACACAGGACAACACTATATACCATAGAGAGTACATTTGAAAGCATGTGTGGTGGGGTTTTATTAGAGATGCTCTGGCATCTCCCTTCACTATGGCAGGGAAAGAGACTCCATCTTTGCTCCCAGGAATTTAGTCCATAAACTTCCTGTTGTTGTTGGCACCAAAAAGCGCCGTTCGGATATCTGGCATCATCTGTTGGGGGGGGGGGGGAAGAGAAGATAGTTACAGGCTGTTTGAGAACTCCTTAATGGTCACACAAGAGGAGGAATGCACCAAACAGATGTGTACATTACACAGACTAGAGGATGCTGATGACTCCTCCCCCCCGCCAATGCCCTGCTCCCATAACATTGAGAAATGCTTACTCTGGGGAGTGTTGTCATAGCAAGTCTCACTTTTACACATTTTGTGGAGCAGAATCATTTGCCAGAGAGAGAGATTTGTTTCCAATAGCACCCCCCCCAGCTCTGTACCAGCTCTCTTGATTGACTGCCACACTACAGTCAGCATCTACAAGTCACAACATTACACTTACTCTCAGAAAGCATCAAGTTTGGTAGCAAGTTGCAAGCCTTACGATCAGATTCCGTCATGACCACAAGTCATAAAAATGCACAGACAACTGGGAAAAAATAAAAAGAGGGCGCCTTTTCCCAAGCTCACCTGCTGGGCAATCAGGTCCAGTCGGCTTTCCAGAGTATTAGAAACCTTGATTTTATTGTCACCGTTATAAATTTCAACACCTCCAGATCTAGAAGAAAGATAAACATGCTAATCAGCAGCCTCACAGAAGAAACAATTTACTCAAACAACTGTTTTAAGGCATCAGTCAAAGAGATGAATCAGTGCCACTTGCTCACCTCTTCATCATAGACTCCTGACATCTTACGGATTTTGTTGTAAGAGTTATTGAAACAATATGGTAAAACATAAGCATCCTTATATAGTTGTCTTCACAAAAAGACTTTTAAACAGAGTGATCTGTTTCTAGACATGCCAGTGCAGGAATAGCCACCTTCTCTATATTGGAAGACAGTGTATTCTCCAGACACATCTTGGGGTTTGGATGTTCAGACTTTATAACAACATTGGCATTCCCCAACAGGAAGAGAGGAACAAGGCACATGCTGCAAGATTCTCTTGAGAGACAGTGTGGCAAGGGTTTCACGCTCATCTTTAAGTGCAATGAACAATCCTAGCAACGAAGACTCATTGTGCTTCTTTTCCTTACAAATGAAACCACAACCAAGAATGTGTACCAAACCTTGACAAGTCTGGTTGGGCCACCATTGGGCCAGATAAAGTTGCTTTGTAGGCTAGATGTGGCACATGGGCCACCAGCTGGCCACCCCTGCTTGAGTCCCTGTTGTGCTCATTACTGGGACATTGGCTTCTTGTTTGCAGCAAAACCTGGGTTCCTGAGCCCTCTTATGCGGAAGCAAGATCCACTGAAGCTTCACCTACTTCCTGGTAAGTGCATTAAGCTTCAATCCTATGTATGGGGTAAAGCTGTATTGAGCTCAGTAGGACTTCTGAGTAAATATTCACAAGATGGGGCTGTTTTGCTTTTTCACCAGAAGTAGTCGTCTCACTCCAAACATTCTTGCAAAGCACTAAAAGATCGTAACCTGTTGGGATCAACTGGTTTTGCATTGTGTGGATAACTACAAACATGCATTTTGAAGCTTTCAACATAACTGGGTCTCCATCTAGTTAAGTTGGCTATTATGGCATAGATGGAATTTTTAAGAACACACTAACAAGTGTTTCCACTGGGGAGCTTTAGAACCCATATGTGAGCCACCAGCAAGCACATTCTCTCCCCGTCATGATTCTCTCTCATTTTTGACTTGGATTGCAACATCACCTTTAGTCTGAGACCAGTAGGTCAAGATGCTTTCACCACCTATTCCGGCTTAAATCAAATTACACCTGTTTCCAGGCTAAGAATTGATCTGGGAGCTACAAATGGATGACCCAATGCTATTGCTGCCTTCTAGGTGGATATGAACAGCATAGCACAGAAGTTACCCAATGTATGTTATTACTTATTAAGTAGGAGAAAGTGTCAATTCCTGCTAAACAGCACTAAACGTTGGACAATTTCCAAAAAGACCAGTATAGTTTTCCATAAGCAAGCTGTCTAACCTACAACAGCCACTATCATACTATCTTGTTCCAGTAAGTCTTGTTTTATTTAGTATTTTTCTTACATGTCCTCTGGCAGAAACGTGTCCTGGTCAATTTTAATATCAACATCTGTTTTGGTGGCACCTTTGTAGATTGGGATGCTCTTCTGAACCGCAGCCTGAAACAGGATTTAGGCATTTTTAGTGGGAAGGAAAACACACAAAGTTCCATGGCAAAACAGCCCACAGATTCAAACTAATACTTCTCAGAAGGCAGATGTTGCAAGAATTCTGGTCACCCATAGGTAAGCAGTAGAACACAAGCGTTCTATGGTCTTAAGGTCAAGTCCTGGTGTCTCCACAGGTACCAAGGTGTGGGAAAGACCTTTGAGGGCTACTGCCAGTCAGCTGAAACAGTACAGGGCTAGATGGATCAACACAGCATGATTCAGCATAAGACAGCTTTTCTTGTGCTACTTAGGCTGTTGCCCAACACATTTATATACATATGTACGTGGCGCTGGGTGCATGCCCCGGCCAGTCTCAGATTTTGCTTGGGCTGATGGCAAGCGATGCATCAAGCACCACAGATCTCTGGGCAAAAGGCCAAACTTTGGTTTGTTAAAGTAGCCTTCTTCTCCACTTCCTGGTTTGTGAGAAGCCTTGCCTCAGAAAATTCCATGACAAGCCATACCTTGCTTGACCATCCTATTCAGATCCAAATAATGATGCCACATTCTGGGAGCTTCCTGACGTTGAGATAAACAAGACCACTCATGGTCACATGAAGGGTGTCTTCAGCTCCAACGTCCCTTGCCAACTTCATTAAACTCCATCAAGAGCCATATGCCAATCAAGGCACTGGCCTCCTGAGCCATCGAGAATTCCCCTGCCACATCCTTCTCAGAGTGCTGCACAATAGGACTCAACCCCCTCCACCCGGGATGGGCCATCAGCAAACAAAAGAATGGTCTGAGTTGAGCTCACCCCACAATAGGTCCCATGTTATCCTATGGGAATTTTGTTCATATAAAAATTCTGGTCACAGACACCTTGTTGCTATTCTCTCTCCTCTGTTTTGTGTTGAGTGTGACTCATTGGTGCTACATCAAGCACCCCACTCCCTCCACGACTCAAGAACTGCTGTGCCAGCCAGCACAGGCATCAGACCACTCTTTTCCAGCTTCTCCTCTTCCCCATGACTCTTCTCCCGAAGTGCAACAAGTCATGGCTCAGCACCCACTGAAGTGTTTTCCAAGAAGCCTTTCCCTGGGAAAGCAATCTCAGCTCCCTTGCCTGGCTTCCCTTCCCAAAATTGGCCAAGGCGACTGCCTGGCCCTCTGAGTTTGCTCATCTAACCTTCCCGCCTTTTTACTTCCTTTGAATCCAAAGGTTGCTGTGACTTGGCAAACTAGCCCCATGATCCCTGCCTCATGCCAGCAGGTACAGATAGGAAACACTGGCCTCTGGCACCCCAAACCATTGGACCCAATACATGCTACGATCTATGTCTCACATACAGTCAAACCAATGACACTTGGAGATTCTAGTCCCTCCTCCGTTTGTTTGGTGTGAGTCTAGGATCTTTTTTATCTCCCCCTTCCTTTTATTGTATATTTATCCCTAATATAAAGTCTTATCTTGTTGCACCAATACCATTGTCTCTCCTCTTTATTTCATGTCAATCCATTGAGTTGTGCCAGAAGCCACTGCACTCAATCCCTGCAATGTTGCAAATGTCTCAGAGCATGCCTGATAACAGGACACCTTCACAGAGGGTATATGACCAACTGTGCAGTTTCCAAAACAATGCACATAACTGCATACCTAGCTCTGTGCTACCCGAGTGGGTTTTTCCCCCAGTAGGACAAATTGCAGCTTTGAGAGTGGGGTGAGGAGAAGGGAAGGAAAGTGTGGGGAGGGGGCATTCCCCTTCCCCACATACTGCTGTTCTAATCATATTTGGAGACACACCCACCCAACTGTTTTCCACACCCAACAGATTAAAAATGGGAACATTGGGGAGATCCAAGTAGGGATCTCTTGTATAGTCTGGCTGCAAGACTTGACTGCTGCCAAAGGCTATCCCCTTTCAAACTCCAGGTCCATTTTATCCAAAGCAATCTTACCTTCACCAAAGGTAGATCCTGTTTTCGGCAACGGACAGTCATTTTAGGTTCAAGTAACTGATAAAATCCCTTTAAAACAAAAGAGAATTCATTTCTTTTTCACCTTAAGAAGCTTAATGTGGCTTACAAATGTAATACTATCATTCGAATTTGTTGTCATGTAACCAATATAGTCAATACCATATCACCACATATAAGCAGTTAAATAGTATACAAAAAAGATAATGTTTATAATGAACACCAATTATAAAAAAAAACACACCAGGTAATGATAACTAAGAAGTCAAGTAAAAACCAACATTGGACTCAAGCACTGCAAAGAAGAAGGCTAACAGTTTGTCAAATGAGTGCAGGACTTCAGCCGAGGCATGTCCTCTGGGCAGTGGGCTCCAGAATTAGGGGCCACAACTGTAACAGCTCTGCTTTGAATAACTGCAGATTTAACCTCCTAGACAGAGGAATTTTGAAGCAGACCTTTATGTTGCTATTAACTGGCATGCAAAGTCTCTTAGAATTTAGATCTTCCTCCAAGAATAAAAGCTACACATTCTTGGAAAAAATGTCAGCCGAAGACCCATGTCTAAAAGAGCACAATAAAGATGCAAGCTATTTCTGCAGGTGGTACCGTCAAGAAGCTTGGAACATTACCTGTAGAACCAGCCCATCCAACAGTGTTTGGTATCTGCCAGTATCTTTCACTACTTTAGTCAGTTTCTGCTTGGCTTCATGCAGCAAATCCTAGAGCAAGAGAAATATTCAGTCAGTCAAGCCCAAGGAGATTAACTCTGAGGCTTGGGCTTTTAGTGTCCCCCTCCCCCAAACGTACTCAGTCCATAGGCCTGGATTACCATTCCAGCTTGTGTCCCACAACCTGTCAAGCTTTACAATAGAAAAGAATGCAAGCAGCAGCCTTTTCAAGGGCAGTCCCGACTTTGAATGTAATCTGCAGTGGAGAAAATGGAAGTCTCACCACCATGACCACCACTTTGAAAGCGTCACCATTCTATTTTATATATTTGTTTGTCACATGGGGTCATCATTGTCCCCCTGCGACAAAAATTATATCCCAGATTACAATTCATTTACTTTGTTCCATAGAATCAAGTCTGCCCTTATCTGCACCGTTCCATCCTGGTTTTGCTTCTTGCTCATGCAAAGCATGACTCTATAGCAGGGGTGGCCAAACTTGCTTCATGTAAGAGCCATATACAATAAACTTCAGATGCTTGAGAGCTGCAATATTTAAAGAAGCATTTAAATTCTTAAATATATTTACTCACCATGAACATTAAACTTATGTTTTAATCCAGTGGACTCTCAGTTTATACCTGGTAAATCATTATAAAGCTTTAAAATGTCTTATTTCCTTTTTATATTAAATTGTGATGCAAAAAGCAGCTCAGTCAACATATTTCCGAGAGCCGCACATTATATGTCAAAGAGCTGCATGTGGCTCAGGAGCCAGTTTGGCCACCCCTGCTCTATAGCAAGGAAAGGTTTAGAACTGGCAGGATAGATATTCCACCTGTTCCTGTGCATCATGTTAAGAGTTGTACATGTCAACTTTGATCCACCATGTCAAATACTGATGATCAGAAATATGATTATCCAATTCTTGAATCCACGTATCACGTAAAGTATTGAAATCATACTCAAAGATCTCAAATATTACAGTACTGATGTCCTTTCCCTGCTGGAATTGATTAACCTCTCTAGAACTGGAGTTGCCAACATGGCCCCTGGTCCAAACTTAGTTACCAATAGATTGGCATGCAGGTTTTCCTGGTTCATGTATTTCGTGGTTCATGTACATCTACCAGCTAGTTGCTGAGTGTTCTTTTTTAGCTTTTGACAATGTCCCAAGGCGGGAGGAAACATAAAGCAGAGGATTAAAGAATTACTTGTGCTTGTCTGTTCCGGATAATCCTTGAAAGCGGCACCCACATTACTGGGGATCGAGTAGAGAAGGAATTTCTTCAGGCAAGTTTCAGTACTTACATTTCTTTATTTTCTTCGATTTCAAACACTAACATGGCTGAAAATCCCATAAAACCCACGTCTGTTACCAATAGATGTTTTAATTGTAAATATTGCCAATTGGCAAGGGTAGAAGTCTAAATCTGTTATTCAATTTGAGACATGACAAAAATTCCTGATCATAATCAATTAATTGGCCAATACTATTAAAATTTCCAGGGATCTTAAGTTACCACTTGAGCTTAATTCACCCAAAAATCATTTTTAGAGTATATTGGACGCCTAAGCATATGCATAGTAAGAGCTTTATTAAAGATTCATCATGCTGGCGTTGTTGTGAAAGTGAAGCCTCGTTTATTCATATGCTCTGATCTTGTATGGTGATCCAGTCCTTTTTGTCAGAAGTTATAAGTAGTATTGAGAGTAGTAGGTCAAACATTGAAATTTACTGATGTACGTATATTGTTGAATTATTTACCATCCTCCATCTCAAAGGCACTCAGCTGAACCTCATTGTTCCAGATTTTAACCATTGTACTAAGCTGTGTTTTCAGAAGCTTCCTGCAACCCTAGTAGATATAAAGCCACATGTGCCACAACTGCATACTTCAAAAAAAAGAAAAGAGGAAGGCTGAACATTTCATGCAGTAGAGGCATGTGACTGAGCCATCTACCAAAACATGATCATGGAGAAAGAGCTAGATTGCCAAGTAATTTGTTTAACCTCCTTCCATCTCTTGCTCAAAAAGATGTATGGCAAGCATTACTACATCTTGCCAGAATGAATTCTGGCATCACAATCATTAACCACAATTTGTTGGTTTTGTCCTTTTTAAGACAAAGGGGATTGAGGAATGCAACTTCAAATGAACAAAGAACTCCGAGTACCACGCACAAAAACATGGACCACTCTTGTCTACAATAGAGTAGGCAATATATTCTGCAGGGAAGGCCAAATGAGCTGGAAGGCCACAGCTGATTAAAATCACCTCATTTTGAACCCAATTAGCCAGCAGAAAGAAAAATTAATTATATCTATATTTTACAGCATTTCATACATTACATTGAACTAGACAAGATGGGTATCACTTGTAATGTTCCCTATTCCAGAACAGAAATCAGATGCAAGCATAAAAAGTAAAATATTACTTCCATATAGTCTGAAACATTTTTGAGTTTTGTCCTCAACAAATAAGAAATTACTTTCTGTGCACCATCTGTTCCAACAAGAAGTCAAAGCAAGTTCTAGCTCTGAAACATCTCCTTCAGCCAGTAGTCAAATGATGCTGTAATAGCACCTTTTCTTCTGACACTAAAGCATGGAGTGTTTGGCCTAGTTCCCACTGAGGGGATAAACCATGTTCAGATTGTACCTGCTACAGATGGAGCTTCACATGATTGAGTGCTCCTCAGTTATTAGAATTCCCAGCATACAGAAAACTAGCATGCCAGAGAGAAGTTTGGGTAGAACTCTTATCTCTGGCATGCTAGTTTTCTATATGCAGGGAATTCTAGGTAGGGAGGAACAATCATGCAAGCCCCACCTGTAGTCTAAAATGGTTAGCCTGGACACAAACGTGTCCCACCTAAGTGAGAACTTGGACAAAATCAGTTATCACATATATAAGGCATTATTCTTCACTGGCATCATCATGCCTATATTGAGTAAGTCAGAATTTCCGGGACCACTACTTCTTCTTTTCTGCTCAACACAGAGAATTATATTGTGCAACTGTTGAATGGGGGGGGGGGGGGGGAGAAAGAGACAAACCTAGGCTGAAATGGAGAATTAAGCAGAAAGATGTTTTTTCTGCTTCATGTTTCTCCAGTATAAGAGGAAATGAGAGGCATGCAAACGCAAGCTTCTGGGCCTCTGTATGTATGAATGACGTACAAGCAATAACCACTTTTCTATGACAATGACACAAGAAGCACCCAAGGCTGCAATCCTATACACATCTGGAAGAAAGCCCTGCTGAACACAATGGTGCTTATTTCTGAGTAGTCCTGACTAGGATTGTGCTGCAAGAGAGTGAAACTGAGTATAGTTCAGATGGAAGCTTGAGCCCAACAAGTGGCAAGAATCCCCATTATTATCTTATTAAGAGAAATATATACTCACTGCAATCAGATCATCTCTTGCTTTGAGAACCTTCAGTCTTGCCTGATTCATCAGGTTGGACATCTGACTGCAAGTCAGATGAAAAACAGGCTTCAGTTAATAAAACAGCAGGCACAGATTACACACTCCCCAGGTTGGCTCCAAAGAGGTCCAAACAAAAAAAGGTTTTCTTTAGCCTATGACCCAAAGGCCCTCTTTCCCTGATCCTCCTGCTTCAATCTTTTGCTGGGAGTTTTGTAATCCACCATTGACCGTCCCCACCCCCACACTGTTGTCTGCTCTAAACAGTAAATACAGTACAGGTGGGCCCCCATATCCATGGATTTGCTATCCACGGATTCAGTTATCCACAGATCGCGGGGACCCCCACAGGCTTTTACTTTTTTCCCAGTAAGCTTTGTTTCTTCCTTAAACAAACAGAAGAAACAGCATCTGGCTGCTTATTGCAGGCAAGTAGAACAAGACTAAGTCCTAGAGAGGATCTGCAAGGTTAACAGAAACCTTGCAGAGCCTCTCTAGGAATTAGTCTCGTTCTACTTGCCTGCAATGGAGACTGCTTCTCTGTTTATTTTAAGGAAGGAACAAAGCTTGCTGAAAGAAAAATAAGAGCTGGGGGCACGTGCACGCCTGCCCACAGGGGAGACAGGGCGGGGGGCCCTCAGGAAACCATGGAGGGGGTGTTCGCTCCTATCCATGATTTCGAGTATCCACGGAGGGGCCTGGAACATATCCCCAGCGGATATGGGGGGAGTACTGTACATATCTGAGCTTGCCTGAGACACAGGAGTTTAAATGTTTTAATCATTTTTAAATACTTTTATGTTTTTAAATTTTGATTTTTTAACTATAAACGTTTTACATGGCTGTTGAACCCGTTTTAACCCAGTCTGTGATCACTGCTGGCCATGAAACTTTTACATCTTATTTGAGTTGAAATCACTTCAAATAAGCAACACCTTTTACTGAACATGTATTATGAGTCACCAGGGAGAGAGGTAGCTCCAAAGTAAGTTATTCTGACTGCAATTCATTTTGCTGGAGATGACTTGTGATAATACTAGAGCTTCAAGCCTTTGCTCTGCTTGCTGAACAAAAGCCCTTTTCGTCCACAGATCATACTTGAGTTCTTGTACAGCTATTGTATTGAACGTCATTAAGAGGTCTCCTCTCTCTTCTTAAAGATGCCATGGTCTCCGGATAACGTCCCCCTGACTTTTAAAGCAGGGAGAAAAGACAAGCTATCTTTCTGTGAACAGGGTTACCTATTACAGCTGAGCATTAAGGAGCTCAGGGGGATACACCTGCATTCCCCCCCCACTCATTTTATCCTCACAACAGTCCTGCAAAGTAGGTTAGGCGTGAGACAGAGCAACTGGCCCAAGGATCAGCCAGTGACCTTCAGGAATCAGAACCCAGGTCTTCCCCGCCATTATGTTATAGTGGCTCTCTACCATCATTCCTTAAGCTACTTCCACAGGAGACAGTCATGCTGTTTAAGGTTGAGTTTTTTTTCGTGAGTGACCCTTATCTGTCATCATGTGAACCTACATGACATATGTTCGGATAAAGTCAGAGTGGTGTTAACGGTTAAGGACAGGGACCAGAGAGTGACCCAAAGAGACCACTAAGTAACCCTGGACTCATTGTCTCTTAACCTAGCCTACCTTACAAGGTTGTTGTGAGGGTAAGGGGGTGGGGTGGCACAAACACACATCATGTGCATAGAGATATAAAATGTGACCAATAGATACATATTACTGTCTGTACTATGAAACAGAGATACTATTTTCTAGTGTGGGAAACAAACCAGTCTCCAACAGGACTGCCTGTAAATGTCTCTCTAAGTCATAGGTGGCCAACCCACAGCATGGGTGCCACTTAGTGGCACACAGAGCCTTTTGAAGTGGCACGTACTGCTGTTCCTGTTTGAGCTGAGCGCTGAAGTCCCTCTCTTTCTCGACCTCAGTGCGCCTTTCCAAGCCTATGGCACTAAAATTAAGTATGTATTGTTTAAACTTATTTTTTGTATTATTTTAAACTATATTTTTTAATTTTTGTTGTAAGCATTTGCCTCTGCATTGGATAAGGCGGGATATAATTTTTTTAAATAAATAAATAAAGGAGGTCTCTGCACCCCACTGCGCCTTATTCTTGGGCTGTCACTGTGCTTTAAATATTTTCATTACCTTAGATTTATTTAATTTATTTAAAGTGGCACGCTCAAGATTATCTAAAGAAAATGTGGCACATGGCGTGCCACGGGTTGGCCACCACTGCTCTAAGTGAACATTCTGTTTACAGGAACACAAAGACATGTATCCAGATTGTTCTAAACTTAAAGGCTACCATTGAGATTAGAAATGGTTATTGCCCATGTTGTATGCTGCATATTCTCAAGGTTTGTAAAATGGCACTAGATACAAAAATGTATTCTTGGTGTTACTTATTCACAGAGGCATGAGCTCTTTTAAAAACAGGACCTTGAGAAGTTCAATCATCTCTGCTACAGAGCTCTTCAAAGTTTTTTCCCTGCAGCAGCAACTGAAACAAAGCAAGATCTTGTTATTTAAAGCTTGTTTCAGAAAACGTTGAACATTCTTTCAATTTTCTTCACAGAACTCAAGAGGAAAAGTTCTATTTCAAAATGTGTGCTTAAGATCTATCGGACGATATTTTCACAGTTAAGACAAACATTCCTCAGGTACAGAACTGGCATTTCCATTTCTTTTCAGGACCTAGAATAGGCGCAGTCACCTTGCATTACATACATTTTCTTCTGCTGTTCAATTTGTTTCTCCTTCTTTTCGTAGTACTCCATTATCTTCAGTCTCTGTGTCTGAACAAGGCGACCTTTCTCAATATTGAATTCTTCTTCAGCCTACAAAGAAGAAGAAGTTGTAACCTTATTTAGGATAAATGCAACTTTTGCTACTAAAGAAAGGCAAGGCGGGGAAGCCTGAACTTTGGATCAAATGGTTTCATGGAAATGCAGCTGAAATGTTTCCAACAAATGGTTCTCTTTTTGATCCTCAGGAGCCCTATAAGATCCCCCAGGCTTTCACAGCCAAAGTGTGTAGGTCTCTCTCCTGCATCCTTTGTGAGCTGCCACCAGGGACGGCCCAACCGCGTCTGTTGCCCGACACCATCCCCGACTCACCACTGCAGCCTTCGCATGCACATGGGAAAGACTTAAAACCACACCAAAACCGATGCTGGAAAATATGCGCGGCTCCTTTAATGTGACAGACCCCATGATTAGCGTCTGTCTTAGGTTAAGGCAGTGGTTCCCAAAGTGGGAGGTGCGGCTCCCAGGGGAGCCACGGAAACCAGACAGGGGAGCCGCGGAGTGCCACGGAATTCTCTTGGAAAATAGTGCAATGCCAATTGGCAGGCATCAACATAATGTAATGGGGAGCCGCAGTCAAAAGTCACCAATGGTCAAGGGAGCCGCAGGTCGAAAAAGTTTGGGAAACACTGGGTTAAGGGCTTAAATACTAGTTCTTCCCTACTAACCAAGTACTTTGGTAGGATCTTCCCTCTTGTTGGAGGAGGTTTTCTTCTCCTTGAAAAGGTCTGCCATAGGTGCAGACGAACCGTTGGAATTGTAACATCTTTTAAACTTTTTTATTTGTATTTTAACATGGCAGAAAGCCCGGGAATTTCTGATTTTGAAGACTTAAATACTTTCTAGTTACCTTTGCGTCTATTTCTTCTGCCTTTTCGTTTGCTTCCTGTTCAATGAAAGCCATCATGTGCTTGATCTGCAACAGAAAGAACTAACTTCTCACATCTGGTGAAATATTTTTGTCTTTGAACACCACACAATTTCCCCATCATCATAAGACCAAGTAGTAGAGCTTTTTTGTATGTGCTCCTTTGAACGCCAAGACAGAAAGTGGGACCGCCAAGCTCTCTTACAAAGTTAGATACATTCCAGCACAAAAACTGCCTTATGTGTTCAGGCTATTATTGCTTCAATCTGCCAGAGGACTGAAAATATATTAACTTTTTATGTTACATACACTACACAGCTGTACCAGTTAAATGTTTACCTCTAGGTAGCCTTGAGCCTATTCCAAGGTAGGAGATAGAGGTACTTTAATATTATAAAGCAGGGGTGGGGAACCGGCGGCCCGCGGGCCGGATCCGGCCCCCAGAGCGATCCGGTCCGGCCCGCGCGAGACCGGACCCAAATCAATCAGGTCCGGCCCGCACAAGCAGACCGGAGGCTCCGGCAGCCCCGCCGGCCCCGCGCGCGCTCCCCTCGGTGTGATTCCTTTCGAATCCGGCTGTTTAGCAGCCGGATTCAAAAGGAAAGTCGCGCCGAGGGGAGAGCGCGCGGCGCGCTCACCTCACGTGACTCGTTTGGAACCCGGAAGCAGCCGGGTTCCAAAGGAGTCGCGCCGAGGGGAGAGCGCGCAGCACGCTCACCTCGCGCGACTCCGTTTGAACTCGGCTGTTTCTGCGCATGTGCAGAAACAGCCGGGTTCAAAAGGATTCGCGTGAGCAGCGCGCGCGGGCCTGCGATCGCCGCCGCCTGAAAAGGTAAGGAGACCATGGGGGGGAGGTTGGAGGGGGGGTTGGAGACCATGGAGGGGGGGTAAGGAGAGCGGGGGGGCGGTGTGTGTGTGTGTGTGTGTGTGTGTGTGTGTGTGTGTGTGTGTGCGCGCGCGCGCACGCACCCCACCGGCGCGCGTGCCGGGGGAGCTATTTGCGTTGGAGGGGCACACGGCCCGCGGGACATTTTCCCAATGGGAAAATGGCCCTCCATCTCAAATAGGTTCCCCACCCCTGTTATAAAGCAACATGCCTCTAGCACAGGCCTACACACAGCTTATGACTCACAAAGATGAACACGGTCTACCAGCCATGTACTGTTGCCTGTTAATTGCCAATTTTTGCAGTTTCAGGCAGGTAACAGACAGTATGTTTACTGATGCCCTGATGGGCTACATTCAGCTTGATGTGTCACAAGCTGTATAGGCTTTCTTTACCATAATTTTGGCACAGATGGCACCTATAAGCAAGTACTACCAATACACCATGACCACAGATCAATGTACAGCTGCATGCGCTCAAGCCCCATTGATCTCACTGTAACTCTGCTGTACTATTTATGGCCAATGGGACAGGCTGAGAGCTTCTGCAGGCATCACTCTACTTCCAAGGGACCACAGAACTACATGAAGCAATTAAGAAGTTCTACCAAACAAACATATTTCTCCTTCTTAGTCTGCATCTCAGGCAGCAATGCATGGCATTGTTTGCAAAGCTAGATGTGCTTTGGAATCCTCTTCATGCTGTGTTTTTAAAAACATTGTTGTTGTTGTTGTTGTTGTTCAGTTGTTAAGTCGTGTTCGACCCTTCGTGATCCCATGAACCATATCCCGCCAGGCCTTCCTGTCCTCCACTATCTTCCTGAGTTCGCTCATTTTCATGTTCATTGCACATTTATATGGTGTTCAACCTCCTTTGGCTGAGTCCATGTAAGTCATGTATACTCTGCTCAGTACCTCTGCAGGAACATTGCTTGACCAGTGTTGGCTGGATCTATGCAGCCTTTGGCTCAGTATTCCATTCCAAACCTAGCTCAGAGTAGTTCTACCAGTAAGGGCACTATTTACAGTCAACAGGACAAGCTCTAAAGGACAACCAAACAACATACACTACGTCTCGTAAATTTCCACTACAAGTGGAGGCTCCATATGCGATATTAACTTGAGTGGAAGATCTATTTTAGCTAGATGAATTTTAGTATACACAATGTAGTTATTGCAGAAGCCCTTTAAGTGGTACACAATATTAAAAAAATTCATAATGGGTTTAGATATATAGTAAGAGTGTGTAACAGTTGTTAGCAGATGACCGTAGGGCATTGTTTTCATTAAGGATTTTTCCATTGTCACTTCTAAACATGAAATGCGCATCAGAGAAATCATAAGAGGAGCTTTAAGGCAGCCAATTTTTTTTAAAAGATAAGAACCCCAAAAATTTCACAGAAGTTTTCTCGCACAACAGTATCCCTTCTTTTGTGTACAAAGGATCTGTCTCCAGTCTGAATTTCCTTTTTCCATCAGCTAACATGAGCATTAGTCATTGGTTTTTCCAGTTCTTCTTTTCCATGGTACTGGAACGTCCACACCTTCCCCTGCCCTCTTCCCTCCATTTTAGAGCAGCTTCTCTCTTACAGATATTTAAGACATGCAGCTACAAGACTTACTTCAGCTACTTTTAGTTTTATACCCTATGGACCAAACATCACTCCTTTATCTTATACGTCTCCTTTGATATTGTCTATATACAGTATATCAAAGCCCCATATAAGCAATCTCCTGCTTACAGTTAACCCATTATATTATGCCAAAATAAACAAATCTTGTCTTCTTGAAGGGCACCAAGTTCACACTACAAGCGATAGACAATTCATTTACCCTCTCCTGGTAGCTCATCAGTCTCTGTCAAAATAGTATGCCTTGTCTTTAAAATTTCATTGATCCACTTCATTTGAAAAAAATTCTATCCCATCTTTCTAAAACAATGATCCAAGGGAGCTTACAAACATTATAAAAAAGTTACAAGAGGCAACAATTTCAATAAAAACATAATAAATGCAGCATAATAGACATGCATGAGCCCCCCCCCCCCCAGTAAATCTTAAGGGGCAGGGCAGTTTCATTTGGAGAGGGAAGCAACCTTCAGCTACCTTGGTCCCAAGTCATTTAGGACTGTCAAAGTTTAACAGTACTACAAAAAACCACTGTCAGTCTAGCCCCAGTCCATAAGTCCCATAGGAATTTTGAGGTGGACAAGTTCTCTCTTCTTAATCCTGTTAGGGCATGCCTAAAGGAAGGGTAAAATCTTGGGTAGGCATCTGGCAAACCAGACACAAGTTTTATAGGATGCCATTTAGTTTTCGTACTTGCAAAAGCTGTCATACATAACCATACCGATACCGCAAAAACTTTTTTTTTAATGTACAGAAACAAAGCTTTTGTGGCATCATCTGTATGAACCCATACACAACAGTGGTACTAGATTACGACTTGCTCAGGTTGCCAGTAGCACTGAGTGTCATGCCAATGAGTAGAATTAGCCACAATTCATTCAAAAACTGAAAATAGTTATAAATATAGACCACAGGAGAATGGTCACTATCCTGGATTTATCAGCAATGAATTCAAGGCTTCACGTTTGTGTGGGTAATGTAAATTTTCCATCTCTCTACCATCAGACATCCTCTTAGTCATCTTCATTGCACACAACCCCTGCACTCCAAGGGCACCCGCTCAAGGTCACTGCTGTTGGGATGAGTGCCCCTACCAACACCCTGCCATACTCACAAGTAGGAAAATCAAATATTTCCCATTTGAGGGATTAGTGCATACTGATTGGGTTTCTCAAGTATGTTATTGGTTATGTGAACGGACTTGGGGAGGAGGTAATTCACACATTAACTCACGAAGAACACAACAGTGTGATCTTGCATATCACAGGGAGTGAAAATCTCTAGTAGTTCAACTACTGTATTTCCTTCTATCCCAATCCCAACTTAAGCAACACATCACAAATAAATCCCAGTTTCAAGACAAAATCCCATTCTCAGAAGGTTTACTTGTAAGTTCCTAGCTCAACACTGGGAGTAAGATCCAACAGACTCAGGTTGAAATCCTATACACAGTTTCCTGTGAGTAAGCCCCACTGAACACAATGCAGACATGCATAGGACTATTCTGTTAGATAGGTTTAATGCTGAAGTAAACATACAAAGGATAGGGTTACAAATCTTGTTCCTGCTCTGATGCACTTTGTACCTGGGGCCCTGGGTGTCTCACCAGTCCTATCCCAGCCAGTCTTGTGCGCACACAAAATATCAAGAGAAAGGGGCTCATCAAGTGGATGAACATAGCAGAAAATTACTGTGGGAGTGCACTGCAAGCAACTTGCATGAAAACATTCCACTGGTCCAATTCTGTGTTACGTTTATTTCAGTGGGGCTGTTTACTCAGGCATGTTAAGTCCCATTGAATTGAGCCCAATGGAACTCCCTAGTTAAGTTTGTCTAAGACTACAAGATGAGAAGAGGGAAAATTACAGACAAGAGGAGACAATTGCATCCCTCTCTCACAGCCCCAGGCTAAAGCGCCTCTTCGTCTCTTCCTCATCATCCACCCCCTTAACCTTGAGCATCTCCTCCTCATCCCCCTGCCCCCCCTGCCCAGAGGACAGCCCGAATTCCGCATACTGATAAAAGGCACTAAAGTGACAGCCCCGTCAAGGGCCTCATGGCAGAGACCGAAGGCTTCCCAGCACCTGCTTCTGGACGTCGGCATCACTGAGCGCCATCGTGAGAGCAGGCCCAAGCGGCAGACAACAAGGCAGGAAAGGGAAGAACAGCGTCCGTTGAGACCAGGCTCCTTCGGAGGCTCAGATGGAATGCAATCAAATCCGGTTCGGGTCACGTGCTGCGGCAGCGGCCACTGCCCGCCCCCTGTCGTCATAGTCCCACCTCTCGTTACCCCGTGTTGCGCCAATGAAAGGAAGAGTTTGTTATCGAGTTCGGCGCGCTTGCGCGTGGATCTTTTTGCCCCTGCTCAGCGTTGGTTAAGAGGTTCCAGCGGTCAGCCTGTTGCAGCAAACACAAAAGAGAGCCTTGTGGCACCTCAAGGCTATCAGCGCAATGTCTGTTCAGAAGTAAATCCTATTGATTAAGTGAGCACAGGGGGCTGCAGTTGCAAAGATTTATTGTGGTACACACGAGTGTTCGTGGGCTAGAGAGTTCACTCAGCCGGTGCACGAGGCGTTATCCTAAAACGGGCACTTACCTGGATATTAAAGAGAAAAAGGGAAACTGTGGGGCCAAAGGACCAACAAATGCAAGAGGTGTACACTCTGTGAAATTTCTATGTAAAGATGCAGATGTATGCAAGATAAGTACAGTGACTGTTTATTTTTATTGATTTATTTTTCACATTTTTATACCGCCCTTCCTCCAAGGAGCTCAGAGTGGTGTACATATTTCCTCCCCTCCTTTTTGTCCTCACAACAACCCTGTGAGGTAGGTGGGGCTGAGAGATAGTGACTGGCCCAAGGTCACCCAGGAAGCTTCATGGCTGAGTGGGAATTTGAACCTGGATCTTCCAGGTCTAAGTCCGACTCCCAAACCACTACACCATCCTGGCTGTTCACAACAGCAGTAATTGGTGAGAACAGAAAAGGTGTAGAAAATAGTAACTGAAGGAGTTGGAGCACTTTGCTTACAAGGAAAAGTTAAAAAGTTAACAGTGTAATCTTATACATGTTTATTCAGAAGTCCCAGTGTGCTTACTAACCTACAGCACAGGCCTATGCATGCCTACTCAGAAGGAAGTTCCATGATTGAGTTCAATGGAAGTTACTCCCAGGTAACTGTATAGGAGTGCAGACGTAAAGCACAAGCCTATATACATCAGTGTTTCCCAAACCTTTTCAACCTGCGGCTCCCTTGACCATTGGTGATCATTGGCCACAGCTCCCTATTACATTATGTTGATGCCTGCCAATTGGCATTGCACTGTTTTCCCGAGAGGATTCTGTGATACTCCTGTGACACTCCGAGGCTCCCCTGGCTGGTTTCCATGGCTCCCCTGGGAGCCACGCCTCCTAGTTTGGGAACCACTGCTATTCATGTTTACTCAGGTCCAAATTTGTTCAATGAAACTTACTCTCAGGTAAGTGTGTTAAGGATTGCAGCCTTACTACAGTGCAATCATAGGCATGTCTACTCAGAAGTAAGACCCATTACATTCAATGGAGCTTATTCCCAATAAAGTGTATATAAGATTGCAGCCTAAGATGATGCAGCCACAATGCAACCCCAACCTTAAGGGGGCCTCCATGACTGCCTCCCACTTCAGGATACAGCGCACACCCTGTTGGCAAGGCTGCATCAGCACTGGAAAGTTGGATAGGATTGGGCCCTAAGGCACCCCTCTGCCCAGGGACAAGAAGATACCTGTATCTGGCATTCAGAGAAAGGCTACCTCTAAAACCCAGAGGCTGCATATAGTCATCATCATGATTTGTAACTTGTGATGGACTTTTTCCTCCATAAATCTGTCCAGTCCAATCACTTTTTAAAGGCATCTAGTGTGGCCATATGCCATCACAACATCCTATGGCAAGGAGTTCCACAAACACAGAACTCAGTAGGTTACACTTCTGAGTACATATGCATAGGCTTACACTGTAAGGCTGCAATCCTAGACACACTTACCTGAGAGTAAGAAGTCCCATTGATACAATGGAATTTTCTTCTGAGTAAACATGTACTGTATAGGCTTAATAGGTCCTTGGTCTGATCTGGCATGCAAGTCTACTCAGTCAGAAGTAAGCCCCAATGAATTCAGTGGGACTTACCTAGTTCCATGTAAGGGTGTATAGGATTACAGCTTTAGTGACAACCACATAAACTGTCAAGATCAGGCTGTTTTTCAGGCACACCTCAATACTAAACACCCTTGAAAAAAGTGGCCATGCCATCATGGATATATATGGGATATACAGTATATGCATATATATGGCATATTTATTCGCCAATAAGTAAATAAGGGTTCTCAGTCCCTTGGTGACATGGAGGGAACCGAGCCATTCATAGGGCACTCAGTCTGTCACGCACTAGAGTTGGTTGCATGTGTCGTTCGGCTGTCAAGATGCCAGAGAGGGAAGTGCTGGTCCACGTGACAAGCTTTCCCCGAGACCAATCTCACGGATAATCAAAAAAAGGCCATCGTGGCATTTAGGCACTTCTAAATCTTCCTTTCCACTCTCACGCCCAATGCAACGTATAGAGGGATTTCAGCGCAGCGATGGTAAGAGGCAGAACACCATCCTTCTGCATTCTTATATACAACCCTGGTCAATCAAGGGCGTCTTTCGATATTGGCCAGAAGCTCAGACTGTGTATCGCTCTAGTGACTAATCGCTTTCTCATCTCCCCGGCAAATGATCACCACAATACTCTCAACAGTCCGCCAGGAGTGAAGCTGTCACATGACATTCTTGTCGCCCCGATTTGAACTTCCGGGTTTATTAGCTTTCGCTCGTTGTCGTGCTGACGTCTTGTTGACGTCGTGACGCGTTCTTGCGTGGGCCCTGCCCATACACTTTTATCTCTATGGCCTTGCTTTCGAATCCTTCCCCCAGCATGGCGGTGGCTGAGGCTGTAATTTAGGGCTGACTGAAAGCGCGGCGCGCGCACACTTATAAAGTCCGAAACCCCTGAGCAGCATCGTGCGCCCTCTCGCTCTGACCTCCTTCTCCTCATCCTCGCGAGATTCAGGTAAACAAATGAAAAAAGGCAAATAAACAAGCAAAATAAGTGGGTTTGGGGACGCCTTGGTCGGCACGCGCGCGCGGTCACCCTGAAGTCGCGTGCCGCCCTGTGGGCGGTTCGAGTCGTTGCTTTGGCGGGCGTTCAGTGGTGCCTCCCGGCGGATGGGGGGCGGCGGCTTCTGTCGCCGCTTCGCTCCTTTCCGTCGCCCCGCTTAGCTTCTTCCTCTCACGCCCTCCTCCGCCGAGGGTTACATTATAGTTTCCTGACCTCTCAGGATGTTTGGGGTTTTTCACACGCGCGCTCTGCCCCCGTTTCTCTGTGAAGCGGGACCGACCCTTCAGGGGCCGCTCTGTGTCGAAGGAAGGGCAAACTAGTCCCACGGTCAGTGGGTTTTGTTTACTGTCTGTGTGTCTCTTCTTCACGCGGCGGTCTAGTCGCTCACGAGCCGTTAGTGGTGATGGTGAGTGTAGCAGGCTTGAGGCAGTGGCCACCCTCCCGTCCTCCTTGAAAGTATAAAAACCGGGGAAAGCGTGGACGTGTTGGCCGCCGTGCGCCTGTAGGAGCCGCCTGCACCCAGGGGCGTGCGAGCGAGGATTGCTCTTCCGGTCCCGCGAAGTGGCTGCTCTGTATGTGTGTGTGTGTGTGCGCGCGCGCGCGCGCTTGAAGTGGCTGAAGGACAGGCCCCGCTGCCTCCTGGTGACTGAACAGGGGTCAGCACTGTTGACAGTGGTGTGTCCTGTCGGCCAGCAGAGCCCTTATTATGCTCACTAAGAAAGTTTCCACTGGTAGTTTGACACAGTCCCTCAGCAAAGGTTTCTGAGAAAACTCCACAATTAGGGAATAAGAGGGTAGGTCCTCCTATGGATTGGGGATTAGTTGAAGACCAGGAAATGGAGAGGAGTGTCAGTGGTCAATTTTTACAATGGAGAGAGGTGAAAAGCGGTGGACCTCAAGGGTTGGTCTTCGGACTGATGCTTTTCAGCTTGTTTATAAGCAGCAACTATAAGCAGAGAGGTTCTGAATGGCACTAAACGTTTCTGGGTGGTCCAGAAGGGATTGTAGAGTTCAGAAGGGATTGTAAAGAGCTCCGAAAGGATCCCTCTAAACTGGGGAAATGGGCAGAAAAATAGCAGATGTGCTTCAGTGTAAGTACCCGTATTGTCCCGAGTATAAGACGCACCTGATCATAAGACGCACTCTTAAAGTTTGGTGCTATTAAAAAATTTTAATTAAATCACTGGCATTAAATTGCAACAGCCTGATTATAAGATGCACCCCTAGTTAAAAAACATAAATTAGGAGAAAAAAGTGAGTCTTATACTCAGACCAATATGGTAAATGTAAAGTGATACACAGTAGGTTAGGCAAGATAGAAATCAAAATTCACATATGAGGATGGGCTTTGAGCTGTCTGTGATGGATCAGGAGAGAGATCATGGGGTGGGCTTGATAAAAGCATTGACCCAGTGTGCAACAGCTGTGAAGAAAGCCAGTTCCATGCTCTGGATTGTTAAAAAAGGGATTGAGAATAAAGCGGCCAATACTATTATGCCATTGTACAAATGGATAGTAAGATCATATCTGGTTGCCACATCTCGAAAAGGATATAGTGAAAGTGGAAAAGGTGCAGAAGAGTGACCAAAATGATTAGTAGGCTGAGGTATCTTCCTTAGGAGGAGAGCTACAATGTTTGGGGCCATTTAAACTAGAAAGAAGGCCCCTGAGGGGTGGCATGATTGAGTGGATAGGGAAGTTCTCTTCCTTTTTGCACAGGAGACATCCACTAAAATTGAGTGATGAGAGGGTTACAACAGACAAAAGGAAAGAATTATTTACCCAATGCATAATTAATCTGTGGAACTCCTTGCTGTAGGATGTGGTGATGGTACCTGGTCTAGATGCCTTTACATCTATTGGGGATTGGACTGATTTATGGAGGAAAAGTCCATCACCGATTACAAGCCATGATGACTATATGACATTTCTGTGTTTGAGAGGTATCCTATCTCTAAATGCCAGATGCAAGGGGGTGGCAACAAGATACAGGGAGCAACAAGATATGGGCCACTGTGAGATACAGGAAGCTGGACTAGTTGGGCCCTTGATCCAGCAGAGCTCTATGTTGTTAGTGGAGTATATAGAGTGCATGAGCTTAGGCTGCCTCTTCTTCTCTTTAGGATCCTTCTTATTTGTCCCTGCAGTCAGATTTTCCAGAATTCCCAAATGTCAGTGTGTTTAACATGTTTAAGGGACCCCCAAAGAGATATAACCACCTGCCAAAAAATTCCCAGGTGTTCCATATACCTGTAGCAGAGGCGTTGCATTCACCACTCATTTGATTTCAAGGCATAAGAAATTTGTCCATTCATTCCTATGTAAAGCATAGACCTGACAACACAAGATCTCAAACAAACACATAGTTGTGTTGTGCACACAGCTTCTGTGCTTTAGGGGTCTTTAGGGGTATGTCTCAGCAAAGTGTACCTCAAGTTTCTAGTCCCTTCCTCCCAGGGTTTTTTTATGACCCTTCAAAACCTTGAAATGCTGCAGCTTTAGTTGTGAGTTCAGCACAAAAATGCTCAAAAAACATATTTGTGTTTACACACAACTTCTGTGCTTTAGGGTTGGCTTTAGGCCATGTTTCAGCACAGTGCACCCCAAGTTACAAGTTCCTGAGTACAAGAGTTTTGTTTTTATGACCCTTCAAACCCTGTAAGTGCTGCAGCTTTAGCAATATGATGAAAATGACTGCATTAGGTCTATTCTGTTAACCATGCAATCCAATGAATGCTTTGAGCAACGCCTGGTGTTGCTCCTGCTTACAGCTGTGTACAGCTGATCACTTGCACCTGAGGTGCTCGAAACAAAGTGGATTCAAAAGCCAGGGCCCTGGCCATGAAAAAAAAAGGCCAAAGTTTCATTTCTAATTTCAGTGAGGAGGGGGTACCCTGCAACCAATTCCTGCACATCTTTTTCCCTAAAACAGTGATCTTTGCTCTTCTGGGGAGGTCAGTGGGGTGACCCTGGAACTCTGAAAATTGTTTTAAAACATAGTTTCACCTGTCTAATTTCCACAAAAAAATTCCAGAAAAATTGGGGGAAGCCCTTTTTTAAAAACTATTTTCTTTCAGGAGTTGCTCGATACACTTATTGGAGCCAAATGCAAGTGCCTTTAATATACAGGGATAAAGGATGGGCTGTAGCTCAGTGGAAGAGTATCTACTTTGCATGTAGAATGGCCCAGGTTCAATGTCCAGATAGGGTGGAGAAAAATTCCTGTCTGAAATGTTAAAGAGCTGTTGTCTGTGTCAACAGTACCAAACGATGGACCAACAGTATCAGTATAAAGGCAGCTTCCTATATACTCAAACTTGGTAGAAGTGACATTCTTTGTGTGGTGTGATAATGGGAACACCGATTCATGGTTCAGCATGTCCTTCAAGCTTTTACTTGTGTGAAAAGGCCTGTGTAGGTGTTTCCTGATCTTAGTAGTGAACATCAGCTCTGTACTATTGCCTGCTTTCACTACCACCTGCTGCTTATCTGAGATGAGAATCAGTTTTTCATGTTTAAAAGCATATGCTAGAACTTGTTACTTGTCAGTGTTTGCTGGAACTTTAGTTGACTGAAATTAGT
Organism: Plestiodon gilberti rubricaudatus; assembly: GCA_026170595.1. Taxonomy (NCBI): domain Eukaryota; kingdom Metazoa; phylum Chordata; class Lepidosauria; order Squamata; family Scincidae; genus Plestiodon; species Plestiodon gilberti. The sequence continues at coordinate 119,631,054 of JANXHW010000005.1, forward strand.
TATATATTAACTGAGATGTTTGTTCAGATGAGCTGTAAAGCTACATATATTTAGGATATTCTTACATTACTGGTCAACATTCTTTTTTTTTTTTGTTTCCCCACTTCTACCCTACTTAGGTACATACCTAGTATTGCTCATCATTGTCTTATCTTGAGATGTTATTGTATTATTCAGTCTTATCAGCCATTCTGCTTTCTATACTTAGGTAAAAAAACTTTGAAAGCAAATGGGTTGTAGTTTAAAATTAATATTTTAGCTGCTGATATTTAAGAGTTGTACACATTAGATATTATTTAGGTTGTTGTGTTTACATGGTATGAAAAAATGAGTTTAAAGTGCAGAAAATGTTGCAAAAACATGTTAGGAAATAATTCAGTTTTTTAAGACCATAAACAACTTCACTTTATGGAAGATTATAATGAGCATTCTACATTTAAAGTAAAATTAAAAGTAAAATCACAAATCGGATAAAGGACCTCTCCAAAACTTTTTGATTGTTCTTCCCTGGTATTTCAGTCCTTTGAGTTGCTTGTCAGGGCTTGCAACAATAAATCAGTACACATGTGCATATAAGTGTTCTTGCAGATAAATGAGATTATCTTTGATGCCTGTTAATACATGGTTTAAGGGAGTTCCCACATGTAATTTGTTTTCAGATTGCTTTTACGTGCTGCCAGTAAGCATGAATAGTATTTTAGACTTGTGCTTGTAGATCTGGTCCAGTTTCTGGTATCTGATGCACAAAGGCAAGGCATTTTTTAAATAGAGCAAAAATTTGAGTGGTAGCCTCTGTATACTGGGAATGGACATCTCAAATTAAGAAATACTTGCTATACAACAGAAACTACTCTGAAATGGGCATTTTTGATAAATGTATCCTTCTGGCTGTCTTACTAGGTTCTTGAGGATAATTCCCCACAAGCACAAGGTGACCTTTTAACCAATGTTACTTTTGTAACCTATCTTACAGCAAAATTCTATACACATTTGCTTTGAAGTACTGTATTTATCGCCTTAGAACACGCACTGGCTTAGAACACGCACTGTCCTTTGGGCCACTTGGCCACTTACCGGGTTGCTAGTAGCTGGTAAATGGGGATTAATTAGCAGTTGTTGTTTACCGGCTCTAATTTTCGTCCCGCATTGCCGGCTGCATTGCGGCCCCGCTGGGACTGCCCCCAGTCAGCAGCTCCGACGCGTGATTCCCCTCGACGCAACCAGGGACCTCTGCGCTAACTTCGCAGCAAGTGCAAAGTTTGCGCAGGGCTCCTGGTGGCGTCCAACGCCTGCGCTAAGTGCCCTGATGCGAGATGCTACTTCAAAGGCCTCCGGAAACATCCGAGTTCCTCCGATGTGATCCTAAGTGTGGTGGTATAACATAAGAAGAGATTCTCTGACTATAAGTGAACAAAAAGTTGGCAGTGACAAGGAACAGGGCCTTCTCTGTGGTAGCATCTTGCATATGGAACTCCTTACTAGTGGAGATCAGGATGATTCCCCCTCTTTTTGACGGCAGCTGAAAACAGACGTTTTAAGAGTTGTGTTTGGGGGTTAGTGTCCTGCCCGTTGCCTTCGCTGCACTGAATGGCTCTGACGGCGAGGGGGGTGGGGCCACTTCTTACCGGGGAGTAAACGGGGACTAGGACAGCGCGGAATTTACAGTACCACCCCCACTGTAGTGATGCCTCTGGTGCAATCACCAAGAAAGTGCACTTCCATTTTCCAGCCAAATTCATTTCAGTTGTCAAAGGAACACAGAAGAAGACTTCTGAAGAAGATCTTAATTAATAGACTCGAATGTCAGGCCTCCAGGTGTCTTGGTCACAAAGTGAAAAAGATATTGTGTTAAAAACCCATACTTTGAATTGGGCCCAGAAATGAACTGCCAACCAGTGAAAATTAAGCCAAATTACAGTATATTTAACAAAAAAATGTGCTTGCAAATCTCAGACTGTTTCAGTGTGTTTGTTTTCCAAGATGTTACTAGTTTGTTCTTGCAAAGGACCCTTTTGAGAGAACATGTCAACCAAGTTTTTACCCGCTTTTCCTTGCTAATAACCTTCTGACAAACCTTATTGCCACATCTACTGTAACACTGTTTACCCTGGAAGCAGTACTGTAGTGATAACTGTTTAGGGTTTGAAAGTGTTTTGGCATAAATACCAAAATCTTAATTGTGATGCAAGATATGTCAGTATATTTTTCAAGTCTTTCCTGCTGTTGATTCATAGGCAGCTACAATGAATTCGGCATCAGGGGAGCTGGTCCTGGGAAATAGCCTGTAAAGGATTCCTGGCAAACTCAACATTATGAGAATAGGCAAGACTTCTCGGAGAGTCATTAAAAAAAAATCAATTGTGCTAACAATAATAATTTCCGAAGGTTAGAAACTGATCCTGTCCTCGAAATAAATTATCTTATTACTTATAACTCAATGAATCTGTGCATTAGCCTTAGAAAATACAGCATGAATAGCTGCAACTGAACCATTGTTCTCATGGACCGTTTTGAAGAATATTGGAGGTTGCCAGGGCCAGGTTACTCTTGTTCAAGAATTCCTTAAAGAGCTCAAATGTACAATTGTTTATCTTTTAACAGCACAATCCTATTCTTGTCTACTCAGAAGTATGTCCCATTATGTTCAATGGGGTTTACACCCAGGAAGGTGTGCATAGAATTGCAGCTGGGCAGCCCAATCCTATCCTCCCCCAGCGTAGGCTCTTCAGCTTGGGCTGCCCGGCCCACGCTGAATCCTGTCTGGGGAAGGCCATGGCTGGAGGTCTACTTGGGGTAATAATAATATAATAATATACAGTATAATATACAGTATTTATATACCGCCTTTCTTGGTCATTGGATTTCTCCTCCGACTTTAATTCAAGACGGTGTACATGGCCGGCACTGTAGCCACCTGTAGCCTATAGGATTGGGCTGTAAGTGAAGTGAAATCACTTTACTAAAATCAGTCTTTTTTTACAAGAGAACTGGAAGATGACCAATGTAGCACCAATTCTTTTACTTACTAGCTAAATAAATAAATAAATAATATAGCGGGATCCCGAAAATCAGACTTTTCATCTAACACCTACCTTGCATAAATGGATGGAAAGCATTCATTAAGAGTAGAATTGTTAACACATAGAACAAGCTGTGTTGAAAAATCTGTATTGTTCATGTAAAGAAACATTGTGAACACACAGCCATGAAAGTTCTGTCAAATAATGAATTAGAAGTTAGAGCTGAATTTTGGAAGTGCTTGCTTCTCTCCCAATGAAAATTGGCTGCATAAACATTCACAAGAGCTATTGAAAAGACTTGTGTGCGGACTATGTAGCAGGTTTTATTATCTTGTTCTTCCTGGGGAGGAGAGGGAAGTGGAGTATTCTTTTCCCCACTATATGTCCTTGTACTTTGCACTACTAGTGTTTGAGAAACTAATGTGGTCTTTTTAAATGTGGCTGTTTAAAATTACCTTGTAGTAGAAACTCTCTAAAGATGTGAGGAAGGTATAATAAGTGTCCTATTATCTCTTGCTCCCTTAGCGTACTCGGAGAATGAAGGTATTATTATTTGGGGCTCAGTAACCAAATATAACATTCATTGCTGGTAAACTACATATCTAATGTGTAGACAACACTGCAAAAGCCAACGTGATCTGTTTCTAGATAAGTTTCGTAGTCAGCAGAATGAGCGATAAAGCTCTTCCTGGACTATTCAGGCTGTTAGGTCTTGGTGGGTTTCTGAGTTTGAATAGTCTCTCGGGGGGGGGGGGGAATGACATGACATTTCCCTGGACATAGTATATAAAGCATCAAGAATTTATTTTAGAATCCAATTTTTCATTGGCTAACACATTTTGAAAATGATTTGCCCACTAAGCATTCTAGAGCAGATTATAACAAATGTGTAGACACATCTGTAACTGACAGATGCATACCAGTTTTTCAAAATATATCTAGCAGAAGTTGGGGAGGGGTCTCAACCTCCATTTTCCCTTGAATCAGCTGTTGGGGGAGGGTAATGGTGGTGCAGAGAGGATGGTACAGGTAGCCCCCAGTCTAAGCAGTACAGTATATGGAGGGGTTTAATGCCCCTTCTCTGACTGTATCGCCAACCCCAGTCTAGGGTGCTATAGAGGGTTCAGGCAGCTCCCAACTTGAGCAATATTTTTCTGAATACCTGAGGAGTCATCCGAGTATGCAGAAATCCCTACCTAGTCTGTGTGTGTCCTGTTTCACTGCTGTGCTGGTTGACTTGGGGCCATTAAGTTTGTTGTGGAAGAAGATTGTACTTGGAACTACTACCGTATTAAATATGTATATAGTCTGCGTATATGACTTTGGCATGAGAAACTCTTCTTGGTATGATCATTCTTGGGGTTTGATAGCATTAAAAAAAGTACTGGAATGTTTCAATGTATTGATATACAAATGTGATCTTTTAATGCAGCAGTTCTCAAACTGGTGGGTCATGACCCACCATGCCAGCCAAAGCAGTTGCTACCCCCTTAAGGGGCATGGCAGTGTGTGCTGATGTAGCGACGGCAGGGACAGCATTCATGGGATCGCACTGCTGCCGATCCCATGTTGTCGCCACCATCAGCCCCCCTCGCAACGACTTACAGCGTACCCTACTTCCTAGTAAAAGTTTGAGAATCGCTGCTTTAATGAATGTGTGCTGGCATAATAGCACTTGTGTGACTACTTGAATATGATTCTAAATAACTTTTTAATTTTGATCTTTCAGTGTTGAGATCTTAAGCAGAGGAAAAGTTCTGTGTCCCATAATCATTTGGAAGTCAAACAAATGGCATCCTCTACTGCTGTGCCTGAAGGCTTTCACTATGAAACAAAATACGTTGTCCTCAGTTATTTGGGTCTCTTGTCACAGGAAAAGCCCCAGGAACAGCCATCTTCATTAGCTCAAGGTAACATAGTTCATTGCTGTATTTCAAGCAACAATTCGCTATAAAATTACTTGTTTATATAGAATATGTCCAAGTGTGCTGAAGACTATAGGAATTTTTGTTAAATGAAAAAAATAATGCACTGTTGGAGACAAAATGCTTCAGAGGGTGATAGTGATTGAAATATCACTATTTCTTTGCCTGTGTTTAATATTGATACAAAGTGTTTTTCAGGGGGTTGGGTTTTCTTTTTGTTGCAAAATCTGGTTTGTTATGCCATAATTCATACAATAGGACTGTTCTTTGATCCTCACAATCAGTTTAGTTTCATACCAATTTTAAATGTTAGGTATGTAGGTAATATCTAACTTATTAAGTAGGTTATAATAATAATGAGAATTTATTTTCACAATAGGAAATACATTCCTTACATTTTGGCTGGCAAACCACTCTGTTTGCAGGGCTGTAGAGAGTGACATCGCACTCCTACAGCCTCTTTCGGGTCACTCAGCTTTCCCCCTCCCTTCCCCAGGCTCACCCCAATGCATTCTGGGGCAACCTAGGGGAAGAGAGAGGGAAGTCAAGCGACCTGGAAGAGGCTGTAGGAGCATGATTTCACTCTACAGCCCTGCAAATGGAGTGGTTTGCTAACCAAAAGGTAAAGAATGCTATTTCCCCCCCCATTTTTTCAGGTTTTTGCAGTGACCCCCCATTTTTTCAAGTTTTTGCAGTGACCCTCCATATCTGTGTTGAGACAAATCCGCGGATGCCAGATCCACAGATAGCAGGGGTCCACTGTATTTCAAATTATCATTCAGTTCGGAATATCATCCAGCCTTGTCACAATTATTAGCTTTTGTGATGTACCATTTTACCAGTACAATAGTACTATGATAAACTGGTGTGAAATCTTTGCATTTTTCTTTTCATAACATAATCTGGTGATTATATCGTTATGCTAGAATTCATTTCTGTATTCTAAAAAAGAATATCTTGCATCTAAGATTCTTTTTCATTTTTATATTCTTCACTTTTGCATTATTTTGTGCAACATTGCAAATATTTGGATGTACAATGCTAATGGCATCTTGAGTTTGTTCACCTGTACAAAAAAGTAGCAGATAAACAGAAGTAGTATTCTACTATCTTCCACGTAGCTTTGTCCTAAAGTTTGCTATCCATATATAGAAGAAGGAGGTAGGGGAATGTGCTTAATTTTTAAGGGTGGCAGAACGTCTGCCTTTAACTATCCACAAACACCAAGAAGTAGCAGCACAATGCTTGCTGCTTGTAATGAGAAATTACTACCGTATTTCTTCGAGTCTAAGGCGCCATCGATTCTAAGGCGCACCTTTACTTTCAGTACCACCAGCAGGGGAAAAAAAATCCATCGATTGTAAGACTCACCTCCCTTCATTGAATCTACCCGCTCAGCACCAACTCTCCCCGGCATATCTCCTGCAGCTGAGGATGACTGAGTGTACTGCCTTCGCATAGCATTTCTGGCCCAGCCAGAAAGTGCCATTTCCTTCATTACCTGGGCTTGGGGGAGCTTCAGGGAGGCCTGCGCAACCCTCTGCAGGCCTCCCTGATCTTCAGTTCTGATCTTCAGGAAATGGCTGAAAATCACCATTTTTTGCCAAACTGAAGATCGAGGAGGCCTGCAGAAGGTCGCACAGGTCTCCCTGAAGCTCCCCCAAGCCCCAGTAAGTAAGAAGATAGCATTTTGGGGTGCTTTTTGGAGACCTTTGATTCTAAGACGCACCCCATTTTTTGAAATGCTTAATTGGGAAAAAACATGTGTCTTAGAATTGAAGAAATACAGTACTTTCCTCACTATCAATAAGTAGGCTTACTATCGTCTTGGAATCGAGCCTGGCTTCAGCCTAGATGGGGCCCGAGCCGCTCCCAAGGGTGCACTGCGGCTGCCCAATGGGCTTCCGAAACTTCTGGTCGACGACGCAACTGAAGCTGGAACCCTGTTGGGCAGCTGCAGTGCACCCTTGGGAGCGGCTCGGGCCTCGTCTAGGCAGAAGCCAGGCTCGATTCTGGGGCAATGGTAAGCCTATCAATAAGTGCTAGAGTCGTTGAGGAAAGTAGTCCAGGAAAGGGCCCAGCTGGCAAACCAACCAAACCACTGGGAAGTGCTCTATTACCTGTTGGTTCTAATCTAGAGCAAAACGGGGTGTAGAAGTACTCTCAAGCTGTGAATTTCAGCTGTGAATGTGTTAGCTGTCATGGTGTTTGTTTTCTTACTCCCTGGTTCAGTTGGGGAGTAAGGTGTTATGACTGAGTCAGACAGTTGTCATCACTTTGATATTGTATCACATTGAAATCATTGTGCATTACCATCCTGTAGTTGGAAAAAGAGACTCTGCTCCTGTTCTTGAGTCAGAGTACAGCTTTGAAACGGAGCATGCTGTGTTACAAATCAGAATTGCAATACTTAACAAACTAGTTTGAAGTACTAATGACAAGAATATAGCAATTTGCCGTGCTTTTACCATAAGATAAATATTCTAAGCAGGAACCGTTAGTGCCTGACCTACCTGCTGGTTAAGTGCAGCTGAACGTGACTTCCTGTGGAGTGTGGCAGTGCTGCTCTTGGACTGACCAGAGGGCGTCATTTGAGAGCAAAATATTATGCTTTATTTCTGTAAAAGCTGACATTTTAGGTTTTTTCTACAGGTGTGCTTTGTGGGTAAAGAGGGAAGTAGGCGAAACAGAAGGAAAAGCCTTCTATATAATTATACTGTTGTACTAAACCAGTCTCTGAAATTGGACTTGTTATTTCCTATTGTTATCTGATCAAGCTCAAAAAGGTTAATTTTTGCTGTGTTGCCTCCTGTAGAGCTATGGAACCAGACTGGGGTGTTCTGGCCATTAGCACTATTGTCTGTTTCTTGAATGCTGAGTTGCTGCAACTTTGGATGTGTTAATGGAAATGGAAAGCACTGATGGTACAAGATTAGTTATCTAAATACTACTTTGTGCACTGAAAGGATTGAAATTTCTCTTCCTCACTTTTTCAGCATGGTTTCTTATCAAGTAGACAGCTTGTCATAATGAGTGATCATTATACAAGCACTATGGGAACAGTGCTCTTCTGACAGACTTGTTTTCAGTTCTGCATGGCAAAGCCTATGTTAAATCTATTCAGATTCTACCAGGACTTAACCCTTAATTGTCAACAATCTGTGGTTAGAAGAAACAGATTTGTCATTGCATCCAGAGCTGGTAAAACTGGGTATACCACCTGAGTTGTCAGCTTCGGATGCGCTGGCAAATCTCAGTTTCCTTCCCTCATAAGCAAAGGTTGTAAACAGAGAGAAAAGTAAATTTTTAAATGCATCCTCAAATAACCCTTTTAGCTTCCAGGATCACTTTTCAGAACGTTCAACACATATAGGAAAAAGAAAGCTCCTCTGATTGTCTGGAGAGGGAAAGCACCTGTCTTTCCTGCTACCTTTTATTTGGGGAAGGAACACATTGTTGACTAATCGCAGCTATGCTAAAATCCTAAATTTCTGCATATGTTTTCTGCGGGCAGCTCTCACTTCCACCCTAGGGGAGGGAAAAAAGGGTGTAATGAAATCAGAAGTCAGGGAGGCTTTATGAATTGTTAAGTCTATTGTTGAAAGCACTTGAAGACAGCAGTTGAACAATGTTTGGGTGTTAGTCGAAAAAAACCCACAGTAAAATGGATGTTTAGCGGAGAAGTGAAGAAATGAAATTGTTAGGGTGTTAGTTGAAAAAACCCCCACAGTAAAATGGATGTTTAGCGGAGAAGTGAAGAAATGAAATTGTTAGTCACCTATGGCAAAAAAAGGGTGTGGTACAGATGTTAAAAATAAAATTGGCTTGCACCCAAGGATTAATGTATTTCTATGATTTTTTTCATTGATAATATTTGTTGTGCCATTTGTTTGCATACATATACCTGACTTGTTTGTTTACAAAGTACATTAATAATGAGGGATAGCCAAGCAGATCACTATGATTCGTTTTGATTATTTTTATCCATACAGTAAAAGTTAGTTAATTAATAAGCAACAAGCTTGAAGCCCGAATCTTCCCCATGTGAATTCAGGTGGGTGGAGATCCTTGTTAAATAAGAGTGCTGCTTAAGAAAGTGTTGGTTTAAGCAAGTTCCCCACTTACCTGACAGAGTGCCCTCTGCATTGCTGCTTGGCCCTCCTTCTTTGTCAAGGCCTTGTGAGGAAGAAAGTGGAATGTCTCCATTCCTAGAGGGCCCTAGTGAAGAAGAAAGCAGGATGGAGTGGTAGTGCAGACAGAGGCCTGTCAGGTAAGTGAGAAGGCAGAAGAAGCCCTTGGGGAGGGGAGGGGCTTGTAAAAGCTTTATCTGGCATATTTGGGTAACCCAACAACTCCCATTTCCTGTGTGTGCTGAATAACAAAAAAATTACAGTAAATATTATACTATAGACTTCTAAAAGGTAAGTATCTTAGAATATTAATTCTTCTTCTGGTATATTTTGGTTTGTATATGCATTCCAAAATCTTAAGAATTTATTCCACACTAAATAACCATTTTTTAACTTGGAATTTGTTGCAAGATTTTGTTGTCTGTTCTATTTGTTTGTCAGTATTGTTGAATCGTGGCTGGTAAATTGAGCAAGAGAAATCTGTCCATGTTATGGGAGTACGTGTGTCATACTAATCCTCCTGTCACATTCTCGAAAATGCTATTCTTGGAAATTGGAAAGAGGCGTATTCAAGAGCCTATTTAAATTCCATAATCCCAATAGTAAATTTTGTTGAAGGTCATAAACTTCAAATAAGAGCTCTTAAGTATGTGGGCTTCTTCATTGAAGTGGGATGTATTTAAGAAGATCTGTTTGTCAGCATGAGCCATTTGTTAAGACTACTATGGAAAGGCATCAGTAAAAGTATCCTTATTGTCCTAAATTGCAGTGATGAAAGGGTTAAAACAAATGACTTTTAGACTTTTAAAGTATAGATTGCTCAGGGCCAATCTAGCTATTGAATTAACATCTGGAAGTCAATCTTTTAAGTCTCCAAATAGCCATGGGGAGGGAGGTGACTTAGCATGGGAGCATGGTGCGCTGTTAGGGTGTTTGTGAACACTTTTCCCTATTGCTGTTTTTGAAGCAAAAATTGCCCTAAATCAGCAATCTCTGCGAGTCATTACATTGGGAGGCAATTACCTGCTACAAGGGGCAATTTTTACACAAAAACAGGTGAGGTCATGTTTTGTTTGACCCTCAGTGCCTCCAACATTAAATAACTAGGGGCCCAATCCTAACTGGACTTTGCGATGTCATGCAAGCATGTACAGCAGTGTATGTGCCTTTATGACATTGTAAACAGCACAATGCCAGCAGCCGTTTCTGAGACACTACCGCAAATGGCAGTGGCAGCCCTGTCACATTGCTGCAGAGGGCGACCAGTGCAAGTAAGCCATCGTGGGAGGTGGGCAGTGGGTGGGGCAGAATGGGGTGGGGAGGGGGAGGAATGGGGGAGTTTCTTGGAGAGGAAGGGTGGATCCCAGCAGCACCAACGTGACCAGGATCCTGTCCCCATTCCTTCCTCCATTTTGTCTCCCTCACTCTCCTTGGTTCTGTGCCAGCCAAACAGCGGGCACAAATCTGAGGAGACCCATTGGGGCAGTGGAGGCTTACCCTAAGGTAAGGGAACAAAAGTTCCCTTACCTTGAGGAGGCCTCCGTGTTACATCCGGGAATTCCCAGCAGGATGCAGCATGCACTTTGAATGCTTTTCAGCCCACTGTATTTTATTGATTTATTTATTTACAGTATTTTTATCCCGCCTTTCTCCCCGAAGGGACCCAAGGCGGCTTACAACAAAAGAAAATACATACAAAAAAGATACAATACAAAAGTCACATTTTAAAACAATAACAAACAGTTGATGAAAACTAATAAAACAACATCTAAAAATTGATTAAAAAGGTCATTATTACAATTAAAACCAGAGCATAAAAAACAGCAGCGCATAAAAAACAGCAGCGTCCCACCTGTACCAGCAGGATGTTAAAAAAGGCAAGGACTCAGAAGGCTTCTTTGAACAGGAAGGTTTTTAGGCCTCGTCGGAAAGTGTACAAGGAGGGAGCAGTTCGTAAATCAAAAGGGAGGGAATTCCATAAGGTTGGTGCCACTACTGAGAAGGCCCTATTTCTGGCCGCCTCCCCTCGCACCTCCCTGGGCGACAGTATCCACAAAAGGGCATTCTCTGATGACCTAAGGAGATGGGCCGGACTATATAGAAGTAGGCGGTCTCTCAAATATCCTGGCCCCAAGCTGTATAGGGCTTTAAAGGTCAAGACCAGCACTTTGAATTGGGCCTGGAAACGAACCGGCAGCCAGTGCAGCTGTTGGAGGAGCGGCCTGACTGAGTCGAACCACCTACCTCCAGTGACTACACGGGCCGCCGCATTCTGCACTAATTGCAGTTTCCGAACCGTCTTCAAGGGCAGCCCCACGTAGAGCGCGTTACAATAACACTGGTCAACACACTTTTTCTGGCATAAGGTATTCCAATGGTTTTAAGGTAATTTTGGGGTGCTGATTCCAAATCTGGCATTGGTTCTTGTCTATCACATCAGGTTTTTGAGATATCAAATATTGCATTTGATAAAATCAATGAAAAACAGCAAATTTACTGGTCTACAAATATTTTTCCTGGCCTGGACTTTTGCAGCTGTTTGACTAATTTCAGGGTGCTTATCCCAAATCTGATCTCAATTTGCTCTATCACATGTTGTTTTTATGCTATCGGCATACCCCATTTTCATGATGCCAAACCTGGTGCCAGATTTGGAATCAGTGCCCCAAAATTACCTTAAAACCATTGGAATACCTTATGCCAGAAAAAGTGTGTTGACTGGGTACCCCTTATCACGGTTCAATTTTCTGAAGTACCCCCTGCTAATTAACTGCTAATTAATTGGATTAATCAATTAATTATGTAATTAATCGTTAAGTAAAATACTAACAATTATAAATGTGAAAAAATGTCTTAACTTGTGTGAGAGACTACATACATACATACATACATACATACATACATACATACATACATACATACATCCTTGCACATACATATATATATGTATGTATGTATCTCTTTTTTTCTCCAAGTCACACTTCCCAAAATCAGCTCCTCCCTCCCCCACCCCACCCAAGTACATTTTCCAAAGTACAAAAATAAGCCCAAAACCAAAATCAGAGAGACAGAAGGGCTCCGAAAATAATTACAATTTAAAATCCATGTTAATTAACTATTAGCTGCTGATGGGGCAGATAAGGGGCAGGGCTTGGTGTACCCCCAGCAAGAGGTCCGTGTAACCCTAGGGGTACCCGTACCACAGATTGAGAACCCCTGTTGTAGCCACTGTTAGATTATGCCTTGCAGAAAGAAAATATTAAATAAATGTGATATCTACATAAAATGATATTATAAACACACTATCCTAAAAATATAGCACCATATTTTAACACTAAAGCAGTCACTGACTTGTAACAACTTGCAATCATAAGTGACAGAGTTAATTTCGGGTAAAATCAATGAAAATGGGGTATGCTGATAGCATAAAAACGAGATGTGATAGAGCAAATCTGAGATCAGATTTGGAATCAGCACCCTGAAATTAGTCTAAAACAGCTGCAAAAGTCCAGGCCAGGGAAAAAAATTATAGACCAGTGTAATCTAATCGTGATGTCACTGTGGCATGGATCACCGTGGTCAGGTCTGCACGATCCAAGTACGGTCGCAGCTAGCGCACCAGCCGAAGCTGGGCAAAGGCCCCCCTGGCCATAGCCGCCACCTGGGAAACCAGGAGCAGCTGCGGATCCAGGCGGACCACCATGCTGCGGACCTGCTCCTTCAGAGGGAGTGCAACCCCCTTCAGAGCCGGACGATACTCTAGTACCTGCATCGTGGATTTCCGGACCAAGAGAACCTCTGTCTTGTCCAGATTTAATTTCAGCTTATTAGCCCACATCCAGGTCCCAACTGCCTCCAGGCAGCACTCCAGAACCTCAACAGCCACCCTGGAATCAGGTGGAAAGGAAAGATAGTGCTGGGTGTCATCAGCATATTGCTAGCACCCAACTCCAAATCCCCGGATGACCTCTCCCAGCGGTTTCATGTAGATGTTAAATAGCATGGGGGACAAGATGGAACCCTGTGGCACCCCAGGATGGGCCAGGATGCCGAATAGGCGTCCCCCAGCACCACCATCTGGGACCTATCTGCCAAGTAGGAGCGGAACCACCGCAGAACGGTGCCCCCAACCACCAACTCAGCCAGTTGGCCCAGAAGGACACCATGGTCGATGGTGTCGAAGGCCGCTGAGAGGTCCAGCAGAACCAACAGGGACGCACTCCCCCTGTCCAGTCCTCAGCGTAGGTAATCTACCAAGGTGACCAAAGCCGTTTCCGTCCCAAAGCCCGGCCTGAAACCAGATTGAAAGGGATCTAGATAATCCGCTTCATCCAGGACCCTCTGGAGTTGAGACGCCCCGCTCAATTACCTTGCCCAAAAACGGGAGGTTTGAAACTGTCCGGTAGTTGTCCATTATTGTGGAATCAAGGGAGGGCTTCTTCAGAAGGGGTCGAACCACCGCCCGCCGCAAAGCGAGCAGCAACACCCCCTCCACCAAAGAAGAGTTGACCACCCTCCCTGTCCACTCGGCCAGCCCCTCCCAGGCAGATCTGATTAGCCAAGCAGGGCAAGGGTCAAGCAGGCAGGCAGTCGGCCTCATACTCCAAAGGAGCCTGTCCGCATCCTCAGGCTGTACAAGCTGAAAAGAATCCCACAACACTGGACCAGCAGGTATGAAATGAGACATCCCTGGTTTAGAGTAACAAAACAAAAGATATTGTTGCATTTCAAAGAAACTGTGTTAAAGTTGTGTGACTTTGTATTTATGAATAAGTTGAAATGCATTGGGCATATTGGACACCATGCTACATTCTCCCTTGGATTATCTTTTAGTCTTTTTTCCCCCTGTTCATTTTCTTTCTCGTACTATTTGTTAAAGTTAAATGGATTTTCTTCTTCTAACAAGTGGTGTGCTGTGTGTGAGGACAGTATGACCACAATGCCACTGTGCTATAAACACTCAGTCCAGCCTCCTCCTCCTTTTTTTTTTTTTTTTGAATATGCGTCAACTGTGAGATGCATTACTTTGCACTTCACATGGATAGCACTATACATGTTTTTTATGTTGGTTAATATTTGTTCTCCTTCCATTATATGCGTGTTATGAGAGGTCACCCTCTTAACTGAACTCTTTGATTTATTTCAGTGACTGATCCATCTATAGTCTCTCAAGCCTTAGATAAGGAGATCCTGGGGAAGGTTAAAGCAGAAATTGAGGAGGAATTGAAACGCCTCGATGAAGAAATTTTGGAAGGTCTGTGCATGTTAATGGACTTTCTTCTTGTGTTACTAATGTTGTTTGAGCCAAAAATTATCATTGTTGTTGAGGTATCCTAGATCCTCATTTTTAGAGGAAAAACATTATGAATTCAATGTATGATTATAATATAATAAATTTAGAATTTATAATGCAATGTAGCAAATGAAGCTTTTTTTGTTGAAATATCTTGAATGAGAATGTTTTGTTGTCTCATAAATCAAACTTTTTTCTGCTGGTGAATGATTGCTTAAGTGCAAATTGTGTCTTAGAAATATTTATTCATTTAGACTTGTAGCCTATCCCAGGGGTTCTCAACCTTTTTTCACCAAGTGTATCCCCTGGCATGGTCAAATTTTTTGAAGTACCCCCTGTGCCAATTAATTAATTAGCATTCATTCATTAATTAAATTAATTAAAATGTGAAATTTAATCATTAAAATTAGTCAGCTTACACTGTTAGCCACCCTTTTTTAATTTTTGCCACCCCTTTTTTATTTTTAAAGATACTATCACCACAGGTCTCCCATCCAAAAACAAACCAAGGTAATTCCTTCTTAGCTTCCTTAAGAAGGCAGAGAACCACCTCAATCTGCCATAAGAGCTGACTTCTTTAAATGAAATAAACAATGTATTCTAAAACCCAGCATATAAATTGAACTAGCCAGTAGGAAAGCACTTAATTTGAATTCCACTTGGGAACACAGTCTGGGGGAAGAGAAGGGGTGGTTTTGTTGCACAAGAATCTCTAATGTTCACGGTCAATCTCTTATGTTCACTGTTTCTCTTTTTAGTAATAAATTAGGGACTATTTACTCAGATAACTTACTCACCCTAACTTGGATGTAAATGCTAGAAAAGGGTTTATATAGAGATTTGGCAGAGGTTTTTTTATATGGGAGTTGCCAGTCTGTGCCTTATCAGCTGTAAGTCAGCTGTGAGTCTGGAGTTTAGACTCACAGCTGATAAGACACAGCAAGCCACGTACCCAGCTGGTTAGTTCACGTACCCCCAGGGGTACGCGTACCACAGGTTGAGAACCTCTGGCCTATCTTATTTAAGGGCTATTTGACACTTTCTTGATAATCACAGCATTTAATGATAATTGTACACTTGGGAGCATGATCCAGCCAAAGCTTAGGGCTTTTAAGTCTAGTGGACTTTGTATGGAAGACAGTGGGACGTCGATGGCTGTTTGGTATCTGCCTCATTCTGTGTGCTTTCTTGGATTATATTCCTGAAACTGGAATTCATATATTAATAGGGATTCCATGTCACTACTAGTAATAGGAAATTTCTTGTTGTTCTTTTGATGTTCAGCCTTCACCAGCACAGGATTTGACTGCCACACATCTCCAGTATTTAGTCCTGCTAACCCAGAGACTTCAATAGAAGACTGTTTAGCTCATCTTGGAGAGAAAGTATCTCAAGAATTGAAAGAACCACTTCAAAAGGCATTAGAGATTCTACTTAGCAAGTGAGTTCTCATTTGCTTTGCTCAGCAGGAAGGTACTTGCTCTTAAAATTCTCACAATTATGATACTGTGACTGTCTTTTGGTAGAATTTTTTCAACCATTTTCATTTTTTCTCAGATACACACTTGCCTTTTGATGTGTGAAATGAGTAAGCTGTTTCCATCTTTAATGTTGTGAACCTAGATGTATCATATGAAAACAATATGCTTCAGTGCAACTGTTTATGCCAATAAATGTAAATACCTAGTAAATAGGTTTCTTGCACATTAGACAGCAGTCAGGTTGGAGTCCTTCATCCTAAATGTTTAAGTTCTGGGTGCTGTACTGCAATGTCATGGGGCTAATACTGATATCTCTATATTTTAGGTACCCCAGATGTTGCCAAGCATATCTTGGGTGCACATCTGCTATTGGAACTACTTCCCTATTCTCTTGGCCTTTAATATGAGGGACAAGTAGGAAATAATAGAGACATTGCATTGAGGTAGCACAGAAACGTGTTTAATGTAAGTCAGTTTGCTCCTTCTCCCCCTTAGTGGGTTTGGCCATTGATGTTGATATGAGATAGGAAGTTGGAAATTTCCTTCAAATGACTGTGTAGAGTGGGGGTATTCTTATAAAGCAAAGCTCAGACATTTTATGCCAGTAGAATATGATAGATGGAATCCTAATAGTATGATAAATGTGGCAATTCCTACATAATCAAAGCTGCATGGGATATTGCCAAATTTATTGCAGTTAATCTCACTCTGCTACATGTACTGTTGCAGTGTATAGAGCAGGGGTGGTCAAACTTGCTTAATGTAAGAGCCACATACGATAAACTTAAGATGTTTGAGAGCCGCAATATTGAAGAAGCATTTAAATTCTTAAATATATTTACTCACCATGAACATTAAAACTTGTGTTAACCCAGTAGACTCTCAGTTTATACCTGGTAATTATAAAGCTTGAAAATGACTTATTTCCCTTTTATATGAAATTGTGATGCAAAAAGGAGCTCAGCCAACATGTTTCCGAGAGCCGCACATTATACGGCAAAGAGCTGCATGTGGCTCAGAAGCCACAGTTTGGCTACCCCTGGTATAGAGAACCAAAATTGTTCAGGGAAAATGTGATTTTTTTTCACACATGAAACTTTTTCCACACATTGAACGTAAAATGACATTAGAAATACTATTTGGATCCTTCTGTGTCTGATCTAAAGATTGGTTTAGTATGAGTTGTAGCAAATTATCAGTGACATACTCCCCCCCCCCTCGCCGATCATTCCCCACGTCTTAGGTAGATAGTACTTACAGCTATGGAGCAAAAAGTTGAAATCAGGAGAGATCTCTTCTTTCACGAGAACTAAACATTGATGTGTAAGTAGTTCCTTGAACAATTCTTCTAAATCTTTGTCCTGAACATTTGGCGTAAATGTGATTTTATTGTAGCATTTTACATCTGAAATGCATCAGAGGGACACTTAAATGAGATCAAAACAAAAAGGGGGAGACTGCTATGCAGGAGCCCAGTTGTGTTTGCTGACTGGGCAGACACTGAGTGCAGTGGCAACTGCTTGCCTCATCCATAAACAGAGAATGGCTGCTACCATGGCAGGCGTTCCTAGCTCTGACTTCAGCTGTAAAGGACCAGTAACATTTAAGGCAGGAGAGCCTTACTTGTAGCTTGATTGTAGTAGTGACCTGTCCCACCTCTCCAGGTGTGCATGATTGGTCCTTGG
Source organism: Plestiodon gilberti rubricaudatus (assembly GCA_026170595.1). Lineage (NCBI taxonomy): Eukaryota > Metazoa > Chordata > Lepidosauria > Squamata > Scincidae > Plestiodon > Plestiodon gilberti. Next base: position 119,648,588 of record JANXHW010000005.1, read on the forward strand.
ATGCCTGCCATGGAGCAACAACTAATTGCCTCAGGCAAATGGCAATCAGGATCCTCTGTTAAGTGCTTCTCTCTCACTTGAAGTGGTAGTGCAGTGGCTGTGGTATGCAGTGGGGCAGGGCCTCTGGATGTTCGGCGGCAACGTCTCTCATATCACCGAACCAGGTAGCTGAGTTCTGAGGCCATGAATCGGGGGGGGACGGACAGCGGTAGTGAGGTGTTCCCTTCATGTAAATACAGGTGTATATACCTGCTTTCATAGATTGTTTATCAGTCCCTAACTTTATGTAGAAATTAATCAAAGCAGAGTAATCAAGGGTGACCCAAGCTTCCACAGCGCTTGAGATTTCATGTCTGTGGACTTCGCTTTGAAGGTGTGCACACACACACGCGCGCACATACACACACACACAGAACTTGCTCACTTCCCAAGCTGTGAGGAGGGAGCAGGAAGGCAGCTTTGGTGGCTGAAGCTTCTGTTGGTCCAGGAGTTGACTGACTTTTAGATCGGCGGTAGCTGTAGTCACTGCTGCCTTCCTGCTGTCTCCTCAGGTGCAAGGGTTTGCCCATGGCACCTCTGGCAGCTGCTGCCCCAGGTGGCTACCTCATCCTGCCTCTTCGATGGGCCTTGAGGGTAAGAAAGAGACCTTGAGTGGAGTTGTATAAAAGCAGCTCCATGTAGGAACAGGAAGCATGCTTTTTTTTCAGTAACCCTATGGCAAGATTTGGTTGGAACTCGCAGAAGTGATTCAGCTGGCATCCTTAGTATGATTTTTGTTGTAAGCCGATAGTGTTTACTGGGTTTGTTTTGAAATGTGCTTGTTTGGGAGTTGTATGTTGTTGCTGAAGTGTTTCATTTTAAAGTGGTGTTTAGATATTGTGTTTAACTAGTTTTTGACTCTCTTATTGTATGCTATCTTGAGTGCTTAGTATCGAGTTGGAAAGATGTCTCATGAATAAATGTGAATGCATCCACAAATATCTGGCTCACTAGTTGCTATAGAAATGGCAGGCTCTTTCTAAATTATGGCTAGAGAGTTCATCAGGATGTGATTGCGGAAACTGTTACACAGTGGGGAAAGGGTGCTTATGTGGCTCCATACAATGCTGGGCCATCCTCTTTTTAACCTAAAAGTTGATATCTGTAAAATTTCTAAACTTATATTTTCTGAAAAAACTGAGGGGCTGTTACATACTTAAGAACAAAAATGCTGAATAAATCTACTGCTTGTTTATATGTATATTGTTTATATCAACTACCCAGTATCTCATCATTTGATGGCTTTTGGGTGAACATATTGACTGCCTATATATTGAAATAAATGTATTGAGATTATGTTGGGTGATAGGAAAAAACCTGAATCTGGCGTTCAATCTGTGATGGTATTTGCACTCATAAGTCATGTGTTGATTTAAAGCAGGCGTGGGGAACCTCCGGCCCGCACTGGACCGGACTGGAGGCTCCGCCACCGCACGCCTACTCCTTTTAAAACTGGCCTTCCTGGACCTGCACAGAGCGCCGCTGAGGCCAAGAGGGCAATCTTGGCCTCAGCGGCGCTCTGCGCAGGTCCAAGAAGGCCGGTTTTAAAAGGAGTAGGCGCCGAGGTGACGCGTCACCTAGGTGCCTACTCCTTTTAAAACTGGCCTTTCTGTACCTGCGCAGAGCGCAGCTGAGCCCAGCGGCAATCTGCACGGGTACAGAAAGGCCGCTTTGAAAAGGAGGTGGCGCGAGAAGAAGGCAGCGGCGGCCCGGAGCCTGAGGTAAGTTGGAGAGCGGAGGGAGGGGGTTCGGAGAGCGGTGGGTGGGTGGGTGCGAGCGAGCGGTGGGAGGGTGGGAGGGAGAGCGGTGGGTGGGTGGGAGCGGTAAATTCGCGGGGTGTGTGTGTCAAATTTGTGGTGGGGGGGGGAAATTTCGGATGGCCTAACGGCCAGCCCGCAACCAATTTTCCCCATGGGAAAATGGCCCCCTTCCCAAATAGGTTCCCCACGCCTGATTTAAAGCATTAGTGTTATCAATCTAATATTTTTGTTTTGACATATTTGGATTAAATATTGCAGTACAAACAGATTGATTTCTGTATTCCGATATAAGTTGAATATACTTAGCAGATGGATCAAAAACTCTATCTGCCTATGGGAAAAGCTATGTATTTTGCTAAATGAGAAGTGTTGCTTTTAGAATGCCGTAATGTGACTTTCTGATGGGTGGGTAGACATACATTGTATGAAATATGGGTGTCTTCAGCCCTCACATACTGAGCACTAGGTTCCAGGGTTGGTAGACAAGGATGCACAGTGGTTGTTTAAAGCAGCCTTGATAAATCAGTTTCATCTTCTATTGAGACACCCTGCTGAGAGAACTAGAAAAATACAGATTAGAAAAACCTGCTGAATGTTGAATATGCAATCAGTTGAAAACACATACTCAAAGCATAATTGAGAAGGGGATGAAAGAGTCCTCTGAAAATTGGACGCGATTTCATATAGAGCAGCATGCTCTAGACGAGCAGGGGTGTCAAATTCATTGCATATAGTGGGCCGAATAGCATTCTTGGTACCTGCTGAGGGCTGGAAGGGACATCATTAAGCAGGAAGTGATGCCATTAAGCAGATGGCCAGAAATAAGCACTTTGTTCTCGCATAGAAACTCATTAGCTGCAAGAGACAGAAGAGAAGATGTTCAAATCTTGATCATATTTTCAAGATATGAGAGAGCCCAAGTATGCTGGGAGTGCCCAATTATCATGCAGGCCGCCCTTTCAGCAGGGCCACTTCTGCAGAGGTGGTACTTCGCAGCTCAGCAGCTGGTAGGTGGTCTGAAGTGACACCTCAGCAGAAGTGGCCCTGCTGAAATGGCGGCCCACATGATAATTAGGCTCTCCCAACACCTTGGCAGCATCTCCCTCCCCCACCCCTCTTGATCTGCCCCTTATCCTGTAGCGTTCCTTACCTTATGAGGCCTCCTTCCGCCTCTCAGAGCCTCAGCAGAAGTGGTGCTGCTGAAAGGGCAGCTCTGGGAGAGTCCATTTATAATGGGGGCTGGGGATAAAGAGCTTCTGGGGACCGTATCTAGCCTTCGGGCCTTATGTTTGTCATCCATACTCTAGAGACTTGGGGCAAAATATCCCTGAAGAGTTGTGTGTGGCCATCCACCAACAGTAGCGTCACTAGGACGCGCGTCACCCTGGGGCGGGGGGGGGGGCGCGTCACCCTGGGGCGGGGGGGCGCGTCACCCTAGTGACGCTCTGTCATCGCGGCACGGGGGGGCGACCCAACTCTCCCCCGTGTCGCCCTCCGGACGCTCCGAGGCCGGCCCGGGAGCCGGCCTCGGAGCGTCCGACCCCGTCGGCTGTCCAGGGCCTTCTGAAAGAAGACCCATGCAGCGCGTTCATCCGGGTATTTTCCGGATTTTCACGCATGCGCAGAGACCGTTTTGAGGGCTTTTTGCCCTCAAAACGGTCTCTGCGCATCCGTGAAAATCCGGAAAATACCCGGATGAACGCGCTGCATGGGTCTTCTTTCAGAAGGCCCTGGACAGCCGACGGGGTCGGACGCTCCGAGGCCGGCTCCCGGGCCGGCCTCGGAGCGTCCGGAGGGTGTCGTGCGTCACGGAGGTGATGCGCGAGGGGGTGCGCGCGTCACCCCATGGCGCGCGTCACCCCCAGGCGGCCCGCCCCCCCCGCCACGCTCCAGTGACGCCCGTGTCCACCAATCGGTGAAACAACTGGTTAGCACATGTAAGAGGAAATACTTAGTCTAAGCTTTGGTATATAACAAAAGTTGGAATGAATATCAGATAATGGAAATACTCAGCTCACAATTTTTGGTCTTGTTCTGTTCAGAATAATTGGCCTTGAGTGACTAAGACAATGCTCAGTAACAGAGGAAATAATGAAAGGTGATTCTCTAATGATGCTTTTATATGATCCCCAGAGAGCAGTCCAGGCTAGGATCTGAAAGCTAGGATTTGAAAGCTATTTTTAAATGTATTGCAGCCGTTCCTCAGTATCCGCAGGGGGTGGTTCCGTCCCCCACTGACACTGCGAACCCACAGATGCAGAAGTCCTGCATCTGTTCCCCAATTTACCTGATCCTGTGATGAGGGGCCGGAGGCCCATGTCGCACTGGGCCCTGAACTCCCTCCATAGGCCACCGCGGGCCTCGGAATGCTTCTCTGAAGTAACTTCTGGTATAATATTAAAACATAAAAACAACACATCATATTTCGAAAGGTTATAGCAAGCGCGACTTATATCCTACTAGCATATTATTCACTATTTTCTACATATAATATCCAACTAAGCCAAAATATTGCCAACATTCTATTCATTAAATCCGCATATCATCACATCATTCTTCTGTCTCTTAAAAAATCAATAAATGGTTTCCAATTATTCACGAAAAGGTTAACTGACTTTTCCTTAATTAAAATTGTAAGTTTATCCATTTCAGCATAACCCAAAACTTTCAACCACCAATCAGTGTTCTGAGGCCTGTGGAGGGATTTGTGTGCCCGGCATGATACAGAAGAGGCCTCTGGGCTCAGCATCCGTGGATGGTGAAATCCATTGATGCCGAGCCCACAGATAAGTAGGTATTTAACGACGTTTAACCACTATCTGCATACATAGTGCCAGTATGGCACCTTGCAAAAAATAACTGCCGCTTGCCTCCTGAGCCTGCTGCTGATTACAAAATGGAGGCAGGAAGCACTCGCAGCCCTCTGCCTCGCTTCCTTTTGAGTGCTTCCTGGAGCAGCCAAACAGCTGATGCGTCTTTATAAATCCCCAGCCCATCAGATGTTGGGCGCTAAAGTAGCACTTTGATATTTAGCGCTTTCCCAGCGCCAATTATGCTACAACATTACATTATGTAGGCTATACGCACTATACTAAAATTCACTATACTAAAATTCTAAAATGAAGAATCACTTAATGACGGGTTCACTTTACAACGAGTTTCAAGAATGTATCCCCCTTGTTACCTGGGGGGGGGCTACCTGTATAGGAAATTAGCTAAAGGTAGGGCTACAATTTCTTCTGGCTGGCTATCTCCTGCATGTAGAGGGGAGTGTGTGTACATGTACATACATGAAACTTTGCAAATAATCCAGACATGTACAGACCTAACAGCAAAGTCATATGCATGCTTACATGGTAGTAGACCACTATGTTCAGTGGGCCTACCTTTTAGTTTATGCATAGAATTTCAGCACACCTTTCCAGTATTATGGATGGAACTAGGAGCTAGCATACTACAATTCAGTATATTGAGGTGTGTGTGTGTACACTTTTTTATATATGGATAGTACCACACGCACTCTTTAGCGGTTATATATACTTTAGCAGTTATACAGTATATAGCCACTAAAGTATATGTAAGCACTTTGTGAACTTTTTTAGTTGAAAAGTGGTATATAAATATTCTTAATAATAATATATAAATTCATGTGTTCCATTCGCACCTTCTTGCTGCTATGCTGACCTGTTTCCGTTGGGTGTGTATCTGCCTTTTTAAGCATAGAAAATAAAAATGTCATGGAAGACGAGGATGTCATTTTGAGATGTCAATTCTGCATTGCAAAGAATAATCCAGCTTCCCAACAACTCTATAAACACTTTGCATTTGCTTTAATTCTGCATTTTGTAGTTTAGTAGTGCATGAGCTTAGTGCTGTTAAGGTTGAGTGAACATGTTGGTAATTTGCAAACATGCATATTAGTGCAGCTAGTAATACAATATTTTTTCCACAAAGTTCATGTACTTTGTACAGTATTTTGGAACGCAACAAGCCTAGTGTCCTTTTTTGCATCTAATGAAGTGAATTTGAGATCTTTTGTATTTATAACCACTATGTAAGGGCCACATCTCACAGAACACAAGTGGAAGCTCATGCAAATGAACTTCTTTGCTTCTTCCTCAGTCCAGCAGCTCTGAAAATTAACTCTGAAGGGTCAACAAGACTGTCTAGAACAGGGGTTCTCAACCTTTGGAGGCCCAGGTACCCCCTATCACAGTCCAAATTTCTGAAGTACCCCCTGCTAATTAATTTGATTAATCAATTAATTAATTGTTAAATAAAGTACTAAAACAATTTTAAATGTGAAAAAATGTCTTACTTAACTTGTGTGTGTGACAGACAGACAGAGGATTGCATTTAAGTTCTAATTAACAAGTAATTAACTACTGATTGATGCTGATAAGGGGCAGGCTCTGGCGTACCCCCTGCCGTTGGTCTGCATACCCCTAGGGGTACTCGTACCACAGGTTGATAACCCCTGGTCTAGAAAACTATTGCTTGGGGCACAGAGGGGTTGCAGGTTTAGAGGAGTACAGGGAAATCCACCCCCTCTCCCTGTGCACACAGAAGTGCAACTGATTTGTTTGGAAACTATAATTGGAAGTAGAATTATTCCTTGCCTCATGCACAGAGGAGAAGGGGATGTTGTGTGAAGCCAGAATTCAGTCTTGGCTTTACATGATGTCTGAACCAACCGTGTGTGTGGGGGGGGGGGGACTGGGAGAGGAACCTGCCCCAGACATGCTACCACTTCAGCAGTTGTCCTGATTACAGCCTCTTTACTTTGTCTCATGGAATTCAATGAAAACAGAAACATGATAAAAAGATAATTCCTAATGCTGCATTTGTGTAGTGTAGTGGCTAAGAGAATGAGCTGCAAATCAGAACCTTTGCCTCTGCCATGAACTCACTATATGGTCCTGGGCAACACGTTTCCTGAGCCACCAAGCTGCAATACGGGGATGATGTTTATTTGCTTGAAAGATTTCTATACCACTTTTCTAATATTCAAAGCGGTGTACAACAAAAATAAACATACAAAAGTGTGTCCTTTGACAGCCTTGCAACAACTCTCTAAAATGACATCAATGTAGTATTTGTGTTTTGCACACTCATGGGTTTGGAGCTAAATAGTTACTTGGGCATGCCTAAAGAATTTTTTTACTTTGTCTCTTTGGGTAACAGATCCTCGTGCCATATTACAAACTGCTTTTCAAAGTTTCCCAAAAATTTAGAAAACAGTTTCTGATGTGACATATGTCACCCCCCCAAAACAAAGTCAAAGATTCCACTTGGGCTTGCCCAAGCAGTTCTTGTGATTCAAGTAAAAAACCTCTATACACATTATAGTATTGAAGTATTATTGAAGTTCTGGGGTGTTTTTTTCTGTTATTCCAATATTCATTATCAGTTGCCTGCATTACAGTTTTTTGCTGAAACCTCTCAATTTAATTTAGCCAACTCGGATCTAATACTAGTGGTAGGTGGAATTGACTTTCTGAAAATGGAGAACTATTGGTATGTTTGTGTTTGCTACTATAATAAGCTCAATGGCGTGTATAGAACCAGTAGTTAGAACTCGGGTACCGCCCCCCCCCCCCCCAGTCCCTTTATAATCTTCTGTTTTGGTTTCACTTGTTCAGGCCAGTGACTTATCAGGAATACAAGAAAAGGACACAGGAGGCAGCAACTCATGCCAGTGGATGGAACAAGGTATTGGCCATCTTACCTTTGCATTGCATTGTTTGGATGTTGACTGTAGTTTGAGACCTGTCCAGTGCATATCTGAGCTGCCTGGTCTGTATTGTAGTGCACGCCTGTCAGACTTCATTTGCGCTCAGGTGTAAGAGTTGGTGTAGGTAGTATGTTGTGATTTTATGGGCAGAATTGCACTTGCTCAAAACAAGTTGTAGAATTCAGTATCCTGAGAACTTCATCTTTCATTGTCTAAGCAAGTTTCTAGGCTTTATGACTACAAAGAGGTGTAGAAGTATGTGATCAGTTCAGGTGAAATTTTGTAATAAATAATTGAGGAAGCTGAACAACATTCTCCTAGTCAAAGGGATAGAGCTTCAGATCTATACTTCTGCGCTTTTCCATAACTATCAAAATAAAATAACTGTATGCATAATGTATAGTTATTGGAATTGAGCTTTTTTTTTTTGGTAAAGGGTTAGAGTTACCGGTACTTCCTTGCAGAAAGATTTTCTTTGAGCATGGCATGTACACAGTTCTGATTGTATTCTCCCTGACAAGAGATTTGCATTTGGATAATACTTCTGGAAGTTCAAATAGTTGTGGTGGTGGTTGAGGGTGCTGTTTATCCATCGATATTTGATGGGTTGTGAAGACTAGAGCATTTTCTCCTGGATAAGCCCCCATGTCCATTGTGATCTGCAGATGTGCATTTTGAGGCAAGTGTGCCAGCCATTCTCATATTATAAGAATTTCACAGGCAGTAAAAAAAGAGAAACCCAGGCACTTCTTTGATTACGCTCTGTATATCTGATCCTGCTGTGTTTGATATTTTCTGATATTTTCTATGGAATTATCGTTGATAATGATGAATGGAATACAAATTCTCCAGTGGTTCCATGGTGGGGAAGTATTTACTTCTGAGAAGTAGCTTCTCTTGGTTGACAAGAAGCATTCATCAGCAAGAACACCACCACGGGGAAAGCCTTCTCCCCAGCTTCCAGATTAGCCCTGCCTGGTTAGCAGGCAGCAGGGTTTTGGCACATCAGAGCTGTTGCAATACTATTTGAATTTTACTTCAGCAGTGTGTTTCTTTTCTGGGATAGAGGCCCCCATTGAAGACGGGGACTCAGGTTGTGAATTTATTGTGCCCCAAAATGAGGAAAAATGTTTCTGAGAAGATGGCCCTTTTCCTCCCCAAGCGTGGCTTCTCACACTCGGCTTTCTTCCCTTCTCAGCATGGAGCAGGAAAATAGTTGGTATTGAGGCTGATCAGCACTATTTGCTTTGCATCCTCCTTCATCCCTTCCCCCCCCCCCTTGTACCAGGAGCTAGGCAAAGGAAGTGGAAAAGCCGTTGGAGTTGAAGTGAAAGGAGGCTGGTGGTGAGCAGCACTGTTTGCTCCACATATTCCTTCACCTCCTTGCCAGGAGGAAAGCAAAGTGACTGCTTGGCCACATTAAAGCCTGTTCAACCATAACACATCACTCAACCATACCCCATGGCATTCTACAGGGACAACAAAGGCAGACCCCATTTTGAATGTTTCAGAGGAGGAGGAGGCAAGTGATGGTGATCACTCTCCTCATTCGCAGTTTGGGGGCCAGCAGTCCTCTTCTGGTTCATTGTCTCTTCAGAAGGTGTGACAAGTAATACCCTAAAAAGATTTTTACGAGGCTTCTCTGTTTTCTGCTGGCAATATCTGTTGTTCCTATGTGGAACAGCAGAAGTAATGGGAAAACATTCCCTCTCCCATTGGAAAAGAGATTCCTGATTCAAGGGGTACACCCCTTTAAAATTCAGCCATAATGAGGACTCAACAGTCTGGGAAATGTGGCAACCCCTGTTTGAGGAACTGAGACCAAGCAATGAATGAATGAAAAGAAGTTTATTAAATGACTGAATAAAGAAACCAAAGAAATGGGGAGGGGATGAAAAGGATCAAAAACACAAGACGCTAGGGGTCAAGAAGAAGCAGGACTGTCCAAAAACAAAGTTTGGCAAAGTTGACACAGAGCTTGAGAGACTAGCAGAAAAAAAAATCTCTCAGCACAAGTTGCTAGATACAGGAACATGAGAAGGGCCCTCCCACCTGCCCAGAGCCTCCTCCCTGCGTTTTCTGGCCTCTGAAAACCCAGAAGTAACTGGTGATGTTACCGCCAGTCACTTCCAGTGGTACTCAGGAGAGTGGCGCCGGAGGTGGTACTCGACCGGGAAAGGGTTGGGAACCCTTGAACTAGAGGCAATCGCCAAGAGCAGCTCTGCATGCAAAAGTGGATCCAGTGGATCTGCATTGGGGCAGATCTACTGTCCCTTCCACTGGAAATCTGCCTACATGTTCACTAGGAACGGTTACACTGCTAAATTTTGTCTTAGCTTTGGTTGACATTTCTTAAAGTTGTTCAAGCAAGTGATAGTGTAACCCCACCCTCAGGACGAACTGCTTTTCTACATTGCAGAAGTAAAGGCTGCACCCCTGGAAGCACTGGATAAAGGAAAATTTGATCTAACCATACATTTCCATTCTTGGGGGTTCCAGGGTGGGGCAATCTTCCTACTCATATTTAAAAAAATAACAAACAAACCAGGAAGGAAGGAGAACCTGACAGTCGGAGGTAGAAGCATGAGCCAGTGACCTCTAGATCCTTGTTTTGGAATGTCTGAACTTTTCAGCATCAATCTTAGTTGCGTCTTGTGGGATTTTATTTTGTTTCTCACTCTTCCGTATTCTTTATAGTTGTGCACCTTACAATGTGTGTGTTTGCATATTTTTTTATTTATAATTCTTTACTTGTGAGGGCTAGGCCTTTTCTTCCATGCTCTTGGCTCAGTCTGGGAACTTGGGGGAAGCCCCTCCCTATTCTTGCTGTGAGACGATGTCGGTTAAGAGGAGGTACTTCCCAGAAGTAGACTGCCCCAACCTGGAACCCCTGAGAATGGATGTTTGCAGCAGGTTCAAATTTTCCTTTTATAAATATACAAAAGCAAGTCTCTGACACATCAGCTGATAGGTTGGTAGGCAAAAAGCTTTTCAAAGTGCATTACGTTGAAAATATGTGGCTTTGCAATGAGGTTATAAGTACTTCAGTAGATTTTTACATAGGAACGTTTTTGCTTGGTCCTGTGCTGCACCTACCGGGAAGAGGTTATAAAATGTCACAGCTGCCAATTAGACTTTTCCATCTCATCCTAACTTCTGCATACTCTCTAACAGTAAGAATGCTTATAAAGAGAAAATGCAAGACGGAAGGGCAATTAATATTGGACTGATATTCAACAATTCAATGATTGTTTTTCTTGAAAACTTGCCTTTTAGCAGAAGAATTTGAGGAAATTAAGAAATTGTTTCTCCCACCCACCTTTTCCCCAAAAAGTTTCTAAACTGGTAGCCATTCCTAAAGAAGGAAAACAAGAGAAAGCAGATCAACCACAAGTGAAAATTAAAGGCACTCTTAGGTGTTAGTGAGGAAATAAGGTTTTTGCCTTCTTGCAAGCAGAACGTTGACTGCAGTTTTCATCAGCATTTCTTCTAAATTGAAATAGCTGTAACTGAAAAACATTTTTTTCCGTCTCATTCGGGCAGAAAGGAACTATTCTTTCTGGTCAACTCTGCACATACTGAGATCGCTTGTAAATACCAGGGCTGGGATCCTAAGAGTTTGTGTTAGCCTGGTGGAAGTTTTTACTTTTTCTTGATTCCCATACCAAAGTGCTTTTTGAAATTTCCCTCTGTTCCAAAACCATGTCGCCATTCAGTGTAGGTGGCTGCTGTTGGAGGTGCAGGCGGCAGGGGAGAGTGTTTTTTAGAGAACAAAAAAACTCTCAGGTTCTCAGAACAAGTTCTGCAGTTCTTTGAATCCCAGTTCCAGTAGGTATACAGTCTTATACATTGGACTCTTCATGGATAGCGACCTGCAGAGGGGTAGCCAGGTGCCCCTGCTACTGGGGTGGAAAACCCCGAAGCCCCCAAGCTAATTAGCATAATTAATGCTAATTTTTTGCATTTTTTCCTTCTTTTAAAAGCTTTTTAGGGTTTTTTTTAGCACTAGCGCGGGGCTTGTAATCTGTAGTGTATGCTTCGCGCCACTTATCTGGATTCTAGGAGCCTCCTCCAGCGACGATCTACTCCAGCACGAGGATCTCTTCCGGGGCGCAGATCGTTCCTCTGCTCTGCTGCCCCTGGCGCGAACTCTGTAAAGCGCCCAGCAGCGCTTTACAGAGTTCACGCATGCGCAAGACGACGATTGGAAACATCGTCGCTCTGCGCATGCGTGAACTCTGCAGAGTGCTCCTGGGCGCTTTACAGAGTTCGCGCCCGGGAGCAGAGGAACCATCTGCGCCCCGGAAGAGATCGTCGCTGAAGTAGATCGTCGCTGGAGGCTCCTAGAATCCAGATAAGTGGCGCAAAGCATACACTACAGATTACAAGCCCCGCGCTAGTGCTAAAAAAACCCTAAAAAGCTTTTAATAACCCGAAAAAAGACAAAAAAACCCCCACGAAACTTAAGGAGCCTCCCGCCCCCCACGGAGCCCTTCCGCCCCTACGCCCTGGGGCCCACCGCCCCATATCAGCTTACGCCTCTGGCGACCTGTATGCTTTATTTGGTATGTGAATGTGATTCCTTGTCCTAAAACTTTGGAAAAGGGCAGGTTATGAATTGTAATAGACTAGTGTAACACAGACCATTAACCAGTTCTTGCCTATTAACAGCTTCTGGCCCTATTCCCTTCTTTGCAAGGTCCTCTTACCTTTTATAAGATGTTTTGCTATCCTTTGAGAAGCTTTTACCATTTTTATAAGGGAGTGTGTGCATGGTACATCATAATGGATGTTAAATTAAAAATGTGGTAATAGATGCTGCCCAGCCTATCGAAAGTTTTCTTTCAGGAATTATTGGCTCTAGTATCTGTTTTCCTCGGACTTTGGAAGACTTCTTTGTGAAAAAGAAACGCAGGACTATATTAAATTATTTGGAGTAGAAAGTCTGTATACTCGGTGCTCAACTCATCACTCCTCAGTTACTTCAGTTACTTTTTGGCTCTTATTTGAATTGCTCTTTCATACAAAGATTTAAACAGAAAAGGAGAAATCTGTGAAATGGGAAAAGAGAGAGGAAGTCGGATTTTATTTTAAAATATTTCTGTATCACATATTCATGTAATTTCATAGCTACTTCAAAACTAAAATAAGCCATCAATAAATGCAATTCAAAAAACTAGAATCAGATGACTATTCATCAGTAAAAACCAAGGCAATAGCCAGCGTTGGTGCCAGGTTGCGAGGGTTCATAGGATAATCTACACTGGGGGCCCCATGGCACTCTCTGATGCTTCTACTGAGGATTTAGGGGTCAGCTTGGTTAGGTGGGCCCCCGGGCATTGACAAAGGACCATGCACAGTCTCTGACACCACCCCTGTCTGTAATAGAGGACATGGCAGTAGTCCGTAAACCAGTTATGAAATACCTTCTGAAATGCAAGTTTTCACATGCCTTTAGAAAGACAGAAGGGAGCAGGTGGGTGCACAAGTCTCTCTTGAAAGCAAGTTCCAGAGCATGAGGGCTACTACTGAAAAGACTGAGTAACTTCTCCATGAGACAGAATTTGGAGGAGGACCTCAGCTCAGATACTTGGGAGAAGGGGTGTATATGTGATAGAAAACATTCCCCGGGTTATTCAGGACCAAAGTAGGCACATGACAGTCTCCTGCTGATGAGGCTAAACAGGTCTTGCCCTGTAAGTTGCCTTTGTGAAATTATCTGAGTGTGAAATATGCGAGTTGCTCTGAGCCATATGAGAGGTAATGATAGTAAATGTTTGTTAGAAGTTACGGTTGTGTGCTTCTAAAGTAGGAACTGTAAATGGCAGCCACAGGCAGAATCTAGACTGCAGAAGGCTGCCAGCTGGCCACTAGCATGATAGTCCTGCCACTTCAATGACAACTTTCCAGTCAGTTTCATGCCAGGTTAGATAAGGAAGGTTTAATTTTGCTCCAGGAGGACACCTATCGTACTACAGGGCAACATATATCAGGGCAGCATATATCGGAGGTTAACCTCCCTTAACAGTTGTTAAACATTGATCCTCTTTTTCTTCCCCTCCTCTGCCTCACACCTTGGCCTTCTCTCTTCTATTGCAGACTAAATTTGTGACATGTTTGTGTTACTGTTCGCCATATTGTGTTAATTTGTTTAACAAGTTTATTTTTAAAAAAGAAAGAAGGGTTTACTTTTGAATGTGAGGGGGAAACATACTCTGCCTATTTTCCTTTCTATCCAGTTACCTCCTTTTGTCCAGCCCACCCAGCTGAAAAGGTTATGCCTCAATTTCTGCCATTATTGTCCCTGCCCCCCCCTCAGTTTAAAGTGTAGAAGAAGATGATAGTAGCACCAACTCCTGTTCTCTCCTATACGGGGGGGAGTAGTGAGGAGTTGGGGTAACCCCTTGACTTTAGACTAGACAGGTCACTCTAACTGTAGTCTTAAAGATTGTTTCTTCAGGACTTCATTTTTCAATTATCCAGTTAAGTCTTTAGATAGACTTGCAGCCCAATCCTATGCCAGCCTCTGCCGGCAGCACTGACCTCCGCGCTGTTGCAAATGTGCTGTAAAGCACGTTGCAACAGCATGGAGGTCCGCACTGGCAGGCCTCCGCCAGCGAAGGAGTGGCACCCGTTGAGGCAGGTAAGCTCCGCACTGGGTGGCAGGGAGTCGGGTGGGGGGAGGCGGAGAGGGGGCGTTCCAAGACAGGGAGAGGGCAAAGAGGAAGGCGGATCAGGCCTGGGAGGAGGGCGGGCTCAGTAGAGGAAGCCTCCGCCAAATCCTATCCCCCGTCCCAGGCTTGAAAGCCCAACACGGGGCTGCTCGGAGCTGTGCCTGCCATTTAGCTAGTGCGACTCTTAGTAGCCCCGTAGGGGCTGCTGGGGCTCAACAGGCGAAGGGGACGATTGTCCCCTTCCCTTGTGGAGACCTGTAGCCCCACGTTGGATACAGCGGAGCCTGCCCCAGCACTACTGCAACCAAGCACAGGCCTTTGAATAGGATTGGGCTGTTAATGCCATCTCTCTCATCCATGTACTCTGTGCATATTGCACAGGGTACATAGGGTTCGTATGCAACAGATGAAATTTAGTAAGGAAGAAAGTGCTGTCATTGTGCTAAAGGGTTGCAATCCCTGATAATGTCCCTCTGTGTGTTGTTTTGTTTTAAATAAAGGTTTTAGTGCCTCTGGTGATACTTCAGCAATTCCTGATGGAACTGACAAGACGGAACCAAGAGCCACTTGGTGCGTTGGTGCAGTTTGGAGTGACCTATCTGGAAGATTATGTTGCGGACTATATCATCCAGCAAGGTGGATGGGTAAGAGCCAATCCTGTGATGAGATAGCTTCAAACCCACTGGTGGACCCACTGGTGGGTTATGACCCAATCTCTGGTGGGTTGGAAGCAGAGCCTCCAATGAAAACATGGGTGATGGAAAGTTTAGATAACTAATTGCCTCAAGCCCTGAGGATAGTCAAAAATCAGATGGCTGCTAATTGCCCTGCATAGACCTGAGCTCCTGCAGTTTGTATGCTTATGTAAATATAGGGAGATAAATGTTTGAACATATTTTTGGCAGGTAGTGGGGGCAGGTGAAGGCTGGGTGACATAACTAAGCCCCTCAAACCTTGAGGCTATTCATTAGGGTTGCCTCATTATGAAAAATGGATTGAGGTTTTTGTAAATAAATAAAAATATTACTTGTAAATAGATAAATAAAAAAATTTCTTTCTAGACCACCTTTTTAAAAAATGTCTTGTGAAGCTAGGTGAGTCCCGATAGTGTCGTTTTAAAAAGTGGGTCCCAGTGCTAAAAGATTTGTGAACCACTGTTCTAGAGGATAACCTTGCTTTTTGGAAGCAGATTTCAACTATTCCAAAGCCATGGATAGTTCCAGGAATGTCAGTTTAGATTGAGTTTATATGTTGTTCAGCTTCTCTGGATTTTTAAAAATGAGTGATGGTTTGTGTTGCCTTTTTTGTTTTTTGTTGTCTTTGTGATATTTGTAATACGTTCAGCAAAGCATTATCAGTCTAACAGCAATTCAGTACAGTAATTATCATTAGGTGTCATTCTCTTATTATTTACCACTTTTAACCATCAGGCAATTAAATTTTGTTCTCTATACATTTTTAGCTAGAAGTTCAGATTTTTGTGGAAAATGGATTTTGTTTGAAATACTGTTTAAAAATTGTACATGTTTAAGGTATGCTACCAAAAATATGCAGTCCTGCTTCCTTCTATGTCAGTGTTATAAGTTGATAGCTGAGCTAGAGCTGAGCACACATCCAGATTATTCCTTTCTGAGAGGTAGAAAGCTACCAGATTTAAAACAGAATTAATCTGGGATTAGTGAAATGACTCTTAGTGGTTTTTATTGTGAAAGTAAAGCTGGTCAGTGATTAGGAAGTCCTGACAGCATAATGTCTCGTTTTTAGTATTTTCTTTATATAGTTTATGTCTGAAATGTTTACTGGAAGGAACTTATTGTCACTCCCTCCTGCCTCATTCCTTTTTTCCTAGGAGAGTAAGCACGTATTCCTTGACTAGTGTAGCAGTGAATGTTTGTAGTGTGTGTCTTGTAACTTTCACCTCTTGCTGAATCAACTGGGACGCCTACATCTGGTTATGCTTTAGGTTTTGTTGTAATGAAAATGTCTCTAGGCATTTTTTTTGCTGACTTTTAGTGTTCTACCCTCCTTCATGGATCATTGCCTTGTCGTGGCGAAGGGGCTTGCGTAACTCAATGAAGCCATGAGCTATGCCGTGCAGGGACACCCAAGACGGACAGGTCGTAGCAGAGAGTTCTGACTAAAAGTGATCCACTGGAGAAGGAAATGGCAACCCACTCCAGTAACCTTGCCAAGAAAATCCCATGAACAGTACCAAAAGGCTAAAAGATATGACGCCGGAAGATGAGCCCCTCAGGTCGGAAGGTGTCCAATATGCTACTGAGGAAGAGCGGAGGACTATTCCAAGTAGACCCAGAAAGAGTGAAGCGGCTGGGCCAAAGCCAATAGGACGTCCAGCTGTGGATGTGTCTGAGGTTGAAAGGAAAATCCAATGCTGCAAGGAGCAATACTGCTTAGGAACATGGAATGTGAGGTCTATGAATCAAGGCAAGCTGGATGTGGTCAAAAATGAGATGATAAGATTGAACATTGACATCTTGGGAATCAGCGAACTAAAATGGACGGGCATGGGCGAATTTAAGTCAGGTGACCATCATATCTACTACTGTGGGCATGAATCCCTTAGAAGAAATGGAGTAGCCCTCATAGTCAATAAAAGAGTGGGAAAGGCAGTACTGGGGTGCAACCTCAAAAACGACAGAATGATTTCAGTTCGAATCCAAGGCAAACCATTCAACATTACAGTAATCCAAGTGTATGCCCCAACCACTGATGCCAAAGAAGATGAAGTTGACCGGTTCTATGAAGACCTACAACACCTTCTAGAACTAGCACCCAAAAAAGATGTCCTTTACATTATAGGAGACTGGAATGCTAAAGTAGGAAATCAAGAAATAAACGGAACAACAGGCAAGTTTGGCCTTGGAGCGCAAAATGAAGCAGGGCAAAGGCTAACGGAGTTCTGTCAAGAGAACACGCTGGTCATAGCAAACACTCTTTTCCAACAACACAAGAGGCGACTCTACACATGGACATCACCAGATGGTCAATACCGAAACCAGATAGATTATGTGCTTTGCAACCAAAGATGGAGAAGCTCTATACAATCAGTAAAAACAAGACCTGGAGCTGACTGTGGCTCAGATCATGAGCTTCTTATTGCAAAATTCAGACTTAAACTGAAGAATGTAGGGAACACCACTAGACCAGTCAGATATGACCTAAACCATATCCCTTATGAGTATACAGTGGAGGTGAAGAATAGATTTAGGGCATTAGACCTGGTAGACAGAGTGCCTGAAGAACTATGGACGGAAGTTCGTAACATTGTACAGGAGACAGCAACTAAAACCATCCCAAAGAAAAAGAAATGCAAGAAAGCAAAGTGGCTGTCAGATGGGGCTTTACAAATAGCTGTGGAAAGAAGGGATGCAAAAAGCAAGGGTGAAAGGGAAAGATATAAACAACTGAATGCAGAGTTCCAGAGAATAGCAAGGAGAGATAAGAAGGCCTTCTTAAATGAACAATGCAAGGAAATCGAGGAAAACAACAGAATGGGGAGGACTAGAGATCTCTTCAAGAAAATTGGAGATATCAAGGGAACGTTTTGTGCAAAGATGGGCATGATAAAGGATAAAAAAGGCAAGGACCTAACAGAAGCAGAAGAGATTAAGAAGAGATGGCAAGAATACACAGAAGAACTATACAAGAAAGATCTGAATGTTCCTGATGACCACGCTGGTGTGGTCACTGACCCAGAGCCGGACATCCTAGAGAGTGAAGTCAAGTGGGCCTTAGGTAGCATTACTAACAACAAAGCTAGTGGAGATGATAATATCCCAGCTGAGCTACTTAAAATCCTAAATGATGATGCTGTGAAAGTGCTGCATTCAATATGCCAACAAATTTGGAAAACTCAGCAGTGGCCAAAGGATTGGAAAAGGTCAGTTTACGTTCCAATTCCAAAGAAGGGCAGTGCCAAAGAGTGTTCAAACTACCGCACAATTGCACTCATTTCACATGCTAGCAAGGTTATGCTCAAAATCCTACAAGCTAGGCTTCAGCAGTACGTGGACCGAGAACTACCGGACGTACAAGCTGGGTTTCGAAGAGGCAGAGGAACTAGAGATCAAATTGCCAACATGCGGTGGATCATGGAGAAAGCACGAGAGTTCCAAAAAAACACCTACTTCTGCTTCATTGACTACGCAAAAGCCTTTGATTGTGTGGATCACAACAAACTGTGGCAAATTCTTAAAGAGATGGGGGTACCAGACCACCTTACCTGTCTCCTGAGAAACCTGTATGCGGGTCAAGAAGCAATAGTTCGAACTGGTCATGGAACAACCGGCTGGTTCAAAATTGGGAAGGGAGTACGGCAAGGCTGTATATTGTCACCCTGCTTATTTAACTTATATGCAGAGTACATTATGAGAAATGCAGGGCTGAATGAATCACAAGCCGGAATTAAGATTGCCGGGAGAAATATCAACAACCTCAGATATGCAGACGATACCACCCTAATGGCAGAAAGTGAAGAAGAACTAAAGAGCCTCTTGATGAGAGTGAAAGAGGAGAGTGCAAAAGTTGGCTTGAAACTCAACATTAATAAAACTAAGATCATGGCATCTGGTCCCATCAATTCCTGGCAAATAGAAGGGGCAGAAATGGAAGCAGTAACAGATTTTACTTTTCTGGGTTCCAAGATCACTGCAGACGGAGACAGCAGCCATGAAATTAAAAGACGCTTACTCCTTGGAAGGAAAGCTATGGCAAACTTAGACAGCATAATAAAAAGCAGAGATATCACCATGCCAACAAAAGTTCGTATAGTCAGGGCGATGGTGTTCCCAGTAGCAATGTATGGTTGCGAGAGTTGGACCATAAGGAAGGCTGAGCGCCGAAGAATAGATGCTTTTGAACTGTGGTGCTGGAGAAGACTCCTGAGAGTCCCTTGGACTGCTAGGAGATCAAATCAGTCAATTCTAAATGAAATCAAGCCTGACTGTTCCCTGGAAGGACAGGTACTAAGGCTGAAACTCAAATATTTTGGCCACCTAATGCGAAGAGAGGACTCTCTGGAGAAGACTCTGATGCTGGGAAAAATTGAAGGCAAAAGGAGAAGGGGAAGGCCAAGGATGAGATGGTTAGACAGCATCACCGATGCAACAAACATGAAAATGAGCGAACTCAGGAAGATAGTGGAGGACAGGAAGGCCTGGCGGGATATGGTTCATGGGATCACGAAGGGTCGGACACGACTTAACGACTGAACAACAACAAGTGTTCTACCTTCTATAAGACTACTCTTGTCAATGTGTCAGCTAAGAACACTATGTTCCATTCCTTAACTTCTTCTATGAAGCTTTTAATAAACATACTTGTTAAAGCACATATTGTGAAAACATGCAGCATCCTAGCTCTAGGGAAGAGGGAGTGTTCACTCTGCGACATTTGTGTTTGTAGTGACTAGGCTGTTCTGTGGACCATGGACTTATCTACTGGTATTCACTTCTAACCAGATGTAAAATTGGACTGACAGAAGCTGCATAACCAACAGGGCAGAGCTATTTTTGAAACTGCAGGAACAGTGAGGGAAGAGTTGAGGTGGTAATGATTCTTTTCAAACTGAATAAATTTGTCATGATTAACTGTTCTGAGAAAAGTGGGAGTAACGTTTATTGAGAGTATAGGTATTTTTGATTGCATATTGTGGACAACGTTCAGTTTTGCTATAACCAGTTTGTGTTTAAGAAATCACAAGACTGCATTATTTGAGTGGAGGATGTTTTACATCGTGTTAGTTTTTTGCTAAAGCATTAGTAGTCTAGAGACCAAAGCTTCTTGTTGCATTACTGTAAAAACAAATGTTCTGTATGACTGGAAACTCTTAACTAGCAGTGCTGCTTGGAAGCTCAGAAAGTGTACATCAGGGATGTCAAACTCGTTTCACACAGTGGACTGAATAACTTTCATGGTGCCTGTTAAAGGCCAGAAGTGCTGTCATTAAGTAGGAACTGATGTCATTAAGCCGGTTCATGAGTTGAATGAGTCTGTGACAAATGCAACCAGATCCCTTAGCCAGGATGGTGTAGTGGTTTGGGAGTCGGACTTAGACCTGGAAGATCCAGGTTCAAATCCCCGCTCAGCCACGAAGCTTCCTGGGTGACCTTGGGCCAGTCACTATCTCTCAGCCCCACCTACCTCACAGGGTTGTTGTGAGGAAAAAAGGAGGGGAGGAAATATGTACACCACTCTGAGCTCCTTGGAGGAAGGGCGGTATAAAAAAAATGTGTGAAATGTCTTGATGAACCTGTACAGGAAAGAAGAACCAACCATACAAGGGAGGGCCTTACTAAGAGCAGTTTTGAAAGGTGAAGCTAGAATTGCTCAGCATGTTTTAACTACTACCCTAGAGGCAAGGTTCTTCCTTTGTTTAGTTTCAAATTTCCCCCTGTGTTTCATATGTGATCTAGGAGTGTGATAGCAGTCACATTATCAATGTGGGTGCCTCCACACCTTTGTGTGAGAGTGGCAGAAAGTGTCAATATATTATTTGATTTATTTATTAAGAAAAGGGGGGTATCTGTCTCTTTGGTCGGGTTATCTATTGGGTTTCATGATATTATTAAGCCTATTTGTGCAAGACGAGTAGTTGCAGAAACTGTATAGCGTCAAGAGCTGTAGCAGTTTACATAAGTTCCAGACCCAGTGATCTATTCTGTGGAGTTGGAAATTGAGTGAGTGAGTGAAGTTAAAGTGTTCATTATTTATGCTCATGGAGGTGCAATGGATGAGGAACTAAATATTTTAAATCTTAGACTGTAATTGCCCAATGTTGACAATGAAATGTTTTGCCACCATCTGGGACCATTTATATTGGTAGCTTTCCTTCTATTTTAGGGAAGTTTTGTGCAAATGGTGCATTAAAAAAAGATGATGGGAGTCAAATGAGTAACTCGATTCAAGTTCAGCTTTACTAATCTGCTGTATTCTGTATGAGTGTGTAATAAAGGTAATAACACCTAAGTTAAGGCTCTTTTTAAAACTTTTGACACAACCCAAAGCATGGAGATAAAATAACAGTTCCTACATTCTCCTAAAAGTCATAGACACATAAACAGTAGCTTATTGTTTATATAAGATTGGTGCCTGGAGTAGTGTTCTTAGAGAGCTGTAGGTCGTATTTCTTTAACTTCCCTTTCAGGACTGCAATGCATAGCTTTCAAATTTTTAGCTCTTAGTTCCCTAGCATTTTTTGAGACAAAACCTGCTTTCTTGACATTGCTTATGGAAACCTCTCTCTGTGTGTGTGTGTGTGTGTGTGTGTGTGTGTGTGTGTGTGTGTGTGTGTGTGTGAGAGAGTTAAACTAGGAGAAAGGAACTTACATTTTAATTTGGCAGCAGCTTAGTTCTACTGTTTGCCCTGAAGCTGTATTAGGGCACAAACCAATTGATGTGCAGTGCGCATGCTCTCTCCCCCTCCCTTTGTTCACTCTGTCTCGTCTCCCTCTCTTGTTTGCTGCATCAGAAGCTTCTCCTGAAAAAGTGCAGAGTAAGAGCAGTCAGTTTGGGTAAGACTTTCCTACGAAGGTATTTTAAGCTAACTAAAGGGTTGTACTTAGCCTCCTTTTTTAGTGTTTCATCTACATTGCAAAGGACTTGTGGGAAATCTGAAGGGAATATGGATTAGAGATTGTTGCTTGAAAATTAGTATTCTGTTTTCACTGTATTGGCGTTCTATATTGGCACTTCTGATTGGCTGGCTGTACTTCTACCTAAGGTATAATTAAATGCCTTTGGAACTCTTAACATCCATTTGACTTGTAAAAAAGCTTGAATCTGCAGTATGCATCCAACTGGAAGTGCCCTTTGCCTTGAGTTATAGTATGATTTAGAATGCAGGATACTTTTTCTCTACTCAGAACCTCAGTTTGGTTCTGAGGTTAATTTTTAATATTGGCATTTGTTTGATGTGATCAAAGCAAATGTTTGTTTCCAAGACTGAACTAGTGATTCAAAGTCTAATGGTAGAGGGCACATGAGAGAACTTTATTTTCTAACGGAACCTACCAGTAGGTAATTTCATTCCTGTTAGAAAGGCGTTTAGGACCTTGCACCGTGGGTTATACCCCTCTTGCTTCCTGGACTAAAACAGCAACAGGCTTTGTTTGAGAGCTCAGAATTGCCTTGTATAGTAACTGAGCATTTTGGCTCTGGATGACATGGCAGAAATCTTCAGGCACTTCGTATTGTGTCAAAATAGCAGCACCCTTTATTGGGGGCATCTGGATGCTGCTGGAATTTGCTTTGCAGGAGGATTGATGTACTTTATTCCAAATTAAACTGGTTGCAGAAGTGATGTACTGAAATGAGAATGAAAGCTTAGTGTAATTTCGAAGACAGTTGGATGGGACATGTGGAGTGGTGCTAGCTGGACTTTTGTTCGTTAGGCTTGATTGGTGAGCCAACTGCAGATTTTAGCAATAGATTTAATTCCTATCTCCTTGAGGTGGTTGTCCTCCTTGCTTGGCTTTTTTTCTGTTCCACCTTACTTGAAAATGAAATACAGTTGACTTTCATAATCAAATAAAGTAGGCTGGTGTATAAAATTGTGTTTGATGGGCAAATGTTTGTCTTCGTGGGGTTTCTCACATAGGCTGACCATGCTCCTAGAATGACACACTTCCCATATCTATCTGTAGACTTCTAAGAGAAGTCGGCAAATATTCAGCACTTTTGTTCATTTATGGTGTGAATGTAGCCACTTGTTAGTCATGCCTTGAAATGCTAAAACAAATGTTGTGATCTTGCAATACACAACAGTTTGTTTATTTATAGCGTACTCCACCATCAAGTCTCAGGATAGGTAACTAAATAAAAATTACATTGAAGCAAAATAACACTGGACTGACAGATGATTACCGTATTTCTCGCTCCATAGGACGCATCGGACCATAGGACGCATGCATCCTATGGAGCAAAAAATAGGGGAAAAAAGGTTTTTTAAATAAAAATAAAAATAAAAATAATAAAAAATAAGCAAAATACACTTACCAGGGCTTCAGGGAGGCCTGCAGAGGCCTCATTTCGTCAAAAAACGGCCATTTTCGGCCACTTTCTGTTTTGACGAAAACCGGAAGTGGCTGAAAATGGCCGTTTTTTGACGAAATGAAGATCGGGGAGGCCTGCACGAGCCTCTGCAGGCCTCCCTGAAGCCCCGGTAAGTATTTTTTCTTTACTTTTTTATTATTCGCTACATAAGACGCAGGCTTCCCCCCCTATTGTTTGGGGGGGGAAGTGCGTCTTATGGAGCGAAAAATACGGTACATAAAATTGCCTTCTTGTTCAAAGAAGCCTTCTGAGCCCCTGCCTTTTTTAACATCTCGCTGGTACAGATGGGGGTGCTGCTGTTTTTCTGCTCCTGTTTTAATTGTGCTATGATCTTTTTAATCTATTTTTAGATATTGTTTTTATTTTCATTAATTGTTTTTTACTGTTTTAAAATGTGATTATTTTTTGTATTGTATTGTATTTTTGTTGTAAGCCGCCTTGGGTCCCTTCGGGGAGAAAGGCGGGATAAAAATACTGCAAATAAATAAAAGTTCAGCCCTTTTCCATAACCTCCCACACTCTGTCCTTTCCCTTCCTGCCGAAGGAGACCCCACTAACATTCAAAGTGTCCCTGGGTATATTATTCCCCTCTTTCTTCTTCTGTGTCTCCGCATGGAAGCCTTTCCTCCCAGCCCCTCTTCCCCATCACTTCCTTTTGAGGCTGCACCCCACTTCTGCTCACACTTGGGGAAGCAATCTCTTTTCAAGACCATACTCCATTATTCGAACTGGGTAGCTTTAGCTTGGGCACTCTCCCCACACCTGGGGAGACTCAGCTTCTTCTGCATACTGCAGGTTCACTTCTGACATGCTCCAAGATCTCCTCTGCTTCAGTACTACTTGTTCTAGGCTTACCAGATCGTTGACCGGGACAGAGCGATCACCCCTTAAGGGGGCGGGGCGCGGGGGGGCAGAACGCGTCTCCCTTAAGGGGAGATCGCTCCGTCCCGGTCGATGATCTGGTAAGCCTAACCTGTTCCCACCCTTTCCACAATTTCAGTGTTTAACATAGTTACTTGCGTGCTTGAAAACTGCTAAGGTGTTTTGTTTGACCCCTGTTTTGTTTCATTTAGTTGGCAATAGCACTGTGGGAAAGGGTGTAGATTCAGCATGTAACTTTACTGTCATCTAGAATGGCATAAAATAGCCTGTTGTGGTACCACTTAAGGGATTCTGTAGCCCGTGGTGCAGCTTTTGCTGAAATGAAGATAATCACAATTTGCTTTTATGAGATTAAAAATCTGTTTGTGTAACATTTCTGACTTGAAATAACCAAGAATTTCTGCAGGCGTTCATCTGTTGCATGCACCATGAAAGGTTCTTCATTTTGAAACCTACCGTACTCATGCAGGGGGGAGGCACTATATTCTTTTTCAAATCCTGCAAATTTTCTGTGCTGTTAGTTTTGCCAAAAGCACAAGTAAGAACTTGACTTTTTTCACCATGTTGCAACCTAAGGAAGTCCAGGATTGGAGTATGCAAGGTAAGGGGAACTTGAATCAGGCCAAATGTATTGCCTTGCCCCTCCTCAAGTAAACCACCCTTTACTTGAAAGGAGAGGGAACACTGCAGCAAATGCATTCTGTAGGGATCCATTCAACACTCTGCTTCTCTGGCTAGTGGCATGTTGTGGCTACTCTTGAGTAAGTCTACTTGAGAAGAGGCATGACATGCTACCTCAGTCTTTGGGCTATATGGTGCCAGGCTTCCTCTCAAGTAAATAAACTCAAGCAGAGGAGTAGCAGCATGATGTTGAGTCCCTTTGGAGTTTGTGGTGTGGTTTTTGCTCCTGACTTTCCTTCTGTTCCACTCTGCCCCATTAGTTTCAGGAAGGGTATTGCAATCTGGGTCAGTTCCACATGATGGTACCATATTGTTGTCCTGCTTTGCTACTCATTTGTTGATGCGCTTCTGCCACTTTATGTATGCTGCTGAATATTACAATGTATCCCCATTCCCCATTGTCATCCATCAATTCCATTCCACATATCAAAACTGGTTCTTTTCTCCCAAAATGTGCAAAGTGCACATAGTTTGCTGACCCCCCCACTGTGTTCGTGTTGTCTTACTTGGATCATCACAAGTACAATTCCCCCAGGGTTTTTTGTTTGTAGGCAATGTGTGTGCATCCCTGTCCCGGGACTCATGTGTACTACATAGGTAACTATGTGCAGTTACCATCAGCTGAAGATGTCTGAGCAAGAGGCATTCAGCTCTAACTTTGAGGAGAGGGGTAGTCTCCTCTCATGCCTCTTTGCATCTAAAAAGTGGGAGCAAGGAGAAAAGTAGGCTGTTGCTTCTTCCCCATGTCCCCTCGGAAAAGAAACACTGAAAGCCCAATCCCAGCCTTTCAGGGTTAGAGTGCAGGTGGGGAGATGGTGAGGCTGTCTCCTTCCAACCACTCTTTCAAGCCTGGATCAAGCTTGGATTTCACCGTCTCAACTTGAAAGGGGGATCGGAGGGAAATAGGCTAGGCACGCTGCTTGCTCCTCTCTCTGCAATCCCAATCATAGCCTTCCAGAGTTTGTAAGGGGGGGGGGAATAGAGTCTTGGGAGGTAGTGGAGAAGGAGGGAGTTTATAGAATTGGACAGAAGCAGTGTTGTCTTTTTCTTTGAGCTCCCTTGTTTAACATTCCTTGTTCTGCTTTGAAGGAGCAACTGCACACCTCTGCTGCTGCTCAGCAACCACTGGACCTTTCACCTCCCCAGCATCAAGCACACTGTTCCACTGCTGCAGTCTTGTGGCTCACTGTCCTAGGAAGGAGCAAAGAGATTGCTGTGTTCCCCCTTTCTTTCCAAGAATTACCCAGCTGCTGTGCGCTATTCACTAATGTGCATGAGTAGCAGCACCCGTCCAGCCTTGCTTTCTCCGTGTCCACTGCTGTACACCAGTTTTGGAGAGGAGAAGCAAAGTGCAAACAATCCAGGGGTGGTGGTGGTGGTGGTAAATATTAGCAACAATCCGGGGGGGGGGGGGATTCCGCAGATCACCAGTGTCCCGATTTTGCCTTTTGCATATTGCTGGCAGTAAGCAACCAGGTTAGGCCCTCCTTTGAGCCAGGCTTAAGGCTAGCTCCCCTTCATTCATTCCTTCCCCTCTAAAGCACAGCACCCAGGAGTCTGACTGGATAGGGGCTGTGAGAGCTCCTTCTTATTCCCCATTTAAAAAAGGGGAGGTTAATTAAATATGGAGGAAGGGACATTGTAGGGCATATATAGTAGCACAACAAAGAAATGGAGCATAAACAAAATCTCTTGAGCCAGTATGGGAAATGATCAGTGGCAGGTTCTCTAACCACACCTGCTATAGCAATAGCACCTGTGCAATGCTTCATTTCACATGAGATCTCCCGCTGCTGTTATGCTTCATAACTTATGAAGCACAACAAATAAACTGGCACTAACAAACACTCAGAAAACAAAGGAATGGAACAGAACAGTGGAGGGAGAGTTAGAACAGATAAAAGAAAATATTTCTTTACCCAGCGTGTAATTCATCTGTGGAACTCCTTGCCACAGGATGTGGTGATGGCACCTGGCCTAGATGCCTTTAAAAGGGGTCTGGACAGATTCATGGAGGAAAAGACCATCACAGGTTACAAGCCATAAGCAACCTCCTGGTTTTAGAAGTAGGTTTTCTCTGTGCCAGGTGCAGGGGAGTGGCAGCAGGAAACAGGATTTATCTTGTTGTCTTGTGTGTTCCCTGAGGCATCTGGTGGGGCCACTGTGTGATACAGAAAGCTGGACTAGATGGGCCTTTGGCCTGATCCAGCAGGGCTCTTCTTATGTTCTTAGATAACAGAGAGGGGCTGCATATTGACATCTCTAGCATCTGTATTTTCAAAATCAACGATGTGAGTCCGTAGTATCGAAACCAAGAAAAAGCCTAGTGTGGAGGTGACCTTGGAGAGCATAAGCCTGCTTTTGTGTATGCAATCTAAAATTTCTAGGCACCCTGGTCTCCTGAGAGCAGAAGTATTGGATTCAAGTGTCTGTCTGCAAAACGCTCCTTCCTCTTATGGAGGTTCTGTTCACAGAAGCATTCCTCTGAATGCCACCCAAAGTTAGCAACATGACAAATAACCATTGTAATTCAGTTCTGTGAAACAACAACTTGTTTGTTTGTTTTATTTTAAAAATTTATATCCCGCCTTTTCCTATGCCCAAGGCAAATGCCCAATGCCCAACTTGTTGAGCAGCATGTCTCCACAATATAGCCCACTGTTAGTGCCAGGAGGAAAGGCACTAAGGACATCATTACTGGCAAATAACTTTTCGGCTGTTACCTATACATGTTCCTTCAGTGCATTATTTTGGCCTCCTGAGGCAGAATCTTTTACTTGCATATAACAAATGTCTGAAGAGGAGGTGGACTAACTACATGTGTTAGAAACAAGCCCTCTTAACAGGTAACACTGTCACTACAATACTACTGTGTATTGCTCCTGCTTTTATACTACTGTGGTGAATAAAAGGTGAGCAATTCAAGCCAGGCTAAAGCTATGTAGACGGCAGAGGGGAGGGGGCAATTTATGAGAGAGTAATATGTACACTTCCCTATCAAGCCACTGAGCCCATGAGACAGCTTGATCAGCACAGAGAGGGTGGGTGGGGATTTACTGAGCAATTACTTTCTGTATGGCTGCTGTCCAGCCCCTGCTGCAGCTTTCTACATGTGCCACGTTCCATTAGCACAGATGGATAGATGTGAAAGGCAGCCGCCAACAGAAGCTCTGAGAGCTTTGCCTGAATGATGCATGAGTGCTTATGACCAGACTGTAAGCAAGGCTGAATAATCTGTGTAATTTAAAACTCCTCTGGCACCAGTATAGGAGAGGAGGTTAAGTTCCATTAATTGAAATAGGGGGAAGAAAGTTTAAAGACTATGGGAAAATGTGTTTTGACTGTGGGTCAGTCTAAGGAATACTCTTCTAGACACTGTTCATTTTGAGACACTTTGACTGTTTGCTTTCTTAATCACATTGGCCGCCTACCTTAGTATGTGTGAGATTGCTACAGGTAGGACTATGTTGTAGTATAATACACCTGTCTGAAAATACATAAAACTTGACATCATGTTTCCTTTACCCCATGGGTAACCATCAAGGCATGTCTGCTGGAGCGGGTTCTAACTGGGCTTCTTGCTTTTGGTCATCCAGACAATAACTGAATGGGTAGACCTACCAAACTGTGTAGTGGTTCCTGGCTGCCCATTCTGTTTGTGTGTACTGTATTTTTCACACCATGTCTCATGACTTAAGTTGCATATATCAGTTTTTTTTTGTAGTTCAGAATTAAGGCAACCATGCTGACAGAAAATGCCACTCCTTGCAAAGTCAGCTGCTTGTATTTTAAAGTGTTGTGTGGATGTGTCATGTAAAACTATGCATTGTGAACTTCAGTACTCTCTAACTCTGTGTGTGGTTTTTTTTCCCCAGGGAACTGTCTTTAGTTTAGACTCTGAAGAGGAAGAGTACCACGGAATCATTGCCGAAGACAGCAATGATATCTACATCCTAACTAGTGACAACTCGGGCCAGGTGAGCCCCCCTGAGTCACCCACAGTGACAACTTCTTGGCAGTCAGAGAGCTTGCCTGTTTCTTTGTCAGCTAGTCAGAGCTGGCATACTGAGAGCTTGCCAGTGTCACTGGGGCCTGAGTCGTGGCAACAAGTGGCTATGGATCCAGAAGAATTGAAGAGTTTGGACAGTAACGGAGGTGGGGAAGAAAGGAGTGAAAACAATTCTTCAAACTCTGATATTGTGCATGTTGAAAAGGAAGAGATACCAGAGGGGGTTGAAGAAACAGTAGAAGTGGTTCCACAGACGGATACAACAAAACTGGGTTTCCCAGAAGCGCCAACTGTGTTGCTGAAGATGGAATCAGAAACTGAAATTGTGTCTGTCCCAAAGTTCAGCCCCTCCTCAGCTGCACTTACTGAACACCAGAAAGAGGGGAAAGCAGAGCTGCTAGAACCTGAAATGCCAGAGCTGAGTAAACTTGCTAAGAAATCAACTCCTTTAGAAGAAAAGGTTGCCCCCACGCCTGAGAGAATATTGCCTCCAGCAGAGGAAACAAAGGACGGGCAAGAGAGTTATTCAGAAAAAAAAGAAGAGAAGTCTCCTGATGGAGAGGAGAAGCCCATCCTCTTGCCAGAAGGCAAATCAATTCTGCTGTATGGGGGTGCAGCTGCAGTGGCCATTCTGGCTGTGGCAGTGGGTATAGCGCTGGCATTGAGGAAGAAGTAGTGAATTCCACTCTGCAGGGGACGTAGCACACTTAGTTGCATTGACGGAGGGTTATGATGCTACTGTTAATGGGAAATGCATATAACTTAAAGGGTGATGGGACAAGGGTACATGGTAAGGCTAAGCCTAGGGACAATCATGTTTTAGTGGGCAGGATCTTCCTGTTTAACATATAGAGGTGTCATTTTGAAAACCCCTGCTCACTTAAGTATATATGAGGAAAGGAGATGCTTTATACACTGGAAACTGGAAGGAAAAAAATCCAGGGGAATGGGAGAGTTGGTGGTTAGTTAACCCCTGGAGGTTTTCCTTGCATAGCTGCCATTGCAGCTTCTTGGTTCCCCCTCAACTTCTTGAATGAGAGGTTCTTTAGTCCTGTAGCATGAGGCTGGTCTCCCTTTTGTCTCTGCTTCCTCAGGTACTGCACTGCTCCTCTTGATCTCTCAGTTCCTTTTTAATCCCCAGTGGGGTAGTGCTTATTCAATACCTCTTTGCTTTATATCTTTTCTGACCCAAGTATTTCCTGAAGCTCAACCTTTTGAAAATTCTCTTTCATTCAATTCTCAATGCTTTGTAACATTGAGTGGAGGAAACAATAGTCTCCCACATAGAGTTGATTACAATACTGTTTGATGGAAAAGGGTAGATATTCTTCAAACACCCAATGTGTATTTATTTTGCTAATCTTTGCTTCTGTATTTTCCTTTTAATTCATCTTGATTATCTGTACATTTATCAAATACACACTCCTTGGATGTAGGTAATCTGCATTATTTTGATCAAGAACTTCCTATGAATGCAAGAAGATGGAAACATTACTACTCAGCTTCACGTTAGGTTTTACTCAAGAATGCTGAGAGTTGAACTGGCATTTGAACACCGCATTTGAATTATAAATTTAAGCACCTACTGTGTCCCAAACTGTTTTTCTACATTCTCTTTTAGCACACACGTTCTCAAGAATGGAATACATTTAGCCTTAAATTAATCTTGACCACTGATTATTGGCCAAATCTTTAGCTAACCCAATTCAAGGGGTTGAACATGAACAGCATTGTGACGTACCTTTCAGTTTGCCATTTTCTAGTCATAGAACGGGTGATGTTCTGAAAGCTAGTCTTGCACAGTTCATGTAAACTTCCAATTGCAACATATAGAAAGTCATTTCTTTGATCCAGTCAACTGTAGTTGGGCCTACAGAAGAATAAAATCAGATCTGTCTAGTTCCAGTGTTTTTTTTTATTTGAAATGGAAATTAAATATTGCTACACTGCCTGTGTGTTCCAAATTCATGGAGTGGGGGAAGAGCTCTCCTGTCTTACAAAAGATGACCATGCTTTGTTTGGGACTAGAAAAGTATTGAGAAAGTTGGGATAAAACCAAATAACCATTTTCAAATGTTATATCATTTTTGGCCTAGTAGTAGACACATCCTGGTGTCCCTTTCTTCTACTCCTCTCCCACCAAATGATGATGTGTGTGCTCAATTCCTGGAGCCGTAGTTTGAATAGTACCTTGCACAAAAATTTGATATTTCCTCATAGATTAACACTAAAGTATGGAATACGGATTGTCTCTGGATTGTTGCCATAGCTGCCTTTTCCTGTTAACTTCTATAGATCAGACAATCAGGACATTTCTAAAAATCTCCTAAATCAGACGCATAGCTTTCAGCTTTCCACTCCTGTAAATACAATAAGAACCATTTCAAATGAATTGCATGTAAAACCATGTGGTGGTCTCGGTCTCAGTCTCCTATGTAAACAATTGTTCTTGGGGCAATGTCTTGGCAAAAAGTGGTCTCTTCATGACATTCTGTATGTGTTGGTCTCCTGTCATAGAATTGCTTTTTATAACTAAAATTATCATCAACTAAGCAAATCTTAATGCAACTTTTCATTTTAGGCATTTGCTGTCAAATAGTATTCTCTTCTCCCATGAATAGCTTTTCTGTAGTGGGATTAGCTGGAGAAACTGCGGTAGATGTCATCATTATATACAAATGAATATAAGTAGGTAAACAGATGCACCTCAGAAGAAATTGAGGAGACAGGAAAAACAAGTCTGCTTGTAGCCTGGGTTAGGTTTCTTGTACCCACTCCCATTTCTAAAACTCAGATTCATTACTACAAGTTATTGAGTGTTGTGGTAATTGGTAATAAGCTAAAGCTAGGCTCTTAGTTGTTAGTGCCATGGCTCAGTGGGATTGTCATTAACATTTAAATGTGAGTGATACTTGCCACTCTTAAGACTATGCATTCACACTTAGCATAAAACTGGCTTCTTCTTAGCTAGAAGAAACTAGGTTCTAGTTTTGGGTATCCAGAATTGCTGGTGGTGGTTTAAAATCACTGTAGTCACAGTGACAGCTGTATCCCTCTTAGAACTTCTGGGGAGCTGAACTAGTGCAACACTTCCTTTCTGTATGATTTGTTCTAAGCAGCCTTGCGGCCATCCCACACAAGAAGAACCTTGGCTTTTCCACCGGTTGAAAGCTTGTTGTGGAGCTATACCCAATCCCATTTTCCTAGTGAGTGTAATATATTATTTTGTAAATGTGTGTTGTATTCACATTACATTTTTAAGTGTACATGTAAAACACATATACACCTAAAAGCATAATGTGTGAAATGGCCCTTTGTTGTTGTTCAGTCGTTAAGTCGTGTCCGACCCTTCGTGGTCCCATTAACCATATCCCGCCAGGCCTTCCTGTCCTCCACTATTTTCCTGAGTTCTCTCATTTTCATGTTCCTTAGCCATATGGAGATATTTGCTTTGATTCAGCTATTTCTGCAGAATGGGAACTCTATGTATGGTGATTGGAACGTGTTGACTAGGGAATTTGCATTGCTTTTTTTTTAGTGTTTATAATCCATTTTCTAGAATAAAGTGCCTCAGTGTGTTCCAGTGGGCTTTGTGTTCCTTGTTATACACTTGCCTAATTTCTATTTTGTAGCTGTTATCTGGCAGGGAGTACTCTTTAGCTGTACCCCCTTAAAGATGGGAAAAGGAGGAACCCCCCCCCCCCCGCAGAATGTGAAATACTGTAATGCTGCTAGGAGTCAGCAGCTATCAGCAAACCCTTTTTTTGCAGGAGTAACACTCATCTCAAGAGCTATGGTTTAGCTGCTCAACACTGTTCTGACTGTTGAATTTCCATATTTGCTCTTGCTTCTGCCACATCCTTTTGAAACAAACTACGGTACTTTCTCTGATTTCAGTGCTGTGAATTAAAAGTCTGGACATTTCAAGACAGGTTCCTGGTTATGCATATCTTCCCCACAGGGAAGGTAAAGATGGTAAGCTTTCAAGCCATAGGGGATGGCCAGATGTATGTTTTTATTTAGAACCATGTGTTTCTCTTCCACATGTTTGTGTTCCACTTCCATGTGAACACACAGGACATAGCGGCCAACTGGGCAGTTACCTCTTGGAATGCTTGTATTCCTGTATAAACCTGTGAACTGCTGCTTTCAAGCATTGGTTATTCAGAATGAATTTTTTTTCCATAGGTTTCTGAATTGGCAAATATTCTGCGCTACTATGATAAAGTCCAACTTTAGTTCAAAATAATTTGAGGCCTTAGGCAATGACATTGATATTTGGAACCAGTGTTATACCTCACAGTACTATCACTAGAGAAGGGCTTGTCTGTAATTAACTTACAGTCAACGATCTGTAATCTGGCAACAGTATTTAGGTTCACTTTCATATAACACAGACACATTCAAGAATAGTATTTGTAGCTGCAAAAAATTAATCTGAGCTCTCTGAAAAGCTATTTAGTGCATTGGCGCACATTCTTTGTAGTGGTAGTACCATGCTGAAGAAATGAGATTGGCACAGAGGTAGGGTTTTTTAAAGCTCAGCATGTCATTTGGTTCTGTCACCTACAGGGCTGCCTTATGCAGCCTGTGCTGGAATTCTGCACTGTAATCACTTAAATTGTGATGGGGAGAACTGAAACTAACTCTGCATATTCAGGCTACATAATGTGGAGGCTCTCCTGCTTCCAGTTGGCAGAATGTTTGGCATTTATCTTCTATATACACTAGTAGGAGTCTTCTGACTGTTGAAAGACCAGCCTCCTCTACCTTATTTTAATCATGCAAGTTGTTGGCCCATGCAGGGCTTGAGCTGCCTTTTTAGGTGAGAGTCCCTAGACCTTGACTAGTGCTGCTTGAAATGTAGAATGGGTAGATACTGGTAGTTGGTACCGAAAACCTTTTTCTGTCTAGGTGAGTAGCAGCAGCTAAGTGCCCATCTGCGCACATTTAAGCCACTGGAATGCTTTCTGCATCAGCTAGAAGCTGGCTCTAATGATAGTATACAAACACTTTGGTCTTAGAGGCCCCTCCAACAATTGCCCCCGAGTAACTATATCTAAGGAGTATGTACATAGAGGTGAGCTTAACAGCAGAGTTAACCCAGACTCTGCCCTAATACTGCAGATTGTAAGATTTGCAGCAGACTGATGTAAATATTGTTCCTAGGTAGAACCCACTGTTCACTTTTTCCAGCAACTCATTACACTGTAAGGAAAAGAAATTGAAGGTGGGTTGGCTGCTAAGATTGTTTCTGGTTTTGTGATCATCAGAGGTAATAAATGAAAGGGTGCAACATACTGTCTCTGGTTTTTCTACAGCAGACTTGTAAAACAGTAACATTGGAGTTAAAGCTGGTTTAACACATGCATAAAATCTATTGTGCTTAATACTATATCCATCACCAGAAAATCCTTTAAGCTTTTTGCAAGTTCTCAGAACAAAACAAGCAGCTGACTTGCAACATTAAAAAGGTTTGACTTTTGAAATAGTGACTTGAGATGCTGTACCAAGTCAGTATTTGAGGACTTGCCCTCTTCTAGATCATTTCTTATGCAAGTGCAGCACTTTCATAAATACTACTGTCTAAAGCCTCTTGTGCCATTTGATGAACTGAAAAACATTCTTTCCAGTGTTGAAAAGGAGTTATTGCCAGCTCTGTCATTGTTTATAAACTGAAGGGGGTGTGTATTTTTCCTCCCTGATGGGACTCTGTTGTAAGACCCATGCCCCCGCAGCCCAGTTGCACTTTAATAAAAGGTCAATTTTGAAAAAAAATATGGTGTTTCTTTCCATCCTCAGTGCAAAGGAAGGGTACAATTTCTTGGTTTTTTTTCTACCAGACTTGTCATTAGCACTCTAAACAGTCTTAGTCTGCTCATCTTCTACATATTACAATGCTCAGCATTGTAAAAGTATAGTCTGCTACCTTAGGTTTGCAAAGGAACAAAATGCAACCACCTTAGAGCAGGTGCTAAGTTTAAGATGAGTTAATCATTAAATATGCACATTCTGTTCTAGTTCATCAGCATTTCCAAGCCAGCCATCCCTCAACCTATGAGATACCTGGGGCAGAAGAAACAAGGGGTAGCTGAACAGTTGCTCCCCCTCCCAGTGTTTCAGCAGGCAGCTGTGGGCCTGCAATCCAACTTGGGGGGCTGGTGACCAGGAGGCAGCCATAGCAAAAAGGATAGGTGCTTCAACTGCAATGTGGGTGCCTGCCAGCCCCTTCAAGGAGCAAGGGGACAGTGAGCAGCCATATCACACCTACCCTTTCCCCTACCTCCTCCAGTCTTCAGCCTTTTCACAGCACTCCACTCTTGGGGGGGGGGGGAAAGAGTGGTCAGCTGCTCAGAGCAGCTTGCAACCCAGAAGTAACTGGCAGTGATGTCATGTAATTGCCAGTTCCACATCTGCACACCTGGGGGGATGAAGTCACAGGAGGCTACACCACTGTACCCCACAATGCCAGGTACAGTGAGACTAGAACACACACCCTCCTGGAAGTATATAGACAGAGCAAAGAACAAGCCAAGTGCCCGGGGGGGGGGGAGAGAAGATGTCCAGGGCAACAAATTCCCACTGTCAATAAAATGTTCCTTTGGAGAATGGCTTTGCTCAGAGTCCAAGTACTAGGAACCATTTTAAAGCTAATACAAAAGTACAGTTTTATTTAAAAATATCAATTTAACAGAAGCTACATGATAGCAACTGAGCAATGATACAACTTGTTTCTTCAGAATTGGCAAATGAACCTGCTCAAATGCTGGTGCTTATAGGACAGCAGCACAGCTGGTACAGTTTCTCAGACAAATGAAGCTGCTTTCACATTCACACTTATGGATGGTAATCATTACTTCACTGCACAAATAAAAAAAGTGGTGCTGGTTAGAATCAAGTATGTCCAGTTGATTTTGTCATGCTGTAAGACTACAAAACCAGATGTTACCAGTTGGCAAGTGGTAAAATAGGTCTACTGTGTTCTCCAAGGCCATCATTAACCTCTACCCATGTTTGCAACACCACAAACCTAATAGTCAATTTTGCAATTTCCCTCTGAGGTGGATGTTGAACAGCACCAAATTTCAAGTAAGAGAAAAGACTTTGGACATTTTTAGGTGTTTTGCTGATAGCAATTAGCTGCTTTTGTCAAAGTGGTAGAAAATATTGAATTTGAATGGACACTAACAATTTTTGGTATTTAAAAAAAGAAAAAATCACATCCCGGCAGACAAAACAGGCTTCCTTCATTCAGCTCTAGGAAAGAAAGAGAAGAGGGAGTTAGTTATGCTCAGCATCCTACTCCAATTTCACTTAAAAACAGGAGGGGCATCTATCAAGCCCAAACAATTCCTACATTCAGAGAAGTCTGCATACCTATGTAGTCTGCCTTCTTTCGGTTCCACATGGACCCAAACTATACATTACGTTAGCCACACGATAATGTAGCTCAGGTCTTCTCTTTCACCTATATGTAGCAGCCACACAAGGCCACAGTTCAGAGGAGGTCCAAGGTAGGTGTTTAAACCTTCACCTCTGTGCTAGTTTTCCATCCCCAACGCTGGTAATGAACCTTTAAAACTGAATTGCTACAACGACACTTTTAAGGTTAACTAGATGTTTTGGGAACATGATTTTCAACAGAAAAGAGGGTAAAGGATCAAATATCCTTGACCTCAGTGCCATGGCACAGCTGCTAAACCTAGATCAAAGACCTGAGCTACAGCATCACTTGGCTACCAATAGTGTAGTTTGGTTCTTAGTGCAGATCGACACATTAAGGATACCGCACCAAGATCAACCTTGTTACCATTCTCTGGCCCAGTACACACAGACTTTCAAAGGGGTTACTCTGTTTACAATCTTAGACCACATATTGAACCACTTCAGAAGTACACCTCGGTACATGCCAAGGGAATTACACATATTGTATTGTATAAACATAACAAAAATAATCTGTATTTATATACCACCTTTCTTGTTAGTCAAATTTCTCCTCAGACTTTATTCAAGGCGGTTTACACAGACAGGCTTTTCTAAACCCCCACCCCCCTTTGTAGGGATTTTTACAATAATGTTCTATTTGCATAGAACCCATTTTCTTCTCCAGCTGTTTCCCTTCAACAGTGTGGCATCTCCCTGGCTGCACACGCCTTCTAAGCTTGTCCAACAGCAACTCCTCTCTCCCACCGAGGGTCACAGCACAGGCTCTCTCAGCTTGACGGCAGCTTCCAGCCGTCCCAAACTGATCTCATCCCAGCTGTTCTTCGGGCAAGGCGGCTGTTCAACCACTAGACCACACTTCCTGCTGCTATACAAGACTTTGGTATAGCAGCAGGATGTGCAGCTCATGCTTAGCAAGACACATCATTCGATGCTGGTATGTGCCCTCCTCACAGCAGCTGAGCATGCCAACAGCCACTAGCAGCAGGGAGGTGAAATCATGGACTAATAAAACTCTTTCCATTTTTCGTGTGTTAACACAATACCATAGCCAACAAACCCCACAGCTAACACACATTAGTAAACTCAGCAACGCGCAGCCTTCGTAGCAGTGCTGAGATACTCCATGGATAGGAGAGCTCATTAGAATGCAACATCTAGGAGAGAGAAAAAACCACCACTACCTCTGGTGCCAAGTTGTTCACGTAATCCTGGAGGTTGTGGTTGATGTAATTCACAGTTGTGCTGAACACTCGATGTAGAAGAGATGGCACCGTATTTGCAACATTTCTAGCCAAAACCATTGCTATCACCAACATGGCTTTCTCCTTCTCCAGTCCCAATGGCATCCTTCTCATGAGCACCTGCACTGCCCGAGACAGATGCCTGGTTATCTCCTGAGGAAACCGAAAGGAAAACTTATTTCTCTGAAATATTGACCTGCCGACTCTTCAATCTAGCCAAAGGTGTAGGTTTTTTTCCATGAAGTTTTCAGATGATTGTTCGAATTGCTGCCGGAGTCATGTAACAGAATGGTTAAAAATAGAAAGAAGCAATACCACCACATGTAGAAAATGACCTCTTCCGTTAATTTCTAAATACTACATGGGATCAATTATGTTCAAAGTAGTGTCACAACATTCAAGTTTTCATCTAAAAAACTACACACAGTGTAGCAGCTTTCAATACCTAAACCATTAAATAAGAAGACAAAATACTTCTAGGCATGTTATTCTGATTATACCCTTTATCAGTTCTGTAGCCTGAAGCAACCAAGAGCCAACAATAGGAGCAGAAGCTGTATTGCACGTGTCCAGATAGGAACGTAATGACTCCACCACACTGGCCCTATCTCCATTCAGCCATGAAGGTCACTGAACAATTTTGAGCCAGTCTCTCTCTGCCCAACCTACCTCTCAGGCTTGTTGTGAGAATAAATGGGGAGAATAATGTGTACTGCCCTGAGCTCCACGGAGCAAGAGTGGGATGGAAATGCAATAAATATATAGGAATTATGCATGCTACTACCAAACTTAAAGAGCCACATTTCTTCATCCACACGCTAGGCAGCTAATCTAACACACATGCTTACGGAGAAAAATCAACAGGAATGGTACCAAGAAACCACACATTATACCTTGGGGGCTAAGAAGTTAGAGATTGGAAGCCGGTTTAGCTGTAATTTGGTACCCGCAGCGAGTGCTCCAACTCAAACACCAGCTTTCTGACAATACGGACTGCCACGGTTCTCTCAACAAATGGTAGTAATGGCTGGGGGGGGCAGGGTTAGTGCATTTTAGAGTGGATTTACTCTGCAGTTACTAGATATGGATCTACTCCCTTGGGTAAGGACTCTCCAAAGGACCCCAGGAACACGATACTGCTGTTTTCTGTATGCAAGATCTCCTTTACCTTGGGAGAGGAAACCAGCAAATGTTTTCTAGACAAGGCTGATAGTTCTTTCCTTTCTCACCTCTCTAGACAGGTTGTCCGCCACGAACTGCCGCACAAGATGATTTACCAATGATGGCTCAATTTCAGCAGCCACCTGGTCTCCAAGTTCAGCCAACTGAGCCCCAATCAATCGGAAAATTTCCTCATTGGCCACTGAATTGGAAGGTAGGAATAGAAAAGGTTAAACTGAATGAAATCCTCTCACTGCACCCTGCCTCCCAGATAAGTTACTCTGCAAGCACAGAGAAGACGGCAACACTCTGGATTCTCAGATGTACTGAAAGCCAGGGCAACATAGTGGGCAGATTGCTGTAAAATTCATCACTGGCTACAAGTTCACTGGGTGACCCTGGCTATCACACTCTCAGCCTAACTTACTGTACCTCAAAGTTATGGGGATACACAGTGGGTGGGGAGGCAACGACCATGTACACCACCCCTGAGCTCCTTGGAAGGGTGAAATAAATGCCCTTGCCATCTGCGGGTTTCACACCCGCTGACTTGACCATCCACAGATACTTGAGGATGGCAAGGGGGACAGTTTTAAAAAAGGTTTTTAAATCTTGCTTTTACCTTCGCGTGCCAAACGACTCCATTTTCAGGCTTTAATAAGGCTTTGGAAGGGGAAATCATGCTCCCGAAGCTTCTGCCGAGTCACATAACTCCCCCTCCCTTCACCCGGGCTCACCCAAAATACATTGCAATACATTCTGGGGCAAACCTGGGAGAGGAGAGGGGGGAGTCGCGTGAGCCGAAAGAAGCTTTGGGAACATGATTTCCTCTTCTAAAGTCTGAAAATGGAGCGGTTTGGCACACAAAGGTAAAAGCAAGATTTTTAACCCTTTTTATTTGTTGAAGGACCAATTCGTAGATTTAAACATCTGCCTTATTTGCAGGGGATCTAGGAATGGATCTCCCATGGATGAGGGCCCACTGTACCATATATACTCATGTATAAGTCGGAAAACGCATGACTTAAAATTCACCCTGAAAACCTGGGATGACATACATGGGGCTTCTAAGAACAGACTCTTGGTGAGACAGGGAGGCTGAGAAGTGGGGTGCATGGGGATAGGTTAAAAAACCAGTGCTATTTTACCTTGTTCTGAAGCAGCACAGGAATGGAGATATTCTCCGAACAGGAAGAAAGGTGAAGAAGCTTATGGGAGTTGTAGTCTTTTTGCGAGGGCTGCTGCTATGGAAGTACAGTTCTGTACTCCTCACAAAGCCACTGAAAGAAAGCCCTACACCAGGGGTTCTCAACCTGTGGTACAGGTACCCCTAGGGGTACGCAGCCCTCTTGCTGGGGGTACACCAAGCCCTGCCCCTTCAGCAGCTAATTAAGTGTTAATTAACATGGATTTTAAATTGTAATTATTTTCAGAGCCCTTCTGTCTCTCTGATTTTGCTTTTGGGCTTATTTTTGTACTTTGGAAAATGAACTTTGGTGGGGTGGGGCTGATTTTGGGAAGTGCGACTTGGAGAAAAAAATCCTTGCATATGTGTATCTCTCTCTTCCTAACACACACACACACACACACACACACACACACAGTTAAATAAGACATTTTTCACATTTAAAATTGTTTTAGTACTTTTTATTTAATGATTAATTACCTAATTAATTCATCCAATTAATTAGCAGTTAATTAGCAAGGGGGTACTTCAGAAAATTGGACCGTGGTAGGGGATGCCCGGGCCTCCAAAGGTTGAGAACCCCTGCCCTACACTATCATAGAGAAATTCACATTTCAGAAATGCAGTCCCACACTTTGATAGCAAAACCAAGGATTACTCCCAAAACATCAGGTTGGAAAAAAACAGAGGATGGTGGTTACCTGGCTCTCTGTTCTGAAGCCGTCCACACCTGTTGCCATCTGTCTGAAGCTCCCCATCATCAAAATCATCACTCAAAATTTGTAGCCTTGGAGCCAACTGTTTGCCCAGAGCATCAAGCTCTGGAATGAAAGTACTATTGGAGGATCTCTCCAGAAAGGCGTAGAGGAGGATGCTGGTAGCAGAAGGCTCCAGCCAGTCACTCTCACTGTCCTAAGAGGGAAAAAAAACACCAACACCGCACGTGAGGTCTACACAAGTCCTGGATTCTAGAAGTAAATGTAACACAAACAAGTATGGTGATCCCCAGGATGCAGAAGACTACGCAAATGTGTTGGATCTCAATAATTATAATGAGACACAGATTGCAGTTTTTGGTACAGAATCTGAATGTTGGGCAGAATGCTGATTCTCCTCCCCCCCCCCATCTTGCCCTCATCTCCATTCAGGATTATGAAAACCCCCTCCAACATTCCCATTTTATAAAGAGCAAGCATGAATGAAAACATGGGATCAAGTCTCATAGCCCCTGAGTTAATGTGAAGAACCAAGGCCAGTTATCAGGACCCAGAAACACCTGCACCCCACACATCCAGCCAGTTGTTAAAAATGTTTTTAGGTGCCCATCCAGCAACAGTTCAAAGGGACAGAATGTTCTAACATAGGGGTGGCCAAACCACAAGCGGCTCTTTGACTTTATAGTGCGGCTCGCAAAAGGGGCATGAAAAACCCTGATGCGTCTAACAAAGCACTCATCTCTCCAATGTTTTGACATTTAATAAGTTAAACAAAGAGATTTGTTCGTATCTTGCGGCTCTCAAACACCTGAAGTTTATCATATTCGGCTCTTACATTGAGCATGTTTGGCCACCCCTGTTCTATAAGAAAATGCTTAACACTTCTAGAAAGAGAAGGAATAGTGGAAGGAGAACAGGCTACTATAAAAGGTGTCTCAAGAAAGCTCTTCTTCCACAAACATTCAAGGGAGAAGTCCGTCCTACGGTAGTTTCAGATCTAACCTGATCCATCATAGCTGCTGAAGCCAGGTGATCCTTAGTCTTCAGAGGCTACAAAGTCTTCTACCTGCAGAAGGAGAATTACAAGTTAACCTTATTAATGCTTGCTCTCGCTCAGGGATGACAGATAAAAGTTCTGCTGCAAAAGGCCGACAAGGGGGCCTCTGCCATGTAAGAGTGAAGAAGAAAAAAAAGTGTTGGAACTTCTCAGATATAGTGATGCTTCATACTCTCCTTTCCAAGGCAATCTCCAGACCCAGACTATTCCTATGTTTATGAAAGGGAACAGCACTTGCAGAAACGTTCTTAACTCGTTCAGTATCAAAATAAAGGGCCCAGATTAAATTCCTGACACCGCCAGCTCATGTATGTTAGGTAACAAGGAGACGGCTGCCTTAGACCTCAAAAGCTGCTAGATGTCAGTCAGAGCAGACAATACTGGGCAAGATGGACCAATGGCTCAGTCGGGAGAGCTGCCGTCTTGTAAAGCCCGAAGACAGGTGAACTTGATAAGTTCGAGACATGCCACCAACAAAAAGCTGTGAAAGTCTCCAGGAGGAGAGATAAGAGCTCCCAGCTGCATTGGTTGAGTGTGGGAGGC
The DNA here is from genome assembly GCA_026170595.1 of Plestiodon gilberti rubricaudatus. Lineage (NCBI taxonomy): Eukaryota > Metazoa > Chordata > Lepidosauria > Squamata > Scincidae > Plestiodon > Plestiodon gilberti. Next base: position 119,690,789 of record JANXHW010000005.1, read on the forward strand.
GCCAGCCAGCAGAATTGTCAGACTGTAAAAAGGATACCACCTGGAAAGTAGCCGTTCATGAAAGATTGGATATTTATATATTGTAAAAAAAACCAAGGGGGGGGGGTTTAGGACAGCCTGCTAATGTATACCGCCTTGGATTAAAGTCGGAGGAGAAATCCAATGACCAAGAAAGACGGTATATAAATACTGTATTAAAAAAAAGGATACTTCATATGCCGCCTTGAGTGCCCTTGGGAGAAAGGCGGGCTACAAATTCCTAAAATAAAATAAAAATAAATAAATATGCAAGAAGGGAGAGTGCCAAATGAACTCTGCTTGCCATAATCAGGGAGACCAAGTTTTTGCATCACCATTGTTAATTACGTTTCTATCCTACCCATCCTCCAGAGAGCTCAGTGTGGCATGCAGTTCTCCCTCTCCATGCTCCCCTTTTATTTCCTGTGAGGTAGGCTAGGCTGCAAGAACACAACTGACCCAAGGTGAGCTCATTGGCCATGTGGGGATTTGAACCTGGCTCTCCCTATTCCTAACCACTCCAGCTCTCATAGGTCCAACTACCACACCTTGGATCTACTTCCACAGACAGCGACTGGTCCTCACCACTTGTCACAAATCCACTGGCTCACCTGGTGTTGGCTAAAGCCAAAGTTATTTGAAATGTACTCCCTATAATCTCCTCGAGTGCTGATGAGTAAATGCTTTTCAGCACATGGCCACGCTACAAAAAGCCCGGAGACACCTACAAGGGAGAGCAGAGAAGTCCAAACAAGAGGCTGTCCAGCATCATTCCAAAGGCCTGCAGAGCCCTCTGCTGGAATCCTAGTGGCACCTCACGTTTTAGCACAGAAACTGCTTCACACCAGTGCCAAACTGCTTGCTTCAAAGCAAGGCCAGGCGAGGAGTCAAGTAATGGTCTATATACTTCCAAGTTCCCTCTCAAGTTTGCATCACACCATATTGATTCCCTATTACAATTTTGTGTGCGTGTGGAGAAAAAGCACAATACACTACTAATAACCAAATGAAGCCTAGCACAGTTTTGAAGCCAAATTCTGTTTTCAAGTAGGACAGGGCATGTGTGAGGGCCCAGCTCCACTAAGGGGCTCAGCAACAGCCAACACGGCCATCTTTGCTCTCGCTTTGTGCGGAGGGCCTGGTCAGGTTGGAGGTCATGCTCTCTGCCTCAGAGCTGGCTGGCCCTGTGAAGGCATACCTGCTTTGACACAAGGAATTGTAGGACATGCTTTCAGTTCAAGTTGGAAAGTGCTCAACGCTTTCTACCTGGCAGGGCGCTGTACAAACTGGGAGCATGTCTCCCAGGGACACACTCCCGATCTGCATGTCCCCCCTCATCCCTCTGTAAAACACATCTCTTCTTTCCTGAGAGTTAAAAGGTCCCTTTTGCCTGAGCACCTGAAGTTGGACTGGCTTGAATGACGCCCCTAAAAATAGACTTGGCAGAGACAAAGACAACAGTTTTTTGCAGTCATATTTGTTTAGGCCAGGGCAAGTCTCCACTTATAGGAACAGCACACTCAGAAAAATGACCTTTGCTTTTCAGATGAATGTAGCAACATCTGTCCTATATTGTGAAAACAAATAAAATCAATTTTGATTGCCAGAGCAGTTTTTAACACCATAGCCAGGGAAGCTGAGCCAAAACCAAACATCAAGACTGAAAGCGCACTGTGAAGGAAGTGGAAATTCTGAACAATAAACTTCAGAGGGGAAACCCCAGAGGAATAGGAAAACACCAAGAGAGACCAAACTGAACTGTGTAGGTCTGCACTAAAACCACAAAAAAGAATTGTTGGTTTGTGACTCAGGCTCTTATTGCCTACCACTTCGAACAGTTGCATAGGAAAGTTCTCTAGGAGTCTTCCCAGGAGATCAGGGTCTTAAACAGAGGCGTCGTTGGGGGGGGGGAGCGGTGGGCCCCTGGGCGCAGGGTGTGTTGGGGTGCACAAGTCTCCGCTTCCGCGGCAATTTGCCAGCTTTGCTAGCAAATTGCTGTGGAAGCGGTGACTTGTTCACCCCCCAGGCGCGTGTGGCCATGCGTTCCGAGGTGTCCACGAGCCAGGGGGTGCACGAATCACGTGCACGAGCCAGCACCACTTACCCGGCCTTCGTTGTAGCAACTATGTTGCTACTAGCAAGACTAGGGGCTGGAGAGGCTCTGAACCAATTGTGCAGGCGCAGCCTCTAGGGACATCTCTGGCCAGCGAGTAGACAAGGACAGAGATGCCGCCTGGCCGGCAAAGACAGAGGCACAATGAACAAAGGCCGGGTTAGTGGTACCGCCTTGTGCACCCCCCTTCGTGCACTTTCGTGCTGCCATTTTGCTGTGGTAGCGGCGTGAAAGTGACAACCTGCCCCTACAGGGGCAGGGCTTGTGACATCACAGGGGTGCACAGTGAGTGGGGCCCCTCCGCTGGGGGTGTAGGAACACCTCTGGTCTTAAAAACATCCAAATTAGATGCCTTTAGCAAAGGTGGGTTATACAACGCTGGCCCACTATAATTTAAGCAATCAATGTCATTCTGCCTCACTGTTCCTCAGTGTCTGGCAAGGAGGCAATTTCAGCCAGTAGGGGAAAGGCGATGTGCAATACCACTTTATTAGCAGCATTTTCACCATGAAAGAGTGCTCAGAAATCTCAGGTCTTCCACCAGAAAGCATTCCTATGATATGCCATCTACATAGCATTACATCAATCCCAGCTGCCTTGCTGTGGTGCTGCTTATTGGCATAGATACACGATCTACGAGACCTGACCTGCACTAGCAGAGATTTCTGGGAGGAAGATAGCCAAAGAGGCATAATTACCTTTAACAGCAATTACCGTATTTATCAACATAACATGCACTTTTCCCCCTGAAATACTAGGCGAGTGTTATAAGTTGAAATTGCCCCCGATGCCCCCCCGGTGGTTTTAACCTTTTCCGCGACGCTTGGCCGTTTACCGTGTTGTTGCCACCACCTGCCGCTGCCACTCTTCATCCTGTGGGCCAGCTGCATCGCGGCCCGCTGGGACTGCCCCCGCTCAGCAGTACCTGCGTCACTCGGATGTTCTGGAGAGCTTGCAGCTGCGTTCAGCACCCTTGCGCAGGTGCTGAACGCGGCTGCAAGCTCTTCGGAAAAGTCTGAATGAACTTTGGCACCTTGGTAAAACTGTTAAGTACGAATCCACTTAAATTCTTTTGTGACTGTGGCTTCCTGTAACAGCAATACTAATAGGAAAAGTTTTAATTATGGTATTAATTACAGCAATACTAATGTTAAAAGATGAATCCTTTAGCTTCCAAACCTGCCATGGCAGCCACAGATCTGCAATATCTCAATATCTTATTTTACTCAAACATCCCTCTTAAAATTAAGGTGTGTGTTATACGTCTATGCGTGTTATACGCTGATAAATATGGTATTTAAAGTTTGGCAAAGACTGATTGAGTATTATATTGTATAACTGATGATTCTGGGGCGGGAGAATATCTAGTATGACTCTTGAAGTGCAGAACTCTTGCTGTGAGGGTTTTATAGGACAATATGAGCAATCGTAGAGAACTTACAGGTACTACAGAGACTATTCTATTGTCTGGAAATGGAAAAGGGGGGTACACCAGAAATGGGAAACCTGTGCACAATAGCTAGCAGAGCCGTTTATTATAGCACAACCAGCACACCTATGGAGCTGGTTGGCACAGACTTCCCATCACTAAAACAGATCAAACAGCAAAAACTTATGCCAAGATGAATACTGTCCAGTCTATGGATTCCCTGCAACTTCAACAGAGACTGCTTGCAAAGGAAATAGTTAACCCTGATAGAGGGGGAAAACAACAATGATTTAGAACTATGCCACATCAGCCTCGAAGCAATCCACAGATCACTGAATCACGCTGGGGACTTTGCAACCAGGTCAAGTGCAGTTAATGCATTGCTTTCATTGCACAGGAGGAGGACTATGCTACAGAGAATTAGCTACAGGAGTGACATTTATTTCGCAGGGAACGCCCAACTGTCTACAGATCTTTCAGATGATAAACACACTTGAGTGTGACAATGACGAGCGGCTACACAATGTGTGTTGATTCACTTTGACAGCATTAGAGAAATACATACAGGCTAGCATAATTATGATATTAGACTGCACTCTCATGTAAAAAGGTAAAGGTGACCCCTGACAATTAAGTCCAGTCGTGTCCAACTCTAGGGTGTGGTGCTCATCCCCATTTCAAAGCCGAAGAGCCAGCGTTGTCCGAAGACGCCTCCGTGGTCATGTGGTCGGCATGACTCTCCTTGCCGCAGCACGTAGCATGCAGCTGGAACACGGAGCGCTGTTTACCTTCCCGCAAGCGGTACCTATTTATCTACTCACATTAACATGCTTTGGAACTGCTAGGTTGGCAGGAGCTGACCAAGCAACAAGAGCTCACCCCGTCGCGGATTCGAACTGCCGACCTTTCGATCGACAGCTCATGGTTCAGTGGTTTAACCCACTGCGCCACCCGCTGGCACTCTCATGTACTGTTACCCAATTCTACAGAGAAGTTACAATACCTCCTATAAACACGTGGATATGTTCCTGGAAAACAGAGTGCAGTATGAAACAGCGCTATAGGAGGCGGTTATGACCCTGTTCTAATGTAGATGTGTTCACTGCACTGTACTCACCAGTGCATTTGGTTGGAGCCTGCTGAGTAAATGACCACCAGTGCCTACATAGACCACTCCTCCTTCATGGCAGCAGTGGAAGATGATGGGAAGAGCAACTCCCAGGAGATTCATCCACAACCAGGCTGTGACTCATCCTTAGGAAATACAGGTTTCTTACAAAGGCATCTAGAGTACACTGCCTTGCCTGTCATTTCCTCTCAAAGCATTTCCTGCTAGCAAGCAATTAGCCTCATGCAAGCCAGAATACACCACTCTCATTGGCACAGCACTAGCCAGAATCCGCACCTTCAGTTGGCTGAAAGTACAGTACAAAGAGCTGTACTTTTCTGCTCCAAAACCTTTGGATGGTTTTATGGATTTTAACCGGTGTGTGTGTGTGTGTGTGTGTGTGTGTGTGTGTGTGTGTGTGTGTGTGTGTGTGTGTGTGTGTGTGTGTGTGTGTGTGTGTGTGTTAATATTGTAAAAATTCCACTCAGGACAAAAAGTGCTATAACCAAATACAGCGGACCCCCATCACTCGCAGATCTGCCATCCGTGGATTTGTCTCAACACGGATACAGGGGTCACTGTTAAAACCTGGGAAAAAGCTAATAGCGTTCCTTACCTTTTGGCTGGCAAACCGCTCCATTTGCAGGGCTCTAGAGAGTTAAATCATGCTCCTACAGCCTCTTCCGGGTCACTCTACTTCCCCCCCTCCCTTCCCCTAGGCCATCCCAGAATGCATTGAGGCAAGTCTGGGGAAGGGAGGGGGAAAGTTGAGCGACCCGGAAGAGGCTATAGGAGCGCGATTTCACTCTACAGTCTTACAAATGGAGCGGTTTGCCAGCCAAAGGTAAGGAACGCTATTTTAACCTTTTTTTCAGGTTTTTACAGTGACCGGCGTATCCGTGCTAAAGCGATTTCACTATACGTGGATTTCAGTATCTGCGGGGGGATCAGAGAACAGAACTCCCGCGGATAGGGAGGTCCAACTGTAATGCTATAGGAAGCATTACTGTATATGAAACAACCGTGGCGGTGGAGGGCATGAAAGTAGCTTTTGTGGCTTGCTTTGGATTTGTGTGTCTTCCCTACTCATTGGATCATCTTTTCTTCAAGAATTATGGAACAATAAAGACTCAGGTTACAAATATATGCTGATAAAAACTGCTCAAGTCTACTCCAGAGTTTTATAAGATTATATCCCAGTCTAAGCAAGTTTAAGATTTGTTTCAAGGATGCAAAGAAAATCCAAAGCACCTGAAAGCGCGGCTCACCACATCTCAAATGCTCATTCTCAACAACTTGCATGGTTGTTGCACATCTCACAGCAGCTAAATAGAAATTTGAAACATGTCTCCAGTTTTAATCCAAATAATAAAGACAACCTCAAACAAGGAGTTGAACTGAACCCCAAAAACGGTTCAGTGAACCAGAACTGACCCCAGATCTAAGATATCTTGGCTGGGTTGAACTGAAACCAAATCCGTATGGCAAAAGGGGGGTAACCAATTCAAATAAGCAGCTTAATCATCAGGCAAATTCAGCTTGCAACTGTAGGACCGTTTTATTTTCCTGGGTTTTTGTCTGTTGCATATACAGTATTTTCTTTGCAATAATCTTTAAAAATTCAAAAAAAGTTTTAAAATAATCTTTTTTCTCAAGTTAAATAATTTATATTGCAAACAAAGAAGGGCTTATCCTGCTGTTATTCTGCATTATCAGAGTGTCTGAACCACTTTTTAAAGTTATGGAACCACTTTTTAAAGTTAGCATCTGAAACTGAATGAACTCAAGGGTTAAAAAATCCAAGGAACCTAAACTAGGCCCACACTGTGAGACTGGTATAAAGCCAGTTGAACCTTGCAAGTGAGGAAGCAGGAACATATTTTAGAGACACAGGAAAGCTACTTTTAGCAATAAGGCAAGATATTGGTAACCACATCCCAAAAGCTAAAGTCCTAGCAAGTCTCTAAGCAGAGTTGAGCGCTAGTTCAGTGGCTAAGAGTGAGGTGGAAAGTCCCTGGTTCAAATCTCACCTCAACTAAGAACTCCCTGAAGGCTTTAGGCAAACCTTCCTCTCAACCTCAACTCTTCATCTGCAAGCTCATTTAGAAGGTTGCTGCAAGATACTGTAGGTGAAGCACTCTGAACACTCAAAAGTGCTATATAAATGCTTAGCATTAAGGCCGTGACAGACCACAAGAATCTCTGCTCGTCCCGGACGCCTGAGGAGCTTAGTCGAGGCGTGCTGGGGTGTATGGTTACCACAGCGGAAGCGAGCGGTCTTCCGATTTCCGGCACAATCGAAAATCGTCCTGGGCCATGTTTGAGGGGGCCGCACAGCGGAGCTACTGCAGCCACCAAGGGGGAGGAGAGTGGCTATCTGACAATCAGGTGTGTTAGCCAATCACTGTGGAGGTTTCTTCCAAGGTGGGACAAAAGGAGGGACTATTTGCGGGAAGACACTCCTACTCCTCTCGCGCTCGCCTCGGCACTCGCTCGTTCGCCTCGGCATGCGGTCTGTCACAGCCTTTATCCCAGTGGTGGGGAATCTCCGGCCCCAGGGCCGGATCAGGCCCCCGAGGCCATCTGGTCCGGCCCCCGGAGAGATTGCCGGGAGACTGCCCAACCGGCCCCTGGAGGCTCCGCTGGGTCTGCGCATCACCTCCAGAGGCTGGGAGAGGGCCTTTGCATGTCCTCCCCGGCCGCCGCCTCAACCCCTTCTCACCAGGCCGTTGGCCATTTCGCACATGCGTACCACACCAATGATGGCAAGCTCTTGCCCTCTTGCCCTCATCGGCATGGTACGCCGGAGGTGACGCGCGGACCCGGCGGCGGCTTCGGACGGTGAGCGCGGAGCCTCCGGAGGCCGATGGGGGGCGGGGGCAACAATTAATTAAATAAATAAAAATGGCGCCCGGCCTTATGGCCGGCCCTCAAGCAAATTTCTAATATTTAAAACGGCCCTCGCCAGGGAAAAGGTTCCCCGCCCCTGATCCCCATGGATTGAAATCCGGAGAAGAAATCCTCCCCATTCCCCAGAAATCGCATCTACAGAGTGCTTAGAAACCCGCGACAAGGTGATGTACGATACACAGACACAGAGAGAGAAAGGCCAAACAATTTAACTGGAGCTGACATTCAAGGAAAGAACCATCACCCCCCCCACACACACACACACCATTAAACATCACAGAGAACACCTTTTACCGAGCAATCAGAGCACACCCAGAAGATGACTCAGGCAGCAAAGTTCAGATGCATCCAGGAAGCAGTCTGGCAGCAGCACACTCTCCGATTTGGCTCCTAGGCACCAGCAAAATCAAAACTGACATCCGAACCTCAGAAAGTGGAAGTGAAACCAGCTAGCAGCTCCTCAGGTAAACTTTCTTGCTCTAGCTAAAACACACCCACTCAAGCAACCAGCTACAAAGCAGAGGGTGAGTTTTAGTACACAGCAGACGTATTACCAGGTGCTTGAAAATTCCCACTTATGGTTGACAATGTGGGGATTTTAAAGATTTCCTGGTTGCATGCCTCTTCTTTCAATGTGATTGTTTTAACTGTTTTTATATACCTCTAGGATTGGTTTAAAAACACACGTACAGGGGGCCCCCGTTAAAGTTCTCAGCTTTAAGAAACTAGAGGTAAAAATTCCCCACATTTACCTTCTTGCTGCTGTAGCCACACCGAGCTCTTAAAGGGACATCCTAATTCTGCTGATGCTGGGCCTGCCTGCTCTTCTTTCTCCTCCCCACACCCTCCAGATCTCTTAAAGGGACACCATTTTATTACAAGACGTCAATTTTGGCATTGTCGTCATTAACAGGCTCAACCTCTGCCCACTTCACTTATGTCTCTCCCTTGGCACCCAGTGCCAGCATCACTTCCTGTAATGGCCGCAGACAGAGTGGACACTGGGCTCCCGGCATTCCCGCCACTGGCCGTCAGAGGAGGCGGCAGCAGCAGCAGAGCCAGTGCTGGACACCAGGGCTCACCTCACTTCCTCAACATCCAGTGTCATCACAGTCTCCTCCTCCAACAGCCAATAGTGGGAATGCAATCTCTCTGCAGCCATTGGAGGAGGCAGTGGCAGCACTGGATGCCCAGGGAAAATAGTAAGTGAAGTAGGGAGGGGTTGGGGGTTTACCTCTCTCCTCAGGTGTCGAGCACCACTGCTGCCTGCTTCCTCCAATGGCCCTACGGGGAATGCTGGAGGTGGTAACACCAGCGTTGGTTGCTGGGGGGGGGGGGGGGAGAGGCAAGTACTCCTCGTGGCATCCAGTGCCGCCGCCATCACTACCATCTCCTCCTGTGAGGACTGGTGGAGGGAATGCTGGGCTACCAGCATTCCCTCTTTGACCATTAGAAGGAGCTGCAGCGGATGCCGAGGGAGAGAGGTAAGCCCCACCACCACCTTTCTCCCTTGGCATCCAGCACTACTGCCGTCATTTCCTCTAATGGCCATGGAGGGAATGCTGGGTTCCAAGCGATCCCATCAGCCATTAGTGGCGGTGGCAACGGTGGCACTGGATACAGAGAGAGAGAGAGAGAGAGAGGTCATCTTCATTTAGCTGGACTCCATGGAAGCAGCACAGTCATCCACAGCAGCACCCATAGGTGCTCCCATAGGTCCTAGTGAACCAGCTCCTAGTGCTGAACGCTTCTACTCCCATCCCAGGCTCAGCAGACAAGATTAAGCCTTCACATGAGGAATGTACACTTCAAGTTATGGGGTAAAAGTGCAACACAAGACTTCTGCAACGAGTGCCTCACTGGTCAGAAAGTCTGTTTCAATTAAATCTTAATATTGAGATGCAGAAAACGTTCAAAGTGTAGTTATTTGATATTTTATGGACTTTTAAACTTTTTAAGAACTACTCCAAGAAGGGGAAGGAGATGTGCTTCATGGCTGACACAAGGGCCAGCCAATTAATACTGTGCACATCCTTGTTCCAAGTGGAGGGAAAGAATGGGGCTCTGCAACAGACATAAAGGCTGGCCAATCAATGCAAACTTGAGCTCTGCTGAAAATGCAAACTGATTTCCTGCTTAGCTCCACCCTGAGAAGCTGGTCCATGTGCCCAAGATAGGGCAACTACACCTCTACAGCAGATATGCAGGCTTTTTAGAAGGACAAGCATTGAAAAACAAATAAATGTATTTATTTTATTTTATTTATAGAATTTGTACCCCGCCTTTCTCCCACAAGGGCAACCAAGGCGGCTCACAATAAAAACATTAAAATACATATATACATTTATAAACAGGAAATCAAAACAGTTAAAACAATTAAAACAAACAACCCCAGTGGGTCATCCACATTTACATGTTAAAAGCCATCTGTTAAAAAGCCAGCCCGCCATGTCAGACATCAAAAGCTGATCTAAATAAAAATGATCTAAATAAAAATTTATAGAATTTATACCCCGCCTTTCTCCCACAAGGGCAACCAAATGCACCCACACTTCATCCTCCCCACGCAGCTCATGTGTCTTCTGGTGTTGTACAATAGTATTTCATGACCTCTTTGGTGGATGAGAGAGGGGGACAGGTGGGAACATCTACTCTTCGCCTCTTTGCTAGCCCATTCATCACTGTGGCATTTGCGACTGTTGTGGGTAGCTGTAACAGTCCACGCACGGGATAACAGCAAGAATGGTTGGGGAAAGGACTGAACTCTTCTTCCCTCCATCCCAACTTGGGCGTTGAGCTAATCTCCACATAGGAAAGCCAGTTCTTCACATTCCACCACACTGTAACATGACAAAGAAATGGAACACAGGATGGGGCTATTTCAATTAGGAGGCACACCAGGCTTGATTTTCAAAGGCTATGGACTCCAGGGGCAGGAAAGAGGTTTAGCCTGCCCCCTTCCAATGGTGTCCCGTCCCCACATGCATCTTTTTGTTTCTCCTACATGGGGTGCCATCCACTCCCATGTGAAAAGTATAACACTGCACTGTGGGAACATTGTTGTGGGGTTAGCAAAATGTGTTTCCCTCCACCTTCAAATTGGGCAACATCCCTTAGGGCAGTGTAAATGTATACCTGCATGCAGAACATCTCAAAATACTCTATCTACACCACCAACTGTCCTTGCACTATGCAGGGCCTCTCTCTGCATGCACACACCCCTGTCTGCCATAACAAAAGGCACCCCAGTTGCTGACCTCCTGTTCAGCCACAGTGCCCTTCCAAGGCAGGACGCCTTCCTGTCCACTAGATGGTTGCATATACTGTATACCAGAAGAATCACTGTGAGCAAAACGCATACAGTAAGGTCCTAACAGGCTCTGGGTCTCTCATGCTGTCATTGCGGAAAGAGCAAAGGCTGCTGAACTGCCTGCCCAGCCTACAGCAGTAGTCATTGTACTAAGAAAAATGAGAGTTGCACAACAATGAGTTGGCAGGGGTGGTGGTGTATAAAATATAAGCTACATCGGTGGGGCCTCAGCAAATGCAGGCAGGACACCAGAGAGAGACAGAGGGCTGTGCAGTTGCGTCTTCTACTCACATTTTCCATCAGGGGCTTGACATCCAAGCCTACATGCGACTTTCGCTCTCTACACAGTGGCAGCATTGCTGTGGAACACCCTTCTCACAGTGATCTGCCTCCCCCGCCCCAGACATCTGCAAAACACTCAGCAGGCTGTTAATTAGTTTTAAAGTCTGCTCGTTTTGATATGATGGATTGTTTTCAACATTTGCCCACTGCATTGTTTGTTTACTGCTTCTAGTGGTTTTTCCCAGTGTCTGTGTAACTGTCTTGTTTCTTTTTAATTCAGTAAACTGCTTGGAGTGCTTTTAATCAAAAAATGGGCTAATAGTAAATACTGACATTAATATCCGTACTCATAATGTTGCAGGCTCCGACTCAAGGAAGCCATCTCATTCCTTTGGCTCGGCCTGAACCCACAGAAGGATCTCCTATGCTACGCTGAACCCTCTACCCATCGAAACAATGGATATTTCACAAATATAGAGAGAGGAAGCTTTCTAGCACACATAGAGTTGAGCATCTACATACAATACAGGCAATGCCTCCAAACAGAAATAGGACAACATGCACATAGGAAGCCACCTTACACAGAGACCAAGTCATATATTTGGGCCATCTAGGTCAGCACTGGTCTCTCAGCTGATGGGCAGCAACTCTCCAGGATTTGAGAGAGGATTCTCTCTAGGTAGGTTATAGCACCTTCCCTACACAAAGCAGATGCTCCATCACTGAGCCAGAGTCCCTGATGCATGCAACGAAACAGGAGCAGAAAAATCCAACCCCGCCCCCAATCCACACAATGGCAAAAATATCCCCTTCACGGTACCTGAAGTGGGGCCACTTCACACCCGTACTTAAGTGTCCAGAGGTCAGCAGCCCCTCTGCTGAAGAGGCCGGACAGCCAGCCTCCTTGGGGGACACATTGCACAAACACGACGGGAAAGAGCGCGGAGAACAGTTTCAGTCAGCGCCCTCCCTCTACCCCCCCCCGCATGGCATTTTAACTAAAATAAAAAGAAAAAGGGGGGCATAATAACCATATTACATTACACACAGCTACCGGATTTCAAGGCTAGCTCCGCCTCCAGGTTTATTTTGCCAGCTGCAGAGTTCTGTGCCGCTCCAAAGCTTGCATTAGGTAAAGGTAAAGGTATCCCTTAAGCGATAAAAGGCGCCCGCCCGCACAGCCTTTCCACCCCTTTCACGTTTCTACCACACCAAAACAGCCACCACCATCTATCTCCGCTGGGGCGGGCATTGCCGGTCGCCTGCCAGCGAGGCTCCTTCCGAGCGCCCGAAGAAGAATAGCTGCTGCAGACACACGCGAGAGCCCAGAGGACGCGAGACGGCGGCCTGAAAGCAAAACGGGCACCCAAAAGTCAGCCACCAAATCATAATGGCCACTCACCATCCAAGGTGCTGCGAAACAGCCGCGCGTGCGCCTCCAAACTTTCCCTCGAGCAGTGGATTCTGCCACAATGCACTTCACTTCCTTCTGGCCTCCTTTGCGCGGCTGCTCCGCCCCGCAAATGCCCCACCTCTCTTCTTAAAGAGACACGAGCGGCCCCTTTCTTACTGACTTGCCCATTTACGAAGGGTCCTTTATAGCACTGTCCTAGCTAGTAGGTATCTTTACTCACTCTCGTGTTTATTAACTCCCACTTACTTAAGGTTTCCTCCAAACTAAGCGTGCAGAGGATTGCAGCCTACACCAGGCAAAGAAATTCCGGAAAAATACACAAGTAGTACTTTTCCAAAACTGCAATTCCCAAGATTCCTTAAGGAACTCCCTGCACAACTGAGCAGCTTTCAAAGCAGTTTTAAGGTTGCAGTGCAGATTTATCCAAATGGGAATGGTCTATCTTTACTGCTAAATCCTACAAATATTTAAGGTAAAGGGTGACCCCTGACAATTAAGTCCAGTCCTGTCCGACTCTAGGGTGTGGTGCTCATCCCCATTTCAAAGCTGAAGAACCAGCGTTGTCCGTGGTCATGTGGCCGGCGTGACTCCTTGCTGCAACGCGTAGCATGCGGCTGGAACACGGAGCACTGTTTACCTTCCCGCAAGCGGTACCTATTAATCTACTCGCATTACATGCTTTGGAACTGCTAGGTTGGCAGGAGCTGGCCAAGCAATGAGAGCTCACCCTGTCGCGGATTCGAACTGCCGACCTTTAGATCGACAGCTCATGGTTCAGTGGTTTAACCCACTGCGCCACCAGCTGACAAATATTTACTTGGCAGCAATATGACCCACTGAGTTCAACGGGGGTTTATTCCTAGATAAGTCTGCATATGATTTAGAGCAGGGGTGGGGAACCGGCGGCCCACGGTCCGGATCCGGCCCCAGGAGCGATCTGGTCCGGCCCATGCAAGACCGGACTCGAATCAATCAGGTCCGGCCTGCGCGAGCAGACCGGAGGCTCCGCCAGCCCCGCCGGCCCCCCTGCGCGCTCACCTCGGCGCGACTCCTTTCGAATCCGGCTGCTTCTCCGTGCAGAAGCAGCTGGATTCGAAAGGAGTCGCGCCGAGGGGAGAGCGCGCAGCGCGCTCACCTCGCACGACTCCTTTGGAGCCCGGCTGTTTCTGCGCATGAGCAGAAACAGCCAGGTTCAAAAGGAGTCGCGCGAGCAGCGTGTGCGGGGCTGGCGGTGGTGGCCGCCGCCTGAAAAAGGTAAGGAGAGGGGGGGAGGTAAAAGCAGGGGGCGGTGGGTGGGTGTGTGGGAAACACCTGAATGCAGATTTCCAGAGAACAGCAAGGAGAGATAAGAAGGCCTTCTTAAATGAACAATGCAAGGAAATCGAGGAAAACAACAGAATGGAGAGGACTAGAGATCTCTTCAAGAAAATTGGAGATATCAAGGGAACGTTTTGTGCAAAGATGGGCATGATAAAGGATAAAAAAGTCAGGGACCTAACAGAAGCAGAAGAGATTAAGAAGAGATGGCAAGAATACACAGAAGAACTATACTTAATGTTCCTGATGACCACGCTGGTGTGGTCACTGACCCAGAGCCGGACATCCTAGAGAGTGAAGTCAAGTGGGCCTTAGGTAGCATTACCAACAACAAAGCTAGTGGAGATGATAATATCCCAGCTGAGCTAGGAAGGCCTGGCGGGATATGGTTCATGGGATCACGAAGGGTCGGACATGACTTAACGACTGAACAACAACAATGATTCAGTAAAGAGTTGGGGGGGGGGGTGCTGTCGGAGGTCAGTCAGATTGGACACTAGCCAAGCGCCCCGGAACCCTCAGGACCAGTGCTGAGTGACAATGCACTGTTGGGGAGTCAATAGCCACGTTTGTTGTATAATTCAAGCATAGTGAGTTAGCTGTATGCTGGCGCCTCCCTCCTGTTCCTTGGCCTGGAAGAAACTATCCTGTGAGCCTGTATAGAACCGATACTTGTGTGAATCCTAAATACATAGCCAAGGTTCTTCTAAAATTATGCATTCATAATCATATGGGCAACTACAGTGAATAAGAACTGCTTCCAGAAAAAAACAGCTTTCGTAAATCTGTTTTTTTTCTTCAAGCCATGATGTGGCACAAGTGACCACAAGAGAATCAACATTTTATTAAGTCCAATGAGCCATAACAAGCATAAAGTGCATGAAACCAGACCAACAGCGCAATCCTATCCAACTTACACCACCGGTGTAACCAGTGGTGCAGCGAGAACGGGAGGCTCCAGAACAGAAAGGGGATTCAAATCCCCTTTCAATCCCCCTTTGGAGGAGATTTGAATCCCCTTTCCATTCTAGGACCTCCCGTTCTCGCTGCACCGCTGGTGTAAGTTGGATAGGATTGCGCTGCAAGTCAAAGAAGTCAACAGTATCATGGGCGCACAAACGTTCCATTAATTTATATACAAAACGCATAATAATGCCTACCTGGCTGCCTCCAAGAGAATGACAGCTGTCAGGAAATTACACAAGATCACAAGCATCAGAAGGAAGTGCCAAAAGTTTGCATTGCTGGCAAAGAAGAGACAAAGAGTAATAATATGGAGCATTTATGTGGCACTTTAGGGCATTCAAAATGTTCTGCAATACATGAGCTCATTAATCTTTGCATATCTATAAAGTAAAATATTATTTAGGGCTGCAACCTGTTAGATTAATAGATGAAAGGGCATTCCTAATTACTTGGGTAACACTTTACTTTTAAAATGATATTAAAAAAAATATAAATACTTATAAAGCATGATGGTGGCAGGTAGGCCACACCTTAAAAGTGCAGTCGGACCTTTTTATCCACGGTTTTCTGGGGCCTTGTGTGTGACTCACAGCTGAAGAATTTGGGGATTTTTCTTTGGCCAGGTAAGTCATAATACCAGAGAAATCCTCTGTTATACCTGAGGCTAGTGAAAACAACAGTTGAAAAAAAAAAGATACTGTAAGTAAGGTACTTTTGCTATTTATCAGTGTCGGTGCTGCTGCAACACGCGCTTGTTGTGTTCCTAAGATTGCGACACACAAGAGAGAAAAAGTTATGGGGGAGAGGGGAGAAAGAATTCCCATCTTTTTGAACAAATAAAATGTACGGGTTTGAAAGCCATGTCTGGCTGGAATTAAAAGCAATTAACCCAGACATGGCTTTTAAACCCGTACATTTTATTTGTTAAAAATGGACAATTGCTGGCCATGAAAACTTGAAATCTTATCAATTCCCACCTTCTTTCCAAGGTCACATTCATAGGTTGAGGCTGATCCCTTAAGGCAGCACAAGAAGCATCAGAAACAAGCACGATAGAGAGGAGAAAAGGAAGCAGAGATGTTGCAGAAGGAAACCCCCTCTCTGAAAAACTGACACTTAAAAAAAATGTCCCATCGTGTAACAGACTTTGTAAAAGAGATAACTTGCAGAATGCTTAGTCTCCGTCTGGTTGGTACAGAAGGGAGAATTTTTGCTCAGTGTAGCTTTTCCCATCAGAGTGCTGCAATGTTAGGGGACGCTGCACCTGGCAGAACGGTCCCTTCTGTTAAACTTTTACAAGAGTCATCCTTTCAGGAATTGTATTGGCTGTAGTTTCACACAGGGGCATCTTACGTTTGGTATGGAAAAAAGTAGCAAGCCTTTGCAACGTGCCTCTTCTTTTCATTAGTACTGATAGAAATCCGATTTGTGTGTCTCCTCTTAGGGATGTATCATTCACTATGATGACACAGCTAAAGAGGAGAGGTTTGTTGCAACTTTGTTTTTTACCTCCAGTTCAAAAGGGTTGTTTAGTGGAAACAAAAGGCCAGCCTTTGGGGGGAAATGAGGCTCAGTTGTGTATCACATACTCACAGACACAGAAAATTTCCCAACAATATGTGTTCAGCTTCCTCTTTCCTGTCAATAGAAAGTGAAACTAACAGCTGTTGAGCTTTTTTCCAGCTGAGCTCTCATGAGCCACCCCATCGCAGGCACTGGATTCATCCATTAATTACGTTTTCATGAGGTACTGTGTGACCAGTCCGGTGAATGTCATCATCGCTCTCTAGAGATCTGACACTATAGTCTAGGGCTGCCAGCTTTTTTTTCTTGCCAGGCTCCAACAGCTGTACAAGCAGAAGCTGAGGATCCAACACTGAACATGGGAAGCTGCCTTCTTCTGAATCAGACCATGAGTCAGTCTTGTCGACGCTGACTGGCAGCAGCTCTCCAGCTGTACAGTCGAGGGTCTTTCCCAGCCCTGTCTGGAGATGCTGCCAGCCAGGGATTTAACTGGAACCCTTCTGTGTGCAAATCCCTGCTTTGCCACTGAGCTATGGCCCCTCTTCATTTCCAGTGTCTTGTTTCCCTCCTAATACTATGTGAGAGCTGGAGAGCATTCCCAGAGAGAATCTATAGGAGGAAGCCCCACTGCTGTGGAAGGCGCGAGAGTCCTGTCCAGGGATGTGGATCAAGTCTCTGGGTCCAAGTCTCGAGTCAAGTCCCAAGTCTTTGTCCCCAAGTCCCGAGTCTTGGGTTGCGAGTCCCTGTCTATTTATTTATTTATATACCGCCTTTCTTATCCTCAGATTGCTCTTCAGATGTTATTCAAGGCGGTTTACATAGGCAGGCTTATCTAGAATCCGATAAGGATCTTTACAATATTGTTCTGTATAGAACCCTACAATTCCAGATGGTTTCTTCCATGGTGTAGTCATCTTCACTAGCTGCTGAACACAAGCCTCGAGCTCTCTGCAGGACGCCACAGATCATGCGTCAGGTTTAAACCTGAATAAATTTTGACTTGTCGTAAAAGGCTCCAAGTCTCGAGTTGAGTCTTTCGAGTCTTTTACAATCACCGAGTCAAGTCCAAGTCAAGTCATTGATGCGACTTGAGTCCAAATCAATAGACTCAAGTCTACATCACTGGCCCTGTCAGGGGAAAATAAAACCTGGCAACACTAGACATGGGGTTCCTATGACAAGACCTCAGTCTTAGACCTTTGTGCCACATCCGGTATGCCACTCATATGGAAACGGTCTCAGAGGGGAGAGGCAGGCATCATTCCACAGACACACCATTGCTCCCCAAATGGAGTTTGCCACAACATAAAGCCCTGTGAACTTGTTCTGCTGCAAGTCATCCTGTACACATGAGGGCTTCCTGGTAGCGCTCCAGACAGGGCTGGCCCATCCATGAGGCTGTCTGAGATGGTTGCCTCAGGCAGCATATTGGTGTGTGGGGGGGTATCTGCCTCGGTCCACCCACTCGCCTCTGCTGCTGCTGCCCCCACTCCCTGGCTTGGAAAAGGAAGAAGGGGATGGAGTAAAAGAAGTGTGGAGAAGTCTAGAGTGTCTCCTCTCTTCCACACTTCTTCTGCTCTGTCCCCCTTTTCCTTTTCCAATCTAGAGAGGAGGAGGAGCAGAGGCTGGCATATTATCAGGTAAGTAAGGGGGCAGCTTTTGACATCCACCTCAGGTACCAGGAGTTCTGGAGTAAGCCTGGGCCCCTGGGCTTAGTTTTGCCTGCATTGGTGATGTGCTAATGAAGCCCCCACCCCAATCGGCAATTGCCTGCAGCAACAAACACTGAACACAGAGAAAGATCCTCCCCGTGGTTGCCATTTTGGAATGGTGATCATGGAGAGGGGAGGGCTTTATCAGTGTGTCACTGATGCGAGTGGAGCTAAGGTGAGCACTCTCCCAGAAATGTACAGGAAGATGTGCGGGTATAACACTGGACAACAGGAAATTGGCCCTGAAATGGAAAGAGCTACCAATCTTTACTAATTTCCATGTGCTGAAAACGAAAATGACAATAAAATCTGTTGATTGGCTCTAGCTTAGGAGAAGCAGTCCGCATTGCGTACATAGGTGCACTGGCGTCGCTGGAGGTGGGGCGGAAAGCTAAGTTCTGCAGCTTTCCGCCCCACCGTTACTCTCCGGTATGAGGCGCCCTGCCCCCTCGTCATAGGAGCCCATCAGCAGAGAGAAAGCAACGCGCAGGAGAGTCCCTGCGCATTGCTTTCTCTCCACTGACGGGCTCCTACAACGAGGGGGTGGGGCAGAAAGCTGCAGAACTTAGCTTTCCGCCCCACCTCCAGCGACGCCAGTGCATAGGTGTTGTAAGTGCCATCAGGCATTTACCAGTACATGTCTATGGAACTATCTATTGCAGATCTCTCACAAACCATAGCCAATTTTGCATTTTCATTGCCATATTTGTGTTCGGCGCCTCAAAATCTATAAGAAATGACTAATTTAATCTTGGGGGCATGACCTTTGTTAAAATTTGTTGTCCAGTATAATGAGTGAACAGGGCTACCTAGCACCCCGTTCTGTGCCTGCCAACACCACACAAAAGCTGTGTGACCTGGGCTCAGCTGTAGACTCTTCTGAGCACTCTGGGCCCTTGGCATCTGCCCAGTGATGCCAACCCTGATACTGGTGCTGCAGTCAAGTAAACATGGGATGAAATTGTGCTGTATAACTTTACCACTAGATCCACACACCCCCACCTGTACACTATTTCAGGGACATTTGCACGGCCCAGTATAGAGCATCTTTGGCACCCCCTCCATTCATTCAACTTTTGAATACTCTTTTGAAGGACTTTTATAGCCCTTCACAACTTTGATGCCTACACAATTTATTCCTGCCATACGAGATGCATCTGTAAATTTGTAATTATAAGCAACTAAAAACAAATATTTCCAATAATTGCATAGAAGTAGCTAAAATGCCTGACTGCCTGCCTGCTGGCTCTCCTGGTCATCCTGCACGGGCCTGAGTCACTTGCTTCTAAATCCAGCTCTGGTGACTTGTTGCTTTGTTAATGCTGAAGCCAGTGCAAATGTGAAGCATACGTTTGTGTATATTTTAATTCTGAGAGGAACTCTACTCTTTTGCCACATTTTTACTTCCCTGAGGTTTGCCTCACACAATTATCCTGGCAGTGTCTTTGTCAACCCAAACCAGTCTCGTTTGCAGGCAGTCCTCTAAAAATTGACCTGAAGGAACTACATGGGCACTACCTCAGACAAGCAGCAATAAAGGTTGCCTGGGCCAGGCAAGTACTGGGACCCAGAGCCCCCCCCCCCCCGGAGGCCCATCAAGCTCACTGCATTGCTCTTTTCATCTTGTATTGGGCTCCCAGGAACATCAGAGCATTGCAAACTCATGTTGCTTTCAATCTCCAACCTTATTAAATCTTCATCTCCTTTGCAGTGCACAGAGGTAAAATCTCTCACTGCATGTACCGCTTCTGAGGCCACAGAGAGAGGGAGAGAAAGGACTCTTCACCGTTGATACAAGGGTAGAGGGGGGAAGCATGTTAAAAACACTCTCCCATGCTGTACCCTTTCAATCATTCATGGGGCAAGGAGGACTAGAGATTATTATAGATCTTGCTCAAGGAGCCCCCAAAAGCTTGGAGCTAGCCCAGGCAACTTTACTCTGCAGACTTGTGCATGCAGTTTGTAGTGACCAAGCACAAGGTGTGAAGCAAACTTGTTGGGGAGTGTAATGCCGTGGCATTGGGTAACTAATTATGCATCCCTTTGGGGATGAGTTTATGGGTGCGTACATAAACCACACTCAGTTTGAACTACTTTGTATTAGTAAAGTGCTTCATATGCACCAGGCACTTTGCAAACATAATTACTACCCCATTTCCATACTTGCCTTCACACTTCCATCATTCACAGGACTCCTCATAATTGCTCCAGTGAAGTGACCTGAATTCTGTGCTGTAGTACCACCTACTGGACAGTAGATTGAGAAGGAAGGCGTCAGCCATAACTCAGATGTGACTCATTCTGGAATGAACTACTGTACTGTAATCTGCTAAGTCATCAAAACCAAAGAAAAATTCACAGTGTGTCACTGTCCTCTCCCAGCCTGTGTACTCAAACCGTTGCTATACTGGAGAGCAAATGTGCAATGGCTTACTCCTGCCACATCTTCTTAAGTCACAGGGAAAGTGATTCATCATCAATTAAATGCTGTTGTCCAATGTCTAGGATTTCCCCCTCAAAGTTGTGCTTCCCAGTGAAGTCTTGACAATATCCTGCAGTGCACATGACGAGACACATAAGTTTGGAGATTCCTTCATACCCAGCTGTTGAATCAGCAGTATGTGAATCATCAGGGATAACCAATGTCTGTGTACGTAGGAGACCCTCTATCACCCAGACAGTGGTCCAGGGGGCTGGAGGCAAGTTACAGAGCAATGTGCTCAGGCATAACCAGCACAGTACATTTAAAAAACAGAACAGTCCAAGCCAGGTGGAATAATAAAACATAAAATAGCCTTACAGCCCAATCCTACACTTCTCCCCCACTGGTTCAGCCAGTGGGGGAGGGTGGGGCAGGGGGCTTTGGAGGGGAGGGGGGATTTAAATCCCCTTTAAAGGGGGCTTTGAATCCCCTTTCCCTTCCTTCATTTTGTACAACCGAAAAACATTTTATCCCCTTCCTCACAAGTGAACCTTGGGCAATATTCTTCCATGCTTGATTGAAATTTAATTGAATATCCAGGAGCTGGATGACATTGCTTTGGAGGTCAGATCTAGTCTGCCTGTGAGCCATTCTGCCTCAGGTCTTTGCTTTACAACAGTAGTAGACCATTACCCACAGTCTGGGTTGCACCCCTAGTCCCTTTTCATTTTTCTTTAAAAAGAAAAAAACCCACCAAAAATGAACACAGAAAGAGATGGGAGTGGGAGGCAACAGACAAGGAAGACATATGCAGGAACTGGTAACAAATTAAACAGTGGGTCTGCTTGAGGGATGGGCCTGGCCTGCTCTGTTCTCCGTGGTAAATTTCTACTTGTAAATGGTTGTCTGATTTGATCTATACAGGGAAGACGACAGCTCACAAGTTGTGTCTATGGCCACAACCACTATGAGGCAAACAGCGCAATCCTATGCATGGCAACTCAGAAGTCTCATTGTGTCCAATGGAGCTTACTCCCAGGAAAACGTGTATAGGATTGTAGCCAAAGGCTGCTATGCTGAACTTGACCAGGTTGGAAAGCTTGTCTGTGCCTCCAGCAGGCCAAGGGGTGTGTGAAAGTTGCAAATTTATGTCAGAACACAAGGTTATTATGGATGACCATTAACCAAGTGTTAATTTACCACAGTAGCCACTTGACAAACCAGCCTTTTGATTGTCCTCTGACGTGGCAAAGGGTTTTTGCTGTTTTCCTGTTCCCTAGGATTTCTGCTTAGGGGTGGTAAGGGTCATTCCGTGTCAAATCAACCAATGAAAAATCCTTGATGTCATGGATTTTGTTCATTTTCGGTACATTTGTAGCTTACCATGAGATGTTTAAAAATTATTTTTTTCAGATTTTTTTGTCCATCCGTTTTTGAGATATTGAATGTTCAAAATTGCCAAAAAAAGGCCAAAATCCACTTGTCACCATACATTCAAACGCTGGTTACAGGATAACGATGAACGCTACAGACATGGGACAGGTGTCGTTTTAAAGCTTATGAATAGGGCTTTCATTTGATATACAACATGACAAAATTGTAAATTTTCAAGAAATTCAAAAATATTCAAATAATATTAATTTTGAAATTTTGAAAAATCGAACTTTTTAAAATTTTCAAAAAAATCACACTTAAAGGTATATGTCTTGTAGTCAATCAGTCAAAATTTCAAGATGGTATCTCAAAGGTATCATACAAAAATTAAATTTTCTTGTTGGCAGTGACCAGGAATTAAACCCCTCAAGTCCATTTTTCTACAGTTTACATTGATAAAATTAGGTGGTAAACTGAAATGAATCCAAAAATTTATAACAGGACTTATAGAGATAGATTTATAGAGCATGAATTCACTTTCTATTCTTTTACAGGATCAGCTTTTTGGTAAAACTATCAAAATCATGAGCTTTTTACTTCTGTTCGTAGTTTTAAAATTTTCCTTTAGTTGCTGAATAATTTCTGAATCAGCACAGTGACATTTTTCCTCATCTAAATCATCTTCAGAAGTAAAAAAAATAATTATTTGTAGGTCCTTTTAATCTTCCCCATCTTTTCTTTGCACTTTAGATACTTTCTTCTTGACTCACCAAGGGAGGTCAAAGAGGCATTTAAGTGGCTTAAAGCTGTTTCAGGGTCCAAATACTCAGACTCCTTTATATGACCAGGAATCTCATAATTCTCAGGAGGAATTTCCTTTTCAAGTATATTGTTTTCCATCTGACAAGGCTTCTATTCATGTGTGGTTTGATTTCACTATTTAGTGAAACCATCCAATCAGTTACATTCCTCAAGTCTTTACTAATCCAGTGCCCCCCCTTTTTTAAAAGGGCTGCAACAGTTTTTTGACCACTTATTCTCCTCCATATTTCAAATCATGTAATTATCAAACAGTTAATGAATTAATAAAGACTAATAAAGCAGCTTCACAACAAAAATGTCCTAGAAACCTTCACTAAAAACACACTATCCAAACCCACTTAAATGCCTCTTTGACCTCCCTTGGTGAGTCTCCGGTGTGCAAGAAGAAAGTATCTAAAGTGCAAAGAAAAGATGGGCAGCCCATCTCTGTGTGCACCACCCTTTGGAGGGAAGACAGGTGGCTACCAGGGCAGGGCCTTTTCAGTTGCAGCCCCTCAGTGTTGGAAAATTCCCCTTACCTGCCCACCAGGCAATAAAATTGACTTCTTCTAGACACCAGGTAAAACTGTTTGTCTCTCTCCAGACTTTTAGATTGGGATGTGCTATTTGATGATGCTATTTTAATTACTGTATTGCATTTTAATGTATTTATTTTTTGCTGGCTGCTTTGATAATCCTATATTGAAAGCGAGATTAAAATGTTTTAAATAAATTGAAAGGAGCAGAAACCCTGTCCCTCAATTTGATATCACTGTGAACCTTGAAGCAAATGATATTCAACCAAAGTAAGAAAAATTATGACTTTATTTTTTTTTATTTTTTAGTTCTGTTGGCAACCTGAGGTGCTAAAATCTCAACACCAACAGAGCACGTGTGCATAAGAACATACAGAATGAAATGCAACCAAGTAGAAAGTCAAACAGGTTGGGGAGGTTTTAGACATGAAAAAGTATGATACACAATTTCCTGTTACACTGCACACACGCCAACAACAAAACAGTCTGAATATCAGAGTTCCCACCTGTCCCAAGGGGAAGGTACCACATTAAATCCCTTCGCTGGGACTAGATTTCACATATGTACGTACTTCTATGTATATATACATATTAAAAAGATTAAATTACTGCAATGCCATCAAAATGTGACATTTCTCCCCCTACAGCTTTAGTGACATTCTCATCTGCTTATCTACCCTGCTTATGAAATTCCATGACAAGTGCCCCTGTGTGGGTAGAAATTCTTGGGAAAGTTTCTGCACTTTTATGTATCAAGAAAGACTCTCTCCCTTTCCTCTTACTATCAAACAGGCCATTTTGTGATATTCTTTATTGCAAACAATAACAGTCCCAGAACTCACAGCATTTCAGGGTTTTTGTTTTTAAACATGAGGTTGAAAAACTAAACACACCACTTTACGCTCAGTCCAAATGTAAACATTCTGTTAAATTCATGTTTTAAATCCAAGGAAAGGGGAATCCATTTTTTCCTCTAAAATAATGTTTGCGCTAGTACAGTAGATCATCATGCAGCTCTAGACATAATTGTGGGTACTCTAGAATGCTATTGATCTAAGTGTATTAAAAAAAGATTAAAAACCCAGAGGGTGCAACAAGTGTGCTTGTGACTTCTGCATTAGCACCATGTCCTAAAAGGAAAGCCAGACCCTGCACTGAAAGAAACAAAACAAACCTCTTTACTGCCTGCAAGGCTGAGCACAGCAAACGCAAGTTATTATGGAGAATTCTAACACTGCGAGAAGAAATACGGTCCATATTCCTGGTGTAATAAATCCACTAGAAAGCCTGTAGATAGCTCTCTCCCCAGCATCAAGTTACGCCAGATATTTTAGTTATCATGCCATAATAAGATTGTGAAAGGAAGTGGACAGGAGTTTTAAAACAATTTTTTTCATTTTTTGCTGGTCTTTCCTGGTTGGGAAAGACAGGATTCTTTTAATATGTGTTCCAGTGCTCAAAGACAGGATTTAATTTCACAAGCCTTTACGAAGAACCAAAAGGATGCACAGACCATGCTTAAGACAACCAAGATTGCTTAGATCTCTTTCCTCAGTTTGTAATTGTGATCCAATACAATAAGATGCTACTGCCTTTTTTTTTACTTGAGATGGGGGAATTCAGAGTTGATAGGATTGGGTGATGATGGCAGGGTTGTCTGGTTAATTGCTGCAGGAGTGAAGGTGACTGCTTAACAAGGATGTGCCCCCCCCAAAGGCCTCACTTCCTGTAAGGAGGAAGGATTTCTAGGACAGCAAGTGATTGAGATGCAAATTCTGCAATTCCTATTCTCTTGGAAGAAAACCACTTGTGAATAACAGCAGAAGATAACCGATTTGGTAGTGAAGAGTTTCAAGCACAGAAGAATTGCACGTGGAATATGACTGGGGAGAAAAGGTCACTATCTGTAACCTAGTATTGGTGGATGTGTTGCCACTCATGGTCGTCATACTTGACAGATTGTCCTCCTTTCACAATATGGTACATACCAAGTCCTTCTAAACACTGGATTATTGCATATTATTATTAAATGAGTCACTAGGCAACAAGGTAGCAGGATGAAATAAAGATCTATCTATCAGGAAAGAAAGCCACACACATTTTGTTTGGCTTCAAGGAACACAGCTTAGAATTTGGATCTCTTTCACGTTCTCATAAAGTCAGGCCTTTCACCTCCTAAATGCATGACAATGTAGAAAACATAGTGGAAAGGTGGTCATTCAAACGCTCAGATGGGGAAATGACTCTTGCATGGGAGAAGATGAATGAGAAGCACAGATTTTGCAGAGCTGGGCTGGAACGCTCAGTGTGGAAAGGGCAGTCCTACCAACCTTCTTATCAGCCACAGACTCAAGATGAAGTCATACAGAAGCATGAACATAATAAGGGGGTTGGTACAGAAACAGGTGTCTGTACAGCTAAGTCTAAATGAATTTCCTGTTTTGGGATGTTCTCCTTTAGACTCTCAATCCTACTTTGTCTATATTTGTTATTGGCTGTGAGGCCAAAAAGCAAATGTCTTGTTTCAAGACCATCCTCAAACAAGTGCCAAGAATGACACTGGACTTTGCTAATATGTTATAGGGGAAGCCCTTGAAAATACTTTGCAGACCCCTGAAGGGGCTTTTGTAGTTGACTTAAAATAATGTACTTGATACTTTTCAGACACACTCTGCGAGGGGGGGAATCCCCCCCAAACACACTTGAAACCAATGGGAACCATGTAGATATGATGTTGTACAGCCCCCCCCTTTTTCTTTGCAAGGGGCCTCACAAGAGAAAAGCCCCCAGGGAAGGATTGTGACATTAACATAGATCCCCAAAGGAAAAGGGGGGAAGCATGCAGGTCACAGTACAATTTCCGACTTACATAAGGGCTCTGTTCCCGACACGCCTTACTTAAATTGAATTTTATCTAAATCGGAACTGGGCTGTGCAAGAGGAGCCACCCACACTCACACCACTCTCTTAGCTCTGTAAGCTGGGATAGCTCCAAGCACACCCCACGTTCCCTCTTTCATTTAAAGAGCCCACACAGAGGAAGGGGGAAGATTACTGCGTTTCAATCACAGCACAGCAATCTCTCCCCTTCCTCCATGCGGACTCTTTAAACGAAACACAGGGCGCGCTGGGAAGAATCCGAGCTTACAGAGCAAAGCGGGGGGTGGTGGTGGTGACAATTATAGAGAGGCAAGTGGTAAGCAGAGGGACTCCTCTTGCACAGCCCAGACTTTACATAAATTTGAAATTACGTACGTGGAGGCTTACGTAAGTCAGGGAACTCAAGGAGCTGACGTGACCTCTGCTAGTAGGACAAGAACATCCAGATCTTAAAAACACAGATCCAGAGGTTATCAGAATACTGAACTGTCCTTTTCTTTCCTGAAGACAGAATTCAGGAATAGAATTTTGGGGACCTATGTTAATGAAAACGTAAACGTTTTCACTGGCAAACATCATTTTGGAAAGAAATTAAGGAGCTAAAAATGGATTAGTTGGACCTTTTACGATGTTAAAAATGCTTTTCTTAAAACAAACAAACCCAAGTAGCTGCCCATTGTGTGCTATCCTCTGCTGAAACCAAGCACAGTTCTGAGTGAAGCAATCTTCTCTTAAGATACCAGGAGGAAGAGGTGAAAATCCAAACCTCTCAGCAGCTATGTGGGACATGCAAACCTTGATCAGTCTGCCCAAGTTTCTTCTTTTCTGCATAAAGTAAGGCAATGATACTTCTAATATTTAAAGCAAATGGCGTATCATCTTACTTTCCCTCCTGCTCCTTTTTCTTTAAATGTGAAGGCAAGGCAATTTTGCACATCCAAAATTAGGAGGAAAGCAGCTCTCTATACTTTTCATATAAATTTGCTAGGAGGGACAAAGATTGCCTCTCTCTGTTATCTTGGGGTGTGGTGCTGGTGTTCCTTGCAGAAATCTAGTGCATTTTTTCTTGAACAGTGTTACAATGATTGCAGCTCCTTGCTGGCGGAAAGAAAGGAAATATGCTCCAAGGGAACACCTGGCTGCACACTTTCCTGGAGAGTTTTGTTCTTAATCCTCCACAGCCTAATAGACATCAGCCTGATGCTCCCTTGAGAGTGGGGCTAGCTAGCTCACATGCGTGGTTGTCAGATCTTGAGTCTTTGCCAGGAAGAAAGGCCTCTTGAGAAAAGCTAAAAGGCAGTAGCCATCTTAATTTCTACGGTCTTCGTAATATGAAAAGTGAAAATTAAGTCCTCTTTCAGCACAGAAAGAGGTACAGTCCCTTTTCCGATGCAGCATAGCAAGCAAGACCTATGCTCTCTGCCTCCCCAGAATCTGGCTAATAATTTCTGAAGTGCCAGTCTATTTCCCAGTCTGAGGATAAGGCTCCTATACTCTTCAGAACTGTGCAGGAAGAAAAAGTTCAACAGGAGTGTCTTCTCCTGTCACAGAGCTACAACACTGGGGAGAAGCAGAACCTGCTGAAATCCCCTGTTCTGGGTTAACTGTGCAGCTGAAGGTGCTACAAAGGACTTCATGCCAGGACGACATTGCTGGCTTCATGTTTATTAACTGACACTGTTAATTAACGGACATTATTTTATTCCCATGTGTTTCTAAATGTGTTCAAACTAACCTCAGTCAGGATTAAAAAATAAAAAAAATAAAGAATAGCGTTTTAATTAAGAAATTTTTCTTAATTAATTTTTTTAATTAAGATTTTTTTTCTTTTAATTAAGAAAAAATTAAGAATAGCAGGTTGGCAACCATTCAGACGGATACGGTGAAGGACATAGTGTGCTTATGGAACCTCATAGCTGGTGGCAGTCGAGTGTCTTCTTTGTGTTATGTTGCTATTGCGCTGAGAGAGGACCACTCACTCGCTCCCTTCTTAAAGCAGACACGGACAGGCCTAGGACAGAAGCAGTGTGGCTTGTGCTAATCCTTCCTTTGGAAGCAGATTTTGTAGTGCCAGCATGGTTTGCTCTTAAAAAGGGGGAAAGCAACAATGCCACAATTTTTGGTTCTCTTTTGCTTTAAAACTTACAGCAGTGGCTTAGGCTAAAATAAGCAAGAACGTAATCATCCTCCAAGGAGCAAGAGAGAGGGGATGTGGAGTGCAGGAGAAAGTTCTACCATCTTTGCTCTCAGCTTCTGAACTCCCCCAGTGAGCGTGCTGGAGTTTATCAGGAAGAGAACTTGCTTGGAAACCCTGTCTGGGTGTCCATAGGGGCTGCTCGTTCAGGTGGAACCAGGACAGGTCAAAAATAGATTCAGCACCCTGGAACTTAAAGGCATTCTCTGACCACGTCAAATGTAGCATGTAACAGTAATGCCACTAACGAGAATCCTAACACACACACGCACGCACGCACTCACACACGGGGAAAAAGGGAAATCGGCAAATTAAAATCAAAATGCAACAACAGGGTGGGAAGGGAGATGCAACAGGCACACGTATTCACCACTCACTCATCTGCTTGCTTCTTAAAAGGTACAAAAACAAATCTTCGTTCAAGTATTAAAAATAAGTTAATGGACATTAAAGGGTCTAAAGTGACAAAAGGGCCAGGGCAGGTTTTCTGCTTCATTTCCGCTGTGCAAAAAAATAAAAAATAAAATAAAATAAAGAAGTATCCAAATCAAAACTAGAACAACGAAAAACCCACTGAACAGTCATGAAGGGTCATTCTCAAGAGGTCTGAAGGGGCACCCTCCAAGAGCCCCCTCAGAATGCTTCATCATTAAAACCCATTTTCATAATCAGCACTTTCCAGTGTCAAAATAGTCACAAAGTTCACAACAAAGAATACGAATAGCTTTTGCTGTTTTTTTTTAAAAAGAAGAAAAACCTGTGCCAGTGGAGAGTGGAAGACAGTCTCTTTCTGCCCAGAGCATAGAGAAGGGATGGCTTACGCACTGTTCCCCTTTCAGAACAATGGGGACTTGTGGAGGGTGAAGTGAAAAGAACAAATCTGCCCAGGGCGCCTGTCTTTTGTAGAAACCACACGAGGCAAGTGTTTCCAGCTTCCAGTCCTCTCTGACTTCAGGGTTCCTCTATGCCCACACAATAATGGCAGCTTCAGGCTTCTTTGGTGGGGAGAACCATAACATATACATAATGTCCTCTGGGATTGACGGAGCTCTTCCAAGGGCTGCAGCAGGGTCTTGTAGTTTCTCGGGAGAGAGTAGCAATTTCTCTCTTTTGTATTTAAAAATAAAACTAACAATGAACACAACTAGTGGGATAAATGTGAAAAGGATAAAGTTACAGCCCACCTGGACTGGTGATAATGTGTTTTTTTCTTAATAAAACATTTTCATCTCCCTGATAAGGTTTTTAGCCTCTCTCAGAGATCACAAAAACTCAATGGCCTCTTGCACAGGTCCTTGAGGAAGGCACGCAACCTCCGGTCACCACCTTTGGCTTGGGTTTGCAGACCTCACGCAGAACTCGGCACCTTTACAACCAACTCCTCTCCAGCAAGAAGCTTCTGGCTCAAGCACTCAGGTGCTGCAAGGACCCTGGTGAGGTTTCTGTGCCAAGATGTCTTCTCCATCCAGGCAACTCTGTCCAAATTGGCATATGCCAACTGGACGACACAGATCGGCAGTCAAGCATAGAGCTAGCTCAGGACCAGTTCAAATTGAACCCCTTGGACAGCATGACCGCCTCCAGGTCTTTGTCTTCCTCCTTCTCCTGGAGCCGCTGTTCCTCAAGAAGGGCTACGAGGGAGTCCCTTTGCTCCACCACCTCAAGCATTTCATTCAGGATCCTTTTCTCTTCTGACAGTTCTTCATCTGTCTTCAGGTGATCTAGAGAGAGTCAGAGATCAAGGTAGCCAAAGGTTTCGCTTGAGAGGCATTAGATATACTATGATGTACAACTAGAAACTACTGTACATTTATGACATTGGCATGGATCATAATGCAAAACCATGGTTTGTGCTAACCACAGTTAAGAACCTACCTACACCATGGTGTGAACTTCTAGGTGTACAACAGGCCAACCATGTTTGAAAAACTGGTTGACTGCCTATCTTTCCCATTCGTTCAGGATTCTGAACACAGAGAAATGACCCTCCTAGACTGTAGTTTGGAAACAAACTTCCAGTTATGGTTTTAGACCTTGGATTGTTGGCCCCAAACCAATTACAGTTTGTGAAAAGACTCAAGACATAACGCAAAATCGTAGGCCAGTATGTCTGAACTAGCCAGGCTGCTGAACAACTAGGGCCTATCTGAATCATGTATGTTCTGCTCCCTTTCGTAATGCACCTTCCCGCTACTTCTAATCACATGTATGGGTCCTCTGAATCACCCCTTCACAAACAATCTAAATACTTCTTTAAAGAGAAGAGAAACGGGAGCCAGGAAGGTAAATGGGACATGTGCAATCCCACCACTAGCTGCATGGTAAGGAGGGCCTGCTTGGGTGAATCGTTCCCATGTAACAGGAAGTGAGGTGAAAAACCCATGTTTGAACGGGCCTGCTTCAGATCACACATTGTAGGCCCCATGGTTTAATGTTCCTCCACACAAAAATATTCCCTACAATAGAAAACTGGCATGTCAGAGAGAACACAAACCTAAAGCCCTCCCATCTGGCATCTAGTTTTCTACGTTGTTGCCCGACGTGCTTTTATTTGTATTTTGTGCAGACTTTTATAATCACATGTACATGGTGCTGGCGAGGAGAGCATGGCCCAGGCCAGACTTGTGACACTTGAATTGGGCCAGTGGCAAGAGGTCTCAGCTCCCACAGGCCTCAAGGACAGCCACAACTTTGGTCTGTTAGAGCCATCACCCCCCAGGGCAGCTGACTGGCTCAGGAGAAGCCTGGCCTTTCTTTCATTTCTTGGAACATTCCACGCGCAGCTGCACTCTGCTTGTATGGCAAATTTGAACCTGTGTAAACAGAAGTGGCACCCTGGGAGTTTCCTGACTTGGAGTAAACAAAGATGTTAGCAACATAAAAGATACAAAAGATGTTAGCGACACAACTCTAGCTGTTCTCATCAACTCCACTGCTAAATCTAATATAGGTTAATTGAGGTATAGGTTAATTGAGAACCTGGCCTCCAGAGCAAATTAAGAGTTCATTGCCACACCCTCAGCAGGGTGCAGAACAACACAGGCACTCATCTCCAGCCAGGGATGAGCAATCAAGGACCACCGAGCCACAAAAGAAAGGTCCTTGATGAGCTCACTCCACAAAAGCCCTATTCTTTCCTTTGGGAATTTAGAGTATAAAAAGCTGGGTCACAGACACCTCATTCTGTCTTGTCGCTACTGCTGTCATTCATTGGTACTGCAGTCAGCACCCGCATTCCCACTGCTAAACAAGGAGCACCATGCCAGCTGGCACCCAAGCCAGGTATCAGACTGCCCTCTGTCGCCTTCCTCCCTTCTCCCCTTGCCTGAGTGCAACAGAGAAGCTGCTGCTAAGCAGTCATCCTTTTGTGATTCACCCTGCAACGCACCCCTTACCCCAGGAAAGCAGCCTTGGCTCCCTTGCCTTGCTTCCCTCCTTGGGACTAGCTATGCTAGGTTGTGGTGCCCTTGTGGGGCTAGGTTGCTGAGAACAAACAACCTCCTCCAGCAGGCTCTTTCAGAATAAAACAGTGACCCATAATAATGCACGCTGTGGGGGCTCACCTTCCACCGCCATCCTTTCCCGGAGCTCTTGCTGTAACCGGCTTTGCCTGTCCTCCAGCTCTAACTCCCGAGCACTGCAAGAAACAAACAACAACAGGCACATCTCTAGTTCGAGTTTCTCTTGGAAGAAGTCTAATCTCCTGGTTAAAATTTAACAGGCAGTGGAGTGTTCAGAGTCATCCTCAACAGATCTCTGTTCTGACACCCAAAAAGCTTTCCATTGTACTGAGAAATTTTTGAACAACCTGCTCTGAGTAACACAAACTTCCCATGTTTTAACACCTGTGTAATATGATTAGGAAGGCTGGTGTGAGAACAGAAGAAGATCCTGTTTCTGGTCGCTGGAATGTTTAAGTCAGGTTGGACTCAGAGTATTCTCAAATACTTACTAGTTTACTGGTGTAGAGGAAGCAAGCCAAGCAAAGAGTGGATCAAACGTTGTCTGAGGTAAAAAGATCATATGTTGGGTAAGAGCTGCTGAACTCAAACGTTAAAAAAAAATGTGACAGTGGCCTGCTGCGAAAGCATCATGGTTTTCTTGAGATTTGCTTCCAGTTCAGAATTCCAAATGAGGCCAGAATGAACGGGAAAATATTGTTACTTGCTCTCCAATTCTGACACAAGGAAGGGGATGACTCCACATATTTTCTGTTGTGGTGCCATTGCTTCAAAAGGTCTACCTAGCTCAGAGTCTGTCTCTTTTTGAGCACTGGGTAAAAACTGCTCTAATTTGCCCAGGCCTTTTAGATGTGGGTATATGTCGTAAGGCATGTTTGCCACTATTTGAGAGCAGGGAAGGCCGGCGCAAGGCCGGCCTTCCCTGCTCCGCAGACAGAGCTTCCCTGCTTCCCCTGCGGCAGCCGAAACATTTAAGTACGGATCTGGCGGACGGGGGGGGGAGGTTTGGCGGGGGAGGGAGGGGGCCCATTGGCCCAGCCATGGCTACCGCCATATCCCGGCCCCTGCCGGGCAGCTGAGCCATTAGACGGCCTCCCCGACTTCCGCCAGCAAATATGCTGGCAGAAATCCAAGGAGGCCAGTCGGGGTGGCCAGCGTTTACACTCGGGGAAGGGAACGAGCGTCCCGTTCCCCGAGTAGACCTCCGGCCAAGCGGCAGCCTGGCCACAGTGGAGCAGAGGATCCGGTGGACGGATCCTTAGGCAGGATTGCGCTGCCCATGCTGTTTTACTGAAGAATGGTTCTCTGTTCTGTTTTTATGGACTTATTGGCTTCTACTGCTGAAGAAACACAAGCCAAAATCTTTCTTGGCTCCACAGAAAAAGTAATGCAGTCCTTTGGATACAACTCATTGTTTTTATTGATTTTATGTAAGCTACACTAGGAGCCTTCTCAGCTAAAGAGCAGGGTACAAAATTCTAACAAATATTTAGCATTTATGTAGCACCTCTTTCAGTGCTCAAAGCTTTTCACAGGAGTGCTTTAGGCTCAGTGTGGAGGGAAAGAGAACCCCTGCTAACTGGGCAAGAGGCACTTTTTCAATTGGTGCTCCTCTTTTATTTAGCAAGGGGAGAGTAACTGCCCACCTTTCACCCCAGCGCAGTGTCTTTCCTGGTGGCTGTTGCTGGTGGTGTTCTGCATCTTTTTTAGATTGTGAGCCCTTTTGGGACAGGGAGCCATTTAATCATTAGATTTTGTCTGTAAACCGCTTTGTGAACTTTTTGTTGAAAAGCGGTATATAAATACTGTTTATTATTATTATTACTACTACTACTACTACTACTACTACTACTATTATTGTATCATTTTATGGATTTCATTTCATTTTATTATTATTGTATCATCAATAATAATAATAATAATAATAATATGAACACTTTCCTCAAAACCCAAGGATGTGTGAAGATTTTCCATATTTTAAACAGTAACCTTGATCCACAGGAGTCTCCCTGCCGGTCGTGTTCTTCGCGCTGAATGGTAGCGACAGTGAGGGGGCGGCGCCTCCTCCTTTCGGTTCCTACACACGGTACTCGACGCGGCATTACTTACGGTGCCGCCCCTACCGTGGAAACGCCACTGCAGGAGAATAACTTGTCCAACTACCCCACTGCTGCAGATGTTCAGCACTGGAAGTACCAGGTTGAAACTAGGAATAGCTAGCAGAGGAGCAAAGGGATGCTTGAAACCAAAGGTCTGTGCAGAAGAGCTGTTCAAATGTTAATTGCCACAGTTTAACTTTCCATTCATCACTAGTTTTCTGAAGCAGGTCTTTTACTGATTGCTGACACATTATCTGGGAGCAATCGGTTTCCCAGCTGACTGCCACCATAGACAAAGCAGAGGTAGAGAAAGGCTCAACAGCAAGTCTACCTGCTGGCAGCTGCCTCGCCTTTGCGGCTCTGAATGGGCTGCATATGCAGAACGTGACCTGTTCACTCACAATATCATCAGCTCTGACTCGTAGCGCACCAAAGCGTTCTTCTCCTGCACCAGCTTGAACCATTCCTGCATCAGTTTGGGGTCGTCCTTCTTCCCCATGCCTGCCAAGAGAAGAACTGGGGTCAGCTTTCAAGATTCAATGCCATCCTTGCTACAAGTCCAGCAGGCAGCAGGCAGGAACAAAAATGGAGGGGCAAAATGTGCAAAGAAAGCCGAGCAAGATGCTGCCAGAGCACTCTCGTCAGATCTGCCTGTTTGCCTACAGCACACAGGAAGGTGGTTTGCATCCTGTAAAAATCTCCTCTGGACTTGCATGCCCTGAACCTATTTTCCCCATTGCTTCTCCCACCAGAGCAAACAGAATTACACTCCTGCCAGCACTTTCCTTCTGCTACCCCTTCCAATTTCAATACTTTCAGGCATTTGAACACAGCCCTGGATTGGGGCCATGCATGTTCTCACTCATCATTGTGCAAGGTGGTGCAACTGGGTGAGGTATGGATGCTCAGACGCATCTGGAGCGCTGGCACCTATTCACCACTCAATGGTCAAGTTGGCATGATGTGCCTACTGAGTGACTTGTGGGCTGTAGGCATTCGCCTCAGCACTTTCTTCCCAGGCTGCTTCAAGGCCAACTTCAACCATCTTCATGATGACAGAGATATACTCTTATCAGTTATAGCTTTCCCAGCTATCTGTGTTATCTCAGTGACTGAAAGCAGCCAGTCCCTGTCCTCAGCCATCAAACAGTTTGCCTTCTTGGCTTTATCAATCATGCTAGATGACCTGCTAGATGTCCACACGCATATACAGGTTCTGTTAATCAGTTCACTGCTTCCAGACACCTCCCCTGTAGTAAACTGGCACACAACGAGAACCTGTACTTGCTAGGAAAAGAAATGGGGGCTTCTCAAATATCCTTCAAAACTTACTCGAAAACCAACCTGTCCTCAATCAATACACCCAGCAACGAAGCTTGATCTGAAACAAATAGAACTGCTATTTCACGGTTTAGAGACTTGGAGACTCACATCCACAACCCATCATGTACGACCTTCCAGGAATATCCTCTTTTGGACCTGGATCCTGAAATCAGTTCTAAAGTAAGTGCACCCATGGTACAGTATATGTCCCCTGATTACACTGGTCTACAAATATCCATCTATCCATCTATCTAATCTATCTATATTTCTGGCCTGGATTTTGCAGCTGTTTTAGACTAATTTTGGGGCGCTGATTCCAAATCTGGCATCAGTTTCTGTCTATCACATCAGGTTTTTGAGATATCAAATATTGCATTTGATAATATTTACTTGGGGTTTAGAACAGCCTGCCCATGTACACTGCCTTGAATAAAGTCAGAGGAGAAATCCAATGACCAGAAAGGCGGTATATAAATACTGTACAGTATATTATTATATTACTGTATATTATAAAATCAAAGAAAAACAGCAAATTTACACTGGTCTACAAATATTTTTTTTTTCTGGCCTGAACTTTTGCAGCTGTTTTAGACTAATTTCAGGGTGCTGGTTCCAAATCTGATCTCAGATTTGCTCTACCACATCTCGTTTTCATGCTATCGGCATACCCCATTTTCATTGATTTTACCCAAAATTAACTCTTTGTCACTTATGATTGCAAGTTGTTGCGAGTCAGTGACTGCTTTAGTGTTAAAATATGGTGCTGTATTTTTAGGATAGTGTGTTTATAATATCATTTTATGTAGATAACCACATTTATTTAATATTTTCCTTCTGCAGGGCGTGATCTAACAATGGCTACAACAGGGGTTCTCAACACCTGTGGTACGGGTACCCTTAGGGGTATGCGGATCTCTTCCTGGGGGTACACCAAGCCCTGCCCCTTATCTGCCCCATCAGCAGCTAATTAAGTGTTAATTAACATGGATTTTAAATTGTAATTATTTTCGAAGCCCTTCTGTCTCTCTGATTTTGGTTTTGGGCTTATTTTTGTACTTTGGAAAATGGGGTATGCTGATAGCATAAAAACGAGATGTGATAGAGCAAATCTGTGATCAAATTTGGAACCAGCACCCTGAAATTAGTCTAAAACAGCTGCAAAAGTCCAGGCCAGAAAAAAAATTGTAGACCAGTATAAATTTGCCGTTTTTCATTGATTTTATCAAATGCAATATTTGATATCTCAAAAACCTGATGTGATAGACAAAAACTGATGCCAGATTTGGAATCAGCACCCCAAAATTACCTTAAAGCCATTGGAATACCTTATGCCAGAAAAAGTGTGTTGACCAGTGTTATTGCAGGCTTGCTCAACCTTTGCAAGTCCAAGGGATTTGGTGATGTTCTGGGTGAAGCAATAATTTTTGATGGATTTGCAGGCTTCCTGCACTAACACTTCTATTCTCACTGTTAACTAAGAGCCCAATCCTAACTAAATCCCTGCACGGCGATGCAGTTGTGCTGGCGTGGGCTACACTGCATCCTGCAGGGGAATTTAGCATGCTGGAGGTCTCATCGGGGTAAGGGGACATTTGTCCCCTTGCCCCTGGGTAAGCCCCAGCAGCAGCAACAGGTCAACTCGGACCTGCGCCAGTGATATCGCTGGTGCAAATCCGCATTGATCCATGTCGGTGGATCAGGCCCGGGAAGGATGTGGTGCGCACCGGCACTTTACAGTGTTTTTGCGTCAGCGGAATTATTGGGCCATAGAGTGCCTCCATAAAAAAGGCTGATGAGATCTAGGAAACTGAAGTGAAATATTACTGCCAAGCTGTGGATCATCATTGGAAGGTAATTCCTAGCTCTCATCTCTACTGTTCTTGTATAAAACTGATGTACAAGTGTTTTCTTAGTGGGGGGGAGGGGCTATAATGCAACATCTTTGCCTAAGCAATGCATAAAGGGCATAAAAGCACATTATATCCTGCTCTGATTAATCCAAATTGTTTGGGTTTGAGAAGAAGTCCAGAAAAGGAAACTAGGACAGGCGTGGCCAAAAGTCAGCCTGCAGGCTGGATCTGATCCCCAAAACATTTTTATCTGATTCTGAGAGCCAAATCAAATTTTAATCATGTGATAAAAATATTTGCCAACATTTTCACTCATTGTGGAGAAGAAAAATATTTGTATTATATTCTTCTTGGAGCTTGTATGTAGCTCTCCAGCTATGTCTGAGTGCAGGGTTCTTGTCCCTAATAGATGGACCTGACTTTATTATTATGGAGCCAGAACATTTGTAACGGTGAGGATCAGTTTCTGTAGCAAAATATACTTCCAGTCATCCTCAGGTGAATGGTCTCTACTGGGACTACAAAAGGTGACTATCCTCTTCCAGAAGATTTGTTTGTAAATGCTGTTCCAATGGATCTGCATGGCCCTGTTTCAGTCATTTAATCCCAAGGAACTTGACACAGAGGGAAAAAACCTCCTCCTCTTCCTCCAAAGTATTGGAACAACTAGGAACCTGGAGAACAGTTCAACAAGTATTGGAACAACTAGGAACCCTGACCATAAACAAACAGTTCAACACACCCTCCTCACCCTCATGATAGACTCTGGTTGCAGACAGTATGCAGACTACTATGCCTCTCCATTGCTCAGTTCCAGTCAAGCCTTCCTGAGCATCTCTGCACAAGGTGCCCTCATAGCCATGGTGGAAAGAGAAAGGAAGCTTATACATGCAGATGCCCAGTACTTGTGGAGCCATGGAAAGCACTGGGAAGTCTCCCCACCCTTTCCACTATGAGGATAATCAGAGTAGAACGTCTAAACAAAACAGCCAAATGCATGTTACTACTGACCTATAGAAACATTTGTTGTTGTTGTTGTTTTAGTTTTTTGTTTTTTAAGTGACAGCCAATGAGCAGAGGGAGACGGTAGGGGTGGGGAGGAAGGATGAACAATTGATGGAAGCGCACCATGAAAAGCGGACACAGTTGTTAGCAGAAGTTACACACCGTGGGTCACATCCCCCCCTTCCCCCCCCCCATGCCTTGGGAAATGGAAACTACAATGGGAAACTGGGTCCCAAGTGGAGCAAAGTCAAGAATATACTCAGCAAGATACGGACCACAGGAGACCAGTCTTTATTATGGTAGGTCAGAAGGTGGGTTTCAAAAGGCAAGGGAAATTGGGCAAACCAGTCGTTGCAAAAGACACAGTATTCCTTTAATCCACAAGTACAATTTTTCTTTTAAGGAAAGAGATTCATCCCCAAAGATCCCTTTGGGAAATCCAACACATCAAACAGGGTGCGGCTTCAGATAAATGTCCCCAATGACCTGCAGAGGTCCCTTGGGATCCTTACCCCCACAAGACAAAGTTGAAAAAGGGATACTGTACCTTTAAAGATATTGCCAGACACACCATAATAAGCTTGTTACAGAGGCTTTCATTGAGATTGAAGGAAAGAAAGGAAACATTTGGTGGTAAACCACTTGGTATATTCACTAGCCGACTAGTGTGTCTATGCCAATCCAACTGCGGCTTGGGAAGGGGATGGAGGGAATGCAAGAAATTACATTACCTTCGTGGGCACAGCAAGGGCAGAAGGAGAGAGGTCTACGGCGTGGTGTCCCGGCATTGGGCTCAACTTCAATAGGACCAAAGATGGGAGAGGAAGAAGGGAAAGGGAGAGGAAGTTGGAAGTGGAAAGGAAGAGAGGAGAAACAGGGTGAAAATAAACAGACAAGCAAAAGGACAAAAAAGCACAAGAGTGAGAAAGAAAGGAAACAACAAGAAGAAAGTAGAGAAGAAAAAATAAAACAAGAAATGGAGAAGCAGAAACAAGGGGAACAGTCTACAGATGGAACGTCCCTTGTCAACATGAATAATGGAAAAGAGCAGACTGTGGCACTGGCAGGGAAAACGATGCGAACCACAAAAATTGCTGGGACAAAGGAAAACTGCCAGGATTCGACATTTCGTATGGCTGTAGAGTTTTCATCCTAAACGGCACACTGTGCAGGTAAGAGATCAAAGCACCAAGAGGCGGATGGGCAACGTCTTCTAGGAATCCAAGGGATCAGAAAGTGTTTCGAACTCTTTAAAAATTAGCCTGGTTTTCAAACTTGACACATTCCATGTGGTTTTTCATTATCGTGCCCAAGGAAACTGGTTGACCGTGAAAAACTCTGCATATTTAGAGAACAAGGCATCCTGGAGCAAACCAGAAGGACAGGACTGCCCACTCTTTTCTGAAGGAGGTTAGGACAACTTACATAAAATATGTTAAAAATTTTGCTGTGGTAGATATTCAATGTGCCTGAGACCAGAATTGTTAGGAGATTCACACCAACAAATGTGGAGGGACTTTCAGTCAGTAAGATGTTCTGGTAGCAAATAAAAGTGAGATGCTTCCTGAACCCAATCATCATGGAGGTGAGACTGTCAGATACAGTCCTTACAATTCATCCAGTTGTAGATAGTGGCCATAGGTCTTTACCTTTTTTCATTTCCCGTCAAGGGCAAACACACCTAGTGCCTAAGGAAGGGCTCCCTTGGTTGGACATGTCCAGCTTGTATTTCAGGCACTGCCAATGGCAGGGGCAGAGAAGATGTTTGAGGAATATATTCCACTGAGACGTGCAATTTAAAAGAAGAAGAAAAATCTGAGTATGTGCAAATAAGTAATTGAAAAACACTGGTGGATCAGTGTCTCCCACATTTCTGATAGCAGAGGCACACTTCCCCCCCCCCAACTGAAATTGGAAGTATACCTTATATCAGCGGTTCTCAAACTGGTGGGTTGCGACCCACCAGGAGAACCGTTGGTTCTCGTTGGCCCCTTAAGGGGTGGGGACATTGGGACAGCAGCGTCAGCGATTCCAAAGATCGTGCCGTTGCCGGGGGGGGGGGAAGTGGTTGCCCATACCTCACCGGGGGTCCTGACGGCTTCTGGAGGGTGCGGGGAGGCCTACGGACCCCGCTGCGGGCCTCTCTGAGCTTCAGATTGCCACTCTGCGGCAATTTACGGCCACTTCTGGTTTTTGTCCAAAAACTGAAGTGGTCATAAATCGCCGCAGAGCGGCAATCTAAAGCTCGGGGAGCCAGAGAGATCTGCAGGCCTCCCTGCACCCTCTGGAAGCCATCAGGACCCCCGGTGAGGTAAGGACGACCCCGGGATCGCTGCCGTTGCTGTCCCCACCCCCGCAAAGATTCGCAGGGAGAACTTTGAGAACCAATGCCTTATATTCCACAGCAAAGCTGTGTTACTGAATTAACTGCTGTTCTGAGCATGCTCCTTACTAGGAGGCGGCAAGCCCAGAGCAGCTACTCATGCAGAGATGCTATGAGCAACCTCTTCTGTGAGAGGGTACTTTTTGCTCACAGAACCCTTTCATTATTCAATGTATTTCTCACAGCACATTGGTGCATCTTGGCACACAATTTGGAAATTACTGCAGTAGATTATATGTAAAGAAATGAAGAATTCAACATGGGAAGACCTGTGGTTTGGGGGCTAGTGCATAGTTAGAATTGAAGGGAAGGGAAAAGTGTCACTGTGTAAAGAGGAGGACCAGCAACCTATATAGAAAAAGAGGATTCCTTTCAAAACAGATTTACATGCACATATAAATGGGGAGGAGGAGAAGTCACAGTTCTCAATTTGGAGACCTATACAGCTATGGAAAAGAAAGGGACTTTTAGAAGGGACCATCACAGAACTAGAGCAGTAACAAACAGGACAGACCAAAGTTAAAAAGGGGGAGGCACAGTAGCTTGCAAATATTGTGAATGAGCAATGTGATTCTCTCAGACAGGAAGAAACATTTATACTAATTGTGAAAAGAGTTAAAAATGGAGAAAGTAAGTTTGTGATAGGCCACAGAGACACACTGTCAGTTATTCCATCAGTACTGAGAGAAGGATCCCTTCTGAAAATGGTCCATATAATTCCTGGACAACTTCCTTTACAAACAAGCTTAAGTGCCTCAAAAGGTCATCCATGAAAACCCATGCAATGTGCACTTTAATGCACAAAAGAGGTGGTTTTGGTTTGTTTTCCACTATTAAGACACGTTTTATTCCATAGGCCTCTTTTGGCCCAAACACAGTTCTGGATACATAATTCAAACTCGGTAGGTATAAAAATATGTAAGATCCCCCAATGTGCTTGTTTGGATACACTGTTTCTGAAAAATGCATAGACAAGTTAGTATATGAAGAACGATGCACTTCATACATCTCCATATTATTCATGCAGTTCTTCCTCAGACATGAGTAAGGCAACCACTGTCAAAATTGTTGGTGGCCTCTATGGGAGCCCACTGGAAATATACTGGGCCAACACGGGGCCACAGTCTTACACAGGCACCATTAATGTGCGCTTGTACCTCCATACGGGAGCGAGATATGCAGCCCCTGCCGTTCCCCTGATACAAGGAGCGTTGCTTGAGCTACCTCAAACTGTATAAATTTATTTATTTATTTATTTAAAGAATTTCTACCCCGCCTTTCTCCCAAGAAGGGCACTCAAGGTGGCTTACAGATTAAAATGTTAAAATACATATATACATATAAACAAGTAATTAAAACAATTAAAACAAACAGCCCCAGTGGGTCACCTATATTTACATTTGTTAAAAGCCATCTGTTAAAAAGTCAGCCCACCATGTCAGGCATCGAATGCCAACCTGAATAAAAATGTCTTAAGGCCCCGTCGAAAGGTCTCTAAGGAGGGAGCTGTTCTTAATTCCAAGGGGAGGGAATTCCATAATTGGGGTGCCACTGCCGTGAAGGCCCTATTCCGTGCCGCCATCCCCCTCATCTCCATCAATGGTGGCACGGTTAACAGGGCCCCCCTGATGACCTCAGAGTACGGGCTGGATTATAAGGAAGGAGGCGGTCCCTCAAATACCCTGGACCCAAGCCGTTAGGGGCTTTAAAAGTCAAAACTAGCACTTTGAATTGTGCTAGGAAACGAATCGGCAGCCAGTGTAGCCACCGAAGCAACGGTCCAACTGAGTTGAACTGACAAGCCCCGGCAACCACCCGGGCAGCCGCATTCTGCACTAGTTGCAGTTTCCGAACAGTCTTCAAAGGCAGCCCCATGTAGAGCACATTGCAGTAATCTAATCTAGATGTCACTAGGGCATGGGTCACTGTGGCCAGGTCTGCACGATCCAAGTATGGTTGCAGCTGGCGCACCAGCCGAAGCTGGGCAAAAGCCCCCCTGGCCTCAGTCGCCACCTGAGAATCCAGGAGCAGCTGCGCATCCAGGAGAACCCCCAGGCTGCGGACCTGCTCCAGGGGGAGTACAACCCCATTCAGAGCAGAACGATGATCCAATACCTGAGTCGTAGACTTCTGGACCAGAAGAACCTCTGTCTTATCAGGATTTAATTTCAGCTTGTTTGCCCCCATCCAGCTCCCAACTGCCTCCAGATTCAGGACATTGACCGCCCCCTTGGAGTCGGGTGGAAAGGAGAGAAAGAGCTGGGTGTCATCAGCATACTGATGACTCCCTACCCCAAACCCCCGGATGACCTCTCCCAGCGGCTTCATATAGATATTAAACAGCATGGGGGATAGAATTGACCCTTGTGGCACCCCACACCTCAAGGGCAAGGGTGCCGAACAAGCATCTCCCAGCACCACCTTCTGGGATCTATCAGCCAGGAAGGAGCGGAACCACCCCAAGACGGTGCCTCCAAGCCCCAACCCAGCCAACCAACCCAGAAGGACACCATGGTCAATGTGTCAAAAGCCGCCGAGTGGTCCAGCAGGACCAACAGGGACGCACTCCCCCTGTCCAGTCCCCGGTGCAGGTCATCTACCAAGGCGACCAAGGCCATCTCTGTCCCGAACCCCGGCCTGAAGACAGACTGGAATGGATCCAGATAATCAGCTTCTTCCAAGACCCTCTGGAGCTGAGACACCACTACCCGCTCGATCACCTTGCCCAGAAACGGGATATTTGAGACTGGCTGGAAGTTGTTCAAAATAGTGGGGTCCAAGGAGGGTTTCTTCAGGAGGTGGCGCACCACCGCCTGCTTCAAAGACGGCGGCACCACCCCCTCCCTTAGAGATGAATTTACCACCCTCCCTGTCCACTCGGCCAGCCCCGCCCGGGCAGATCTAATCAGCCATGTCGGACAAGGGTCAAGCGGGCAAGCAGACGTTCTCACACTCCAAAGAATCCTGTCCACATCCTCAGGTTCTACAAGCTGAAAAGAATCCCAGGAAGACGAACAGACAGGTGCCATAGGGACATCACTAGATACTCCTAATGTGGCGTCCAAGTCATGCTGAATCCAATCGACTTTGTCCATGAAGTGCTTTGCAAACTCATCACAGTGAGCCACCGTGTGTTCCGCCCCATCTATTGGGAGGGCCAGATGGAGCAGGCCCCGGACTACACGGAAAAGCACAGCTGGATGGTTCTCCGCAGACGTGATGCCGGCAGAAAAGAAAGCCCTCTTAGCTGCCGCTGCCGCCACCGCCACAGAATAGGCTCTAAAGTGAGCTCTAGCCTGTGCCCGGTCGGAGTCAGCACAAGTTTTCCGCCACCATCACTCTAGGCATCTGC
This sequence comes from Plestiodon gilberti rubricaudatus, assembly GCA_026170595.1. Taxonomy (NCBI): domain Eukaryota; kingdom Metazoa; phylum Chordata; class Lepidosauria; order Squamata; family Scincidae; genus Plestiodon; species Plestiodon gilberti. The sequence continues at coordinate 119,734,572 of JANXHW010000005.1, forward strand.
CCTGCTGCTTCATTGTCCGCAACTCCTCAGTAAACCAAGGGGCCACTCTGACTCTCCGGCTTGGTCGAGGACGCTCAGGAGTGATCAGATCCAGAGCCCTGGTCATTTCCCTATTCCAGAGGTCAACCAGGGTGCTGGGTGAGTCGCCAACTCTGGCAACAGGAAAGTCCCCCAGAGCCCTCAGGAATCCATTCGGATCCATCATCCTCGGACCATAGAATGAGGTCCCTCACCACTGCGGAGGTGACAAGCTGCGATAAGCCTAAATCCCACCAGGAAGTGATCTGTCCATGACAAAGGAGTGATGTTAATTTCCTTCACATCCAGATCACCATCCACCTGCCCAGCAGTAAACACCAGGTCCAGTGTGTGTCCCGCATTGTGCGTCGGGGCAGATATTCACTGAGACAGACCCATGGTTGCCATGGCGGCCATGAAGTCCTGAGCCGCGGCTGTCCTCGGGGCCTCAGCATAGACATTAAAGTCCCCCAACACCAATAGGCGAGGGCACTCCAACGCCACCGCCGAGATCACCCCGGTCAGCTCAGGCAGGGAGACTGTTGGGCAGCATGGTGGGCGGTACACAACAGAACCCCTATTCTGTCTCGCCCTTCCAACACGACATGGAGGCCGTGGGACAGGGTACCCGGTGAGATGGACGGTATCACGGTAGCCATGTATGAAGATCCCACATAGAGGTGTCAGTTCACAGAGTACCAGTTCCATGCGAGCGCGGCCCAGATGCAAGCCTTTTGACAGCACTGTATGCTCCTACGATAAACACATGACGCAACCTTATACTGAGTCAGGCTAGCCCTATATTATCTATTCAGCTCTCCAAGAATACACACAGAAGACTTTCCCAGCTCCAGAGTGGACAATAACATGTGGGAGACAACAAATATACAGTGGGCCTGTGGTATAATCGCAATGTGGTGGTTTCTCCAGAAGCACAAACCTACCTGGTTGACTCCCCCACACGCAACTTGCAATGTTGTCACATGAACTGGCACAGGTTCTATTAAGGCAACATATATTAACTCTAGTTACCACCTTTGTTCCTGGCAGAAGGGTTGAGCCTCCGATAGTTGCGATACAAAGCAATTCAACAAAATGTACTGTAGTTTTGCCCTCATCTGCATCTCCCATTCATGACTCGCTGCCCTTAGAAATTTACTCTTCTCCCCATAAGTCCCAATTCTTCCTACCAGACAACTTAAAATAAAAGTTCAATAAGTTCAATATGCAACTCCAGAGTTCCAGACCCCACAACAAAATTGTTCAAAGCATGCAACACCAATATGTTTAGGCAAATCTTTCTAACTTGCTGTCCGGGGCCGGGCGATCCCCCGCAGTCGGGAGCGCACCCGGCGGCAAGGGCAGAGGACTGGGTGACGCAACCCCCCCCCAGCCAACTCTGAGGCTTCTGGTGTGGGCCACCCGGGGAAGGGACCTCAACCCCACCCCACTCCTTCGGGCTGGAGGTCGACCCGGCCACCCCAGGTCTGGAGGGATTCGACAGGGCGTTAGCCACCCCGCTACCGGGGCCCCTGACTAGCGCCCCCTCACACTTGCATAATTTATGGTCCAATCCTATCTAAAACTAGTGCCTGCGGAACGTGTGTTCTGCTGGTACAGGCTTCTGCAAAGCAGCTGTAAAGCCCTTTGCGGCAGCTTACGCTGGTGGGGAAGGCCAGAACCCATGTTGGAAGGCCCACCGGAGCAGATAAGCCTGGCACAGGGGGTGGAAAGGGGAAGGGAATGGGTGGAACAGGGAGGAGATGGGGTGGGGGATCAGTGGATTGGGCCCAGGAGGGGGGTGCAGTAGTGCCTGCCAAGTCCAACCCCCCTTCCCAGGCCTGATCCACCCACATGGGTCAATGTGGACTTGCGCCAGCAATATCACTGGTGCAGGACTGAGTTGACCCATAGCAGCTGCTGGGGCTTATCCTGGGGCAAGGCGACAAATGTCCTCTTACCCCAAGGAAACCTCCAGCATCCAAAACTCCCCCGCGGGATGCAGCAGAGGCCATGCTGGCACAGCTGCATTGCCATGTTGGGGTTTAGGCTGTTATTCTAATTTCAAAGTTTCATGATTTTAAGTAATTTGTATTCTTTAAAAACATCCTTTTTTGTATCAACTGATTCATAATCAAATTTGTTCATTTAGTACAGCTTGGCTAACCATTCTCCAAATCATAAAAATAACTGATCCAGTCCAAACCAGTCCTTGAGTTGTTCTGTTTCAACTCATATTGTTTTTATATGACAGTAACTCCTATTCACTCAAACTTTCAGGCTAATAATGCCTCAAATATGGATAATAATCCAATTGTATGAAGTTTCTAAATTTTCCAACACTGCCACAACTCAGGGTTTGCGTTTTTATCACAAGAAGAACATACTTCAGATCTATTGCCAAACCAGTTTGTCCTGATATTTGAACTGAATCATACAAACCATGGTTTGTGAATGGCCACCAAAACAGGACTTGAAACCATAGATTAAAGCTGGTTTGCAACCCATAGTTGAGTTCTGGAGTTAGCCTTCTGCATATGATATTCTGCATATGATACAATATACAATAGGAAACATCTTCCCCTGACACACACAACCACACACATCTTGCTGGAAATTGATAATCACCCAATAAATAAGATTTATCTAGACCAGCGATTCTCAAAACGTTCGGTCTCTGGAGCCCTTTACACTCCTAAACGGAATCCCAGGGAGCCCCACCAGCACATGCACAGAGTCTCAGGGAGCCCCAGTGCATGTGTGGAGTGGTGCAGTGCCAAGCAGATGGTGGTCACTTATGGTGTGCTCATGGAGCCCTTGAAGGGGTCTCAGGGAGCCCCAGGAGCACAGTGTTTCTCACACTTTGGAGCACAGTGTTTCTCGGCTCCTAGGAGCACAGCCCCAAGAGCTAGGAGCACAGTGTTTCTCACACTTTGAGAAACACTGCTCTATAATATCATTATCATGGATAAGAGCCAATATGAGCTCCCTATAATCAGAACCACTAGGCAACTGTGCCAGGTGCTCCCTGAAAAGGCACATTTTGTAACCAGGGATGAACCAGGTGAATCAGGCATGCTGCGAGGAACTCTAGCATTCTATTGGGGGTTGGGTTTCTTCCCTTGCTCTTTAGTTCCAAACAAGTCTATGATGAGTATCTTGCCAGAACTGCCCTCCACCCACAATTATGCTTTATGACCTTAATGGGTCAACTCTTTCCCATTTTGCCTCTTATGACTCACCACCCCTCTCCTTTCTTCCGGTGCTGAATTACTCACAGCCCAATACTATCTTTCCCCACTCCCCACTGGTTCAGGAGTGCCGAAAATGAGCATGCTGTATCCAGCAGGGAGGGGGTGGATTGGGAGACATTGGAAGGGGAAGGGGATTTAAATAGCTGGAGCAAGTCCGAGGAGAGAAAGGGGGCAGGGAGGCTAAAAAAGAGGGGATATGATCCAGTGCGTGCCATCGCCATCAGATCCACCCCCTCCCACAGCCTCCCTGCCCCTGTTCCTCCCCCCTCCCCCCAGTTTCTCCCCTCCCTGCCACCTTACCTGCCTTACCCTTGGATACTGCCAGCTATGCTACTGCCTTTTTGTGGCTTTGGTAAGCTCCAATGATGGCCACCGTCCCAATAGTGCTTACAGACATCTGTAGAGATCCTGGCTAAACGTTCTATTATACAATAAAATGAGCAATGCTACAAACCAAGAATAATCCACCAGTTACATCATCCGAAAGGTTTAAAGTCTGGTGCCCCTAATCCTGAATGCAATCACTGCTTCTAAAGTAATCTAAGTAGGATTGGAAAATTGGGAAGAATGAGAAAGACCAGGAGTTGTCTTAATCCCAAGCACCTGTGCTTGCTGACAATGCTGATCACCAATGGAGAGTACATGGGAAGGAAATGTCTAGACTGAGACTGGCACTGCTTCCCCTCTTCTCAGTACAATTTATCCTGCCTCCCTTCATAGGTGATAACGTACTGTCATAAGTTATCGTTGCCCATTTGCTAGGCCATGCAAGAACATGGTGTGCACATCCCCAGGTACTATGTGGGAGTTTCTTTTCTCCCCCCCCCCCCCCCAACACAATCTTTTCTGCAGGAGTGAAATTGAGTGCAAGAACAGCAGGGCTGTTTCAGTTAGAATGAGATCCAACAGCTAAATTTGCTGGGAAAATGGAGCGGATTTTCTTTTACTATTATTAGAAGAGCTCAGTAATTGCTATATACAGTAAGGCCCCAGTATCCGCGGGAGATAGGTTTCTGCCCCCCCCCCACGGATATTGGGAACCTGTGGATGCGGGCGAACGCTATTCTCCGTGGGCCCCTGCGGCCATTACCTTATTTAAGTTGATCTCACTGGCGCCAAGCAAGCGCGGTTCTTGTTTAAACTAAATGCTATAAGCAGCAGCCTGATTGAGTAGTGCCAGCAGCCTCAGTGCTAGAGAGGCTGTTAACGCCGGAGCATCTCTAGCATGGAGTCTGCCAGCTCTACTCAGTCAGAAGCTGTGCTATAAGTAGCAGGCTGCTGCTTACAGCATTTGGTTTAAACCAGAGGTTCTCAACCTGTGGTACAGGTACCCCTAGGGGTACGCGGACCTCTTGCTGGGGGTACGCCAAGCCCTGCTCCTTATCTGCCTCATCAGCAGGTAATTAAGTGTTAATTAACATGGATTTTAATTTTTCATTTTCGGAGCCCTTCTGTCTCCGATTTTGGTTTTGGGCTGATTTTTGTACTTTGGAAAATGTACTTTGGTGGGGTGGGGGAGGGAGGAGCTGATTTTGGGAAGTGTGACTTGGGGAGAAAAAAAGAGATCCTTGCATCTCTCTCTCTCTCTCTCTCTCTCTCTCTCTCTCTCACACACACACACACACACACACACACACACACACACACACACACACACACACACACACACACACACACACGAGTTAAATAAAACATTTTTTCACATTTAAAATTGTTTTAGTACTTTTTTCATTTAACAATTAATTATATAATTGATTGATTAATCCAATTAATTAGCAGTTAATTAGCAGGGGGTACTTCAGAAAATTGGACCGTGATAGGGGGTACCCGGACCTCCAAAGGTTGAGAACCCCTGGTTTAAACAAGACCTGCACTTGCTTGGTGCCAGCGAGATCAACTTAAATAAGGTAGTGGCCGCGGGGGGGGTGGCGGCACAGGGGAGAATTTAGCATCCGCACATGTGAAACCATGGATGCCAAATCAGCGGATACAGGGGCCCTACTGTATATAATACCACCTTGACATTTATATAGCACTACAAAGAGTGATCACAACCACTCTCTCAGTAATCCTTACAGCTGCCCTATAACTTAAGCTCCATTGCTGTTATCCCCACTTTGCAGGTGGTCAGAAGGCTGAGGCCACCCACTCAGTTCATGGCAGAAGTGATATCTGAACTGGGGGCTTCTGATTTCTCACCCCAGTCTCTTAGTCATGAAGCTTTAAGGCTGATTCACACTAGCCCTTTCCGTGCGCGTTTTGGCTTAATGTTTGGTCTTTTCGTGCGTTTTTCATGCTTGCGTCAGACGCAGCATGAGCTTACGCCGCAGCCAGGAGAGATGGTTTCGGTTTATCTTTTTGCTGCGCTCGCGTTTAAGCTAGCGTTTATGCTCTCGGTGCTAGGCAGCTCACCAATCAGAGAAGCACATTTCTCTTCACCCAATCACAGCTGCGCTTTCTTCAAGAAGGCGGGCAAACGTTCAGAGAACTGCTAGACGCACGTACAGACGCTAGAGTAGAGCAAACGTGCACGGAAGGGCTAGTGTGAATCAGCCTTAAGAGTCACTACAGCATTCTGGCAGCCCCACAAGGAAGTACTGCATAAACATCATTCACAGAGGAGTACAAAAAAAGCTATAACTACAAAGCCACAAATTCTTTGGCACATGACACTGCATTTTATTTAAAGGGATACTGCCAAATCCTAAAGTTTTTGACTAGAGGGGGTGGGGGCGGCTTTTTTTTTTAAACCAAAATCTGAAACAGAATATAGTCAAACACTGTCATAATTTGGGGAAATAAACTGGATACACAAACATACTGTGACATTCATATACAGAAAGTTGAAAATGGCAAAAAAAAAAGATCCCCCCATATAATAAGCAGGAAGTGTGAGTGGTATTATGTACATTTATCCAAACAGTAAATGTAGAGAGCAAAATTATGAGAAGCAAATTAGATTCGTTGTTTTAGTTCAAGTAATTACACATATACTTTATGACAGAAGTGAAGTTACGTGAAAAATGACAGTGTCCCTTTAAATGGCTCTGAGCTCTATTTTTCAAAGCCACCATTAGCAAAAGTGACAGGACTGTTGCCTTCAAAGAGGCATGAGGAAGAGGAAGGGGAAGGAAAGGGAGGTGTGGGAACTGCATCAGCCAGAGAACAGAACCTGTTAAGTGTCAACTCAGCATTAACCCTTTTACAGCTCCTTTGGTAGGCACACAGTGCCTCCTTGTGGCAAGCTTGAGAAGACCTCTAGGAAACCTGTAACTCCTCTTAAACAGAGTGTCTTAAAATAGGAGTCATATACTGACGGGCAATTTATTAATTTTTTTTTAAGGGATGACAGTTTCACTTGGACAAGGGTTGGAAGACGAAGAACACAGGTTCCACCTACTGATTCACCCCAAAAGGACTCTTCTTCTTTGTCAACGTGGAAAGCAAGATATGCTTTGGTGGAACCTTTGTCCTGTTGGGCACCTCGGCTGCTCCCTTTCATTGACCTGTATCTTGGGCTTTTACATGAAATCCAAGTCAATGCCTGAGTTGCGTAATGGCAGAGCTCCAACAGAGCCTCTGTTGTTGTTCACTCTGGGAAAGAGGAGGTTAAAGAAGCCTTTGCCTGTGTCTCATCTGAATGGAGGAAGTCTGCTGAGCTAACCAATATAAAGGGGCATGTCCTAAAGATTTGGGGCCAGCTATGAAATCCCTCTGAGCATCGGTCCCAGCTGCCAGTTATCCATCCTTAAGTTGTTAACAACAAAAGTAATAATCTCCAGATTCACAAGTCTGCAGAAGAAATCTCTGTGCACTCAAACCCCACCTTTTCATATTTTCCAGCAGTAACACCAGCTGCTTGGAGAGGGCTTGCTTGTGGGAGCCCAACTGGGGAAAAAATACTTCTCAGACTAAATGGAATGAAGTTCTTTACCTGTTTCTTTGTATTAAATGTCACAATAATAAAAAGAAAAGAAAAGGGAAGAAGTTGTTTCCCAAGATGAATCCTGAGGGCATGATGGAGTGGGCATCCTGAGGGCATGATGGAGTGGGTTCTTGTGTTACTTTGGTGGCATGGAAGCTATTGCAACACCACTCCTTCCTACACTGCTGGGGTAACATGAGAAACTCTGGACCAAATTTGCAAGAGCCCATGCTGTAGGCTCCTGCTAGAGTCCGAGTTACCCCTGTTTCTGGAGAACTGGCATGGGGAAGAACCACAGTGTGGCCTCCTCTAGGCTTTTCATGTTACTCTGGCAGAAGAAACACCACTCTGGCACTCCCATGTTGCTGGAGTACTCTAACCCAGAGGTTCCCAACCTGTGGTACGCGTACCACTGGTGGTACGCGTACCACAGGCTGGTAGTACATGGGCTGCTGGCGGCCAAAATGGTGGCCGCCAACTTGGCACCGCGACTGAGCCCGGAAAGCAGCGCTTTGAGTTCTGCTGAGTCAGCAGAGCTCGTACACGTGGGTTGTAGGCACTGGCCCTCCCACATGTCTTCCCTTTGCTTTTCTGCCCTTCTCGAAACCTGGAAGAAAGTGCCGATGATGTCATCGGCACTTTCTTATGGTGGTTCGTGGCCGACCAGAGGCCCACGTAGGTGGTACGTGGACCTCTGAACATTGGGAAATGCTGCTTTAACCTATTCCAGGTATTGCAATAGTAGGCAGTGCTAGAAGACTGATTTAATCCTGTAGAATCTTTGTGATTCACAGGTGATTAGAAATTTGTGATTAGAAATTCTATTGACATCCTTAACTTGCAAACTGCTAAGCTTGCTTGATCTCTGAAATAGTTGCACAGCCCCAACTGAACAGGAATAGTCACCTGGAGGTAATATGGAACATATTATAGCCTGCCCTGGATTGAAGGTCTCCACATACGATATCTGGGAAAACAGTGGCTTTCTCCAAGGTGTGCTAAATCAGGCCTGCCAACTTGTATCCAACCAAGCCAAATAAAGTGCACCTGGCACGGTAGCATGCTAAGGGCTAAAACTTTCAGGTGTTTTTTTTTTTTTTTGCTGCCTATCTGGGACTGCAGAAACAGGAGAGCGTTGTCAAGCGCCTGGAAGGCCGCAATACAAGGCTTACCAGTAGGTCACATTTGGCCTGGTGGGTCACAACTGGGCAGGACCGTGCTAATTAGTAATCTCACCACAGGGAGGAAAATTCTAAAGACCATTTCTATCTCCCCCACCCCTTTTCTTTAAATTGCAGTTCCTGCTCCCTTTCTTTGGAAGGTAGATGGGCGATTTTTGCCAGGACAACAGTATAGGGGGAAAATGACCCCCTCTCTGCCATAGCCCCAGTCCAGATCTGCCTCCTTGTGGCTGCTATTTAAAGGAAAAATGGAAATGCAAGCACATGCTTACTGTCATGTGTAGTTTGACCCAGAGAGAGAGAGAGAGAGAGAGAGAGAGAGAGAGAGAGAGAGAATACCATCTGAGGGTGGATACAAACAACTTTTTTGAGGAAAAAAGTGCACATTTAACTATTTTGGCGAAGGGAGATATTTTCTCTCCCGGTTGTACCTCTGTTTGCAGAGAATACAGCAAACAAACTGCAAGTTTGGCAGTAAATAGTTAAATGTGACCATCTGTACAAACCCAAAGGCAATAAGCAGCGGCATACAGTAAGAGATCCATTTAGCATTTTTTGAAAAAGATGACAGTCCCTCTAAATCAGCGGTCCCCAACCTTTTTTGCACCAGGGACCGGTTAGGTGGTTAAAACATTTTCCACGGACTGGGGTGGGGGTTTGGTAGTGGGGGGGGCGCAATGCAAAATGACACCCCCTGCGCAGAGGTGCCGTTGGGGGGGCTGTGGGCCCCCGGGCACAGGGGTGTCGAGCTCGAGTTCCCCCCTGGAACACGAAAGTAGCCAGGGGTGGGAGGAGACAACAACTCAGGATGAAGCAGCTCCCCAATTTCCTCTAACGTCAGGGATAGTTTTCTCAGTGGCATTGAGAAAGGGGACTATAGGTTTATTTAAAAAGAAAGGGACAGAAGCCCCACTGTGCACATTGAACTCACCACGTTGTCTAGTCTATGGATATCAGGTCTATAGTTAATCTCATCAAGCACCATTTTGCTGTTAATGGGAGACTTTAAGGACATAACAAGACAAATCCTGCTCATCAAGGATTTCTGGATAGTAAATGCAGTCTTCTGCCTTGAGCTGGAAACTGGGTTGTGCCCTAGCCAAGCAATTAGGTGCAAGACTGGTTTCATCTTATTGCTTGTGAGCCAGGGATGGGGAGTAGGTGGAGGGAGAGGGTGGTAGGGGAGGGTGTCAGCAGGGTTAGTGCCAGCAAAGAGGTTCTGCCATACATACCACCCAGATGCAAGTCGATGAGGTCACTGTAATAAGACTCTCCCCAATAGTCTATAACAAGGAATCGGTGAAGAGAGAGAGTTATTGGATCAAGTACCCATCCCTCCTAGCCCTCCCTACTCCCTACCCAGACTTAAAAGCAGTCTATAAAAAGAGAAATGGCATAATATGAAGCAGACAGGGAAAGAGAGAGACAGAAACAACAAGAAATCATGCGGCTTCATAAAATATACACACACATATATAGGATATATACTGCAAAGACAGGGAAAGAGAACAACAGCTCCTGGTAAAACAGGCAGGCAAGGCAGGAAAGGAACCAACTTCTAGGCAGAGAAGGGGAGCAGGCTGGGTTTTGGACAAGGACTTGTCACCTACGTTGGTTTGTAACAGTCTGTGGCAATGCAAAGTTGCCTTGGAGATGTTAGGGAACGTCCACAAACATTCTCCCAAAGCAAGGGAGCTCCAGAGCAGGGAAGGAAAGGAGAGCTGGGCTGGGCATCCCTTCTTCTAGAGAGCAGCCTTTCCATTACATTCTTCAATTACTCAGCTGCAGCATCTGCATAGACCACGCAGTTCATAGCTGGCAACCTTTTCCTGGAAAAGTGTGTGTGTGTGTGTGTGTGTGTGCGTGCGTGCGTGCGTGCGTGCGCACGCGTGTGTGTGCGTGCGTGCATGAATTTGGGGGGAAATTCACCAACGGGATTCAACAGGAGCCTAGGATCCTATCCATGAGATAGTCACAGGAAACATTTAACCAATTTCCCTGCCACAATTTTCCGTGTGCATACATGTGCATTCATGCAACCATTTCCTGTAAGTAGCAAAGGTTACATCAGGATTGGTCCACTGAATATACAGGCAGTATGGAGTATAGAGCCATGGGTGTCTGTAATGCTAATTTGTTCCCAAAAGATGGCCACTATTCTCTATGAAGAGTCCATATTCTGACACAGGGAAAATCCCTCAAGTGTGAATAGAACCCTCAGTACAGTATATACACATGTACGTGCCTGACCATGCTACGGCTCCTCTAGGCACAGGACGTCTAGGGAGAACTTTTTAAAAAAATCATACAAGTTTCACAGCAGTGTTCAAAAAATGTAACACGAATATTAAGTAATATTAAAGCCAAACAAATCAGTCAAAACTAGTTTATCTGAACAAGAGCCTTATTAAAGCAGTAGTGAGTATATGAAGAAGAAAATCCATGGCGAGTATATGCATGAAACTCCAGGTTCACTTACTTAGCTCAAACAAAGAAGAAAACATGTACGATTACTTCAGGTCCTTCGAACCACAAGAGACTTCCAGCCTGGCTCTTTTCAAAGCAATTCTAGCTTAACACAGATTTCTCACTCTTTGGGTGACACAGAGGGGAATGAGAAATGTTAACTCAGGTGATTTTTAGTGCCTCCTTCCTTAGTGTTGAAATGAAGTCTGGTTCAAGAAAATGCACAAACATTCACTTAGGATGGAGACTGGCTCTTCCTTTAGGCAGGATGGAGGTGGCTTGGCTCAGGAGGCAGGTATTTTGGAGTGCCAAAGGGCCAGAATCAATCAATTATTTAGTTTATTATGATGTTTAGCCAGTGGTGGGATCAAGGGTTGGTCAGGTGGGGCACTGGCCAAAGGTCCACACCCATAAGGAGGCCCAGCTGGCCAGCCCAACCCCTGAGCCTGAAATGCCCAATGTGTCATCAGGGGTAGGTGGGGGCCCAGCGCAGGACTTTGTCACAGGGCCCTCAACAAGCTGGCACTATTGTTTGCCACCATACAGAGGGTGTCACATGAATTTTCTACTTCAGGTGTCTAAGTGTCTTGGACCATCTGAATGCACAAGAGATGCTTCCTCTCACACATCACAAAAAGGTAAACCCAATGGAATTTTCCTGATGCACACAAAGCAAGAGAGTTAGTATACAATTGTGCTTCAGATGAAAGACTGGTTCCTACCTAAACACAGTGCCTGAGAAGCAAAAATGCCTGCATGTCAGGTGCACACCACTACATGATAAATGCATGGTATCACCTACACCAGAAGTACACGTGGCAGGAGAGAGAGAGATGTGCACTTATCCCATATTAAGTGCCTACGTAGAAACAGCATCAATGTAAAAATATGTCTTGGGTGAAATGACCATAGGATTCCAATTCACACAAATGCACATTTTAGGAAGTAATTTTAACACCAGCTAATGGAGAATGCCAATTTGGGAAGGGGGAGTGGTGGATTAAGGCCATTTCTTTTCCCCTGCTGAAGACACCAACATAGAGCCTCCCTTCTCCAGCAACACCCATTAGTAGCTGTTAAGACAGAATGAGGCCTTGTGAGTGTTGCCTGTAATACATCTTTTGCCCAGACCAAATGTGCAAAAATCCCATGGAATTGGGATTTACCACAGAATAAGTGCACACTTGGATGCAAAACCCATGTGGGTTTCCTTTATCCATGACACATCTGTGGGTTTTCCCTCACAAAATATCCAAGTACCCTTTCCATGTTTTATTCCATAAGTTCTGATTCTTTCACATGGGTTTTGAAAGTATGACAGGAAAACTCATGTGGTTGTCAATATCTGTAAGTTTCGAGTCCTCAGACAGCACCCTAGACTGGCTTCCGGCAGACCCTTCCTTTGTCACAGCTCATCCTCTCGATTTCAGCTTTAAAGGCCAGATGTCTCCCCCACACACACTTGTGGGAAGTAGGAGAGAAAGGCGCAAAAGCGTACCTAGCTTGAGTTATGACTGAAATCTCAGGATCTTTGGATCAACCCATGTTGGAGGAAGCCGGTGTTCCAACTGCTCTAGCTACTCCTGACAGAAGTGAGGGGCTTCCTCATCATCATCTGAGAAATCCTTTGTGGAGCAAGGAGGAATTGAGAGCCTTCATAAATATTTGGCAGGAAGAGGCTGTCCAGGCAGCTCTCACCCAAAATTACTGAAATGTGGAGCAGTTCCACTATATTTCAGAGAAGCTCAAGGACATGGGCTACCGGAGGAACCCGTACACATGCAGGAGCAAAACCGAGGAACTATAAACTGGTGAAGGAGGGTAATAGCTTGTCCAAGTGCTCCAGGACAAGAATGCCTTTGACATCCATGGTCACTTCCTCTGCGTGGATTGTAGGGTGGTGGTATCCCGCATGAGTGGCTCAGGGGTGGTGCAGCAGAACAGGTGGGCTGCCATGGTGAGGGTCATGTGGGAAGAAGTGGATGGCAAGGAAGAAGTGGTCTTCAGCCTGGTTTTTGTCGACTTAGAGGAGTCTCCCTCCGCACAAGCAGGGCTTTCTGCATTGGATGACTCGTCTTGAGCCTTGAGAGTTGCAAACAGCCACTGCTGTTTGAGCCATTGCAACAGATCACTTCAGAACCAGGAAATTACTCCTTATCCTCGGAAGAGAGTACCTTGTGGGGAAGTGGGGAAGATAATATCCCCACTTGTCTCTTTGAGTTCTTTAGTCTCTGGTACCACCACCTACAGATGCCGGGGCTGAGTGACAGGGAAAGAAATGAGTGTGTGAAGAATCTAGGATGAGAATGTTAACATTTATTGGCTGGCAAGACTGAAGAGAATCCATACATGGATGCACAGAGATACAGCAATCCCTGCTGATCCAGTGGTCCTGTCTAGTGTAAGGCACTCTATGGCTACTGACAGATGCGACATTTTCAGAGGTTTTTCTCCTTCTCTTAAAGAAGACTGGCCGCCTTGCTTTGTTTACTCAGTCAAAAAGGATTTTTAGATTTCAGGTGATGTTAGCTCTAGTACTGGCAGCCTGTGTTAGGTTTTTCCTCTAGAAAAGACAGCCTGTTCAGTGAACCTGTAAACACGGATATGATCTTTGAGTGGAAGGGCAATGATGTGCACAGCAGAGGTTGTACAGTTCCCTATAAGGATTGAGATCCACTCAATTTCTTCCCGAGGTCCCACTGCAGCCTAAGATCAGCACCTGTCTTGGCACAGTAAGCTGGAACAATGAAGTCAAGTTGCGCCACAGTTGTAGAACTCCTATCTATTAAGATTTGCCAAAGCCTGGACATCTTCCAAAGGCAGGTAAAATCGTCTCTAACAGGGATGGCATTTGGTGGCTAAGATAAGGAAGAAGGGGTTTGTTCTACACCGTCTTTGATATTGTTAAATTGGCCTCGAAACATGATGTTAGGATAGTTGGAATACAAATGGAAAAGAAGAAATACATCATAACTATGCCTGCTGTGCAGGTAATAACATCTGTTCTTAGTGCACGGATCAAGTTGTGTCAAGTTGAACTCCACACAAAACAAATGTTCTGAGCTGTACTGGGAGGAAAGCCACTTTAGCAATGTTTCCCTCCTCAAGTTAAGAGCAGTTCATACAAAAGTCTATGGCTTTTTCACCTGGTGTTCACCAGATAGGCAGCCTCTTACAGCCCTGGTGTATGGAGCATATGTAATAACCTGGGCCTGCAAGACACTTGGACACTGTATTTGCTTTTACTTGCCTCAGAGGGAAGAAGAGGAAGCCGGGATACATCATGAAGAAAAGCATCATTTAAGCATCTTCTGACCCATGGATCAGTGTAGAACTAGACATTACGGTAGACATGGGGCTGATTCCAAAACAGTATCCCTATGTTTAGTTCTTACCCCCTGCTTGCTTGCATAGTCTACTGTAACTCTCTGTGACACACAAAGCTCAAATGACCCAAAAAACCACAGGGGGTGGTAGTTTATGAATACAACCTTTGATGAACCTGTGTGCTCATTCCACTAACAGCAGAAGACAATCATTTTCACCCATTGTATGAATTTCTGCTCCACACATTCTGGTTGTGCAGGGAGCACGTGGTACTGGCTGGGGCTGTTCTGTGATGGTCCCTTGTGAGGATGCTAATGTCAATTCACTGCACAGTGAATTAAAAGCCACATCAATTACTTGAGGGGTTTTCCCAGCTTGCTTGGAAAAGTGGGGACTTCCTTGCTATGACAGTTCTATTTCTCAAATAAAAGCAACACATTGGTAACAGTTGAAGTAGTGAGAGGTATTTTCAGAACAAATGCTGAAGAAACTTGCCATGAAAATAGCTTCACAGGCAGAGGGGCCCAAGATAGGATAGAGAAGGGGGAATTGTTTGTGAACCTCAATTAATACAACAAAGAACTGAATAATAAAACCACTTGCAGCTTAGAAATTTCAAGTCAAGAAACCACTTGCAGTTTTCATAGGTAACAAATAGTTATGAACTTTCGTACGAAATTTTGATAAGCAAAGATTAAAGAGACACAATATTGAATGTTGGAAAGTACCTGCTTCTCCCCTAAGGGCCTTCTCAACAGCAACTCCCCTCTCCTCCAGCTGCCTCTGCTTTTCTTCTACTTGCTCCAGCTGTCGTTGGATAATCTGTAGAAGGAGAGAGAGTGCGACACAGACACACACAGATTCCCATTGTCTTTAGGGGTCCTAACGGATAGGATGCTATTTTCAAGAACTCTTGAGGATTCTAAAGCTGATCAATGCCATTCTGCGGCTGTCCAAAAGACACACAAGAGAATTCCTTGAGGCTTCATATAATCCATCATCAACTCCTATGAAGATGAGAGCAGGACAGTTTCTTGAGGAGATTATCTGGGAGGGTACTTTCCTGTGTATCTTAAGTGCATGCCAATCCTGCAGGAGGGGTAGCTATTCCAGACAGGAAAAGAAGACGAATCTTCTTCTTGGAAGTAAGTCCCATTTAATTCAACGGGACTAACAACCCAATCCTATCCAGCGCCGATGCAGTGGGGCCGTGCGGTCCAGAGCAGGCTGGAGTTCTCCTCGGGGTAAGGGAACATTTTTTCCCTTACCCCAAGTAAACCCCAGCCTGCACAATGGGGCTACTAGGATCTGCACCACTTCAATCGGTGTGGAATCGAGCAGCCCTGTGTAAGAAAAAAGGCCCAGGAAGGAGGATAGGATTTGGCATGTGCCAGCACCACTGATTCTGTCCCCCCTCCCAGGCCTGATCCTCCCCCTGCCCCATTATGCCTCTCCCCGCCCCCCCAGCCCCCGAGCAGTTCAGAGCAGAACTTACCCGCTCCATGGCACAGGCCTTCCTGCCAGCACCACCTATACTGTCTCCGGGTGTCGCAAACGTGCTTAACAGTGCGATACCCTACCTACACTGACACATCAGCTCCTGCACCAGCGCTTGCAATTCAATCGGATTGTGCCATTACTCTCATGTAAGTGTGTATAGGATTCCCGCCTTAAGGTTGCTGACTTCTGGGGTGTCCAGCTTACAGACTGCTCCATAGACTTAGCCCTCGCACCTTGCAAGATTTTGACCCTCAGCACACAAGACATACTTCCCAAAAGCAGGCTAACTGTGGTGCAGCTAACTGTGGTTAAAAGATCAGGACCACCCCACAAGATAGGCCAATATAGCCTGATTTTCCTCTAAACATGGATAGGTATACAACACTTTTTTGGTGCACGATACAGAGAGGTGTGGCATGAAATGGTTTGCATCTCACCAACTTAGGAAAAATATTTCACAGAAGAGTGGGAAAAAATGTATGCCAGTACCTGAGCCCTGTGTAACCTCTTCAGCTCCTCCTGCTTGGCTTGGCGACGAGCCGCTTTCTGCACTCGCCTGGTGAGTTTGGCATTGAGCTCATCCTCAGTGTACGCTTTCTGTTGTAACAAAAAGAAGAATGCATTTCTGCATATTACAGCAACCATCATCAGCCCAAAATAACTTGGGCCAGAACATGTTTCTTATGCCCTAGAGCACGGAGCTACTTGCTAAGCTTTCTGCTTAGCAGACAAGCTGTCCATCCATATGGGTGCTAACAGTGCAGCAGACGGGCCTTGGTGGAAGACTAAGACACGAAGGAAGAGGCGTGAATCAGCTGCAAAGCGGTGATTTTACACAGGGCTGCAATTATGGCTGCATTCTTCTCAGTGCTCATTACTGCCTACACTAAATAGAAGAGTTGCATGGTTTCACTTAACTTTCCCACTAAAGACGTAATCCTGCTGACTTGTAGCACTTGTCTGTCTTGCCTTCGCAATGAATAGACCTGCGTATGGAGCTAATTTGCATTATCAAATCATGTTGAGAAGTGGGCTGTGCAGATCTGTGCAAAGCACAGCACATACTGAGGCGCATGTTTGATTGCGCAGCCACATAGCTAGTTTGTGACAACCCACATTTGCATAAAACCCGTGCTGAACTGTGCACGGATCCGCCCAGCATGCATTCTTAACGCCATTAGAGAGGAAAAATGCCATCAGCAGTTGCTGTGTGATGCATTTGTTGATGGATTCTATCACTTAAAACTGCAACCGGATATCTGAATGCTCACCCATACTTTGAAAAACACCATTCATATAAACTAGAATGCCAGGGACACTAGGGTTTGCATCACCCGGTGCGAGAGCTCATCACATCACCCAAGTGGTGTCGCTAAGGGTGGTGTCACCTGGTGCAGTAACTCATGGTGCAACCCACATTAACTTTATTTTAATATACAACAGTACAAGTTACCGAACAAATCAGTAACCAACAAAAACCAGTGGTCAATTGATGACACACAACTGAATAAGAGTTCTAGTATTAGCTCTGATGCATAGAAATGAGAGCTGACTCATACTAACACCTTATTGGTTCCATGCTGTGTCATAACACCTCATTGGCTCTCGGAACAATCAGTCTCATTGGTCAGTTTTAAGTTAAGGAAATCCACTTTTTGTTACATAAGGCAGTTGTGTTTTCTTTTTTGGGGTATTTGGCCATAGCTTTGGATAGAATACAGATCATTCAACATGGTTTGTTTCATTACATTCTGCATTAATGATGTATAATCTTATGGTATTATTCATAAGTACAAATTTTCCAAAAGGTTTCCACAAGTTTGGCCACTAGTGGTGTCACACACACACACACCTCCGAGCGTGTCACACAGTGTGCCCCCCACCCCTAGTGATGCCACTAGTCAGGTAGAAGGCTAGTCTAGACTCTTTTTGGCTGATACTCCAAGGAACGTTCAACTTGGGGAAAGCACACTGTCAGGCATCACTCTAACAGCAGTTTTAAATGGCATTTGTGCAGCAGCAGATGCATCTATATAGGGCATATATAGTTTGGCTGTAGTTTTGTGGGATAAATTGGTCCTAAGGGGCTACAGTAAACTTTAAAAGATGTTGGAACATACATTGGAAGACATCTTGCAGGATGACTAATATACATAACTAGTTCCAAAACAGACATGAACTTGAAGAGTTTTGGAATTGAGAGATTCACACATCTATGCTGAAAAGGAGAAGTGGGTTATATGTTTTCTGATATCCCTGTATTTTAAGTTGTAACAGCCTTCCATTGATATGAACAGGTAAAATTATTTATAAGCATTGCTAAACAAGGAGTTGGCACTACCTTCACACCATTTTAGAGATCGATTGGAATTCTAAATTCAGGGTGGCTGAAACCCTGATCAAGAAAAGATCTCCTATTACAGTTACCATCAGAGTTTAGTAGTGCTAAAAAGCTGCCACATTAGTGTCAATTGCTTCAGGGGCCCATTAAGCCCAGGTCCATCCCATGTTTTGGCTAGAGAATACATACAAACAAATCATAGGAAAAGCAAATCAGTGAACTGCATCTTTCGTTCTTCTGTTCTTCAAGACTTGTAAAACCTAACCAAGGGCTGCTTCTCATGTTTCATACATCAAGATCCAGACTCCCGTATGAAAACATGCATTTGGTAATGTGAGAATGCCTGCACCTGTGTCTTTTCACTTGACCCCATACATGCACCTGTTATGCAGTGTTTCCAAAAGGCATGTATAAGTCCCAAAAGACATTTGGGTGACCACTCCCATATTACACAATGCACACTTTCAGAGATGTGTAGATCTCCACATACAAAATGATACCATTCAGTAGCAATCCTCTGAACAGAAATGGAGGGCACCTCTATCTCACCAATTTACTGGCTTTATACCAATATACAATCTGTCACATTTCCCTTAAAGAGTCTTGGGAAGTGCAGTTTGCTAAGAATTCTATTAGTGATTTCTAGCCACTCCCACAGAACTAGAGTTCCTAGGATTCTCAGTGACAGGAAAAGAACTAATAAAGAAGTCTAACTCTATGGTATATAACATGTGCCTGGAATGGAAATCACGGTGATCAAAGTTGCCTTGCAAATCTCCCTAAAATAGTATGTTTTCTTGGATTACAAACTGGGACCAAGTTTTATCAAGAATTCAGAATCAACCAAGTGTGTTTTGGAGAATTGCATAAATGACCTCAGGAAGCAACACACAGTCGTTTTGATTGCCCTACCCAGGAGAAAGGCGGGGTAGAAATTCTTTAAACAAATAAATACTGTATAAAATTTTAAAGTGAATCCTATGTTGTGCGCTCTATTTATCCTTACATTCTTACTATGTGCATATTATAATAAACAAGTATAACCTATCCATAGATGGTAACAACCATACCATTTCACAGGGTAAATCTGAGTTTACACCACGTATCTGCAAAAAATCAACTATACCCTAGCAAACAACCACCTAAATACAATGTAGATTTTTTTATTTAAAAAAATGCAACCCAAAGCAGTCTTGAAGATCAGCTGAGATTTTCCCTGCTGGATTCCTGATGCACATATTGCATGCATTCTAAGTAGGCATCAAGGTTTGGGACATCATTTTCTTGGAGATGATCTGTTGTCTGTATTTGTTATCCATTTCATACATGCACAGTCAGGTGTGAAGTTAGTACAAATGAAAGCAGAGAGATGGGAATCATACTACAGTTCTGGCAGGTTAATAATGGAAATGCATGCAATCATGGCCAGTCAATGAGAACGGAGACACTACCTTTGATGCGTATGACCTCTTGAATGCCAAGGCATGTGGTACGTAAATCGACTGGGGGGGGGAAAGGGAAGGAATAGCAAAGGCAAAAAACAAAAACAAAACAAAACACACATAAAATGGAGCAAAATCAGTTCAACATTGAAACACTGAAAACAAAACACACAATAATAATCACAACGGCTGGTTGAAATGCAATATGAAACTATGGAGGGGTCAACCCTGCAGAACCTGGAAACCCACAACACTTTTAGCACATTTTTGCTACATTTTTTGCTACACTTGCTACATTTTTATTTGTTAAAGTTGGTTTCTAGAAGATTCTTTTGTGGCAGTTCCAATTTGGAAGCAATCCCTCCAAGACCCTTGCAGGCTATTTCGCAGATCTAAGAAGTTCTAAGTTGGGCACACGCACAAATGTGCACAAGGGCAAATACTAGACCAGGCCTGCCCAACTTGTGACCTTTCAAACCATATGCAGTCTGCCACCCAAGTACTGGCTTCTGACAAGTCTCCATGCTTTTGCAGTCCCAGCCGGGCAGCAGAAAGAGGTGGTTTCTCAAGCCCCTGGATATTCCTCCATTCAAGACTGACAGACTTGGATCAGCTTGGGGGTTCACAGGTTGAGCCAGGTCTGTGCTAGAAGATTTAGACGTAAAAAGGAACAACTCCGCAGCTGTTTTTAAACAGGGACCATATTTTTAGTCGAAGCAGCTCTACCCACCGACTCACTCCTATCAAGCTGACATAGGGCTCCAGCTCCCTAACCTTGCAAAGGGCACACACGCAAGGGGCTCTTACAGTAACAAGAGCTTTCACAGAGTTCTCCCCTTATTATGCACCTTTGCTGTTTCCACCCCTTCATGAGCTAAGACACAAGCAAATATAAATATACAGCACAGGTGCATGATAAGGGGAGGGTCTAACACTATTCACAAGTGTCTAACACTATTCACAAGCAGGGGGAGAGGGTCAAGAGCCCTTTGGCTGTGACTTGGGTTGCATGGGAGAAAGGGGCTGGGGTATACAATGCAACTGGTCTTTGATGATGGAGGTTGTTGAAGGCAAGGGAAAAGCCTGAAGGTCAGATTGGGGTCAGAAGGCTAGCAGTTGTCTATTCCCTATGCTAGACTGACAAATCGGTGGTGACTTCATGTTTCAGATTTGCAGCCAGTTTCCATGTTATGCTTTTGAAGAAATGGGTTTACAAGGACACAGACATTTATCATCCTGGAAACGGCCACACTAGTATATGCTTTTATCTTGATAAAAATGTGTGAAGAAAGTCTATCCTTGCATTTGCTTCCTGACTCCAATATTTCAAATGAATGAGATCAGTTTTTGCGGAATACATGGCGGGGGAGGACTGCATGGGGCACCTAAAGTTGTTCCTCCACCTCTCAAAATACCCATTTGCTTACTGTCATGCGGCAGGAAGCATTTCTAATTAAGTACATTTCCTCCCCAAGGCACTGCCCATCTGTGAAGCCAGAAACGTGATTTTAAAAAATGAACAATGTGACTTTCAGGATGTTGCAAATTTGGTGCCCAGCACCGATTTTTGCCATTGCACCGTGAGATATTCACAATGATGGGAAACATACACTGAGCCCCAGTCACCATATCTGCCCCTCAATATTTTTGCAGTATACTCAGTTTTCCTGAAACAAATAAATAATCATGAATAGAAAAGATGAGAAATAAATCTAAGCAACTGGGTGAAGTCTCAGGATTCATCAAGATGCCATAGAAGGGTTAAACTTTGTACAGCTGACTACTGACTCAAACACAACAGCAGCTCACATGTACACACTGACAACAGCTCCTGGGAGCATACGGGAAATGACAAGAACATTTATTTAGAAGCGACTTCTAGTGTAACACGTCAGACAAAACATACAAGCTAATCACAAATGTTACTTAAAAGACATGCCAAGTAGGGGCAACCTTTGGGAAGAGGATACGGTGTTGCCACAAGATCAAGGCTTCAGGCTATAAGGGGTTCAAGATCTGTCATGTAGCAGAGAAGAAAATAAGTTGGCTCTAGAGGTACACACAGGATCATGAACTCCTATTCCAGATTAGTAATTCAACACACCCACCCTGCCATTTCTGTTCTCATAGATCATTAGCATGGAAGATACCATATTGGGTGTGTGTGTGTGTGTGTGTGTGCAGAACAAAGGGGGCTCTCCCACCTGTACTTAAGAGACTAGAAGTGCTCCCTCCCCACAGCCCCCCTCTTTTACCACAGAGTTATACCATATATCGTCACCAACACATTCCTGATCTGTCAGTTGTGGGTAAGAGAGACCCCTTGTTAAATGCACACCAGTTCAGTATCACAACATTGGAGGTAGACTAGTTAAGCCCATGGAACATTCAATCATCCTTTCCTCCACCTAACTGGGAATGTTAAGGAGTGGTACAAGGGCAGATTTCTTCCACTCCTTCAGTGCATCCCTTCAGTGCTAATCCTGAATGAAAGCACTATTTTAAAAATAATCTAGACGAGTTGTGTTTTGTTGAACATGGAGCAGAACCATCACAAAGAATTCTGCTATGCTCTTTGGAGGGGAAATTACCCTTTGACCACACTTTTATCAGGCCAGCTGTGTGAAGCACACTTGGCTGGAGCAAAAACCAATCCATGCTAAGAGATCATGTGAACATTTGGGCAGCTTTCAGACTGTAAGCAAATCTGTATAAATGTATGACTGCATCATGACTTATTGGAAACCATAACCTCTTCACTACTGCCCCTTCCCCTGACATTGTTTCCTGGTACCTCCTCCTTCCTTTGCATCCCAGATGTAACATGGAAACTGCCATGAAAAGCCTGAAGGCAAGCATAGGAAAAGTGGGGGGAAAGGTTCAATAACAAGAACAGTCCCAAAATAGGTGTCTACAGTTATATAAAAGGCATGGAGGGAGACTCAACAGTTGAACATGAAAGAATTATGTTTGCGGTTCGGACAAGAACGACACATCATTGCCTGGTGAATTTTATCACTCCAAGTGAAAGCAGCCAGCTGGGGTGCTTATTCACAAGCTAGCAGGAAGAGCTGCAGCCTTTCATTTGGCATGTAGCTAGCCCTACTACTGCAAGTAAGACACCAGCTTGCTGTTTCAATTAGCAAGCTTGCAGGGCACAAATGTCATCACAATGAACATTGCAGAGAAATGAGTGCCTCTTTCATGAGATACTGACTGTCCCACAAAACCTGCAAGTAAAGCCCTAATCAGGGACACGCTACCTGTCATAAGGTGCAAACTGCACCAGTTTTCCCCAAGCATCAGAGGAAAACCAGCCAGTGCAGTGACATCCTTGTTGGGTAAAAAAGCTTTGCAATCTTTATTGCATTGACCCTCAACAGGACCACTGCAAGAAATGTTGTTGCAATTCTCACTTTACATACTGCACAAGAAAATAGACATATGGGGTACCATTTAGAAAGGGTGATGGGGGTTCCAACTACAAATAATGACTCTACAAGAGCACTTATATTTTTGTATCGATTCTCTGGTTCTACACACTGATTGACAGTTAGTATAAGCAACTTAGTGAACTTGTGTGCTAGATATGTCAAAAATGCCAAATGTTGTGTGTATGACTGCTTGATCTATCGAGATATCACTTTAATTATGAGATATGAAAAAGTAATGTTCTTCACACATATTGCTTTTTTTTTTGTAATTTAATTATGAATATCCACAAAACTGGGGCTTTAAATGTTGCTAAAATCTTTCCCCACTTCTACTGGACCCAGGAGAAGTCATTTTCCTGAAGCCACTCAGAGAGTTCATGGCTGCACTAAAATTTGAACTGACATCTCCCAAGTCCAATCTTCCACCCAATGACTCTCATTCTCTCACACAAGGGACACAGTCCATTGAATGTCTCTAATCACAACCATACAGCACGGCTTTCTCATACAGTAGAGGCAAGGGAGCCCATCTGACCAAGATTAACCTGTTGTACTTATTTCCAAATTTAGTTTTAAACCCAGTAATGCCGAAGCAAAATCAGCAGGAAATATTTAACCACATTGGACTTACTACGATTTTTGGAACCCGTCTGCCTTTGAATGAGCAATGCTGGGTTGACATTTCCCACCTGGCTTAACCTTACCTCTCGCTTGGATTTCTGTGAAGAGCGTTCTAAGACGTCATCATTGGAGAGATCAGAGTCCTCTGAGAAGCTTAAGTGTCTACGTAGTTGCAAATCTGTGAAGATAAATACTGTAAAATTAGATTTCTCTGAAGTCAGAGAAGCAACTGGCACTATAACATACTTAGATTATGTTCCTTGAAGCTGAAAACACATTGCTGCTAAAGTTACTAGATCACAGTCGTTCTTTTCCCTGGAGATCAATGCTCTGACTTTGAAAGTTATATGCTCCCTCTAGCCAGAGCCAAAGTGTCACTTCTGCCCCCAATTCCTTTCTAAAGAGCAGCAAACAGAAGCACATCTCCCCACTCTGTCAGCAACATTACCCTCACTGAAAGGCTACACCCTCCCCCCTTCAATTACATGGGGATAGGATATTGTGTTGCTGGTGCTGATCAGCAAAAGCTGATGGCAGCTTTAATTTAAAAGTGCTTTCTAAAAAAAATCGATTGGATAGATCATAAGACTGTGAACTTTTGCCACTCCACCATTTCCTCAGGTTCCTTGGATTTACAGTTCTAAAAAAAATGTGCCTTCAAAAGGCAGTGCGGATATGTCCTGCAGAGCATCTGGTATTTATCACTCCCCCATTAGGCCAGTCATTTAGAAAGTATGTCTCCAATTAGCAGGGATGTGGATCAAGGCTCTGACTCAATCTTATTTGTCTCGAGTCAAGTCCCAAGGCTCTGGGTCCAAGTCTCAAGTCAAGCCCCAAGTCTCGAGCCTTTGGTTGCGAGTCCCTATCTATTTAATGGGGGGAAACGGGTAAATTTGACTTGTTGTAAAAGGCTCCAAGTCTCAAGTCGAGTCTTTTGAGTCTTTTACAAATCACTGAGTCAAATCATTGACGCGACTTGAGTCCGAGTCAATAGACTCAAGTCTACATCACTGCCAGTTAGGGCAAAACTATTGCAATTGGGGTGACTGTTTGTGTGTTGGGCATCAAATGTTAGCTTGGCCAACTTCATTTTGATGCACTTCCAGAGGAATGTCAGGTATTTCTGCTTTAGACTGATATGCCTTTTGTACTTTGTTCCAGGTCATCTAGAAGGTGCTATTTTAAAAAGCTCTAAACTGGGTCAGATGCTACTATATATCAGACCCCATTCCCCTCTGGAGCCTGCCTAGAACGTAAAATCAAAGGAAGTTCACCAGGGCTGCAGGGCAAGAGGAGGGCATGGAATCCAGGTCACCTGATCCCAACCCCTCAAGTCTGACTACTGATAAAGCAGAATGTATGAGCAAGATACAACTGTTTGGGCTTTGTTAGGCTCGGGATGAGGACAGGGGACCAAGGACGAGTCATATGTCAAGCCTGCCACTGCAGTCTGTCCAAAACTCTTCCATTAGAGTCTGGGTGTGGCAGTAAAATGGATCACCTTAGATGAAACTGTCCATGGCGAGGGGAACTTTCATGCCTCACAAAACCAGGCCACATGTAGGAGCTTTCAGAGCCCATTTGCAGTACTTGAAAACAGCTGCTCCTGATTAGACAGGGGATGCCACAGGGTAGCTGTGTCCACTAACGTATCTGCACAATGCTTTGGAGAAAGGGATTCTTCTCAAACTTTATCACAGTGACACTCCCTTGCTGCCCACCACCACATCTTAAAAGCTCCCTCAATAAAACAAGCGTGCCTTGTATAAATATTTCGCACAAGGCTTGCAACTAAACGTAAAACTCTTACAGTGCGTGTCTACTCAGAAGTAAGTCCCATTGAAGTTCAGAAGTTTGAGAGAGAACTTCCCATTGAGAAAGAAGTTCCATAGGGGCATACTTCTGTCTGTCAGTGGCAGAACTGGGGTAGGGAACAGAACTTTTAATGTCATCAAAATCAATAGGATTTACTTTAGAGAAATTATGTTTACGGCAGGAGCATTAACATAGAACAAGTCACTAATCTGCTCTCAGAAATATACATGTGGGATAAATCTCATCCCTCCCTGAAATGCCCTTTACCCATTCTGTACCTCCCACTTAACCCAGTACAGTGGAGTTACTACAGAACACAGTGATCAATTCTATACCTGCTGCTCTAATTACTGGAGATGCTTTATGTTTCCCAGAGTCCACGGTGGCCCCACTGGAGGGTGTGCTAGGGCAGGACTTGTCATCTGTCTTTTTCTTCTTGTCTTTTTTGTAACCAGAGAATACAGACTTCCACAGCGATTTGGGCTTGGTGGCTTCCTCAGCTGTACTGCTGGATTTATCAGAGAGTTTGCTGTCATTCTTGGACTTTTTCTCCTTTTTGTTCTTACGGGGGGAGAAGAGAGAAGTCCTTTTCTTGCTCTTCCCTCCAGAACCTTCTGAGGAAGTGACTGACCCATCGCGCCCACTGATGTCTGTAAAGGGCGAGAAGAACCTTTCACTACTAGCTTCATGTTTTAGTGTGGGGCCCTCCCCTGCTTTCATCACCAAATGCTTTGGGGACTCGAAAAACAGTTCCTTGGTCTTTGAGGGCACGGTAGATGCTTTGTGCAATTTGGCAGTGCCAGCAGCAGTACCGACCATCTCCAGATCCTTCATCTTGCACAGCTGTTTAGCCATGGCATCACGCAAAGCCTGGCTTTTCACAGACTTCTCTCTGGCTCTCATTCTCTCCTCAGCTAGCTCCTTCGCTTCTGCAGAGACTTGGGGCAGGCCTCTCTTTTGTTGGCTTCCTCCTGTCATCGATGGTGGTCCACCATTCTCTTTAACCAAGTGCAGATGAAGAGGCTTCTCTGGCCTAGGCCTGCTAGGGGGCGTGTAGTACTTTTCATGAAGGCTTGTATCCTCAGTCCTCTCATCATAAGTGTCTTCTACATCATCAGCAAATGGTATCTCATCCACACTCTCTACAAATGACTTCCGCACCTCTACTCTGGAGGGTTGGGAGGGCTCCTTGGCTGGCTTGATCTGCTCGTTTACTAGTGGTAGTTGAGGTGTTTGCATAGAAGCTGGATTAGAGTGTGCCTCATTCTGCCAAGTGGCCTGGTGTCTTTTTCTTCGCAATGTTGCTGGCTCTTCATTTTGAGGAGGTGGTGGGGGAGGGCTGGATGGAGGGGTGAGCATGGTGGAGTCAGAAGTGTTGAAACTCTGGCTGGCCAATGTCCTCATGTTGGATGAACTGCCCTGAAGGCCCAGTCCAGAACTACTAGACAGATCTCTCTTGACATCACTTGAATTTTTCAGCTCTCTCTCAGATGGGGACTTTGGCGTCAGCAAAGAAAACTGCTCATTGTCTAGCTTTGGTGTGACTGGCTTTCGTAGGGCTGGCTGGGGTTTTACAAGGTGGATCCCCTTCTCTTCTGAAATTCCCTCAGGGGTGTATGCTTTCAAGGGGGCAGTCTCAAGGGGTGATATGGTAAAGCTTGGCTCCGATCCCCTGCTTCTGCTCACAGGCGTGAGACCCAAACTCCTCCGGATTTCAGCACTCTTCATCCAGAACTCCTCCACGAGGTTATTGCGTTTCAAGGCTTCTTCTGCTGTAGTAGGGCTCCCCAATTTTTCTATATCACCATCTTGGCTCTTTAGGGCAAGTTTGGTCAAAGGAGTGGAGGTTAAGGCAGGGACTGGTTGAAAACACACTGGTGGCTCCCTTGGAGAGGGAACAGATGCTTCAGCAGATGGTAAAGGCTGAGAACAAATAGGATGGGGAGCAGCAGGGGGAGAGTTAGGTAATGTGGGTGTTGCTGGTTGAGATTTCACAGGTGAGGCCGGTGTGATGGCCTCAGGCAGTGCAACTGGCTGGGACCGTATTGGAGAGAGTGATACAGGTGGGCTTTTGACCTTTTGATCATCAGAGACCCTGTCTTTCATTTTTTCTTCTGGGAGGAATGGCTCAGGAAAAAAACGTGCATCTGGGGATTTCTCTTTGCAGGGCACTGTTGTGAGTGGTTCCTTTGAATCCTATAGAAACAGATATAAAGACAGAGCATCACCAATGTAATGGAAGCATCCTCCAAGAAGGTTTTAGAGCAATGGGTTTCAGATGTTCTACCTTCAGGGCGCCCTTTCCACACTGACTCATCAGACCAGAAGTTCCTGCCCATCTGCCATGGAACCGCAATATATTATATAGGGTACTGAGAAAGTTCTAGGGCACATACGCTGTTCATCTGGGACACAGGCCAGATCTCTTGGGCTTCACTGTTGCCCTGCTTGAACTGAGAGTGTGACTCTGAAAACATTCACCTCTCCTGCAGGTGCACATTGCAGAGGAGGATTGGTAGCAGTAGGCCAGCGTCTTTCAGGGAAGCTTCTGTGCCACTGCTGGGAATCTCATTGAGAAACCCTTGATAAGCTTTCAAAGAATCCCATTGTGTTCATTAAAAATTTTATACCCTCCTAAGTGGAGGCAACCAAGAAACAATTTCATTGGGAGGGGCTTAGAATGTGTTAAAGTCTACATTTGTTTCTATTCTTACCTGCTATTGATTTTATAAAATTTGTGTTTTATTTTTATTGTTGCTAAGCCTCTTTGTATGTATTTTAAATAGAAAGGTGGCCTAAAAATACCTTAACCAAAACCATACCACTCTTCTAGAGGACTCCACACTTACAATGCAATTCTATACATACTTACTGAGAAATACATCCTATATGTTTAATGGGGTGGCGCAGCTCCCAATCTGGGATGGAGTGAGCGGTGCTGGCCTCTCCACCAGCGCCACTTACTCGCTGGGTGTCAAAAGGTGCCTTATGGCATGTTTACGACACCTGGCGCCGGCGGAAAGTCACGCAGGATTGCGCAGTTAGTGATTTTAACTACCTCCATTCATTTAAAAAACGCATTACTGTTTGCACTTCAGTGTCAACTTCTCTTCTGTTTGTGATTCTACTATACAACCTGATTTAAAGTTTCATAAATATTTAGAACTGAAACCACTAAGTGAATAGTCAGGTTATAAAAATGTGGGTTTTAAACAGAATTTTACATTAAAGTATACCAAAAGATATTCAAGTCTCAATTTAACATTTTGCAACTTCAGGGCCAAAACTGCTATATTAAGCATTTCCAAAGAATACCCAGTTGCTGATGGAAATATTGCACACATAGCGTATACCACAGGGGAGGAAACACATGATAAAAAGTTGAGGTCTATCGATTGAAACTAGAAACAAACTGGATTGATAGTCTGCACGAAGAAGATGGGGAATCTTCACGAAAAAGATGGGGAATCAATTATTTAAAATATGTATATACTGCTTTTCAACAAAAAGTTCAAAATGGTTTACATAGCAAAGAAAACGAAAATACAGTTTCCTGCCCCAAAATTATCAGAGTAAAATGTATCTCTTAAATAGATCTTAAAAGTTAGAGCAGTGGTTCTCAAACTGTGGGTGGCGACCCATCATAAGATCCGAAAGCCGTCCCCTGCCCCCTTAAGGGGTGGGGACAGCATGGCAGCAGCAGCGGCGGCGATCCCAGGGATTGCTGCCATTCCAAAAGCCCCTGAAACAGCTATTTTTGTACTTACCGGGACTTGTGGGGGCTTCGGGGAGGTCTGTGCAATGCTCTGCAGGCCTCCCTGATCTTCAGATTGCTGAGAAACGGCGATTTTTGGGTGCTTCCGGTTTTCGTGAAAACCAGGTGCCCGAAAATCGCTGGTTTTTTGCGATCCGAAGATTGGGGAGGCCTGCAGAGGGTTGCGCAGGCGGCCTTCCCGAAGCCCCGGTAAGTACAAAACCAGTTGTTTTGGGGGCTTTTTCAGCAGTGACGGCGGTGATCCCCGGGATCGCCACCGCTGTTGGCCGCGCCCCCGCAAACACTCAGAGTTCTCCCCGTCTCACGGGGAGAACTTTGAGAAATGCTGAGTTAGAGCATTCCCTTATAAGATACTGTTCCATGGCAATGGCCTTTGGTTAACTTTGTATCTCTATTTAAGAGATACATTTTACACCAAGTCCAAGGTGGGGATAGTACTGATCTACCTTTTAGGGGTTGTCAAATAGTGCATATGAAGTATAAAAAAAGAAAAGGAGCTATATAAATGTTAAGCATTGTTGTTGTTGCCAACTAAAGACCTGTCAAGTTTGATGGATGAGATGGAGATATTCCCTCTCCTACGACTCTGAAGTTGCTTTCAGAAGCAGGGGAGGGGCACTATCTTTATGGCATCTCCAGTGGTGGTCACTGGGCAAAGCCCTGCCCTGGTTTCTTTTTCTCAGTCATTCTAGAGCACGATGGACTGTTGGGAACTACTTTTCCGAGAGTGTGATTCCAAACAAAATTATGTGCAGGGCGTACAGTATATCTGTGAGAGAAGCTGCTACTCATTAAATACCCTCAATCGTTCAAGTGTATTTCCTTTGTAAGTTGATTAAAAAAAACCCTCAATCATCTGCTTACAAATATTTTGTGTAATGCTTCAGGGGGATATGATTTTTTTAACACCCCCCCCCCAAAAAAAAACCCCACCAGGGTTTGTTTTTTTTAAACCAAGCTCCACTTGGCTGAGCTCGGGTTATTTACACAAGAAAACCACAGTTTCTCTCTTTTCTTACCTCTTTTTGTTCTTCTTCATGGTCACCAGATGGAGAAATGGGAACAGCTGCTTCACATGGCGGCTGGGGTGGCAGACAGGGCTGGCAGGGATCTGGAAATCCAACAAACAAGGTCATTACCATCTTAAAGCCACATGGACCGCATGACGTTAACATTTGCCACATACCGATTTCTAGATGGTCAGTTTGGTAGGAGAGCCGCGGTACTACAGCTTGTGCAGCGTGAACCAATGCATGTTTATCTGGAGGCCAGACCAGCTGACTTCAGCAGCAGGCTTAGCATGACAAAACATGCTTCCTAGGGAGGGTAGGATGGGGAGAGACTATGGCTCATTACTGGTCTGAAAGAACCCAAGAAAGAACTGGATCAACCCAAAAGGTCCACTTAGCCCCTCGTCCTGTTTCCCAGTGGCAAAAAAGATGGCGTTGGAAAGTCCAAAGCAAGAGCTGAAGATTTAACACCCCAACCTCTCCTGTCCTTGCTACCCAGCAAGGGGTATTCAGAGGCATACCACTTCCAAATACGGAGGTTCCATAAGGCCATCCTGACTAATCATCACTGCAAGACCTAAAGGGGTAAACTTCCTTCTCTGTGGCCTAGATCTGGATTGGGCCCCTGCATCTGTTTTTGTTAGGAAGCTTGGGGTGCTGAGGCCAAGTGGCTTGCCAAAAACCACCTAGTGAGTTCATGGTTGATTTGAACCAGAGGAGTCCTGCTTTACACTCAGTCCTTTGACCACTCTGCCAGACCAGCTTAGCTCAGCCCTTAAAACTGGCACGCAGTACGAAATGTCATCACCTTCAGTCACAACACAAGGGGCAGCTGCCTCTGCCTCGTCATTTTCAGAAACGTTCAGTTCCAGTTCTTCAGGCTCTCGTTTATGCTGGCGACTCTCTGCTTCTGCATCAGAGGGGATGTCATCTGATCCCATTGGTTTGTGCAAGGAAAGGAAAAAGAAAGAAAAGGCTCTCCAGTGCAAATCCATAGTAAGTTCCTGCTAAGATTTCATCTTACCAACCCAAAGGGCAAGACTACTCTATGAAGGGAGTAGTCGGGGGGTGGCATCAGAAGTCAGCTAGCTCAGATACTGGCAGAGGATCCACACCTGTGAGAGGGCCTTCCTGGCCAGGTCAACCCCTGAACCCTCAGTATCCGTGGCTGTGTGCAATGCAGCATTGGGCGTAGGTGGGGGCATTGTGGAGAGCCTGGAGCAGGGCCTTGCCCCAGGCAATGGGGTTTGCTGGGAGTTCACAGGGGTGGGGATGGGGTGACGGCTTTGCCTCAAATTGGCCTTTTCTTCAGATTATTTGCTGGCCAGGGACTTGGCACTTCCTCCAGATAGCAACTTTCTTATTTATGACTTCCGTACAGCCACTTACCACATGGCTAGATCTAAATTAATATTAAATACTAACAAGAGATTCTCTGGGCTTGTTTCCGAAGCCTTTTCATCCATTTTTGTTCCCTCCTCCTCCAGCCTCATAAAAAAGGATGAACTGCACTTCTCTTGCCCTGCTCTGCTCCTCTCATGCACTAAAATGACCATATCATGCACTGAACTTTCTTGCTTTGATATTTGCTCATCGTTACACATCACCGCCCGACCGCCCCTCCCTCCACACATCCTTTGAGGCTTGACTTTGTATTGCTGCAACAAAATTAGACAGCACACAGTCCCATACCATCGTCCAACTCAGCACCTGTGTCCCCATCTTCAATAGCTTCTGCAGGCTCAGTGCCCACTTCATCCTCATAGTCATCATTCTCATACAGGGCTGGAATAAAGATAAAAAAAAGAATAAGGAACATTTCTATGCAAGGTCAAGTTCTAAAGGTAAAACTTTGGTGTGTTTGAGAAGTTCCCATTTCTTAAAGTGGTATTCATGAGAGAGACCCAGGTAACAGAAACAGCAAAATTACATGGTGCAATCCTTGCTGGACTATACCACATAATTGCTGGACATGGGGGTTGTATGCTTGAATGCTTCATTACATAAAGAAATTCCTGAACACAGAAAACTAGCATATGAAGGAGACATTAAAACTGTTCTACCCAACATGCTTGGTTTTCTATATCTACAACTTTAAAAAAAATGGAAGAGTGTTCCAATATGTGAAATTCACAAAATATCCAACAAGAGCTGAACCATGCTTCTACTGATCACAAAAGCTCAGCTCACAGATGTTATACTGTACCAACAAAAATCTCAGCTCTCCAGTTAAATAAGTTTTAAAAAATTGTAGTCACAGAAATCTGTGGCAGGATGTCACCAGGCTTTGCCTGGTCTAGGCAACGATCTAAAGCAATGTATACGGCATAAGTGGAGCTGGAATGTAGCATCTCAGAAACTGATGGCATAATCCTGCATATCGTCTGACAGGACTATAGTTCTGCCAGGAGAAGGTGTTGCAAATGTGCCTTGTGGCATGTTTGCGCCTCCTTGGGAGGTGGCTGGAGCAGCGGAGTGGCCTCCGCCACTCCAGAAAGCCCCAGGACAATGTTGTGCCTGCCCATGCAGGTAAGAACTGCACCGGACGGGGCGGGGGGGGAGGGAGGGGAGGGGGCATTTCGTGGGGCCAGGATTGGCCCACTGAGCCACTGACAGGGGAGAGAGTATTGGCAGTGCACTCCGCCGATTTCTATCCCCCATCCCGGGCCTGGCTGACCTTACACTGGCTCCTCGGATTTGCGCCAGCCATTTTGCTGGTGCACATTCGAGGAGGCCCATAGGGGTCCACAAATGTCCCTTTCTCCCAAGGTGTGCCCCAGCTCCGCTAGTACTGGCCCAATCCTGCCTAGGACAGGTGCAACATGCTTTTGCATGCTGCAGAGGCTCTAGGCAGGATTGGATGTAAATCAAGATAAAACTGGCACCAAGTGCTAAAGTGAAGCATCCTCTAAAATAGAAAGTGTCTGGATTATCCTACGATTTCCCATGAATATCCTGTAAACATCCTGAAGTGATCAAAACACCAGAATTAGGTGACATATTTAAGGGAGGAACAGATTAGCAATACAATGGTGCAAACGTATTCATGGGGGGGGGGGAAAGGTGTGTACCTATTCATAGTTATTGTACAAGTAAGCATTTACACACGTTATGCAGCTAAAGACAAAGTGCGAGCGGATAAAAGCTGCCACGCAGAAACTTGTGAGCTATGCACTACCGTAGCCAGAAACTACAGGATTCAACATTTTGTCTAGGTTGGTCAGCAGCCACAGTCTGAGAAGGTGATATGCAGCTCTCTTGAATGCAGCTCTGCTGTCAGAAGCAAAATGTTTTAGAAATGCACTAACTACGTTCATGCCAAGTCTTAAGGTCTCATGGTTCTACTGGGTATACTAAGTACCCTTTGTAGCTTAGAAGTACATATCACTGATTTATCTTGAATTAGACCACTGCTTCATCTAGCTTAGTGTTGTTTTCAAGGGAAACTTGGGTTTTTCCTTACCCTACCTGGAAATGTTGGGATGAAACTAGGATCTTCGCTGTAACCCTATTACTGAGTTACTCTCCCCTGCTTTGCTTTCCTTTCCTGTTCTAGCATACACAAACAGAGGATTTTCTAAACCCCTTAATTGTACAGCTCAGTCTAACCAACAAGAGCAGGTAGGAACAGCTCCACATGTAGGGCTTTGTGAGGAATGTGCTAGGGGCCAACACCTACGCATGTATTTACACCCACGTCTGGTCATCCCAGTTGACGGCAAGAGTCTGCTGCTGCTGCTCACCACCACCACCCAGTAACACAGGGTCCACAGAGATGCTTACTGGTGACTTTAGGGGAGCAGTGGACCATTGTCTCCCCCCCCCCCCAGTTTCATTTTAAAATTCCCAGATTTCCTGTCCCATCACACTGCTAGGGAAGAAACAGGATAGTCGGCTGTTACCACCTGATCTCCACGACCTCATGGCAAGCCCTTCCACTGGATGCCCAGTTGGAAAAGCTAACCAGGAACTGGGAAGCAGAGAGGTGAGAGTCCTTCTTTATCACTTCTGCTATAGCTGCATTCTGGTGGCTACACAAAGGAGGATTTTTGCCCAACTGCTGCCCAGTTCCTAGACACCATAAAGGGGCAAAGCTGGCACACGCACCTTCCAAAGCATGAGGAAAGCACATCATTGGGGGCCCTTGCAGGGCTTTTGCCCTAGGACCCCCCTCTCCGAGATCAGGGAGTGGGGCAGTCTAGGACTGGCCTTTAAAAAGTAACTATTCTATATACAGTGGATATAGTATCTTATGATCCACTCATTTGTTTTGGAAACAAAGTATTTTTAAAAAGAGTTTGTCCCTCTAATGGAGAGTTCATCTAGGGGGAAGGTCTGGCAGGGTCGGACAATCAACCTGGTTTGTCTCAGATGCAATATGCTCCAGGTTGCTACAGCAATTAGTTCCCTTGTCACTCCCGTTCCAAGTACATTTATGACTTCAGGGTGTGTCCACACCATCAGTCTTGTAATCGTGTTGCATTTTATTACACTCCAGTATTGTCCTTTATGGCCTTCATGAGTTTCCTACACTCATATATTTCCTCCTAGAACCACAGGTAGAATTTGCTTTTTGCTTTTCTTTTTCTGAATCATGCTGAATTTGCATGACTGCACCCATGTGCATAAACATACCCAAATGTAATAGAATGTGATAAAAACCAGGGAAGAGTAGATGCAATCACAAACAAAGTGGCCAGGACTGTAAAAAAAAAAAAAGCAGAGGCAAACGTGCAGGGTGTCTGTGATGAGTGGACATAATGGCAAAAAATTAAGTGCAAAACAATGTTCATTATTTTAAATATGACCACAATAAGGAAGGAGGAGGGCTGGGACATCAATTGGGGAAGACCAGCAGAGTGGAATATCTGTCCAGTCCAATAATGGGAAACTATGTTCATTAACAAGCTACAAGCTTTTGCATGAAAAAAATTAATTCCCAGGAAGTGGCTTACTCAACAGCAAGAAATAATTAGATGTAGCACAGACTTCAAAACTTCCTCTCATGAACAGCAGCAGCAGCAGCAGCAGCAAAACACCTGAAAGACTGCTAGTTGGGATGCACTTTTAGTCTCAACATGGTTCCTTTTCTTGGCTTTCATTTCAAGAGGAACCTCAGTTGGTCGGAAGGAGGGACTTCAGTTGGTCAGAAGCCTCATGACGTCTCTTTCTCATGGGTAGAATAAATATTCCCATGTGCACCAATTGAGCCACTCGCCACAAGCGGCTGTAATGGTTTTTTGGCCAGTTGTCAAAGTGTGCTTGTGTGCAAGGCAGTGCACTGCCTATGAGTTCTTGTAGCACAGTGGCTGCTAAAGAGAAGTTCCTGGTTTAGATCTCACCCCTCTGCCATGAACCCAGCAGAAGGCCATACATCAAAATTCTGCTACCTCTTCACCCCAGCTTCCATCTGTAATATGGGGACAATGCTAACCTACCTAACAAGGTTGTGCCAAATATTGGTGCATGAAATAAGAACCTTTGAACTATTACAACATTGCACATAGTAGGTGCCATGTTTAACTCACTTAAGGCATACATGTAAAACTTGCTCTCTCCTCCCTGACACCTGCATTTCCTTTCTTCTATACCAGAAACTCTTTTCTGTTTGGCCTGCCTCAGACGAGATTAAGATGGAAGCCTCAGTCATGCAAAGATGGATCGTCTTAGTGAGACATGCAACCCCTCCCCTCTCTCCCCACTCTGCATGCAGCAGCAAATAAGGCGTAGCTCTGTGGTTAAAAAAAGGCAGTAGCTGGGGCACTAAACACAAAGATAGGTGGTAGCGCCGGCAGTGGCAGGCGGGGTTACTTGTGAGCTGCAAAGAGAACATCACCAAAACTACCTCCTGGGACTGCATCCAGCCACGCCTGTACTGCTTCGTGGCATATGGAAGGAAGGTCGGATGCTGAATTAAAATAAAATAAAATAAAATGATGATAAATTGCAGAGCACACAAAAACACACACACTTTGAAACTGAAACATCATGGAGGAGAAACACACAACACACAAGAAGTGAAATAAAACCAAGGAAGCACCAAACAGGGGGAGGTCAGGCTCAGGAGGTCCCTGGAAAGGGGGAGAAGAAGGAAGTGTGAATTCCTGGAACCAGGCCGCTAGTGCCAGCTTTTGCTACCCACCTGCATACAACAAGGGTGTTGGTGAGAAGCTCTGTTCTGCATTTTGCAGATAAACTTTTGGCCCATGTTCTGATCGCGCACGTCTCGCCTACTGCAGATTGATTGGCCTTCTCCTGCCTTTTCCTTCTTCACTGAAACTAGAAAGTTGCTGCTAAATGTGTTCTGTCCCCTTCCTCCTAAATTGGCTCCCTCATTCTCACTTACCTATTTCAGACCAGTATGTGAAGTGTTGCGTACATCATAAGACTCTATGTCCTTATATAAAGGCTCTCTATCCCTGCTGACAAACGTATCTGTTAGATTCTTTTTTCTTCCTATCACTTTCATGCTTGGATTGCATCCTATGTCTACTGTGTCATTTTCTATTCCTTCAATGGTCTTCATTCCCATCCAGGGGGTGGGGATCGCCTCCTAATAGCATAGATAGAGCAGAAGGGTTACAGTACGGATGATTTACCCACCCTTATAAGTCCTGTTATCTCTTTTATCCTGTTATCTTGCCTTTCTTAACTATGTAACATGAAAAAGATTGTGCATATAGTACTACTATATTAATTTGAAGACAGATAAAGGTCAATCCTCAATTTAGAAAAATCAAGGGAGCAGATAGGATAAGGGGAAAAGCAGGCTCAGAAGTTGCAGAAAAGGCAAAGGGCACACATAGGCAGTCAGAGACTACATTCTTAGAAGAAGCTAAACTCAGGCGGAACGAGACAAAAGTTAAAAACAACAATCTACTCCCTTATGAATATTCCTAGGTCCCGAGATCTGCTGGATGTTTTTTGGGAGACAAGCTTATCCGGTGCTCCAGACTGGACCTTCTCAGTCTGGCCACTGCAACTTTAGAATCATCAATATTTCAAGTTGCTGAAATCGGGGGGAGTCTCAAACTGTTGGTTCCCTGACGTTAAGAGGCTCACAGGGAAAAAAGTTTGAGATCTCCTGAGACAGAAAGCCTGTGTTGTGTGTGTGTGTTTGTGTGTTGTGTGTGTGTGTAGCCAGATGACAACTGTTCAAGAGCATAACCACAGAGTAACAGTGTCTACTGGAGTTGCCAAAGAAAAGGTAGACTCTGGGGATAACTACAGAGGAAGATGACGCATCATCGCTCAGGTTGAAGGACAGACATTGAGAGAGTGGCATTTTTCGACTCCTGAGAGGTGTAGAGAACTACAGCTGAGTGAAGAGGTAATCCTCCTTTTGCAAAAGCATTCACATGTCCTACTTTAATATTTAAAAATAATTAGAAAAAGTAATCAGACAGAACAACAGCAAGCCATATAGCATTCTATATACATTATCCTGTCATTTAGAGGAGTGTAGGGAAGACGAGACATTGCAAATGATTAGGAAGAGATCAATGAATGAAGTACCAATAGGGGCTGGAGACTGTCAATGCTTGGGGTGGGTGGGGGTGGAGTGGTGGATAATTGCTTTCCCCCAGCCACATCATATTGCTATTTGAGTACTAGGAAATCAGTGTCTCTCTGAAACTGAAGCATCACACAGAAGGAAGTAGTCTGGGATTCCTTGCAACAACAACAACAAAAATTTGAGCATTTATGGTGCAAAGCATGACTTCCTGGCAAGTGCCTCTGAAACACAAACTTTGGACCACGTAGCCAGTGTCATGCTCCAGAGGATAAGGATGGTTGAGGAACGTGCTCACCACCACAACATTCTTACCTTGCCCAGAGCACCCCAAAAGCTCAGAGGCTATATAACATTGTCAAGTCTACACATCCTGCCTCTTCCAGGCTAAGGAAACCCACAGAGAGTCCCTGGTTCAAGGATCCCAAAATCCTGGAGCAGGTACTATACAGAACAGGCAATTCTCTTACCCAGGGCCAGAATACCCAGTACCTAAAGCATTTCCTACACATTCCTTTCCAGCTTTTTTAAACCTCTCAGGAAGAAAATTTCACAATTGTTTTCTTAACGAAACAATGAATTTTGCTTACGTTTCTGTTAATGTTTAAGAAAAACCATCCTCCCTATAATTTAAGTTTATTGCCTAGTGTTTTACTCTCAATGCACCCAGTGTTCTTCAGACATACAAAGTGACCATTCTGAAGATCCTGCAGTGGACAAGTAGAGTATACATGTTTACATACATTTTTTTAAACATTTGGCTCCTATGCCTACCATTAGTCTTACAGCTCTCATTTGAATCTCTTCAAATTATCAGTATGTTCCTTGCACCATGGCCACCAAAATATATTCCAGTACACACCAACTGAGAAGCATACTGTTACTTCCAGGATCTTTAATACAACGGGTCAGTCCAACTTAAACACAGGATTGGCCTTCTTGCACCTCTCCATTAGTGCCTGCTCTGATCCCTGGGGACTTGCCTGCCTTCATATTTTTGTCCTGTGATAACTTGAAAGTTTTCACTAGTGCTGAGAACATTTCAGAGCACTGAAGACCTTGTTTGGCTGTGCACTAGGAAGTTCACCTGCTACCACATCTGATGTACGGATACCAGTAGACACCCAGAATTGTGAGAGAATACCAGCTTGTAGGATTCATGCATTTTCCAACTAAATAACAGCCAGATTCCTAAGCCTGTGGTGCCAAAAGTCCAAGCCTCTCATGTACTCTTTGCTAGTACATGGCTCAAAGTACATGGCTCAAAGTACATGGGAGGACAACATATGGCCAGAAGTGTCTTGTCTTGCACTTCCAACCAGTTTCAGTGAAGGTGAAAATGCCTCCTTGCCATCCTCTCCTCTACCCCAGCCAAAACACCCCTGATCACACTGAAGAGGAAACAAAGCCACTTCTTGCCCTCACTACCTCATCTTCTGTACTCCGAGTCTGGCACATTATGGTGATAGGATAGGGGGGGCTGGAAAAAATTACATTGCAGATCATCTGCTGGTTATCCTCGAGCATTAGAGCTTCTTGAAATCACCTCCCTCCCATGGGATGTTAAACAGTGCCATACCAGATATAAAGCATATTGACAGAAAAACAAGAGTCAAGTTTAATCTGGATTAGGCCACAAAATCCTAAGGAAACTGACACCTACTGTTGTAAGTTCAAGTTTGGGATTCATGCTGTTCTAACAGTGCAATCCTAAGTACGGTATGTTTGTTCAGAGTTACCTCCCTCTAAATTCAGGGGGATTTTTTGAATGGTCAGGATGGCTGCCTTAGTGCTGGATGTAAAAAACCTCCAGCAACTTCTTTTAAAAATTAAATACAATTCATCTCATGAGGAGGACTGCCCCGGTAGACCAGGGCAGGGGTCCATCAAGTCCTTCTGCTCTATAAGCGGGGGCTTCTGAGAAATCTTAACAATTACATTCTCATATGTTGGAGGGCACCAAACTTTAAATATAACCAGAGATGCAAAGCCAGGAAAATCCCTGTCTGTTGGCCTTTGCAGGAGTGGCAAATGCAAATCAACCTGAAATCAACAGTGCTAAAAGCAACAGTCAAGTCCCTCTCAGAAAGGAGAGTTAGCTTCTTTGGAAATGTAATCAATAGGAAACAAATGCTCTTGTGGTGTAAGGGATCAACACAGGGACATGTTTACCTCTGGAGGTGGAGGACTTAGAAGCAGGGCCGACTTTTTCCTCCTCCTCTTTCTGACGGATGTGTGTCCAATGCACATCTGCCAAGATCTCCAGGGGATCAATCGGATTTACTATCTGCTGCAGTCTCAGGTTTCCAGCTAGCAGACAAGAGGCCAGTGGAGGATCATGTTGATGGAGTGGCAAAGTAGAACAGGAAGGAAAGAAAGGGAGGAAG
Organism: Plestiodon gilberti rubricaudatus; assembly: GCA_026170595.1. Classification (NCBI taxonomy): domain Eukaryota; kingdom Metazoa; phylum Chordata; class Lepidosauria; order Squamata; family Scincidae; genus Plestiodon; species Plestiodon gilberti. The sequence continues at coordinate 119,774,581 of JANXHW010000005.1, forward strand.
GGGAGGAGCACACACCATAGGAAAGTAAATGTGGGGAAAGAAAAAATGAAAGAAGTCACTTGCTGAGATCAGCTGGCAAGAGAAGACAGGTAAAGCTCAGTATCATGCATGCATATGCTCCCCTCTGTATTCTCTCACTACCACACATGCAGGACTCCAATTGAAAGATTCCACTTCAGAGATGCACACAACTACAAGAAGATCCGTAGTGGCTACATTTTCCTCTTGGCAACAAACATTCTGCAAGTTACTGGAGATGAATATTCAGGCTTAAGACAAACCTGCACCTTCTAGCATCCTTTTCTAAAGACTGACAAAATGCAGGAATGGGATACACTGTTTATTGAGTACGATTTATATAATAAATACTATTTCTCTTTTCACCTTCCAACAATTCTTTGTTGTGTGCAGCCTGCATCTTGTGCAAGTTTAGAAGAGCTTCCTTTCTGCTGACAGTCTCTGAAAGCATCATCTAGTAATTTAAGCCTTTAGTTTCAGGAACAACGGCCGCTCTCAGAAGAGTATATACAGTGAATCAGCAGAAAGGATGAAGGAAATCAAATACAATGCAGACAGAAATGTAATTTTTTTTGTCCCATTTGTGATTACTAGCATAATACACCCTCCCTTCTAGGAGGTACCACTCTAATGTGACACAAATTACAGTGTAAAACTCAACTGTGGAAGGAAAGCATCGATTTTGAAGTGGATCCTGGCTCTCCGGCTGACACATGCTGTCTCGTGCTGCCCAGTGGCCTTGGGGTAAGTAGAGTTAGTGGTTACACCACATCACACAGGCGTTAGAAGGATGAATTGTAATGAGAAAGAATTGAGAGTGGGCAGGAAATACTGTACAGAGACTTTGCAAGGCTCCCAAAGAGCAGGCCTCACTCAATCCTCAGGAACTGAACTTTCTTATTCTATCTATTCTATCTAATGCACCCCAATGTCTGCACATCTTACTCGGTCAATTAGAGCTGGTGTCTTCCACAGGGGTCTAGATGGTGGTTTCTACTTATAGCTTTGAAAAAAATAATAATAAGTGAGTTTAACTGAGTCAGGCTAACTGGCCTTGTTAACAGGCAGCCAGTGAAAACAGTCACCATGACAGTGTCCTGTTCCACATTTATACAATTGACTATAAAGCACCAAACAAAAAGTCATGTGTCAGAGAATGATATGAACACTTCCATAAAAATTTTTAAATGTTATTTTACAGGGACCATGTGAAGGAATCAAACAAAAACTGCAATAAACCAAGAGCAGGATGTGATTTTCTAATCGTTGGCCAAGTCGTATATAAAGTGAAGGTTTTAGTTTTGCACTCTCTGACATAATAAAGGGGCTGAGGGAAGGAAAAGTAATCTTGCCAACTCCTGTTGCAGCAGAAATCCAAAAAACCAAAATGGCAGGCCATGGCATTGTAACCAAAAAGATGCAAAGGACAACTCCTGGTGCAAGAGTCTACTAGCTATGAAGGCCAGCGTCTCTTTATCCTCCAGCACTTGCTAGTCTAACCTCCCTTGTTATATCAACAGGAATGGCAATAGAAGCTGCGTAGCAGTTCTCTCTCTTTGCTCACAGCAGGAATTTAATACCACAGATGCTCAAAATACATACTAGAACTTCTTGTAAACTTGCAAGGTGCTATTTGTTTCCCACCAGGTTGTTAGCAATTTAAACATACAAGTAACTTAGTAAACACAGCACTTTAAAAATATGGCGTGAGACCTGCTCTTTGGAAAATGTTGCTTTCCCCTCTCCTTAGGGTACCTTTAAATGTACCCGTGTCCTCTTCATTTGAGAGCCGCTGAAGCCAGAGGCCTTGCTGAAGTTCTTTCTCCCAAGGGTAATACTCTCCCTCTACAGCAGGGGGAGTCAAGACACCAATAAAAAGCATTGATATAGCAATGAGAGTGACACAAAAGAGAAAGAGAAGGACAGTGAATCAGAAAGAACACAGTGATGGCTTGGGGAAACTCAGAAAGGTTCAGGGCTGCTTTGACCAGCATAAAGTTATGACAGATTTCACTTCGATGTAGGATGGTGCATGTGTTGTGTATGCAAACAATGTCTCATGCAATAAATGCATGTCTACTGTGGTGCATGTGTACACATGTTGCAAGAACCTGTCCTCAGTTGCGGTTTCCTCCTGCCTGACACACTGTTTTGCACTGATCTAATGAGGATATACACGGGGTACAAGTAAGTCCCTTGCAATATCATTCTTGGAAATTTGTCATGGCTGGTTCAGACCCTCACCAGCTACGTTTCCTTCTGACATCTGAGTCAGGAGTTCTTGGAACTCTTCTAAGATCTTTAAACATAGCTGAAACAGAAGCTACCAGGTTATTCATCTGCAAGCTGCAATTCTGTGACATTCATGTAGATAGAAAAATGCATGCCCAAAATGTAGCCCAACATTAAGACCCTTCTACTTCACAGAGCAGCTTAATCACAGTTGCCAGTACTCCAGAGCCATATTCTTAGATCTTTTGACCACTGTGACCCTTAACCGGTCAGTGCCTTTACTGAAAAGATACTATCTACCACAGCAGACCTTGAAAAAGAGTATGGAATCCTCTGGTAACCAGGGCAGGTTAAAAGCTGAACTCATCCAGATCACATAAGTCTACAAGAAGTGTGGTGTAGCTGCCAGCTGCAATTAAGAAAATGAATGTGAGCAAGGAAGTTGCTCTGCAGCTTCCTTTCCCTACAAACAGCCCTTTGGAAAAGATAAGCTGAGAAAAAACAACACCCAGTAAACCCTTCAAGGTTAAATATTCTGCAGATGTGTCGTTCTCAAACTTGTAAGTAACTGAAACGTCACTTTGTTAAGAACACACCTGCCTGTTCCGATACCCCCTGAAGTGCACTGGCTGGCAGCACGAATATTTGCTCACAACGTGTTTGTGACTCACTGCCATAGGTGACAATCTTCAGTTGTGCCCTCAAATAAAGACCATGCTTGAAGCAGCCATAAGGAACTGAAAGAGGAAAACTTAACTATGATTCAGATGTTGATCCCTAGAGAACTAAAACTAGGGGGACTCCAGTTCTTGAGGCAAAGACAGGTGATGAGCTGTGCCCAACTTTTTCTGAGGAATGACTGGCTCTGCACTGCAAAGCCTTTATATAAACCCTTCTAATGGCCCAATCCTATGCAGGTCAGCTGCCAACATGCGTTCCGCCAGCGGCGACTGCTTTACGGCCGCCGTAAAGCAGTCGCTACCAGCATGCTGCCTAACAACTGGAGGTGGAGGTGAGGCTGGAGCAGCCTCCCGCGTGCTGGTGGACATCTGAAGATTCGACTAAGGTTGGCCGATGGGGGATGTGGCGTGGGGTGGGGAGAGGGCAGGGGGAACAGCGGAATGAGGCAGTGATGGTGGCGGGAGGAGGGCAGATCAAGTCAGGGAATGGGGCGGGTTTTGTGGCAGCAGCACCCACCAAATCCTAACACCCTTACCAGCCTGATCCACCTTCATGGGTCAATGCAGACTTGCGCCAGCTCTATAGCTGGCGCAGGTCTGAGTTGATCCATGGCAAGGCAACAAATGTTCTCTTACCTTGAAGAGGTTTCAACATGTCAAGACTCCCCTGCGGGATACAGCGGAGGCCACGTTGGTGCTGCTGCATTGCTGTGCAGAGAGTTACATAGGATTGGGCTGCACGTTAGGCCAACACTGGTTCAGTCAGCAACAACCACAGAGTGTCAGGATTTCCCTCACAGAACAGGCCTGACTTTCCTCTAAAGCCTGTTTCCATGCCCCCCTTAGACTGCTCTTCATCCTACTGCTGTGCTGCTTCCTTGGACTTTGAATTCATAAGACTTGCCTAACCCTGACCTGACCAGGAACCAAACGAATCCCTGTCCAGTCACTATTGGCCTGGCTCCTGAAACCATGTCCTAAATCTGAATGCAGCAGGTTCAGTCCCAGACTCCAAAGGTAAAACCTAGCACTGTGTTCCACAAATGAAAGTCAGCAAGAGAATGAAAGTTGGGTTAATACAAAAGTACAAGCCGAGGGATTGCCAACATGATGAAGACAGACTGCTGTCTTTGGCCCAGTTACGTCTGTAAAGAGTTTTTCTCTGACCTACCAGCAGCAGTACATACACACATACACACTGTCCCATCCCGGTTCACAGCTTTCCCATCAAACAGTGCAATCCTAACCCACTTTCCAGCACCGGTACAGCCACAATGCAACCCTGAGGTAAGGGAAAGTTGGTTAGGATTGCGCTGAAAGTCTTCCACAAAAGAGAGAGGGGCATCTCACATTTAACAGACTCCTACATTATTTGATGTCCTCAACATACACAGTCTATATTTCACACCCAGAGGAAAATAAAGCCATCTACTACCAACCTTCACTAGAGACTTCCTCTTCCTCCTCCTCCTCCTCTTCCTCCTCCTCCTCTTCTCCCTCCTCCTCGACACCATGATTTTTCTCAGTCTCCAGCTCCTCCTCACTCTTGCCTTTCAGCATGGCATGTATCCGCACAGCCTCTTTCCATGGCACACCACCCAGGTCAGAGGTGGGTTGTTGTGGCTGCTCTTCTTCCTCCTCCTCCTCCTCTTCCTCCATCTCAGATTCTGAACTACTACAGAAGGAAAGCAGACAAATAAATAGATGATGGAAGATTTGTTTACAGTCAGGGAAGCTTTTAGAATATTTATTTATTTAAATAATTTTTACCCCACCTTTCTCCCAAATAGGTATAGCCAATGCGGACCACCACCCTTTGTATTTCTCCAAATTACACTTGGGTTTTCAAAAAGGGAAGTACATGCAGCCAACAGGATGCTGCAAAGGAGACCATACACACTTGAGTCCACAAAATGCCATTTGAAGTAACACATGCTAATACAGCAATACCTTGCACTTTCTTCTGGTTAGGGACCAGAGCATGGACAAAAGTCAAAAATGGATGAATGTCAAAGTATAGCCTTATTTAGCTTGCAAATTTATTTTGGCGGGTGAAAAACAAATAATTATATAACACATGTGAATGCGTGCAAAATCTAAACAAACAGAAATAAAAGAAAAATAAACATAAGAATGTTGATGAACGTCATGGAAGGTTGGATGAAAGAGGATGAAAGAGGAAAGCACGTGGACGAAATTTGAAATGTGGTTACAACTGAAAATGGCTGAAAGAGCAAAGCGAAGAAAGTCAAGTGGATGGAAGTCAAGGTATTGCTGTATTTTAATCAACTAACATATTCATATGGTTAAAAATAAGCACCCTCAGGTGAAGCCACTTGACAAAATAATAGAAAAAAGAGTGGGAAAATGTTCACTGGAGAAAGGGTTAAGCACTCTTCCCCACCCATCTTTCTGCCACTAGGACACAACCTGCACCAGTGAGATGGCAGCTAGTTTGACATGTGTCTCATTCATGAAGTCTGAGTAATGATCCTATTAGAACAGTGTTTCTCAAAGTGTGCTCCTAGGGGCCCTGGGGCTCTCTGAGACTCCAGGGGCTCCACGAGCACATCATAAGTGGCCACCACATGCCCCCTGCCCGGTTTGCTAGTCTCTCCTTGGCTCTCCTTCCTCATTCTTGTTCTGTTCTGGCTCTTTGCCGGTATTCAGGGTTTGGCTCGATGCTGAGCCACTCTATGCATGCACTGCTGCATGCGGGGCTACCTGAGACTCCCCACATGTACTGGTGGGGCTCCCCGAGACTCTTTTAAGGGGTTTAAAGGGTTCTGGAGAACCAAAAAGTTTGAGAACCGCTGCATTAGAAGAATGAAACCAAGCTTTACAGAGTCATCATCATATATTCTTAACAGAGGAGGCTAATTCACCAGGAGCCTACCTGTTTCTCTTGACTAATATATTAATGTCCCCTTTTTGTTTTTTATTGGCAAATAACTTCCAGTACTTTCCTTTCTGCCCATTCCTTTCCGAGACGATTCGAGGTGTTGGTGATGACCTTTAAAGCCCTATACGGCACAGGCCTGGGATACCTCAAGGACTGCCTTCCCCCATACAATCCTGCACGTACCCTACGATCATCAGGAAGAGCCCTTCTTAGGATACCACCGCCATCTGAAGCCAAGGGGATGGCGGCAAGGTGCAGGGCCTTTTCTGTTGTGAGACCACGTCTCTGGAATCAGTTATCAGAAGACTTGAGAACAGCCCTCTTGTTACATAGTTTCCAGAGGGGTTTAAAGACCTATTTGTTTCGCTTGGATTTTGAGGAGGGAGGAACTTCCCAAGGACCCTTTTTAATTTCTGCTGCTGCTTTTATTAACAGCTGTTTAATATTTTAATCTGCTCTTGTATTGTTTTTTAATTTTTAACCTTTTTAATGGTTTTATTTTAAGGTTTTTATTCAGTTTTATTCTCATGTTGTACACCACTTTGAGTACTAGAAAAGTGTATATAAATCTTTCAAATCAATTAATTAAATAAATAAATTAGACAGAATTAAAAATTAAGAGGTCCGGGTTTTCGGGGCATTTATTGAAGTTAAAATTGGACGAGTCCTTATCTTATGAAGATAAAGACTTGTCCAATTTTAACTTCAATAAATGGCCTGAAAACCCAGACCTCTTAATTTTTAATTCTGTCATATGTACTGGCTGTGAAAACCTGAGAACCTACATCTAAATAAATTAGATTTTCCCCATTATGCTTGCGTGACTTGCAGGATCTTTTTACTTGTGTGGCTTCAAGTACATGCAGCTTTTGGATTCTGAACTCATTATTCATATATGAAATCTTCCATTTGTTGCCTAAACCATTCATCTTCAAAAAGAAGTGTGGGAACAGATTTTTCATGATTTTGTTTTTTACAGGGCTGTTAAGTAAAATTATGGGCAAACTTCACAAATGCATAATCCATTTGGGAATTTTATCTAGACAAGGAAAAGATAATTGTGATTTTCTCAACTTCCAAGAATGTGTTTTTCCAAACATTTGTGTTCAGACTTATTCAAAGCCTGCCCTTTATTTTAGAACATTGCTTGACAGATAGCTAGCCCTCAAAGAGGAATGTTGGCTTTGCTTTGTTGGAAGAAAGAAAAAACCATTTTATGTTTACTGTGACTTATAAATAGCACACAGCTCCCTGTCCAAGTACAGAACTCAGGCTCAAAGTACACACTGAGTTGTGCTATTCATACCCCCCCCCCCACACACACACACACAGCGCTAAAACGATTTAGTACAGGCTGTGACTGAGTAGAATGAGGGGAGAACCTGTTTAATCACCTTTTGGTTCCTGCTATTTTCAGCTCAAGATTGCCCTCCTCAAGTTCATTTTCCACTCATGGGGGACCAGGCATGTCTTTCAAAGAGCAGTTTGGGGAGAATGATTTTGAGCTTGAGAAGGACCAGAGAGAAAGCAGCCTCTCTCAGCATACCACTTTGCCGCTTGCCCCAGCGGGGTGTAGCAGTTTTTAAGACCAATGCCATGAAGCTCACTAATGGCCCAATCCTTATCAAGTGATGTGCTGACGGAACGTGTGTTCCACTGGCGCATGCTGTCGCCAAAGCACTATAAAGCACTTTGAGACACCACAGGGAGCTGGCGCAGGGAGCCAGCGCACCTGCAAAGCCTTCCCACGCACGCCAGTGGTCGTCGGGAGGCCCACCAGAGCAGGTAAGTCCAGCACAGTGGTGGTGGGAGGGCAGGGAGGATAGTGGCGGGAGTGAGCAGATCAGGCCTTGGAGGGGGTGGGATTGGTGGCGCTGGTGCGCGCCATGTCCAATCCCCCTACCCCTGGCCTGACCTGCCTGCATGAATCAATGTGGACCTGCACCAGCAATATCGCTGACCTAGGTCTGAGTTGATCCATTGCAGCTGCTAGGGCTTACCCAAGGGCAAGGGGACAAATGTCCCTTTACCCCGAGGAGACCTCCAGCAGCCACAAATCCCCCACGGGATGCAGCATATTCTGCGGCAATGCCGCAGCATTACTGCGCAAGAATTTAGATAGGATTGGGCTGCCCGTGGCCTTGGACTAGTCACTTTCTCTCAGTCTAGCCTACTTTACAGATTGCTGTGAAGATAGAACAGGGAAAGTGGGGACCATGTAAGGTATGGAATACCATGTAAGGTATTCATGAAGGTATGGTGGAATAAGATGTAAAAAATATACAGTTGGACCTTAGTATCCACCGGGGTTCCATACTGGACCCCCCATGAATACTGAAATCCACGTAAAGCGAAATCACTTTAGCATGGATATGGGAGTCACTTTAAACATGCCTTTAAAAAGGAAAAAAAGTAGAAAATAGCATTCCTTAACTTTTCTCTGGCAAACCGCTCCGTTTGCAGGGCTGTAGACAGTGAAATCGTGCTCCTACAGCCTCTTCCAGGTCACACAAATTCCCCCCTCCCTTTCCCAGGCTTGACCCAATGCATTCTGGGGCTAACATGGGGAAGGGGGGAAGTCATGTAACCCGGAGGAGGCTGTAGGAGCGCGATTTCACTGTTTACAGCCCTGCAAACGGAGCGGTTTGCCAGAGAAAAGGTAAGGAATGCTATTTTCTACTTTTTTTCCTTTTTAAAGGCATTTTTAAAGTGACTCCCCTATCCACGAGTATCCGTGTTGAGTCAAATCTGCAGATGCTGAAATCGCGGATACGGAGGTCCAACTGTATTATATTATAATTATTAACAAAATAACCACCAAAATACAAGAGGAAGAAGTTACAGAATACGTAAGTTGAACCACAGAGTGCTAAATTCTGATGTTGAAAACTTCTGTCTCTGAAGACACCTCTGAATAGATAATCTTATCTAAGACCGTTCCTGAGCTCACAGTCTCCTGGTCACACTCTAGAGCAGTGATTCTCAACATTTTTCATCTCACAGCACACTGACAAAGCGCTCAAATTGTCAAGGCAACGAACTGTCATCAGTTTTTTAAGGATATATTTTATCATTTAAAAACTAGTATTTAGAAAAAGCAAACAAAATGCAAGCTTACACAGAATAACACACCTGATCCGAACAACAGCTGACTGAAGAATGACACTAGTTCTGCCCTCCCTCAAACTTCCTCAATGGCCCTACTAAGAAATGACCCTCCTCCAAACTTCCTTGGCACATCTGTGGCCATTCGCAGCACACCAGTGTGCCGCAGCACAGTGGTTGAAAATCGATGCTCTTGAGTGACCAAGAAATTGAGCCCAAAGTGTGACTATGCACAATAGGAGCCACTGAGAACTAAGCCTACTCCCTCTATTTAAATTTTTACAGGCCAAAAAGAATTGGTAGCGACTGGGAAGGGGTGGGACGTGTACACCCTGGCACTGATGGTTCAACAAAAGCAGGGAGCAGATTAAACTTCTCCCACTGAGTTAGAGTGAATCACTTTACTTTGGTTCACATATAAATACAGGAAATGGTTAGGGAGTACCGCAGCACTGAGTGTACATTTTGGGAGGGGAAAATGGTGGTGTGAAAATCTCACTATTATTATTAAGAATATTTATATGCCCCTCTTCAACAAAAAAAGTCCACAAAGCAGTTTACAGAGCAGATCAAATAACTAAGTGGTTCCCTGTCTCATAAGGGCTCACAACCTAAAAAGATGCAGAAGAAAACACCAGCAACAACCTCTAGAAAAGACACTGCATTGGGCTGAAGAGGGACAGTTTCTCTTATCCTGCTAAATATAAGATGAGCACCACCTGAAAAAGTGCTTCTTATCTTAGAGGCACTTTTTACTACTTCCTATCCCTGACAGGAACCCCACAAGGGGAGTTATACACAGAAACCCTCACTCTGGGTCTCTCACAGCCCCCCCCCCCCCATATCATGATAATTTACACTTTGCTAGTTAGTTTGAAGAAGTATTCTCAAGGTGCAATTTGTCATTCCTCCTGGTGAAGACTGTGAAGCAGATCCTAGGGAACATAAAGACATCAGAAAAGAGGGGTGGGCAGGTTTAGAAATCTAACCAACCTGCTGGGTAGATCCTCTTCGGTCCCTTTGTCCAGCACGCTGCTTAGGTTATGTTCTGCCAATGTCTCCTCTGGAACCTCTTCCAATTCCTCTTCCCGTTGTACCGACAGCCGGTAGTTCTCCAGTTCAATCCGCTCCGGTGTGCCACGCAGCCTCTTGGCAAGAGTAGGCTCTTCTACGCCATTCACATTGGGAGCTATCAAGAGAATTAACAGCCACACACAAAACAAAGAAAAGAGCGATTAGTGTAAAAGTCTGAAATTTGCAAGCAAATTCTGAGGGAGGACCAACAAGACTGTGGACTTTATGCCACTTCCATCAAGACACTATGCAGGACAGATTCTGCTGCTCAGAAAGACCACAAAGTTGTAAAATTGCTATTAAAATGTTAAAATGTGAAATTGCTATTGAAAATAGGCTTTCAGAAATGCTGCTCTGTGGAAGTAGAAACAGCTCTGCAAGAACAACCACTTGTGGAAAATGTCTGGCTGAAATCCACACGGAAAGCAACTGAAGATGTCTAGAGCTGGATCAATAGACACATAGCATAATGAAGAGGTAGAAGGGACTGTACTACTTTACCCTGGGTAACAGCACTCCATAGCAATAGGAAACTTGCTAAGTAGGGAAAGGGCTGGGCTAGAACCTCTCCTCATATTGTGCTAACTTTTCTATTTCCTGTAGTATTACTTTATTTTATTTTAATGGGGACAGGACATGAAGTGGTACACTGTCCCCTAACCACCTCATCCAGCTGCATGCGTTGTTCCAAACTAAGTGGCTAAGTGCCACATACACAACAGCATACGTAGCCTTTGGTATGTACCCATTTGGAAGAATAATCACCCCCTTAGTTCAGCACTCAATCACAAGCACAGATGAGTACCCCCTCTTCTGACACATAAGTAGGACAAACAAAGCTATCCTTTACTCAGATTATGAATGCAAACTGGTTAAAGCATGCTGGAGAAGGAATTCGTGAGAATGGGCCTACTTACACAGAGAATGAGTCCATTTCATTCCAGCATGTTTTACATCTCTATGGTGCCCTTGCCCCATCCTAACATTACTGAAATACTGTTTGAACAGGCATAGTCACTGGCAGGTGACATACCAGATTTTAGTCTGAACCCATCCTCTCCTCACTTGCAGCCTGTTGGTCTGCCCTCCCCCCCCCCCAGGATTTTCCAGGGCCATTCCCCTGAATCTTGAAAGTTTTTTTTCTTTTTCTTTTAAAAGTCTCCAGCTTTTTATCTATAGACATTCCAGATAAAGGTGCATCCAAATCACCAAGTAGTAGTTTGGCCACTGAATGCAATTTAAAAAAATGTTATCCAAATAAATCAAATAATGTTAACGTACTGTATACATATATCAGACTCCCTGCATTTAGCTTTTGCACTTTTGAATTGATGATGTTCTACATGCGTCCTTAGGCCTCGCAATGACCACCCCAAAATTTCCAACTTGAAGCCCAGTTGGAATGCCGAGATCATTTTATTTAATATAGTTATCTTCCACTTTTCTGCCTGCTGGCATCCAAAGCGAATGACAATAAGACACAATCAATCTACAAAGGACATACTTTTTTGTTTGTTTGTTTGTTTGTTTAAAAAGGGCAACACTAATGTTAGGAGACTTGCACAACAATGACAGCCCATTGAACCAAGGCCTTGTGTTTGTATTCCTGACAAATGCAAAGCTTTACCTTTTTGTTTAGGGTCACATCACACCAAGCACATAAGTAAACCTTGCATTTTGATTTATTTTTTTTTTAAGTAAATAGCATGGGAGGGAACGAATCAGGCTGAAACTGTGGTAGCAGGGCTTGAAGTACCTTCGCCCCCACCATGGTTCTGATCTTGATCATGTCCTTTTCCACCCCCAGCTATTTTTAATGGAACGAAAGCTTCCCTTTCAAAAAGCATCTCCATCTTTAGTTGGCTCGGTACTGGTTTTATTATTTCAAGGCTGATTGTATTATCTTGAGGCAGATCGCCTTATTTTATGGTTATATAAATATATTTATAAAAATATAACCATACATTATTGTTAGTGTGTGTGTGTGTGTGTGTGTGTGTGTGTGTGTGTGTGTGTGTGTGTACACATACATACACACACTGTATACACATTAGTATATAAATATCTGTTCCTGCTTCCTGTGCACCACCTTGAGCTGTTGAACCGGTCACAAAAAATCTAAAGAATAATGAATAAGTAGCTACCTCTGTTAAAAAATTAATTCTGTCATCTGTGAAACAGTCTCCAATGATAAGTATATAGTACCAGCAATCTATTACTCTTGCTTTCATAGTAAAGGCAAAATGAAGTTTGGTCGATGAAAGAGCATTTGAGGCAATGCAGGAAACAAGGCAAGAAGGCACAAGCCTTGCCTTCTCTGTCTATCTTTCCTTGGATTTCTTATTCTTGTGGCATTACAGAGCAGACCACAGCATAACGAAGCCCAACTTCTCATCAACACGAGGTTTTAACAACTATTTCTGGGTTTCCCTTTCTTCTGACCTCACGTATGCATAGGGCATATTTGGTTAAGGCCAAAACCGATTGCATTGCAGTTATGTGCTTGCAACGTGTCAATGTAAAGAGGCCAGTTTGGACAATACTGCTTTTGTCCAACCAGCCCCATGCAAGTAAGAATGTGTGCACACACATCCCGGTCTTTGCCTTCCGTTCTGGCAGAGTTTCGGGCACTTTCCATAATTTCAGGGGCAGGGAAGGTTCACCTGAACTGCCTCCCCCATGCAATAATGATAAAGAGCCCCACACTCTCCCAAAAGGGAGGGAAAATGTCAGGATATGAGTGTTCATGCCCTTCAGCTCCCTGCAAAGGAGCATCTTCTAGACCAGCCCAGTGTTTGTTTTTCTTTTTACTTTTGTATACATACACATGGGTCCACAAATATCCTCTTGGCCTTCTAACCAAGTACTGATCTGTCCTCCAACACCCCCCAACACTCCAAGCACACCAAACTGTTCCCAAAGCACACTCCCACCCCCTCCCACCCAATTCATGATTGTCTTGGGAATATACTAAACATTCCTCTGGGCATATAAAGAGTGACATTCCCTTTCAACAAATGCAACCTCCCCCCCCAGAGTTAAGCAGAAGGACTTACAGAACAGAGGGCCATGTTCCTTCACAAGCTTGAGCCCCTGTCGAATAAAATGTAATCCCCATTTTCCCCAAGTCTCATCCAACAGCTCTTCACAATTCAAATGCTGTTTTTCCCCTTCACCAACTCTCTTGCCATTGGCAGGTTCTTCATTTGTTGCGCCCACCCCAGACAGAGGGCTTCATTTATGCCACAGCACAGTCCAACATAATCTGTTTCTCATCACTAGGGCTAAAAAGGCCAGTGAGCGCAATCTCTCTCCTCACAAAAGAAGTTGACTTCAGGTTTGTGTGTCAGTCCAGCCCTTCAAAGCAGCTTGATTCATTGGAGATTTAATCAGCCTTGAGAAGACAAAATGGAGGACGTTTGGCTTTCTATGAAGGCATTTTACCCACTTGGATTTGCTTTTGTATGCTTTCTCTAGTGTGTACAATTTGGAATGGAAGTGTGTGGGGAGGACATCGGGATGAAGACTAGGATTGCCTGGAAACATCAGGGTGAAATGTAGAAAAGGAATACTAAAGACTAACCTACTCATAGATCCTGGAAGCAGCGTCCCTGCTGATTTGCTGTCCCATGCTGACTGAGGCAGCACAAACAGGAGAAAGATAATTGTCCTGGCATACAATCTGTGTCTTGGCACTCCGATTGTGCAGGGGCTGATGGGAAGACAAGCAACCTGCGCCCCATGCACAAAAGGAGCAAAAATGCAGAGTCCTGCTGAGAGAGAAGACCTCCCCCCTCAAGTTGTCTGTGAAGAAAAGAAGTGCCTATGACTAGGTGTTTGTAGAAGAGCACAAACTCCTTCCTCTCCCCCCAAAACCTAGTCCTGGTTTGTGCAACTCCCATTCATCTAATAGTGTTGTTGTTGTTCAGTCGTTAAGTCGTGTCCGACCCTTCGTGATCCCATGAACCACATCCCGCCAGGCCTTCCTGTCCTCCACTATCTTCCTGAGTTCGCTCATTTTCATGTTCGTTGCATCAGTGATGCTGTCTAACCATCTCATCCTTTGCCTTCCCCTTCTCCTTTTGCCTTCAATCTTTCCCAGCATCAGAGTCTTCTCCAGAGACTCATCTCTTCGCATTTGTTGTTGTTGTTCAGTCGTTCAGTCGTGTCCGACCCTTCGTGATCCCATGAACCACATCCCGCCAGGCCTTCCTGTCCTCCACTATCTTCCCGAGTTCACTCATTTTCATGTTCGTTGCATCGGTGATGCTGTCTAACCATCTCATCCTTGGCCTTCCCCTTCTCCTTTTGCCTTCAATCTTTCCCAGCATCAGAGTCTTCTCCAGAGAGTCCTCTCTTCGCATTAGGTGGCCAAAATATTTGAGCTTCAGCCTCAGTACCTGTCCTTCCAGGGAACAGTCAGGCTTGATTTCATTTAGGATTGACTGATTTGATCTCCTAGCAGTCCAAGGGACTCTCAGGAGTCTTCTCCAGCACCACAGTTCAAAAGCATCTATTCTTCGGCGCTCAGCCTTCCTTATGGTCCAACTCTCGCAACCATACATTGCTACTGGGAACACCATCGCCCTGACTATGCGAACTTTTGTTGGCATGGTGATATCTCTGCTTTTTATTATGCTGTCTAAGTTTGCCATAGCTTTCCTTCCAAGGAGTAAGCGTCTTTTAATTTCATGGCTGCTGTCTCCGTCTGCAGTGATCTTGGAGCCCAGAAAAGTAAAATCTGTTACTGCTTCCATTTCTGCCCCTTCTATTTGCCAGGAATTGATGGGACCAGATGCCATGATCTTAGTTTTATTAATGTTGAGTTTCAAGCCAACTTTTGCACTCTCCTCTTTCACCCTCATCTAATAGTAGGGAGAGTTATTTTCCACTCATGAGAGAGTGCCTCCCCACTGGTCACAGGTGAGAAGGTGACTGGATGCATCGAAGTGTGCTTGCATATGCTCTCTCTCTCTCTCTCATGCATATGCTCTCTCTCACGCACGCACGCACGCAAGAACAACATCAACATATGAACATCCACTTCTCCTAGAGATTCACTCATGTGGTCTCTCTCTCTCAGCTCGAGTTCCCCATCTGTAAATGGGTACAGCAGTGTTATACTAAACGGCTATTGTGAGACCAAACACAAAAGATTGTAAAGATCTTAGCAATTTACGGTAAAAAAAAATATATGATGTCCAAAGAAGTTGTAATGTATTCCAATATTTATTAAAAACTGAAATATTAGATGCTGTACTAGTATTGTGCACACCTCCACTAAGATTTCCATCATTCTGCAGTGTTAAATTATTTTAGAGGCACAGAGCTAACCTGGTAATCAAAACTCTGGCTCTAAGATGTGAACAGCCTTAAAAAGGCAAAATGTTCTCACCCTCATCTCCACAGCTCTGTATCTTGGAAGTATTTTGGCTACAAACAGTCGAGAGATCAACCAAAGGGAGCACTTTTTCGTAAGTGGGCAGGCTGCTTAGCTGTCATGTGAATGCTGACAGGAGAACTTTTTATTTCAGTCCTTGACAGAGCCAACTTCTTGATGAAAGGAATGCCAGAGACAGAGATAACATCACTGTATTTGCTGCGCCCTTTGACCTTTCCCCTCCTTTGATCTCTTGTTTTTGTGAATTTTGTTTTCATGTAAAGAGACCGTGGCAGCTATTTATCATTTGAACATCCTCCCCTCTCCAAATCCAAACCTGTCCCTTCAAAAAACAAGTCAAGGATTGCCCTGAGGATGCCTTCGTGTTCCAACTGGGTATGCTGCACTGAGAGTAGAAGGATAGCAGGCAATGCTCTCGGTAAGGTGCATGGAGCACCATATGCTGAAGCTCTGTACATACTTAAACATTTGTACAGCATTTAAAGTGCTTCACATACTTTGTCCAGGATCAATAGAACTGCAAAATCTGTCAGCTCAAAGGCCTTTTCACTCATTTTCAAACAGTAGCAGTTGCTGCTTATGCCACACAGCAAGCTGCTTTTGAAAGGGGAAGGGGGAAAGGCTGGTTGTTCAAAGAAAACAGCCAACGGTTTCACTGGGTGTTTCCAATGTGCTCAGACCTCCACATTCACATTAGTGTGTCACTAAGTGCCAGTTGCTGGGGAACTGCCATTGCCTTCATGCCCAGCTTCTGGGCTTCCCAGAGGCATCTGAAAAGGAGGACACAGGACTAGACAGAACTTTGGTCTGATCCAGTTCTTATGACGTTCTTAAATAGATCTTTTGGTTTGTGTTAATCTCACAGTAACCCTATAAGACACAGTATGTCAACATTATCCATACTTGGCAGACATGGAAGTGGAGGGGGGAAAGGGTTTGCTTAAGGTCACCTAGCAAGTGTGTGGCAGCAGCAAGATTTGAACCAGGGACCTTCTGATATCAGCTCTATTCAGTGGTTCTTGCTCCCATAGACAGAAAATACACAAAGGGATTCTCAGGACCTCACGATGTAGTGCCACTCCCCACAGAGACTGTAGCCTGAGAAGCCCCTCATGCATTTGCTCTCCTAGGGTGAACAAACCACTGAAAAGAGCTATTGTTGGAGTTGAGAACAACATTCTGTACCCCATGCAAAAGCCATCTGGATGAGCCCTGGAACAGAAAGGCAAGTCTTCCAAGAATTTAACCCCAGAATTACAAAACAAACTGGTAACACTCAATCCTTGTAGCCTTAGGTCATTGCACTAGGCAGGGCTACTGCAAGACCAGCCACAAAACAGCAAAGCTAAGTTATGAAAGTCAGAGAATTTCATAGGTTAATTAGATCTTCTCTTCGGAAGGAAGAACTAACCAATGGCTTTTTCCATTATCGGGCATACTGGAGCTTGCAAAAAATGATCAAAATTCTGCACGTAACACAGAATCAAGTAACCTTTCTAATATGTGCTCCTTTTATCTAAT
The DNA here is from genome assembly GCA_026170595.1 of Plestiodon gilberti rubricaudatus. Classification (NCBI taxonomy): domain Eukaryota; kingdom Metazoa; phylum Chordata; class Lepidosauria; order Squamata; family Scincidae; genus Plestiodon; species Plestiodon gilberti. The sequence goes on from JANXHW010000005.1 coordinate 119,791,514, forward strand.
TTCTTCTGCTGCAAAGGGGTAAAGAGACATGCAAAATGCTGAAGCCCCCATGCCTCTGACCATGGGGCATTCTACTTCAGCCCAACATGGGCTTCTAAGCTCTCGCAGGCTCTGCTCACAAACTTGGGACGCCCAACCTGCTTCGTTTAAATACTGAGATTCTCCAGACATTCAATTCTGAGTTAAACTGCTTCTACTTTTGCACAGAATGCCTACGCCCCACTTCAACATTAACAAAAACATAAAAGCAAGTGCTGGAGTGGGTGAGAACGTCCGCTACCTGGAACTTCAGTTTGGGTCTTGATGATCCATTGATTCACCACATTGTCAACAACGACAATAAGATTCTGTTCCTACTCCTACTCCCCCACAACACATCTCTATAATTAAGTACAATACTGCATCTTACGCGAGGGTTACGTTTTGAAATCGCATGTAGTCAAAACTACCTTAAATCCAAAAAATAGGTACTGTCTGTTCAAGAACTAAAATCACAGTACGAGAGACATGCAGGAACTGAGATGACTGAGGGAACAGCAGCTTCATTCTCCCATTTCAGGCTCACTATGGGGCATATGCTGAGTAAGCGGAATGGCGGGCAGAATGGCCTGTGCTATTAAAATCATTGTTTTTCTGGTTGTTGTTGTTTGCCGATCATGTATACTTGAATTCACACAGGTAAAGTGTGAGTAAATGTGGGCTAACTGTATTTGTTAATTCCCTATCATGGAAAACCAGGTGGCCTGGGGTAGCGGGCGGGGTATGGGGAGAAGCAGCAGCATTCCTATGAGATCAAGCTGGGCAACTATTTAAGTCAACATCAAATCGAGACAAAAAAACCCAGCTGAAAGAAGCCATAACTCAGTGGTGAGGTACATGCTTTGCATGCAAAACATCCCAGGTTCAATGCCTGACACCTCCGGATTAAAACAATAATCTCAGGGAGAAGGGCTGGGAAAGACAGAATAGACAATACTGAATAAGTTGAACCAGTAAGTCTAACTTCACGTAAGGCAGCTTCATATGTTCTATAAACCAACCCCACATAATTCCAGTCAGATTATGATCCTTACAAAGAATTGAACAGGTGTCAAATCTTTTATTTGGAGGCTGCCAAATAAAATGATCAATGACAGCATTTACATCAGAAGTGCCATGGAAGCTTCCAATTCCACTGATTAACCAAAATAATTAAGACAAATATACACTGGGTCCCTGTGTTACGGATGTTTCAAGTTACTGATGGCTGCGTTGGTGCTTTTGTGTAGGCACAATAGCACTGAGCTGGCAAGAGCCGGCTGTTCCAACTTAATAGCCATTCCAACTTCCAGACAAACCACCAGAACGGAACCAAGACGTAAGTTGGGGACTTATAGCCCAATCCTGTCTAGCAGGATGCAGCGGCACAAATAAGGTGCCCACCGCATCCTACGCAGGATTGGGTTTGCGCCAGCGCAGCCAGAGGCCTTCTGTAGATCCCCAGTCCACTCCAAAGGGTCTACTCAAAATGAGCACCAGCTATTTTGCTTGTGCACATTCAAGCCAGTCATATAAGGCTGACTGGGCCCGGGAAGGAGCGATAGCATTTGGTGGAGTGCGTAGACAACGATCCCTCCCTCGTCCTGACGGACCAATCCGGCCCTCCTCCGCCACACTGCCGCGCTGACTTACCACTCTGCTGCGGTGAAGTACTGCTCTGTGGCGCTGATGGAGCGGCACAGGCCTCCCTGCCAGCGCCACTTACTCGCCGGGTGCCACAAACGTGCTTTCTGGCACGTTTGCGAACACCTTAGACCAGCCAAACAATTGCTCTGCCAGTCTAAACATAGACAGGATTGTGCTGTTAGTGCATATTTTTAAAGGAAGTTAAAGAACACATTGTACTTTTGAGAACGTTATAGTCAAGCAAAGTGTCTGTGTGCACAATTCCACTTTGTATGGTTAAGTAGGGGCATCCAGAAAATATTCTTGCATTCCACACATTAAAAAAAAAAAAACACTCAAGGCTTTTTGTGTTTAAAATAAAACATTCTTGCGATTTTAAAAATGAGCAAAACCCCAACAAAGGGAAAAGATGATGAGTTACCAAGTAAAGGAGTGTTAATATACTGTAGAAGCAGATGTTTAATCCATGAAGGAACACTGGTTTTATTTTCTGGATTATTCTGCGCATTCCTTGAACAGGGGCTATTAGAAAATATGAGCTGCTGTGTGCATTTCACATACATTATACTATATTGTCATATTGTGCTCCCCCCTTTTGGATGCTTTGATTCTATGTGAGCACGAGTGTTCTGTTATGGTGAAGCCCCTCCCTGCTGGGCAACAGCAACATTATTCTAGGACCTCACCATTGTGCAGAAACAAACTCCTCTGGCCCCCATACCAGTGTCTGCATTACAGTGGGTCCATGGTGGATATGGGAGTTTTACAGGATCACTTACCCCAGGATGAAAGAGGTCTGTCTAGATAGAGCAGGGGTGGCCAAACCTTTCAACATGAATGCTCCTGGCCCTTTAATGGTTGTATAGGTAAGGGCATTTCAGCAGGTGCAGCTGCTTTAGCAGCACCATCAGTACTTGTTGCAGCTGCCAAGATTCTGACTTCTACACAACTCTTAAGAACACAGAAGCCCTAATGGTATGGCCACCCCTGGTCTAGAAAAACGTTTCACAAACTGTGGGTCAGAACCCACTGGTGGGTCACAACCCGATTTCTGGTGAGTTGCGAGCAGAGCCTCCAATGAAAACATGGATGATGGAAAGATCAGATAGCAAATTTACTCAAGCCCTGTGGCTATTCAAAAATCAGACAGCTGATAATTGCCCTGCAAAGAGCTGAGCTCCTGAAGTTTGCAAGCTTGTGTTGTGTAGATATAGGGAGATCTCTGAAATCTATGCTGTTTCATTGGCCTTCAGTTGGTGAGTTATGATCCATAATCAGACAGCACTACCATTTGTGAGTGGGTGTGACAGACAGACATATGGTTAAAAAATTGGACAGAGTTCCACATTGCATACTAAGATTAAAGGTGAGTTCTGAGCCTGGAAATGTTAGTCAATATTGCCCCATATACACCAGCATGGTACAGCAGCTCAAGCATTGGGCCTGTCTTAACAAATTCAAGTTCCTTCCTGGCTATGAATGGCCTTGGACTAAATGTTCTCAGTTTAAACTCATGGGGTTCTTGTGAGGCCGTCACTGCTCCAACCTCTTGGCTAAGATAAACATGTGTAACAAATTTAAAATTAAAAAAAGGTTCTATATCTGGTGGTACGTAAGCTGCAGAAGAGGAACACTACAGGTCTTCTCTGGACAACCAGCTTGTCCTGAAAAAGTTTCTGGACTGTACCCACTTCAGAATGGAGCAGAGGGACTGCATATTTGAACGCACACAGCAACTAGCTTACTCTCTCCCCCCAAAGAACAAACATGTCAGAAAGAAGTTAGGTTCTTGTCCTATCTCCCCCCCCCCCAACAACAACAACAACCACAACCCCTCTCTAGTTTTCTTATGTGCAGGAAGTTGATTTGATTTGTTGAATGTTGAAAGTCCATCACAGATTACAAGCCATATATGCAAGCTCCAGGTTTTAAAGGTAGACTATCTCTGAATGCCAGATGCAAGGGTAGGCTTACCAGATCTCCAACCGGGACAGAGTGCTAGACCTTTAGGAGAAGGAATGTGGGCAGGTGTAGCTTGTTAAATCTTAGGGCACAATCCTAGGCATGTCTACTCAGAAGCAAGCCCACCTGAACACAATGGGGCTTGCTTCTGAGTAGACATGCCTAGGATTGTGCTCTAGGACTTAACAAGCTACACCTGCCCACATTCCTTCTCCTAAAGGTCTAGCACTCTGTCCCAGTTGGAGATCTGGTAAGCCTATGCAAGGGAGTAAGTGGCAAAAGGATATGGCTATCTTGTTGTCTTGTGTGCTCCCTGAGGCAGCTGGTGGGCCACTGTGAGATACAGGAAGCTGGGCCTTTGGCCTGATTCAGCAAGGCTCTTCTTATGTTCTTATGTCAATTGGAAAAATTCTATCATGCAATTTCCCTACCTGGAGGCTGAAACGGTACAGCCCAGGAACAGCTTTGCCATGCACTAAGCTGTTTGTTTAGCGTGGGTCGCAGAGTGGGTTGAGAGTGTGCCAAAGTCACAGAATGGCTGCTGGGGGTCTTGCAGCAGGTGGCAGCTCCAGTCAGACTGTGGAGATTTGGTACCGGTCCTGGCCATCAGGTCACAGAAAGCATGTCAATAACCTTCAGTTCCTAAATGTGTGCAATCAGTGTTTTTTATATATACTGTATGAGAGAGAGAATGGTTGTTTCATCACTGGTCACTGATCCTCAAGATGTTGGTTTTATCACACCATTCTTCCATGCAGTCTTTACATGCTCTTAAGCTACAGTACCTGTACTACTTGTATCTTCTCTCTTGATCTGATGTATTCTGTGCTCTACTATGGGCTCCACAGAGAACACTTCACTCTGCATGAGGTTCCAGGGCCCTTCACTGTTTGCCACACAGGATAGTAATAATCAGGTGAGATGGACACACACAATCTGCTATGCCCTCACTGTACTAGCAATTTCAATGTTACGGCAGCAGCATGGGATGAAGTCACAGGAAAGCGGATGAAATCTGTGCCACTGTGATAACTTAAAGGCAAAGGACCTGCAGCCATTTTGTACTTAGAGATTGCCAGTTTGGAGTTTCTGTCCCTCAAAGCTCAGGAAGAATGAAAAACAAAAAAAAGCAGGGGCTGAAGAAAAAGTGCTAATAATAAATGAAGTCTATTGGTGATTCAAATCCTGTCTAGTGTGTTCTTGTTGTCAGGAAAAGCAGAATTTCTTACCTGGTAATTCCTGTTCTGAAGAGAGGAAGGGGAGCATTTCTAACCCTTATGGAATGCCCCTCCCACTTCTAGGAGGCAGGGCCAGTGGACAGATGAGGTCTCCTCCTCCCTTGGAGGGCATCCCACCCCCAGACCAGTCCTGGAGAGCTGGAAAACACTCATCCCCTCAGCCACCAGAAGATGGCTGCCAGAGGTAAACATTACCCTTTGTGGTGAGGCAAAAGAAAAAACTTACAACACAAATATGCATAGACAGAAAGCAGGAACAGCTGAAGGCTGGCCACCCCAGAGAGGGTGAGCAGTGCTTCGTAGAACGTGAGAATTTCCTATCTACCTCCCCACATGTAGCCTATCACCCTGAAAAGCAATACCACAAGCCTGGTGGTAGAGGTGGATGGAATGCCCCCCTTCCTCTCCCCAGAACAGGAATTCCCAGGTAAGAAATTCTACTTTTCTGTGGTTAGAGGAAGGAGGGCATTCCTAACTCTTTAGGATATAACAGAGCAACTGTAACCAGGGTGGGCCAGGCAAGAGGGACAGCTCAGTGCCTAACCACCTGCTGGAGGACACGCCTACCAAAGGCCGTGTCTGCTAAAGATGCCGTATCCACTTTATAGTGTTTTGCAAAGGTGCACACTGATGACCAAGTGGCCTATAGATCTCTGCTAAGGAAGAATAGCCATCAAAGAGGGCTGAGGTTGCAGCACCCCTGAGCGAGTGAACGGTAATGCGCTCAGGTGGCACCTTTCACAGGGACCAATAGGCTAACTCGATGCAGGCTCACAGCCAGCGGGGCAGAGAACTAGTTGAGACCTTTTGTCTCCCACTCCCAAAAAGTCACGAAGAGGTCCTCAGTCCCCCTAACCTTCCTTGTCCATTCCATGTAGAACCTAAAGGTCCTTCCATGTCAACTGTGTGCCAGGCCTTCTCCTTAGGGCGAGAAGAATCCGAGGGAAAAACAAACAAACCAACTCTTGCACCCAGTGGAACAGTGAATTCACCTTGGACATGAAGGTGGGGCCTGTTCGCAATTCCACTTTGCCCCTGTGGAAGATGCAGAGCTTATGATGAACAGGAAGTGCTCCCAACTCAGAACCTCTTCTGGCTGATATAATGGCCACCAAGAACAGCACCTTGTAGGTGCGTTCCCGCAATAGTGCTTTGGCCATTGGTTTGAAATGTGGGCCTGTGAGGGCAGACAGTACCCCGTTATGGCCCCACCCTGGAAACCTGTGCACTGTGGATGAATTTAATAACTACATCCCCCTCAGGAAACGTTTGATATGAGGGTGCACTGGCAGGCTCTCACCCGCTCCCAGGATTCTGCTGAGTGCCACCACCTGCCTGCAAAACGTGTTTGTGCTAAGGCTATCCTGCAGGAAGGCAAGATGTGCTTGACCTTGGGCTTGTCTGTGCTGACCCCCTTTTTCTAAGACCACTTGAGGAATGTGCGCCACATTGATCTATACACTTTCTTGGTGGACTGTCAGCATGAAGCTGGCTAGGTGCCCGTGACCCTGTTAGACACACCAAATAGCGTTAGAATGTCCCTCTCAACCGCCAAGCTGTCAGCCAGAATAGGTGCAGCTGTGGCTGCACTATGGGCCCCTGCGTGAGCAGATCTGACCTGGTCAGGAGAACGCAGTGCTCCTGTACTGACATCAGGAGCAGTTCCGGAAACCAGGGCCACTTCAGGGCTACAAGTCCGCGTTTAGTCGTTTCACCCTGCGAAACAGAAGGAGAACCAGAGGCACTGAGGGGAATACGTACAGCAATCCCAGAGGCCATGGGCTCCGGAGAGTGTCCACGGCTTCTGCGTCTTCCTGTGACCTTCTTGAAAAGAACCTTGGTAGCTGGGCATTCTCTCGGGACGTAAACAGATCTACTTGGGGGCGTCCGAATCTGCTTACCACCTCCCCGAACACCTCTGGATTCAGTTGCCACTCTGACTCCTGCACCAATTGAGCCAGTCCGCTGACACGCTGGACAATCCTGCCAGGTGTTCATTCCTGCCTGTTGACGTAGGCCTTTACCGTCATGTTGTCGGTCCAACACATGGCAGCCCTGAATACACTCCCTGAACTCAAATAGTGTCAGACAAATGGCTCTGAGTTCCAACAAGTTGATGTGACTGTGCTTCCTCCATTGACCAGAGTCCCTGCACCAGGGCTCCCAGCATGTGTACTCCCCATCCCAGAAGACTGGCATCTGTTGTAACTACAATCCAGTCCAGCTCCTCAGGCTGACACCCTTGGATAGGCACTCTCTGTTCATCTACTACCTCATCGTGTCGGGAGCAACGCATAGATGTGCCCCTATATTTTGCTGATGTGCATGAAAACATGCCCAACTCAGAACGTCCTGGCATGAAACCATCATGCCTAAAAGCCTGGCCAAGACCATCAAATCCTGCTGGTCTGCTCGCACCACTGTCTCTAGGAGCTCCAGAAGCTTGTACTGTCTGTCTTGCGACAGCGAGATCTTGAAACTGTCCATGTCCAGACGGAGACACCGGTGTTCCGGCACTTCTGTTGGGGAGAACGAGCTCTTTTCCTTGTTTACCATGAAGCTGTGGTCCTCCAGGCGTGCCACTGGACATTGTGGATGGCCTGTTCTCTGGACAGACCTGATAAAGATATCGTCCAGGTAGGGGCAAAGAAAAATTACCTGCAGAAGCAAATGCGCTACTAAGCCTATCAGGACTTTGGTAAAGACCCCCGGGGGGGGGGGTTGTCAGGCTGAAAGGCAGTGCCCGATACTAAAAATGATGGTACCCATAACAGAAATGCAGGAAGAGCCACGTGAATGGTTGAATGGTGATGTGCAGGTAGGACTCTAATAGATCTATGGGGGCCAGGAAGTCGCCCCTCTCCAGGGTTGACATGATTGACCTCCAAGTCTCCATCTTGAACCAGTGCTTGCTCAGGAACTGGTTCAGCCTCTTTAAATCCAGGATTGCCCTCACAACCCCGTTTTTCTTCGGAACCAAAAAGACCAAATAAACCTCTAAGCATCTGTGCCTCAATGGAACTGGCTCTATGGCCCGTATGTCCAGCAGGTGTTGAATCACGGATTATATTAGGGCATGTTTCTGGATGTCCCTGGAATGAGGAACCGCCCCAAACCTGTCCCTGGTCATGCTTGTGAACTCCAAAGATTAGCCTCTGCTGACCATCTCCATTACCCACGCGTAGTGGTCAAGCATGACCGATTCGAAAACCGGCGGAGATAGCCCCCAATTGGGATGGAAGCCACGGAGCCCCTGGTGTCAGGTGCTACATTGGTCTTTGCTGGACTTGGCTGTTGTAGGTGCATCGGCGTGCGCCTGCCAATGACCTACCACCCTTAGGGAAGAACATACCCTTATTCCACTTGGACTTCGATTTAACCTGGTGCTTTGAGCAGAATGTTTGATGGGGGGGCCGGGCTGGAAGGGCAGGGGAAACCTATTCTTGCTCCATTCTTTGTGAGTCATAGGCAGAACTTTTTGTTTGTCCTTGTTTTCTACCAGGAGGGGTCTAATGCTTGACCAAAGAGCTTGGAGCCCGTGAAGGGGAAACCCCCACCAGGCGGGACTGGGAAGCTTGATCTACTTTCCCACTGTCATAGCCAAATGTCCTGTCCAGTCGCAACATTGGATGCAATAGTCATGGTACTGAAATGCAGTGAGGAGTCTGCTGCGACAGCTGAGGCTAGGGAGATCTTTAGGCTGTTCTGTGCTGCTCGTGACAGCTTAGGCTCGGATGCGGCTAGATCCTCTGTTCACACGAGCAAGGCTCTTGCTAGGACAGAGTTAGCTGCAGAGGCATGCAGGGCATAAGAGGACGATTCAAAGTTCACCTTGAGAGCCCCTTCAACCCTTTTATCGCAATAGTCCCTTCCCCCTCCTTCGGAAGGGATGCTGACCAAGTAGGATAGGGCTGCTGCCAGGGCGTCAACCTCGGGTACCTTGAGAGATTCCATAGCTTCAGAGGGAATATAGCTTACATACAAGGTATAAGGTGTACTTGGACCACAGGGGTTTAGCCTACTCTGCCTCCAAAGCAACCTGGAATGCTTCCGGAAAGGGTACCACCGAAGGCTTACTTGGTCCCTGTGGAATCGGAGGCTTAGAGGTGATGGCATGGTAAGCTACCAGGCTTGTCTTGGCTGGCATAAGATCAAGGGTATACACGGCTTTGCCCAATAAGCAGGGAAACAATTCACCGGGGAACAATCTATTTGCCACCAGAATATGATTGGGTCTCAGAGCTCCAAAGACCACGGAGGTCTACTCCCCTGGACTTATCCTCTCTCTTTTTTGGTAAAGAAGAACTAGCGTGGGCTAGAGAATTAAAAGGGCCCTCTGTGGTTCTTGCCTTGGACTTGCGGCGCTTGCACAGACAGGGTGGATCTGAACTGCTAGCGTCTGAACGGTGGTAGTCTGAATCAGAGACTGAGCTTGTGCATCTATGGCGCTTGTGCATGACCTTATGCCCCTGGGCCTCTGCCACAATTTCCTTGACGCATTCCCAAATCCGGGTCTACAAGGGGGGCTGTAGTTGTGCCAGAATGGCTGTGTGTGGGAATGACCCACTAGAAAGCCCCCTTTGGTCCACTGGTTTGCCTGCAGAAGAGTCCATATCTGGGCTACAGAGCTGTGATCCTGTTGCCCACATTATAATAAAAGGTGGGGAAACGGCACTGAGGCTGGGGAGCACGGGATGGGGCCTTGACGAATGCGTGTCTCGGCATGACCCCACCAGACTCTATCTTGCTGGCCTTGGCAAGCTGAGGTATGTGAGACTTGTGGCTCCCTTAGGCCTTACTGCCGCCAGATTTGGGGGGGGGGCAGCTGGCCTGGCTTGCTGCATTACAATGCGCTAAAGGAGGCTGAAGCGGTGGCAGCACATAGATGCGGTTCGCTCGCCATCCGTTGCTCCTGCAGGCTCTGCCGGCTTGCACTGGATCAGCTGGTGCAGTGCGGCATGGAGGCCAAAAGGTCCCTCAGTCGCACAGTAGTGTGAACAGGCTCGAAGCCTGTGTGAACAGGCTGTCGCCACGAGCTCTAGCCATGTCCCTCTCCTGCTCCTTGAAGGGCCCTGGCTGAGGATAGAGATGAAGAAGAAGAAACAAAAAGTATAGAAAAAACGCTGAGTGCGGAGTTCAGAAAAACTGATTGTCCTAGAAGAGGCAGGGCCAATCTGGGGGCAGGATGCCCTCCAAGGGAGGAGACGACCTCATCTGTCAACTGGCCCTGCCTCCTGGAAGTGGGAGGGGCATTCCCGACAGGATAGGAATGCCCCCCTTCCTCTAGCAGAGAACAGACGAATAGCCCCGAAGGTATGAGCAGACCTTTCCCGCCCCTCCCAAGGTTTCCGAGAACACAGAATCATCATTATGAGGTCTAGGTTCAGGTTGTATTTTGAAAAGGGCAGCTAAAGTAGACCTAAATAAAAGAAAACACTGCCTTCAAGTGGAGGTTCTGAACCATAAGAGAGCAGGTACAGTATCTACACCAACTCTTTTTCCAGTTGTGGCTATCAATATGTAGGGTACAAAGACAACTGATGCTCCATTTAAACCTTAAGGAAAGAGAATGTAAAGAATTACCCTTCTCATTCATGCAAGTGGCAACACTGTATTTAATTGTAGTTATTACCCTGATACCATTGCTTTTCTTCCAAAAAGCTCCAAGTGGCTTACACAGGCAATATCCCATTCAGGCAGCTTACAGGGTCAGGTCTCCATAGCTTTAGCAGTGGAACTGGAGAGGGGCTTTAGATAGGCAGTGACAGGAAGATGATGTGGTAGACACCCTGTCCACCCCAGGGTATATTTGGTTTCTGAACTTTCAATAGCCACTACCCATGTGCATCACTCTGCAGTCCTGCGACTCAATCTTTCTTCTCCCCCCAAATAAAATTATGATCAGAAATGTTAAGAATGCAAAATTGTGCCTTAGGCAGAACATCAACCCTAACCCACAAAACAACATGGGTTGTCTTACTTGGACACCATTTGCACCAACTTATGTCAATAAGCCAGCATGGTACAGTGGTCAGGGCATTGGACTAGAACTGGAGAGACCTGGGTTCAAATCCCAGCCCAGCTATGACATTTTCTAAGTGGCCTTGAATTAGTCCATCTCTTCAGCCCAACCTACCATACTAAGGTTGTTTGAGTATAAAATATGCCATGTAGGCCATTCTGAACTCTTGGAGGAAAGACAGGATATAAAGTCTTATAACTAAAATAATGACAAATCATTTTATAGGGCATATGAGTACAGTTCTCATATTTCTGTTCAGACCGCCTCTTTCTAAACTTCCTTGAAGAACAGCAATAGAACCCAATCTTAACAGAATAACTGCTCACTTTTCTCTTCCAAGGCCTTTAGTTGAAGCTCTCCACTTTCCTTTTCAATCAGCTCTTGGAGGTTTTATAGGTAAATGTCAGAATTCTGACTTCAACCATAGAGTGCAGGAGAGAACACAAGCTCCCCTGGGTCCTAGCTTCTCTTATTCCTCCATACAGGAGGCGACAGAGAGAACGCTAACAGGAAGTGGAGTCTAGCATTCTCGCTGTCTGTCTGCTTCCTCTGCTGTCTGCTTCCTGTTAGCGTTCTCTGTCACCTCCTGTAGTCTAGCAGCTATGAGTCTAATGATCTCACTGTCTGCTCTCTTTTCCACAGCATTTTGTAGAAAAGTGAAAAAACTTCCTTTTGCAAAGCATTTCCAAACAAAGAGAGGTGAGTCATGAGCGCAATGGGGAGGGGGGATTTGAGTAGGGTTCACACCTGTATAAAGGACTTGAGCATCTGTGGATTTTGGTTTCCACGGGGAGTTCCAGAACCAACTCCCCACAGATACAGAGGACCCATTGTATGTTGCTTCTGTAGGATCTTCTTAGTGTAAAAGCCTTGAATCAACCTCTGGGAAAGATAAACTAATGTGGATCTGGCAATCAAATTTGGATTCTCTTTCACTTGTTTCAAGTGCTTTGCATTTTTGCTATCATATTTTCAAATTTGCCTGTGAGAAATAGAAAACTATAGACGTGTTTTTTTTTAAGTGAACCAGAAATTGTATATAACAAAATGAAAAGTTTGTCATTAGGATGGATGGTGTGAGTGTAAAAAGGAGGGCTTGTATTCTCGGCTCTTGGATGTGTGTGCAGTGCTCAGATACTGATTTGAAATAACCAGAGAGATCTTTGGTTGGTGGTCTCTAATTATTGAGGTTTCCTCTAAGGAGAGTCCATAGGCTTTACTACTTTAATTCATTCTATTATGCTGGGACTATCAGCATCTCACAGCCCCACAAACTAGAATTGTAAGCATAGAATTATATTAAGTATAGTCTTATCCTGTCAAATTTTAAAATTATATTTTGCCTGGTAGCCAACACACTTCATTTCGATCTAATGGGCCATTTGCAGAACCTCATCCCTGGAAGTTTTCATTCCCCACCTCTTCAGGCTTGAACCAAAATGGAGATCAACAAGGAGTAGAAAAGAAAAACTCAGAAAGCTGAAGATTGTTTGGAATTTATTCCTTTTTAAATGTGAGGTAACATTTGCACAAAAACATATTGCTTTCACAGCAAGAAGAGTTCCAAAGTTACATAATTTAAACACACAAACACACCCTAGTACCTATACAATAAGTGCAAAAGCCAAAAGCCAAAAAAGATGTATCAAATTGGAGATATGCAGATTTCTTAGTGCACTTCCCATTCCTCCCTGAGCCACATCCTAAACCCCAAAGGGTTGTCTCTTCTCAGATTCTATTTTGCATTTCAAAATAGCAAACACAAAACTTCCCAGGATAATGGCTGGGAGGGAAAAAGACAAACCCACTTAGAGATTTAGGGTATTTTACACTGGCACACAAGTAATATTGCATACAGTTATAGAAAACACACAGAATAACTCACATCATCCTTCAGGAAATACATATACATACACATTTTAAAAAAACAAATCATTATCATTTGGTAGGACACATCTATGAGGTTTGAAAAGAGATGAAAGGACGAGAGAAGAGAATTGTATTTCTCCCAGTGGGGGGAGAAATGTTCTCAGTGGGCTTTTATGGTGGGGCCCCAGTAACTTTGAGAATTCTGCATCTCTTCCTCAGAGAATTTCCACCTTGTAATAATTCTAAAGTGCTTTCCATATAGTAGAAATGCAGAAAACTGCATTTTCTCATGTGTAATTGCTACATCCCCCTGACATACCACATAAGGACATCAAACCCACCATAAAAACTTAGTATGAACTCAAAGAGGGTATATGATGGCCTAGGAACAGTCTCTCAAGGCAGCTTCCAAGCTAAGCTCTGGAAGACTTTGATTTCAGGTAGTAGCCCTCCCCAGTGAAACAGTCTCCCAGTTAGCCAGCCTTCCTGATATTTATCAGGCCTTCACCAATAATAGCTTTCTTTCTAAGAAAACCTTATTGCAACATGCAGACCACTGAGAAAGGCATTCCCTACAGCAGGGCTTCTCAAAGTGTGGGTCACGACCCATTTGGTGGGTTGCAGCCCGAGGCAGAGGTGGGTCACCAGTTGGGCCCACCCACCCATGTCCCTGTTTGGCTCCACTTCCAGCTCACCTTAGCCAGCCATTCCCATGTCGCTCTGACCCGTGGACGGCCTCCACAAGCCTCTGGAAGTGACCCTTCTGGTTTTGTCAATACGACTTCCAGTCACATCAGGAGGCTTGTCTGAGGCCTCCGGAGGCCATTCCAGGCTGGAGTGACGTGGGAGAAGCTGGCTTGGGTGGACTGCGGTGCAGGAGCAGCTGGTTAAGGTGGGTCGCAGCGGTGGGGGCTTTGGGAACCGCTGCTCTACAGAAATGGTAACGTATGGAAGTGGCATGCCAGATAGACCAATACATAGTCTCTTGAGCACCATCTCCTGGCAAGAAGGCAATACAGCCAGTTGTCATGGCATTCCACTTATAAAGGTCATTATGGGCCCATATGGATTAGCCATCAAGCAGAAGCCCATTGGCAGTCTCTGTATGGTTCCTTTATCCTTTAACGTGAAAAAACCCAAAACATTAAACCTCTTTGAAGTGGTAGCCTTTGTGTCTCACTCTGTAACTGCCCTGCCCTGGAATTCTACTATTCTATCCTGTTTCAGGGAACCGGTTGCTTGAAACATTAGGGGAAAAAACTCTTGCCTGTTCAGAGTCCATAACGTGAGCTCTGACTTAACTACATACCTTTATAAGACTATGTCTTAAAGAGAAAATATTTCAAGGCAACTAATCTAATACTATCTGACAGGAATACTGTGAACATAATAAAACCTCACCATCAACCTTCTCAAATGTTGCCTTGATTGTAGTGCAACCAAGTCCACCTGCAGACTTCTCAAAATGTTCTCTCTCACCAGTCACAAACAGCTCTGTATCAGAGCTGAAGTTGGCTGTCCTACTGACAACTCTAGGAAGCACATGTCCCAGAAATACAAAACATGGTGGCTCTGGGCACTGGCAAGCTGATGACACTCATACCAAATTTTGAGAGTTTCTTTTATATGACCTGAGATCAGACACAGGGTTGCTCATAACTGGGCCAACTTCCATGATGTGAAAGTCTCAACCATGTTTCAAAGCCAGCAATTGCATTTCAAAATTATGGTGACAGCCATACAACCATTAATTAAAGGGCTAAATGAACTGAGACCAAGGCTAGCACATTATATACTCAAGAGTACTATGCTCAGATTTGGCAAACGTATCTACAGACACAGACATATCTTGCCAATCACACAAAAAATAAATTTAGACTATGGTTTCCTGAGATTAAAGGATGCATGCTACTTAGGTTTCTTTCCTTCCAATACTGAAATTGAAGAAATTCACACTGTATCCTTTTACATGGGACATATACATGGACATACTTCACTAACTCCATATTACAGCTATATTGCTATACGACCACAATGATCACAATCCAACAAAGAGCGTACATACAAACATGCATTATGCATTGGTTCATCCAGCTCAGTATTTACACTGACTGGCAGCAGGTCTCCAGGATTTCAGAGAGGGGTCTTTCACAGTCCTGTATAGAGGTGCAAGATATCAAACCTGGGACCTTCTGAATGCAAAGCATGAGCTCGACTACTAAACTATGGCTCTTCCCCAACTTAATCATGCTTGGCTCCGGGATGACCCATATATGCCTGTAGGTCTAACTTCTCCCTATTCTATTCCATGTCCATTTCTGCAACTCACTGGCTAGACATTGCGTGAACCAGTGTGCTTGTAGGAATTCAGTGTTAGGCTTGTTATAGCTATCTAGATTCTAGATAATTGTGTAAAACCAATCAAACTCATAAGTTATCTAGTTCTCTTGTTCCCTACCTAAAAAAGGAAGATCAGTACATTTCTGTTCTTTCTAGCAGCAACAACAGAAATTACCAAAAAGTATGGAACAGGATAAAAAAAATCATATGGCTCCTCTTATCACTGATCAAGCAAAGCATTGTGTCTCTCCCCATTCCCATATTTTTTAAATACACATACAACCCAATTGAGCTTGCATTCTTCAGAGACCAGAACATAGTTCTGGCTGCTGCTAGAAAGCTACAAAAGAATTCCCACAGTCTCTTTCTGTCCCTCATGTAGTTTTATTAGCTCTGAGCTGAAGCAAAAGCCTTCATTATGAAGTAAACTATGTGTCCTGAGTTTTGATTCTTAGATTTTCAGAGGCCATTTTCAGATTTCTAGTAAATGTATGTGCCAAATTCGGACTACCTAGTTATTGTGGAACTAGTTTCACTTCTTTGAGATATGCTTATTGGAACTACCGTAGTTTAACCTCTTTAGGATATGCTCGCACTTAAAACAGATATTTGTACAATATCTCCTTTCCAGATTTTTTTAAACCAGGATGTATTGGATTATAGCCAGATTTAGATGCAATGACCAACCATGCTTGATTGTTATGAGCATGAACAGGCACAAGCTTGTTCAAGTCACGGGATCCAATCTTGCTTTGATAAATGTAGTTTGTAGAAATCACAGTTTCCAAAGTTCAGACTCAAAGGCAAACTGTGACTTGTAACAAATCCTAAACAGAAGTTTCCAATCTCTTCTCCTCGTGTGCAAAAGGACATGGGGTGGGGGGTGAAGAGCATGCAGCCCTTAAGTTCATGCTCAAAACAGCCAACCATGGTTTGCTGTAATATTTGAACCAAGACAATATGTATACAATTCAGAGTCTTAGGACATGGGAAATTATGACACATTTCAATGCCCCTGTGGGTCAATGGATGAGTCAGGCCTGAAATGTTTTATATACCATATTTAATTTTAAGGGCAAGGTGCAAAGAGACTGTTCCAAGCCCACTAGTACCATGGAAGGATTAAAACATTCAAAAATATTTACAGACATTTAGAACAAAGTATTAGAAACATTTATAAAAACAAACACCACCACTCACTGTAAAACATTCCAAAAATACAAGAGACAACACAACCATTACAGAATACAGCCACTGGGAAGAAAAAGGAACACCCCCCCCCCCTTTATTGGCAACAGCAGCAGTTGTGCCACATTGGCAAATACAGAGAGCACTTGATGCAAAATCCCCAGGAAGATTGGACAAGGAAAAGCTTCATACAGAGAGTCTGCCACAAGCATGCCAGAGTTCAGCAGAGAAAGCACCAATCGCAGCTTTCACCATCCTTGCATGAGCAAAAAAAGGTTGCACGTTTATAGGCACTTTGCAAGAAGCTTCTCCAGATAGCAGCAACATCAAAAACTACCACCTTAAAGCACCCTCATGTGCCACACACACTCCTTGGCAAATCAGAGTAGGCCTTTGAAAGAAAATGCACCTTACTCTAATAAGCTAAATACTGTACTCTGAGATCTGCAATTGTTGCTAGAACTACATATTATATTACAAAAGGGAAAAAATTCACTGAACACCTATGATGCACGAGTCATGCATGACAAATAGGATAGTCATCTTATCTCACAGAAAAGTGCTTATTGTCTCTTGCCTACAATCTAAAGAAAGCAGAGCTTTCTCCAATGCCGCCCAAGTTGGCTAAAAGCACAGAAGGGAGAGGAATAAAAAACTCCATGGTGGCCAAGCAAACACTAGTTGCAGATTTGCTTGAAACATGCAAATAGAATAAGCAGTGCACCATTAGCATGCATTTACCCATCCCCGGGAACCAAGAGTCAGCTTGGAATAGACAACTGACCATGAACATAGATCAGTGGGAGGTGTAGGTTTCTATTTGCTCCAAGACCATAGTTCTATGCTCTCCTCAATACTGTCCAACTTCATTTCTCTTAAATCCACACGTTTTTCTTTTCAAATCCTGAGCACTGTGCACATTTATGATATGCACAATCTCTGCATGAATTCCAATATCCTTAGCATCCAGGAAACAGAATTGTACTTCTAATATCAAACATAATTCAGAGTTGCATGAGGATTTGCAGCCCATTACAAAGCTTGAACATTATTAAACTATGCTTGAAAAATTCTGAGTATTTGATTGCTGAAATCCCAAACATTTTGAACTGAACTCTAGAGCTGAGAAAATGTTTCAGATCCTAGATGAACAGGTAAAAATGATGCTGGCTTCTGGCTATTTGAAATATTTTTGTAGCCCTATCGTTTAACTATAATTATAATCTATGGAGATTCTATACCACAAAAGGCAAGAATTACGGTAATTCATGCTTGAATTATTGCTATTATCTACTCCGTAGAGACACTATTATCTATACAAACACAAATGAGTACATCTAGAAACACATACAGACCTAGCAAAAGGTACCTCTGAGTCCTGATCTCAAATTATAAATATATAAAGATGCATCCAGTAACCTCCCAGTGAAAAATATACATTAATTTCCCATTCCCTTTCGCTCATTAGTAAACATCTACATTCAAGTTAACTTTGTACTCAGCAGAGCCATAAAGCAAGAGACATCTACTTCCTGCCCTGACCAGCAGAGAACAGGAAACAAAAGGTAGTTGGTTTGCAGGGAACATAAACCAGATTTCAGTGCTATATTAGGCAAGGATTCATTCATGCTACCCTGAAGTTAGCAACAGCTGGGGAAAAAAAACCAGGCCAGAGGCTAACTCTGCCATCCACATACAATCAAGTATGTCGCATATAGGCCACTTGCAAGTAACTTCTGCACATCACAGTCCCAAATGCAGATAATGATGAACGCAAAGGCTCAACTCAGTGTTCCATAATATGCATTTTAAAAACTATGTCTAATCTCTATTCTACCACCATTGAAGCAATGCAGTCAGTTCCAAATGATACTGCAGCAACTCACAGTGGGAAGGCAAGAATTAGCTATTTCATCTTGTCAAAAATGTTTGAAAATCTATCACTAATTTGGCTCAGAACATTTCAGAAATAAGACATCCCCCTGCCAGGTTCCACTCACATTTAATCACCAACAGGCAAAGGAAAACGCTGGGCCAAACAAGAGTTTGTGGCACATTTCTCCCACATAAGAAGGAATCAAGTTTTCAAGATGAAGCAGAATGCCCTCAACAGTGTACAGCTGAATTTAACAGCCCCGTTCCTAGAACTACTGACAAGAGCAGCACATATTTTGGCAGGGAGAATGCCGCAACCTGCCAACACCAAGATATCCCAGAGAGTTAAAGGCTGTGAAAGACACCAAAGAATTTATAGCAGCCCCACAGTTTAAAGGATGGCAACAAGATTTCGATGTTTTGCTATTCAGGTAACATGTTTGCAATCATCAGGGGATATAGTCTTCAGAGGTCAGGTGAACACAGAAATCCAGTGAACAGGCACGTCAAAACAAAATGTTTGTCTAACAATGTTGATTTTACACGTTCGTTTTAAAATAATTTGGACCTACTCCAGGGAAATTCTGAACTGAGAGTCTGTGTTTACTTGAACTGGATTAAGAACAATACCCTTGTCAAAATCATGTAGAGGGGCTATGACTCCAAACCCATGGCTTTCTGCCCCCCCATATCATCCCCTAGCCCCCTCCTCCACAAGTTACAGTGTTACAAAGGTGCTATTGCCATGTCAATATCCTAATGCAGACAAGAACTCCCCCAGTATCTGTCCAAGAACCTCCGACTGGACATAGAGAAAGGGGACCCCAAAAGCCATCAGCTGGCACATGAAAAAGGAGTCCAAAGGGTTTTGGGCTACCTGGTGCCCAACTGAGGAAACTGAACCTTGCAGGAGCTGGCTTGCCAACCTAACTCTGTCAAAGAGGTGGAGTGAGTATTGCACCACCTTGCCAAACAAGGAAGCAGAGCTACCTGGGGTCCTCTCTGATGATGATGAGATAGAGTTTGCATGTCCAGCACCATCAGCTGCCATGATGTCCTGCTGGGCCCCTTTGTTGTCCTGGGAAAACAAGGGAGGAAATGCGATACAGACTTTGTATTTGTACATTTTAAGTGTACATAACTTAAAGATAAGAACATATAAATGAAGAACAGGTAACTTTATTGTTTTAATCTTTAAAAAATGATCCTAGTCATGTAACAAGATCGTATCATCTCCAGGAATATGGTCGGAGATGATACAATCTTGTTACATTGTGGCCGGTCATAACAGTTTCCGATCTATTTGATCCTAGCCTTTTTAGCAAATCCCAGATCCAAACACATAGTGCATCATAATCCTCATCTAACTACCTACTTCTTCACAGAAGGCATGCCTGGAGTCAAACAGAAGACAAATTAATCCTGCAGTACTAGGGACTGTAAAATATGTGACATGAAAACAAGCCATGCAAGTTAATATCATTAAAACATGGAGATGTAAAAAAATTATGACACTTTGTCACTTGAAAATACACAGAACATCATACACAAGGAAAGAATATCAAATCAACTACACAATAAAGTAAAAGAATTTGACTTTTATTTCTTGTCCAATTGATTTGATAATCTATATATGTTCATGTATTATAATCTATTATTTTTATTCATGTCCCTATTTTAAGCATTTATTTTAACTCACAGTCTGGTTTTGAGTCATATTTTACAATACCCTGATGAAGAAAGTTCTCCAAAGAAACATGTTGGACTGGAATTAGCACAAAGAAGCCTGCTTTTATTATCCATTATAAACTCAGTTGATATACAAAAATACTAATGACTTGTTCAACATCTTCCTGTTGTACATTTATGGCTGAACTTTTTGTCTTCTCTCAACTGGCACTGTCCTCATAGCTTTTGTCTAATTTAGGGGATCTCCCACAAGAATTTGTAAGTTTCCCATCGTGCACTAAGATTCAAAGCCTGCACCTAGTGAGTCAGGCAAGATCCATGCACATGCAATTCTAGAAGATGATGCACCTCGCTACGAACACCACTATGCCTCCAGATAGCCTCTGGTCATTTCCCAATACAGAATGGTAAAGTGAAAAATGAAAGATTTAAAAAAAAAAAACCCCCAACAACTTACCTTTCCTGACAGAGGACCCACTGCTGGTCTCTTCCTTTGTGCATAACCTGAAAGTCTGTAACAGTAGTGAGGCTTGCAGTAGAATTTTCCTATAAAGAGATGGGGGGAGGGGGACAGTGAGAAAAACACACACTACAGTTTGCTAACACTACTGCAATGTCTCCAGTCCTGTGCTGTCTGCATCTTCTCTATACTATCACAGTCAATATACGTTTAAAGTTTCTATTCACATTTATTTCATGCTTTTCTGAAAATAATGAATTTTCCATAGGGTGCCTGACAGCCATTTAACCAACACCCAATCAGCCATCAGTGTGGCCCAGGGAAACTTGCGTGGTATTGCACATTAACAAAGCAGCACTGTGTAAGGAACAAAGGCTCTATCACATGAAAATCTGGCCGAAGACCTGCTGGAAGAGGCAAGAATGAATGCAAAGAGGAAAGGGCTGGGCATTAACTCTAAGTGGATCATCTCTTGTCAAAGTACAGTACAATGACCAAACTCACAGAAAAATATCTGCTTAGATTGTATCATGGCACCTCAGGTGATGTTCCAAATGTTGTCCCGAGTATTCTCCTTTTGCAGCAACCAAACCCCCATGGATAAGGTGGGCCCACTGTATTTTAGAGCCCTTGTAAGGTGGGCAAACCTGTACTTCCATCTCTGAAACTAAGTAAATCTGGGCCTGGCAGTTACCTGAATAGGAAAGTGACTGGGAATCTCATATCCATCACTCAGATCTCCTAAAGAGGAAGGGTTAACTACATAAATAAACTAACAAATCCACTCCTACATGAATTAAAAGAATGCTTCACTGGGTTAACATTCTTGATTTCCTCTCCATTTGAAGTTAAGGTCTGGTCTACTTAGCAGTGTCTTCAAATTAGCGGATAATGAACAGTCTTTATGTGGTTCAATAGCTACAACAGACACTGATTTAGGAAAACAGAAATGTGTATCCTAATTGATTGTCTTCAAGAGGGCCTATTTTTTATTAGAAAACCTCCGCAGTTAGAAAACCATTCCATCAGCCCCACAAAACCTTAAAGTTCAACAGCTTTTTAACTGTAATTTGGTAATGTCTGTGACTTTTGCAGAGACTGAATGACGGCTTGGGTTTTAGTGCACTCAGTACATAGGAAGATGCTCATTTCAACATTCTTGTCATACCAAGAATAACCTCTTTCCCCCCCTGAAATTTCAAGTTGGCAAAGATTTCCACAGCATGCCTGTTCTCTAGCCACAGAAATCATTCATTGTTTTAAAAGCTCTATCATCATTATTGCATAATTTGTTTTTAAGAGGCATTTCTATCCTGCCTTTCTATCATAAAATGATGTCCAAAGTGGCAAACAACAATTAACACAATACAATTAGGTGCAGCCTAATTTCCTTCTTTTATAAGCCCTTATGCTTATCTTACGCAGTATAATCAATACTAGTTGCATTCATATACTGTTCAGTATGTGTAATTTAAGACACTATACAGTAAGTCCTCACTTATTTTATTTATTTGACAGCGTAATCCGACTTAACTTTTGTGCTAGTTTAACCAGCGGCGCAGCGAGAACGGGAGGCCCCAGGACGGAAAAGGGATTCAAAATCCCCTTTGAATTCCTCTTTTGGAGGGGATTTGAATCCCTTTTCTGTTCTGGGGCCTCCCGTTCTCGCTGCGCCGCTGGTTAAACCGGCACAAAAGTTAATTCGGATTGCGCTGTAAAAGATTTAAATACAGCTTTTCTAAAAAAAGTCATTTCATTTAAAGTAGTTACATTTTAAAGTTGATGGTACTCTAACGTTCTGCAGAGATGCCACCCCCAATTTAACTGATTGCCTTTTCTACAGTTATGGATCTAGCCTACATAATTTCTTCAACACAAGGCAACCTCCCTCAGGCACTTGGTAGAGAGCTCCTTCTCAACATGTCCCAGCTCCATTTTTGCCTGTATTTGGTTCGGCAGAAAAGGAAGACCAAACAAGCACAGCAGAACCAAATCAAATGCAACAACAAAAGCTTGATGCATTTTCAGATGCTTTATTCTTTAGGGTGATGTAAAAACTCAATTCCTGATTCAATCAACTTCAGACTCATTGTTCACCAGTGTGCGTTTTCATTGCAAGAAATACTTTTTGCACGAGAGCAGCTTTGGGTGACCTGTTTATGTTGGGCTAAGCAGTGAAGTGATGGCCTCCTGACTGTACTAAGCCTATGGGCACCCTGCAGTTGCTTTCTAAGGCAGAAGCTGAAGCTGTTTTCCAGCCCCTGAAAGGCAATGTGTAAAGTCAACTTACCATCCACCAGGTCATAGGCATATGATGATAAGCGCAGGGTGGTGGCACAATATTCACATTTGAAACAGCTGCGATGGAAGAATTTGCCTTCAGCGCTCAGCCTTTCCATCACATAGACACGCTTATGGCAGAAGTAACAGACGTCACTGCCTCCCACGTTCGGGGGAAATTCTTTTTTTAATGAACCCTAAAACAGGAAGGACAAGAAGAGGCCTATCAGCTTGCTTTCACTGCCAGAGCAGTGTCATCTGTTTTTATTAGGATCATTTGAAATCTTCTACAAGGAATGGATGGAGTTCCAGTCAAAGCACATTCCCCAAGAAGATACCTATGGATCATTCAAAGGATGTGGTGGGGCAGAAGAGGTCAGCCAGAGAGCTCACACCATAAGCTGCAGCATACAACCATCTGAAGATAAAGAACCTGATAGCATATGGCAGACTAAAGGATCTGCAAAAACTATAAATCATTCCCTCTCAGCTGCCACTCTCCATCTATAATGTAAGGAATAATGATGATTTACCTCATAGCATTGTTGTGCGACATGAACGATAAAGAACGTGCTATAGTATCATAGAAATGATTATACAATGACAATGGTGGCAATAATCCTCCTCCCATATCTAGGAGAGAGTTACCACTGAAGTTAGGCCCCATATAGCTGTGAAGTTACAGCACCACACTTATTCCAAGGAATCTTTTGTGAAATACACATTGCCTTTTTAATCAGCTTTATAGACAGAGACCCCAACATTCACAAATACCCTGGCAAGATCAGGTGAAGGTATGGGCAAGGAAGTGCTCATGTCTAGCTATCTTTAATAAAGCACTGAGGAAAAAAATAAAGACTCCATATTACAACAGATCTAAGGAAAAGCCATATAATTTCTAATCACAAACACACATACCACCTTCTATACAGAATTCTCTTACCAGTTCCTTCTTGTCTAGAAGGGTTTTAGGCTGCTCTTTCCTTTGAAGCTGATTGGCTATCTGTTCAGCCAATGAGCTCACGCCACCTGTGTACATCTTTATATACTTCTACCAGATGAAGGTAAGTGAGGAGGGTGGGGAGGAGGTTAGACGGACAGGAAAAATGAGGGAAGAGAGAAATAATTTAAATTCATGATGAAAACTGGGAAAGAAAAATGACAAAAAAGGTGCAGAAGGAGCTCAAACCATGCCAAAACAGTGGACAACACAAGCACGTGTGGTAACAGCAAACAAGTGATCAGCAACCACTGGTGTGGCAGCACTATATGTTCTAGTCAATAGTTTGCAATGAGTTGCACTAAGACCTTAGTCAGCAACTATTGGGGGGGGGGGGCAAAGTTACTTTGAAAGGGAAGGGAAGTGAAAGGCTGAGGTGGTCCAAACACCATCTCCCCAGATGGCAGCCCTGCAAGTTCCATATTTTTGTAATACCATATTTCTTCCACATCCCATATTTGCCTCTTGATTAAGGGGCCAGATGGGGCCTTTCAAATGGCCAGATCTGATCCAGGTGTTGCCAGTTGCCGACCCCTATACTAGGAGATTTAAGAGTGCTATGGTTCAGAGATGTAGCAGTACAGAAATTCTTTGTTCAGAAGGACATACTGAGCATTTATGATAGTCAAATTCATAAATGGGTGGATTTTATATTCTGGGTAAAAGAGAAACAGAGTCACTTGAAAAAAGAGGCACCTTTTGAAAGAGGCACTTATGATCTAAATCTGCCAGTATTCACACCCACACTCAGGAACAGTTAATCCTCCTTCCTTGTAGGGCTGTAAAAAACACTATACAAAGTTCTCTGTTTCCAAGTGCGATTTAACAGCAAATTCCACAACACAAGAAGGTAACTAGACAGGATTTCAGAAGTATATTGGGGAGAAGCACAAGTCATGGAAGTTATGGAGGCCTACATATTGAGCTGGACTGTGCACACCCCAATCTGGTAAGTCAAAGCAACATCCTCACCATCCCCACCAAAATGTGTGGTGGTGGAGGGGGCTGCATGGATTATCTGCAGGAAACCTCCGCGTTTTTAGAAATAGGCCATCTAACATATTGAGCTGAAGAATCTTCCAACAGTTTACCCATCTCAAAAAAAGGGATATTCCCACCAGCAAGCTGTCCTCATCTTCCAACGAGAAATACAAGATTCCTGAAAGGTTTGGAAAAGTTCCATCAGTTGCTAAGAAGATTGGAATAGCCCAGGAATCCAGTTTCCATCAACTGCCAATCATAGGCTTCTGGGCAGTCCACAATCAGAACCTGAAGTAAGAGACATTTCCCATTCACCCCCCCCCCCCCCCCGCCACTGGCAATATCTGACTATTCATAGTCAGAAGCACTGAACATGAAGGCTCCACTTTTAGCTATCACAGCTAACGTCATGGACAGACCTACCTTCCATGAATATATCAAGCCCTCTATTAAAACGATCTACGTCACTGGACATCAGCACATGCTAAAGCAGCAAATTCCATAAATTATGTGTTGTACTCTTTTGTCTGTCCTGAATCTACTGTCAATCAATGTCACTGGGTGATTCCCAAGTTCAAGTATCACAAATGAAAAATCTCCCTGCCCATTTTGTTGTTGTTGTTCAGTCGTTAAGTCGTGTCTGACCCTTCGTGATCTCATGAACCATATCCCGCCAGGCCTTCCTGTCCTCCACTATCTTCCTGAGTTCGCTCATTTTCATGTTCGTTGCATCGGTGATGCTATCTAACCATCTCATCCTTTGCCTTCCCCTTCTCCTTTTGCCTTCAATCTTTCCCAGCATCAGAGTCTTCTCCAGAGAGTCTTCGCATTAGGTGGCCAAAATATTTGAGCTTCAGCCTCAGTACCTGTCCTTCTAGGGAACAGTCAGGGTTGATTTCATTTAGGATTGACTGATTTGATCTCCTAGCAGTCCAAGGGACTCTCAGGAGATGCCTAACTGTAAAAGCACCTACCATGCCTGCTCCAAGAACTTTTCATACTTTTTCTTTGCTCTTTGATGTGCATCTTTGTGTTCTTTGATGGCTATTTTGGTTGCCTATTCTGCACTCCTTTTCCAGTTCTATATCCCTTTCTGAGATGAGGCAAACCAAAATTGTATTAGTATTCCGAATGAGACCACATTTATTCAAATGTATTATTATTCATAGTTGGTTCATTTCAATTCCCTTCCTAATAATCCCCCCAACACAAACAGTTCACAGTTGCTGTATGCACAGTTGATGTTTTCACTGAGCCAAATCTCTTTCCTGAAGGGTCACAGTTCAGAACCCACCAGTGAGGGGAAGCTGGGATTTATTTTCACTTTTTTTCCTCTAACTGTGCATTATTTTACACTTATTTTTCACTTAACATTATTTAACATTTTTGCTGTCCACTCGCTCAGTTTGGACAGATTGTTTTGGAGCTCTTCAGTTTGACCATGCTTCAGCTTTCCATCTGCAAATTTGATTATCTCGGATTCCAGATCATTTGTGGTCATAAGTGAACAACATTGGTCCCAAAACAGATCCTTGGAGGACCACACTGCTTATACCTTCTCCTTGTGAAAAGTCCTCATATGGTTGAGGTCTGTAGGGGCCCCTGCCCTCTCGCTCCTGCCCCAAGTGGGGAGATCTACATCGTATGGTGAAGGGAAGGCCATTATGCTTACTCAGTGTCTAGGGCAAGTGGACAAAGGAACAGGAGCCCTTCATGGTTTGGGTCCAGGATATCTGAGGGACCGCCTTCTCCCATACATTCCGGCCTTCTCTTGGGAGTGCCACCTCTGTCTCGTTAGGGGAATGGCAGCTCGTGGGCAAGCCTTCTCTGCTGTGGTGCCACAACTGTGGAACTCCTTGCCAGGTGATTTGAGAACTTCCCCCTCCCTTATGACTTTTCGGCGGGGGCTCAAAACGTTTCTGTGTCGTCTTGCATTTGGGTGATGGGTTGTTGTCTGCCCCCAGTGGCTCAGCATGTTTTGCCTTGCTGTTTTTCTGCTCCATATTGTTACCCCCCAGTGGATTTTATAGTTTTTTTTTTTAATTTACTTTATGTATTGTTTTAAATTACGTATTTTAACTCTGTTGTATGCCGCCTTGGACATTTGCCTCGGCATAGGATAAGGCAGGGTATAATTTAAAATAAATAAATAAATGATGCTCCTAACAGTTTCTTTTATTTCCAAACTTATACAGTCTGCTCGAAGCAGGAGTCCCAGATTCTTCTCTCGACCCCTTGACTTTTAGCCTGTCCCACTGACTTCTTTCTTCCCCATTTTCCATCACCACAAATTCTTCCATGCAGCCAAGTGGATGCCTTCTGAACCCCCCCCCCCCCCGCTTCCTCTCCCAAATGGACTCAAGGCCTAGCAGGTGGACAATGACTTGGTGGCCACGGGCCACTGACCAGCCGAAGCCAGCATGTCACAGGGTCTTGTAGCTCAGTCTTTGTAGTGCTGGAATGCACATCTGTGGGCCTCATCAATTAATCTTTTTCATTGGTGCCAGAACATCTAGAGCGCTACAAACTAATACAGTTTTGCTAATACTGTATTGTCTTATCTGAATCAGCTCTTGGAGATGCTGAATATTAAGATCTTCCTTTTCCTCTCTGCCCTTTGCCCCATACTATATTTCTCATGCACATGGTTGTAACCCTCTTCTTTGCTGTCCCTCCCTCTGGTTGTCACTTGAGTCAATGCCATCTTCCTGGCATTTTGTGGTAGGACACACTTCATTCAGAGTTAAACTAATGGATGCTCTGTCTTCATTCATTCTTTCCCAGTCAGCTTCCTAAAGCCCTTCGTGAAAAGTTCCAAAGACTGACCCTGGCATCTTCACCATGCAAAGTACACAGGCTTATAATTCCCAAATAAGGTCCAACAACACAGGCACTTAACCTGTGGTTTACTGTAGTGCATACCACTGCATGGTTTGCCGCTAACTAACAGGTCTGGTAATAAAACTATGATTGAAGGTCCATCCAGCCGACATCTACTGTTATTTCCCATCGAAAGAAGTTGTAAGAACTGTTCAAATACAGAACATCACTGCTTCTGCCCAGCTGAAAAGAAATGGATGGACAATGTCCTTCATGAAAGCAGCAACACCCTTGCCCAATGCAAGGACTATAGGATAAGCACTGCTTTCCTTCTTAGCCTGAGGAAAAACACAAGAGGAACAGCAGTAGCACACTCCCCAATGAAGTGGCAGTACTAATATAGCAGATGTGAAATATTGTCCAACTTAAACAGAAGAGTAAATTACTGCAGTCTGAATGAAACACAGAGCAAACCAACAGGACTTTTGTAGTGCACCAACTAGTAAGTTATTAAAGCTCTCAAATTTCACAGTCTGGAACAGGGATGAATCTTTGAACCAACTGAACTGCCTGCCCCAAGCCGCCTGTGCTTTCAGCATCACTTTTACATATCATAAATACCTATTCTTCTAGGTGTCCAGAGGGTATCTTTTGCATCTGGGAGAGTGCCGCTTCCCACGTGGAAGACAAGATCAATCTTCCAACTTTACAAGTGGAGAGAAGGGAAGAGCTCCTTGACCACCCTGACCACAACTGGAGAAAACATAAACAACTTTCCATGCAAGCTCAATCTTATCAACATAAATATATAACTGAATGACAAACTCATTGATCCACAATGAGAAAATTATGAACTGTGAAGACAAGTGAAGAATATCATAGTGAGTCACCAGCAAGCCTTCTTTTGTGGAGAGAAGGCCTTGGCTTGCCACTGCATCTTTTTCTCACCCATTTCATCCCACAGGGGACAGGTAGGCCCATGCAGCCTGAACAATAGTAGTCCACATTTCTAGCTCTTCACTGGACTGGTTGGGGAGGAGGGCAAAGCAAAAGGAGGTCATGCCAAAAGATTGCAAAGTACATCAGTTATCAGTTCATTTCTTGCCCAAGTCGTAGTGGAAGGATATGCAGAAGGCCTCACCTTCAAGACTTCTTCCTCAAAATCTCCTTTTTGCACATTCCATAACTCCTTAAAGGGGGACAAGAAAAGGCTAGAAAGAATACAACTATTTATTGATTTATTTTACTATGTAAACCGCTTTGCGAGCTACTCTTGTTGAAAAGCGGTATACAACAACAACAACAACAACAACAACAGGTCCTTGGGAAGGACTTGATATTTAGAAAACACCAGCCACCACCAGGTGGGCTGTGACTAACCAAAATAATAATAAAAAGAGTAAATCTGCAGTTCGATGCTCTGAGCAATGCAACAAAGCCCTGGCTTCCTGTCCAAAGACCAGAGTGGGAGGGCAGGGGCCTACTATCTTTGCTAAGGTCAGCTGACTGACCTTTCTTCTGACCAGGAAATGGTGCTATCCCAGACAGAAATGCTGCCCCCTGGACACCTTGAAAAGAATGGCAAATTCAACCATCAGCCTGGACACAACAATAATTTCCGTTTAACTTCCCACCTCTCAGAACACCTATGCCAGATTAAGACTGCATACACTCAATATTTTTAAAGTGGCTAATTTGGTTTCATGCTCCAAATTTCTCCAGCACAATTAGGCAAGATTTAGTGACAGAACGAATGAAAGGCTTTCTATTCACCTGGAATAACATGAACCTTAGCATGGATGAGGCAAGCGACATCATTTGCTCTTCATTAGAAAGTCAAGGGCTGCATGTGCCATCTCTGGCAGAGGGGGTAGGGCCTTCTCTTTACAAGGGGTAGGGCCTTCTCTTTAGTGGTGACTCAATTTCGAAACACCCTCCCTTCCGAGTTAAGATCAGCACCCTCCTTGATAACCTTCCACCGGAGGTTAATTATGATCCTTTTCCACTTAGCATGTTCCCCCCCCCCCAGTCATTTTTGCAGTTTTAGTTACTTTTCAATCACTGTAAACTTGGTTGCTGCTGCTTTTTATTGTCTGCTGTTTTTATCGCTTTTATTACTTATTATTCTGCTGTTGTTTTTTTAGCTACTGTGCCTTTTCTCTCTGTAATTCAGTATTTTAATCTTTGTTAGCGACCTTCAGCATCCCACTTTCATGAGATGAAAGGCAGGATATAAATATCTTAAATAAATGAAAATAACTACTCTTATTTTAGAATAAGATAAAGTAGTATGGTGGGGCTTGAATCATACCCTCAAAATGCAGCAGCAAACAAATGCTTACTTCCTGTGTGAACAACAAAAATAAGTTCAGTGCTGAGCACAGCTGATGAGACATAGGCAATATACTTATTCCCAGTTATGGGGAAACAAGAAACCTCATTGGTGGATATTTAGTAACCATAGAGACAGTGGCCCAGTTCAAATGTCACCATGGCTCTGAGCTTCATGATCAGGATCATTTTGTGAGCTTAGCTGATCTTGATTTGAGTCTCTAGCTTCAGAGCAAACTAGCCAGTAGCGATTATTGTTGCACCAGTTCACACATAACAGTAAATCATTGTTATTGCTAAATAAATGGAGGGGAAGGAGCATAGGAATCTGACAAAGAAGAGTGTGCAAGCCCATCATTTGGTGATGGGGAGCCATGATGACTGAACCGGTGAATGAACTGCAAAAGGATTCCATTATTGATCTGAAGGCAGAACCAGATAGTTCTGGATGACAGACACAAATCCCATTGTGAGTACATTTATTTGCAAAATGTTTCAGATCTCTCTTGCCAGCATTAGCCAGAAACTTTAAAATGTGCAGGACGTATATCTTATGTCCAGAGTTGAAATAACCAAGCCTCATTTGCAAGAACATGGGCCCGCTCAGCCATAGCCACCTCAAGGCAACAAAGTAGCATGAGCCCAGCTTTACCCAGCAGCACATTCTCAAGTGGCAGGAGATGGATAGGCCAAGGTGTGCAGCCAAGTGTAGCTTCAAGCCCCACACCATGCTACCTGTCTGAGGGAGTCTGATGAGGGAGAAGAAGGGCGGCTGGAAGAGCGGAGGCTACAGGAGCGCTCCCACTGTTCAACAACAGATCGACGAGATCGCTCGGTCTCTGGCTACAAAATAAAGTTAAGAAAGTCAAAAGAGGAACATGGCAATCTTAAAAGCCACACAGACAGAAGCCTTTAGGCAGCGTTCTCCTTCCTTCCTTCCTCTCCTTATATTAAACTCACCAGCCAGGGTTCTAAACATTACATGTTTGGGAGAACAGTGGCATCACATTTATTAACCCAAGCTCCAAGGAGCTCAGGGAAGTGTACATGTTCCTTTCCCCTTTCCAATTTTATCCTCACAATCCTGTTAGATAGGTAGGCTGAGAGACAGTGACTGGCGCCAAGTCACCCAGTGTACTATGGCTGGATGGAGATTTGAACTCGGATCTCCCTGGTGCAAGTTCATTACTCTAACAGACCACACTGGCTCTGAGAAAATGCTATTGAAAGTTTAGAAAAAATACCCTTAACTTTCTAAAATTGACTGCAAAGTCAAAGACCGAGGCTGCTATGCAGTACACATCAAAATGCGCATGCTCATTATCTGCAAACTTTTTTTTAACAACTTTTTTAATACACACACCAAATGGTATTTATATTTGGCCCAATGAATAGAAATTATTGATATCTGAAGACATGATATTTAGCAATATGAAGGTGAAAGATATTGTATGAACCTATATGGAACTAGAAAAATGGTTTGGTCCACAAGTGATGTTGCATGATTGAATTCTTTGAAAGAAATACTGGATTAACGAAGTGAGAACATAGATAATTTCTATTTTAAAAAAACCACACAAAAGTATGCCAAAGCACATTTGGTAGGTTGGATTTTGACTGTTGTGGGGAAGGTTACTACTTGGCTTCTTTTATGTTGGGCTACTTTTTAACAAGCTAATTTAATGACTCTTTGCTTCCCAAAACTAACAAGTATTGCAGACACTGCCCTGATCCAGGTTGGCAAAGCAATGCTCTGTTCACACTTCTTGAATCTGGCTGAATCTTGGTCTCTACAGATTCTAGGCTACACAATGGAAATACAAACACAGATCTTCATCAAAAGCTCCTCTAGTTTAGCTTCTTTCCCATACAAGCAACAATCCTTTTACTGGTGCCAGAAGCATCTATTTGAGAACACACAAACTATCAATTCAGCAAGCAGGAATATCTGTTAGTAGGTAACAGTAAAAAGTGGAACATTGTGTCTCTTGTTTTTCCTCCCAGTGCCTGAAGGTGTGCTTTAGAGTTTTTAGACAATGTGATAGTGTACTGATCAGCCATTACGCATGACATCTGATGCCAACTGTTATTGCTCAAGCAACCTTTGGCTTCCCATTCTACAGAGCTGCAGGCAGACACAAAGCACCAGACAGACAGGGAGCTGGTCACCTGATGCCTGGCTGCTGGTCTTTGCTTCAGGAGGGCAGCCAGCTGGCTTGCCCTCTGCTCAATCGTAAGCGTGCGCTCTGGCACACGGTCATCTGAAAAGAGCTGGTGAGGTCTCTGCAGAACAAGAAGTGAGAAAATTGAACAAAGGAGCCCTGGAAAAAATATTCATGGAAAAGCACAGCAGTACGTACAGAAGCAAAGCCGACAGTAAGGCCAGTGCCACATAATTCAGTGCCTTACAAGTTAAGAAGGGGGTGGGGGGCAAGGGGAGGGAAGAGCTCACAAATCTTTTGGGAAAAGGGTTCTTTCTTATCAGCTAGAACCCACACGTTCTCTACGCCATGAAGCCCAATGATATCAAAGTTTACCCTAGAATTAAGACTCACTATTTCAACAGGATTTACTCCCAGGTAAGTGTGGATAGGGCTTTGCCCTTGAAAAACTGCAGATTCTGCATTTTGTGGTAAAAGATGAACAAATGTACCAGTACTGTACTTTTATGACTCCAAAGCAGTAGCACTGTATAGCTGATATGAAATGGAACCAAATCACAGAAAGCTGGGAGGAGTCTACTCCTACTACCTTCAACTGTTGTATGGAGTTAAAGTCTGAAACATTTCTGAGGGGTGGAGGTCAGGCAGCCAGGCAGTTACAATACTTGCGAAATGAGGAATTTCCTTCCTCATCCACCCTTCCCAATTCAACCTGTTAACCTGATTGTTTTGGAGACGCAAGGCAATGCCAAGCTGATGGACAAGCAAGAAAATTCCAAAAGGCCACAGAAGAGAAGCAATGGCAACCTGCACAATTCTCCCCCACAAAAGGTCAATGCTCTGCAATAGCATCTCTTGACAAAAAGGAAATGAGGAATGACAAAGTAATAGAGCTAAAATGCATAGAATCTGAAAACAAGACCACCACATACCATCCAGGGTAGGTGAAAGCCTAGTCAAGCAAGCATTTCTGTGAATGCCACACACACAAATGACCATATCTAGAAACACTTTCAGAAGCTCTGGAATGTTAGTAGTAGTAGCAGCAGCAGCACATGGCTATCCATACTCTTCCCTGCTGCACACGCACGGCATTCCACCCAAGGCTGCACACACCCTACCCATGCTTGTTTTGCTCATGCCGTTTTACCCGTTGCTGGCTGGGACTCGGTTTTCCAGCTGGGTCAGCATGAGGGTCCCTGTTTGCCTGTAGGCAAAATAATTACCATAAAAATAACCTCGTACCCAAAAAGACAGCATAGTTCATGAGGAGTCATCCTAGAAGAGAAACAGTAAAAGCAGGAAAGTCCTGGAAAAGCTTTGGAGATGGGCAAAGGTCATGTGAGTCCTGTGCAGAACATAGCAATGCAGTTCTATGTAGAAGAGTTAAAAAATAACACTGTCCACAAACTGTATTAGTGATAGAATAATACATTTCCACACAGCGAAAGAAGAGGAGCAAGAAGAAGGGACAATTTCCAAGAAATGGGAAAATCAGTTTGTGTGTCTTGAAAACTTTAAAGTGATGTGGGCATTAGATACAGCAAGTCTGCCAAGGTAAGCAGTGAAGTAACCACATTTATTTCCCAAACATAAATTACTTTGAAGGGACTGGACTGGAGTCTTCTTAAGTTGAGAGTGGGAGACGGAGCTTCTAGTCCAGCTAAATGACCTAAGATGCTAGCAATCCACGGCATCATTCTAAAGTAATCTGGACCATACTCTATCGTACCTCACCCTCAAAAAGCAGACATTTGGAGGAAGCTTTATTTGTCCTGCATGTCCAGATAGGTACAGTTTGACCAAAACAGATCTTCCAATAACTCATGGAAAGAGCTGTTTGCCACAGCTCTCAGTATGGTAGATTATGATGCTCTGGGTTAACTAATCAATGAAAATAATTCTTAAAATACAGCTTACTAACACTCAACAGTTTCCCAACTGGCAACTAACTCTTCCAGCAGATCAAGCAGAGGCAAAAAACTTTGCCTTAGTTTTTTCATCTTTGAGGGCAATACTTACGTCTGCTTTATAAACAAGATAATCAGCATGAGTGTGTTCGTAAAGAGTGCCGTTTCAGCTCGGGGACCCAATATTTGTGACGATCTCCTGTAACTAGGGCTATCCAATTTGAATGGACAAATTCCTCAGCAGGAAGCTACCTGGAGGAACATTTATATCGGGCAGGTAGGGTGATCAGACAAGTTGGAGATTGCAAGGTGCCAAAGCCAGACAATACAGCTGAATCCAGACATTTTAGATGACTGCCATGCTGATTAATGGTACAGTGGTCAACTGGTGGAGATAAGTGGAAACACAGCACACTGGAGAAAGTAAAAGAAAAAGACAACTGCAGCAGACTAGAATCAGCAGAACCTGAAACCCTTCTCAGGGCCTTGGAATCTCCATCACCCAATAAATGGGGAGCATCCTGGCCTCTAGTCACTTCACAAGGAAAGAAGCTACAGCAGGGGTCTGCATTCCAGAGAGTGGCATGGTGTCCCTGATACCCCTTAACGGTCAGAGAGGTTCTCATGGCATCCTGGTGATGTAGGAAACAGCAGCACTGCAGCTACTTCTACATCAGTGGGGTAAAGAACCCATTAGATGGTTGTATTGGGCAAGTCACTTTCTCTTGTAAGAAGATGATGGAAGGTAGAGTCATGAAGTAACCTGTTAGCCCTTGAGATATGCAACATGCATTACACATATCCTACATGATAGAAAGACAATGCTGTAAACTGATGAGACTCTTCAGTAATGACTCTCCAATAAGAGAAGACAGGCCCAACTAATTTCAACAGGAACAAAGTATGTTGTATTTCAAAGCACATACGGGCACTACATCAAATATCTTTTCCCATCACAATGCAAAACCGAGCTACAGACCATCCCTAAAGACTAAAATTACAAGTGACCCCTTTTGGGTCCAGAAGTGAGTATATGCCACTTTTCTTATTGCATACAGTATAATAGCTGGATAATACCAACTACAGACTTTATTCAGACTTCTGCTCTGTCTCTGCTATAATAACCTACTACACACAGAAAAACTAACAGGGTATGAAAAGTTCTAATTGCACTACAATTAACTGGGGGGGGGGTTGATAAAGAACTACGTCTGCTTCTGTTACTGTTTTTAGAGAGGATAGACGATCAAGAGGTCTGCTGACTCTTTATTGAAGAAGGAAACTCAACACAGAAAGGGCTTGTGGAAGCAGGAAGGAAGTCACTTGTGGAAGCAGAAGGGGGAGAGAAGGACAGAGCATGCAGAACGAAATCACCTGCTGGTTGGGATACGATGGAGAGGAAGTGCAAGTGGAGGAAGAAGAGAGCATGATCACTTTTTTGGGGCAGGTCCGAGAACGCTCCTTTTTCCTCATCTTTGTTTAAAAACAAGGGGGGAAAAAAGAGAATGATAATAGAGCCAGAAGAAACATAGTCATTTGGTAGTTAGCTTTGGTAGTTGCGACCTTGCCAAAGCTAGTACATTTGCACAACAGGTGAGGTAGTAACACTGTTCCTGAATTGTACCATTTGAGGATAAAGGTGGGAAATCATCACTGAATATTCCTTGATAAAGAAAGAAAAATAGATGTCATGGAGAAGAGTTCTACTTAGCCTTCTCTCAGATAGAAAATTAGCCTATGTGCAGGGCATTTTATCATCATCGTGGAGAAATATTCAACCATATGATTACTCACCTGAAGTTTTCAGTCCAGAAACAGTTTTACCATCTCATCTGCTGTTTGTGAAGTCTCAGAAATACATCTGGAGCAATGGTTCTCAAACGTTTTAGCACCGGGACCCACTTTTTAAAATGACACTATTGGGACCCACCTAGCTTTACGAGACACTCAAACATTTATCTCCCTATATTTACACAAGCTTGCAAACTGCAGGAGCTCAGTTGTTTGCAGGGCAATTAGCAGCAGTGAGGTCTCTGATTTTTGAATAGCCTCAGACCTTGTGGCAATTACTTATCTGATCTTTCCATCACCTGGGACCCACCGGAAATCAGGTCACAACCCACCAAGTGGGTCCTGACCCACAGTTTGAGAAACACTGATCTGGAGGATTTTGACCTTACTTTTCTTTCTCCCCTTGTCAACAGTATCCTATTGCTGCAGATTAATATAGCAGAACCCTTGAAGGGCAGTTTCCTCACATGGCAGGAACCATCATTTGAAGGTCCCTACATGACCACAAATATCAGTGCCTAGTATACAATTCATTTACCTGAATGGCTCAAGTGACAGATGTTTGGATACTCCTAAATTGGGACAATCAAAACTTCTAGGCAGAATGGAAACATGCAAAAAAATAACAGATTCAAATGTAACGTGGTCTCCTGTACAATCTCAAAGGTCCCAGCACACAGAAAAATGCAGCTGCCCACCACTATATTTTGCACTGTTGAGAAACATTCTTGCAATTATAGTTAATCTATAGGAATATTCTGCCTCCCCCAAATAAATTCACACTAGTCAGAACACACATCAGAATAGGCAGGAGGTGTGGTCTCTAGTGGTTGAGCTGCCACCTTACCTGAAGAACAACTAGGATGGGATTGGTTCGAGACAACCGGAAGCTGCTGACAAGCTTCGAACAGCTGTGATAGCTCAGCTGACAAGCTGAGATGGCCTGCACTGACCCTCTGTGGGAGAGAGGAGTCGCTGTCGGTCAAGCTTAGAAGCTATGTGCAGCCAGTGAGATACCACACTGTTGAAAGGAAACAGCTGGAGAAGACTGGTTCTATGCAAATAGAACATTTATTGTAAAAACCCCTACAGGGGTTCAGAAAAGCCTGCCTGTGTAAACCGCCTTGAATAACGTTTGAGAAGAAATCTGACGACAGAAAGGTGGTATATACAGATATTATTATTTATTATTATTTATTATTATTAATAAGAACACCACCATTTACATTTTATCTGCCAATTGTCAGTGGCTAAATATTAATGTGAAAAATCATAACAAAAACATGGCCATCTTGCCTGGTACTCAGATTACATGGTTTTGGGTTGGTTGAGTTAGTATTCTCTTGTCAATTCAAGCTGCAATGCATTCTCTTCAGGTTTGTATCTTCCTACTCTACAGTTGCTTGTTTTAATCTTGGCTGTTTTAATCTTTCGTATTTTCCCAGCAGATAAATACAGCAGCTCTGCAGACTTGATATAATCCATGATAGGTACTGGTCCCTCCAGTAAGATGCATTTCTGAGTGAGCAAAAGCAAGTACTGAAGAATGCACAAAATCAATAGAGTCTAAACTGAAGGGAGATTTCCCATGATGGAAACTGAGATATATCCATCCCTTCCAAGTACAAGCCCAGATCAATACATTCCATAGCCAAAACGCATATGTCAAAACGTCTTGACCTCCTCCTGCCGCTCCTGCAAATATACAACTTCTGGTTTCACAAGCATCTGTTTCACTCTCTCACATTCACACAGAGTGCACAAGAGCTGTAAGTATGCAAATGAAGAACAAACAGGTTAAAGCGTGAGACAAAGTTTACTAGAACTACACAGTAACACATTTATTCATTATTTATATAAAAGCTATGATTTCCGCCTTCCTTTCCTCTCAAGCAGCAGGATAGAGAATGCAGATCTTAGGACTGCTTTAATCAAAAGACCAATCCAGCGATCTCCCAAGTAGTGACCATTGGAACTGATATTATACTGTATATACACATGCACAAAACTCCTAAAAGCGGCTTATTCCCACCTCTGAGAGTTTAAAACTCATAGTATGATTTTTTTTTCTGTGGAGGAGTGTCTCTCTAATACACTTTACACAAGGAGGCCCAGTTGGCCTATGAAGATGGTGAAGCAAGAAGAATGGGAACTGCATTTCTACAGGAGGTTTTCTGTTCCCTTTCTTAATTCACATACTCTTGATCTACAACACAATTGCATCTCCTTGTACTGTATAATCTCTCAATGGTGCTAAGAAGTTAAGGCAGTATCAACCCTATGCCCTCAGAAATAAAATGAATACCCAGTTCATCTGCTGCATACATCTAAGGCAGTTAAAAGGGGTGAGTGGAGAGTGAGAGAACACAAGAACCACTGTCATCCATTTCCCCTGAACAACATTACCATTTACCTCCTGAGCTAGTTTGGTTAACGAACAGCCAAGGAGAATTTTGACTTGAATGATAAGGTGTACAGAATAAATCCCTTTTTGCTCCTGGTTGACATGCCTAAAAGCAAAGGACTGTTCCTCTGGAATTCCAATTTGTTGCCTGCTGCTATGTCTTCAAGAGACTAAACTGAAGGGTGCTACATCTCCACATGCTTATAATCTGCTGACCAAAGAGACAGAGGAATTTCATCTGAGATTTGCCCACAAGCTATTTCATTAGTTATGATAATGCTCAGCTCTTACTAGCAGCTCTGAAAACTTCTCTTTACTTGAATTTGAATCACTAATGAGATTCAAAGAAAAAGCTATTCTGCTATATTAACCGGACATATTGAAAAGCAAGTAAAATTGAAATTTGCCCATGATAAATTGACCCAGCTAAATAACCTTTGCCTATCCCTAAAGTTTCTAGTGATGCCAACAATGCTTTCTCAACACAAAGAGAACAATGGGCTTACAAAATTCTAGTTTTTGAGACTGCCTTACTAGGAAGAAGAGGTCCCGACTCTGTGTGAAGAAAACGAACAATAAATAATGCTGCCCATGGACTAAGACACCTTGTCCAGGTACACAGGGAACAATGCAAGAACCAATGAGATAAAAGAACTAATTCTGTTCAGTACTAAGATGATGTTATCAGAAGTTGATCTTGGACAGTTTATGCACCTCCTTGCCTATTCCGTAAGGTTCTCTCTCCTTTAGTTTACTACTGGAAATTCCTCAAGACTGGAATCCGTCATAGAAAAGATCATATCCTAATGGCTTGTTTTGATGATCTTTGCTGAGCAAGGTAATAGCACTTCCTTAGCAGCATTCACTTGACACAGAGGACCACTGTGAAGATTGAGGCAAGATCCAAAGCAGTTCAAGCTTTGACACACTGAATCACACCAGTAAAGAGCTTCTAAAAATATCTTGCAGAACGTTTTCAGATACACAGCAGGAGTTAACACCAGGCCTTCATTTTAGAGAAAGTAATTCATCAAGAACCAAAGACCAGATCAAAATCCACCACCAGAATGAAAAAGCTGGTATCAGGACCAAGAAAAGTAGATAGCTGACACTACTTTGTTCCCTGCTATGTATGATGGAACACATCAATAGGAAGGATTCAATGCACTTCACCTGCCTAGTATGAGTCATCAGGCATGCTCCAGTTCCTATAAACTAGTACAGGAGACTCATCTCAAGAACCAGGTACATTTTGTGTAACCATTTTTCTAGTTGGGAGTGTCAGAATTGGAGTCGTGCTACATTACATTCTCCAACCTCAGAATCGTCCCCCAGACAGTGATCCCTGTGGATATTAAAACATGTTAAACACATTAACTTCTTCCCAACTCACCCTGAAATCCTTACAACCCAATCAAAACTGGATTATACAAGTTGAGAGGAAAGCATGTATCAAATATTCAGATACTGATTTTCATGAGCATTGTTCAAAGAAGCAATCCTGTGACTGGAAAAGATAATGTGAATAAGAAGCACGTGAAAGAACAACTTATGCTTAAATATTGATTAATGGGCAAAAGAAGGGGAAAATCATGCCTCTCAGTACGATATCTCACCTACTTAGTGAGTGACATATAGATTTCCATCAGAGAAAACAGCCTGTACACACAAGAATAAGGAAGGTGGTTTGGTATGGAAAAGCAACAGCCAATGGGGTGGTAGTTTAGATGAGGGTGAACCTTCACAGTCATTCATTCGGTTTTGTTTTACCTGTTTCCACTGAGGCATATGGGCAGGACGGCCCTGCTCTCGCTGTCGGTAGGCTGGCTGGTTGAGAGCACGGTCTTGATAAGGCAGGGCAGGCTGCTGATGCAGATCATAGAGAAAGCAGGATGGAGGCCACCAAGGGCATTAACACAAAAGGCAAAACAAAACTCACAAAGAAACCCACAAGGGGATGGGGGTAGATGTTGGACAGGGTGGTCGGCAGACAGACATTCAGGAGGGAAAAATGGAGTAAGGAAAAATTAGTTGGCAAATAAAATATAAAAAGAGAAAAGTAAAGAAAGAGATGGAAACAGACAGTCCTCTTTCATGATTCTCAACCTTCAATTGTTTGGACTGGTTAATTTGATACGCTTAGCTTGGGACCAGAAGGAATTTTCAACTATGAGAGGAATGAACAATCATGGAAGCAAAAGAACTTCATTAGTTCTACAGTGGGGATGTATATGGCACCCAGGATGTCTTTGCAGAGCAGAACTTAACTACTTTAGCGAAGGGTCTATCTTCTGCTTGGCTTTTAGGCACTTCAGTCTTTTTTCTGAAGCACTGAACATGGGCAAAAATGGAGAGGGGATAAAGTGCCTACACCTGTGTTCAAGGGCTATGCAAATTTTCTTTCACAGCTTCTTGGTCTTGTTTTAATTTCATGCCCCACACCTGCCATATTAAGAGAAGGGACAGAGTTTTCTCTTGCCATATTAAGAAGGACGACTGTTGGGAGTTCGTGGTTTCACTAGGAATGGATGATTTTATTCTTTGCCCTGATATTCCTGCCATAGTTTCACTTGAAACTCTACTTTTTGGCTAGTAGCACATTACAAAATGGATAGTGCATGCTGATGAACAAGAATATCTTTACCATGTTCAAGAAGGCTAGATTACACAGGGTGCCTCGAGGATGACAGCAACTCTCTGACTAAGACGACCCACTTTCTTAAGCAGAAAAGCTTGTTATGCGCAGAGTAGTTCACAAAGTAAGCTATGGAAAGTCTTCCACCATATGATGAAAATATAACAATATTCCAAGAATTAGTTTTTTTAAAAATATATTTGCTTGTAGTATGCACACAACTCATGTAGCTTCACACACCAGAATTTCTCACAGAACGTGATATATGGGGGATGCTGAAGGTTTTGTCAAGCAGCAATTTTGTATTAACTGGGAGCCTGGTTTAACCTCCAGCACCAAAGTTGGAGACCTGGGCAAAGGATGAGCAACATGTAAGGAACACTTGGTAACTCAGGCCTTCCCAACTCTTAAACTGTTACAAAGGTCTGGAACAGTGCTTGGCATCAGATTTTCTTTTTCCTCACTTAGCTAAGATACTTTTATCTACGGTGCGCACATATAACTTACTTGGGAACTGAAAAACTGCCCTTCTTACCTTCTGGGTCAGACTCAAAGGACACCTATGGGTATCTCTGTATATACAAGGTAGATCCTGCTAGTTAACCACTGGCTAAAGCCCCAAAGACAAGAAAACCCTTCCCACCTGTCTCCGGATGCCTGTGGACGGCACAGGTGCATTTTCCTCAAATTTGGCCAGCAGCTGCGTTGCCATGGACTTCACTTTATTCTGGTTCCCGACGGTGGCATCTATCTTCCTCTCGGTCAAGGCGCTCACCAGGGTGGGCCTCTCTTCCCGGTAGCTGCGGGAGCTGTCCTCCTGGCAAATCAGTATGAATTATACATAAATGCAATCTTTTAGGGATCCCTGTCAAACTCCGATTTTACATACTACTCTAAATATCCATAATCTTTGAGGAAAATAAGTTATTTTTTAAAATAAAAATAAAGTTAAAAACCCTTGTGATTCAGTTCAAGATACCTATTTCCATGCTAAAGATCACAGAGGCAGGACCCATTTTGACCATGGATGCTCCTAGACTTTTTCAATATGTCATACAAATTAGACAGTGTTACTATGGAAAAGATCCTGATGTAAAGAGAAAGACAACGGAAAACACAATGTTGAAAAATACTTACATCTTCTGACTGGCTTGTTTTCCTTCTTTTTCCTGCACCATCTAGGTCTCTCTCTTTTTTATCCTAAACAAAAAGGGAAAAAATCCTGAGTGTCCAATTTCACAACACATAATAATCCCTACAAAGGCATTTTAAATGTAGACTAAAACGAAATAATCTTTTTAGTCAGACTCTTTTTGAGATAGGGAACCATTTGTTCATTTTGCTATATCACCCTGTGAAACTTTTTATTGAAAAGCAATATATATTCATTACACAATCCAACACACATTTAGGTGCCTTAAAGGTTAGACCTATTCTTGGGGCGCTGATTCCAAAATCATATGTTCGGTATATTTGGGGCGCTGATTCCAAAAATGGCATCGGTTTTACCCTATCAGCTCTAGTTTTGGGGATACCGCATAGCCACCTCATATGCCGATTCAAGCAGCTTCCCCATAAGGTTCCTCAAGCCATGGCATCAGCTTCCTCACAAGGGAGCTGCTTGAATCAGCATACGAGGCTATGCTGTATCTCCAAAACTAGAGCTGACAGGGCAAAACTGAGGCCACTTTTGGAATCGGTGCCCCAAATATACCCAGGAACAGGTCTAACTTCGGAAGCATTAAAAAAATATTTTTTTTGTTGTTGGGCTGTGTTATCACCACTAATGATTCCCAAACCCTGTTTTTCCGTTTAAAAGTAACAGGTGTTCCCCTTCACTTCAAGGAAACTAATCTTTCAGTTCAATATGTTCAGATTATAACTTCCCATTACAATCACCAAGATCGATCCAAAAGTATCCCCATATTTGATCATACTACCCATGCACCAGGCCTGCATCAACAACAGCTAAATGTAAAAGACTGATCTCAAAGCTCATCCAGCAGCAGAATTACCGTATTTTTCGCTCCGTAAGACGTACCCCCCCCCCCAAAATGGGGAGAAATGCCTGTGCGTCTTATGGACAGAATGCTGTAAAAAAATCGGGTAAAAAATGTCTTGTTTTAACTACTGGTACTAATTTTAATGGCGCTTGGCCTCTTACCGCGTTGTCGTAGCACCTCCGATCTTCGTCCCACATTGCCAGGACTGCCCCCAGTCTTCAGTTCCAAGATGCGAGCCTCCTAGGCACTGGATGTGACCAGGGAGCCCTGCACAAACATCGCAGCAACTGCAATGTTTGCGCAGAACCTGCGGTCGCGTTCAGCGCCTGCGCGAGCCTCCCAAGTGCTGGATGCTACCAGGAAGCCCTCCGCAAACATCACAATTACTGCGATGTTTGCGCAGAGCCTGCAGTTGCGTTTAGCGCCCCCACGAAGTTCCCAGGCACTGGACGCGACCAGGGAGCCCTGCGCAAACATCGCAGCAACTGCAATGTTTGCGCAGAGCCTACAGTCACGTTCAGTACTGCGATGTTTGCGCAGGGCTTCCTGGTTGCATCCAGTGCCTGGGAGGCTCGCGCAGGCACTGAACGCAACTGCAAGCTCTGCGCAAACATCACAGTTGCTGCGATGTTTGCGCAGGGCTCCCTAGTCGCGTCCAGCACCTAGGAGGCTCTCGTCTTGGAGCTGAAGACTGGGGGCAGTACCGGCAACGCAGAACGAAGATCGGAGGTGCTACGACAACGTGGTAAGCGGCCAAGCGCCGTTAAAATTAGTAGTTAAAGCAAGACATTTTTACCCGATTTTTTTCACTCCAAAATACATGTGCGTCTAATGGTCCAGTGCATGTTATGGAGTGAAAAATACAGTACATTCCTCAGAAATTAAGCCTAAAACATAACATGGCTTCTTAATCAGCTTTTATTAAAAGAGATTAAAGCTGATATGAAGATTGAAGCAAGAAAAAAATGGATCTGAATTTAACAGGATTTTTGAGGCATGCATTTTACATTGATCCCAGCTACTCAAAACTAGCCATGTAAAAAAAACACCATATGGAGAGCCTTCCCACAGAACCACAGGCAAAACACAGACACCTCAAAGAACTTGACAGCACCCAACACTTGTCTGGAGGGGTGGGTAGTCTGAATCAGGTTCCTTCCAGCCCAAATGACTAGTGTTGTTGGAACTTCACAGCTTCAACCTTCAACATGCGGGTCGCAACACAGCAATAGAAACTATGTACAGTATACAACTTCAAGTGTGGCACATAGAGCTGCAGTCCTGGTAACTGCATATACATCACTCTTTTGTACATGCTCTTGCCAATCCAGCAGGATGTGTGTGCACACGCACACACAGAGTACATTTCTGTGTGCTCATTGTCCTCATTGGACTGAGGCAAGTACATGTACACAAAACACATTTTCTACAATTTTTCCCCCTCAAAACAACTGTGACTACCTTTGGTGTCCGTTTCCGGGAAATGCTCTGCCCCAGCTTGCTAAAGAAGGAGATCGGAGATTTGGTACTGGCAATTAATGCAGCTTTTTCTTCTGCGTTCAGGTCCAGATTGTCTGCAGACACAAACGTGATCAATGGAGAAACAGAAAACATTATAGACTTTAGGATCTGTCCCATTCCTTCTAACCTCTTAGGCATACCTAGAAAGTACCTCACACCTAATCTTTAAGCAGCAAAGTTTCAAAACCAAACCACCAGTTTCTCTCTTTCACTGTAGCTCTGGTCATTTGAGATCAATCAGACCATGACTAGCTGCCTTAAACACATGAAGCTGCCTTATACCAAGTTAGACCATTGATCTTTCTAGCCAGCCCAATATTCTCTACTCCAGTGACAGGGTTTTGCCTGAGCGGTCTTTCCCAGCTCTACCTGCAGATGTCAAGGTTTGAGCTGGTACCT
Source organism: Plestiodon gilberti rubricaudatus (assembly GCA_026170595.1). Classification (NCBI taxonomy): domain Eukaryota; kingdom Metazoa; phylum Chordata; class Lepidosauria; order Squamata; family Scincidae; genus Plestiodon; species Plestiodon gilberti. The sequence goes on from JANXHW010000005.1 coordinate 119,836,059, forward strand.
TTTCATGCAAAGAATCTGCTCTACCACTGAGCTACAGCCCCTCAGCCTTCCTCAGCAAGTCATTCAAAGGCGGTAAGGAAGAGGGAGATGGAAGTCCTAGAAATATTCAATAAGAATTTAATCAGTACTTGCTTCTGGTTAGGTGCCATCCTCCTATGTGTAAAATTTATTTTTAAAGTGCTTATTATGGGATGGATTTGACTTCTACAACGAACACAACTGAACCTTCAGACACCGTCAACTATTCCTACAAAACTAGTGACTAGAGCAGTTGTATAAGCCACTTATTCTTACTCAAGGCTGAAAACACCTTCTTCACCTAAACGTGCTGGTACAGAGAGCACCTTTGAATGAAAGACTGCATTGTTCCACATGCATCTCTGCTTATTGCTCATATTACAAGTATCTTGTTGTCTTGTGCTACCTGAGGCATCTGGTGGGGCCACTGTGTGATACAGGAAGCTGGACTAGATGGGCTTTTGGCCTGATCCAACAGGGCTCTTCTTATGTTCTTATTAAGCCCTGGTTCTTGCCCTGCTGTGGTATCAAACTGGAGGCAGGACTAGTTTTGTTTTATGACCTGGTAAGCTCCTGAAAGCATGTTGGCTGAAGGGCCACATATACATACAAATATAATATAATGTATTAATATTAATAAAAGTAATATTGTCTTAATGATTCAGTCCAAGCTCTGTGCAAGTCCAGAGTGAAAGGTTAAGTGCTTTTACAGTAATCTGACATAGTCATTAAAAACCTATTTAAATTTTTTTAACTTAATAAAAATAATATTTTTAAAAAATAAAAGCACCAGAACATGCTTGTGAAACACTGACAATTTACCCAGCAACACTGTAAAGACATTACAGAGACAGTGCTTGACATAATGTTAATAGGACTATGGAAAGCCCCATCGCTTGGGCCAGCACACACTGCAAAACACACTTCCATCTTCTTTCCTGACTGACTGACTGACTGACTGACTGACTGACTGACTGACTGACTGACTGACTGACTGACTGACTGACTGACTGACTGACTGACTGACTGACTGACATGCACCTTTGCTGCACATTGATAAGAGGAAGAGTCAAACAAGTTAAGTCCTGGCTTAAGCAACAGAATATAAAGCACTGAAATGCAGAAGCCAGGCACTGAATGACTGCGGCAATACTCAAGAGTTTCTAGCAGCTACATCCTAAGTCTCCTTACCATTGGAAGGGAGGGAGTCCTTGAACATCTCATAGAACTGGGTGAGATACATGACCATGGACAGCTTGTCTGGCTCACCAACTGACGCCATATCTTTGCCAGTCATGATGGGAGAGATTCCAAACTCCTTCTCAGCAATGTCAAATGCCAGTTGGTTATTCTTCTCCACACTGTGTTCATCTAAGGAATCAAAGTCTCTGCCAGGGAAAAAAGACATTGCCTGAGGTTACAAAGGGGAAGCTTCTGTTCTCAAATGTCAAAATGGTTCACTCCAGCCACGGTTTCCTTAGGGAAACGAAAAAGTCCATCCTCCCCACTAATAATGCTGTCAGAAGAACTTCTCATTATATTCCATTCCCATGCAAATGCAACAATCTAGCACTGAACACGCACCAGATTTTAAGGTCAATCACTTACATGAGGTCAGGGCGGTATCGATGGATAATGGCACACAGCGCTAGGCCACTCTTCCAAGACATTGTAAGATCTGTTACATTCACACCAACATAGCCATCCGTCTGCCTCTGACACCAGCCTAGGAGTTTGCTAGAGCGAGCTACCGACTCTGAAACAAATATGGAGGTATTTTAGTTACTACCTTTTGACCTAATGCACAGAACTGTTTTAATGTTAATATTTATACCTCACATTTCTGTTAAAAATGATAGTTAAGGTGACTTACAAATGTGTAAAACAATCCCAACAATAAAACACCATAAAAAAAACTTCATATCAGCAAATTGCAAGTTAAAAATAAATATCATTATGGGCTCTAAAAATGCCTACCAAGTCTTAAAAGCAGGGGGGGGGGGGGGGTTAGATGAATCTGCAGCAGGAGACTATTTCAGAGTTTAGGCACCGTGAGCAAAAAGGTTCCCCTTCTCTTGTCCTCATCAACTGCACTTCTGTTGATGAAAGTGCAATACAGGCCTCAGAAACTGATCACAAATTCTGAGCTGCTTCATATGGGAGGAGACAATTCCCTCATTCTAAGCCATTTAAAGGTCAAAGTCAGAACCCCGAATTGAGTCCAAAAAGTATTGAGAAGCAACAGAAATTGGAAGCCAATAAAGATGGAATAAAATTGGAATGATGCACTTTCTAAAGTAATCAAAATTTTGGGACTCTCTTCAAGGGCAGCTGCGCAGAAGACATTGTGACTGTGTGTTTTTCAGCTAGCAGCGCTAGTAGCGCTGGAAGGGTATATGTTAATCTCCTCCTGGCATGCTAGGGTCACATATGTTTTTCAGCTTCCAGATGCTCACCACACTTGCAATCTTTCCTTTGAGCTCAAAGCTATTAAACATGGTGGCCTCCATGCAATCTGTGGAGACAGATAAGGTGGCAAGATGGCTGCACCCAGCAAGTAGTCGGTGGAGATAAAAGGTGGCAAGATGGCGACACCAAGCTTGTTTGTAAATGAGTTGAGCTAGAAGCATGCTAGCGACGTCACTTCCTACTACTTTCTAACTGAAAAACATACGCAGCCTATAGCAGTCCAGCCTGGAAGCAACTAAGTCATGAATGATCAAGGATAAACGGCTCCTCCCCTTCTCTTCTGCTGCTCCTGAAGCCTAGAATTCCCAATCACCTGAGGGATGTCCCCCCCTTTTCCTTCAAATCTCTACTCAACACTCACTCTTTCTGTGATGGTTTTTGACACAAGCCTCAAATTCTCTGCTTTCTGCAACTAAACCTATGTACATGAACATGAAATAATCATGTCTCCTTCCCCATCTTCCCTGGCATGACTCCCCTCTCTGTTCTCTGTCGTCTCCCTTGTGTCTATTTTAAAATGTGTGCCTTTCAGGACATGAATCTGTCTCCTCTTCTATTTATTATACAGCACTGCACACAGATTTTTTGGCACCACAAAAATTGGTTTTCAGATAAAACAAGAAATCATCTTTCATTTTTATCAAAACGCAACATCTATTTATTTATTTGTGTTTGTTTGTTTGTTTACAATATTTTTATCCCGCCTTTCTCCCTGAAGGGGCCCAAGGCGGCTTACAACAGAAAATACAATACAATACAAAAAAAGTACATAATTACTTTTTAAAACAGTAAAAACAGTTAGCAAAAACTAATAAAAACATCTAAAAATTTATTTTAAAAAAGATTACTATAATTAAAACAAGACCATAAAAAAACAGCAGCACCAAACCTGTACCAGCAGGATGTTAAAAAAGGCAAGGACTCAGAAGGCTTCTTTGAACAAGAAGGTTTTTAGGCCTCACCGGAAAGTGTCCAAGGAGGGAGCAGTTCATAGGTCAAAGGGGAGGGAATTCCATAAGGATGGTGCCACTACTGAGAAGGCCCTGTTTCTGGCCGCCACTCCTCGCACCTCCCTGGGCGACGGCACCGGCAAAAGGGCCTTCTCTGATTATCTAAGGAGACAAGCCGGACTATACAGAAGTAGGCGGTCTCTCAAATATCCTGGCCCCAAGCCGTATAGGGCTTTAAAGGTCAAAACCAGCACTTTGAATTGGGCCCGGAAACGAATCGGCAGCCAGTGCAGCTGTCGGAGGAGCGGCCCGACATAACCCTTCAAATTGCCCCACCATACATACATATTAATTTTTTGTACTCATGACTATGCATAAGATTTTGAAATTGCAGGTCATGTTCAAAGATGTCTGAGAAATCCAAGGATCTTGAAGAGAACACCAACTGTCAGGTTTGTGTCTCTACGCAGCTTTTACAAAAATATCCAAATAATACTTTTCTAAAGTGAACATATCATTTGAGAACTTAACCACTGACTGTAGCCTGCATATTTTCTGCTCTAGAATCAAATGGACTGAGCATAGAAAAGGACAGAGAGAAATCAAAATTTAAAACATCGAGGACAAAACTAGAGCATACCATTTCGTGACAATTTTGGTGTCCTGGAGTTCACCAAATTTTCTATTTCCAGGTGAATGTCTTTCAAGTCTCCTGTATCATACAAATGACGTACCTGTAGGAGGTTCAAAAAGGACAAAGAGCCCACATTAAGCTTCAAAAGAAGAATGTAAATACTAAAATGTCAAAAGAAAGAGTAGGTGTTCGCTGAGACAGGTGTGAGCAAATTAGACAAGTAACTGCCCCCACTACAGGCGTTAAATTAGTATAGCCAGGCTTGGAAGACTGCATTATCAGCAACTAGTGCTGTTGTGAGTGGTCACATTTATTAAATACATATGCTAAATGAGAACAACAAATGAGGGAGTTCTATAACTGCCGTGCTTCCACAGAAAAGACCCTACTTCTCACCACCATCCCCCTGATCGTCAACAGGTGCAGCACACTCAGCCACAATATATGGGAAGTGATGGTTCCTGCAGGTACCCTGGTCTTAAGCTGGAAATTCTTCCTTGCATTTATTACAGCACAAGAAACTAAGCTAATCACAACTCCTAGTTGTCAACTTAGCTAATGAGATACATCTGGATTATTTGGATTATTATTATACAACTGAATTATTATTATATGCCACCTATTCCTACATGGTACAGTAAAGTGCAGAAACAGTGAGACTTCTCCCCCAGAAGTGAGCTGAAATCTCAGAACACAGCAGAAGTCAGAGACTCCTCTCCAGGCCACTCACCAAACATGGGTGTAACCTTGGGAGCAAGACTGAAGAAAAAGTGCCCCACACAAGAAAATATTTGCTTCTCCATCTCAATCACGGTAATACACGACTACCTAAAGGCCCAAGTTGTCTCCCTGTTTATACAGGATTACTTGCCTTAATATCTTCCTGCTCTATTTGACCTACCTTCTCTGCTGAGCCATGTATTATCTGAATAACCTTGCCTTCTTCATTCACAGACTTTGACTCGTCTCCTTCTCTACCGCCTTAAAAAAAACTGTGCAAATCTACACAAACACCTCATTTGCAGAGTTTTGCACCTGCCACCCACTATTAGCCTCCTCCTAACATTCACCCCTCAAAGCCATGACCTGCCACGCTTCCAGCAATTCCTCTTGCACTTCAACCAAGGTTTGTCAGTGAACAGACTAAAGATTATGACAGCTCATAGCAATCACATAGAGAGGAAGAAGATCTTTGCTGCTTTAAGTGCACTGGAAAAGCCCAGGACTGAAGCAATTACCTGGTTTGGCCGCAGGAAGTTGATGTTGATATTTGGATACCGAGTAACAGGGTCAATGCTGTACTGGCTGAAGTTTTTGCTCACATTCTCAGGGGTGGTCTGAGGCAGCAACCTGTAGATGCTCTCTCTAGGAAAGAGGAGGTACAACTGATGCTGGTCTCTATGATGCAAGACACTGCCCACTTCATATGTTACACAAGCCATCTTGCTGCAAATTTATTTGGTCCAGTTGGGTGGATGGCATAAATGTTTTAGTCATTGGCAAGCCATGGCAAAATGGTCATTTTTAATTGGTTTGTAAAATAAAAATCTGCTGGTTATACAGATATACACTAAATGTATCACATTCTGTATTTACAAATTACTTAAGATAAATGATGTCCTTTCCCTGGGTCTCAAGGAGAGGCATTTGATGTTTAACCGATTATAATTACCAATAGGTTTCAAGCATTACCTCATGGGCTGGCTCTCTAAGCCTAGGACCTCACTCATTTCTTCCCCTCAATAGAACAGAAGGGGATACCTTCAGTTAAGTAGTGGAGAGAATATAAAAGCAGCTAACATTGGCTAAACAGTATTCTTATTTCAGATTCACTTAAGCTGTGTATGCATAGAATGTAGGCAAACCTGTAATAGATGCATGGCAAGGATATAGCCAAACAGTGTAAAGACAGGAGAAACCATTATCAGACAAACTTCACTGTACCATTAAATGTTGAGCTTCATTATATTTGTTTGGCTCCTCAGAAGAGAGAATGTGATGAAGAAAGGCTCTAACAGTTAGTGTTTACATTGATTCCCCCCCCCATTTTTTTGCATATATCTTTACAAAAAATTACAGATGTGTCTGGGTGAAACTGCACAAAAATGAATACAAGGACAAAGAGGGAGAAACTTAAATGAAAATGTGACAAGAAACGTTATGAAACTAGAAACTGGTTTGCTCATCCAGACCCACCACTTCCTTACTGCCCCAATCAAGTGATGACACGTGAAGAAATATTACAGAGCAAGCACTTGAGACCATGTCATATAAACATCTGGAGTCAACTCACATTCGTTTCTCCCCCATCCCACTCCAGCCACACATACAGATGTTGTTTACCTTTCTGCAAGGACTTCCAAAGGACCCGTTCCCTGAGACCAGCTTCGTACCATCCAGGCAGAGTCCATGGCAGCAAGGAAGCCCCTGGCTATTCCAGTTCCCATTGGCCAGAATGGCTAGAAGTGAGCAGAAAGAAGGGATTGGAGGGCGGGAATACAATGGAGAAACTGACATATTTCTACATCGACTGTTTTAAGTTTAAATCTATCGGTATATCCACTGTTTTAAATTGTAAACTCCTCAGGGCTAGAACCTATATTATATTACTCTAAACTAAAACATCACAAACATTAATGCCATCACTAACTAAAAATGCCAACGTGAAGATTCAAAAGGTTGCTCGTTGCCTTGAATCATCATGAGAGAAAAGAAGTCACAGAAGTCACAATAGTAAATAAGCCATTCAAAGAACAAACCTCTAAGAGACTATCTCCCACCAACGCCACAAGCAGCTGGTGGCCATTTACTTCTCGAACCATAGCTGCATTCTCTGAGGCATACATGCACGTGAAGTCAAACATGGCCACGTCAGGCTGTCCATAATGGTTGATGGCAAAGTCCAACGATGGCAGCTGCTGATTGGTTGAGAAATCAGCTGCTTCCCTGGCATAGTTGAGCAACGCTTCCTGGTCCACATTCTCCCGTGAGAGCAACAACTCTGTGTCAGCGTAGTCCTGTCAAACAAGAGAGGAGGATCAGGCCCCAGAGAAAGGCCTGCCCATTATACAGTCTTTCTACTCAGGGAAGTTTGTCTGTGAGCTGCCTGGGTGAGGGACGAATCTTTTGTAAGCCACTCCAAGCTCCTCAGTAGAAGAGTTACCAAATAAATTGTAAAGACGAAGAAAAAAGGATGTGTGTATAAGAATTGTGCAGCTGAGTGAAGATGCACGGTTTGCAGCACACTGAAGGACAAATCAATGTCTATTAGGCATGATGGTTGCCCCTGAATACCAGTTGCTGGGAATCTTGGTCTTTATGTCCCACTTCTGAGCATGTCACTGCAGAGGCAACAGGATGCTAGACTAGGCGGATCTTTGATCTGATCCAAGATGGCCTCCTCTCATGGTTCAGCGTGCTGACACTGGATACACATTTGACATAACATAAACCAGAACGCCTTCAGCTCTGAAGTTTTCCATTATGGCACTGAACACTTATTTTTATTTCAGTAACACACTTGATTCACTCAACAATATTTAGTTAAGGTCACAGATTGATTCATGTCCTGTTGAAGAGGGACTTCAACAGAAGAGGGACTCTCTTCTTGTTGTACTTTACACACAATAATATCCATGCTTTTACTGACATGTAAATTAACTCCATATAAAAAGCAGCCGCTCCCTTTCACTCATGTACCAAGTTAACCGTTGACATGGTGGTGAAGCAGATATGTCAACACATACAAGGTCAACAGCTACTAAGACTTCAAAGCTGCCAACTAAGCTCATCTTTCAAGCCTACTGAAGGTCAAATTTACAACAGTTTTACATACAGGCACAGTTTGCTCTCTTTTTAGCGGGATTGCTTTTGGAGGATTTTGATTGCCACATAACTTGTCGATTTCCCACTTGACAATCTTGATAATGTTTACTGTATCCTAAACATAAAATTACTGATTCGAACCACTGTCTGATCAGACTGACAACAGTCAAGAACAAGTCAACAGCAGAAATAGCATTACACTGGTAGAGCACTGGCATGAAAGTAGCTTTGCAAGCAACACGGTATATATTTAAACAGCTATATTCCTTATAAAAGTAGGGCCATTGCTAACATAAAAGCAGCTTTAAAAGACCCACACACACTATATCATAGTATACTAAATCCAGACTGCATGGTATTTAATTTCAATTGAAGTCTTAAAGATTTGCTTGAGTAAAATTACCTTAGAGTGTTCCCTCCTCAGTTCCATTAGCTTCTATTAGTACTGCTGCAACATACTTAAGCACTATGGAAGTAGATGTGCAAAGAGAGAGACGCTGCAATGGATTTGCAATTTCCCACTTGGGCATTCGGCCAGGGGAAATTGTTCCTTGCCTGTGCAACAATTACTGCAAGGCTAAGATTTCATTATTCATTGTTGTGCCAAAAAACATACCCAAATTACATGACCAGAATAAAATATGTAAAACAAAATGAAGAGGACTTGCCTATGGGTCTTCTAAAAGCATTTACAAAAATATTTTTAATATGTGGAAGAAGCAGAAGGAATGGCCACTTCAGCATCTTTGGGGGCCATTTTATGCTCAAGACAGAAGTCAGGGGGCACAATTCTATTTTGATGTACAAACAAGCCCCTTCACTTGTTGTCAGGATCTGTCAAAAGGGGCTGGATGTGGCCCAAAGACCACCATAGACCAACCAACCACAGCAAAAACTACTAAAATGATCTAGAGCAGCAGTTGCCGGGGCTGTGACCCACCTTGTCCTCGGTGGAGGGTTGTGACCCATCTCCTGCAGCTGCTCCCACATCGTGCCAGCTCGGGACGGCCTCCAGAGGCCTCTGCGGGCCTAAGAAAGGCCTCTTAACGTGACCAGAAGTCACATCAGCAAAACTGGAAGTGACACAGAAGTCACTTACGGAGGCATTCCGAGGCCCGCAAAGGCCATCTCAGGCCCAGTACAACGTGGAAGCAGCAGCAGCAGGTGAGTCATGACCTGGAAGTGGCCTCTGGTTGCATCAGTTGGCTCTAATTTGGAGCCAAATGGAGGCAGGGGCAGGCGGGCCCAACTGGTGACTAACCTCACCATAGGGCTGCGACCTACCAAGTGGGTCGCAACCCACAGTTTGAGAAGCCTTGGTCTTCTAGAGTAAGATGGCATTTTGTTTTTAACCAAACCAACAAAACACACCATACGTAACAAGTCCAACACAAGCACAAATCTCAAACTTTTTAAAACAGGCTAATAATAGAGCCTCTCATCCATCAAGACTGACAAGTTTTCAGAGAGACTTAATGCACAACACACTCACATGCAGTATAACTCCTTTATCCAATAAGCTCTGTTTTTTGGCAGTCATGACAAAATAGTGGGTGTCGTCTTTGTAGTAGACAATGTTCTCCAGATCAATGCCTGAGACAGAAACAAGAAAGAGACACACACACACACACACACACACACACAAAGAGTCAACCAGCATGGTAAAGACACAAGAACAGCAGCAAAATAAGGAAGAAACTTTATGCCATCATAAGTATTAATATAAGCCTGCTTTAGTAATTTTGTTCACCTGGTCATAAAGACAGCAAAGTTCTGCTGAGCTAAGTGTAAGGGATATGGTGCACTTTATCCAAACAGGTGCTGCACAGAACTCATATGCCCACAGGTGAGAAGAAACCCCAGGAAGCATAACCTTGTCTGAATCATGGGCCAATGGTAAAAGAGGTAGTTAAACAACCGTACAACACAGAAACCTTTTATATGTGCATGGAGTGGCAGCTGTTCTAACATCCATTCCCTTACCAAGAAAAGAACATTTACAGTGTTCCATCCAAGTGGCTGACTGTGATGCAATGGTTAGGAACCATGCAAGCAGTGCTCCCTCCTCAAGGTAAGGGAACTAGGTATCACCTGCATTGCTAGGGGACTGTGGGGCCACAATATCTGTTTTAGAAATACTGTTGCCAAAACTATTCCAGGCACCCAAATTTATTTATTTACAATATTTTTATCCCGCCTTTCTCCCCGAAGGGACCCAAATCTCCCATTTATGACTGGCCAACAGCCATCTCCAAGTAGTATAAACCAGAGGTTCCCAACCTTTGTCGCCAGGTGTACCACCCGACTTCCTGTTAATGTCGGAGCCTCTATAGCACTGAGGCTGCCGGCTCAAGTTACAAGCTGTGCTATAAGCAGCAGGCTGCTGCTTAGTTTAAAAAAGACCCAAGCTTGCTTGGTGCCAGAGAGAGCAATGTAAATAAGGTAATGGGGCACAAGGGGTGCAGGAATTTAGCATCTGCGGATAAGTGAATGTGGATGTCGAATCAGCAGATATGGGGGGATCCCTGTACTACTATTCATGGTGTGAAACAGTATTTACAAATCTATTTATTGGCACAGGTGGTACTTCAGAAAATTTGGCTGTGACAGGTGGACACATCTGGTGACAAAGTTTGGGAACCCGATTTAAATCAAGCCACCATGAGGCAAAACTGCCATTATTTTCATGCTTGAACACCTGCACAAACCTGTAGCTTCTCGCAGATCCTGGAAAAACTTCTGGTTGAATATGAAGGCCACACCACTGATCTCTTCAACTTTGGCTTCCGCTGTGGTATTGCGGTTGATGAAATTTGCTGTGATGGCAATTGCCAGCTTGCCTCGGAATTCTTTTCGACGAAACCCTACAGAACAGATAGGGGACAACAAAACAGACCTCAGGTTCAAATGACTCCCATGACAATGAATGGAACGTGTCAGGGAAGGCTCAAAAAGTATGGTCTGGTCCAGGCATAACAGGCAAACTAGGGTTTATTATTACAAACACACGCTTAGGGCTCACGCTCCACTGTCCCTTTCGTGTGCGAGGAGACTGCAAGCTCCTTTTGCAGTTTGCAACAAACAGCATTTTCGGTTTCTTCCAAACTCAGGAAACTACATAGAAGCCAGTTTCTTGACTTTGCAAGTTACTTATGCAGTTTGTCACAAATGGCAGTTTCCTGTTTCCAGGTCCTCCCATCATGAGCAAAGGGGACTGGGTAGCAGAAGCAATAGGCCCATGTGAACAACAAGTCATAGCTTTTTATCATATCTGACTCTGATCATGTGAAAGCCAGCTTACATTTTTTACTGAGCTGCAGAAATCCCTGCTGCTTCATATGTTATAGATTTAGCACATAAATCTATGTGAATATGACCAAAATTGCTACATGGTAACTTATCAGAACATCTGTCAAATCTGCCTACATGATGAAAAAAATTCTATCCCTTTTTGCCTGGATTTTTTTATTAGGTGCACTAATATCCCCTCCTTACCTCGTGGGCAGATCAACCCATAATCCCATGGTTCATGCCCAGTATGATTCAGGGCCCAATCCTATCCAACTTTCCAGCACTGGTACAGCTGTGCCAATGGGGTGTGCGCTGCATCCTGAGGTGTGGGGGGGGGGCAGTCACAGAGGCCTCCTCAAGGTAAGGGAACATTTGTTCCCTTACCTCGGGGCTGCACTGTGGCTGCATCAGCACTGGAAAGTTGGATAGGATTGGGCCCAAAGTGTATTTTCTTTGGTACTTAAACTGACCAGGAGCTGCTGAGCATCAGCTGCTAGATCCACATACGTGCATCAATAAGTCACTTGAACCATCCTTTTTCATCTTGAAAAGAGATTCCATTCTCCTTACAGCACAAAATTAATTTATGAACAGTGGGTTAAACCGTTGAACCATGAGCTGTCGATCGAAAGGTTGGCAGTTCGAATCCACGATGGGGTGAGCTCTCGTTGCTTGGCCAGCTCCTGCCAACCTAGCAGTTCCAAAGCATGTTAATGCAAGTAGATAAATAGGTACCGCTTGCGGGAAGGTAAACAGCGCTCTGTGTTCCAGCTGCATGCTATGCGCTGCGGCAAGGAGAGTCATGCCGGCCACATGACCACGGAGGCGTCTTCGGACAACGCTGGCTCTTCGGCTTTGAAATGGGGATGAGCACCACACCCTGGACTTAATTGTCAGGGGTCACCTTTACCTTTTGGGCAGGTTACTCTGGAAAAAACTTTGGGCTAGTCACTCTTTCTACCTCACCTACCTCATCAGATTGTTTTGAGATAAGTAAGAATTATAAAGCAGTTTGTACACTGACAAAACACATCTAACAAAACACATCTAACAACATTACACACTGTCAAATCAGACTATAGGTCATCTAGCCTAGTGCCGCCTAAACTGACTGACAATGGCTCTTCAGAGTTTCAGGTGGAGAGATCTTTCCCAGCCTTGCTACCAGTGATGTTTTCAACTGAAGCTATCAGGGACTGAACTTTGAACCTTCTACATGCAAACAAAGCATGTGCTCAAACGTTGAGCAATGGACCTCACATCTTGCAATCTTTCTTTTAAACAAACATCTTCCTGGAGGGCATGCAAACAGATGAGCAGAGGTAAGAACTAAACTCTACACTGCCATAAAGCACCAGCAGCAATTACCTTCCAATGTGTTCCGCCTTCCATCTCCTCCAATGATCACATCAAACTCATATTCCGACACTGGATGTGTCTTGGGGTGAACTTGGGCACGCCAACCTATCCCTGTGGACAAATTCTGTGTTACCAAGAGATCCACAGAGTTTTCACACAGCCATGCAAAGAGATTCAGGTAACATTTCATGAAGCCTAGCAATGTTGGTGTGAGTGTAACTATGTCATCTGCCTTGTGTGATTTCCCCCATTACACAGATTTCTAGAACAACACAAAAGCAGCCATGTGGCAATCGCACCTCTGCGGCTTCTGCGGCTGTGGGAACACAGGAATCCCACCCTTAGCATTACAAGCTTTATCTGTAATCCTCCAAACTCTACTTACTCTCATTCTCCTGGTCCTCAGGAGGGTAAAGAAGTCCCTGAAACTCTACATTGACATGGATCTCAACACCCAAGATTAAGGAGACCTTCAAGAGTATCAGCTGGAGCTGACGAATACCTGCAAGAGGGAAGTCAGACAACAAATGCTTCCATTTATTTATTTAAAACCAGTCTATGTTGTGCTTTCCCCTCTCATTAGAGAGGTGATCAAGGTGGCTAACAATTTTTAAAACAAATGCTAAAAAACAAAACACAAAAAAATAAAACAGCAACCTAAAACAGTATATTATTTGTTGTTGTTCAGTCGTTAAGTTGTGCCCGACCCTTCGTGAAGCAGTTAAAGACCAGTGTCAAACACACAGGCCCAACAGCACCAGAAATCAAAAGGGGAAGGCTAACTGCAATAAAAAGGTTTACAGTCAGCATCCAAACCACAACAGTGACAGCACTGGCCTCATCTCCTGGGAGAAGGCATTCATGATAGTTTGGGCACCAACACTGAGAAGGCCCTTTCACGTGTCACTGCCAGATGCCAGTGGAGAAACACACAAAAAGGCTCTCTCCAATGATGTCAGGGGATGGAAAATTTCATGTGGTAGGAGACAGTCTGTCAGATACTGTGGCCCAAGGCCATTTAGGGCCACAAAAAGGTCAAAATCAGGTTGCTGAATTGCACTTGGAAACAAACTGGTAACCAGTACAAATGGAAAAGCACATGGTGATGTGTAATTCATCACACCTTGTGCCAGTCAAACATGCAGGAATATTCTGCAGGAGCTGAAGTTTCTAAGTGGTCTTCAATGACAGCTCCATGTAGAGCACACTGCAATCCTCTAGCCAATACCCGGCCAACATGGTTATATTTGCATGACCCAGGAAAGGTTACAGCTGGCGCATCAACCTAAGCTCGGCAAAAGGACCCAGGCCATCCCCTAGTTATCAGGAATCCATCTGAACCTGTAAAGACTCCAAGGGCAGGCCTTTACTGGTACTATGTCAAAATAAACCAGGCCACAATTTTATTTGTGTCCTTTCCTTCCCCCATAAGGCTATGTTCTGGAGCTCCAGAGCTTGTGGTCTCCCTTTGGCCAGTGAGATAAAAGTTCAAATCCCTGCTCAGTCATGAAGCTCACTGGTGACCTTGAGGCAGTCAGTCTGTCACCCCAACCTACTGCACAGAACTGCTGCAAGGATAACACAGTGTAACCCATGGCCATGTATGCCAGCCCAAGCTCTGTGAAGGAAGGGTAGGATAAAAATGCAATTAATAATATGGTGATAACCAAGAGATATGCCACTCACTGATATGGTCAATGGCTCCTGCACAGAATTTGCCATAGAACTTTTTGGCGCCAAGGCCCCGCAAGTCATGTATGGTGAATGGCCACAGGTGAAGGACATTGTTGCGGGAGAAGGCATCACGCTTTTCTACCACCACCACCTTTGCTCCTAAAAAGGACAGGTCAATGGCTGTTCGAAGGCCACAGGGTCCAGCCCCAATGATGAGACACTGCAAAAGAAGGAACAAAATTATAGGTAGCTCGGGGGGGGGGGGGGGAGAGGGGAGGGATACGTTTTACTTATGGCGTGTAGAACGCGCTTGGTTTTGATAGGTGCTTTCACTTTGACTCCAGAACCTGCTGAAAAGGTTCCAGAAATGGTACCACAGAAGGTTTGCTTGGACCCTGAGGGAATAGGAGCTTAGAGGCTGATGAGCGGTGTGAAGAGGGAGCTAGATCCAGGGTTTGGACTGCTTTGGCCAGGAGGTGTGGAAACAGGTCTGTGGGGAACAGTCTGTTCCCTGCCTCCTCAGAGGGTCTATCATCATCTCCTGATAATTCTCCTCCCTGGAGGTCTCCGAGGAAAGGGGGGGGTATCGGAGACCCAGGAATCTTCCCAGAGAGAACCCTTGGTTTGGGGCTTCTTCTTTTTTGTCTCAAGCTTAGGTATAGTTAGCATGCTTGTGCTTGGCTTTGGACTTAAGCAAGAAGAATACAAAAATCAATAAGTGGCATTTTTGTGTTTTTGGACGAGATTTCAAGCCACTCCCATTCAAATCCACAGAAATTCCAGTTAGAAGTGTAGTATCAGTGTGACCTATGAGTGAGTATCAGTGTGACCACGGTATAAGTCAGCTGTACATTACACATTGTGGTTAATGCTCAAATTATTGTAGCAAAAGACACATGGGAAATGACACAGCTCATCTGCATGTTTTGCATTAACTGCCCAGAAACCATTTTCATAATCCAGAGTGAACCTAACACAAGCCAGTTCCATCAATGCTCACCTTCGTGTTGGTGCATACTTTCCCCTTCTTGTAGTCTTTGTGACAGCCTCTCTTATCCAACTTGGCCCAAAGGGCTTTGGCTTTCCAGTAATTAAGCTTGGACTTGAGCTTGTGGTAGAAAGTACGATAGTCCTTGGGCTTTAGCTCTAGATAATCACAGAGCTCCTGGAAGGCTTTGAGAGTCCCTTTGCAGGTCGAGGCCTGGACAAATCGGTCAAAGAGGACATGGGCCTGGTTCATCTTCTCATTATTCCTTTCCTCCATGCTTCCAGCTTAGCCACTGACCCTCCTTGGTGCGTTGGCAGCCGTTTCCTTCCAGTCTGCCTGCTTTTTTTGCTGCTACCTTGCTCATCAACAGCTGCTTGTTTTAATCCATGTACATTGTGAACCTAGAAAAACAAAAGAGAGGTCATGACCTATACTGGCTTGGAACTGGCATATATATAAGTGAAACAAGTTAAACCAATTAATATATGTCTGCTTAAATTCTGCACACTTTTCAGGTTTGCCTTTGGAGCCCTCAGAGTCACAAGCTTTAAAGGAAACAGAAGCCAAGGATTTTGAAAAGCATGAATTCTGAACCCAACATAAATTCTATGTTGGCGCAGCATGATCTAAAAACTTGCTCACAAGTTTTGTCTCTTGGAAAAACTGATGCTACCAAAAATATAAAATACTCAAATATGAAAAGGACTGTAAATGGAAAGAATATCAAGAATTAAATTCTGAATACCCGCTAGTGATATGGATTGCTTCAGAGCTTGTGGAAGGACAAAGAAAGACTTCTAGGGCCCACTTCTTCCTGGGTACTCAGTTTTGAGCAGTTCAGCAAAGGAGAAAACAGAAACCGTTTTTCTCTGCTGAATCAAGAATGGTGGCAACTGCATGCAGGAGGTTGGAATTACTGGGGTCCTCCAAACTTCAGAGTTTGAGTAGGAAAAGGAGCTGGTAAGGTTCCGAGGTTGAGTGGAACTGGTTGGACATAAAAACGT
Source organism: Plestiodon gilberti rubricaudatus (assembly GCA_026170595.1). Classification (NCBI taxonomy): domain Eukaryota; kingdom Metazoa; phylum Chordata; class Lepidosauria; order Squamata; family Scincidae; genus Plestiodon; species Plestiodon gilberti. Next base: position 119,852,271 of record JANXHW010000005.1, read on the forward strand.
AAGAAGAGCCCTGCTGGATCAGGCCAAAGGCCCATCTAGTCCAGCTTCCTGTATCACACAGTGGCCCCACCGGATGCCTCAGGGAGCACACAAGACAACAAGATACTTGTATCCTGTCACCACTCCCTTGCACCTGGCACAAAGAAAACCTACTCCAAAACCAGGAAGTTGCTTATCCCCATCATGGCTTGTAAGTTGTGATGGACTTTTCCTCCATAAATCTGTCCAGTCCCCTTTTAAAGGCATCCAGGCCAGGTGCCATCACCACCTCCTGTACACAAGATCATATCCCTTATACATGTTAGTTAATTATTCCCATTAATCCTAAATACTGCCACATAACTCTGTACTCAAAGTCATTAAGTGAAACAGAATCCTCCACTTTACTAATAAGAACACATTCAAGGGGTGAAAAAGCATACCTTTCCTTGTGGAAAGAATGAAAACCCACACTTTTGTCACCCTCTTCTTAAGTACGACAGGTAGTACTTAAAAGCAAAGGAGGATAGCAAATTCACAACAAGAGTTTTGAGTATATGTCCTTGCAGTCAAGAACATAAATTAATTCTTGTTAAACTGAATATTCTTTCTACAAATCAAAATACTGTATTGATTTACTCATCAAAATATTCCACTTAGGTCATGTCTATGTGGAACATATTTCTGTAAACTAAGTAATTTAATTTGAATTATTCACTAAATAATTGCAGTATGTCAGAGGAGACAGGGATGGATGGAAAGACAGACACACATGAACAGAATTGGAGTAATCTTTGAAGACAGAAGATAGTGCCGGATCACAACTCCTCAGCAACTTCAAAACAGGTCATTTCATACCAGTAATGTAACAGAAAAACCTCATGAGAATGTCAACAAGTTCAAAGAATTGTTACAGAAGTTAAAATGAAAGGTCAAAAACAAACATCAGAATCTACAACATTATTACTGAAGATGAATTATAAGGAAATTTATGCCAAAGAAGAAATGAAAAACGGTCTGGGCATCCGAAGCCAAGGAGTAAATAAATAAATAAATAAATAAATAAATCAGCATGCCTCTTTCCTGGTACAAATCTTTAAATGAGTTCATGCTCAATTTACCTACTTAATATCAGGTTAAAATGAGTAAAATCTATAAAACCCAAAGTTCACAAATGCCACGAGGTCACCATTGCTCAACCCCGAGCTTAAGATATTTGTGAAGGGGCATGATCACCACTCTCCTTCCCTAAATTGCTGAGAAATAAGGTTGTTTTGATTGCTCAGTATGGAATAGTATCTGCAAGACTAAAATTATAGAATTCAAAATTGTTCCATTCCTACCCACTCAAAAACGTTGTATACCAGTTTCTCTTGTCAGGTGAGCAAAAAGGGGGTGTTTATCAGCTTCCTTGAGACAGACAATTTTACATGGTCCTCAAAATTAATTTTTCATTGAGTAATATCCTTTCGTTTACAAATGTACCACAAAGTCTTCAACCCAATCTGTAATATGCCATCTTCACCCAATCTGTAATATGCCATCTCCAAAGTCAGTCTGCTTTCTATGGAACAAAGAAGACTACTAGGATTTTAAACAGGGATTTAAAAAAGGAAACCACACAATTGTAATACGAAGCTGGCCAGCACAGCTCAGGAATGCACAGTGGGTTAGACCACTGAAAGGTCGAACGAAAGGTTGGCAGTTCAAATCTGCAACAGGGTGAGCTCTCGTTGCTTGGCCAGCTCCTGCCAACCTAGCAGTTCCAAAGCATGTTAATGTGAGTAGATAAATAGGTACCGCTTGCGGGAAGGTAAACAGTGCTCCGTGTTCCAGCTGCATGCTACGCGCTGCGGCAAGGAGAGTCATGCTGGTCACATGACCACGGAGGCGTCTTCAGACAACGCTGGCTCTTTGGCTTTGAAAAGGGGATGAGCACCACACCCTTGAGTCGGACACGACTGGACTTAATTGTCAGGGGTCACCTTTACCTTTAACACCAACTCAGTAGAAATTGGCATGGATGCAGCACTCACTCAATGCAATCTATAGCACCTGGAGATGGACAAACATAAGGGCAGCTATGGACAACAATCCTCAAGAACATTGCCAAAATCAAAGAAGTGACAGCCCAGCAACTCCATCAAAAGGCAGCTGCTCACAGTGGGAAGAGTGGCATGTATACTATGATTCTTGACCATTTTAGCTTTTAAGTTTAACTTTCTAGCCTTTAAGGTTGCAATAATAAGGCCAAGAGTGAGCGGGGGTAAAACTTAAATATGTAACAAGAAAATCTTCAAATGTGTCTGACTTGCATAATTATGAAATTAGTTATCACTCACACACACACACACACACACACACACACAGAACCGTATTTCCTCAATTCTAAAAAACGCACTTTTTTTCCAAATTTAGCAACTAAAAAAAGGGGGTGGCGTCTTAGAATCGAGGGTGCGCAAACTGCACCCCCCCAAAACGCCACCTTCTTACTTACCAGGGCTTGTGGGGGCTTCGGGGAGGCCTGCACGACCCTCTGCAGTCCTCCCCAAACAGTGGTTTTCAGGCATTTCCAGTTTTCGCAAAAACTGAAGATCAGGGAGGCCTGCAGAGGGTCGTGCAGGCCTCCCTGAAGCCCCCACAAGTCCCGGTAATAAGTAAGAAGGTGGCTTTGGGGGGGGGGCACAATTTGCACAGGATTTTTTCCCCCCAGGATTTTTTCCCCTGCTGGTGGTAGTGAAATTAAAGGTGCGCCTTAGAATCGAAGAAATACGGTAGTTACATAGTTATGAAATTCAGCTGTTCTTGGAGGCAGAACTTGAATTTATTTAGTATAGCGTATGCACAGTCCCAACAGGTTGTGTACACACAACATTTGTAGAAGAGAGTCAAGGCAGACTTGTACAAAGTCCCATGGGTGCAGGAGAACTGGAGAGAGAAGTCAAGGCTGGCCAACAGGACATTAACGCACACAAACCAATCACTCAAAGAGTTGCAATAGCTCTTCAGAACCACTGCTTATATATTTTTGAACTTTTGGCTTTCCCCACACCAAACCTTGGCCTGTTAAGACTAGATCTCAAAAGTATCCATTTAATAATAAAAGAGCTAATACAACAGGTGCTAAAGCCCACAGCAAGTGTGTCATGCACATTCAAAAACAAAGAGAGAGGTTTTCAGAGGGAGCTTGTTCCACACTGGTAGGTCAATCTGCATGGAAACCTCTCCATTTGCTTGGAGTGCATATTATATAACCTCAAAAGATTGACGCAGAATATAAGGAGGAGTGACCACAATAGGCAGAATAGGCTTGAGTTGTTCAGGTCTTTATAGGTCAAAGTCAGCAATTTAAAGTGCTTCCAAGATAACATAGGAAACCAAAGCATATGCTCAAAACACTGGCATGACATGCTGCCAGCATCCTGTCAAGAGGCATTACATGGCAGTTCTGCTCCAGCTAAAGGTCTTGAATATCCCAGCAAGGCTTGCTTTGAATGCAGACGGTCCAAGGTTCACTCTCTGGTACCTCCAGGCACGAATGGAAAAGACTTCGGACCAAAACCCGGACGATTCACTACCAGTCATGGTGGACATTACGGAGCTAGGTGGCCCAGTGGTCTGACTCAACAGAATAGGACAGTTTCATATGTACAGACACACACATAACTTACTTCCATAGGCTACACTTGAGCTTACTAAGAGCAATTAATGCTTGCAAGATCATTCCCTGGCATCTCCAGGAAAAACAAGAGAAAAAATCCTGTCTGAAACCTTGGAGAGTCACTGCCAGTTTGTGTTGAAAATACTGATCTAGGCGGACCAATGGTTTGATTTGGTATAAGGTAGATTCCTAGGACTACAATATTATCACAACTGGGATTTTCAGGTACCTACCTGGTGCAGGGATTTGTACTTAATGACTTCTTGTAAATGCATCAAATTGCAGCCTAGATGGTTGCAATATTCCCAGTACACCACCATAAATGGAGCCAGTATTTTATATCAAGTGTTTCCATTGGCATCCATGACTAGCTACATCCATTAACAGAAGCTATAAACAAAGATTCTCATCCAGGCTGAGAGCATCATGTACCATCTGTAAGGTAAAAGGGTAGAGAGCGCAAAAAGTACTCACTTCCATCAGGACTCAATCATAAAAAAAACCAGTTCTATAAGCCAATGAATTATTTTTTAAAATAATGGTATTTTTACTGGAACGGCCTAAACTCAGATCCAACTTCTTCAGATTCTTGCTAGATTATTTTTCCTCCTCCTGGCAGAGCGCAAGCCAAGGCAAACTTGCACAGCTTATGCTTCTTGCCATTCCAATATATCAATGTTCTCTAAAGCTCTGCTTGCTGGGCATTCCCCCAACACTGGGTCAATTATTCAAAACTTCAATCAATGAACAAGTAACACCTTTGGGGCTTGTTTACATGGGAACCAAGCCAGTGCTCCGAATTTACACTCATAAGCTACCCTCTTAGAGCACGTTCACACGTGATGCCAGTCTCCATGCAATCCCCACTCTCTGTGTGTACATGTGTGCAAAAATGAGTCAGTTAACTCAGATGGAGATCCTGTAAGAACTAGTACCTCCACATGAGAGCTGTGCATGCAGGTACTGTAATTTACACAAAGGAAAGTGGCTCGAACAAGTGCTACCACCAATCCCAGAACCTTGTCTCCACACTACTTCACACAAACAGCACCTCTATGCAAGTGTGTCCCAGTAACAAGACTTACAGCAGTCCTGCTCATTTTCAAGATGATTGTGTGGGGGCTGTGGTCACGTGTGAACCAATCCACAGATGAAAGGATCCACAGTGGCACTATGAACCACAAGGTGTCCTTTTGTCTTTGTAATCCAAAACAGCCATAAGGAAAGGTGGCTTTCAATGTTTCTATTGATTGTGGTCTATAGCACCACTTCTGAGAAATGTAGTACATAAAGGTAAAAATTTTCCCCCTGGAACAGTTTTTAAAAAATCATTGCAAATTATTTTGAAGTATTGCGGGGGGGGGGGACTTCACACTTTTCAAAAACATCAAGCAGACCAAATGTTCTTTAAGAGTTACTGGAGATACAGTAAATGAAATCATTCATTGTTTACAATACTTTATATATTGTACCAAAGATGGAAGATGAAAACAGGAGTACATGACTAAGCCTAGTGCAGCCATAATGCTTAACCCGGTTAGCACAAGCCATGGTTTGTTGCCTAAACCCTGGTTTAAATCTCAAACATATGGGTAAACCATGGCTTTTAGCTTGCTAAACTAAGCACTGAACCCCCACATAGAATGCGTTTAAGGAAATGTCAGCAAGAATTGCTTGTCTCCTTACAAACAGGGAGGTGAAAAATGGTCTTAACCATGGTTTGGATAATACAGGTGTAATGTTTAATCATGGTCAATGCAAAAGTGCCTCGCTGCCCAGTCAGCAAAGGTGGTGCTGTAATATTGGCATCCTGGGGAAACTATTAATAGTTCAGAATGCATTGGATTCTCCCAAGAAAAGGGGGTTTGGGATTATCTTCATTTGTTTTGGTACAGTTCTCTTAGCTTGTAATGTGTGCAAGTCCTCAGGAAACCGAAGAATATACTGTATGTATCATAGAAACAACAACTTGATTCTAGACACCTGACAGACTTTAAACATTTGAGAATTAATCTCACCACTAAATCACAGAAAACAGGACACCCTTGCTGCATAAAGCCACTCACAGAGCACGTCTCATACCCCTTGCATGACATGGTCATCTTTACAGCACATGAGGTGCAGCTATTGTCAGGTCACCATGGTGCAGCATTTGTGGAGTACCCCATGCTACTTTGCAATCAAGCTATGTACAATAGAGAGAATGTTAGGGCTGCAGGATAAAGCATTTTCCTGGGTCATTCTAGTACTTTTTGAGCACCAAGTGATATTACCTCCTACATATCATCACTGTGAATATTTAATGAAATATCACTATTCCTGAACCACTTATTCAGGTAATTACCACCAGAGATGGGCCCAGTTCTTCACTTTCTTAGAGGGTCTCTGCACAGTGGCCTCTTTTTTGCTCCGTGTACATCCATATACAGTGATGCGACTACCACCACTAAAAAAAATTAGTACATATTAGCCATCCCCTTTATACAAGCTATCATGAGGGACATCCCCCCAGTCTTTCAATTCCATGAATTCAATTCAATTCAACATTTTTTCTAAAAATAAAAAGATTAGACCATGAGTTACTCCAGAACAATGAATCTCAGCGACTGCAGTCCTGCACCACAGATCATATCCACCTCCCCAAATCACTTTAGTGTATCAAGTTACACGTGTGTACCCCTGCTGCTGACAAAATGCTTTTTATAGCAACAGAGTGCATAAACCAACAAACACTCTGCTGTTTAGTGCCAAGAGGTCAACAGAGCAGGGATGAAGCTAAACTTAACTTGCCAATGTGTGTGTCCATATCAGACAATTGAATATGGCAACAAGATTTTTGTATTTGAGGAATGTGTTCACATAAAAACAGAAACCCCAAAAGCTGCCTCAGCTCCAGGAATCAACTGCATCGTATTCAAAACATTTTGGCCCTACTGTTTACAATTTGTTCATATACATCAACTAAGGAAAACTTCATATGTTTGACAAAATGCCCTCTTGACAGCTTATATTGAATGAGAGTAAAATGATTGTGTGATCACAAAAGGTTGTGTTGTGGTAGCATAACACTATTTACCGTATACGGATTTTCGTTTTGATGGTTCTATGAAACACTAAGGCTAGGTACTATGCTTAAGAACACAATATTTTCTTCAAAAGTACACAAGAAGCCAAAGCTTACTCCTTGGAAGGAAAGTTATAGCAAACTTAAACAGCATAATAAAAAGCAGAGATATCACCATGCCAACCAAAGTTCGTATAGTCAGGGCGATGGTGTTCCCAGTAGCAATGTATGGTTGCGAGAGTTGGACCATAAGGAAGGCTGAGCGCCGAAGAATAGATGCTTTCGAACTGTGATACTGGAGAAGACTCCTGAGAGTCCCTTGGACTGCTAGGAGATCAAATCAGTCAATCCTAAATGAAATCAACCCTGACTGTTCCCTGGAAGGACAGGTACTGAGGCTGAAGCTCAAATATTTTGGCCACCTAATGCGAAGAGAGGACTCTCTGGAGAAGGCTCTGATGCTGGGAAAGATTGAAGGCAAAAGGAGAAGGGGAAGGCAAAGGATGAGATGGTTAGACAGCATCACCGATGCAGCGAACATGAAAATGAGCGAACTCGGGAAGATAGTGGAGAACAGGAAGGCCTGGCGGGATATGGTTCATGGGATCACGAAGGGTCGGACACGACTTAACGACTGAACAACAACAACAAAATGGGCAGGGAGATTTTTCATTTGTGATACTTGAACTTGGGAGTCACCCAGTGACATTGATTGACAGTAGATTCAGGACAGACAAAAGAGTACAACACTTAATGATTGAACAACAACAACATTCAGCGAGAGAGCTTGTGTTCCTGCATATAGCATTGGCAAACACTTGTCCATGACTCATGTCTGTATATACTGTACGGCCCAGCATCTCTAGGTCACATCCAGGACAATAGAAGCCAGCAGCCAAAACCAGACTGAAGCAACAAGCCCCTTAAAAGATTACTGTTAAGCAAGTTCTTTCCCTGTGAACTGCTGCATTTTTCATCACTACACAAAGCACTGTAACAAGAGTGTAGGTTACTCATATTTTCCCAGCTCTGACTCAAAAATAAAGGGCCACTTCACATTTTTAAAGGTGTGCGTTTAAGAAGTTGGTATACCTCAAAGTGTCAAGTGTGAATGCAACAAATGCATGTTTGTGAGCAGTGGCGTCGCTGGAGGTGGGGCGGAACACTACGTTTCGCACAGCGCTGACCTCTGTTACTCACCGGCACAAGGTGGCCCCGCCCTCTCGCCTTCGGAGCCATTCAGTGGGGCAAAGGCAATGCACAGGAGACTCCAGAACTTAGCGTTCTGCCCCACCTCCAGCAACTCCAGTGTTTGTGAACACACCCATGCTTCTTCAGGGACTGGGATTGGTTGTGGCTCTCCATTGAGTATACACACTGTGCTGCTGCTGATTTGCTGCTGCATAACATGGAAACTTTATTAAAAGGCAACAGGATCAACACACAGACCTTCACGGTGTGCTGGACAGTGTCTTTTCCAGGGCAAAGCAGCAAGAAAACAGCCCATAACATTCTGGTGAGGTCATTCATAGCAGGCTGGCAGAAATCAAAAAGAGGCCATCGTACATTCACACCACAACAAGGCAAACACATCCACACCATCAACCCCTTACACATCAATCCACATAGCTCATTTATTCTGTAGCTGCTGAAACATTCTCATAATCCTGTGCCATTTCTGCTAACAGGAACATTCACATTTATTTCCAGTTAGTATCCAGTAAGCAAATGGGCAAGACCCCAAAACAGACTCATTTTTTCCCAGGTCCAACTACTTTGCTAAGATAGCTTTGAAAATTATAAAAAGGAAGTATGGTACATGTACTGCCTATAATTACCAGAATATGAAAAGAAATACTCTGTAAAAGCCCTGTAGTTGTGGATGGCAGAAAGTAGCAACTTGGCAGAGAACTCTTGAATACACAGCCACATGAAACTGGTGTGCTGTATACAAGTTCATGCCAGCATATAGGGTTAATATGCCTTGAGTTTTTTTTAAAATATATGAAGAAAACCTCATCTCAAGGTGGATTCTTGTCTTCCTATAGCTCTTGACTTCAGTCAGGACCACTGTTGAACAAAGTGGCAATGACAGTAAAGCCCTTTATCTGGATTTTGTAGAAAATGGGCCTGTTCAGATGTTGGCTGCCTTCAGGCCAAGAGTGGGAGTAGGCCTCAAGCCTATGAGCACTTTTCCTTGCCCTTCCTCAGGAGGTAGACAACTGAGCTAGAGATATCAAAAGGCACCTCTCAGTTCAGTCCAGTCCAGTCTTTCCCTTCTAGCTGCTATGAGGGAGGTGGTTTCCCTTCCTAGCTTCCCTGTGCACTAATATGCAATGTATATTAGTCATAGGACTCCTAACTGCGATGAGTTCTCAATGGCCAGCTTGAGCTCTCAAGCACCCCTTTTATAATATGTCTGCTTACCGAGGAACATCTTTCCTTTCAACTGTGGGTGCTTGGTGAGCACAGGCAACGTTTACTAAAGGGAAATACAGACAGCCATTTAAACAAGAGGTAACTTACCACCAGAGCATAAAAACATTCATATGGTTATTAGCTGATTACCTGTTAATGTGCCGGCAGGCGATAAGGGGATCTGTAGCTCACAGCCAATTAGAAATCCTGTATCAAGGGAGTGGCACAGTTTGGCTCACTCTGCAGAATGCTACGGACAACCACCTAAGAGGTTACATAAACAAAATGGTATCACTGTACAGGTGGGCCCCCATATCCACTGATTCGCTATCCACGGTTTCAGTTATCCACGGATCGTGGGGACCCCCCCAGGCTTTTACTTTTTTCCCAGTAAGCTTCGTTTCTTCCTTAAAGAAACAGGAGAGAAGCTGCTTATTACAGGCAAGTAGAACGAGACTAAGTACTAAAGAGGCTCTGCAAGGTTAACAGAAACCTTGCAGAGCCTCTCTAGGACTTAGTCTTGTTCTACTTGCCTGCAATGGAGGCTACTTCTCTGTTTGTTTTAAGGAAGAAACAAAGCTTGCTGAAAGAAAAATAAGAGCTGGGCGGGGCAAGCATGCCTGTCTGCAGGGGAGGCAGGGTGGGGGGCCCCTCAGGAAACCATGGAGGGGGTGTTCGCTCTTATCCACGGTTTCAAGTATCCACGGAGGGGCCTGGAACATATCCCCAGCGGATATGGGGGCCCACCTGTACATGGTCTGGGCTGGTGTATTCACCCTCTATGGTTCTATGATCCCTTAGGGATCCCACAACCAACAGGAACTAGTCCAAATTCCATGTGGAGAAGTTCATGTCATTCTATGCCAAAGTCTTGAATATTACTATTTCTCATCATTCATCACTTTCCCAGCATTACTGAAATAAACAGCGTGTGACTGAGGAATGGACTGAAAGACAACAGCTCTATAACCTCCCTGGCTGGTCCTGAGGCTGTTTTGCAAGTTTCCTAATATCCTGGATGGCAAAGATATGGGAAGTTCTTGCAACAAACATTCAGCTAAATAGGCTAACAATGCAAGCACAGTGTGCCTTCTTTCTTTCCATTTAGCCACCAAGGAATGTCAAACGCTGGGCTGTGTCAGCTTTCCCCTTCAGATCTGTGAAGTAAGAACAGGTGAACTTCGCCAACCCAGCTGTGGATTTTGTGCTCCAGGGCTCGGTTTAACCAGCTTGAGTGAGTCACTTACTAAGTAGTCATAGCCACAGCATGCACAAAGACTGCACTGATCCACCCAAGAAGAATGGAAAAAGCTGCCCAAGGGTTAGGACATCTCTGTCTGCTGGACCTTGCCTTATAAGCACACATGGAAACTAGCTAGGAAGCCAAAAATAAATACAGGAAAAAGCCAACATACAAAGTGTCCAACTTGGACCTAAAAGGTTTATAACTCACAGCAGAGTGGAAAAGAGGCTGAGCTGTGAACTGGGAGATTCCCATTTCAGATCTCACCTCTGCCATATACCTGGTGACATTAGGAAAAGCACACTGTCTCTTGGTCTCACCATTCACAACATAGGCAACAGATATGAAAATAACTGAGAAAAAAAGTGCTTTGAACCCTCTAAAGCACTATACAGTACAAATGTTTAAGTATTTATAAGCTTACCATCTATAGAAGAGGAGCAAGGATCCTGGCAACATGATTGATCACATGTTTGGGATATATCACTTCAGACTGCAGGTGAAAGGTGAGGGAGGGGGGAAATCACATGACTAGATGCTTCTCCACCTATACAAAATCCCTGCGCACAGAAATCTAGCCTGTCAGGAAATAAGGCTAGGCTAGAATTACGCTAGTTTTCAATGTGCAGGGATTCTTTTGTACATATGGCAGAGCATTTAATCAAGCAAGCCCCAAATTAATTCTGAGACATTCAGAAATCAGCCCAGACAGAGGTTTACCACCTCACAGAGAAGCATAACTGGTCTCACCATCTGGGAAACAAGATTCTAAGAAGGTATTCACCATGCTGCTGCCTTTCAAGCAAATGCTTTGTCAGAAGAGAACAATGTTTCAGGCATAGTGACATAATAGAATCAGGTGGTCAGAATTCAATCTGAAGAAGGAAAAATACTTCTACCTGAGTCATGCAGGTGGGCAAGATGACTGTGTAGGAGTTGATTATAAAACTTATCAGGAAGTGTTTGTAGGGAACTGTCGTCTCCCAGCAGAAAGGAAAAACAGGAGAATCAACACAATACATAGGGAGAACAAAAAGCCTAGCAGGCCGGCCCTATGGTCTTGGTAAGGCCTATGGCCTTCAGTGCCTCTTTGGTACAGACAACAGGGCTTCACTACAGTCAGAGACATAATAGCACACATCTCTCCCTCACAAATACATCAGTACAAATTATAGCACTCTGCCATGGCAGAATTGAGGCAGGTACTATGCAGAGGCGAGGTGTGATAGATTAAGACACACCGGACACTCACTCTACCTGGACTGTCCCTCCACCAACACAGGGCTGACTCAAAACCAACTGCCCTAGGAGAAGAAACCCAGGAGAAAGAAAGGGGCAAGCAAAGACAATATCACACACCTGCTCCATGCATCTGTTGCATTTGATGAATGCAGTGAGGTGCTTTAGTAACTCTGGTAAAAAAAAAAAAAAAAAAGAGGGACAAAGATCTATTAAATGAGTAAAAATACTTCCTAGCCTCTCATTCCTTCAGCTCTATCAATGCTGGCCTCTCTCTCACACACCCTCACCAGAGGCCACTAATTGCAATCGAAAGGTCGGCAGTTCGAATCCGCGACAGGGTGAGCTCTCGTTGCTTGGCCAGCTCCTGCCAACCTAGCAGTTCCAAAGCATGTTAATGTGAGTAGATAAATAGGTACCGCTTGCGGGAAGGTAAACAGCGCTCCGTGTTCCAGCCACATGCTATGCGCTGCGGCAAGGTGAGTCATGCCGGCCACATGACCACGGAGGCGTCTTCGGACAACGATGGCTCTACGGCTTTGAAATGGGGATGAGCACCACACCCTAGAGTCGGACACAACTGGACTTAATTGTCAGGGGTCACCTTTACCTTTATAATGCGGCCCAGACTAGACGGAAGTCAACTTCACCTGGATTATCAAAGTTGCTGCCTTCACATGACAGGGGCTTTATGTTATGTTTGCTGCGGGGGTGGTGGCGGTGTCATGCTTTGTTTTTGTAACCACCACTATCCATTTTCCCCTCTGTATTTTAAGCACAGGGCAGAGTAGCATCAAAAGTAAAGTTTCTGCAACTGAAACCTGATTCTGCCATACTGGTCCAGCATGAAAGAGCCTGACCAGTAAACCTGCGTTCTGAAGGGTGGATGGCGCTACTTCTTTCTCATCCTCAGCTGAAGCCCGCCACAGATGAGCCGCATCAATCTGACTCCCTACCCTTTCACCTCACTCCTTCATTGTGCAATCCTTCTACATTTAAATCGCTTTTTCATATTGTACTATTTTTAAAATGTTTTACTGAAAACTGTACACTGCTTTGGGGGCTTCAGCTAAGAAGCAGCATACAACTTTTTTAACTAAATCATTCCAAACTCTCCAATAACCAAGTTTCCAAAGCCACTCTTCAGACCTGTGTTAGTTAAATTGGTATCGCACAGCTTACCAGCTAGGAAACTAACAGATATCTCACCACTGTTGTTTTGTTTGTTTTTGTTAATGTAATGAAGATATTGAATGAAAGGATAAAAATATGGGGGGAAATGTGCACCTCAACCACTGGAAAAATAGAAGCTCTTAGACTTATTCTGACATTTTTCTACATAGTGTATATCACAGCAGCCTTTGCTGACTGACAGAAAGGCACTCCCCCTGCTTTATTCCTTCCACCACCACCCAAATAAATTTATAATTAAAAATAATTTTATCATAGCTTCTGGAACCTATGCTAAATGTTAAGATCAGTACTACAACAAGGCACCAGATCAATGGTTCTCAACCAGGGATACACGACAGGACATTCAGGGGTATGCGGGAAAAATTGAGTAATGGCGGGAAAAGGCAGGGAGCGCCCCAGAATACGTTGCGGAGCCAGCAAGACAGGAAGGCAGCCAGCTGCAAAAGCATGCAAGGTGTGGGTTAGCCAGCAAGACAGATCAAGGTCAAGAGAAAGGCGCAGGAAGGAAGGAGCCTATTTGGCATAAAAGAATACAGTATCGGAATGAATGCTTTTTGTCAGCATGAGTAGGAAACAGGGGGAAGAGAAGACACTCTAGCAATTTCATTCATATTTATTTATTTAATTAATTAATTTATTTAATTTACCTGGGAGTATGTCCCACCAAGTTTGTTAGTAACCTTGAGAACAAGTGGGAGGGGGACAGTTATTCTAGACTCCTTCCACCCCCACCCTGTCTTGAAAAATAATCGTGCCTTTATTCGGCCCACCACTCCCATTCAGTCGCCACCAGCAAGGTACAGAGACCCCCACTGGCACTCAGCGCCAGCCTCAATAGTCGCTGCTTCCAGGAGTTGGAGCGTCAAGATGCGCCTGTGTCCCCCGAACTTCACGCTCTACCAATCCAGATCACCTTTGCCGCTTCCCCAAAGAGCAGAGGAGTAGGTCATTGCCTCGGCAGATGAAGATTTTAAATGCCATCCAAATCACTCAAAAATGGGTATGAAGCATGTGACCCAGTGAGGAAGGGGGCAAAGGGCAGCAGAGACAAACTGAGGCGTCATGAGGAAATGGGGTGGGGTGCCACCTCAGCTCGGGACCTTCAAGTTGCCAACCTGTGAACTACAGCGAAGGCGGCGAGTCCAAGCGAGTTCCCCTCCCCCCCCCAGGAGCCAGGAAAAAAGACAAGAGCAAGCTTCCCCCAGACCTCCTCCCAAGGCTGCCCAAGCTCTTCCGCTGTCCTGGCGCCTCCCACGCCTGGGTCCGATGGAGGAGAAAGGAAAGAAGGGGCTGAGCTGTGCACCTTGTACCCTTAGAGAGTGCTTGCTGCCGTGCCTAAAACACTTCTTTCCAGTTCAAAATGCTACAGCAACTACATTAATTACAAACATTTTGCTAATACGAGGAGTACAGTTTATGGAAATGGGCTGCCAAGGGGTACTCAAATGAAAAAAGGTTGAGAACCACTGCACTAGATGGTTTGGTGAATCTAATTCCATCCAGAAGAGGGCAGTACATACAAGCAGTACATACAAACTAGCAAATTATGGATTGTGCAAATAAACTGCAACAACATGGAGCTTAGATAGATAGATAAACTAAAGATAGATAAACTAAAGATAGGAAAGCTGCATCCAGCACATTTTGCACTCTCCAACTGAGCCCATACTAAAAGGGTCAGGCAACAGGGTACATCTTTTCATCTCCTGCTTGTACTGAAGTTCTAAGGACAGAGTTAGACCCTCCTGTCATCAGGAAATCTAGAACTGTATTATCTCAAGGGACAGTCACATTCACTGAAGATAACTTATATCATACTTTTAGAACATTCAAAGCACTTCACATACTTCTCTGTAGTCCCTACTGATCAGGGGGGTTATTTTAACACAGCACTATAAAGAAGTGCAGGAGGGTAGGTTGAGAGCCAGTGGTTTTCCTAAGGTTACCTAATTAGCTAGTGGAAACGATACAAGACTACAGGAAAACAAAATTACACAACTCAGAGCTGCCAAAATTTGCATCACCAGCTGATCATACAACACAAGATCACACCCTAGCATTTTGCATTGATCAGAGGAACTACCAACTCCTCCAAAATCAGTGTGATTCACAATCACTAATGCAGATTAGAATGCTGGTAATAATACCAGCAACTAACTTGTATTAGTGACCTCCAGTATAGGCCCTGAAGACTCTGGGGTTTTGTTTTCCTACACTTCAGAGGCAAAATGTTCTTCATTCTGTTCGTTCCAGTTTCGAATTTCCAAACTTCAAACTACACCAAAACCACTTTTCTAAGCTTCAAGCAACGCCAGTTTTCATTACTCTTCAAAAACCAACATAATTTAATTTATGCATACAGTAATTTCATCACAGCCACAGATAATTTAAGCAGAAGATACAACAAATTAAAAACAAAATTAGATAATTTCCCACACAACTCCTACTAGATGCTTCACATCCTAACCAACTATACCTTATCACATCTTCTTTTTGGTGGGAGTGACCAAGAGCTCCAGAAAATAAACTTTGTTCCAGTTAGGTAGATGCTGTACCAACACTCCCATTTAGGATGAGATTATAAAACTCTGTTAGCACAGCTAAAAACAACACAACTGCTTTCCCATGGATCTCTCCGAGACGATGGCAAAGGACCCAGCAATTTCTATTTGCTGTGCACAAGGGTCTCATGCATGCAGCATTTCTACAGGAGCAATGACCTGGATTCTGCAGAGCCAACAGCTGATTAGGACCAGAGCTTCTGCCTCCAGGGAAGAGCTTCCATCATACAAGTTAACAGTACTTGTGCAGGCTGTTAGAGTACTTAAAAATAGCAACCGAGCAGCGTGTTCCCCTCTTAGCTGGGACACCTGACTCCCACTTGCTGTGGGAACTAGTTTTCAGTCAAAGGGGCTTTGCCACCAGGCATGTCAAAATGTCTTACACCAAAAGAGGATACCAAATTCAATGCCTGGAGCAAGTAAAACTCTTGTTAGGAAGCCAGCTGCATCAAAGAGAGGCAGCAGGGGCAGAGAGGGTACAATTTGCTCTTCTCTCCTTCAGGCTGTGGCAATATGTAGCTTCTCGAGGAATGCATCATCCATCACTTTCAGAGGCAGCGGCAACAGCAGTCGTCACATGCTCAGATTCTGCCATATTCTGCAGGCCGTGAAGAGGCTTGGTGCATCTAAGCGCTGGGGTTAGCAACATCTGTTTCCCAGAAAGAATCCAGTATAAAGATAGTAGATTTGTTTTTCAATATCCCTATTCTTTGCCTAGATCAGCTCCCAGATGGCTAAGGATTGCTCCTCTTAAGGTTCCAGAAGTGGGAAATTAATCCTCCGTGGTGCTTCAAATCTTCCTCTCAAAATATACAACAGTGTTCTTTAACAAGGAAAAGAAACTTGTATATTCTATTTCACTTGCAATATTTAGCACCATTGCATCTAAAAGACTGGTGTGATATGAAAGCAAACGTAGGCTGAAAAGTAAGAGCCATTCATAAGAGCAAAACCAGGACAATTTGGGAAATCTGAGGAAAGAAAAGCTGCTTTGAAGGGCACAGAACCCCTCATCAAGCTTCCCCTTTCATACTGCCTACACATTTCTTTGTAACCACGAGCTAGAAAATTGTTTTCTCTTTTAAAAGTAAATGCAAAATTTACTTGAAGGTTAACATGCTGTACTACCTGTACATTGGCTGAGCAAAGCAGGTCCCTATAGGAAAGGCTGTATGAAGTCATCTTCCCAAGGCCAACGAGAATAAACTTCAAGTTAGATTTGTTTCAGCAATTGCGTGATACTAGAAGTACTAACAGTTCTTCCAAATAAGTTGATGAGTGCTTAGTCATAAACTGACTTAAAAAAATTAAATGCCTCATTCATTGCAGACAGAACAGGGGATCTGGCACAAACAGGCAACTTCCAGCTGAAGACACAGAATCATCCTCCAACTTTGATTCCTTCCTGAAAGCCCAAATCCCTTTACATGGAAAAGAGTACAAATCATTAAACCTGCCCCCCCCAACTGGACCATAGCTCAGCAACATGAGTCAGTGGGAGCAGCAAAAGGCCAGTTTCAACTGGCAGCAAGCCATGCCACTACTTTTCTGTTACAGTTAATGCAAATAGGAAAATGTGAGGGTTGATCCTGACTACTTTGGATTATAGATACTGAGAAACTAACCACACTAAAATGAAAAAGGGGGTACTGTGAGATTAGAGGTAAACCAGCACCAGGGGCTTGAGTTAGTGCTCCAACACTTGCAGTGCTTGAAGCCAGGATGGTGTAGTGGTTTGGGAATCGGACTTAGACCTGGAAGATCCAGGTTCAAATCCCCGCTCAGCCACGAAGCTTCCTGGGTGACCTTGGGCCAGTCACTATCTCTCAGCCCCACCTACCTCACAGGGTTGTTGTGAAGACAAAAAGGAGGGGAGGAAATATGTACACCACTCTGAGCTCCTTGGAGGAAGGGCAGTATAAAAATGTGAAAAATAAAAAAATAAAGTACCTCAGTCCCATCTAGATATTAGGCAAAGCTAACACAGAATGGGCAGGATGCCATAAGTGGTTCCCACTTATGTGTCATGGGTCACGACTCAAACAAGGGCCACACGGGTGTTCTTGAGGGTCACGGGAAGGTCTTTTTATCATTATATAAAAGGTCGTAACATGTACCACCTCCATGGGTCACCAGATTGAGAGAAAAACTATTTAGGGTCATGGTGAAAAATGTTTGTGGGATACTGCAAAAGGGGTGCCTAAGCAGGTTTAAAATTAAACTGGGTACAATATATGCTACATATCTGGGAATGGGAGTCACCAGCAAACGCTCAAACAAAAATACTGTATAACCAGAATACTGCCCATCATTTCAAAGTTTTAAAATGAAGCTAAAACTAAGCATGCCTGCAAACTAGTACCTGTACCACTAACAACTGGTGAACATGTACCTAATAACACAGAGCATGGAGCAGTCAGAGAAAATTCTCCCCTCTCTAGGAATCCTTCATCCCAGGGATGTTGCTGGTGTTGTCTTGTTTTTCCTTTTTAGACTGAGCCCTTTTGGGACAGAGAATAATCTTCTCATGTTTTCTGCTATGTTAAACCATTAAATATAAACATAAACATAAGAAGAGCCCTGCTGGATCAGGCCAAAAGCCCATCTAGTCCAGCTTCCTGTATCACACAGTGGCCCCACCAGATGCCTCAGGGAGCACAAGACAACAAGATAACCTGTTTCCCATTGTCACTCCCTTGCACCTGGCACAGAGAAAACCTACTTCTAAAACCAGGAGGTTGCTTATGGCTTGTAACCTGTGATGGTCTTTTCCTCCATGAATCTGTCCAAACCCCTTTTAAAGGCATCTAGGCCAGGTGCCATCACCACATCCTGTGGCAAGGAGTTCCACAGATGAATTACATGCTGGGTAAAGAAATATTTTCTTTTGTCTGTTCTAACTCTCTCTCCACTCAATTTTAGTGCATGTCCCCTGGTTCTGGTGTTATGTGAGAGGGAGAAGAATTTAGTTTTGTTGTTGTTGAACAGTGTATTTTTACAGTACTTAAATGCTTTGCACACAGAAGATTTCAGATACAATTCTACTTGAAGAATCTCAGGTAGCAGGACTGAGAAAGGCCTCTGCCTGAGCAGTGGTTACAAACCACAACAGCAAAAAGATTTTAAGAAATTGGCGGCCATAAGAGGAAAGTCAGCTCTAGTTTAGCAAGCAGCTCCTGGAAAAACTACAGCAAAACAAGCATTCAGCTCTCAGGCAAACTTCACAACTCTGAATACAGTTCAAAATAGTCCAAACCAGAGATTATGTTGTAGCACAGTTCCCTACTTGTTGTTAGTGCTAAAACATACCTGAGAGCAAAGGTCTGTAATGCTGTGTAACATAAACACAGAAATTAAGAGTGTCACAGAGTTCGCTACATACCATACCCTAAAAATCTATTACGAGTAGGAGGTTCTGGAGGCCCAGAGCAAGCGATTTGAAAAAAAAAAGGGGGGGGGCAATTCAGCATTGCCGGGGGGCCCCCCCTGAAAAACAGAAGTGGGCTACGGAACATGATCACCACTGTTTAGAGCATTGTGGAGGCCTGCAAAGGCTGCAGCAGCCCCCCCCCGGACCCTTCGGGGAGCCGGCAGGACAACCAGGTATTTTTGGGTCAGGGCGGGCGCGATCCTGAGCTGCCTCCAACATCGCCCCGAAGACTCCCCTGTACGTCTCTCTTAAAGTCCCCTGTAGGACTTTAAGAAACGCTACGGTTATTCCAGGCAGGGCTGGGAAAGACCCCGCTCTGAAATCCTAAAGAGCCACTGCTAGTCAGTGTAGACATCACTGATGGACCAACAGTCTGAATCAGAAGGCAGCTTCAAAGGTCCCTCTGCAGAAAAATACCTAAATGAATGGTGGCCCAGGGGGCACACTTATCAAGTGCACTCCCATTACGCCCCTCACATGTTGGCTGAACACAGCAGATGCAACATCTGAAGTGGGCTAAAGTATCTCATCAACAAGACAAACAGAATGGGGTAGTTCAGATTTTTTCCAAACTGCTCCCACATGATTAAGGACATTGATTTGCTCACATCCTTCCCCCCCCCCCGAACTGAAACACAATTCAAGTTTGCTGTATTGTGTGTGTGGGATTTATACAAACAGTCCCTCTACACATGCTGCAAATACTAATTTAAAAGTAATATTTCCAGTATGTTTAGAGGGACTGTTTGGATGAACTTCCCTTCCCACACAATTAACTAAAGTTACCCAGGAACAATGGGAGAGGCCTGGACACGTGCGCTTCATGAGCGCACGCAGCCTTAATCACATGGGACCAGTTTGGAACAAGAAGTATTGTCCAAACTGAACCAGTGTTGATTATACAACAATCGGCACATTCATTTTCAGTTACAATCTTGTAGCATTAAAAATACATAGAATACAGAGCTTATAAAGCCGGTCTCACACCACAGGCGTCTTGCTTCGTCGCGTCCTGGAGTCAATTCTGATTGGCCCGAGGCATTGCTCTGCGTCCCGCCCCCACAATGCCAAACGCGGCTTCTCATTGGCCGAAGCTTGATTTATTCAACTTGGAACGCACCAGAACAACCTTCGGCCAATGAGAGGCCACGTTCGGTGTTGTGGGGGTTGACGCGGAGCAATGCTTTGGGTCAGTCAGAATCTACTCCGCGACGCAACAAAATGAGACGCATGCGGTCTGATACAGCTTTAAGACTCCATTCAAAGAATTTTGTTCCATCCTATACCTATCTTGATAGAGGCTCCACTAGACCATAATAAACATGTTTTTAAAATGGCATGATGCTGCTTTAAATAATCCCAATGAAGTGCTATGGACACACCTGAATTACACTTTTTGGAACTGTTTTTTTAGCTACTGCTGTTGAAGAGCATGCTGTACTGAAAACATATCAGATGTGAAAAGAAGAGTCCGATTGCACACCATTTACTTTAACCCCAACACTTGTGGGGGAGCCCAAATTAAGTAATTAAGATTCAAGAGACAACACATTAAAGGCAAGGAGTTTCAAATTAAGATGGAGAAATACAACAGCAGGGCGAAACTACCAGCAGGACAAAACAGCAAAAAAATACTGCTTAAGGGAAAAGACTGGATAGTAAAGGCAAACAAAGGTCATTATGTGGAAAAAAGTTACAACTGAGTTATGCATTACGCCAATGAAACTCCTTCACCGAGAAAGCGAATGGCCTGCACTCCCATGGAGTAATTTAGGATGCACTTGCCTGACAGGATGCAACCTGGCTTGAAGAAGCTGTGAAGAGCTCCTGTTTCTCCTCCTTCGCACCATGCAAAGAGGACATTCAATTCAAGACCAGAACTACAGTAACATCAAGGCTGCTGGCCTAGCAAGGCGCAGAATGAAGTGGCAGAACAGAACAAACTACTGTATTTCCAACTCAACCTCTCTCAATCACCTGAAAGTCTCCAGCACCCTCAAACGACTCCAGCCTTTCTTCCTTGCTTTCCCTTATCCTTGGAACTGCCTCTCAGAACACCTATGGGAGGCTTCCTCACTCGTTTCCTTCAAATTCCTTCTTAAAGCCCACCTTTTCCACAAAGCCTTTGTCACTGGAGCCTTAATCCTCTTTACTGTAACTAAGCTACATACATATAACTGAAACAATCACATATACCGTACTTCCTGTTCACCCTGCCTCCCTTCCGTCACTATCTATTCTAGACTGAAAGACCCTCAAGGCAGAGATCTGGCCTTTCACTCTAAAAAGCCAAGGACATTAATGGCATCCTATGTAATAAAAGAAATGATAATAAGGGGAGATAAACCACATTTTGGAACACTCTCTTATGTTTTAAGAAGTCCCTGCAAAGGGTTGGGCTAAATCTTTCACCCTGACCTGCTAGTTCTCTCTTAAACATGGAGAACATTCAAAAGTGGTACAGTCCATTCTATCACCTTATTCTGCTTCATTTTATTATCCCCAGCCTTTCTAATTTACTACACAGGGTAATTACCGGGACAACACATGGTTTTGCAATTAAAAGCTTTCACATCCTACAGCAAACAACATGCTGTGCAATTAGCAAGTGATACCAGTGACAAATGAGGACAGGTGATCAGAGAGAAGGTCACGTGCCATTGTCCCCCAACCCTGAGGTTGGGTAACTTGAAATACTTCAGTCAGCAGCACCTCAAACAGCTTCACTGCTGGTCTTAATAGAAGCTGTACAACAGACATTGCTGTCCTTCGTTCAGTAGGATTAATTTAGTCCTTAATGAAGCATAAACTATGAACACTATAAACCCAGGAACATGAATCATGGCAATAACATTTGTCCTCACCTACTTAATCCAAGACTTTACAATTCTGCAAAGCAAGCCTGTCTGCAAGACGGCTTTCCTGATAAGGAAAGAGACCCACATGCTTGTTGATCTTTCCCTCTGTGTGGACATGGGGCTATGAACTGAGACCTTTTATTATTTGCTACTAAATAAAACTTGGGCTAGTATGTGGGAACAGCAGCCCCCAGGTTTGTTTGTGAGGATGAATGGCACCTCTCTTGCCAACCCTGACTTTAACAACAAGATGAGCTTTAAGTCAAAAAGCAAGAAACAACACCCTGGAAGTGCTCAAATTATGGGGGTAGGGAGAACAGGCAGAGGCCCTTATCTTTGTTTTGACCACCTTAGTAGGTGATGGGGGCATATTTATATAGCATAAATACAGTAATTGGACCAATCCCTTCTGGATTCTAGTCTTCATGAAGCTCTTAAAGAAAGCTTAAAGCTTAAAGCATCAGGCTTTACTGGAGGTGGGGTGAATTTCAGTCATTTATGGAAGAAGATCCAAGCTGTAGTTTGCTCCACACTTGATGAATGATGAAGGCTGAACTGAACTCCTCAGGGGAGGAACAGGCACCATTGTAGGAAGTGCAAACCTCAAGACTCCACAAGTGCTCCAGGCGGAACGTTTAAGAGAAAACATTCTCTTTACACCAGACAAACAGTAAAACTTCACTGTAAACAATATCACTTGTTAAGAGCTCATTTCCTTGTTGCGAGTACAGAGGAGTGAGCAACCTATGAACTAGGTTTACAATTATAATACCATGAACCATGTGGTAATGATTTCTTATTACCAGGTCTAGATCTGAACTAGTGCTTCAGAAATGAAGGTCTGCATGAGCAAAACCTGAGTCACACAATGAAAACCTTAGTAGCGGTCTCTCAAACAAATGCAATATCTGCATGGAAGCGCAAATGAAAAACCGAATTTGAGCATTCTGCAAACAGAAACTCCACTCAATACATTCAGAAGACAACATGCAGTTTTTTTAAAAAGTTTAGCCGCCTTGGGTCCCTTTGGGGAGAAAGGTGGGGTAAAAATATTGTAAATAAAATAAATAAAATAAAAACTAAACAGGCAATCAAGGTTAAAAGACAAGTTTTAGGAGTAGTGAACAAAACACAGCAGGGGGAGGAAATACCGGTAACTTCTGAGAATTAGTGGAATTGTTCTCCTTGAGGAAAACCTAGAAGCAGCATCAAAGATCAGGTGACTTTTAGTTCCGCATCTTCTGCAGTCTTATGGCCAACTGGCTTTTTATTGTGCTAGGGTTTGTGATAAACCTGCCTGGTACTACTGAACAGGTGCTGCTTCATTTCCAAATACGGTATCCCTATCCCTATCCCCCTCACACTCACACACACACTTCTGGGCACTTCGAATTCACTTGATGAAAACCCAAAGGGTCTTGATTTTAAAAAGGAGACAAGGGGAGTTCAGAGACTTCCTTAAAACAAAACACGGTAGTAGTGCAGTGGCAGTAAATCATCTCTGATCAAACTTACAAAATCTGAAGACATTAGATTAGATAGAGGGGTCAGCAATCAGAGGCCCCTGGAAAGTGTTCCCTTGTTCCCCAATTGCCCAGTTAAAGGCATAGAAGAAGAAGCATCTGTAGCAACAAGACTTGCTTGGAGGTCATTTTAGAAAGAGCTGACCAAGTCTCACTTCCCTTTTCACAGAGGTCCACTTAGAAAATTGTTGGGCAGGGAGTTAATATACCATTTTAATTTACAATCCCATGCACACTTATCCCATGCACACTTAGTAAGGTATGAGGCTTATTCCTGAGTAGTCATGCATACAATTGTGCTGTAAGGCAAATGTTTGGCAATATTGTTTCTAATCCAATTTGGGGTCAATACTTGGTTCTACCCATCTGTCTCACCTTGATAAATCAAAGAAGCAAAGCACAGCATATTGCTCAGGATATTTTGCCTACAAATGGACTGCCAAGTGCTTTTCATGCAACAAGGGATATCAAGGGCTACCTTCTACCCCACTATCCCCACCCCAGCATGGAGTGCTGCCACATGGAAGTAGTTTTAGGCAGCCTCTGCACAAAGTTGTAATATTGCAATCAACTCAAAAACAAAACAAAAAGAAATTCAGCCAACAATAAACAGGAAAAACGAAGATTTCATTAACGCAACCAAATGCACACACCATTAGAAAGCAGGTGTTGCGCTGCTTTAATACTGTAGTTCTATTTTAAATTTGACCTTGTTTTTTTTATATGTAACCAGCTCCCAACTTCTGCAGCTGGCTCTTGTTTTGTCTCAGACTTCAGAGAAGTGGATTAGTAAGCTACCTCTCTCTTCCAGAGAAACCAAGCATTATTTGAAGCTATTCGGAAGATCCACAACGTCAAGTTGGAAGAAACAAGGGAAATATTTAGGTCACATATCAAGATTTTCTTAAATAAAAAGAAAGCAAGAAGGAAAGAATCCTGGAACACACCGCAGGGTGGGAATTTTGGAAGCTGTTTGCTTTTTAATATGAAATGCAATACAACAGGGAAAAAGAATGTTCATAACACAAAAAACAAGAGCACTTCCTAAACTGAAGGTATTTGTTAGCCATCAGTATCTGCAAAATAATTATAATGATGTATTTTAATAACCTAAATACAAAGTCAAGTGTAATAAGGCCACTCAGAAAACACATGTTCATATTAGGTAGTAAGGATAATATCTGCTAACTATTACATTAGCATGGATAAATATATTGCCTTAAGGTAATAAGGTAAGGTAATAAAAACTATTAATAATAGTTCAACTGCTATAGACTGCACAGCTTAGTGAGAAACCAGTCAGTGCTAGAACGTTTCACAACTTAGGGGGAACTACATGATGCAGGAGAACCAGAGGATGGTTCACGTTTTAATAGCAGCCACATGGTGGAGAAATTTGGATCAGGGCTGTGGCACTGTTAACCCTCCTCACAAACCATCTTCCCCTACTAAATTCCACCATAACCACCTATGCTCTGTGGTGCAAAATGTACATATGGTAGGTTCCTGTAGGAGCCTATATCTAACCACAGTACTTAAAAGGATTGTGGTGTGGATAGCAAATGCTGAAGCAGTTATTTTGCTGCTAGTTTAATAATCGGTTTTAACAACATACTTCAAGTCCAAATTAGCTTCATCTGCCCTCACTGACATGGTCACATAGTCAAACGTAACCTGCGACTTCACTGTTGCCAGGACAAAGACAGATTGGGGGGGGGGGGGGGGAGAGAGAAGAGACATAATGGCAGCAACCAGCACAAAAAGGAAAGTTTCCAGGGGCATTGGGGGGCCGTTTTGGGCCTCTCAAAATTCTGTTTTCCATGCCAAAAATGTTTGCTCCTGAAAATATGGCGCAGCACTAGTTAAGAATAAACGTATGACAGAGGTCAAATTACAAGATATTTACGAGTTTAGTAAAAAGAGAAAGCTTAATATGTCCCACTTGCAAGAGGCTGTAAGATTCAAAAAGGAGTCAAAAGCAGGCCTGGGTAGGGTTGGAAATTGAAGCAAGAGTCTTGGGCCCAGCCCTTATTCACTCCCCCCTATCTTGACAGCGTAACTGAGACTTCTGGATTGGAGGTCTTCTGGCTACTTCTATTATGGGAACCAGAACCCTTTCTCGCCAGCAAGAGTGGGAACCACACTGACTTTCCATGTGTCTAACAGGGACATGCTGCCTACTGAAGAAACAGAGGAGAACAGGACTCAACTCTCCCTTCGAGATGGAAACAAAGGACAGTTTCTGACTTCCTCGTAGAAGAGAGGCACCATTCACCTTCCTTCCCACAGAGACTTCTCCCCTGCTTGAAGAAGCACCAAAGTACTGACTGTATACTGATCCTCTCTTTTCCCTATTCTCTTTTGTACTGTGTCTATTGAGTTGTAAACTATTACTTTAAACTACAAAGTGCCTTCTGCACTGGCAGAAAGGCAGCATATATCCTATCCTATCACACACACACACACACACACACAAGTCAGAAGGAACACAAGGAGGCCCTGTCAAATTACTCAGGGAGTAGCTCTCAACAATATACACAACTGTAGGAAGTTTTCTGTTTTGACTACCTACGATGTAGATTGTTTCTAACAACAGATATAAACCTATAAATTGGACAAGACAAACATTTTACTATGCTTTGGACACAGGTAAAGTACTAGAGAGATTGGTGCAGTCAGCAAGTGGGTCTACAAGAATTACCCACCAACGGTTTTCCAAGTAGGTTTCCTCACACATGCCCATGTTAGCAATTTGTGGCAGATAAACATCTCTGCTCCATTGAGAAAAGCTTCCCAACCTGGTCACCTCCAGGCAATTCTACCACAGATATCCAAGTGCAGTGGTTATTGGCTAAGCTGCACTAAGCACCTGTCAGGAGCTGCCAGAACGAAGGGACATGTTTGCTGTTGCCACATGTAATACGCCACTAGTCAGAATAGCCCCTGAAGCGGTGCTAGGCTCTGAAAGATACTGCCTGGACTGGCTTCCAGCACCCCGACAACTGGAAGCACCATAATAAAGGGTTTGGGGTCAGACTAGAACTTTGCCAAGGCTAGAATTGTTGCAGGGCAGAACATCTGGCAAATTCTTAAAGAGATGGGGGTACCAGACCACCTTACCTGTCTCCTGAGAAACCTGTATGCGGGTCAAGAAGCAACAGTTCGAACCGGCCATGGAACAACTGATTGGTTCAAAATTGGGAAGGGAGTACGGCAAGGCTGTATATTGTCACCCTGCTTATTTAACTTATATGCAGAGTACATTATGAGAAATGCAGGGCTGAATGAATCGCAAGCCAGAATCAAGATTGCCGGGAGAAATATCAACAACCTCAGATATGCAGACGATACCACCCTAATGGCAGAAAGTGAAGAAGAACTAAAGAGCCTCTTGATGAGGGTGAAAGAGGAGAGTGCAAAAGTTGGTTTGAAACTCAACATTAATAAAACTAAGATCATGGCATCGGGTCCCATCAATTCCTGGCAAATAGAAGGGGCAGAAATGGAAGCAGTAACAGATTTTACTTTTCTGGGTTCCAAGATCACCGCAGACGGAGACAGCAGCCATGAAATTAAAAGACGCTTACTCCTTGGAAGGAAAGCTATGGCAAACTTAGACAGCATAATAAAAAGCAGAGATATCACCATGCCAACAAAAGTTCGTATAGTCAGGGCGATGGTGTTCCCAGTAGCAATGTATGGTTGCGAGAGTTGGACCATAAGGAAGGCTGAGCGCCGAAGAATAGATGCTTTTGAACTGCTGTGCTGGAGAAGACTCCTGAGAGTCCCTTGGACTGCTAGGAGATCAAATCAGTCAATTCTAAATGAAATCAAGCCTGACTGTTCCCTGGAAGGACAGGTACTAAGGCTGAAAATCAAATATTTTGGCCACCTAATGCGAAGAGAGGACTCTCTGGAGAAGACTCTGATGCTAGGAAAGATTGAAGGCAAAAGGAGAAGGGGAAGGCCAAGGATGAGATGGTTAGACAGCATCACCGATGCAACAAACATGAAAATGAGCGAACTCAGGAAGATAGTGGAGGACAGGAAGGCCTGGCGGGATATGGTTCATGGGATCACGAAGGGTCGGACACGACTTAACGACTGAACAACAACAACAAAGAACATCTGGCTAGCAAACCCTGGCTGCCTATGGCAGTACACCTTAATTTGAAGAGCCCAAATAAATATCCTCAGTTTAAAAAACCTGCAATTAGTTGCTTCATTTATCACAGATTAATGCTTGTAGCTTTATAATCACCAAAATATCCTAATCATTCTCAGGAAAGGTGGATGGCAACTGACACCAGAGCATATTGACAGCAAAGCAACAGGGGCTTTGATCTCTGGAAAGTAAAATTGAAAGCAATTACTGTACGCACCACACTGCTTAAGTTAAGGAGAGTCAAAGCCAGCACACTTCGCATCACTCTCTCCAAAAGAGAATCCTAGGAGAATGCAGACAAACAGTCTGCAGCATCCCCTCCCTGAC
Organism: Plestiodon gilberti rubricaudatus; assembly: GCA_026170595.1. Taxonomy (NCBI): domain Eukaryota; kingdom Metazoa; phylum Chordata; class Lepidosauria; order Squamata; family Scincidae; genus Plestiodon; species Plestiodon gilberti. The sequence goes on from JANXHW010000005.1 coordinate 119,879,933, forward strand.
CTTGGCCAACAGCCACACAGGACTGATTAGGACACTGGTGACATCAGTTTTAACAGGGAGGGACCAGGGGAAAAATAAGCAGACAGCAATGCACACGTTTGTGGCTGGAGAGACAAGGCAGGGGCTTTGCACCCCGCCAAGAATTTGCTCCCATTTTCATCACACTCTCCTATCTAAGATAAATACAGAAATACTAAGAAATGCCTTCTGTCAGGCAGGGCAACTGTGGTCCCGATTAAAAGACAGGAGTGGAATAAAAATTGATGCGTTGGCTTACTATGCAAAATAATCTGCCATTTTGAGTTTGGCCTCTTGTTGGAGCATTTACTAGAGGGGGGGGGAGATAAAGCTCTTAAGGAGGAGAACAGACTGAACTCTTCTATATACAGATGCCAGATTTCAGACCATGTGTTTTTACTGCAAAAGGCTGCCTCGCCACCTACTGTGATGGAATGGAAAAGGGAAGGCATCAGCTTTGCTACCAAAACAGCTGTTAAAAATCTGTTTTCACTGTATATTGCAGGCCAAGTACATTAACTGAGCCATATGCAGTGCAATCCTGTGCAGGTCTACTTAGAAGTAAGTCCCTTATTTATTTTATTGGGACTTATTCCCAGGTAAGTGTATTATAAGATTACACTGCAAGAGAGAAAGATACTATCTCTGTCCAGCATTTCTCCCTCTTCCCCCATGTCTTATGACTCTTTAGGAGAGCTCCCATTTTGAGTATCCACACTATTGAACTTCAGCTATGAGATCCAGGGTGTCACTCAGATCTGACACACTCATTACAGACCCCCAGAGGGTGTGGGTAGGAAGGTGTGGATTTTATAAAGACATAAATCAGTTGTTAACATCTACCTGTAAAGATACGGAAATGCTGCATTACTCCATGCACAACCCCAAAGAGTAAATCATGCCATGCAGTGGCAAAAGTGGAAGGCAAAAGGAAGAGGGACCAAGGGCAAGATCGATGGATGATATTCTGGACTTGACCTTGGGGGAGCGGCGACGGCCGACAGGAAGCTTTGGTATGGGCTGGTCCATGAAGTCATGAAGAGTCGGAAGCGATTGAACGAACAAACAAAGTAGCTCTACACACACAAATTTATTGCATGCAAGTGGAATTTGGTAATGTGTGCAGCAGTCAAACATTCCAAAAACATTCCAGGAACATGTGGCTACAAAACAGGTTTTTCACATAACCTTTGATGACTGTCTATAGCTTTGTTCAAAATTAATTTACCGGTAGTCTTTGTGAGCCTTCAGTATCTGATCTATATTCACTTTTTTGTTGAGTTACAGTTTTATTCAATTCAAAGCAGGTTCAAATTGTTATAGGGCTCGTGAGATTTGAACCAGATATTAAATATATGCAAGTGCTTTTCCCCAGAGGTCTATAATTCAATACCATTCATCTTACAAATGGATGCAACCCAGAATGATAGCTGCAATAGATTTTCAGACATTGTCTCAAGGACAATTCAGATAATTTTGATGTGCAAATTCAGAAGCACAGACCATTTACACTGGTATATTTAAAGTAACATGAAAAACGGGAAACAAGTGTGCTCATGTTTTGCATAATAAATTGCTTCATGAGGATTCAGAAGGTTATTTAATGTAAAGTCCTTCATAATGTAGAACAGCAGCTAAGAGACTATCCAAAATGCGAACCAGAAGTAATGACAGATGATCTCTCCTCAGCTTGATTTGGAATTGGCTTGGCAATTATGAGATGTCTCGGTGAGCATTTGAAAAATGTTACGGCTAAAACAATTACAATTGTATTACTCACTGCTATACACAATAGCTAGGAGCTGCAGTTTTAACCTCTCTCTGTTGATCAGCTGCATGCATGGTCCAAAGAGGAAGTAAACTCAGGCACCATCAGCAATTGGTAGAGAATTAAGGTATTTTAAATTCTATCTGAGGATTCAAACACTTACATTTCCCAAACTGGAACCACTCAGGCAGCTCGCTCGCTCCCTCTCTCTCTCACACACACACACACACACGGTTTCCCCCCCCCCCCAAATCTTAACTCAATGGCAAAGATGAAAAAGACATACACTTGCTGGGGCGGCAAGTTCCATATCCTGGGTGCCACAACAGAGAAGGCCCTGTCACACATCCCAGTCTTTAGAGCACAGAAGGACCTCAGTGCGCAAGCAGATCCATTGTGGCATTAGTGGTCCTTTAGGTGTCATGGTCCTAAGGTCATTTAGACTTCAAAAGGTGATAAACAGCACTTTGGATTGCACCCAGAAACTGCTGGAAAACCAGTGATGGAAAACCAGTACCAAGGCAGTAACGTGCTCTTGAAATCTGGCATCTTATACTGTATAGCCACATACAGTAAATCCTCTCCTCTTGTCACCTGCACACAAATGTTTATTTCAGAGTATAAAATAATGGCACTGTACTGCTATATGGCATTTATTTGGAGGCTACATACTAAAGTAGTTAACAAAACTGCAAAGATGTAGGCAAGAAGCAAAGATTTTTCAGAACCACACATGAACAGAAAGGGAACTGGGGCTTCCTCAGCAGAACCAAACTGCCCTTTTAGTGCAAGGGCTGTGGGAGGGAGGACAGGGCAGTTGAACTATATTTTCTTGCAATATGTTATGAGGGCATCCAAAAACAAAATCACACAGGAGCTTAGAAAAAAGAATGGATATAAAGCTACAAAGGAAGGAAAACAAGTCAGAAGCCTTGTCATAGAGGTTTAATTTCCTGCTCTTATTTAGCTTGACATCCACCTGATCCATCCATGTGAGAGGAAATTTAAAAAGCAAAAGGAAGTCCTCTGAACAATGCTTTGGAGAAAAGCTGGCCAGGGAAGAAGAGCGCATGTTTCACACAGGAAAATGTAAGCCATCTGCAAAGTTCTGTCTCTCCTGAGGTGAATTTAAGCCACAGCTGACTAAAGATAGCCCAGTGATTGCATGTTTGCTGGAAAGCAGAGAATGAAACGTTCCCTAGGCACGTTAGCAGCAGCCAAGGACCAAGCAACTTCACAACTGCAAGAGCTCTAGTCACTTACAATAGACAGTTCCAAAATCCAGACAAACAAGCTATCCAGGAGTCTTGTCTTTGATCTTCCACATCCTGACCAGTGCACGGTTCATTTTCCCCAGTGTCCCCCTTCTTTGCAGATGGCATGAGAAGGTGAGATTTCAATAGACAGCAGTCTTAAAAAAGGATGTGAACAACAGTGTCCAGCTCTGCAGCCCCAGAGCATTTTCCCTGCCTCCACATCTTTGCATAAAATAGAGTCCTTTTCAACAAGCTACAGCCATTGGTATAACTCAAACTACCATGCCAAACCATGGTTTCCACTAATCACAAACTAGAATCTAAACCAATGTTGTCAAACATTAGGCCTGTGGAAGCTCCTTATCCAGCCTGTGATAATTGGGCTCTCTCAATTATCAGGTCATTATCTGCTCTCAGCTGATGAGCTGGGGAAGTTGTACTAGGAAGGCTGAAAGAAGTTGCTGGCTCTGATCTCTTTCTATTGTTCTCTACAGGCAATGTGTGCAGATCATTGACAGAAGTGATGCAGACATGTGTACCACGCAGATAGAAGTTTGCTTCTGTTTGTACCTTTCCCCACAATATTATTTTGGAGATGAGGCAAAGAACCCTGTACCCAGAGGCGTCACTAGGGCGCGCGCTGCCCCAGGGCGGGGGCGCCCGACACCCTAGTGAGCACTCCCCCCCTACACCCCCCTCTCTTAATCTTGAGATGGGGGGAGCGCGACGGGTCGCCGCTCCGGGCGCCCCCTCAATTGGGAGAGCCGGCTCGAGGACGTCTTCCCCGGGCGGCTTCCCGGGGCCTTCTGAGGAAGGCCCGCTGCGCGAACGTTATTTCTAACGTTTGTTTGCGCATGGGCAGACTGTTACTGAGGGGAAAGGGCAGCCCTTTTCCCTCAGTAACAATCTGCCCATGCGCAAACGAACGTTAGAAATAACGTTCGCGCAGCAGGCCTTCCTCAGAAGGCCCCGGGAAGCCGGCCGGGGAAGACGTCCCCGAGCCAGCTCTCCCAATTGAGGGGGCGCCCGGCCTGGCGAGGCGGGCGGGAGGCCTCCAGGCGACGCGCACGTGCGCACAGCAAAGGCGACGCGCGCTTGTACGCGCGTCACCTTTCTGCACGGCGTGCGCGCGCGTTACCTGGGGCCCCCCGCACGCCACGCCACAGCGACGCCTCTGCCTGTACCTTGTACAGAGGGGCAAAGAAGAGCTACCAAAACGATCAGGGGCTTTTTAGCTTGGGGAAAAAGGGGCAGGGAGATGGTGTAGGTTTATGAAATTGAACATGGTTTGAACTGGGAAGCAAAAAGAGAGAACCTCAAAGAGACAAAATATAGTAATATCTTTATTAGTACCACCCAGAAAAACACAACATCTTGAGGAAGTTTAATAAGGTCCCTTTCCCAGCTTCAATCCTTGGCATGTGCCCAGATAGGGCTAGATTGAATTTCTGGTAACAGACCCCGATTTAGAGTCTAAGGCTAGACTCCTACAACATCTTAATAGGGGTACGGTATGTCTCATTGAACACAATGGGACTTACTTTTGAGTAAACACGCATAGGGGGCTTGTGCTGTAAATCTGTGTTTTCAGAGGGTCTGTTACCATTTTAGCAGAATACTTAACATTCAGTAGATGGCGGATATTTTTGTCAGTTTGGAATAGTGGAGCCAAATGGTCATGAAATACTGAATGTCGTGAATGACAATTCTACGTAAACATGCCACCTGACTTCTGTAGTTGTGATGCATGACCAGTACCTCACTTATTGCCTAGACTAGAGAGTGGTTATGTACTGCTCAAGGTCATTAAGTGCTCCACATGGTAGGGAAAATATTAGAGGAACACTGCTTGGCAGAAGCAGTGTTGCTGAAAGGGCAGCCCGTGTAATAACTGGGCTCAAGATTTGCATATTTTCTCTTCTGTCATTTGCAGCTAATGAGTTCCTAGGTGAGAACAAAGTGCTTATTTCTGGTCATTACCTGCTTAATGACATCACTTCCTGCTTAATGACTCTACTTCCTGCCCTCAGCAGGCACCATGAATGCTAACTGGCCCACTGTATGAAACGAGTATGACACCCCCGATCTAAACAAACATGCAACACACAACCCATGGTTTAGAGCTGCTTGTCTACTCTGCTTTTCCATCCTCTTGGCACTCAGCTTCATAAATTCATTCTTGTTTCCAGGGTACAATAGCCTTTAGAAGCCATCATAGCTACAACTATGGTTTGCCAATTCAGACAACATACCAAACCATACTTCAGCTTTCCTAATTACAAGGCGGTGCAACATCTGAACTGAGCCATAGTTAAGCGGATACCATGTTGCAGAGTGGACAATGTCAGACCGCAGCAGATATTTACCCTTACACCTCTGGTCCTCATGCAAAAGATGCTGAGACATTGCATCCCCCTGCTAAATTCCTGCTTTTTTCATACTTATTTTTTACCGCCTATGAAAAAGGTATCACCTTTCCACAAAGTGCTCCAGATGGTATCACCTTTCCACAAAGTGCTTCAGATGGGTTGTACTGCAATAAAACTATTAAAATCCAGAATAAAAAACTACCCATTAAAGCAATACACCAACAACATATGGCACAGCAGCAGTGCCAGTTCCATACTCTCCAAGGAAAGGCTATTACTGGATTATGAACAGTCACCTCACTGGCTACCAGTCAACAACAATGAAGAGATGGAAGTTTACTATATATTTTAGATGAATAGCTTTTTATGCTGGGATCCAAGCCCTGGGAACCATCCAGGCAGCAGAATACTTCCCCCCAAAAAAACATTGGCACCCCTAGTAGTGATGTAAGACTACTTCTCATGTTTTGCTTTCCTATCACCATCTTAAAGAACTAAATAGGAAAGAAAAACCTACTCATCACACATCTTGGTAATATCCAATTGATAATTACATTCAATACATCGTTTATAAATGTTCAAACCAGTCCCTCTGCAATGCCCTGTGCAGCCCATAGAACAAGATCAATATCCCTCATTTCAACCTCTTCCAATGCTGGAATCCCCCCCCCCCGAGTTTAGAAGTACTAATGTGGTACCACTAAGAAAGAGGCAGCACTGAGGTGTCTTCGAAACAAGTAGGAAATAGCTTTTCAAACTACCTTCTGAGAAACCCTGAGATTTTCGAACTACCTTCTGAGAAACCCTATCAAATTTACCCTGCAATATTCAGTTGCATATGTGTGAGCTCAGTTCACAAAGGCCAACAACAAGGTCCAAAAGGCCTAGCAGGTGGGTGTACCACATAAACCCGACATACACCTGAGAACATGTCCCAGTTCTCTCCACAATGTGCAGGGGTTCACAAAAGATGTACAGGGATTCTTGGGCAAACAAATTAATGCAGAAAGGGTTCCCAGAAGCGTGGAAGGTAGAAAGTCTGAAAACCATTGTAGTGAACTACTAAGTCTACTGTAGACTACTGAAGCCTTTCGCTCTAATGGTAGAACGGAAAGTCTCGTTCATGCGCACTAGGCCAAGAATATGCAAGGTTTACTAGTCTCAAGGTATATCCCTCCCATTCCCACTCCAACCCATTCCTGCATTTCTCACTCTCAACGCTCATTACTCCAGAAATCATTAACTTGCATTCCATTTCATTCTAATGAACAACAGGCTTAGACAGAATGGAGCCTTCTCAACTAGGTTCATGACACATATATGAAGGGAGTGAACAAAGAGTGGAGAAAGGGCAGGCCACAAAAGAAAAGGACAGAGAAAATACTGTTTACAGACACTGAGTCAAGAGAATGCAATCTAATTTAATATTATGCTTGAACAAATCCCCAATAATAGGGCAGGAATGGAGGCAGGATGGAGAATGGGGTCACCATTATACATTTACCCACATTTAAATCCTCAACTTTTTTGCGGACCTAGACATTAAAATTCCCCACACTTAGGTCCTGCATGATCTTTCTCCTCCAAGCTTTGAAATGGACAGCCTTGGATATTTACATTTTGCTGTTGCCATGCCTGTGTGTTCTCTCTCCTCCCGCCACCCTCTGAGCTCTTAAAAGGACATTATTTACAGTACAGTATTACAGTACTGTGTTGTCCATTTTGGAATTCGTTGTGTTAATTGCATGTCTACTTAGAAGTAAGCTCCACTGAGTTCCATAGAACTTACTTCCAGGTAAGATGGCAGCCTTTGTTTCCTGCCCTCCCTGGATGTCTGGATTTGCTGCACAGACACTATTTAAGCTGCTAATCCCTGGTAAACCCAATTTACAACCTCTTATTTATTATAGGATAAAATTATCTTTATAAGTCATTTCACTATAAGTCCAAGTTTCCCAGAATGATAACGGGAGCCCCCTTTAACCACGATTTCTTCCCCCAAACATTTGTTCTAGCACAAGGTCAGCATTTCAGCCCAAGTTTATGAGCACAGTAAAAGCAGCAGAGGTCTCAAAGCCTCTGTCTTGGCACAAGTGACTATTCCTGGGCAGCCAAGTTACACTTAAAATGTATTGCCAGCAAGAAGCAGCTCACCAATTGCTCACAGAATTGAACTGCTCTCATGCCCAGCATACAGTATCTAGTCTCGCTATGAGTTTCTTCAGCCACTACGCTCCAAGGAGAAAACCTAACCAACTGCAAGACAGAAACTCTTGCACCTCCCCCTTCTCACTGCACAGGGACTCTAGGTGTGCTGTGATGGCCTTGCCCCATGGCTAGCTGTGCTGAAAAACACTAAAAACAGGTGCAAGGTCCATTCATGCATACGCAACTAACTCAGGTCCCCAACTGTTGAGATCAGCCTCAGCAACCCTGCTCCAGACTTCTATCCCCGCTGCATCAACAGTGCAGCGGTCAAGACCTGGGATGCCCCAGCCACAGAATACTCTCCCTGGGAGGTCCCACCTGGTGCTGAATCTATTGCCTTTTCAGCATAAGGTGAAGATATTTTCACTTGTGTTATTTTAGACTGATGATTATTTTGATCGACTCTTATTGTTTTATGATGCTGCATTTGCTTTAATGTTATTTTTGTGGTTTTTAACTACCGGAATCTACTATTCTGAAAGATTTTTCTACCCTGAAGGGCACGATAAAAAACAAAGCAATAAATAATAACAGTAAAATTAGTTTTGAGTCACTCTGTTGGGGTGTGTGTGTGTTCTTTTTCCATGACTAGCTTGGCACAACTGCTCTCCCCAAGAAGAGGCAACCATAACAGAGTCACGATGCTCCAGATACATAACAATTCTTTTGATTTTCCCCAAGGAGCTGCTGGGCAGTGGCCTGGAATGCATATATGAATAAACCAAACCTGCAGACATTTAATTTCAACTTGATCTTCCTGTGCGCCATGGAGCGTTTGTAGCGCTCTAAATACATGTAAGCAGCCTATACCAGCAACTGCTGTTTTCCGATACCAAGATTACTATTTTTCTCTACTCCAATATTCATACTGTATGGTACCGGTACATTCTCAGTGCATGCATACCCCAATACAATAAGGAAAAACTGGCCATCCGTTGCAGAACTCAATCATGCAGTGTGTGTGTTTTTAAGCAATCTTAAAAGTGCTTACAGATTGTCACTGACTACTCTCTGACGAAAGGACCTTCAAGAACAAAAACGCAACACTCATTTGCTTTCTGCAGAGTGGCTGCTTTACAAGTTATGACAGTGCAAGACATAGACAAACAGATTTCCAAGTTTTCACTTGAAGCTCTAAGACAGAGGAGCAGGAAGACTTGAAATCAATATGTTGAAATAGGCAAGCAGACAATCAACTGTTGTTAGCACCCTAAGTTTAGTCTTGGTGAATAAGAGACTGGAAGAAGGCATTCAAAGCATAGTATTCATGATGAGTCAAGCACTTGGGTTCAAAATCTAGCAAGTACCTAGGGAAGACAGGCAGGTGACCAGATCGGCTGGAAATGAAGAGAGATAACCTGGTGGCCTCCTCCCCCCCTCCCTCAGTGGCAGGGTGCCCAAAATAAAAAGTACAGAAGATCTAGAAACGTTATAGTAGGCAGTTACATAGGATCAGCTCTTTACTTCTGTATAACTGGACTCCTAGAACCAGGAAGATTCAGAGTTGTGGGCAGATCCCAACTTGAACTGCCTCCAGTGCCCAAACAATTCCCCCCATCTACACGCTGCCTCTAAGAGCAACTCCCCACATTGTCTAAAGACAATTAGTTTCTGCCAGCACACCCAAGAGCAAGTCCAAAGCCATGTTGCACACAGAAAGCAAGCTGTGCAGCTCACTAGAACACTGCCTTGTATTAGACTCTTTTCAAGCCAACATTCCTGCAGCTTACATAGGCAGACATGCCCGATTCGGTTTCCCATAAAACGCATTTGCAGAAAGCTGCCAGGATCACCAGTTTTCCATCTAGGACAGACAGCCACGTTCTTACTTCTCTCCCAGCATGAAGCTAGAGAAGCAACCAGAGCAGAGTAGAACTCACTGGAGGAGCTACATGTCATGTTGTAGCTACAACATGACCAGCAATCTGCAGACCAATACTTTTGAACAAGGAAAAGATTCTGACAACAGTGCAGCAGGACAGTTTAGTTGGGGGTGAAAGGGGATCAGTAGGTCAATATCCTGTACAGTTATCCAGACAGACATTCATAGATATTCATTATGTGGATAAAGGAGTGGTCGTCTATTGGTTATGATAGCTACATAGAATCGCCATTTTATTTTTATATACTGTATATACAAATAATGCATTCTGGAAAATGCAACTTTATAATCCACATGCCTCTGTCCTACTGCCTGCACTTTCCTTCCAGCATGATTATTATTTTAAAACAAACTTATTTACTCTCTTCTAGGGAAGCTATTTTATTAAGCCTACTAACTTTATCCATTTTAGGCAAAGACAAGCAGCATTAAGTGTATGATGAGGATAATGCGACAACGTTAACTTAAGTAGGGCTGAATAATGGCTGCCCAAGTCCCTCTCCAGGGAATGCTTTGCATTTTCATTCCTGCCTGCATCAGGGCTTGCAAAGTGCTGCATTATCTTTAACTGCTTTGAGTTCCAATCCCTAGTTGCTTCCAGGACCAGATGTTTATGTAAAAATCCACCCATCTCGTTTCTGCATTACTCACCCTGGCAGTTTCAAAAGTTGGACACGGAAACCCAACGGCATTTCCAATACAAACAGGTTCTGCCAAATCCTAGTCCCTCTCTTTTCATCATCTGCAACGTTCTTTCTGAACTACAATGCAATCAGAGCCAGGTGGAAAGATATTTTTGTTGCTTAGCAATGCAGAAAGATAGCAGCTCATGACCTGAAGCAAAACATAAGGCTTTTAATCTAAGCCTTTTCTTATTCATGCCTTGCATCAACTGCTACTACAACATATTCATTTAGCATCAGTATGCTTGATGCTATAGAGGGCAAGGAATTGACAGCAAGCCCTCTGGGTAGCGATTACAACCCAATAGGTCAGGGACAGACAAGTGAGCAGTAAAATGAGGCATGGGAATCACAGAGTGGGTTACAGGCAGCTGTATGAAAATCCAGATGTGGAGTGTTTGTTTCTCAGCATAGGGGCTGGAAGCTAAGTCCAGGCAGTAGGGCAGAGGCATATGGGTTGCAAATTCACAGGTCCCAGAAAATAAATTTAGGAAGTTTATATCCCACCTCTCCATTGTAAATATGCAAGGGATGGCTTACAATAAATTCACAATAATAAAACAGAACACAAAAATAAACACAGCACACACATCAGTGAGCCACTAAAGGACATAAAAAGCCACTGTTACTTGAACGAGAGAGAGAGAAACACAAACTGGTGCAATACCGACAGTAAAAATGGCACCATATGAATTTCCTTCAGGAGTGAGTTCAAAAACAAGGGTTTCACCAGAGAGGTCTTGCACCCAATAACAACATAATAGCCATCCACATAATTTTGAATGGCAGGGGAATCTCTAGATAGAAGCCTTAGTTATGCATCTTTACTGATGGATAGGATTGCACAGGAGAAGATGACCCTTTAGGAATGGGTCCATTATGCGATTCCTAAACTATTTCCTGGTGGTGGTGGTGGTGGTGGTGGTGAGACACTGTGGTGCTATGTACCCCTGTCCACAGCACTAGTGTCTCAGTATTACAAATTAGCCTGAAAGCCACAGACATGGTGAACTTCATTACTTGATGGGAACTTTTGGGCCCCATCCCCATTGCAGTCCAATACCCAGGCTTATGGCTTTCAGGTTGTTACCACCTTTGGTCCACCTAACCTCATTGGATGATTACAAGCAAAGGTAAAAACCAAATCACATCAGTAGTAGCAGAAACCAAGTTGATGCTAGTTGTCTGCAACTAGACAATCATTTTAATTGTTCATGCATCCTACTGAGTCATTGGAGAAGCTAATGCTTCATTAGCGCATGCATGCATATATATATATATATATATAAATAAATAAATAAACTGGCTTGACCCATGCAAATTCAGTTGCAGCAAATGACTCCCTGTGTCTATGAACAGGTTTAAACAGAGTACAGTACTTGACCTTTTGTTACAAGAACACTTAGGTGAGGACTACAAAGCTCTCAGCACCATCCACATACTTTAGAAATAAACATTCAAATTCTGCATTTGTTGCTTCATTTACTGCATACTCTGCTCCATTTATTCATCCAAGGGCTCCCACTGCAACTAATAGCCACACCAACAGAGCTTCAACCCTCAGGAGGTTATAGTTCCTCCCAGGAGCATAGCCAGGGGAGGCGGCGCGGTAAGTGCTGCATTGCATTACATGGAGGTGCAAAGTGGCCCCTCTCACTTACCATGGGAGCCAGTCAGGCAGCGAAGGAAGCATTGCCTTCACTGCTGGACTGGCTCCGACAGCAAGTGGAAGGAGCCACTTTGTAATGCCGTGCAGCACTTACCGTGCCGCCGTCCCCCCCGTCCCCCCCCCCCGCTGCACTACTGGTTCCTCCATATGTAGTATCTAACACCAGCAGAAAGGAAATACTTTCCTCACACAGGACTGCAATGAATTAGTGTGAGGAAAAGATTTATAGGAGGGTTTATATATTTGTACATCAAGGGCCAAATATAAGAAACGCTACAAGAACTGGAGGACCTGCAACCAATTTGCAGATTTAAGCAAACTGCCAGAATGACACAGAGACTGCAACACGTCGACGCTCCTGGATTTACCATTTGTAAAGCACATGAAAAAAATACAATATTAACTAAAATATGCAAGTGAGCAGCTACAGTCCTCTCATGTTGTACTCTCAGTGTAGCCTCACAAGTTACAGGATAAGCCATATCAAGATGTTTCCTCAGGCAGGAAGAACTGCTGGTACCACAAATGACTGACCCTTCTGTGTTTTGCATAAGATATTACACCAATTCATTACTCAACATGGATATCCAGAGCCAGCAGCTGGGTAGTAAAACAACTGGCAGACAGACATGGGTGTAATAAAGGAGAAATTGTAATCAGGGAGGTCAAACGGCCAGGAATTGCAAGAGGGACGTTCTGCAACAATACCCGTTTTTCAATACTAGTATTTAGTATTTTTAGTATTTTTCAATACTAGAAAAAAGGCACCTGAGGGGGAACATGGTTGAGACGTATAACATTATGCATGGGATGGAAAGAGCGGATAGAGGGAAATTCTTCTCCCTCTCGCACAACACCAGAACCAGGGGATATGCACTAAAATTGAGTGGAGGGAGAGTTAGAATAGACAAAAAAAATTTCTTTACCCAGCATGTAATTCATCTGTGGAACTCCTTGCCACAGGATGTGGTGATGACACCTAGCCTAGATGCCTTTAAAAGGGGTCTGGATAGATTCATGGAGGAAAAGACCATCACAGGTTACAAGCCATAAGCAACCTCCTGGCTTTAGGTTCTCTCTGTGTCAGGTGCAAGGGAGTGACAATGGGAAACAGGTTACCGCATTTTACGCTCCATAGGACGCATCGGTCCATAGGACGCATGCATCCTATGGAGCATAAAATACAAAAAAAAAAAAAAAGAATTTCACTTACCTGGGCTTGGGGGTGCTTCAGGGAGGCCTGTGGGGGCTTCGTGGAGGCCTGCACGAGCCTCTGCAGGGCTCTACAATGTTCAGGTCGGCCGAAAATCGCTATTTTCGGCCGACCTGAACATCGGGGGGGGGGCCTGCGCGAGCCTCTGCAGGCCTCCCATCGGCCCCAAACAGCGATTTTCGGCCATTCCGGAAATGGCCGAAAATCGCTATTTTCGGCAGAACTAAACATCAGGGGGGCCTGTGGGGGCTCACGCAGGCCTCCCCAAAGTCCCCACAGGCCTCCCCGAAGCACCCCCAACCGTAGGCTTCGCACCATAGGACGCACACTTTTTCCCCCCAATGTTTTTTTGGGGGAAGTGCGTCTTATAGTCCGAAAAAATACGGTATCTTGTTGTCTTGTGCTCCCTGAGGCATCTGGTGGGGGCACTGTGAGATACAGGAAGCTGGACTAGATGGGCCTTTGGCCTGATCCAGCAAGGCTCTTCTTATGTTCTGTTTCCTGACACATTACAGGTGTTAGTAAAATCCTCCCAGTACTGGTCAGTTATCATCAATGACTGCTATTGTGAACAGTCATTGCGCTTCTCTTACATACATTTAAACTTCACAAAGAATTGACAGTCTGTACCTTCTGCATCTCTTGGCCATTTGACCTCACCATTTTCCTTTCTCTACACCTGTGCATTTATTTACACACCAGCCATCTGAGGATTCGCTTCATGCATCTGATAAAGTGGATTGTCATCTATGAGAACTTGCTACAATACAATTGTCAGTCTAAGATGCCACAAGACTGTTTTAACTGCATCAGTCATAGTGGTGAGACCAACAGGCGGATGAAATGAAACAGGATTTCGTGCCTGAAGGAGGGCCCTTCCCTCTTCTATCAAGAACCTCCATTCATACTGGGGCACACAATATAAACAGAAAAGAAAGGAAAAGCCTCATGCTAATGCTGAAAACTGGAATTTATTCACGATATTCAATATACCCAATGTGTTTCTATCGAGAGACAAACTACAGTGGGCTCTCCTCATCCGCGGGTTAGCCATTTGCAGTTTTGAGTCAACGTGGATTGCTAAACCCTGGAAGTAGAGTCCCACTGGGGGCAGCGCTACCGAAGGCTCACTGTACTGAAGTTCACTTAGAACATATCGCAGTGAAATCAGATAAAGAAAGGACTCCTGTAACTCTGGGAAAGATTTATGACATTTATCAACACTATTTGCTGTGCTCAATAAGTTTCATTTTTGAGCACCAGTTTTAGGCTATGCCTCTTTCAGCATCACTCTCCATTTCTACTTCCAGGTTGCTCAAAGTATCTTACAATTGGGGGGGGGGGGGGAAATCACAGATAGGAAAAAATACCGGTATATTCTAAACCACGGTAACATCTCACTTATGAAAATCTTGATGCTCCCTACTCACTTCCCTGGAAACATTACATGGCTTTCACAAAGGCTGAGGTTTGTGCGACTTTCCCCTTTCTCTGTCTGTCTGTCCCCCGCCTACCAGATGGTGAGCTGGGGCCAGATGGGAGCGAAGGTAGGAGTCCAGATTTGTTCCCACTGAAGCTTCTCCTTCTCTTTTATAACCTATAATATTTATCTGTTACTGTTTTTACTGTTTCCATGCAACAAGGTTGTGGTTTTATTGTATTTTTATTTCATTTCATTAACCACCTTGGGCATTTTCGTTTGTTTACAATGGAATTGCAGGATATAAAAATAATAACCCTTTTTTTAAACTTAAATGACAACATTTGAACAAATAAAGAGTCTACGTAAAAAGCAACAGCACAAGTCAGCCAAAGCTTTTACTTTGACAGCCCAATTCCAATGAATATTTAAAGCAGACATTCAGTTCCTGACCCCTGCAAGCTGGGCTAAGGAGCACCTTTTAAAGTGGTGGTTTCATGTATACCACTTTGGGAACTTCTTGCAACAATAGAAGTGAACTATTTTTAATAATAATTTTCCTAATGCTCAACTTTGACTGGATGGTGTCCTAAACTCGAAGAAAAAGAAAGACTCCAGACACTGACCTCATCTGGTCACAGCAATGGGTTATGTTCAAGTTCTGCCCAGAGCACATCCCAGGATTACTGTTAAATTCTGGGGCGCTCCAGCAATTCCTCTCCAGGAAGAGATGAGCTTGTGGGGCAAGCAGCAAGGTTCCAACAGTACTACTGTATAT
This sequence comes from Plestiodon gilberti rubricaudatus, assembly GCA_026170595.1. Classification (NCBI taxonomy): domain Eukaryota; kingdom Metazoa; phylum Chordata; class Lepidosauria; order Squamata; family Scincidae; genus Plestiodon; species Plestiodon gilberti. Next base: position 119,895,197 of record JANXHW010000005.1, read on the forward strand.
TAAAACAGAAGAGGGGCACTCTCTATGAAACACTCATGCCTGTGAAACAACAATTACAGTACTTTCTTTATAAGACACACCCCATTTACCAAAATGAGAGGAGCGTAAAAGTCAATACCGTGTTGTTGTTTTTACAATTAATCGCAGGAAAGAACGCTATAGAAGGGAGCAAAGGTTTCTTTATAAGCCAACACAAACACATGCCTGAGTTTAAGGTCCTTATGTTAACACATATAACTCATATTGAAAAAAGTTACCTCAAGAGACTCTAGGCAAGACAGGATGCAACAACTGGATCAGCTGCCTCTCTGTGAGCAACGAACTGGAAACTTGTGGCATTTTGGGTATTCTTTTAGAAGTCATCCAACCGTTTGTTTCACTGAGTATCCTAGTGTGGTTAAAAGGCTAGAATACAGTATTGGACTTTGACTGGGGAATGCTGGGTTCAGATCTCCACTTACGGTCATGAAGCTTGCTAGGTCATTTTGGGCCTGTGACACTTTCCTCCATCATCCCACCACCACCACCACCCCCGTATACAACCCTGAGCTTGAAAGATTTTTCTTAAAAATTACACAAATGAGACAGATCTCAGTTTAGACAATTATTTTAAAATGGTAACAACCCTTAGTGTCATCTACTGGAACATCCAAGTTTTGGGGAGGTACCCCTTGGGCACCCAAATATGAATGTGAACCCCAAAAGCCTGTAATCTGGGCTTGTAAACAACCAACTTCCTTGCCTGGTCACCTGTTCAAAATAAGCATCACCTCCAAGGGACTAAGCAGGTCAGCTTGTACAAACTGGAAAAGAACTGATCCCACCAATCCTGGTCCTCCTGTTTGTGCAGCACAAAGGACAACAGTTATGAATAGGCAGCAAGGCTGCTGTGCTCTACTAGGAAGGGCATTTTCAAAATAAAGGCAGAGGTCAGCAAAGGAAGGCTTAATGAGACAGAACTACCAGTCTGGATTCTGGGGAAAAGCAATGTAGCAACTGCAGTATCCAGGAACAGCATCAGTCATTTCAAGGCACATTTTAATATGGTTTCATTGTCACCATTTCCACACAATTTGTACAGTATTAAACAAAACAGCCCTCTTTTGTTCCCTCCTTCTCCCTCCCTCAGAAGCTTTTCCTTTGTCTGCCGAATCAGGGAAGAGGATGCGACTGTCAAGCACATTGGCAGCAGTTCACAGGATATAGTTCCAACAACAGGGGAGAGGAAATGCCGTGTGCAGCGATGAACCGACAGGGCAGCACCAGACACACAAAACTCCAATCCAGAACACCAATTAAAAAGCTTGAATAGAAAGCAAACTAAGTTCATCACAATCCTTTTCAAATTTACCTCTGCAATTAATTTGTATTCTCTTAAATGCAGACGCCTTGTTGCTGGAAGCAGAAATTTGCAGCTCGCCTCTCCCTGTCTGCTGCTATCAATTAATGATCTTTCTGCAAAGCCAGTGCTGCCATCAAACCCTTGGCAGAAGAGAACACCTTATTGCACGAACTGGATAACGCTGCCCTTACTGAAGATTTATTCAGATTCTGCTCTGCAGTTTGAGCAAAGAACAAGACAGTCTCCAAGGGACAGACAACATATAATAATAATAATTTATTTTATATATTTTTATTTTTCACATTTTTATACCGCCCTTCCTCTAAGGAGCTCAGAGTGGTGTACATATTTCCTCCCCTCCTTTTTGTCTTCACAACAACCCTGTGAGGTAGGTGGGGCTGAGAGATAGTGACTGGCCCAAGGTCACCCAGGAAGCTTCGTGGCTGAGCGGGGATTTGAACCTGGATCTTCCAGGTCAAAGTCCGACTCATACCGCCTTTCTTGGTCATTGGATTTCTCCTCTGACTTTAATCCAAGGCGGTTTACATGGGCAGGCTTTCCCAACCCCACCAATGGGGAACTTTACAATCATATATATAATATAAATGTTCAATCTTTCACGAACAACTGCATTCCAGATGGTATCCTTTGCAGTCTGGCCTCTCCCTGGCCGCTACTTTGGATGCACCACAGTGAAGCCCAGGCCGCCCGCCAGATCCTGAGCTCCGCCGCAGGCAGGCTCCCACCCTACGGAAAGTCTCCTCAGGGAAGGGGACGCTCATCCCCTTCCCCGAGTGTAAATGGCACTGGGTCCGACCGGCCCAGCCACACGGCGGGGGTCAGGATTAGCCGAGGCCGTCCCCCACCCCCTCCCGTGCCAACTGGGCCTATGGCCACCCTCCCTCCCCCACCGAACCGTGCCCCCGTCGGCTGGATCTTTACCTGGGTCTGGTGGCAGGCAGGCGAGGGCTCCATCAACGGGGCAGGGGAGGCCGGCCTTGCGCCAGCCTTCCCTGTTCGCGAGTCGTCACAAAAGTGCCTTATGGTACTTTTGCGATGGCTTCGGGCAGTGGAACATTTGTTCTGCTGCCCACCACAGCGCTAGGATTGCGCTGACAGTAACCTAACCACACACCTGTCTTGAAGCCAGGGATGGTCATATTCTGCCTATCCAGAGTCATGCCAGACAAACATAGGATTTCCCAACAGAAAAGCCCTGCTGGGTCAAGCCAAAGGTCCATCTAGTCCAGTATTCTGCTTCCTACAGTGGCCCACCAGCTGCCTCCAAAAAGGCCACAAGCAGGGGAAAAAGGCATACCCACCATTGCTCCTCTGCAACTGGTATTCAGAGACATACTGCTGTGGACAACCAGAAGCCATGGATAGTCCTGCTCTCCATGAACTTGTTTAATCCCCTTTTAAAGCCATCCAAGGTAGGGGCCATCCCCACATCTTGTGGCAATGTCTCCCTGAATTGCCTTCCCCCCACCTAAAAACCCCAAACGTTGAATCCTGTCATCATAAGGAAGGTGTTTCAGTCCTTTGCTAATTTTGGTTGCCCTCTTTTGCACCTTTTCCACCTCTACAATATCCTCCTTGAGATGTGGTGATCAGAACTATGTTCAATATTCCGAATGAGGCCACACCATAATATAGGAACAATATAATATTAGCCATCTTGTTCTCGATAACCCCAGCATGGAATTTGCTTTCTTCACTGCTGCTGCACTGCTGGCTTGACGTTTTCGTTGTGCTATCCACCATGACCCCAAGATCTCTTCCCTAGTTTGTCACCAACAGCTTATATGGGAAATTGGGACTTTTTGCCTTAATGTGCATCACCTTACACCTACTGACACTGAACTACATTTGGCTTCCCATTCACCAAGAGGATCTCCATATTGGGACTCTTCATAATCTGCTTCAATTTTAATTAACTTGTTTGGTGTCATCTGCAAACATGGCCACCAAGCCATTTATCCTTCACTACAGAACATTTATGAACAAGTTAAAAAGCATTGATCCTAAGACAGATCCTTGAGGATCCACTCCACTGTGAGAACTGCCCATTTATTCCTACTCTCCAAGGAACAGTTTGCCAATCCTTAAAAGGATCTATCCTCTTATTCCATAACTGCTAAGTTTACACAAGAGCCTTTAGTGAGGAACCTGTCAAAAGCTTGTTGAGAATCCAAGTATACAGTGACAACTGGAGAGCCTCTATCCACACAGCATCTTTTATCCACTTAAATATCCTCATTTCAACAAGCTTTAGATTGCCAACTGTTGTTGAAAGGGAATTTTGTGTCCTGTTGCTTCGAAGTGCCACTTCAATATGTAATTTTTAGTGCTATTTTTCTACTAGGTAAAGGTGACCCCTGACAATTAAGTCCAGTCGTGTCCGACTCTAGGGTGTGGTGCTCATCCCCATTTCAAAGCCGAAGAGCCAGTGTTGTCCGAAGACGCCTCTGTGGTCATGTGGCCGGCATGACTCTCCTTGCCGCAGCGCGTAGCATGTGGCTGGAACACGGAGTGCTGTTTACCTTCCCGCAAGCGGTACCTATTTATCTACTCGCATTAACATGCTTTGGAACTGCTAGGTTGGCAGGAGCTGGCCAAGCAACGAGAGCTCACCCCGTCGCGGATTCGAACTGCCGACCTTTCGATCGACAGCTCATGGTTCAGCAGTTTAACCCACTGCGCCACCCGCTCTACGGTAGTTTTATTTTAATGTGGACCATATTTATGATAGCTAAAGTTGCTTTTAAGGGTTTGTTTACAAAAAAGCAAACAAAAACAAACCTAAATGTGTTTTTCATTGACAAATGGCCACTTTGATGGGAGAGGGGATGGTAGTACCAGAGGTGTCTGGATCACAAGGAGGCGTTTCTAGATGGGCTGTAGCCTCGAACACTTTTCTAAAAATTAATACGCGCTAATTTAATAGTTTAATAGTTTAATAGTTAATAGTTAATAGTTTAATAGTTTAATAGTTAAATTAATTTAATTTAAAAATTAATACGCGCTAATCTAATTTAATAGATTAAAAATTAATCTAAAAATGCAACCCCTTTGCCTTTTAATGTAAAGGAACCTTATCCCAAGTCAGGTTGTTGGTTAATCAGAAGAAAAACGGCCACTTGTGCCTGAAATCACATGAGCTGATTTGAATAGCTAATTTGAGGTTGAGCTCTCAAGATCAACAATGCCCCATCAGATCTGGTGATGGAAGACTGCTTGCAATGACAACATGTTCTCCATAAAGATAAGGCACCCTCTTTACTGAGCCATCTGTGCCTAGTCAGGCAGTGACAAGTCTCTGTACACACAAAGAATGAGATCCCATGTACTTTTATCTGCCCTGCAACAACATCCACTTTGAAACTGGGCAGCAGCACTCCGTGATAAAGCCAAAGGCTCTTCAGAAAATACCCAGCCCTGGAGTTATCTTTCTGACACAGAGGCTAGCTTTGTGCCTCCTGCAAACGTGGCGCATGCCCAACACATACATACAGACACAAAATAATGGCAGCAATACGCAAAGCAACAGATGTTTTGGGTGCATGCCAGGCGGCTGCTCTGTTTCAGCGTCAGCAAGCTAAATAACCACCCTTGCCCAGCAGCCTCATTCGAAGAAGAGCAGTTAAGATGGGCAAACTGTTGCAGTCACTGAAAGATTTCTACAAGCAGTTAAGTCCACTACAATCTGTAAAACTAGCTGAAAACAGTAAACAAAGGACGTTTCAGAAAGTTCTTTTAAAAGTACAAAAGTACAGCATCCACATTTGATAAGGCACAGTGCAAATTAGCATGGTGGTTGAGTTTTGTTTGCTTTTATTAAGACTGGCTGCCCACATACTGAACTCAAGAGTCTGAATTCTACTCTGATTAGATCTGATGTATTGGCAATGTTTCTGTTTTCACAGATACGGAAATAGTTAGCAAGGCATTTGATGGAACAGAGAAAGGAGAGGACACAGTAGACATGCATCAGAGTGTACAAGTGGCTAAAACATGGATGGCCAGCCGCAGCATGGAGACTGAGGCACCCCTAGACTGGAGAGGAAGAACCCATGGGCTTGGCTGTGGCAGAGTCAGGCCATCATTCCTAGCTGCCTAACCTCACAAGTCACTGCCTGCTCCACAGGCAAGAGGCAACATCACCCCAAACAAAGCACAAAGAGCTGTACCTGTACAGAAGTACACACTGCTGGAGCGTGACATAGAAGTTGTGGTATGCTGGGCAAAAGCTTTGCTATCACTGATCCAAAGACCCAAATTTGAATCGCTGTTCTCAGTGAAGTTCCCTTGCCTTAGACCAGTCACACTCTCCTAGTCCAACCAATCAATCTGAACTAAGAAACATTTGTTACCACACTAGAGGGACACCTACAGCATACAGAAGCCCTATCCCACTGCTTATCCTATGAGACAAGCAAGGTACTAGTGGTCAAGCCAGATAATGGGGACTGACTACTGCTGAGCAATAGTAAATGATAGACTAGTGCCTACAAGTGTTTTCTCCTCCCGAGGCTTATTTAACTTGTGCCAAGACTCAGCACCAAATTCTATTTTCAATACAAAACTTTAGACCTGGATTGTAGGTCTCTGATCATGTTCAGGGTGCCCTCCCTCCCAGCATTAAGCACCTATAGCCTGTCCTCATACACTTAGAAAGAGCACAGCATTCAGGAGAAATGGCACTTCCTCCTGGTATGCTGAATCCCAGCACCTTTAAAAAAAAGTGTTTTTCCATTATTTCACACACTGGTCTGTCTCACTGTGGGTCCAATCCTATCCAACTTTCCAGAGCCAATGCAGCCGCAATGCAGCCCCAAGGTAAGGGAACAAATATTTCCTTACCTTTAGGAGGCCTCCGTGACTGTTCCTCCACTGCAGGACACAGCACACGCCCCGTTGGCATGGCTGCATCGGCGCTGGAAAGTTGGATAGGATTGGGCCCTCAGTCCTGTCTGCACCACCAGATCTCCAGGGGTTACTGTCAAGGATCCAGTCCCACCTGAACTTGCTGCCAGGGACTGAACCCAGGGCCTTCTGCATGCAAAGCAGCAGCTCTTCTGCAGAGCGACAACCCCTCCCAGCAACACTTTCCAACACAAGGGTGTCTTTTAAATTGACTACCTTCCTTAAGGCCAGCAACCTAAATTAAGCCATTCCTTCCGCAAAGAATAGATGAAGGGCAGATTAGACCTTCTTAACGTGCTGCATCCTGTGTAGCACAGAAAATCTCTGGATTCCGTTTCTATGACTGATCCACCTACACAGAGGAGAGGCTGGATTGTATACTCTGCAGTTGTATGCCAATAAAGGTTTTATGAATGAATGAATGTATACTCTGCAGTCAGCACTGAAACCATTTCAATGTTCTCAACTCATGCAATATACTAAGTACCCTATGTACATACCGGTTCAGCCCTGAAGGTCTGTAGTGACTTGGACAGTCACCATATTTGTTACGAGTAATTATATAATTTTGTCAGCACCTGGTGACAAAAGCAACACACACACACACACACACACACACACACACACACACACACACACACACACACCTTTAGACTTAACTGTGGCATTTGGAAATGCTGTTCTGGTATTTAGAGAAGGGAGTCGCTGCTCAACAGTTGTGCGGCTCCCCAGCCCCTGACCCAGGTTGGCGAAGGTTCTTCTCTTGTTGTACCCACAGTACCTGTTTGCTGGGTACCTCAGGGCCATCCCTTTTCATCTATCTAGGAAGGATCCTGCTATACCTGGTCAGGAGAGTCTTCTGTTGCCTCAGGTTGGCTTCGAGAGGGGAGGGACCCTGCTTTCTCATTCTTGCTTTCATGCTTTCACCATCACAGGTTACAATCCATAAGCAATCTCCTGGTTGTAGGAGTAGGTTTTCTCTGTGCCAGGTGCAGGGGAGTAACAGCAGGAAACAGGTTATCTTGTTGGCTGTGTGCTCCCTGAGGCATCTGGTGGGGCCACTGTGTGATACAGGAAGCTGGACTAGATGGGCCTTTGGCCTGATCCAGCAGGGCTCTTCTTATGTTCTCCACCGGGTAGCCTCCTTGGGCTATTATTGTCTCCTCCAGTGGCTGTGGAGACAGAGCCCTCAGCATCCTACTGCTATAGTCGTATCACTGACTGAACCCTTTGTCCTGGGGCCTGCCTTATGGGCACATGTGGCCCTGCCCCCTTTGCTGTCCGGAACCCACATCCCCGTTGGCCAGCAACCAGGAAACCAGACCATGGCCCACCTACTGGCTGCGGTGCTGGCTGCAGGGTTAATGACTGGTCTGGTAGCAGTGTGCTACTCAATTGTCTACTCTAGGTGACCCCAACATGGGGTTCAGTGGCCATGTGGGGGGTGGGGTGGCAGACCCTCCCAAGGGGGCTTGGTGGATGCAAGGACAGGGGTGGCAACACTGTTCATGAATAACAGTAAAACATGCTTCAATTGCAGGGTAAATTCCTTACCTTGCAGCAGCACAAAGCCTCTGAACATGAAAGTACCACATAACTATCATGGCTGATCAGCATCAGTATCAGGCAGTGCGAGCCTCCAGTGCGTACTCCTTTCTAAGCAAAAGGACCTGGGGGATTTTGTCTACAAATGTCTAAACCCAGGCCCATTCTTCAATTAGGACAAAGGAGTGGGGCGGTGGCACTTTATTCTCTCCACTTACACAAGAGTCAGCCTGGCATACTAGAGAGCCAGTATGGCATAGTGGTTAGACTCGTGACAGGTTAAGCCAGGGGGACCCAGGTGCATATGAAGCTTGCCATGGACCAGTCACCATTTCACAGCATACCCTACTTCACTGGGTTGTTGTGAGGATAAAACGGGGGTGGGAAGAAACTTATTTGCTGTCCTGAGCTCCTTGAAGAAGGGTGGAATATAAACTGCAATAAATAAAACAGCAACACCTGCAAGAGACAAGAATGCAAGAGACAGTGGGTTTGAGGGGGCCATAAGCCCCTAAGAACAGCTTTCCACACTCTCCTTCCATAAACTAGTTTAAAAGAAGAAAAAAAGAAGACATCCTGGAGGGTGTCTTACCGGATATCTGATTATCCTTGCCATAGAAGTCAGTAGGAACAAAGCATAAAGCACACTGAGCAAAAGGAACCAGAGTTCAAGGTTTTAGTTAAAATGTAACCCCAGAACTAGTACAAGACTCCTATTTCTGCTCTGGAGGCACCAACATTTGCAGACGGAATATCAGAGGCTCCTGTCCCATATTTCATTCCCAAAGGGCACATGCAGGTTGCTAAAGACCTTGGCTGCCATCTTTCTGAGCTTCTGCCACCTCTCCCTACCAATGGGCAACCAAACGACTAAGCCCCACAAAGGCTGCAATGACCATGCAACTTGTGAAAAAGCCCTCAGTTCAAGTCTTTGTTTACCAAGATCATTGGCACAACTTCAACCTTCCCAAAAAGAGAAGAGACAGACAATTATATTTTCTTGAGATACCATGATCTAGCCGTTCAAAGTGTGGTTTAAAACAAAAAACAAAAAAATATCCACATCACCACTAGCAAATCTCCCAAGTCTATTTGCATCCAAGATATGACTGGATTGACCAACTTTAAGTCTAAACTTAGCACCCAAATGAAAGGCTTCTTTTGGGCAGTTTTGTTTATGTTGAGTTGCTGAAGGCATGCAGGATCTGTGCCTCAATTTGCTTCCCAGTTGCCAACAAAAGGCAAAGAATAAAATACAAGATAGACTCAGGGTAGCAGAAGCAGCTCAAGGATAGCAAAACACACAGGCAACTGAAGAAGACCCCCCCCCTGCCCCCAAGGATGCTAGTGCAGCAGCACACTTCACTTTTATGTTTCTACATGGCGAAAGCATTTCATAACTGGGCAATACTAGGAGAAGCAAGTCAGCCCATCTTGAAGGTCCAGCAGTATTTTTCATCACTGACTTGTCATCTCTTCTTGGGACAGGACTTGCAGTCAAGTACGGTACTGATGGTGGAAAAGCAAACTGGCTCTCACTAGAACCAGCACAATGAAAACAAATGATTTGGTTCCCTGGGCAGTTATGCTGAAACCAGACCACACTTCCTAGTACTTACCACACAAATGTAAACAGCAGACCACCACCAATATGTAGAGAGATCCTGCAACCACTGTAACTCCTGTAGGGGGTGCAAAAATGCTCGCAACTGATCAGCAGACCCACATCTCAATTCAAATTTCACTTCTATCTTGCAGTTCAACAGCTGGATCACACAGAAAGCAAGGGTGCCTTTTGAGATTTCATGCAAAAAAATCCAATTCCTGATGGCCAGGATGATCTCAGAAACCCAGGTTTCCTGAAATCAAACAAGGTTTCTAATCCTCATGAAGGTGCGATAGATTTAAAAAAATATGCCGTATCCACGGAAGATTACAAAATCTGGCACATACTATCTCCTGTTTTGGAACCTAAGTAATTAGGCTCATGGAAACCCCATATTATCTGATGGCTATTTCACACACACCCAAAAAAGATTGTGATGCCATTTGTGATGTAGCATGTGATGCTACAGAAAGAATAATTCCTTAAAGCTTCCTTCTCCATCCATATCATAATTCACAAACTGTTAAGCATATTACTATGAAGCTGGTGGGAGAAAAAAGCCAAGTTATTTCCATAAGACCAGCCCAATAAGAGATTTAAAGCAAACTTTACTAGAGATTGAAGAATGGGGTGGGGTTTTTTAAGCAGATTATACAATCGGAAATGCAACTCATTAAAGCAACCAGCAGCTACGGCAAAACATTTGGCAGGCAGGCACACTGCTGCCATATTCTAGCTATTATTCAGACACAAGGGCAGCATTTTGACCAGCTTCGTATTTATATTCCATCTGTACTACAATGCCACACAGAGGCCGAATTCATTCTTCAACTTGCTGTAACGCCTCTACATTGGGAGCAGAGAGCCATAAAAATAAAGCATCAACCAGCCGACCCCTTTATATGGAGTTAAAGGACAATTGTGAGCTCCCTGGCAGGCCTGGAGAGAGAAGAGACAGACACATTTTCATCCTCTTGCCTGAAATCACCAGAAATAATGCCAAAAACAAGAGCTGTAAAAGCATAAACTTGCAAAAGCTACTGACCTAGTTCCTTATGGTAAGTATCACCTCCAGGTGAACACAATGGGGAAAAGGTTGGTCATTTCAGACCTCCATGTCTAATATTTGTCATGGGGGCACAGGTGGAATTGTGGAGTAACTTGTAAGATTGATTAGCTACAGTGCAAGCATGTGTGCCAGGAATGCTGCAGGTGGTACCTGTTAATATTTTGTATGGTGTCTTTAGTGGGTAAAATGCTTATATTCTTAAACAATCTAGTGTAGTAAACTACAGGATTGCATGCAGATTTGTGCTATTTTCAGGTTTATCTGGCTCCCCCCCCCCAAACACTCTTTTACTTGTCCATTTTCCTATAGAGGCATTTTTATGGAGGTATGTTACTCACTTGGCTTTGCTTGTGTGCACTTTCTATGCTGCATACATATGAAATGGAATTGAGGGTGGAGGCAAGTTTAGGATTGCTTGGCAACATCAGGGTGAAACAGAGAAAAGGAACACAAAACATTAAGCATACATTCAGGAAGCAGCCTTCCTGAGGCAGCACATGAGCAGGAGGGCAAGAATTGTGACACACATGCAGGACAGCCATGCATGTCTTGGTGCTCAAATCATGCAGGTGCTGATGGGAAGACAAAAGCTTGCATGCGCGCGCGCACACGCACACATACAAGCTTAAGTCCTAGTGAGGGGGAGAATCTCTTTCAAATTCTAGTCCTCCTGTTTGCAGCTTCCATCCAGCAGCAATAAGAGGAATTCTTCACTACCCAGATATTCCCTCCTTCTTTCTACAGGCGAGGAGAAGTCTGGGTTTACTGGAGTCCGTCAATGAGGGGGGGAGGGAAAGGACCCACATGGCGAGTTTCTTGACTGCACCTGGAAGAGAGGAACTTTGCTGCTGTTCCGTCAGATACATGGCTTGTGCTCCATCATCAGTTCAGACATGCTGTGGCAGACATCAACAGCACAAAGTACACACGTTGACGGGTGTGAAACCCACATCAGAACCTGGCACTGACTTGCAGTCAACATCCAGTGCAGATGTGACCTCAGCAATACATGAAGCAATCAGAATAGGCTCATAAACTGTAGTTTAGTAAAGGGGAAAGCCATCATCTCACTTGAAAACATGATTCATCCAATTAGTCATGGAGATGGAAGCTACTGCCATTAAGAAAAGCACATACTTATTATGGAATGGCAAGCAGAGGCTTGCAGATGTTGGGGGAGGGGGTTGCACACACAGTCACATACATACCTTCTGTGTCCCTTTCAAACCCCCCCCACACACACACACACACAGTCTAAAGAAGACCCAAGCATGCCAACCAGATTTTCTTGTTTTGTGTTTAACTGTTGAGAAGTTGGAATGTTCATGAACATTCTATAACCCCTGAACAGACAAGTCAGTAGCTAGGAATGTCTCATTTCAATATATAGAAGCTAGAGTTCTAACCTCTCTAATGAGAAAGGTATCTAAAAACTGCAGTTTTTCACACCAATTCCTCTTCTTGTACTTGTCTGATTTGTAAGGAGTGGTGTAAATTGGAAAAGCCACTATTTTTCTGCAAAACTTGTGTTAATCTGGTATCTTGCTCACCTTTTTATGATCCTAATAAATGCCCTAGATAGAAGATGATGTAACACTAGCATCGATTTTGAAACTAGATATACAGATGGGATTTGTGCATGCTGCAGAAGCAAAAATTGTGCACATCGGTCAAGTAACACATACATATGGTCTGATTCTAGCTCGTAAAATTTGCAAGTGTTTGTTAATCCTTTAGATTAAATGGCTCAAATGTTCCAAGGTGGTTCACGTGCTCCAGCTCTCTGGTTTCCAACATTTGTATGACAGAACACTCAACAGATTCCTTCATAAATGCTAACAGCTGGGGCTACTTGCCTTGCGGTGCAGGAGGGAAGCACTTTGCTGAAGAATATAGTGAGGTGCTTGCTTCCTTACCCTACTAGTAAATACAGACATTTGAATTGCATTCTGCAGCCCAAATTGTAGTAATGTCTTAGTTGTTATATATAATACAATATCTGATTTAAGCTTCAGAATTGTCCTTTTTCTGGTATAGTGTGTTAATGAAGAGAACACATTGTTTTGGGAACCCCTGTTAAGTTTTAAAGTAATGTCCTCTTTTATTTAGCAGGAGGAGAGCAACTGTCCCTCTTCACCCCAGCATGGCATCTTTCCCAGTGGCTGTTGCTGGTGTCTATTCTGCATCTCGTTTTAAGATTGTGAGCCGTTTGGGGACGTGCCTGTAAAGGGAACCATTTATTGATTTATTTTGCTATGCAATCCGCTTTGTGAACTACTTTTGTTGAAAAGCAGTACATAGGTGGCCTTTACCTGCAAGGTTGCAGATTAAAGTTTCTAGTTCCTAGGATGACTAAGGATTGGCTTGAAAGTAGAATCTTAGAATTAAAGTGCACAGATGGATCTAGTAGGATTTTCCAATGGCCAGGAATCATGGCTTCGGTGTTTCTCATACCTTCTTGCTGAATACGTTATCACAAAACAAGTAAACCTATGCAAAGCAGCTTGATTTACATAAAACTATAAAAGTTGCAGAATTTCAAAATATCAAGAAAACACAGAAGAACAGTGGTGAATTCCCTGTACAAGTCTGAACTTGGCAAGCTCTCAGCCAATGTTACACTCTCTACAAAATGCAACCACTAATGATTGGCTAATTTTACGTTTTAGAAGCCAATTACTCTCACGAATCTCCAGCTTCCTTTCACAGCATGATTTAAACCCCTAAATCTTTAACTTTTATTGCTTACCAAGGCAATGAACAGATTTTAAGACCAATATACACACCATACCAAAGCTGACATTGATAGAAGTTACCTTTCAGCCACTTTTGCAATAGTCTATACAGCAACTATAAAAAGCAAGGGTCACCTAGTCACAGATAAACAAAAGCCTGCTGTTTATTAACCATTTCACATCTGCCCCTCTAATGTGGGTCGATATTGTACCCTTTTTACAGAGGGAAAAACCAAGCTGAGCACACCACTGCTTCCTCCACTGGGCCACAAAAGCTTTCCTCTAAATCAGGCGTGGGGAACCTCCGACCCGCGGGCCGTTTACGGGCCCCCAGGCCATCTGGTCCAGTCCGGCCCACGCGAGACCGGACCCAAGTGCATCAGGTCCAGCCCACGCACCTCGGGCCGCCACCGCGCGTCGCTCCTCCTTGGCCGGCTGGTCGACCCCTTCTGAAAGCGCACATGCGCAGAACGCCGCTGAGGCCTGAGCGGCATTCTGCGCATGTACGCTTTCAGAAGGGGTCGACCAGCTGGCCAAGGAGGAGCGACGTGCGGCGACGGCCCAAGGTGCGTGGGCTGGACCTGATGCGTGGGCGCGAGCCTCTGCAGGCCTCCCATCGGCCCCAAACAGCGATTTTCGGAAATTCTGGAAATGGCCGAAAATCGCTATTTTCGGCCGAACTAAACATCGGGGGGGCTGTGGGAGCTTGCGCAGGCCTCCCCGAAGCCCCCACAGGCCTCCCCGAAGCACCCCCAACCGTAGGCTTCGCACCATAGGACGCACGCTTTTTCCCCCCCATGTTTTTTTTGGGGGGGGGGGAAGTGTGTCTTATAGTCCAAAAAATACGGTACTGGTCTAAGTAAAGAAGTGTCCTTCTACTTTTCCAATTATAATGTATATTGCAAAACACATTGGGGGGTGGCTGGCTTCAGAACTTGCAAACATTTTGGCAGGGACAGCGTCATGAAGGGGGCAAACCACAGGCCTTTATTACAGGACCAATACTGGTAACCACTTCCCCACACATGGCTATGACTAAGGCTCATATTACTCAAAACTAACTCATACTAACATGCCTGGTGGAAATTCAGTCAGTGCTGCCCAGCAGATGGAAGGTTCAACTGGGATCAGATCCCAAGCCGGGCTATTAACTCAGTGAGTGGTTTTGGACAAGCTGCTCTTGTAAAGTGCCTTGTAAAAAGGGAACAACAGTCCCTTCAAAGAATTTCTGTGAAAGGGCATCACAGGTTTGTGAAGTGCCTTACAATACTACGAGCGCAATCCTGCGCAAAGTTCCGGTGGCAGAGTGAGCACTTCGCTGCCGGAGGCCATCACAAATGTGCCATAAAGCACATTTGCAACGACTCTAGAGTAAGGGCCGCCGGCACAAGGCTGGCAGCCCTTACTCCACTGTCGAATCACCCCTGCAGCTGCTCGAGTCAGGTAAGAGATCCCCCAGTGGGCGGGGGGGGGGGCGTTTCGGGTAGCCAATTGGCCGAGCTGGCTCGGGAGGGGGTGGGGATGGTGGCCGCCATATCCCCGCCCTCGTTTCGGCCGGCACTGCCTTTACATGGCCTCCTCTTACTTCTGCCAGCTAAATAGCTGGCAGAAATCCAAGGATGCCCATTGGGGCCGGACTGCTCTACCCCGGGGGAAGGGGACGAACGTCCCCTTCCCCGAGTAGACCTTCGGGCCAAACAAGAATAGTCAGGATTGGGTTGTAGGAGATAAAACGATCCATGTCAATGATAAGAGCAACTGGTAGTAGTACCACCACCCTCCTATCATGGTAATCTGAGAACCATTCACGCACTATGCTACATTACAGCTGAGTCTGATCAACACTGCTTCCATCGCCCCCCCCCCCAACAATTCATACATTTCCAGAATACAGAGCACAAAACAAAAATAGATATTGCTACCTTTTAAAAGCCAAAATGAACTCATGCTATTCAAGAAACACAATGAAACGACTGTGGTCCTTATAGAATTCTTCAAGCTGCAAAAAAACTATTTCATAATTTCTACTGGAGTACTGTATGTGGCTACAATAAAACCACACACACACTCTTTTAAACGACTTCTCCTGTAATGCTGGTTATATATGGATGTGTGTTCAACAACAGCCTAACCTTTTTTAAATGGCAGGCAGATACTAAACACAGAGCCATACAATAGCGGTCCTACACTCCCCCGTGGGGGGCCGCCGCAACACCCCCATGGGACGCCACCCACCCCGCCCCTGGGGGCATTACATCATCATCGCGCACTGCCACGGCGCGGACACACCCCTGGTGCTTTTCGGCCGCTTTCTGGAGCCAAACAGTGCCCGGGCGGGTGGGAGGGTCAAACTTGCAGCCAAGAACGGCTGTACAACGAGGAACCAGCGGCAGAGGGGGCAACGGATCCGGCAGCAAGTACACACATACACACCCCGCTTCGCGACCCGCCGCTTGGGGCCCACCGCCCCAACACCTTTGGAGCCATATTTGACAACACTCTTCTCAGAATTGCAGTGGTGATGTTATATGTTACCAGGTGACTGAAGGATGGTCAGTCTGTGAAAAACAGAGCAACGACAGAAAAGGAATTTTGCTTGTTTATTTCTAGGAGCATTTTTACAAAATAATGGAAAAACTGTTTAAAAGCCAGATGAAGTAGGAAGTACTGTCCTGATGCTACAGAAAGGGCAGTGAATCCAAGTTACAAGCTCCATTTAGATGCGAGAGGCAAGTCTTGCTTATGATGTACAGGCCCCAAAGCTCTGCTGAACAACAGCCCCTTAGCTGCCAGCCAGTTACTGCTGAAGATGCAGAGATAGTCATCATACACCCTTCAGAGTTTAAGCCTTTGATTTCTTATGGGGAGTAGAACAGAAACCTAGGAGTGGCTGCATTTACCAAAATCTATAGTGACTGTAACATCAGCAGAGGAGCATAAGGTGTTGGGAGATAACCTCCCAAATAGAGGTTATCTAGGAGATTCTTAGCAGAGTTTGTTCCCTCTTACACCCAGGCAGACTGCTATTAGCTAAATAAACACACGAGGCATATGCTGAGTTAAGTTGCAAAAAGAAGAAGTTTACTCACGGTTCAGCTCATATATACAGCATCTGATTAAGATCAGAGGTTCAGTTCTAACTTAAGACGAAGCCCCCCTACAGCTGGGAGCTTCCTGCATGAGGTCTGCTCGGATCATGGCCGCCATTCATCAGAGCTCAGGCATGCCACGTCCTCTCTCGCTGGCATCATGAGAAGGAAGAAGGAACGCATGGGAGAGGGAGAAGGAGGAAATGGGGTCTGGGGCCACGCCCTTTCCTTTGCAACACAGAGGGGTCAGGTAACAGGTCCGGCTGATCGGATGACACATCGCAACCCAGTGCTCAGCAGACGAACGCTGCCCATCTGCAACATAAGGGACTATCAGCAGACCGCAGTCTTCAAAAAGCTGCAAAGCTTATTAATAACCCACATAAGGACCATTTCACACAATGGTGAGAGGCAAATGCAGTTGTGTATACTCAGCTGGAAGTTGCCTAGATCTGGTGGACTGCCTCAAGAGGACCTGTATGATACATGACTTTGAAAACAAGTGCTAGTTGCATCCACAGTGTTAGGTACACAGCAAAACAACATTGTGTATGAAGCAGCCTTCAGACATGCTGCATCCAGATCTCAAGGGGTCTATGTCTGGTAACACAATCAATCTCCTGTCCCCTCCTGGGGTAGCATCACAAATCCTTGCAATGCTGTCGTCATCTCACTCTCACTCAATTCAAATTTAAGCATCAAGCTCCATCATGCCATCATCCTATGCTTGTACACATTTACCCCATCTCAGAATTTCTATGTGCTTCCCAAAGAATGTCCTTTCAAAAACGTGAATTTTGCGCGTGTGCGCACACACACACACACACACACACTCAATACAAGAGCAAAGCAACAATTACTGTATTTCTCAAAGCAGTGTTAAGCCAAACTGCCTCCTTCACGCTCTGCATTCTGCACATTCTCTACACTGGTACCCCTGGATGAGCATATTCACACAGAGTCATGCTGCAAGGACAGTGCCCTTTACACACAGAGAGAGGGGAATGCATCAGAGTGATAAGTGAGCCTCTGGGATGTGCTGGGGGGGGGGGGGTCAGCAGGTAACAGCTGACGCCCCGCCAGCGTACAAGGAAAGCAGAGGAAACCGATACCAAGTCTAAGAGTCAAAGGAGGCTACATGGGAATTCCTGACTGAAGATCTGGTGGACTGCCAGCTGTATATGTTCAATCTTCCATATTGTATATACTGTACTAATACTGTGATATTTATGGTCAGGGGCCAAATTCTTCCCAGAGGGAGGTCACTGGCACATTGGCCTCACTGCCTTCTTAGAATAGGAAAAGCAGCTTCCAAGGAGGGCAAGTGAGTTCAGAGACTCGAAGGGGTGCCTAGTCCTCACCGCCCAAGTGGCGTTTGAACCTGCTAGGTTTCAAATGCATGCTTTTGAGGATTTACACACAAACTGTTTCATTAATTAACAATCAATGTATGTCATTGTCAATACAATATTAAGCAAGCCTGGCGGTTTCAAAGTTGTAATTTTTTTTCCAGGCGATTGCCCCTAGGGGAAAAAAAAAAAGAGAGCAAGTGAGAGTATATGTGTTTTACCGATTTGCAAACGGGAAGGGGGAGTTCAAATAAAACCACAATACACATAATAATCCAAATCAAAGTGAAGTCACCTGATTGGTTTTGATTGGACTTGAGCAGCCAAGGCTAATACTGTATTATTTCATCTCAGACTGAAAGTGAAAGAAAAAGTAAAATTGCAATTCATTTTTGTATCACTTTCAGCAGGCAATGCTTCACTTCCTTTCATGAGCTAGGGAAGTTGGAAGCATCCCCATAAGATCTGTTAGGTTTTCTTTTTTTAAGTGCTTTTGGTTACTGTACTTGGAAGCAGTCAAAACTATCAGAAAGACATGACTGTGTGGCATCATTATACTGAATTCACTGAAAGACGAAAAGGAAGTTGGTAGATGTAAATACTCGGGCAAGAACATGCCAACAATGCAGCAAGAATTAAGTAACATTTAACAACATGTAGAAACATGGAACTCCCTCCCTCTTGACTTACGAACTGCTCCCTTCTGGGAGACTTTCCGGTGAGGCCTGAAGACCTTTTTGTTTAGACAAGCCTTCTGAGTCCTGGCCTTTTTAATCTAGCTTTTACAGGTGTGGTCCTTCTTTTATAAGATGGTGCTGCTGTTTTTATGCTTCTGTTTCTTTAACTGTAATAGTGGCCTACTGTTTTGTTAAGATATTATTTATGAATTTCAGTTAACTATGTATATTGTTTTTTAAATACCGACTATGTTTTTGTAAGCCGCCTTGGGTCCCTACGGGGAGAAAGGCGGGGTAAAAATGCTGTAAATAAATAAAAAATAAATAGAAATTATCCTGAAAGAGCACAGACCATGTACAGAAAGCCAATACCATGAAGTGGTAGAACAACATCGTCTGAGAAAAGTCAACTTCAGGAATTATATATAAACACTTTGAGTTTGCTAATGCAACTCTAGACTAGGATTTAAAATATTTATATCCCACATCGATAAACACTCAATGTGGCTTACACACCAATAATTTTTTTAAAAAACTGCATGATAGATAACTAACTATCTCAACACAACAGAGCTTAGTCCTGTCGCAGAAGCCAGAGTAGACTTCCCTTCAGTTCTGAAATCCCAGGACAGCTGGCAGTTTGGCAGTTGGGAAGTAGAGTGTCCTTCCTGGCAGGGAGAAAGGAAGAAAGCTCCCTGACACCTCTTCCTTCTCTGGCCAATGGATGAGGCCAGACTAGAACAGGCTAATATATAAAGCTCCCCTCACCCCCAATTTTGATTTGTTGCAGGAACCTGGTAGTTCAAGTGAAATAGCAGATTTCCCAAAGAAAAATTAAAAATGTTGGCCTGCCAACTCAGGGCATGGGGAGGGGGGAGGAGGGGAAGCAGGATCCTTGAAAATCTGTGTTGCCAGATACATGATCCACCACATGATCCACCACAAGTAGCCAATCAAGCTAGTCAAGGTTGCTATCAGGCTTTGTGAGCAAAATGTCAATTTAATACAACGAAAAGCAAATATAAACTTGAGCTAATGTCTCATCTGCAAATGGTATACTTCTTTCTATAACTGAAAATCAATATTGGAAGAAACGTTACAAACAAAATTGCCCATCATACAAGTAACCGTTGTGTTAACACGTATCACAATAGCGCTTATCACATAGATAAGAGTGCATCACAGAGTTCAAACAATGGTTATCCAGATGACTGGACAAGCACAAATACTGGCTCTGATGTCAGACTCACAGCGCTATCCTGTGTAAGTATCCGGCAGGCGACTCAGGCTGCCCACCGGACCCTATCCACGTTCTGGGCAATCGTGATCGGCTCAGAGGTCTACTCGGGGGAAGGGGACATTCATCCCCTTCCCCCAGTGTAACGCAGGGAGGCCCTGGGCCTCCTTGGATTTCTGCCAGCTATTTAGCTGGCGCAAGCCCAAGGAGGCCTTGAAAAGGCCGTGCCGGAATGGGACGAGGATATGGCAGCTGCCATCCCTGCCCCCTCCCGGGCCGGCCTGGCCAACAGCCGACCTCCCTCGCCACCCGGACTGCCCCCACCGGTGCTTCCCTTACCTGTATCCGGAAGCCGCAGGGATGGTCCAGCAGCCGAGTAAGGGCTGCCGGCCTCCATGCCGGCGGCCCTTACTCTAGAGTTGTCGCAAACGTGCTTTACGGCACGCTTGCGACACTCTCGAACAGCAGAGCGTGCACTCCGCCGTTCGAGTTAGACTGGATAGTGCTCTCAAAAGGAAATTCCCATTTCCCATTCTCTCTTCGCCTGCCCCCCTAAAGAAGAACGGTTGTGAGGAGAGTTAAAACCTGCCCTTCCAGGCTTAAAAGTCTGAGGAACAAAGTGGTCAGAATTAGCTTCCCTGAGCACTCACACTTTTCTTACTTCTATCACCCCAGTCAGCAGCTACTACACTGCTGCCACACGCTCTCTCTATAAATATCTACAACACATTGAAAATGTGTGGGCAATGAAATCTAATCACCAAAACATGTGAACAAGAAATGTTACTGTAACGATTGAGCTGCAAAGAGCTGAAACAGCAAAAGTCAAGAAGAAAAGCCCTTTTAAGAAGGCAGCCTGGCCTACACACAGGACACCCACTCACAGCATAAAAACAGGGACCCGATTCCCTCCTATGGACTACCCAACACGATCCAAGGCAAAGTCCCCTCCTAGGCAGAATGTCTCCCACAGGATGACATACCAGAATAAGCCTCCCACACTGAACAAAGGCCTCCAATGACATTGTCCAAGCAGATTACAGCCAAGATAACAGCATTTCAGAGCAAACAGCAAGTGTCTCCTGTTGCCAGCACAGTCACACTGTACAGCAAACTATCTACATTGGGCTTAACCTGGATTATCTACTTCAGGAAATTCACCAATAAATAGCTAGAAAGCAATGGTGCTTGGGAGAAAAAAACACAACATTTATTCTAAGACAGAAACTAATCCTACTGCTCATTTACACAAATGTTTCCCAGAGGCCTATAAAAATGTTTGATCTGTAGCGGACTGACCTTCCTCAGCACCGGTTAAAGACTCCTACACAGGACTGGGAAAAAAAATTCAAAATCCCATGTACCAGTACTTCAAGATTTAACCTAGAACTGCCCACATTTATCTTTGAAATCTTCAGGATTAGACATTTTCATTACAATTCTCAGGATACTGAATTCTGCACCCAATTGTTGCAGCTGTGAAATACACACGGCCTGCCTAGTCACTTATCAGGGCATTAAAGACATGGTATCACGGGAGCTTCAAGTTTGGAATGTCAGCACAAAGTTTCCATACGCAAAAGATAAAGGGGAAAAAAGGATGGAGAGCAAGCACCAAAGAATCATTTATTACTAATTTGAATTAATAGTTTAAAATAGACCAATGGTCCAACACATTTCAATAAATGTCTAATGATGACAAACAAACATTCTCTTATACCAAAGCATACTTCCAAAGAGTGTTCATTCACACAGCACAGCATTCCCCATTGTTCACAGTTCCCCACAAGTGCTGTACAGAGTGGACACAATGTCCCTATGGATGAGATTGTGTGGGTTTGGGATACAACCAGTATTTATATACCGCCTTTTCTTTGGACATCGGATTTCTCCTCCGTCTTTAATTCAAAGGCGGTTTACATGGGCAGGCTTTCTAAACCCCAAGGGGTTTTTACAATGCAATAATGTTCTAATCTTTCGTAGACCCCTTCATTCTAGATGTTTCTTTCACAATCCCTCCCTCCCTCTCCTCACCACGCTTCAGCTGACAGGGCAACCTTGACTCTCACTCAAGTGCAGCTGCAGTTCTACTCCCCGGCCGGAAGCTCTCCCAAAGACACTTCTGGCTGTCTCGAACTACCATCCTTCAGATTTTCAGGCATATATGAGATGATCGCTCTACCAACTGAGCCAGATGTCCTGCCCTTTCTGGCCATTCTTTAGATGAAAAGGAAGGAACCAGGTGCAACAAACATGCCCAAAACCAGAACATGGAGTCCACGGACATTCTGAAGTGCTTTTACCACTCACATCCTATTTTTTTATTATAGTATTTATATTCCGCCTTTCTCATAGACTTACATCCCTCCCTATTTAGCAGCCTCCCAAGAGCAACCTTTACAGTCAAAATTAAGTGGATAATACAGTTTTTTTATTTTCCAAACTTATATCCCACTTCAAGGCAGCTAACACCGCACACAAAACTACAATTACAAAATAAGAGACTCAAACATAAGCTCAAAGCCAACACATCAATAAAATCATGTCCAAATGAATGATCTCAGATTAAATCAAATAAATTCAAATGCCTGCTTCAATTATATCTTCATTTGTCTTTTAAAAGAATGCAGAGTTTGGCTCTGGGAGATCTCCACTATGGTATCTAAGTTGTGTAACTCTGCGCCCTTGCTGAATTGTCTCCAGCAGATTCTTCTTCTTAGTGGAAGCTCCCAGCAAATCTTAATGGGCAATATGACATCATAGGCAGAAAATGCTCTCTCAGGTGTGCTGGTCCCAGGCTGCATAGGTGTTTACCGGCAAACACCAACATCTTGGATTGAGCTTTGAAGTTAACAAATAACTAATGGAATTGTCAGCAATTTGCTCTCCTATTCCCACAAGGAGGTGAGTCTTGAGACACTAGCCCTACCTTCTCAACTATCTATTTCTTATATCAAATAAATAAAAGTAGGATGTTTAAGAACTTCGTGTCACTACAAATCAGTTTTCCTTTTTGGAGCTATAGAAGCTTAGCCTTAAGAACTTACCGAAAATCTTATTTAGGGCTACCATCTACAATCGCAGTTACGTAAACTCTGGCAGACACTGTGGCTCAGTGCCCCACATCATTCAAGATTCAATGGGCACCGGGGGCATCCAATCGCAGATAAGTGGATCTGTGGGCCCCCTGTAATGGCCAACTCACACATTAAGCAAACTTGAATACATTCTCCCTTGATCCTGTGTGAAACCACTTCTATTCAAAATTCTGGCAACGATTTTAAATAAAACCTATGCCATCGCTACACTCCTGCATCACCTTAGTGCTTTGTTCTATTGACAGATAGTCCCCTCCTCACCTCCCACTTTCCTACCAGTAAGAAGTCTGAGCTACAAACCACTTGTTGCCCATCACTCATCCCGAGTACTAGTCCCCTAATGCAAACCCCCCCCCGCTACAGCTAAACAAGGAGATCCAAGTGTCCTCATATAGTTCCAAAATCCTTAGCATTGATAGTCAGATGGGATCCCCTACTAATGAGAGAAGATTGGTATATTTTCAGGAACACACACACTTCCTGTTCTAAATCCAAACCACTACAGGTTAAACCCATCTATTGGGGGCTGAAAGAGAAATGTGCCTCAGACTGACTTATAGCTATGCCAGTATAGTGGCTCAACACATATAATGTAATAACCTTTGGGGGAACATTTACTTGAAAAGCATGGCAAGCTTTGGATTTCAAGAGATCTTCCTTCAGGTGATGGTGTTCAGCGCACAAATATTGAGTAAATGTTAACTTTTTCCTATGACGATCAGATCACACACAAAAAAAATGGTTTCATTTCAACAAGGCGCTAAACTATGTTTTGGTGCTAAGTTGTACGGGCCTTGTGCCAGGATTTCTCCTCCCAGGAATGCCGACACCTTCCCTTACTCATAGGTTCTTGTCAAACCACAATTTCCCACTCTGTCTGAACACAAGGAGTGGAGATTTACGACAAAAACTTAATAAAAATTCTAATTCAGAAACAAATTCTGCACAGAACCCAATGGCTTTCTGCCTCCTCATTCCTCCTATCAACCTCTTGCCCAATTCCAAACCCTCATTTTGGAAGGCTTTATTCCCCTTTTCCTATGACCTGCTACCTAAGTCCCCCGTCGTCTGCTTCCTTAGGCTAATGTTGCTACTTCCATCTCCCTCTTTCTGAACTTTCCCAGCTCAGCTAATAACAGCCAAGAGGCTCTTCTGCCTCCCTGTGACAGTATGGCAGCATGGTCAGTCACTGTCAAAAAAGGCTTCACTCTATTACTACTAAATCCCCTTTCTGCATTAAAATGTATATATTTTGTAAGAGAGATCATGCTTGTGTCCTGTGAATCCTTGTGGCTTCTACACACGCTTCTATCACAGGTTACACGCCATCACAGGTTACAAGCCATAAGCAACCTCCTGGTTTTAGAAGTGGGTTTTCTCTGTGCCAGGTGCAAGGGAGTGACAACAGGAAACAAGTTACCTTGTTGTCTTGTGCTCCCTGAGGCATCTGGTGGGGCCACTGTGTGATACAGGAAGCTGGACTAGATGGGCTTTTGGCCTGATCCAGCAGGGCTCTTCTTATGTTCTATTATAAACATGGCAAAAGTTGTTGAAATCTTAGGGGGCTGCAGGTTGTGAACAGAAGGTTGTGAACAGAACAGAAACAGAACACATTGGAGAGATGCCATTTTCTTCCTCAACACAAGACTGCTGCAGATTATAGTTTAGGTAACATGGCATATCTAATATCAGGAGAAGGTCCTTCTAGTTGCCCAGGCCTTTCAGCACATTACCTACCTGGTTTTAAATCAGATGACTTAATCGAATTTACAGTAAAATCCATCTTTACTGTTCTTCTGATTTACAAAATGTAATCAACAATACATTAATCATTCTATTTTTATCCATTAACTGCCTTGGGAGCAGTTTTGCCCACTGAAGGGCAACGTATAATTTTTTTAAAACGCTCTCTTTTCCTGATCACGTTTAGCACTTATATTGCATATTTCAAAGTGTTCAGACATCTTTATATTTATTATCTCTTTAAGGGCCCAGTCCTATTCCCTTTCCTTGTGGTGGTCTTCAGGACTGCTCCCCCCTCTGCAGGATGCAGCACACGCCCCATTGACACGGCTGCATCAGTACTGGAAAGTTGGATAGGATTGGGCCCTAAACCTTATAACAGCTCTATAAAAAGGTAGGAAAGTTATCTCCTTATACTGCAAATACGGGACATCAGGGTGAAGCTGAAAGAGGAGCTGCTTTCAGCCATGGCACTACACTAGCTCCAATCTCTTCAAAACATGCCTGGCTTATACCACTTGCTCTCTCCCCTTAGAAACTACAGTACTAACAGTTATTGCCTTTTTTGTAAGATTAACAGAGAGTTAAACCTACTTCTGTTTAATAAGAACACGGTCAGAAAAACATACACCTTGAACTCTGGATCACCCAATGAACTTAAAGTGTAACATTACGGTAGTATTCACTCCCAGGGATGTCTAACACTCTGTACATAGGGATTTCTTGAAGCAATCTCACAAACCTTATGATGCCATTTAGCAATTGTTCTCCAATTTTCAGCTACAATTAAGACATATTCAAATGACTATTGCGCCCTTTCAACTAGCAGGAGAATGTAGCTTACAATTCTTTAGCCACACAGATTCCCCAAAACTCAAGTGTCTTAAAAAGAAATAAACCTTACAAATGCTTCTGCTCCCACAGCTGCTTACAAGTCAAGCCTGAACAAGGTAGGGTTTGGTGAGCAGTTGGTTATCTCACAAGATTTAAGCCTAAACTTAGCCCTAGGATGTCTAAATAAGGGGATTCTACTATACCTGTAATGCTAGTTAATATTTTAAGAAAAGGTTTTAAAAATCTGTCTTTGTGTTTACGCAGCTACTAAACCAATGCAAGAATATTAGCACAAGCCTAAATTTGCATTTTTGAAGCACAGAATCTACAACTTAATTTTTTGCAAAGGTTCTTGTTTCACACTTTACAGGAAGTCCATTAAATTTGTCTATCATCAATTCCATAGATGGCTTTTGACTGCTTCAAAAAGGAGGACTTTGCTAAGCCAATGCTCATTTTGTCCAAATTTAACTTCCAAAGACAAATGTCTCAATTACGTAAGACCAACAATATTACTATTATGGGCCTTAAATGCTGAATTCTGATGAAGACATTTGTTACAAATCTGAGTCCACATTTTGCAACTCTGATGTGAAAGTAGGCGAAGAGGGGGAATAAACCAACAGCAAGTCAATTCATTGATTTTTCATGTTTGAAAGCCAACAGAAACAGAATCTGCATAACCTCTAGTAATGGACCTTCAGCCTTTGCCAGACACAGTTTCAGACTTGCTTTTGTAATTAGGCAATGACTCAGAATCTAAACATGTTCATGACTTGTTCACGAATTTCATTCCAGACAGTGGTTAGATATGCCATGTTACCTAAACTATAATCTGCAGCAGTCTTGTGTTGAGGAAGAAAACGGCTTCTCTCCAATGTGTTCTGTTTCTGTTCTGTTCACAACCTGCAGCCCCCTAAGATTTCAACAACTTTTGCCATGTTTATAATAGAACATAAGAAGAGCCCTGCTGGATCAGGCCAAAAGCCCATCTAGTCCAGCTTCCTGTATCACACAGTGGCCCCACCAGATGCCTCAGGGAGCACAAGACAACAAGGTAACTTGTTTCCTGTTGTCACTCCCTTGCACCTGGCACAGAGAAAACCCACTTCTAAAACCAGGAGGTTGCTTATGGCTTGTAACCTGTGATGGCGTGTAACCTGTGATAGAAGCGTGTGTAGAAGCCACAAGGATTCACAGAACACAAGCATGATCTCTCTTACAAAATATATACATTTTAATGCAGAAAGGGGATTTAGTAGTAATAGAGTGAAGCCTTTTTTGACAGTGACTGACCATGCTGCCATACTGTCACAGGGAGGCAGAAGAGCCTCTTGGCTGTTATTAGCTGAGCTGGGAAAGTTCAGAAAGAGGGAGATGGAAGTAGCAACATTAGCCTAAGGAAGCAGATGACGGGGGACTTAGGTAGCAGGTCATAGGAAAAGGGGAATAAAGCCTTCCAAAATGAGGGTTTGGAATTGGGCAAGAGGTTGATAGGAGGAATGAGGAGGCAAGGCAGACGAGTCACAGACAGAGATGCTTACAGCTAGGAGCTGGAGGCAAGAAATCACATACTGTATTGATTTGCAATAACCAGCCAAATTGTTGGCTACAGGTCTCTGATCTATTGTATATTTTAACCAACAAGACTTCAGAGAAAAGGAGTTACAGTTTACCATTCTCACATTGGGCAAAGTCATTTTCTGTTCCCTTAAGGCAGAGAAACTGCAGAGATCGTAAGCAGTATAACACGTTCCTCACTCATGCCATCAATTATAAAGGGTGCTACTCTTAGCTCATTCAGTTAAATACAGAACAAGAACACTGCTGCAGTGAGAAGCATCATATGTAAGAGCTGGACACCCAGAAGCTAACCTCAGACAACAGTAACACCTTGGTTAAAATCGAGGGAGCCAGGACTTGCTAGATTCAAGAGCAATGGAACAGATTGAGATCATTAATATCCTTAAACACACCTTGGTAGAGCTGGACGTTTACATTAATGACATCCTTACCTTCCAGCTACAGTATTCTATGCCTGGATTATACAATGTGGCGAACCTGGAATGACTTTATGAAGTCAGTTTTTCCTGTTAAGACCTGCTTGCTGTGATGTGCAACCATGGTAATAGTTTCTCTCACAAGTGATAAAAAGGTAGCACATGCCAGGAAAGGAAACCGAGGCAAAGGTCCATGGGATACACCCCATTGAACTTAGGGGAACTGTGCAGATTTGCATAATATTTGGTTGTAAGTGAACGAGACATTTCCCAGCACAGAAAAGGGTTAACCTCCCATCTTTCTAATGTGCTATGTTTCTAGTCAGGGACAAAAGGAATGCTTAGATCAGAGTCCTGTCTGATCTTGGACTCACCAGCCAGGAGTCTTGCCTGGCCCACCTGAAGGCAAAAAGCAACAGCCTTTGTTGCCCCGTTCAGGCCCATCTGGTGATGTCACCCACTTGCTGGCTTGCAAGCAGGCAGGCTCCCCCGAGAAGGCTCGCACATTCTTGGGCATGGCCGCCACCAACACTAAGGGCAGAGTTGTGTTGGGGGAGGCCCTCGGGCAAGCTGAAGACACCACAAGTTAGGGTTCGGCAGCTCGGCCTCAGGACAACCTCCTGTCGCAAGAATATGCAACGGGAGGCGCTTTCCTCCTGACAGCCAGCAAGGGAACACCATCCCCTTAAAGACAGGGGAGAAACCAGAAGGCATGGTGGGAGGGACCAGCAGCGGGGGCAGGGCAGGAAGAGGCTCTGAAGACAGGGAGCAACACAACTTCAAAAGGCCAGAAGGGAGCCAAGGAGGAGGGAGGGAGGGCAAGCTACCTGAGGACTGGGCTGGCTGTCGGCCTCGCCAGGGCAGAGGAGACCAGCAGGGGCAGAGCGCAGGAAAAGCGTTCCCAGGTGGTGGTGAAGGAGTGAAAGTGCTGTAGCTCCCTCCCCACCTCAATCTCTGAGGCTCACCAGGGGTTCTACCACTAGCCTGGTTTGAAATCACATCACTCTCGCCTTTACCCTCACAGCCGCCGGCCGGAGGTCAAGTGTACAGTCCCGATAGATGTAGCGCAGGGAAATAATCCCACACCTCCGCCTGCCAAAAGTAAATTCCTGAGTCTCTTGCTAGGCCCAGTTTAAATGGGAAGAGTCTCCAGCAGACTGCAGACTGCCCGCCCCCCATCATGAAAGGAGAGTCACCTCAAACCAACAATACTCACAGGCAACAGATAAATTAGTAAACCCGTTTTCTGTCTTTCACTTCAGACTGCAGGTGGGAAGGTCCTGTGAGGAAGTGCACCCCAGTGCAAAACACACTGAAATATTCTTCTTACTAAAAGCGGTTATGCAGCTCTTAATAACAAGAGCTGTTGTTATGAAGCTGTTATACTGCAACAGCTCATCAGTCCATCTAGCCCAGTATTGTCCATGCCGATGAACAGCAGCTGTCTATGGTTTCAAAGGAGGGATCTTTCCCAGCCCTACCTGGAGATGTCAGGGACTGAACCAGACACCATCTTCATATAAGGCATTTACTAAGCCCCTTCCTGTTCTATGCATACAGAAAAGAAAGTGTTCAGGGAGCAGGCACCCCTACTCCGGACATGCTACATTTTACATACTTTCCCATACAAAATATTCCTTGCATATAGAAAAACAACATGTCAGAGAAGGAAAAGGGTGCCTTTTCCCTGACATGCTCTTTTTTATATGCAGGAATTTATTTAACCTCATGATCCTACCCACTTATATTGTGAAATGATACTGCTCCTGCACAGATTTTCCACTGCATCAACTGTTTGTCAGAATTAGGCCCAAGACATAGTATTCCCAAAAGTATGGCTAAGACCACCTTATGCAAGGAAATGATTCCATGATGTGCAGTTTGTCTATATGCAAGACTTTATTCAGACTGCTCTCCTATTTAAAAAAAATCCAAACCACACTCACATCTCATTCTCCCACTACCAATCTGACACATGTTGAAAGAGCGACAGCATGCAAGCAAGACTTATACCAGGGGTGGCCAACCTTTCAACATGCATGCTCCTGGCCCTTTAATGGTTGTATAAGGTAAAGGTGACCCCTGACAATTAAATCCAGTCGTGTCCGACTCTAGAGTGTGGTACTCATCCCCATTTCAAAGCCAAAAAGCCAGCGTTGACCGAAGACACCTCCGTGGTCATGTGGCCGGCATGACTCTCCTTGCCGCAGCGCGTAGCATGCAGCTGGAACACGGAGCGCTGTTTACCTTCCCGCAAGCAGTACCTATTTATCTACTCGCATTAACATGCTTTGGAACTGCTAGGTTGGCAGGAGCTGGGCCAAACAACGAGAGCTCACCCCGTCGCGGGCATTTCAGCAGGTGCAGCTGCTTTAGCAGCACCATCAGCGCAGCTGCCAAGATTCTATCTTTTACACAACCCGAAAGAACACAGAGGCCCTAACGGTGGAAGGTTGGCCACCCCTGGCCACCCCTGACATATAAAATAACAGTGGGTGTGGCTATGTGCATTTATCTCCACCAGTAGGGGGAGCAGTTATCTATGCAGTTTAAAGGCTATGTGTTGCTCTCTCCAGCTTTGACTAGACTTCTCATTAGTTTCTTTTCTTGTGGTGGTGTCTCCCTGCCAAGGTGGCCACAACCCGTTACTTATCTTGTTTTATTCTGCAGCATATACAAATGCTTTGTGTAACTCAGCTCTGCTGTGAATGAGTTTGCTTTTCCACAGCTCTGCTAATGCACTGGACCCCAAAGGGAACCCCAGATTCAAATCCCTGCTCAGCTGTAAAGCTCACAGGCAGTCTTCGGAGAACAGTCTCAACCTAAATGTGTCTCACAGAGTGGTTGTAAGGCTAGAATGTCACCCTGAGCTCCTTGGAGGAAGGCCAGGATACACCCCAACACATTGTATTATTATTATAATTACTTACATTTCTATCCTACTCATCTTTCAAGTAGGTCAAGGTGACATACAAGATTCCCCCTCTCCAAGGTTATCCTCCAAACAACCTCATGAAGTGGCTGAAACCCCCTGTTAAGATGAAGACGCAGTTGCAAAGGACAGGTTTGTGCTCTTGAAAGAGGGATGGTATTTGCTTCAGCTTGGGAAAGGCGGGATATAAATTCATCAAATAAATAAATCTAGCCATGCATTGTGGGGTAACATATATGTCTGCACACCTGTCTCTTTGCACATAACTGAAGCACCTCTAGCAACCAAGTCATTTCCACATATGCCTGAGTTTAATGCCCCCATAGCATTGAATAATGGTTTATTCCAAATCTCACAGCAAAAGACAGAGACTGCTTTCTTGGAATTTTCACTCGACCATCAAGTCCCAGTCTCAAGTTTGTGAAGTAGAAGGGAACCCGACTCTCAGTCTGAGTTCCGGCTGCAATTCTCCTACCTGTAGCACCTTCCCAACAAGATGCTGCTTCAAAACCCCTTCTGACACACTGTATGGCTCAAGCAGATAGCCACCATAACTAGGCCAATGTCTCTGCACAGTTTCATACACAATGAAGTTCCTTCCATCTCTTCGGGGGTTAATGCATACTGACTGCATTTGGACCAGTGAAAAGACAATCATAATTAGTTGCTACATACATCTCTCTTCTCTGAATGGAAGGCTCAGGCTGGCAAGATATCTCCCTGGTATGGACACATCTAGGCAAGGTATGCATACAAAAAATCACTGTTTGAAAGAAAGCGCAGGTGCGCGTGTACGCACACGCACACACACACACACACACACACACACACACAATTCCACAGATTTCTAGAGAGACATTAAATTTCTGTGTAGTACAAGGAGTGTCTGGAGTAAACAGTGGAATGCAAAACATACAACAATCCTAGTAGGAGGGGAAAATGAGTTGCATCCAGCACGAAGAAGGGTTTGGGTTACGAGAAGCTTTACTTTTAAGAGTTCCAAATATGTCACTACAGACAAATCTTCAGAGCAGTTTGAAACAGTCCAACCCCATCAAAGAGCTGAGCCAGACCAGAACTGGTTAGAAGCTACAAAACCAGATTGCTGGTTCCAAAATCTTTGCCATTCCAAACCCTTTGCCATTCCAAAATCTATTTCTCCAGTTCTCAGACTTACTGTGCTGCCACTACAGGAACCTTTTGCTACAGTGCCCCCCCCCCCCGTCCCCCACAAACTCTTCTGTACTGGTTGCCTTGACTTTCGTCACAAATAGCCCACAAGGATTTCTACAGCAAACATTTTGCACAAGATAAAATTCCAAGTGGTTGCTCCAATATTAAGGAGCATCCCCTTGGCTTGGTGCCACATCAAGTTCTCTCCCAGCAACATGGGGACCAAGTCACTATTCTGCACCTCCACAAGCAAATGTACTCCAGGAAAAGTACTGTATTTCTGTCCCAAGAACATAATCTATGCTAGATAAATCAAGCCTATGAACTCTACTGAAGTCCACTGACTGAACATGCCTGACATTAGGGTGTGATCTGAGACAGAGTTCCTGAAGTCCTTGCCCAAGTACTTCCCACTGCAGGCAAACCCATGGCTCAGATTCAAGATATGAACAACAACAAATATGAAGCTGCCTTTTGAACATGAGCAGAGTGCCTTTCCCTAATAAGCAGCCCCGCCGTGCATTAGGGGCTGCCAGAGCAGAAATGCAAGAACCTAACAAGATTAAACCATTTTATTATACACAGCACTGCCTCCTCAAAACTCAATCACCACTCTGGGGGTAAACTCCAGTATAGTACTGTATATAGAAAAGGAGAAGGCAGTTGTAGGGTCTGGGCGAGAGTCACAAAAGGGAGAGCAATTCTGCATTTGCATTTTATCCCACACAATCCTCAGGCTGACATGGGGCATTTTGCTGGTTACCTGCCTAGATCAAGGCTTCTGTTTGGTCGCTGTTCTCCAGAAACAACGCGGGATGTGGGGGGAAGAGGGGGAAATCACTAAATCAAAACTACCAGCCAAACACAAAATGATGGAAAAGGGCAGACGTCTCGAGTCACGCAGCTTCATCGGTAAAGCAAGGATTCGAAGCCACTTTTGGTAGTTATATGAATAGGGAACCGCAAAACAAGTGATGGTAATTTCAATCCTTCCAGATTAATTAATGCGGACTATAGTGGCGTATATAAAGATTGCTATCAGGGCATCTTAAACTTTATCGCTTCCCCCCTCCTCACAGGAATCGGGACGAGATCGGTTTTCTGCAGCAACGGGGGAGGGCGCTGCTCCTGCCATTGTCCAGAGGGGGGAGAAGGAGAGAGAAGAGGACTTCCTGCCCCCAGAAAAAGGAATCCCAAGAAATCTCTTCCATAACATCCCCCACCCTTGAGGAGCGGCAAGAGCCCGTCTCTGCAGCCGATGGAAGCCGAACCTTCCAAGCAGATCACCTTCCCCCGCAACGCAAGGACAGGCCACCCCACTAGAGCCCTCAAATCCTGGCGCGGGGGTAGAACAGAGGGTCCATGCCTCGCCAAATCGTTCCCATTGCGCAGCCCACCCTTAATTCTAATCCACAGCGCTAGAATACGGCCAGAGAATTAGTCTCTCACTCTCTCCACCTGCCCAACCCCCGGGCCGGTGTACTGCAGGCTGGTGTACTTGCCCTCCGCTCACGACTGGTATCTCCCACTGGCGCTGTAGCTCTGGCTCCGTCCCGGAGGAAGTTCGCGCGGGCGCCTTAAGCCATGAGTCCACCTCGTTGCAAGGCGGCGGGTCGCCTGCCGCACGATTGCTCCGCTTGCTCCTGCTGGCCGAGCGCTCAGTGTCACCAACTGCAGCGGTGCGTACACCGCATCGCTGTTGAGCCGCGCCGGCCGCTCCAAGCTCTCCTTTCCTGGCGTGGAGGAGCAGGAGAAGCAGCAGCCCCACCACGGGTGGCTTGGCACACACCTTGGCAGTTGCCCGCTGCTGGACACGAGGGACGGAGACGGGGCCACCTCGTCCTCTTTTCTTAAAGAGATATGCACCCAGCCCAGCTCTGGAGCGAGAATTAAGCAAGCAGGCCAATACGTACAGGGAGCAGCAGCATCCAGATATTGGTTTCGTCCATGGCACCCCTCACTCGAGAAGCGCGATGGGATGTTCCGAATTATGATACAAAAGCTGCGTTGGCTACTGGTTGCAGCTCGGGGAAAGGCGGGGGGATGCGAACTCCCGCAGCCAATGGGAGGCGTGCAGAGGGCGGCTGAAAGGACTGCAGCAGGGCCAAGGCGCAATTCGTTTAAAGCGACAACGAGTAACGGTGAAGGGCGGTTTAGATGCCTGGAGAAGAAAAGTGTCAGGAAAAGCGGGAGAGAAAGAAATAAAGCAATACACGCCCTGCTAACGTCAGCGCCTCATATGCGGAAAGAAAGCAACCTTGACCTCCAGCTAGCCAATAATTTGCAATTCCATTCTATAATGCAGCAGCAACAGCGTAGAAGAGGTGACTGATCTAGAAGTATTGCCGGTGTAGCGAGAATCCTGGTGATGACGGCTCTGCTTGCGAGACCCGTTGGGTTGTTGGTTTTTTTGTTACCAGTAACAGCTCTCTAGCCACCGAACAGAGTGTGTGGGCGGATTGTAATACGTGCAATGTCCTCGGAAACCAACCCGCTGCGCTTCATGTAGAAACCGGAGGACACATAATTCGGAATACTGTGTAGTTTTCTCAGATATAGAAACGGATGACAACGCACTAGTAACACCTCTTACAGCTGGATTCTATACACACAGATTAGAAGTCCCATCTATCCCGATGGTGGCGCTTGCTCCCAACTAAGCGTACATAAGAATTCCAACGTTACCATTTCTATAGAGGTCTTAACTACACGAGAAACATACAGGTTACCACTGCTTACTTCCTTCAAAGAACCCTGGGATTTGTAGTTTTGTGAGGTGCTGCTCATTCTGCGTTACACACCTCTCTGCAAGGACCTACAAATCCTAGTGTTGCTGAAAGCCCAGACACGATAAACTCATTAAACGTTGTGCTGCACACTACACAGACAGACATAACCCATAATAGTCCATTTAATACTGGAGTAACACTTACTACCATAGTTCCCACTTTGTACATAGCTGGAAGAATGTCTCACACCTTATCCAAAAAAAGGCAATGCCCAAAAGTTACAGTGCTGCAATGATTATTTCAGGACTAAAGAGACTGTGCATGAGAGAGACTACAGTGGGATGGAGTCAGATTTCAGACAATATACTCTGTACTTATACTGTAGTATTACCTTTCAGGCAGCCGGCCCAATCCTGTGTACAGATATGTGGCTGGCCTAAAGGGCTGGCCACTGTATCCTCTGGTCATCCCAGGCTGCCCCAGCCCCGGTTGTCCCTTTCCCCAGGTGCAAGCCAGCCGAGGTCCTATGGGCCTCCTTGAATGTACGCTCTGAAGCTGGTGTACATTCGAGCCGGGGGTGTAAGGACGGCCTGGGCTGGGAGAGGGCCAGCTTGGGATATTGGTGAAGCGCGCTGCCGATATCCCTGCCCATTCCCAGCCAGGGCTGGCAAATGGCCACCCCCGTGGCTACACTGGCCCACCCTGCCCCTGCCACGGTCAGCCTAGGTCTTACCTGGGCCGCCTGGTGCAGCTCCGGTCCCCTGGCGGAGTGAGGGCTGCCGACCTCTGCGCCGGCAGCCCTTACTCTCCGGGAGTCGCAAACGTGCTTTATGGCGCATTTGCAACAGCTTAGAGCAGTGGAGTGCGCGCTCCACCACTCTAAGCCTACACAGGATTGCGCTGCAAATCTCTTATTCTTTTTCTGTCTGAAAATGCATGGAGAACATGCTGCTTAAAACGTATTCCTACTCTGTTCCGCTCCATGTTCACCATTGCTATTTCAGGAAAAGGTAGCTAGTAGCAGAGAAATAAATAGGACCTTGTTATAATCCCCAAAAGCTGCCAATATATTGCACTGGATCAGCTAAATCATCAAAATATTCTTCTTGTAAAATGGACTGTCTTGATCCCTGTGAGACAGATGGCCAGGAAATTTAAAAGAAGAATAACGTTCCTTGAGAGCTGAGAATCCCAACGCAGCCACTGGAATGCAATAGAGAGTTTGGGAAGATTACACTTTCCGGATAATAGGGATCAGCAGAGAAACAGCTTGGAGCCAGTTTTATCATTTGAATTCAGAGAGGGACAGAGGGCTGAGAAAAAGCCACTGTTGGAAGTGGAACCTGCTTTTTGCCTATTGCACCTCTGTTAACAAAAACAGAGGTGCAGTAGGCAAAAAGCAGGTTCCAACAGTGGTTTTCTGGGATTCTGTGATGCTGTATGAATAGTCTTGTTGTCTATTTTTGGGAGCATATTTGCTTTCTCAACACTCTGCCTGTATATTTGTAAATAAAACAAAGACTGTAGTTCTCCAGTTTTCTTTCATTCAAAGGAAACGAAGTCCTGCAACTTCCTGCCCATCAACTTGGGAACGTGGGGTGGGAACTCATAACAGTAGGAGAGACACACACATGTTTTTACTCTATGTTGTGATGTTCCTATAGTAGAACTCTGTTCCATTATATGCGGATGGTATTCACGAATTTGACTATCCGCTGATGGCCGTGAATACCGAGTTTACGTTTAAACTATGTAAAAAAGTTTTTTTTTAAAAGGGAGAAGCGGTTTTTTACCTTTGTGCAGGAAGCCACACTGTCTGCAGTCTCTGGAGCTCCCCACAGCCACTTCTGGCCTGGGTTGTGCCGAGACCTGCACGCCCCTCTCTTGACCCTTGCGCAATGTATTCTGGGCCCAAGGGAGAGGGTCATGGGCCTCAGTGTGACCCAGAAGTGGCTGTGGGGCAGTGGTGTCATTGCAGGTGGGGCAGAACGCTAAGTTCCGCAGCGCGCTGACCTTCCCTTACTCACCGGCACAAGGCGGCCCTGCCCACTTGCCTTCTGAGCCATTCAGTGGGACGAAGGCAACACGCAGGAGACTCCCTGCACGTTGCCTTTGCCCCACTGAATGGCTCCGAAGGGGGCCACCTCGTGCCGATGAGTAAGGGAAGGTCAGCGTGCTGCGGAACTTAGCGTTCTGCCCCACCTACAGTGACGCCACTGTGGGGAGCTCCAGAGACAGTCCTACAGCACTGGAGATGGTATAGTTTGCCGTGCAAAGGTAAGAAAACACTTTGTCCCTTTTAAACCTTTTTACATAGTTTAAACGTGGATCCCACCATCTGCGGAACAGATCCCCCGCGGATAACGAGGGTCTACCTTTATATACAGTAGTATCCACAATGTAAGTACCGGTATACTGCTGTTCAGTTTAGTCTCAGCATTTCTCAGAGTGCACTCCTAGGAGCCTTGGGGATCCCCGAGACCCCTTTGGGGCTCCACGAGCACAACATAAGTGGCTGCCATCTGCACCCTGCCAGGTTTGCTAATTCGTCCCTCCCACCTCCCATTTGTGGCTCTCCATCATTTGTTGGGCTCAGCGCTGCGCCACTTTGCACACGCACCAGTGCTCTGGGGCTCCCTGAGACTCCATGCATGTACCAGCAGAGCTCCCAGAGACTCCTTTTAGGAGTGTAAAGTGCTCTGCATTCAGAATTTCTTGGGTGTGGCTTTATAAAGTGTTAATGGCTCTGGCAGGAGGTGTAACTTACTAAGGGGCTACTGCCTAGGCCCAGTTAACACAGAAAGAAACAGAGGGGCCAAAACGAAGGCAATTTTACCAAAGTGAACTCTCCGTTTTATATTGCAAGTCTGACATACTGCTGAGTCCTCCAAAAGAAACCCTACCTAACATTAATTTAAGAGCAAACTATTTGTCAAAAGGAATATTAACATGCCTTCAAGAGCTTATTATTCAAAGTTTTTTTTTTCAAAATAGCCTTGATTTTTCTTTACTTTTTAAGAAAACAGAAGTCTCCACATAACTAAGAAAAATGCAAACTAAAAAAGAAGAAGAAAATCTGAAATACATCTTATTTCTCCAGAGGGGAGAAATACGAACATGGCACTTGCATGCCTCTCTCTTCATCACTTATGGCTACTCTATATATTATAATTGTCACCTGGAAGTCACTGAAAGACATGCTCTGTGTGTGCGGCAATATCTTCCCATGTAGCACTAAAATCATTCCACGAAGTGGTTTGCCTTGCTCACATTTCATGAAGCATCTCCTCACCATTACCAAAATGGTGGCTATTGGCTGCTTCACAGAAATATTCCACATGCAGTCTTGGCAAGCTATTGTACACATTTTAGCCATCATACAGAGCAAAATTGCCGGCTAGAGAATGTCGCCAGCAAGGTTTAAGTGCCATTGCAACAGACAGAGCAGTTTTTCAATCCTGTCTCAAAGTGGCACTAAATAAATTAGCTTAGCTCCTACTACTCTAGTTTAAGTCTTTTGTGACCAGACTGCTGCATAATTGTGTAATTAATCCCAGGATTATAGAGGTTAGCATTCAAGCTCTTGAACCCCTGCTGTGAAATGCCAGATTGTTTAAAAGACGAGTATGAGATGAAGATATGTAAGGGGGGGAAGACCAAATAAAAAATTAATCATGCTTTCCAAAGCAGATGCACGAATTATCTTCACTGATTGAGGGGTGCCGGTTTGTACTGCCATAGCTAGAGAAGCATGGGGGAAGGCATTCTCTCTCTCTCTGTGCGCCTAACAATCCTCAGCACAAAATGCTAACGGGGACCAAACCATTCCCACAAGGGAAATACAGATGTACAGCAACTGCAGCCTGAAGCCAACAACAAAACCCAAGAAAGACAAACCTCCCACTTCAGCCTAGCAAAGCCTTTGAAGAGGACTTGCTGCTCTGTGTTTAATCCCATGACAGGCTTACTTGCATCTTTTTCTTTGGATCTCTAGATATTTCCACACTACATTGTAAAAGAAGACAGACCCCAAATATAATTAAAATGCAGTCAAATGTAGCTTTTACCTCCCCCCTGCATTCCCTTCTCACAGAACAAAACCAGATACCTTTAACATAATTTGTCAGAGAAGGCTAACTGTCCGTGTGGTCTTACTAGGAATTCTCTAATGCCTTTCTCAACACTCCTTATTTATATAAAATTACATTATATTTTTAATCCTTCCTTCAAGTAGCTTACGAAAGCATGAATGGTCTCTCCCCCTCTTGACCTGCCTTTTATCCTCATAATAACCCTGTGAGGTAGGGCAGGCTGAGGGACAGTGGCTGGGTCAAGGTCACCCAGAAAGCTTAGTGTCTGAATGGGGATCTGAACCCAGGTCTCCCTGGCCCTGGGCCAACACTCTAGCTACTATGCCACAGTTTAATGGGGAGGCCAATTTGAAGATAGGATGGAAACTGATAGAACTGGCCTCTCTCCACTCCTGACATTTCCCAAAGTGGACTGCCTGCCAAGTCTCATTGCCACAGCCACCAGGCACTTCAAATTTATCAGCTCTGTGTTGGAAACTGGAGGGCTCCATTGGTGTTTCTAAAGAGTCTGGATTTGGCCCAAAGACATCCAAGCTGCTGACCAAAGGGAGCACTCCAACACCTCCTAATGTCACTGTCTTTGAACAGCCTACTTTATTGTGACATGAGCTGCTAAGTTGGCTACTCTTCTGGAAATTGTCTGAACCAATAAAAGGGTTAATACCATCTCCTTGGAATGGTTTCCATGTACTGGTCAGTACTGTAGTATATGCAACTTCTGAGGCTGAAACTACTATTCTCATGATGAACACACACAGCACCTCACTACCCTAATTTCCAGCTCCCTGTTACTACTATCATAAATCTCTTTTGCATAAAGCTATGTTGTCACAACCAAAACTTTCAGCTGTAGCATCCATTAAGTTTATACCAAGGTCAGCAGGATAGTCCACACAGTGTTCTAGTGCAGCTCCACCAGCCTTGACCCACTATATGTACAGCAAATACTACACAACATGCAGCAACTAAATGGGAGGATAACAGCCAAATTCAGAAGGTCTAGAATTACCTCGGGACAATATACAGGTGGGCCCCCCATATCCGCTGTGGATATGTTCCAGGCCCCTCCGTGGATACTTGAAACCGTGGATAAGAGCGAACACCCCCTCCATGGTTTCCTGAGGGCCCCCCCACCCTGCCTCCCCTGCAGGCAGGCATGCTTGCCCCCCCAGCTCTTATTTTTCTTTCAGCAAGCTTTGTTTCTTCCTTAAAACAAACCGAGAAGCAGCCTGCATTGCAGGCAAGTAGAACGAGACTAAGTCCTAGAGAGGCTCTGCAAGGTTTCTGTTAACCTTGCAGAGCCTGTCTAGTACTTAGTCTCATTCTACTTGCCTGTAATAAGCAGCCAGAGGCTGCTTCTCCTGTTTCTTTAAGGAAGAAATGAAGCTTACTGGGGAAAAAAGTAAAAGCCTGGGGGGGTCCCCACGATCCGTGGATAACTGAAATCGTGGATAGCAAATCAGTGGATATGGGGGCCCACCTGTACCTGGTTTGTTCATTCTCACTTTCGTTCTCTCTCTCCTCCCCATTTTATCCTCCTACTCCTGTGAAGTAGATTAGGCTGTGACAACGTGACTGACCCAAGGTTATCCAGGGAGCTTCACGACTGAATGGAAACGTGAACACAGGTCTTAGTGGTTCTAGCTGGCCACACTAACCACACAGGCAGCGCAATCCTGACTAAGGATCCGGCCCAGGGGCGCCCGCCAGATCCTGCACCCGGGCTGCCCTTCCGATGGCGGGCCAGAGGTCTACTCAGGGAAGGGGACATTCATCCCCTTCCCTGGGTGTAAACCAGGGCCAGCCTGATGGGCCTCCTTGGATTTCCGCCAACTAAATAGCTGGCCAGCCCGGCGGGGACGGGGATATGGCGGGAGCCATCCCCTGCCTCCTACTGGGGTGGCTAGGCCAATGGCCCCCCTCCCTCTCCCGCAGAACCAGATCCTGACCTACCTCCTCCGGCAGCTGCCCGGGCGTTCCGGCAACAGAGCGAGGAAGGCCAGCCTCTGCGCCGGCCTCCCTCGCTTCTGAGTAGTTACAAATATGCTTTCACACATTTCACATTTTTTTCCGGCACGTTTGAGACTGCTGCCAGAGCACTTGCTCCGGCGCCGGAAACGTAGTGTGGATTGCACCCACAATGGGGGGGAAAACACTATAGTACTATCAAATTATAGGTATGCAGACTAATGCATCATTGTGTCAGCACTGGCAAGGATCCCTTGATGACACCTATTTGTACAATATTTGGGAAAACTCTCTCATCACCCACTACTGTAAACTTCCTTTTGAAGTCAGAGGCTCATCAATAGGATGATGATTCCCTCATCCCATTGGCATGGCTGCATCAGCACTGGAAAGCTGGATAGAATTGGGCCCACAGTCTTTAAGGTGCTACAAGACTCTCTGCTATTAGAGAGAGAGAGAGAGAATATATAGTTATCCTCCTGATATCCAATAAATGATTGATTTCAGTTTTTATGGAACTCTTTCCAGAATAATAGGCAGGTTAGTTTGGGGCAGCAATCTGACAAACAAAATCTGGTGTGGCACCTTTGATGATATGACACCAATTTATTTATTTAATGGCTTGACATTCATTTTATTTATTTATTATTTTCTGTATTTATATACCGCCTTTCTTATCCTCAGATTGCTCTTCAGATGTTATTCAAGGCGGTTTACCTAGGCAGGCTTATCTAGATCCGATAAGGATCTTTACAATATTGTTCTGCATAGAACCCTACAATTCCAGCTGGTTTCAGCCTGACAAGAAGTTTTAATGCACTCAATAGCTTGTTCAGTGACTTTTTAAGTTGATTCTACTAAAAGGTATGGCCTTTCTCTTACTTCTCTGTTAGTTCTGGTCTTACCCAACAACTTAAATCTTTACTTTCCAGAGTTGTTTATCCTACATTACACTCCCTCTCCATTATTTAATGCTCTACCTGTCTACCAATATCATCAGTTTTATCCCCTGCCTTATATCAATCCCATCATATCAATTCAGCATAGCCACAGCCACTCCAGCTGGGGATGGCAAAGAAATGGAAAGCCGCATATTATTACTGGCATACTGGGGACACCCACACCAACCCCCATTCATACACACATATGCCCGGCATCAATTACCATCTGCTGGATTTGAAAACTCTAAGTAATCTGGGACAAATTATTTAAGCATTTTTTTTTCCTCGTAATAAGACTACTACAGTTGGCTGGCATGTCATACTGGCTCTTTCTTTTTTTAAGCAACCCAGCTTTTAAAATAGATTTCTGTGATAAATTTCTCTTTGTTACAAATTCAGTGACTCATCACATTCTTAATTCATGTTCAATAACAGGAAGATACGGAATGATTAAATTGTAGGATGCGTTCTCCAGATTACATTACGGAAATCCCACTGACAAAGCTGACTTTTCCAAATTAGGTACAAAACAAAGCAAGAGGAGAGTTCTACAAAGAAGGGGAACTAACTTCAAAGAATAAGGCTGCTGTACCTTTAACATCTTACAGGAGGAAGTTGCAGGAGGTGCAGCCTGCCATGGCTTAGGGCTGTGGGGGTGGAGAAAGCTCATCTGCTGAAATTCCCTCTGCTATAGTATAAATATTAAAAGGTACAGAGCCTTGTTCTCTATTTAGCCAGCTACTCTAAGTGAGAGTACATTAAAGAAAGGAGAAACTCGATCACCTATAATAATAGAACACTCTTGGACTTGGTATTACAACCAGAAAATAATTAACCTATTCGTTTGCTCTTCCCTCTCCCATTTGTCTGGATAGCTGCATGGTTATTATTTTGAAGGAACACAAGAGAATGGCTGGCTGGCAAGCAATAAAAATAAACAGTCAGATGAGTCATAATACCCAGAATCACAATGACACCCCAAAGAGATGGAAAGAGAAAAAGCACACAATGCTATACTTAGGGATGTTGAAAAAAACAGTGCCTGGGAAACAAGCAGAGACCTCAAGTGAATGACACACGATCGTTCGTCATCAGAGGGGTAGATGTGTTCTCCTCAGCAGACTTGTCAAATAGAACCAGTTAAAGATATACGGTCTCCATCAGAGAGACTATATTGTACAGAAGAGTTCCAAAAGTATACAGTATTTCAGTACTGCTGAATACGACAGTCAGCCAATTTACAATCACTTTATTTGAAAAACTTAGATCTCACTTCTCTTCAGAAGGACCTCAAGCAGCTAACAAGAAGATCAACAGAATGAATGAAAGAGAAAACAAAAACAAAATACAGAAAAACCCACAACATTCAATAAAAACCGTAACCCTGTAAGAAAAGCAGTATAACATTTTTTTCATTTCTTTACATAAACCAGTATTTATTTATTTATTATTTTATTTACAATATTTTTATCCCACCTTTCTCCCCGAAGGGACCCAAGGCGGCTTACAACAACAACAGCAACAACAACAAAAAATACAAAAAATAATCACTTTTTA
Organism: Plestiodon gilberti rubricaudatus; assembly: GCA_026170595.1. Classification (NCBI taxonomy): domain Eukaryota; kingdom Metazoa; phylum Chordata; class Lepidosauria; order Squamata; family Scincidae; genus Plestiodon; species Plestiodon gilberti. Next base: position 119,937,838 of record JANXHW010000005.1, read on the forward strand.
AAACAGTAAAAACAGTTAACGAAAACTAATAAAAACAACATCTAAAATTCGATAAAAAGATTACTATTACAATTAAAAACAAGAACATAAGAACAGCAGCATTCTGCACCCCACCTATACCAGCAAGATGTTAAAAAAGGCAAGGAGTCAGAAGGCTTCTTTAAACAAGAGAGTTTTCAGGCCTCGCCGGAAAGTCTCCAAGAAAGGAGCAGTTCGTAAGTCAAAAGGGAGGGAATTCCACAAGGTTGGTGCCACTACTGAGAAGGCCCTATTTCTGGCCGCCGCCCCTCCCACCTCCCTGGGCGACGGTACCCGCAAAAAGGCCTTCTCTGATGACCTAAGGAGACAAGCCGGACTATATAGAAGTATGCGATTGTTGTGGTAAATAAAATAATAATATTGCACTTGACTAGAACCAAGAAAGCATGTGTTTAAACAACACCCTTTACCTTTTTTGGAAACAGCTGTCTAAACTGAAGAAACACTCCTCTTATACTTCCTATAACTCTTTGGTTTGTCTTCAGATTCATTCTCATTTAAAAATACTATACATATAACGACAAAAAAATAAAACTGCAAAAAAGAAATAAAATACACATAGATATAAAGGCAAGCCCTGCTGCCTTCGCTACCAACATTAGCTTATTCAAGCATTTTAAGGGTGAGTGGGCTGCTTCCACTGCCCCTTTCAGTTGGTCTCTACAAGTAGCCACTCTCTAGGGCAGCGTTTCTCAAAGTGAGCTACGAGGAACCCTGGGGCTCACTAGACCCCTTCAGGGGCTCCACAAGCACACCATAACTGGCTGCCTTCTGCTCGGCACTGCAATACTCCACATATGCACTTGTGCTCTGGGGCTCCCCAAGACTCTGTGCATGCACCAGCAGGGTTCCCTGAGACTCCGTTTAGGAGTGTAAGGGGCTCCGGAGACCAAAACGTTTGATAACCACTGCTCTAGGGAAAACCATTCACCTGTTCTATTCAGGAGCCACCCCTTCTTAAGTAAAGAATCAATAGCCTGAAGGAAATGGATAAGGTTACTACATAGCAGCGCTGGCTCCAGGGATAAAGTGGACACCCCCCCACCCCCCATGGTGCCGTGAGTGATACTGTGGCCTTTTTCTAATCTATGTAGGCTTTCAGGAATGAGAATTCATGACAGGTCTGTATTAATGTTCTTTGTACTCACAGACTGTTCTTGTGGCATTTGACTAAGTGGACTAATCCTATATTCTGCCTTTTCTTCTTTTGAGGGTGCATCAGTGCTCCCTCCCTGTGCCTCCATACCACCCCCTTCTCTTCATCCTGCAGCCCCACTGCCACAGCAACCCTCCTCCTGGCTTTCAAACAGCCTGGACAGAGAGCAGAAGAAGATGGCTGCCTCTCCTGTTCCAGCCCTTGTCATTTCCCTTCTGGGAAAGACAGTGAGCAGAAAGAGGAATGTGCCCACAGCAGCCCTGGAGAGGGATGTAGGACACTACTGCCCTCCTCTTCTTGCTCTCTTCCCCTATGGGAGGAGGACTGCAGCAGCATGGCCAGCAGGGGGCAATGGCAGTCAGGTGGCAGTTCACCACCACCTCCTGAGTGAGCTGACCCTGCCTTAGTGTATAATACCGTAATACTTAGCATTTCTGTGGCACTTTTGAGCATCCAAAGCACTTCATGTGTACTATCTTCTTGTAATCCTCGCAACAACCTGTCAGGTCAAGGAGCATTATCATTACACCCTGTTGTAGAGGCTTGCCTAAGACCCCCAAGCGGGTTCATTGCAGAGGTGAGATTCAACCCAGGAATTTCCTGAGTCAGTCTTTTAGCCACTATACCACACCACCTCTCCAGGTTGGTACATACTGACTAAGAGCAGGAGCGCTTGTTTTGTACTGTGACTGGGCACAAATCACCAGTCAGCACAAAGCTCACCAGGTGACAGTTATTATCTCTGGGCCAAACTGACCTCACAGTGTTGTTGCAGAGATAAATGGGAACAGAAACATGTGCACTGAGCTAAGCTCCTTGGAGGAAGGGTGAGAAATAAAATAAATATGGCACCAAAAATGAGATGGGAAGAAGAGGCTGGATTTCATCAGAACCAGCTTGCAAAAGCATGCATTGCACAGACTACAAAGAAATGGGGAAAGTTCAGTTTTGTGTGCATTTATTTAAATACTGAGTGGGCACAACTTGCCAGCAGAGAATAATTCTGTAGTGGTTTCCGTGGGGATGGGCAAGATGGCCAAATAACTCATGTCCATTACTGATTTCTATTATTCTTCCACACCAGGCCAGCGCCTGTGCCAAGACACACACAGACACGTCTTTATGCTGCTTGCACATTGAGGGGGAGGCTTCAGCTCTCAGTGCTTAGGGAATTTCATCTCGTGACTCCTATTAGCACTGACAGGAGTATGTGCATACATTTCCCTTTTGTCCATGGATGGAACTGAGCTTGCCGTCCCCTGCCTTCCATGCTGATGCAAAGTCAGCTCCTTTCCAAAGGCTGTGAGGGGTTTCATTGGCTGTTGTAGGTTATAATGAGCCATTTTAGTCCACCCAGCATCCTGCAACATCTTTTTAGCTAAACTCCTTGTCAACGGCTGAGCACAACCACGACCTAATGGCCTTACAGCGAAATCCTGAATAAGGATCTGGCCGGCGGCCCAGGGCCGCCCGTCGGATCCTGTGCACAGGCTGCCCAGCGCGCGCCAGGCCGGAGGTCTACTTGGGGAAGGGGACACTCGTCCCCTTCCCCGAGCGTAAACGCGGGTCGGCCCTATCGGCCTCCTCGGATTTCCGCCAGCTAACTGGCTGGTAGAAGTAGAGGAGGCCGATGCCTTCCCCCATCCCCTCCCGGGCCGGCTAGGCCAATGGCCCCCCTCCATTGCCTGGCTGGACTGCCCACGCGGCCAGCGACGGAGCGCTTACCTTCCACCGCTGTCCGCATGGAGATCCAGTGCCGGCCTCCCTTACTCCCGAGTCATTGCAAACATGCTTTATGGCACGTTTGCAATGGCTTCCGGAACGCTTGTTCCGTCGCCAGGCAGAGTTCCAGGATTGTGCTGTCAATGAGATTACAACTTCAGGTCCCGTCCCCCCCAGTTGCTACAGAACAAATAGAACAGAACAAATGCCAAATTCAGACAAGAGAAAGGAAAATAATTTGTTGTAGCTTGTCAAAGCAGATCAAGCGAAAGGGAATTTCAGAGGTTCCTCAGTTAAAAGGCCTGACCTCCTAGGCCATATCTAGGTACGATTCTGTCAAGTATTATGAGCATCTCAATTTGAGAACGCCACGAAGCTCACAGAACTCCACAGATCCTGACCAGAAACGAAGCTTAAGCACCTAACACAGCACTTCCTCACATGAATCTCTTCTCTTTCACTTTCTTCCTTTCTTTTTTTGTTGCGCAGAACAAAGGACTGTATTTTTGCAACACTATTCTATAAAGTACTGCGTACTATGATGCTTTATATAAACAATATCATATTTAGCAGGATTGCCAAGGGACCAGAAAAAAAATATACTTGGCCCGCACTTGTGCCTTGATTTTTCAGAAATCAGCAGATGAAGCTTTTCAGACTATCAAAATAGGGCTGCACCTCAGTGGTTGAGCACAGGTTTTACATACAGAAGGTCCCTGGTTCAGTCCCTGGCATCTCTAGGTAGAGGTGGGGAGGATCCCTCTCTGAAACCTTGGAGAGCTGCTATCAGACAGTGTAGGTAGGGAATAGTGAGCCAGACAGAGCAAAGTCTGACTCATCAGAGGATAGTTGTCTATGTTCCCCTATGAGATCAGTGTTTTCACCTGTTACTTGCACATAAATGTTGCTAAAGGCACAGCTAAAGTAATAACCAGATGAAAATTTGGAAACCTTAATAGTTGGCATGCCTTGTTTCACAACAGTATCTCTTATCTTGGAGGGCTGCTTCTGTTAAAAGGCCAGGTCGTGCCTTCAAAGACCATACCTGTAGTTGAACATACCTGTACATGCAAGTCAAATGTTGGCGTAGGACTTGGGGAAGAACCAATTTCAAACTCCCATTCAACATGAAACGCACTAAGACTGCAATTTGATACACTCTTAAAAACCATTTTTACCCAAGGGTGTATATACGCATCTGGAGTTAAATGTGTACATCTGTGGGCTGGGAAGAAATGGGTACTGGGAATAAGAGTTTTCTTCAGAGTGTAAGTACCTGAGTGTAAGTACCAGACACACTTGGTATTGGGCTGTGAGTGACATTGAGCTAAGTCACCATTTTTTCAGCCTAAACTACCCCATAGGGTTGTTGTGAGAATAGGGTATCCCCTACACTACCCTGAGCTCTTTAGAGGAGAAAGGGTGGACTATATTCATTAAATCAATTTTTTTAGGTTGACCAACAAGGGACTTCTAAGGTGGTTAGCAGTAATAAAAAAGTACAAAACCAATTACATGTCAATTAAGAAAAAAATCAAACAATTATATTTATATCCCACCTTTCTTCCATCATGGAACTCAAGGTGGCACACATGGGGTTCCCAGGCAGTCATCCTTGGATATAAATATACTGTATAGTAATAGTACCAGTATTATGAATGGGGCTGAAGTTGAGAGATGGAGGCTTGCCTAAAGCCATGGGCAGCCCAACCTTGGGCGGCCAAGGCCACCCGCCGGATCCTGTGCATCGTTGCAGGCAGGCACCTGCGCGGTGGTAAGTCTACACAGGGAAGGGGACGCTCGTTCCCTTCCCCTAGTGTAACCGGGGCTGGGGCCAATCGGCCTCCTCGGAATTCTGCCAGCGAAATCGCTGGTGGAAGTCGGAGAAGGCTGTGTAATGGCTTAGCCAATCGGCGGAAGGCAGGATTTGGCCGAAGCCGTCCCCCGCCCCCTCCCCGACCGGCTGAGCCTATGGCTGCCCCCCCCCCCGCCAGCTGGATCCTTACCTGGGTCCACCGGCGGTCCTTTGGGCGCTCCGGCAACTAAGCAGGGGAGGCCGGCCTTGCGCCGGCCTTCCCTGCTCGGAAGTAGACGCAAACGTGCCTTACAGCACACTTGCGACTGCTTAGGGCAGCGGAACGCCCGTTCTGCCGCCCGTCACAACGCTAGGATTGTGCTGTTAATGAGTTTGTGGCAGAGGTGAGACTTGAACAGGAACTTCCTGCTTCACAGTACCTTAGCCACCATGCTATGCAACTCTCCCACCCACATTAAAACTGCTGTACTGCTTTACATAGGTAAAATGGCCATAGATTAGTGCCTCAGTCCAATACACACTTGGAAGGAGGGTCTATTAAACTCTGAGTAGACATGCCTAGGATTACACTGTAGGATACCTAGGTATGTCTTCCCACTGCAGCTTTTGCCATTTATATACATCCATGCCTCTGTATGAGGCCAGCGGGTGGCGCAGCGGGTTAAACCGCTGAACCATAAGCTGTCGATCGAAAGGTCGGCAGTTCGATTCCCGCGACGGGGTGAGCGCTCGTTGCTTGGCCAGCTCCTGCCAACCTAGCAGTTCCAAAGCATGTCAATGCGAGTAGATAAATAGGTACCGCTTGCGGGAAGGTAAACAGCGCTCCGTGTTCCAGCTGCATGCTACGCGCTGCGGCAAGGAGAGTCATGCCGGCCACATGACCACGGAGGCGTCTTCGGACAACGCTGGCTCTTCGGCTTTGAAATGGAGATGAGCACCACACCCTAGAGTCGGACACGACTGGACTTAATTGTCAGGGAACCTTTATGCCTCTGTATATAGGTAGGTGAGAAGTACTGAGTGTGCTGCTCCCTGGTATAACTGGCATGGATCAGGTCCAGCATCACTTTTGTGTTTATAAGGGCCAAGTCACTGGGCCATACTTTAAGTTCACTGTAACCTTATGGTGCTGCTGTGCTGGGAACTGACCACAGTCCTATGTGCTTCAGTGCCAACTAGCTGCAGTCCTGTTGCATAATGCTCTTTGATCCCAAAGGAGAGCAAGGAAATAAAATGTTTACCATTGAGGCTGCAAGTGAATGACAGTACAGTACTCTATATTCTTTGATCTTTGGTGCTTGCACAGGCAGGCGGTGCAAATCCCGATACTAGTGTTTGAATCCTACAACTGAGTGTGCACTACTATGGCTTCACTTTCACACAGACCCAAAAAGGGATCTCTGCCCAAGATGGAGATTCATGGTACTTAGTACTTAATCCATACAAAAACTAAGTATGTCCTGAGAGCCAGGATGGTGTAGTGGTTCGAGAGTTGGAAGATCCAGGTTCAAATCCCCACTCAGCCATGAAGCTTCTTGGGTGACCTTGGGCCAGTCACTATCTCTCAGCCTCACCTACCTCACAGGGTTGTTGTGAGGACAAAAGGAGAGGAAGAACTATGTACACCACCCTGACCTCCTTGGAGGAAGGGTGGCAAAAATGTGAAAAAATAAATAAATAAAAATATTCTCCTGTTTTCATTTCGACTGTTGTCTTTCTCTCTGTGCTGCAATTTACACTGTAAGTTACTTGGGGCAAGGACCTGTCGTGCATCACAATCCTATATGTCTACTCAGAACTAAGTCCTAGTAAGATCAATCAGGCTTACTCTCAGGTAAGTGTGTGCATAAGACTGCAGCCTTATACGTTTAAGAAACTGTAAAGCACAATCTATGTTCATGATGCAGTGTTAATAACAAAATAAACATAGAGGAAAATTATCAGGTCACCAATTCCAGAGCAGACATTCTGATTTTGGTTAGCTGGCAACACTGATTGTATGCCCCAATTCACCCCATGCAACATATTTGCAGACATATTGGCTAACAAAATTATTGGTTTTTTTTTCAATTTTTCTCATTTCATATTTTTCTCATAAAGACACTGTCTTCAGTTGAAAAAAAAACAATGAAATCTATTTCAGCTTCAGAATAAACATGAGGGTTGATACTCACAGAACAATGAGATATATTTTTTCTTCTTGTTGGATAAAATCCTCACTGATAAGTAGAGCACTCACAGGTTTTAACTGCCTCTGTCGTGGAGAATCTCTAAAATCATAAATTCCCTCGTTGCCTGCTTTTGTTCTCAGGTTCCATCCCTATGCAGGTTCCCCTCGGGAAACGCTACAGGTATAGTTTTCTTCCCTTTCTCCTATTTATGGATGTGAAGGACTCTGAAACTCAAGATGAAAATGATATTTTTGATGTGCATCTCCTTATTTAAGCTTTTCTCACAGCATCTCTTTAGAGTCTTGTGGAGATGGTGTGATGATGCAGCAGGCTTCTGCTCGTCACTGTTGTCATGACAACCAAGATGTGGTCCCCTGTGGTAGAGTAACGCAGGTGCAAAGGTAGGACAGAAATTGTGTGCTGATCTTTCCGTGGATGCCCACTAGAGACTTTTCAGTCAACACACAGTCTTTTTTAAAATCCATTTCTAGAAACAACTTGTGGTGTGTTTTGTTTTTTATTCTTGCTGCCCTATATTTCAAGTTTGGGAATTCCCAATGCAATTCACTTTCGTATGATACAGAAAGCCTGGCTGAACCCAAAGTGAATTCACCATTACGTGGGTAAAAATACTGCAGGCATTTGGGAACAGATATCTGAGGATTTCTGTGGGAAGTGGAGGGGGGGGGAGTCCCATCAAATCAGGAAAATCTTTAACACACACTAATAGCATAAAGCTGTGCACTTACTTGGGAGTAAACCATAGAGACTCACTTGTGAGTAACTATACATAGTACCAGGCTGCAACACTAAAATCCTATGCAGCTTCCTTGAGAGTAAGCCGCAGGAGGAATTATTTGAAGGTACGTTGGCCACCTCAGAATTGGTTTTAATGCTTTTATTATTTTGCAGATATTAGAATTACCAGTTTCTTTATCTGCCCCTGCCTCTGCACTTTTAACAGCACCTTGATCTACAGACATGCACTGGTTAGGATGTTTCTTAACATATTTAAATAAAAGTTTAGACTACAAGAATGCACGGGTCAGTAATCTCAGTGGCTGCCTTGCAAATGTGGAATACCCTTCCTCTGTAGACACACTGATTTAAAGATTTCTAGCAGAGCCAGTCCATCCCTGAGAAAAACTGTGGCAGATGCTGTTTTCCCAGAAGGGCAAAGGTTGTTTTTGGATACGGAGACCAAATAAGCAGACCAGTGGGAGAAGAGATAGAAGCCAGGATTTATTACCCTGCACAAGTGAATATTTTCCCTCAAGCAGATAACAACACAAAGACAGCATTCTCACGTTCCTCTAACAGAAGTGGCCTTCCTCTGCTAGATGTCTCCCTCTTGTTCAGATTTCTGTTGAGCCATCTGCAGCAGGCCCTACGTAACTTCCTTCTGATTTTGTTGTCTTGTTTCTGATGATACCGGGAGAGAGGGACAGACTGACCATCAGAGAGAGACTATGCAGACTACTATCTCCTTGACAGAATATAAATCTTCCACAATATACCAATACAGATGCCTCAAGCAGCAGATTGGCAGGGAGCGCTCACCTCTGCTCACTTGCCTCTACTGCTTCTCCTTTTCCCACTCTTTGGACTGGAAAATAAAGAGGGAGACTAATCAGGAGAGATGCAATGCTCTAGCCACCACTCTCCTCCACACTTCCTCTTCTGCTTCATCCTCCATGTATTTTCCAATTCAGGGAATGGGAAGATCAGAGGCTGGCAAATCACCAGAAATGAGTTTAAATAAATGCACACATACATTTAAACTTTTACTTCAAAGTGGCATTCTGTAATATGCATGTCTTCAGTCCTATAGACTGCCCTGATCCTTAGGGACTGTTTTCAATTTGGGGAACCTTGACAGACAGTAAGACATAAAGAGGTCAGCTTGTTGACTGTGTCACAAAGAGCTTGGAGAATAATTTTGAACTCTGGAGAGTTATTAGAAAACACGGTTTTGGAAAGCTAATCAATTTAGTTCCATTCCAAAACATACATATATATATATATATATATATATATATACACACATACACACACACACATATACATACACACAACTCATATATCTCAAGAGCCCGTGAGAGATCTCAAACATTTACCTGAATTCTGAAGCAACTTAAGTGCAGTTTACATAAGGGTTAATATCCATCTCTTGCTTTCAAATTCCTACCATATATTTATCCTCAAAACCAGGTAGGTTAGGCTGAAAGATGGTGATTTGCCCAAAGGTCCGCAGTGAGTTTCATACACAAGGAGCATTTGAACGTAGGTGTCCCCCAGTCCTAGTTCAACTCTCTATTCACAGTTCTATATAGAAGCACAGGAATGAAAGTGACCACTTACCAGATAATAGCTGATGAAATAAACACATTCTACTTTCAAAAACAGCATCTCATCATGGTATGCTGGTGGCAAACAACAGAGGACAACCATCTCCATCATGACCTGCATATGACCTTCTCAGAGATAGCCAGTATTGGCAATTGTGTGTTGGTCTCTAGCTAGGAGGACCTTTGGAATGATCCAGCAAAGGCCATTCCTAGGTTCTTAAAGAATGTACTGTTCTGGATTCAGTTGTCCTATGATGTGTAATTTAACTGTAGGCTTACCAGATCTCCAACCGGGACAGAGTGCTAGACCTTTAGGTGAAGGAATGTGGGCAGGTGTAGCTTGTTAAACCCCTAGAGCACAATCCTAGGCATGTCTACTCAGAAGCAAGCCCACTGAACACAATGGGGCTTGCTTCTGAGTAGACATGCCTAGGATTGTGCTCTAAGGTTTAACAAGCTACACCTGCCCACATTCCTTCTCCTAAAGGTCTAGCACTCTGTCCCAGTTGGAGATCTGGTAAGCCTATTTAACTGGCATACAGTTAAAAAGACAAACACAGACAAGAAGGAAAATAGAAGTGCCTTGCAAAGAATGGGTAAGAAAAGGTTCTACGTTACCATTAGTAGACGTTTATGAAGATTAAAAAGCAGCAGTGTTCATCTTTATTTTAGATTTATTTTTATCTCAACTATTTTTAAAGCTACAACCTCATTCCTTATTGTTATATGTCCAGTTGCACAAAAATGTGTTCCCACTGCACAGTTTTTTCCCCACTGTACAACATATGTCCATTGTTGCACATTTGAATAAACTCTGGCTCTGGAATCCCCTTCCCTTGCAGAGTCAGTTGGCCCCCTCCTGGATCAGGCTGTTGGGTTAGGTTTCTGATTTTACTCTCCTGGGTTCTTGCAAATCTGTTTTTATCAGCTGTTTGGTTGATATACTGTTACGTACCGGTATTTTCTTTTAAAAAGAAATTGTTTCAATAAGAAATTGCCTTATTGTTTTTAAATTGCATTGTTAGCCTCCTTGGTCATTCCAGTGATGGGATGGAAAGGCAGGATATAGATATTTTAAATAATAAAATAAAAACTAAGTATGGAGGTGACCATTCCTGTGGGGGAAACGTAACACAGAAATAACGCGTTTCCAAATGTTAATTGATACGCAGGAGGGGGGCACATTTTAAAGCTCCACATCACAATGAGCTCTGACTAAAGGGTTCAGTGTAAAAGAAAATAGGCAACCCTCTTGAGCAAAAGGGAGATATTGTGTGGCAACAGCTGTAATTGAGAGGCAGAGGACAAGGGTAAAACTGTACCTGTATAACACATGGGTTTTCAAACACCCAATTGTCACAGTCACACATTACTTGCTAGGCATACAGCAAAGATTTTTTTTTTAAGTATACTCCTAAAAATGGGATGTGCGAGTGTGACATGCACAGATCTGAAAACACATTGTTTATTATTATTATTATTATTATTAATAAATAACATATTATTATTATTAATAATAATAATAATAATAATAATAATATCTGTATCTACCACTTTTGAAGAAAAATTTCACCAAGTGGAGTCACTGAAGGAATGTGCATAGCAAAAGGAATGAGAAAATGGTTCCCTGTCCAAAAAGGGCTCCCAATCTAAAAAGAAGCACAGACCAGCAAACAGCCACTAGGAGGAGGGTGCTATGCTGAGAAGAGGCAGCTGCTCTCCCCCTGCAAAATATGAGAGAGCTCCCACATTACAAAGTGCTCCTTTGCCCAGGTAGCAGGAATGGCAGACCCGCAGTTTGCTGCTGTACAACATGTGAAACTGGAAACGGCTTTTGGCCCAGAGAAACATTCATGGCTTTTCAGCAGGTGACTCCGATCCACCTGCCGTCTGTGGATATCCTCTACACCAGCGGCTTCTCCAAGCAGGCCTGAGGTCCTTGCGGAGGTGGTTAATGGGATCAGGAGGCCTCAACTGCTCCATCGGTCATGAAGGAGGGCATAAAAGTGACAGCGGCTAATAGCCAGCAGCATTCTCATCAACTGCCTCATCAGCACAATTTCTTCAGCAAAAGGCGGAAGGAGCAGCAGTGGCTGGATCTGTGCCAGCACAGATAAAGGGCATGCAGGCACACTTCACTTCCACAGGCGCAGAAAAGCACATCTCTCTCTTTCTGTGAGCCTCCTCCTGCTCCTGCCCGCATGGTGGAAATTTACTACTGAGGCTCCATCAGGCTCAATGCTCAGTACAGCTCAATGTACTGAAAGTAGGAGGGCCCACAGCTCCTTGAGGAAGCACACATCTCATGAGGATGATGCGTATACGGTCTCAGACTCAGTCCCTGGCAACTCTGGCTCAACTGTTGTAGGCATCACAGCGTTGCAATAATGGGCAAACCTACATCAGTTGGAAATAACCTTTGCCAGTTACATATTCTCTGCTACATTTTTATCCTGCCCTTCCTCTAGGGCAGCTTTTCTCAAAGTGTGCTCCTATGAGTCCTGGGGCTCCCTGAGGCCCCTTCAGTGGCTTCACAAGCACACCATAAGTGTCCACCATCTGATCAGCGCTGCACCAATCCACACATGCGCCAGCGCTCTGTGACTCCCCCAGACTCTGTGCAGGCACTGGTGGGGCTCCCTGAGACTCTGTGTAAAGGGCTCCGAATACTGAAAAGTTTGAGAACCACTGCTCTAGGGAGCTCAGGGTTGCATACACGCCTCCCCTCCCTGTCCACCCCACTTTATCCTCACGACAACTTTGTGAGATAGGTTGGGCTGAGGCGGAGATCATGTTCCTTGAGCTCCCTGGAGGAAGAGCAGAATATAAATCAATACAGTAGTAGTAGTAGTAGTAGTAGTAGTAGTAGTAGTAGTAGTAGTAGTTGATGATGATGATGATGATGATGATGATGATGAATAATGTGAGCTGATGTAGTGTAGTGGCTAAGAGTCCAAGCTGCAAATCAAGACTTCCCTGGTTCAAATCTAGCCTGTCATGAATGTATTAGATGGCTGTAGGCAAGCCCAGAAATGACGGGCGCCCTTCCGGCGCCCGGTGCGTGTGGGCAGGGCCAGCGTCGCATCACGTCGACGCGCCCCTCGTGTCACGTCGATGCACCCCCCACCCATTTTGAGCCGAACAGGCTCCAGGGAGGGCGGGCGGACCGAGGCAACGTGGCGCTTCGCGAGGGTAAGTGCCCTGAGCGCGCCCCCGCCCGAGTGCCTGGAGCTCCTGCTCCACACGCTCCACCCAAGTGCCGCCGCTGGGCAAGCCCCTCCTTTTCAGCCTCAGTCTTCCCCATCTGCAATATAGGGATAATAGAGGGATTTTGTAAGGATAAGAACAAAATAATACATATGAAGCATTTTGCACACTCAAAAAGTGCTATAGAAATGCTATGTATTATTAGCTGAATTTCTATCCCACTTTTCCATTATAGAGCTCAGAGTGGATGGAAGGTTCGCCTCCTCCCCAGTGTACCCTCACAGCACCCTTCTGAGGTAGGTTAGGTTAAGAGGGCCCAAGGTCACCCATTGAGCTTCATCCAGGTACTACTCTGACACTCTAATGTCACACTGGCTCTCCCATTTTCCTGAATGTTTAACACTCCTCACATACATGAATTGTGTAATTTTTGCCACAACTCAGTAGAGTAGCCAACAGTATAATTCCTGTTATCTTCTGAAAGATACAGGAGCGCCCCTGGCCGCCCCCAGGCTGGACTTGGCACTCTTATAATCTGGGTGAGTTGTACATGGAAGTGAAGAAGGATGTTCTGTGTGTGTCTAGTTAGTCCATAAAGCAGGTTAAGGAGGAAATGTCTTTCTGTACATACAGGAAGTGAGTCTATGTGTAGGAGTGTGTGTGTTATTGCTTTGGTCCTTGTGATGGAGTTCACGGCATCGTGCTCTGCTGGCTCATAGTAATCCACGAGGTAAAACAAACTCTTAAGTGTTTTGGATCTTTTTAAACTTTCAGGATGTGAAGGCAATCTTGAGCCCTACAGTTAAGCTACAGGCCCAGCAATATCATACAGTCTTTCCACGCTTGCACCACTCGGGACTGCAGGCAAGGGTGGGAATCACATCTGTTCTATTCTCCAAAGTAAATAAAAACAAACATTCTCCTTGCATGTTAAAAAAAAGAAGAAGCATATCAGAGAGAATAATAGGCTAGAACATTTCCCCTGGTATGCTAGTTTTCTACATGCAAAGAGATTTTACAAGGCAAAACCAACATTATTACATACTACATTTTGAACTGATGCATTTTTTTGCTCTTTTCCTGTTTTCCAAAGCTCTAAGGGCCCAATCCTACCCAACGTTCCAGCGCCGATGCAGCCGTGCCAATGGAGGCCTCCTCAAGGTAAGGGAATAGTTTGTTCTCTTACCTCGGGGCTGCATTGCAGCTGCATCAGTGTTGGAAAGTTGGATAGGACTGGGTCCTAAGGTATTTACAATGACAAACACATTGAAACAACTGTAAATACAATGTAAAAGGGGGGAGAAGACAAAACATTTATTTAGGTTTGAAATGTATTAGATTGCTCAGGAGGCAATAACCCAAGTTTTTATTATGTGCAGCCCCTACATCAATCAGTGCCCCTGCCCCCCATCTTGGACTACGTACTTGGGAAACCTATAAGGGGGTGCAGTTGTTGGTGCTTCCACCCTATGTGTGGCGGAGCTAGCCTGGTCATAACAGTATCAAGATCTGTGATGGTTTGCTATCTATGTTGGCAAGATGAGTGGTAAACAGTTGATAATTTAAACTGCACAGAGAATTTGTTCTGGCAACAAGCCCTGCTTATACTTAATGCTGATTTGTAGAACTAATTAATAGGAGAAAGGCTTCTCTCTCCTGTGTGTCTCTAGCGTCATACAGCTGTACAAATATTTTATCATGTGATCCTTGAAGCATAACACTGAAAACCTCTGAACTGTGCCAAGAGGAAAATGCCCAGAAACAAAAGGCTGAAGCAGCCTGAGCTGCCAGGATCCTCCATCCCCCAGCAGAGTTTGGTCAGTGGCAAGGGGAGAGAAAAGCTTTTCAAGATTTCCTTGCAAGCTCCATCCCAATCAAGGGAGGGAACGAGATATCTCCCTCACTAATCTAAGGAAAGATGTAGCAAGGAGATGGCCTGCAGGACAATGAATTCTTTGTTAAGTTGTTATGTGTTATCCAGGAAAGTTGGCACTCTGTGCCACCATCTGTGTATGTATTGGGCCTGCTTAAAAGGCTTGTTCCTGGAAGGCCAATGGAAGGGCTAGTTTTGCAGGGATGCTGCACCAGTAGCAGCTCCAGGAGGCTCAGGTTTTCCCAGGAACCTCTGCCTTAGGGCCCAATCCTATCCAACTTTCCAACACTGATTTTCCCAGTGCTGGAAAAAGCACTTCTGACACGGTTAGTCTGATCCTGTTTACTAGAATGGTACTATATAAAAACCCTTTAAATACAGTATATGTGGAAATAACAACACTCTTGGTTTCAACATCTCTATTGCTGTACCAAGAATCACTCTGGGCCCAAGCAGATGTCACATGCAGTCAAGGGGGGGGGGATGTGCTTCTGGATGTGTGGTTTTGCTCATAGTTGTTTACCGGTAATTAAAAGCAGCTTCAGGAGGCCTCAAATGGAAGAATAATAGCAGGTGTGGGTCTGTGCTTCACTTTTTTCAGCTGCCATTTTCCCACTCAAAATCCCTGTCCCCCTCCCCTACAATGCTGGGAAAGAGACGCATAAGAACATAAGAAGAGCCCTGCTGGATCAGGCCAAAGGCCCATCTAGTCCAGCTTCCTGTATCACACAGTGGCCCCACCAGATGCCTCAGGGAGCACACAGCCAACAAGATAACCTGTTTCCTGCTGCCACTCCCCTGCACCTGGCACAGAGAGAACCTACTCTTACAAAAGAAAACCTACTCCTACATATCTTTGGTATGTTACGTGCACTGAAAAGATATACGGTATATCTTTTCCCATGCAAAGGGAAAAACAGTTTCGAAGATTCTGAGTGAGTGTATGGCTGGTGAGGAAAAGGTTAAGCATCCTGTTCCTCTTGTGGCTCTTCTGCTTTCTGGTCACAGAAGTCTCCCTCCTGATCACAGCCTCTCATGTCAGGAGAATGTTACATGCAACTGCATGGAATGTATAGTTTGGCCCTTTGCCTGAAGCTGAAGGCTCTTCGCCACTTGCTATTACGGTATATGCTGTATTTCATTTATGCTGAAACAGCCCCTGCCTTGCACAAATTCAAAAGCAGAGAGAGTTTTGAAGCAAATGAACAAAAATGGTCCTAGGAGCTCGAGTATGTTATCAATAGTTCAACATTCATCATCATAACAGCTGCCATGTCTGAAGTAGATTAGAGTTCATGCATCTGCATTGGCAAGAAAAGATGCCTTTGTCCCCCATTCATCAACCGTTTTTGCCCCCAAAGTATAAAATAAGGGCTGTGTGATTTATATCACGAGTAGGCACTAGAAAACTGGGACTATCCCTCGCAAATAGGGACAACTGGAATATGTGCAATATAGCAAACACATAAGGGAGGCCTGCTGTGTCAAAAACCAAGTCTCATGTTTATTAGCAGTCGTATTTATGAAATGCCATAGCTATAACTTGTGGAAATTAAATCAATAGTTCAGAGAGAGAGAGAGAGCAAGCTCCAGGTGCAATCCCTGGAATCTGCACAGAGGGCTGGGAAAGACCCCCCTGCCTGAAGCCCTGGAGACTAGAGCCACTGCCAGTCAGCCGGAGACAATCCAGAGCTAGACGGACCAATGATCTGACTCGGGACAAGGCAGCTTCCTATGTCCAAAGAATGGAGCTGCCTCACAACCTGGGGTGGTGATTCTAAGGCACCAACGCCCAGCAAGTTATTGCCACTACTACTCAACAGCTGCAGCTCACCCATCATGTGGCTGATGGTTTCAAGGCCTGCCGCTCCTGCTCTGGCATTGTCAAGTATCTTTCCAAGGTGCCTGAAGCCTCCACAATGAAAAGGCCTCTTACCCAAGACTGATTAACAGCAGTGCCAGGCTCAGGTTCCAGTTTTACTGTGCGTATCTGCTTTCAGCCTCTGAACCTTGGTGACCAGCAACAGGTGGGGAATGGCCCTGCCTCTGCTCTGAGAAACAACAACAAGGAAGGGCAGCTGAACTCAAGTAGTCCCAGCAACCGTTCAGGTTCTCAAATAGAGCACTGTATAAGCAACTCATTTGTCACCAGTACTGGAGAGCTATCAGGGCTACAAGAAACACATTTCTAGTCACATTGTATTTATTTCATATATTTTCACCCTGCCTTTCCCCCCACTAACATGGGCGCTCAAGGTGGCTTACATAAGATCAAATACATCATCAAAGAACCATAACATAAAAAGCCATCAACATACCATCTCTCTCTCGATAGATAGAGAGATATAAACAATGCAGCAGTAAAACAGCAAAAAAACCAACAACCCAAAGCCAGAGGCAGCAGCAAAACATATCATAAAAGCACCAGCAATATACATAAAATGTAAACACAGGAGCATAAAAAGTAGAAGCACAGAAAAATAAAAGCAGCAATAAATGATAAAACAATAAAAGACAGTCAAAGATGGCAATAAAAGCAGAAACAACACATTCAACACCAATGCAATACAATACCAAAATCCCTGCACAAACGGCAACAGAAATGGAACACTTCAAGGGAGGAGGCAGTTCACAATTTGCACGGGAGGGAGTTCCATAACTGTGGTGCTACAACTGAGAAGGCCCTACTCCTCACTGCCGCCACTACCTCCTCACTTCTGTTGGGGGTGCCATACACTAGAGGGTCCCCTCTGAATGATGATCTCATGGGGGAAGCTGGAATGTATAAGAGAAGGCGGTCACTCAGGGTCTCTGGCCCTAAGCAGCAAAGTGCCTTAAAGGTCAAAACCAGCACCTTGAATTGAGGCCAGAAATGAATCTATAGTCAGTGTAGCCACTGGAGCAGCGGTCTAACAAAATCAACCCGCCAAACCCTGGTAACAACACACGCCACCTTGTTCTGCATTAAATATAATTTCCCACCTGTCTTGGGGAAGAGAGGGACAAAATGCAATTCAAACATAACCTGTTTGTTCAAGTAACCATTACCTACTCATGAATATGCTCTACTCCAAGATGCCTCCATCCACTCCAGAGATATCCTCCAATGACCTAACTAGCCATGGTCCCCTCAGTATCCCCCGTGAAGCAGGGAGAACTTCGAGTGTTTGCGGAGGCAGGGACAGCAGCAGTGGTGATCCCAGGGATTGCCGCTGGCAGGGGGAAAATGTACTGTTTTCACTTACCGGGGGTCCAGATGGTGTGGGGAGGCCTACGGACCCAGCTCCGCTGCCGGAGCCCTTGGACCGCCGCCGGACCCAGGTATGTGTGGATCCGGCGGACGGCTGGGAGGGTCGGCGGACAGAGTGGAGGAACGGTGGAGCCGGGAGGGCGGCCATAGGCCCAGCCGCTCCAGGCGGGGACATGGCGTCCGCCATATCCCGGTCCTCGCTGGGCTACGCCGGGCGGCTGGGCCATTACATGGCCTCCTCTGACTTCCGTCAGCAAAAGAGCTGGCGGAAATCCGAGGAGGCATACCAGCCCCAGCTGCCGTTACACTCAGGGAAGGGGACAAGTGTCCCCTTCCTTGAGTAGACTTTCCGCCGCGGACTGCCTGCTGCAGGCTGCCTGTGCTGGAACACTGGATCGGGTGGACAGCCTCGGCCGCCCACCCAATCTTTACGTAGGATTGGGCTGTCATACTAATAGGATTAAAAAAGACAATCTTCTGTGGACAGTACTTATATGGTTAATTTTTAAAAGTTTCCATACTTGAGCATGCCTGCTGCCATGCAACAATCTTTAGAATTCCGATTCTAACATCTTCCACATTGCTTTACTATTCAGCTGCTTGCCCTAGATTGCCTTGGGTGATATTATTAATACTATATATACTATTAATAATACTATTATTATTATTATTATTATTATTAAGTATCATGATTTCTCTGCCTGCCGGGCCCCACTGCAAAACAAAGCAGGCCAGCTGGTGAATTGACTAGACTATATTCCAAAAGAAAATGTTTGGAAAATGTGCTACCTGGGATTTCAAGAACGTCCATGACACATGAACATCAGGAGACACAAATATAAAAGTATCACAACATGTCTCAGGTGGTCTAGGACTGAGTGCTGGCACTGAAAACAGGTTCTGGGACAAAATCCTAAATATGTACGGGTTACCCAAGTTGTCCAGACAAGAGAGATATTTCATGGCATGCTGTGCTAGCAAAAGCACAATCCTATGCATGTCTACTCAGAAGTAAGTCCCATTCTCCTTGATGGGGCTTACTCCCAGGAAAGTGTGCACAGGATTGCAGCCCAAATCTTTCCCTGAGACTATCCCTCTGGTCTCCAGGTTGCACTGATGCTATTCATGGTACCAAGTTTCCATAATTGAGCATGCCTACTGACATGCAACAATCTTGGAAGGGCAGCTCTTACAGGGTTTACTGATAAAGGGACCTCATGTGCACAGGAATGCTAAGTGTCACTTGACTGTGAGCGAGGTAGACATTGAGCATGAGCACTAGTAAGCATCCCAAAAAGGAGCCAAGACCTGCTAACCTTCCTCACGCATCCTCTCTCTAATTTCACTCATGCTACAAAAGAGCCACAGCATTAAGGTGGTATAATATTCCCTGCTCCCAAATCAGACTATTGTAAAGGAGGCTATTGCTAGCACAGACAATATTACCAGGTGCATTCTGAGAGTCTTTCATCCTTTATTTTTGTTTTTAAATAAGGGTTCCAGCCCTTAAGACTTCAAAGATAGGTTTGGAAATGTTTGGGGAATGGTTGAGGACATTCAGGAAGGACTGAGCAGGACAAGGGTGGGGGTTCAGGGCTGTATGTAGTAGCTCTTTGCTCTCCCCCTGTGCTTAGCAGGAGCGCTAGCAATTATGCAAACAAGCACATTTGTATATACAGTATGGGCTTCATTTGTATAATTTATATGTGTCATCAAATTTAGTTTCTCTTGACCCAGAATAGAGGATCTTCTATTCTCCAAACAATAACAATTCTATGCAGAGCATACACTGCCTTGCCTAGGATATCTACAAACTCTTGTCCCCAGAGCTCAAGTTTCCCTTACAGTTAAAAGGTAGGGGAAGAAGGCCAGGGTCAAGTTTCCTGTAGCTACCCTTCCCACCCACCCACCCCCAGAGCAAATAACTGAGCCCAGAGACAGTTAACTAATTAGAAACCTAATCCCAGTTTCATGTGTATTTTACTTTGCTCAAAAAGCAACAAAGAGTCTAGTCTTGTGGCACATTCAAGGCTAACACATTTAATGGAGCATACATTTTCATGGATTTAACACATCAGATGCATGAAGCAGACTGTAGTCCACAAGAGCTTCTGCTGCTGTAGTGGATTTGTGACTCTTTAAGATGGCACAAGGCTGTTTCCACAAAGGCATCACACTAGTCTGCCTTGAAGAGTCTTCACTGCTTTTGCTACAATAGGAGGGTTTTTTTTCCCTCCAGGGTAAATAGCAGCTGAAGAGGGACCCAATCCAGATCAGGAGGACCATGGGATGGGTCAGATAATTCCCATCTCTCCCCACGCTGTGGTCCCAGACCAGAAGGGGGCTGATCTTGGAGCTGTTTAGTTAAAAACCAAACCAAACAGGTAAGCATATGAAGATAACATGTGCTTTAATAACCCTAACATGGCTACTCCTCTGGAATGTTTTTGCTTCACCATCTCTTGAGACGAAAGACCCAAGCAGCGAGAAGATAGTATATAAAACAAACAAACAAAAAAACCTCTGAAATGCAATGTATATACAGTAGTATTGTAGATCATTCTCTTCCCTTCTCCATTTTAAGTCCAAAAGTTTCCAAATGCAAAAACAAATTTAGCAGAGTAAAAGAGCATCCGATGTATCCACTGGCAGAATAGTACTACAGAGACTATGAAGAAATGTCCAAAATGTAACCAGTCTCATCAAGGTTGCAAACCTGAATTAGTTTCCCTTAAAACCAGTGGGCCTTATTTCCAATAGGTTTCAGACTGGGGTACAGGGACAGAAATTCAGCAAGTAAGCAAGACAGAGCAGAAGTCCCTGCTTAATTCCAGAATTCCACCCAGAAGTACTGGAGTGACAGTACAATCGACCAATGGAGCACACAGATAGAAACATTTCCTCATCAGAACGATCTTTAATTAGCTGATCCTTGCTTGAGCACAGGGTAATGTCTCCTAGCAACAGCAGAGAACTGCCAGCTTTTGCAAAACAGTCTTTCGTTAACTGTCTCATGGGTGGCCGGCAGCAAGAGAAACCAAAGCCAAACTGAAGACTATTGGTCGTTGCTGACTCTTTTTGTTTCTGAGTTCTTCCTCCAAGCTGTTCCAGCCTTTCTGCTTGTGCAACATCAATAACATTCTAGGGCTAATTCACACAAGCTGCCAATAAATGTGAACTTGAAGGAGAGCCCATCCCAGATTTCAAGGGAGAGAACCAAGGGGTGGAGAAGTGGACATACAAGACAGAATTTCACAAGGCCTCAGTTATGAACCACTGGGGTTAGGAGGAAGGGTTTAACTGACACACCTTTCTTGGGGGTATCAGAGGCTGTCACAAGGAGAGTATTGTAAAGTTGTGCCCAACAAAACTTTCAGTTTTCACCTTGAGCTTTACAGCACATTGCTTGGCTCTCTTGCTTGAGCCCACAGGACCTACGTGCTCTGTGGCTATCTTTCAAGGACACACCTGCTCTCCTCTGATTGCACATCGTGGGCTGGATTTCATAGACGAAACGCTGGTGGTTGAATGGTGCTGCCTTTTCGTAGAGAGCTGATCAGAGGATTCTTACGGCGCAATCCTGCGTAAGTAATCTGCCTACGGAGCATGCGCTCCACAGGCGCAGGGTGTTGTAAATGCGCCATAAAGCGCGTTTACAGCATCCGGAGAGTAAGACCTGCTGGCGCGGACACTGGCAGGCCTCTCTCCGCCACGGAAAGGACTTGCACCCACCGGAGGACAATAAGAGTTGCTCCAATGGGAGCAGGGGCAGGCTGGGCGGCAAGGGAGGGTGGCAGTTGGCCGAACTGGCCCGGGAGGGGGCAGGGACGTCGGC
This sequence comes from Plestiodon gilberti rubricaudatus, assembly GCA_026170595.1. NCBI lineage: Eukaryota > Metazoa > Chordata > Lepidosauria > Squamata > Scincidae > Plestiodon > Plestiodon gilberti. Next base: position 119,959,255 of record JANXHW010000005.1, read on the forward strand.
TGCGGCATCCCCGTCCCCATTCCTGGGCTCGGCAGCCGTTACATGGCCGCCTTGGATTTTCGCCAGCTCAAGAGCCGGTGGACATCTGAGGAGGACGAACGTCCCCTTCCCCCAAGGAGACCCCGGGCCGCGCCGGAGCGGCCCAGAAAGGGCTTAGGATTCTGTGGCCAGCCCTATGCACCGGCCACAAATCTTTGCACAGGATTGCGCTGCCCGTTTCTTCCCCCTCTATTATGGTACTAGCAAAATACTATGTAGTATGTAGAAGTATCCTGAGGAGTGCCATCATGATCTGTGTCTCTGCATTTTGCACTCAGACATATTGCACTCCATCGGATCCCTGTCAGGGCTAACCCACTCAGGGTTAGTGTGTCTTCACTGCAACAGTGTACCCAATGCCATCTTTTATTCTTCCTCATAGGAGTGAATGGCAACCATTCATTTATATTTATTATTTTATGGGCCTACACTAAGAAAAAGGCATCATTATATCTAATATCTTCTGCACTGGTTCAGACATGCATGTTTATCAATTGATGGCTGTGCTATACGTGACTTGCATACCTGAATGTGCCATCACAGATCAAAACCCAGACAGAACTTTCACTCATGACTTGTATCACCTTAAGCACAACACGTTTCCATGGAGTCAGCAGACACATTGGGCTGTGAGCTATCAAGTGCTGAGTCATAAAATGAGAGAGATTGAATGATGTGTATAGTACATGCATGTGTGAACTGGCCCATTGATTGTTACTGTTAAACAAGATCTTATTAAACAAGATAAAGGAAATCGGAGTTCTGCTAATAATAATAATAATAATAGGAAGTAAACAATGCCTTGTTAGAAGGATGAGAACCTGACAGTTGTTATTCTTTTGCCGCTGTAGTTCAGTCTTGGGTTGGTAATCCCTCCTAACACGATGTGCTAGTCAGAATGACGCACAGAAGAAGAACCACCTTAAAATTAAAGCAATTCCTTATGTCTAAATGCTTCATCCACCACTCATTATGCTTCATCCACCCATTATGGCAAGTGATTCCTTGAATCACTTAGCTAATGAGGAGCATAGAGAATAATACAGTATTTCTTTTTTCTAATGCAGGGGTGGGATCTTGCCCAGTCAATTTCCATATAATCCTTGTGGTCCACTGATGACTTTACATGTACAAAGCAAGAGTGCCTACTTAGGATACAGTAGGAGTTAAGACTCAATTCATCCCCGTTAAATGATCCGAATATGTGCTCTGGCTCAAGATGCGCCTTGTTGGATCAGGCTAAAGGTCACCTAGCATAGCATTCTTTGAAAGGATCTCAGCACTAAGTGGTACACCAAAAATTGGGCAGTGGTCCATGGACTATCTATCTCCTTCTCTGCCCACCCGCCTGACTGGAATTTGCCTTCACTGTTTCCCTTCGGACACAGTCAGTTGCTTTTCCTGGCTATGTCCGTTTGGATATTATACATAGTAACAAGAGGACAAAGCTTTTTGTCTGCTTGCTTGTTTAAGTCCAACTCATGATAAAGTACAGGAACTAGCTGACCATCTTCAGGGGCAGGGATTGTATTTCTAACTAGTTCACATACAGAGAAGGTTTCATGCTAGCTGTGCCATTTCACTGACTTGAAATTTCATTTCACTGACCATGCTAACTGTCCTTTATTAATACAGCCGAATGGAGAAAGACGGACCAAGGCTGCCTTTGCTCCAGGCTCTTTACAGGCATCTGAACACAAGGCCACAGGGGAAGGAGATATACTCAGACTGGCAAAATACCATTGCAAAGGCTGCCCTCAGCAGCAAGGGGAAAGCAACCCAAGTCCCCCAGGCCCTATTGATTCATTCAGCATGCCAGCTCATTAGTGCAGTTCATGATGAAAATCTTCGCTTATATAGAGGAGGGGCTGCAGCTCAGTAACACTGTTTTGCATACATAAAGTCCCTGGCAGCATCTCCAAGCAGGGCTGGGAAAGACTTTTGCTTGAAACCCTGGAGCACCACTGCCAGTTGGAGGCCGCTAAGCTAGATGGACCAAGAGGGTCTAAGGATAAGGCAGCTTCATGCGCTCAGTATATGCCAAACTCAGACTAATATCTTAGTCGCCTTGATTGCCCTTATTGGGAGAAAGACGGGGTAGAAATCCATTAAATAAATAAATCTTACTGATATAATTCGTTCTCCTATTTACCGTGGAGGGACAATGACTAACAATTACAGTCTCCAGCATGCAACCTTGATACCAGTCCAAACATTCCAATCCAGCATGATGGAACATTGCATCTGGGAACAAAGTCTCCTTGGGAGACTCGAAGAGGAGGATACTGGCAAGCTATATGGCAGACATCCACGATCCATACCTGCTGCTCCGTGTGCTGCACTCACGCCACTCTGATGCCTGCCTGCCCATTTGTGGTCGCTGGCATTGCTGCCTCTCCTCCTCTTCGACCAGGGGAGCTGTGCTCTTTGTTTCGCTTCAGACTCTCAGCTGCGTGGCCTGGCCCCTTCCAGCTCAAAGTCTTACGCTGCTAATCTCCAATTAACAGCCCACTAACACAGAAGAGGCCAGGAGCTGGAGAGACTCTCCGCCTCCAGCACTGTGGCCCTGTGACCGGGTACTGCACTGTTCCAATCTGGATTACTGCTTGAGGCGATTTGCCCTGGAGGCCTTGCTGCAGCAGGTGCATGTATTTCTAACTCTCCTTGAGCTGCGGTGGGTGACATTTAAAAGAACAAATACAATTATTGCCTAGCATCTAAAGGCATAACCAAGGATCCAGGTCTTTCTTCTGCTCACAGGTTCCCTCTGTTGCTGCCCTGAGCTACTCCAGTTCAAAAAGAATTTAGCAGAGTTGCATAAGGAGCAGCAAAGTCTCACAAAATGCACTGGAGGAAAGAATGCCTTCCATACATGGCAAGATGAGTAAGTCTGCTTCAGAAAGAAACAAAAAAACATCTAAGGGGAAATACAAGAGGGAAATATAAAATGGGCAACTTGGAACAACTAATAGGAAATATTTATTATTATCATTATTAAGAATATTTATATACCACTTTTCAACAAAAAGTAGCTCACAAAACAGATTATGAAGATTGACTGATTCTCTATGCTAAATTTTTCTCTGCAAGTAGAAAACTAGGTGTCAAGAAGAAGGGTTGTAGCCAAGCCTTCTCCCTGACATGCTAATTTTCTACAAGAAGGGATTTTTGAGGGCACAAAATTACCGGTATGTGGTACAGCCCAGACACAGGTATACCACCTTAGCAAGAATTTAGGTAATATCCTCTTGCTGATGAATGGGTCTCTTGATTAACATTTAAAAAGACATAAAAGTAAAGAGATTACTAATCAGTTAGTATCCTCTGCTGTGCATTACTTTTCTGTTTTGGACTGGGTTCCTCACTTGCTCATAATTTTTATAGCATATTCACATTTTAGGAGCTCTATCCATAATATGCAAGAAAGAAACATCTTATCAGCAGAGTTTGTTCTCATATTTTGTGAAGAGACAGAAGTTATGGCCCAAACAAACAGCATCCAGTCCTCAGTGTCAAAAATACGTATGTTTGAGGATAATGAAAGGGCAGGGCATGTAGGGGTGGGGTGGGGTGGGGAGGAGAATCTGGAAGCTACAAAAGACAATAGCAAGTAAACTCTCAAAACCTAATAAGGGAATATTGTTTTGTATAAATATAATGCATAATTTAGTTTGCTTCTCACATCCACTCTGAAAAACCAAAACCACAGTGTTTGCACATGAAGCTGCTTTATCCCATGTCAGACCATTGATCCATCTAACCTCCTACGGTCTATTGACAGCTTTCCTCGAAGCTCTCCAGCAGAGATCCTTCCTAGCCTCTGGTACTGGAAATCCTTTCCGCTGGAGGAATTAGCTAAAGGAAGTACCACTGTGGAGAAAGTGGAAATACACAGTGCACAATTAATTCAAAGAATTTGGTGCTGCCCACAGGACATGAGGATGGCCACTAGTTTAAATGGCTCAGAAAGGAAATTAGACAATTGCATGGAGGAAAGGTCTGACAACAGCTGCTAGTCATTGTGGAAACTCCGTGTTCAGAAGTGTGACACATCTGAATATCAACTGGTTGGGGGGAAGGAGATAACAGCACAGGAGAGCGATTGTCTTCCTGCCCCAATGTGGGTTTCCCAAAAGCATCTGTAGGAAGCAGGAAGCTGACCTTGATGGACCTTTGGTCTAATCCATCCAGCAGGGCTTTTCCGATATTCTTCCCTGGGAATTGAACTGGGCACTTACTGCAGTCAAAGCATGTGTTCTACAACTGATCTATGGGGCCAATACCAACTGAGGGTCCAAACCCTTTGCCACATAGCCATATCAAAATGTGGGTAGTAGTGCTTGTGGTGAGCACTGAATCTATGGCATAGCAGTCAGATTCATCATGCCCTTTTTGGTGTCCTGCACATTTTGGCCTATGATATGGTAAAGAATTGGACGGTTTATAATTAGGCTAAAAAATAGCAAAGGAACATATGAAGCCACTTTATCCTGAGTCAAACCATTGGTCCACCTAGCCCAGTACTGTCTACTCCAGAGGTTCTCAAACGTTTTGGTCTCCACCAGGGCCCTATACACTTCTAAACAGAGTCTCAGGGAGACTGGTGCATGTGCGGAGACATGGGAGCCCCAGAGCTCCGGTGCATACACAGAGTGACACAGAGCTGAGCAGATGGCAGCCACTTATGGTGTGCTCATGGAGCCCCTGAAGGAGTCTCATGGAGCCCCAGGGCTCCTAGGAGCACACTTTGAGAAACACTGGTTTACCATAACTGGCAGTGGCTCTCCAGGTCTCGGAAGGAGTTCTTTCCCAGCAACTTGTACCCGAGATCCTTCCAAATAGAGATACCAGGAAATGGACTTGGGACGTCCTGCATGCATGCTAAGCACATACTTAGTCATGGAGCTACAGCCATTCCTGGGGGAAAAAAAAACTCTGTTTCTCTTCAGCATGCTAGCTTGCATTACCATATTCACTCACAGCACTGTCAGTGGAAGAGGGGCACAACAAATGTGCATTTTAGTTCACATGTGAAAATACTCATAGAATGTCTGCTTCTTGGGATTATTCCCTAGGCTTAGGCTTACCAGATCTCCAACTGGGACAGAGTGCTAGACCTTTAGGAGAAGGAAAGTGGGCAGGTGTAGCTTGTTAAACCTTAGGGCACAATCCTAGGCATGTCTACTCAGAAGCAAGCCCACCTGAACACAATGGGGCTTGCTTCTGAGTAGACATTCCTAGGATTGTGCTCTAGGACTTAAGAAGCTACATCTGCCCACATTCCTTCTCCTAAAGGTCTAGCATTCTGTCCCAGTTGGAGATCTGGTAAGCCTAGGCTACTTTCACAACTGGGTTGTGGGGGGTTGTTTGTTTTGCATTTCATGCATCTGTTAGGTGAATGCACATTTGATTTAAAAGAGGCACACTTCCACTTTCTATTCCACAGTAACAGCTTTCCCCAAGTGAGACATTCCAGTCTAAAAAAACAGCATTCTTGTTGTGAATGTGCCCCCCACCCCAAGCACAACTTCCAACACAGAGGCACAGATACCTTAGCTGCTGCTGCCCCCGTTCCAATGCTGGTTAATTTTCATTCAAAATAAACCGTTGGCCTATTGTTTCAGGCTGTATGGCTGTGCCGTTAATGATGGTTACCTGCTTGGATTCAAATACGCCTTTAATATCAAATTGCTACTGTAGGAGGCAATCATGGAAACAGAAGGCAAGAAATTGGTCATTCACAGCTCCACACTGCACCCCGTAGGCCTGAAGAGGGAAGTACATCAAGCATTTATCATCATAGTAGAGGAGGCCTGTTCTATTGTGCTGTGGGCAGTGGCATCACTATGGGGGGGCTGGGGGGGATGCAGTGCCCCGGGATGACAACTGTGGTCTCCTCACGAGGAGGAGCCATGGTGGGATTTTCGTGCTCCATGACTGCTTTTTTGCAGCCGGAGGGCTGAATTTGCAGCTCCGACTCAGCATAAACACGCCGAAATAAGCACATGTTTTGGGCAGGGAGGGGTGTAAAGGGGCAGGGGTGGGCAGTTCGGGCCTGGGAGGGGGGCCATATATCCTATCTTCCCTTCTGCTGACACGGGGCTGCTCGGTTCTACGCTAAAGACCTGGTGGAGAACCAAGTAGCCCCACTGCGGCAACTGGGGGTTTACCTGGGGTAAGCAGAGAAATGTTCGCTTACGCCGAGGAGACCTCCAGCTTGGCCCTTCCCTAGATAGGATGCAGCATGGGCTGTGCAGCCTACACTGCATGGCTGAGGGCAGGGGGGATGGGATTGAGCTGTAAGTAATGATGCAGTATTTTGAATACAAAATAAAAATACTGTACTGTGCCATGACACCTGTTACTGAATTAATGAATGTTCAGAATATTGAATACAAACTTGTAACTTAAACCAGACGCAGAGAAATGAATGGGATTAAAAAATGCTTCACTTTGGCTGGATCATGCCTATCTAATGCCACCAGCCTATGCAACCCAGTCAACCCCGTAGGTTTTTCACTGCCACATGAACATGTTTTGCTCTGAACATTAAACAACAACTGTATCTGCTTCCCTCCATTAAATGTTGCAGGTCTTTTTATTTTACAGTACTTACTGATTAGAGGATTTTTTTTATCCCACTTTCCATTCAGGGAGTGTGCAAGGTGGCGTACAATCAGAATGCATTGCTATGCTACAGAAATGGTCAGAAATGGTCACCATCCAGCGGTTGGTCCGCTGGATGGTGAGGGAGAGAAAGGGGTGATAAAAGGGGACTTGGAGACTGCAGAGAAATTAAACGAGTTCTTTGCGTCTGTCTTCACGGCAGAAGACCTCGGGCAAATACCGCTGCCTGAACGGCCTCCCCTGACTAAAGAATTAAGTCAAATAGAGGTTAAAAGAGAAGACGACTCAGACTTAGTTGACAAAATAAAGATCAATAAATCACCAGGCCTGGATGGCATCCACCCAAGAGTTCTGAAGGAACTCAAGAATGAAGTTGCTGACCTCTTGACCAAAATATGCAACTTGTCCCTTAAAACGGCCACTGTGCCAGAGGATTGGAGGATAGCTAATGTCACGCCAATCTTTAAAAAAGGAAGGAGGGGGGGGGACCCGGGAAACTACAGTCCAGTCAGCCTAACATCTGTTCCGGGGAAGATGGTGGAAAGTCTCATTAAAGATAAAATCTTAAAACACATAGAAGAACAAGCTCTGCTGAGGGAGAGTCAGCATGGCTTCTGCAAGGGGAAGTCTTGCCTCACAAACCTGTTAGAATTTTTTGAAAAGGTCAACAGGCATGTGGATGCAAGCGAAACCGTGGATATTATATATCTGGATTTTCAGAAGGCGTTTGACACGGTCCCTCATGAAAGGCTCCTGAGAAAACTCCACAGTCAGGGAATAAAAGGGCAGGTCCTCTTGTGGATTAGGAACTGGTTGAAGACCAGGAAACAGCGAGTGGGAGTCAATGGGCAATTTTCACAATGGCGAGAGGTGAAAAGCGGTGTGCCCCAAGGATCGGTCTTGGGACCGGTGTTTTTCAACTTATTCATAAATGACCTGGAGTTGGGGATAGGCAGCGAGGTGGCCAAGTTTGCGGATGACACTAAACTTTTCTGGGTGGTGAGGACCAGCAGGGATTGTGAAGAGCTCCAGAAGGATCTCTCCAAACTGGGAGAATGGGCAGCAAAATGGCAGATGCGCTTCAATGTAAGTAAGTGCAAAGTGATGCACATTGGGGCAAGAAACCAAAATTTCACATATACGCTAATGGGTTCTGAGTTGTCTGTGACGGATCAAGAGAGAGATCTTGGGGTGCTGGTGGACAGGTCGATGAAAGTGTCGACCCAGTGTGCGGCGGCTGTGAAGAAGGCCAATTCCATGCTCGGGATCATTAAAAAAGGGATTGAGAATAAAACGGCCAATATCATTATGCCTTTGTACAAATCGATGGTAAGGACACATCTGGAGTAATGTGTACAGTTCTGGTCACACCTCAAAAAGGATATAGTTGAATTGGAAAAGGTGCAGAAAAGAGCGACCAGAATGATTCATGGGCTGGAGCACCTCCCTTATGAGGAAAGGCTACAGCGTTTGGGGCTTTTCAGTCTAGAAAAAAGGCGCCTGAGGGGGGAAATGATTGAGACGTATAAAATTATGCATGGGATGGAGAGAGTGGATAGAGGGAAATTCTTCTCCCTCTCTCACAACACCAGAACCAGGGGACATGTACTAAAATTGAGTGGAGGGAGAGTTAGAACAGACAAAAGAAAATATTTCTTTACCCAGAGTGTAATTCATCTGTGGAACTCCTTGCCACAGGATGTGGTGATGGCACCTGGCCTAGAAGCCTTTAAAAGGGGGTTGGACAGATTCATGGAGGAAAAGACCATCACAGGTTACAAGCCATAAGCAACCTCCTGGTTTTAGAAGTAGGTTTTCTCTGTGCCAGGTGCAGGGGAGTGGCAGCAGGAAACAGGTTATCTTGTTGGTTGTGTGCTCCCTGAGGCATCTAGTGGGGCCACTGTGTGATACAGGAAGCTGGACTAGATGGGCCTTTGGCCTGTTCCAGCAGGGCTCTTCTTATGTCTTGCACTTGCAGCACTGTCTGTGTACGTTCACTCAGAAATAAGCCCCACTGTGTTCAGTGGGACCTACTCTCAGGTAAAAGTGTATATGATTGCCACCTGAATGAGCACGTCTGGGTGCACTTAAAGATCTGACAGAAGAAAGCACTGATTTCACTGGCGATGCTTTTAAGCCCAGTTCTATGTGCGCTCTGTGTTCCAGCTGCATGCTACGCACTGCGGCAAGGAGAGTCATGCCGGACACATGACCACCGAGGCGTCTTCGGACAACGCTGGCTCTTCGGCTTTGAAATGGGGATGAGCACCACACCCTAGAGTCGGACACGACTAGACTTAATTGTCTGGGGTCACCTTTACCTTTTATGTGTGTTCACTCAAAAAAAAAAAAACCCTCACTGAATTCAGTGGGACAATCCCTATGAAGCATGCATAGGTCTACAGACTTAATTCCTCTGCCATTGAATTCCATAAACTAACCTTTGGCTTAAGTGTACCCTTGCTGTTTAGCAGCCTGAAATGTAGTTTTCCTCAAGCTAAACTCTGTACCTGATTATATTGTTTCATCCCTCCCCCCCTCCTTACTGGAAGCTGCATGGTTGAAAACAGGCATGTGATTAATTTTAGGAGCTCACCTACCTCCTCAGGTTGCATTTCCTCCACCTGAGACAAGTAGCTTCTTTTCAAATCCAGACCTATTCCCACAGCAAGCAACCCCAATGCAATCATGCTTTCTCTTCCCAGTCAACAAACAGTCCTGGCTACTTTTCAGGAAGAAACATGCTTGAGCAGATTGTTTGCAAGCTCACTTACCCTGTATTCTGCTCCTCCTCACTGTCTTCCTCTTCTTCATTCACACTAGGTAAAAAGCCTTCAACAGTTAGCAACTATCAACTTTGAATCCTTCTCCATATTTGGGAATTTGTGTTGGGTACAGGCTGGTATAAGTTGGTCTTTTCCCCTAGTGCATACTGGGAATTGTAGTTCCCAGTTTACGCAGACAAATACCAATATGGAAAATTGGATTTGTTAAATAGTTTTTGCTTTGGATTGGCAACAATTACAATTTTCTCACAGGTCTTTAACAACACACTGCTGTGTTTGGTTTTTAAGTAAGGGTAGGACAGACTATTGCAGAGTAAATGAAGTGGCACAGAGCCTTCAGCAGTATGTGACAGTCTCAGGCAGTGATCTTCGATATAAGAATAAGGTATAATAATTTTATAAGAATAAAATAAGCATGACCTTATTTTAATCTGTGAAATGTTGGAGGGTATTATTGTGTGTTACAGGTTCTGATCTCTTCGAGGTTTCCTACCTCTGGGGTAACAGACCATATTTGGGGTCAGATGCATTTCTCTCCAGGTCAAATCGGTTAGTTTTCCCAGTACAAAAGGTGGGGTTGTCTTCCCTGTAAATAGTATATCATGGCTTGATTCCTTGCTTGAGTGATCTGAAGATATTTTGCTCTGCTGTTATCATTTCACGCTGTGCCTGCTCTCTAGGTTTGACACTGTGGCCTGGATTGGTCGGTGGATTCCTGCTAAGTAATGGGAGAATTTTTGTAGATGAAGCTTTTCCAAAATCAGAGAGCTGCACTGATAGAAGAAACTTATAGCCTTGGAATGCAGCACCATCTTTAGCAAGATATCACCATGCCAACCAAAGTTCGTATAGTCAGGGCGATGGTGTTCCCAGTAGCAATGTATGGGTGCGAGAGTTGGACCATAAGGAAGGCTGAGCGCCGAAGAATAGATGCTTTCGAACTGTGGTGCTGGAGAAGACTCCTGAGAGTCCCTTGGACTGCTAGGAGATCAAATCAGTCAATCCTAAATGAAATCAAGCCTGACTGTTCCCTGGAAGGACAGGTACTGAGGCTGAAGCTCAAATATTTTGGCCACCTAATGCGAAGAGAGGACTCTCTGGAGAAGGCTCTGATGCTGGGAAAGATTGAAGGCAAAAGGAGAAGGGGAAGGCAAAGGATGAGATGGTTAGACAGCATCACCGATGCAACGAACATGAAAATGAGGGAACTCAGGAAGATAGTGGAGGACAGGAAGGCCTGGTGGGATGTGGTTCATGGGATCACGAAGGGTCGGACACGACTTAACGACTGAACAACAACAACAACAGACTTTGATGGCAACCATCTGTTTCCAAGTCACCAGGCTGGTCTTTTTACCCAAAGATCTCAGGAGGAAAAAAAAACAAACAGTTTGTACTGTGATGCAGTTCAACAAGCCAAGGGGTGGCCAACGTTTCAACATGAATGCTCCTGGACCTTTAATGGTTGACAAGTTGCCAGAAATTGCTGCCTATCAGATCTCCTACTTGTACACTGGCTTGTTCTGCACTTCACAGCTAAGGAAACTAAACACAGTGCACTTTTGCCTGTCTATTTAAGGCCAAACGTTATGCAAGGAATAAGTGAATAAAACATGTTTGCTCAGAAGTACCAGTAAGTCCCTCTGAGTTCAACAGGGTTTACTCCTTAGTAAACGTGTTAGACTTGCAGCTTGGATCTCTCACATAAAGTCCAAGTTGGTCCGTAAATTAGCCCTTTCCTGATTTTTAAGTATCTTTCCAGTGTGAAGGATGGAAGTCACCACACTTGCAGGCACCCTGTGCACAAATGCACTAGCATCAGTAGGAGTACACAGGGCCAGCCTCCCAGTGGTCTGTCGGTTATGCAATTATTTAGGCAGCAATCTATATATACACCCTTACTTGGTAGCAGGTCCCATTGAATTCAATAATGCGTACGTCTTAGACATGCATCGCATTGGGCTGTTTCAGTGTTCCAAAGGTTATTTTGGGGAGCAGAGGTCCTCCTTATTATTTATATTTTGTTTTCGATTTTTGCAAGCGGGTGCCTTGCCATAAATGGATTTTCGGACTGGGACTCACTCGGAGTATTGGAGTTTATGGAAAACTGGAGGAGGTCTGGTCTGGACTGGACATATGCTTCGAACCGTGATCTGAAAAGGGCATAGACCTGTTTAATCCTCGTTCCATTCCATTCGGGACGCGACGCAGAACTGCGAAATATTCACCGCCTCCAAAATGCAAATACAAACGCAAATGCTCCTCCTACAGTATAAATCCCCCTGCCCGTCCTTCCGGTTCACGTTACTGCTAAAGCAGGTTGCATCCTGGTTGTTGTAGTCTAGGCTGCCTGCCTCCGTGAGCCCTTCCCGAACATGTTACAGTTAATCCTGTTGTACAACTGTACTTGCGCAGTGCGCACAAAACTACAATGCCCATAATGCTGCTTTGAGTTCCGACGTGCGTGAAGAAGGCAAAGCAAGGAAGACTTTTATTCTGCAGCTAACAGAGGAGCAATGGAAGAGAATCGTGTCTTTGCTGTTTATGATTATGTGATGTGACCAGCTGAAGGACAGGCTTTGGTGCTCGAGAGAAAGAGAGAGAGGGAGGCAGCCAGCTCCTCTGCGTTGGGTTAGCTTCCCAGGCGTCAAGGCCGTATATAACATAAGCTGCAGCACGCAAATACCTCAGGATTATGGTAGTAGCATTTCCACTTCCTGGGTTGTACAGTTGTTTGGGATCCTTCTGCTCTAGGGTTTGAGAATAGTGCAAACTAGAAAACATGTTTTAGTAGAAAATCCGATTTTCCCCTCCTCTCCGGTGTCTTGACAGTCACTGCAGCGGGAAGGGACAATACTACATGTGAATTAAAAAAAATTAATAGAGTGTTTTTTAAACCTCCAAAGCCGGTGAACATATTGTGTATAACTCCTAAGGTACTGAAGGAGTTTGCAGCCAGATTGTATAGCAGAGCTGGGGTGTTGTGTTGATTTGGGGGTTGTCTTCCAAGGATGATGATGAGAAACGATTTGCCTGTGGCATTTGCTGGATTCAGTGGGGCAGGAAACATTTTAAGGAGCAGCGAGCCTGGGTCTCTGTCTCCAGTGGCATCCCGGGCAGTCTCCCTGCTGGAGGAAGCGGTGGACCTGCTGGTGATGCATTTGGACTTCGCTGCTGCTGTAGACAGGTGCGAGAAGGGCTGCGAGAGCCTCCTGGATGATCCTGAGAGTGAAGATTCTGACAGGTATGTATGTGTCCTGAACTTAATTTGGGGTGGAGGAGGGTAAGTAGATTCCTGAGAACCAGGCAGAGCTGTATTGCTGTTTCTTTATGATTCTTGTTCCCTTGAGTTAGTGTCAGAAGAATAAGGGCTAGGTACTTTTTGGAGGAGCCAGCGGGTGGCGCAGTGGGTTAAACCACTGAACCATGAGCTGTCGATCGAAAGGTCGGCAGTTTGAATCCGTGCGACGGTTCCTGCCAACCTAGCAGTTCGAAAGCAAGAAATTGCAAGTAGATTAATAGGTACCGCGTCAGCGGGACGATAACAGCGTTCCATGTGCCTCGGTGTTGAGTCATGCCGGCCACATGACCATGGAAACGTCTTCCGACAGCGCTGGCTCTTCAGCTTTGAAACGGAGATGAGCACTGCTCCATAGAGTCGGACACGACTGGACTTAATTGTCAAGGGATACCTTTACCTTTAACTTACTTTTTGGAGAGGCCAGTGGGTGGCGCAGTGGGTTAAACCGCTGAACCATGAGCTGTCAATCGAAAGGTCGGCAGTTCGAATCCGCGACGGGGTGAGCTCTCGTTGCTTGGCCAGCTTCTGCCAACCTAGCAGTTCCAAAGCATGTTAATGTGAGTAGATAAATAGGTACCGCTTGCGGGAAGGTAAACAGCGCTCTGTGTTCCAGCTGCATGCTACGCGCTGCGGCAAGGAGAGTCATGCCGGCCACATGACCACGGAGGTGTCTTCGGACAACGCTGGCTCTTCGGCTTTGAAATGGGGATGAGCACCACACCCTAGAGTCGGACACGACTGGACTTAATTGTCAGGGGTCACCTTTACCTTTACCTTACTTTTTGGAGACAAGGTGTCAGTAAATGCAATAGTCTAAGCATGCAAATTCCAGATAGGAGGACAAGAAGAGGGTTGTTGTCCAAGTTTAATTTCTCAAAAGAGACATACTGTACTGAGGGATCAGGTCTATTTGGAAAACCTTTCCCAGAAGTATGTGATGAACTATGATTATTCAGTTGTGGCTAATAGTCCTTGACAGACACATTCATGGAGGACAGGTCTAGTCCCCTTTAAAAGCTATCATCAGGTCATGTAGCAGTGAATTTGGCCCCAATTTTTCCTTGCCATGTGCCTAGAGAGAGGGTAAATGGAAGCAAAAGGACTTCTTCTCACTTGCTGACCTGCACCCTTCTTCTTCTGGGTGGTGAGGTGGGCTCAGTCATTATTATTATTATTATCATCAACAACAACAACAACAGTATTTATATACCGCTTTTCAACAAACAGTTCACAAAGCAGTTTACAGACAAAATCAAATGATTAAATGGCTCCCTGTCCCAAAAGGGCTCACAATCTAAAAAAGATGCAGAACACCACCAGCAAACAGCCACCAGAAAAAGACACTGTGCTGGGGTGAAAGGGGGACAGTTACTCTCCTCCTGCTAAATATATGAGGAGCACCAATTGAAAAAGTGCCTCTTGCCCAGTTAGCAGGGGTTACCACTGCACTTACCTGAGTAAAGGCAAGCAAACAATTGGAGGCAGTAGCAGCTCTTCCTTGCAACCACTATTTGCCCAATCCTCCTTGCCATGCTGCAGAGAGGTGGGGACAGAGTAGCTGCCTCTGCCTCCTTGCTTGCCTGCACTCTTCTCCTAGGTGACTTGGTGGTGAGGATTGAGCCCAGTCCACTCTCTTATGCTCCCCAGAGAGAGGGCAAGTAAGTGGGCAGATGTTGGTTTTTCTCTGGGCCGCACCATGGTGTCCAGTCTGCTTATCATGCTGCCCAGAGAGAGAGAGAGAGAGAGAGAGAGAGAGAGAGAGAGAGAGAGAGAGAGATTCCAGTCTGCTAGTTCTGCCCACTTGCTTGCCCTTTCTTTTTCGGCAGCACAATGGGGAGGATTGGGCCAACTCGGAGGAGCAGGAGGATGAAGGGCCCACCACCGGTGTGTTGTCAAGGGTCCCTATAACGGACTGTGCCACCCACCCCATCTGAGGAGAGAAGTGGGGAATATAAATTTCAGCAAGTTCAGTACACTGAAACTGAGCTTTACAATACTGTACCTAAGAGCTATCGGCAGAAAGTAATTTTCTTTATGGTAATGAAAGGGAGATGGAGTTCTAGCTGAATTGTCCTCAAGGTTGGGATGGTGCTTGTAGGAGTCTTCATTACTCACACATGTAAAAAAGTTCTCATTTGGTGTGTTTCCTTTGCTGAACCAGCTCTGAAGAACTCAAATGCTCCTTGTGCATTGTGGGTATCCAGGCCCTGGCGGAGATGAACCGATGGAGAGAAGTCCTCCCTTGGATACTTCGATACTATCAGGATCCTGAATGTTTGCCTCCTAAAATCCTGGAGCTGTGGTGGGTTTCCCTCTTTTGTGTAGGCCTAGTTTTCAGCGAGGGCATCAACCTCTTCAGCCTGCCATTGGAGGCAGGGCTGGCATAAGGAGTGGGTGGCATTGGGCAGCTGTTGAGGGCCTGGGCCTACTGCTGATTCCTGAGATGATCTCTTTGCTCATAGCTTTCATGTGGTGGCACTGGCAGAATGACTCTCTTGAGTCATGACTCTCACCCAGGTAGGAGGGGCCCAATTGAAGGCCCCTGAAACCTGGCCCTGACCCTGGCTTGGGGTTTCCCATGATTGAAAACTTCTCCATACAAAACAGTTTCCTCCACTTATTATTATTGTTATTGTTGTTGTTATTATTATTAATAATAATTATTATAATAATATATATATATAATATATATATATAATATAATAATATATATAATAATATTATAATTATTATAATAATAATATTATATTATATATAATATATATAATAATGATATAATAATATATATATATATAATAATTATATAATATATAATATATATAATATAATAATAATCAGTATTTATATATCATTTTTCAACAACAAGTTCACAAAGCAGTTTATAGACAAAATCAAATGATTAAACTAGCATGTCAGTAAGTAGGATTATCTACCTAACTTGATTGTTCTTTATATGTTTTGATGAATTTTATTTTTTTGAATGGTGGAGCACCTAATCCTAAGAGCGTCAACCTGAAGTCTAAAATGGTACAGCCCAGACACAGGTTTGCCACCTCACTGGGAACTAGGCCTGCATCTTCCAGATGATTGTTGCTTACATGGGGTATTATGGGCTGACTTCAGTCTTTCATGACCTACCTTTTTTGTCTTTGTTAGAACCACCGTTATCCCCCAGTGTGTTTTAAATTTACAAAGCAAGAGTGCTTTGTAAGATCTCTTTAACAGTTGAGACAGAGCTTCTCCATGTGAGAAGCCATCCTAAGCATACACTTTTGCTCAAGAGCATTGGAAGTGTATTGCTGGATTAGGTTCAGGTTCACTTAATTTTAGCATTCAGTGTAGAAACCCCAACAGGTGCAAGGCGGTTCACCATGATCATTAGTGGACCATGGTCTACTGACACCTGACTTGAATCACTCTCTTGGAACAGTCTGTGTCTATGACATTTCATGTGTTTGAAAGGGAAGGAGACTGGCTTTGAAAAGGGCAGTCTGCCCAGTTAGTTTTGCCCAGAAGAGCAGATATAGCTGTACTCTTCTGAAGTTGTCCTCTTCAGAGTATCTCTGGGAGAAATGGTACAATTTCAGAGGTTGGGTTTTTTGTTTTTGTTTTTTTTGTATAAAATTACCTTAAAATGTGAGTCCTCTAGTGACTGGAGACATCAGAACTGTACAACCCTCACCAGCTGTATGATTACTAAGATATTGTCTATTAAATTTTATTGTTCCTGTTTGCTTTTATTATATTTGCCCTTCTTCTCTGGAGATCAGGGTGGTACACACAAGGTTATCCCTATGAGGCAGGCTAAGCTGAGAGAGTATGATTTTCCCAAGGCTCTCTAATGAGCTTAATGGTTGATCCAAGGATGTGATTCCAAGCCTCTCCATCCAAGTCTGAAACTGAATCAGCTATTTGTAACGAAGCAGGCATTATGGGTTTTCTTTGTTGTTCAGTCGTTAAGTCGTGTCCGACCCTTCGTGATCCCATGAACCATATCCCGCCAGGCCTTCCTGTCCTCCACTATCTTCCTGAGTTCGCTCATTGTCATGTTCGTTGCATCGGTGATGCTATCTAACCATCTCATCCTTGGCCTTCCCCTTCTCCTTTTGCCTTCAATCTTTCCCAGCATCAGAGTCTTCTCCAGAGAGTCCTCTCTTCGCATTAGGTGGCCAAAATATTTGAGTTTCAGCCTTAGTACCTGTCCTTCCAGGGAACAGTCAGGGTTGATTTCATTTAGAATTGACTGATTTGATCTCCTAGCAGTCCAAGGGACTCTCAGGAGTCTTCTCCAGCACCACAGTTCAAAAGCATCTATTCTTCGGCGCTCAGCCTTCCTTATGGTCCAACTCTCGCAACCATACATTGCTACTGGGAACACCATCGCCCTGACTATACGAACTTTTGTTGGCATGGTGATATCTCTGCTTTTTATTATGCTGTCTAAGTTTGCCATAGCTTTCCTTCCAATGGGTTTTCTAGCCATGTTTATTATTTGAGAAATAAAAAACTAAAATCGTACTGTCTTCTTAAGAGATTTCTCTCAAACACACACTCTGGAGATGTGCATAGAGGCGAAGATGAGAAAACCCATAATGCCTGCTTCGTTACAAATTGTACCAAGCCATGAAAGTTTCCATACTACATTGAATCAGCTATATCAGGGGTTCTCAAGGTCTCAGTGTGACGTACCACCTCCTGTGCCACGGTCCTCTCGATGTACCACCGGAAGTAATTGGCAGTGACATCATCGCCGGCTACTTCCGGGTTGGAGATGGTGTGAGTCTGCAAACGCCGGTAAGAAGCTCGGGGCAGGAGGGAAGGCTTTTTCAAACGCGCAAAACCCGCGTGCTGGCGCTCTGTGCACCAAGCCAAGCCTACTACTGGTGTTTGCCGACTCACGCTGAGGTCTCCATGACACAAGGTGGGTGTCTGCAGGTGCTGCGCATACCACCGACACCCACCTAGCGTACCACTTGTTGAGAACCTCTGTATTATGTTATACTGGCTTTCTGAATGCAAGTGCTTTGAGAATGTGTCAGGACAGGACTATGCAACTGTATTGCTATATAATAAGTGGTGGATTTTCCCCTCTCTAGTCTCCTCCTACATAGCCAAGTGAAAGAACCTCATGTGATGTTGGAAGTTGGTGGTGACTGGCTGAGGAACGTAACTAATCAGCACCTGCCTAGTTATGGCCTGTTGGTTCAGCTGCATCTGTTCCATGTACTGTTGCCTCTGGGGCACTTTGCAGAGGCAGAGGAACTGGTCCAAGGAAGCCAGGCATTGACCAAGGAGCAGCGGACAGAGGCACGTGGGAACATTAGGGAGAAGAAGCATCAGTGGTTGCAGCAGGAAAAGGAGCATCAGATCCCTGAGGAGCTGCCAGTTGTGGCCTGGAAGAAGCGGTTGGGTAGTCTTCTTTTGAACTATGTTGCTGATCTTGCAGTGGAAACAGTAGCTGTCTAACTATACCCATATTCTTGTCTAACTTGTGGTGATTTATGTATGCATTAATATGTAATCATAGATCCTCAACAGTATCTGCCCCTCAAAATCTCCCATCCGTGAACCAGAGCCCCACTAATAAAAAGATCGCAGAGGTGAGGCAAGTAGCAAGAAATACACAGAAATGAATGTACTGTATGTACAGTTCAAAGAGCTCCAGAGATCCAGTGCTAGCATCTTGCCTGTTCACGTTGGTTATTCTTTGACTGCTCATTCTAGATCCTCGGTCCAAGGTTCCATTTGCACTGTGACTTGTTTATCTGCCGTAACAGTCCTTAAGATCCATATTGATGCTGCAGTCTCTCATGTAAATGGAATATGTCTGAGGATTAAATTGCGGGCTGAGAAGTTTGAAACTGAGTCAGGAAGAAAGTTAACTTGTTACTCCACTTATCACCAGAATGGGACACACAGTTCCTAGTATATGGAGGCATATCCACATTCTTAAATGAAGCCTTTTGTGTGCACATATACACGTATTCTCCCCCCCCCCCCCCCGCAGTAGAGTAGACTCATTAGCAACTTTTGTAGAAGTTTGGCTGGTTTGTTTTCCCATTTTAGAATTCCTGAACTGCTCACCTTCCATGCTTCCTAGAATTTCCCCTATCCCACACATCTCCATTATGCTAGGTCACATACGCATGAACGCCTACACGCCCCCCCCCCCGAAGTTATCAGGGATGCAGTTTGGCCCTTAGAGCCCTTCCAGACGCTGGGTTGTTGTGTGGGAACTGCACATCCATCCCTCGTAACCTGTGTGTGATTCGGATAAAGCTCCTGCCCTCTAGGAGGAGCTATTCTCCAGCACTGAAATAGCTAAATGAAGCCACTGGGAGATAGGACCTTCCTGACTGTGGTTAAAGCACATGCTGGGGATGGGAACATTGTCTATACTGCACACCAGAAACGAGTGATGGTTGTGCAGTTTGAGGAAGTTTCAGTAGTAGAGCACCTGCTTTCATGCAAGGGGGCCCAGGTTCAGTCCCTGGCCAGATCCTCAGGTAGGGCTGGGAAAGACCCCTGTCTGAAAGCTTGGGCAGCTGCAGCTAGTCAGTACAGTACGGCCGCTTTGGGTCCCCCTATGGGGGGAGGAGGGCGGGATAGAAATTCAATAAAATAATAAAAAAATAAAAATAATACAGACAACCCTGAGCTGGATGGACCAGTGGTCTGGCTCGGCATAAGGCAGTTTCATAATATTCATTCATACCTTGCACGTGACAACCATGGTGTCGGTCTGGAAAGTCTCTAAGAAAAAAAGTGTGACCTCCATGAAATATTGTCTGGAAAGCTGTTTTCCCCCTAACCTGCATGACCATGCAGCTCAAAACTGAGCTCCTTGGAGCTTGGCAACCCAGAAGTTGGCGATGAGGTATAACGTCATTGCTGAGCATGCAGTTATGGAAGGGCTCTGCGCAGCTGTACAGAAAGTAAGGGAGAACACTGCTGGAATGACCCTGAAAAGTTGCTTATGAGAACTTCCTGCCCCCCCCCCCGGGGATATCTCCTCATGTGACTTTTTTCTCTTGTATTGTAGGCCCAGTGTCCCAAAAGGTGTTGACCATGTTGGCCCAGCTGGGGAGAGCACTGGGATCTTTAGCAAGCCAACTCTGCTCCATCCCCTACAAAAAGACTCTCTTGGCTGCTTTCATGTTATTCCTCATTGTGGTGAAACTTGACCCAGGTACGAGAGAGCAAAGCTTCTGGGTGTTACGAGCTAGAACCTGTAATACAGGACTTGGAAAGAGGGGAGTGGTTGCTTTTGATGCAGATAGAGTGGGTTGGGTTGGGACAGTGATGCCTGACCAGGATTGGGGCTCCAGCTCTCTCCAAGCAGCATAGGTTGTTGGTCAGGCCTGGGCTATCTGAGGCAGAGCAACAAAAGGCAAACTGGAGCAAGAGGAGATGGGGGGTGGGCCTAAGAATGGTAACTAGAACCAAGCCCAGGATGCAAACTTCTTAGGGCCCCCTCCCTACTTCCTTTTACCTTTCTGCTTCCATTTTGGCATTTGCCAGATCACAAAGGGAAGCTGGTGAAAGAAGAAGGCCGTGCAAGTGCAATGTTCTTTTTAACTAGGAAGCATGTATGCACATCTTATCTCTAGACTGACCCAAATTTGGTTGTGCTATAGTAGCCTAGAAACTGAGATGTGCTTGAGATGGGGGGGTGGATGGGGGACAGGTCAGAGTCACGCACCCTTTATTGTATGGGTTCAGTCGGATGCCAAAGTATCGTCCAAGCTGGCCCTCTGTTGGTCGTGTAGAGCGGACCCAAGTTGCTATAAATGGGCAAATTTGGTTGGTGAAACTGAAGGGGTAGAAGTGGTAGAAATGCCTTTTTACATCACAGAGAAGTTCCAGCTGTGTCAGGGGTTTATTTTAGCTACACAAGAACTGCTGGAGGTCAAATGTTACACTCTGAGAAGGAATATCTGATAAATATAGTTAGTAAGCTTTTGTGTGCGTTTAATCTTGTTAATAAACAGCCTGAAAACTCGGAGGTTTTGTTTTTAATTCTGTGATATGTACTGGCCGGGAAAACCTGAGAACTTATATAGTTAGTAACCCTTAGTATTGGTTTAGCTGGAGATGACTTTCCTTTTTCTTTTTCCTGTTCCCTAGCATCTCCCACCTCCCTGCCCTTCCTCTACAGGTTAATCCAGCTTTTCCATCAAGTCCGGTTGGCTATATTTCCAGTTCAAGACTAAATGGCTTTCCTATCTTCTGTGTGATGAAGCGATACTCTTTGAAGAGCCCTCAAATGCTCACAAGCCCATTAAGATGACCCTCTGGTTGCAAGAGAGAGGGTTACTGTGCCTGGGAGCTTCTTCAAGGACTTAGAATCGGGTCTGATAAATACAGCTGAGAAACCATCCATTTTTTTTCCTCCAAGTTGCATCCCTTGAGGAATCAGTGCAATTGCACATGATGGGCTCATTTTCCTCCTGCTGGAATCTGTTGCGCTCCTAAAACTTACTTATGAGTACATTTGATTTTGATCAATGAAGCTAATTTCCAAGTACATGCATTTGGGAATGGGGTGTTAGAAGGCTCATCTTCATGTAGTTTTTGATACTCTTGATCCACCCCCATCTCCTAAAAGATGTTGAATGTTCTCTCTCCAGGAGGAGGAGTGGTGGTGGTGGTTGCTGGCTCTGTGGCTTGTCATGGTGTATAGCTATTGCTAGGGAACTTCAGCCGGGATCCTCTCTCTCTTGATAATCGTGAAGACTTTCATTCATGGAGACAGAACAGAAGTTTTAGGAACTAGCAGAGAGAGTTTCTGTTTTGCTTTGGTGATATATTTCCACTTCTACAGGAAACAAAACATGGTGCTGTTAGTCATGCGTTCAATTCTGCAAGGTTTTCTTGGCATGGAGATGAAGTGATGAGTCAAGCTTCAGTTGCTTGATTTTCTGTTCGTCACACACAGCTGTTCGGGAACAGGAGCCTTGCCAGGAGGAAAATATGGCAGCTTTAGCAACCGTCCACAAACTAATAGCACCCAAGCCACCCAACAATGTGGCCTGTATCTGATGAACTGCTGTAATAGTTTTAATCAGCATGTTTGCTGGCTTCTTTAGAAAACTGGCTTGGTAAAATAACCCCCTTTTTTCACTCAGCTTGCAAAGATGTTATAATTTTTAAATTGACATTTTAGAACCATTATATATAATGTAAATATTATATGTACATGAAGTTTTTAAAAAGTGTTCAAGTGTAAAGACGACCAACTGTTGTTGTTATTTTGTGATTTATGTTGTCCACTAAAATGCATCCGTCACCCCTGACACTGGGATTATCGGAACTGCCAAAGTGTTAAATGGAATGCTGAAATTTTGTGTGTGTGTGTGTGTGTGTGTGTGTGTGTGTGTGTGTGTGTGTTCGTTCAAGTGGACGATTTTGCAATTGTTGCCCAAAACTCATAATGTGAACATTCCTGCAGCCAGCACTCCAACAGATAAAGCAAGCTCCACCACAGATGGACTGCAACAGTGTGGAAGCTCAGCCTTCAGTTTGCGGAAGGGGCCTTTGGAATAGCAGCATGCAACAGAATAGGGTGTGTTGGGTATTGTGCTTTCATGTATTGATGGAAGGGAGGATTTTCAGTAGCAACCAGAAATGTATTTATATTTGCGGGATTCAGATGTATATTTCCTAGTGGGAATTAAGCCTATGGTTTTTCCCTTTCACTCACTGTTAGGGAGCCAGGGTGGTATTATGGTTTGTCTGTTGAGCTAGAAGTGGGGAGACATAAGAACATAAAGAGAGCCCTGCTGGATCAGGCCAAAGGCCCATCTAGCCCAGCTTCCTGTATCTCACAGTGGCCCCACCGGATGCCTCAGGGAGCACTCAAGACAACCACTTACTCCCTTGCATCTGGCAGTCAGAGATAGGCACCTCTAAAACCTGGAGATGACAAACAATCATCATGGCGTGTAACCTGTGAGGGACATGTATTGCATAAATCTGTCCAATCCCCTTTTAAAGGCATCTAGACCAGGTGCCATCACAACATCCTGAGGCAAGGAGTCCCACAGATTGATTAATTGCTGGCTAAAGAAATCTTTCCTTTTGTGTGTTCTAACTCTATTGCCAGTCAATTTTAGTTGATGTCCCCTGGTTCTGGTGTTATGTGAGAAGGAAAAGACCTTCACTCTGTCCATCCCATGCATAATTTTATATGTCTCAATCATGTCTCAGGTGCCTTCTCTCTAGACTGAAGAGCCCCAAACGCTGTAGCCTTTTCTCATAAGGAAAGTGCCTCAGCCCACTAATCATTTTGGTTACTGTCTTCTTCATCTTTTCCAGTTCCACCATATACTTTTTGAGATGTAGCAGCCAGAACTGGACATAATGCTCCAGACGTGGCCTTACGATCGATTTGTAAAATGGCATAATAATATTGGCCATTTTATTCTTAACACTTTTTTTTTTTAATAATCCCAAGCATGGAATCATTGAGACCCGAGTTCAAATACCTGCTTGGTCACAAAGCTTCCTGGGTAAGCTTTGATATTTTAACATACCGCACAAGGTTGTTATATGGATAAAATGTGGATGGGGGGGGGGGGAGGAGAACCATGTATGGTACTAGAAAATCCTTGGAGGAAAAGTGGGTTAAAAATGTCAGAGGTGTTGTCGGGGGTGGGTGGGCCCCCAGGCGGCGGGATCGGGCCTTGGGCAGCAGACAGGCGGGGGGATGTCACGGTGGCCGGCAGTGGTGTGAATCGTGCCATTCGCCGGCATGAGCAAGGAGCGGCGGCTGCGGGTTTGGCCCGCCTGCCCTGCGCCTCAGTGTGGTCCATAACAGCTGCAGCCGTTGCATCACTTCCGGCGTGGGAGGGGCGGAGGTCGGCGCACCGCCACTGAGAAATATAAGTATTTTATTTATCCTTGACCATGGGGAGAGCCACACATTTACTTATGATACAGTAATGGAGTGGTTGCCTGTCTTCCTAATCCCAAAAAACTGCACTGACAGGGAAGAGTAAAGTATCCTGGTACTTCGCCACCTGCATTCGTCTCTTCTTCACACTTTAAAAACTGGATTTAAAATATTTGGGGGGGAGAGAAAAAAACGATGGTACCATTAATCGAATAATGCAGGTTTGTTCGATGGCTATAATACCAATCACAATGTTTTTATTCTAACCCAAAGTTATCAGCACTTTCAAAAAGAAATTTCAAATAATATCAACATATTCATTCATTCATTCACATTCATCATTTCAACATATTCATTGTAGATTTTTAAAAAATCTTAACAATTGCAACTCAACTAAAACTTTCAGCATTGGGAGTGGGAGTGGTCATGAGCATCCAGGCTCCTCCCTTACCTTTTTCAAGCAAAAAGAGAAAATGTAAAGCTTCTTCTCCCTGTTTGGAATAAACTGCAGTTTCCCATTATGTGTGAATTTGAGAAACTGGTTTGTTTTAACTACAATTTAAGTCAGGATCCGAAACCATGGTTTGAACAAAACAGTGGGCTAATGCAAATGTGATACTCAAACTGGCCTGGCCTCATTATCTAATCACTCGGAGAGTAATGGTGTTGGTTCATCCAAATAACCTCTACGTTGTCGGTTAAATACCGTATTACTTTATATTCTTTAATGCATGTGTTTAAGGGTGATTCTGATGCGCGCGTGC
Organism: Plestiodon gilberti rubricaudatus; assembly: GCA_026170595.1. Lineage (NCBI taxonomy): Eukaryota > Metazoa > Chordata > Lepidosauria > Squamata > Scincidae > Plestiodon > Plestiodon gilberti. The sequence goes on from JANXHW010000005.1 coordinate 119,983,666, forward strand.
ACACACATGCGCACGCGCACACACACAATTAGATGGCAGCAATGAGGTTGGGCAGAAGTATCCTCTGACCCACAGTCTCCTGAATGTGCATGTATTGGGCGATAGTGGTTTATTCCAAACTGTGGGAGAGCTTTACATTTCCTCCCCTTGCGGACAAGCCTGAGGCTGGTGTCTGTTCATAATGCTATCCCTGGCTTTAGCATTGCATCTAAACCAGGTCAATGAGATGTTTGCAGACCAATAATACAGGGTTCTAATCAGCTGAATGCATTTCTAAGTGCTTGTCCCCAACTGTGAGGCTGGGGAAATTCAGCACTAGAGAAATGGAAGCGTTTGATGTTTGGCACTGCTGAAGGCTGATTGTGTTTAATTTTTAATTCTTGATTATATATTCTACAGATGTATGTAACAGTATGAAACTCACCTGTATTGAGGCTATCCTGTCTCCTTTTACCGCATAGCTGGATCGGTCGCCAGATGGGCAATAGGATGGAATGTTGGGGTGTATCTAATTCTGCAGAGTCTGTTTTATATACTCAGTGGAGTCAAATGATATAGCTTCAGATTTGCATGTTTGAGTTGTCACCAGTGCAGAAATGAAAGCCCTCCCTGCTCAAAGGCAGCTAACTTCTGGGAGATGGGTTCATCTTGGCTTGCTATTTTGCTTTGTGAATGGAGGGTTTTTTCCCCTATGAGAGAAGCAAAGCCTTGCTGGCAACCGTACATGACAGAGTTCAAGCAACGTTTTATCCCTCATTTCTGTTCAGGGATTAAATAAGCCCAAGTGGGAGAAGGTTCCCTAATTATTGAGGACTCTGTATGTGGCTCTTGCCATATCCACCCCTAGTGACTTCTCCCTCCCCGATTGGGTAGGAACATAAATGAGCAGGGAGGGGAGAAGTTGCTAGGGGTAATTATGACCTTCCTCCCTGCATTGTGATGTTCCAAGACACTGCCTAGAGCTGGTGTGCATTGCCTGGGCTCCTTGGCACCAAGCTGCTTAGAGCTGGACAGCAGTGGCAACATCCACAACTGCTGTTGCTACTCAGGAAGGGGAGTTAACACCACTGGAAGAACCATGGTGAGGAGGGAAGCAGGAATTCTCCCAGGTTCCAGGGAAGCAGGGTCAAGCAGAGAGAATCCGTCCTTTGCCACCTGCTCTGCTGTGGGCCTGGACAAAGGAATTGGACAGCTTGAGAATCTGGAATTGGTGGGGAGGAGGAGGAGGAGGATGGCAGAATGCCCATGGCTGAAGGCCAGCAGCTGCCAGGAAATGAACGTACTATTATCATTAATGCTGTATCTGGTGCTTTGCAGTGAGTAAAGCCTTCCAGTCTAGAAACCAATGCAAGGGAGCAGGGATGTAGATCAAGTCTCTGACTCCACATCTTGAGTCAAGTCCCAAGTCTTTGCCCCCAAGTCCCGAGTCTTTGGTTGCGAGTTGCAAGTTCCTATTTATTTAATGGGGAAATTGGGTTTAAACCTGAATAAAATTTGACATAAATCATATGGAGCCTGTCATAAAAGGCTCCAAGTCTCGAGTCGAGTCTTTCAAGTCTTTTACAATCGCCGAGTCAAGTCCAAGTCGAGTCATTGACACAACTTGAGTCCGACTCGAGTCCAAGTCAATAGACTCAAGTCTACATCACTGCAAGGGAGATAACAGGAAGAGGAGGGAACTTGAAGTGGAGTAAACAGGGGAAGACCATGCTATTAATTCTGTTACACATATACTATTCAGTGTATACAACAAAGGTCAGTGTATACAAAGGTCTACTAGTGGGTGCCACTGTTAAACCTGTTGGTGTGTAACATGTGCACGGCCCTCAGTGCTTTGTTATTACCCAGCCATGAAGGCAATGCACTCTGCACCTGCACAAGGGCATCTGTTCCAGGGTTACATTTTTCCATTGAGAAAACATGCTGTGGAGGAGGGACTGAGCCCAGATCAGTCCCAGCATAAATGCGTGACTCACTGAATGGTAATACTGTATTTCTTAGCATTCATATGGTGCTTTCAGTGTTCAAAGTGCATTGCACTATATGTTCGCAGTAATCTTTATAACAACCATGGCAGTGGTGAGGTTTATACCCAGGACTTCATAATTCATTCTCATAGCCACTTTGCTTAACAGCTCTCTCCAGCTGAGTCCCACTGCCATTTTTTAAAATGAAAAACCACTTGAAGAGGAAAACATCTAAATTAGTGAAGCAGCAGGGGGTATGTGTGTGCTTAACCCTTTCCATTCCAGCTGTTTCTTCACTCTCTCTCTCCCCCCCCCATTAGTCTTGGAGCTACAGAGATAGAGGGATAATTAACTCTGTCCCTTTCTGCGATCCCGAAATGGATTGAGGGCCCCCCTGTGCTTGCTATTTGTTGGGAAGGGAAACAACCATTGGTATGTAATTTTGCTCTGACATCGTTTTCCAATCAGGCTAGCTGCGTATCAAGGTCCTCAGATGAGTAACAAACCCGATGATTTGTGATACTGGACTGGAGACATATCCTAAAGGAGACTAAGGGCACAATCCAATCCTACTTAGGCCGCCGTTGTAACCAGCGGTGCAGCGAAAATGGGAGGCCCCAGAATGGAAAGGGGATTCAAATCCTCTCCAAAAGGGGAATTCAAAGGGGATTTGAATCCCCTTTCCGTTCTGGGGCCTCCCATTTTCCCTGCGCAGCTGGTTACAACGGCGGCCTAAGTAGGATTGGATTGCGGCCTTATCCTAAAGGAATATATACTAGGAGGATGGGTTCAACATTGGTGTTTAACATACATGTTGTAACTGATGGGTACAAGAATAAAGGCACTTGTTTGAAGATACAAGACTGAGTGAGTTGTGCATTCTTACAGTATCTTTCTCTGTTCCCTGTTCTGTAGCGCGAGTGCATTTCTGTCCATGTTGGCCAAGCTGGGGTTCAGATTGGCAACGCATGCTGGGAACTCTTCTGTTTGGAACATGGAATCCGGCCAGACGGCACCTTTGGTGAACATCCCACCCCAAACAGCGATGACTCTTTTGCAACATTCTTCAGAGAGACAGGGAATGGGAAGCATGTGCCACGAGCCATCATGGTCGATTTGGAGCAAACTGTAGTAGGTGGGTCTATAGTAGCTAGGAAGGGAAAGGAGACTGCTGTCCTCCATGGCAGCAGCGTTGGGTCTCTGTGGATTAGTGTTACTGCTGTCATTTGTGCTTCAGTTGTAATCTTGGTTTGATTGAGAAATCAAATTCAAAATGGATTCCAAGGCTGCTTTAGGAGACCCTTGGTTTTCAAAGCATGTAATAATGGTGCTCCCAAGAGAATCAAGGACCACTGGCGAGGGAAAGCGTAAGCTACTCAGTGATCACTATGTCTTGCTCTTGGGCCAGAAAACACAGTGGTGTCACCATTTTTTTTCTGGCAGGCCTCTTTTGCTTTTAACTGTTGCATTACACAGGTAGAGATGTTTAAGAAACAAAGCTGATCCTGACATTAAATGGGGACGCATCACATGTTACTTTTTGCCTTGCATACAGTTAAGGCCAGAAGACCTGCCAGGAGAAAAAACAGAGGCAAACCCAGAACAGAATGCCTATGAATGCACCATTTCATCCTAATCAGTGCAATCTAGAAGCTGTGTGTTGTTGAGATTCACTACACTAGGGATAACTCTTGACACTAGTACAATACGAAATACAGCGTCCTCGCTTACCGTTGTTTTGCTTTTAACGTTGCTGAGAACGTTGCCCCTCCATTTCGGCCTGTATTCGTCGGGTATTGGAAGGCTTATGCCATCTATTGGACGCTGGTAAACTACAGCCCCCCCCCCCGGAAAACTCTCGTTCTCATTCGCAGTCAGTGTTTGGCTGGGAGAGCTCAGCAGAGAAACTTGACTTGTGATCTTGAACCGACTGGCCAAGAGAGCCCAATTGGGTGGGTGTCTCTCTCAGCAAGCAGAGTGGGGGGGGGGGAGAGTGAGTTTACCATTTTTTTTCTTTGGTTCCTCAATATCTTGTATATGATTGTCTTGTTAAAATACGAGTCATGGAGCAACAGACTACATCCTGATATGTTACGGAGCAGTTATTATTGTGTGCTGCTTCTTTGCAAGCCCAAGCAGAAGACTTCAGGATGGGAAGATCATGTGTTAGTTAAAACTAGAAATGGATACAGTTTCAGTTTTGTAGCACAAGACAAGCCTGTTGTGAATAGTTGGGCCCGCCTGTATGATCTCCTCTCTGGGGCCTAGGTTCAGATGGACTATAAACGAGAGACAGTCCACAATTGTTGTGGTCCCCTACCCCCAAAATAAATCTACATTTTATGCATTGGACATTTTCCAGTGAGATCAAATATTTGATATCTTAGAAGGGTCTGCTGTGTGATGCTGCTCCCACATGTCAAACAGTTATTATGGACTACTGCAGGGGGTTCTCAACCAGTGGTACTAGTATCACCAGTGGTACTTTGGCTGACTGCTGGTGGTACTCAGACCGCCGGACCGCCGGAACCCCTCTCCAACACAGTGCTTTTGGCAGCACGTTTTCGCTCCCGAGAGGCTCCTGCCTTTGGCCGAGCCTCTTGGGAATGCTAAGAAGGGCTCTCACAGAGCCTTCTACCTGCATTTTCTGGCCTCTGAAACCCCTCAACACTGGAGTAACTGGCAATTATGTCATCCCCAGACACTTCCGGTGGTACGTAATGCAGCAGGAGAGTGGCACTGGAGGTGGTACTCAGCCGGGAAGGGGTTGAGAACCCTTGGACTACTGCAGTGTTTCTCAAACTGTGGGTCAGGACCCACTTGGTGGGTCACGACCTGATTTCTGGTTGGTCCCAAGTGATGGAAAGATCAGATACGTAATTGCCACAAGCCCTCAGGCTATTCAAAAATCAGATAGCTGCTAATTGCCCTTCAAAGAGCTGAGCTCCTGCAGTTTGCAAGACAGCTACTAATTACCCTGCAAATAGCATGTTAATGCAAGTAGATAAATAGGTACCGCTTGCAGGAAGGTAAACAGCGCTCCGTGTTCCAGCTGCATGCTACGTGCTGCGGCAAGGAGAGTCAAGTCGGTCACATGACCACGGAGGCGTCTTCGGACAATGCTGGCTCTTCAGCTTTGAAATGGGGATGAGCACCACACCCTAGATTTGGACACAACTGGACTTAATTGTCAGGGGTCACCTTTACCTATTCATTAGGGCTATCTCATTATGAGATATGGATTGAGTTTTTTGCAAATAAATAAATAAAATATTACTTGTAAATAAATAAATATATTATTTCTTTCTAGATCACGTTTTTTTAAAGTCTCGTAAAGCCAGGTGGGTCCTGATAAATTGTCATTTTAAAAAGTGGGTCACGATGCTAAAAGGTTTGAGAACCACTGGACTACTATATATCTTTTTAATACATAGAGGAGATTTCATGATGGATACTTTATAATTAGACGACATCTCATGATTAAAAAAATCTTCAATATTCATTTTTTTTCTGGTTCTAATATTGTATTAATGTTTATACACAACAAACTAATAAAATATCAAAAAGTTGTGTTTGAACATTGCGAAGAATTGAGAGATTCTGCATTGTAACTTGTCAGTCTTTCGTTGGTTTTGTATGTAATGAAGGCCATAGCTGGCAGATCCTTGGGACCTTTATTATACAGCCTGTCTGAGTTAAAATACACCTCTGACTTCTAGATTTTTGTTTGGTACATATAGACTGCCTCCCCAAGGTGCAGAAGTTTCCTGTCTTGGCATGCTTCTTGTTGGAGATCTCGGAGGTTATTTTTTGTTTGCTTTTGCAGATGAAGTGCGGGCTGGCACTTACCGGAAGCTTTTTCATCCAGAACAGTTGATCACTGGCAAGGAAGATGCAGCCAATAACTATGCCCGTGGTCACTATACTATTGGGAAAGATAGGATTGAGATCGTATTGGATCGAATTCGGAAACTGGTAAGGGTTGGTTATATTATTATTATAAATTCTAGATATACCACATTGCAACAGATAATGTTCAGGAAACAGTTTACATACGGTAGCAATTTAAAAAAATCAGGACAACTGATGGAGAAGAAGGTATGTAATAACTGTGGGAATTCTATTATTCATACAGGTGTGTATTTGTAATGTGGGGTGACCATATACAAAGGAGGATGGGACTCCAGTGCCTTTAACAGGTATGCATAAGAGGGAATTTCAGCAGTTGCAGCTTTTCTTACGCCTGCATGGCAAATAAGCTTCCCAGTTGAACAAGGTGGGAAGGCTTGGCTTGAAATCCCTGCTGCGTGACTTTGAATACTGAATGTGGCTTTGAGGAAGTCAGTTTCCCTTAAGCCCAGATATTTGTAATCTCTGGATAATGAATGCTTGGAGGGGGAATCCTCTGTTGTGTCCTTGTCCCTGCTTCTGACTCCTCTGCATTCCTCCAAAGGACTGACTAGACACTAGAATCTATGTGCAGCATACAGGTCGTAGAAGCATAGGCTCACTCTGCGCAATTGGGAAAAGGGAGGGTCTCTAATTGCATGGACAGAGCCTAAGTACATTGAGTTGTATGTTGCCTAGTCTCTGTTAAGACTTGTTTGAATGAATGGAGATCAGAGACAGAAGATGCAGTCCTCAGTCCAGCTGCCCCCAAAAGGAATAACAAGGAACTGATCAGGAGAGTCCGTTGCAAGATGCCAGCCAAGTAAGGAGGAATGTCAGTCCAGTCCAGCTATGATAGGGTTAATTCTTAAGATGTCTTGATGCTCCAGTGCCAGGAGATGCTGCTCAAGAAGATGCTACTTGTACATCTTTATCAGTCAGGGAAGTTTAAATATTTTCTTTTGCTTTGAGCATTTGATTCTAAGCCAGGATGGTGTAGTGGTTTGGGAGTCGGACTTAGACCTGGAAGATCCAGGTTCAAATCCCCACTCAGCCATGAAGCTTCCTGGGTGACCTTGGGCCAGTCACTATCTCTCAGCCCCACCTACCTCACAGGGTTGTTGTGAGGACAAAAAGGAGGGGAGGAAATATGTACACCACTCTGAGCTCCTTGGAGGAAGGGCGGTATAAAAATGTGAAAAATAAATAAAAGTACTGTATAGAATTTGACTATTTCCCCCCTTTTTATTCCCATAAACCTATTCCTTATTTGATCAAACCAACTTGCTTACTTATATGCTGTAAGTTAAAGAGTACTCTGCTTCCCCAGCCATCACGGCCACCTTGAGCTAGAATGGGAAGTGTGCATGCGTGCGTGCGCGGAAAATAGGACAAAAGGGCTCCTTGGTGACAGATGTGCCCCCTGCTTCTTCCCCTCCCATCTAGGTCGCTCAACCAGGAGGGCTGCCACCTAAGAGGCAAACCCTACATTGAGAGTCAGGACTTATAACGTGACCTGTAAACACATTGCTGGTTTAGTGATACCAGTTCTTGTATGTCAGAGCCTCTTAGAAGTGGCTTAGACATGATCCCAGTGTGGAGAGACAGCTTCAAAAAGGTGAGCCTAAAAAAAATGCATGCAGAAATGAAGCATCTAATTATGGTTTCCTTGTTCAGGCTGACGCCTGCTGTGGGCTACAAGGATTCCTGATTTTCCACAGCTTTGGTGGTGGCACAGGCTCTGGCTTCACCTCCTTGTTGATGGAAAACCTGTCTGTGGACTACGGCAAGAAGTCCAAGCTGGAGTTTGCCATCTATCCAGCCCCCCAGGTTTCCACAGCGGTGGTGGAGCCCTACAATTCTATCTTGACCACCCACACCACTTTGGAGCATTCCGACTGTGCCTTCATGGTGGACAATGAAGCCATCTACGATATCTGCCGTCATAATTTGGACATTGAGCATCCCACTTACACCAACTTGAACCATCTCATCAGCCAGATTGTCTCCTCCATCACTGCTTCTTTGCGCTTTGATGGCGCTCTCAATGTGGACCTGACTGAGTTCCAGACCAACTTGGTGCCCTACCCTCGCATCCACTTCCCATTGGTGACCTACGCGCCTATCATCTCCTCCGAGAGGGCCTACCACGAGCAGCTCTCTGTGGCTGAAATCACCAGTTCCTGCTTTGAGCCGAACAACCAGATGGTGAAATGTGACCCGCGCCATGGAAAGTACATGGCCTGCTGCATGCTCTACCGTGGTGATGTGGTGCCCAAAGACGTCAATGTAGCAATCGCTGCTATCAAGACCAAGAGAACAATCCAGTTTGTGGACTGGTGTCCAACTGGCTTCAAGGTGAGGATGGACAAACATGTTTTTTTTTCCTGTCACAATGGGACATTGACCTGACTTTTGTGTCTGGATGAAATACTGAAGGTAAAATTATAAAATTCAAAATATTGTTCACTTGTTAGATTTTTGTGGACATGCATCTGTGCATGCATCATGATAAAATTACCGTAGATGTTATCCCTTTCAAGAGTAGACACACTTCTCTTACTAATGTCTTTTTCCATCTTCTTATATCCATGGGCCTATTTTCCAACCTTCCAGCACTAGTGGTTTTCTTTCAGCACATGGTGAGGTGGTCGTGCAGTTGTGCTGTCAAGTGTTGAACTAGGCTTGCAACATACACTGCAATCTGGCCCTGGCAGGTTCAGAGACAAGACATGGAGTGCAGATCAGGTCCCAGAGCAGGCAGAGAGGTAGCCAAGGGGCCCATGGCAGATGCTGACGTTTCCAGGGGTGGGGCAGGCCAAAGCAAGTTCATATTCAGGCTCCAGCAGATGGTTGGGTTCACAAAGGTGGCAGGATGGGCAGGGAGGCACATGGCAGAACATGGAGACTTTGTGGCTGCTCATAGTGATGGATTTTTTTTAGACTGAGAAACCAAGCCTGAACCTACAAGGCCAGCCAGGTTCCTATTGGTTCTCTAGTTCAGCGGTCACAAACCATTTGGACCTCATGGACCACTAAACACACAATTTTGAATCCCGCGGACCACTGAGGGGCCCCCAGCCTCCCCCCGCGAGGGGCCCCCAGCCTCCCCCCAGGCAAGTAGAACGAGACTAAGTCCTAGAGAGACTCTGCAAGGTTTCTGTTAACCTTGCAGAGCCTCCCTAGGGCTTAGTCTCGTTCTACTTGTCTGCAGTAAGCAGCCAGAGGCTGCTTCTCTTGTTTGTGTAAGGAAGAAACGAAGCTTGGTGGGGGAAAAAAGTAAGAGTTGGGGGGGCGTGCCCGCAGGGGGGGGCAGGATTACCACAGAGCACCAAAATTTTCTCGTGGACCACCAGTTGATGACCGCTGCCCTAGATCACCTGACCTGTCTGGGATGATGCTCAGAAGTGTCCTTGCTCACAGTCATCAGGGTGGGGCTGTAGCACAGCACACTCTCTGGCCAGGAGCTGTCCCAATGGCACAAGGAGTGAGGCACTTGGGCCTGGCTTCTGGAGGTCCTGGTTCGAGACAACTCCCTACTGACACCTTAGACAGATGCCCAAAACTCCATCTCGCATCAGCTCAGCATGATGGGCTAAAGTGAGCACAGAAAGGCAAACTGAAACTTCAGCTTTATTTGCCAGAATATTTGTGGTGATTGGTCCCATTTATCATTTCCACACGACTGAAAGACACATCATCAATATTTTTTCTTAACAAATATTCATACCCATGATAGAAGGAGGCTGTACCTCACAACCTTTTTCTATTTTTTGGCTTCCCCACAAGGCTGGGAGTACAGGAAAGGGGGAGGAGAAAGCAGAAGTGTTGTGGTTCCCCCTCCAAACAAAGTTAGCACAGGCACCTTGACTTTCTATTCTCTGTCAGTTGTTGACTCCAAGCATAAAACCAATTTTGTGATGCTCAAATTGTGTTTAAGGTGAGCAATGCAAGCCACCATATTTCCAAGCCAGAATATACAAATGTTTCCAACATGGTTAGCCTGGGTCCCCTGCCACAGACAGGTGCAGAATGATTCAGAGGATCTGGAACGTATATGAAACCGGTCCAGCATCAACAGGGCATTCCCTTGGGTAAGGCCAGGATCTCAGTGGAAGAAACTGAGTTCCCAGTGGAAGAAATGTTCCCAGAAAAGAACATGGCCAATGCTTGCCCTTGAGCCCCCAAGGGAAGATTGGGCCTGGCCACCCCTTTGCTGGTGGTCAACGTTTCCCCCCCCCCCCAACAATGCTGACTTCAGGAGAATTGTGAGAAAGCATTGCCAGCTGTCAGTCTCTAGCCACTGAGAGAGGAGATGAAAGTGAGCCCCGCCCACATCACCGCTGCCCAGGTAAACTCACTAGAACCTCTTAGAGGGCTCACCCATAGAGGAAGGGCCCCTCAAACCTAGAGCTGGCCGTGATATGAACACTGCAGCTTCTGGATTTCTTTAAAGATAAAGGGTACATATATACTGCACACTGTTATTTACTATTGCATTCTTAGTTTGATGCATTTTGTATTCAATTGCATGTGACCCTCCTAACATGGAAAATACCACCATGAGATACCACCATAGAGACAGAAAAAGACTAGAGTCACTCACCATTGCAGGCCTTATTGACACTTCTAGTCTAAAACTGAGCAGCTTTCCCACTCTCTCAGCTAATGCAAAGTATATAGGAATATTATCACTGAAATGCAAAGGGATAGAGTGACGCACTCTATGTGGCCACAGAGAATCATGGACAATGGCTGGGAGTTCAAACTGCATTTCCCTTTAGTCTTTCTATTTCTATTGTCAAATGTTAACGTTGTTTGCGGAGACACCCCTTTTTAATTTGCTTTCCTTTTCCATTCCAACCCAGGTTGGCATCAATTACCAGCCCCCTACTGTAACTCCTGGAGGAGACCTCGCCCAAGTGCAGCGTGCTGTCTGCATGCTCAGCAATACCACAGCCATAGCTGAAGCCTGGTCACGGCTAAACCACAAGTTTGACCTTATGTTTGCCAAGAGAGCCTTTGTGCACTGGTATGTTGGTGAAGGTATGGAAGAAGGGGAGTTTGTAGAGGCTCGTGAAGACCTGTCTGCACTGGAGAAGGACTATGAGGAAGTGGCAACTGACTCGTTTGAGACATGTCTACAGCTCAGCGAGGAAATTTAGAATACAGCTTGCTCATCTCTGGCACCAAACTGTTTGTCTCTCTCGTTCTCTTTTTTTACATTCATAGGCTTTTAATGCTGTGTTTTGTGGACAATCAGTGTCAGGATTCCTGTGATGGGTCTTGAACTGATGACCTGAGGGATGCTGGGCAGGAATTCAGCCTGTGTGTCACCACCACCAGCCTCTGGCCAAAGGAGGTAACTGCAGGGGGAGCCAACCAAAGACACCTCCTTGCACCAATAGGCCAGGTGATACTCTTTGACTCTTCAAAGCTTCTGGGTCAGGCTAGCTCACCAATCTGAGCAACTAGGAGACCTGCTCTTGTTGACTACAGGACATCTTTTTTGCTGCACCCACCCTGTCCTCAGCTGCATCTGCCAGCCTGGCCTCATGATTCACCAGGAAATTCAATACCGGAAGGGCTGGCTTGGCCATGCAGTGACATGAAATGGTCGCATGGGGTGGTGCCCTTGGAGCGGTGGAGAAAGGACGAGCCCCCAGCTCATCTGTCTGCTGCCCGTCTCCAGGCTTCCATTCCACTGGTGCCTCCAATCCTCTTGCAACTTGCAACGGCAGCCTCCTTCTCCCTCCAAGCAATGCTGGAGGAAGAAGCAGGAAAAAAACCCTGCCATGGTTCCAAATCACGTCTCCCTGTCCGGTGCTTACAAGGCACCATGTAGGCAGGGAAAGGCGATTTGGAGCCCTCACCCCCCCCTTACGACAAACACAACGGGCAGTCTTCCTGCTGCTTCTATTTAAATGTAAGTCAGAGGAGAAATCCGATGACCAAAGAAAAGGCGGTATATACCGTATTGTCCCGAGTATAAGACGCACCTGATTATAAGACACACCCTTAAAGTTTGGTGCTATTAAAAAAAATTAATTAAATCACTGGCATTAAATTGCAACAGCCTGATTATAAGATGCACCCCTAGTTTAAAAACTTAAATTAGGAGAAAAAAGTGAGTCTTATACTCAGACCAATACGGTAAGTACCGGTCATTGTTGTTGTTGTTGTTGTTTGATATGAGCAGGAGCAGGGGATGCTGCGTTCCCAGCATCCCCTGCTCCTGTTTATTTCAAAGAGAAGAGACGCAGAGCAGGGAAACTGCCCGTCACACTTTTCATAATTAAAGGGAAGGGTGGGTGGGACACACCCATTTGTTTGCCTGCCCACCCCACCCCCTTATCCATGGGGGTGGGCACATGTGTGAGTGGGCGCAGAAGTGGCATTAAGGGTGGGATTCAAGCAGTGTAGGGGCATGCATCGCCCCCGAGTACAGGTCTGATTTAAATGAGTGGAAGCTGCTCAAGAGTAACATAGATGCAAGTACAGTGACATTTTCAATATCTGTGGACCATTCACAGGTGACGTGGGGTGTGCGTATTCCAAGAACTGATGTTTCCATTGCAGGGAGGACTACTTGGGAAATAGAATGATGTTTTTCTTATTTCTCTGGTACAGTTCACATGTCAGCCCCTTTGTACATGGTGACGCATCGGAGCGAGTGGCAGGTTCCTGTATCCTACCACATGTCACCTGACCTGCCATACAACCACCACCTACCACACACTGCACAATACTGTGAACTGGGGCCTGTGTCCCTAAACATCTGTGTGAGTAGGCTCTGCTTTCATGTGCTTGCTGTTCACACTGAAAGCTGGGGGTGGACAAGCAAACCTATGGGGGTGGATATGCAAGGTTGAAGTGTGTGTGAACCAGGCCACTCATTGCTTTTGCTTCCTAGATAATATACTAGATCACTTTCTCCAAGCTTCCCTACTGGACTGCAGAATTTGAAGAAGGGGGTACTGTGTGTACAGCACCTTGCTTTTTTAGGTGCATGATGATAATATTATTATTAAATACTGTACAGTATTTCTTCTCCTTTTGAGCTGACTGAAGAAGCAGAAGTGGTCCTGCAAGGCCTGGGTAAAACATGAATAGATAGTTAAGAGCAGGCATTCCAACTCCATCCTTACGATCCTTCCGGTTCCTGATTACCCAAAGCTCTACGCTTAGGCTGAGATTCTTAAAAGGACAGCCTTTGGGCCTGGAGCTGAGCACTCTTTGTTCCCTTGTCACTATTTCCTACCTGGTGCACAGGCTTTGAGTTGTGAGAGGAGCAGGTGGGTTCAGGAGGAGATACCTTTGTGTGTCTCTCAGGTTCTAGGCTGCTAGTCTTGGGCTTGATGTCTGGGACAGGGTCTTACTCCTCTGCTGGTGATACAGGGATGCAACCAGCTTCTCCCCCTCCATGCCCTAGTCAAGGGTTAGGGCTGGATCCATGATGCATTAGTAGAACCACATCTGCTGCAACTCATCAGAACATGCTTTGGCAGCCATCTGCATACCATTGGCCTCCTGCAGAAGCATGTTTCTGTGATAGCAAGTGTCATGTTCACTGCAGTTGACATGGTGTGCTGATGATTGCTAAGAGTCTTACCAAGTGGACCTCATTTACTACAAGGCCATTCGATTGTGGAGAATTTGGACTTTATTTACATTTCTATCCCACCTTTCTTCCTGCATGGAACTTCAGGTGGCTTATATGGGGTTCCCAAGTGATTGCCTATCCAGGCAGTAACCAAAGACTAGACCTTCGTAGCTTCAGCAAGGTGGCTGTAGAATGTGCCCTCAGACCATGCCCTGAGATACATTAAGAAGCACCACCACTAACAACAACAACCTTCAGTAGCAGAGGGAGGAGGAAAACCCAGCTCTCTTTGTTTTTCATCACAGCTGTTGCCATTGAAAGACCTCTAGCAGACAGTGCCAAGGAGTGGGCCAAATCCACACACATCTCTGCCCTCGCCTTGGCTAAATCTATGCATGTCTTGGGGATATCGTATTTTGATTACTGCAATGTGATTTCCTGTGTGTGCTGTAGGGGATGTCCTGGCACTCCTTCAACTACCATCCTGTTTAGAGTTGTTTTACATGATGTTTCATATTTGCTGTTGAGCTTCCCTTTAGATTGTTTCAACTGTTGATTTTTCTTTTCACTTTCATTGAAGGGCTGTGTTATGTATGGTGACTTTGAGTATCATTTTAATAGCTGGAAGGCAGGATATAAACACTGATAATAAACAAACAACGCAGCAAATCATGAGAGATATCCTCCACAACACTGTCAAATTGAAATAAATATTCATAAAATGTCCATCAAAAATGGCAGAAGACACCTTCCTGGAACTGAAGGCATATCGGGGTTCTCCTAAGTGGACACCCACTATGTTCAGACAGATATTTTTCTTGTTAATGACTTACAGCACAATCCTCTGCTTGGCCGGTGCCATTGCTGCGGTCTCAGCACCGGCTTAGGGTGTAAAGCATGTTTGCAGCACCCGGCAAGTAGATGGTGCCAGCACCGAGGCCCGCTGAAGAGGAAGGAGGCCAGCACCATGCAGCGGGTAAGTTCCTCTCCGAACGGGGCTGGGGCTGGAGGAGGGGGCTTAACAGGGCAGGGGAGTGCAGAGAGGGGGTGGACCGGGCTTGGAAGGGGGTGGGATCGGCATCCTCATTGGACGTCATATCCTTTCCTCCCTCCCAGGCCTCCAGGCCCAATATGGAGCCTCTCAAGTCAGTGCCACCAAATTAGGTGGCGCTGACCCAAGTAGCCCCATAGCAGAGGCTACAAATGTCCCCTTACTCCACGGAGACACCCCCCCCCCGCCCGCTTCCCTCCAGCACTGAATACAGTGTGGGCTTGGTGCCCACACTGCACCGGTGCTGGATAGGATTGCACTGTTAATTTTATCATAAAATACCATGAAGCTGATTTCACTTTAGCTAATCTAGACAAGTCGATTTGCAGCACAAATGAAAATTCTGAAATAAAATGAAGATTTATTTAAAACTTGGTACACCAAGTTAGTGATGAAGGCGAATGTCAAAAACGTTTGGCTAAAACTTTATTATATTGCATGCTCATCTGTTTTGTCAATCATGTTTATTCACTTGCCTATGTGACATATGTCTCATACAGAGACACAGTCTGCATGAGCATGCATGCATGCATGCACATGCACACAGCTTGGAAGATCATTGAATTTGGGCTACGTTAGTCCCTCGCACAACAAGGATTAACATGACAGTGCCTATGAATGTATGCAAGGGGCTGGTGATGTAACTGGGCCAGGGTGTGTGTGTTGAGCATTATGACCTTTTTCCGACACTGCTCTATGACACTGAAGGGCAAGGGCAGGTGTCTGGTGCCTGTCCCAGCTCTCCTCCTGTATTACAGCTCAAAGGGATACAGCAGGAGCAGGAGTAGCAGAGAAAGAACAGAAACGAGGCCATCTAACTGCTGGAGCAAGAATCAGTCAGAACAATGGTAAGGGGGAATACGGGAAACAGAGAAAGAACGAGGGGGAAATGACCATGTGTCTCTGCCACTCGCCTGACTGGGCAGTTATGGTTATCAAGTGGCAAATTTGGAATTATTTTAGATCAAACAGTCTCTTGTATCACCCTTGACTAAATTTGAATTTTTCTAACCAAGCCTTTATTATGCCAAGCCATCTTAGGTTGCTACATTTCTGTTCTGAAGATGACACTACAGGTTGGAGTGCTCAGGATGATATTTATATATTGAGATTTATAACACTCCCTAACTCTTTCCCAGGTTTCAGGGTGGTATCAATATATTTATTCTCCTTAGATGGTATATTAAATATTAGTCCCATTTTACAGCTGATGCTAAGGCTGGCTTGTTGGCTGATGGTCCCAGGCGAAGGTGAAATGTAAAGATTGGTCTTCACTATCAAAGGCCACACTGGCTGTGAAGCTTCATCCACTCCTCTGCAGTGCCAGATTTTTAACTAGGGCACGTCTACACTATACAGACAATTTAACCAGTTTTAGACCAGTTGGGACTAAGTTGGGAAGTCAAGGGATCTTTCCCAAAGGGTTAGGATTCTCAAATCTTTTAGAAAACAAACATTCCCAGCAGTGCTGTCCCTTGGGTAGAGCAGCTGGGACAGCTGCCCTGGGCCCCATTCTTTCATGACCGTGGGATATGGCCTATGGTGACCATAGGGAGGCCCTGCACTGGTTGAGTTGCCCTAGATCTGCACCCTTCTAGGGACGGCTCTGATTCCCGGCATTCTTTGAGGAAAACATGACCATTAAATGGGCCTCAAACCAATTAAAATATATAGTCTAATGTGCCCTTAGTGACTTTACAAGCAATGGCACTGAAAATGTAGGAAGACTGCTATATAACTGCTATTAAGTACATGGAGTAGTAGTACTCCTCTCAATACTCATTTTTAATTCATGCGAAATATGAGAAAATTTAGATGCTGTGGTTTGACATGATGTCTAAGGCAGCAGTACTTAATTTCTGAAAACAAGTTGCTGGCCTTTTCACCCAACTGGAACTGTTTGTGGGCCAGTTGTCTTTACTCAGCAGCAAGGAAAGGCATTATGCACATGCTCAAAAACATGTTTTCTTTCTTTGTGTAGCTTAAATTAAGCCCTGCATCAAAATGTGCAATAGGGGGACTCAATAGTTGTTCTAATTCTGCCTTTCTGGCAACATACGAATCCTTGTCTTCCTGCTAATGTGCAGGTCAAACATACAGAAACATGTATCTTCTAAGCATGAGGAAAATAGCCTTGTTAATACAGTACTATCTTTTCTTTTCTGAGAATAGTATAGGGAGGCTAAGGAAGAATTGACTGACTATTCTCTTCCATGTAGTGAGATTTTCCTGCCACAGCTCAGCAGATATCCACCTGGGCCCCAATCCTGTGCATGGTTCTGCCTGCCTGTGTTCAGAATGTAGAAGTCATGGATGGATAGATTTGCTCACTTAAACCTATCTGTTTCTGAAAGGATTCAACTAGGAAGGCTAAGAACAGAATGTTGCCTCTGTCTAGCTGCCATCCCCACTGGCTCTGATCTGGACTCAGAAACGTTCTTAGCTCTCTGTGGGCAGCAGCCTGTTTGCTACACACAAAGCTCCCACAATCTGTAGGTTGAGAAGCAATGCATACATCTGTCTCCCTCCCTTCTCCTGGAGGAGTTTGAAATGTACCCACCCACCCAATTATCACATTGAACCTCAGCTTGCCTGTGGCTTCTGCCTTAGCCTTTTGACTTCCCTAAAAGTTCCTTGGTAAAAGAGGCAAATTTAATAGTTATTCACTTATATATACAGACAGACAGATGGAAGAGCTCAGTGAAAACGTAACTTTTTACATGTGAGCAGGCTTCTGGCCCCCCCTTTTTTACCCATTTTTGGCCCTGGGCCCGGATATGATTGTACCCCCTTAACCCCCCTTTCAGAGGCCCTGCATGTGAGTATCCAGCTGCCACTAAGGGAGGTCAACCATGCCTTCCTACGTTTCAGACTGCATTTGGTGAAGATTCCTTTAAGAGTACTGTACCTTGAACTCTGGCCCATTCCCTGGCCCTACACTTGGAGTCACAACTCGGGGAGATAGATAAAATGTTGTCATAACTTTCCAACAATTATCATGCAAATGCTCATGTCTTGAAATGGTATTACAGTAGTTATTTTCTAAATACACTCCTAAATGTCAAATGTAACGGAGACAAATTAGGAAGCCTTAAAGCACTTCCAGATGACGATTAAGGGGCTTTCCACACGAGGACCTTTTCGCACGGAGGAGGCTTCTCTGCAATGAGAATGAAAACCACGGTTCCTTCCACAAGTTCTCAAAATGGTGGTTTGTTATCCAGCTACACCTTTCTTCATGGTCAAGAACTTCTGTAATATTTACCCTAAAGAAAGTTCCATTCAGCAACCATCCTGTCCAAAGCTAACTCTGAAAGCCTCCTCTTTGCAGGTTCAGGATTAATGCTTACTGAGTAACCTCTGACTTGCCCCTTATTGCTTTAATGCCCATTTCTTGGTTGGGGGGGGGGCGGAATAGAAGTTTGGCTTACTACTTTCTCATTAATTATTTTAATAGTGAAATAGCACTATATTGTTTTGCAATTAAAAAAAAAAGTGCAAGTCCCAGATTCGTTACTCCCTGCAGCCACCTCTGCTATCAGAAAAGGGTGAACAAATTAGAAAGCACCGAGGTGGCTTGAATTACATTTGGTGGAGAAATACTACTCCGTCCGTTGCATCAAGTCGCAGTCAGGAATAAAAATAAACACACTTGCCACATGGTCACCTTTCTGGTATCTATGACAATCCATAGGGAGCTGTCACGAGGAAGTACCCCTCTCCTGAGGATAAACTGTTGACAGCTCTCTGTGTGCCATGAGGCTGACCTAGGAATCAGCCTATCACATGCTCTATTCTGTCCAGAGCTTTGGGTCACATATCACACATAGTGTTTACCGCTGAAATGTTTATTGGAGCCCCATGACTATCTGGTTTCCCCAGGATCCCTGATTTAGCTCACATCTATTCATTGGTCCAGTTTGCTCACATGACTTGGAAGCAGGAAATTTGAATAACAATTTCAGACTAGTCTGGGGGGGGGAGGGCCAGTCTCCTCAAAATGGGATAACAGAGAGCTGACCAGCTGTGTTAAGAGACAAATGCATTGGGAAGTGTGCTGTGTGTTGCCAAATGCAAGATGCCAGTCAAGCTATGATGAAAACCATGATGCTGTTTGGCTAGGACAGGGTTAATTCCTAAGAAGATGTTTCTCTCCAGTGCTGGGAAGATACTGCTTGTAAGCTGATGTCTTTCAGTCAGGGGCAGTTTGGATTCTGTTTTTACAGCATAGTTTGGAATTTGACTGTCTGCTGATCTGTTTCATTCCTCATCCCATTTTTTTTTCTAAAGAAATATATTTCCTTTACTTTGATTAAAAACAAACGTGTCTAGGTCTTTAACTCCAAAGAGCAATCTGCCTCCCATCCAGGGATGGCTTGAGAGAGCCATGTGTGTGGGGTGAGAGAGGGAGAGAAGTGAAGCAGGGAGGTTGATCAATATGCTTCCCATCCTTCACCCTCTTCAGGGTATTCAGCATGAGGGCTGGCGGTAGATAGACAGACCCACAGCTGGGTGGAGAACTTGCTTTGTGGTTTCATCTCAGAGCTAGTGGCAGCTGGAACTTATCTCACATGTATGACAGTAGCATGCTGAATGTGTGATTTTGACATGATGTAAGGGGTGGGGAGAAGCACAGATTCCTAAAGGGAATCTCTGTGCTTCTTAGTGCTACCCAGTAGATTGCTACACCTACACACATTTTTGTACATAGATGTATTCAGAGAACATGCAGCTGACCTTCACGTTTGCAAATTTCCTCATTACCATCACATTGGTACAGCTAATGTAGTAACTCATTTCTTTTATTTGCTGGCTATGCCCTCCAAGTCAGATGAGAAAAGATGCAGATTTTGTTTTGTGTTTATGATGTTCTTATAATGCAGATAAAGATACGAAAAATATATAGCAGAGGTTCTCAACCTTTGGAAGCCAGGGTACCCCCTATCTATCACGGTCCAATTTTCTGAAGTACCCCTGCTAATTAACTGCTAATTAATTGGATAAATCAATTAAGTAATTAAGTAATTGTTAAATAAAAACTACTAAAACAATTTTAAATGTGAAAAAATGTCTTATTTAACTCTGTGTGTGTGTGTGTGTGTGTGTGTGTGTGTGTGAGAGAGAGAGAGAGAGAGAGAGAGAGCGAGCTGCAAGGATCTATTTTTTTCTCCAAGTCACACTTCCCAAAATCAGCTCCTCCCTAAGTACATTTTCCAAAATACAAAAATAAGCCCAAAACCAAAATCAGAGTGACAGAAGGGCTCCAAAAATAATTAAAATTTAAAATCCATGTTAATTAACACACTTAATTGGCTGCTGATGGGGCAAATAAGGGGCAGGGCTTGGTGTACCCCCAGCAAGAGGTCCGCGTACCCCTAGGGGTACCTGTACCACAGGTTGAGAACCCCTGATATATAGCATAACAGTATAAAAAAAAAATTCCAACTACTGTATAATAATGCTAGTAACCACCGGCCAACCTTCCCTTATTAGTAAGATTGCCTGTGAAAAGTGCCTTGTAGGGATCCAGGAATGGGGAAGCAAATTACTTGAGTGCTCTCTGAGGATTCTGGTGAGCCACTGTGAGATGCAGGAAGTAAAGTAGATGGGCCCTTTGGCCTAATCCAGCAGGGCTTGTCTTATGTTCTTGACCGACTCACCCCGGTGTTTACACTGGCAGCAAGCGCAGCCCCTATGAACTGAGAGTTCACCTTAGAATAGGCATGATAATCCTCTGCAACACACAAGGGTTCCTCAGCAGGCAAGAGGAAAGGATTCCCTGAAGGCAGAATTTGAGAGCCACTGTTGCACACATCTCCTTTTCTAAATGTGGCATTGAAAAATGCCAGCCAAATCTACAGTCCAGATCTCTGGACCGTGATACCCTTAACAAAAACGTTACCTAGGAAGACCCAGTGGGGAGCGGAGGGAATAAACAGACCGAACACATGCTTGCTCTTCTGACGTTTTCCCATTCTTCCTCCATAGCGCGAGTGCATCTCTGTTCATGTTGGCCAGGCTGGAGTGCAGATCGGCAATGCATGCTGGGAACTGTTCTGCCTGGAACATGGCATTGGGCCAGATGGTGCTTTTCACAATCAACCTAACAAGTTTAACGACGATGACTCTTTTACCACATTCTTCAGTGAAACGCGCACAGGAAAACATGTGCCACGAGCTGTCATGGTGGACCTAGAACCCACTGTAGTAGGTCAGTGGAATTGTTAACAATGGCATATGCAATTGAATGGACATCTGTTGGGGGGGGGGATTTGTTTGTTTGTTTAACACATTTCTACCCCGCCTTTCCAAAAACTCAAGGCAGCTTACAAAACTTAATAGATGAAATACAGAATAAAATTCAAAAAGTTAAACATTTTAAAATCTAAACCTAATTTAAGAATCTAAACATAAAGCCAGTGCAGCAAATAGCAGAGCAGTATCTAATAGAATTAGATAGAGTTAAATGGGTGCATGGGCAAGCAAGATTCTCATGTCTTTAGTAGTGGTACCAAAGAGAGAACATTGTTGATCAGTACAGTTTGTCATGCAAAGGTGAGAAAAGTTGTGGCTTTCCCCCCTTCTACACAATTGCAAAGATACAAGAACACTGTTCTCCTTTGCAGCCTGTCATCCTACCGAGAAACTTTCACTTCTGTAGCAGAACCGTCTCATCTAAGATGCTTGGACTTAAGAGCATGGTGGTCCAACGTGTGGCCAGTGGGCCGCATGCGGCCCCCGAAGGCCTCTGCTGCAGCCCCCGGCTGCTCTTGGAACTCCCCTCCCCCGCAGTCACCCACGCTCCCCTGATGATCAGAAAGGCAGTCGGGAGCCGACCGCCTTTTCGATCTTCAGGGGAGCGTGGGCGGGGCATGCTAGACAGCGGAGCGGGGCATGCATCGTTCATTATTATTAATTAATTAATAATTTAATATATTGTGCGGCCCCCGGGTTTCATGTCCAAGTTCGCATGCGGCCCTCGAGGTACGAAACGTTGGACCACCCTGACTTAGAGGGTTAAAATTCCCATGATACTGGCCCTGTTCTCATGGCATATCTGGGGCGGGGGGGGGGGAGCAAGATCGCACTTTCTCTCTTGCCAGGAAGCCTGGATGTTGCAGGAGATGTGTGAGACTCACGTCAGGATTTTAACCAGCTGTTCATCATAAGGCAGACACTGACAAGGGAGGATCAGTCCCAGGGAGGAAAGTCCCAGAACTTTCCAGCAGCCCAGGGAGAGTGGGAGTGAGTGAAAGCTTATGGAGAGTGGACGATTTAGAGTGACTGAATGTTGGAAGAAAAGGGGGTGTAGCAGAGTAATCAGCGGAAGACCCCCTCCCAGTGGTGAAAGAATGTCCCAACTACCCAGGCTAGCTACTATCAATGATGAGACGCACACACAGAGGAGCGGAGACTTGGTTAAAGTTTTAAAAAGAAAACTAGTAGGCTACATGCATCTTCTGATTAGGATTAAAGGTTCTAACTTAGCTATGAGAAATCCTAAATTCTGTTTCCCTTGTGTACAAGTGCGGGGGAAGGGCCCATGAGCAAAGAGCTCCAGCAGGGCACGTCCATTCCCCTCAAAGTCTGGAGATCAAGAGGGAAGGTCTGAGAAGGAGGGGAGGAAAGAAATACTGTAGTCAAGGGCCACACCTCCTGCAGGAACCACCGAGAGGACAGGTAGATGGTCTTAGCGGGTGACCGGACACAGTACACTGCCCTCCAGAGTCCTGCAGGCAATGTTGCACCCCACTTCCAATACTGAACCCTCCTCTCTTAAATGTGGCCTGAATAATGGGGAATGAGACCATGGAAAGTCAGGTTAGCTATCCCCACCTGTTTAGTTTTACCCTCCAAGAATACTCTAAGTGGGGATAAAGCTGGAAGGATTTAACACATCAGAGAGTCCTACTGACAACAGACAGTCAAGTAAGATCTTCCACTGATCCCATCAATATTAGTGAAGCATATCCATGAGAGACTTTATCAAGGTGTGTTTGCTTCTGTTTATAGATGAAGTGCGGGCTGGCACTTACCGCCAGCTTTTCCACCCTGAACAGTTGATTGCTGGCAAGGAAGATGCAGCTAACAACTATGCCCGTGGTCACTACACCATCGGCAAGGAGAGCATCGATATGGTCCTTGATCGCATTCGCAAGCTGGTGAGCAAAAGCACTCAACCTTAACATGGTATGGCGTAGGCCTGTTGAGCAACCTAATAGAAATTCTTGTTCTGTTCACACCAATGAAGTCTGTATTGGACTGGAGTATGATGTCTAATTGTGTCAACCAGTGCTTTGTGCTCTTTCAACCTTGAGGGAATCCTTTTCATGTCATCTGGTTGGCCAAGGTGCCACTGTATGTTTGCCACAACCTCCCTGCATTGCAGCGGATTCCGGACATACTATATAGAGAATACAGTTCAGACAGGGCACTAGCCAATCCTGGTGGACCTAGAGCTGAACCAAAACAAGGACTGGTTGGCAGCAGGGGGAGAGCATTTTCCCTTCAGAAGCAACTGCTCACAGTGAGAGCAATGCTTGCTTACAATTCCCAGGGTTCGTCATTCTTATCTTAGCTATGACAATTTAAACATGTTTGATACTGGATTAGATGTGTGTTGTAGGAATATTCATTGGGTATGGCAGAAGTCACCAGAATGGGGTAAAAGGAGTTCTGAGAATCTGGGCAGATTGTATCTAATTGTGATTTTATTTTCAGACTGACGCCTGCTGTGGGCTACAAGGATTCCTGATTTTCCACAGCTTTGGTGGGGGCACAGGCTCTGGCTTCACCTCCTTGTTGATGGAACGCCTGTCTGTGGACTACGGCAAGAAGTCCAAGCTGGAGTTTGCCATCTATCCAGCCCCCCAGGTTTCCACAGCGGTGGTGGAGCCCTACAATTCTATCTTGACCACCCACACCACTTTGGAGCATTCCGATTGTGCCTTCATGGTAGACAATGAGGCCATCTACGATATCTGTCGTCGTAATTTGGACATTGAACGTCCCACTTACACCAACTTGAACCGCCTCATCAGCCAGATTGTCTCCTCCATCACTGCTTCTTTGCGCTTTGATGGTGCTCTCAATGTGGACCTGACTGAGTTCCAGACCAACCTGGTGCCCTACCCTCGCATCCACTTCCCATTGGTGACCTACGCGCCTATCATCTCCTCCGAGAGGGCCTACCACGAGCAGCTCTCTGTGGCTGAAATCACCAGTTCCTGCTTTGAGCCGAACAACCAGATGGTGAAATGTGACCCGCGCCATGGAAAGTACATGGCCTGCTGCATGCTCTACCGTGGTGATGTGGTGCCCAAAGACGTCAATGTAGCAATCGCTGCTATCAAGACCAAGAGAACAATCCAGTTTGTGGACTGGTGTCCAACTGGCTTCAAGGTGAGGATGGACAAACATGCACACTCTTTATAGGGCTGCACCATGAAAGCATGCAATATAATAAAAGTTAGGAAAGGGAAGAGAGCGAGGGTCAGTCTGCGCTGTTCTTAAGGGAACATTGCACTGTTAATTCTCTGAGCAGGTGCAGAAAAGACAGGTGAAAAATGACAGGTGCAGAAAAGAGCGACCAAAATGATTCGTGGACTGGAGCACCTCCCTTATGAGGAAAGGCTACAGCGTTTGGGGCTTTTCAGTCTAGAAAAAAAGGCCACTGTGTTAGCACAACTGTTGCTACCACCACTCTATTGGGATGGAGGCCCCAAATATTAACCTTTGGTTACATTTCTGCCATTGAAGAGTTTTCCTTTTCCATTACAGAATTAAAAGTCCAATAAAAAGATGAGCTTAGTTTCAGGGACAGAGGCTAGGAGTAGGGGGCAGGTTAGGTATCACGGTGGCTTTGAGCTCTGTTGTGTTTCTTATTAGAAATGAGTCACTGAATGCATGATATGACTTAACATTTGTATCATGTTTTCTGAAGGTGCAAAGCATTTCACATGTATTCTCTTGATGTAATTCTTACAACAACCTTTTACAGTTAGTAAGTAGTGTACTTATCCCCTATCCCCATATTTCAGATGGGGAAGACAGGCTGAGAGGGAGTGGCCTGCCTAAGGCTACCCATGTAGTTGACAGTGGAAGTGAGACTCAAACTGGGAAAGTCCTGTTTCACTGTTCTATCGATACATGAAAGTATTTAGCCAATGACAATAATGGTTCATCCAGAGGGGATTCATAATGAGTGAGCCAGTAGAGCAGTGGTTCCCAAACTGGGAGGCGCGGCTCCCAGGGGAGTCGCGAAAGCTAGCCAGGGGAGCTACGGAGTGCCACAGAATCCTCTCAGAAAACAGTGCAATGCCAATTGGCAGGCATCAGCATAATGTAATGGGTAGCCGCGACCAATGGTCGCCAGTGGTCAAGGGAGACGCAGGTCGAAAAAGTTTGGGAAACACTGTTTCCAGGTTAGAGTCTGGGAGTCCTGACTCCCATTCCCAGTCAGCCACAAAGCTCACTAGGTAGCCTTGGACCAGACACCATCCCTTAGCCTCACCAACAGGTTGTTGTGAGGAAAAATGGGCAGGGGGAGAACCAGGTGTTCCACCTTGAGGGAAGGGTGGGATAAAAATGCAGTACAGTATACTAATGGTATTGTCAGGATGCCCATCATCATAAACTCCTCATGCACATAAACAATGTTTGCTGATTTCCTCTCCCCTGCCTCACTTCCTACTATTAATTTCGACTTGTCCAATTCTCGTTTCTCTTCTCCTCTGCACATCCAGGTTGGAATCAACTACCAGCCTCCCACCATCGTCCCTGGGGGTGACCTTGCCCAAGTGCAGCGGGCCGTCTGCATGCTCAGCAACACCACAGCTATCGCAGAGGCCTGGGCGAGGCTTGACCACAAATTTGATCTGATGTACGCCAAGCGAGCTTTTGTGCACTGGTACGTTGGTGAAGGCATGGAGGAAGGAGAGTTTTCCGAGGCCCGTGAAGATTTAGCTGCACTGGAGAAAGACTATGAGGAGGTTGGAACTGACTCATTTGAAGAAGAAAACAATGGGGAAGAATATTAAGCATAAGGTTTGCCCTGGCTGTGCATGAAGGTGTCTTGGTGGTTCTTCGTTGCATTGGGGTGCAGTTCATCAAACTCTTTACAGTGCAGCTTCTGTTCATTTCATAGGTCTCCTGCATGATTCCCATTGAAATGAGTAGAAGATGCACTGTGGAAATGTTTGATGGATTATACCCCGAGTCCATTTTTGCAGCGAATGCAAAATAAACCAGCAATCTGAGAAATAATTTCCTGTGACTTTTTTCTTACTCTGTGTATCACAAGGAAATGATTCCTTCTGCTTTCCTACACTCAACATGCCATTTGCTCCCATTAAGAGACATCAACTGACCATTCTGTGCTATTAACCAGCAATCTGCTTAGCAAAGGAATGGATGGCCAGTGGGCACTGTAGGGGAAGGTAGGGGGGCAATACAGGCACAGGGCCAAGCAGTTAGCAAACAGCACCCCACTTCCTTGTCTCTGCCTCATCCTCTTTATTGAGTCAACTGGAATTGGACTGGACTGGAATTGGACTGGAATTGGACTTTATTGAGTCAACTGGAAATGTGGTCTTGTCACCACCACCCAAAGCTGGAGAGTTCAGGCAGAGAGAGGCTGCTTGGAAAGCCTCTCTCACAGCTTAGTAGGATGCCCCAGAACAAGTCACCTGAAAATCAAACAGTAGTGGAACGTGAACAGTCTGGTTAGATGGGGCAATCCAGTCTCTCCTAAGTGAACGGAGGCCAGGCAGGTAAGCTGTAAAAGTAAAAGAAGTTTATTATAAAGCTAAACAACAAACCAATGGTAAGAGGTAAAAAGCAGGCACTGATCAACTGGCAAAAGAAGAAAAGGGGTGGCATGCAGCAAATGATAGTGAGACTGTTAAAAGGCAAGTGGCAATACAACCAAAACTCTGATATGGCAGAGCAAAGTGAGCGAGTGAGCCCCCTGTGAAGCACCAGATGCTTCTAACGTTGGACCTGGTCACCTGGGCAAATGTGAAGAGGGATGTGTGTGACCCCAGTTAACAGAGCCTGTGAGTGTTAACCAGCAAGATGGGATACTGGGGGGGTTGTTGTCATCTGAGTTCCTGAATCCCCCACTCTTGCACTCTGTAATTTTTTCCTCTCATTCAAGTGAAATGCACAAAGAGAATTGGGAGCAAAAGGCAAATCCTGCCTGCCTGTCCCTTTAAGAGGGGCAGTCCCTCTCTCTGATGATATCATGATCAACTACTGGGGAAACTGTGAATTCAGTTAGTGTCCCTCCTTGCCAGGCAAGCAGATCCAATGAGTAGCACTACACAGTATTTGTGGGCAAAGAACCCTTGTTTGTGTCCGACTAAACTTAGAAATGGTCTTTCTTTCTGCTTCTGCCACACACCTACGCTGGTAGAACAATCTGGGAACCCAGCAGTCTGACCCACTAAGAAAAACATCTCCAGACTCCAGTCATTTAACACCCCTGGCCCACCGAGGAAATGCAAGCAAGCCACCCACCCCTGGCTGCTTGCAAGCATGGTCAACCATGGATAGAAAAGTATTTGTATTTCAGTCAGCTAATATGCTCTAATTGTTAGTTGATTACTGGAATGACAAGATGGGGGGGGGAGCTCTGACCCCACCAACACAGCTGCCTGAGGGTGGCATGCTCTGACCCTGGGCTTGTATGATCTCCATATACATTTATTTCATCTGGAGGTTGGAACAGAGCCTGTGCCACAGGAGAGGGCTCCTTCTGCAAGGCTACCCTCCAGACTGTGGTTTGCCTTGTTAGGGAAGGGAAGTCGTATGGGTACACTTACGGTATGTTTTCCCTAACAAGACAAATCACAGCTTGGGGAGTGGGGCTGGTTTATGTTAAGAACTGGTTTATGTTAGGGGGAAAGGTTAACCCCCCTAATCTGTTGCCACAGTCCAGATCCAAGTCACCCCTCCCCTGACTGCTTTTAAAATAAATCTAAAGAGATAGGAGATCCAGTCATGGTTCTCCAATGCCTCCTCCAGTTTGGCCCTATATACCACTTGCATTTCATGGCCTTTGGTTCTCCGCTGTTTACAATGTTTTCTCCAATTTTTAAGCCATCATTATTATATATCTGAATGGAAGTGAATCTTCAGTAAGAGTTCACTAACTGGTTATGTCGAACCAGCTATTCTAGTGTATTTGTTTTACATACTACACGGTGATTGTCACTCAATAGAATGCTAAGCTATGAACCCAGCCTGCGCGTGTGTTCACTTAGGGTTGCTTGTAAGATTTTCAGGAAATATAATAATAATAAATAATAATTTGCCTTTCCTGGTCATTGTATTTCTCCTCTGACTTTAATCCAAGGCGGTTTACATGGGCAGGCTTTCCCAACCCCCCTAATGGGGGGCTTTACAATCACACACACACAGAGTACTCCCCCCATATCCGCTGGGGATATGTTCCAGGCCCCTCCGTGGATACTTGAAACCATGGATAAGAGCGAACCCCCCTTCCATGGTTTCCTGACGGCCCCCCACCCTGCCTCCCCTGCGGGCAGGCATGCGTCCCCCCCAGCTCTTATTTTTCTTTCAGCAAGCTCTGTTTCTTCCTTAAAACAAACAGAGAAGCAGCCTCCATTGCAGGCAAGTAGAACGAGACTAAGTCCTAGAGAGGCTCTGCAAGGTTTCTGTTAACCTTGCAGAGCCTGTCTAGGACTTAGTCTCATTCTACTTGCCTGTAATAAGCAGCCAGAGGCTGCTTCTCCTGTTTAAGGAAGAAACGAAGCTTACTGGGAAAAAAAGTAAAAACCTGGGGGGGGGGTGTCCCTGCGATCCGTGGATAACTGAAACCATGGATAGCGAATCCGTGGATATGTGGGCCCACCTCTGTGTGTGTGTGTGTGTGTGTGTGTGTATTGAATAATATATATATATATATAATGATTGAATATATATATTTATATTTGTTTATATATGTTCAATCTTTCATGAATTGCATTCCAGATGGTATCCTTTGCAGTCTGGCCTTTCCCTGGCTGTCGCCTCCCACACTTGGCCAACGCAGCTGGCAGCTCTTTTCTCTCCTCACAGAGGCTTTTTTCAGGTGTGTCTCAAACTGGGTGTTCACCGATCTTCAGGCTTATGAGGTGGCAACTCTACCAACTGAGCCAGATGTCCTGATATCTTACACACACACACACACACACACACACGCTGAGGAACACACTTCATGGAAGTGGGTTCTAGTCCACAAAGGCTTATGCCATTATAGAACTGTTAGCCTCAAGACTGGGGGGGGGGGGGTATTATTGTAAGAAGATGAATTCGACAGCAGTGAGTGTCTGCTTTTCCAGACCCAGTAAATATCCCCTTCAACATTTCCATAGGGCCTGCTTTGAATTATTTTTGTTTTCTCAGTTTCTCCTCCTCTCTCCCTGCATAATTTTCCTGTTCTCTCAAAGCCTCTTCATGCAGCAGACCTCTCTTACGGCCATTGTAGTAGGTTTCCTCCCTTCCCTGCGTTTAACTGCACCTCTGCTTCTCTCTTGACTATCAGCAGAGAAGAAATGAAACTTAAGTCAAAGACCAGGGTGGGTGTGCCCTCCTTTGGTAAGACTCTTATAGCTCAAGAGCAACTTAAGGCTAGTGGACAGAAGTCATAAATTTATCCACCGTCGGCATATTTTATGTTACACAAGGTCAGGTAACCTTTTCATATGATCAGATCAGTTTCTTTAACTGAGCTCTAAATGAGCCTGTAAAAGATAACAGAAAAAACACAGTGGTGGGATTTACCGGTAATTCCAGGAGTCTGTGAGCTGAACTACCAGGAACAGAATGACAGGCTAATAAGCCCCTTCTGAAAAATATGTTGTGTTGCTTTAATCTCAATCCTGGATCTTTCTTCAACTGCAGCCCTATGGACTTCTCTGTTGGCTTAGCAGGGACCAGGGGCCATTAAGATTCTCTCATTTCTCACGACTGTGCCTCAGTGGCTAGATACCAGGTCATTAAACAGGCATGTAAAACTCTGTGAGGAATAGTGCTTGAATCTGCTTGTTTTCCTCATTTCTCCTCATCCTCTTTTCCTTTTGCATTATGGCTCTTGAACTGTAAAGCTGCAGGCAGACTTAGAAAACATGATGAGGATGATTGTGTACCTAACAATACCTGTGGATCCAGTTGCCATTAAAAGCACATGAGCAAAGGCTGGTAAGAGTTGGCAATTCTACCAGTGTTTGAACCTGGAGGAACCTTAATATCCTATGCGTTAACTGGGATTGGGATTTTTCTCCCAATGCAAACTGGTTTGACGTGTCTCTGGCCATATACAGAGCTCTCTCTTTTCATCATTTTTGTGATCGTAATGCTTAATGACTGGGTTTGTCACCTTTCCCTGGATGGACAAAGCTCTGCACCTTCAACAGGGGCACAAAAGACAGAAAATGAGCTGCTGAAGGTTCTTGTGAATGTCTTTCTGTTGCCTTATCGTTGTGAAGGTTGTTTTTTAAAGTCGATTTGCTGCCTGCTTCTCGTACTCCGCTTTCCCCATCAGAGGTGGCCACCGCAGCTGCAAAAGGACTGATGAACGAAAGGGGGCTCTCTCTGTGTATGGATGCTCAGCAGCCCTTTTCTCTCCAAACCAGCCTACATGAAATAAAATCCCAGCTATGCGCACGTGCTTGAAAAGTAGCCCTGCAGAACTGAGTGAACACTTACCTTCGATTAAACGCACATAGGAATCAGACTCAAAGGAAGCAGGCCGAGTTATGGAAACGCCTTTCAAAGTAGCGACCCCTTGCAGTGCGATCCAAATGAATAACTGCTCCCCTTTCACCCCAGCACAGTGTCTTTTCTGGTGGCTGTTGCTGCTGGTGATGTTCAGCATCTTTTTTCGATTGTGAGCCCTTTGGGGACAGGAAGCCTATTTAATCATTTGATTTTGTCTGTAAACCGCTTTGTAAACTTTTTGTTGAAAAGCGGTATATAAATAATAATGTTTACTCAGAAGTAAGCCCCGCAGAGTTCAATGGGACTTGCTCACAGGGAAGCGTGTGGAGGGCTGCAGCAGCCGTAGCCTGTTGGTGGGGGCTCCGTTTCTGTCCTCTCCTTGCACTACATAGGGACTGGTGCTCCGTCCGCTCCCCGGCATGGGCGGCGGCGAGGCATTTCGAGCGGGAAGCCGGCCCGAGTGGGGCCATGGGTTCACCACTGTGGCACCGTAGCTCTGGCAGCGCAATCTTTTTAAGGAGCGTCGGACAGGCGGCGGCTCTCCTGTCTGGCGTGAGGTTCGCCCTGACGCGCCTGCCAGGAGAACCGGGGGCGGGGCAGCGGTAGCGCAGGCAGAGCAACTCTTAGCTTTCACTTTCTATAGCTGCTGCCTCTGCAGCGGGGAATCAAAACTCACGTTGGCTGCGCAAGGCTGCCCCCTAGCAGACGTGCTCAGCTGTCAGAACAAGAACCGGCTGAGCTGGAAGTGGACGAAGCTCCCCCCTGCTCGTGTAAACCGAAGGGAAGGGGACCGGGACCGCGGATCAGGCTCTCCCATTTCCTCAACTCCAAGTAAGTCCCAATGTCTTTTTGGCTCAAAATGGGCAATTTCTGAATTTTTGTCTTGAAATGTTTTGACTCGTCGTCCCGGAGGGATCTTCGTTTCTCCACGCAGCACATCTGCAGGTTCTGAGTGCACCAGAAGTCTCTCTTTGACTGCTAGCGGAAGATTGTGGGACATTTCCCCTCCTCAATCTTCTTCTGCAGAAGTGAACGTTATGGGTATTATTGGGCGTGATGATGGGATGTTTCTCTGAGACAAGAAGAGCCTAGGAGCGGTCTGATTGTGGCTTGTCAACGTACTTCTTGTGAAACGAAATGAGAAACTCCGATGCATGCCCGGTAGCCGATGCAAGTCCCGCCGCAGGGGCTTCATTCCCAAGTTAATGTGAATAAGATTGGGACTTAGATAAGAAAGAATAGGTAACGGGATTTTTTTCTCCCATAACTCAAATGCTTGTAGTTATGCAGGAAAAAAATGACTGGTCTTATTAAAGACCTTGCTTTGCTGTCTCTGTGTACAGTATTTTGTTTTCTCATGGTGTCACCCAGCAAAAACTGTCTATATATGCAGCGCCTAGTGTGCTGGGAAATAAAAATGTGTGTGTGTGTGTCAAGGACCTTAACAGCATCTATCAAACTCATTTATCCCTGGGAATCTGGACAGTGGACCTGGGCAATAAATCCTACTGTTGAGCGCACTGATCAGTAAGCAACCTTGAGAGCGACATATATTGCTTCAAATACGACACTTGTGCAGTCTGGTCCAGGGCATTTTCACTTGAGACTTAGTTCAGTGGGCCTTGCAAATAACTTTGCGTAGGATTGTAACTAACCAGCTATCTGTACCCATGCATGGATTCAGCCTCTTAGCTGGAAACCCCTGTGTGTTTTCACATTGATCTGGTGAGAATGACTTCAAGGATCAAGTTGCACAATCATTTTCACACAAGATGGTGAACGTGCAGGTGAGCCCCTTGCTTCCTGGCTGTACTGTCTGTCAGGGAGGGACAGTGATGTAGGATAATACAGGAAGAAACTGTGCTGTTGCAAGTTTTTTATTCACAATACAGACTGGGAGAAAAGCCTATTTATGCCTTGCAGGTGAAACTGCTTGAAATAGGAACAGATGATACTTCTTAAGTTTTTCTTTCCTCATTTTCTAGGGAAGAATTGGATTATACGATCAATAAAAATCCCTTCTTAATTTGAGTGGCCAATTTGAAGGTGGCGAGTATCACTTTATCTATCACAGTCAGTCTATCACTTTGTATCCCATATTTACAATGATCTCATGTAGTTACAGATATGCCCAATTAAATAGGGGAGAAAGAATGAGCGAAAATGAATCAATTTCTCCTGTTCTGAAAAGTCTCACTTGGTTTGTCCTGAAGAGCAGCAATGGACTCTGGATGGCTCTGGATTTTTTCCAATCAAAAATGGCTCCCTAGCTGTTTTTCTTCCTGCAGAGGAAAACACATGAAGCCCCTGTTTTTTTTCCCTGTGGATGAGAAAGCAGGGGGGGGGTTCAATTGGGAAAATGGACTGTGGCAAGCAATCAAATTTGCAGACCCCCACAGCTGCACTTCAGTTCAATCAATCAATCAATCAGCTCCCTGACTCCTTTGTAATACTAGCTAGCCAGAAAGAAATGGAGGAGCTGCTGTGACCAGAAGCTCGCATATCTCCTCTGCTGTAGCAGCTCTCGTGGCCAGCATAGCTGTTTGGGTGGCTGCAGTGCTAAACCTTTGCTGGGGGAAGTGACTCTGACTCTGTGGCAGGTTTCTCTCCCTCTTCCTTGATGTCTTGGCTATGCTGCAAGTGTTTTTTTGCTGATCCCAAAGGGTCTACTCCGCAGTCAAGAGCCAGTAGTATAAAGGGTACTTGTAGCCTGCTCTGATAGCTTATCTGTGTTTCTTGGGAACCTACTGAATGACCGTAGGAGTTATCTATTGGAAATGTAGGTCCGGAACTTGGTGGAATAGATGCTGAAGGGAGGAGAGGGGGCAACGTTATAAAGGAAGAGCAGTAGGAGGTGTTAAGCTTTCTGCTTGCCTACTGCTCACTCGCCCTACCTAGCACAGATTTGACACCAACTGAAGTTACACAAAAGTGCAAGCAGCTGAGTTGCAGTTGTGCAAGCTTAATTGGATTAGCCTCACTAGGTGCCCGATGGAGATCTCTGGGTGTGACCAGGGCTTCTGGAACAAGAGCTCTCTGGCTCCTCTTGGTACTCTCCCCTTTCTCTTTGGAAGCTTGAGAAGTGACTGTTTTGCAGGCAGTTTTCTGCTGGTGGTTGCTAAAGAGCAGGGGGTGCTTTCTCCCACTGTTTATAGTGGCAGTAGTCCACTATATTTTTGGGACCACATAAAATGTGTTTGTGCAACTGTCATGAACATATCTTGGATAGTGCCTGTGACAACATTAGTAATGATAAAATATGCATCTTCCGGCTTCTCCCCTGCCAATTTGAAGACTTTCTTTTTAAAGCTTGCAAATGTATTAATGTGGCATAAATCTTTAGATGTCAATTACTTTCCCCAGCAGGACCATTCGATCAAAGCTAGCTCTCCCCTTGGGACTAGTAAGCTGCAATCTTGTAAGCAGTTTTTTTTTTTAGTTCAGTTCATTGTAGGGGTTTTTTTTTGTGTGCCCCCCCAGGTGGTGAAATGTCTGTCTGCTATCATTTTAAAAGGAATGACTAGGAAACTTTTGGGAAGATCATCTGTCCTGTAGCAAAGCAGCCCTTGTTAATTAGCCGTGATAGGCTGTTTCACGTCTACTGCTGGACTAACTGGTGTGATATGAACATTGCAGTAAAAATACTCATCTCGTCATTAAGGCTGCATGCAGTCAAAACATGATTTTAATGGCAGAACTGCTCCAAAAGTATACTCGCAGTCACTGGAGTTTTGTTGAAACAACTTTCTCTCCAGAAAAACAGATTCTGAGAGTTTGCTGCAGAAGGAGGCTGTGTGTAGCACCAAAGGATGGATGCTTGTTACAGACCCACCTCCCTCCCACCACATCCTTGGAGCAGTTTTGAGACTCTCTAAGTTCTGTGCCAAAGAGAAAAGAGAGGATGATGCTTAAGAGGATAAAGTGATTTAAAAATTGTCCTAAAATGGTGGACAGCTCACCTGAAGTATGGGGGTGAGGGAGGGCTGGTGGCAGCTGAATTGGCATGCAAGTGACTGCTATCTACTCCTGTGTCCCATCCACAGAAAAACTCAGTTTTAATGATAGGTTTGTACTCTGGGAGCCAATCCAGATGAGAGGTTGGAAAACTGCGACAAGCTTTTTATATATATAAAAAAAGCAGCCATGGGTTGGGAGGAGGGATATCCAACTGGGATTGAGGGATGGGGTTTAACCCCCCCTTCCCCACCATGCCACTTTCCCAAATCCCAATGAAAGGTGCATAATCTGCTGTTTCCCCCTTTAGGCAAAACATAGAAATATCCATAAGTAGAAATAGCAGGTTACAGGGATGCGATTTTCATTGGGAGGGGGAAATCATAAAGGGGAGCAGTACTTCCTTCCCCCAGTGCTGCTATCCAAATCCAAGTGATTTCCCATGACTCCTGAGCACAGATCTCCAATATCTCGTTTGATTCTCAGGCTGGAACTACACCGCATGCTTTCCGGCGATTTCCGGCGCTTCGCAGCCGAGCACGGAGCTGTAAATGCTGTGTAGTTGGAATTGCGGTAGCAAGTGGAAGCAACTGCGATCTCACGATTTCCGGCGCGTGCAGAAAGTCGATTGCCTATGTTTTCAGGGGTCGCTTTGCGGAGCTACTGCAGCCACCATTGAGATGAGAGGGAGTGGAGGTTTCTTCCAAGAGGATTAATTGTAACAAGAAAGAGTAGGTAGAGATTTGTGAGTGTGTGTGTGTGTGTGTGTGGGGGGGGAAAGCGTTTTGGTGCTCGCAAGGGAACGGTCTGTTGTGTGTGCACCATGGGCGTCACTGGGGCGTGGTGGGGGGGCGGGCCGCCAGGGGGTGATGCGCGTCATGGGGTGACGCGCGCACCCCCTCGCGCGTCACCTCCGTGACGCGCGTCGCCCTCCGGACGCTCCGAGGCCGGCCCGGGAGCCGGCCTCGGAGCGTCCGACCCCGTCGGCGCCCCAGGGCCTTCTGAACGAAGGCCCAGGCAGCGCGTCAATCCGGGTATTTCCCGGATTTTCGCGCATGCCCAGACCCGTTTTGAGGGCTTGGGCATGCGCGAAAATCCGGGAAATACCCGGATTGACGCGCTGCCTGGGCCTTCGTTCAGAAGGCCCTGGGGCGCCGACGGGGTCGGACGCTCCGAGGCTGGCTCCCGGGCCGGCCTCGGAGCGTCCGGAGGGGGGCGACGCGATGCGGGGGGGGGGAGCCGGATGGCCCTCCCCCGCGCCCATAACGTCGCGCCCCTGGGGGGGGTGACGCGCGTCCCCGCACCAGGGTGACGCGCGTCTAGTGACGCCACTGGTGTGCACAGGCAGAGCAGAACAATATTTCCACTGCAGACCGATTTGATGCTTATGGATTGAAAGCAAAATATTGCTTACAACTACTCCATGTACCATGTTGACTCATTCAGAGATGCACGGGAAGTTGAGCAGTACCCGAACCCCCCCCCCCCAACGTGTGTGTTAAAACGAAATGGAGAGAAACGTGTGAAGCTT
Source organism: Plestiodon gilberti rubricaudatus (assembly GCA_026170595.1). Taxonomy (NCBI): domain Eukaryota; kingdom Metazoa; phylum Chordata; class Lepidosauria; order Squamata; family Scincidae; genus Plestiodon; species Plestiodon gilberti. Next base: position 120,019,383 of record JANXHW010000005.1, read on the forward strand.
GTGGGTGATTTTGTCTCAGCTGCCTTTGCGACTACGTAAAGATGTATAGGGTAGTAAAAACCGGCAACGAACTTGACGACGGCCCTGCTGTGAAGAACAGACCTGCAAGGTTTTCGGCCAATCAGAGTGCGCTTGTGTTTAGCCAATCACAGCTGCGCTTTCTTAAGAAGGCGGGACAACATTGCAGGAAGACACAAGCTCAGCGAGCGAGGCGAGCGGCCAGACGTGCCGGAAATCGTGCGGTGTAGTTCCAGCCTCAGTCTCATGGAGTTCTTCAACTGCGTGAGTTATAGCCTCAGTATCGCTTGTGAAAGCATGCTTCAGTGACATTTTCAGAATGAATGTTTGTCATCTTTCACATTGCTTGAGGAATATAAAATGAAGTTAACTCCTTTTTGTAGTAAAATGTAACATGTAGTAACATGTTTGTGAAAACTGTTTTGGAATTGAGACGTGATCTAAATGTGTGGAGTTTTTTTACCCAAAGAAAGACAGGGAATTAATTAGATTTCTTTTTGGAGTAAAACAGCTGGTTTGCTTTCCACTTGTCTTGTACAGTACAATTCATGGGCCAGAGAGCTGGTCGGCCACAGATAAACAGGACATTCAAGCTAGAAGAATATCAGAAAATGACTGCCGAAGAAGAGGAGGAGAAGTGCGCAGAGAATGCTGTGGAGAAGCAGAACCAGAAGCTCAAAGCAATCTGTGGAATGGCAGACTTAAGGAATGGTACTTGAACAAAAAAAGCATGATTTTTTTAAAATCCTGTTGGTATGCTCTATTTTGTCTGTGTTCCTTGTTTCCTCCTAGTTCTTTGTCTTTGGGCCGAACTACCTCATACACACAAAGCAGCCTAGGGAGAGGTGGTGGATGAGTTCTACTGCTTTCCCCTCTTTCTTTCTCTTCTCTCCTCCACCCCCCCCCCCCCGGGTTTCAGTCTTTATTCTTGCAAGTGTGTTTCTGGACCTCAGCAGGGAAGGGGTGACGAGCAGCAGAAAGTGGTGATTAAGCTTCCTCCACCCTTTAAAAGTTATCTTCTCTTGTCACCCTCCCAAAGCTGCTTTTCCCAAGAAACAGTTGCCAAGTTAATAATAATAAAAATAATAACAACCTGCATTTATATACCGCCTTTCTTGTTATCGGATTTCTCCTCAGACTTTATTCAAGGCGGTTTACACAGGCAGGCTTTTCTAAACCTCCATAGGGGTTTTTACAATGTTCTATTTGCATAGAAACTTTTTTGTTCTCCAGCTGTTTCCCTTCAACGGTATGGTATCTCTCTGGCTGCACACAGACATTTGCATGTAACTTGCAGCGTGGTCCTGTGTGTTGCGTGGAAAAACTATCCTTCCTGCGTGAGGGCAGTTGTCATGAGCGCTGCATGGAGAGTGGATGGCACAGTGATGTATGTGCTGTAGGAATTGTAGGGGGAGGGGTAGCTATTCGTCGCTCCGTTCTCTTCTCCCTTACTCTGTTTTACTCCCCACCCACGTGGCAGACTTGCTTAGCTTTATTTGGCTAGAGAAAACACACTAGGCATAGTTGATTGAAGTTGCAAAAAAGAAGTTTACTTACAGTTTCATTCATATCTACAACGTCTGATTCACATCAGAGGATACACTAAACTTGAAGGACAGAACCCCTCTACAACCAGGACTCTCTGCATGGAAGCATGGCATAAGATGGCCGCTGGGCTCCAGAGGAGCTTGGCATCATCTCATCTACTCTGGCATCAGGATGGAAGAAAACTGAGAGAAGGGAGAAGAAGGAAACTGGGTCTGGGGCCACGCCCCTTCCTTAAGACAATGAGGGGTCAAAGACAAGAGGGTCTACCTAGGTGATCAAATAACATGCATACACCCCCCAGTGTCCAGCATACGGAATTTGCCCATTATTCCAACATGTGCAACGCACATCCCATGCACTGTGTTGTGAGTATTAAGTGCTCTGTCACTCAGGGCTGCCCACTGATGACATACATGGAGTGAAAATCTTACAGTGAGTTGGCGGCATGGCAAACTGACGAAGGGTGCCCTGCACCCACATGCCACCAAGTTCTGATCCATTTCCCACTCGCTAAAATAATTAAGAGCAGAGACATCACACTGATAGCAAAGGTCCGCATAGTGGTATCCCCCGTAGTAACATATGGCTGCGAGAGCTGGACCATAAGGAAGGCTGAGCGAAGGAAGATAGATGCTTTTGAACTATGGTGTTGGAGGAAAATTCTGAGAGTGCCTTGGATTGCAAAAAGATCAAACCAGTCCATACTCCAAGTCCAGGAAATAAAGCCAGACTGCTCACTTGAGGGAATGATATTAAAGGCAAAACTGAAGTACTTTGGCCACATAATGAGAAGACAGGATACCCTGGAGAAGATGCTGATGCTAGATAAAGTGGAAGGCAAAAGGAAGAGGGGCCGACCAAGGGCAAGATAGATGGATGATATTCTGGAGGTGACGGACTCGACCTTGGGGTAGTGTCGACGGCCGACAGGAAGCTTTGGCATGGGCCGCTAGTTCATGAAGTCATGAAGAGTCGGAAGCGACTGAATGAATAAACAACAACAAACAGTGAGTTGGAAGAAGACCTGGACAGTGGCTGGAGAAAGAAGGGGGAGGGAACAAACAAAATCTACCTGTGGCCCCCTTTTCTTCTCCATCTTCCCGCTAGCCTGGTTGTTTTCTTCCCCTGTTTACTCCCAATCTTCATTGCCCAGCTCTTCATCTACAGTCTCCTTTTGCCTAATTTTAGATTGTAAGCCCCACAGGGCAGAGACCTGCCATTTTCTACTTGACAAAGTGCCATCCACACTGACAGCTCTATTAACTTTTGTTTCCTGGTCTTTGCTTTCAGGAGCTGTCGGTCTTTACAATATTGGACTAAGTTGCTGTCTCAACTCCTTGCTTCAGGTTTTCTTCATGAACAGACACTTCACTATGATACTTCGGCGGTGAGTGAAGGTCAGGGCGTCAAAGTGCCCACTCGCAACTGAATCAGCATTCACTTTCTAGGACTTGAGTAGGAATTATGACCTTCACTGAGTTCCTACCTGCTCAGACCATGTTATATGGCTAGCAAACTTCAGTCCAACACTTTTAAGTCTTTATCTTCTGTACAGGTCAGCAAGGGTCTCGTCATATGTTATGGCAGTTGCATAAACTGCTGAAAACACTTCTATGCGGTACCTGATGTAGGGAGCAGCTGCAGCAGGCAAGAGCTGGTCACCGAGATCTTGCCTGTCACACAGAAGCTTACAGCTGTAGAAATTCTTTGTGCAAGTGAGGCTGTTTGCTTTGTGAAGGGCTGTTGCTTCTTATAGTCACCACATAGGCCTGCTGCGGCTGCCTTGTTGACATGCATTCAGCAGCTTTCTCTGGAAGCCAGAACGTGTGAAGTTGCCCTTGGAGAGGACAGGAACATGAGCCGCTACAGTTTGAAAAAGAGTTTAATTCCTGCACTGCTTGTCCATGGGAATGTTACAGAAGCAGGGTCTGCTATTCCCAGAGCTACTGATACTGCCACAGACGGACATGTAATTTCTGCGGGCTGATAGATTGCTACCACCACGTGTACTCAGATGGCTGGTGTGGTTGACTTTAACAGCAGCAAACACCTGTTCAGGAGGGATGGAGAACCTAAATTCATATCGTTTTTATCTCCCCTCTAGTAGAGTAGTGGATGAATTTTAAATCCCTTCTCCCCTACTAGGCAATAATGGGGTCCCACTGTGGGATGAGTCTGTACCTCGGTGGTAGAGCACATGTTCATACAGAAGATCCCTGAAATCTGGAGCGCTGCTACAATTGGTGGAGATAATACTGACTTAGATGGAGCAATGGTCTGACTCTGTAGGAGGCAGCTTCATAAGTATGTTCAACAGTGACAGCATTAAAGCGTTCAGTGCTGCAAGCATGGTTCCCAATTTTATGCTGGGAATTGCATGTGTTAACCCAGGTGCTGGATTAAGAGATCCAGAGCTGGGAATCATGCACCATGCGCCCTTCTGTACATGTGGTTCTGATCCACCAGGGAATACATGCATAAAAGCTTGATAGGGCTCCTGCTTTCCTCTACTGTTCCACTGGACTGACTCTTGTTCATGTGGGCAAATAGTAAATGTTCTGAAATCACTTTGCCAAAGAGCACCTTGTTCTCAGCTGCTCAGATTCCGAAGTATTCAGTGCCTTACCCAAAGGACTATGTCTGATGGGCAGCTCGATCCAGTGTAGAAATAGTCTTAGGCTGCGGATTGAGCGCTTCGCCAGCCTAAGGAGTTGCCATAAAGCACGTTTGCGGCTCCTTGTGAGTAAGCGGCGCTGGTGCAGAAGCCGGCACCGCTTACTACGCCACTTACCTGGACCCATGCTGGCAGCTGCAGGTGAGTGCTGCACCGGTCAGTGCAGGGGCGTGGGGAGGGTGGGCAGGGGTGGCAAGGGAGGGGGCCATTGACTGCACGGGCTGGGAGGGGGCGGGGATATCGGCACTGAGTTGCGCTGATATCTTATGCCCTGTCACAGCCTTGGCTGGCCTTACACGGCCTCCCTGGTTGTGCGCCTGCTAAAGAGCTGGCACACATCTGAGGAGGCCCATTGTGACCCATGCTGCTTACACCGGGGGAAGGGGATGAATGTCCCGTTCCCCCGAGGTGAGCCCATGCCATGCCGATGCGACCTGCAATGGGCCTAGGATACAGTGGCCGGCCATTTAGGCTGGCCGTGCGAACTTGTGTAGGATTGTGCCGTAAATCATGCCCACCAGTCAGTATGGAGCATGTAAATTAATGTTTTTCCCTGAAGTTTTTTGGGGGGCTTGCAGTCCGATTCTAATTCTGTGGGTAGTTGTAAGTCAGCCCAACGGATGTCCCACTGGGATTTACTTCCATGTAATTGTGGTTAGGATTGCAGCCTTAAGGTAGGAGGCCGAGTTTTTCTTGAATTTTGGTTATGGTCTGTTCTTTTGTTGTTGCAGGATCAAAGTGCCATTTGAAGCTGCTGAGCAGAAAGCCAGCATCCCTTACCAAATGCTCCTGCTTTTGGAGCAGATGCAACGGGGCAGACAAAAATCTGTGCATCCCAAGAATCTTGCCTGCTGCCTTTCAATGCACAATGTGAAATGTGAGAAGCAACTGGAAGCCTTTTCTTTTTACCAGGAGGGGTTGCTGGGTGGGAGAGAGTTGCTTAGCATCCTGTTCACAAAATGCTGGAGAAATTGGGGGGGGGGGAAACGTGGGTGCATTGACAATGGTGAAAACGCACCACAATTGGGCTGCGTTTCATGGAAGATGGGGAAGGAGGAGATTCTGGTTGTTTGTTTTATTTATTTATTTTTCACATTTTTATACCGCCCTTCCTCCAAGGAGCTCAGAGTGGTGTACATATTTCCTCCCCTCCTTTTTGTCCTCACAACAACCCTGTGAGGTAGGTGGGGCTGAGAGATGGTGACTGGCCCAAGGTCACCCAGGAAGCTTTGTGGCTGAGCGGGGATTTGAACCTGGATCTTCCAGGTCTATGTCCGACTCCCAAACCACTACAGGGAGTTTGAAGCCGGGGACAATATAGTAGACTTGAATGGGAATGCTGGCATTTGGGAAAGGCACACAAGACAAGTGCTTAATAAGTGATCAGTTGAGGTAAATGTTATTTGATGTGTTTGCTTTATGTGTGTGTGTATTTTTTTTTTTTTTAGTGTTTGTTCTCTATGATGCTTCTCAACTCTTCTTGATCCTCTGGAACCTTATTAAAAGCCAAATCACAAATGTGGATCTGGTAAGGTTTTGCAAATAAAAGCAGGGCATCAATATTGCTCTACCTAAGCCGTTAGGAATCCTTGCACCTGCCTAGGTTTTGTGTAGCATTTGATACCTCAGTTTTTTTAATTGGTAACTTGCTTCCTACTGTCTGCCCACGTCACTAGGGTGCCATCAACGAGCATCCCCCTAATGACCCCCCTGCACACCCCTAAAAATTTTACACGCCGCCTTTGGCGGTGCAGAGGTCTTACCCCCGCTACTGCTGCCAGCTCAAACTTCGTCCTTCCAGCTGGTGCTCCAAGGCCTTCTGACGAGGCCCCAATGGCTCAATACGTGAAGTTTTACGTTTTTCACGCATGCGCAGTACATTTCTGAAGGCAAGGGCTGCCCATTTGCCCTCAGAAACGTAGTGCACATGTCGGGGCTGGAGCACCGGTCGGGGCGGACACTCCGAGGCCTTCTCCCGGCCTCGGACCCTCCGGAAGGGTGACGCGCATCACGGAGGCAGTGCGCGGAGGTGCGCGCGTCACCCCTGTGCGCGCGTCAACCCCCCTGGCGGTCCGCCCCCCACGCTCCAGTGACGTCCATCGGAATTGACGAGGCTCTTGCAGCCCCCCCCCCAGATCAACTATACACTACGGGTGAACCTTGGGTGTTGCATGGGAAATCTATGATTGGATTAGGGATTAGCCACAGAGAGGAAAACATATAAGCATGTGCTACTCTTGCAGCCTGCTGATTCTCCCCTACAAATTCCCCCACACATGTTTATAAGCATAGGTGGTGCTTGTGGGGGGGGCACCCCATTGATAAGTGCCTTGCTCCTCCTGCTGCCCCTCCATCCCTGGATCCCAGAGTTAATTTTCAAAATGCACTTTTCACACCCTCAGTGCTTCATCTTTATCATCAATCATGGTGTACATATGTAAGCTTACTAGATTTTCTGGGATGCAGGGGTTGTGTGGCAGTGATGTCACAGGGGCGTGGCCAGGAATCAAGGATGTCATGCTCCCTGGGAAAAAATCAGCATAAATTTAAAAAAATTAATAATAATAATTAAATAAATAAATAGCGTCTTCGGGCAGCCGCCCGGAGTGCTTGTGAGGGCGGGGCCAGCGGCAGCAGTGATCCTAGGGATCACCTACACAGGGCTGGAAGCTCTTCGAAAACATTCGAGTTCACTTGGATGTTTTTGGAGTGCTTCCAGTCTTGTTGCACGCCCCCACATGGGCTGGAAGGTCTCAAACATCCTTCCATCCTTGCGCAGGCGTGCAAAGAGTCCAGGCTGGGCCTGGGATGAAGATGCAGCGCATTAGCAGTGCAGTGGGGGCAAGTCCCAGCTGGCTGGGACAAACAGGAGACTGGCCAGGAGCCTGGGATTTGGGTTCCGGAATTGGGATTGTCCCAGCTGGATCAGGGACTATGGTAAGCCTGTATGGGGTTGCCACATAATGTTCCAGCCTAAATGAGGACCTCTATGCAGGCTGCAGCTTATACAGGCCCTCTCTGATTTTGTGGAGACAATTACTGGCGGTGGAGGGGAGGGTTTTTGAGCTGTGCTAGTATGGAGGGTGAAGTCTGCCCAAATGCCTGTAGGTGCTGATTTTGCGCAGATACCTAGAGGTTTCTGGGCAGGCCTAAGGAAGCTTAGAGGCTTATGGCACCACAATAGATTCTGATAAGAGAAATAATCTACCAGAAATCCATTGTTTGTTTTTTTGTGGGAGTGGGGGGACATTTGACTATCTATTGATACAATTATCTGCTGTATTCCCAAATGGTCCACCTCATTGACTATAAGCAAATGGGATGAAATTACCCTGATTAGAACTATAAGAGTTGATTTCGGGTGTTTAACAAACATGCTGAACAAGGAAGGTCTGAGTTGAATCTGTTGAATAGAGGATTCCCTTGTGGGGAAGAGAATTGGACTTGATAATCTTCTCCCTGTCACTAGAGCTGGCTTGACATCCATCCGTGAAGTTGCACTAAGGGCCACATTTGTCTCTGTGATTAGCTCATGTTGAATATGCTGTTCATTCGCTTCCTCATTCTTCTCTTTCCTTCCCCATCTCTTTCAGGCTGAAAGTCTGACAGCTTTGTACACCATCCGGCTCCAGGAGTTCCTAGTATGTCAAGAGTGCTTGCTTGAAACCAAGAAAGACAGCAACATGCTGGTGCTGCCCCTTCCAATGTTTGACTTTGATTCTTACCCAGTCAGGACATTGGTATGCTTAGAGTTCCATCACAGTGTGCTTCATCATGCACTTATAAAAAGCAACTGTGTGCGTGGGGAGTTCTAACTCTTGGGGTCACAACTGGGCTTTTACTGTGGTGCTCCCTCTTGTCCTGTAGGGTCACACTTGCACATCAAAAGCACAATACCTAAACAGCTGGGAAGGAACTCTTGGGTGGGGGAGAAAATACGTCTCTGTCTGTGGGGCTGTTAGGGAGCCTGCAAGGGATGAGAAGCCTGCATGACAGTTGCCTTCGTTGGGCATCACGCCACCATTTCCACTGTCATGGCTTCAAGGTAATGCTCTCAGGTGTGCAGTCTGGGGGGGAGGGGAATGGTGGGATGGGTTGTGATAAGTTTTAAGTTCCAGATTAAGTTGTGGTAAGTGTGAGAGAGAAAAACGGTGGTGAATATAGTGGCTTGGTAAATCTGGCTTGTCTTATCGGAGATGCTTTCCTTTTTGACAAGAAAAGACAGAACAATTAGCTTTCCCAGTCTTTTTTACACCTCTGTTGAAATAGGTTAATTATACACTTATATCCCACCATTTGACTGTTGAGTCCCCAGAGCAGCTTACAACGTTTACGGATATAATATAGTCAAAGAACAATAGCACAATTTAATATTTTAAAATGTAAATAATAAAACCCACACCCAAAAAATGAGCTGGTACTGGCCTTACGAATAGGGTCAAGGGAATCTTCAGCTCAAAAGCTAGTGAAATAAAATGGGCCAGCTGTTGCTGCCCAAGTCTCTGCATCATAGAGGGTTGAGTGAAATGTTTTAGTTTTACCCTAATTACAGTCTTTTGCTGGATGTGCATGAGGCTACTTATCTCATAAGAACATAAGAAGAGCCCTGCTGGATCAGGCCAAAGGCCCATCTAGTCCAGCTTCCTGTATCACACAGTGGCCCCACCAGATGCCTCAGGGAGCACAAGACAACAAGATACCTGTATCCTGTCGCCACTCCCTTGCACCTGGCACAAAGAAAACCTACTCCTACAACCAGGAGGTTGCTTTTCCCCATCATGGCTTGTAAGCTGTGATGGACTCGAAAGATCTATCCATGTCTGTATGACCATGAATGAGAAATGTGGCCCAGAGCATCCAGGGTAACTCAAGTTTATCCTGTCTGAACCTAGATGGTTCCATTTAGGTTCAACCTGGATCAGGAGTTCTCAACCTGTGGTATGGGTACCCCTAGGGGTACGGAGATCTCTTGCTGGGGGTACGCCAAGCCCTGCCCCTTATCTGCCCCATCAGCAGCTAATAGTTAATTAACATGGATTTTAAATTTTAATTATTTTTTGAGCCCTTCTGTCACTCTGATTTTGGTTTTGGGCTTATTTTTGTATTTTGGAAAATGTACTTTGGTGGGGTGGGGGAGAGGGGAGCTGATTTTGGGAAGTGTGACTTGGAGAAAAAAGAGATCCTTGCATGTCTATACACACACACACACACACACACACACACACACACACACACTCACACTTTTAGTACTTTTTTATTTAACGATTAATTACCTAATTAATTAATTAATCCAATTAATTAGCAGGGGGTACTTCAGAAAATTGGACCGTGATAGGGCGTACCCGAGCCTCCAAAGGTTGAGAACCCCTGACCTAGATGGTTCCTAGATGAAAGACATTTTGGAACCCCCATAGATGCTGCTCCAAACTCATGGAAGGAAGGGTGGGATACAGATGTAAACATTTAAAACAAGAATCTTGGCAGTGAAGCCAGTGGTTACCACTGAGTGAAAGTGGGCCTGTTAAAGATCTGTGTACATTCTCCAGGGTGCAGCACATGAAGTTCATTGGTGGTTGAATGTGTGGCAAATTCTGCATAGGTACCTCATGGTGGCTATCATCACAAACTGTTAAAGGCACTACAGTATACTCTGTGGGTGTCACACTTCCGGGATGGCGGCAAGAAGGCTGTGTTGGAGGGACTTGCCTCTGCTCTTATACATCCTTCTCCATGTTTCTAGGAAGACTCCTTGCGTTCCTTCTTTGCATCTGAACAACTGACTGGTGACAATGCGTGTGGCTGCGAGCGGTGTGGTAGGAAAACTTCATGTCTGCAGGTAATGCTGCCTCTTTGGGAAAGGTTTGCAGTATTCCCTGGAAATTTACTCTTTGGAATGTCATGCTGTTCTCTCTAGGGTGAGGTTAGTTGTTAAGAGATTTATAACCCCCCTGCCTTTTTAATTTGGAAAAAATGCACCCCAAATGAACACATCAATATCTGTTTGAATGCAGAACCACGATCCAGATCTTTTGAAGGGAAAAGCACCTAGATTATTTCCCAAGATTGCTAGTCCCTTCTCACTTTGCAGCTACTTATGCTGATTTCTGTATTCTAATTTTGCTTTTCAATACTGGTATGTTCTGGCTTGCAGAGTATGAAAGTAAAAACTCTGCCACAGACGCTGACACTACACCTGAAGCGCTTCTGCTCCAAGCAAGGCAACAGCACTCGGAAGATCAGTCATTCCTTATCCTTTCCATTGAGCCTAGATTTCAGCCAGATCCTGACACCAGAACAGTTTCACTCGAATGACTTGGAGAAGGTGGGATGTTTGTTTGCATGCTAGTTCACACTGGTCTTAGATACCATAAAATGGGCTCAGAATTAAGCCTGTGACACAGCGGGACATCGGCAAGTGGTGCGAAGAGTACAGTGTGTCTTGCCATCTCATACCTCACACGGCAAAGCACGAGAACAGTATTGCCAGGCGAGAGATGAAAAATTGAACTTAACCCAATCAGAGGGTGCGTTCACTGCTGTGGGGTGGGATACGAAAGGAAGCAAACAGCCAATCAGAATCGAGTTTTAAAAGACTCTATTCTGATTGGCTAGCAGAGGGATGGGTGGGGAAGGATGTCTTTTGCTTTTCTCTGCGGCTTCTTTTGCTTTTCTTCTCTATACTCTGCCTGTATAGACAAGAAGCGGCGTGGTGTGAAGTGAAGCAAAGGCCAGCTTCCCTTCGCTTTGAGCCACCTGCAGTATGTCACGGGCTTTAGCATGAGGGTGATTAAGCTGGGCTGAATTTTCGGGTGGCCAAATATAGCATATACTGTGGTCAGTCTCAGACAGGTTCCTTCTGTGAACCATGGGTTTATTTGCTCAACCAGCAGGGAGAAGGATTAGCTCCAGCAGTATGAGTTGCTATTTGTATTCTTCTTTTTCTTCATCCTCTGCTTAACACCTACAAAACTGGGTGGAGAGTCTAACCCTTTGCTCTGATATCAATTGGCCAACTTAAATCTCCCCTCAACTGTTAACTGCATGGGGGATTTGTGGGCACAATTTCTGGCTCCAGTGGGAACTTTCTTCATGGGGAAAATAGCAGATGTGGAGTGGGACCTGATCTGGATTAGAACCATGGTGGGGACGAAGGTTTAAAGTCCCGTAACCCACTACAGATTTTATTTGGATTGGGAGGATGAGGCTATGGCTGCTATTTACATACTTGAAAAGCAAATATGCTATGCAGGCTCTTCTCATGTAAACTGTGTATTTGAACCTTAGTTGCTAGGAACATTTACTGATCTTTGTGGTGTAGAATCAAAGCAGCCCACCCCGGCTGGAACCAACGGAGGCATTAGGTGCCTTCGCTGCTCCTCCTTCCACTGCCTGAATTGGAAAAACAAGAGGGGGAGGAGTCAAAAGTGTCTCTGACGCTGTAGCCCACTGCTCTTCATTCCTCCACACGTCCTCTTTTTTCTCCATCCTCCTGTTCCCTTTCCAAGCAGGGAATGGGAGAAGCAGACGCTGGCACATCACCAGGTAAGGAGGGGTAGCATTTGGCCCATTGCTTCGTGCACCGGGGATTTTGGGCTGGCCCTGTGCAGAATGCAAACCTGCAAAGAATGGCACAAGGACAGAGCTGGCACAGGGCAGTGTGGCCCTTAGATGATTACATGGGCCAGTTGCAGAGGAATAGCTGTGGCCTGTTGACATAATTGGTAAACAGAAGAAAATGTGTGCTTGCAGTTGCATTAAAAGTGTTCATGACTCTTTCCAGGGCGATGGGTTTTATGAGCTCTTTGCGGTTGTGGCGCACTCTGGATCGGCTAACTTTGGTCACTATTGCGCATACATCTGGAGTCTCACAGAACACAAGTGGTACTGCTTCAATGACTCCAGTGTCTGTCAGGTGAGGAAGCCAGATCTGTTGCTGCTTCTCTCCCCCCCCCCCCCCGAAATATACCTCCCAAAGCAGGATATGAGATTCAATCCAAAAGTGTGTACCAGTGCCTGAAAAAGGTTAGATCCACGCTAGATGATGGCACAGATCCACGTGTTGCATGTAAACATGATAGTAAATATGCAGGGATTTAAACACACATCAGATTATATCCTTACTTAGATGCACATCTGATTTATGCTGGTGGTTCCTGATCCAGCTATAGCTATGCATGTACAAATTTGCTTATGTGCAGGGATTGGGATGACTTGAATTAACAGCTTGGATATGTTTCTCAACTAAACGCGGATTATTATAGCTGATCTCTCAGAAATAAGATATACTAGTTCCTTCAGTAATATTTCATATGCAAAGATGAGTAAAACTGCCAAATGCATTTTGACTTGAGTTGTCTCTGACCATAATTAAAAGGTTACAAAGTCCAATGTAAAAATGCAAATCTTCAAGCAACATTCGGATTAAAAACACAACTCGGCATGTGTCTGTAAAAAGAACATATCAGTTTAAAATGCTGTTTTATACACTATTTTTTTTTTCAAAAGAAGATTAACCTGGGTTACATGAAAGGAAATACTTGCAATATTAAGCACACGACTTTAGGCTGCAACCTTAACCTGGGATTAAGCCCTATTGAATACAATGGGACTTACTTCTGAGTAGATACGTATAGGATTGTGCTGTATGTCATGGACTTGCAACCCAATCCTATTCTCCCGCAGCGCCAGCAGAGCATGCACTTCACCAGCACTGGGTGTCGCAAATGTGCCTTAAAAAGCACATTTGCAGCACTCTGGGAATAGACCACATCAGTGCGGCGCACGGCACAACTGCTCTAGCACCCAGCGCAGAGGTCTGCACTGGCAGACAGGTAAGCCCTGCGCTGAGCAGGGGTGTGTGTGAGGGGTGGGCTGGGGGAGGGCAGGGGGTTGGCATAACAGGTGGGGGTGGGTGGGCGGATTGGGCCCGGGAGGGAGGGGGGCGGGACTGGTGGAAAAGGCCTCCGCCGTATCCTCTCTCCCAGGCCTGGAAGCCCTACACGGGACTTTTTGGGCCTGTGCAAGCGATGTAGCTGGTGTGGATCCGAGTAGCCCCATTGAGCAGGCAAATGTCCTCTTACCCCGAGGAGACCTCCAGTCTGCTCAATCCCAGCACTGGATACAGGGTGAGCCATGTGGCTCCACTGTGTAATTGGTTTGTGGAACTCCTTGCCACAGGAGGTGGTGATGGCACCTGGTCTGGATGCCTTTTAAAAGGGGATTGGACAGATTTATGGAGGAAAAGTCCATCACAGCTTACAAGCCATGATGGGGATAAGCAACCTCCTGGTTGTAGGAGTAGGCTTTCTTTGTGCCAGGTGCAAGGGAGTGGCGATAGGATACAAGTATCTTGTTGTCTTGTGCTCCCTGAGGCATCTGGTGGGTCCACTGTGTGATACAGGAAGCTGGACTAGATGGGCCTTTGGCCTGATCCAGCAGGGCTCTTCTTATGTTCTTATGTGCCAGCGCTGGATAGGAGTGGGCTGTTAATACTAAGCACATGTACTTAGTCAATATCAAGATGATTTAATATCATGTACATGTGTGCTATGTAATAAAGTTGCTTGTGTCTATTAAAGGTTTCATATTGGTTCCAAATATTGGCATGCTTTTGCAATTGATGTGATGAGGGCTCTTGAATAATTCTCATGAACATGGTCCTTGTGCTTCACACTCTGCAGGTATCTTGGGATGATGTCAGATGTACCTATGGAAATGCAGCTCTCCGATGGTAAGGGGAGGGGTGTGTGTGGCCACCTGTTGTTTTTTTTTTATCCTCCCCCAACCCTCCCGGTAGCATTGGATGTTAGGAGTATTGATGTTAGGAGTACATGGAAATCAACATGAAATGGTGACATTTGTTTGGAATAAGTAAGCTCCAGGCAAAGTGCAATGCACAAGCCTATTGAAAACCTTGGTACTTAAGCTGCTGCTCTTTAAGATAAAACTTAAGTGGCAAGCAGAATATGAGGGACTGAGGAGTTAATTACATGTAATAGCAAGCAGGGAAGTATGTTATGCGGGCTATTTAATCCTTCTCCCACTTCACTGCTCCTTCCAAACAGTCTCCCATCCCAACAGCATTTCAAACACGTGCTTGCCAGTGCATAGGGTTGCCCCCTTAGCTTGGAGGTGGAAAATGAAGCAAGAACGTCCATTTCTCACCCATGAGGTACAATGCAGGCAAAAGAGAAGCACAGAGCCTCTGACTAGATTTCAGTGCCTTTTGGCATCACTGGCAGAAAGTTGGAGAAGTTGTCTTTGGTTAGGCACTTGTGCAACACTGCCTCACCTGCTGAAAGGGATGGATGCAAACCGTTTGAAATATCTCCTCTTCAAGAGATTTGTTTTTGAAGAGGTATTCAAAAAACAAAAAATCCTCTTCAAAAACAAGATCTGTTCAAATCTGGGATTGGCTTTGCGAACCCTTCTTTTAAAATGTAATGCGTTTTAAAATTTACTTAATTGGCTTCTGGTTCATTATGAACCAAGAGACCATGTGATGACAGCAGTCATGTGACAATTCTGTCAGGTGCAATGACTTCCCTGGCTTTGTTTCTCCACATATTCACTGTTTTCAGCAGGCTGCCCCATAAAATAAGTTGTGAAGATGCAGGTTTACAAATACTCATGGTCTTGGGAATGTTGATTGTCCAGACTCCATGGTTTTTTTTGAATTCCTGGGTACTTACACTTTATGGTATAGTTGGTTCATGGTATTTGCAACTGCAGGCACCAAGATATACATTCAGCAGTATGTCCCTGCTGTGTAAAAAATATTATTTGACCTTAATGAACTTTCACTTTGCCCAGTGAAGATAGTCTATCTCTGCTCTCCCCTCCTGTTGTGCTTTCCTTAAATTGCCTTTTCCATGTCACCTGCTCTGTAGGGTACAAACCTGAAGACTAACTGCAGCCTGGCTAGTGTGCTAATGGTTTGATTTACTGTCTTTGTTTTTCCTATAGGCGTGAAACAGCCTATCTCCTGGTTTACATGAAGAAGAATCAGTGATGGCTATGATCTGATCCCCAAAGTTTCAGGCAACTAGAGAGAAGCTCCAGTTTACAGGCAGTCATTATAGATCCCTACATCTCTCGACATGGCTGAGTGTTCATCAACCTGAGTGCAAAAGAAAGAAAGTGATAGGTGTAAGAAAACCAGTAGGGAAAGAGACTTTTCAGAAGTGTGATGTCCAGCTGGGCACATGCTAGAGATCAAGAACAGCTTTTTCTGCATAAACTACCCTTGGTCTGCACCATATCCAGCTCCTCTGCTTTGTGACTTCTGGCTACAAAGGAGAACCTGCTCTTCCAGAGGGTAGAACAGGGAAGCACAGCAGATACCTGAATACCACACAAAGGTCCCTCATCACTAGGGCAGTAGACTCAATGAACCTGGGAAATGCAGAGATTGCAGTCTAGGAATATGAAACCAACTGCTATTTGAATACCAGTCTCATCTCATATACCAGAGGTTCCCAAATTTTCTTGGTTCATGATACCCTTAGTGTGTCAGTATTTTTTTTCACAGCACCCCTAGGCTATGTTTGCACAGTATCTCTGTTTCCCTTGAAAATCTAAAATATCCAGTGGTGCACCTGTGAGTTTGCTGCGGCACCTTGGGGTGCGTGCTGTGGTACACAGGTTGGGAACCATGGCCATATACGGACACTGAATCCTTCATTTATGGGAGGCTGAATTTTTTTTAAATTACAGCCACCTATATTGAATGTCTCTTAGTACAGAGAAGTACCATATTGGTCTGAGTATAAGACTCACTTTTTTCTCCTAATTTAAGTTTAACTAGGGGTGCGTCTTCTAATCAGGCTGTTGCAATTTAATGCCAGTGATTTAATTAAATTTTTTAAATAGCACCAAACTTTAAGGGTGCATCTTATAATCAGGTGCGTCTTATACTCGGGACAGTACGGTAAATGAAATGGCAACTGGGGTGCCCTTTGAAAGATACCTGGCAGCCTGACCCTACACAGCACTGGGTGTCCTGAAGCCTCTTGATTTCAGTGGTCCTGAGCATGCTCAGTGGGCAAGATAGGATCAGTCTGTACCCTCTGTTATCTTGCACTGAGATATCTAACTACATATTTATCAAATTTGTATTTATAGCTGGAGATCCTACACAACTCAATTTAGCCTATTTTTCATATCAGTAAATATGCAGAAATAAAGGTTATATGATAAATCAGTTGACAATTAGCATATATTTTACGTTAAGTTTAAAAAGTGTTTTCAGGAAATTTTGAAATGGCCTTACTATTATCATAGTACCTTATTTATTGTCATAGAAACCCAGACATTAAAACCTGATCCTTATTGTATTAGAAAAACAAACCTGTCTTTGTGTTGCTAGAAAAAGCTCCAGTAACCCTACTCCAGACTCACTAAGAACTATTTTTCCAAGCCATCAATTAATTTGTTTGTTATACTTGTTGTATGAAACAAACTACAATACATGTAGGAGGCTGTAAGAACAGGTTCATCCTATCTTCTGAGCATCCATAAGCGTTAAAAACAGATCTCCTGCATTGCCACCATTCCACTCTACCTACTTTTGAAACTTCAAAATGCTAACTTTGGATGACTGCTTGTACTCCTCTGAAATTTATGACAGGGAGCTGTGAGAATCTTGGGGCTGGTCCCTCTCCCTTGCTTGTTAGGGCAGAGAACGTATCTATTGCTGGGAGGCAAAAGTCTGGCAGATCTGTGAAAGGTCTTAACAAAATATTATACTCCCAACTCCAACCCAAATATTGTTGTGAAACATAATTCCAAAATAGGATAAGAGAAGGAGAGTCTATCTCAGAATATGTACCTGAGCTCAAAGAGCTAACTCAGCACTGTTCATTTGGTAATGTTCTAGATGTGCTGAGAGAGAGGTTTGTTTGTGGAGTAAATTTAAAAGCAGTTAGTAGAAAGAAATCTGACCATCCCAAAAACTGTACAACTAGCAACAGCTATGGAAACAGCAAGAAGGATCTTAAAGGATTTGCAGTTAGTAAGCAAGCAAGGCAAGTCATATGGGCGCCGTAAATAAAATACAAAGACCAGTACAGAAGGTTCAGGCCTTAGAAAGATGCATTTGTTGTGGAGGAGTGCATTCAGCTGCAGTTGATATGCATAAAAAGTCCCAGTGCCATAAATGCAGGTGGATATTAGTCAAAACCAACCATGAGAGTGATCCTCCTCACCAAGCCAAAGAAAAAGGGAAGAAGCAGAAGGCTTGCTCCCTAAAGAAAGCGACAGAGGAGGTTGTCCATGCTGTGTACATGGACAATACCAGAAACTAGGGAGCCCTACAGAGTAATTGTAGAATTAAATAATCAGCCTGTTTGCACAGAGATGGGTACAGGGGCTTTGGTTACAGTGATTAATGAGAAGATGTCAGCAGAATAAAGTAGGCCTGAAGTCAACTGTAAAGACAAAAGTGACATTGCAAACCTGTACTGGGGAACCTGTTTCTGTGGTGGTAAGATCTGTGTGTGGCCCTGTAAAATATAAAGGACAACAACAGAGGGACTTTCATGAAAGGGGAAAGGCCAAACCTGCTTGGCTGAAAGACTTCAGACTGGAGTGGGATGAAATTTGTCATTTGGAGCTGAAGAAATGACAGCAAGAATCATCAATTAATTGCTCAATTTAAATCTCCCCCCAAGCTGTTGTTAACTGCAAGGGGGATTATTTGTGGGCACAATTTCTGGCACTAGTGGGAGCTTTCATCAGGGGGAAAAATAGCAGATGTGGAGTGGGGCCTGATCTGGATTAGAACCATGGTGGGGACAAAGGGTTCAAATCCCCTCCCCCACTCCAGTCCTGGATGCCCATCATGCATTGTTTCAAGAAGGGCTAGGTAAGGCCTGAAGAGGATTAAAGACAGAATAAATATCCAAACACACCTCCCCAGCTCTCTTTATATTTCTTTTATTTCTACATTAAGTAGATTCAAACTAAGAATAATTCACAGCTGGATTATAGTAAATTTTAATTTGTGCTAAGGTGCGCATAGATCTCTGCACATGCTACCGTAGTGGCTGGCTGGCTGGCGCAAAGCAAGATGTGGCTGGAATGGCTCTTCCTGACAGAGTGGGAAGATGGTCAATGAGTCCTTAGTTTGTATCTGGTGGTAAATACTGCGGGTGTTCAGCAAATCTAAAAGAAAGAAAAATCATCATAACAGGACCTCGGAGAAAGAAAGGAAATACATGAAGACTGTGATTCTGAGGCTGGATCTACACATTGCAACAGAACAAGGTGGCTGGGTGGAATGTACCACTTCAGACTGCAGATGGAAGAGCACGTGTTCTGAAGGCTGAGGGTCCCCTATGTTTTAAAAAAAAAATGCCCCCCAAACAAAACTCAACCTCACTGCCAGTAGAAAACTAGCACAGAAGGGAGAGGGCTAGGCTAAAACCTTTCTGCTTAATGCACTAACGGCCCAATTCCATGGGCCTGCTTTACTGCTGGAACTTGCATTCTGTTGGTGCGGTGTGCTTTACTGCTGTCACAAAACACATACCACCATAGAGCTCAGCCTGGGTTGCCGCCGCAAACAATGAACAGTGGCAACTGTGCGAGCCCTGGCGCCAGTAAGGTGACGCAGGCAGGGGGTGGGCGGGGAGGGGGAGGAATGAGGGGATGTGGGTTTGTTGCGGGTGGTAAGGGGTGGTTATTAGGGGCAGCTGCCCCCTACCAATATTCTACCCCCCTTTTTGGCCTCGATCCACCTACCCAGGTTCATTCGGACGTGCACCAGAAAAGTTGCCGGCGCAGGTCCGAGTTAACCAGTTGGGGCAGCGGAGGCTTACCCCGAAGCACCTTGAGGAGACCTCTGTGACTGCCCCCCATGCAGCGTATGTCCAGTGGTTTGACTGCATTGATGGTGGTGGGGTTGGGTAGAATTGGGTTGTAAGTTTGCTACTTGCACGAAGTCTCTGGTGCCAAATAGAGGCAAATGCTCCCTAGACAAGTAATTCAACCCCCTGAAGACCACCTGCATCCCTGGTCCCTTGTGGTAACTTGAAAGAGAGGTATTTTTCAGAGTGCGCTTCACATTTATTCTCATCAATTGCCCCCTGCAGATATGCATGTTGCCACTTCCCTGCATCCACCTCAGTGTAGAAGCATTAAAAGAGAAAGAAGTGATCTTCCACCTGTAGTCTGAAAGGTTACAATCCATTTTAGGACCGGACCACCTCATTCAGGCCTAGAATTCATGAAGAAAGTATAAAATATGCACTCAGATCCTCCCGCCGCCCCCGCCACTCTATTGTTCTCTGCAACAGTGTGGTCGAGGTCTGGATCCTTTGGCCTACCAACTACCTTTGATATCTATTTGTTGGCAAGGAGCTCTGTAGCACAATGTCGGCTCTGCTTCAGCTTAGATGTTGGACCATGAAGAGAGGAGAATTCACTGCCAGCCTCCCTTCCTTGACTGCCCAGTCCTATCCTTCGCTCCCCGTTGGTGCAGCCGTGCCAAAAATAGGCGTGCTATATCCAGTGGGAGGAGGCAGATCAGGAGGCCTTGGAGGGGAAAGGGGATTTAAATCCACTTACACCTCCATAAGCCTCCCACTCTGCAATGGATCTCCTTGGACCTGTGCCAGCAATTTCACTGGTGCAAATCCAAGGAAAGAAAGGGGGTGGGGAGGGTGCCCACAGAGGGGATAGGATCTGGTGCACACCATTGCCACCAGATCCACCCCCTCCCGCAGCCTCTCTGCCCCTGTTCTGCCCCGTCCCTGCCCAGTTTTTTCCCCTCCCTGCCCCTGTTCTGCCTTCCTCCCGCTCCCACCCCTCCTGCCTCCCCACTGGTTTACCTGTTCTGGCATGTGGCCAGCGATCCAGTGACGTGTGCAGGAAGGCTGCCAGAGCACGCTTTACGGCCATTTTGCAGCAGTCGCTGGCAGCGGAACATGCAATTCCACTGGCCGCGGGCCCCAATAAGATTGGGCTGAAAACTGCACCCAGTTCTCCATGAAGAGGAGACATGGTTCGCATCATATCTTCTCTTCCTCTCCCTGCTAAGTTGCTTTACATATGTTATAGCATGAGGCAACCTTACACTTTTTCAAAAAGAGGACTTACGGTTCTTTTTTTACGTAGCTCAGGTTTCGGTGAAGACCATCCATGGATTTCATATCCTCCTCAGACAGATGGAAATTGAACACCTGAGAGGAGAGGCTCAGTTGTCACTATGTTCTTCCATCTCTCTCTCACTCTCACACTCACACAACCTGCATGTAAACTATGTCAACAGAGCCTTGCTCTGTGTGCCATCAACTGGCATGTGCCACCCTCAACAAAGAGCAGAGTTTTTTCAGTGGCAGCCCCTATTCCTTGCAACTCCCTCCTCCCCTTAGAGGTTTGGTGCAGGTAAGGAGTCTGTCTTCTCTTTTTTGGAGTGGAGTGAAAACTCAGCTTCTTCACTGTGTTTCAACCATTTGTTGTTCAGTCGTTAAGTCGTGTCCGACCCTTCGTGATCCCATTTTTTTTATGTTTTGCATATTCTTCATTTTGACTGTCCTGTTGCTGCGGTTGGGTTAGACTTTTTGCCAATTCATTTTTAGATGTATATTTAGACCTATAGTAAATTCTCACTGTAATTTTTTTAAATTTGTTTTTATTTAAATCACCCTGGGGGGTTGTTCTGGCTGAAAGGCAGCCTTATGTAAATAAACAAAATGTATGCTTTTCTAGAAGCAAAGATAAAGATAAAGTACTAAATTCCAAAGGTGCACTCATTCATGGAACCAGGTTTCCTCCACTGATGGTATGTACTGTATGCTATACAGATCTATAGGTTATGTTCCCAGGTTTTTTATAACAGTACAAGAATTCAATATACAGTAGTTTCGGATGTTCACTTTCATAACTCTTACAGCATGCTCCTAGGCATGGGACTTACTACCAGGTAAGTGTGTATGGGATTGCAGCCTTGGTCACCCTGTTCTTGCACTTAAGATTTGATTAAAAGTTGATCTACAAGTGACACAAGACAAGATGCTAGACTGAGGGGTAAAATCCTGGGCTGTGCCACATGCACCCCTTCCTGCTCCCCGCTTTCCCTTTACTGGAACAGTAGCTGAACGGGGGAAAGCCTTGGTAGTTTCTGTCTGCTCTGCTGCCACCATTCCAGGCTACGGAAACCTGGTAGAGCGGGGGGCCATCTGGGAAACCCCCTCTCTGAGAAGAACACTGAACCCCAGGGGTTCTAATTAAAAATCAAAACCATGGTAACATCTGCAGGGCAAAGAGACATGACAACCCACTGAATTACCCATGGAATAGGCTAACAAAAAGGTCAAAATGAAACTAGTTTATTAAACTACACATGGCTGGCTCCTCTATCCCACTCCTTTACCTAGATAGACAAGTTCAGCTGCCCAGTGGCAGAGGTAGGTTATCCCTAGGCTGAATAGCTTCTGCATACAGGTGAATCCACATCTACATGTGGCTGGGGGATAATGGCATTTCAAACAGACTCACATCGCAATCTTGTGTAACCTTGCACCTTTGTACCAGTAGATGCACCAGTGTAAATGCATTTATGCCAGTGTAATTGCACTCACACCAGTGCATCTGCTATTATGCGCTGAAGCCTCTGGGAAGTTTGATGTATCCGAAAATAGGCAACAAATAGGGAAAAAAGAGAATTAATCACAGCTTCCTTACATAAAAAAGCTACTTTCATGTAGTAAACAAGCAAATCAGAGAGAAGCATATCTGCCTGATATGCTAGTTTACTACATGCAGGAGCTTTTTACAATGGGTGGATTTAAAACTACGAACCCTCCCACCCATAGTTTGAAATGGTACAGTGCACAATTCTACCATCTCATTCTGCATAATGACTCACCACCTGGTCCATTAATAAATCCTGGTACATATTCTGGGGTGGAAACAGGTGGAACAGATATATCCTCTCAGCTGCCGTATTCTCTGCCCATTGCCATTACCTGGATGTTTTCTTCAATTCTCTTTTTAGTGAAGGTTTTCACAAGGACCACTAGGCCACGCTGCAACTGGTAGCGCAGGGCCACGAGAGCTGGGCTTTGCTTGTACTTCTTGGCAATAGCAGCCAACACTGGGTCTTCAAGCAAAACAGGAGTACTTTGGTCTGTCCTGTAAGAGAGTCGCATAGAAAGAGGTAGTATTTCTGGGTGGGGGGGCGGGGAACCCTAAATTAATGCAGTGTTTGCCCAATGCATCAAGACAGCCTATGGATTTTGAATTTAAAGGCTAATCGAGGTCAAATGTCACACGATGCACAATGGATAGAAACAGCCTTGGTTGCCCTGGTGGATGATCTGTGCTGAGGACTAGACAAGGGGAGCAAGTCCTTGTTGGTCATGCTGGACCTATTAGCAGCTTTTGATACCATCAACCATGGTGTCCTTCTGGGTTGGTAGGCAAGGCTGGGGCTCGGGGGCATGCTTTCTTCTAGTGGTTTCGGTCCTTCCTGGTGGACAAATTCCAGTCAGCGTTACTTGGGGTCACCACTGCCCTGGCTTTTGATATGCGGGATGCCACAGGGTTATATTCTGTCCCCTATGCTGTTTAACATCCACATGAAACTACAGATTTGCGGCACCTGGTGTCTCATGGTGTCACCCCCATGGAACTCCTCCCGTACTAGATCATACAGAATCCTTAGTAATGATTTTTGTACTTATGTTACTTGCAGTGGTAAATTACCTTTTCGATGATATATAACTTTATGGTATTATGCATAAATACAAATTTTCCAAAATGTTTCCACAATTTTGGCAACTAGTGGTGTAACCCCCCCCCCAAGGGAGTCACCCAGTGCAGTCCACACACCCTGTACCTCCTAGTGATGCCACAGCTGCAGGGAGAGATAATCTCCTCTTGGATTTCCAGGAGGCAGTGGTTGCTGGGAGTTCTTTGCCCAGCTAAGGCTGATGCACCAGCTGCAGCCATGCTTGAGTTGAACTAACCTAACCACAGTGGTCCATGCCTTGGTGATTTCAAGGCTCAACTACTATACTGTGATTTACATGGGGCTGCCCTTGAAGACTGTTTGGAAATTGCAGCTGGTGCAGAACGTGGCAGTCTGTGTGGTGGTCTGGACTCAGCAGTTTGATTCTAGCGGCTGCACTGGATGCCAGTTTGTTTCTGAGCACAATTCAAGGTGCCGGTCTTGACCTTTAAAGTCCTTCATAATTTGGGACCAAGGTATCTAAAGGACTGTCTTCTTCTGTACCAACCAGTACTTCCTCTATGTTAATGGGAGTGGGCCCTGTGCGTGTGCTGACCCTGGCTGAGGCCAGGTTGACAGCCACAAGGGGCAAGGCCTTCTCTTTAATGGCGCCTCAACTTTTGCACCACACCAGTTTTCTGCTCCCTTTGAACTCGCCACTCAATGTGAGACTTTCAGTCGGCATCATGGATAGGCTGGCCTTGCAACCATCCGGCTTCTTCTCTTACCATTTTTTGTCCCTCTGGGATCCCAGGACACAGTATGCTTCCAAGAGGATGTTGTTGGATTTGCAGAAGGCCAGCATCTTGCTCTGGTTCAGATAAATGTGGCATTCAACCTGCAGCATTCCCAGCCCCCAACACAACAAAACAACTTCAGATTGTATGAATAAGAATTCAAGAAAGATACATGAACAAGATACAAAGGAAAACACACAACCACATTGCCAGGTGCTAAGGTATTAAGCTCTGTTATACTTTAATGTTTATGGGGGGGGGGGATTGTCACCCGGTTGTGTATTCAAATTACTATTCTTATACTCATGATTTGCAACAACACCCCCTCATTAATGCTGTGTTAGCCAGGGGCAAGGGCAAGTTTTGTGTAGATAATAAATACTGAGCTAGAGGGAACAATGGTCTGATTCATCATAAGGCATCTTTGTAACATAAATAGGGTTTTTCAGATGTGATTTGATCTTGTTTTGATGTGATTTGATCTTGTTTTTTGCTTGTTTGGGAGCTTATGAGTAGCAACCAAAGAGCTCCATCTAGTGCCTAGATGATATATGACCCTTAGTGGGAAAAAAAAAAAAGAACACAGAAGAAATATACAAGAAAGCTCTTAATGTTCCTGATGACCACGCTGGTATGGTCACTGACCCAGAACCAGACATCCTAGAGAGTGAAGTCAAGTGAGCCTTAGGTAGCATTACTAACAACAAAGCTAGCGGAGATGATATTATCCCAGCTGAGCTACTTAAAATCCTAAATGATGATGCTGTGAAAGTGCTGCACTCAATATGCCAACAAATTTGGAAAACTCAGCAGTGGCCAAAGGATTGGAAAAGATCAGTTTACATTCCAATTCCAAACAAGGGCAATGCCAAAGAGTGTTCAAACTACCGCACAATTGCACTCATTTCACATGCTAGCAAGGTTATGTTCAAAATCCTACAAGCTAGGCTTCAGTATGTGAACCGAGAACTACCGGAAGTACAAGCTGGGTTTCAAAGAGGCAGAGGAACTAGAGATCAAATTGCCAACATGCGCTGGATCATGGAGAAAGCACGAGAGTTCCAAAATTTTTTTTTACTTCTGCTTCATTGACTACGCAAAAGCCTTTGACTGTGTGGATCACAACAAATTCTTAAAGAGATGGGGGTACCACCAGACCACCTTAGCTGTCTCCTGAGAAACCTGTATGCGGGTCAAGAAGCAACAGTTCGAACCGGCCATGGAACAACCGATTGGTTCAAAATTGGGAAGGGAGTATGGCAAGGCTGTATATTGTCACCCTGCTTATTTAACTTATATGCAAAGTACATTATGAGAAATGCAGGGCTGAATGAATCGCAAGCCGGAATCAAGATTGCCAGGAAAAATATCAACAACCTCAGATATGCAGATGATACCACCCTAATGGCAGAGAGTGAAGAAGAACTAAAGAGCCTCTTGATGAGAGTGAAAGAGGAGAGTGCAAAAGTTGGCTTGAAACTCAACATTAATAAAACTAAGATCATGGCATCTGGTCCCATCAATTCCTGGCAATAGAAGGGGCAGAAATGGAAGCAGTAACAGATTTTACTTTTTTGGGTTCCAAGATCACTGCAGACGGAGACAGCAGCCATGAAATTAAAAGACGCTTACTCCTTGGAAGGAAAGCTATGGCAAATTTAGATAGCATAATAAAAAGCAGAGATATCACCATGCCAACAAAAGTTCGTATAGTCAGGGCGATGGTGTTCCCAGTAGCAATGTATGGTTGCGAGAGTTGGACCATAAGGAAGGCTGAGCGCCGAAGAATAGATGCTTTTGAACTGTGGTGCTGGAGAAGACTCCTGAGAGTCCCTTGGACTGCTAGGAGATCAAATCAGTCAATCCTAAATGAAATCAACCCTGACTGTTCCCTGGAAGGACAGGTACTGAGGCTGAAGCTCAAATATTTTGGCCACCTAATGCGAAGAGAGGACTCTCTGGAGAAGACTCTGATGCTGGGAAAGATTGAAGGCAAAAGGAGAAGGGGAAGGCAAAGGATGAGATGGTTAGATAGCATCACCGATGCAACGAACATGAAAATGAGCGAACTCAGGAAGATAGTGGAGGACAGGAAGGCCTGGCGGGATTGGTTCATGGGATCACAAAGGGTCGGACACAACTTAACAACTGAACAACAACAAAAAACACCCAGCCCTTTTTAAAGGAATTGTTCCTTTTTTTGAGATAAGGTGCAGCTGGGAAGCATTCCTGTAGCCCTGAGTCAGCAGCCTTCAGAAGGGTTTTCATTGGGCTGGGATTGTTATAAGAGCAGGTATCTGGGAATCAGTTGCTGTCTTCTGCTTCCTGTGAGAACTGGTGCTATTGATCTTGGTTGGGAATTTAGCTACAGCTGGAGTATGTGAGTGTCAGAGTGGCTTAGATAAGAGTTTGTTATGTGTTATTATGCTATGGGGAAAATTGTTTCTCTGATTTTTATGGAATTTGGTTTCTTAATAATAAAGATCTGTTTATTCTGAAGCTATTGGTGTTTTGTCTCTGAATAAGGAGAGAATATTCTTTGGAAAGTTAGTCCTTGAGTTATTGATTATGCTACTGGATGTTTATTGACGAGACAGGGTGTGTGAAGTGGTGGATTGTAACTTAACCCCGGTCTTCATCACAATCTTTGCATACATTCAAATAACCATTGTGTACCTGCACTGGAGAGCTCTGGTATAACATGTCCACATGATGACATGATCAGCCAATGTGCATTACAAGATTGCTTGTACCTGATTAACTCACTTTCAGCCCAATCCTATCCTTCCCCACCCCCCACCCCTGCTGGTGCAGCCATACCGAAAAAGTGTGTGCTGTATCCGGCGGGTGGGGGGGGCAGAGTGGGAGGCTTCAAAGGGGGAAAGGGGATTGAAAGTCTCTTCCCCGCCCCCCACAATAGGTCTCCTTGGGCCTACCTGCACCAACGATTTTGCGGGCGCAAGTCTGAGGAGAGAATGGGGACGGGGAGACTGCTGCCGGAAGGGATGGGATTTGGTGCATGCCATCGCTGCCGGATCCACCCTTCCTACCCCTCTTCCTCCCCCTCCATGCCCCCGTTTTTCCTTCCTGCTTCCCCCGCTGGCTTACCTGCTCCACTGAGCAGCCTGCAGTCTGGCCACACACGAAGGAAAGCTCCGGCCTTCCTGCTGGCGCTCCGGCAGCGCACTACTTGGCGTGCTGCCAGAGTGCGCTTTACAGCTGCTTTTCAGCAGCCAGTGCTGGTGAAACACGTGTTCTGCCAGTGGGGCTGCCCAGTAGGACTGGGCTGTTTGGATCCAACCAGTAACATGTGTGCAACTCAAAGTCTCAATTTGGTTTACGTGACCACCCAAGGGCACAGTAACTGTTGACCAATACATCCTATTGTGGCCCTTTGCACTCTTCCAACTTCAAGAAACCTCTGTCTGCAACAGACCAGACTTATAATAAAGAACCTTCAGCAACAGTTTGCAAGGAACAAAAGGCAAACACATTTCACCTGGTTTATGACAGGCTTGTATTTCAGACCTGGCTTGTTCAGGATCATTTCCATCTGCTTTAAGTTGAAATTGGACACTCCAATAGATTTGACCAAGCCTGCATCTTTGCACGCCTCCATTGCCTGAGAAAGAAAATATGGCATATGTTGTAACCTTTAGAATGTAAGGTATGTGTTTATGTATGTCTTGAACCCAGACTTCCAGTAGCAATGTCTTATATACCTTATATCAGCGGTCCCCAACCTTTGCAGTGTCAGGGACAGGCATCGTTGAAGAACTGTTTTCCACAGACCGGGGGGGGGGGCGCCGACGCCACGCCCCCACGTGACCTGGACATGACGTCAGCTGCGCACGCCCAGCGCGGCTCCAATCACCTCCCCCGCTGGTTTAGTTGCTATTTTGGAGCCGTTCGAGCTCCAGGGCGGTCGGGTGGAACAGCAAGACGGCCGAAGCGGAGGCGACGTATCGCAGAGGCAAGTACGCCCCTTCGCCGCCACGTACGGCCCCCGCCCTGGGGGCCACCGCCCCAACCCCGATGACATTTCTGGCCGGGTGGCCCGGTCCCGAACAGGCCACGGACCGTTGGTTGGGGACCCCTGCCTTACATCCTGTACCACCTATGGCCTGGCCTCAGAAGCATAGCTACACCCTGTGGATATGGGGGCCGCACCTCGTGACACCCCTCGGTGATGTCACAAGGCCCACCCACCCGTACATGATGTCACAAGCCTGGCCCCCCGTGCCCAAAAAATCTGAACCCCACCCTGGCGGTTTTCCACTGAATAAAGCACACTAGGGGCGTGGTCAGGTGGACTACTCCTGTTGCCAGCGCCGCATCCCCAAAGGCCGTTTCTGTGTCGTCATCCCCCGCCGAATTGGTAGCTTGTGCACCCCTCACTGCATGTTGCCCGGGGGCCCCCCACCCCCCTAGCAATACCTCTGCCTGGCCTTTCAACAAGGCAAGCAGATTAGTTTCAGTGGGGCAAGGGCATCCTCTAGACAGGGGCCAGGCTGAGAATGGCCGGCTCCATTGCTTTGGGCAAGTCCACCCCAAGATACAGAGTTGTAGAGGGCAGCCTCTTCTGTGCCTGCATACTTTCTGCTCATAGGAGTCTTTTTAATGAATGTATTTCTTGCAGAACACTGATGTGTCCCAGTATGCCATCTGGGAATCTCCTACTCTGTACATATCTCTAGCTCAAAACTGTTATCAAGCAATAATCGTTCTTAAAAACAAACTTTTACGCAACACTTGTAGTATATGGACAGCCCAATCCACCGTAAGTTCCTGGGGGCAGCAGGGCCAGCACAGGCTGCGCTGCATACTGCACGGGATTTTCGAGGGATGGAGGTCTCCTTGAGGTAAGGGGACATTTGTCCCCTTGCCCCAGGAAAAGTCCCAGTTGTGGAAATGGATCTAATTTGACCTGCGCGAGCTAAATCGCTGGTGCAGGTCTGAGCCAATCCGTGTCATGGAAGCAGGCCTGGAAAGGGAGATAGGAGGCGATGCGCACGGCACTGCTGATCCGGCCCCCCTCCTAGGCCTGATCTGCCCCCACCCTGTTACACCCCCTCTCCCCAACCCTCCCCCCACCCCGTTTTGCCTCCGCAGCGCTCGGCGCAGAGCCTACCTATTCTGGCACACGCCACTCCTTCTGGCAGTCTGCCCGGGCTGGCACAGGACTTCACGCCAGCCTGACTGATTGCTGTGTTGTCACAAAGTGCTTTCTGGCACTTTTGCAACAGCTTGCACCGGCACAGCATGGATTGTGCTGGTGCAGAGATAGCACAGGTTTGCTCTGTTGATACTACTTCTTAATTCTTATTTTACTCATCCTCGTAACAACCCTGTATGTTTCCACTTTGCAGACAGGGAGAGAAAAATGAGATTTACTGACTAGTCTAAGGCCATGCAAATGAGGGGTACCACACCTGACAATAGCAGGGATGTTTGCCACCTTAATTGGTGTTCCAAGCATGGACTATGATAGGAAAAGGCACTTGACAGAATTTCACCTCTACGTTATAGGGGCTTCCTCAAGTGTGGATCTCAGTTTCCAGGTACTTACTTCCCATGTCTGACGAAGATCGACGCTGTCAAAAATAAATTTTCCATTTTCCTCCACAGGAAATACATCTGGTCCAGGCTGGAAAGGAAAAGGGAAATGAAACTTGGACCTAAATGTGTTGTACAAGTTATCTCTGACTGACCACTTACCCCTTCAGTACTTCTTCAGGCCAGCAGGTGGCGCAGCGGGTTAAACCGCTGAACCATAAGCCGTCGATCAAAAGGTCGGCAGTTCGATTCCCGCGACGGGGTGAGCGCTCGTTGCTTGGCCAGCTCCTGCCAACCTAGCAGTTCCAAAGCATGTCAATGCGAGTAGATAAATAGGTACCGCTTGCGGAAAGGTAAACAGCGCTCCGTGTTCCAGCCGCACGTAACGCGCTGCGGCAAGGAGAGTCATGCCGGCCACATGACCACGGAGGCGTCTTCGGACAACGCTGGCTCTTCAGCTTTGAAATGGAGATGAGTACCACACCCTAGAGTCGGACACGACTGGACTTAATTGTCAGGGGATACCTTTACCTTTACCTTTACCTAATAAAACAATGGATTTTCTCCTTGGGGAAATAGCAGCCACAGTGGGGGGGGGGGGGAGGCTGATCCAGATCAGAACCACTGTGAGGGAAAAGGATTAAGGTTGTCCTCTGCTATGGTTCAAATCAAAATCAGTCACCCACCCACCCAGCCCTGCTGATTTATGTTAGAAAACCTAACCACATAGGCGGCCCCAATCATGCAACAGATGTCTTGTTTAGTCTGACCTTCACAACAGTGATGGAAAGGAAGAAAGCAAAGTGGGACTGATACCATATAGTACAGGGGTGAATGCACAACTCAAATCGCCCTAAAGGCCATGTTTACATTTTTATTCATCCGAAAGGACCACATTGCTACTTTAACTATGAAAAAGCATCTTTCTTGTGTTAACTCAGTATTTTCTTTTAAACCATCCTCTGGTAAGCCCCGTTTTCTTTGTGCCCCACAGTGCACATTTTCTTCTCTCTGTCCAGAAATCTGTCACCCCATTTCTCAGTTATTACCCTCTTCTCTCCCCCCCCCTTGTCTGTCTACAGTGTGCCCTC
Organism: Plestiodon gilberti rubricaudatus; assembly: GCA_026170595.1. NCBI lineage: Eukaryota > Metazoa > Chordata > Lepidosauria > Squamata > Scincidae > Plestiodon > Plestiodon gilberti. Next base: position 120,049,740 of record JANXHW010000005.1, read on the forward strand.
ATCTCTCAGTTATCCCTTTTTTCCTCTCTCTAACCCAAAGGTCTAGGCCCGATTGAGGGCAAGTCGCACTTGGGGTGTGCAAAATTTGCTGTTCCCACCACTGCTACTGTGGCCGCCACTGCCACCACCACTGCCGCCTCCTTCTCCTCGGAGAGGGGCAAGAGGGGTACTCTGGCAGCGTAATGCAGCACAATCCTCTCCCACTCCGCTTACCTCCAAGCAGGGCTGCCACCGCCGCCGCCACAAAACGACATGGAAAGCAGTGATCTGGCCCCCTTACACCCTCAACTTGCTTCTGCGTGTGGTCCCTTTAAACAAAACAGGAGCCTGCTGGGACTGCTCCCAGCATGTCCCACACTCCCTGTTTTGTTTAAAGGAACTGCACGAGGAAGGAACAAGGAGAGGGCGTAGGGGACTGGATTGTTGCCTTCCGATCCACTTCCTGCTCGGATTGAGGTAGCTTAGTTCATGGGGGGCTGGAGGGAGGTGGCAGCAGACTTGGGGTGAAAGGCACCTTGAGTCCATTTGCTGCTCCCTGCAAACCACCACTGGACATGAGCCGCATCATGTGTGTCATGAACAGGCTGGCTCTAGATTGTGTATATGGTATGTGAATCAATTACTGATATTGTATTTTTTTCCCCAATAAAAATAAGACAGTCAAACTAATAAATGTGTTAGCGAAGATACACACTTGGGCTTTACCATGTAGCACCTTGTCTGTTTTGGTCTACTGAAATATTCCGCTAGACCTTGCATTACAACATCAAGAAACATTTACCTTTAGAGAATAAGGGTTGTGGATTAAGAACAGATCCATATAGTCAAACTGGAGCTTCTTCAGGGATTGTTCTAAGCACGTCCGAACGAGCTCGGGACGGTGGAAGGTATTCCAAAGCTGTCAACAATTCACACAAGTGTTTATGTTTGTTTTCTCATAACCATAGAGTTTTAAGGGCTTCAAGAGGGCCATTTAGTTCCATCCTGCGATGAGGCAGGATTCCCCATGCACTCTAAAATTGTGGTAGAATAATATTTTGTCGAGTACATACTTGATTAGCACTGCAAGTTGCACTGGGCGGGTATTTTAATTGCTATTGTTATGTGTCAGTCAGGCCTTTATCCATGTTGGCCTTTCCTCCAGTTCTGGTATGGGAAGGGTCAGAGGCGTCACTATGGTGGGGGCGGTACTGTAAGTTCTGCGCTGTCCTAGAAGGCTCCCTGCCCGTTGCCTTCGCCGCACTGAATGGCTCTGACGGCGAGGGGGCGGGGCCACTTCGTACCGGGGAGTAAACGGGGACTAGGACGGCGCGGAACTTACAGTACTGCCCCCACCGTAGCGACTCCTCTGGGAAGGGTGGTAGCAATGGACAACACCACAGTACAGGACAGTTGGCTTCCCACTACTTGAACAGCCACCTCTGTCACCCCACCTCCCTCTTCCTGGACAAATTGTTGCCTCTTCGATAACTAGAAAATGGCTTCCTGGATCCAGCACAAGCTCCTGAATCTTACCTTCAGAGCCCTGCATGGCCTTGCCCTTCCTTACTTCTCTGCTCTCACATCCCACTACACTCCTACCTGTGATTGTACCTCTGGCTCCAGCACCCTCAGCTGCCTGAAGGCAGCTGCTTCTCAAAGGCACCACCCCTTCTCCCTTGCTGCCCCTCACTGCTGTCGACAGAACGTGGCGGGGGGGCGCCGGAGGGTGACGTGCGCAGACGCACGCAGAAGGGGTGATGCGCGCACCCACGCGCGTCACCCTCCGGAGGCTCTCCAAGGCCGGGAGAAGGCCTCGGAGCGTCCACCCTGTCTGGAGATCTGGGGTCTTCTGAGAAGGCCCAATGCGTCGACGCGTAATTTATTAGGTTTTTCGCGTCTGCGCAGAACGTTTGAGGGCAAACGGGCAGCCCTTGCCCTCAGAAACGTTCTGCGCAGGCGCGAAAAACCTAATAAATTATGCGTCGACGCATTGGGCCTTCTCAGAAGGTCCCGGACCGCTGGACGGGGCAGACGCTCCGAGGCCTTCTCCTCAGAAGACCTCGGACTGCTGCGGTGCGGCAAATTTTGGAGGGGGTGCCCGGGGGGTTACTAGGTTGACGCGCGACGTCACCCTAGGGTGGACGTGGGTGACGCGCACGCCCAGCCCCAGGGTGACGCGCGCCCTAGTGACGCTACTGCTGCCCCTTATCCCTCGAATTCCCTCCCTGATCACTTGAGGGATGCCCTATTTCTTCCTTCTTTCAAATCCCTCCTCAAAACCCACCTTTTCCACGAAGCCTTTGGTAATACTCCTTAGTCCCTCTACCTTACTGCAAGTAATGACCCAATCCTATCACCTGCCGCACCATAGCATGCAGCTGCGCCAACAGAGGCTGCATTGCATTCTGGGGGGGGGGCACCAGAAGGCAAACTGGAGGTTAATAAAAAATATATTTTTACTTACCTCCCTGTAGGCCTTCTGATCAGCTATGGTTTCCTCAAATCCATGCCAGCTATGGACCTGGCGTAAATCTGGAGAGAACCGGGGGGGGGGGGAGTTTCTGGGGCAGGGTTACGGGGATAGGGTCTGGCGTGTGCGGCTGCTGTTGGAATCCACCCCCACACACCCCTGGCTCCTCCCCCAAAACGCCTTGATTCTCCCCCTGCTGCCAACTTACCAGCACTGGTGGTGGCTTGATGCTCTGGTGGCATGCATGCGGGTCACCAGCTGTTCTGGCACCATCACTGCAGTTGCCATGACAGCGGCTTGGCAGGCCACTGACAGAATGCAAGTTCTGTCAGCAGAAGGCCTGGATAGAATTGGGCTGTAAGTCTAAGCACATGTACCTGAAATAACTGCATACTCTTCCCCATCTGCTCTGGCACCTCTCCCCTCCCCTTTTTGTGGGGTCTCCCTTGTGTCTGTAGCAGATTAGGAGTCCCCCCCCCCCCCAGGCAGGGACCTGGCTTCACTTTTACTATACTGTGCCATGTACACTGAAGACACGATACAAATTGAAAATAATAATAAAAATAACAATCATAAAATCCAATTGCATTAAAAACATTCCAATTAATTTACCTTTCCAGTGTAGAAAACATCTTCCCTTTTTACGGTTCCATCAGCAATTTTCTCACGGACAGCTCGTCCAACCTGCTCCTCAGTTTCGTATACATATGCACCATCAATATGGCGGAAGCCAACTTCCAGGGCTACTTTTGTAGCCTCCTCACACGTCTTTTTCTGAACCTGAGAATTAAAAAGGTAAAAATGCCAGTCAATATTTCTGGTTCTTATATGGCTGTTTTGACCACTATAGGCCTGTCTCAATGCATATCTGACCCAGTTACAAGTTGGAAGGCCTGTACACTGATTTGTACAGGATGACATAATGGGGATCAAAGTAGGTGTGCCTGTGCCTCTGCGTGTGGCAATGCAGATTGGGTGAGATGGGGGCAAAGGTTGAAAGGCTTCTCACCATGCTGTGTCACACCCTGTCCCCGAGTCATAGTTAGTAAAAAGCCAAGCACAACAGCTCTAAGGAAGTGCTTAAAGTAACAGGGGCAGCCCAATCCTGTCCAGGGGAGCCGCAGCGCGCAAATTGGGCAGCAGCAGGAGGCCACCTCAGGGGAAAGGGACATTTGTCCTTTTCCACCAGGTAATGCCCTTATTGGGTCTCCTCAGATGTCTGCCGGCAAAATGGCCAGCGCACATCTGAGGAGCCTGTGTAACACCAGCCAGGCCCGGGACAGGGGATAGAATCCGGTGGAGCACGCCGCTGAGGATCCCTCCCCCCTCCCGGCCCCAGCGGGCCAATCCGTCCCCTAGGGAACGCCCCCTTCCTGCCGTCCCCCCACCTATACCCTGACCTGCAGAAACCTTACCTTCTCCGGTGGGTGCAGGCTTTGGACTGGGGAGGACAGAGCGGCGCAGACCTTGCCGCCAGCACCGCCTCCTCCCAAGGAGTTGCAAACGTGCCTTATTATTATAATTATTATTAACAGTATTTATATACCGCTTTTCAACAAAAAGTTCACAAAGCAGTTTACAGACAAAATCAAATGATTAAAAATGGCTCCCGTCCCCAAAGGGCTCACAATCTAAAAAGATGCAGAACACCACCCACAAACAGCCACCAGAAAAGAAACTGTTTTGGGGTGAAAGAGGGGCAGTTACTCTCCCCCTGCTAAATATAAGAGGAACACCAATTGAAAAAGTGCCTCTTGCCCAGTTAGCACATTTGTGACACACAGGAGCGGTAGGAGCAGCCAGAAACGGGATTACGCTGTAAGTTTGGCCTAGAGCCCTTTCTTTCCAGGCTAGAGTATCACTTTCCTCTCTAATCTCTACAGCGATTAAAGCATTTAAAACCAACTAACTGCCCAGTTCATCAGACATTTTGGTTCAAAGGTTGGAACTCTGTTGAGGAATGTGTTTCTTGTTAAAACAACATAAAACATGATTAGAAATGTTTATGAGAGACTAATTACACTTTAGAAGTGCTAACTTGGGGTAGGGAGAGAAAAAAGTCTGAAGCAACTGGTCAGGTGGGGGTGAGGGACATATATATAAACAGTAGCCTGCTTTGCCCCACCTCCCCCTAGTTTTAGACGTGAATGGAATGTTTCACAAAATCAAAAATAAATAAATATTTTTTTTAACATGAGTTATTGCTGTTAGTTGTAAGCTATTTTACATTTCAGTATCTCAGGAAAGCATCAAGAGCTTTTGGTAAAATGCAAATGTAGTTTTATATTGAAGGCAAATGACTAATCACTGAAAATGCCTGTTCATCACTCAACAGGTCTAGCTGAAAACTCTTCTGTTACACAAGCATAGCTGTGAGAAGAAAGATTATACAAGAAAGTTTCCTGGATCAAACGCAAGTCCCGTCTAGTGCCAGTCTGCCAGACTGCCATCTTTCAGAAATATGGAGTGCTTGATTCCTAGCTTCCCGTTGCCTAATATTTTGGATACTTGGCAATTGTGGCTCATATACAATCACCAGCGAGCACTGCTAGTACTGTACAGCTGTCCCTGGATATTCAGATGGTAGTTTTGCCCAACTCTGGCTGGTGAACCAACTGCAACTCTATCTGGACCCAGGAGGACTTCCAAACTGCAAGTCTGCTTCTGCAGAGGTAGTGCAACTTCACTCAGAACAGGCTGCTGGTCCAATACCTGTATCTCAGGTCTCCAGACCAAGAGGACCTTTGTTTTGTCCAGATTTAATTTCAACTTCTTCACTCTCATCCAGTCCCCTACCAACCTCAGGCAACACTCTACAGCTTCCCCAGCATTTGATGGAACAGAGAGGAAGGGCCGAGTCAGTGTCATCTGAATATTGGTGACACCCAGCTCAACGCCTAGAGATGATCTCTCTCAGTAGTTTCATGTAGATGCTAAACAACATGGGGGACAAGATGGAACCCTGCAGCCCAGAGGACAGGGGGACAAGCAGTGTCCCCCCCAAAAAAACCCCCACCTTCTAGGATTTATTGGCCAGAAAGGACTGCAGAGCAGTGCCCCTCCCCCTGAGCCACAATCTGGCCAGATGATCCCAGATAAACGCCATGGTCAATGGTGCTGAAAGCCACTGAGAGATCCAGTAGGACCAACAGGAATGCACTCCTCCTGCCCAGTCCCCGCTGTGGATAATCCACCAGGGTAACCAAAATTGTTTCCACCCCCAAAACGAGCCTCAAGATGGACTGAAAAGAGTTCAGATAATCAGTTTCATTCAGGAAACCCTGGAACTGGGATACCTACCACTATCCACTTTGATCACCTTGCCCAGAGAAATGGGAGATTTATTCAGACCTTCCAGAAATTGCCCAGTACAATAGCACCCAGGGTGTCAATGCTGCCAGCAATATCCCCTCCTTCAAAGATGAATTTACCATCCTCTCAGTCCATTTGACCAGTCCTTCCCAGGCCGATCTAATAAGGCAAGCCAGGCAAGGGTGAAGCAGACAGCCTCACACTCCAAAGAATCCAGTCCATCAACACAAGATGAAAAGCCTTCAAAATAAGACCAACAACCTGGCATCTTCAGGTTGGGCTGGGAATGATCCCTGCCTAATATCCTGGGGAGCAGCTGCCAGTCAGTGACAGTATAGAGCAGCATTTCTCAAACTGTGGGTCGGGACGATTTCTGGTGGGTCGGGACAATTTCTGGTGGGTCCCGCAGAGAGCCTCCAATGAAAACACGGTGATGGTGGAAAGATCAGATAACCAGATAGCTGCTAATTGCCCTGCATAGAGCTGAGCTCTTGCAGTTTGTAAGATTGTGTAAATATAGGGAGATAAATGTTTGATCGTCTTTTTTCTGGTGTGCTTTTGTCCAAGTCTGTCAATGACAGGTAGTGGGGGCAGGTGAAGGCTGGGTCACATAAACTAAGTCCCTCAAGCCTTGAGGCTATTCATCATTAGGGCTGCCTTAATAGAAATGGATTGAGTTTTCTGCAAATAAATAAACAAAATATTGCTTGTACATAAATAAATAAAAAACTATTCTCTCTTTCTAGATCACCTTTTTTAAAAGTCTCGTAAAGCTAGGTGGGTCTTGATAGAGTATCATTTTAAAAAGCGGATCCCAGTGCTAAAAAGTTTGGGAACCACCCATAGAGAATACTGACCTGGCCTGACTCAGTAGAAGGTGGCTTATGTTCTACCTGTTAATGACTGACCGAGGGGGGGGGCAGGCATAAGGCTTCCTTTGTTATATTCAAGCACTCCCCACCCACACACACCCTATCCTCCATAATAGCAGGCATTTTTCTAGCAACACACATAGTTACAACAGCAAGAATCCAGTGAGTTACTTACAGGATCGGAGCAATAGGTGCCAAATCCAAGTACAGGGATTTTGTTCCCATCATTCATTGTAAGGACTTGATCTTTGCTGAGTGCCATCTCTTTAAACTTAAAGGATTACTCAGTAGACGCTGAAACCTGGACAAACAAGGTCCTGTGGAAGAGGCTGCTCCGGAGAGAAAAGCCTGTGTGTGTGTTAGAGAGTCTGAGAGAGGAATGGTTACGCTTTTGTTCCGGAAAAGCAAGAAAGATAGGCGGGGAAATTGCATATCTCGTGCCAGAAGCTGACGCAACATTATCAGTGTGAGTCCAACAAGGAGTTATGGCATTACTACTTCTCTAAGAAATCCATTCTTATGCTTGTCATAATCAATGACTTAGCCCAAGCAAAGTTATACAGTATATTGGACTAACAAATGCTTGACATACTAGAAGCAAACTTTCAAATTATTCTGTCTTCTTTCAGGCTCTCATTCAAAAGTATTCAGCGTAGAAAAGGACAAAAAAAATATGTGCAGGCAAGTGAAGTTGAGCTTTCTGAATGCCAAAGGAGGAAAAAAAAAAAGCACAGGGACCATATTAATCAGATCACAGCCTCTAGGGACTGCTGGAGAATCAGATTGCACAAGCCCTTGCTGAAATAATTCGGCAAAAAGTAGCAAAAAAAATACAGCAAGTACATTCTGTATTTGGGTACAGATACCAGAGGGAAAAATACATAATGTTCTACGTCAGTTGTTGTGAAGGAGGCAGTTTAGAAAAACACACCCGAAGGAGTCAATTCAGGTTAAGCTTGCAAGGCAGTCACAGAACTCCTAAAAACTGGTGGTGGACATCGGAGTCAGGAATGGGCAGCAGCAGCCTCCTTTTCTGAAAACGGAGAGCAGCATGATAGCTGGATACTTTTCATTGTTCTTCAAACCACTGTTACCAAAATTGCCCTGTTATTTTGGGGAATAACTTTTAAATATTGCAATTTGGAATGTACAGGGATCTATACCTGTGTATACTTCCACAGCTTCACAGAATTCCGTTTTAAATAATATTGAGGACACACATGGGTTGTTTTCCAATATTTACTAGATAGTTAGTCAGATTGACCTATATGCAACAATTCAATATGCAACAAATCAATCACACTCGCAGCATACAGATCTAGCAACTTAGTTAGAAGTACAGAGACTTAACAGGGTTCTTGCTTTGTACAGGGGTGATATTTACCATTCCTGTAGAGTTCACCATGGCTGCAATGCTGTAGCAGTGAATGAAAAGGAGGAAGAAACACATTGGGTCTGAACTGGTCAGACTAGCAGTCTGTTGAGTGACTGAGAAGTCAAGTTAAGAGTGGGGGGGGGAAGAGGGGGGTTGGTGCCAGAGGGCACGCAGAGAAGAAGAGATCAGGAGGCAAGGGGGTCCGGAGAGAGAGCTAGGAGGCTGGCAGCCTGCCTTCTTAAAACCTACACACAGAGGAGGAGTTCTGGGGTCTTACGTTGCAAAAAGGAAATACAGGTGGGCCCCCATATCCGCTGGGGATATGTTCCAGGCCCCTCCGTGGATACTTGAAACCGTGGATAAGAGCGAACACCCCCACCATGGTTGCCTGAGGGGCCCCCCACCCTGCAGGCAGGCATGCTTGCCCCCCCTCCCAGCTCTTATTTTTCTTTCAGCAAGCTTTGTTTCTTCCTTAAAACATATAAACAGCCTCCATTGCAGGCAAGTAGAACGAGACTAAGTCCTAGAGAGGCTCTGCAAGGTTTCTGTTAACCTTGCAGAGCCTCTCTAGTACTTAGTCTCGTTCTACTTGCCTGTAATAAGCAGCTCTGGCTGCTTCTCCTGTTTCTTTAAGGAAGAAACGAAGCTTACTGGGAAAAAAGTAAAAGCCTGGGGGGGTCCCCACGATCCATGGATAACTGAAACTGTGGATAGTGAATCAGTGGATATGGGGGCCCACCTGTACCTTTTTTGGGCTGGAGGTACACCTGGGGGTGGAGACATACATACAGAGGAGGAGGGTGATGGGTTGATGGTCCAGACATTAAGGAGACAAAGCAGAGGCTGGGAGGAGTCATCTTCTCCCAGGAACATATTTAGCAAATCTTTTGTGTGTCTTCTTTCCTGGCAGACTCCTTTGCAAGTATTTGGGAGGGGGAAGGGAATGGAAGCTACGTGCTGGGAGCATTTTGGGTTCATGGTGTCAGAACTGCTGAATGCTGATCAGATCCTTCCCTTCATGGCTTCTTCTTGGGTCTGGGGAAATCTGTTACACAGCATGGTTCCTGGTGCAAGAATACAAAACGCGGCATGGCCCTCGCGTTGTGTCATAGTCCAGTTTGGCACATTGTCCCATTTCTAGCTCACAAGTCATTGGCACTCAAAGTCTCTTGGCAACATTCTCATTTTAAAAAGTCATGTGGCAACACCACAGTAGAGGAGAGGACAAAGTCCTGCAACCGGACCAGCTCTCCCATCTCCCAAGTCAATCATTACACGTTGACAAAAAGCAGCAATGGGGAAGGAGTGATTTAGACCAGGACCATGGCACTGGAGGGGGTTAACTCCCCCCCCCCCGGCTGTTTTCCTGATGAAAATTACACACACACACACACCCCTGGCTGCACTGTGGCTCATAAGGGGAAACTTACATGTCCACACATTGGACTGTATGCAGATAGGAGTGCATATCAGACATTATACCCCTGCATTAGTAGCTGGTGAAATTAGAGGTAGGGCAGGTGTACTGGGTAGGTGGGAAGTAAGGCACACTCTCACTCCCCACCACATGTGGGGGAGCAATAGTAGACAATATTGTCTGATGTAGCCCTCAGAGTTACCTTCCTTTTATTGTGGGCACCCCAGAAGTACCAGGTAGGACAAGTGATTTCAGCTCGGTTGCCCAGCGGGCATGATGTATGGACAGGCTCCATAGAGCTCTGGGAAGCAAAAACACAGGACACACTTGACCGCACAAGTTGTGTAAGGGACAATACAATGTCCAACTAAAGAGTTGGAACTTGGTACACAGGTGAACACATGGATACATTTGAAACCAATAGACAGGAGGATCCAGTGGCGTATAAATATATGGTGTTCTGGTGTGCTGTGCCCCAGGCGCGAGCAGGCACGCTACTTCCGGGAGGCGCCTGCTCGCGCCTCTTGTTCTTGGAAAAAAGTGCAGCCCAGCGGCTCCTGAGCCGACTGCCGCGGTGCTGCGCGCTCCTCCTCGTTGTCGTCTCCCTCCTCCCGGCAGCCTCCGACATAAGCAGCGCCGCGCCAGCCAGCTGATCTGCCGCTGGCCCGGCTGCTGCGAGCGCGCTCCTCCCTCGTTGTAATGTCTCCCTCCCTCCCAGGCAGCCCGCAGAGCAGCTGGCTGGCGCTGAATTCGGCTTGGGAGCCGCTGCTGCGGCGGGCGGGCGCTCCTTCTTCGAGTCGGGGTCCTTTCTCCAGTCTTAGGGCAATAAAGGAGCGGGGACGGGGAAAATTCCTCTTCCCTCGCCGCAGAGTTTTCCCGGACGACTGACTGCCCCCCACACTCACAGGAGCCACTGCAAGAAGGAAGAAAGATCGCTCTTTCTCCTTCCGAGTCGACTGAGAAAGACTGCGATCTTCGGCTTTGTTCAGGTCCACTCCCTTTGAAACGAATGGGGTACTGTAGAGACGACTCCGTTCCGAGTAAATGCATTCAGGCTCTGGAACAGAGGCAGCTGGACGCAGCCCTTCCCCAGCCCTCCGCTCTTCTGGGTGTGTATGCCTGCCAGGTGCTCTTGGAGTGGGTGAGCGGAGCAGGCTCGCTCGTTAACATTGGCAGCAGCAGCCTCTCCCACCAGCCAGAGCTGGCTGGGCGCCCGCCGGCCAGCCAGCCGGCGCTGTCAGCCCCTCCCTTCCCTCCTCCGAGGGATCTGCTGGAAGACTGGACTCAGAGCAGCTCAGAGCTGGAACAGGTCAGCCGCTGGGCTCCTCACCACTGCTGGGAAAGGGAACCATCGACCAGGAAGAAAGCTAGGGAGAGTTCAACTGTTCTCCTTCTCCAGTGCATGGCACTCGCAGACATCCCCGGCCAAGAAAAAACGAACGTCGTCAAGTTGTTATTACACTCACTACACACAACACAACAACAACCAACACACAGTCCCAAATGCTCCCCCCACCACCTTATAAAGGGAAAGGGGCGAGTATAGGGGGAAAATAAATAAAACACGATTTTGACACCCCCAAAAATTTCACGCTGCGCAAAGGAGTATAGGGGGCACAAAATCGAGATTGAACCCCCACTAGATTTTGGGCTAGCTACTCCACTGGAAGGATCCAAGGAAAATGCATGGAAAGCAACCAAGCGTGTCCTGTGCTAGCAACAGTAAAGATCTATTTTTACTTTTGAACCAGTGCTGCGTTTTCTATCTTTTGAGCTCATTTTTGGCGCCCCACTTTTTAGCGGCTCTTTTTGTTCATTTTTGCTTCCAGGAGCTCTACAGAGCCTGTCTGTACATCATGCCCACTAGGCAACCAAGCTGAAATCACTTGTCCCACCTGGTACCTCTGGGGTGCCCACAATTGGGTGTTTATTGTTGGCTCAGTGTCAGGAGAAAACCCTTTTGGCATAGGGGTGGTCAAAAATGGAATAAGGATTATTTGTGATAGGTTGCAGAAGTTCAGTTTGCATCACTGAAATACAGAATGCTGTAGCATGCCTGCACAATCTAGCTATAGCTAAAGGAATTTCTGCTTCAATATTTTGCATTAACCTGGCATTGATGCGGCGGCTGGCCTAAACGACTGGCCGCTGCATCCCAAGCCCATTGCGGGTTGTGCCGGTGCAGCCCAGGCTCACTTCGGGGGAAGGATACATTCGTCGTATTCTCTTGTTCACATAATGGGTCATACGATATGAAATATTGTTTCAGAAGACAAAGCATGGCCTGGATCTGATGATATTTTCTCCTTGGATGTGGTAGAGAAACAAGATTGTGCTTTTCTGCTCCTCCATATGTGCTTTTCTGCTCCTCCATATCCTGCTCCTCCATATCCTGTCTCATGCCTAAGGAATTCCTAAAAAAAGGTAACACTAGCTGGGTTTATGAAGAAAAGAAGTGGCAGGGAAGCTGCAAGTTGAGGTCTGGAAATTTCCAGAGACTGCAGGGCCTCAGGATCTGCCCTGCAAAAAACAAAAACAAAAAAACCTTGCCTCTTCTAGCAATATGTTTTTTCCTATGCAAATAACTGGAGATGCCACAGGACTCCAGAAACAAGAGTTTGTAGCACGGTAGACATATAGCATAAGCTTGTGGGCTCCGATGCATAAAAGCTACTGAAACCAATGTGGTGATAGAGCAATATCACCTATGCTGCTTCTCTGTCTTCCTCCTCGCTCCATACTTGGAGAAGCCAGTCATGCCATGCTCATCATTACATGCAAAGAGGCAAACTAGTCAAGGGGGTGGGGGAAATACCCGATGAAATTCCTGAAGACACTTGCAGTACAAACTTCCTGCAGGCCACTCCCCTAGGATTGCCACCAGATGCTCCAATTTGCTGAGCAACAGCTTGACAAGCCAAGGTATCACGTTTCATCATCTGTCATAGTTGAGACTGAACACCAGAGCTTAAATGCAGTTTTTTATTTCGACTTCTTTCCCCAGAAAAGACTGCTCACAGGCTAGGAGAAAGCTCAGAGTACTCCAACACCATAGCTAGTTTGCCAAGCTACTCATAGCTACCACTTTAATATTGTACAGTTGTATAGTGTTTAAATCCACTGCTATTTTATAGTGTTTAAATCCACTGCTATTTTACACCAACATGAAAGTCTAGGCAAAGTTGCCACAAGAGGGCTCTTCTCCCCATCAAGTATAGTGCGAACATCTCTATAGAAATAGAAGTCAGTGTGCAAGCAGCAAATAAATTTCAGCATTATTCTCTCTCAACTGGTTCTACGTCTTCAGCAAGTGGCTTGCCAAAAAGCACAAAGGGTCCCACCAGCCAGGACAGAGGAGTGTTGTGCACAACGTACTCTAGTAGCTCATCCATGTATTCTTGTGCCTTCAGCACCTTCTGACGGCTCTGGGCCAGAAGGGTGCTGGAGAGATCCTGGAAGGAGCCAATGGTGGAGAAGGTAGCATGAAGTTCTCTGGTGCTTTGGCGGACTTGCTGCACCTTATCCTGCAGGCTGGATGGAAATCCTTGGATGCTGGACACTAGAGTCTGGCAAGTGGTCTGCAGCTGCTGGATCATGTTGTGGAACATGGTCAGGGTGAGGGTTTCTACCTGCTGAACCAAGAAGGCAGTTAAACCCAAGAGTCACCAGATGGGCAGAACACCTGCATTACCATAATGGAATCACTAAGAGACATACCTCTGGCTGTGCTACATCTTTGCCGACCTTTGTATCTGGGTTGGTCTTGCTCCATTCCAGCCACATCTGGCCAAGTTTTTCGTGGCCCTCCTGGAACTTCTGACCCACACCTTGCTTGGTGTGTTCAATCTAAAGAGGACCAAATAAAGACAGTGTAGAGAGCAGCAGTTGTCCATACTGATCCATGAAACTTCTACTTTTGTGACTGAACACCACCTATTCTGTTACATAGGACAGACCATTAGGATGTAGAGGGCAAGGTAGGCTTCAGGTTTAGGGCTCTACTTTGATTCCTAGCCCCCCCCCACTCCACCCTGGTCCACCAACCAGAGCCAGGTACAGAATAGTGGTTCAGGGGACAGATATAGTGGTGCCTCCAAGTATCTGTTCAACCTAGGAATTTGGTTCAGTACCATATTGGACTTCATGGTCCATAAAGAGTCACATCTAGTTCCTTCCCCTCACAACTTCATCTAGCACACCTTTGTGGCCAATATATGTCAAACCTTCAAATATACTACAAGTCACTCATCTCAGATCCTAAGTCTTCTGCCAGTCAGAAGATGCTAGCTAGATCAAGCTGAAGTGCTATTTGGTTTTTCTGTAAGCATCGTCTTCAAGAGCCCCAACATTTCTGAAGAATAGATTCCCTTGCGATGTTTATATGCAAAATCAGAGCCATGGAAGCATTCCTTAGCCCCAGGGCTGGCCCAGCAGTGAGGCCAAATGAGGTTGGGGAGCATAAGCCGATGAGGGGTGCCCTACAGCCACCCACCACCCTGCCAAGCCACTTCAAATCAGCTCTGATCCTCTTCCTAACAGCAGATGAGTGAACAGGGACAGCAGCAGCCCCCTGGAAAGAGGAAAACTGTCGCTGTCCCTTTTCCAGGGGTGGAGGTTGGGGGTGGCAGAGGTTGATCCAGCCTCCTTACCTTCAGCTCTAGCACCACCTCTTCATGGCCCTGTTTAACACGATTGCTTGGGAGAAAAAGAAGGTGGTGCCAGAGCTGATAGTAAGGCGACTGGCTTCACCTCCTGCCATCACTTCCTTAAGTGGCCAAGACAACAAGGCAGTGATGGGCAGGGGCACACACCTTCACAAGGGTTTGTGAAGGGTTGCATTCAGGGCAGCAGAGTTGTCCCTATTCAGGTAGCAAACCACAAAGGTCATTCCTGCTTAGCCCCCACCTGCAAAGTTACATTCCTGAAACTCAAAGTGACCAAGAAGAACTTGCACGCTCTGAATACATTTTACACTTATACTTTAAGTTAAGAGGGTACATCGACACAAGCTATGTAGTCTGAAAACCTTATGACTGGCTCCCAAGCTCATTGTTCAGTTCCATCCCACTAGAAAGTCAAGACTGGGATCATCCTGCTAACTTTCTAATCTAGATAATAATAATTATTATTATTATTATCAACATTTATACTTAGGAGGATTTGCAGCAAAACATGATAATCTCAAAACTGATCCAAAGCTGGGGACATGGGTCCTACCAGGTCAATAGCCTGTTGAAGCTGGGAGAGTGAATCCTGGATGTTCTGTCTGGCTCGTTTTGTCTTTGCTAGGGAGTGCTGATAGGCCCTGTTGCGGAGTTTGTTCGAAAGGGAGCCCAATCGCACCAGATACTCCTGCTGTTCATGCTGCTGCACAGGAACCACATCGTCGTCCTTGAGAGTTGCTGCAAGCTCAGCTACAGAAGAAAGAAGCAGACTTCTATGAGGGATCAGCAGAGGGCAGCCTTGATGCATCCTTTGAACGCACAGGAAGGTAGATTTCCACTCTAAGCTTTGCCTGTCTGAAGAATATGGCAACAGGACTTGTTTTGGGCATACTTTGATGTATTGTTCAAGCAGTGCACATTGGTCCAAGTGTGCTTTCTGGTCACTGAAGTACAATTTCGCAGTTGGTGTGGTGGTCAGTTTCTACACATTAATTGCCATTTGTGTGAAGAATGGGGATATGGTACCAGAGAACCTTCATTAGGTGCAAAGACATGTTAGATAAGCAAACATGACAGGTCCACACTGTTTTGAGGACTACTGACCCTTAAAGCCCATAGAGAGCCTAGTCCAGGCCTTTTGGGAAGCAGGCAGTCCAAATGAGGTTTTGGTCAGAGGCCCTGCTCCCTGGTCAATCTGTAGTTGCTATCTAGCTGGCAGGCACCACGGCAGGGCCTTTTCAAGTGTTGGTACTGCAACTTTGGAACATCTCCCTAGGACAATGCACTAGGCTCCCTCCAAGGAGACTTTATGAAAGTCTTCAAGATTTGATAATTGAAATCAGTCAGCTGGAAGGCATTTTATGGCAGTTGGCTGCCCTAGGCTTGTATCAGAGAGAGGGCAGGATACTAGAGCCTAAAGATAAAGTTTTAGATAAAGTATAGAACCGTTCCATGAAATAGTTAGAAATTGAAAAACTGGCAAGAATGGCGACCACCAACTTCGTTACGTTACCTTCAACCCCACCCCTCCAGTAATGCCTGCAACTAGCAAACAACAACAAGATATTTACAGAGTTTATGAAACCATAAATTCTCCTCCTATACAACTATAGGTGCAACTAGTATCCCACCCCTGGGAATAGACAGCTGCATGGACACCTACAGTGGCCTACTTGTGGGGCTTGTGTTACAATTTAGAGATTTATCCTTGTAAGGGAACATGGGAGTTTGCAAAGAATTTCTGAACACTTCTGGGGGAGAGGGCAGCAGAGCTTGATGGAACAGTGGGATCTTCACCTGAAGCCACATCTGTAGCCACCTGAAGCCACAACACAGTACATTTTCAATCGCTAGGGCCTTTGTGCATTTGAACTCTTAACCCATCACATGGTGTCAGGTGTGATGCTACACAGACTTCTGGAATCAGAGATAAGGGTAACTGAACTGTGGGCAGACAGCCCCACCCAAGACCTTGAGGCTTGGTTTCAAATTGGCAGCAGAAAGGCAGTTATAGAGCTTTTTCAACCCCCATCCAGTCTTCAAGTGTCTGGCAATACTGCTGCAGCAAACTAGAGAAAGTTCAAGGGAAGCTGCTGGCAGCTACCATTAACTAAGTTAATATTGGCATTGTGTGACTGTGCAAGAGGTCTCTAAGCAACCGAAAAGATTGTTGCCATAGTCAAGTCATTATTTGCTGCTGCAAACTTTAGGCACATAGACTGGAGCGTGCAAGGACCTTTGAACTCTTACATGTCAAGACAAGATGGCTGTGGCCCTGGGTTTCTTGATGTTCCCAGGAGCTGCTTTCCTCCATACAAACTCAGAGAACACTTTGGATTCTACTGTTACAATCCTCTATTTTTTGCAACACCATTTACACATTCAAGCTCACTGGAGCCATTTTCCATCTAGACCAGGGCCCTTCACCTTTACTGCAAGTATCACTGCCTCCAGGAGTTGCTGCTGTGTAGCTTGCTATAGTCGTTCCAGGAGCAAGGAGCAAGGGAGAGATCTCAGCTTATTGCTGGCTCATGGTCTTTCCTCATCTCAACTTATTGCTGGCTCTTGGTCTTTCCTCATCTCAACTTATTGCTGGCTCTTGGTCTTTCCTCAACTCTACATCTTTCCCAGCCTGCACCTTTCTCGAAGGACAAGGTCTGGGCTGCTACACCAGCCTTCTTCACTTGTGGTGGGGTGGGCCAGTCAGGCACAGCTGTGTCCCATGGTAGCAGCAGCAGCACCCTAGACAGATAGCAGCCTTTCCAAGGTCCAGTACCACCTGCAACTTCATACCAATCTAGGCCAGTTATATTCCCTTTTTACAACATGTTTATGTTTGAGATGGCAACTGCAAAGAATAAGAATTGGCCACTTTTGAACCCAATAATGCTCCAATGAGATCATGAGCAAGTATGTTCTAGGAAGGCTATTTGGTTTCTCTGTAAGCCACTTTGAACTTGTGTTGGAAAGTGATGTAAACATTCTTATCTGTAAATATTCTTATCTTATACAGTGGTTACTGGGAAATAGCACATTTGCCTCTCTACCTTCCTCAAGGAAACTGTTACTGTATCTGGCCAGAAGCACCTTCGTGACAAGAGGTAGACTCCTAAAAATAGAGTTCAGTAAAGCTCAGTTTTAAGACCGTTGATCTTTAAATCACCTACCTAGTTCCTGGTCTGTTATGGGGAGGTATTGGTCTACCAGCTCCTCAGATTTCACAAGCACTGCTTCAGCACCACCAACAGCCATTTGGCCCACTCTGGATTCCACAACAGTGGTTAGACTGTGGCCAATAACAGACTTGGTTGCTGCCATGCTGCCCTGCATAGCCTCTTTGGTCATGCTGATCACTCCAGACAGCTTGCTGGCAATAGCATCCTTGGCACTTGCCATTTTGGACGACACCATCTCCTTTGTGTCAGAGGCAACCTAAGACAGACAGACAGGTTCCATCCTTTATGCCAATAAAGGTTTCATTTATTCATGTGTTCCATCCATGCAGGTTTCTCCCATGCCTGATCCCCATACAATGACACACCTGCTATACCATTGCATTCATTTGGACATGAGCCAAGTCAGATTCTATTCTTTGAGCCACATGGAGAAAGCTTGGTTGAGATTGAGAATGCAACAACATTATCCCAGCAGTTCCCTTGGAGACTTCCATGGCCTTCCAAAGTGGAAGATCTCTTTCCTACACATGTATAATCAAGCATCAGAGAGGGTTACCTTGTCAGCTGTCAACTGAAGAATTGGCAGCTTCTCCTCAAGAGTATCCAGGCCTTTAGAGGCATACTCATTGGCTGTTACAACTACAGAAACACAGAGTTAGTACATTTTTGCTTTCTGCTGTATGAAGCCAATAGGCAGGTTGTCAACACTTCCCAATGAGTTCCAAATCCTCATTTGGACATGGAACTCTCCCACCTACAATCCTAGAATCAAATAGCTCACCATTTACTACAGAGATCAAGTTGTTAAAAGTTCAATTAAAAGCCTCAACACTATCAGCATCTCAAGTATTTCTACACTACAATTAAATTTAAGATTGCAGGATTAAATAATGCTTCTGAAAGACATTTTGATCTCTGTAAACTCACTCAGTGGAATCCAGACAGTGCCTTTTGCCATTAAGACAGGAAACATAGCCAGATAATTTAATTGTATAGCAAAATGAAATGCTTGTGGAAGTTAAGTTGTATACCAACAGTGGTTATAGTTTTTCCTGTAGGGTACATTTTGGCCTTTTAATTATACAAAATACACCTTTGTGGAGCACTTATTCTAAGTAAATGGAAAACAATGCTGTTATCAGTGCTCCTTGTAGAACCCCACTCTGGAAGAGAAGCAATTTGTCCAAAGAGATTTGAACTAAGATAATAAAGTCCGTGAGATAGTCCTGTGACCAGGGATCAAGTATGGGCTGCTAGCTTGAGTGATCAGCAGGAATTGTGTCAAACATTAGGAATTGGCCAAAAGTTACCACCCTCTAGTGGACCCACCTTCAGTCCTGGTGGCCCAATGTGCCATCAGGTGGAAGGTAGATTATACCATGCAGGGCAGGGCAGAGCTTTGTCCCAGGACCCCAAGGAGTCGGGTACCAGCCCTGATAACCTCATAACACCTCACCTTAGCTTCCAAAGCTATAGCAAGCAACAGCGTCAGTTTACGATTTGTCTCGTCATAAGATATCTGTAGCATTGTTTTTACAAGCAATAGCTCAACTTCCCAACAGGCACTGGCTATGCACAAGGCTGATCCACAGTCTCTTGGCACCCAAAATGGCTACCCCTCTCTTACCTGGTGATGTGCCATCCTTTGGTCCTCCCTGGACTGGAAACATGGAATGGGGCAGAAGAGGATGTATGGAGGGGGGGGGGAGAAGTGATGGGCTGGAGCATTGGGACACTCTAGCACAACACTTCTGCTCCATTCCCCCTTTTCCAATCCAGAAATTGGGGGGGGGGGAACAGAGGTGGGTGCCCACACCAAACTCCTGCCTGAAGCCACCACTTTGGTCAGCATCATCGATGGGCTGGCCCTCGATACCCAGTTTCTTACAGCAGGAGCTTCCAAGAAGCCCGTTCGTCTTTCTTGGCTTACTCACTTTGAGGTTCAAGTTTAGTCAGGATAGGCTGAGCACCGTTGACTGCCGCCTCCGTTAGGGTCTTCACCCCCTTCTCTGCTACATCACAAAGTGATTTCACATAGGGGTGATTGTTCTTGGTAGAGGTGTAAGCAGTGGCAGCCATGTCATAGGTAGAGCTGACCAAGGGCATACTGGCCACTCTTCTCAAGATATTCTATGAAGATAGATTTGATTAGAGTGGTGAACAGTTCAGACAACCTCACAAGAATGGGAAGCATAACACATCCAATAGCCTTGTGCTTCAACATGTTCTCCTGTCCTCAGCCATGTTCCTTCCTGCACAACCATTTAGTTATCAGTTACTCCAAAACTAAAGCTACCTTCAGAGAACTCATGTAGACATTCAGCAAGCAGAGCAAGTTCTCCATTAAGCAATTTTAAGTTGCTTTTTCTAGGTTCCATGTTTTGGGAAGCCCTTAGGCTAGCTTCTCCAGTTCCCCTCTTTGCCTCCAGCTGCTCCCTTAGAGAGCAGACAAGCAAGGAATGAGCTGTCACATCATCTCTTGCCTACCTTCCCCAAAGAGAAAAGCATACAGGTGGAAGCTATTGCTTATTTGCCCACCCAAGTGGCAACAGTAGGTGCCCTTCTTAGTCACTGGGCAGCTGCCAGAACTGCAAGGACAACAATAGTCTCTAACATTAGGCTTACTTCTATAGCTTGCATGCTTTATTACTATTAGGAGGAGTCGCCCTTTGAGTCTTAGACAGGCATCTCAAGCAAGACCACTTGGGTCTTGTATAAGAGCTGGGCCCTTAAGTCATCTTGTGCTCTTAGCCCCATTGAGGCAAGTTTTTAGAATTCAGTTTGAACTGCAGCAGATTTGCACTGGCCAATTACAATTCACATTTTTATGTAATTAAACTGAAGTTATTTTCTTGGAGTCTTCTGCTCATCAGCAGAATTGTAGTAGGAGAAACAGACGCTATAGGAGAAACAGACACTAGAGCATACAAACACTCTAGAACTCATCCGTCATAAGCTGCATTGCAAGACCCTAATCAACACGAGAAAGCCAGGCAACTTTAAGAGCAGTTCTGGCTAGAACGGCACTTTTGTAGGCAATTCTAACAGACTCCTCACTTCCAGTTAGGGAGGTGTTCCAAGGATAGCGCTATAAAATTTGCTTTCTATTAGCAGAAACTCCCCAGACAGGAGCTTGTGTCACCTCTATAAGGTGAGCTCCAGTTACACTCAGCTCTGCTATTCAGACTGCCAGCTGCCATTTCATACATACATCTCTCTGGATCACTAGTCTCAAACCCTCTCCCCATTCATCTGACAAAGTTTGCATTAGGACAGTGATGGCGAACCATTTGAGCTTGGTGTGTCAATGTTTGAAAATGCCTAATTTGATTCTACTGGTGTGTCGCCAGTACTTTTAATAGTACTTTGACTATTGCTACTTTTAATAGTAATTTTGAATTGAACTGAACAGAAAACTATAGAACACATTGCATTTTATTTATCAATTAGTGACTTTTTTGTTGCTGAGTTTTACTAGTTAATAATTTGAAAGAGGTCTGCCAAAATCTCTGCCAAGACAAGCCTGTAAAACTTTTGCAAAAATGCAAGGTGTGGCAGGGCCCTGGGGGCAACACTGGCATCTCACCCAAAATGACCCCGCATGTCACCAGTGACATGCATGTCATAGGTTCACCATCACGGCACTAAGACTTTTTGCATACCCCTCTGGAAGCTATCTACATATGGAAGGTTTGTCCATTCAGGCAGCAGCATCAACGGCCACTGAAGTTCTTTTGTCAGCTTCCTCAGGTCATCGGACAACTGTTTAGGCTAAACCACAATGAGAGGCCCAGTCATGACCATTAGCCACACTTCAGGCTAAACCACAATGAGAGGCCCAGTCATGACCATTAGCCACACTTCAGGCTAAACCACAATGAGAGGCCCAGTCATGACCATTAGCCACACTTCAGGCTAAACCACAATGAGAGGCCCAGTCATGACCATTAGCCACACTTCAGTTTACAGTTTAGCACTCCTTCCTGACTTAGATCAGTGCCTTTCCTCAGGGTAGAAAGAGGCCATTGTTTCTCCCGATACCCACACACTTTTTAACCCACTGTTTCATGGGATCAGTGCAACACTCAAAACACAGGACTTCTTATGCCACCTTCAACATTGAAAGTCATTTCTTACTCACTGCCTTGGGCAGAAAGGGACAGACAGTCAACTGGTGAGTGCTTGAAAAGTCTATGTTCTAGAAGCCGTTCAGGGCAGCAAATTTTGTTCATAGCCGATTTCTGAACTCACCTCCTGTTCACGTTCTCTTGTCTCATCAGGTGAAGAGACATTTGTTTGGCTCTTGGAAGACATGGCCTGGAGTTCAGACTAGCAAGAAGAAGAGGGAATAGCAAGTTATTCAGCACATGTATAGCATGAATATCGAGTCAAGAGGAATCACCTGCACTTGTGCAATTCCTGACCTCCTCAGAGCTTTTAAGAGAATGGAATAGCTCAAGTAGACCATAGCAGCTCAAATCAAGTTGCTTGGACAATCAGAAGCAATGTTACAGACTATAATCCAATGTACTAGGACATGAGCCCTATTGCAGTAGGAAGACTTACTTCCAAGGACAGGATGTTATGGTAATGCTAACAAGGGGCAGGTATTTCAACCCATTTCCTCCCAGCCCACAGGTATACACCTTTAACTCCATCCTGTTGCATATATATACCCTTGGGTAAAAATGCATTTGCAAGGGCTTGCCTCAAGATACAGTTGTCCTTTAATTCAGGCCTACTTACTTAGGCTCATCACAGATTGTTTCCACAAAACAGCAGGAAGATACAGGATTTTACTAATCCCATCTAGGAAAGGGAAGGCTCCACCCACTTTATCTACTGTATAGGACAATAGTTTGTACAAGATTTACTGTTCCACATCACTATATAAATATCCCTCTTGTCAGCATCAACCAGCCACAGGCTTATTAATACACAACTTACACATACAAAGAGTTACAATATGTTAGCTATGCAAGCAAATATAAGCATACTATTACTAATGCAAACAGGAACAGATTACAAAGAAAAGGTTGCTAAAGGGTAAAAGCACCCTCCTCTGCAGCTCTCTTACCTATAGGCACTTTCCACAAACAAAATAATAACACCTACAAACTGCCTCTCTTCCCTCCTTTTCAATTTCAGTGATGAATGGAGGCAAACCCAACAGAGCATGTTTGAGAGCTGGAGAACCAATGAAACAAGGGGTATCATTTCCCCAATCAGCTGAGGATAGAGAACAGGTGAAATAACATCAGAGAGTGATAATAATGACCTCTAAGAACTACAAGGTGAGGAATTACATTGTTCATCATGTGTGCTTAGGGTTGCTCATTTGGAAGCAGGCCTAGCAATAAGTTTCTTACTTAAAGTTACACCTCCATAGTGTGCTGTTAAAGTGCTAATCCCTAGGAACCCTATTTTGTGAGCATTCTTTCCCACTCTATCCTAAGAGATTAGAATGCATTCTATTATAACCATAATAACTCATTTTATTTCACAACATCCATGTTAAGTAGGTTAGATTGAAAGGGAGTCATTGTCCGTTCTTGAAAGAAATTACAGAAATTAGGAACAATGATAAATGCTGTAATAACAAGGGTTACCACTGATGCAGAAAATATTTTCCTGGTTTTTATTCATATCTGCCTCCCCAAGTCACAGAAGGAATCTCTGGTTTTGCAACTTCACATTTCCCCCTCTCTGGAAATTCACCCACACACATTCAGCTGCCTCCAGAGGGTGGGGTGGGGGCTCCATTTGCCTAACTCAATTAAGGCTCCCTGCCCTGGCAGCTAGGAGATTCCCAGAGCTAACTCAATCAAGTTTCCCAGGACTCAAGGATAGAACCATCAAGGACCATCTAGAAGTCCTCTACCCAGCTCAGCCCACTATTGTTCCCATTGTTTTCTTTAAAATGTGTTTCCAAAAGTCTCTTGTAAAAACTGTATGACTCTGTTACTATGCACATTCTCAGCAACCATGTGATGTTCTGCTTGGAAATGTATAAAAACTGTGCTCACATGTAGCAAAGGGTCAGTTCCCCTCCTGGGGACTGTCCACTGCGCAGCGTAACAAATAAACCCATACTTTTTCCTTGTTCACCAGTCTTCCTGGTCCTATTAATTCTCATCTGCTTAAAATTCCACTACACCACCCTTTTTTTCAGGCAGGGCTCCTGTGCTTTTAACAGCTTTCAATGAGTGATGCTTTTCTGTCTATGAAGATACAGTGTCAGGTTAGCTTCACTTGCTGAATTTTTCCTTTTTCTGCATCTGTTAAAGACACAAGAGCCCTGCCAGAAAAAGGTGGCAGTCTTAACCCCTAATCTCAAGAAGACAGCAGTCCAGCCTAGACTGGATACCCCATCTCCCTTCCTGTGTAACCCAGTTTGTGTTCAAAGGGTCAAACTACAGGTTATGAGAAGTACTGTATGTGATTAGTGCTTCCCTGCTTGCTTTTTTCCTTCCAAACTGCAGTCAGTTCAGCCCCCCCCCTCGCTGCTGTTGACGGGGTAGGGGTAGGCTTACCATATCCAAAGGGGGACAGGGTGCCTACACCTTTAACCATTGTAAAAAGAGGGAATGGTGGCAGGTGCAGCTTGCTGCACCCTTCCATTATGAGCTGCACCTGCCCTAATTCCCTCTTTTTACAATGGTTAAAGGTGTAGGCACCCTGTCCCCCTTTGGATATGGTAAGCCTAGGGAGGGGGGCAAGCTTGCACTGTCATAAGAGGCAGTCTGACCCAAAGACTCCTACCATGGTGAAGCCATGTGAGAGTCCTATTCTTTAAATCCTTGGTGACTGAATGCATCTTGGAGGAAATGGGATTGCATCTCTGCCCCTACCATGCATTCAGTGGAAAGTGAGAAAGGGGTTCAACATGCATACAGCTGTGCACATGTTGACTGTTCCATGTGATTGGGAACCTTGTGCTAACAGCTCCTATGCATGTGAAGAAGAGTGAGAGCGACCAAAATGATTAGTGGGCTGGGGCACCTTCCTTACCAGGAAAGGCTACAGTGTTTGGGGCTTCAGTCTAGAAAGAAGGCACTTGAGGGGGGGACATGATTTATTTCAATGGGACTTACTCCCAGGAAAGTATGCATAGGATTGCAGCCTGAGACAGATAAAATTATACAACCCAACACACATTTTGGTGCCTTTAAAGTAAGATCTATTCTTGGATATATTCTTGGGCACTGATTCTTGGGCGCTGATTCAAACAATGGCATCAGTTTTGCCCTATCAGCTCTAGTTTTGGAGATATGGTATAGCCACCCAGTTGCGTTGCTAGCAGGGTCACATGGTGGGGCCGATGATGCGTTTTGCATCATCGCCCAGCCCCCTGTGCTCACTTCCAAGAACCAGGGCAGGTGGGAGGGCCAAAGAACATAAGAAGAGCCCTGCTGGATCAGGCCAAAGGCCCATCTAGTCCAGTGGCTGGGTTGCCCCTGGAGCAGAGCAGAGCAGTGCAAAATTCCAGATTATTTTCCTGCATAGGTGAAGGAGGAATACCCCTTCCTGGGTGGAGGGATATTTCCCTTGTGACATAGATGACATTTTGACTAGCCTTCACCTATGCAGGAAAATAATCTGGAATTTTGCACTGCTCTGCTCTGCTCCAGGGGCAACCCAGCCACTGGACTAGATGGGCCTTTGGCCTGATCCAGCAGGGCTCTTCTTATGTTCTTATCAGGCAGGCTGGGGGAACAACTCAGCCAGGGAGCAGGCTGGGGGAAGTGGCAGAGCTCTGGCTCTGACTTCACCACATGCCACCAGTCAAGACAAGTCCATTGTTTCCAACTGTAGATCATCACAATTTAAAATGACAAGTGTACACTGGGAAAATTGAAGCACTGCATTACAAAGTGCAAAGAAAATAAAGATGCAATGTCGTTTGGACATACAAATGGAAAGAACAGACAGTATCTACCAGAAGGCAAAACAGTTATATCAGAGGATCACTAGTACAAGTAGTAGCAAGTGTCTGGACAAGGAAGGTTATGTCAACTTCTGTAAGCTGCAATAACGGATAAATACATTCTGTGACATATTAAGCTTGGTCTGATAGCAATGCAGTAAATCTTTCCATAATCTGTAAATGCAGGAAAGGGTTTTAACAACTATGATAGCAATCTAGTTCTTGGCTTCTTTGACAACGGGCAGTTCAATTAATAATATACCAAGCCCTCTATCCTCCTGTGACCACGTTGATGTGTTGCTCAAGTTTTTGAACCTTTGCCATCCAGGAAGGCAGATCACATGGTTTGGAAATGTAGGCTTGTTAAAACCACTCTCAGAGGACTGCTAAGTATTGCTGTAGGGGGCATGGTAAATTTTAAAATGAGGATACGGTAAAGAAAACTGAGTGGTGTTTTCTCCCCAGATTGTCGAGTGAGAGCATGATGGATATAGCTGCAACCAGGACTGATGAATTGCATGTGTGGAACAGCCATACCAGACCAGAAGACATGTTTTCCTGTCCACTGAAAATCAGTTTTCTACCCCTCCCATTTTTTTCCCCAAGGAGCAGTTCACATGTTCACTTGCAAGGCAAATGAGTTAAATATTGTGACTGTCTGTATTCTGTCTGTCAAGATCAAAGCACTGGACAGTGTGATTTCCTGCATGATAAAGACAGGCTTGTGGAAACCAAACAGACTTGGGAGCCTTTCTGTTGCTTTCTTCAAAGGCGTATAGTTCACTACTGTGCTTGAATCAATATGGGGCTCTGCTAAGACTCATCATATTTAGCACCACATTCTTTCAGGCCCAACCCTGTCTGAAGGGATAGGGATAGAGATAGTAATACTAGCCTACCATGGTACTAGGCAGTGGCGTACCGTCACTGGTGCGGCCGGTGTGGTCCGCACCATTTGCTGCTTTGGGGGGCGACACACTGCGCAGCCCCCCCCACGGGTGACAAACCCGTTCTGAGTCCCAGCCTCACCCCCAATGAGAGTAAAATTGCCCCGCCAATGAGAATGGCTCTGAAGGCTTGCGCATGCGAGACTCCCAGGTACAGTCGGAGCGGCCTAGTGCACCTGCGTGAGTTTCCTTCATTTGCGCACGTGTGCCACGCCGCTCTGACATTACCCGAGGTCTCGCGGAGCCTGTGGTACTGTGTCGGGACGGCATGGAGCATGCACAAACGGAGAAAGGCTCATGCACACGCTCCAGGCCATTCCGGCAGTACCACAGGCTCTATGAGGCCCCGGGTAATGTTGGAGCAGCGTGGCCACTCCGACAGTACCTGGAAGTCTCATGGGGCCTGCAGGATGGCCTGATGCGCATGGCGTCACCCCTCCCAGTGCAGGAAGCAAACAGAAATCTCATGCAGGTGCGCCAATACTACGGGTCATTCCAGAAGGAATAACGTTTGTGCAGAGATTTTGGCACAGGGAGGGAGGCCATCGATAAGAGAGTGCGAAGGGGAGCGAGAGGGGGAAGAGATTGAAAGGCAAGGTATTTGTGCTGGGCATGGAAGGGGGTGTGAAACTGAGGGGGGGACAGGAAGAGGGACGTGATTGAAGCTGAGTGATAGCTGTGTTGGGTGCAGTGATGTGGCGGGCAGAGGTTCGAGCATGAGGGTGTGGCCAGGACGGAGGAGCAAGAGACATTTGCAGCAATCAAGGCTGAGAGGGACCCAGCAAGCTGGCAGTGGGCCTGGCCTGCAACGTCCTCTCCCGCAGAGCAGATCTTTGTGCACGCCAAAAGCAGGGACCTCCTGGCTGCGCGGTTGCCGCTGCTCAGCATCCCTTCTTTGGCAGCAGCAGAGAGGACCTCCACAGCAGCTGCCTTCCCCGCTGAACAGTTGGCGCCTCCTGTGGGCATTCAGCCCCCTCTGTGGTGCAGAATGAGCGACTGTAGGGCCGGAGTAGACACCTGCACCCTTCCTCCGGCAGGTTGGAATGGCATCTTTCAGGTGCAGTTTCTCTCCCCCCCCCCAACCAGCCAGCTGACTGGGGGAGATTGTTGTGCTCCTGCCTCCTGAATCTGCCTGGCAGCCATAAAGGGGAGGGGAGTTGTGGAGCGTGCTGGAGTTCCCATCAAATTAGGACTACAACTGTCTATTGAAAATGGTCAGGAGCTGCCTGTGTCCAGATGTGCTTTTCAAACCTGCCCCTAAATAAATACATGAGTTCATGTATTTAGCCTGCACACATAATATTGTAATTTAAAGGTATAGTTTTGATGACGTATGGGGCGGGGCGATGACGCAGGGGGTGGGTTGACGATGCATTGCCCTGCCCACTGTATGGGAGGACGTCCATCATGGGGCTGACGCACTGACCTCCCACAGCAGGTGATGCAAACCCTAGGAATGCCCCAGCTACTAGGGTATTTGCATCCTGGACGATTGCGTCCTGGTCAAATGTGTCCCGGTTATTGGCGTCCCTGGACGTTTATGTCCAGTTTTTTCCGTGTCCCGGTTATTTGCATCCCAGTTAACATAACTATTACTGGGCAACAAACCTCACATGATATATGCTAGGCCACTTATCCCAGCTCAAGAAGCAACCGTCTAATCAATTAGAAAAATTGTAGGCACGCGACGGGTGCCTTGTTTGCGACTGAGCTACTTATAAGCAAACCCCCCACATGGGTTTGGTATGATTACAAAACACAGGATGATTCACTGGAGTATGTGCAATGGTTATGTTCTGGTATGCTGACGCAATCTATCTTTGCGTTTTATTCCTTGCGTAAAAATATAAAACCTCCCAGAAAATCAGATAATCAACTTATAGAAAAACTCCTCTCTCTCTGGGAAGGTGGAAGCGGTCTCAACCAACCAACCTCATTCTCCTTGTGAGTTCAGCACTGTTCACACACTTCTTCGTTGGGTTTTACAGGTATGTTTTTGTATTTTTTACGTTAAATTTTATTTATTCCCCAACATGCAAAGCCAGTAAGTCTGATAACTGAAGATTTATATTTATGGCTTTAAATGTTTTACCCGTGAACCTTGGAAACCAGAAGAATGTACTTTATATAACTTTAAATGTGTTCTATTGAACTCAGCTATGTCACAGTTCTTGAAATCAAGCATAGGTGGAAAGATACTTGTTGATGACGGGAATTATAGTTATCACTATCCTAAAAAAAAATACTGTGGGTGCAAAACCTTACTGGAGATGTGTGGTACGATCCTGTAAAGCAAGAGTTCATACCAAGAGTGATGTAGTAACAAAATGAATTAATGAGCATAGCTATGGTTCTTCCACTGCTGCAATTAGAGCAAAAGAATCAATTTTAGAGTTGAAAGAAACAGCGATATCCTCACAAGAACCAACAAGACAGCTCATTGGAAAAACTTTGTCAAAACATGATGAATTTTCGATGGTTGAAATGCCCTCTGTTTCGGCAATGGGGGGAAATGTTTGTCAGAAAGCACAAAATGCTCCACCTATACCAAACCAAAGATGTAATTACAAAATACCAGAAGAATATTGTATTTTCCCCCCTGGAGAAAGGTTTCTTGCGATTGATACTGGCATAAATGAAAATGGAATGCTCATCTTTGCTTTTGAAGAGGGTTGATATGGTTTCAGACTTGGGCAGCAGATAGCACTTTCAAAATTTGCCCACAAATCTAATATTAACTGTATTGCATCCATGGCCAAGATGGTACATTCAGTATTCCCCGTGTTTTTGCTCTTCTACCCAATAAGACTAAAGAAACATATGACCGTCTAGTCATTCTTCTGTTGCAGATTCACCCTCAACTTAAATCCCAAACCAGTGCTGACAGATTTTGAACTAGAAGCAAGAGGGAGTATAGCAGAAACCTATCCTAATGCAACAATAAGCTCGTGTATTTTCTATCTGTCAAAATCCATCTTTAAGAAAATGTGACCTTGGTGATGATGGTATAACAAAGATCCAATTTAAAAATTAGATGTTTCTCTGCATTAGCTTTCCTTCCAGTAAATGTGGTAGTAGGCTTTTTGGATCTGAGTGAGGGTCAGGACTTGCCTCCCGAATTCATCTCATACTTTGAAGTTATATACATTGGCCAAGCAAGAGGTGGAAGTGGGCACAGAATTGCAGCAACCTTTCCCATTGCATCTTGGAATGTTCATGCTGGAACAATGAATGACTTGCCTAGATCTAACAATAGTTTAGAAGGGTGGCATAATGCTATCCAAAATTCAGTTACTTGTCAACACCCCTCTGTTTGGAAATTGATGGAAATTGATGCGAAGAAAGAGGAAGCTATGGCCACAAAGAAGAAAACTGTCTAAGAGGGATTCTTAGGAAAACTGTCTAAGAGGGATCCCTTTAATAAAAATGTTTTGATAAAATATATCTACATGTTCATGTAATTTTTATGAAATGAAATAAAAATTACATCTAATATACATATACATTATAGTACCTCTAATATAAATACAATATACGTATACTGGGACACAAATGTCTGGGACGCAAAAAAGCTCAGATGCAAATGTCCAGGAATGCCAATGACTGGGACGCAATTGACTAGGGCAGTTGTCCAGGACATAATTGTCCTGTCACTGCCTATCATATTTGTCTGCTGTAATCATTAATAAGGTTTTATGTTTTTATTAGCCAATCCCAGGGCTGGCCCAAGACTTCCTGGTGCCTGAGGAGGCATGCCAAATGCTGCCTCCCTCACCAGTTGATGTGCCAGCCTCTGCTCCTCTAGCCCACCACTCTTCTCTCCTCCACACCAGCTCTATCCCATCTTCCTTTTCCAATCAAGGAAGTGGGAGAATCAGTGGAGGTGAGTGGGTGAACAGAAGTGTGTGCTCCCCACCAATCTGCTGCCTGGGGCAACTGCTTGATTGGGCCAGCCCCCAACCAAATTTGCTGGTGCTCTTACCAAAATCTAATGCAGCTGGTTTCATATGCTAGGAAAAGCAGCAACGGACCTCTTTGTGTCATAGGTCTACAGTAGTGCACTGTGGAAAGAGTGCCATTGCCATGGTGCCACAGGAGAGCATCTTTCAGGTAGCACATTCATTCCTCAGCACACATACTCCAAATCAGTGACCTCAGACCATCCATACATTTGGTTTTATACAAAGGAACCTCACACTGGTAAGTGCATGAAGGACACAAGGCTGTCAAAGGCTGGGGTGGGGGTGGAAGTAGCCATGTTAGTCTCTTGCAGAGAAAACAGAAGAGGATTCTAGCAACATAATGATTAAAAAAAGCATATTACAAAGGAAACTCTGGCCCACACAATTAGTGTCACACTCCATTTGGAGGCGTTCAGCTGTGCAAAGCGCATGTTGGTAGGTTCTTTAGTGGCACTAACAAATTCCTTTAGTACTCTTGAGGTATTTGGTTGCTGCAATTAGCTGGAAGTAGAATTAAAATGGAGGTTCTGCACAGCACTTGCTGAAAAGCCTTAATAGTGCTTTGCCTGTTCACACTCGACCAGCTGGTACTACAACTGCCTTTTATTATCAAAACACCCACACCCACACGCTAATCTGGTCAGAAAAGTGAGAGGAAAACAGACCAAATCAGTAACTACCTCATCTGGATGCTCTATAAAACATGATTGACCAAAATAATAGCGATAACCTGAAAAAAATGGCTGGTGTAGAAACAGCACCAAAGCTTCTTCTGGAATGCTGTATTAGCACTCCAAGAATAAGCACAAAGGAGCCGGCGATTCACTTTTTAATGCTATACTGCTAGACAATGCCAACTTCATTATAAAATCTGCTCATCTGTGAATCAGTGCCAGCATTAGGTTGCTGAGGTCTTTGGGCAAAGTCCTGCATTGGCACCCCCAGAATGTATGCCACTGGATGCCAACATTGCCACCAGTACCTGTTTCAGGGGTCAGCCTTCTGATGTGTAGGCCAATCCTCAATGCCACCTATCTGTGATTATGAGGTCACATTCTTCTGACCCCTGAAAATGTAAACGTTGCCCCTCCTTGAAAGTCTTAATTTGACTTGTCTCTTTGCATCCAAGAGCACTGGATTTATCATTTGGTTAGCAGAGGTTTTACATGAGCAAATCATACCGAGGCCTCAAGGCCCCTCTGCAGAATGACAATATGAGCCCTGTTACTGAATAGCTCCTGCCATTCAGTAACGACTTGGTTCTTTAGGAGGAGCTCTGGGGACCAGATAGCACCCGACTGCTGTGAACTTGCTACTGATTTTCTTGATATACGGTATATCAAAACCATAAAAGGAGTAAGAATAAGTTCTGTACCAGTTTGTATTGACTTTTTAAAAATACAATTATGTTAGGCTGCTATCTTATACACATCCACCTGGAAGTAAGTCCATTGAATACAGTGGGACTTACTTCTGAGTAATCATGTATAGGGTTACTCTGTTAGCCACCTATTTCTTAAGTGAGAAAAGCAGGATATATATCAGGGGTGGCCAACCTTTCAACATGGATGCTCCTGGCCCTTTAATGGCTGTCTAGGTGAGGGCATTTCAGCAGGTGCAGCTGCTTTAGCAGCACCATGAGCAATTGCAGCTGCCAAGATTCTGGCTTCTGCTCAACTCTTAAGAATGCAGAAGTCCTCATGGTGGAAGGTTGGCCACCCCTGATATATATTGTTCAATAAAATAAAAAACAAACATTCAGCATCTGAATGTGTTCTAAGTGTGTGGTGAGGGGCAGGTAGGGAAATAGGAACAGATGTTGATTTTTGAAATTTAAAAAAGGCATTCCAGCGAATATCAGGAAGACACATACTCAAAGATAACCAAACACGTTTTTATTAGAAGCAACTCTGTCAGAATAGTCCAATTTTCATTTAATGAGAGCTACCCATGTAGCAATCACACTGCACACAACTGAAATTATGAAGCTCCCACTCTGGAACCAAAAAGAGAGTCTGGAAACAAGAATTTTAACACACACATTAGAACAGGCTTTCCCCAAAAGGTGTGCATTCTGCATTGTCTTTTCAGAATGGATTCTGTCTAATTCCTGCATTCTGTCTTTTCAGACAGGAGCAGGAATTAGCGTAACATGGCTTGAAAGAAAAAAAAAAGTTCCCTTCCTCCTAATTTCCAGCCCACCCATCTTGGCAAAGAGTTTCCAGTCTGCTGAGGAGGATAAAGCAATTTGTTCTTTAAACTTTGTCACTTAGAACATATTAAAGCTAGGCTAGAGGAGAGGCTTAACGAGGCTCTTAGAGAGGAGAAATGAAGGAACCAACAAGGCCAATATAGATGTTCCATTCTCTGCCAACTGAAAACAGTCAGGACAGCCGGATGTTAATATTCAGCTTTGAAGGGATAATCCTTGTGATTGCTGCATCTGATAAAAAAAAGAAAAGAAGAGTTGATCTGTTGCTTGAATCCAACTGTACTTATGCCTTATTTGGGAGAAGGCAAAACAGAAGTGGACAATATATGCTTTATTGAAATGTGACCAAAGCCTAAGAAAGTGGAATGGCTTAACAGAGTCTGGGATTATTTAATCTGGTCAAGCCAACAGTTCAAGGTACCATTAATAAAATAATATTCTGGGGTCTGGATGCCAGTCGTTAATTACTGATCAGGTGTCTTATGGGACTTGGTTTCAAATACAAATGACAGATATAGTATTTTCATTATTCAGCATCCAATTTACAGTTTGGCTTCATTTTTGTTTCTCTCTACATGATCATATTGTAATGCTTTTACCATGTTCTGCTTTATATAATTAAACTTTTTTTAAACCTGCTGCCCAAATCGATCAATAAAATGGTTTAAAAAGGCCAAAAAATGGTTAAAAAACCTGATCAAAGAACTGTTAATTTAGTTGTTCTATAATCAATACAAAGCGGAGTCTGAGGTTGTCACTCCTTTATAAGTTTTTCCAAACACTATGACTTACGTGCTCAGCGCGCACACTCTCCAGTTCCTGTTGAAGCCAAGGATGGTCTCCATCTCTTGCTTACTCAGCTCAAAGTCAAATACCTGGTAAGAGAGGGAAGAATATTTGAATTCAACTGAAATAATGCTGGAGAGACCCCCGAGATTCACAAGAATTCTGGAGGCAACTTATTCTCATTACTACATCTCTACCCTGCCCTTTTCTCCAAGGAGCTCAATGCTGCATATACCAGTACTGTCACCTAGTGTGTCTTACAGGCAAGTGTAAAATTTAAACCCAGTTCTTCCTGATCTAAATCAAATATTCTGTCCACTATATTGCACTGGCACAGGTGGCCCAAATGACAGCTTACATCCACTTGGACAGCCTGATCTTCCGGACATACTGTATATTAGCAGCAAGAGGCAAATGAGTTGCCTTGCACTGCCCAACAGGGTCCTAATCCTGGAAGGTGCCAGAAAGATCCCTTATACTGGAGAATACTTTATGCCAGGGGTGCACAACTTGGCAGTAGGTAGGGGTCAAAATTAAGCTTCTTCGGGGCCACAGATAGGTGTCATGGGGGTGTGTCAAGGAACCATGATGTCACTTCCGCCAGAAGTGACATCACAGGGGACGTGTCCATGAGCCAGAAAATCTCCAGAAAAGCAACATATTAATAAAGATATTTACTTACATTTTTGTGTTAATTGCCGATTAGAATCCAGGGCACATAATAATTAGTTCCACAGAAATTCCTTTTCCAACCCAGACTAAAGACCTCAGCTATACACTCGCAAGCATGCACACCAACACACCCCAAATCGCTCCATGCCCACCAGCCCTCCTCATGCTCCGTTCTTTTGCTAGCAAGCAGAAAGTGAAGGGAAAACTTTCAGGGTGGGACCCAAGGTTAGGACTTTGCTTTCCGTGCCAAGGCAGGCTACGGGAAAGGGGGAGAGGGAGACAGAGAAAGATCGGGCGGAAGGCCAAGGGCCAGGGGAAAGGGGGAGAGGGAGGGAGACAGAGAAAGATCGGGCGGAAAGGAAGGGTAGGAGGGGAATAACAGCTGGCACTGCATGGCGAAAGACAAGTTCTGGCTCCACGTGGATGAGCGCGTGTCTCAAGATAATTAGAACACAGTTCCGCACTGTATGAGCGTTTCTTCAGACCACGAGGCGCTGCTTTCCCCTTCCAGTTTGCTGCACGCCACGCCAATGGACTGGAACGGGAAGGGAAAGGCAAGCAGCAGTGGGTAGCCTCACCCAACTCCACCCCTCAATATCTCTCCACAACCACAACATTCCCTAGCCAGAGTGATATCTCAGGACTCCCCCCAACCCCACTCTGCAAGATTGTCTGCGAAGAAATCTGCCCCCCCCTCAACAGGTGATCGTGCAACTCTTGCAAGCAATCACAGGGCAACGTTAGCAAACAAGTGACAGTTCTTGACAAGAACGCCCCTCGCTTCCTTCACCTGCACCCTCCCCAGCTAAAGTTGTCCCACACGGCACTAAAAAGATTGCTCAGGCTCCTCCATGTGTGCCGCCGCTGGGAGCCAAGGAGCCGCCGCTGCGAAAGGGTGTGGCGGTGGCTTCGGTGCAGGGGCGTGTGGGAAAGAGCAAGCTCGTTCGTGCGTTGTCGAGATTGGCTGTGACTGGAGAGGAGGGTTGGGGGGGAGAGGGAGGCGGGCAGGCAAGTGCACAGCAGCAAAGCCACGTCCTTGACTTCTCTTGGCTTGAGCACCTTTCCGATCGTCAACTGGAGCGCAGGCGTGTCACAGGAATGGACCCCGGGAGGTGGGGAGGACCACCCAAAATCCTTTGGTGGTCCGCAAGTGGCCCGCGGGTCATACGTTGTGCAGGTCTGCTTTATGCACTGGATGAAGTGGGTTCTAGTCCAAAAAACCATCTGCCTCAATACAACTGCTAGCCTTTCAAGTACCACAAGACTCTCTCTGCTGTGACAGACTAATAGCTACCCCTCAGGATAGCTATTACCCTGTTTTCCCTAAAATAAGACCTCCCCTGAAAGTAAGACCTACAGTCATTTTTGCAAGATTTTTGCTGGCACTTGTCAATATAAGTCCTCCCCGAAAGTAAGACCTAGCTAGGATTATCAGCCAGACGGACGCGACCCCCCCCCCCGGCAACCCCTGCAACACACACCCCCGGCACTTACTTTGACCGCTTAAAGCTTCATTCTTTCCCAAGGGTGCAAGGCTCTGCAAGGCCTGCACTTGAATCCTCCACCATGGAGACGACGTGCTAGAGAAACTCTGCAAGGTTGCAGGCTCCTTGCAGGTCTTGCTGGCCGGGGGGGGGGGGGGGGGGGTCACGCCACAGGTTGGGAAAATAAGACCTCCCTGAAAATAAGACCTACTGCATTTTTTTGGAGCCAAAATTAATATAAGACACTGTCTTATTTTCGGGGAAACAGGGTAGCACCACTATTCTAGCCAACTGAAGAACGCACTTCATTTTATTTGCCTTTACACATAGTTGGTTACACTTCTAACCCCTCTTCCTCCAAGAAACTTCCTCTCCCCCCACTTTATCCTCACAAGAACTCTGTGAGGTAGGTTAGGCTGAGAGAGATGGTGACTGGGCCAGGGTCCCCCCAGTAAGCTTCATGACTGCATGGGTTTTCCTGCTCCTAGCTCAGCACTCCAACCGCTACATCTCACTTGGGCATGTTGCAGTAGCATATTAAGAAAGAGGGGCCTTGTTCAAATACCACAGAACAATTATACTGCAGAACAATTATACAGAGCTAGTAAATAAAATTAAGGCCAGCGGGTGGCGCAGCGGGTTAAACCGCTGAACCATAAGCTGTCGATTGAAAGGTCGGCAGTTCAATTCCCGCAACGGGGTGAGCGCTCGTTGCTTGGCCAGCTCCTGCCAACCTAGCAGTTCCAAAGCATGTCAATGCGAGTAGATAAATAGGTACCGCTTGCGGGAAGGTAAACAGCGCTCCGTATTCCAGCCGCATGCTACGTGCTGCGGCAAGGAGAGTCATGCCGGCCACATGACCACGGAGGCGTCTTCAGACAATGCTGGCTCTTCGGCTTTGAAATGGAGATGAGCACCACACCCTAGAGTCGGACACGACTGGACTTAATTGTCAGGGGATACCTTTACCTTTAGTAAATAAAATTAAGATATACACACACACGTAAAACCAAAAAGATGGCCTGTAGATAAATGGATGGACAAGTGCTTAGGCTCACACACTTGGTTGTTAGCTATGAACTGTAGCCAACAAGTGTAAGTCCAGCGAACTCTGCCCCATTTTTCTCTCTTTGTGCTTGCAAATGTGTGGGACATTGTATCAAAGGTTCTGCTCATTAATGGTATCCTCAATCAGTGTACGTTGAGAGGTCAAAAACACTCCTCTGTTTATAGGAGGACATGCATGCGAGACCAAAGTGATCCACTCAGAAGCCAATAGGACTCTCAAAACGTACCTTGAAGTTTTCCTCAATACGTGCAGGGGTGACAGATTTGGGAATCACAATCACATTTCTTTGGATATGAAACCGGATCAGGACCTAGTAACCAGGACAAGGCCAAAAAGAGTAAGGCTGCAATACTATATATACTTTCCTGGGAGTAAGACCCATTGAAAACAATGGAAGTTACCGTATTTATCGGTGTATAAGACACACTTTTTTGTCTAAATTTGTGACCCAAAATAGTAGGGTGCGTCTTATATGCCAATACTAAAATAATCCCTCCCCCCCCCGCCCGTTTTAAAGCATTTTCGGGCTTACCGCGTTTTCCGGAGCTGGAGAGCTCCCTTGTGCTTTCTTCCCTCATGAATCTATCCGATCTACAGCTGTTTGTCGGGTTTAATTTATGCACGTGCATGAGTTGAGCTTCTCAGCAGCCAGCAGAGGGTGCTGTGCTCCTCAGTTCAATTCAGCTAAGCTGCAGAGGGTGTGGTCTTCCCAGCTCTCCTCCAATGGTGAATGAATGTAGCTTGGGTAAGCTTCTGAACTGGGCCTAGTTGGGGAGGCTTTGGAAACTGTGCGTGGGTGGGGTGGGGGAAAAGAGTTGAGTCTGGGGGTTTTTGTACTTGGGATTTATGTTGTTTACTTTGGAAACTGTGCATGGGTGGGTTGGGGGGAAACTGTGCATGGGTGGGGTGGGGGGAAACTGTGCATGGGTGGGGTGGGGGAAGAGTTGAGTCTGGGGGTTTTTGTACTTGGGATTTATGTTTACTTTGGAAACTGTGCATGGGTGGGTTGGGGGGGAAAAAGAGTCTGGGGTTTTTTTTTGTACTTGGGGTAAATGTTCTGGTGCATTTTGTTCATGTGTCTTATTGCTGTGTGTTTTAAAAGAGTTCCTGGTATTTTTGTGCAATTTATGTAAATTAGCTAATTAGGCAGCCAAGTGGTAAGTGGCCAAGTGGTCCAAAAATGCTTTAAAACTTTTTTTCTTGAAACCCAGGGCCAAAAGGAAGGTGCATCTTATACGCCGGTGCGTCTTATACGCCGATAAATACGGTACTTCTGAGTAGACATGCACAGAATTGTGCTGCAAGCCTTTCTATTCAATCAAAATGAATTCAAGGAGTGCTGTTGCTGTGGAAAGCTACACAATATGCCAATTTAGTAAACTGGCACTCCGGTCTGCCATCCTGTCTCCACCACTAGAGTGTCAGTGTCCTGAGCAGAGGGACCAAAAGACAAGTAGCTGTCCCTCAGCTTTTTTGTCCAGGATCTACTGCCATGTATACAAACTCATACCCTGAAATATACATTGACTCAGTGGCTCCCAAACTGTGCATCATGACTCTCTGGGGCGTCGCTGAATCCAGCCAGGGGCAGCGCAGGATCCTCTCATAATATACTAAATGCTATAGACCAGCAGTTCTCGCTCAGTTTTGGGTGGGTCACGTAAAGTCTGCCGTCAGAGCCTCTGCAATGGGTTTTATTGGCTGTTCGGGTGGCTCCCGGGAGTCACAGGTGGAATTGCAACTGTGCCTGGCTTCTGACTGGCTCTCAGCTGCAGGCTGGTGGTGGGTGGATTAGGACCCTGTTGTATCAATGCCCCAGTGGCACACCTGATTGGAGGAGGCTTTGGAAGGGGCATCATCAGGTGGTGTTGCAAAGTTCCAAATGGAACATGGAGTGTTGCACATGTGTGCACAGTAGCAGGGCCAGGTGCGCCTCCTGGGGATTCAAGAATTGCTATGTTGCGAGGCCCTCTAGAGAGACTCCTGTCCGGTTTGACCACCTGGACACAGAGATCCAACTTGGGCTCTTTATCCTATGCAGCCTTCATTAGAGGAGTGTAGGGTACTGATGGCATCCTGCCATGCGTTTAAAATTTGAGCTCTACTTTGTGTTGACCAGCAGCAGCTACGGGGGCAGTGTGCCTGCCTCGACCTCCTTCTCGTCCTACTGCAGCCCTTTGGAGACCCCCTCCCCATGAACAGGTAACGACCCTCGCCCACCAGGTGGAACCCGCAGATCTGGGACCTGCGGTGTCAAATCTGCAGATCCCGGATAGCAAGGGTCCACTGTATACACTCTGTGATAATTAATAACTTCCCCTTCCAACTGAATTTGATGATGGTGGGAGCAATGTCTAAACTGGCCATCATTCTCTGTTGATGGGAAAACAAACATGGCTAAATCCATCTCTTAGAGTCCCATGAGCTTTAGGCTCATATATACTGTTATTTTTGGTTCATGGAGTGTCCCAGTATTATAAGCATTCTCAAGAAGAGTGAACACAGCCAACCACTGGCAGCAGCAGCTGTGGTACACACACAAGAACACTTGCCTGAGCAGCTGTTTTTCTGTGCTTTGCAGCGATCTCTTTGACCTTGGGATCATCCAAGAGGGATGGGTCCTCTGGCTTGGCCCTAGAAAAGGGGGAAAAAAGTGTCTGCAGCTAATCGAAAGATTAAGACAACTTGCATTTATAAGAAACAGAATTAAGAATGGCTATCAAACCACTAGGTTAACCTGATGCAAATAAGGGCAGGACCTCTGCATCTTTGTTATGTAGTTATTAAGAGGTAGGAGGTTTGTCCAACTTTGTATCCATTCATGCTACAAATCAAAGAGACTTGACATTCTCACCTCTAACAACTTGCGGTACTCAGGCATTTATATACTCAGGACTGCTGGGTACAGATTAGCCAACTCTGCCTTAAACCACTCTCTTCACAGGTTATCTTCTTAGCAGAGGGTGGGTGGGATGTTACAGGACAGCAGGTCCCACTCATGAAGCTCAAGTCATGCTTTACGAAGCACTAAAAAGAGGAAAGCCGTCTAAACATTCTTACCATGGTCTGTCAGGGGAGCCGAGAGGGCTATATGCTGTAACAGCGATCCCTTTGGACTGGCAGTAACCGATCAGCTTTTCCTGGGTGAGATATGGGTGACACTCAATCTGCAAACATAAGCAAGAAGACAATTTGCATTCAGGCAAAGAGAAACTATGCATGCCATAGGACGTTCCTGTTTGCACAACAGTCACTCACACCAAAGAGGTAAGCCACTTTCCAGTTTTGAGCACAGCTTGGCTCTTCAGAAGTACATGGCTACAATAATATATTTTTTTTTTAACAAAGCACCTCCAGCTGCATATGTTTTTTCCTGCTCCTACCCCCAAGGCACAATAGGCTTGCTGGATTGCAGCCCTCCTCTTACAGTTAGGAGATTCTTCAAATAATTGGAGAATGAATCCATCATTGGATCAACTATATGAGTTACAGAACTGCGCAGCAAATGTTAGATTACTTTTTAACTAAAGGCAATTTCTACATAGGATCAATAGAAATATATACAGGTGGGCCCCCATATCCACTGATTCGCTATCCACGGTTTCAGTTATCCACTGATCGTGGGGACCCCCCCCCCAGGCGTTTATTTTTTCCCCAGTAAGCTTTGTTTCTTTCTTCAAGAAACAGGAGAAGCAGCCTCTGGCTGCTTATTACAAGTAGAACGAGACTAAGAACTAAGACTTAGTCTCGTTCTACTTGCCTGCAATGGAGGCTGCTTCTCTGTTTGTTTTAAGGAAGAAACAAAGCTTGCTGAAAGAAAAATAAGAGCTGGGGGGGCAAGCATGCCTGCCTGCAGGGGAGGCAGGGTGGGGGGGCCCTCAGGAAACCATGGAGGGGGTGTTCCCTCTTATCCACGGTTTCAAGTATCCACGGAGGGGCCTGGAACATATCCCCAGCGGATATGGGGGCCCACCTGTATTCCCT
Organism: Plestiodon gilberti rubricaudatus; assembly: GCA_026170595.1. Taxonomy (NCBI): domain Eukaryota; kingdom Metazoa; phylum Chordata; class Lepidosauria; order Squamata; family Scincidae; genus Plestiodon; species Plestiodon gilberti. Next base: position 120,090,051 of record JANXHW010000005.1, read on the forward strand.
CAATTGGATTTAAGACCTGTCAAGCAGGTACGAAATGAAGATCTTGCATATGGCTCCAAATACACATAATTTGGCTCTCCTGATTGCATTTCTGTCTTCTTTGCAACTCATTTAATAACTTTATTAAATTTAATAACTGAATATAGCGCACGCACACATGCATTTCTGTCTTCTTTGCAACTCATTTAATAACTTTATTAAATTTAATAACTGAATATAGCGCACGCACACATGCGCACACACACGCACCACCTTTGGCCAAACAGGCTTTGCAGGTTCTTAAAAATGTTACAAAACACCTACAAAACTTATCAGATTATGGTAGTGGGATGAATGCATACAGTCTGAAAGAGACACCACTCTGAAAGAGACACTAATTCCAGTCTCTAGCCCTATTTTGTTTGGACCTCGTCTTGCTGGCAAGTGAACAAGGGTGCTGAACTGTACTGGATAAGTTACATAGTTGCTGGAATTTATTTCTAGGCTCAGCTGCAATACTTTCTGACCAAGCACATGAAAGCCTCCCAGAACTCCTACACATTTGAGTTTTGAATGCTAGTCATCAATACACAGTTAGGCCTGATTGAGATTTTTATTGCAGCAGTATTCTGATATTTGATGACTTTGTAGAAGAAATAAGCTGGGTGTTTGGTAAGGCATCGGTGCATGGATTCCAGTCTAGCAGGACAGGCTAAATTTAGAATGAAATATTATCCTGAAGCATCCCTGACTCCATCCTATGATACTTGGTTTTGTTATATAGGGCTCTCTTGAGCATACTTGTATGATAATTTGATGCAGACTGTCAGTTCACATATTTCAACCATCCTTTTGCCTAATCATGTGGCAAAGACGGGATGGCATCATGTGGCACAGATGGGATGGCAATAACATCACAATTTCTTGGTTCTAAGAGTTGTAGGAACAGAGCTTCCTTACCTACTCTTCCATTACCAGCCCCTTCCACATCACTCCCCTCCATCACAGCTAGTCCCCCAACCTCTCAACCTCTATATTGCTCATCTAACACAAACTGTAAGCCCTTTAGATTGGATCACTTTCCATGCTCCAGCACACTGTTGGAGGAAATGATTTCAATAATTTGAGTAGGTAGTGAAACAGTGAGCACAGTGGTCACAGGATTTAACACTACATTATTCCAGAGATTTCACTACAAAGATGCGGGGGGAGGGGGGCGGAGAAGAGGGAGGAAAGGGGAGTCACCAGGCAGTAGAAAGAACTGAGGCATCTGCACAAACTAAACAATAGTTCAAAGGATGGTGTTTCAGTGTATATTCAAGTAAAGCCAACTCATTCTTCCAATTCCAAATTGAAGGCAAGCACATGCTAAATATAAATACACCTAATTTTGGTTGGATCTCCCCCCCCCCCCCGACTTCATCCAACAGCCCATCCCAAAGCAATCAATGTAATCCACTTTCCACCAATGCAATGGTCTGGAGACAAGCCATCAGTGGTACTAATACAGCCCAATTCTATCTTTCCCTCTGCTATAGCACGCAAGCGCACCAAAACAAGCAGCACTGTATGCTTTGGTGGAGAGGGGGGCCCATCGGGAGGCTTGGGAGACGCAAGGGAAACTATTTTCCCTTATACCTCCATAAGCCACTTGATCTCCTATGGGTCTCCTTGGACCTGTGCCAGGAGTATAGGTGGAGCAAGTCCAAGGAGAGAAAGGGGGCATGTGGGAGGCTCCGGAGGGGACAGCATCCCGATGCATGTTGCTTGCGTGAAGATAGTCCTCTCCTGCCCCCAGCACGTCTCCCACCCTCTCCCCAGGAATGCCCCCTTTGGAACAGCGATGCTGTAAAAGGTGCACTGCTGCAGTTATGATAGCAGAAGGGAACCTCAGCTGTCATAATGGGCCCATAGGACTGGGCCATTAATCTCTCCCATACATACATGAACACTACAATTATGAATGTATGAACCAACATTCACCCCTCCCCCCCCTTTTATCAAAATGTCGCTGAGAGGCAGGTTAATGGATTGTGATAATTTATATCACTGGTCAACTTACCTGGTTATTTGCAGGTTTGTACTTCAGTCCAGGCTTGTTTAATATTTTCTCTAGCTGTTCATGGTTGAAATTGGAAACACCAATGGCTTTTACCAATCCAGCATCCACCAGCTCCTCCATTGCCTAAAGGCATACCATAATATCTGGTTTATGTACATGAAACGCAGAGCCCAGTACAGCAATTTCATTGCATTTAATTCTTCTCTAGTTGGCTGCAGAAAGTCTTGACACTAAGGAGACGTGTTCAGAAATCTCACCCTTTTGGGGCTATATGTCAGAATGCAGGTGGGAAGAGAACACATGCTTCAAAGTACAGTACCTCATTAATGCACAAAAACACCCAATGAACCTTGTTTTTTAAGTGTTTACCTGCAGCTAATTCTTCCATGTAGGGGAACTGTCAGGGGAACTGGACAGAACATGGAGGTTCTGCCAATACTGCTGCCATGAAAGTGAGAAGATGTCGAAGAGTATAGGTGCATCTGAGCTACTGACACTAAAGTAAGGGGATTAGGATACAAAATGCTAAATAAGCAGCAGTTGAACATGCCCTCATCTGAAATTTTATTTAATTATTAAAGTTATACCCCACTTTTCTCCCAAATGGGCACCCTTGGAATCTTAATTCCAATTAAGATTTATTATTTGGAGTTAAGTACTACCTGATCCCCAGGTTCACAGTGGCTAACCACAATTCAGGATGTAAACTTACATTAAAGTGTGGTGGAAGTGGCTTGCACACACATTTTCTATGCGGAAAAACGGGGAACGCAGTGAGTGTGTGTTCAGACCACTGTCACCATACTTTGGAAGCACGCGTGTGTGAAGGTCCCATCTCTTCAAGCGCTCACACATGTCAGACCACAAACAGAGGCAGTGGGAGTAAGAGAAGAACACAGAAAGAACAAAATGTGGAAGTACTGGAGCAGAATTTCCTCCTACTCCTGGCTCTCTCACGGGGGCAAGTGGTTTTGAACAGCTACTGTGGAAAGGGATTCATTAAGTGAATTCGCTTTCATTTGTGTATTTGGAAGTTTTCTGCCCTTCTCGTAACCTTGACGTATCATAAATGTGCAAATGGAAAAAGACCAGTGTTGGCAGGTTACCAAGTCAAGCAAGACTCCAGCAAACACTTCTGGACTACCTGTAATTTCATAAGGAACAAAGAGAAACCTTTACTTGCAGCTGAACCTACTTCCCAAGTGTCCAGAATACTTGTGTTACTGGGTATTATCATGCCTTTGTCATCTGAAGGAAACAGGTCATCACCAGCCTATAAATACAAAGAGAAGCTTTAAATGCATTGTCTTATACCAAGTCCGTCTTTCCCAGTCCTGCTATCCACAAAATAGGTAGAGCTGATGGCGACTGAACTTGGGACCATTTGTACACAAAGCATGTGCTTTACCAGTAAGCTATGGCCCCTGCATAGAAGGTCTTCCTATAACAGGGCAAAACATAGCAACCTTCTGATCTGCAAGCAACAGAGTCAACCAGTCAAGCAACCAGTCAAGCAATGTTCACATTTTGCTAAAACAACAACCACCCACTAGCAGACTCTTGATTACCATTCTTTCATTGCAGTCAGTAGAAATTTACTAAAATACCTGATTAGGTCAAATACACACACTGCTCAGACATGAGTTGCGAGTTTGGCATTAAATATATGCTATAATAACACAGCTCCCATTCTGTGTGTAGAGTTAGGTACAGCCTTTTGAACTGAAGAATAAGCCAGCCAGCCTTCCTCCTCCTCAAACCTTAGCAGAATAGCCTAGAAACATGCAAATGTTGTTCTGTCACTATAAGTGCTAGAAAAATGTGATCGTCATAAATTGGAGTTGAGGTTCTAGTCTGACCAGCCTCACAAAACAGACCTTATTCCTTGATTTGTGATGCAATCACAACTACCAGTACGTACATTTTGAAATTAGAAAGGGCCTCTCCAGCATATTCCTGAAACTCTCTCCTAATCCATCCCTTACTGTTGTGCTGATCTCCACTGCTGAAGTAACCACAGATATGGAGACTTGTAATGCCTTCTTGCGGCCAGCTACTCCTGAGAGAGTAGGAACTGCTGTACCAGTTCAAACCAAAAGGTCTATTGAGTTTGGCACACTGTCTCCAACAGTGGCCAGCCAGACACTCTTAGTTACTACTCTGCATTAATTGGATATCCAGAGGTACACTTCTACTGCAGAGGTTGCCAAACTCCCAGGCAGAGCTTTCTGTGCAGCAAGTTGCTGCGAGGTCCCCCGACAGCAGCTACAGCAATCCAGAGATTGCGCTGAAATTGGGGGGGAAAAAGGGACTTTGACTCACCAGGGGTTGTACTCGCCCGCCTGAGGGTGCAGGGAGGCTGCAGACCCCTGTGCGGGCCTCCCCGCACCCCAGATTAGCTTCTAAAAGCAATTTAAAACTACTTCCAGTTTTCGCCAAAACCAGGAAGTAAAACTGTAGTTTTAAATTGCTTTTAGAAGCTAATCTGGGGTGCGGGGAGGCCCACACAGGGATCCGCGCCCCCCTGCACCCTCCGGAGGGCGAGCACAACCCCTGGTGAGTAAAAAAAGCCCCCTTTTCCCCAGTTCCAGCACGATCTCTGGAGTGCTTTTGCACGTCACAGAACGTTGCCACCCCCCTTAAGGGGTTCTTCCTGACTGGGGCGTCGCGACAGCAGTTTGGGAACCTCTGCTCTACTGAATAGAAAAGTTCTTGGTTAACAGCTATCCATTTACAGATATATCCTCCTGGTTAGGATAGTCCTGCTTAGGACTGCACAGACTCTTCTTTTAATTTGGCAGCAGAAATTTTGCAAGGCTGCAGAGCTAGAAGCCTCACTGTACCCTTCTAGGGGCAAACCTGGGGTTAAGAAGAACTGCCTTGGTGGATCAAGCTAAACAGTCTATCCAATCTAGGGATTCCCCCCCCCCCCCCAGACATGGCAAGCTACGAGTTCAGTCTGAATCCTCACACTGTGCCATTTTTAGCTGTAATAATACAGCCCAACAGCTATACAATATGATGACCATAATCCATCCTGGATGTTGGGAAGCATTTGACCAAGAGTTGTATAAAAAGAAGTTCCTCTACATGGATTAACTTCTACACCAATCCAGAGAATGGATGGTTGATCACAGATCAGTCAATTTCTTCCTCATTATGGCAATATTGCACAATAGTAGAGATAGCCCTAAAAAAAATCTGCAGCCTACAAAGTCCTTTTCAGGATAATTTTGAAGCATGAAGGTGCATAACAATGCTTATTAGTTCAGCTAAGGGCACATTTGTTCATTGTACAGTATTTCAGAGGCATCATATGAGGAAGCTGCCTTTCCTACTAATTGCGAACCTTCTTTTATACACTGGGTTTTTTTTCCCTGCTGTATTAACAATACTATGCAATGTCAATTTTTCAATGGAAAATTGGTTTCAAACCAACAAGTCTTTTGCATACCTGCAGAGTTTAAACCACTTGAAATATGCCTCATGCTTCCGTTGGACTTCCATGGTTTAACACAACAAAATACACCACATACACACCCTACCCCTCCCCCCCCCACAATTCATAAGAATCTCTCTCTCTCTCTGGGGAGAGAGAGGCAGAAGCAATTTTGAAAGTGTTGAAAAACTGCTTCAAGGAGGTGGATTAGTGAAATTACTACTTCAGCCCAGTGCTGTGCACACCAGATTTCTGCTGTAAACCCACAGAACCAGTCCTCTCTCCTCCCACAGTTTGATCTGAGAGAAGATTCTATGTCTAAATGAAGCATGGTGAACATACTGTACTTCCACGTTATCTACATACCCTCATGCATCACTGGCCACAACTGTTGAGGAAGAAACATACGAACATCCAGGGTAAGCTACAAAACTTCAGGTACCAATCACTAAACTGGAACTTCAAGGACAGAAGTGGAGGAATGCGCAAAAGCACTCAGCTTTGCCCGGAGTGATGGCTGCCATGTAAGCTTCCCTCCCAAGAAGCAACAAGGGCTCTGTATGGGTCATCCAGAAAGGTGGAAGGTTCATAGTACCTTGAATCCCACAGGCCAATGAATAAGGTAGAGGTCCAGATACTCCAACTTCAGGGCCGAAAGAGTTGCTTTACATCCACTTTTCACCAGAGATTTTTCATGGAATGTGCACCAAAGCTGCAAGCAGGAGCACCAAGCAGAGAAATTAACTTATTAGACAGAATTTATTCAAGAATGCTCTTCTGAAAAAAGTCTACCACATGAACTGTAGGAAACAATCTCATTCACCCATCACTCTGGAGTAAAAGGCAGACAATTGGATTCATAGATACAGTCTCTAGAGACAAACTTTCAGAACAGCCAAGGATTTAGCAACTGCACCTGGATTTCCAAAACCACTCAGGTATCCTGTGTGAAGGATTTCTGACAATGTATACAGAACGAAACATCTTCAACGGGATTTTGACCATAAAATCAATGTATTTAAAGTAAAAACTGTCGTTAAAATCATGTAAAATTAAACCCACTGTTTAAAAACAATAAAATACACTCTTACATAACCGTTTCGTTCATTCCCAGGAACGTCATCAGATGTATAGAGCCTAACTGGCTGCAATAATGTTAACTCCGGGTGGCCAAACTGTGGCTCACATACGGCTCTTTGACATATAATGTGCGGCTCTCGGAAATATGTTCTCTGAGCTCCTTTTTGCATCACAATTAATATAAAAGGTAAATAAGAAATTTTCAAACTTTATAATTATTTACCAGGTATAAACGGAGTCCACTGGATTAAATCATAAGTTTAATGTTCATGGTGAATACATATATTAAGAATTTAAATGCTTCTTAAATATTGCAGCTCTCAAACATCTCTCTTGCAGCTCTCAAACATCTGAAGTTTATTGTATGTGGCTTTTACATTAAGCAAGTTTGGCCACCCCTGTTATATACCTATGGTCTCCTCAGACAACCAATTACCAGCGGAAGCTGCAGCTACGCACCAGTGCCCTCTAGTAGCCCTGCAGCAGCGCTGCTGCAGGGCCACTAGAGGGCACTGGTGCGTAGCTGCAGTTTCCGGTGGTAATTGGTTGTCTGAGGAGACCATAGGTATATAAGATCAAACACAGAGTGCTCCGGAGTTAACATCATTGCAGCTGGTTAGGCTCCGTTCATTTGATGACGTTCCTGGGAATGAACGAAATGGTTATGTAGTTTTGAGTGTATCTTATTGTTTTTAAACAGTGGTTTTAATTTTACATGATTTTAACGAGTTTACACTTTAAATACAGTACATTGATTTTATGGTCGTTAAAATCCCATTGAAGATGTTTCGTTCTGTATACATTATGGCTGGTCATACAAGTTTCAGATTTCTGATAATTTTCTGAAAGATGTCAGAAATCCTTCACGCAGGATATCTGAGTGATTTTGGAAATCCAGGTGCAGCTTTGATTTTAGGCTGGGAACCTTTGCAAAATCTTAACGTAGTATTCTTGTGCAAAGCCCAATAAAAATAGTTACCAACCCAAAGAAGAGTTGCCATCTATCTACTCACATATATCTATGTAACAGAGGCCTGCTGCATGTGTCGACCAGGCCACAGTGTGGTCTTAAGTAAGATAATTGGTGTTCCAGCCAAGATCAGGGTTCATAGGCAAAAGAACTTCATTTTTTTTCTTAAAGTTGTAAAAACAGGGAATTGTATTGCCTCATCTTTGACAGCACCACACACATTAAGGAGTCCCCCCCCCCCCCGCATTTACACTGCTATTATAAACATTGGCATAACTAAGGGGAGGCCGGGGTGTGTGTGTTGCTGTGCCCCCAGATGCCACGCCAGATGTGCCTCAGGGGGTGACACATACCCCACACAGTTCTTTTTTTAACCTTTTAGCTGTAAAATTGCAAAATTTGTGTAAATTTACGCAATTTGCGTAGACTTACACTATTTACACAAACTTGTAGGCATTTTACTCAAATTGCCTACACTTGTGCAAATTGCCTACGCTTGCGCATATTGCCTAAATGCGGGTGCTGCAGAGAGATCAGAGAAATGGCAGCAAGCTACAGCAGGATAAATATTTTTTTTTAAACAACATCCCTTTTCTTAGCAGCAAAGTAGTTTACAGGGAGCTTGTTTGCAAAAATGGTACAGCTCTGAAAACAGGTTCCTTCATTGTGCTTGTTTTAAGACAGGCATAAAAGGCCCCCAGTAGGAAAGAAAGGTGTAGAAAAAGGTGGCTTAGCTGCAGGAAATTCAGAGTTACCTGTGAGATAGATAGCCCCCCTGCCTGTGTGTTATTTTACTAGGACTGTACATTAGTGGAAGCTGCTTTGAAGGGTCTTATGGACAGAAGTGAAGCCCATGTTCAAATATAAATAGATAAATACCTTACTGACAACAAAAAGGTCCTCGCGCTTCACAACCCCTGCCTTTATTTTCTCTTGGATTCCACTGCCAACTTCAACTTCATTTTGGTACACATAGGCGCAGTCAAAGTGGCGATATCCCACATCAATGGCCTTCTTCACTGCATCTGCTACTTTTCCAGGTGGAGACTAAATGATAAAGTGAAACCCTTTTCAATTATTTGGTTAATTCATCATCACACTACCCTCTTTATCTCACAAACATTTTAGAACCTCATGTGTTAGGACTGTTATTTAGGTAGGAAGTAGAGACCTCTCTGTTGTTTTCCCCAACTCTATGTTTTGGTAGCAATCTATTTCAGAGCAAGCTCTGAAAAGCATTCTGATAACCTGGCTGCTACAAAGCATTCTGGGGGCTGCCAATACATCACTGGCTGCAGAATGGCTACAGTATGTCTGCAGATATATTTAGAATGGCTTCAGATAGATTAAGGATGGCTTCAAAATGGCTGCTGCAAATTCAAAATGGCCACCGCAAATGCTGCAAGCAGGCCAGCTTCAGCTACAGGAGGGCTGGAAACAGGGGCAGGCAAGTAATTTGTGTGACGGGGAAGGGAGGATTTCTGAAACGTGAAACTGCAGATATGGGATCTGTGGATACAGGGGGATGCCTGTATATTGCCTCTCAGGTAGCCCCTTACAAAAGACAATGACCTAGACAGAGTTATGTGCCTAGGCAAGTTTTCCAGTTTGCCTGCTTCTGAGCCAAGTACTTTGTTTGTGGTTATGGACCTTTGAAAAGGTTGCAAAGACAGCATCTGAGCACTCTTGTTGATGACATCGCTGCTCCTGCTATAGGAGAAGTCCTAGAGCTCCACTCTCCCCTCGACTACCTCCAGTAAGCGGAAAAATAGCTCAGCAGAATCAACTCCCTTGCAACAATCAATGCAAGTTACTGTCAAGGTTGAATCAGATCCATCCTTAACCTCTGGACCTGCCCAAACATGCCAAGTCTTCCACACACAATACATCTCCAACTGCTCTTGAGGATGCCGTCAAAAGAAGACCATGTATTTGTAAAACATTTTTAGGTGTGCAAAGCACTTCACATGCAAGGATTACAAAATTCTCTTGTTCTCCTTTAGTAAGTACAGTATTTTACCAATACAGCACCCCTGTAAGATCAACAAGTATTATTCCCATATTGCAGGAGGTAAACCAAGTTGAGAGGTTAATGGCTTACCTAAGGTATTATCTAAGTGAGTTCATGGCAGAAATAAGATCAAATTGGAGACTTCATAATATTTTGCGCAGTCTCTTAAGCCACTACCTTTCACCAACATAAATGCCACTGACCAATCAGTTAGTTTTATGAAGATACCAGTCTCAATATCAATGCTTATCAGTTTTGTGAATTTATGGCAGATTTTTGTATGCATTCATCCAATTGTGATGACATGTTCACAAAGTGAAGAATCTTTCTTGTAAATGTTTATTCTTGATCTTGTATATTTGCTGCGCTTATAGTAAAATTTAAAAATAAGAACAAACTGCTGGCTGGAGGATGCCCACAAATACAGCTGCAGTCTCCTAGTGGAGACTGCAGAAATCACAGCAGCAAGTCTGAATCACCACAATCACCACAGCCATTTCAGGAAGCTGGACCTCCCACAGATATGTCCTCTCTGTGAATGCAACCTTGGAGACAGTCAGGATGGCAAATCACGTGGAAGGGGTCTGAGCCTCTGAACTTGCCCTGATGAACAGTTTGATCAACTCACAAGCTCCACGCACAGCACAGTGTGGGAGTGAATTTTGGGTTCACACAGAGACTCCTTTCCCTCCTACAGAAAACATAATATATGACCTAGGATGCACAGTATAAACCTGTGCTAGAAGAGAAAGCTTAAGAATCTTCTTTTCACTTCAGATCTAAGGAGGGCACACAGACATAGGTATTGTCCCAGACAAAGAGTACGTCAAGAGCTTTCTGGAACTGCTAGCTGAGAACAGCCTCTCTGTCCCCCAGGGCACCTGACTAAACAGCATAAGGGAATTACCTTGCAGTCTCATTCAATTAAGGACATCTAGACAGCTGCATGAAGCAGTCGAAGGCTGGGTGGTTATTGGATAGAACAATTATGAGAAGGAAACCTTGTTGGGATAGATGGTCCCTGCAGCCAGAGATCCTGTTTAACTGATTCCTGGTCACTGATAATCACGGACATGATTTGCCCAACAATTTCTTGGTTTGCACTGACATACTATGGTAGCTTATTAAAAGAGAACATGTGGCAACAAAGAAAGATTTCAGATTCAAGAGTACCCAATTTTCAGGTTGAAACACAAATACATTGTCAGCTGTGCATCTCATGTGGAAAGTCTTTATGAAAGGCAAAACAAGTACCACATGACTTCCAGAAATGAAATGGTTAAAAAAAAAGAGAAAGGAAGAGGTTGTTTGCCTCAGTGAATAGTGGTTTTCAACCAGTGTTTCTAAGCTCCCAGGAAACCCTTACCAAGGCAGAAATCCCAATAAGTCTTGTAATATAAGCACACAGGTTTCCTTGAAATATCACTTTTGTTTCCCCTCCTGAAAGCAGTGTTCACACATGGCCATCATTTTCAGTAACAAGTTATTCCTTTCCCCTTCCTATACCCATGTGCATCTCACTTTGATTGTACACCACTGGCAGAGGCTTGTTTTTCTTTCTAGTTTGTCAACACTACATTAGGCATTTTATAAATACTGTAGGGAGACCTGGAATACAACCCAGATTCTCCTGCAAAATGCAGGGGTTCTTCTCCAGAAGTGCTGTGTTTCTCAGCAAATTCATACAGAAAATTATCTCTGACAGAAAAGAAGTGAAGACTTGCACATGTGGCAGAATTGCACAGTCTATATTTCTTTGGACATCTCTTTGGGAAGTGTGCCACAATTTGATGGCCACTACTGCTAATAATGATCACCAATCATTTTTATATCATTCTTTTGTTTACAGTATCCAAAACACTGGACACCTACATCTTGCAGTCCTGGCAAGGTAAGGAAATATTGTTTTTATGCCAATAAAGGCTCTCTCTCTCTCTCTCTCTCATATATATATTATTGTCAGACTGCAGATGAAGGACAGAGGCAGAAAAAGCAGTTTGCCCAAGGCCACCAAGTGAGTTCATGACAGAACTTCCCAATTCACAGCTCACTCTCTTAGGGCTCCAAAGTTTACTGATGTGATGCAATGGTCTAATTTGCCAGGATACAGCAAACCAACAGGATGGACTCTAGAAAGGATACAAATTATCATGTTATGATACAACATCATACCCGAATTTCATATTTTTTCATTGGGGGGGGGGGAACACTACACACTGTATATATCAGAGCCCAGAGAGCCTCCAAGAACTCCATGACCCTTATCCTCAAATGGAAAGGAAGAACCCACAAATACCCCATAATGGCCCAAGCTCTTTCCTTGCTAAAATAAACTGTCCAAAGATAAGGAAGCGTCAGTCACAAAAGAAAAACTGCCTTTTTACGTCACGAAAAACAGAAGCTATTCCTGCCTTTTTCCTTTGAGGTCCTTGTATCATGTTTGGCCAGGCATGCACTAACAAAGCCACAAAAAAACGGATGTGTATGCACACCCTTAACCTGGAACATGATTAAACAGACCCAAGAATGCATAAAGTGTGTTCACTGAACATTCCAGAAACTTTGCCAGCCGATTCCCCAGCTGCTCCATGAACCAACATTTTAACACAGTCCCATCTGTTCTTAAAGGTATATGTAAGCATCTCTCCTCCAAGCAGGAGGAAAAACCCCCTATTTTTACAGAACAAGCCAGCCCATTTTGAAACAAGTTTTCTCACGTGACCCACATTCTAAATATGGCATTAGCAAAGTGCAGAAAACAAACACACCCCATAAAATCCAAGAGGAATAGTACTGGGGAACATTTTTTTTCCCTGCAAGGGGCTCACTGAATAAAAATGCTTAAGAGTTAGCCGCTGCTCAACTCAACTCTTAGGTAGGGCACCTGTTTTTTTAACAACTGTGTGGCAAGGAGAAGTTAAGCAGGCGAGTTCTTTGCTCAGCATAGGTAGTGATGGGGGGGGGGGGAAGTCACCAGAGGTATTTTTGCTTGTCAGGATGCTTTTAAACACTCACACACTCAAAACAGTGGCAATCCCTTATAGTACTGTACTCAGAACTAGGCTTACCAGATCTCCAACTGGGACAGAGTGCTAGACCTTTAGGAGAAGGAATGTGGGCAGGTATAGCTTGTTAAGTCCTAAGAGCACAATCCTAGGCATGTCTACTCAGAAGCAAGCCCCATTGTGTTCATTTTTGTGTTCAAAAATGTCTACTTTTTCTTCTGAGTAGACATGCCTAGGTTGGTGCTCTAAGGGTTTAACAAGCTACACCTGCCCACATTCCTTCTCCTAAAGGTCTAGCACTCTGTCCCGGTTGGAGATCTGGTAAGCCTACTCAGAACCATTGAAGGATTAACTTACAAGTAAAGGTGTGTGGAACTGCTGTCTTGCACATGAAACTGTGCCTTCATTCTGGACCTTACATAACATTACAAGTTTTAGGGCCCAGGAGGAAAACAAGCATGCAAGTGCAGTCCTATGCATGCTTTCTCAGAACCAAGTCTCGCCAAGCTCAAAGGGGCTCTTACTCTAACCAAGTAAATGTGCACAGAATTGCATACAACCTCAGAAAGTTATGGAGTTTAAAGCAACTCTTTAAAATTAAAGAGGGCAAACCGTTTCCAGAAAAACATTATGAAATTTGTTTTAAACAACACACATTTTTATCCCTTCCCCATTTCTCTTCCTCTCGTCCCCGCAAAAGCCCATGAACAAATGAAATCCTATTTCTGCAACGGTCCAATCTCAGTCAAGCATCCCGGGAACAGAAGTGGGGGCCCTGAAAGTACGGGGGGGGGGAATATTCACGAAAACCCCCACAGGCCTTCCGGAGCGCGACTAGAGCTCGTGGTGTCGGGTTTTTCCCGCCCTTCTCTGCACCCCACCATAGCACACCCCCCCCCAAAATACCTACGCAACCTGCACGAAGCACTACACATCATCAATATACCCACGACGTAAAGGGCAGCTGAGCTAGACCGCCAGTTTTACACGGAGGCTCGGCCCCCGCATGCATCATCTACATAGTAAAAAAAAGCAGAATTTAAATTAAGCCGCAAGCACAAGCAGCAAGAATGCACCGATATGGCTGCTGGCCCGGTTTAGAAGGCGGAAAGCAGCACATACAGGAGAAAGGGGGGGGGGGACCACAAAGATACATTTTTTTGCCGACACAGTGGCGGGCTTTGTCGAGGCTGGCAGCGACAGCTGGAGCGGAAGAAAGACTCAGAACTCAGCAACCTCCAAGGCGGAGGAGGGACGACCAGCCAGCAGATGCCACGGGCCGCGGGCACACGCACGCCGCTCTTCCTGCAGACGCTGCCTACCTTCCAGGTGCCCAGCCCTAAGATGGGCATCTTTGCCTTCGTGCACAACTCCACGTACTTGGCCATGGCGTCCGGCTACAAAGCACCGCTAAGGCCGGGCAGGCACTAAACTAGCGACAGCGACACGAACCAGCAACGCTGCCAGCGAGACCGTTTAATACGAGCTGGTCACGCCCCGGGAGGCGCTCGGCGGCCGGGGAGAACAGCAGGGGAAGGAGGAGTCACGCTCGTTGCCTGGCTGGAGGAATGCTGCGTGAGCGGTTGGGGCTGGTTGGACGCACACAGGTCCGCGGCTAGACACGCTTTCCTGGGAGTAGCCCTTGGAGCACAGTAGGACTACCGAGTAGCCCTGTGCAGGCCTGCGCTCGTCAGGCGTTTGCAAAGCACATACGTCGCTAGGGTGTTTTTCTCTATTATTTTATCAAGTTTATATTAAAAATGTGATGATTGTTATGGATGAGGAGTTATGGATTATGATGATGAGGTCTGAAAAGTCAGCAGAACGGATGCTTTTCAAGTGCCTGCCTTGTGTGTGTATTTTCAGTTTAAGGCTGCATTTGTCTAAGACTACAGTCCGACTACTATAGGCTATATATTCACACACTTACCTGGGAAGTAGGCCCCCCACCACTGAACATAGTGGGACTTCTGAGTAGATATAAGAACATAAGAAGAGAAGAGCCCTGCTGGATCAGGCCAAAGGCCCATCTAGTCCAGCCTCCTGTATCACACAGTGGCCCCACCAGATGCCTCAGGGAGCACAAGACAACAAGATATTTGTATCCTGTCTCCACTCCCTTGCACCTCGCACAAAGAAAACCTACTCCTACAAGCAGGAGGTTACTTATCCCCATCATGGCTTGTAAGCTGTGATGGACTTTTCCTCTATAAATCTGCCCAATCCCCTTTTAAAGGCATCCAGGCCAGGTGCCATCACCACCTCCTGTGGCAAGGAGTTCCACAAACTACAAACATATGCATGGGATTGCACTATTAGTGAAGGCTATTGCTGTGAATCAGGGCATCTGAGAGGGGGGTTAAGGAGGGGGCAATTTGTACCTGGGCCCAGGGTGAAAAATGGGTCAAGAAGGGGGTCCTGGAGTAAACCGGAGGGGGCCCAGGAGCCAAATTCATGTAGGGAAGGGGCCCAAAACAAACTTTGTACCCCCTGATAAAATTCCTCTGAATGGCCCTGCTGTGAATCATGCCCTGCCAACCTCCCTTCTCACACCACCACTTGAAACTTTGCTTTGCCCCTAATTATTCTGCTCCTTGGAATCTGTGGAAGCACCAGAAAAAAATATTGGTGAGAGGCAGAGAAAAGGGTGTTCATTTCGGGAGGCAAACTTTATCCCACATGTTTATGTAAGATTTCAGAAAAAAATAATGGTTATTGATGATAAAATGACAGGATTAAAAGCCATGACAACTTTTATTATTCCCTTTTACGTTGCCTGCCATACATTCCTCAAAGTCTTGCTTGGCCTCTCGTATCATCTTTTTACATTTCTTTTTCCACAGTTTGTGCTCTTGTTTATTTTCCTCATTGGGGCTAGACTTCCATTTACGGAAGGAAGCTTCCTTGCCTTTTATAGCCTCTTTAACTGTGCTTGTTAGTCATGCTGGCACCCTCCTGGACTTAGTCAAACTCTTCCTCCTTTGTGGGATACACTCCCACTGGGCCTCTATTACTGTTGTTTTAAACAGCCTCCATGCACTCTGGAGCGATTGGACTCTTTTTACCTCATTTTGGGGAAGTCTGCCCTTCGGAAGTCAAGGGTTTTTCAGCCCGGTCCAGCCCAAGGCAACTGCGGTACAATTCAGGCACAATTGCAGCCCAAGTGCTTTAGGCCCGAGTTGTGCCTGAATTGTGCCTGAGTTGGGCTGCAATTGTGACTGAATTGCAGCCCGGTCCAGCCCAAGGCAACTGCGGTACAATTCAGGCACAATTGCACAATTCAGGCACAATTGCAGCCTAAAAGTGGGTGTGTTGGGGGCGTGTCGGGGGTGTGACGGGGGCGGTTACGAATTTTGGTCCGGTTCCAGACACTGGAGAGCCACTGACACGCCCCCTCGAGCCCAACTCAGGCCCAAAATTTGGGCCAGCAAAAAGGGTGGACCCAAATGTGAGGAGACCCATAGGAGCCATTTTACCTTACCCACACCAGCCCTCTCCTGAAAAGTTCTAACACCCTGGGCCCGAGTTGGGCCTGAGTTAGGACCGAACAGGTGTGGCCTAACTCTGGACATGGACCCAAATAGTTACCCTATCAGCACCCAGCCCCACCCAGCCTCTTTCCCACAAAAGCCCAGCCCCAGCCCTCCACTCTCTCACTCTCTCTCTCTCTGAGCACGTGGCGTGGGGTTCTGTCCCCCAGCAGCCACAAAGTGGGACTTTGAAAACTTTTCTAACACCCCACTTCTCTCTTCTCCTCTCTCCTCTCTGCCCCCCTCTAGGGCAGAGAGGGCTGTTCTGCCTGTGGCCAAACTGTTTACTGCTGTGCCTGGGCAGCTGTCTCCATGCAAGTGTTTGCTAACCCATGTCTTTCTCCCAGCCCCTCTCTCTCCCCCCCCCCCCCCATACAGGCAACAACACCAGCAGGTAAGTGCAGGGTTTGTGCTGACATGTGGTCTGACGTCTGCCTCTTTGCATAGAGAAATATAGGTAGGATACATGCCTCTATACCAATGTCTTGTCTCATGTCTGCCTGCATAGCCTGCCATGATATGCCTCTATACCAATGTCTTGTCTCATAGCTGCCTGCAATGCCTGCCATGATATGCCTCTATACCAATGTCTTGTCTCATAGCTGCCTGCATAGCCTGCCATGATATGCCTCTATACCAATGTCTTGTCTCATAGCTGCCTGTATTAATGTGAGCACACAATGCCATGAGTGTGGAACTGTAACCCATATGTAGACACCAGCTGTTCCCCCTCCCCTCTTTTCTCCACAGGGTCTACCGACAGGTCAGTATTGCTAGGATTGCCATGGTTGTGACCCCCAAGTTGTGTTGTTGTCTCTCTCTTTGACCCCTTTCCCTTACAGGATCATGCTCACCGTACACCCAGGGAAGGAGCGCAGACCATGCTATGTGTCTCACACCACTCAGCTGTGTTTGATTTCTCTCCCTGCAGACCTTTGCAACTGGCACACTGGCTCCTCTTCAATGGCGATTGCTACCACGCAGCAGCTGCCATGGAACACCCTCATGTTGTTCGTCCCCCCAGGAATGCCCACTACCACAAACCGTCCGGGGAGCACCCCTGGGCCTGCAGTCTGGTTGCCCCACGGTCACCTGCCTTGATGCTGCCAGAGAGGTCTGGGAGCCTGCCCTGCAACCCACCTCAGCTGCTGCTGCTGCCCCACCGCCCTGGCTGCCTACTTGCTGTCCCTCCCCTTTCTATGGAGCAGGCCGTGGTTCCACAGGGGAAGAGCCTGCATCTCCAGGTCCATGGGGCTCGCCTGATGCTGCTGCTGTGGTCCTAGAGGCTGCTGTGCCTACCCCTGGCAGCCACGCCCGGCCATCTCTGCCACTGTTTCAGAACAATAAAGATGCCCCTGGAAACACATGTCCCCAATGTTGCACAAGCACTGCCCCACACACCCACACAGGCAGGCCCCAGCACACAAGCCTCTGCATGAATCCCAGCCAGTGTCCGCCACAGCCATCCCTGGGAGAACACAGCAGGGGGGCTGCCGGACCCTCTGGGACCAGAGGGGAGGGGGGAGTTGGGGGGCCTGTCAGGCAGGCAAACACTGACGGGCACTGTGGCGCACGTCCGCCACGTCCGTGAAGAGCCCTTTCAGCAACCGGGGCTCTCACCCACCCTCGGTCCGCCCATCACCGGCGTCCGTGTCCGCCCTCGGTCCGTCTGCATGAGAGGCGCCCGTTCCTGCATTGCCTCCATCTGCGAAGTGCCCCCTGTGCCCCTATCGGTCTCTGCAGACCCCTCTCCCTGTATCCCTCTCCCACCAGCCGTGTTGTCTGTCCGTTTCTGACCCACCCGTGCCCCTCCCCAGCACCCCCTGTCAGTGTGCCTGCCTCCCCTCCCTGATGATGGACGCTGGCACCCCCCATGCCGCCAGAGCGCCTGCTGCAAGGTGCCGACGTTGCCCCATCTGGGGGTGTGATGAGCTGCGTGAGCCCTTCCCGCTCGCAGCAGAGAAGCCCACGGCATCTCTCGGTCTTGGCCGGGGCACGGAGCAGAAGGCATGCTGGGATGCTTTCTTTGTGGGCATTGCCACGGCCCTTGAGGCCCAGGGCTTCAGGCAGCGCACGGGCATGTCCTGGCGGAGGCGGTTCCAGACCTCATGAGACCCCCCCCCTTGTGCGTGCCGTTCCCACCCCCTCCTTCCCTTCTCTCCCCCGCTCACCCCCCCCATGACTCCCACGTGCAGCCTCACCGTGGCTTGGGGGTGGCATCGCAGTCTGCAGGAGGGAGGGCAGTCGCACTCCCCCCTGCGGCAGGTGGCTGATGCCCAGGGTGCCCTGGGGCAGCTGGCACTGGCACAACCTCTGCCCTTCAGCTGACTGTCAAACGCGCAGTGCCTGCAGGCCCGCCTGTGGCTGCCCATCTGCTGCAACCGCTGCAGCAGCTGTGGTAGGTGCACGCAGACGGGCTGAGGAGGGGGCTCTTCGCTTCCACAAGACTGACAGCTCCCCACAGGAGCCTGCCTGCCTCTGCAGTAAGTTTTGCCGCGATCCTGGCCCAATGCTGTTGCCTCCAGCCTAACTCAGGCACAGTTGCAGCCTAACTTGGTCCTAGTTTGGGCCACAATTGGGCCACAATTGGGCCTCAACTGTGCCTGAGTTAGGCTGGACTGAGCCCTTTGTGTCAGATTTACTAGGCACTTTCTCACCCCCCCCCCCCCCAACATGCATGGCAAAACAGATCGCAGCATGGTCACTGTTCCCCAACGGTTTGGTAACATTTACATCCCTGACCAGATCTTGAGTGCCACACAATATCAAATCCAGAGTCACCTGTCCTCTGGTCGGCTCCATGAATAGCTGCTCTAAGGCACAGCCATATCCAGAAATCCAGTCTCTCTTTCATGACCAGAGCATGAATTGACCCAGTTGAAGTGAGGATAATTGAAGTCCCCCATGACTACAACCCTGTCTCTCATGGACACCTCCCTGATTTGCTTCCTCATTTCAAGATCCCCTTTTGATCTGGAGGATGGTAGCATGCCCCTACTATTACATCGCTCTTCGAGCCTGGTAATCTAACCCACAGTGATTCTATGGAGGAGTCAGAGCCCCCCTCAAGCTCTACTCTGATGGATTCTACCCCTTTTTTGACATAGATGGCCACCCCACCTCCAACACACCCCTCTCTGTCCCTCCTATAGAGTTTATATCCTGGAAAATTGCAGTATCCCACTGGTTCTCCGCATTCCACCAGGTTTCTGTTATACCTACTATGTCAATGTTTTCCCTAGCCACCAAACATTCCAGTTCTCCCATCTTTGCCCGTAGACTTCGGGGATTTGCATAAAAGCACTTATATACCAGGTCCCCCAAGAAGGGCTGCATGTTTGCACCTTTATCCCTGCAGCCTTCTGTCCTGTTAGACAGGCTGTCATGTCCCATCACGCTACCACTCCTAATTCTTTGTTATTACTTGGCTGTTCCCAAACCTCTCCACCCTCATTCCCTAGGGATGAGGAGTCCAGAACCGGATGCCCCTCGGCTCCTGTCGGCTTTCCCCCAGGGGTCAGTTTAAAAGCTGCTCTGCTACCTTTTTAATGTTACGCGCCAGCAGTCTGGTTCCATTTTGGTTCAAGAGAACCCCGTCTCTCTTGTACAGGCCCGGCTTGTCCCAAAACGTTCCCCAGTGCCTAACAAACTTAAACCCCTCCTCCTGACACCAGTGTCTCATCCACGCATTGAGACCCCTGAGCTCCGCCTGCCTAGCTGGCCCTGCGCGTGGAACAGGTAGCACTTCTGAGAATGCTACCTTTGGGGTCTTGGATTTGAGCTTCCTACCTAGCAACCTAAATTTGGCCTCCAGGACTGCCCGGCTACATTTCCCCACGTTGTTGGTGCCAACATGCACCACAACCGCTACCTCTTCCCCAGCACTCTCTACCAGCCTATCTAGATGAGAGGTAACATCCGCAACCTTCGCACCAGGCAGGCAAGTCACCATGCGGTCCTCTCATCCGTCACAGACACCCCCCCTCTATGTTCCTGACTATCAAAATACCTTTATTGGCATAACACAAAAAGACAGACACATATATACAGATAAATTAAAATAAATAGTGCATAATACAGAAAGCAAATAAAAGGGGGGAAGAGGCTATAAAGGGATAAACAGTCAGCATCCATCTTAATTAGATTTTGCTAGATTGGCCACCATGTGAGCTCTTCGTTGAATAATTAAACAAAGAAAGTTAGCCAGCCAATTAATGGACCTTTTATTAACAGATGAGAGCAGAATCAAAATAATCTCTGAATCAGATTTCCCTTGCAGATTTGCCAACAATGGATTAAGAATATCTTGTCGTAAGTCGTTATACCATGAACAGTATAGAAGTGCATGTGGTAAAGATTCTATATCTGTCAAATTACATGGACAACGGCCCATGTTCCTGACTATAGAGTCACCCACTACAAGAAGCCCCCTCCCAGAGGAGTATCCATAGTGCGACTGGATACGGGCCCATCACTTGAAAAAGGGGTCCCCACTGGGGGCTTGTTTCCCTCTTTTCCAGAGCGACGTCCTCCAGCCCTGAGACTCCCTTTCCTGGCAGCTGAGGAGCTGGCCAACTGAGGGTGGGACGACGCCTCCACATCCCTAGTCTCACCCTGGTTCCTCTCTACCTGTCTCTGCTTCTCCAGGTCAGCAACCATGGCTTCAAGGGATCGAACCCTGAGAGTCTGGAGCTCTTTGCACTGAGCACACACCCATGACTTATGCCCAAGAGGCAGATAGTCATTCATGTGACACTCAGCACAAAACACTGGATAGCCCCCACCCCTCTGCTGTCTGTCTGACTGCATAGCTTTTGTGTATGGGTCATTCCATGTGAAATCAACCAATGCATGAAACCTTGATGTCATGGATTTTGTTCATTTTTGGTACATTTGTACCTTACCATGAGATGTTTAAAAATTATTTTTTTCAGATTTTTTTGTCCACCCGTTTTTGAGATATTGAATTTTCAAAATTGCCTAAAAATGCCAAAATTCACTTGTCACCATACATTCAAATGCCATTTACAAGAACACTATCAGCCCATTCCAACCCAAGTGCTAAGCAGCCCAAGTCAGACCTAAAGTCAGCCTAAGTCGTTTAGGTCGAAGTTAGGTCTGGAATGCAACCATTTAGGGCGAAGTTAGGTCAAAGTTAGGTCGAAGTTACGACCAATGGACTAAGAACAGCCCATTCCAACCCAAGGGCTAAGCAGCACAAGTCAGACCTAAAGTTGACCTAAAGTTGACCTAAAAGTGGGCGGAACATGGGCGGACCGTGGGTGTAACGGGGGCGGCAACCAATTAACGTTGGATTCCAGACCCTGGCAAGCACAGACACGCCCCCTCCAACACAAATGCTGACACAAAATTTAGGTCAACCAAAAAGGTGGACCCAAATTCGAGGAGACCCATAGGAGCCATTTTACCTTACCCAAGCCAGCCCTCTCCTGAAAATTTCTAACACCCTACTCCTGAGTTAGGTCAGAGTTAGGACTGAGTTGGGCCTGCTAGGTCTGGAAACCGACAGAGTTATGCCTAAGATAGGGAGCCTATCAGCACCCAGCCCCACCCAGCCTCTTTCCCACAAAAGCCGAGCCCCAGGCCCCCAGTCACTCTCTCTCTCTCTGAGCACGTGGCGTGGGGTTCTGTCCCTCACAGCCACAAAGTGGGACTTTGTCGGTGGAGGGCAAAATTCACAAACACCCCACTTCTCTCTTCTCCTCTCCTCTCTGCCTCCCTCTAGGGCAGAGAGGGCTGTTCTGGCTGTGTTTACAGCTGTGCCTGGGCAGCTGCCTCCATGCAAGTGTTTGCTAACCCATGTCTTTCCCCAGCCCCTCTTCCCCCCCCCCCACAGGCAACAACACCAGCAGGTAAGAGCAGGTAAGAGCAGGGTTTGTGCTGACATGTGGTCTGACTGCTGCCTCTTTGCATTTAGAAATATAGGAAGGATACATGCCTCTTTACCAATGTGTTGTCTCATAGCTGTCTGCATAGCCTGCCATGACATGCCTCTCTACCAATGTTGTCTCATAGCTGCCTGCATAGCCTGCCATGACATGCCTCTCTACCAATGTGTTGTCTCATAGCTGCCTGCATAGCCTGCTATGATATGCCTCTTTACCACTGTTGTGTCTGATTGCTGCCTGTAGTCATGTGAGCAGACAATGCCACAAGTGTGGAACTGTTAGCCTTATGTAGACACCAGCTGTTCCCCCCCTTTTCTCCACAGGGTCTACTGACAGGTCAGTATTGCTAGGTTTGCCATGGTTGTGACCCCCAAGTTGTGTTGTTGTCTCTCTCTTTGACCCTTTTCCCTTACAGGATCATGCTCTCCTTACACCCAGGTAAGCAGCTCAGACCATGCTATGTGTGTCACACCTATCAGCTGTGTTTTATTTCTCTCCCTGCAGGCTTTTGCAACCGACACACTGGCTTGTCGTCAATGGTGACTGCTTCCACATACCAGCTGACATGTAACTCCCTTGTTTTTTGTCTCCCCAGGAACATCCACTATCACCTACCTTCCTGGGAGCACCCCTGGGCCTGCAGTCTGGTTGCCCTACTGTCGTCTGCCTTGATGCTTCCAGAGGTCAGGGAGCCAGCCCTGCAACCCTCCTCAGCTGCCGGCGCTGCTGCTGCTCCACCTCCCTGGCTGCCTACTTGCTGTCCCTCCCCTTTCCATCGTGCAGGCTGTGGTTCCACAGGGGAAGAGCCTGCATGTCCAGGTCCATGGGGCAGGTGTGCTGCTGCTGCTTTCTGATTGGCTGCTGTGACTACCCCTGGCAGCCTTGCCTGGCCATCTCTGCTAACGTTCCAGAACAATAAAGATGCCCCTCGGGCAGAGCCCCAGTGAAACATATGTGCCCAGTGTTTACACAAGCATTGCCCCCCACACACACAGACAGCCCCCAGCACTGAAGCCCCTACATGAGTCCCATCCAGGGACTGCCACGGCCTTCCCTGGGAGAACCCAGCAGGGGAGCTGCGCGACCCCCATGGCACAGAGGGGAGGGGGGAGTCAGGGGGGCCTCTCAGGCAGGCAAACAGTGACAGCCAGGGCGTCTGCCTGTAATGCAGGCACCTCCGTCGAAGGTCCGCCCGTAATGAAGGCGCCTCTGTCGAAGGTCCGTCCGTAATGCAGGCGCCTCCGTCGAAGGTCCGCCTGTAATGCAGCCACTTCCGCCCAAAGTCTGTCTGCATAAGAGGCGCCTGTTTATGCATCACCTTCATCTGCGGAGCGCCCCCTGTGTCCCTATCGGTCTCTGCAGACCCCTCTCTCGGAATCTGTCTCCCACCAGCCTTGTTGTCTGTCTGTCTGTCTCTGACCCACCCATGCCCCTCCCCAGCACCCCCTGTCTGCCTGCCTGTGTGTCTGCCTCTCCTCCCACTCCCTGATGATGGCTGCTGGCCACCCCCCACCCTGTTAGAGCGCCTGCCGTGAGGCGCCGTCGTCGCCCCATCTGGGGGTGTGATGAGCTGTGTGAGCCCTTCACGCTCGCAGCAGACAAGCCCAAGGCATCTCTTGGTCTTGGCCGGGGCACAGAGCAGCAGGCACGCCGGGATGCCTTCTTTGTGGGCATTGCCCCGGCCTTGGAGGCCCAGGGCTTTAGGCAGCGCACGGGCGAGTCATGTCAGAGGCAGTTCCAGTCCTCATGAGACCCCCCTTGTGTGTGACGTTCCCACCCCCCTCGCCTTCCCTTCCCTCCCCCGCTCACCCCCCAGTGCAGCCTCAACGTGGCTTGGGGGTGGCATCGCCTTCTGCAGGAGGGAGGGGACGGCCACTCTCCCCTGCAGCAGGTGGCTGATGCACAGGGTGCCCTGTGGCGGCTGGCTCAGGCACCTCGCTCACCTGCCCTGCGCCCACCACATGACTGGCGCAACCCCCCTGCCTGCGGTCAGCCGCTTTGCGACCGGGCTGCGACAGACCCTGTGGCAGCTGCCATGGATGGACGCTGACACATGCAGAAAGAGGCCTGCACATGCCTGAGCCAGACACGGAGCCTGGAGAAGAGCCTGCCTGCCTGGGAGGTAAGTGTTGCCTGGATCCTGGGGTGGTGCTGGGCCACAGAAACTGCAGCCTGCCTAACTCAGGCATAACTCTGACCTACCTCAGGCATAACTTCTGCCTAACTTAGGCTGCACTTAGGCCACACTTATGCCTGACTTGGAGAGGAGTTGGGTTGGAATGGGCTGTCAGACTCCTTAATATGACTAAGACCAGGAATCTCATAATTCTCAAGAGGAATTTCCTTTTCAAGTATATTGTTTTCCATCTGACAAGGCTTCTCTTTTCTTAACTGCAATCTGCATGAAGTGCATACTTTCATGTGTGGTTTGATTTCACTATTTAGTGAAACCATCCAATCAGTTACTTTCCTCAAGTCTTTACTAACACAGTGCCCCCCTTTTTAAAAAGGGTTGCAACAGTTTTTTGACCACTTAGGCCTCAGTCCAGCCCAAAACAGGCACAGTTGAGGCACAGTTGAGGCCCAAAATAGGGCTGAGTTAGGCTGCAACTGTGCCTGAGTTAGGCAGGAGGCAAGAGCAGTGGGCCAGGATCGAGGCAACACTTACCACAGAGGCAGGCAGGCCCCTGTGGGGAGCTGTCAGTCTTGTGGAAGCGAAGAGCCCCCTCCTCAGCCCGTCTGCGTGCACCTACCACAGCTGCTGCAGCGGTCGC
Source organism: Plestiodon gilberti rubricaudatus (assembly GCA_026170595.1). Lineage (NCBI taxonomy): Eukaryota > Metazoa > Chordata > Lepidosauria > Squamata > Scincidae > Plestiodon > Plestiodon gilberti. Next base: position 120,114,810 of record JANXHW010000005.1, read on the forward strand.
AGCAGATGGGCAGCCACAGGTGGGCCTGCAGGCACTGGGCGTGCGACAGTCAGCGGAAGGGCAGAGGTTGTGCCAGTGCCAGCTGCCCCAGGGCACCCTGGGCATTAGCCACCTGCTGCAGGGGGGAGTGCCACTGCCCTCCCTCCTGCAGAAGGCGATGCCACCCCCAAGCCACGGTGAGGCTGCACGTGGGAGTCATGGGGGGGTGAGCGGGGGAGAGAAGGGAAGGAGGGGGTGGGAACGGCACGCACAAGGGGGGTCTCATGAAGTCTGGAACCGCCTCTGCCATGACATGCCCATGCGCTGCCTGAAGCCCTGGGCCTCCAGGGCCGTGGCAATGCCCACAAAGAAGGTATCCTGGCATGCCTTCTGCTCTGTGCCCCGGCCAAGACCGAGAGATGCCTTGGGCTTGTCTGCTGCGAGCGGGAAGGGCTCACGCAGCTCATCATGCCCCCAGATGGGGCAACGTCAGCACATCGCGGCAGGCGCTCTGGTGGGGTGGGGGGTGGCCAGCTTCCATCATCAGGGAGTGGGAGGGGAGGCAGACAGACAGACAGGCAGACAGTGGGTGCTGGGGAGGGGCACAGGTGGGTCAGAAACAGACAGACAACAAGGCTGGTGGGAGAGGGATACAGGGAGAGGGGTCTGCAGAGACCAATAGGGACACAGGGGTCACTTCTCAGATGGAGGCAATGCAGGAACGGGCGCCTCTTATGCAGACAGACCTTGGGCAGAACAGACGCCGGTGACGGGCGGAAACGGACGCCGGTGACGGGCGGACCGAGGGCGGGTGAGAGCCCCGGTTGCCAAAAGGGCTCTTCACGGACGTGGCGGACATGTGCCATGTCGCCTGTCAGTGTTTGCCTGCCTGAGAGGCCCCCCAACTCCCCACTCCCCTCTGAGCCCTGAGGGTCTGGCAGCCCCCCTGCTGTGTTCTCCCTGGGGTGGCTGTGGCAGGCCCTGGCTGGGATTCATGCAGGGCCTTGTGTGCTGGGCGCTGTCTCTGTGTGTGTGGGGCAGTGCTTGTGTAACATTGGGGTCAAGTGTTTCCAGGGGCATCTTTATTGTTCTGGAACAGTGGCAGAGATGGCCAGGCAAGGCTGCCTGGGGTAGTCACAGCGGCCACTCGGACCACATCATCATCATCAGCAGCAGCAGCAGGCGTGCCCCATGGACCAGGGGATGCAGGCCCTTCCCCTGTGGAACCACAGCCTGCACCATGGAAAGGGGAGGGACAGCAAGTAGGCAGCCAGGGAGGTGGAGCAGCAGCAGCGCCGGCAGCTGAGGAGGGTTGCAGGGCAGGCTCCAGGACCTCTGGTAGCATCGAGGTAGATGACCATGGGGCAACCAGACTGCAGGCCCAGGGGTGCGCCCAGGAAGGTAGGTGGCAGTGGACGTTCCTGGGGAGGCAAAAAACACGGGGTGTGTGTGTGTGTTCCATGGCAGCTGCTGTGTGGTAGCAATCGCCATTGAAGAAATGCCAGTGTGCCGGTTGCAAAGGCCTGCAGGGAGAGAAATTAAACACAGCTGAGAGGTGTGAGACACATAGCATGGTCTGCGCTCCTTCCCTGGGTGTCAGGAGAACATGATCCTGTAAGGGTCAAAGAGAGAGACAACAACACAACGTGTGGGTCACAACCATGGCAAACCTACCAATACTGACCTGTGAGTAGACCCTGTGGAGAAAAGGGGGGGGGGGAACAGCTGGTGTCTACATAAGGCTAACAGTTCCACACTTGTGGCATTGTGTGCTCACATTACTACAGGCAGCAATCAGACACAACATTGGTAAAGAGGCATATCATGGCAGGCATTGCAGGCAGCTATGAGACACAACATTGGTAAAGAGGCATATCATGGCAGGCATTGCAGGCAGCTATGAGACAAGACATTGGTAAAGAGGCATATCATGGCAGGCATTGCAGGCAGCTATGAGACACAACATTGGTAAAGAGGCATATCATGGCAGGCATTGCAGGCAGCTATGAGACAAGACATTGGTAAAGAGGCATATCATGGCAGGCATTGCAGGCAGCTATGAGACACAACATTGGTAAAGAGGCATATCATGGCAGCCATTGCAGGCAGCTATGAGTCAAGACATTGGTAAAGAGGCATGTATCCTACCTATATTTCTATATGCAAAGAGGCAGAAGTCAGACCACATGTCAGCACGAACCCTGCTCTTACCTGCACTTACCTGCTGGTGTTGTTGCCTGTGGGGGGGGAGAGGGGCTGGGAGAAAGACATGGGTTAGCAAACACTTGCATGGAGACAGCTGCCCAGGCACAGCAGTAAACAGTTTGGCCACAGGCGGCACGGCCCTCTCTGCCCTAGAGGGGGGCAGAGAGGAGAAGGGAAGAGAGAAGTGGGGTGTTTGAAATTTTTCAAAGTCCCACTTTGTGGCTGCTGGGGGACAGAACCCCACACCACGTGCTCAGAGAGAGAGAGAGAGAGTGGAGGGCTGGGCTTTTGTGGGAAAGAGGCTGGGTGGGGCTGGGTGCTGATAGGGTAACTATTTGGGTCCGTGTCCAGAGTTAGGCCACAACTGTTCCGTCCTAACTCAGGCACAACTCGGGACCAGGGTGTTAGAACTTTTCAGGAGAGGGCTGGTGTGGGTAAGGTAAAATGGCTCCTATGGGTCTCCTCACATTTGGGTCCACCCTTTTTGTTGACCCAAATTTTGTGCCTGAGTTGTGCTCGAGGGGGCGTGTCAGGGGGTCCCCAGTGTCTGGAACTGGAACAAATTTCGTAACCGCCCCATCACTCCCCCGACACGCCCCCGACACGCCCACTTTTAGGCCAAACTTAGGACGGAATAGCTCTTATGCCGAACTTAGGACTGAATTGGTCAACTTTCCTTAACCCGTCCTATGTCAGTCACAATTGCAGCACAAATTCGGCCTCTGCGGCACAATTCAGGCACAACTCGAGCCTTAGGCTGGACTGGGCTGTAAAGCTCTGTGCCATGCCTGGCCTCACTCTTGTTGCCTGCGTTGGGCCAGCGTGGTCGGCTATTGCCTTCAGAGACCCAGGCCTCCCCCAGCTGGCTCCAATGAGCACCCAGGCCCCCCTGAGGAAAGTCTTCCCTGCATGGGACCATTGCTCTCGGTGAGGTGCTCCTTGCGTCCAAGCGACCCCATTTGGCTTCGAGCTGCTGCAATGCGATCGCCCGGCGGCCCTTCTTCCTCCCTCAGTGCTGCGGGGTGACAACTGGCCAGCTGAAGATCATTAAAGCGCAAGTAGTCAGTTCCAGCTGGGCGTACGGTGGTAATCTGAGCAATAGCGCTCAGGCAGCTCAAAGACGTCCTCAAATAACTTCGGACGAACAGTGGGGAGGCAGAGGTCGACATGCTTTTTTCTTTAAAGCTGGTGCCCAAATCTTGTTAATGAAAGAAATTTCCTCTCTTCTGTTCAATAAATTATGATTTTTAAAAATCTCAGTGGCTTCTCTGTTGGTACGCTATTTCATGAACCAGTCTCTTGGGGCTCAGTCCAGCCCAACTCAGGCACAGTTGAGGCCAAATTGTGGCACAATTGGGGCCCAAAATAGGACCGAGTTAGGCTGCAACTATGCCTGAGTTAGGCAGGAGGCAAGAGCAGTGGGCCAGGATCGAGGCAACACTTACCACAGAGGCAGGCAGGCCCCTGTGGGGAGCTGTCAGTCTTGTGGAAGCGAAGAGCCCCCTCCTCAGCTCGTCTGTGTGCACCTACCACAGCTGCTGCAGCGTTCGCAGCAGATGGGCAGCCACAGGTGGGCCTGCAGGCACTGGGCGTGCGACAGTCAGCGGAAGGGCAGAGGTTGTGCCAGTGCCAGCTGCCCCAGGGCACCCTGGGCATTAGCCACCTGCCGCAGGGGGGAGTGCCACTGCCCTCCCTCCTGCAGAAGGCGATGCCACCCCCAAGCCACGTTGAGGCTGCACGTGGGAGTCATGGGGGGGAGGGGGTGGGAACGTCACACACAAGGGGGGTCTCATGAAGTCTGGAACCGCCTCTGCCAGGACATGCCCGTGCGCTGCCTGAAGCCCTGGGCCTCCAGGGCCGTGGCTATGCCCACAAAGAAGGCATCCCGGCATGCCTTCTGCTCCATGCCCCGGCCAAGACCGAGAGATGCCTTGGGCTTGTCTGCTGCGAGCGGGAAGGGCTCACGCAGCTCATCACACCCCCAGATGGGGCAACGTCGGCGCCTCGCGGCAGGCGCTCCAGCGGGGTGGGGGATGCCAGCGTCCATCATCAGGGAGTGGGAGGGGAGGCAGGCACACAGACAGGGGGTGCTGGGGAGGGGCACGGGTGGGTCAGAAACAGACAGACAACAAGGCTGGTGGGAGAGGGATACAGGGAGAGGGGTCTGCAGAGACCAATAGGGACACAGGGGTCACTTCGCAGATGGAGGCAATGCAGGAACGGCCGCCTCTCATGCAGATGGACCGAGGGCGGTAACGGACGCCGTTGACGGGCGGACTGAGGGCGGAAACAGACGCCGTTGACAGGTGGAAACGGACGCCGTTGACGGGCGGACCGAGGGTGGGTGAGAGCCCCGGTTGCTGAAAGGGCTCTTCACGGACGTGACGGACGTGCGCCATGTCGCCTGTCAGTGGTTGCCTGCCTGAGAGGCCCCCCAACTCCCCCCTCCCCTCTGAGCCCAGAGGGTCTGGCAGCCCCCCTGCTGTGTTCTCCCTGGGCTGGCTGTGGTAGGCCCTGGCTGGGATTCATGCAGGGCCTTGTGTGGTGGGCTCTGTCTCTGTGTGTGTGGGGGCAGTGCTTGTGTAACATTGGGGTCATGTTGTTCAAGGGGCCTTTGCCCAAGGGGCATCTTTATTGTTCTGGAACATTGGCAGAGATGGCCAGGCGAGGCTGCCAGGGGTAGGCACAGCCACTCAGAACGTAGCAGCAGGCGTGCCCCATGGATCTGGAGACGCAGGCTCTTCCCCTGTGGAACCACAGCCTGCTCCATAGAAAGGGGAGGGACAGCAAGTAGGCAGCCAGGGAGGTGGAGCAGCAGCAGCAGCTGAGGAGGGTTGCAGGGCAGGCTCCCAGACCTCTGGCAGCAGCGAGGCAGACTACCATGGGGCAACCAGACTGCGGGCCCAGGGGTGCTCCCCAGAAGGTAGGTGGTGGTGGACATTCCTGGGGAGAAATAAACCACGGGGGGGGGGGGTGTTCCATGGCAGCTGGTGTGTGGTAGCAATCACCATTGAAGGAATGCCAGTGTGCCGGTTGCAAAGGCCTGCAGGGAGAGAAATCAAACACAGCTGAGTGGTGTGTGACACATAGCATGGTCTGCGCTCCTTCCCTGGGTGTAAGGTGAGCATGATCCTGTAAGGGAAAGGGGTCAAAGAGAGAGACAACAACACAACTTGGGGGTCACAACCATGGCAATCCTAGCAATACTGACCTGTTAGTAGACCCTGTGGAGAAAAGAGGGGGGGAACAGCTGGTGTCTACATATGGGTTACAGTTCCACACTCATGGCATTGTGTGCTCACATTAATACAGGCAGCTATGAGACAAGACATTGGTACAGAGGCATATCATGGCAGGCATTGCAGGCAGACATGGGACAAGACATTGGTACAGAGGCATATCATGGCAGGCATTGCAGGCAGACATGAGACAAGACATTGGTAAAGAGGCATATCATTGCAGGCTATGCAGGCAGCTATGAGACAAGACATTAGTAAAGAGGCATATCATGGCAGGCTATGCAGGCAGCTATGAGACAAGACATTGGTATAGAGGCATGTATCCTACCTATATTTCTCTATGCAAAGAGGCAGAAGTCAGACCACATGTCAGCACAACCCCTGCTCTTACCTGCTGGTGTTGTTGCCTGTGGGGGGGGGGGAAGAGGGGCTGGGAGAAAGACATGGGTTAGCAAACACTTGCATGGAGACAGCTGCCCAGGCACAGCAGTAAACAGTTTGGCCACAGGCAGAACAGCCCTCTCTGCCCTAGAGGGGGGCAGAGAGGAGAAGAGAAGAGAGAAGTGGGGTGTTAGAAAAGTTTTCAAAGTCCCACTTTGTGGCTGCTGGGGGACAGAACCCCACACCACGTGCTCAGAGAGAGAGAGAGAGAGTGGAGGGCTGGGGCTGGGCTTTTGTGGGAAAGAGGCTGGGTGGGGCTGGGTGCTGATAGGGTAACTATTTGGTCCGGTTCCAGAGTTAGGCCACAACTGTTCCGTCCTAACTCAGGCACAACTCGGGCCCAGGGTGTTAGTACTTTTCAGGAGAGGGCTGGTGTGGGTAAGGTAAAATGGCTCCTATGGGTCTCCTCACATTTGGGTCCACCCTTTTTGTTGACCCAAATTTTGTGCCTGAGTTGGGCTCGAGGGGGCGTGTCAGGGGCTCTCCAGCATCTGGAACCGGAACAAATTTGTAACCGCCCCATCACTCCCCCGACACACCCCCAACACTCCCACTTTTAGGCCGCAATTGTGCCTGAATTGTGCAGTTGTGCCTGAATTGTGCCGGAACCCAATTCAGTCACAATTGCAGCACAAATTCGGCCTCTGCGGCACAATTCAGGCACAACTCGGGCCTAAAGCACTTAGGCTGCAATTGTGCCTGAATTGTGCCGCTGAGGCCTTGGGCTGGACTGGGCTGTTGGTATCATTAAATTCAATTTTATGACCCGTGTTTAAACAGTGTTCAGCTAGTGCCAATTGTTGTGGGTGTTCCCGAATACAAGCTCTCTCGTGCTCCCTCAGTCTTGTGGAGATCATGCGCTTGGTCCTGTCATTTTATTCCCGTCATTTTATCGTCAATAATCGTCGCTGGCCATGAAAATCATAATAATAATGGTGTCTTTCATAATAATGTTCTCATCCCCTAAACAAACATGGAAGTGAACCCAGGGGGAACTGCGCTTTATGCATACGGTTTGTATTGGTTCTATTTATATGTACGGTATTAATTTGATGATAATAAAGAAAAGCACTCAGCATATGTGAAAGGTGTTTTTTCTTCAAGTAGCTATAGGGGTCCAGGACTGGGAAGAGGAAGGTTTCTTGTCAGAGGGGCACTGTGACTTTACCAAGGCTGCAGCCAGCTTTCCTTGCTTGGTGGGCAGCCATCTTTCTAGGTAGTGCTGCAAAGAGAACCATCTTGAAGCACCCCCTCCTCATACGAGACTGCCCTTCTCCTGAGATCATCTGGAGAGACTCTTCTGCATGTTCCCTCATTCTTGGAAGCTCAGTTGGTGGTAATGTGTGCGAGGTCCTTCCTCAGTTTTGATGCCCAGCCTATGGAATGCTCTGCCAGATGACAGTTGAACCACTCCACTCCCCCAAGATTTTCTGTAAGAACGTGAAGTTTATTTTTTGCCAAGCATTCAGACCAGTGTAGTCCGTCCCCACTGTTGTGGTGTTTTGCTGCTGTTGTGTTGTGTTTTAATTTTATTATTTTATTTTGATTTGTGAATCATCTTTAGTCTCTGGGGGAGAAGAAAATTGGCATAAATACATTAATGGGAAATCAGAAACTTTCAGATAACCAGTGCCACCTTACAAAACAAGCTATGTAAAAGTCAATGGGGGTAACCCTAGGGTGCTTGAAGCCCCCTGACCTGAATAAAGTCTGGGGGTCCAGGTAATTAGAGTGTGAGCAGTGTTTCTATTCCTCTCCTGGGTTTTTGTACCTCTCTCCCTTTCCTTAGGAAGGTGGAAAGGAGTTATTGGACTATTTTCTAGGCCAGGAAAGAAGGGAGGAGCTGCTACAAGATAGATCTGTGCTATTTTGTCAATTACAGGTTGATCACCCCTTATCTGGACATCCAAAATCCAGACTATTCCAAAATCCAGACATTTTTGGGGCTATGACTTTTTGTAAAAAAAACTTTTTCCAGCATCTGGCTTGCATACCGCAAGGCATGCTGGGGCACAAAATTATTAAAAATATTTTATAAAATTACCTTCAGGCTTTGTGTATAAGGTGTATATGAGACGTAAATGAATTTTGTGTTTAGATTTGGGTCCCATCCCTAAGATATCTACCGTATTTATCAGCATATAAAATGCACCGGCGTATAAGACACACCTTCCTTTTGGCCCTGGGTTTCAAGAAAAAAAGATTTAAAGCATTTTTGGGCCACTTGGCCACTTACCGCTTGGCTGGTTAATTAGCTAATTTACATAAATTGCACAAAAATACCAGGATCTCTTTTAAAACACACAGCAATAAGACACATGAACAAAATGCACCAGAACATAAATCCCAAGTACAAAAAAAACCCCAGACTCAACTCTTTTTCCCCCCAACCCACCCATGCACAGTTTCCAAAGTAAAAAATATTTACCCCAAGTACAAAACCCCCCAGACTCAACTCTTTTTCCCCCAACCCACCCATGCACAGTTTCCAAAGTAAACATAAAAGTACAAAAAAAAAAAAAACACCCAGACTCAACTCTTACCCCACCCCACCTATCACAGTTTCCAAAGCCTCCCCAACTAGGCCCAGTTCAAAAGCTTACCCAAGCTGCATTCCAAGGAGAGCTGGAAAGACCACGCCCTCTGTAGCTCAGCTGAACTGAGGAGCACAGCGCCCTCTGCTGGCTGCTGAGAAGCTCAACTCATGCACGTGCATAAATTAAACCCGACAAACAGCTGTAGATCGGATAGATTAGTTAGGGAAGAAAGCACAAGGGAGCTCTCCGGCTCCGGAAAAACGCGGTAAGCCCGAAAATGCTTTAAAACGGGCGGGGGGGGAAGGGATTTTTTAGTATTGGCGTATAAGACGCACCCTACTATTTTGGGTCACAAATTTAGGCAAAAAAGTCTTATACGCCAATAAATACGGTAATTTATACAAATATTCTGAAATCCAGACAGAACTGAAATCCAGACAACTTCCTGTCCCAAGCAGTCCAGATACACAACCTGTACAAGGTTATTGTACAGTACAGAGGAGAGAGAGTTACCTGGCATTGTATGTCAGAGGAGGTGCCTACATTTTTGTGAGTCAGGACTATAAGTTTAGTTTAGGACCTTATATTTTGCTTATTTTTCCCTATTTAGGGGCACTTCTGCCCCTATCAGGGCTTCTAGTGTCTCAGAATTGTAAAACTGCGGAGACATCCAATTGCGGTAGCTTTTTTAAAAAAATTCAGTGCCATTACATAAAGGCCACATGGTATCCCAAGGAAGCCAAGGTGTCTTCTTGGCTGAATTAATCTCAAAGGCCAGCCTTTCTGCTACAATTGGCATGTGCCAGCTAGTTGTTCATTTTGGCCCACTGACCAGATTAAGGGGCTCAGGAGATCATAAATCACGTGATCAGATGACTAGGATATCTGAGTAAAAAAATGGAAGAGACCGATTAACAGAATAGATACTTAAACCGGGTATTAGATACTATTTAGTAACTGGACGGCGTAGACGCCAGAACAGAACGAAACAGCTGGGAACAGGCTGCTAACAAATGAAACAGATACAAAAAACATTGGTGTTGGTTAGACATACTTGAGAACAATATTTTAGACTTGAAACTGTTCCAATATCATACTTTCATTAACCACTTTCCAGCCATTTTCTTTGGTCTTTTCTTGTCACAACTTTGTTCCTTTTTCCTTTATCCAAAACTCCAGTGCCAAATTTCATCATGTCTTTTGTTGCTAGCCCATTGAATGCCTTTCTTGAAATCCCTACACTTGTTTGCCATCTTCTTTCCATAACAATATTCCACATCCCAGTCTCCTTGTCCTTCACTTTAAAGGCTTGCCTTGCTCCATCCAATTTTTCTGCCCTTCTTTCACATTATATCTCTGCACGTAACATCTGCTTCTCCAGCTCCACCACTCCCAGCCTCCCCAAAGTATTCTGCTTTGTTTAGTTTGGTTCAGACAATATTTTTAACCCAGAACTAGCCCCACAGGGTAAAAAACAACAACAACATGCAGGCTCACAGCACATGTACGTCCTGGCCCCTCCTTTCACTTCCAGGGGAGCTTCTTCAATCAGGTGTGTGTGTGGGGGGGGGGCATTTGAACTATCCATGTGCTGTTAAATCTAGTTTGAAAATATCATATGAACAGACCCTTAATTCAGAGCGCAATCCTGTGTAAGTATCCGGTGGGCGGCCCAGGATCCCCGCCAGATCCTATCCGTGTTCCGGGCTGATCATGATTGGCCTGGAGCTCTACTCGGGGGAAGTGGACATTCGTCCCCTTCCCCCAGAGTAGCACTGGGAGGCCCCAATGGGCCTCCTCAGATTTCCGCCAGCTATTTAGCTGGCACAAGTCCAAGGAGGTCGTGTAAAGGCCACACCGGCCTGGGAAGGGGATGGGGATATAGCAACCGCCATCCCAGTCCCCCCCTCGGGCCAGCTCAGCCAACGGCTGGCCTCCCTCACCACCCGGACTGCCGTCACGCCCGCCAGGGGATCCCTTACCTTCTCTGGCAGCCACAGGGGTGATCCGACAGCAGAGTAAGGGCTGCCGGCCTCCGCAACAACCGCCCTTACTCTAAGGTCGTCGTAAACGTGCTTTATGGCACGTTTGCGACGGCTTCAAATGGTGGAGCACTCGCTCTGCTATTCCTTAGTTATGGAGGATTGCGCTGCCCCTCTGCATGCATGCTGAAGATCTCTTAGCACCAGCAGTTAAAAGGATCTCAGGTTGCCGGGCTGGAATATACCTTGGACAGCTACTGGCAGTCTGAATAGAACTGGTGGTGTGCACAACTCCAATGGCTCTAAAGGCTACTTTTCCAGTTTTATAAGCTCAAGATGACCACACCAACACATTATCTATAAAAAAGCAGGTTCAGAAGCCACTCTCTCATTCCCTCCTATTGTCATCCCCAATCAACCTGCTTTATGAATATAATACATTTATTTGTATTGGAAAGACCATTTTGCAAATGTTTTTAAAACCAAAAGGAAGAACAATTTTTCTCCAAACATTCTTGAGTAATGGGACTTGTGCTTTGGATCCTCTGTCAATTTTGGAAGTGGGCATTCTAGCCTCTTTTTTGGGATAACTGGTGATAGCTCAGAAGGGGTACTGGAACTTGGAATGTTTAGAATTTTTTGTGGCTTGTGATACCACTGCCAGTTAGTTCAATGAACCCTGTGAGTTTGGTTGATCTGCCTGTTTCAGGAGTTGGTGATCTGGTCCCTTTTTCTGAAAAACCGTTTATTGCTCAAATCAGGTCCTGGAATGTGGAATTTGGGGACTTTTCGTGATTTGTTTTATCATTGTATGTGAGCTTGCATTGTCTGATGCCTGAAGACCAGTCAGTCATTCAAAGCCATTTGTTAAAAACAGGCTTGGGCTGAGAAGGGGTAATGCCATTTCAATACTGCATGGATGTCATTTCACAAATATTGTTCTCATGCATCTTTCATTTGCTACTGTGTTTTTTATAGAATGAGTTATAAAATGCCTATAAAATTCTTCCTGTTCTGGGTGAGTTTTTATGGGAAGGTGTTAATAAAAGCATGATACTGAAATAGTTTCAGGTCTAAAATATTGTTCTCAAGTGCTTCTAACACACCTACTGTCTTTTTTGCATCTGTTTCATGTAAAGTGCCATTCCAGCTCATTCAGTTCTGTTGTGACTTTTACACTGCCCCTTTAGTTAACAGCATTCTCAAGCCATTAAGCAAAATTATTCTAAGATCAGAGTTGTTTCCTGAGGGTACAACTAGACATGACAGTGAAAAATTGGTCTGACTCCTTGCAAACTGCCATTTGTCCCACGAGGCATAACAGCCTTATGAGAAAGAGGCCAGGGAAAAGGCCTCTAAAATGGAAAAAGTTGCCAGAACTACATCAATCTTTCCTCTGTTTCTAGCGCTACAGGGCTGTAGAGCAGTGTTTCCCAAACCTTTTCAACCTGTGACTCCTTTGACCATTGGCGACCATTGGCTGCGGCTCCCCATTACATTATGTTGATGCCTGCCAATTGGCATAGCACTGTTTTCCGAGAGGATTCCGTGGCACTCCGTGGCTCCCCTGGCTGGTTTCCGCAGCTCCCCTGGGAGCTGCATCTCCCAGTTCGGGAACCACTGCTGTAGAGGATATTTAGGGAAGTCCTTTCAAGGTTCTCTCTTCATCTGTTCCACACAACAATCTAATCTACACAGTCTGCTTTTTTCTTTACACTGTTTCACTCGCGTCCTGTTTTCCAATTTAACTTGCTCATTTTAATCTTGTTCCGTTTTGTTTTTTTTAAAGGATGCCTTTCTTATAAAAAACAGTGGAAGCCTTAAGAGTTGCTGTTGAAAAGAATGTTATTTTCCCCTTTCCTCTCTCCTCGCCTCTGGCAGTAATCAGTCTCGCTGGTGCTGGTGGTTGCGTAAGCAGCTGGGCCTTGGGCAAAAAATAAAAAGTGGCTCTGTTTATAATAGCAGGTCAAAATTTTGCCAGTTTGAGAAGGAAAAGTAGATAATAGCCATGATTGTGAGCATCACCCCTTATCTGTGTATAGTGGGTAGAGCTGTTTAAAGAAGCAACTGGAAGAACGAGAGGGGAATGCACCAATCCCAGAGCAACCCCATTTCTTCCTTCGTATCTCTACCTCCACTGTCTCCTACTTGCGCCCACCCAGCCATGATCAAACAAACAGGCTGGACAGAGCACGCTGGGAGTGGAGTCCTCTCAGAAGTAGATGGAGACAAAGTCAGCCTGTTTGGATCATTTGTGGAAGGGGAGCGATCAGGACTGGACCGCCAGGGTGCCCTGTTGCTTTTTTCTCCAGCACCACTGCTGCGATTGCCTGCACGGCCTGAAGTGAGTTGCTTTTGCTTTTGGGGCGCAACAGAGAAAATACTGAAGCGAATGGACTCATGGTCTTTGTGTGACAGCAGGACCTCAAGCCCCTGTGTAGTGGAAAGGACTGCAGGAGAGGAAGAGCTGGCCTTGGAGGACTGAGGTCAACCCCTCCCTTTTAAAACCATGAATCTTTTTCAAGGGTCCCCACTTGTTCATAAAGAATCCCAAGGCTCTCTTGCCATTTAGCCAAGGCAGCTAAAGAACAATGACCTCAAGACTTGTTTGTTGCAATTAATTTTAATTTTACCGCATGAGGAAACTGTACTTTGATAAATGGTCTCACTGGGGGATTCTGTGCTTTATTGTGCATTGGAAACAGAAACGTTAAATCATACTCAGAGAAATATGTTCCCAATGCTGGATGGTTGATGAATAATATCTCATGATGTACCATCCAATGCTTCTGTCCTGTTTTCAACATTTTAACTACAACCAGAACAGGTAGAAATAGCCAAGCAATGTTGCTTGCATTGGTCGGCATCTATAGCTGGAACTGCAGCTGCTCAACAAGAAAAATAGCAGCCTGCATTTCTCAACACTAGCAGTCCTGTCTCTCCACTAAGTTTGCCCATGTGAGATAGGACTCTTCCCCACATGAGCTTATGTTGAACTTTGTCCACTACTCATCTTGTGTCTAACAGCCCATTCCAACCCAAGTGCTAAGCAGCCCAAGTCAGACCTAAAGTCAGCCTAACAGCCCGGTCCAGCCCAAGGCAACTGCGGTACAATTCAGGCACAATTGCAGCCCAAGTGCTTTAGGCCCGAGTTGTGCCTGAATTGTGCCTGAGTTGGGCTGCAATTGTGACTGAATTGCAGCCCGGTCCAGCCCAAGGCAACTGCGGTACAATTCAGGCACAATTGCACAATTCAGGCACAATTGCAGCCTAAAAGTGGGTGTGTTGGGGGCGTGTCGGGGGTGTGACGGGGGCGGTTACGAATTTTGGTCCGGTTCCAGACACTGGAGAGCCACTGACACGCCCCCTCGAGCCCAACTCAGGCCCAAAATTTGGGCCAGCAAAAAGGGTGGACCCAAATGTGAGGAGACCCATAGGAGCCATTTTACCTTACCCACACCAGCCCTCTCCTGAAAAGTTCTAACACCCTGGGCCCGAGTTGGGCCTGAGTTAGGACCGAACAGGTGTGGCCTAACTCTGGACATGGACCCAAATAGTTACCCTATCAGCACCCAGCCCCACCCAGCCTCTTTCCCACAAAAGCCCAGCCCCAGCCCTCCACTCTCTCTCTCTCTCTCTGAGCACGTGGCGTGGGGTTCTGTCCCCCAGCAGCCACAAAGTGGGACTTTGAAAACTTTTCTAACACCCCACTTCTCTCTTCTCCTCTCTCCTCTCTGCCCCCCTCTAGGGCAGAGAGGGCTGTTCTGCCTGTGGCCAAACTGTTTACTGCTGTGCCTGGGCAGCTGTCTCCATGCAAGTGTTTGCTAACCCATGTCTTTCTCCCAGCCCCTCTCTCCCCCCCCCCCCATACAGGCAACAACACCAGCAGGTAAGTGCAGGGTTTGTGCTGACATGTGGTCTGACGTCTGCCTCTTTGCATAGAGAAATATAGGTAGGATACATGCCTCTATACCAATGTCTTGTCTCATAGCTGCCTGCATAGCCTGCCATGATATGCCTCTATACCAATGTCTTGTCTCATAGCTGCCTGCATAGCCTGCCATGATATGCCTCTATACCAATGTCTTGTCTCATAGCTGCCTGTATTAATGTGAGCACACAATGCCATGAGTGTGGAACTGTAACCCATATGTAGACACCAGCTGTTCCCCCCCTTTTTTTCTCCACAGGGTCTACTGACAGGTCAGTATTGCTAGGATTGCCATGGTTGTGACCCCCAAGTTGTGTTGTTGTCTCTCTCTTTGACCCCTTTCCCTTACAGGATCATGCTCACCGTACACCCAGGGAAGGAGCGCAGACCAGGCTATGTGTCTCACACCACTCAGCTGTGTTTGATTTCTCTCCCTGCAGACCTTTGCAACTGGCACACTGGCTCCTCTTCAATGGCGATTGCTACCACGCAGCAGCTGCCATGGAACACCCCCATGATGTTCGTCCCCCCAGGAATGCCCACTACCACAAACCGTCCGGGGAGCACCCCTGGGCCTGCAGTCTGGTTGCCCCACGGTCACCTGCCTTGATGCTGCCAGAGAGGTCTGGGAGCCTGCCCTGCAACCCACCACAGCTGCTGCTGCTGCCCCACCGCCCTGGCTGCCTACTTGCTGTCCCTCCCCTTTCTATGGAGCAGGCCGTGGTTCCACAGGGGAAGAGCCCGCATCTCCAGGTCCATGGGGCTCACCTGATGCTGCTGCTGTGGTCCTAGAGGCTGCTGTGCCTACCCCTGGCAGCCACGCCCGGCCATCTCTGCCACTGTTCCAGAACAATAAAGATGCCCCTGGAAACACATGTCCCCAATGTTGCACAAGCACTGCCCCACACACCCACACAGGCAGGCCCCAGCACACAAGCCTCTGCATGAATCCCAGCCAGGGTCCGCCACAGCCATCCCTGGGAGAACACAGCAGGGGGGCTGCCGGACCCTCTGGGACCAGAGGGGAGGGGGGAGTTGGGGGGCCTGTCAGGCAGGCAAACACTGACGGGCACTGTGGCGCACGTCCGCCACGTCCGTGAAGAGCCCTTTCAGCAACCGGGGCTCTCACCCACCCTCGGTCCGCCCATCACCGGCGTCCGTGTCCGCCCGTCACCGGCGTCCGTTTCCGCCCTCTGTCCGCCCGTCACCGGCGTCCGTTTCCGCCCATCAACGGCGTCCGTGTCCGCCCTCGGTCCGTCTGCATGAGAGGCGCCCGTTCCTGCATTGCCTCCATCTGCGAAGTGCCCCCTGTGCCCCTATCGGTCTCTGCAGACCCCTCTCCCTGTATCCCTCTCCCACCAGCCGTGTTGTCTGTCTGTTTCTGACCCACCCGTGCCCCTCCCCAGCACCCCCTGTCAGTGTGCCTGCCTCCCCTCCCACTCCCTGATGATGGACGCTGGCACCCCCCATGCCGCCAGAGCGCCTGCCGCAAGGTGCCGACGTTGCCCCATCTGGGGGTGTGATGAGCTGCGTGAGCCCTTCCCGCTCGCAGCAGACAAGCCCACGGCATCTCTCGGTCTTGGCCGGGGCACGGAGCAGAAGGCATGCTGGGATGCCTTCTTTGTGGGCATTGCCACGGCCCTGGAGGCCGAGGGCTTCAGGCAGCGCACGGGCATGTCCTGGCGGAGGCGGTTCCAGACCTCATGAGACCCCCCCCTTGTGCGTGCCGTTCCCACCCCCTCCTTCCCTTCTCTCCCCCGCTCACCCCCCCATGACTCCCACGTGCAGCCTCATCGTGGCTTGGGGGTGGCATCGCAGTCTGCAGGAGGGAGGGCAGTCGCACTCCCCCCTGCGACAGGTGGCTGATGCCCAGGGTGCCCTGGGGCAGCTGGCACTGGCACAACCTCTGCCCTTCAGCTGACTGTCAAACGCGCAGTGCCTGCAGGCCCGCCTGTGGCTGCCCATCTGCTGCAACCGCTGCAGCAGCTGTGGTAGGTGCACGCAGACGGGCTGAGGAGGGGGCTCTTCGCTTCCACAAGACTGACAGCTCCCCACAGGAGCCTGCCTGCCTCTGCGGTAAGTTTTGCCGCGATCCTGGCCCAATGCTGTTGCCTCCAGCCTAACTCAGGCACAGTGGCAGCCTAACTCGGTCCTAGTTTGGGCCACAATTGGGCCTCAACTGTGCCTGAGTTAGGCTGGACTGAGCCCTAAGTCATTTAGGTCAAAGTTAGGTCTGGAACGCAACCATTTAGGGCAAAGTTAGGTCAAAGTTACGACCAACGGACTAAGAACAGCCCATTCCAACCCAAGGGCTAAGCAGCACAAGTCAGACCTAAAGTTGACCTAAAAGTGGGCGGAACATGGGCGGAACGTGGGTGTAACGGGGGCGGCAACCAATTAACGTTGGATTCCAGACCCTGGCAAGCACAGACACGCCCCCTCCAACACAAATGCTGACACAAAATTTAGGTCGACCAAAAAGGTGGACCCAAATTTGAGGAGACCCATAGGAGCCATTTTACCTTACCCAAGCCAGCCCTCTCCTGAAAATTTCTAACACCCTACTCCTGAGTTAGGTCAGAGTTAGGACGGAGTTGGGCCTGCTAGGTCTGGAAACCGACAGAGTTATGCCTAAGATAGGGAGCCTATCAGCACCCAGCCCCACCCAGCCTCATTCCCACAAAAGCCCAGCCCCAGACCTCCAGTCACTCTCTCTCTCTCTCTGAGGATGTGGCGTGGGGTTCTGTCCCCCACAGCCACAAAGTGGGACTTTGTCGGTGGAGGGCAAAATTCACAAACACCCCACTTCTCTCTTCTCCTCTCTGCCTCCCTCTAGGGCAGAGAGGGCTGTTCTGGCTGTGGCCAACCTGTTTACAGCTGTGCCTGGGCAGCTGCCTCCATGCAAGTGTTTGCTAACCCATGTCTTTCTCCCAGCCCCTCTCCCCCCCCAGGCAACAACACCAGCAGGTAAGAGCAGGTAACAGCAGGGTTTGTGCTGACATGTGGTCTGACTGCTGCCTCTTTGCATTTAGAAATATAGGAAGGATACATGTCTCTTTACCAATGTGTTGTCTCATAGCTGTCTGCATAGCCTGCCATGACATGCCTCTCTACCAATGTGTTGTCTCATAGCTGTCTGCATAGCCTGCCATGATATGCCTCTCTACCAATGTCTTGTCTCATAGCTGCCTGCATAGCCTGCCATGATATGCCTCTCTACCAATGTGTTGTCCCATAGCTGCCTGCATAGCCTGCTATGATATGCTTCTTTACCAGTGACTTGTCTGATAACTGCCTGCTATGATATGCCTCTTTACCAATGTGTTGTCTCATAGCTGCCTGCTTTGCCTGCTATGATATATAGGATACATGCCTCTTTACCACTGTTGTGTCTGATTGCTGCCTGTAGTCATGTGAGCAGACAATGCCACAAGTGTGGAACTGTTAGCCTTATGTAGACACCAGCTGTTCCCCCCCCCCTTTTCTCCACAGGGTCTACTGACAGGTCAGTATTGCTAGGTTTGCCATGGTTGTGACCCCCAAGTTGTGTTGTTGTCTCTCTCTTTGACCCTTTCCCCTTACAGGATCATGCTCTCCTTACACCCAGGTAAGCAGCTCAGACCATGCTATGTGTGTCACACCTATCAGCTGTGTTTTATTTCTCTCCCTGCAGGCTTTTGCAACCGACACACTGGCTTGTCTTCAAGGATGACTGCTTCCACATACCAGCTGACATGTAACTCCCCCTTGTTTTTTGTCTCCCCAGGAACGTCCACTACCACCTACCTTCCTGGGAGCACCCCTGGGGCTGCAGTCCGGTTGCCCCATCTGGGGGTGTGATGAGCTGTGTGAGCCCTTCACGCTCGCAGCAGACAAGCCCAAGGCATCTCTCGGTCTTGGCCGGGGCACAGAGCAGCAGGTACGCCGGGATGCCTTCTTTGTGGGCACTGCCCCGGCCTTGGAGGCCCAGGGCTTCAGGCAGCGCACGGGCGAGTCATGTCAGAGGCAGTTCCAGTCCTCATGAGACCCCCCCTTGTGTGTGATGTTCCCACCCCCTCCCCTTCCCTTCCCTTCCCTCCCCCGCTCACCCCCCAGTGCAGCCTCAACGTGGCTTGGGGGTGGCATCGCCTTCTGCAGGAGGGAGGGGACGGCCACTCTCCCCTGCAGCAGGTGGCTGATGCACAGGGTGCCCTGTGGCGGCTGGGCTCAGGCACCTCGCTCACCTGTCACCTGCCCTGCGCCCACCACATGACTGGCGCAACCCCCATGCCTGCGGTCAGCCCCTTTGCGACCGGGCTGCGACAGACCCTGCGGCACCTGCCATGGATGGACGCTGACACATGCAGACAGAGGCCTGCACGTGCCTGAGCCAGACACGGAGCCTGGAGAAGAGCCTGCCTGCCTGGGAGGTAAGTGTTGCCTGGATCCTGGGGTGGTGCTGGGCCACAGAAACTGCAGCCTGCCTAACTCAGGCATAACTCTGACCTACCTCAGGCATAACTTCTGCCTAACTTAGGCTGCACTTAGGCCACACTTATGCCTGACTTGGAGAGGAGTTGGGTTGGAATGGGCTGTAAGACAGCTACTGGTCTCTTAGCACGTGCAGAGTGCACTTTTCTTATGGCACAGCTCAGATTAGGGAACAGGGCACATAGATTCCAGTGGCATATGGCTGCCAAACAGATCTGAATCCTGACACATGTGCGCGCATGCAATGCAACCCCCCTCATTTTTTTTTTAAAAAATATTCAGACTGGAGGGACCTGGGTTTAAATAGCTATGAAGCTCCCAGGGTGACTTTGGACCAATCACTATCCTTGCATAACCTACCTCATAGGGTTGTTGTGTGGATGAAGGGGGAAAATAGAATCTTGTACACTGCCCTCAGTTTCTTGGAGGAAGGGTGGGGCAACAGCCACTAATTAGTTATTATTATTATGAATATTGATATACCACTTTATTGTTTGTCCCAGCAATTTTTTTGTGCAACCAATTATCTATTTTGCATCTCGCAGGGCCTCATCTAATGTGCAGTACAATCCTAGGCATGCTTATTCAGAAGTAAGCCACACTGGGTTCAATGGGGCTTACTCCCAGGACTAAATAAGATCTGGGAAACTTGAATGTTTGCTCACTACTACTTTGGGACATTTTCGATGGTCCTAACAATGGTATTACCCTGCTGTGGCTTTACATTTTTGTAAAGTCTCCCTCAAAATCTTTCCTAAATTCAGAACAGGGACAATCAAAACAGGAACAATGATTTACCAGGGACAAACTCCAAAAATTACAGACTACTGGCAGTAAATAGGGACAGCTGGAATAGTGGACCTGAGGACTTCTCCTGAGAACCAAAAAACATTTTTCTCATGCTAGTTAGAAAGTGACCTCTAGTGGCCATAGAGGCAAATATATGGTATTATCTGGTAGCTTCATCAGCAATGGATTTAAAGCAGTGTATCCCAAACTTTTTTTACTGTGACCCTAAATACAGCTTTTCGCTCAGTCTGCTGACCTACGGAAGTGGTACATGTTGTTAATAATAATGATAAGCGACCCTTAGTTTGGGACCCACTGATTTAAAGGGTACAACTGAGTCAATACATGTTATCTCTACTGTATATTTATGGCTAAAACCTCATCAATATGACAGTGGACCAGTTATACGAGTAACAGCGCAATCCTGTTACTATCAGTCTAAAGGGTCAGCCGCTGTATCCTATGCCGTTCCCGGGCTGCCCTTTTGTTAAGCTAACAAGCCAGGATGCTAATTAATTAATCAGGCTATTTTATGGTTCCAATGGGAGCCTCCACTGGGGCCATCAGGATCTGAGAGGAGGAGCAGAGGGGTGAGTACAGGTGACACACCTCAGCCCCTCTTGCCAATGTGTCTTTCAAAGCAGCTTGATCTGCCACAATCAGTAGGTCAGGTTTGTCACAGCATGAACAAATCAGCTTGTTTGTCACCTATACAGATCAAACTGCTCTTAGAAGCACAGGAGGACTCGCTTCTTCCTTTGTGCGGATTAATGAGAAAGACAAAGACACAGCATGGGCTATAGATTCTGGAAGAGGCAGAGAGAGTTAGAATCTGATCTGGGAGAGACTGCAATGAAAGCAAAGGGGAAGAGCGGGCAATGAGAAGCTTCAGACATGCTTAGAACATGTGTGTAGCTGCTGATGCTTGTAGGAGTGTGCTACCGAACTCCACCCAGTGCTCAAACCTGTCTATTTGTAAAGAAAGCAAATATTACAAAGACACTATGAGCTTTCAGGGCTCTCTCATCCAAAGGAAGCCACAACCAGGTCATGCTGTGCCTCTGGAACTTCTCACCGCTCGGGGAAGCGGGCCATGAGCATGCAACAATACTTTCCTTTAGGTTCCAAACCCTCAGCTTGTTGGATGATTATGATTTACTGCCTGTTTATTCTGTGTCTTAGGTGCTCTCTGTTCCTCTCTTGAACAGGAAAAATAAAGCTGCTTGCTGCATAGGGCAAAAAAGGAAAACTTATTTGGAATGTTTAATACAACTCTGGTTGTTCATCCCAGTACAGGTGGGCCCCCATATCCACTGGGGATATGTTCCAGGCCCCTCCGTGGATACTTGAAACCGTGGATAAGAGCGAACACCCCCTCCATGGTTTCCTGAGGGCCCCCCCACCCTGCTTCCCCTGTAGGCAGGCATGCTTGCCCCCCCCCCAGCTCTTATTTTTCTTTCAGCAAGCTTTGTTTCTTCCTTAAAACAAACCGAGAAGCAGCCTCCATTGCAGGCAAGTAGAATGAGACTAAGGGCTCAGTCCAGCCCAACTCAGGCACAGTTGAGGCCCAATTGTGGCCCAAAATAGGACCGAGTTAGGCTGCAACTGTGCCTGAGTTAGGCAGGAGGCAAGAGCAGTGGGCCAGGATTGAGGCAAAACTTACCGCAGAGGCAGGCAGGCCCCTGTGGGGAGCTGTCAGTCTTGTGGAAGCGAAGAGCCCCCTCCTCAGCCCGTCTGCGTGCACCTACCACAGCTGCTGCAGCGTTCGCAGCAGATGGGCAGCCACAGGTGGGCCTGCAGGCACTGGGCGTGTGACAGTCAGCTGAAGGGCAGAGGTTGTGCCAGTGCCAGCTGCCCCAGGGCACCCTGGGCATTAGCCACCTGCCGCAGGGGGGAGTGCCACTGCCCTCCCTCCTGCAGACTGCGATGCCACCCCCAAGCCACGGTGAGGCTGCACGTGGGAGTCATGGGGGGGTGAGCGGGGGAGAGAAGGGAAGGAGGGGGTGGGAACGGCACGCACAAGGGGGGTCTCATGAGGTCTGGAACCGCCTCCGCCATGGCAGGCCCGTGCGCTGCCTGAAGCCCTGGGCCACCAGGGCCGTGGCTATGCCCACAAAGAAGGCATCCCGGTATGCCTTCTGCTCCGTGCCCCGGCCAAGACCGAGAGATGCCTTGGGCTTGTCTGCTGTGAGCGGGAAGGGCTCACGCAGCTCATCACTCCCCAGATGGGGCAACGTAGGTGCCTTGCGGCAGGCGCTCTGGCGGGTTGGGGGGTGCCAGCGTCCATCATCAGGGAGTGGGAGGGGAGGCAGGCACACAGGCAGGCGGACAGGGGGTGCTGGGGAGGGACACGGGTGGGTCAGAAACAGACAGACAACAAGGCTGGTGGGAGAGGAATACAGGGAGAGGGGTCTGCAGAGACCAATAGGGACACAGGGCTCACTTCGCAGATGGAGGCAATGGAGGAACGGGCGCCTCTCATGCAGACGGACCGAGGGCGGAAACGGACGCCGTTGACGGGTGGACTGAGGACGGAAACGGATGCCGTTGACGGGCGGACACGGATGCCGTTGACGGGCGGACCGAGGGTGGGTGAGAGCCCTGGTTGCTGAAAGGGCTCTTCACAGACATGGGGGACGTGCGCCATGTCACCTGTCACTGTTTGCCTGCCTGAGAGGCCCCCCAACTCCCCCCCTCCCCTCTGAGCCCTGAGGGTCTGGCAGCCCCCCTGCTGTGTTCTCCCTGGGCTGGCTGTGGCAGGCCCTGGCTGGGATTCATGCAGGGCCTTGTGTGGTGGGCGCTGTCTATCTGTGTGTGGGGCAGTGCTTGTGTAACATTGGGGTCATGGTGTTCAAGAGGCCTTTGCCCAAGGGGCATCTTTATTGTTCTGGAACATTGGCAGAGATGGCCAGGCGAGGCTGCCAGGGATAGGCACAGCAGCCACTCAGAATGTAGCAGCAGCTGAGGAGGGTTGCAGGGCAGGCTCCCAGACCTCCGGCAGCAGCGAGGCAGACTACCATGGGGCAACCAGACTGCGGGCCCAGGGGTGCTCCCCAGAAGGTAGGTGGTGGTGGTGGACATTCCTGGGGAGACATAAATCACAGGGGTGTTCCATGGCAGCTGCTGTGTGGTAGCAATCCCCATTGAAGAAATGCCAGTGTGCCGGTTGCAAAGGCCTGCAGGGAGAGAAATCAAACACAGCTGAGTGGTGTGACACACATAGCCTGGTCTGCGCTCCTTCCCTGGGTGTAAGGTGAGCATGATCCTGTAAGGGAAAGGGGTCAAAGAGAGAGACAACAACACAACTTGGGAGTCACAACCATGGCAATCCTAGCAATACTGACCTGTCAGTAGACCCTGTGGAGAAAAGAGGGGGGGAACAGCTGGTGTCTACATATGGGTTACAGTTCCACACTCATGGCATTGTGTGCTCACATTTATACAGGCAGCTATGAGACAAGACATTGGTACAGAGGCATATCATGGCAGGCATTGCAGGCAGCTATGAGACAAGACATTGGTATAGAGGCATATCATGGCAGGCATTGGTATAGAGGCATATCATGGTAGGCATTGCAGGCAGCAATGAGACAAGACATTGGTAAAGAGGCATATCATGGCAGGCATTGCAGGCAGCTATGAGACAAGACATTGGTATAGAGGCATGTATCCTACCTATATTTCTCTATGCAAAGAGGCAGATGTCAGACCACATGTCAGCATGAACCCTGCACTTACCTGCTGGTGTTGTTGCCTGTGGGGGGGGAGAGGGGCTGGGAGAAAGACATGGGTTAGCAAACACTTGCATGGAGACAGCTGCCCAGGCACAGGAGTACACAGTTTGGCCACAGGCAGAACAGCCCTCTCTGCCCTAGAGGGGGGCAGAGAGGAGAGAAGAGAGAAGTGGGATGTTAGAAAAGTTTTCAAAGTCCCACTTTGTGGCTGCTGGGGGACAGAACCCCACGCCACGTGCTCAGAGAGGGAGAGAGAGAGTGGAGGGCTGGGGCTGGGCTTTTGTGGGAAAGAGGCTGGGTGGGGCTGGGTGCTGATAGGGTAACTATTTGGTCTGGTTCCAAAGTTAGGCCACAACTGTTCCGTCCTAACTCAGGCACAACTCGGGCCCAGGGTGTTAGAACTTTTCAGGAGAGGGCTGGTGTGGGTAAGGTAAAATGGCTCCTATGGGTCTCCTCACATTTGGGTCCACCCTTTTTGTTGACCCAAATTTTGGGCCTGAGTTGGGCTCGAGGGGGCGTGTCAGGGGCTCTCCAGCGTCTGGAACCGGACCAAAATTCGTAACCGCCCCGTTACACCCCCGACACGCCCCCGACATGCCCACTTTTAGGCTGCAATTGTGCCTGAATTGTGCAGTTGTGCCTGAATTGTGCCGGAACCCAATTCAGTCACAATTGCAGCCCAACTCAGGCACAATTCAGGCACAACTCGGGCCTAAAGCACTTGGGCTGCAATTGTGCCTGAATTGTACCGCAGTTGCCTTGGGCTGGACCGGGCTGTAAATGTTTCCCTGTTCCAAAAGGGCTCACAATCTCAAAGGGGTGCAGAAGAAACACAAGCGTTTTTCTTCCTCTGATAAGAAGCGCCACCAGTTTAGCAGAGGAATCTCAATTTAAGCTACCGGTAATCCATAGAATTCCACCATAAATCAAGAAGCAATATCCGAATACTGTATGACTGAGATAAAACAAAGCCAATGATACAGTCAATAACCCTTTACTAGGGCGAAGTGTATTAAGGCTACAATCCTTACCCTACAGTAAATTTTGTTGAATTATGGTAAGTGAAACTTATTTCTGAGTAAACATATTTAGGATTGTGCTGCATGAAGGAGGAGGAAAACAGAAACCGGCAGGGAATTATTCCAGGGAAGGAAATATTTTACAGAGGAGGGTGACCTCAGCCCTGGCAATCAACACAAGGGAGAGGAAGATGTGAATGCACCTCCATTCTAGGGAAAAGTTCAGCTGGTGAATATGTTTCCCAGAGGCCTGAGGCCGGATTCACATATGACCGCGGATGTCCCCGTCCGCCGTACGCGCTGATCTGGCGCTTGGAGCAGGGGGAGCGTCGCTTTGCTTGTCGTCCCTACACGTCCCTCCTGCTGTCCCGCCCTCTTAAGAGAGCGCAGCTGTGATTGGGTAAACACAGCCGCGCTCTGATTGGCCGAAGTCTTGTGAACTCTTGTTCTACTTGCCTTTTCCTCTCGGAAGTTCGGTGCCCTCGCGCGCAAATCCCAGTCATTGAAACGAGAAAAAAAACAGTTTGTGGACAGTAAAATATCGTTTTGCCCTCACTTCCAACACAAATTTTATATCATCATCCCAGCGTGAACTGGGAACGGTTTGCGACTCTTGCAATGACATTTTTCAAAATGTGGATATTTTTCGGTGCTTGCGGCTTGCTCTCTACTCCTCCTGTGTTTGCCTGTGTGTGCAAGGGGTTGCAAGGGGTTTCCTTGCAAGGGGTTTCCCTCTCTGAAGAGCAGTGGACTTGTAACATTCGCGGTGATTGGAGCAACTTGTGATTGGCATGCAACCACTCTCCCCCCCTCTCGTGCGATTGGTGGCTGTTGTTGCGCTTTGAACCCGCCCACAAGCTCCACGAGACACGCTTTGCCAAAGCTGAACCGAGCAATCTCCAGCGATTCTAGCGTTGGTGCCCCGTAATGGTGTCCTTTTACATTATGAATATGCAAATACAGGGCAGAGCGGGTCCGTGAAGCGCACAGCAGGGACAACGCTGTCATATGTGAATCAGGCTTGAGGCACAGGTGGAGGGCCCACACATGCAGACTGCTGTCTGCAGAAACAAGGGCAACCAAGAAAAACACAAAAATACCTAAAGCTTATTTGCATATAATAATCTAAAGGTATGCACATTTTTCAGGCAGAGTTGCCCACCACCAGAAATTTTTTTTAGATTACCATATATACAAATAAGCTCTAGCTATTTTTGTTTTCTTCTTTGTAAGAAAGTACTGTATGCATTTTTAAAAGGCTTTAAAAGTACCTAGCAGTATGCATTTTTTTAAAATAAAATGTCACAGAGTGGCACCTGATCTAGCTGAAGTTTAACGTTTGTAAGCATAATTTAAACAGAAATTGCCATTTAGTTCAAATCCGTGGGGTGAGGAGCCTGAGATTATGCATGCTTACTTGGAAGTAAGAAGACTGGGACCAGGTTGCTTGCTGGAGGCCCTGAGGCCGTCCTGCCCTGGAACCCCCCATGGCAAACCCTGCCCACCTCAGTGACACATTGGACGCTACTGCTGCTACCTCTTTGGTGGGTGTGGGCCCTCAGCCAGTGCACAATCTGGCCAACCCACTGCGCTCAAGTGGATATGCATACGGCAGGGCTGTTTCAAATGCTTAACTTTGGGCAGTGGGTTGGAGCCCGGATGCTACGATCACCCACCACAAGGGAATAAGTCCTACTAAACACAGTAGGAATTACTTCCGAGTAAACGTGCCAGGGCCACATTGCAGGAGGCAAATGCATGGAATAAATCTTCCAAAACAGCCCTGCCGTCCCGTCACTGAGCGTGGACAGCTGAGCTCCTAGGACGGCCACCGCTTGCAAACAAGCTGCTACTTCTTGCTTTACTCGATCTTTCTTTCAGCGACCCAGTCCCACCTCCCTCCCGCAGCATCATAGGAGCACTGGGCGGAGCTGAGTGATGGATTGATTATGTCACCTAGCCCGTCCCCCTCGGCAGCCTCTGATCGGAAGCACAGCGGCCGCCTGTAAGTGAGTGACAACCCAGAGCTCCAATCAATAGGAAAAACTGCGTGCCGTCATTTTCTCTCCACCATTAGCAGCCATTCTGAAGCTCTTACAACTGTTAGTGCAGCAGGCTGGAGGCTGTGTGTGTTGTTTTCAAGGCAGCGGCTGGAGTCCTGGCTTCAAGGTAGGTGATTTTCCCAACTGGAATGCTGATTTCGCTTAGAGAGGTGATAAAATGAAGAATTATTAAATTAAGATATTCTATAGAAATGGGTGGCTCATCATGGATGTACTGTAGTTCGGCACTGAAATGCATTTTTTAACCAGATCACGGTGCGGTGTTTTGCTGTTGCTGTGTTCACCGACGCTGCAAGCCTGTACACACTTACCTGGGAGTAAATCCCACTGAACCCAATGGGACTTGCTCTTGAGTAGACATGCATAGACTTATACAGTGAGTTTGGCCCTTTTATCCCCTCGCTGAAAATGATGCTGAATTATATTGAGAACCAGATTTCTGAGGCTGTATGTTAAAAGTCAGAGTCATTTTATAGGTCGCTTCCCTTCCCCTTGTGATAGGATTTGATCTCATATATCCAGAGAGGGCTAGACTTGTCATGCCATTTTTGGTTCAGCCATAAGTAGGCTTACCATATCCAAAGGGGGACAGGGTGCCTACACCTTTAACCATTGTAAAAAGAGGGAATTTGGGCAGGTGCAGCTTGTTGCACCCTTCCATTATGAGCTGCACCTGCCCAAATTCCCTCTTTTTACAATGGTTAAAGGTGTAGGCATCCTGTCCCCCTTTGGATATGGTAAGCCTAGCCATAAGGATTAATCAATATAGATGGAGGCCTGAAAGAACTTATTCCATGTAAAATAGCAAGAATCTGGGGAATTTTTTGTTATTGCATTTTTGAGAGTTCAAAACACTTACTTGCAGTTGTTTTTACAACTCTAAGTACCGGTGGGTCACTAGCTCTCTTACTAGCCCTTGCTCTTGTGCTGGTAACAGCAGCACGATCTACAGACCTTATTCGAGTATTTACATACTGCCTTTCTCATAGACTCAAGGTGGCTTACAAAGGCAGGCTGTGAACATAAACCTCATTTTTCAATGAGGTTTTTTTGGAGAAAATCTCATAGAACCCTCCATTTCTCCAGATGTTTCCCTTCATAGTGCAGTCATCATCCTGGCTGCTGAATCTTGCTCCCTCCAAGCTCTCGCAGGAAGCTACAAACCAAGCTTCAGTCTGGTTCTCAAGATGTTATCCAGTTTTTTTTGCCAGCTGACTCCTCCACAGAGTTACACCAGTGGCCTCTCACAGTCTCTTGGTCTCCCTTCTAAGCAGCTAATGCTGCTTAGCTTTTTCAGGCTAGACTACAGCTCAGCCTTCAGACCATACCTCCTCCCCATTAGCAGGTGATAATAAGTGGTATGATTGGTGATTTCTGCAGATCAGCAGGCTTTTAAAGGCACAAGGGGGGGGGACATGCTTGAGACATAAAATTATGCATGGGGTGGATAGAGGGAAGTTCTTTTCCTTTTTGCACAACATCCGAATTGGGGACATCCACTAAAATTTAGTGGCGGGAGAGCTGGAACCGACAAAAGAAAATATTTATTTACTTGGTGTGTAATTAATCTGTGGAACTCCTTGCTATAGGATGTGATGATAGGCACCTGGCCTAGATGCCTTTTAAAAGGGGATTGGACAGATTTATGGAGGAAAAGTCCATTACAGGTTACAAGTCGCGATGACTGTATGCAACCTCTGGATTTCAGGGGTAGCCTATCTCTGAATGCCAGATGCAAGGGCGTGGCAGCAGGATACACAGGCTTACCAGATCGCCGACCGGGACACTCCGTTTTGCCCTTAAGGGCGCAGGGGGGTGGGGGCGATAGGCGCCAGAGTGTGCTCTGGCGCCTATCGCCCCACCCACCCCGCGCCCTTAAGGGCAAAACGGAGTGTCCCGGTCGGCGATATGGTAAGCCTGAGGATACAGGTATCTTGTCTTGTGTGCTTTCAGGGGCATCTGGTGGGCTCTTGGCCTGATCGAGCAAGGCTCTTCTTGGGTTCGCCACTACGTACATGATAAGCTGCAGTTACCTCTTCTATACAGATAGAAGAGTGAGAGCCAGTGTGCTGTAGTAGTCAAGGACTGCGATTTGGGAGACCCAGGTTCAAATCCTTGCTGAGCTATGCAGCTCCCAGGTCGGTCAGTCACTATTGATTGCCCTAGCATACCTCACAGGGTATGTTGCAGTGCGGTTGTGAGGCTAAAGTGGGGGTGATCCCTGAGCTCTTTAGAGAAGTTCCTTGGATTTAGGATTGAACTGATCAAGAATAGTCTCATCAAGGTACTTCCTTCCCCACCTTGCTTATGTTTGACAAATGGAAAGTGGACAGCAAACAAAACTGTACCTGGAGCACAGTTTGAGACCTCAGAGTTCAGTTGCACGCACAATGTTCGTCTTATTGCACATCAAATGTTTGTTTTATATGCACTAGTGCGATAAAAGTAGAATAAATAAGCTATGAAAAGTACTGGACCCTGGCCTCCTCTGCATCTTCCTTCCCAGCCTATGTGTTGGGCAGCAGTTGGAGACATTGCATGAGCACCTCCCATCCCTCAAAAAAGAACCATCAAAATAAGTGACCAAGCAGGTGCCTCTTCCTTGTGTGCTGAACATTTGCATCCTTTTGTGAAGACAGGTAAGACACCAGCATTGGCTCAAATTGTACATTGGTTGTACACACCCAATCTTTACCAGTGATGAATTGTGTCTTGCAGAAACATTTTGTCCTGGTTTGTCCTTCTTACTCTCTAGCAGCCTCTGGTGAAGCTCTATTTTATCCTCTGCAGATGGGGCCACACTTGAAACAAAAGGAACCCTCTCGCCATGAATGTGTGCCCTAGTTGATTGGCCTAATTGGCCCTGGTTTTCCTTTCTTACTGGCGTTCTCATTCTGAAGACAGTACTCTGGGCAATTGGATAACTAGTGCTGGGGATTCAGCATTACAGTATTTGAAAACGTTTTCACCTAGGGTTGTCACCTCCCCCCCCCCCCAGTGTTGCTCCCCTGCCCTTTGAGCAGCTGCAGGGCAAGCAGAAATTCAGTACAGGTATAATTCCCCCTCCCAACATGGAGCTGCAGTGATGGGGGAAACTTCACCTGCTGTCATAGAAACAGGGTTTCAACTCTGCTTAAGCACTCCTTGAAAAATGAATGCCTGGAAATATGAGTGTGTGTGTTTTAACTGCCCCTGATTCTGTGTCTTTAGCAGCAGTTGAACACCCAGAAGTTTAAACAGGTGAAACTTCTCATGGCATGAAGAGAAAGTGATTAGGAAAAAAAGCTTCACCTGTTTAATTTCTGCATCAAGGCATAGAAGCAGGGCCATTTAAAGAGGTGGCAACTGTAATCAGAAATCATCAAGAGACTAGCAGCATTTGTAGATCAACTCCTAAGCATTGACTGCTCATTGTGGAAATCTACCTTTACTTGAGCCTTCTAGGTAGGCTTACCAGATCTCCAACCGGGACAGAGTGCTAGACCTTTAGGAGAAGGAATGTGGGCAGGTGTAGCTTGTTAAACCCTTTGAGCACAATCCTAGGCATGTCTACTCAGAAGCAAGCCCCACTGAACACAATGGGGCTTGCTTCTGAGTAGACATGCCTAGGATTGTGCTCTAGGACTTAACAAGCTGCACCTGCCCACATTCCTTCTCCTAAAGGTCTAGCACTCTGTCCCCGTTGGAGATCTGGTAAGCCTACTTCTAGGGAAGTTAGAAATGGAAACTTTAGAAATCTGTTTGCCAAAGATCACCAGCATTAGTCTTCAAGATGCCACAGGGCTCTCTTTGTTTGCTGTAGCAGGCTAATATGCCTGCTGCACTGGACATCATCCAGACTGCTGTGGTGCATGAATTGGGAAGGAGGAGAGTGAAGCTTTTAAGCCAGCAATAACATCCCCCCTTGGGAGGGGTATTATCTCCAGGCACAGACAATCACTCTGCCGTCATGAAGTGGCTCTGTGACGGTGGAGAGAGGTTGGAGAAGCTTGCTTCGTTTCAAATTGCACGTAACAGAAAATGGGCTAGCAGCTCAGTTTTGGGATGGACCCAGCAGCAAGAACGGATTATGTAATGCATCTTTCCTCCCCACCCTTTGTGTATGACACGTGGAGCTCTGACAGCAAACAGCATCTGTATTTAAGCAAAGTTTGAGATCTCAGAGTTCAGGTGCGTGCACAGTTTTCTTTTTATATACCAAATGTCACAGCTCTCTGTTCCTATTTGTATGCACTGGCTGCTAGTGAATAGCACTATAAATATTTGTAAGTGATTTGTAAAGCTATCCGTTTGAATTTGCACATGGGCATCGTATAGAATGGTCTTTCTACTGTTTATGTAAGTAAAGGAATAAGAAAATGGCCTTTCTTGAAGGGTCTCTCAATCTAAAAAGAAACACAAGGGAGGCACCAACGAACAGCCACTGGCAGGGATGTTATGGTGGGATAAATAGGGACAGCTGCTCTCCTCCTGCTAAATATAAGAGAACCACCACTGGAAAGGTGGCTCTGCCCTGTATATAGCAGGGGTGGCCAAACTTGCTTCATGTAAGAACCACATACGATAAACTTCAGATATTTGAGAGCCGCAAGAGAGATGTTTGAGAGCTGCAATATTTAAGAAGCATTTAAATTCTTAAATATATTTACTCATCATTAACAATTTATGTTTTATTCCAGTGGACTCTCCGTTTATACTTGGTAAATAATTATAAAGCTTGAAAATTTCTTATTTACCTTTTTATATTGTGATGCAAAAAGGAGCTCAGCCAATGCATTTCCGGGAGCTGCACGTTATAGGTCAAAGAGCCACAGTTTGGCCACCCCTGGTATATAGGTTTGCAGCTTGAGCGTAGTAAGTTTCATTGATATTTTCTCTCTTCATCTAGGTGGGGCTGCAATATTGGGTCTCTCTCTGAGATTTGTGTAGGATGAATGTGTCTTCAACAAATAATGTGAGTATAAGTTAGTTTTAAGTGATCTGTTTTGTCTCGTTCAAGTGACATGTTGCGTGATTCATTGAATACAAAAGGTGATCCTTTTCATAGTCTGAAATACCTTTATTTATTTTAAAAAATGTGTACACCCTACTGTTCTCGTATTATTCAGGGAGGCTTACAGCAATTGGACTTTGAAAACATGGCAGCCAAAACTGAATAAGCAAACCTGCAGCAGAGCATGCAGCGTGAGAGAGCGAGAGCAGAGCATTGCGGAGCCATTGCACTCAGAAGCAAAGTTTCTTGAATTATGTACTTTAAGGGAACAGCTCTGTTTGACAATACATGTTTTTGTTGGGAAAGAGTGAGGTTAAATGAATTGTATAAACACCAAGTGGAGGACTGCAGGTCTGATCAGAATGTTCTTCATACATTCTTGCTTGTTTGTGGGTCACAAAGATTAAAAACCGCCTAGCAATTACAGGTTGGGAGGAAGAATTGATTAATAACGTGATTAAAGTGATCTGATTTTTATCAGCTGGTTGAGTGGAATCTGAAAGATAAGAGAGAGGGAATATGATTCAGACTACCTATTTCAGTCTCCAGCCCCCATCTGCACATGACAGCTTGGTGGCTGAGTTTCACTGGGTGTGTGGTTCAGTCCTTGCTATTACCACAAGGACATTTACTTGTGTTGTCATGGGTCCTGCAGCAGATAAGCACATGAATGAAGCAAACAACTGCATGACCATGCCCCAGACCTTCATGTTGTTGCATACCGCAAACCATGGGCCTTGTCCCAGTATGTAGCAGCACACATACTACCCAAGTACATTTTTCTTTTCAGGAGCCATAGCAGTATTTTTCAAAATACCAACCTTCAGGGACCGCTTTCCACTTTTTCACTTCTCTCCTACACATCTGCCATTGAATCCTGGCACATAGCAGAGGATTTTGGAGGCATGTTCTAGCACTCATATTGATTTCACTTGTGGCACCTGCTGAATATGTCAGGACTCGCATTTTCTTACCTGAACTGAGAGTGTGATCTAGAATAAGCATGGGCACAAAGTAAATTGAACCCTACTGGCAGATTGCTATCTGATTGTAAACCGCTTTATAAAAAAGTATACTCTTGTCTTTTCCTTTCCCAAAATAGAGGTACACCAGACAGTTTCAGTAAATCAATTTCTAGTAGATGGCAGGAGTTCGAAGTTCAATAGTTTTACAATAGCGACATAAGAACATAAGAAGAGCCCTGCTGGATCAGGCCAAAAGCCCATCTAGTCCAGCTTCCTGTGTCACACAGTGGCCCCACCAGATGCCTCAGGGAGCACACAAGACAACAAGATACCTGTGTCCAGTCGCCACTCCCTTGCACCTGGCACAGAGAAAACCCATTTCTAAAACCAGGAGGTTGCTTATGGCTTGTAACCTGTGATGGTCTTTTCCTCCATGAATCTGTCCAAACCCCTTTTAAAGGCATCTAGGCCTTTAAACAGCATCTAGACAGCAAAAGGGTCATCTCCCCCCCCCCCCCCCGGGTTAGGCTGTTGGACTTTTCATCTATAGTATGGATTTGTACTTGTGTATGGTTCATGGGGGTGCCTCTCTCCTCCCCGCCCCTCCCCAAGTGACCATTTTGCATCTGACTCTAGTTGGCTGACTTGGGGGTCTGTTAAAAAAAAACACTAGATCCTGTAAGCCTGAAGTCTGTTCATGCCTCCTATTGAATGCACTTGGTGCTCTTCCACAGCTGCAGATTGCAGGAGAAGATTGGTAGTGCTGGGCAGACCGTCCTTCTGGTAAGTTTGGCTGCCATTCCTGATGATCTCGCTAAGGAACCCCCCTCCCCAGACAAAATGTCCAAGGATTTTTCAGAACACTGTGTGACAATCATTCCTTCCAAAACATTTGACCTCTCATTTTGTTTCTGTGTAGATGGCTTTTCAGTAGACACACTCCTGCTGCAAACCCAAGAAGGTCTCCATCAGAATGGCCAAGTACAAGTTGTTTCTGCTGAGGCATGGGGAAGGGGCCTGGAACAAAGAGAATCGCTTCTGCAGCTGGGTGGACCAGAAGTTGAGCAGTGATGGGGTGAAAGAAGCTCGGAATTGTGGCAAACACCTCAAAGCTCTTGGTATTGAGTTTGACCTTGTTTTTACGTCCATCCTCAGCCGTTCGATTCAGACTGCCTGGCTGGTGCTGGAGGAGATGGGGCAGGAGTGGGTGACCACCGAGGCTTCCTGGAGGCTGAATGAAAGGCACTATGGTGCACTGATAGGCCTCAACAGGGCCGAAATGGCACTGAACCACGGGGAAGAGCAGGTGAAAAGGTGGAGAAGGAGCTACGCTGTCACCCCGCCTCCTATCGCAGAGTCCCATCCCTACTACCATGAAATCTATAATGATCGGAGGTATAAGCACTGCGATGTCCCACTGGATAAACTCCCCAAGGCGGAAAGCTTAAAAGAAGTGCTTGACAGACTCCTTCCCTATTGGAATGAGAGGATAGCGCCGGAGGTGAAGAGGGGCAAGACAGTCCTCATTTCTGCTCATGGGAACAGCACAAGGGCTCTGCTGAAACATTTGGAAGGTAATTGAGAAACATTTATCAGTTTGCAACTCGGTAAGTACAAGGCCAGCGGGTGGCGCAGTGGGTTAAACCGCTGAACCATGAGCTGTCGATCGAAAGGTCGCCAGTTCGAATCCGCGACAGGGTGAGCTCTCGTTGCTTGGCCAGCTCCTGCCAACCTAGCAGTTCCAAAGCATGTTAATGTGAGTAGATAAATAGGTACCACTTGCGGGAAGGTAAACAGCGCTCCGTGTTCCAGCCGCATGCTACGCGCTACGGCAAGGAGAGTCATGCCGGCCACATGACCACGGAGGCGTCTTCGGACAACGCTGGCTCTTCGGCTTTGAAATGGGGATGAGCACCACACCCTAGAGTCGGACACGACTGGACTTAATTGTCAGGGGTCACCTTTACCTTTTTTTTAAGTACAAAATACAGTGGGCCCGCCGCATCTGCGGACTTGTTAACTGCGGATTTGACCAACTGCGGAATGGCTGCAGCTCTACAGGGCAGTGTTGAGTGCTCCATGAAGCCGCTTCTGGGGCGTGCCAAGGCCAACGACCTGCTCCGTTGGCTCTGGCGCACACCTGAATACATCGCGGAAGCATTTCCCAAACTGTACCAAACGCTTCCATTATGCATTAGGGTGCACACCAGGGCCAACAGAGCGGACTGCTGGCCTCAGCGCGTGACCTAGAAGTGGCTTCTGAAATGCTTCCACTATGCATACGGGTATGCACAAGAGCCAATGGAGCGCGTTGCTGGCCTCAGTGTGACCAGGAAGCAGCTTCAGGGTGCGCCTGATACTGCCCCATGGCGCTGCAGCTGGTGCGGTCTGCAGCAACCCATAGGTAGGAAACACCATTTGTAAATGGGGCTTGAGCACCTGCGGAATTTGGAACCGAAATCCTGGAACCGAACCCCCGCGGATGTGGAGGGCGCACTGTAATCCGTATAGATTAATATTATTCTTTAGACATTAATTCAGGAAAGAAAATGCTCTTTTGCTATTTTGAGGGCATATTCACACTATACACCAATGTAATACCACACTACGTTGGTTTTAGATTAGTTTTACTGTCCTGATTTCCCCCAAAGAATCCTGAGTATCATATTTTATCAAGGGTGCTGAGTATTCTCTGCTCGAGATCCCTAGCCTTTCTCACAGAATTACAGCTCCCAGGTTTGCTAGGGAGAAGAAATGTCTTTCAAGCTGGTTTAGTGGTGGTTTACATATGCTGTTGAAGAACAAGATGCACACTTGTATAAGCCCTTCAAAGCGAAGCAGACTATTGCTTTCAAAGCACTTTTCAGTTCACAAAATGCTTGACATTTCTTGTCTCATTCATCTTTGCACCAAATCTATGAGGTAAGTTACAGTGAGTGTCCTGTGTATGACATTCCTGGGCCTTTTGCAGTTAAATCTAATAATGTTTTTCATTGCACTACACTGGCCTCTGCGTGATATACTGTGTGTTCATCCTGCGTTACGTTGTGTAGTGTAGTAGGGCATGGGTGATCAGCTTGTAGCGTGGATGTCATGAATCATACAGGCAGTGTGGTTGGCCTGGGAGGGGCAAGAGGGACCGTGTTGAGTCTGCTTATGGCAGAAGGTCTCTCCTTTTCTCCTGCCTGTTCTTCCAGTGTTATGATGTTGCCTGCTCGGTAGACTAGTGGCAAAGCCATCTCAAGGTATTGTGGGGGCGCTGCATAGGTACTGCAGTGTGCACTAGAGTTGTGCTGCCTCATGTAGGAGGCTTGTCCTGTGAGATGCTTGCTACTAGGATAGAGAGCTAGTGCTACATTCCGGGTGGGGTGGGTTATTCTCGGCAATTAATCCATAAAATTGTCAGCTTGTCACCTGAAATTGCTTATTAAATCAGATCTGTGTAGATAACTGTCAGCTTGTTACCTGAAATTGCTTATTAAATCAGATCTATGTAGATAACTGTATTTCCCAATATTAAACCTACCTATAGGTCACCCATTAAATTAACAAGCAGAGCTCAGCCCTGCACGGGCCTGCCAGTTCCTCAAAAGCCAAGTGGGTGGGGATTTAGTTAACACTCGTAGATCATTGGCCAAATTTGGAACAGGTCTTTTATACAGAGGTGGCTCCAAATCTGGAGCCTCCATAAATTAACACACTGTGTTCTGCCCTCGCCCAAGTGACAAGGCGTAACGGCTGTTGTGTCATGAGGAAAGAGCAGAGGGGCAGAAGGTGCTTCAGAAAGAGCATGGTTCCCTTTGCTTCCTCTGTGCCAGTTCTTGTTCTGCCATCCGAATGTTTCTTATTGATGGCTTTAAAGGGGGATTAGACAAATTCATGGTGAAGGTCTAGCAATGGCTATTGGTCATGATGGCTCTATGGAGCCTCCATGTTTCAGGGACAGGATGCCCCTGAACATTGCTTTTGGGGGAGCAACAGAAAGGAAAGTCTTTGCCTTCATGCCCTGCTCCCAGAGTCATTGGTGAAGAGGTGGAGGATGGGCAATGGACCTTTTAGTGCAGGGCTCTCCCACCCCCATGAGGCAGACTGAAGTGCCTGCTGTGAGTGGTGGACTGGTGGGGGCACCTCACACCTGCCACCTGCTCAGCCAATCTTCTTTCTCCTTCTTGGAGAGCAAGGGAGGGTTGGCGGCTGACCACCTGTGGCTCTGCTGCCAAAGCCAGAGGATGAGGTAAGGGTGGCCACTGCAATCCTGTTCCCGATGGCTTGTCAATGATTGAGAAGAGGATCTCCGCCTCTGCCTCCTCCACTGGCTGGGTGGGGACAATTTTGGGAGTGGAATTCCCAAGATCCTCCCTGCCTGGTCAGTTTGGAACATCCGAAAGGCGGTGGAGGTGGCCCCGGCACTGTAGGGGAAGGTGGGAGTGGCTGCTGCAATCTTGTCTCTCTTCGGCAGTCATAAGCAGGATTCCTTTCTCCCTCTTTGTGTCTTCACTAGCCAGTTAGGGAGGTTCTTGATCTCTCCTGAGATCCTCGCTACTGGCCAGTTTTGAAGATGCTGTGGGTCAGGAGGTGAAGGAGAAGTCATGTGAACATAAGTGTGCATGCATGGGGAAAAGGGGTGGTGGTGGAACATAGTGCTTCATGTACTACTTCAGTTCAGGCTGGATCTTCGTTGGTGTGACTCAGTAGGGCTCTGATGTACTTAAATTTTGTAGTAAGGGCATTCTGGGGTGGGAAAACAGGCAGATCTATATAAAACTATTTCTGAAATGTTGAGGTGCTGAGCATCTGGATGCTATTCTGTTCCACCCATGCTGTGAGAACTCCAGAACTGTTCTGTTAGACCAACCCAAGCTTCTTCTATTTCAGCATGTTTGTGCCAGTAGCAGCCAGCCACATGTCTCTGGGAAGTGTACATACAAAGCATGAAGGCGATGGCCTTCCCCTATTTTTTGTCCCCAGCATTTGCTTTTCAGATGTCTCTGCTCCCATACATGGAGAGCTCACGAGGAAGGCATCATGGAGTCGGCTGTCCCCAGTTGTTTGTCTCCAGCATTTACTAACCAGAGGTATATTTTCCCTGAACATGGAGGCTTTGTTTTCGACCATAAAACAGGCTGAAATGCTAACCGTGTTCCACCATGAATACAAATGGTGCACTTTGATCGCTACTCTTGTAGTCGGAGTGGAGAGCTCTTGGCATCCTTAAAGAATAGCTGCATGTCCTGTTCTCAGCATTGTAAGTTAGTACTGGATCTTCCAGCCCTAGCTGGCATCTGCTGGAATGCGTCTCATTGTGGCAATCAATTCAGATAACTTGCGCACTACAGACCAATCTGTTCTATTTCCTTAGCAAGAAAAAGACGCCCTGGCGCACCTTCTTTAAGTTCAGGGATAAGACAGAAGATGTTTGATGCCCTTAATTAATTGACGCAGCTTATTAACAGTACCTTTTTATAATCTAGTACATAATGCTAATGTTTACATAATGTTTCAGGTTCAGTTCCTTGCAGAATCTCTGGATAAGACTAGGAAGGACCCCAGAGGGAAAGGGGGAGAGGGAGAGTAATTGTGAGTTTTGTAGGTTCATGAAATCAATGGTCTTCAGAGATAGGGTGGGCAAGTGTGTGATTGTCGCCCTGGTCCAATGAACTGGCCTGAAAGGGTGAAGCACCAATAATGACCTGCACCACACAGCTGAAGCATGGGCTTACTGTAGAGCAGCGGTTCTCAAATAGTGGGGCGCCCCCCCCGTAAAGGGGGGCTCATTGCAATAGTTAGTGTGTATGCTTTGCGCCACTTATCTTGATTGTAGGAGCCTCCAGCGACGATCTAGTTCACCGACGATCTCTTCCGGGGAGCAGATCGTTCCTCTGCTCTCCGGCGCGAACTCTGTAACGCGCCTAGGAGCGCTCTGCAGAGTTCACGCTGTGAATCACGCATGCGCAAGACGACGATTGGCAACATCGTCGTCTTGCGCATGCGTGAACTCTGCAAAGCGCTCCTAGGCGCGTTACAGAGTTCGCGCCGGAGAGCAGAGGAACAATCTGCTCCCCGGAAGAGATCGTCGGTGAACTAGATCGTCGCTGGAGGCTCCTACAATCAAGATAAGTGGCGC
Organism: Plestiodon gilberti rubricaudatus; assembly: GCA_026170595.1. Taxonomy (NCBI): domain Eukaryota; kingdom Metazoa; phylum Chordata; class Lepidosauria; order Squamata; family Scincidae; genus Plestiodon; species Plestiodon gilberti. The sequence continues at coordinate 120,153,281 of JANXHW010000005.1, forward strand.
AAAGCATACACACTAACTATTGCAACGAGCCCCCCTTTACATTAGTTACATTGCATTAGTTATATTAGGGGGGCGCGAAATTTTTTCTTCTTCATAGGGGGGGCATGAGAGAAAAAAATTGAGAAGCACTGCTGTAGAGAAATCTGTTGTGCAGTCTCCTGCTATGGAAAGCTTGGTTAAACATATGGCATACATGGATGTACTACTAAGGTTTTCGTGGCCGATGAAACTGGTATTTCTGTTAAGGTTAAAATTATTCGGACTTGATGGCCGCGGTCTCCTAAAAACATAGTCTCCTGACGTTTCGCCTGTATCTGCATACGGATCGTGTCCTACCTGGATGGCTGATCATGCTTTCTGGCAGGTGTTGGGTTTAATTAGGCTTACCATATCGCCGACCGGTTCGCTCCGTTTTGCCCTTAAGGGGCGGGGCGGGGGGAGGGAGTCAGAGTGCGCGCGCTCTGACTCCCTCCCTCCCCCCGCCCCGCCCCTTAAGGGCAAAACGGAGCGTCCCGGTCGGCGATATGGTAAGCCTAGGTTTAATAATCCTCCAGCATTTCCTGACCTGTGCCTCTTTTGAAGAGCTCCCAAGGCACAAGACTGCTGGATGCCTGTGGTCATAAGTTAATGTACATGCAACTCTAATTAAAAACAAAATGTGTTTTAGCCATATCGAAAATCAATTGCCTCTACAATGAGTGTCAAATTTACTTTATCAACAGAGAGCTGCTCTCTCGAGTTAGATTTGAGATGGGACTGTGATGGAGGCTATGCTAGTGGTACTCAAAACAAATTCCTTCTGCTGGAACTGCTTTGGTCTTCTTTTGAATTATGACCATAGGGCAGAGGTTCCCAAACGGGGGCCTTGCGACGTCCCAGTTGGGAAGAATTGGTTGCTGCCCCCTTAAGGGGGGTGGCAACATTCTGTGACATGCAAAAGCACTCCAGGGATCGTGCTGGAGCCAGGGGGAAGGCTTTTCTTTTTGACTCACCAGGGGTTGTGCTCGCCCTCTGGAGGGTGCAGGGGGCCCGCGGACCCCTCTGCGGGTCTCCCCGCACCCCAGATTAGCTTCTAAAAGTGATTTTAAAGCTACTTCTTGTTTACTTCCTGGTTTCGGTGAAAACCGGAAGTAGCTTTAAATTGCTTTTGGAAGCTAATCTGGGGTGCAGGGAGGCCTGTAGAGCGGTCCACGGCCCCCCTACACCCTCCAGAGGGCGAGCACAACCCCTGATGAGTCAAAAAAGCCCCCTTTCCCCCGGTTCCCGCGCAATCCCTGGAGTGCTGTAGCTGCTGTGGGGGGGGGGGGGGCTTGCAGCAACGTGCAGCACGGAAAGCTCTGCCTGGGATTTTGGGATCCTCTGCCCTAGGGGATACCTTAAACCACATGTGAGCTGCATGTGGTCCCTGGTGAACCATGTTTTAGATTTGCAATTTCTCTGTTCTGAATTCTGTGTGTCCCAGTTTAAATAGCGAGTTGGTATAGCAAAGTGGCCAAGAGACAGAATGTGGCTCAGGAAGTCCTTGGTATGAATTGTGCCTCTGTTGTGAACTTACTCTATGGCCTTAGGCAAGCCAGTCTCCTTCCTTGCAATATAGAGTTAATAATCCTGACTTGCCTTACAGGCTCTCTGAGATATTTCAAACACATTGTGCTTAGATTCTTCCCTTCCACATAACACATGCATACCGAAAACATTGTTGGGCTGTTTTAGCCTGCTGTTTCAGATCCACTTTTAAGTGGTTCCAAACCATGCTCTTTTTCTCTCCCCCCCCCCAATTAATCAGCATGAAGAGTGAACTGTTATCTTTCTGTTTGAAGAGGCTGCATGTGCAAGAGTTGGAGGAGAGGTTCTGCAAGGTAGGGGGATCTGTAAGCAAGTGATTAAAGGCCAAACCAGTTCCACACAATTAAGATCGTGTGTTTGTGGCTTGCTCATTACCTGACCCCACCCCTCACTCCCTGTCGAGTTTCCTCATTCACAGTAGACAGTGGACCATGTTGATCCAGGATCCGCGGATTTGTCTCGCCGCGGATCCCGAATCTGAAGGGCCCACATTGGGAACGCTGTTCAAAGTACAAAAAAAGCCCCAAAATCACTGTTTTAACCTTTTGCGCGTGGTTTCCAAGCCTCTGCAGGACTTTTTCAAGCTGAACAACCCACTTCATGGGAGGAGAGAAGAGCCTTCACATGACCCGGAAGTGGGTCATTCAGCTTGAAAATGCCCTGCAGAGACTTGCAAACCACCACGCAAAGCTAAACACGGTGATTTTTTGGTCCAATATCATGGGGGTGGTAGAGAAGGAGCTGGAGGCACCATAATCTTTTTCCTTGTAGTTTATCATGTAGGTGTCCAAACAAAACTAGACTTCTGTGGACAAGCAGCCTGCTAGTGATGCAGTGCAGTAAAAACTTTCCAACCACCTCTGACTTTGTGCTTGCGCTCCTTCTGCCTACTCGCAGTATGGCTGTCTAGCATTACAGGGTAATGTAGAGGTGTGGGCAGGTGGGCGACTCTCTAGTCTTTGCTGAGCTTGTTGGATCTCACACAGGCACCCTGTTTAAGTTCAGGCTTTCAACATTTCTATGAGCTAGTAAACTCTGTAAATTTTATTTACTAAACTGCTGCAGTCTTCAGCATGAAGAACTGGTTTAAATAATATCCCTCCCAGCCCACAGGTGTACACAATTAACTCCTGTTGCATATATACACCCTTGGGTAAACATGCCTTAATTCTCCTGAATTTCTTTAAGGACTATTTTAAATGGTGGGGAGCAGAATATTTTGCTAGAGAGCCTTAGTCCTCTGATGGAATGGGGATCCTTGATGTGGGAAATGTGGCAGATTTCAGTGTGTAATGTCGACATGCCAGTGGATTGTCATTGATGACTTCCTGTTGCACCCAAGTGTTAATCTGGGTTTAAGTGGTTCTTTTCAGCTTTGCTTGGTGGGAGCTGCTGGGATTGCAATGCAAAGAAACACTGATGCAGGACTGCAACGAAAGGTCAACTGGTTTGTGTTGCAAGTGTACGAAGTAACTGGATACTGGCCTTAGTTGACATTTAGGCTGTGCACCAGCATACTCATAACTTGTAGGAGTTGCCCATTGCTGATTTTTAGTGCTGGTTAGACCTTGTGTGGGAGAAAAGAGTGAGGAAAGAGCTTGGTCATTCAGTGGCTCTCTTTCCACCTTCCAAATTCTCCCCTATTTCAAAGAAATATGAGGTGGCTACTCGAGCATGAGAAACCCGAGGACCCATATCTTCCATTGAGTCAATACTGGACTTGTAAATCGGAGTGCTATTTTAGGGAGGGATGTAAACGTTTAAAGGGCACAACTTCTCTAAATGTAGGGACTAAACTGAACTCGCAAACCTCTCATCATGACAGGCATCCTTTGTGCTGCCATCTTGATTTACAACACGCAGCTGTAAGAGCCCTGTTGCTGCCCTGTCATGAATGTGCTGACGTATCAGGTTGAGGAACAGACTTTTATTTTGAAACCATTTTCCTAAACTGCTGCTTGCCTGGAATGAGTAACAGCTGCCTTTTGGCAATCTAGTAGACTTGCTTTTGTAAATTGTAAGGGAGAGTGATTGGTTCTTTTCCCCCCTCAAGCTGGTAATGTGCCACAAATTGACAAATGTAGGTGTATATGGACAGGCAAACTAGTACTATAATGTCTACCTATGTCTTTGCAAAGCTTTTTTTCCCCAATCAGCTGAAGGACTTACAGTCAATAGAGTTTTAAGTAAGGGTGTATGCAAAAGCATCTGTTGGTCTGAGCTACAGTTGTCATTTCTTGCTCTGCACAGACCAATCTTATGTCCACTTCTTTGGAAATAAATCCCTGTGATTTAATTGTGAGTTAGGTCTACCTCTGTAGACCTCTGTAGAGTTAGGTCTACCTCTGAAGTGGTTCTGAGGTAGTAGAACGGGCTGTACCATTTCAAACTGCTGATGGGAGGGGAGATCACATTTTGAATACTCCCCTGTAGAAAATTCTCCCTGCAAGCTGAAAACTAGCAGAACAGGGAGCAGGCTGGTATTGGACCTTTCTCCCTGAGCAGCATTTCTCAATGTGTGCTCCTAGAAGCCCCAGGGCTCCCTGATACCCCTTTAGGGGCTCCATGAGCACACCATGTGGACGCCATCTGCCTTCTGCCCGGTTTGCTTGTCCATCCCTTCTGCCTCCACTCTTCATGACCCTCGTTCCCCTCCTGTTGCCTCTTCATCGGTATTGGGCATTGGGCTCAGTCCTGCGCCACTCTGTGCATGCTCTGGGGCTCCTCGAGACTCTGCACATACACCGCTGGGGATCCTCAAGACTCCTTTTTAGCAGTGTAGAGGGCTCCGGAGACCAAAACGTTTGAGAACCACTGTGCTAGAGTTTCTGGTGTTTACATGGGGGAGTATTAAAGGTCGTTCCTCATCCACAGTCTGAAGTACCGTAGTCCCCTGCATCCCATACAGCAGAGCGAGGCATAGACCAGACCTTACACCCATTGCAGTCTTAGTGGAACTCTGACTTTCCCAGAGTATCCTCCCTCCCCCCCCCCACATTCCCTAATGTGAGAACCAGTTGACAAATGTACATCTTTTTCTCTGAGAAAGCTGCCTGTTTGTTCAGCTGTCAGCAGGTTTCTTGCTGTTTTGTCCAGTGTTCTGTTTTGTTACAATAGGGGAGGAGAAACGTTTTGAAACTGTTCTCTGTGTGCTGTGCCTTTTTAGTCATGAGCCATTGATGACAATGTTCTGGACACATTATGTCACTTTTCAGCTGTAGTCTGTGAGGTGTGCAGCTTCTGTTGGTTTGGTAGGATTGATGGAGCAAGTTCCTGTTCCACTGAGCTTTGACTAGTACGGTACTGGCACTGTTTATACCGACGCATTGAAACTCGATCCTCAAATGCTTGAGCAAAGCGCATTAGTCACTGAGGAGAGGTGAGGTGAGGTCAATGCGAAGGAAGGAGAGATCATACAGGGTGACCAGCATGCCGGACAAGACGTGCCTCTCGGGATTGGAAGAGTGCTCCAGAAGGCATATCGCATAATTAACTTATGGTGTTCTCTGCCACAAGATGTGGCGATGCCCATTGATTTAGATGGGTTTTAAAGGGTTTTAGACACCATCGTGAAGGATAGGTTTATCAGCAGCTGTTAGTAGTGATGGCTATGAAGAACCCCCATATTCTGAGGCAGAAGGGGCCCTTAGTCTGATCCCACAAGCTCTTCTTGCGTTAAGACAGGGAAGCCAATCCACCTTTACTGGCTTGTTTGGGGCAACAAGATGGGGCAGATTCTTAATACTAGCAAAATGCCACTTAATGGGGTGGGTGGAGGCCAGGCCTGTATATTGTGTGGGCCCCTGAGAACCACATTTATGTCTCTGTGTGCTTCAACCCTTCTCGTCCTGAGTAGGTGCTATGGGAGCGTTTGATCCTGCACTGGGGACACGCTGGTGTGGTAGAAAGACTGAAGTGTGTTTTGAAAAATCAAGCTACCATGTTGAATGCATCTACCACTTAGGCCTGTCAAAGCAAATAGTAGTAATGTAGTAACGATTCCCACCCCTCAGCCGATATGCTGGCGTTGGTGTTGCTCCATAGAAGGGAGTCAAGATGCATTGGGATGCCCTGATACAGCCTGTGCTTCAGTTGGGAGGCATGGTGAAATCCCAAAAGCAATGTTGTTGTTGGGAGAGCACAATCCCATCCTTGAACTCCAGCTGACAGGGAAGTGGGAGGACGGCACGCCAGGAGGAAATGTTAACTGTGGGTTGTTCCGTGGTTACGACGACAAAGCTTTGTCCCTTGTTCTGGGAAGTAATCCAGAAAATCTGTATGCAAGACTAAAATGTCCCTCCTATGTTTATCTGGAAAAGCAAAACAAAAACATGTTCTTGAGAGTTTGGGAAACTCTTATAGGGCGATGTTTCACGACAGCCTTGTCTCTTAAAAGCCTACTTGGAGCCAAGTATGAGCTATGTGCAAATGTTTTTCTTCCTTTGCAGGTATCTCTGACGAGGCCATAGTCAACGTGACTCTTCCCACTGGCATTCCAGTCCTCCTTGAGCTTGATGAGAATCTTTGCCCGCTTGGCCCTCACCAGTTTCTGGGTGACCAGGAAGCAATCCAGGCTGCCATCAAGAAAGTAGAAGATCAAGGGAAAGCCAAGCCTGTTGTTGGAAAATAAAGGGCACTTTGCAAATGCCTTCCTCAGGATAAAGCTTTGTGATTGCAATGTGCTGACTTGATTGATTTTAAATTCTCAGAAGTGGTAGATAACAGCAGTTAGATGTTAGCATTTCATCTTTGGAGACTAGATCCTGACATGAGTAACACTGGAGGATAAATGACTAGATTGCCACTAGATCAGCAGGTGACTGTTGTATAATCTTCCCACACTCTCTGAAGCCCAAGACAAGAATGGACATCTGGGTCAAGAAGCATCACCATGGAGAAAATGGCTTCTGCTTAATGCAGGCCTCAAGGGAGCGTTGCCGGTTCTCATGTTCACAAATGCTAAACCTTTGCAGATATCTGAATTAAAAACATGCATTATCCCGGGATGTCTGTTTAATTCAGAAATCTGGACCAGTCGTGAGAATCTGAGATTGTACTTTGCAGATATGTTTAATTCAGACAACTAGTTGTTCTGTTTTGGGGGTTTTTGAGAAAGAAATAAGGCTGTTAGCTCCCCCCCCCCCCCATTAGGTAGCCTCTTAACATCTCTAGCACCTGACGAATACACTAGTTAGTCAGATTGATGTCCTTTTTATTGCATGGTTGATAGTATAATTTTGAACAAAGCCTTTATGTTACAAGCACGAGAAAGCTCACATTGCCTTTTTTTAGGTTTTACTTTCCCCATTAGAGAAGACACTAGTGAAGCCCAGTTAGAGTTGACTCTTCTATAAGACTGCAGAAAGATGAATGTTGACATTACTGCAAATCTCCCCCCCCCCCCAACTATTTAATTTTTAAATGTAATTATATATTTTGCTGGGGGTTGAAGGATATAAGCCTTGAGAGAGAGAGAGAGAGAGAGAGGGAGAAGAAGCAGGGCAACTCCTTTTTCCTTTCATTCCCCAAACAGCAGCGCCCCCCCCCCCCCCAGCATCTTGTAGTAATTCTACGTTTCCTGACTTGTTAAGCCACAGTTTCTCAGTGTGTGAACTGGGAAACTGTGGTTTAAATGATCCATACAAACTTGAATTGGAGACCACAATATCACCCTTGATTGCAATGCAGGTTTGAAAAAATTGGCTAAAGCACTTTGGAAGTTACAGGAAGCTCTGATTTAAACAAACCAGGAAGCTTGGAATTCAGCTGGGCATGGATGGCGGTGGGAGCATGTGGGCATGTGACCTGTTCGTGATTCAGCAAGCTATGGTTTTGTGCAAGCATTTGTGTGTGTCCCTTCATTCTTGAGCATCATTGGTATAAGCAACTTGATCTGACAGAATTCCAACCCCACTCTGTCCACATACAGGAATTTCCATTGGAATGACCTGTAACTTGACATGAAGATCTGCTCTGATCAGCGATGCATATGAGCGTGGGTCCTGCGTCAACAGAAACCTTCTAAAATCTTTTGTTTTAAATATTGTTGTGTTTTTACTGGGCTGCAAGCTCTCTTCACAATTGCAGACCAGCCAAAATAGTTCTTCCCAATGGACCGTCTTGCCTTCCTTCCTGGGCTTCCATTGGTATCTCAGACTTCTGCCATGGAGCATATTGCACAGTGGTGCGTGCATATATAGAATATAAAAAATAATAATGCGTACACACCTTTTGGGAGTTATTTACATTAGTTCAGATTGGGCTTCAGGGAGAGAGAAAAATCCCCATAGATTAGTTGGGCACCCTTGTTGATAGAACAAGACTGTGAGACTTCCCATCATTTAAATGACTGTGCACTGAGCAAGGTCCTCTATGCAATTTTCCTCCCCTTGGGATCCTGCTAGGCAGCCTATAACAGTTTGTGTGTTTTAATATATATGATGTGCGAGTCTTAAATGACCTTTCTCAAGTTGTGACAGTGCCATCCCTTTGGTTAAGCTCAATGGTTGCTTCCTGCTGCTGGAGGAAGGAGTTGAATCAGGCCTGCACACTGTGACTCACCAGGCTGAATACACCCACCAGCCATGTGTGGTAGCCCAGCAGACTTGCTTTTACTGCCTGCTTGAGACTGTCGGGGCAGAACACAATTCTGCACACAATTGGTGGGTGGCAAGTTGTGCAGACGTTATGAAGGCAATTCCTCCAGTTCTGATTATGGTCTTCTTGGCAAGGCACCACTAGAAACTGATCCAAAGCTCAGGGTTATGGTGGTGCAATGAATGATTATCGTATATATGTCTTCTGGGGTTTGTTTATAAATTTCATAACAGTCCTTGGCAAATTCAGTGGTCCCTCCCATGATGCTCCAACCTGCATCATAGCATTAACATACAGCAGAGTAGAGAGAGTTGAAGGAAAGAGAATGGCTCAGCATTTAAGCTTTACAAAATTGTAATGAGCTGCAGTATGTGGGGTGGGGTGGCTGCTACAGCTTTGTGCAGTAGTGGCCCTTTATCCATCTTCCAGTGGGATGATATTTCTCAATAGAAATGCAAATACTTTTTTGAAGACATAAAAGTTGTATCAGGGTGGGGTTCATGGGGGGGGGCGAAGTGTATTCTTTAGGGAAGCTCTGAAATACGTGCACTACTTGTTTGCCTAAGCCAAACTAAACTGCTTTTACACCTGTACAAGTGACAAATATAATAGTTTGCACATATAAACTGCTGTGTTTGTGTCTTTATGAAGCAAGCAAAATTTCTTACTGTTTAATTCAAGTGGTAATTTATTGCACTTCTATCCCATCTTCCTTTCATCGTGGAGTTCAAGACAGCCTGCACTAAGTTTCTAGGACATCTCCCGCCCAGTCACTGACCTGATCCATACCTGCTTAGCTTTTGTAAGGTGGCTGTTTCATGTGCCTTCGGACCATATTCTAGTAACAATGGTTCTAGTAATAATGATTTTTTTTTTTTTAGATTTTGAGCCCTTTTGGGACAGGGAGCCATTTAATCATTTGATTTGTCTGTAAACCACTTTGAACTTTTTGTTGAAAAGCGGTATATAAATAATGATGATAATAATGATGATGATAAATACACGTAGAAGGTTAGGTGGAGATGCACACTAACGCTGCAATCCTATCACGCTTTCCTGAGGCTTGCTTATGAGTAGGCATGCCTAAGATTGTGCAGCAAAGTACTTTAGTATGGTGAATAGGATACATAGGCTTGCAGGAAAATGGAAAAAAATTAAAACTCTTCATAGCTATTTTTTTTAAAAAACAAGAATTTGCATCTCTTTGTTGAGAAATATCTTCCAAGTACTGTAAATGATATAGTGCTTTGCATCCTACCAGGTAGTGAAAGAGTCATGAGGAAGGGTCTTGGGTCCTAAGAATAATCATGGGGATGCCACGTGACCATTCTCATGCTATGCAAAAGTTGTAGCAAGTTAAAAGTGATACAATCAATGAATTTCAGAGAGAAATAAGGGTTCTAGATTTGCTTTATGGTTAATCTCAAAGTAACTGAGGGTGTTAGCAGTGATGAGTTCATGGTTTCTGTGAGCAGCAGTGTGGGTGCAAGATGCTGGTCAGATTGTGGGGGAGGGAAAAAATGAAAACATCTGTTTTGTTACATTATTTATATCCAACTTTCTGGACAATCTGTCTCAAGGTGGCTACTAAAAATATATTACACTAACAGCTCAATTCTGCGTAGGATGCACTGGCCTGCCTAAATGGCCGGCCGCTGCATCCTAAGTTGCAGCTTAGGATGCTGGGGCACACCTCAGGGGAAAGGGACGAAGTAAGTCCCAGCGGCCCCAATGGGCCTTTTCGGATGCGCGCCAGCTATTTTGCTGCCGCATGTCTGGGGAGACCATGTAAGGCTGGCCAGGCCTGGGAAGGGGTTAGGATATCAGTGGCGCATGCTGTCTATCCCTGCCCCCCTCACTTACCTGGCTGGCCAATCGCCCCCTCCCTCCCACCCCGGCCCACCCCACACCCTCCTGCCACCTGGTGCAGGGCTTATCTACATCCAGCGGCACAGGTGTCCTGTGGCAGTGGAGTTGGTAGCACCAGCCTCTGTGCCGGCGCTGCTTACGCCCAGGGTGCCGGGAAAGTGCTTTATGGCACTTTCGTGACACCCTAGGCCGCCAGCCTTAACTTGTGCAGGATTGTGCAGTAAGAGAAAATAAAATGCAATGTTAAAACCAGCTCCAAAAATCCAACACTAACTGCAATATGCAGTGCCTGTCTAACTCAGCGGTAAGTCTCATTGAAGTCAATGGGGCTTATTCCAGGGAAACTGTATACAAGGTATCCTTCACCTAATGACCGCCCAGATATATGACCAGTCAGTCCCATAAAACAGTTTTTTAAAAAATTCTTACCATGCAAAATTTCTTGCTGGGGTTCCTCATTGGGATGCCCCAGAGGCCTTGTCGAGGGTTTTGCCGGCCCGTGACCCACTCTATTGGTCTCCACGGACCTCAGAATAGCCCGCAGAAGCTTCCGGAAGCTACTTTGGGTTTTGGGACCAAACCGGAAGGAACTCCCAAAAAACAGATGTAGCTTCTGGAGGCTTCTACAGGCCATTTGAGGCCCACCCTGTTTTCCCCAAAATAAGACCTACCCTGAAAATAAGACCTAGAATGATTTTTAAGGGTTCTGCTGAATATAAGACCTACCCTGAAAATAAGACCTACTGGTAGCTTGGAGCTCGCCTGCCAATACTCACTTGCTCTATTACTGGACATGAGAGATTGGGGCAATGGAGTCGCAAATTCAGGCCAGAATGCGGGGTTTGGAGAGTTATGATGATCCAGAAGATGATTACATGATTGCATTTGGATAAATGTAAATTGTTGTACCGGTACCGGTACTGGTACATCCCCTGAAAAGAAGACCTACTGAGGTTTTTTTTTGAGCCAAAATTAATATAAGACCCGGTCTTATTTTCGGGGAAACAGGGTAGAGTGGGTGGCGGACCCTGAAAGAGGTCTCTGGGGCTTCCTAAGGAGGCACCACCAACAGAAAGGTAAGGATTCAAATAACGACGAGATTTAGTTACCAATGGGGATTTGGAGAATGTATTCCTGTTGTTAACTGGGGGGATACCTTATATAGGATAATAACCCAATTGCAGCCTAAATGTCCATAATATTGTAACAGCGAAACATAAAGGAAAGGGTTTGTAGGATCACTCTCTCTCTCTGTGGAGGGCCACGGTGGTGTAATGGTTCTGGTGTTGGACTTAGACATGGGAGATCCAGGTTCAAATCTCGCTTCCTGGGTGACCTTGGGCCTGTTGCCATATCTCAGCCTAACCTACCTCACAGGGTCGATGTGAGGACAAAAGGAGGGAAGGAACCATGTACAGCACCCTGAGCTCCACGGAGGAAAGTTGGTATAAAAATGTGAGAAGTTAATAATATATTAATCTTCCCTTCAGTTCCTCTCACTGCAGACATATGGTGGAAAATATTGCCAGGGAAAAAGTGGGTGCGTCACTGTGAACCATAGTGGCTAGGGACAAGTCTGGTTCATAGGGAGGAGATGTGGTTTCTTGACATGGAAATGAGGGTTGTAAGCTATGCAGAGCCATTGCTCCAAAACTGGCACTGGCTTGTTGAGATTCATCTGGTCCTTACTGAGTTGCAAACATTTAAATGAACAGCAGGGGGCACTCAAATGTTGGGATTTTTGTACCACCATTAAGCAAACAATAATGTTTTAATAGCCCTTGAGTGAATATAGGAGGGTGTGTGTGTGTGGAAGGAAGAAATCAAAACAAAATCCAAGCTGTAGACAGAAGCCTCATGATTTGTTATTCAACCCTTATATTTTTTCCTTTCAGGAAGGTTGAATCAGTTTACACGGAGGTTCCAAGTAGTCTCCCAGCCATCCAGGCCCTGCTGAGGCCTGTTCAGTTAGCAATCTAATACCATCAGCAGTCTCTGGATGTTTTGAGAGCTGTTTGCTGATACCAGCATGGCATTTACCAAATCTTTTGAAACAGCAATAAAAAAGACTGAGTGGAATAAATAGCTAACAGAGTTGTTCTTATTTATTTATCCCTATCCTACACCCTTCCTGCAAGGAGGACAAGGCCATATCTGTGGGTATTCCCCCTTTTATTTTCACAACTACCCTGCAAGGTAGGTTAAGCTGAGATAGTGACTGGCCCAAGGTGACCCAATGATTTCATGGCTGGGTGGGTCTCCTGGTCAGAGTTTGATGCTTTAACTATGTTGGCTCTCAGTGTCCTCACATATCTAGGTGAATTGGCCAGGGTGAATTCTTTTTTTTACCCCTTGCATTAGTAGGCTGGGTTAAATTCAGCATGGAGCAACAGTAAAAAGTAAGTCTGTTTCCAGAATCCAACCTAGAGGACTATAGCAGTGATGAATTCAGAGGCAGTCTTTCTTCTTGGGGGCTGCTCTCCAGCTTTGGAATTCTGTTTTTCTGGAGGTCCACTGAGGCCTAACTGTCAGCAATTTTCAATCACAAGACATTTTTCTTCCAGGAAATGTTTCATGGCCAGAAGTGGGCAAAGGATTGCTCCAATAGCACATTCGTTTGGCCATACAGTATTTCTATTTTAGAATCTTAAAAAGTCACCCTGTGCCCAGTTATGTAGACTTGAGCCTATTCACTCGGACTTGAATCGGACTCAAGTTGCGCCGATGACTTGACTCGGCAATTGTAAAAGATTTGAAAGACTCGAGACTTGGAGCCTTTTACGACAAGTTGAATTTTATTCAGGTTTAAACCCGTTTTCCCCATTAAATGGATAGGGACTTGCAGCCACAGATGTGGAACTTGACTTGAGATATGGACCCTGAGATTTGGGACTTGACTCAAGACTTGGAGTCAGAGACTTGATCCATATCCCTGCCTGCGCCTAAGAGTTTGGGGGCAGTTTTGCTAAAAAATAAAAAAATAGGAGAGTAGCAATGGAGAGGAAATATTTTTCAGTTCAACAGTGCTGGCATGTGTTGGCCTTGGGGAACCTTTTTAGGGCAGAAAGGCAGGATAGAAATCCTTAAATTGGGGCTGAAGTGCTCAATCTGATCAGGAAAAGCTGCAATGTTTTGGGCTCTTTAGCGCCCCCAAAAATGGTTAAGGAGGCAGAGCCTGAGGAGAAATATGACAGAGGTTGATGGGATTATGCCTGGTATGGAGCTATGTTTTTCTCCCTTGTAGTACTAGAACCCAGAGTCATCCAATTAAATTGATTGGCAGAAAATTCATACCTGATAAAAGAAAATACTTGTTTCCACACGGCACATAGTAGTGACCTTGTAGTGTTCCCTGCCACTGGATGTAGTGATGGCCACCACCTCAGGTGGCTTCAAACGGGGAATCAGACATATTTGTGGACCAGAAGCTTATTACTGGATATTAGTCCTGATGGCAATGTGGAACCTCCAGGTTCAGAAGTAGTATACCTCTGAATGCCTGTTTCTGTGAGGCAGCAACAATACTAGAAAGTTATTGCCTTGATGCCCTGGTTTTGGAGCTTCCCAGAAACATTTGGTTGGCCACTGTGGGAAACAGGATGCTGGTCTAGTTGGGCAGATCTGCTGCAACAGGGCTGTTGTGTTTTTATGCAGTGTTGCGGGGAAGGACAGACCTGCCCACCACCCTTAACACTGGATGGCTGCCAGACCAGCACTGCCAGGAATCCCACAGGGGGTGCAATGTGTGCCTACACAGAGCATATACAGATGCACACCCTCCAGGCAAGGTTAACAAATGGCCAGAAATCCAGCTATCCATTTTCCTGCAAAACCAGTAAGTCTCAAAAAAGGCGTGAAGGGTAGCTTGGTTTTGAATTTCCCTCCCAAGGGGGAGGAGTTAAGCAACACTAAAGAGTATATCCGGGCCAGCTTCTAGCCATTCTGACTGGGAAGTTGGAGTCAGCAGAGAAGAGTGAAATCACTGAGTGAAAACACTGAACTGCATCAAAATTGATTTGATGTTTAGCTCTACGTATCCCAAGTGCTCAGACTGACATGAAAATCAATGTGGAAAGGGCACATGGCAAAACCGTGGCAGGGGGTGGGGGATTTCTGTACTTTGCTCCTGCTGAAGTTTTCATCCCAATCACACACTCCATGTGCTATTTATAGTTGAAACCCCTCCTTTCAATCGATACCCAATGGAAAGTTCTTTCCAACTAAAAATAGTGAGAGAGGGAATGGTTCAGCACTTAGGAAAAATGCTAAAGCCCCCAACTCCCTGCCATAGTTCCCTCCACATTTAGCCCCTCCCCCCGCTATTTATAATCAAAACTAACCTCCCATTTGGCCACATTGTGCAATTAGGGGCATGTCTAGTTTGACTCTGAAATACAGTCTCAGAATTAAAAATCCCCCATTCCTGATTAATCCTGGTCATTAAAAACCAGTGCTAACAGAAATATCTCAGATAGCTTCTGAAAAATGTATGGGCTTGGTGCATAGACCATGGAAAGTTTTCTTCTCTTCCTATCCTAAAAAAAATGGAAAATGACAACAGCATTGAAAGGGGCAGGACTAAAATAATGACTTCACTTTTGCTGGGTTGCATTCAGTGTATTTTCTGTTATCGTTTCTTCCCAACTTCCCCCATGGAAGCATCTTTGGAACGGATGAAAATAGAATACTATATGTCAATATCCCTTTATTTGTTCACAGCAAATCAAAAATAGCCCATGGGAGCAGAGTTCACTCTTGACCATGAAATAGACAAGAGATCATGCTGTGGTAGCAGCAATCAGTTCCAGGACACAGAGAATGAATTTCTTTCCCATGTAAAATTTATTTAGCAATAGAAGCATACTGCAGGGGTTCTCAACCCTTTCCTGGCCAAGTACCACCTCCGGCGCCACTCTCATACCACCGGATTTTCAGAGGCCAGAAAACACAGGTAGGAGGCTCTGGGAGGGTAGGAGGGCCCTTCTCAGCGTTCTTGAGATGCTCAGCTAAAGGCAGGAGCCTCTCGGGAGCGAAAATGCACCTCCGAAAGTGCTGTATTGGAGCGGGGTTCCAGCGGTCCGAGTACCACCAGCAGTCTGCTGAAGTACCACTGGTGGTACTAGTACCACTGGTTGAGAAACCCTGGCGTACTGTACAAAACAAAAAGAACAACACAGCAAAGTGGTACAGTCCTTGAGAGCTTGCAATGCAGATTATTTATCTAACAATTTGTACCCCACCTTTCCCCTGCAATGTGGTGCTTGAGGCAGCTTACAACAAAATAAATTACAATAAAAACAATAACGTACAGAATAGAAATGCAATAATAACAGTACAGTAAAGTAATAAAAGCAAAAACACAGCAGCATAAATAAAACAGACAAAATTTATGCCACTGCTTTGTCTTGTTTTATTTATGCTGCTGATTTAAAATATAAATAAAAATAAGTGCATATAAACAACACAAATTATGTTTGTGGTCTCTCGATGTTCCTGATTTGTCCAGCTGAGGCCAAACTGCACATTGCAGCAGATTGCATAGCTTGGCCCTGTCCGTTTAGACTTGTGAAGCTAAATAGCAACTGATAGAGAGGGGCTTCCGATCAGGATCAGGACCACAGCATGTGAGGAGCGTGTATTTAACACTCCATGCTGTGCCATGCTCCCTTTGTGCCATGCTGGGGTCCTGACCCAAATCACACCCCTGCTAACTATAACCTCACTGGCTCCCTTCCTTTCTCTTCTCTCTGGCAGTGGCCGCTTTCCCTGCCCTGAGTGACTCAGTGGATTCTTTTCACCAGACAGTCTGTGAGAAGCTGGCAGGAAAGAGCAGAGCAGAGCCTACCCTATGCTCAGGGGAAAGCAGCTGACCTCCGCGCAAGTGAGGAGGGGATGGAGCCGGTGCAGGGTGAGTCAGCATCGGCAGTAATGGCTGGAAAACACCCTGTGCCAGGATTGGAGGGTGTAGTCAGAAATGTTGCAGTGAGAGAGACTTGAGGGCACACCGGGGGTGGGGTGGGGGGCAAGGATCAAATGCAGAATAGCCAGAACTTAAATGAAGGGAGCTGGGCAGCCCAATCCTGCGTAAGATGCACCGGTTGGCCTAAATGGCTGGCTGCTGCATCCTACGCAGGATGTGGCCTGCACCGGCAGGGCCAGCCGGGGCTCACCTTGGGGGGGAAAGGGATATTGTCCCCTTCCCCCGGTGTAAGCCCTGGTGGCCCCAATGGGCCTCCTTGGATGTGCGCCCACTATTTTGCTGGGCTGGCACACAACCGGAGAGGCCGTGTAAGGCTGGCCAGGCCCAGGACGGGGGTTAGGATATCGGTGGAGCCTGCCTTGTGACTGTCCTTCAGACATTGGGGCATGTGAAGCACCAATTCCCCCCCCCCACATAACCTGCACAAAGGGGACTGTGACTCACCCACAGTCTTTGTCTGCCTGCCAGCCCTGTCTTCCATCTGATCCAGCTCCACCATCATCCTAGACCTGATCCTGCTAAAACCGGGACCTATCTGACCTGAATCCAACAAATATTGCTCACTTCCTACTATCCCACATTTTTATGTGTGACCAGGCTGCCTCAAATTTCTTCCCAGCTACCCAGCAGTCCAAACCCATGTATGTTTACTTGAAAGTAACAATGAGTTAAATGGGATTTGCTCGCAACCAACTGTACAATCCTATGCATGTTTACTCAGAAGTAAGTTCCACTGTGTTCAGTGGGCGTACTCCAGACTCTGGAGTCCAGAGGATTGCAGCCTATATGTGACAGATCTCTCAATACTGTCTTGTATATCTTTGTACATGTCTTTTAATCATATGCATGCATGCACCCAGAGAGGCCTTAAGGCAACTGGCAGGTATGTTTTCTTAGAAATCGTAATAATAATAATATGGTACTAATTTAAACTGTGGTCTGCCCCACGGAAACATTCAGGACAATCACACATTCAAATACATAAGAAAAAAACATTTTGTTTTTTTAGGAAATTAAAACAGAATGGTGAGATCTATGACTGATATCCATGAAGAATCCTTTTGACTAGTGTCTAGATTTCAGCTGCATCATTCGGCTTCAACTCACTACCAAAAATGTCTGTCCTTCTTCCTCTTCTCCTACGCTTACCCCTCCAAAGCTCACAGCACTTTTCAGTAAATTAGATGGAGCTGGACAAAAGCATTCATCTCATGTCTTTTATTGATGCATTTGTAAATAATTCTATAATAATAAGCATTAATATCCTGCCATTCACTCAGCAGTGTCCAACACAGCTAAATAAAGAGACGAGTTCCTCCCCTTTCCCCCCTATAAAAATACATTTGCCTTTTTCTTTGAAATCAAGCTCATTGATGAGTGTATCTGATCTGATCCTGCAAAGGACCACCCAGCTATGTTTGCACGAGCAGCCAACAGCAAAAATCTCATTTATTGAATCTACAGGAATCAAAAGAAGATTGATGAATCACTCGCCAACATCAGTTGAATTGGTGTAAGCAACTAAATAGCAACTGCTAGAGAGGGGCTTCCGATCAGGATCAGGACCACAGCATGTGAGGAGTGTGCATTTAACGCTCCATGCTGTGCCATGCTCTCCCTTTGTGCCATGCTTTGTGCCAAGCAGAATGTGATGTGTGAAGGAACTGGGCCCTCAAGCAAGGCCTGGCCTGTGACGGAACAGAAGGGTGTTTAACATTCAGGAGATATTCCTGGATGAAGGTGCAACTTGGTATGATGACCTCAGGTAATCTCTACCTGAGGGAAAGGGCTGAGGTTGAGAGTGTAAGATGACCCATTCCCCTCCTTTGTGTAGTCGGTGTGGGACTGTAGGTTGGCGGTTTCTGGGCAGCGTGTATTCTTCTGAGATGTTCTAGGATTTGATCTGTGAGAGATGAGAATAAGCCAGTTGGGATGCTGAGCTGCCACCTGGGGTTGGGATCAGATGGTGCTTGTAGGAATGTTCTACAAACGTCCTCCATCCAATGCTCAATCTGTAGTTAATGGATAAAGCAGATATTACAGACCCTGGAAGTCTCTAGTGACCTCTCCTCCAAAGGAAGGCAGAACCCAAGTAGTGCTACACCTCTGGAACTTCTAACCCAGGGGTGGCCAATCTTCCACCATGAGGGCCTCTGCGTTCTTAAGAGTTGTGTAGAAGACAGAATCTTGGCAGCTGCAGTTGCCTATGATGCTGCTAAAGCAGCTGCACCTGCTGAAATGCCCTCACCTATACAACCATTAAAGGGCCAGGAGCATTCATGTTGAAAGGTTGGCCATCCCTGTTCTAACAACTCAGGGAAATGGGGCACAAGGATTTAAAACAACAAAGAACTTGGTTGGCACCTTTAACTTCATCTTTAACTTTGAGTTATAACTCAAAGCTGGGCCCAAAGACATTGGGTGGGAGGGTACAGCCGTCACCTTTCCTTCAGGGGTTTTCCAATGCCCTCTTTTATTCTGCCAGGATATCCTATGCCCATTCCCAGACCAGTTCAGCCTTACACGGCCTCCCCGAATGTGTGCCAGGTGTACCTGGCGTACATCTGAGGAGGCCCATTGGGCCCTGGCTGGCTGACACCCGGGGAAGGGGACAAATGTCCCCTTCTCCCGAGGTGCTCCCGGGCTGCCCTGGCTCGGCCCGGGAACGGCCGTAGGATACAGCGGCCAGCCCTTTAGGCCGGCCACTTAAAATTAGTCAGGATTGCGCCATTAGATAAATTAGCATATGCAGATGAGCAGGTGGCAAAGACAGAGAGCAACTCTACCTTCAATTCTGGCATCCATGAAACTAAAGAAACATGAGGTTTCTGAAGACACTTTAACATCTCCAACAATCAAAATGTCCATTAGAGACTGAGTGCTATTCCTTTTGTATATACTGTATTGCATGATTACTGGTGCTAGTAATGTTATGTTGTTGTGGTAGGAGGGTGATTTTTGCTGGGAAAGTGGCATGTGAAAAAGGGTTAACCCCCCCCCCCTCCATGCTTGCTGTGGTCCTCACCCCCCTCCCACGCCCTGCAGCTGCTATTTACAGTTTTAACAAACAACACACAGGGCCAAATAATGTGTCATTTGGCTCTGAGACACACAGTTAGATTTCTCCTGTATTTAGTAAAGGTAAAGGTATCCCCTGACAATTAAGTCCTGTCTTGTCCGACTCTAGGGTGTGGTGCTCATCTCCATTTCAAAGCCGAAGAGCCAGCGTTGTCCGAAGACGCCTCTGTGGTCATGTGCCCGGCATGACTCTCCTTGCCGCAGCGCGTAGCATGCGGCTGGAACACGGAGCACTGTTTACCTTCCCGCAAGCGGTACCTATTTATCTACCAGGGACTATTAAATTAATTTCATTTTTATCTAAGTGGTCAGTGGTTGGGAATTTTCTCAGTTATCTCCTGGGGCAAGGAAGCACTCCATCACACACCCCACAGAGAGGAATCAGAGCACACTCTTGCAGGGGCGTCGCGACGACGCGCGACACCCCTGAGCGGGGACGCGCGTCACCCTTAAGGGGGAGGCTCCGCCCCCGCACGTGACGTCACGCGCAGGAGCGGAGCGCCCTCCCCGCTCCGTTTTTGGCTCATTTTAGAGCCAAACAGACCCAGGGAAGGGCGGGCAGGCCCACCTCCACCACAAAAATGTAAGTGAGGGGCGTCGCGCGTCACCCCCATACGCGCGACGCCCCCCGGTGGCCCGCCCCCCCCGCTTCCCCCCGTCGACGCTAGTGCACTCTTGTGTGGCTCCCTTTCATTTGAGAACTCTGCTCTTTATCTTTCCTTGTACTGTATTTAGCTGTTTTTAAGATCTTGTGAGTATTCTAGGAGGTTATGCTTACGAAGCAGGAACATTTCTATCTTGTTAATAGCCTACTGAAATTCAACACTTATATTTGATTATGAGAATTATTTCATAGAATGTTGATACATCAATGCTCTTTATCTCTTTTTTTTCCTGGAGATACAGTAATCTCCATCCTGTCCTATTAGTAAATTATGGTTCATCTCAACTATTGCGAGCCAGGATGGTGTAGTGGTTTGGGAGTCGGACTTAGACCTGGAGGATCCAGGTTCAAATCCCCGCTCTGCCACGAAGCTTCCTGGGTGACCTTGGGCCAGTCACTATCTCTCAGCCCCACCTACCTCACAGGGTTGTTGTGAGGACAAAAAGAAGGGGAGGAAATATGTACACCACTCTGAGCTCCTTGGAGGAAGGGTGGTATAAAAATGTGAAAATAAATAAATAAATAAACTAAGTCTTGGCATTAAAACAGATGTAGATTTATCAAGCTTAATTTTGCAAACAAACAAGGGGATTCAGAATTACCCTCAGTCTAAACCTTTAATGGACTGAGATCCACAAAGCAGTTAAGAGAGAATTCCTAGCAGAGGTGTCCTTGAGGGCTAGGGGCAGTTTAGGAGATTAGGGATTCAAGTTAGGACTCCTCCCCACCCCGTACATAATTTTTATGGCCATTCAAATGTTTGGAACTCTTTCCTTAGTAAGTAGGAACATGTAAAGGGCATTGGTCCATATTTTCCATGAAGGCCAATTGCTTGCCTGAACAAACCTCAATTAGTGCTGCCTTCAGTTTCAGAAAACATGCGTCTTGGAAGAAGGGATCCTGGAGGAAACCAAAAGCAACAAGAAGTAAATGCTTTTATAGTTTTTTTTGTTTTGAAAAAAGGAACTAATGTGTTGTTTCGTGGAAATAAATTTAGTACTGTTATTTAATTTGTCATCCCCACCATGAAAACAAGTTGCTGAGGACAAGTTTAGAATGATAATGAAGCAAAAAGGACACTTCATGGAGTGCCTACTCCTCATCAGTGCAATCCTGTGTAACTCTTGCATTGCACCGGTGTAACAGTAGAGCCACCGGTGTAAGTACACTTATGCCAGTGTAACTTGCCATACGTAGATGAACGCAGGACAAACATCAGCGTAACCCCTCTCGGACGCCGCGCATGTGCAGTTCAGATGCAGGACGCCGGCGCAACTCTGCTGGTGCAGGGAGCATTCTGGAGGTGTTCAGACACCCCCGGAATGCCCCCTGTGCTGGCGGAGGTGCACTGGCGTCCGTCCTGCATCCGAACTGTGCGTGCACGGCGTCCGAGAGGAGTTACGCTGGTTTCCGTTTTTCGTTCATCGGCGTATGGCACGTTACACTGGCATAAGTGCACTTATACCAGTGGATCTACTGTTACACCGGCGCAAGAGTTACACAGGATTGCGCTGTATGACTCTCTTTGTGTGCTCAGTTTACCTATGGTGTTACAAAACAGGTTCTTCCTGTTTTAAAAGGCCTTTGGATGAGCTGCCCCTGCCCCTCCAATGACAGCCGTGCTTGTGATCCGTGTGTGATCCTTACAAGAACCCAGTAATTATTGTGTGTCCCCCCCCCCCCATTGCAGTGGAGGCTGTGGCTGGCCTAAGTCCACCTTAGAATGAGCTGATGGCAGTGGCAAGATCTGAAGCAGGGAAGTCCTGATGATCAGCTCAGTCTCTCAACCAGTGCTACTCCAGCTCTCTCTGCGGGGGTCTGGGAAAGATCCCTCCATCCAAATCCCCAGAGAGCTGCTGCCAAATAATGTAGACCGTACTGAGTTCGGTGAACCAATGGTCATCAACCAATGGCAGAGTTCATCTCTGCCTCTGGAAAGGGCTTTCTTTCAAGTCAAGGTGCTGTAGGCCTTGCTTTTTGTTGCTTCCTGACCAACTGCTGTAGCCATCCAGGAGGGGTCTTGGTACAGCACTGCAGAGCTGTTCACGCTGTCTGGGTATGCATGTGGTTTAAGGCAAAGTGACAAGGTGGTGAGCATATTTAAGCCAGATGTGATGACTATGAAATGTGATAGCAACAATGTCCCTCTAGTGCACTGGAAGAAAGTCCGGGCCATATTTTGTTCTTCTTGGGGGTGGGGTGGGAGTATGGTGGGCTGGATGGTGGAGAAGGGCATGAGATTCTAAATTTCATTTGTAAGTTTCAGTTGTTTCTTTTTGAGGCTAGGTAGAATAATTTTTCAGTGCATTATTTGGACATTCAGGAAAATATTCTAGCACAGCAAATGCTTGGATGACTACTGCTGATGTTAATGCTTGATTTCTTGTAAGCAATGCTGTGAAACTCAAGTGGGGTAGAGGACCAAGCTCCACACCTGGTAGATGGCCCAATATATTTACCCCCCCCCCCAATTAGTGAAATAAGGAACAAAGGGGAAAGCACGGTGGAAGGAAGAGCAGGACTCCTCATTGCAAGAAGAGGGGCTAGTTCAGAGAGTAGCCAAAATTCACACCCCTCCCCAGATGCCTCTGGGCACTGGGCACTTGCTCTGGGATCCTGTCCTCTTGGCCACAACAGATTCCTGCAGGTGGGGGCTGGGGGACTGTAGGGTGGCAGGAACAGTCTCCAACTAGGCCTGCCGCCTGCCAGCAATAAGATTCAGTCACTGCCTCCTGCACCACCAGCAGTCTGGTTTCACTGTCATCCTGGGAGACAGCTCTGCAGTTTGAGGGTGCTATCTATGGGGCACAGTACCAGTCTGTCTGAGCATTCAGTCAGCTGACCTTGAGGACCAGTCCCTGTCCATCAGGCCTTGGAAAGCCCAAGCCTCAGGACTTGTCCCTTAGTTTGAGCAACTTGCAGCCCAATCCTATCCGGGATTGGCCTGTCCTTCAGACCCCATTATGACAGTGGAAGTGACTTCCACTGTTGCAAAATGGCTGCCGACAGAGCGCAGAGTGTTTCTTCGGCGGCCATTTTGCATGCGCTGCTGCAAGGTGCAGCAGTGCTGCAACTCTACCGCCAGACTCTGCCTCACCAGGTAAGTCAGAGGTGGGGGTGGGGAGGGGCGAAACTGGGCATGAGGGGGGAGGAATGGGGGCAGGAAGGCAGTGGGAGGGGTAGATCCGGTGGCAATGGCACTCGTCGGATCCTATCCCCTCTCTTTGGAGGCTCCCCGCTCCTTTCTTCTCTTTGGACTTGTGTCAGCTACAGAGCTGGCGCAGGTCCAAGGGAGACACATTGGTGAGCTGTAGCCATCCAGGAAAGGTCATAGATGTCTCCCCCTCCCATTGGGAGGGGGAATTCCCCTTTCCCTCCCAAGCCTCCTGATCCGCCCTCCCCCCTCCGGATAGAGCACACACCTTTTTGGTGCGTCTGCATTGGTTTGTGTGTGTGTGTGTATGGGGGGGGGGGAGAATAGGATTGGACTCTTGATCTTGTGGGAGGGTTCTTCTGAAGCTGCTTCCTTTCCTGATTGCCTCCCTGGATCCTGCTGCTTTCTCCTGTATGAACGTGGCCTCTTGTGGACATTGTCACTTGAGGGTCTGTGCCCCACCTTCAGACATTAAGCAGGTGGCTACCACAGTTGTGGTGGTGCCCCAGTTATAGAATCCCAGACACACTTAATGGGCCCTGGGTAAGCATACCTGTTCCCCACCCCACCCGCATGCTTGACTCCATTCAGTCATGGGAGCTGCTACTTGCACTCTGAAGAGAGATATAGTCCAGATACAGGATTGCCAGCTAAGTGTGAACTAGACCCAAGAGGAAATTGTGACAGAACCATACCCATCCAATGAGCTGGCAATCAAATTATATAGCTGAGATTAAAAAAAAAGAGGTGGGATGAATTAATGATTGCAATGTGGTAGAAAATATAGCCAAAGAGGAGACAAAATGCTCTGTTACATGAGCCTACCATTTAACCCACAGGGTTGGTGGGAACTCATATGAACAATGGGTTCATTATTTATGGGTTTTTTTGTGTGGTTAGAGCTTTAATCCTTGCTTTGGGGCACAGACAGAGGTCATGAATGTCATAATTTTATTAAATGAAATGGGAAGGGGGGAAGGGAAGGGGGGAACAATAGGTCTGGAGTAGTCAGTTACTCCTGAATGACTGAAAACCATCCCAAGAACTTTTGGCATGAAGTCCATCTATTTGCCTAGTAAAGATAACCAGGCATTTCCTGCTCAGTCAGAACACAACCGAACCCTTTCAAAAATACTTGGGAAAGTCTGGGCTGACTGAAGAAACTCAAGGAACCACTTCTGAGCAGTAGTTATAAGGACATAATTTTTGCAAAGAAGGGGTGGAGGAAAAGCAACTGAGAGTTACAAGGAAAATGCAAAGTTCTTTTGAGTTAACTATTCAAGCTCATGTGACTTTCCAAAAGCTGAAGAAGCACTTATCCAGTCATTTTAAAACATGCTGTAATTGAGTGAGCTTAAAATGGATAGCTTGTTTAGTACTTTAAATTTTTTTAAATAACATGATTGATACCAGTTATGGTACATTTATTTTAGTCACTCCTCCCATGAGGCTTCCTGTTGAGACAGCGTTCATTCCCATTGAAAGCCCTGATACTTTGGGCATAAATATTTTGGGAGAGAGGAAACGTTTATTTATTAATTGCATCCTGTCTTTCCTCTAAGGAGCTCAGGGCACTTTATCCTCACAACAGTCTTGTGAGGAAGGTCATATCCTGACTGCCCCTCTTTACCAGGGACAGTCTCTGATTTCTGGCTGTTGCCCCTTCTTGGTAAGCTACGGTTTCTCCACTTTTTGTCTTTTAGGGATGCCTTGTTGAAATGCTGGAAGTCACAATGTGAGTAGTGTTGTCATTCTTCAGGGTTCAGTTTTGTCTTCAGAGCCTAGAAGTTAAATCTCTGGGAGGGTGCGTGGAATGGGATGCATCTTGCCTCTAGTTCAGTGGTCCCCAAATTCTCCCCCACCGCGACCCACCTGTTCTCCAGCGGAGGTGCTGCAGCCCATTCCCTCACAGTGGGCCTCTTTGGGCCTCAGAAGGCCTCCACAGGCCTCAGAATTGGAAGCAACCAGAAGTCACTTTCATGAAACCGGCAATAAACCGGAAGTGACTTCTGGAGGCCCAGTGTGGCCTGGGAGCAGCCTCCAATTGTGCCTGGAGGGCCCAGCTCAAGGACCCACTGGACATCAGGCCAAGACCCACCAAGTTTGTTGTGACCCAGTTTGGGAAACGGTGCTCCTGTGCACATGTAGGCGCATGCCATTGCATGAATGCTAAGGCACTCAGCACTGCAGAGCCTGCATTTCACATACTACAGCTGCTATGGTGTAATTTGACTGGATGATAATTTATCATAGGATAGTAATGTGTTCTAGTATATCTTTAACCAAAAGAATAATCACCCTCTTTGGCTTTTACATCAGTGTACATCCTGTTACATCAGGACAGGGGTTTCAAAGTAAACGCATACAACATGCGGCAGGCAGTTAATAAGAGTCTTTCAGCAACGTAAGCCTCTAAAGCAGGGGTCAGCAACCTATGATCCAGCCCACCACCACCCAAGGTCATCCAGTCTGCACAGAGCTTGTTTGCCACGCGCCAGACAGCGAACGGTAGAGTTGCCTGGGCAGGTGACTCTGCTGTTCCCTGTCTAGGTAAAGGTAAAGGTGACCCCTGACAATTAAGTCCAGTCGTGTCCAACTCTAGGGTGTGGTGCTCATCCCCAATTCAAAGCTGAAGAGCCAGCGTTGTCCGAAGACGCCTCTGTGGTCATGTGGCCGGCGTGACTCTCCTTGCCGCAGCGCGTAGCATGCAGCTGGAACACGGAGCACTGTTTACCTTCCCGCAAGCAGTACCTATTTATCTACTCGCATTAACATGCTTTGGAACTGCTAGGTTGGCAGGAGCTGGCCAAGCAACGAGAGCTCACCCCGTCGCGGATTCGAACTGCCGACCTTTCAATCGACAGCTCATGGTTCAGCGGTTTAACCCACTGCGCCACCTGCTGGCCTGTTCCCTGTCTGGTGCGTGGCAAATTCAATGGGAGGCAAAGGTGGAGCTGGATTTCCACTGCTATTCAGGAGCAGTGGAGAAGACAGACAGACAGACACCATCACAGTTCCAGTGGTATAAAAGTAATATAGAAATGCCCTCGGAGGAACTTTGGTAGAAATTCAGAAAAAGTGGAGGAGGTTAGAAAATATCAAGCCATATTATATGTGAAATGAGCATGTTTCCGCAGCAGGTGGCGCTAGTTCTTCCCTTTTTTATTAACTGACATGGCATAGCTGGTTTAGCACTACTATGCCAATCCTGCTATTCATTTGTGGCGTTATTGGATTAGTTTCACCTTCTGCTCTGAAGTTTTGTTATCCCTTCAAGTTCTTCTCAGCCTTGCCCATGTTGAATTTTAGTTATTTCTAGGCAAGGAGTGGTCTACTTCCTTTCAGAATATTCCTTTCAGAAAAGAAAGGAATATTCACATGCAAGAGATATGCAGGAGATAAGAAGCAAGCCTTACTGGCTTGCACAAAATGGGCATTGTTTGGATATTAAATTTCATTCCTATAATACTGTATATATGAATTCATATATTCATATATACAAACGTCACCTTCCCTCAAGGTGAGCCCCGGCTGCGCCAGCACAGGGCGCATCCTGTGCAGGATGCAGCGGCCAGCCATTTAGGCCGGCTGCTGTAACTTGCACAGGATTGGGCTGTTAGTCTGTGCCACTTGCAAAAGATCTCGGGATTGCACAATTATTTTCTTGGGATAACCAAGTGGCAGGCAGCTGTTCTTACTTGGAAAAGATAAAGAATTTTATTTGGATCTGTCTCCAGCACTGATTAGAATGCACAGATTCCTTATAAGGGAGAGAGCAGAAGTAGGAGGGGGAGGGGGAAATATGGTACCCCTTATATTAGCAAAGCTGGCGATAAATTAAAATTAATGCCAAATAAAATAAAAATGTGTTCTTAGTTGTTTCTGGTTTTCATTTGCTCTCTGCCACCTTCAGTTCTCTTGCTGCTTTCCTCACTCATTTTTTTCTCTTTATGTTGTTCTTGCCTTAGGATGAGCAGGAAAAGCATGTGTTGCCATACTCCTCCTGAGATTGTACTGCTAAAGCAGCGGTGGGGAAACTCAGGCCCCAGGGCCGGATCAGGCCCCCGAGGCCATCCGGTCCGGCCCCCGGAGACATTGCCGGGAGGCTGCCCAACCGGCCCCTGGAGGCTCCGCCGGGTCCGCGCATCACCTCCGGAGGCTGGGAGAGGGCCTTTGCATGTCCTCCCCGGCCGCCGCCTCGACCCCTTCTCACCAGGCCGTTGGCCATTTCGCACATGCGTACCACGCTGATGAGGGCAAACTCTTGCCCTCTTGCCCTCATCGGCATGGTATGCCGGAGGTGATGCGCGGACCCGGCGGCGGCTTTGGACGGTGAGCGCGGAGCCTCCGGAGGCCGATGGGGGGCAGGGGCAAAAATTAGTTAAATAAATAAAAATGACGGACGGCCTTACGGCCGGACCTCAAGCAAATTTCTAATATTTAAAATGGCCCTCGCCAGGGAAAAGGTTCCCCGCCCCTGTGCTAAAGGATACAGATGCTGGTGTCACATGGTTGAATGTTCCCATACTTAAAAAAATAAAAGAAAAACCTTGCCCATAGAAAGGGAGCATGTCAAGGAGAAAGTTTGGAGCCTGGCCTTCTCCCTGACATTCTAGTTTTCTGTGTACATGATGGTTGCATGCACATGTGGACATGTGTGGACGAGGGAAACTTCAAGGAGAAGAGAGAAATCTTGAATTGTTTATTATAGGAGGTGCATATGCAGCATGCGCCACTGAAAAAAGGAAAGATGAAACAATTACAGTTAAGGACAAAATTTCCATTATCTTTTCAGGATGGATTAGACACAATAATAGACATTATGTGACAGGAAAAAGGCAGATATACAGTCAGAAATACAACTCTACAGATGTGGATGAATTTGTCCATGTGATTCTAACCAGAAGCACTATTATTTGTTAGGAAAAAATAATATGTGGAAGATAATTTAGACAGAGAACTTTGTGACTTTCATGAAGCTGCAAATTAGATAGGTCAAATAAGAAGGATCAGCTTTCAGCCCATTTCATCAAAGATTATTTTTGAAGAACTTGTCAAACGGTTATTCACTAGATATGTGACCGGCAACATTGCAATCCAGCCAAAAGGGATTATATTTCTGCTTTGCACCTCTTATTTTCAAACATTGATTGGTTTGTCACATCACCTGATTTAGTGCAACAAATGAGTAAGCCAACAACAAATTCACAGGGGAGAAAGGCGGGATAAAAATATTGTAAATAAATAAATATGTTCCCATTATTTTTGAATGGCAGACAGGGCATAAAGAATCCCTCTATTATTACAGAATGAAGATCACCCCTTCCACTAGGCACACAGGCTGTCAAAACTTCAGAGGTGGGCATACCCTTTTAATAGGATGTGCTTGCATGAAATCCAACAAACGTAGGCCTAAATAGCATGATTGATATCCCAGGTAAAATCCAGGAATTCTGTGATATCTGGGGCTCCCTCCACAAGTGGATTTTACATGTATGCACCCTGTTGCATTGTTACACTCATGCATGGTCTTCCATTGGCCTTGGAAGTGGGACAGGTACATTGGGTGGGAAGGTAAGTGAAGGTGAGGTCTCACTTCCTTGCCACAAGTAGGAGAGAGAAGGGGCAGGGAGAGTACTGTCTGGCCTGGACTACTGTGTCAGAAGGATGTGGGAAATAGTTTTGCATAAACATGGCACCAGGCCTGAGGTCAATAATCTACAGTGGGTTAGGAGTAGCATTGGCAGGGGCTTCAGGTCAGTTGGCAGGTCTCCTCGGGTCATCCTTGCCTGGTTCTAGTGTTGTGAGAGATGGAGAAAATCTATCAACCCACTCCACACCATGCATAATTTTATAAGTCGGATAGCCCAATCCAAGTTGCCTCCCTGTGTGGTGATGCAGCAGCGTCAACATTGCCCACCTGCTGAGATTAGGATCAGCTAGCTGACTGGACAGCCAAACCCACATGACCAGGTCAGAGGGCGCATAGGGATGCCTAGGCTTACAACCTTTGAATCAGGCAGACCAATGACCTCATTGAACCTAGGTTACTTAAGGTCTGTGCATGTGTTCTGATCTGGCTCTCTCAGCGTGAGTGCGTTAATGGCAAATTCCACCCACCTCACTGGGTATCAGAGAGCTATAACGCGGCATCCTGAAAGCGAAGGTCCTGAGTAAGCATAGGTAGTGACCAGTGAGCTAAGATGTGTTAGAGAATTATTTTGCTTTAAGTTTGCATGTAATCTCCTGCTTGTATTTTTGCTAAGGACGGTCCATACCTGGGAATGTCCAGCACCCAATCCATGTTCCAAGCCTGCTTCTTTCCTTCTTTGTATTACTCAACCTCCTCCAACTTTCTCATGTTTTAATATTCTTTTTTATGTTTTTTTTTAAACTCTTCACTTACCTGTTATCTGTTGAACTCAGCCAGAGCCTTGCCCCAGTCTTCCTGGGCCCTGGCTATCTGCTATGGTCTAGGTTTTGGGGAATGGGTGGAAAGATTTTGAGGACAGTCTCTCTCTCTCTCTCTCTCTCTCCTTGTCTGGCTTTGTCCTTGTGGTGGCAGCAGTGGAGTCTACCGATTTTGGCCCTGGCATGGGGCAGATCAAGGAAAAGGAAGGAGGCACTGCAGCAGGGCACCTCCCCAATTACCACAATTATAATGGAGAAAGCAAGGATACAGATAAAGTTGGGAAATATCCAGTCCTGGGAAGAGGGTGGTCTGACATAAGGAAGCTAGCATACAATGAAATAAACCATCTGTTGAACTGAGTGGGGGATGTAGACCAAGACCAGGGGTGTCAAACATAAGCATCATTTCAGGTGAGGCCTGAAAACTTTCCCGTTTAAGGAAGCCTTCTGAGTCCTTGCCTTTTTTTTTTTTTTTTTTAACATCCTGCTGGTACAGGTGGGGTGCTGCTGTTTTTTATGCTCTTGTTTTAATTGTAATGTGATCTGTTTTTTATTAACTTTTAAATGCTGTTTTTTTTACTAGTTTTCGTTAACTGTTTTTTATTGTTTTAAAAAGTTATTATTTTTTGTATTGTATTTTCTGTATTGTATTCTTTTTTTCAGGTTGTAAGCCGCCTTGGGTCCCTTCGGGGAGAAAGCCGGGGTAAAAATACTGTAAATAAATAAATAAATAAGGCCCGTGGGCCAGATATGGCCCGCAGAAGCTCTTTATCTGTCCCACGTGAACATTGGGCTCTCCCAGCGCTACCCTTTGAACAGTGCCACTTCTGCTGAGGCTTTGGGAGGGAGAGACAGAAGGAGGCCTCAGAAGGCAAGGAATGTTATGGAGGAAGGGGTAGACCAAAAGGGGTGAGCGAGGGAGACACTGCTGAGGCTCTAGGAGAGCCCAGTTATCATGCAGGCCACCCTTTAAGCAGCTCTGCTTCTGCTGAGGCATCACTTTGCACCTCTCAGCTGCTGAGCTGCGAAGTGATGCCTTGGCAGAAGCGGCGGTGATGAAGGGCAGTCCATGTGATAATTGGGCTCTCCCAGGATGATAACATAAGAACATAAGAAGAGCCCTGCTGGATCAGGCCAAAAGCCCATCTAGTCCAGCTTCCTGTATCACACAGTGGCCCCACCAGATGCCTCAGGGAGCACAAGACAACAAGATAACCTGTTTCCTGTTGTTACTTCCTTGCACCTGGCACAGAGAAAACCCACTTCTAAAACCAGGAGGTTGCTTATGGCTTGTAACCTGTGATGGTCTTTTCCTCCATGAATCTGTCCAAACCCCTTTTAAAGGCATCTAGGCCAGGTGCCATCACCACATCCTGTGGCAAGGAGTTCCACAGATGAATTACACGATGGGTAAAGAAATATTTTCTTTTGTCCATTCTAACTCTCCCTCCACTCAATTTTAGTGCATATCCCCTGGTTCTGGTGTTGTGCGAGAGGGAGAAGAATTTCCCTCTATCCACTCTCTCCATCCCATGCATAATTTTATACGTCTCAATCCTGTCCCCCCTCAGGTGCCTTTTTTCTAGGCTGAAAAGCCCCAGACGCTGTAGCCTTTCCTCATAAGGGAGGTGCTCCAGCCCACGAATCATTCTGGTCGCTCTTTTCTGCACCTTTTCCAATTCAACTCTATCCTTTCTGAGGTGTGGTGACCAGAATTGGACGCAATACTCCAGATGTGGCCTTACCATTGATTTGTACAAAGGCATAATGATATTGGCCGTTTTATTCTCAATCCCTTTTTTAATGATCCCGAGCATGGAATTGGCCTTCTTCACAGCCGCCGCACACTGGGTTGACACTTTCATCAACCTGTCCACTAGCACCCCAAGATCTCTCTCTTGATCCGTCACAGACAACTCAGAACCCATTAGCGTATATGTGAAATTTTGGTTTCTTGCCCCAATGTGCATCACTTTGCACTTACTTACATTGAAGCGCATCTGCCATTTTGCTGCCCATTCTCCCAGTTTGGAGAGATCCTTCTGAAGCTCTTCACAATCCCTGCTGGTCTTCACCACCCGGAAAAGTTTAGTGTCATCTGCAAACTTGGCCACCTCACTGCCTATCCCCGAATCCAGGTCATTTATGAATAAGTTGAAAAGCACCGGTCCCAAGACCGATCCTTGGGGCACACCGCTTTTCACCTCTCGCCATTGTGAAAATTGCCCATTGACTCCCACTCGCTGTTTCCTGGTCTTCAACCAGTTCCTAATCCACAAGAGGACCTGCCCTCTTATTCCCTGACTGTGGAGTTTTCTCAGGAGCCTTTCATGAGGGACTGTGTCAAACGCCTTCTGAAAATCCAGATATATAATATCCACGGGTTCGCTTGCATCCACATGCCTGTTGACCTTTTCAAAAAATTCTAACAGGTTTGTGAGGCAAGACTTCCCCTTGCAGAAGCCATACTGACTCTCCCTCAGAGCTTGTTCTTCTATGTATTTTAAGATTTTATCCTTAATGAGACTTTCCACCATCTTCCCTGGAACAGATGTTAGGCTGACCGGCCTGTAGTTTCCCGGGTCCCCCCTCCTTCCTTTTTTAAAGATTGGCGTGACATTAGCTATCCTCCAATCCTCTGGCACAGTGGCCGTTTTAAGGGACAAGTTGCATATTTTGGTCAAGAGGTCAGCAACTTCATT
Organism: Plestiodon gilberti rubricaudatus; assembly: GCA_026170595.1. NCBI lineage: Eukaryota > Metazoa > Chordata > Lepidosauria > Squamata > Scincidae > Plestiodon > Plestiodon gilberti. Next base: position 120,185,302 of record JANXHW010000005.1, read on the forward strand.
CTTGAGTTCCTTCAGAACTCTTGGGTGGATGCCATCCGGGCTTGGTGATTTATTGATCTTTATTTTGTCAATTAAGTCTTCTCTTTTAATGTCTATTTGACTTAATTTCGTCTTCTCTTTTAATGTCTATTTGACTTAATTCTTTAGTCAGGGGAGACCGTTCCGGCAGTGGTATTTGCCCAAGGTCTTCTGCCGTGAAGACAGATGCAAATAACTCATTTAATTTCTCTGCAGTCTCCAAGTCCCCTTTTATCACCCCTTTCTCTCCCTCACCATCCAGCGGACCAACTGTTTCCCTGGCAGGTTTCCTGCTTCTAACATATTTGAAGAAGCTTTTATTATTCCCTTTTATGTTGCCTGCCATACGTTCCTCAAAGTCTTGCTTGGCCTCCCGTATCATTTTTTTACATTTCTTTTGCCACAGTTTGTGCTCCTGTTTATTTTCGTCATTAGGGCAAGACTTCCATTTACGGAAGGAAGTTTCCTTGCCTTTTATAGCCTCCTTAACTGTGCTTGTTAGCCATGCCGGCACCCTCCTGGACTTGGTCGAGCCCTTCCTCCTTTGTGGGATACACTCCCGCTGGGCCTCTATGACTGTTGTTTTAAACAGCCTCCATGCACCCTGGAGCGATTGGACTCTTTTTACCTTCCCTTTCAGCTTTTTGATAATTGATAATTGGGCTCTCCCATATCTTGAAAATGTGATCAAGATTTGCATATTTTCTCTTCTGTCATTTGCAGCTAATGAGTTTCTATGTGAAAACAAAGTGCTTGTTTCTGGCCATCATCTGCTTAATGACGCCACTTCCTGCTTAATTACCTATATTACTTCCGGCTCTCAACTGAATAAATGCTATTTGGCCCACTGTGTGCAATGAATTTGACACCCCTGATGTAGGCTATCAGCATTTTCCAATTAGCCAAGCTATATGTGTATTATTAAGAAAACAAATGACCCATGAAGGGATTAAACAGGTTTTAGATCATTAATCTCTAGTGGCAGTTCAAAGGGTCCATTTAACAATTTAAGTGAAATTATTATGGAATTGGACTCAAATATTGCCTTAACTGTCAGGGGAAATGAGAAAGGGAAGAGGGTATGACCACCTCAGATGAGATTTGAGTCTGTGTAGGGGAATATATATATATATATATATATATATATATATATATATATATATATATATACCAAATTTAACATTGTGTTCAAATCTTAGGAAACTATAAAATCCAGTACCAATATTACCTCTCTCCATCTAGATAAAATGTAATATATACACCCGGACTCTCATGTGATATCTGTTGAAGGTTCAGAAGGCCAGGAGCCAGCTTGCGTCATGTTTTTTGGAACTGTTCAGAGATATGTACTGGAAACCTGTACTGAATTATATCAGAAAATGGTTAGCTAGCTATGATATGCCATTAAAACCCACTTCCTGCTTTGTTTGGATATCCAAAAAGTATACAACAGTAGTTGATTCTGATGGTTTGGAAAAGATGGTACATATCTTGGTCAGAATGGCAATTGCTCAAGGGTGGATAAAAGCCAGATCTGTCATGGCTTCAGACTTTTCCCGTGCTGGGATGTGTTCTGATCTGGAGATGGAGAATGGGAAGTACCTGGGGGAGGAACCATGAGCGAAGGAGGCTGGTGTCACCAACTGAACTGAGGGAGACACCAGCAACAGACTCTGACAAAGATGCTGTGCTGGGATGAATGGAATAGGGACATGTCCTCTTCTCCTGCAGCTACATAGAATAGAACTACCACTTGAAAGATGTCTCTTGGCCTTTGAATGAGTGCCTTTTGAGACACGAACAGGGTGAATCTTAGAAAGTGGGTGAGGTGCTTCAAAGGAGGGGGAACCAAGGACCGTAGTGAGGACCCAATGGGAATTTCCAGGGGCCAGCTTAGTCCCCCAGGCTGCTAGTGTTTTATCCCTAGACTAATGCTGAAAAAAAGCACTACAGTTGGAAGGGAAACCAAAATAAAATATAAACACTGAACAGTCCAGGTACTTTTGTGTGCCTGACAGAATCTAATAACTTCCTAATAGGAAACCTGGGGATGGGGATCATTAGCAAGGAAAAGGGGAGTTACTACTTCCAGACTTATTCTTTAGGCCTGTCTGCATGTGTGCGGTTTCTCTTTCGACAAACTATGGTTCTTTTCAGAGGTTGTGCAGTGTTTGACTAGGGAGCTTCCCTTACCACCTCCATACCTTACAGAATAAAGTTCTCTCTCTCTCTCTCTCTCTCTCTCTCTGTGTGTGTGTGTGTGTGTGTGTGTGTGTGTGTGTGTGTGTGTGTAAGCTATACTTCAAATAATATTTTTATGATTAAAAAACCAGCAGTTCCAGTGTGTACTTAGTTTGACAAACTACTAGAATGTCTGATCTGAACTATTGAGTTTCTAGCTCTTTACCATCTCCTACTTAGACTGTAGGTTGATCTAATCAGCTTTAGAAACAGGGAATTCTCAGAAGTCTGGATGCAGTGACCACTGATGAAAAATATCTTTATTAGCCTGTGAAAATGCAAACCGTACTTTGGGAACGCTGCATGTGTAGTTGCTCAGCAGCTAGCGCTGTCTGTTTTTCAGTAAGTGCATTGGTGAGCGATGTTTAAACATTACCAACCCATTTCCCTAAAAGAAACTGAAAAAAACCTGGCAACAAAGACAGAGCTTATCATTTGCAACTCTAAAAAGAGGCCTGCAGCTATACAAATCTGGAAATAATATAAACGTAACCCACAGGACTGTTGCTTTGGTTTCAAGAAGCTTACTTTAAAGCTGGTATGTAGGCTTGCTGAGAGAATGAGCAGTTGGCAAAGATGCTTGCGATTTACGGAATGTGTCTTTGGAGAGGATTAAAGGCAAAACATGCTCCTTTTTTACCAGTTCTGGGATAGGAATATATTCTTATATAGGAATATAAGGGGTAAACATGAAGAAGTTTTAAATGTTTAGTATGCAAAGCTTTCAAAGGATATACACTTTTTGAAACTTTTTCCCTGCCCTGCCTATTGAGTCTTAGTGCAATGGGATTAAATGCAGTCCTGACCAAACAGACTTGGAGGAGTCGTTCCCATGTGGAGTCCAGGAGAAGGTCAGATAACTTGAAGGCATGCTGGCTAGCGGTGAACCAATTCCAGGTCTGTGTAAGATGTATTTTTGACCATTCAAGATAACACAGTCAGCACTTCAGATCTGAAATGTCCCCAAACAGAGAGGTGCCGTTTTGGAACCCTTTTTGTCTTAGCAGCTGCACAGGGCCCAGTCGGACTGAGGCTGTGGGAAAGGGGGATTTCACCTTTTCCCCCTGCCATGGTTCTGCTCTCTCTCTCTCTCTCTCTCTCTCTCTCTCTCTCTCTCTCTCTCTGGCTACTTGGTGCCAATGAGAGCTTCTCTTCCAAGGCAAATAGCGGTTTGGGGAGGGAATCTGCATCAGGATTGTCGTGGGGGCATTTTTGTTTGTTTGTTAACACAGGGGTTCTCAACCCCTTCCCAGCTGCGTACTACCTCTGGTGACATCATCGCCAGTTACTTCCAGGTTTTCAGGTTTTTAGAGGCCAGAAAACTCAGGTAGGAGGCTCCGGGAGGGTGAGAGGGCATTCTGGAGCGAAGTTCTGCACTGTGCCTCCCATTACACTCCCTGTTGATGTAGTGTAGTGAAAACCACCACTGTCACTGGGACTGAGGATTGCAGGGGTCAACACAGCTCAGTGGACCCTCTGATAATTATGGCCCCCCTGCCAGTTCCTGACCTGGCAACTCCCAGCTCCGCCCCTATAACTAGGTGCCAATAAATGGAATATCACTCAGGACGTTGGGAAATCTGGAACTTGCCCACATTTTTGACTGGTTTTGTGTACATGTGTATTAGTTTCATCTGCCTATGGTGACCTCATAGCTAATCAGTCTCTTATCTACCGGTAAGTGTTGTATTTTCATGCAACCCTAATCAAAAACATTTACAATCATTCTAATTTCCCAGCTTTCAAGAGAATTCATTTAATTGACTACAGAGTTTTTAAAAACCTGTTTGTTTGGGTGCACTGGCTTTGTTGAGTCTATGTGCCTTTTTAGGACTAACAGTTGATTAGAGGCTCTTCCGCTGCCACCCCCAGTTGATTAGTTTGAGTTAACAGATGGGGTGTGTTAACGAGCTAATCAGTGTACGCAAATTTAAATATTAAGAAATCTCAATTTACCATCCTCAAGATCTTTTTTGCAGGATGGTTTTTAAAATCCCTTTCCTCCCTCTCTTCCTAGAGAAGCATATTATTTTGAAAACAGTGGAGGGAACCTGTTCACCACTGCACTGAGGATGTCTCCAAAATATACAACGGCCACAATAGGTTTTGCATATTTTAGGGTGTCTTTCCAAGTGCCTTGTAAAGATCAGTATGACCCCGAATAGCATCCCAGGTATGAAGCATCTTGTTCCTCTTTCCATTTGTTCAACTTTTGAATATTTCGGCAGCATCAAATTTCCCTTCCTCCAGGGCAAGGACTTTTGCTCTGCAGGAAGGGAAACTGTGGATGCTCTTCCTTGTTGTTTATTGCAGTTGTAGACCCTTTCACAACTTTGATACACAACCTGTATGCATTATTTATCCTTGTCGTTTAAGGTGACAAATTTGCATGCACGAATTTGTAAATTAGTCCTGCACAGAGTCTTCCGGGTCTTAAGGCCATGTTAATTTTTTTTTAAAAACTTAAAAACACTTTTTTTTAATAGTGTGTTAAAGTTTTTTTTTTTTTTAGTTTTTAACATGGTCTTAAGACCTGGAAGACTCTGTGCAGGATATACTGCCCATGAAAGCCTAAGGTAGTCAACAGTAAATTAGTGTTTATTCATGCCACATATAGGCAAATAAAACCAAATTTGTTTCTTTTAATCTTAGAGAAGCCTTTTAATTTTAAGAATAACTGAAATGCCTGGTGCCCCCCAAGCCCATTGCCCCAGGTGACTGATTGACAGCCCATTCCAACCCAACTCCTCTCCAAGTCAGGCATAAGTGTGGCCTAAGTGCAGCCTAAGTTAGGCAGAAGTTATGCCTGAGGTAGGTCAGAGTTACGCCTGAGTTAGGCAGGCTGCAGTTTCTGTGGCCCAGCACCACCCCAGGATCCAGGCAACACTTACCTCCCAGGCAGGCAGGCTCTTCTCCAGGCTCCGTGTCTGGCTCAGGCATGTGCAGGCCTCTGTCTGCATGTGTCAGCGTCCATCCATGGCAGCTGCCGCAGGGTCTGTCGCAGCCTGGTCGCAAAGGGGCTGACCGCAGGCAGGGGGGTTGCGCCAGTCATGTGGTGGGCGCAGGGCAGGTGACAGGTGAGCGAGGTGCCTGAGCCCAGCCGCCACAGGGCACCCTGTGCATCAGCCACCTGCTGCAGGGGAGAGTGGCCGTCCCCTCCCTCCTGCAGAAGGCGATGCCACCCCCAAGCCACGTTGAGGCTGCACTGGGGGGTGAGCGGAGGAGGGAAGGGAAGGGGAGGGGGTGGGAACGTCACACACAAGGGGGGTCTCATGAGGACTGGAACTGCCTCTGACATGACTCGCCCGTGCACTGCCTGAAGCCCTGGGCCTCCAAGGCCGGGGCAATGCCCACAAAGAAGGCATCCTGGCGTGCCTGCTGCTCTGTGCCCCGGCCAAGACCAAGAGATGCCTTGGGCTTGTCTGCTGCGAGCGTGAAGGGCTCACGCAGCTCATCACGCCCCCAGATGGGGCGACGACGGCGCCTCTCGGCAGGCGCTCTAGCAGGGTGGGGGGTGGCCAGCAGCCATCATCAGGGAGTGGGAGGAGAGGCAGACACACAGGCAGGCAGACAGGGGGTGCTGGGGAGGGGCATGGGTGGGTCAGAGACAGACAGACAGACAACAAGGCTGGTGGGAGACAGATTCCGAGAGAGGGGTCTGCAGAGACCGATAGGGACACAGGGGGCGCTCCGCAGATGAAGGTGATGCATAAACAGGCGCCTCTTATGCAGACAGATTTTGGGCGGAAGTGGCTGCATTACGGGCGGACCTTCGACGGAGGCGCCTGCATTACGGGCGGACCTTCGACGGAAGCGCCTTCATTATGGGCAGACTTTCGACGGAGGCACCTGCATTACGGGCAGACCTTCGACGGAAGCGCCTTCATTACGGGCAGACCTTCGACGGAAGCGCCTTCATTACGGGCGGACCTTCGACAGAGGCACCTGCATTACGGGCGGACGCCCTGGCTGTCACTGTTTGGCTGCCTGAGAGGCCCCCCTGACTCCCCCCTCCCCTCTGTGCCATGGGGGTCGCACAGCGCCCCTGCTGGGTTCTCCCAGGGAAGGCCGTGGCAGTCCCTGGATGGGACTCATGTAGGGGCTTCAGTGCTGGGGGCTGTCTGTGTGTGTGTGGGGGGGGGGCAGTGCTTGTATAAACACTGGGGACATATGTTTCACTGGGGCTCTGCCCAAGGGGCATCTTTATTGTTCTGGAACGTTAGCAGAGATGGCCAGGCGAGGCTGCCAGGGGTAGTCACAGCAGCCAATCAGAAAGCAGCAGCAGCACACCTGCCCCATGGACCTGCAGGCTCTTCCCCTGTGGAACCACAGCCTGCTCCATAGAAAGGGGAGGGGCAGCAAGAACTTCAGCCAGGGAGGTGGAGCAGCAGCAGCGCCAGCAGCTGAGGAGGGTTGCAGGGCTGGCTCCCTGACCTCTGGCAGCATCGAGGCAGATGACAGTGGGGCAACCAGACTGCAGGCCCAGGGGTGCTCCCAGGAAGGTAGGTGATAGTGGACGTTCCTGGGGAGACAAAAAACAAGGGGGAGTTACATGTCAGCTGGTATGTGGAAGCAGTTGCCATTGAAGACAAGCCAGTGTGTCGGTTGCAAAAGGCTGCAGGGAGAGAAATAAAACACAGCTGATAGGTGTGACACACATAGCATGGTCTGAGCTGCTTACCCGGGTGTAAGACGAGCATGATCCTGTAAGGGAAAAGGGTCAAAGAGAGAGACAACACAACTTGGGGGTCACAACCATGGCAAACCTAGCAATACTGACCTGTCAGTAGACCCTGTGGAGAAAAAGGGGGGGGGGAACAGCTGGTGTCTACATAAGGCTAACAGTTCCAAACTTGTGGCATTGTCTGCTCACATGACTACAGGCAGCAATCAGACACAACAGTGGTAAAGAGGCATGTATCCTATATATCATAGCAGGCAAAGCAGGCAGCTATGAGACAACACATTGGTAAAGAGGCATATCATAGCAGGCTATGCAGGCAGCTATGAGACAACACATTGGTAGAGAGGCATGTCATGGCAGGCTATGCAGGCAGGTATGAGACAACACATTGGTAGAGAGGCATATCATGGCAGGCTATGCAGACAGCTATGAGACAACACATTGGTAGAGAGGCATGTCATGGCAGGCTATGCAGACAGCTATGAGACAACACATTGGTAAAGAGGCATGTATCCTTCCTATATTTCTAAATGCAAAGAGGCAGCAGTCAGACCACATGTCAGCACAAACCCTGCTCTTTCCTGCTGGTGTTGTTGCCTGTGGCGGGGGGAAGAGGGGCTGGGAGAAAGACATGGGTTAGAAAACACTTGCATGGAGGCAGCTGCCCAGGCACAGCTGTAAACAGGTTGGCCACAGCCAGAACAGCCCTCTCTGCCCTAGAGGGAGGCAGAGAGAAGTGGGGTGTTTGTAAATTTTGCCCTCCACCAACAAAGTCCCACTTTGTGGCTGTGAGGGACAGAACCCCACGCCACGTGCTCAGAGAGAGAGTGACTGGAGGTCTGGGGCTGGGCTTTTGTGGGAATGAGGCTGGGTGGGGCTGGGTGCTGATAGGCTCCCTATCTTAGGCATAACTCTGTCGGTTTCCAGACCTAGCATGCCCAACTCCGTCCTAACTCTGACCTAACTCAGGAGTAGGGTGTTAGAAATTTTCAGGAGAGGGCTGGCTTAGGTAAGGTAAAATGGCTCCTATGGGTCTCCTTGAATTTGGGTCCACCTTTTTGGTCGACCTAAATTTTGTGTCAGCATTTGTGTTGGAGGGGGCGTGTCTGTGCTTGCCAGGGTCTGGAATCCAACGTTAATTGGTTGCCGCCCCCGTTACACCCACGGTCCGCCCATGTTCCGCCCACTTTTAGGTCAACTTTAGGTCTGACTTGTGCTGCTTAGCCCTTGGGTTGGAATGGGCTGTTCTTAGTCCGTTGGTTGTAACTTTGACCTAACTTCGCCCTAAATGGTTGCATTCCAGACCTAACTTCGACCTAAACGACTTAGGCTGACTTTAGGTCTGACTTGGGCTGCTTAGCACTTGGGTTGGAATGGGCTGTGAGTCACCTGTCCTAAATCTGGCCCTGGTTTCTTTGGGTGCATAATTTAATTCATTTATTTCTCTTGACACACCAACAATTCTCTCATGGCACACAGTTTAGGAATTACTGCTCTATTTCTGAGATAATGCGTGTGGAAGAGATTTGTGTGAGGCCAGAGGCCATTTTTTATCTCCAGTCACCTGCCATGGTAAAAGCAGGCAGTGAATGAGCCCAAGGGCAGCTATTGACTGAGGCAAGAGAGGTATCTTCCATACAGGAAATGTGACTGGGTTGGGAGGAAGTGAGAAGCAGAGGCGTTGATAACAGTTATCCTGAGGAAGTGCAATGCCCATCCACAGATATATGTACAGTCTTTGGGTGGGGAGACAGGAAAAGGACATTTTCAATTCAGGGCAGTTATTTCTTTGGGGGATGACAATCTCGATGAGATGAGTTGACACAGCTGCAGTTGTTGGAAGATGCTAATGTTTTAAAAGCCGAGAGGCCATTCAGAACAGTTCTGCCATTTTTTTGTGTGTCTCCTGGATACTGGGAGGGGGGGGGGAGGAAATCCATAAAAACTAGGGAGGCACCATGGGACAATTCCTGATCAGACCCAAATACAGTATTTTGATACAATTGAAAGAACACTTAACCTGATCAGAAGGGCGAGAGGTGCTTAGCATGAACAATGCCTAGCTGCATTATGATGATCTTAACCAACATGCCCTCTCTGAGCAAATATTACAGCACTAGAATCATTGTCCAAAATAACGATGTGTTCTTTAGTGTTTTTATTCATGCTTCTGAGCAATGAATTTGTATTTGCTGATCATGTCTGACTATGCACACCGGTAAAAATGAGTTTAGCTCATTGACAATTTGAAAGGCTATGGTGGCACCTCAAGGGAGACAACTCAAAACCCATGCAAAGCAGATCACTCAAGAAAGTGAGCCAAACAACCCCTTGATTTGTAAGCTAGTGGATGATCAGCGATTGCAGAGCTGTACAGCATGCAAGCACCGGTGTAGAGCCTTCAGCAATGTAGGGGGATAATAAATGGAGGTGGCGGGACTCACAAAATGAACCTTGATATGATAATCGGCATATCACTATTTTCATTTGTGGAATGTTAGAGGGTTTAGGGGCAGAAGTCTCAGGTTTAGGGGAAGGAAGCCTCAGGTTCTTAGGCCTTGGGGAAAAGGCTAACCTTTGGTTCATCAGAGCAACCCACCCCTTTTTGCTGGCTTGCTTAGGAGAAGCCTTCTGTTTGCATTTTGGAAAATTCCATGATGACCAGCACACTTGATTTGAACCTGTAAACAAGCCACAACATCATGGGAGCTTCCTGACTTTGGAGTAAACAAAGTTGTTATTGACACAAAAGAGGTGCTTCCAAGTTCAGCTTCTTTCACCAACCTCACTGTAAACTTAATTGAGAGGCAGAGGTGTAGTTGTTTGGGAGTCGGACTTAGACCTGGAAGATGCAGGTTCAAATCCCCGCTCAGCCACGAAGCTTCCTGGGTGACCTTGGGCCAGTCACTATCTCTCAGCCCCACCTACCTCACAGGGTTATTGTGAGGACAAAAGGAGGGGAGGAAATAGGGCGGTATAAAAAAAATGTGAAAAAAGAATGGTAACTGAGGCACAGGCCTCTACAGCAAAGCAATCACCCCTCTGCCACACCTCTGCAGGGTGCAGAACAATAGAGATTTCTGCTGCGTTTGTCGGTGACTTAATCCTTCTCTCCCTTTTCTGTCAGGGATTGGCCTGTCCACACAACATCCCATATTGAAAAATGAATCTTCTGTCACTAGTAGTCACATGTGAGCTCACATACCAACAAGACAGAAAGGAGAGAAGTTCTTCCTAGTGACAGGTGGGGATGGTTCTATGACAGTTAGAGCAGTTGGGGCCTGGCCACAGAACTCCAGCGGTTTTAGGTAAGAGAGGGTTTCAGGACAATTTCTTTTACCTTGACAAGCTGAGGTTGTTGCCGTGACTGAAGGAGGTGAAGATCCTAAGTTCTAAAAACAAGAATCCAGTGAGACCAAGCAAACCTGGAAATCGCAGAAAGACAAGGGGCTATGATGGAGTAGCTTAAAGTGGAGTAACAGAAAATCTTATCTCTCAGTTCTCATAGCTGGGACTGTATGTAAGAATAAGAACAAGTGTAAGATAAAGATCTAAAATACTATTATATACAATTAAAACTGTTAAAAACAACCTAGTAGCTGAACGGGTGCATACACTAATCCAGTGATGGCGAACCTATGACATGTGTGTCAAAGGTGACACGCCACAATGTTTTGGGTGACACACCAATGTTCACCAACACCCGACAACTACAGGATCTCAGTATCCGCGAAGGCCATGGATACAGGGGACCCTTTAAAAATCGTTTAAAGCGGTCCCTACCGTCATGTGGCAAAATTGCGCTGTTTCCAGGCCTGCAAGGGCAGTCTTCTGCGCTCCCGGAAGCAACTTCTGGATCACATGATCCCCATCCCTTTGCCCTGGCTCCCCCCAGAATGCATCACACTGAGCGAACCAGGGCAAAGGGAGGCTGTTGCGCCACCTGGAAGTGGCTTCAAGAAGAATTGTTTGTTGAGGAGCGGTGACAGACCAGCAGAGTCAAGTTAAGCATTTTCCAGATTTTTGACATGCCAAGCCCAGAAGGTTCGCCATCACTGCTCTAATCCAAATCTTCAGAAGAGATTACAAATTCATTTTTCCCCACTATAAAGTCCCTTTGTTGAAAAACCAACAGTGGCTTTTCTGTGGCTGCACCTGTTTACCAGCACATGAGGATGTGTGCTTGCGTTTGTGTGTGTGTGTGTGTGTGTGTGTGTGTGTGTGCGCATGCACTTGACTCTTTGAGCTAAGAAGGACAGAGCATCTCATGCTCTGTGAGTTTTTTTGTTTGTTTGGAGATTTTCCTGGTTTATTTTCATTGCCGAAGTTACTGCTGCGGTGTCTAGTTTGGAGGGATTACTGAATAGCAAGTTTTGTGTGCCTGACAGGATTCTTTCCTGGTGTTCTCTTAAGAAAAAACATGGCAGCAGCCGGCCACTAGGAATATTATCAGCGCTTCAGCCACTGCTGCTCATAACGCCGTGGGAACAGAGTTCAGAAAAGAAGAAACGCCCATCAGTGCCACTCCCCAGAACCTCAGTTCCAGGTTACCAGTGGTGACCAGGTGAATGCTTAATGCTGTGCTAAATATATGTAGGTAAAATAACGAGTGTAAATGTATTTTCTTTCTTTATTGCCTCTGAGCCTGAACTCTGGAGGAAACAAAAATGGTGCACTGATGCATTTTATGGGCACACATAAGCATGGTGGGTTTAATAGATTTTTCATCTCAGGGGGAGATTAAATACAGACTACTTCTAACCCACTGCGGCAGCAGGTGGCGCAGTGGGTTAAACCGCTGAACCATGAGCTGTCGAGCGAAAGGTCGGCAGTTCGAATCCGCAGTGGGGTGAAGGCCCCTACTGAGCTCTAGGTTCCAGGAAGTTTTGATTAAAACTAGAAACAATTTTCAGGTAGGATTCATGTATCCCTAGAAGTGGTCTCCCAACTCCACCATACTGCTGTGGTGCAAGATCAGGATGGCCTTGGTAAAAATGCAGGGCCGTTGCTATGTTTATTTTATTTATTTTTATTTTATTTTTCACATTTTTATACCACCCTTCCTCCAAGGAGCTCAGAGTGGTGTACATATTTCCTCCCCTCCTTTTTGTCCTCACAACAACCCTGTGAGGTAGGTGGGGCTGAGAGATAGTGACTGGCCCAAGGTCACCCAGGAAGCTTCGTGGCTGAGCGGGGATTTGAACCTGGATCTTCCAGGTCTAAGTCTGACTCCCAAACCACTACACCATCCTGTGTACCCCATGGCTGTGGAACAGTTTTCTGGGAAAGGTTCTCTAGACAAAGTTGGTGGTGGAGAACGCTAGCCAGGTAGGATATTATGCTGGTTTGGGGCTGCTGCTGCTGCTGCTGCTTCTATTACAGTACTATATCTTTCAAATTACATTTTAATGTATTACATGTCCTAGAAGTTGTGAGCTACCTCAAGAATGGAAAAGGGGGGATTAAAATGTTTTAAATACTTTCCTGCCCTCCCCCCCCCATATCTGGCTGGAAGATATTTGCATGGAGCTTTGGTACCGGCTTTTCACCAAAATCTTGGGCTGCATGGGTCTTGTCTTTCTGACCATCACTTTGATCACACCGTTCTGGATGAAGATAACTGCTCCTCATTTCTCCTTCACCATGGGTCTCTGGAGCATTTGTGTGGACAAAACCTGCAGCAAACTTGTGGTATACTCAGGTGAGAAAAATCATCCCCTTTCCCTGAGGAGACCTCCAGCCTGCTCCTAGCCAATGCTGGATACATATATTTTCTCAAAGGGGGCGATGGGCTGTACAACAAGCTTCTCCATCACCTGCCACCCCACCATCTTCCCCAAGGTGATTTTTTTCTCCTTGGGGGAGGGATTAGCAGATAACATAGGACTGGCACTGCACCCTTCAGGCATTCAAGAGAGCCCCACTAAAGTCTGTCAACTATTTGACTTGAATGCTTGAGGGGTGCACACATGGTTTTTGGGGTGAGCATAAAGCTGCCTGCTCATCCCTAAAATACTCCCATTTTAGTATACTGTAGTTTCATTTGTCCTTTATTCATTGAAGTGAAAATGGTGGGATTTTTGACTGAAAGAATATTCTTTTTTATAGCCTGTACAACAGAAAATTCAATTAGTGGAAAAATGTGACATGTAAGGTTTTCATTGCTACATTGGTCCACACAGTATAGTTGATTCCTCTGAAAACATCCAGTCATTGACCACACAATTCTGGTGTATGCACATTGGATAATATGCATATAGGCCATAAGAACATAAGAAGAGCCCTGCTGGATCAGGCCAAAGGCCCATCTAGTCCAGCTTCCTGTATCATACAGTAGCCCAGATGCCTCGGAGCACACAAGCCAACAAGATACCTGTGTCCAGTCGCCACTCCCTTGCACCTGGCACAGAGAAAACCTACTCCTACAACCAGGAGGTTGCTTTTCCCCATCATGGCTTGTAAGCTGTGATGGACTTTTCCTCCATAAAAAAAGCCATATGGAAGTCTTGTCCCCACATGAATGTACAGGGATACTGGAGGTGGGGCAGGCAGGCACTAGCTGCTCTCCACTCAATGGGCTGGATCGGGTGTGTGTGTGTGTCATTCAATCTGACGTGCTATCTCTTTCTCATCGAAAAAAGACCCACAACCAATGGACCCAGTTGAATCCCCCCTCCATAATCCATAATCCCTCCAAGTAATCCATAATTTTATTGTAGGCATAAAATTCATGGCGAATGTTGTGACAAAGGCAAACAAATTACACATGTGTAGGAAGGCTTAGGAAGGGGACAAGCCCATGACTGTTGCATAATGCTATGAATGCTATGAATGAATATACACAAACATCCTTCTCTCAGCATCACTGGGCTTTATTTCTCCAGTAATGTTCCAGGTCTACAGGGCATTAATGACGAGCAGTGTCCTCATTGGCATGATGGCGGTTGCCACTTCATTTGTTCCCAGATTAAGAAGATTCCAGTTGCCTGTCATCACAAATGTCTCCACAGGTATAGTTCTCTCTGTAAGGTTTAGATTAGATTCTATTTGGTTTTTTATCATAAAATAAAATATTTTTTATTCACCTGTGGTGGTGACAGGGCAGGGAGGAGGGTGGATCAGGCCTGGGAGGGGGGTAGGTTTGGCAGCGATGGCACATGCAAAATCCTGACCCCCTTCCTGGACCTGATCTGCTTTCATGGATCAATGCAAACTTCCACCAGTGTTTGAGCTGTTGTAGGTCCAAGTTGCCCCATAGCGGTTGCTGGGGCTTACCCTGAGGCAAGGGGACAAATGTCCCCTTACCCCAAAGAGACCGCCAGCAGCCAAAACTCCCCCACGGGATGCAGCGGAAGCCGCATAGGTGCTGCTGCATCGCCACACGGGGAGTTTTGGGCTGCCCATATCATTTGTATTTCCTCTGAATGGTCTCGAAAGATGGGATACTTCCAAACATGATCTGTCTGTTTCTCACTAAGAGCCCACAAATTAACAACACACTTTTGCTGAAGACATTTTTGAAAAGAGGGACACAAAGTGGGTAAAATGGGACTTGTCACGAGATAACATTGGGACTTGTCACGGTAGACTACAATTTGATTGCCTTGTTGAAAGAGGAAGAGGACAGCAACAGCAAACTCCCAACTCCACCCATGATAGCATGCACTATCTCCAGTGCCACCACTAACTCCAGTGCCACCAAACATCTCTGAATTGCTGATTTCACAACCCAACACACATTTTGGTGCCTTAAACGTTAGACCTATTTGTGGGTATATTTGGGGTGCTGATTTCAAAAATCGCATCGGTTTTGCCTTATCAGCTCTAATTTTAGAGATAGGGCATAGCCACCTTATATGCTGTTTCAAGCAGCTCCCTCGTGAGGAAGCCATGGCGTCTAATCTCCAAAATTAGAGCTGATAGGGCAAAACTGATGCCATTTTTGGAATCAGCACCCCAAATATACCCACAAATAGGTCTAACTTCTGAAGCACCAGGAAAAAAAATTGTTGGACTGTATTATATTTTGGGAAAGCTGAGTTACTGAAAGCTATTTGTTTTCTACATGTGTTAGGAAACATTTGCATTTTACAAAACGTCCCTCATTTGTAAGTAAGATAGGATCGGGTCTGTCACTTGGCATTGAGTTCTAGCATGTTGCAGGCTGTAAGAACTCCCATCTCTTTGGTGTTGAGGCAAGAAAACTCTTTCTGCAGGCCGTACTGTTGATTTCCCCCCCCTGCATCCTCAGGAATATTGTCACTGATCACCATGCTGTTGTATGGCCTGTGGATAAGCATGAAATTGCTTCGTGATGGCCCTGGCTTTCCCCTTGATGTTAACTTCTCCTGGTCCTTTATTGTAGGATGCCTTGGCTGCTCCATGTTTATGCTATGTGGTAAGTGTGCATGGTACTCCCTTTACATGATAGGTGAAAGAGGGAGAAAACAAGGAAACAAGAATAGAGGTTGCTTGAGTAGAATGAATGGATTAGCAGACAAGTATAGAGAAGTTCGTTGGATTGTTGAGAGTGAGTATATGTGCACAAATATAGGAAGAGTGTATGGATGATCAAATTAGATAGAGCATTACCATAGGGGAGAACTGTCAACTGTTGGTCTGTGAGCGCAGCCTTTCATGCAATATTTTGCATTTAAGTACTAGTGCTGAGGCAAGTTGTTTTTCTAAGTGTGATTTTTTCCTAGAAAGTACAGTAGTAATTTCAGAGGGGGAAGACCCTCCCTCCCAAATCTCATCTTTTTGAAGGCAGTTTGTAACTGTTTGCAGCCACTGGTGCTGTTGTATTCCTCCTCAAGTGATCCCAGCCAATCAGGGATCCCATACTGACCATGATCTTGTCACACCACTGTGCAGCCCATCAGATGTAGATACACATTACTGCATCTCTAAGGGCATTCTTTAGAATAAGGTAAATGCTTTCTAAACTAGTCACATTTGCAGTCCTAGCCAATCAGAGATCCCAGTAAGAATCAAATAGTTTCTCAGCACTTTTGCAAAGAAACCACCACCACCCTAAAAAGCATGGGGCCTTTCCATTTTGAAAAGGGAAACTGATTAATTTTCCCGCAAAGCTTCCTTTTGACTCTGCATCAACAGGTGCTGCTAGTCTTTAAAGCAACATCAGTCATTGATTCCCAAAGTAAACATCATCTATTGGCAGCCTAAAACAAACCTTTATGATATTCCAATGTCAAACTGTTGCTCTCTAGTCACACATAGAACACTCTGGCTGGTAGAAGTATCTAGTAGCTAGTCACAACCAACTGTCAAAAACCATTGACAAAATCATGTTTTAGCCCTCAGTTTCACCTGAGGAAACATGTTTAGCTATCAACTGAGCAAAAGGCAAAGTCCATCTCCATACATGATAGCTATTACAGATTATTTATTTTGCTTCACCCTCCCCCCGTTGACAAAAGGGTCCTCCAGCAAATCTAGTCATTGACTACAATAGGTGGGAAAATTATCTGTGGGCAGAGAACAGATGGGGAAGAGTGAATGTGTTTCGAGTGTGGGAGGCAATGGGAGGTATGAATGATAATCTTGCTGTCCACACTGGGCTGTCTAAACTTGCAGAGATGTATGTTTCAGAGAGCTCCAACATCTGTTCATACCATGGACCAAATGAGGATGGTGGAAGTGGGGCTTGTGTAGCAGGGACTGTTGAGCAGCACGCAGAGGAAGCCACTTCATCAGAAGGCTCGCACTAGGATCCTTTCCATATACCAACAGCTTAGGTTTTCCCAATTTCCTCACAGGGTTCCTGCACATCCTCATAGAAGTCCAAACAGTCCCCAGGATACACCCCAAAAGTCATGTGATGCTGGTAAGGAGATCCCAAGACTTGGCTAAAGAGAGCAACACAGACCGTCTACAGGCACAGCTTTCATTGGTATAGCAAATGTACAATTAAGGATTCTAATATACAGTTTTTCCTTCTCCTAGGAAATGACCATGAAGGAATATACATGAAGCCCATTATGTCAGAGTGCAAAATCCACAGCGGTTTTTACGTTCTGATGTAAACGTTTTTCTTCCTCTGTGAATATTTTTCTGCAGAAGGAAAAAGTTACATCAAATTTTGTCTTTAGAGAGAGAAAAGGTGGAACAGAAAGGAGATGGCACATGGATGTGAGTGGGAATGCTGAGACACATCTTTGAACCTATAACTGGGCATGCCCAGTAGCTTCAGAAGGCCTGGCCCCACCTCCAGCCTCCTGCCAAACTGCTCCGCACAGCTAAAAACAGCTAAAAGGACAGTTTGTTCATTCCTATTGATATTAAGGAAACTCTTTCCATCTCACAAGCCTTTGGCTTCATTTATGTTTTATTTCTTGTACTCACACACATGTCGAATAGTTGCATTTGATCTAAAAGGTTTATTTATATAATACAAGACTTGCATTGACTTTGTCACAACAGGCCAAACAGTGAAAGTGAGCAGGTACGGTTAGCTAGACTCTAGCTGCTAGAGCATTATTAATATTCTTATTCATATAGCTCCGTCCAGGGTGGCGCAATCTGGAATGCTGCCTGTGCCGCCTCTGCGCTAAAAAAGAAACAAACCCGAAACACCTACTGTGCTCCTTGCACACTGCAAAGAAACCTGGAAGTGTGAGACCACACAATTCTCTAAGTCCTGCACTTCCGGGTTTCACAGCGGTGTGCGAGGGGAATGATCTGTTTCAGGCTCAAGTGTGTGCAAATCAGATCAGTGCTGCTTGGATTGGTGGCAGGTTGGAGGGAGGCAGTGGCAGCAGACTTGGGGTGAAAGGCACCCCAAATGTGCCGCCCCCCTCGGACCCCTTGCAATCTGCCAGCAATGCAGCCACAGTTTCAGGTAGCTGCAATGATGGGCCAACACTATTCAATGTAGCATGTGCATGCTGCATTGAGTAGAGAAGACAGGCACTGCCCTGAAGGATCAGAATAAGGGGGGGGGGGACAAAGGAAGGAGAGGGAAGTGGATGCCAGGAAAGCTAGGGGAGTATATGTGATTGATTATCATGTGCATTTACAAAGACTCACACAGCACACTCCTGTGCATGCCTACTCAGAAGTAAGTCTCATTGTGTTCAAAAGGATTTACTCCCAGGAAAGTGTGTATAGGATCTTGCTGTTAGTTACCAGATAGTACGGGGACTACTAGGGGCTTGAGCTAAGAGCTTCATGCCCCTGTACACAATGTAGCAGCCTGGCTTGTTTGAACTGTTATTGTGACAATTAAGGGAGCTTGTCTAACTGGAAGCCTGGGGCTGATCCTCAGGCCTCTTCTTAAACTGCTGGAAAGTAGACCAAGGAGTCCTGGAGTCACAGAGCCCAATCCTACCTAACTCCCTGCACGGCGAAGCAGCGGTGCCAACACGGTGCTCACTGAATCCCGGGGTGAGTTTGAGCCTCAGGAGACTTCCTTGAGATAATAATAAGGCAGGAGGTCTGGCTCAGTTGGTAGAGTTGCCGCCTTGTAAGCCTGAAGATCAGTGAATGGCCAGTCACTGGCGTCACTACAGGGGGGGCGGAGCTGTAAGTGCTGCTGAAATCCGAGCCTCCCTTACACAGACGAACGAAGCAGCCCCGCCCCCTCACCCTCCAAGCCGGTGAGAGAAGCGAAAGCAACAGGCAGGGAGTCTCCTGCCTGTTGTTTCGCTTCCCTGACCGGCTCCGAAGGTGAGGGGGCGGGGCTGCTTCGTTCGTCTGTGTAAGGGAGGCTCGGATTTCAGCAGCACTTACAGCTCTGCCCCCCCTGTAGTGACGCCAGTGTGGCCAGTTAGGATTCAGTTGGCGCCGCGGTTGCTGAACCTGCCCCCTTCACAGATCCGATCCACCCACCTCCCTGTCCCATCTCCTCCCTGTTCAGCCTACCTCTGCCCCATTCTGCCCCTCCCCACCTCCCTCCCGGCCCCTGAATGGCCTTTCCTGAGGCAGCAGGCGCCCATGGTTCGCTGCCTAGTGGCAGCCAGGATACATTTACCAGTGTTGTCACATTTGCAACAGCTGGAAAGCAAATTATGCCACTGGAACGTGCGTTCTGGCAGTGAAATGGCCAGTTAAGATTGGGCTGACACTCACACTCACACAAAAAGAGGGAATGGGAAAGGATACAACACTAATGGCTCAATCCTAAAGGATTAAAGTAGGCAGCGCCGGTTGTAAAAAGCGTTCTAGCAGCACGCTGAGTAGCGCGCTGCTGGGACGCTGGTGGCAAGGTTGCAGCCTTCCTGCCCATGCCAATGGATCCGGAGACACCTGCTGATTATGGTAAGATGGCGGGGAAGGCGGGAGGGAGTGGGGAGGGCAGAATGGGGACGGGTGTTCCAGCAGCCCAACTCAAAGAACTATGAGACAGATCTAGGCCGTGCAGATCTAGGCCACCACATACGCATGTCTATACAAAAAAGGAAGTGGTAACTACCATTATGTCATAACAAACTGCCTCACTCAAGTTCCCCTTTTCAAGAAAACTCTTAAAGGTAGAGGAGCCTTGTCTTCCTTTTGCATATGGTTGCCTTCTTTGCATGTTTTGTCCCACAAAAATGGTGAGAGAAAAGCCAAGTGCAATGACTTTTCCAGGTGAGAAACAGACAAATATAAGAAACAGGACTAAAACATGGGACAGCGTGTTCAAAATGATATACATAGTAAAAGAATAAGAAGCTGGTTCCAGGTCGCAGAGGGGCTCATAATCTAAAATAGACACAAGGGATAAAGACACCAGGAAACAACCATGGGGAGGAATGCTGTGCTGGGAAGTGGAGCCACCCCTTTAGACTGCATGCATTTCAAGTCTGTGCTCTCCATGATGAAGGAGATGTTTTTTTAAAAAGATCTCGAACAAAAAAGTAAAAATCAAAGGTTAAAAGGCTTAACCCTCACAAGCAACGTTCTAGTTAGTATTTTTTATTCTGCTGCTTTTTCTGTTCTAAATTGTCATCCTTTCACTGGTTTTATTGTTTTTTAATTATTTTATTTATTGTTTTTATATATTGTATATTTTATTTCTGGATCTTTGTAAGCCACTGTGGGCATTTGCTCCGGCATGAGAAAAGGTGGGATCTATTTTTTTTAAATAATAAAGAAATAAATGTAATATGGAATAAAACTAAAAGCCCTTAAACATTGATATATTTCCAAACTCTAAGCTCACAAAATACTCTTATATTAAGTGCATTCCACAATAGCAAATAAGAACCAAAAGAGTACCCCTCTCCCAAGAAAACTATTTTTTTGCCCCTACAAGACCACTCCCTGTGGTTATTGAGGCTGACAGGAAGCAGCCTGGCAGATTCTCCATTTGGACATAGCTCTAGTCTCGTAGCACACATAGTCTTCCTCTTCCATGGCTGCGTTTGTTTTTCAACTTGGAAATAGCAGGAAGTGACGTTCCTAGCATGCTTGAATATCACTGCTACCGGGGCTCCCAAAATGAATGGAAATGACCAGAAATCAGAATGGCTGCTGTTGCTCCTCGTCCTTTGCACTACATCTCCTAAGATCCTTTGCAGCCAAGCAGCCTTACTATTGTTGCAGGAGGCTGCCATCGTTATTTCCTCATACTATATCTCCCAAGCTCCTTTGCAGCCAAGCAGCCTTCCTATTGGTGCATGAGGCCGCCATCTCTTCTAGCTTCGAGCTCAGAGTTGAAACTTCTAGTGTGGTGAGCGGGCTGGAAAAGGAGAAAAAAAAACCCCGCGACCTGAGCACACTAGTAGGTGAAGAAAAAATGGCTCTCAAGCGCTCCTAGCGCTAGAAGCTGAAAAACAAATGCAGCGCATGACTGCCTGGTATCACCAGATAACCCTTGATGGAAACCTAGCTCACACCTGGCCAGTGTTGCTCACCTGACTTGTGAGTGGGAAATTTGAATGTGAGCACCACACCCTAGAGTCGGACACGACTGGACAATTATCAGGGGTCACCTTTACCTTTTTACTTAACTTAGATTCAGCCTATCAGAACTTGGGGGTGGGGGGTTGGCTCCCAAAAAAGAGCTGCCCAGCTGGGTAGAGAGATCTAGTTCCAGTTTCCTTTCCTGAGCAGATGGAAGCCAGAGCCACAGAGAGACATGTGAGTTGGGTTTTGCCAGCCAAGGCAAGCTAGGAAGGAGGTAACTCCTAAGAAGATCTCTCCCTCCATTGCCAGGAGGATGCTGCAGTTGTCAGTGGATGCTTGAAGTCAGGGAAGTCTTAGACTTTGTTTATATTTTATGTTGGAATTTTGCTTCTAGATCTCAAATATGGAATCTGGTTGTCTTTTTTCCCCCCTTGTTCCATTCTAATCCCCATTAAACCTCTTCCTTTGATTTGATTAAAACCACCTGCCTAGTGCTTTAACTCATAGAGCAATTGACCTCCCGCCTCTGATGCCTTTTGCAGCCTTGAGAAGGCTTGAGTGTGTGTGACTGAAGGGTGGACGAGAGAGGGAGAGAAATGAAGCAAGGATGTCAGTCAAGATGCTCCCCCCCCCATCCTTCACCCTCCTCAAGGAACTCAGCGGGAAGGCTGTTGATTGGCAGGCAGACCCCCAACTGGGTGCAGGGGTGGAAACATGACCCTTTATCCTACATTTCTAGTGGCAGTGTGCAGTTCATATCCTGCCTCATATGTGCAGCTTGGGCAAGACTGTACGTGTGGCTTTCACATGATCGCAAGGCGGGGAGAAGCATCAGTTTCTCTAGGAGGGAACATGGTCCTCAGCATTACCCTGGAGAGTGCCACAGTAGTACCCACCCAAAATATTGAGTTGCATTCAAACCCTCTCCTCCACTTGTGTTGTCCCACACTCATGTAAGAGGAAGAGGGCTGCTGTTTTCAGTGATTCCCAATTCCCCTTCCATCCCCTTGCAATCCCAAGAAGTCTGTTCCAGAAAGTTGGGGGACCCTTGCAAACAAGATGGCATGTGGCATAACGGGTGGAGAGGGAAGGGGGATTGCCCAAAATTGTGGGTGCCCTTTTGTGAGCATAAGAAAGCACAAGTAGAAGGGATGGCTTGGATACAATCCATTGACACATACATGAAATAGTTCCTTACAAAACTAGCGCCAGCAGGAGCCATAACTTCCTACAAGAATTGTTTATATACTGTCTCATAAAGCCCTCAACATATAGAAGAGGACAGAGATGCTTTTCTTTAGAACCGTTTTTCTCGAATTCACATTTAAGCAAGTTTATTAAGCAATAAAATAAAACTCATATAATCAATCACCGGAGATTTCTTGGATTGTATTGGATCAGAAATTGAAATAAATTTGATGCAACTTTCTATACTTTGTCCCTAATCTTACTTACTCTGGAAGATGGTTCCTGTCCACCATAGCACCTCCTTTCCCAAGAGAAGGGCTGCATTCAGCCGATGTAATTAGTCAATAAGTCAGAGTCAGGGTCAAAAAGCAAAGAGCATCCTTTGATTTAACCTCATATGACCTCTGTTTGATGATATCAGCATACTGCTCCACTGGCCAGCGCATGATCACCCGAGCCTCCGAACCCAGATTCTGACCTCCATCAGGTGTTCAGGGATGCTCAATCTGGGTTCATGCTAGCTCCAGTCTAGGGGCAAGCTAGACTGATGCCTCACGAATGAAGAAGCAAACAACACAATACTATCTGCAAAGTTATGACAGCGGAACAGAGTTGTAACAGGCGATATAGCAGCACGTGCAGTTTGCTGCTGGTGATCGTTTTGGCTGCCACAGCCAGTAACCTGCTCTGGAGCAAGTAAGCCTGTGTGGATGGATGGATGGATGGATGGATGGATGGATGGATGATCGATCCATTGATGGATCGATCGATCGATCGATTGTGGGGGGGAGGGGTGGAATGGTGTGTTCCAGGGGCGGGGAGGAGGCAGGAGGGGTGGATCCAGTGGCAATGGCGCATGCCAGTTCATATCCCCTTTCAAAAACCTCGCCCCTTTTCTCTCCTTGGGCATGACACCAGAATAGGTGGCATATATCTGAGGAGACCCACAGGTGGCCTCAGGGCTTACACCAAGTAAATATTTTTACTTACCTCCCATTTTCCTTTGGGTCGTCGCCTCCTCCCATAAGATGCAGCATGTGCCTTTTTTGGTAGTGGGGGCTAGGTTTGGGGCCTTAATCACCAAACAGTAGACCATGTACTTGGCTCATAATGGTGGTGATCCTAAAGTATTCCTCAAGCTTTCTTTGGGTGTAAATGGAATTTAGAAGGTTCTGTTGGGGTAAGAGGGAGAAAATAGGGGGGAAATCAGGGGATTGTCACCACAGCCTTCTTCAGCATGCCTCAAGGATGCATTGATCACATTGGTTGCTCATGTCCCTAATCCTGACTTTGCTGATCAAACCAGCTAAGATGGGCAAGGGTCAAGTGCCCAAGTGGTTGGTCACACAGATCCAAGTATCTTGTCCAAATCCTCAGGTTCAACAAGTTGAAATGACATCAATCTGTTCTTCTACTCCTTTGGTCCCCTGCTAATGTCTACCCTTACAAACCAGATGATGTGACATCACAGCAGGACAATATCTACCTGCTAAAAAAAGTGTCATTGCTGAATGCAGTTGTTCCAGGTTGGGTAGGGTCATAGGTCTGGAAAGGCTGAGTACCGCTTCCATCAACCATATTCAGCTCCAAATGACCTCTGCCTGCCACATGGATGGAACGGGGCCCTGTACATGCCAAAGCTTCAAAATGACTGGACTGCAAGGAATTGCCTCCTTGGATGTGCATCTGTCCCCTTCCAAGCTGCCATGCCTTTACTGATTTATATCAGTCTCCAAGATTCTCTGTTAATCAAGAGCTGCTCCACTGAGTAGCTTGGGAATAGAACAATGCTATGTAGCACGCACACACACACGCAAGCACGCACGCACGCGCACACACACACATGGTAGGCCAAAAGTAGGTATATAGTACTTATCAGGTCATGTTTAGTCTCTTAAGTGTTTGAAATGTCCTCCATCAACATTGCAACATTCCTGGAACGTGTCCCCGACATTGTGACACACAATAAAATAAATAATAATGAAAAATAAAATAAAAAATACTATGACCCGATCAGTACTGTATACCTACTTTTGGTCCATATACCTAGAGGTCTTAAAGGCGGCTTTATATATATAAAGCCGCCTTTAAGACCTCTAGGCATATGTATGTCTTCAAAGAAGGTTTGGCGACAACATCCGTTCATATACTTTCAATTAAGCCAACAAGAAAACTTCACTAACATGAACAGCCGCCATTTGTTATCTGATGGAAGGCTCTCGTTTATTATCCTTAACAACATCAATATGTTGTCAGCATTTCGGAGACTTTGATGGCAACTGAAGTGGTTGCTGCACAGATGTTTAGTGCAGGAGCTTTGCAAAGGCATGAGTGCTCCGGCAGCTGATGGTTTTGCTGGGAGGATTTGGGAGGCAGTAAATGGGATTAAAGGCCCTAGTTCCCAACGCAGGAGATGCAAAAGAGGTCTAAACATTTTCCTGATTCCCACCAAGTTTCTGCTGTGAGACGATGTCCTTTGTTGGGACAGAGAAGAGCCACAGCATTTCCTTCCTCCTAATTGCTCGCTGATAGTCGGAACCTTCTCAGCAGTCTGTGCTCTGTTTATATCTTTCACCGTTAAATTCTTAAATGTCAGCTATGATAACACAGCACACACCACCATGCTTCTGCTGGTGTCTCTTGTCGCTCCCGTTTAATATGCTGAGTCCTGCATATGAGCATTTGGTAAAATTGTTTGGCTGTTGGGCCTAGATCTCTGTCTCTCTCTCTCCTCTAAAGCTGACTCATTCTAGGAGAAACCCAGCTTTCAGGAGTAACAAAAAAAAAATCCTTTATATGGAAGAAATACCATCGCTTTGACAGATATCCTTTAGGAGTTAATATGAGCTAAATGATAAAGAGGAAAAAACACAGACAAATTTAGCTGTCCTAACACACTTGCTTTGTGAACTGTTCTTGCCTCATAAACTTCCATGACTAAATGCATTCAGAGATCTGTCTTGTATAATGATGATGATTATAGTAGCTAGAGAAGAATGTACCCAACTTTTAATCAGCCCCTTTGGAGCGTCACTATAAATAATTTTCATTTTTGAATGACAGCAAAGAGTTTGCAAGATGCATGAAAGAAGGTTTTTATGCAATTCCATAAATCTCTGAGAACGAAACCCTAACAGTCGTGCGTCGTGGCATGCTTTAAAGTGGAACCACTAAATCATATTTTGATTTTAACTCTACTGAACAGTGCCTTAGATCCCCAATTAAGACATTTAGAGCAAGGGTTACCTCATGTCAATGGAAGGTACAAATGTTCAGGCTGGAGTTCAGGTGTTACCTTACAATTTGATCCTAAGTGCCTATGTTAGCTTCAGTGGTGCAGCTGGGCCCAGTTCAGTCCCGCTGCTTGTGGGTCAGGATGCACATCATCAGGCTTTGTTGCATGCTGGGACTCCAGTGTGTGGCTGGTAGACTGTGTTTCATTTAACAGTCACTGGTTGCGCAGTCTATTCTGCCAGTTAAAGCTTGCTGCTCTAATACGGCAGCCTGCATTATACAGGCACGTTGGTTGAGGTGTGGAGGGATAGTCAAATAAGGTGACCGACAACCATGAGGTCATTCTGATTTTGTGTGAAATATGGCCGAGTACCATTTGCCAGCCTCTCATTAAATAAGATTACCTCAAATGCTGTGCTGATTAAAGAGGAAGCTGGGGTCTTCTATGGCTCACGTCAGTCATGTGTGCTTCCATTGGTACCCCTCCCTCCCTCTAAAATAAACAGAGGAGTATCCAGCAGGTTGGGGAAAAATGCTGAGAACGAGAGTTCACATTATAGAAGGCCGTGATGATAAATGTCTCCAGTGGCATAATTTCTAACGCTTACCATCTGTGACTCCCCCATCACCATAGCAACTTAAAAAGCAAATATTAAAAAACAAGTCCAAAACCTGGAAGCATCTATACAGACAGAAAACAAGTCCTCCATGGGATCAGCCCACAGTAAAGAACGGTTATGTTCTGGAGCCGTTGGCTGAAACAACACCCTCCGTTAATCGTGGGAAGTGACCCCTCCCCCAGTGTTTTCTTTTCTTTTAAACTTATAGCAAGCACCTTGCAATCTGGAATCTCTAGTTGGGGACCCCAATATGAAGGGAAGGGGCATCCTAATCTCTAAATCACCCCCCATCTGCTTTTAGGTCAATGAGGGAGAACATTTGCTTTCCCTCCATGCAGCTAAAAGCAGCTGGGAAGAGGAACAATTTGCAGGTGAAAGAAAGGAAAGGGTTAAGATGCCAATCCTCTTTCTCCTTCTCTACCCCATCTTGTGTTGGCCACTGCAGTTTGGGCAGGTTCCATGGCCAGAAATGTTATTGTGAGACAGCCTTAAAGAGGCAGAGTAATTGCAGAGCGACAACAACATAAATACAGATAGGCAGCCAAATACAATTAACAGCCCAATAACCAACATTCCAGTGCGGCGTGCCAATGCAGCCATGCCAATGGGGCAAGATCACCTCTGTGCCCATAGCCTTTGAGTGGTGGCAGAGAAACAACTCTTGGGGCCCAACCCACCCAGGTCAAGAGCCTCTTGAAACGTGGAGCCAAATCTGTGTTGCTGCTACTGTCAATTGCAAGTTTAGCTCCTCCTCTTACCCCTCCAAAATGTGTCTTCTATGATGGGCACAACTTCCTGGTTTCCCACCCACACCCCACTCATTGGCTGCCACTGGTAGTGAGTGGAATGTTGCGGAATGTTGCGATGTCACAGCACTACTTCCTACTAACTAGAGGGAGGGGAGAGAGAGAGAGTGAAATGCATGGTTGTCATTTTTAGTGGCAGCCACACATTTAGTGTAACGTGCAGGTCGGTCTTGATTTTAACTTCCTGCCCTTGCAGCCTCCTGTGCTATTCCTGTGAACAGTGTTCATCTGGTAATTCTTGACTATGGGGAATAATATTTGTCTTTTGGTGTAAGAAATATTGGTTTTAGAATAAGGGATTGAGGCTTAACATTTCCAAAAGTGATTTATAGAGTGTTAATATGCTCTTAAGTGAACGTGTTACCTTCTGGATGCTAGCAACATACAGTACTAATATTTAGGTTAAACATTTACACAAAGTGTCATAAAAAGTTTCCATCATTTCTTTTTTTTTTTTTAAAGAAGAAACCCACACCTGAATATAAACTCTGGCATCAGCCTGACTGATGTTAATGGTTACCAAAGGAAAGCCATGCCAAATTATGTCGCTTAAACTGATTTTTAAGAGCATCTTAAGACCACCAATCAGAAGGCTATGCCAATGTCTAGCATCTGTAAGGTATCCAAGACGTTGACAATATGTTACCAGGGTTATAAAACATTTGTGTCCAAGGTGCTAGACTTACAGCATGCTGCCTATATAGAATAATATATGCATATAGAAGACTGTTTCTATAATATCTGCAGGTTTTCCTTCATGGAAAACTTGACAGGTTATTACAGATTTGCAAGGCCTTTAAAAAAAAAGTCAGATCACCTGGTTTCCAGCTATGAATGTATTCATAGGTCAATCTAACAGAGGAGTTTCCTTTGAGCACAGCAATGAGACTGATGATGGCGCAATCCTCAGCACAGCCTAGGGTGTCGCAAATATGCCGTAAAAGACGTTTGCAGCACCCTATGAGTAGGCGGCACTGGCGGTAAGGCCTTTGCTGTCCCATCAGCGCTGTATTCAGAAGCCCCGTGCGCCGGAGCAGGTAAGGCTGCTCTGAGTGGCTCAGAGGCTTACATAGGGCTTCTTGGGTCAGTGCCAGCAAAATAGCTGGCGCGGACCTGAGTAGCCCCATTCTGGGGGATGGAGCTTTACTCAGGGTAAGGGGACAAATGTCCCCTTATTCCAAGGAGACCCCCAGCCCACTCCTCTCTAGCACAGGATACAGCATGGGTGCCAGGCTGGATAAGATTGGGCTTCCTGGCTATATCTGCAAGACCAATTTAATATAGTATCAGTTTTATACCAGTGTAGCAATTATGGCTTCCAAGGAGTCCTGGGTATTATTGCATGGGATATAGACAAATATTTGTCGCTTACACACAAATGAAGTCCTTGGGGAGAAATCCATCTCAAGTACAGCATTCAAATGTTGGACATCAGCTGTAGTTTATCCTGCAAAAAAGCTTGCAACCTACTTGCAAGCTTGACAAGTTAGGGCATTAGGGGAGGGATGCGGTCAAGTGTTAAGTACATACCAGTAATGGTTCCCATAGTAGAGACCTGGTACTGTAGTTATGCCATCAGTAGGTATAATAGGCTGTACTTCCTGTACTAAGAACTAAACTGTGTTTAGAGAGTCCTTTATGTGCAGGGAATGGGGGTGTACAACATTAGCCCTTGTGATTGACAGGCAGCATGAAGCCTCTGGATTGGCTAGTCCAGTTATGATGATCAGGCATGTGGCTCTCTCTACTTGCCTCTTCCTCAGCGCACTACCTTCTGTCTGCCGCACTGTGCTCCATTTCCTAACTTTAGGGCACCTGGCTGGGGAACACACTCCAGGGTCTCGAGTTGGTGCAGCCACCACACCCTCAGCCCGTCCCTTGAACACATGAAGCTGCCCTATACTGAGTCAGACCATTAGTCCCTCCCTCTCACTCAGTTTTACCAACACAAGTGAGCAGCAGTTCTCCGGGAGTTGAGATGATGGTTTTTCCTAGTCCTACTTGGAGATGCCAAGGATCAAACCTGGGACCTTCTGCATGGGAAAGCATGTGCTACAGCCCCTGTCAAAGTGCCTTGCATTTGCAAGCCATCCTAGCTTTATATCTTTGTTCACAGCACCTTATTCCTCGTCTAAACTGCCATGGTCCTGATCACGGAAATTACAACCATCTGGACAGCTCTTAACATTCTTTGGGAGACAGATCTCGAGGGAAAGCAAGCATCCACAACTCCGTGTTTTGTATAGTTGAGGTCATGCAGCAAACAGCTCTTGGACATGCACCAATAAAACGCAAGGAAAAAGAAAAGAAGAAAAAGAAACCAAAGCCCGAGCTCCATCCTACCTTGCAAGTAATTCACAGCTATAAATGTAAAATGCAGTTTGCATTAGATCATTTGAGCTTTATTGCAGTGCACTGTGGTTACAAAGAAAAACATTCTGTTCATTCCCCCGCTGTATATATTCCTGGAAAAAATGTATTTATTTAGTACATTTACAGGCATTTTGATAGTGTTCCCCACCATCATATCCTAGAACGTTTGCCATCAGGGATCTCATATTTTTAAAAGGAAAGGGGGGGGGGGAGAGAGAGAGAGAGAAAATAAGGATGGTTTGCGGTTTCCTGATTTGAAGTTTGCAAATGAAGGCATGTGTCAAGGCGCAGCAATGTTTAACCTTGTCCTATTACTTAAATGAATTAGTTCAGTTCTGGGGGTGTATAGAAAGTGTAGCCACTGTCATCTAAAGCCAGGGCTATGCCAAAAACCAACAATAAAAATGATGGCCACAAAGGAGACCAAATTCTGCATCTCAAAGCAGAATTCTGCAACGTGTATACATTATGTGCACAAAAGGACATTTTTTATAATGTATACTTCTGCAAGTGATGGGTGGGGAGCAGGCAGCTATACACAGCCCAAGTTCTGCTTTGAAGGCACATGATACAGCAGCCTTGTTGATACTAAGCAGGTTTGGGTCTGGTTAGTGCCTCCATCGGAGACCTGCCGCAAACTCCACACAAGCTCTTTTATGCTCCCATCATGGAACAAAGGCAGGAAAGGACTGGAATACATTGAAGTCCACCACTGGAAAGTTCACTCGGCAAGACTTTCAGACCCTCTTGCTTTCAGATGACACCAGACATTGCTTGCCCACTTGCCTGCATAGTCACTTGCATGTTTTAAAATAGCAAAAGTGAAGAGTCCCAGGAGGCCCAATCAGTGTCTCCTCCCACATTCTGTTTTTTTTTTCTGCACATATGCAGAATTGTGGTATACATACACACAGATCTGCCTGAGGCCTTCTCACACAAGGGACTTGTGTTTCAACATGCTCCAAATGTATGATTTTCCATGCTGTGAACTACACCTGTTTCTAAGCTGTCCCCATGTTGTGGCCCCTTTGAGACAGGTATGTGGAAGGACAGTGCTGTAATCCTTTTTTTTGCCATATATTTATATTTTATTAATATATTCAAACATAAAAACAATACATATTTCGTAAGGTTATAGCAAGCACAAAGCAATACATCCTACTAGCATACTATTCACTATTTTCTACATATAATATCCAACTAAGCCAAAATAACACCCACATTCTATTCATTAAATCTGCATATCGTTCTTTTCTCTCTTTCTCTCTTAAAAAATCAATACATGTAGAAGACACAGGTATTATGGGTTTTGAAAGCCATGTATTTTAACATATAAACCGCAGGAGGTTACTGATAAAACAGTAAAACACTTTCCTGCAAATAGAAATTTAAATCAGAGCCATGGATGTTATTTTTCAGATTGTTTGCTTATTCTGTGGGCCTGGTACCGGTCAAAAGGCAGCATAGAAATGACTCAAATATATTCCTGTTTAGGACTGCCAACTGACTAGAAAAACCTGCCCTGCCTTGCTCCTCTCTTTCTAAGAGAAGTTTAATCTGCAGAAAAGAGCAAATGATGCTTTTCATGGTTTGGAGCTAAACAGTGTTCAAGACACAGGAGCAAGGGCTGGAAAAAAAGTTGGCAATCCCATGGGCCATGCTGGTGCTGTGCAATTTCCTGGCAACTTAGACGTTTACCATGCTACTCCCAGAAATTCCAGCAGTGATGATTTCAGCTTTCATAAGGTGAGCTCTTATGCCAATAATAATACCCATCTGCCGTGTCAATGAAATTCTCTGCCAAGCAACACATTCTGAGTGTCGTTTTCTTGGGCACGATCTGTTCTGGTTTTTCCTTCCCTGTGAAGATCTCCAGTCTGACACCTATGGCAGAGGTTACCTCACTGCTTCAGGAAGTCATATCGTCGAAAACGTATGGAGGTAAAAAGCGGGGTGGTGGGGAGACAGGACTCTAGTAGCTTATAAAACATATTGGTGGGAATTTGACATACTGTCTGGAAAATCTGTCTGGAAAACCCTGGGTTTCCTATTTAATTCTGCCTTTGTATGCATTCAAATGGATGTGCTTTAGTGCCTTGCCAGCAAGTAATTTAAACCATTTGTAGAAGATACTTGTGATCCCCACCCATTAGCCCAGCTTTTCTTTCTGTTATAATATTTACTGTCAGTGGCAATTTCACTTTTAATGTGACAAAATTTGCTCTCCAACAAGTATTAGCCTCTAGTACTTCAGGCTTTATTAGAGGAACACTTCACCAATGGACTTCGAACACCTTCTGCTTGTGATTTGTAGTTAATACCTGGGGTAGTGAAGTGCCCTGGGGTGGGGTGGGAGTCTTCTTGTTCCTTCTTGTGCTCCCTTAGGCATCTGGTTGGGTCACTGTGTGATACAGGAAGCTGGACTAGATGGGCTTTTGGCCTGATCCAGCAGGGCTCTTCTGATGTTCTTATGTTCACCTCTGGGATGGAGGCAGGCAAACCTTACTTTCCCCTAGTACAGGGGTTCTCAACCTCTTACCTGCCGCATACCACCTCCAGCGACGATCTCCCTCCACATACCACCGGAAGTAAGTGCTGATGATGTCATCAGCAGTTCCAACTTTTCACCATGCTGGAGCCCTTCAAAGGTAATCTTTGGGTTTACCTGCGGCTTGGGCGGGCAGGAGGGCCTTTCCTGAGCCTGGAAACCTGTGCGCTTGAGCTGTGCAGGCTCTGCAGAGTTTGAGGCGCCGGTTCCAGGGCTCTGGCACAGGTCGGTGCAGGCTCCCTGGCAGCCGCCATCTTGGCAGCTGGGCAGCCATATACCACCAGCCTGCGGTCCGCATGCCACTAGTGGTATGCATACCACCGGTTGAGAACCCCTGCCCTAGTAGCATCATACATTTCTAGTCCATCCATTGGCAAATTATCCAGGAGTATGCTTGAATTAGAAATGTATATGGTTTTCATAGCCAGCTGAATAATGGCTTTTCACAAAGAATCCTGGGAATTAGTTTGGTGAAGATGCTGATAATTCCCATAAGAGACCCCTAGCTCTCCTCACTGAATGAAAGTTTGTACATTTCCTTCTTTATCTTTGTTCCCCAAAGCCTTGCCTATTTGAATGAGTCTGTGCCTATATTTTTGCCTGCTGCATCCATGGATGACATAGAGAACACTTTCAAAACAACGGGCCTGATGTGGAGGATTGTTGGTCAGGATTCTTGGCCATGTTAGAGGGTGTAGGCTCAATTTATGCAAGGTGCTTGCCCTTATGTGTACAGCCAGTGTGCCCAAGAACACAGCCAACGCCCGTGTGCATATGCACAGTGCAAAGGAAGATCAGTGTCTGTCTGTGTGACCAAGCCTCAGAAAAGCTGGTAAAATTCCTGCAATAACCATTTCTGAGCAGCACTGCTACTGATCTTCTCAGGACTGGAGGAGCTGGGAAAAGCTTCCAAGGAGCCCCAGGGAGTCCCTGGAACAGTTTGGAAGCCACTGATCTAGAGCAACCTTGGGATCCACTTGAAGCAACCCTGCATCTGCATGCTAAGAAGAATCTGGTGAAATAATAGCAGCTTTTTCATGGAAGCACAAAACAGAATTTCTCACTAGCTCTACTCAACTTTTCTTGTGGCAGCGGCTTCCCTTGCATTAGTGCTGAGTGCTGCACAATTCATTTGGTCAGATGTTATTCAGGCTATCAAAGAATTCAAGGATTATGTTCTTCTTGATATTGTGTTGCTGTCCTGAAAGAGAAGGCAGTAGGAAGACACTGCTCTGACTTTGCACTGCATCCCTGCCATATATGAAGCTGCTTTGGGCTGCAATCCTAGCCACACTTACCTGTAAGTAAGTCCCATTGACTATAATGGGACTTACTTCTGAGTAGACATACATACGATTGGGCTCTTAGTCAAGGCTATTAGTCCATCTATCTCAGTATGGTCTGTGTTGACTGGCATTAGGGGTTCCTTCCCCCCCCCCCCCCAGCCCTACCTGGAGATACCAGTGACTGAAACTGGAATCTTCTCCGTGCAAAGCATGTGCTCTCCCACTGAGCTGTGGTTCCATTTCACAGGGGTGGGAGGGAGGAGCTGTTTAGTGTTTGATGGAGGCTCAGTTCTTCTTCAGGAGACTGCAACACCCCTCTGGCTTTCCTATGTGCAGCAGAAAGCATGAGTAATCATTATAAGTCAGAAACAAAGAAAGAATGTCTGATCAGCAGCACAGCTAAGCACCAAAACACCAACATTTGGCAAACCTGTTTGGCACATCTGGATTGTATTATGCACACACGTGTGTGTCTGCACACACACACGCACACACACGAACTATAGATTATCTAAAAACGTAAGGGCTTTGATGTTCTCCATCTGAGATCCTAGATGAATCTGTAAGAAATGGATTATCTTGTCTACGTTCTTATTTTGTCTTTTTTTGCACCATGCTTCATACTTTGTGGTTTGTGCTCCAGGGTCCAGGATATGTGAAGCTGAAAAGGTTCAGAATATACAGCTAGAATTCCTAACAGGGGCATAGTTATCAGGGGGATTTACTATTATAAGTCACACGGTAAGGTTAGGCTTTCAGGATGGAATGGCAAAAACAATTGCTCTCATCCAGTGCAGACGTTGGGATTCTGGGGACCCCCAGGGCCAAACTAAATGTGATGGCAGCAGACTTGTGTGTCAGAATGGGGTCTCCACCAAATCCCTATAACAATTTAAAGCACAGCATGGGTGGGAAGGAGGAAGTGCTTCTCCACCCACCAAAATTGCTTCACCCTAATTGCTTTTTCTCCAGTGGTGCTCCAACATGGGAATTAACCCTTGCCAGGAGAAAAACAGCTGTGGAGGGGACAGGGGGTGCTTTGGAGAGGGAATGTGCAGACTCAGCAATTCCCCTCTTACCTACCAATGCTAGGCTTTAAAGCCTCTCTCCTTTCCCCTCTTCCTATGGGTGTGTTCTAACTAATATGCACTGTTGCCATAGGGACAGCCCAGTTTTCAAACTCCCCCCTCCCCTCAACTAGGAGAGACCCTGCTGCAGGCCTGGATGAGAAGCCTGGCCACAGAGCTGTATGTATTCATATATTCAGGTTCAGGCATCACAACAAACAATGGTTTGATCCAAACGTGAAGTAAGGATTAAACAAACCCCATACGCAAGACGAGGTGGGGGCATGGAAGAAGAGACTGTGCATGCATGGTGCTCCCTCACAATTCTCCAACCACATTAGGGGGCTTTAATCTTTTGCCCCCTCTGTGGTCCCAATCCAGATACACCCCCACAGTTGCTATTGGCCCCTGGAGGAGCGCCGCCATTGGCACCAATGGGAGCTTCTCTCCAGGAGGAAATACCAGGGATGAAGGTGATTCAGATGAGATGAGAACCTGTTGGGAGCAAAAGGGTTAAAGCCCCCTCCCAAGCACCTGATCCAGAGTGCCCCCCCATGGCTGCTGTTTACATTACAAAAACAAATATGCAGGGCCAAATGGCAGGATGCCTTGTTTGTCCCTAAAGCCCCACAGGCCCACTACAGGTCAGTGTGGAGACAAAACTGAGTTAGATGGACCAATAATCTCACTTGGTATAAGGCCAATGTTGTTCTATGTTCATAAACCAGCAAGGAATCCTCCTAACAGCAATAGGTCAAAGTGGGTCATGTGCATAACCCTTATCAAAGCTTTTAGGGAAGGTGCATTCAGGTCACGAGTTCGAAAACAAAATAGAAAGTGACAGAGAAGAGGGGAGTTATTGCCTGACAGCCCAATACTGTGTAAGATGCACTGGCTGGCCTAAATGACTGGCCGCTGCATCCTATGCAGGATGCAGCCCACGCTGGTGGAGCCAGGGCTCACCTCGGGGAAAAGGGATGTTCGTCCCTTTCTCACGGTGTAAGCCCCGGTGGCCGGATGCGTGTCAGCTATTTTGCTGGTGCACATCCAGGGAGGCCGGGTAAGGCCGACCAGGCCCGGGAAGGGGGTTAGGATATTGGCGGAGTGTGCTGCTGATATCCCCACCCCCTCCCTGGCTTAGCAGGCCAATCGCCCCCTGCCCCCCCACCCAGGCCCGCCCGCCCTCCCCGTGCCCTCCCAACACCCAGCACAGGTTTTACTAGTCCAGATTAGAGCCTGTGCACACTATTTGCCATGGGGAAAAAAAGCTCTAATCTCCTCTTCAGTTGGGTAACGGATAGATTTGGCAGATCTAGCTAACACCTGATAGGCAAGACTTTTGCTCAGACTTTATCTGAGCATCAGAATAGGGCACAGATGTGTTTGTTTAATCCTCTAATGCCTATCAGGAAACCTCTCTCCAGCAACAAGCGTCTCTGTGATTTTGGACACATGCTTTGTGTTCAACCAGTAGCTAACCTCATACCTGGGGCGAGATTACAATATATGCTGTGCCTTGTTCAGATGCCTTTTTACTGCTGCCAAATCCCAAGCAGGCCCCTGTGTTGTTCAAACCAAACAGAAGGGGGAAAAGGAAAGGAAAGAATCTCTGCCCTGCTCAATTTATTCCATATTTCTATGTTTGCTCTTCCAGTGAGAGATGTATAGTCTGGCACATTATCCTGACTCCACTTAAATTAGTGGCAAAAATATCATTAACTGTAATGAGACCAGAAGTGAGGGGAAAAAGAATTAGAGGTTTTTATATGATGATGATGATGTCTGGAGATTCCCCAACATAATATTGTATTCAATGTACTGGATTGTCAGTGGGTTCCACCTAAGTAAACTTCAGGGTTGTGGAGCAGTAGGACTGGTTCACAGGGCACTGTCTGTTGCAAGATGGAGGCTCTATGTGTGTGTGTGTGTGTGTGTGTGTGTGTGTGTGTGTGTGTGTGTGTGTGTGAGAGAGAGAGAGAGAGAGAGAGAGAGAGAGAGAGAGAGAGAGAGAGAGAGAGAGGCCAAAGATCTGAAGAGTTTTGAGAGACAAGAAGCTAAGAGAGGCTTGATTAGTGCAAATTCTCAAGGAAGATCCCTCTCATCCATGGGTTGTCACCTGATTTTGCCAAAATCAAAAGTGAAGGCGGAGGTTTCTCTTCTGATAAACCATCTGAGGAATTGTGAGGGACACCAAACTGTGCAGTCGTTGGCAAATTACTAAGTCCCGCCAAGACAGAAGTGTGGCTTTTCAAATCAAAGACTACAGTAAGCACACTGGTAGCTCTTCACTAAATATTGTAATAAATAACATTGATTAATAATTATAAAACTTAGAATCATATTATAATAATAGCTTTAATGATAGCTTGGTGCAGTAGCATTTAGTACTTCTGAAAAGTTGGTTACGGAAAAGAAGAGTGTAATGATATCCGGTGAAATGGAGCAAACGATGTCACATTAGCTCTCTTCTATGCAGATTCTGTTCCAGGCTTCATGGTTTTGGTTGAAACATAATTTAAGATTCCAGATAGGTTGTCCAAGGATTTTTTTTTCATTTGAAATTTGGAATGGATCTCTGTCTCATGGGAAAGAAAAAAGAGCTGGAAAGGAACAGCTGCTAAATTTGCAAACCAGCTACTGGATAATGGCAAATATTGCAAGTCTGTGCCATAGCCAATGGTGAGGTAAGTGCCTACCAGAGGCCAGCAGGCTTGGATTAGAGTAGGCAGCATTTCAGGATAGCAAAGAGTGAACTGCCTGTAGACTGAGGTGGAGAGCAGAGATATTATATATACAGGGTAAATGCAAAAATTGTAGGACTTCTTAATTATAACATCCTAGAAATCAAAGTACATATAGCAGAATTGTGGGATGGTATCCATCAGCTGCATGTGGGAAGTCCACAAGCAGGAGAAAAAGGCATACTTCTCTCCTGCCATTGCTCCCCTGCAACTGGTAATTAGAGGCATACTGCTGCTGCTGTACCCAGAGGTAGCATAGAACCGTCATGAGGAGTAGTCATTGACCGACCTGTCCTCCATGAACTTATCCAGTCTCCCTCTAAAGCCGTCTAAACTAGTAACCATCACCACATCTTCTGGCAATGGATCCCATAGATTAATTATGTGCTGTGTGAAGAAATACTTCTATTTGTCTGCCCTGAATCTCCTACCTGTCAGTTCCATTGAATGATCCCTGGTTGTTGTAGTGTTGTCAGAAAGCAAGAAACTCTCTGTCTGGATTGTCCCCCACAATGTCTATTTTTTTTAAAGGAACAATGATGCTTTTTGCATCACATGTCGCTTGGTCCTTAATCCCAGGCATAGGATTGTAGTGTTACTGTGCAGGTGGATGCTATCACAGTAAGAGTCCACATTCCTGATGACCATGAGAGGTTGGCCTGGGGAATCTCCAAATTTTAGTGATAATCTCTTTGGCAAGGCATTCCTTATGGTCAGAGTGAGGGGCTGGGAACTTGCTATGGGAATAAGATCTTAGCTAGTGATCCCCATGTGGCAAGCACATCATGTGCTTTAAACTCAAGCCAGAGGCTGCCTGGGGAGTTTGTGGTTAAGCATAGGACGTGAATCAAGGCAGTACATATACAACCATATACACCATCTTTTCCATCTTGGAGTTTTAGCTGCTGTTCTGTAATGCTCATAAAACTCCTATAACCCACTAATTAGTGAACCAAGTGCGGTTGCTGTGGAGAGAAAAAGAAAATTCTAAATATATTGAGCAATGTGCTGACCCAAGCTAAGAAGCCAAACCGGTTGGATGAAAACAAAATCCAAAAGAATTGTTTTGAAATACAAAACTGCGGTGATGGGGCTGGCGGCGGGGGAGGGGAAGGATTTATGAGCCCTTCTCTTGTAGCCATCCTTGTTGTCAGCATGTGCAGATTCCAAAGCAGCTGGAAGAGAAAAGTTAGCGTTTCGCAAAGGAGAAGATTTAGGGATTCGCAAAGGATTCGGAGAAGTGGCAGGCGAGTGTTTTGAGGAGACTGGCCATGCAGATTCCTTTGTTATGAAGCGACTGGAAACGTGAAGTAGTAAAAAAAAAACTGACACCACTGAGCCAATGTGTCCCGGATGCCGGGAGTTTTTCTTCGTACCGGAAATGTTTCCAGCAGTTCCAGGCCCTCTGCAGTCAGTTTATTGTGCAATAAATGGACACATTTTCCTCTGTTACTGCTGTCCAGAATCCCCACCTTTTCCCTTAAAATTCACTCAAGGGTCACCCAGCTGTGGAATTCACTGGCCACTAGTTTAGTAACTTTTCAAAAGGATTAGACAGATGCTTGAACGGTAGGTCTGTTGATGGCTATTAGCCATGACTAGTCAAATGGAGCTGCAGTCTACAGCTAAATAGGGACTCACTATACCTTCTCTAAGGAAAACCAAAGAACTTATGCCGCGCTCTGAAACTGGTTTTCTTTGCATTAGGAGATTAGTCAACTGCCTAGAGAGGTACCAGAAGAAGACTTTTAAAAAGTATTGAATGCTGTTTGTGCATGTGTGTTCTTGTGATGTTAAGGCCCAGTTAGCTTCTGCTATGCTGCTCACTGTTGTCAAATTGAGATAGCTCTGTCTCCTATTGTGGACCGAATTGGTTCTATGACTGTTAGTACCATAATCAGTGGTAGTAGAGATATTCTAAATGACAAGGATTGAGAGATTACTACATATGTAATTTCATTTGCTTTGTCTGCAAGAAAAATTAAGTCAAATTTAATTTAGGCTTATGATTCAAGAAATCTGTTTCATTAATGGATGAAGACAGACATTTGCAGAGCAGCAAGTTTCGGTTGGGAAGCACCCTCATCTCATCATATTCAGTACAAACATATCCCTCCTTTTTTGCTCAGAGCAAAGCCCCAATCTGCTTTTTGTCAGAGTGATTATTTTGAAGGGACAAAGGTGACTGTGGATGGCACCAATTAGTTAGTACCCGTATTGTCAGCAAAATCTCCCAAAGCTTCATCACAGTTTTGCAATGATGTTTATAAAACGTTTGTGATAGTAATTTTGCTATAATGTCAAGGATTAACATTCCAATAGATAACAAGATGGGAGCCGCGATGGCTTAGTCACTGGTTAAGACGCTGAACTGCAGACCGGAAGGTTGGTAGGACAGCAGTTCGAGACCCGAGTGCCGCGTGACGGAGTGAGCTCCTGTCTCCTGCCCCGTCTCCTGCCAACCTAGCAGTTCGAAAGCAAGAAATTGCAAGTAGATAAATAGGTACCGCTGCAGCGGGAAGGTAACAGTGTTCCATTAGTCATGCTGGCCACATGACCACAGAAGCGTCTTCAGACAGCGCTGGCTCTACGGCCTTAGAAATGGAGCTGACCACTGCATCCTAGAGTCGGACATGACTGGCTTTTGAGCAGGGAATACCTTTACCTTAGATAACAAGATACAGTATAGGTTTGTTTGTTTGTTTGTTTAAGTACAGCAGTATATCTGCCTCAAGACTCACGAATATTCCAGTGTTCAGCTCACTGGTATGAACATATGCAAGGTTAGTTCTGAAGGTGGGCTAGCTGTGAAGTTGAGAATGCAAAGGACCTGCTAGCAACTGTTACATGCAGAGAGAGGCTATCGTACCAGTGCTGGTCAGGGCTGTAGCCTTTCCAAGAGTTTAGATGAAAGTTTTATGTACTTCAAGGGGGTTAGCAGTGATGACAGCAGGAATGACGACAAGCAATAAAATGTCATACTGAAATTATTTATATGTGTGGATTAAGTTCA
The DNA here is from genome assembly GCA_026170595.1 of Plestiodon gilberti rubricaudatus. Lineage (NCBI taxonomy): Eukaryota > Metazoa > Chordata > Lepidosauria > Squamata > Scincidae > Plestiodon > Plestiodon gilberti. Next base: position 120,224,972 of record JANXHW010000005.1, read on the forward strand.
CATTTATCAAGGGAAGGCTGGAGACTGAACAAAATACATAGTTACACTTCTCAAGGGCTTATTTTATTTAAGGTTGTATATATGCTGTGTTTCTTAGTGCACTCTTTACTGGCAAATTCCACCGGTAAATTTCTACTGTGCTTATGCCTTTGCGTATGTGATTTATTCCGATATGTCGTTCAAATGGCCTTTCTGCATGCACGTGAGGTGGGCCCATAGCTGGGTGGAGAGGGGAGTGAAGCACACTGGTTGTGGGGGAGATGCCACTTGACCTGTCAAAGACTCCTGCCCTTCCTTAGGCATGTGGCTGCTGGTGTCTCCAGCATTAACTTCAGCAGCGAAGGACCTCACTTCCACACTGCCCACATTGCCACTTCTACAGAGAGTCAATGACTACTGTCTATAGTGTGTCTATAAAAAATATGCAAGGCAGCAAACTGTGACAAACAACACAAAATGTCAAACATTTTAACATTCATGCGTTTACTGCCCAATCCTATCCCCCCCCCGCTATAGCATGCAGGTGTGCCAAAACAGGCACCGCTATATACTATGGGGGGGGGGTTGATCTATTTTCCCTTACCCCTCCGTAAGCCCTCTTGATTGCCCCTCATCTCCTTGGATCTGCACCAGCTCTTTAGCTGGTGCAAGTCCAAGGAGAGAAAGGGGGCATGTTGGGAGGCTCCAGAGGGGATAGCGTCCCAGCGCAAGTCATTTGTGCCAAGATACACCCCACCCCTGACACTCCTTCCCTCCCCCCAGTCTGCCCAGGAATGCCCCCTCCCTGCTCATGCAATGCCCCTTACAACGCCCCCCAGGAATGCCCCCTCCCTGCTCATGCAATGCCCCCCTGCCATCATTCTTACCTTGGCAGGGTCTGGGCAATTTGTCAGCGAGTGCTGGAAGCAGCTGGCAGCTTCTGCTGCCAGTTCCCAGGCTCCTCCGTGCAGCAGCGCACTTTTGGGGCGTCACTGCTGCAGTTACGACAGCGCTCGGAAGGGATCGTCTCTTGCCATTGGGCCATCAGGCAACAATGAAAATCAGAAGTGGTATAAAAACAGCAGTAGTTGGTCAGAATGAAAGCAAGCGGCACCTGAAAAGGCTCTCTGGAAGAGATAGCTGATCCTTCAGTGACGGAGCCAGGCAGACTCGAGATGTGATGAGTCACATTGTCTATCTAAAAGCATCACCATAAGCAGTGACTCTGTCACCATGTGGGTTAAATGAGAGTATATCTCTGGGCAGGTATTTCTAAAGCCACAATAAATACCGTAGCCATTATACTACACTATTTAGATTCAGAGGCAGTATGCAGGAAAGGGATCAGTTTTCATCTTGTGAAAGCTTGTAAGCTTCCCAGAGGCAATTGGTAGGCCACTGTGGGAAACAGGATGCTGAACTAGATGGGCCTTTGGACTGATCCTGCAGGTCTCCTAAGATCTCGAAATCTCTATCCTCAGTGGTTCTGGCCAATTTTGACCCAATAAGTGGTCCAGCACTAACTTGGACGAACTTGATAAATGCTACTCTTTGACCCCTTGAAATGGCTGTTTTATGGTTCTTGTTAGTCCTCCACATCATAGCTTATCAGACTTTTCTAAGACTTGGTGGTGGTGATAGTTGTTGGCTTGTTTTCCCCTGACAACATTTTCATTTCTTTGAGGAAACACAGTGGACAGTGGAAGTACTCATGCACCCACAGGTTCCAAGTTAAACAAAGTGAAGTGTCAAGGTTTTTTTAAACAGCTAAATGTGAAGTATTTGGCCATGTTTTTAATGCTTGAGCATTGCAGCCAAATGCTGGTGAGTGTCTGTGAACTGTGATCACACCAGGACCTGTTCAAACATTATGGACACCTCTTAGAAAAGCTTTTGACCGCAATAAACCGTTTTTTGAGTGGCTAAAGAGTGACAAACTCTGAGAAGGGTCAAAGGGGTGTGATACTGGCATTTCTCTTCATAAATGAAAACAAGAGACATTACACCACGAGGCTCTTAGGTATTTCAGCACTCACAAACCGCTCTGTCTGGATTGTGATGGTTCAGCAAAGTTCAGAGTGGCTGGGATATTACGTGAAACACTGCAAAGAAAGACTGGCAGCTCCCTTGCCCTGAAGCATTTTTAATTGGTGGGGTATTGCAGAAGGATGCCCTATATGTCGCTTTGGTGTGTCCATCTAATGTCCAGACATGTTATAATTGTCACCCCTCTCCCCCATCTTTACTCTGACTTGGTTACATTCACAATGAATCTCAATCTTCAGGTTCTTAGTGTTAAGGCTCTCCTTCTCAATTACCCCGTATTGTCCCGAGTATAAGACGCTCCTGATTATAAGCCGCACCCTTAATGTTTGGTGCTATTTTTTTTTTTAAATACATTTTTAACCTTTTAAAAAACTTAAATATACACATTAGTCAGTGGCATCACTAGGGCGCGTGTCGCCCCATAGCGGAGCGCGCGCGTCACCCTAGTGACACCTCCCCCTATACCCCCCTTTACAAATCTTCGGCACAGCCGTAGGGCGCGTAGGGCCCCCTTAATTTTTGCAGCCGGCTCGGGGACATCTTCCCTGGCCGGCTGGCCGGGGCCTTCTGAGGAAGGCCCGCTGCGCGAACGTTATTTATAACGTTTTTTACCGTTCCTGAGGGAAAAGGGCAGCCCTTTTCCCTCAGGGACGGTCTGCGCATGTGCAAAAAACGTTATAAATAACGTTCGCACAGCGGGTCTTCCTCAGAAGGCCCTGGCGCGTCGGCCGGGGAAGACGTCTCCGGAGCCGGCTCTGGGGACGTCTTTGGGGGCAACGCGCGCAAGAGGTGACGCGTCACGCGCTTGCGCGCGTCACCCCTTGCGTGCGTCACCCCGTAGCGGCCCGCTCCCGTCACTTGACGGGAGCGACGCCATTGACATTAGTAGAACAGTAAAACAGTACAGCTTTAGTACAGTTAAAGGCATAGGCACCCTGTCCCTTATTGAATCTGGGCACCCTAGTATTAATAGCCTTCCCAGATCCAATGGGGGGACAGAGTGCCTACCTTTAACCTTTGGAATTTGGACAGGTGCAGCTTGTTGCACCCTTCCATGATGATGAGCTGCACCTGCCCACATTTCAATGGTTAACAGCACTATCCTATGCTTGTCTACTCAGAAGTAAGTCCTATTGCATTCAATGGGGCTTACTCCCAGGAACGTGTGCATAGAATTGCAGCCTAAAGGTAGGCACTCTGTCCCCCTTTGGATATGGTAAGCCTATGCAGGAGCTCTTGCTCTCAACTTTCAAACTGCACTCTCAACTTTTAAACAGCAAAATCAATAAATATCTTAGTTTCCAGAGTCCTGGGGCTGGAACTTAAGGGTTATTTTTTTTTTTCAAATGCTTCTTGAGGCTAGAGCCTGCTGAGAGATCATTGTCTTGGCCATTTAGCAAGTGATTAAGAGCTGCAAGGAAAGGCTTGAAAACACTTCACAGTTTAAAAAAAGAGAAAGAAAAAAGCCCCGTTTTACCTTTGAAAAGAGACTCGGAGAGGCTTGGCTTGAAAATGCCTTATTTGCAGAAAACACTAGGCAGAGCTAGGCTTTGATTGTAGGCCGCACCCCTACTTTAAAGACTTGCCTTAGGGGAAAAAAGTGAGTCTTATACTCAGGCCAATACGGTATATTTCCATATACAGTACTGCTTCTTGATCTCTCAACTGCGCACAATGTCATCTACGATATCCTCTACGATGGGCCCAGCTTGTCGTCTTCTCCTACTCCTGCTGCCTCTGTTCCTTCTGCCACGTAACCCCCTTTTCCTAGACCAGCTCCATTTCCCAAGCCAATTCCCTTTCCTATAAGGGAAGACTGAGAGCTAACCAAGCTCAATGCCTGACACAATTCACACCCTCCTTTCTGCTTCACTCTCTTACTGGGGAAACTGGGAATGGATTAGGAAAAAGTAGTTTGCTGCCACCATTGATGGCTCAACCCTGGAACACTGCTCAATGCCAGCTTGGTTCTGCTGCCTCTGCATAATAATAATAATAATAATAATAATAATAATAATAATAATAATAATAATATATTTTTTAAAAACCAGCTACTTACCGTGCTTCTCATGGTTTGATTTTAAGGGATCGTGCAAAAGAAGGAGCTCCTTGGTTTGCATGGTCCTTGTAAATCAAACTGGAAGTCCTCCACTTCTGCAGTTGAAGAAACCATGCCTGGGAGGAAGATAAGGAGGTGGATGATGAACCACTTGCTGCTCACTTTTAGCAGGGGAAAGAGGATCTGTGAGGGTTGCATTGAGGGTTGCATCTGTGGCAGACTGGAGAGAGGCAGTGGTGACGGCACACTTGGGGTGAAGGGCACCCTGAATCTGCCGCCACCACTGCCTCCCTCCAGGGAGGGAGCTTTATTACTAGAAGTGTATTAAAAGGCTGAGGAATTAATACAATGGGTGGGAAAAGGCAAGCAAGGAAGGAAAGGCATTGGTCCACTGGCAAAATGCGAAAAAGGGGGTACAGCAGAGGTTGGCAAGGATGTTAAAATACAAATGGCAAATAGAATAAAAAATTTGCAGGAAGGTGAGTGGATAAGCCCCCCCCCCTCAAGATCAAGCATCAGTTGCTTCTGATGCCAGACCTGGGCAACTCACACAGGGTGTATGTGTGCCCCCGCTTTATGTAGCCTGTGGGCACTAACTAATCTTTGCAATTGAATATGGGGGGGGGGGTTACCTGGGGTCTTGAATTTCCTGCTTTTGGGAATAGATGAGCTTCATAGTCCAATCGACTGGCTCAAAGCAAAGTTCTGAGTCTGTCAGACAGTTGGGCACGAAGAAGATATTCAATGAGTAGACAACAAAGACAATGGGGTGCAATGGCTACTGCAGCTACATTACTCAGCAACTTGAGCTAGATGGACTGCTGCAACAGTGTTTCTAAATGCAGTGCTTTCTGTTTCTTCCATAGGAATGAATAGCTATTTGCCGAGAGAAAGTAAATGGAGTGCCAGTAGGGGGCTAGGGCCCTAATCCTATTGGAGCCTTGCACTGCCGGAACTATTGTTCTGACAGTGCAAAGTTCTTTATGGCGGCGCAAAAGCTGGTCTGCTGTTGCGTGCTTCTGGGTCATTGCCACAAATGGGCAGTGGCGCAGTGCACAGAGCAGTGGCTCCAGATGCCTCTGTTGGCTTTGGTAAGTTGGCGGTGGGGGCATGTCATGGGTGGGGAGGGGAAGGTAGAGGGAGTTTTGGGGAGGATCAGGGGAGGGCAGGGGGCAGGGAGGGGCAGGGAGGGGCGGATCTCGGCAGCACCGGCATGCACCAGATCTTATCCCTTCTTTCCCAGGCTTTTTTGGTCACATCACTGTGTGATGGAATGTTGGGAGAGTGGGGCAGAATCTGGCAATGGAAAGACAGAGAAAAGTCCAGATCCTCAGGAGCAATTCCACAGCTCCTGTTTTTGAAAAAAGAAAATTCTGCATGCCATAAAAAGCGACCAACGATTTTAGTTGTGTATTTTTTTAAAAAAAGTATGTTTGCACATGAAAAAAGGAAACACTTCATTTCCTACCTAAAAAATCTTTCAAAGTCCGCTAACTCATCTTTTGTGCTCTCCCCTCCACTTTCCTTTCCCAGAAGATTCAAAATGATAGAGGAAATACTTTTAAAACATCTGGTATTCATCCCTACAATACAGCGTCGCTGTATTTTGTTTGCGGCAAATGCCTTGCTTTTAATTTTATTCCCCCCGCCTTTCCCAATGAATGCATCAGTAAGTATGTGGACTGATTCTCTCCCCCAAGCCAGTTTCCCTGTATATTTCCTTTTAATTTTTTTTAAAAGCCTCCATTTGTGTTCAACAAGAGAGTCTCTTTCTCCAAGATTAACATTTCTTATGATTGTTCCTGACAGAGGATTTACTTTCAGAGGCCCTGCTAAGGATAACCAAAAAAGGGCATGGAGCAAGACAGTTTTGGCAGCTTGCACGAATTTTCGGAGGTTTTTAGGTCTTGGTTTTCAAGTTATGAGTGGCTTCCTGAGCGTGCCTAGGGAATGACAGGCATCCCTTCAGGCTGGCTGACCCCACCTTTGGCTGCAGCCTAGCCATTGGCTGCTTACTAGAATAAATTGAGGACAATGCATACCACTGGCTGCCAATTTTAAACATAAGGGATATGTATTCACTTAGCATTGACTTTTGGGAGGGGCCAAGGAAAGTCTGTAGTTCTATGGACTAGGCTGGTGGGGCTTAGACTGCCTGGGAGCCTCCTTTGCTGTGCTCCAACCTACTCAGCCTGTGCCTCATTACCTACCTGCTTGAAAAGCCTTTCAGCTGCTGAGGTAAGGGCTTCGTCATCGTCATCCTCACGAGGACTGTGCTGTGGCTTAAAACCTTTGCTGTGTGGATAGTTTGCATAGGATAGTTTTTTTGCTTTTACAGCAAGCGTAATGGTATTGCTAAGAGAACCTGCCACTTTCCAGGGATGAAAACTGCAGTTTTCATCCAGTGAGTTAAGGGGGGAAATAATTCAGAATCTGTTATTTTGTAGAGAGGAGGTTTTATTATGTATTCCTATGGACATAGAATGAGGATCTCCTGCACAGGATTCTTTCTTTCTTTCTTTCTTTCTTTCTTTCTTTCTTTCTTTCTTTCTTATCTATCTATCTATCTATCATCATGCAAAGGGAAGTTGCTGGCCTGTTAGGCTGGACAGTTGTTCCCTCTCATTGCAACAAGTCTTGCCTATGAAACAATTACCGGTATGTTCTTGTTCATATTTCCCCTAAAGAGTTAAAACAGAATTGGGAAGAAAGGGCTCTGCAGATGACAAAGTTGTGAATTCCTGTTTTTTTTTGGGGGGGGGGGAAGGAGCCCAACAGTCTGGGCTGCAGAAAGTTAACTGTAAGGAGAAGGCAACTAACATAGATCTGGCAATGCTCTGGTTAATGTTCTGGATTTGATATGTTGCTGAAACAGATGTCCTGTCCTTGCTGTCTTTTATAAAAGAAAAAAAAAGACAGACAGAAAGAAAGAAGCTTTGTTGACAACACTCTTCATCCGTTTTTAGTTTTTAGCCTTCCACATGTAATGCAGCCGATTGCCAGGATGTTTCTTATGAGGGGGCCTTTCCGGTTAATAGAAAAAAGCCATGTTCATGGGTGGGACTGGCAGATAATAACATTTCTCTTTGTGTGTGCGCCAGACTGTCATTCCAGAAAGAGAGGAAGCAAATGTTTTGTATCTAGAGCACTTCTGACATGTTCAGATGATTTTGCAAGTGGAGGGCACTGACATTTTGCACAGCACAGACTTTGCCCTAGTCAATAATCATGGGAGCAAAAACGAAAACCAGCAGTAGAAAGGTTTAAAGAGGAAAACAAGAGAGAATATGCTCCACCCCAGTCCAAAGATAATATATGGGCAATTTGCTCATGAAACAGATTTATTTGTTTGACAAAATGTCTTTTTGATAGCTTTCCTTTCCTTTCTTGAGATGCGACTGCACTTATATGTTATTTTCATTGATTGTCATTTCTCTTTTTTCTAAAAAAAGAAAAATCTGGTCTTAAAAACAATAGGGCCATGTCATCAGGAATTTCTCCTGCACAAGTACACTTGAAATTAGCAAGAATTTCCTAGTGGATTTCACAGCACATGGTTTCTTCTTTAGATCAATGCACACACTGCATTTTTAAATGATACATCCAAATATGTATTTTGTGAATGACAGCCCAATCCTACCCAACCCCCCAACCCCCCACCGATGCAGCCACACCAACAAAGCATGCACTGAGTCTCCTCGGGGTATGAGAATTTTTGTTCGTTTACTCTGGGGAAAGCCTCCACCACCGCCATGGGTCTCCTTAGATCTACGCCTGCTGTTTAGCAAGTGTAAGCCCAAGGTGTATAAAACCACCCCTGGTCCACCTCCCTCCCTGCCCTCCACCCTGCCCAGGATGACCCCCTTCCTCCCCTGCCCCATTCTGCCACCACCGCCATTGCACTTATCCATGCTGGTCCAGTGGTGGGCCTCCTGTGCTGCTGCTGGTTGCCCACCACTGAAAGTCATTTTGCAACAGTGGAACTCTGTTCCTCTATCATAACCCCCCACATGTGCGAGCCTAATCCAGATAGGATTGGGCCACAGGACAAACATGTATTTGGAAAAATCTCTGTAACACAGGTATCCGAGGTATGCTTGTCAGGGAGTCAGCATTGGCTGCAGTTTCTTGTCAAGTAGTGTACATGGTCACAAACGTGTTTCCATGTAATACATGGAAAGGCCCCTAGATCTACTTTTGTGAAATGCACTTACATCTTAGGTACACACCCAGTCAAAAATGAAAAGTGTGCACGCATAAAGCATGTTTATCCCATAGGTCGTCTGCTTGTAGAGAAATGTATCCAATGTTCAGTAATGAACCTGCATTAGCCTCTTCATAATGTGCTAAACGTACCCAAGAAATCGTAGGTGAGACTGAAATATTAATATTTGATGAGAGATGTAATAAATATAGACTTGCAATCAGCAGCATCTCTCTTTTTAAGAACTGTGCATTAAACAATGCTTCTCTAACATTCTCATTCATTTCAGCAGGGCTTAGAAGGGAGCAGTGTTTGGTAAATGTTGACTGTGGAGTCTAAAAGTTCCTCTAACTAACAGCCCACTCCTATGGGCCCTTTGCACTGGTGAAATTAGCGTTCTGCCAGCGCTGGCTGCTGAAAAGCAGCTGTAAAGCACACTCCAGCAGTGTGCCAAGTAGTGCACTACTGGAGCGCTGGTGGGAAGGCCAGAGCCTTTCCGCGTACGTTGCCAGACTGCTGGCCACCTGTTGGAGTAGGTAAGCCAGTGTGGGAGATGGGTGGGGGTGGGGGGAGGGCGGAATTGGTGCAGGGAGGGGGCAAACTGGGCAGGGACGGGGGAGGAACAGGGGTGGAGAGGCTGCAGGAGGGGTGGATGTGGCGGTGATGGCTCATGCCGGATCCTATCCCCTCTGGTAGCAGCCTCCCCACCCCCTTTTTCTCCTCAGACTTGCACCAGCGAAATCGCTGGCACAGATCCAAGGAGACCCACTGTGGGGCAGGAGGCTTATGGAGGGGGTCTCCTTTCCCCACAAAGCCTCCTACTCTTCCCCCTGCTGGATACAGCGCACACCTTTTTAGTGCGGCTGCACCAGCGGGGGGGGGGGAGGATAAGATTGGGCTGTCACCTGGCAATGGCTAGCACCTGAATCGTGGCGGTGGTGACCAGTGAAGCAGTTTGTTAGACAAAATCACAGAGGGACCATTGCGGAGGAGGGGAATTCCCACCCTTACCTTCAGATAAGCACATGCTAGCACATGCAAATGCAAGTGCCCTGTTCATTCAGCAGCAGGGCACTTTTGCAGTGCCAGCCACAGTGCCCTCCAGCGCCTGGTGTTGAGGGCAGGAATTTCCCTCCCTTCCTGATTGTTACCAGTGGTCAGCAGTGGTTCTGACTAGCAAACTGCCTCAGTGGCCTCCACTGCAACAAGCGTGGAGCAATTGAGACGCGAAGCAGCCTAGTCTTTCACTCCCTGCTTCTGGCAGCCCAAGGACCTGGAATGCTTTACCACCGATGCCGTCTCCGAATGCACCTCGATTATTTAGGCACAGAGATGTGTACAGGGACAGGCGTGTGTGAATATTCTGCCAACAGGGGCATCTTAGAATCTGACTGCCTTATTTTAATATCCTCCTCTCACTAATTTTCTACTGGAAACAATTTGCAAGTGCAGCTTGTTTTAGGAGATGACTTCAGTAAGGGATTGGCTTAATTTAAAAAGGGAAAAATCAGATGCTTCAGTGAAGTGGTCTTATAGAAGTAGGTTGGTTCTGCGGCAGGAGGAACATCTGTGCATTTCTTCAAGTGGCTGTGATGAAAATGGCCTTTTTCAGACAAGAATTAAGTGGAAGGCCACACACGCAGTTCCTGTTATTACTCCTTCACAAACATCTGGAAGTATGGTGAGGGGAATCTGGAGGTGTGCAGTTCCTCTTAAAGCACAAAAGAGATACCTAGGCTGGCCTAGACGCCATGCAAACCTGGTGGCACAGCTAGTATCCATAGCACTCCAGAGTCTAGTCCCCCGTGCTCAGCTGTGCATTTTCACTAGGCCAATGTAAGAAAGGTGACAAGCTCCTATGAACGTTTTGCGGTTCTTTCTGAGAGCAGAGAGAAATTCTTGGCACGGTGCGGATACTGTCAGTCAGTGGTCTCTTGGTTGCTTTGAGATAGACAGGCTGCAACAATGTGGGACATTGCACACCGAGCCATGCAGCCTAGAGAATCTCTGTAAGTGCCTCATGTTTCATCTCTGAAGCTGAGCAGGTCTGGCTCCCGGGGGGAGACTCTTTGGGAGCTGTGTGTGCAGTCTTGCTTCCCCCCATGCCCAAGACGTTCAGGATACAAATAAAACAAAATAAGTGATACTTAAGAGGGCTCTACACCTTGTTTGCTTATTCAAAGTATGGCTATCCCACACTTTTGATCCCTGAAGGAACCAGCAGGATGGCTAACAACAGTTTAAAACAAGCTCTAAAACCATAACCTTCATTGACTGCTATAGAGTTGGAAGGGAATGATCACCTTTTGGTGATCACCAGCGTGTGGACATATAAAGCCGTAGACCCTTGGCTCTCTATAGCCCTACCTGGAAATGCCAGAGATTGGAACACGAGACCTCCTGCTTGCAAAGCAGGTGGCTCTACTGGTGAGCTACAGCCATCAAGATCATCATCACCATTCAGGGTTTACCGGTTCTGCCGTATCTCAAAGGTCCTGGGAAACCGGAATAGAAATGAGAGAAGCTGGGGATGGGGAGTGGTGGCCTTTTCATGTTCTTGAAGGTCAGGTATGTATCCATACCACCAGATACAAATACATTCTCTAGCATTTTCCAGCCTTGGAGGAGACTTGCCGAAGAAGGACCCCCACCACCACCTGTAGAAATTTCACTTATCCTTCAATGGAATGAATAGCAACAATAATTGTGTTATGCATTTCACAAGATTTATGAAAGGCTTATGACGCAAGTGCTTGAAGCACTTCTCATCTATCCTCATCATATACATTCTCATTAATATGTATACACTTCTGTTATTGCAGACATATACTGCAGTTCTAACACATCTACCTGGGAGTATATGTCTTTTACAGTGCAGTCCTGTGTAAGGATACACAGCTGGCCTAAAGGGCCGGCTGCTGTATCCTATGCCATTCCTGGGCTGTCCCAGGGGCAGGCCGGGAGCACCTCAGGAGAAGGGGACATTTGTCCCCTTCCCCAGGTGTCAGCAAGCCTGGGGCCAATGAGTCTCCTCTGATGTACGCCAACTCTGAAGCTGGCATATATCTGGGGATGCCGTGTCAGGTCGACCCAAGCTGGGAAGGGGCTTAGGATATCAGCGGAGCATGCTGCCGATATCCCCACCCCCCTCCCAGCCTGGGCTGGCCAATGGCTCCCCTCCCTTGCTGTCCTGTTCTGCCCGTCCCTGCCCCTGCACCACGTGGCCTAGGCCAGAGGTTCTCAACCTGTGGTACGGGTACCCCTAGGGGTACGCGGACCTCTTGCTGGGGGTACGCCAAGCCCTGCCCCTTATCTGCCCCATCAGCAGCTAATTAAGTGTTAATTAACATGGATTTTAAATTGTAATTATTTTCAGAGCCCTTCTGTCTCTCTGATTTTGGTTTTGGGCTATTTTTGTACTTTGGAAAATGTACTTTGGTGGGGTGGGGGAGGGAGGAGCTGATTTTGGGAAGTGTGACTTGGAGAAAAAAAGATCTCTCTCTCTCTCTCACTCACTCACTCACTCACACACACAGAGTTAAATAAGACATTTTTTCACATTTTTTAATTTTTTAATTTTATTTATTTATAGAATTTCTACCCCGCCTTTCTCCCACAAGGGCAACCAAGGCGGCTTACAATAAAAACATTAAAATACATGTATACATTTAAAATCAAAGATTAAAACAAACAATTAAAACAAACAATTAAAACAAACAGCCCCAGTGGGTTATCCACATTTACATTTGTTAAAAGCGATTTGTTAAAAAGCCCGCCCGCCATGTCAGACATCAAATGCCGATCTAAATAAAAATGTCTTAAGGCCCCGCCGAAAGGTCTCTAAGGAGGGAGCTGTTCTCAGTTCCAGGGGGAGGGAATTCCACAATTGGGGCGCCACTGCCGAGAAGGCCCTATTCCGCGCCGCCATCCCCCTCACCTCCGTCAGTGGCGGCACGGTTAACAGGGCCCCCCCTGATGCCCTCAGAGTACGGGTCGGATTATAAGGAAGGAGGTGGTCCCTCAAATACCCTGGACCCGAGCCGTACAGGGCTTTAAAAGTCAAAACTAGCACTTTGAATTGTGCCCGGAAACGAACCGGCAGCCAGTGTAGCCGCTGAAGCAACGGTCCGACTGAGGCGAACCGACAGGCCCCGGCAACCACCCGGGCTGCCGCATTCTGCACTAGTTGCAGTTTCCGAACAGTCTTCAAAGGCAGCCCCACGTAGAGCACATTGCAGTAATCTAGTCTAGATGTCACTAGGGCATGGGTCACTGTGGCCAGGTCTGCACGATCCAAGTACGGTCGCAGCTGGCGCACCAGCCGAAGCTGGGCAAAAGCCCCCCTGGCCACAGCCGCCACCTGGGAATCCAGGAGCAGCTGCGCATCCAGGAGAACCCCCAAGCAAAAATTTAAATTTTAGTACATTTTTATTTAACGATTAGTTACCTAATTAATTAATAGATTAATCCAATTAATTAGCAGTTAATTAGCAGGGGGTACTTCAGAAAATTGGACCGTGATAGGGGGTACCCGGGCCTCCAAAGGTTGAGAACCCCTGGCCTAGGCCTTTTCTGAGTTGTCTGGTGCAGGTCTGGGCCGCCAGGGGTGTAAGCGGTGCCGGACTCCGCGCTAGCACCACTTACACCCTAGTTGTCGCAAACATGCTTTATGGCATGTTTGTGATGTTTTAGGCTGGCGGAGCAAGAGCTCCGTCCATTTAAAGTCAGTGAGGATTGCACTGCCTATTTAATAGAGTTACTTCTGAGAAGATATGCATAGGATTGTGCTGTAAAAGGCTGTCCTTAGTCTAACATTTTGTCTTTTATTCTGTTCCCTTTTAGTATTAGTTAGGCTTTGTTTTGCTGTTTTTTATTTTTCTGATATGATCTTAAATGAATTGATGTGTTTTGTTGTATTTTGATGTTTTGATGTGTATTGATTGGTTTTGTATATTGTGAGCTGCCTTGAATATTCTTTGGAATGGAAAGGCAGGGTAAAAAAATCTGGAATGAATAAAATGTGTTTTTTTAACATCTCAGTGATCCTTACAACAACCCTGCAAGGTTGGACTGTGAATAAACCTAGTTTGGCATCCAGTTGTTAGCCTATAAGACAGGGAAATGATGCAAGTCAATGTTTTAAAACAATATTGCATTAGGTATTGATCATGTTGCTTGCTTGAAATACACCAGAAGAGAGGGAGCTGCAAAGTTCAGTAGTCACAATGTGGCCTCAGCGACCCCAACATTTCATTTGGAAAGGTCACATCTAACCTAATCCCTAAATGCTTTTGAGTCAAAGTTCAACAATTGGGTAAAAAACTGTGGCAGACCACTTTGGTGGAGGCGTGTGTGTGATGACGGCAATTCCTCTCAAGCACTTCTCTGGCTCTCTGCGAGGCCATGCCTGCCAAAAAGCTCCCTAAACAGGTCTCTTCACTATGATGATGCATAAGGATAGAGCTTTTGCCCAAAAGCTCAAGACCAAAGAGCAAATCTAGGACAATGAATGGGGAGAGTCACTGTTGTTTCAACTGCCCCTCAAAATTTCATTTAGTTTTTATCTCAGTCCTGGACACTAACCAGAGCTGTGCAAAGCCCCCAAAGGCTGGTTTTTAAGCTCCAGGAACTGTGTAATCCCTGGGCTATGAGCATTGGGCACAGCTCAGGGAGGTTCCCATGTCTTAGGGGCAAGAAAGAGATTGCTTGAAAAGAAAGAGCTGGTTCTGAATTGTGTGTGCATGTGAGTGTATGCATGCGTGCGCATGAGTGCACATGCGTGTGTGTTTCACCCATGACTAGTTCTTATTTGTCTGGTTGGTCATCACCACCATTACGGACAGGAACTTTGCTGGGGTGGTGAGTGGGGGTGGGAGGAGAATAGTGGGGGGGCACCTGTAATTATAATGCCACTGGGCTCCACAGACCAGTCAAAATGTATTGGTGAGCCAAATGTGGCCCGCAACCCATAGTTTAGGGAACGCTGCCCTAGAAGCATCACCTCCTGAGCACCTACTTGGGAACCAGCCCTTTTCACCTTGAGAATCACACACTTCCTAGTGCCTCCTTACCAGTGCCAGCAACAGACCAGGAGGGACTTGACAGAGAGGAGAAGGTATGTGAGACTCAAGGCTAGATTGCTGTTCCTTGAAGACTCTTCACTCTGCAAGCAGGAAGGTAGAGGGGTGATCTAAGGACCCAGTCCACCTTTGGCACTTCTTGGAGCTACCTGAGGCTCTGGCCTACCTTGCTGTTCCCTCACTGAATTCTGCTTTGCCGCGCATGGTTCTTACCTGTGGTTTCGGTGCCATGACATTTGCCATGGAACAAAGCAGCATCTACTCTTGCAGGGCCTTGGTGAAGAGGAGAGCAGCTCTGTATGAGAAACCAAAGGGTGCATGGTCAGACAGTCATCCTCAAGGGCCCCAAGCTGACACAAAGAATAGCCTGAGAAGCAGGTGATGGGGGGGGGGGGCTTCTTCCCTCTTATCTCCTTAGCCCCATCAATATCTCTGTCCCTCCAGACCATGAAGTGCTCTCGTTTGCAATTTTGTGTCCATCCATAAATACTGTACCGGAATACATTTTTTCTCTTACGTGCTCTGTTTTTAGAAAAACCCTGTGCGTGCACTCACACACGCGCACAAGCACACGCAAAACCATTGGCACCGGCCTCCGTTTTGGAAGACGAATCTTCCTTTGGAAAAGAAATGGGCTGGCTGAACTTTTGCAACCAACGAGTATTTGTGATCACAACAGCTGGAGCTAGAACGGGCTGCAGTGAGAAAGTGCCCTACTTGGAAAGGATTTTGCTCAGTGGAAACTTTCACTACATATTTCTACGCTCTGCTCATACAGATAATAAATAGAGGGTCCTCTGAGAGATGTGGTGGAGGGTGCAGAAACAATAGGCAAACCCATCCTTTCACACATTTGCTGGTTCGATGTCCTTAAATAGGAGAATAAAGTCCCATTGTAAAAGTGCTACAAGCCTATCTGTGGAGAATGCCCATGTCTAAGTATTTTTCAGTTTGGCTCTAATCAGAAGGGGAAATACTTTAAAAGGAAAAAATAAATAAATAAAAACACTGGCAAATTGCAACAACACGCAAACAATGCTGGGAATATTGTCTTGATGTATTTATTTTACAATCTTGTAACTCAAACACGTCAGGGACTTAAGGTTTTTGAAAGCTAAAGAACATGAAGACAGCAGCAACAGATTTATGAGGCAAATGTTTTTAGCACCAACGAATCCATGGGGAGAAATGAAAAGCAATGCCATAAAATGCACAATAAATAACAATGTTGCCATTGCCATGGGATTTTGGAGGGGCCTAGGAAACATGCCTCTCTCTCTCTCTCTCTCTCTCTCTCTCTCTCTCTCTCTCTCTCTCTCTCTCTCTCTCTCTCTCTCAACATTACTGGGTCAGATACATGACCTAAGTATTCTAGTATTTTATCTTCAAGAGTGGCCATTTCTGGGTACTGCAAGGAAAACATGAGAATGCAGGAAATCATGTTCTTTGGAATCAGACCAAAGGTCTATCTAATTCAGCATCCTTTTGCCACGGTGGCCAACCGGATGCCTCCAGGAAGCCCAGAAGCAGGCCTGTAGGCGAATCGCCCTCTCCTGCAGTGGCTTAGCAGCAAGCAACTGGTGTTTAGAGGTACGCTTCTTCTCAATATGAAGGCTCCACACAGCCATCATCATGACTAAGAGCCATTAATTGACCCATCCTCCATGCATTTGTCTAAGCCCCTTTTAAAGTCACGTGTTCAAGAGCACAGAGTTGGGACTAAAGCCTCTGGTTTCAGAGAACAGGAGAGTTTGGAAGAGAGATTTATTTGGCAGAAGAGGACTCCCAGGTGTGTGGGGGGGGGCAGCAGGGACAGAGTCCTTTGAGGGAGTAGGAGACTCTGAGGCTACTGAGCTGATGGTGGTATTGGAGGAGCAAAGGTCTCAGGCGGCCTGTGGTATAATAGGACATAAGGGTAAAACGAAGACAGAGCAAGGAAAAAGTCCATCACAGGTTACAAGCCACGATGGGGATAAGTAGGCTTACCATATCGCCGACCGGGACGTTCCGTTTTGCCCTTAAGGGAGGCGGGGGGAGGGGCGATAGAAGCCGGAGCGCATCGCTCCGGCTTCTATCGCCCCTCCCCCCGCCTCCCTTAAGGGCAAAACGGAACGTCCTGGTCGGCGATATGGTAAGCCTAGGGATAAGCAACCTCCTGGTCTTAGTAAAATAGGCTATCTCTTAATGCCAGATGAAAGGGAGTGGTGACAGGATACAGGTATCTTGTTGTCTTGTGTGCTCCCTGAGGCATCTGGTGGGGCTACTGTGAGATACAGGAAGCTGGACTAGATGGGCCTTTGGCCTGATCCAGTGGGGCTCTTCTTATATTCTTATGTTCAAGGAGAGTTTGGAAAAGAGTTTGCATCGGATGGAGAAAGCCAGCGTAGGAGTGTGAGGATGGACGCACCATGAGAAATGAAAAATTGATGTTTTTTTAAATGGAACTAAATCTCAGACAATGTATATTTAGAATGTTTGCCCTACTCAGACCATTATTTGTTTTAGTTATTTGAAAAATGCTTATCATTTTCTAGCCAGCTAAGTGCCCCAGGTGATTTGCAGTGTCTCTGGGTTTTTGAATAGTACACCTGTTCTGGAGCTGACATTTTCAATACGAACCACCTGCCAGTTTCACACAGCCCACCAGGCATGAGATGCTAATGCTCAGCCATGAATAATCTATCCTGGCAGTGGTCCAAGAAACCTGGAGGCACTTTCGTACTCCGTGGCTGGAGTATTATTTGAGATAATGGTTGGCATCGCTTATGTTTCTTGTTTAAAAAGAGAAATAATAACCTTTTTGTTCAGTTTGTTGATGTCAACAGCTGCCTCTTGAAGTTTCAATTAACAAAATATGCTGCACCTCTTGCTGAGAGCTGAACTACATGGTCAACAATCTCACCTGGTACAGGCCTCGCTTCCCAGGATAGTTACACTTAAGAATGCAGGAGGGATATTTGCAGGTAGCCAGTACTGATCCGCCAGAATCAGTGTTCAATGCATGAAGCCCTTGCCAGGATCCTCACAGTCACATTTTGTACCAATTGCAGTTTCAAAACTTTTCAAAGGCCATGTAGAGTGCATTGCATCAGTCCAATGCCAGAGGTTAGTGTGGCATGGCATGTATTACAGTAGCCAGATCCTTGTTCTCCAGAAAAGGATGTTGCTGGTTCTCCAGAAAAGGATGTTGCATCACATGAAGCATGCTTCCATACGTATCAAGTAGCAAAGCAAAGTAGCAAAGTACAGGATTACCTAGCTAGCTCTTTAGCTGGCACAACTCCAATTAGAGGCAAGGCAGGGCGTGTTAGGGCCAAAATAGAATGGAGGATATTGATGGAACCATCGCCACCGATACCTCCGCCTGCCCTGCCCCCTGAGGCCCCAATCCCTGCCCCGTTCCACCCCCTGACCCTGTTCCGCGCACCCTGCTGGCTTACCATCAGTGGTGGGGATAGCTGGGTCTGGTGGTGAGCCTCTGGCGCTGTGCCATTTGCGGCAGCACTTCTAACATGGCCACTGGCAGGATGCTGCACACGCCTCCAGAAACCCTTTTACTCTATTCCACTGTTGTTAAAAGCCAGCCCAGTCCTAGTTAGGATTGGGCTGTTAGAGACGTTCATGGAGGTCTATAGGTCTATAGAGGGCTACTCACCCCAATAGGTTAATGTAACTCCATGTACCTCTGAGTACTCGATGCTGAAGACAAACAACTGGGAAAGGCCATCACCTTCATGCATTGCTAGCAAGTACCCAGGGCATCTGACTGGCTGTTGTTGGACATGAGTCTACACAGAATGCTGGCCTAATCATATCTCTGAAGGCACACGCATGTCCCATGAATTTCAAAGTGTTCATATACACACAGGTATATTTGAACTGGGACCTAATGCACAAGAATGGCTTCTTTTCATCATTTACTCTCTATTTACCACCTTGACCCCAGAAATGCTAAAAGTATTCAGCAAACAGAAATTCTTCCACCAATAAGTAACTTGTGGCTAGGATTTAAGAGCCTTTCGGTCCACTTGTCAACACCCAAGCTCATCATTAACAGGCAAAGGATAATTGGAGGCTGTCAAACGCTTTTACGTGCACGATGAGACCGGTGCATAAATATAGCAACTTTTACCTGTATGAGGAGTGACCCATCAGGCTGAATAGATCCCATTAGCTATGGATGGTGGCCTGCCCCCCACCCCCCGCAGTCTGAGGAAGGCAGCAAGAGCAGACTGTTTTGTGAACTCCTGGAAGTCTATACCGTACATAGTTGGTGCGCTGCAGCTGGTATGTTTGGCTTGGGGGCTTATTAGTTGCGCAGGCCTAAGTACAAGGGAGACAAAATGTGCTCTCGTTTGAATATTTCGCAGCAGAAATGAATGGCTTTTAAATTCTACTTGTCAGATTTTGTTGCCCCCAGAGAGTCACCTGTTTATTTAATAAATAAAGAAGGCCTGGCCAACATCTTGATTGCTTTCACACTAGCAGTTTCCTGTGCAGTTAACATCATTCATTCGCTCCGCTATTATGAGGAATCCAGACAAGGGTGCTGTAAATAGTTGCAATCCACTGCTCTTCCCTGTTGCCCTCCCATCTTTTCAAATATCTGTGCTGTGCTTTAAATACAGTTGTAGCAGCAGGCTGTTCAGTGTGGACTAGAAAAACATTATTAGATATATAAACTTTCACAGTCCACCAGGTGTTTGGACTGGCATTTTTTAGACTCTCACTTATTCGGATTCTAGCCAAGAATTTAGAAGCTAGTGAGGTCTCGTCCCAATATGTGGTATGTTCCCAGTAGTGTGGCTTTGTGCAGTTGTGTGGTTGACCTATCTCTGCCAGCATTGCACGGATGTTTCTTTAGGGCCCTCAGAATTGTGCCCAGGGCTCTGATAACTACTGGGATTATTTGTCGCTTTCTTTCACCAGGGATGCTGAACTTCCAATTTCTAAATCTTTGTATTTTGTCATCTTTTCTAGCTCTTTTTCTTAAATTCTGCTGTCTCCAGGGATCACCACATTCAATAAATTTTAATGTCCAGCATATTATGCTCTATCTTCATATCTGAATTTTAAGGTCCCACAGCATCTTCACCTGCTCATTTGTGACTAATTTCTGGCTTGTGTTCCCACCATTTTTCCATGGATGGTATTGTGTACTTTTGGCATAAATTCCAATGTAATATCACATCATTTCTTATAATTCAACTGTGTGATCTTACTAAACCCACAAATATTTAATATTTAATATTTATATGTAATATGTATTATTATTTTATTATATTATAATTATTATATATAATTATATTAAATATATTATTATATAAATAATTATATTAATAATTATTATATTATATAGTATGATATATATTATATTAATATTATATTATATTATATTATATTATATTATATATTATTATAAATATATTATTATTAATTATTATTATTATTATTATTATTATTATTATTATTATTATTATTATTATTATTATTATTATTATTAATAATAATAATAATAATAATAATAATAATAATAATAATAATAATAATAATATAGTGCCATCAGCATGTATGGTGCTTTACAACAGAAGAGAAGGCTGGTTGCTGCCCTGAGATGCTCACAATCTAAAATAAACACAGGAGAGACAACAGAGAGGGTGGTGGTGCCAGAGTAAAGGGGGAAGAATATAGCATTATTTCATACAAAAATAGTTAGGAGTAGCTGGACTAGGTAGTGGCAAAGGCTCCACAGAAAAGGTGGAGTAAGAAGTAAGTAAGTGGAGTAAGAAGTATGTCCTATTGAGTTCATTGGGATTCCCAGGTAAGCGTGTATAGGATTGCAGTCTTGGTTTAAACAGGAATTTATATTTGTCAGTGAAAGTACTTTCAGGAGAAGACAGGCTGACTGAGGGGAGTAGTGCCTAGTGCTTAGTGTGCATGCACCCCTTCCTGCTCCCTGCTTTCCCTTTCCTGGACCAGCAGCTGAATGGGGGGAAATCCTTGGTAATTTGTATCTGGTGTCACCATTCCAGGCTACAGAGACCAGGCGGAGGAGGGCCATTTGGGGGAGAAAAAAAAACCTCTCATGAGAGCCCTGAACCCCAAGGGCCCTTGGACGTTGGAATTGGACCTTGGAAGGAATGTTGGACACCCCTGTCCCATGTTTATATTAAAATCTGGAAGAATGTTATGGATAAAGGATTCCAAGAGGGATAAAAGTTATATATTTAGGTTAACTGCTGTGTGCATGACAAGCATGGGGGGGGGGGAGATGACAGTTTTATTACCTTTCCCAATTCGTTGTTCATATGGCCAAGTCATGTGGTGAAAAGATTGCTGTCCCAGCACCAAATTGCCACTTGCATCCTCCTTAAATTGGTTCCAAAGATAGGTGTCACAGTCAGACCAGACTTTTGTGTGACTAGACCTGAATCCAGGCCTGGAGTGTATGCGCCAGCTCACAGTCTTGACTGGGTAACCGTCATTTTCTCTTGAAGAAGCAAAGTTAACACACCAAGTGCCTTCAGCCAAGAGAAGTGACACGGAGTGTCTGCTTTGCAAAAGAGCTGCACTTCCTGTATTGCACAAGAGTCAAGCTGCTGCTGGATGAAATTTCACCCTGGAAGAAATGCGAATGAACCCTGGAAGAAAGACTTAACAATATGCCTGTCTGCATTTGGAGTATTGGTTGAAAACAAATGTAGCAAAGATGATTTACTGAACTTTCCAGTAAGAATTTGTTGAAGTCATAAAGGTCTACCTCAGCTACACAAATAATAAAACGTAAATGAAGAAAGCGAAAGGAAGTGGGTATACATATTACAGAAGAAAGAAGGTGAAAGGGAACATGTTGACAGTTTTCAGATACTTAAAATGATATGTGCAAAAAGAGGGAGAACTGTTGCTCATCCTGTCCACTGGGGAAGATTTTACATATGGTTTGCGGGGTGGTGGTGGTTGTGTGGGGTGTAAGGTCAGGCCAAACCTTTAGGAATTTCCTAGCAACAAGAGCTGTTCAGCAACAGAATATGCAGCCAGCTAGGGAAATCGTGGTCCCTCCCCACTGCACTTCCTTGGAGGTCTGTGGGGAAATGGTTCTGTGTACTTCATGTACTGCTTTGGCCTTGGCTGTAGTCAAGCTCAATTGTACAGTAAGGACTGTGGAAAGGCTGATTCCCCGCTAGGCATAAAGGGTGCCTCTCTTGAGCATGCGATTTATGCGCCAGATGTGACTCTGTTGTTATGCAGGTGTGACCGGCTTGAGCTGAAGTCAAGCTCAAGCTCTGGAAAGAGACAGATTGCCTCATTATGTAATCAATGTAAATTATTGCTTGACTTTTACATGTGTAGAGTATAAAGCTAACATGCACCACTTGTGCTGGTCATTTCCGAGTGTGCATGAAAGAGAACCTGTGCTCTTTAGGCTTCCAGGAAAAGCATATGGATATAATGCACCAATTCAGCATTCATAAAAGTATATGGAAGCTCTGCTGAGGATGAGGTCCTGAAGGCAATTTCAGAATTCCACCAAGATGCAGTCATAGATTATTGGAAAGAGAATATTAATGCATGTTTTCTTCTTTATTATTAGTCACGTTAATTAAAGGAACAGCGTTTGCTGAATATAGCACATGTTGCTATTAGCATGCTCTGGTAACCCCTGAATCTCTTACCCGCTTTCTGCACTGTAAGACAAGGCAGGCAAAAATATGACAGTTTAAATCTAAACACTGCTAAACAGAAGCTTCTGCAGCAACTGCCAAGTTCTGCCAAGTTGGTGTGAACCTCCTTAGAAGGCAACAGAGCTTTTAAAAAGGAGCTATGAACATCTAGAGGCTATAATGTACAGCAGCCCCCTGCCTCTGCAATAGTCATTTCTCCTAGGCCGGAGAGATCAACAATAGTCATTGAGAGAGCTGCAAATGGTTTGAGAGGGATTTCCCTTCCTACATATTTGTTTAAGCTCTCTCTCTCTCTCTCTCTCTCTCTCTCTCTCTCTCTGTGTTGCCTCTGGTCAAAGTTAACAGGTGTTTTTTGAAAAGAAAGGGGAGGCTGCAAAATGAAGGGATAGGATCTGGCGCACGCCATTGTCACTGGATCCACCCCCCTCCTGCAGCTTCCCTGTGCTATTCCTTCCTCCTCCCCACCCCATTCTGCCCCCTCCCTGCTCCCACTGCTGCCTTACCTGCTATGGTGGCCGTGGCAGGATCCGGCGATGGATGGGAAGCACTGCTGACTCTTGCAGCAACGTTCCCAAAATGGCCGCTGACAGAGTGTTCTGTATGCTGTCGGCAGCCATTTTGCGACAGCAGAACTTTGTTCCGCTGTCACAAAGTACTCTTGGCGGCAGTCCAATTCAGCATAGGATTGGGCTGCCCAGCTGCAATTCTAAACACATTTAGTAGATAGTAAATCTCTGGGGCTCAGTAAGATTTTCTGTTTGAGGAAACGTGTTTAAATTAGGCTGTTCACATCTACTCAGACATTGTTGATTTATTTAGTGCATGGTCCATACATGCTTTGCCTCTGCTTTGACTTTGAACTACACACAGTCCAATCCTATGGGGGGGGGGGGTCTGTTGCTGCCAGAACTAGTGTTTCGGCAATGCAAGTTCCTTTACGGCTGTCACAAAATGAGACATGCCATGCAGTGTGGTTGCGTTACCACCACAAGCAGCAAGCAGGATGTTTAGAGGGGAGATGAGCTAGAGAAACTCTGTTGTAATGGCCATTTCACAAACATTTGCACAGGCAAACCCAGATTTGCCAATGAATTTATTTTCAACAAAGCCTTGCAGCCAGTCAGGATATCCTGATGAGTGTGCATGATACATGTGTTTTGCAAGCCCATTTGTCATATTCACACTTTACGTGGTTAGGTGTACACTTAGAGCCTAATCCAACCTAAATCCCCATGTGGTGATGCACCACTGATGTAGCAGGCTATGCTACATCCTGCGAGGGATTTTTGGCTGCTTGAGGTCTCCTTGGAGTAGGGGACATTTATCCCCTTGCCCCAGGGTAAGCCCCAGCAGCTGCAATGGGTCAACTCGGATCTGCACTAGTGATATTGCTGGTGCAACTCTGCATTGATATGTGATGAGGATCAGGCCCAGGAAGGGCCTTGGGATTCGGTGTGTGCAGGCACCACCAATCCCGCCCCCTCTTGGGCCCGATCCGCCCACCCACCCCATCTCTTCTCGGTTTTGCCCTCCCCCACCCTGTTCAGCACCCTCCCCACCCTCCCCTGCCCCTGCGCTGAACGTACCTGCTCTGGCGGACCTCTGTCACTCTGCTGGCACCAGCGGGAAGGTTCCAGCTTTCCCACCAGCGCGCCTGGGACTTGCGCTGCTGCAAAGTGCTTTAAGGCGCTTTGCGGCAGTGCGCGCCCGTGGGACGTGCATTCCACAGGCGCAGACTCTCAATAGGATTGGACCGTTAAAGTGGCGGAGGTGAACACCTAAAACGCCATGTATAAAGTGGCCCCAAGTAATGGAGCAGCTCAGAAAGTGAAGCAAAAACAAAAGAGGAAGGCTGATGGATGTGACCCTAGATTTTAAAAAAGACACATTCCAAAAATAAAATGTGATCTTCTTTCTTTAGGTTTTGTTTTAATCTCTCATCATCTGCCCAACTGTCCGCCAAGGGCTCAAAGTTGGTGGCAACTTGTACAAAACAGTAATATGAAGAAGGGCAGTTCAGTTCCCTGGAGCTGAAGTGGCACAAGGAGCATCTGATTTTATCTCTGCTAACTGGAGCAAAGCTACTGGGCTATGCTCCATTGAGGGAGAGGAGCCAAAGGCTGCTGCCTTTGTCATACTCTCTTAAACAGACGTAGTTCAGTGGGCCAAAAAGTCAAAACCCTTGCTATGCTCCTCATGCACTGCCACAAAGTGTGGGCATTCATATTTTCTCTTTGGAATGAGAGGATTTGGGGGTCCTTCCAAACACAAATCACCTCTCTGTTTAGGTGCTCTGAAGGCAAAAGGTCTGTAAATTGTTTCTGCTTGCTGGAACTGGCAAACTCAGGGGCGGTGTCAGCGCCAGGTTGCTGGGGTTCCTGAACAAATATGCTGTCCTTGTAAACAAAACTGGAAGTCCTGCACGTCTGGGTTTCATGAGGAGCATGGTGAGGAGGGGAATGAACTGCTTCTTGTTCGAGTGAGCAGGAAGCACTGGCGTAGCTAAGGGGGGTTCGGGGGTGCTGTGCCCCCGGGTGCCACCCGAAATGGGCCTCAGGGTGGTGACTCACTGGGGGCTGGGCGGGGGGGGGAGGCAGTAGGCAGGGCAGCGGCAAGCGACCTACCTTTTTTGCCACCGCTGCCTGGATCTCCAGCAAAGAAACACGGCTTTTCTCGCGTTTCTTTGCTGGTGATCCAGGCGGTGGGGACGAAAAAGGTGAGTGGGGAGGGGGGCGAAAAGGCTGGGCTGGGGAGCAGCAGGGTCCTTTTAAACAAAAAATTAAAACAGCCTTTTTAATTTTTTTTTTAAAAAGTGGGGTGTGACGTCACCCCCGGAAGTGACATCACACCACGCCACTTCCAGGGGTGACATTTTGGATTCTGCCTCCGGGCACCACAGTGGCTAGCTATGCCACTGGCAGGAAGCAGATCATTGTGGCAGGTTGGAGGGAGGTGGTGGCAACAGACTAGGAGTGAAAGACCCCCCCCCAATCTGCTGCAATCTGTGGCTGATGCAACCTGCATCAGGTGGTCTCATGGATGGGCCAGCAGCGCATCACAAGCAGGGCCGATTCCTGGACTCTCAGTACTGGCAGAAGTGGTCACACCCAGTGCAGCGACAGGACGCAGGCAGGAATAGTGGGCTTTGCTCATGGCCCCAGCAACCTGGTGCTGACACCGCCCCTCAGTTTGCCAGCTCTAGCGAGTAGAAACAATTTATAGACCTTTTGCCTTCAGAGCGCCTCAACAGTGGTGATTTGTGTTTGGAAGGACCCCAAAATCCTCTCATTCCAAAGAGAATATATGATTTTTATCTTGGATGTTTTTGCTTTGCTCCACTCCGTCTGCTGCTCTGCAGCCCACATTCCATTTAGTGAGGGTGTTGAAATGCAAAGCCACTAAAGAGTTTTATGCAAGGGCCTTTATGAAAAATTATACTAGTAATACACAGAAGGCTGGAAACCAGTAGTGTCATGAGGGATGGGTGACAGGGACAGCTGACTTGAGCAGAAGCTGGACATGGATGCCACATTGGCAAAGATCATGCAATATATTATTGACAGTTATGACATAAGTTGATATCACTTTTAATGTTTTCTGTATGACATAATTAAGCATGTTTTCAAGCTGGTAAATGAAAAACCCGATGCCAGTTTCCTCAGAGGCTTAGTGAGGGCAGCAGGCCAGGCAAAATGGCACAGCCACAGTGACTTGATGGAGCCTGCAGCCTTTTGTGCACCTCCCAATAGTTTTTGGGGGATGCTCTTGCTGCTGCATGGGATGGGGGAATTGTGTATGTTGCCTTGAGCTCTTTAGAAGAACAGGATGCAAAGTACTAGAATATTTTTTTTCACTTCCTCACGTCAGAGGTCCTACATTTGAGGCAGCTGAGCATGTCCCCCTGACAACCTAAAGACTGTGAAGTGGAGATGAGAACTGTTGGCTCCCTCCTGCCATCTCTCAAGTACTCATTGTCCTTAGTGAAATTGCAACAAACAGTCAACTTAAGTAACTTCCTGACTTGTATTTTTGTTTTAAATCCCTGTGTTCATATTTCTTCTCCTGGCAACATACTGCTCTGAATCATTTTTCCTCTCCAGAAAAAGGTCTTTGTCTCATCTTTCACCCCTACCTGCACAGCAACTTGCTTTTCAAAGCATATTTTACAGCTATGGGGAGGTGAGGCAAAGGCAGGACAAACAGGGAGCTGAAACGTCATTGGGAAAATATTTTTGCTTCCAGGCCCACCACAATCCTGTGGCTGATGCCAGCTTCCCTGGGGCGTCTCAGACATTGGCACTGGGACATAGGGTGGCACCTCGGGGCTATAGCACTGATAATCTTTGCAAAGCTCACTTAAAAGCGTTGTGGGATTCTTGAAGCTGAGCTGTAGATCAGCTGTTGCCCTAATTCCAAGCTGTGCCGATTTCATAGAGAAAGAAAAACAAAAATAGGTGGACTTAAACTGCAGGATAATGAACATTTCAGTGCTGTTATTTTGCATGCTAAGTTGGCTGTTGGATTGGATAGACTGGATTGCTGTCTTTGAATCTCTCTACAGGTTTCAAGCAGGGGGCGTTGTCTTCAATTAGCACAAGGCGGTGAGCTTCACTTGCCAAAACCGAAACCTCAGACACTCTGGGATGGCAGCAAAGTGAAACCTAAGCTTGCATAATTTGCCAAAATAAATGTAATTACTTGGCAACTGCATGCCAACTGTCCATATTTCAGGCCAACATACCTGTTGCTGAGAACTGATTAATAGCAGAGGACAGTAGTCTGGCAGTTGTGGGAGACAAAAGCAGTTAGTTACATACCAGATACTGAAGTATTGGATACCTTTTGTTGTGACAGTCAATTTCACGGCACTGCCACAAGGAATGAGGCCTTGGAGGTAACCCATTTTGGCATTGCTTTTCCCTGGTCATGTTCATTCTGAAAATCAAGTTCACAACTTAGGGTTGTTTCAGTTTTACATCTGAAACAGCCCTAAGAGTAAGAAGCAGCACTGTCAGGGAACCAGAGCTAGAACCTGGAAACGTAGAGCCTGAAGACTCCAAGCTACTGTGCTCCCATGAACTGAGTTTGCTCAGGCCTCAGAAAACTCTCCTCAGGCACAGAAGGGTATACAACATCTTTGTCTCCTGAGTGTAGGCCTGGGAAAAAAATGGGATGGGGGGGGGGAAACCCAAGTGTTTTTCTGAAGCCTTTCCCATTTTTCTAGTGGAAAAACCAGAATTTTTCTGAGGCCTTTCCCATTTTTCTAGTTGAAAAACCAGAAATTTGGGAAAACACTGAATTTTTTTTTTTGACGAAATATTTTCTCTTTTAGAATGACTGAAATGTTTTTAAGGCAAGATTTTAAAATATTGTGGTATCTGCCCTTTCTGCTTTCAAAATGCTTTCCAATAACTATGTAAGGATATCTACTGTATATTATGAGGCAATTACAATTCCTGTATTCTTCAAGCAAGTACAGCTCTCCGGTCTTCTCACCTGTTTCAGATTCCTCCATCTTCTGAAGCATATGAGAGAAATTGGGCTATCTTTGGAAACATACATTTGGCCCATCAAGATGTATTGATATCCTTTAAGGCTGTAATCCGTTAAACTGGAAGCAGATTTGGAAGCAGTTTAATGGAGGGATTATTGTTTGTGGTATGCACACTCATCCCACTGTTGGTTCTGATCAAGAGGAGGAGTTGCAGGTTTTTGCATGGTATCTTCTGTTTCTGGGTAATGCTGACATTATCCAATATGAGAATCCACATTCAGGGCCGGCCTTAAGCCGATTCAGTCAATTTGGCTGAATTAGGCCCCGCGACTGAGGGGGTCCTGCACTGTGGCGGAGCGGCTACAGCTGGCATTTTAATGGAGGTAAGCCTCCATGCAGAGGCCAGTGTGGCGAGCAGAGCTCTAGTTGGGTCCGCCCACCCACCCACCCGCTGCTGCTTCCAATTGGCTCGAAAATTTGGCCTCACATGGAGACAGTTGGCAAATTTGGCAGTGATGCGATGATGTAATTGCGTCACCGCCACCTACTTCCAGGAGGGTGTGCTGCGCACCAGGCGCCACTGGGCCCACAGTGACTCGGCGGTGAGTGGGGGGCCACAGCAGGTAGAGGCTGTAGAAGATGGGTTCTAGACCCCTTGTCTGAACAGGAGCAAGGCACCCTGGTTCCCACCAAATTGCACTCCTGAGCAAGGAGAGGGTAACTGCCACCACCTGGGGTTACACCAGATCACTCAGCCCCCAGGCTCTGAGTATCTATAGGAAAGCAGACGTTGTGCGGAACTGGCCTCCCTGAACAAGGGAGCCAGGCCACAAGGTTGCACGTCAGCTTACGCTGGGGTAGCAATGGCACAGCAGGCTGGACTCAGGCTGGACTTAGCCCACTCAGTTCCCCATGACTCAATAAGCACTCTTTGGTAATAATATAATGATGTTTATTAAGATATCTTTAAGACTATGCAAGCATAGATTCAGAAGGCAGATAATACTTCAGGCTTGATATATACGTTACAGACTTACAGGAATAAAACAATAAAACAAACTCCTAAATCTATACTGTTCCTAACTCTCACCAAGAGTAGTCCACCCAGCCCACGGAGGGTCTGGGGCCTTACCAACCCGATGTTGGGGTAGGCAGGATTCCATCATGTCCCATAGCAGAGAAGCGTGGAGCAGACTCACGATCCAGGATGCGAGAGAGCCCGCCTTAAAGTGAGGCACTTAAATACATTTTAGAGATGCCCAATGATTGACAGGTCAAGTCACCCCATGGAAGATATCTTCCACCCCCTCCCAACTGGGAGAGATCCACAGGTGTTGTGAGTTAGTGGGAATGGCCTTGCTATAATCTCGTTCCCACTAGATAACAAGTTCCCAGAATGCATTGCACAGCATGGCCAGTGCTGAGAATGCAATCGGGCCTCTGAGAGTTTGGCTGCCGGCCAGTCACCATGCTGCAGGCAGTTTCTGCACATCCTGTCTAAAATGGAGTTTGAAGGAGACCAAGATTTGGTCTTAACATTACAGAGGCCCCCCCACAAAATTGGGCCCCGCAGCTCCTAAGGCCAGCCATGCCCACATTGATACTCCCTTTTTGCCTCTTGAGATCTACCTTGCACTTCTGATTTGTTTGATAGGTACTGTATATACCAGAACAGTGAGGAATTCCCTGGGCAGTGATGGTCTTCTTAACCCTGGTCTTTACAACTGCTTTGTGATACAGGGCCAGTTGATACAGATCATGAGGCTTCTGGTTCAAGTGCTGGATTCCCTTGACCTGCCAGGGATTCTTCAAGTATAGAATATTCATTCTGGCGCTTGGTGATCTGTTGGGTCTGATTTTGTCTCACAGAGGCCTATTGTGGATTATTATTGCATCCCTCTTTTTGGCCTCTGACTGGGATGAAACTGGCTTCTACTGCTCAAGGGTGGAAAGAAAATCCTTCATTTGTTGAGAGAACGATCAGAACAGAGACCATGCACCCATCTAAAAAAGGACACTGCAACTCCTGGTTTGACAAGTGAATTTGTTCTCTAGAAATGTTTTGGCTAAAGCTGGGAGTGGAGGGGTTGTGGGAGTCAAGAAGCAGTTGTAGCTTCAATGTACAGGCCAACTCTCACACTCAGAACGTGGCAGTAAAAACCAGACTACAACCCCAGTTTTTATTTTTAATATGCTGGATAAACATTGTTCTGTGGTGATCATGGCCTCAGTCCAACAGGCCTTATTAAGTCAAAACTCCCCTTGGAGTTTTCACTGGGTATAGAACTCGAAGACTCTGACAGACGAGCTTCTTAAAAAAAATATGGAAATAAAATGTCACACGTTACAGAGCTGTAAGACTGTATTCTATCTATATAAATCTGTGGGTAATATTTAGGAGTCCAAAATCCCTCAAATAATATAAAATACTTTTGGCTGCTTCTCAGTAGAGCATGAGCAGATAAAATGCTAGGCAGAGATTGTATGTCCACACATGTATTTTATCTTGACAGGTTATATACAGTGGAGACCCACAGCAGAGCCTTGAAGCCAAATTGGAAGAAAAGAGTGTTTTCTTTACAAAGTTGTGTTTTGAGGTAGACTCGTTCTTAAGAAAGCCAGGTTCCGGAATCTTCTTTTCTCCTGGTCTAGACTTTCTGGTGACATAAACTTGCATAGCATCACAGTGGTCCAGTGGAATGACCGTCAGCACAACCACATAGAAAACCAATCCTTATAGAAATAACGTTTATGCAGAAATCAGTGGCCAAAATGTCTTTTCCCCCAAAGTGGCTCATATATCCTATCAATTTGGTTCCTTTGCTCACTTCTTTCACACCCAGTGCTTTCTGGAAACTCCTGCATTATATGGCCTTCTCAGCACTCTGAAAAAGTTGGTGTGGACTGCATGTTGAAACAGAACTTGGCCTGTCTGGGGGTTAGCCTATCCAGCATGGATTTTAGGACCATTTTTATCAAGATTCAATTATTCCTCTACCCTTCCACACTAAAGCAAAGTTTGTTTGCCCAAGCCAGGAATATAATATAATGAAGCCTTCTGTTCTCTTCCTGCCATGGTGCAAAGTGCTGTGTTCTCCAGTTCTTAGCAGAAAGCAGACAAATGCTTTCCACCAACAGCCCTGCATAGGGCAAACAACACAACACAAGTATGCACCAATGAAGAAACAAGAATATATACACAAAGAAGGAAAGTAAATTACTTCAGTGCTGGACTGTAGTCACAGCCTGTTTTGATTTTTATCTGCTATGCACTGTTTCCCCCCCCCCCCCAAATCCTCATTAAAAGCAATAACCCAGGGGGGCACTGCCACTGAGATATCTGCTCTCCCCTCCCCCCCCCGGGCAGGGCTAATGATTTTGTGCTCTTTCCTGCTGATGGGAATATTCTCTGTCAGCAAAGGGCAGTGTGCATGCACCAGGTTGGGGTGGGTTTTGGGGGGGATTTGTGGTGTGGGATATCAATTTTTCCTCCAGATATTTACCTGGAATGACCTGAGTCTCCTCCATCAGCAATAACCCACTCATACCATCTTCCCTGCGTTTGGGTTCACCAAACATGCAAGGTTCACCATAGACAGAGATACTAGCCAAACGTCTACCATTACAGTGAAGGGAGAGTGGAATGAGGATTGGAAAGTGAGCAAAGACCTTCAACCACCACCACTCATCCAACAATGGTACCTCTGTAGATTTCCAGTTTTGTGCACACAACAACCTCGCAGCTGTAGTCAGCTGGCTGAGGAGTCCCATAGTAGGGGGCTATGTGGCAACCCGGGATGCAAGGTCTCACCCTCTTGACCAGCCTAGGATGGCGAGTTGGATTTGGTGCCCATTGCACTAGTGGCTTTGCTCTCTCAGTGCAG
This sequence comes from Plestiodon gilberti rubricaudatus, assembly GCA_026170595.1. Classification (NCBI taxonomy): domain Eukaryota; kingdom Metazoa; phylum Chordata; class Lepidosauria; order Squamata; family Scincidae; genus Plestiodon; species Plestiodon gilberti. The sequence goes on from JANXHW010000005.1 coordinate 120,256,400, forward strand.
TGGCCACATAAGACTGGGCTGTTAGACAGGTTTTTTTTCCCTGACCCCCCCCCCCCCCCGAAAGAACACAGAATAGTATATCCTATTGGGTCTTCTCAAATTCAGGGCCAAGCTAGACCTTACATGCTTTCTTTTTGAAAAGGCCATTATTGACTGTTGTTGTTTCCCCAATTTGTTGCATGGTGGAACCCTTTCCCCCCCACATTAGGGGGTCTTGATCTAAACTGCACCCTGATGCTGCACCACGAACCCTCTGTGATTGGTGGTTAAACCTGACTTCAGTTAAACCCCTCACCCCCGTGCCTTGGCCCTGATCCAAATTGGGGGACATGGCTGATTTTTGGAAAAGAAAAACGCAACTGAAGTTGCACTCACAGAACTTCCATGTCATGCGTAGTTAGGTCCTCATATACTTTTGTGCTTTGCAGTAAGGAGGGATCAGTGATCACTCTTATTGGCGGTAAAAGCTTTTCTTCTTTTCTGAACGGGCGGGTGGGTGATGCAAAAACTTGCCTACTAACCACAGAAGACCTAACTTACGTGAGTTCATGTTTGAACTGGCAGTATCAATGTAGGCTGGCCCTGATATCTTGTTGTTATTCCCCCATTGCCTTGGCTCTCATTTTTTAAAAGTTCAATAACCAACACTGAAATCTACTTTTTAAAAGGTTCGGTTTTCAAATATCTCAACACTGCCTCCCACCCCACCCCATTGACAGATGAGGAAAAATGCCAGAGGGAGTAGGACACACCAGGCCCATTTCCAACACTTAAAAAAAAGATACTCTAGAACAGAATGTATGCACAAATACCCACTCAGCAAACACGCAACATATTGATGTATTTAAAAGACTGATGATTAGGAGTATCCACTTGGCACTGGGAGTACTAGCAAGTCCCTGGTTTGCAGTTTCAGTCCTACGAATTGAAGGCCTTAGGGAAAAGTTTAGTACTGATCAAATATTTGCATTTATCTACTTTTCTTTTTTTATGAAGTACTTTGAAGGCCATGCCATCTTAAGGTTTTTGTTTGTTTTTAACTTAGCAGTTGTTAACATTGTGTCGTTTGTCTTGGTGCTCAGTCTACTTTTTTTTGCTTAACTTGGTTTTCCATGAGAATTTATAGCAACTAAGGGCCCACCTAGATGACAAATTTAATCTGCTTTCAAAACATGTTCACTCTCATGGCCTCCTCTGAAAAGCTATGGAAATTATAGTTTTGTGTGGGTGTTGTTGAATATTGTTAGAGACACCTCTAGCCCCTTCTGAGAATTACAGTTCCCAGTTCCTTACCTGTGACCATATCACTTACAGGATTTGAACCTGGTATACCTTTGTAGTGCAGACATGCCCTAATATTTCTGTTGCTTAGGAGAACAGCCCCAACAAGGGAGATCAGTCAGTGGCGTTAATGATGAGTATCCGTGGTCTCTTTCTCTGTGGTGGTCACTCAGAGGCATCTAAGGAAACGGCGGAGGGCCCTACTTTGGTAATGTTTATACAACCAGTTCAGCAGTAGGATATGTAAAAAGGATGACACTTTTTTATCTATACTTATACTTACAATTTTATTATATGCCCTCTTTAGGCATTACAGGAGTGCTGTTACATTGGAAACTGCCTTATACGGAGGGCCCAGTCGTATCCAACGTTCCAGTGCCAATGCAGCTGCAATGCAGCCCTGAGGTAAAGGAATAAATGTTCCCTTACCTTGAGGAGGCTTCCGTGACTGCCCCACCCACTGCATGATACAGCGCATGCCCCGTTGACATGGCTGCATCAGTGCTGGAAAGTTGGATAGGATTGGGATACCTCTACCTCATTATTGTCTACACTGGCTTGCAGTAGTTCTGTAGGGTTTCAGAAGGGGTCTCTCCAGCCCTTCCTGAAGATGTCAGGGATTGAACCTGGGACTTTTTGCATGCAAAGTGGGTACTCTGCCATTGAGCTATGGGCCCTCTGCAGTTGGTGAAGCTGGCAGAGGATGGTTTTCTGTTAAGGACTGATTCTGATTGGCCCCAGTCTGATCCTCTTTATAAACTCCTTGGGCTCCTGCGCGTTGCTTTCTCTCCGCTGATGGGCTCCTATGACGAGGGGGCGGGGCGCCTCATACCGGAAAGTAATGGTGGCGCGGAAAGCTGCAGAACTTAGCTTTCCGCCCCACCTCGAGCAACGCCAGTTGGAAGTTGCTCCATGGTGCAGCAATAAAACCCATGCACATTAATGGTGCAACAATAGTAAAACAATAGCCTTTGTTTTAACATCCTGCTGGTACAGCTGGACGCTGCTGCTTTTTATGCTCTTGTTTTACTTGAAATGATGATCTTTTTAAATTAAATTTTAGATTTTGTATTAATTTTGCTAACTGTTTTTTACTGTTTTAAAATGTGACTTTTGTACTGTATTTGTTGTATTTCCTTTTTTGTTGTAAGCCGCCTTGGGTCCCTTCGGGGAGAAAGGCGGGGTAAAAATAATGTAAATAAATAAATAAATAAACAAACAAACAACAATATGTACCCAAATTAACCATGCAGTATTACACTGCAGCATAGGGTCTAAAAAACAATTAGCTCTTCACTTTATAGTGTGGGAACTATATTTTTTTCAGTTCGCTGTCTGATTACAATTGCATTTCTGTCCTAGCTGAAATTTGTTTAATGAATTGATCCAAGTCCTGCACATTTGCATTAACTAAAGAAAATAACAGAATCAAGGTACGTGTGATGGATTCAAGCCAAATCGTCGCAACCATGTTCTGCTTTAGAGAAAAGTTGTATTTGATGCTTCTTTAGCAAATGTCAAGAGTCAGGTTTAAACCATTAGCCTAGTAAATGTTTTTCAGTTTTTTCATGCCTTGATGCTGGGTTGATAACACAAAAGGAAAATTCCTGCCAAATACCTGATTTTTCACAGAATGAGCTCTAGTTTGAGAGAGACCTTTTACATGCATTCTGCAAAGTTCATGGACCTTCTGCAGTTTATTTTAAGAGATCGGTATTTGTTTGGCATAGTTTTATGTCAATTATCTAATCAGAAGCAGACATACAACGTCTTAGACTGTGAAAGATACCAAGGAATGTATGACGAACTTCAAAGGACTAAGTAAGAGTTCAATATCAATCTTAACCACGAGACTCCATCCAACCCGTCCAACCCCTCTTCACTTAATTAGGTTTTTGATATCTGTTCAGCAGCTCTATTTCTTCAAACTGAATCACAGAGAGTTGCATTGCTGACAGAATTTCAGTACTGTACTGTGAACTTCGTCTATACCAGTAGAAGTCATATTCTTAGGTTATACACATGGACACACAGCCATACTCACGGAGTATGATGGAATATTAGTTTTGCTGGATGAAAACTTCGGTAACAACCATTAGTTTTCTTACAGGTGATAATATAACATCTTGTGGTCTTGAACTGGGACCCATACAGTTAATGCTCTGTGTCATTCACCAGGGAAGGGAGGTGCTTGCCTGCTGTCTCTACTGGCTTCAGTCATGACTGCAGATGACCAGAGGGTTGTACTGCAGTGCCCGACTCAGTGGGGTCCTGGTGGCACAAGTAGCCAATAGGGCTCCTCTTGATCCTAGAACGTTGCTGGTGTTGGCATGGCTCCTATGCTTGAAGACACAGACAGGGCTGCCTGCTGTCTTGCTGCCTCCACGTCACTCATCCTGGCAGGAAATGGCTCTCACTTTGTGCACTCACCACCTGCGACTCAGGGCCAGTTCACACACTCCAGATATCAATTCTAGCTGTGAAGTGATTGGAGTACGGGACGAAGTCATAATTTTACGGGGAGCTCAGTTTCCATTGTTTGATCAGATGAGTAACTTTTTTCATGCATCTAACTGTCGTCCAAAAGTTGGTCTGGCTGTGTGGCAGAACCAGCTAATAGCTACTTTGACATATGGCTAGACTGGCTACCTGTAACAATGCAGCCAAGGCAAAATTTTGATGGTGGGAACAGCAGGGAGCTATATGGGATGGGATCACAAGTTACTTTTTAACTTATAAAAGCCAGTAGCAGGGGAATGCCTGGGGCAGTGGGGGTGGTGGGCCACCCCCTGGCAGCACCTGGGGGGGCAGCTTACTGGCGGTGGCACAGACGCGAGCGGGAAGGTGGTGGAGGCGAAAAAGACGCATGCTTTTTGGCCCACCCAGAACGTTGGTTGAGCCTTTTGGCTCATGTTCCGGGCGGCCGCAGCGTTCTGCACGTCGTCAGCATCGGGTGGGGGGGCGCACGCAGGGGGCCGCGGCCCCACCCCCCGGGGGCATGGCTATGCCGCTGCTAAAAGCAGGAACTTTAGGTTAAACTTAACATTAGTAAAACATCACAAATGTTAAATCTCTGCTGGCTTATTTGTGGGTTCATAAATGTTTTCCAGATACTCGTCTATTAGTTGATCTCTTAGATAAGTCGATGACAGGTTTTGAACCAAAAATCATGGAAATTGCTATGACCCATGGATAAATCGAGGTGGTCCTGGGCGAGGGTGTGGTGGTGGCCCAACTGAAAAGCACCGGTGGGTATGTGCTGGCCTCAGATGCGGCCACAGGAGAGGGTTGCAGCACCCTGGGTCCTCCTCCTGAACTTAGATTCCCTCTTTTGGGTCACAGGTGTTCAGGTGCATGGAGTTCAGTGTAACGGGGGGGGGGGGGGCGGGAGATGGAAAGTGTTCTGGAATACTTCGAAAATAAGGTTAGTGAAATCTGCTGTTCTTAGAACCCAAAAGTTAGTTTTAGTTTGATTGATTGAGGTAATAGATTGCCTTGTGCCTTCACGGTTCAACCACAGCTCTGTAGTCCTATCAACAGGGTTGAGGCCTGAGTTGTAGGATCCAGACCAGTACCTACTGAACTTTGTACGTAATTGGCATCATTTTCATGGGGACAAATACATACACATGAGGGAAGCCTCCTACAGCCCTGGGATCCAAGAGTCGTAGAATTCCATTTTTCGTTCTCAGCCTGCAAGGTAGATTTCATTGAAATAACATGATGTTCTCTTGGAAAAACAGCAACTTTCTTCCCCCAAGAGGCAAGACAAGAGTTTGTGATCTAGGATTGTGTTCCTTTCTCTTGGTGGAATATCTCAGAAGTCAGCAGGACAGGATTGTAGCGGTGTTGCAAAAGAAGAAAAATAAGACCAGTTGTCATGGTGTCTTGGAAGATGGAAAATTCCAGGAATACTTTGGCTTCCATGTTGATGAAGAGGGTTGCTTTTTGGCCAGAAAATGAGCCACAATAAACCCAGGCATTGTCCTCATCTCCCCTTTAAGGATATATGGAGTAGATCAAAATTCTGTCTTTTATTGCACAGCATTGTGGGTAAATGTTCAAAACGATAAAGAAGGTTTCATAGCATGCAGTGTTGCCCTTCATTCAGGCTCAAGTGAGACGGAAACTTTATTGACTTTGTTTGTAGCCTGCCTTTCTCCATAGAATGGTCTCAGAGAAGATTTTACAGGCACAAGAAAGAAAAGCCAGGATGGTGTAGTGGTTTGAGAGTCAGACTTAGACCTGGAAGATCCAGGTTCAAATCCCCGCTCAGCCACGAAGCTTCCTGGGTGACCTTGGGCCAGTCACTATTTCTCAGCCCCACCTACCTCACAGGGTTGTTGTGAGGACAAAAAGGAGGGGAGGAAATATGTACACCACTCTGAGCCCCTTGGAGGAAGGGTGGTATAAAAATGTGAAAAATAAATAAAAATAAATAAAAAGAAACCTTGGGGGGGGTGATAGAGACACCTCTGCTGAGCTAAGTGTGGAACTGATTAAAAACTGTCAAGGGCTGCACACCTTGGCTGACAGGACAGGACCCAGGAGGGGCTGGAAAGGAGGAGTCAGTACACTGGATCTTATCCCGTCTGTCAGCAGCCTCCCTGCCCCCTTTCTCTCCTTGGACTTGCGCTGGCTACAGAGCTGGCGCAGGTCTGAGGAGACCCATTGTGGAGCGGAAGGCTTATGGAAGGGTGAGGGAATTTAAGTCTCCTTTCCCCTCCAAAGCTTCCTGATCCCCCCCCCCCCCGCTGGATACACTGTGCTCGTTTTTGGCATGGCTGCATCAGTGGGGGGTGGGGGAAGAATAGGATTGGGCTCTAATTTTCTAGTTTGGCTGTCAGGTGCTGGGAGGCCCTGGAGCAAGATCTCAGGACCTTTACCTGAGAGCCTGTTCCCCCCCCCCCATTTTTGCAGCATGTTTCCCTCACCACTGAGGCCTGGTCTTCACATGCAGCAGAACAAGGTGACAGAATGTACTGTATTGCTATTTTGGATAGGTGGGGAATTGCATTTATGATTGTTCCTTTATGTTATAAAAACACCTCCCTGACTGGAGAAAACTAGCACAGCAGGGAGCAGAGTTGGCTAGAACCTTTCTCTTAGACATGCTAGGGTTGTGCGTGTGTGTATCTTTAACTCACAGAGTGTTTGTTACATGTGGGGGCATTCCAAAAAGACATTCTCCCATTTACAGTGTGAAGTGGTACAATCCACTTTACCATGTCATTCTGCTACATGGGTAGACTAGGACTGAGATCCTGTGACCAGCCTCCAAGCTCCCGCTCCTTGGAAATCCTCCCCACAAGCCCATCTCAGAGGGCACAAGAGATCCAGACTTGATCCCTGGAGTTTTCTCATTTTAGAATATAAACATGCCACATAAGGCAAATGCAGACAAAAAAAATGGTTGCTTGGGCTTATTTCTGTAATATTCTCATCTACCAGAAACACACCTCCAGTGAGGCATAACCCTTTCTTGGCCTGAGGTTTATAGATTTCATTTTATTGTCTGTGCCAAACGTTTTCAATCTCATATTCTAAAGTGGAACAAACTCTATTTTTTTTATGAAGTGCAAGCACATATTTTACATTTATTTTCATAACTTCCACTTAAAAACAATCCTTTGGGGGGTTGTAGTTGGGTTAATAAAGTTGAGCACTTAAGAGTGTGGAAGAAGCCTTCAAGCCGTGTTCCGTACGAGACAGTGCTGGCTGCGTGACAGAAATTAAAGATACAAGGACATGGCTTGGCAGCGTTTCTTCAAAGCAAACTCCATTCCAAAGGCTTCATCCCAAATGCACAGAAGTTAGAGGAATGACTCCGTCTCCTTTCATGAAATCACGTTAATGCATATTTACTTGCTCCTTAACACGGTTGTTTTGCTCACACCGTCAAATGGAATTTCCCACACTCTCCCCAACATTCCACATGCTAGAGTGGGGACCTGCCCTGTTTTGTCCATTGAGCACATGGGATCGTTGCCCCAGCCACCGGACTCAAAGTAGACGTTAGGATAAATGCGAGACGCGAAAGTTCCTTACGGCAGTTTTGCTACACCTTAGGCCGGCGGAGCACTTGCTCCACCAGCCTAAATTTAGGCTGGATTGTGACCTTACTCTAACACCTGAAGCTAATTTAGCCATACTAGGCTGGTGCAGCAGTACCATGGCTCCTTCCTGTGCTACAAAGTTACTGACAGAAGCCCAGAGCTGGATAGCTGGAGTCCCAGCTGAATCTCCTTCCCCCTCAACTATTGCCCCTTCTGGAACCTGGAACAATGCTGGCATGGAGGGAGCAACAGCATGGCTTATCGTATTTCCACCCATGAAAAAATAAAAGTGCATTTGATTCACACTGTTTCCATTTATAGAAACCCCAGCTCTGATAATATTCTTATCTTCATTATAAACGACTAAGCCATGCATGTGTTTGATTAACACTCATTACATCGCTGTAGTAATAATAATTGAATAACCATGAACAGCAGCTTTGTATTCCAAGGATAAAAATTTCAAGAGTCTGCTTGTTTCTCTCAGTTTTCAAGAGTCAAAACCCAGGAGGGGATTAATCATGATTTTCCACATCTTCAACGGCATTGTCCCCTCCACTGCTGAGTTCAGAGCTAAGGGCTCTGTGAGCCATGAACAGCAACTCTCATTCCAAAGTCATTTTCAGAGTACTTCAAGATTTCTTTATTGATTCCCCCCCCCCATAAACTTGGTATGAAAACATGGCAAAGTGAAAAATACATCCATTGAAATACCCACTTTCTGGAAGCAATGACATACACAAAGTCTAAATCTTTAATAAGTCCTTCAGTCTGAGAGTTCAATGATGACATAGTTTAATGCTGTATCTCCAGATGTCCTGGGGAGAAGGAACACATGGTGGCCCTTTTCATGGTGTGGAGTCCTCGCAGTGTGGCAGGGGTGTCATTAGGGGGGGTGCGGGAATGCGGACTGCCACCAGGTGACACCCCAGGGAGGGGTGACACCCAAATGACTTGGCTCCCTCAGCACAAGCATACCATGAAAAAAGCCCCGGAAGATTTACTGCACAATCCGAGCGGGGGAGAGTAACTGCCCCCCTTTCATCCCAGCACAGTATCTTTTCTAGTGGCTGTTTGCTGGTGTTCTTCTGCATTTTTTAGATTGTGAGCCCTTTCAGACAGGGAGCTATTTAGTTATTTGATTTTCTCTGTAAATTGCTTTGTGAACTTTTTTTTGTCAAAAAGCAATATATAAATACTGTTGTTGTTGTTGTTATTATTATTATTATTATTATTATTAATAATAATAATAATAATAATAATAATAATAATAATAATAATAATAATAATAATAATAATAATAATAAAGTATTTTTTTAACTTACCCTTCTGTAGGCCGCCTGGCCGTCAATGGGTGTCCTCAGACGAACGACTGCTATTTTGCTGGCGTAAATCTGAGGAGTGGCAGAGGGCTGCCAGGAGTTGCTGCTGCACATGTGGGACCTCCATCTGTTTGCACCAGTGCCCCCAAAGCACACAGCAGCAACACGCTTTTTATGACGCCATTACGACACTTACAGTGGTGGACTGGGAGATCCGCAGCTGTAAGTGTCCAATAGGATTGGGGCGTAAAAAGACCAGAAAAAGAACTCCGTGGGAGCCATTGAGCAGCCAGCCAGCCCCTTCCTGCAATGTCCTGCTCCAGTTTCTTTTTCACGGTTACTCTAGACCTCTCTTCAGTCATGATGCCTTGTGTGGACGCAGTCCACTCATTGGGGGGACGGGCGGAAGTACACCGCTTAGCCCTGCCCCCACACCAATGTGCTCCTGAAATCCTGCCCCTGCTGTCCATTGTCTTCAGCAACAAACACTGTACACTTGGGGAAAGATCCTTCCCTAATGTGGCATAGATTGGTCCCCCAGTACAGTGTTTGTTATTGCAGACAAATGCTAGAGCAGGGGTGGCCAACCTTTCAACATGACTGCTCCTGGCCCTTTAATGGTTGTCTAGGTGAGGGCATTCCAGCAGGTGCATCTGCTTTAGCAGCACCATCAGCAATTGCAGCTGCCAAGATTCTGTCTTCTACACAACTCTTAAGAACGCAGAGGCCCTCATGGTGGAAGGTTGGCCACCCCTGTGCTAGACTCATGTGGATAGTGGAAAGGCAGGACTTCAGGGGTACATCCATCAGGGGTGGGGCTAAACAACACGCATTTGTCCTCCCCATGTGTGGACCATATCTGTGCAAGGTATAACATCTGAATAGGGTTTAGACTACTAGAGCATAAAAGAATGTTGGGAACTGGCTTGTACCGAAATGTAAAATATAAATTCTTATCAGGATTTGTATCTTCCTTTCTCTTGGGCAGTTTTGCCATTCATCCCACCACCCACTTTTCTTTTTGATTAACTGGAATTACATTATGAGACATTAGCAACCTATCACAATATGTATGGAATGCTAAACATATCTTTTGGAAACTCTGCAGTTACCGAACCAAAGACACAGTGGGAACCAATAATGTGGCATCTCCCCTCTTCTCTCCCCCTTCACACATTGATTCATTTCATATTTTCCCTTCAACATTTTGGCTGGAGATTCTCAAAACAAACATGGCATGATATCCAGCCTTTGATGTCTTGCCTTTTAGCCAATCTATCTCACACACACATACACACCCCAGAGACACTCTCTTAAATTATTTCCAATCGTCTTTCCAACCATACATACGGGTCACACCCTCAGCTGGTGTAAATCTATTAACAATGCAGCTAGATTTATTCTGCAACAAGTCATCTGAAGCATATGAATGTATGAAGCTGATGCATACAGTCCTGAGTTAGACCATAGGTCCACCTAGCCCCATATTGTCTACTACTTGATCTCCTTTAACTGGAACTAACCATGTACCATGTATGCGGCCTCCTGCATGCAAAGCAGGTATCCAACTACTGAGCCTGAGGATCTGCAGAATAAGATGTCGATCAGTGAAGTTAAGTGTGTATCTCAAAAAGAGAGAGAGAGAGAGGAAAAAAAAAGTAATGTGTCATGTAAGACAACCCAATACGAACCTTATCACTGCCACTGTGCAGATTCAGGAATCATTATTACACAAGCAGTCTCTGTATATTGTAGTCTAGATCCTCTGAATTGGAAGTGTGGGTGAGTGCAGATCCAGGGGCAGAAGCAGTGGCTGTGTAGACTATGGTGTGTGTGTGTTCATTGATTTATTTATTCAACGTATTTGTATACCACCGTTCAGGCCAAAGCCTCCCAGAGGAGTTTATGTATGGGTGGAACACCAGGGAGAACTTCACATCTGTAAGAACCATTTTGCTGTGGATGGAGACTGTGATGTTCCCAAAGAATGATGGACAGGCATCTCTTAAGATGCTTTTGGTACAAAGTGGATGGTTCCAGTCAATACCTTAAGCAGTGTTTCCCAAACTTTTTCGACCCGTGGCTCCCTTGACCATTGGCGACCATTGGCCGTGGCTCCCCATTACATGATGTTGATGCCTGCAAATTGGCATTGCATTTTATTCCAAGAGGATTCCGTGGCACTCCGCGGCTCCCCTGGCTAGTATCCGCAGCTCCCCTGGGAGCCACGCCTCCCAGTTTGGGAACCACTGCCTTACAGGTAACATGAATCCATGTTTACAGATTGGGAGCAGACTGCAGACTTGCCTATTCCTGCTTCCTCCACAAATTCCTCATCTCCCTCTCTCCAGACTTGTCATTCTGTGTGTGGGGGTTGCTAGCATTATGTTTGCACTGGTTTTGTGATTCAGATGTACAGCTGTGTCAAACATTTGCCTGTTACAATTTGGGATGTGCGTGAAAACTGTACTTGCGGTATGGCCAGTCTGCTTCCTGGAACCCACCCATGGGCTCCCATTTATACCCTGATTGGAGTTGCTTTGATGCCTCAGCCTCCTCTACCTGGCCTCATCTTTTTGTGTGTTGGCTGCTAGCGTTAGGTCTGCACTGGGTTCATGAATGAGATATAGAGCTGTCCCAAATGTTGAGCTTTTCAATGGCGGGAAAGATGAAAGCAATGCTTTTGGCAGGACTGAAATATTTCCTGAAACCCCCCCCCCCACTCCCTCTTCATGCCCTGATCAGTGGTTGCTATGGTGCCATTTGGTTTATACTTTCTCTTCTTCTTGGGAATACTGTATTCATCCCTTCAGAGTACCCCCTGAAAAAATGGCTGGAAAGAGGGTCCAGAACACTCTCTCTCTCTCTCTCTCTCTCTCTCTCTCTCTCTCTCTCTCTCTCTCTCTCTCTCTCTCTCTCACACACACACACACACACACACACACACACACACACACACACACACGTTTTTGGGATTTGGTGCCTATTTTTTTCTCTTTGCCAATTATGTGGATTGCTTTCAAATCTCCCTCAGTTTCATCCAATGACCTTTCATGCTGGGTTGAAGTCTATGGCTGGCCTGTCGCTCCTAATCTCTTCATGGATGTCCAACTCTCACTTACAAAAACACCATGCTTTTGATCTGGCTAACCCTGCTGTCCCCAGTCCTATCAGTGTAGAAGTATACAAAGCCTTCAGTACAATTTTACTGGTAAAAAAAGTTCGTGAACCTTTCATGAACCTGGACTGAATTTTAAGATTGCTATGCAGCTTGGACCCAGGAGATTTTCACATGTTTTGGATTTTATTCTGAACATTTGAGCCTTTCTAGGCTGTCAGTCTCCAAAGTGTTAAATGAAGAAAACCCAACACTGATTAAGAACTTGTATTTTCAACTATAATATTTTAACAGGCACCTGAAATATGGAGCGAATCCTGTTGGGACTTGTAAGCATGCATAGAAAGGGATAGTTATTCAGACTGGAGTGCCACAGTTATTTCTGTGGCATGGAGATTTAAAGAGATGATGTGCATGGGAAAGAGGGAGTGAGCTTCCCTGTAGGTAAGTGGGTTCCCTTATACATCTCTGGCTGTTGTCTGTAGTGCTTTCTGAACATTAGTAGTACGGACCTTTGCCTTCCTCTTGAAGCAAACTGAGCTAGAGGAGGGGCAGTAGAAGTGGACAGGTGGCTGGATGGGAAGCAGTAATAGGTAGAGCTGGGTGCAAGGTAGGGGAGGGAGGAATGAAACTCATCCTAGCCTCAGCCCATAAGCAGGACAGGTGAGATAAGTCCTTGAGAAAAAGCTCCCAATTTGAACTTGACTGCAAGAAAAAAAAATTGCTGCGCCAACACCAGACAATTCCCAGGACCAGTCAACCCAAAGAAGTGTTTGGAGGACATTGAGGGAGAAGACATCCAACAACTACCAACAGCACTGTACAAGCATGTGGTTGCTGAGTGGATGGGCACCCCTTCTGCTGCCCACAACCCATGCCCACCCTGAACTGCCCGCACACTCAGCCATGGCATGCTTGCATGATGCTGTTTGGAACTCTGCCCCCCCCCCCCCGCTGCATGTAAGGAATGCAGGAATTCCCCACCCGGCATGTTTGCTCAGCAGCAGCAGGAGGTGATTTCACTGCTCTGGGGATCATTTCCAACAGATCTGGGAGGGGAGGATGCTTGGGGCAGGGTGGGAGGAGCCACAGCTTCCTTTTCACCCTAGCTTTAAAGGGAAGAGCTGACTTCCGGCTGCATGTCTGGTAACCCTATTTGCAAGCCTACTGACACAGTTGTCAAGAAAGGTCTGGCAGATTCCTGAAGCAATTCTGTCACCAGATTCTTTTGTTCTCAGAGCTATACATTTACTGCTGATGTTGGCTCATGGACTAGATGTTTGCCTCAGGCTGTCATCCCACAAAAATGCACAGAAATGATGCCAACAAAAAGAAAGTATGTATAAATAGTCCTAGTGCACTAAAATAGTTCCTAAAGAGTTTCCCCCCTGCCCCCTTAAAACATGCCAGGCTTTTTATGTCACCCGGATTAAGTTGCAGTCCTGTACAAAATACCTATTGGATGTGCTTCATAAATCTCAGTGGAACTGACAGTTAAGAGGTTCAGACTGGGCAAGCGGTCTGCAGGGCAGGTTTCTCGGCCTGAGCTATGCCTATTGAGAAGTCTCAGGTTCAAATCCACATTTTGTAAAACTTCTGCACAGTTCTCGACTCACTGCTATCTCCTCACTAGGAGAGAGGAAAGGCACAAGATCCTACAGAATGAGGCCCCCCATGAAATAATTTTCATGGACCCAAAACCATTGCTAATTATCAAGGAATCAACTTTTTTAAAATGTTCAGGATGTCTCTCCCTAATCCCTATTTCTTTGTCCCAACCCCCTCTATAGAGTAAGACGCAAAATGATGAGTTTCAGAAAATAATCAAGCCATAATGCATTAGTGTGAAATTTCTGAGCAATTCCTTGCCTTTAATGTAACTTGACCGCTATGGCATGCGTGTGGAGTGCTATGAGTTATTCTGGCACGCAATGGAAAGCTTTGTTTGAAAAGGGGCATGGCCATTGTCTCTGGCCTGTGTTTCTTCTTGGCTTGAAAGAGTGTGGTTGAAACATTGAAAAATGCTTTCTGTGACTGAAAAAAATTGGGCACAGTTGAGACGCTTGGAGCTAATTTCCGCAGTTGTGGAATCCTCTTCCCAAGAGCCTTGACTGGAGGAGTTTGGATAAGCATTGTTAGTAAATGTTTACAAGGGTTTAATAATACAGAGATGGGCAAGATATAGTTTGTGGGCTGCATACAGCGTCTCAAGGCCCTTTTATGTGGCTCAGCAGGCTGTTAGACTCCTGACAATGCTCACTTTCATTGCTTTTTAAAAAAAAGTGAACTAAACCATCTGCCTGCCCCTTCTTTCTTGATACTGCTGACCGATGTGCTCTGATGTTACAATGGGCCCGCCTGAGCACAAAAAGATGTGATCACCCTTCCAGTTCTCATTGGCTTAGTTTCTCTGATGTCACAGGGGGACTTGTCAGCCTTCACCCATGCAGCGGAGTATCAAGCAAGAATAGGATAAGAGAGGGAATCGCTTTCATGTATGGAACTGGAACATATGGTATTTTTTCCCTTAGACTTGCAATTTCTGTAGGCACTGGCCTTGCTTTGCCATATGCCACCTGATCTGTGAACACATTGGTATTTGTTTATTATTAAATTCCTATCTCGGCCTTCATCCTCCAAGAGCTCGTGCTGGTGTACATGGTTCTATTATCCCCACAACCACCCTGTGAAGTAGCCTAGGTTACCTAGGCCTTCCTAGTCCACAAACAGGGGAATCAAACACAGCTATGAGGATACAACACCATGGTTTAGGTGAGAGTTCCCAAAATAGATCCTGGTAATCTGTCCCTTTCAGTACACACAACATGCAATTGGTAGTAGATTGGCCCTGCAATGTGCTGATCTGGGAACCATGCTGATCTTCTGAAAGCATTTTCAATTGCCTTTGTCATCCCTCCTGAAATGGCCTTGTTATCCTAGACCACTGGTTCTCAAACTGTGGGTCGTGACCCACCATTGAGAACTTTTGCTGTCCCCTGCCCCCTTAAGGGGTGGGGACAGCATGGCAGTGCCGCCAAAGTGCCTGAAACGGCCCCCCCAGAAGCACTCGAAGATCGCTGCAAAACATCGATCCGAAGATCGGGGAGGCCTGCAGAGGGTCGCGCAGGCCTCCCCAATGCTCCCCCAAGCCCCGGTAAGTGCGGGGGGCCGTTTCGGGGGCCATTTTGGCAGCAGCGGTGGCGCTCCCTTGCGCCTTGCAGGGAGAACTTTGAGAAACGCTGTCCTAGACTTCCCAGCTGCGCCTACAACAAGAACTACTATACCTGTTTTCTCTTAACAGCTGTGATCCAGCCACAATTAAGCACTTCTTTAAGTACCATTAGTTTCAGTGGGACTGGTATTAGGTACTGGTTTGGGACTGGGATTTTATTTACTGATTAAAGGATTTGTATCCCACCTTTAAAGGTACAAGCATCACAAAGTGACAAACAACGTAAAAGAAACATTGAAACAGTACAAATTATTCTCTCACTTAAGTGAAAAAAGGAAGCTTAACTTTGTACGATAAATGTTGGAGAGTATGTGTTATTCACATACAGCCCTGCCAGTGTGTATTCTATGGGACCATATTGGAATAGTGAATATCTGTTTTTAGTGTTGTCACCTTTTTTACTGTCTTTGCTGCTATACCTTTAACAGCAGCCCAACACACTGAAAGTAAGCAGGTGACATTTTTCCTACCAATTATCTCCTACCCGCCAGCATTTCATAGATGAAAACAGGGACATGCTATAACACATTCATTCCCATACCAAAGATCACTGCTCAAGGTCTCCCCTCCGTTGTGCGTTGCTGTAGGCTCCACATTGTCCATTGTATGCTGTACTAATTTACTCTGCAATTATGTGTCCTCCGCTAATTTCAAAGCCTGGTGGTGTTTGCTCTTTTGACTGAAGATATACGGTATTAGAAAACATAATTGTCTGATGGTGTGCTGTCCCAGTTCAGAATATGCCTCAGCAGCTGCAGGGGGTGAAATGGCAGGCTGTGCATTGCCCTAGTGTGTTCACACATTTACATGCATGTGCACTTGTGAGAGCATCCCCCAAATTTAGCTTCTAGTCTAGATAATGTGGGGAGGGAGCTGAACCCTGAAGAATGACAGCTGTAGTAACCTGCATGAATAGCATTCTCACAAGGCATTCCAAAAAGCAATTTTCCAGGGACATGGACCAGGAAACAGGGACTGAACCTGAAAAATAGGGACCACTGGACTGGCGCAAACGTTATCTCTGTACCAAGAAGACGTTCCATCTGCTAAATGTCTGCATTTCAGGACCAACAATTTCAGAGTAAACACTTACTTTAGCCCTGCGTATTTGTGGTTTTTTGAAAAAAAAAGTTCAAATAGCAGCTGTGAAGAGCAGGGTGGCTGATCAAGATTGGGACTGCGGTGGGCAGGGAATAGGTATTTAATCTTTTCCTGCATCTGCCACTGTCCCAGTGGCCAAAAATGGCTACCTTGCAGCTACTGTTTGCCTCTGGGAGGAAGCTCCCATTAGCGCCAATTCCTGAGTCCTAGGCTTCAGGACTCAGTAGCTAGTCCTAGTAGCTTCAGGGGCACAATTTTTGAGGGGACCATGGTGCAGAGGAAACAGGTTAAGACAGTACTCCCTCTCCACATCTTGTCATCCTGATCTGGATTGGATCCTGCTGGTGGCTGCTATTAAGCATTTTTAAACACATGCCTGAAAAGCATGGAAGGCCAAACTACATGTTTGATGTAGCATTTAGTTTGGCCTTTCAACTTCTGAAGGCCTAGGAGCAGAGCCACTAAAAGGGGGCAACCCTCTACCCTTCTCGAATGCCTTCCTTTCCTCCCAAATGAGCCTTGGCTCCCAGTTTTCTTCCTCGCTCTCCCATCCCTTTTTGACCTCCTCCAGTTACACAGAGGCAGTAATTACTGTTCAATAGTCACCATTGTTTCTCAGTGGAAAGTTATGACTATGAAAACTGCTGCCACAGACTATTATAATAATGATATTGTTGGGCATGTAGCACAGCCAGCAATTCTCAGTTTTCTCAGCCCTCAGGCAACCCTGAGTTGGCTGCAGAGAGTGGAATGAATCCTTTCCAAAGCAGCTCTCAGCTGCCAGGTGGAGGAGCTTGCTACAACAGTGGTGACTTCCAGCAGGTTGTTGTGTCAGCACTTGATGTAAAGCCCTCTGTCTGAAAGGGTTTCCCCCTCCACTCTTTTCATTTCAAAATCACACTTTGGCAATGACTCTTTAAAAGTAGGGAATGCTGCAAAGACACACACCTGGTTAGGAGACAAGAAGGGAGCAAATTGTTGGGTCAGATTTGCATTACTATAATTATTCAGAAAGGAAGCTGGCACCTATCTGGGAAGCTAAATACACCCGGGATTGATTCATCCCGCTGAAGGTGCTACAAGGCTTGAATTATGAGAGCCTTGCAAAGGTTTCAGAGAGTAAGACTTCCAGGTGAGCTTCCTTGCCACCCCCACCAGCCACATGAAGGGGGAGAGACCTGAGGTCCTGGTGAAGATTCTCCAGGAACCCAAGGGTGACTCAGCTGAGGATGTGCAGACTTTTGAATTCAAAAGGAAGCAAGAGTTGCCAAAATCCCACATTAAAGCCCCAGCATGACAACCACTCTCTTTGGATTACATTGTTCAGGGAGCAAGTGGTTTGTTTGTTTATGGACAGCCATACCAAGTGCTTAAAGCGTACAGTGGTAAGCAAATGTATGTGAAGACATGCACCCCTCCCATCTATTAAGGGTTCATGAAAGCAGCACTCTTGTGAAGCTTCCGTTCATTTCAGTGGGGGCAAGAGAGAACTTCACAGCTCCCTGTTCTTCCCAATGGGACATGCACAACATAACTTCCTTAAGGAACTTCCTAAAGACAGAAGAAAAAAAAGTAGAAACCTCTAAGGGGGTGAAAAAAATCTGGGAAGGTTGGTATTCATGCAATTCCCTCCTTTGGATTTGCATAGACTCAGTCTGTGAATCATGTTGACTGTTGGTTCAAAGTTTAAAGAAAAGATATAAAAATAGGGGTAGCCTCCCTCCCTTGGCTAATTTGCTAAGCCAGAGGGTATTTTCAACATACCTTACATTTGTGGAGACTGGGGAGCATCTCAGCCATTTTAGAAAGCTATTTCTTAAGTTTGTTACTGCAATGCAGTGAGCAGTTGACTGTAGGGGCCTTCCATAGAACTGATAAGAGAAATATTCGGAATGTCAAGACTCTTGCGTGGTCTGTAATTTTACAGGGGATGTCCAGATAGCTGGTGATTTCCTCAAGTGTAATGTTTGAAGGGAAATTCCCAGTCCTCAGAATCAGATGCTGCTGTATTCTCAGGGGTCACTCTGTTCTCTAGATGGTAGCTTAGGGGCCAGAAATATTTTGGCCAACTAGCTCACCTCATCTCAGACGATCAGGCCTCTAGCAGTATGGATGTCACAGTTACAGAGCACACACACCAGGCAATGCATACGAATTCCAAAGACAGATGTGAAATTCCTTGGGGTGGTGGTGTAAATCTGGCCCACTGACCACCTGATCTCAGGTATACCCAAGACATTCTTACTGTATATAGCCCAGGACAAAGGGAATGTGTCAAACAGCCTCTTGTTCTGGCTTCCTTGTATGGTAACTGGTGTTTACTGTTGCTTTTCACTGACAGTGCAGAGAGAGAGGGGAAAAACCCCCAAGCAATCTGCTTATTGTAATGCAGAACTAAGGCTGTGACTGAGTTGAGTTAACTGCTCTGCACTGTAATTTCTCTGAGCCTAAGCAGAGGGCTCTGTGGCATTTCTGCTTAGTTTGGCCCTTGGTGCGCTTGGTTCCAGTCAAACATTTATTTTGCTAACCATATTAGGCAATATGGCAACCCGCCAACCAGCAAGTCGTTCGTAGAGTTACTTTCTGTTTGCGAATACATCTTCTGTTTCTATGACTTGCTCATTTTAGTTCATGCTACAAAAACAGAAGGAGAATCTCCTTTATTCTGATTTACTCTTAATATTTGATGATTTGGAAAAGCAAAAGGTAGGAACAGTGGCTAGTTCTTCAGAAAAGGAACGACAGCACACGTCTCTTTGGAGCTCTTTTGCTCCTTAATCCCAGATGTGCGGGGGGGGGGGGTTTGGGGGGGGTTGGTTGCTCTTGCAGCCCTCTTGCAGCATGGGAAGAAAAAGTGCCCTGCTCAGAGCCACAGCACATATTTCAGGGCTGGGAGCTGGTACTGAAAAGAGATTTGGGGGCTAAGCTCTGGCCCAAAGGAGCCATTGATTTCACAGTATATTGATTTAATAGCATTGGAGCTAAAGAGAACATTGGGGGGCCACACAAAGGTGAAGAAAGCTGTGGCTGGGTAACCCTCCTATTAGGCAGGGTGAGGCTGCCTGCTGGGGGGCAGGGGTGGGGAGAGTTTGTAGTGTCATTACAGGGCAGCAACTTGTCAATCATTTGGCTTATATTTTAGTTATCCTGCAGGTTTGTCTTCCTCCCTCTTCTTGCCCCTCCTGCTCCTTCTTCTGTTGCCACCTCTCTCTTATCCACCTCCACCCAGCCATCATTATCTCTCTCTTTCTCTTTGCCTCTACCAGGTCCTCTTTTCCTGTCTCCAAAGGTCCTCCTTTGCCTCTCTCCTCACCATTCCTGGGATCCAGTTGTGTTGCTAGCATCAGCCAGAGGGGAGGGCTGATGCGTTTCACGTCATTGCCCCACCCCCTGCCCTTCTGGAAGGCTTCATTTCAAGCCTTCCAGGACACAGGGTGGGCAGGAGGGCCCACAAAATACGTCGATTTTGGCACGTTTATGCTCCATGGCTCCTTGCGAGGAGACCGTGGTTGTCATCTGGGGGCATTGCATTCCCCCACCCCATAGTGATGCCACTGCTTGGATCTCCCCTTCCACCTCCATCTCTCTCTGGGTCATTTTCATGTCCCTCCTTGCCTCTCCTGAGCTCTCTCCCACCTTCTCCTTTCTCATCCCCTCTGGGCTCTCTTTATGGGCAGGTACCAGTCTATATTCTTTGTAGGGGTCTGTACTGGTGCATGGACCGGTTCTCTTCCTGTGTGGCATCATGACTGTGTCACGACACCATCTCTGGATACTTGGTGATGATATCACACATCATAGCTGAATTTCCAGGTTGCTGAGCTCCATGCTGTGAGGAGCTCGGCTTTGAGCTGGGTGGCTGGGGTTGAGCTTAGTGGGAACCCTGGTACTAACTGCCCAGCCCTGGTGCTTCACTCTCCCACCCCTCTCCCCTGGCAGACTGGCGCTTGGTGGTGATGTCACTGCCGTGCACCACAGCAGTCAGCTTGAGGCCACGCCAGGCTGGTCCAGCATGGGCAGCTGGTGCAGGAGCTGGCCTGGAGTCTGCAACAGTCAGCATCAATCTCCAGGTGTCAACTGAAAGCAATCTTGGAGATTTTGACAAGGCCTCCAAGAATTTCCAACATTACATCATGTTGAAAAAACAACAACTCTAGTAATAGCTTCAGTCAGAGTTGGCAGCCCTAGGGTCAAGCTATGCTTGTGAGCTTCCCAGGGGCCAGTAGCATAGCCGGGGGGGGGGGGAGCATGGTGAGTGCTGCATGGCATTACACAGAAGTGTAAAGTGGCCCCTCCCACTCACCATCGGAGACAGTCTGGCAGCGAAGGCAACACTGCCTTTGCTACTGGACTGGCTCCGATGGCGAGTGGGAAGGGCACTTTGCACCTCCATGTAATGCTGTGCAGCACTTACTGCTCCGCCCCCCCCCCCACTGCCAGGGGCATCTGGCTAGCCACTGTGGCAATTGGGGTGGTGGACAGTCTTGCAAGTCTTCCTGGTCTTGCAAGTCCACCTGGACTTGATAGAGCTTTGGTCTGATCCAGCAGACTGATTTTCTTCCTCAGGCACCAAGATATCTTGGGCTGTCTGTGTGCAAAAGCCTTTCTCACATGAGTGCTGTTCACTGAGGCAACCACTTCCCTTGCTGGGAATGAGTTGGGACTAGAGTCAGAGCCTCAAGTCCATGCCCTTGTGAATACTTCTGTGATTGATATCTTCAACAAGATTCTCTTTGGGAGTTAATGGCTGGAGCTTCTCAAAGATAAGTATGAGTATGACTGAAACAAGGAATTCTCTGATAGGATACTTCTCGTGTTTGCTGTATGTAGTCACTGATCTGGTGCTCCAGAGAGATTATATGGGCATCAGGATGGAGAGGGAATTGGTGTGGGGGGGAGTTCACATGAAGAAAGTGCTCAAGATGAATAATTTTGCTTTGTGATGGATGTGTAGTGTGAAGAATGCAGGGAAGGAGGCAACCAGAACAGAAGGGATTAAGGGAGATCACTTATATGCCTTCAGCAATTTCCAGAACCAACCTGCATCTCTAGACCAAACACAGACGAACCATTCTGCGCATGGTAGTCACTTTTCCTTGGTGCCCATGGTGCATACAAGGCACTGTTTGTATGGTATTATATTGGCCCATGTGGCCTAGTACTGCCTGCTTCAACTGACAACAGTTTTCCAACCCAGCCCAGCTACCTGAGAGCCTTTTAACTGGATCCAACCAGTGGCCGTTATCATGCAAAGTGTGGACAACTGAGCTATGACCCCATCACTCTGCTGGCTGCTCCATCCAATTGCAACAGTGGCTTGTCCACACCCAGCTTGTACCCTGCTATCAGTGAGGGTGTGAGGACCATGGGGTTGTACGGCAGGGCACTCGCTCTCCTCGTTGCTTCCCTGGGTCACAGATATCATGCCAAGGCTTTACAAGGAGCACTGAGTATACTCTTGCACCCACATTATCTAACATGACCTCCACCCTGTTTGGTGCATTGGACTAAGGCAGGGGTTCTCAACCTTTGGAGGCCCAGGTACCCCCTATCACGGTCCAATTTGTTGAAGTACCCCCTGCTAATTAATTGGATTAATCAATTAATTAATTAGGTAATTAATCATTAAATAAAAAAGTACTAAACAATTTTAAATGTGAAAAAGTGTGTGTGTGTGTGTGTGTGTGTGTGTTTGTGAGTGAGTGAGTGAGTGAGTGAGAGAGAGATGCAAGGATTTCTTTGTTCTCCAATTCAAACTTCCCAAAATCAGCTCCTCCCTCCCCCTCCCCACCAAAGTACATTTTCCAAAGTACAAAAATAAGCCCAAAACCAAAATCAGAGAGACAATAATTAAATTTTTTAATTTTAAAAATTATTTTTAAATTATTTTTAAAATAATTCTCCAAAAATAATTAAAATTTAAATCCATGTTAATTGACACTTAATTAGCTGCTAATGGGGCAGATAAGGGGCAGGGCTTGGCGTACCCCCAGCAAGAGGTCCGCGTACCCCTAGGGGTACCCGTACCAGGTTGAGAACCTCTGGACTAAAGCTTAGTTCCCTCATTGAAAAAGCCACACTAGTCCCTCCTCCAGTGCTGTCAATCATCCTTTCGCAGTCTTCCTGTGTCTGCATGTGTCCCAGCAGCTCTTGCAAGCCAAAAGGGGTGGGAGTTTCCCACTGAGGGCTTGCTCTTCTGAGGGCAGTAAACTTCCTGGTCTTGCAAGTGACCACAGGACTTGTGTGCTTTTTGTTTACTTTGTTTACTGCCCATGGGCGTCACTGGGGCGTGGCGGGGGGGCGGGCCGCCAGGGGGTGACGCGCGTCATGGGGTGACGCGCGCACCCCCTCGCGCGTCACCTCCGTGACGCGCGTCGCCCTCTGGACGCTCCGAGGCCGGCCCGGGAGCCGGCCTCGGAGCGTCCGACCCTGTCGGCGCTCCAGGGCCTTCTGAACGAAGGCCCAGGCAGCGCGTCAATCCGGGTATTTCCCGGATTTTCGCGCATGCCCAGACCCGTTTTGAGGGCAAAAAGCCCTCAAAAAGGGTCTGCGCATGCGCGAAAATCCGGAAAATACCCGGATTGACGCGCTGCTTGGGGAGCGCCGACGGGGTCGGACGCTCCGAGGCCGGCTCCCGGGCTGGCCTCGGAGCGTCCGGAGGGGGGCGACGCGATGCGGGGGGGGGAGCTGGGTGGCCCCCTCCCCCGTGCCTATAACGTCGCGCCCCTAGGGGGGGTGACGCGCGTCCCCGCACTAGGGTGACGCGCGTCTATTGACGCCAGTGTTACTGCCCCAGTATGCACCAGGCATTCAGGCTGCAGCACTCAGGTGTGTTGGCAGCCATACAAGTCCCTCGAGATTACTTGGACTTGCACACCCATAAGTATGCTCAGGATTGCAGTATGATTTCTGGTCTCCCCTCCCCAACTGCATGGAGGGTGCACCAAGGGCTGGCCCACTCGTGTGGGAGCAAGCCCCCAGCCACTCCTTGGGGTCTGCTCCCAAGCAAGCAGGGAGAGGATCATGCCCCAAATCAGGCACCCAAACAGCAGCAGCAGCAGCAGCAGCTGCGCACCCCTTCACAACCACATTCAGAAATGCAAACAAAGAGGTTTCAATTCCAAAAATACAATTTTTATGTAACAACAATGTAAAAAGAGATGAAGTTGACTCCTCAAGGTACTGGAGGGACATATTGATTCGCTGCTAGCATCTTCCTCCACAGCTTCACTTTTGTTCATGCCCTGCCTTTCCTGAGTGTAAACCCCATTGAACACAATGAGACTTACTTCTGAGTAGGCACAGATAGGATTGTGCCATTGGATGTGTCTCACAGAGAGGCAACTCTCCCTGACTGGGGGAAAAAAGGAGATGGCTGCCCTTTAAAGCCAAAAGCAAGGGGAGAACAAACTCTGGCAAAAGAGTGACAGCCTGGGGTGCAGTCTCACCTCCCCTGAGGACTCAAAACCTATGGATATTGAACAACCACATGAGTTTTCCAACCATACATTCAAAACCCTCATGGAAGATTCCAAACTCATGGATTAAGAATTGAAAAATGTAATTGGTTTATCCTGTGAGGAAAAAAAATCATGGATAGCGAAAGCCCACATGGATTTTGCATCCAAAGTGTGCTACATCCACGGGAAATCCTGATTTCATTGTGGATTTTTGCATGTTTGCTCTGGGCCTGATGTGCAAAATAGAAGATCCTCATTTGTCACAAGCAGGGAGCAACCACTGGCATGAGAACAAATTGGAGGCCACAAGCAAGGTAGTTGTATGCGCTGACATTTAGTGAAAGAGTGGAACATCAGAACATGCACGTTTCTGGGGTTAAGTATGTATTTTCTTATCAAATCACTTGCTTTGCTTTCTCCTCAACTACCAGGAGTAGAAATGTCCCGTTGTGCGACTTGTGATTCAAAAAACAGCTCCGGACAGAGCTCCAGCAGCAGTTCCACTTTATCACTTCAGAGCAAATTGCTGTACCATGTAAATTATTCTACCATCCAAAACCAGTACTCAGTTTGCCCATGCTGGAGAGTGAAATGTATTCTTCATGTTGCGTTTTATGCTGTTCCAGCCTTTTTAGCAAATCAAATTCTTGGCAAGTCACTGAGATAATTTTGTATGAGGAAGATTTGGTTTTATGGCCATTAATTGAGCGTGCAGCTACTCGTGGGAAGATAACGATAATGAAATGTCATGCTCTAAGAACAGGCAGATTTGCTTATGACTTACAATGTCATTCAACTAACCTATCATGCATTTTGTTGGCAACCGCCCATCTTTGTGAGATACGTGTTTGCAGTGCTCAGCAGCAAAAGCCTGGGCAGTGCTACGGAGACAAACTGCTCAACACCTGAGCCCTTCCATTGACCTTATAGGCTCAATTGAGAGAAAGGTGGTCACCAATACATCTGGAGCTAGCCTGGTTGCAGAAAGAGACCATAGTTCAGTTGTGCAGTACATTGTTTCCACACAGAAGGACCCAGGTTCATCTCCAGGTAGCACTGGGAAAGATCCCTCTCTGAAACTCTGGAGCACTGCTGCCAATCAGAGGAGACTGTACTGAGTTGGATGGACCAATGTGGGCTCACTCAATATAAGCCTGTGGAAACATCTTTCCAACATCTGTGGAAAGCTCCTGCACATGCAGCTGTGCCCATGCAGGGCTCTCTCCATGCAGTTGAAACCCCACTTTTGCAAGAGAGAGCTGTATGTTCAGGAACTCTAAAAGGTAAAGGTGACCCCTGACAATTAAGTCCAGTCGTGTCCGACTCTAGGGTGTGGTGCTCATCCCCATTTCAAAGCCAAAGAGCCAGCGTTGTCCCAAGACGCCTCTGTGGTCATGTGGCCGGCATGACTCTCCTTGCCGCAGCGTGTAGCATGCGGCTGGAACACAGAGCGCTGTTTACCTTCCCACAAGCGGTACCTATTTATCTACTCGCATTAACATGCTTTGGAACTGCTAGGTTGGCAGGAGCTGGCCAAGCAACGAGAGCTCACCCCGTCGTGGTTTCAAACTGCCGACCTTTCGATCAACAGCTCATAGTTCAGTGGTTTAACCCACTGCGCCACCCGCTGGCAGAAACTCTATAGACGTTCTAATGGATGCATATAGATGGGGGCTGCAGAGCTGGCTGCTGCCTCCTGCCACATGTGTTCATTTCATGACCAGCTAAAAAGAGCTAGTGACTTGCCCAAAGCAAATCTTGTGGCTTAGTAGGGATTTGAGTTTCAGCCTTCCACATACAAATCCAGCATTATGTCCTTTGACCCACAGTAGGTCTAAGACATGAATCAGACATGAATCAAGTATCAGCCAGAGTTCTCCATTCATTCATAACTGGAACAAAGCAGGGGCTGTTTACTTTCAGACAGAGAGTGGCTATAAGATCATTAGTGAAAGAAGGACGGTATCTCCTTCCATTTTTGTACTGTGAACAGCTCTGCCTGTGCTCTCTGCTTTGCACCAGTTCATTGCAAACAGCTGCTTGATACGGCCAAAACTGGCAATCATCACCCACAGAGTTAGTCTTTTGTATACGCACTGTGTGAAACTTCCCTAACTTGTCCCCTTAACTAGGTGTGAAACTTCCCTAACTTGTCCCCATTCGCCTGCTTCCTGTCCTGTCACCGCTGTCATGCACCTCATAGACTCTGTCTCCAATCTGTCCTTTTGTCTGCTCTGCTCCAGTCGGTATGGGACCTTTCTCTCTGCCCATCTTCTTGTCCTGTAGGCAAGTGGTGCAAGGAAAGGCAATGGCAGGAGGGTTGCTGCTGCTGCTGCTGCTGCTGCGTGCCAAAGAAAAAAACAAACAATTGATGTGGCGACAGCTTTTCTCTCCCCCACCTAGTACAGTCATTTCTTTTTACGTTTGTGACATATGGCTTGAGACAGCATTATGCTTCCACACTACATGTCCCAAGTGGCTGTGCAATATCAGGCATGCGCAACATAGTCATGAGGATTTGGGGGGTAAATTAGGGCAGATATGAATATCAGAAGAACAAATTGGAGACCATCATTCCTTGGACTGCACTTTGCAAGTGGCAATACTAGTCGAGCTCAGAGAGGTTTGTGCAACCCTACTCCATATTTTGCATATGGCTGATGGGAGTGGCTGGCTGTGCTCATTCCATTTCCTCCCAACTAACAGCATATCCATACTCTCTCAGGACCTGGCTGTCGAGCAATCCAAGCTTCACCCGCCTATGGATGGAGACTGGAAGGCTGAAATGACAGGCAGAGAATTGCGAGGCCCATAGTAGGGCTCACTTAGGAGGCATGCATAGAGATCCTGTGGTTCATCAGTTTGCATATTATAACAAATATTTAACCATTCAGAAAATGCAAAAACCTTGCAGTATGTGTCCAAAACTCCAAGGACAATTTGGCTTAAAAAAAACTCAAGTGGAAACATCTGGAATACATCTTGTTTCTACATGTGCGAGGGCAAAGCATTGACCACAGAGCTAACCCTGCTATGACAGTTCTTTCTAAGACTATGTTTTCCCTCCATGCTTATTATATTCTGCTTATGATTTTGAAGGGTTCTTTATGTTTATACCCAGAGTGCTTTGCTCACAAAAGGTCTGGAAGTGTTTTGCTGCTGCTGCTGAGGTCCTGAGCACCTTGTGCAGTCAGGTCCTGGACAACCTTCCATATGTGGTGGGTTGTGCTGGGGAGGCTTGAATCATTCTGAAGCTATGTCCCAGTGAGGCAATCTTTTGGCTGTTTTCTTGGGCATCACTGAGGTCCATAGTGACCGAAACCATTTTTGTGGATTGGAGCATACAGCCAAGTAGTTTTCAAGAGAAATTTATGGCTTTGAATGAACAGCAAGTTTTGCAAGACAAAATAGCAGTGTCACTTGTTATTTATGGTATGGAATAAAATTTAGGTTTACCACTAATTGCAATTTTTTTTTAAAAAAATTAATACTTGCAGAAAGAGACGCATATGATTTATATGGAACTGTTTAATGATGTTTCCATAATGAAATATTGTGTTCGAGGGAGGGGGGGAAGGGGTGTCTGCTGCTCATTATTTTCTTTTTTAATGGTTGTCACAAGCAATTAATAGATTTGGCTTGTTACAAAGGTCTGGATTTAAAGTTGTGTGTTTGCTTCATTTTTTTTTTCAGAGCAGAGAGTTAGAGTGCTCTGCTAAAACTGAAGACATAAAATGCTTATTGTTTAGCACATTTCTTTCCGTCAGTTTGATGACTGAACACATGAAGTTGCTTTCTCCAGAGTTGGATCACTGATCCATCTAGCTCAGTCCATTATTATCACCTCTATCTGGCAGTAGCTCACCAGGGATAGAAACTGGGGTGAAACTGCAACGGGGGTAGGGGTGAAACATGGTGAAACCATAATGGGGGTGGTGATGCTATAATTGTGCCTTGCCATGGTTCCAGCCCTTATGCTGCCCTCCTGCATGCCATTTTTAATGGAATAAAAAGGTTTCATTTATTTCAGTGGAAGCGTTTTTTTCCCCATTATAGCATGTGGTGGGGGTGCAATCGTTATAAGAACCATGGTGGGGGAAATTACTATGTAGGGGGTTGGTGGGGCAGAGGGTTGAGCATCTTGCCCCTCCCCCCATGTGCAGTCCTTAGGGTGGGCTGGAGCCAATATCCCTGAAGCCAGGTCAGGTGGAAGCTGCTACAGGGTCTCAGAGTAGCGGCAGGGGGGGGGGGGTTGGACACACTCTGGCTGGCTGAATTGTCTCTCTGAAGGGTCTTGTACCCAGCCTCAGCCTTAGCCTCAGGACAAGGACCCTCCTCAGCTCCCAAGTCTGGAGCCAGCAGCCTACTCATCACAGGCTGTCTGCCTGGCTGGCCTCATCAGGCCCCATAAACTGGATCTTGGCAGCAGCCATGCACGCTGGATCTTATCCCCCTTTCCCGGCCCAGACCCACCCCCAGAAGGCTCTTCAGACTTATGCCAGTCAAAGAGCTGATGTAGCAGACCCATTAGGGACCAGGCAGCTTACGGAGAGGTAAGTAATCATTTTTTTTTTTACTTAGTTCTCCCAGGCTGCTTATCCCTGCCATGGCAGGCCCTAGCATCCAGTCCATGCTCCACTGGCAGCACTGCATGCTCTGGGCTGGCCCTGGAGAGGTTTTGGGCTGTATGGTAAGTCAGGGTTGGGAGGGGGTTCAAGGACAGGTTCACCTACCTTCTAGTGCTGAGGCTGGAGCTGCCACCATCCATTTTGCCCTTGAGACGTTTCTGAATTCCTGAGGCTGCTGCTCTAGGCATGGAGACTTCCTCAGGATGTGAGGAACATCTCCATTCCTAGGATGCAAAAGGGCAAAATGGAGAGTGGCAGCTCCGGCACCAGCCCTGGAAGGCAAGTAAGCCTGCTGCTAGCACTTTCCAATGCTTATTATTATGCTTAACTACCTTACAGAGCTCCTTTGGTACTGCTGAGGGAGCTCATTATTAAGGTAGGGTTTAATGGAGCTTTGGGACCTTGGAAATTGTCTGTTTTTCCCCCGGTCCATTGAATTGAGGTCCGTTAAATGGAAGGTTTCCTGCATTTTGTTTCATTCTATCTTCCTACTTCTGTATTCTGTGTTCCTAAATACATTTTTTTCTTTACTACTCCTTTGTTTTGTCCTGGGTATTCAGAAGGCCCTAATGCCACAAACGTCTCCAGTGCATGAAAATACTATTTAATAATACAGAGAAGTGGGTGGTAGATGAAAGTGAAAAGCATAAGAGTCACCCAGAGCTATCTCTGGAACCGTGACATCGTCCAAGAGAAGTGCGTGCAGTCTTGAGAAATAGTGGTCTCTTTCTCCACCACACACACACACACACACACACACACACACACACACACACACACACACACACACACACACGCACTGCTGATGTTCTTTAATATCCTCTGTTGCCTGCTTTCTTCATTGAATCAGGGGTTAGCATGAGGGGGAGGCCGTGGCTGTTGTTTGCATCGTTTCCCATTTGTGTTTGTCCTTGGAATGCATTTGTTATTTTTGGCATCCTGAGTGGTGGTATTGGGAATCTGCTAAGCTGCTTCAAGGTCTCTTTGCTTTGCTGGCCCTTTACTTATTTGACATTCCAGTTTTGTAAGTGCTTTTTCTTTTTTTACCAAAAAGGTTAGTGATTCCGAGGCCTTCAGGCTCGATCACACCAGAGATGTGAATGATAACAATGAATGATGATGAATGTTCTTGGCACATCTTTACAAGGCAATGGAGGCATGAGGGTGGCGTTTGCAGACTGCTACAGAAGAGAACAAGCTTTGGGAACGCCACTCCGGGTGCCGTTCCGGGCGCCCGACAATTTTTGCAGTCAGCTCGGGGACGTCTTCCCCGGCCGGCTGTCCGGGGCCTTCTGAGGAAGGCCCGCTGCGCGAACGTTATTTATAACATTTTTTAGCGCATGCGCAGACCATTCCTGAGGGAAAAGGGCAGCCCTTTTCCCTCAGGGACGGTCTGCGCATGTGCAAAAAACGTTGTAAATAACGTTCGCACAGTGGGCCTTCCTCAGAAGGCCCTGGCGCGTCAGCCGGGGAAGACGTCTCCATAGCCGGCTCCTGGACTCGGAAGAGGCCGGGAGCTGGCTCCGGGAACGTCTTCGGGGGCGACGCGCGCAAGAGGTGACGCATCACGCGCGTGCTCGCGTCACCCCTTGCGCGCGTCACCCTGTAGCGGCCCGCTCCCGTCACTTGACGGGAGCGACGCCATTGAACCTGGTGGTTTGGATTCATACTTCCTCTGCTCTCCGAGCAATAAGACATTCCAGGAGCAGCTTTTGCGGGGTTGAGCTTCCTTTTGAGTAATAATAGAGTCATGATATTTTTTGTGCAAATATATAAGTGGAGCAGCAAGAGAACCCTAGAGATGTTGCGAGCATCCTACCTGAGGAGCTCAAAAGAGCAAACGCCCCTGCTGGCTTGAATATTTGCAAGCAGAATCAAGACAAGCACCAATGTCCCTGCAAAAGTTCAAACCTTTTGCCACCAAGCGTTCTTTTCACTTGAACCTTTGTGAACATTCAATGCTAGGAAAGATCCCGCTGTTTGTGAGCACATTTGAGCGTTTGCGAGAGATCAAGCTGACAGTTCCCAAGGGCTTGAATTTTGAGCACATTTGCTTAGAATGAGCTTAAAAGCTCGCCTTGGTAACAGGTTGGACCTAGTGACTGGCATAGGGTAGGTATACTATGGAATAGTTTCACCACCTGCTGTTTTGTGTGAACTGGCTGAAAATGTGGTACACTGTCCACTGTCCCTTAAGTTAGTAACCAGTGGGCCCAGAAAGTTTAGTGAACAGGTGGGACCGTCACAAACTTTAGAAAGAGGAATGGGTGTAACTTTTTACTCTGACGCATTTGGGGTAATAACCCACCCCAAATAGCATTTAAAATACATTAAACTCTTTTCATGCAGTACGAGTTGTACTTCAAAGACCTCCAGCTGGCTGGCAGTGCGCATCTTTAAATCGTGGAATGTAAGAGACAGACATTACCATCTGACAGCCTGCTGTGCCTGTTTGCCTGAAGAAGATTGCCAAAGGGCAATTGAAACGTCGCAAGATTTTATACACGGATTTTAATGTTATAAATGGAGTTTTACTTTTGTTTTTAACTTAAAGATTTGTTCGTCATCGTGGCTTTTAATCCCGTCATTTTATCTTCTATAATCTTTTCATGCATTTTCTTAGAATAAAGGAGTCTGGTGTTGTGCAGTTTCAACCTCCTTCCACCACATGGGTTTGTTTTTCTGAGGGTTTCACTATCATGGTATTGGAGGAGTTTAGTTACACAGCAGTTAAAGTAAATGAGGGCAAAATGAAACATTGCATATCCAAGATATTGGGGGATCAAAATGAGCACAACATACTAAAACAACAACAACAACAAAGCCACAAACCTCTTGTAGCAACTAAAATTTGATGTGGCAGTAATGGTTTTTATTCATCCCTTCAGGAGGTTTTGAGTTGAAGGAAAAGTATCAGGAAATCTGTGAGACCTCACAGGAGTTAACATTGGAAGTCACTACAAATTCCATATGTTGTATTTCTTTTTTAAAATATATATCCCACCTCCCTTAACAAGTAACTCTAAGAGGCTTACAGAAAACAGATCAAATTAAAACAGTAAATCAACCATACAACGGCAGGGGTATAAAATGTAAGCACATACACAGCAGCAAAGTAATGCCAATGATAAAAGCTGCCCTCTTGGAATATCGATTTTTGTCAAGACCACAGCGTGGCAAGACAACGTTAAGCACTGTGTAGTCAGACCCTCTTGTGTCTGCTGTTTAAGCTAAAATCAACAACGCAATGCAGGGCCAGACTATGTAAGGTGTAGTTTGGCTCAGGTAGACAGTGATGGAGCCACATGAATTCCTCTGAGGTTGGGGCCATCGCATAGGAGACCTTGCTCCTAGTGGAAACCGGTGGACCTTCAGGCAGTGCTGGAATACAGACCAAGGCCCCAGATGCTGAATGGAGCATAAGGGGAGTATGTGTGGAAGAAGGTGGTCCTTTAGGTATCCAGGTGCGGAGCTGAAGGATAAGAACCAACACCTTGAATTGAGCCTGGAAATGAATAGGCAACCAGTGCAACTGAAATAGTACCAGGTTGTCAATGTCCAATCCCAGTCAACGATCTAGCTGTGGTATTTTGCACCAGTTGCTGGATGCAGTTTCTACATAGAGCATGTTATAATAATCTAGCTTTGAGATTACGGGCAGCCCAATCCTATGTAAAGATACGCAGCTGGCCTACAGGACCAGCCGCAGTATCCATCGCCCTTCCCCTCGGGAGAAGGGTGTAGGGCTGCCCGGCCCCAACGGGTCTCCTCGGATGTATGTTGGCTCTGGAGCCGGCATACATCTAGGGCGGCGGGGTAAGGGTGGCCCAGGCTGGGAATGGGCACGGGATATCGGCAGAGCTTGCCGCCGATATCCCCTCCCCCTCCCAGCCCGGCTTGCCCTATGGCCACTCTCCCTTGCTGCCCAGTCCTCCCTCCCATGCACCTGCACTGAGCAGTGCAGGACTTACCTGCACTGGTGGGTGCCAGGTCTGGGGGGAGGTAGAATAAGGGCTGCCGGCTTCTGGTCCGAGGGGAGGCGGAGTAAGGACTGCACCAGCGGCCCTTACTCTCCGGGTGTCAAAAATGCACTTTACAGCACTGCTTTACGACACCCGGCACCTGCGGATCGGGCCGTAAGGCATCTCTCTACAGTTGTACCCTGTGCTATAAACAATAACCGTTATTAATAATTCAATTTCACATACTGTATTTTGCACTGAATTTGACTCATTTGTCAGACATTCATTTTTTTTAACTATGACTTAATTATTAATTGGGGTTTATTTGACCGTAGTATCTGTTTACTAAACTGCTTTTTGCAAGTATGTGAGAGATCAAAACCACAGGATAAATGAGAGCACAAAAATAGTGTTTCTGGTTGGTTTCTGAAGATATCAAGCCAGGATCACTAAACAGAAAATTGGCACAAATAAATACATTTTTAATGCTTTTTGCAAACATGTGCAAGTTTTTTTAAAAACAAAACATAAGGGTAGATTTCTCTTGACTGAACAAAAAAGAGCTGGTCAACCTGTGGTATAAATAACTAGTGATGCCACTGAAATTACGTGTTCCCTGGCTCTGGAATAAGCTTCATTGATATAGGATGCTTGCCTTCATTAGGAGTGAGTGCCAGTGGCATGGCCTGAGAGCTCTCCTCTGGCCCTGATTATTGTAATCCAAGCTGGAGAAGAGCCTTTCCCCCTCTCTGTAGGTGATGAGGTGATCTTCACACTCTCTTTGGATGGTGGTGACTGCAGGACTTATGCAACAGCAATGGAAAACAGGGGGATCTAGAGGCCTCAGAAGCCTCATCCCCCCCCTCTTCCTTGCTATTTCCTGGCATCTTGTACATTAGAATGGGAAGGTGGCACTGGGACAGTGACTGGTAGGGCAGTGCTCCAGGGCTCATTGGTGGGAGGTAGAAAACCCAGTTGTGCTCCTAATGGGGTTGCCATGAGTGCAATGTTGTTTTGGAACTGGGCTCAGAAAACTCAAATTATTTTTCCAATCCTTCCGGCAAATAGCTCAGTTTAGTGAGCTCAATTCCAAATTGAGCCCAGATATATAACTTAAGTACCGGTATATCTGGCTGGTTTCTGATTACATTGAAACATGATCATTAGACAGAATAGGTAGCATGAGAAGTGGGATGAGTAAGCTGGTGGTCCCTCGGTGAGCAATACGTCTGTACCCTGCTGCCTGCAAAGGAATTGTACCATGATGAAAGGGATGCATGCTCTGATTTATTTTGCTTGTAGTTTCAAGTTGTGTTGCTCTAAAAATGATGAATGAATCTCCTTTCAAGGTTCATAGCGGTGACCTGTGTCAGATGTGGAAGAATCTTGGTCTTCCCTAACAGCAGTAGAATGTTTTTCAATTTTGCTCATCCAAAAATGGAACAAACACTGGATGCCAAAAAAGCAGAGATATTGGACAAGTTCCAGCCAAAATAGCTTCGTTCCAGTGAAAACAGGAATCAGATGTACAGTCCCTATGATAGACTAATAGCACGGTGCTATTTGCCATATGTTAATTGCAGTGACATTAGACCTACATTTTCTTGTGTGCAATTGCCTTAATTGTTACCATCAGCAGCCTACGATGTCAGGCGGGAATGCCATTTGTAGAAATTGCTATTGCAGAAGACATTTTCGGTTGACCTGGGTTATTTCTGAAGGTCATTTCAAAAAGTTAAGCCATGTTTGCATCTGTAATGCCAATGCAGCAAGTGGTAAAAACAGATGTAGCTACTTGTGTGACTATAAAGTGATGCAGATCTGAGGACGTTGCTGCCCTTACTGTTTGGTACCCCAAGGACTGCAGTTTGAGGGGTGGGAGGCAGAGTAAATGTGCAAAAACACACAAGAAGGAACACCTCTCACTACACGATCCCATTGTCCTGTCCCGTCCCCATCCCCCCAGTGAATCCTTTCCCTTGCCTGTGTTGCTGTGCTTCTATGGTTGTATCTTTTTCCATCCCTCAAACATAGGATGGCTGGCTGGTGGCCTGGGCACTAAATCCAGCCCCCCGCAGCACGTGTGTCTGGCCCCTAGCATTTTTAATCAGGTTGCAGTAAAGTATTTGCCTTCAGTTTCACTGCTAAGGATAAGGAAATAATGCTTTCAAGCTGTAACAAAAAGAGAGATTCCACGCTTGAAGGAAATATCTCTGTCTTTGGGCTTATGATATAATGTTCCACCTATGAGCCTGCACAGATGCATGCGTGTACTCCCTTTCTCTCCCCTCTTCCCCCCACTTTTTGCACTTGTACCTTCCCAGAGATCTCCTTCAGTGCACTTATCCTGTGCCAAACTAACCTGATCCTCTGTCCCCCTGCCTCTAGTGCTAAGGGTGAGTGAGGGTCAGAGAGCAAAGAAGACACAACTTTAACATATTTATTTATTTAAAAAAATTATATCCCGCCTTATCCTATGCCGAGGCAAATGCCCAAGGCGGCTTACAACAAAAATAAAAAAACATAGTTTAAAATACAGAAATCAGTTTAAAACAATACATACTTAATTTAAAAACAATAAAATCCACTGGGGGGGGCAACAGTAGGGAGCACAAAAGCAGCATGGCAGAGCATCTTGAGACACAGGAGGCAGACTACGACCCATCACCCAAACGCGAGACGAAACAAAAACGTTTTGAGCCCTCGCCAAAAAGTCATGAGGGAAGGGTGGTTCTCAGATCCCCTGGCAGGGAGTTCCACAGTTGTGGCGCCACAACAGAGAAGGCTCGCCCACGTGTTGCCACTCCCCTAACTTGTGATAGAGGTGGCCATCGCAGGAGAGCCCCCTCAGATGACCTAAGAGAGCGGGCCGGAATGTATGGGAGAAGGCGGTCCCTCAGATATCCTGGACCCAAACCGTTAAGGGCTTTAAAGGTCATTACCAGCACCTTGAATTGGGCTCGGAAACGAATGGGCAGCCAGTGCAGCCGCTGAAGGCACTTGTTGTCCAATCAGCATCCCCCTGACATGTCTCCCAGCCTGCCACTACTGCTCCATGAGGCTTTTGAACCTATCCGATGTGCAGGTACCATAGCATTCTGGATAATGAGTACCCAATGTAAATGGTCTCTTCAGCCTGTTTTCCATTGCCGCTGCTTTCAGAACAATTTGTTTGTAGAAAATATCTTCATAGAGACCAATGCACCTTATCGCATCACTCCAGAGCTAGCGTGATACAGCATACATTAGGTGTCTTGGTCTAGGTTACAGTCATGTTCAAATCCCCACTGCCATGGAACTCTCTGGGTGGCCTTGAGTAAATTTCTGTCTCTTGGCCTAATCTACCTTGCAAGGCAGTTGTAATGTGACAATGAAATGACCCAGCGCATATTACCCTGAGGTCCTTGGAGAAAGGGACCAACACCAATATGAAAAAGAAATCTTCATCCATACAAGCAAGGCAAACTGAATGAGATGATTCATAGCCTATCATAGGAGTCATCCAAGAGCAAGGACCTTATACTTCTAACTTTCACTTCGACCAGAGCTTAGCTTGCTATATGGGCTGGTGGTCTTCATGAGGCAAAAGTAGTCAAGCAGAAGGTCAGTTGAAACCAAGTTTGCAGGCAGTATGGATTTCTTTATAGTAACTTGCTCAGTTTGAGAATGTATAGGGCCAGATCATGAAACCACATTGGCCTGTTGTGTTACCTGACAGTTGCTAACTTACAAAGTTGCAGTACCTCTTTCTGGCCAGCTGCACTGGCAGCACCCAAGGGCAATGGATAAGTAGCCCAGTAGCTCCCTCTGCTGGCAAACTGCCCCAGAGATGTAGGGAAGTATGGCTGTTGTACGGCTTCCAGAGCTCCTGAAGTGAGATTCTTGGAAGTGTACAATTACCTATGTGTAGTCAAAAGACTAGGAGAATAGTATGCAATCCCACATTTGGCTATTCTCAAATTACCATGCTAAGCAGAAGTGGAATTAAAAGTTGTCATTGTTTTCAGTCAATGGTTTGTGCTTGTTTGTGTGAACCAGATTTAGGACAGAATCACTGTAATGTAATGAGTCTGGGGATGCAATAATTGCTGCTGTTTTGTGTAAACATACTTATCTGATCCAACACTGCATTAACTTCAAACCAAAGAAAATGTGTGACTGCGGACCCTGTTGACATAAAGACCCCATTAACAGTGAGAAAAGACGGGAAGGAATGATCTTTTATCTGCACTTTATCCCTTGCCAGGCAAGTGGATACAGTGTGACACTTTGTCACACATAGACACAATTTCTGGAGTTCACAGCAAGAATTTTAAGCATTTCGCTGTGCTGTGGAAGTGGTTGGGAAAAAGTCAAAGGGGGGACTATTTGAAAACTCTCAGTCAGGCATTCCAAATTCTTACGAAGGCATCCCAGAGCGATCATCATTCTGGGGAATTTCTGCTGAACGGTGGTTGCAAGAAAGAAAGAAATATGAGAGAGCTGGTGGTAGAGCTTGAGAAGAATCATGTCATTGTTTGCCTGAGTTTCATTTTGGGATGCAGTGGCAAGTGGGAGAGGAGTGTGTATTCACTGGCGTGCAAGAACTACATGCTGCAGAGTGAGCGCAGGGACTCAAAATCCTAGCTACTGAACTGCTCGTCGCTGTAGGTTTTCATATGGCAGAGCTACTACAGCTTAATATCAACAGGCGTAGGTCTATCTGTCATGAGTTTGTCTCATCTTTTTCAAATGCCATCTATACTATACTTTTTCAAATGCTACTACATAATCTTGTAGAAATGAATTCTGTAAGTTGTTGATGCATTGTGTACTTTTTGTATGCTTTCCAAGAAGAATTGGGGGGGGAGGGGAAATGCTTCAACTTCTGAAGAAAACCTGGATGATACTACCGAAAAGTTGATTTCCTAGTTTTGTTTGGAATTCAGCAGGAGTGGGCCAAAGATTACATACACTGGCCATAATCTAGTAGAGTTAGACCTACTTAAAACCCTTGACTTTGATAGGGACTGAAGATATAACTATATCCTGGAATTTGGCTACTGAATGTTAATGGCTAAAATATTTTTGGTATTTTTGAGTGGTTAAAGTTATCCAGCACCCTGAACCTTATGGATTGGCTGAAACGCAATCCTGTCCTGGGAAACAGCAGAGATGGCTGGCCCTGCTCCCCCCCCCCCCCCGCTTCCTCTCTCCACCCTTGCTTTGTGCAAAGGAGCAATGGAAAGAAATGCTGGCAGATGGCAAGAGGCTGTGGGGTTAATCAAGTGGTGCAGAGAGTCTTGACAACAGTAAGAGATGACAGTCAGCACTGAGTAAGTTTCCCATGAGAAGCACAAAAATACTGGAATGCCATAAATAGCGTATGCTATTTGTATTTCCTGCAGACAAAGAAGGGAAAATTGGCTGACTTTTAACCATCTGGATGTCGCAATCGCAGTTAGGCATCTGACCGTGTCTTCTCTAGCTGTGTCGCATTCATCTGGCAGTGCCCTGTGAAGAACGACCACCGCTCACTCGTTTTTATAAGAAGAGCCTCCCAGCTAATAAAAACCTGCAGATACTTTCTGATAATAATATTTTTTTCTTCTGAGAAATGACTTTCAAAGAACCCGTTGATCTGTTGAGTGCTTCATCATCCACAGTAGGACTGTGCAGACATTTCTGCTGTGGCGGCTGAACACAGCAGAGCGGGAGTAGCTTGGTTAGGTAGTGATTGGCAAACAAAAATGGCGTGGAAAATCACTATTCTCAATGGTCCGATTCAGGCATAATGGCCAATCATGGTTTGTTGTCATGTACATGAGCCGTGGCGAGCCTTGGAATCGCACACGCTCACCTTCCCTCCTCCCCTGGCAATGAGAAGCTTTGGTTTGCAGTTTGGAACTTTCCGTTTTGTTTCTGTCTGAATATGGAAAACTAGTTTTTACAAAGCATAACGAGTCAATGGATATCCTATGAAATATGAACCCTTTCCCCGATGAACCCTTTCCCCGATGTGAGTTTCGGCTGTTCCAGCGTGGGCCACATCCTGCTTAGGATGCAGCGGCCAGCCATTTTGACCGGCCAATGCATCTTAGGCAGGATCAGGCTGTGACTGTTGGGCCTTCCTAAACAAAAGGCCTATAAAGGTTGGGACCTTCTCCGAACAACACTTGTCTCCTAGCTCTGATTTCTGACTCATCCTCCATCTCTTGATTCTATGCTGACTGTTGTCCATGGCTGAGCCCTAACAACTATGTGCCACAACTACATTTAAAAATGTGGTTTTTGTCTTACTCTTCTCTCAAAGAGTTCAGTGTAACAACATGTGTCGTCCCCCCCCCCCCCCGGTATCCTCATGACAACCCTGTGAGGTATGTTAAATTGAGAGATTGTGACTGGCCCAAGGTCACACAGTGGACTCCACCATTGAGCAGGGATTTGAATCCACATCTCCCCACTATAAATCTGCTTCTCTAATTATACTTTCTGTTCAAGCAGAAAAGAAGCACAGCAGGGGGAAGGTGGGGCTAGAACCTTTGTCCCTGATGTGCTAGTTTTCCTCTTGCAGTGACATTCTTGTTTTATTTGGGGAAGTGTTCAGAAATGATATTCCTCACCAGGAATTTGAACTGATGCAGTTCACTCTGCTCACCTCCATGGCTTTGGGGATGAGCAATTGAGATGAACAGACTAATGCATCTGTTCATTTCCCAAGGAAATAATAGTTGAAGATCAACTAATAAAATGGATCATGGATGAAACTGCATATGTTTCAAAGAACCAGTTGATCTGTTGAGTGCTTCATCATCCACAGTAGGACTGTGCAGACATTTCTACTGTGGCAGTTGAACACAGCGGAGAGAGGCCTGCCGGTGTGTATGCCAGCTGTAAATGCACTTTATTTATGATGTTTATGCGTCATCCATAAAATGAATGAAACTGCATATGATGAATAGCTAAGGACACGTGTGGATATGGACAGCTGTAACGTTGATTTCAAGTGTCATATGTGATCCAACGGAGGAACAAAGCGTACAGATGTGTGGTTTTGTCCCTAAAATGCCCTGCATGAAAGTAGACGGTTCTTGTATTACACGGCATACTCACCTAGCTTTATGACCATGGGGTGCAGTCTGCATGACTTTTGATAAGAATTAAGCAAAAGAAAACATGTCCCCTCTCCCCTCCCTCCAGCGCTACAAATGGAATGCTAACCAATCCCCCGATGGCAAAAGCAGTGTTTATTTTTAATTAAAAAATAACAGAGCTGAGTTGACCTCAGTTTTCCCAGCTGCTATTCTTCCATCATAACAGCTCATTGGCTGGTTTTCCCTTGCTGATTTCTTCCATTGTTTGCATTGTGCTTGTATGGGTGACCTAAAGTCTCTATTAATATTGCCTACCCTTCAGCAATACAGTTGGCCACCCAAACCAGTAGTCTGCATCAAGTCCCTTTTGAAATGGGTCATAAATACTAGGGCTCACATGAACCTTCCCTTTTTTTTCTGTCCCATTTGCAGACAGAAAAAATAGGGATTTGGGGGGGTGGGAGCAAAGCCTAGTCCCAGTTGTAGTGGCTGCCCCAGCAATTCCTCCCACTAGCTGTCAGCAGGTGACCATCATTTTTTTTTTAAACCCAGAATTCTCCTTGTATAGTGGGGGTTCCTGGGGAAAAAGGAGTTGTTGGCACCACCATCCACTGCGAAATATAGGCAGTGACAAATGTGAAAAGAGGGTGAGCAGTTTGCCTCCAGCTCCCGATCCATCTGTAGATGTGTACCATACATTACATACAAGGAGGAGCAGCACTGGGTGGGGTGAAACCCCTTTATAGTACGTTGTTCCAAGAACCTGCAAAATGTGTTTGACCAGAGCGTGAGCGGCACAAAAAGAAATGTGCGTCTATCATGGGGAATGAAGCCTCTCTCAACCGCCTTTCAGCTCCTGTAAAAATTGTCTGTTTCCAGCCCACTCTCTGCTGCTAGGAGAGGGAGCTGCTGGCCTGCTCTCTGCTATACCACAGCCGATGTGGTAGGGAGTGGGTTACAGCTGCCAACTAAGCAGGGGGCAGGGGGTTAAAGGGGCAAATAGAGTGAACTCTCCTTGTGGAGTTGGGCTTGTTGGTTTAGAGGGGCAGCATAATTCTTGTTATGAATATACAAGGGAATTCTTGTAATTCTTGTACAAGAAATCCTGGATCGGAAGCCTGGACAAACTGCTTGCTTGTTTGGAGGGGGAGAGGAAGAGAGGCCTGCATCCCCGAAACCTTGAGGGTGGGGTCACAGCTCAGTGGTGGAGTTCATGCTTTGGATGTTGACTGTTCAGTTCCACATCTCCAATTTGAAGGACCTCAGGTAGAGCAGCTGGAAAGCTGCAGGCCTCTTTTGTGCTACCTGATGATAGAGTTCAGAGGGGCATTCTGGGAAAAACAGCATTCTGGCATTTTTGCTCAGAGGGGCATTCTGGGAAAAAAATGTTGGCCAAAGAGAAGCGCACCATGCTGGCAGCGATATAGTACATTTATCTGCTATCCTTGAAAAATGACTCCCTACCTTTCACCACCCTCAAATGGTGCAGCAAAAGGTGGAGAACCATTTTGGGTTCACCCCACTCCCTGCATATCAAATTAGAATATCAATAAACCAGAGCTATCCAGTTTGTACAGGATGCACATGAGGAATATAACAAAAATGTGTGTTCGCAGGCTCGCGCGCGTGCACACATACACACACACACACACACAAACACACAGGGGTGTATCCCCCGGTCCACATTAACACAGCAACGCTTTCAATACTCAACTCTTTCAATACCCAACGAAGCCCGTAATCCTCGATGACCCAAAAAGTCTTGCAAAAGAGATTAGTCTTCATTTAAAGTGACTCATCTTCTTTGGATTGCCTCTGTACCTCCATTTTGAGAGAGTTCTTTTCTCTGCCAGCTGCAGCGATGCTAAATGCTGCCAAATGATGTTTCGAATCAGTCAGATTCCATTTGCCTTCTGTCTCTGTTTCCTAATTATGACACTAATTCTTTGGGAATATTAAAACTTGGACAGGAATATTAAGCTGAAAAGCATTTCTTCAGCTTTTCCAAAAAGACTCAGCAAACTTCACATCCTGCTGTCATTACAGCACTTGGTAGCAAAGTTAGCCTGGAGGTTTTTGAAGCTAGACAGCAAGCTGAATGTCTAGGAAATGCAGTGGAGTAAGTACTTTTTATTAACAGCAGTAAACAGATCATGCCAGCAGGGTATTCTGTGGTATGAATGGCTCACTCCAATTGCCTGCGTCATTTATTTGAGATGTTAAGTTTTTGAAAGAGGTGCAGGGGGATGCTTTGACTGAGAATTGCTTCAAGCAATACGGTTGCCCTCCATGCAGAAGCCACTGGAAA
This sequence comes from Plestiodon gilberti rubricaudatus, assembly GCA_026170595.1. NCBI lineage: Eukaryota > Metazoa > Chordata > Lepidosauria > Squamata > Scincidae > Plestiodon > Plestiodon gilberti. The sequence goes on from JANXHW010000005.1 coordinate 120,297,941, forward strand.
CTGCCTCCATGTGTCAACTGCTCCTCCTCACCATACACACTGCACAGTGCATTCCAGCTTGCGACATAGATCAGCCTCCATTGCATGGTTTTTAGCACCATGTCAGTCCTAGGCTGCATGTTAGCAGACAGATGGGTGCAGGGCACAGTGCGTAGCAGCCAACATGCACTTCCAGACCATCTTGTACTAACACTGGATTTAAACTGGGATGATACATCACTGCCACCACCCAAGGGCAAAGGAAACCAGACAGAAAGAAGTTGCCTTGAGGAAACTTGGGTACTTTCCCTGCTCTAAGTACTCGCACTCCCTCTGGAACATGGTCCTTACACCCACACCTAGGCAGGCAAGTGGGTGACTCTCACGGATGCATCCAATACTTGGATGAGAGGCCAGGGCAAATGCACAAAGGGGGGGGGGTTGTTTGACCCCACTTTTTACAAGTGGGCAGCATTAACCAAGTTGTGGGATTGGATATCCTGGTCCCCTGAGCAACTTGGATTTCCTGCTCTTGGAAATCAGGTGGTCTCCATGGTCTAATGAGCTGGCTCAGAGCCAAGTTCCTGGCTGACATATTGGGGGGGGGGGGGAGAAGGGAAAACAATAAACAGTAGATTGAAGGGAAAAGGAGAAGGGGAAGGCAAAGGATGAAATAGTTAGACAGCATCACCGATGCAACGAACATGAAAATGAGCGAACTCAGGAAGATAGTGGAGGACAGGAAGGCCTGGCGGGATATGGTTCATGGGATCACGAAGGGTCGGACACGACTGAACAACAACAACAACCACAGAGTTGACATGGCTACTACATCTGAATGACTCAGCAGCACTTTCAGGATGCAGAAGCATTGCAGAAGCCAGTCTAAGGCAGCGTTTCTCAACAAAGGGAGAAAGTGCTATGCTTTTTTGCAGGAAAAGGAGGAATTTAGTAATCCCTATGCCTGCAGCTACAAACACATGTGCGGATGGGTGCAACTTGTTTTCCAAGAAGCTGAAGGCAGGATTTGATTGTTTTATAGACTTTGGAAACTTCACTTGAGGGAAGGCCATTCATGCATCAGAGATGCGTCTGTGTACAGATTAACATGAAACTTGTGTGCATGTCATGCAATCCTTCATATGGGTACAACCCCCCCCCCCCAAGAACCTTTGTGGATTTGTGTCAGCTTGGATAACAAATGGGATAAAAATTAATCAAAACACGTTCAAAAATGTGGAGAATCATCAGATGTTATGTGAAATTTGCAGATGGAATCTCTCTTGTGCAGGGATTATATAATGTGTGACATGGTCCTCAAGTCATTGAGTGAGTTGCTGCAATCAGTTTCAGGCATGGGTTCTTTGTTCATTGTTAGTGCATGGAGATGAATGAGGTGTTTATGCCGTGGTGGACCCACTAAGATGAATGATCCTTCAATGCACTAAACCCCCAAACATTCAGTGTAAACTGTATCTTTAAAAAACGTTTTCATGTAACAAATTACTTTTGGTAACAACGTAACAATCCAGAAGATCCATTGTTCTGTTTAACTATTATTTTTGTGTGTATCATCATAATTTTTCACACACTTTCAGTGTAGCGTTACGTATCCTGTACCTCTGTTGTCACATAGGGCTGAGCCAAAATGTCCTGCCCATGTTGCCACCCCATTTGCAGGTAGCAAAACATTGGACATTATTTTGATAATTGGAGGGATGACAGAATGGGGTCATCTTACCAGTTGCAGAAAGGGGAACTTATTTATTTATTTTCCCCCCTATGGGTGAAATTTCCCCCCTCGCCTCCTGTACGGGCGCTCGCGGCACAGACTCACTCTGCGGCTTCTATGGGGCTGATCTTCTCTCCCTCCCCCCGCAGCGAGTAGTGGCCAACACGGACTGCGGCTCTGACGCTGGGCACGCGCGCGTCGCCTCTCGACGATGCTCTAGGACTCGAAAGCAGGCGGCCGGGTGCTCCAGGCTGCTTATGAGTCCGAGAGCGTCGTCGTCGAGAGGCGACGCGCGCGCGCCCAGTGTCAGAGCCGCGGTCCAAGTTGGCCACTCGCTGCGGGGGGAGGAGGGAGAGAAGATCAGCCCCATAGAAGCAGCAGAGTGAGTCCGTGCCGCACACATTGCATTATCGCGTGTTGCGTGGGGGGAATCCGGGAGAAGGAGGAGGGGATGCAGCTCCCCGTTCCGGCTGAGAGTTGGAGAGTTGAGACCTCGCTCCTCTGGAGGAGTGAGCGCCCGTTGGCGCCCCCGGAACTAGCGCGCCCACTTGGCGCCTGGGGCCCTGGGCCATAGTGCCCCCCATGATACTACGCTACTGCACCCACCCACACTGTGTGATGACATAGTGTGGCTCAAAGTGGAACTGTTGGGGGGGGGGAGACCATGGCCACCAGCTGGCAGGAGACATACTGCTGCCAACCCGAAAAGTGATGCTGCCACTCTGCTGTGAAACAGGTGGTAGTAGTGAAACAAGGGGGAGCTGGGAGGTGGCTTCACCGCTCCCCCCAATGAAAAAGTTGGAGCTGAAAGTTCTCCAGAGAACGTCCAACTCACGCCTAAGATTCCTAGGGTGGAAAGGCATTCTTGAGATTCTACAGTGGAAAGGCATTCACAAAAGGCATTCTTGATTTTGAGAGGGCGGAACATGGAGCTAATTATTTGACCAATGGGATGAGAGGGGTTTTTCAGCCAATTGGAGCGCACTTGTGTTTCAGCCAATCACCATTGAGATTTATTAGAAAGCGGGACAATCAGGAGGGACTATTTGCATGAAGAAACCTGTGGAGCCCAGGGCAGCGTTTCGGGCGGGGCGTCCTGTCCCCAACACTCGCGCGCCTCCAGACGCAAGCACAACGCAACTGGAGCTGGTGGAGATTAGCCTTAACCCAGCATTTTATCTTAGCAGAAACAGCTTCCTGAACAGCAACGGATCTCCTGAGGCAAACATTCTTGAATGACATGCTTTTCTGCCGTGCTAGGTACTTAGGGGCTATTATTACAAGCTCTATTTGCTTGTCAGATACCTCAAAGAAATGAGTGAGAGCAGAGAACTTTTTATCCCATTGCAAATTATATATCATTAAGATTCCCACATTTTTCATTTTACGAGAGAGCTATCAAATCGTTAAATATGTCTTTTTAAAAATGTCACTTTTGGGGTGTTTGAAGCTGTTTTCTGGGGATAGGAAACATTGTCATGCATCATGCACTATTAAGCTTAGCTTCCAACATTTGATTTAAAGCAATACTGACTCTTAAGTTGGGCATGATTCAAATGAGCTGTGACTTGATGTTACCAGCTGCTCTGCGGTCAGGGTAAAAAGGCACATAACTTGAATAGCATCTTTTGTTGAAGGGTGTATTACCTTTTCTTAAAGTATTTGTGCATTAGGCAAAAATGGTAGACCTCCTTAGGAGTGTGAAATGTGCAGCCTGGAGCATATTTGTGGGATTTAGAATGACCACAACAGGTGGTCATCATGGGTGCCGTGATCAGTTTGCAAGTGAGGTTTGCAATCAGAGAAGTGCAAAATATGTGTCATGGATGTTTCTTCCTTCTTGCATTCTGGCATCACAAGCTCGGAATGCTTATCTGCAAAAATGCGTATTATATATTTTCATAAAGAGGATCCAGCTATTTGTTGAACATCTCGTGTACACTAGCATCTACAACAGGCTTAACAGATGCTTAACTGCATTTCTGTTGGGTATGTGGGATGATCACGTAGGCGAAAAATTTCAAACTTTGTTTTTATATATGATAGCTGCGGCAAGAATTTTATATGCACAATATTGGAAGAATTCGGAGATACCTTCGTTGGAAGATTGGTGGCTGAAAGTTTTGGATTATGCCGAAATATACAAACTTACAATTTTAATTAAGGAAAAGTCAGTTAACCTTTTCGTGAATAATTGGAAACCATTTATAGATTTTTTAAGAGAGAGAGAGAGGAACGATGTGATGATATGTGGATTTAATGAATAGATTGTGGGTGTTATTTTGGCTAAGTTGGAAATTATATATAGAAAATAGTGAATAGTATGCTAGTAGGATGTGACGCTTTGTGCTTGCTATAATTTTATGAATTATGTATTGTTTTTATGTTATTATATCAATAAAATATAAATATACCTAAAAAAAAAAAAACAGATGCTTAACTGCATGGTGGCACTGAAATTTGGAAGGGTTGGTAGAGAAACATGCCCAGAAAACACTGAGCTGTTATGAACCAAACCCAAAGTCTCCTGGAAGGACTTGCAACTGCCACAGAAACCTCATCTTTAAGGCCTTGATTCCTTCCAAGGTTCATTGCCACTGGGGAGTCTGGGAAATTGAGTTCTCAGTGCCACTTTGCTTAGTGGGTTTCATTGGGAGGCACCGAGTATTCCATTTCCTAGGCTCTTCGGTGCCAATATAAAGAGAAAGTCTCCCATCATTCTCTGTTGACAGAAGGGCTTGGAGAATATCTACCTCCATCCAGCCCTGAAAACTCACCAACACTGAGAGCAGATACTTCTGACAGAGAGACTCGTGCAGGGGACATGATAAAAAAATACGTTCAGATGTCTCCACACACTTCATGCCACATGAACAAAGCCTTGCTGAAACAGTATTCTATTATACCGACCCCATAAAAAGGAAGAAGGGAAAGCTTTATTTTTTTTAAAGTAGTAAACCTAAAGCAAACCTTGCTGGAATACAGACTAATGTCCATTTAATCTTTTAGCTGTCAAAATCAGATTCGGGCCCCTTTCTTGTAGTGTGTGATTAGGGAAGTTCTATGTTACATGGAACTGCCACCATCACTTCTTTTCCAATGTTCTGACCAGTCTGCAACGCCCTTATCTAGGGTTGATCTCAATGTTGGAAGAGCACATTCCAAGGAGAAACAATGGCAGTAAGAATTCTGCTTCAAAGCAAATGACCTGTTTAGGGAGATAAAGACTGCATTTCTTCTGACAAAGTTAGGCTTCCAATGATAGGCCTGTAATCAGCAGTCTGGTTCACAAGTGATAAGCACATGCAAGAAATGTGCAGACCTTGCCTTGCTTTGCTCTTAAAGCTTTGTCTGACTGGGAGTTGAAATCCCTCTATTTAAATGTCTCAACACCCAAGCAGTATGAATCAAGCAACTGCACAGTTGTTCAAGGGATGGTGTGTGTGTGTGTGTGTGTGTGTGTGTGTGTGTGTGTGTATTTGTTCTTTGTTGAGTAATTTTAGAAAATGAAATGGTATAGTTCTGTTTTTACAAATATAATTTAGACGGGTTCAGGAGGCATCTGGGATTGGAAAAGCCCTAAATAGTCTCATTTTCCTCAAGTCAAAGAATGAATCCTCCTTCCAAATTAAGCCCAAATATTTTAATCCCACTAGAGTTCCTTTATCCTCTGCATCTGTCTTACACCGGTGAGACATTTTCAAAATTTCTGGTGGAAATTACTTTTCTACCCCTCAACTATCCCACTGTACTTCACCGGGTCAATGGGGTGCAGTTTTAATCAGGCTGAAAAACATCTGAGATTCATCACGTATCCGCAGGCCAGAGAAAACCATCACAGAGGGTCTAATGAATCTTGACTGTTTGTGAGGTTGGAGAATCCCCTTGCAGACAGCTTGTGTGCCTACATGTGTTCAGATTTGCAACAGAGCAAAATGCCTGTGTGTACATTCTAGTTTTGTTCCATTTCCATGACAATCAAATGGTGGTGGATTAAGCCAGGAGTTTGTCCTGGTTTGCAGGGCATAATCTGTACATTGTGCACACAGGTGGGTCCTTGCAAGAAAGATGCTGCCTGCTCCTTCTGTTGTGTGGATTTGAGCTCTGTGGCTTATCAATTTTAGCAGCCACTATAGAGCATGCCGCTGACTCTTCCCCCGTGTCAGAATCAGGCTGGGGCCGTGGGTGGCCATATTTGAATCTAAACTAGGAGGGTATGTGATCTCTGGAGGAAAAGCGGAATAAATGAATGCAAATAAAACCTCATTCTGTATGATTCTGGACCTATCACCTCCCCCCTATAGGCTTACCAGATCTCCACCCGGGACAGAGTGCTAGACCTTTAGGAGAAGGAATGTGGGCAGGTGTAGCTAGTTAAACCTTAGGGCACAATCCTAGGCATGTCTACGCAGAAGCAAGCCCCACTGAACATAATGGGGCTTGCTTCTGAGTAGACATTCCTAGGATTGTGCTCTAGGACTTAAGAAGCTACATCTGCCCACATTCCTTCTCCTAAAGGTCCACTCTGTCCCGGTTGGAGATCTGGTAAGCCTACCTATAGCTGCTGCTTTATTCCTGGTTGCTCGACCTACTTCACATAAAGAGCAGGTGGGGTGATTTGGCTACCAGAACGTGGAGTAATTGTCTATATATAATGTGAACATAAAAAGACTAGCCTTCTTTATGTACTTGTTCTGTATGTACTGATGAATTGATTTTTTATCTTGGCTTTTAATGGAAAGCTGGCATTCAGCCGTGTGACTCCCCCCCCCCCTATCTGCAATCTGAAGTGGTGCAGTCCAGGTGTGGTTGTATCATGGCATCTTCTGTTTGTGCTCTAGGTCTTACTTTCCTAAGGTTACTGCTCAGCCATGTGTGTATAACCAAATGCACCGTTTCCTTCACTATAAATGAATTATGGCCTGCTTGCTGCAGGGGTCTGCCCATATGCTTGAGATTTCTAAAATTGCTTTTAACACTGAAAATATGCCAGGACCAAATGCCCTTTTCCATAATGGGAAGTTGTTTGCACTATTACAGTCTCTGAAGCCATGGAAATCAATATATGACAAGAGAGACCTACAAGGAGGAAAAAGTCATTAAAACCAGGGTAATCTCTCTCTCTGTCTGTCTGTCTGTCTCTCTCTCTCTCTGCTTTGAGATTAGAAACTATCCCCCATCTGGTTATCGCGGTATAGAGAAAAGAAAGACAAATAACAAGCCTCTCTGTTCAGTAGGATTCTGTTTTAATAGATGATCTAATTTGCCAGCTGGCTCAGCATTGTCTACTAGTTTTATATATATATTTGCAGGAGACCTCTGTAATTCTTGGAACCAAAGCTGATACTAAACTGTAGAACCTTTCAATATTAATAAATTGGCAAGGCTACATATGCGCTTAATAGTGACCCGCAAAGTGCTTAGTCATCTCCACAGTCATTGGTGTCTGCTTTAACGTTCTGTTATGTGTAAAGCAGGAACCATATGTTCTCTGAGCAATAAAAGAGATGGGATCCGTTCAGACCTCTGGGTAAGCCTGTGTTTGATATTTGTGTGTGTATTCTAATTGTCAGCACTCATTTCAGATTGTTTTCTAATTTGTTGTGCCCCATACAATAGTACGTTTGGAGCAGTTGCTCCAACTCTGCAATGAAAAGTGTTCCATGGGCCAGAAATTACTGATAAAGCTCTGGAGAGCTGTTCCATTTGAAAAGAGATAGTATCCCAAAAACAGTGGCGTAGTTAAGGGGGAGGCCTGGGGCCCCTGGGTGCCAGGCCTCTGGGGGGGTGCCATTTAATAATAATAAATTATTATTTATTATTTATTGAATTTATATCTCACCTTTCTCCCCCATGGGGGACCCATTTTTATTAGGGTGTGTACTGTACTGTAAGGGTCTGGGGGGGATGAAATGTTACATTTCTGTGAATGTTTTGGGATTATTATTTATTTATTAATTATTATCATAGTTAATATTATACGTAATGAATTTGTTGGGACTTGAGGGGGGTTCAAAAATTTCATGGGCACTGGTTGCATCGGACCCTAGCTCCTCCTCTGCCCAAATAACTGAGATATCTTCTCCTCTTCTTTTTAATGGGGCGGCTGCCTGTCTTGGTGGAGCCAAGCATCAGGTTTTCCAGTTGCTCAGAAGACCTCTTTAGGCAGGAAGGGGAAAAAAGTGATGTACAAGGTCACTTATTAAAGCGGATTGGACCGTAGATTCTGTATAGACAAAAAGGAAGTAGTTCTTTACACAATGAACGTACGGAATTCATTATCACAACATGTGGTGGTGGACTCTGGCTTAGATGTTTTTAAAAGAGGATTAAGACATTCATAGAAGATAAGTCTAATATCAACAGTTATGTCGGGGGTTAGAATGTACAGTATGCTGGGGTTAGAATCAGGAAGCCCCAGCGCAGTACAGAGCTGCCTATGATGACCCACCAGGGCTGCAGGTTGGAGCACCTCCTTAGACAGTAAAGGCTTCCCAGGGTCCGGAGTGACTCCACTCACCCAGACTGGCCATTGGCTCACCTCGACAGGAAGGGCTGTCAAGGCTTCCTGTTTAGGCTGGGACTTTGCCTGGGCTATGATAGTCTTTTCTTGCTTGACTGCCAAGCTCTGATTGCAGTGCAACTCCTGGCTCCCACGCAATGGCTGCCTATGGCTCAGCGCTGGCAGGATATCAGGCATAACAAGCCCAACAGAGTCTCCCTGATTAGAGGCAGTACATCCAAGACCTTCTGGTGTCTGATGGTGCACCAAATGCTTCCTCCCCCTTACCTGGTGAGGCACTGCACCTTGCAACCCAGTGTAATGCGGCCCCTTCCACTCACCCCCAGAGCCATTCCAGCAGCGAAGGCTGCGTGTTGCATTTGCTGCTGGAATGGCTCCAAGGGCGAGTGGGAGGGGCCGCACGCATTACACCAGGTTGCAAGGCATGGTGCAGTGCACCACTTACAGTGCTGCACCCCCTCCAGGAACGCCACTGCTCCCCCTCCCCATCTGCTGCCTGAGGCTGCTTCAGTCGACTCATGGATGGGCTGGCCCATGTCCAACAGGACATGATAGAATATGACCAGCTCTTGTGGGATGCAGAGTGCTTGACTAAAATGACCTTTGATCTGATCCTGCAAGGAGAGTCTTGCACTCCTGAGACTGCTGGTATTTTGTGGGAAAACACATTTCTGATGACTTCAAATGCTTCAGTGAAGTCCCAGCAGTGCTTTAACTGCATGCCAGGAACACTCTGTGTGTGAAATATGTTACTTGAAGTTTTGGGTACTACCTGAAGCCCTGGTTGGCTGCCTGAAGGCATGTATGAAAACTATTGAGAAGGCCAGTTTGAAAAGTGTCGGCTAGAGAGCTGCCCTGAATCACCTCTATGTGTCAATAACTCTAGCACTGGTGAGCAACTCCAGATGGGCTGCTGTTTTCTTAGGCTGCGAAGTGTATTTAAAAGTATATGATGTTGCAACCTTCTGGGCTTTCTCAGCTACTAAGAGCTGGTCGCTTTGCTATGAAAGGTGGAATGATGTAGTGGCTAGTGTGCTAGACCAGCACTGGGGAGACCCAGATTCAAATCCCCCCTCAACCATGGAGTTTATTAGGTGATCTAGTGCTAGACGCTATGTCTCCTTCCTTATAGGGTTGTTGTGAGGATACATTGGAGGAAGGGTAGAATAGGAATAATAGAACATAGAAGAAAGTGTGTTTCTCATTTCACTCCTAGTCTCACAGTAGCTTCACAGACCTCGAAGCCTGGTGTGAGTTTCAACTATAGTTAGCACAAACCCATTGATGAAACTAAACCTGGACAAGACAGAGGTTCTCCTGGTCCGGAAATCCACAATGCAGGTACTAGGGTATCGTCCTGCTCTGAAGGGGGTTGCACTCCCTCTGAAGGAGCAGGTCTGCAGCTTGGGGGTCCGCCTGGATCCGCAGCTGCTCCTGGATTCCCAGGTGGTGGCAGTGGCCAGGGGGGCCTTTGCCCAGGTTCGGCTGGTGCGCCAGCTGCGACCGTACTTGGATCGTGCAGACCTGACCACGGTGATCCATGCCACGGTGACATCGCGACTAGATTATTGTAACGCGCTCTACGTGGGGCTGCCTTTGAAGACGGTTCGGAAACTGCAATTAGTGCAGAATGCGGCAGCCCGTGTGGTCACTGGAGGTAGGCAGTTCGACTCCATCGGGCCGCTCCTCCGACAGCTGCACTGGCTGCCGATTTGTTTCCGGGCCCAATTCAAAGTGCTGGTTTTGACCTTTAAAGCCCTATACGGCTTGGGGCCAGGATATTTGAGAGACCGCCTACTTCTATATAGTCCGGCTCGTCTCCTCAGATCATCAGAGAAGGCCCTTTTGCGGGTGCCGTCGCCCAAGGAGGTGCGAGGGGCGGTGGCCAGAAACAGGGCCTTCTCAGTAGTGGCACCAACCTTATGGAATTCCCTCCCCTTTGACCTACGAACTGCTCCCTCCTTGGACACTTTCCGGCAAGGCCTAAAAACCTTGTTCAAAGAAGCCTTCTGAGCCCCTGCCTTTTTTAACATCTCGCTGGTACAGGTGGGGGTGCTGCTGTTTTTATGCTCCTGCTCTGATTGAAGCCATGATCTTTCAAATTGTTTTAGACACTGTTTTTATTAATTTTCATTAATTGTTTTTATTGTTTTAAAATGTAATATTTTTATACTGTGTTTTTTGTATGTATTTTTTTTCCTGTTGTAAGCCGCCTTGGGTCCCTTCGGGGAGAAAGGCGGGATATAAATACTGTAAATAAATAAAATAAACTGGTTTGATAATATGTGGAAACTGAGCCTAAATATATCCTAACTGTCACGATACAAGAACTCTTCCCCCATTTGTATCTAGTCAACCTAACAGAGAATTGTTGGAGTATCTGCTGAATCCTATCCCCCACCATTGGCGCCGATGCAGCCATGCTGATGGAGCACATGTAGCATCCAATGGTGGGGGGCAATCAGGAGGCCTGCCAAAGGTAAGTAAAAATATTCTCTACTTACCTCTGTGTAGGCCTCTTGGTGACCTATGGGTCTTCATGGTCCTAAGCTAGCTATATAGCTGGCATACGTCCAAAAGCGAGAACAGGCAGGACGGATTCAAAATGAAAGGATAAGATCTTGGCACTAGTAACTGCTGTGCCACTGTGCCACTGCCCACTTGCGGCTGTGGCCTGGAAAGCACATGATGGTGGCCTGGATATCGCACTGCCTTACAGGGCCTTGCACTGCTAGAATGCTAGATCTGGCAGTGCAAGGCCCAGATAGGATTGGGCCCTTAAAGCATATAAAGAAGTCCCCTTTCAAAAAGGTCAAATATTGTATATAAGGTTTTGTAGGGTGACTGTGTCACACTTTCTATATATATTTTCTCAAGGGTGAATGCATAGCTTACTGTTTGTCTTTTTAAGATGTATTCCAGAAAGCATGCAGGGTTTTCAGCTGAGCTGAATAAATTAATGTTCCTGTTGAAATTTTACTTTTTGCATTTCCTGGCTTTTTGTTATTTTTCAAGTGCGCAACCTCAATGTTTTGTTTAGCCTGGGGTTCTACAAGATGGAGGTAAAACAAGAATGAGACAGGGTGTGTGTGTGTGTGTGTTGTGTGTGTGTATGAGGTGAGTGATAAAAGCATTCATAAAACCAAGTCATTCACAGAAGATTACGACTTTTATGCAGCATTTTAATTAAAAACTCAGGAACAAGTTTAGTACTGCAATGAGTGAGGGCCATTTAAAGCAAGATGGTAAATGCATTATGTAGTATACCCATGGAACATTCAGACATGATGCCTAATCATGGTTTTGTTCATGTGAATGTGCATGAAAGATGCTCTTTGGTGCTCCCCCTGCATACTGTGATTTTTTATTTTCAATCCTTGTTTGCAGCAAACTGTAGTTTACCATTTTGTCCTAGTAAACTATGGTTTGCACTTGCCTACAAACCAGGATTGCAAATTAGGTAAGCAGAAACCATAGTTGGTTTGTTTGGGCAAAACAGCAGTCTGTGGTTTGCTGCAGACAAGGATTGGAAGGAAGTAACCTTACAGCCTGATCCTTAGCAAATGATGCGCTGGTGGAACGCCAGCTCACACTATCTCAAAAGTACTGTAAAGTGCTTTGTAACAGCATAGTAGCCGGACACGTCGGTGGGAAGGCCAGAATCTTCCTGCTGGCGTCAGTGCTGCCGGGATGCCCACTGGACCAGGTAAGTCTAGCACAGAGGCGGGGGAGGGAGGGGCTGGGGCTGGATGGTGTGGGGAGAGGGCGGTGAAGGGGTGGGTGCATCAGACCTGGGAGGGGAGCAGGATTGACTGTGCCAGTGCATGCTGCATCCAACCCTCTTTCACAGGCCCGATCCACCTGCATGGATCAACGTGGCGCAGGTCCAAATTGACCCATTGTGGTCAATGTCCCCTTACCCTGAGTAGACTTCCAGCAGCCAAAAATCCCCCGCGGGATGCAGTGCAGCCTGTGTCGGTGCCGCTGCATCGCCGCGTGGGGATTTGCGCTGGATTGGGCTACCCGTCTGAGTGGGAAAGAGTGTGTGAGCCCAATGCTTCTCTGTAATTGTTCATATAATAATAATGCCAAAGAATGATGTGGTGTTGCATCTGAACATACCTACAAATGTGAAAAAATCAGTTTACTACAAATTTCATTGCTTGTTGGCAGGGGTGGAGCTTACTGTAAATCCTGTCCATTTTTCAAGCATGAGGATGGCATGCAATGGCAGAGAAACTGTCTAAATTCATGGCAGTTTCAGAGAGGGAAACCAAGTCAGCCAGTCATTAGGCAAGTGATTTGTAATGAACTGAACTTTCTGGAGGACTGTGACAAAGTGGTACCTGCTGCATCCATCTCTGTTCGACAGGAAAGCAGAAAACGTGATCCTTAATTCCAGCAATGTTGAAACATACGTGGCTTATATCCTAGTCAGTCATGAAGAAGCACCATTGAAATCAATAAGAGAAGTTTGTTGTGTGACTAATTTACAGCCTGTTAATTTTAATGGGACTTCGGAATCCTGTGTTAGGTCCTCACCTAAATCTTATCAACTTCTCTCATTGTGTGAAAAGTTTCTCCATTAGCCCCAGACTCCCTACAGAACAGGCAGTGCTGGGTAAGTGGCTTGCCTGATAATAAATATACTTCAGTGGCTTGTGCAGGTCCCAAATAGGAATGTGTGGAACACCCCCTCTCCCTTAATTTCAGCAACCTTGTCAAAACTCTCTGCTCCCTCAAAATTCCTTGGATGCTTCGTCTGGATGCCAGCTCTGTGTCAAATTTTTGCTTTATGTGAAATAAAGTACTGTAACAGGAAAATGCCCTCCCTGGTGTGTTGCTCTTGTTGTTATTAATTCTTTAGTTCAGAGGTTCCCAACCTGTAGTAAGTGTACCACCAGTGGTACACAGACCACAGGCTGGTGGTACATGGGCTGCCGGCGGCCAAGATGGTGGCTGCCATCTTGGCCGCACAGTACCATGTAGGAGCCTGAAAAGTAGCAGCTCAAGCTCTGCCAAGCCGGCAGAGCACGAGTGCGTGGGCTCCAAGCACAGGTAATAGCCCTCCCGCCCTGCCCTGTTCTTTACTGTTGCTTTCTTCGCTCCAGCGTGGCCACAACCATCATCGCGGCACTTACTATTGCTGGTACGCGGAGGGCCAGAGGCGTGCCGAGGTGGAACGCTGAAGAAAAAGTTTGAGAACCTCTGCTTTAGTTCATTTATAAAGCAACCAAAATGGTGATGTGCTAGATATTAGGAACAACACAAACCCTGCCTTTAGGCTTATAATCTACAGGTAAGCCATGGCAGGAGGTTTGGAGGATGAATGGAGGAAAGCAAGGATGAACAGCTGTCACAACAGGTCAATGAAAGGGTCTGTTTTTCTCTCTGGCCCAGGTAGACTGGCTGGTTACTGCTGGAGAGGAGGGGTTGAGTCACATATGGTTATTTCTGCCCAGTTTCTCTACTTAGGACTATTATGTATATCCATGTGGAGGTCAGTGTGTCTGCTGGGAGCTCCTAGATCTCAGCTGGGGTGACCAGATGCAAAGAGTAACAGGTACTTGTACTTTTTGCATAGAAGGAGTGTTTCAGCAGCTGCAGTTTCTTCTACCCCAACAGCATTGTGACAAGGCAAGCTGTACCTACCAAATTCCATCTTCTACACTCTGTTAAGGATACAGAAGCCCTGTCCTCCTTCCTACTTCTTGGTTATCATCATCTCAGCCATAGAAATGTTTTCAACCTAGAATAGGGTTGTCATAGTGCAACACAGATAATGCAACTTTCCCGTTAACCCTAAAGAGGTTGTCATTGTTGTGCATCCCACCCCATGTCTTCCAGGTCGCCTCTCTCACCCTCCTCTCCCTCCTCTCCATCAGGTGTGGGACAGAATTAAGGTCCTGCTTTCTTCAGCAGACAGGGATGAGGGTGAGCAAAGGGATCTAAAAAGAGAAGGAGTGTGTATGGCACAGTGTTGGCAGCTTCTCCTGCTGCATTGGTACAATGAAAGGAAAAGATAGATTCTCTGGGTTGCAATGTGGGAGCCATAGTCAAGAAGGTACATACATCCTGCTGCTATGGTCCATACATCCTGCTGCTATGCTGCTATCCCACGAGTTGTCGGCTAACATTTACACATTTCTAGTTCATGTGCTTCATTGTTGGGTAGCACTAACTGATCTCAGCTTTTTCTCAGTTCCTGCAAGACTTGACCCTGCTTACAAAAGTTCTGAACAAGGGCCAATGACTCTACCATATATTTTGCTTCCAAACATTTCTGAACAGGTCTTGATAGAAAACAGATTTATTTGTTTTCCTTTAAGATGGACTAAGAATAGCTAATTCTTCTAGATATTGCAGGGGAATGCTTGACATAGCTGTAGTTTTAGGATGCCAGTTTAAACAACTTGTGCTCGAGTAAGGATTGCTGCTAGTTTGTTCCACTTTTCAGATGCCGAGAGAGAAATTGGAAGTGCTCTTCTTTCTACCCTGGGGATGCTTGCTTGTGGTCCAGCAGATGCCGTAATGTACATGCAATTCAAGGAATGCATACTATACCCACAAAGGACAGAATGCACAAGCCATTCCATATCCTAAACAAGGCCTATGTATAAGAACATAGCCACTGCTCTATCTTACCCAGTCTTGTCTCTAAAAGCCAGGCTTTCCCAGCGGGGTCTCTCTCTCTCTCTCTCTCTGTGTGTGTGTGTGTGTGTGTGTGTGTGTGTGTGTGTGTGTGTGTGTGAGATACAAGACGGCTTGGTAGAGGTAAGTAAAATTCATTTTTACTTACCTCTCTGTAGGCTGCCTGGTTGTCAATGGGTCTCCTTGGATCTATGCCAGACTCCTGGGGGCAGGTCAGGGCCAGGAAAGGGGGATAGAATACTGTGCAGTGGTGTAACAAGGGTGGTGCGAAGGCAAGTAGTTGTGCAAGACTCCGTTACACTGGAGTCAGCGGCCCCTCCCCCTTGCTGTTGGAGCCATTCCAGCAGCAACAGTGAGTGAGTGCATGTTGCCTTTGCTGCCAGAATGGCTCCAACAGCAAGGGGGAGGGGCCGCTGACTCCAGTGTAACGGAGTCTTGCACAACTACTTGCCTTCGCACCACCCTTGTTACACCACTGATCCTGTGCGTGCTGTTGCTGAGATCCACCCCTGCCCTTCCTGCTTCACATGTTGATCTGCCCTTGAACTGCCCTACCACCTTACTTGTTCCAGTGCAACATGCTGCTGTGCAGTGCATGTGGGACCTCCAGCTGTTTGCACTGGCAGCCCTGAAGTGCATGACAATGGCACGCCTTTTACGATGCCACCAAGAGTTCTGCTGTTGTGTCTTCTAGGATTGGGCTGTAAGCAATATTCCCGCTAAGGGGTCCACACTGCTGCGTGGACCCATTCACTGGCTGTGGGGCAACTCCTCATTGTTTCCAGATGCATGGCGATGTCATGAAACATCATTGCGAGATTTCCAGCAACACTGAGCTCGAAGCTGCGCAGAGTTCGGCTTCGGAGGACTTTGAGCAGCTCGGCTACATTAAAAAGGGAACAATGGCCGTACATCTGTAGTTAGACTCGGCCCAAGTGGCCCAACTGGTCTTGCAATAGTCCACATGCTGTCACCAGTGGCATGTGAAGCTTACCATGCAAATTGTAAACCCCATGTCCCCTGCACCTTCTCTACCTCCCCATTTTCACTTAACTCCCCCATGCTTCCCTTGCCAAGAGGGTAGGAAAGGACTTGGGATAAGCTCAAGCCAGCTTGCCCACCTCTAGTCTATAAGAGCTTGAGTGAAAGTTTTCCAAGTAGAACGTTTGGCCAAAATCTGGGGGTAGTGATTGCGAAAAAAAAAGTCTAGTAGCCTTTGTTTGTTTGTTTGTTTTGGTGCGAAGGCAGATTCACTGGCACTCCTTTTGGCTGGTGGCTGCCATTTTTTTTCTGCCAGAATGCCCCAGCATGATGCGATGTCATAACAGAAGGTGGCCACCAGCTGAAATGGGCTGGCAGGAGAGCTGGTGTGTTTTGCCCCACTCTGAACATCATCAACATTCACTCTCCTATTTCACAGCTTGTGCATAGGGCCATAAAGTGGGGGATAGGAGATGTTTGGGCTGTTGTATACTATTCCCCTAAGGTATACATCTTAAAAAAAATCAATCTGAGGTCACCTGAGTGAGGTGGAAAAAGGACTTTGCCATTATTTTCCTGACAAGTGGCCTAAAAGCTGACTTTCCCATCCCCATCAGTTGGCAGCTCTAGAGTACAATAGGACAGCCATAGGGAAGGGCTTTGGTAATTCCCGGATAGTGCCAGTCCACAATACTGTGATTTGCTGTCCTATACTCCTAATTTGCCCCCCCGCCTAGTGTTTAAGATCTAATCCAGAAAAATTCTTAATTGCTGTTTTCTGCACATGAGCAGTAACTGCTGCAGCCAGCCAAACAACTCTGAAGTTTTCAGTTCCAAAACGCACCTTGTGTTTTCATGTGCATATAGTCAGCGAAGATCTAGATCAGGGATGTCAGACTCGCTCCATACAGTGGGCCGAATAGCATTCATGGCTCCTGCTGATGGCCAGCCCAGAAGTGACATCATTAAGCATATGATGGCCAGAAATATGCACTTTGTTCTCAAGTAGGAACTCATTAGCTGTAAATGACAGAAGAGAAAATATGTAAATCTTGATCATATTTTCAAGATATGGGAGAGCCCAATTATCATGCTGGGAGAGCCTAATTGTCATGCAAGCTGCTCTTTTAGCAGTGCCACATCTGACAATGTTACTTTGCAGCTCAGCAGCTGAGAGGTGCTCTGTGACATGACTTCTTGGCAGAAGCAGTGCTGCTGAAAGGGTGGCCCGCATGATAATTGGGCTCTCCGAGCACCACCCTTTCAGCAGTGCTGCTTCTGCCGAGATGTCACTTTGTAGCTCAGCAACTGAGCGGCGCTCTGCAAAGTAACACCTTGCCAGAAGAGGCACTGCTGAAAGGGCAGCCCGCATGATAATTGGGCTCTCCGAGCACCACCCTTTCAGCAGTGCTGCTTCTGCCGAGATGTCACTTTGTAGCTCAGCAACTGAGCGGCGCTCTGCAAAGTAACACCTTGCCAGAAGAGGCACTGCTGAAAGGGTGGCCCGCATGATAATTGGGCCCTTCTAGCACCTTGGCAGCATGTCCCTCTCTCACCCCTCTTAGTCTGCCCTTTCTCCCCATAGCATTCCTTGCCTTCTGAGGCCTCCTTCCGTCTCTCTTCTCAGAGTCTCGGCAGAAGTGTCCCTGTTGAAAGGGCAGCGCTGGGAGAGCCCATGTGGGCTGAATAAAGAGCTTCTATGGGCTGAATATCTGGTCTCTAGATATTCAAGATTGTACACACATCATTTTGTGCATATGCTATAAACAGAAGAAGGGAAGGGAAATATATTTGATAAAATATGGCTGTTCTTTATATATGTTTTTCCATCTGCAATTGTCTTGCCTTTGATTGCCACAATGCATCTTAATATTGTTCCCCTAAGATCAAGATTTTACACTGGACAATCTATGGGGAAAATGTATAGTTTTAAAAATTAATGAACAATGAGATTTTGTAGTGTATAATTTGTTGTATTCCTGTGATCTGTGGTGCCTTGACACGCCATGAGTAGCAGCAGTAGAATGAGGGGGCTTCCAGGTATCGAGCCCGGTAATGATATCATCACTGAGCAGCAAATACTTGTGGGAACAGGTCAGCAGCACAGTTGGCCTGAGTCCCGTTGATCAGGGCATTAGTGGCAGGCCAGTGGTTCAAAGGGAAGAAGAGGCATGTGGTAGGGAGGACGAAGGAGGACAGGCGAGGTGGAGGCAAGAAGCAGGGTGTGAGAGACCAAGGGAAGAGTGAGTCAGAGAGGAGAATTCAGATTGTGGGACCCAAGGAGGAGGGGTGCAGTGAGAATGCAAAGGGTGAAGAGAGGTGAGGAGCGGCAACAGAAGGGTGAGGAATACAGAAGGAAGAGAAAGATGGAGACTGGGAAGAGATAAAGGAAGGTGTAGAAGGCTGGAGGGGGAGGACATTCGGAAAGGGAGAACATGGGGGAGTAGAAGAAGTGGACAAGAGCCAGGAGTGTCTCAGACAAGCCCTAGAGACTCGGGCCACCCCAACTCTCTTTTTAAAATATGTTTTTATTTTATTAATATAATATTAAGACATAAAAAACAATAAATATTTCATAAAGTTATAGCAAGTGCAAAGCAATATATCCTACTAGCATACTATTCACTATTTTCTACATATAATATCCAACTAAGCCAAAATATCACCAATATCACCTATTCATTAAATCCGCATATCATCACATCATTCTTCTCTCTCTCTCTCTTAAAAAAATCAATAAATGGTTTCCAATTATTCACAAAAAGGTTAACTGACTTTTCCTTAATTAAAATTGTAAGTTTATAAATTTCAGCATAATCCAAAAGTTTCAACCACCAATCTTCCAGTGAAGGTATCTCTGAATTCTTCCAATATTGTGCATATAAAATTCTTGCCGCATTTATTTATTTAAAAAAATTTATACCCCGCCTTTTCCTATGCCGAGGCAAATGCCCAAGGCGGCTTACAACAGTTAAAATACATAATTTAAAAACAGTACATAGAATAAATTAAAAAACAATAAAATCCACTGGTGGGTAATAATGTGAAGCAGAAAAACAAGGCAGAACATACTGAGGCACTGGAGGCAGACAACCACCAAAACGCAAGACGAAACGTTTTGAGCCTCCGCCGAAAAGTCATGAGGGAGGGGGTGGTTCTCAGATCCCCTGGCAGGGAGTTCCACTTATCATATATAAAAACAAAATTTGATATTTTTCGCATACATGATCATCCCTCATACCCAACAAAAAAATTCCGGTTTCATTTGCACCTTAATATCAACTGTATCTGTTTATGAATCTAAAATCCAATACTTCTTTGCTTGAGTACATGTCCACCACATATGATAAAACGTTCCCTCTTCCTTTTTACATTTCCAACAGCTATTTGACACCTTCCCATACATTTTCGCCAATTGCTTGAGGTTATATACCATCTATACATCATTTTATACATGTTTTCTTTAATGTTAAGGCCCACCCCAACTCTCAACCCCTATACCAGCCCCAACTGGGACGCCAATGCCCTAAGGCCGAAGACTGATACCTGGGAGAGGCAGTATAAGCCCTTGGCTTCTTGGCACCAGGAGGGGGTCGATGCAAGACTCCAAGAGGGAAAGGAAAATCCAGAGGCCACGCAAACGGACTCAACCAAGCTTCCCTGCCCCTACCCTGTTCCACCTATGTATGAATATCCTCAGGTAAACCCCAGATTAGCAGCATGCATGTCCATGCTTCCACATCTTTTGTACCTCCACACAGTAAGCAGAGGTGGTGTTAGGGGGGGAGAGGGCGGTGGGCCCCCGGGCGGCGGGAGTGTTAAGTGGTGGGGGGTGCACTTTTGCTGCACCTCCGCTGAATTTCGGCCGTAATGCAGCGTGAAAGCACACACACCTGGTGCTGTTTTGGCCGTTTGTATGCCGTATGGAGCCTGGGAGGGCAGGAGGATTGGCCCTCCTGCTCTTCCGGGCTCCTTCCAGCCCCAAAACAACTCAAAAAGCGCGGGGGGGTGCTTTCATGCTGTGCCGCTGCCAAAATTTGGTGGTGGTGCGCCGAAAATGATGTCACCCAGGGGGCGGGGCTTGTGGCATCACGTGGGGGTGCCGCATCGACAGCCCCCACGGGGGGGGTGTAGCGATGCCTCTGACGCTGTGTTACTCCCCCCTCCCTATGATGTAGACCTGCCCCCGTGGGGCAGGGTGGAGGGGGACAGATGTGCTCACAATTGTTTTCCAAAGAGTATAATAAACAAATAAATAAACAAACAAACAAATAAATAAATAATAAAAGAGATTATTTGGTAACCAATAGGGCATGCCTTATTCATATGCCTTAATTAACAGCCTGGCTCCCCAAACTATCTGTAGCTGCTGAATTTCTCTTGGGGCATAATGGAGAGGAGCATCAGCTTCAGAGTGAAACAACTGGGATCCTTGTCACCTATGGTGAAGCCAACACTCATCATCTAGGAGGTGTGCAAATTCCCCTTCTGAGCACCCACTTTGGGGAAACTCATGGCAGAGGCCAAATGTATGGCCTTCAGCTAAAAGTCTGATTGGACATGGTTTTTCAGGGCTTAGTTGTACAGATAACCTTTTGTCTAAGCGGTGGAATATTGGGAGTTTCATTCTCCTGCCCCCACCGTGCATAGACTATTGCTGCTGTTCTGTGATGGGAGAATATTTGAAGAAATTATCCAACAAAACGACCTGCTCATCGCATTTGTCCCCCTTTGTGAGATATGTGCCTGTCGGTAGATAAGAACATATGGCAACCGTCTCCCTGCACCACAATGTCTAAATATTAAGGAATGCCATTGGATGCATCCCCGGTCTCCTCTATTTCGCTTCTGCCGAGTAATTGTGTGTGAACAAACCCTTCATATAGTTACATATATTAAAAACAACTACTAGAAAAACTTTAAAAAATCATGTTGAGGTTTTTTTTTTTTTTTAAATTTCAGCTTGCATCAGCCCAGAGGGGAATAAAGAAAAAGAAATATATATATATATATTCATTTTCCTTGCTGTAAATGCCTGCACTTGGACTAAGAAGCTGGAAATTTTTTAAGAAGGAGGGGTAGGAAGAAAAGCACCCTCTGAGTGCAGAGTCTGGGCTAGAATTCCAGAGGAAGTTGTGGGCCTCCAGCTCTGCACAGGAAGCAATCTTGGAGCAGGCCTTAAATGCCAGATTCCAGGCAGAGTTTAACTAACCACTGACAGCTCTGTAAACAAAGCAGGGACAAAAAGAGAACAGCTTTCCCTTTTCTGGTAGTCATTTTTAGTTTGGGGGCCTGCAGGAGTATTCTGCTATATTTGTCTCGATGGGATATAAACCAAAAGCTGAAAAGGCTTTGCATTTGAAGGAACTATAGAGGGAGAGCAAATATTTTATGGAGTAAAACACCAAGAAGAAGGTAGGTGTATGATTAAATGGCAGAGGTTGAGCTCCTCGCTCCCCAACCCAATCCTCAGTTTTGCTTTGTGAAGCAGGGTTTATAACAAAATTGCCATCAATTGAGTGGCACTTTAAAACTTCCAAGTTCTTTCTTTCTCTCTCCCTCCCCAGCCGCACTCCCCATTCCTCCTTTAATCTTTCCAAACTACCTTTTTTAAAATCTTCATGGCTAGCAAAGCAAAATATCTTTCAGGGTCTCTGGATAGCATTTTGCTGGTAAAAATTGATTATAATGTTTAAAGACTTGTTACTTTGTCCTGCTCTTCTTCTTGCAAGCTTGAGAAAAGATTGGTAATGTTAACAATTAATGAATCTCATTTATAGCCCAAGGAATAAACTGCCATTAATCTGTTTGCATTTCTTATACTCAGATTGCAGCTAATGAATATGTGTGTATTGTTAATTCTGAGATTGTAAAATCTCAGGACAAATGCAATAAAATAAGGGTTCTTTTTTAAAGACACAAACTAATTTGCATATAACATATATAAAATGGTACTGCTGAGTTTTAAAGTGTGTTGCCTTAATTTCAAATAGGAGAATTCCAAAACAGGTTGGTTGTATCTTACTAGGCACTTAATGAATTATGTTTATCTAAGTGACTTTGAGGGATCACGTTTATGGTGGTGAGAGAGGGAGGGAAAACTGAATTTGGAGCTGAATTTAAAACACAAATCCAAACTTAATTTAGCCCCCTTAGTTGAAGGCATCCTTTCACTTCCATGCCGAGTAGTAACCTATTTCCCCCTCTCCTTTCTTCTTTTAAAGCTCAGTCTGTTTGGGGTTTTTAGATCAAAGCTTGAATATACGCCATGGACGACTTTGAACGTCGCAGAGAGCTCAGGAGGCAGAAACGAGAGGAGATGCGCCAGGAAGCAGAGAGGTGAGTAATTTTATTTGGAAATGCTGTCTGCGGTTTGATTTTTTTTTTTTAATTAGGATTGTCTCACTCTCGGAGACTTCCTCTGGTTAAATGTTGGGAGAGGAATTGCAGTTTAACAAATGGTGCTAGGTATATGTTTACTACTGCTACTAATAAAAATACTGTTTCAGCATAGACAAAATGCAATAGTTCCTCGACTACTAGGCCTTTCTGTAAACTCCATTTGTCACCTATTGTGTCTTGGGAAGGATTGACAGAATTGAAAGAGGAGTCAGGAGTCAGAAATGAATCTTGCTTTGGTGTTTATATTATATAGGCATTATTAGAAGGGATCAGGAGAAGCTAGTAATAGCTGTGTTTAAAGTGTCAAATTACTGTCATGTAGACGCAATTGTGTTTGAGATCCTAAGACAAAATTACAGAGTGTCTGAATAGAAGCTGGTTGGGAATATTTTTAATGTGTCCTAACAGTATATTATGTAACACTAAATACCATTACTCATTATTAATGGATAGAATTTCTCATTTCAGTGCAGCCTTTTCAGACTAAATCCTATGGAATGAATTCTTGCTTGATTGCTTCGTATTACATTGGTGGAAAGGAAAGCAAAATTTGGTTGTAAGATATTGATACCAGAGATAGGCACCCAGAGGCCCCTGGGCCTAATTTGCCCTCCCCTGGCCCCCTCAAAGCGGCAAAGCCCCTAATTTCAAGGATGCCTGCTCAACCATTTACACACCTCAGCCACGTTCCCTGGAGCTGAGACCCAGGCAAAGTGTTCTTTAGCTCCTTCTGCCCTCCTGGGAACAGCAGCAGACTTCTGCCAGATTCTCCCCTTATGTGCCTCTAGTGTGTTGAGCCAAAAGGTACACAAATTTGACACAGCAAAGGAGCTACGTTTGAGGAGAACTCTGCAAAAATGGCTGCTGCTCTGAAGTCTGGGGAAGAAGGGTTAAAGCCAAGGAGCCATTTGCCTGCCTGTGTCTCCACTTGTGAGTGGAGCAAAGGTTGTGAGCTCTTCAGTCCTTGTTCAATTCAAAATACAGCTGTTTAGCCCACATTGTACCTGAAGGAACAGTTTTGAAATGCTGGGTGTTACACCACCGGTACCACTTTTCAGAGCTATCTGTTTCTTAGCGACTGAACTCCTGACTGATCACTTGTGAACACACAAACTCTCTGTCTCTCCAAGACTGTCTCTGTCGTCTTGCAGTGTTGGGCTTGAGGCAAAGGATGGGTTGTTGTCTTCCCCAGAAAGTTGCAGTGGTATGAATAGGGCATGTTTGCTCATGTTGTGCACAATTATCGCACTATTTTTCTACTTAGGGCCAAACTACATATTTCATGTTATGCATGTTTTGACCACTTTTGTTTTGCTTTCCTTCCCTAAAATAATGTCTGGGCACAACAAAACCATGGTAGGGAGAAAGGGGGGGGGACTTTAATACTTTCCCCTTGCTATGGTATGAATCTGAATTGTGTCCCCCATTTCTGGAAGGAAATGTCATTGACTTCAATGGAAACTTCAATGGGGGGGGGGAGGAGCAAGACAAAAGTGGCCAAAACATATGTTGCACATAATGTGTAATTCAGCCCTTAATTTTAAAATTTTTAGACTGCTTTTTTAGTAGAATCCCCACAGCAGCATACAGTAATGCTTAAAATACAATAAAATGTTACACAATGTAACATAAAAAAGAACAGCAATAACATACCGTAGCAATGAGTCATTAACCAATTTAGGAGGTACAGATAAAATCAAACTGAAGGACCACCTAAATAAGACAGTGTTCACTGGCTTCTGAAAAAGAGGCAAGGTGAGCCTTGAGAGGGAGGGAGTTCAAAATATGAAGGCCCTGTCCCACATATCCACCAAACGTACTTCAGACTAGGGTGGAATGTGGAACAGAGCCCCACCCTCAGCGATTAACAGAAAGTGAGCAGGATTGTGCTGGGGCTGGAGGCCTTTTAAGTATCCTGGACCAGTTGCGTTGCTAGCAGGGTCACGTGGGGAGGGGCCAATGACGTGTTTTGTGTCATCGCCCTGCCCCCTGTGCTCCCAGAAGGCTTCATTTGAAGCCTTCCAAGAGCCAAGGCAGGTAGGAGGGGGGAAAAAGTGCCAATTTTGGCGCATTTCAACTCCGCAGCTGCAAACATAGTCTTCTGGCTGCAAAAAAGCAGCCGTGAAGCCAGAAAAATCCTGCCATGGCTCCTCCTCATGTGGAGACCACAATTGTCACCCGGGGGTGTTCGCTTCCCTGGCCCCGCTATCTGTCCTGGACCCAAAACGTTTAACGCTTTAAATGTGGTCACCAGCCTTTTGAATTGGGTTTGGAACCACACAGGGAGCCAATGCAGATCAAATTGTGTGATCTCTGGTTAAACAGTTTTGCAGGCTTTGACCATGTATCAACATCCAGCAAAACCTGCTTGACCAGAACAATACATCATGAGAAATGTCTCTCTGGAGAAGACTCTGATGCTGGGAAAGATTGAAGGCAAAAGGAGAAGGGGAAGGCAAAGGATGAGATGGTTAGATAGCATCGCCGATGCAATGAACATGAAAATGAGCGAACTCAGGAAGATAGTGGAGGATAGGAAGGCCTGGCGGGATATGGTTCATGGGATCACGAAGGGTCGGACATGGCTTAACGACTGAACAACATCAACAATCATACCACCTTCAACTCTCTTAAAAACTACTTTAAAAAAGGAGTCTTGTGGCACAACTAATAACTGCATAAACCTTTGTGGACTAGAACCTACTTCATCAGATGCATGAAGGTTTATCCTGAGCTGGAAATTTTTATATACATGTGGGTATAGAGGAAAAATACTGCAAGCAGTGGGGCCCAAAGGCCATGAAATCCATGAGTCGTAGTCTTTGTCATTTCTGTGCAAAGCTCAAAGCTCTTTTGACATCCACCCAGACTCTCATCATGCTCCATTTATAAACCTGCACCTTGTTTGGATATCATTCCCATCCTCCCTCCCTGCTGGAAACCACACATTCATTAGCCGAGTGTGCTTTCTACCCCCACCCCCCTGTACTTTTAACAACCATGTGATGCATAGAAATTCAACAGCTGAAACGTTTCCTGGCATGGAGATGTGGTGATGGGAAAAGCTTTGCCTGATGAACTGTTTAAGTTCGCCTGTTTAAGACACAGGAGCCCTGCCAGAAACGAAGGGGTGCATTGCTGTATTCAAATATTATCATTGGGAGAGGTAAAAAAGTAAATTATCAAAGGTTCATATACGGCACTGCCTTACACCGAGTCTAAGCATTGGTCCATTTCGGTCAGCACTGTCCGCATGGACTGCAGCAGCTCTAGTCTTTAGGGTTCCAGAAGGGGTCTTTCCAGGTATCTACCTGGAGATGCCAAGAACTGAACTTGGAACTTTCTACATGCAGAGCATGTGCTCTATCACTGAGCCGATACCCTTCCTCTAATCACTGCAAAGTAGCAGGAGCAGCCAATGCACAGAAGAAGAAGGGACAACAGTGACCTGCTTGAGGGTGTGCTGCTGAGAGCTCCCAAAACCTGAACCAGCCCTGACAATTACAGTGGCATTAGATATTGCTCAAGTCTAATGCTATATGTGACACAACATCATCACGCTGCATGTTTTCCTGCCCCTGCTTCACTGCATTGCATGGTGGACATTAGGAAACATACAGCATCAAGATGTTATGCTGTGTGTTGTGTTAATACCCGTGTGTGTGTGTGTGTGTGTGTGTGTGTGTGTGTGTGTGTGTGAGAGAGAGAGAGAGAGAGAGAGAGAGAGAGAGAGAGAGAGAGAGAGAGACCAAACTCGCTTAATGTAAGAGCCACATAAGATAGACTTCAGATGTCTGAGAGCTGCAAGAGAGATGTTTGAGAGTCGCAATATTTAAGAAGCATTTAAATTCTTAAATACATTTACTCACCACGAACATTAAACTTGTTTTAATCCAGTAGACTCTGTTTATACCTGGTAAATTATAAAGCTTGAAAAATTCTTATTTACCTTTTATATTAATTGTGATGCAAAAAGGAGCTCAGCCAACATATTTCCGAGAGCCACACATTATATGTCAAAGAGCCGCATGTGGCTCAGGAGCCACAGTTTGGCCACCCCGTAACCAGATGTTACCAGAAAATGGGAGGTAAAAAGAGCAGGGCAATGGGAGCTCCATGTCTCTTGTAATGTCTAGTTACCCCCCTTAGATAGCAGCTTTAGAAATACTGTGTAATACATTGTGCCTGCCTAGTGACTCTAGGGATCAAATGCACTCCCCGCCCCCAACTCAGTCCCCCATCTGTGAAACAACAGCCCAGCTCAGAGGTTAAAAAGTGCATTCTATTCACATTTCCTCAAATCTAAAATGACAGAGAAAGAGTTTGCTCAGCCTTCCAAGAATATATTCATGGAGCAACCAAGCATGAAGTTTCAGGCCTGAAATGGCATATTTGGGGAACTGTATATGTTTTAGCCATCAGCTGATTAAAGATTGATTACCTGTGCCATTTTAACTAATTAAACATTGGTATTAGCCCCACAGTATTTGCAGATTTTAAAATACACTAGGGATTTGAGAAATCCTGCACCATTCAGTTCTGACTGGAATTATAGTAGTTTCAGTATTCCCTCCTCCCCACAAATCCCCCTGATTCCCAGTGTGTCTAATTTGGTAGACATTGGTAGCACAACCACCACCATTTTGAATTCCTCTGCATGTGACCGACATCCAACATAGCCACACTTGTCCAACTTGTGGATGCAGCCATCATGGATTGGGTTATTGTTTTAAACAGTCAGGAAGAATCCCTTGCTTCCGTTGACCATCCCAACTTGCACAATGAAGCACACATTACTGCCAGGGTGACCAGATACAATGGAGGACAAAGTGCCTATACCTTTAACCATTGTATAGAAGAGAGGATTTTGGCAGGTGCAGCTTTTTGCACCCTCCCATGATGAGCTGCACCTGCCAAAATCCTCTCTTCTATGAATGAATTCTCCTCTTTTCTGAATTCTGTAATGCCTTCCCTTTGTGGTTCTCTTTAGTGGATTGTGATAGGAAGTCAGTCTGTTATCCAGTGGAGAAAGTTAGGCACCCAATTGCATGCCCTCCAACGTTTCACAGATAAAAATAGGGACACCCACCTCTACTCATACCAAGGATTACCACTAGAGCTCCCTCTACACAACAGTTACACAGTCTGATGTATAGCAGCCTGTCCTTCACCGATTTTAAAAGTCATAAAAAGCCATAACTTCCATGTGAAGAGGTGCCAATAAAATAATATTAGACCTATATTCTGTTAGCAATAGTTCAAAATGAACCTCACTGTCTGTAGCATGTGAAGTAATAGACTGTGAAATGCCTTAGTGTTCATGTGAGTGAATTTACATGCACGTGCAGTAGCGACAAGATGCATCTGCACCTCATTCGGAGGGTTGGATCCAAAGGTGCCCTTTCATCTATGGAAGGGCTGTAGTGCTTGCGGAATGCCTAGCTCGAGAAGCGGAAGAACAAAGCTCCTTGTGTTTGCATGAGGAATAAATTATAATTGTTTTAAAATGAATTAAAATGTTAAACATCTGCTTCAGGAGGCTTACCTGAAGTTGTTGGGGCTTTTTTTTTTTTTAAAGACTATTTTCGCCACCCCTCCATGGTGGGCAGTGGTGACTTCAGCAGTGCTTCAAGCGCTGACAACATTCCTGACAGCAATTTCGAATGCACCAGGAAATGACCCTACACTGCACATACTAGAGGGAAAAAAATGGTGACAGGTAGGCGCCAGCTGCTGAGAAAACAATCAGCTCATCAGGTGTTGTTAAAGATGCCGGTGGAATGGTGGCAAAAAAAGGTGAAGAAAGGAGAAAACCCCTGTTGCCAGCATTCGGACATTTCTGGTGGAATTCTGCTAGTGATAAAACTCCTACCGCTAATGTAACTTTGGACACAACCCAGAGATATAGCTATAATTCGAGCACAGGGTAAAGGACCCTGCAGAATAACTACCGTATTTCTTCGAGTCTAAGGCGCCATCGATTCTAAGGCGCACCTTTACTTTCAGTACCACCAGCAGGGGAAAATAATAATACATTGATTGTAAGACTCACATCCCTTCATTGAATCTACCCGCTCAGCACCAACTCTCCCCAGCATGTCTCCTGCAGCTGAGGATGCCTGAGTGCACTGCCTTTGCATAGCATTTCTGGCCCTGCCAGAAAGTGCCATTTCCTTCATTACCTGGGCTTGGGGGAGCTTCAGGGAGGCCTGCGCAACCCTCTGCAGGCCTCCCTGATCTTCAGTTCGGCGAAAAACGGCGATTTTTGGCCATTTCTGGTTTTCGCGAAAACCGGAAATGGCTGAAAATCACCGGGTTTTGCCGAACTGAAGATCGGGGAGGCCTGCAGAGGGTCTCCCTGAAGCTCCCCCAAGCCCCAGTAAGTAAGAAGATAGCATTTTGGGGTGCTTTTTGGAGACCTTCGATTCTAAGACGCACCCCGTTTTTTGAAATGCTTAATTGGGAAAAAAACATGCGTCTTAGAATTGAAGAAATACAGTACTCTAGCAATTCACACTAGTAAAATGTTCATAGAATTTTCATCCCCCAAAGGTAAAACATTTGGATAGTGAAAACATTTACTAGAACTGTCCCTGGTAAATAGGGACAGTTGGAGTATATGTAAGTGTGCGAGCAACTCAAACAGTTGCTTGGGGACAGTATTTGTAGGAGCACAATGAAGCACCAATGTGATCTGAGAGGTGCATCGTTGAATCTAATGCAATAGTGCCAGAGATTCTCGGCCATATCTCTTGGATTGAATGCAGCTGGGTGTGAGCCAAGAAATGAGCCCTGGCTTCTTCCAGAACATTGCATGGGATCCTGGCGTATACTCAGACAGACTGAGAGATGCAGTTGAAAAGAGGCAGGGAAAAATGTTGTGTGGGATGCGTACGTTCAAAATCTTGCTGGTTAGCCAAGAGCTGCCAGGGCTAAAATGAAGAGCATACAGATCTGGGAACTGCTATCCCATTTGGTGAGTCATGAAGGCTACAGTGTGAAGGGCTCCAGAGTGACTCGCTCCAGCCAGATTGGCCTTTGCTTCCCCTCCCCTGGAAGAACTATAAAAGGCTTCTTCTGGAGACTGAGCCGTGGTAACAATGGTTTTGCTTTTGCTGGTTCCTTCTTCATGGCCCAGCAGTGCACTGATAATGACAGCAAGCCTGTGGCTGTAAGTTTCCATTTTGCATTTATCAAATGAAAGCCACACTGCCTACCCTGCCTCACAGTATTATTGAGAAGATGATCAACGATCAGGATCGTAGAGCAATTTCTAATGAGAAGAAGTTATGGAAAGGTTGAGAGTAATTTTGAATTACAGTACATTATTATTTCGAAGGGAGGTCAAAACAAGAGGACCACTCCAAACGAAATGTCTTTCAAGAGAGCCCCCCCCCCCCCGGGCACATGTAAACCACAGAACTGTGCAGCTAAAAGATTTATTTTCCATGCTACAATTGAAGACTCCCAATGCTGCTGTTATAGCTGAAAAGGCATTTTCATTAAAGGGCTTTGTTTATGACTTTAATTCTCATCTGCTGATTTACAACAGCAATGTAAAGAGACCCTTAAGTGAGTGTAAGTGGTGTAACTATTTAAGAAAATATTTGCACTCACTTAAAAAGCTACTTATGAAAGCTATTTCCCTCCAGGCTAAAAACTCTGAGAGTCCAGGGAGACTGCATATATATGTGTGCTTGTGCCCATGTGCTTGGCTATGGGGCTGATGGCTGGTTCTCCTTGCGTTTTTCTGATGCAGCTGCATTTTCTTATAGTCTTATCCTCATTCCTTTTTAATGTTTTCAGATAGATGAGAAGCACATTTGACATTGAAACATTATGTTTTCATAAATAATAACCGTTATGTAATCTAGAGTCATTCCTTGAACTATCAGGGTGTCAGAGAACACCTTGAAACTGTTTTGAGTTAAAAAAAAGAAAACATATATTTTTTTGTTTCCCTAAATGAAAATTATGGTAGACAAACAGCCCAATTCTATTCTTCCCCCCCCCCGCCGATGCAGCGGTGCCGAGATGGCTACCGATGCATCCTGCGAGGGGGGGGGCAAGTCCTGGAGGTCTTCTCTGGGTAAGGGAACAATAAGGGGGCATATAAAGACAGCAAAGCGATTTTGCGTCATTGTGTTCAGTGGGGCTTGCTTCTGAGTAGACATGCCTAGGATTGTGCTCTTATGGGTTTAACATGTCCCGGTTGGAGATCTGGTAATCCTAGTTCATAGCATATCTGCCTAATGAAAATGGCTTCCATTCCTAACGTGCAAAGCAAAGCAGATGAACATTTTGTTGAGCCCTAAATAGGTTGAAGAGCAGCACATGGCCAATAATTATGTGCACAAAACCGCCACCTGAGGCAGGCACCTTGTATGGTAGGGCTGGCCCTGAGAGAGCGGGAAACGTCTTTAGGTTTGGCTGGTTTTCTGTGTGTGTGTGTGTGTGTGTGTGTGTGTGTGTGTGTGTGTGTGTGTGTGTGTGTGTGTGTCTTGAGAGAGCTTGTTTTATGTTCTGTCATCTTTATGTCTATTTCAGCCGTCTCAGCCAAGAATGAGAAGCAGGCCCGGCTAGGCTCCCTTAGCAATTCTATGCGTGAAACCTCAATGAAGTCAGCTTGGTTCCATGCAAGAAAACAGGGGTTGGTTTTGGCATGTGGCACTTCAAGGCCAAGCGCTGTGTAATTTTTGTGCCGTTCTCCGTGCCTGTTTGCAAACACATGGGCAAAAGACTGCAGATGCAATGACATGCCGAATCCAAATGTTCCTAAAAGGAATCTCTGTTTTTGTAAGCAAAGAAGCACTTTCACAAACAAACCAAGTTTTGTTATCTCAGCTGTTTCTTAAAGCCTAGTAATCAACAACTGGAGGCCGTTGGGCCAGATCCAGCCCTTTTCTCACAATTACTAATCTAGAATTGAAAGGGGGATAAAAAGGAATTGCAAGTTCAGGAACAGGACTTGCTGGTAAACTGATCTGGTAGAATGTGGCCTTGTTCACTGGAACCCCCCCCCCCCCCGCCACATCCCATATTAAGTCATGATCCCTAAACTAGGGATCAGTAACTGGAGTAGTAACTGGACTAGACCAAGTCTCTTGAGGGGTAATGCCTAGCCAGTTGCCAACCTAGTGATGAAGAGGAGATGGAGTTAGTGGGAACTGCAGCTATAGAACATACTGTCAGGGGCCTTAGAGTGACCCATGAGAAAAACTAGTTGCTGACTCACAGCTCTATCCTGTCTAGCAGGATAAAAAGGTAAAGGTATCCCCTGACAATTAAGTCCAGTCATGTCCGACTCTAGGGTGTGGTGCTCATCTCCATTTCAAAGCCGAAGACGCCTCCGTGGTCCGAAGACGCCTCCGTGGTCATGTGGCCGGCATGACTCTCCTTGCCGCAGCGCGTAGCATGCAGCTGGAACACAGAGCGCTGTTTACCTTCCCGCAAGCGGTACCTATTTATCTACTCACATTGACATGCTTTGGAACTGCTAGGTTGGCAGGAGCTGGCCAAGCAACGAGCGCTCACCCCGTCGCGGGAATCGAACTGCCGACCTTTCGATCGACAGCTCATGGTTCAGCGGTTTAACCCGCTGCGCCACCTGCTGCAAAGGCACAAATAAGGTGCCCGCCGCATCCTATGCAGGATTGTGCCTGTGCCTGTGCTGGCGGAACCAAAGGCCTCCTTGGGGTAAAGAGCCCCAGCTACCCCAATGGGTCTACTTGAATGTGTCCACATGGGTCCACATTCGAGCTGGCCGTGTAACGCTGGCCAGGCCCTGGAAGGGGGATAGGATTTGGTGATGATCCCTCCCTGTTCCGGGCCCAGCTGACCAATCCCACTCCCCCGGAACGCCCTGTTCCACCCTCCCCACCCTCCTCTGCCCAGCGGGGACTTACCTCTCTGCCGCAAGCCTCTCCACTGGCGCTGCTTACTCTTTGGGTGCTGCAAACATACTTTCTAGCATGTTTGCAACACCTTAGATTGGCTCTGCCGGTCTAATTATAGATAGGAGTGTGCTGTCAAGCTGTAGCGAACTGAACAGTTTGGATTAACTAAAAGTTTAATGACATTGGAGGATAAACATATTTCACAAGTACCATGGGAGGATGGACCCAAGGATCCTTGGAATGGACAGTGATAGGAATGTGCCTTTGTTCTCTGTGGCAGAAGGGAGGAACCAGCTAGAGCAGGGGTTCTCAACCTTTGGAGGCCCGGGTACCCCCTATCATGGTCCAATTTTCTGAAGTACCCCCTGCTAATTAACTGGTAATTAATTGGATTAATCAATTAATTAATTAGGTAATTAATCATTAAATAAAAAGTACTAAAACAATTTTAAATGTGAAACATGTCTTATTTAACTCTGTGTGTGTGTGTGTGTGTGTGTGTGTGTGTGTGTGTGTGTGTGTGAGAGAGAGAGAGAGAGAGAGAGAGAGAGAGAGAGAGACATGCAATGATCTCTTTTTTTCCCCAAGTCACACTTCCCAAAATCAGCTCCTCCCTCCCCCACCCCACCAAAGTACAAAAATAAGCCCAAAACCAAAACCAGAGAGACAGAAGGGCTCAGAAAATAATTAAAACTTAAAATCCATGTTAATTAACATGTAATTAGCTGCTGATGGGGCAGATAATGGTTAGGGCTTGGCGTACCCCCAGCAAGAGGTCCGTGTACCCCTAGGGGTACCCGTACCACAGGTTGAGAACCCCTGAGCTAGAGGAGTCATTACTATGAAGGACAGAATGATGGACTACTAGATCACCCTGCTGGACCAAGTCTCTCTTGGCCTTGGGTTCTCATTCTGCAGCAGGCAGGGTCGTCCGTTTACATATTTATGTGCAGAGTGCTTTTTCCTTGTGATAGGAATGCTTCGTCGCCTGTTCAGAGAATGCCCAAGTGTGGAAAATACACTTCACCTTCAGCCTGCCCTGCCTGCCTAGGGTGGCAGTGGCCCTATAGAACCTGTACCGCCTGAGAGGTGGACTATACCACAAATGGAAAAGTGGTGCCTTCGCATGCAGGCTGAGCACAGTAAGTGCATGTGCACTAACAGCAAGAATGGATCGGCTGGATTTTTTTTTCTGGCTTTCTCTCCTTCAGTACTGGCAAATAGCCCACAAGATAAACTTTGTGTTGGACCAGTAAAATTCTGGCTGGGTGGCAGCTCTACTGAGGTCCATATTTGAGGAAGCCACGAAAATACCTATTTCAAGATGTTAGTGTTTCTGCAGTAATCCAGGCGAACAGATTAATGTGCAGGAGGCACGTCTGTGTCTTTGAAAACCTCATTTACAGCCTGTGTGACATGACAGCTTCTTCTGGTCTCTGTTAGTGAGAACATTCCAAAGATTCTCCCCCTGAACTGTTACTTCAATGTCTTAATAAGGCAGCAGTGTGTAGCCATAAAAAATGCACAAGTGTTGTTTTTTCCAAACACTGGGTGCCTCGTGGATTCCATTTATGGCGAGGCTTGCAAACTTGGTATTCCATTGAAGGTCCCTAACACAGATAATGGAGCTTTTCTCACTATAATGCAGGCTCAGTTTTGATTGCTGGCATCGCCCGTTTGAAGCCACTTAGGGGGGTTACTTGGATTGCCATGGGGCAGAGGAATAGAGAGAAAGAGTGATCAGTAACATACTGTGGAGTTTGTGAGGCTGCTAGCGTGTGTTACAGAATTTATGGTATCTCAGTGGTATTTATGGTATGTTTGGGGGTGCTCATGTTTGGCTTCTCCAGTAGCATGTGGCCTTCTGGACTGTCTGACTAAACCATTCTTTAAGTGCTGCAAACAACTTCTGCGTAGAGCACCTTGGTGCAGTTCTAGTGATGGGACATCGGTAGGGTGCCAAGATACGTGTCTCAAACTGGGACTACCAGAAAGCAACGTCTGGCATTTACCACCAGCACTGTGTTCCCTCTCCAAGCCCAGCAGACAGAGATTTGTAGTTCAAGGGTGCTGTCACCCTTGAACTACATCACACAGTGCTGAGTGAACATGCAGTCAGCTGACCGAAAGGGCCAATCCCCATCCACAAATCCCTGGCTTTAGAGCTTGCTCGTGTTTCATTCTGAGCATGTGTGAAACTGTCAGCGCAATCCTATCCAACTTACTCCACCGGTGTAACCACCGGTGCAGCGAGAACGGGAGGCCCCAGAATGGAAAGGGGATTCAAATCCCCTCCAAAGGGGATTCAAAGGGGATTTAAATCTCCCCTTTCCTCCAAAATCTCCCACCCTGCCCTCCCCCGGTGGTGTAAGTTGGATAGGATTGCGCTGTGAGAGTGATTTGATCCCTGCCTGGCTTTGGCTACCCATCTGCTTCTGACCCTCTTGTCTCTCTGTGTTGATGTTACTTGATCTCTGCCTTTTTTATGTTACTTGATCTCTGCCTTTTTTATGTTACTTGATCTCTGCCTTTTTGGGACCATGCACCTTCTTCCTGCCCACTTGGTCTGACAGCCACCCCCGCCCACCCAGGTCCCAGAATCTGACTGCCTGGAGATTTGCCAGAGCCTGGCAAATCCATAATCTAAGGCAGGGGTCAGCAACCTTTTCGGGCAAAGGGGCCAGATGTTCGGCGATGACATTATCACATCATCGCCGAGCTTCCAGATTGCCGTGCTCTCAAAAGCGGCTGCGCGGAACTCAGCTTGGGAGGCAGAGCCTCCAGCCCAATTTGTCATGCACCAGAGCTGCCTGCCCAGACTCACAGAACTGGATGACTTTGGGCAGTGGGCCGGATCCAGCCTGTTGGCCATAGGTTGCCGACCCCTGATCTAAGGGAACAAGATAATCTGTCAAGAGACCTGGTATGGATGTAAGTTGTCTCCTTGCCAACCAGGGTTTGCAAATTGGAAGCCAATCTTGGAAACATGTACCTCTTATCTCTCCAGCATAAATTTCACTTCCCTTTATACTCTTGTTATGCTGGGAACTTAACTGTGTGATGGTGCAGAATGTTACACAAAGGCATGGTTAAAGCTGACAGTGTCAGAGAAGGGGGAATTTGCACTGGGAAGAGGGGAGGGAGCGTACATTTCTGTGTCTGTCTTCCTATTTAAAACCCTGGGTTTCAGGGAGTCAGCATTACTGCTGCACCACGGATGTGGTTGCTGGTGCCTGGCTTGGATTTTGTACTATACCCTTTCTGACTCTTATGATTCTAGTGGAGAGAAAGAAGGGCCAGGATCCTATGAACTACTCTTACGTCCCAAGAGTGCTTTGGACAAGTCCAAAAAGGCACTTTTGAAATATCGGGGAGGTCTCCAAAGCTGCTGCTAATGTGGCATAGAGATGCCATATTCAATATTTAAAAAAACAATTTTAACAATATCATTGGCTACACTTGGCCCTCCTTGGGTCTTTAGATCCTATCTTATAGCCCTGTAGCACAGTATTCCCTATTTTAAAGAATTTGTTCTAGTAATGGTTGTTTGTGTTGTTGGAAAACAACATTGTTGTAGTTACTGAATATTGGTTTATCTACATACAATACTAGCAAGAGGCCCATCAGTACGATGAACTGTGTCCTTGAACCACCAATCTGGCCTTTTCGGACTGCCTTGCCTCTCAAAACCAGTGGCTGCTTGGCTTCCCTGTCTAAGAGGAACTCTGAAAGCAGCAATGGGCTTAACTGCACCATAAACACAGAGTGACCGAGCAGGTTGGAAGTAGGCAGCTGGTGCTTGCAATCTGCATTCAAGGACTTTGAGCAAATTGGGGTCAACAGGATCTTGTCGATCATGGTTAAGTTATGTGCCATGGTCTTTCAGCTGACATCCTGGTGCAGATTGGGCAAGCAGTTTTGGAGCCTTTTCCAGAAATGAATATATGAGGCTACATATTTAGGTAGACTAATATAATTTGGAAGTTTAATGTGAAAATCCTCTTACAGAACATAAACATGTCGTCATCTCTCATGCTGATATACATGCATGCAACAATGTGCATTTGTCTTTGGACCGACTATATTTGGTGGGATGCTCCCAACTGCTGTGCAACTTGGGCTTCCTAACTCAAGTTAATCATCACCAAGGGCAAATCTGACCACCTGAGATGCAGAAGAGGAAAGAGGCAATATCATCTCCTCTGAGATGAATTAGTTCCATTTATTTGTTTAAGATTTATAGCTAGTCCATTTCCTAACCTCATTCATCCTCAGCCCAGTGAACTAGGTCACCGTTCTTATTTTAATGATAGGGAATTGAGACCTGGAGGAGGCAGTGGATCGTAGAAGGCCACCCAGAGAGTCTGTAGCTGAGCTGAGACTAGAACCTAACATTCATCTCCTAAGGCCAAAGTGAAACGAATACCGTATTTTTCGCTCCATAGGACGCATCGGACCATAGGACGCATGCATCATATGGAGCAAAAAATAGGGAAAAAATGTTTTTTTTAATAAAAATAAAAATAATAAAAAAATGTAAAGAAAAAATACTTACCAGGGCTTCGGGGAGGCCTGTGCAAGCCTCTGCAGGCCTCCCCAATCTTCATTTTGGCAAAACCCGGCCATTTTCGGCCATTTTCGGTTTTCGTGAAAACCAGAAATGGCCGAAAATGGCCATTTTTTTTTGCCAAAATGAAGATCGGGGAGGCCTGCGCGAGCCTGTGCAGGCCTCCCTGAAGCCCCGGTAAGTATTTTTTCTTTACATTTTTATTCGCTCCATAAGACGCACACTATTTCCCCCCTATTTTTTGGGGGGGAAAGGTGCGTCTTATGGAGCGAAAAATACGGTACCTTTGTATTTCTCCTTGCTCCAAGGAACTTCTGCACTCACTGAGTGCCTTCACCTCTGCTTTGCATTTGACCAACCTGATTTGGAGAACAGGTTCTTCATTTCAGCATTTGATCAGGTGGCAAGTCTGTAAATATTGGCCAAATCTCAGCTCCCACTCCATCTCAAACCCACCATCACAGCTGTGTTTGCATGTTCAAGACAGATGTAAATTGTGTGAATGCTCATCCCAAACTGGTTGAGTCATTGGAGCAGTGTGTGTAAAACATCTGTAGGCCATTGTCAGGTTCCTGGACATGGTTTAAGGGCACATGACACAGCCACTTCACTGCAGCTAAAGGTCTGGGTTCTTTAATCTGGCTCTGGGTTTACTCCATAGATGATTGTCTGGGAACCCCCATGTCTTGAGGTCCATGGTGGAAGAAAGGCAGGACATAAATATATACTGTACCAATAAATGGTATTCCCCCATCTTGCTGATTAGGGAAGCAACTGCATCACTAGAATTCCTGCCTGGACCCTCTGGGCAGTCCTATGCATCTACTTGGAAGTAACGTCCATTGAGTTCAATGGAATTGCTCTCAAGTACAAAGTATTTTTCTTATTTTCTTAAGAGCCCAATCCTATCCCCCACCACGCTATAGCATGCAGCCAAAAAGGTGGGGGGGGGGGCTAAAGGCAAATGGGAGGTGAGTATGTAACACCCCCCCTCAGGCTGCCTGTGGGTCTCCTCGGACATACACCATCTGTTTTGGTGGCATATCGAGGAGGAAAAAGGGGTGGGAAGGTTTTGGAAAGAGGGGATAAGATCTTGCATGTATGACTGCCTGCCATCTTATCCTCCCCCTCCCCGCCCCGGTTCCTCCCCCCACACATCTCATTTCTACCCCTACCCCGCCCATTATCCGCCCCCCCATGCCAGCTTACCTGCACTACAGCAGGTTGCCAGCTGTGGCAGCAGGCTGCCGATGCTGCCGTCCCTTGGCGGTAGCAACATTAAAATGGCCGCCAGTGGTACGCTTTGCATGTCATCAACAGCAGGACACTGTCCTGCTGCTGTAAATCACATGATAGGATTGGGTCATTATTTCCTTCATCATATATGCTCACAAACACAGACACCAGAAACACACAAGTATAGCTCTCACATACACAGATAAAAAGTCCTCCCTGTTAGACACATGTGGAATCAACAAACAATCCTTGTTTCTTCTTAAAATTAACTAGTGCAGGGGGGGGGGACAGATTAACTCCACTGTGGTGCTATAATACGTAGCATCTGTGTTTTAAGTTATTGAATGCATTTCACACATTTTCTCTCAGTAATCTTTATATCCAATCTGTAACTTAGGCCATTTTTATTATGACCCCCATATTATTTCTCCTTTATCATTGTCCCATTGTTCAAAAATAGTACACTAGTTATGCAGTATAATCCATTCTTGTTTAGATGCTACAGTAGGTGGTAGGGAAAACTGTAATAGAATGGCTTATAGTGTTATGACATACAAAGACACGTGGCACATGCAAAACCATGCTACAACATGCCACCACACCACACCACACGCATGCTAGAATATGTCACATGGAAATGGACATCACAATTTGCCAGAAACATGGCATCGCAATATGCCCCATGAGAACAGGCACCACAACACACCATATGCAAACAGTGCTGTAATGGTCAGACACATGCTGTCATCACACACTGCACTCAGGCCACATTCAAGTGGGTGCTACACCTACACACATGCCACAACACACCATATGCCACACATCCTCCAGCACACGCCACATGCAAACAGATGCAACAACACACCACATGCAAACAGTGCAGTAGCCCCAAACACACAATCATATAATTATTGTCCAAGAACACACTGTACTCTTCGTATATAAACATAGTATATAAACACATCGTATATAAACATACAAGGCAAATATGTCATACACAAACACATGCAGTAATATACCACACACTATAGCACACTACACGTAAAAATATGCAAAAGCACATAACACAGTCGCACACAGATGCAGGATCTCCGCTTCCCCATACACCTCAGACAGCCATTTTTGTTTTGGGAAGCTTGTTCTATCAGGGCAGCTTCAATTCCCCAAACAGACATGAATTGCAAGTTGGTGCCCTCGGTTGAGTAGTAATTTTTAATGGAAACTTTAAACACTCATAACTTAAATAATACACAATGTTTTTTTCTTGAGCCCATTGAAAGTGCACACCTTTTCAATGTCCTTGAATTTTTTATATTAGATTATGTCAAATTGTCAAAAGAAGAAGTTAAAAATACTGGGGGGTTGGGGGTTGGGGGAAGGGCAAAAATGGTCAGAAACAACACGAAGGTTTCTGGTTCTCAGAGCAAGAATTTAAAACGGCTGTAACTCAGCCAATCTTCATCAGAATTTTCAGAAATTTTGTAAGATTATACTCTTCCAAGGCCAAATGATTTTATGGTGCATAGAATGCTCTGGGCTTATGATAGTGGAATGCTGTTTTTTTACCTCACCTTAAGTTCATAGACACTCTGGTGCTTGTATAATACAGCACAACACTCCTGTGCTTGTGACCCACCAAGATGAACATAGTTCATCACCAGCTGTGTGAGGTGGAGTGCCAAATGCTTGACAACTGTCCCCCGCCCTTCCTGTGTTTGCACTCTCTTGAAGGCAGAAGAAACTGGAGGTTTTACTGAGCCCTTGGGGGAACTGCCATTCATGGTTGGTGGTCTGTGTTGAGCTTGGTGGATCACAGTTGTGTGGACACTTGTAACACAAGGCTGTTGACTAACTTCCCTTTTCCCTGACTAATGATCAGCTAAACAGGTGGAGGTTAGCAAATGGCTGGATGTGCTGTTGCTGGGCAGGAGGTGTCCTGGTGGCAGCAGGAACTGGAAGGAACTGCTATGCTCCTGTCCAAAAAGCCCAATCAGAGAATGAATATCAGGTGTATAAAAGGCTGTGGAGGCACCGTGGGTAGAACAGGAAGTAGCTGTATTATTCAGCAACAGCCTTCCCTGTCCCCTAGTCTAAAACCAAATATCGTGACTGAAATATGGGTGTTAGTGTGTTAGGCTACTAGTGTGGTCTCCACCATGGAAGCCTTGCTTCCGTACTCCTTCATGTGGAATATATTAAACCACCAGTTAGGATTTGTGTCTTAGCCAGCTAATACTGCTGTATTAACTCACTTCTCCCCTAGAGAAATATGAAGGCAGTTCTAACAACGCCCCCTGAAAATGAACTATTCATTTATCCTTCTTAGTAAAAAGTCTTATCAGTGGAAGAATTGGAAAAAAATGAGTCTAAATAGCACTCAGGTGCAGGGAATATGGCTTTATGACAGAGTTATTGGATATAGTGGGAGAATTTATCTTGACCGGAGCAGGGAACCAGTGTGGTGCGGTGGTTAGACTCTAGAGTTTAGACTGAGATTTGCGGAACCTGTGCTCAAATATCCACTTGGTTTCAAAGCTTGCAGGCTGATCTTGGGTGAGTCATCATTCCTGAGTCCTCCTTTCTTTGAAAGAAGGATGTAAAATAAATAGGGTAGCTCTTGTACTGCCTGGTGTAGGGTTGCTACCTTTTTTATTCTTGTAGCCTGGAATAGGAATAGAGGAGAGTTCCAACCTAGCTGGAATCTGAACTAGAACTCTGGGGTCGAAGCATGCCTGGAATGAGGGCTGGCTGCTTTCTAGCAGGTTCCAAGCCTTTTCCAGAAATAATAGACTAAGAGAAAGCATGTTGTCAGGGTCAGCTTTAGGCCAATTGGACAGATTCCGTTCAATCAGCCCCTGCACATTGCGTCACCCGACAGAATGTGCAGATGCGGAATAATTCTGCGTCTGCGCACTTCTTTTCTCTGAGCCCGACTGCTGCTGCCAGGCTCGGAGCGAAGGAGTGAGTCGGGTTTGCATCAGGCCCACCGCAGCGAGCACACTCTCCTGCAGCTGCCGGACGAACCCAGAAGAGCCAGCTAGCTGGCCGGCAGCTACAGGAACATACCTCTGGACCGGCTACTCCTGCAGCTGCCGGCCGCACTGGGCCGTGCAGCACCACTCAAGGTTCGCGCATGGCCATCAAGGGTTTTCTTTTAATATTTGAGACCCTGCAGGGATGTGTGTAATTGGGCCCTGCAGCTCCTAAGGCCGGCCCTGCATGTTGTTGTCTAGATGATGAGACCACCTCTTATCTCAAAGCATATAAATATGAGGCAAGGCTTAGCATAGTTCAGGAACTCACTACACTATTCCTGGAATGAACTCTGAACCCACTGGGATGTGGTGGGTCCTGGGTCCACTCCAAGATACTGCTGCCCAAGTTGGAACTTGGGCTTGAAGCCCTGCCAGTTGGGGTAGAAGAGTTCATTGTTAGTGCCATCGCTAGATTGCTTGGGAACCTGTGGCAAAGCCCAGCACTGGGCCCCCATGGCATACAGCACCTGCTCCCTGGTGATGCTTTGGACACTACCACTGTGACTGGTACTGGGGGGGGGGTCAGGTGGGACCTCTGATAGGTGTGGGTCCTCAGCCAGTGCCTGACCTGGCTGATCCTTGAATTCCCTCATGTTGCTAAGTGAAACTTCTCATGGCATGGAGATAAAGTGACAACTCTGACCTTTAGATGTGTCAAGACGTTTTCGAGCAGGGATTGGCAACCTTTTTGGGCAAAGGGGCCAGATGTTCGACAATGACATCATCATGTCATCGCTAAATATACGGGTTGCTGAGCTCCCGGAAGCAGTTGCGTGGAGCTAAGCTTGGGAGCCTCCTTCCCAATTTGCCATGCGCCAGTCAGGAAATGGCAGAGCCACCTGCCTAAGCTCTGCGCGGCACAGGGGCTCTGCAAGCCTGGGCAGGCGGCTTTGTCATTCCCTGTCCTGCATGTGGCAAATTGGTCGAAGCTGAGCTGTGCATGGGCCAGATGACTTTGGGTGGTGGGCCAGATCCAGCCCATGGTCCGCAGGTTGCCGACCTCTGTTTTAGAGCAAGTACAAATGAAGCTGCCTTGCACTGAGTCAGACCATCAA
Source organism: Plestiodon gilberti rubricaudatus (assembly GCA_026170595.1). Classification (NCBI taxonomy): domain Eukaryota; kingdom Metazoa; phylum Chordata; class Lepidosauria; order Squamata; family Scincidae; genus Plestiodon; species Plestiodon gilberti. The sequence goes on from JANXHW010000005.1 coordinate 120,339,998, forward strand.
ATCTTAGGGTCCAATATTGTCTGCTCTGATGGCAGCATCTCTCCATGTTCTCAGGCCTTTTGCATCCTCTGCTTCCTTTCATTTTGACTGGCGTTACTAGCAGCTGAACCTTGGAATGTCTGGATGCTGACCATGTGCCACGAAACCACCCTGTTTTTCCCCTGGTTCAGAGAAAGCTTTTGCTGGAGAAGTAGGTGTTGGGGAGGTGACTGTAGGAGAGTGACTTCTGAAAGACAGAGTGGGAGCAAATGTCAGCTGCTATTTTGCCTTGTCAGTTGACCAAGGGACAGACTTTAAGTAGGTCTGAACGTGGCGTCCAACTCCTTTTTATTGCCATAAAAATGTTTGATATTAGGCTACCCGATAGCTATGAATAGTGTGTATTTAGGCCCAAAGTAAATTTCAAGCAAAAGTATTTTTAACTACACATACTGTTTAGAATAGGCAATTCTTCTAAAACCCTGTTTTTATTCTCGATGTTGTCGGCTTTTCCCCACCCACTTGCTCCCAGTCTCTCCCTGCAAGATTCAAGATAACAGCTGATCTATTGAAGAGGCAGATTTGAATGTCTCTACATATAATTATTTCAGACTGCTAATTTTGGCCTTTTGTAACCCTAAGGGAAATCCAGTGCATTTTAAGGGGCAATGTGAATGTCAACAAGATATCTTGCAAAACCTGTTGCTGTGAGTTGGATCATGTTTCTGAAGTGGCAGGAACATCGAACATACTCAACTCTTAAGGCTGATTCACACTAGCCTTTTCCGGCACGCATGCCCTGCTCTAGCGTCTGTACGTGCGTCTAGCAGTTCTCTGAACGTTTGCCCGCCTTCTTGAAGAAAGTGCAGCTGTGATTTGGTGAAGAGAAATGCGCTTCTCTGATTGGTGGGCTGCCTAGCACCGCGAGCATAAACGCTAGCTTAAACGCGAGCGCATCAAAAAGATAAACCGAAACCATCTCTCCTGGCTGCGTCGTAAGCTCATGCTGCGTCAGACGCAAGCATGAAACATGCACGAAAAGACCAAATGTTAAGCCAAAACGCGCACGGAAAGGACTAGTGTGAATCAGCCTTTAGAATAACAGAGGCCAACCTATTTCAAATTCCCACAGAAAATGTTCCACTCTTTTTCTTTTGGCAGCTCTGCGTGAACTGCTTCTTGCACTAAATATTTGCAGCAGCACCATCCTGCTGGAATGTGCTTGACCTTTTAAACAAGAAACAAGCAGAGAAGAACAGACAAGTCGACTGATATCAATCTGGCATCAGTTCCCCCATTTTTATTTAAGTCTTGCGAGAATTTGGGAAGAACTTGTGGGGTTCCGCAACTTGTCTGGGACTCTGGTGTTGCAATCCTGCACGTTATGCTGGTGGGGCAAGGGCTCCGCCGGCACTGGGTGTCGCAAACATGCCATAAGGCATGTTTTTGACACCTGGCAAGTAAGCGGTGCTGGTGCTGAGACTGTCCCCACTCACTCAGTCTGGGGCTGGAGGCCGCACTGCTGGACGCAGGTAAGTCCTGCGATGGGCTGTGGGAGGGTGTGGGGAGGGAGGGTCGGGGTTGCAGGAGAGGGGGCAATTGGCCGGCCAGGACGGGGACGGGGATATTGGTGGCGCACTATGTTGATATTCCCCATCCCAGGCCTGGCCAGCCTTACACGGCCTCCCTAGATTTTGCCAGCGCACATCCAAGGAGGCCCATAGGGGCTGCTGGGGCTCTCCCTGGGGGAAAGGGACAAACGTCTTTCCCCCCGATGTATGCCCCAGCTCTGCCAGCAGGGCCCGATCTCGCGCAGGATCTGCCACAACGTGCTTAGCACACTGTGGTGGATCTTACGCAGGATTGGACTGCCTGTCTGGAGCTGTGTATGCTCAGGCCTCAGAGCCCTTTCCAGGGACAGAATGAAATTGAAGTGTGCAACATCCATGCCTATGATTAGCTGGCAGTATGAAGCCTTGGAATTGCCCAGGCCTGGTGTAAGTACTAAGTGCCCTTACTGGTTTACAGAGCAAAGAGATCTCGATTCCCAAAATAATTAATAATGTAACAAGAACGTAAAAAAAAAAAAAGCTTAAGTTGACTCTGCAAAATGCTGGAGGGACATATTGATTAGTTCATGGTCTCGCTCTAGTTCGTGCCTCAAAGCTGCTACACCCATGACCTGTCCACTGATCATGCGACATGGGCTGCCATTCTATACACACATTCCTTGGAGTAAGCCCCACGAAACACAGTGGGATTTCTGAGTAGACTGGGCATACCCCTCCGCGTGAAGGAAGATGTCTGCAAGCAAAAGCAGCTTTCTTTGCTGTCTTTCCTACTTGCCACAAGCAAGGGAGTAGAGACAGCTGCCCTTTAAAGCCGAAAGCGAGGGGAGAACCGCGAAGGACGACTCCTCTGAGAGATAGTCTCGGACACTGTCCCATCTCTTCCAAGGACTCAAAACTCACGGATATTGGAAAATCATGTGAGTTTTCCTACCATACTATACCATGTAGACGATTCAGAATTCATGGAATAAAAAGTGAAAAAGGTACTCGGTTTATTCCTTGGGGAAAAATGCACAGATAAGGAGTGAGATAAGGAAACCCATGTGGTTTTTGCATCTAATCGTGCAGTCATTCCTTGGCAAATGCCCATATTCACGTGGGTTTTTTCCTGTCAGGCTGCAATCCTATACACATTTCCCTAGGAGTAAGTCTCATTGAACACAATGGGACTTACTGTTGAGTAGACATGCATAGGACTGTGCTATAAGACTACCTGTTCTGCCTCTTCTGCAATTATTCCCCACCCCCTTAGGCCACAACATTTCTGTATTCAGGCCTGCTTAAGTACCATTTAAACATAATGCAATGCAGTTTAAACCAGGCCCTCAGCTGCTGCACGTATAGTGTTAAGCATGGAAATGTGATGTCTGCTTGGGCCACATGGATCACTGGTGCACTAAAGCTACATGTGTAGCAACCAAGGCCCTGGGTTGAACAAAGCATTACATGAGTAAGCAATTTTAGCTCAACTGGTGTCACATTTAAACCAGGCTTTAGCATGCTTCTATCTCCCCCTCCCCCTTTTTCACCTGGATCCAGCGTTGTTTATTTGCTGATAGGAAAAGTCCCTAGGTCTCAAAGTATTTTTAGCATTTACAGAGGGTCAAATGCAGAACTAACCGTATACAGTAGGATGGTGATTTAAAAAGCACCGACACACCCATAAAGTCACTCAGCTTCACTTGGTTTTGCAATTACTGTAACTTCAGTCCTCATGGCAGCAGGAGCCTGCAAATATTGCAAGGAGGGCTGTAAGGACAGCCTTAAAATGGTGTCAGTGGGAGTTAGCTTCTAAGGAAGCATTCATTTCCCCCTTCCTGTTTTTCAAGAACTTTATATGTAAGAAAAAAATGGTTTGCTGGCCTACACATTGCAGAATGCACCCTTGGGGCCCTGAATTCAAATGTTTTGTCAGTCCTTAAAGCCAATCTGTGTTGAGCTTTTGCGTCCTTTCTCCAGCTCTCATTAGAGAAATCTGTACTTAGACCGAGGCCAAAATCATTATAGTGAAGGATATGGTCGGAAAGGTTATGGCATTGTCTCATCTTTCCCATTCAACACGTGTGCACCACATGTCATCATCGTGCATTTCTCCATCAGCAAGTAGTGTTTCTTTGTATGTTTAGTCATGGAAAGCTTATTACATACATACCCATGGAAGGCAAAGCTAGTTTCCATTCTGTCTCATGTATGGCTGAGGGAATTGTCAGCTGAGTTAACTGTTGCACCTTCTTCCACCTGAATTGTATACCTATCTTTGAATAGCTCTTCAAGGTCAGCTGTTTTGGGTGCTTTTCCAAAGCAGAAGTACTACGCACACATTTATTTAATTTATTTATTTATTTATTTATTTATTTATTTATTTAAAGACTAGTTACCCTGCCTTTCTCCCGACAGGGCAATCAAGGCGGCTTACAATTAAAACATATTAAAATATACAAATACAATAAAAAATTTAAAACAAGGTACCGGTAATGAAAACAGTTAAAAACAAACACCACTGGGTCACCTTATGATTACATGGATTAAAAATGTGTGCTTTGTACTCTTGCACGTGTGGGCTGCCCCCATTTGGTTAAACCTTTGGTCAGCAATTAGTCTCATGGGAGGGCCATTTTGAGAAGGAGATGGATGAGGAGGAGCCAGACCTTCTCTCCTTTTCCCCACAGTGGACGATGAACAAGTCCCGTTATCACAGCTACTCGTTTTCCATGCACTTCTCTTGCCTCTGGGTTGACGACTGAAGTGGGGGCAGCTGATGCTTCACAAGGGGCTGGATTTTACCCTGGGATCTCCAATTATTGCTCCCTGGTTTAAATAGATGGAGCAGATCAGTATATACAAAAGAATCGGTGTAACAAAGTCTTGCTTGCTGGCATAGCGTAAGAAGCTTCTCGTCCTGTATGAACTGGTTGGGTTGTAGCAGTTGGCTGCAGTCCTTGTGTGTGTGTGCGTGTGTGCGTGTGTGCGCGCGCCCCCCCCCAAAAAAACCTGGGTGTATTCACTGATACTGATGTGTAGTACCTCTTAATGCTGACAACCAACCTGATTTTTATAATCTGTGGGGGTTTAAAAGTGATTTGTTGAATTGTTGTGAAGTGGTGGGGACTAAAAAACTAGAGGGAGTGCTGAGGGTGTGCATGCTGTTTTGGGGATTTTAAAGAAAACACATTTTAAAATTATCTACTGACTTTCAAAAGGAAAGTATCATCTCCTGTCTTCCATTAACTCCGTTAATGATTACCAGAGCCTTACAGTATGTGTGGTGTTATTTAATTAAATCAGAAGAGACATGATTTGAACAAGACTTTAGTTTCACTTTGAAAGTTATTAAATAAACTGATATGGTTTTGTTCCAGTGAGGTTCCTGGGAGCATCCGGTTAAATTTTAATCATGTGCAGCTAGTCAAATAGTGGCCCTTCCAAAAAAACCTGAGGATAACAACTTGATATTAAAAAAAGATGGTATGTAAGATCATATCTAGAGACTCAAAACCTGGCGCATATTTGAACGAAGAACATAACTTTCTCCAGACTGAAAGGAGCTAAGGATCTACCCAACAATTGGGGCCAATTATGTGTGTGTTAGGTATGTGCTAGCCATCCACTGTCAAAATGGTGGCTGGGCAGTTAGTAGATATGGTCACTGATTCTAAAATGTTATGGAATGATCACTCCATTATTTGGCATAGTCGTTTTCAAATTTCTTGTCCTCAACCAATTTTTCTCCCATTGAACTGGCTGCTGAAGAACCCTCTGTGCATTGCTGAGGATTCTGGGTAGATTATAATAATGCTACTTAGCACTTATATAATGTTTTATCCTTATCAACAATCCTGTAAAGACATTCCATATGTTACATGATCATTTGTGTCTGTGTTTGCAGAGCAGCACTGATTTTTCCTTTTGTACCATGTCTATTACATTGCAAACTCTTATTTTGTGACCGGATAAACAATCACATGAGCCCCTCTGCAGGAGCTTATACGTGTGTGTGTGTGTGTGTGTGTGTGTGTGTGTGTGTGTGTTGGGTGATTGGTGGTGCCCCTTCCTATATCTTAGAGCAAACTGAGACTACTGTACCAGTGTTAGAGACTCTAAACTTCTGTGTCTGTGTGCCATGTCACACATCCCTGCCACTTTGGTTAGCTGCAGTGCCTGCTAAGGTCATTATTGTACGATGCAGAAAATAGATTGATGGCCCAATCCTACGTAGCCAAGGGGCCACGCGCTGCAACCCACAGGGGAGTTTCAGGTTGCAAAGGCCTCGATGTAAGGGGACATTTGTTCCCTTGCCCCGGGGTGAGCCCTTTGCTACCCCACTGGGGGCCCAATCCTATCCAACTTTCCAGCACCAGTGCAGCCGCAATGTGGCCCCAAGGTAAGGGAATGTTTGTTCCCTTACCTTGAGGAGGCTTCTGTGACCCCCCCCCCCACTGCAGGATGCAGCGTGCAGCCTGTTGGCACAGCTGCATCAGTGCTGGAAAGTTGGATAGGATTGTGCTCTGGGTTTATTTAGTTTTGCGTCAGCTATAGCTGGTGCAAGTCCAAGTGGACCTGGGAAGGCAGATAGTGGCTGAGAAGGGGGATAGGATATCTGTGGTGCCATTGTCGCTGATACTACCCCCTTCCTGGCCGCAATCCACCCTCCTCCCTGCTCTGGTCTCCACCCCATTTGTCTCGCCCTCCCTCTCGCCCTCCGTCGCTGAGACTCCATCCCTGTCTGCTGGTGCGTGGACCCGGCTGCTCACCACTTGTGGCGGTGTCCAGTGCACACCGAATGTTTGCAAATGTTATAGTTTGTGAAAGCCGTAAAGGGCCTTATGCTGCTGGAATGCTAGTTCCAGCAGCGTAAGGCCCTATCAGGATTGGGCTGCAAGACTGCAAGTTAGGTGCAATCCTATACACATAGGCGTGAATCCCATTAAGCACAATGGGATATAATTCTCAGTAAACCTGTATAGGATTGGACAGTCTGTTTTGTATGATGCAGTGGCGTAGTTAGACCAGGGCAGTGGCAAGTAGTTATGCATAACTCCATTACATTGGAGTCAGAGACCCCTCCCCCTTGGAGCCATTCCGGTGTTGATGGGGAAGTGTCCTGCATGTTGCTGTTGCCGCTGGGATGGCTCCGATGGTGACGGGGAGGGGCTGCTGACTCCGGTGTAACAAAGTCTTGCAGAACTACTTGCCACCGCCCTGGTCTAGCTATGCCATTGGTATGACGAAGGGTTGACCTACCGGTAAATGCAAAAGTGGCAAAATCAACAAACCTTGTGTATTTTGCAAAACTTGCAAAATGTGTTTGGCAATTCATTCTGGTGAACCAAGAGCTGACTATGGTTTGGCAAGATGAAAAGCCCTGTAATTTTTAGCTCTGTTCAATTTTGTAAATCAGAACTTCTTCACAGAAACATGTTAGAAACAAAAGGCTTTTCCCCCATACACTTGGCTAAACTGTAGGCACCAGAAGAACCCTCTTTTCCATGTTGATGTCTGTGTAAAACTGGTATATTTTTGCTATGTGGGAAGTTCTTAAGGAAAATTGACAAACGTATCCACCCAAACAGGCTGTGGTTTTTATGCTGGAGCCCTACGTCCCTGTAGATCTGTTTCATATGTACCGGTACTTAGGCTGGCAGAATAGATATCTGCCCAGATCACTGAGGCCAAAGCTAGATTTGACAGCAGAAGTGCGACTGTTGCCAAAAACAGCAGTCCAGTGTGTCTCTCCCCAGTAATGTTGAGCGAAATAAAATGTGTGATGTGATGTCAGCGTGCTGTGAGTTTGCAGCCAATGAAGCATATGAAGCTGGGGAGCTTGCAGGGCAGTGATGTCATGTCACAAGTTTTGTATCACTAGGCGTTTTGAGAAGGAGACTTGGAGCTGCTGTACTTGATGACAGCCACACATCTACCATAGTGTCCGATTCTGACCTGAAGATGCAACCTTCCTAGTGTATCGTATCAAGAGTGTAATTTCATTTATTGATATGCAATTTATTTATTTAAGCCAGTGGTTCTCATAGTGGTGGGTCATGACCCACCATCGGAACCAAAAGCTGCCCCCTGCCCCCTTAAGGGGCGGGGACAGCATGGTGGCGATCCCACAGTGATCTGAAGCTCGGGGGGGGGGGGCTGCGGAGGGTAGCGCAAGCCTCTCCAAACACTCTGGAGGGCTCCAGGCCCCCTGGTAAGTCTGCAAATTGTGTTCAAAATTTTTTACGCGGTGGCGACCCCTGGGATTGCTCTGCCTCCACCGGCTCCGCCCCTGCAAACACTCAAAGTTTCCCCCGCCTCGCATGGAGAACTTTGAGAAACGCTGATTTAAGCATTTGTATCCTGCCCTTCAGTGTTACTACACCCAGAGTTGTTTACACTAGACTTAAAAACAAAAATAAGTCACAAAATGTATAGCGTCGCCGTAATAGCAGTAAGCGTAGCCGCCTTGGGCATTTGCCTTCGACGTAGGAAAAGGTGGGATATAATTTTTTTAAATAAATAAATAATATTTGTAAAAACATAGCAGCAGAATTAAGACCTGTTTAACAATATTCTATTTAAATTATAAATTGTGTGAATTTGAGTCACTGTAAAATACATGATGAAATAAAAGCTAAACAAAGGATAAAATCTCATCAAAATAACCATAAAACACAATAAGAAATGGGACATGAGCCAGGTAAAGTTAAGTACTTTAAGTTCTAAAGATTTCACTGGGAGAGTTAAGTACTTGTACATGCTTAAGGCTGCAATTCTGCGATACTTACCTGAGGCTAAACGCCATTGAATACAGTGGGACTTACTTCTAAGTTGTAACCATATCCCGCCAGGCCTTCCTGTCCTCCATTACCTTCTTCCTGAGTTCGCTCATTTTCATGTTCGTTGCATCGGTGATGCTGTCTAACCATCTCATCCTTTGCCTTCCCCTTCTCCTTTTGCCTTCAATCTTTCCCAGCATTAGAGTCTTCTCCAGAGAGTCCTCTCTTCGCATTAGGTGGCCAAACTATTTGAGCTTCAGCCTCAGTACCTGTCCTTCCAGGGAACAGTCAGGGTTGATTTCATTTAGGATTGACTGATTTGATCTCCTAGCAGTCCAAGGGACTCTCAGGAGTCTTCTCCAGCACCACAGTTCGAAAGCATCTATTCTTCGGCGCTCAGCCTTCCTTATGGTCCAACTCTCATAAGATTCACTGTAACTCCCACTGAAATCCTGGTTACTTAAGAGTAGCTGTCTTTGGTTTGATGGTGCTCATAATAGACAGTGGCACCAAGATCTGTTTTTAAGAACTAAATTTATACACAAAGGAAAGCCGCTGGAGAAACAGTATCTTCCTCTTGTTTCTTAACTCCAACTGTGGGGAGGCGATCTAGACTGGGACCATTGGGAGGGACTTTAGACCTTTACCCTTCCATGGCCTCAATCTGGATCCCCTCCCACAGCTCAGAAAGGACCCAGATTGGATCAGGGCCACTGCAGAGGCTAAGAGTTAAAGCCCCCCCCGCATACCATAGTTCTGGTTTGTGTGGGGGGGAGGGATCCTTATGCAGCTCACTTCCAGTATTGGACCTGATCTGGGGGAAAAGTCATTTTTAAAAGTGGAGTGTGGTGAGGTAAGGTGAGAGAGGGGTATCTGTCACTACCGACCCTACTCTCCTTTTGGTATAAAAAGCAGGCTGCCCCTACCCCGCTTTATTATAGGTGAACAAGGAAAACTTGTATTTAACAAACACACAGTTGCCTCTGTCTAGGTTGGCCAACTCTTTGCACCTTCAGGAATAGACTGACTGATCCCGTCACCACCAATGAAAAGAGGAGTCAGAATTGCCCACCCTTCCAAGGTCACACATGGCATCTCAGCATGAGTGACTGCCCTGGCCCTGTAAAAGCTGCCTCCAACTTTAACTCAGGAAAACAGCATGTCTCAAGCTTTGGTGAAAGGCAGCATTTCCTCAGCTTCCATCAAGAAATCAAGGCAAAAACTTGGCAAAAACCAGTTGCACCCTTTACAATCCCTTACAATGGAGGGAAACTCTTCACACAATACTGTCAAACAGAGTCATCAACAATGATGAAAACCGTGTCTAAGTGCCACCAATACGTTGCTGGTGTAGAAGAATCACGATGTTACATACTGCATTTTCCATGTCACTTGTTCGAAGCCCCATCTGAGTTCCTTCTCCTGGGTGTTACAAGGAGATAATTGTTTTAGGTTTTATACACAGTTTTCTTGTGCAGCTCTTAAAATGTATCAAGAAAACACTTGTGGAAATAGACTTCATTTCTATCACACTGATAAAATATTATATCCCTTTGCTGCTGGATTTTGCGCCACTTCATGCGTTGCTGGCACAGAAGCCTGTCCTAGGGAAGATGGTTTCCTAATCAGTTTCAGTTTCAGTGTGCAGCAGGAGAGGAAGCTGAAATCCTATCTTGCTACTCCTTTGCTACAATGGGGAACCACCAAATTTTAAAAAAATGAAATAAAAATAACTACTCCATAATTGTCATTCTTGACATTTGTAACGGAGTGATGCTCTCTGGGATAAGAGGAATCCATTATGTTCTATGGAGCTACCATGTTTTGGAAGAAGAGGCCATTCTCCCAGAATAATGGGTACATCCATTACTGTTCAAATGAAACCTGTCTAGATTTCTCTGTGGGTGTTTGACAACTATGAACTCCTCATGAAGCAGGTCAGGATAGTTAACTCTTTTCCTCATGCCATTTTCTTGTCCATTTGGGGGAGAGGATGGATCCAGGCTCAATTCCTAGAACTTCCAAGTAGGTTAGGGAAAGACCCCTCTCTGAATCTCTCAAGAATCACTACCATCAGTGGAAACAGTGCTGAACTAGATGGACCAGTGCTGGCCGTCCCAACTCCCCGAGGATTCTCCAGTGAAAGTGGTGCAAGGGCTGGTGGATTCTCCAGCTGCACCGCTGCCTGTTCTTGTGCGATCCCATGCGGTCTGTGCAGAATCAGGCGCTGGCAGCCTCTCTCAGTTTGACCAACTCTTGGCGGAGCTGAGAGCAGCTGACTTGGGGAACCAAGAGCCACTTCTCTGCTCGTGGCCTGAAAGCCCAGTGAGTGAGCAGCCCAGCCAGCCCCCTGAAGCAGCCACTTCACCCTACCTCATGGGTGGGCCAGTCCTGGACCAGTGGTCTGACTTGGTGTACAGGGGTGGCCAAACTGCTGCTCCTGAGCCACATGCGGCTCTTTGATGTATAATGTGTGGCTCTCGGAAATATGTTGGCTGAGCTCCTTTTTGCATCACTATTAATATAAAAGGGTAAATAAGAAAGGTTCAAGCTTTATAATTATTTACTAGGTATAAACTGAGAGTCCCCTGGATTAAAACATAAGTTTAACGTTCATGGTGAGTAAATATATTTAAGAATTTAAATGCTTCTTAAATATCGTGGCTCTCAAAAATCTCTCTTACGGCTCTCAAACATCTGAAGTTTATCGTATGCGGCTCTTACATTAAGTAAGTTTGGCCACCCCTGGTATAGTATCTTCATATGTAAAGCATATGTTTAAAAAAATCACCCCAGGCTGCTGTTTGAATCATAAAGGAGAATACAGGTTCCTGTATTTCTCCCTGGGGGCAAATAGCAGCTGATAGGTGCAATTTTGATTAGGAAAATGATGCTGAGGGGGAAGGTTAAACACCCCCCTCCTTTCCCACTGGTGCGCCAATCAAATTGTCAACCTCCTGCACCTTTCCTTAAAAAAAGTCAGGCAATTTAATTTCAGGTTTCCCACTTAACAGGCAGTTTGGTCATCAGAATAATCGTGGATTGACTGAAATCACTACTAAATCTCAAATTGCTTTTCAGAACAGTTGACTGCCCAATGACAATCTGGAGATGCTTATTTCTGCCACACATGTCCTTGATCTGTGGGTAGTTAAAGCAACAACAACCCCTCCCCCATTTAATAAAACAGACAAAACCTCCTGTCTGTAATGGGGATTATAAACCTGCTCAGAATCAGTAGGTGGGAACTGGAAGTATAAGCCTAGGAATGTCTTCTCAGAAGTAAGCCCTATTGAGTTCAGTAGGACTCCAATTGCAGTACTTTTTTAAAAGTAGCATTTGAATGGGACTTCATCATGACATATGAGTTAGCAATGAAGTCCTTAAAGACAGATCCCATGTTTGTTCTGCAAAGAAATGCATTTCATTGATGGCATCTTATTTTCCCAGGTAATAAAGAGTTAATAATGTTTTTTAAACAATGAACAGATGTTAATGTCGTTACGCTGGATTTTTTAACAACAAACACATTTCTTTTTCCTGCACAAGGCCAATAGCTTTTAAAAGTGTTTGACAAATAAGTGCTTATTTCTGAGAAGTGGTATGAGGGGTGGGGGTCGGGGGAAGGAGTCCAGTATCTCTGAAATAGAAATGACTTTCAACTGTGGCGGATGAATCTTTTGAGGCTGTCACGGATGAACCTTTTGAGGCTTCGAGTTACACTTCCTGGCATAACCACTAAGAAGGCCCTTTCCCTCAGTCCCACCAACCTGAAACATAGAATTGTGTCCTAAACATGTGTATTAAATTTCATTCCACAGTCTCAGAGTTCAAGGGAGAAATTGTGTTGTAAACATGCAAAGGACACCATCTATACCAAAGTCCTCACTTTGCTCACCAGTCATTAGATTTTAAATAAACTAGTACTTGCCTTGTTCCGCCTGCACTGCTGTGATGTCACAGTGTTGCTCTTGCATATGATCTGGCTGGCCAGTCCTATGTAACCTCTCGGTCCACTATGAGCAGTCGGGAGAGGAAGGGTGGTTAATTCCTATCAAAGTCTGTTGTTTGCTATCTCAACTGTTCTCAATGGGCCTGGGGTTGACTGGACCAGAACACAGGTCACTTCTGGTGTATCAGTCTCACTCTTGGGAAACTAGTTAGATCTTTAAATCCCACCTGATACATGTTAATTGGTTTGGCCTTGCTTTTAGTGAGGGGAGAGCCTATGTATGTACCCATTGTATTGACAATGCTGAGCAACACATGGAAGTTGGGAACAGAAACAGTGAGCTCAAGTACGTTCTTCCACTACATGTTGGGATCTGGAGGTCTGAATAGGAACGGAGAGAATGATCTTGATGTTGGCCTGTATGGGGAAGCAGCTAGTCTATAGTCTATAGGTGCATTTGGCCAAATCTCTCGGGTTGCATGTTAGCCCCAATCTTGAAGTGTATAAGCACAGTGCCTTTGCCAGGTTTCTGGGGGAACTGGGGAAGAGCCCTGCAGTGGGTGCCCCATGGCACCCTACCTGTACCTGATGACATATTGGGTGCTGCTATGGCCACCAGTACTCAGGGGTCCACTGGCGTGGTGGGACCTTTGACAGATGCGGTCCTTCTGTCATGGTCCTAGGAATGGAGCCCTTGCATTGGGTGAGTGAGACAAATGAATCTGAGGTGGAGGAGATGGCTTGAGGTAGGGAAGTCTCCTAGCACAGGCACTGAGAAGCCCTACTTCAGAACCTCCTATGCAAGGAGTACTCATAAAATTGGACAGTGCTCATCACCACCACCACCACCACCGCAGATAGAGGGCACAGATTTACCCATCTCTTCTGAGTCCTGAGATTCTTCTGAGGAGCATTCAAGGGAACCAAATCCCTCCCCCTTATACCGCCAGAATTGGTGGCTGCAGAACCTGGCAAGGACCCTTTATAAACAACAGGAGGAGGGGTGGAGCTAGCCACCTTGTATTCCGTAGCAGGTATTTAAACCTTCAATCTACTTCACACCTCTGTTGGAACAGGTTCAAGTCTGCCTTGTTTGATGTGTCTAACCTTGGAGCTGTCTGTGGTTCTGACCTATGCATTTGGTCTCCTTTGTAAGCTGTTGGAAGCCTGGCTCCCAGGACTACACTTGGGTCATGATCAGAATTCCCTGATAGCAGGCCCATGCCAGTACCCAGAACAGGGTACTCTGACACCACCCCTGTGTAAGCAGCTGGATCCTAAAGGCCTGTCTCTGCCCTGAGTATGATCCCTCCTAGGAAAAACACATCAATGTTCAGCTCATGAAGCTGAGGAGCCTCCTTCTTAAATGTGGTTGTCTGCCCCTTTTCTATAACCTGTAGGCTCACTTAGTACAGGGTGATCATTAGTTCAGGATGCTACTGTGAACAAGGTTTTGTGCTCTGGATGCAGCAGTTACGAACTGTACGAAGATTCCTTTGTGAAAATCTGGATTTCAGTTGTGCCTGAACTCCTGGGAAGTCAGACCTCCTTTCGTTTATACAAGGACTAAACCCTTCTCTGTTCCCAGTAACCCTTTCTTACCCAGATTGGAGGTAATAAATGGATTCTGATCTCATTGAGCGGGAATCCAGATCCCCTAATAATGTTACTTGTCATGGTCACTATCCGATAGTTATCTAGCTGTAACTGTCAGACCAAAACATATGTGTTGTATTGCAACAGCTCTGATCCAGCTTCTCAGCCCACTCCAGTATTCCCCAGGCACTGCTTGAACTACTGCAGAAATCTGCCCAATCAATTTTGACTAGAGAGCCTGGGGAGGGGGAGAGCTGTGGGACAGAAAAAAAAGATGTACTTATACTGCAAGCAATAACAGCTCTGCAATACTGCTTTTAACCTTCTGAGAAGCTATTTGTATATATAAAGTCCCACCATTGAACCATGACTTACTGGGCAAAGGGGAGGGTGGGACTGGGACACAAGAGGGCAGTATTATTGGAGGACAGGAGGATGTCACTCTGCTGTTCTGGGAGTTGCTCATATATATGGGCCTTTGGACCTTTTGTTTACCTATATATAATTCAATCATTTCCCCTGCTCAGATTCTCGGGGGTGGGTGGTTGTTGTCACCAATCACTACTGTTGTGGATAGTCATTTATCTTGTTGTAGACATTTGAACTTTGCATAGAAATGGCACAGACTGTAACTCATAGGCTTCATAGTCTTGTGTTCTTACTGTTTACATTTTTTCTCTCTCTGTAATCATGTATATATTCATATAATATATTCCGACTGAGGATAACATTTCATGCATATGATAAGCAAGCTCTCATCCATGATAACATATGCCACAAAACATCTATCAGCCTTTAGGGAACCACAAAATCTATCCTGTGGCTGTGTGTTTTGCTGTTCAGACAGACTTCTGGCCTGAGGCATTGCTTCACATTGGGTCCTTCAACTTGCACTCCCACATTCCGGCTTACCTGGAATGTGGCTTCTACTGCAAACAGGTATTTGTAGGTAAACAAACACCTTTGCATTGTGTTTCACATTCCAGCTGCTCAGTGCTCACTCAGACAAAACAAAAGCTCTCCATAGAGGATGGGTATTCACTTACTCCTTACATCACATTGGACCAGCTGAGAGAAACCTGTAGGAATTTTGCAAAGAAGGAACATTGTAAAGAGACTCTATTAGAGAGAATACAGTAAAGGGGGAGGGGGGAGTTTGAGATCATATGATCATAGTGCAGAGGGACTAAGGGGGTGGAGGATACAGAATAGATAGTGGAACAGAGGAGACAGTTGGCAGACTAGAAGACACCACAGGGTCAGGCCAGAGTAGTGAGCCGGTAGGGTAGGGAGAGAAACGGCCAATTTCTCTCCTGCTGCCTGCAGGCAAAAGGAATATTTTTGCTACTCATTCCACGCCCTGCTCATTCCTTCAGCTGCTCCCTCTGAGGCTGTCAACTGGCAGGCACCATCCTCTAATTTCTACATTACAGGCATGATCAGTGGAGCCTATTGCAGGACAAACCTATCAGGCCTTTCCAAGTGAGTTCCTGATTTATGTTGATTATTTGGGGAGGGGCGGGAAGCATTGAACTCCTCAGATTATGAGGTTTCTTTTAAAGTTGGGAGAACTCGACTGTAATGTGAAGAGGCGGAATAGGTTGCAACATGTTGAAGAGCTGTGAACAAATGCTGCAATTGTATCTGGTGGTGTGGGTATATTTTTTACTTTGTCAAATCCTGCATTATTGTGCAAAACAAACAAACAAGCCGCATCTCTATAGGGATACAAAGACCTTTTGTTTTGATCCAAAGCACGGAATTAAAAAATGTACTTCTGTCAATAGTGAGCAGAGCTTTTTTTTTATTTCCGAGAAACAACTTTCATCATGTGAAACTTGGATGTTGCTTAATCTCTGAGTAAATAGTAGACACTGAGGGCATGATGAACTCTAGGACTGAAGAAAGTGAACAGCAGTACTTGGTGATTTGGTGTTAATAGGGAATTGCCTCTGCATGCTGTATTTTTGTCATGTTCATTTCCTTTTTATACTCCAGGGATAGGAGCTGTGACTGTATCTTTTATCTGTGAAGCGCTCTTATAATCAGGAATTACAGAAATGTTCTATGAGGATTCTAAACAGGGTTGCTGAATGTAGTGATTTTTGTGATAACTGGTGAGGAGGTAAAAACTTTGCTTTTGCTTACAAATAGTAGAAATAAGCGAGCAAGCTTCTTGATTGCAGAGAGAAGCTTGAATAGAATGATTGTTGTATGTTGTATTCAGAAATAACTCCCCCCCCAAAGGGATCCAAATGTGTTAGTTTTAAACATCAAATCAAGCTACCAGTATGTATGTTAGTTAAATTCTAGATTTTATGGCATGATTCATAATATGCGCATATTAGCAGAAGGAACAATGCATTGTTCAGGCCAGACTTTAAGGAGACATTCATAAGATCACATGCATTCATGTATCCAGATTCAGTCTGCAGCAGCATATGAACCCCCCAGCTCAGCCCCTCGAACACAGTGTACCATGGCCACATCACACAGCCCTGGCAGCTCAACTTTGTCGTGATACCATCAGCCCAATTTGACCAGATCCCTGTTGTTCTTTCAGCTTATTCCAACTCATAACTTTCCGTGGCGTTGCCCATTCCACTTTTGGAAAGTCCATCATGGTCAACTCCGCTTTGATGGAAACTGAAACATTCACATGATCTGACCTGATCCACAGTCTCTCAGGATTTATTCCTAATCAAGGGACAACCACAGTTGCCCAGACAGGTATACAGACAGAGACTTCAGATGATAAACTTTGGTTTGTTTGTTCAGAGGACTCAACCTGAAAGAAGTCAGTTTTAGCTATTTCTTATACAGCACAATCCTACCCAGCTCCTCCACTGGTGCAGCAGTAGTGTAGGGCAGAACGGGAGGCTTTGGGTGGGAAAGGGGATTTCAATCCCCTTTAAAGGGGGATGTAAAGAGGATTTTAATCTCCTTTCCCTTCCAAAGCCTCCCTTCTGCCCTACACCACTGCGGCACCAGTGGAGGAGCTGTGTAGGATTGCGCTGATAAAGACTTATGTCCCACAGTATTCACAAAACCACACAAATCTTTCCAAGTTACGCAGCCACTCAAACTTAGTAACACCTGTTCAATTAAGGCAAATTTACAACAGTCCCTAGCACACTCAGAACCACAGAAACCAACCAAATTCCTTCATACCTGATTACTATCAAGCTGCTGGTTGGTACTGAGCTGACGTCAGCTGCAGGTTATGTCAGTCTGAGGGCATGTCAGCAGCAGCTCTGCTTTGTATTGTTGTTTGTAGCATATAAAAAAGACAGGCTGATATGCAGATCTAGATATGACTGAGTTGAGCTGAGCCCCACATATGGCGACATGAATAGGTCTTTTGGCAACTGTCTGGCTGTCTGGAGGTGACTCTTCAGCATGACTCCATCACTTCTGGTCTCCTAGAACCCAAAATGGGTGAAGGAAAATAACGCTGTTACACTTGTGGAGGCTCACAGAGATGCATCTTAACTTATGGGGCTGATGTGAGAAGCTTCAATGAAACAGTTTCAATATAAAGGTAGTCCCTGACTTAAGGACACCTTAACTTACGGACAGCCGTGTTGTGCTTTTGCGCAGTCCCTCTGCTCTGAAGTTTTCCTGCAGACACATTAGCGCCGGTTTGTGAGAGGGAAAGAGATGCTGTGTTCTTAGGATGGAGAAAAACGCTGCGTTTTGGAGATGCAGAAGTGGTGGGTAAAGGAGAGTCAGCATTGTACTTAATAGAACTGTACTTGTGTTTCTCTGCAACTAATACAAATGCAAGTTAATTATTATTATTATTGTTAACAATATTTATATACCGCTTTTCAACAAAAAGTTCAGAAAGTGGTTTACAGACATAATCAAATGATTAAATGGCTCCCTGTCCCAAAAGGGCTCACAATCTAAAAAAGATGCAGAGCAACACCAAGCAAACAGCCACCAGAAAAGACACTGTGCTGGGGTGAAAGGGGGGCAGTTACTCTCTCCCTGCTAAATAAAAGAGGAGCACCAATTGAAAAAGTGCCTCTTGCCCAGTTAGCAATGTGGGGGTTTATAGCAGGTTATAACTGGTTGTAAAATGTAAAATCCAAGTTGTAAAATTGAAATACAGCCGCCCCCTCCCAATAAGGTACTCTAAGGCTCATTAGACAACAAAAAAGCAGGGTTACCACAGAATGTACATTCACTAGGAGTGAATTACAGTATTATCTATTTCATAGATAATTGACAGAAATAAATATTTCTATACAGGTTGATTACCCCTTATCTGGACATCTGAAATACAGACTATTCCAAAGTACAGACTATTCCAAAATACAGACATTTTTGGGGCTATGACTTAAAACAACAACAACTTTTTCCAGCACCTGACTGGCATAGTGCAAGGCATGCTGAGGCATAAAATTATTAAAAAAATATTGTATAAAATTATCTTCAAGCTATGTGGATAAGGTGTATATGAGACATAAATGGATTTCTTGTTTAAATTTGGGTATCATTCCATGGATATCTCATTATATTTATGCAAAAATCCAGACAAATCTGAAATCCAGACAACTTCCTGTCCCAAGCAGTCTGGATAAGGGATACTCAACCTGTACTGTTTTTCAACCACTACAGAAGGTTGTTCACAATTTTGTTTGCCACATAAATTTATTTATTATGGTATTTATTTGTCACATATAAATGTGACAAATTTTGTCACATTTTCTTTTCTTTACAGACTCAAGGCGGTTTACATAGGCAGGCAATTCTAAACCCCATTTTTTTCAAATGGGATTTTTACAAGTATTGTTCTATGAGAACACAGAACCCTCAATTCCCAGATGTTTCCTTTCAAAGTCTAGCAGCCACGTCCTGGCTGTACTTTATTTATTTCCCATTCACTTTTATTTCCAAAATATGCTCTATTTTATTTGATTGCTGATGTGCAGCATATGTTAGCAAATTAAATTTTAGGGCCAGAGGTTTGATACCAAGATTGTCCTAATAAGGACAAATAAGAAATGTCCAGCTTTTATTGGTGAGGTCAAGAAATGAGGCAGTGGATAATTCCCCCCCCCCCCGATTGAGACGGATATGGTGTGGTTTGGCCTTTTGATGGTGGTTTGTCCAGCTGGTGATGGGACAGTTTGTTCTGCTGTCTAAATTCCTTACAGAGTGCACGGTCATGACCATCTACCCTTCCTCCCTTCATTCTTTTTTGTAGCTTCTCATTGAGTCACACCCTGGATGTAGCAACAAAAACTGAAATGCCCAAGGTGAAAATGGTTTGTAATGGCATCCTCTGGAATGCACAGGGGGTCCTTGACAAATGTGCTGGGTTTCCTGGGCAAGTGTGCAAATTTGGCATATAAATAGGTGTGGAAAGAATACTCTGAAGGCTTAAAGTTTGAAAACCACTGGTTTAGCTGGATTTTCGGTTCATTCTATTAGCATGATCCTATGTGATAAATCTCAGCTCTTGCTTTGCAGGAGCACTTCCAGGAGACATGCTCACTTTGGGAAAAATGACAGCTAAAAGCAATACAGTGGACCCCCACTTTACGATAGTAATCCATTCCAGAGATACCATTGTGAAAATATTGTAATGTGGACCCAATAACACATCGTTTTTTGGTAATTCATTTCAAGACCTTGGAAGTTGATGTTTCTGCCACAGAACAAAGCAGGTTCCCTCTCTAAAAGGTGATTTATAAGGTGCCTACTGTGCTCTTTAGGGACCATGGTTATCAGTTTACACAATGTTGTAATTATAAAACATAAATTACAGGGCTGTATCCTTCCCGCAATACACTCAGCCATGATGTTAAAAATGCAGCTATTGGCTGAGATGCTACAAAATGCTTGCATTCACATCACTGATTGGCTTATCTATCACCCACGAGGTCCTGTTGATGGAAGTCGTGAGCCCATCTTAAAATGAATAACTTATCTTTTAGTGAACCTTGTTTTACTATGGAGAGTCCGTGGTAAAGTGATTTGATTGTAAAGTGAACCCATTATAAAGCAGGGGTCGCTGTATTATGGTGATTTTTACTTTTGCAAATAATAATAATAATTATTATTATTATAAGAAGCAGGTCTCAATTATGAAGGAGCAAGATTGGCCCAAGGCCAAGGCCAAGGAGAAGCACCCGCTTTCCACCCTTCTCTGCACTGCCTCTGATGCAAGCTGGCAACTTCTGTCTTGTAAAAGAACCCTTGTGGAAGAAATCAAACCCCTTCTGCAAATACGAGTGGTATTTCAGGTAGATGGTCTCAGTGACGTTCCTACAACACCCCCCATGGGGGAGGCCTGCCGATGCGACACCCTCATGTAATGCCACATGCCCCGCCCCAAAATTTGGAGGCGTGGCGTGAAAACACCATCATCCTGGCGCTTTCAGGTCCATTTCAGAGCCAAACGGCGCCCCGGCGGGTGTGGCCGAAAACATCTCCGCAAAGATGAAAAGTGGCGGAGGGGGCAATGGATCCGGAGGCAAGTACACCCCCCCCCCATCGCTTGGCGCCCAGAGGCCCACCGCCCCCGCCACCCTAATGACGCCTCTGGATGATCTTCCTTTTGAAAAGGTTGGGCGAGAATGTTAGGCCTCTCTGTTTCTGGTTTTTGGTAGACCACATATTCTGCTTTAAAGACCAGGGCAAATTGATCCAAGATCCAAATTGATCCAAGACTCTTCTAACACTGTAGTACTGTAGGCCTGGCTTCCTCTGATCAACACCCACCCTTTCCCAGTGTGTTTCCTATTGAAAAGAGTTGGAATGCAAGGGATGGTTTCCAGAGAGATGTCATGGCAGAAAGGAAACAAAGTGCAAACCATTAAAAAAGTGGTGGAAAAATAACGCAAATGTATTCAGCTTATTTTTTGGTGTTTTGGAACTGCCATCAGTAGCACAGGAAAGAAGAGCTTGTTGAATTGCTGTACACACTGCACAATGCCAAGTGCTATTCCTGCCAAATGGAACAAAACGGACGATGAAGAATCTTCCCTGCTGTCTGTGGTAGTGCTTGTGGTCAAAGGATTGCTCTTTGGCTGAAATGTTGGCCAGCCTGAGCTCTTTTTGCCACTTGGGTGGATTGACAGGCACCCGCAGGTCATGGGGCCCTTCCAGAAGGGTGCTTAGTATGGGACATAAACAGTACTTTGTTTGTTCATCCTGTTTTTACAGGTTGTTCACACAACATATATCTTTTCATTGTTCAGTTGTTCACTCTTGTCTCGCCTCATCTTGAGCGCTCCGGAAAGGCGGAATATAAATCATTAAATAAATGAAATAAATCCGCAACAAGCCTGAAATTATGCCAGATGAGCACAGTGACAATTCACAATTAGTGATAGCTATGTCATAACAATGCTTAAGCACAATCCTATGCATGTCTGCTCAGAAGTAAGTCTCAGTGAATTCAATGGGACTTACTCCCAGGTAAGTGTGTATAGAACTGCAGCTTTATGCCCCAATCCTATCCCCTGCCACTGGCACTGATGCAGCTGTGCCATGGTTGCGATCAGGAGGACTCCTTGAAGTAAGGGAACTTTTGTTCCCTTATCTCCAGGTAAACTCTCTGTTGCCCTATGGGTCTACTCAGATCTGTGCCAGCTGTTTGGCTGGTGCAAATCTGAGTGGACTCAAGGGGATGTGGCAAGGCCAGGTGTGGGGCATAGGATATTGGCGGGGGGCTGGGCGGGTTGAAAAATTGGGGATAGGATCTGGTGTATGCCTTTGCCACTGAGATCCACCCCCTTCAGCCTGCTCTGCGCCCCCCTGCCCTCCCCCTCCCTCCCCTGATCCGCCCACAAACTGCCCCCTCTGCCACCTTAACTCGGCTGGTGGAGTGTCCGGGGCACATTTGGCGCATGCGTGGAGCCACTGACCATTTCCGCCAGCAGTTCTGTCCTGCACAACAGTGGCATGGCATTTGCACCACCACAATGGGGCCTGTGCAGCAGATTGCAAGATCTGCTGCCATAGGCCCTTGATAGGATTGGGCCGTAAGAGACTGAGCTGCAAACCAGGACTTCCTGGTTTGAACCTTGCCTCTTCCATGAACTTGTTAGGTGGCCTTAGGCAAGCCACTCAGTCTCAGCTGTAATATGGGGATAAGGGGATATATCCCTCAGCTGCAATATATGGGGATAAGAGGGTTGTTGTAAAGATTAGAACATAAGAAGAGCCCTGCTGGATCAGGCCAAGGGCCCATCCAGTCCAGCTTCCTGTGTCTAACAGTGGCCTACCAGATGCCTCTGGGAGCACACAGCCAACAAGGTACTTGTATCCTGTTGCCACTTCCTTGATTTCTTCAAGATAATGTACGTGAAGTGCTTTGCAGTCCGAAAGTACTACACAAATGCCAGGTCTTATTGCTCAAATACATTTTCCATGGATAATGGCGCAGTGGGGGAGAGAACAGAGATGCAGAATGCATAAGTGTGACACCCCTCTTTGGACATGCGCCCCTCAGTTTGGTAGGAGGCTAAAAGGAAAATGGCTGCCATGCCCAGAGTGCATGTGAGGCAGCCCTGACTCTCAAAGCTATTATAAATGAAGAGAAGCTGCAATTGACTCCACATATTGACTGAGTTACTTGCTTTTTTACCTTGGGATCCTTCCAACAAGTCCTTTTATCTTCATGTTGGAAGCAAATACGACATTATTTCAGTAGCTGAAGGTTTTATTTTTGCTCTCTTTACAGGCGGTCCTGCCTGCAGTTCATCCTGAGATGCATGCAGGAGGCGATTTATAGAGTTGCTTGAAATATGTTGGGAGAATCTGCTTGCATTTCATGCTATGAAACAGATGCTCAGTTTTCTACCATTAAAGAAAAAGGGCGTCTGTGCATATGGATTGCTTTGCTTTTGTGCATAGCAAAGTAGTGATGTTTAGAGGAGGAGAAGCTTAGGCTCTGTGCGAATGACTAACTTGATGTTCCTCTTGGAGATGCTGACTGACTGAGTTTTTTCTTCTTTAAATACTGTATATCTTTACCACAGACTTAAACTGGTTCAGCAGATATTCCCTCTCTCCAGGAAGGAACCACTGGAAACTGTGGTTCTGTAAGATGGACTTGAGATCACTAACAGGAAATTCTCAGCACCAAACCAAAGTACAGTTCCTAGAATTATTTGGGGAATGCCATGGCAGTTAAACTGGCTTTAAATCTGACAGAGATTTGTAATGTGGCTATTCTCTCTCTCTCTCTCTCTCTCCTTCCTCTTCATGCTTCAAGTTTCTCCTCAAAACTTGCTTATTTAGCCAAGCCTTCTTTGAACCACTGTAGGCTAGGGCAGAGGTTCCCTAACTCCTGGGAAGGCCTTACGCTGCTCTAAGTAGCAGCGGGGCCTTCCCAGGAGTGGCGATGACACGCCTGGGATCGCGCCGCCGCCGCCACTGCTGCGCCTGGGATCGCCGTTTTTACCTTCATTGGTGGGCAGTGGGTGTCCCTCGGGGGTTGCGGGGAGCCTGCGGACCCCTCCGCAGGCCTCCCCAAGCGTCGGAGCAGCGCTCCAACGCGATCGCAACTGACTTCCGGTTTTACGCGAAACCGGAAGTCAGTTGCGATCGCGTTGGAGCGCTGCTCCGATGCTTGGGGAGGCCTGCGGAGGGGTCCGCAGGCTCCCCGCAACCCCCGAGGGACACCCACTGCCCACCAATGAAGGTAAAAACGGCGATCCCGGGCGCAGCGGTGGCGGTGGCGGCGCGATCCCAGGCGCGCCGGTGTCGTCACCGCGGGTTGCCATGCCCCTTAAGGGCATAGCAACCCTTTCTTCCCGGCTGGGGCGTCGCGACGCCCCAGTTAGGGGACCACTGCGGCTAGGGTATGATGATGGTGGTGAATGTTTTAAAACTGTGACTTTGTGGTATTTATTCAGCTGAGTTCACAAAACGAATCAATAGGAATTTAAGGTACTAGCATCAATCAATCAATCCAATCAGTCAATCCCAGATATGATGAAGCTCTCCTATCCTGTTATTCCAATGCAAAGATAGTTCCATACACTTGTTGCTTGACTCTCAGATCCAGTCCCTCCATTGGAATGGACATACTGTATATGAAGCTACCATTGGCTCCTGTAGGCCAGTGTTGCCAACTCTGGCTGGCAGCAGCTCTTTAAGCTTTCAGGCAGAGGTCTTTCTCAGTCCTGTTGCCTAAGATCCTTAAGGAGAGATTCTGGGAATTGACCCTGAGACCTCTACCCCCTTCCTCGGTCACTTCTGAAGATGCTAATTATCTGTGTTCATCTGAGTCCATGCAGGTATATAGAGTGTAGGTATGAGGACCTGGATTAAGGACCCTTCCAGCATTGATCCTTCTCAGTATCAGCTACACTAGTGCTACTCAAACTGTGGTCCGTGGATTGGCACCAATCCACGAGCCATTGGCAGTCGGTCTGCAGCGTAGCTCCTGTGGCTTCCGGCTTCTCAGTGTCTCTTGAGGCTGGCCGTGGGACTTGGACATGTGTCAAGCCTCAGGAGAGGCTATGAGACAGCGGGAAAAGAAGAGGGAAGCGGAAGAGATGAGGTAAGATGTCAGGCAGGGGTCTTTTCCAGCCCTATCTGGAGATGTCAGAGTTTGCACCTGGGACCTTCTGCATGCAAGGCATGTCCTCTACTGCCTGAGCTTCTGCTCCTCCCCATGGGAGGTCTCTGCCAATGTGAACATCTGGCAGGATCTCTGGACTATGTTTGCCAAGCTATATTTTTAGATAGGAAGAGATGGTTTGCAATAGATTTGTAAACATCCAGGTCTGTGTCCAATTAATTCACCAAGCTGCACATTTTCTCTCTCTTTTTTTCTTATTTACAATCTGCTTGGCGCGTAATGTTTACATGTGAAATTTATTGGAGCAAAGCCTGCAAATTCTCGGTATCACGCCTACCTCAGTGGTCTGAATCGAGATATTTCAGAGCTTCTATGAGACAAATGAATGCTAATAAGTGTAGTATAACAAATGAGAACAGGCGTTTGAAAAGCACATGAGAGAAGAAGTATCGAATCAGCAATCCTTGCGGGGAGTTTGGAGCCAAACCTTACGGCTCCACACAACAATAGTTGAAACATGAAGAAACGTCGTAACAAGTAGTCAGAACTGTAATACCTCTTCAGGGAAGTGGCGGACAGCTGGCGGTATTTTCTGTTTTATTTTTAGCTGTACAGAAATGCAAATACCCCGTATTGTCCCGAGTATAAGATGCACCTGATTATAAGACGCACCCTTAAACATTTGGTGCTATAATTTTTTTTAATTAAATCACTGGCATTACATTTATGCCAGTGATCTAACAAACAGTGCAATCCTGTGCATGTCTACTCAGAAGCAAGTCCCACTGTTCTCAATGGAGCTTACTCTCAGGAAAGTGTGCACAGGATTGCAGCCTAAACCATTCATTGCCTGGGGAGGGGGGATGAAAGTGTATGTGATCTTGCTTTACAAAAGGATACAAAATCCAGCAGAGCAGAGAACGAAAATTAACAACTGATTACAGTTTGGAAAGGGTTACAGCCTGGAGAGGGGAGAGGTATGTGTGCTCTTGTTTTAACAAACAAAAAGGATATACCTTAAGCCCTGCAGGGCAGAGAAGGAGCCATTATCTCCTCTAAAAAAACAAACAAACAGGGAGCGCGATAATCACTTCAATTAAGCTCCTGCTTTGAGCCTACCTCTCCTCTTAGCTCAGTCCCTTGTAGCTTCTTCCAGCAATGTCCCACACCGTTCAAAGGCCCTCACTGCACAGCTGAGCAGCAGCAGTGAGTATTTTGCTGCCCTTTCTCTGCTGAGCCTGGTGGAGGGGTGGCTGCAAACCCGAATTGCAACAGCCTGATTATAAGACGCACCCCTAGTTTAAAAACTTAAATTAGGGGGGGGGAAGTGAGTCTTATACTCGGGCCAATACGGTATTAAGGACCACTAAGAGCCTCAGGCCACTTTCTTGGCCAAGGGTGCTCTTTTCAATACGTGGCTCTTTTGCTACAGCAGCATCGGTATCAGATGGCCAGGACTCCTCCTTCCCCCCTCTTGTGGGTGTGCATCTTTTGATGAGACTTTCTCATTCGATATAAAGCAAGCGAAGATAAGAATGACCTACTGGCGCAGACCATGGTTCCTCTTGAGTCCAGCATTCGGTTCCTGTAGTGACCAGTCAGATGGCCTGCCAGACTCATAAGCAGGGCAGGACGGCAGCAGCCTCTCTTGCACTTTGCCTTGATACTCAGAGGGACAGTGCCTGGGAGGTTCCACTTAGCCAGTGATAGGTCTGCCTTCCATGAATGTGTCTAAAGTCACCTAAGCGAATAGCTATCACCACATCTCGTCGAAGTGACTTAACGTAAGAAGAGCCTTGCTGGATCAGGCCAAAGGCCCATCTAATCCAGCTTCCTGTATTTCACAGTAGTCCCACCAGATGCTTCCGAGAGCACAAAGTCAACACGATAACCTGTTTCCTGTTGTCACTCCCTTGCACCTGGCACAGAGAAAAACTAAAGCCAGGAGGTTGCTTATGGCTTGTAACCAGTGATGGTCTTTTCCTCCATGAATCTGTCCAACCCCCTTTTAAAGGCATCTAGGCCAGGTGCCATCACCACATCCTGTGGCAAGGAGTCCCACAGATGAATTACATGTTGGGTGAAGAAATATTTCTTCTCTCATGTGCTTTTCAAACGACTGTTCTCATTTGTTATACTACACTTATTAGTATTCATTTGTCTTGACTTCCATAAGATAATTATGCATTATGTGAATAAACATTTTCCTTTTGTTTGGCCTGAATCTACTGTCGTTGGGTGACCTCAAATTCTAGTTAGAGAAGGGGGAAATACTAGAAATGTTATGTATCTTTTAAAAAACTGACATGTGTTTAAGGAGGCTATCCAAGACATGGTATATGGTATGTGCTATATGGTAGCACACAATTCTTCTTTGTGGTCTCTCTGCAACCCTGCAGCTGAGTGGGGCTAGTTTTGGAACCTTCTATAGCTTTAGAAGAACTGGCTCTCCCTCAGGGCCCAATCCTATCCAACTTTCCAGCACCAATGCAGACGCAATGCAGCCCCGAGGTAAGAAAACAAACATTCCCTTACCTTGAGGAGACCTCCATGACTGCCCCACCACCACAAGATAGCACGGCACCACCACAAGATAGCATGCCCCTGTTGGCACGGCTGCATCAGTGCTGGAAAGTTGGATAGGATTGGGCCCTCGGTGGCTCTTCTGAACATATGCACCTGCCCTTAGAAGCAGGGTGAGCACCTTTCCGTTCAGTTCCCTTCTAACCATTGTGTTAGCAACACCTCATGAAATGTTTTCTATGACTGGCTTTCCTACTACCATTTTAATCCTTGCTTTGCTCCTACTCTTTTTCTCTCCTGCTTTTTCCTTGTGCAACATTAGAATTGCCTTTGTTGTGTTTTCGTTTCCAAAAGGATTGTTCTGTGGAGTTGGCCCCTCAAATCAAGCAAGGCCTTGTAAGGTTAGGGAGAATGTACAGAGCTTTGTGGTAATCAGAGTGGATGTTGCCGCCATATTCTATACTGGAGTGTGTGACTTGGACAGCCTCTGTGGTCTGATGTACTCGAGCACTTCTTAGGTGAAGCAAGAATGAATGATCTTGCTGTGTCCCAGCACAGAGGCAGTAATCTGAGACTGAGCCAAACTAACTGTGCAATCCTGGCATCACTGCGTGGGGAGTTAGGATTGGGCTGTAAGATTCCTTCCAGCTTGATTCTCACCTGTTCCCAGCCAGTAGCTTGTTCCCAAGTGAGTCTCCTCTGCTGCACAAGACCTTCTGGAGGGGCTTTGCTTCACATGCCAACACCGAGCTGAAACTTGATCGTTGTGCATGTTGTGCATGTTCACACCGAGCTGAAACTTGATTGTTGTGGACAAATTCTTGCCCACAGTGGGTGTCCCCAGACGGTGGACCGCCTTTGCCAGTGAGGTCCATGCTGCCCCCTCTCTTCCAGTATTCCAGAGATTGCTAAAACGTGGGCCTTTGTG
The DNA here is from genome assembly GCA_026170595.1 of Plestiodon gilberti rubricaudatus. Taxonomy (NCBI): domain Eukaryota; kingdom Metazoa; phylum Chordata; class Lepidosauria; order Squamata; family Scincidae; genus Plestiodon; species Plestiodon gilberti. The sequence continues at coordinate 120,367,857 of JANXHW010000005.1, forward strand.
TGATGGTGGGAGGAAAGTATTGACTGCTTTCTGTTTTCTTACTTTGATTTTGGTTATGGTTAGGGTTAGTTTTATTGCTGTTTTCAGCTTGTGTTTAGAGTTTTGTGTTTGTAATTGTTATTGAATCATGTTTTTATGATGTTTTAGTGACTTGCAAACTGTTTTGGGGTCTTGAAAATGAAAGGCGGTCAAAAAGTGTTAAGAATAAATAATAATAATAATAATAATAATAATAATAATAATAATAATAATAATAAACAACCATTCTGCCTGGCTGCTTCAAAGGAAGATGTGGACTGTGAGGCCCCTCTGTTGACCTGACTAGTACCAATTGCCATTTGGCCCCTCCCAGAACTGCGCCCATCACCAGCAGTTTCACCTGGTCATGATAAGAACTATGTAGTATAGTGTAAGAACTGGCATCCGAATTTGCTCCTTTTCCTCTTCCCTGTGCATCCCTTCAGTATTGTGTTTACATGATTGTATGCCATTATTATTAAATTGTAAACCACCTTGAGCCCATTGGCAGAAAGTTGGTATATACATTAAATTAAATCAACCAACAATAAAATCCTATGTGGCGCTGTATGGTGCAAATGCTCTGTGCAAGTGAGAGAAACGGAGAAGGGTGCTCCCACCCACAACGTCTTCCTTTCTGCTGAATATTTAATAAGGTGTCTCAGATGCCAGGAGCATGGAGGAAGCTATTGTGCAGATGCTCTTTTCCCAGCAGTGGCAAACAGCTCTCAGAAGGCAGGTGCTTAAGACAGTCTGAGAGACATGTGACAAAATGGATGGAAGGTTGGTTCACGGTGTTTTGAGCAAATGCAGTGCAAGGGAGGCCACTTGAAATGGTTGGTTACTCATTGCTGAACCTGGAAGTTTCTGCCTGCAAAGCCTGTGCCATTGCGATATGATCCTTCATGTTTGTTATAGCCACACCACTGTTCTGTTGCTGTTTCCTGCAGCAAACGCATAAAGGGTGAAGGGCAGGCATGCATCTAAACGTACAGTGAATGCACATTGGAGAGCCCTTACTGGCTGCGGCTCCCTCTGTGGGGTTATGTTTGCTCCACACATTTCTTGCTTGAATACACTGGTGTAACACCAGTGTAGCCATGCCAGACATGGTTGTCATGTAAAGGGCTAAACTAGACATTGTAGACAACACATGGTTGTCTCTGGCTGTGGGTCTGGTTCTCCCCACTTTCCCATCTATACTGTTTTGAACAGCTTGCCTGTGTCCCGACATCACAATCTTCCCCAACTCCCCACTCTTGCTAATGGCAGGTAATGTAGTGGAACCGAGGTGGGAAAATGTAGAATGCTGTCACACTAGCACATAGATAAATTGTGCTAGATGCACAACTGCTGTTCAGTGGCGTCCACCACATGTTTACAGTAACACGGAGCTGAGACCTTGTTTGCTTTCCGTACCAGAGTCTTCTCATTCAGGCCAACAGTTTAATGGTCCCGTCCCCACCCTCCCCTTTTGTCTCTCCATATTTCTGCTTTGAACTCTGCTCCCAGCATGGGCGCTCTTGCTGACGCACTGGCTTCTTTTTTATGGCAAGGTCTAACCAACAAGCATAAAAGCTACAGAAACAGTTGTGGTGGAACAGAAAAACCACAACAAAAGCGCCTTAAACTGTGCCAAAGCCAAGAAATAGCACATGATGGGAGCAAAACGTCTCCTCTAGCCCTGGAACGTTAAACAGGGTCTTACTCTGTGGCCACATTGGCTTTTAAGTTTCTTTTGGAACTCGTAAAGCCTAAGTCTGAAATATCTGCTGAATCAGCTTCTCTTTCTCGCTGCTCCTCCTTTTCCCTCCTCCTTCTAAGGGCTGATTCTAACATGACATTTCCCCATTTTTAAAAAGGCATTTTAGGACGCTGTCAGGAAATGGCTGCAGTTGAGCATTTCGGAATGTGCTGCTTGTTATGCCTGAACTTCTGTGGCACCGCTCTTTTCGCATTCTCACACCCAGACTTTTCCCATGATGCCTTTGGTTTAACCCCATAGTTCACACCCCAACATGAAAAGAAGCCCAGGCATGTGTAATTGTGTGCAGGGGCTGACACGCATCTCTTGCTACCTTCATAAGAACATAAGAAGAGTCTTGCTGGATCAGGCCAAAGGCCCATCTAGTCCAGCTTCCTGTATCTCACAGTGGCCCCACCAGATACCTCCAAGAGCACGCAGCCAACAAGATAACCTGTTTCCTGTTGTCACTCCCTTGCACCTGGCACAGAGAAAACCTACTTCTAAAGCCAGGAGGTTGCTTATGGCTTGTAACCTGCTTTTAACCCACTCTCCCATTCCTTTTTATGGTTGTCTTCCCACACAGTTGACATTTTGGTAGTTTGCTGCTGGGGTGTAGGGTCCTGCATTACTTTGCTTGACTTCCAGAGTGGAGGGCTGTGTACATTGATGCTGGTGTTAAATACTTAACTAACATTTGTCCTCTCAAAGCACTCTGGTGCAAATGCCCATGGCATGAATGACAGCACACAGATCTAGAGCCTCATGATTGCTCTAGATTTGAGCGCAGTATTCTGAATAAAGGGGCTTAGATTTAAGTTCTCTGAAATGTTGTCTTGCAGATTAGCCTACGAGAGAAATGATGACGATGAGGAAGAAGCTGCCAGAGAACGCCGCAGGAGGGCCCGACAAGAACGGCTGCGGCAAAAGGAAGAGGATGACATAGGGCAAGTGATAGAGAAACCCGAAGTCAATGCCCAAAACAAGTAAGATTCTACTGCATGGGTATCCATTGCTACTTTTGGGCGAATTGTCTCTGTGCCTGTCAAGGGAATCAATCAAGGCAGAAGAGTTGCTGCCAGTCAGTGTAGACAACAGTGACCTAAGTCAATGACTTGACTCTGTAGGAGGCAGCTGAATACGTTCAGTACGTTCAAGAGTTGCACAGTTTACTGCTACTGCTGTTTAGTAAGCTGCTCTTACGACTGAAAGTAGGAAACCCTACTTCCCTGGGGCAACTTTACAGGGTCAGTTTTCTTTTTTTCTTTTTCTTTTCTTTTGGAATATATATTTATTAAATTTTATATAATACTATAAAAATTATTTCAGAAAATACAGCAAATAGCGAAGCAGTAAATCCTAATAACATACAGTTCTATTACTACCCAAGCATAATAACCAAATAAACAAAGTATCAGCACAAATCCTATCCAACTTACACCACTGGTGTAACCAGTGATGCAGTGAGAACGGGAGGCCCCAGAACAGAAAGGGGATTCAAATCCCCTCGAAAGGGGGATTCAAAGGGGATTTAAATTTCCCTTCCCTTCCAAAGACTCCTGCCCTGCCCTCCCTCGCTGGTTACACCAGTAGTATAAATTGGATAGGATTGCGCTGTATATCTCTGACAACATCTTAAATTAACAATTTAATTTCTCCCTCTTCTAATAATTTAATTTATTCTCATGAACTCTATATTCATCAAATTCCATAATCATTAACTGGTGGGTGGGAGGGACCCTAATAGGACCTCTGCATTCTTACGTCACCCCAAGTAGTCTGTTGGCTTCTAGAGATATTTGATGTTTTCATTTGACCTGTTGGTCATTGTTGAAAGAAACATGAATGCTGCATTTTGGCTTATGGTTCTCACTGTATCGTAATTTTAATGTCTTCTATAGCATTACAGAAGAAGAGACCAAAAGTACTACTACAACAATTACTACAGTTACAAATACTCAAGGAGATGGGGATGATGATGCTGTGTTCTTGGAGAGGTTGGCGAGGCGAGAAGAAAGGCGCCAGAAACGACTCCAAGAAGCCCTGGAACGCCAAAAGGAATTTGACCCAACAGTTACTGAGGAGAGTCTGTCATTTGCAAGCAGAAAAGTGGTGAACAATGTGGAAGAAAATGAGACCCCGGGGGAAGAACAAACCCACAGGCGGCGCTATGAGGTTGAAGAAACCGAAACTGTCACCAAATCATATCAGAGGAATAACTTGAGGCAAGAGGAGGAAGATGAGAAGAAAGAGGACAATGAGGAGGTGCAAGAGGAGAAGCCAAAACCAAGAACCATAGAGGATAATCAGGTAGAAGTAACATTAGAAGTCACATTAGGCACAGACGAGGAAGCTGCAATGTTGGGAGCAAAACACCTTGAGGTAAATGCAGATGAGCAAACTGTAGAAAATGACACGAGCACTCTAGCAGTAGGGGAACAAATAGGGAGTGAGGAGGCCATGAACACATCAGTAGGCCTAGACAGAAAGGATGAGGAAGAGGCTGAAGCAGAAAGGAAAAGGCTAGAGGAGAAGGAAAGGCTTGAGAGAGAGGAGAAGGAAAGGCTTGAGAGAGAGGAACTGGAAAGAGCTCAAGCTGAGGAGCAACGAAGAGCAGAGGAGGAGAGAGAGAGGCTTGAGGCAGAAAAAAGAGCCGCTGAGGAGAAAGAGAGGCTAGAAGCAGAAGAAAAGGAGAGGATGAAAGCAGAGGAGGAGAGAAAAAGAATTGAAGCAGAGGAGAGAAAAGCAGCCCAGGAGAAAGAGAGGCGTGAAGCTGAGGAGAGGGAAAGGATTAAGGCCGAAGAGAAAAAAGCAGCCCAAGAGAGAGAGAGGGCTAAGGAAAAGGAGAGGAGGGAGGCTGAGGAACGGGAAAAAGCTGAGGCTAAGAAGGCAGCTGAGGAAAAGGCTAAGCTAGAAGAGGAGAGGTTAAAGGCTAAACGGAAGGCAGAGGAGAAAAAGGTAGATGATAAAAGCAAGAAGGGAGAAGAGAAGAAAATAGAAGACAAGCAGGTAAAAGAGAAGAAGGTGCAAGAGGAAAAAGCCCCAGCAGCTTCCCTAAGAAAACAGGTACAGTAAACATTTTGCACCCAACCAATTTTGCCTGTGTGTCGTAGGCAATGTAATGCATTTTACAGAAAAAAAGGCTGGATTGGAATTCACTCACAGTTGTGTCTCTGCACTCTTGTCTACTAATTCTTGCCAGAATTTTATTTCTCTTGTACTTAAGCTTCTTGCTTCTGCCTATCTATAACATGGTCAGTTCACAGCACATAGTTCTGCCACTCCATTCTTGGCTCTTAGATTTTCTCACAGAGATGTGTGCATGGTCTGAAATTCTCACGACATCTTTGCGTTCTCTTTCTGCGGCTGTTAGTTGGCCAAAGGCAATAGTCAGCGCATTTGCAAAGTACAGAGGCACAGCATGGGCCATGGATGAGCACCAGCAAACATTCGCGGTGTGACTACCGATTGAGCACCCAGGATTATTAGAATCCAACACAGCCAGAGCTCTGCTGGGAAATGCGAGAACACAAGCACACCAAAGTGGAGGAGACAGCACGAAAGTGCAGGAGGAATGTGGACACCACTGTGCCACCTGGAGGGAGTTGTGTGCACGGCTGGTGGGAACACAGGACAAGGCGGTATGTGAGCACAGCTTTGTTGAAGCAACAGAAACGTACTAGGGTTTGCCAGAGAATTGATGTTTTCATCTTATGGAAATATTATAAAAGGGGGAAGAGAAAGAAGTTAAAAAGGAAAAACTTCAAGATGAGAAACTCCGGCCAGCCTTCAAAAAAGAGGAGGTAACTATTGTTAGGAGAGAGCGCTATGTGGATGGAAGATCGTCGCCAAATGCCCACATTTCCAAACATTCATAATGACCATAGGGGAGTCACTTAGCCATGTTCAGAGTGGCACGTACAACTTCACTTGTAGGAGCTGCCCAACTCAAGAGCACCCCCTGGGATTTTTTTGCTGGATCTGAGCCTTGTGCCAAGACATGGGTTGACCTGAAATTGGCTGCATAGTGAAGCGGGTCAATTCCCAAGCTGAATGTTTCCTTAGCTTGAATCTGAGTGACTGGCGAAACAATGAAATTACCATTCTATCACATAGGCAGCTTCAGACAGATTCGGTTCCCATTTCAAAACACAGCATGGACCACAAGAATTGTCCTCAAATTGGTCCTTCCGTAGGTCAAACAAACATTTGGTGTTGGGTTTCTATACTGACGCCAGCTAATCCTTCTTTCTTGAATTTCTTCCTCCACTTTCTCCTGACATTATCTTCTGTTATTATTAATCAGGGATACTCCAAGACATCTTTAGCCCCTTTAAACTGAACCTGACTAATGATTTTCCATTTCATAATATAAAGTGTGCAGACTCTTCTTCTTCTTCTTGTATAAACAAGAAATATTTACAAAGCGTGATGATGCATTGCATTCCTACTGTAAACACAGGAGCTGGTGCCATGGTGTTTTACTGTATGGTAAGTAAGGAATATTGAATGGAAAGCACCTTCTCAGTTCTCAGACTTGGAGGCCAGGGTCACATGGTACTCCGTGGACATCAAAATGTAGCATGAATTTGGGCCACTTTGTGTTGTGTGTATGATGAAGCATTGGTCTTGCTTGCTTCACTGTTTGCCCTACTTGGCCAGCCATGCACCCAATTCAAGGTGGATCAAACCTGAAGTGCGATCTGCAGTCTGAACCTTTGTGTATGATTCTGTGGAGTGCATTCATGCTTTACCCACAAGAAATTCACATCGTTCTAAGACTATAATCTATATAGAAGCTGCCTATTTATTTCTACTATCTTTCTGCCAATGCATTTGAGGTCATTTACAGTTTAAAGCAAGTCCTACAGGGAAGTTTACTCCCTTGTAGGTCTTTGCGGGGGCGGGGCAATGTTGGAGGCAGCGCTCCAGGATTGCGCCCGCCGCCAACCCAAAACCGCTTTTTTCAATGTACCTGGTTGTCCTGCCAGCTCCCCGAAGTGTCTGGGAGGCCTGCTGCAGCCTTCGCAGGCCTCCCCTAGGCTCTAAACAGCAGTGATCACATCGAAAAGCCCACGTCGAAAAGCCCACTTCCGGAAAAGCCCATAGCAGCACAGCAAGCACAATGTTTAAACCAGAGATGCTTCTAAATTTCGGAAACACCAAAAATCTGGCAAATTTGCTGTTCTGCATGTTGTGGAACTACTTCAAGTATTTCAATATTTGAGACTTCCTAGAATCTGGCAGGGTTTTGCCTGATACACTTAGTGGCTGCTTCAGTGTTATAGGCTGTACTGCACACGTACAGAGGTCTCCAGTGAAAACATCGCACGGCATCGATCCAACTGAACTGTCCTCCATCCATGCTCAGGATAGCCTTTAATCTAGATCAGTGGTTCTCAAACTGGTGAGTCATGACCCACCACGAAATCTGGAAGCAAACACTACCCCCTTAAGAGGTGTGGCGATGTCAGCAATGGTCGCTGAAAAAGGGTATTTTCACTTATCAGGGGTCACGCCGACCCTCTGGAGCCCAATACGTGCCCCCCCTACTCCTCAGAAGAGTTTCCAATCACGTTTGGGAGCTACTTTTGGTTTTTGAGGAAACCAGAAGTAGCTTCCAAGCATGATTTGAAACTCTTCTGAGGCATGGGGGACCATAGAAGGGGCCATGCCCTCCCGCAACCCATAGAGGGCTGGCGCGACCACCAGTAAATAAAAAAACCCTTTTTTCTGTGGCGGGACCCTGGAAATGCCATTGCCACAGAGTCCGTGATGACTTACAGGCTCTCTTACTCACCTGTAAAAGTTTGAGAACCAGTGATCTAAATGAAACCTGCAGAATGTCCCAGATTTTGGCAAGTCTGTGATGTAGCTGGGTCAACAGAATCCGAGACAGATTTCCAATCTCATTCCAGAAGTTTTGTAGAATCCTGTTTTGCCAAATTGTTTCTGCAGCAGAATACAGGAATTCCACCCATCTCTGCAATAAATTCTCCAATCCATTGAAAATGCAATGAGGTACATACATGACAAGCACTAGTTCTGTAGAAATACTGTACCATTCAGCAGTCATTTTTGAAGAACATCCTGCATTTTTCCTACTCGAGACTGGAGTTCTTTATTTCTGGAAATGCTTAAAAGGAGGGATGTTTCCAAGGTATGTTTATGAGTACCTATCAAAGTCATTGAGGAAAAGGTTCTATTCCGATCGGTCCCTGTCCTTAAAAAAAAGAAAGGAAGCATGGCCCATTGCTTGCAACCAAGGGATGATCTTGGCAGTTGTAGGTCAGTTTCAGGAAGATGCTAAACTGTTCACACTTGATGAGATTTCAGTTAATGTGAATCTGGCTGTTTTCAGTTTGGGTTCACCTCCTAGAGCCTGTTTTGGTCCTGTGATTCTGTCTATGCAGAATTGGCTTGCAAGGTTTGTACTGAAGCAAGCATTCTCATGACATGATATTTGTGGTATTTCCTGCTTCCACTTTGGCTAGACATACTGCGTGAGTAGCGTTTTTTCTTTTCTCTTTGCAGAGGTTCTTCCTCCCCCACCCTTTTTAATGCATTCATGTTTACAAGACGATAAGCAATCCATCTAAACCCTGGTCCTAAATAGCCACAAGCTTTAGAACCTTTTAAATTTAAATCTACAAACAGAACTTGGATTGTCCAAAGGAAGCATTAAAAGGTCTTGATTAAAATCTCATGTGATACATGTGCCTTTTAAGGAGTTGGTAGTTGATTAATTACCCGCATTTTAAATGGTAATTAATGAATTTTTATTTTATTTCTTTTTATTATTTATATACTGTCCTCCGTGTACATGGCATTTTAAAAAAAGACAGGTCCCTGACCCAAGGGGCTTACTGTCTAGAAACTGACAACAAGGGAGACAACAGAGGAAGAGAAGGAGATGGAGACTGCAGGGATAAATGGGGAAAGCAGAAGTGATTCTTTCAGTTTCACATCGTTAGGCCTAGTTACCAGGGATGTGGATCAAGTCTCTGACTCCAAGTCTTGAGTCAAGTCTCAAGTTTCTGGGTCCAAGTCTCAAATCAAGTCCCAAGTCTTTGCCCCCAAGTCTTTGGTTGCGAGTCCCTATCTATTTACGGCGCAATCCTGACGGACGGGCGGGCGGCAGAACGAGTGTTCTGCTGGCCAAAGTAGTCGCAAACGTAAGGATCTAGCAGGCGGGGCGGATCGGCGGGGGAGGGAGGATGCCCATAATCCCAGCTGGGCCAGGAGGGGGCAGGGGATGGCCTCGACCGTATCCTGGTCCCCGCTGAGCGGCTGGGCCGTTACACAGCCTCCTCCGACTTCCGAGGAGGAAATCCGAGGAGGCCAATTGGCCACGGCGCCATTTACACCCGGGGAAGGGGACAAGCGTCCCCTTCCCTGAGTAGACCTCCACTCTGGCGGCAGCCTAGCCGCTGGAGAACAGGATCTGAGAACAGGATCTGTGGGCTGCCTGCCGGATCCTTACGTAGGATTGCTCTGTTAATGGGGAAAATGGGTTTAAATCTGAATAAAATTCGACTTGTCATAAAAGACTCCAAGTCTCGAGTTGAGTATTTCGAGTCTTTTACAATTGCCGAGTCAAGTCCGAGTTGGGTCATTGACGCAACTTAAGTCCGACTTGAGTCCGAGTTAATAGACTCAATCTACATCACTGCTAGTTACAGTAGGAAGTGGGGACTAAAGCGTGGTGCTAATGGCTTCTGTAAAAGGTAGGTTTTCTGGTGGAATTTGAAGGTTGAGAGTGAGGGAGCATCCTGCAGGTGTTCAGAGAGCTGGTTCAAGACATAAGGGGCAGCAGGGGAGTCGTTCAAAGAAGTAGGAGGCTTTGAGATGGTCGAAAGTGGGGGAGCTGAGAGAGTGAAAGTAATAATGAGCAGGAGCGTGGCGAGATATGAGAGTGGAGAAGTAGGGAGGAGGGAGGCCATGGAGGGCTTTGAGTCTAAGGACAAGGAGCCTGTGCTGGATCCTGGAACGGACAGGAAACCAAAGAAGGATTTTAAGGAGGAGCATGACGTGATTGCGTGACAAGGAAGATGAATGACCTTAGCAGCAGTGTGCTGGAGGGAGGCAAGAAGACTCAGATGCGTGAATGGAAGACCACCAAGGAGGAGGTTACAGTAGTCAAGGCGAGAGACTGAACTGGAGTTTTTGTCAAGGGGGTGGGAGGAAGGACCAGATTCTTGCAATATTGTGAAAGACGAAATAACATGATCTGGCAACAGACTGGAATACGGGGAGCAAAGGAGAGAGAGAGAGAGAGAGAGAGAGAGAGAGGGATCAGAGATAAAGCCCGAAGTCCCCATGCTTGTTCTGTGGAGCATAAGGTGATGTTGTGAATGAATAAGGAGAGAGTGTGAGGGGAGGTGGGCTTGGGAGGAAAGATAAGATATTCAGTCTTGGACATATTGAGAGTGAGATGGTGATGAAGCATCCAAGTTGAAATGTCAAGACTACCGTGAGAAAGGGGATTGGACGGAGGGAGAAAGTTCAGGGATAGAGAGGTATAGCTGGGTATCGTACGTCTATAGATGGTATTGAAAGCCATGGGATTTGATGAGGTCATCCGGAGCAGTGTGGAGAGAGAGAATAGCATTTCCCTGAGGAATCACACCAGAGGGAGGGAAAGAGGAAGAGTTTCCCCCTATGTAAACATTGATCTAGCAACTAGGTAGGAATAGAACTATTTGAGATTTATGTTTCAAATTACCGAGACTTCATATAGATGCCTTTTTGAGATTTTAAAAGTAGTGTGAGAACTTGCAATTTAATAGACAAAAGGTACCCCTAATTGTTAGGATAGAACAGGATGGAGTTCAGCCCCCCTGGAATCCAGATTGGAACTTCTGCTTTGGTTGGGGGCAGAAGCATTTTGAAGCAGACCCAGGACCTGCTAATTTCTGGGAGGTCCTCAGCCCACTCCAGAAAGTCAGGCCTCTCTCTTCCATGTATCTCCAAGATCTGCAATGTGATAAGGGAGTATTCAGGTGGGGATTTTGGGCACAGGTCACAGGCTTTGTGAGCCCCTGCTCCTCCACATCCTCAAGGTTTTGGATCCACAGACAGAAAATATGTTTACCTTTCCCTTGCTGGATAAGAGCATATGCAGAATCTTTTCTTGCCGACATGTTTCTTTTCAAAAACACCTCCCCTAAGCCATCAGATACACTTTTAGGGCCAAACTAGATGTGCAGAACCGGGTTTGATGTTGAATCTGTACAGAGCAGAGGGACGAGCAATTTAATATTGCAACACAGTCAAGTGGGAAGGAGATGAACCTCCCAAACTGCTTTTTTAAGCTTCTCTCTCCCTCCCTATGAGGCTCTCCCATCAGGAGAAAAACAGGACCTAGGCATGATCTGAAAACACATATAGAGCAATCTTGCTAGAACGAAGCAGGGTTGGGTCTGTTCAGGGTCTAGGAGTGCAGACCCTACAAGCTCCATTGTAGAGCTTGATAAATGCCATAGCTTAGCTAAATAAAACCAGCTTGGAGAGGAAAGCTCGGGTGCATCATAACTACAATTGATAGCAGCGTGTGACCCACCATTGCATTCGTGACCCTCTTCCTATATCTGGATTGACCAGATACAAAAGAGAGAGGGTGGTGCATCTTGAAGAGTTGCACGGAAAAGTGAATTTGCTGCTTTGTTGTGCAGGCATGAGAAAAGTTACCCCCACTGAAAGGTCATCTTCTACTTAACTACTCTCTCTGCATCTGGTCATCCTCTCCCACTGTCTATAACCAAGCAAACAAAAAATGCTGGTTGTCCCCTAAAGCCCTGAGCAGCCAGGAGCCTTAAGAGGCCTTAAGGACCATGTGCTTCATTTAACATTGGATGCCTTGTTCAGTGTTCATTAACCATCTGAGGTTTGGCAGCTGGGCACAAGAGACAGGACCTTTGTGGTCACCGCACCTCGGGGCCCACCTGGCTCAATCTTTGACTGCCTTTTAACATATGGCTAAGACTTGACTTTGTAGGAGAACCTTTGGGAATATTGTGATGTGGAGGCTGGTTGGTACTGACAATGAAGTGCTTTTGGACTTTACTTATTTTCAGACTTGAGTCACTTTGTTCGTAATTGGATTTTGTAACATTGGTTTTTTAAAATTGTTAAAACATTTCCTTTTATATTATAAGACTTTTATCATATTTGTTGTTTGCTTCCTTAACAACATCATTGATCAAACGATCAACATTGTTGTTAGCTCTCAACATTGACAAAAAGGCAGGATATAAATGGAAAACTAAAAAAAAGCGACTGTTAGGAGGACTATGTAGCTGAGCCCTCTTGACATATTCCAAAGAAAATCCATGAGGCAAACTCCAAGGGGAAGCTCCTTTCCCAAAGATTCTGGTACCGAAAACAATGAGAGCCTGTGTGTATGGCAGCAGTAGGGGTGGCGATTTGGGGCTGAGGAGGGGAGGGAGTTTGTGTTTGTGTTCCCTGCCATTTTAGGTTTGTTTTGGCTGCAGGTCTAACTGATGTTCTTCATGGGGAATAATTCCTCCCTTTGACCAGGATAGGTTTTTGAACACTGCACTCTGCACAATTCCAGTTAGCATCCAGGCATGACTCAGCAGGCCAGGGTCAAGCTGTCAGGAGTGGCTATAAATTATGCTAATCCCAGAGTGTTTCTGGGTGGGGAACTGGAAAGCAAAACAAATGCACAAAGATGTTGTATCTGATTCCAAATATTACCAGGCCAAAGTCTGTAAGGAAAAAGGGAAATGCTCCAGTTCGGGCCAAATTTGACCAGATGTTAAATGCATGCTTTGCATTTGTGTGTTGTGGTTTTTTTTGTGTGTGTGTTTTTTATAAATGGCAGCAGTGCAGGCCCTGATTGGATCAGGACCATGGTGTGGGGGAAGACAGTTTAACCCAGGAGTTCTCAAACTTTATGTTGCTGAGACCCTGGAAAAATAATATTTAAATGTAGGTGATCCCTCCATTATACAGTACTGACATGCAGTAGACTGGCTAATGTAAGCCACTTCTCCCCACCCATTCGCCTCACCTGGATGGGAGGTGGAATGGTCTTAGGGTGGTCCACACAGTGCGGGGGGGGGGGAAGGCAAGGGTAGGCAGGGAGGTGCAACCACAGGTTCAATTGCATAGCAATATCTTGTAGTCAGTAGCGTTCGTACACCCCCCTGTGGGGGGCCGCCGCAACACCCCCCACGGGACTCCATATGCCCCCCATGGGATGCCACACGTCCCGCCCCTGCAGGGGCGGGATGTCATTTTCGTGCGCCACCGCAGCGCAGAAACACACACACACCGGCGCTTTTCGGTCCCTTTTTGGAGCCAAACATTGCCCGAACAGGCAGGAGGGCCAAACATGCAGCCGAGAACGGCTGCATGAAGAAGAAAAAGCGATGGAGGGGGCAACGGATCCGGTAGCAAGTACACCCACCCCCGCCGCTTCACGACCTGCTGCTTGGGCCCCCCAGCGCCCCCTAACGATGCCTCTGCTTGTAGATCTTCACGGCTTTGCAACCTCCTTTCAAGCTGCTGGGGGTCTTGACCTACACTTTGAGAGCCCCTGGGCTTTAATCTTTTTGGACTGATGGCATGGTCCTGATGAAAATCCCCCCTCCCCCAGCTGATTGCTGTAGCTTCCATTGATGCCAGTGGCAGTTTCCCTTCAGGGGCAAATAGCAGCTGTGGGGGGGGGCAGTATTTGTCAGGACTGTGGTACATGGGGAAATGTTAAACCACTCCTTCCCCCACACCATGGCTCCAGTATAGATCCAGTGTTTTGGCTGTTGTGAGCAATATCGCTTGCATGTCTCTGTACCATCATCATCTATAACGTGGTTGATTAATCTACAGCACAGGCAATGGGAGTTGGCGTGCTTCAACAAGAGCAGGAGGGGTGGGCAGGCTTGGTTGTATCATTGGTCAACCTGTAGCGTGGATGGCAGCAGGAAGGAGAGGGCATGGGATAATTAGGGCATCTTTCCTGTGAGTTTCTCTAGCTTTTGTAGACCAGACCATAACCCCCCCCCCCAAGGCATGGTGCGTGTGGCAGTGGTCTGCTGCATATATACTCAACTGTGCACTAGAGTGGCATTGCCACAAGACTGGACTTGAGTTGTGGTTTATTTGCCACCACTGCAGTCAGAGGACATGATGATGATGATGTAGTCCAGTTTCATTACTTTCATACGTAAGACTTAGCAAATCAAACCTCAATGCATTTGTATGAAATGAAGAACATGTAGACTTTGCAACTATAAAACCTTTGCTGGAGCTTGATTGCTCGTTACCGGCCTGCCAGTAGTGGGAGATGAATACCTGTCAGTATATCTTTGGAATGTGTGGGTGTAACTTCTTGTTTGTTTTACAATATCTTCCTAGCAGGTAAAAGACAGCAAGGTGAACAAAGCACCGAAAGAAGAGGTTAAGGCCCCCTGGGACCGCAAGAAGGGTATTCCTGACTCAAAGCCACAGAATGGGGAGCGTTTCCAGGAACCTCCCACCCATAAACTTAAGCATATAGAGAATGCCTTTAGGTAAGATATACAGTCGTGCTCAGGTATTTACACTTGGGTCTGAAGTTGCCTTTAAGGCATCTCAGTTGGAATAGGGTGGACTTTGCCAGAGGAAACACTGAGAGCATTTTTACTCCTGAGGCTTCAGACGTCTCTTGCTTTAGTGGGAATATAAAGCCCTTATTGGCCAGAATGTCTCTTTGCATTTGTAAATGCCTCTGCCTTTTTTTGACAATCACACATTTACATAAATAGTGCACAAGATGCTCAAGAGTTATTTAAGCCGAGCATCTGATAGGAGCCTTGGTTTAATGTTGCAAATGTGTTCTCACTGCTATACGCTGAACAGTTTGCTCAAGTCCGTTATGCTAGCAGGAACTCTGGAGAGCTGGGGAGAGACTTTGCCATTAGTGTTTCCCAAAGTAGGCGAAAACCTTTTTCCTTGGTGTGCTGGTTTGCAATATCCAGAGAGGTGTTTTGTTTTGCAAAGCATTACAAGCTTTGACATCCCACCTACAGTCTGAAGGCTTACAGCCCCCAATGGTGCATCTTCTGCCATTCTGCCCCAGGTGTAGATCAGCTTTGACTAGCAAAAGCCCTTTTCATTGTCGCCTGTTCCTTTTTTCCCCCAGCCGTTCGGGCCTCAAAGCCACCCCAGATGCTGACGAAGCCAGGTCAGTATCGCACGTTGAGGCTGGCAAGCGCGTAGAGGAACTGCGCCGTCGCCGAGGTGAAAATGAAAGTGAAGAGTTTGAGAAGCTGAAACAGAAACAACAGGAGGCAACTGTGGAACTGGAGGAACTGAAAAAGAAGCGTGAAGAGCGCCGGAAGATTCTGGAAGAAGAAGAGCAGAGGAGGAAGAAAGAGGAGGCAGAAAGAAAAACTCGGGAGGAGGTAACAGACTTCCAAAGGAGCCCATGGGTGGATTCAGTGTCAAAACGATGGAGCAAATGTGATGATGTACTATAGACACACAGTCTGTATGTGGATTTCCTACCCAGAAAGGATTTTTTTGTGTAGGAAATCATATGCAAAGTGGCCTATGCTTCCTTTCTGATTTTTAAGCAATTAAGGTGCATTTCATTAGGCTGATTCCGCACAACCATTTTTTCAATGGTTGAATTCCAGTGGCTGAACGTTTTTCAGTAGTTGAATTCAACCTGTGTTGAATTCAGTAGGAACTGCCTTTGTGAGTGGATCTGAACATGCTGAACCCAGGCGCATGAGCACCTTCACTATCTACACCAACACTATCTACATCACTTCCTGTGATGCCACAGGTTCCCAGCCAGTTGGAGCGCCCCTCAGCCCCACTGGCTTCAGCTTTGTAGAATGTTTTCCCCTACCTCAGTCCTCTAGAACAGTGCTTATCAAAGTGTCTGCTGTGGCAGACTGGCCTTTTTCCCCCCAATGTGCCAGGGACCGGTTATATGGGGGAAAAAATTGCCAGTCAGCCACAGCAGATACTTTGAGAAGACATGTGGCACTCAGCTCTCACCTTGTCTCTCCCGCTTCCCTCTTGTTTTCCTGCTGTCTCGTAGGCTCTAGCAAGGCTTGATGCATTCAAGTCCCACAGCAAGCCTCGGGAGACTTCATGGTTCTGATCTCTCCAGACACTGAGAAGCTGGAAGCCACATAGGAGCTACACCGTGTACCAGTAGCCAGTGGCTCGCAGACTGGCTCCGGTCCATGGACCACAGTTTGTAAAGCACTGCTCTAGAAAAGATGACAGGAACATCGTAGTGAACAGAGTGGCTCTGTCCATGTCATATATCTATATACACTAACTGTGACCCGCTGATGGTATAGATTTATAACCCCCCTCAAAAATATTAATGTTGAAGGCAGCTCATGAGCAGGTTGATGTGGAAGCAGGCGTGCAAGCTGTGTAGGGATTTGAAAGTGAGCACCAACACTTTGAATTGTGTTCAGAAACAAGTGAGGCGACAGTGGAGCTGCTTAAGTGCTGGCAAGGCATGTTCCCAATGACCAGTATCAGTTAATAGTCCATTGGCAATATGTTGAACTCACTGCAGTTTTTGAGCACGCTTTCAAAGCTGCCTCGCAGTCCTCTAGCTTGGAGGTTCTCAGAGCAAGGATAAGCACGGCCAGGCTATCTCTGTCCAGGGCGATGGTGCAGCTGTAGAACTGCTAATGCTTGTGATCTGCCCTGCGCTTTCAGGGCACGGCAGAGTTGCGTATCTAAAAGCAAACCATAAGCAGCCCACTTCATCCTCTCATTTTGGCTAGGAAGAGAAAAGGCGGTTGAAGGAAGAAATTGAGAGAAGAAGGGCGGAAGCTGCTGAGAAACGCCAGAAGATGCCGGAGGAAGCTCAGACTGATGAGAAGAAACCATTTAAGTGTTTCACCCCGAAGGGTTCTTCTCTCAAGGTAATTCTTTCTTGTGGCCAGCTGCATTGGGTTCATGAAGCCATTTTAAGTGGCTGTTGGTGGCCTTACCAACATTTTAACCAAACACTTAAGTCACAGTGTAGTGTGTGTGAAATCTTTATTGCTTGGTAGTGCTGTCTTGAGCCTAACACCCATGCATAGGGTGGCCAACATTTTATGCATCTGGACTCCTTCACTCTTAATAGCTACAGGGCAAACAGAAATTCAGGTTGTTTCATTTTCTGGCATGCAGATGCAGTGATGGAGAAAGCTTCGCCTTATTAATGTGTCACACAGCTATAAAAGACCCAGGAGCCCTAACAGAAAAAAAATTGGCAGCCTCATCCTAATATGTCCATTTATTGGTCTTCCTTTCTGCTAACTCTTTGAAAGAATGTTAAGACACTGCTGTTCTCTTTTTGCATTTAATATGATCTGAATCCCACTATTTCTAAATTGTTGTGTTGATTGCTTTATCTAGTGTTGCTTTAAGGTTTTAGCTTGATTTTATTGTGATTTTATATATCATAAGTGACAGCAGCCTCATCTCTTTTTTGAGGCAGAGTATAATATTTAAGTAGGCCAGCGGGTGGCGCAGTGGGTTAAACCGCTGAACCATGAGCTGTTAATCGAAAGGTCGGCAGTTCGAATCCGCGACAGGGTGAGCTCTCGTTGCTTGGCCAGCTCCTGCCAAACCTAGCAGTTCCAAAGCATGTTAATGCGAGTAGATAAATAGGTACCGCTTGTGGGAAGGTAAACAGCACTCCATGTTCCAGCTGCATGCTACGCGCTGCGGCAAGGAGAGTCATGCCGGCCACATGACCACGGAGGCGTCTTCAGACAACGCTGGCTCTTCGGCTTTGAAATGGAGATGAGCACCACACCCTAGAGTCGGACACGACTGGACTTAATTGTCAGGGGTCACCTTTACCTTTACTTTTATAATATTTAATATAAAATAAATAAACCTTGCCCTTGAAGGGGGCTGGGTTGTGCGACAAAATATACTTCCCGCTCCCAAACCACTGTCTAGAGAAGAGAAGATGAATATTTTCTGTGTCTGGAAGTACATAATTTGGCATTTCTCCATTGACTAACTGGCTTTCAGCCTGCTCCTCAAAAAGGGCTGTCTTGAGGCACTTCGGGGTAATCACACCTCTTTGCCTTTCAAAGGGCTTTTGGGGGGATGATGACAGAAGTGCTTCGTATTCATCTTAAGTGCCGTTTGTGGCTATCCATGCAACTGGACTAAAAGTCCTGCCCTGCCTTGTTTTCCTTCTTGTCAGCCAGATCTACATCTGGAGTTCACTTTTGGCTTTCTCTGAAAAAATACTGGGTGTAAATCAGCTGTTGAGTGATCATTGTAGCTTTCAGAGTTTCTGCTTCCCAGCGGTGCATTCTTCTGTGTTTTGTGAATCCTGGCGTGGGCTGTATGTTGCTTGCAAGCAAACTGAGGGCTCAATCCTATCCAACTTTCCAGCGCTGATGCAGCCATGCCAATGGGGCATGCACAGCAACCTGCAGTGGTGGAGGGGGGCAGTCACAGAGGCTTCCTAAGGGTAAGGGAATGTTTGTTCCTTTACCTCGGGGCTGCATCAGCGCTGGAACGCTGGATAGGATTGGGCCCTAAGGCTGCAATCCTATACACACTTTCCTGGGAGTAAGTCTCCTTCAACACAATGAGACTTACTTCTGAGTAGACATGCATAGGATTGTGCTGTTTGGCTTTGTGCATACCATCCAGAACCATTAACATCAGTTTTGCTGTTGATTTTAATGGGCCATGGATTGCACTCTCTCATTTTATACCAAACAGGATATCAAGTGGGAGAAACAGAGCCAAAGGAGGTTGTGTGTTACAAGTTCCACTTCCTATTTCAGGGAGCGTATAAGAGCTTCTGCTGTTGGTGTTAATTACCTTGCTTTTCATCTTGTTTTGCAGATCTATTTTGTAATTCTGTTTACCGTATGTGCCGTAATATTTCTAGTTGTGAGCATGCCATGCTTGGTTTGTGCTGTGACATCTATTTCCAAGTCATTTGCGTAGTTTTGTGGTGGATTTGATACATACCTTTAAATACCTTTTCATTCTATGGGGTTTACATAGGCAGTCAAAAAAAGACTGACTGCAATAGAACTCTTTTCACCTGAGAATTGATGATGACTATGTACAGTTTTTTTTTATTCTGACATATTTGATAGAGGCTTGAGAGCAGCCCAGAACATGTACTATTGTTGACCTTATCACCACATCTTTCTTGCATCTTTCATTCTGCAGTCTTCCCAGATGAGTGTACAAATACACATGTGTGTCATCCAGCTGTAATGTTTTTGCCATGGGCAAAACCAGTATAACGCTGGTGCATACATGCAGGATCTGTGTTTGCTGCATCAAGTGTGGAGCTCCCGTGAGCTCTGGTTCATCTGATAGCTACTTCCACAGCAGCCATTTTGGTTGCACTTTTTCTTCCTAGCCAGTGGCAGCTCCCAAGGGGCTGGTGGAAAATGGACCATCACAGGCATTCCCCTGAAGCAGAAGCAACCACTTCTGCATGTCACTGCTGTCCTCTGATGGCCTAGTCATTTGCTTCTTCCTGGGCAACTGGGGCAGATAACTGTCTCTTGCCACAAAGGCAGAGGTGCCACAGGCTGAGAATAAAGGCAGCTGTCGTGAGCAAGGCAGTCATGTGATGCATTTGAGACCCAGAGGGGAAGGGAGGAGTCTGGCAATTAACTTCTGCAAATGGGGCTGGGGGGGGGGGATGAGGGGCAGGCTGGGCTCAACAAGCCACATGGCCTGGTGGGAGAGTGAAAACCACTGGGGCATTTTGCCATTTCTTCTAGCATGGCAAAACAAACACCCACGTCTAATATTTCCCAAGCACAGACCTCTTCTTCATACCCAGTAGATCGTCACATGATTATTACACATGCATACATTTTTCTGCAGTTGGTCCTGGTTTCCTAGCGCATGCACGCAGCAAAATAGGCATCTGTGTGATTGTCATACATGTGCATGCATGGTTTTTCCTACGTAAGTGGGGCTATCTGCAATATGAGAATTGAATATTGTAATATGAAAATAGGAAATGTGTCATTTTTGAAGCAGCTGTAAGAGTTGGAAGACATTGGAGGGGAATTTGTTTGCAATTTTTTTTTGGCATTTACCTCCATCTGTGTTGTACTGCCATCTTGTAGCTGTGAAATTCAGTGCAGCACATTACAGTCACAGTCCTCTGTGACTAAATATATAAACAAACAAAAATACCCAGTTTATAGGCAGAGTTTTGAGAAGTCTGCAATCCCAGCATTCTAATTGGTGTGACAATTCAGATGTCCTACTTCTGTAAGTAGACTGCACTGTGCAAGTGAATGAGATCAGGCAGGAGTTTGATTTACCCTGTGCCATGGAACTTGAGAATTTTGAGAGGGATTAGGTTTATGGTGAGAATTGTGGAGGGAAAACATTGCAACAAGGCTGTTGATGTGACGGGTTTGGATCCTGGGACAAGAACTCTTCTTGGGAGAGGGACCCTTCGTTCAGGAAAAGGATGGGAAACTCCAGGCTCAACCCTTTGAAACCAAAGTCCTTGAAACTGAAATGGTTTAGTCCCTTGGAAATCCATGGGCCTAAATTAGCTTTCATTTAATAACTTTACCTGGGTTCTGGGCAATTTCTGACTGTCACTGCTATCTTGGCTCAGTCAAACTCACCGTGCAATGATGCCACAGCAAGTTTGTATTACTAAACGTTCTTGGCAATAGGAAGAAGAGGCATAAGACTGATGCTTTCAGTGACAGCCATTTGCCTCCTATACTGTCCGGTTCCAGACTGGGACTCCAGGCCATTTCTTCATCAATTTTGCACTGGCTCCCTTCCCAACTTTTTACAACAGTCAGTGCACTCTAGCTCTGTCATTCAGTGGACTTTTGCTAAAAAACAAACACAACCCTCTGTGATTGCAGAACTGCAGAATCCTGCCTATAAGTGACTTCCTTGCAGTGAAAAGATTACGGCCACCTCCTTTGTTGTGATGGTGGTGTTCTGTGTTGTTTCAGTTCTATGCATTGCATCCCTAAAGACCATTCAACTTCTTCTCTTTGCATCAGATTCTGCTACCTTTGCAGCCCCAATTCTGTTTTTGCTTATTTCCTTCTCTCCGTTTGTTTGTTTTTCTAGATAGAGGAACGTGCAGAGTTTTTGAACAAATCTGCCCAGAAGAGGTAAGCAGCCCTTGCTCTGTGAACAGCAACACTGTAAGAGTTCAGTGATCGTAACTAACTGGCTTCTGTCATTGCCTTTTTCTGCACAGTGGTATGAAACCCACTCATACAACTCCAGTTGTCTCCAAGATTGACAGCAGGCTGGAGCAGTACACAAGTGCAATTGAGGTGAGCTCACTACCACTACGGATGTTGCCTTGTTAGCCTCTGCTGATAAGGACACACAATATGTTCTTTGGGTTCAAGCAGTGGTAATGCACTCGCACTCCCTTTTGTTAAAATGTGTGTGCATTTCAAAAACGTTGCGTTAATTACACAACTGTATACCTCCAACAACACTGTTTCCTTTAGCAGTGTTTTGTTACAGCGCTCTTTGTCCTGACCTGCTGCCTAGCACTAGAAAAAGTCCTGTGGGCAACATCACAGAGCTGGAGCAGAAAGAAGGAACATGAGGAGGATGCGAGAAGGAGAAGGATAAAGATAAAGCAAGGGGTCGGGGATGGGCAAGGAGAATGTAAGGGCCAAGGGTCCCCTTTCTCACATCACTCCTTGTGAAATGTCATAGATTAGTGTTCTCCATGCACACCTGCAGTGTGACTGACTAGCTGTTTCCTGCAGGGCAACAAAGCTACAAAGGCTGCCAAGCCAGCCGCCTCGGACCTCCCAGTTCATGCCGAGGGTGTTCGTAACATCAAGAGCATGTGGGAAAGAGGCAATGTGTTCTCATCCCCCTCTGGTCCAGGGACGCCAAACAAGGTATGTGTTCTCCCTTCAGATCTTGCATGTTCAGGATTGGATGTGCGGGTGTTTGCTTGGGTTCCAAAGACCAAGGTGTCCAATGGCTGAAAGAGCACTGTGTTTTACCCCACTTCTACCTGGAGGCAGAAATGTGGTGTATTCATCCCCTTTTACCTTTGCCTTCCTCCTTTTCTCTCATCCCCTCCCTGACAGAACTTAGTGGCATGAGATTGTATGCTCCTCCTCAGGGCAGGAATCTGTCCCTCTCTGCATATGTTACTTTGTAGAACTCCATTCACATTGATGATGTTACAACATGAAGAAATAATAGCTAAACCAAGGAAGCAAAATCTCCCATAACCTGTGGGGTACACTCATCTTTTTTTTCATGCATGGCTTATTATGACATTTTTTTCATTTTTTTAAAAAGCCATAGAAAAAAGTATTCCATTAAATGCTTCTCTGCTTCTAACTCTTCTCCTCAGTAAGCACTAACATGATAGCATGAGGAAAAGACCAAAACGAACATAAATGAAATCATAAGAGAAAGGGGATACAGAGAGAGGGTCTGGGGAAATAGGAAATGGAGCGTTGAATGTTATCAGTAAATCCTCAGTCCTCTCATGGTACACCCGCACATGCTTCAAGATATGCTCTCCACATTTTTGAAGGTGCCTGAGAAACTACATTTACACTGCATGACCTTCTCATGCGGCCCGGCTTTCAAGACATTAATTCTAATTCTTTGGCTCTTAGCAGTGCTTAACAAGAGAAACCACCTATGATGCTTTGGTATCACCTAGTTTTCTGGGAATATAACCTTGAATAGCTGTTTTAAAGGGAAACTTTTCCACAGTTCGAATAGTAGTTTATTACATTACCATTCTCAGGCATTGTAGCTTTGGGTTGCGTCTCCAACAGAATTTTTAGTTATCTGTCTACCCCCATTTTAGTAAATATTTCAAAGGCCCAATATACTCTGAACATTGTCATGTGTTGGATTAATTGCAGGTGCACATTTAAAGAAAGGAAGAAATCAACCCAATTACTGCTCCCCTGTGTTGGAGAAAGATGTACTGTATGTGCTGGACTCCACGTTAAACTACACATTGTGTGGAGTTCTGTGATGGGAAATATTCACATTTTTCTCTTATCTCAAAAAGCAGCTGTGGGGTAGGAGGTCTGATTTGGATCAGGACTGTGTGGGGAGGGGATGGGGGGGAGGTCTCAGTCTTTGCTCCTGCACCCCATCCCCGATCCAGACAGGACGTCCAAAGCTGCTGTTAGTCATGGAGGGGAAAACTGGTAGGTACAGCCTGGAAGTTGGGCAAGGAGTAGACCCTGGGGACATAGACCCCCCCCCCCCGAACCCTCTCTATAACTGCTGTTTGAGATAGGAAAATCACAGGAAACTTATACATAATATCCAATTTGACCTTCAGTACATCAGCTAACTAAACCCATCTGAAACATTCTCATTTTATGTAGGCAGGTAAGAAAGCTGCAGAGCTTCTAGTTTTTAGAGCTGCTGTAAGGATGTCCTCAAGTGGTGGGTGCCTCTGAAGGAACAAGAGGCCCAAAGTCTGCTTCTAGAAGATGACTGCCTCTTCTCTAAACAAGAAGCATCAGGACCAAAGTCTGCCTCTAGCAAATGGCTTCTTAGACTTCTTGAGCTTGAAGGCTGATGGTTCAAACCCATTTGCAAACCCTCTAACATTCATATTCATAGGATGTCTCTAATTAATTTGCAACACACTATTTTGCAGGAAACTGCTGGGCTAAAGGTTGGTGTCTCCAGTCGTATCAATGAGTGGTTAACCAAGACTCCAGAAAACAACAAATCACCTGCTCCAAAACCTTCAGTAGGTTTTTTTTTTCTCGTCTTCTCCACTTTCAATAGCTTATCCTTTGGTCATCCACCTGCAGGGTGGGGCAAAGTGTTGATGATTTACTATAAAGGTCAGTCGCAACAGAACAGTGCTGCATACAAAGGAAGGACTTAGAAGCTCCAGGTTTGGGGATGCAGGGTAGGCAAGACACATGGGGGGGGGGGTCCTCCCTCCAGTTGTCCCCCCCCCCACCTGCCTGCACTGCTCATGGTAGCATCAGCTCCTCCATTCCACTAGCATGGCTGCTGCTCAGAGAACAGGCAGCGGCAAAGAGGAGGGACAGAAACTGCCACTTGCTCTCCCTCTGGGCAGAATAGGGTTTGGGGTGGGGTAGAAAAGCCAGGAATGCAGCAAGGAGCAGGCAGCGGCCAGCAGCTGAGGGCGCCAAGTGGCAGTATTCTCTTTCAGGACACTGGGACCTCAGTTCCTGCCTGAGGATGGTGACCCCTGCTGGTAGGCAGTAACCTTGCATAGACGTGCCCTATGGTCCTGGTACTTATTTGATTTCACACTGATTTAACATTTTTCATTGGCTCCTTTTGTCTTTGACAAGTTCAGCTGTGGCTCGGGATTCAGGCTTCACTGTTTCTAATCTAGCTAATGCTGCTTTCTCCCTGACCCTGCTTTCTCTCTGACCTCCTTTATTCTGAAGAGCAGCTAAGCTCACTAGATAGCAGTCAGCCTGGACATTTTTCTTGTTTTTGTCCACACTGTATAATATGTGTAGTATAGTATAGCCACACTGAAATATTTTGCTCTGAATATCTCTCTGCTTTGAGAAAGAGCATGTTATGTGGAGCTTCCGTGGACTGGATACGGCCCACGGACCTTATGTTTGACACCCTTGGGATAGATCATTAGTCTGGTTCAGCAAGGCAGTTGAGCAAAATATGTTCTTGCCCATCTCTATTCAAGATACCAGATGGACGTTTTAAGCAAGCCCCCAGAGAAGCAAGTTTCACGTACTATACAATATATGCTTATATTACGCAAGTAGATCGTAGAAGTGAATCAAGACTAACCTGTCCTTTCCCTCAATTCATTCTCTCTGTCGGTTGCTCTCTGTCTTCTCTCTTCCATCATCTCCTTGGCTGGAATCCTGTAAAGATACCTGCTGTTCTATTCTTCTCTTGGATTGGCTGTTTTCTGTTAAGCTGGCCAGGTAAATCTGTTTACAAGCTACCTTGCTAAGCTGACAAACCCTTGATCCTCCTGTCTCAGTCCGAGCCACACTTCTATCCATAGAGTCCTGTTGGCTTCAATGGGACGATTTAAGTAAGTAACGAAAGGATCATCTCTGTGTACAGTCTATACATTCAGTCTTTGTAGATCTAAAGAATTTAGATCTCAGTAATTACTTTCTTTTCTAACTTCTTGATTTGTGTTTTCTGTTTGAAATAGGACTTAAAACCTGGAGATGTATCTGGTAAACGCAATCTCTGGGAGAAGCAATCAGTGGAAAAGACTGCTTCTACCACAAAGGTAACATTTTGTAAGATGCAACTCTGTGGCTGGCTGGATGCTGTTGGTGGTGTATTTGCATGACTGTCTTCTACTATGAGAATAAATGTTTAACCATCCTCCATTTGGGAGAGACTCTAGCTGTGTGGTAGAACTCATGCTTTGCATGCAGACAGTCCCCGGTTCAATCCTTGGCCTCTCAGGTAGCAGGGCTGGGAAAGATCTGTGCCTGAGACACTGATAAATGTCTGCCAGTTAACATAGGGCTACTTGAACCAAGGATCTGACTCTGCACAGCTTTGTATGTTCAAGCATTGGGGAACAACTGGGAACCAGGCAAGGGAGAATTCTGCAACTAGTGTCTGGTTACCAGTAACCAGATTTCAAGCACTCTGTTTTTCACACCCATTTCAGAGCCCAGGTGAAATGCCTAGACTCCGAAAAAGAGCTGGAACACTTGAATGTCATCTGGCGTAGAGGCCTTTGTGAAGTCCATCATTGTGCCTTTTAAAATTGGATCTGGCAAACAGCATTCACGTTACTAAAGACATCTGGAAATGAGGGTAGGATAGGATGCAGAGTCTTTCTTTCCTAGAGTAGTTGCTTCAGGAAGCCTCTTCCCATCTGATGCCAGTGGAGGCTGGTCCGGCAGGGTGACATTTTAAGCTAGATTAGTCCCGAATGTGTAGTGTGGTGAGGCCTTCAGCCTGTCTCACAATTGGACCAGGCTTGTGGGCCATTGCTTACCCAATCCTACCTCCAGGGTAAGATGGAATGGCCTGGCTTCCTGAAAGGAAAGCCAGTCAGGAAGGAGCTGATGAGAGTGGTGGACATGGAGGACGACTCTGAGAGACCGTGACTTTCAGGTAGGATGAGCTCCAGTACCTCTCATTTACTTATATGACTAGAGAGGGATATATTTTATATCTGTCTGTCTGCCTTTCAGCTTGTGTAACTCTTTTACCATGCAGGTAACAGCAACAGGGAAAAAGTTAGAGACCAATGGTAAGTGAAATGACTTTGTGTTCATGATTGGATGCGTGTGTGCCCTCTAGTGTCTTTTTCCTGATGATTCACCCTGCGTCTCTGTCAAATTCTACCAAACATACATAGAGACGTTTTCAATGTAGCTCGTATACCGGGTAGTTATAAGCTGGTGATGCAAATGGTCTCGAAAGAGAAGTCAGTGCATCTCAAGTCAAATCTTACGTTTGAAATTCTACAGATGTTGTTCATAAACTTTGAAATATTGGGGATGATGATAATAATATTCAAGACAGGGGTATCAGTCACGCTTGATGTTGGATCCTTGTAGACAAGTGCTGTTAGAGAATATTCTTAATATGATGCATAGTAAACATTCACCTCCTCTTTTTATTGTGGCTTTGGCCAAGATAGTCGTATGTGAACACTTTTTTCTTTTAATGAACAAGTGTCATGGTAAATTAAAGGCTATTAATTAAAGTAAATTAAAATTATTAATTATTAGTTATTAAGTAAATTAAATTAAAAGCTATGGGATGTATGAGGACACCCGAAGTAACAGGCTGCCAATCCTGCGTAAGATGCACGAGCTGGCCTAAATGGCCAGCTGCTGCATCCTACGCAGGATGTGGCCCATGCTGGCGGGGCCAGGTCTCACCTTGGGGGAAGGGGACGTTCATCCCCTCCCCCCGTTGTAAGCCCTGGCGGCCCAAATGGGCCTCCTCAGATGCATACCAGCTATTTAGCTGGTGCACAACTGGGGAGGCCATGTAAGGCTGGCCAGGCCTGGGAAGGGGGTTAGGAAATCGGCAGAGTGCATCACCAATATCCCCGCCCCCCTCCCAGGTCTGGACAGCCAATGGCCCTCTCCCCTGCCACCTTGGCCCGTCCTCCCGCTTCCCAGCGCAGGGCTTACCTGTGTCCAGCAGCGTGGGTCTAAGGGCAGCAGAGTGAGCAGTGCTGGCCTCTGCGCTGGCGCCACTTACTCCTAAGGTGCCACGAAAGTGCTTTCTGAAAGCACTCGCTCCACCAGCCTAAAGTTAGGCAGGATTGCGCCCTAATTTATATATGTCTGACTTTGAGTCCGAGACATGTTATACTCCGAAGTGAATCCCATTCAGGCAACTATACTATGATGTTTTTCTCATATAGCACATGGAGGAAGACAAAACTCCTGAAATTTGTCAGTGGGTTCAGTACCAAGGACCATACTGTATTTTTTTGAGTTTCATTGTAATCATGTTACAAATTACTGTATGTTATAAATTGATGGCAATTATCGTGTCATGAGCAAAGGAGTGATTATGCCAAGACAATTATTTCACAATAATTTTAACGAGACAGAGCAGCATCTTGTGTTAGAGATCAATCTAGCTTGTCTCCCCCAGTATCCCTCCTCCGACAGTGGACAGAATTGCATGACTGTCACTTACAAGAGCCCAGGTTAACAGCAAAGTATCCCATTCCCTGTCTTCCTTTGGGTGCTTAGAGCATAAGCAGCATCACAGCTCTTGAGTTTTTAGGTTCCTAAGGACCTAATGCTGAAAGTCCTGTGACAACATCTGCAAAAGGCTCATAACCCAAAAGTATTAACCTCCATCACTGCGCTGCCTCTGTGCACCGTCCCTCCCTCTCCTTCCCTGCTGTGTGCCAAGAGATACCAATCGCTGTCTTCTTTGTGCTGCTCCACAACACCCCTCACCAGGCCCCGCTTGTCTTTCTAGTCCAGCATCCAGCCAATTTTACAGAAACCACTGCTTCTCCTCTGGCTCTGTTTCCGCCACTTCCTGCTAGCACCCCTATTTTGGTTAGGTAGGGATACATTGCTTCCAAATGTTTGCTATTGCTCCAGAGCCACGCTTGAAGGGACCAAGATCCCCATACAATACACAGAACGTAGATTATGCACCTCCGATTCTGGCAGGTGTTGAAAGTTGCAGGATCAGCCTCTGCAGTTGTGCTCCTCTGATTGGCAGCTTCCAGCGTTACATCCCAATCCTAACTGAACTTCCTCACAGCGCTGCAGTGCTGCTGCTGCTGCTGCAAGCAGCGCTGCACCCTGCAGGGGAGTTTTGCATGTTGGGGGGGTCTTCTTAGGGTAAGGGGACATTTGTCCTCTTGCCCCAGGTAAGCAACAGGTTAACATGGACCTGTGCCAGCAATCCTAGGCCCAATTCGCCCACCCACCGCCCCATTGCCGCCCTTCCCTAGGGGGATCCACCCTCCCCTGCGCTGAACGTACCTGGTCCGGCGGGTGTCCCTGCGATTGCTGGCACCAGCACGAAGGCTCCGGACTTCTTGCTGGCACGCCTAGCTCTAACACTGTCGCAAAGCACTTTACGGTGCTTTTGTGACAATGTGTTTCAGCACGCCAACGGAACACACATTCTGCCGGCACAACCCTTAGATAGGATTGTGCCATGGAGCGAGTGTATCCACCACTGCTCTTGGCTTTTATGATACTAAAGCCCTTATAACCCCTTCTGTCATGTGAAAAAAGTTAGATGTGTTCGCAGCCTTCAGTCACTTTCACAATACTGGTCAACAAAATCCAGTGGCAGCATGTTCCATAGGTCAAGTGTATGCACTGCAAAATAATAGTCTGTGGCTTATCAAAGGCTGAATCAACTCTAAACACTGGTGAAAGAGCTCTTCTTTATTGCCTTCATAATTAGGATTGTGTTTCACCTTTTGATAATAAATGAGCACGCAAACAGTACAATGGATATTATTGGGAGTATGTAGAGGCAGGTCGAATGGAACTTACTGGAAACCACTTAAAGACCAGAGAGAGGAAGCAAAGGGACAGTGCTGCGACATCCAGCCTGTTTATCCAGTAATACTACTCCCAGTCAACATGTTCTGAAATAACCCTGGAATCCATAATTATTTAAGCAAGCCCAGAGATATGGCAGTTTTGGCAATTCGAAGAAACCCCTTAACATCTTTTTCTTTCAGCAGGTTTGAGACAATTTGACAAAGAGCCCTAAGGAAGCCACGTACAAGCTGGACCAACTCGGTTTTTAAAACGGAAGTGCTAAATTTGTCCCCCCTTTTTTAATATATATATATATATTTATGTTTGTTTACCAAAAGGCCTTTTTGGTTGGTTATTTTTAATTTTGCATTATCCCAGTTAAAAACCATGTATATTAGCACTGTATTTAATAACCAGTCTTAAAATATTCATCCAAATAGTAGTGCCTTAGCACAAGAGCCTTACTGCTAAAAGAAACTCATGCTGTGAAATAGAGACACTTCTACTGATCAGTTCTTACAAATTGCGTGTCCAAGCAAGCCAAGTCCGACTCGCCCACGAGGAGTGTCGTCTACTGCGCACACCTCCCATGCACGTGCCATTGCAAGTGAACAAAGTGCGTGCAACTTTGCACGATCAGAGCAGCACAGTCTGGGGCGTGGAAAAACCACACCCCCAAAAAGATGCATGGTTTTTAAGGGAGAAGTCCAAACAAAGGAAGTCGCTACCGAACACTGAATGGTTTGGTACGATCCCCATGAGGGTCTTCTGTGCAAGACCCTCCAAGCGCACAGGAACTTTGCCCAGTTCGAACATGATCCCCAACAGTGCTCCAGGTTTCATGGAGGATGAGGAGTGCTCCAGGTGGGGCACTTCACACTACGACTGTGTCACACACAGGTACCTCATCCACATGACTCTGCTCTCCTTTAATTTTCTTTTCGTTTGTTCCTCCCCTTTCTTTTTGAGATGGGGAAAAATTGGGCACCTGTGTGAACAGGTATTGGTGTAGAGGACCCATTTCATGTCCAGGGTTATCTCCCTGGTAGAGGGGGGAGGGGGGCAAGTTTTCCACTTTGGAGAAAGGAGCACCACTGGGGAGAATGCAGGAAACTGGGCTCAGTTCGCTTCCATAGGACTTGTGTGAGGGATGCTCCAGGGAGAAGGGCCCTATTATTCTTTCTTTCTGCACTTTAGATTGAGGCATGGAAGAAATATCTTTTGTTAACAATATTTTTTCTATAGTTTGCCCATGTCAAAACTGCATCAATAATGTTGAAATATGTTTTGTATTTTAAACGATCATTTTTTCCCTATTAGTTAAGTTAATAACCTAAATTTGGATGACTGCGATTGACAGCGGTACTGATATTTCCTTGATAGTTGCAATTTTAGAATATATATGAATAGCTTTACAAAAATTTAGCTGTAAGGCACTACTATGGTAGAAGGCTTTTAATACCTGCTAGAGTACTATATTTAGTTTTGTAAGTTTATAACTAGCCAATATCACAACTTTTTTTAAAAAAATACACACTTTTATATTAAAATTTCATAATTGCCATTAGGCATGTGGCAAAAGAAGTATTAGAATTTTTTTTAAAAAAAATACCAGATGCCTGTTAATGGGCAATTGAAATTTATAGTTTTTAAAGAGGGAGAAAAAAGGTATTAAGGGTCAAACACAGGTTACTTGTATAAAACCATGTAGCTAATTTATATAAAACAACCATAATTAACACACACGACACACATGCACGCACACACGCACTCTGTTGGTGGCACTTCTTCCTACATTACTGCACACTAAATTTGCCCTTTGAAGTATATCTGCATCTTACAGTTTCCCTTTAACAAACAAACAAAATCAAGCATGGTCAAAACCCCGCTACCTGTGGGTGCGGCTACATGTGCAGGCAGGGGATAAGCACTGGGCTCCATAGTTCTTTTTCCTCCTTCTCCCACTGGCCCTCAGTCACATATGTGCTGCAGTGCAAAAGCCATTCGTTTCAAGGGGAGACCCATGCGCACCATCAGTGTACACATTCAGCCATCCTTGCTGTTCCTGGAGCCCTGTATGCAAGTTACTTATATCCCAGCATGTGGAGTTGAAGGCTAGTTGGGTTGCAGGAGGGAGGAAAAAGGGTGCTTTTGAGCGCCAACAGTCTTCTCCCAGGAGTGCACCTGCACCTGCACGAGAGAGAATGGATCATGCACCGTTTCCCACACCTCCCCCCCACCCCAAGTTATTTCACAGCCATATTATTTGATGTGTATATAGCAACCACAAGGGTAAAAATTGTTAGGTTGGCTTAACTTTACATATAAAATATGCAGCATTTACACCGGCATACAGTACATAGATGAGATAAATTGGGCAACTCAGTTTACTTTTATTTAGATTTCTATAGCCTATTCTCAAATGCAGTTAGGCTTGAAACCAGTTATTCTCTCGTTTCTGCTTCCATGTGTTGTTCTTTTCTTTTTTAAAGGGAAGATGGTGTAGCACTATCCAAAGGGCAACTCCTCCTCTTGTTTACATTCACTTGGGCTTTGAGAAATGGAGTGAAATCAGGCAAAGAGTGACTTTGAATTTGTCTGTTTTTGTTGTTTGTTATTTTTTAATACACTTTTGAAGTCTTGACATCTGAGTATCTGCAATAAACCAGTATGCTGAATCTGCAGTTCACAGTAAATGGAATATGTCTACCAAACAGATGGGCCAGTTGCTTTTTTTTTTTAAGTAGTAAAGAGGTCTAGCCACTTGGTGCCTTGCCTGTGCTATTGGGCACACACAGCTATTCCACAGTTCCCCACTTATGGGAAGGGTTTGGACCGAAAGTGGGGTGAGAGAATCAATATTAGGAAACTCCCAAATGTGGAGAAGCGCTCATGGGAGGAGATGGACAGGATCCAAAGGGAGAGCAGATGGTCCCTTCAGTATAAAACTCGTATAAAGCAACACTTCGTAGGTAGGGATCAGCAAGTGGTGGTGGCTTGAATCTGGCTACCCGAGTTGTGATGTGTAGAAGTGTTGCCCGAATTTGTACTTCCTTGCTCTGAATATGGAACCTCAGCGATAAGCAATGCTTCCCTTAATATATGAGGCGGGCATTATGTTCTCCTGCTGGCCCACAAGTTCTCTAGTTTTAGATTTTAATCCAAGCTGGAGTAGAATTCAACTCCTCCTTCCCATGGGTCAGAGAGGGCGCGGTGGGGATCCAACTGGATTCTGAATTGAGTTTAAAATTTTCTGGGGGGGGGGACATTGACTCACCTGCCTGTAAGTGGTGATGTTTCGTGTTCCTCCCCTAACTACTATTGCTGGGGCTGGGGGTGGAAATGAAACTGACTGAAACTGGATTATGGCATTCAGAAGAGAGACTTCTTTTAATGAAAGTTTTAACAGTAAAGGTTCGAGCACAGTGAGACTTCTCAATATGGGTCCACAGCCAGTTCTTAGTCAAACGCCATGCTGCTTTCATTGTGGGGGACAAGGAGGCAGCATTGTTCAACAGTCCACGCCCCTGTCGCTTCTGTAGAGTGCTCTCCGGTTGCTCAGTCCATTTCTGGTGCCTGTTTCTTTTGAACAAACAAACATTCACTGACCCCAAACGGGGAACACACACAGAAGCTTCTGTAGGCAGGAGTCCCATCGTCGTCCCTGCAGCTGGCGATTCCAGGGCGGCAGCAGCACCTCTAGTACTCGTCTTTGAAGAGGTAGTCTTTGTGATTGGCACAGCTGCAAGAACAGGACAGAGAAGGCATTTGAGTCTGGCTAGTTACAAAGGAAAGACAGACTGGACCCATTCCAGGGCTGGCACAATTCTGATCAACAGACAGGACTCTGTCAGGCCATTTTATTTTACTATTACTTGAACGACTTTTCTAAAAAATATTAATATTTATCTATTGCTTTTGAACATAGAAGTTCTCAAAGCAATTACATAACGAAAGGACTGAAAAAAAATTCCCATCGCAAAGGGACTCCCAGCCTAAAAAGAAGTCCAAGGGGGACCAGCAACAGCCTCTGGGGGAGAGGGAGGGCCTCTGTTGAGTTGCTCCCCTCCTCCTGCTAAATGTAAGAGCCACCACTTTAAAAGGTGTGTCTTTGTCTTTAGCAGGGCTTTCCCAAACCATCCAAACTAGAGTGTCAAAACAAAATTATAATGTCTTGACAGCCCAACACAAGGCAGAAAGAGGGGGGCTTGCTGGGTCTCTCCAGAAGGACATTCTACAGTAGGGGGACACCCCTGAAAAAAAAAAACACCTTGCATATCATGTATACAGTGGGAGAAGGCCTGTGTGTCCTGTGCCACAAATGTACAGAAAACAAAAAGGGAATGTGAATAATGTTTCTTTTCAGTCATATGCAATTGTAGGTGTGCTACAGAGGATCATCAACGTCCCTGGTTTCAGCAGCACAGTAGGCCTGCTGCGTGTACATGTGTCACTTTGCAAAGAAAGGACTGGGCTCTTGGATCATCCGTCACAGATTTATTCCATGATGAGTTGCACTTGCCAAGATTCCCGTTTTTACACAGCTAGTAAAAGAGCCTGTGACCACAGTCTGGGAATCAGGTCACCTTGTTGCAGGCCTGCACATCTCACCCCATCAAGGAGAACATACCTCTCTCGCTAGCCATTTAGGGTGGCCCTTGAAGATGACGAGAAGTGGTGCAGGACCCTGGGAATTGGAAGAACGTGTGTGTGGGTGAGGTAGTCTTGCCCTACTCAAGAAACTCTTGTCGATAAAGCAGAAGGGCAAGTTTGGGAGTCCTCAAACCCCTACTGAATGGGGGACCGGCGTACCTGACTGTCAGATGAACGCACTCAGCTTGCATCGCTGACTCACCCAATTGATGTAGGAAACGGATTGTGCCAGTTTGATCTATTTTGGTCTATTTGCACAAGGCAGCCATGCTGTAGGCCATATTTAGAATTCTATGTGCTGCTTAAGAATGGTGTATACACCCATGGTTTGCTCCCACGTTCACTATGTACGTCACCTACAAGGCCATGCCATGGGTAAGCCAGGCCCAAGTGGAGGGTTATTTATGTGGTGAGAGAGAGGAGGAGGAGAAGCTTAAGTTTAATCATACTCGGGGAGGACACAATCTCTCCAATTCTTGTTCAAGCCAAGGAGGGTAGCCATCTCCTCTTTAGTCAATTCAAAGTCAAAGACCTGTAAATGAAGGGAACAAAGTGAGAGCATGCTTCCAACTTTAAAAAAAAAAAAGAGAGAGAGAGAGATAGAAGGAGGCCTCAGAAGGCAAGGAAAGCTACAGGGCAAGGGGCAGACCAAGAGGGGTGAGAGAGGGAGATGCTGCTGAGGCCCTGGGAAAGCCCAATTATTACACAGGCCCCCCCCCCTTTCAGCAGCGCTGCTTCTGCCACGGCGTCACTTTGCAGACCACCTCTGAGCTGCTGAGCTGTGAAGTGATGCATCGGCAGAAGTAGTGCTGCTGAAAAGGCAGCCTGTGTGATGACTGGGCTCTCCCAGCGTGATAATTAGGCTCTCCCATATCTTGAAAATCAAGATTTGCACATTTTCTCTTCTGTCATCTGCAGCAGAGTTCTTACGCAAGAATAAAGTGCTTATTTCTGGTCATCATCTGCTTAATGACATCACTTCCTGATTAATGATGCCACCTCTGGCCCTCAGCAGGCACCATGAATGCTATTGGGCCTGCTGGATGAAATTAGTTTGACACCCCTGCTCTAGACAGAGACCTGGTTGGTTTCAAAGAAGTCAACCATTTTTCCTGCAGTTGGTAAAAGCCATTTGCCAAGTAACATGGTAGGCCTCCGTTCTCCTGCTATGTACTTATCTATATCTGAACACAGACCTTTTGAAGGAATCGCTTTTACCCTTGTATGGACAGAGGCTCCTATTCAGATATAAGGCAATATACTCAGGGTTGAGAGGCGCACCTCTCAGCCTCTGGCTGCTGGGTAAAGAAAGGGAGCGTACTGTCTAGATCTGCCTAAACTGGGCTTCTGCCTTTCTAAATTAAAAAAAAGTAACTATGGAAAACACAAACACTGAATTTGTTCACACTCCAGAAAGACGAGGTGGACGGACGGACGGACGGACACACGCTTTCTTTAGACATAAAACAATATTACCTGTCCATACCTTTTGAGCCAACCCAGACAACACAGCTTGCAAAATAAGAGGAAAAAATAAGTACAAAAGGGAGAAAAAAATCCCAGCTAGGCAACAGAAATGTCCAAGCGAATCACACCCTTTGCTGTCAAAATGATCCTTCCCACGGACTCTTCTACAGAGAGTCAAAGCACTTTCACTTAAGTGAGCTGCCCAGACCATGGTCAAGCACTTCGTGGCAGGGTAACACGATTTCCAAAAGAGATCAACCATGAGAGAGCAGGCAAAGACATTCAGCTTGCAGTCTGAGCGGACACCCAAATATGGCGCCTCCACATAATTTTGGAGCAGGATCCACGTGCAAATTCTAATCGTTTCTGCACAACATTTATACCATTTTGAACAACAGATCAAAGAAATCCCTAAAACTGAGCCTTGGGCAATTGCCTCTTACAGCGCAATCCTATCCAACTTACACCACCGGTGTAACCAGCGGTGAAGCGAGAACAGGATGCCTCAGAACGGAAAGGGGATTCAAATCTCCTCCAAAGAGGGATTCAAAGGGATCTGATCTCCCCTCCCCTCATAAGCCTCCCGCCCTGCCCTCCCCCGCTGGTTACACATGTGAACTCCCGCTGGAAATCGTGTTGGATAGGATTGCGCTGCCAGTTTCTTATCTCATGCCAGACAAAGCTAACCCGGAAGAATGCTAATTTTGCCATTTACTCAATTCTAATCTAAATCTCCAGAAGGAGACTATATATCCTCAAAGCTGGTAATCAGAAGCTATAAACTTTGTGTTTACAACTCTTCATCAGCTAAGACCATGTTGCAAGTTTGCTTTCCAAATGAAGGGTTCAAGCAGAGAGCATATAGGACACCAGGCAAATCACTGACATTCAAGGCAAGAGCTGGTCTCGCATCACTTTCTTGGTTTACACTACTGCTTTTCCAGGCTTGACCAACCTCTCACTTAAGCTCAGGCAAACTACAGACAACACCAAATCTGTGTAAAATACAGGGGTTCTCTATCAGCTGAATGGCAAATTTGTTATGCAACAACTATATGATTTATTTTTACCATAAAGTCAATTCACCTTGAAATTCTCCTCCAGGCGGTGTGGTTTTTCGGATTTCGGAATAACAGCCACATTCCTCTGGATGTGAAATCTGATCAGAACCTGTAGATACAGATCAGGATGGTTTCCTACATGGAAAGCACACTTTACAGATCTGGCTATATCACTTTTATTTTAAGTCTACCTTCTAAGGAAGTTAGCAACATCAGTTCCGAAATAAAGCCATCTTCTTTTCCCCTATCAGAGGGATTGGTTGAAAAGTGTAATTTAGGGCTAAGCCAAAACTACTTAGCTATTTCTGTGCTGAATGCTGAAAAACACCTCCCAATACTGAAAAGGTTTGATTTCTCAATACTAGCTGTGAATATATGCATATTATCTCAAGGCTGACTGGCACATTTTTGTTCCCTTAGATCAGTGGCTCCCAAACTTACCCGGAGTGCGACGCCATTCCTCTGCTGGCGCTGATCACAGAACCCGGGAGTGCCGATGATGCATGACATGACGACATCATTGGCATTTACTTCCAGGTTCCACGACCAGGAAGCTACCCTGAAATGGGATGCAAGCTCAGGGTGGGCCCCCCCAAAAGCCACAAAAACACTGCAAGCAATGCGCAGCCTGCAGAGCAGAAGCTCTGCTCCGCGATCTTCCGTGTTGCGGTTCTGCTGCCAGCCTGACCAGTGCATGTCCCACGCTGCCCCTGCAGACTTGTTGAGACGCCCCAGGGTGTCGCAACGCCCACTTTGGGAACCTCTGTCTTAGATACTCTGTTTGCCTTCTTTAGCCTCACTGTCCTTTGGCATCGTTTGTCCTCACTGCTAACTGTGGCTACCCCTGTGATTTTGTCAATGACATTACAAGACTACAACTGACAGGAAATCATAGATGCCTTTAAATAAAGTCACGAGGGACGCTACAGCTGATCATAGCAAGTGACAGTGAGGGTAAATGAAAGCCGAGGAAGAATGATCCTCCTATTGTAATTGGCCACAAGAGGGAATTGGAGGGAGCCAGTCGGGGTATAGACTGGGAGCTAGCTTCAAGCCTGAGGCGGCCCCAGTGATGAAGCCGCATGGCAAGAAAGCACAGAGAGAAACAGGAAGCAAACAGGCAAATTAAGCACCTGTGCGAGTTGAGCAGCAGGGCCAGAAGGTAAGGGCACTACATCCCCCCCCCCTTCCTCAAAACCCAGTGCCTAAAATAAAATGTAGAAATAAAAACACAAATTAAGGATTTCCAGGTAAACAAGCTGTAAAAATATAAATAAAACTAAAGGAAAATCAATCAGTTAAAAGGCAGAAAGCCAGCAGCTGGATGGATGCTTAAATCATGGGCATGTCCTTGGTGCAATGAGGTTCTACCTTTCAGGAAACAAGCTTGTTTGATTACAGACAAGGCTGCTGTCCTGCAAAACCTGAGAGACAGCGAAGTACGGAGAAGAGGCTTTAAGGGACAGAATGGAGACATCCCACTCCTGGGCTGACAGCTCCAATACTGTCCTGGAGAGCGAGGACATCATTCTGAGGAAGAGGGAAATGATTCTAGATCGAAAACTTTCATGGCCAGCAATTACTGTCAACGATTTAGGGAATACGGGTAAAAAAAGCCGTGTCAAATAAAAAAAGTCCAGCCCGAACATTTTCACCTGGAAAATGTTTCTGGATTAAAGAAACGAAATGTCTGATCTACATCTACTGAGCTTTGGATTTTAAATGAATTTCTGTCTGCTTTGCTAACTCTAAGTATTTGGAAGACGCAAGCAGAAACAGTCTTTGTTTTTATTCGGGCTGGACTTTTTATTTGACATGGCTTTTTTTACCCGTATTCCCTAAATCGTTGACAGGGAAATGATTCTTCAGAAGGGGCCTGTTCCTCACCAGCCAGCCTGCTTTATATAAGCTGGAGCTTAATCTCTCAAATGTATCACATTATCTTTTATATGTAATTCAGCTGAAGGTCTCTTATGCATCAGTCTTATTCAGAACATTCACCTGAGCTGCAGTTTTGTTGTGCCGT
This sequence comes from Plestiodon gilberti rubricaudatus, assembly GCA_026170595.1. Classification (NCBI taxonomy): domain Eukaryota; kingdom Metazoa; phylum Chordata; class Lepidosauria; order Squamata; family Scincidae; genus Plestiodon; species Plestiodon gilberti. Next base: position 120,405,786 of record JANXHW010000005.1, read on the forward strand.
GCAGCAATCTCTTTAATCTTGAGGTCCTCCAAAAGGATTGGGTCCCCTGGCTTGAGACTGTAAAATCAGATCAAGTCATGCAGTGAGTAGCTGCTTCCTTTCCTCAGTCCAACCCAACAATATCACTGTGTGGGACTGTGCCAGCCCCATCTTTCCTGGGGAGAGATGCCCTGCTCCTTTCCTGCTTTCCCCAAGCCTCAGACCTGGAAGGGGACAGAGTTTTCAACTACTTCCTCTTCCTCGTTCACTCCACATCCACCTTGTCCCAGAAGCAGACTTAATAAGGAATTGCCGCCTCCCTCCCTATGATCATCAATATAGAAGAACATGCTATACACACACACTCACAGAAGGTTCTCTCCTCTTGCGAGACATCCAGGACTTCCTGGAGCTGTGAGTGTCTCCATCACTTGAGCGAGCAAGCAAGCCGTGGCTCACCCCGGGGCCTGTCTTTGGTGTCGGCACAAAGGCACACACAGAATTCCTTCAAGCAAGGTCCAAAATAGACTTACGTATGAGCACCAAAAGGTCGGTAGGCAGTCACAGAAATCCCGTTAGACTGGCAATAATGGATCAGTTTCTCCTGGGTAAGGTATGGGTGACACTCAATCTGCATTGCGAGACCAAGCAAGCCCCGGATTACTCAACTAGAAGGCACCAGGCACACTCCTTAAAACAGATTACCTATTTTATAGATTTGAAGCAAATGTGCACAGATACTCGAGGCTTTGCAAGCAATACTAGCAATCGCTTGCAAAAGCACTGGACCACCCCTGCTTCTCCCCTCCCTCGACACCAAGGTGGCCATGGGCTAGAGGGAAGGCAATGGCGGCAGCGAGGGTTGGGCGCTCCTAGCCACTTCCTCCCCTTCCTCCCTTTGGAGCTCAGAAAAACTCTGCTCGCCTTCACCATTCCCTTCTGACCGCCCCAGTCAGTTTGGGTACTTTGGGGCAGGGGGAAGGGAAGAGGTGGTTTGCTGGACTAGGCATGCTGATTGTCTGTGCTTGTTTGAACTCAAACAGGGCTGTGCTCACCCTTAAACTATCATTCAAACACTCTCCTGAAATCTTTCTGTGGGGAGCTCATATTTGCTACACTTCCTTCTTGAAGAGCGATGTCGAAAAGCATCTCTGTGCTCAGATCCCCCCCTACTCCTGTCCACTGCATGTGAAGACGAGGGCCGGGGGGGGGGGATATTTGCAAGTTTACAAAATGAATGCTATCCTGCTGAAGCCATGAGGCTGGTTACAGTGGGGATGGAGAGGTGGGATGGATGGAACAGGCCAGCAGGAACAGCAGCGTGGCTTCCCGCTCAGAAGGCTGGAATGGCATGACAGGGCTCCACTGCCAGTCAGAATCTGGAAAATCCTATGAGAGATTCTGCACCTCTCTATGGATAACAGGCTTGGGAAACAAGCTACAGGAAAGGTCAGGCAAAGAAAAGAGGAAACAAAGAAGTCAGACAGACAAGTTCAGGGATATGGGCACAAGAGGAGGCACTCTTGAGGAGATTCAAACACAAGCTATTAGCTTGCCTGCCAGAAGGCCTTTCCTGCTTCCTTTTAAGGGGGGGGGGGGGAGAAGAGAGAATACTACAAGACGAGTAGTATTCCTGCCAAGAAGAGCAGGAAAGCTCAAGTATTGTCAGGCGAGTTTGCACTCTCATCAGACAGGGTGGGGCTACAGAGGAGCAAATGCTGCACATCACCTTCCTGGAACACAACAAAGCGACAACAGTGATGCTGACCAACTTACTTGGTTATTCACAGGCTTATACTTTAACCCAGGCTTCTTGAAGAGCCTCTCAATTTGATTGCGGTTGAAGTTGGAGATTCCAATGGCTTTTACCAGCCCACAATCCACCAGCTCCTCCATTGCCTAAGGGGGAAGAAAGCTGGCTTTAGGCAGAATTTGCTTCTCTGTGTTGGAACAACCGCTGTGTCTTTGGAATAACCAAAAGTATCCACAGCAGGGGATGCTGGCTTATGCAAACATTTAAGACTGGTAGAAAATTATCAGAATTTAAAAATCCCCACTTATGTAAAAAACAAGAAGGTAGAATGCGAAGCTATGTTATGATTAAGACATGAAACCAAGAGGAAAAATTTACTACTACAAATAGTGCTGAGGGGGACGGGACTCAAGATCTAGATTGGAACCATAACAAGGGCAAAGCATTAAAGACCCCCTTGTGGCTTTATTCTGGATCACCCCACCCCTGTTCAGTATTTTTACCAAAAGCCAAGCACCAAAAAAGCAAAATGTTCTTCCAAATAAGCCGATTCTCAAGGATACAGAACTTTGCCCATTCCTTGGATAAGGGTCCAGTCAATGCAGGAGTATTTCACATTACTACTTAACTTGGGGTGAGGTGGGACAGGCCTGCAGACCCATGGCAGAGCAGATACCGTACTTTGCACAAATGGCGGTGGTCCCACGTCCTACCCCCCCCCAACACCTCAGACGATAAAGATTTCAGGGAGCAGAGCTCACAAAGGCCTCCGCTTGAGAGATTGGCGAGCCGCAGCCAAGCAGGCGAGGGTCAGATGGGCCACACCATAACACGCCTGCTGCCCCCCACGTTTCTGCTGAAATTCAGAGCCAGGTCTTAAAAAATGAGCTCGCGTCACCCTTACCTCCCACGTCTCCAGAAAATCTGTGTTACTGGGAATGATCATGCCATTCTCATCATGGGGTCGCAAGTCCTCTCCAGCCTACCAGAAGAAAGTGAAATCCATTTGGTTTCTCCTGCAAGTTGTGGTTATAACAGCAAAACATCATCTCAGCAGCAAAACAACACTGGACAGCCAGTGCTATGTAGGACACACTTCAGTCCTGTATTATCCACTTGTTTTTTTTTCCTAGTCCCCCAGGGTCCAACAACTGGAGCCAGGCGCACAATGGTGGCTTGCGAGCAGAGCCAGGTACCTATTGCATCCCATGAAATACATCATGTCGGATTTCCTGCACATACAAACCTACATACAAGTTACAACAAATCAGAGATTCTAACATGAAACTCTAAAACTGCCAGCAGAGCTACACAAAGACCCGAGGCACCCAATTAATATATTTTACGGAAGAGGAACACAGAAGCCGAGAAAGAAGAAATTAGCATGAAGCCGGCAAGGGCAGGGAATGTTTCTTTTAAAAACATGCTGTTGTATGATCCCAAACTGTTATATGCCCTCTGCAAATGTAGGGGGCAGAATGCTGGATTTGGACCATGGGTCCAATTTCCTGCTCAAGGCAGAATTACACATTAGGAGGACAATGTGGAGGTTCCCAATCCAGTATTTTTGGGAGTACTGCCATGGGCACTTGTATCCATCAGGGCAACAGTAGTCCCAAATAGTGGCCCCTTTTAGCTTATTCCACATAAGTGACTCGCTGCCATTTATTCCTGTGTAGGGTGCTGCACTTTGGGTGAATGGTACAGTTGGGGTAAAGCCTGAACCCGCCTATTACTTACATGAAGCAGCCAGGCCTTCACAGATAGATAGGGATGCTCTAGAGATGCATGCATGCAGCAGACAGGAACGCATGGTGCTACTGATGGGCCAACTCCCCTTAGATTAATTCGGAATTGGCTTTGTTGCTCAGAGCTTTCTAGCTGAGCCATCTGCTAGAAAACCATGCCTACTTTCTAAGAGTCCTCTCCCAACTGGTGATATTGGCGTAGTCTTTTTTAGTTTTGTTTTCAGGTTTGCTGTGGCCAAAAAAGTACTTCCAGTTTTCATTAAGTTTTCAACTGCCCCTCAAAATTTAATAGGAAGCCTTACAACTGAGACAAATTCCAAACCAGGGAGTTACAAACTTTGGCAACATCGTAACCTTGCACCTGCCACGACTGCTCCCTCCACATGCACCCACCTGTCATGCTATCAGGTATTTGGCTTGTACATAAATAAAACAGACGCTCTTCACAGTGGACCAAACACACTAGGTAGCAATTAAATGGCCACTGGGGGGTTAACATGGGCCAGAGCCAGCACTAAACTTTGGTCTACGTGAAGGATGCAAAAAGGGAACAAAGAATACTCAAGAAAAGAAAAGGGAGCGAACTGTACCAAGATTCCACCGTGGACACATTAGCCATGACCACAGAGCAAGTCCTTCTGCAAGCCTGCAGTGGCTTTAGATGGGTTTGTCAAACAGCATCCAGTCAAGCTCTTTGGAAAACTAAGGGGTCATTCAAACGCAGTTTGTGATAAGATATGCAGGTCTGTTGTTGAAAGGAAATGGGTAAAAAAACCCATGACATGAACATGCTACCCGAAACTGTTAGACCTGTAATTCATCTAAGCAGAGAACAGTCTACTCTGAGCAGCAAGCAGGTCTCCAAGTCCAGACAGAGGCCTTTCCCAGCCATTCCCCCCAATCTCCTCAGCTGGTGATGCCAAGGACTGGACTTTCTGCATACCAAGCGTGTACTCTGGTCCCTCCCCCTAAAGCAGCTCTTTGGATCCAGCTCCCAGCAGGGCAAGGAGATACTGCTTACCCCGGCTCACAGCCCTTTCCAGAGGAGTTTGGTCTTTTATGCTGGTTCTTCTGCAACAGTCAAGGTCCCTCAAGGAGGAAGGGCATGGAGAGGATGAGGGGTCCCCAGTACCTTGAATCCCATGGGAAAGTGCATGAGGTAGAGGTCCAAATAGCCCAGCTTCAGGTCAGTGAGAGTGTCCTGGCATGATTTCTTCACTAGTGGTTTCTCATGGAAAGTACACCACAGCTGCGCATGGGGGGGGGAAAAAGAAGCCACCAACCCAGTCAAACTTTGGGCTCGTGCATAAGTTTGTCTTTTGGCAGAAAATGCCATCCAAACTTGATTTTCAACTCAAATTAGGCAAGACGTAGTAAACTAGCATATTACAGAAAAAGCTAGGCTAGAATTCATATCCCTGGCATTCTATTGCCCTATGTGCAAGAAAACACATGATTCCTCCCACCCACTAAGGGATTTTTCTACAGGAAATGCCCGAGTAGCCAATTCTCTCAACTGTATCTCCATCTCACACTCACTCAGTATCTGGAGATAAGTACTGAGTATTTATCACTTGCCTTTTTCAGAAGGGGATCTGCATTTATACGCTCACCTGGGGAGTCCTCCCTCTCTGCCTGCTTCAACTGCAGCCTGGTTGACACATGCAGCAGAATAAGGCGGAAGAGTTTTGAGGGGGGGGGGGGGAAATGGACAGTACTACTCCAGGCAGCAGGGGTTTGCAAAGAAATCATGCTTATGAATTATGCTCCCCTACAGAAATACACTGCAAGTAGAAAAGTAGTAAAGCACAGAGCAGCCTGGGCTAGAACCTCTCTCTCTCTCTCTCTCTCTCTCTCTCTCTCTCTCTCTCTCTCTGATGCAATGTGTTCATGTAGGAGAGCATTGATACCCAGCACAGATTAAGCTGCACAGAGCAGCAGCAGGGCAAGGTTCCCAGTCTGGGAACCTCGTGAGAGGCTGTCAACATCTGCAAATTGAGGTGCGTGTCAGGGGTGGGGAGGTTTAAAAAGACAAGAGAGGAAAGAGCAAGGAGGTGAGATGGAGAAAGGTGGTGAAGGAGGAAAAGGCGTGAGAGAGAACAAAAGAGGGTACAAGCGGGCAGGAAAGGGAAAAGAACGCCCAGGGAGACCAGAAAAGGGCAAATAAAGTGGAGTTGTGCACTTCACTTGAGTCACATACTCTCTGAAACCTGCAGGAAGAGCTGGTCGCCTTGTGTCTTTTAGAGAGAAATATTTATTAATAATTTCCTCCTGCAAACTCCCTTGGGAACAACCAGAGATGGGGCCTGGATGTCCTGGGTCTTTTATTCCGCTAGGCTAGACAATCTTCCAAGCAGCTCAAGGGTAGGCTTACCAGATCGTCGACCGGCACAGAGCGATCGGCCCTTAAGGGGGAGGAGCGTGGGCGGGGCCTGTTACCGGCCCCGCCCACGCTCCTCCCCCTTAAGGGCCGATCGCTCCGTCCCGGTCGACGATCTGGTAAGCCTACCCTTGAGCCCAAACCAGCAAGCTTACCTTGCTGACAATGAAGAGGTCTTCCCGCTTCACAGCTCCCGCCTGGATTTTCTCCTGGAGGGCAGTCCCAATCTCACCCTCATTCATGTAATAGCGGGCACAGTCGAAGTGGCGGTACCCGAGGTCAATGGCATACTTCACAGCCTCCCCTACTTTTCCAGGAGATGCCTGACACACAAAAAATTTTTACCGCTCAATTTTAAGGACAGACAAAAGTGCTTCACAGAATGCATAATTACCTTTTGCTACTAGGGAAACATTAGGTCGTTCTCAAAGCGTTCGGAAGTTGAGCAACATGCCATCTGCATTGGGGGAGAGAACCCCCACCACCTTCCCTATAAGCTGCACTGCCATGCAGCTCTAATTGAAAGGATCTAGTTGAATTAGAAAAGGTGCAGAAAAGAGCAACCAAAATGATTCGTGAGCAGGAGCACCTCCCTTATGAGGAAAGGCTACAGATTTTGGGGCCTTTCAGTCTAGAAAAAAGGCACCTGAGGGGGGAAATGATTGAGACGTATAAAATTATGCATGGGATGGAGAGAGTGGATAGAGGGAAGTTCTTCTCCCTCTCGCACAACACCAGAACCAGGGGACATGCACTAAAATTGAGTGGAGGGAGAGTTAGAATGGACAAAAAAAATATTCAATCGAGTATGGAGGTTCCCATGGCATGTTACAATTTGCAACGATTTGAGAGTTATGGGATTTTCAGCCATGTAAAGTTGGAATGAAGAAATAAAGTTCTTACTAAAACCAGTGGTCTGTAGAAATTCCTTGAGATGAGGTAGCAGCTGTGAGCGCTAGTATCTTCAGGATTATCTAAAGCAGAACCACAGGTAGCTGTGGTTTGAAGTTATTGCCTGTGGTTCTGCTTTAGATAATCCTGAAGATACTAGCGCTCACAGCTGCTACCTCGTCTCAAGGAATTTCTACAGACCACTGGTTTTAGTAAGAACTTTATTTCTTCATTCCAACTTTACATGGCTGAAAATCCCATAACTCTCAAATCGTTGCAAAAAAAATATTTCTTCACCCAGATGCCTTTAAAAGGGGTTTGGATAGATTCATGGAGGAAAAGACCATCACAGGTTACAAATCATAAGCAACCTCCTGGCTTTAGAAGTACCGGTTTTCTCTATATGCCAGGTGTAAGGGAGTGACAACAGGAAACAGGTATCTTGTGGTCTTGTGTGTTCCCTGGGGCATCTGGTAGGGCCACTGTGAGATACAGGAAACTGGATTAGATGGGCCTTTGGCCTGATCCAGCAGGGCTCTTCTTATGTTCTTAATTGAAGACCCGCGCAGCTTCCCTCTTGGCGCTCTGGAGCTTGACAATGACGTCATTGCTGAGCGCTCCACAGCCACCTCTGAGCAACCACTGTACAGCTCCATGCACTCTGGGGGGGGGGGGAGATGCAAGGGAACATGCCGATTCTGACAGCTCTGCTCTTTCACCTTTGATCAATGGGTAATGAAAGGCTTAGACTTAACAGTTTTATTGGTCTTTAACGCTTTCCCTTCAGATAGGAAAAGATAAGCAGCAAAGTTTAGATCTACCACAAGGGAGGTGGAAATTCAAGACTTGCGGGCCCCCAGCACTGAGAAGCAGTTGGGGGAAGGCAACTGGGATTTGAACTGGGTCTCCCCACCCTCTGTTTGCTCTTCCACATGGAAGGAATCCAGTACTGTACTGAGTTGGCAGTCAGTCCTGCATCTGGTCTATAAGCAAATGAGGTTTCTTCCCCCCCCCCCCCCCCGGGCTGCTTCACTAAAGCAAACCCAAAACTGTTATGGGACAGACACAGAGTGGATAAAAATAAATGATAACAAAATTAAAGTATCAGAGTTTTAAAATGTTTATTGTTAAAATGCTTTTTGTTTGCAAAGCTTCTAAAAACAATATGAATACTGTGTCATAACACAGAATTCAAATTTATAATCCCTATTCTATAATGAGATTTTTGAGCTATAACACATTTTAAATTAAAACTGTCACATAGGCTTTTTTCTCCCACCAAAAAGCATTTTAACAATAAAAATCAAAACCATCGACATTTTTGGATTTAAAAAATCATTGATTTTTACCCACCCTTTAGGCTTTAGTCTTCCCTGAAATGCACACACAGCAATTGTATGCAGAAGAATCAGGGGAGGAATATGGTAAGCACGCAGAGCCAGCCCATGTATGAGGCCGACTGAGGCAAGTGCCTCAGGCTGCGAAATGGTCGTGGCACCTTTGTCTATCCACTCAGCTCCCACCCCTTGGATTGGAAAAGGGGGGGGGAGGAGGAGCTGGCACATCACCAAGCCAGGGGGAGGCCGGCATTTGACACGCTGCCTTCGTCAGACTGGCCCTGCGCAGCGCAGCTCTGAACACCAAGCCAGGCCAGTCTTCTTGGTCAAGGAACCGTAATTCAGTGGATTGACTAGCCTTGCAAATACTGCCTGACGTCGAAGAAGCCGAAGCTGGTTTTCTCCCTGTTTCAAAGGGAACTTAACAAACAGCGGAAGCGTATGGAATTTCCATAATGGAAAGCATTAAATACGTAGCCGGAGCACCGCCAGGCCACACACAGCTCCTGAACGCGGGAAAGCAAACGCCTCCCGTCCTGCTCAGCCGGACAACTGCGTCAGTCCCGACAAGCCAAGACCTCCCTCTGCCTGCCACCCCCAGTGCAAGTAGACGACAGCCTCACACCAACACGCCCGCCCGGGCTGGCGGTGGCGCAGGTGAAGCAGACGCTTTGGGGGCGGACGGATAGCGCGCACGCGTCTTTCTCGCTCTGTTAGCGCGTACCTTCCAGCTGCCTAAGCCGAAGATGGGCATTCTCGCCTTGGTGCTCAACGCCACGCAGGTGGCTGCGGCCATGCTGCTGCTCGTTTGCTCGGCAATAGAAACAGGCGCGCGTGCAGCCCGCTCCCTCCCCAGGCAGAGTCCTCTGCTTGCCTGTTATTGGAAGAGAGGGAAAGCAGCGGGCTGGGCCGAACTGGTTGGCCCGCCCTCCCCCAAGCTTGCAAAGCGGGGCACGGATTGGGGCTGTAAACCTAGGGAGTAAGGCCGGGCGGGCGAACCCAATGAGACTTACTTCTGAGTAAGCATGTTTAGAATCATGCTGTCAGACCTTCCTCCGCATCGATGGAAGAAGAGGCACTGTTGTGTTTTGATCTTGTGTTGTTGGCAAGTTACACTTACAGCAGTTGCTAATAAAAATTACAATTTTCTGTGTGTCTCTAAAGAACATTTAATTACATAGCCATTAGGTTAATTTGGACTACAAGGCCAGCGGGGCTTTGTTCACTTTTCCAAATGGTTCCCTCATTCATAAAGAAGGCCCAGTGTTTTGTTTATCATTATCATTATACATTTATTACAATTATTTATAACCTTGCCCTTTCCTGTTAAGTATTTACATTTTTCTCCCACACTTCCTTCAAAGAGCTCAGGTTATCCCCACCCCTATTTTAGTTTCACAATAACCCTGGGAGGTAGGCTAGACTAAGAAATAGTCATTGCATAGCATCTCAGAATTAACTGCAGTAGCAAACATCTCTTTGATTTGAATGTTGTGGATTGACTACATGTGAGTGTTATAGATATGGGGAGTCGAACTCCAGCCTTTCCCATTGTAGGCTAACACTCGGTCCACTACACTGCATGGATTCTTTGGCTGCAGTTGTAAACATACACTTACTAGGAGGGAGTGCCAAGGCAATTGATCACCTTCCTGACCCATTGTGTACAAAGAATGATGCCCATTACCTGGTGACAAGCAATTACAAATCTTTATTAAGTATATAACAGATACAATCAGAAACAAATATACATTAGCAATTTATAGACCAGGGGTGGCAAACCTTCCACCATTAGGGCCTCTGTGTCCTTAAGAGTTGTGTAGAAGACTGAATCTTGGCAGCTGCAATTGCTGATGGTGCTGCTAAAGCACCTGCTGAAATGCCCTCACCTATACAACCATTAAAGGGCCAGCGGCATTCATGCTGAAAGGTTGGCCACCCTTGTATAGACCTACTTAAAATTACTCATTCCAGCAGGGCTGGGTGCATTCATTATTAAGTACCAGGGTAGCCCAAATTCTGCTGTAACAAACACCAAACAGCACAACCTGTATCCTGTGTGCAAATTAAGCAAAATGGCATGCACTTGTTTCTTTTACATAATTTATTTCATAATTGTATAATTTATTTTGCTTTTTCTAGGATGTAAGAGAGGCAAGGAGCAACACTGAGGCCCTGTGACTTCAAAATCCATGGAATACCCTTCCCCAGCTAATGACATCTGACACAGGTTTCAAACATATGTTTCCACAGTCATTCAGTCCAGAACATTCAGGCCCAATCCTATCCACAGCAACCAACCTCCTGCGCCCCTTGCTGGAGGGAATCTCTTTGGAGCTCAGTGGAGTCTGCTTGCCTCCTTCCCCCTCTCTGCCAACTCTCAGGCACATGTGCAATGCAATTCCCAGCCATTCTTTAAAATCAGACGCTGGTTTGTATGAGCAACGTGCAGACTGGGACCCTGGGAAGGAGGGGCAGGGGTTCCATCCTGGTACACAAGGCATTGCACGCATGGGCCATCCACTGTAAATAGCAGCAGACAGATTGTGCTGTATGTGTGTTCACAAACCAAGCCAGGGGGGGCAGGAGTTGAGCCCCTTCTGTGGCATAGCTGCACCTGCAGAAAATGGATCATATTCTTGTTTGTGTTTTTAAAAATAAACGTTGAGACTTTCATGATGCTGAAATCTTTACACAGTACCAAATATTATTGCTGTTGATAATATTTATAAGTACTACTTTTTAAGAAGAAAGGTTTTTTTTAATGGTAATGTGGAACACACACAAGGCCCAGTTACAGCATGAAGGAAAAAAAAAAGCATACATGACATGGCTACCTAAGCCAAATGAAGCTTAACTTCTACAAAATAAGCCTTGGTACATCAACATGACTGAACAAGATGCTTTCACACAGTACTTGGAGGAGAAACTTGTTCAACAGCACGGACTATAGACTCTCAAACATACACATTATGAAGCTGAATACGCAGCAAGTGGTGGTTTCATGCATAAGCTTAGCTGAAGTGATAGAGTTAAAAAGGAGAAAGGCACAATAAGATAATGTGCCCCTGTCAAATCTGACATATACCCTTTGCTGCCACTTATTACTATAGCCTTGGCCTCCTGGCTGAAGGGGCAACAACACTGATTTCATCTACTGACTGACACCCGCATAAGCCAAGACAGAGGCAAAGAGCTCTTTTAAGTTTGTGTGTTTAAATGAAAAGTAAAGAGGGGGGGGGGCGTATCTGCTGATTTGGCATCGCGGATTCACTTATCCATGGGTGCTGAATCCCTCCCTGCACACACGCACATACCCCGGGCTGCTACCTTTGTTGTTTTAACGGTGTCATGCTTAGAACAAACGCCATAAGCAGCCTCCTGCTGCTTATCGAATGGAAGTAGACGCTTATCGCATGGAAGTAGACAGAGACTAAATCCTAGAGAGGCTCAGCAAGGTTGCTCAACTTTGCTGAGCCTAGCATTAAGTCTTGGTCTATTTCCATGCAATAAGCAGCAGGAGGCTGCTTATGGCATTTGTTCTAAGCAAGACACCAATGTTAAAACATCAAAGGTAACAGCCCGGGGGGGGGGGAGGTGTCGCGCGTGTAGGGGGTGGTGGCCCCCACAGAGAACGATTGATATGGTGTTTGCCCCATCCACAATTTTCACGTATCCTGGGGTGGGGGGTGGGACTGGATACGGGGGCCCAACTGTATATGAAACTGGACAATGGCTTAATTACCTCCACCCAAATACATTAAATTTCAAGCCTAACGTTTCACCAGTTATTTTTTTTACAGCCTACAAAAGCATCCAGTAAGATCTTGTGTGTGCGCACGTGCGTACATGTGTAACAAAAGTTGATATAATATAAAACTGGGAGCATTTTTGTAGTATTATGAAGGTTTATGCCAACAAATTTACCATAAACATTTTATACCATTTCTGGTGTCCACTCACTGTAAACATTTTTCCATAGAACATTTCTTGCAACATTAATGTTTTGGAACTCTCCCATTTTAGATGTAAAGAAAATGGTAAATTTAGTATTCTGCATTGAAAGGATAGTCCTTATGACCAGCACACCTAGAAAAGAAAGAAAGCAATAGTCATTTTGAAGTAGTGTATTATTCATAATAGGTAGGAGAGGAGCCGTATTATGGGAGACATCATGCTGCAACCTACCCATCCTCTGGTCTATACAATTGACTGTTGCGAGTGGAGAGGGGCAGGGAAGCTCATTGTGTAATACAGTACATTGCATCAATACTTTCAGTTTCACTATCAAGGATAGGCAGAAGGTAGATGGGGATCTACTGGTAGATCATGAGATTTGCAATAGATCAGCAAGGGTTTCTGACTACCAATTGTTTTGCAACAGCAACAAAAAGAGGCTTCTCTCCCTCTTAAATTAGGCTGTTAGAATCCTTGATCTGTTAACTCATGTAGATTTGAACTAGTATATGGTGCCACCCTGTTCCACCATTTCACACCTGGCTCCAGTTGCTGGACTTCAGGGGTCTAAATCAAAGACAAAGTAGATTCCACAAACCTGAAGTTCATATAGAATATACCGTATTGTCCCGAGTATAAGACGCACCTGATTATAAGACGCACCCTTAAAGTTTGGTGCTATTAAAAAAAATTAATTAAATCACTGGCATTAAATTGCAACAGCCTGATTATAAGACGCACCCCTAGTTTAAAAACTTAAATTAGGAGAAAAAAGTGAGTCTTATACTCAGACCAATACGGTACTAATGAATTTGGTTTGTGTATTATTATTTATGACATTTTTATCTAGCCCTTCCTAGAAGAAGCTCAAGGTGCTGTATATTTATTTGTGGACAGTATTTGTATCCTGCCTTTTTATATCAAGTACCCAACTACCCAAGGTGTCAAGAAAATCAAACATATGAGTAATATGTTTAAAAATGACAGTTAAAAAAAACAAACACAATACCTTAACATTTTCTTCTTTTAAGCTGAGAGCACTTGCATCAAGATTGTCAAATAACAGCCATAGCTCCAAAAACACATGGCACTCTGAGAATAGCTTGTCCCTCATGTACTAGCAGAGTCAAGGCTGGCATCAGCACATGACCCCCTTGGGCAAATGCCAGGGTCCCAGAACCCTGGGCAAGCCCAATGCTACCAGCCACCTGCCAATGGGCCATTCTTCTCAGTGCTGCCATGGCTGTAGCAGAGACACCATTTTAATTCCCCCACAAAGCCCTGACCCCTGCCAAAGTGTCACTCCAGAGTGATAATGTTACAATGAGGGCTGAGGCATTGCGCAGCAATGAAAACAGTCGTGGTGCTGAGAGCTGGTCCACCCACCTCTGCTGATGCCGCTGCTCAGTGAGCTCCAGGATGGGCCCAGCTATGGTAGTAGCAAGAGGAATTGTATGACCGCCATCACTAGCGACTCACAACCTGATAAGCCTATTAGGTACGCTTACCAGATCGCCGACCGGGACAGAGCAGCTTGCCCTTAAGGGGCGGGGCGCGGGGGGGCCAGAACGCAACACGTTCTGGCCCCCCCACGCCCCGCCCCTTAAGGGCAAGCTGCTCCGTCCCAGTCGGCGATCTGGTAAGTGTACTATTAGGTAGCCTTACCAGATCCAAACCGGGACAGAGTGTCTAGACCTTTAGGAGAAGGAATGTGGGCAGGTGTAGCTTGTTAAACCCTTAGAACACAATCCTGCCCACGTTCCTTTTCCTAAAGGTCTAGGCACTCTGTCCCGGTTTGGATCTGGTAATGCTACTACTAGGGCCTATCCACATGGAGGCTTGCCACACTTGTGGAGGGGCCACTGACAAGGGTTCCCAATGAAGGGCAGTTTGCCTAAGGCTCCTTCAGACCTAGAGCTAGCCCCAAGCACAGAAAACAAGGATCAGGGCTGCACAAACTCTCTAGACCAGTGAGCATAGATGGATCCAACATGATGACTTAATTTTTCAAGCTACACTTCAGCCCTTCTCATGACACACCAATGTGCCCCAGGACAGTCTGGGAATTGCTGCTTCAAGGCCTCGAAATGTGGGTCTTTTCAAATACAAGCTGCCATTGTCAGAATGTCATTAGGTCTGACAACAGTTTTCACATGTGCAGTGAACACATGTAGTAGGTTTACATGCAAATTACATGCATGTAAATAGTACATAGTTCATGGGCTAGGCATCCCACAGAATATGGGGAAGTGAAAAGTAACTTACGGGGGCATTGAATAAACTCTCCAGTTTCTGTTCAAAGAGAACAGCACTTTCATGTCCTCATCACTCAGTTTGAAGTCAAATACCTGCAATGTTTTAAAAAATGATTAGTTGAAAAAGCTGCTTTCCGTGGATGTTTCAAGCAAAGAAAAGCATTCCCAATTCCAGTGATTTCAGTCAAAGAGTTGAACATGTACCCTTCCTTCAGAATTAGGGGTGATGGCCAAGTGTGGATTCCTTGGCTCAAAATATGAACCTCGCTTATTTGAACTGCTTGCTTAAAGTATGAGGTGGGCATTATGAGCCTTCTCCGGAGTTCTTCTCTGGCTTGGATTTTAATGCGAGCTGGAGAAAAACTCAATTCCCTCTTCCCTCCCACGCACCTAAGAGCTTCTAGCCTTCTTCTTTCAAGCCTCTCCTTCTCCTACTTCCATCTTTTTACCTTGCTGTTGCTCCAGTGGTGGAGGCAGAAGGGTGGACTGTCTCCCTGCCTCGTTCCATGTACTGCTGGGTCAGGAAGACAGGCACCAGGAGCGCTGGAAGATATTGCTTCCAGTGCATGGCATATTGACATAACAGCACCAGCTGCCCGGGAGTGGGGGGTGGGAGGAGAGATCTTCTGTTGTCCTGCCAAGACTGGCAAAATTGCAAAAAGGGAGGCAGGCAGGCAGAGGGAGGCTGGAGCAAGCGGATAAATAAGTGTGGGACGCCAAAGGGTTAGAGGCAAATGGGAGGTAGGAGGTTGAAGTCTTGTGGATGTGCAAGTGGGACAGGACTCAAATCCTATTGTAGTCTTGATGATGTCATTGGAGGCACAACTGAATCTTATTGGGCTTGGAATTAGACTCATATTTAAATTGAACTATTTTCTGATTTTTCAGGAAAATACCTAAATTTGCCAAGCCCAATTACAGATGGGAGTGTGTGGGTGGAATGGGTGTGTGGGTGGAGTCAGATGGGGTAGTTCACCTTTACTATTCAGTATGAGGTTAGATGACTGTCCAAAATTTCAGTGAGCATCAATGTTCATCGATGAATACTGGCAATCCCAGACAAATTTTGTGAATGATCTAAAACAGATATATTTACCCGGACATACACAAATACTGTAAATGTGGACAACTGCATTTAGGTGAATCTCAACATTCACTGGTGTAAGAGTTTTCAGACACACACAAAAAATGTCTGCAATTATCCACATTGACATGTGAGCATTGACATTCTCCAAAGCTCAGACATGAAAATGCAAAATGGATTCAGCAACTGAACAGGCCCAAGATTCTGTCCAGGGTAAGAGATGCCGTAAGTTGCCTGTCAGAGACCAGGATGTACCTGAAGGTTCTCCTTGAGACGATGCGGTTTGTCTGTCTTGGGAATGACTGGCACATTTCTCTCAATGTGAAACCGGAGCAGAACCTGTATACCCACAGATGAAGAAAGAATCTGTTTTAGAAGCTACATGTTGGAATCAACTTAGTTATTCTCTCTCTTTAAAAAATAATAATAAAGTACCATATATGCAGTGTGGGAAGTCACTATTGGCTGAGTTATTCTCTGTGAAGAATTATTCTCTCAGGAGTCCTTTAAATTAGGCCTCAAAGCAGAGATGAACCTCAAAAAGTGCTACAGAAAATAGTTTTATTTAGTTGCAAAAGCAATCCAGTTCCTTGTCATGCCCAACACATTTTGAGCATTACGTAGTCTTTCGGCACAATCCTGTGTAAGTAGAGACTGGCGGAGCAGCAGCTTCGCCGGTCTAGGGTGTCGCAAATGTGCTGTAAGGCCACGCTAGTCCCTCCTCCAGGGCTGTCAATCATCCTTCAGCTGTTTTGCTGTGTCTGCACACATCCCAGCAACACTTGCCCACCAAAACGGGCAGGAGTTTCTCCCTCAGAGTTTGTCCTTCTCAGAAAACAAGGAGAGGACAAGCTCTGATGAGGTAGAGCCCCCCCCCAGGAGACAGTCTAGGATGCTGCCTCACCTCCTCTGAGGACTCAAAAGCCACAGACATCACACAACCATGTGCGTTGCCAACTATATGTTCAAAATCCACATGAAAGATTCCGAACTCAAGGATTAAGAAGTGAAAAAGCTACTTGGCTTCCAGAGGTTCTCTAAGTGTGAGGCGCGACTCCCAAGTGCGTCATCGAAAGCAGCCAGGGGCGTCGCGTTAATCTTTTAATTAACACATATTCTTGCTTGCAAGAGAGAGAGAGAGCAAAAACAAAGATCGGGAAAACCTGCCTCTTCACATCGGGTCACTCAAAGTTAATTTCAAAACACTTCAGGTTTGTAGGCAGTTTCCATGTCTTGTTTTTAACCACAGCTTGAGCAAAGCCCTTGCTTATCTTATGTTAAAGAACGATTAACAACTCTATTGATAAGCTGAGTACCTGTACTTTGGAGCTGGAGCTGCAAAGACAGCATCTCCTTTCTCTCCAAATCCTGAGACATTGCAGCTTTGCAAGTAAAGTATTTTCTTTCTGTTGAATGTTTTTAATAAAACAAACACAAAACAAATGCAAGAACTGCAATTGAAAATGGTGCAGAGCAGGTTCTGCTTTACATACAGTCTTTGATTTCTATGTTTAGTTTGGTTGATTAATTAATAGGATTTATCTCCTTCTTCCTTTCTGACCCACCTCTAAGTTAGTTCCCCACTCTATTTGCTGGGACAACCCCCCCCCCCCCCCGGAAACTGCCAGGCAGTATAAGAATCTGTTTTTCATCTTGCAAAGATGATACCAAAAGGAGCTAGCTTTCTCTCTCTTTCTCTCTTGTGCAACTGGGGCTTCCCTCCCATGATTTGATGTTTCTCTTGCCATGAATAGGACTAACAGAGACGACATCAGTGCCCTCTACCCAGGCCTGCCAATGGAGGGAGGGCAGCATCCCAACCCCACCCTGCGCACTCCTGGCTTAGCTGCTGCTCAGCATAAGCATGGAAAATCCACTTTAGGGCTCATTTTGGGAATATACACATACATATACACATACATATAAGAAAGGGTGCCTCTGAGCATGTAAAGAGTGCCTGTTTCTTCCATGCACTGTAATGGGGAGTCATGGCTAACGGCGAGGGAGGTCAAGGGAGCCGCGAGTCAAAAACGTTTGGGAACCACTGGCTTATTCTGTAGTGAAAAAAACTCACAGATAAGCAAACCCATTGCATCTAAACATGGGTTCATCCGTGGGAAATGCTGGTTTGCATGTTTGGTCTGGGCCTGAGAAAAAGCATGAAACATTTTTGACAACAAATGAGTGTGCTTCTGCAAGTAAACAAATCTCTTTTCTTTAGCAACTTTCAGGGTCACCTCTTTGGGTTTTTGGGGGGTCTGAAGTACCACCTCTTTTTTTCCTGTTGCCTTTTCCCCTTATCCTACCCACATAAGAGCCCCTCTTCCATGAGTGGTTCCCAGCCACTGAGCTCGGATAATGTTTGAATTACCCAGAGGCTGTAGCACAATCAAGGAGGGACTGTTGCTTAGTGACAGGGAACTTGCTTTCCATGCAGAAGGTCCCATGTCCAATCTCTGGCAGCTGCAGGTAGGATAGAGTAAATTTCCTACTGGAAACCCAGAGAGGAATTACCACCAGTTTGAGTAGGCAATTCTGAGCTTGATGGACCAATGGCCTGACTCCGTATGAGACAGCTTTCTAGGTTCGTAACCACATGGGTAGGAGCTCAATGCATGTTTTGTCACCATGGAACTGGAACCCCCATCTGAGAAAGGTGCCAATCCTGTGTGGACAGGACCATGCAGTTGCTTCCCATCCATGGGGGTGATGAGTTTAAACTTCTCCACAGCCCTGCAAGAGCCACTTGTAGCAGTTCCCATCCAATTAAATCCCCCCTCGGTAATACGGCAATCAGCCTCACACTTGTAAGTAAAGCAAGGAAATCGAGGGGTGTGTGTGTGTGTGTGTGTGTGTGTCTTGAACAGAGGCCTTCAGATTTCATGTTACCTGAGCAGACGTTTTGTTGTACTTGTCTGCGATCTTCTTCACTGTGGGGTCATTCAGAAGCGTAGTATCCTTAGTTTTCCCAAGGGTACTCCTGTGAGCAGAAACATTGTGTTTGTGAAGGAAAGGTGTGATTAAAACTGTTAGTAAAATTCCCCTAAACATCATTCTGTAGAAGATCAAGCTTTGGGGGCATAAATTATTGTACTGGTGATTTGTAAGAGTGGAGTCCTGCTGCACACCACTAGGTGGCCACAGCCAGGATGTTGACATGCAGAAGTTGAAGAGGAGGACCACATGCCTAGTGCTTGTGCCAGCTGGCTCCCAGGGAGATGCAAAGGCCCCAAACTCAATAGAAGGGAGGTCTGGTTTTCACAGAGAAATGGCCCAATCCTATCCAACTTTCCAGCACCGATGCAGCCATGCCAACGGGACACACGCTGCATCCTGCAGTGGAGGGGGCAGTCACGGAGGTCTCCTCAAAGGTAAGGGAACGTTTGTCCCCTTACCTCTGGGCTGCATTGCAGCCGCACCGGTGCTGGAAAGTTGGATAGGATTGGGCCCTGATTCAGTGTGTCTGAGCTGAGCCACTTCAGACTGCCGGTGGGGGTTCACATAACTGAACACTCTTCCATACACACACACAAAATCCATGCACATAGAATATTAGATGTAAGGGAGATGTTACCTTCTCCTTGGCATGCTCGCTTTCTATGCACAGGCATTTTTTTTTTTAATATGGAGACAAATTCAATCATGTAAACCCCCACCTATGACATGGAGTGGTACAGCCTAGACCAGATTTACATGGAGTGGTACAGCCTAGACCAGATTTACAGATTTACTAGTTAGATCTGAACGGGAGCCCAGGTCCAAGTCAGGGGTCCAAACACACAGCATGCCCAGCAAAGCTCCAAGCTGAATAGGAAGCATTTATAGACCTTCCTATTGAGAAGAGACAGTAACTAGCCTGGGTTGGTGGAACCACCACAAAATATGAGAATCCTGTCCTACCAATGGAGTTGCTCCAATCCATAGCCCTTGGAGCTTGACACATGGGATCTGGGGGCTCTAGTGGTTGCTGATACCACCTAGTGAGAACTACGCTTTAGTCCAGGGGTGGTCAACCTTCCACCATTAGGGCTACTGTGTTCTTAAGAGTTGTGTAGAAGACAGAATCTTGGCAGCTGCAAGTGCTGATGTTGCTGCTAAAGCAACTGCACCTGTTGAAATGCCCTCACCTATGCAACCATTTAAAGGGCAAGCATTCATGTTGAAAGGTTGGCCACCACTGCTTTAGTCACTCACACCTAAACACTCCTGAAATCAATTGGACGTAAGTAATTCATGACTACAGTAATTTGTTCCACTGTCTCCAACAGAGCTTATCTGATGCATTCATACTAACATTTGTATCCTGGCAGCAAGGTTAAGTATAGGCTCTTGTGATGGTTACCAATAATTAAAGATAAAAAATACAAATGCAACAAAGCTGTTAAAACAATCAAAGCAGCCAGTCAGGCGTAATGTTCTCTGGATTGGGACAATTCGACCCTCAAGAGGAGAAAAGCTCTCTTACACAGGGTTTCCAGGTGAGCCGAAGGGGCTGTGTGCACAAACAGTGATCCCTTTGGAAAGGCAGTAATCAATCAGCTTCTCCTGGGTAAGGTATGGATGACATTCAATCTGTAAATGTAAAGAACAACATATTTATCCTGAAGCAGATTATGCTCAGTAGTTCTGCTGAGTTCCTGAATAGCCTCTGACCAACTGAGGTGGAATTTAGTCTGGTGACTTGGAAGGTTTGGGATTCAGGCCACTGCACCAGACTCAAAATATCTGATAAAAACTAAGCAGATGTCATTTCAACTAAGCACGTTTGCTCAGAAGTAAGTTCCACGGTATTCAATGGGAACTTGCCTTACTCCCAGGCAAGCGTGTATTGGATTGCAGCCTTAGAAAGGTGACTTGCTCAAAGTGTCAGATAAACCAGGATGTATCCACCCTACGGGGCCAGCGGGTGGCGCAGTGGGTTAAACCGCTGAACCATGAGCTGTCGATTGAAAGGTCGGCAGTTCGAATCCGTGACAGGGTGAGCTCTCGTTGCTTGGCCAGCTCCTGCCAACCTAGCAGTTCCAAAGCATGTCAATGCGAGTAGATAAATAGGTACCGCCTGCGGGAAGGTAAACAGTGCTCCGTGTTCCAGCTGCATGCTATGCGCTGCGGTAAGGAGAGTCATGCCGGCCACATGACCACAGAGGCGTCTTCGGACAATGCTGGGTCTTTGGCTTTGAAATGGGGATGAGCACCACACCCTAGAGTCGGACACGACTGGACTTAATTGTCAGGGGTCACCTTTACCTTTACCTATCCACCCTACAGACTTAAAGTGGCTTAACAGTCATTTCCTCCCCCCCCCAAGGAATTCTGGAAACAATAGGTCAGGGAATGGCATGCTGGGGATCTCAAACCCAGAAAGAGCACCCTCTTTATTGTACAATTCTTTGGAGAAGCTGTAATGATTAAAGTAGCATCATAGAGCTGATATAAATGTATAGTATAGATATGCCCTATATTTCTTCTCTCTGTTTCTCATGTGAAAGGTCTGATGCACAAGTTCATATCCCTTCACATTCCCACTCATTAACCCTTTACAAATTAGAAAGCTAGAGCTTGTTGGAGAGTCATGGGATTGGTTTGGACCAGGGACATGCAGTATGGGAGCGGCAGATGAGGCAGATCACGGAAGCCTAACCCGGGAGTCACGCATATGTGCCACCCACTTGCACCCAACTAAGCGGGTGGAACGTATACACAATCCCTCGGTTAGGCTGCGACGATCTTCTGAGGACTCCGGCAGGGCGGGTCTGCCTCACCTGCCACTCCAGCACCGCACATCCCTAATTTGGACCATACTTGTACAGCTGGCTCCCTCTTCGCTCAAGCAGAACAAGCACCCTCCATGAGCATTCATGTCATTTCCAGGTGAAGAGGGTGGAAGGTGGAAAAGTATTGTCTGAACTGGTCCATGGTTCTCTGGTGAAATTATGGAACCAGTGAAGTTCATCTTACCTGGTTATTTGCAGGTACGTATCTTAACCCAGGCTTGTTCAAGAGCTTTTCGATCTGGTCATGGTTAAAATTAGAGATCCCAACGGCTTTTGCCAGCCCAGCATCCACCAGATCTTCCATACCCTAAGATGATGAAGACCAAATTTAATGGCAGTATTTCTTAGAGAAGCATTAGTCTTTTAGACTTACATAAAATAAAATGAAGAACTAAATTGAATGGAATACACATGTCATCTTGTTTGAATGGCTTGGGGGGGGGGAAGAAATAAAGTTTGATGGATCCTTGGAGACCGGATATTTCTCAGCTGCCTGGCCTTAGGTAAGTGTGATACAATTATGTGGGAACTAGGTAGCCAACTAATCTACAGGAGCCTCATGCAACCTGGTTAGTTGACCCACAGGACTGTCATGATTGTAGTCTGAGTGCAGGACTGGCTAAAGGATATTAAAAGAGAGAGATTTTTGCTGTGAAAGCTGTCCTGGGCGGGCTAGCGAAGACTTCAGTCTAATCTTGGCTGCTAGGCTTCAGCCTACAATCAGAGGAGAAGAAAGATTTCAATAAGGTAATTGGGCTCCCATTCTGATACCCTTTGTTGTACAGTTGCCAAGTAAGAAGCAGAAAGGAGGCTTGCATGGTGCAATCCTAAGGGCCCAATCCTAAACTCACCTTCTAATGCCGCAGTCAGCGCTGGTCGCAGGAGGCACTCCGACAGCGCGCTACTTAGTGTACTGCTGGGAGTACCAGCAAGAAGCCAGTGGATCTCTCAATGCTCACTGACAAATGTAAGATGGTGGGGGAGGCAGGAGGGCAGAACAGGGTGGGGGAGGGCAGTGACAGGTGTGGGGGATGGGCGATTGGGTCTGGGAGGGGTGGGATTGGCGGTGCTGGCATGTGCCGAAATACTACACCCCCTTCCTGGGCCCTCGCGGTGCTTCCTGGGATCTTGTGGTGCAGATCCACAAAGACCTGTGCCAGCTATTTAGTTGTTGCATGTGCAAGTAACACCCCCCCCCATGCTGCGGAGGCTTACCCCCAGGGCTCCCGGACTGCCCCCCACCATAGGATGCAGTGGGTGCCATTTTGATGCCACTGCATCGGGGGGGGGGAATGGATAGGATTGGGCTGTAAGCCTATTTACTCAGAAGTAAATTTAATGACTCTTACTCCCAGGCGTGCGTGCACAAGACTGGAGCCTAAGGCACTGAGCTATTCTGGTGAAATATCACAGTTGGAAATTCTATAGAAGACTCCCATACATTCCTCTCTAACCTCATCTTGAGCCCAATCTGCATTTTTTTAAATATGGGACACTTACCCCAATGGGGCTTTTATGTAGTATACTGCCATTGGCAGGGTGAACCATTGTTCTTAGTGTGCACTAGGTGGTGAGATGTGAAGATTTTGCAGCAACCTGGAGATCATTATTGCAAGCAAGAGCTCTCCAGGATGCAAATACATCTGAGGTCTCACCACATGAGGGAGCACATAGGGGAAAAGCTGTCACCAGCACAACTGCGAGTGTATAAATGAGAAACAGCTATTTTTCCAATCTTTGGGGAAAAGAGTTACAGTACCAAGCCCAAGCCCAAATCAAGTCCAAGAAAGAGCCACATAGATAAACTTCAGATGTTTGAGAGCCACAAGAGAGCTGTTTGAGAGCCGCAATATTTAAGAAGCATTTAAATTCATAAATATATTTACTCACCATGAATTTATGTTTTAATCCAGTGGATTCTCAATTTATACCTGGTAAATAATTATAAAGCTTGAAAAATTCTTATTTACCTTATTAATATTAAATTGTGATGCAAAAAGGAGCTCAGCCGACATATTTCCGAGAGCTGCACATTATACGTCAAAGAACCGCATGTGGCTCAGGAGCTGCAGTTTGGCTACCCCTGCACTATACCCTCCACCATTTCAGGACCATCGTCTTCAGTGTAACACATGCAGCTTTTCAGTATCTTCACAGTTAGATTGGGTAACAGAGAAGAGTTTTGCCCCATTAGGCTCACCGGGCAGGCTAAGCCTCACAACCTGGATGCCATCACCTTCCTCGGTGCCAAATAAAAAGCACTTGGGGGCTACAGAACCTTAGCAAATGGGTAGTTAAAGCCAGGAGGGAAAGGAATTGAACTGAAACTAGCATCAACTCCTACCTCCCAGGTGTCCCGAAAATCAGTATTACTGGGAATGACCTTGCCATGCTCATCAACAGGATACAAATCGTCACCGGCCTATCAACAGGAGAAAAAGACCAGAAAAAGGTTGCACCGTGAAAGTGTGAGCCCGATCCTATGCATATCTACTCAGAAGTAAGTCTCATTATAGTCAATTATAGTATATAATTATAGCATATTATAGTATATTATACTATACTATATAATAAAGGTATCCCCTGACAATTAAGTCTAGTCGTGTCCGACTCTAGGGTGTGGTGCTCATCCCCATTTCAAAGCCGAAGAGCCAGCGTTGTCCGAAGGCGCCTCCGTGGTCATGTGGCCGGCATGACTCTCCTTGCCGCAGCGCGTAGCATGCAGCTGGAACACAGAGCGTTGTTTACCTTCCCGCAAGCGGTACCTATTTATCTACTCGCATTGACATGCTTTGGAACTGCTAGGTTGGCAGGAGCTGGCCAAGCAACGAGCGCTCACCCCGTCGCGGGAATCGAACTGCCGACCTTTCGATTGACAGCTTATGGTTCAGCGGTTTAACCCGCTGCGCCACCCGCTGGCCATTACTACTACTACTACTACTACTACTACTACTACTATACTATATTGCTACTATACTTCTATAATATACTATATTATAGTATATTACCTTACTCCCAGGTAAGTGTGGATAGAACTGCAGCGGTAGACATTTATTTCAGTCAAACCCAGCATACAAAGCGGCTTTACATTAGCTCACACCATTGGCCTTTTAGCCTAAGATGAGGCCCATCCCGTGATTTTTGGAACTGAAGGAGCTGGGGATTGACCTCAGGACCTTCTGCCTGCAAAGCATGCACTCTCCCGGAGAGCTAGAACCCCTCCCAAAGTTGAAGGCATTGCGAGTATCTGACTTGAATGACAGCATAACGCTGAAGCTTGTTGTGATATGACTGAACCGGATATCTGTTGAACTTCCAGGCCAAAGAGTGGGCAGGGATGCGGCCAGCAATTCAGATCAACTCAGTAGCGTCATCCCTGCAACTTGCTTGAGTAATACACCCTGAGGTTAAAGGGCGAACAGACATTGGTGTGGCTTGAATCAGGGGCTGTGTGCAGGGGTGGCCCTGGAGCAGGCAAGAACTCTGCACTCCTTACCCAGTTCTGCTGCAGTCGCTCATGGTCTGCATCATGCAGGATACAGAAATGAGCATCCTAGACCCTGAGTAGTGGCTTGCTGACTCTGTCTTACCACTAACATTTACCATTGCAAAAGGGAAATGTGGAGTTCAGCAAGGGGTGCTCTCAAGACGCCAAAGAAACAGACACCAATGAAAGGAAATGCAATGACAGTACCTGGAAACCCATGGGAAAGTGAATGATGTAGAGATCCAAGTAGTCCAGCTTCAAGGCTGAAAGGGTCTTCTGGCAAGCTCCCTTCACCAGGGATTTCTCGTGGAACGTGCACCATAGCTACGGGGGGGGGGGGAGGTGAAGGGAACTGAGTTGTTCACACAGGCTAATTGTATTTTTTAAAAATCAATTTTTAATACAATTCCAAACTCCTCCGAGCTCCAGTTTCTAACCATTCTAAATACTGAAAGCAATACAATAATTCTAGCTTCTCCCAAAATAGAATCTCCCACTTGCCGTCTTCTACATGGTACAGTCCTGAGAACTCCTTGCACTGCGTGATTTCTCTACACGTTCAGTGGTCAGCTCCCATTGTACCTGCCAGAGGTGTACCTTACTAACAATGAAGAGATCTTCCCGTTTCACAGCACCCTCTTGGATTTTCTGCTGAATGGCATTGCCGATCTCATTTTCATTCCTGTACAGGTGTGCGCAGTCAATATGGCGGTACCCGAGGTCAATGGCAAGCTTAATGACTTCTTCCACTTTCCCTGGAGGAGCCTAGAAACAATGGGAGAGAGACGACTGTACTGAGTTCCAATCACCCACTGACTGTGTGTGGAACCTCCTTTGGTTGTTTTACCCCAGCCTACTCGGGGGCAGAACGTATGAAGCTGCTTTACCCTGAAACTTTGAATTTTGCTTGAGATTAGACCTGCAATGTTACATCAATTAAGAAACATTTAATCAGTTAAAAAGTTGCCCCCGAGTAATCAGGTAGCAGATTTTTAAATATATATAATTTAAGAAACAATATAAGAAATATATAAAAACTGCTGATGGCAAGCATCATCTTAAAAGAGGCATTTCCCCCATTCTCTCGCAGAGTGGGAGTGCCAGCTACAATACACGTGCGAATCATCTAAAAACCACGCACATGCTTCATGCTTCAGGGAACTGGGTTTGCTCATATGCAGATTCAGTCCACAGATGAACTGATAAACTACCGTATTTTATGCTCCATAGGACGCATCGGTCCATAGGACGCATGCATCCTATGGAGCATAAAATAGAGAAAAAAAGGTTTTCACTTACCTGGGCTTGGGGGCGCTTTGGGGAGGCCTGTGGGGGCTTCGGGGAGGCCTGCGCGAGCCTCTGCAGGCCTCCCCGATCTTCAGTTCGGCCGAAAACAGCGATTTTCGGCCGAACTGAAGATCGGGGAGGCCTGCAGAGGCTCGCGCAGGCCTCCCCGAAGCCCCGGTAAATATTTTTTTCCTGCTTTTTTTTAGGCTTCGCACCATAGGATGCACGCTTCCCCCCCCTATGTTTTTTTGGGAAAAGTGCATCTTATAGTGCGTAAAATACGGTAACTAGTGGCCCAATCCTATCCTTGCGCTGATGAAACTTTTTATTTTGGAAAAATGAAATCTAGCATACAAATATAAAATCCTCTAATTAACTAGATGAATTGGAAAAGGAAGAGGGGGGCAGAGTGGAAGAGGAAGTGTGGACAAGAGAGGACTTGTGGGTTACAACAGGGGTCGGCAACCTTCTCAGGCAAAGGGGCCGGATGTTTGGCGATGACATCATCATGCCATCACCAAACTTCCGGGTTGTCAAGCTCCTGGAAGCGGCTGCACAGAGCTCAGCTTGGGTGGCAAAATCTAATATTGGTAATGGTAAAGCCACCTGCCCAGGCTTGTGAAGTCCCTGTGCCGCTGTGACTCTGAGAGCCTGGGCAGGTGGCTGTGCCATGCCCTGTCTGGCGCATGGCAAATTGGGCAGGAGGTTTTGCCTTTTAAGTCAAGCTCCGTGCAGACGGGATGACTTCAGGAGGCAGACTGGATCCAGCCTGTGGGCTGTAGGTTGCCAACTCCTGGGCTACAGCATCTTTGATGCCCTTGTCCACCACTCTCCTCTCTTCCACAATTCACCCTCTACTTCCTTTTCCAATCCAGGAAGAGGAAGAAGGAGGAGAAGCAGAGGAGGCCAATGGGCGAACTTAGGTGGGCCCGACTGCCAATCTGCTGCCTGGGCAATGGCTTCATGGATGGGTCAGCCCTGGAAAAAGAGGTTCATTAACAACCGGAAGACATGGTTTCCAAAGTATAAGACTGATTTCCTTTTAATGTTACAGGCAGAAAAAGATTATCTTTGAATAGTTCTAGTTTTGGACCTTAAGGGACCACAGAGCTAGCATTGCTGTTTGTTTGTTTTTTAGACTGTGTAGACACAGCTAATTACACATGTTTGTTGCCAGTGAAATACACATGGGGTGAAGCCAGTTCATCCAAAGTGAATTGACTCCAGCTCAAACAGAAAGAGTTCCAGCTTGAATTCCAGGACATTGCAACATCTTTTAACAAAACAATATTAACTGTCCTCTGCCTTAATGAAAGGTCTTTTTCCATTGGGACATTGCTGGACCGGATACCTTACATATCAAGTAGTCCGATGATTGGTAAACACTCATTTGATTAACAGTGTAATCCTGCTTAGAATTGCGCTGGTGGAGTGAGTGCTCCACTGGTGTAGGGTGTCGCAAACGTGCCATAAGGTAAGTTTGTGGCACCCGAGGAGTAAGCGGCACAGGTGCCGAGGCCAGCACTGCTCACTTTGCAAATTGCCATGGACTGTGCCGCAGGACACAGGTAAAACCTGTGCCGGGCAGCGGGAGGGTGGGCCGGGGTGGCGGGAGAGGGGGCAATTGGCTGGCCAGGCCCGGGACAGTGGCGGGGATATCGGCGGCATGCTCTGCCGATATCCTAACCCCTGTCCCTGGCCTGACTGCCCTTACACGGCCTCCTCGGATTTGCACTAGCCATTTTGCTGGCGCACATCTGAGGAGGCCCATTGAGCCTGCTGGGTCTCTCCCCAGGGGAAAGGGACAAACATCAAACTATCCTTTCATTATGATAACATTGATTCCGATATTCAATAAAAAGATAGATTTCTTAAGCAATTCTACTGTTATGCTTTGCCCTTGTTTCTTCCTTACCATATCTGTTGAGCTGTCTGTATTGGCAACCTCTAAACCAGTGGTGGCCAACCCGTGGCACGCCATGTGCCACATTTTATGTAGATAATCTTGAGCACGCCACTTAAATAAATAAATAAATCTAAGGTAATGAAAATATTTAAAGCACAGTGACAGTGCAAGAAGAATAAGGCGCAGTGGGGTGCAGAGACCTTCTCCAGTGAAACAGGCTTGGAAAGGTGTGCTGGGGTCAAGAAAGAGGGACTTCAGCGCTCGGCTCAAGCAGGAACGGCAGTACGTGCCATTTCAAAAGGCTCGGCGTCCCACTAAGTGGCACCCGTGCCGTGGGTTGGCCACCTATGCTCTAAACCAGGCGTGGGGAACCTCTGGCCCATGGGCCGGATCCGGACCGTGGGACGATCCGGTCCGGCCCGCGCGGGACAGGACCAATCCGGCCCGCACGGGACCGGACCGGAGGCTCCGCCGCCGCCCCCCACCGCCGCGCGCCGCCTCCTTTTAAAAGTGGCCTTCCTGGACCTGCGCACAGCGCTGCTGAAGCTGAGATTGCCGAGAGGGCAATCTCGGCTTCAGAGGCGCTGTGCACAGGTCCAGGAAGGCTGCTTTTAAAAGGAGGAGGCGCCGAGGTCGGTGGGTGGGAGCGAGCGAGCGGTGGGTGGGTGGGTGGGAGGGAGGGAGAGCGAGGGGTGGGTGGGAGGGAGAGTGAGTGAGCGGTGGGAGGTAAATTCACGCGGGGGTCAAATTTGCGGGGGGGGGGAATTTCGGCCGGCCTTACGGGCCGACCCGCAACAAATTTTCCCTATGGGAAAATGGCCCCCCACTGCAAATAGGTTCCCCACCCCTGCTCTAAACGCTTTAATAACCACCAACTTCAATTATTTAGCCAAAACGGTGGTATGAGTGGACCTTGATGCATCAAGGCTCTCTCTCTCTCTCTCTCTCTCTCTCTCTCTCTCTCACACACACACACATACACACACACACACACACACACACACACACATGTATATACAGATATAAAGTCTTAAAATCTCTAAAATGAGGCTCATTAGTCTGAGACCATTTCAGCAAACGTCCAACGGCATTTCATTGAATCCTAGATTGTTAGAGTTGGACGGGACCTTGGAGGCCATCCAGTCTGACCTCTGCTCAGTCAGGCAACTGCTGCAGCATCCCTGACAAGTGACTTTCCAAACTCTGCTCAAAAACCTCCAACAAAGGAGCAGCCACCACCACTGCATGAGGCAGGGTGTTCCAGTGCTGATCAGCTTTTACAGCTAAACAATTCTCCCTGCTGTCTAGCCTAAACTTACTTCCCTGTATTTTTGATCAAGAAAACACAGAGATTGCGTGCTCTTCCCCATCATTTCCAATGCCAATACAGTCTAAATTCTATGCTTTGGCTCCCAGTCCTTTAATAACATTACCTGCCATGTCCCCAGCCCCAAAATGGGCATCTTTCCTTTAGTGTTCATTTCCACGTAGGCATCCATGGTGCTTGTTCTCTGATGCTTTCTGTTTGCGAGTTAGGAAAGTTTCCTTTAATATGGGCTTAGTTAGCTCCTCCTCTCCCCTTCCCTCCCCCCCCTTTCCTAGCTGGCAGAACACAGAGTCTTGCTAGCACCAATACTGACCCGAAGCCTCTCTGTGTACTACATTTTTCTAGTGAACCTCTTTGCAAGCTTTGATCTGAACCAGGTGGGTGGATTTGTGGTTTCCTGACCATGTCTTGGGCCTATTCCCTGAGCATAAACATATTCAGTGGAAGGAACTTTAACTCTTTTCAATTGGATTTTCCTGCATGTAGTATGCTTAGGATAGAATTGCAAGCCACATTCACCCGGCATGGCAGCACTGTGGCAGGAAGCAAGAAATTGGCTGAAGAGGCTTCATCAAGGCTCCTTTCACAGCATACATTTGATAAGTAGCCTCTAGCCTTCCATCAGAGCCTTCATGTTGCCAACCAGTCATAGGGCAATACATGATGCCACACACACCCCTATTCTGCGGTGGCCTGTGCCTCCCCACTACCTGAGCCCCCCCAATTGTTCTGCCCGTGGGCTCACTCATCCTCCCCCTTGGGAACTCGCCATGCACTGATCCTGTTCATACAGAACAGAAGCGGTGTAGAGAGGGAGGCTGCTGCACACCGAGCTCCTGGTAAACAGTCTCTTAATTATAGACTGTTCTGTAAATTGGCCTGGCCATTTATTGTTTCTGCCTCCTTTTGCGTGCCAGAATAGCTGATCTGCAGGGATTGTGGTTTATACAGAAACTGCTGCAAGAGATATGTGCCAAGCCTACAGCAACATGTCTTTCTGAAATCAGTTGTGCAATGGTTTCTGGTTGCTCCACTTCATTTTTTCTAGCCAAGGGAAGCAACTGGGATGGTTATAAACAACAACAACAACAACAACATACCGTATTTATATACCGCCTTTCTTGGTTACTGGATTTTTCCTCTGACTTTAATCTAAGGCAGTGTACATGGGCAGACTTTCCTAACCCCCTTAACGGAGTTTTTTTTTTTTTTTACAATATATAAATGTCCAATCTTTCATGAACAACTACATTCCAGATGGTATCCTTTTGCAGTCCGGCCTCTCTGCTGGCCGTCGCCTCCCACACTCGACCGACGCAGCTGGCAGCTCTTATCTCTCCTCACAGAGGCTTTTTTCACAGCTTTTTGTTGGCGGCGTGTCTCGAACTTGCCATTCACCGATCTTCGGGCTTGCAAGGCGGCGGCTCTACCGACTGAGCCAGACCCCTCATGTTCAGTTATAGAACTGAACATGATCATACATGTGTGGGTGCAACATATGTAAAGCAGGAAATAACCCTGGGTAGAGAATTTGGACCTCCAATCCGTTTGAGTTGAATTCCTTGATCTTCTATACAATCAACTGCACGCTCTGGTGTGTCGCCATTTGCAACAGCCAGAAAGTGCCTAACGCCACTGGAACACTCCTTCCAGCAGTGCTAGGCACCAGCAGGATCGGGCCATGAGGCAGCAATCATCTCGTCTTATCTCAAGAAAAAGGAATTTGCCAAAGGGGATAGAGTGAAAACAGACATTTTCTGCTCTTAAACATAGCCATTAAACTATTGACACACTCCAGTCAATAACCTCGAGGTCATAAGGATGTTCGGAAGATTCCATCCTGAATGTCATTTTTCTGGCTCAGAGAAACAGTTTTCTATGGGAATCTGTCAAGCTTTTTAAATTGTTTTTCAATACCTCTTATATTTAGCAGGGGGAGAACAACTGTCCCTCTTCACCCCAGCATGGCGTCTTTTCCAGTGGCTTGCGCTTGTGTCTTTTCTGCATCTTTTTTTAGAATGTGAGCCCTTTGGGGACAGGGAACCATTTATTGATTTTACTGTGTAAACCGCTTTATGAACTACTCTGTTGAAAAGTGGTATATTAAATAATCTTAATATAAATATATTAGCTATTTCTCTGTGTATGGTAGGGCTTGTTAACTTTTTCTTTGCAAGCACCACCTTTTGCAGATACCATTTTTAAATTGCAAGTACAGTATCACCACTGCCAGGGGAGTCAACAGCTGTGCACAGGAAGGGGAGCTTGCCCTACAGACAGCATCTTCCTTCCCTAAATGTGCCTCTTTTGAAGAGCCAGGCAGCTGCACAGCCCATCATGCTCACTGGTGCGCCAGTGCCCCAGCCATCTCCACTTCCAGTAAGGTCAGGCCAGACAGGGCAGTGCCACATGGTCACCATTGCAGTGGGGTCAAGTACCACCAGCCATACTGTGAAGTGTCACTAGCATGCCTGACCCAAGCAGAGGCGTTCTAATATGGGGGGAGCAGGTGTGCTCCACCCCAGGCGCTGAGTGGGCGCGGGGGCGCGGCAGCCGGGCTTGGGGCTGCGCAGAGCGGCGCGGCACCGGAGCCCGGCTGGCGCGCCCCTCTAAAACAGCGTGTCCACTCAGCGCTTCCCCGGCCTCCGGAGGCTACGCTCCGGAGACCGGGGAGAAGCCCTCCTCAAAGCGACCGCCTTGTTCGGCGGTCGAGGGCTTTCTGAGAGGTCTGAACGCGTAGCGTTCAGCCATTATAGGGTTTGCGCATGCGCAAACCCTTTCTGAGGGCAAACGGGTCCGGGGAAGCGCCGAGTGGGCGCTCAACCACGATTCCGGCTGCTTGGGGGGGTGCACCAACCCCGCCCCCCCCAGACGCCGGGAGGGCTGGGAACGCCACTGGGCCCAAGCCCTTTCAGAGACTGAGTCCCATCTCAGACCCACCTCTCATTTGTCTCTTTTGATGTGCAAAGGCACTTTGCTAACTCCCCCTCTTCCATTGACCTATGGACCCTACGTGCTTTTGTGCTGGAGGGAGAGCTAAATAGGAGACAGACAGCCGACCTTCAGCAGTGAGAAGGGAAGAGAGTTCAACAGACTGCCTTCAGCTTCCCCCCCCCCCCCCCCCACACACACACACATCTGCAGCCATGAGAAAGATCTGCCTCAGCTCTCAGTAAGATAAATACAATGTAAGCTTATGGATGAAAAGTGCTCCGAGACTTCAAGGAGAAACCAAATGGGTGACCAATATGCTTCTATGTGGAAATGGCAAACCTACACAAATAACGTTTATCTATTTACATGGTGTGGCCATCATCCTCTGTGTGTGCCTTTTTCTCTCCCCTCTGGGCTCCCCATGCCCTGGGCATGTGTTTGTGTGTGCTGGTCTATTTTTCTGTGCTCTGGGTGCGTGCAAGAGAGAGAAACAGGGAGGGAATTGTACAAAGTGATGACAGTGCAGAACTTGCTGCTATAGATGCTCAGGTTGATGATTTGGACAAGTTGTCTATCATTCTGAGTGAAACCTATCTGTGAAATGGGACAAATGTCTGCACATGCAGACGGTCATCTTATGCATCCTTTACTATCTACAAGAGCATAGTAAAAGCCTCTTCCTCACTTGGCAGGGTGATTCAGAGCCCCAGAAGATGTGTTGTGTGACGGCAGCAAGCCTGTGTGTCAGGAACTGGGCTGCTGCCAGTTTCCTATAAAGCAGAGTGGAGGGAGATATGTCGTGCAGCAGAGATGGCACAAGGGTTAGCTGAGCGTTTCAATTTCTCATGCTTTTCTCTTTTACTATTTCTTCCCCAGCCATTTTCTCTTGGTGGGATCCATGACTAGAAGTACCTGCTGCCAAGAGAAAAGTACCTGAGGAGAAGCAGTTTGGGGGAGACAAAAGAGGGTGCCAATAATTTCAGTTGAAACATCAGCACCACATCAAAAACAACTATCTGGTCTAGCCCTCAAAATCAGCTTCAGAAGGGCTGCCACCATGATCAAAAACAAAAGGCAGAATTGTCACTTCGTCCCCTCTATTTCCTTTCCCTTCTCCTCCGGGATTTGTCCTTTTTCTTCTGCCATTCTCTCTGGCTCTGGGTGATCTCATCGAATCCTATTGTCCTTCCTCTTCATACAGACATTTTGGCCGCTGACTGCACTATTTGCTGAATTCATAAATAAATACATAAAACGGCTTTCCAGATGAGGGAGTTCAAAGAGGAGCAGGAGAAGGGAAAGGGAGTTGAGGAGGCAGCAAATGGGAATGAGATGGGGAGAAAAGAGTGTGGGTTGGTGCCAGGATGCTAGAGGTGCTCCACAGAAGAATCAAGATAAGACAGGAGAAGAAGCAGGTGCTTTGAGAAAGAGCGAGGACTTGGATGTGGCAAAGCTGTGCGGGTCATAAGATCCAGTCTAGTTCGGCTGCTGGAACCTTGAGCCTCTTCAGTGGCTGTCTCTTTCAGCAGCAGCACGGATTAGGGCTGCAATCCTATCCACACTTACGATTGCCCCATTGACTATATAATGGGACTTACTTCTGAGTAGACAGGCATAGCATGAGGCTCTAGGTTACTGTCACTGTGTGGAGGTGGCAACTGGTTTGGTGGAGCAGAAAGGACAACAGCTGGAGGGGACTTCTCACCTTCTTCTTGATGCCTTCTCACAGAAGAAGTGAACCTCAGGTCCCAAACGGTCATAAGGTGCACCAAATACCTTTGGAATGCCCCTCCAGCAGCTTCCCAAGGCTTGCCCACTCTGGCAGCTTCCCAAGGCAGCCCACAAAGTCTAACCAGCACTCCAGGTGGTGCAGCTTGGAAAGAGCTCAGTGCAGGAAGGAGCAGTTCTCAAGGGCAGGAACAGCTTCTTTGGAGATCTGGAGTTCCTTGGCCTGCAGCCTGCTGGTTGTCTTCTTTGGGTCTTTCTAACTCAGGGGTGGCCAGCCCTTCAACCAGACTGCTCCTGGCCCTTTAAAGGTTGTATAGGTGTGGGCATTTCAGCAGGTGCAGCTGCTGTAGCAGCACGATCAGCAATTGAGCAATTGCAGCTGTCAAGATTCTGTCTTCCACACAACTCTTAAGAACGCAGAGGCCCTCATGGTGGAAGGTTGACCACCCCTGCTCTAACTCAAACCAATGAATGCCCAGTCTTGTTGTAACACTGAAGTATTTTGAGACGGTTGCCAACTCTGGGCTGGTTGATATATGCATGTTCAGAATTTGATGACTGGAGCAGGTGGATCAGCTGTGGCACATGCCCAAATCTGAGCTTCCTACAAGGCAGCAGCCCACACTGGCTTAGCATGGCCTGGAGCAGTTGTCATGGCCTGGAGAAGTCAGCCCAGATTGTTTTCTGCCCCTGCTATCTTTGTACTGAATCAATATGAGAAAAGACACAAACACACTTCGGAGAAGTTCTAGGAATTCATTGCCAAGGTGATCTTTTGAAAAATCGTGTTCTTCAATTATTCTCCAATCAATCTCTTTGTACAATCCCCAGAGTCTGACATGAGTCACCCACTTCGGAACCAATTTAGCATCTACCATAAATGCCAAAAAACATTTCTTTTCCAGAACATTTTCAGCAGCAAGAACAAAGAATGTGTTCATTGACAGATATCTGCTGGCTAAAGATTATGAACTGAGTGAACACAGACAAAAACCATACCCCATATTACTAAACAAGGAAACAAAACAAAACGAAATCTGACCTACCATCTTATTAGCTAGTTATCTAACAATCTTTTTGTCTCCATTCTTTCTTACTATCAGTACATGCTAAGGCCAGAATATTGAACTGCAAGATCCACAGATTCATTAACTCTTATGGCACCTTTGTCCTTTACCCACAATGCATCCTGGCACTCAGGGCTGCCCCTAGCCTTTGTGCGCATTAGAAAAAGGCACCTTTGTGCCTGTAGAAAAAGGCACCCCTTTCTCCCCGCCAGAAGTGACGTTCTGCCAGCATTCCTCCCCATGTGAATGGCACCACCTTAGATGTGGCACCTGCAAAACCGTATAGGGTGGCCCTGCTGGCACTTTATGCTGCACTTCTCGTCTCTGAGGAAACGAGAACGGATTTGGTGTAGTTCCGGCTTAAGTAAACATGTTCTGTATCCTTCCTTACCATGTTACCAGCACTTCTGGATCCCGGAACAAGGAGGTTCTGCAGTGCTATCATTTCCTTTGCTTTCTCTCAGCCTACAATAAGTTGCTTTCTGTAGATTTTCAGCAAGGAAAAAGACACACACTCTGAGGAAGAACTTGATTCATTAATTTTATTGCAAGACTCTTGTTGCTGCCGTAGAATCTAAGCCAAGAGCCAACTCCCTTAAATGCCCCCCTCTGTGCCTGCGGCAAGCTGTTCTCATCTACAGGCCAGCAAGATCCCTGGTTCAAGAGGCCACTGCCACATAGCTGCTGCTAGATGTCTTCAGTTCCATGAGGTCCTCTTTTGACATCTGCATCTTCTGTATTATCTTTAATGCCCTCATGGTACAGTCTGTTGAGGTCCTGTATTTGCAGTAGCTTGCAAAGAAACAAAAGGGTAGGGACTGCGAGACATAGTTCAGGAGTGCGTTCAAGTTCTCCTCCTCGGACATTTTTTCCCAAACGCGGGTAAAGATCCTTCTGCAAAGATCCTGAAGGTAATCTAAGGTGGAGAGTGCCGTCTGGAGTTCTTCGAGGACATAAGAGGCTTGGGGCACACTCTCTTGAATCTTGGCGGACAATTCTTCAAAGGTAAACAGTGTGATCAGGTAGATGGTCCTCAGAGGTAGCGTGATTGTACAGTACAGGGCCACCAGCCAAGCCTTCCATTCCTGAAAGACAAGTATGCATTGGATAGTATGGTTTCTAAGAATGGCATGGCTCCTGAGATTACAGAGGTGGCAACTTGATCCCTGCTCCTGTGCCTTTAAGGCTTTAGGGCAAGGCTTCGAGCGGCGTTGTGCACATGTGCCGCTCGAAGCCTTGCTGGGCCTATTCAGAAGCAGCTGAGCCGCCGAGGAAGACGCGGCTCGGCTTGCCGGCTCCAGGAGTGATGCGCCGGCAGAGGCATAGCTAGACTGGAGCGGAGGCAAGTAGTTCTGCAAGACTCCGTTACACCGGAGTCAGCGGCCCCTCCCCTTTGCTGTTGGAGCCATTCTGGCAGCGACAGGGGAGTGTCCTGCATGTTGCCTTTGCCGCCAGAATGGCTCCATCAGCAAGGGGGAGGGGGTCGCTGACTCCGGTGTAACGGAGTCTTGCAGAACTACTTGCCTCCGCTCCAGTCTAGCTATGCCTCTGCCGGCGCATCACTCCTGGAGCCGGCAAGCCGAGCCGCGTCTTCCTCGGCGGAGTCAGCGGAGTTCTGGCAGCGACAGGGGAGTGTCCTGCATGTTGCCTTTGCCGCCAGAATGGCTCCATCAGCAAGGGGGAGGGGTCGCTGACTCTGGTGTAATGGAGTCTTGGAGAACTACTTGCCTCCGCTCCAGTTAAGCTACGCCTCTGTGCGCCGGGATGGGGGTGAGTATGTGTGGTGACGCACCTGGGATGGGTGGGTGCCAGTGGGGGGTGGGGGTGACGCGCCGACCCTGCACAGGGTGACGCATGGGCTAGTGACACCACTGCACATCACCACTGCCACTCCACAGGGATCAGTTGGGTAGGCAGATGTCCGGGTTTCGACCCTTGGCCCTGTGCCCAACCTGGCCTACGCATGACACCACCCTGCCCAATCCATACACAATAAGGCCTCAGGCTGTTGAGCTCACACACATGCACGTACGCATGCATGCACACACGCAACACACTCAGAGCAACCATTTCATGTGCTGCTGTATGGGAAACTCCAAGGTACATGTGGAGTCCTTCCTTGTCATTCCCTTCCAGAAGCTCTGTGGAACACAGGAAGGCAGGTACAACTCCGAGCCAGATTAGAGTGTGCCGGATGATGTAATTAGCAGAGAGACGGTGTCGTAACTCATGAGTCAGGTTAGGTTTTTATTTTTGGAACACATTTTAGATGAATATAGTAGGATGCTTGTGTGCATGTATGAACCAAAGAAAAGGGCCAAAGCAGCTGGTATTCTGATGTGCCTGAAGATAGCTTGAGATTCTCCAGCTTCAAGCAAATTGAGCTCCCAGGAATGCAGGCTGCCCTTTGGCTGAAGGGAGATCTCCAAGCGTATCATAAACATCAATTGCACAATAAACATCAGTGGTGCCATGAACAACCGTGTGTCCAGGGGTAAGTGAGGGATGAGAGTGATAAGCGGTCAAACTGTGCAAGATGGAACGTCGCCACTGGACAGGGCCTGGGAAGAAGGGATAACACTGGATTGGCAGATTGAGAGCTGCTGAGGGGAGAAGGTGACTCAAGGAGCAGAAGCCGGCAAAAAGGGGGTTAAAAGGAAGCCCGAAAGAACAGCATGTCAGATTGCTTACCATACAGTGTGTGCATGCCAGAACTCTGGCTTCCAAGACTGTGCTGCACTAGAGTTGGGCAGTCTGGCTGTATGCCTGTGTGAGAATGCTTAGATAGGGACTAATCAGCAAAATAGCATAGGGACAAATACATTTCGCTCGAGTTTCATCGAGCATTCTCAAGCAAACAGACCCCAAATGTAGTGGGAAGATGTTACCAGAGGCACTGAAGCCTGGCTACGTAAAGGCAGGAGTAGCCTCGAATTCAGGCTTCAGTGCCTCTGGTAAGATCTTCCCACTACATAGGGGTCTGTTTGCTTGAGAATGCTCGATGAAACTCAAGCGAAACGTCGCATTTTAGATTTTGGTTTTAATTTTAAAACTGTTGTTATTTGAAACGTGTGGCTGTTTTATGTAGTGTTTTTATGGTTAAATGCTTTAACTGCTTTTAAATATAGTTCCCTTGTTTTTGATCAGTCACCTTGGTTTTACTATTTTTACTTATCTAGTACTTTTTGCCATGGCCAGTTACCCGTCCATTATAACAGATTCTTTAATTATTGCAGGCCATGAAAACTTGAAATCATTTTTAAATGCAATACATTTTATGTCTTTTTGTAACCAAAATAAAGCTTCCTTATAAGATCAGCATTGGACTCTCAGACTCTTTCTTGGCTAGGAACCTCTAAATTAAGATTCCTGGGCTTGTCTAGAGCTTGACCATCTCTGGACCAACTATGGAAAACTTCGTGTAACAATGAAACCTGTCTCCTCCCACACTTTGCCCCCCTGCTGAGACTCCAAACTCCCACCCAGCTACCTATCTGTGTGCCTCTCTCCAAGGCCCCGCCCCCTACCAGCCATTCGCTGCTTACCTGGCTTCTTGCTCAGCAGTGGAATAGAGCAGTGTTTCTCAAAGTGGTGGGTCGCGACCCACCATGAAAACTGGATGGAGTCAGTCGCTACCCCCTTAAGGAGGGTGGTGACATGCAGTGATGTTGGCGACATCCCGCTGCAGCCAGAAAAAAGTTTTTTTAACTTACTGGGGGTCGCGCCAGCCCTCTGGAGGGTGCAGGGGGGCCTGCGCACCCCCCATGCGGGCCTCCCCGTGCTTCAGATTGGCTCCCTTAAGTGATCGAGACTCACTTCTGGTTTTCGTCCAAAACCGGAAGTGGGTCTCGATTGCTTCAGGGAGCTGATCTGAACCATGGGAAGACCTGCAGAGGGGACTGTGCCCCCCTGCACCCTCCGGAGGGCTGGCATGATGCATGGTAAGTTTTTTTAAAAAACCTTTTCCCACCAGTGGCACGATCCCAGGAGCAGTGCCGCTGCCATCAGCCTGGCCCGCAAGGACTTATAACTTCCCCAACTCGGGGAGAGAACTTTGAGAACTATTGGAATAGAGGAAGGGAAGGAGGTTTCTCTTACCCTCCTTTCTCTGGCACTTGGCATATTATGATTGGGAAGCCTTCAAAAATGTAGTTACCTTATGGTATTGCTAAGAAAACCACATTTCTCAATGCTTTGGGCATCTGGCTCGCAGCCACAGCAGTATGCTTCCTGCCAGAGGAGGGTGCAGAGGGAGCCCTCCATCCTTTCCTCCATTCTGTTGCCACTGGGGAGCTGCCAGAAAGGTCAGCTGGTGAGTCGGCAGGAGGTACAAAGTGTGGACTTTTAAAAATAATGTGTGCAAATTATTTAAACAACAGCATTCATATCACTTACCATAAGCTAGTCAGACAGAAATAACAGCCAAAAACACACACGTTAAACAAGCGCAAACAACAAATCCTTGAACAAAGTCAGGCCACCTTCACCTTTCCAAAAGGACTGATGGGTTTCCACCTGGTAGCGAACATTTGGGGTGCAACAGATATATACTAAGTAATAAACAGAGGCCACGTTGAATATAAATCCCCTAGCTTGACTAATCCCTTTGGCAGCTGAACGAGTATTAGCCACCCCAAAATCACCTTGAAGGTCTGGGAAGGCCAAAAGATAGGGTATGAATTGACTGAATGACTAGCTAAATAAATATTCTGTTCTTCTGTGCCTGGGGTAATGCAAGGTTTATTTCGGCCTTCCTTGATACTTTTGGCTAGGAGGCATCATTACTTTCTTCTAGCCCAAAGCAAAGGAGAACAGAGAATGAAGAGAAATGATGCCCTTACCTGGTAGCGGATGAGGAGGACTCTTTGGAAGCTCTGGTTGGCAAGTCTCAGATGGTGCTGAGACCTCAGGGAAGCATAGCGTTGACATTTATTCAACAGAGAAATCAAGCAGGCCACATAGTCTTCATTCAATATTTTTGACTCCTCTGGCTGCTCAGAATCTGACTCTTGGCTTTGGTAGCTTGGTCTAGATTCAACTGAAAGAAAACAAAATAGTAATATGATTGTGAGGCAAAATGAAAGAGAAAAGCGTGAGCCTGGCATCTCCAACATCTTCAGATCTTATGGAGTTCTTGGAATGCCTCACCAGGAGTATGCACCCATTTCCTTGGATGCTTTTAGCCAGTCACATCCCCTGCACCAGGGATGGCCAAATTTGGTATTCGCAAATTTGATCAGATTGCCAAGGATCAGAGAAATGTGAGCAGGATGTTGACCATGGATTGTGAGTGACCATCTTCCCTCACGCATAAGACAAAGAAGTGCATAGTCTGAGGGCACATGATGGCACAGTCACCTTATGGAAGGTAAGTACGTAGGTCTAGGTCTGATGAGCGCCTGAGTGGGTGACCACTTGAGAACCCTTTGCTGACTTGAGTTCCCTAAGACAGGCAGGGTATAAAAGAAACTTTGGAGCAAATATACTCTATTTAGACATTCCTTCTCAAGCAAACCTTCTCAGTCATTTTGAGGGACAAAGGGTGGAGGTATTTAAGGGAGTATGATGCTTTCAGAAGGAGATCTGGAGGAATGAAGGTCCTGGAAAGAGAGGTCACCACCAGGAAATGAAAGCAGAGAGAGCAGTGTAGGGGTAAAGCCATAGAGGGTTAAACATAGAGAAATGTTTCTCAAATAGAAGACATTTGTGCTGAATATCTGAGTGGATAGGAAGCCAGTGTATGGATCTGAGGTGGCACATTATGTGAGCAATGATTTTGAGAGGTGATCATTTGGGGTGGCGGAGATATGAATAGAGGTGCTGAGGCAGATGCAGCTCCCTGTAGCATGGTTTCCCTTGTGATGATTGGAGAAGCTTTTCTCAAACACAGCTAAGCAATTTGTCATGTCTATTTCTGTCGCCATTAATGAGCACAAAGAGACAGCCACAAAAGGAGGCCACCTCCCCTCTGGCAGGCTTTGAAGGGGATGTAAAGTGAGCAAAGGAGGCTGCTGGCAGCTCCCTTGCTCTGTCCATGTGCCTTCCAATTCTGCAAGGGCAAGGAAGGAGAGGGAGGGAGGAAAGAGAAGGATGTCTTGCCTTCTCTGTGTGGACGACTTTTGTGAGGGCAGCAGCAGGCAGTTGGCCCCAGGAAGTGACTAGAGTGGTTGCTCTCATGGAGGTGGTTTCTGCTCCCCCTAATGTACCTGAGGCAACCACTTCAAGGTGCCTCATGGGCAGGCTGCCCCAGAGGCGTCATCAGGGAGGGGGCGTTGGGATCGGGCCCCAGGCAGTGGGTTCAGGCCCCAGGCGGCAGGGGGGCCGTCCCGTTCAGGTGGGGGCTGTCCCGGTGGCTGGTGTGCGGGCGGGGGGGCTGTCCCGGCGGTCGGGTGGATCGTCTCATTCACCAGGGTGAGCAAGGAGCGCCGTCAGCATGTTTGGCCCTCCCGCCTGCCCTGCGCTTCTGTTTGGTGAATGACGGCTGCAGCCATTACGTCACTTCCGGCGCGCGGGGGGGAGGTTTCATAGAAATGCCACTGGGCTGCCCCAAAGGAGACTAACCCTTTAAAGCTTCATGAAAAGGTTCAGGGTTCAAAATGTGACTATGAAGGCCCGAGGAGAGGAGTTTGCAATAGTCAAAGCAAGAAAGGACCAGAGTATGACCTACCATTTTCCCCAAGGGGGTGGAGAGGAAGGGGCTGTATTTTTGTAATGTGGTAATCATTGGAGAATCAACGTGCCTTTGTAATAGCTGAATAAGAGGTGCAAAGAAGGGAAGTCAAAAGAGATTTAATAAGGCTAGCAAAATTTCTCAATGAAGGAGATACACAAGACCACAATTCAGGCCTGAATGACTGGCCTCAATACAGGAAACATGGCTCTGCTGGGCATCCTGTATTTGTATGTGTCACTAATACAGCAAGAAGCATGATCTAAAGTGTCAGTGTGGGCAACTCACCTGCTGAGTTTTGACCTGTATCATCATCTGCAATGAAGAGATAATGATCCACAAAAGCATGAGACTTGACCAGCACTGCTTCCACACTGTTCTTGGCTATCTGGCCCATTCTTGTCCCCATCACCATGCTCATGCTACTATTCACCATGGATGAGGTTGTCTTCACACTGCCGTGTACGGCTTCTCTGGTCCTACAGACCATCCTAGATAAACTGCGGGTCATTGCGTTTTTGGCATCGGAGACTTTAGAAGACACCAGCTCCTTGGTATCAAAGGCAACCTACGAGAGTAAGAAGGAAGGTGGATGGGATTAAAGTAGAAGTCTTCAAACTTCACAGACCCATCATGAACTGCATGAACACATGAGACTCATTTTTGCTCTTTTTTAGAGGCTAGCTGTCCTGGAGGGGAAGGGAGAAAAGAAGACACAGCCAGGTAATGGACAGCCCAATGGCCAACAACTGGGAGACTGCAATGGGATGAAAGGGGCTGTATAAAGAGCCTCAATGAGGATTGGGGGGGGGGAATATACTATCCCAGAGCAACTTCAGAGAGAGTGGAAGCAGTTATCATGTAATTATATGTTATGATTACATTTAATCTATCCTGATGGAATCTTCTGTACTGAAAGATGGCATAGCAGTCAACCAAATTATATAAAAAAATAAATCGTTTTTGATGTTTGTTCATCATCCATTCCAGGCTATAAAAAAAAAGAAAACGGTGATGCCACCCACCTTGGATCAGAGTGTGATCTCCACTTGTGCGTCTTCACCCACCAGTTGAAGACCACAGATGGCAGAGCACAGTTCACAAACAGAGTGCTTTATTTTTAAGTTGCCAGATCTGGATGACTGGGGGGTGATGACTGGGGTGGTGGTTGCGCAATACATGTGCCATTGTTACTGAAGTGACTTTGAGAGTTCATACATATTTTCCCAACAATGTGATCCTGAAGGCAAACTGGGGAGGGGCTTCTAATAGCAGTGATGTAAAATCCCACCCCCACCCACCCCACCATGCTGTGCGGCCATGTCTAGCAATGGATTACCACACATGGCGACCTGAGGCCCTTTGTTCCTTCCCTCGAGATATCCAGGACCCATTTCTGCCAAAGTATCATGCAGGGCATTTACTCCAGATCCTGGTGTGAGTTGCCTGCTTGTAGGATCATGAGAAGGACAGTAGTTTATTCCTGGGAAAATGAGATTCTCATCCTGCCCCCAACAGAGTGCGTATTGGAACAGT
Source organism: Plestiodon gilberti rubricaudatus (assembly GCA_026170595.1). Lineage (NCBI taxonomy): Eukaryota > Metazoa > Chordata > Lepidosauria > Squamata > Scincidae > Plestiodon > Plestiodon gilberti. The sequence goes on from JANXHW010000005.1 coordinate 120,448,886, forward strand.
TTGTGTAGCTTTGACTGTGGTTGCAGGAGTTTCACAGAGGTCTATTGGTTAGCATTCCCTGGTGATGAGCAACATACTTCCTTTCCTCCAGCTCCTATTATTTTGTTACATTTTCCCAAAATTCAACCCAGCTGAAGGCCAAGCTGGATTTTCCAAGAGTGAAACCAGAATTGCTCCTCCAGATCTAAGCACGTTTGGAGATTGGCTGTCATGGTACAAAACGATGACTAGCAATGCTTCCAAGCTCCCCCAAAGGAGTATTCATCTGCCTCCACATATTGGTTCTTGACAGTGCTGCCTTCAGCTATTCCAGCCCTACTGGGAATCTCTCTCAAAACATATCATGGTGAGCTTGCCCAAGCAAAGAAAAATAAGCCTCATTTGAACATAGCGAAGGGAAAGCAAAGGCATATATAGCAAAGGCAAAGGCATATATATATATATATGTCCTGATGCTGCCTCGTGTCTGCTGCCTCTGCACAATTACAAAAGAGTCCTAAAACAAAAAACAAGCCGCTGCTTACTGCGCTCCTCACACAGTTTCTTCAGTTGCAGAAATGTCGGGCTTCTGGTTTGATTGAAAGGGCCTGCTCAAATGAAGGAGCTCCTTCAAGAAACTGCCCCTGGAGCATGGTAAGGAGGCGGGTGATCCACTTTCTGCTCGCTTTTAGCAGGTTGAAAGTGGATCAGTGCAGGTTGCATCTGCAGCATGCTGGAGGGAGGCAAGACTCGGGGTAATGGGCACCTCAAACCTGCTGCTTTCTTGCCTCCTTCAATCTGCCGTTAATGCAACCCATATCACCTCGCCTAATGGATGGGCTGCCCCTGGGCAGACAGTTCAACTGATGATATACTCTACGGAGACTCAAGGGAGGGGAGTAAGCAGAGAAGCAAGGGACATACAATGTAACCAAGGGTATTCCACAGAGTGAAAGATGAATCAAGACTAGTGGAAGACACTGGGATCTTGACCCAGAGATGCAGGCAGCAAGGCCAAGGTACCTATTTCCTGTCTCACCAAGGAGGTCTGCTGCAAACCTCCTTGGTGAGACAGGAAATAGGTACCTTGGCCTTGCTGCCTGCACCTCTGGGTCTCAAGTAGAGGGAACTGCTGGTCTGAATGTTGTGGCACTAGTACAGTGCCACCACTGCATATGGCCAGATGGTGTACTGAACCTTTCAGCCCACCAAGGATCAGATGACCTAATGAACCAATAGGATCCCATCTGACCGTACATAACTGCTGACCATGGTCTGGCTTCTCTGTGCAACTTGCTGTTCGTTGCCAAGGATACCAGTAGACAACATCTAGGCTAGAGTTGGTCCAAGAGGCATTTGAGCTTCATCAGGGGGCTGTCCGTTCCTCCTTATGGAGGCCTGCCTCACACTTTTTAATAATTTCTAGAAAATGCACAATAGCCACCTGATCAGCTGTTTGTTGAAGGATAGGCAGCTTCTCTTCCACTGTATCTAGGCCCTGACAGGCATACTTATTTGCTGTTGCAACTAGAAAGAGATAAGAAGAGTTTTTGTCAGGAGATTTTTCATTTTCATTAAAATATTTTGTTACATTTATGGTCTGTGGTAACAGAACACACTGTGTTAAGAGGTCCCATAAGAAAGCTGACTGTGCTTATATGGAACACCTCTAGGATTAGAGTAGCAGCCGTTTCAGATGGTAATTGATTCTACCAGGCAAGGGTCACAACCAAAACGGCTCTGCCCAATGTCCCAACCAGCCTCACACCCCAAAGGCAGGCTTACCAGATCGTCGCCAGGACGGGAGCGGTCTACCCTTAAGGGGGCAGGGCATGGGGGCCCAGAACACGACGCGTTCTGCCCCCCACGCCCCACCCCCTTAAGGGTAGACCGCTCCCGTCCCGGCGACGATCTGGTAAGCCTGCCCAAAGGGAAGGAACCGTGAGTTGCATGAAAACGTATGCTCAAAAGTTTCAGGTCTGTGCATGGATATTCAGGTTGGGAGTGGGGATAGCAAATGTGATCCTGGTCCCTACTCTCTGTATTGATTATCCATGAATTCCAAATATCTGAATAAGGATAGTATGTATATATCCATCTAACCCAGAAGTTCCCAACACTTGGTAACCAGTGTGACAACAGAGTGTTGCAAGCACGATCAAGAAATAGAACTAGGGCAGGGCTACCTATGCATATTTTCCTACCAAGCCTGAGTGGCTCAGGAGGTCACAAATCGCAGGAGCAAGGGCTTGCTGAGGTAGTCTAGATGAGCACCCAAGGACCGATGGCTTTCTAGTGGACCTGATGGCTCTGCCTCATCCTGACTATGGTCTAGAGTATATGTGGAGCTGCCTCTGCATCCCAAGTAGATCGGGTGGACAAGAGGCTTTGGGCTTCAAATGGCTCTGCACTGCCAGACTTAAGCCTCAGCACAGACCTGTCATTGTCACTGCTTCTGAGGTCCCAGGGGAGATGGAAGAGGGCCCAGAGATGAGGCGGGGCCCCAGTGAGAGGCATTGTATTTTCCACTCTTGAAGCCCTCTCAGGCAGAGTGTCATGGGGGCAGCCCCTTCAGGCAGGTCTTCGGGGGTACTGAGTCCCTGCATCCCCATTTGTACTGGGGGGCCCCACAGGACCCTCCTCTTCCTCCTCTTTAGAGGTAGTCTCATTAGGTCTGAGGTGCAAATTCTGGAGGGTCCTGATGCTCCGTTGCCCCAGTCATCCGAGGTCAAGGAGCAGGTTCAGCACCCACCACAATTATCTCCCTGCCTGCACACTTTGATATGGGTTGGAAAACTGATGCAGGGGCAAAGAGTCAACCTTCCTCATTCAAAGCTGCTTTTCGAGAAAAACAACAACAACAGACATTGAGAATTTTGGCCACAGAACTGCCATATCATGTTAAATTTGATCTTGAGTAATAAAGGGATAAGATTTTTTTTAAAGAACCAACAGTAGTTTTGAATTTTTTAAAAAAGGAATAAAAACCATGCTCTCAATAAAGCAATTGCTAGAGATAGACAATAGGCAGGGGCGGCGAGACCTGGAACACCAGCTGGTGTCGCTTCACACCCACCACTGCTGCCTCTGCACAATAAAAAAGCCGCTTACTGTGCTCCTCGTGTAGTTTCTTCAGTTGTGGAAGTGCAGGACTTCCGGTTTGACTTAAAGGGACTGCAGGAATGAAGGTAACACCTTGCCTAATGGATGGGCCACCCCTGACAGGAGGGTGTCCCCCTCCCCCCGAGGATTACGAACATGGACTGAAAGAGAGATAGCAGCTCATGATGTGTACATGCATTTCACTTTTGCTTCTGGAAAACAGTAGTTGCTGGTTTGGGTATCATTTCGAGAACCTGGAAAAGTTGTTGGACCAGAGACAACAATGGGACAAAACTCTGTGTGCAAATGTACTTGCACACAGAGGAGCGATGACTCTTCCAAAACACTTTCAACTCTATTGCCTTTCTCCACATCCTTAGAAGGTGGGAGTCATGGCATCCCTTAGCTCTGTGAAGTACCAGGAAAAGGTAAACACCTCCCTCTAGAGGAGCTGCAGAGTAAATCACCAGGCTTTAGGATCCCTTTGTATGGAGACTTTATGGAAATTAAAACATTTTTTTTCAGTAAGCTAAGAAAGAACCTATTGCTGTTTGCAAAATCTTATTATCAGTACCCTGAGACTGTGGTACTCTTCATTTATAAAAATCTAAACAATGGAGAGAGTGGGCACACAGAATGGCCAATAGATGGTACTGTATTATCAAAGACCATGACATTGTAGGCGTCTTTTTAAAGGTATGCCAGTATATCTCCTCAAGATATGCCAGTATATCTCCACGTATGCTGGTGCAAAGACAACCCCACCAGTACAGAAGCCTGCCTGCCGACGGCCACACTGTAGATGCTGACGCAATGTTAGAAAAATGCTGGGCTGACGTAGCTCGGACATCACTCAGACACCAGCACAGCTTTGCCAGCAGAAAAGCCAAAACAGGGAGGAGGTGGAGTGTGATGTAGGATGGACATAGGAGGGATGTAGGAGGGACTAGGACCCTGATGGCGAACCTATGGCACGCATGTCACTGGTGACACCTGTGAGGTCATTTTGGGTGACACGCTAGTGTTTCACCCAGGGTCCCCAACACACCTTAAATTTTCACAAAAGTTTTACAGGCCTGTCTTGAACATTTAGGGCAGAGATTTTTGGCAGACTTCTTTTATTATCTAGTAAAACTCAGCAACAAAAAAAAGTCACTGATTGATGTTAAATAAAATGCAATGTGTTATATAGTTGTTTTCAGTTCAGTTCAATTCAAAATTACTATTAAAAGTAGCAATAGCCAAAGTACTATTAAAAGTCCGGGGTGGGTGGGTGACACACCAGCAGAGTCAAGTTAGGCATTGTAGCATGTAGATTTTCATGGCTTTTTGCAATGTACAGAGAAGTAAAATTTATGGGTTTTTCAGCCATGTAACAATTTTTTGAAATCAAGAATAAAGAGATGTTACAACTTTAACTTGCCTGAATGAGTTCTTTATCAAACAAAAAAATCCCCGTTGAGGACACAGATGTCTAGATAAAATTGTTCTGTAGTCAGACAAGCAGTCAAAATCACTCCAACTCCAACCAGCCTGAAGAAATTCTTTTCCAAACAAACTGCTCCGTGGGAAGTACAGATGTCCTGGAGAGATTATCCTGAAATCAGGCAGGCACTAAAGTCTTGCTCCTTGATGTCTTGGACTAGCTTTACGTTTCCTCCCATTTTCGGGACTTTATCAAAAGCAGATGCAAAAGGAACAGCAGTGAAACCACTGAGAGATGATCCTGCCTTTGCAGAGAAACCAACAGTTTAAATTAGAGACCTCTTCTGGAAAGCCTGGGAAATGCTTAATCACTTTCATTGACAACAGGAGTTGTGCTCTCTGGGCTGACCAAAAGTAACCTTTCCTCGAAGCCCAGTGAGTTCTTAAAGGCGCAGCATTGCTTATAGGATTTATTTAGAAAGGGAAACCAAATACGATTAATGAATATTAATTCCTGTTGGCGATTCATCAAAGTCCCAGATTTCCTCTGAGAGATTAAAATCGCTTCTAAATTTAAACGTTTAAGCTGAGGTTCTGAGAAGAGCGCACGAGTCTTTTGGAAGGCAATGGAATGTCCAGTTGCTGCTACATGCGCAGCAACAGCAGATTTTTCTTCCTGCTTATTTTTAACAGCACGAATGTGCTCCTGCAGCCTTGTTCTAATAAATCTTCCTGTATGTCCCACATAAGTACTTGGGCAATTTTCATAGGGTATTTCATAAACTCTGGTTTCCCTTTCTAAATAAATAAAGGCAGGATCATCTCTCAGTGATTTCACTGCTGTTCCCTTTGCATCCGCTTTTGATAAAGTCCCGAGAATGGGAGGAAACGTAAAGCTAGTCCAAGACATCAAGGAGCAAGACTTTAGTGCCTGCCTGATTTCAGGATAATCTCTCCAGGACGTCTGTACTTCCCATGGAGCAGTTCGTTTGGAAAAGAATTTCTTTAGGCTGGTTGGAGTTGGAGTGATTTTGACTGCTTGTCTGACTACAGAACAATTTTATCTAGACATCTGTGTCCTCAACGGGGATTTTTTCGTTTGATAAAGAACTCATTCAGGCAAGTTAAAGTTGTACCATCTCTTTATTCTTGATTTCAAAAAATTGCTACATGGCTGAAAAACCCATAAATTTTACTTCTCTGTACAAGTTAGGCATTTTCAAAAATGTTGACCCACCAAGCCCAAATGGTTCACCATCACTGGACTAGGAGGAGTTGACCTGCAGAGCTGACGTAAGCAGAAGCAACCCTATAAAGAATAATGGGGAAGGGGACAAACTGTTGCTATGTTGCTCATTCCTAGCGACTGGCAAGGCCTCAGCTGCTCCTTGGCCCTGCATCTTCCCCTGCTCAGTTCATTCTGGCAGTGCTTCTCTGGCTGCCAGCATTGGGGCTGATTGGATGCAGAGTTTGATTCCTTGGACATCACACCAATGCCACACAGATGCCACACAGATGACGTGCCAGCTGCTTCACATGGATGACGGGCTGATGTCACTCACGGTGATGATGTGCTGCCATCAGGATGCCATTCCATGGACAACAGGCTTTGTCGGTGTTTCCAAGGGCACTGGGGGGTGTTACTGCTTTGCCAGGACAGGCTTAGCCTTTGGCCTTTTTTGCGCTGGCATCAGTGCACTATCGGTGTGGTGATGCCAGGAGAGGCTTAGGACATGATGGGTGTTAAATAAGCAACCAAGTGATGTCGGTGTGGTGTCCAAATAGGATTGGGCGGTCAGACAGGCTAGTGCCTCTGAGGAAAAGCAATGTGGCCAATAGGACACATATTCCCTACCTCTGACAATCTTGTCTCAAGCTTTGTGGCAGGGATGCCAACAAATTCTGTGGTGGATTCCTGGCTTTATCTTGGTGTATTCCAGAGCCAATTAGAGTGGAGACTTACTGAAATCTAGTTCTATGAGGTTCCAGCAAATTAGCATGCTGCACTAGCCATTACCACAAATGTACAGAGGACTTCTGAGCTCAGTGCATGTTTATGAAGTCATTACGTGTGTGTGTGTGTGGGGGGCATCTGAAGAAGCTTGTGGGCTCGTCATTTGTCTGCTGTAAGTGTTCAACACAATTTCAGCATGTTGCTCTGAATGGTACACACATGAACACAATGCTCTCTGTCTCTGTTTTACTCACACTGAACTTCAAATGTATTAAATATTGGTTGCGCCTTGCTGACTGCAACACCAGTAAGGGTCTTCACGCCTTTCTCTGCCCCATCACACACTGTCTGAAAGCAGGAGTTTTTCCTTTTGATGGAGGTGTAGTTTGAAGAAACCAAGTCACAGACGGAGCTAACCAAGGGCAGGCTGCTGACTCTCTTCAAGATATTCTGACAGATAAAATCCAGAAAAGTTGCATCAGCTCTCTATATTCACTGGCTGGTTCTGTTTACTCAGAAATAAGTTGCGTTGACTTCAGTGGGACTTTTTCTCTCAAGGGTGGGCATATTTCAGGCTTGCAGACAGGGCCGGCCCACCCATGAAGTCAACTGAAGCAGTCCCCTCAGGCAACAGATTGCTGGGGAGCATTAATCTCTGTCCACCTACTTGCCCCCACTGCCCCTCCTTCTCCTTCCACTTCCTGGATTGGTAAAGGAAGAGGGGGACAGAGAGGAAGAGGAAGTGTGCAGGGAGGAGAGTGCTGAGCTAGAGCATTGGAGAGCAGGAGAAGCAGAGGTTGGCACATCATCTGGTAAGGGAAGGGGGCAGCATTTGGCATCAGGAGGTCTTAGGCTGGCCCTGCTTGCAGATCCACTAACTAGGTGCAAAATAGTGGCTCGTGTGCCTATAAACTGAGGACTTCCTCTTTGCTCATTTTATTTCTTCTTGTTGATTCCAGCTGTGGAATTAGTGAGCAATGGTCCCTTGAATAACATTTCAGTTAACTACTGTTCCTGCAGAGGGGAAAATCTCTAATTACTTATTTCCTCACTATTCCTATTGGGCAGGGGGGTCTGGCTCAGTCAGTAGAGCTGCCAACTTGCAAGCCTGAAGACCAGGGAATGGCAAGTTCGAGACACACCGCTGACAAAAAACTGTGAAAGCCTCTGTGAGGAGAGATAAGAACTACCAGCTGCGTCGGTTGAGTGTGGGAGGCGACAGTCAGCAGAGAGGCCAGACTGCAAAAGGATACCATCTGGAATGTAGTTGTTCATGAAAGATTGGACATTTATATATTGTAAAAAAAAATAATTAGAGGGGTTAGGAAAGCCTGCCCATGTACAAGCCTGCCCATTAAAGTCAGAGGAGAAATCCAATGACCAAAAAAGGTGGTATGTACATACTGTATATTATTATTATTATTATTATTATTATTATTATTATTATTCCTCACTATTTTAGGCTTTTAAAAAGGAAAGTGACATATAGCACTATTTTGCTATTTAAAAAAATAAAAGAAAACATGAGAGGAAATTAATAATCAGTTTCCATGCATATGGGAACAGAAATTTACCTGGGGCAATTTGCAGAGAGGGAATTCTAGGAATAATTACAAAGTAATCCCCCAGCTGGGGCCCATGGAAGCAATAAAATGGGCAAAACCTTCAAGCAAAAATGTTTATTTGCTATTGCCAAGGCCTTTTGTTCAATGGAGCTTACTTGTGAGTAGACGTTATAGAAAGATCTTGGTCATGGGAAAGGATACTACTAGTAAATATAGTGCTCCATGAAACGTCATGTGGAATCTCTGCTTCAATTTGACTTGCAGCTCACTGTGGAATATCAATGCCTCAGCAGTGCTGAACGGCTCTTCTTTGGAAGCAGCCCAGATTTTTACTACCCTGCCACACAACATTTCCCTTTGCCAGAAGATTTTCTTCAGGATTTTGAAACTCTGAGCTCTGCCCAAATTCTCCTAGTTGACCGTCATTTCATGGAATCACTGTTTTTAAATCTCTGTGCAAGTGGTGATAGCAGTGGGGAGAGGCAGTGGCGTCACTGCAGGGGGGACGGAGCTCTAAGTTCCGCTGAGATCGAAGCCTCCGTTACACGGAGGAACGAAGCAGCCCCACCCCCTCGCCTTCGGAGCCTTTCAGGGAAGCGAAAGCAACGCGCAGGAGACTCCCTGTGCGTTTCTTTCGCTTCCCTGAAAGGCTCTGAAGGCGAGGGGGTGGGGCCGCTTCGTTCCTCGTGTAACGGAGGCTCCGATCTCAGCGGAACTTAGAGCTCCGCCCCCACCTGCAGTGACGCCACTGGGGAGAGGACATGGGTGATCTGGTTCCTAGGCCATGATAGGAAAACATAAGGAGAAATTTGCCAAGAATTCTCTAGATCAGGGGTTCTCAACCCCTTCCCGGCTGAGTACCACCTCCAGCGCCACTCTCCTGTTGCGTACCACTGACAGTGTCAGGTAATGACATCATCGCCAGTTGCTCCCAGGTTTTTGGGGTTTTGGAGGCCAGAAAACACAGGTAGGAGGCTCTGGGAGGGTACAAGGGCCCTTCTCAGTGTTCCCAAGAGGCTTGGTCAAAAGCAGGAGCCTCTTGGGAGCAAATACGCACTGCCAAAAGCACCGTGTTGGAGCGGGGTTGCTGGTGGGCCGGCATTCCGACTACCACCAGCAGTTGACCGAAGTACCACTGGTGGTATGAGTACCACTGGTTGAGAACCCCTGCTCTAGACGGAAACATAATATGCAAACAAACTTGATGACACATCTACCTCATCTTCAATGCTTTCGTCAGAGGTCTCGGAGGACATGTTACTTTCTTCTGGCTTATTAGAAGACGACATGTTGGTTTCACTGGCTCCTGGACATGAAGAGGAAGAAAGCGATGATGTCAAAAGGACAGTTATAGCCTAATGGCCATAAATGGGTCCAATGGCTGCGTGTGCCTGTAGGAGCAGAAGGCAGGTGACCAATGGATCATGCCTTCTCAACTGGAAATCTACTTCCGCGGATAAAGAGATCTCAAGGCATGTCCTTGGTCAAAGACAAATTGCAAAGAATAGAACGTCATCCCCAGTTAGAAATTCTAGTACTCAATTATTGGTGAAGGCTTGTAAATTCTGCATGGTCTCTAACTAGATTTGTGTTAACTACTGCACACAATTTCCCTTTTCTAGTAGCAATTATTCAACAAGGCTCGGTCCTCTAGGCCATGGTACCAGTTAATACTTGTGTGGGAGAGAGGCATGTTTCAAAATTTCATCCACAGGATATATAGCAATTGTTTTCCCATTGGCTGAAACAGTCATGGGAAAAACCACCAATAACAAGCCAGGATGCTCCCTCCCATTATTCCTTCAGTCTGGAAAGCACTGAAGTAGGAAGTAATGCCAACCAATCATGCTACATATGCAAATTGGTTTCATTGTGACTGCTCAGCAGCAGCTATGATGGAAATCCTATGCACATTTACTTGGGGATATTCCCCACGGAATTAAGAGCAACTTATTTCTGAGGAACAATGCATAGGCTTGGACCTGGCCTTCTGCCATTGAATACTCACTGAATAGTTTTTGGCAAAGCTTCCGTTCCCCAGAAATAAAATGAGCTATACAGTGACTTACATGGCAAGGCTGTTGAAATGTGTATGGACCAACTAAGCATTTATTAGTACAAACAGTAACAGAGACATACAATCCAGAGATGCCCACCTTGGTGAACAAGTTGGTGCTCCTAGCATGGACACTGCTTATACTATAGCATTACTATTATACTATACTTATACTACATCACTGCTTATACTATAGCATCCTATTATAAGATTATACTCCTAGCACTGTGCTCCTAGCATGGGCACTAATCATAAATTACCCAGCCTAGTGTTTGACCCTAATCCTAGATGTGTAGAGGCAGCTGTGGTTACCCAGTTGTGAAGTAAATGCAGTCTGCATGTGCTCAATCAATCTCCCCCTTAGTCTTGTGTCACATTCCCGACATTCAGAACAAGTTTGAGGGTTGAGCCCCGTCAAACCCTGCTTTGCTTGCTTAGAAAATCCCCATAAAAACAGCTCTCAACATGAGATTAGCTTCTCCGTGTCCTTTAAATGCAACTCTTGATCTAAAACCAAAACGTGCTCTTACAAAATTAATGTTAAAATATGTTGCTTGTTCTCTAAGCCATATTCGTGTGAGAGATTGCATCTGTGACCCTCTCCAAATGATACTGATACGGGATATATTCTTCTCATCACAGGCATCTTTGATTAGATAAAATCTCTTATTGCTAGGACTTTAATAAAGTTTATGAGCAATGCCTCACGCCTAGTTATATCGTTTCAGGCTGGAATGAGTCACTGATTTACGTGAGAGGAGGGGAAGAGTTGCTTATTAATATTCACCTCAGACCCACCATTGCAACCACCCTTATGCTAAAGACAGGCACGCATATGTTCGCATGTGCCTGCGGAGATGTGTCTGTACATATTTCTTCATTACTGGATCCGGCGTTCAATCAGGTCAGTCCAGGCTTTGCTGTGCTCTTTGCCCACCAACCTATTTATACAGCATGTTGCGATTTATAAAATACCACTGAAAGGGCAAAGAGCATTGTTTGTTTCAAAACCTGGAGACATGTATGAGGGATTATTGTGTGGTGAATTTTAATCAGGCACTTCTGCAGACCCCTGTTGGGATCAAAAAGGAGCATTTCTGTGATGAAAATGGACCTTTGCACACTGTGTTCATTAATTTGGATAATTCTCTTGAAGCCATGAGAGCCTAACATGAAGCTTTCAGTCTATCACACCTGGCCACCCTTTGTTCTCCCTATGCGCACAGCGTTGTTTCCACAGCTACTCGAGTCTGCTGTTGGCCCAGACACCCCTTCTAGAAACTCCTCAGAAGTGTTAATCACCACCTACCTGACCAAGTGCCCTCTTTCATTCACCGACTCCTTTTTTGTCCAGCTTCAGATGCAACCCAAATGTGTTTTGATTGGCTTTCAACCACATGGGCTCATCATCATGATGTCAACAAAGCCTCAGTCTCAGAGTTCTTTTCCATAAAAAGCTGCCTTTTGTCTTATGAATCCCACTGTCACGAGATTTGGCGATGACCACAAGTTTAGATGGTGTCAGAAAAGAATTAGACGGATTCATAGATCTATGATGCTAGGCCCGATAACGAAATGGAAACTGCATATTTAGCAGTCATGCACCTCAGTACCAGAGTCTGGTGACAAATAATAGGAGAAAACTGTTTCCTCCTTGTCTTTCTTGTGAGCTTCTGGCTGGCTTTCTGTTGGAAAGTTTTGTCCAGCAAGGCAGGTCTTATACCAACATATTCCACACGAGCTGTAAGGTTACTGTACTCACTTCGGCTGCCTACGTGACTGATGGGGCTCACTGCAAGATGTATGGTCCATGAAGCTGGTTTGCCACAGAGGTAACACAACAGCAATTCCATGGGGTGAGGAGAAATACTGGCTTTTTTCTTGATGTTCTAGAAACGTGCCTCACCCCCACCCCCTGTTGAGTTTTTTTTTTTTAACTAGGCCTCAGAGACACAGGGCTGCATCAGAATGTGTCTCCTTTGCCCTCTTCCTAGCAACGTCTAGATACTGTAAATATAACATTTGACACGACATCACTATGCTGTGTGGTGTCTCATCTTTGCCTCACATCATGGCTATCAGTGGGTGAGCACTGGCATGCCAAAGTAGGCTCTCTCTGAATACAGAGATTGCATTTATTTATTTAAGAAACTCATATCTTTCCTTTGTCAAGGCAAATGCCCAAGGAACCTGTCACCTGGCCCTTGGGGTCGGTACCACAGGACCCTCTTACCGGGCAGGCACTGCAAAGTCAGGGGACCAGTTCGCAAAAGGAGGAGGTCTCGACAAGAACCAGGGGCGATGCGGCCCGGCTGCAGCCCCAGACAACAGGGGCTACCCTCGCCAAGCCATGGGCGCCGCAGGAAACGACGGCCTGCGTGGCCTCGGACGTCCAGCTGAGACGTCCGGGATGCGCGTCACGGCCTTTTATAATGCTGCAGCTTTGGAGGCGGGGCAAACCTCGCAAGAGCAAGAGTTCCGCAGAGGCCCATCCCCAAGGGCCGGGGAGAGAGTGGCAAGCTCATAAGGAGCTCGCCATGGGCCGAGAGGGGAGGCCGAGGAAGGGAGCTCTGAGGGGGAGAGGTCTCAGGCATTCTCGTTGGTGGAGGAACCAGGGGGTATCAAGGACTACCAGGAGAGCAAAAGGAGAAGGTGGAGGATCCCACCCTGAGGAAGGAAAGAAGAGACCCCTGCTGGGTGTAGGTTGGGATGCATTTGGGAGTGGGGCAACTACCAGGCCACCTGAAAGGAAGGCGGGGCCCCACAAGGAGAGTATTATTAACTTACCTGTACCAGGGGTGCTCGAGAAGGGCCTCGTGTCCAGGATTCCTACTCCTGCCAAAAGAGAGAGACATTTATCGTGTTAAGTTTTGGGGAACATAGCTCATGGACCTGTGCTGTAACATGGCCCTATGAATGTTAAAGTGCTATCGAGATTAAACCGCCTGCAAAAGAACAACTGTAAGTCATCATTTTCGTTCACCAGGGTCTACTGGGGTTCTACTCACCTGCACGATTTCTCTAGATTCTGCCAGTGGCACCAGAATTCACAGTGCTAGTGCTATACATATTTATATTTTATTAATATATTAAAACATAAAAACAATACATATTTCATAAAGTTATAGCAAGCGCGAAGCAATACATCCTACTAGCATACTATTCACCATTTTCTACATATAATATCCAACTAAGCCAAAATAACACCCACATTCTATTCATTAAATCCTCATATCATCACATCGTTCTTCTCTCTCTCTCTCTTAAAAAATCGATAAATGGTTTCCAGTTATTCTCGAAAAGGTTAACTGATTTTTCCTTAATTAAAATTGTAAGTTTATCCATTTCAGCATAATCCAAAACTTTCAGCCACCAATCTTCCAGCGAAGGTATCTCCGAATTCTTCCAATATTGTGCATATAAAATTCTTGCCGCAGCTATCATATATAAGAACTAAGTTTGAAATTTTTCGCCTACATGATCATCCCTCATACCCAACAAAAAGGTTTCCGGTTTCATTTGAACCTTAATCTTTAAAATCAACTCAATCTGTTTATGAATCTGAGTCCAATACTTCTTTGCTTGGGGGCATGTCCACCACATATGGTAAAAAGTTCCTTCTTGCTTTTTACATTTCCAACAGCTATTCGTCACCTTCTCATACATTTTTGCTAATTTGCTTGGGGTTATATACCATCTATACATCATTTTATACATATTTTCTTTAATATTAACATTTAACGTAAATTTCAACTGCTTTAACCATAGTTGTTTCCATTGTTCCATTAAAATAACATGACCTACATTTTTCGCCCAATGAATCGTACATTCTTTAACCTGTTCTTCTTCTGTCTCGAACTTCAAAAGCAATTTATACATTTTTGAGATTACCTGGTCTTCAGATTTTAATTGTACCTCCAGTATTGATTCTTCTTCTACAAATCCATATGCCTTCTTGTCCACTTTAAATCTCTCCAAAATTTGAGCATATACAAACCATTGGCAATTAAAGTCTTCTTCCATTAATTTTTCTCTTGACTTTATGGTACAGTCTCCTTGTGAAAAATTTAATAAATTTCTGTATAATAGTCCTTTCTCTTTTGGCACGCTGCTTCCACCAAAGTACGCTTCATATGGTGCAACCCATAATGGTATTTTCTCATAAAACCTCATTTTATATCTATTCCAAATTCTCCATAATGCATGTCTAACATAGTGATTTTTAAATTCTAAATTTGCTTTCACTTTATGATACCACAAATACCCATGCCAACCAAATCTCGAGTCGGAGCCTTCTAACTCCAATAATCTTCTATTTTGTAAATACAACCACTCTTTCAACCATACAAAACAACATGCTGCATAATATACTTTCAAATCCGGTAGTCCTAATCCTCCTCTCTCCTTTGCATCTTGAAGGATCTTGTATTTCACCCTTGGTTTTTTCCCTTGCCAAATAAATTTAGAAATGTCTTTCTGCCATTCTTTAAATGGTGCATCAGATATAATCACTGGTATCGTTTGAAATAAGAACATCATTTTTGGCAATACATTCATCTTAATCACCGATATCCTTCCTAGTAAAGACAATTTCAATCTTTCCCATCTTAACAGATCTTTCTTAATTTCATTCCATACTTTAACATAATTATTTTGAAATAATGTACAATTCATACTCGTCAATACAATTCTCAAATATTTAACTTTTCTTCCACCTTAAATCCTGTTTTATTCAACAGTTACAATTGATCTTGAATCTTCATATTTTTAGTCACTATTTTTGTCTTCTGTTTATTAACTTTAAATCCTGCAAGAGATCCAAATTCTTTTAATTTACTCATCAACAAGTGCTTACCAGCACAGTGTACCATTTAGGACCTGGATTCTTGAAAGGATGTCTATTCCCACAAGACCCTGCCTGCATACTAACAGCCCAATCCTATTCTCCCCCCCCCCCCCCCGCTGGTGCAGTCATGTCAAAAACGGGCATGCTGTATCTAGTGGAGGGGGGATTGGGAGGTTTACCCCTGCATAAGCCTCCCACTCTACAAATGGGTCTCCCCGGACCTGCACTAGCAATTTTGCTAGCACAAGTTCAAGGAGAGAAAGGGGGTGTGGAGGCTGCTATCAGGGGGGATAGGATTCGACACATGCCATTGCCGCCAGATCCATCCCCTCCTGCAGCCTCCCCATCCCTGTTACACCCCCCTCCTCGCCCAGTTTCACCCCCGCCCTGCCCCGTTCACCCTTTCCCCACTCCCTCCTGTCTCTCCCACTGGCTTACCTGCTCCGGTGGGCAGCAGGAGAGCTGACAATGCACACAGGAAGGTTCTGGCCTTCCTGTCAGTGTTCAGACAGCACGCTACTTAGCCAGCACACTACTAGAAAGCACTTTACTCCACTGGCGGTGGAGTATTTATTCCACTGGCAGTGAGGCCGTAAAGGCCATCCACAACGGCCCTTCACTGGAGCCCCGCCCTCTGAGGTCAGGTGAACGGCGGCTATCTGCTACTCTGCCTTTGGAATTCTGTCCCTAAGGAGGCTCGCCTAGCAGCAGCTCTCCACTTTCATGTGGCCTTTTAAAACTCTGGAAATGAAGTGGTTTCATGCTGCTGCAATTTCATGCTTTAACTGTCCTGCAATTTATATTGTTTATATGTGAAGTTATTATTCTTATCTGTCTTAAATGTGTTAGCTGCCCTAGGAAAAGGAATCCTGAAGGGATTATAAATATAAGCCTTTGGAATGAATAAATAAAAAGCCTCAGCTACCAGTAACATACATCTGGAAATGCAGGCTTTGGAACAGTACACATCTATAAACTAACATCATATTATATAAACATCTGTGGGTGGGGGGGAAGGACTGATAAGAAACTCTTGCAAGACTGGAATTGTTAATTGGAATCAAACTACATGACTAATGAAAACCTTAAATGATGTTTTGTCTCTGATTTAGGGCCCAATCCTATCCAACTTTCCAGCACTGATGCAGCTGTGCCAATGGGATGTGCGCTGCATCCTGTGGTGATGGGGCAGTCATGGAGGCCTCCTCAAGATAGGGGACCATTTGTTCCATTACCTTGGGGCTGCATTGCGACTGCTTCGGTGCTGGAAAGTTGGTTAGGATTGGGCCCTTAATCAATGTCTCAGATGCATTTTGTTTTTTATTGGTGCCGATTTATGCGATTCAATGATTTTTTCCTAATATTCTTTTCAACTTTCATCTACTTTTTATATGGTTTTTGTTTTCTATGACATTTTATATATCCTGAGTATAATTAACACATTCATAAAATAAATGATTAATAAAAAAAACAAAAGTGATATCATACCCTCTGGCCGGGAGCCATTAGAGACAGCAGAATTCTGGGGTGAAATCATCATGGTAAGAGCTCGATGCAGTTTATGTAGCTTCCTTTCTAGATTGAAATAATATATATGGGGTACATTGGTTATGCATATGTTGAATATTTTGAGTTGAGAACGTTGCAAAACATTTGCACATCTACAGATCTCTCAAAACTGATTATCCAAATCCAAGATTTTTCTTCTCACCCCTGACTTTGGGAGAAGATACTTTTTGTACCTCTATTATGGGAACAGATCAAAAGGGTAGCACATAGGGTTACCAACATTTGATTGCAGATATACCAGGACAAAATCTAATGGATGATGGGGTACAGCCGATCAAGGCAATATAGCAAGTCGACTGGTTGGCCATGGGTGAAGGTTGGCCGAATCTGGCGTTCACCAGCTTTTTATCCCACAATACTGGTGACCTGACACATAATATGGTTCTACTGATTGAACCAGATAAATACTTACTCATTTGGCAACCTTCCACAATATTTAATGTGAAGCAAAAGAAGTGCGGTCTTAATATTTTCTGGAGTACTGATTGACTTGTCAAGAATAGTAAGGCTTACAAGATGTGTATGATGGATACCCAGCAACAGTTTTATAAATTCGGTCTCACTTTTTTTCCAGAACTTCTGTAGCTTCTCAGAAATGGCTGTCTCTTTTCCCCACCCCTGAAATGACATTTCCCTTACATCGGTGGAGGCAAGCACTGTCATTCATAGAATTCTGAATCCTCCCACTTCTCTCCCACCCCCACCCAAGAATGCATTAACAATCCCCCCCCCCCAACTGCTTAGAATACCAAGGCCCTTAGAGAGACAACATTCTATAAGTTACGTTCAACACTCTTAGATGAAGTTTCCTTCTTTCATCTGTTGATTGGCCATGAAGTGGTTTGTTCTGGGAACAGACCTGCTTTCAAGCAATTAAAATTTCACAAAAGACTGAACAGTTTAGGCCAAATGTGACGGTGAGGGTCTAAGAGAGTGCTCTCTTTCAACTTCTAGACTAGCAGACCCCACAGTTTGGGAGAGAGGTCCAATATATTGAGAGGTCCAATATTGAGGTCCAATATTGGGGGCGTAACTGAAGGGGCTGCCTTGCCATAAATGTCTGAGTTATGTGGGTAGGGTTGCCAGAATCGTGGCCAGAGATCAGCCAGTGCCTTTAAGACAAGGAGCAGCAAGGAAGGCTGGTGCAGCTGCTACAGTCAAGTCCTGTGATGCTTACCCTCCCCCAGACCTGCCAGTGTTCATGTTGTCATTCCTGCGGCAGCGTACTCAGTCAGCACCCACTCTGGGCCACTCAGCAACCATGAGCTGGAGTGGTGCTGGACGTCCCTCCTCAGGGCAGAGATTCCCCAACCCTCACAATCACCGTGCAACAGCTGGCAGTGAGTACCTTGCCAATTGTAGTTGTGGACAACCTGCGTTGGCATCGGCAGGGGGCTGGACTCTATGATCCCTTCCAACTCTATGATTCTAATCTCTGACCAAGACATTGGCAACCCTTGCAGAAAATTTGCTGCAGGAAGGAGATTCGAATGTACAATTAAAAAAAAACACCTGAACCTGGCTTGCAATTTTTACAAATTTCTAAAATGGTCATGGCTCTAAATTTATGTTCCTCACTGTAGCGCTGTGCAGACAACTAAAAATCCAGGGATAATCATTATGTGGAGAGAGGTGGGATTGTGCTTGCTGGCCCTGTCCCTGGCCTCCAAATGTTGATCAGGTGGGTCTTCTGCACAGGTGTGATTTTTCAGTGTTTCTTAGAACACCCTGGCACTCACAGAACACTTAGATGCCTACTATAAATAAGTTGCCATCATTAGAAATCATGTAAGTGGTTCTGTGGTTGCTTGGTGGAGTGGCACTCTGCACATGCTTAGAAGCACTTTGCTTTATCACTATTCCACCAAGCATAATGATGCACATACCTAAGACTGAAACCTGGTCTTGGGAGTGCACTCTGGCACAAATTCATCCCTGGCAAATTGCTATTTGCCAGCTTCGCTCAGGTTCCTTCAGCAAGTCAGTATGTTCTTTAGTCCTGAGCGTTTTCAATTCGGACTTGTATCAGCACAATGTATAGCACTTCTTGTGCTCCACAATTCATTCTACAGCCTACATTGGGCTCTGAGTCATCCACTTAGATTTCTGAAGGGGAAGTGAAAGAAAGAGAAGAAAGGAAGAAAATAACCCTGCAACAGCATCAGAATGGAAGTACGCAGAACCTAGCTCTCCAGAGGGGTAAAAGTAATACAAGTAATCAGTTATAATTACAAGCGCTGAGCAGAACATATTTTCTCCTTTTTACTCATAACACTTATGCAGGTGTGTGTTGCAACAGGATAGCTTTAAATTACAAACAATTCCAATAGATGGGTAGAATTCAGTTTTGCTTCAAGATTACACTGGTATAATGTGGGGGCTGAATTGGAAATGGTTATTCGTTTTCATCTATATATTTTTTCACTGTTGCAATGACTGATTTCTTATTTATTTTGGGGATGTGGATATAGAAGCCCACATAACTTCAGTTTCTCCCTTACACCCTCCTGATGTCAATATGTTGTGCATTGCCACCGTGCCCCTGCCTGCTCCATATCTCACATCATGGCTGCTGTTGGCAGGTGTGGGGTAATGTTCAGTGTGCCAGTGTCAAGGCATGTTTTTAAATGACATCGTAGACCTTGTATCAAGTTTCAGGCTTTGACTTGAAGATTCAAGGTTTTCATTTCCTTCATAGGTTCTCTAGGGGTGAGGGACCAGATGCAAGCAGGAAAGCTATTTTCTCCAGAGCCCATCTCTCCAGAGCTAGTTTCACCAGAGCCCATCTCTCCAGAGCTAGTTTCTCCAGAGCCCATATAAATAAATAAATAAATAAATAAATAAAGGAGGGACCAAGATCTTAAAAAAAAAAACCACCAAGAAGTGTCACTCATGTTCCAAGTACAAGCTCAGCTCCCAGATGCTGCTTCTGAGTCTCTCAGGGTCTTGATTCTCCAGTCGCTTAGCAACTGTACATGTTGTTGCCCCCTTAAGCAGTGTGTTATTCACAGATACAAGCCAAGCCTGTCCAGAGTATTAAAAAAAACAGGGCATTTTTCATCTCCATTTTTCACAGATGAGGCTAAAGTGACTCTTGCTACAGTAGGAGTTACGTGAATGTAAAACCTATACTGGTCAAAATGTTCATTCATGTTACGCAAGGCTCTCTTCTGCTTTCACTTCTTCTGAATGAAGAAAGATCAAACAGTAAATAACCAGGCCTAGACTTTGACTACATGGTGCCTTGAGCAAGGATTCACTTTGGCATCCTCTATTTGTTCAATTGTTGAATGCCTTGATTTTTTTTTTATGGCATGTGTTGCCTCTTTTCACAGCTTTGATGCACAATTTGCATGCATGATTTATCCCAGCGTATAAGACGATATACCGTATTGGTCTGAGTATAAGACTCACTTTTTTCTCCTAATTTAAGTTTTTAAACTAGGGGTGCGTCTTATAATCAGGCTGTTGCAATTTAATGCCAGTGATTTAATAAATTTTTTTTAATAGTATCAAACTTTAAGGGTGCGTCTTATAATCAGGTATGTCTTATACTCGGGACAATACGGTATTTTCACACATGCCTCTAATCTGAAAGCCTATATACTTATTCATGTCACATATAAGCAAATAAAAAGCAAACCTGCTTCCTCAAGGGTCTTCTAAAAACATTTCAGTTTGAAGAATAACTAAAATGCCAGGCAGGCACCTCTGAAGTCTGGTACCCCAGGCAGTTGTCTGGGTCACCTGTTCCTATACCTGGGTTTGTAAATAACAGCAGCAGAGACTCAAAGGTCATTTTTAAGCTTTGCGTATTTATTTATTTATTTATTTATTTATTTAAAGATTTTTTACCCTGCCTTTCTCCTGATAAGGGCAATCAAGGCGGCTTACAATTAAAACATGTTAAAATACATAATACAATACAACACAATAAAAAAACAATTAAAACAGGTATTTAAAACAATTAAAACAAACAAACCCAGTGGGTCACCTTATGATTGCATTTATTAATAGTTTGAAAACATCCACCCAAGTAAGGGATGGCAATTTTATAGCACCCATGTAGCAATTTTATATTTTGGATCTCTGGACACTTTCACACAGTGGCGTTGCTGGAGGTGGGGCGGAACGCTAAGTTCCACACCGCGCTGACCCTCCGTTACTCACCGGCATGAGGCGGCCCTGCCCCCTCGCCTTCAGAGCCATTCAGTGGGGTGAAGGCAATGCGCAGGGAGTCTCCTGCGCGTTGCCTTTGCCGCACTGAATGGCTCCGAAGGCGAGGGGGCGGGGCCGCCTCGTGCCAGTGAGTAACAGAGGGTCAGCATGGTGCGGAACTTAGCGTTTCGCCCCACCTCCAGCGACGCCACTGCTTTCACGTTAGGCCAGAGGGATCCTGGGCTGCTTCTTTTTGAGACGCCCAGGGAGACCCCGTCCGTCAGTTCCCTGCAGTGCTTGTTCTTTCTTTCTGTTCTGACAATGCATGGTAATGAAGCTGCTCCGATGAAGCTATGAGGATAATAATAAGTACAGTCTGCACTACCCAAAGTCTATCTTGGGTTTTGCTCTTGGTGCCAGTTGAAAGCTGTGATGGGCAGCATCTTCCCACAGGAAACTAAGGAGCATTGTGGCATCTGCACTTCAGGTATATATTAAAAATGGCTCTCAGGTTCTTAGGTGCTCCTCTTCCTTCTAACTCCTGGGAAGGGTAGCCCAGAGGTCCATCCCTGGATCCTTTCTTTTTTATTTTGGCACCATTGGGAAATCAATTACTTTGACACCCCTTCTACCCACTCCAAATCCTTAGTTCCATTACTCACAAGTTCTTCATTTCAGCAGCCTATTTTTAGGGGGGGGGGAGCAAAAGATCAGGAAGGGTTTCTGACTGACTCCCAATTGTTTAATTGAGAGTCAGTCAGAAACTCTTGCCGATCTTTTGCAAGTCACCATAGAAATTTCTTGCTGTTTGTCTCTCCTTGCAAGACAGTGATCTTTTTGTTTCCAAAATGACACCGAAAATCTTCATCCACTTTTGGAGTGCTTTCTAAGTGAAAGTTACCATGGAGATGCAAAGGAAATGGGGCAACATCATGGCAGACCTTCACTACAAACATTTTTCTGGGGTTTCCTCAAAGAATCCTGGAAATTGAGGTTGCAAGATCTGGATATTTCGTGATTCTGGTACTGTACATAGTAAGCTCTGGCTGTCCTTGAGAGTGCCACAGTTGCACTTAGGTCATATTGTGAACTCTGAAGGAAGAAATGGTGTATAGGTAATAGTCAGGGAATGCTAGCATGTAGGGCTTGTCGACACTTGGCTATCATATTTTGCTGTGCCTAGGCTCTTCAGTGGAACACGTTTAGCGTAGGCTTGTGATTATTTTTTCTGAAAAATAATCAAGGGTTTAATCAAGGGATAATCATGCCCTTATCAAGGGAAAAGGGTTAAGAAATTCCTCCCTCCCCTTACTGATCTTCCACTTCAAATCCCAGTCTCAGCAGCTGCATTGCATCAAGCTTGCAGGCAGTTTTCTATCTAATTGCTCATTAAGAAGCAATACACAATTAAACAACATTAAACGTATTAGGGGCTATCGAGAGTGATGTTTTGGCTGCTCTGCAACAATTTCCTGCTCACTTTTGCCCCTCTACCACAAAAAACCTTATCTTTTTTTGGCGGGCGCCACCATCTTGGATCTCGCGAGATTTCGTGAGATCCAAGATGGCGCAGTCAAAAAAAGGTAAGTTTTGCAAGCAGCGGCGGCAGCTCTGGAGGGGGCAGGAGTCCTGGCCAGCCTGGATGCAGCCGGCCAGGCTTCAAGTGGCGGCGGCAGCAACATGGTGGCGAGGGCGGCGGCAGCGGCAATATGGCAGCGAGGATGGCGGTGAGGACGGCGGCGGCAATATGGTGGCAAGGACGATGGTGGCGGCAATATGGTGGCGGCAATATGGCAGCGGTGAGGGTGGCGGCGGCAATATGGCAGCGATGACGGAGGCGGCAATGGTGGTGGGACAGGCAAGTGGCAGCGGTGGCAAAATGGCCATTTTCATGGCCATAAATAAATAAATAAACAAAATTTTCAACCGGCACCCACAATTTTTTTTATGTATTTATGTATTTATTTAATTAACCGGGGGGGGGGGGGCGGTGTCCCGGTTTGGAACTGGGAAAATATGGTAAGCCTATAAATGAGGAAATTTCAGCAAGTATTGCTTTGCATACAGGGCTGGAAAAAACGTGCCCTACTGAAGTTCCCTTGTCTTCAATGTACGTAGTTTCCTCCTCCAGGGCATCTGGGCACCCTAATTTCCCCTTGTATGTCTTTATCAAATTGCTTTTTTTTTTAAACACAGGCTGTACATGACCCCACTCTGACAGTTAAAAATCCAAATAAAATAAATAGCAGTACGTCTGACAGCAGACGGAACCGCTTTCCCATGCATCCTCTTAAATTTCATGGTTGAAAAAAAATATGCCAGTGACTTTTGTATGAAGCAATTCAAATGTTAAACCTCTTTCAAGGTTTCTTTTCTATCTCAACTTCTTTTCCTATAGAAATGGTCCTTCAGACCAGATTTCAGAGAAGATGGTTACCATCATCCTTTGCACTTGGGGAGATGTCAACTTACTGCTGAATCAAAACCATGCAAAACTACTTCCCTTTGTTAAGCTACTAATGACCTTGACATTTGCCAAAAGCTGCTTATGATGAAGATCCTAGAACTGCATTTTCTCTAAAAGCAGTTATATAAGTGGTCCCAGTTTTAGCATCTGAGCAGGGTGTCTTCAATAGGCAAAGGTACACACTGTGCTTATTTTCTCAGTATAATCAGACTCTGCAAAAACAAAACCCCTCAAGTCTATTTGGATAACACTGTGAAGTTTCCCTTGGTTTTAACTAGTTTGGGAAGATCTTCAAAAGCTAGGATTGCCAATTTCTTTTACTGGCACAGTCTGTTTCACAGCAGACACCCCGAAATCAAAAAGGTGAAGCTTTCCTGGCATAAAGACAAAGTGATGAGGAAAGCCTGATAAACATTAATAGGATTACCAACTTTTGAACTGGCTCTTACAGTTGTAGGAGCAGCTTGAAGTGCAGACATTTGCAAGTTTATTTCAACACTGAAAAGTTTCACCTCCTGATTCTTGCACATCAAACTACTATTAAAGGCACAAGAACACACCAAGCTTTGTTCAGTTGGCAATTCCTAAACATGCCAGGAACAATAATTGCTTTTATCTGGACCCAATATAGACATCATGTAGAGTAAGGTGGTAGAATTCTGGACTGCTCCACTTCAGAAGGGAGGTGTGGCCCGTGTGGGGTCATATGAGTGCATTGGGGGAATGGTTTAGTATAGACCTCTAGCTAATTTGATGTTTTAGCATGGGGGAGGCTTAAAAAGTACAACTTCCCACATGTAGTCTGAAGTGGAACAGTTCAGAATTCTACCTCTTCAGTTTACACCTCACTTGTGCCATGTCATGTATAGACTACATCATAAATTCAGAAAGTTCTTCAGCTGTTTGCCACAGGCACCTATTAAGTGTTTACAGGATCAGGTTCTTCTAAGATACATCACTGTCTGGACATAAATCAGTGGTCTGTGGAACTTACCATATCCCTGCGTTTGTTCTTCATTGGAGAAGTAATTAGTGAGTGACATTATGGTGAAATAGAAATGTGGCTCCTTTGAGACAAATCAAAATACCAGATTGCTAGCAATCCAAGAATGGTTCAGTTACATGACGGGCAAATGTGGCAGTTCCCACCCATGCTCTCTCATTGGTCAGAGAAGAGAACTCTCATTGGTTCTCCTCACTGTCAGTGGGATGGTGTTGACCATTAGGGGCACCACCTGATGTATAAATAAGCTGAATGAAGTAGAGGGAATTGTAGTAGTCTTAGCAGGGTGACTCTACAGCTGGATTTGGCTTTAGCTGGGGGAAAAATGTGAGTATTTATTATTTAACAAATGTTGTTTTGCTTATGTAACTTGTAGCTATACTGCTAATAAGGATATACATATGCTTTGGTTCTGGGTGCTATGATGCTGAGGCGGGGGAGACTGTTAAAGATTTGTCTGCCTCTTTTGCTTGATGATCCACTTCACTAAAAGTTTTAGACTAGTATTGTCAGGCTTTTATTTTTGGAAATCTAGTTTGATGTGAAGCTCTTTCTTCTAAGCATGACCTTGCATGTGATCAAGCTGGCCTGTTCCTTTTTTTCAACTTGACTCTGGAGCACTCTAAATGTGTTGTTGGGCTGTAGTAATGTAGGTGACTTTGGGGGGGGGGGCAGGGTAAGGCTTTGTCTCAGCAACCTGATGCACTGACCTTGACAGAGTTGGGGCAGGCTCTTGTACCTTGCCTGTCCTCAAGGCTATTGGGGTTGTGGTAACAATAAAAACAAGGCTGTAATGACATGAAGGATTTGTGGCCTTGTTGTAGGAACTTTATGAGCACCTAGCAGATGAGCACA
The DNA here is from genome assembly GCA_026170595.1 of Plestiodon gilberti rubricaudatus. Lineage (NCBI taxonomy): Eukaryota > Metazoa > Chordata > Lepidosauria > Squamata > Scincidae > Plestiodon > Plestiodon gilberti. The sequence goes on from JANXHW010000005.1 coordinate 120,473,865, forward strand.
GTGAGTCTGAGATCATGAAAGGTCTTTGAGGGTGGTGGTGGTGGGGGGTCATTATTGCTCCTATAGCTTCTGAATCCTGACTCTTGTCTCCACTATACTCTAAACTAGTATAGTAATTAAGAGGGAGATCTGGGAACTTGGGTCTCCTGTAGTGAACCCTCCTGGTACCTCTTGCTAAACTGCAATTCTGTATTGTAAGGTTTAGGTATATGTAGTGACTGCATATGCATCTCTGGCTTTATCCTGCCCTATTTCCACTTCTGTCTCCTTATCAGTATCTAGACTGTAAGGCCCTAGAGGGCAGGGACCCTTACTCATGCGTTGAGCACATTAATAGCCTTTTTTTGGAGGAAAATGGGCTATTTTAGAGAAGCTCAGTTGCAATTGCTTGCCACAAAAGGAATAAATCTTGGGTTTAGCTCTGGGTTGGACACAACACTATTGGTTTCTGTTAACCTTGCAGAGCCTCTCTAGGACTTAGTCTCGTTCTACTTGCCTGTAATAAGCAGCCAGAGGCTGCTTCTCCTGTTTCTTTAAGGAAGAAACGAAGCTTACTGGGGAAAAAAGCAAAAGCCTGGGGGGGGGGGTTTCCCCACAATCTGTGGATAACTGAAACCGTGGATAGCGAATCAGTGGAAATGGGGGCCCACCTGTATATAAATACAGATATTATTATACCTGAAACTTCCCTGGCTGACTCTCAAAGAGGCTAAAACTCCATAGTTTGATCTAAACTGTGTTCTTGTATTGCGGTCTTCAGTGAAATACCTGTATTTATTCCAATGTATTTCCAGGTCAGACCACGCAATGACCCCTAAAGACCAAGAGGGAAGCATTCCCACTCCTGATACTACAGAAGAGGTGGGCTTTTTCATCCAAAATGTAGCTTGAATGATGTGGTATGAGTAGGCACCTGTAAATTCATTGGGAGGGGAATTGACTGGCAAGGGAAAAAGCAACTGGGATAAAAGGCTCCTTATTCCTACCTAATGAATTCAGTTCCCTTCTCACCAGAACAGAGGAACTCTTAGCAGTGAAGAAGCAAGTCTGCTTGTTGATGCAAAATCTTAATTTTGAAGGAATGGGCTGACTCAGGGACTTAAAGTGATCTTGTATGGTAGATCTCTTCCTGGAGCAAGAAGTAGTCACGGCTCCCTTTTCTGATGCAAGGCTGTATCAGTGCACTCTTGCTGCCGCTGCCAAGGATAGTTCTTGTGATTTGAGAGGAAGCATGCATGTGCAACTAGGCTGGCTTTCTGTGAGGGTTGGGGGTCTATCCTGGGGGCAGCAGGTCTGAACATGGGCATTCCACCTCCCTTTTATTGGGAGGAATAGAAGATGCATCCAACTATCTATAGATAGCTGGCTTAATGTAGGTGGAAGACTGTTGTGATCCCATGATCTTTGTAAGCTAGTAAACGGCAGGCATACCAGAAACCCCCTACCTGGTTAATATGGGTAGCGATGAAGAATGTTAGCTGTATACTAACTTAACCCAGAGCAACCCTGGGTTGTATGACCAGGAAAATGTTCTGTGGCATCACAAGCATGTTGACTATTATGGAAATGTCTCCTGAACACCAGTTTGTAATACAGTACTTGACACTTCCATAGCACTTTAGATTACTGATGAAGTGACTTAAGGCAAAATGGGAGGCTCATGAATGTATAGAGCTTTGTAGGCTGGTGCTTTTGCTTTGACTAGTAGCCATTTTCCTAAGGCTTCATCTCTGTAACATGAGATGGGTGTTTCTAGTTAATCTTAAAACTGGCATTTAGTGTGGAGAAGGTGCTATTCAGTCTCTGGCAGCACCAGTCAAAAGGTTTTGGGTGCAACTGGGAAAGATTTTGCTGGAGACCCTCTGCCACAGTAGAAAAGAGTTCGGTGGTCAGTGGTGGCCAACCTTTCATGCTCCTGAACTTTTAATGGTTGTATAGGTGAGGGCATTTCAGCAGGTGCAGCTGCTTTAGCAGCACTATCAGCACTTGCAGCTGCCAAGATTCTGTCTTCTACACAACTCTTAAGAACACAGAGGCACCAATGGTGGAAGGTTGGCCACCCCAGGTTAGATAAATTGGTGGCCTGACTCTGTATAAGCTGACATTTTTAATATGTTCAGCTACAAAAATACATGTGCTCTATCACTGAGCTATATCTGCTTTGACTATCCAAGAGTTCTGGGGGAGACATAGGCAAGAGACTGCAACTCTGTTGCACTGTTGAGTCCTAAAAATTGTTGTACTGAATGAGCCAATGAGCTAAAGCCTGGCTAATGGGGAGTGAAACTGATGGGGGGGGGGGTAGATGCTACGAATTGGTATAACTGGCTGATGCTCATTTTCTTTTATCACATGTAAAGAATGTGCTTGCGAGAGCAACCAATATACCTCTGGTAAGCTCTACCTATGACTTGGCTGCTTCTGCTTATGCCTCGACCAAAGAAAACCATCCCTATATCAAAGCAGTCCTGGATTTGGCAGAGAAAAGTGTGAAACAGGTCTCTGATGTTGCTGCTAGCAGTGCCCAGCCCCTTCTCAGTAAACTGGAACCACAAGGTGGGTAGGCTGCATACATGACTTTGCCACATGGATATCTAAACTTCAGTGTTCGTCATAAACACTTGTAAGAGTTGGCTTAACTAGCTCATTGAGGCTTAACGAAGCTGGTCTTCCAGGTGCTAAAAAGTGTATGTTGTAGCAGATAGATATGACTACATCTCGGGGACTGTTGCCACAATCAGGGCTGGCCCCAGACTCGAAGAATGCCACTTGTGTTGAGAGATGGTGGTGGGGAGTGGCAGTCTTGGTGTGCCTTTCACCAGAGTTTGCTGCCTCCCTCAAACTTGCTGTGGGCAAAGCCACAATTTTTATTTTATTTATTTATTTGTTTCACATTTTTATACCGCCCTTCCTCCAAGGAGCTCAGAGTGGTGTACATATTTCCTCCCCTCCTTTTTTGTCCTTACAACAACCCTGTGAGGTAGGTGGGGCTGAGAGATAGTGACTGGCCCAAGGTCACGAAGGAAGCTTCGTGACTGAGCGGGGATTTGAACCTGGATCTTTCAGGTCTAAGTCAGACTCCCAAACCACTACACCATCCTGTGCTTCCCTATCTGTTCACTAGCTCCTTTCTTGCATGGTCCCTTTAAAACTTAACCTTAAGCTTCAGTTAAGTGGCTACATGGCCACTTAACCTTGCTCTTTCCTTGTGGTTGCTTAAAGTGCAGGGCGTGCTGGGAGTTGCCAGTGTAACCCACTGCCTTGCCTTGCTCCTGTTCAAAGGATTATGTGGAAAGCGGCTGCTTTTTGTCTTTGGGGCTTGTGGTGGTGGTGGTGCCATTGTGCAGTAGAGCCAATTTGGCTGTCCTGCATAGAAACCCCAAGTGAAAGGAAAGCAAACCTTGTTGAAGCTGTGTAGAACAAATCTGGAAGACGATTGTTGATGGATGATTCTGTAGTAACTAGGTCTTGGGAGGCTTGCAAGACTTGGTGGATATGATTCAGAGATGCTTGTAAGTGGACTAGTCATGTTTTGAATGCATATGTATGCACTTGAACAAAGGGAAACCTCTTCAGTTGCAGCTGCAAGTCACTATGCCTCAAAGGGCCTGGACAAGTTGGAGGAGAAGCTGCCAATTCTTCATCAGACGGCAGACCAGGTACTTGCACCTAACTGTCCCTGTTTTGCCTATCCCCTCAACATCTAATAACACTTTCTATGGACGTGTGCATGCTGCAGAGGGATCTGGGATGTGTTTAGGACAATGATCAGGTTCTACAGAACAGGTGGCCCTCAAGAACACAGGAGTGTATTGACAGCCAAATTGAACTTGTGCACTACAAGTATTTCACTGGGTCTAGTACAAACTTGTAACATGCCTCCTTGCATAAGGCCTTGTCTGTTATTCAAGCTCATAGTGCCTCTAGCTCCCTGACTTATTTACTATTAGACATGGCGTAGATGTATAATACAATTTCCCTCTGGATTCCAGGGATAGGACACTATTTAATGTTGTGCCTTGGTTCTATGTACTGTCTTCATGTTCTGGAGTCTCTAATCCTAGTAGTGGCACTACTGCAGAGGCGAGGCTAGCCGTTATGCTGCCTGGAGCAGAGGGGTGTTTGCAGCCCTGAAGTAATTATTTGCTGCGGCCGTGAGGCCGCAGAGCAATGGGGGGGTGACCCGGAGGGACTCTGCCCTGGGTGCCCCCCGCCCGCCCTCCGGGTTCACGCAGCTCTGACTTGCTGTTCCCTCCAGGCTGGGAGACGACCTCCGCACGTCCTGCCGGCTCGGCCCCTATTGCCCAGGCCTTTATCAGCGACTTTGCACATGCATACAATGCATCGGCGTTGTACACATGTGCGAAATCACCGACAAAGGCCTGGGCAGTAGGAGCCGAGCCGGCAGGATGTGCGGAGGCCGTCTCCCGGCCTCCGAAGCTGCGCGGACCCAGTGGAGCCTCCGGGGGCCAGTTGGGCAGCCTCCCGCTGCCCTGTATTGCCTACCGTGTAGCTGGAAATTCCAGCTACACGGAGGGCGAGACAGGGCGGGCAGGGCGGTGCGGCAGCTCAGGGCAGCATAGCGTTCCGCCCCAGCCTGAGTTGCAGCCTGGAGCCAGTGTTCCATCTGCTCCGCCCAAGATATTCCGCTGCACTACTGCCCTGGAATATGTTACTGCTCGTCTGTCCCATTGGTTGTCTCGCCATGTTGGTTCCTCCTGCTTGTAAATAAGAGAAGCAAATACTGGGACTTGTGCCAACATGTTCCCTCAAGAACCACAAGTTTGTCCCAAGATAAACTCTGGGATGTCAATATAAATCTATGCCTTCTAGGTTATTTCTGATGCACAAGAGCTGGTGTCATCAAAAGTAGCAGGAGCAAAAGATGTGGTAGCAAAGACTGTGCAGGGTGGCAAAGAGATGGTGGTAGAAACAGCCTTGAGTGGCGCGGAGGCAGTACTAGACAAATCTGAACAGCTGCTGGACTACTATCTTCCTATGACAGATGAAGAGCTAGGTAAGTAAGAATGCAGTCCCTGCTAAGATATGCTTGCATCCCTGATCTAATAGGCTTCTGCTTTTCCTTGCTCAAGTCAAGGGCCTACTGCAATGCAGTATTTTACTACAGTACAAACTGCATGTTGCTCAAAGTGTAATGTGGTGATTGGGGTTGGTGGGTTATCTTCTACCTTGTGATTCTGCTCATTGACTGGAGATGGCTTTGGCTTTGGTTATCCCTACCTTCTGAACCTAGGTGGGGCCTTATCGGTGATAGTGCTCTGCCTATGAAGTCTCCTCCCCAGAGTCTCCTCCCCAGAGGTCCAATTGACAGTTTGCTTGAAAAGTAATCTTGTGTCAAATCTTAAATTCAGTAGCCATGTAAGCCTGTTCCTTTGTCTGGTTCTGTTGGACTTGGGAAGATATATTGTATTATAACATGAACTGCCTTGGACACCTGGATGATGAGGATGGGTAAAAAAAAACCTTGTTCTCTGTAGCTAAACTTGCAGAACCTACTTCAGAAGGGGCAGACACAGCTGCTGCAGCAGCAGCATCTGAGAAGCTGGGCTACTTTGTGCGTCTTGGCTCCCTGTCAACGAAGCTCCGTCACCGTGCCTACCAGTATGCTGTAGCTAAGATGAAGATTGCTAGCGACAACATCAAAGAGGCTTTCTCTCGGCTGCATGGCACCATTGGACAGGTAGGGGCTTTTCTGTCTAAGGCGAAGGAGAATCTATGTTGTTCTAATGGGGTGGCCAACCTTTCCACCATTAGGGCCTCTGTGTTCTTGGAGTTGTGTAGAAGACCATCTTGGCAGCTGCAATTGATTATGGTGCTGCTAAAGCAGCTGCACCTACTGAAATGACCTCACCTTTTACAACCATTAAAGGTCCAGGAGCATTCAAGTGTAGAAGACCATCTTGGCAGCTGCAATTGATTATGGTGCTGCTAAAGCAGCTGCACCTACTGAAATGACCTCACCTTTTACAACCATTAAAGGTCCAGGAGCATTCAAGTTGGAAGGTTGACCACCCCTGCTCTATAAGGACCCTTCATTAAACTGACCATTTTACAGATACTAAAGTGCTCTAGCCAACAATGGCTGGCTGTATGTAGGTGCTTCAAGGTAGCCTGTAGCTGGGCTGCTCACAAGTGTATCCTGTGACATGAATTGCCTTTCCCTGAAAGGCTGCACTCTTAAGCATTCAAAGGCTTTGGAGGCCTAGAGGAGGCTGGTGCTGGCCTATCCAGGAGGTTGCCTGAGAGGACTGCCTCCCACCAACTTGGAGTTGGGTATGTGTGTGCCAATTCCTATGTAGCCACCACTCCCTTCCCCTCCATATTTTGGCCCTGTTTCCCTTTTGCTTTCTACTCCAGAGAGTAGCCTGGCACATCACCAGGTAAGATGAGTAGAAGTTGTTTCACACACTGCCTCATAGACTGGTTCTGGAGGGAGATGCTCCTGGATGCAACTGTTCATCCTGTAAAGTGCACTGCAGGGGGGTTCTGGCCCTCTCCTTGGCTGCATGCATGGTTCCAAACCACTGTAAAGGCCTCCTGCATTATCAATCTGCAAATGCTCAGCTGTCTGTTAGGAATCTGCAAATGCTCAGCTGTCTGTTAGGAATCTCTAAAGTAAGAAGGTTTCATAGTACACTCAACTGCCATGGAGGGCATACTGGGCTGACATTGGCTACTGCTGTAGTATTTATCTTGTGCAGATCTCTCAAATGGCACTCAATGCGAAATAATGACTTTGTCCAGAGTGTGCACATCAGGACCCCCTAGAATCTAAACCATGGGGCTAACTCATGACAGTTGTAAAAAGGGAAAAAAATACAACTGGTAAGGTAAACTGAATGCCCAAAACTAGACTGTATATGACTCTGCATACTAGAGGTGACCAGTAAGAAAACAAGGATATCTCAATGGAGCTGTAAGACAGACTTTTAGTTTAACATATACTGGGTTGACTAAATGCAGCACCGTTGGGCTAGCCTCGTGCTGTATATCTAAATTGGTAGTGGTATGTTCCACTTGCCAATTGAGGGGAATCTCAAAGACTGAGTGAGAATGTAGAATAGGCCTATGGCACCGCAAACATCCCATCACTGCACAATGACCAGGGCATCTTGATGATGCACCATCTTAGTGACCAATATCTTGCTCTCTAGATAGAGGATACGAAGCAAAATGAAAAATCTCAGGAAGATGAGGAGAAACTCCATCAGGTATGGCTGGACTGCAGTGCAAGAACTTGCAGAAATAAGAGGAGGGTGATATGATTGGCCCACTAGCATGGGCCTTGGCTGAGAATGCAACCTACTAGTTTGGTAACACTTTTCCTCCTTGCAGGTAGAATCTCAGACCTTGGCCATGTCCTCCCAAATAACCCAACAGTTGCAGATGGCATACAAGAACCTGACTGCTGGCATTCAAGGCCTGCCTTCTGCTTTTCAGCAGAACATGCAGCAGGCATACCGCAACATGGAGGAGCTTCATGAGTCCTTTGCTAATGCCCGTTCTTTCAAAGATCTTTCTAGCAGTGTTCTAAGGCAAGGCAAAGAGAGAGCCATCAAGGCCCAGGGATACGTGGATGACATCCTGGAGTATGTGATGCACAATACGCCACTATCCTGGCTTGTGGGGCCACTTCTTCCTGCATTAAAATCTCTGGATGTCGCAGGCCCTGCAAAACCTGATGTGGAAGAAGAAGCCTTGAAAGCCACATCAGTGTCAGATCAGTGACCTGGATCTTGTTCCAGAGAGTGGAATCCATGGAGTCTTAAAAGGGCACCTGAGTCTGCTCAGCATTCATGGTAAGAACAGAAGCTAACATGATTGAGCTATGGAAGATGGAGAAACTTCCTTCTACTTGGTATGGGTGACTTGCCCATTATAGGAAATTCTAATGCCTCTCCTCCAGGGGCTTAGATGTGCCCAGTAAAACTCTGTGCTGTCACTGGCTTCTGTTGCTAGTATGTACTGTATACTACAGATTTGAAAACTGTTGTGGCCTGTCTGTGACTTGGAATAAATGTTTGTTGCATTCAAAGTTTCTTGCTTGAAGTTTAAAGAGGAAATGGTGGCTCTCTTGAGCCTCTGACATGGTGGTGGCAAGCAGCTAGTGGAACCTAACTTGTCGTAATGTTAGGTGCCACAAATGTTTCTACAAAGTCAATTGACTATGGAACCAGCAGTGAGGCAGGACCGATATGAGTGTTGCAATTTATAAGTGCACCTTCCTTCTCTTGCAAATGCAAAGCTTTTTATCATAAGGAAGAAAACTGAGCTGCTCTAGCCTGAAATGCTCTAGCCCAGGGGTTCTCAACCTGTGGTACGGGTACCCCTAGGGCAGAGGTTCTCTAAGTGTGAGGCGCGACCGAAAGCTTCGCCTTAGTCTTTTAATTAACACATTCTTGCTTGCGAGAGAGAGCAAAAACAAAGACCCGGATCTTCACATCGGGTCACTCAAAGTTAATTTCAAAACACTTCAGGTTTGTATGCAGTTTACACGTCTTGTTTTTAACCACAGCGTGAGGGAAGCCCTTATCTTATGTTAAAGAACAATTAACAAGCTGCTAAGTACTCAAGCTGGAGACAAGACAGCATCCCGTTTCTCTCATTGTAAGTTTGCAGATAAGGTATTCAGACATTGCAGGTTTGCAAGTAAAGTATTTTCTTTCTGTTGAATGTTTTTAATAAAGCAAACACAAAACAAATGCAAGAACTGCAATTGAAAATGGTGCAGAGCAGGTTCTGCTTTACATACAGTCTTGATTTCTATGTTTAGTTTGGTTGATTAATTATTAGGATTTCTCTCCTTCTTCCTTTCTGACCCACCTCTAAGTTAGTTCCCCACTCTATTTGCTGGGACACCCCCCCCCCAGAAACTGCCAGGCAGTATAAGAATCTGTTTTTCATCTTGCGAAGATGCTACCAAAAGGAGCTAGCTTTCTCTCTTTCTCTCTCATGCAACTGGGGTGAGGCATGACCAATGCTTCCCTCCCATGCTTTGATGTTTCTCTTGCCATGAATAGGACTAACACAGACTACATCAGTGCCCTCTACCCAGGCCTGCCAATGGAGGGAGGGCAGCATCCCAACCCCACCCTGCGCACTCCTGGCTTAGCTGCTGCTCAGCATAAGCATGGGAAATCCACTTTAGGGCTCGTTTTAGGGAATATACACATACATATAAGAAAGGGTGCCTCTGAGCATGTAAAGAGTGCCTGTTTGTTCCATGCACTGTAATGGGGAGTCACAGCTAACGGCGAGGGAGGTCAAGGGAGCTGTGAGTCAAAAGTTTGGGAACCACTGCCCTAGGGGTATGCAGACCTATTGCTGGGGGTACATGAAGCCCTGCCCTCTAAGTGTTACCATGGATTTTAAATTGTAATTTTCGGAGCCCTTCTGTCGCTCTGATTTTGGTTTTGGGCTTATTTTTGTACTTTGGAAAATGTACTTTGGGGTGGGGGAGGAAGGAGTTGATTTTGGGAAGTGTGACTTGGAGAAAAAAATCCTTGCATATGTCTCTCATGCACACAGTTAAGACATTTTTTCACATTTAAAATTGTGTTAGTACTTAACGATTGATTACCTAATTGATCCAATTAATTAGCAGGGGGTACCATACTTAGGCCAGCGGGTGGCGCAGTGGGTTAAACCGCTGAACCATAAGCTGTCAATCGAAAGGTCGGCAGTTCGAATCCGTGACAGGGTGAGTGCTCGTTGCTTGGCCAGCTCCTGCCAACCTAGCAGTTCCAAAGCATGTTAATGCGAGTAGTTAGGTACCGCTTGCGGGAAGGTAAACAGTGCTCCGTGTTCCAGTTGCATGCTACGCGCTGTGGCAAGGAGAGTCACGCCGGCCACATGACCACAGAGGCGTCTTCGGACAACGCTGGCTGTTTGGCTTTGAAATGGAGATGAGCACCCCACCCTAGAGTCAGACACGACTGGACTTAATTGTCAGGGGTCACCTTTACCTTTACCTAATAAAATATATGTAGCTTGGGCTAATACCGACTAGAGTTTAAATGGGTACAAATCTGAAGTACTGCTGCATAAACACAGATCTAGACTTCATGGAAACCTCTTTGATTCTCTCCCCCTGGGGGGGCTGAATATTGGTAAGCAGGGGAAAGCATCTCTTGTATTGCTGTGCTGCCCATGTCAGTCTAGCTCAGGTTCTCAACCTTTGGAGGCCTGGGTACCCCTGGGTACCCCATCACAGTCAAATGTTCTGAAGTACCCCTGCTAATTGGATTAATCAATCTAATTAATTAGGTAATTAACTAGGTAATTTTTAAAGTACTAAAACAAATTTAAATGTGAAAAATGTCTTATTTAACTCTGTCTGTGAGAGATGCAAGGATCTTTTTTCTCCAAGTCACACTTCCCAGAATCAGCTCCTCCCTCCCCCACCCCACCCAAGTACATTTTCCAAAGTACAAAAATAAGCCCAAAACCAAAATCGGAGAAAATGATTAAAATTTAAAATCCATGTTAATTAACACTTAATTAGCTGCTGATGGGACAGATAAAGGGCAGGGCTTGGCGTACCCCCAGCAAGAGGTCTGCATACCCCTAGGGCTACCCGTACCACAGGTTGAGAACCTCTGGTCTAGCTGATTTGGTGGCTTGGGTTAATGCACTTAGTAGGGTAAATTCCTGCTTAGCAGTCTCTGAAATGCAGCTGCTTTCAAAGTTCTAAATTTGGGAGATTTACCTCTGCATGATCCAAATAGGATTGGAGTTGGGTCAGAAGCAATTTATTGCTCCTAGCAAAAGGAGAGCAGACGAGTTACTAATTCTGTTGCTAGGTGTGGGAGTAGCTGATTCAACTCCTGAAGCAGATGTAGCTGCTACAGTTCATGTTCTGAAAGTTTCTGACTCATGACAAAAGGACACCTGCTGTCTCTCCAATTGTGGAGCTTGTTGGGCTTCTTTGCCATTTAGTGGTCTTGGGAACTAGAAAGAGGAAAGCTGGCAACACTATTTAGTAGTCGGAAAACATTTCTTGCTGCTGGGGTGATGGCACCACTGCCCCTCCCTTCAGCCAAGTTAGTGGTGTTCGGGGGGGGGGGGGAGACAGAAAGAAAATTGATGGGTGTGACTAACTCTTCAGGGCAATAATGCATTCCTCCAGGAAAATCAATGGGTTGCCCTCAAGTAATGTTCACTGGACCAGTACTGAATTCTTGGAGGTGAGGGTTACTACCTCTTAAGCACTTGGATCCTCTTACTGCAGCACTGTTGTAGCTATACAGACCAGAGCTATGTACCCCTCTGAATTCAGTGGCTGATTTGAAGAAAAGGATTTGCGAACTACATAGTAATGGCAAAATAGGGATAGTATTGCAAAGGGCAGGACGTCTCTCTCAGTTGGTAGAGCGACCATCTCGTATACGCCTGAAGATCTGAAGGACAGCAGTTCGAGACAGCCGGAAGGGTCTGTCTGTTGGAGAGCTGCTGGCACACTGAGCTGATAAGTTGCAGAGCCTCTGTGGGGGAGTGGAACTGCAGCTGCGCTTGAGTGAGGAAAGATTGCCCTGTGAGGTGAATGCTGGAGAGAGCTGGACTGTGAAAGAAACATCTAGAATGAAGGGTTCTACAAAAGACTAGAACATTATTGTATTGTAACCCCCCCCCCCTTGGGTATTTACAAAAGCCTGCCCATGTAAACCACCTTTGAATTAGTCGGAGGACAAATCCGATGACCAAAGAAAAGTCAGTATATAAATGCTGGTTTATTTTATTTTGTTCGTTGGTCATTTCTGGCCTTCCAGTATCCCTGGAACTGTTACTGCAGACTGACAGTTTGATAGTGTTGAGGGGTTAATAATGTAGATCATTGCTGCCTTCCATTACCTCTGGTACTGGCACATGCAACCATGTCATGCCTTTATAATGCTGGCTGTTCTATCTGAGGGTTAACATCTCTTACAGCCGGTCAGGCTTTCTTACCTGAAGACACCCATAGACTTGGGTGAAACGTTGTTTGTATTATAGTGTGTTTAAACCTGTTTTGCTTTTAGCTGGCTGTGTTTAACCTTGCAACTTGTTTCTAAAACACTAATATTTTCCTGGAGATACATGGCTTTTAATCCTGTTTATAAATCTTTGAATGTATTCAACTGGTGGTGGTGGTTCCCCTGGCTGCCATTTGGGGCTTGTGTACAGAAGGGCATAGGGTAGAAACCTACTCATTTCCCTTTTCTAACACTCTTTTGGGGAGTGTTGAGGTGGTCCTATCAACAGGCCAGTGTTGACTATAGTTTTCATTCTGAGGCACAAACTGGAAAAAGTGTGTGACTGAAGGTGGCAGTACTTGTTCATATGGAAAACGTGCATCTTGGGGAAGAAGTACTTCCACTAGCTGCACTTCCACTAGCTGCAATCTGTCCGGCTGCCTAAGTAAGGACCAAGAGTTGCTCTGACTTGACAAGTTCAGCTGGGATTAGGGTACAGTACATTCTGACTTGCTGGTTGAGTGACCACTAGAGGGGGACAGAATGTTGCATATTGTACAAGAAACTAATTCAGGAGTTGAAGAGGAACTTTCCCATTCTAAGGGCTACCACCAGACCCCATTTGTTGGGAGTGCAACAGTCTTATGATGGATGTAGAGTTAATTAGTATTGGACAGGAAACCGGGCTGTAACTTTAGGAAAAAAGCTATATCTTAATGTAAATTAAAACCTCAAATTTATAGACCTAGAAACTCTTAAGGCTGTAAACTAATAAGGCTGTAAACTAATGAACAAATCCATGTTGGACTAAACTGACACTTATCTGGGATACTTCAGAGCAGTATCAAATCAAGCTTGGGTATAAGTGTGCATGAATTTAAACATGTGGCTTGGGCAACTAAGGGCATTATGTTTATGGAAGCACTCAACGGTGAGGCTATGACTGAGTTGCCAATGATTTTTTTTTTAAATGTAATCTGGGTGTTACCTCAGTATGCATAACTAATCGGATCAATGATCCTCTTTGGGCAAGAGCACAGTTGCCATGCTACCTGAAGTTGGAAAAAGGCACCTACCACTTTTAGTGTTGACTCTAGGAGACTATGAAACTGGTGTGCTGGTGCTCAAGGTGATATAGAACAACAGTATGTGAAAGAGTCCCAACATATGGAAGAATCATGTATACCAGACCACCACACCACTGGGTAATTGAGCAGGGTTCCAGGAGAGCAAGCATCTGCATGAAGGACCCTGTTATCACTAGAGGCATCTGCGTAGTGGAATGGCTTATAGCGCTATGCTATTTTAGCACTTGTCTATGTTGAAAATATGAACTAGGGCTGTCTCCATTAAGGGACATGGATGTGATAGCAATGTTCATACACTAGCATTTGAAAGAGTCGGTCTGGAAGTCCAGGATGACTACTCTGCTAATGTTAGCAAGAATTTTAAAGATCGCAGCAGCTACTACTCTTTACAACTGAAATTGCACTATGACATCTTTTGACCTGCAAAAGGAGCTATTGGAATGTTCTAGAAGCAGATAGTCACCTAGACATGTTTATTATAAGGTCTGAAAAGAGTTGTGAGTTGCACTCAGCCCTACTTTCCTTGGAGTTCCTTGTGAAGAGCTTGCTTCACAATTCATACTTGACTGTTCTTGCAGTGAATACAGATAGTGTTGGGGTCAAGCTAGATGACCCGATGCTTGTTCATTGAACACAAATGGCTGAAAGTGGTGAACCAGTAGTGATCAAGCATTCCACCCTGTGACCTACTAAGCGACTATATAGATCTTACCTGGCTCGGACAAGGGCCTGCAGACCTTCTAGCTCTCAGACCTTCTAGCTCACACAGCTATTGGGAAAGATACCATTTAATGTTAGGATTGTTCCTTTTTGTGATTCAAGTATGAGAATAGCCTGCAAGAGAATGGCTTGTTCATCATAAAATGTCTATGCCAGAGGTTGTCGATCTGTGGATTGGGAACAATCCCTAGGGATATGTGAACCACTTGCTGGGGGGCAAGTGAAGAGGGTCCCCTTACCTGCTCCATCACCTGCTCCATCGCCTAATTAAGTGCTAATTACTTATTTTCGGCAAGCTCTCGGCTATTCGCAGCCGGCTCTGACTTCCGCAGACAACTTCCACATTTGATCAAACAGCTGATCGTCGGGGTTAATGTATTCACGCAACTGTGAGGAGGGGGCACGTGCAGAGAAGCGCCTGCATGAAGCTGGGCAGAACCAGAAAGCCTGGAGGAATCATTTTGGGGGAGGGCGCTTCTCTCTGGCAGCAAAAGACCAGCAAACGTTCTCCAAGAGGGAACCCTTCTCCTCCCTATCTCATGCTGCTGCGCCTCCCTCCCCTTCACTGACCCCCAGAATTGCCATAAAAAATCAAATTTACATAAAATTGGCTGTTAGCAGGGGTACACCAAAATTTTTCCCATCATAGGGGTACCCCAACCTCCAAAGGTTGAGAACCCATTGTCTGTGCCATGGGCATAAAGTCCAAACCATGTTTTTCGATGACTATCATTCTATTACACTACCATTGTAGCAAAAGAAATGCCAAAGAACTGAGTTAACCCCATAACTGCACTAGCTCCACTTGGTGGCAATTCTTGGATAAGGTTGCAGCTATCGGCACACTGGTAGCCTCTGAACTACATACCTTCGCTTCTAGGCTTTTTAGTGGGCAAGCTGAGCCTGGATGTTAGGTTTTCTGTGGTCTGCATACTAGTAGGTTCAAATATGCAGACCAATCTTATGATAGTGATGAGTGTCTGATTGCTTCTCATGGAGATTTTACAAGAAAACCACTCGCAAGGCACCTGGAATCAGTCTGCCTGTAAAGAACAGGTGAAGGCATTAGGTGTTGACCTGGAGCAGTCTTAACTAGGAAGTGAACAGCTGTAGTTCTGGTTGGGCAGGATGTGGAGAGTTCAGTTTAAGGCAGGGTTTTCAAAGTTTTCCCCACGAGGTGGGGAGAACTTTAAGTGCTTGCAGGGGTGGGGCCAGCAGCACTGGCAATCCTGGGATTTGCTGCTGCAAACAAATTTAAATGCAAGTTTTGGACTTACCGGGGGTCCTGGAGCCCTCAGGAGGGTTTGGGGAGGCCTGCAGTACCTTCAGCAGGCCCCGCCACGCTTCAGATTGCTGCTCCACAGTGATTTACAACCACTTCCACTTTTTGATGGGCAGAAATTGTTATGCTTTTAAAGCTATAGGACAGGCAGCTGTTAAATGTACAGAAGCCCTGTGGTAAAAGATAGCGGGAATCCACCTACACAATGTGCTGAAGAATTCTACTGGAGTTCATGGAAATCCTGTTGGTGGTTTTCAAAATATAATTCTAGAAGTTCTGAATGTTAGAAGTTCTGAATGTTAGAACAATATTTCCCCATTGGGAGAACTACTGACTTGAAGAAATGTAACCTGCCCAGCCATGGGTGGTTGCTCTGATTGTTGTCCTTTTTTGTGTGTTAAATTGCTTTCCAAATGAGTCTACAGATCTTGATATTGAGAGAGGCACTCTCTTGGCAAACAGAGCAACCCATTGGAGCCAATGTCACAGAAATATCTTGTATTTTTATGATTAGAGCCATAATTTCCAAACTGCCAAGTCACAATTGTCTGCCATGATAGGGCAGCTAGTATACCATGAGAAATTACAAACTGTGGTGAGCCAGCAGTACACCCCCCCCCCCCCCCCGTGGAAGCTGTTTGTGCGATCTCTGTGATGAATTTCTCTGTCCTTGCTGCCTTCCAAGCAGCTGGTGGTGGTGGGGAAAGCTCTGCATCAGGTGTAAATGGGTCATTCAATCACTCTCCATGCATCAGAAAAAGTTAATCCAAATGATCAGGAGGCTGGGCCACAAGGAAGGAATGAAGTGTTAGCAGCCCAAATCTATGTTTACTTAGAAGTAACCTACACTCTTGTAAATGTATGTAGGATTGAAGCCTAAGAGGGGTATATGATTATGCATAGCAGGTAACAGGCTAGAAATGTTCCCCTAGTATGATATCAGAATAGTGCCAATGAGAGCTTTTTTCCTTGTTAAACAGTTTGTGTGTTAGAGAGAGAGATCAGGACTATAGCAGCATTAAGGCCAGCTGCTTTTTGAAAAAAACACATTAAACCTATTTACATCACAGAGAATTTGCCACCCCAACTTGGCATGCTCTCCTAAGAAACATCATTCTCAGTTTCTGCTGGTATTTCCTGTGTATAGGCAGAAGGAGGGAGCGACAAGCACTGTAGTATTCAAGGATATTGAGATCCCAGGGATGGTTAGAGTCGGTGGTACTGATGATTGATAGCCCTTAGCTTATATATAAAGGGAATGAGCATGCCAATTACACAGAAGAGCTGACACAATCCTTGAGACAGGGAGCAGCATTTGATGAATACTTGTCTGTGCATATGTATAATATTGCTGTCTGGTGATAAATACAAAAGCAGACAGCCAGAAATGTAAGAAGCTTAACAAAGGGCATGGAAACTATGTACACCACCCTGACCTCCGTGGAGAAGGACAGTATAAAAATGTGGAAAATAAGAGGCCAGTCTTCCAGTTTTTCCAAAGATAGGGCCTTTTTTTGGGGGGGGGGGGCTGACAATGCAGACTGAAGTTACATGTTTGAACCAAGCCCAAAGAGGATTCATGAGCACCATGGTCAATACATATGGGTTGGAGGAACATTTAGTGTACCCAAGACCATTTCAGACCTGTTCCTTGAGCAGCTGCTTGCTGAGCCACATGGCAAAGGGCTTCTGAAACTAAAGGGAGTTGAAAAAACAATTGCAGGGAGCTTGCTGCTTTGAGCAAAGATGTCAAATTCTAACTGAGCACAAGCCCTTCAACTAGACAAAAATGCCTCTTGGAGCATCCATTGCATCCTTCTGCTAGTGTCTGTTTGCAAAGCCTTTTTAAATTAAGTCATTCTGTTCCACTGAATGAAATCTCTTACCCCCAAGCTGCCAATTCCAATAATCTTTCTGTAAATATTTGTGGTTTTTTCCTTTGCAGGAGAGACTAATACATTTCCTTCCTTGTTGGTTTTTAAAAATTCATCTGTATGTTTTGGGAACTGCATTTGTTGATCTGCAACTCGTTGCTCTTTTAAGGAAGGGGGGGGGGGGAGAGAAACAGCAGAGCTGAATATCTACTATGTTGTATGGACTTTAAGCCTGGTACCCTCTGCCAAAGATTTGAACTGGCACCTTTCTGGAATAACAAACTGTTAATATCTGATGGTTTGCTCACAAAGTGTCTGTACTCTGGAAGAACCGCAAACTGTTACCATATGTGTGGCTGTTGTCGCAAAATCCTGCCAAAACATTGTGATCATTGAGAATGCTTATATGTATTAAAAACCCACCAAATCTTCCAGCTTATTCTCTTCATATATAGGACAAACTTATGCTGTGTTGACCTGGCTATTTAGACTTTGCTGTGATCTTTATTCCTGCAGCTCAAAGACCAGCATTCGGATCTGAGCCCCATCTTGCACTTGGATGCACGCAGGGAGGCTCTGTGTGTGCAGACATGCCATTTCCTCATTCACTGCAATGGTTGGGGAACAGTCAGACACTGTTCGTCTTCCTCTCTTAGAACGGAGAATTCCAAAGGGCAATGGGAGAGCTCTGGAGGAGTCCAAGTGGTGAAAGTTCGTCTAGGCCAGTGGTGGCCAACCTTTCAACATGAATGCTGGCCCTTTAAATGGTTGCATAGGTGAGGGCATTTCAGCAGCAGGTGCAGCTGCTTTAGCAGCACCATCAGCACTTGCAGCTGCCAAGATTCTGTCTTCTACACAACTCTTAAGAACGCAGAGGCCCTTATGGTGGAAGGTTGGCCACCCCTGCTCTAGGCACTCGCAAGCTAGCACAGGAGTACTAGATGCTGTTTGTGTCAAGGACGCCCAGGTTAGAACCCAGAACTTCAAGGCCTGAGACTGGGACATATCCTAATGACCTACTATACAGTATATGTGCTCAGGCCTCAGCACTGTCTTCAGGCCCAGAATGGAATATGGGAGTATAAATTAGCACTTGTGTCTAACAGACTATAAGGAGCCTCTGAATTGGCCCAACTTGTCAGGCAGCAGTGGTGCCCAGCAGTGGTGCCTTGGCTGGGTCAATTGCTACTGCTTGTTCTTGGGTGCCCCCACCCCACCCCGGTGAAGATTGGCCTGACTGACACTTTGTTGGCAGCTATCATTTTTTTCTCCCCACAATGCCCTCAACGAAGTGTTCTTCTGAGACATTGGAGGGGGGGGGGGGGAAATGGCAGCTGCCAGTGGAGGCTGCCCTTTCCTGCTATATAAACATTCTGGGACTCAGGACATTATCCAAAAATAAGGCCCAGTGCAGTTGCCCAGCTAAGTACCCCAAGCTTTGGGAATGCACTTAAGGAGGGGGGCATCCAACTATGAGCACTGTGCCGAAGACCCTCCCCCTGGGGCTAGCCCTGCCTGATATACCTGCTAGGAGCCTTTGCCTGATGAAGGGGCTCCTTCAATTCTGGCTTCTGCTGCCTCCAGCCATTTCCTCAGGGACCCCAAGTGCAGCCCCTGCTTTCCTTTGGCTCTTAACCATTTACCACAAATGGAGGTTGGGACGGACTAGAGCTGCAGTCCTGCATACAGCTGGGCGCTTTTGCTAGCCCAAACTGTGATCATCAACAACGTGCCCCTGCTGCCCTCACAGGCAGAGTTTCATGTCTGACCGTGTGCTGCGCCTTCGCCATGCTTGAAGTTGGAGGCGAGAGGGGAGGAATTGTTTGTGGAATTGTGCTGCATTAGTTGGGTGCTCAGAGTTCCTCGGAAGTGCAGGGCAACTGCAGGGCTGAGCCTTGTTCCCACCCCCAGCTTAGGGGAAGGCTGGGCTCATCGTATTTGCCAGATGGAGTCCAACTGCTCACTGCGGTTCTTGTGGCAAGCAGAATTGTGGCCTGCAGCTGCCACGGACTTCAATGAGATTTCAGGAGCCAAACCATGCTTGTGGTCACAGCCTTGAACTCTAGTAGCCTCGTGGCCTTGCAAACGTCACCATTTATGAAATAAAGCCATTGCTTTGCACAACAGCTCTTGTTTCCTTATTCAAGAATAGCCGTGGTGGACAAAGGATCAATGCCCATTTGTTTGATCAATATTACCTCCTACGTTGCCAGTTCTCTTTCACATTCTTTTTGAGGTGGAAAAGAGATTGACTATATCCCCGTCACTGAATTTAATGGCTCAGCGGCGAAGCCACAATCAATTCACTGCGTGGGAAGTTTTCCTGAGAACATGAATGCTGATCAAGCAGTCCTTCCAGATTTGTGAAAGAAGGGGGCTGAGGATTTTATATCATCAGCCATTAACCAGTTGGCCTCTGAGTTTGTGACCTTGTCTTGGAAAGAGATTTTAACTTTTCTGGATACTTTTCAATGAATTGAGTTGTCATAATTATTTGTTGTTGAGGTTAGATGGGGAATGCATGCACCAACTGTCCCTGCTTAGAAGTTAGTGCATAGGGCTAGGACTGTAAAGGCCTGGGTTCAAATCTTCACTTACCCATGTAGCTTCATGGGTGTCCTCTTAGGCCAGTCGCTCTGTCTTAGCCTGACCTATCATGGTGAAATGGAGCAATATATTAAAGTATTAAAATGTTGTGTTTAAAGTTGTTCTGTGTATTTATATGAACGTTTTTTGTTTTTTTATAAATACAGCTATGAAAGATGAAAACTTTGGGATGCAGACAGAATACAAAACACACCATTACTATTGACTGGTTATGAAGTAGAACTTCTTTAGGATTGGTGGTGCTGGGCAAGAGATGTGCTTGGTTTGGAGAAGTGATGAGGGCAATGCCACCATCCATGAGGCCAACTGAAGCGGTAGTCTTAGGCAGCAATTGGGGGCGGGGGTGCCCCCCATCTCTGTCTTGCCCCCACTGCTTGCCCCCACAGTTTGGGCTAGCAAAAGCACTTGCCCCCACTGTCTTGCCCCCCACCTACTTGCCCCCACTGCTTCTCCTCTGCCTACTCCCTAGATTGGAAAAGGAAGAGGGGGACAGAGGAAATGTAGAGGGGAGTGCTGAGCTAGAGCATTGGAGGGTGGGAGGGAGCTCCTGGATTAAAGATTTGCTTCAAATGAAAGTGAGTTTGGGTGCTCTTGTGTACATGTTGAATTTGCTACATCAAGGACAGTTGCCTTGTCTGGGTTGAGGTAAACGGTCCAAACTGTAGTAGTTGCTGAGTTTGGGATTATCACCCATTAGCATCCAGTCCTGGTGCATGGAATAGACCGTGCTGCTGAAAGGTTAAAGCCTCTTCCAAAGAAAGATTCCAATTAAAAAAAAAAATCCCCAAAATGTACCGTATAGGCTGCTTTAAAAGGAAACCTCTCTGCATCAAATCAATTTGAGAAAGGGAACAAGCATGGGAAAAATTGGGTCCATGCCACACACACAAGCTTCAAGGGGAGAACTGTCCTGCCAAGTCACAGAATTAAAGCTTTGCCAGAGATGGGAAATTTTCTGGCACATGAGAATTCCAAATACTTTCCAAATTCCCCCCTTATTGCAGATCGTCTAGGACTGGAGGTTGAGGAGGGGGAGAAGAAGAAAAAGGTTACATTAATATTTATTTTTGCATATTTATATCACATTTTTCTCTATGATTCAAGGCAGCTTACAACAAAATATTAAAGTGTAATGGAGCTCTCTTTTTTTTTAAAAGTCAGCAAACAAATCTACAGAAACACATTGCCCAAGGAAGATAAAAACAACACAATTGAGAATCATTGAAGGCTACCTGAAACACATGTTTTCAGCCTCCTCTGAAAATGTGATACGGTAGGGAGAAGCCCAGGTGAACTTCCCATGAGAGGATGTTCCACAGGAGGGGGTCATCAACCAACCATCTCCTGTCCCTACAAGCTGCACCTCAGAAGGCAGGTGGATATGCAAGAGAGCCCCTTATGAAGCTCTTACAGCACAGGTCCATGGATGTTAAGGAGGTCCCAAGCTGTTTAGGGCTTTAAATTAAAGGTCATCATAATCCGCACCTTGAATTGCACCTGGGAGCAAGCTAGAACAACAAAGGCAAAATGTTAATACTTTGGCAACTGCATTCAGTACCAACTGATGCTGCCAAAAGGACCTTCAAGGGCAGCCCTACATAAAGTGCAATGCAGTAATCCAAACAAGTGTTGATCAAGTGATGGAGAACCAAAGCCAGGTCTGACTGAGACAGAAACTGGCGCACAAGCCAAAGCTGGGCAAAAGCCCCCCCTCCCCCCAGCCACAGCCCTAGAAATGCAGTGAAATATGCTGGGTGTCACTTAACTGTGGTCAATTTCTGTAATTAATAGAAAGCAAAGTACATGTAAAAGAAATTCAAATCATCTCAGTCCAGCACTGCTTTTAAATCCCATTTATTTGAGCAAAGCTGGATACCACCCAATTTTTTTTAATCTACAAAGCGACAGGAGTTTTTTTTAGCAGTTTGTAGCATGAAGATGAATATGAACATGAAAATGAGCGAACTCAGGAAGATAGTGGAGGACAGGAAGGCCTGGCGGGATATGGTTCATGGGATCACGAAGGGTCGGACACGACTTAACGACTGAACAACAACAACAAGCATGAAGAACTGCTAATTTTTTTTGTCTGACATCCTTTTGCCTACAATGTTCCAATTACAGTTGGACCTTTTTATCCATGTTTTTTTCCATCCACAGATTTGATTCAACACTGGTGGTAAAACTGTGGAAGAGGGAGTCCGACTGCACCACATTACCTCTTTTTTCAGCATTGTTGGGGGCCCTCCTGTGTGCGTCCACACCGCTAAAAAAAGAAAAAAAAACGCAACCGGGAATCTGTCAGGGACGTAACAGCTGCTTCCCAGCGTGTTTAAACTGCTGAAAAAAGAGAAAAAAATCCAACCAGGAGTCTCTGGCGCCATCTACAGGCTGCTTCTGGAAGCGGTTTTTCTTTTTTCAGTCAGTTTAAACCAGGGGTGGCCAACCTTCCACTATTAGTGCCTCTCTATGTTAAGAGTTGTGTAGAAGACAGAATCTTGGCAGCTGCAAATGCTGATGGTGCTGCTAAAGCAGCTGCACCTGCTGAAATGCCCTCACCTATACAACCATTAAAGGTCCAGGAGCATTTACGTTGAAAGGTTGACCACCCCTGGTTTAAACAAACTCAGGTGGAGGGAAGCGCCAAAGATGCTAGAAAAGAGGTAATGTGGCACCGCTCCCCACCCCAGTTTTCATATAACACTGTTGTTTTTTTAATCCATTTGGGTTCCTGGAACAGAACCCCAGTGGATAAAAAAGGTCTGACTGTACAGTGTTGGGTGCATCTATATGTCTCCTTCTACTCCCCCCCCAAAAATATGGACCCATTGACGTCAAAGAACTTAACTTTGTTTGGATGGCACCCAGCAGCAGCAGCAACAAAGGTTTGCCCAATTATATTAGATGCATTGTAAAACACAAGAGTCAGACCTTCTATATATATATATAAACCTGAATCTGTATAAAACGGTGTGCCTCAAAGGTCAGTACTGCTCCCTTCTGAGGTCTGCGCCCTAGGTGACTGCCTAGTTGGCCTAATTATAGCACTGGCCCTGAGCTTAACTCTCTTGCACTGAAAGAAATGGGCTTTAAAAGTGCCTTTGGCTGGATCATGCTGGGTGGGAGTTGTTTAGTAAGCACCCAAATCATTGCTTTGCCCTTTCAGAGAAAAGGTCCAGTTCTTAGATATACATGCAGGTTTTCATGGCTTGTTATTATATTCAAAGACACAACATTCATGGGATTTCCAACCATGTAATTTCAGCTCTTAGATTGAAGAAGTAAAGATTAATCTTACGTTGTCAGTTGAAATTCCTCAGTCCTACCGTGATGCAAGGCAATGCAGAGCGGGCAAACGGATTATCCAAAGCTGACAGAACGATAGAAAGTCTTGAATTCTTCCCGCTTGACGTTTCTCCCCAGTCAGTTGGGGTTTCTTCAGAAGCAAAAGAAGCCTGTGGCTGAGTCTCTTTTGCTTCTGAAGAAACCCCAACTGACTGGGGAGAAACGTCAAACGGGAAGAATTAAAGACTTTCTATCGTTCTGTCAGCTTTGGATAATCCGTTTGCCCGCTCTGCATTGCCTTGCATCGCGGTAGGACTGAGGAATTTCAACTGACAACGTAAGATTAATCTTTACTTCTTCAATCTAAGAGCTGAAATTACATGGCTGGAAATCCCATGAATGTTGTGTCTTTGAATATAGGTCCAGTTCTTTTCAGTTGACCTTGGAGAAGGAGCCTGAGTTTCTTTGAAGGGAATGGAGTTTTGTTTCTTACAACCAAAGTAACAGAAAATCAACTTCACTTCTTCATAGTCAGGCCTAAAAGGGGCAAATCAATATTTGAGTTGAGGTGCATACTAGTGACGGAACCAGCACAACAGCACAACCGTTCACTGTGATGCAGGGAGACTTAGGCCTGGTCTACACATGCAGCTGAACTTCCTATTGGCTAGAGACATGGGAAGCCCAGGGTGTGAAGCAAGACTTTAGTGAAGAAACTGCACATTTCGAGAATGATTTCAAACTTCAGCTGAGTAGGGCAAAAAATTAGATGGTGCAAGGAAAGCCAGTTCCCTCTCTGATCCGCTGTAGAAGAGGATTGATTCCCATTGGCCTCACATGGTTTTAGAGTAGAATTGACGATCTGTGATTTTAAAAATCATGGTGCGCCAGGGGGCTTCTTCTTTTACATAAGCAAATACCAAACTATAATTGTGGGAAATTTGGTGGAACAGCACAGCACAAGAGGTCTTGTATAGCTTTTCTGTGTGAACTCTTCTATGACCAAAGAGGCTTTTTGTACTGAATCGCAGCCGTAAACAAGAGCACCAGCCAGCGCTAACAAAATAAGCCTATTTTAAGAATGTGGAAATTGCATTTGGTAAATCACGATAGGATTATTTGCGGTGTAATCAAGCAGGTAGGGGAACTAATTGCTTCCAGAGCCGCAGTATACTGAAGCCAGGGTACCATGGAGGCCAAGGACCAACGAGGCGAGAGGTGGGAGTGCCATGATTGACCTGCTTAATGTCTTTTTCCTTTTCAAAAAGCAACTGGGGGGGGGGGAACGGACTGCTTTGGACTATGACTTCAATGAGGGGGGAGGGGTTAACCCTTTCTCCCCCATGCTGATTCCCTGACTTAAACTGCTTCCACTGAAGCTGTCATTAGCCACAGAGAGGAAAACCTACAGTCACGTTTTTCTGCCTGTAAATATTCCCCTTTGTGGCTTAATAACAGCTTTGAGGAGGTAATGTGGAGCAGAACTGTGATGTGGAGAGAAAGGTTTAGAGCAGGGGCTCTCAACCTGTGGTACGAGTACCCCTCGGGGTACATGGACCATCGGGCGGGGGTACCTGAGAGGCTTCCCCTTATCAGCTAAGATTTCCTGAGGAGTCCCTGGGCTGTGCTGGAGCGGCCCAGGAAGGGTGCAGGATGCTGCGGCTGGCCCTATGGGCCGGCCGTGAATCCTTATGCAGGATTGGGCTGCCCATCTCCCATGGTGGTGGAACCCTTTCCTATGCCAGTCTAAGTGGGGGGGGGGGGCTCTGTGGCTGCTCTTGATGTGATGCTCTCATGTTGCCTATGTGATCCCTGATTGACTGGGATCGATTCAAGAAGATCTTGATTGCTGTTTTTAAAATGGAGTTGAAGCTGCAAATTAGAAAACGGAAGAGCCTTGAGTAATTGGCAAACAATGTGTGAAAACACTCAGTTGTGGAAAAAAACAACCCTAAAACACTTCCTTTGGCTCAAATATTTTTATGGGTGAAAATTCCATGTAGTTCTAATTTAAATAGACGCATGTGCTCATGTGGTCTTATCCAAGCAAAAAAGTCAAGGAGATGCACTGGAAACAATATGGATATAAAACCAAGTGTTGCTAATCCTCAAGCAAAAGTGGAAGGTTAATGCGTTCTTAATGTATCAGTAGAATTCCAAGCCAAAAACCTTCTCTGCACCAGCGGCCTTCTTAGCGATATCACAGATCTCCCTCCCTCCCTCCCTCCCTCCCTCTCTCTCTCTCTCTCTCTCTCTCTCTCTCTCTCTCTCCAAACATAAATTGTCAACTATGCTGTGCCTATGGTAGATTATGAACTGGTACTTGGGGGGGGGGGGGAGACCAGGTTGCTACTGGAGTTGTGCCCTGACCTAGCTGGAATGGTGCCAAGCTCAGGTAACTCTCTGAGGTCTTCCCAGCATTTTTGAGTCCTAATGGCAGAGAATGGATTTGCAGTCTCGGGAATGACTGGCTCCATTGTCTTTATCCAAGATCCTCCTCGGACTGTCCCCAACTTCAGTTTTTACCACTTTGTGCTTTTTTTTTAATTTCTTCTTGTATTTCTTCTTGTATGTGATTTCTTGCATCTTCTTGCTGTGAACCACTTTGAAAGCCAGTCATTCTGTTTGGGACTAAATATTGTACAGGTGGGCCCCCAAATCCACGGATTCGCTATCCACGGTTTCAGTTATCCACGGATCGTGGGGACCCCCCCCCAGGCTTTTACTTTTTCCCAGTAATCTTCGTTTCTTCCTTAAAGAAACAGGAGAAGTTATTACAGGCAAGTAGAACGAGACTAAGTACTAAAGAGGCTCTGCAAGGTTAACAGAAACCTTGCAGAGCCTCTCTAGGACTTAGTCTCATTCTACTTGCCTGCAATGGAGGCTGCTTCTCTGTTTTTTTTTTAAGGAAGAAACAAAGCTTGCTGAAAGAAAAATAAGAGCTAGGGGGGAAGCATGCCTGCCTGCAGGGGAGGCAGGGTGGGGGGCCCCTCAGGAAACCATGGAGGGGGTGTTCGCTCTTATCCACGGTTTCAAGTATCCACGGAGGGGCCTGGAACATATCCCCAGCGGATATGGGGGCCCACCTGTATTTGGACAGGCGAATGGCTGCCTGGCTGGGTCAGCTCAACAGAGAAGGGGCTGTATCTCAATGGTAGAGCACCTACTTTGCATGCAGAAGAGCCCAGTTCAATCCCTGATATCTCCATGTAGGACTGGAAAAGATCCCTGCGTGAACCTAGAGAGTTACTGCGGGTCAGTGGAGACAAGACTGAACAGGACTGACCAATGGTCTGACTCAACATATAAAGCAGCTCCACATCTGTTCATGGACAGAAGTTAGTATATGCAACACAACAGCAGACAAGACCAGCACAGGAGAGAGGGAGACAATGTGGTTTATGTGGAGCCCCCCCCCCGTGTTACGCATAAAGCTCCCTCCCCACTCTCTACATATGGAAGAGACTGTGCCCAAGATTAGCAATGTTTAATCATGTTTAGAATCCAGCTGAATACCCCACACTCCAGGATGTTTTTTTTTCTTAAATAACAAAATGGTTTGCTGAGCTTTGTAACCAAATGTGGAATAGAATGCAGACAAATGAGATCATATTGAAACAAAATGTGGGAGGCAACTTACAGATTGGCACATTCTCACTCATTTAGGCAGAATGCAAAATCAAAGTGCAATAAACTGCCAGCTTTATTATGTCCCTCCATCCCAGTCTCACAAATCCTGGATCTTTGCAATGACAGACATGTTGGCAAGAGAAAGCAAATGTAATTGGCAAGAGCAGAGAGCACAAAAATTAACTATGCCCTCCCCAGTGGGAGAGCCTTGCCAAGAAAGGGGAGTGAGGACCGGTGCAACATCTGCAATTGTTTCTTCTAGACTAGAGTCAGGGTATGCAGAAGCTGGTTCTTTGACTTTCCGAAGAGTAGGACAAAATTTGACAGGCAAAATGAACTCAAAGAGGGGACCTGCAATGCCATCTGAAGTGTGACCTGGCAAGAGTTCCAACTGGGTCACTTCTCTCTCCTGAAATGCAGCCGTTAGCATGGCCAGCCTGTAACCTGGAAAGCAGCACTGGCACAAAAAGTGAAATTGCAGCACTGTGTCTCTTGCCATCAAATATATGTCATGTTTCTTTCCAAGTATCCAAGGCAGACAGCATTTCATTTTCATTTTCATTCCAGGATTGCCACTGTGAGGGAACCAATGAGTCCTGTTCTTAAGCACTCTGCCCTCTCCGTAGATGCATAACGGTGGGAGCCTTGGGCAGCGATCCTTGATGTGACATTGGCAGCGCAATCCTATACTCACTTACCTGGGAGTAAGCCCCAATGTGCTCTAACCATTGAGGTTAGATGGTGTGGAGGCGCAACCAATTACACCTTCTTTGGCTGGGGTTTTGTTCATACTCAGATCCAGCTCATCCATGTTTGAAGTTAAGACGGAATTTTCCTCCAGGTCAGATTTAGGGCTGCCAACTCAAATTGTCCTGCTGCTGTTCCTTTGACAGCTATGAAGCATTCCAGTGAATAATGGTTCATGGTGCGCAGTCAGTGATTGGCTCTGCCCCTTGACCCACCATTTGCACCTGGCTCCAGTTAGTGGATCTCAAGGTTCGAGTAAAAGAACAAGGTCGATCCTGCAATCCTGAGGTCTGTCCACTTCTGTGCTAGTCTACCCTGGCACAAAGCTTGGGAATCACTGACCTAGAAGAACAAACACTCTTTTTCACTAATCACCTGCTGGATTCAAGGCCAATTATTTTGGCAAGAAATGATGTGGTCTGTCTCTCTCTATTACTGTCACTATCATTTGCTTGGAATGCATCTTTCCTCTTGCATCTTTCTCGTACGTAACTGTTACATCGTCTTCTTGTGTTCCTTGAAATGACCTTGGAATTAGGGTGACTCACAGTGTACTAACATTTGCAATAGCAGTGTTCTGGATGTTCAGTTCATCATGTTCCACATGTACGTGAGGACAGAGTGTTCAAGGAAATTTTGAAAGCTTCCAGGTCTTGTATGCACCGAAGCCTCCAACTCTGAGTTAAAAAAATCCTCACGTGCTACAAGGAGCCCTCCTCAAAGCAAGACAAAAAGTATTTCAGCCTCCCCAAGAGCAAAGGAGGCATAAGAGGGATGGGTGACTTGTTCCTTGGGGGACAAACTGCATACAACAGCAGCATGGAACACACACGTGTTTAAGCATGGAACTGCCCCAGCCAGGTGAAAAGAAGGGTTGGGGTCTGATTTTGGCAGTAAAGGGGCACACAGGGAGGAGTGCAGAACCCTCTCCCACCTTCCTCCACTCACAGCTTCTGTTCCTGAATGCTTTTTGCCACCAGCACTGGAGTGAACTTAATTGGACACCCAAGTAATATTTAAGGAAAGGGTTGGTTAGGAAAAGCACTTAAGGAGAGAGTTGGTCAGGAGATGAGGAGTACATTCAAGGATTCCTTCCCTGCCTGCCCCTTTGCTGTTAACCATGTCGATACTAGTTAGGCTGTTCTGTGTTTAAACAGGTGTAACTGCCAATGTTACATCCAGTTTGGCCCTTGGCCAAGGCCTGCTACAGGCTGGTTAATTACCACTACCCTGATTGTGACAAGCAAGAAATGCCACCTGGCAGAGCTCCTCTCTGTCTTTCAGGCTATGCATGTATATCACAAATGACTAGAGATGGACATGCTCCCCTTGGCCAGAATCAGTTGGCTTGAAACGAAGTAGTGGAGCTCTTTCCTGCCGAACCAGGAAATAAGTGAATCTGAATGTGGATTGAATCCTCCCACCCCTGCAAGCCTCCCAATCTCCTGGTCCCCCTAGTTGACCCTAGGGGGTTCCCCCCATTCTCCTTTCCTGCCACCACAGTTACATGACTGCTGCTGGCACTCCAGTGCTAAGTGGAAGGAAAGTTCCTTCCTTTTTATTAGAGGTGGCACTGAAAGTTCATACAAAGTGAAATTGGAAACAAATTTCAGTTGTTGTTGTTTTTTCCCCAAAGCAAAACAGTTGCAAAATTTCCAGGCTAACCAAATGAGTTTCTATAATATAAGTGATCATTTTTGCGGTGGCGGTGATGGTGGCGGTGGCGGGGGGGGGGGCACATTCCTACTTTTTCTTCTTGTACAATATGAACAATATTATTCTGTTAATATTATTCTGTTAATTATCACAAGGACTTCTTTTTTGCATTCTCCCAAATGTAGCATTTTCCTGCTATTCCGTGAGCAGACCTTCACCCTACAGAGATTGGTGTTATCTGTTGAGCCAAATGATAACAAAACTAAGTATTCTCCTCTCCTTTGTATGAATCCCAGAGCGTCTCTGATCCTAGTACACAGATCTCAGTTCATTTCGGGCATCTGATGACATTTACAGCCAATGGGGACTCTTACCATCACAGTTTTCTTTCACCCACACATGTATGTAGAACGGTTCCTATGGTGACACATTTTGCATATTTTCCCCCTTTGATCTACGCTGTGCACATTTGCAGCTAATGGTTATTACAAGTTTGATTTCTTACTGTCTTGGTGCATCCATCTTCATTTCAAATTCATGGACAACCCCATTTTTTCCCCAGCTGCACACAAATAGTTTTCACAGCTTGGTTTGATTAGCTTTATATCTTCTCTGGTGCAGTCCACATTGCAATATAATACGAGACTGATGAAGCGATGTTTTGGCCATCAGCAGAGTGCGTGTGCATCAGTGGGTCATGCACAAGCCATAGATTATGCGGAATGAAATTATGATGGACTAGCTAAAATCCTGCCAAATTTGGTGGGGAGGGGAAGGGAGGCCCAGTCCTTTCTCCAGCCTGACTCTCCATCGTTTTGGTGCAGCTCCATGCTATGGTGGGGAAAACCATAGGATTGGGCTGTCAATCAAGGGAATCCAGGAAAATCCTGCTGAAAGGGTGATATTTTTTGTTTCTGGTGGAAAAACTGGCACTGCAATGTGATGACACCAGGCTCACAGCATGCATGAAGAATCTGCTGTGACTTCTGTTAAGAACGTTAAATCTCTTTGATCCTTCAGCAATCAGAAGAATCAGAATACCGGTGTGATACAGTCTCTTCTTTTCCTCACCAGTGCTTGAGGGTTGATGCCTTTTTAGTTTAGAGAACAAGATGACTGAGGGGGTTCTTAAAATCATGCTGGAATTAGAACCTGTTGCGTGTTTTGCTTCTTCTCCCCCCTCCTAGTTCTCCATTCTATGTTATCAATAATATTGTACTGCGATTACTGTAGCGCTAGCATTTTGCTTATTAACTTTAGAATGTGCCTGGCTCTGTAATAATAACCACAGGAGAGCAATTGTTGTTCAAATCACAGCGTATGGTAGATATTGTCAGACTACATCTGCTGCAATTATTTCAGGCATTAGAAAAATGAAAAGCAGTGGAAGGCCTCTGAAGGAATCTCATATATATGTTAATATTGCTAGAACACACACACACACACACACACACACACACACACACACACACACACACACACACTCTCTTTATCAATCATTCATTCAGGCTTGTCACCTCAGTGTGTTTTGGAGTCCAGTGCTAGGAAAAGACTTGGCCTGGGTTAAACTAGACTCATATTGAAGAAAACATCTGCTGCTTTTACATTTCACCCAAGCTGAAACTCTGGCTCATGCTTTGAGAAGCACCTGACATTCCAGTGGGGAAAGCCTAAATAAATCATCATAAAACAACATCCCAGCTGAAACAGAAGATAATGTTGACTTCAAATTGTGATGCAAACAGAGAGATTCCTTCTACAACGCTGCCATGAAATAATCTCACAGCAGTGACCTTCTGTAGCCTACAGTTAGCTTATCCTTGTTCTAACTTGCAGTGATTTTCGTTCTTACAGGTGTGAGAGTTCTCATATGTGCCCAGAGCTTTCCCATCCATAAGGGTTGCCTGCTTCATTTAAAAGGAGGATGTGGAATGTGTGTGCATTTATTTCAGAATACAGGAGAAGTAGTCAATCTTTGTTCACCACTGCTGGGGATGAGCAACAAGGGATGGCCATTGTGCTTCCCCCATTTAGGAGCTTCCAGAAGCATTTTGCTGATGATTGTATATAGGAAAAAGTGCTGGGCTAGGTGGATTTTGTTCTGATCCAGCAAGGCAATTCTTATGTACCTACGAATGTGTTTATTGTCATTAATGTGGCAACTTAAGAACATAAGAAGAGACCAGCTGGATCAGGCCAAAGGCCCATCTAGTCTAGCTTCCTGTATCTCACTGTGGCCCCACCAGATGCCTCCAAGAGCACACAGCCAGCAAGATAACCTGTTTCCTGTTGTCACTCCCTTGCACCTGGCACAGAGAAAACCTACATCTAAAGCCAGGAGGTTGTTTATGGCTTGTAACCAGTGATGGTCTTTTCCTCCATGAATCTATCCAAACCCCTTTTAAAGGCATCTAGGCCAGGTGCCAACACCACATCCTGTATATGCCACTTGTATATGCCATAAGATCTCCATGTGCACACTAGGGGTGAGATTGAATTCCATCCCACTCAGAACCCAGGCCAAAACCTGGAGCTCTGGCTGGGGCTGCAGAAAAACATTTCTAGAGTGAAGCCCGGATCGACTGCTTTCTGGTAAATTCTGAGCCCATTCTGTAAATAGCATGGGGCGAGGGTGTAGTGCAGGGGTGTCAAACTTGTTTCATATAGCGGGCCAAATTCCATTCATGGCACCTGCTGAGGGCTAGAAGTGACATCATTAAGCAGGAAGTGACGTCATTAAGCAGGTGATGGCCAGAAATAAGCACTTTGTTCTCACAGAGAAACTCATTAGCTGCAAATGACAGAAGAGAAAATGTGTAAATCTTGATCAAATTTTCAAGATATGGGAGAGCCTAATTATCATGCTGGGAGAGCTCAATTATGCGGGCCGCTCTTTCAGCATGATAGAGCGGCCAGGTGCAAGGGAGTGACAACAGGAAACAGGTTATCTTGCTGGCTGTGTGCTCTTGGAGGCATCTGGTGGGGCCACAGTGAGATACATGCTCTGCAAGGTGACGCTGCAGAAGCGGCGCTGCTGAAATGGCAGCCCACATGATAACTGGATTTTCCCAGGGCCTCAGCAGCATCTCGCTCTCTCACCCCTCTTGGTCTACCCTTCCTCTGTAGCATTTCTTACCTTCTGTGGCCTCCTTCCATCTCCTCTCCCTCCCTGAGCCTCAGCAGAAGCGGCGCTGCTGAAAGGGTGGCGCTAGGAGAGCCTAATTATCACATGTTCCGGATAAAGAGCTTCTGCATGCCTTATCCAGCCCGCCGGCCTTATATTTGACACTCCTAGAATAGTGAATCCCAAGCCATGCTACATTCATCTTGCCTGTCTGGAAGCATCTGGTAGGAGCAAGGGTGTGGAGACGTTACAGTTACCTTGGGATACCTTAGATCCCTGACCATGGTGAGGCAATGCAAGGGATATGTCCAGTCTGCACTAGGCTCTCACCTTTCATGTCCAGAGTCCTCTCCAATGAGGGGTAATGTCATCAACCTCTTGCCACACCGGAGGTCTCCAAGCATGACAAAAGAGTGGCTAGGTCAAACTGCTTATGCCCAGAATGTACTGTGGCTTCTTCCATGTATTCTAGCAGTTGTTGGAGCAGAATGAAATCATTCTCTTCGCTGCTAAAACGTTTTGGAGTGGAACCAATGGGCATCACTCCCCCATAGTAACTACAGATCTCTGGACTGAGGCACAAATATTACATAAGCCCTGAGAGAATCTTTATTGGCTAATCCAGAAATACCATTTGGTCATCATGAGAGAATGAAATCATGTATTCTTTCATATGCAAAGCTGCCATAGGGTCAAATTAGGAATGGCGTTGGGTGCATTACAGCCTATACAACTTGTGTGTGTGTGTGTGTGTGTGTGTGTGTGTGTGTGTGTGCGCGCGCGCACGCGTGCGTGTGTGTGTGCGCGTGTGCGCGTGTGTGTGCGCGAGTTACAAATGGTGCCTAGTTATGACTATATTTTGTTGGTGATTTGCCCAGAAAGGCAATTAAGAGAAATATAAACGACATGACCATCAAGCCTACAGGAAATACAAATATTAGTCTTAAGGCTGGTCACAGAGGCTTGAAGTGTGTAATTCAATTCCCAGTTTAGCGCCAAGTTTGGATTCCAGCTGGGCAGTCCATTTCTGAGCTATTTTGTCTTCAAAGGTTAGTTCCTTGTACCCTGTGAAATGGTTGTCAGTCACCTAAATAACCATCAGTGCTGTAACAACAAACTGGCTTCTCCTAGTGCCACATCATGCATAATGAGTTATGAATGTATAACAGAGGTTACGACAATGGAATGGCATGTATCTTGCCCTACAATCTTAAGGAATTAGTCAAGCTAGATAAATATATTGAAGTTGACATTGTACTTCATGCTTTGGAACAACAACAAAAAAAAGGTCTCTTAGACTTGAAATATCTGTGATGCTGATGCAAAAGTAGCTTTTTCTTTGGGAAGAAACATTCACTTATTTGAGGCAGAGATGTCGCTACGGTGGGGGCGTTACCGTAAGTTTCACACTGTGCTAATCCCCGTTTACTCCCCGGTACGAGGTGGCCCTGCCCCCGCCATCGGAGCCATTCAGTGCGGCAAGGCAATGGGCAGGAGACTCCCTGTCCGCCTTCGCCACACTGAATGGCTCCGACGGCAAGGGTGTGGGTCCACCTTGCCTTGTACCGGGGAGTAAACGGGGATTAGCACAGTGTGAAACTTACAGTACTGCCCCCACTGTAGCGACACCTCTGATTTGAGAGCTTGTCCCAGGTAAGTATTACAGGGTGCCCAGCTGCCCATGTAGCCCAGTATAAGGCACGATGGGGATAAATCCAGGATCACTTGCAACAGGACCCAAATGCTTTACTTTCTCCAGCACTTTGATCACTTCCCAGCAGAGGACACCGTTGACTCTGCTGCTCTTCAGTGTCACCACTGTGGATGGCCAGAGGGTTGTATTGCAGCTAGCAGCTCAGCAGGGGTCAGGTAACATAGGCAGCCAATAGGGTTTCATGTGGTTCTGTAAAGCTCTGACTGACCTAAATTGTCAGTCTGAACAATTTGTTGTTCAGGTACAGGATGAACTGCCTGCCTATCTGCCTCGATTGCTTCAAGCAGAAGAGCTTGCGGCTTCAGGAAGTGACCCCTAAACCACCTTGCACATGCATGCAGGTTGCCTTTGCCACCAGAATGGTTCCAGGGGCCAGTGGGAGGGGCCACGTTACACCGGTTTGTAAGGCGCAGTGCAGTGCCTTGCACCATGTACAGTGCCGCACCCCCTCCAGGAACGCCACTGACAGGTTGCAGTTACAGGGTACAATCCAGAAGCATTATGCATGCGGATATTTAGGCAATGACTTCAGCAGGATGTAGCTTGTACCCCAGATTTTGTTGAGCCAAAGCTAGTGATCTCCCCAAGAGCCCATGCTACAGTGACAATGACCGCCTGTCTCCTTTCCTGTAGCACGCGTCCTTTTCATGGAAACTGCTTGACACTGTTCTTCAGTGATGCATAACGCATACGGTATGAACGGAGCAGTGACTGGGATGTGAAGCAGGTAGGGAAGAGTTGCCTGCAATTTTTATGAGAGCTGTATCTGTCTTTGTACTACAGCACTTTGTGCTAATGGGTTCATTTAAATTAGCTGTGATGTAGAAAGGAAGATGATAGTGAAGTGAGCCTGATTTAGAAAAGAGTGCTTCTAGAAATACTTAAATCTCCCAGAGGAGACAGCACCCCACTTAAGATGGGGGAGTACCACAGCACAAACTTCTTGGGTCTCAGTGGGAACTTGACTAGACATCAAGAAAATATAACCTATATTACATTCCCAACACTCCATCACACTCTAGTGTGACCAAGAAACAGAGCCCAGAATGGAACTATGGAGACAGGAATATTTTTCATTCTTAATGGCTGGGACAACCTGGAACAGGTTTAATCCTCACACCCCTTGGTGGTGTTTCTGAGTGAAAACGGTGCGAAATTGGGATG
Organism: Plestiodon gilberti rubricaudatus; assembly: GCA_026170595.1. Taxonomy (NCBI): domain Eukaryota; kingdom Metazoa; phylum Chordata; class Lepidosauria; order Squamata; family Scincidae; genus Plestiodon; species Plestiodon gilberti. The sequence goes on from JANXHW010000005.1 coordinate 120,508,728, forward strand.
GTGAAGGAAGCTGGACAGAAGGACATAGGACTCCCACCATGATGGTCCCAATCAACACGGTCAGTACTTCCACCAGACATTAGAAGGGATGGGAACTGTTGCCAAAGAAAAGGCCATTTTCAGTGGCTTCCCCATGACAAACAATATAGGTGTTCTTGCCCTAATTAGAAATTCCGGACAAGTCCTCTTGACACCCCCCCCCCCCCAATTCAAGTGAATTTAATTTAGGGCACAAGGACATCACATCAGCAATGCAACTGAGGTTATGTAGACAGCACAGCCCATTCTATTGTCAGGGAAGGTGGTCTGGTCCTTTAGTTCCTCCCTTTAGTAGTTCCTACCACATAAATCAATGCCTGCCATTCATTTCTATGGAAAAGAATTAAGCTCTGCATTTGAGGTGTGTGTGTGTGGCTCTACCTGCGAGTGCCCATGACACTGAGGGACAGGAGTCTTTTATGCCTTGCCGTGTGTGTGTGTGTGTGTGTGTGTGTGTGTGTGTGTGTGTGCGCGCGCGCACGGGGGGGGGGCGAGGTCATCCAGAAAATGGTGCAAGTGAAAGAGCTGATCCCCCCCAACTTCTGATGTGATCTGATGACAGATCTCCCAGTGCCAAAAGTAGCTGCACACGTTGTCTTGAATAACTTGTTCCATTTTGTTTCAGCGGGGCTGAGTCACGACTGACTCCAGCTCAGTCAGGGGCCCTAAATCTTTTAGCTTCATGACAGAGAAGGTGACTGAGATGTTTTCATTTAAATTCTGGCACAGAAGTTGGAAACAGCATCCAAAGGTCCAGAGCTTTTAAAATGACACTTCTTTATTACAGATTAACATTTTCAAGGAAAATAAAGTCAGCTATGCCAAGCTGCCAAGAAATATTGTTCAGTTAAAGCCTCTATCTTTTACAAATGCTTTTCCCCTTTTTGAAAGATATGTGAATAGCTCGAACCATTAAAAAAGTGAAAGTAACCACACTCCAAAGCCTTCACATCCCTTTGGCAGAAATCTTTTAGATCCCTTCCCCCCATTGTTACAAAGTGCCAGAAATAGATGCTGAAGAGAAACTCACACATGCCCCCCAAAAAGAGGAAAGAAAAACAAGTTAGTTATAATAATTGATAAAGCAAAATATAAATAGGAATTCAAAGTCATTTCCCTTTTTTGGTGGCCTTCCACAATTTGTACAATGCCAAATCATTGAAAAGATGATTGATTTTATTTACCTGGAACTGATTCAAACTTTAAGCATGACAGTCTGGACCACCTGAAGTATGTATTTAGAGTTTGCTTATTTGGAAGTTGTGGCACTACTATGTACAAAGTTAGCAAGTCAGGAGGAAAGCTAGCTTAAAAGCCCTGATGCACAAACTTTCTACGTGCAAGGCAAGCACTCAAACAGGGAGTTGTCCTCCTCCCCACACACATGGATATCTCGGTTGGTACAGTGCCCTGCTCAGCATTTCCATCAGTTCTCAGACTATCAGCCCAATCCTACCTAAATTCCTGCATGGTGATGCAGTGGTGCCAGCGCGGACTACGCTGCATTCCGCAGGGGATTCTTGGCTGCTGGAGGTCTTGGGGTAAGGGGATATTTGTCTCCTTAACTCTAGGTAAGCCCCAACTGCAGCAACAAGTCAAATCGGACGTACACCAGTGATATCGCTGGCGCAAGTCCACGTTGATCTGTGCAGGTGAATCAGGGTTTGGATAAGATGCATGATGTTTGCATGCAAACTAAGGGCTCCCCCCCCCCCCCAGATATCAGACAGCATGAGCAGAAAATGGTGCAAAATTGGGATGGCGATACCAGCAGTTGAAAGAAGCTGGACAGAAGGGCATAGGACTCCCGCCGTGATGGTCCCAGTCAACATGGTCAGTACTTCCACCACCAGACATTAGAAGGGATGGGATCTGTTGCCACAGGAAGGCCATTTTCAGTGGCTTCCCCATGACAAACAATATAGGTGTTCTTGCCCTAATTAGAAATTCCGGACAAGTCCTCTTGACACCCCACCCCCTAATTCAAGTGAATGTAATTTAGGGCACAAGGACATCACACCAACAATGCGACTGAGGTTAGGTAGACAACACAGCCCATTCTATTGTCTGGGAAAGTGGTCTGGTCCTTCTGTGTCCTGCCGTTGGAAGAAGCGCTGGCGAGGGCTCTGCTGGAAATGCTGACATGAAATATTTTTCAACATTTCAGCAATTTCCTAAGTCAGTGGTTTCAAATCTGGAGAATCCAGGGGATGCTTGGAAGCGGATCGGCAGGTCTTCATTGAGAAGGTCAGTAATGGCAGACAGATTTCTCTGCAAGACAGCTTGTTCATCCACACTGATTGCCCACTGCACTGTGCAATGGTCGGCCAATGCTGAATGTGTTGTAGGGTGCATCTTTAGTTACCTCGGAGTGGCAGTAAGTCCCAGTGGTAAGTCTTTCATGTGACTTACATATGGACCCATGCCCCAGAATTCTCTGCAATGTGCCTAGGCTCTATAGCAGACAAGCCAATTTGGATGGAGGTCCCTGAAAACCACAGCCTCAATAACAGGGGAACATAATTTGGAGGGAAGGAAATTAAAGGAAAGAAATTACTGCTGCCATCTTAAAAAAACTGAAAAATATATCCACACCAAGTTAATGTTTCTTTGTCTGTCACTGCAAACTCTGTTGAGATGGGGTTATGTTTCAGTGGTTCCTTTCATCCCAGTTGCAGAGTCACTGAAATGTGGACTTCTGGGAGCAATGCTTTAAGGTATGCGTCTTCAACACTTTTTAAAAGCAGGACAACAGGCTCTAGGCATGACTGAGTCACAATAAAGAGAACTGTGGTAGCAACTTGACAATTGGCCCACTAGGCTAAAGGGAACACAATTAATCTCTTTAGTTTATTAGAAAAATATAGAATGGTATGAAATAATTTCTGGAAATTTTGACTGCTTATAAATAGAAAGAGTCTAACAGCCCAATCCTAACCAACTTTCCAGCGCTGATGCAGCTGCAATGAAGTCCCAAAGGGAACAAACGTTCCCTTACCTTGAGGAGGCCTCCATGACTCCAATGTTGCGCGTGCCCCATTGGCATGGCTGCATCGGCGCTGGAAAGTTGGTTAGGATTGGGTTCTAACATTATTATGAATTCAGAATGCAGACTGCTGTATTCCAGAGTTATGATGACACTGTATTTAAATTGCTGGGGAGTAACATTGGGGAGAGGCCAGCGGGTGGTGCAGTGGGTTAAACCGCTGAACCATGAGCTGTCGATCGAAAGGTCGGCAGTTCGAATCCGCGACGGGGTGAGCTCTTGTTGCTTGGCCAGCTCTGAGCAACACACCCTAGAGTCGGACACGACTGGACTTAATTGTCAAATTGTCAGGGGTCACCTTTACCTTTACCATTGGGGAGGGAGGGCTCATGCCTTCAGGCCCTCCTGGGGTCTTCTTGAAGGCACTAAATTGGCCACAGTAGGAAGCAGAAATCCTAAACCCTTACCATGTTCCTTGCGTGCTGCCATAAAATACAGATGTGTGGGATTTCCAGTTTCATTTGCAGCAACAGTGCAAACACCCTGCCCCGTAAATGTAACTGGAAGTCCTGCACTTTCCGGTTTCACGGCAGCGCACAAGGAGCACAGTAAGGAGGAGAATGATCTGCTTTCTTGCTCGAGGGAGTGGGAAGCAGATCATTGCGGCATATACTGTGTGCTTTGGTGGCAGGTTGGAGGGAGGTGGCGGCAGCAGTGGAAGACGCAGGGTGAAAGGCACCCCTTGGACCCTTTGCAATCTACCACTGATGCAACCCGCATCAGCTGGCTGCATGGATGGGCCAGCAACTGGGTGCTGAGGATTACAGCTGAAACAGTGTCTTGCACCAATTCGAAAGGTGGTAATGTTTCAGAATTCAAAGGTGAGTGTTCAGATTTAAAAGCGTTTCAGGCTGTTGGGGTGGCTTTTCAAAAAGCGATGATGGCAGCCATATGAAGTTCTGACTTGCTTGCCTCTGCTGACAACATAGAAACTAGAGGCAGAAGGGGAAATCTGGAGCCAGACTGGAGAGAATGCACTGGGTAGAGGGCAAGGAAGAGGAGGCTCAAATGGCTGGCTGGGGCCTCAAATCTGAACTGGGGCTTGGCAAAACAAGCATACCTGGGGAGTGGTCACATCACAGACACAGCAGGCATGCTGACACAGCACAGCTCATCAGCCCAGAAAGGGCATTTCATTCATTCATTTATTTTTCTTTCTTTTTTTGTGTCATTTGCTTTGAGAGGAAAGACAAACACGAAACCGTTGAGCTGGATCATATATGCAGAAAAAAGGACAACTTTGTTCGGACAGACCTGTCAAAGTTCCCTGTTCCAGTTCAGGGAGGGTTTTGAAAATAAGCAAAGCATATCCAGAAGGAATGTACTGAACTGCCCTGCACTGAATCAGACCATTGGATCATCTTACCCACGATAGTTGAGTCCGCTTGACAGGAGTTCTCTGAGGTCCCAGGCAAGGGCCTCTTGCAGCTCTGCTACCTGAAATCCTGTTTTATGGTGATGCTAGATATTGCGCCAGCGGGTGGCGCAGTGGGTTAAACCGCTGAACCATGAGCTGTCGATCGAAAGGTCGGCAGTTCGAATCCGCGACGGGGTGAGCTCTCGTTGCTTGGCCAGCTCCTGCCAACCTAGCAGTTCCAAAGCATATTAATGCGAGTAGATAAATAGGTACCGCTTGCGGGAAGGTAAACAGCGCTCCGTGTTCCAGCTGCATGCTACACACTGTGGCAAGGAGAGTCATGCCGGCCACATGACCACGGGAGGCGTCTTCGGACAACGCTGGCTCTTCGGCTTTGAAATGGGGATGAGCACCACACCCTAGAGTCGGACACGACTGGACTTAATTGTCAGGGGTCACCTTTACCTAGATATTGAGACTGTGATCTGCATGTCAAATGCTGCCTCCTTACTTGATGATGCGCCAGCCTCTGCTCCTCCCACTTTCCAGTGTTCTAGCTCAGCACTCCCCTCCCCATTTCCTCTTCCTCCTTTACTTATACACTCTTCCTTTTCCAGTCCAGGGAGTGAAAGTAAGAGGAGGGCAATGGAGACACTTAAGCAGATAGAGATGGGCACCCCACACCAATCTGCTGCCTGAGGTGACAGCTTCAGTTGGCCTCATGGATGGGCCAGCCCGGATGCTCACACACAAAGATTTTTCACTGTGTGCACATGCTCTGGGAAGTTGTAGCCCGTTGCAGCTTTCTCAGCAATAAAAAAAAACACCTGCAGGTTTAGTCATCACATGTGACTATCTACAGGCAGACTGCTGATTAAAAATTAAATATGGAATTGTCTTCCTGTGTAGGAATTTCTAATGTGTGAAGCAGCCCTTTGTGGTTGCCCCAGAAATATGGAATTTCCTTCCATTAGAAGCCCATCAAAACCTTAGGATCTTTGGAAGGCAGGAGTGGGTGTCTGGAACATCGTTGGCTTTGCCCATGTAGTTTCTCCATCCTTCCCTAACTTGAGTGGTATGGGGGGGGGAAACAATTGTTGTTGTTGTTCAGTCGTTAAGTCGTGTGTGACCCTTCGTGATCCCATGAACCATATCCCTCCAGGCCTTCCTGTCCTCCACTATCTTCCTGAGTTCGCTCATTTTCATGGCCTATAGCTCAGTCTTAGAGCATATTCTTTGCATGTGTTAGTTCCAAATTCAATCCCAGACGTTTCCAGACCATGCTGGGAAAGAATTCTGTCTGACAACCTGGAGATCCAGCCAGCATGGATAACAGTGAGTTAGACTGACTAATGTTGTGACTTAGTATAACGTGGGCATCTGTGTTCAACCACAGGGAAGCACTTCCATCCCACTGTAATAACACATGAACCAACACTAGGTTAAGGAATTGAAGGGATGGCAGGAGTTATGATTTGGGATTTAAATTGAATATATTATGAATTTTAAAAACCTGGGCTGGCAACTTCTCATGGCCCAAAAGCCAGCTCAGAGTGGTTTTTTCTTCTTCAAAAAAGCATAACATATGCCAAGGCCTGCTTTGATTTGCTACCTATAGGAAAAGGAGTCATGTCCTATGTCAGAACCTAGGAAGGAGATTTACAGTGCAGTCACTAATTACAGAATTATAGGTCAGAAGGAACCTCAAACACTCATACATTCCAATCCTTTCACTAAATAAAATCCATCTCCACTGAAATAATCTCTCATAATCAGCTCATATATTAGGGAAAAACACAGCCTTTGATCCAAACAAACAATAACGTGCCACAAACCATATTATTTGGTAATAAGGAGGGGCCACGATGCACCAATACCAGCTCTATTTTCTAAAACCAGTGGTTTGTTTTTAAGCCCCTCTTCAGCATAAGATAGAAATGGATGCCCCAGCTAGGAACAGTAACAAGAGCAATGCCAAACCTCTGTGAAAGGAACAAGGACTCTTTCCTGTCCAACTGCAGCATTTGCAGGTGTGGATAAGCAACGAACTTACTGAAGAGCTTCCACTGGTCTGGTTGGTTTAGCAGACATCCTATTAAAATGTAGGCATTAAAATGGGCCAGGAAAACATGGCAAAGGCTGCAATCTTATACACACTTACTTGGGAGTAAGTCCCATTAAACTCATCCAAGTATTTGATGAGTATTTACTTCCAAGTAGATACACATAGGCTTGCCCTGAAAGTGTCTTTTAATTAATCATGCATAAACATAGTGCTGCTAAAGGTACAAAATCAATTTACCATGTCATCCACAGACTGCTACGTTATGCCTGGCTGGCTCCCTATTAGGGACTCCAGCATAGAGACTGTCTACTACAGATAAATACAGCTGACCATTTATCAAGTGGCAACTTACCATAATCAGCATGTAGTCACTTGGTAAGTTGGTGCAGTGGCGTTGCTGGAGGGGGTGCGGAGCTGTAAGTGGCACAAGACGCTGCAACATGCCGTGTAAGCGGCCCCTCCCACCCGCCATTGGAGCCATTTGCGGCAGCGACAGCAACATACAGGAGACTCTGTTGAGCTCCTGCGTGTTGCCGTCGTCTGCCCCGAATGGCTCAGACAGCGAGTGAGTTGGTGACCTATAATATCCAACCAAACATTGTGAAGAATTTATTTAAACAACTTCCCTGCTTTCTTGGACTTCTGCCTGGATACAACTAGTCTTCTCACCATTTGGCCGGGCATTGCAGATGAGTGTTTTGTCAAGTGAGTACATGAGAACTGCGGTAAGCGACGAGTGGTGAAGGGAAATCTGTTTCACCCAATGAGGACCTGGACTGGGTCACTGGAGACACATTACCTATTAGCTACTGGTAAGTCAGCATATAGTAGTGACCTGTGAACATGCTGGGCTAGAAGTGAGGCAGTAACCTGACACATTCTGCATCTTCTAAGCTACCCTTTGAACGGATTTTAATGTTTAATAACTGATGATCAACCAAACTGCAGCAGAGCAGATGCCGCCACTCCTCAAAACTCGCTTCTCTTCGCTTAATTTCAGGAAGAATAATGTGATGGTTTAAAAAGGAAAAACAACAACAGCAAAGCTTTGAGCATCTTGTTGATGAATGGCAATCTGGCCTTGTGATCCCCTTCCACCAGAAATTACTCTGCCCTACATTAACCCTGAAAAAGGTAATAATTTTAGCTGCTAATTTTGGTGAGCATCTTGTTAATTGCTTGCTTGACATGAGTGGTGGAACTCCGTCTCCGGGTCTTGCCTTGAACCATCTTCCGGCGTCGCACTTCCCGGCAGAGCTCGTAAAATGCCTCCATGATGTTTCCTTCTCCTGTACAAGCAGAGCATTCATAAAATGCACACGCTAGTTCCGTGGCCAGCTTTTCCCCTTCTTCGGTGCTGACCTGCCTGGAGTGGTCCAGGTCCGCTTTGTTCCCGACTAGGATCAAAGTAACGTTCTTGGGTTTTTTAACTTCATCCAGCAAGTTCTTAAGTGGCAGGACTTCTTCAAAGCTCCCTCGGTCGGTAATGTCATAGACCAGCACGAAGCCCTCACTCCATCGTATATGTCCTTCCTTCTGAATGGCATCTTCCTGTTTGAAAGTGAGAAATGCACAAGGAATGTTAGTGGTAATGAGACACAAACAGGTGTACAGGATTTGGGATTTTGGGGGGGGGGGCAGCAGAGGTTTCTGTTCTGATTTAGTACCACTATGTTATGGATATTGCTTATGATGATCCATAAAAGGGTCAGGACGTTTTACAGGGCCAGGCACTAAAGAAAAACAAGCACTAACAGAGCAGCAGGAAGCATCATTATTAAAAACCAATCTTTTTTTTTTCCAATGTAAACCATGAGATCTACTTCCAAATGAAGGAAACAACATTTAGCAGTACTAAAACTTGGAACTCTTTTGAGGGGATTTTTGTACCATTTAAAACATACTCCCAGATCGAGTTAAGCTGTGGATCCCTTCTTTTAAATTCTGGTATTCTCCAGTCATTGATGGCACAGAATGTCACACTAATGGGCAGCTGCCTGTTTTAAGCAGCAGAATATAAATCTCATCCATTCCATCGATGGTGTTGCATTCTTTCCTCCTATAGATCTATACCATTTTCCTAATCTAAATCTCCTCTCAAAGCTGCTCTATAAACCTGTATGATTTCCCCTGTGGAACCAGTAGCAGCTTTGACAGCCACTTCCCTAATCTTTTTCCCACCCCACCCCACCCCACGGCAGTCTTGAACTTAAAAACAAAAAACCCTTGCGGGATAGCTGATTTCCCATCAACTTATCTAGCTAGCCTCTAACATGGCTTCCCCTCTCAAATTTGCATACACCCACTGACTTTCATGGTGTCCCTCCCTTGGTAAGAAGTTGTTCCATGTCTTTATCTGACATAAGAGATGAGGCTATCTGTCCCTCTTGGTTCTGAGAAAGAACGTGATTAAACTACAGGGTAAAGAAAACAAAATGTTGGCTCCCTTCCCTTTTCTCTAATTTGGACTACTGGATTGTGATCATTACCCTTTTTCCTCTTGAATGCAAATTTCTAATATTTCATACACAAATACCTGAAAACCAGGAACAGTGCCAGAGGCTGACTATGTTGAGCACTGGCCTGGGGCCCATGATCACCAGAGGTAGTTTCAGTAACAGTGGTAGTGTCCAATGTGCCACCAGGGGTGGGTGTGGGCACCATGGGGCCCCCAGTGCAAAGCTTTGGCCCAAGGCCTCCAGCAACCCAGTGCTAGCAGTGCTGGGTGTCCCCCCCCCCCCCAGTGTTAATCATAGTTTCCTGGTGCCACATTGTAGGGATCAATAGAGTTCTTACTCACCTGTCCGGCTGTATCTAGTATTTCCATAGAAACAACTTCATCGTCAATAGTGGCTTGGTGACGATAAGTAGACTCTTAGAAAAACCATGAGAAAAATAAATTACAGCTCAAAAGCAAATGATTAGGGATAAAATGTATTTTTATATGGCCTGGCCACCATTTCTGACACCCTTTACCTCCTCACTATTCCAACAGATTTGTCCCACTATTGTTATGATTTCTTTAAGAATCATATACCAATGGATGTTTCTGGATCATTCATCCCTCCTGGAGTCTCAGTTCCAGAGGGAGTTAAAGGAAATGGATTGTCTGGATCCCTATCAGTCTGGTTTCGAACTAGGCTTCGGGATAGATATGGCCTTGGTTGCCTGGGTGGTTGACTTGAACTGGGGACTGGACAGAGGCAGTACATCCCTCTTAGTCCTGCTGGACCTCTCAGCAGCATTCAGAGCCATCAATCATGATGCCCTTTTGGAGGCACTGTTTTGCAGTGGTTTCCATCCTTCTGGGCTCACAGCCCGAAATAGGGACCAGAAAATAGTGCTCAGGGGGACTCCTGTTTGGCACTCTGGTTAATGACATGCAGAGTGTAGCAGGGTTCTGTCTTATCCCCTTTGCTGTTTAACATCTACATGAAACCGCTGGGAGAAGTCATTGTGAATTTTTGTTGGCCGCCTTGAGCTTTGGAAAGACGGGCTATAAATCTTTTAAATAAATCTTTTAAATAAATAAATAAATAAATAAAAACCTCGTGCTTGAAATACTTAGCTATATATTGAGATACAAGATATTTTAGTTTCCTTTTTAAAAATATATATAAAACACAATGGGCTATGCTATATTGGCACAGCTGTGTACTTTCCCCCTTGCCAATTAATTAACTTCTAAATTGCCAGGTACGCAAAGTCTTTATAAAGGAGATGGAGTGAGAAGAAAAGCATAAAGTGGATTGAAAAACCTCCCCTGGGTTGATATGTGCCACACGGTCAAAGAATGCCTGATAGAATAATTCAGGTTCTGACTCGGATGCACACAGAGGCCCATGTACTGTGCTCAACCCCTGTGTTCCCCAGTCCACACCACATCAATGAGGATCTGGGATGTCAGCTCTAGGTTTGGGGGTGCCATTTGCAAGGCTCTCTGTCATGTCATTGGTTGTGCCGAGGAGGGGGTCCCAATCCTTGCTGCTGCCAAGAGTAATAAGGCAGGTAGTAGTGGCTGCTGCTCCCCCTCCTCAGCAGCTGAGGTCACCATCATCAGGTACCTGCCGGTGCCCTGGCTCAGGAGAGGGGCCACTGCCCGTCCCTGGAGCCGCTGTGTGGGCTGCTGCTCCTTATTTCCATTGCTGCCAAATATTTGCCTGCCTTCTTTGAGTGAGTGAGTGGTGACAAGGGTGAGCCTCTGCTCACCTCACTTCCTCCTTTTGGGTGACTGTGGGAATTGGGTCCAGGGGAGAGGGCAAGCAAATGGGCAGCGGTGAGGAGGAGGGGCCCCCCCACTCAGCATTAGGGACATCTACGAGTCCCTCAGACCTGGAGCCATACCATCAAGTTTGGAGGGTGGAGGAATCCTTCTCACATTCAGCACTGCCCTTTGAGACAAACACCAGCGGGTGTCTTGCTGCATGCGTGTGCGGGGGCATCACTAGCCAGCCTTGTCTTGCCTCCCCCTCCACAGGTGCAGTTAATGCAAGGAGGGTTACTTCTGAAAAGAGCTATAATTACACTGGTCAACACACATTTTCTGGCATAAGGTATTCCAATGGTTTTAAGGTGATTTTGGGGCGCTGATTCCAAATCTGGCATCAGTTTTTGTCTATCACATCAGGTTTTTGAGATATCAAATATTGCATTTGATAAAATCAATGAAAAACAGCAAATTTATGCTCATCATATCACTGATGTCGTACTTTAAAGTTAAATTATCTCGCCAACTGACAGTTCAAAGTGAGCGTCACCAGTGTGCGAAATGACAGGCTGGCTTCACAGAGTGCCTTCATGTTCATGGATACGCATCCGAGACAAGCGGTATCCACCATCCCTGCTCAGAAATTTTACTTCTTAAGAGCCTGGGAAGGGTGCTAAACCCTGAAGACTGGCTGCTCTAGCAACTCACACTAACCAAATTTTAACAAGGCATCCCCCAAAGCCCGAAATAGGGACAGTGATAGTGATTAGGTGGCTGGAGCATACGGGGTGGTATTATTCAAAGAAAAGGAGCCCCAAATCCTATTGGGTCCAGGTGATATGTTTCAACTCTCAAGCCTTTTTTGCTGTCATCAGCATCTGTCCAGGTTTTTGTGAGTGCATTTGTTTTCTCTCTCTCCTTGAAGTGTAAAAATAGGTGAGAAGAATTTGTTCACAATTTCTTCCCCTCCTCGAGAAGCACACTTAGCCGCCATACAGGTAAAACAGGGACAGTTCTAATTATGGTGCTTATACAGTGCCCTCAAAATATACCTCGTATCGATGTACCTGATTGTATCAATTTTGTAGGGTTTTTGATGTTAATTGTTATTTGTTATTTGTTATTTGTTATTTGTTGTCTTTTAAAATAAAAAATACTATATAAAAAAAAAATATACCTCGTAGTTCGGGGACTGGGCCCAGCTCAGCAGAGCCCTGCTCGGCATGCGGAAGATTCCAGGTTCAGTCCTGGCATCTCCAAGGAGGAGTTGGAAATAGATGCCTGCTGCTGCAGCCCTGCAGAGCTGCTCTCGGACAGCAGAGAGCCAATGCGCACACTCAGCTTTGTGTGTTCAAAGCAATTGAAAGAACAACATCAGGAAGAGGAGACAGGAAATAGAGTCTGGGCCCTGAGGAGTTTACAGTTTTAATTTTGACAGTGGGGGAGATAACACAGGAAGGGAGGGAGGCATAGTAGGAAGGGCTGAGCATGAGTTAATAGAGTTTGAAACCACCCTGCATTTTGGGGCCATCTGGTGGGTATTTCAGATGACAAGAGGAGCAGGAGGAAAAGAAGCAGGCAGGAAAAGGTTCCCTCCTCATTTGTAGCTGCTGCAGGCACCCCTCCAGCTCCACCAATTGCGGTGTGCCGTCTTACATTATTCAGTGCCGCATGGCATTTGGGGATACAGGATGGCTAGAAAAAACTACCTGACAGACTGCGTTTGATTTCTTCTACAAGCAAGGCTGGCTACATCTCCAGGCTGATATGAAAGAAAACAACCTCCAAGCCCCCCCTCAGTTTGTGCTTCTCACATTTGCTTCAAGCTCCTTCACCTGCTTCTGCTCTGCTCACTCCAAGCCCCTGGGATATATCTGAATCTGGAGCAGTAAACTCCGTTCTTAAGGAGCCCTGGGCAATGTCCATCTGCTTCCACACTGATACAGAAGAAATAAAAAATGAATGTTTGCATCGCTTATTTCCATAATGTATGCTATGCCAATTCCCTATCTGTAGGAGAGCGGAGTGGGGAGGAGGCTTCAACAGAAGAAGTATTAAATTTGTATGAAGTCAAGTTACTTCAATATTCTCCCACCCCCTTCCTTTTGACAACAGAAAATACTGTCTTTGGGGGCAGGTCACATGGTAGCAGAGTTATTTAGCTTTGAAAATCTGAACCCTTTCCCCATTGTGTGCCATTAACAAAATAGGGGAGACTCTATATTCTGCCTTAGAATTTAGTGGCATTGCCCGCTTTCCTCTACCACCCAAAAAAGACACTCTGCAATTTGTAAAGGGTTATTTCAACGTATATTTCCTTTTCACAGGTCATTTTTCTCTCTCCTATATACCCCATGAAGAGGAATATACCCTCTTCACAACAGGGAAGTGGCAGAGATCTTCCTCCCATTGCTGTTGTACAAATGGCCAGTGGCGTCACTGCAGGGGGGGCGGAGCTCTAAGTTCCGCTGAGATCGGAGCCTCCGTTACACGGAGGAACGAAGCGGCCCCACCCCCTCGCCTTCAGAGCCTTTCAGGGAAGCGAAAGCAACACACAGGGAGTCTCCTGCGCGTCGCTTTCGCTTCCCTGAAAGGCTCCGAAGGCGAGGGGGCGGGGCCGCTTCATTCCTCCGTGTAACGGAGGCTCCGATCTCAGCGGAACTTAGAGCTCCGCCCCCCCTGCAGTGACGCCACTGCAAAAGGCACAATACTGCTGCTCCTCCTGAGTAACTTTAGTCAACAGAAGGCAGAGCAGCATATAACTAACCACAAGGGGGACTCACACATGTTTAGAGCATGAGAATATGGCAGCTTTGAAAGTGGGAACACACCACTGTTCAATCAGTGCACACAGCCATGTTCCATACTGTCTGACTATGCTGACTCTATCCTATATAACAGTGGTTCTCAAACTTTTTAGCACTGAGACCCACTTTTTAAAATGACACTCTTATCGGGACCCACCTATCCTAACCCTAGCTCAACCGTTTATCTCCCTATATTTACACAAGCTTGCAAACTGCAGGAGCTCAGCTGTTTGAAGGGCAATTAGCAGCTATAAGATTTTTGAATAGCCTCAGGGCTTGTGGCAATTACTTATCTGATTTTTCCATCACCTGGGACTCACCAGAAATCAGGTCGCAACCCACCAAGTGGGTCCCGACCCACAGTTTGAGAAACACTGCTGTATAAAAATGGGCTGCATGCAGACCAGGTATGGCCATCACATTTGGACAATATTTTCCTGGTTCTATTTCAGAATTCAGGGAAAGGACCCCAGAGCCTCTGCAATAGGGCCAGGGGTGTCTGGAAAAAGCCTCTAAGCCCTGGCGTGCTCTTTCTGAGCCATCATCAAGAGTGTGCTGGGACCTATAGCTTGCATGATGCATAGCTTCTTCAGACGAACCTCACACTCACCTTAAAAAAACTGTGGAATTTTTTTGTTCTCAGATCAATTAAGGTTTGGATGTGGGGGAAATCTACTATGGCTCATTGCTGATCTACACTGCATGCAAGTGTGATCATAGAACCAACATGAGCTTTGCAATCCACATGCCATGATACACAAAACACACACACCAGCAAACCAACGTTGAAATGAGCATCTGGAAAATTGCTCTCAGGATAGGGCTGCCAGCTGCCAGCATTTTGCTGGTTCAACCAGTAAAACCATGTTCTGGGAGGTAGCAAATATCGGGGCCTGAAAGGCAATAAATGCCAGAGCTGGGCCAACAAATATATTTTGCTAAGGACCACACTCCCAGATCTGCCAAGCAAGCTCCAACAATATGCTCTCTCTCTCAATCCATGAGATCCACCATTTCTCTGGCTCCGGCCTGGAAAACCACATTCCATGCCTGAACCACTTTGGCCCTGTCTAGGGGACTGACATTTTTAAAACCAGAACATGTTATTTCATGCCAAAGTGCTACCGCTCCATGTCTCTGTTGGCTCCTCCTCCTCAATGAGGTGCTCTGGCAGACAAGTTGTTCTGCCCTAGTCCCTTGCATCATGATATGAGAACAAGTCTCCCCTTCTAAATGGAAAATATCATTCTTGCTGGATGCTTTTTAAATTCAAAATCTCAGCAGAGACAGGGAAGCCTCCAGCAGATGGCTGGATCATCAATAAAACTGAGTCAGAAGCTTGCAAATACTGATACAGATCTGATCCTTCCAAACTCCACAACCGTTACAGGATTCAGTTTCATGGGTCAATGTGGCATCGTTTTGACATTGCCTTGAGCATACTGTTATTGCAAGCAACTCCATATTTATGTCATTCTTACACACTGATGTAAATGATTTTAGAAACTACGCTGAAAAGACACCATGGCTATTTCCCAGTGGTTTCCGAAGAAAATAAAATGTCATAGTAATCTGTGTTGGTGGAAGTCCAAACACTTTTTTTAAAGACCAAATGAAATGTCCTTTCTTTGTTTCTTGTTGTGTACCATAACCCTGTACAGCTGCCATTGTAACAAACCAAAGGCCACAAGGGACCATTTAGAAGGGGAAAAGGGAAGAGACTTAAAAGTGTAGTTAAAAATGAATCGCTTACTTTGCAAAACAGCCACTGGCGTGCTTGAGCACAGGCTTATTTTTAGTGAATTTGGCAGCTATTCACAGATCAGTTAAATTGTACTTGGTCTGAAGAGTATGTGACTTTCATGCCATATGTTACAAGTCAAGAGGAATTGCCAGAAAAAATGATGAGACAAATTCTGACTCCACTTGAACAGTCTACAGTCTATTCATTTTGAACTGGACCTGCTTGGAGCATATGAATCACCAAGAAAAGACAAGAGTGGTTTTTTTTTTTTTTAATGCCAAGACCTTTTCCTACCTTGGTGAAAGCTAGGTGAATTGATTTTGCATCACACTCAATATATAACTGCCTTGTTGGAGGTTGAGCCAGATGGGCTAGTCCTATTGGCTAGCGTCCTGGCAGCGGAGAGTATGCTAACAGTGTGTTGCTTGGCTCATCTGCAGAGCTATCAGGGCAGTTTTTATTACACTGCCAACTTAAGACATTCCTGTTGGACAGGGATATGCATTCCCTGCGTGAAACCCTGCTAACTGGGCAATGAGGCATTTTTAAAGTGGTGCTCCTCTAATATTTACCAGGGGGAGAGCAGCTATCCCCATTCACTCCAGCATAGCATCTTTTCCAGACTGAGGCTGTTTGCTGGTGTCTCTTCAGCATCTTTTTAGATTGTGAGCCCTTTGCAGGCAGGGAACTATTTATTTATTTATTTATTTATTTATTTATTTATTTATATTGCTATGTAAACCACTTTGTGATTTTTTTGGGTTGAGAAACCGTATATACTGGTAAATATTCTGAATATTCATACTCGTATTCATATATTCATATTCATATATTCAATATTCATAACGCTTCATACTTCTATATTATTCTTAATAATACTATTGTTTGGTCTTAAAAATAAGCAAAATCATGTGCCGAAAATTCAAATTTTGTGTTACAGAAAGCTGACTTCTTCCAACATTTTATGCAAATTAAACCAACTTTGGCAAATTTGTTCAATCCGTTTTATTCTGCTTCTGCTACTCATGAAGGGAAGAGCGCATGAGCATTGGAAATCCAGCTCAGCTTCCAATCCTCCTGAAATTCAACTCTCTCATGAATATTTTCTGCAAAAATGCAAATAGCAAAAATTGCACTGCCTCTTCTGGCGATTTTTCAGGATGTGACTTTTAAAAGAGGCAAAAGTGTTCACAGGGCACATAACACTGAGCTGCTTCTGGATTTCTGGTGATGAAGCACTGGCCCAGTTTCCCAATGCCGGGTATTCAAAGTGAGGGTAACAAGAGACTTACAGCCCAATCCTACCCCCGCCCCTGCTGGTGCAGCTGCATCAAAAATAGGCACGCTGTATCCGGGGGGGGGGGGGGGAGCAGATCGGGAGGCTTCAGAGGCAAAAGGGGAAATCCCCTTACACCTCTGTAAGCCTCCCGCTCTGCAATTGGTCTCCTCAGACCTGTGCTAGCAATTTTGCTAGCGCAAGTCCAAGGAGAGAAAGGGGGAGGGGAGGCTGCAAGAAAAGAGGATAGGATCTGGAGTGCGCCATTGCCGCCGGATCCACCCCCTCCTGCAGCCTCCCCGCCTTCGTTATACCCCTTCCCGCCCAGTTTCGCCCCTCCTTGCTCCCTTTCTGCCCTCCCCCTCCCCACTTCTCCCACCGACTAACATGCTCCAGCTGACAATGTGGGCGGAATGCGCCGGCTTTCCCTCTGGCGTCTCAGCAGCACGCTACTGAGTGCGCTGCCAGAAGTGCTTTATGGCACTTTTACAGTTGTTCATGCAGGCGGAACACTTGTTCCACAAGCGCTAAAGCCAAATAGGATTGGGCTGCCATTGTCTTGTTTCCCTCAATGCTATCTATATAGAGCCACATCTGGTTGGCTACTAGCATTATGATGCTCTGTGATTGGCATCACTCCAGGAAGAAGTAGCCCTTGAAAAAGAATGGTGCTGAAACAGCAGCAGCAAAAAGGGTTTGAGAAGTGAATATTTGGCTCTCTCCCTCCAGAAGGATAGTTTTTGCCTTGGATATGTTCATAGGTAAACATTTGGTGTGGCCCTTCTTTACTGCTCCAAGATCAAGTACTATCAGTTATCTTTCTAACATGCCCTGTAGCATTCTGCAATTAGAGGCAATAAAACACAACTCACCAAGAGTCGGATCGTACTCCCATATAAACCGTTTAGTCAGAAATCGCACGACAAGAGCTATGGGAAAGAAACAAACAAAACCAACTTCAGTTGAAATTATTAAGCATAGTTGCTCATTTGCTTTACAGGAAGACAACGTTTTACAAAGAACTTTTTACAAGAAGGGTACGGTCACTAACTGCTAGATATTGCACTTGTTTTGCCCTCCGGCTTTCCTTATACCCCCCTACCATGGTAGGTGTCCATAGGGCCCCATTTGGCCATTAGCCACTATGCTACACTAGCTCTCTGCAGAGTCTCTTTGCAGCCAATCATACAGTGCCTGAGACAGTGCAGAGGCAGTTAGGCCATTAATAAAGATTTCTTAATTGTTCATGTCATGACACATCAACTGTTCACAGTACAGGAAGTGCTCACAAATTATCTCTGACTGGTGCATAACTTTAGTGTGTGTCTATAGTAATTATAACCTGGAGAAGTACATTTATCCTGCAGTGTCCTTGCTTGAATTATGTCTCATTACATATTCAGACACTTCAATTAAAAATGCAGACAACTCACCTCTGATCCTGTGCAGCAAGACAAGGCACTAAGCAATAACTCATGATAAGCAGAATTTGTCTGTGCTTCAGGGCAGGAATTTGACAGAGTGGCTAGGTGACCATTTATGTTTTGGATGAGCATATTTCCCCTGCTCCATTCCTTTATTGTTCCTCAGTTGGTTCTGCCTTTTGTTCCACTCTGCTAGAATTCCAGTACAACTAGGATAATTTCCAAAATTAATGCTGTAATTGGAGCCTGCACATCTTTCCTCCCCTCTATGTTCTCAGTGCTTGCATATACAGGTAGTTCCCAACTTGTGTCCTGGTTCCGTGCCGGAGCGAGGTTTGTCTGGAAGTCGGAACAGCATCATCATACCTGCACAAAAGCCCAAGGCTGGATGGACTGCACCTGGGCAAAAGCGCTGATGCAGCCATCCATAAGATGGGACATCCACAAGTCAGGGACTGACTAATGACCTTTTAACCTCTGTAGTGGCTAATGGCCAAATGGGGCCCTACGAAACACTGTAATAGAAGCAGTCTTGATGCCAACATACTTAAGATTGTATCAGTCTTCTTCTATGGCAGTGTTTTATTGATGTGCAACTGAGCTCCAGCACACGGGCAAGCAGATTCTATCCTCCCTTTTGGCAGCCTCCCTGCCCCCCTTTCTCTCCTTGGATATGAGCCAGCTAAAGAGTTGGTGCATGTCTGAGGAGACCCATTGCAGAGCAGGTGGCTTACAGAGAGGTAAGGGGGTTTAAATCCCCTTTCCCCTCCAAAGTCTCCTGATCTGCCTGCCTGCTGGATACAGCGTGCCTGCACCAGTGGGGGGGGGGATAGGATTGGGCTCATAATCAGGCAATTTGGAAATCCAAATTCTGGAAAGAAATTTGAGACTTTCAGAAGCATCTACATCTATATGATTCAAAAGCATCTTCCCAGTAGATTTCTTTAAAGCTCACTTGAGCCTCACCCATGCATGATACAACAGAGAAGAGGACACAAGTTGTGTTGAAGGAAGATTGACTCAAAGTGTCACTAAATATTGGCAATGGTTGACCATTGTGGTTTGGATATCTTTAAAAAGTAAAATCTTTGCTTCCTGCTTTTGGCTGGAATCAAATACCAAACCAACAAACTCTAATAAGAATGTTTTCCCTTCTGTGTAAACTGTCCATCCGTCAGCAGGATGAGCTTTAAAATACTGTGAGACCACCTGCTTTGTTGAATGGACTGGAAGTCTGGAGAAGTTCAGGTAAACACTCTCAACCTTAGAATTCTGTTTGCATCAAACATTCTGTGGTTTCTGGTATCACAGCCTTTTCATTCCTCTGATCTCCAAATGGGACACTTGGCAAATTCAACTATATCTTTTAATAGTGTGCATTTTGGGAACCGGCTGCTTCCAGTCGTATGGTTGGACCATTTCCTTTCATACTTCCTTGGCTCACAGAACCCTGGATGGAAGTCACTTGAACATGTGTTGGACATGTGGCTTTTCTGGAACAATTCATACAACTATTTCTGATGTGTAAGAAGAAGCATGCTGCTACTCAATGTTACATGGCATAAAGTAGCCTTTTGAAACTGCCAATATGTAGGAAAATTCCAATACTGTATACGGATATCCTGAGACACTTTCAGCATTTTAAATGATCTGGCATCCTATTTAAAAGTTGGGGCATCCTTTCAGCACTTTAAAGGGTTAGTTAGGCTATTACTATGTGGAAGTCTTTCTCTGAGGGCGCAATCCTGAAAGAAAAGTCGGTGACTGAATGAGTGTTCCGTCGCAGGGAGACGTCGCGAACGTGAGGCCGCCAGATGAGGTAAGTCAGGATTTGGCGGGTGCAGGGGCATTTCGGTGGGCGAGGGAGGGGGACCATTGGCCGCCCAAGCCGGCCTGGGAGGGAGCGGGGGATGGCCTTGGCCATATCCCCGTCCCCGCTGGGCCAGCTAGGCCGTTACATGGCCTCCTCTACCAAATCTGAGGAGGCCGATTGGGCTGGCCTGGCTTTACACCAGGGGGAAGGGGACGAGCGTCCCCTTCCCCAAGTAGACCTCTGGCCGGGCGGAGAATTTTCAGAGAATTTTCAATATTTGCCTAATAAATTTCTATAAGACAAGTAAACATTTTCAGGAGATTTTTGAACATCTCTAGTTGGGTAAGGCCCAATCACTATTCCTCAGTACCCTATAAATAAAATGGGAACAATACAGGTACATCTCATCTCACAAAGTAACATAGATGAATGCAATCAGGATTGCCAATGTAAAAAAACACACAACTCTAAACATTCTGTGAAAATTCTCATTATATAAGGTTAAAAAAATATTTATTATACATGTACTGTATATCATTTTTACATGGAGCTCCCTGTGGTCCTTCATCCAAAGTCCACACTTCCTTAGCTCCATCTGTGCTGCAGCATCAGGTACCCCTGTCTAATCACTAATGGATGGGTGATATACCGGTATAATAGATATTTCAGCATCATCTGTGCAATCATGTAAAGCTCCCCTTCTGCATCATAAAATCAACCCTTCATGCCCAGAGCCTGGCCTGACTTTTTTTAGTGTTTTCTCTTTAGCATTAACAGCCTCTTACGGAGAAGTAGCAGATGGGCATGCTGTAGGCAGAGGATAACATCTGTGGCCATCGGCCCCTTCCTCGTTAATAATATTTCTTGGAGAAATATAAGTCTCTGTCTGGCTTCTGCCTTTCCTCAGCCAGAATTAGTTGGTGAGATGTGGGTGGGTGGCGGCATTGCTTAATTAGCTGCCCTTTCTAAAGATCAACAACTCACAGCACAGTACACACACCAGAAAAGCTGCTGCACACAGCCTGACATGGAAGAAGAGCTGGAGAAGCAAAATAAAGTAAGCTGAGAGCAGGCCAGATTTCAGATCAAGAAAAAAATAATGCATACAGCTGTGTATGCAAAGTAACAGAACAAATGAAAAAATAAATTATTATTCATCTCTCCATAAAAAGCTGTTCCCTGCATTCCATCACACTGTACGTGTGATTTGAAATTTGTTCAAAGTTTGGGTACCAGTCCCAAGGTCCCATCCATTACTCTTCCCCCCTCCCATATCAGTGAATGGTTGTTGCCATCCATTCTTTTGGAGCAAATTAAGAGCAGCTTTTGCTTTCACAGAACCAATGTCTCAAATTTACCCTCTATCACTGGAGATCCTGCAGGGTCTGCACACGATGTGTCTGTATGTGCAGGATATACTGATGCAAAGGCCATAGCCCCTTGCATGGAAGGAAGCTCCTTCAAACACAGCTGCCCTTAAGGAAACCCTGGTTAAGGTTCCTTAAGCAGGGTCTTAAGGAAACTGCCAGGGAAGCTGGTCCCATCATGGATCTCTTTCCCCAGAAATGTAACTTGTCATTAGGATGGGCAGAAGTGCTCAGTTCTGTTCTTGGCAGTCATTTCATTCCACACCACCCAAAATAATAATAATAAAAAATATGATTTTGAATTGTTGACTGTTTTTACTGTATGCAGTAATTGCTTTTAGTTATGCAAGCCACCTTGAGCTCTTCCTTTTGATATTGGTAAGGTGAGATAAGAATGGTCAAATAAATAAAATAAAATGAAATAAACATTTGAGCCAGGGACCTTTCGATTCTTAGCCATTACGCTACAACTGCTTTCAGTCATTCTCTGCTCAAGAGCCTCCCAGAGGCATCAAAGCTAGCTAGTATTGGAAACAGGATGCTGGACTGAGAAAACTCTTGGCCTGATGGTGCCAGGCAGTTCTTATGTTCTTAACAGAGGAGCAGTCAGCAGAAAAACCAGAGGAAAATGTAAGTATGCTTTCCTCCCTCCCCCAGTCTCCCATTTCCTACCTGATAGCGTATTTTAATTTTAAAATGTCCTTTTATAATTCATGACATCAATTTTCCCAGATGCTTCCCTCCTTCATTCTAAGAGTTGGCTACACAGAGAATTCTTCATGTAATCAGCAAGTTTGCAGCCACATCGGTTTTTTTGTGGTTGTTTCTTAATTTAAAAAAATCGGGAAAGTCCACATGCAAAGGCAAATTGTGAGTTCATTAGCATATTTTCTCCTTCTGAGGTCAGAAGAAAAATGTGTCCATTTTTACACACACACACACACACACACACACACACACACACACACACACACACACACCTCTTGAAAAACCATCATGAACAATCATGATGACCCCAAGATATGCCAATTTTTGTACAAGAGAAAATCACAAAATGTTAACTTACAATTGAATATCTTAAAGTCTACAAAACCCTTCATATTATCCCTAAAGACCTGAAGATTCACAACCCTACATCAATTCTAGAAAATGTTTCAGTCTCTTATAACTGGCACCAAAACAAACATATTTTGTACACATTCCTTATAACTATAACAATCACACAGACAGTCCAATCCTATTGGGGTCTACCGCTACAAGAGTTCCAGCAGTGGTAGATGGTTTACAGCTGTTGCAAACATGCACTTCTGGACCGCCACCTGAGAGTCTGGGGCAGCCTCACGTGCAGCGGCGGGGAAAGGAGAACCCACTGATGAAGGTGAGTTGGCGGGGAGGGCTACCCCTTGGTAGCCAGCTCATCACACCTTGTGAAAGTCATCAACAAATCCATCATTGTCTCCTGTCATTCTCCTAATCTACAGAGGTTACTAGTGGGAGCTGAAATTAAACCACAGCATCCTCCCAGTGACCCCCACCTTCTCCCAAAGTCCCATACCTTCCATTTCCCCTCAAGAACAGTGGTCTTCAACCTTTTTCGTGGCACAACACCCCCCCCCCCAAATAACTAAAGAAATAAAGTATGAAGCTGGGGACCCACCATTGATTCCATGCCCCCCTCCTGGGACCCAATCCGCCCACCCCCTGCCCCTGTTGCCACCCCCTGCCCCGGCACCAGCAGCCTCATCCTGCTGAGCTTGCCCAGCCTGTACCACCAGTGGCAGGGGCATTCTGGAACAGGAGAGCCGAGCCACGGTCCCCCACTATCTCCCCAGCAAATCAAAAGAGAGGAGGAGGGGGATGAAAACCCTGTGGAAGCCCCCCCCCCAAGCAGGTTCCCCACCAACACCATCCCAGCATTACCCCCCCCAGCAGCCGTTTTGGTTCCCGTAAGTTTCCACGACCCCACAAATGAGGCTTAGTGACCCCACTGGGGTTCCAACCCCAAGGTTGAAGAATAGTGCCCTAGAACAATGCTCCAGCATGACACAGCTTCAATCTGAGAGGGCTTCTGGAAAACAAAATGGCAGCTACTATTTATTTATTTTATTTATTTATTTTTCACATTTTTATACCACCCTTCCTCCAAGGAGCTCAGAGTGGTGTACATATTTCCTCCCCTCCTTTTGTCCTCACAACAACCCTGTGAGGTAGGTGGGGCTGAGAGATAGTGACTGGCCCAAGGTCACCCAGGAAGCTACTAGGAGAAGTTCCACTGTTGCTTCCATTGCTCATCATTTTATCCCTTTTCACCACCTGTAAATGGTGCAGGAAAGGTGAATGCTGGCCCATTTCAGGTCAGCTCTATTCATAACTACTGAAGACAAATAAGAAAACACGACTATGCAGGAAACGTTGCAGCCATATCAAGTGGATTCATCAGTTGCATTCACCTTGCCTCAGGTCTAGCCTTGAATGAGATCGACTTTAGAGTAAATGGTCTACGGATTGCAGATATAGAGCTGTCTGAAATGAGAACATGCCTGGGCAGCAGCTGAATTATTTACCTCAGTAGCACCCCATGGAAAGCAGCTGCGTTGTATCAACACATGATAATTTAATGTGATTTCACAGCAGTATGGAAATTGAACAGAGATGCTGTGCAGCTGCACTATTTTTCGCAGCTTATTCTCCCCTAAGTGCCACAGCCATCAGGATTCACTTGAAATGACAAGCCCTCCTAATATCTCTTTAAGAAGGACGCTCTCTAGTTTCGCACAACGAGTCACTTCACACTTTACATAGCACCACAGGTTCATCAGTCTTTGCTGTGGTAAATATGGAAAGTATGAAGGGAAGATGCTATTCCTCGAGCATCTGGGCTATGCAGGCAGGGCCGGGCGAAGGCAAAGTGATGTCTGAGGCGACATGCCAAATGCTGCCCCACTTACCCAATGATGTGCCAGTCTCTGCTCCTGCCACTCTCCAATGCGCTAGCTCAGCACTCTCCTCCTTTCCACGTTTCTTCTTCCTCTCTGGCCCCCTCCTTTTTTTTCAATCCAGGGGATGGGAGGAGGAGGAAGAGCAGTGGAGGAGGGTAGGCAGTCGCTTCAGTTGGCCTCATGAATGGGCCGGCCCTGCAGATGAAGTGGTCGACTTCCAAGGGAGTAGAATGCACTGCACCCCTTTAGTCTACAGGTGCAGAATCCCACTTGTATTGCTCCTTTGTTTTAAAAGGTCCCAGCAAAAGGGAACTAACATGGCAGGACATGGGTTGAGCTACACCCTTTCTCCCTGGTATGCTAGTTTTATTACTTGCAGGGGCAGTGGTGGCACACCAGGAGTTTTTTTTTTTCCTTCCCCCACTGTAACTGCCATGGGGAAAGCCATGGTGGTCCTTAGTTCTTCTCCAAGCTTTTGGAGACATATGCTTGCACATCTGTGTATGGTAATCAAATCTCTCTCTCTCTCTCTCTCTCTCTCTCTCTCTCTCTCTCTCTCTCTCTCTCTCTCTCTCCCCTTGCTGGGTTTTGCTCATGCCTGTCAAGTCATCCATGAACCTGACCATGGCTGAGGGGAGAGCCCAAGGACTGGGCTAAGTTTCCCACCATTGGAGCAGCCAATGAGAAAAACAGGACCTTAAACCCCATAAAAGGGGAGTGCTGAATTGAGACAGCATGCATTCTGGTCTAGCACTTGCAGATACCTGCACAATTTTGTCACACCTTTCTGGACCCTGGAGGTGAACAAGGAAACTGCAACTGAAAACATGTCTAGCTAGAGACAACCTGCATCTGGATTTGCTAGAGATAGCATAGCCTGTATTAGGAATGCAGGCCAAGGTAGCCTGCATTAAGATTTTCTTTCATTTGTCTGTTATGTCAAGGCCTGATGTTGTCTGAATTCCAAGACCTGATGTTAGCTAGTTTCAAATGTCTGCTGTTGAATACTGGAACATTGCCTAATTTCCTTTTTACACTTTTTCCTTTTTAATAAACTGCATTTATTTTTTGAAAACTCAGCAACCTGTTTCACGCAGAACAGAGCTGAGAGCTATGGCCTCTCGCTTGCAGCTAAAGCTACAAGTTTCTGTGTAGGTTTATAGCCTGATCCTAAGCAACTCCCCGTGCAGCAATGCAGTGGGGAGTTTTGCATGCTGGAGGTCTCTTCAGGGCAAGGGGACATTGCAATGTCCAGCATCAAATGCTGGTGCAGGTCCGTGTTAATCTGTGCTGGCGGATCAGGCCTGGGAAGGGGGGTACGTTACAGTGCATGCCGGCACCGCCGATCCTGCCCTGCTCTTGGGCCCCCATCGCTGTCCTCCCCCCACCCTGTTCTGCCCCCTGTGCAGACTTACCTGCTCCGGCAGGCATCCGTGAGAAAGCTCCAGTGAGAAAGCTCCTGCATTCCCACTGGCGCGGCAAGACCCTGCACTGTCACAAAGTGCTT
Organism: Plestiodon gilberti rubricaudatus; assembly: GCA_026170595.1. Classification (NCBI taxonomy): domain Eukaryota; kingdom Metazoa; phylum Chordata; class Lepidosauria; order Squamata; family Scincidae; genus Plestiodon; species Plestiodon gilberti. Next base: position 120,534,319 of record JANXHW010000005.1, read on the forward strand.
TATGGCACTTTTGCGACTGTGTGTGCTGGTGGAACTAGTATTCCGTCAGTGGAGGAAAGGGATAGGATTGGGTCATTAGGGGAGCTGGGACTGGCCAGATCAGTTGGTTCACTGGAAGCTTCTTTAGCAACTGGTTTCCATGCTGAGGTACCCTAATAATTTCCTCTCTCCAGACAGGAGGAGTGTGCCGTCCTTTTGGGGGGGGGGTTCCCTTCCTGCTGACTGCAACTATCCTTCCTGAGCCTGTCTATGTCAGGGTGCCATGTCTGTCACATTCACCCTAGAAGAACGCAAAGGTGTGGGAAGATCAGGTGCATGGGCTGTGTGCCTTGCCTCTTCATCCTCGTATGCTGGGCTGAGGCAGCCCCATCAAATCACCACAAGGAGGACTTCAGAAAGTAAGATGGAAACTTCTTTGGAAAATCCTCTAGAAAGCAATGGAAACTTTCTGTGTTTAGGAGGTAGCATTCGTGTGAAATACACCATTATTTCTCTTGCAAAATTCTACTGTGTTGGTCAAAACCTCACCCCTGCTAGATACATATTCACTTTGGTCCTTTCATGTCTCTTGGGTGCTGCCACTGGCTCCCATTTTGAGGTCCTTTGTCACACAGCTGCCAAGGAAGGAGGTAAGGCTGGTAAGTGCGAAGATTTCTGGGGTGAAGTTTACACTGACATAGCACTTCCTAGAGTGCAATCAGCAAGGGGGAGGGAGGGAGGGAGGAGAGAGAGAGTGTGTGTGAGAGAGAGAGAGAGAGAGAGAGAGAGAGAGAGAGAGAGAGAGGGGATAATAATAATGGGATAATAATGGGGATGAAGCACTGTTGTATACCTCTCAAATGTATGCATCTGGCTGGCCAAATGCCAAGTCTTCTATTTAGGAAATGGACCTAACCAATTTGCTGACATGCAGTATGTCCCCCCCCCCCCCAGTTCTCAGAGTGTCGGCATTTTAGAAGAAGAAGAAAATAAGACCAATGAACAAGCATGCTTACGCATACAGCATGTGAACTGGAGTATCTCACATCAAACAGCCACCACTGGGGAGCTCCATTTTCCTTTTCTCCTAAGGGAGGTTGCTTGTTACAGAGTTTGAGACCCTTCATCCCCAGCATGAATCAAATTGCAAATATTGTCAGCTAGATAGTATTTTTCAACCCTTTTGAAAAACCTGATGGCAGTGTGCCCTTTTCTAGCCAAAGATTAACTCTTTACCAGAGGAAGATAAATTTCCTTTCATAGATCAGAATATTAAATTTGGCTTTACTGAATCCTTTCAAAGGAGCTTCTGTTTCCCCAAGCAGGCAGGGTCAAAACAGGGAACTGACTGCTTTTCACTTGCCTGTTCATCATTTCAAATTCCTTCTAAGTCACCACTTCGACTTAGTAATCCCATGCATTTGCAATAAAGGCCAACAGTACCTCGCAAATCCTAGACTTCAACCTGCAAAAGTCAGCGGTATTTCTTAAAATAAAAAACAACATGTAAAACTTGGACACATTTCAGCATATGGTAAATGTCAAATGATAATAATGGGGATGAAGCACTGTTGTATATAATAATGTTCTGGGGTTATTTTCAACCAATTTGAAAAAAATTGAAGCTCTGGTATTTTAGGGGGGGTCTACTGTAGTGTAAGACATAAGGAGGGATTTTTCTACAATTATGGCAATCAGAGCATTTCTTCAAACAGATTTCTTGGCTTTATTTTGCCCATAATTCCCATTCATTTCAGATGATATAGGAGTGTGCATTGTTGCATATGTAGTATAGGCTGCCAATAGCTCCCTGTTGTAGGACTGAGGGCCCAATCCTATCCCCCGCCAGCCGCGCTGATGCAGCCGCACCAAAAAGGCACGTGCTGCATTCAGAGGTGAGGGCAGCGACCAGAGGAAAATGGGAGGTAAGCATCAAACATTTATATTTACCCCCCAGTAATCGAAAGGTTGGCAGTTCGAATCCGCGACGGGGTGAGCTCTCGTTGCTTGGCCAGCTCCTGCCAACCTAGCAGTTCCAAAGCATGTTAATGCGAGTAGATAAATAGGTACCACTTGCGGGAAGGTAAACAGCGCTCCGTGTTCCAGCCGCATGCTACGCGCTGCGGCAAGGAGAGTCATGCCGGCCACATGACCACGGAGGCGTCTTCGGAAAACGCTGGCTTTTCGGCTTTGAAATGGGTATGAGCACCACACCCTAGAGTTGGACACGACTGGACTTAATTGTCAGGGGTCACCTTTACCTTACCTAAGCCCTGGCACTGCCTATGGGTCTCCTCGGACATACACTACCACTTTTGGTGGCATATATCCAAGGAAAGGGGTAGGGAACAGAGGGGATAGGATCCAGCGAGCACCACTGCCGCTGGATCTACCGTCTCCTCCCCACCCCTGGTTCCTCCCCCTCCCCGCCCTGTTATGCCTCCAGTCTCTACTCCCTCCCCACCCACCCCTTGCCCCACTGCTGCCTTATAGGGTCTGCTGGGCACAGTGGGGTCCAGCGATGGAGCAAAAGTGGTGTTAAAGCAAATCACATGCTACATGGTGACATTACATTTCCCTTCCAGTGGGAATAATTCTTCTAAAGACTCAGGTAACTTAAAAGTCATATCTAAGTACAAATCATCGTATCTTTGACATCTGTCTCCACCAACCTATTCTTACCTTCTCAGTAAAGCCAACTTCACAGAGCCAACTAGTTTAAGGACCTCAAAATGGTTGAAATGTTAGCCACAACCATCCACACACATATGCATAGGTGCACATATGAAAAATGAGCCAGCCTTAAAGTTGATGATGAGAATGTCTGAAATAGTCACTTGGTCAAAGCAGGCAACCAACAGTGAGGCACCCTGAATCGCTTCTAACATTCAGTTCTATGCAGGCTTTTTTTCATTGTCAACCAAGACGTAATTTCAGAGCACCTCCTCCAGTTACGTAGCAACCACACTGTGCCCACCTTCCTCCAGGCCTGACAAAATGGCTGCCCTGCTCTTGGTCTGCCAGTAGTGTCGTTGTGCGTGGGTGTAGCAGCAGTGGAAGGGACAACTTGCTGTTTCCAGATTAGGCTATATGGCTTAACTAGAAATAACACTAAGGGAAGGGAAGGAGAGGCTAGACAATACATAGGATAGAGGATCAGAACCAAGCGCGGGTTTGGGACCAATACTGAAAGCCAATGTGGAATGCTAGTGTTAGTGGGGTCTCGTTGTATTCTAAAGTCCCTGGAGCCTCAGGAACACCACACTCCACATATAACAGCACTGCATTAAACTAGCAGTGAGAGGCCATATGTCAATGATAGCGCACATGTATGAAGCACGTGTTTGCCTGCATGTATGAAGTCTCTGGCATTTAAATAGATCTTAGGTGGCAAGGCTGGAAATGACCTCTGCCTGAGACTTCTGGAGAGCCACTGTCAAGAGGAGACAGTACTAGGCTAGATATCCCATTCCTCAGTGCAAAAGCCCCCCATTCTTGCCCATAGCAAGAGCTAGCCTGCTGCACATACACTCATTTTCATCTTTGGTGGTGGTAGAGTTTGCTTCTTGATTTCCTAGCCACAGAAGGGTATCATTTGCATTCCTATTACCTGCATATCACCATAAACAACCATTGTTATCTGATATTTGTGATCTAAGAGTGACATTGGATGAATGAGTCACAAATTTATTTGTAAATAACACACAACAGGGGATCGGGCATAGGCACATAGCAAACAATATACTCATGTTTGAGCATTTTGTGTTCTGTAAAAGTTTCAAACTGAGAACACGGTTCCCTGCTGAATTGTGTACATTTATACAGTATTATGTGATGATGGGGACAAATAAAATGTTGATAATTTGAAGAACAGGAACCTAGGGAAACACACACACACACACACACACACACACACACACACACACACACACACAATACAAGAGAGTTTGTCATGGTGCTCAAAGAATTTTTGGAATCAGATTAATTGTACTTGGCATAGACAACTGAAAATTCTAATTTTTCTTGTCAGGGGTGGCCTAGATGCAGGAGAGGAGATTAATTGAGAGGAGCTGCTGGCAATATATGCACAGTTCCAGAAAAATGAAGAAGCAGTGTTGGAAATCTTATTTTTGGTCTTATCGACACTACAGACTGAACAATGGTTTCACAATTCTTCTCTTTTCCCAGGAGACCCTGGGAAGTGTAGTTTTGTGAAGGAACAGAGAAAAAGAGAATTCCAGCACCTTACCAAAATACAGTATAATTCCCAGAATTCTTGGAGGGAGGAAGCCAGCGCCAGTGGTATAAACAATATACATTTGTAGTGTAGATATGCCTATACATGGCACAGAGGTTTATCCTTGTCTTTCTATTATGTGTGATTTTGTTCCATTAAGTATTTAGTGATGTCACTGGTTCTAAATCAAAATACTTTTGTCCAGTTCATATTGCTTGACTGTATTGCAAGTTGAGTGTCATTTCTCCAGAAATTCTTTTCCAGCTCAGAATGTAAAATGTGATCCTATATATACCATTAGTGTTCAGCAAACCAGGCACCTAAAGCAAGCTGTTTTGTAGGTAAATGTACTAAAGTTCAGTCTTCTCAGACAAGAAACCAGTTGCTCTACCTGAGGAGCAAGTTCTGAGGTTAGGACCTCATAGGGCCCGATGGACAGGGAATAACCTTGGGTCTCAGGCTTCGGCTGATGAAACCTTCAAAGCACAGAGCTCAGTCTCCTTGCAGTGGAGCAGAGTGCTGGTGGCACAGGAGGAAAAATGCTGGAGCCTAACTGCTGGGAGCCCTGGTTCAAGACTGCCTCATCCTGCTAGCCTGCAGTTTCCAACTCTAACTGGATACCCTGGTGGTGCCCTGAATGAGAGATGATGCCTGATACCCAGGCCTTCTGCATTCGTTCCACATTCATGGAAAACCATCAGCAACAGAATAGAAAATGCAGAAGTGCACGACAGATTCCAGAGCAAGATTCAGCCCTGACCAAGTTCTAAGGGATTGCTAGGCCCTTCTGTGTGTTAAGTTCAACTTTGGAGAAGGGATAAATTTGGAAGTTTCTAAACAGTTGAGCAAAATGATAGGTTACTGTTGGGGAAATATTTATAACCAGTTAATAATTCTTCTTCACCAGTGACTCATCCATCTTGCCTGACCTCATTTGTAATTGGCAGCCAGCCAAATGCAGGGGGCAAAAAAAAAAAAAAAAAGGCCATCATAGCCTTCACTGAAAGAGACTGAGGACAATCTCTATATAGCTTGTTTCCCTCTCTGGCCTTCCGAGGTTTGAAATATTTAAGGCTGTTCATAAAAGTATGATAATGGGGCTGGAAGTCACACACAGAGTGTATAAAACAGAAGGAACTAGATGGAGTCCAAATGAAAACCAGCTGGCTGGCTGGAAAAGGAGTCACCCAACTTCTCCTCTGTACAGCCTGGCTGGTTTTCAGTCCACGATGGACATGGGTGGCAAGAGAAATCTGCCTTACAGAGCCACTGTAGTACATAGGATAGAGTGCAGAATGTGGACTCAGAAGACCTGAATACAAGACCTTTGCTGTGAAGCTGGGTAACCCTGGGCCAGTGACTCTCTCTCTCTCAGCCAAACTGACCTTTCAGGGTCGTAAATTATTGGGAGGATAAAGTGGGATTAGCCCTCTCCCATGTGTACTACCCAGAGGCGCCACTAGGATTTGCGTCACCCGGTGTGAGTGCTCATCGCGTCACCAGGCCAGAGCTCACTGTGAAAAGGACAGACAACATGTTGTAGGAGAGAGAACTGAAAACCATGCTGGCTGTTTTGCAGGCCAAATAAAAGATGGATTTCATATCACATCCAGCTTCAGTGTGCACAGAACAAATCATGAATTGACATAGCCAGATGGGAGATCCACATCTGAGACTGGTGGATTATGGGGAACTGTGTTTTCAGAAACAAGCAAGAGCAGTTCATGTAGGGAATGATGTGGAGCCACTTCATGCATTCACAGGCCACAATTCTTATTCCATGGTGGGAATATATGCTCCTCCCCACTGAGGAGATATGGTACTATATGTGCTGGGCATGCCGTTGCATAGGCCTGGACGTGCATAGGCGTGATTTGACTGATCTTTCTGTACCGAGGCTTGTGTGCTTCCACACACCCACTTCACACAATGCCTTATGCAGGGGGTGAAGGATGAGTGTGAGTGATTGTTCTCTCTCTCACCCCCTGAATCCTCAGCCACTTGCACTGGGGAGATAGGTAAAGGTAAAGGTGACCCCTGACAATTAAGTCTAGTCGTGTCCGACTCTAGGGTGTGGTGCTCATCCCCATTTCAAAGCCGAAGAGCCAGCGTTGTCCGAAGACGCCTCCATGGTCATGTGGCCGGCGTGACTCTCCTTGCCACAGTGCGTAGCATGCGGCTGGAACACGGAGCGCTGTTTACCTTCCTGCAAGCGGTATCTATTTATCTACTCGCATTAACATGCTTTGGAACTGCTAGGTTGGCAGGAGCTGGCCAAGCAACGAGAGCTCACCCCGTCGCGGATTCGAACTGCCGACCTTTCGATCGACAGCTCATGGTTCAGCGGTTTTAAATTTATTCTGAAATAATGACTCCAGCTGGTGCTTCTGCTAGGAAGGAGGAACATTCCAGGAACTGAGACTCCACATCTGCCTCCCTTCTAGGTACAGCCTCAGAGGCTCTGTCACACCAAGGACTGAGCTCCCCCCTCCCCCCCCCATGTTGATAATGTCATTTTTGAGCTCATTTGGCCTCTTTGTATCTCCCAAACCACTTTTTTTCTCTTTAAGATTGTGAGTCCCTTGGGACTTTTTCCATGCAGGGGAAAAAAAACTGTAAGCTGCTCTAAGCTCATGAGCTAGCGCGCGATAGAAACTGAAATAATATTAATCATCATCATTGTCATCCTAACTGCTATTGTTCTTTTTTCCTTTCAAAAGAGGCATTTGCTTTCTGCTGCAGCAGGAGGCAAGGCACATTCCTTTGTCAGTTACAAGCATCCTGAAAGTAAAAGACTTGTTTTGCCTTCTGAATGGTAATCTGATCCATGTGTGATCTACTCAGTTATATGTGGAAATGCAAAAAGCATGGATTGACTGTCCACAGTCAAGGACGCCGCTTGTGCCACAGCACTCCTGAAATCGGAACCCGCTTTCACGGTCCTCCTGTTGTCAAGTAGTTTTCTTTGCAAATGGATATGTTGCTGACCCTCCGTCTGCTTCAGACCTGCTGAGGTTGTATTTGTACTGGGTGCAAATCCTTTGTAAAGAAAGGATCAGAAGATAACAGTCAGCAAAGCATGATGGGAAGCAGGTCAAGGAAAAACTGCAAGTTATGTGTGTCATTTTTTTATTGCAACTGTAACTGCATCATTAAATCATGAAAACGCTCTCACACTATGTATATAAACCAAAACAACCCAAATTTTGGTAAAAATCCTGCTGGTAAATGTCCCTAGTAGTAAACATTATAAGTAGTAGTAAACAGTAAACACAGCAAATGTTATGAGCAAATGAAGAACTCTTTTCAAAAAACATCCCCCCCAAGTATTCTGTAAGGATGCTTTGCAATTGTTCATTCAATTCCAAATCGAGCAGAGGGGATGTGCTGATAGTTGGACTAATGGCAGGGTTTGGTATAAGGTAGCTTCATACCTTCAAACAGAGATGCTTGGTGGTTTTATTTCTGACTTTCTGCCTTTTGAAGTGTATGGCTCCCCCGTTACACACTTCACAGATCTGAAATACATCTAGGAGTTAGCTTGAGCTCAGTTGCCTCGCCAGCTATGAGTCATCCTCCTTGGTTATCCAGCAGGCAACTTCAGAGGGAACCATTAATAGTCCATCTCCCACTGAATGCTTCCTCCCACCACCTACTGAAATGGGTTGTGACTCAAATATTGCACTGAAAATTATTAAACATCTTGCTCAGAAATATTCACAAATGGGTCCCAGATGTAATGTTTGGAGCAGATCCCTACCTATCAGGCTGAGCATATTTGGAGCTTTCTATTTCTTCTCCTTTCTTTCTTCTTGAAAATACAGTTGCCCTTATGAATGCAGCAAGCATATTAGAGGCAAAAACAATACTCAGCGTATGGGCATGGCTGCTACTGTTAAGTTGCTACTCACAGTGACAAACATGTGGATTAAAAAAAATCTAAATGATTCAGAAATTGACTTTTTATTTGGATCAAGCGGTAAATGCATCAAAGACCAGTAACCATTTCTTATACAGGGTTAGCTAATAGATAATACCGTATTGGTCTGAGTATAAGACTCACTTTTTTCTCCTAATTTAAGTTTTTAAACTAGGGGTGCGTCTTATAATCAGGCTGTTGCAATTTAATGCTAGTGATTTAATTAATTTTTTTAATAGCACCAAACGTTAAGGGTGCGTCTTATAATCAGGTGCGTCTTATACTCGGGACAATACGGTATAATCAGGGTTCCACAGCTGCGTTTGTCAGCCCATCAGCAGAGATGGCATTTTCAACTTGGTGAGAGCCTTTGCCCCCCCCCCCCATGTCAAACTAAACCATGGATCTACTCAAAAAGTAGCAGCCATCAAGCTGCTTTACTAGTGTCTCTGACACACAGCAGCACAGGCACAAGTCCCCAGCTCCCTATCCAGCTGTGAGTTGGGGAGGAGAGGGAGGACAAGAGAGAGTTGAAAAGCGGTGTACCCAAGGATCGGTCTTGGGACCGGTGCTTTTCAACTTGCTCATAAATGACCTGGAGTTGGGGATAAGCAGTGAGGTGGCCAAGTTTGCAGATGACACTAAACTTTTCAGGGTGGTGAAGACCAACAGGGATTGTGAAGAGCTCCAGAAGGATCTCTCCAAACTGGGAGAATGGGCAGCAACATGGCAGATGCGCTTCAATGTAAGTAAGTGTAAAGTGATGCACATTGGGGCAAGAAATCAAAACTTCACATACACGCTAATGGGTCCTGATGGGTGACGGATCAGGAGAGAGATCTTGAGGTGCTGGTGGACAGGTCGATGAAAGTTTTGAATCAGTGTGCGGCGGCTATGAAGAAGGCCAATTCCAGGTTCAGAATCATTAAAAAAGGGATTGAGAATAAAACGGCCAATATTATTATGCTATTGTACAAATAGATGGCAAGGCCCATATCTGGAGTATCGTGCCCAGGTCTGGCTTGGGGTTGCACCATATGAGGTGGCTGATTGGCAAAGAGCTGTTCCCGAGATCTCCTTTATTACAAAAATAAAAAAGCAAGAAAAAGGAGTACTTATGGAAAACATTCTGCTCATTTTCAAATGTCAGTACTGAAGGCAGAGCAATTTGTTTCAGCAGAAGCACTGTTCAATTAGAGTTAAGTACAGGCTAAAGTCGGCATTTTATTTATGAGGGAATGTCGCAGCACAACACAGCATGACAATTTTGCCAAGACTCATGATAGTAAAAGGGACTGTGTCGATTTCACTTAGTGGGACATTTGGAAATCTGTACGGGAAGGTCAAAGTTCCAACTTTACAATAGGTTTTAGCACAGACTATTTTCAAAATTCAAATGTACAGGGACTTAGCTAAGAACCTATCGATCAGATCACGTGGTTCACAGCACCATGGAATCGGTCAATGAGAAATCAGTCCTTGTAGGTACCAGGGATGTGGATCAAGTCTCTGATTCCAAGTCTCGAGTCAAGTCCCAAGTCTTTGCCCCCAAGTCCCGAGTCTTTGATTGCGAATTGCAAGTCCCTATGGTTGCGAGAGTTGGACCATAAGGAAGGCTGAGTGCCGAAGAATAGATGCTTTCGAACTGTGGTGCTGGAGAAGACTCCTGAGCGTCCCTTGGACTGCTAGGAGATCAAATCAGTCAATCCTAAATGAAATTAAACCTGACTGTTCCCTGGAAGGACAGGTACTGAGGCTGAAGCTCAAATATTTTGGTCACCTAATGCGAAGAGAGGACTCTCTGGAGAAGACTCTGATGCTGGGAAAGATTGAAGGCAAAAGGAGAAGGGGAAGGCAAAGGATGAGATGGTCAGACAGCATCACAGATGCAACGAACATGAAAATGAGCAAACTCAGGAAGATAGTGGAGGACAGGAAGGCCTGGCGGGACATGGTTCATGGGATCACGAAAAAAAAAAGTAAAATCTGTTATTGCTTCCATTTCTGCCCCTTCTATTTGCCAGGAATTGATGGGACCAGATGCCATGATCTTAGTCTTATTAATGTTGAGTTTCAAGCCAACTTTTGCACTCTCCTCTTTCACCCTCATCAAGAGGCTCTTTAGTTCTTCTTCACTTTCTGCCATTAGGGTGGTGTCATCTGCATATCTGAGGTTGTTGATATTTCTCCTGGCAATCTTGATTCCGGCTTGCGATTCATTCAGCCCTGCATTTCTCATAATGTACTCTGCATATAAGTTAAATAAGCAGGGTGACAATATACAGCCTTGCCGTACTCCCTTCCCAATTTTGAACCAATCGGTTGTTCCATGGCCGGTTCGAACTGTTGCTTCTTGACCCACGTACAGGTTTCTCAGGAGACAGTTAAGGTGGTCTGGTACCCCCATCTCTTAAAGAATTTGCCAGTTTGTTGTGATCCACACAATCAAAGGCTTTCGCGTAGTCAATGAAGCAGAAGTAGGTGTTTTTTTGGAACTCTCATGCTTTCTCCATGATCCAGCGCATGTTGGCAATTTGATCTCTAGTTCCTCTGCCTCTTTGAAACCCAGCTTGTACTTCCGGTAGTTCTCGGTTCACGTACTGCTGAAGCCTAGCTTGTAGGATTTTGAACATAACCTTGCTAGCATGTGAAATGAGTGTAATTGTGCAGTAGTTTGAACACTCTTTGGCACTGCCCTTCTTTGGAATTGGAACGTAAACTGATCTTTTCCAATCCTTTGGTCACTGCTGAGTTTTCCAAATTTGTTGGCATATTGAGTGCAGCATTTTAACAGCATCACCATTTAGGATTTTAAGTAGCTCAGCTGGGATATTATCATCTCCGCTAGCTTTGTTGTTAGTAATGCTACCTAAGGCCCACTTGACTTCACTCTCTAGGATGTCCGGCTCTGGGATAATACATACAGTAATACTTAATACTTTTGATTAAAAATAGCAATGAAATAAATGTCAAAAAGACAAGAGGTCAGTCTAACTCAGATTCCACTAGACTAGAGTGTCCTTGCTGGAACTTAAACATTCCCTTTATCCCCTCTGCACACATTTCACTGCCAAAGCAGCCTCTACCCACTTCAAATATTTCCACTTCGCCATTCAGTGATTAAGAACTTTATTGAGGCAGTTGTAATCTCCGTGTAATTCAGGGGAAATGTATTAGGAGAGCTATTACATGTGTTTTCCTCTACTGCCATAAACCTTGGCATATTTGTGGATTGGCACTGAAGAAATTACTCTGCAAAGGTCTTGGAACAATAATAACTGGAACTGATCCCAAAGAAGACAGTAAATTCAGGTTTAAAATTCTGACAAAACTGCTCCCAGGTATTTTTCAGTTCTTAATGAGCAAAAATAAGGGAACGATGGGATTGTTCGTGGCCAAGATATTACACTGAAAGGGCCACTAACTGTCCACACAGCCGCACTTAAGAGTTTTGCATGAAGTTTGGCAGAATCTGAGCAGCCGAGGAGCCCTGAGAATCTCATTAAAATAAACACAAGTGTCAAATCCTCATTTTTGTAGCACTGTGTTTGAAAGCATGAAGGCTTGTTGAAAGTATACTGTGATTTATTATAAGAAAACAAGAAGGGCCCTTCACAATTTGACCAAAGGCCCATCTAGCCCAGTACTCTGTTTCCCACAGTGGCCAACCAGATGCCTCTGGGAAACCCACAAGCAAGAGATGAATACAACAACCCTCCCAATGCCCCCACTTCTCCCACCAGAGGGGGAGGAAGGGATGGGGTGGTGGGCGGCCTGTGGGGGGGGGCAACAAAGCATCTGGGAGCGTTAATCACGCAGTGGAGGCGGCCCAAAAACGGCCGCACTGAGCGGAGGATTGGCCTGCCCGCCCAGGCTCCTAGGAGGCAAAAAAATAGCTTAAAACATGCCAGCTGCAACATGGTCAGGGCAGGGATGCAACCGGCAGAGGCGGGGCTTCTGATGTTCCGCACGGGGTGTGTGTGCAGAGAGGCTAGCTACGCCTCTGGCTCCCACAACTGGTATTCGTCAAATTACCGCCATCGCGTGCTGCCCAGGGCCCCCCCCCCATCGTTTCCTCCACTACTGTGTTTAAGTGGCAAAAGATCAGAAATGTAACATTTCATGTTTTTTGAAAGAACTCCTGGGGGAGTGGCCATCCAGACCTGCTGACTTTTTAAAAAATTGTTGATAAGCCCTAGAATACCATAACTTCTGCAAATATATCTGACTTCTGTCTGACTCACCTATTCAAATACTCTCCCCTCCTCTCCAAAAACATTCAGGCACAAGTATCTGTCCAACATTTTCTACAGCATACTCAGATCCAAACAATTCATTCAGTTTCTCAGCAACGTCCCTATCCTTTTTCAGCGCTCCTTTGTCAGCTTATTGTCTAATTGCCTCTTTGTTTGGGTTCCTGCTTTCCTTGTAAAGAAATGTGTATTGTTCGTCTTATGGCTCAATCCTACCCTTGGCCAGCCTGAGGGGTGCAGGGCTGCTGATTTAGCCTGCGCTGCATCCTGAGGGCCGGCTGAGGACCAGGCTGGCCAAGAGAGGTAAGTAACAAAAACTTTTACTTACTTCCTCCACTGCTCCATGGTCCCTATGGTCCTACTTGGATCTATGCCAGCTCTTTTGCTGGAGGGGTTAGGCTGGAGGGGTTGTAGCCAGGCTGGTGGCTCCAGATCCCATGGACACCACTGCTGCCAAGTTTTTGCCCCTTTCCTGCCCCCCAATCTTACTTACTTTATTCTTAACTTACATTTGTTTTGCCACAGTTGGTGCTACTTTTTGTTCTCCAGGTTTGGGTGAGACTTCTGCTTGTTGAAAGACCCCTTCTTGCCTTTTATAGCTTTTGTTTAATAGTGTTTTAAATGTGTTTTAGCTGGTTGTTGATTCATAGATTAGATTGATTCACAGTGTGTTTTGCTTCAGATTTTAATTATAAACTGCCTAGGAGGCTCCTAGGTGTCAAACTACTAGCATATTAACCCAAGTAAATAGTCTAGAGCTGTTTGCTGCACAGATTCTCTGGAGCACGTAGCAAGTATACATGCTACCAGTGGATGCTTCCAAAAACGTCCAGCACTCCCTCCATGATCAGGAGAATCCATATGACAAATCATTCCAGAATTTTCAGCTGAAGCATGGAAATTTTATTTTATTTTTCCCATTTTTATACCGCCCTTCCTCCAAGGAGCTCAGAGTGGTGTACATATTTCCTCCCCTCCTTTTTGTCTTCACAACAACCCTGTGAGGTAGGTGGGGCTGAGAGATAGTGACTGGCCCAAGGTCACCCAGGAAGCTTCGTGGCTGAGCGGGGATTTGAACCTGGATCTTCCAGGTCTAAGTCCGACTCCCAAACCACTACACTACCCAGGCTGACACTGTCTGCCAAAGGGATAACATAAAGTCAACTCTAACAGCCTTTACAGGTCTTGTAGTACCTCAATTCAGCAGTACCTCAATTCAGCAAAGAACTGAAGTGTTTGCAGAGCTTTAGGAACAGGAGTTTGGAAAGACCCTGCAGAACGCTAAGCATAGCTCAGCGTTTCCCAAACGTTTTTGACCTGTGGTTCCCTTGACCATGGGCGACCATTGGCCATGGCTCCCCATTACATTATGTTGATGGATGAATGCTTATAAACTCTGCATGGTATACTATAAATGCTGCAAATGCACGGACAGAATAAAGGATTTTAGAATTACCAATTCATCATGTGAACATTTTGAGCTGGTCTATCAATTCAGTGACCCACACATGCATTTGACATGCTACATGCTGTAGCGAGATGGCTGTTGCTTCTTAATAAAAACAATAATTGATAATTAGAAGCATTGTTTATGAGACTTTAAGATGGGATGCACCGAAAAATTGCATCTAGTTCCAGACTCTGCTCAATCATTGTCAGCGCTTAAATATTTAACGTCTTTGGATGAATTTCTTGCAAGATCTGACTACTAATTCAAATTACACACTTCTTGTGAGCTGTGCCTATTTACACTGGGCTTTCTATTATTTATGTTCAAATGAGAATGGCTTTGATTATTGATTCTGACTGGCACAATACCCATCAATATGATGGGCAGTGTGTGTGAGTGAGTGAGTGAGTGTGTGAGTGTGTGTGTGTGTGTGTGTGTGTGTGTTTGTGTGTGTGTGTAAGAAGGATTTCTGTATTGCAAGGACCCATCAGGGTACAATACATCTCTGTGTGCACACCCTAGGTTTTGGCGGAAGAACCACAGCAATCATATCCCCATACTTTTGGGCACCTCTGGTGGTACTCGAACCAAAGGGCCCCCTGAACCCCGCTGGGACCCCCCAAACCTTCCTCCCCTGCCAGTGCAGCTGCTCCAAAAAGGCATGTGTTGTATCCAGCAGGGGGACAGAGCGGGAGGCTTTGGAAGGGTTTCCCATCTGTAAATCTCCTACCATGCAATGGGTCTTCTCGGACCTGCACCAGCAACTTTGCTGGAGCAAGTCTGAGGAGAGAAAGAGGGCAGGGTGGCTGTGGATAAGGAGGATAGGATCCGGCACGCACCATCGCCGTAAGATCCACCCCCTCCTACAGCCTCCCCGCCCCCGTTCCTCCCCGCCCAGTTTCGCCCCTCCCCACACCCGTTCCACCCTCCCTCCACCCCTCGCCTCCTGCGCTGGCTTACCTGCTCCGGTGGGCGGCCAGAGCAGTGATGACGCAAGCAGGAAGGACGTAGCTTTCCCACTGGCGCTCCGGCAGCATGCACTGCCAGAGCGCACTTTACAGCTGCCTTACGACAGCCAACGCTGGTGGAACACTAGTTCCACCAGCGGGGCAGCCCAGTAGGATTGGGCTGCAAGTTAGGGTTTCAAGCTTTTAGGGGAAAGAATGAACACAACTAGCATCGTATATAGCAGTGGTTCTCAAACCTTTTAGCATCGGGACCCACTTCTTAAAATGACACTCAATTGGGACCCACCTAGCTTTACGAGACATAAAAGGTGCTTTATAAATATTTATTTATTTATTTACAAGTAAAGAGCTCAGCTGCTTGCAGGGTAATTAGCAGCTATCTTGCAAACTGCAGGAGCTCAGTTCTTTGAAGAGCAAATGGCTGCCTTGGGCATTTGCCTCGGCATAGGATAAGGCGGGGTATAATTTTTTAAAAATAAATAATAAAATAAATTAGTAGCCATCTGATTTTTGAATAACCTCCGGGCTTGTGGCAATTACTTATCTGATCTTTCAATCATCTGGGACTCACCAGAAATCAGGTCGCGACCCACCAAGTGGGTCCCGACCCACAGTTTGAGAAACACTGATATACAGTATTCACAGAGCAGGGGAGATGGGTGACCCTTTAGGCTACCATATTAAATGGCAGTGATAGACCTCTGGTACCTTCAAAAACAAAACTGAATAAGGACAGCCACACAGAACCTTTGGGGATTGTTTTTTTTGGCACTATTTCTTACTTTCCCTCTGTCCTGCAGATTGGCAAGGCTTGTGTATATTATTTTAAGCATTTCCCACCCACTCCTTTTTGAATAACATGCCTCTGACAAACAAGTGAAGGTCTGCTGAGTTAGAACTGTAGGTCTGTGAGCCTAGGTAGCCATTCCAGCTCCCACACCAGCTTCCAGCAGAGTGCCCGGGAGGGGCTGAGAACATTAATTTTCCCACACAAATTGGCAATTGGCCCATGCTAAAACGGCAGGCAGTGAACAGCTCTCCTAGACATGTATGGAAAGGCTTACGGCAATTCAGCAGTGATGGTCCATCATCAAGTTATTATTAAAACACAGAGCCTGTTCTCTGGGCTGGCATCTTTGTCATCCGCCATTCCCCGAGTCCATCTGCAGCTTCTTATGACTTCTGCTTCTGGAGGGAAGGATCTGGAACCTGGACTAAGTCACCAATTGCCAGGGGTCAGAAGATCCTGCCTGTGGGGGGTGATGATCACCACCTGGAAGGAAGCTTTTTGCCTGGGGGGAGGGGGACTGGGACAGGTCACAAGGGGTGCCTCAAACAGCATGCAGGGAAAGCAGGGTCCTGGTAGCTCACTGCACAAAGACACAGGCTGGGAGCCAGGTTTGAACCAGCCAAGGGATGCACCCTAACTAGCAAGGGACTCACCTTTTGCATGACTGGCCAGAAACACCCATGGTAGCAACAAAGGGGGAGGGAGGGAGAGGCAGGGCTAGAACTCACACCAGTTACTCCATAAAGCTGGAGTACTCTATAAAGCCATACAGACACACCTGGTTGGGAGGCTGTAGCACATGGACCTATCAGAGAGAGCACAGCAGGGTCTAATCACTGGGCTGGCCAATCAGTGGACTGTTTGACACAGGGCACCTACTGCAGGTGTCCACTTAGCTAGTCCCATACCCCATACCCTTTGCTTCATTGCTGGCACCTGCTGGCATGGCTGTCAGTATGCTGTCTCTCCTGTCCTCCTGCCACTGCCCACCATATATATCATGGCAACAGAGAACAGGGGGCTCATGATCACTGGGGAGCACCCCAACCCGGAGCTCAACAGGTCACGGAGCGAGGATGCTGCAGACTCTGGTAGCAGAGAGGTTCCTCCCCCCCCCCCCCCCCGCAGCATCCCATTCTGAGTGAGGTAAGAAACAGCTAGGTTAGGAAGAAGGGATCCCTATCTGCTAACAAAGTAACAATAAGTGTGATCCAGTCCAGTCAAGGTTTTTATTGAATGGTAGCAGTGACAAGGCAGTATCTGAAAGAGAAACACACAGGTGGGGTTGCCAACCATCTCCTCCCAGCAGGGCTGTTGTGCCATTGCAAATTATCCAACAGACAGTAACAGGTGCCAGTGAGGTCTGGCTGCACCAGTTGGTTCACCATCTGCCATGGAGTTTGCAAAGCCACAGGTAATCATGATAACTGATCAGGTAAAGAGCCATTTGTAAATTAGCAATGACAAAATAGCACTCACATGAAAAAATGCACATAAATTAGGATATTAATAACTTTCATCTAAATACCCTGAAACAAAAAATGAGCATTTCTGTAGTACGAAAGTGGAACTTAAAAAACAACATCAGTTTAGCATTTCTCTTTGGAGCATGTGGTTTTATTTCTGTCTTCTCCAGGCCACAAGTGCAGCCAACCCAAAAAAACAGTCACACCCTTTAAAACACAACAGAGAGTGTGGCACATGAAAGTTTAGAATAAGTAAACTGAACAAGATCATCACCGGGTGGAAAGATACACGCTGTGATGCTTCACTCATCCAGGCAGCAAAAACAAAAGCCGCCTATCACCATAACAGCTACTCCTCTGGAATATTTTCTTGAACAAGGACGAACAACCTGCATTTTGAGAATGTTGCAATCCATATCTTTGCACAGTCTCCCGGTGGTTTCATAACGGCCCAATTTGGATTCTTCCTCAGGCTGAAAATCTTCTTCCTGTGGCAAAGAATTGGGCAGGCATGACCCCGCCCCCATGCCGTTCACAACTGAATGTGCCTGGCAGGCACTCCACATGGATGGATACCAGGGGAAGAACTGCATAATTCACATACAGGCAACCATGTGGAGCACCACACATTTTGAGAGAGAGAGAGAGAGAGAGAGAGAGAGAGAGAGAGAGAGAGAGTCACTGCTCCTGCATCTTCAGAACAGGATCTTTACTCCAGGTAGCACCTGAACTGGGCCACTGGTGTTAACTAGTCTTTGTGACAAGATGCAGGGGTGGCACATCAGGCCCCTGAGCTGCCTGAATTCTCCACCCAATGCTGCCTCTGGGCACGTGTGCACCCCTCCCATGGAGGGCCAGTGAATGAGGGGGAATGCCTCTATCTTTCATTCCCTTTACTTACAAAGACACCATGCTTTGCACCTCTTCTGTTTGAAATGAATGAACAGGAAGAGGACATCCTGGGAACCGAAAACTGCAAACAGAAGAGGGGCGGAGCAGGGCAGCTCCATGGTGTGGTCTTTGTAAGGAAAGGAAAGGGAGCAGGCATCCCTGCAAGGATGCCCAAGGGTGCCGCTCCACAAGACCATTTGAAGTTGCCTCATGGTTGGGCCGCCCCCCACAAGATGGAATTTTCCACACTTGCAGGATAATTCCCAGGATGCTGAACAAAAGCCACCTCATAACACATCCTGGAACTATCTGGAGCAGTCTCCAATAGGAATGTCATGAGCACTCTACGAGAGGTGATCGCAAATGCCTGTAACCCCAGTCCAGTCCCTGGTGGGAAAAGGCACTTCTCAGGACCTTGATAGTCACAGCCTCCTCTGCCTTTCCCATGATGCATGGCAAATGTCTGAGGGGACGTAGGGCAGGGGAAAAGGTGTGCACATTGTGAGCATTCACAATGATCTCTTGTAAGGCCTTCAAGGATTTGTGCTCATCCAATTGGGACGCACTGTCAGTCGTAACCCGTTTATGGTGTGGGAGAACGAGGGCCCATGGCAATGATCTGAAGTGCGGGGAGGCCCGAAGAGGGGGTCACAGGCCCCTTGCACCCTTCAGAGGGCCGGTGTGACCCCCAATAAGTAAAAAAAACCCACCTTTTTTCCAGTGGCGGAGCAATCCCGGGAGTGCCACCACCGCTGTCGTTCCGCCCCCGCAAAGACGTACAACTGCCCCCACTCATGGGGACTTTGAGAACCGCTGTGCTAGAGGATGCCATTTTTGGAGATTCTTCCCTCTTCACATGCCCAAGGCACCGAACATCTTTTACAGAGTGTCCTTCAGGAGCAGATTTTTGAGAGGATACAGAGGGCTGAACAGGAAAAGTGCTGAAAATCACAGCCTTCCCCTTCTTGTACAAACATGAAACAATGCAAGCAGAGGAAAGGGTTTGGATGCAACCTATTTCGTGCAGAGTGTACTTCAGGAATATTTTAAAGCAATGCTACCATGCTGTATTGTCCAAACATATTCAATTACGTAATATATTATCACACAGATAATATACGTACACAGATACAATCTCATTAGCTTTCTCTCCTCTTGCATAAGCCATTCCTGACCCAGATTTTCCCTCCCCACAGTGTTTTACATTTCCCAAGTACCTCCAGTTTGGCCTCGTTAACATGACAAATCAGAACATGTGGAGCAGCCTGCATGGTATAACACATTCTCCCCGAAACATTTATAAGGTGGTTCTATGATTTCAGAAAAGGCAAAATAGAAAGAGCACGTTGAGAAAACATGGGTGACCTTTCGCTTTTTAATTTCAAACCGTGAAAGTTTGAATAAAAAGACATTGGTTTTCTAGAAACAGAAAACCCAAAGCACGGAACAAAACAAGAACACAGGATTATTTATTAGTCTGTTATATTAGTGTTTTTCTTCTTGAGTGCATATATTTTTGTAATTAATTGCACAGTGTGTGGTACATGGGGCAGTTTATTTAATCCTTACAGAAAATACAAGGTCTCAACTAAGAAGATGCATCTCGCAAAAGAACATTGTTGGCACAGGGATGGTCAACTCCTGCATTCTGGGGGACGCTCTCTTCTCCATACATCAGTCCAGGAGCAGAACAATCTGACCCTGTAATAAAGTTGGCAGAAAGAGCGTCACAGATTACAGAGCCCACAGGCTCGGATGGGGATGGACAGGTCCTCTGAAGGAGCAGATTGGCAGTGATTCTCTTTGCTTTTCCAGAATCCGTGTGGCCGTGTGTGCACGACTGCACGTGTGTGTGTGCACGTGCATGCATATGCATCTCTCCGTGTGTGTATGTAATATACACAGAGCCATATTCCTTCTTTCCATCACAAGTGAAACTGCGTACATTTTTTAAAAATCACACATTGATCAACACAAGTGAAACTGCATACATTTTTTTTGAAATCACACATTGATCAATATTTAAGTAGACCATTGGGGACAGGCAAACTGCTTTGAGGCCCAGCGCTAACTTACTAGTTAGTCATCCCTGTTTTGGAGTTATAAAAACATCTTGGCTATTAACCATGATGGCTACATGGAACCTCCATGGTCAGAGGCAGGATGCCACTTAAAACCAAACAACAGGGGAAGACTTTGGTCTTCATGCCCTGCTTGGAAGCAACTGGCTCACCTGTGTTGGATGCAGAATGCTGGACTAGATGCTTCGGTGGTTTGATCCAGCAGGGCACTTCTTATGTTCTTCAAAACTAGAAATTCATAACCTAAGTCTGACTTAGCCTGTCAAAATTCCTGCGCTCCTTTGCTGAAGTGGTCAATAGTTTGGAAAACGGCCATCAGTATAACCGCTGAATGTTCTGAGACACCCAGCAAACCTGTAGATGCCTCCTCAGAAGCGTCGTTAGGGGTGGGGCGGGGGGCCCAAGCGGTGGGGGGTGTATTTGCTTCCAGCTCCATCACCCCCTCTGCCGCTTGTGCCTCTTCTTTCTGCCATTTTTTCTCTTTGTGCAGCCGTCCTCGGCTGCAAGATTGGCCCTCCTGCCCGCCCGGGTGTCACTTGGCTCCAAAAAGGAGCCAAAAAGCACCGGGGGTATGTGTGTTTTCGTGCGAAAATGATATCACAGCCCCAGGGGACGGGGCTTGTGGCGTCATATGGGGGAGTCACATTGGCGCCCCTGGGGGTGTAGGAACGTTACTGCCTCTTCTGTTCCTCAACTAATCCTCTTCCCAGCCTCCTAGCCACTGGCGTCGCTGCAGGGGGGTGGAGCTCTAAGTTCCGCCGTGATCCGACCCTCCGTTACACAGGTGAACGAAGTGGCCCCGCCCCTCGCCTTCGGAACCATTCAAGGCGGTGAAAACAATGCACAGGGAGTCTCCTGTGTGTTGTTTTCACCGCCTTGAATGGTTCAGAAGGCGAGGGGGTGGAGCCGCTTCGTTCACCTGTGTAACGGAGGGTCGGATCACGGAGGAACTTAGAGCTCCGCACCCCCTGCAGTGACGCCAGTGCTCCTAGCCTGCCTGCTGTAGGGAAAAATTTAGGTCGGGGTACAGACTCATGAACACTAAGCATATGGCATTCATTCATTCTGTTGACACAGATTTCTTTCTTCTGCATCCCATGGAGATTACACTGCAGGCTACTATCTATTTTTAACTTCACATCAACCCTGGGAGCAGGACTTAATTTGGGCTGGGCTCACTGAGGCTTAGCCACAGGAACACATTCTCAAATGCCAAAGGCCAGACCTTTCAAGTCCGAAGTGTGACTTTGAGCAATTGCCAGCAGACATTTTCATCACCCATGAGCAACCACAACCAGGCCACACAGACAAACAAACATGGAGTTCTCCAGGCCTCATTGAACTTGGGCCTCTCACTTTAGAAATTAAGCACCACCTGGGTGGAAAGTTAGCCTGAGAAATGGTGTCTTGCCCAAAGTCACCTGGAGGGTTACAATGATACACATCCAGACAGTGTCACTTGCCTGTGAATATGGATAATTAGGAGCTGATTATATGAAGCTGTCATAGTGTGTCAGACTACTGCGGCCCAATTCTATGGAGCGCTACCGCCGGTAGAACGTGTGTTTGCCAGTGTGGGCTGCCACAAAGCAGCTGTAAAGGGCTTTTGCAGAAGCACTAGCAGCAAGTATGCTGGCGGGAAGGCCATAGCCTTCCCACGTATGCTGGCAGACGTCAGGAAGCCTGCTGGAGGCAAATGTCCAAGGAAAATGCCCAAGGCGGCTTACAAAATGTTCATGAAAACATAAAGTATATCAGAAGCGTCAGAATGCCTGGGGCGGGCGAGTGGTCCGCCCCTGTGGCGTTGCTTCGGTAGGGGCGGGGCTGTAAGTATCACTCCGTCGTAGTCTCTTTACCAAGCGAGCAGGAGGCAGCCCCACCCCCTCACTGTCGGAGCCAGTCCCCTGCGGAGAAAGCAGCAGGCAGGGTCTCTTGCCTGCTGCTTTCTCCGCATGGGAAAGGCTCCAACAGTGAGGAGGCGGGGCTGCCTCCTGCTTGCTCGGTAAAGAGACTACGACGGAGCAATACTTACAGCCCCGCCCCTACCGAAGCGACGCCAGTGGTCCGCCCCCACGTGGCAAGCGGGTGGGGACAACCCCACCATATCAGCGGCAACAGGAAGGGAAAGCACTGCAAAAACGTGGCGCAAAAAAGTGCCCACCCACCCAGCCCTCCGTTACTGTTCTACCACCGGTATCATCATCATTGGGGCTGGGGAGGGGGTGATGTTGTTTCCGCTGGCGACGTCATGCTACCCCCCCTCCCCCAGGCTGTCGCGTCACCACTGAAGTATATAAACATACTATATATATATAGTATATATATATACGGGGGGCTGCAGGATTGCAGGCAGGGACCTAACCTGGACCTTCTACATACAAAGAATGTGCACTATCCCCTACATACTATGATTTATTTATTGCAATTTATACTAATAACACATTCAATTTCAATACAGTAAATTAAAACTAGGACAGCCATAAAAGCTTAAGAAGAAATCACAGTAACAATCTACTGCAGCAGAAATTTCAATAAGATGTCAGTTAAATCTGACCGGGGGGGGGGGGGGGATAACAATGCAAGTGCCTCCAAATGTTTGTTGGAACGAAACAGTCTTCTTAACTGACCTCCTAGAAACCGATACCAAACAGGCTTTCCAATCCTCTCTGGGGAGGTTTATTTCTGTGACTTAAAATATTCCCTGCACATAACACGCACGGCGCACGTATCGAAGTGGCAGTCATTACGTCCTTGTCAATTTCAGTGGGAGATTAGCAAGGGGAATTTGAATTCTCCCAGCCTCTGTGTCTTTGGCTTTGACATTTCCATAGAATTAAGCCCAATTCCCCTTGGTGGGCTTGATCTGCTTGCTTCCTTCAGTATCTGGGCACGGTTGAAACAAGCTTTACAACACAAATCAAGTTGGTTTAAAAACAGTAAAAAAAAAACCCAAAACAGTTGGTTTAATAGTTTGTTTTGTGTTGTGGTTGCTTTTTTGTTGTTGTTGATGTATTCGATGTATTTGTGTTTGTTATAAACAATAACATATATATGAACAAAAAACAGTAACGGTGAAAACAATGATTTCTACTATCATAGTATGACATCTTGGGGTGGGGAGGGGAACCCTTTTGCTCCGACACTGAGCAGATGGAAGGAATAAGCAATAGTAGCACTTCATCCAAATTCTAGGAAGTGGCTTGCTGGCCCTTGCAACCTGTGTTAAGATAAACAGTCATGTATCCATGCCATGATATCTGCAAGTTTTGATTACCGGTACTTATTTTTCCTTCAGCAAAACGATCATTCTAAATTATACTAAGCAGGGAAATCCTAAGGGCATCCTAAGGGCATGCTATGCTGTTGAACGCATGTTTTGCCAGCATAGCGTGCTTTTTGGCTTTTGCAAATTGAGACTCGGTAGGAGGGCGTGGCTTGGCTGGCGGCAGCAAGCAGCCAGGACCGCACAGTGATGGACCGCGGATGCCTGCCGTCTCAGGTAAGGCTCTATTGGCCCCTTATGTCACCTGACCCATGCTGAACTACTAGCTACAATACTGTAACAAACTAGTAGCACTGAAGGCTGAAGCCCAATCTCTTCTGCAATGAGGCAAACATACTACGTCATAACTGTCTCTTACTACTCAAATGTCCTCTCTCACATCTTTTGGGGAAAATTATTTAAGACAAAATACCTCTTCCCCTGTCATACATGAGGGCAATTTCCGCTAGAAGTGAAAGCTGACTTTGGTACGGTACTTTGCTTCTCAACAGCAAGGGTCTCTGAAGGCATGTTGTGCTACCAATAACCATTGGCAGAGTCTTGGAAATACACCCAGTAAACTGGCTAGGTAGAAAATGTTCCATGGAGGAGCCTCTGTTTTTGGCACATTAATATTATTGTTTATTTTTGTGGGATTTTGACTTCGAATGTTTGCCAGAGGCCTGCATCCAGGAAAAATGTTATTCTGTTTCTAAGGGATACACAACAAATGAGAACTTTGCATTGCGTCTAAAGAACCCCCTTGTTTTCCACAATTTTTTTCCAGTGGATTGTTCCATGCCACTCATTTGAATGCAAAAGTTTTGCTTCCCTGGTGTGGGTCCAAACCATGCGGGTTTTCAAAACTCAAGCTGTTTGCCTCCTCAGCAGAAACAACACTATGCACTTATCTTGTGAATGGGTACAAGGTCACAGCCAGAGCAGCCATGTCTGAGGCTTGGTCAGACCGTTGGCTTCCATATAGCTCTTCCAGTCAACAGGAAAGCCAGGCTGAAGGCCAGTTGGAACCTGAAGAAACCCAACTGAAATGTGAAAGTGCCCTCAAAGGCAGAGACACTCTAGCCTTTTGTGGGATAGCTGGAAAGTAGCAGTATCGGGTCTGGTTCTGTTACAAGAAGTGCTGGTACCCATCAGTCCACTTCAAAGGTAGGTGCTTTTCGGGGGGGGGGTGAGAACAGATGCAGTGTTTTAAGACTGATGGTTTGGGTTCCATATGCTCCTTCCTAGTTAGTAATCTGAGGCTGAAATCCTATCTACCTTTACATAGGAGTAAGCCCTATTGAACTTCGGAGTATATATGCATAGTATACATGCATAGTAACTTCAGAGTATACATGATTGTGCTGCACAGCTGCAATCCTATAAACCAGAGGTTTCCAATCTGGGGCACATGTACCACTAATGGTACGTGGACCACAGGCTGTTGGTACTTGGGCCGCCGGTGGCCATGATGGCTGCACGCTGCTGCGCCCGAAAAGTGGCGTCTTGAACTCTGTTGAGTCAACAGAGCTCAAGTGCTTGGGCTGCAAGCACAGGAAATGGCACTCCCGCCCTCCCCTGTGCCTTACCTTGCTTTTTTGTGCTCCAGTGCAGCTGCGAACCCGGAAGCAAATACCATTGACGTCATCGGCACTTACTTTCGGTGGTACGCGGCAGCCCGGAGGCGTACAGAGGTGGTACGCACAGCAAAAAAGTGGGGAACCTCTGCTATAAACACTTTCCTGGGAGTAGGCCCCATTGAACACAGTGGAACTTACTTTTGAGTAAACATGTAGAGGATTGCGCTGCAACTGCCATATTTTAGACTAACTGCACTTTCCAAACCTTCTGCAAGGGCAGCCCCAAGTAACAAGGCATTGCAGTAATCCAAATGTACGTGGCTCTCACACAGGGTGAAAAGGACCGACTGCAGAGAAAGAAAAACTTAGAACTACACGACTCAGTAATGCCACTAGCCCTCCCGGCGCCCGGGCCAAGGGGGCGGGGCCAAAGTGACGTGACATCACGCCCAGAGCAACTCCGAACACGCCCCCCACCGGTTTCGGCACCGTTTTGGAGCCGAACGTGCTCCAGGGAGGGTGGGAGGGCCGAGACATTGCGCGGGTAAGTAACCCCCCAACGCTGACTGCGCCCCCCCGTGCCCGCCGCCTGGAGCCGCTGCTCCACGCGCTCCGTCCTTCTTCTGCTTCTGACATGATCCTGTGATCACAAATCAAACTCACAGCCCTGAGCAGGCAATGTGGAAAGCCTGACCTCCATTAAAGTCTCCAAGTCAGGTTTTACCTCTGGTGTGAGCTACAAAAAGGCGAGTCCTATTGCACCCCGTCTTGCCTTGCTCTCTGGATCTTTCCCTCTCCACCTCTTGGCAGGAGTTGAGGCTCGAGCTACACAGGCAGCAGAATGGGGTGGGAAGAGTTCTGAGGTGGCACTGAACAGATTTGAATGCTCCCCTACATTCATAAATCACTGTAAACAGAAAACTGACCAAGGGTTAGGCTAGAGGGCCTAGGCCAAGGGTTAGGCTAGAGGGTTAGGCTAGAACCTTTCTCTCCTGATGAGTTTGTTTTCTATTTGCAGGGAGGTTTTTTTCAGTGGGGAAGCAGTCAAAACTGGGAAGCCCCACCTGTAACTTGAAGCAGTCCAGGCCATTCTATCGCCCCAAATTTCTATCAATTCAGTCTGCTGCAGAGCTACAGCCAACCTGAGTTTGTCAGCATCCCAGATGAGGAGCATGAGGAGACCGGAATCATCTGCAAGGTGGGGAACCCTCCCTTTCTCTAACTGCATTTAGTCCTTTCTGCTGAAGTGCATCAATGAGATAATTTGCTAACAGTGAATATTTTGTATTTATAATACTAATACATACAGTACATTGCAGATTCACTTTCCATAAAGAAAAGCATGATCTCACCAAGAACAACCCTTGTTGTCCTTAATAGAGGAACATTAGAGATAATGGAGCTTACATACTGGACTCGATTGCTGCCTTGAGAAGATTAATATAAACTGCAGCTCGCTCCAGCTTTCCTGATGTCAGGAGATGAAAAAGTGCAGCTTGAGGTACCTGTGAATGGCAGCCAACAGAGTTTCCTGCAACTGGTAGCTTTGTTATTCTAGCAGGCTGTAAGCCTCTGTGTTTGCTTTGTAAGAATTTTTTTTATCCCTCTTTTCAGATTAGTAGTCTATTTATAACACAGGTTCCTGCAGGTTAGAACTCTTTACTCAGTGGCTCAATTCAGACATCACAATGACCAAATCATGGTATATGTTATCCCGTGGTTACGAATCCAAATGGTAGTAAGCCTCAGAATGAAGAGGCGAAGCACAGCCTGTCTTCTTACTTAAAAAAAAAAAATTATTAGACAAGTATAAAGGATATACAAACCACAAGGACACAGAAATATGAATATAATGAAAAAAAAAAGAATTACAAAGGTTGAAGTAATTTTCAGAAGTGGAATTAAAGAACCAAAGTACCACTATACCCATGAGTATCATCTGTCAAAAAAAAAATGAGTAGGATACCAAACTACAGGGTGTGCGTCGCTTAGCGACCTATGTGTTTACGACGGGCCGCATATACGACGGCCTTCCTGGCACCCCCATCCATTTCCTTGTTAAAAGAAATTCAGGCCTCCGGAGCCTCCAGAGGCCATTTCTGGGTCACACCAGGCCTGCAATCCACTCTATTGGCCTCCATAATGGCTCGCAGAAGCATCAGAAAGTGACTTCCGGTTTGTGGACTCAACTTCCGGTAAGACCGGAAGTTGCTTTCTGACGCTTCTGCAGGCCATTCTGAGGCCCGCAGAGGCCAACAGAATGGATTGTGGGCCTGGCGTGACCCGAAACGAACTCCGGAGGCCTGAATTTCATTTAACAATGACACTGCTTAACAACGGGGATCAGAGAACATATCCCCGTTGTTAAGCAACTGATACCTGTACATGAACACAACTCTGTCGACATTATGATGATCTATCGCAGTATCCAAAATGCACCATATTGACTGGAATCGACTCCACATCCTTCATAAATCTAATAAATAGTAATCAATAATCTTGAAAAGGCTCCTTTCTTTCCTTCTTTTAGGTGCATAATTTCATTGTTACCATTTCTAACTTTCCCTGCACCGATGCAGTGGTGCCAGCGTGAGCTATGCTGCTTCTTGCAGGGAAATGTAGGAGGTGGGAGATCTCCTCGAGGTAAGTGGACACTTGTCTCCTTGCCCCAAGGAATGCCCAAGCCCCCACAATGGGTCTACTCAGACCTCCGCCAGTGCTCACAGACCATAGGATTGTGCCATTTGCTGTTTGCCAGTAAGCTGCTAAGAGTTGCTTGCTCGTCTTACTTCATTTTGTATTTGCTCAATACTCCTGTCTCCAGTTGCAGGAACCTTCAGAGGTTGACTAACAGCCGCATCCAAATTTGCAGGTATAATTCCCCATGTGTGCTTAAATAGCACAGAAACCTAGAACTGCAACAGTTTAAATGCTCTCGTGCAAGAGACGCTTCCGATCACTAACCAAGTGCTCTTGGACAAAAAGGATTCGGAGAAGCTGAAAGACAATGTTCACTGCAGGCTATGCTGCGCATGCAGCTGTTTAGTCTGCTCCTTCATTCAGTGTCCTTGAAGTAAGCAAAACCAGGAAGGAAAACAATAATAATGTAGCTTTCACTCAGCAATTTTTCTTTTAAGCACATTGTTTGACAAATTATACTGAGCACTCTCCATCTGTCTTTTGGGTGGGAAAAAACTGTTATCATTAAATATATGGAAACATTTCAGTGTGGGGCTTAACAGCTGATTCATTCCCAGACTGATGATTGATGGATGCCTTCCAGTGTTTGTAGACCAAAGGAAATTTCCCCAGCCATTCCTCCAGTCATCCAGTTTAGGGATGCCACTCAAGTTCTCTCGAATCTATCTTGGAAATGGACTCACTTGTCTCAGATATGAGTGAACAAAACCTGGTCCAAATCTCACTGCCATCGATAAACACAATCTTCCTTAATGGAAAGTAGGACATTTGGAGTTTTTCTTCAGCTGGCGCATGTGTGGATTTACGTTCAAGACACTTTCATTCCTCCATCTTGCACATGTGCAGTATGTCCCATTCTCACGTGTTTGAATTTGAGCTGTCTGTCATCATTGCTGACCTGCTGCCTATGACCATGACCTTGCCTGTTGTTTGTGGTGGGGCTGTGTCTAAAGCCAGGGTAGTGATGATGCCCATACACTCTAGTAAACGACACAGCTTAAAATTGACACTTGTCATGAAGGTAGAAAGCCAGGTAGAGGGGTGGATGCTTTCCAGGGTTTTGCACAGAGCACCATATCTGTCTGTCAGGCATGTCATGGGTGTCTCCTCAGTGCAATGAGCTTCTAGTTCTCACAGAAAAGTGTTGTTCCATTTAAGCAAAGTAGCTGACCTGGAGAAGCTAAGAGAGTAAGAGACGGATGTGGATGAGACCTTCAGGACAGATGAATAACACCTGCCTTCTCTGAACTCTTAGAGGCAGTAGCGTACCAAGGACAGGACAGTTTCCCCGAATGCATGCTGTAAGGGGGTGCCAACGTGCCTGTTCCGTCAAATATCAGGTAGACCTGGCCTCCCCAAGGGATCTCAAGATGGAGGCCCGGTCTACCCAGAGCTTTGAGAAGTGTAGGGTGGTTGGAGCAGTCCACCCCGGGTACCAGTGGCGCTAGGTACACCATTGCTACCCATATCAGGATGCCGGGCACAGGCCAGCAAATGTAATCGGGACCGACTGACTCATAGGTAACAGTATTGTTATGGTACCTCCCCATGAACTGGAAAAGCTGAGATTTGGTAAACACACAGATCAAGGCACCTTGATTACTAGAAAAATCTGAACATGGAAAAATGGTGTTTGTCTCCCTCAAAAGACTAGATTAGCCCCAAAGAGAAACATCTCACTGAAGGCCGTCATGCTCAGGGGGCTTCAGCAGGGGGTTGCGTTCCATGATCAGCAGGTCCTCTCCTCATCTTGAACTCATCTGGCTCATAGCCAGAGGTTTGTGGAGCTTGGCAAGTCTCCGTGATTCTTGGATGCAAATAACAGCTTTGGGCTGAGTGGATGAGGGGTTAGGGAGCCAAGTTCATATTGGCTTGGAAAAAAACCAAGTTATTTCCTGATTATTTTTGAGCGGGGAGTAGCTTAACTTATTTCCAAGTCAATTTGAGAAGAGCCACATAGAGCTTTCCCATCACTACCTTTCACTCAAGAGAGTTTACAAAGTTGCTTTCAAAAGTATAAATAACCTAATAAAAACAAGGTCATAAAGATACAATATACCACAATAAAACCTAATTCATACCACTGTCGCACAATTGCATGACAGCTGCTCTTGCCCAGCCCTCACCTTCGCGCTGAGGAAAGGCAGGAAAATTGGCTGCTTTGATTGGGTACCAGGGTCGGGGGTGGGGCAAGATTCCGTTTTGTCCCTGCACATGCCGCTTACCTGGCAGTTGGCTCTGTTTGGCGACCTCCTCCTGCCCTCCCTTCATACAGTCTGGGACTAGCTGGTTGCTCACCTTTTGGGAGCTGGGTAGGAATTTTTTGCTGTCAGCCTGATTGGCCTGGAGCTGGCAGTTTTTTCACCTACCCCAGATTGGCATTGGATCGTGCGGTTATGTTTGTTGCCTCCATTTTGTTCCCCTGTCTTTTGCTCACTTTAGGCAGGTAGGTGTTGTGCAAGCTGGGTAGACAGGAGTTGACAGTTCAATGTCATCCTGAGGTAGGCAAGGTCAGTGGGTGAGCCAGGATCACTCAGACGATGCTTTTCCGGCTCGATGAGGCTGGCTAGCAAGCCCTCTGGCTGGAAAATGCAAAGACTATCGCAAGGCTTGCCAGCTTGTGGGAAACTGCGCTGTCCAGCTGCCTCGACCCTTCGGGATTGGCTGTGACAAGCCCACTCTGTCTCTGGCGGAGGGAAGCTTTGAGTCAGGTGGTTTCACCCATTGATTACTGGGTGGGGGTAGATAGTTACCACTGTTTCCCTGACACAGTGGCTCGCACGCTTGGGCGTGTGGAGTTAGGTTCCCTGCTGCAGGAGTTTTGTATTTATTCAATAAAAAGTCCCAGTTAATTCAAGCCTCTGTCTCGTGTGTTTATTGGGGGGTGGAATTCCACAGCCAGGGTGCCACCAGTCTCCAGCCACCATCCAACTTCCTTCTGAAGGTAGGGATACCTGGAGCAGGGTCTGTAAAGGAGTTCTTAAAGAACAGCCGAGTTCATAGGGAAGCAGACGGTACTTCAGATACTATAGTCCAGGGGTGGCCAATGGCGTCACTGCAGGGGGGGTGGAGCTCTAAGTTCTGCTGCGATCTGACCTTCCTTTATACGGGTGAACGAAGCGGCCCCACCCCCTCACCTTCGGAACCATTCAAGGCATTGAAAACAACGCACAGGAGACTCCCTGCGCGTTGCTTTCGCTGCCCTGAAAGGCTCCAATGGTGTGGGGCGGGGCTGCTTCATTCACCCGTGTAAAGGAGGGTCAGATCGCAGCGGAACTTAGAGCTCCGCCCCCTGCAGTGACGCCAGTGGGGGTGGCCAACCTTCCACAATTAGGGCCTCTGTGTTCTTAAGAGTTGTGTAGAAGACAGAATCTTGGCAGCTGCAAGTGCTGATGGTGCTGCTAAAGCAGCTGCACCTGCTGAAATGCCCTCACCAATGCAACCGTTTGAAGGGCCAGCATTCATGTTGAATGGTTGGCCACCACTGCTATAGTCCAAAGCCACGTGGGTTTTAAGGTCAAAACTAGAACCTTGAATTGTGCCTGGAAGCTTACAGAGACCCAATTGAGATGTTTCAGCATTGGGAACAGAGGTTCCAAATGGCTAAGCCCAGTCAATAATGTGGCTCCCATATTCTAATGCTTCTGGGTAATCTTAACAGGCAGCACCCTCTATACGTTACAGTAGCCTAGTCTGGGTATCACCAGGGCATAAACAATATTGGCTAGGCTATCTCTGACCAGGAGGGGCCACAGCTAGCACATCAACCTGATGAAAGGCCCCAAGTGGCATAGATGCCACTTGGGGATCAAAAGTAAAGGTCAGATCAAACTGCATTCCCAAGCTGAGAACCTGAATATAAAGTTTCAACATTTCTGGCAGAAACTCTCATTTTCCAGGCTCACTCAGACGTAGTGATAAAGCTTTAGTGGCCTCTGATATGGTTCTTCAGAGCTCAGTTGACTTTCACGGATCTGAATATGTCCAAATAATACTGAAGGCTGGGGCTTACTGTGACAAAAGAGGTATTTTTTCAACACATACTATAAAATGAAAAAAGACAGAATGCAAGGAGCTTTCGTTTATCCAAAAGGCACACCACAATGCTCCTGCAATTACTGCAGATATAGAGTTTCATATTGGAAAAGATTACCCAGGTGTCCTGTCTTGAGACAACCAATCTTTCCAAGCGATTAAATGAATGGACCACATCACTTTATAAACCACCCTTGAGTTAATCATTCAGACCTAGCATCCTGAAAAGGCTAGTTTACAGGCCCCCTACTGTTTTTAACTGTCAATAGTCCAAATGAAAATGCCACAAAAGTGGTAATCATTAACTGTGATGATGCATGTTCACTACTCTTCTGCCAACAGAAATTAGCTTTGAAGTTTTCCTCCTCCTAAAAAATGGTGGTATTTGTTATAAATCAGAGTCACAGAATATGCCCAAAAGCACATGGAGAGTTTGTGATGATATGTGACATTTGTGACGTGCATCTGAGTTTTATGTTTTTGGAAACTCTCATATCGAGAAGCTTCTCTGCATGTAACTGAAACCAATACACAGCGCAATCCTGTGTAACCTTGCACCAGTGTAACAGTAGATGCACCGGTGTAAGTACAGTTATGCCAGTGTAATTGCACTTACACCAATGCATCTACTGTTACACCAGTGCAAGGTTACACAGGATTGCGCTGTAATTGTTTTTAAGAGAGGCTGCAGTTGAACTGGCTTGTTTTCTAGCACTACTCTAGGAGATTATTTCTGAAAGACTTTGTAGCTAGATAGTACAGTACCGCAGAAGATCTTAGGGTAGCTTGCACTGGTGAGTGGTTACTAAACAGTGATACTGTTTAGTAACCACCAGCAACTCTCCCATACCTACCCTTTATTTCTTTCTTGGCCAAATCCACTGCAGAGCATTTTGTAGCAGTGTGATATTGGATAAGTTCAGACTGTACCAGGCACATGTCAACTGGTTATCTTCAAACTTCACACAAGACCCTTCCATATTCAAGTCAGATTAGGTGGAAATCCAAATGCAGTTGTATGCTGGCAAGGGAATGTCAATATGACGCCATCTACATAACCACTGTCCAACCAAGGATGCAGAGAAGAGCAAGAGGCCATCTGCCCCTTGTGCTTCATTGACAACAGATATATAGAGACAACTAGATCGTGTTTAGCATGCTTAGATTCTACAACTAGGGCACAATTGAGAACAGGGTAGGGCTACTTATGTTTGTTACGTTCAATGGATTTGAGAATACCAAAGTCTGTTCTCCATTGAGGTTCGAATGTCTAGCATTTTGTTCAACCAATAAAAGGCACCCCCATCCCATTAATCCATTATTTTTGGTTTTATGCATTGTGTACGCAGCACACAGAAATCCTAAATGTTCGAACAGGTTTTATTATGCATATTGGCATTTTTAATCTTAATGTGGTTCAGATGCAGAGCCTGAGTTCTGTTATTTGAGCTACTTTCTGCAAAGAAAGCCCACTGGGTACATTTTTTCCCCTCCAAGTGTTTTTGCTGTGGACCTCCCAAATGGAGGGGATGGTCTTGGGCCCCATGAATAAGTGGGTCTGTCAATTTCAAAGTAGTATGGAAAGACTGCTAGAAACATTTCAACTTTGCAATGTCCAGAAGAAGCCAAAAATAATTTTTGGCTCCCTCAGTGAGAAGCTTTTGACTACAAAGTTCTCCATATGTCCCGAACAAGAAAGGTATTATTTTGGCTGCCAGGGGTGATTAGAAATTTCCAAGATTTTAATTTTTTTTGTAGCTTTTGACCTGAATCAGCTTTAACAAAAACAAGCCCTCAGAGAATCCAAGTTCTTTTCTATGAATGCAATAACTTCAGAACTACAGAGGAGCAGCAACACAGTACAGGTGGGCCCCCATATCCACTGATTCGCTATCCATGGTTTCAGTTATCCACGGATTGTGGGGACCCCCCCCCCCAGGCTTTTACTTATTTCCCAGTAAGCTTCGTTTCTTCCTTAAAGAATCAGGAGAAGTTTTACTGCAGGCAAGTAGAATGAGACTAAGTCCTAGAGAGGCTCTGCAAGGTTAACAGAAACCTTGCAGAGCCTCTCTAGGACTTAGTCTCGTTCTACTTGCCTGCAATGGAGGCTGCTTCTCTGTTTTAAGGAAGAAACAAAGCTTGCTGAAAGAAAAATAAGAGCTGGGGGGGCAAGCATGCCTGCCTGCAGGGGAGGCAGGGTGGGGGCCCCTCAGGAAACCATGGAGGGGGTGTTCGCTCTTATCCACGGTTTCAAGTATCCACGGAGGGGCCTAGAACATATCCCCAGAGGATATGGGGGGCCACCTGTACAGTATATCAGTTCAAGATTTATACACATGGCAATAAATTACAACAGTGGATTATGATCACAGCCATATTAACGTTTAGTTTGGGTCTGGCCAAGAGCAGGTAGGGACAGTAATGTTTAGAAGCCTTCTCCAAAAGAACGCTTTCTTTGCAATTGGTATCTGCGGATTCACTATCCACAGTTTCACATATCCGCAGTTCTCCCTGCAGCCCCTACGAGCACCCCCCTGCATGCCCCCCCAGCCATTACCTTTGTTCTATGTCTTGTGTGCCTTGCTTTTAATCAAATGCTATAAGCAGCAGCAGCAGCATGCTGCTTATAGCAGAGAAGCAGACAAGCCAACTGAGTGCTAGAGAGGCTCAGCCGAAGGTTAATAGGAAGCACTGTAGTGTATGTCTACACAGAGAGAGAGAGAGAGAGAGAGAGAGAGAGAGAGAGAGTTAGGACCTTTTCTCCAACTGTTCCCCCAAATAGCTCTTAGCCAATACACAAGAGTGAATGGAACAAATTAAACCAATTTTCTTGGCATCGTACAAGTTAACAGCCCACACCTCATAGACAGTAATGGGTGTGTATCTTCACTGTCAGGAATACGTCTAATACCTCATTTTAAGAACAGTAATTAAAGGCTAAAGACCACACAGAAAGCTGTGCGGTTTGCTCTGCCTTCACTACAAATTGACCAGAGTTTTCAAATTTTCACCCAAGAAGGGCTTGTTCAAGAAAGCACCCAATCTCCTTGAGAATCATGTTTTTTTAAATTAAGTTTTAAGTTTTAAAAAACTAATCGAACTTTACACGTTATATTCCAAAGGTTATAAAAATCACACATTCCCAATGCTACAACTGAAGAAAATCCTGAAAGAAAAAGGATCAACATTCAGCACACACGTCCATAAACTCTAGATTTGAATGGACTGACACGGAAAGCTGATTCATCAAATAACGCCCAATCTCCAACTGCAGGCTTGAATCGCATCCTGGTATTTAAATGCAGACATTTGCGGGGCTGTTAATTTAACCAGGGTTCTTCTCCTTGAGAATCACAGAATCCCCATGGGTGGGCAGCCTGCAGCATGGATACCACAAGTCGCAAAGGCACAACAAGAGTTTTTGGCGCTTCTGGACTGAAGCAGGAGGGCCCACAGGACCGGATCTGGCACAGAGTCCTACCTATATGACTGCTTGCCACTGGTGTGCTGCTCTGTTCCTTCCAGGTCAGCAGAATAAGTCCAGAAGGCATTACAAGAGGGCTGAGCCTTACATTTGGCAACTGTGCCTATTCTGCTCAGTGTTGGAGGCAACATGGAATCTTCAATCTAGACCAGTATTTCAACTCTCACTATGCATGTCAACAGCCAGCCTACACTGAATACCATTTAAAGAGAAAGAAAGAAAGAAAGAAAGAAAGAAAGAAAGAAAGAAAGAAAGAAAGAAAGAAAGAAAGAAAGAAAGAAAGAAAGACCCCTTCTGATAAATCTTGGCCTCTTGCTCCGCAGGACCAAGATTCTTCCCCAGAGATAGCAGCAGCGGCAACAACGAATGACTCCACTGGTCTGTATGAAAGCACCCTGAAAAACACAAAGCAACACTTGCTCCCAACACTTTCACTGGAGCCACATAAAGCTTCCATTTGAAGAAAGGTAACTAAAGGGAAACCAACTGGGTCATCTGAGGTGTCAGAAACCCACCAATATCAAAAGCCCCTTTGTTGAGAGTCTAAATGCATCATCCGAGGTGTCAAGCCATCGATTCTGAAACAGCCATGAAAGTCACACACGCCTTTTGTCTCACTTGAAAGGAAGGATTTTTCACACTGCAGGACTGTGGTGCAAAACAGCAAAAGGATTGCAATCTCTCCCCCCCCCCCCAATCGTTGAAAGTGACTCAAGCATGCTACAATAAATGTCTTAAAAAGGTCCATACAGATCGTAATGTCACCCTCCAATACTACAACACTTATTTATAGGTTGTGTTGAAAATTATGCTTTGGGTGCATACGTAGCATTACAAAAATTGAGCAACTTCATGAGTTCCCTGCAGAGGCACATGGAAAAGGCTCCCAAATCCTGCACACTGATGGGGCCTATAACTTCTTAACAAAAGCAGTACTCAACACTCCTCATTGTAAACAGCTGTCACCTCTCCATACAAACAGGGGGTAACACTTGGGATAGCCTTTTATATACAAAAAGAGTTCCTTATAGTTAGGCTCAGTGCAGAATGCTCCTGACCTCCTAACTGCATTTAAAAGATCAAGAACACTTAGTAGGCTCTTGCATTCCTTTCCCCCCTTCCTCCCCTTTTATGCTTGAATTCATCCTCTCTTCCATTTTCAGAGCTAAGAATGATACAACCTTATGTTTACATTGGTTTTTTGAGAATCATGGTTAGCTCAAACCACAGTTTGAAACCCATATCTAACCATGGTTTCAAACTGTGGTTTAGAACTCAACTAACCATGGTAACCATTGGCCAGCGGGTGGCGCAGTGGGTTAAACCGCTGAACCGTGAGCTGTCGATCAAAAGGTTGGCAGTTCGAATCCGCGACGGGGTGAGCTCTCGTTGCTTGGCCAGCTCCTGCCAACCTAGCAGTTCCAAAGCATGTTAATGCGAGTAGATAAATAGGTACCGCTTGCGGGAAGGTAAACAGCGCTCCGTGTTCCAGCCGCATGCTACGCGCTGCGGCAAGGTGAGTCATGCCGGCCACATGACCATGGAGGCGTCTTCGGACAACGCTGGCTCTTCGGCTTTGAAATGGGGATGAGCACCACACCCTAGAGTTGGACATGACTGGACTTAATTGTCAGGGGTCACCTTTACCTTTTTTAACCATGGTATAGATGTGATGGTGCATCTGTGATGGTGGGGGGATGTGTAACTGTCCAATCCTAACCTCTAGTTATGCCACAGGAATGTGCATTCCGGTGGCATAACACATTTTCCAGCTATCGCAAACGTGTCACACTGGAGAGCATGGCCTGGCCACCGCCGGAAGTAGTGAGTGGCTGGGTCCAAGTGGCAACGGATCGAGGATGCCTGCCGCCATAGGTAAGACCGCGCAGGGGCGGAAGGGAGGCAGGGAGGGGGCAGAATGGGGCAGGTTGGGCAGAACAGGGAGGCAATGAAGTGGGTGGATTGGGTCCAGAAAAGGGGCTGGTTCGGCGGCAGCAGTGTCTGCCAAATCCTAACCTCCTTCCCAGGCCCAATCCGCAGGTTTGAGCTGACCCATGGGGGCATTGGGGGCTTACCCTGGGGATGCCTCTGGAGGCCAAAACACCCCAGTGGGATGCAGCAGACACCACGTTGGCACCACTGCATCGCCCCACATGGAGAGTTAGGTAGGATTGGGCTGTAAGTCTTGTGAAAGCTTCGTTAACTGGTGACCCCAGTTCTCTGTGCATGCTGAGTAACAAGCTTTTACTGTGGTTTCCAGAACACAAGGCATCACTATTGACTTATAGTCCACATCCCTCTTTATATGCATTTTCTCTTTCTCTTTCTCTCTCTCTCTCTCCCTCCCTCCCTCCTTAGTCAGGAGTTTTCCATAGTTCTGCAACCCCAAAACTATCCATCTAAAGTACACAAGTGCTTTAGAAATCCAAACTAAACTGACTGTTAAACATTGCACACTTCTCGACAAGGATCTAGCCTATTCCCTTCCACTTCCATTTCTCCAGCTGTGGTTTGCAGTCAGTGAGGTTGCATGTCTTTCTAAATTGATGCACACTGGATTCCTTTAAACTATTTTTAAAAACAGTACGTGCTTATGACAGTTTGTTTAAAAAAAACCACAAATGCAAAGAAATTCTATATGAATGAAAACTCCATCTGCAGTTGCTCTTGGAAGAATGAGTGTTTCAAGGGCATCAAATCCATGCGCTTTGAGGAATACGTTTTCTCACCGTGTGGAACGAAATCCGGTTGGTTATTTTCCCCTACAAGCCACAATACCCTGAGGGAACCTATTGCAGAGGTCAAGGCAAAATGTTAACTCCAGCTTAGGCTTTCAGTTTATAGCTTTGTGTTGAGCTAGATCTTTAGCTGATGCAAAGCATCTGAAAGTAGATATGATGGGGCAGCCACATGTATTTTATTCATGCAGCCACATGTATATTATTCATGCATTTGCCTCGTTTATATATGAGGTGAAGGGAGGGTGAGTTAACCTTCCCACCCCCATCGTTTTCCCCCCAACACAAATGCTTTGCCCCTTCAAAGCTGCTACTTGTCTCATAGAGAACTTGTATGATTCCCCCTGCAGAGCAAATAGCAGCTTTAAGGATTGGGAACTTGGGGACCAGGAGGCTGTCTTCTTATACCGAGTCTTTCTTTCTCCCCTCATGTTACTGGGGAGACGCATGTTAATAGCAGCCACGTTTTCACCATCATGTGTGGTTAGGCCCTATGCTCTAAGGGCAGTTTGGGACATACACAGACTATTGCACAGATTATTTCTTTAGCTCCGCTACCAGCTGCACTATGTTTCCCACAAAGTGTCCATCCAGACTCACTGCAGTCTTCCATGCATCTACCCACAGGCCACAGATCATGGTGCAGACTCGCAAGTGAACTTCTGGAGAAGTTGTGGAATAGGATAAACAGACCATTTGTACAAACCTGTACTTCTCTGTTTTCCCTTCAGAAAGAGACTAAACAGAGATACGCTGCTCCCTTTCTCATGACAGTAGAACTTGAGACCATCCAACGAACTGACTGGCAATGGGCTCAGAACAGACCAAAAGAATGACTTTTTTACACCGTGTGTAGCTAACTTGTGGAATTCATAACCCACAAGGAACTCCATCTGTGGAACTCCTTGCCACAGGATGTGGTGATGGCACCTGGCCTAGATGCCTTTAAAAGGGGTTTGGATAGATTCATGGAGGAAAAGACCATCACAGGTTACAAGCCATAAGCAACCTCCTGGCCTTAGAAGTACGTAGGTTTTCTCTGTGCCAGGTGCAAGGGAGTGACAACAGGAAACAGGTTATCTTGTTGGCTGTGTGCTCTCGGAGGCATCTGGTGGGGCCACTGTGAGATACAGGAAGCTGGACTAGATGGGCCTTTGGCCTGATCCAGCAAGGCTCTCCTTATGTTCTTATGGTGTAGCAATGACCACTAAAAGGTTAGACAAATTCCTGGAAGATAGACCTAAATATACAGAGGCAGCATGCTGCTGAATACTAGATTCTGGGGACAAGAGGGGGTACTGCATTTGGGCCCTACTTGTGGGATTTCGAGAGGCATCTGACTAGCCATAGTTGGAAGCCATGTTGTATTAGACAGACTATGGTCTCTCCCAGCAAGGCAATTCTTGGGTTCCTGCATAGCTCTTTCCTTGCCCAGCACAGCAACGGAGAGATAGGAGGGGGCTTGCACAAAGCCTCCTTTCAGCTTAGATGTGAATGGTTCCACACTAAAATATACTTCTACGACAAGCTTCTGCTGTTTCATATCCACCACTTCCTTTATTGCTCCAGCATGGAAATGGAATCAGTGACCTATGAGCACCGAGGGATTTCATACCCTTTCAAAATGAGGTCTGATGTTTTCAACACATTTTGGCTTTTCTGTACTTCCAACTACTGTCTAACATTTCTGGAAATCCAACCAGCTGCTGAGCTTGCTCTCTGTAGCAATTCAGTATTTTAGCTGCACACATGTTTAACATATATATCAGCTGCTTCATTTTCCTCTGAGCTTATTACTCCTCATGTTAAGAGCTTTTTGAGCTCTGTGTGTGTCTAGAATACAGAATAAAATACATACTAGAATACATAGGTTTACCAGATCTCCAACCGGGCCAGAGTGCTAGACCTTTAGGAGAAGGAATGTGGGCAGGTGTAGCTTGTTAAGCCTTACACCATAATCCTGGCATGTCTACTCAGAAGCAAGCCCCATTGTGTTCAGTGGGGCTTGCTTCTGAGTAGACATGCCTAGGATTGTGCTCTAAGGATTA
Source organism: Plestiodon gilberti rubricaudatus (assembly GCA_026170595.1). NCBI lineage: Eukaryota > Metazoa > Chordata > Lepidosauria > Squamata > Scincidae > Plestiodon > Plestiodon gilberti. The sequence continues at coordinate 120,574,200 of JANXHW010000005.1, forward strand.
ACAAGCTACACCTGCCCACATTCCTTCTCCTAAAGGTCTAGCACTCTGTCCCGGTTGGAGATCTGGTAAGCCTATGTACAGGTAATTGGAGTGTGTGGGGCAGAACGGTAAGTTTTGCACAGCGGTAACCGCTCCATTCCATGGTGGTCCCGCCCACTCGCTGTCGGAACCAGTCGAGCTGCAAAGGCAATGGTTCTGATGGTGAGTGGGCGGGGCCACCATGGAACGGAGCGGTTACTGCTGTGCAAGACTTACCGTTCTGCCCCACCTCTAGCAACGCTAGTGTACGGTTGCAAGGTTCTAACTGGTAAATGATTAAAGCTAAAACTTTTGTTAATTCACTGGTGCAGGTCAGTTTTAATTGGTGAATTATACTGGGTTTTTCTTTTGAGGCGCTTTTGTTTCTGTTGGGTTAATGAAATGGGGAATGAAAATATTAAAGACAGACTACTCTAGAGGCTGGCTGTTGAAAAGCAGCTGTAAAGGACTTTCCGGCGGTGCGCTGTCGGGGTGATGGCGGGAAGGCCAGAGCCTTCCCATGTGCATCATCAGAACTCCAGCCACCTGCCAAGGAAGGTTAGATGGTGGGGAGGCTAGATGGGGCAGTAGGAGGGCAGAACAGGGGTGGGAGAGGGCAAAACTGGGTGGAGGGCGTACACACTGCGTTCAGTTCTCTTTGGAGGAAACGTGGGACAGCAATGTAATAAGTAAAATGTTAATTATGGGTTGTACTGTAAATTTATATTATAGACCACAGTATCTGTAGGGTAAATTCGTTTACAGGAATTGAAATAGCTGTAGACCAACTATCAGTAAATGAAATGCAGCATTTAGCCAAGAATTTTTAAAAATACAATATATGGAAATATCTGAATGTATTCAAGAGATGGAATTTTATTTACAACCTGATTTATTCAAATGGCGTCAAAGGATATCCTGGTCACTGATGGGAAAGGAAGTGTGGTCTTCATGCAGGAGCTGCATCATGAACAGAGAGCTCACCTTTCAACCCAGAAAATTATGGACAGTCCATCCATTCACTGCATCATCAGAACAAAATGAGAATGAGATCAAAGGCATTGCTCAGTCCCAGTACTGTCATGGGTATTTAGTCACATTGTTTTAATTACTTTAATGAAATAACTACTCGAGTAATTATTTAAATTACATTATTGGATACAGAATTGGAAGACAGGTTACTAACAGCCAATGGTTGTGAAAGCCCCTTATTCTCCAACATGGTAATTTTGCTTTTCATCATGAACATGACAAATAATATAATATGTGCCTTGTAGTTTCTACAAAATCATTCTACCCTTTCCCCCCCCAAAGCATACTTCCCATTGCTTTTTGTTACCTCCAGATGCCCCTTAAATTGCATTATGAAGCTGAAGGAAGGACAGATTGACACCTGATTTGGTATTCAATCCTCTGTTCACAAAGATTCTAGATTTGACTCCCTCTAGAACAAGCATTCTACTTACTATGGGCAGAATAACTCATAAAATATGAACAACCTATAGAGATTATCAATGGGCAAAAGCTAAACAATTCAGGAAGGGTTAAAGCAGTGACGTAGACTTGAGTCTATTGACTCGGACTCAAGTCGCATCAATGACTTCTCGAACATGACGGCGATTGTAAAAGACTAGACTCGAGACTTAGAGCCTTTTACAACAAGTTGAATTTTATTCAAGTTTAAACCCGTTTTCCCCATTAAATAGGTAGGGACTTGCAACTCGCAACCAAGGACTCGGGACTTGGGGGCAAAGACTTGGGACTTGACTTGAAACTTGGACCCAGAGACTTGGGATTTAATTCGAGACTTGGAGTCAGAGACTTGATCCACACCCCTGGGTTAAAGTAATAGTGCAACAGCATATCTGATGGACAGGTTTTTGCCAGGTCTGACTATAACATTACAGTATTGGGTTTGGTGCTGGAGGAATTCTCTGTAGTTTGGGCTAAAAGGTTTAGTCAGTTGGTGAAATGAATTGATTAAAAATGGTTTTGATCAACAAAAAAAGGGTTTCCAAAAATACCGGTAGCTGTTTTAAATTCTTTTGAATACCAGCACAAAAACAGTACAAACCGGTTCTACAATCTTAGAAGAGACAACCCTTTCTCACTCTCACACAGGAGGTAATGCCTTTTCTAAGATTTTTCCATGACAAAATGTGCATGCATCATCTAAAAAAATGTTCTTTTTTTCCCCTTCAGAACAATTACTGCATACAAAGTATGCAGGCTTAGAAGCTGAAGTCATATGGTTCAATAAATCTTACAACCCAATCCTATCCTTTACCAGTCCATTGCATGCAGCGCCGCCGATGGAGCACGTGCCACATGCTATGGTGGTGGTGTGTGTGTGACCAGGTGGCCTGTAAGAGGTGAGTATTTTTAACTTACCTCCCAATAGGCCACGTGGTCATGAATGAGTCTCCTCAGACCCATGCCAGCTATTTTGCGGGAAATATCCCTGGGAAAACGGGGCTAGCGTCTGGGTGTGCGCTGCTGCCATCGGGACCCACCCCCTCCAGGCCTCAAAAATACTCTCTGTCTATCCCGCTGCCCACCGTGCTCTTCCCTCTCCTGCCCACACCCCCCCCCCCCGTCACCTTACCTCTACCGGCACAGTGCCCAGCAGCCACTGCTGCGCATGCAGGGTCTCCGGCTGTTTGCAACAGCGGCACCAAAGTGCATGACAGCAGTGTGCCTTTTACAAAGCCGCAGTGGCACTTATGGCGGTGGACCAGGAGTTCCCCTGCCATAAGTGGCCCATAGGATTGGGCCGTTAGTTAATTAACCCGGTGAAAGTCCTACTTGTATTATGTTGCAAAGTGCTAGGAGTTCCCACTGCCCTCTGATCTACCCTTGGATGCCTCGGATGCAATTCCCAATGAGGTGGCAAAACTGTATTTGGGCTGTACCACTTAAGACTGCAAGTGGAGGGTCCTTCCATATAATAAATTTCCTGCACACAAACAATGAGACGTCAAGGGAAAAGCCAGGTTAGTTCTTCTCAACCTGCTCTTTCCGTATGTGTAGAACGTGACATCTTGGGAGACTTCCACTTGCAATCCAGAGTACAGCAGTACAGACCAGACACAGGTTTACCACCTCAGTGAGAAACAAACCACAGGTGAGGGAGTGGGTAGATGGCTTAGCAAGTTACATGGTTACTAGATGCACGTTGAGCAGGCACCTTTCTGCAACAGGCCTGCACTCTACCTGCAGTGCACTGTACCTGGATCGCTTAAGCTAAGCGGTGGCAGCCGATGATGGCCCTGTCTTTGGATCTGAAGGTGAGGCGAGAGGCCATTTTGGCCCCCATTGTACTATTCTACAGCTATATCTAACAATTAGACCACAAACCTCGTCAATTCACACATACCACAATGATGTGAAAATGAAGTGGCATGTCCCATAAACTCTGTTCTGCTGAAGAGCAAGCCTATAAACTCTCCACGCAGGTTCTGGGTTGCATTTTATAAAAGTCTATTTATTCAAGCCGTTCCCTATTAATTACTCCCCACTGCAAACAGAGTCTAAAGCAATGTAAATGGATGGGCTCCTGCCCTTTTAAGCCGGTATTCTGAAGCTGCCTCCAGATTAGGCTGCGTGGGTACACAGCACCTACTTTGGCTTGCAAGCCAAACAACGTTTGCAAAAGTCACGAGCTCCGAAGCTTGGCTTGCATCTCTCAGGCAACTCCACATGATTTCATGCAATCATGCCATAACAATATCAAATGCTAGACTGGCGCACACAGAAACAGGCACACACAAAGATTTAGAGTCATCACCACCCTTGTGAAACTATGTAATTTCATACCGAAGGTGGAGTGACTGCAAGTTTGACTGTTCCATTGTATAGAAAAAAAAAAACAGAGATCCTTGCATATAGACAATCAGCACATCAGAAAGATGTGTAGGCTGGAATGTTTTGTTCCAATACGATAGTTTTTTTAAAAAATGCAGCAAGGTTTTTAATTAAAAAACACACAGCAGAGAACACTTAAATACGTAAGCACACCCATTCAGAAGTCCTAATAGGGCTCTGCCATTTAATTATTCTGCATCAGTAGATCAGCTCCTAATTGCCACACGTCACAGTGTAATAATCTTCCTCAACAATCTCAACTGAAATATCCCATCCCAATTGTTACAACAGTTCTCAGAGGACAACATGATGGCAGTCATCATAACTATCAGCCAAGCGATTCAATTTTACAGAGCAGCAGAACATATGCAGCCCATGAAGGCAGCCCAATTAGAGGAGATTCACTGTTCAGGAAGTGCTAAGAACTTACCCTTGTGGCAACCGTGCTTGTATTGAATCGGGACTCATTGGCCCACTTGACCCACTTTGCAGTGGTGGTGGCCTGCTCACACAACACATATTGCTCAAGAGTGGAATGAGTGCTCCTGCCTGAGAATCCAGCCTAACATTTTCAGATTCCAGTAAATCTGCCAATAGTTTCAGAGCAGCGTTTTCCCTTAGTGGCAATGGCGTCGCTCCGAGGCACCTCGTGTGGGCGTGTAACGGTGGGTCGGAGCACAGCGGAACTTAGAGCTCCGCACCACCTGGAGCGACGCCACTGCTCAGTGGAACCACTAACAGCGCAATCCTATCCAACTTACACCACTGGTGCAGCGATTACGGGACGCCCCAGAATGGAAAGGTGATTCAAATCCCCTCCAAAGGGGGATTCAAAGGGGATTCAAATCTCCCCTCCCCTCCAAAGCCTCCTGCCCTGCTCTCCCCCACTGGTTACACCAGTGGTGCAAGTTGGATAGGATTGCGCTGTAAATCTAGCCTTGCAAAGAAGTGATCTTACTAGCCCACTTCCCAGCAATGGTGTCCCAAAAGAAAGGAAGAACTAACTTTTCTGAAGTTTCCAATGCCTAGTTAGGCAGAGGCAACTTTTCTATGTCACAGGAAAGCGCCTATTGTTAAAACACAGACTATAATCAAAAGCCAAGTCAATGGTCTAAGTCAGTAATGACTATCATTTCCCAGGCAAAGTCGCAGTCGGAGCAAGAAGTCTTTTCTGCCTTTCTTGCTCAGATGAGCCAGTGACAGCATGGGTGGGGAGAGTGACTCCAGACCCAGGGAATCATTGACAGTCTATGGCAGGGGTGGGCAATTAATTTTCCTAAGGGGCCACATGAGAAACTGGGACTGTTGTGGAGGGCTGGATAATTAGGCTCCATGGCCCCCTCCGCAGTGCCCGCATGCCCCCCAGCCATTCTCTTACCTTCATTAGCTGCTCCATGTCTTCCTTTAAACCTCACACAGGCCGGTCAGGGACAGACAAAGGGCCGGATGTGGCCCTGGGGCCGTCTAGGGAGAAGCTCCGCTTCCAATCTGAAGCCATGATGGCTCACCACATAGGGCAGCCATGGCTTCCCTGTTCTAGCCCAGGCAGATCCCAGCAGCTATCTTACAAGCTTGCTTCAAACTCAATTCCATTGTAAACAGACTGTATAGGCAATAAACTTGCATTTACCATTAAAAGCGGTCCAATGAGTACATTAAAAAAAAAAAAAAACCACTGTGCCACCACACAGTTGTTCTGCCATGCCAGGCAACAAACTGCCGGGAACTGCATTAAAGACAAGTCCAGATCAATTAAGGAAGTTCAAGGAGGCCAAAGTGCTAGGAAAGAACAAAATATTACTCCGGACCCCAAAGAGAGCCAAATTTCCTCTGATACAAAGCCTATGTTGACCATGTTCTTATACTACAAGCAGAAACCCTGTAATTAAGAGATTAATTAAGAGATGGGCTGTGCTTCCTTGTAATGTGAAAACAAATAGCAACACTGCACCCACACAATGGAATCCGTGAATAACTAATGCAGTGGGTGTTGCAGCCAATTCTCTCCCAAGCCCTGCAATGAGTGTGTTTTAACTGAATAATGAATCCAATTACGGTACCTCACTGCATAAACTCAACTTGCACTTCTCTCTCACTCTCTCCCCGCCCTCCATCCCCCAACCCCTCCCCCATCGTATTGAGTTCCTAGAGTGTCATTTTATGTACCGTACATCCAATTCATTTAAAGGCTCTTTCAGGGCAATGTGCAATGTTGCATCTGCATGAGTTTCCCACTGCATTAACTCTGGGACCAGATTCTGCATTAGAGATCAGCAACTGCAATCTCTTGACCGGATATAGACCCTCTTCCCTCCATTTTTAACCCAGGAGCAAAAAAGAATTGAAAAAGAGTGGCCTTTGCGGAAACAAGGTTAGGTCTTCCACCCATTACTCCTGCATGCACTTTCCACATGTACTGTATGCTATTCATGTGCCTAGGGACAGTGTGATCCAGAACGCCCCCTGATGCAATCTTGGGTCCACCGCCTATGCGCTATGAAAACCCCCTCACCAAAACACTTACTATGCTTCTTGCATGCTGCCGCGAAACCCAGAAGTGCAGGACGTCTGGTTTCATTCACAGGGACAGCGCAATATGTGCGGGGTGGCAACGGGGCACTGCATGTCCCAGTGAACACTGCAGTGTAACAGCAGTGTGAAATATACAGGGATATGTAGTGCTCCCTTTACCGGGGGGGGGGGGGGGAGACACACAACTGCCACAGCTCCATGCAATATCCACAGCACATCTACTATGACAAATGGCCTTTAGGGACAGTTCACACATTACACAGAATCAAGTTCAGGTTTGCCATTGTGTGTGCATTGAACAAGAAACTGTAGCATACACGCATGTTTCATGTGTTTTCAAGCACATATTCGTCACATAGGAGTGCACCTAAAAACATGAGTGAGAAGAGACCCACAGACATATATCCTGTCTCCTGGTTTCCCTTATTCTTCCCATTTGTGCCGCCAAAGACCTGGGAATTTCTGGGGGAAAAATACTTTTCTTAGGAATTTACCTGAATAACAAACAGGAAACACACCTACAGCACAACATACACAGTCCCCATTTCAAACGTTGATATCTCTCCTTGTTTGTTATTTAACAAATAACAAATTTAACATCAGGTACACTTCTCTGAATTCTTTGAAGGAGCTGCATGATAGACATTTATCATGCAGCTCCTTCAAGGAATTCAGAGAAGTGCACCTGATGTTTCCTTCGCTTCAGAGCTGGATGCCAACTGGTCACTTTTAAATTGTTTTCAGTTTCAGGCCATTTATTCCCTTCAAATAAAGGGGCAGCAAAGATCCTTAATAGGCCTGGGCAGAATACAGAGACCACATGTGGTCCCCAGCTGTTACTACAAAAATGTGCTTTCATTCACAAGCTCTTTCTTGCTTCTCTGAGAATCCCAGCTTTCAGGTTTAAAAGGAAGCAAGCTGCTATCCCTCACTGTCACAGAGAAATACTTGAAAATGGCACCGCAGGGTGTGTTAAAGCATATAAGCCAGAAGGAGATGAAGTTCAACACTGTTATGTTATTCAAATCTCATCTTGTCCCTACCCCATAATTTGATTTTTCAAGATGCCCGATTCAAGATACTCCTGGCATTAGTAACTCCAGGATAAGAATCGGTATGTCCACAGAATAGCATGCAATTACACCCACCTCTTGTAACGTGGCATCCATACACCATGTGCTTACATCTAAGGGCCAAACTACATGCCCCAAAATAATGTGATTAGACCTGGTATGTTGGATTGTTCTTTCCTGAACAGAAGTTGGGGGAGGGGGGAGCTATCAGAAATGGGACTTGTTGTGAAGGGGACTTTAACCCAGTGCTCTCACCACAGTCCCAAGTCAGATTCCACCCCTCCCTACTGCAGTTGTGATTTGTCCCGAGAGAGATGCTCCCATTGGTCCAAGGACAAGGACACTCAAAATGACCACTCAGCAGTTCTTTCTCTCTCTGGCTTTCCTTTGAGGCTTCACAATAGTGGTTTATACAGTCTGTTTTTAACTTTCCAATAGCCTTTAATTAAGATGCTGGAAACAGAAAGCAAACCTTACTGAGTATACCCTTTAAAGAAATGTCTTCTTAAAAGACAGGACGCAGGAGATCTGGCTCAGTTGGTAGAGCTGCTGCCTCGTAAGCCTGAAGATCTGTGAACGGCAGTTCGAGACACGCCGCTGACAAAAAGCTGTGAACCCTCTGTGAGGAGAAAACTGCCAGCTGCGTCTGCGTGCAAGGCAGAGTGTCATCGGCCAAGTGTGGAGGCAAAGGCCAGTGAGAGACCAGACTGCGAAGGAAACCACCTAGAATGAAGTTGTTCATGCAAGATTGAACATTTATATATAATTGTAAAAATCCCCGTTAGGGGGTTTGGGAAAGCCTGCCCATGTAAACCGCCTTGGATTAAAGTCAGAGGAGAAATTAAATGACCAAGAAAGGTGGTATATAAATACTGTATTAATAATAATAATAATAATAATAATAATAATAATTATTATTATTATTATTATTATTATTATTATTATTTATAACTAGCTCTGATCCTAACTCTGCTATCAATGGAGGTGACTTTTCCAATGGCATCCCATGTTTCTGGGGCAAACCGCCAAGAGCATCTTCCCCCATTACATATATGGTAATCTCTTCTTGCCTAAGAAATACCAAACACAGCTGGAAACTTCCAAATATCCATATTTGGGGTCCAAAGACTGAAAGAGAAGCCAAGGAAGAAAATTGTTCTGGGATTCTGTATTGAGTCTCTGTATCGTCAACTCTGGAGATAAATTCATGAAGGTTTCAACCGACTGTCTCGTTGTGGGACAGAAACCGTGAGGATGAACCAAAGTAGAGCAAAGGCAGTGATGGAACTTTGGCATGAACTTCCAAAAAGCACAACCATCCCATTTATTGTGGGAATCACAGTCATATTTTTATTGTGGATCAAGCCTGCTCCAGGATCTTGGCTAACGTTTTGGCTTATATGTTTGGCGTGGACTTCTAGCTGTCTAGCCAGTATTGTCGAGTAAGAGGAGGCTTGCAGACAGTACTACAAACCACTGCCACATAAGTCATAATGCTGGACAGACACTCCACCTGCCAGCTTTGTGTCAAGCAGTGCCCTCCCTTTCTTTGATGGTGAAAACCTCCACATCTGGGGAGAGAGAAACTCATTCAGCAGGCAACACACCATCCACTAGGACACCATCCACACCATCCACTCATCCAACTAAGAGTTGGGCACATCCATCATAAGAACATAAGAAGAGCCCTGCTGGATCAGGCCAAAGGCCCATCTAGTCCAGCTTCCTGCATCACACAGTGGCCCCACCAGATGCCTCCGAGAGCACACAGCCAACAAGATAACCTGTGATGGTCTTTTCCTCCATGAATCTATCCAAACCCCTTTTAAAGGCATCTAGGCCAGGAGGTTGCTTATGGCTTGTAACCTGTGATTTTTTTAATTTACTCGCTTAATACAATACATTATATTTATTGACATTATTTCAGAAAAAAGCAACAATTACACACAGATATTAATCAAAATGGAATATAAGCTAAAGAAAAACAAACAAAGCAATCACCAACAATTTGTACTTTTTTTTTTAATGTTCCAGGGTTTCCAGATAAGAAAACCAGACAGTGAGACAGTTTATCTGGATTCTCAGGACTTCTCTTTATATGAATCTGAGGAGTGAGTTTGGCCATAATCGTAATTCTTCCAATTCTACTAACCTAGTCTCTGCAAGAAGATGAAAGCAAAAGCTCTTCTATTTGCATTTCCATACAATTTTGGCTTCTAAAAATAAAATGTAGAGTAAATCCATCTGGACGGAGTCCTCCAGGTTGTATTGTTGAGTGACAGGTTCTTGAGAACCCCTCCCCTCTGTTTTAGCAGTTCCAGAAGGTTTATTAGCGACAGGGCCAATTGGACCAATTGCTCCCAATTGGGTCCCACGCCTAAGGAGGCCCCACACTAGGCTATTCTACTCTAGCCTTGTCAAATACACACGACAACACATTGCAACATACACATAACACCACATTGCAGGTTTATATATTGTAAGCCTAAGGAGATGCTTGACTGTAAAAAGAGAGGAAGAGGGTTGGAGGGCCATTCCAGTGGTGGGAAGCTTCAAGAGAAAAGGGGAGCAGGTGGGGATCAGAAAGGGTTGAATTAGAAGTGTTGGCACCTGTGGAGTAAAGGATTAGAGGAGGTCTTGTGCATGTCCACATGCGTGCAGTATGAAGTGGTTGAGTCTAGCAAGAGCTGTTCTTGTAGCTTGGCTCTCAGTTTCAAGTAACCCTAACTGCACATCTACGATTGCACAAACATCTAAGATGAAGGGTAAGATTTCCAGGTTAGAAAGCAGTTTGAGTCCCAGCACAACTTTTTTTAAAAAAAGAAATTGATCACTGTAAATAAGCCTAAACGACTTGCAGATGACACCCTTACGGCCTCTATTATGTTGTGCTACAAGGATATCAATAGAACAATGAGTCTCTTTATAAAGATGTATAAATTTTATAGATTTCACTTGTCAGTTTGGCTACTCATCTACACAGGATCATTCGCCGGCAGCACAACACTTTTTGAAACAATGAAATGCGATGCAAAGCGAGGAACAATAACACAAAATGGAGAAAATTGACATACCTGACTTTCCTACTCCAGCTCGACCAAAGATGGCCAGTTTCACTTCTGCACTCTTGGCCATGGTGAGGGAAAATAAGACTGGTGGCAACTTCACTGGTTTACCCAAATTGGAGAAAAGGGTGGATTTCTAGGTCTTCTCTTCGACTTCACCATAGCATTGCAATTTCCAAGCAGGGTCTATGAGAAAAGCGGGTAAAAGAGAAGCCATCAGTTTGGGCAGACAGTTCTAATGTGCAACACTTCTTACAGGCCACCACAAAAGGCCTTCAGTGAGACACTGTTGTCAGTCTACAAGCCAAGCAACGCACAACCACTTTCCAAAGATGCAAGGGTGTCTCTCTCCATGTGGGTGAGGGAGAGAAGAGTCGGAGCTGATTTATGTGTTCAGAAGAAATGCATGCAACAGCCCTATCTCTCTTTGTCATGTGGGTGGGGGAATTACAGGGTTGGCTGTTCCCTCACAGCAAAAACTCCCTGAACACAGAAGAACTGCACATCAAGAGGAGTCTAGGCAAGAATCTGTCCTCTGAGATGCTCGCTTGCCACAAGCAGGGTGTTTTTGATATGATGGAGCACTCAAACATGCGGCACAGTCCCAGGTGGTACATGATCATTCAACTGAGCATATAGCGCAGCTCTAACATGCCCAGAGTACAAGAAAAGTATCTCATCGTGTTTTGCTGCTGCTATTTTGAAACTTGTTTTTCACCTGATTTTATCAATGTTTTTAAATTGGATTGAAAGCCACCTTGGACATGCCTTCATACGATGGTATATATTTTTTAAAATAAATAATTGCAAAGACGCCATCACAAATGTCCCATCAATGCAAGGTTTGAAGGCACAGATGCCCTGCCCTCTTTTCAATCTGCAACCCCAGGGAGGAGCAAGGGCCCTTCCCCCAGTTCTTGAATCTGCAAAATGTGGAATTCTTGCAGAAAACTAAAATTGAGTTGCAGCATCCCTTTTCCCAATCTGGAGGAGACACCAGACAACCTAGCAAAAAAGTACATTCAAAGCCTGTGCATCATTAACAATAACACGAGGTAGCTGGAGTGCTTCTACATCATTTTGAACAGAACACATTTCTTTTTACATGGAAATACATGTGAAAGGAAATGTATTTTCCTAACGAACACACCAAATAGCGAATCATATTTGTCGCTGCCACAGTTCAAGCAACACGTTCCCAGTGTGGCCTTAAGGAAGCAACCAATTTTGCACCAATTCTATGAACGATCCCTCTCAAACCTCAGCATGAGAACTCTTGGTATCACTCCATCTTTTGCCAAATCCTTTTTGGTGGGTGGAAGATAAGGAAGGAGTGGGACAGAGCGGATGGATGGGTGAGGTTTCCAATGGTGTATTGCGGGGGTTCTCAATCTTCTCCTGGCTGAGTATCACCCCCGGCACCACTCTCCTGCTGCATATCACAGGAAGTGACTGGCGATGACACTGTCGCCAGTTACTTCTGGGTTTTTGGAGGCCAGAAAACACAGGTAGGAGGCTCTGGGCATGCGGGAGGGCCCTTCTCAGTGTTCCCAAGAGGCTCGGCTGAAGGCAGGAGACTCTCAGGAGTGAAAACACCCCACCCCAAAAAAAAGTGCCACGTCGAAGTGGGGTTCTGGCGGTCTAAGTACCATCAGCAGTCAGCTGAAGTACCACTCGTGGTACTAGTACCACTAGTTGAGAACCCCTGGTGTATTGCATGGAACCCATAGGGTAAGAATAGCCAACTGGTGCCAAGGGGCTCAATCTGACTTCCCATTCGATTCCCACAATATCCTCCAGTCCCAAGCACTCCCTTCTATGCCCCTCTGCAATGACATAGGCAAAGGGCTCTTTGAACTCTCCTCCCTGGTGTGAACCACAGAATCTTTGGAAGGCCTGCCTCTTAGTATAAGTGTCAGCTGATTGCTCCACAACAAAAGTCTAGAGCTCTATTTGTTAAAATGCCTTTTCCTTATCTGAGACACATGGAGGGGGGGGGCGGGTTGAGGTCTACCAAAGTCCTTTGGGCCCTTTGCCCATGATATGCACAAGAAGGGGAGGAGTCTGCCAAAACCTCTATGGATGTACATACTGAGGATGAAGGAGTTATTCCCATTATTAAATTTCTTTACCCAAGCAAGGTAACTTCAGTTATTGTCTCTAGTCCCTGCCTCTGACGATGAACTTTTGATACATTTTTAATGTTACTGAGCCATTAACGCCTTCGCAGAGAACTGACTCCCTGCAGTTTGCATTAACCCCCTTTATTAATCAGCAGGAATTACTTGAAAAGCCACACCGGTTTGAACCATACATAGCTTGACATTTTCTCTAAACAAAACTCGGTGCTAAAAGTACTCAGAAGCCCTTTGTGCAACCTGCCTTGTGAGTAGATAAGGCCGGCAATGTTTCATGTACAATGTCTTCTGGAGGATACAAAAGGTTCTTTTCCCCCATTCTCCTCATCTGCTGGGTGGAGGGGTACTTATTCTGAAATGTTAAGAGACTGAGTGGGCGATTGCTAAGCTCCTTGTCCTTCCCACACTTCCTCCTCACAAGCAGACCTCAGAAAAGCATTCGATTTTAGCCTCTGACAGCTATGAGGAAAAGACAGCAGCAACATGAAAGGATGCAGGTGACACACTCCTCTCTCTCTCTCTCTCTCTCTCTCTCTCTCTCTCTCTCTCTCTCTCTCTCTCTCTCTCTCTCTCTCTCTCACACACACACACACACACACACACCTTATTCAAGTATCCCTGCAAAGTTGGGACCACTACATGAGACCATAGGACTCCATTTTAACATAGCAGGACCCCCAGTTTGGTAGCTTTCCCCAATGCAGGTATCCCCAGCAGTGGCGTTGCCATGCTGCCCCCAACTGTGATGTCACCACCGGAAGTGAAGTCACCACCATTGCAACTCCCTTCAGAGAAACAGGGCGGGAGGATGGGCCAATCCCATCACCTTCCCTGCCACTGGCCACTGATCCCACCGCCAAAACGACGCGATTGTCCCCCCCGCCACTTTGTCACCCCCCTGATAGTCACCCGGGGGCCCAACGCCCCACCCCACTCCCGGCGACGCTTCTGATCCCCAGAAGCTCTGGTGCACAGAGATTCACTTCTATTTAGTACTGTATTGGTCTGAGTATAAGACTCACTTTTTTCTCCTAATTTAAGTTTTTAAACTAGGGGTGCGTCTTATAATCAGGCTGTTGCAATAATGCCAGTGATTTAATTAAAATTTTTTAATAGCACCAAACTTTAAGGGTGCGTCTTATAATCGGGTGCGTCTTATACTCGGGACAATACGGGGTAAATGTGACTAAAGTGACAAGCATACAGTGGCTCTGGGTACACATTTCAGTATCCATGGTGCTCCAGACTGGGCTATGTCTGTGCCTATTATACGCCACCTTGAGCTCTCCAATTATTTAGAGGGAAAGGTGGGATACAAACCATTTTAATAATACTATGAGTAGCACAATTCCACCTGCGGTACTTGGGAAGCACATCGGACAACTCTGAAAATTTTAACATTTCAGGATTAAGATGCTGTGTGACAATAAATATCAATAATCATATAAAATAAAAAATAAGCCACAGGGCACAATCCAGGAAAAGTGAATTGCAACATCTATTTTGCTACATTTCTGTACCTAATGTGTGGTTTAAAAACCATTCCTGAGCATCTGTCAAGATGCCACAGTGGGTGGATTGAAAGACAGCCATCTCCCAAGTGGTGAATTGCCAGTGTGTGTATGTCATTGCTTGGTAGGTGTTTTGACGGATATAGATGACTGTTTCACCACACATTTGTGCCTGGATATGATGCTGCGTTACACCGAGGAAGGCAACTGGCCCATGTAGCTCAGTGTACTGGCCCTCTTGGTGTGCTGTACCAGGAAGGGCCTTAGTTCAGCCATCAGGGACTGGACTTTCAATGTCCAGTCCAGCCATACCACCTGGCTGCTGAGGGTTGTTTGTTGTCTCTTGTGTGAAAGTTGCCAGTTGGCATTGCACCCTCAGTGCAGCCTCCTCCGTGTGATCCATCAGAGTCCACTCTGACATGCAGCAGTTCTACCTCATCACTTGCTATTTAATCCTTTAGCTGGAGATACCAGGGGTCAAACTCTGAGCTACACGCCCCCCCCCAACGTGTAGGAAAATCCTCTCACTTGGCAAACAGATCCAGTTGACCATGGTACTCCAGAGTCAGAGAACTCACCTAAGAGTCAATTGGCCACCAGTGTAGGTTATCTATATTGTCATATAAGTCTTACTATACATGTGGTGTAGATGTTCGGTAAAATTGCTGTTTGCAACCACCCAGATAACCAATTTACCAAGTGGTTGAATGGGATGTTAAAGGTAAAGGTATCCCCTGCTCGAAAACCAGTCGTGTCCAACTCTAGGGTGTGGTGCTCATCTCCGTTTCTAAGGCCAAAGAAGATCCCATGGTCATGTGGCCGGCATGACTAACGGAATGCTATTACCTTCCCGCCGCAGCAGTACCTATTTATCCAGTTGCAATTTATTGCTTTTGAACTGCTAGGTTGGCAGGAGCTGGGAGCTCACTCCGTCACGTGGCACTTGGGTCTCGAACTGCTGTCCTACCGACCTTCTGGTCTACAGTTCAGTGTATCAACCACTAAGCCACCGCGGCCCCTTAAATGGGATGTTACCACTTGGTAAATGCTCATCTGCGTCCACTTATTGTCCCAATTTACAGGTCTAAGGATTTAACAGAACACTAATCCAATGGTGTCTACTTCCAACTAACTTGATATGTGTCCATCTTCTTCTATTGCATAAACAGTCCTTTCAAGGATAAGGTGAAGTTTTTTTCCCCAGAGATTGCAAACAAGATTAGCTCAAGCACAAGAAAGATGACTAGCTCAGGCATGCTGGTGGAATCATTCTAAGTTACCTGACTTCCATTTTCCTCAGTGGACTAAATTTAGTACAGAGTGAAAAGCTCCCTGAAAAACTGAATACTATGCATATTAAAAAAAAATCCCAAGATTCATGATGAATCAACCTTGCTGAAGCTAAGCAAGTTTGGATCTGATCCAGGGCTTGAAGTACAGAAGGCCATAGGGAGCCTGGTACCTTGCCTTTTAAGATGCCCCCTGAGCTATTGCTTTAAAAAGCTAAAGGGGGTCATGATGTGGTTAAAACAGGGGGACGTTTGGGGGGTGGGCTTCTGGATTTAAAGTCCCCCTATCTTTCCCTCATAATTCAAGCATTAGATTCTGTTCAGTGCCTAGATGGGAGTCAGCCTGGGAACCCCAAGTGTACTGCATTCGAGTTTCATCATAGAAGAAAGGCAGGATACAAATGTAATAAATAAATACAATCAGTGCAATCCTGCCAAACTTTAAGGCAGCGGAGCGAGTGCTCCGCCACCCTAAGCCGTTGCAAATGTGCCATAAGGCACTTTGTGATGACTCTAGAGTAAAGGCCGCCAGCGCTAGGCCGGCAGCCCTTACTCTGCCGTCGGATCTCCATGTGGCTGCCGGAGGAAGGTAAGGGATCCCCCAGCGGCCGCATGGGCGGTCCGGGCAGCAAGGGAGGGGAGCCATTGGCCGTGCCAGCCCAGGAGGGGGCAGGGATGGCATCCGCCATATCTCTGTCCCCGTCCGTCCGACGTGGCCGTTACACGGCCTCCTTCGACTTCCGCCTGCTAAATAGCTGGCGGAAATCTGAGGAGGCTCCCTGGTTTACACTGGGGGAAGGGGACAAAGTCCCCTTTCCCCGAGTAGACCTCCATGCCACTGCAGAGCGGCCCGGAATGGGAATAGGATCTGCCGGCCACCAGATAGTTACATAGGATTGCACTGTCAATCAGAGTTGGGAACTCCAGCCATAGAATTTAACTTTTTGCTTCTTTTTAAAGATTGTCTTCTTGGGCTTTCGTGGATTTTTTTTGTAATGTAAAAACAATAAAATGAACAAATCATGGTTTGGCAGTTTGTCTGAACCATAGATGAATCAGTGGTCTGACTCAGCATTCAGGCAACTACCCCTGTGCAACTGAATAATACTCACTATGTCACAATATCATTTGTTCTTTTGTTGCTTCTGTATCCATGTTGTTTACCTAGGGTTCCATGTTATCTATAACTTTATTATGGCCTGTAGCTAAAACAAATAAAGTTTGATTTGATTTATTCTACCTCCTGAACAAAAGTAGATTAGGTAGCTAGAACCTCTATTTATCAGTGGTGGTATAAAAACAAATCTTATTTCTATGTGTCAAGGCAGAGTTACAGCTCCCCTGATACACTTGCAATATAATTTACAGGTTCAATCAAAACAAATATGCCCCCAAAGTTAAAAACCCATCAGAGATGGCAGGCTGGTGCAGTCAAAGAGACAGAGGCTCAATTCAGAGACCACATTCCAAGTCCAACAAACAGTGGTTTGTGGGGAGGACTTTCAACAAACTGTGGTTTGTTGGATCAGGAATGTGTCTCGTATCCACCTGCTTCCTCCTCCTTTGTATTCCTAGCTTAACACAAGATTTCTGGGTTTGTCAAGCCACAGTTTGAAGCGACAGCTCAACTACTGAACACTGCTTACAAATCAGAATTGCAAACCAGACTTGAACCATGATTTGTCAATTTAGGAAGTCTTGGGTTAAGACAGACATGCAAGGAGATGAGGAAATGGGAGGGGGGAAAGGTGTGTGTGTACATGGCACATTCCCGATCTAACAACACATGGTTTGCTGGAGTGGGAATGTGACATTTCAACTGACATCTGATGATCCCCTAACCCTTTACCCTCACGACAAACCTGTGAGGTGAGTAAGGATGAAAGAAAGACTGACTTGCCCAGTGACTCTGTCACTATTGTAACCCCCTTAGTGGACCACTGTGATTGAAAAGTGGTAGGCAAATATTATAAAATAATAATTAAAACACATCTGAGGAAATTGGTTGCAGACTGTTGTGGGGAAGGGGCATGGGGGACTCGCTTGCTCCCAGAACTTCCTTCTCAGAGAGCATCACAATGGCAAAGTTAGTTGCTAATCTCTAGAGAAACCTCATAGTTGAAAATATTAAAAGCTTGCTGGCAACCCCATTATCAGATCATTAAGGCGTGAAATTAAAGTTGGTGCTCTGCAGGATTTGCTTTGAGACAGAACTCTGATTAAAATAGCCTGTTTTTATGCCCCAAGGCTCAGTTTGGGGCACATGACATAAGGGTACAGGACAATGCTCTCCTGGCATGTGCAGAGAGACTTTGTTGCACCGCTGAGCTAACTTCAGCCACTCGAGTGGGGAGAACTTTCATCAAGAGGCTATGACTGAACCAGGGCTGCAATGCTTCACCAATTCATTGGAAAACTTGTGGTCTGCTACAGAGATGCCCCAATTAATCAGGCAGCAAATTTCTTTAAAAAATAAATAAATCATTACTGGGCATACATAGGCATACTGGGAGGTATGTATTTTTTTTTTCTTACTCTGTTGATGTCGCTGCATGCTATAACATGGCTGGGGATAGAATTGGGCAGCTTGATACCTGAAATCCAGTGAAATCCAGATACCTGAAATACCTACATCCAAGTGGTCTTGAACCCACTTAGGATGTGAAACCACGTCCTTTTCTTGACAAATTATGCATTTATGCATCTAGGTTTCCTTCTTTGAACATTTAAGCCCTAAATGTACAGTATTTGCTTCTACAACTGAAGCCCTCAAAGCTAGTTATAATGGCGGGCTTTAGCTATGAAAACAAAATGAAACTTTTAAAGGAATGGAGAGTGCCTCTGAGCATACACAAAGTGCCCAATCATGATTTGTCTCTAAAGACAGCCCTCCAAGGTTATGCAGGCTGGACTCTTAAACAATCCTGGCACCTCTTCTTCTAGCACAGACCACTAAATA
The DNA here is from genome assembly GCA_026170595.1 of Plestiodon gilberti rubricaudatus. Taxonomy (NCBI): domain Eukaryota; kingdom Metazoa; phylum Chordata; class Lepidosauria; order Squamata; family Scincidae; genus Plestiodon; species Plestiodon gilberti. The sequence continues at coordinate 120,592,649 of JANXHW010000005.1, forward strand.
AGACAAGTAACAGCTGGGCCGGCCGGATCGTTTCCTAAAACTGGGAGGAGACGGGGAGAAAAAGAGTCTGGTGGAACCTTGAAGACTTTCAGATGTATTGGTCTAATAATAATTTATTTGTCGTTTAAGGTGCCACCACCAGACCTTCTCTTGCTTGCGTTTACTGTAACAGAGGAATACTTCTGGAATTTGCTTCCTAAACTTGCTCCACCTTGGAGTGTAAAAATTCAAAACACACGCACGCACACCACACGCGCGCGCATACACACACACATCCCTTGGCTTGCACAGGCAGATTCTTGTTCTAAGGAAGATGATGAAAGGAATGGGGGGACGGACGACACATACACACGACTCTTCCTGCGCTCCTTTCTTGCAGTCAGTGGGAAGCGCAAGCAACAGACCACACACCCTCCTCTACGAAGCCACCTGCACGCCAGAGACTGGACTTCTTGCCGCAGCGATTGCTCTTCGCGGGAAGCGCACGCTCCCAGCAGCCCCTTCCGTGCCGCGCCACGCCACCCTCCTCTCCTCCAGACTGCTTCAGCAGCAACCCCACTCACCTCGCCGCCAGTGCGCACAGGCAGGAACGGTGTGCCTCGGCCAGCGGCACTTTTTAGTCCCAGTCCCCCGGGCGCCTCGATCAGAGATGCCAACTAAGCGGAGCCATGGGAGGCGGGGCGGGGGCGCCTGTAGTTGTGCGTCCTTTTCTCCCACAGACTAGCGGCAGAGAGAAGAGGCGACTGCAGAATGCGGGGAAAAAAGAGGGGGCTTTCGCAGAGCTCCAGGACAAGCTCGACGCGGCTCTCCTTGATGGCAACAGTCTGGCAGCGAACGCGTCGCTTGAAAAGGAAGCTCTATGGAGCCCCCTGCAGGCCATCAGGCTGCAAGGCCCATCGGGACGCTTGCGTAATTTCGTGCGGACTACAGAATGTGGAGGAGGTGGGAGGGAGAAGCGGCAGTCCCTGAAAGTGGGGATATATGGGTGGGCAACTTCTGTGAATTCTAGGTCATCTCAGTGTAGTCGCTTACAAGCTTATGCAGGTTTACTCAGAAGTAAATACCAGCAGCACTGAAAAGACTTTCCTGCCCTGAAGTGTAGGATTGCAGACTTACAGTCCAGTGCCAGTCCCTTATGCACATGCCTGTCAGCAGTAAACCCCTTTGGGCTGAAGTTGGCTCAAGAGGGACATACTCCTAGGTAAGTATGTAAAGCGTTGTAAAAAGGTAAAGGTGACCCCTGACAATTAAGTCCAGTCGTGTCCGACTCTAGGGTGTGGTGTTCATCCCCATTTCAAAGCCGAAGAGCCAGCGTTGTCCGAAGACGCCTCCGTGGTCATTTGGCCGGCATGACTCTCCTTGCCACAGCGCGTAGCATGCAGCTGGAACACAGAGCGTTGTTTACCTTCCCGCAAGCGGTACTTATTTATCTACTCGCATTGACATGCTTTGGAACTGCTAGGTTGGCAGGAGCTGGCCAAGCAATGAGAGCTCACCCCGTCGCGGATTCGAACTGCCGACCTTTCAATCGACAGCTCATGGTTCAGCGGTTTAACCCACTGCGCCACCCACTGTAGTTGTAGTTGTAGTCACAATCAAAGTTGTAGTCACAAAGCGTTGTAGTCACAACCAATTAACTGATCATCTGGAAGCAAACTCCTTTGACCTCAGGGGGACTTACAGCCCAATCCTAGCCAACTTTCCAGCGCCAATGCAGCTGTGCACCACCACAGAATGCAGCTGTGCGCCCCCTGCCCTGCCCCATTGACACAGCTGCATCGGCCCTCTGAAGTTGGTGAGGGTTGGGCTGCTGGTTTGAGAAGATGCTACGGAGTTAATTATTCAATTATATTGATATTTTACACCCCCAAAGTGGCTCACAGCCACAAAACAAAATACATGGAAATCGAACAGTCAGAGCCTTAAATCAATACATCCGCAACCAAAACCCACAGCAGCAGAAACTTGCATTGAGTTGCGTTGTGCCCTGCACAATGGTGCACTTGAGAAAAACAATCATTCTAGAGGAAGAAAAGCATACTGTTGTTTGGTTTTAGAGGATGCACAGGTGTGTCGCAGAAGACACATTCGCCAATCAAACTAGCAGCCCTAGTTAATCATTTTAAGTCTTTGCTTCCCCCTATTTTTGATCAACATTTCTGCAATACAAACAAAATAGACAGGTAGAAAGACATCATACAGTATTGAAGGAGAACCCCTGAAATACAGATGAACAGTAACCAAATGCAGGCAGCCTGGAAGGAGATCAGAAAGAGAATCAAATAAATGGCTGCATCTTCTCATGGCATTTATTGTCCCAGTAAATAAGGGCCCATTTTCAATCAATTTATAGGCAATTTCTACCACCACCACCCCCTTTCCCCTTTACCTAAGAGGACCATCACTGCAGCTCGTGGTTGCTCAAACCCTGTGATATATCAATGGGTCTTTCACACATTACATAGTGATGGGGGGCTCAGTCAGGCAGGGATCCTTGATTTGAGAATAAGGGTGCCAGGATACAAGAATGTCCCTATCTTCACCTGTGAAATGTTGGAGGCTCTGGTAATCTCACCAAGAAGCAAGCTGCAGAGTGAGTGGGGAATGGAGGCAGGACCAATATTGGGGGTCCTGAGGGCAGCTGCTGATCACAGAGCCCACCTCTGTGCCCAAATACTTTGTGTGGTGGTTGTGGAGCAACTCTCTTAGGGCCTGACCAGGTAGGAGGGGGCCACATGGAGGCAATTTCCTGAGGACCCCCTGAAACCTGGAGCCCGTCTAGATGGAGGGGAGAAGTGTGACTCCTTAGAGATTGGGGACCCACTCCAAGGACTTCCATACATTGCACCAGGACTTGCAGCTTTAAAACCACTGCAGGTCTAGTTCAGCAGTACCTTCATCTTCACTAGTCACGGTTTTTGTTTTCCTCAGTCAAAGCCAACTTTGTTTTTATCTGCCTTGCAATGGGAGCAGACCTCTCACTGATGCATCAACAATGCTGGCATGTTCATGTTTTCCTATTCATTGTCTGGGGAAGTTTCTTCACTGGTCTTTGCGTAGAATCTGTACTTGAGCTGTCATCAGAGCATTCCTCACTCTGGGTGGAACAGCACTTTTCCAATGGCATTGGAAGTTGTCTTCTGTGCCCACACTGTGAAAAAGGCAGTTCCCATAGAAGCGCGTGTTTTGATTTCTCAGCAATTCACTGGCTTTCTCTTCCCTGGTGGACTGAGGAAGATTCATTTTGGGTGTGCTGCACATTGGCTGTGCAACCTACATTGACTCTGAAATGGGCCCCACTGACAGGATAGAGTTTAATGGAACAGTTTTGGAGCTTCTTTCCAAGCTGATACAAAATTATGTTTGGAATGTGAATCCAAAGTTTAAAAGGGGCGTTTTACCTTTCTGTATGGTTATACTGTATTCTTTCCAGTGTTTGACTAAAGGCAGAAGGGTCACTGGGGGCAGGGGGCGGGCGACAAGCAGGAGGGTGACAAAGCGAGCAGTGACGATGACAACTGCACCGTTTCAGCAGTGAGAACAGCATACGGTGGTGGCGGAAAAGGTGATGGGGTTGGGCCACCCTCCCGCCGTTCATTTCTGACGGGAGTTGAAGCGGCGGTGGTGGTGACATCACTTCCGGTGGTGACATCATGGGGGGCGGCATAGTGACGTCACTGACTAAAGGTGCCCCTGCATAGCTGTAAGCTATGTTCTTGAGATGTTCTCTTTTCTTGAGCAATCTCATTGTTTTACCCACATACAGCAATTCACAGGGTCATCGTTTGATATAATGCTCTCAGCATTTTCTGGCACTGGTGGCTTCAGGAGTTTTTGTTGTTTGCTATCACAGTAGCAATGTATGGTTGCGAGAGTTGGACCATAAGGAAGGCTGAGCGCCGAAGAATAGATGCTTTTGAACTGTGGTGCTGGAGAAGACTCCTGAGAGTCCCTTGGACTGCTAGGAGATCAAATCAGTCAATCCTAAATGAAATCAACCCTGACTGTTCCCTGGAAGGACAGGTACTGAGGCTGAAACTCAAATATTTTGGCCACCTAATGTGAAGAGAGGAGTCTCTGGAGAAGACTCTGATGCTGGGAAAGATTGAAGGCAAAAGGAGAAGGGGGAAGGCAAAGGATGAGATGGTTAGACAGCATCACCGATGCAACGAACATGAAAATGAGCGAACTCAGGAAGATAGTGGAGGACAGGAAGGCCTGGCGGGATATGGTTCATGGGATCACGAAGGGTCGGACACGACTTAACGACTGAACAACAACATCACAGTGCGACCCCCCCTCCCAATTTCCTGACTCTTGCTTTGCTTAAGAACTGTATCTCTTTTTGTTATTTTTTATAACATCTTAAAGCAGGCGTGGGGAACCTCCGGCCCGTGGGCCAGATCCGGACCACGGGACGATCCGGCCCGGCCCGCGCGGGACCGGACCAATCCGGCCCGTGCGGGACCGGACCGGAGGCTCCGGAGGCTCCTACGCCGCCGCTTTCGGGCGCTTCCTGGGTTTAAAAGCGGCCTTTGCACAGCGCCGCTGAAGCTGAGATTGCCCTGAGGGCACTCTCAGCTTCAGCGGCGCTGTGCGCATGTCCAGGAAGGCCGCTTTCCTCCTCCTTCTGAAAGCGACCTTCCTGGACATGCGCACAGCGCCGCTGAAGCTGAGATTGCCCTGAGGGCACTCTCAGCTTCAGTGGCGCTGTGCGCATGTCCAGGAAGGCCGCTTTCCTCCTCCTTCTGAAAGCGACCTTCCTGGACATGCGCACAGCGCCGCTGAAGCTGAGAATGCCCTCAGGGCAATCTCAGCTTCAGCGGCGCTGTGCAAAGGCCGCTTTTAAACCCAGGAAGCGCCCGAAAGCGGCGGCGGCGGCCCCGTTCCCATCCCGGAGCCGAGGTAAGGAGAGAGTGAGTGAGTGGGAGGGAGGGAGAACGAGCGAGCGAGCGAGCGTGAGCGCGAGCGTTCGGTGGGTGGTTGGGTGGGAGGGAGATAGAGATAGAGAGAGCGGTGGGTGGGTGGGTGGGAGGGGGAGAGAGAGAGAGAGCGGTGGGTGGGAGGGAGAGGGAGGGAGAGAGAGAGAGAGAGAGCGGTGGGTGGTAAATTCGCGGGGGGGATTTGCGGGGGGGGGCAAAAAAATCGGCCACCCTTACGGCCGGCCCGCAACAAATTTTCCCTATGGGAAAATGGCCCCCCACTGCAAATAGGTTCCCCACCCCTGTCTTAAAGAAAAACAATACCAGTAATTTACAAAGAAGACCTTGCCTATTCATAATAAAACTAAAATATACGGGGATACAATTTTCTCATTGTTCTTCTTCATTTCCAATGCATTTTTCAAAATAGTCCCCTGATGAAGGACTAAGTGCTCAGAAAAGCTTTGGATTTTAATTGCTTGGATTAATCAGCTGTCTCCTGCACTTGTTGGATTTCTGTTCATTTCATTTGTTGCACACTGTCTCCAGTTGGATGAATTCTGGAAAGTCAAAAGTCATAGAAATTCTGGTCCTGTTGGAGTTTGACTCACTCCTAATTTTCAGATCTGCATTGAAGCAAACCTAATGTAGAGCAAAGAAAACTGCTGGTTGGAGGTAGCCATTGAATTTCACAGAATCACAGGTTGGAATTGGAAGTGTCCTTAGAGGTCATCTAGTTCAACCTCTGGAGATCATCTAAACCAGGGGTGGCCAACCTTTCGACATGAATGCTCCTGGACCTTTAATAGTTGTATAGGTGGGGGCATTTCAGCAGATGCAGCTTCTTTAGCAGCACCATCAGCAATTGCAGCTGCCAAGATTCTGTGTTCTACACAACTCTTAAGGACGCAGAGGCCCTAATGGTGGAAGGTTGGCCACCCCTGATCTAAACCCTGGCTCAGTGCAGGCAACTAGCATCCCTGGGAGATGACCATCAAGTCACTGCCTTGAAAACCTCTAATGAGGGAGAGCCCACAACTGCAGACTGTTCCTAAACCTATTTCTCTGTAATACAAGACACAGGTTTTATGGGTGAAGTAGCCATGTAATTAAATATAAATACAACCGACGTTTCGTCTTATTTCCTAAGACATTATCTAGGTCTAAACAGCTTGGCTGTTGGGATGGTAAACAGCCAAGCTGTTTAGACCTAGATAATGTCTTAGGAAATAAGACGAAACGTCGGTTGTATTTATATTTAATTACATGGCTACTTCACCCATAAAACCTGTGTTTTGTATTCTAGTAGCTGGCCATGAAAGCTTTCGTTCTATTTCTCTGTAGTTTCAGACTGTTGGTTCTAGTCCTGCCCTCAGGAGTCACAGAGAGCAAGTCTTCCCGTTCTTCTGTATGACAGCCTTTCGCCTAAAGCAAAATTTCAACTGGAATTCAGAGTTTTCTTGTCAGAAAAAAATCTAAGGGGTTTTATTTATTTATTTATTTATTTATTTAAAAAAATTATATCCCGCCTTATCCTATGCCGAGGCAAATGCCCAAGGCGGCTTACAACAAAAAATTAAGAACAGTTTAAAATACAGAAAGTAAGTTTAAACAATACATACTTAATTTAAAAACAATAAAATCAATAAAATCCACTGGGGGGGGGCAACAGTAGGGAGCACAAAAGCAGCATGGCAGAGCATCTTGAGACACAGGAGGCAGGCCACAACCCATCACCCAAACGCTAGATGAAACAAAAACGTTTTGAGCCCACGCCGAAAAGTCATGAGGGAGGGGGTGGTTCTCAGATCCCCTGGCAGGGAGTTCCACAGTTGTGGCGCCACAGCAGAGAAGGCTTGCCCACGTGTTGAACATGAAATCTGAGGCTCAGCCCTATAAACTGACAGGCTTGGAAACTGCTTGGGAACCCACACATACATCACTCAGAGCTCCTTGGCAGGTGTGTGGGCCTAGAACTTCATTTCTTGCTTCTTGTACAATGTTTGGCTTATTTTTTCAGATGCCCTTCCTGAAAAAAAAAATTGCTTCAGGTGAGGGTGTCTTTCCAACATCCCCCACAGCGGAGACCAACACAAGTAGCTCATGTAGCTTCTCTGCAGTCTCCTCATCCTTCTTCTCACACCTTTTGGTTCTCTGATGTTTATGTCCTTAAGTTGTTCGTTTTATGTCCCAATCCTATGAGCTGCTTATGGCAGCGGATCTAGTGACCCGCTGCCATGTCATCACACTGCTGTTGCATGCTATAGAGTCGCCGGTGGAAATGGCCCGAGGCTCCATGTGGATGCTAGAACCGCCCGGACACTCCACTGGTACAGGTAATGTGGCAGAAGGGGCGGTTCGTGGGCTGTTCAGGGGACGATCAGGGCAGGGAGTGGGACAAACCAGAGGGCAGGAGGGGGGTGGATCTCAACAGAAGTTGCACATGCCAGATCGTATCCCCTTTTCTCAGCCCAGACTCGCCCCCCTTCCTGTCCTCAGACGTATGCCGGCAAAATTGCTCGCATATGTCCAAAGAGACCCATTAGTGGCCAGCAGCTACTGGTAGGTAAGTTTTTTAAAAAGGAAAATATTTTTTTCTTACCTCTTGCTGGCCATCTAATCTATTAAGAAATGCTGAGCCTAATGTGCTTGCCTCTAGCTGCGGCACACTTGCTCCAAGGTCGTTAGAAAGTAAAACAGACAAGGCAGATGTCCACCACCAAGACTGTATTTACAAATTTACAGATAAGCAGCTTCTTATATACAAAACTCCACAGCATAGACTCCAGCTCTCTCCAACTCCACACAATAACCCACACAGGTAGGCTCTGCCAGCCTCCTTATATAGTGCTTTCCACTAATCATAGTGCAGCTTGATAAATCTCATTATCTATTGCATCAGACTTTTTTCACAGGTGCTTAGTCACAGTGATTCAGCATTTTTTCACATTACATTACATAGAGATATTTACATATACAGAGTCCATGGTAGCCATGCTTGCCCAAACATCAGGGCCCTGTACTATTCAGACTGGAAATTTTTAGATTTGGTGAGCTAACCCTGACACCCCTCCAAATGTCAGTCTGAAAGAGTGTTTACAGTCTATCATGCCACGTTTTTCTACCATTTTACCATGTTTAATTGCACCTAGTGGCTTGGTCATAATATCAGCTACATTTTCTTCTGTAGGACAATACTGTAACTCAATTAATTTTTTCTTTTATGGCCTCTCTCACGTTGAAGTAGCGAATATCCACATGCTTGCTGCGACTTTTAACCCTTTCAGACGTGGCCATGGCTATACATGTTTCGTTATCTTCATGCACCAAAACTGGATTCTTTATTTGTACATTCAAATATTTTACCAGTTTAACATACCAAACCATTTCTGTACATAGATGTGAAAGTGCTCCAAATTCTGCTTCAGCAGTGGACATGGCTATACAGGTTTGTTTGACAGATTTCCATCCTATCAGGGTATTTGCAAATTTCACTACCAGCCCTGATGTAGACTTTCTATTATTCATGTCATTTGCCAAGTTTGCATCCACATAGGCGGTTAATTCTAGTGGACCTGTGGGTTGAATAGTCAGACATTGGTCACTGCTTCCTTTCAAATATCTCAGGACCCTTTAAATATCTTTAAATGGTTAACTGTTTAATGTAGTATGGAAGTTTTCATGGCTTGGAACAATTTTCAATGAAACAGGATATATGGGTTTAAAAGCCATGTAAAAAAATTTCAATAAAAAGAGAAGTAAAAACCCTTTTAAAATTGCCCGGAAAAAAATCTTTAAAAGCACATAACATCTAGAATATACTTTAAAAAGATTCCAACCATTAGGCACAAAAAAGACTTTAAACTCCCAACATCAACGTTTCATCCCTCCCACGGGACTTTGTCAAGGTGAACACAGCACAATGTGCTGTTAGATGACATTGCCCCAAGAGAAGAACACTGCGAATTTATCCACCAGCTGCCGCTCACAAGGGCGGGAGCCGTCAATTAGAAGCTCCCTCCCTTGTGAGCGACAGCTGGTGGATAAATTCGCAGTGTTCTTCTCTTGGGGCAGTGTCATCTAACAGCACATTGTGCTGTGTTTGCCTTGACAAAGTCCCGTGGGAGGGATGAAACGTTGGTGTTGGGAGTTTAAAGTCTTTTTTGTGCCTAATGGTTGGAATCTTTTTAAAGTATATTCTAGATGTTATGTGCTTTTAAAGATTTTTTTTCTGGGCAATTTTAAAAGGGTTTTTACTTCTCTTTTTAGTGAAAAATTTTTACATGGCTTTTAAACCCATATATCCTGTTTCATTGAAAAAAGGTTAACTGTTTTTATGATGAATATTTCAACCATCTCCTTAAGTGTCTCAGAGCCCAATCCTATCCTTTTCATACATACACACCCGCCAATGCAGCAGTGTCAAAATAGCAGCCGCTGCATCCTGTGCAGCAGGGTGGGACCGGGAGGCTTCTACAAAGAAAGGGAATATTTAAGCCTCATGGTCCGCAATGGGTCTCCTTGGACCTGCGGTAGCAATTTTGCTAGCCTAAGTTCAAGGAGAGAAAAGGGGTGGGGAGGCTGAAGGGAAGGGGATAGGATCTGGCATGGGCCTTCCGTGACAGATCCTCCCCCTTCTGCATCCTCCCCGCCCCCATTACAACCTCCTGCTCAGTTTTACCCCCTCCCCACCCCTGTTCATGCCCTCCCTCACCTTCCGGGCGGCTTACCTTTCCCAGCGCGCATCCAGATGTCCTCTGGCACAGTTTGGAAGGCAGAGGCTTTCCCACAAACATCCCCGGCAGTGCACTGACCAGCGCACTATTGGGGAGGCTTTTGTGACTGGCGCTGACTGCTTTATAGCAGTCAGTGCCAGCGCAGGAGGCATGCTGCCATCGGGCGGCGCACTTAGGATTGGGCAGTCAGTCTCCTGGAATAAGTCTTTATTTTAGTTATGACACATCATTGAAGTAGAAGTGAATTTTTCATGCCTGGTGGCTTGATTGCTCCCACTATGGGGATGTAACAGACACCATCAAAAGAAGTATGCCTCAAGGTCCAATTTCTGAAAGAAGGTGCAGCATTACCAGTTTTCAAAAGCAACCTTCCACCCTCTATTCTTCAGCATGTGTGCCCCTTAGCAAAACAGGCAGCGTATACATTAATGCACCAACTATGTTGATATCTGCTGTGGTATTTAAAAATAAAGTTACTCAAATGGAATATAAACGGTGTACGTCTAAAAGAGAAACATGCAATGCATGCTTCTGTCATGATATCATTGATGTAGCTGCTTGGTACGAACATAGTTTGATAGCACCACCTACAGGCCATCTTTGTTCTCATAAAAAGCCCCAAAACGAGCCATCCTAAAACTGTGTTTGAAAATCAGTGATTTATTGTTCCAGTTCCACATTCAATTTCAGTGTCGTCTTGTTGAGGCTCCCAAGTCAATAACATAACTTGCCTGTACTGGGAACTGGACAGGAGGGGAGTGCATGTCTGCTGGATTTGCTGGACTACCCAATGGCTTTTGATGCCATTGACCATGGTATTCTGGACTGATTGGCTGGGATGGGGACAAAATTCCCGCTAAAGGGTCTGTATCGGTGCACAGACTCCTTTGCTGGCTGTGCAGAAGCTCCTCGTCATTTCTGGACGCATGGTGATGACAACAAATGGGCATGGGGCACAGTTTTGCAGTGGTACCGTTTTTTTCCTAGAGGTCGGTTCCAGAAGGTGGTCTAGGGGGATCATGGCCATCGGCCTCTGGTGTCCTGCATGGTTCAGTTCTGTCCCTCACACTTTAAGCATCTACATGAAACTGCTGGGGGTGGGCATTCAGGGGTTTGGTGTGGCCTGTTATCAGAATGTAGATGACATCCAACTTTATCTCTGCCATCTCCAGCTAAATAAAGACTCTATGGAAGTTCCACCTCTTGATGTTGTTTTGTTGTGTTAATTGTTTTTGTTAGCCTCTTTGAAGATCTCCACAAGGAGGAGCAAGTGGGGTATGCATTTATCATCTCAATAAATACTGTAAAGGATCAAATAAATAAATATGAAGACACTCCTAAATGGAGCCATTTAAAGTGTATCATAGGTCAAAATGTACGTTACTTTACGTGCATGCATGGAAATGTCTTCTATGCTTGTGTTGTTGTTGTTTAAATGAAAATAGCAAACTGAATCAGGACCACAGCAGCTTTAACTCTTTCCCACCTCCATAGTCCCAATGTGGATTGGGCCCCATGCACACCCTACGTTCCCCATGAGAAAGCCCCCCCCCTCTGGTGCCAACAAGAAGCACAGAATTTTCATACAATGCATTTAAAATACTGTAGCATTTTGCTTGACTCTGACTGGTAGCTATTTTGTGGGCACAGCCCCTATAATATACCCATCTCCATCATGACAAACACTCTGTCTAGACAGACTGATTACAGTTTCTGACAGACATCAAGGGTGGCCAGAGTGCATCTTAATGTTTCTACTAAGCTTCGCCGATGGCATCTGTTTCATGGAGAAACCTTTTAAAGAGGATTAATTTTAACACACGCACTCTGTCCTAACAAGCAACCAGTTTAGCTTAAGCATATTGTGTGCATCAGGCAGTGCAATTAAAATGGATTTATGGAGGCTTTCTAGGATTTCTTGATGCTTGCCTTCAGAGAAATCCATTACATTCAAGGAATTTCAGCACTGGAAACCTCATTCTCCAAAATGGACTTCTCCTTCTGAGAAATTGCACTATTTTTCTCTGCCTTCTTTTCTTGGTTTGAGCATCCTTGGTCGGTGCATTGCTGAGGTCCTTCAAATTCATCTCATTTTTCTCTTTAGGTGACATTTGGTGGCAGCTCCTTGTTCATCTTCTGTACATTTCAGGGATCATCATGAAACGTGGAAGATTTCTAATAATCACGGATGGATTTTGACCATTAGCAGCATTCAATGCTTGCCTCTGCAGACAAGCGCCAAACACAGGGAGGGACACTCAGGAGCAGGGATGTGGATCAAGTCTCTGACTCCAAGGCTCGAGTCAAGTCCTAAAACTCTGTGTCCAAGTCTCAAGTCAAGTCCCAAGTCTTTCCCCCGAAGTCCTGAGTCTTTGGTTGCGAGTTGCAGGTCCCTATCTATTTAATGGGGAAAATGGGTTTAAACCTGAATAAAATTCAACTTGTCGTAAAAGGCTCCAAGTCTTGAGTTGAGTCTTTTGAGTCTTTTACAATCACCGAGTCAAGTCCGAGTCGAGTCAATAGACTCAAGTCTACATCACTGCCCAGGAGTCATGACCAGGTAGCACACTGGCAGGGTGTGTGGCTAGCCAGCACCCTCCCATTTGCCTCCCTCACACATTAGTCCTCCAAAGAGGACTTGTGTTTGAAAAAGGCAGAGATCTGGAACATATCCAAGAGCTGGTCTTTGGGTCATATTTTGAATCTTACCCTCCCTCCAGCTGAAACCTCTCTGGCCTCTCCAAACTAAAATCTGAAATGATGCCCCTATGGTTAGAACTCATCAGGTGTGAATCATTTAGATTACATTTTCTAAAACGGTAACCAGGCCTCTTTATGTATCAGGGTGTCATCCTTCCCCTGGAGACAATTGCTGCATTCGTGTTGATGAGCACAAAGGTACATAAGCTGTGAGTCTCTGGAGGAAATCTCGGTCAAGCTTCTTCCCTCTATAGCTGATTGAATAGAACCAAATATCCTCTTTCTGCAGGGCTTCCCTTAAGCTGCTTGAGATTCCTGTTACAATATGAATCTCATGAAAAAGGGGTTTTATTTACTCCACTGATAGGAGGGCAGGGATGTTGTTATAGCCTGCTGACTCATAAGTGACCAGTAGAAGTCGTACAGGACAAGCCCCAGACTTCAGACAGAGCTCAGCAAACTATGGACCTCCTCGTACTTGGCTGGAAGGGCCCCAAGCGATTCCCTCTGCTGCCACTACACAAAAGCTATGGGAAGAGAGGTGGTCTCAGGTCTTTTTTTTTTTTAAAGGACTGGACCAATTCATGGAGGATAGGCTTAACAGTGACCATAAGCCAAGATAGGTAAAATGGATGCCATTCTGAGACAACCATTTCTCTTTCAAACCATGGTACAGATTCCAAGAAATCATCAACAGAAAGGCTGATATGAGCTTTCATTCAGTGTTTTGTTGGGTTAATGTTTCATCCGCTAGTAGAGGCATCGAAGAGGTTTCAATGAATGCTGATCCATCTTATTACACCAGAAGAAGCGAATCACAGAAAACATTCTTCCAAGATGAGACCATTGTTTCAGCATTTAAAAAGAGCTGTGTTGGAATCCAGCATCTGGAGGACAAGAATGGCCTGATGATCAGCAAGCAAGCCTCAAGTCCGGAATTGATGGGGGTGAAAAACAAGTGATAGTTGCCTCTCCTAGACAACGTTTCCTGTGACAAAATGTCCCAATATTTGTGTTCTGTATTGATTAGATGTGGTGTTTCTGATGATAAGAAGAAGAGGAGGAGGAGGGGAAAAAAAAGCTCTGAGAAAAGGGAGCCTAGGGATGCAGAAGGGATACAAAACCTTACTTCCTATTGGCTGGCTAGGAATCATCATTCCTTTAGGATTTATGCTGCTTATGGTGCAATCCTCCCTAAAGAAGCGCCTGCGGTGTCTTTTACACTCTGCAGGCGCCGGGTGCCATAAACGCCCGTAAAGTGTGTTTTTGGCACCTGGGAAGTAAGGGCCGCTGGCACGGAGATCGGTAGCCCTTACTCTGCCTTCCCCAGGACCCTGCAGCTACCAGTGCAGGTAAGAGTTGCACCGGTCGGTGCAGGGGTGGGGTGAGGGCAGTCCAGGTGGCAAGGGAGGGCAGCAATTGGCCGGCCAGGGCCAGGAGGGGGTGGGGATATCGGTGGCGAGCTCAGTGATATACAGCCTCTGAGTACCAGATGCCAGACAGAAACAACAGTGAAGGGCCAATGCCTTTATACTCTCCTTGGGTGCCCCTAAACTCATCTGCTAGCCACTTTTGGAATAGAATGCTGAGCAAGCCAGATACATTTTGGTCTGACCCAGCAAGGCAATTCCTACGGCTGGGGGGGGGGATGTTACACCCCACGTAAGCAAGAGTTATACTATTATCTTAACAAGAGATGGCAGTGTTTCCAAGCTTTGCTCCAAATATATTGTTTGATTCCTAGCTGTTAGGTGGTAAACCTGTGTCTGGGCTGTACCACTGGAGGTAGGGCTCACCTGCTTCCATGCTCCTCCATACTAGCAAATTCTCTGCCCTTAAAAAACTGGTATGTTGGGGAGAAGGAAAGGCTAGAGCCTTTCTTGCTGACTAGTGCTCTATGGGAAGGGAATCTTTCATATAGAGAACTCAGCACTCAGATTACATCAGCACACACCTGCAGGGTGAAGGGGCACAGTCCAGGCACAGGCTTCCCACCTCAATCCACCTGACGTTCCTCAATCCCCATTGCGCTGAGCAGAGACGTCACTCTCCCTGTATCTGGCACTGTTCTCTGCAGACCAACATGAAGAGGTCTGGAATATTTGGCCACATTAATTGAATAATGGCTGAACAGGACTAGAATGCCAAACACATCAACATGGGGGTGCTATAGAGGGAGGGGTGGGGCACATAATAATTCCTTAGGATCACATATGTTTTTAGTGAACCCAATGAGATTATTGTTATAAACAATTCAGCAGGCCATCTGCTTTACTGCAACTAAGTCCAAGTACATCTACATGAAATAATTGCATATTCTTCCGGGCACCACTCCCTGTTCCTTCCTCTGTTGCCTCCCTTGTGTTATCTTAGATTGTGAGCCCCCCCCCTCCAAGCAGGGAACTGTCTTTTCTACTGTAAAGCAAAAGGTCCATTACTACTACTACTACTACTACTACTACTACTACTACTACTACTACTACTACTAGTAGTAGTAGTAGTAGTAGTAGTAGTAGTAGTAGTAGTAGTAGTAGTAGTATGTACACCAAAGGCCCCATATCCCTTATTTAATAACAACAAGTGTGGGTTTCTCCTGCCTTGATATTATTGCTATAAATGAGATATAACAATTAAAAAAAGAAAATAACCACAACAAATGCTTTTAAAATCCATTGCTTCCCCCCAGTCCACTGCTTTCAATCTTGAATAGATCCAGGAGTGGTCCTTTATGTCTAGCTAAGAATATTGTTTCTTTCGCACTGAAGTCTAAAATCTACCTACAAGATTCCCCCCTCCCCACTCATTATTCTACAATAAAGATCAGCAACCAGACACCTACCCCCCTGGGTCTGATCCAGCCCCTTGACTTCAATTGCCCAAAATGAAAGAGGGGAGTAGAGGTTGCAGCCAGAGGCATAGCTGCCTCTGTTGGCGCCTGGAGCAAGGGGGGTTGGCGCCCCTATTGCCGCGGCCTGTTGGCCGCGGCGCGCTCCGGAAGGGCAGGGCGGCGCGCTCCGGAGGGGCGGGGCGGCGCGCCCCCTCCTCCCCCTCAATCGGGAGAGCCGACTCAGGGACGTCTTCCCCGGCCGGCTGCCCGGGGCCTTCTAAGGAAGGCCCGCTGCGAGAACGGTATTTATACCATTCTTTTTGTGCATGCTCAGACTGTTACTGAGGGAAAAGGGCAGCCTTTTTCCCTCAGTAACAGTCTGAGCATGCGTAAAAAGAACGGTATAAATACCGTTCTCGCAGCGGGCCTTCCTTAGAAGGCCCTGGGCGGGCAGCCAGCCAGGGAAGACATCCCCGAGCCGGCTCTCCCGATTGAGGGGACGGAGACTCGAGTCGAACTCAGAGACTCGAGTCGGACTCGGAGGAGTCTCCGACTCGGACTCGGACTCGAGTCTCCGACTTGGACTCGGAGACTCGAGTCCGAGTCCGACTCGCGGGCGGGGCGCCCTTTGGGAGATGGCGCCCGGAGCGGGTGCTCCGCTTGCTCCGCCCTAGATTCGCCTCTGGCCAGAGGCGTAACGTGTGCCGGGGCGCCCTGGAGCACCGGGGGGAGGGGTGCCCCTGTCGAATCTGGATTGCTATTGCTGTTGCTTAATACAGACTAGTTCTTCCTTCACGCTTGAAGCAACCCTTCCCGGCTGCATTTCCTAAGCAGAAAGAGTGACAACGAAGAGAGGCTATGCAGTGGTTCCCAAACTGGGAGGCGTGGCTCCCAGGGGAGCCACTGAAACCAGCCAGGGGAACCGCGGAGTGCTACGGAATCCCCTCGGAAAACAGTGCAATACCAATTGGCAGGCATCAACACAATGTAATGGGGAGTCGTGGCCAATGCTCAAGGGGGTGGGCCAATGACCAAGGGAGCCGCAAGTCGAAAAAGTTTGGGAAACACTGGGCTATAGGCTTACAGTCATGCTAATTTTATGTCCTTGGGCTACCAGGTTTGATAATAAGATATAACATATTCAAATGGAGGATCTCCAGGCCCATTCCCCTCTTAGTAAGGTACTTAGAAAAAAAACAGCCAAGAAGATAACAATTAACCAGAATGGCGGGGGCGGCAACGTTTGGCGCCCGGACCAAGTGTTCCAATTGTCCACCGAAGATATGCCTCTGGCTACACCTGCCGGAGGCAGGTAAGCTCTCCACCCTAACCAGAATTCTTACTCAAATTAAAATGCCCAATAACAGAGCCCAATAACAGAGCGGAATGGGGGACTTTTGTTTGCCACTCACTCCCTTTCAAAACAGGCATTCACTTTCTAACCATGGTTCTACAAGGATTTTCACACACACCTGCAAAAGCACTTTTCTCAATTTTTCAGAACACAATAAATCCTCTCCAGTGTGATGAATGAAAAGAGAGATCCATCTGATTGGAAATGAGTGTTTTATTGAGTGATTTCATTGTAAATGTCACCAAGCGTTCACAAGCATTCTTTAATTGCGATTGGTTCCTAATGACATTCCTATTCCTAAGGGTAAGATACATTCACTGAAGGTTTTCCCCCGGTTCTTTCTTCCAGTAGAATACTAAACAGTTGATATATTTTTAATACCAGTTTAATTAATTCTACTGTGAAGGTGCTAATTTATTCAGAAGAGCTAGTCACAAATTAAATGTACTAGATACTGTATGGAACAGAATGCAGTTGGTAATCTGGGGTTGATCTAATTTAATGGGGCGCATTAATATTGATTTTCTTCCTCACCGCTTTTTTGCCTTGCAAATGGGATCCTCAGAATGATTAATGAGTGCTTTCTGAACATCTTTGCTGTTCATAAATATTGCTATCCTAGGAACTTGCAGCCGCAGATGTGATTGTTGATATAATTGGTGGGTGAAATTCAGCTCACCTCACCTCTCCACAACCCTTTCCCCAAACAATATAAACAGTCTTTGCCTGTTCCTAGGCTCTGTGTGAGGTTTTTCCTTCCTCTTCCTCCAACCTTCTTCTCTCGAGCTAACTGGACCTCGGCTACGCAGCCTCCTGTACCTAAGAAATAGTTGAACTGGGCAAACATAATGTCTAGATTACAAGATGAGGTAATAAGGGTGTTTACTCATTTCCTCCTCATGTGTTCAGGGAATAGGTGGGGTGACGGACAAGAACATGAACACAGACCACTCCCCTTGACGTTCATGCAGTAGACTGGACTATGAAGGGGCTGTATTTGTAGATACACATAGGGCTCCCCCAAACATTCCATTCCAGAACCTAGTCACTCCAGGGCTCCAAACAGCATGTTTATATAGTACCTTTACAGCACATCCAGCTCATGGATGTTAGGAGGCATAGCCACTCCCCCCCCCCCTTGGGAGAGTGGTTCATGTGCGCAATCCTGTTTTGCTTGTTTCCTGAATGTGGGAGAGAAAGACTGAATAGACCTAGAGCCCAATGCAATCCTATCCCTTGCCAGTCCATAGCATGCAGCTGTGCCAACAGAGTGCATGCTACGGGGTGGGGATCAGACAGCCAGCAAGAGGTAAGTAAAAATTTTTACTTACCTCCCAGTAGGCTGCCTGATCACCAATGGATCTCCTCAGACCCATGCCAGCTATTTCGCTGGTGGGACAGAAAAGGGGGATAGGCTCCAGTGTGTGTGACTGCTGCTAAAATCCTCCCACCCTACCCCCTGAACCATCCCCTGCCCTACCCCCTCCCTGCCCCGAATCTCCCCCAAACCACCCATGACCTGCCCCCGCCACCACCTTACCTACTCTAGCATGGGACAGGTCCATTGGTGGTGGGTGTGTGGAGCTATCTGCCGTTTACAAAGCCAGAGGTTCTGATGTGCTCAGCAGTGGCGTGTAAGTTCTGTCGGACTCGTAAATACCCAATAGGATTGGGCCAGGGCCACTAATCTGTCCCAGTTCTTGGGACTAAGGTAGACCTTTCTCATGTAATCCGTGTCAGGAACAGTGCTCTCCAGATTTCATTTCCTTTGGATGGCATCTTTGTAGCATTTGTGTGATGTATAACATAAGTGGACGCCAAGAGGCATTCCAACACTGCAGCAGATCTGCAATCCCACAGAGATAGGCCCGGCACCTCCAAGGTGCCTTCCCATAGAGTTACTCAGAGCTCTTACCTGTCCATTAGCTGGACCAACTGCCCACTTTAATTTATAACAGGGGTTCTCAACCAGTGGTACTAGTACCACCAGTGGTACTTTGGCCGACTGCTGGTGGTACTCGGACTGCCGGACCACCAGAACCCTAATCCGACATGGCACTTTCGGCAGCACGTTTTCACTCCCAAGAGGCTCCTGCCTTTGGCTTCTCTTGGGAACACGTTGAAGGGCCCTCCCAGCCGCCCACAGCCTCCTACCTGCGTTTTATGGCCTCCCCAAAACCCGAAAACACTGGAGTAACTGGCAATGATGTCATCGTCAGACACTTCGGTGGTACGTAGCAGGAGAGTGGCGCTGGAGGTGGTACTTGGCTGGGAAGGGGTTGAGAACCCCTGATTTAAAACAAAGAAAAGAAAGCAAGTTCCTGTGTTCTCTGAAAGCTGATATAGAAGCCAAAACATGCAGACAGTATTCCGTGTGATCATTCAGTGAGAAAAGTCTACCTCTCATTCTTCTAGCCAAGAGAGAAAGCACAGCTGGTATTGACACATAAGGGAAGCAGCGATAATGTGTTTTCTTCTTTCCCGCTCACAAATGTGACCCAGAGATAGGAAAAGGCTACAGTTGCAGTTTAATTGTCTGAAGATGAACCTTACTGTTTCTTTTATGAAGCTGATGGAATTCTTTTCCCTCCCCTGAAGAGAAAGTGAGAGTTGCCCATAGAATACAAAGGAGAATTCTAGGATTTTTAGCATGTGATTGGGCAGCAATGTCTACCCCCCCCCCATAGCAGCAAAGGCCACCCAATGAGGTCATAGCAGAAGCAAAATTCAGACTGGGGACCTCAAGTCAGTCTCTTAGGCTGCAGTTCTACCGTAGACATATTTTCCTGGGAGCAGGCCCAGTTGAACACAATGAGACTTACTTCTGAGAAGCCATGCCTAGGATTGCGCTGGTAGCTATTATGCTAAACCTGCTCTTTGTTGCTACCTTATTACAGGCATGGGGGGGGGGGGGAGAGAAGTTGCTGCCCAGTCACAGCTATGCTAACATTCTGGATTTCTCTATTGTATTCTGTGAGCAGCTCTCTCCTCTGCCCCTTGGGAGAAAAAAATAAAATAAAATAAAATAGCAGAAACTCCTTCCTTTGCTTCTACTGTATGTTCTTGGAGAAGACTAAAAGAAAAAAGGATTCCAAAGAAATGTTTGTGAGTTTAGATGCTACATGATATGAACAGTAAGACTCTGCTGCCTTACCCCCCCCCCCAACCCAGAGCACTGCTTTGGCTCTATTGGGGACCTTAGTAGAGGGAAGCAGCAATAGCATCATTTCTGCTAACTTCTGTGGTTGGCCTAATGCTTCCTAGACGTTAACTGGCTTCGAAAACAACAAGAAAGAGAAAATCAATTGAAACAGAAATATCAAATGCCCTTTTGTGAGTCTCCAAGCCAGGCCAGTGTGGATAGGGACCCCAAACTTTCCCACATTCTCCTAATCCCAGCTACCATGATCCTGGTCTCAAACTTACTCTTTCCCACTCAATCCTAACCCACCCACCCCCAGCCTCAAAGTACAGCGTATGGTGAACAAATATTTACTCTATGTACTAGAAATTGGTTGAGAAAGTTTGCATGTTCCTATTTTTCCAGGGACAGTCCTTATTTTCTCTCCCTGGAAAATCTCTCTCTCTCTCTCTCTCTCTCTCTCTCTCTCTCTCTCTCTCTCTCTCTCTCTCTCTCTATTTGTGCTTCTTGAGGATGCCTTGCTACAATCTTGTTGTCTGTGTTGCTGTTGTGTAGGGCTCAACTTCCAATCCCAGGTCTCAGGAGTCGGGAAGTTAAACTTCTTGACAATGCAGTCCTATGCATGTTCACTCGGAAGTAGGTGACAATGGGATTTACACCCATGGAAGTGTGTATAGGATGGCAGCCTGAGTGCGGAATGAATGCATCCTGTCTGTCTAGTGCACATGCAGGTAAATGCAGGCATGTGAGAAACAAGGCGCCATGCAATATGTATCCTGCTGTTTCACATAGTGCAGCAGCTGCTATATATTGAATGGTTGAGAACATATTACTTACAGGACAATGTTGTTTTTCTAGTATTTCTGTAACCAAAAGAATCATTACCCTCTTTGGTTTTAAATCAGTGGAGGAAAGGCTGTTGCATGGTAAATGAACAGTCAGGCAGGCCTTCAACAAGATATAAAGTGGAGTGGGGCTTGCACAGTGGTCTTGGTTTAAGAAGAACAGGGTGTTACAAGCATTTCGCTATTCTCATCTGTGAAATGGTGATGCAATATCAGTCAGAGATCAAAGTGCCACCAGCCACCTAAAAGTGTTTGCACCAGTCTGTCTATAGGGAGGAACCTGGGAAAGAACTGCCATACATGAGGAGGAAGTTCCTCCTCTTATGTATGGCAGTTCTTTCCCAGGTGGAAGAACAGATTATGAAGGATACTGCAGCCTATGCAATGAGTTAAACATTAATTTGTTAGATTTACAGCACAATCTGATTCATGTCTACTCAGAAGTAAATCAATCCCAATGAATTACATGGGGCTTACTCTTGAATAAGTGTGCATTGGATAGCCGACTCTGGCTTATTTCTAAGTAGCCCTGCATAGGATTGGGCTATCAGACTATTTCCTTTAGTTTTTATTTAGTCTTTGAGGATTCAATGATACATTATTATTGTAAACTATTTGGAGGCCATTTTATGGCAAAAGCCAGGGTAGAAATGCTAT
The DNA here is from genome assembly GCA_026170595.1 of Plestiodon gilberti rubricaudatus. NCBI lineage: Eukaryota > Metazoa > Chordata > Lepidosauria > Squamata > Scincidae > Plestiodon > Plestiodon gilberti. The sequence goes on from JANXHW010000005.1 coordinate 120,613,832, forward strand.
AATAAACAAATTAGTACACGCATGTGACAAGCCACATTATCAACTAACCACTATTAGCCCATAATCTGCCTAACAAAGGAATGGTCAGCCAGAAATTGTAATACTTGATGAAATTTGGGCCAATCCACTTACATCTGTGGATTTCAAACTTCTGCTCCTCAGGAAGCCCTTTCCACATCCAGTTGAATGCCAAGGACCCCTTAAATGTCTGCTGCAGGCCATGTTAAGCATGCACACTGTGGAATTGCATCCACGAATGTACAGTACCTAGCACATTACTCAAGAGGATCTGTAAATGGGAGGTAAGTTGTCTTTCGGGCAATTTGTCTATCATTATCAACCTCACTGAGGAACGCCAAGTTTCTAGGAAGATGGGTGGTTCCAAGATGTTTGCCATCCAATGTCATTCTCCATTGTTCTGCTTCTTTATTTTTGTATTTGGTTTTGTTCATCGTGCTGGGCATTTGAGTTCTTTTGAAAAAAAAAACACCCACCATCACTAAGGTTCACATGCGCAACATAAAATACTGCCCCCCCCAAAGTAATCTTGATGTGATCATACATAGGATTGTGTCAAGGTTTTTGTCGGGCAGTGTTTTTCTGATGTGCAGGAGCACATGAGTGCATCAATAAAATGCTGTACAAGCAAATGATCAGACAAATGTATGATGATACTGTATGTATGATCACATCTTTTTTGTGGTGGTTTACCAATGCACATGTGCACATCAATAATACAGAGAGCACAAAAGATGCATATGACTGGAAGGAACTGGAAGCTGTGCGTGCATTAATTCTGGAAAGGATTTTAGAAATGCCCTGAATTAAAGTGGAATTCAAGAAGAGTGGAATGCAAGCAGAGCAAATCCATGAAACAACAAAGCAATGGAATAGGGGAAATCCACTCATCCCTTCTAGGAACACATGTGGAAAATCACTGACCTATATAATTCCATCACAGGGGGGAATACATTGCTCCATGCCCAAATGCCTACAGAGACAAGGGATGTTTTAGGTAAAACAATCCAGATGGCTCCAATAATGAGCAAAGCTGTATGCTGTAGGGGAAGGCAACAGCTCCCCAGGGTTGCACCAATGCAACCTTCCTGACACCAATTATGATGATACATCAGACTCCGGGTGTCAGTCAAGCCAAACCAACACAGAAGGAAACAGATCTTTGCCCTCTTGGAACAAGATCCACAGAACAACACCCCATCAGCTGGATTGAATGTATGTAGGGATGGTTCTTGGATTTTGGAATTTCAAATTACCCAGACATCTTGTGGAACCAATGTATTGAGAATTCTCCATTGACCCATGTTTTCTTCCCTACTTTTTTTTACAAAGCATTTTCATCTGTAGCCTGCCACAGTTTTCAGTTCCTTCCATTCACTGATTTCTCCCCTCCTCTACATTGCTGATTCACACGTGCACACAGCAAAAAAAAAAAAAAAAGCCATCATGATGTAATTTGTGTGGACAGTTGTATCAAGCAGGGATGTGCGATGCGGAAGCAGCAGGTGAGGCAGAACCACCCCATCGTCGTCCACAGAAAAAGCCGCAGTCTAACCCTGTGATTGTGCACATGCATGCACTACTAGCTGGCACCCGAGAAAGCAAACCGAGAAAGCAGGAAAGGAATGGAACCAGGAAAATCCAGTTCACTCCTAGATGGATGGGGGACTCCCCTGGGTGGTATAAACAAAGTTATAAAATATTTTAATGTCCATCCAACCTACTCATTTGAGATGAACACATATTCATGATTAGTCTGGGCAAACCTTCATTGATGCATCTGTAATGGCTTTTAATGGTATATTTATTTGGTATATTTGGTAATAAATGGTATATTTATTGGTTAAAATAATTCTTATCCTATCGTATTAGATGTCCCATCTGGTTAAGGGCATTTTCAATAAAAGAGTCATTAAAAAATACAGCAGCAAACTGCATTACAGCCTCACTGACTCCCCACTAACAGTCTCTGCTAATGGTCTGAAATCTGAAGGCACAGGATGCAGCAAACATGTTGAGGCCATCAGGTATTATCCATAAGGCTGACTAGGCTTCAGCCTAGGGACCCTGCAGGGACAGGGGCCTGCGTCCCTGTAGTGGGGTGAAAGAAAGGGCCCCCGAAACACCTGAAAGCCTAGGGGCCGCCAGGCCATGAGTTAATACACCCCTGGAGGCCATGCATGTCTGGGACTGGTCGCTGCCAAATGGGAGACTGCCTGAAAATGCTGTGTATGCTGCCTTGAGCTCTATCATGAAAGGAAGGTGGAATATAAATAAATACATCTCTGGACTGACCAGGACTGACATCAATATTAGGATTTTCTACATGCTACAATCCAGTCTCCAAATACTGATCTCAGGAGACTCTGAGCTAGACGAGGTACCCTCCAGGTCTGGATTCCGTCAACCTTGTTATCCATCTCTCCTTGGTCTTCCCATTGCATGTCCCATACAAATGGTGACCACACCGCTAAGGTGAGAACCTAGCCCTTGGTAGCCTAATATTTCCATTATAGGAAACACTTTTCAATATTTCGTAAACCTCCTAAGAACTGCAGGTGTTCTGATATTGAGAAAATGTCTGCTGGCAGCTTAGTTTGAGGGGTGCTGCTTCCATGGGTAGGTCACTGAATCTGTATTTAATTATTGCACTTTTTATTTTTTTAAAAGTGTGTTTCTTCTGAGGCTCCCACCATGTCATTTTGAAATATGCTACGGTATTGATCTACTTACTCCCTGCCTAGCACCGCGACTGGGAGCTGACAGAAAAACGTCAAAACGGTCTAATCCAAATGCATCAGATTGCTCTGACAATTGCTGAACACTGTCAGGTTTCGGCTGGTGTTTGGAGTCCACACTTGAATGGTTCTGTATAAAAATGTGAAAAAAATAAAAATAAAAAATAAAAAATAAAAATAAAAAATAAAAATAAAAAATGCGAAAAAAATAAAAATAAAAAATTCTGTAGGCATCTTCTTGAAGTGTACCTTGGAGCCTGTTTGTGCTCGGACTTACCCTGAGTCAATGACAAGGTTCTAGCGTATTCAAAGAGAAATGGGAAACAATTTCATGCTTTGTAAAGATATTTGAACAGTTTTAATTATCCCTAAAATGCCAAGAGAAAAGTTTTTTTTGTTGCTGATGCTAATTTCAGATGAGAGACAAATTCATAGCTGCATAATAATGCATTTGACACTGAGCCACAGGTCAGCAGGAAGAATAACAAGGTGTCATATGTGTGTCATGCTTCTGATAACCTTCATAAGGTTATCAAATGCAGAGTGATCAAAGCAAGAGACCATCAGTGATTGGCTTGAGGATATTGTGCTATTCTCTTTGAAGCATGACACAGCCATTGGTCCATCTAACCTGATATTGTCTACCTGGTCTAGCAATGGTTCTCCAAGGCTTCAAGCATAGCAAGGTCTATCCCAGCCTTGCTACTGAGACTCTCCTAACTGGAGATTGAACATTGGACCTTCTCCATGCTGGTGGTGAATGCACCACCACTGAAGTCACATATAAGGAGCACACATGAAGTTGCCCTATTGTCGTCAGAACACCAGTCCATCTCTAGCCCGGTACTGTCCACCGAGACCTATGACTGTCTGCTACTCTCCAAAGTCTCAGGCACAGATAGGTCTTCCTAGCCCTGTTACTTGAGCTCCTTTTAATTGGAGATCTTAAGGGTTGAACCTGGGAGTCTGAGGTTCTCTACTTGCTCTAAATTCAGGAAGAGAGAATCCATGGATTTATACAAATGACAAAGTTGTAACTAGACTATGCATGTAACTATTTGGTAAGCAGGCCATCCCGCTCTCTTGTTTTCCTGAATTTCTGGTCAGGTAAGATTTGGTAAGTCTGGTAAGATTTTCATTGTTACTAAAATGAGAAATGTGTGGATTTAGATCTAGACAGACATCAGGAAAGACATTCTCAATGCTTACCTTAGGCAAGTCATTATCCATCCGTCCCCTTCTACAATATAGGGTTAATAATGGAAACACTAGCCTACCTTTCAGGGATTATTGTACGAATTACTGAGATATTGTATGAGAAACACTTTGAACATCCGGCCTAAAGTACTATATGTAAATCAAAAGTATTATTATTTTTATTTTTGGATTTAAACCAGTAATCTCGTTTTAAGCCTTTGGTCTTAAGCTTGTAAATTGGGTCATACCCAAACCAGCACCAGAACTTTCAGGGGAGAGAGAGAGAGAGAGAGAGAGAGAGAGAGAGAGAGAGAGAGAGACAGACAGACAGACAGACAGACAGACAGACAGACAGACAGACACAGTCACAGACAGTCACAGACAGACAGAGACGAAAGAAGGAAAAGAGGGAAAGAGCAAAGGATGGGCATCTATGGAAAAATTGAAAGTGGGTCCCATGTGGAAAGAAAGGGTAAGTGAATCCAGAGCCTGAAGAGTTCACCAGTGTGATATAGTGCTGAATGTTGGCCTTAGGCCAGGGAGATCTGTGTTCAAATCCCAATATAGCCACGAAACTTACTGGATGATCTTCAGCTAGTCACTATCTCTCAATGGGCATCGCAATCCTCCCTAAGTCCTAGAGCGGTGGAGTGCATGCTCCGCCGCTCTAAGCCGTTGCAAACATGCCGTAAAGCACATTTGCGATGACTTGGGAGTAAGGCCTGCTGGCACGTAGGCCAGCAGTCCTCACTCAGCCACCCTCCAGACCCCATGGTTGCCGGTGGAGGTATGTCTTGCACCGTTCAGTGCAGGGGCGAGGGGAGGGCAGGTAGGGGCAGCCAGAGAGGTGGTCATTGGCCAGCCCAGACTGGGAGAGGGTGGGGATATTGGCGGTGTGCTCCACTGATATCCTCTGCGCATTCCCAGGCTGGTTCAGCCTTACACGGCCTCTCCAGGTCTGGACCTGACGTACATCTGAGGAGGCCCATGGGGCCCCGGCCAGCTTATACCCAGGGAAGGGAATGAGCGTCACCTTCTCCCGAGGTGCTCCCCCAGGCTGCTTTAGGCCGGCTGTGTATCTTTAGGCAGGATTGCGCTGTTAATCTACCTCACAGAGTTGTTGAGAGGTTAAATGCTGAGAGGTTAAGGGGGGGGGCATCCATGCCACCCTGAGCTCTTTGGAGGAAGGAGGGTATGGATGCTAGGATGGATGGCACCATTTCAGGTTGCAGGAATCACATTTTTGAATACTTCCCTCCAGTAAAAACATTCCGGGGGGGGGGGAGTACAGCCACTGGCGTCGCTGCAGGGGGGCGGAGCTCTAAGTTCCGCCGTGGCTCCGACCCTCCGTTACACCGGAGCACGAAGTGGCCCCACACCCTCGCCTTCGGAACCATTCAAGGTGGTGAAAGTAGCGAAGTGGTGAAAGGTTCCGAAGGCGAGGGGGCGGGGCCGCTTCGTGCTCCGGTGTAACGGAGGGTCGGAGCCGCAGCGGAACTTAGAGCTCCGCCCCCCTGCAGCGCCAGTGAGTACAGCACAGCAGGCAAACAGCTGGATGAGAACCTGACTCTTAGAAGACTCCCCACTCTTGAGAGACTTGGGGGGGGGATGGAGTTGAGGATGCGGTATACCTTATCGTGCCAGGAGAAAAAAAACCTAGATTTAAATCCCACCTCTGCCATGGAGTCACTCAGTTGTTCCTCAAAATAAAATGGAAACAACAACAGCAGTGGCTGCACAAAATTGGTATGAGGATGAGTAGGATGAAACACTGTGCACATTATGGCACAATATACTGGTAAGTTCTTCTGCACAAGCCCCATTGATATGAATAAGAAACTCTGCAAAAGCATGACCATAGAATACCCCAGTGGATTATTCCTAAGAGTTCAATCCACACCCCACTGAAATCAATAGTAGAACTCCCATTTAGGAGCAGGGTTGCACCATTAAAGGGCTACAAAATGCAGCAGTAGCAAAAACAACATACAGGGAGTATGTAAAATACAACAACAACAATTTCTGCACCAGGAAAATATATTCATAAAGGTCAGAAGAAAGCTGAAAAGTCAACTTTCGAAATTCTTGAGAAAGCCAACAGACCCTGATCTGTCTTTCGGTGTTTCTCCAAGCATGATAAGAATAATGATACCTACCGACGCATCTGAGCTCAACAGGCTCTGCACTTGAGAGCTGCCAATCATTCTTCTTATGAAAGGTACAACATCTAAAGAGCTGTCAAACTTCTCTGTTAGGGGATATAAACAGCCTATTGCTGGAAGAATCACAGCCTCTTGTTACCACAAAAACAACAAACTCTAAAATAAATATCTCTAAAAAGTAAACATTTATACTATTCACAGCACAATCCTAACCAACTTTCCAGTGCCGGTGCAGTCGCAATGCAGCCCCGGCGTAAGGGAACAAATGTTCCCTCACCTTGAAGAGGCCTCCATGATTTCGCCTGCACTGCAAAATGCAGTGTGCGCCCTATTGGCATGGCTACACCGGTGCTGGGAAGGTGGTTAGGATTGCGCTGTCAGTAATATAGTCACTCTGTGGTATTTCCCATGTTCGTATGTACCTAAATTAAAAGTAAGATGCCACTAATTCTTCCAGAAACTAGGGGCATGATATATAGCCCCTCCCAGGCAAGAAAGGGTTGACATGGGGTTGACATTCTGAAGTCTCCTCACACTGTTGCAGCAAAGAAATGTTATACCAAGTGTGTTGCAACACACTCAGTCATTACCTTGACTGGAAGGACTGTCTGCACCTCTCATAGAGGGATTCAGTGGTCTTCTTTGTCAGGGCTGGGCGTACAGTCTGTGTCTAACAGGAGTAGTCTGTCCATCCAGAGTACCTGGAGAAAAGCAAGCGGATGGATCTCTATATGGAAGGTGTGAGTAGACCAGAAGCAAAAGTTGGAAAGGCTTAGCAATGTGTTGATTATTGGGGTCTCTGTGCCGCTACATTGGTGGTGGTGGGGAATGAATAGGATTGGGCACTTATGGCGCAATCCTGTCTAGACTTCGACTGGCAGAGCAAGCACTCTACCGGTCTAGGGTGTCACAAATGTGCTGTAAGGCACATTTGCATCACCAAACAAGTAAGCAACGCTGACAGAGAGGCTGGTGGTGCTGGCAGAGAGGCTTACACCACTCTTCTGCTGCTGCGGGGTGGATTGCTGTGGTGTCAGAAAGGTGACTCCCCACCACGTGGCAAAGGGACAGGGGGAGAGTGGAACAGGGCATTTCGGGGGAGGGTGGGATTGGTTGGCCGGGCCCAGAAAGGAGGAAGGATCATCGGCAGCCTCCTCCTCTGAATCCTATCCCCAATTACAGGCCTGGCCGCCATTACATGGGGCTCTTGAATTTGCACCAGCAAAAGCTGGTGCACATCTGAGTAGCCTCATCAGGGCGTCTGGCATGTTACTTGGGGTAAAGGGACAAATATCCCTTCATCCTGAGGAGGCCTCCGGGGCAGGCCTAATCCTGGTTAAGAAGATGCAGCAGGCGCCTTATGTGCACTGCCACATCCTACTAGACAGGATTGGGCTGTTAGTCTATCAATGGCTATTAGCTAAGATAGCCTACACATTCAGAGGTACTACACCCAGTGCTGGTGCCTGGCTATTTTGTGCCCTAGGAAAGGCTAACTACTTGAATCTCCCCCAATTTATTTCATAAGACTTTATACAGCAATTATATTCCATAGCACTTTTGTGATATTCGTCTTAAAATAAAAAATATAAATTGTCAGTTGCATTTTTAACATGGGTTAAAAAACCTAATCTACACCTTTCTGAGTGGCTGCCTGGTTGGACTAAAGGCCGCTGCAGTTGCAGACCGCATGAATTTCGGCGTGTCCCGGACGCCCGAGGAGCTTTGTCAAGGTGTGCTGAGGTGTCTGGTTACCATAGTGGAAGCGAGCGGAGGATATAGAATCTCAGAAGCTGAGGACATTCAACAGGGGAAGGCTCATGCTTCTTGTAAAGCATGAAACTGCTTGTAAAGCTTTCTGGAGGCATCTGGTTGGCTACTGCTTATATACAAGAAGCTGGACTAGATGGGTCTTCCATCTCTTCCAGCAAGGCTCTTTCTATGTTCTTGATACTGTAGATGCCAGCTACTTAAAACAGAAAGGCAGGCTTTTTAGATAGATTGGATTATACAGTATACTAGAAGCCAAGTTTCACAAAGTGGGACGCAATCATAGCTGTGACTAAGCCATTGTCCTTCTTTACATGCACAGTCATTTTGATTGCTCCAGAAATCCAAACGTCTCCCCAGTGGAAGATCTGTATACCTGCTGTCCACGATAATGGAGCAAATCTGCAAACCTCATAATTCTGCACATGTGCAATTTACTTCACACAGAGATATGATCAGATTTTAAGAGTACTAATCAGATTAAAGGGAATACCAGCAGAAGTCATACATCGGTGTCCAAATGTTTTATCTGCTTCTGTTACAAGGATAACAAAGAAACAAATAGGGAAGACGCATTTTTGGCTGCTAGATCTGTGCATCCCCTCCCCTTCCCCCATTTTGTTGCAGTTTGTTTCAAGCCTATATGTAGTCAACCAGACAATCAACTCCATTGTGGCTTCTGTTCTGGTCTTCTCCCACCTTGGCTAATGCAAACTCCTTCTTCCTGGCATTTTGTTGTCACACTTCAGTCCTTCATCCTCTGCCCAGAACTCTGCTGTTGAAATCATCCATCCTTCTCTTCGGCTGGACCAGATCATGTCCCTCGGTACACGCTTACTGCCAGGAACTGCTAGGGCTATACTAGGCATCTCTGGCTCTGTGCACAGCTACTCTGAGTGATGAGCAACCAGGGTGGAGTCTTAGCCAGTGTGGGGCCTGAGGGGGGAAGTGGGGACATCAACCCTTAGCCCCAGGACCTCCCAGCCCAAGCTGTATCTGGGCTTTACCTGGGAGAAGTGCCCAAAGGAATGAGCCTCAGAGGTTATCTGCACCCTGGTCCTCCTCCAACTGGGCTGGTTGGTCTGCTTCCGGTGGTGGTGGTTCCTCCCTTCTGCCCATTGGTTAGACTGACAGGGTAGGCAGCCTTCCTCAGTTACCCAGCACCTCTCCCTGTTTGGGACCAGCCAGCCACTCATTCCAGGCTCTGGGCTTTTTATATCCTGGGCTGACCTCATCAGGCCACAAAAGCTGCCCCCTCCCATGGTGAGGACCCCTCCTATCCTGTGCTGTGCCTGCCTGGTTGCCTGTAAGCTGCCCTTCTCCATGCCTGCTGGGTATGCTGCCAGCCCCTGCTCATTCAATGGGCCCAGACTGGCTGATGCTGGAGTGCTCTTGAGCGGCCCGAGGAGGTCACTGGATCCTGGTAAGTCCAAGGCCAGATAGCCAGTCAAGGCTTCCTAGTAGTGACTCTACCAGGGATGTATCTAAGTAACTAGGTCACGAGTGCGAGTGCAAGTACGAGTCATTTTTGCAAGAGTGCGAGGTCAAGTGCGAGTCATTTTTGCACGAGTGCGAGTCGAGTAGGGGTAAGGCCAGAAACCACGAGTCACAAGTCACAAGTCACGAGTCGAGTCACTTTGGGGAAAATGGGGAAAAATGACCTCTGAGACTTTTAAATGGGGAAAAATGACCTCTGAGACTTTTAAAGCACCCACTTGGCTCCCCCTATGCCCTTTCCCTCACCTCTCAGTCTTGTCACCACCCATCTGGTTTGGGAAAAACAAGCGTGTCTACATTCAAACCATTTATTATTCCCCCCCTGCACCTTCCCCTTGCTGAGCCGAGCATCCTTTGGGCTTGGAGTTTTGGTCAATGAGGAGGGACTGCTGCGGCAGCTTCGCCTTCCCTCACTCCTCCCCACCCCTCGCGCTTGGAGTTGTGGCCAATGGCAAACAGACAGCAACAAAAGGGGGGACTCAGAGCCAGGCTTGCTTTCCCACCCCCTTGAAAACCCTTCCTCCCTGCTGCCCTCCTCCTCCGAGGTCTCCACTGCGCCTGCCTGCCTGCCTGCCTGCCTGTGTTGATGCCGGCCATTAAAGGAAAATGACTTGGAAATGGCAAGTCGTTACCCCCACGAGTGCAAGTCAAGTACGAGTCCCGTGGGTCACGAGTGCGAGTGTAAGTGCGAGTCAGTGTGTCACGAGTACAAGTACGAGTACGAGTCAGGGAAAAAGTGGCTAAGTCACACTTGCGAGTCGAGTCATTTGACTCGAGTCCCCATCACTGGACTCTACCCACCCAGGCTGGCCATTGGCCATCCTCATCTTGAAGGAATATGTTCCGCAATATTGTCCTCTTTTGAAAATATTTTATCAGAGTGTTGCTCACAGTCATTCCTGGCTCCTGCTTAAGGACTTCCTGTGGCTCAGCTCTGCCTGCAGCTGCTTGCAAAAGATCTGCAGAGCCCTGGTTCACCTCACTTGAGCTGAACCCTAGGCATGCAAGGTGGAGAAAACCAAGTTTCTCAATTCAGGAAACATGTCTCCTGGTGTAGGAGCCTGCACTCTGATTGGATAATGAATAGGTAACGAAAAAGGATCCAAAGATGAAGCCATTCATACCCATTTGTTATTCATCACATTCATTTAATTAAAAAATGAAACTGAACTGAATGGGCCCCTTCAGCTCAGTTTTTCATTGGTTTCAAGATGAATGCACCCCCCTCCTTATGAATGGGGAGTGTGCTAACATGTACCAATCAGGGTTTAGGAGAATTTCTAGAATGGTCAGCTATTCCTCCCCCCCCCCCTTTGGCTCAATTAATCATACATTGGGTTATGATTTGGGGGCAGTTTATCCCAAACTCAAGTGGTAGTGAAGGTAAAATAGACACATGTCTTGTATTAAGCATAAGAGAACTCACCTGACCAAATTCCATGTTTATTTGTTCTGCTTCTGAACATGTCTCCTGGTGAAACAGGGAAATGTCAAACCTCATTCCATCCATGCCACCAAGGTGGGAAGTCTTACAAGGGATTTTTGGAGCTGACTGGTCCCCCACCTGGGACATTTATGGGGAAATGTAGCGACATTAAAAAACTCTGGGAAAAAGAGAAAAAGACTTTTCTTATTCTCTCAGGACCAAAGGTCCATATCTTGGAGTATCTCGTTTCCCACAGTTGCCAGCCAGATGTCTCCAGGAAGCCCACAAGCAGGGCATGGAGGCAAGCACCCCATCCCCTGCTGTTGCCCTCAGCAATTGGTGTTGTTCAGTGGCATACTGCCCCTGGATATTTATTTATTTTTATTTATTTATTTATAGAATTTATACCCCGCCTTTCTCCCTCAAGGGCAACCAAGGCGGCTTACAATAAAAACATTAAAATACATGTGTACATTTAAAATCAAGAATTAAAACAATTAAAATAATTAAAACAAACAGCCCCAGTGGGTCATCCACATTTGCATCTGTCAAAAGCCATCTATCAAAAAGCCAAACCGCCATGTCAGACATCAAATGCTGATCTAAATAAAAATGTCTTAAGGCCCCACCGAAAGGTCTCTAAGGAGGGAGCCTTTCTCAATTCCAGGGGGAGGGAATTCCACAATTGGGGCGCCACTGCCGAGAAGGCCCTGTTCCGCGCCGCCATCCCCCTCACCTCCGTCAATGGTGGCACGGTTAACAGGGCCCCCCCTGATGACCTCAGAGTACGGGTTGGGTTATAGGGAAGGAGGTTCTATATGGAGGTTCTATAATCACGACTAATAGCCACACTAGGACTCTCCTGCCCCATGTATTAGTCTAGTTCCTTTTAAAGCCATCTAAGCAGGTAAGCAGCATCACAGTCTCTGGCTGCAGTTTCCATAACTTAATTATATAAGTGGTGTGAAAAACCACCCACCCCAGTCTGTCCCGGACCTCCTGCCAATCAATGTCACTGGACAACTGGGTATTTTGAGTGGGAGAAAAGCCTCCCCTCCACTTTCTCTCTACATAATTTCATGAGCCTCTTGTCATGTCGTCATCCCTCTTTTCTTTTGCTAAACTAAAGAGCTTCAAACTCGGTACCCTGTCCTCATAAAGGAAGGTGCTCGGGCTCCAGCCCCGTGATCGTCTGAGTTGGCACCTTTTCCACTGCTTGAGATGTGGTGAATGTGACCCACCACCAAGCTGTACACAGTATCCCCATAATGTGGTCGCAACACCACCACCACCACCACCACCACCACCGATTGGCACAAAAGCGAGCACGGAGGCCCCTCGCACGGAATGTGTCTTTTTCGGTGCTGCTGCACAGGGAGTCGACGTGTTTATTGCGCTGACCACCAAAGTGGTCCCAGACTTCCTGGCCTTGGTCCAACATCTCACCCGTCACGCTCCAGGTTGACGGAGAACACACTCAACAGGGTGCGCCCTTAGTGCGATGACCAGAGAGGACAAATGCGTGGTCGTCCAACTGTTTCCGCTGGATTCGGCGGCTGCGTGGCCGAGAGGACCTGCAGATAGACAGGTGACGCGGGGGGAGCAATCCGAACCCGGAGGAGCCGCTCGAGCACGAGGCCTGGGGGCAGCGCCCGGGGAGGCAGGAGAGGCGGGGCGAAGAGGGGGCGGGGCTAAAGGGCGGGGCCGCCGAGGAGAGCACGAGAGGGGCGGATCCCAGTCCAATTCAACGGGCGTGCTTGGCATGCAGGCGCCCCATTCATTCCACGCGAGCCAGCAGGGCAAGGAGGCGGGTGACGGCTCAGTGCGGAGGACCGCGGCGCGCCTCCTTGACTGCCCTCCCGCCCCTCCAGGGGAGGACGGCGGCGGCGCACAGCCAAGCCCCTGCTGACAGCCTCTTCGGCCATCGGAGCCGGGCTTGGAGGGGGAGAAGAGCGGAGACCCCCGAAGCCTTCAGTCATCCGGGAAGAGGAGGAGCGAGGCAAGATGGGGCTGCTGCGAGGCGGGCAGGCTGCGCTGCGGATCTGATGGTGCTGCAGCAGCCAGGCAAGCCAGCTCGCCATTGTTCGCCCCAGCTCGGGACGCCCAGAGCCCCCAGTCGGCCTCCCTCGGCAGACAGCTCTCCGTGTGACGCGCCGGCGCCTCCGTCTTGCCGGGTGCTGCTGGAGCTCGGGGCGGCGCGGGGGGACTGCTGCAGGTCCTCGCTCTCCTCCAATGATCAGCGATCTCGCCCGGGGAGGAAGCAGCGGCGCCCCGATGAGCTGCTTCTCCCGGCTCTGGCTCTTTGTTTTCCTCCTCAAGGTAAGAGCCCGCCTGCCCTCCCAGAGCAGCGGTCCTGCGCAGCGGCTCAGCAGCCACACTGGCGAGCGGGCGCAAAGCCAGGCTCGGCCCATCCCTTCGCTGGGCGGCGAGGGGGGGGGGAAGCGTGCGATTCTGGGCAGGGGCCGGAGAGTCCTAATTCCCCCCACCCAGCCACCCTCCTTCGTGCATCTGGTGATTTATAATCTCGGGAATCCGCCGCGTTTTAGCCTCCCCCTCGCAGGCAGTTGGGAAGCGTGGCTAATAGGAGTTGGCATCAAAGGTCGGTTGATTGGGACCCGCTTCCCGAGGCAAAACGAGGTCACTTGCACCACGGACGTGCTCGCTCGGCTTCTTTATCACCCCGGGCTGGCGGGCAAATGAAGGGAGGGTCAGCCTGGTCGGCTCTGCAAGCGGGGCGGCGGGGAGATGGAAAGTGGTGCGTTTCGTTATTCAGACGGAGACAACGTGTATCGTTGTGTCTGCTCTGGGCTGTGGCTCGCCTTTTCCGTAGGATCTGTTGCAACAGGAGCTCTTGTTTGCAGTTGACTGGGAGCAGGAAGCCAGGCGGCTCATGCTCATCACACCGCGATGTAGTCGGTGAAGGTGAAGTTGCGCCGGCCAGAGAAAGCCCTGGAATAGGGACTTCAGGCCAGTGGCTCAACTCTGGGGCTGGGCAAGTGCCCTGAGCCTCTGTCACTGAGGCTTGCACTCTGGCAAGCAAGTGCCCTGAGCCTAGGGGATGAAGGATTCCCATGTGCCAGTGAAGTCCCATCTAGGCTGCAGAACTTGGCTTTGAGGAAATGGTGCTCAGAAATTCTGGTGAAATTCAAACAAGCCATTCTTCGTGGACTTTCCATTATAGCCTGTTCTGTCTACCACCTGTCCGAGGTTCAACCTTAGAACCAAGCAGGGCAGGGAGAGCAGTTATATAGAAGCCAGATATTTTTAAAGGCAGATTCTCAACTGGAGAAACACATTGCTATGAAGCTGCCTTAGCTGAGTCAAGCCATTGGTCAGTCTATCTCAGTAGTATTGTCTGCACTGACTGGCAGCAGGGCTTCAGACATTGGTCTTTCTTTCTCAGCCCTACTAGGAGGTGCCAGGGATGGACACTATGTCGACACTATGCAAAGTGTGGGCTTTAGCCCTGAACTACAGTCCCATTTCTGGGCAGTATATCCCTCGGATCCAGTGAGTGAAGATTTGTGTAAAGTGTCTGGTGCGAGGTTTTTACCCTTGCCACACAAGAAGCTCCTACTGGTCGGATGACAGGAGCTCAGGCATCCTCTTTTCTTCCCTTCCTTTCCTTTTTGTTCATTTTATATGTGTGAGACCGAAAGCAATCTTTTGATTCCTCAGATACCAGCTAACATTCCAAGAAGAGAACTGACAGTATGCTTCATTCACTACATGATGGAAAGACAATTGCTTTGTAATGAAGGCCTCATTAAGAAATTTCTGGGCTTCCTGGATTCTGATTTAAAACAACAGCAGCAAAGCAGGAAGGGAGGATTCTTAAGTGCAAGGGAGCTATCCATTCAGCACCCCAAGCCCAGTCCTTGTCCATACTAATATATAGAGCAGCTCAGGAGTTCTCCTTTACTAACAGGCTTACACTCCCAGGCCTAAATGCATTCTTTGCAACTAACTTAAACTGCTTTCAGTGGAGCTTACTTCCATGTAATGTGTTTAGGATCAGGCTATTAAAAGGAGATAAAGAGGAAACTCCAGTTGCAGAAACATTGAGGCCACCGTGAACATTTCCAGACATCCCCATGCTTTGTAATTAAGATATAATAGTATTTAAAAGATGTAATGGAGCTAAAAGGAAATAAATCCAATACAAATGACTTTTCCTTTTAAATATGCAGAGGTTCCTTTGTATTATTGCTTTGCTGCTTGATTTAAACATGTCAGATCGTGATGCCAATTGCAGTATTACCCATTTCAGCCAAGGATCTTTCTTGGAGATGTCAGGTGTTGAACGGGTGTTGAGGGTGGGACATCCTCATGCAAAACAGATGCTCTTCCACCAGACTACAGCCCTTCTCCATTTCAGCCCTATGAGGGTGTGCTGAAAGAAGGTTTCTGGATTGTGGCCAGTGTCAATATAGTGTAATGAACAACAACCATTTCAGTAGTGAGTCATTGGAAGCGTTACATTTTGTAAGGCACAATAGGCAGCACTACAAATGGACTGTGCTCATAGCACCTTGTTTAAGAGGACTAGAACCTTTTGTTTTGCTATATGTAGCAGCTCCTGATTGACTGTCCCAGTATTTGTTTCCTTGCTTTCGCCATTGGCTTTGCTTGCATCTCCTGAAGGCTAAGGCACAGGCACCTTTATCCGCAACCCTGTGGAGACAGCTTTCAATTCCTGGTTATTACAGTTATGACTGCATAAGGCCTGGCTCGGCCCATCTAACCTTGGGGATTTCTGTTCCCATGTGTGCCTCCTTGTTCTAACTGCTTACCTGGAAAGGCTCTGCTGTGTAGTAGCAGCTATTATATAGAACAGGGGTTCTCAACCTGTGGTACAAGTACCCCTAGGGTTACACGAACCAATGGCAGAGGGTACTCCAGAGCCTGCCCCTTATCAGCATCAATCAGTAGTTAATCACTTGTTAATTAGAACTTAAATGCAAGTCTGTCTGTCTGTCTGTCTGTCTGTCTGTCTGTCTGTCTGTCTGTCTCTCTCTCTCTCTCTCTCTCTCTCTCTCACACACACACACACACACACACACACACACACACACACACACACACACACACACGAGTTAAGTAAGACATTTTTCACATTTAAAATTGTTTTAGTACTTTTTATTTAATGATTAATTAGCTAATTAATTAATTGATTAATCCAATTAATTAGCAATTAATTAGCAGGGGGTACTTCAGAAAATTGGACTGTGATAGGGTGTACCCAGGCCTCCAAAAGTTGAGAACCCCTGATATAGAATAGTCTCCCCAGGAAAGCTGTTTGAGCTATCTTGTTAGTTGCT
Organism: Plestiodon gilberti rubricaudatus; assembly: GCA_026170595.1. NCBI lineage: Eukaryota > Metazoa > Chordata > Lepidosauria > Squamata > Scincidae > Plestiodon > Plestiodon gilberti. The sequence goes on from JANXHW010000005.1 coordinate 120,629,961, forward strand.
GGATCAATATTTTTTACCAGGGCCTTTCTGAGCTGATTATTTGATGTGTTCTTTATGCTCCTGCTTGTGTTTTGTTAATTGAATATTGGTTTTAATAGGATTTTTTAAAATTGCAATTCTGTTTTAAGGTTTTAAATAGATGTTGCTTTTTTAGTGGAAAAGCATTAGAGAAGTATAAATACTGTTATTGGTTTATTTATTTTTAAAAATAATATGTATAACTACATATTAAAGAAATTAATTTGCTTGGGCTGGCCTGCCATTGGCATCTATGAATTTTCTCTGTGCTCCTGCAAACTTATGAAACAATGGCAAGGCTGGCCCATTCATAAGGCTGAGGTAGTTGCCAAGAGAGCGAGTGTGAAGGCGAGGAGGCATTGGCCGGTGCAGGTGACAGTCACAGCATGGATGGGCCACCTTTACTGGGTACCATTTAAGGTGGTGATTATTATGTTTAGTAGACGACTTAGGACCAAAGTATCTCAGGGACTGCCTCCCAGCGTTTGAGTCTGACCATCTTATAAGAATTTTGCACTCTTCTGAAGGGTGGTTGCTTGTCACCCCTGAGAGCGTCTCCTTTGTGGTGGCCCCTGCCTTATGGGATCCTCTACCATGTGAGGTGTGGCAGGGTCCCTTGCTGTTGCTCTTCTGTCACCGGTTGAAGATTGGCTTTTTTTAGCTGCACTAAATGCTGCTTTAGTGTGTGTTTCCCCTTCATTTTTTTTCTATAGCTTTTTTGTTGCTGATTGTTTTCATGGTTTTGTGTGTATTTTCATATTATATATTATAAACTCTCTAGTTCCCCAATCCTATTCCCTGCAACTTTCACTGACCCAGCTGTGCCATAGAGGAACATGATGCATCCTATGGTGGTGGGGAATCAGGATGCCTCCTCAAGGTTCCCTTACCCTCAAGCAAACCTCCATAGCCCTATGGGTCTACTTGCATCTCCGCCCGCTCTTTGACTGATACAACTCTGAGTGGACCCAAGGGTGTGTGGAAAGGCCAGGCAGGGTGCATAGGATATTGGTGATATCTTTGCTGCTAACCACCCCCTGCCTGCCTCTGACACACCTCCTGGCGACCCCAATCCCTGCCCCAATCCTCCTGATCTCTATCCTGTTGCCCCCCCCTCACCGCCCACTGCTCGCGTTGACTTACTGGCACCAGGGGAACCAGATAAGCTGCTCGCCTCTTGTGGCAGTGGCTCAGTAGCATGCAACAGCACGTTGCATTTTGCGATACCGCAATCCCCGCTGTGCCGCAAGAACATGAGATTGGGCAGTTTGAAGGGAGAAAGAAAGGTATACATTTTAAAAATAAATGTAAAACGATTGCACTATCGATTAGCCAGTTGTGTTGTCATGGGGAGGCTGCCCTCCACATCCTCAAGGCAAGGGTCCTGAACTCCTGTGCGCTGCACTTCCTGGGCTCAGTTTATTTCCAGTCTTCTGGCATTGTCTCTAGTGCACTGACGAGGGAAAGAGCCAATGTCATCGATGTTACCTCTGCCATTCTTGTCAGTGCCTTCCAATTACTGCAGAGCCGAGTATTACAGAGGCCGAGTATTTTCTTGACGGATTCATTTCTCCAAGTTCCGCTTAACACTGCAAGCTTGGTTACACATGACATTTTCGTCTGTATGCCTGTTGGTCCTTTTCCCATTTTTTTCCCCTGAATGCATTTCATACGCTTCATGAAACTTTGTTAAAGAGAGAGCTGCCAGCCACCCAGGCTCTGTGCCATTGACTGTAATTAACATTGTGCTCAAATTACAGTATTCAGCACATATGCAAACACACACACACACACACGCACACACGAAAAGTCAACCCACGCTATGACATAAGCATTCCCAATCTCTGCCCCAGAGAGAACCGCAGTGGGCATTTCTCAGATGAGTCGGCCTTATGCACAGAAGAACTTCCTCAGAAATGGGTGTCTGTCCTTCTGAGTAAGGACTCACGGGACTTGTGATCTAGATTCTAGACGGATAATAGTAAGATGTGAAAAGAGTAGCTGAGAACACTGAGGCAACGATCCCATGGCACCTGCTCACCATTCGCTGTGAGGACAACAGAGTGACACATGACACAGAAGATGGGGCTGCCACTGAAAGCTGCAGCTCTGTGTTCCCCTTGTAACACATAGTATTTACTTCATTCATTCAATCCCTGGCACCTCCAGATACAGCTAGGAAAGACTTCTTCCAGAACCCTTGGAGAGCTGCTGCAGTCAGTGTAGGCAATGCTCTTAGATGGACCAAAGGTTTGACTGCGTATGAAGCAGCTTCATACAGTATGTTCATATATGCACAGTGGCGGTCCTGGAGGGGGTGTGGCACGCATTGCCTTTGCTGCCAGAATGGCTCCGGGGGCAAGTGGGAGGGGCTGTGTTACACCAGTTTGCAAGGTGCGTGCAGTGCAGCGCCTTGTAGCACTTACAGTGCCACACCCCCTCCAGGAACACCACTGTGTATGCATATCTTCATTGATTGCATTTATACCTCCTCTTTCACCATGGAACTCGTGGCACACAGTTGATTCCCAGGCAGGCATTTGATGAACAAAGATTTGGTGCAGGGTGTCGTAAACAGTCTCCCCGCATCCTAGGTGCAGTTGACTTGCACGAATTCCACTGTATGCGCTTGGCAAAGCAGAAAGAAAAAGAAACCACACACACACGTGCACGCGCGCGCGCACACACACACACAGAGGGAGGGAGGGAGGCAGTTTAAACAATGAAGATGATTCCACTTACTGTTAAAGACATGCCCTGGAGGGAGCCTAAGATCAGAGAATGAAGCTGCTATTTCCTCCCTTGGTTTCAGTTCCCGCCTGCATCTTGTAATTTTTAAAGAGATAGTATGTATTTTCTGGATAAGGGATTTTCAAGGTCATTTTGCGTATACGCAATTTTAGCTTTATGCACTGACTCTGGAATGTAATTCTTGCGTAAGACGAGGTGCGACTGTACAGTGGACAAGTCTTTTTAAAGTATTAGCATTATTAGAACAACAGCAAAAAAAAGACATTCCAATCACTGGTAGGTTTTATACTTATGCTAATTACGAAAAAAATTATCTGTCCCCCTCTTCCTTTTCCAATCCAGGGAGTGGAAAGAGGAGAAGAAGTGGAGACAAGTTGGCGGACAAAATGGGCAACAACCCCCCTAAACTACTCCCTGATGCAGCTGCTTCAGTTGGCCTCATGGATGGGCCAGCCCTGCCTGCAACCTGCCATCCTGTCTCTGAATATTTTCCACTGTCTCTCCATCAATAGACAGTAACACTGAGTTGTGGAGAGGAAAGGGGGAACCTAGCAATGGGCTACTATTTTCAGCAACATCCTTGTGTAACTTGTAATGTATAGAGTAGCCCTGATTCAACTGTTGTAAGTTTGATTTTATTCTCACGTCTTCCATGTTAGTAGCAAAACTAACTCTGGCAAATCTCAGTCAGGCTGCTAGGAATAATCTGACATATTTCGGCTAGAGCTGGAACTCTACATGTATTCTTAGCTGGATGGAACATTGTGTGTGCAAATGAATGTTGTGTGCACAATTCCCCAGTTGGATCCAGCAGCTGGGGCTATGCACACAAACTTGCAAAGTAAACTGCACTCATCTGTTCAAGAGAGGGGACCAGAGTCTGGATTTAGGCAACTTGGTTCCTGTCCCTACTAAACAGCCAATCAGCATATTTGTCAGGGCTGCGCACACACGTGTCTAGCTGCTGTATGTAGAGACTGTTGGATCAGGGCCACTTTGTCTCAGCTATAGGTTTTTATACAATATGTTGCACTTAGATACAAATACTTTTTTACCAAACATACACCCCAATTCTATCCAGGGGCAGCCTGCATGATGCAGCAGCGCTGAAACAGCCTCCACTGCCAGCTGGGGACCGGGCAGTGGCAGGGACGTAAGTAACTGTTCAGAGGTATAACTACAACCCCCAGGGGGGATGGACCCCATGTGATGTCACAAGCCCTGCCCCAGGGGGTGTGACACCCCAAGCCCCACTGCGCTGAAAAAAAGATAAATACACACACACACACACCGGCGGTTTTTTGGCCGTTTTAAGGTCATTAGCGGCGTGGTGGGCGGGAAAGTGACTCCTCCTGCCGGTGCCCCCCGAAAACAACAATCTTTCCATCCGTGCACACACTCTCCACCGCATGTCACCCCCTGTACCTGGGGGCCCACCGCCCCCCTAATGACACCACTGTTAATGTTTTACTTACCTACTCTGACACTCCTTGGGTCTCAGTGGGCCTACTCATAAATCTTGTAGGTCCAATGGGGTATATCAGATCCGGGCCGGGGGCGTAGGATCTTGCAGATGTCACTGCTGCCGAGATCCACCCCTTGCCTGGCCCAATCTGTGCCCCAGTCCTCCCCCAAACCACCCCCTCTGCCGAACCGCCTGGTCCGGCGGAGGTTTGGCTGCTTGCCACTACTGGTGTGGGGCTTCCCACCTCCCGCATCATTGGTAGCGATCCGCCCACTATCGACGTGAGATCCCTGATATGATTGTGCCTTCACATACTGTATCAGTTGCAACAAGTGCAGTTAAATATAAAATGACCATTTGCCTCTTTAAAATAAACAAGGCCTTTTCAAACCTAAAATCATCTACTTATGGTTTTATTCCTTTATTTCTCTCTGTGACCAATATGCAAAATATGCATGTACATAAAGTAAACAACACACAAAACATGTAAGTGTGTAAATAAAGTGATAACATATTTCACAATAATGAATACCACCCAGTAGAATACATACGCAACCAAAAACTCCTGAATTTATTAGTCTCAGAACTGCATCTGTTTTTCATGAATAAAATGAAGGAAGACCAATTGAATTCTTAAGTTTGCCATCTTTTATATTTGGCTGTGAGCATAATTAGAGACTAATTTGTCCTGTATGTTCTTACTGCTGTGCAAAAATTAAGACTCGGAGAACCTCTATGACATTTTGCACATTATTACTATTATTTAATCCTAGTATAAAATTACAGGGCAAAGCTGTAGTTAGATATGACCACACTAACAAAAGGAAAGAAAAGAATCTTTGCAGCTAAAAGTCTCTTTATTTCGGTAATATATTCAAGGCAGTTCACAACACAATCTACAGCATATGGTATACCATACAAATTTATAAAAACAATAATTGCAGAGTCACAGTAAGATAGATTAAAACAGTGGCATAAAAACAGATGATGCAAGATGATCCAGGGTGGGCTGCCTGAGGCTGTCCAATAGTGCTACCCTCCCCACTGCGGCCATGCCCCCCCCTCCAAAACCTGCACACCCCTACCTTGCTCCTTTTGCGGCAACAGGCTCTTTAAACAAGGCTGGAAATGCAGAGCATGATAGGAGCGCTCCGAGCGTGTTCTGCACTTCCTGCTTTGTTTAAGGGGCCTGCGAGGAGGAAGGAATGCGGGATTGCTGTTTTCTGATTCTCAGAGTGTGGTGATCTGGCCCCCTGCCCTCCTCCATGTGGACCCAAAGCAGGGAGCTCCTAGTGCACTCCGTACTTCCTGCATTTTTAAAGTGCCCACGCAGAGGAAGAAACAAGGTAGGGGACTGACTCCATTTTTTTTAACCAATCCTATCCAGGGCTGGCCTGCATGATGCAGCGGTGCAAAAACAGCCTCCGTTGCATCCCACGGGCCAGTGTGTACTGAAAGGAAGCAGCAGGAATATCTTGGCTGCTCCCCCCGTCCACTACCCCATGTGAATGTCATTTTTGTATCATGGATGGGCCAGCTATGGATGATCAACAACAATTATCTCAGAGGGCAATCCTTACTAATCCTATCCCCATTCTGGGCCAATTGTGATCGGCCCAGAGGTCTACTTGGGAGAAGGGGACATTTGTCCCTTTACCCCAGTGTATCGCGGGGAGGCCCCAATGGACCTCCTCGGATTTCCGCCAGCTTTTTAGCTGGCGTACGTCCGAGGAGGCAGTGTAATGGCTGTGCCGGCCTGGGAACAGGACGGGAATATGGTGGCTGCCATCCCTCCCCCCCGGGCCGGCTCGGCCAACCCCCAACCTCCCTCGCCTCCCGGACCGCCCCCACCGGTGCTTTTCTTACCTGTATGTGGCGGCCACAGGAACGATCCGGTGGTGGAGTAAGGGCTGCTGGCCTCCGTGCTGGCCGCCCTTACTCTAAAGTCGCCGCAAGCGTGCTTTACAGCACATTTGTGACATTTTAGAACAGCGGAGTGCGCGCCCTGCCATTCTAAAGATAGTGTGGATTGCGCTGTCAGTCTAAAAACGCTCACAGAAACTGTCTTGACTGACCATGTAAAAGTGGACAGCGACGGGGCCAACCGTACTTCTCTGGGAATTCCTGATTCAGAATTAAGGATCATCAGAGCGCCCAAGTCGGTACCTCCATCTTTCTGGTTTCAGCTTCAGTTTGTTCACCCTCCTCCAATCAAAAACTACCCCCAGACACCAGTTTAGGATTTTTACTGTCTACTCGGGCGCAGAAGATGAGATAGAGCTGGGTACATCCTGATGATGCCCTGGTAGCCCAGATCTCCAGATGACCCCTCCCACTAGTTTCATGTAGATGTTGAAAGGCAGAGAAGACAAGATGGAATCTTGTGGCACCCTGAATGGCAGTGGCCACGAGGTTGAGCAGCAGTTTCCCAGCATCACTCTCTGGGGGATTAAATACTGTTAATACTGTTAATAATCTCGGCCAAGGAGGACCGGAGCCATCTCAATGCTGTATCCCTTACTCTCAGCCCAACTAACCCCTCCTGTTGCAAAAAGGTGAAAGCAGCAGCAACCAGGGAAAGCAATGGCTTTGAAGCAACAGCAGTCAAGAGACATAATGGCATTGAACAAGAATGCAAAAGGTGAACATTCGCACAAAAAGTATTTTAAGGAAATATTTCTACCCACTGAAATCTGTTTGTTCTCAAACAGCCCAATTCTATCTAATCCCCCCCCCCTGCTGACGCAGCCATGCCACCGGAGTGTTGTGCTGCATCCTGTGTGCGTGCGTGCGCGTGTAAGGGAACATTTGTTCCAATGCCCGGGGGTAAGACTTTACTGCCCAAATGACTCTACTCGGACCTGCGCCAGCAATTGTGCTGGCGCAGGTCTGAATGGACTTAAGAAGGGGGATTGAGGCTGGGAAAGGGGATAGGAAATTGGTGGTGCCACTGCCACCAATACTGCCCCCTCCTGGCCTTGATACCCCCTCCACGCCCCATTGTGCCATCCACCACCTGCGCCAACTTATTGGTACCAGGGCTACTCTGCAGGCTGCTGGCACATGTCCACAGCTGCTTGCCTATTGCAGCGGTGGCCCAGCTGCGTTGAATGGCACGTCACCTTTTGTGACTGCCATAAAGCATGGGGAGCTGCTGGAACATGAGTTCTGGTGGCACAGTGTACCCATAGGATTGGGCTGCTAATTTGGGAATACTCTGCACTACCCTTCCTAGGAATCACCTAGTTACACCTTATCTGACAATCCCTTTGAATCCTTCTGCTGATTTCTATGCAAAAAGAATGAATGGATCACTCAATAGCCACCTTACTATTAAGCTATAAAACTGAACCCTATCTGAAAGCCATCAGACGTACCTCCTTCACTTCTTGCAGAATTGCAGACCTTGGAATGGCAATCTCCAAAGCAAGGCCATGCATTTTATGGTGATGTCACTGATACTCACCAGTAATATGATGGATTAAATCTCAGCATGTTTGCAAAAGTGCCTGGTTGCTGTTGATTAGGGCTTAGTGCTCAGTAGGGACCAGAATGTAAAATCACATTGTTTTAACAATCATACTGGAAAATCTATTTTGTGGGCCATCAGTTTGGCTTGGTGTAAAGGAGAACTACTGTAATTTGTCTACCAGAAATGTTTGGGATGGGGCTGAGAGGCATATGATTAATGGGAAAAAAATCCACTCGATATCTGATGAAAATAACTATACAAATCCATTGCAAAGGTTCCCTCGGAAAAAAAGCCAGTGAGAAGGAAATCAAAAGCTCTTCAGGGAGGCTCTCATTTCCATCCTTTGAAGACTAGGTGCAATAATTTAAAAGGAATTGAGAAAACAAGACAAATAGCCAATGGAGCTGAGAACCATGGGGCTAATTTCTGATTGTAGCTGTGAAACTATTATTGGTGTTTCATAAAGAAAAGTGGCTCTAAGTGTATAGAGGAGAACAGAATCCATTTCTCCCTGTATTTTCAACTGCAAGCAATCTGGTTTCTCCTTAAATAGCTTCTGTGCAGCTGAGGACAAGGGAAGGGTGGTCTTCTAGTTGCTTAGACCATAAAGTCAGCCTGTTCAGGACACTGTGTAGGGGTCAGGGAGCATCACATGACCTGCTCTGACTTGTCCAATACCCACTCACCCAGGAGGCTCAGTCACTGACTTTGGGCCAGTCACTTCCTTGCAGCCAGAGGCGTCGGCTGATGTGGGGCGGTGGGCCCCAGGGCGTAGGGGCGCTGAGGCTCTGGGGGGAGCGCGGGCCTCCTTAAATTTCCTCTCTTTTTTTTGCATTTTCCCCTTTTTTAATGTTTTCCGGTGGATTTAAGTGTTAAAACGCTTAAATCCTGGATGACCTGCCATCCAGCATGGTCGGGCCACCATCACAAGCGGTGAGGGTCCACGGCCACGTGCCAGTGAGCTCCAGAGAAGCCCCAGTGCTGGTACGTTGGCATGGGGGTGGGAGGATTGGGGAGGGGGAGGAACGGGGCAGGGACCAGGGAGGGGATAGGGTGTGTGGCGGCTGGGAAGGGGGCGGTATCAGCCTCAACAATGCCACCAATCTCGTATTCCCCTTCCCAGCCTCGATCCACCTCCACCGCCCACCTCTAGCCAGTAAAGGAATCAATATCCTCTTACTGTATTTATCCCATTTTTACAGTATATTGTCCTTCCTTCAATGAGTTCAGGGCAGTGCACATGGCTCCTTCCCTTTCTTTTATCCATGCAACAACCCTGGTTAAGCTGCAAGCAGAGGCGTCGCAAGGCGCCCCCGTTTATGGGACTGCCCCCCTCGACGCCCCCCAATAAAACTGTCAAAAATTTTAGGTTTTGGTTTCGAAACCTATTTTTGACAGGGTTTTTTTGGTTTTTTTTTAATGTTTTCCAGTGGATTTAAGTGTTAAAACGGTATGTGAAAGTGTATGTGTGCTTTCCCGGCACTTATCTGTAATATGGGGCGCTTCCAGGACGTTCCAGCGACGATCTTCTTCCTGTGCCCAGGCACAGCTTCTCCCTGCGCCCGGGCGCGGACTCCGTAAGCTCCCAGCAGCGCTTTCTGGAGTTTGCGCAGGCGCAGAACGTCCATGGAAATTCCGTGGTTCTGCGCATGCGCAAACTCCGGAAACCGCTGCTGCAACCACCACAAAGCGGTGCTGCAACCACCACAAAGCAATCTGCGCCGCCAGAACGTGTTCTGGCGGCACAGAGACCCAGTAGGGTTGGGCTGTAACATTTATTCAGCTTTTCAGTTTTGTAGAGAATCTAATTTCAAATGTCTACTAAGGTCCATTCCACACATCAAGTGGCAGCAATCCTGCTTTTGTCAATGAGCGCACACTTAACAGGTATCAGTCAATTGCAGATTTTTTTATGTCTGTGCATGTATGACATGCAGGTTTGCAAATGTATGTCTCATTCACACATTATATTGTTAAATGTTAAAGTTCACCTTGTAATATCCCAAAGGACCCTGGGCACAATGCCGCCCGTCTAGCAGTTTTGCAAAGCTGTCAGCCATCTGGGCATAGTATTTGTTTCCCAAGGGCTCAAACTACTTCTGGGAGTGGTTCGTTGACAGTTCAAGTATTCTATTCCTAGAGCAGAGTTGTACAGTAGTAGACGAAAGTTCTGTGGGGCGCAAGTGCTTGTCCTTGTGCAGAACACTGTCCCACAGTGTCTATGATGCAGATGTATGTGCACATTCCTTTGCGCCTCTGCATCCATATCAGCTGCATGTACAGAAATCTGAAGATCTACAGTAATCCAGTATAGCTATTCTTTCTCCTTCCTGTACAGTAAGTTCTCCTTATGATACATGATATGGTTGCACTGAGGGGAAATAGGCTGCAGCATAGTGTAGCTTCATTAAAATGAGGCCATACGTTTGGCTTCATTTCAAAGACAAAGTCATTTCCCGGCACATGAGATTAGCCTCTCTCCTTGCTTCCAGTATTCAAATGGTTCATTTCTAGGCTTTTTGTCTTCATTTTATGTCCAGTGCCATATTGGAAAGTCACGATAGAATTTTGTTTCGAGTATATCATAATTAATTCAATCTTCCAAACATGAGTTTGTTTAATGTCTCATTTCTTTTTAAAAAATACATCTTGTTTCAACTTTCGCATATTTGGAAGACAGAGTGGCATGTGTATAAAATGTCGGTCTAGCTGCATGTTGAGCCTGCCGAATCAAAACATTGTTGGCATGTAATTATACATTAATGATACAAAGGAACTGTACCGAGACCCATCTCACACCTTAAAAAGAACCACACCACTAAATTAACAAGCCACACACCACGGTATGCTTCAGCCTGTTCTTCTGTTAGGGCACAGTTAATATAGTTAGATATGACCACACCAATAGGACCTCTGGTTTTTGCACTGATGTTCAATGCATACAGTAGAGATACATCCAAGTAATGACATTGTAGGACAGTGCTCTGCACATGGATGAGCACTGGTGCTCCACAGAATGTCAGTCTACAGCTCTACTCTATGGATAGAATCTGTGATCTGCCAATGAATCATTCCTAGAAGTCGTTTGAGCCCTTTGGAAACAAAATCACTATGCAGATACCTAAGTGACAGCTTTGCAAAACTGCCAGATGAGCAGCATGGCTGATGTTTTCTCCACACCAGCCAGACACAGCTTTGAGAGTGACATTTGGTCCAATAATACTGAGATGGCAAGTAGACACCCACAGGCTCTCTGCCCCATCAGTAACATACAGTTGTTTCTGCCACAAAATTAACTTCTAGCTGAAACTTCGATCCAATAAGATTATACAGTATTGACATATTTTGTTTTTTTACATTTCACACTATGCAAGAAGCAGGCCTAAAGAGTGCAGAATGGGGAGACTGTTTTGTGTGAAAAGCACTTTGGGTTTCTTTTTCCACAGCAAATGAACAATGCAATGACTTTCATGCTTATTATTGGGAGAACCTCTATTTGGGAGGTTATCTAGGAGATTCTTAGCAGAGTTTGTTCCCTCTTACACCCAGGCAGACTGCTATTAGCTAAATAAACACACGAGGCATATGCTGAGTTAAGTTGCAAAAAGAAGAAGTGTATTCACGGTTCAGCTCATATATACAGCATCTGATTAAGATCAGAGGTTATTCTAACTTAAAGGATGAAGCTCCCCCTACAGCTGGGAGCTTCCTGCATGAGGTCTGCTCGGATCATGGCCGCCATTCATCAGAGCTTAGGCATGCCACGTCCTCTCGGCATCAGGAGAAGGAAGAAGAAGAATGCATGGGAGAAGAAGAAAGAGGAAATGGGATCTGGGGCCACGCCCTTTCCTTTGGAACACAGAGAGGTCAGGTAACAGATCCTTTCAGGTGACCAGATGACACATCACCCCCCAGTGCTCAGCAGACGAACACTGCCCAACTCCAACACTTATGACATTAGGATTCAACTGGGATAAGGTTCTCAATAAACTGGGGTAACATATTACCGGTACATTGTGATCAGTTTAAAAGGATGACTTCTCCCTGTTCATTTTGGCATCTGCGGGAGCTCTTTTCTCAGGCTGAATAGCAGCCTTGGGAAGGCAATCTGGCTTCCACACCATGGTCCTCATCCGTGGGAAGCCAATCCGGCTATAATTTACTGGACAAAAAACAAGCACATTAGCCCCAATCCTGTTCTTAAAGAGAGAAGTATGCCTTGCTTTCCTGCTTGTAAGGTTCCCGTGGTGGCAGCTGGTGGGCCAGTGTGGAAAACAGTATGCTGATGGGCCTTGGGCCTGATCCAGCAGGACTTTTTCTTGCGTTCTTTTGATTATTCTTCAAATGCTCCTCCAGGAGTTTATGAGCTCTCTGTTCCCATATCTACCAGGACCGTGTCTGGTGTGCTGGTTGGGAATGCTTTGCTTCAAGTTTGGGGATGTCAGGGTCCTCGGGCAAAGCCCACTCAGTGGGTCCTCTTAACCTCAAAGATGTTGGAATAATGGGCAAATTCTGTATGCTGGACACTGGGGGGTGTATGCATGATATTTGATCACCTAGGTAGACCCTCTTGTCTTTGACCCCTCATTGTCTTAAGGAAGGGGCGTGGCCCCAGACCCAGTTTCCTCCTTCTACTCCCTTCTCTCAATCTCTTCTGCTTCTGACTACTGACCAGGGAAGACGTGGCAAGCTGCCTCCAGCAGCCCAGCGCCATCTTCCAGCATGCCTTCACTCAGAGAGCCCTAGCTTTTGGAGGGTTCTGTCCTGTTAAGTTTAGTATATCCTCTGATATGAATCAGACGCTGTACATATGAATGAAACTGTGAGTAAACTTCTTTTTGCAACTTCAGTCAACTATGCCTAGTGTGTTTCTCTAGCCAAGTAAGGTAAGCAAGTCTGCCACGTGGGTGGGGAGTAACAGAGTAGGGAGAGGGGAACAGAGCGACGAATAGCTACCCCCTCCCCCCTAATTCCTACAAAAGAGTCAGCCTGAGAATTCTCTCCTGCTGCTTCAGTTCTTTGTGGGTATAAGTAAGCATGCATTGTGGTTGGGTCAGGGGGTCACTTGTTGCTCTTAAAGGCTGAGCAGCCTAACTTTGCTCTCCTCTGGAGTCAACTTGGACATCATATTCTGAGCCAGAATACTCAAGTATTGAGCACATGGGGGAACTGGTGAGCTGCCAAGTTCACAGCAGTGGCGTTGCTTCGGTAGGGGCGGGGCTGTAAGTAACGCTCCGTCGTCGTCTCTTTACCGAGCGAGCAGGAGGCAGCCCCGCCCCCTCTCTGTCGGAGCCTTTCCTGTGCGGAGAAAACAGCAGGCAAGAGACCCTGCCTGCTGCTTTCTCTGCAGGGGACTGGCTCCGACAGTGAGGGGGCGGGGCTGCCTCCTGTTCGCTCGGTAAAGAGACTACGACGGAGCGTTACTTACAGCCCCGCCCCTACCGAAGCGACGCCACTGGTTCACAGTGTGCAAAATGGTTCACATGTCCCATAATGGAGTATGTTTCTCACATTTTGGAATGCTAAAGTACCAAATAACTTTCAAACGTTTGCTGTATTGGAAGACTAGCTGTGATAAACTAATAACTATAGTAATATTAGCAGCAAGGGGAAAAAAAGCTATATCTCCAACTACAACAAAAGATCAGGGTTCGGGGGGTAAAGGCTGCTGATGGATCTATGATTGCTCTGGGAAAAAAGACAATGTGGTTTCTGGGCCGTCACATTCCTGTTCCTCCCCAAGACCCCAGGGTACAGTGCTCTTTGTTGAAATGGCTTGCAAGTTAATTAGGGTCCTTGAGAAGACTGGGCCACCAGATGACTACAAAGAGCATTATGATAGATTTGGGAAATGGCTGAGTCTACTGTTGCACAATCTGCACAGTGGCAGTTCACTTGCCATGGAGTTGAAGGCAGCTCATTTGCCTCCTGTTAGGCATATAGATGTTCTCCATGGGGAGACTTCCAGTGTGTGAGGGGTTTTAGGAGTGCACTGCTAATGTTCATGCTTAGCCACACCCTCCTCGTGATTAGCATTTGTCTGCAGTGACCAATGCCAATCACGGGGGGGGGGGGGGGGCAGGGGTAGAACTATGCATGTGTTTCATTGGCACACATCTAAAAGCCCTCCTGCATTTGTCTCCCCCTGGGAGCCATGTACAAAGGGTGATGGCCCCCATTCTATTCATGCACTGCTACGACTGAGCATTTTTAGGGAAAGTCTTCATGGGTTTCACATAGAGGAAGTGATTTATAATATGTGTCAGTATAGCATTGTTGTACAGGGAGAAGATTAACATGCATAATTTCAGATGCAACAGTATTTAGAATTCTGAATTGCCCGCTTACTGCAAATGTTCTGACTTAAATACTTGTGCTTTGTCTTAATTAGATAAAATAATCCTTCATTGCTTGGGTAGTTCAGTAAATTAGTCGCTGGCCTGACATCCCTAGAATCATGATCATGCATAATACTTATAGATTTTGAAAAGAAAAAGAAATGGAAAAGAAACAGAAAATTTCCATGGCTCTACTAACTGAGCCATCACATGTTCTTGCTGAAATTATGCAGCATGACCCAGATGTAGAGCCATTTGGATTAACAAGGACCATGTGGTCTAGCTCAGTAGCTAGACCCTGTCTTTGAGACAGGATGGCCACTCAGATTGCCCCTGCCATGGCCAATCAACCTAAGCCCCTTCCTTTACACGGCTGGCCTTACACGGCCTCCCCGGATGTGCACCAGCAAAATAGCTGGCACGCATCCAAGGATCCAGCAAAACATATACAGTATATTCTTTAACAAGAGCACAAACTCAGAATCACTTAACACAGATTAGTTGTGCCTTGACCATTAAGGCTGGCCTGCACCGCATGTTCTGGTGCGTCCCGGGCGTGTGTGGAGCAGTATGGCTTTCTTTTTAACCAATCGCCACTGAACGTGGGAGAGCGGTGCTCTCCCGAGTTCCGTTGCGATTGGTCGTGGACCATGCTGATGTTTGGCCGTTTTCGGCCAATCAGAAGAAAGTGAGGGCGGGACATGGAGCGAAGTGTTTCACCAGTGGGATGAGAGGGGGGCTTTCAGCCAATTGGAGTGCACTTGTGGCGGAAGCAGGCGTTGGTGGAGCCAGGGCAGCATTTCGGAGCGGGGCTTCCTGTCCCCTACGCTGGGCTTCCTGTCCCCTACGCTGGGCTTCCTGTCCCCTACCCCACAAACGCAAAGGGATTTGGTGTAGGTCAGCCTTTAAGACATCTTGAGTATGCTTTGTGCACTGGGCAACAGGGATTCTAGTAAAGAGGGGAAAAAGGAAATCATGTAACACTGAAGTCAGCTGACTTCTCTTGTAGGTTTGTTGAGTATTTAGGGCTGTATAGGTCATAGCCAATACCTCAGTCTGAAATGTTATTTGGAAGATGAATGTGATAATGATTGGAGCATATGCTAAGAGTACTTTAGGAATCATTCCTAATAATGCGGGGTGGAAAGGTGCTGAATTACCTTGTGAGCCAATCAACCTGAAGTGCATATACACAGCAGACACTCATTTGAAATTTCAAGAGCTGGATAATAGTCTTGTGATATACAGGTTGTGTAGTTCTGCCATTGTTATGCAGTCATTACCAGGAAATTACATAGCTTTGGAAACTCTGTAAAATAGTTAGGTTTTCTTTGAATAAGCAATTAAGGGGTTTAGTGTAGAAGAGAGTACAAAAAAAGACACATCATGTGTGTCTGGAAGCCTTTTGTTTACCCACAGATGAGCTCTGTGATATGATTGGAATAGAAGCAGTGTAATGTAAATGCTTTTAAAGGCAGCTAGAGGAGCTTCAATCGTGGCAGCTGAAAGGTTTCAGGGTCCTGTCCCCCCAGTCGTTTCCCTAGCAAGGATCCACCATGTACTTCCTATCTCTTGCATGGTGATTCATCTTGGACTGGGTCTTCTGTGTTAGCAGAGCTGAGGGATTAAAGCAGTCCCACACACAACAAAGCGGAGTTTCGTCAAGCGTTTTACTAGGACAAGGAAAAAACTGCAGCCATTGTTACACACAGGCAGAAAACAACAAGACAGTAAAAGAAAGCTAAACTGAGGTCTATAAAAGTAAGGTAAAGGTGACCCCTGACAGTTAAGTCCAGTCGTGTCCGACTCTAGGGTGTGGTGCTCATCCCCATTTCAAAGCCGAAGAGCCAGCGTTGTCCGAAGACGCCTCCGTGGTCATGTGGCCGGCATGACTCTCTTTGCCGCAGCACGTAGCATGCGGCTGGAACACGGAGCGCTGTTTACCTTCCCGCAAGCGGTACCTATTTATCTACTCGCATTAACATGCTTTGGAACTGCTAGGTTGGCAGGAGCTGGCCAAGCAACGAGAGCTCACCCCGTCGCGGATTCGAACTGCCGACCTTTTGATCGACAGCTCATGGTTCAGCGGTTTAACCCACTGCGCCACCCGCTATAAAAAGTAGGAGATAGCAATTTACAAGCTTTCAACCAATTACTGTAACAAGATAGGTTACAGCTCCCCCTACTGGTATGGGCCAACCATCTGGTCTACCTAGGTGCAAAGCTGATACATTCCCAGTTGATAAATGTTCTGTGTTATAGAGGCCCCTTCCTCTGCTGCACTCTCCCATTTAATGCACTTTTTGGACAGTGTGTAAACAGAAGACTTTTCCAATTAATTATCGCTCCCAGTTATATGACAAATTGCATCACAGTTCTATCTCAGGAGAACCCATTATTCACCATATTTTGATGTGAAATTACTTCGGTAATGAATGAAGAATGCCCAGAAGATAAAATATGGGTTTTAAAAAATAGTTGATACACTACTTTGCCTCGTCGCCTAATAGCCACATTTTGTTGAGGAACAGACATAAAGCAGCCTGGACTAGCGGAAACCAAGAGTCATAAATAAATTGGTTTATTTTTATGGCTTACTAGAAGTCCTGGAAAGCAGCACTTAATTGCTTTTAAACAGGATTTTCTATAAAAAGTAAACCCCAGACATTGGTGAGTCCTTTGTCTGTTTCAGATCTCATTTGGGCTTCTTTGTTTGCTCATGAATCATGACAGTAATGCCCTTGCTTATGCAGGGCCCCATTTAGGGGCGAGAAACTCAGGCAACCACCTAGGGTGCCACGTTTAGAGGTGCCAGCCATGTTGTTGTTGTTCAGTCGTTAAGTCGTGTCCGACCCTTCGTGATCCCATGAACCATATCCCGCCAGGCCTTCCTGTCCTCCACTATCTTCCCGAGTTCGCTCATTTTCATGTTCGTTGCATCGGTGATGCTGTCTAACCATCTCATCCTTGGCCTTCCCCTTCTCCTTTTGCCTTCAATCTTTCCCAGCATCAGAGTCTTCTCCAGAGAGTCCTCTCTTCACATTAGGTGGCCAAAATATTTGAGCTTCAGCCTCAGTACCTGTCCTTCCAGGGAACAGTCAGGGTTGATTTCATTTAGGATTGTCTGATTTGATCTCCTAGCAGTCCAAGGGACTCTCAGGAGTCTTCTCCAGCACCACATTTTAGACATCCTTAAAATTAAAAAGCTTCATTTGTTTTTATTTATTTACTGACAGCCCATTCCTATGGGCTTTGAGCACTGGCAGAACATGTTCAGCTGCACGTCCGTGTCATTACTGTGGGTGGCCAGAGGGAGGTGTTGCAGCTTCAGCACTTCAGCATGTGATACCAGGAGCCAATAGGGCTCCTCGGTTTAAGCCATGGTGTTCAGGCATAGGCTGCGTTCTCAGACTGCCCCTCCCTACTTACCTGCTTCCTGACTCACCTCCAGACTGCCAATTCTGATGCCTGAAGAAGGCGTGACAACTTTATAAAGAATGTTAAAATCACGCAGATGAGCAAAATGTGTGTACCTATCTGAATTAATCAGAACAGCCTGTTAAAACATGGTTGAAAACAGTGCAGGTGTAAAGAGTTGTGTCATACCCGTCACAAACATTGAATTTAACAGTTTACAGAACAGGAAAGGGTGTGTGTGTGTGTGTGTGTGTGTGTGTGTGTGTGTTATCAAAGCCAAAGATGTATTTGCTGTCACATGCATGCCTTTTGATATTTTAAGCCTCCAGAAGAAAATGTAGATCTGAAACGCTTTCCCCAAAAACCCTAATTATCCACCCGCTGCAGGCGTGCACGGCAGGGTTTGTGGTCTCAATGTAATTCTCCCTTCTTCTTGTTAACAGCACTCACTGTTGAGCAAACGCATGTGCATGCTCTGTTTTTCATTTTTTTTTCCCAGGGAGAAGGGAGACGAGGCTGGTCTTCTTATCTTTGCAGCCGGGCATGAGCTGTAATGGAAGGTGTTATTCATGTGAACTGCCTTGTGGGATGATAAATGCTGCAATGATATTTGCCAACGACAGCAAGAATTTTATAGATGGGTTTCATCAGAGGAGCGGTCCAAAGGAAAACATTCTTATTATGGACGTGCTGCCTGCTGGTGAAATATTTATGCAAGGCACACTTCAGCTGTTGGGTTTGGTCTTTGCAGTCCAGAACAATGAGATTCTGCTTCAGTGGGAAAGCGGAAAGGAGCAAGCAGGGTGTTGTCGGGAAGGAGACTGAGGTGATCAAGAAGGACTCTTTTATATATGTATTTTATATACTACACATACAGTACTTTAAAAAAAATTCATTCAGAGCCAAATTATTTGGGAGAGCTGTCATTGGATCTCTTGACATTCCTTCCTTTTAGTTAAAAGCAGATGCAAGGGCAGCACTGATTTTGATTGGAGAAGCAGCACTGGGGAGGATTTAACCCTCCTGTATGACATTTCCTGAGCCCCCCCCCCCCAGGAGCTAATGAGCCTGGCACAGGTCCAAGAAGACCCATTGCGGGGTGGGAAGCTTATGAAGGAGGTAAGAGGATTTAAATCCACTTTCCCCTCAGAGCCAGATGATTTGGGAGAGCTACTGTTGGATCTCTTGACGTTCCTCCTTATAGTTAAAAGCAGATGCAAGGGCAGCACTGATTTTGATTGGAGAAGCAGCGCAGGGGATTTGAGGAACTGTCTTCTCTCATATGAACTGGCCTGTTCCCTGAGGTCAGCTGTGGGGTCCTGCTGTGTGTGCCACCCTGGCAGAGGCCAGGTTGGTTGTGACAAAGAGCAGGGTCCTTTTTGTGGTGGTGCCCTTGCAATGGAACTCTTTCCCAATAGAATTAAGAAGAACTATGTCCTCTCTGCTAGCCTTCTGGCGAGGGCTAAAAACTTCTTTTTTCTCTTGCTTTTCCATCTTAAATGGGTTTTGCACTTGGGATTTACTTATTTTTGTCTCTGCCATTATGTCTCTGCCATTAATGTTTTTTAATAGTTCTTATTATAGATTAGTTATAGATTTATTATATATAGTTATAGATTTTGATATGCCTCTGTGTGTGTGTGTGTGTGTGTGTGTGTGTGTGTGTGTGTGTGTGTGTATAAATAATATTCTGTATATTCTGTATATGATGCTTTTATTGTTTTAATATGTTAATATTTTTATTGTTTTATATTGAGCACCCCAGACTCTAGGGAGAAAGGTGGGATAGAAATCCTCTAAATAAATAAATAAATAAAATCCAGCACAGGGTTACCACTGGGTTGTTTTTTGGGAGGAGATGGGGGGATATGGTTAGTGGCAATTAGCACCTATTTCCAGTGGCTTATTTCCTATTGCTGAGATTGGGCTATATGAAGAGCAGCCAAGTACAAACATTACATGATGGAAAACAATCTGGCAGCTCTGCTGCTTAGGGAAATCCACCCATCCAAGGGCTCGACTCTGAAGTCTACCAGCACGTGTGCAAGAAAACCCAGTGGAGACAAAAGGGCAACAGGTGAGCAGGGTTGCTGAATGGCAGCAATAGGTGGCGCGAAAATACTGGTGTAGATGGAGGAAAGTTAATTACTCTCTCTGAGAAGGAGGTTGTGTTCCTTTATGAGAATGGCCCTGAGGCTGGAATTGCAGCTGGAACAAGGCTTGTTTCTCTATGAAACGTCTTTCCAGACTTTCTGTGCCTGCCTCCCTCAGTAGTCCCTTTCCGTCTTTGCCCTTTACAAATATCCCAGCCATCCTCCTCCAGTGACCCAACAATAATAGAGAATTAGCTCTCCTACCCGTTCTTTAATCACGCTAGTGTTTTACATGCAGCAGCTGGTCTGCGCTTGGTGCAGCAATCACAGCTGACAATGGAAGGCAAACGGACTGGGAGGTAATGAAACGTTATCAGCACGGTCAGCAGGCCTCCGCATTTGACAGGATCAGGTCCGTAGCTGAGCTGGAATAACTGGAGGTTTGAGAGTGGGGAGGTAGCTCTGAACAGGTCCCTCCCCCAATCACTCCATTGCATTGAATGTTTTTTCCTCACCACCACCACCACCACCCGGCCCCATCCAATGTTGTCTGTGTCATATTGTCTAATGTGTTGGCTATGTCAGCCTCTGATGTAGGCTCCTTTCCCCTTCACACTCATTTCCCCCGTTTCTTCCTGATTGCAGTGGACAAAGAAAACAGCAGAAGACCATTTAGCACATTTGTCAGAGGGGAGTCGGGGAATCCAAAATGCACCAAAGTGCAATTTTCTGTTCTTTGTTTCAGATCCTTCTGTACACAAGTCATTGTCTTGCTATTGGCTAGGCTGCCCCAATCTTCCCTGCACAGGTCTCATACTGAGAATAGATAGATGCCTGGCAGCAGTTAAAGATTCAGAATAGGTCTCTCCAGAGACTGGAGTTAAAGACTTGGCTCTGTCAATGACACTCTGCAGTCTTCTGATCTTTTCTGGAAATACCCAAAGGGAAGTCACTGTGCAGGAGCAGCAGGAGAACATTAAGACTCTCTTGTTGAGCTGAATGAAGGGTTTATCTAGGCCGGCCTTCTGTTTCTAGCCGTGGACTGTCGGATGCTCTTGGGAAGATCATAGGCAGGTCATAAAAAGTGATCGCCAGCCTTGTTGTCTACCCCCGGCTCTTGGTATTCTGAGGTCCCCTGCCCGTGAGCATGATGTTTTGATTTAGTTATGAGTGACCATTCCACCTGACTGTAGTAGAGGGAGCAGCGAGATAGCAAGCTGCTCTGTATTGGCCTGACTTAGACCTGCTGCCATTTGGCTTATTGCAGAGCAGCCCACTAATTGAACCTGGCGTTGTCCTTCTCTTCCTCGTCCCTCGCCTTTTAAACAGGCAGAGAGGCTGGGAGAAGGAAAGAGTCAGGTAGCTCTAGCCTTGTAGTCTCGACTTGTCTCACAGCCAGGGCCAGGCTATTTTGCACCCTAAGCAAGGCTACCTACTTGCCCCCCCCCAAAAAAAATTCATAAGACTTTATAATTAATTATATCCCACAGCACTGTTCTGATATTTATTTTAAAATTAAAAAAATGTCACTTGCATTTTTTTACATGGGTTAAAAAAACTAATCTGTATAAAACTGTGCCCCTCAAAGATCAGTACTGTGCCCCTCTGAGGTCTGCACCCTAGGCGGCTGCCTAGTTGGCCTAATGATAGCACCGGCTCTGTCCCTAATTTCCTCTCTGGCTTTCCTGTCCTCTCTGCCTTTTGCTATGGCAGATAGTGGGAAGGAAGAGGAGCAGAGAAATGGCAGTGGTAGCAAGGAGGTAAGCTTGGAAGGGGGTGCAGGTAAGATTTGGGTGATGGAGGAAGTGCAGGGAGATGGGGAAGATGCAGAGGGGTAGCAGTGGGGGTGGGGATACAGTGGGAGCACGGGGTGGCAGCAGGTGAGATGGTAAAAACGTGTGGATGAACTTTGTGGGGACAGCAGGCGGGATAGGGCTGGGCCTGACTCCTCCCCTCCCAGAAATGTCTCCATCAGCAGCTATTCCACAAGGCTGCATCTGAGGGGTGGGTGAGACAGCAAGACCCCCCCCCCCATGGGCTTGGCTTGGACCAGTTGCAATTAGACTTCTCCCCTCCCCTAATTCTCCCCTGATGGAGAATTAGTTTCCATCTGCTCATTTTGTAACTTTGTGAAAGAGTTGGTACCCTACGTGCTTATTTTCCTTTTCTATCACATATTTTAGATTGTAAATCATTATAGAAAGTAAGTTGCCTTGGGTGAAATATTTGGCAGAAGGGTGAAATATAAATGTTGTAGGTCAATAAATGCATATTGTGGCAGGCCCCTCCTCCTGGACTGTGTCCAATCTTTTTCCAAAACTCTGAAGCCGCAGTTGTAACATTTTGTGGCGAATTCTATAAGTTAGCTAGGATGTGGAATTAAAGATGCTTACTCCTTGGAAGGAAAGCTATGGCAAATTTAGATAGCATAATAAAAAGCAGAGATATCACCATGCCAACAAAAGTTCGTATAGTCAGGGCGATGGTGTTCCCAGTAGCAATGTATGGTTGCGAGAGTTGGACCATAAGGAAGGCTGAGCGCCGAAGAATAGATGCTTTTGAACTGTGGTGCTGGAGAAGACTCCTGAGAGTCCCTTGGACTGCTAGGAGATCAAATCAGTCAATCCTAAATGAAATCAAGCCTGACTGTTCCCTGGAAGGACAGGTACTGAGGCTGAAGCTCAAATATTTTGGCCACCTAATGCGAAGAGAGGAGTCTCTGGAGAAGACTCTGATGCTGGGAAAGATTGAAGGCAAAAGGAGAAGGGGAAGGCAAAGGATGAGATGGTTAGACAGCATCACCGATGCAACGGACATGAAAATGAGCGAACTCAGGAAGATAGTGGAGGACAGGAAGGCCTGGCGGGATATGGTTCATGGGATCACGAAGGGTCGGACATGACTTAACGACTGAACAACAACAACAATAGTGACCTTTACATGCAGTAACAATAGCGTTGATATAAAACGTTGGATAAAATCAACGGCGTATCGGGAGCTGACGCTGCCCGGAGCACCGCTGTGGCGCCACCCCAAAGGGGCGCTGCCGCCGCTCTGGGGGGCACTGCCGCTCGGGGGGGCGCCGCTGCCCAGGGAGGGTGACCTGGCTTACCTGCGCGCCCGCCCGGTGATGCATGCCGGAGCTCTGAGGCCTTCTCCCCCCGGCCTCGGAGCCGGAGAAAGCCCCGGAGCGTCCACCACGACTGGCGGCCAGGGGTTTCTGAAGGCGGCCTACTGTGGCGCCGCGCTATTTATCCTTTTTTCGCATATGCGCAGAACGTTTCAGAAATGTCGGCATGCGCCTAAAAAAAGGATAAATAGCACGGTGCCGCAGTAGGCCGCCTTCAGAAAGCCCTGGCCGCTGGTCTTGGTGGATGCTCCGGGGCTTTCTCCGGCTCCGAGGCCAGGGGAGAAGGCCTCGGGTGCGTGCTCTGGAGAAATGTTGCCCTAGCCGTGGAGCCGCCACATCACCAGGTGGGCGCGTGCTCCGGAAGGAATGCCGCCCGAGCTGCGGAGCCACCCGGAGCCGCTGCTCCGCTCGCTCCAATCTTTCCCAGCCTCTGAATAAAAAGAGCACCAGCAGACATTCTGGGCAAACACAAACACACCATGATGGGAAAGGAACTGGATCCGTCATGTCGCTGTTGGGAGCTCTTAAGTAAGTCGTAGAAAGAATGTAAGTCTTTATATCAAATATCAACCACAGCAAACTTTTATTGATATTAGAATTTGGGACAATTTGTACCAGATTCTTTGCTGGCTCATCTAGACAAGAGATCTACGAATGCAGGATAAAGGCATTTTTGGCAACCCCGTTTACACCCTGTTTACAATCCTTCCTCCTGTTCCTTGAGACTTGTGGTTGTGGCCTTCCTTTGTGTTAACAGACCAGGATCATGAAATTGTCAGCAATCTCCCCTTGCTTTCAGCACGAGTGCTTTCCTGAACAAGAACTTACAAGGTTTTCATCCTTAATTAGCAGAGCGAAATATAACCCTCCCCATTCAGACTTTCATCTGGGCTGTGTCACTTTTTCCTTCCATCTGTTGCCCATCAAATCCCATGCAGGCTGGTGGAATTTCCACACATACCAGCTTTGCGTCAGGTAATGAGTTGGGTTAATGACCTTGATTTCTCAGGAGCAAATTGGAGACTTTTGCCATCACGGTGGGCAATTAGGAACTGCAGCTGTTCTACGTGGTATGAGTTTGAACTGACAATGAATTGGAGCTGCCGAAAAAGTAATTACATGCCAGAGCATAAAAAGAGCAATACTGGGAGCTGTAATTACATTCTGCCTTTAGTTTGTTTTGGGGTGGAGGTTATGCCTAACCTCATTGTCTTTAGCTGAATTAAGGAGTGTGTAAGGGGAAGCTGCCAAGAAAAACATAATTAACATGGTTATGCTGAACTGGTATTGTCCTGAATTCAAACTGCAAAATGTAGCAAGAGAACTGATTTATTAAGTTTATATCCTACCCTTCCTCCAAGGAACTCCGGATGTTATATATGATGTGACCCTTCATTTATCCTTACAACAACCCTGTAAGGCAGTGGTTCCCAAAGTGTGCGTCGCAACGCCTTGGTGCATCGCGATGCACTCCCAGGGGTGTCGTGGGACCCATGCTGGCCGAGCTGCTCAGCAGTGTAACCACGATGCGATGAGGAAAACTGCGGAGCAGAGGTTATGCTCTGCCAGCTGCACATTGCATGCAGTTGGGGGGGGCACCCACCTGCCCTTACCTATTTAACACTGATTTTCAGGTCTTCTTAGGCCGTGGAACCCAGAAGTCATCGCGTCATATGTCATGACATCAGCGGCAATTTTGGGTTCTGTGACTGGCGCCAGTGGAGGGGGGGGGCATCATGAGGCCTGTAAGTTTGGGAACCACTGCTGTAAGGGATGATAGGCTGCGAGAGTGACTAGCCTAAGTCACCCAGTGAGCGTCATGGCTCAAGGGAATTTATACCCATGTCTCTCCAGTATTAGTCTGACAAGACCCACCACACTGGGTCTCTTGCTAGCTGTGGTGTGGGTGTGTGCGCACACATATACATGCCCACAACAAAGAGACGTGTCAAAGCCAGTCTGGGGCTGTAGGGGACCATACCCAAGTCTAGACCTGAAATTTCTGTTCTCCAGCACGGATTCCTTCAGGTCAGTTGCTGGAATTATCTGGAGAAAGTGAACTGTCCCTTTAAGAAGAATATAGAAAGAGTTTGGGCCAGTCCTAGCAACCAGATAAGGCTAGGTTGGTTTAGAGCAGGAATGTGTCATACCTTTTTTTTTTTTAAATTGTTTTGTTGTCCTTTCTGTTTAATCGGAAGATTGGCTTTAGCTTCAAAACCTCCGTGGGGCAGAAGGTAGCATGTTACCAGGAGTGGGTGCCAAATACAGGGCTGATTCAAAGATGGGCTGGACTGCTGTGAGGAACAGACTTTAAAGAACTGAGGCTCCAAGGTAATGCGGCAGAATCTGGGCAAAGATTCAGGCAACATTGTGATAATATACAGTACACAGAGGCAGCAGGTGATGGTGAGGAAGAAGATAAGTGGAAAGCAGATGCATCCTGGAGGACCAGAAAAGGCTGTTTTATTGTGTGTTTTTAATATAATATAATAATAATATACAGTATCTATATACCACCTTTCTGGTCATTGGATTTCTCCTCCGACTTTATTCAAGGCGGTGTACATGGGCAGGCTGTTCTAAACCCCAAAGCGTTTTTACAATACAATAACGTTCTAATCTTTCATAGAACCCTTCATTCGAGATGTTACTTTCACAGTCCAGCTCTCTCTCTCTCTCTCTCTCTCTCTCTCTCTCTCTCTCTCTGGCGTTCGCCTCAGCACGCTTCAGCTTCAGCTGCTCCACTCCCCCACAGGGCTCTGCAGCTTATCAGCTCAGCATGCCAGCATCTCTCTGACAGACTTCCGGCCGTCTTGAACTGCTGTCCTGCAGATCTTCAGGCATTTGTGAGACAAAGCAAGCTTCTGATACAGTGATGTAGAAGTTTGGAGAATTTTGTGTTCCAAAGTGAAGCAGATGAGGGAAATATTTCACAAGGTGTCTGCAGGGTCAGGCAATTCCTTAGACGAATTTTTAAAAGACCTGAATGAATCTGGTGAACTAGAGCTGCAATGATAAAACTTCACAGCTTCCATCATAAGAGTCCAGCTTATGTTGCTCTTTGACCCCAAGATAGCTACTTATTCCTTCTCTTACAACCACGGCTAGCAGAACGTGCCTGCCCCTACATGCCGGTTGTGTTTATGCTCATAAAGTTTATTAGATGCACATTCCCTCTGCTTGATTTATGGGGGATGTTAGTTGAAGCTAAGGAGGGGGCATGAGGAGGTGTAATTAACTTTTACTGTTGCTCATTATGGACATACCTCGAGCCAAGCAGTCTTGAGTGCCCCATGAGAAGGATAAAAGGAAGACTGTATTTCTGTTTGTTTAGGATGCGGAGGAGCTGCTCATAAGGTGGTATGCATTGGCCAGGTTTCCATTTATAACAACTGCGATGCCCAAGTGTCAAGGCCGCCAGCTTCTAAACTGCTGCAGTAGGTGTGTCTTAGCAGCAGCAGCACCACCACCACCACCACCTTAACATGCACACATCAGCCGGTGATCATGTGTATCGCCATGCTGTGAAAAGCTTCAACAGCTAATTTCTGCATATCAAGCTACTGATAAAAGGCATTAGAGCAGGCCAGACTTCTTCCCCTTGTTGGCAACCTTTACCAACTGTAGCATTTGGTCTGTGATAATGTTTCACAAGTGCGGTCTATTTTCTTAATGGTGCAGTGCCAGAGCTGTCATCTTCCAGTGTAATGTGGAGATTGCTGGGAACAGCCTGGAACACCCTATACGGCTTGGGGCCAGGATATTTGAGAGACCGCCTACTTCTATATAGTCCGGCTCGTCTCCTTAGGTCATCAGAGAAGGCCCTTTTGCGGGTGCCATTGCCCAGGGAGGTGCGAGGGGCGGCGGCCAGAAACAGGGCCTTCTCAGTAGTGGCACCAACCTTATGGAATTCCCTCCCCTTTGATTTACGAACTGCTCCCTCCTTGGACACTTCCCAGTGAGGCCTAAAAACCTTCTTGTTCCAAGAAGCCTTCTGAGCCCTTGCCTTTTTTAACATCTCACTGGTACAGGTGGGGGTGCTGCTGTTTTATGCTCCTGTTGTGACTGTCGCCATGATCTTTTTAATTGATTTTTAGATATTGTTTTTATTAATTGTCATTAATTGTTTTTACTGTTTTAAAATGTGATTATTTTTATACTGTATTTTTTGTATTTTTTTCTGCTGTAAGCCGCCTTGGGTCCCTTCGGGGAGAAAGGCGGGATAAAAATACTGTAAAATAAATAAATAAATAAATAAATAAACAGACCAGCCCTGTACGAAATAAGAACGTAAGAGGAGTCCTGTTGAATCAGACCAAAGGTCCATCTCATTCAACATCTTGCTTCCCACAGTAGGCAGCCAGAAGTCTCTGGGAAGTGCACAAGCAGGAGATGAAAGCTATAGTCCTCCCCTGTCATAAGAACATAAGAAGAGCCCTGCTGGATCAGGCCAAAAGCCCATCTAGTCCAGCTTCCTATATCACACAGTGGCCCCACCAGATGCCTCAGGGAGCACAAGACAACAAGATAACCTGTTTCCCGTTGACACTCCCTTGCACCTGGCACAGAGAAAACCCACTTCTCTGTGCACCTGGCACAGAGAGAACCCACTGTCGTTGCTCACCAGCAACTAGTATTCAATGTTATAGTGCCCCTGAACATGGAGGGTCTACAATTGTCACTGATCAATCATGAGGTTGTCTAACCCCTCTTTAAAGCAGCTAGTGGCCATCATCCTGTCTTGTGCTGGTGAATTCTATAAATGAATCATAGATTTATGTGAAGGACTTTCCTTTGCCCATTCTAAATATACTGCCAATCAATACCAGATAATGTGACCCACCAAGATGAACTCAGACCACCAGCCATATGTGTCATCCCTCTACAGCCTTGATAAACTTTTTACATTTACTCTTTTGGCACCTGTAGGACATGCTTCATCAGGGAATCACTTCCTCCCCTGGGATGATGCAATTGCCTGTGTATTGGCAGAAACAGGGAGGCTTTGCACAGCATGAGACCTTCCCATTTCAATGAGCATCCAGCATGGTACCTTAATTTTTAAGCCACATTTTTGTCCCTCTCATGCATGGCACACCAGTGTGTTCTGGGAGGGACACCATGTGTTGAATCGCAACAAAAACGGAAAACATGAAGGGAAAGTGCTGCCATTATCAGCTGTTCTTTAGTCAAAGGCAGCTAAGCTAGCAAGTTTCCTTTTACACAGAAAAGTGAGACTCAATTAAAGATTGTACTGGGGGAAACAATCCCAGTGTGCAGCCAGCCTTATCTTCACTGCAGCTGTCAGACTTTGAGTTACAGGTGCCTTTGCACTGATAACAGCCAATTACATTTTATTGTCTCTGTTAAGATATGACAGTTCAGCTGAGTTACAACTTGGCAATCGGGTGATGAGTATTCTTGTAATGTAAAGCAGGTTGCTTTGATGGATCTTGCAGAGATTGATTAAGCAGTGTGTGAGCCTTGACAAGGGGCAGGGTTGCTGTGAAATAATCTAGCTCAGGAGACCTTTGCCTTTCGTTCCCCATGGGAGCATTGATCATAGGGAAACACTTCGTAAAGCAGCTCCACCAACAGCTGATGCAGTGCAGTGGCTGAGTGGCTGAGCTGTAAACCAGAAGACCCTGATTCAAATATTGCCTGGACCATGAACCCACTAGCCTTGCCTCGGCATTTCGGTCCAACAAAGTCCCACCTTCTTTCCAAATGGTTGAGAAGTTGGAGCTTTTCTTCTTGCATTAGTTTTTTCTATATATGAAGGCCAATAGCCAACTGTCTGTCACACTGTGACCAAGAAACAGCATACAGGAGGAGGGAGATATGTAGATTAATGGGCGCAGCGTGTTAAACCGCTGAACCATAAGCTGTCGATCGAAAGGTCGGCAGTTCGATCCCCGCAACGGGGTGAGCGCTCGTTGCTTGGCTAGCTCCTGCCAACCTAGCAGTTCCAAAGCATGTCAATGTGAGTAGATAAATAGGTACCGCTTGCGGGAAGGTAAACAGCGCTCCGCAGAGTCATGCCGGCCACATGACCACAGAGGCGTCTTCGGACAACGCTGGCTCTTCGGCTTTGAAATGGAGATGAGCACCACACCCTAGAGTCGGACACGACTGGACTTAATTGTCAGGGGATACCTTTACCTTTACCTTGATCTGTGGCAGGTAAAATTCTGCACAGAAGCATAGCAGGGTTTGAATTCAGCAAGCCGTTACGGTTGGAACATCTTGCAGTTCCCTTTGTTCTGTACAAAGAGGAGGTTGTCTATGATTAATAATCCTGATTTTTTTTTAAAAAAAACACACACACACACCATGTTTCTGGATTTATTTATGGTACCTTTATTTTGCCTTTTGACCATCAAGCCCTCAAAGTCTTACGTTATTAAACAACAATATAATGAAATACTATAAATGTCCGTGGTAGGAGGCTGTGGGAAAGGGTTGGCATTCAATGGAAGAGCCACTGGTTTGCATGCCAAAGGTCCCAGCTTCCATCCCTGGTGTGTCCAGGCAGGGCTGGGAAGGAAATGCCCCTCTCTGAAATCCTGGAGACCTGCTGCCAGTCAGTGGAAACAATACTGAGCTAGATGGACCAAGGGTCTGACTCTGTATAAGGAGAGTTCTGTTTGCAGTCACCATGAACCACTGAACTGGACATCAATTAGGTATAGCAAAATCCATCAATATGATGCTTCAAAAAGCTGGCAGAATGATAATGTCTGTTTAATTACTATTTTGTATCTTTTGAGCATGATTTAATAATAAAAAAATTAAGCTAGTGCCTAAACAACCAAATCCCAGTGCAGCCTAGCTGGGAGGGAACAATGGCAGCAAAGAGTATCGTCATCCTTAACCTTACTCCTCTCCAAAGTGGTGACCCAAAGGGTAATTTCCTAAGATGTTGCCCCTTTGGTGGTGTCAATATAAATATTGACAATAGCACCTCCTGGTGGTTGTAATGATCAACTTCCTGAAAGAAGGCAGGACTTCCTCTTGTTGTTGTTGTTGTTCAGTCGTTACGTCGTGTCGGACCCTTCGTGATCCCATAAACCATATCCCGCCAGGCCTTCCTGTCCTCCACTATCTTCCTGAGTTCGCTCATGTTCATGTTTGTTGCATCGGTGATGCTGTCTAACCATCTCATCCTTTGCCTTCCCCTTCTCCTTTTGCCTTCAATCTTTCCCAGCATCAGAGTCTTCTCCAGAGAGTCCTCTCTTCGCATTAGGTGGCCAAAATATTTGAGTTTCAGCCTTAGTACCTGTCCTTCCAGGGAACAGTCAGGGTTGATCTCATTTAGGATTGACTGATTTGATCTCCTAGCAGTCCAAGGGACTCTCAGGAGTCTTCTCCAGCACCACAGTTCGAAAGCGTCTATTCTTCGGCGCTCAGCCTTCCTTATGGTCCAACTCTCGCAACCATACATTGCTACTGGGAACACCATCGCCCTGACTATACGAACCTTTGTTGGCATGGTGATATCTCTGCTGCTAATGTGACACAGGCTCACCTGCTGATTTTCTCAGACTCACTGTAAGTGGTGGCAGTGAAAAGGCAGGGCAGGAATGGAGATGTCAATCAGTCGTTATCCTAGCTTATACCATGGCTACGCTGTGAATCTCTCTCTCTTCCTCTCTCTGAGGCTCACTGGGCTTTTCAGCAAGCCCATTGAAAAATAGTATCCCTGGAAGTTGGTTGTTAAACAGCTGCCAATAGGAACTTGTCAAAGACAAAATGGAGCAAGCCTTGGAGAGAAGACCCATATAAGAACAGGCCCTGAACACTGCTCTGGAATATTCAGGCCTTCAGCTGAGAGCAACAAAACTGATCTAAACCCCATTGCTGTGTTTGTTAGTGTGTGCATGCACTTCTTTTTGTCTTTATCCAAGCCAATTTGCTTGTTTACAACCAAAATGAAAATAGAATAAGCAGCTGAAAACAAGCCAAGCATAAAATGTACATAGCCTTCAAACTCAATCATGCCTCAGATCAGAAGCCTGATTGTAACTCGAGAGAAAATTGGCTTCTGTGCTTTCTCTTCTGTTTGGTGTGTCTCATCATAGCTCTCTGCGTGTCACTCAAGATGAAAGACTGTGTATATAAACGAAAGATCATTATTGTTATTAGCATTATTCTGTTTGCCACTGCAACAAGATGGGGAAGAAAAAGGGTCAGGTGGGATGACGTTAAAAGAGATGATTGAAGAAAGGCAACCAAAACACGTATTTAGCTGTCAACAAACATTTTGACAGAATACATGGAAACAGGAGAACCGAACACTACTTTCTTCTGTCTGAATTATGCAGAAAGACACTATGAATTAGATCACTTTACTGGTCCTTCTACTTTTTCATACATCTCAATCAATACCAGGTTGATAATCCTGTTTCATCCATACTTTTGTTTGATCCAAAAGCAATGGTTTGAGTCCGAAGTTAAGGAGAGAACTGGATAATCACATACTTTTTTATTGTTCTTTCTGCTTTCTTTCATCACATGAGTCCTAAAAGGAGACCTGGTGGATGTATTCTGATCTCATGTTCAGGCAGGGTCATCATTTAGGGGTAGCAGGGTTGGCCCATCCATTAAACGAGGTGATGTGATTTGCCCTTCACCGAGTCTGCCACCTCCACCACCTCCCTCTAGCCTACCGCAGATGTAACCCGCATTGATCTGCTTTCTGCCTGCTAAAAGTGAGCAGAAGGTGGACCACCTGCCTCCTTATCTTGCTCCTGGCATGGTTTCTTCAAACTTGGAAGTGCAGGAAGTCCATGTTTGATTTACAGGGACTGTGTGAACAAAGGAGCTCCTTCATTTGCACAGTCCCTTTAAATCAAACATGGAAGTCCTGCACTTACTCCATCAAAGAAACCATGTGAAGAGCAAGGTAAGTGGCTGCTATTTTTTTTTAATTGCCAGAGGCTTTGAACCGAAGGTGGCATCAGGTGGCATTCCAGGTCATGCCACCACTGAGGAGTGATGTGGGTATTCCACAGCACACCGCTCCTGACCAGCTTCTTGGTTTGTCACCATCAGGCTCAAACTATGCAGTTTCCTCTGTGCACACCTTGTTGTCCCCACAGATGACAGAAAAACTTGAGGAGTGCGTATTATTCTTTTCATTGTTTATTTGTACCATGTTGTTGTTTTATTGTCCTTGTCAATTTGAGCCACCTTGGCTTGAAAACCTTGTACAGAGGCAGGATAACCCTTGCTAACTGGACAAAGAGACACCTCTCTTATAGTTAGCAGATGGAGAGCAACTGTCCCTCTTCACCCCAGCATGGCATCTTTTCCAGTGGCTGGTGCTTGTGTCTCTTCTGCATCTTTAATTGTAAGCCCCTTGTGGACAGGGAATCATTTATAGATTTATTTTGCTACGTAAGCCACTTTGTGGACTACTTTTTGTTGAAAAGAGGTATATAAATATTATTATTAGTAATAATAATGGTAAATAATATTAATAATGGTAAATAATATATCAACCTTCCCAGATGTTAAGATTGACCTTGGAGACCCAGCTGAAGATTCCTAGACCATCTGAAGGCCAAATTACAATTACAGGTGTCCTCCACTTAACAACAGGGATGTGTTCCCCAAACCCCATCATTAAGTGTTTCTGTCGTTAAGCAGTGCTAAGCCCTTTGCAAGTTTTGAAGTTTAAGGCCTCTCCAGAGGCCTGTTCCTGGCCTCAGTGTGCCTCTGAGGGCCTCAGAATGGCCCACAGAGATCCCCATAAGGCTCTCCCGGTTTTCAGAAGCAAACCGTTGTACAGTTAGGTTGATGAGTCCTACATGTGGCAGTCCAATTATAAATTATTTTTCCTCATTCTCTCCTAGAGTTGCCACTGAAATTTCTCCTAAATGTAACTAAAAAAAATAAATTGGGAGATTCCTCCTCAAACATTTGAGGAATTTCAAGGGACATCAGTTTCAATAAGGGTAGCAATATTTCTGGGAGAAGAGTCTTCACATCTCTGTTCTCTACCCACTTCTTGATATAGTCTCCTTACTGACTTGCATAAGGAATTAAATGAGGGCCATTCTGTATGTAATGATATCCACAGGCTATGTTCTTCATAGAGAAAAGGCATGTAGTGTCAATAAAAAAGAAAGAGCAGTTGGTCTCTGATATTTGCTCTGTACACCTTATGGAACACTGGAGACCTTGGAAACATCCAGCCTGTTAGCATTAGTGAATTTCAAGTGATGTGGAAATGCCAAGAACTCTGTTCCAGTTGGTTGAGATTGTCATATTGGGATTAAATGCAAGCCTTCTGCAGTGAGCTGTATGACTGATGAAAACAAGGTCAAGGTCTGGGTTTCTGATGGCCACTGCACGAAATTTCTGATGATGGATATCAAATCATTCCCACATTCACCCTCCCTCTAAACTTACGAACTGCTCCCTCCTTGGAGGCCTTCTGGTGGTGGGGCCTAAATATATTTATTTTTAAACAAGCCCTCTGAGTTAACCACCCAGCCTAACTATTTTAGTGGTCCAACCCCTCTTACTCCTTTTACTCCTGTTTTTATATTTTGTCATATCTTGTGCTGTGTTTTTAGATTATATTAATGTTTTAAAAAGTTTTATATTTATATGTATTTTACTGTTGTAAGCCGCTTTGAGTCCCCCCTATGGTGGGAGAAAGTGGGATAGAAATCTAAATAATAATAATAATAATAATAATAATAATAAATATGTGTGAGGTAGATTCCAGCTGCCACCAGCTGCAAGAGAAGAGGCCACGAAGCAAGCCTTCCACCCAGCAATTGTCTCACGCTGGGTTCTCTGGAAAGGGAGAAGGAGAGGGAACACCTTAACCAATGTCCTTGTTTCATGTCTCTCCCTCTCTCACCCACACATCGCAATACAATCACACAATCACCTCAAGCCTTCTCTGAGTAGCACTGTGGCTAAGGCATGGAGGTGAGAAGGGGAATGACCTTCTGAGTTAAAGAATTGGGCATGTTTGTTTTTAATCAAAACAAAGGAAATAGGTTTATTTAGGGAAAAAATGGGATGAGGGAGAAAACAGATCAACAGAAAGCCAAATTCTATACTTGAGATCAAGGTGCAAAGTTCAAAATAAAGAAGAAGAAAAAACAGATTCTAACAGCCCAATCCTTCCTAACTCTCCACATGCCAATGCAGCTGCACCAAGGGTGTGTGCACTGCATTCCGCAAGGGAATGCATCTGCCACCAATGCAGCTGCCACCGAGATGTGCCCCATCCCACCTCCAGCCTGATCTGCCCCGATCCTCCCCCACGGCCACCACAACCATGCTGATCCTCCCCCACGGCCACCACAACTGCTGGTGTGTGGCGTGGCCTCCCAGCCTTTGCACTGGTGGCAGCTCTCCACAGAATGGCAGAGAGACTTCCACGCTGGTGGCTGCACACTACACTGGCGGATCTCGTGATCCGCCAGCATACTGCATGGATAGGATTGGGCCCTAACTGTGCAATCCTATGCGTGTGTACTCAGAAGCTAGTCCCACTGTGTTCCTTCCTAGTTAAATGTGTTTAGAATTGCCACCTTAGATTAATTGAGAGACAAACCTAATCATTAATTTATACTGTTTGCAGAATTCAGTTTTTCTGAACATAGAATTGGGATACCATGTCATGGCATTTATTTATTTTTTAGCACAGAGTAGTGTATATGACCTGGAGTAACCTCTGTTCATTTGAATCTACTGAAATACCTGGAACAACTGCAGCACTTGAGGGCATGCTACATAAGGTGCTGCTGGTTGCAGATTGAACCCGATAAGTCCTTAGGTGGTGTGATGGAAGGGTGTTAATCCATTCAAGACCTGTGATTGAAAGACAATGTCGAAGTGCATTATTATTGATTAAGCTCTTTGAAGGTTTAGTCAGCTACATGAATTGTTGACATTTAATTACTGAAACAGCCTGCCTATCAGACTTCTTATGGTAAGTAGAAATAAATAATGCAGAGGACTTCAAAGAACTTGGCCAACATCCTCTTGGGGTCTGAAGCAAACACACCAGAGATGAAGCACAGACTTAAAAACCTTTCTTGGGAAGGATGACTTAAATAATTCAACGAGTGCATGTGAAAAGAATCCGCACTGTTTGGCAGCTTTGTTGGCTGCAATCATAAGTGCCTTTGCTCGAGAGCAGCTCCCATTGAACTCGATGGATCCCACATCTGACGAAACGTGCTTAGTATCTCGCTAGTTATTGCATTGCAGCCTTTTTCTCAATCGGTTCCAACGGTACCAGCACTTTTGTTGCAGATGGTTGCACAGGCATCGAAATAAGTGAAGAGAGAAAGTGAGAGAATTCACCAGCTTTCTTTATACTATCATTGTCACAGTGTCTGGTCCTTCCACTGCCTTTTCCCCAGAAGCTCATTCATCACCTCAGGGGGTCCCTGAGTCAGAGAAAAACTCTCCTAGGTCCCTCTGATGCTGTTCTGGATGTATGAACTATCCCTGACAGCAGCAGAGCATTGAGATCATAGAGGTAAGAAAGCTTGAGTCACACAACAGTGGAACCCCACTATATTGAGCCAATTGGACACAACCGGGTGTGCGCGCGCCACCATTTCCATGGAAATAAACCAGGGCATCAGAGAGAGAGAGAGCTCTGCATGTTGCCCACATTTTGCCCACATATGTGTGCATTTTGCCCACGTATGGCAGCTTTCCGTTGAGAATCTAAAGTGCAGGGCTGTTTGTTTCTCTAGGATTTTTTTTCCCTATCTCTTGGACTGAAGCTATGAGCCTACCTATAGGAAATCGTTCTGATGCGCTGGAGGCTCTGGCCTCACTAGCTGGCTTCTGGCATTGAAGTTCAGCCTCTACTATCAATGAGAATTGGGGAGGCCTCAATCACTGCAAGATGTGAAGTCCTGATTGTCAGACTGGTTTATTAAAAACAAATGGATTAAGAGACCATCCACTGGGAGTCTAAAATCAATCCGTTGTTAAAGGGTCAATTCCAAACTCACACCTCTAGTCCCCAGTACTCTTCCAGTAGCAGCACTGGCAGCACTTCAGAATATAATAGAAGCCTCCCTGCAGACTTTTACCCTCCCAGCCATGGCTGGAGCCTGGATGCTCCCCGCCACCCCCTCCAAACACACGCTTTTCTTATTGGAGGTGAGCAGCGTTAGCTGAGAAGGTCCAGCAAAGGAGGTCTACAGGCTGCAGGGAGGCCACGGATGGTTACATTCATGCAGGATGCTCCTAATATTCAAGCCTGGTGGACAGCTGTGGACCATGTATGCTCAGGCTCCACAGCCCAGTTCAGGCAAAGAAGGCATGTACAACATCATCCTCTGTGGCTAGCAAACAATTTAAACCCACTGGATTGGCCAGGCTTTGGATAAACATCCGTCTTTACACAATCAAGGCACACAGCAGCTTCTGTTTGTTGCACTCCAAGCCTTCAAGACTCTGACCTGGTAACTGTCCAGATCTATGGGTATTTATGGTGGCTGCCCAGAGCCTTAGCCTGGTCCTGACGGCCACAAGGAATAAAAAGATGAATACCAGCCAGTGGTAGAGAACAGAGTGGTAAACAGAAAACTCCGCGGCATTCATTGGTGTCATTAACATTTTCAGCAGGATGCAAAAAGATGTCTCATCGATTATTGTGTGGTCCAAAATACAAATGTGTGTCTACTTGTATTAAGCTGTAGCTAGATCCTCTTCCTTTCATGCCACCCCCATTGTGCCTTTAATGTTGTAAGTAGGTCAGTGAAGATCTCAGTGCTGTGTTTCCATTTCTCTCTAGCACATCTGGCTGCTGCTGGAATAGATGTATTTGTAAAGCAAAGGAGTTCATCCTGGCTGGTGCTGATCACCTCCAAGATATAATGATGAATGCTTTTCTGGATGTTCTCTTACTGTTAATCAGACAGTTGCATTAGAGATGAGCAAATATACCTTTCAGTATCCTGCCTTTATACTACTTGGATGGTGATCTGGATGTGGAGGAAATTAACATCACTCCTTTGTCATGGACAGATCACTTCCTGGTGGGATTTAGGCTTGTTGCAGCTTGTCGCCTCCGCAGTGGTGGGGGACCTCATTCTATGGTCCGCCCCCGGAGGATGATGGATCCGGATGGATTCCTGAGGGCTCTGGGGGATTTTCCTGTTGCCAGAGTCGGCGACTCACCCAGCGCCCTGGTTGACCTCTGGAATGGGGAAATGACCAGGGCTCTGGATCTGATCGCTCCTGAGCATCCTCGACCAAGCCGCAGAGTCAGAGCAGCCCCTTGGTTTACTGAGGAGCTGCGGATGATGAAGCGGCAAGGTAGATGTCTAGAGCGACGGTGGCGGAAAACTTGTGCTGACTCCGACCGGGCATGGGCTAGAGCTCACTTCAGAGCCTATTCCGTGGCGGTGGCGGCAGCTAAGAAGGCTTTCTTTTCTGCTGGCATCGCGTCTGCGGAGAACCGTCCAGCTGAGCTTTTCCGTGTGGTTCAGGGCCTGCTCCATCTGGCCCCCCCAGTAGATGGGGTGGAACACACGGTGGCTCGCTGTGATGAGTTTGCAAAGCACTTCGTGGACAAAGTCGATTGGATTCGGCATGACTTGGACGCCGCGTTAGCAGTATCTAATGATGTCCCTGAGGCACCTGTCTGTTCTCCTTCCTGGGATTCTTTTCAGCTTGTAGAACCTGAGGATGTGGACAGGATTCTTTGGAGTGTGAGACCGTCCGCTTGCCTGCTTGACCCTTGTCCAGCATGGCTGATTAGAGCTGCCCGGGCGGGGCTGGCTGAGTGGACGGGGAGGGTGGTAAATTCATCTCTGAGGGAGGGGGTGCTGCCGCTGTCTCTGAAGCAGGCGGTGGTGCGTCCCCTCCTGAAGAAACCCTCCCTGGATCCCACTATTCTGAACAACTTCCGGCCAGTCTCAAATATCCCGTTTCTGGGCAAGGTGATCGAGCGGGTAGTGGCGTCTCAGCTCCAGAGAGTCTTGGAGGAAGCTGATTATCTGGATCCATTCCAGTCTGGCTTCAGGCGGGGGTTCGGGACAGAGACGGCCTTGGTCGCCTTGGTGGATGACCTGCGCCGGGGACTGGACAGGGGGAGTGCGTCCCTGTTGGTCCTGC
This sequence comes from Plestiodon gilberti rubricaudatus, assembly GCA_026170595.1. NCBI lineage: Eukaryota > Metazoa > Chordata > Lepidosauria > Squamata > Scincidae > Plestiodon > Plestiodon gilberti. Next base: position 120,667,759 of record JANXHW010000005.1, read on the forward strand.
TGGACCTCTCGGCGGCTTTTGACACCATTGACCATGGTGTCCTCCTGGGTCGGTTGGCTGGGTTGGGGCTTGGAGGCACCGTTCTGAGGTGGTTCCGCTCCTTCCTGGCTGATAGATCCCAGAAGGTGGTACTGGGGGATGCTTGTTCGGCACCCTTGCCCTTGAGGTGTGGGGTACCACAAGGGTCAATTCTATCCCCCATGCTGTTTAACATCTATATGAAGCCGCTGGGAGAGGTCATCCGGGGGTTTGGGGTAGGGTGTCATCAGTATGCGGATGACACCCAGCTCTTTCTCTCCTTTCCACCTGACTCCAAGGGGGCGGTCGATGTCCTGAATCGTTGTCTGGAGGCAGTTGGGAGCTGGATGGGGGCGAACAAGCTGAAATTAAATCCTGATAAGACAGAGGTTCTTCTGGTCCAGAAGTCTACGACTCAGGTACTGGATCATCGTCCTGCTCTGAATGGGGTTGTACTCCCTCTGAAGGAGCAGGTCCGCAGCTTGGGGGTTCTCCTGGATGCGCAGCTGCTCCTGGATTCCCAGGTAGCGGCTGTGGCCAGGGGGGCTTTTGCCCTGCTTCGGCTGGTGCGCCAGCTGCGACCATACTTGGATTGTGCAGACCTGGCCACAGTGACATCTAGATTAGATTACTGTAATGCGCTCTACGTGGGGCTGCCTTTGAAGACTGTTCGGAAACTGCAACTAGTGCAGAATGCGGCGGCCCGGGTGGTTGCCGGGGCTTGTCGGTTCGACTCAGTTGGACCGTTGCTTCGGCGGCTACACTGGCTACCGGTTCGTTTCCGGGCACAATTCAAAGTGCTAGTTTTGACTTTTAAAGCCCTTAACGGCTCGGGTCCAGGGTATTTGAGGGACCGCCTCCTTCCTTATAATCCGACCCGTACTCTGAGGTCATCAGGGGGGGCCCTGTTGACCGTGCCGCCATTGGCGGAAGTGAGGGGGATGGCGGCGCGGAATAGGGCCTTCTCGGCGGTGGCGCCCCAATTGTGGAATTCCCTCCCCTTGGAACTAAGAACGACTCCCTCTTTAGAGGCTTTTCGGCGGGGCCTTAAGACGTTTTTATTCAGGACTGCTGTTAATGTCTGACATGGTGGGCTGACTTTTTAACAAATGGTTATATATGTAAATGCTGGTGACCCATTGGGGTTGTTTTTAATCTCAAGTGTTTTTAATTATTTTAATGTGTTTAATTAATTGTTTTAAAGTTGTTTATATGTATTTTAATATGTTGTAAGCCGCCTTGAGTGCCTTCGGGAGAAAGGCGGGCTACAAATTCTTTAAATAAATAAATAAATAAATAAATACTTTAAAAACAACAAGAGGGGGTTCTTCTCATGGAGACGCATATGGCAGAAACCATTTGAAAGACACACTCACAAATACTGAGTTGTAACTTGCTCTTAGGATACTAACAGCACAATCCTAAACTCAGAAGTAAGTCTCATTGTGTTCATGGGGCTTACTCCCTAGTAAGCTTGTTTAGGATTGCACCCTATGGCTTTGTGTAGTAAAATGAGATGGTAGACTATTGAGGTAGTAGAACAGAGTGTATCACTTTAGATGGCAGATAGGTAGTCAAATTTTAGATTGCTCATCTATTATGAACAAAACCTCCACCTCCTTGGAGATAGAAAACAAACACAACAGGAAAGGAGGTGGTATAGAACCTGAAACCTAGGCTTACCAGATCTCCAACTGGGACAGAGTGCTAGACCTTTAGGAGAAGGAATGTGGGCAGGTGTAGCTTGTTAAACCTAGAGCACAATCCTATACACATTTTCCTGGGAGCAAGTCTCATTGAACACAATGGGGCTTGCTTCTGACTAGACACGCCTAGGATTGTGCTCTAAGGTTAACAAGCTACACCTGCCCACATTCCTTCTCCTAAAGGTCTAGCACTCTGTCCTGGTTGGAGATCTGGTAAGCCTACTGAAACCTATTTCTGGAAGCCTTTTTTTGTCACATGGATGAGCATTCAGAAGTGGAATCCCCCACCTGTCCTCTGAAGTGATGCAGTCTATTCCACTTAAAAAAAAATCCCCTGTGAACCAGGCTTATATTATTTCCTTTTCTACAGTCCAAAAGTGATGGAGATCATTGTTGGATCCAATTCTATTCACACTTACCCAGGAGTAAGTCCCATTGAACATAGGCGGATGTACTTCTGAGTAGGTAGGCATAGGATTGAACTATTAATTCAGTTGCAATAGCATAACTTAATGTATGTAAGTGAGGCACTGCAATATAAAAATTATGCAAAGCTGACAGCTAATTTTCCTAACGAAAAGAGGGCCTGCCTGCAATTAACATGCTGGAGGAATTACACAGACAATTATCTTATATTTGGGGTAATGAGGAAATACCAGCTTTCCAAAGTGATGTATTGGAGAGAGTAAACAGCTACTTTCAGTTCGAACCTCATTTATATAATGAATTATATTTGGAAGTGTTATATAATTTGAAGGATAAAGGGTACCCTCTAGGGCACCTGCTAATTTAAAATGTGTTTATAGTTAAAAGCTTCCTTTTTAAAGGGCAATGCTGACACAATGGACATTCTCTCATGGGCATCAGATGAATGTTAATTGCGATAGGCTGACAAGGCAAACCTTTGGAGATTGTGTCATACTGTCTGTGCTAATGAAGAGCCATAGACCCCAGCTATAAATGCAATGTACAACTGAAATGAATGTACTCCCATTTATTCTTCCCAGCAAACGTCATTGTCAAAAGTTCTCCTGATGTTCTCTGAATGCTCAAATATTTGCCAAATGTTGGCTGATCATTTAATATCTGATTTTGGTATCCTAAGATGATTGATATAAATATTTTCGGTATTTGATAGCTAGGCTTACCAGATCTCTAACCGGGACAGAGTGCTAGACCTTTAGGAGAAGGAATGTGGGCAGGTGTAGCTTGTTAAACCTTAGAGCACAATCCTAGGCATGTCTACTCAGAAGCAAGTCCCATTGTGCTCTAACAAGCTACACCTGCCCACATTACTTCTCCTAAAGGTCTAGCACTCTGTCCCGGTTGGAGATCTGGTAAGCCTATTGATAGCTGACATGAAATAGTATTAATTATTATTAGTAATACAAAGTATTTATTAGCCACCTTTCCAGCACTCAAGGCAGCTTACAGTGACAAATAAGTCAACCAACAAAAGAACTAAAAGAAAAGCAGTAGCAAAACCTAAACAAGCAAGGCCTCCAAATCAAAAGATTAAGTGGAAGGGATTGTTTCATGTCCACTGTAGAAGGCCATTAAATTCAGTATGTATCTGACTGTATTTGCTGGAAGAGAATGCAAGGTATTTGATAGAATTTGTAAGGTTAGGTAGGGCTGGGGAAAATGCTCTGAAATCCTGGGGAGCTGCTGCCAATCATTGTTGATGTAGCTGTACTGAACAAGATAATAAATAATAATAATAATCTGTATTTATATACCACATTTCTTGTCTTCAGATTTCTCCTCAGACTTTATTCAAGGCGGTTTATATAGACAGGTTCTTCTAAACCCCCATACGTTGTTTTTTTTTTTACAATTGGGAGTTTTACAATTGCCGAAAAACCGCGAAAACCAGAAGTGAAAACCGGATGCGCACAAAAATCGCCATTTTTCAGTGATCCGAAGATCGAGGAGGCCTGCAGAGGGTCACGCAGGCCTCCCCAAAGCCCCAGTAAGGACAGAAACGGCGGTTTCAGACACTTCTGCGGCGGCGATCCCCAGGATTGCCGCCACCGCCATGCTGTCCCCGCCCCTTAAGGGGGCAGGGGGTAGCTTTTGGTTCCAATGGTGGGTCACGACCCACAGTTTGAGAACCAATGAAATAGAACATTATTGTAAAAACCCCTATGTTGAAAAGCAGTATATAAATACTGTTGTTAATAATAATTAATAATAATAGAAGAACCTGTCTATATAAACCGCCTTGAATAAAGTCTGAGGAGAAATCTGATGACATGAAAGGTGGTATTTATTATCTTGTCGGGGGCGTTTGTGGCGGCGGCGATCCCTGGGATTGCTGCTGCTGCTGGCCCTGCCCCCGCAAACACGCAGAGTTCTCCCCGCCTCGCAGAGAGAACTCTGAGAAATGATGTTCTATTTATATAGAACCCTTTTCATTCTCCAGCTGTTTTCCTTCAACATGCAGTTATCTCTCTGGCTGCACAGCTCACGCCTTCCGAGCTTGCTCAACAGCGACTCCTCTCACAGAGGGTTAACACAGGTTATCGTCGCTTGTTCGTAGCTTCCGGATGTCTCGAACTGGTCTCGCCTTAGCTTTTCTTCAGGCAGGCAGCAGCTCAACCACCAGACCACACCTCCTGCCCAAGATGCAATGTTCTGAGTCAGCAGAAGGTAGCTTCAAACATGGTTTTTTTCCTTGGGTAGTCATGTGTTTCCTCCTCCAGTTGCTGCTTCACAGATTTACCTTCACCCAGTTCATGTCCTTCGACAGGCCTCCTCCTCCTCCTGTATTTAGGCTCCTGTGGCATCTCCACAGTAAACACCTTTTCATATTGTCAATGTGCATTTATCTCAAACTAAATTCGCTTTCTTTTGCTGTTTTCTACAGCGTAACATTTATCTAGTCCCAAAGACAGTAACTAATACTTGAAACTCAAAGACGATGCAATTGATCTGAGGAGATTCTGACAAATGTAATAGAATGTAATGCTTTTCTCACAAAGAGTAACTGGATTAAAAGATTGATTTTTTTTTCCTGTCTCAAAAAACAAAACAAAACTGGACTCTTCCCTGCAGCAAGAGAAAATTGCTTCTTGGATCTGAGATCAAGGATGTGAAAATGAAGTTCTCAAGCATGACGTAGGAAGTTCTAAGGGCCTCTGAGAGCAGTCTTAAATGTTACAAAAGCCTGCACAACTTTCCTATGCAAGATCCTCTTCAGAGAACTGAGTCATAATGCCCCCCCCCTCACAGCACCCGATTCGCAGGAGGTGAAATGTGGAGCCATTTCAGTGAGGTTTCAGGGGTGAACAATTTCAGGGGGCGGGGTAAACTTGTCCTTAACAGTACTATGCTCCTCCCAGGGATCGCCGGCTGGTGGCAACTATTGTGTCCTCAGATTGCCTCCCTAAGCAACTGCATCGACAAGTTGACTCATTCAAGGGGGCATGGTTGGGAAAAAAATGATGGCAGGCAGCCACTATGTAGAGAGCTGCAGCCATGACCATGAAACGCAGGTCACAGTGCGAAAGAAATGCACCACCAACCCCCCCTTCAGATTTTGTCATCACACTGTCCCCCCTCCAGCTGAAAGTTCAGCTCAGTGAACTTTTGGCCCAGCTCTGTTTGAGACATTACACATAATTGCACTGAGTGCCCCAGTAGCTGACAGGTCGTGCTGCCGTCCCTGAAGTCACTGTGAGAAAAACCTCCACGGATTAGTTACCGTTGACATGGTGCCTGTTGCTTATTTATGTACGTGCCATGTCCATGTATATAGTTGTGGGTGTGGTCTTATTTTTGCATCAAAAGGGGTGCATGAGGCTGAGAGGTGCATCCCCCCACCTTGTTTCCCTGTACACACCAGACATTTTTCTCCCCAGTGGGCTCACCCAATGCCTGACTGGGAGAAATGTGCCTGGGGTACAGGGATGTAGAGAAGTAAAGGGGGAGGGCTGAATTGTCACCCTCCCTTATAGGCACATTTTCTTGTAAACATCAAGAACTCCACCCCCTGCTTCCTGTGTGAACAACACAGACATTGCAGCTGTTATTTCTACGAGCATCATCTCAATGATCTTTTATTAAATGCTCTTGTAAGGCAGATCAGTATTATTAACCCCATATTTCAGGTGGGGTGAGAAGGCAGGGTTGCGAAAAAGTAGAGGTTGCCTAAGGAGTATATGACTTGGGCTTAAAAATAACATGGAGACTCTCAAGTATGGGATTCAACCACACATTTAAAGGAACATCTAACTTGGCCCTCAAGTCTCTCCATCCAGTAAGAATGATCAGGCACAGGTCCATAATTAGCCATCTTCTGATAGGTGATCATCTTGAGTGAAATATCCGCAAATGCTCTGCAACCAGTTCTTCAAACGAAGCCCCTTCACTGATTATTTTCAGCAAGAGAGTAATTGGGGCTGGCCAAATTTCTTGCAAGATTTTCAAGGAAAGCACTCACATTACCAAAGGCTTTTCTTGGAAATCTCCTGTGAGTCAACACTTTCAGAAAATCATTTCTCTGTGAAGCAATGTAAATGTGCTGGTCCTGGGCATGGTGGGAAGCACCTCTGGGTAGGTTAATGGTGTTTAAATGCTTGTAGGGTGTTGCTGTGGACAGTAGCGTCACTAGGATGCGCGTCACCCTGGGGCAGGGGGCGCGCGTCACCCTAGTGACGCTTGCGGCGCGGGGGGCGACCCGCCGGGTGCCTCCCCCCGCATCGCCCTCAAAACGGTCTGCGCATGCGCAAAAATTGTAAAAAATACCCGTATTAACTCGCTGCATGGCCCCGCCCCCCCCCCCCCGCCACGCTCCAGCAATGCCTCTGGCTGTGGAGAACATGTCGCTTCAGAGAAACGTTTCATGACTCATGAAATTCTGTTTATAGGATGGGAGCACGGTACGTGTGTGTGTGGGGCCCATGTTACACATTTGTAATGGGCCTCGGGACCATGAGCCAGCAGCTGTAAAAAATGGCCAAGATGTGTTCTATATCCCTGGTCCCAGTTTATTTATTTAAAATATGTATCCCCTGCCTTTCCCTTCCACATTGGTTGTGCCCAAGGCAGTTTACATTATTTTTTCCCCCTACATGTTAGTAGATTATAAAAGTAAAGGAGGCTGGTATGCCTCTCTGGCATCTCCTCCCTCCTCCTCTTCTTCACCAGGCAATTGGTGTTCCTCTGTGAGGGGGAAGGAGCACACTTCAGCCTCAAAAGTCACCAGCAGGTAGAGGCGGTGGTGGAGTCAATTATTTAGAGCCCAATCCTAACTCCCCCCAGTGCCGATGCAGCCATGCTGATGAGGCATGCACTGCATCCTGTGGTGATGGTGGTGGTGGTGGGTCAGTCACAGAGGCCTCCTCAAGGTAAGGGAACACCTCAGAGTAAGCCTCTGCTTCACCATAGGACTCCTCAGATCTACACCAGCTATTTTGCTGGCGTACGTCCGAGGAGAGGAAGGGGAGATGGAACGGGGATAGGATAGCACAAGTCACTGCCACCAGGATCCACCCCTCCCTCTCCTGTTCCTCCTCCTGCCCTCCCCCGCCCTGCCCAGAAACTCCCCCAGTCCTCCCATTCCCAACCCTATTCTTCCTACTGCCTGCCCCTTGTGTCGGTTTACCTGCACTCCCACAGGTAGTTGGTAGCGGCAGCAGGCTGCTGACACAGCTGCTGTTGGTGATGGTGGCTTCAAAATGGCTGCCAGAGGCATTCTGCATGCACAACCATATGGCCATTTACAACAGCAGAATCTCTGTTCCACTGTTGTAACTACTATTAGGATTGGGCTGCCAATTACCATATTTTAGTATGTCACTTCTGAACCATCTTCAAGGGCAGTCCCAAGTATCCCAGTAGTCCCAACGGGATGCTACCAGGGCATGAATAAGTGTAGCAGCTGTGCTGCAAGTCAGCCATCTATAAAACAGACTTTGCCTAAGGCAGCTTAGCTTTGGATATATGGAACCAGCTTTTTCAAATCTATAATTTTCCATTGCAAAATATCAAGCATGCGATGGAATGAGATGCAGCTTCCTGCAATGCTACACATAGTATTCAAACACTGACAATCGGGTGAACCTGAAAAGTACTTTTTGAATGCCAGTGGCAAAGGAAATGAAGGTCTTTCTGCTCAATTAAGTGCTACTTATGGTCTGCATAAAATCCTCTCCTTTTGACAATGCACCGAGAGGTGAATGGGTTGCAGACAATTATATATGTTTCCCTTTGCAGGAATGCTAGAAGCAACACTTACATTATTGTCAATCCCGACACATGTTGGATCCAGTTTTAGCCCTTTCCAGAGGAAATGAGTACTCAAGTGGCGCGGACAAAGGAAGGCCAGAGCACACAGTATAGTTGCCATGGGAATGCCACCAGAATCAGCCTCTCTGTAGTGAGTGAACACCACTCTGCCTGTACCGTTTAGAAACACCACATGTTCTCTCCACCATTGTGTTGAGCTGCCCTGTGTTTTAATTTAATAGGTGCTGCCTTTCTGCTGGTTTTGCATTGCTTTGTTTTTAAGTGGGGTTTAAAAGACTGTGGGTTTTTTATGTACTGTACATTGCTTTCAGTGCTCTCAAGGAAAAGCTGCTCAACACAACTCAGGAATTTTATAAGTAAGTGTTGCGGTCTTAGCAGCCCTGCTCCATTTTCTTGATGGCTGCTGGAAGGAGTGTGGCAATGTGGCTGCCAGAGAACATGCTGGTCAGGCAAATGGCGGGGTTCAAAAGTTGTGGATGGCCCACTAACTCCAATACATTATACACCACCATGTCCCTACTTCCTGTGCTCTCTGAAATATCAAAAGCAGTGGAAATCCCACAATGCTGAGGTGAGCTCTGGAGAACAGAAGGGGCTTGTTAAAAGTTCTTCCTTGGTTCTGCCTCCCCCTTTCCTCTGTCCTTCCCTAATTAAGATAATGCAGTAATGAGTCTTCTTTGAGGGCCCCCAGAATACTGAAGCTAGCCCTTTATAGAGACTTACATCAGGAAGGGCAAGATTCTGAGTGTTACAGGCTAGATGGGGATCATTTGCCACCAAGAGTCCATTTTCAGCAGCATCGTCATAGCAACCGTAGCATGTACTCTGGCCCTCAGAGCAAACATAATGCTTCATCCTCCCATTGGCCCTCTGACATTCTTCCCACCTGGTACTTTAGATACAGAGGATGACCTACTTCACCAAGAAAAATGAGCTCATTAATGTCTAGAAATTGAAACAGCTCGACAGAGAGGAGTGGCCATCTGTGCATTTTTCAGGTGCCACTGGATTGTAGACTAGAATGAATCCTTTTATTTTTACTTTATTTTTTTTAACCAGTGTAACAATGATGACTATAGGTTAAAGTTCCCCTCTACAACTATCCTTGTTAGCTATCTGCTAATTACGAATTCACCAAATACCCGGTAGTTCTTTTCAGAGAGCAGAAAGAGCTTGAAACATAGCAAAGCTCCCAGTTCACATGATGCTTAGTCCGCTGGGTTTTTCCATGCATTTGCACTGTGTGTGATCCATTCCTGCCGTGCCATAGCATGCATTCACTTTTTACCTTGATAGCAGGGCCAGCTCAGCCGTGAGACTGACTGAAGTGGCTGCTTCAAGTGGTGGGTTGGGGAGGAGCTGTGAACTGACAAGGGGTGGTCTCAGGTTGGGACTTAGGCTGGAGAGATACCTGCAACTGGGTGTACTCCATGTCTTCTTTTGCAGAAGAGAATATTTTTTACCTTTTCACCTACCTCTCTTCAACCGCACTGAAGGTGGTGCACACAGGCTCCTTTCTAGGTACTGACCAGACCCAGACCTGCTTAGATTTCAAGCCATTGGAACACTAGGAGCCTGGCATGATCAGCAGAGCTGTATTTTCTGCTTGGTGCTTTTCAGGCTCTAGTTTTAGTGTCCTTCCAGTTCCTTCTGCTGTCAACTTGTCTACAGCCTCCAGGCTTAGATTTGGTACAGAACTCATAGCCCTCACCGGTCTCTTGCAGATATTTGACCTTAGGCAGATTGTTACTTTTCCCTCCACAGAAACCTGTGGCAACAAAAGTGTTTTGATTCTTTGCTTTCTGTAACTTCCTGTTAGTGGTGTCGGAATGGGTGGTGGTGGTCTGCCCCTAGGCGGCAAGTGGGGGGGACAAATCCACCACAGCAGCGACATGGCGGCGACGGAATGAAAAAGGTAAGCAAAGGGCAGGAGCGTTCTTGTGGGCGGGCGGCGGCGAGTAAGAATGGCCCTGCCCACCCACCCCCCAGTCACCTGTTTACGGTGGTGGCGATGTTATCGGGGCTGGGCCGGGTGACGTCACTTCCGGTCACTGGGGGAGCATATTTTGGTGCCCCCCCCTTACGCAGTGTGTTGCTACGCTGCTGCTTCCTGTCTACATTCTGCATGTTCCAGTTTGTCATCATTTCTTTGCAAGAAACTGACAATATTCCTCCTTGGGGACTGACAAAGCGGTGGAGGAGAATGAGAGCAACTGGCCTTATTGTGTTGTGAGAATAATGGATCCCACAAATCCGTCTTCTTTAATCCCTTTTTTATGTTGTATCTAACAGAACACTCATTTGGCTCATGGAATGTAGGGCAGGCCTGTGATTTTAACTATTTCTCAAATGAACTGGACGCAGGAATTCAGGCTTCTTAGGGTGCACATGTCTTTATCTCTGCTGCTGAATCACTTTAATTGTGGCAAATACAAAGTGATTCCTTCCCTGCCATTGTCCTTGGATTTCGACATTTCCACTTTATGTTAGACCAGATGCGTTACTTAGTACAACATGCACAACGAGAGACCAGTTGTTTACTGATCAGGGCCCTCTCCACCTATTCAGTCTTCCTCTTCAGGATGCTGGTCTACGAGGTCACAGCAAAGAGGTCTTTCAGTGGCTTTTTTACTGGGTGGTTTTTTAGTTAGATTTAACAAATGTTATCTTATCTCTCTTCCCTTCACTCACTGTGTGCTCAACACTATTCAGAAAAGCTAAACGAAATGTAAATGATTACAATGGATTCTCAAGTGTTTCATTAGGGTTGCCAGCTTTTGCCCTGGAAACTGGACATGTCGGAATGGGGGGGGCGGTCTGCCCCCAGGTGGCAAGTGGGGTGGACACACACAAATCTTTCAGCCTTTTAAACCTTTTAAACCTTCAGCTGAAGCAGGAAGTAAAGCAGCTGTGGCTCCCCAAGGTTATTTCTTTCTCTCTTAGTTCGGTCATCCTCTCCATCCCTCACCTGCAGTGGGAGTTGGGCATCCAGGTGTGCTTCACAGCAAGCAGAGGGAAGGGCAGGAGGAGCTGCAGCAGAGCTTTTTCTCCTGCTTCAACAAGAGATTTAAAGGGCACCACCTAGTGTCTGGGATAAGAAAATTCAACCCTATATTTCATAAAACTCACTGGAAGGGAACTGAGACGAGGAGACTAGAGCAGTCCCCTTTCAAATGAAGGTACCAACCCCTCACTAAAAGGAACCATTTTCTTGCCTATCCTTGCAAGGCTCTCATGAGAAGGGAGGGGGAGAGGGCAAGCCAGGATATAGGAAAAAGACCTGCCCCCCTTTTTGTTCAGCAACTGTGCCTGCATATTATTCCCATTGCTGATACCAAGAAATTCACCCTGCCCATTTTCACAACCTAATTGCAGCCAATGCTGATGGGAGAGAAGGGGGGCACACACACAAAAGCTGTCCCAGATGGTGGTAGCAGCACTCCTTGGTGGCGGCCAGCTAACAACCCTTGTTTTTCCCCAGCACTGGAGAAAATATTGTGCAGAGAGGGCTTCTTTTTGGGAGAAAAGCAGCTAACATCTGCTTAGAGGAGCCTTGCCACCAACACAGGTGAGAGGGTATCAGGGGTTTCAGACACCCTTCCCAACCACCCCACGTTTTGACCTAAAGTTCTAATTTGTATCCACCATCCCAGGATCCTAACCTACAGCCTGAGAATCTAGGCCCTTAACACTTAGCACGCTTTGCTTTATCCTGATAAATTTGGTGGGCAATGTCACTGACAGAAAAATGAGCTGCTTAACAATAGATTCTCAAATAGCATTCCGTGTCTGCGGGATCAATAGAATGATAGTGTTGTGTACATTCCACATAAAGCCTCTAGAGGGCTCCTGCTGGCCTGGTTCTGTGTGTGTGAGTTCAGAACCAAGCAAGGAGGCAAGCAAGCCTAGTTAAGAATCAGTTACTTCAGTGCTGTGTCCGTCCATAAGGTTTTGGATGGGCTAGCATACTTAACAGATTCCTGTTGAGAGAACAGGGAGGAGGACATTAAAGGCAACTATGCCTGACAGTTGGGTTTGGCATAGCGCTATGTGTCAGGGCAGGCTTGCACAATTCCTGATCTTCAAATCTTTCTTAACCCAGTGAGTAATTAATCTGTGGATCTCCTTGCCACAGGAAGTGGTGATGGCACCTAGCCTAGATGCCTTTAAAAGGGAACTGGACAGATTTATGGAGGAAACGTCCATCACAGGTTACATGCCATGATAACTATATGAAATTTCTGGGTTTTAGAGGTAGCCTATCTCTGAGTGCCAAATGCAAGGGAGTGGCAACAGGATACAGGTATCTTCTTATCTTGTGCGCTCCAAGAGGCATCTGGTGGGCCACTGTGAGTTACAGGAAGCTGGACTAGATGGGTCCTTGGTCTGATCCGGCAAGGCTCTTCTAATATTCTTATGTTCAAGCTGAATGCAGCCCACCAGCTCTGTATGGTGGTTTGCCAGACACTTGATCACCACTCCCCATTTTTGCAGACCCAGTGAGGCAGCAAAAGCAGGAGGCTTATTGAATACTGTATATGTAGCGGGCCACCATACATTGCTGGTGAAATGTTTTCTGCTTGTTGGGTAACCACTTGTGCTTGCTTGCATGAAGGTGTTTGAGGACTGAAGCAGTGAAGAGGGCTCCTGCCTGGAAATGCAGAGCTCCGAATCCAAGTCTTCTCCTGCTGACCCATCCTTACATCTCTTCCTTTACTTAGGAGTAATTTCTGCCTCTGCAAATAGCTGGACCTTTTGCTTGGATTTCTGATTGAATTGAATTTCACAAGCAGAGCACTGTAGTGAAGTGGGCATTTCAGATTTATAGCTGGCTCCCTGCTGTGTGGGTAGGAAGGAGCTATTCTTTTTCAAGCAGTGAGGAAAAAGCATTGGATGATTGTCTCTTTTGGGTACCTGGTCAGTCTGAACAGGAAAAGGGCAAACCTGCAATCATGAGGGTCTTTCTAAATTTTAAATCCACATTTTTCTGGTTTCTGCTTTGTGAACCATTAAATTGCATTTAAGTTACATTTGCTCATTTTTCAGCTGCTCGGTCCAAAATTCTGCTACTGGAATGACTCCTGTTGCCTGCTGCATTGATCCATATTTAAGGTTTCTTAAGGTTCTGCCTTCTCATCTGCCTTTGTGGTTTTGTTTTCGAAAAGAAACAGTCAAAAAGTGCATACAAATATATTTCATTGCTCTTGATCGAAAGCTTTCATGGCCAGCAGTTATTCTTAGCGAAGTAGGATATACGAGTAAAACAGCTATGTAGAAAAAGGTCCAGCCGAAATAAAAACAATAAAAACGAGTGATTTCGGATATTGTTTTTATTTCGGCTGGACCTTTTTCTACATGGCTGTTTTACTCGTATACCCTACTTCGCTAAGAATATTTAATTGCAGCACAACATTCTATAGTCTATTCTAATTTATTCTATTATTTATTTAATATAATACAAATGTTTACATGCCTCTTTTCTGGGCCAGAAGAATGGACCATCGAAGGACTTACAATGAAATAAAACGTTACTTAAAACAACAACATGAAGACAGTAGCAGCAAATAAAATCACAACTTATAAAATCAAGGAGAGAGGCAGATAAAAACAATCAGTTCAGATGAAACGGCCTGCTGAAATAAGGTCTTAGGCTGGGAATGAGAGCCCAATCCTATCTTCCCCCGCCAATGTGGCTGCGTTAAATGAGTGTGCTGTATCTAGCGGTGGGGGGGGGCAGATCGGGAGGCTTCGGAGAGAAAAGGGGAATTATATCCCCTTGCCCCTTTGTAAGCCTCCCACTCTGCAATGGGCCTCCTTGGACCTGTGCCAACTCTGTAGCTGGCACAAGTCCAAGGAGAAGAAAAGAATGGGGAAGCTGCTAAAAGAGGGAATAAGATCATGCTGTCATTACCCCCAAAGCACTACATTGTGCCTGCTACTAAGTACTGCATGCAGTTGTGGACCATGTGGATTTAGACACAGCTGGGGCATTATATACAATTATATAATCTAATATATAATATACACATATGCATAACGCATGTTCAGTTTCCAGCGTAAGGAATATGGAGCATCTCCACTTCTCCCTTTCTGAATGTGATTTTCATGGTGAGCGAATGTTCTACCTCAGTTGATAGGATTTGTTAGGAATGCCAAGAACCAGGTAACATTTCTTCAACCCATAGATCAACCCCATGGGCTACCAAGTGGGGATCACTGACCAAACTTAACGTTCACATTAAAACAAGAAAGGGATGCTGGAGGAGCAAAACAGGATGCATCACTGTAAACAAGGACTACATATAAGTCTTAGAATATTATTTCTGTTTGGGTGAGAAATTGTTATTTTCACAAAGGAGAATAGCAGGTGGGGCAGGGTTGGGAGAATATGGATCAGATAAAACTCAAGAGAACCATTCTACAGGGATCAATTATATCATGGCAGGGAATCAAAGAGATGATGTAATAGCTGCACATCATTTCTAGATTCCAGCTTACCCAACAGTATGCTGAATATTCACATTTTCTCACTGTGCTGATGAAGGATTTTGTTATCACTATAACTTATTTCTATAGTGGCTTCTGGTGGATCTGTTTTTATAGTTCCTAGCATTAATTCCATAGGGTACTTTAAACTGGGTGATGGTGATTCACTCCATCCGCACCTTGACCTTTATGGCTGAGCTAGAGCTGGATGTCTGGGCCAAAAACAACATTCTAGCCACTCTGCCACACTCACATTCCCAGTTATACTGCTTTATTTTTTGAAATCTGAATAATCAGACAGATGAGTATCTCATATGGGAAGATCCCAGGCCATCACTGTACATCCACGGGTAGCTTTTGTGTTCAAAAATTGCCAGAGTGGTGAGGAATCCAGCCAGGGGGAAAATGGCAACTACATCGCTCCTGTAATATATGACCTATGCTGCACCTCACTCCTCCCGTTCTGTCATTGGACAGTGAAAAGACCTGCAGTCCTAGAGAGAAGGGAGTAAGGAGCACATAGCCAGCAGTGGGCCACCCAACTGCCAGCAATAGGAGTGGTATGATGGGATAAAGGTCAATGGGAACAACCACACTCCCATGTGCCTCTGGGGCATTGTGTTGACCGATGTATTGATTACTGCTAGTCCAAATGGCAGACTGGGGACTAGTACGGGACTATGGCTGGCACAGTCTGGGATGGGAGTGTTGCATAAAACTCACAGGCTAGTGGTTCCCAAACTGGGAGGCACGGCTTGGAAACCAGTCAGGGGAGCCGCAGAGTGCCACGGAATCCTCTTGGAATACAGTGCAATGCCAATTGGTAGGCATCAACATAATGCAATGGGGAGCTGCAGCCAATGGCTGCCAATGGTCAAGGGAGCTGCGAGTCAAAAAGGTTTGGGAAACACTGGGCTAGTTGGTTCATCTCTCTTGGGATACCTTTTCTCCCATGTCCAGTTTAATGCAATCATGCTGATTCCACCTAGGATGAAGGAACTTCTTGCCGTGCACTTTATTCCCTAGCAACTGAAGAAAGAGCTACATATTATGGGAGCAGTCCTGCAGCTCCTGCCTTCTCCCCCATAACATGTACTACTACAAACTGTGTGACATTGCCATTCTGTATGTTTTCCTGCCTCTGCTCCACTTCTAGCCTTGCAAGCAGCCGCCAATGGAAACCTGCAGCTCAGTGATGTCACATCACATGTACTTGACATTATGAGAGAGAGAGGGGGGGGGTTATGGAGCTGTTGCTTTCAGAGGCAGCCACGTAGCTCCCTTTGCATCTTTGTTGTTGTTCAGTCGTTAAGTCGTGTCCAACCCTTCATGATCCCATGAACCATATCCCGCCAAGCCTTCCTGTCCTCCACTATCTTCCTGAGTTGGCTCATTTTCATGTTCGTTGCATCGGTGATGCTGTCTAACCATCTCATCCTTTGCCTTCCCCTTCTCCTTTTGCCTTCAATCTTTCCCAGCATCAGAGTCTTCTCCAGAGAGTCCTCTCTTCGCATTAGGTGGCCAAAATATTTGAGCTTCAGCCTCAGTACCTGTCCTTCCAGGGAACAGTCAGGGTTGATTTCATTTAGGATTGACTGATTTGATCTCCTAGCAGTGGCCTGGAGCTTAGTCACTGTCCATGGTACTGGAATTACCAGGCCAACTCATTGTGGCCTGAGAGATCTGGGGGATTGCATGATAGCTGGATCACTTCATGGAGGTTCTTTGGGTAGAAGAAAACCCCAGTAGCAACCACCATTGTTTCTCTATTTAGAACCTCCAAAAGGCCACTTAAGCACTAATAAATCCTTATACTGTTGAATAATTCCTAAAAGGGAAAGAGTGTTTAAGAGAAACATGCAAGCTGCTTCTCAAGCCTGATCCTTCTGTATATATTCTTTTGTTTGGGTGCCTAATTACTCTCCCAAGACAAGAAAGGTAGCAGGTAAGCCAAATACAGAATAGAACCAACACAAAACCGCCATCAAGACCCAAGAGAGCACTCAAGAATTATACTATAGGGACCAATCTTGCACTAGTAAGGAGACCAATCAGATGATGTAATCTGTCTTCCCTGTTTATATTGTCCTGGGTTTTGAATAAGGCCTGTGTGGGAAGGAACATTTTAATTGAATTGTATCATTCATCTTGTACCCCTTGTGTATTTATATGTGCTTATTCCCTGGGGAAACAGCTACACTTTAATTGCCAGCGCTTCATAAGTAGCTGAATAGGTGTGTGCATATGAATTAGCTTCTTTCAGGACAAATGCTTTGTGGAGCTGGCTTTACAGTTTTGTAAATCTTTTTTAATTGCTTGAATTAATGCTTTCCATTTTGTAGAATGCATTTCGAGCAACCAAAGTGCTTTGCACACATTATCTTAATAATCCTTACAACCTCCCTGATAAGTAGACCAGTGTTACTATCCCAATATCGTATGTGGGGCAATATTGGTGTGCCTTAGTCCTCCAGCACGTTGCTGGCTATGGTGAGATTTGAAGGGGGGGAGCTTTTAGTTTACAGTTTATGGTCTCCGCCACCATATCTGAATTAGCGGTAAATTTAGATCACTGTGTTGGTTCTGGACTCTATGAAATGTGGAATTTCCTGATTATGGTGTGAAATTAGAAGCCTGGATTGGATTCACATGTTCATTATTCTATTCTTTAGATTTATAAGTTGCCCATGGCACTGAATTCAGGGTAGTAATGAAAGGCTTGTCTGTATCCCTAAGAGTTTTACAGCCCAAACAAATTAGGGCTGGACTCTTGCAAATTAGGGCTAGATTCTTATCTCTCTTGTCTCAGAGGCATAGGTTTCTTCTGAACCCACATGGTTAGGTCTGAGATTTACTATACCTTCAAAATTCATTGAAAGGTCAAATTCTCCATTCGAAAGAGAAGCCTGGGGAAGCCACTGAAGGGGGTTAGGGAACAAGAACTCTGCATAGTCATTACCAGATGCAGGTATTCAGAAACAGCAGAAGTGGCAATATGGGGGGGGACGACTCAAATATAACCCAGGTGGTAAACAGATGATCAATGTTGGCTGTGATCAATGTTGGGCTGTTTAGGAGTGAGAACCATGGAGATATGAAGAAGGCATTCCCAGTAGTGGAGTCAGCGGTGGGCCCCTGGGCAGCAGGTGGGCGGCGGAAAGCACGTCACGGTGGCGTTCGTAAAATGGTCACATGGCTTCCGTGATTGGCCCACCTACCCGCCTGGACTCCTAGGAACTAAATTCAGGAGAAAAAATGCCGTGTGTGTGTGTGTCTTGATGTGACGCAGTGGGGGCGGGGACACCACCGGCGGGTGGGGCTTGTGCCAGTGCGCGTGGGGGGGGGGGGCCCAGAGAGGCTAGCTATGCCTCTGGGCACCCCAGGCTTACAATAACTTAAAAGGGGCAATGGATCTTGCTGATCACCTGATGGTTGATTCAGCAAACTGTTTAAGTTTCCTGGAGCCTACCTAGTCCTTTGGAGAACCATGGAGGAGTTCCTTTCTTATGAGTGTAAGACATTGCCTTGCACTCAGTTTGCTAGTCAAAGCAATTTTATTGGGCCTGCCGATTGGAGCTGCTTTTTCCATTTTGCTGTTTTGTTTCAGCATGTTCAGCGTCCAGCGTGTTTTAGGCTCAGCCCAGATGTGTCACAGATGTCATGTGTCATGTGCTACATTGACCAGCAGGTTGCTACCAAATTCCTACAAAGTATGGGAGGGGGTCAATTGAAATGCAGAAAGGGTGGAAAGGAAAGTACTGAAATATTTCCCACCACCCCCTCAAACATTTTCTCCCAGTGTTGGTGATTTCCAGCCTTGGAGTCCAACTGGGAGAAAAATGCTTAGGGAAAAGTCTTTTCAGGGGCAGGTGGGGGAAGAATTCTGCCTCCCTCCCCACTCCTGCCACGAATTAAATTCCACCTCACTTTATCCCCCTCCCACTTTCTAGAATTTGGCATAATCTACTTTCTAAGAGAAGGATTGTGCTGTGCAGTGTAGTGAAAGCCTTGGGTAAATGAGAGGAAAGAGCAGGTAGGGTGCCTGTGCTGTAGTGCTCTGCTTTTGCTGAGAAAGGATGAGGGGAGAGAAGCAGCATGTAGGTATCACCCAAAGTGACAAACTTGCCCCACTTAGTGAGATGCAAAGTTACTGTGTGTGGGACTGACAGAATCAGTATGGCAAGTACACATTTCATTACTTCTGGTCAGCTACCTTCAGGATTTAATTTGCTGGTGTCGCAGCTGGAGAGGCTGTTTTGTGCCTCCAGGGAAATTTGGCAGGACTTGTGCCTTCTAAACCAAATGATTACATCCAGCCTCCTTTGTCGTTTATTACTACAAACCCAAACTACACCAAATCCTTCAGAAAAGCCAGGAGCAGATGATGCTCCTCAGTGTGCTGTTTGCTTTCTTTCCCTGCAGAAAGACATCTCACAAAGATGGAAGCCTCAACTTTCATTTCGATGTAAGGCCAGAGGAATTTTATTATGAGTTAACACCAACAGCTGCTCAGAGGATAATAGGGAAACCATAGAAGCATAGCATTATAGCATTGGAAGGGACCTACAAGATCGAGTTCAACTCCCTGCCAGTGCAAGCTGTCCACAACAACAGCACCCCCAACAGGTGGCTATCCAGCCTTTGCTTAAAGACCGCCAAGGATGGAGGGTCTACCACCTTCCAAGGCAGATTGTTCCACTGCCAATCAGTTTGTACCATCAGGAAATTCTTCCTAATGTTTAATCGAAAACCAGTGGTATGCATCAGACCCAGAGGTCTATACTGTATGAATCCCACCGGAGACGAGATAGTGGATAGGGTAGTTATTGCTATCAATGGTATCAAAGTTATCCCTCCTCTCCTCTGCCTTCTCATCTGGTACCCAGCAGTTACAGTTAGCAACTTGGGGGCAAAAATCCTCATGAAATTAACAAGTTGTCTATAAAGTGGATGGTGAAGGGATGAACCTCAGGGCAGAAGCTATGGAAGCAGCTTGGGCTGAAAAGCATCTGAGATAGTCCTTGTTGCCCTTGTATATCTGTTACCTTTCTCTCTTTTACTACTCTCCAGGAGAAGTCGCCTCGCCCCCGCCCCGACACTTTTCCTCACCTCTTCCTACTTGCTCCTGCTTCATCCTTTCTGTAAACCACTTTGTACATTTAAGACAAATCCCATCCACAATCTTCCTTTGTTTCCACTTTGATGACTAAGTGCATATCCCAAAGTGTTGGAAGCAGTTTTTGCTATTTAGAAAAAAAAAAAGGCACGTATCTGGCACAAGTTATGCAACCCGATCTCTCCGCCCTTTGATTTGGACTGAATCACCCTTGCTTCAGAAATAGGTGGCAGATTTGAGCAGACAATGTGCAGAGTCTGTTTGAAGAAATCTATTGCTTCTGTAAAATAGACTAGCATGGCAGTACTTCCGACACCTGACAATTTTGCACTCATGCTATTTGTTGCGTTTATGTGTGGTGTGTATGCCTTGTCAAATTTTGCCCAGTGTTCACTTCATATCGTATGTACATGAAGCAGAAAAAAACATCCTTTGTGTAAAACGGTGAGATGCAATAACCTGTGCATATGTTTTACTCTGATTCCAACATGGAGTACCCTCCTATATAGGAATTTTGTAGTATGAGAAGTGGCCCCAATTGTGCCAAAATAATTTCATGCCCATGTGACCTTTGAGCAACAACTGACAATGCCGATGATGGGAATAGCCCGTTATTGATACTGGTAGCACAAAATCAATCGGGTTGGCAGCGGGTTGCATTGTAGGCTGGTTGCTTGGCTACCGACTGTGTTTGTGGAGGAAAATCATGTCTGAACAACAAAGTATTAGATGCCAGGGTTAAGGGGGAGGAAGTAACAGGTAACCTGAGCATGGTAAGAATCACCTCCAGGTGATCAGTCAGCAAAGGCATTCTTTTAAATTATGTATGACTAACATTGGTATGTTAGCCATTGGTAACATTGGTGGCACAGCGGGTTAAACCGCTGAACCATAAGCTGTCGATCGAAAGGTCGGCAGTTCGATTCCTGTGACGGGGTGAGTGCTCGTTGCTTGGCCAGCTCCTGCCAACCTAGCAGTTCCAAAGCATGTCAATGCGAGTAGATAAATAGGTACCGCTTGTGGGAAGGTAAACAGCGCTCCATGTTCCAGCTGCATGCTACGCGCTGCGGCAAGGAGAGTCATGCCGGCCACATGACCATGGAGGCGTCTTCGGACAACGCTGGCTCTTCGGCTTTGAAATGGAGATGAGCACCACACCCTAGAGTCGGACATGACTGGACTTAATTGTCAGGGGATACCTTTACCTTTTTAACATTGGTATACTTGGGAGCAACTTTTGTAAGCTTGAGACATTGGTTCAGTCCGGAAAGCTGCACTCAACACAGTCAAAATCCTGGGGAGTCATCATATTGAAAAGTTGTGGAACGTCTTGTGGAGGCACCAGCTGGCTGACTGGAGGAGCATCTTCACTGGATATACAGAGAGCAAAGTCACACCAGTTACAGGAGCTGTAGATTGAAGTATTTGAAGTTTCTCTCCTACTGACCATCAAGGGACAAAGTGATTCAGAGGATATAAAGTGATTCAAAATATCACTGGTGCTGAGTTTTTGAGCAGTGAGACGAAGAGATCTAAGCATCACTGCATCCAATTAAATGGAAAAATAAACCTGGAGCCTTAAAGGTGGTCCCTTTTTCATTTTAATTACCATAGTTGCACTGTGGAATTCCCGCAGAGGTGGCGGGTTCCTTTCTGACAGATACTTTGCAATTAATGAAAGGAAGAGAGTTTTCTTTTTCTTTTGGAACAGCCAAAGATGTTATGTGCTGTGTGACATGTGAAAAGTAAAGGTTATATGTCTCCATTTTATGCTAACTACTGGGTGACAGAGATGTCTAAAATGAAAAGGATTGAGGGCTCATATGAAATAAAATAGGTGAGCAGGAAGGTTTTATAAGAACATAAGAAGAGCCCTGCTGGATCAGGCCAAAAGCCCATCTAATCCAGCTTCCTGTGTCACACAGTGGCCCCACCAGATGCCTCAGGGAGCACAAGACAACAAGATAACCTGTTTCCCGTTGACACTCCCTTGCACCTGGCACAGAGAAAACCCACTTCTAAAAACCAGGAGGTTGCTTATGGCTTGTAACCTGTGATGGTCTTTTCCTCCATGAATCTGTCCAAACCCCTTTTAAAGGCATCTAGGCCAGATGCCATCACCACATCCTGTGGCAAGGAGTTCCACAGATGAATTACACGCTGGGTAAAGAAATATTTTCTTTTGTCTGTTCTAACTCTCCCTCCACTCAATTTTAGTACATGTCCCCTGGTTCTGGTGTTGTGCGAGAGGGAGAAGAATTTCCCTCTATCCACTTTCTCCATCCCATGCATAATTTTATAAGTCTCAATCATGTTCCCCCTCAGGCGCCTTTTTTCTAGGCTGAAAAGCCCCAGACGCTGTAGCCTTTCCTCATAAGGGAGGTGCTCCAGCCCACGAATCATTCTGGTCGCTCTTTTCTGCACCTTTTCCAATTCAACTATATCCTTTTTTAGGTGTGGTGACCAGAACTGGACACAATACTCCAGATGTGGCCTTACCATCGATTTGTACAAAGGCAGAATGATATTGGCCGTTTTATTTAGTTTTGTGTTTTCTTGTATCATGGGATGAGTAGATCCTTGTTAGGTTCCTTTATTGTTTGGTCAGTTTGCTCTACCTTGTATTCTCTCTTCTTGAATTCCCATTTCACTCAGAGAATTTCTAAAATTAACCACCTGATTCTACCTAACTCCCTCCACACTGATGCAACCACGCCAATGGGACATGTGCTGCATCCTGTGGGGGGAGTTTTACGCCATGAAAGCCTCCTTGATGTAAGGGAACATTTGTTCCCTTGCTCCGGGGTAAGCCCTCGCAGCCCCACTGGGTCTATTTGGACCTGCACCAGCTGTATAGCTGGTGCAAGTCTGAGCGGACCCAGGAAGGCCGATCAAGGCTGGGAAGCGGGATAGGATATCGCCCCTTTCCCGACCTCAATCTGCCCTCCTCCCTGCCCCCATCTCTGCCTTGTTCCATGCTCTATGGCACTGGAATTGTTTGCCTCGGGCAGTAGTGGGCTATCCCTTCTTGGAGGTTTTCAGGTGGAAGTTAGATGGCCGCCTACCTGCCAGGGATGCTGAAGTAGTTGCCTGCAATGAGCAAGGGGTTGGAATTGATGACCTCCATGGTACTTTCCAACTCTAATATTTTATGATTCTAAGAGTGAGATGACTTCTTTTTTAAAGGATTCTAATATTAAAATATTAAAAAGAGGACAGCAATGTTTAGAAGATTAATCAGTTTGATTAATCAATTAGAAACGTTTTGATAGAACCCCTCCTGATGAATGGGTCAGCAGATTTGCTTTAAAGTTATGTTTAATACAAATAGCTATCAACACTGCAGGTGGCAAGCACTATCTTAAAAGGCATGTGTCAGAAGGGTAATGTGTCTTCTAGAATCTAGATGATGACTGCTGCAACACATGTGCATCACCGAAAAGCAAAGTATTCTTTTCTTTAGAACAGTTTTTTTCTCATGCGCAAGCTTATGCAGATTTAATAGATCAATCAACCAACTAAAACTCATGTGATTAATTGACTAAGATTTTGTTAATTGAATGGCAACCATAATTAAAAGATAAGCTTTCAAAGATTATTTAATCATTCCTGTGAGATTTAGAGATGGATGATTCATTTTCTCTCTAGTAATGTATTTTAATTTATTTTCTCTCTAGTAAGACTCATTTGCATGGGTTTAAGGAGGGAGGCGGAAGAGGGCAGATCTTCACTGGATGCACTTCAGTGGTCATCCCCTCCCCACTGTGCCTGTCTTGAGCCTCTGCATTGTCATGGTTCCAGTCACGCAAACTGCATTGTCATGTTACCTGCTGCAACGGTGATATGGCTCTTCCCATGCTGGTTATGTTTCAGTGATCATGGAGGTTGGCTAGTGACCTGGCTACTTCCCATCCTGCTGTCCTGTCCTCTTCTGGGAGGCCAGCAGTTCTGGCCTGAGACGTAATCACTTCCCCTGTGATCGCCATCCTTCAGGCATGACTTGCAGCAGAATGGGAACAGCAGTGATGAGTGCAACATGTATTAAGTTTTTATCCCACCTTTCCTCCAAGGAGCTCAGGACAGCATATATGATTATCACTTCCTGGAGAGAAAGTGACTAGCCCATGGTGACCAGTGAACTTCCTGGCTGAGTGGGGACCTCCCCACTCCTAATCCAACACTCTACACCACACTGGGTCTCATACCAAGACATAGTTTGCACACTGGAAGTAATGATGTCAGAACAGCGGCATAGCGACACCCTGCGTGATGTCGCCCCCCGTGATGTCACCACCGGAAGTGATGTCACCTGGCCCACCCCTGAAAACGTCTCCAGCACCGCGAAAACTTGCCTGGGGGTGGTTGGGCGGGCGCATCCTTTCTCACCGCCGCATGGACACTCCCACTCTCTCGCTCAACGTTTCTGCACCAGCTTTGTGAAGCTTGTCTCTTGTCGTCACCACTGATAAGGCAGATTTGTCCCCCCCACACCTGCACCAGGTATTCCTACTCCACTGTGTCAGAATGGGATTCTCTGTTCCTCTTTTTCTTTTATAGACATGAGTTCTGAGCCTTGATCTGACCAGCCTTAAACCTTCTTGGCCCCTGTAACTTGTTGGCCTTCAAGACTGCAATCAGGGCTTGTAAGCATATTGCGGCAAGCAGCATTAAGATGCCCATTCAGAAACAAGGTTTTAGTACATCATTTCTTTCTGATTGACTTGCAGAATGTGGCACCTTTTCAAGTGGCGGTACGAGATGACAACTGCATAGTCATTTCCCTCGAAGCAGCTGACGTAGCAAGCTCCTCATCCTCCGTGTATGTCGTGAAGATTGTCGGTGAATCCAAGAACTATTTTTTCCAGTTCGAGGACTTCAACAGCACTTTACCTGCCCCAGTGGTTTTTAATGCTACCTACCATGGCCTTTATTACATAGTGACTCTGATGGTGGTGAATGCAAACATGGTTTCCAAGCCAGCTAGATCAATCATTGTGTTAACCAGTAAGTATCTGTTAACTTTATAGGGTGATCTTTCCATGTATTTTTTATTGTTTTATATAGATTTTTAGAAGTGCAACAAAGCATCAAGATGAACACATTCCCCCTGCACACAAAACAGACAGAAAAGAATAAGCAAAACACAAGAGAGGGTCTTGAAATGCAAAGTCTAATAGTCATACCTCCTCTTCTTCCAAAGGCTTCAGATCATCAGGGCTTACCTACATGTTCCAAAACATGATATAGTACTGCCCTTTCCTTAGTGTGGGGGATTGCATGTCTGAATACACACCCATGTCAGAAATACCCTCGCTATGGAAGACTAGCATGCTAAGGAGATGGGTTCTTTCTGCAATATGCAAGTTTTCCATCTACGAGGATAGGAATGTGGGAGGGATATTCAAACATGGTCACCCTGAATCCTGAAGCAGTACAATCCCCGGATGGTGATACCATGAGCTTTTTCTGAATGTGTACTTTGGTTCTAATTCCTGAACGCTGATCTGCTAGCTGAGAATAAGCTGGACTTCGTTCAGGATCGTGATGGGGTAGCCATATTTGTTTGTGTGCCTGCCCAATTTGCATATAAAGTCAGGGGCAGTGGCGTTTCCACCGTAGGGGCGGCACCATAAGTCACGCCGCGTTGAGTACCATGTTTAGGAACCGAAACGAGGAGGTGCCGCCCCCTCGCTGTTGCAACCATTCTGCGCGAAGAACGCGACCGGGCAGCCGTTCTTCACGCAGAATGGTTGCAACAGCGAGGGGGCAGTGCCTCCTCGATTCAGTTCCTAAACATGGTACTCAACGGGGCGTGACTTATGGTGCCGCCCCTACCGTGGCAACGCCACTGGTCAGGGGGGACAGGATGAGATTACTTTTAACATCAAAAGGGGCATGCAGGTGAGTGAACCCTGCACTCTGTTGCCTAAAGGACTTTTCTTCCTGCTTGGCTCACTTCTGATTTTGCAGCTGGGCTGGCCAAAAACCCTGTGGTGATAGGGTATGGGAAGGTAAGATGGAGGAAGATTCAGCTCCCTACACCACTGCACTGCTATTCATTTTAAACCAAGTCTCCCACCAACTCTTTTATAAGTGAACAGGTCAGATACATGAATAAACCAACATGGCTGTCCCACAATGTCTATTTTGGCCCTCAGTCTTCTTTCTGAATGCTGGACACCTTCTGTGAGTCTCTTTCTAGAGACTCCTGTCCTTTTTTTTTTTTAATTATATTTGTATTTTATTGATATATTAAAACATAAAAGCAATACATATTTCATAAAGTTATAGCAAGCGCGAAGCAATACATCCTACTAGCATACTATTCACTATTTTCTACATACAATTTCCAACTAAGCCAAAACAACACCCACATTCTATTCATTAAATCCGCATATCATCACATCATTCCTCTCTATCTCTCTTAAAAAGTCAATAAATGGTTTCCAATTATTCACGAAAAAGTTAACTGACTTTTCCTTAATTAAAATTGTAAGTTTATCCATTTCAGCATAGTCCAAAACTTTCAGCCACCAATCTTCCAGCGAATGTATCTCCGAATTCTTCCAATATTGTGCATATAAAATTCTTGCCGCAGCTATCATATATAAAAACAAAGTTTGAAATTTTTCGCCTACATGATCCTCCCACATACCCAACAAAAATGTTTCCGGTTTCATTTGGATCTTAATCTTTAAAATCAACTCAATCTGTTTGTGAATCTGAGTCCAATACTTCTTTGCTTGAGGGCATGTCCACCACATATGGTAAAAAGTTCCTTCTTGCATTTTACATTTCCAACATCTATTCGTCACCTTCTCATACATTTTTGCTAATTTGCTTGGGGTTATATACCATCTATATATCATTTTATACATATTTTCTTTAATGTTAACATTTAACGTAAATTTCAACTGTTTTAACCATAGTTGTTCCCATTGGTCCATTAAAATAACATGACCTACATTTTTCGCCCAATGAATCGTACATTCTTTAACCTGTTCTTCTTCTGTTTCAAACTTCAAAAGCAATTTATACATTTTTGAAATTATCTGGTCTTCAGATTTTAATTGTGCCTCCAATATTGATTCTTCTTCTACAAATCCATATGCCTTCTTGTCCACTTTAAATCTCTCCAAAATTTGAGCATATACAAACCATTGACAATTAAAGTCTTCTTCCATTAGTTTTTCTCTTGACTTCATTATACAGTCTCCTTGTGAAAAAATTAATAAATTTCTGTACAGTAGTCCTTTCTCTTTTGGCACGCTACTTCCACCAAAGTGTGCTTCATATGGTGCAACCCATAATGGTACTTTCTCATAAAATCTCATTTTATATCTATTCCAAATTCTCCATAATGCATGTCTAACATAATGATTTTTAAATTCTAAATTTGCTTTCACTTTATCATACCACAAATACCCATGCCAACCAAATCTCAAGTCAGAGCCTTCTAACTCCAATAATCTTCTATTTTGTAAATACACCCACTCTTTCAACCACACAAAACAACATGCTGCATAATATACTTTCAGATCTGGTAGTCCTAATCCTCCTCTCTCTTTTGCATCTTGAAGAATCTTATATTTCACCCTTGGTTTTTTCCCTTGCCAAATAAATTTAGAAATGTCTTTCTGCCATTCTTTAAATGGTGCATCAGATATAATCACTGGTATCGTTTGAAATAAGAACATCATTTTTGGCAATACATTCATCTTAATCACCGATATCCTTCCTAGTAAGGACAATTTCAATCTTTCCCATCGTAACAGATCTTTCTTAATTTCATTCCATACTTTAACATAATTATTTTGAAATAATGTACAATTCATACTCGTCAATACAATTCCAAGATATTTAACTTTTTTTTTCCACCTTAAATCCTGTTTTATTCATCAGTTTCAGTTGATCTTGAATCTTCATATTTTTAGTCACTATTTTTGTCTTCTGTTTATTAACTTTAAATCCTGCAAGAGATCCAAATTCTTTTAATTTACTCATCAACAACTCTATATCAGACTCCTGTCCTGACTTGTATGCCCTGGCGTCGCTTGAGGTGGGGCGGAATGGTATGTTCCGCACTGTGCTAACCTCTGTTTACTCCCCGGCATGTGGTGGCCCCACCCCCTTGCCTTCGGAGCCATTCAGTGCAGCGAAGGCAACGCTCAGGGAGTCTACTGCGTGTTGCCTTCGCCGCATTGAATGGCTCCGACGGTGAAGGGGCCGGGCCGCCTCGTGCCGGGGATTAAACGGAGGTTAGCACAGTGCGGAACTTACCGTTCTGCCCCACCTCGAGTAACGCCAGTGCTTGTATGCCGGGGTCCCAGTCTTGTCTGCTTGCCTGTCTCCCTGCTGCCTGTACACTAGCCTAAGACCAATCACCCTTGGGCCCAGTTCTGCAAATATTTTTTTCATGCTGCTTAATTCCTGGCACAAATGGAGGGAGCCCCATTTACAAGTTCCCAAAGTGTGTTCACTGAATAAGAGGAGGGGGGCCTTGTGACCTCACTCCAACATTAATGTGCCCTCCAGCTGTGCCCCCAACCAGGCTTTGCCTGTTCAGTTAAAGGCCTGAACGAGAAGCCTGTAACTGTATGCATGTATATGCCGCTCCTCCTCTAATCCAGAATCGAGTGCGATTCTGGATTGGAGTTCCCAATCATGTGGCAAATCTAGGCACATACTGTTGTATGTGAGCAGGCCCTTCTTTTCAGGCATCATGTTGAACATACAGATTTATCAGGGATTGCTGGTGCTGAACTGACAGGACTTGTCTGAAAACCACTCATGAAAGCAGGAGAAGCAGGCAGCCTCATCAAGAGTCGAGGCCTAGCAGAAGGAAGCCATAAAAAGGCAGAGAAGAAGAACAGAAGGGAGGGTGAAAGGAATTGCCACTGTTGTTCTCTAACATTCAACAGTTAAATGCTGCTAAATGCTGCATCTTTACTATGGTGGTTCTTAATTATCTTCGTTGTCATGGCAACCCTGAAGGCAATATAAGATGGTGGCTTCCTCTGCACCATATACTTCCCGGTTTGTGAGATATGGGCGTATTGAGACCATATGAGGATATATTGATAAAGTACATGCCTAATTGGGCTGTGACTGGGCCTGAGAGCTTGGTGTGCCGCTGCAGTCCAAACAGGCCTCACACTCCAAACCCACCCGCCGGCCTCAGCTGCTGTGGGACGCAGTAAATGAGGCCACCGCTGATGCCTGACTCTGTGAAATAAGTAATGTCAAAGCAATTGGTCCCCTAGCTGTCCTTTGGCATTTCACGGCAATTCCTTGGGGTCCATTGATGTTTGCAAGAGGGTTGCGCATCACCGTCATGTTCTTTTTCAGCTGTGTGTGAAGAGCACAAAGTGTGGGAACTGTGGCTGGAATCTAACCATAATATGACGCTAGCATATGAGGCTGGAGTTTAGAGGTCTTGCAGGCATGCGGTGGGTGACACTTCCAACAACCCAACTGTTCAGGTGTCTTGTTTAATTTTGTTTGGAATTAAATACCATTGATAAATAACTTTACATTGTCCCTCTCTAAGGGCCAAACTAGTTGTGACTTAGGGCCCAATCCTATCCCATGCCAGCCTGTGTGATGGAGCGGTGCTAACAGAGTGTGCACTGCATGCTATGATGCCCCAGGAAATCTTTTTGACTTACTTTCCTGTAGGACACTTGGCCAGTAGTGTCACTAGGACGCGCGTCACCCTAGTGACGCTACGATATCGCAGCGCGGGGGGGCGACCAGGCTCCCCCCCCCCGCGTCGCCCTCCGGACGCTCCGGGGCCGGCCCGGAAGCAAGCCTCGGAGCGTCCGACCCCGTTGGCGCTCCAGGGCCTTCTGAAAGAAGGCCCAGGCAGCGCGTCCATCTGGGTATTTTCTGGATTTTCGCGCATGCGCAGACCCGTTTTGAGGGCTTTTTGCCGGCCGCCCTCGGAGCGTCCGAAGGGTGTTGCGCGTCATGGAGGTGGCGCGCGCGGGGTGCGCGCGTCACCCCGTGGCGCGCGTAACCCGGGGGCGCCCCGCCCACCCCGCCATGCTCCAGCGACGCCCCTGCACTTGGCCTCCAATGGGTCTCCTCAGATGGACGCCAACCTTTTGACTGACATAAGTCTGAGGAAAATCCTGGGGACGGGTCTGGGCTGAGATATCTTGGCGTGTGCTGCTTCCGCCAAGATCCTCCTCCTCCTGCGCCTGAACCATCCATGGCTCTGCCTACTCTCTGCCCCGAACCACCCATGAACCTCCCCCATTCTGCCCCCCCCCCACTGACTGACTGGCGGCAGTGCAGGACAGAGGAGGTTCAGTGGGCTGCTGTCACTTATGCACAGCCTCCGGCCGATTGCTATAATGGCCACAACCCACAGAACTTTCACCTCATTCCAGGACTTGCACTAATCGATCGCAAGATTCGTCAGCAAAGACCCTGGATAGGATTGAGTTGTAAGTCATGTTACTGGCCCTGGCATGCTTGCATTGTCTTGTGTAAATAGTACGTGTGAGGGAGTTGATCCATGGACCATGACAGATGGGGGCTTTAAGCCTACACCCTGTTGTGGTTCCAATTTGGAGTGGGTCCCTTGTGCCTGCTGCTTGTGTTGGCAAAAAAGCTCCTGTTGGAGCCATGGAAGCTGTTTTTCATGGCAAATATGTGTAGGAGACGGGCGGCACACCTCGGAACACTACCTGATGCTGTCTCAGGTCCACTGCTTCTGCACTGCACTGTACTGCACTGCACACACAGCACAGCACAGCACAGCACAGCACAGCACAGACACACACACACACACACACACACACACACACACACACACACACACAACCCTTAACATGCTCCTTGCCGGCTGCCATCAAAACCAGAAGTCCTGGACTTCTGGTTTAATATCCAGGGACAGCATGAGAGTTTGCGCTGTCAGAGGCGTCGCTCCGGTAGGGGCGGGGCTGTAAGTTTTGCTCCGTCCGAGTCCCTTTACCAAGCGAGCAGGAGACAGCCCCGCCCCCTCACTGTCGGAGCCATTCCCCTGCGGAGAAAGCAGCAGGCAGGGTCTCTTGCCTGCTGCTTTCTCCGCACGGGAAAGGCTCCGACAGTGAGGGGGCGGGGCTGCCTCCTGCTCGCTTGGTAAAGGGACTCAGACGGAGCGAAACTTACAGCCCGCCCCTACCGGAGCGACGCCTCTGCACACTGTCCCTATAAATGAAACCAGAAACTTTGGTGACAGCGTGCCAGGAGTATGGTAAGGAGGAGAATGATCTGCTTCTTGCTTGAGCAAGCGGGAAGCAGATCATTGCTCTAACATGCTCCATTTGCTTGAGCAAGCGGGAAGCAGATCATTGTGGCTGGCATTGGCAGCAGGTTGGAGGGAGATGGTGGCGGCAGCCGTGGGGTGAAAGGCAGCCTGAATTCACTGCCCCTTGGAGACCTCTTGCAATCTGTTGCTGATGCAACCCACACCACATGGCCTCATGGATGGGCTGGCTGTGGTAGGAGTCTAGAACCAGATCCAAGACCACAATGGGGACTAGTCTTAAAGCCCCTCTTTCACAGTCCCCATCTGGATTGGGCTCCCATGCATTTACATTTTACATTTTTAAAAAAGCAAGCACATATTGTGCAGCAGTATGATTAAAGTCATGCCTCACTTGGTCCTTAGATTTAATGAAAGTAGATTAAAAATGTATTGGTTTATGTGTACCACTAAAAGTTTTCCTAGAGATAGAAACTCCTAAATCTTGTCCCCACCAAACCATATACATGTCATTGTTTGATGAAAAATTTTAATACAGTATAAGCTTATATAGCTTTGCTAAGTGTGTTCTTGTAATACAGGCATACAATTAATTCTTCCAAGTGTGCTACCTCCTTAAACAATAGTTAGCCCTGAATTTTTGACCCCCCCCCCACGAGTGTTGTAGATAATCAAATTCTTTCTACAACTTCTTCTAAGGATATTACAGTTTCTTCTTCCTTTGTACCATTCCTCCTACAGTTTCTTCATAGGATATAAATCTACCATTGACAATAAAGTCTTTGTATGAATCCACTCATTTATCTACCCGTAGCTGAAAATTCCCCAGTGTTTTATTCAAATTAAAGCCAGGATCATATATAGCTAACACTAAGAGAGAAGAAATATCTGGGGAAAGCAGTCTCTAGATTTATTCCAAGTAATTAAAATTTGACTAGGAACCAGATTTTTAATTACAGACAGTCTCTGCAATTTCTTAAGGAGGCAGGGAAGCATTGTTAATGGGGCCCAAACAAAAGACTGTTGTTCAACTCACAATGACCTGCCTCTGTCAGGATGCAATCACTACATTAACTCAAACAACTGCCATGTAATAATAAACAAGATTCAAGAAGGCTTGTCCTCCATTCACACAACATGTTTATTCATGTGTTGAAATGTAGCCCCTTGATTGCAGTAGTTGTGTGTATTGATACGGAAGTTTATTTTCGGTTTGTGCTTCCATCCAACACACCAGTGATTTTCAAACTGTGTTCTTCTTTGAGCAGTAAGCTGCAAACACAGGTAGTGGAGCTTTGCGCATGCACAGAGCTTCACTGTCCATGATTGCACAGATGACTACTTGATGAACTACAATTACGGGTAAGCAACCTGTCTGTTCCCTTGGACACTTGTCAGGGTTCTTGAATTTGAAGAACAGCTTCCCACTTCTGCTCAACTTGTCGTCAGGAGAGTGATGGGGTCTGTTCTTACGCTGAGCTGAAATAGCTTGTCCGATTTTGTCACCCTATTCACATACGGTGAACTTTGTGTGTGTGTGTGTGTGTGTGTGTGTGTGTGTGTGTGTGTGTGTGTGTGTGTGTGTGTGTGTGTGTGTGTGTGTGTGTGTGTGTGTGGTCATTTCAAGGATTTTCAGCAGAGTATGAATGTCAGACAAAGCAGTACTACTTTTGGCATCCCTCTTCTTGGTAGCTGTTGGCAGCCACATGGCAACTCAACTACTAGGAGGAGCATGACTAGGAGCACGGCTGGCTCGAGACCTCCTGTTTTCTGAGGCAGTGTGCCAAATGCTGCCTCCGCCTTAGAGGTGATGTGTCACCCTCTGTTCCTCCCAGTGGAGGCAACTAGGGGGGGCAGAGGTGGGCACCCCCTGCCCACCTGCTGCCTGAGGTGACTGTTTCTGTTGGCCTCATGGATGGGCCGACCCTGACTGGAAGGAGCACACCACTATTGCTACCAATTGGGTGGTTGCTGCAAAAATGTGTGAGCAAAGGCAATTGGGGGAGGACACACTTTTCACCCTCTCTTCCTCATCACATTTCAGGTCAACAGTGGTCCATGGAGAATTTACAGTGCTGGTCTTGACCACAAAAACCTGGTATGGCCTAGGACTTATTTGCAATAAGGTCCTCTCTAGCTTTCTCTGCTTCTCCAGGTCAACTACCAGGACTTCAAGGGAGCACACTTGTTTCCTGAAATCCCCATAGCTCTTTGCACCAAACACACACCCACAATTTATGCCAATGAGGCATATAGTCATGCATATGACATTCTCAAAGGAAGGGTTTATTGCCCTGGCTCCCTTGCCCCACCCCACTGCTCAACGCACACAGATGCTTAACTTGCTTGTCTGTGCCTTTGTTTACCTGGCACTTTGCCCCAAGAGAGGCACATGGTCCCAGAACCGTATTTTCCTGCATATAAGACGACTTTTTAACCCAGGAAAATCTTCTCAAAAGTGGGGGGGTCGTCGTGTACGCCGGGTGTCGTCTTATAGGGCAGGTGCTGAAATGAACCGGACTGGGCTGTTTGTATACGGAGCCGTGCGCCGCTCTTCCCAGCTACAGGGCGGACTAGGAGTCTTTTCTGATGCATGAATCTGGCTTTGTTTGATGCCCTAGAACCAGTTGTTTCAATCTATTTCTAACAAATTTCTGTTCGTTATTGTTCGTTATCCTTTTGGCTACAGGGCGGAAGAGGGGACTCTCCCCCGCCCGCCCTGTAGCTGGAACGAGGAGACGCGGCTTCGTGCGCACGCTGAAACAGTGTGTGCACGAAGCCGTCACCCTTCTAGCTACAGGGCGGGCGGGAGAGTCCCCTCTTCTGCCCTGTAGCCAAAAGGATGGGGGTGGCTTCGTGCACACGCTGTTTCAGCGTGCGCACGAAGCCGCGTCTCCTCGTTCCAGCTACAGGGCGGGCGGGGGAGAGTCCCCTAGTCCGCCCTGTACCCGGGAAGAGCGGCGCGGAGAAGGAGGATTTCCTTGCTCTCCGGACGGAGAAAGTACTGTAAAAGAAAGCTCTCCGGATTTCCTTGCTCTCGTCCGCCCCGTTAAAGTAAGTCCCCCGCCAGCCAGCCCTGTACCCCCGCTGCTCAGCCTCCCGCCCTGAAACAGGGTGTGTACGACTGGGAAGGGGTTGTGGTTTTTGCATTCCTTCCCTACATTGGAGACGTGGAGCCTGTGCATGTGCGTGGAGCACTGTTCCTGGCTGGAGCAGGGCGAGAAGGAGGATCTCACACTAATCAAGCTGAATACAAATTCTTGCGCACCCTGTGCCTGAAATCGCACACCCCTCGGCTCTCTCTTTCCCCCTCCCTTCGCCTCTCTCTCTTTTCACCCCCACACCGCTTTCTGAAATGACTTCACGCGATCTCTCAGATCTCTGAGACCTTGTGTCGCTGCCAGTAGCATCTCGCCTCTCTCTCGCATTGCTCCCTGTTATTCTGGGTATTGCGTGTAAATATGCAGAGCCTTCTCACACTAATCAAGCTGATTACAAATTCTTGCGTGCGCAGCGCTGTGCCTGAAAAGAAATCACACCCCTTGGCTCTCTCTTTCCCCCTTCCTTCGCCTCTCTCTTTTCACCCCCCCCCCTTCTGAAGTGACTTAAAGCGATCTCTCAGATCTCTGAGACCTCTCAGATCTCGCTCCTGACGAGATCGGTAATAGGATACAAGGGCGAGCCAGACGGGTGCAAGAGGCGTGTTTGCGCTACCGCTCTGATAGTCTTGGAGACAGGGAGGGCTGGGCAGTATAGCACCAGTACATACAGTACAGTATACAAATGTCCAACAGTCAAAACCCCATCATGGCTCCACCAGCAAGAAGAAAGAAATATGAAGCCAGTTTCAAACTTAAAGTTGTAAACTTTGCCATGGAACATAATAACTGCGCTGCTGCAAGACAATATGGAGTAACAGAAAAGATGGTTCGGGATTGAAAAGCAAATGAAAAAGCATTAAAGAGTATGCCAAGGGGTAAGTGTGCATTAAGAAGAGGCACCCCACATTGACCAGAACTCAAAAAACATGTAGCAGACATGGTGAATGAGCATCTGATGTTTTTTAATTTTTATTTGGTGTGCGTTGGAAGAGGGGTAGTCTTATACGGAAAAACTATATTTTAACTGGAAAAGTTGGGGGTCGTCTTAAACGCCCAGTCGTCTTATACGCCGGAAAATACGGTATTTGCTGCTTGTGAAAATTCCTCACTCTCATGCAGGCCTTAATTTTGTGCTCCTTGGCTCCCCAACCTACCCTTCTGAATGATTGAATGATAGCCTCCAAGGCTATGGTCTCTGAGATCCCTCCAAGGGATCTTTTTATGTGCCCATATTAGCCTACCCTGCAAGCAGCCTCTTGGGATCTGAGATCTGCCCTGCCTCTGAAGCAAATTTGGTACCAGATACTCTAGAGATGATGGCACCTCTTTAGAACTCTGGTGCTCCTTCCCTCTCAGCTTTTAAGCTGGGAGTGAAAACTGCCTCTTTTGAAGGGCTTTTAATTGCTGGTTTTGGCAGGTATTGACTGCTAAAAACAGCAATTAAAAGCCCTTCAAACGAGGGGGCTTCTCACTCCCTGCTTAACAGCAGAGAGGGAAGGGACTACTTTGCTCTTTTTACTGTGTTGATTGTTTTTATAATTTTTACTAGGTTATTGCTAGCTATCCTTGGAGAATTTGTTCCAAACGGAAGAGTATACATTTTTTAAAGAAAGAAACAGCACAGTTCTGTGTATCTCAGAAGTAAGACCCATTGTGTTCAATGGGGCTTACTCTCAGGAACGTGTGTATATGACTGCAGCCTCACTGCACATGTCCACCCGAGCATAAGTGTGCATGAAGCCACAGGTGAAAGCATGGAGGCTGCAGCCAACTGTGAGAATTGGCTCTAAGTATCAGAGGAGCTGATTTCTGAATTTATTACCTCTGTTAAATGAAATCTGCAATGTGAGTCTCCATCTGATTTATTGATGCTTTCAAGACAATATTTTTTTCTTTCTGGAAAGCAATTTTAAATCTTGCAGTTAAAATTGCATGCTTGTATTGTCCTTTCTCCATCTAGAGGTTTAGAATTTAAGGCAAGTCTAATAAGGCTACCAAGACTGGGTCAGATCAGTGCTGTCTATTTTTCTCTCTCTACTCTGAGCTCTTATTGATCTTGTCACAGGACTCATAATACTGAGAGAATCAGAATTATATGTTCATGAGATTGGACAGCATACTGGAAGTTCACCAGCTGCTTATCACTGGGGGGAAAAGAACCAAAATTGTGCTGTGACAGAGATATAGGCTAACATCCACAGCCAGTAATTAACGGTGTAAATTGCAGACCTGAATTTAAATCCCTGCTTAGCTATGATACTCTGTGACTGACCTTGGGCAAATCACCATCTTTCAGCCTAGCCTACCTTACAAGGTTGTTGTGAGGATAATGTGGAAGTCACCCATGTAGGATTCCACCACCCATTCTCCCTTGCTGCCCTGTATGCATTGAACTCCTTCTCAAAACTCCTGTGTAGCGTCACTTCTCTGTCCCCCTTCAAACCCCACCTCATACGCTTATTACCTAGTACCTGGTGTCTGAGGTTAGAAATGCAACCACTTGAGTGCATCAATCACTTGTGTGTATTGTTACCTGTGTGTGTTTTTGTCTTTCGGTGCACCAATAAAACCGGGGTCTAGGTTATTGGCTGCTCCCACTAATTCACCTCCCTCCTCCCCAACCTGTAACAGAGCAAAGGTGGAATCCTGCTGCAGAGAAAGAGGCCCTGTGCGCCTCATCTCCCACTGTATCAGCGCATTTCAAGGTAAACTGTGGATTGCAACCTGGAAACCCCAAGGGAGACAGATTTAGGTTTCTCCTCCACTCTCCTTGACGAGGTGTCAATCTCCAGCAGAATAAGACTTACAAGAAGTGAAATTTCAGGGTCACGGGCCAGAAATGGATGGGCTAGAGAGGAAAAAAGGTGTGGCAGTTTCCAAACATGGTAGTCAGGGGGCCCAAGACATGTCACATGCAGCTGGTCCAGTTCTGAAAATTGCTCAGCCCTGGGAAGCAAGCAGTTATATCACATCAGCTGTACTTTGCTTGGGTCCCCAGATCACCAAGTCTGACTGGGCTGGAGAGCTATAGTGCATCTTTCTGGCTATCCAAGTAACACTGCAGAACATCATGTCAATAGTTCCCTTGGCCTGAGAGCTGCTCTGGTGGTGCACAGATTACGGCAGCTTAGTTTAAGCCCCCCTGGCACTTTATAGGGGCCGCCTTTTCACTTTACTACTGGTATGTTCTGGAAGAAGCAGTTACAAACATGGCATCTCTCAATGCTATTCATTAACTCATGTTGATTTGCTAGCTGCTGCTGCTGTAAGGAAAACAGAAGATGGCAGGAAAGGGAGGCCATTTACAATGCTTTTCATTTAATCTAATCATTGAATAATGAAATCAAAAGATCAAGGCCAAAATAAATTTCCGCCCCTTATTTGATTTCTTCTAGGAAGAAGTAAGAGGGTAATTCAATCTGTTACTCTATGAAGTTGCCATAATTAGAAAATTATAATGTGATTATAGCAGGGGAAGCCTGTGGAAGACACAGAGCAATAAAAAACCACTATAACCCTCTGCACCTTCACCTAGTATATGGCAAACTGCATCTCTTTGGGGTCAGAAAGCAATATGTTATCCTGCCTGATGCTCTCAAAAGAATTCTGTTCCTAATCATGGGCACCAATGCCAGTGTCTCTAATTTGAGATCCCCTTTGCCTTACATAGGTAAAGGTAAAGGTGACCCCTGACAATTAAGTCCAGTCGTGTCCGACTCTAGGTTGTGGTGCTCATCCCCATTTCAAAGCTGAAGAGCCAGCGTTGTCCAAAGACGCCTCCGTGGTCATGTGGCCGACATGATTCTCCTTGCCGCAGTGCGTAGCATGCGGCTGGAACACGGAGCGCTGTTTACCTTCCCGCAAGCGGTACCTATTTATCTACTCGCATTAACATGCTTTGGAACTGCTAGGTTGGCCAAGCTGGCCAAGCAATGAGAGCTCACCCCGTCGCGGGTTTGAACTGCCGACCTTTCGATCGACAGCTCATGGTTCAGCGGTTTAATCCACTGCGCCACCCGCTGCCTTACGTAGGTATAGTCAATTATCCCTGCCCTGCAAAGCATGGAGCTTCCCTATGACCATGTCGATGGTACCTGGACTGACCCATTTCCAACCATAGGGGGAGGGGGTTAATGTTTGAATGCACCCCCATTGAAAAAAGACTTTCCTGTTGAAAACAAGTCCATCAAGTATAGTGCCATGTTGAACCCTTCTTCCTAAATGCTAGTTTTGTATGTACAGGGAATTTTAGAGCACTCAGTCATAAATTTCTCCTCTGCAGACAAAAATGGCATAGATAAGCACTGACACTTAATTCTGCTGATTGCTGCAGTGACCAATGAGGCAGTTGTCTGGTGGGAACCACCTGCCCCACTGTGGGGCAACTAATGGGAGGGGAAGCATGCTCTTACGGTAGGCATCAGAGGTCAGCAGTGGAGGAGGTGGTAAATGTCTGGTTGCAGTGAGTCTACCTCACTGATGTCTGCAGCCCACATGGGTGGCTGCTTCCTAGCCAGCAGCCGCATGCCTGACTGATTGAGATGCTCCCTCCCTTCCATTGCCATCATCTCCCAACTGTTTCTGGCAAGGATGGACTTTTCCTTCCCCCTTTGGTGGAACAGAAGATGGAAGGTGGGAAAGTAAAGCTACAATCCTAAGCATACTTAACTGGGAGTACACCCCATTGATCATAGTAGGACTTACTTCTGAGTAAACATGCATAGGATTGTGCTGTATGTAATATATAGAATATGTGAACCAGCCCGAAATAACAAATTTTGCCAAAGACGTCACTGGAGCTTGAGTTCTATCTTATTTGTGTTAAATTCTCATACTTTCTAAGTATAGTATCTTGACTAAAATATATCCATTCTGTGTTCTCTATCTTTTTAAGAACCTCTGCCTGTAACCAGCGTATCCATCTATGACTATAAACCATCACCGGAAACTGGAGTATTGTTTGAAATCCAATATCCAGAGAAGTACAATGTTTTCACCAGGGTGAATATAAGTTACTGGGAAGGGAAAGACTATCGGACAATGTTATACAAAGGTGGGTAGAAAGTGAATTTTAAACAAGTGACAACATACATAACCAGTGAAACCCCACATTTGTGTATATAGTATCTGTTCCAAATCCTCAGTTCACTCTCTGTGCGGCACCTCTCCCCATCAGCAGCTCTCTGCACCATCTGTCTTGTACTGACAAGTTTAAGAAGTTGGAATTTTCATAATCATTCCATAAGACCTCCGATGCTTAGCCAATAGGACTCCTTTCAATATATTGAAGCCAGAGCTTGATAGTCAAGAGCTGTGGAAGTTTCAAAGACTGCAGCCAATGTTAAGCTATTTCTCTTTTGTTGAATGTATCTTGATGTGTGTGTGTGTGTGTGTGTGTGTGTGTGTGTGTGTGTGTGTGTTGATGCTAAAACCATAGTTATTTTGCAAATGCTGTGTTCTTGTCTCTTTGCAACAATCAGAAGCGCCCTAACATGTTACCGAAACCTGGCTTTGACTTTCAAATAGATACACAAGTGGTAATAATCAACTGCTACCTATTGTCTTTTGTCTCTCCAAATAAATGAACACTAAACATGATTACTGTATCTAGTCAGTTTCCGATGCAATGCACTGATTATTTCTATTTCTGATACATGTACTTAGTGTGTGTGTGTGTGTGTGTGTGTGTGTGTGTGTGTGTGTGTGTGTGTGTGTGTGTGTGTGAAGAGGATGGTAGGGGAGGGAAGTGCACCTCTTCCATGGCAATGGCATCGTTGCTATAGATTTGGACTTGGAGGTTGAAGCCCTATCTGTGGCCTCCAGTGAGGCCCTTCCTCTCTGTTATGTTTCTTACCTTAAGCCTTTCTGACCCACGCATGTCCGCTCACCCAGTGGAAGAGAGAGAAGAGCAAGCAAGTGAGCAGGGGGAGGATGAGCAAGTGTGGGAGTGATCCCCCATGGGCAGCAGGGGCATCCCCCGCTCCAGACTTACCTGGAGCTTGGCACACAGTCTCCCTCCTCTGCACCACTTCTGTTTCAAATAAACAGGTGCATGCTTGGAACTGAGCTTCAGGTAAGGGAGAGGGAAGGCGAGGCCCCAGGTTGCCTGTCCCTGCCCACTTGGTGTTCTGTTTTGGGTGGGCAGGGAGAAGTGATCTGGAGTTGCAGCAGCTTGTTTTTCATCCCCCTCCAACACAGCTGGAGGCAGAGGAGTAGGATGGGACAGGGCGGGGGGGGTGGACCGCCCCCGGGCAGCAGGCAGGGGGGCAGCAAACCAGGGCTGGGGGGCATAAAACCGGCTGTGGCAAACCAGGTGGCAGACGCCTCCGAGGCGCGTTTGTGTTGGTCCCCGCCCTCCCGCCCAGCCCCCGAGGGACGTTTGGATCTGGCTGACATCATTTGTGGGCAGGGTAAGTGACATCAGCGTCATGAGGGGGCTGGCGCGACGCCAGCTATGCTGCTGGCTGGGGGGCAGCTGAAGAGCTCTTTTCCAGAGTTTTCCAGTACTGCTAGTCATATGGTGGCTTGTGCATTGGCTCTGGTGCGGAGCTAGCCCAGAAGTAGTGGTGGCTTGCCCTGGGGTGGTGATTTGGTGCGGGTAACTGCATGGCAATACAACTAAGTGCTATCGGTTCCCATTAAGTGTATCCCTTGCAGTTTTTCCCTTTGGCAATTTGGCCTTAAGACAAAGGGCCCTTTACTTGGAGATAGTGTCAGGGATGAAGAAAATGTCACCCTCTGCTCTTTGAAATGTTTGTTGTCACATAGAACAGGTTGCCAATTGCAATTACTTTGCCAACTTTCATGTTTATTTTTATGGGTTTAGCATCTAAGTACTTCTGACAGCCAGGAAGGAAGAAAGGGGGGGGGGGACAAAAGCCCTTAGTAAATGCGACTGTTAATGATTTTTTTTTTAAAAAAACAAACCTTTAAGGCTGCCAAACAATACTTATCTCCTAAACACTGTGAAGCTGGAGCATCTTGCAAATTTAATAGGAGTTGTTCTGCTATCTGAAGGCAGACTTCGGAGTTTCCCACTTATTTATTTACCACCTCACAGATTTCTTTAAAGGAAAAACGGTTTTCAATCACTGGTTGCCGGGAATATGTTACAGCAACATCACCTTTCAGCTGGTTTCTGAAGCAACATTCAACAAAAGTACACTGGTGGAATACAGCGGGATTAAGCACAAGCCCAAACAGCACCGAACAGGTAATACGACTGTATCACACTATGAATACGTATTATATTCAGTTCAGCCTTCTTCCCTTTGCCTAGGAGAAACTCTACTGCAGGCCTGTATTGGAAAGCCCTGCCAAGGAGCTGTAGGGACCCCCATTTAATAAACCTGTTATGTAACCAACACCTGAATGGATCCTGAATCAATAGCCAGCGTTCAACAGAGTGTGTGTGTGTGTGTGTGCGTGTGCGTGTGCGTGTGCATGCGCGCGTGCACTTCCGTGTGTGCGCCAGAATGCAGCGCCAGTGGGAAGGCCTTGCCTTCCTGCCAGCAACAGCGGAAGGAGTGGCACCCACTGGAACAGGTAAGGTCCGTGCCGAGTGTGTACTCCACTGCTCTAGTGAAGATTGCTCCGTAACCCTGTGTTGTGATCTTGTCAACTACCTGTTATTAAAGCGAATGGATGTTCTTAAACATGTTTTGATCTGTTGCAGTTCCCTATCCACCTCGAAATATTTCTGTACGTATTATACATATGAACAGAAATGATAACTGGGAGGAAAACAGTGGAAATTTCCCAGAAGAATCCTTTTTGGGTACACAGAGTTCAGTGGGACAGGAGGAGAAAGTTACACATGTTTTGGATGATATGCCTGAACTCCCAACAGCGAACACGTCTTATATGTGGCCTGATTACCGCTATAATAGCAGTGATTATGAAGCCACGTCTCAGCCAGACTGGTGGATCAATGAGTCTGGTTCCCCAGAGACAGAAGATGAGTTTGTCAATGCGGTACCAAGGGATTACGAGAACAGCAGCCCAACCACCGAATTGGAGACCCCTACTCCGGAGCCTCCCTCATTCTTCCCCATGCAAATGGTGCTGAGCTGGCTGCCTCCAAAACCACCCACAGCATTTGACGGGTTCCATATTAATATTGAGAGAGAAGGTAAAGTAACACACACAGCTCTGCTTAGAATGATGGCACTCAAAGAGCATCTGCTGTGCACCAAGAAAAGTTCTGAGCACGAGGATTTTATTTATTTATTTATTTATTTATTTATTTATTAAAAAAATTATACCCTGCCTTATCCTATGCCAAGGCAAATGCTCAAGGCGGAATTGAAGGAAATTTGCCCCATTTATCCATTCATAAGTCTCTGAGTGATGACAAGACAGTACAAACTGTCTTACTGTATTAAATTTAATACAGTAATTTATTACTGTAAATTCAGTAATAATTAAATTCAGTCCTGGAGTTGTGCAACACAACACTAAAGGTTGGGATACAAATCAATATGTCTGTAGCCAGGAGCTTCTCAGATTCCAGCTATTTTACCTGTCTTCTCCCTTCTTGATTTAGAAAACTTCACTGAATTCCTGACAGTCGGTGAGGATGTTCACGAATTTGTTGCTGATCTGAAGGAACCAGGGAAATATACTGTATCTGTTACAACCTTTAGCTCTTCTGGCTCATGTGAAGTTCGAGAAAGCCGTTCTGCCAAAACGCTTAGTTTTTATATTAGTAAGTGTCCATATGTTAATATATACAAGTGAACAAACATGAAATGTTTCAGTTCATTAGTACAAAATGAAAGGAGGGGAAAAATCCATGGGTTTTGTGCACGCATTGTGTACAGTGCACACTTTTTTGGTGTGGCTGCATCATCGCTGGTAGTGGGGAATAGGATTGGGGACCCAGTCACTCCTGACAGCCTCCAGTAGATGTACAAAGATGAAACATGCAAACATGAGCCCCCCCCCCCCATTTGTTTGCAGTTTCAGATGTGAAAGGTGCACTTAATACATCTTCAGTGTGCAAAAACCCTCAGTAATGTGTGCTCTGCCCTCTGGGGGAGGTCAGTCCTTGGAGGTAACTTCCACCTGTAATATTTTTAGGTCCGACAGGAGAATGGATTGAAGAACTGACTGAGAAGCCTCGAAATGTCATGGTGACTGTGCTGAGCTCGACCACGGCCTCATTATCCTGGACAACTTCGCAGGAAAGCAGCAGTAGCAACAACACAATAGTGTCTGTTGTGTCCTTGACGTGCCAGAAACAGAAGGAGAGTCAAAGGCTT
Source organism: Plestiodon gilberti rubricaudatus (assembly GCA_026170595.1). Classification (NCBI taxonomy): domain Eukaryota; kingdom Metazoa; phylum Chordata; class Lepidosauria; order Squamata; family Scincidae; genus Plestiodon; species Plestiodon gilberti. The sequence continues at coordinate 120,710,955 of JANXHW010000005.1, forward strand.
GAAAAGCATTATTGCACTGAGGTAAGAGACAGAAAAACATTCCCTCCTCTAATGGAGCACAGGAGAAACGAACACAATGAAGGCACATTCAGTGGGCTGCTTGAACACTAGTGATGCTGGGTTTCAAAACACTTCAGTGGCATCAACCTGGCCTTGGAGAAAACAGTGTGCAGAAATGTCAAGATATACTGGGGGCCTTTAGACATCTAAGGCTGTCATCCTATGCATACTTACTTGGGAGAAAGCTCCCTGAATTCAGGGGGACTTATTTCTGAGCAAGCATGAATGGGATTGCACTACCTGCCACGTAGCCTTTGGCTATTCTCTCTTAGCCATTTCAAAAGCTCCAGGTAATGAAAGAATGCAAGCATGTACAGGCACTCGCTGACTTACGTAAGAGTTCCATTCTGGACACCCGCATGTAAGTTGATTTTCAGGTAAGTTGAAACTGGACTGTCACCCATGCAAGAGGAGTCACCCATGCTCACCACTTTGCAAGCCAACCTGGGGTCACTCCCAGAGCACCCCATGTTTCCTCTTTGGTTTAAAAAGTCCATGCGGAAGAAGGGGTGAGATTGCTGCATTCCGATTCTTAGAGCTGAGCATTCTGACCCTTTGCCTTCTCACCTTGCTCCCTCCTCCATCAGGAAGGCAAGGGGTGAGCTTGCTGTGCTCTGAGGGTCGGAACATAGCAATCTCGCCCTTTCCTCCGTGCGGGCTCTTTACACAAAAGAGGAAACACGGGGTGTGCTGGGAACAATCCCAGCTTACAGAGCAAGTGAGTGGTGAGCAATATGATTAGTAGTGAGCATGAATGGCTCCTCTTACAGCTCAAACATTCTGTAAAATCGTAAGTTGGGGAGTGCATGTATTTAGGACTACAAAGCTACAAGAAATGTTACAGGCAACAACTAGAGATATACCAATTTTTATTTTGCAAGGGGTAATCATTGTGGTATGAAAAGGGGAGATTTGGGATCTCTGAATTGCTTTCTGAAATAACTACAAAACCTTGCCATTTCTTTTGTACTATTGCACTCCTCTCCACTGCCCAGTGTCCAGCAATTGCTTTGGCAGTTTTTTGTTTTAAAAGAGGGCACTTATTCTTTCTGGCTGTGTGATTTGGCTCATCAGAAATTATGCAGCCATCATGATGACCTCATAGCACCACATAGTTCACCAGATCTGACTGTGTGATGATATCATGAAGCCAAGTACACATGTGGGCAATGCACCCTGCCCTTTCTTGGAATGGAATAATGTTTTCAGCCCTTTTCATTTTGCAGCCCTTCTCTGTTTTGTGTCCATAGGTGAATATGAGCAGCAATTTTATTGAAAACCTGGTTCCCGGTGCTCAGTACCAAGTTGTCATTTACTTACGGAAAGGACCACTGGTTGGGCCGCCTTCTGACCCTGTTATGTTTGCCATTGGTAATCTGCTTACACATACTCCAGTTGTTGCATTAGTTGTGTGTGAAACGAACACCTTTTATTTATTTTTAGTGTGGGCCTGAACATGATGGTGCTCAGTTGTATTCTATCAGAGCCTGTGGGACCATGCGTTGGGATAAACATTTGCTGCCTGTCTAAAGTACTCACTAGGCTGGATTGGATAGTATGGATGCAAATGGAAGTGAGAGGGAGAGCATGCCATACTTCCCTAGCACATCTGCCTTGCCTCTGACACCATTATCCACCCACATGGGAGTATAATGTTCAAATGGGGCCTATGTGCTTAAAATCCAATGCAAGGAGGCCTGTTTTGCATGGTTTAAAATGGCACGACAGCAGCCATGGAACCTTTTACTTCTGCACTGTGATCCTGATCCAGATTGAATCCCCCCATGGCTCCAATTTTAAGATTAAAAAACAAACAAACTAGACAATGACATGTTATATCACATCCAGTTTGACCCTTATAAGATCCGGATGTTAGATGTGTACAAGAATGTAAATGAGCACTTATGCTCAGTTCCAACTGTTGGATGGAACATGTTCCATTGAATGCTAATTTTCCATCTTTTTTTCATACCTCCAACAAAACTCAGACCTTAAGCCCTGCTAGGGAGTCTTGCACAATGCTGCTTCCAATCTGCCTGACCCGACTCTTTCTTCATGGAGAGGGGTGGGGACTTCTAGAATAGGGAGAGGGGACTTCTGCTGGGACATGGCTGGATATAGCTTTTTCCTTCAGTTGTTCCTGTCCTTTTCTGGTGGGGAGTGATGATGACAGAGATGAGGGTATTGCAGTTTGCCTTGGTTGGATTTTCAGAGGACTTCAGCTGGATGGGTAAAGAGCTCTGTGTGAGAAAATGTTTGCAATCAATTGTCACATGAATGGTCTCCTATTTCTTGTTTTCAGTGCCCACAGGGATAAAAGATTTAACACTTTACCCTTTGGGGCCAACTGCTGTGGTCCTCAGCTGGAACAGACCATACCTGGGTGTCTTTCGGAAGTACATTGTTGAAATGTTTTATTTCAACCCTTCAACAATGACATCGGAGTGGACAACGTACTATGAAATCGCAGCAACTGTCTCCTTAACATCATCAGTGGTAAACAGTCTGTTTTGACTTGCACTTCCATGTCCGGAGCTTGGTTGCAGAAATATTTCAGCAGATGTAAAAAAAAAAAAAAAGGTGCACAATGAAAATCTTGTTAATACATTTGTATATCCCAAATTCAACTTATTGTGAAGAATAGCAAAACAAAAACAACTTTCTCCATAGTAATGGCATGTGGCCAGCATGTATCTAGTGAGAACCCTTTGCCTTTCCTAGAGGAAGAGTCATCTCTAGGAATGCTACTACTAATCAGGTTCTGTTTAACCTTCTGTGCAGGGGCCACAGGACTATGAGCATAATACAGTGAGGTAGACTGAGCACATGTGGGGGAGTTTGGGTCATGCCTCTGGCCCCACTTTTATGCCTTTACATCATACATTCCAAAAGTACGTACACATGTCCAATCAATATGTACCTAGGCTGTGTATGCATAGTTAGGAACCCTGCAAAGAGTAAGATCCCTGATCATGCTCCCGGAACCTGTGCGTGTACAGTTTGTACATGTGCAAGAATGCTCTTTCATGCAGGGGAAAACAAAAAAGAATATGGGCCTCAGACTAGTGCTAGATGTCAATGATGTATTCTGTGAGAAATGCCAACACTGAAACGGTTTCCCCAGTTCTTTCACGTGGCCTTGTCACCCTGAGGGCTTCTGGACTTTTTTTTTTTAAAGGCAGTACTCAACAGCTATTGCAGAGGCAGGAACTTCACACAGGTGTGTGTGTATATATATATATATATATATATATATATATATATATATATAAAATTCCACCTCTGGTCATTCCTGTTAGAAGACATGGCTAATCACAATCAGTGAGCAGGGCGGTGGTGGGATGGCCTAGAGATCCCAGCCATTCATCCAAGGTTTTTGCTCTAAACGCTCAGCAAGAATGTAACCTGAATGCCGCATTTGGACCCTGACTTGATGATACTCTCATCCTCTGTGCTCCCTGCCCCTTTTCTTGTCGTTCGCACCTTTTCAGAGAATAGGCAACCTCCTGCCTGCCTGGTATTATAACTTTCGAGTTACCATGGTGACGTGGGGAGATCCAGAGCTAAGCTGCTGTGATAGTTCCACCATCAGCTTCATAACAGGTAAAGAGAGATGTGGCTGAGCTTTGACAGGAAGGGGGTTGTTGTTGTTGTTTCAAATTTGCTTGGAGTGCATGTACATCGAAAAGAGCCAGTGGTTTGGAAGGGAGATTTGAAGGAAGAGTGCCATTATCTCCCTCCACCACTTGCTTGCTTCAAGAGCCAGCAAGGCAGGTGAGTGGTGGTAGTTGCTGTTTTTCTTACTCTGGTAATGTCCTTGTACTCTTTTGAAATCGGTGCAGGGCCATTGAAGAGAAGGACACCACCACCCCAGCATGATTTCCTTATTTGCAGAGGAGCTTGTAAAGGAACAGCTGGCCATCCGAAAACCAGTTGATGGCATTCAGTATTCTTTGGACACTAATAAATTTTTACCTCTAGCTATAAGAAACTCGTTTTTATGCACGGTTTATCTGTGAGTGAAGATGATGTGTTGGTTGTATCTCTCCTGAGCTCCCTATATAGGACAATAAGGAGCAGGTGTTTGGCACAGGATAAGAAATCCCCACGTTCAGACTTCACACAGACAGTGGCCCCAGCCAGGAATAGATTTTTTTTTTCTCAACAACTTTAAAACGAAATGACTTATAACGAAATGACTTCAAAATGAGGACTTGCTGTATGTGGACAGTTCCTGTTGATGATAACATATGCCCTGACTCGGATAAGTGAGAACAACTGGGACATGATCTTGTGGCTAAAAGTAATTCTAGAACCCAGGCTTCAGGCTGTTCTGAGCCATTTTGCACCCACAAGCACTGTATGTAGGCATCGATTCATTGAAGCCGGAGCTACACTGTACGCGTTCGCGTTCTGTGTGCGTCTGGCTCTGCTGAGATGCAGTAACCAAGCCACACTATTCCAGAGCATGTTTTGAAAATCACTGCCCAACAAATAATCATGGCACCTTCCCCTGCTGCTGCTGCCGCCGCCCCTCCTCCTCCTCCTCTTCACTTCAGACTGCTTATTAATAAGAGTCTCTTATTATTTAGAGTTTTTCTGACATCTGCCCTGTGATTGGCTACCGCATGAAACACATCCCGCCCCCACAGTACAAAGCACTGCCTCTGATTGGTTGCACGTACATGAAACAGGCAAAGTCGAGTCAAAGTCGACTTTGCCCGTCTGGGGATGTAGCTATCGAACTGACCAATGCCGTCAGCCGACGAGAGACCACATGGGACGCACGTGCCTGTGCCGTATGCTTGCCGGACACGTACAGTATAGCCCAGCCTTTATTTTGTTGTTGTTATATTTGTATCTGGGATCCTGAAAGTGGCTTAGATCATAAAATAATGCCTAACAACTTTTTAAAGTCACAATTATAACCTTGTCTAAAAAAATATGAAGCAAGAACATATGCTCCTGCTGTGCAACAACATACGTTCCAACTGTTTACCGGAAGCAGACCTAAAGGGGTCTTCTTCACTGATTTCCTAAACATTCCAATAGACCAGGCCTGAAATATCTCCCCTGAGAGGGGATTTCCACAACAAGGTGCCACTTCCCCTAGAAAAGCTCTCTTTCTAGTGGTTTGTGTTCAAATTACATGATGTTAGATTGTGGCAATACTGTACTATACTTTTTTTCCCCTCCAATATGGGTTTTCCAGGATAAGCCAGGATATGCATGTTTAGTAAGATCCACTTCAGATGGGGGAAGCAGCCACATGAGGGTCACAAGTTGGGTGGGGACCACAGTGTGTGGAGGTCGGGGATGTTGGCTGCTATTGGCCCCTGACACCCTTGGGGGTCCACAGCAGCTCTGGGGAATTTTCAGTGGGAAAATAATACAGAAGAGTTAAACAACTGCTACTCTAAGCTAGGCTTACCAGATCTCCAAGGTTGGAGATCTGGTAAGCCTACTCTAAGCCATAGCCCTCACACAGCTGCTATTGAAAAGTGATAATGAGTCCCAAACTAGATAGTGATGCATTTAACATCACATTTAGATTGTCCCATATGTTGGGGATACTGCTGATGTGGTTTAGTGGAGGAGTATGTTGGACTGAGATCTTTGTTCATGGATAGAAAGCACTGCCCGCCTGCCCCCCCCCCCACTGGAAAGCCTGCTGATCTCCACTAACCCCTGAGTTATCTCCAGACATTGCTGACATTATTTGAATTGTCAGGGGTCACCTTTACCTGGCAGGGACAGAGTCTGAGAACTTGATTTTTTTTTTAAAGACGAAAACTTTCCTCCTTTAATAATTCAGAAGTTTTGTTCAGAAGCTCTTTTGCTTCCTTCAGAAGCAGGATAAAAATGCCAACAGTAAAAATACAAATATATATATAAAATAAATATAGACGGACTCCCAAATTCTGTGCCTTCACAGGGTGATTGCAGCAATCCACAACCAGGGCTGGCCTAAGACCTCCTGATCCCTGAGGCAGAATGCCAAATGTTTCCCCTTCTTACCGGATAATGTGCCAGTCTCTGCCCCTCCCACTCTCCAGTGTTCTAGCTCTCCTCCCCCACCCACATTTCCTCTTCCTCTATGTCGCCCTCTTTCTTTTCCAGTCCAGGGAGTGGAAGAAGGAGGAGCAGAGGAGGCAAGAAAGCAGAAAGTGATGGGCGTCCCCCACCAATCTGCTGCCTGAGGCAACTGCTTCAGTTGTCCTCATGGATGGGCCAGCCCTGTCCGCAACCTATACAGCCTTGCCTATTTCACAGGGTGTATGTGAGGATAATAAATGAAAAGAATTACAAAGCCTTTTGCATCCTCAGAAGGGATAGAGAAAATACAAATGATAAAGTACGCGAAAATAATATAGTTGTCCCTGTTTATAACTGTTTGTATTTCTTCCCGATAGCTCCAGTGTCCCCTGAAATCACCTCTGTTGAATATTTTAATAACCTTCTCTACGTTAGCTGGATCTACAGTGATGACAACACGGACCTTTCTCATTCTAGAATGCTTCACTGGATGGTTGTAGCAGAAGGGAAGAAAAAGATCAAAAAGAGCGTAAGTGTGTGAACACGTTGTCTGTCCTTTGGCAGCTGCATCCAGACAGGCAAAAACAATGCTGGATTGGATCTGATATCTTGCAAGAGTTTTCCCCAATAGACATTTTATAAGCATTTGTGCTACCTGCCCTTCCCTCTTAACCAGGGATAGTCTCTATTCTCTAACCTCTCACTGATAAATCATTGCCCCTCTTTTGCAGGTATTTTGGGGGTGCTTTTCAATATTTTCTTAATGTGGATTGCCAAGGCTGCTATTCCTCAGCCTCCTCCCTGGGTCTCTGGAAGGGTAAAGCGATCATTTTCCCCATAGGCTCAGTACTCATCGGATCCTGAAAAGGGAGGCCTCTGGAGGCTGCTTCTTTGTTGCGCCGGGCCTTCAACCTCCTTCACAGGCCTCCAGAGGAGGTTGCAGGCCTGGTGTGGGCCTTACCGCACCTCAGAACACCTCCCAGACACAACTGGAAGTCACTTCTGGGAGGTATTCTGAGGCCCACGGAGACCATCTGCAGCACAGGGAGACCACCACATTGCAGATCCTGAGGAAGGGGTTCCGAGAAACGCGAGGTAGGTGGCCAAACTGGCCCTCGCGAATACACAAATTCGTGAGTCGCAAATTTGTGTATGGTGAAAAATGACTATGGTAAATGCATGCACATGGACACACACAAAAATGCCTGTGCAGTGCTTGCCTTCTCTGTACACATGCATACATACAAGCATGCAGCTGATGCAGGATTACTTTTGCATCACGTTGAGTATGGTCCTAAGTTTGTTCTGATTCTCTTCGTCATAGGAAACAAAAAGGGGTGGGAAGTGGAAGAGACGGATCAACAGCTAGATAAGGGGTGGGTACAGTGAGGAGCAAGCATGAAGGAGTGGATCCCTGGGGAAGGGTAACCTACTATAGCCCTTTCCCCAAAATGCAACTTGTCTGCAGAAGAATTTCCTTGCTTCTAATATGGAACATATAAGTTGACACATCAGCAGGGATCACCCATAGAGGCCCATCCTGGGTGCCCCTGCTCTCTGAGGTGACTAGACAGAGGACCTTCTCAGTTGTAGTGCCCAAATTATAGGACCCCCTCTGAGACTTGTGCACTTGGCACCTTTATAGGCACCAGCCAAAGCCTGTCCTGCCCTCACAGACTTTCGATTGCATAATATTTCACCTTTTGGTGGTTTTCAGCCCCCCAATTGGAATTATTTTATCAGTGGTGGTTTTCCAGTGTTTTATTGTTTATTTCCTGTGCAATAATAATAATAATAATAATAAAAGAATATACTGTAATTATATTCTTAATTATAGTTACTTAATTAAAAATAAAGCATGGTAAGGAGCACAAACATGTCAAGACCCCTAACCACTTGTAGACCCCATTAATGAGAAGGGGAAGTGGTGAATTTCCTCCTGGCTGCGGAGCATGGGGACAGATCATGTGCTGATGTTGGGCAGAAATCTGCCCCACTTTGGATCTGATGAGCCTCCAAATGGCTTCAGACATTCCCAACGAGATGGCACATAGGCACAGCTCATTTGCACTTCCCCTCTTTTTACTTGTTTTCAATGTCTTCACCAGGTTTTGAGTTTTGCCCTCCATATTATGGAGTCTTCTCCATCCTTTGTGTGAAGTGTTTAACCCATTGACCATTTTAGGTGACACGGAATGACATGACGGCAGTACTGAACTTGCCTCCGGGGGACATCTACAACCTCTCGGTCACAGCTTGCACTGAAACGGGTAGCAACACCTCTGCGCTACAGCTTGTAAAAGTTGGTGAGTTGTTTTCTTGAGAGCCAAGCTCACGGGACGGCAGTGCATGATTTGGAAAGGGTTTGCTATTATGCAAATGGGTGGTTCTTCTCATCCATGTGGTAAAACCAGGAAGAGTCAATTTGGGAAAATGGGAAAGAATTTTAAAATAGAAAAGGACAAGTGAAAGGATGCTTGAGGTGGTAAAATGGGAGAGAACCGTTAACACTGGAACCAGCATTCTCGGAAAGAGCCCATGGATGGGTTCAAGCAGTCACTGGAAACATGGTTTAGATGGGTATGAACAAGCCCAGGAAAGCTGTGGGCCTGTGCATTCCCCCTCCCTTCCTTTGAGAACTGGAGGCGGAAATAAAATACTTCTGCGCTGAATTTTCAACTAACCACAGCTCTGCATGTTGCCTGAACTCTAGCAGTGCTTGCCAGCCGAAAGGGGTGGGAGCTGCCCCCGAAAAGGTTTTCCCTTCTGAGAGCAATAAACATCCTGCTTTTGCTGATGATAGCCGGTTTCACGTGCTGTTTGTTTTCTGTGCCAGCATCCATGGCAGGCATAGGATCATGCCCCAAAGCAGGCACCTGGGAACAGTCACCCAAACAGCCTCTCTTCATACCCTCACTCAGAAAAGCAAACCAAGCAATCTCAACTCCTATATGTGTATGCACGTGTATACACACTCTCCTGGGAGGAAGCCCCATTGAACACAATGCAACTTACTTCTGAATAGACAAGCGGCAGCACAGACTTGTGCTGGGATTGTGAAGAGCTCCAGAAGGATCTCTCCAAACTGGGAGAATGGGCAGCAAAATGGCAAATGCGCTTCAATGTAAGTAAGTGCAAAGTGATGCACATTGGGGCAAGAAACCAAAATTTCACATATACGCTAATGGGTTCTGAGTTGTCTGTGACGGATGAAGAGAGAGATCTTGGGGTGCTGGTGGACAGGTCGATGAAAGTGTCGACCCAGTGTGCGGCGGCTGTGAAGAAGGCCAATTCCATGCTCGGGATCATTAAAAAGGGGATTGAGAATAAAACGGCCAATATCATTATGCCTTTGTACAAATCGATGGTAAGGCCACATCTGGAGTATTGTGTCCAGTTCTGGTCACCATACCTCAAAAAGGATATAGTTGAATTGGAAAAGGTGCAGAAAAGAGCGACCAGAATGATTTGTGGGCTGGAGCACCTCCCTTACGAGGAAAGGCTACAGCGTCTGGGGCTTTTCAGCCTAGAAAAAAGGCGCCTGAGGGGGGACATGATTGAGACTTATAAAATTATGCATGGGATGGAGAGAGTGGATAGAGGGAAATTCTTCTCCCTCTCGCACAACACCAGAACTAGGGGACACGCACTAAAATTGAGTGGAGGGAGAGTTAGAACGGACAAAAGAAAATATTTCTTTACCCAGCGTGTAATTCATCTGTGGAACTCCTTGCCACAGGATGTGGTGATGGCACCTGGCCTAGATGCCTTTAAAAGGGGTTTGGACAAATTCATGGAGGAAAAGACCATCACAGGTTACAAGCCATAAGCAACCTCCTGGTTTTTTAGAAGTGGGTTTTCTCTGTGCCAGGTGCAAGGGAGTGGCGACTGGACACAGGTATCTTGTTGTCTCGTGTGCTCCCTGAGGCATCTGGTGGGGCCACTGTGTGACACAGGAAGCTGGACTAGATGGGCTTTTGGCCTGATCCAGCAGGGCTCTTCTTATGTTCTTATGTTCTTATGTTAGAAAGCCACTTTCCCTGCCTGGGGAGAAAACAGTGCCGTGCCTCTCTCTTGCTCTGTGAATCTGGTTGGAATCTCAGGCAGGGAGGAGGAGGGGTGGGGAAGGAAAGGGAGCAATGTGTGTATATGTGCACGTGCACATGCATATGAACATGCACGCCCTCCTTCCTTAGCCATGATTTGGAAGATGGTCCCTCTGTGAATTGAACTGGGGCAGGGGGAGGGGGAAGAAAAAAGCTCAGTGGAAGGCAGCCACATGTTTAATGCAGGCACTTTCAGCCGAGAGACTGATGCAAGTGGACGAGTGTTAGTTTGCAAGGCAAATTGCTGGCCACTTTCTCCATGTCTTAGCCTGCAATTCCGTACATACTTTGAGGATGAGGATGAAGATGATTTATAAATCGTTTTTCAACAAAAAAATGTTTACAAAATGGTTTACAGAGAAAATAAAATAACTAAATCATGTCTCCCAGTTCCAAAAGGGCTCGCAATCTAAAAAGATGCAGAAGAGACACCAGCAAGCAGTCAATAGAAAAGACGCTGTGGTGGAGTAAATAGGGACAGTTGCTCTCCCCCTGCTAAATATAAGAGGAGCACCATGTGAAAAGTGCCTCTTTGCCCAGTTAGCAGGGTTAGCACTTTTCTGGGAGTAAGTCCCATTGAACACAATGGGACTTACTTCTGAGTAGGCATACACGATACATAAGGTGGTATAGACTGATGGCACCTCCCCCTCTCCAGCAGGAAGAGGATTGAAGTGCTGTTGTCTTCTGCCTCCTTCTCCTTCCCACCCTCCTTCCCGATCCCAAGCAGATAGAACAAGAGTCACTTTCGCTGCTGTCTCTTCTAGCAAAAGCAAGGGGGAGAGAAGTCGTTCCTTTAACACTGAAAACAAGGTGAGCTGTAGTAAAGGAGGAGTCTGCCAGGAGCCAGTCTAGGGCTCTGTCTTGCCTCATCTGAGGACTCATAACTCACAGATCTCAAAAACCGCATGAGTTTTCCTATCATATATTCAAACCCCCCCATGTTGAAGCCTCCAAACTCACATATTAAGAGGCAAAAAAAGTGGGGAAGAGGTACTTGAATATTCCATGCAGAAAAATTCATGGAAGTCTCACGGTTAAGGAAACCCACGTAGGTTTTGCACCCAAACTTGCAGTTATTCTGTGGGAAATGATCACTTCCATGTGGGTTTTTGCATGTTTACTCTGGTCCCAAAACCAGAGTTTAGAACCCGCCCAACTGTGTTCCCCTGTCCCCTTTCAACCCCACCTTCCTCTGTTCGTGTTATATTTCAGCTGATGTCAACTATTGAAAGTTGTCAACCTTCTCATCATTTCAGCATTCAGAGCTCAGCACAGCTCATTTTTGTGTGCACATATACTGTACACTGCAATGTATTAGTGCATTAATACAGGTTCTATGCAGGTATAAATAGAAAAAACACACACCAGTGTATTTTAAGAATGTGTGTTTGACGTAACTTTTGCATGCCTTGTAATAACCAGCAACGATGGTGATAGCCACATGTGATCTGAGTTGTGACTATTCATGATCAGAAACCCGGTATTGCTTCATGTCCTGCTCCCCTGTTCCTGTCTGTAATGGTAGATAGATCAACTTACATCCTGTTTTGACATCATCACAGTGAGAGTTTCGCCACTCCTGCTCCACATCACTGGATGCCACTGGAAGGAATGGAGAAACTCACAGCCTAATAATGACCTCAAGCTATGAGAAGAGGAGCTGCCGGGGGGGGGGGGCACACTGGAAACTGGGCCACCATTCTCAGCAGCAGCCCCATCTTCCTGATAATGTGTCATTCTGGCTTGAAGCAAGCAGAGCACATTGTCTCACCCTCCCTAAATGATGGTCTGGATTCCACCACCACCTACCTCCTTGGGAGCAAGAAATGACAATAATTTGCAATGCATAACTGTTTCTTCTGGCTCAAGCAACAATCTTCTTGGCAGAAACTGTGCAAATCGAATGCCTCTTACTGAAACTCCAAAGCTTTTGCTTCCCAGTGTTGCGACTCTGTTGAAAAAGGACGTGAAGTGATAATTGAAAGTGCAAATAGGGAAGGGGGAAAGCACGCTTCTTAGCATGACTGTTTCTTCCTGTTTAAAATTGCGTATTTATTGCTCTGAGTGAGCTTTGGGAAGCGCGAAAGCTTTACAGCGGGAAGGAGCCAGGCTGAGAGAGCGCCAGACCTTCTCTTGCTCTAGCTCTGTTTGCCGCTCCTTCCTACTGGATTCTTAGGAGCCACAAGATGCCGTTAAAGGAACTTTCCTCTCCTACGCAGACCCAGCTCCTCCAAGATCACTCTTTGCTGTGAACAAGACTCAGACCTCTGTGACTCTCCTGTGGGTGGAAGAGGGAGTGGCTGATTTCTTTGAAGTTTTCTGCCAGCAGACTGGTTTGGAGCAGGACACAAAGAACCAGGTATGTGTGTCCTGCCTACTGAGAATAAGCATTTGTTGCAATGCTAGTAATAACTTACTCATGACTGTATCCTACTGATAGTAGCACTTTTGAGTGTTCAAAGTGCTTCACAAGTATTATCTTGATGTAGTCCTCACAACAGCCCTGTAAGAACAATAAGGATCATTGTCCCGGTGGGGAGCTGAGGCTGGGAGTGGCTTGCCAAAGGCCACCTGGCAGAGGCGTCACTAGGACGCGCGTCACCCCAAGGCGGGTTGGCCCACATCACCCTAGTGATACCCCTGAGATTGCCCCCCTGTATAACCTTTGGCTGCGCCGCGATTTTTTTGGGGGGCGACCCGGCTGCGCCCTGCCCCGGGTGCCCCCCCCACCCCTTCGCGTCGCCCTCCGGACGGGTCCGGCCCGATGCATCAATACGGGTACATCAATGCACCAATGCACCAATCAATGCACCAATGCATCAATACGGGTACTTTTACTTGTTTCGCGCATGCGCAGACCGGTTTCGTCTCTGCGCATGCGCGAAAACAGTAAAATATCCGTATTGACGCATTGGGCCTTCAGAAGGCCCTGGAGCGCCGGCTGGGCCGGACGCTCTGAGGCCGGCTCCCGGGTCGGCCTCGGAGCGTCCGGAGGGCGACGGAGGTGACGCGCGTGGGGGGTGCGCGCGTCACCCCGTAGCGGCCCGCTCCAGTCGCCTCATGGGAGCGACGCCACTGCCACCTGGACAGAAGGCAAAATTTGAACTGGGAGATCCTAATGGGCACTCCATTTCTGAGCCACCATGCTGGTTAGAATCTGTAGAGTCTAATTCTGATGATCAACGTTTATGTGTGTTAAATCTTTTCTCCTGTTTGAGTCTCTGCAAATAATCAAAGTGATAATGTTCTTCTTCCATGTTGCTTGAGATTGGAGAGGTTTTAGGAACACAGGAAGCTATCAGACCATTGGTCCATCAAGCTCTCTATTGTTGACATTGGCTCTTTGGGTTCTGGGCAGGAATCTTTTTCTATGGCCTACCTGGAGCTGCCTGAGGTTGAACTTGGGACCTTCAAAGGAATCCCTTATTGTCAGAAGAAAAGGCCACATTCTTCTAACATGTTGTTCTCAATTTTCTGTTCAAGTAATACACACCAGTGTCAAAAAGGCTTTTAAAAAATATGAACATTTTTGCCAGTCAACCTTAGTCCTGCTGATTCACTCGTGCCTCCAGCAGTTAATCAACTACAGCTTTGGCTGATTAAGCTACTGATTAAATCTACATCACTGAAGTGCCAGATCAGGCCTTAATTTAGAAAAAAATAAAAGCCTTGGGGGAGGACGACATTATGCATGCTGTGGAGTAAGAGGATGGTTTTGCTCCCACTCTTATAATACCGGAACTTAGGGCATCCAATGAAATGTACAGTATTGGAAGTAGGTTCAGGACAGGCAAAAAAAAAAAGTGCTTCTTCACTCAACACATAATTTACTTTTGGAACTCACTGCCACAAGAAGCGTAGATGGCTTCAAAAGGGGACTAGATAAATTCATGGAGGAGGAGAGGTCTGTTGTCAGGTATTACTCATGACACTTGTGTGTTGCAGAGGCAGTGTACAGCTGGAGGACAAGAGCAGGGGAGGGCCCTTGCCTTTGCATCCTGCTTTTGGACCTCCCAGAGGCATCCCGCTGGCCACAATTGGTGTGAAAAGAATGAGGGACTTGATGGACCATTGGTCTAATCTCCTTAGGTCCTTACTAGTTTCCCAGGTCAGGCCCATCAGCCCTGGCCCTCTACACTTCCTTGCTCCCTTGTTTACCCGTTGCTGCCTCCTCCTCCAGATGTGGAAAATTAACGTCGTGTCTTGCAACGAGATGCCTGAGAGACAGGCAAAGGTTGCACCACTTCCTCTGCAAACACTGGATGCAGCAATGGTGGCAAATGAGCCGGAGGAGAGGAGCAAAACTGACTGTCTGGTACTAACAATCATTGCAGTTATTGGTTTGCTTTTGGGGGTGCAAGGTTAATCTGGTGAACGTGTGCAGCTCTAGTAAATTGGCTTGCTGGTTTTGTTGAATCAACATGAACTTTGTGTTTCATCTGTGCACTGGCTGACTCCTCTTAAGACTTTTGCTTGGTACTATAAAGAGTTCACAGTTTAGAGGGAGAGGGGGGGAGGTCACTTCCTTGTCATTACTGCTCTGCCTTCATCTAGATAGAACAACGTCTCCTGGTTTTGCCACATACAGTTCCACTTACATCACCCTTGTTGACCAGAGTTATGTTGCTGGTTCTTTTCTTTTCTTTAGAAAATGGTTACAAAATCTAAAATACTCATATAGGTCCCTGAATCATTCTGAAAAATCCATGATTCATATTTATGACTCGCCTTGGCTGCTGCTTCTTCTCTTTGCAATTTTATGTGTTTTAGTCCTGTGGTCAGAAATTCAAAAGCCAAAGTTCTGTGCCATCACCTGATAAGGTCTTGTAGGTGCCTCTGCCCTCTAGGGGGGTCATCCCAAGGGGACAGACCTATGCCATAAGGGTTGGGGTATGAAATCTGAGGTGCTGGGAGACCAAAGGGGTCCCCCAAAAAACATCCACCAATGACCTGGGAGATGCTGCTTAGTGATTTATTTTTACTTCGTGCCCCCATTTCCCTTACAGCACACCCCCAAGAGTCTGTTCCTGTTCACAGATATATGCAGATGGACCCTCTTCAGCTTGTTAAATGGACCCTCTTCAGACCGGTTATGCCAGGGACAGTTGCTGGCAGACCTTCTTTGGCTAGTAATTCCTATGGTGGCTGGGAAGCCCCAGCAATCCCCTCCTCCGCCCCAGATCTGAGGGAGCTCAAGAGGCCTGGGAAAGCCCTCTGCCTGTGGGGGGGGGGTTAGTCCCCATTTAGCAGGCCAGTGGGGGTGTTTGGAGTCAGGTCCCACCCTTCTTTCCTCCCATCACCTTTTTCCATACTGCTTTTGTCTCTTTCCCTTTCCTCCAGCTGTTGCTTCTCCTTCCTGCTGACTCCTCCTTTTTATTCTCTCTTTCTCTCCTGCACAGAATGCAAGAAGAATGCATGTGGCACTTGGCACATGCTCAGATACAAGCTCATTTGTACCCATGTGGCATGGACACATGGGGAAGTGGTTGTCTGAGTGCTTCATGAAGCCCATGTTTACCTGCCATCAAGACCCAAATTTTGTAATCTTCGTGGTGCTGCAATAAATGTGACTTAAGCTTCCAGCAAGCTGGGCAGACAATGAAATAACTGCTTCGTTATCCATACACCACAGTCTGGATGGGAGTCAACCCACATCCTGTCACATGCAAAAGGATGTATGAGTCCTTGAGCATTAAAATGTACATGCAATGTCTGTCAAAGGTCCCAGTGGGGAGCTGCCTGGGGAGAGTGGGGGAGTTGCTATTCCCTTCCACATGGCCTCCAGTGGGGTTCAATTATTCATACAACTTGCTGCCCCTTTTCTGTGTTACTACTGATTACTACACTTGTACTCTGTCCTTCCCCAAGAGGTTTGAGAGCACCCTGGTCTCCCATTTATCCTGGTACTCAAGTCTGGCCAGTGCTTCCATGCCACTCAAGCCAGCCACAAAAAATGCTGCCTTCCCCCCTGCATGCACCCCCACCCACCCATCCCCAGGTGGCTGGAGAGGGGGAGGGAGCGGAGCCTATCAGCCTCCCACCCTTTTCTTTTACTTCTAGCTTTGGGTGCCCTGGATGCAGAGAGTCTCGGATGGCAGTCGACCCATTGAAATGAATGGGATTTGCTTTGAGCAAACGTGCAGGAGGTTGAGTCGTTCTGAGTTCTCTCAGAAGCAAAATGAGAGAACTCAATTGCAATGTCCTCTTTCCAATATATTTAGGAACCTGTTACTGTTTCTTCGCACGTAGTGACCATCTCCAGCCTCCTGCCTGGCACATCCTACAACTGCAGTGTCACCACCTTCAGCCACAACAGCCCCAGCATCCCCACCTTCATTGCTGTCTTCACTATGGGTAAGCTGCATTCATCCCATTCTCCATTGCCTCTCAGGGAGAAACTAGTCGTGACACTGGAGTTTTTAGTTAACAAACTGCAGCTGTGTGTGTATGGGTCCAATGTGGATTAGGGGCATAAGACAGGGGGAAGGCACTATTACACTTTCGTAGAAGAAAGAAAGACGGGTTTAAAAGCCACGATGAAAAAATTCTTACAAAGCAAAAACCAAGAACTGGTGCAGACCAGGGACTGGGTTCAAGCAGAATAAAATTCTTTAATTAAAATGCTACGTTTCAATTATCATATGATAATCTTCTTCAGGCAAAAATACGAACCAGCAGGCTGTTAGATGTTGAAAATGTCTCTGCATTCCTAGATTTTAAGGGCGCGCACTGCTGCTCAGCTGGAGATCCTTGAAACAGATTAGGCACTTCCGGGTTTTCTCTCTCACCCGCATGGAATAGCGCTTCGACAGTATGTAGATCTTAGGTAAACTCGAGTATTTTTGCCTGAAGAAGATTATCATATGATAATTGAAACGTAGCATTTTAATTAAAGAATTTTATTCTGCTTGAACCCAGTCCTTGATCTGCACCAGTTCTTGGTTTTTGCTTTGTAAGAATTTTTTCATCATGGCTTTTAAACCCGCCTTTCTTTCTTCTACCATTGTCGCTGGTCATGAAAGCCTAAACTCGTATCTATTACACTTTCCTCCATCATGCCAGGCTCCTGATTCAGATCTTGTAACAATAAAGCATGGTTTGTTTTACATCTGAACTGAGCCCGCATGTTTAAAACACTGATTCACCCACAGCAATTGTGTTGGCCCAACTGGGTCTGCTGCCTGATGTCGCTGCCCAATGTTGGAATTCCCTTAGGGGGGGTAGCTATTCGTCGCTCCGTTCCCCTCTCCCTTACTCTGTTTTACTCCCCACCCACCTGGCAGACTTGCTTAGCTTTACTTGGCTAGAGAAAACACACTACGCATAGTTGATTGAAGATGCAAAATAGAAGTTTACTTACAGTTTTCATATCTACAACGTCTGATTCACATCAGAGGATACACTAAACCTGAAAGGACAGAACCCTCCTAAAGCTAGGGCTCTCTGCATGGAAGCATGCTGGAAAGATGGCGCTGGGCTGCTGGAGGGCAGCTTGCCACGTCTTCCCTGGTCAGTGGTCAGATGCAGAAGAGAGTGAGAGAAGGGTAAAGAAGAAGGAAACTGGGTCTGGGGCCACGCCCCTTCCTTAAGACAATGAGGGGTCAAAGACAAGAGGGTCTACCTAGGTGATCATATAACATGCATACACCCCCCAGTGTCCAGCATACGGAATTTGCCCATTATTTCCAACACCCAACACCACCACCAATTCGCCTCTGCCACCTTCACGTTAACCCCTCTTCCAAAAAACCAACCAAGCAAACATCTCCTTACTTCCTCACCTTTTTCCATCCTCACATGGGGTTTAATGTTTAAAGGGAACATCTGCCTTTAAACTTTAAACACTACATGAGTACGGAGCAGGTAGCGAAGAGCTCCCTTTTCCTGCTGCATTTAGAAAGAAAAATGTTCATAGCACAAATGTTTTGTTCTTTCCTTAACGGAGCCCCTTTTTGTCTCTGCAGTTACAGAGATGAACCCCAATGTGGTGGTGATCTCTGTTCTAGCCATCCTGAGCATTCTTCTGATTGGGCTGCTGCTGGTAACACTTGTGGTACTTCGGAGAAAACACCTGCAAATGGCCAGGTAAGCCAATGTCTCTAGTGCCAATGAGGTTTCATAAAGGGAAGAGGGAACATCTGCAGTGGTGGGGTAGGGGCCAAAGTGTACCATGATCCATGGAGCCCAACAGTTTTTGTCAAGGGCACATAGTTGCATCCTGGCCAGTTTTAGATCAGCTTTTCTACCTTGCCTGGCTCCTCCTCCTCCTTGAGTTTCATCTCAGTGATAGGCAATGGGATGACTTGCTTATTTGTATGTACAGGTGGGCCCCCATATCCACTGATTCGCTATCCACGGTTTCAGTTATCCACGGATCGTGGGGACCCACCCAGGCTTTTACTTTTTTCCCCAGTAAGCTTAGTTTCTTTCTTAAAGAAACAGGAGAAGCAGCCTCTGGCTGCTTATTACAGGCAAGTAGAACGAGACTAAGTACTAGAGAGGCTCTGCAAGGTTAACAGAAACCTTGCAGAGCCTCTCTAGGACTTAGTCTCGTTCTACTTGCCTGCAATGGAGGCTGCTTCTCTGTTTGTTTTAAGGAAGAAACAAAGCTTGCTGAAAGAAAAATAAGAGCTGGGGGGGGGGGGCAAGCATGCCTGCCTGCAGGGAAGGCATGGTGGGGGGGGCCTCAGGAAACCATGGAGGGGATGTTTGCTCTTATCCACGGTTTCAAGTATCCACGGAGGGGCCTGGAACATATCCCCAGCAGATATGGGGGCCCACCTGTATTTAAAAGAATTAACATATCCACATTTATTTTAATGTATTTATTTAAAAAATGTTTACCCTGCCTTATCCCATGCCAAAGCAAATACCCAAGGCAGCTTACAAAGATCAAAAAATGAAAAGTTCACTATATATATAAAAGAATAAATATGATCAATTAAAAACAATAAAATAAAAATGGGCACTTGACTATTTTTTCCCTTTTGGGTTTGGGGGCATCCTTGTTTGCATGACTGTCACTGCCCCTCATCATCCCATCCTTTGTTTGAGGAGTGTCTCCCTTCCTGGTTGCCAGTCTAAACTAGACTGTTGATCCTGCAGTGACCTATCCATATCCGGACTCATTTTGCAAATGTAAGGTTTGAGTGATAAGGATCCCCTATTCCCTTACAATCCCCAAACATACTGTGCATTAAAATATTTTTTTTCTCGTTCCTTTCAAGGTTAGCAAACTATATAATTGCATTTCAAAGCATCACGTTGAAAATGCTGAGCTAATTGGCTCCCCTGCAGGCACGGTGCTTTACTAACTGAGATGTATTTGATGTACATTACAAATTGCAAGTGAAACATGTATACTTGGAGTAGTAGAGCTCTTTTAAATTGGATTATGTATGCTTTGCTCTTATTAAGTACAGTTGTGAAAATCCAGGTGCTACACATGCTCTTCTGGTCCATTACCAGGCAATACATTTAGCACTCTTTCTGGTTTGCTCACTGGTACAAATGACAAGGGAATATTCCTAGTATTAAATGAGGTCCAAGCTAGACAAGATGTTCAACACTCGTAATCAGATCTCCTCTCTCTCTCTTTTAAAAATATCCACAGGGAGATTAGATCAGGACCGCAGCCCTGGGGAAAAGAGAGAGCTTCCCCCAATAGGTGAAAAGTATATTAACACATCTTACCCAGCACTGCAGCTCTGTTCTGATTCTTCATGCCTGCATTTTTTTTAATCACTGATACTGATCGCAGATCTCTGTCATTTTATTTAGCTAGCATGGCCCTGAACTCAAATTTATCTCTAAGATTCTACAGACCTCGGTTGTGAACCTGGGCCCCCGCAAGTCCGGCTCTGGTTCAGCATGGCGCTTAACACAAATTTGTCTCACTTGTATCCAGCTTGGGTTCATATGTGAGTGGAGCCAGGATCTCCCTTGCTGGACCAAGGTGGAATTCTACTACAAATTGCAACTGAATAGGAGAGTGGTCTGCTGGTATCTCTGATTCAAACTTCAGATGACTGCTGTTGAGTTATTGTCATCAGCTGTGAAAGGCAGAACGTATGGTAATATATTGACTATTAATAATCTGATGGTCTTCCTAAACCAGGGAGTGTGGAGCTGGCACCTTTGTCAATTTTGCTTCGTTGGAGAGAGATGGAAAACTCCCATACAACTGGTAAGCATAAGGCCAAATATTGGCTACTTTTAGGCCATAATGGCTTGCTACTTAGCTTCCTTAATATGTATACTTTCTTGTCCTCCCTCTAAACAGTGATTGTTGTGAAGTGGATATTACAGTTGAAAACCCAGCCACTGAAATTTGAGATAGAACCTAACACGATTCCACTGAGATTCTTTTCTAGAATAGAAGTGTCCACAATTTCAAAGTGCTCAAGGCTATTCTTTAAGACAAAAGTGGAGTTTTGTGCAACTCTAAAAATCAAAACAGTAAATTATGGTCGTTTAATAATCTTGGATTGTATCTAACTCAAACTTGCTTGCAAAATACGGTATGTCAGGTTACGTTCCCCACACACAGAGGGATCTTTGGACCTAAGTCACTATGTAAAAAACTGAATTGACAAGTCAACATTTAACATTGTTGTCTTAAATGTATACAGAGGATTTAATTTAAGTACCTGTCGTTATTAATTTTATGACGTCTTTATTTATTACATTTTATGCCTCCCTTCCCCCAAGGAGCTCAAGTTGGCATACCTGGTCTTCCCACTTCCTCCCCGTTTATCCTCACAACAGTCCTGTGTGTGTGTGTGTGTGTGTGTGTGCGTGTGTGTGTGTGTGTTTGTGTGTGTGTGTTTGTGTTGGGGAGGGGGAGGGAGGGAGGGACCGTGCAATCCTATCCAACTTACTCCTCCGGTGTAACCAGCTGGGGAGGGCAGGGCAGGGCAGGGCAGGAGGCTTTGGAGGGGAGGGGAAATTTAAATCCCCTTTGAATCCCCCTTTGGAGGGGATTTGGATTCCCTTTCTGTTCTGGGGCCTTTCGTTCTCATTGCACCGCTGGTTACACCAGTGGTGTAAGTTGGATAGGATTGCGCTGTGACTGACTGAGTTTGGCCCAATTAATTCACTATGCTTCATGGCTAAGTGGGAATCTGGATCCTGAACCTGCATCTCTCCCACTGTAAGTCCTATAGTTATAGTCCAATCCATTGTAACTCCCCACGCAGTGATGCAGTGGTGCCAATGTGGGATCTGCTGTATCTTGCGAGGGAGTTTTGGCATGTTGAGGCCTCCTCAAGGTAAGAAACATTCGTACCCTTGCACCAGGGTAAGGTCCAGCTGCTATCATGCGTCGGCTCAGACCTGTGCCAGCGATATCAATGGCACAAGTCTGCGTTGACCCATGAAAGTAGATCAGGTCCAGGAAGGGTGATTTGGTGGGTGCTGCTGCCACCAAACCCGCTCCCTTCCTGGGCCAATTCACCCTCCACCCCATCCCATCTCCTCCCCATTCTGCCCACCCCTGCCCCATTCCACCCTCTTCTTGCTTCCCTCCTGACTCCTGCGCAGTCTTCCCTGCACCAGTGGGCGTCTTCAGTCCATCTTCACACAGACCTGGCCATTTGTCACTTGCGGCGGCAGCCAGGCAATGCATCTGGCTATGTCGTGTTTGCAACAGCCACAAAGTGTGGAATACACATTCCTCCAGCATACCACGCCCATAGGATTGGGCCATTAACGAACCACTTATTTATTTTTTATTTTCAAATCAAATGTTGTCAACTCAAGTTCAAAATTTCAGATTTAGTCTCCAAAGTCTTCACCAAACGTGTGCAACTTGTGTTTGCACTCTATTCCTGTCAATCTTTTCCAGTGAACCAGCATGCAAGCCACTCTCTCCATCAGCTTCTTCATCCTTTTAACCATTGCCTTTGATTAGCGAATCAAAGGTCATGCCTTTTATCACTGTGAAATGGTAATGCACAACACATCGCTATGGCACGGTAGGCAGATGCTACGTTCTTTCCTAGACATGAATCAAGATTGCCGGGAAAAATATCAACAACCTCAGATATGCAGACGATACCACCCTAATGGCAGAAAGTGAAGAAGAACTAAAGAGCCTCTTGATGAGAGTGAAAGAGGAGAGAAACACAACATTAATAAAACTAAGATCATGGCATCTGGTCCCATCAATTCCTGGCAAATAGAAGGGGCAGAAATGGAAGCAGTAACAGATTTTACTTTTTTGGGTTCCAAGATCACTGCAGACAGAGACAGCAGCCATGAAATTAAAAGACACTTACTCCTTGGAAGGAAAGCTATGGCAAATTTAGATAGCATAATAAAAAGCAGAGATATCACCATGCCAACAAAAGTTCGTATAGTCAGGGCGATGGTGTTCCCAGTAGCAATGTATGGTTGCCAGAGTTGGACCATGAGGAAGGCTGAGCATCGAAGAATAGATGCTTTTGAACTGTGGTGCTGGAGAAGACTCCTGAGAGTCCCTTGGACTGCTAGGAGATTAAATCAGTCAATCCTAAATGAAATCAAGCCTGACTGTTCCCTGGAAGGACAGGTACTGAGGCTGAAGCTCAAATATTTTGGCCACCTAATGCGAAGAGAGGACTCTCTGGAGAAGACTCTGATGCTGGGAAAGATTGAAGGCAAAAGGAGAAGGGGAAGGCAAAGGATGAGATGGTTAGACAGCATCACCGATGCAACGGACATGAAAATGAGCGAACTCAGGAAGATAGTGGAGGACAGGAAGGCCTGGCGGGATATGGTTCATGGGATCACGAAGGGTCAGACACGACTTAACGACTGAACAACAATGTAAATGTTATGTGTTAAGTGTTATGTTATATATGTTTGTTTTGTTTATATGCCAATAAAGGTTCCTACTACTACTACAGTGCACCCAGGCTGTTGGGGGGGGGGGGGAGAGAGAGAGAGAGAGCTTAGTAGAAACAGGAAAATTTCATCATGTGTTGCTCCTACATTCATGGTTGATCAGTTAAGGGCTGGTTTGAAGAGCAGACAGACATTAAGTGTCTCTCTGATTTTATGGTGTGCAGCCAGCTAGCAAGAATGGTGAAATTGATTTGATATGGCACTGAGGCAAGCCTTTTGATGATAAACTCTTAAACTGAATAAAAGCTACCAGCGAGCCCTGAAAATATTGATGCTGCTAATGAACTAAGTGGAAATCAACCTTCACTTCCTTTTTGAGTTCCCAGAAGCAGATAATCACTCACAACAATCATTAATCTCTTCTTTTTTTGGCTTCTTTGATTAAGAGCGTGCTAATATCACCAAATGCGAAGATCAAAACAAACTGGCTAATTAAAGTTCCAAGCAATAAAAAAGTGAATAAGGAATCTAAAACTGACAGCCCAATTCTATTGGGCTTTAGTGTTGATGGAACCAACATTCCACCAGTGCTAACTGCTGCAAAAGTGCTGTAAAGTGCTTTCTGGCAGCACGCTCAGTAGTGCGCTCTCAGGGTGCCGGTGGGAAGGCCAGCGCCTTCCCGCCCATATAATCGACTCAGCCACTTACTGGAACAGGTAAGTCAGTGGCAGAGGAAGGAGGGGTGTGGGAGGGCATAACGGGGACAGGAAGGGAGCAAAACTGGGCAGGGAGGGGCGTAATGGGGGGTGGGAGACTGTGGGAGGAGGTAAATCCCACGCAGAAGGTCCAAAGTCTGATCTCTCCTTAAAAAATTTCAGGAAGCGTTCAGCTGCTAGGGAAGAGCAGGGGGTACAGTACTGGGTTAAATGGCGAGCTGAGAGTTGGGAAGTCCTTAGTTTGGATCTTTCCCCTTTGGGTGGATCAACTCTTTTCCACAAAATTGTTGTGAAGGTTTAATGAGGTAACCCCTTTGTTATCCGGAAATCAAAATAACCCGAAAAACAATGATATCTTTCAAACATCAGAATTCTGTTCTAAGAGAAACTGAATTTGGCGAATAGCACAATATGCAAATGAAGCAAATAAATGTCAGTGTACTTATTTATGAACACCTAATGTATTCTGCTACTCACCAGGAGAGGCAAGGAGTTCTGCAATGCTCCAAAGCCACTGTAAATCCTAATCTGTTGTTCCTTTGGCTTCTGAAGTATCACCCGTTATTGAGTGCATATTTTGGGGGCTTCTTAAGGGCTACATCAGTGTTTCCCAAACTTTTTTGACCTGTGGCTCATAAGAACATAAGAAGAGCCCTGCTGGATCAGGCCAAAAGCCCATCTAGTCCAGCTTCCTGTGTCACACAGTGGCCCCACCAGATGCCTCAGGGAGCACACAAGATAACCTGTGTCCAGTTGCCACTCCCTTGCACCTGGCACAGAGAAAACCCACTTGACTCTTGGCAACCATTGGCCGCGTCTACCCATTGCATTATGTTGATGCCTGACAATTGGCATTGCACTGTTTTCCGAGAGGATTCCGTGGCACTCCGCGGCTCCCCGGGAGCCACACCTCCCAGTTTGGGAACACTGGGCTAGATGGTTGAGCTGCTACCCTGCATGCAAGCTACGTAAATGTCATGGAACTCAACAGATTTAAGCTGCAATCCTATACGCACTTCCCTGAGCGTAAACTGAATAGGAAGAACATGCCATCGAACTGAATAGGATTTCCATCTGAATATACATGCATAGGATTATGCTGTGGTTGTTGCAAATTTGCAATTTGATTTTGATTGTTTTAAATGAGAGCTGTGATTCTCAGGATGCTGAATTTCCTGCCCAATCCCAAACACCAATCATCTGGTGTGATTGCAACATTGTGGAAGGCATGTACCCCTGTCTCTGTTTAGTATGCAATGTATAGATCTTTTGACTTATTTCCTACTAATCCTCCCTGATTATTTTAATCTCTGTGTATGTTATCTATTAATACTCACAGGCGTAGGAGTGTATTTGCTTTCCTAACTCTGTTACCCTCATGCCTTTGGACTGATTATCTCTTGGCATTTTATATTAACCCTTGGTAAGTCCTTTTAATGGATTTCTTCTTCCTTAACAGTAGCCAGACAGTGTTCATGTCCTGCTATGTTTTCACCATTGTTTGGAAGCCTTTGATGACTTTCGCTCTCAACATAAGAGAGAGAGAGAGAGAGAGAGAGAGAGAGAGAAAATTGCTTCTCATACCTGATTAAAAAAAAATCAGGGAAAGCAGAAGAACTCTGCGTAATGTGCCATTTCAGCTTTGGATTAGTTCAATCCCTTTTCTCTAGAATTGCCATCCTATGTTCATTTACGTTTTACAGGGGATTCAAATAATGTCAAACTTGGATTTCTGTGTTTTTCCCCATCTAATTTGTGGTGAATATCGAGTGTGGACAGGCAAAGCACTACACAGTAGAGGAATTTGGGGGCTTATGTCCTTTTAATCAAATACTTCCCCTTTTAGGTTCAACCCGTTTTATCTTTTCCTGATGAGTGTGGGTGGGGGATTAGTGATGAATAGCTTCTGAATTTTCTGTACATAGTTAAGATTCTAATTATTTATAGTGTAACTGCTTTCACTATAAAAAGGAAAAAAACAATAATGAGATGAAACCAATAAGGAGAACATGTCCTTCTGTGGGAACAAAAGCTAACGGTACAATCCTACTGGTCGGGAGCACCGACGCTGAATGTCGCGAATGTGCCGTAAAGCATATTCGCGGCACCCAGAGAGTAGGCTGTGCTGGAGCCAGGACCGGCGCCGCCACTCCACTGGCGAGTCCAGCACCCTGCACCATGGAGCAGGTACGTTCTGCACTGGGCAGCACATGGGCTGGGGGAGGGAGGGCAGAGAGGGGGCAGATCGACCCTGGGAGGGGGTGAGATTGGCGTCCTCATAGGACGCCATATCCTATCTTCCCTCCCAGACCTCCAGTTCCAACACAGGGCTTCTTGGGTCAGTGCCACTGATCTAGGTGCGCTGACCCAAGTAGCCCCATAGCAGAGTCCAAGTAGCCCCATAGCCCACATGGCGCCAGTGCTGTATAGGATTGTGATGTTACTTTGAGACAATTAAGAGAGGCTATTCAAGGGGCTATTCCTGTGCTCATCAGGATTCCATTCAACACACAGGACTTGCAAACAAGAAATGTTTATTTAATGCTACTGGGAGCCTTTGCTGAACAGGAATTACTTGTGAGTAATCTTGGGCACGTGGAAAGGAATTATTGAATAACATAGCTCTATATTTAGTGATAGATTGGGACCTCCATTTTAATTCCGCTTCCGCCTTATTATGAAGAAGCAATGTTCAGTGCCATTAATTGGCTCTAGCATAGATACAACAATAGCCAAGAAATGTGCGCACTTTACCTGTGACCAGTGTCACTGAATAGTCTTTCACAGGGCACTGATTTAGCTAGTGCAGAGAGTTCTCTTCATGTGAACTCCATCATGTTTCTTAGCTTAAGAAAAGTATTTTTCGACTACAAGATCATTCATGATTCAAAAGCCTGTTCCATAAGGGTAGTGCTTTTTCCTGAGAAACTAGTATGCTCTTAAAATCTGGCACGTTTTAGTCATTCAATTGTACAAATTAATGCATCAGCATGTGCAGAGGAACTTACAGTTCACATCCTCAATTGTACCTTCAAATGTTGATTGTGGCACACCATCTGTTGTTCAAACGACATGATCATAGATGTGACAGTGAAACTAACAGTGGGGTTCTGTTTTCCCCACAGGAGTAAAAATGGATTGAAGAAGAGAAAGCTGACCAAGTATGTCTGTTTTGTAACTATTAAGACAAATGAATTATGTCCGTGTTGCAGTTATGTCTACCTAGTTACACATGTGCCCTCCCAAAGTCAGTGGGGCAAGCTTTCCCCTCCCCACTGATGACCCTGCTTTAGGCTGAGTCAGACCAATAATTGACCTAGCCCAGTTTTGTCTAATCTGATACTAATGTGGTACTTCTCCAGAGTCTCTTGTAGAGGCTTCTTCCAGCCCTGCTTCTTGAATGCGGGAGGGACCATATGCATGCAAATGTACAAGCTCTGCCACCAGGTCCTTCCCTGATGACATTCCATCTCCCACCTTGTCACACAACTGAATAATATGGTGTAATGGGTTCCCCCCCCCCCAGATAAAATGATTATTTATCTGACAGCCCTATCTAACTCCCCCCTCTGCCGATGCACCACCGGAGCACGCACTGCATCCTGCACGCGGGGGGGGGGGCCAGTTCCAGAGGTCTCCTCCAGGTAAAGGAACATTTGTTCCCAAATCCCTTGCTCTGGGGGTAAGCCTCCACTGCCACGATGAGTCTACTCAGACCTGTGCCAGCGATTTTGATGGCACAAGTTCAAGTGGACCTGGGAAGGCGAATTGAGGCCGGGAAGGGGGATAGGATATTGGTGCTGCTGCTGCTGCCAATACCGCCCCCTTCTCAGCCTCGTCTCAGTTCCTCCCCCTCTGTGCTGTGCACTGTATCCTATTCTCCCCTCCTGGGCTTCTTCAGCCGACATGGGCCTGCTCGGTTCTCCGCTGACTTCTCCTTCCCCAGATAGGAAATAGAGTGGTGGGCCACGTGGCCCATGCTGCACGGCCTATGCCGGGGAAGGATAGGATTGAGCTGTGACTGGCCTTTGCGAGGAACAGGAAAATTGGCTGTGCAGTGATGTCATTTCACACTTTATTAGCACTGCTATTTAATAGCAATAAACTCCGCTGGGGAGGGGAGAGGAGAGAAGAAGACACATCACCCACCATTTCTGAGGTCTGGATTTTTCAAAGGGCAGCTACCAGGGCCAGTGGTCGAAATTGGTCCACACCTCTCCAGGGTGTTTACCCCCAAGAGCTTCCTGGCTTCTTCTGCTGCTACTGCTCCTCCTTGGCACGTCATCACTTGCCTACCTGCCTACCCTGTCCTTTTGGCCCAAAGGGGTGAGCAAGCAAAGAATGGCAGTGAAGATGTGAAGTAACAACTGGCACCCCTACTTCCTCCCTCCCTCACCTGTTAACTCTGTCCCTGCCAAATGAGAAAGTAATCGTGGTGAGAAAGACCAGTGTCAGCAAGTAGAGGAGGGCACAGTGTGCAAGCCCCCCCCCCCAAAAAAAAACCTGGATTGACCCTGACCATTCCATTCAAGCAAGATAAATTGTGTGCCTCTCTTTAATCTTCCTGGCAGATATAGTGCACAATAAAAAGTGTTCCTGATTGGAAGAAAATTAGCCATTGGAGAAAAATCAATTATCTCCAGTTAGCAATTCCAACAGGACTCGCCTTTAGTTAACAATGACAAAGTGTGAAAAACCTCAAGAACTATCTCTTATCAGTTCTGTTCCCTTCTCTCAACACAGAGCTCTAATGACAGTTGCTAATTATGCACTGGATCATTAATGCTAACAGGTAAACAGGAGTAATTAACTGTTGATAAGAGACAAGCTCCTTAGGGGATGGTGCTTCAAGGAAATGGGAAAAGAAATGTGTGTACACGCTCCAGTATTTGCAAATAAGAACACGATAATTAGGCAAAGGGAAGTGTTTGGCTCTCCTTCATTGTTCAGGGTATATAAATCTAACAAATTAGGACAAGTTTACTCAATGGACGATTCTGTTTCTGGATTCTGCAACAATGTGATTGAATACTCCTCCATACACATAGAAAACTAGTTGTCAGAATGAAAAGTTCCAGCCTAGCCTGCTCTGTGGAGGTGTAGTTTTCTATGTTCAGGAAATTTCTTTGGTATGGAGCAACGTTCAGCCATGTGAGTTCCTCTCCCTTTACTGCAATGTTAAGTGGTACAGTCCAGAAACAGGTTTATCACCTCATCTGCTGTTAGTGAGAACCGTGCTTAACTTCAGTTGGATCAAGGCTAATATTTTCAGCTAGACATTGTAATTATCTATTAAACGACGGAGATTCCTGGCAAGATGCATATTTTTAACTCTGAGATCGTGACGAGTCGTGAACATTTGAGGATGTATTTTCAACTATAGTTCTGTGACTGGTTACCTTGGCTTGGAGATTATGTGGATGGATTTGGATTTAATGGGAGCCAAGACAGCATTTTGGAAAAAAAAATCAGAATATTCTGGAATTTCAGATTTTGTGATTCAGAGTTTTCAAGGGGGTGTTTCTTGGTTGCTAAATGAATGAAATGAGTTCAAAACTCACTAAATGCTGTTGCAGGACAGCTGTCAGATGCTGTCAAATAGTGATTGTGCTATTTCTGATACCATCATATGTTGACAGCTCCATGTCCGATAGTGCCAATTGTTGAATGCTACTATTTGATTAGATGTCAGGTGCTGATGTTCAGTATGAAAATTTGCACACCGGGATAATATTTGCCATCAGAATTTGCCAGGGAGAAGATCTGAAAAGAACAAGGGGATTCTTTTCAGCTCTAGTGTTAAATTTATTTCTATATTTACATACTGCCTTTCTTATCCTCAGATTGCTCTTCAGATGTTACACAAGGTGGCTTACGTAGGCAGGCTGCCTAGACCCGATAAGGGTCTTTGCAATATTATTCTATATAGAACCATTCAACTATGGATGACTTCCTTCCACAATATAGTCATCTTCACTCTCTGCATAGATTCCAAGGAATAGCTGGTGCTCCATATCTCAAATGGAATCAACTGAATTAGGGCTCTTGGAAGCTCCACCAGACTCAAGGCTGTTATGTCTCCTGATAGAATAAATCATAGAATTGAAAAGCACCCACAAGGTCATCTAGTCCAACTCCCTGTCTATAGCAGGAAATCCTTCAAGAGCATCTCCAGCAGGTGCCTTTCAGGTTTCTGCTTGAAGATCTCCAGTGAGGGAGAATCCACCACCTCCCTCGGCAGTCTGTTCCACTGCTGAACTGCCCTTACCAAAGCTATTGTGCATTGGTTCTCAAAGTGGTGGGTCGCGACCCATCATTGAGAACAAAAGCTGTCCCCTGCCCCCTTAAGGGGCGGGGACAGCATGGCGGTGGCGGCAGCGATCCCAGGTACCTGAAGCTGCTGTTTTGGGCCTTACTGGGGCTTGGGGGGGCTTCGGGGAGACCTGTATGAGCCTCTGCAGGCCTCCCCAATCTTCGGATTGCCGAAAAACGGTGATTTCTGGGCACTTCTGGTTTTTGAGAAAACTGGAAGTGCCCAAATATCGCCGTTTTTCAGCAATCCGAAGATTGGGGAGGCCTGCAGGCTCATACAGGTCTCCCCGAATTCCCCCCCAAGCCCCAGTAAGGCCCAAAACAGCAGCTTCAGGATAGAAGAGTGCACTTAGACCAACAAGATTCAGGTTCAAACCCCTACTTAGCCATGGAGCTCTCTATGACCTTGGACCAGTTACCATTTCTCAGCCTAATCAGAGCCTAGTCTATCTCAGGACTGTTGTGAGAAATAAATGCAGAGAGAGAGAGAGATCACAGATACTATCTTGAGCACACTGGAGGAAGAGCAAGATAAATATTAACAGCCCAATCCTCTCTGTGCCTAATCCCCTCCCCACGATCCAGCTGTACCTAAACAGCTTGCACTGCATCTGGACCGGGGGGGGGGGCTCTGAAGGTCTCCTCTGGGTAAGGCTCCATGGCATGGAAGAGTCTACTCAGACCTGTGCCAGCACAATTACTGGCGCAGGCCCGTGATAACCCAGGATGTGGGATCGGATCTAGGAAGAGGGTTAGAATTTGGTGGCCACCACTGCTGCCAAACCCACCCCCTTCCCAGACCCAATCCGCCCTCCTCCCCTCCCCCATCACCACCCTGTTCTGCCCTCCTCCACTCCGCTTCCCCCCCCCCCCCGTTCCACTTGCTCTGCTGGCCTACTTGGTCAGTGGATCTCCAGCATCCTGCTGCCATGCTCAGGGCCGCTCCGACCTCTCTGGTGGCGGCCTGGAAGCGTGTGATTCCGCACACTGCTGGAAACCTTTTTGCAACTGCCATACGGCAGTCATCACTGGTGGATTGCTTGTTCCGCCACCGTTCCAGCCCAATAGGTTCCAGCGCAGTCCTCTATTTGCATGAAAATGCCCATTCTGGAATCATATCTACATCTGGCACTTTTTATAGGCCTTCTACAGTCTAGATCCAGTTTGGATACTTTGGATCCAATCATGGAGCACATAATGAACTGTTTGACTGTAGCTCTGTTCCACTGCTTGATTATCAGGTCATGGCTTTGTGTGAATGATCGACTTTCTCTATTTATGTGTGTGTTTTTAAAAGCCCTGTCCAACTGGATGACTTTGACAGCTACATCAAGGATATGGCTAAAGATTCTGATTATAAATTCTCTCTGCAGTTCGAGGTAAGTCCAAACTCAGATTGTATCTTCCAATGACTGTAAGTTTCAACTCTCCAGATCAAGTAGAATGGGTGCTAGAGTGAATGGACAGAGTTCTTGGGCTGTACAGACTAGAAGTGGGAGATGACATTTTTAAATCCCCCCCCATTTTTTTTTTTAAAAATGAGGTGATATTTTTCAGGTGATATTTTTCCTCCCAAAATAGCCCTGTGCAACTAAAGACGTGTATGCACTGCACATGCTTGCCTTGGCCTCTCCCTTCTCTTCTGAGTGAGTTTCTGTGAGGAGGAGCAGTTCATCTGAACCACCACTATGCACGCATGCACGCACGCACGTAAATAAATGCTGTGTGAGTGTGCACATTGGGGCAGGTTCAGAGAAGAAAGATCATCTGGTCTGGCCCTGCATCTAGAAATCTAGCACATCTAGAAATCTAGCACATCCGAGAAAGGGGGAGGGGTTTCGTGAAGCCCTCTTCCTGATATGTTAGTTTACTACCTGAAAAAGGAAGTGGTTACCTGCAGGAGTGTTCATAAATATGATACCCTCTTTTGCAGACTGATGTATGTCTGTTCAGGATTCTAGTAGCAAGAGGGTTTTGTCCCGCAGTTTTGTCCCACTCTTTGTCCGTATGTACAGTTGGCTCACTTATCCAGTGATTCTGGTGTGTTGGATGACTATTACATATGTGAAATGAAATGTTGTCAGTTGATAAAAAGTACCTTTTCCACACAGTGGAATAAGTGTCTGACACAGGATACAAATTGCGTTGTATTATCTTATTCCTACAGCTGCTCCTTCTAAAGGCTGAGAGCCAAACTAGACTGATTTGTTGCGGTTAGATCCAGGACTCACATTTAGCCCAAACCTGCAACTTGGGACCCTCTTTCCATTTTCTCTCTCCTCCTAACCCCCACTTCTCCCCCCCTTTATTTCTTTTCATTCATCTTTAAAAAAAAAAAAAGTAAGTAGGAAAAAAATAGCGGTAGGGTCCCTAGAGTGACCATCTTGGTAGAGGAATGACTCAGGTGTAGGACTCAACCTGCCCTTTAAAGACAAATGGGTTAGCTCAACGATGTTATTTGTTTGTCATGTACAGGAGCTAAAACTGATTGGACTGGATATCCCCCACTTTGCTGCTGACCTTCCCATGAACCGCTGCAAAAATCGTTACACTAATATCCTGCCTTGTAAGTATATGAGTATCTGTGTGTGTGTAACACCGATTCATTTGATACCAGACTCATTTTTTTAGCAGTTCTGTGACACAATGGCTGATCTGTTCTGAGTGCCTTGCCCCCCCCCCACGACCTGGTGCCCCTTTGAAATACAACTGTATGAGGCTGTTCACTTGTTTCTTGCTCATGCTTTCAGGCAACGCCAAAAGTGGAAATGGGACTGCACCTGATGGCCATGCCCTTGAATGTCAGCGTGCATCCTGGTCCCCCATCCCTTGATGGCCACACACCTCTCTCCCAGCAGGCATTCAAGAGCATGAAATTTGGAGGTCTAGGTGCACCTACCATATTCCCAGCCAACGCTCCCTCTCAGCCAAGTGTTTCAGACTCAGCAACTCCATGCTTGTATCTGGGCAAGAAATAGAACTTCATGGGGATACATCCAGTGTTTGGGAGCTTCCTGTGACCCAGTGTGCTGCATGTTCATGCATGAAAGGGGCAGGGAAGAAGAAATAAGGCTCTAAGGACCCCTATGGTGATGCCCCCTGAATGCTCTTCTAATGAATAATTCAGACAAATGTGTGCAATTAATTCTGAGCGCAGAAGCATAACCTACGCATGGATTATAAGCACGTCACCTGATTTTCCTACATTTAAATCTACACTATTTATTCTTTTTCCATTATGAGAACTGTTTACAGTAGCTTAGCTTCTTGCTTTCTTAGGACTCATATTTATTAGGAAAAAAAATCTACTGTTCAGTGTTCCTGAGTTGTCACAGTAGTTTTTAATGAGCTCCAGGAGACCCTAAGGGAAGAATTCTTGTAAGTAAGTAGCAGTCTTGAAGGTGTCGCCACACTGTACAGAGTTGTGGATTTACTGATGCATTCAAGAAGCTGGCCTGTCTGCAGGTTTTTTTTTTCTCCAGGGTGTGTGCAAATTTATGCTAAGCTTTCAGGTTTAATTAGGAACCGTCCAATAGGTTTGCAACAAGCCTCAGTGCTCCATCCACCTTTTGGTGTTTTTTTCTCATTGCAGATGATTTCAGCCGAGTTCGATTAGTTTCAATGAATGAAGAAGAGGGCTCTGATTACATTAATGCCAACTATATCCCTGTAAGTGATGTGAACTCAAATCAGCCAAAGCAATGATATTAAGATAGTAACTACATATACATAGGCTATACACTACATAGGCTTTGTTTTTGACAGAATATTTATTGTCTACATACAAGCAATGCCAGTTCTTAACATTTCATCTCATTCCAGTGTGACCAAGAAACAGAACAGAATGGGGCTCTGCAGACTGGGTCAGGCATGGTTTCCCAATGACTGGAGTCATCGGGGCAGAAAGCAGACTTCAGTCCTTGCAACACTGGTGGCCCTGAAAGCACCCCTTTGCTTTATCTCTCACACATCATAAAGTGGAATTCTCAATCCAGTGTTTTCTGCATAACGTTAGTGTGGGGCAGCCCTACATGAAGTGAGCTAGTACCCTAAAACAGTACACAGAATCCTCTGCTATGCATAGGAGTTCTGTGGCAGATGCAGAGGGGGGGGGGGCAGGCCTCAAAACAGGAAACAGCAGAGCAAAAAACACCAGACAGCCAGCAAAAGGGAAAAAAGGCTTAACTTGAAAGCCCATTGAAATCACTGGCTCTTAAAAGCAGAGTGAGGGCAAACTGGATCTCCCAAAGCAAGGGACCCCACGGTCTGTGTGCCACTGTGGCCCTTAGGAGCACTTACTCAGTCCGTGGAGCTCATTACATGGTCCACTGGGTGCCTTCCATGGATCTCTGCAGCTTCTTAATCGGTCTTCCTTTTGGGAGCCTGACAGCCCCACTCCACCCCCAAGTCATGCCAGAGTTCCCAGTTGTAGAGGCACCAGGTCTAAAAAAATAAAATAAAATGAGGGGTGATCCAAGGTCTATCTTGCAAAATGGTTGTAGACCTTTCTGAGGAAACTCAAGTCAAGAGAGCCCAGAGAGTCTCTGGCCATTTTCATATCTAGCTGTTACAGGTGCTGCTGCTGCTCTTGTGTTCTTGTTTTTTAATTGCAATAGATAAAATAGATAAAAATAGTTAAAATAGATTAAAAAAACTCTTTTCATTTTTAGATTGTTATTTATGAGTTTTAGTTAACTGTTTTTATTGCTTTTAAATGTGATTGTGGGGTGTTTTTTTTTTTTTTTGCATTTGTATTTTTTGTTCTTGTAAGCTGCCTTGGGTCCCTTCGGGGAGAACAGTGGGGTATGTATAAATAAATAAATAAAATAGAGAGACATGATAGCTACATTTTGGTTTGTGTATTTTTCTTTCTTTCAGGGCTACAACTCTCCTCAAGAGTACATTGCAACCCAGGGCCCACTGCCAGAGACGAGGAATGACTTTTGGAAGATGGTTCTTCAGCAGAAGTCACAAATCATTGTTATGCTTACACAATGCAATGAGAAAAGAAGGGTATGTGATGAAATGCTCTGCGTCTCTCTGGACACCGAATACATCTAAGGGCCATCTAGCCCCACATTCTGTTTTCACCAGAACAACCAAGCAGGTCCTTCTGAATACGCACAGGCTGGGCAATGATGGTGATAGTCACCTCTAGTTGTGTGCCCTATCTTCTTGTTGTCAAAGAGACAGGCTGCCTCTAGATTTCCCCTGCTAACTGGGCAAGAGACACTTTTTCAATTGGTGCTCCTCTTATATTTAGCAGGGGGAGAGCAACTGCCCCCTTTCACCCCAGCACAGTGTCTTTTCTGGTGGCTGTTTGCTGGTGGTGGTCTGCATCTTTTTTAGATTGTGAGACCTTTTGGGACAGGGAGCCATTAAATCATTTGATTTTGTCTGTAAACCGCTTTGTGAACTTTTTGTTGAAAAGCACGGTATATAATAATAATAGATATGGGTAGGCTTACCATAGTCCCGGATCCGGCCGGGACAATCCTGACCGGATCCGGCCTGCCCTGGCCGGTCTCCTCTGATCCCAATTGTCCGAGACTGCCCCGGCTACAGCGCTAATACGCTGCGTCATTGTCCGAGCCTCGCACACCTGCGCGAGGCTGGAAGCGCTTGGAAAACATCCGAGTTTACTGGCAGCACTGTTCCATCTCCTGCCCTCCCACTCCCCGCCCTGATACTCTCGCATTCACGGCACTTTTGCGACACCTTAGGCTGGCAGAGTGCACGCTCCACCAGCTTATATTTAGCCAGGACTGCACGGTTAGTATGGTACATAGCCCTGATGACAGATCTCTTGTTTACTGAGAGCACTGGTTAAGGGAAAGATCCAAAAAAGGGACATGACTCATGTATATGCAGCCAGATTTGCTTACTATTTCCTTCACAGTGGTCCCTGATGCCAAAGAGACAAGCCACTGCTCAGTTTAGTTGAGCAAACGCCCAAGGCTTTTTTCTTTTGCATTGACATCAGCCACAACATAGGTAGGTTTGTGTTGGTATGTGCGTGCCCCTTCTTTGCCCTAATGTTCTGCTGAGCTGCTTGCCAAGCCTGTAAACAGTTTTTCTTGAATCAACATGAACTTTTGATTGCATTTCTGCTTCCAGGTAAAATGCGACCACTACTGGCCTTTCACAGAAGAGCCGGTTCCATATGGGGACATCACAGTGGAGATGCTGTCTGAAGAGGAGCAACCCGATTGGGCTTTTAGGAATTTCAGAATCAGCTATGTAGGTCAATGTGAAGTGTCTTGCACTGCTTTTCACTAATGATGCTAGTCCTACAAATCTTGGGTCATCCAAACATTGAGCCACTAGTAAATTTAAGTAAATTTGGGAGAGATTTTTTTCCTATTCAGTTCCCAACTCTATACTCAGCCACCTGAGTCCCCGTTCACTTCTGTCAGATTCCCACCCGCTGCTTGGTTTGAGTATGAAAGCATCCAGGAAAAGCCAGTTGTGTATCTCTCACAGTTGCTCTCCATTGATCTTTATTCTCCGCTGCGCCTAAGGAAATTTCATATCGCCCCATTAGCTAGAATAACTCTGATGCCAAAACATTCTAGAGCCAAAACTGGGACAACAGGATCATTATCATAATCCATACCTGTGTATTATATAAATATTCAGCGTTAACTTTCCTGCTTAATTTGCACTGAGTGCATTTGATTCTCAAACACCACATTGCAGCACAATTTGCAGGTAAGGAGGTCTTACTGTAATACTCCTGGGACAATGGAGACATAGGTGCCCTGCCCTAATAAGTTTTTTTTTTTAATTATGTGCTGGAAGGGCGCTGAAAAGGAGGTTACTACAGTAATTTGCTGCCATGGGATGTGGTGATGCCTTTAAAAGGGGATTAAATGCATTCCTGAAGGACAGGCCTATCAGTGGCTATTAGTCCTGATGGCCAGGTGGAACTTGCATGTTTCAGAGGCAGCATGATGATGCACCTGAATGCCAGTGGCTGGAGGGTGATGTCCTGCTTTTGGCTTCCCAGAAACACCTGGCTGGCTGGTGTGGAAAAAAGGATGCTGCACTGATGTTTGGTCTGATCTGGCAGGGTTCTTCTTCCTATGAAAGTTTCATTTTCCTGATAATATCTGAGAAAAGACTTTCTTTCCTTTCTTATATGGGAAGAAAAGTGCAATGGCTAAAATAATACTGAAAAGGTCGAAAGGCTTCATTACACCTTGAATCAATGTGGTTCGTTTGGGTTTCTGGAGCACATGGCATGAAAGCAAACCCACCCTTATTCTTTACCGTCTTTCATGTTTGGTCACCCTATTTCTCAATGCCAAGGCGAATCTGTAACCAGTGTTGTTGCTCCTTCCTCTTTCTTAGGCAGACGAGGTGCAGGATGTGATGCATTTTAATTACACCGCTTGGCCCGACCATGGAGTCCCTCCCACAAACGCCGCAGAGAGCATCTTGCAGTTTGTACAGATGGTCAGGCAGCAGGCGACCAGAAGTAAAGGCCCCATGATCATACACTGCAGGTAAATGCCTCCTTTCCCCCGTGGATGTTGGAAGAGGTCAGTCAAACAAGGGTTGAATAAGGGCATTGACTTGCCTTCCACGTGCTGACAAAAATGATTGTATGACTCTGTCCTTTGTGTGTGAGAGGAACTGGAGAGAAGCACATATTAAAGTTTATGGAATGATGAAGGTCAGGTCTTTTCCCCATCACCTTTCCCATTTGGAAGTCACTTTGCTTGATTCCCTGTTACTCAGCTTAGCTCTCCTTTTTCTGGTGCTTGATCAGTTCCTTCTATCGCCCTATTCTGCATGTGACAATGGGAAAGCAAATGAGTTGGGGTGAATGTGGCACAAGCCACCAATCTAAAATATTTTAGGGGTTCCCTCCTTTTCACATCCACTTTAGACAAGACTGGATAACTTTAAAAAGCAAGATTTTTTTTTTTAACTTTGGCATAACTATAAGAAATAGTTCTAACATAAACTAACAACCAACCAACAAGCTAACAAATATAATTACATTTTACCAAAACTGTAACATTCTTTTTTGATTACCATATTTAAATTGGTGTTGCCTATTCATATTTTATCCAAAGCCTTAAAGACACTGAGAGGGGAAATAATAATTTTTCTTTATTTTAAAACATTTTTGGCCCCACTTTTCACCTCTGCAAAGAGGTGCCCACGACAGTAAACAATTCAAATGAGAAAATGCAATGTATAAAAGCATGATGTGAGAAACACTTCTTCAGAGACCAGATCTCCAGAAACACCCACTGTGGGTGGAAATAGAAAAATAGAAATTGGTACCTGTAAAATAATTCCACATTCAAGCTTTCCAGTGCACGTGTGGTTGTCTTTCCTGTTGTTGCTACTTTGGTGCCTTTCCTCATCCTCTTTTCAGTCTCTATATACTGGTAAGTTACACCAAGCTTTGGATATTCATTATATGTTGGCATCCCAGTCCAAATCTGTTCAAAGATGCTAGAATGTTAGCAGTTGCATAGATGCAAATGTCAGAATTAATTGGAAAATGGAACATTTACATTATCCATTTGGGGGCACTCAAAATTAATCTGGGATTGGCAGTACTTATATGGGAATGTCAAAGTTAACCAGATTTTGGCTGGTTGCTAATGTATACACTGAACAGAGAGGTCACATTCTGCTTAAGACGTGTAGAATAGTGTGTTGCTATATGTTCCTTCTGGCCTAGTCCATCTAATAAGAAATGGCCAGGAACATCTTCATAACTGCAGCTCACACTTCCTTGCATTCACATGTGTATTTCCTCTTTTGCATTACATGCGACAGAACACTGCAAAGCAGCAATCTTGATCTAGTAGTATGCAATGTGCAGGAATGCACGTGTGCATCAGTGAAACATTGCTCAAAAATAACTTTAATGTGAACATGAATACAATCTCATCAAGGTTCTTTTTTGTGTGGTGTTTTACTCATGCACATGTGCATGAATAAAACACCTTGCCCAAATAATGACATGTACGATATGTGTGGTTTGCAGTGCCGGCGTGGGACGAACAGGGACTTTTATAGCATTGGATCGACTCTTACAGCACATACGTGATCATGAATTTGTAGATATATTGGGGCTGGTGTCCGACATGCGGTCTTGTAGGATGTCCATGGTACAAACAGAGGTATGTCTTTCAGTTGTATATGTTTCAAAGGGCTAAGATGGATAATACTTTCTCTGTTCGTTTTCCTGTGCTTGGAAGGGAGTGGGAGCAAGGGGGCACCTTGCCTCCTGTTTCACCTCCAGCATCATTGGCTATTCACACAGGGATGTAATGTTCATATGGAGCCACATCCATGCAGCCCCCAGTACACATTGGCCCATTTAACATGATCATTTTTCTAGATACATTTTGGGAATTGACCGCATGGTCTGAGTTCATGCACATTGCATTGTGTGTAAGTCCCGTTAGAGTGTGAATGGGATTCCTTTAACAGCTCTAGTATTGTGTGAAGAGATTAACCACTCCACAAAGAGGAGAGGACCAAGTTCTGAGGTTCTCCTATTGCCTAAGAAAAGGAAACATTTACTATACAGACTTCTATAGCAGGATCACCCCCTGGTGGTTTTATGACATTATTGCAAAGCAATTTGGATTGTGTATTAGGGAATAACATTGGCACTTTTTCAAGCTTTTAAACTGAAACTGTGAAAATGAGACTAAAACCTAAGTGCACTATGGCTATAGTCCTGTGCCCACTTACGAGGGAGTAAATCCCACTGAACTGATGGCCCAATCCTATGGGCCGTTTACACCACTGGAACGAACATTCCGGTGGTGTAAACAGATTTACGGCCAGCGGGTGGCGCAGTGGGTTAAACCACTGAGCTGTCGATCGAAAGGTCGGCAGTTCGAATCCGCGACAGGGTGAGCTCTCGTTGCTTGGCCAGCTCCTGCCAACCTAGCAGTTCCAAAGCATGTTAATGTGAGTAGATAAATAGGTACCGCTTGCGGGAAGGTAAACAGCGCTCCGTGTTCCCGTCGCATGCTACGCGCTGCGGCAAGGAGAGTCATGCCGGCCACATAACCACGGAGGTGTCTTCGGACACCACTGGCTCTTCGGCTTTGAAATGGGGATGAGCACCACACCCTA
The DNA here is from genome assembly GCA_026170595.1 of Plestiodon gilberti rubricaudatus. Taxonomy (NCBI): domain Eukaryota; kingdom Metazoa; phylum Chordata; class Lepidosauria; order Squamata; family Scincidae; genus Plestiodon; species Plestiodon gilberti. The sequence goes on from JANXHW010000005.1 coordinate 120,751,132, forward strand.
GAATCGGACACGACTGGACTTAATTGTCAGGGGTCACCTTTACCTTTTTTAAACTATGTACGACTTAGTCTGAGCATCATCAGAAATCAAGATTCATCTGATTTTGACTGAACTTCATACTAACAATCAGCCCTCTTTCTGGCTTCTGAGTTTTTATCTGACATTGCCCACACATTGTAAAGATTTCTCTAACACCATGAGGACCAGAACCTTGCCCTTTAAAAGTAATACAAGCTAAGTCTTAGAATGCTAGTTCCTGCATTAGGGACATGTTAGACTCTGCACAACTCTGTTAATCAGGCAATTATTTATGGGCCGCTTTGCATCTTACAACAAAGAGGAGCGAGAGAAAATGAAAGTGGGTTCTGCTTTTTAATCATGCCTCCAACATAACATACAAAATGGGTTGTGGGTGTGAGCAATTTGTTCTTACACCTGGAACTTATGCATCATCTCACCCTTTATGTTCTTTTTGTGTGTTACACCAGAAGATTGAGAAGAGAAAGCACCACTCGCTTGCTCTTCCGTTCTCTCTGCTTTGGGCTGTTCTGCACAAATAGCAGAGGATGTGCTTAAACTATTTATTTATTTATTTAGGAATTTGTAGCCCGCCTTTCTCTCGGGGGCACTCAAGGCGGCTTACAACATATTAAAATACATATAAACACATTAAAACAATTAATAAACACATTAAAATAATTAATTAAAACACTTAAGTTAAAAATAAACAACCCCAGTGGGTCACCTGCATTTACATATATTAAAACCATTTGTTAAAAGGTCAGCCCACCATGTCAGACATTAAAAGCAGTCCTGAATAAAAACGTCTTAAGGCCCTGCCGAAAGGCCTCTAAAGAGGGAGTCATTCTTAATTCCAATGGGAGGGAATTCCACAATTGGGGCACCACCGCCGAGAAGGCCCTATTCCGTGTCGCCATCCCTCTCACTTCCTTCAATGGCGGCACGGTTAACAGGGGCCCCCCTGATGACCTCAGAGTACTGGTCGGATTATAAGGAAGGAGGCGGTCCGTCAAAACTATTCCTCAACTCTGCCATTTTAGGTGGCAGACTGAGACCATATACTTTACTATTGCCCCACATTAAAAAAAAAAGCTCCTGGAACATAGAAAACTAGATATTAGAGAGCAGGGCTGGCACCAGAGGTTGGTCTCATTGGTCAACTTCCTAGCCCTGGGTCCTCAGGCGGACTAGTGCCAATCCCTGACCTGCACCCATAGCCTTCATGGCAACAGAATGGCTCCCTCAGTCAAGAGTCCGTTGCCACTTCCTCCAGGTGCTTCCATCTGCACATGGGAGCTTTCCCCTTGAACCCCCCAAGTCACTGCAAGGGGCTTTGGGGGGGATGCACTCAGTTGTGAATAGGGGAAATACCTGGAGGACGTGGTGACAGACCTTTATCGCCACCTTCTCTCTCCCTTCCCCGATGGTGCAAGAGCCTCTGGGGGGGGGGGTGTCCCATTTTGCAGAGGGGTGGCATGCCCAGAGGAGGCATCAAAGGGACTCTGAACACCCCCTCAGAAAACATTAAGGTAAGCCCTCCGCAAGGCTTAGGGAGGCACTCAGATAGGAGGGGCCCATGGAGGTCACTTTGCCAGGAAGCCTCTCAAACCTGGAACAGACCTGTCAAAGAGAATGGTTCTAGCCTAACTTTCTCCTTCACGTGCTAATTATCTATGTGTAGTGGCTTTTTTAAAAAAAAAGTCATGAAGGATTATTCAAAAATGCGAACCCCCCCCCCACTACCACCTGCAGTCTGACGTGGTTAACAGTCATTGATGTCGGCCGGGCCTTTATTGTTACCATGTTGCTTGTTCCTGTGTACCAGATAGGAGTGCTGTCAGGTGAGATGCTCTTCCTTTTCCTTATCTCTATCTTCCGCTTATTTGCGTGGCAGCATTCATTTAGTTTCTCTCCCCACATCACAGTGACTGCCAACTTCTGTGTGTCAATCGAGTGTGGAGGTTCCCATGGCATGTAACAATTTGCAACGATTTGAGAGTTATGGGATTTTCAGCCATGTAAAGTTGGAATGAAGAAATAAAGTTCTTACTGAAAGAAGACCACCGGTTTCAGTAAGAACTTTATTTCTTCATTCCAACTTTACATGGCTGAAAATCCCATAACTCTCAAATCGTTGCAAACTTCTGTGTGCTTTCCAAAGCCCTGCTGTTTGCCAGCTGGCCTGTCCCCCCGCTACATTGGCACCGCACCGCTACATCCGCTCCCTCGCTCACAAACACAGCAGACAGCAGGGCTTTGTAATGCTTCAGCAAGCCGGATCAGGATTACAGGACGCCCCGAAAGCAAGCCAGTCCTTAACACTCGGAAGCAGGATATGATGCCACAGTCAGCACGTGGGGGGAATGTTGGGACGAGGCAGAGAGAGCAGGAAAACTCACATGTTTCATCATCTGAATTAGAGATGTTCTATAAGAGCAAATCCAAATTCCAAGCTAAGGAATCCCAAATGCTAAGATGAAAGAAGTGATGAACATTGATTACATTTACACAGAAGGATGTGGGCATCATACTGTGTGTACTCTGCTTGAACATTTGTAGGGATGGAGTCCTGCTTTTGTCCCATGGCTTTCAGCTAGGGCCAGTTGGCACAGCCCTTACAGCATGTAGCTTAGCCCACCTGTCCCAGTCAGCTGGACTCTGTTGGCTCTACATACTGTGACTTCAGGGCTGCTTTTTGCTCCTACTTAGTTGTGCCCTTTGGAGTTTCGCATTGTGTGGGTCTTGTCTACGGAGTATTCCATATGATGGAGCTTGGCTTGTGCTTTGTATTGGGAGACATTCCTATGGTCAGAGCTGGCCTTCTGACCTGCGGGGGCCAATTGGAACCATTTTTTGTACTTACTTCTGAGTAGACAGGCATAAGCTTGTGCTCTAATGGCCCAATTCTAAACACAAACACACACAGAACTAGTGTTCTGGTGGTGGGGTTTGCTTTATGGCTGTCGCAAACAGCATTACGGAAGTGCTCGGCGCTGCACACTACTGTCTCGCCACCAGAAAGGCCGTGGAGGTGTCACGCGTGGCAGCAGGGTCCAGAGCAGCCGATGGTGAATTTAAAAAAACAAACACAGTATAAACAAACTCTAAAAAATATTTTTTAAGAATTCAGAAGAAAATTAAAATCGTTGCTGTTCTATATAAAACCTGCAATGTGGAGTTGCATGTATGTTGCAATGTGTTGTCGTGTCTATTTGACAGGACTAGCGTACATTACCCTAGCACGGGGGGCCCTTAGGGCACACGGGGCCTAATTGGGAGCAATTGGTCCAATTGGCTTAAAGCTGGCCCTACCTGTGGTAGCATCTTGGTGGTAGAACTGACACTACGCTTCTAGGATTTATGGGATGCGGCCCAGCCACACCTTCCCCCAGCGCCCACTGTTATCCAGCCACAGAGAACAAAAGCAGTATAGACGTTTGCTTTGTTTCACTGGTGCCTCTGGAGAACTCATTGGGGTCCCCTCTATAAATGAAATACTTTCAGTGCCCTAGAGCAGGGGTTTCAACCAGTGGTACTAGTACCACTAGTGGTACTTTGGTTGACTGCTGGTAGACAGCCGGACCACTGGAATCCTGCTCCGATGTGGCACTTTAGGCAGCGCATTTTTGCTCCCGAGAGGCTCCTGACTTTGGCCGAGACTCTTGGGAACCCTGAGAAGGGCCCTCCCACCAGCACAGAGCCCCCTACCTGCATTTTCTGGCCTCCAGAAACAAGAAAACCCTGAAGTAACTGGCAATGATGTCATTGCCAGTCACTTCTGGTGGTACACAGCAGAAGAGTGGTGCCGGAGGTGGTACTCAGCCGGGAAGGAGTTGAGAACCCCTGCCCTAGAGGTTGCCTCTCCCTTTGCTGCTACATTGTTCCCTTCTCCCCTCCTCTTTCAGGCAAGTGCTTGTACCAAGTTAAAAACAAAGTACCTCCTTTGGTTTATGACATTTATAGCCCACTCTTCCTCTAAGGAGCTCAGGGCAACATCCGTGGTCCTTCCTTCTCCCTTTTATCCTCTCAGCAACCTGCGAGGTAGGCTAGAGAGCAACTAGCTCAAGGTCACCCAGGATCCATCAGGGCTGAGTGGGGGAATTGAACCCAGGTCTCACCAGATCCAGTGCTTTAACTACTACACCATACTCCCTCTCAGTACTCCATGCTGGCATTTTTTATCCTCTGGTGGAGCTTTGGGAACGGCTTCAGACTTTTTACATGGCAGCTTATGTAGTGGCCAGCTGTGGGAGTTGTGTCAAGGCCGAAGGTGACCAGCACCTCTCCAAACCCTCAGGGGGACATGCCGGGAAGCTCTGATTGGCCATGCCTCCCTGGCACATGCCCATGAAGCGTTTGAAGCCCGTGTGCCTCCCACCACACTTTGTGCTTTCAGCAAAAAAATTCCACTACTTACTATGTTGGTCTAGGAAATGATGTCTTTACCTGTCATTGGCCACTAGAGGTCAGTATTATTTCAAGGAGCAGGATACATTGTGAATGTTTCAGTAGAAAACCTGAAACCTCTCTACACTCGCCATTCACCTGGTTTCAGGTTTCCTCATGGAATGGAAAATTAATTGGCCAGGTTCACTGCATAGCTCTGAAGCTTTCTGAGTGATGCTGTGTGAGGGCAGAAATGGGCTGGAAGTTCACATTTCAAAGGAACCTGAGACCTAAACACATTTGCTGTCTGAAGGTTGTTACAATCCTGAACCCGGCTACTCTACCCAACCCATAGAAGTCACAGATTGGAATAATAATGTAGTCCCCAACGTTTCGTTTGGAGCCCAGGACAAAACTTGATGGAGTGGCCAAATGATAACGTAGCATTTGAGAATGTTCAGGGGGCAGTGATCAGGCATTGTCTCAGTCATCTTTACAACACTCCTGCTGGGAAGGCCAGTATCATAATCCCCACATTGCAGACGGGGGGGGGGGGGGTAGGCTGAGGCCACATAGCACAGCAAGATTTTCGTTAGATACTCTTAGCCATGGTACTTACACTGCGTTAAACAATGGATCAGTGTAAAGCTCCCTCCTAATGTTCAGGGCACATGAATCTGGTTTGTGCTGAGTTGGGCCATTTTGTTCAGTATTCGCTTATAGCAGAGGTTCTCAACTGGTGGTACGTGTACCAGTAGTGGTACATGGACTGTCAGGAGGTGGTACACGGGCCCCTGGCTGCCAAGATGGTGGCTGCCAGGGCAGCTGCACGGCGCTGCGCCAGAGCCCTGGAAATGGCAGCACAAGCTCTGCAGAGCCGTCAGAGCCTGAGAGTGTAGGTTTCCAGGGCTGGAAAAGGCCCTCCTGCCCCCCTTTCCCCCTTACCACCGTTTTCTGAGCTCTGGCATGGCCGAAACCCCAGAAGTAAGTGGCGATGTCTTCATCGCCACTTACTTCCAGTGGTACTTGGCATGGCAGTGGCCGTGGAGGTGGTTCGCCATGCCGAAAGGATTGAGAACCCCTGCTATATAGTATTAAGTATATTAACTATACTGACAAGGCAGTGGCTCTTCAAGGTTCCAGCTCTGCCACTGAGCTACAACCCAATGTCTCCCAAACGTTTTTGACCTGCTGTTCCCTTGACCCTTGGCGACCATTGGCCGCGTCTCCCCATGACATTATGCGGATGCCTGCCAATTGGCATTGCACTGTTTTCCGAGAGGATTCAGTGGCACTCCGCGGCTCCCCTGGCTGGTTTCTGTGGCTCCCCTGGGAGCCACGCCTTCCAGTTTGGGAACCGCTACTTTAGCCTGATCATGAAGTGAAGAAGTCTCGTCTGGTGATAGAGTGTGTAGCGGTTTATTGCCTTAAAAATAAGTAGGAGAACAGTTTGAATAAATCAGGAGGAAGAAGCTCACTCTGAATGTATCGGGCAAGGGGCCATACGCAACAGATTCTGAGGGAAGCTGGGCTCAGCCACTCGGCCTTTTCCTGGCTAGGGTATATACTGGCTTTTGCTCTCTTTTTGCAGGAACAATACATTTTTATTCACCAGTGTGTGCAATTAATGTGGTTAAAGAAGAAGCAGCAGTTCTGCATCAGCGACGTTATATACGAGAATGTCAGCAAGTCGTAACTCCAGGTCACAGGCGGTAAGTTTGGAAAGTCTTCCTCGGCGGGGATGCTCATGTTTGCTGAGACGTGGGCGCACACAGGAGCAGCTGCTGGCATAAATATTAATGTGGTGGCATTCATTGCTTGTAACAGACCTTGGAGCTGGATGCTCCGATCCAGCTGGCACATGGAAGCAACCTCCTGCACACTTCGCCTTAGCTGGAGGAGCACCTGTGCATACAAATGGGGGACCCTGCAAGCCTGAAGCCGAGTTAGGACGCTGGTCATTTGAGAGGAGCGCTGGGGGGGGCTGGTTTTATTCCCTCTCCAATGCTGACCTCCACAATGAAGAGTTGCTGCTTTTCTCAGTGGGCTGCCTGGCAGTTTAATGAGTGCACATTTGGATTGGGGGCCAATGAATTTAATTCCAAGGATGAAACTAATGATGAGCAGATTCATCTGAGTCTGATTTCTAATGAACTTTTTAAAAAACGTTAACACTTTTTTTAAAAAGGTACTCACTGCACATCCAAAGATTAATCTGTTGGGGTTTTCTGGATTCATTGCAGAAGAGTTGATGTGGTTTCTAGGCTCCATTGTGTGCCTAGAGATGCCATGAGGACCTGTTGGTCTTCGTACACCTTCTTCCCACCCCAGCATATGTTGCATTCTTGCTTTTTAGCTTTCAGTTAAATGTCGTGGCTCAGAGTGCGAACCAGGATCCAGGAAGTCTCTAGTTCAAATGTCACCTTGTCCATTCACTGCCCTGTGCAAGCCACCATTCTCCCATTCTCAGCCCCCCCCCCCCCCCGGCTCCTCGCAACTCACACACTGTGGGGATGATACTGCTGACTTGCTTTACAGAATGGTTGTAAAAAGGACTGGCCCCCCTCCAAATGAGGTCTTAACATGTGACTAGGTGTGTGAGATTGTCATTGGGGATGCTCATAAGACTGCAAATGGGAATACACATCCCATTCTAAGCTGCACAGGTAGACTGCATCCTCCACTTAAAACTGCTTTGGAATTTGCCTCCAATTTATGTTCAGTCATCCTAGCCCAACAAGGGACATTTCACGTGCCTGCATCCACTTGTTGCTCTGCACATCAGCCTGTTTACTTACATGAATTTCTTAGCCGGATAGGAGCACTTGAGACAATGTATGGGCAGCCCTTTGCAGGTGGTGCTTTCGGAATGTTAAGTGTTACTGTTCTGAACGGGACTGCGAGTTAAGGAGACACATTTATTCCTTGAGGCTATTTTGTGTTGTTATAACAGGAAATGAAAAAGAAAAAAACATTACAGCTGGCCTCTTTCACAACGAGGGTGTAGCTTTAGTTGATTAAACAGTAAGCTGTCATTTTTATAGATGGTAAGCCTTCAGTCCAGGGACCTGTCTGTCTGCTCACTCTTTGTGAAGCACCGTGTACATTGATGTACATAGATGGGGCTATATAAATAATAGTTGTTGTTGTTGTTGTTGTTGTTGTCTTATGCTACCATCAACATCTCAAACCAACAACTATGTTGGTAACATGCACATTTATTTAACCAATTCATCAGTTAAAATGCAGATGAATAATCAGCTCCAAATGATTCTTCAGTTGATGACCTTAAAAATAACCACTTGATGACTTGCCTTTAAAACTACTTCTCCCCCCCCCTCCCTCTCCTTCACAGGTTAGAACATGTAATACATCCATCTTCCTTGCTTCAGGTTTTTCTTCTCTCTCTCCCTTTTTTTTACCCACTTTCTGGTTTGCTGTGGATGACCAGCTGCTTTTTCGTACATGGACACTTCGAAAGGGGGTCTTTTGCATTCAGAAGCTCTGGGGAGACATAGCCTTAAGGAACCTGCAGTGTCTTATCTGGACTCTTTACTTTATGGTGTTTTTTTTTTAAATGAATAATACTGGACCAAATTCAACTCAACAACATTAAAAAGAACAGTGTAATAATTTGCAAACATACAGCATTTGAAAAACTTTCCTGTCTTTTTAAAAATTCTCTTTAATTTTTTTTAATGTGCAGGTTTGACTTAAGGGTTATGGAAAGTGCAATATTCAAGGTTCAATTTGAATGAAGACAAGCTTTCTCCGTCTCTAGCCTCTGGTGAGGTCTGTAAGAGACGAGAACAGGCAGGGTTTACTTTGGATAATACCTCATTAGCATGTAGCAAGGCATGAGAAGTCTTTGGATCTTGGGAAGAGGACCCTGGGCAGCACGCTGACATGACCGTCTCTCCTTAACAGGAACCTCCAGCATAAAGTGTCAAGAGGAGTCTGTCCAAAACAAGTAAACTGGCCCAAAGCTGGCAGAGAAAGCAGAGGAGGTTCTATAGTTTCAGATCTAACTTTTGAAAGTTGACTGTTCCATTGGCCCAGAGATCAGTGGCAAACGTTTCATGGAGCTTTGAAGATCTCAGGAAGTCAGAGTTTCCAAGCCGAAAAGTCTACTGACCTGTTCAACCGGCCTGTGTTAGGAAAAAAGAATATACCTGCGCACCTGGATTTTGAGTGGAACTATGAATGGACGCCAAGTGCTGGTGACCACTGTTAGATGAGCCTGGTCCAAGCTCCATTGCGATATCATTGAGTTGTCCGATCCACTCTTTGGTGCCTATACTTTTTCTGTTTGCTTGGTTTTGTTCATTTCTATGTATTTACCCTGTGTTAACAAAATAAGAAGCTTGTCAATGTTGTGGGGAGGGAGGGGAAATAAGGTGCAGTGGCAGATAGAACTTCATGGTGTCGATGGACTCGGAAACGCAACAATAAGGATGTCTTTTGGTGTGCCAGGAGTGTTCGAATGACATCTTTGCTTAGTGTGGCACCTGTGCATCAGTCGTAACTGCCAGGCATTTCTCCAAGAAGAGTGATCATAAGTAGCTGTTTCTATTTACTTTGGTTTTATCTTAATTACACGTATCATATGTTGCAGCATGGATGCTACTGAAGAAGGCACGGATGGCATGTGGGGACGACCTTTTGGTTTCTGTCCTTTGATTTGATGCTCATTTCATTGGAACCAGCTGCAGTGTGGTCCTCACTATGCAGGAAGGAATCAAAATTAAAACATGTCAAGGGGAAAAGTAAACGTACTGGATTGATGCTAACGGGCAAACGCAAAAGCTGTTGCTGTTTCTAGCTGCAGCCCAAGGGAGCTGTGCTAGGGGTGTTTTGGCTGGCAGAAGGAGTCCATCAGAAGATTGTAAAAGTTTTTTTTTACAAACATACATATACCATGTGTGGCCTGTGATACTAAATAGATGGAGTAGACATGTAGGAGCTGGAGTGGGGTTTGGTGGTTTCCAAGGACTACCTGATGTAATGCATCTATCAACCTATAGGCAGGAAAGAGTACAAAGGAGCACAAGATGCCGGTTTTGTTGGGAAGGAGGCACTACAGCCAGCCAGGGCTTCTCAGACGGAGGCTGTAGGGCTCAGTGGTAGCATTGCTGGAATCTCTCTGCCAGCAGCCAGTTATCTATTATTGTGGCTCCTTGAGGCAGGACAATGGAAAACGAGTGTGGTGGTATGAAGAGGTTTGTACATAGGCCCTGGGTGAGTCACTGTCCCTCAGCCTAATTTACCTCACGGGGTTGTGAGGGGATAAAAATAGGTTATAATCCTCCTTGGAGAACAGCAAGTTTCAATAACTCAGCAAGAAAAGGGGTCTGACATGAGCCTGAGCACATGAGCGTAGTGTTCATGATGAGCACGAGGGGAGTGTCTGATGCAGGGAAGCAAAGGTGTGGTGCTTGGGAGGAGACATGATGCCAACTCATGTGCAAATGCATGGCCCACTAGTACAGCTGTAGCAAAATGCAGCCATGTGGCCTTCGAAGCTCTTCTGCATCCACCAGAATTCAGGGGCCAACTAAATGCGATGCCTCCCACCTACAGCCCCTCTGAAGAACCCATCATTTGTGCTGATGCTCCTTGCAGCTAAATCTGTAGCATCTGAAGGGTTCTTCTAGCCCAGAGGTGGCCAACCTTCCACCATTAGGGCTACTGTGTTCTTAAGAGTTGTGTAGAAGACAGAATCGTGGCAGCTGCAAGTGTTGATGGTGCTGCTAAAGCAGCTGCACCTGCTGAAATGCCCTCACCTATACAACCATTTAAAGGGCCAGCATTCATGTTGAAAGGTTGGCCACCACTGTTCTAGCCCAAGGTGGATGCAGGACTTGCACTGCAGCCATGTAGTGACCCAGTGGAAGCTGAACTGCACATGAGATAAGACCCTGATTTGAAACACCTGTGAATGGGCTGGCTGTGTTGTAGCAGCACGACTCAGCAAAGTGCCTATTCCAGCCTGAAGATCACATGGTCCAGCACAGGGCCAGTGTCAGGGGTTGGCATCATTGGTCAGCTACCAAGGAACCACCTCTGGTGGTGATACAACTCTCTTGTGGCCTACCCATGTAGGCTGGGACCCATGGAGACCAATTTGTTATGTGCCCCTGAACTCTAGAGCTATCCTTGACCCACTGCACACTGTATTCCTTCAAGCGCCACTCCTAGCAACACTTTAAGCACACAATCATGCACAGAGCCTTGAAAAACAGCTGGTTTTATAGCATTGTAGGGGACTCAGCCTCAAGCTGGATACTTTAGCAGGAATTTCATCAGCTCCATGTAGGCTTACCCTCACAGCAGTGTAGGGGTCAGCACCCAGATATCCCCTGTCCTCCCCCCATGCTGAACTGATATGCATTCCAGGATATATTATCCAGCTGTGTATCTATTTTCCTTGAATATGAGGCCCTATTCTGACTCTGGTAGATGAGAAGAACAAAAAATATATGGAAGTTACCAAAGACCCCCTTTCCAGCTTCTGCAAATTTGGCCCACATTCTCTGAATTCAATCTTGGCAGCTCTAAGAGCTAGACATTTAAGTTAGAGCGGAAGCTTTCATGGCTAGGTATGCAGGATATAGGGTATATGGGTATAGATGCCATGCTTTGATATTTGATATTATTTGTACATGGCATCTATACCCATATACCCTATATCCAGCTAGACAGTTGTTTGTTTTTTAACCACATCAATATGGATCCTTGGGACACTTCATTCTGTGTGTGTGTGTGCGCGCCCGCCCCGCCCACCCTAATCTGGCTAAAGGAATGCATGTGTAAGCAACTTTCCACATTCTATGAGGAATTATGGGCCTAATGCAGGTGTTTGTCTGAACACAGGTACTTCCATCTGCTCTGCATGGCTCTCAGTGGGATGCACACACCAACGTTCATCCCTACCCTGGCAGAACTAATTGCGTGTGAATCCTTTTAAAAGTGCAACTAAAGCTGGTCTGGGGCAATGTGGTTTTCCTCTCTCTCAGTTAAACTGGGAGACTGACAGCAGAATCCTGTGCATGCTTACTCAGAAATAATCCCACTAGATGTTGATTATGCATGCATAGGGTTGCAACTTGAGTCACCAGGCTATTGTAGTTTTTGAATTTTCTTCTCACGTGACCTTGTCCCACCTAGATGGGGAAGAACATCTCTTTTTGAAGAGCTGTGCATTAACAAATCAAACCATATGCCTCTTAAGAATGAAATGAAATATCATGGGTGTTCAATGCACAGCACATTTCCCACATACAGTACTGACTAGTTCAAAAGGCTCATAGAACCAAATTGCACAAACATTTAGGCAACACTTTTTGTTTCATCTTTGGAACAGTTGTGTTTTCCAGGTGCCAGGAGAGGGAAGGGAAACAGGCCAAGAATGTGGACTTTTGGCCACCAAATATGCAGACGTGACATTTCTGTAATCAAATACTTTGTGAATGTGTTGATGTAGAACGACGTGTATCACAGCAGGGTTAAGGTACCATGTCCTTATTGCTGAGCTGTTGCACAACGGGCAGCCTAAAGGGCAGCAGTTCATCTGTCATGACCAGAGGACAGCGATCTAGACCGAGTCATGCACCTCTTTCAAAGTCTCCTGTTCCCAGCTACGTATCAAGGATGGGTGCTTGTAAAAGTAGACCAGGGGCCCAAGCAGCCAGTCCACTGCCATGATGGTTGGAATTCACTCTGACATGATGGTTGGAATTCAGAAATTTAGTCACCTTGATGCAATGAAGGTGGTTTTTCAAAACTGGACTCCCTGTTTGAATTGCAGACTACACATGCCCCTGACCTAGATTGGAGATTCATGTCTAATTTTTACAGAGGTGATGGGGCACAGGCCTGCAATGATTCATGTCCTTGGAGCTGGATGCTTTTACCCTAAGCTCAGAAATATTAAAGCAGGTTAAATATTAAACTCTCTCGCTCTCCCCAACATGCTCAGCAGCTTTGACCTCACATGTTGCATAACTGACCTACGACATGGAAAACTCTTCTAGGAAAAGCTAGATGAGCAAACTAGGAGAGCCTGAATTAGTGCTTGAACTGCCAAAGTGGCACACTGACAACAAATATCCTCTCTCTTGCTGTAGGGACAGAACGTGTCGAACTTCAATGTAACAGTATTGGTTGGTAAACAGACTTCTCATACCAGCTGCCCACGGAAACACGGCCATGTATTGTATTGCTTTGCCATCTATGGAAAGGGGAAACAAACCCAGACAACTGTGTTGATTTCATTCTGTTGGAACTGTTTTGCAGCAATGTGTATTAAAAAGTATATCTGTGTTAGGTTTAGCTTATTTGAGGTTGTAGAGTATAGAATCTGAGGCTTGGGGGCCAGAGTTGTATGAACATGAACGGCACAAATAACATTGATCAAAGCAAAACACCTTGAATGTTACGTTTCCATTTTTGTCACTATCTGTTCCATTGAGCAACAAAGACAAAATCAGGAATCTTTCTACAAGAGCCAATTTCCAATATTTCTCTGTCAACATTCTGCTTGTCAACTTTTGTGTGTGTGTGTGTGGGATAGATTGGAGGGGGCAAAGCTACAAGAAGGTTGTAGATTGGGGGGACAGAGGTACAAAAGGTTCCAAAGCAAGGGAAACGGGAGGGGTGAGGGTTAGGGGAGGATAACAGGAGAGAGAAAGGCTGGAGCCCTCCCTGCACCGGATTTCACAGGCTTTTAGCTGGTCTATGCATTATAATCACGTTGTCAGCCTCTTATAACAGTAAACCTACCTGCAGTTACAAGAACTGCCCCATTCTGAAACACACACAAAATACCCAAGGGTTGTGTTAAGAAAAATTCTGGGCCCAGAATAAGGGAGAGAAACCACAGATGCATTAGTCTGACCTAAAGCTCAAAGTGCTTTAACACAAATACCCACTTTTCTGGGCAGTTGGGGTGTGCGAGTGTCTTTTTCAGGTTCTCTCTGCAAATGATAGGCAGCAATCATAACCACCTGACGCTGGGCATGTTCTTTCCCTTCCTCCCTGGGATACCTTGGTTGTTTATACTGTCTTGCCAAATAGCGTGGGGAAGTTTGCAGCCTTGTGTTGCTGCTGGAGCTTTAGCATCTCGTTCCACACTCTAAAGTGTTATTGGACCCAGGCCAAAACAGAGGATACGAGGCTTCTGTGATGAGCTACCTTCTGGGACCCACACTGATCTTTAAAGCCTCACCATTCTCACACAGTTAGGAACTCCCCCATACCCAACCCATTTTGCTGCCAAAGGTGTTCTTTGCCACAAAATCAGCATTTTTGTTCCTTCCGGCTACTGGCATGATCCATTTTCTGCCAGATGTGAATAAACACACAGAGCTCTCCCTCCCTCATAGACATGGCCACCATTGTTTTGAGTTGCCAATAATCTTTAAGGTCAAGGAGCCTATCACTTACCTGCCCCCAAGTGCCAGATGACGACCCGTTTGGTGCCTCAACCTGGCAGATGCCCGGCTCTGGAGAGTATTTACTTTAACCATTCAGGGGTGGGGAACCTTTTCCCTGGCGAGGGCCGTTTGAGGGCCGGCCGTAAGGCCGCCCGCCATTTTTATTTATTTAATTAATTTTGCCCCCATCCCCCATCGACCTCCGGAGGCTCCGCACTCACCGTCCGAAGCCGCCGCCGCCGGATCCGCGCGTCACCTCCGGCGTACCATGCCGAAGAGGGCAAGAGCTTGCCCTCATCGGCATGGTACGCATGTGCGAAATGGCCAATGACCTGGTGAGAAGGGGACGAGGCGGCGGCCGGGGAGGACATGCAAAGGCCCTCTCCCAGCCTCTGGAGGTGACGCGCGGACCTGGCGGAGCCTCCAGGTGGCCTCCTGGCAATCTCTCTGGGGGCCGGGCCGGATGGCCTCGGGGGCCTGATCCGGCCCTGGGGCCGGAGGTTCCCCACCGCTGATCTAGGTCTTCCCTAGGTAGCCATTTTCTTAACCTGGGAAAGCCCACCAAGATGGGACTTTAAAATCCCTTCTCTAAGAGCCAATTCAATCAACCAAATAGGTGGGGATTATATAATGTAGGAATGTAGGTGGAAAACTGTGTGTCTAAATGTTTCATGTCAAAAGCGCCCTGCAGATAGAAGACTAGCACATCAGGGAGAAAGCTAGATTAGAATCTTTCTCCACAACATGTTAGGAAGTGATCGATGCAACCTATAAGACCCTTCAAACACGCAACACTTCCTCCCCGCTCCCTCTGAAGTGGTACAAGCAATCCTGAGAATTAGTATTTGACTCCATCCTGAGACGTTTTCCCTTTTCTAACAAATACAACAATTTCACATACATCAAATAGTGTTTATTGCAGACTTTCAGCTGAGTCATGAAAAAGGCACCATGAAAATTAATAAAACTAGATGATTAATTTCTTCTAAATGACATGATTGCTTTGTGATGCCTTTATATACATGTGATGGAATAGAACATTTTGTAGGGGAAAAAATAAGCTATTGTGGTCCCCAAAACATTTACTGAAATATGTTTTTCTACATTTGCATTGGCCATAATTTAAAAGATTTCAGTTGGAAATGAACATTTCATTCTCTTTAGCAAACATTTTATACATATATATAGATAGATATGATTACCTTTTCCCTTTTTTGCCCCTGCAAAGGCTGGATTTCACTTTCCTTTGATTTGTGGAGTCAAAGTGAAATGCAATACTTTTTTTTAATAAATAATACTGTGAACAACCACATGGATACCCAAAAAGTCCGACTGTCCCTGCCTTTTAAAAATTGACATTTGTGCTATTGTTTTCAAAGTTGCCATAATTTAGCACAAAGGGCAATAAAAATACTTTGCCATCTGTACTTCCTATAAGAAACCATCTTGTGAAGGTATCAGAACTAAGCATGTGCTTGTAAGATTCGGGCCGCTGTGGGTGTCAAAATGTTTAACCCCCACTTGTTGGCATTAGGAACTTTTAAATAAGTTTGAATGTCTTTATGCTTAAACATGAGGACAGAGAGAGAGACTGAGGCCAGAATGATGATGGACCTTAGTGACAGAATGAACGATGGGTATAATTCTGCCAAAGTGAAACCCTTTTAAGCCCCATTGATTTCAACTGAAAAGGCATATGCTGAGAGAGTTAATGGGACTTTAATCAATGCGGATTAAAAGGGCTCAACTCTGGCTCAACTGTGCCCTTAAATTCACACTGGACTGAAGATTTCAATATGATTTATCGGCTGGCTCAGCTTCCATGAAATGGCTCAAAAGTAGCACTGGAAGAAAAAAAAAAAAAAGGAAGAAATGATCAGGTTCACCAGCCAAGCCTTAGGGTGCTGATTAAGGACCCTCCCCGCTGCCAACAGATAACTTTTCTTTACATATACTTTTAAATCAAGGAGGGGGGGGACAGCAGTGGGACCCCCTCCCTCTTGATTGCATGCTTCCTTTATGGCATCAGGTTGTACCTACAAAAATAGTAATCATCAACCAGACATTTCCCTTTCATGGCTTCCTAAAACAAAGCATGATGGAACAATGCCACAAACAATGGGATCTCTCTCGACCTCGCTCTGTCTTTTTTTTAACAATGAAACAAAAACATAGAAAAAGACATTTAGTGACCACAGCTCTCATCAAAAGACTCTACTCCCGAGTCCGTGGCCGCTGCCGCGCTCAGTTTCTCTTGCCGCCTTTTCATGATCTCCTGCAATTCTGAGCTTCCACTGGTAGCCTGTGAAATTAGACAGAGAGGATTCAGAACAACTTGTCTCAGCCAAGATTTGAGAGATCAGACATAAAAAATGCACAACACACGGTCTGAAAAGTTATTTGCTATGAGTTTTATCTAATGTGAACAAGGGTAGGAGTGCACAAGCTTTCAGGAGCCACAAATCTCTGAGTGGATTCAGAGCTAAGCTACCCCAATCTGGAGGAGTATGCAGTCTAGTCTTGCTGGACAACTTTTCAGATAGGAGGCTGGAGGCGACAGGCTCAAGTGTTCTCCCATATTCAAAAAATTCTCTCCTGCACTGAAAACCAGCACCTCAAGGAGAGGGCTGGTGAGAGGCATTTCTCACAATAGTATCATTATGTGCAGTGTGCTTTTTTAAAAAAAAATATGGGGGATCATTTAAATTTGCAGTCTGCAGTGGTATAGTCTAGAAAGAGCTGACATTCTGCTGATCACACAGCTCTGCTCTCAGGCAAATGACTGAGATGCTGAGGACGCGATTTTTCCGCTGTGTGTGAATGCCTCAAGGGAAAACCACAGCTCATCAATTCCTTTCTCAACCCACATTTCTCTGGTCTGATGGCACAGGCTTTGCATGCTGTTGGTTCAAGGTGCAACCCTTGTTGCATCCTGCTAATATAACTCTTAGATGGTTCTCCGTCTGAGTTTCTGGAGGGCCACTGCCAGCCAGAAGAAACAACTTAGGGTTAAGTATGAGCCACCCGTGTTTTAGAGACTGCAGCACTCAGATCCAAGCTATGGATTCAAAGCCTGATCCTTCCTTTCTGAAGGATTATTTTATGGTTGTTGTTGTTCAGTCATTAAGTCATGTCCAACTCTTCATGATCATATGAACCATATCCCGCCAGGCCTTCCTGTCCTCCACTATCTTCCTGAGTTCGCTCATGTTCATTGCATCGGTGATGCTGTCTAACCATCTCACCCTTTGCCTTCTCCTTCTCCTTTTGCCTTCAATCTTTCCCAGCATCAGAGTCTTCTCCAGAGAGTCCTCTCTTCGCATTAGGTGGCCAAAATATTTGAGCTTCAGCCTCAGTACCTGTCCTTCTAGGGAACAGTCAGGGTTGATTTCATTTAGGATTGACTGATTTGATCTCCTAGCAGTCCAAGGGACTCTCGGGAGTCTTCTCCAGCACCACAGTTCAAAAGCATCTATTCTTCGGCGCTCAGCCTTCCTTATGGTCCAACTCTCGCAACCATACATTGCTACTGGGAACACCATCGCCCTGACTATACGAACTTTTGTTGGCATGGTGATTTGAGAGTGGATCTCCCTCCTCTCAACTAATCTGAATTTCATGCGACCAGTTCAGCCGAATCCTGGTTATTTTATTAATTAACAGTATTTATATACCGCTTTTCAGCAAACAGTTCACAAAGCAGTTTACAGACAAAATCAAATGATTAAATGGCTCCCTGTCCCAAAAGGATTCACTATCTTAAAAAGATGCAGAACACCACCAGCAACAGCCACCAGAAAAGACACTGTGCTGGGGTGAAAGGGGGGCAGTTACTCTCCCCCTGCTAAATATAAGATGAGCCCAAATTGAAAAAGTGCCTCTTGCCTAGTTAGCAGGGATCAGGCTTTGAATCCATAGCTTGGCTGCGAGGGCTGCAGCCTCCCAAACATGCATGGCTATATGAGGCTGCACTGTGTGAAGGCTAACATTGTTCTGCTATGGAGCAATAGTACACTTAAATATTTCAAGTTTTTGTTACACACTTCATGACACTTAAATGGAGGAACAAAGGATTCGGCTGAACTGGTCGCATGAAATTCAGATTAGTTGTGAGGAGGGAGAGCCACTCTCAAATTTGTATTTAATTTTAACATTAAGGACAATGCGTCCCATTTTAATCTGATTAACAAGCATTACCCAATAAGCTGCTTTGCTGCTGGTCATTGCACAACAGGGCTGGGGGGGGGGGAGTCTAGTTTCATTTATGCACATCCCCAGTTCTAATTTATATCAAAGAAACAACAGCTCAACATCAGTCAATCTGCTCTACAAGTTTAAGGACATTCTTTATCCAGTGAAAACAGTTGTGGGAGCTGTTTGAATCTAGAGGTGTTGGCGACTGGCTTTCCTTTGGGGCAGAGGCATCTGATCTACACCCTTCAGGGTTTAAGTTCCAAGAAAACAGACAGAGCTTCCAGCCAGGAAGGACAGATGCACAGTCCAGTAGAACAACAGTTTTATTAGGGAAGCGAGATTGTTAGTGCATGGAGAGATGTAAAATACAGTTCCTAATGGATCATCTTTATACATGCCGGCAGGGGGCCATGACTTTATGACTGGACTTATGCTTTGTGCAGCAAGTGCCAGAAAGAGGTATGGCCGCCTAGGCATTTGTTTCTGTTCAGTAAGGCTTGCTGGCTCTCCTCCCTGTATCCAAGAGGCCTACATCACAAAAACGTATCCATGCAAGCCAAAGCTTTGCTGCTCACCAGGACATGCCATTAAACAACATTTTTCATCTCTAAGAAACAATCTTGCTGACTCATTCATGCCCCAACCTTCAGTAAAATCAAGATTTTCGGTTATGACATAACTTTTGGTATTTAATGAGGCAATGTGTTACTAATCCAGATCTATGGACCATAGTAGCAAGAGTACAACAGTGTATGTGTAGTCCCCCCCCCCCAGGACGTACGTACAGGTTTCGTTTCTCCAAAAGTCTGAACAGACAAGCTGGTACAGGGGTAACGCACAAGCACAAAAGTACAAGCCTGGACAGACCATGCCTGTGTGAAAGTGCAGATGTGGCGATCCATAACTCAGGAGATACTTAAGTTGGGGGCTAGGTTGCTGGGGGCTCTGGAGCAAAGCCCTGCACTGGTCCCCCGCTCCTGGATGGTGCGGTACTATCACAGTTGCTGTAGGTTTGGCCTGGCCTCACTAGGTGGACCTTCAACCTGGCTGACCTCTGATGCCACTCTGGGTGCACCAAAGTTTTGCATCATACATTCAGAGGAAATCATTCACGAGGACTGAAGTGGCCTTGCCAGCATTAGAACATGGCAGGCAAGATGTCTCCAAGCCAGCAAAAGTGTTAGCGTCTGAATATAGTGAAGTGCTAGCTGTGCAATTATAGGCTGTGCCCTTGCACTGAAGACAGATTCCTGTTTTCCCTCACAATTGCATTACACCATGGTCTACAAATAGGGAAGTTTCTGAACTTCACTGAAACTAATCAAGTTTCTCCTAGCCTTTTGTGGCCAACACAGTGGCCATCTTCTACAAAGATGTATAGTGTATACAGTCATTTCTGCTATTATGTGTGCTTTGTCAACGCAAACTGGCTGTAACGCAATCGATGAATAGGTGAACGCTATTTGTAAAACACGAACTTTTGCATTCATGTGTTGGCTATTACGCAATAGCTATGGTGCGCAGAAGAATACAATGTTTACACCAACAGAGTCTGCATGCCAACATCACATGTTCAGTTCATGTCTGTGCTCTGTTGTGAAGGTTCCTCCATAATTTGTTCTTTCTTTTTTCCAGTGATCTTGCCGTGTTACCCATAAATAAGGGAGGACAAAGTAACAAGAATGTTTCTAAGCTTCCTGGTGATAACATTGTGGGTGGTGAGCATAAAAGAAAGGCTATACCACTCGAAGAGAAGCTAGATGTTATAAAGTATTTTTGAATGTAATGAAAGAACATGCGATATTGTTCATGCAATAGGAATAAAGGAGTCTACATTACGCACCATTACAGACAACGCAGAAAAAAATAAAATAAAAGTTGTACTGCTGAGTTGGTGGTCTACCCCAACCGTATTTTTCTCATAAGCCCTGTTGTTTTTATTGCGCAATTTTCTATAGCGTGATGTCAGACAAGAACGCAACTATCGCATTATAGCAGAAATGACTATATTTGAGGAAAACTGGTTCAGTACATACCTCCAGTGCAGCTTTCTGAACTGTAATTTGGCTGTAGACTCGAGCTCCTTCGGGGCACACGGACTTGAGTTCATCTTTGTTGAGGGAGAATAGTTGAGCGCCAGTCAGAACTCCAAGGCTGTTGACGGTGCTGTGAGATGAGTAGCAAGATGAGAACAATGACGTTTCAACATTTAAGAGAACGTCAAATAACCTGCTTGGTAAAGCAAAGCAACTCACATCACCCAACACAGAATAACGACGGCTTTTTACACTAGACTCTGGAAAGGCAAAACTCAAAACCAAAGAATTTTTGGTTGATTCCAAATTGTACTTAGCAGGGGAGACACCAGAGCATCACCTTTTAATTTGCTTCTGGTTTTTGCAAAATATGATCCAGATTTGGAGGATTTTTGAAAATGTTTATTCAGATGGGTTTGAACATGATCATCAATCAGACCTTGCCTCTTATTTTCATATGCAATTGAGGCAAGCAGATTAAAACACAGTATAGGGCAAAATCTAGCCAATGTTCAGAATGTTTACACCCCATTAATTCAATGGGAAAGATTTAAGCACATGTTTCACTCTCCCAATAGCTTCGAGGAGTCTTAAATATCTCAACAGGTAGGATGAAGACAGGTCAGATAATACTTTTTATTGGACCAGCTATGGTCATAAGATAGCAAAGTCTCGTTGTACAGAACTCTGCTCATGCTCTTCAAGAACTCTGTGAAACTCGAACGCCTGATACTCTGTCAGTCATTCCGAACCAACAAATCTGTTTTTTAAAAAAAGCTCAGAAATGTCAAGCAGATACTGCTTGTCTTTGGAATCAATAAGACAATGGTTGCCATTGCCATACCAGTAAAAATAAGGTAACGTGATTTGGGGGCACCAGCTTTGGACATGTGTTACAGAGTGCCTCCATCTATTCAGAGCCTCAGAGACTTTTTGAAAAAAAAATCAAGCAAAATTGCAGGGGTTTTTTTGCCAGTAGAACTTGAATTTAACAAAATACATTTTTTTTTGTGATGTAAGCTTTGTGGATTTGATGAAGCAGGCTCTGGTCCATGAAAGCTGTTGCTTCCATGAAGCTGCTGGTCCTTCAAGTACCACAAGGCTCATTATGATTTTGAACGGCATCATGGAACTTGACCATTAAAGGTCATGCTTCACTGCAGAATTATCCCTCAAAAACCAACCCTGCATCTGAAATTCATGTTTTACGAAACATCCACAAGCATTCAGAAGCAAAGTTTATAAACCAGCTAACTGGGCAAAGAGGCACTCTTGAAAGGGGTGACACCCTTATATTTAGCAAGGGGGGGAGCAAATGTCCCTATTTATCCCAGCACAGTATGCTTCCCAGTGACTATTTGTTCATGTCTCCCTTGTGTCTTTTTAAGATCATGATCCATTAGGGACAGGGAAGCAAGCTTCTTCTTCCTTTGCTTTGTAAACTGCTTTGTGAATTTTTGTGGTGTTGTTGAAAAGTGCTACACCTGTATCTATCCACTGAAAGAGTGATCTGAGCTGCAGGAAGTGGTGTTTGACAAAGCCCTAGAGAGGCATGCCCCAATCATTGCTTATAGTGGCATTCCCTAGTTTGCCTGGGACCTACAGGACGTGACAATTAATCCAGCCTGGTGGGCAGGGAGGTGTGGGGAGCATCTCAGTTGTCCCACATACAGCCTGCCTCCAACTTCAATCCACTCTAAAACAAAGCATTGCTCCTCCAGACATACACTGGGTTGAATCCTTTGGCCTGAAGCCACATTTTCACATCTTCAGGAGCGGAGTCGTAGCTGATATTAACGGCTGGGGCATTTGAGCGTGGCACGTGGAACTTCTTTTGGGCAGCGCTCCGGCCAATGGTGAGCCGGTGAATGAGTTCATCTTGGACTTCCTCCATCTGAGATTTCCTTCCTAAAAAAGACAGAAAACTCATTGCTAAACACACTTGCCCTTTAAAAAGAAGTACTGTATTTCTTCGAGTCTAAGGCGCCATCGATTCTAAGGCGCACCTTTACTTTCAGTACCACCAGCAGGGAAAAAAAAAATCCATCGATTGTAAGACTCACCTCCCTTCATTGAATCTACCCGCTCAGCAACAACTCTCCCCAGAATGTCTCCTGCAGCTGAGGATGACTGAGTGCACTGCCAGAAAGTGCCATTTCCTTCGTTACCTGGGCTTGGGGGAGCTTCAGGGAGGCCTGCGCAACCCTCTGCAGGCCTCCCTGATCTTCAGTTCGGCGAAAAACAACGATTTTTGGCCATTTCTGGTTTTCGCGAAAACCGGAAATGGCTGAAAATCACCATTTTTTGCTGAAGATTTTTTTTGCCTACAGAGGGTCACGCAGGTCTCCCTGAAGCTCCCCCAAGCCCCAGTAAGTAAGAAGATAGCATTTTGGGGTGCTTTTTGGAGACCTTCGATTCTAAGACGCACCCCATTTTTTGAAATGCTTAATTGGGAAAAAACATGCGTCTTAGAATTGAAGAAATACAGTAGTTTTCCTGCTTCATAAGTTGCTTTACCAAGATTTAGGTAATTCTAGCTCTCTCTGCCCCTTCAGAAAAAGCAAAAACACTATACCCTGATCATAAGAACATAAGAGCCCTTTTGGATCAGGCCAAGGGCTCATCTAGTCCAGCGTTTCGTATCTCACAGTGGCCCACCAGATCTCTCAGGGAGCACTCAAGACAACATGATACACATATTCTGTTGCCACTCCCTTGCATCTGGCATTCAGAGATAGGCTACCTCTAAAACCTGGAGGTTGCAGATACCCATCATGGCTAGTAACTTGTGATGGACTTTTCCTCTAGTTGTCACCTTGACTACTACCACTACTAGACTGGCTTTGTGTCCACTCCCGAATCCAACACAATCTCCTTGTCCTTATCTTCCAAGCTCTGCATGGCCCTGCAACTCCTTATCTCTTTGCTCTCATAGACTGCTATACTCCCGCCCGTGGGACCTTCACTCCTCCGGCTCCATCACCTTTAACTAGTCTAAAGTCTCCTGCTCTTTCAGATGACTCAGCCCTTCTCTAATTGCTGCCTCATATGCTTCAAACTCCCTCCATAATCACCTGCATGGTGCCTCCACTCTTACCTCCTTTGAACTCCTTCTCAAAGCCCACTTTTCCTTTGAAAGCTTCGGCACAACTCCCTAGTCCCCAAACCCTCCTGAACTAACCCTAAGTACGTGTACGTGAAATCACTGCATGTTCTCCCCCATTGATCCCTGCCCTCCACATCCCTCCCTGGTCTCTGCTGTCTGCCTTGTGTCTATTTTTAGATTGCAAGCCCTTCGGAGAAGGGGCTCAGCCTCTCACCTGTTTAAGTGCCATCTATACACAGATGGTGCTATGATGGTCTGACCCAAACATCACCTCATTGATTAAAATTGCAAACATCACCTCAACAAATAGTTGCAATATTTTCAGATCTTCTGTTTCACCCAGAATTTTCGGTAAGAGGCCCAACAAGTTACAACACAGCAGAATCTCTTTCTCGCTGCCCACCACAACAATTTTTATGACCACTAGTGAATTTGGTTGCAGGCATCTAACACAATTCAGCCAAAGTTAAGCACTTTTAAGTCTCATTGATTTCAGTGTAAGAGTAGGTGTGTGCTTAATGCTGGCTGAAACTTTAATCAGACACCATCAATAGGTCATCTGTTTTCTCTCTCATCATAAGGGCTAGAGACGTGACTTTTTTAAAAAAATAAATAAAAGCTGAAAAAGATTTGTGTGCCAATTTTGATACCAGACTTCTGGAAGTCAAATTCTGTTCAACGCAGAATACACAAACAATTATCACTAGTGCAAGCAGTTTTCTTTTGATTGCATATGGTTTTCTTGCTTTTAAAAAAGCAAAACTCACGATCTATAGGGGGTGGCCTTTGCCTCTGGGCATCTCGCCCACCATCGCTTGATGTGCTGCTCTGGCGACTGATGGCTCCAGGGACCTTTGGCACAGGAACTGGGACAGGTACTGGCACAGTTGGAGGCAGAGGGACGGGAAGTGGTGTCTGGGGTGGTGACGGAGCAGCGGGCGTGGGGTCAGGCTGCTTCGGACTGAAGTCCGTCCTTTGTTTCTGCAGGTATGAAAAAGGGAGATTTCAGTTTTAGTATAGTCAGTAAAAACAAAAGTCCTCAGCAGTTTGGAAAGACTAAGCCTCTGCAAGAAAACACTTGTTTATGTTTCACACAACACAACACCCCTGAGCAGCTCCAGAACATCATAAAAGGTAATACATCCACATCCATGAGTACAGGGGGGACTTAAAGATAGACAGCAACCTAAACTATCAAATAATTACATCGTGGCCTTTAATTTTTTTAACGTTTCCTAATGCATTGAAAGGATTTCCTTAGAGACGGATTTGGCTATATATCCAAACCAGCAATGGCATCTTCTCAGGGCAGCTCTTGATGCTACTTTTAGGGGCTAAGATCCACGGGGGGCCCTGAGAGCTCAATACCTGATCACAGGCACAAGTTGCTTGAAATACAGTCCTGAAACTTGGCAGTTGCTCCCAAACCTTCCACAAAACAGCACAAAGAGCTGCAGTCCAGGAAATCAGACATTCATTTCACCTGGTGTACACCCATACAGCTACAAGTGTGTAAGGCAATCCAGCCACTAAACACACCATGAAGGGAGGTGGGTCTGTAAGGGGAGGGCCCTTAGCTCAGGAGTAGAGCACATGTTTTGCATTGCATACACAATGACTGGCAGTGGGCCTCTACTGTTTCAGGCAGGGCTCTTTTCCAGCCCTAACTGGAGATGCTGCCAGGAATGGAACCGGGGGGCCTTCTGCATGTAAAGCAGGGGCTCTACCACTAACTACTGTACTATCACCTCCCCAAAGACTTTGCTATGCAATATATAACTCATAATAAAAGAGGGAGGAGGGGCTGCAACATGGCTACACATCACCCATTCCACATGGCATGCATGTGGGAGCAGTAGGAATTGGCCTTGGTCTTGCTGCTCTTTGAAAAAGTCAGCACAGATGCACCCCAAAGAACAGCTTGCAATGTACATTTTTTTCTAAACGTGACTGGTCCCAACCCACAAACTGGAATACAGATTTGTGAGCTGCAATTCTTGATGAGCTCTGCCATTATCTGTTTTTTAAGAGGCTCATAATCTTCAAAAGCTCTTGGTCACCAAGAAAACCGCTGTAAGCCGGCAACACAACAACATCCGGCTCCTTGGAAGCTACGAAAAGAGCTCGAAAACTGGTAATGGTAGAGGCTGGCATTGTGCAGGGGAGAAGGGAGGTTTGTTACAATATAACCAACATGTGGTAAAGCTGACAAATTTGGGGACATGGTTTCAATCATAGTGAATGAGATTTTTCTGAGTTCAGTAACAGGTGGGATCATTTACCCTGCCTTCTTAATTATGTGAAGTGGTGTCCTGAGTAAGTTGCCACACTGACTTTGCCAGTGCAGTACAGTGACTACGGTATTGGACCAAGCCTGAGGAGACCTGGGTTCAACCTCACTCCACCATGAAGCTAGCTGGGTACCTTGGACCAGTTGCTAACAAGGTTGTACTGCAGCTAACACCGGAGGGGGAGGGCTGCTACACATGGAGCTCCAAGATCCAGACCAGAGGCGACTTAAGGTTTTTAAAGCCATTGCTAAACATTTTGTGCAACAAATCAGGATTAGCATTGAGGTCAAAAAATCAATCTATACAATTTATTTTGGATTTCCTTGGCACTCATGTATTTAGAGTAGCCACCATGTAAAAGTAAAAAAAACTTTGTAAAATTTACCCCCAGAAATAATTTTTATTTGACTATATACCATTTGCACCCATAGGACATACATTCTTAGTGTTTAGGTGGGGGGGGGGAGGATAAATACACACAGTTCTTATCATGGTGTAGTACTCCAGTGCATCATTTTCCCAGGAATAATTACTCTAAAGGGCCAAAGGTTCACAGGCCTCTCAGAGCAAGACCTTTAAAAAGTGGTATGAATAAGAACACATTGCTAAATTAAAAAGACATTTCAGAATTGCCTTTATGAAGTTATAATAAAGTCAGCTCGGAAACTAGATAGTTTTTTCATGTCTTGATCATGTCTCGATCCTTAAACCCAGCCTGTCCTTCCGTCCCCCACAAACCCTTTGAATTTTTGTGACTGTCATCAGGTCTTCCTCATTCTCCATTAAGAAAAAGACAATACAAAAAGGCATTTTTGAAAGTAGGTACAGGACAAACAAGGGGGTAACTCATGAAGTATGTCACAAAGTCAAGTCAATTAGGAGGGAGGGGAGTCATGAAGTTGTGACGGTGTAGAATGAGGGAGGAAGGCAGACGGGTGTGATGGAAATATCTCTCATGCGTTCTCCTCTCTGGGCAAACACAATTACATTGTTCCTTAGAGTCAGGAGAAACATCTCCTTGCTTTTTCTGGATTCGCCCACTTTCCTCATAGCTTTTCATTTGACTGCATCTTCAACTGGCCTACTCTGTTTCCACCTTTCTGCTATTCCCTCAATTATTTTTTATGCCTCTTTGCTTCTCTCTATTCCAAGGTCTTCTCATCTACCGTAATAACACTTAAGTTTATGAAGAAGGTGAGAATCTGGAGCGATCAGATGCTTTCTCAATCCCTTGGCCCACAAACAGATGCCACATTCCCGCTCCAACAAACTGGTTGGCAGTGCTGGATCAGAAAGTTGGATCAGCGATGACTCTGTGTGCTTCCCCTTCTCTGCCTGTGGCTCTCAGCTTCACAGAAGACTTCTTGGTTGCTAAACCACAGTTTACTGTGGTGCCTGAAATGGGAAACTGTGGTTTAAGCACTCCCTATAAGCCAGAATGAAATGGTGTATTTCCCCTTCTGCCTCTCCTCTCCTCATGCTACTTTGAAGGTCACCCCGGAGGGACCACTGATATTCCAAGACTGCAGTGTGAAGGGGGAAACTTCAAAAGCTGCAAGTCTGAAGCCCAGTTCACATGTTATTGTACCCACGGACAGTGTCCACAGTTGCAGAGGAATGGAGTGTGCCTGTGCCAACAAGCCCCACCCCCAAAGCAGACATGCTCTGCAGTCCCAACATCGGAAAAGGGCTTGAGTGGAAGCTCCTATGCTCCCTCTACAACTTTTAAAGATCCCGTAGCTTTAAAAGGCACCTATTTTGCATGCATAATGTCCCCGACATCTCCAGTTGAATGAAACTTGGGAAGTGAGCACTGAGAAAAAAGTCAGTCTCAGAGCCTTGAAGAGCTGCTGCCAACCAGAGTAGGCAATACTAGGCTAAATGGACCAGTGGTCTGACTCAGCGTAAAGCAGCTGTTGACGTCTATACTAGGTTGAGACCTCCTATGTTTGGAAGTTGAGAAACAGCAGCATGAAGAGAGGGAGTTAACTGAGGCTTTTTAAGAGTGTGACATACTTTATGGATAGTCCCCAAAAAGCTTTTAGGCACATGGTTTCAAGCAACATTTTATATGAGAGCAATTTGCATTACCTCTGAGAGCTCTCCCAGTAATTGCTATGAGAAAAAAAAATGGAGTAAATCAAATCAAATGAGACTGTTAAAAACATTGGACCTTCATCCATCGGCAGTTTTCCAACCTTTAAGTGATGTTCATTGGCTCTTGATAATGGCAATTAATTTTCTATTTCTATATATTTGCATCCTTCGCTTAGAAACATAGTGGATTCAGTGATTTGGGTCAGTGGTGGCCAACTTCTTTAGCCTCGGGGTGGACACGTTCTGGAGAATCACAAAGACTGGGGCCATGATACTGTGAAAAGGAGAGGCATAAACTCTGGGGTGTGCTAAATTCTGATTACAGCAGCTTACTTAGTTTTCCCATTATTCAAGACATGGACTATTGCATGAAAAAGCAAGCCAGTCCTACCTGCATAACCCTGTCCCGTTTCTTAGTCATGGCGGAGTGTGACGAAATGTTGGGAACTGACTTTTATAGATAACCAGCTAAAGGTCTCTCAAGTTTAACAGCTAGGGAAGTGACGATCATACCCAGTCCTTTCTCCAGCCCCACTCACCACTGCAGCCACCTGCACTCTCAAGCAACAAAACGGACCTGACCTGCTCCAACAGCAGTGCCTGTTGTTCTACCAACAGAATCCCAACGTAAATAATTATATGGACTAAACAAACCAAACTATGGCTGCTCACATGTGTGAACCTGCTGTAAAAACAGAACTGTTTCACTTTTTAAAAGGGGGATCTTAATAATTTGGGAAAATCCCCCCTTTTTCCCCAAAGGAACTAAATGCAATTGGCATTCAGGAGTGTTTTTTGCAAACACAACCACTCCCCTCCAAAAGTCATCAGCTCTGCTAGAACAGTACTGCATGGAGACTGGCAAACCCTTCGTGGCAATTCTGGCAAC
The DNA here is from genome assembly GCA_026170595.1 of Plestiodon gilberti rubricaudatus. NCBI lineage: Eukaryota > Metazoa > Chordata > Lepidosauria > Squamata > Scincidae > Plestiodon > Plestiodon gilberti. The sequence goes on from JANXHW010000005.1 coordinate 120,779,586, forward strand.
TGCAGAATGAACACCTGCCTGCACGCATTCCTTCATTGTAACACATTTCCCAGGCGGCTCGGGAAAAGAGGGTAGTTGGCAGCAGATGCTTGTGTTGAATCTAAGGATGCTGGCAGGAGATCTGGGCACGAGAAATGTGTGTGAAAGAGAAGCTGCACCCCACAGAGAGGCATTTGCTGCAAATTGCTAAATAAAGAGACCTGTGGAAGGTTTCACAGTAGAGGCCAAAGGATGTGAGCAGAATGCAGTGCCTAAGAGACTGGGGCCCAACTCGGGCCCAACTGTTTGCATGCAAGCCCCAATAGCCAAGATCTTAGGTAAAACAAACACACACTTTCAAAAAGTCATGGAACCAGTGGAGTATTAAAGGGCAATGAGGCAGGATGCTGAATGGTAAGTTAGGGAGTGGTGGGAGGGTAGAGCGAAGGGGACCTGCAAGAGCAAGCGTGGCCCGGAAACCTTTTGCAGGGAGTGCCACATAAACTGCTCTCTGGCAATTGGTATCATGTGGCTTTCTTGGCTGGTTTCCCCAAAGTTCCTACCTTTGGCCAGAGGCTGGTGGCCAGCATGCCAATGGACTCCTGGGCTCACATCCCTCAGCTCCCCAGTGAACTTAAGGGCTGAGGTGGGTGGGTGCCACCACACTCTTGCTCTGCTTGCAGGCACATGAGCATGCAAAGGCAGCCATGAAGGCCCTCTTCTCTTCCCTCCTAGGATTAACCCCACCATGATGTCACACGCAACACATCTGGTATGCTCCTTACGAGTTGCCAGCAATAGGGAGCGTGTCCCCCCCCCTGCTTTCTTTTTATAGGGCATCATAAACAACCTTGGTCTCACCTCAGAATGCTTGTGAGAGGGGTGGGGGGGGAATCTCTGGCCTCTCATGGTTTCAAGGGTTTTCCCCTTCTAACCTGTGGTGCTTTTTTAAAGGGTCAACTGTCAGGAGTGGCAGTTGAACTGTGGCTGTAGGAAACAAGAGACTTGGGGGGGGAGAGAGTTAGTCAGAATGAACTAAGTTAGATGAATCTGAACACGTGTGGTTGTAAACACCACCTGAACATATTTTTTCCATCTCCTCGCCCCTCGAACACGAGTAAAGCCATTCAATCCTTCCTGCTCCTCTCTGCTGAAGCTCATTCTCCCCACATGCTGGGCGGCCAGCATAATAAAGCCAGCAGGTATGCACATGACACCTCAGCCTATGACTATGTGAGGGCGCAGCAGGGTGGCAATATTTGGGCCATCTGTTGCTGTAGCGTAGCCAATGGGAGGCTTATAAGCACGTGCGTTCCGAAGGACACCACCAGATTGTTCAGAGCTGTGGGTCATTTTAGAACAAACAGAGCGTCAGTTTCCTTGACTTGCCCTACTACTTCATTGTCTAATCACTGGTATGCAGGCAGGACTTGGAGCAAAGCAAGTGGCAGCGCCCAAGATGCTATTGTGAGCTTGGCACTCTCCCTGCCTTCCCCACTGATCAACTTATCTTATCCTGGGGGAAGAGGAAGAAGGGCTGAGCTTTCAAACCTGCTGGAGACCTGGCAGGATGTAGCCTTCTCGCCTCCAACAACAGAGGAGATAGATGGAGGAGGGAGAAGGGCAAGCTGTCTGTACTTAGGTCTGCTTCAGAAATGTCTGCATCTATATCCGTTAGTTCATCCAAGGAGATCTGGTTCATGCTTCAGAAATGAAACCCTTCGTCCATTCTTTGGGGTCATCCTCTGGGATTTAGCTGCTTAAAATACAGGTTTTTAGTTTGCTCATATAATACTTTCAGCCTGGGCAAGAGGCACCTTTTCAATTGGTGCCCCTCTTATATTTAGCAGGGGGAGAGTAACTGCCCCCCTTTCACCCCAGCACAGTGTATTTTCTGGTGGCTGTTTGCTGGTGGTGTTTTGCATCTGTTTTAGATTGTGAGCCCTTTTGGGACAGGGAGCCATTTCATTTTGTCTGTAAACCGCTTTGTGAACTTTTTGTTGAAAAGCAGTATATAAATACTGTTAATAAAATAAAATAAAATAATAATAATAATAATAATTAGCAGCTGGTTGTAGCAGTTAAAGAACAGCTGCTTCAAAATAGGCTCAGACTACCACCTGTCCCGAAGGTCAGAACTGAAATGGGTAGGGAGTAGTCAACAGAACAAGAGATGAAACTGGCAGGAAAATTCACAGGGGACTGCTTTAATATCCGATGTACTTGAATCCGAAAAGTCCATCATGGGGTAGACAGTCTCCATGAGATATCACCTGGGGGTCAGCCTAAGGCGAAGTCTAAAAGAAACCCAAGTGCAGTTTCACAACTGTGACCATTACAGGGTGCATCAGACAGCAAATGAGCAACAAACATCAAGACAGAAAGGAGGAGACAGACCAACACTGCAGAGATTCCAGAGCACTCCAGCTTCATGCTTCACATCACACAGGTCAAACAGTGCACATGAAATCAAGAAAATAGTGCAACAAGTGATCACAGGTTACAACTGTGTCACTCCCTTTAGTTAATAGCAGCATAACATCCCTTGCCCAAATTTTCAAAATCGTACTTCTACATTTCTTCTGGATCGTTCTCTGTTTTCAGTAGGAGTCTGACATTCTTGTCCAGATGTTTAGTTGTCCAGGGGAGCCAAAAAGATTTCCTAGACCTAGCACAAAATTGGTTTCCCTTCCACTATTTTTTCAGGGATTTCCAGGCTCTATCCATGGCCCAACAAAGATTTTTTAAACTCATACACAAGGTTGTCAGATGAGTAATTCACAAGGTGTGGGCTCTTATTAGTTCCCTATATAGCCCTCTGTTTATGAGCCTGAAAAATATTTACCCAGCCCATCACGAAAGTTTTTTAAAAAAGCCCAGAATTCCACAGGCATAATTAGAAATGTGTTAACTTTTAAGGTCCTAAATCAGGGGTTCTCAACCTGTGGTTTGCATACCCCCAGGGGTACCCGTTATCAGCTGCTGTAATCAGCAGCTGATGACTGGCAGCTGTAGCCATTTTTTCTGGATTACTACAGCCCTCCCGATGTCCCCTGTAGCTCCCCCTACCTGGTCACTCGGCTGCCACCATCTTGAATCCTGCGAAATCTCGCAAGATCCAAGATGGAGGCACCCAAATCTCATGAGTCTCATGCCTCAAGTGCCCTCACGAGATTTGGGTGCCGCCATATTGGATCTTGCGAGATTTCACGAGATTCAAGATGGCAGCGGCCACGAGACCAGGTTTTGCCCAGCCTATTTGCTCGAACAAGGCCGGACAGGAGCAAGCGGGACATGGTGGTGGCGGACAGAAAGACCTAAAGTGAGAAGAAAGGTGAGGTCTTTGGATCACTTTGCTCCCTCTCCTCTCCTGGCCTGTCCAGCTGCCCCAATTCAGACAGCAGATCTTCTGAAACCACCCCTGTCCTAAGAACAGGCATAACAAACTAAATGTGGACGCATAATGGAAATATGGGCTATACAGAAAGAAATATTATTGTTTCTTGTGAAAACATTCCTACAGAGGGACCATACAAGTTGCTAAGGGACTCTTCAAAGCATATCTCAACACCTAACAATGTCAGTAGAAATGCAACCCAAACAATATACAAATGTTACAATGACCAAGATAGAGCCCAAATAAGCACACTAATCAATGCCTACAGAAATTATTTATATATCTTTCTATTGATTTCCAGGGTTGGGGTCAAACTCTCCTGGGTTTAGTCATTCAAGAGCTTTCAAATATCCTCTGCAGTCTTTATTGCTATCCTGTGTCTTGTGTAAATCAAAAAGAGTTTCATAGCCTTTGAATAATGAATGCTAAATAATGAAAGACCTTCATTATCCTATAAAGGCTATTCATTTTATGACTCAGGACCAAGTGAGATGATAATCTGAAAACAAAATAATTGCAAGGATGGATCAGGCAGATTTAGATGAAGTGTGAGGTTCTCTAGTCGGTTCAGAAAGAGAGAAGACTGCTTTGTCCAAGAGAGCCAAAAGGAAGAGCAAACTTGAAATTAAATCTCATCAACAATATGAGCTCCTTTAATGCTATACATGCATACTCACAAGTACTATAAGTTTCACTGTTTTCAGTAGAGTTTGCTCCCAGGAAGGCATGCACAGGACTGCAGTCTTAGACTCACAGAGGTAGCAGCTCTACCTCTTAGAGGCAGAAGAAGGAACAGCTTTCTTCTACACACAGCCTTGTACTGCTTTCTTCTACACACAGCTAATTACAGTTCTGCTTTGGGATCAGGGTCTTTGCATGTAGGCTCTGTACAATTCTGATAGCTATCAAACACGGTCTTCATTTGCAGTTTTTTGAAACAGCATGACGTGCAAATTAAGACCGGAAGTGTAATCTGCATAGCCTCATTTTAGACTTTGCTATTGAGGCAATGTGATTGGAGGAGACAACGGCTGCCAACGGCTGCCTTGATGAGGCAGCTCGAGGTGGTTGAGAGTGGAGCACTTGCAGCCAATAACAGCATGTGATCACTTTTTGAAGTATCAGATCCGTGAATCTGCTTGAGATAAGCTTCCCACCGTTGCATACTAGAAAGCAAATGGGTTGATTAAGCTGCTGCTGTGGCTAATCAGCTGTTGCTGCTAAGAGGCTTCTTGCAATTCTAGCCAGGGTATTTCTGCATTGTATATACATCTTTGTGACACCACTGGGGAGGTTGAACTCCTTCAGCAAACTATCTGAGCCATTGACATCAAGACCCTTGCTATCCCACTCCCTCTCTTCGTAATCGCCAGTCATCAATGTGAGCGCTTGCTGACTTTTCTCCTAACCCATAACAATCCCATTGTTTTCTATGGGGGAAGCCGTTTTCATTTACAAGTTTTTGATATGCGCACCATTTTTCAGGAATGTAACCCCCACGTGAACTGAGAGCTGCCTGTATTGTCATCATTGTTTGTGTGCACTTGTGTTTTTAGAAGAAGGTGAGGCACTTCACTATGACACTGTACCAAAATTTCAGAACACAAGATAAATTTGATAGCACTCAAAGGCTACACACATTGACGAGAGAAATCTTCCATACCAAAAGTTCATACCTACCAGTACGTCCTTAGAGAATCCCAAGCTGAATGGAAATTTAGAAACTCACACACATGCAGAAAAAGGACTAAGTAGGTAAGAAGCCAAGGTTCACACTTCCAGAGGAAAAGCACAGGATGCAGGGAGAAACATCCTACCTTAAATAATTCAAATTCTCTCTTTGGCATCAACAACTATCAACACAAGACAAGCATCGGCAATTAACTTAAGTGCACAGACAAACTAAAAAATGGCTGTGCCAGTCAAATAGGTCATGAAAAACACACAAAATCCCAACATGTAAAAACAATGCTAAGGTAAAGGTGACTCCTGACAATTAAGTCCAGTCGTATCCGACTCTAGGGTGTGGTGCTCATCCCCATTTCAAAGCCGAAGAGCCAGCGTTGTCCGAAGACGCCTCCGTGGTCATGACTCTCCTTGCCGCAGCGCGTGGCATGTGGCTGGAACACAGAGCGCTGTTTACCTTCCCGCAAGCGGTACCTATTTATCTACTCACATTAACATGCTTTGGAACTGCTAGGTTGGCAGGAGCTGGCCAAGCAACAAGAGCTTACCCCGTCGCGGATTCGAACTGCCGACCTTTCGATTGACAGCTCATGGTTCAGCGGTTTAACCCACTGCGCCACCCGCTGACAACGTTACCAATGACAATGTTAAACAATGGCAATGGCAATGTTAAACAATGTTACCAATGAACAAAACCTGTTCTGTGTTAGGAAGAAAAATTGTGTTACATAGTGACGTGAATCTATTTTGCATTTGCATTTCAAAGCTGTTTGTTACACTCTGTACAACTCATTTTGTTACTGAATACATAGTTTAAAATGGACTATCAGAATAAAGTCACATGGCTGAGTTTTTCTTGTGTCTCAGCCCCACCTGTTGCTGGTCCATCTGCTGAAGTTTGATTGGCTGCCAGGACTATTTAGCCAGCCTCCTGGGAAATCCAAGGGAAGCTTTACATAAGGAGTTCAACCTGCCTCTGCAATGGGCTTCACACTACAGTGGTCTCTCTGCCCAGTTCTCCATTGTTATCCTCACCTGCCAAGAAACCCATCTACTTAAAACTACTTGATCCACTTCCCCATTTATCTCCCTGCCGTGGAGAGTTAGGACTATGCCCACCAGGATCATTTGGAGTTCCTGTATTTGCTTAGTGTTCCCAGGATATCATTCTGCAAGGATCAATGGGTGTGTTTTGGAGCCTTGTTCCTGGAAATTGTTCTGGCTCACTGCTCTGAGATGGAGTCACAAGAACTAGAGATACCTGTATAGTGTGAGTATATGATGGTTCTGCAGGGCCAGATTCCTGGGATTTGAGGGGCTCCAAGATGTTGTTTGGCACAAATCCTGTCACTCCACTTGTATTTTGGACTTTCCACCATTGCTTTCTGTCATCGAGAATCTGGAATACAGCAAATGGCATTACAATAAAATGTCCAATTCAGCTAAGATCTGGTTCAAACATTACACCCAGCTATACACGTAAGGGCTCACCTAAGTGATCCACCTGTAGGAGCTGCACTTCGCGGGACACAAATATTAATGGAAGCAGGGGAAGGAATTTACAAAATAAGACCTTGAATCATTTGCTTGATGTAAGCAAAACACAGGATGGTTCTTGCAATTAATTTTGGAGCACATTTCAGGTTAAAACTAGACAATATGGGTGATGCCTCGCTGCTGCTGGAAATGGCAACCTCACATTCTTTCCTTCTCCCCCCCCCCCATGGAACAGGTAGAGAAACAACAATGCGACATAGTGTCACCACACTTTGAAAACCGCTCTTGTGGCACCTTAAAGACTAAAGCATTTAATGTAGTCAGAGCTCACTTCATCAGATGCATGGACTTCCCACACAATTAATACCTGGAACTTGCACAAGGTGCCGATGTGGTGGCTAGTGATGAAGGCTTTAAACAGGGATTAGACAAATTCATGAAGGACAAGTTGGTCAATGGCAATTGGCCCTGATGGCTACATTACATATGCCACTGAATACCGACTGCTGAAAAGCAACAGCAAAAGGCCTTCAAGCCCTATGAGTAGGCTTCCCAAAGGCTTCTGGTTGGCTATTGTTAGAAACCGGATGCTGGACTAGATGGACTTCAGTCTTACGTTAAGCAGCTTTGTTTATCTGCTTATGAAGCAGAATACATATTTGTTTTTATGAAGCAAGATCAAAGGTCAAGCAATGCAAGAAAGAGTAGGTGTGGCTTGCTACTAAACAGAGTACAAATGAATTCAGGATCCAACCACATGAATACAAGATCGAACCAGCAGGGTGTGACTCACTCACTCCTGACTGGGGATGAGTAGGCAAGATGACGAGTGTAAACAAACACATAAAGAGAAGGACAATGATTATTATTTTTGTAGGGAGCCAGCTACTCCCAGCAGTAGTGTTAAAATGTAATGAACTCCAATTTGGCACCTTCATACTGGAGTCTTCCTTTGAAGGCTTTTTGTTATTGTTGATGGTCTATGGCAAATTTTTAAGGTCTGTTATATAACACCTTGGGAAAAAGAAACCACGGAGGGAAAATCTCCAAGTGTTACTTTTTAAAGGCTGCAATCCTATACACACTTTCCTGGGAGTAAGCCCAGCTGAACACAATGGGACTTACTTCTGAGTAGACATGCCTAGGATTGTGCTGTCTATGTCTGATTTGTCTCCGTTTCTATTCTTGTGTAACGATCAGGGATGGGGGACTCGAGTCAAATGACTCGACTCGCAAGTGTGACTTAGCCACTTTTTCCCTGACTCGTACTCATACTCGTGACCCACTGACTCGCACTCGTGACCCACGGGACTCGCACTTGACTCGCACTCGTGGGGGTAACGACTTGCCATTTCCAAGTCATTTTCCAAGTCATAGGGGAAGCCAAGTGGGTGCTTTAAAAGCCTCAGAGGAACCCACACACACACACCCCACACACACCATTTTCAGGGAAAAAAGCCATTTTCCCCAAAGTGACTCGACTCGTGACTTGTGACTCGTGGTTTCTGGCCTTACTCGTACTCGACTCGTGCAAAAATGACTCGCACTTGACTCGTACTTGCCCATAATTTTTGGCATTGACTTGCACTCGGACTCGCACTCGTGCAAAAATGACTCGTACTTGCACTTGCACTCGCGACCTAGTTACTTAGATACATCCCTGGTAACTATTACAGCATTGGGCAATAAAAAGGCAAGAGGGTATTGTTGGCAGGTGATGGCATGTATTACATTGGAAAACATGAATGAGCCATCGGTAGTATTCTCAATTGTGATTAATCCATTCATCTGATGCCGTGATTTCTGTCCATGAAGATTTATGCCAATACATTTGCCAGTCTAATGTTTTTGGGCTCTCAACTAGTTAAAGTGTTGGGTTTTTTTAGGCTTGTGTTTTGACAGTGTTCCTGGGAATTCTGGAAAACCAGATGCCATAGGGAGGTGCCATATGGAAGGCAGGGTAACAAAAATCATACTGCAAACACACAAAGGTTTATTAAATCATTTGTTATTTAAATCAGAACTAACTGAGAATCAATGCTACCCTTGGTATTCTAGCACACTAAAACAAACTTTTCTGGATGTGTTTCGGCCATAGGATCCTCTTCAGCTGTGTGACTGTTCTCACTTTTCCAAATACGGAAAAGGTTTTTCTGCAGTTTATTCAGGCACTTTGGTAAATCAGGAAGCAAGATCTACTCCCATAGGAACCTGTCTGGCTATTCAGATTGTCCAGCTTCTGAAAGGTGGGGTAAACTCTTCCAGACAAGCTTACTCACTCCTCAGAAAACAAACTTTTTGCTTGAGCCACAACAGAGCCATATTGCAATGCATTTGTAAGTGATTTGCCTAGTAATATTTGTAATTTCACTCCAAATTTGTTAAAATAATAAAATAATTGATTTAATAAGTCTTTGTATATTTGTAGTACAATTTTGTTTTCACCCTGAGTCTTTTATGCTTAAGTTTCCAAGGAATCCCAGGAACAACATTTGGAAGTTACTAGTCTAAGAAATACCTTTAGAACCAGAATGAAGGGCAACCCTCCCCTTTTACTTGCTGAGATGTACTGTTCCTTTAAGCTTATCTTGCTTAGGAATTCACTTACTCTTTGACTCTCAGCTCAGTAAAATGAAGCTTACCATGGCTGTTAAGTTCCTGTATGTTTCTTGGCAATTGGTTCTGAACTCATGAGCCTGCATACATTACACTCGCTTCTGTGAATGTTTTCAGAGAAATGCGTGAAACTGAACCAAAAACATTCAACGTGAATTTCTCTGAGCAATACAGAATGCTTCAGGAATACGATTCAACGAGTGTGCCATGGGTAGCAGAAAGGATTGGGGCGGAGGGAGGGGGGAAATCAACACCAGCAGTATATTACCTCTAAAATTTCATCCTTCAACACAGAAAGTTCACTGTGGTTTCTTCCCACAAAGTCATACTTAGTTTTGGCATATTTCTTGGATGGGGTTTTATGTGCTTCATAATTTCTACAAAGAAACAGACGAAATGTTATCCAGCTCCGCTTGCAGCAATACATAACTGATAGGAGCAAAGAAGCAAGTTCTACTTGCCAGCCAATACAATTAGTGATTTGCCCAGAATTTACTTGCCATGCAAGGCCACCAGCCATGCATCAAAGTAGCAAAATGCTGGCAATGGTGGCACCTGTAAATACTCATGTTGACGCGCGCGCACGCACACACACACACACACACACATGTTTGCAGCATGGAATGGACAATATGTGCAAGATGAGCAGCTCTCATGTTTTTAGAGAAAGGTATACGGATGACCATTTCAGATTTCTATAACTTCTCCTGCGTTAAATTGCATTGCAATTAACAATATAGTGCTATTACAAATGGGCAGAAATGATGAACACCTCCAAATTTGCAAACCATTTACAGGCCAGAACTTGTGGCACTTTCCAAGGGGCTTTTACAACTTAGGTTCCTTTCTGTTGATTCATACTTTTAGCATAGCACCCTACTTCCAGGGCTGTGGGACACCTAAAAAAGCCAGAATGGTGTAGTGGTTAGGGTGTTGGACTAGGCCTGGGAAAACCCCGGTTCTAACCCCACTACCCACCCACCCACCCACAGTCATGAAGCTCACTGGGTGTGGGTGATAGAGGGTCAGTCCCTGGCTTCCAGCACAGTTTACATCACAGTCCTGTTGAGAGGACAAGAGGGGGCCGGGGAAGAACTACGTATATCCCCCTAAGCTCCTTGGAGAAAGGGCAGGGTAAAAATGCAATAAGTAAATACACTCAAACAAAGATCAGGTGAAATGAAATTTATATTACAATATCAGCCAGTAAAAAGGTCAGCAAAAAACAGTCAGACTGCAGGACACATTTTTTTCCCCCATGTCAGATATGCAACTTCAAAAGCTTGTTACAGCCAAGCCCCGGGGACCTGTCAGAAGCTATGTAAGATATTTTTTATTCATAGGCAATACTCTGCTATTTCAGGATTTCAGTGCTTTACATTTTAATTACTATTATTGGCCGTTAAATGTCATCCGCCTCAATTCTCCAGGCACAGGAAGGATTAAAAATTAAGGGGGAAAGACAGACAATACCCATCTAAATAAGACACAAGAACCATGTCAAGAACATTGTGGACTGATGGAAACTGCAGAGCGATGGCTATGAAATGCTGGATGCTAACATCACATCACAGAGACAGGAACGTATTTTTTTTTTATATTCAGCATTACCAACTACTGATCCTGAGCACATCTTTTGGGTGCTCCAGTAGCTACCTAGCTCTTAGTTAGCTGTGGAGAACTGTCCCAATTTACTTCAAGAGAGGAGCAGGAAGAGAACACAGAACCCCAAATAACTGACCCTCAGTTATCCACAATGTCTGGTGATATGCCGTCATTGCAATGGCCAGTATCACCCTGCAGAGACATGAATCAATATAATTCCAGTTCTTCAATCCTTTGGTGATTTTTGTATGATCTGCGCCCCCCTCCCCCCGCAACTTGTTCTCTCAACCCAAACCATTTGGATAAATGAGGATTATAGTATTGAGATTTAAAGTTATAGGCTTGAAGGCACACACGCTGACAGTAATTAGCACTCTTTGGTGATGTGGGAAGAATATAGAGTACAAACAAGGCAGTATAACCAAGAAAGAGAGAAGCCAATTTCACTTTGGTGCTCCAATTAACTAATTTGTTTCGCACGTTGCACTCGAGATTCATGCGGAGATACCACTCGGTACCAAATAACAAGCCTGCAGTATTCTGAACTTCCAGAAGTGAGCTGTCCTGCTGAGCAGAAAGCTATCTATAGAAGTATGCCAAGCTCAGGTTGGTTCTAGGGCCTTGTCTGAAGGTACATTAAGGTACAAACTGGCTGGAGGCAAAGAGGTCTGGTCCTGGCCAGTGCGACAATGGAAAACTGCCTGGATACCCTATGTACACCACCAAACACCGTCATGGAAGAATGGTAGGATATGCATGAATGAACTAACAAGGGTTGGGGCGACAAAAGTGCAAACAACCAAGGATCGCACCTGTACTCAAACAGTAGGCTGTACCTGCTCACTCCCTGACCCCACAGTTCTTGGAACGTGGCTACTCTCCTGGGACTCGGGGAGAGAGACTTATGGCTATACCAGGGTGGTTGCTTTATTAAACAAGTTAATAAAGAATGACTAATGCCATAAGGCCACCTGGACATCAAGGAACTGATTACTAATTTGAAGATGAGGCTGTCAGTAATTCACTTGGACTGAGCATTGGGGAAACAAGTGGTTTACAGCCCAAACCCTAAGACCTGCTGTACCAGAATGCATGTGCTCAAGATGCAGCACTGTAAGGTGTCAGGAAATTTGGAGGCAAGGACTTTGGCGGCAAGGCCCAGACACCTTATTCCCTGCCAGGGCAGCTCTCTGGCAGAGGAAACTTTTGACCCAATATTTGCTCCACTGAAACACCACCCAGATGATGGTCAGAGAAGGATGCTGCAGCTCATCAGCCTAGTCAGACTAGGTGATCTGGGGTGGCAGCCCTGGCTGCCCTTACATCAGTCTTGCTTCTAACTTGGTTCATCAGCCTGAGCAACTGGTAGCTAAGAGTAGCTAGACAGTCTCTGTGCTCCATCTCCCTTCCTCCTTCTGGACTGTTGCCTTTTGGAATCTGGTCATCTTCCTGATCCCAACGACACACCTGCATCGGGCCCCTCCGATTTCTCTTTGCTGCTCTGGACTATGTACTCACCTTATCTGATCACGTGTGTAGGCTTGGCCCCAAGGGATCCTGGCAGGCCCACCAAAGGAATGTGACAAATCATATCACACTGGTGCCAAAGCAAATGGTTCTGGATCCATTTGCCACTCTGTATGTCTACTATGATAATTCTAGAACTGTGTGTGACAACAATAGAGTAGAAAAAAAAGCCAAATGTTGATTGTCTTTTTCAGAATGACTGGCATGTCCTAAGACCAGGTAAAGCCATAGAGAGAATGGGCCTCTTCTCATGTTACCTCGGCAATATGGGAGCCACTTCAATGATGCAAGATCCCATGCTGCTAGAGTTGGCATCGCGATTCTACAACCATCTGGGCAAAGCACAGGCCTTTTCCATCCCTTGCTTGATTGGGAAGAAGGGTCACAAATAAGTCAGTAAGAAATCGCATCACTGAGAAGGTTCTGGACTGGAGATGCTTACCACAGGGATTTTGTTATGGAAGAATGGCGCCCACATTACCGAGGTAGCATGAAATGAGGCCCTGTGATGGACTGAGAAAATGGGAACAGAGAGGGAGAATCTGGTGTGTGCGTGAGAGAGAGAGAGAGAGAGAGAGAGAGAGAGAGAGAGAGAGAGAGAGAGAGAGAGAGAGAGAACGAACACACAAACTTCTTTGGTGGAAGTAACAATTAGCCTATATAACAGTGTTGATGGGCCACAAACAAGGACACTGATTGTTCATAAGTGCAATAAGGTTCCAGGCTCCAGTTCAGAGTTTACAATTCAATTTTTTGGTCTCTTTTTGAAAGCAAACATTGAGGGTAGTGTGTTTAAACAGAGCTTGTCAAAGGCACTTTTAGCAAGCGGAGTAAGAGAGAGTTTAGACATTAGCTCTAACAGAGAGCAAACTGTGCGCGTCTAGAACTTTTAGAGAGAAGTAGATGTACACAAAAAGGCACCTCCACCCTAAAAGCAACCAGTTGGGACAGTTCTCCACGGCTGTACACGTGACGTGAAATGTTACCTATCTACATGTCGGCTAACAGTTTGCTTAAAAGCAGCTACCGCTGCCCCCTGGTCCGGAAGAGGCCCTCTTTTGTAAGCTGTGTTACTGAATGCATACCCTTCAGACGGTGGATAATCTGAGATACTGGAATGCTGAAAGAGAAAAAGAAAGATTTGTTGTCAGTCACAATGTCTGCAATGGACAGCTGCACCATCACTCTGACTTGGGGAGGCTCATCACGAGAGGTTTCAGAGCATTAGAAGTGCTCCGATACAGATGTCAGCTGCTGCAACACCTGATCTCAGATGCTACAAATGCACAAATGCTACAGATCACAGAAGGTGTCGCAGTCTAGATCCATGAACTACCCAAATGCAATATGCCACTACTGATGGGAATGAGGATACCAATGCCTGTAAAAGCAGAAAACTGCCCTTAATAAAATTGCAGCAGATACAAGCAACTCTACTGTGTATGTTATTACAGTTTCTCACATAATTATGCTCAAGTAGAAAACCTATTCAAGTGGCAGGAAAAACAACAACAACCCACAGAGGATGTCACCATATCTTAAGCAAGGAATAATTTTCAGGAATCAGAATTTCTGATTTAGTTTCTTCGATGTCAGATCAAAGCTTACTTCTCTGGGTTCAGCACTGTTACCATGGCAGCAGCAAGTATGCTATTAACTCCCGCTGGGGTGCATTTTTCTATAATGAAAAGGATGCCCCTGTTGGAAAGAGACGATCTTGTGGGGGCAAGCTTTGTGTTCATGATGTACTGATTCTTTTCTGCCATTGGGTCACTGTGTGTATACGAGATTCCACTAAAGAAAAAACAAAGTCTCCTGGGGGTATTTTTGCACCTTTCATTCAAAGTACCAGTGGGTTACAGTCAGACACCACAACTTCAGTGTCAGGAGTCTGAATTATATATTCACTTGAGTGTTAGAAAGCCTGCAACCAACATCAAGATGGACAGGTAAATAACCAGTGTTATCTCATCACAAGTGGCTGATGACAGATACATCTCAACAATTTTTTGCAAGATTTTTTGTCAGACAAGACCCTACTCTTGCCTTACTAGGACTTGGGGAGGTGTGACCCAGAACACCGCCTGATGCCGTCTCGGGTCCACCACCTGCCTCTGTGCTACAGCACCACCACCCCAAACCCTTACCATGATCCTCACACGTTGCTGTGAAAACCAGAAGCGTGGGACTTCTGGTTCCATTTACAGGGACAGTGTTAACTGGAGGAGCACAATAAGGAGCACAAAAAGGAGGAGGGTGATCTGCTTCTCACTCAAGCGAGTGGGAAAGCAGATCATTGCGGCCTGCGTTGGCGGCAGGTTGGAGGTGGCAGCAGCACCCCGAATTCACTGCCCCATTAGACCCCTCACAGTTTGCCGCTGATGCAACCTTCATCAGGTAGCCTCATCGATGTGCTGGTAGTGCTGGGACTCCAAGACTGACCTCCTCTATTTCCTGTACAGCTATTTGTTTCTGGGCATGACAATATATTGCATTGTTTGAAGTTAAAATTCATCTAGCCAGAGGACTGCTTTGATGATCATTACTGCTGACTCTCACCAGCAATGCTGTGGTTCAAAAGAGTCTGCTCCAGCTGTGTTATGCCACAGAAATTAAAGGGCCATGTGTTTTCCTTTCTTGAAAGGAAATTATGAATGCAGAGCAGTAGCCTGCCTCCCATGCTTGGGGAGGATAAATGGACTTGAATATACTGGACAACACGAAATTGGCCCTGAAATGGAACGAGCTCATCTTTACTAATTTTGATGTGCTGAAAATGAAAATGACAATAAAATCTATCGATTGGCTCTAGTTTAGGAGAAGCAGTCCGCATTGCGTACATAGGCGTTGTAAGTGCCGTCGGGCATTTACCAGTACATGTCTATGGAACAATCTATTGCGGATCTCTCACAAACCATAGCCAATTTTGCATTTTCATTGTCATATTCGTGTTCAGCACCTCAAAATCGATAAGGTATCAGGGATTCTCAAGGTCCGCGGTGCAACGTACCACCTCCAGTGCTGAAGACCTCTCGATGTACCAGAGGAAGTAACTGGCAAGGATGTCATCACCAGTTACTTCCAGGTTAGCCTGTAAATGCCGATAAGAGGCTCGGGATGGGCGGGCTTTTTCTAGCACGCAAAACCCGTGTGCTGGAGCTCCACCCGCTGAGCTGAGTCTCCTACTGGCATTTGCAGACTCGCGCTGAGGTCTCCATGATGCAAGGTGGGTTTCCGCGGATGCCGTGCTTCCACCGACACCCACCTTGCGTACCACCGGTTGAGAACCTCTGCCCTAAATCTTCAAAGAAGTGTTTTAGGAATCACACACTTATTAGCCCAGCTGGCACTGGTCTGATGTACACAAATTCTCCCCCCTGCATTGACAGCACACAGCAGCCCCTGCCATACCTCAGTCGACAGCCTTTTCATTTCCTGCTTCCGCTGCTGCTCAGCCACGTTTGCCACAGACTCGGCTAACTGATTGAGCTCTTGCTCCTTGGGAGCTCCCAGGAAGTTCGGCAGAGGGGGCTCCCAGCCGTTCCGGAACCGTGGCACATAGGGTGGGATGAACTGTTCTTTGGGCCACTCTGCTCTGTGTGGAGGAGAAAGCCCCATGATGTTAGTTTTTAGCAAGATTTGACCCTCTGCTTTGTAGCTCAGTTTTTGTTTTTGTTTTATTTAGTACCATCAGATCATGTAATGTTACAAGCCCAGTAACTCTGAGATGCAGCAGGCAAAAAATAAAAAAGAGCAGCATACAGCAGCACTAGGAACCTTGTTGGCACACACAAAAATCCCTCAAAGTACAAAGAAGAAACAACACAGGAGGAACTGAGAATCAACATCATTGCTTGTCATAAACCTTTGAGAAAGGGCAGGCTAGATATCCAAATGAAACAAGGTTGCCAACACAAAAGCAGCCTCCACATTTTCTGCACTTGCATTTCCCCTGAGATACAGAAGGAGACAACTTCTAACTAGACAGATATTTTTGGGAATTTGCAAAAATATTCCACTGTGATCAAGCAGCTCTCGCTGGCCGACAGCGTTGCACTGGAAGGAGGATTTTCCTCCCATGATCTGAGGCACCTATACACTGCACATAAACAGAACAGCCTGACAGTCTGAATTACTGCCTCTTTCAAAAACACAATACCCCGGAAGACACTTTATAGTCTCTTTTTTGCCATTTCTCATTTAGGAACATTGTCAGAAATGAATCAGGATGACAAATGCCATTGAATGAGTCCTAGGAACAGCCAGAATTAACAGGATGCTGGTATGTCTTTGCTAACTTATGTGCAAAAAGCCAGAAAGGATAGCATCTTAATAACTGTCCCGGTTTGGAGAAAAGCAGCCAGAGCTATAAAGCCGGACAGAAAGCGGAAATGGACGAAGTGCTGTTGGAGCATCCTGAGTTTCCCTGACTTGCTTTGTTCAAATTCCTCTTCGCCCCTTTGAAATGTACCACTTCAGATTACAATGTTCAATCATGCCCATCAATAACTCCAGAGTAAAAATTTCTGACATCTGTAATAAGCTAGCTAGACCCTTCACCCCCAAAATCCACATTCCACACAATGTTCATTTCTGCTGATCATTTTGTCAAAGGGATGCTTGTTTTTATGCTTACAGTAGTTTTTGTTATTCAGTTACTTATGGCCCAATCCTATTTTAACACTGTGCCTGAGGAACGTTAGTTCTGCTGGCGTACACTGTTGCAAAAGTGCTGTAAAGTGGTTTGCGACAGCGCAGGGCCTTGCCACAGGAAAGTGGCCTGTGGCCTTGCCACAGGGCCTCTGGCAGGAAAGTCAGAGCTTCTCTGCTGGTGCTGGTGGTCACACGAACACCTGCTGGAGCAGGTAAGTCCGTGCAGGGTGGAACGAGGCAGGGGAGGGGCTGAATGGGGTGGAAGGAGGGCGGCGATGGGGGAAGATTGGGCCCCTGGCGATGGGGGAAGATTGGGCCCCTGGCGATGGGGGAAGATTGGGCCCCTGGCGATGGGGGAAGATTGGGCCCAAGATCAGCAGCACTAGCGCGCGCCGTATCTTACCCCCTTTCCGGGGCCTGATCCCAATAAGTGTTGCAGTGGTATTATGAGAGTAACTGTACAGCAGGAAGAAAGTTAGAACATTTTTCCCCTCTTGCTTTAGTTTTCTGCTTGCTGGAAACGTGATACACGGGAGGCAAATCAAAAATGTCACCACCACACACACACCCGCAGTCTGAAATGGTACAGTCCACTCTACTATCTTAGCAGTCTATCACCTCATTCTATTGCATGTGTAGACCTGGCCTAAGCAGGAACTTCCTTCTTCCTTATATACATTCCCTTTTTCCTTAAGAAATCCAAACTTTAAACTTTCCTCTACTTCTTCCTGCCCTGGAACCATTCAGAACAATTTAATATACTTCCTACTAAAACCAGTGTCAATAATGGATTTGTTGTTTGTTCCATCAGGATCAGACAGAGATTTGATAGTTTCAAAAGTCAGTTGATGGGTATCTCTTTACATTTACACAGGGGCAAGGAACCTCACCATATTTTAGCCATGTCAACTGGCTCACTTACTGGGGCATTCTCAGGTCACCCAAGCCTGAATTTAATTGTGAAATATACCAGCCTTGGCTAGACTTACAGTACAATCCTATGCATATCTACTCAGAAATAAGCCCCACTGAGATCAATGGGATTTACTCCCCCCCCCCCAAAAAAAAATATGTATAGCAGGGATGGCCAAACTGTGGCTCGCCACATGCGGCTCTTTGACATATAATGTGCGGCTCTTGGTAATATGTTGGCTGACCTCCTTTTTGCATCACAATTAATATAAAAAGGTATATGAGAATTTTTCAAGCTTTATAATTATTTACCAGGTATGAACTGAGAATCCACTGAATTAAAACAGAAGTTTTAATGTTCATGGTGAGTAAATATATTTAATACTGTAAATGCTTCTTAAATATTGCGGCTCTCAAACACCTGAAGTTTATTGTATGTGGCTCTTACATTAAGCAGGTTTGGCCACCCCTGATGGATAGGATGTCAACCTTAGAGAAATAGCCAGGCCACTTCCATGATAATTTAGCCAGTAAGAACAAAGATGAAAGAGCCCTTTCATAAATAGGGGCCTTGACTGAGCCTCTCACTATCAAGGGGTCCCTTAATCTTGAACCAAGCATACAAAGAACAGAAGGGGCATAACTGTCTTAATACCCCTGACAACAGGGCAAAGAGGCACTTTTGGTCAGTGCTGGTCATATTATTTAGCAGGAGGAGAGTAATTGTCCCTCTTCACTCTGGCGCACTGCCTTTTCTAGTGGCTGTTGCTGGAGTTTCTTCACATCTTTTTAGATGTGAGCCCTTTTGGGACAGGGAGTCATTTAGTTGATTGATTTGCTCTGTAAACCGCTTTGTGAACTTTTGTTGAAAAGTGGTATATAAATATTCTTAACAACAACGACAACTCCTAATTAATTTGCCTCCATTAACACCAGAGTTCACGTTCCAAAAAGGAGGAATTGTGTCATGCAGATTAACAATATTCAAACCTATAAAACCAACAAAAAAATTATTTTACCTGGCTTTGGTCCATGCATCGCCTAGAGACACCCACAGCTGACCTTCCTCGCTTGTGATGGTGTAACGCAAGAATTCTATTGTATCTTTTGTTAAGAGGGGGCTGACGACTGTACTAGCAAGCGCTGGGCCTCCTGTTGCTTGTACCACCTGCAACAAATGTGTTGGTTTTTTTTTTTTTTTTTTAAAAGCAAAAAATATATAGAAGAACTGATAATGGATATTCATAGGAAAAAATGGAGACAGGGTTGTTATTTAGCAAGCAATTTCTCATATACTCCGGCATAGTTGCAAAAGGCACATACTGGAATAATTCATTGCTTTCTCCTTTAACAGATATACAAATGAGGCCCCAGTTAAGTTACTACTGTAACTCATCTAACACACTGCACATGCACATGCGCTGTATGACAGACCGTACATGTGTAGTTTGTGCTTGGGTATCTACCCAGGTCGAATTTCCATTTCAGTATTTTTAACCTACTCTTAGTCAAACAGAGCCTTTGGACTTGGCTGTGCAAAACAGTTACAAAAACAACAGGAGTGAACAGTGGTCTTCATCTCCACGGCATGCATCCTCTGCCCATCATCACCACTGCTGAATTTCCTACTTGATATTCCGAAGTGCTCCGAGGTATAAATAGAGTCACTCCAAATGTAATATTTTAAATTGAGAAATAATCTTACCATACTTAATGGAGTAAACAGAAAATGAATTAGTTCAGGTGCACTAGGATTCTGGATGTGTGACTTTAATTTAGCCTGTGGAAGAAAAAAAAGAGAGAGGGGGAAATAGTATGGAGACACCAAAGCTCAGTAATGTAGCACATATGTTGCATTTAAAAGGCCTCTGATGCAAGACTTGGTCGCCAGTTAAAAAGATGTCGGAGAGCAGGAAAGACTCTGTTGAGAGATCCCATAGTCTTCCAGACAGGATAGGGAATCGGATCTATTGAGTAGCTTCTTATTTAGACAGAGTTCAATTCAGACTATCCTGCAAAAGATGATCTGGACAAGACTGGGAGCATTATCTTTTCTTGCATGCAGATCCCACCCTTCATTTCTGGGTTGTTTTGACCATAAGTGGCTGAGAGGTCTAAATCAGGATATTATTTGTTACTGCTAACCTCCAGACTGTCATTTGCAAATCCACTTCAAACCACAGTTTGGATAGTAGCACTAACTGTATTTTCTATGACATCTGAATCTATGGTTGCCAACTACGTTAGAGCCCCCCAGAAATGGAGGAAGGAGTGTGTGAGCCTGTAGCATAGTCTGAACGGAGCTAGTCACCATCAGTCTTGGGGGAAAAAAATTCAGTTGAAGTAGCAGTAGCCTGAAGGCTATTGTGCTCTTGTTGATAGTGATGAACTTGTCCCTGGGAGATCTGTATGTGAATCTTCAGTAAGTCATCAACTCATTGGACAGCTAGACATTCGCCTAGATTTGTTTTCTCAATGTCATCCTAAAATAAAACACTATAGAGGGAGAGAAGGAGGAAACAGAGCTATGGTACAATATTCAAGTAGGAGAAATTGGGCAACAGGTTTCAGAAACCACCACAGGGCACAGACTTGCAGGCCAGAAGAGGTAGGCTATCTCTGAGAAAAGGTTGATAACACTCCATCGTGTGGCATCAAGGGCATTTTACAACAGCAGGTAAAATAAGCATCAGCTTATAATGAAGCTTTAACAAAAGGCAGAACCGCTGCTTTTGAGCTTTTTGCTCATAGCCACTTACCAGAAGGTTGAAGCCATGCTTAAATTTTTGCAAACAGTCAACGAATTCATCTGAAGGTGGAGGTTTTGCACGGAGAGTTAAGACACCCTCTGGGCGGAGAAAAATAAATAAAACCAAACAAAATTAGTGGAATCTCCCAAAGACATTCACAACAATGGTAAAATGGTTTGGCTAAGGCTGGGACAACAAATGCGGAAGAACTGGGTTGCAGAATGGACCGCAACACCCCATATTGCAGGGGACATCACTTTTCAATATGTAACACAAACAAAAAATGGAACAGGGGCTAATTATGTTAATTTGATACTGATGGTTTTTAGGTTATTATTAGCTGCCTTGAGAAACCTTGAGGTGACATATAAATCAAGTACATAAACAGAGGGGAGGAACCACAGGAGCCAGGTTCGTGATAGTTTGCAGGAAGCCCATTTCGGTAGAAGGAAACCCTCACCACCAGGTCCTTTCTTTTTATTCTTCTTGGTTTTCTTTCTCTTGGAAAGCTCAGCAAATGCTTCCGCTGCTTTTTGAAGTTTGGTGACAAAATATTCAATGTCATCCAAAATATGGTTCAGAATTTGCTATGGCACAAGAAGAGAGAGAGAGAGAGAGAGAGAGTTCAGAAATGTCAGGGACTCCAATTGTAGCATTGTTAGTCATTGAGCAAAATTAGAAAATGTACACGGGATGAAGAGAACATTCAGTCACAGGAAGTAACATAAGCTAAAATTAATATGCCTGACATTTTCATATCGCTCCAAGCCTATATTTTCCTATGTTTTTCAAAGTCATTATTATTAAAAGCTCTGAATAGGTAAGATTTGAGACTATTAAATCCTGGGGCCGATCAAGCATTCATTCCTAATGCATGTTTCTCCCACATGCTAAAAAAATCTTGGTGAAACATAATTCTGTCTGGGGTGCTACAGACAGCTATTCCCCCCCCCCCACACACACACACACACTACTTCTTCAAATGCCTTGCTACTAGGAAACATTAAAACTGTGATTGCTTGACATTCAGGTTTTTGCATTCCCATATAAAATAAGCTGTTGGAGCATCTTGAAGGAAGTACTTAAGTGTACTCATGGCGGGTGGCACAGAAGAACTTTGTGTAGCTAAAAGTTCTGGCGCATGGCTGGCACACATTCCCCGAACAGTTCAACCCACTACTGATATTCCCCTGCAGTGTGCAACCCCAAACGACAGTTGAAGCATATTCTAGGGCACAAGCCATGCTGATCAGGCAAACCATAACCTTTTAAAGTGGTGGCTCTCTGATATTGGGCAGTGGCAGCGGAACATCCCTAAGTATCCCAGTGGTATTTGCTGGTCTCTTCCTTCTGAGCCCTTTTGGGACAGGAAGCCATTTTCTCACTCCTTTTGCTATGCAAACTACTTTGAGAACCTTTGTTGTTGTTGTTGTTGAAAAGAATTATATCCTAAATAAATATTATATAATAAATAATAAAAAAACAAATTACAATATAATGATTATTATTTCTCAGTTCATCTGGTACAAAGCTGAGATCCAACAGACTTGGTCAGGGCACTGTGTGAGCAATGCAGAGCCTGTCCCAGAATCCTTGGCAACATGCAGGAATCCATGGCAGACACTCCAGAGTTCTTTGGGTCAAGCTGACAAGTGTTTCCTGAATTCAGAAGTCTGTTGGGTGAGCCCAGCTGTTTCATCCCTTCTGGCTCCGCTACTCTATGACACCACATCACCCTCTATGTACTCGTCACTCAACTTTTCCCTATCTCTGCTTAAGCCCTCAATCCAGCCACTTTTTAGAGCTGAGAGGGGAAGACAAATGCCTTGTGGTTGCTAAGCAACCGGGCAATGCATTTCTCAACCAGCTTCAGCATAATGTCACTAGGGCGCGTGTCACCCTGTGGTGCAGTGGGCGCGCGTCACCCCCATGATAGACCTCGCCAGAAGCGGCCAGCCCGCCGGCCCGGGTCGTCGGACGCTCTGAGGCCTTCTCCCAGCCTTGGCCGGGAGAAGGCCTCGAGAGCGTCCGACCCGGCCAGCGGTTGGGCCACTTCTGCGAGGCCCTATGCTATGCAGCTTGTTTCCACAGTTCTGCGCATGCCCAGCGGTGTGGGCATGCACAAACAAGCCACATAGCACACGGCCTCACAGAAGCAGCCCAACCGCCGGCCGGGTCGAACGCTCCTGAGGCCTTCTCCCAGCCGAGACTGGGAGAAGGCCTCGGAGCTTCCAACGATCCGGGCCGGGTGACGCAGGGAGCCGGCGGCAGTGGAAGTGACGTGCGGGGGCGGGCCGTCGCGTGTCACCCCCCTGCGTGCGTCACCCTGCGGCAGCCCACCCCACCCCCCCGCCACGGGCCAGTGACGTTAGTGAGCTTCAGTTCACACTTTAAGCAGCAATTGTGTCAGTTGTGGATATACTAGTAATCATGTAAAATATGAAAAGCAGATGTACATTCCTGAACATGCAGTGGGCACATGGCAGAGTACCTCAGCCAATCAGGACTCCCAGGCATGCATCCATGGCAGGTTTAAGAACATGAGCTTGCCCTTTTAGACCTTGTATGGAAACACCAATATTAGCTGAAGCAAAACACAGCTGCAATGCAAGTGTGAAATGGCTCTCAGGACATTCAAAAGCAAAGGGTCTTGGGGCCTTTTAATTCCCTTCCCACTTCACAGGTTGTAATTTAGTATTGGGCAATCAGTCCCATTTCCTGCCCACAACAACTAACATCCAATGCCCCACAAGCTTCGAACACCACAGCAAACACACACAATGCTTCCTCCACTCACAACATCTCTGTCGATTTTGGCTGCCAGCATTTCAGATGTTTCTTCGTGCTCATGGAACTGTCGAGGTTTCTCAACTAAGAAAAGAAACATGCAAGGTGAACCCACCACAGACATTGAGAGTTTATAACATTCAATGACTGCCTCATGGATGGAACTACAATACCAGACATGGAAGGGATCTCTTAGGGCCCAATCCTATCCAACTTTCCAGCACTAATGCAACCGTGCCAATGGGGTGTGCGCTGCATCCTGTGGTGGTGGTAGGCAGTCACTGAGGGCACCTCAAGGTAAGGGAATTTTGTTCCCTTACCTCAGGGCTGCATTGCTGCTAGAAGGTTAGACAGGATTGGGCCCTAAATCCGTCATGTGTCCGACACAGAACATATTAAAATGATCATGATGATAAGCCACGTTCGAGCCTCTTCCAAAGAAAATTCAAAATTGCTAGAAATATAGAAACACTCTTGCACTGTACAGTAATCCAGAGACCATCTTGACTGTATAATAGCCACCTTGAATATAAAAAAGTATCCATTTGACCTGCCAAACACACAAACCACTCTGATCTAACGATATCTATAAGAGTTCCTAGTCTCTAACACATGCACACCCAGGTCAACGTCTGAGGCCACCAGGGCGGTGGGGTGTTGCATCTTTTTCTGCTTTCTGAGTTTATTTTAAGCCTCTGGATTTCTTTTAAAGAAAACTAGACAATAAATATTTTTTAAAAAATGAATAAAGGCTCATTGAAATGATGCTCCAGTAGTTTCATCAACAAGCAAGTTACACAGAGCTGCCTTGCCCCCACATAGACTATTGGCATATCAAGCCCAGCAATATCGGCTCTGACTCACTGTGGCTCTCTAGGGCCTCAGTGCGTTCAGTGCAAATCCTTGCATTTTTCCATGACTAGCAAAACTTTTACTTCCTGTGCATTATTGACAAAGGAAGCAGAAGCCAGCTGTTCCTGGTGACCAATTTTAAGGGCATGCTGCTTTTCGTTTAGGATGGAGTACATATAGTCATGTTCATATCCTACCAGGCGGCTTATCACAGACAAATGGCCAGTCTGTGATTTCCAACATGCTCTCAACATTTCAGCAACACTCACAATCTCCTTGTTCAGCTGCCCAAGCAGACCAGGCTGCGACCCGGCTTCGGACGTCCACCTGCGTCACAGTACCTGGAGGGACAGGAGCTGGTGCTTTGGGGGGTGGAGGAATAGCGCTGTCAGTTTTGGAGATCATCCTAGGAGCAGACATAAGAAACCAAAACTGAAACACCAAGAACATTAACAAACCAAAACTGAAACACCAAGAACATTAAATCTCTCTTCTCAGGCCAGAAAAAAAAAGACCCTGCACATTGAAATCTGAGATGCGTGTCAGTGCGTTTGTGCATGCATGCCCTCTATGGGAAGTGCATGTAAGCCATACAAAGCAATGTGCCTTTCAATACATTATAAATGGATATTGGAGAGCAGCCTTGCAAATACTGTACAGTGAATATTACGCACCCATCCAAACTGAAAGTAGTTTTAAAATCTTCATAAAACCAATGCATGTATAAAACATAAAAGCATACAATAAAAATAAAGAATAAACGTATACAATTTTCCTCTAGCATTTTCACCATAAGAACATGTGTTTTTCCCCCCCAGAAAATGAAACCAGTGTGTAGAAATCAATTGAGATCAGATTTTACTAACGTGTGGGAGATGTGGAAGCCCACAAAAACACCACAGACAAGGGTTTGGTTTCTTTCAAGAGCTTAAAACTAACATGGAAAGAGACCAAGTGCTGCCAACGCAGAGATTGAAGGGTGTCAACAGAACACACACTCTTTCATGTTGGCACAACTAGATATCTAATGACTCTTCTGTCTCTTTAGGTTTCTCTAAAAGCCAGCAGGGGAGGAAGGTGAAACTGCATGAGGACTATGGTGTGTGTGGGGGGGTGGGGGTGGGGAATAACACACCACTGCAACTTTTTTTTTTTAATACAAATCAGACAAACTGTTCTTATTAGCGCCATTACAGGAAAACATATGTGTACAGTACTCTTCTGTATACTAAACTGAAGTATGTGTACTTGAATCGATAGCATACACTTCCCCTGTTTACCTCTTCTTTCATTCTGTTCCCTTTCTCTTTTGTCTCCCATGCGTCAATATCTACACTGTAAGCCATTCGAGGCAGGGACTCATCTTTTCTTGCTATGAAAAACACCATTTATGTGGATGGCACAACAACCGTTTTACCTTAACAGAAAAAACAGCTGCAGTAAGGGTAGGGCGCCAATTTGTGTGTGGAA
The DNA here is from genome assembly GCA_026170595.1 of Plestiodon gilberti rubricaudatus. NCBI lineage: Eukaryota > Metazoa > Chordata > Lepidosauria > Squamata > Scincidae > Plestiodon > Plestiodon gilberti. The sequence continues at coordinate 120,805,317 of JANXHW010000005.1, forward strand.
AATGGTACAAAGAAAAGAGCTAAACCTCCCCTCCCTCAGTGCTGCAATCCTGATGCAATTCAAACTCCCCCCAGTTTCTAAAGACATGCTAAAAGATGGAAGACATTTCGTTTGGCACTCAGGGAATGCCTGGGGTCCCAAACACTTCCACAACTCATTGGCAGATTGAGGCTAGGCTTTACCGGAGTGTCTCGAGTCTCCTCTTTGGCTTCCCTCCTTTGCTGTCGCTGATTGCACTTTCAATATCTTCATGGATAAAGCTCGCCTGGGAAGAAGCAAAAGCAAAAACACTGGAGTAGTTCACATACCAGATATCGCAAGTCCTTAAAAGAAGAGCTCCTGAACTCTGCACAAGACATTCGACATTTTGCAGCCAGAAAAGTAGGATCGTGCCACCCACATAAATTATGCAAATTAAGCACAGTTCATTTACATATTTACACATGCACCTAGCTGGTTTTCAAGCTAGGAAAGGCTTCCAAAGTGGCTTTCAATTTAAGTAATAACAACGGTGTACAATAATCTTGGTAGGGGTGTTGATAAGAATGTAGGGAGGGGAAAGTAGGAACTGCAGATGGACTATTAATAGTATTCTTCATAGTGTTATTAAGTTTATTTATTTAAATAATTTATATCCTGCCTTTCTCCCAGCGAGGGCACTCAAGGCGGCTTACAAAACATTAAAATACATATACATTAAAAATAAATTAGAAACAAGTAATTAAAAACAATTAAAACAAACAACTAAAAATAAACAACACCAGTGGGTCCACCTGTATTTACTTTGTTAAAAACCATTTGTTAAGAAGCCATTTGTTAAAAAGCCAGCCCACCATGTCAGACATCGAATGCTTCCCTAAATAAAAAATGTCTTAAGGCCCCGCCGAAAGGTCTCTAAAGAGGGAGCCGTTCTTAATTCCAAGGGGAGGGAATTCTATAATTGGGGCGCCACTGCCGAGAAGGCCCTATTCCGCGCCGCCATCCCCCTCACCTCCGTCAATGGCGGCACGGTTAACAGGGCCCCCCCCGATGAACTCAGAGTACGGGTCGGATTATAAGGAAGGAGGCGGTCCCTCAAATACCCTGGACCCGAGCCGTTAAGGGCTTTAAAAGTCAAAACTAGCACTTTGAATTGTGCCCGGAAGCGAACCGGCAGCCAGTGTAGCCGCCGGAGCAACGGACCGACTGAGTCGAACCAACAGGCCCCTGCAATGACCCGGGCAGCCGCATTCTGCACTACTTGCAGTTTCCGAACAGTCTTCAAAGGCAGCCCCACGTATACAGAGCTATACTGCCCCCGAACCTGGATACTCTTTTTTGCTATCATGGCTAATAGCTGGTGAAAGACATCTCCCGCATCCATTTGCCTCCTGACCTTGTAGAGGGGACCACATCTTGCGGGCAGCCAGTTCCATAAATGAACTACCCACTGTGTGAAAAAGTACCCTCCTTTGTCTGATTGTTGATTGCCAATCAATTCCATTGGGTGACCCAAGTTATACAGTTGGCCCTCAGTATTCATGGAGGTTACGTTCCTGGAACGGATACTGAAATCCATGGATACAGGGGCCAATTGGAAAACATTGTTGAAAAAAAAAAGTTGAAGAGTGGTGTTCTTACTTTTTACTGCATGTTTTTCCTTTAACAAGCTGAAATCGCGCTCAGGAACATCAAACATCTAATTTTTGTTTCTTCTAATGCAGCTCTAGCACACCACTACAATATGGCCATCACTCAGAGCTTCTAGTCTGCTTTTGTGATAACCGCCTCAAGACAATCTTTATACACAGAGTCAATAATATTTATGGGTACTACTGGATGGCAGGAAGCCAAATTCTCTTTGGGGCTATTGGCACATCAGCAAAAAGGCACTGTGCAGGCAGCAAAATGTTCCACTTCCACCCAATGAATACAAAACAGCTGCATTAAAGAAATGGTGAGTCAGTCACTTGCCAATATTAGTCAGTGCTCTTCACACTTCTTGGGAAGCCAAAATCCTCACCTTCCCATCCAAGGCTTTACCAGTCAGGCAAAACAGTCACGTCCCAAACAGGCACTTGGAACATAGAGCTTATCATTTCTGCACTGCCCAGCAAAAGCAGAAATGTTGAAATAAAGTTCAGGGAAATTGGGTGTGCTGTAAGGTTTCATTCATAGGCAAGGCCAGAAGTTTGCAACACTTTCCACCTTTGGGGAACAATTTGACATCAGTTCCTCTGCTGCAAAACTTTGGAGCAACTGCCATGAAGTCTCTCTAAATGGGTAGAGGATTCCGGGAAAGATTCTAGGGTTAGGGAAGGCGATTTGCAGTAGATTGGCAAGAGTTTGTCTAATACTCTAATTGCTTAAAATAGGAAAGACAACATTTCTATCACAGTGCTAATTCCTTAGCCTCACTCAGAATTCTGCACATGTAAAATGAGAGTGTTCATCAGTTGTCTTTGACCTGGCTATTGTGCAGGTTTGCTAACCAGTTTTTACATTTTTGTGATGGAATCCTTGTTCTGCAGCAACCCAGATGCAGATTTTGTCTTGTGTATGGGGTGTGGGACTCATGGATGCAGCAGAGACTTGGCTGTTCCCCTTGAGCCACCATTTTGCACCTGCTTCTAGCTGGTAAACTTCAGGGGTTCTACTAAAAAGCCCGACGTCTACCTATACTTGTGTTCCAGAGAGCACAGTCAGCTTCACATAAAGGAAACGGTCAGGTGTGTTAAGTCACATCACTGCCACTGTGAACCAAGAGGATACCCCAGTGATCTACTGATCTGGGGATGTCAAAGGGTGAGTCCATACAGGGAGCCTGGAAGCCAGCCAAGAGTCTCCTGTAGCTTTGCAGTGCAGGACAAAATTGATAGTGGTGAGAAAGCTGTTTTTCAGGGAAGCATATCTGCAATTACCAATCTTCCCAGGTCCTCGGAACAGAGTTTGAAAACCACCAGGCTCCCATCATTAGCCATCTCATAGCTGCCCTACAGATAACCATTCTCAGTTATAAATCTCCAGTGGTGGGATTCAATTTCTTCAAACGGCTGCTGTGACTGAGCAAACCAAGATGATCGACTGATTTGGGGATGTCAAAGGGTCAGTTCAGACATGGACTTATCACATATTTGTTCTACAGATGGTGGAATACAAGAGCACGTTGAAAGTGAGAAAGAGATTGTTACATAAGAACATAAGAAGAGCCCTGCTGGATCAGGCCAAGGGCCTATCTAATCCAGCTTCTTGTATCTCACAGTGGCCCCACCAGATGCCTCAGGGAGCACACAAGACAACAAGATACCTGTATCCTGTTGCCACTCCCATCTGGCATTAGAGATAGCTTATTACTAAGACATGATAGCCTATTACTATTACTATTGTTTGTCTGCATGTCCCTGTCCTCCACTCCCCTCTACCACTACATATTTTGGGTCAACACCAAGGTAACAACCCATGCTTTGTTATGAGAACAAGCAGAAGCAAGCCTTGGGTTTATGCATACCTCCATGTGAAGGGGAAAAAGTAAGCAATTTCCACTCCTACTTTGCAGCAAGCCAGAGTTTGCCATTCCATCTGAATGGCGATGGGCTTGTGCTCTCAAACCAAGATCCCAAACCAGAATCAAACCACAGTTTGGGATCCTGATCTAAGGGAAATCTTTGGTTTGCACAAACTGTAGCTTGCCACATTGCATGCAACAGCAAATTACAGGCTGCTGAAAATTAAATGCAGAAGCTTCTAACCTCCTCCCCTCACACAAGGCGTGAAGGAAGGAGTGCAAGGGAGCACACAAAGTTAAGACTCATTGCTGCTCTCTTTCACAATAGCAACACATAGTTTACTGCTACATCCGAATACAGCCTAAGCATGAAAAGAGGTCTAGCTGATTTAGCTACACTTTTTGGCACTAGAAAACTTAGGAGTGTGTGCTTCATCAATTTTACAGGCAAGATAAGAACATCTCTTACTCATAATAAATTTCTCTAGAAAGAGGTTCCATTGTGTAGCCACTTCCATGTGGCAACCATTCCCTGTGATACAGCATTATTAGTGTGTGTGTGTGTATGTATGTGTATATACACACACACACACACACACACAACATACACACACACACACACACACACACACACACACACACACACACACACAGCATTATTAGTGTGTGTGTATAAAATGCAATAATGCTGTATGTGTATATATATATATATATATACAGTATATACATATATATATATATACACACACACACACACACACACATTATATACATACACACACACACACAGAGTATATACATATACACACACACAACATACATAATACTGTGTGTGTGTGTGTGTGTGTGTGTGTGTGTGTGTGTGTGTGTGTATATATATATTATATATATATGGCTACCTCCAGTAGTCATATACAGTGATGACTTTTTTTTAAGTAAGGTGCACAGAAAGAAAGGAAACGGACATGGAGTTGCAATAAGACACCAAAATCTGCACTAGAAAGGGGGCATGAACAGTGCAATCCCATGCATGTTTACTCCGAAGCAAATCCCACTGTGTTCAGTAGGGCTTACTCCCAGGCCAGCATGCATGGAACTGCAGCCTCAGGGGTCCCTGGAGGGTCACACTCTGAGGCATTTTGCTGGCTGCTGTTGGGGGAAAAAAATGCAAGTTTGATAGAACTGGGACCGAGCTAGCAATTCTTTTGTACGAATGGCATAAGCTAGGCCACAAAGGAAAACAGATAATCAAAACACACAAAAAAATGTATGAAGGTGAAGTGCGAGTCCCTGGACTTCTGCCTTACCTTAACCTCGTCGCACTGAAAGAGATGAAGATCAGCTTTGCTCTGGGCTGGCTCTTTGCAGACTAAGGCAAGGATGGAGTCATAGTTGCATGAGTTCATCACAGCTTGACAGTGCTGAATTGTGCTCAGGGGAAAATTCTCCAGTTCATTCTGCAAGGAAATGAGGGATGGCAGTGGGGGAGAGAAAGACTTCAAAACCTTCCAATTACCAGCTCCAGGCACTGAATCAAAGCCCAATATACTGATGCTTGCGAAACTCGGGGGGTTATATTCTGTTGATCATGCAGCAAAACCTTTCAAAAAGGATCTTATGATACAAATCCTTTTCCCAAGGAGGACTTTTTTCTTCCTGAGCTTTGAAAAGGCGACCACCACATTAAGTTGGGCATCTGCAATGTGAAGGCAGGGCGGGGTAAAAATCTATTAAACAGGTAAGGGCATCTTACCTTTGATTCCAAGTCTACCAGACTGACAGCTTTGTCGTCCACTTGGAGAATCATGTCTTGTGTCCACACCTTGCCTTTGGCATCCAGCAGCTTCAGCTTCCTTATTCCGTCATCGACGGTGATCATGGCTTCTTTCCGATCCAAAACAAAAGTGGTCAAGTGCTGACAGACAAAGGGTTTGCAGCAGAGGGAACAGATTTTAAAAAAAGGATTTTAAAGGGGTGGTGAGAAGGAGAAACACTGACATTTTTATTTAGGGGTGTGTTTTTATATCCCTCCTCTCAGCATGAGAAGAAAGAAAAAGTTTTGCAAAATGGTTTTCAAACAAAAACAACACACACAAATCATTTCTTTTCCTATTGTATCCATGCCTTTCGTCTGGGAGCAAAGGTCCCCCCACCGCAAATTTGACCCCCCCCGGCGAATTTACCTCCCTCCCACCGCTCTCCTTACCCCCACCCACCCACCCACCCACCAACCGACCGCTCTCCTTACCTCAGGCTCCTCGGTTCCGGGCCGCCGCCACCGCCTTCCCACGCCTCCTCCTTTTGAAAGCGGCCTTCCTGTATCTGTGCAGAGCGCCACTGAGGCCGAGAGATTGCCCTCTCGGCCTCAGCGGCGCTCTGTGCAGGTACAGGAAGGCCGCTTTCAAAAGGAGGAGGCGCGGGAAGGCGGCGGTGGCCCGGAGCCGAGGAGCCTGAGGTAAGGAGAGCGGTCGGTGGGTGGGTGGAGGTAAGGAGAGCGGTGGGTGGGGGTAAGGAGAATGGTGGGTGGGAGGTAAATTCGCCGGGGGGGGGCAAATTTGCGGTGGGGGGGCCAAAATTTCGGATGGCCTAATGGCCGGCCTGCAGCAAATTTTCCCCATGGGAAAATGGCCCTCCACCGCAAATAGGTTCCCCACCCCTGTTTTAAAGTAAGAGTTGGTGAATATTTTCCCCAATATTTGGGAAAGCTGTAAAAAAAATGGGAGTATTTTTTAGGATGTATCTCTCATATTTTTTTCTTATAAAGAAGCCATGTTGGATTGCATAAAATCTGACACCTTCTCAAAACAATTACTAAAACAAAGTAAGCAGCTTTAAAAAAAATGAACAGCATAAGACAACTCTCAACCTATGCCATAGGCTGGCAAAACAGGAACTTCAGTTTTCACTTTCTTGTAAGTCACCAAGAGTGGACCTGGAAGGCCACCGTAAGGAGTGAATTTCCTAATCACAGCACCACCCAGAGAAAGCCCTGCTCTGCATCACCATCAACTCAACCTCTATTGGCCCTGAAAAGGTGAGGAGTCTATAGGCAAGGCTGATGTTCCACAGGTACAGTATTCAGGGCTCTGTACACAACGTAATGTTCATTCTTCTTAGTATTTTTAAAAAAGGTTTTATATTAGCTTCTCTCTCAAGCAGACCCAAGGCATATTACAAACCAATAAATCAGCAACCATGTTTATTAATAGCGTGCATGGTCACTGTCCAAATGCAGTCACATCTCCCACTGCCTTTTTCTCCTCATCATAATGAGTTAAGTTAGGCTGTGACTGAGCAGATATTTCAACCCAGGTTTTTCCAGTTTAAATCCAGCGCTTTATCCACACCACACTGGCTCTACTCAGTCATACACATAACTGAAACTGGTGCTTAACATAGGGCGCAATCCAAACCTACTTAGGCCGCCATTGTAACCAGCGGCCCAGTAAAAACGGGAGGCCCCAGAACGGAAAGGGGATTCAAATCCCCTTTGAATTCCCCTTTTGGAGGGGATTTGAATCCCCTTTCCGTTCTGGGGCCTCCCGTTTTCACTGCACCGCTGGTTACAATGGTGGCATAAGTAGGATAGGATTGCGCCCATAGTTTCTTATAGCACAGTAATCACTAATTTCTTTTCCAGGTGAAAATGTCTTACCTCTACATGGTACTGTGATGTCTCGGATATGCTGCTGACACTATCACGTGCATAATTCTTTCTTTGCTCTAATTCCACAAAACAAAAAACAAAAAAACACAAACCATTTTCCATCTTACTTTCATCTTGCAGGTCACTGTTTGCACACGGCCTGCGTACATGTTCAAATATCTTGAGATTACTGTCCTTCAAATTACCACTCAATTGTTTTTGTTTTGCTGGCACACACAATGAGTAAATTAGAGGCTGAAGGGGGTACAGAGCAAAGCTTGGAGCAATTATGAGACAGCTATGGCTCACCATAGTGTGATACCTAATAGCATTTTAATTCCCCCAGAATGAAGAAGTGGGTGGAAGTCAACTTTCAACGCCAACTCATGAGGATCCAAGGAGTGAAGGACATCATGGGTGCATCAACTCTGACTCCTTGTTCATATATTTGAAACATTGAGAAAATATGGGGGGGGGGTTTCATTGAGGCAACTTCAAGAGTCAGACCTGCTTAGCTTCAGCAGTAGAAATGTGTCATATCCTTCTAGAATGCTCTCTGGACAATTTAGTGCAGATTTGTCACAAGTTGTTTCTTGAATAAGGAACAAGGGCTCAACTGATGCTCTCAAATGCTCTGCTGAGCAAAAGCCAACAGATCCCCCCGATTAATGTCCCCAAATAGTCAAGTCTATTTTTAAGAAGTGTCCCAAAGCCACATGTCCTGAAACATAAAATCTAATTTACTACTGTTGCTTCATAAGCACTGCAAATAAATTAGAGTGGTTTAAAAAAAAAAAACCACCCACAACTTGAGAAGAAAAACGAGAATTAAGAAGCATAGAAAGAGGCCACACCAAACAACAAAGTAGGTTCCTCTACTGTTCTTTTTGCATAATACTTAATGCTGCAAATGCAAAAGCACCAGACTGAAGCCTTTTTATTGTTGTTTCTTACCAACAGGAAACTGTATACATTGCACATATTGTCACCATCTGACAGGAGTATCTCCGGTGTTTATTTAATTAAGGAGGGGCCATGGCTTCGCAGTATAGCACATTCATGTATATAGCATGCAGAAGGAACTGGGGTTTAATTTCAGGCATCTCATGTAGGGCTGGGTATGGTTCTGTTTGAAACCCCGGAGTGACACTGCCAATCTGGATATTTATTTATTTTTATTTTGGATGATGATGATGATGATACGAAGAAGATTTATATACTGCTTTTCAACAAAGAGGTTTACATAGCAAAATAAATCAAGAAATGGTTCTCTGTTGGCAAAAGGGCTAATGGTCTAAAAAAAGATGCAGAAGAGGCAGCAGCAGCAACAGCCACTGGAAAAGACGCCATGTTGTGTAGGCAATACTGAGCTAGACGGACCAATGGTCTGACGAGAGATAAGGCAACTTCCTACATAAAAACTTTCCTGAACCACTTATACTACATTTTTCTTTGTAATCATAATCAAGGCCAAGTCTGTCATCTGAAGATGGAAGCAGACATTTACATCAGACACAAGGTTGCCACTGAAAACAGCAGCCATGCACCATCTCCTCGCCTCTCTCTTTCCAGTAATATCTAGTGATACAAATAAGTGACATCACTGCATTACGAGGGACCCAGCCCTTCTTCCACTTCATTGGCATTTTGCACCGCTGACGGTAGTGAAGAAAGTGCAGCCAACCAGGGCTACTTTTTTTTTTATGGCAGCTCAGTGTCTGCTGTGATATCTTGTTTCAACAAGCACTTTAGGAACTCATTGTTTTAACTAAGAATTCTTTGCAACTTTGCAACTTCAAGGCAGTCGAAATACATTTGACTGCCTTGAAGGTTATGACAAAATGAGAGATTTCAAGAAAACTGGATTAAATGCTAGCATGTGCCATAATGTCATCATCATGTAACATCTTGATTTTCTAAAATTCAAAAGACTCTGCCCATGTTAGTATTTATGCTTCTGTTGCTCCAGGTGAAGCCAGTCCATAGCACTGGGTCACAGGCTGCCACTGTCCTAAGCTGGTATAACCCCCAGAACTCAGCAGCCCTAAAGCTCTCTGCTCGATATGATGAAGTGTGAGCCCAAATACATGGGCTCCCTCTCCCAATACTGTATACATGTCCATCACTTTTTGCATGCTGGGGAAGGGAACACACACATTATTCAGGTACATAACTACCATATAATGCTCTGTGTGTGTGAGTGTGAGAGATCAGTGTGTGGTGAAGACACCAAAATTCCAGGACAGCATGCAGCTCTTGCTGCAAACACACTGAGGAACAGAAACACGGGTGCTTTGGAGAAATCCCCAATCATCTGCTCCAATGCTAATCAGTTCATTAGTTCATTATTCCAGAGACCCACTGCAAGAATCCTTGGATCATTTCAAAAGGTGACAATATTTTTGCATTTGCAGCATTTTCCTTACACATATCTATTTGAACACACACACACACACACACACACACACACACACACAGAGCAGTCAGTTGGCTTTGCCATTTGCTACCTTTCTTGTTTTTTTGCTTGGATGATGATCTGAAGAAATAAAATCCATCTGCTCCTGACAAAGTGCGGGAATTAAAAAAAGTCTAGTTCAATCCATTACCTATGACTCAGTTATTCCCCTTCTGAAAAGTGACAGAGCAATAATGCTCACTGGCTTTCAATGAAATTTGGACACCGCACAGTAGGAGAGAAGGTGGCAGGCTCCGTCCCCTTTTGGATCAGTGAAAATCTACCAGGTACAGCCCTCCTACCTAAAGTCTTGCAATCCATCACTTCTCAGGTAAATTGAGTCAGTTGCTACGGCTGCATTGGTTTTTCAACTCCGAAATAGCAGGAAGTGACGTTCCTAGCATGCTTGAATATTGCTGCTACTGGGGCTTCCCAAAAAGAACGGAAATGACTGGAAATCAAAGTGGCTGCTGTTGCTCCTGCCCCTCACACTACATCTCCCAAGATCCTTTGCAGCCAAGTAGCCTTCCTATTGGTGCATGAGGCTGCCATCATTTCTAACTTCTAAATCCGAAAAGGATTTTGGCCGCCTCTTCTTCTGAATTAGTGCCCTGGTCCCTGCTCAAAGCCAGGGCCACAATATGAAGTAGCCCAAAGATTCCACTTTCACTAGGAAAAAAAAAAACAATCAGAAGGCAAAATTGCAGGACTTAGAACAGCCAAGGTTCCTCAGTATATGTTGAATGGGGCTGGCAGGTGGTATCGTCCAAACTGACCCATATCATGCCTCAAGGAGAAAGAAGTCGCCCACTCCTCTTCTTATTAAGCTATAATAAATGCCCTCAGTCAAGCTTAATAAAGACAGCATTAGGCATGTCAAACTAGGCATCAGCGGGCAAGCCTTACCGTACAATGCTTTTGCGCTCGTCTTTGAACTTTGTTCCCTGTCGCCTTGAGAAAATGTTGGGGACCCATATCCGCTGCAAGGTAAAGCGAATGGTTTATTTGTAGATTTGGAAAATTTGCTACATTTAGAGAGATTGTTAGTGCTCAGCTCAAAATTCAAGACCTTGAAGATTTCAGCTTTCATTTAAAATCAAGTTTCTAGTCATTGTGGTCATAAAGACATAATTGGAAGTGTGAGGCCAAGAACGCCTAGTGACATGTCAAACTAGTTTCCAGGTTCCAAGGGGCAGAGATTTAGTGCCCTGTAGAGCATTACTTCCCCCTACCGCCCAACTAGCTAACACAGAATTATGCAAAATAAGTACGGGGGGGGGCCGTATCTGTGGGGGATATGTTCCAGGCCCCCTGCAGATACATGAAAACTGTGGATAGGTGTGTCCCCCCCCGCACTCCTTTACCTTTACTTTCTTGCTTAAACAAACAGTTCTTGCTTAAACAGAATGCTATAAGCAGCAGCGTGCTGATTATAGCACAGAGTCGGAATGATTCTAGCAAGGAGCCTCGGTGCTGGAGAGGCTCCGAACTTTAACAGGTCTGAAATGCTGATCTTAAGGATAAGGCCATAGTTTGACCGTAATTCTTGACTCTTTCCCTATGAAGATCAGATCCTCCCTCCAATGCCATATCACAAAGTACTTTTAGAAGTCACCTCAGATTCAAAGATGGGTTGCAATGCAACATAGGGGGCTGCTGGCTGGGTGACCCCCACAGTAATATTCTATGGAACAAGGCATGTTATTCTTTGGATCTTGACCTCTGCTCTGCACTGATGCTGAATTTACAATGTCACTTTTAGCACAGCTCTGCCTGTCTGTGTTCGGTCTCAAGTATTAACAGTAGGAAGAATAATGATAATTGGAAAACAATATAAACAAAACAAATAATATTCTATATGGTTCTCTGGAGCTCAGGCAATTCACATCCATATATGTCAATTGCCAGAGGCAACCTTCCAAAGTTGGAAAGCTATTAATAGGATTTTTTTTCTTCATTTAGCAGGAAAAAGCCTACAGTTTTCAGTAATCAAAGTACAGTTATAAATAGTTCTGATGTTGCTTATTCAAGCTAAGGTCAGAGAGAGAGAGAGAGAGAGAGAGAGAGTTTAAGCAGCTTGAAACGTGCTTGTCTTAAGACTAAGCAATCTGAGATTCTGTTTATTTGCAGTTAGTATATTTATTATATATTGTTGTTTTTCTTATGTTGCGGATTATACTCAACAGGCCAATCACCATGAGCTTCCTAAGATGATGCCTGTTCGAGGATTTGTCAAACAACTGTTAGAAGAGATCTCCTTATGGAGAAGAGAGCATTTCTGGATACAGAGATCTGTCTGAACTGGGGACAGCCACAAGAGTTGGGGAAGGCGACACCTCCCCTCTCCAGCTTAAAGGGAGGGGACTGATATATGGGCACGGGGGAGCAAAAAGGCAGAGCTGGAACCATTTTGTGGATGCCTCTTTCTGGGAATCTGATGCAAGATAGCATAGCTGTTGTCTGGCAAGGGGAGCTGCCTGAGCCTCCACTTATGCGCCACTTTGATAAATAATCATAACTAATATGTAATAGTATGTAAATAAAATAAATATTAATAGACCACCACAAGTCTCCAGTGCTATCCTACCCAAAGGAAACCCAAACCTAGAAAGCACTACCCCTAGACCTTTCCCTGGAAGCAGGGCATATGCAACAACACACCCACACATATTTTAGTGTGCGTGGCTATCTGCATATACCATGATATAATGTATAAGTTTAGATAAATTATAATTTTGGAATATCAAAGCTGGAGAGTGCTGTGTGTCTGTGCACAGGTGTACTGTACTCTCACACACTCTCTCTCTCTCCCCCTCCTCTCCCTCAACTTGTAACATCCTGAAACAGCATTTTAATGTATTTGAGGCTGCTCATTTATGATATGTTACAGAAATATTCTATCTGGGACAATCAGATGACAGATTTATCGCTCTCCATATACATTAGTATTCATAATCAATGACAGCAAAATCTTTCCCTTCCTCCCCAAATATATACAATATTCTAGGGCTCTCAAAAACAGAAATAACCTCAGAATGCCTCAATATTAGAAGTCAAGCAACTTTCAACCTGCAAAACGCAAATCAATTATGCATGGTTTTAGCTTGAACAAACAGCCCTAGAACTATTTATAAATCTGTTTAGAGTACTACAAATCATAGCCTCTCATCTACTAATGAGAAAAAAAATTCCATTAGGAGCTTCCCAAGGGCAGAAGGTTGCCTCTGGCATTGATAGTATATAACGGATCCAGTGTTGCCCATCCAATTGTACATAAACCAAAAGGACAGCTGTTTCCGAAGGGAAAATTATTTTCTGACTCTGAGATTGGATGAGCTTGACAGTCTGAAGGATGACCATTGTCGGGGTCAGGACAGGGCTGTGGGCAGTCATACCTAAATCTAGACCTGGAGTATGTGTCCTCCAAACCTTAGATCAGTTGTTGGAACTCACGCACAAGGTACCACTCTGTTGACCAGGCAAGGGAAGAAGTCTAGGCTCTTCGGACTTGTACTAAGCCTGGCTAAACCAGAGGACACTGAGGCCTAAGCACACAGACCATGGTGGCTCACTAAAGTTGGGCCTCAACCTTGAGCCATGAGGTTCCTGGTTCAAGCCATGGGACCTTTGACAACCATTACTGAGCATTCAAACACCCAGTTACATCAACTTAAGAAATTACTCAGTGCACGGAACCGAAAAGGCATGTGAATACCCCACTTCCTCATTGGGGTAATCTGTTGCTGTGTATGGGCGGCATGACTGAATCTCCCGATTTTTGGATCAACAGAACCAACGTCAGCCCAACTAGTCAGGTTCTCAGGATGCAGCTCACCAGGGATGTGGAAAAACAGCTGATGGCTAAAGGGCACTTAGTTTATTAATCGGTTAAGAGCCAACAACAACAAAAAAATGACCGAGTTTATGCATATTTGAATGACTTCACAGCAATGTGTTTTAGATAAGAACCTGACTCATCATACCTGGATGTTTGAGTACAGTACTCAGCTGTAACGGAGGCTAGCGCTTGAAATAGAGGGATGAACCATCGTGCATCTGGTTGTTGGTGTCACGGGAAAGCCAGGCTGGCCTCTGGCTAAGGGCCCACACCTATTAGAGGGCCCACCTGGCCAGGCTGACTCCTGAACCCTCCAAATCAGTGGCCCCATGCCATCAGGATGCCGACGGGGTTGTCATGGGGCCCCCAGTGCAGGGCTTTGCCTTAGGATCCACAGTAACGCTGGCACTGGTTGGACCCCCTTGTAAAGCCCAAGCTGGTCCAAAATTGGTCCTGTGTGTGAGATGGCAATTGCTTCTAGGGCCAAAATGAAAGCTCAGCATGAGAAGAGAGCTTTGCATTGTGTGTGCTTGCTTTTTGGCAAACCCAGAAAAAAAAGGAGGTACAACGCTTACTTTACTTGAGAAGAGTAATTTCCATAGACGCCTGAGTGGGTGTTCGAAATGTGTCCATTCATTCTGATAGTCACTCCGTCTGTGAGGAAGGGAGGGAGGGAAAGAGTCAATGAAGACATCCAGACATTTAAACAAATGCTTATAGAAGACTGCAGAATGCATCCATTATGATGGGAGAATAACACCAACAGCTTTATATAGCAACCATGATTCATACATTTGCAACAAAACTCTGATTAGCAGCTCGAAAATCTCACAACAGCCACCCCAAAAGAATCATCTGGGTTGGTCTTCAGTTGAAAATGAAATGAATTCACACTGGCTTTAAATAAAGGTGCATATAGAGCTCCCAGCTTCTCTGAGCGGGAGGAAGTTCCAGGAGCAGCCACCGCAGGGCCCATTTCCTTGTGAGAAAAGCACAGTGGTGGCTTATAAGCATTGGTGATGTCATTTTATTTACAAAAATACCAGTTGAGCATGGTGGAGCGGGCAAGCACTCACTGCTTTTAAAAGCAGCCTCAGTCCCCCCAAAGCAAGCAGCATGCTCTTGTTGCACTACAATACAGCAGCCCCCTTCATGCAGCAGACAGAGAGTTTAGTGCGTGTGCACCACCCTCCTATTGTGACCCTCGAGAGTCTCCATTGAGCTGAGAGAGGTAGAAATGAGAATGGCAACTTGTTGGCAGTAGCAGTGAAGACTGGCCTTGCCTTCACTTCTGTGCTTAGCACTTTCCTGCCACACTAAAACTCATGCACAGGTTCAGCCCACTATATTCACCAGTATCAGGTACAAGAGCAAAAGAATTCTTACACAAGCACCTGACGGAATGCAACAGACCCTGCCCCTAAACCAGGGCCTCTGAGAGGAATCGTATCGGGGGGGGAGGGTACAACGTTTCTTTTGGGTCCCTTCTCAAAGGAGAAGGGGGCAAAGGAGGAGGGGGCTAACCTTGTAAGGTTATGAGGGCAGCAATGGCCAGAAACGTCTCTGGAGTCCAGGTCTACCAGGTTTCCCAATGTGGCACCCAGGTCTACCTGCCCAGTAGACCTGACATCCTAGTTGGCCCAGCCTCCACCTTTCACTCTCCATGAGGCCAGTTGATATCCCTGGAAATTTCTGGGGGCCCTCCTTTTTGACCCTGGCCTGAGTACAATTTACCCCCTTCCCCCCCTTTCATGGACCCTGCCCTAAACTGCCCCCAGTTCAGTCCTGGCCTCACCCAGGACCAGAAGGTTTGAGAGCAAGTCATTCCTGTGTACTGTATTCTTTTTCTAATGTTTATTTACCAAGATGACTCATTTATACATCTACCTTCAAGGCAGATTTGATGTATTATTTCTGAGCACAAAGAATATTTTCCAATTTAGTATTGATAATAATGAGCAAATGTGTCAATTTTTCAAGGCACCTCCCTTCCCCAAGTCACACACATGCCAGCTGCTCTTATTTACCAGGGACAGGCTCTGATTTCTGATCCCTGTCCCTCTGAAGTGACTCTCTCTATTTTTGCCTTCCGGAGATGGCTAGTTAACATTTCGTTATAAGGAGCTGCTAGTATTCTTGGGGCTCAAGCTTCCTTTCCAGGAACCTTGGAAGGTAAATCTAATAGTGGGTGGGGCGCTGCATTTGTACCTAGAATGCATGCGGCTAAATGCATGTACAGGAACACCATGCATCGTGCAGTCTGTCATTTCACACACTGCACCTGCTGCGGTATAGTTTGAACTGTAGAGACAAAGCCATCCCTAGAAGGCTGCGGGAAGGGTGTGGGCCCAGGGCAACTCAACCAGTGCGGGGCCCCCTATTATGGCCATATTCTGGTCATGAAGGTGCGGGGCCCAGGGCAGCTGCCCCAGTTGCCCTACCCAAGGGACGGCTCTGTGTAGATATATCGTAGGACACATTTTTTTTCTAGTATCTCTTTAGCCAAAGAAAAATAAGCCTCCTGACTTCTAAATCAGCCAGCAGTTCTGAACCTTTAGCAATGCATAGGGGGAGGCACAAAGTGGTTCTTGACATGAGAACAGGGATGTGGCAGCTGTGAAATGCTGGAGGGTGCAACGTAATCAAGGAGAGTCACAGCAAAGCCTGCCTGCTTGGAGGACACCTGTAGCCCACATCCCTCAACCGCTGCTGAACCAGGATCTCCCACCTTGCATTTTGTTGCGTATTAAGCAACCTTGTTCTTGTTGCGACATGGTTTTCCTTGCTGCCGTACAACACCATTCAGGCTATAGTCACATTTTTTATGACCAAGTCAACATATTTTTGTTTAAACTGTTCTTTCCCCAGCACTTAATTAGCACCTCTCTCACAGGTCTTTTGTGTAGTAACTTGCTGGGCTGAACACCATTAAGCTAATTAGCGGTTAGAAGCCGACAGAGCCAACTCAAGTCAAAAGGCTCCCTTCATGTGCAGAGATTCACACTCAGTTCTTCACACTTCTCATGTCTGAAAAATTAAAACCAACCAGCACCTCAAAAAACTGCAATGTGTAGCTCAGGGAGGCACAGGCTCAATTTCCAGGCACAATTCAAAGTGCTCGTTTCATTTATTTTTGGATTTCTATCCTGCCTTGTCACCCGTAGCCTGGGACCAGGACCCGTTTTGGACTGTCTGCTCCCATACGAGCCCGCACAGCAGCTGAGGTAGCCCCGTTGAAACTGTATTATAACAGTTCTATTCAAATGAAGCCCATCACCTGGGGGGAGGTCCGGGGTCTGGCTCCAACTACCATCTGACAACCAGCCCAGGCATCCACACGCATTCCACACAATGTCACGAAAAGAGGGGGAGCACACGTGCTATGCTGCTTGTGCACAGGCTCCAGTAAAAAGAGCCCCGATGGATCGGACTCAAGGTAGTCCAACACCCAGTTTATCATGGGGGCCAACCTGGAGGTAGCATATAGCCGCCATGACTCATCATAGCCATTAATAGACCTTCCTCCACAAATATGTCTAATCCTAAAGCCTTTTAAAGCTAGTAGCTACATCTTGTGGTTCCGATGCTACTGTGAACAGGGCTTCCAACTGCATAGAGAGCCATTGTGTGTACAACTCTATATCTTCCCGCCTGCCCGCCCCCCCTTCATTTTCTGATACTCCATGGCTATTTCTGATATTCCTCTCCTCCACACTTCCTCTGCTCTGTCCCCTCCTTCCTTCTACAATCCAGAGCGGCAAGAGGAAAGGGAGGAGGAGCAGTGGAACGAAATGGGCAGACAGAGGTGGGCAGCCACCAATCTGCTTCTTGAGGCCACCAACTCAAGTCAGTCTCATGCCCATAATGCCTTGTGACGTATCTCCACACAACATGGGCAAGGATCACCTGCTGAAAGTTGGCAGAGATGTCAGAGGGCAACTGAGCGACATATTGCCCAGCACAGTGGAGCCTCCACAAAAGTGTCTTGGCAATAGTGGAGCAAGCAAAGAGAGCACAGCTGGGATTCCATTGCCACAGGTTATGGCACATGGAGGGGTGAGGCAGCTAACCAGCTTTGAAGGCTGATGATGTCCACCCTTCCAGGTGACAGATCCCTGCTGTTATGGAAGACTGTCTATACTAGGGTTGGCACTAAAATGTTGAAAAAAATACATTTCAAAGCCAGTTATATAGCAACCATGATTCTATAGCAACCAAGGCTCCTCCCAAAGAGTAACATCTAAGAATCTTCAATGGAAACCAAACAAGTTTCTATAAGAAAAGTGAAATTTTTCAGTGGGTTTTGCATATCCTCTGCTACAAGGTGAATGCTCAAGAAAAAACGGAATGGGGGTGATGATGAGAGGTGTTCATTTTTGCAGATATGTTAGTGTAGCTACTATGATACATGAAGTAACAGTACAACTTGGATTCTTTTTTAAATTGTAGGCTCTTTGGGGACAGAGGACTGTAATTTTTTGTCGAATATGAAACTGTTGTTGTACGGTCGTTAAGTCGTGTCCGACCCTTCGTGATCCCATGAACCATATCCCGCCAGGCCTTCCTGTCCTCCACTATCTTCCTGAGTTCGCTCATTTTCATGTTCGTTGCATCAGTGATGCTGTCTAACCATCTCATCCTTTGCCTTCCCCTTCTCCTTTTGCCTTCAATCTTTCCCAGCATCAGAGTCTTCTCCAGAGAGTCCTCTCTTCGCATTAGGTGGCCAAAATATTTGAGCTTCAGCCTCAGTACCTGTCCTTCCAGGGAACAGTCAGGGTTGATTTCATTTAGTATTGACTGATTTGATCTCCTAGCAGTCCAAGGGACTCTCGGGAGTCTTCTCCAGCACCACAGTTCGAAAGCATCTATTCTTCGGCGCTCAGCCTTCCTTATGGTCCAACTCTCGCAACCATACATTGCTACTGGGAACACCATATGAAACATTGCTACTGGGAACACCATATGAAACTATAAAGTGCCATAAAAATACAGAGAGTTTAACATAAGAATGTTTGTAGTCTCTACATGATTTACAGTGCAATCCAATGCATGTGTTTACTCAGAAATAAGTCCCAGGGAGTTTAATGGGATTTACTCCCAAGTAAGTGTGCTAAGGTATTCAAGTTCTGCACACTTATTTTATGTTTCTCCATGGCAGACCCAGCTGCAATGCATACACTGTGTTTGGTCTGGAATTGCTGGAATTCTTGTAGGAATGTGTCTAGTGCCTGTCAGAACACTGGCGGGAGAGACCCCATTCAAGCAAGCAAATAAAGCAGCATTTATCAGTTAGTCAAACAAACATCACATGCAATATAATTCACAGTCTAAATTGAAACCTCACAACACCCTACTATATATAACCCAAGTCACTTTCAGAGGGGGAAATCGCAGCTCACGTGGTTTCCTGAGATAACTCCCAAACGCCCGACACTTTCCAATTCGTCCACACAATCAGTGAGTCACTGTGAGACGTGGTGATGGCAACTACCTTAGATGGCTTTTACAGGCGGCTAGACAAATCCATGGACGACAGGACTATCACTGACAATTAGTCGTAATCGCTACGTGAAGCTCCATGTTCAGGGGCAGTATACCTCTGAACACTCATTACTGAGACGGCTACAACTGGGGAGGTCTCTTGTCTTTCTGCTCTGCTTGTGGGCTTTCTGGAAGACATCTGGTTGGCCATAGGGAGAAGACAGCTGACCTTGACGGTCATTTGATCTAACCCAGTTGGGTTGTTCTTACGCCACTCAGAGGCAAGTCACACATTAGGTCTTTTAGAAGTACTTGTAAGGTTATGAACATTATTATGTACGTGTACACTTAAGGTGAAAGCCCTGGCTCCTGTCCTTCCCGGATCAGTGGCGGCCATCACCCATTCCTCCAGGTGTAGCTCATTCAACTTTTTTTCTAGTCTCTTCCACTGCCTGGGTCATGCCATTAACCCTGTCATTGCCAATATGAAGTTATGGGGCCTACCACAGATGATCAATCAATCCGATATGTCAGCATAATGGGAAGGAGATCTCCAATTGTTTATTTTCTAGCTCCAAGTCTATCAGTTTTATTGCTATCACACTTTCAAGCTGAACTCCATAACCATGAGGACTAGCAATCTAATTCAAAGTGCAGTACATACTGTACTTTGGATTCTCAACAAAGTTTGCAAGACACACAAAAGTATTCAGACATTCCTTGGTGCTTTTCTATATCATAAACAAAACATACAGCCCTAAAAAAGGCAGCTGAACCAGGACCTTGAGACGCAACATTCAAAGACAAGCTCTTATTAACAAAAAAGGTATAGTGGTGTCTAGTTTTCCTCCATCATCTGTTTCAAAGCAATTTGCATGCAGAAGGAAATCACACACAGCTTCAAGCCAGCGGCTCTAAAATATTAGGCTTCTGGTGGTTCTGCACCTCTCAGTTTGGCAGAGAAACTGGGCCACCCACAGACAAGGCATTGGTTTCGGTAGATTTGGCATGGAGACAGGGTACAACAAAAATGGATGTATGTCTAAACAGTAACTGGACAAAGAGGTATCTCTTTGAAGTGTTAGTGCTCTTACATTTAGCAGGGAAAGAGCAACTGTCCCTATTCATTTCACATGTTCATTTTTGTTGTACCTTTCACTAATAGTTCCAGGATGGCTAATGAAGTATAAAAACAAAATCTACAATAAAGACATATTTAAAACAGTAAAAACAAGAAATAAAATGCTTAAACACCATCTCACAGACAAAATGCTTGGTGGAACAAGTGGACCGTAAGCATATTTTTGAAAGTGGGAGGGTGAAAGGGGCTTCTTGAACTCCCTGAGGATGGGAGTTTCACAACTGGGGGGCTATCACAGAGAAGACTCCGTCTGTCCAGGATGCTTGGAAGACTCCGTCTGTCCAGGATGATGTCCCGCACAGCCTCTCCTGAATGTCTTAAAGGACAGGGAGATTCACGTGGCAGTCCTGAAAGTATCAAGGTCCCAACCTGTATAGGACTTTAAAGGTTATGAATAGCACCTTGAACTGGACCCAGAAACAGACTGGAAGTCGGTGTAGTTCCTGCAGGATGGGAACAACATCCTGTTCCCCCTGCATGGCCCCTAGTCCTGCTACCGGAGGTAGTTTTAATTGGAAACTGAATCCAAAGTTTCCAATTAAACTCAGCATTCAAAGCATGTCTTCTATGCTTCACACTTCTATGGCCAGCAACCCAAACTGAAGAAAACATGTTCAAGGAGGATGATTTGAGATCAAAATTTCCTGATAAAAGTGTTCCCTCCTGAACATGCACCAACAACCAGTGACTGTTAATATTAAACCAAGCCAACGACTGCATGAAGTTTACCCTCTGTTTAACCTGTCCGAAGTAGATGAAGCAGGCAGGGGATATTCGACCTTGTTGCATTGTCCTGTAAATAAAGGTGGACCTCATCCAACCTGGGGATTCATAAAACAAACAGGTGACTCTCAGAACCTGAGAACGACACTGGGAGCCACATGATTTTGTTGATGAGAGATTCATATTTCCACTAACCACTTCATTGATTTTTCATATATTATTTGTGGACGGCATGAGTTTAAGATTACCATCTCTGGAAAGACAGACAAAGAGAGGCAACTGGTGGTCTGTGAGCTCACACAAGGGTGTCAGTAGTTGAGGCACAAAAGGAAAGCTTTGCTAAGCCCCATTGCTGTAATAATAATACAGTATTTATATACCACCTTTCTTGGTCATTGTATTTCTCCTCTGACTTTATTCACAAGGTAGTGGTGATGCAGAAACATTTGCCTCCCTCTCCATGGAAAAGAGCCTTCTGCCAGTTGGCCACAGCATAGCTCTTCTTTATTACTACAGTACTAGTACTTTAAAAGCTTTGGAGAGATTCCAAGCATGAAAAGAGATTCTGGGGCTAACCATGGTTCAAAGTAACCTGCCTTCATCTGCAAGCCAAGTAGCTACTTCTAACAGACCACTTTACTGTTTGTGATGGACCTATTTCGAAGGTAAAGTGAACAGATAAAAGGAAACTGTGGGGCCAAGATGGCACCAAAAATGCTGGAAAAGCTTCTGCACCACAATGGACTGGTGGAGATGCAGCTCCAAACCATGATTTGGCCCCGTGAGAACAAGACTTGAAGGAACCTGGGGCTCCTCTGCTCCTCCACCCTTACTCTCCTTGCCAAAACAATTCTCTCCCTCCTCCCCTAGTCCGAGGCAAGCCATAGTTTGCAATGTCATCTGAAGCAGCAAACTACAATTCAGACTCGAAATGGAGGGAGGGAATTGCTACATGCAAGAGGAGGAGGGAGATTGTTAGGGAGCCTTCTCACCACACCAAACCACAGCTCGGCCTTATGTCTGAACCAGCTGGGAAAGTAGCTTGTTGCACAGACAGCCCAACACTGCATCTATGCCAGCAGAACCCTCACTAGTACCTTCCAAATTATGAGTAGTTCTTGCACATTCTGGCTCCAAGCAGAAGCGTTTCCAAAAGTCTTTCATGTGGGGGCTGTAATATAAGAATGGGCCCCAGTGTGGTCAACTCTGTGGTTCAGAAATGTCTGTGGTCACTCATTTGAATGGTAAAGTCTTCGTACACTAAGCTTCTTTTGGTTTACTGTTCTGGCTTGTCTGGTGCAGCAGAAAGGTTTTGCTGCCTTTATGCATTTGTGTACTTGAATGCTCTTCAGATGGGTAATATAACCCTTAAAAAAAACAATTCAGGAAGCAAGAAACGAGCCAGGAACTTGTGGTCAAAGACAGTACTGTCCTGGTTATAGTGACGCTTTCCAGGCCTTCATGTTCTTCTGAGGTGAAGTTGCCCTTGAAGTTTTGTTTATTGTTTGAATTCCTTGGTTTTCAGAAGGAACTACTAAACATAAATGAAAATGAGCAAGACTACATGAGCTAGAAAAGCAGGATTTTTCACCTGCTTTCCAAACCGAGTACTGCATTGTTCGTGCCATAGGAAAGGAAATTGGGCTGTTGTTTTTTTTTAACTGTGGAAAGAGTTATCCATAATAATTCTGTATGTCACCCAATCCTGCATCTTGTAACTGATTACATCTAAGTAAATAAAATGCTTCAATAAAGTAAAATTTAAATTAATTTGCATATTACACAAACCTTTTGGAGAAAGTGAAGGAAATACTGTACAACAGCGCAATCCTATGCATGTCTACTCAGAAGTAAGCCCCACTGAGTTCAACAGGCCTGTGTATAGGATTGCAGCCTACAATTGCTAAACGGTAAATTAACAAAAGCTATGATCCTGTTAGAGGAAAAATGCCATCTTTACTGGTATTACCTCCCTCATTCCTGTTAACATGGTAGAATCAAAATAACCCAGAAAACAGGCATGTGTACTGGACAGCCCCACCAATTGAAATGAAGTGCCACCAATCAATGAAAGATAATTAATTTGTTAAAGCAGTTCACACTGGTAACTCAGTAACTGCTGCAGTCAGCAAATCCTGTCCTCAGTTTAAAAAGTTTCCAGTAGCAGTTTTGTAAGAGACCAGACTTTCCATTTCATACAGATATGGCAAACTTTTTTTTTCAAATCTCTGGGCCAGTTTGGACAATAATTTTACATTAAAACCAGCGCCAAACAATTTAGGATGTGCATGCTCACAGCACGTACATGATCCCTCACCTCTGGACCAGTTGGCATATGAAGCTCTCTTTCATTTGAAGCAAAAGTGTTCAACAGAACTAAATGACACCCAATGACAACTGTCTCATTTCCAGAAAGCATATCCACTTCAGCCATGTTAAGCTCAAACGAAAACTTAACGTTACCGTGTTCCACATAAATAATGCTCTCACAGAGAGATGTCTATTCAAAGTTCCTAGTGTTTTAGCAGCTCTAAGAAATAACAGCTGCATCCCTGATATCATATGCAATTTATTCACTGCTGCCAAAGAAAAAGAAGATTGGCTCAATGCCAGTAGCTGCTGAATAGTACATCTAGCAAGGTAATAAAATGCCTGCAAAATGTGGAACATTATTATCATCAGCTCCAGTTTTGTATTATGTCCCAAACAGCAATATGAACATGTAAACAAAGAATTGTCACTCAACTCAGTTGGACGACGAGCGGGGGGAATCTTCAGCAACACACATGTCATTCTTTGGAAACCAGCTCCACTATAAAGATAGGCAACATCACTGGCATTGCGGTGTTTCAGATGCAACACCAAACTATGGCTTGGTGTTACATGAATGGGCAGTCAGGACTTGAGGGATCCCATATTTCCCCCGCCATTCATGCATGACAATTCCCTGCTTCGCTCCTCATTTGAGGCAAACCATAGTTCGCTGATTCGTCCAAATGGAAAAACTATGGTTTGCACTTGCCTTGCAAGCCAGGAATAGAAACAAACCTTGAATTTAGATCCTGGTTTGCAGGACAACAACTAATATACATAGAAAGCTTCAATACAGAGAGCAATTTTCCATGGACTCACAAGATTAATGTGAAATATATTCTAAACTCTCTTCAAAAGCAGCAATGCTTCAGAATGCTAAACATGCAACTCACAGTTTGCTCGTTGGTGCAGTCACAGAGAAGCAGAAAGCACAAAGCTGTGCCTTTTACTGCCCCAGCTCAATGGCCAAAACTCCAGTTACAAGAGAAGATTCGAAACAGCCCCCTGGCATGAGGAGGACAAGTGACTTTCAAAACATAACCTTCGGAGATGCTCACTGACCGTCAGTGGCACCCCTGGCTTCTGCCTCCCAACTACAGCCGATGCATTTCTCATGCTTAGCGCAACATACATTGCAAATCTTATGAATAGCAGGTCTCTGTTTACATTTGTCAAATCACATATCTGGAACAACACTGAACAGATGCTGCCTCCGGCTGGAGAGCTAACTGTTATTTCCTGAAGAGCGATCCAATTTAAACACACACACACACACACACACACACACACACACACACACACACACACACACACACACACACACACGAGTGAAAGAACAAGCAAATGAGATTTCAACAGCCAGTGCTAAAATCTGTCTTATAAAAACATCTTTGTCCCTCACTTTAATTTCCCCAAGTCCCTCCGAGGTCATACCTATAGACCAAGCTTTCAATCCTCATTTGCTCTTCTCTTCTCCTCATTCCCAAAACAGCTGTTGCTTTAAAGGCACATTTCCAAGTCTGCGCACACACATCCACAAAATGCTTTTTTCCCCAGCCAACCAGCTGATGCTTAACAGACAGCCTCCTCTAATGCTTTTCATTATCCGTTTGTATAAGCCTTATCCGCGTTTCTTCAACTTGACTTGATTCCCCCCCCCCCGTTTTCCTTCCTCATATTGGTTTACTCTGCTATATGACTTTCTCTGATGCTTCCCATTTCCCAGATGTTTTTCAAAGACTTCTCAGGCACCTCATCAGGAAGGGGAAACAACCATTCCTCATCAGCTCTACTCCATGACCATGCGGGCACTTGGGCTTTAAACCATCCAGGCCAAGCAGCTCATGTCAATCTCTGCTCCAGACAGCAGACCACTTCCCAGCAGGCATGAAAAGGAAGCAGGAAGATTCTCCTGCTGGATTCTGGCTCAAACGTCTCTGCAATAGTATAGCTCTACCTCCCTGTTCCCTGGGAACATTTTTCCTTCAACCTCTGAAGCAAAGTGGCCACGCCTTGACTGAATCCATTTAGTCTACCCATAACCATGTTATCTGCCCATGGCAGGAGGTGTGGTCTAGTGGTTGAGCTGCCACCTTACCTGACGAACAACTAGGACGGGATCGGTTCGAGACAACCAGAAGCTGCCGACAAGCTACCAACAGCTGCGATATCTCAGCTGACAAGCTGAGATAGCCTGCATTGACCCTCTGTGGAGGGTTCCTCCGATGTTTCCGGAGGGCTTTGAAGTTGCGTCCAGCGTCAGGGAACTTTGCGCAGGTGCTGAACGTGACTGCAAGCCCTCCGGAAATATCCAAGTTACTCCGATGTTTCCGGAGAGCTTGCAGTCGCATTCAGCGCCTGCGCGAAATTCCCTGACGCTGGACGTGACTTCAAAGCCCTCGGAAACATCGGAGGAACTCGGATGTTTCTGGAGGGCTCTGAAGTCACGTCCAACGCCTGGGGACTTAGCGCAGGCGCCGACCACGACCGGGAGCTCTGCGCAAACATCGCAGTTGCTGCTATGTCTGCACAGGGCTCCCTGGTCGTGTCCAGCGCCTGGGAACTTAGCGCAGGCGCCAAACGCGACTGGGAGCTGGGGCAGACGAAGATTGGAGCTGTAAACAACAACTAGGTAAGCGGCCAAGTGGCTGAAAAACTTGTTAAAACAAGACATTTTTACAGCATTCGGCCCATAAGACACACAGACATTTCCCCCTATTTTTTTGGGGGGGGAGTGCGTCTTATAGAGCGAAAAATACGGTATTTTAAAAATCCCTATGGGGGTTTAGAAAAGCCTGCCTGTGTAAACCACCTTGAATAAAGTCCGAGGATAAATCTGATGACATTGAAAGGCGGTATATAAATAAAGATTATTATTATTATTAATCTCACAGCATACATGAAAATGGCTATCCAAACACACAGCTGATCTTTTAGGCATTACAATAATACTGAACAACAACAACAGCCTCTACAATATTATGCTACTAGCACAAGATTGGCACAAGATCAGCAGTGCAAAAGGGGACACCCCCGCATGTCCATCAAATAGGCCCAAGGCCTCCAACACTGTCTCCTCTGGAGCTCTCCAAGGTTTGGGACAGGGTCTCTCCCAGCCCAGCTTGAAACCATCATTTTTAAAGCTTAAGATGCCGGTCCTTAAGATGCCACTTTGGTCCTTTTGTGAGCAAAGCACGCACTCTCCCACTGAGCTACATCCCCTCTGTAATGGCACTTAAGAGCTGTTACTTTGAGCAGTTGTCCTGGCATACCCCCCTCCCATCACGTCTGCTTCTGATCTGTTTACAAATTGAGAGTGTGAATCAGATGTTCAAGTGCATCAACGGATTGAACACTCGTGGCAGGATCAGTCTGCTGACTCACTCCCTTCCGTCACTTCATGAAAGGTCTGCGTTAGCAACAGAAAGGCCCGCATCACTGGTAGGTTATGTTCACAGTTCCATAGAGGAAAAACAGTTTGCATTGAAACTGCTCCAAGGTTGTTCATATGAGGGTGTAACTCAAACCTCTGGGAATTCATTGCTCATGTCGACAGTTACACAGAGACAACAACCTTGACACACGCACCTCTGAATCCTGGTTGCGTAAAACATGCCGCTTACACATCTATTTTCCCCTTCATTAATTGGCTGCATGTAAGAAATGTCAAGTCTCTTTCAGGTTTAGAGTGAGGATAGGGTAGGCGACAAGTTGGGAGAAGCAAGCTCTCTTCAGGCTGGAGGAGGAATTCTCTCCCAAACCTGTCAGAGGCAGAAAGGAATCCAGGCCAGCTGCCATCCCAGCAGAAAGAGCATCACAAATCACACGTCCAAGGGACGCTCCAGACTCAACCATCACACCAGCTACTCTGTAGGAGGAATGAGGGAACTCTGCCATCAAGGTGACTGCATAAATGGGGCTCTGCATAATGGGGTTTGAAGTACTGTCAGAACTAGAAGCCTCGAGGCAAGCTGGGAGTTGAGCCCCATCTGATCCCACAAGACCATTGTAAAAGAACAAGTAATGGAAAACAGCTTCATTATTTATTCATACAAGATACATTCAGAATGACACTTGAATTCAGGTCAAATGTGATGGTATATTTACCTTGGTCACTTGAAGACTGAAGACAGGGTTTGTCCTGAGCAAGAGGACTTAACTGCATTGGATTCCAGATCACTAAAATCTTAAACTGTATGGTCGTTTGGTAGGAAAGCAGAGAAGCTTCTCACCAAGTAATCTAGGCCAAACTACCTTCAGGGAATACCTGACAAGGAGCCCCAATATCTTGCAATGGATTCTGGATTAGGTGCTAGGGTTCATGTCCACATCATGTAGGATAATGGCCAAGTCTGCTGGGCCTCACTACTATGCTGCTTGATGAGTGATCAAAGCGGTATGCACATGATCTCTCTCACAAACATTCGGTGAACACGTGAGCAGGATCACAAAGCTGGTCACACCTCCTGACGTGGCTGCGCTCACTGGCCATGCTATCCCAGCAACTGCATGTTTCATGTTAGTCTGAAAGAAGCCCTAGGCATGTACAGCTATATGCATGTGGGGCTCCTCTACACAGTTGGGAACCAGGGATGTGGCTCAAATCTCTGGGTCCAAGTATCTGGGTCTCTGGGTCTTTGCCCCCCAAGTCCCGAGTCTTTGGTTGCGAGTCCCTATCTAATTAATGGGGATAACAGGTTTAAACCTGAATAAAATTTGACTTGTCGCAAAAGGCTCCAAGTCTCAAGTTGAGTCTTTCAAGTCTTTTACAATCGCCGAGTCAAGTCATTGACACAACTTGAGTCCGACTCAAGTCCGAGTCAATAGACTCAAGTCTACATCACTGTTGGGAACTCTGATGGTATTGAAAAGTTGCATGCTGAGTCCACAAGCACGGCCAGAAGGCACATCTGCATTTGGGTATGGCTAGTGGGTGCAATCCGGTCTCGCTCTCACTGAAAAAAGTTGGAGGTTGTGTGCATACGCCTCTAGAATACACTCCTGTACCTGCATATTTCAGAGAAACGTCAGCAGTGCCAGACAAGGTTTCTTTCAGAGAACTGAATCTTCATTACTGATCTTCTCATTGAGGAATGCTTCACAAGGCTCCAAGGAATCTCAAACAGTTTGATAATCACTACTACACTAAGTGCCAGCAGCCTAACTACGCTTTTAAAACTAATCCCCTTCTCTTAGCTTGCACTTTTATGTTAACAGATTGGATATAGTTTTAATGACATGATCAGCAGAGCTCACCAAGATCAATCTCTGATGAAAAAAACACTAACAGGATACACAGTTTTAGTAAGCTGGAGGTTATAGCCATCGCTCCCGCTCATCTTTCCTGCCATTGCTAAGTGTATTTTTGCCACAGTAAGCTTTCTCTGTTGAGCAATTCCCACATCCAGCATTAAACCTGACAGCTCCTCTGCTTTAGAATTTGAGTGCCTTGCAGTAGCCACCAGTTTGCTAGAAAACATATACGGAAAAGAAAAATATGTTGACTGAAAACGAATCTCGGTCATCGATTGCTATAGCACAAGCCTTTTCTGCAAAATGCATTTACAGTGAACACACACATATGCAACTGGGTCTGTGTGAATATACACATGTGATACTCCAGAATGAACAGACTATCCTTTCCTGCTCTGCCCCTGAAAGACTCCACAAAAAGCAATGGGGCAGAGGCAAAACCAGACCAGAGATACAGGACCACGGAGAGCTCCAAAGCAGCACCTTGCTCCCATGAGAGCCAGATTCAAATGAGGCCTTAGACTAGGGGTCCCCCATCTTTCCGCTGCTGGGGACACATCAGCCACTCTTGTTCTTATGGTGGGCTGGAGCAGGGCAATTATTTGTTTGGGAGATTTCTATACCACCTGTCAACAGGCTAGAAAACAAGATATACATTTAGTGCATAATCACACATTTAAAAAAAGGAGGAGAAAAAATGTTTGTTTCCAATTGGACATTGTTGTCCAATGTCTCTGGTCCAGGGCCTTGCACATCTCTTTTCCAGCAAATCTGCCCTGGCTTGCTGTTGGCATTGGTGACCAGGCACGAGGAAGAATGGAAGGGACTGGTTCTTCAGGGGACTTAGGCGATGCAGACTGAGGGTTCTTGTTCCTGGGGCT
This sequence comes from Plestiodon gilberti rubricaudatus, assembly GCA_026170595.1. NCBI lineage: Eukaryota > Metazoa > Chordata > Lepidosauria > Squamata > Scincidae > Plestiodon > Plestiodon gilberti. The sequence goes on from JANXHW010000005.1 coordinate 120,834,532, forward strand.
GCTGGCAGGTAGGCCTCAACCCTGGTCCATTGTCAGGGGCTTGGCCCATCACTGGACCAGCTGACTCTTCCTTCTCAGGCTCAAAATCTGAGCTGCTGCTTGAGGCGTGAGTCATGACACTCACAAAAAGACAATCTCAAAGAGATGTCTGCATCAGTTTATCTTCACAGGTCAATATGTATCCAACAAGCATCATCTGCTCTCACAACAAGGGTTACCAGCTTGCAGCCAGACACACTAGAACAGATAAAGCTTCTTTGAACTAAGTCAGACTGCTGGTCTATGTATCGAGTCTGGCACTGGTTGCTCTGACTAGAAGTGGCTCTAGTCAGAGCCACTTCTATCTATCTCAAGCATAAACGGAGGGTGCAGTTTTTATTAAGTTTCTAATAAAAAAGCTTTATTATGTTTTTATTAGGTTTCCAGGTGGGAAGAGTAATTGAAATGAATAAAACAAGATTCAGAATACAATAAAATAAAGACTTCTGGGTGTCAATACAAAGAAATGGGAGACGGTGAAGGATAAGGTTGGGGAAAAGAGGGAGCAGCACCAAATCCAAAAGGGAGGGGGGAAAACAAAGAAAAGGGGGCAATGCCTCAAACAGGTGCTTGGAACAAAAAGTGCTTACTATTTTGCACCTGGCTTCAGAAGGTGAACCTTAGGGCTTCTAATAAAAGAACAAAACAGATCCCCCAAGACTAAAGTTTGTCTATCAAATAATGACTGCAAAAGCAGTAGATTCATCAACAGGCAGTTGGGGCAATTTTTTTTAACTTCAGCTATTTTACAGTGACTTACTAAATTACATTGGCTGATTATGTGTCCGTCTCTCCCCCCCCCCCCCCAGCATACCCTTAAGGCTGCAGTCCTTGGGCACACATGGTTGGATATAAAGGCGTCCCTCAAAGAAAGTTTAATTGAGGAATTGACTCAATCTGTACTATTAATTGATCTATCAAATCAAATTTGCATACAAGAGAAGCAATCACAGTATAGGAAAAACAAACTATTTTTAAGACTATGCACACATGTGTGATGCAGGCAGCACTGCCTGTAAAGAGGCATTTCCTCCCCCCCCCCACATAGGAACAAACGCCTTTTTCTAAGATAGCACTTACCATCTGCAGTTTTATATGTACTTCCATTAAATATAATTTTAAATCTGCTGCCTGCTTTTAACAGCCCAATCCTGCGCAAGTTGAACCGGCAGGCCTAAATGGGCAGCCGCTGCATCCACTGCAGGAATTGGCCTGCACTGTTGGGGCCAGGGCTCACCTCAGGGGAAAGGGACATTCCTCCCCTTCCCCCGGTGTAAGCCCCAGCAGCCCCAATGGGTCCCCTCAGATGCACACCAACTATTTAGCTGGCGCACAACAGGAGAGGCTGTGTAAGGCTGTCCAGGCCCAGGAAGGGGGTTAGGATATCGGCGCAGCCCGGCACCGATATCCCCACCCACCTCCCAGGACTGGCTGGCAAATTGCTCCCTCCCCTGCCACCCCGGTCCACCCTCCCGCCGCCCACTGCAGGAATTACCTGTGTCAGGCGGCACAGTGTCCAGAGGGCAGTGATGTAAGCAGTGCCAGCCTTGGCGCCAGTGCTGCTTACACTCGAGGTGCTGCGAAAGTGCTTTATGACACTTTCACAGCACCTTAGGACGGCGGAGCACGCGCTCCGCCACCCTATGTTTAGGCAAGATTGTGCTGTAAATCATAGTTACCTTTTGGATATCAAAATAATTGAGATTGATCAATCCCACTCACCCTATTTGGAAGCAAGCCCCACTCAACTTAATGAGGCTTACTTCCAAGAAAACATACATAGGACTTTGGTACTGGGGTTCATTGCAGCTGGACTTCTGTATGCCTGACTATGCCAAAAGCCCCTTCCCCAAGTGCTCATCCCTTCAGCATGGGAATGCCAACAGCCTCAGGTCACTGCCCAAATTGACTACTGGGAGGGCAGGGCAGGGCAGGGGAGAGACTCTTTTCCTGAAAGAGTAACACAAAAAAAAATTAAACAGCAGCATTCCTTTTAAAACCTACTTGGTAATTCAGCACTAGTTTGTTTTGGAGGTTCCACTGGAATTAATTTGTTTGTCTTGCTTTTAACTGCAAACTGTAGTAAGCATTTCATGCTGTGAAGGAAGGAGGGAAAAAAATCCACACACATTTCTTACATAAACTCAATTTTTATACAAAGATTTCCTTTAGTGAAGGAAAACAGCTACAGCTATAATAACCTTTTAGGGGTTGCTTTATTATACTTTTGAAGCCCAGGTTCACACAGAGTCCAGCAACAAGCCCTAGAGAAGGTTCACAATTATTTACAAGTCTGGGATGGTAGATCCCAAGGTCATCTATTTATAAAATGTGGTGATAATACCTTTGTTTCCAGCTGTGTAACAGCCAGCATGTGGAAAACATTCAGAACTTGGGAAGTCAGAAGGTGAAGGAGAAATCCACACACGTGGAGCAAGTACCACACACTTATAAAGGAACAAGAAGGGGGTGCATTTGGCCGAGTGGCCAGAAGATAAATGGGCTTATTTAAAAACTAAGCAAAAGCTCGCCTCTTATACAGTGCAGATGCCAATGATATAGCTTAGCAAAGCAGCTAAGTGGGAGCTTTTGTGTCAGCTGCTTGCAGAGTCAGTTTCTTTGTGACAGTCAAAAGAATTGTGGGGCTTTTTTTTCATAATATCTAGGGCTGCTTTCATAAATATCTAGTAATTCACAAATAATTAACAGCAAGAGTGGAGATCAGGCAGAACTCCAGAAAGATCACACTGGCTTTCAGACAAACCCCCCTCCAAGAGGACACTCAAGGTGTGAAGGAAGGAGCAGGACCACAACAACCACCACCACCCCACCCACTGACATCCCTGCAGCTTGAAAAGTGTGAGTTCTGAAAAGGGGTACCCACGCATGGACAACTGTAGCTTTCTGCACAGTCAGGAATCCCAGTTACAGGGAGTTGCAAGCAGGCGGAGAGCCTTTGCAGTTAGAACTGTATGCACATAGGCTACCCATTCAAACCTTCTGCTGAATGTGCAGAGACATGGGGTGGAGCTAGTGGCAGGCTGATATTGGGGTACAGTGCCGGCCAGCTGTGACCTTGCTCCCCCCTCCAGACATCCTGTGAACAGGTGGCAGAACTTTGGAAAGGGGCTACTAGTCTTGAAATCAGCAGCAGTACGTATTTTTCTCCCCCCAAACAAGGTCTTCTTCAGCTGCCCTTGCCTTCAGAAGTCAGGCAGGTGGCTACTGGAGAGAACACCTTTTGTGGTGGGACTCAAATTATCGAACTCTACCCCAAGATGCAATCGGGTAGCACCATCTTGATATGGTTTAGGTGCCACGCAAAGTCTGTCATGTTCTCTTGGGCTTTTTAATAACGTACAAGAGATCTTTTAATACTCCTTGATCTGCCATTTATTTATCTGCTAGTTTTGCTGTTTTCCCCCCTCTACTTAGAATTGGGCAGTTCATGGTCAGATTATATTGTTTTCTTCCATTCTTACACAGTCCAGTTATAAAGTGCCTAAGTTTTGTAAAGATGGTGAAGGGCAGAGACCAAAGCAAGCTGTGTCCATGTTTTGCATCAGTAGCAATTACAAAACTCCAAGGGATTTGAGGTTAATCCCATGGGAATTGGCTTAACTTCAGGTACAGTCAGTTCTCATTAACCGCTAGGATTAGATTCCTGGAAAACCTAATTGGATACCAAATTAGTGGATACTGAATCATTGAGTCTATGGGAAAATGGGGTTATGTTCCAGGGGACCCTCTTCGCCACATACTATATGAACTTTGTAAACCTGAATTTTACCTTGAAGTCTATGGGCTGGGTGATAGTTGGGGCAGCTTGCCTTGTTACTTACATTGGCTCTTTGTTATGGAACAATTCATAGCAAACTCTTATTCCTTCCTATCAACATTATGCAAATACTGTATAAAAGGTATTGTACAGTATCCTGGAAGTCCAGAGAGAGCACAAAAAGTTCCCATTGTGTTACAAATGGGATTCAACAGAAAACACACACAATAACAACTCCAGAAGATATCACCTTTAACAGTATTATCAACCATGGTGGAGGTCTCTTCTCAGCTAGAAAGACAGAATATAAGATATTTTGAAACATACAATGACTGTTTGCAAGTGACCACACTAAAGTCATTAGTCAACTCAAATACTGTACATTTAAATTAGTATTGTCTAAGAACAAAGGAAGTTTCTTGCTTTTTAGATAAGATACACATGAGGGCTATAAAGTTCAAGACACTTTTTATAAGGTATTGTTTGTTTATTGCTGCACGAAAATGTGCACTGACTGTGGGGAATAAGATGAATGTTCTTTTGACTATTCACTCAAAAGAAAAGAAAAGAAAAAAAGGCTTATTGTAACAAGCAGTGATGTTATTTGGGGCTTGTGAGAAGGATGTCAGAAAAACTGAAACTTAGTTTCGGGAAGGACAACGCTGAACAAGTTAGTAACGTTAATTAGTATACGATGGATACTGAGAAAGGAATCATTGTGACACACAAGTTGCCATAAATAGGTTGTCAATTAACTCAGTCAATTAGAGCAGTTGCTATAGCCCTGTTTGCATGACTAATCCGAGTAGACTGAACACAAGTGGGGGGGGGGGGGGAAGAGTGTAGCAGCAACCTATGCCTCAAGCCAGGAACAGAACCTGCATGCACAGAAATGGTATGTGCACAAGCTTTCCCTGAAAAAATTCAATTATATGTACAGTCTGTGACAAGCTGGATCATGGATGTGCACATGTCTGGGACCAGACTTGATATGATGAGGCCACTCATGCGCATGCACGTTCAATCTGCCCAGTTCAGTCCCATAAAAAGGGCTTATGTTTAGCTAGTTCAGACAATACCCTGACCTGCCGCCACATGAGCATGGCAGAGGAGCATGGGCATGCATGCATGTCTCCTCCTCCAGCGCACCATTGTTCTATATCACAGGGGGGATTCTCTCCCTGGGGACATCAATTGACTCTGCAGACAAACTCTGTTCTTGGGGGGGTGAGACTACAGGGCACATTGGTGTCAGGGATGGGCCTTGTGGACGTGTTCACACTGGAGATGAAACCGCGGACACTGACCAAGGTTACATGATTTCTGAATAGGGCTATTGCTGAAGTTTAATGTTATTAAACTGACCATAACCATTTACTTCTTTTAAAACATTCTTATGTTTTAACAGAATATTTTACCTTGTGGAGCATCTGGTGATAAAACAGTCACAGCTCTAAATACATTCTGCAACTTTTATTATCCACATAAGCATTATGGGAAAGGGATGGAAGGCAGATAGTTGGGAAGTGGCATTTTGTGTCTATTTGCATACATTTACAAGCGCGCACGCATTCGCACACGCGCGCGCGCGCGCACGCGCACACACACACACACACACACACACACACACGAGTCAAGACCAATCTCCATCTTACTCAGATTTAACTTCTACAGAGAGACCCAACATCTCCAAACACAAAACAGGGGATATGTTTTACCAGGGACAGAAAGCAGAAGAAAGGTAAGAAGGGACTCACTGGTAAGAAAGGATGTAAGAAGAGAAGCTGGATTAGACCAGAAAGTCCATCAAGTCCAGCATCTTACTTCCAGGGTGGCCAACCAGATGCCTCTAGGATGCCTACAAGCAGGAGCACAGAACAATTGGCACACATTTGCCGTTGCCACACAAGGTGGATCTGCCTCTTTTGGCCTAATAAGGGCAGCAACTCTGTAGTCCTGAAGTTGGCTCACTTGTGTCTGGAGTGTGGTATACGAATTGGGAATCCCCCCAAAGGGCTTGATAAGGGCCTCTGGCCTGCATTTTTGACACCCAAGGCACTGTTCCCGGCCACAGAAACAAACGATAATGCTTGTATACAAGAGAGTAAGCATGCTTGATAGGACTGCGAGGCCTGGATGATTACAGTACAAATTTCACCTCAAGTATCTTTCCACAGAAAAGCAAACAAGGCACTAATTCTTGAAAAGGTCAGGTATATATCATTGTGAAGAGGAAGGCATATTCTGATATTTGAGATCCTTTATTACATTGCATTTGTCAATCTTTGAACATGGCAGGAAACAAAATGGGAAATTAAATGGAAAGTAGTAATATTTTTTCAGTCATACAAAATGCTGTTGATGGTGCACATTTCACCAGAGGAAACTATGGCTAGGATGTACAACAACAACAACACCCACCAACACCACCTACTACTATTCTTTACATACATATTAGAATGTATGTGCATATTTACTCGTTAGTTCCACTGTGTTCAAGTAGGGCTTACTCACAAGTCATGGTTTGTGCAGTTTCCCCTTTCCCCCATCCTTCCTGAGAATCCCTGGACACCATCCCAAATAATGGGCCACTGAGGACAGAGCAATGTCCCAAACCATATTTAGCGATTCAGATCTCCAAACTGTGGAGATCCCAGCTTCAGATCCCTGCTCGGTGGTCACTCACAATCATAGTTTGTCAGATGGAGTTAGTTCAGTTGTAACATCAAACCATGGTTTGGCATCGAGTATAATTCACCACAAGTGAGTGTTTATTCACACGAGAAGCTACCGGTAATTACAGAGAGGCATCCATGCAATTCGGAATGGCAGCTGCAGTCAGATCACTGGCATAACAGAGGCTGAGAGAGGAAGTGGCAAGAGTATAGACACTTCCCTAAAGAGAAACAATACCTTAATGGCAATCAACATACAAACAATTCCCTGCATATTAGGTATGGGGGGGGGAGAGAACGTTTTATCAATACGAGTTCCCTATCTGCAATTTACCACAGTATTCCTTTGATGCTGTCATAGTGTTTTTGAAAGCACAGTAAAGCTTTTATAATTGTGCTCATACCAAGTGAATTACCTACTGGTTTTATAACTGCCTCAGAGAAGAGTAAACTGACTTGAAATACATACATTGGGCCTTAATAAAAACTGTTAAAGGGAAGTGAACAGGTCTGGACGAAAAGGGAAGCAAGAAAGGAGGATGGAAGCAGCAAAAGGTGAAGGCGTGAGAAGGAGCAATACCTGACTCACATGGAGGCTAGGATGGAACAGGAAACGGCTGTGTGCTCTGGGCAAGAGGGAACTGGAGAGGCAAGGTAGATATGCCTTTATATCAGGGGTGTCAAACACGTTTCATACAGTGGGCTGAAAAGCATTCATGATACCTGCTGAGGGCCAGAAGTGATGTCAATAAGCAGAAAGTGACATCATTAAGCATGTGATGACCAGAAATAATCATTTTTCCCCCCTCAGGAACTCATTAGCTGAAAGTGACAAGAGAAAATATGCAAATCTTGATAATATTCTCAAGATATGGGAGAGTCAAATTATCACGCGGGCTGCCCTTTTAGCACCATTGCTTCTGCGAAGACATCACTTCGCAGCTCAGCAACTAAGAGATGCTCTGCAAAATAACGCCTTGGCAGAAGCAGTGCTACTGAAAGGGCAGCCTGCATGATAATTGGGTTCTTCCAGTGCTGCCCTTTCAGCAGTGCTGCTTCTGCCGAGATGTCACTTTGTAGCTCAGCAACTGAGCGGCGCTCTGCAAAGTAACACCTTGCCAGAAGAGGCACTGCTGAAAGGGCAGCCTGCATGATAATTGGGCTCTCCGAGCACCACCCTTTCAGCAGTGCTGCTTCTGCCAAGGCGTCACTTTGCAGCTCAGCAGCTGATGGTGGTGCTGGGAGAGACCACCTATCAGGCGGACCGGATAAGGAGCTTCCATGGGCCGCAGGCCTTATGTTGGACACCCCTGTTTTATATCAAAGTGGCTAAGCAAGCTTTTAACTCATTAATAAATATGCAGAGACATGGAGCAAAGGGCCATGGCTCAGTGGCAGAGCACATGCTTGGCATGGAGGAGGTCCCAGATTCAATCCCTGGCAGAGAAAGATTCTTAGTCTGAAATCCTGGAGCATCGCTGCCAGCCTGTGTTGGCAATACTGACCAGAGGGACCAATGGTCAGATTCAGCATAAAGCAGCTTCCTATGACTGCTGACCAGGAGCCAAGAGGCTGAACATCATATGCTGCTATAAACTAAAAAAAAAAAAACAAAACCCTCCAATTTTTCAATGCAAGTCTAGCCCATCAGCCTTTAAAGATAGCTTTAGACTGGGGTTAAACAAAGTTTTGGAATGACAGGTCTATCAATGGTCATTAGCCAGGATAGTCAAATAAAGCCAGAGCAGTAGATAACGAAATATTAGTAGCAGGTAGGGTGGGGTGATGGGGCAATGGGGAGGATTTGCCTCTGGCCTTCCTGAAAACATCTGGTCTTCTACTGTGGTGGACTAGATGACCTCTTGAACTGATCCAGCAGGGCTCTTCTCATGTTCTTAATATGAATGCAATACCTAAAGCTGACAGTAACTGGACAAAACATAACCTACTCCACGCTTCCTTCTTATGTCAAAATGGCTGTCATTTCGACATTCTCCCTGAAGGTGCTGCCAATTGCGATATCATATCCATCTCCTTTTCCCTTTGACTAGTCAATAAAAAACAGGCGTGTTGCACGTTTGCCTTGGCTCGTCAACTGAGGTGACGGAGACTGCTCTGACAGTTGTCTCTTCCATTTCATCACGTTCAGGTTGCTCTGGCCTGTTCTGTTTCATTCTCCACCCAGCCAAAACAGTTGCGCTTAGCAAATCTTTGACCACAGGGCAGGACAACTCCTCTCAAACCGCCATGCTTTGTGGATTAAAAACCTTGTCAGCATGTGTAAACCATCTGTACCCTGTTCTCCAAGCATGTGACAGACTTGTGCAGGCGGGAGAGGGGAGGGAAGACTGAAGAGAGGAAAATCCCAGCGGGAACAAATCGTAACATATCTGTGCAAAGGAAGAACAAGAAAGTTGCAGGCACCCCCTGGCACTCATACAATAAAGTTAGCCTTTTCCTTTCAGGGGGGGAAAAAACACCCCATTTCATGAACTTCTCCCTGCTCAATAACTCAAACTCAGCCTGTTCAAAAGGAAGTCTGCCATTCCTAGCAGACGGTTTTAATTAATACAATGGCCCATTAGCTTGTATGAAGGCTATTATCTGTCTGCTTCACCTAGTCAAATATAATCCCTTCAAAGGGGGTGGGATATATTTTATTCTCTACAGACAGCTCCCAATACAAGCGAAACACATATTTCTCTGTTTGCAGCCTACCCATTACTAAACTACAAAGTTTTACAATACCAGCTATCATCACCATCAGTTTCTATAGCATTTTTATTGCTCAAAACATTTGAGTGTTTGCACTGTTGATCCTGAAACACCACCAAGGCTGCAGGCATTCTGTTCATGAGTGACCACACCATTCTTAATACGGACAACACTATTATGACTGTGGAGACCATGCCAAAGTAGCTCAGGTTACCATCAGCAGTTCATGCAAGCAGGGCCGGTGCTATCATAGGTCAACTAGGCAGATGCCTAAGGTGCAGACCTCAGATGGGCACAGTACTGACCTTTGTGGGGCATAGTTTTAGACAGACTAGTTATTTAACCCGTGTAAAAAAATGCAACTTACAATTTATATTTTTTGTTGTAAGATAAATACCACAACAGTGCTATGGAATATAATTATAAATGGAATATAATTATAAAGACTTATGAAAAAATATATAACTATAAATTGCATAATTTGCAATTCTTCTATACAAAATTTGGGTGCAAGTAGCTGGCTTGCCTAGGGCACAAAATAGCCTGGCATCAGCCCTGCATGCAGGACTTCAAAACATAAGCACAATTTAAATGTCAGGCTTCTCAAGAAAACAGAAGAGACTCCTTAAAGATTAGTTATTTCACAGCCAATGTATTCATTCTTTCATTCATATTCTCTCTCTCTCACACACACACACACACACACACACACACACACACACACACACACACACACACAGCCAATGTTGCATGCAATCCATGCATTTCAAATGATTGGGCATGTTGCTGGTGAGAAAATAATTTTCAACTCTTCTATACAAACTCCATTTCAGCCCTACTCCCTCTGTAGCAAAGGAATTAATCACAAATTTGCAAAGCTTAGAAACGTACTCATGGCTTGAACCTGCGAACAGGTGCATCGATAGACAGGCTTGTGAGACTGTGAAATAGAACCTCAGTGTTTCATATACTTTGGAGACCCAGTGCGGGGTAGTAGGTCCAAGTATTGTACAGTACTTGGATCAGGGAGACCTACCCAGTATATCCAAATAGCTGCTCAGCCACAAAGTTCAAGTAGGGGACCATGAGGAATCCACCATATCTAACCTAACGTAAACTCTCTCACAAGGTTGTTATGAGAATAAAATGGAATGATTCCTATGCTCCTCCTAAAAGAAAAACTCGGAAAGAGAAACAAGTAGTCCACAATTAATCTGATAAATCTGACAGAGACAACAGGATAGGACAAAAAGGGGAGAGGAGAGGTCTGTGGCAGAGAGCTGGGTGTTATCACTGTATAGACAATACTGAAAGCCATGGGGTTTTATAAGGACCCTGAACAGCAGCAGACCAAGAACTGTCACACGAGGAACTCCAGCACAGAGGGAAGACTGATGGGTAGCTTCCCCCAATGGAAACTTCAAATGAACCACCTGACAGATCAGAAGAGAACCAACTAAGAACAGTCACGGAAAGGTGAAGCTTGGAGAGAGATAAGCAGGATTGTATGGTCAACCGTATCAAAGTCAACAAAGTAATCAATGAAGGCAAAGTAGAGGTTTTTTTTTTTAGATTTGGCAGTTCTACCCCAACTAGAATCCAGACTAAAAGCTCAGCCTCCCAGTGAGACAGAAACGTTTCCTAAGGTGACTCAAGACCTGCTGCACCACATTTCAGAAAAGCCCAGGCAGTGCTGGTACTGAATTGTTGGAAGCCCGAGGGCACAGGCCTGCACTGGTGTGTCCATCCCCCCATGGTGCTTCCTGCTTGCTCCCTTATGGCACCACCAGTGGTACCGAGAGTTCAAGGGTTGGCCTGGCCAGGTGGGTGTGGACCTTCAGCCAGTGCCCCCTTCTGGCCAATCTCAAACATCACACTTGACGTGAATCTAGAGACCCATTCTGAAAATAGCAAGATATTCATTTCACCTCTACTTTCCACATCATCCGAATCAAGAAGCATCCCTTTTGGGAGAGTCTCTTCTCAACATTGTACGCCCACATGGCTAGCAGCATTGCCGATAGTATATGTTGCCCTGAAATTTCAGTTTTTCAAGCTGGCAACACAAAAATCCACCATCAGCTGAACTGCTGAGTACAACTGAATGCCAGTGTCACAATTTTCTCAGTCTTTAACATGAAACATACAAATACTGAGAAAACCAGGGAGAGGGAGATCTGCCCCCAAAATCCAATGCAAACATCATTTTAATTACACAGTGAATAAACTAGTGCTTAACTATGCCATTAATTAAAGAAGAAAAAAGAGCAGTGACAAGATCTTAAGATTTCCCACAAATCTGTGTAATAATAGCTCAGTCTCGTTCTCCTCCTCACTGAACTTAATTGCCTATACGTTAGTTGACTTACTGGTACTGCAATGCAAGTCATTTCCTGAAGTTTTACAGGTGTGATACACATGACTGCCAGCCGACCAGCCTTCCCAAAAGATGTGCCCGGTGGCGGGTAATACTTAAGAAGGAAACTTCCAAATGTTGAAGAGTCTTAAATATATACACTGTACATGAATCAGAAATGGGTGGGAACCTGAAGGATGGGTTGGAATGCGATTGAAGGAATTTTTATTACAAAGATATGGTGACACTCGTGGTTTATGTTGGACTTTGACTTAAAAGCACCACTGAACAGCTGCGAGCAATAATAAACTCAAGGTTGTCAAGAGTGGTTGAAATGTCACTGCCACATTGCTATTTTTGTCAAATCAAGAGGTATTAGTTTCTTGGTTTTTACATACTTTTATCGGAAGCGCAGTGTGAACCAGAGTCGGTGGGCCAAGCCCACAACCCCCTTTCTTGGGCCACTGACAAGCTCAGCCATCAGTCTCTCTCCCCCCCCCCCTCTCTCTCTCTCTCTCTCACAGAATAATCTAAATTACAAGGAAATGAGAACATTACAGGATTGGGTGAAGAAGGATAAGGAACATAATTACGGAGGAGGACGATAAGGATAGTGCTGTTGTGCACATGAATAGACTAGAATAGGAGGTGCAAGTAACATCACAGTTAAAGGAGTCTGTGCTGCAGATTTTATTCTAATGGCAATTGGTGTGACCTTCCGAAGGAGGCAGGAAAGATGATGCTTTTCTCTCTACATACAGCTTTCACCACACACTGCTAGCCTGAGATTTCAAAACCACAGCTGATTTTATGCTTGCACTATTACGTAACAAGGCAGCCTGACCTTTGCCTGCATTGGCAGTTTCAGGACATGTAATTGGTCTCGCACACATCTCACTGCATTCTCAGTTATCGTTTGATTTGTTGGGGGGAAAAGATACAATTTCACAAAAGCGTCAAGTCAACCCAGCTTTTGCTCTTTTTGGCAGCCACTGGCTAAGACCCAATTAGCTCAGGCAAACTCCCTGAAAAATACACAACTTAGCAGCGTTAGGGGAGGCTGTTATCACCAATTGTGAATTGTCACTGCACGTATCTTGTATACTTCTGAGCTTGTTACAAGAGCCACAAATTTATACTTGTGCACGGATGTGCCGCCTACCAAGGAGTTTCACTTCATGCATCTGGATCAAGTGGACTGTAGTCCACAAATACTTATGCTGTAATAAATCAGGTAGTATTTAGGGTGCCACAAGACACTTTCCTTTTTTGCCAATATAGACCATCCCTCTGGAACATATTGTACAGAGACTCAACAGTGCAGTCTCTGGAAAAAACAAACATGCTGCAGAGGCTATTGAGACAGGGGGCCACGGCTTCTTGGGAGGTATAATCTTGGTCTTGCACTTCCGTCCCTCCCTACAGAGATGCAGCAATGTGGAAATGGGTTGTCCTGTATGTGCTTGATTACCGATTCATGTTCCACGTGTGTCAGTAACTAGCAGGTTTATTAAACAAGGCTAAGTACTGCTCCCTAACACAGCTCTGAAAACCAGCCTGCAGCAGGGATTCTACTAGACCGGTGGTGTCAAACTCATTTCATACAGTGGGCCGAAAAGCATTCATGATGCCTGCTGAGGGCCAGAAGTGATGTCAATAAGCAGGAAGTGACATCATTAAGCAGGTGAAGACCAGAAATAACTGCTTTGTTCTCACCTAGGAACACATTAACTGCAAATGCCAGAAGAGAAAATATGTTAATCTTGATCATATTTTCAAGATATGGGAGAGCCCAATTATCACACAGGCTGCTCTTTCAGCTGTGCGGCTTTTGCTGAGGCATCACTTCACAACTCAGCAGCTGAGAGGTGCTCTGCAAAGCAATTCCTCAGCAGAAGTGGCGCTGCTGAAAGGGCAGCCCACGTGATAACTGGGCTCTCCCAGGACCTCTGCAGCTTCCCCCTTTCCCACCCCTCTTGCCCCATACCGTTCCTCATCTTCTGAGGCCTCCTTCCATCTCTCCCTCCCAGCACCTTGGCAGAAGCAGCGCTACTGAAAGAGCGGCTCTGAGAGAGCCCAATTATCCTGTGAACTGCCCTTTCAGCAGTGACACCTCAGTAGAAGCAGCATCACTGAAAGGGCAGCTTGCATGATAATTGGGCTCTCCCAGTGCTGCCCTTTCAGCCGTGACACTTTAATGCATCACTTCACAGCTCAGCAGCTGAGAGCAGCTGATGGTGGTGCTGAGAGAGCCCAATCATCATGCAGGTCGGATGGACCAAGCAAAGAGTGGGAGGGAGCCTGGATGGTTTAGTGCACAGTTAATTGCACTGAACACAATTCAGTTAATGGGCCTGAATACAAAATACTAGAGATCTCCCACTCTCACCCTGTCTTTTGAAGCATGTCAATTTTGAATTTGAACATGTATGAGACCAGACAAGAATATCCTCCAAAAGGTGGCAGAGCAATCAGGAAAACAGCAATGAATACAGGCAAAGAAGCTTCTGCGAAATCCCATTACAGCATATCCTCACATCAAACTATTGAGAAGAAGCCTTTTAAACAGCAATCATTTTTTAACATAAAGAGAGACGCCACATAGGTCATGACAGGCATTTCCTTATCTGAATCCTGAACTATTTATAAAGTCAGGCTAGGAGCTGCTCTTAGATCTCCTTAATTCTATCGTTTTATACTCACCATAACTGCCTGCAATTTGTGATGACCAATGGCTTTTAATAAAATTAACTCAATGAGGAGGAAGGGGATGAGCAAGGAGGAAGATGCACAAATCGTCACAGGGTTCTTTTTGGAATCGTTCAAGAAAACTACAGTTCTACATTCCTCAACACCTTGATCCATGAAAATCCATATAGCGAAGGACATCGGCACTTAGAACTAGAAACCCCTCCGTTCTCCAGCAAGCCCACGTCCATAACTTGGGTGGCACAAGCATTACTCCCACACTGGGCACAACCATCTGCCAAACATTCGTGTCTGTGCTCTCCCCCTTTTGCCTACAAATCAACATTGTAAGGGCAATTCTGAAGCCCAGCAGTTGCTCACAGGCCTGATCACGTTCTGGGCAAGTGAGTTCTTAGATTAGCCCTAAAGCCCGACACACACCGCCGAGCTCTGGCGCGGAGGCGAGCGAGCGTAGGTGCCTGGCCGCTCGCCTCCACACGCTGACCTCGTCTCCACGAGCGTCTTCCAGCGAATAGTCCCTCCTGTTGTCCCGCCTTCTTAGAAAGTGCAGCGGTGATTTGCTAAGCACAAGTGCAATCCGATACACGAGAGAAGAGAGAGAGGGGCAGGAAGGAGAGAAACCTAACAAAACAATTTGTGCCGGGAATAGAATTCATCTTGCTAACTTTTGTGAGAAGGAGAAATGGATCCAAGAGAAATCGGAGACTCAAGTGAGTTCTGATTGATTGACAACCCCTTTCATCCCGCCCTCTCAACTGGTGGCTGCAGTAGCTCTGCATACCCACCCCCTCAAAGATGGGCAACGAACAATTTCGCTCGTGCCGGAACTCAGGAGAGCGCAGCTGCTCCACGTTCAGCTGCTCTCTTCCGGAATGGTGAATGGAATGGACGCACCAGAAATCGTGTGGTGTGGGTCAGCCTTAACAGCTGATCAACACTGGAGACAGCGCAAGTGCCGTTCCCACCTCATGGCTCCTACATGACGCAACTATTTATTAGTGATAACAGGTCAACTTTGATAGGGCAGCATATGCTCTGCACCGGAGCCACCCTCAACATTCTGTGCCAAGGTAACTGGCAGGCATTCAAGCCTGAGGCAGGGTGAGCATGTCGGGTGGAGGAGGCAGGCTGGCTGGCTGCCAAAGACCAGAGGACAAAGTCAAGCAGGCAAGAGACTTGCGAGCCGGGTCCTGGTAATCTCCCTCAAAGACACATTGCCCATACCGAGGAAAGAAAGCAGCTCTGTGAGTTGTGTATCAGCAGGGCCTCCTATATCGCTCAGCTTGCCAGGGTGAGAGGGTTACAGGCTGCAGGGTACACATGAAGCTGCCTTATGCAGATTCCGACCATGGCTCCACCGGACTCAGTATCGTCTCTCGACCACTGGCAGAAGCTCTCCCAGGTTCCAGGCGAGGAACTGAATCTGGGACCTTCTGCATGTAAAACAGGTGGTCTACTTTGCTGAGCTATGCTATGACCCCATCCGCCAAATGGGAAGTCCCCTCCCCAAGCTATGCCCCCCTCTCTAAATACTCCAAAGCCGTTCAGCATCAATCGGCTAAAAAGGCAGAACCACCAGACACTGCAATGGAGA
Source organism: Plestiodon gilberti rubricaudatus (assembly GCA_026170595.1). NCBI lineage: Eukaryota > Metazoa > Chordata > Lepidosauria > Squamata > Scincidae > Plestiodon > Plestiodon gilberti. Next base: position 120,850,398 of record JANXHW010000005.1, read on the forward strand.
TGGAAATACATAGCTAAAGCTCCGTCCAAGACACTGTTACCTGTTTCCAACGATCAGGCCAGATATAAACACAGCTGCACCCTGTCACTGTCTCCTGCCCTTCCGACTCCCTCTTGTCTGCCAGCTCGGTCTCTGACCCAGCAGGTTCTCTCCCAAAGGAATGTGCGTACAGAAATCCCTTGCCTTCGCATTTAATGCATTTACCACTGCACCAGTGTGAACTTATATGACTTTTCTGATGAACTGAAAACACACAGAGAATGAAGGAGCTGCAGCCAACAGGCAGGGCATATCCTGAAGGTTAACAACAGGGCGGATAAAGAAACCAAAATATAATAATTACCAAGCCTTTAATCAAACAGCTAATTGCCAGGAAATCCCCAAACTGCGGATGAAGGCTTATTTTGCCAGAGCCAGGATAGATGAAAAAGAACCCTCCCCCCCGACACACTACTGGTACTTGCTTAAGGATTGTACTGGGTGGGGGGGTACTCTGGGTGAGGTGGGGTGTGTGTTACTGTACAGACTAAACCTTATTTGTTGTCTATAAATCTGTGACGACAGCAATTCTGCACATTCGAATTTGTGATGATTGTCCTGCTTTGCTCCAGAGCCACCTCTGCTATTTAAAAGGCCAGGCCAGGCAGTAGGTTCTAGTTCTCATTTAATTGCTCTTTGTACTAGGCTCATGTGGGGGTGGGGGGCTGGCACTAGTTTTGCTGGGTGGGCCCTCCAAGAAGGGAGTGGGTGGCAAGGTCCCACTTCCTCTCCCCCAGCGAAGTGGCTTGCCAGAGTTCTGTCATTGCAACTGCAACTACCCCCCCCCCCCCCGCTTCACCTTTGGTTCAGTAAAGGAGGGCAGCCAGGCAACACCCCTCAAGAAGTGGCCAGATTTGGCTGCCAGCTGTTGACCCCCAAGCAGGACTGAAGAGGAGCTAATCATTTTCTTAACAGGAATTGTCACCTTGGGCAAGGAGAAAACACATGGCCACCACCCTCTACCTTCTCTGTAGCTTTTCAGTCTTGTCATGTCTTCATGTGGTAATACAACTAAGGAAGAAGCTCTCTCTGTTTTCATTTACAAGCTTGCATTTGCTGCTGCCCCCTCCCCAAACAACTGGTATACAAAAGGAATACCACCTCTGAACTGGAAGGTCCTATTTAGCCATAATGACTAATATTACCCATTGTTATACCTGTTCTCATTATGAATTTGTCTAATCCCCTTTTAACGTCCCCTAAACCAAGAACCATCACCACATCCTGTGGTAGTGAGTTCCACAGCTTAATTGCGCATTGCATAAAGAAAAACAGTTTAAGTTTCTTCCAATGGGTAACTATGGCAGGATTATAGATAATTTTTCACCTTATGGTGAAGTTTCTTTTTAAAAATGGCTATATTAAGTTTATTTAGAATTTCCACTGACGGAACATCTCAACCAGAGCATATGTTTCAAGGGTAGCATAGTTAGAGTAAGACGGATACCCTAAAAAGGCATTAATTATTACATCCTGCCTCAGGCCTTTTCAGGAGATACCATCAAAGTCAGAATGCCTTCATTTGGTGGTCATCCAAGACTCCATTTCAGGTGGATAAAGCAGGATGTCCTCATCACAACAGATTAAACAAAAAACTTGAATTGATTCATTAACCCAATTACATCACTGCTTCTGCAGTCCCATCCCTTTGAATACATACCTTTAATTCCCTGATTTGCAGCACAGATATTTGCAACAATGTAAGTAAGTGCAAGGCCAGTGGGTGGCGCAGTGGGTTAAACCGCTGAACCATAAGCTGTTGATCGAAAGGTCGGCAGTTCGATTCCCGTGACGGAGTGAGCGCTCGTTGCTTGGCCAGCTCCTGCCAACCTAGCAGTTCCAAAGCATGTCAATGCGAGTAGATAAATAGGTACCGCTTGTGGGAAGGTAAACAGCGCTCCATGTTCCAGCTGCATGCTACGTGCTGCGGCAAGGAGAGTCATGCCGGCCACATGACCACGGAGGCGTCTTCGGACAACGCTGGCTCTTCGGCTTTGAAATGGAGATGAGCACCACACCCTAGAGTCGGACACGACTGGACTTAATTGTCAGGGGATACCTTTACCTTTTTAAGTAAGTGCAAAGTGATGCACATTGGGGCAAGAAACCAAAACTTCACATATACGCTAATGGGTTCTGAGCTGTCTGTGACGGATCAGGAGAGAGATCTTGGGGTGCTGGTGGACAGGTCGATGAAAGTGTCGGCCCAGTGTACGGCGGCTGTGAAGAAGGCCAATTCCATGCTCAGGATCATTAAAAAAGGGATTGAGAATAAAACGGCCAATATTATCATGCCATTGTACAAATCGAAGGTAAGGCCGCATCTGGAGTATTGTGTCCAGTTCTGGGGTCACCACACCTCAAAAAGGATATAGTTGAATTGGAAAAGATGCAGAAAAGAACGACCAGAATGAGTTAGAACGGACAAAAGAAAATTTTTCTTTACCCAGCGTGTAATTCATCTGTGGAACTCTGTGGAACTCCTTGCCACAGGATGTGGTGATGGCACCTGGCCTAGATGCCTTTAAAAGGGGTCTGGACAGATTTATGGAGGAAAAGACCATCACAGGTTACAAGCCATAAGTAACCTCCTGGTTTTAGAAGTAGGTTTTTTCTGTGCCAGGTGTAGGGGAGTGGCAGCAGGAAACAGGTTATCTTGTTGGCTGTGTGCTCCCTGAGGCATCTGGTGGGGCCACTGTGTGATACAGGAAGCTGGACTAGAAGGGCCTTTGGCCTGATCCAGCAGGGCTCTTCTTATGTTCTTATGTAACAATTCATTTTCTCTTGTCTGAGAAACAAAAGCCAAACACAGACATTGGAATCTGGTGCAATTAAGTGTATATAGTCAATACAGTTTGATTGTGCTTCTCAGTATACCAGTGCGAGATTATGAAGTGCAGCAGTTTTAACAATGAACAAAATAATCGTGGAGCTCAGAATCAATGTGCCTGTGAAATTTTTATCGGCCCAGAGTAATAACATTCTGATACTTTAAAGAGATTTGTACCCTTAACGTTGTAAACTTGCACTGAAAAATACATTTCTACCTTTATCATTCAATAGTGTATCACTTCTGTAGGATTTTCAAGGTTTGGAACCCACCAGTAGTTACAGTATAAATTACTCATGAAAGAATCGCACTACCTTCCTTATATTTTTATTCTTGGAGTGGAGTTTCAGCAGCACATAAAAATGGACCTTTGTCACTCTCTTAAGTGAGTCAGTTACCCAAGTATCACACCTTCTGATTAGTATCGGCTCAGGTAATCCAATATCGCATTTTTCCAGGTGGTGAAGACCAGCAGAGATTGTGAAGAGCTCCAGAAGGATCTCTCCAAACTTGGCAGCTCTGGTTCTAGGACTTCAGATAGCTGGGCTTGGAAAAGCCGCTACCTCGTTCCTTGGAGAGCCGCTGCCAACCAAAGCAGACAAGACTGGTTAAATACACCAAAGGTCCGACTCGGTATTACAGCCCAATCCTATTCAGCAGGGCCGTGCGGGCCACGTCGTATCCAGCACTGGCTAGGAGCAGGCTGGAGGTCTCCTCGGGGTGACAATTTCCCCCTTACCCCGGGTAAACCCCCAGCCTGCACAATGGGGCTACCTGGATCTCCACCAGTTCAATCACTGGCGCAGATTCGAGAAGCCCCATGTTGGGATTTCTAGCCCAGGAGGGGGGATAGGATATGGCGTAAGCAGAGGCCGCTGATCCCTCCCCTCTCCTGGGCCTGATTGCCGCTATCCTCTGCCCCGTTACACACCCTCCCCCTGCCTGGCATGGAACTCACCAGCTCCATGGCAGAGGCAGCAGGAGTTGTGGGGTGCACTTCTGGGCTGGCGCTGCCTACTCCCCGAGTGTCAAAACGTGTCTTGTGGTATATTTGCAACACCCTAAGCCAGCGCAGGGCATGCTATGCCACCATAGCCAGCAGATAAGATGCCTAATGGCTGGATCTGGTGAGTTGTCTTGGAGCGTTTCACTAGAAAGGGACCGACTTCTCTTTCCATTTGTACCTCCTTAGCCCAGTTCATAGTAAAAGTAAAGGTATCCTGCTTGAAAGCCAGTCGTGTCCAACTCTAGGGTGTGGTGGTCACCTCTGTTTCCAAGGCTGAAGAGCCAGCGCTGTCCGAAGACACTTACATGGTCATGTGGCCGGTATGGCTAACGGAATGCTGTTACCTTCCCACCACAGCGGTACCTATTTATCTACGGTACTTGCAGTTTCTTGCTTTCGAACTGCTAGGTTGGTAGGAGCTGGGACAGGAGACAGGATCTCACTCCGTCACGCGGCACTCGGGTCTCGAACTGCAGTCCTACCGACCTTCCGGTCTGCAGTTCAGCATCTTAACCACTAAGTCACCACGGCCCAGTTCATACATCCAATGAAATAGGTGGTTGCCTATAAAAACTCCCAACTCTCTTCTGATTACTATGTTATTCACGAATTTTAAAAACAGATGTGTGACCCAGAATACCAACTGTATGAACAATCCTTCAATTCAGGAAAGGAGTTTTGGCAAACCAAGGTACAGATCAGATATCTACCAATATTTCTTCAATTAAAAATGCCTCATGCAATGACCAACACACTTTTGGTATCACAGCACAATAAATGGTCAGAGTTCAACCTCAATAACAGAAACCAACTTTTTATACACAGGCATATTCCTGACATTCACATGCAACTTATCAGCTTCTCCAGATACCAAATAACCTTTTACAGCAAAAGGAGGTTGGAATTTGGCATCTTGGAATTTGGCATACATTTCACAGCTACTATGTGACGGGTGTTAACCAACATTTCCTTTATATGATTAAGTAAATGTTTATTCTTTCAGTTGAGAAAGCCATATTCCTTCACATGCAGCGTTACACCTTAAAAAAAAATGAAAGGACAGCGGTATTGTTAAAGGTCAAGTGTGGTTTAACAAATTCATGGCAGCACTGTTTTTCATCAATGGGGCAAACAACTTGAATTCTAGATAGTGGTTTAAATAATGCAGAGTGAAAAAGAATTCATAACTTCTAATACTGACAGCAAATCCCTCAGCACAGAGCCCTGGCTTGCCGAGGTGACTCCAGCACCCAGAGGAGGGCTTTCGTGCCCATAGTTGCTGTGGTTTTAAATGCAGCGAGTGCCCCCTGATGGTGCCTTAGGGGCTGGAAGGACAGGGTGCAAGTATTTTGATCAACAAATGGCACAGCTCAACTGCTGAAGCGACTGCAGCTCTGCTCCCATCCAACCTGCCTGGATGGGAGATCACCTGGCAACCAAATATCACTTTGAGCTCCTTGAAGGAAAGAGGGGGCATAAGTGTGCAATAAATCATTGTTGGGATTACAGAAACTTCGCTGCAGGACACACAAAGGGGCAGTATAATGTCCGATCACTTCAGGTCACCTACCTGTGCTCTTTGTGGTCCCTGTGGGAGGCGTGGTTTCCCTGACGCTACTTCCTTCCTGACCCTTCCCACTAGTCTCTCTCTCTCTCGCCTCCTGACCTCCAAGGTGAATGGACCTGCGTTGAGGAGCTCCATGCTCTCAGCAGCCATTACCAGCACAAGTACATGCAAGGGAAGCAGTTACCTAGGCCTTCCCGTCCTCAAGTGATAGGAACCTCTGGTCATAACCAGATGCTTTACAAATGCATTATCATTGGAACCGTGAGAAAACCTTTTCTTTTGAACTTTTAAATAAGCCTCCGTCTCTTTCTTTTTTATGCGCCTAGTACTGCAAGCAGCCAGGGTGGTGGGACAGTTTTCCTACAGTGGGTCATCTACTGAACTATTACTCTGCTAAATTCAGACCCCAACTTCCAATAATCATGTGGTACCAAAGAGGATGGGGAAATGGCCATTTGATAACAAATAACCCTAGACCAGGGGTGGCCAACCTTTCAACATGAATGCTCCTGGACCTTTAATGGTTGTATAGGTGAGGGCATTTCAGCAGGTGCAGCTGCTTTAGCAGCACCACCAGCAATTGCAGCTGCCAAGATCCTGGTCTTCTACACAACTCTTAAGAACGCAGAGGCCATAATGGTGGAAGGTTGGCCACCCCTGCCCTACACAGTAACTAATGGGAGCCTTAAAGTTCAGTATGAGAGTACAGGGAATATAATGGCAATACATTGGCTTTATATGAGAGGACAGGAAGTGAAGACACCTTGGATCTTTAAAAGAAGTGCAGCAAACAGGAAGTGAGTCACTTGCATCTCCTGTTTCTTCCTTTTCCCCTCAACCACTCTGTGCAAACTAGTGACATCACTATGAGCTGAATATTGGAAGGGACTTCATAAAAAATTATTTCCAAGAGATGGAATGTACCTCTCGAGACCACAGTTGTGGTGGAGATATCATCTCATAATGTACCCACACATTAAAACTCCTTGTAAGTAAAGCCCTAGCACATCAGGAATAAAAGGTCTTTGCCAGGTCTTCTTCTCCTTGCTGTGTCAGCTTTCTGCTTGCAGAATTTTCTCTACACAACGGAGCATTTGAAACGGGAATGCCTCCACTTGCAGCCTGAAGAGGTACAGTCCATTCTACCACCTCATTTTGAAACGTGTAGACACACAACCAGGTCTGAAATGAACCCTTTCTCTTCCTTCTCTGTTTTGTTTTTTTTAAAGAGCCTCTGGTTGTCTTTTTTTTTTTGAGCTTTGATTAAAAATGCTGAGATTTATTTACATATATTCAAACAAATTGTCAGATAAAAATGAAAATGGTGTTAGGCTTTTCTCCTTGTGGGAGAGGCGGCAACTCCATTTATAGGACGGGAGGTTTCTGAAGTTGATCCGGTAAGTGCACACATTTCTGTCCGTCCGTCTATGCAGCGAAGTCAGCAAGTGCACAAGCACAGTGCAATGTAGGTCAGACATGCTTTCCAGCATTTCATTCATAACTAGGAATTAGAAGGATATCCTGTCCTTTCACATTGAGGACTTGACAGTGCCTCCAATGATAGAGAGTGGCACACTGTCTCTCTGTGTTCTCATCTTCTGAAGTCTGCACATAGATGCTTCTGGCTGGCATAGCGTGAAATTTCTAGTGTTGTACCATTCTACCAAGCTACCAGTCTGCTACTGTTACTCTTGCTTTCCCCATTCCTTCCTTTTCTCTGAGGGCTTATTACTCTTGCTGCCTCTTCCCCCGATCCCAACTTTAATTTAGATTATACAGTCATCAGATCAAGGGCCTCTCCTTTTGTCCATGCTAGGCTGCAGCGCAAAGTGCACTGATCATGGCCTATTGCGAATATTATTGGCACTCTACACTTCCCTGGGTGATGAGACGTTCCAGGAGCAGCCCTAGTTTTCCTTTGGATGAATGCAAACGGGAAAGTTCTGGTCTTTATGGAATATTTTCCGCATCTGCCTGCACGAGCTGTCCCCGTTGCAAACCGTTTACTAAAGTCATTTCTTTTCTCTTTTTTTGCATGGTGGCGGTTCCACATGGAAGGAATCATTCATGTTTGTGACAACCAGCCTAGTAATGTTGCATCTGAAGCATCCCACTGTTTGCGGCACAGACAGAGCTAAAATCCTAGCATTTATAGACTTAGGAAAAGAATATTTATATACCACTTAACAAAAAAAAGTTCACAAAGCAGTTTACAGAGAAAATCAAACAACTGAATGGCTCCCTGTCCCAAAAGGGCTCACAATCCCAAGAGACCACCACCAGCAAACAGGCACCAGAAAGGGCAGCATGCTGGGTTGAAGAGGGACAGTTACTCTCCCCTAGCTAAATATAGGAGGAGCACCAATTGAAAAAGTGCCCTTTTGCCCAGTTAGTAGGGACTATATGGCATGTAAGCTAGGCTTACCAGCATCCCGGAATCGACGCTGGCTTCGGCCTAGAGTGGACCCGAGCCGCTCCCAAGGGTGCACTGCGGCTGCCCAATGGGCTTCCGGCTTCCGGAACTTCCGGTCAACGACGCGGCAGAAGCCGGAACCCCGTTGGGCAGCCACAGTGCACCCTTGGGAGTGGCTTGGGTCCGTTCTAGGCCAAAACCAGCGTCGATTCCGGGACACTGGTAAGCCTAACGCAAGCATACTTCAAGGATTCTTCAATAATCATTGTAAGGTAAGTAAGGATTCTTCAGTAACCACTATTAGGGTGTGGACTGAGAGGCAAAGCCTACAACATTCAAGAGTTATTGATTAGCTGCTCTAAACTGCTTGGCAAATGCACAAAAAATCTTGACCTTCTAGAGCCAACAATTGACTAACTGCCTCCTGTCCCATTTTTCTCTTCATTTAACATCCATTACACTTTTTACATAGGCTGCCATTTGCCTCAGTCCTTTAATGGGCATATACCTTAAAATGAAGCAATTTATGGCTTTACTGCTAAGGAATTGACATAGTGCATGACAATGCACTTCAATGTTGCCCCTTTAACAATGTTGCCCATTTAAGTACGGCCGATAGATAAGTATGGTGTTAAACATAAGTTAAACAAGATCAAGTGTACGTTTTCTAAGTTTCAAGTTGTTCACACTGTCACACTTCTCCATAAAATTATGTATGCATGTCTACAAGCACACAGAGAGAAAACTAGAGTAAAAGGGACTGTACGTATTGGGGGCCAGAATCCACCTTGGCAAACACAGAAGCTGTGAAACTGAAGCCGTGGCATGGAAATGGCTGTTGTTACCATGCACGTTCATGCTAGCCTTGCTCCAGAGTCACATACCTGTGCACAGGAACATGTGGGAGAATTTAACAGTGTCAGCCAGTCCCTTGCAACTTTCTGTAATTCTGTCATGAACAGGTCTTGGGGAGGAAAAATATTCTAATGAAATTTCAGCAGTGGCTTAAAAGAAGGGCATTGGCCCTTAGCTGTGGCTTGTGCAAGTGCAACGTGGAGGTTAAGACAATATTGTCATTTGCAAGGCCAGAACTATGAAAGTTGATAACATAATATGTACAGAGGGACAACATCCTGCTGGTACAGGTGGGACGCTGCTGTTTTTATGCTCTGGTTTTAATTGTAATAATGACCTTTTTAATCAATTTTTAGATGTTGTTTTATTAGTTCATCAACTGTTTGTAATTGTTTTAAAATGTGACTTTTGTATTGTATCTTTTTTGTATGTATTTTCTTTTGTTGTAAGCCGCCTTGGGTCCCTTCGGGGAGAAAGGCGGGATAAAAATACTGCAAATAAATAAATAAAATGTATCGGCAGATAGTGGGGCTTTTCAGCTGGCCTGAAAACAATTTCCTTTCTAAAATTAATTAAAATATCCAATTACTTCAGCTGACATCCACTCCAATCTCTGTGCGTTTAAAAAGCACACACACACTTGCGTGAGATAATTGCTGCAGTTGCTACCCATTGTGCGCATGGGAATACTCGCCTCAAATCAAATCTTGCCACAGAGACGATTCTCTAAAGGTCTCAGCAGAGACATTTCAACACCGCTTATACGTTTTGAATGAAGACATGAAGTGGCTTGAGTGTACTGGAGCAGAAAGGAGGCCCAATTGCCTCTCAACATCCCGATTCAAGCGTGCCATTTAGATGCGACAACCTTTCTTTTATATCTTTAGAAGCATGCTAGTCTCATGGAGAATACTGTAAACCGTAGGAGATGGCATTACACTGAAGCAAAATTATGAAACTGCTATGTATTGTATCTTCAAAACAAGCTCTTAACCTCACAGCATCACTAACAAGCAAGGTGCTTTGGTACCCTGGAATGAAAACTACAAGTGGCTACAAGTGGTCGCACCACATCCCCTGAAAATAAGACCTACTGTGTGTTTTTGAGTAAAAAAATTAATATGACCCGTCTTATTTTCGGGGAAACAGGGTAGCTGCTGTGACAACGCGAGAGGTGTGGCTAGCCAGCACATTCCCATTTGCCCCCTCACACATTGGCTATTCCCAGAGTGTATAACACCTGAATGGGGCTAACAGGAATACAAAAATAAATCTCACACATGCAGTCATAAGGTGTCTTTCAAAGCAGAACAATCTTGCGTACCAATTCACATATGTTAGGTGTCTATTCAATACCTAATTAAGGTACAACTGGCTGTATGAATGGCCCCCGGTTGAAAAGTGGTATGTTTAAAGTGATGTCAACTGATATGATAGCTTCATCTCTGATGGGTGTTTCACATTTGCAAATAATTGTTTGATATGGCAGTCGCAGAGTGATGGACTAAATGAACATGCATTGATTTGTGAACTCCTTTTCAAACATGGGGAGCTGAAATATGCACATTGTGGATTCCAGCAAGCCTTCAGAGAAACAGACATTCCATATATCTGAGCAGTTCCCTAAGAATCCCAAAGGCTCAACTCGTACATTTGCTTTCAAGATGAAAAGTCACCCTGCAGTGATTTGTATACATCTATGGAAGCATTTGTGCAAAATTGACTTAAGATGAAAATTTGAAATTCTCTACATTCGCAAGGTCATTTGTTTGTCTCATATTAAAATTTCAGCCTTGCTATTAGCCAGCGTAGCTTCCCACAAAGGAACACCAATTACTGATTGTGCCTAATATGTATTGCGTATTTAAATGTTTATCTTATCCTTTTTCTAAACACCAGGGCACATTAACAAGATTAACCACGCACACACACTCTTGCACGTAGTCTTGTTAAAATGAAACAGAATCCAATTATATAGCTAAACACACAAATATATATGAAGAAAGGTCTTGGCTTTCTTCCAGTCATGCATTTCTTCCAAGTAAAGGTCTGATTTAGGAGGAAGTTTCATACCTGCAGAGCTGCTAGCAGGTTAAGGGGCTACAGAGTGGGGGCAGAGCATGTGCTTTTTTGCACATACAAGATCCCAGGTTCAACCCTGGGCATCTCCAAGAAACTTGAGTTGAAGGACTGGGAAAGTACTTCTGCCCGGGAGCCACACAGAGCCACTGCCACACAGAAGAGATAACATGGACTTAGACTGACTAATTTGGTATGTAGTGGGGATTTCCCAGTTATTTTAGGAATAAGAATCAAATAGAGGTTACTATAAGCACATGATTGAGGCTGCCGTGCTTGGTTTTTTTTAAATCTAGTACAGGGGTTCTCAACCCCTTTCCAGCCAAGTACCACCTCCAGCGCCACTCTCCAGCTGCGTACCACTGGAAGGGACTGGCAATGACATCATTGCCAGTTACTCCCAGGTTTTCGGGTTTTTGGGAGACCAGGAAATGCAGGTAGGAGGCTCTGGGTCTCAGCATTCCCGAGAGGCTCAGCCAAAGGCAGGTGCCTCTCAGGAGCAAAAACGTAATTCCAAAAGTGCAGCATCGGAGCGGGGTTCAGATGTACCAGTAGTCTGAGTACCACCACCAGTCGGCTGAAGTACCACTGGTGGTACTAGTACCACTGGTTGAGAATCTAGTAAATAGCAGCTGGATCAGCCCCTGCAGATCAGGACCATGGTGTGGGGACAGGAGGGGTTTAACCCTCTGCCATGATAGCAATTTGGAGGAGGTCCCTGTGACTGCTATTTGCTCTAGAAAAATGTTCCTACACTGGCACCAAGACACGGTTTTTCCCACAGGGCAAACAGTAGCATGGGCGCAGCAGAAGGGGAATTCAGATTAGGACCACAACAGGGGCAGAGGGTTATCCTCCACTTTTCTCACACATGGTCCCAATTCAGCCGCTACTTACTGAGTAAAAAGATAACTACAACTTGTAGTTATCTACATCAGGGGTTCTCAACTGGTGGTACGTGTACCACTAGTGGTGCATGGACCGCTGGTTGGTGGTACGCAGAGTCCTGGCAGCGAAGATGGTGGCCGCCAGGGCACCCATACTGCCCCGCGCCGAAGCCTGGGAACTGGCTGCTCGAGGTCGCTGGAGACCAGGAACCAGTCCTCAAGCCACAGGTTCCCAGGGCTCAAAAAAGGCCCTTCTGCCCATCTTGGTCTCCTGTCTTACCTTTGTGAGGCCTCCAGCGCGGCAGGAAGATGGAAGTAAGTACCGATGACGTCATCAGCACTTACTTCCGGTGGTACGCAGCATGACGGCTGCCATGTAGGTGGTATGCCACGCTGTCAACGTTGAGAACCCCTGATCTACATGCTTACAGTAACACCTAGTTTGACTTCAAGATGAGATCTTACACTAAGCCTATCCACTTGCCCCAGCATGCCAACATGCACAGATTTTCTCCTGGAAACACTACACCCTCCCACATTTCACAGCTGAAAACAGGCACATGCTTGTGATGTTCCTATTACCATACCAAAGATCAGCGCCAAGTTCTCCAACATATTGCTAAAGGCTTATGTTTGTACACTGTGAAGAGGTTCTCCTCATATCCACTTACAAAAGCTAAGTGGGTTTTCACTCTTTAGGTTACATTAGAAGAACATAGTACTGACTGATCAGCCTCAGCCTCTGTAGCTGCAACACATCAAACAAAAGGCTGTTAAGTGCATGGATCCTTAGTGCTCGTGTGTGCATTTACACGCATGTGCACTAAGAAAGATGTTTGCCCTGCCCCAGAGATTTAACTTCTAGTAATCTTGGAGAGGCACTGAACAGTGAAGAATGAAAACTAACAATTGACACTAAACAAAGCATTCTCCAAAAAGGCAATAAAGTGATTTTCCAGGGAGAGGAACCAGGAAATAGGAACTGTCCCTGTTAAAGACGGGAAACTGGAGCATATGCGTCACTGCATTTTTCAGCCGTAGTATTGCTTTATGGCAAAATACTCCATACCAGGAAAGACTGCAGAGTTCAGGCAGCTTTAAAGCAGTTGCAGAACAGTTACAACATACACAGCTTTCAGGTAGACACTGGAGCTGCAGCAACATTTCAAATACATGCGTAAGCTACTAGGATGAGACATGTATTTTGTTATTTGATTGCACCAATCTCAGTTTTGCATTGCATTTTCCTAACAGCTCATACAAAGAGAACCTAGTTAAGCACAGGAGAGTCTCTGATGATTTCTGCTATTCTCACAACCCAAGAGTCGTTGGCTGCGTTAGAGTACTCTGAAACGCCGGGGGGGGGGGTGTTTCAGCAATTCATATACACCTGCACACGTTGGCACGAATCAGAATAGTTGTATTTTGAGCTCAGACATTTGCATCTAAGCACAAAACTGCCAAATTAGAAATGGTCCTAAATATTATTATAAAAATGGAGCTCTTGGGTCACCTTGGGGATTGCAAAGAAAATGATCTCTTAGGAAATTATAACTCCAGACCCATAAACATAGCAGCAAACAAAAACTTATGCGGTCAGCACAGTTCCCAGTACAATACTACGAAACATAATTCAGTCTCGTCTTCTGCACCAATATAAAGAGGGTGCCAAAACTACTCAAGTTAACCTTAAACATTTACATGTGTACATGGGGCAACGCACAACAACACAGCGTCATTAGCCATTATGCACAATAAACAAAACCCCAAAACAAACAGAATACATACAGGCACATTCTTAATGGCATAATGAACAATTCTTTATGGCTGCAATCCTACAGGCGCTTGTGAAAAAGTATGCGCAACTAAGTCAGTATGATGACTGACTTTTAAAAGCAACCTGTTTAGAAGTGAGTGTGTGTGTATTTCAAGGGGGGGGGAACAAAAGGTCACCTTTCACTGTACTGGATGTTTATCATCAATCCTCTTCATTACCATGTTCTTCCCCAAGGATGCTAACTAAAGAGCGAGCGAGCAGCATTAATAGCTGTTCAGGAAATCGCATGCCAGGGGATGGAAAAATCAAAAAGTTCAACCGCACAGCCCACCACTAGCTGGCGTCGAGAAGAAGCCATCAACAGCTTGAGACAGTGCCAATAATTAATGCAACTACGATTGCTAATTCCATGTTCTATTCACTGTCAGGTTTTGTGTTTTCTTTTCTTTTTTAGGTAGAACAGAGAGGTAAATAATTTCCAGAGCAGCAGGCACTTGCATTTGAATGAAAACCTATGTTGATCAAGTCAGCCTTTCTACATACGAGAATGAGGACATACACACATACAGAGCGGCTCATTCATCACCACGGCAACCGCGCCAAACAAAAGGGGAAACCAATTCAAGACGCAGCCTTCTTCAGATGAAAACAAGCGCGAGGCAGGGAAACACTTTCTTCTACGAGGCTTGTCTGGCTTGTCAAGGTTCTTATATGCAACTGGATTGCAGTCCATAATTGTAACTCTCAGTCTCCATGTGCCAAGTGCTTTAAAAAAATATAGAATTCTTGCTTCAAATAAAAGAAAGCCAGTATAAACAAAAGAGTTAACAGCACAGCGACTAACAGGATCTGGATCTGCTAAACCTCACGTGCTACTATTTTGCATTCATTTCATACCGGTACTTTTCATTGGCCAGCCACTTCTTCCTTGTATACGTGAAGGCAGAAGATCCATAGCACTCTATTGAGTAGTTAGGGAACAGGGGGGAAAACCAGTGTAGTTCTGTTGGCTGATCATCTTCCGAGGCTCAGTTTGGCTGAGTCCTTTGGCGATTCCACCCCACCTCCAGCCTCCCATTGGGATAGTCCAGTTCTCTTTTTAGCACCGGGACCCACTTTTTAAAATGACACTCTATCGGGACCCACCTAGCTTTGCGAGATTCTCAAACATTTATCTCCCTATATTTATACAAGCTTGCAAACCGCAGGAGCTCAGCCCTTTGAAGGGCAATTAGCAGCTATCTGAGTTTTGAATAGCCTCAGGGCTTGAGGCAATTACTTATCTGATCATTCCATCACCCTTGTTTTCATTGGAGACTCTGTGGGACCCACCAGAATTCGGATCATGACCCACCAGGTGGGCCTCAGGGCTTGTGGCAATTACTTATCTGATATTTCCATCACCTGTGACCCACCAGAAATCAGGTCGTGACCCACCAAGTGGGTCCCGGCCCACAGTTTGAGAAACCCTGGGATAGTCCGAGGCTAGCTGGTTACCTAGTAGGAATTTTTTGTTGCTCACATGATTGGTAAGGAGCTTTTTCACTTACCCCAGATGGTTCTACGAGTATGGTGATGCTAGCCACGTCAGTTACAACCGGCGGTTATAGTGCAGGACAGGGAGAAGAAATAGGGATTTGGTGTGCAAGCCATAGGAGGAACCAGAACCAATCTCAAGAGGCTATCCAGTTTGGCGATGCTGGCAGGTGACCCCTCAGGCTTGAATTGCAAAGTTGACTTCAAAGGCTCTCTGGTTCGGAAAGGTGGTGCAATTCAGCTTCTTTGACCACCACCCCTTAGTGGTTGGCGCAGAGAAGCACAACTCTGAGTCAGGGTGAGAACACTCAAAAGGGGGTCGAGCAGTTGTGTGCCCTCTCCTCCAGGATAGGTGAAGATAGGTGTCTTCAGGATAGGCTAAATGAGGATGCGTATTTACCCAGCCTGTTGATTGGCATCAATTTCAATAAATGTGGTCCAGTTTTAATCCAACCCTTGTCTCATGTCTTATGGGGGATACATGGGCAAAGGCAAATCACTCCCAAGTAAACAGAAAGTTCACTTAGCTTTGTTTTTAGAGGATTTGTGGTGTAGCAGCCTAATCACAAACCTTTTCAGCAACTGCTTATCTGAAAGTGACTAAGGTATTTGCATTATTGAGTTACTAATTGGTTCTTTGGAAAAATCTCACCTCCCATCTAGCAAGTATCAAATGATCAAGGCCACCAAGGGGTCACATCACCAAACTGTTTCCATTAGCGGTGACACGTCTTCACTACAGAATACACAAACTCCCAACACAAACGCAGCAGCGTTTTAGAAACATTTCCTCCTGTGTCTACAACAAAAGCTTTAGAGTCAGTTTCCATTTGGCGAGTAAGCATGGCAGAGAGCGCAAAGTCACACACAAGGGAGAAGATGAAAGAAAGCCGCTGTAACAATGACGGGACCCAAAAAGAAAACATGGTAATAATACCTTGGGACAGAGTGGCCATAATCCAAAGTGGACGGAGCCTCTCTCACACGCGCACAGAGGCACTATTTCAAGTGGTGCTCCTCTTATAGGTAGCAGAGGAAGAAAAACTGACCCTCTTCACCCCAGATTCTGACCATGTTCCCTGTCCCCTTCCCTCTCCTTGGATTTGCACCAGCAAAAGAGCTGGCACAGATCCAAGTAGACCCATTGGGGCAGTTGAGGCTTGCCCCGGGGTAAGGGAACAAACGTTCCCTTGCCTCAAGGAGACATATGATGCAGCTGCGCCAAAGGAGTGTGTGCTGTATTGGTGGCAGGGGGTTAGTTAGGATTGGGCCCTAACATTAAAAAAAAAACAACCAGTGAGCTTCTAACTTAATGTATCAAGGCTGATCTGAAACTTGAATGGGATGCTGTCTGAGCACTGTGCACTCTGCAAGACTATCCCTCCACTCAGTGCAAGTTTGTTTTCACAAGGGATTGCTTTAAAAAAAAAAAGCACACCGCACAGAGTCAGGATTAGCTAGCCATCCAGACAACTTCCTTATTCAATTATTATTAATATTTATACAGCAAGTCCTCACTTAAAGTTGTTGATAGGTTCTTCTGGGAAACTCCAACTTTAAGCCAAACAACTTATAATGAAACCGATTTTACACAGGCTAATCGATAAACGTAAACGTTCTTATGGCATTTTCCCATCAACATTAAAACGAAACGACTTTACAGACATCAAATAACTAAATAGCTCCCTGTCCCAAAAGGGTTCAAAATCTAAACAGAGGTGCAGAAGAAACACCAGCAACAGCCACTGGAAAAGACACAGTGCTGGAATGAAGAGGGGCAGTTACTCTCCCCCTGCAAAGTCTAAGATGAGCGCCACTTGAGAAAAAGTGCCTCTTTGCCCACTTAGCAGGGGTCTGCAATTAATCTGCCTCTCTTCTGAAACAGTTTGCCAACCCTTCCATTTTCACAATTCTAGCGGCAGTTCAAGAGTGTCGTGGTTTTCACCAGCTGGGAGTTGCAGGCAGAACTTCTGGAGCACCCCAGAGGCCAATTAACAGAGTCCCAGACTGCCCAGGATTGGACTTCAGTTTGTTGACACACCACCAGCCTGTGTGTTTGAAAACAAACACCTCTCTCCCACTGCTCCATTCAGCTGAAGCAGCTGACATTTCTCTTCCAGAAGCTCTTTCAAAAGGTGAGAGTGTCCCCAGAGAGAGAGAGAGAGAGAGAGAGAGAGAGAGAGAGAGAGAGCAAAAGTGTGAGAGTGCGTCTCGCTGCATGCTAGGGAGGAGAAAAGAAGCTGAACATTTGACTATTACATCATCGACTCACTTTTCACCTGCTCAGAGATGTACGTTTCGACTGATTTTGCCCTTGTTGATACAAAGCATCTCTTGCAACCTTCCAAAGAGACCCTCGCCAATGCTTACACTGAGGTACCCAACACTCATCTGGCTGCTCTTATTGAGATGCTGTTTTAAGTCCCATGATCTTCATTTCAGGCTGGACCTCCTCTGACCACATCACTGTCTAGAACTGTGATGGCGAACCTATGACACGCGTGTCACAGGTGACACGCAAGGTCATTTTAGGTGACACGGCAGCGTTTCCCCCAGGGCCCCGACACACCTTATATTTTCGCAAAGGTTTTACAGGCTTGTCTTAAACATTTAGGGCAGGGGTTTTGGCAGACCTCTTTCAAATTATCGTCTAGTAAAATTCAGCAACAAAAAAGTCACTAATTGATGTTAAATAAAATGCAATGTGTTCTATAGTTTTCAGTTCAGTTCAATTCAAAACTACTATTAAAATTAGCAATAGTCAAAGTACTATTAAAAGTGGGGCGAGGGACACACCAGCAGAGTCAAGTTAGGCATTTTCAAAAATTTTGACACAACAAGTCCAAATGGTTCACCATCACTGGTCTAGAATTACTACTATTCCAGCTGCGCTTTCCAGCCCCTTTTGTGGAGGTGTTAAAACGGCGCTATACGATATCATCACAGAGTGGAAGGAACGGTCGTGACAAGGCTCGCTGCTGCTTACAGATGTGGGCGCAGGACTGAGGTCAAGATCTGACTACGGGTCCAAGCAGAACTGGGCAGTGGAGGAGTCCGTACTAAAGGAGTGAGGAGAAGGCAGGGTGAAGAGCTATGGAATTCACCTGAGGCATAGAAGTAGTTGTTACCGTTTCTTCAGTATCCCTCCTCACAAGCCCTGTCCCCGACTTCACCAGGCCCCAATGGAAATAGACAACTACAAGTCAACCTTACGGTCTGTTATGAATGATGTATGAATGAAACCATGGTGTTTGTAAGGCACCTTTTTGCTCTCTTTCCACAGAGTTTTGTGTTCTTCAACCCACCCACCCCCCTTCTCTAGCTCAAGGACGGTCTTAAGCTGTGCTGGGGGAGGGAAGTGTAACCTATAGTCCTCAAAAGGTAGGGTTATAATAGGCACATCACACTATTTGGTGTTTTTTCCCCTCCCTTTATTTGGCATGACACTGGTGTTGAAGGTTTTTTTAAGATGCAAATAAAAACCACTGTAAGGAATAGGAAGGAGAGAAAAACCTATAGTACTGAATGAATGAACAAGCAAAGGGTTACATAGCCCAAGCAACAAATGTGTAGGTACAGAGCAGATGTAATGCTTCCTATGGTTGGCACTAACCACAGTTTGCTGTATTGACCCTGGTTAACATCCTAGACTTATATCATACCCAAGGGTTTAGCTTGACAAACTAAGACCTACCCCCTCCCAAGGGACAGGATAAGACCTGCTGGTAACTCTGCAAGCAGAGAATGTACTTGTTGCAAGTATAATACAAAATATGATCAACACACACACAAACCAGTGCTGAAACACACTTCAAACCACGATATCATTTTCCATTTAAGTTCATCCATGCTGAATCATGGTTAAGGAAAACAAACTATGGTTAAACTTTATGCTTGCATAAAGCCAAATCCATATTATCCTGTTTAGAGGCAACACAAAATTAGCAAGTTAAAATCATACTTGTGGCCTTTAAAAATTCAATTTGCCAACACCTTCCCCCTCCAAAAAAAAATCCCCAAATGCTCCCTCTCTAAGTCTTAATGGATATTATTAGTAACTTCCTACGTGGAAATCAAATCTAGTCTGTTTTCCAAGAAGAATAAAGACAGAAGCCAAATACCCACTTCTGTGGACAAAATGGTTTTTTAAGGACAGCTGTGACGAATTTTTCATATCATAACTGGATGACATCGAGGGGAGAGAACAGATTTCATCAGTAAGCGTAGGAGACTCTTCCTGCTAATATGATTTCACTGTTTATAGCTTGGGATGTGGAAGCAATTAATGAGTGATGACTATGTGAGCAAAACACCAGATAGTGAAGAATGAGTAAATTTGCGCAGCTTGTTTGGCTTAAACCTAGAAACCTTCTGGAAAATTGCTATTGTGCATAAATGACAAAAAGCATCGTATTTTCTGGAGAGTTCATCTACACATTACGTTAAGTACATTGCTAAGAAACAGGCTTAAAACCAGAAGTGTCGCTTTTCCCCCCACCAAAAGTAGCTATGGGGAGGAAGGGTAGTGTGGATCATACCCACAGCATATGAAGAAGGGGGTGAACACTTTGCCTCTGCCATTTTCCTGCTAAGAATCCTACTCCCAGCAATGGCTATTTGCAACAAAGATATCCGAGGTCAAAGTTTGAACTTTGAATCAATCAGGTTTGGTCGGCTCAGCCTTGCCTCACAATCCTATCCTGTACACTTTCCCCTTGTATACGAGAGCTATTTATGGTTCACAGAACAGAAAACAGTGCCACAGGTGTCAAAAATACAGTCTAGATTTAGAGGCCATTATCAGATTCCTTATTCCATTATCAGATTCATTATCAGATATAGCCAGCGGGTGGCGCAGCGAGTTAAACCGCTGAACCATATGCAGTCGATCGAAAGGTCGGCAGTTCGATTCCCGCGACGGGGTGAGCGCTCGTTGCTTGGCCAGCTCCTGCCAACCTAGCAGTTCCAAAGCATGTCAATGCGAGTAGATAAATAGGTACCGCTTGCGGGAAGGTAAACAGCGCTCCGTGTTCCAGCCGCATGCTACGCGCTGCGGCAAGGAGAGTCATGCCAGCCACATGACCACGGAGGCATCTTCTGACAACGCTGGCTCTTCGGCTTTGAAATGGGGATGAGCACCACACCCTAGAGTCGGACACGACTGGACTTAATTGTCAGGGGTCACCTTTACTTTACTCTCCACACAAGTTATTGAGCCATCTTCAGGAGTGGGAAGCTGTTGCCCTGATCAGGACAAAAGACGTTGCTCCACATAGCATGCCACAGTGCATGCGCACCAACTGCCACCTTGATGCATTTCCCACTGTGGAAAACACGATGGACCTTCGCAATAATTTAGCAGGTCTTTTTTTTTTTTTTTACAGCAGTGCAATTAAGGTTAACCAGGATCCTTGGTGAACCAGAGTTCTTAACCAGCTCTGAACTCGATTAGCCTTCATTCACAGGAGAGGATTCCCTCCATGGAAGGGAGAGGCACTGGCCCCCATTCCAAGCAAAGCAAAACTTCTCATGGATGCAAATTTCTGCTCCAAATTTTAGCACACGTCCAACAACAACAAATGAGATGTCTTGTGCTCCTCTCTCCATGCTGGGAGGAAGTGGGAGGGAGAGAGCATAACAGGATGACAAACTTCAGCAATGATAAAAACCATGAACAAAACCAGTTCCCCTCTTCTCTTTAGGGGAAAAAAAAGACAAATAATGAGGACCTTGTTCTGTATTCAACATGATTATGTGCAACAAATCGATCACTCCAAGGAACAGCACTGAGGTAGAACATGTTATAAAAATATGAAAGAAAGTCAATCCACCAAGACTCAGAGGAAATAGGAAAAAGTTCATTCCAGAAATAAGGAATGAGAGAACAAAGAAAAAAAGATAACAGTAAAAATGAAAGACCAAAAGGACAAAAGATGATTTCACGCTAGAAAGCAAAATTTATTGAACGCCTTCATCAAGATGTCCAGGTTAAAAAAAAAACTGCAATAAGAAACGTGGCAAGGCAACGACTTTTCAAAGACAATAAAAAGTGGTTTAAGCATTGGCTTTAAGCATTGACTGAATGTTTCTTGGGCTGCAAACTTATACAGATTCATCTGAGAGTAAGTCCCACACTGAACGTTCGAGGACTGATTGCCAAGTAGACATGTCAAGGTCCAACATTTGGATTTCAAAGATAAGAAGTCACTTAATAATGCTTTGAACTTTTTTTAAGTTTTAATCCAGGATTAATCTATGTATAGAGGCCAGCGGGTGGCGCAGCGGGTTAAACCGCTGAACCATAAGCTGTCGATCGAAAGGTTGGCAGTTTGATTCCCACAACGGGTTGAGCGCTCGTTGCTTGGCCAGCTCCTGCCAACCTAGCAGTTCCAAAGCATGTCAATGCGAGTAGATAAATAGGTACCGCTTGTGGGAAGGTAAACAGTGCTCCGTGTTCCAGCTGCATGCTACGCGCTGTAGCAAGGAGAGTCATGCCGGCCACATGACCACGGAGGCGTCTTTGGACAACGTTGGCTCTTTGGCTTTGAAATGGAGATGAGCACCACACCCTAGAGTCGGACACGACTGGACTTAATTGTCAGGGGATACCTTTACCTTAATCTGTGTATATTACTTTTTTTCCCATGTCCCTTTAGAATGAGTTCTTCCCCTTTAGAGCATGACAGTAATCAATCACACCTTCATGTTTCTCCAAACACTGAAGGAAGTCTTTTCACGAATCCCTGTAAGGAAAGCACAGAAGGCAAAACAGGTCCAGTGCCCAGCTGATAGGAACACAACCCTTCTCCCTTGGTTCATGGCTTCCCTCTTCTTACTGGGTAGACTGAAAATAAACTGGGAAAAGGCAATTCGTTGCCACCGCCGCTGCCACCACCCAATGCTAGAAAGCCTTGGGGAAGCTTCCCTCCAAGATTTGGAGGAGTCCTCTTAAAAGCAAAACAGTAGCAGAACATGACAGAGATGTGACCAGGCTGCTCCCTCCCACGTGAACCAGGGAGGTAAAACAGTGAAAACACAGGAAGTTTATTAAAAGGGTTGGAAAATCCAAGCAACGGGAGGGCAAAAGGAAAGGGATCATAGCGAGGCACTGATCAATTAACTGCCAGAGAAAGTGGGAGCAGGTCTGGCAAAGGACACAGCACAAAGGTTAGTGGAAAACAAACCTGACGCAACTCATCTGGTAGGGTTCCTACCCCAATTACTCTTCCAGAGTCCTAGTTCCTACCATTCACACATTCAGCACAGTGAGTGCGCAAGTCTTAAGCAGTAGCTGCTTCCAATGATGGACCCAAACAACATGCAAAAAGGGGGTGTGTGTGCCCCCTCTTGATGTAACCAGTGGGTGTGTTAACCATGCTTTGCCTGGTCATTCTGGGGGGGGGGTGTCACCTGACCTGGGTTTCTGAATCTCCCACTCTTGGACAACAGGGGGGCTTCATGGTCCAATGAGTCGATTCAAATTCAAGCTTCTTTGTTTGATGGTCAAAGGGAAGATGAAAATGCTCAAACAAAGGGAACTATCCCAAGATAATAAGCTATTCCATCAGGATGACTCAACAGCCTTTGTTGGATGCTAAGGCATCTCAGAAAAGTCCAACATTTTCACCAAAATCTGAGACAGGCAATTCTCAGTCATCGTCCCCCCCCCCCAAAAAAAAACCTTCAAAAGATGACATGTTCTGAAGGGCAGGGCTGCTCACAACTGGAAATCAACTGGGGTTGTAAGCAGGACAGGGGTGTGCTCCATCTAAGGTGCCAGGATCAGCTCCAGGATTGTGGGGGCATTTGGCAAATTGCCCTCTCTGGACTAACCTGGGCAGGGCGAGTGGGAAAGAGTAAGCAATAACAGGGCTGTTCTCTTGGCTGTCTCACTGCAGTCACTTTCTTCAGGCTCCACCCACCCCCCAACCAGCATATGGGAGCTTTCCCCTAGAGGCTTCTGCATCATCACGGCTCCCATTTGCAGACAGGAAAGGAGGAGAGGAGACGATGGATGGAGCAACATGCTCGGCCAAGAGAGTCGCTTCATCAGCGCTGCACAAAGGCTATGGATTTCGAGAATTGGCAGGGGGCTCTTGGCAGCTGCCTTACAATGCCAAACTCCTGCCAGCTTTGTCAAGAAAGCAGGGGCCTGTTTTCCTTGGGGGGTTCGGGAGGGGGGGAGCAGGTCAGTGCTTCAAACCTGACAAAGTTGTACAGAACCAGAACCCAATTTGGCAACTGGCCCTTATTCGAGGTCACCTTGCCAGATGCCTTCCATCTATTGATTCTCCCGAACTGGGATCCCGTCCAGTTCTTCCCCCGAACGTAAAGAGTTGCTCCTTTCCTTCTGTTCATCACATACACACCTTCTCTCTTTGTGAAAGAGCTTGTGTCTCTATCATTTTTTTTCCTAAGTGCCAGGAGCAAAAAGCAGGTGTTGCCCTTCAGTAAACTCAAGAGCAGAGTTGCTGAAAGGGAAAGCTCAAAAGCAGCAAAGCAGAACAGTCAGCTTTTTGTTCAACCATGGTGGGAGTCCTGGAAGCATCCACTTGCAGTCCAGCTGGAAAACATTTTTTTAAAAAACAAACCAGAATCCTTTTCTCGCTGTCATCTGAGAAGGTGTGCTTCGAAAACCGTCTAGTTGAACAATATCACTGTCCAAGTTTTAATCAACTGCATGTGCCAATAGGTGTCACAGTCTCACAATGCGTTTCTACAGCCAGGACTGGCCTCTCCATGAGGCCAACTGAGGCTGCCGCCTCAGGCGTAAGATTGGTGGCGCCATCTCTGTCACCCATTTGCCTCCACTGCTTCTCCTCCTCCTCCTCCCCCACTCCCTGGATTGGGAAAAGAAGAGGGAAGTGGAGCAGAACAAACAAACAGTGTGTGGACTTACTCAGCAATTTTCATCCCACCCACCGCACGGGGTTGTTGTGACAATGTTGTTTGTCTGTAAACCATGTGTTGAAAAGCGGTATATATATACTGTTGTTAATATTATTATTATTATATACGGTAACCCTGCACATGGTGGTCAGACAGTGCCCTGACTGTCACCAGGGCTGGCAGCAGGTGTTAGGGTAAGGTCAGACAGTTGATCCCAAAGACCGTCTCTGTGCCCATAACCTTCATGTCATAGTGACAACAGCAGAGCGACACTCAACAGTCTGCCCAGGTAGGAAGGAGTTCAAAGAGTGCAGTTTGCTGTGGGCTCCCTGAAACCTGGAGTGAGCCCTGCCTGTCACCTTCCAGTCCTCTCCAGGTCACAGCAGGGGGACACGCATCATTCCAGCAGTACCAATTGTTGTTACTCCAGTGCAAGGGGACCAGTTGGATCCCCGAGCCAGAGCCGAGACCCTCACTGCTTGGCAGACCGCCGCAACTTCACCTCCTCATCAGCCAGGTTCAGCCTGCTGCTGCACAGACGACCCAGATGGAGAAAGGAGCGCCAGGCTCAGCTCACACACTTCATCCAATCAGGTCTCTCTGACGCAGGTCAGGTCAGCATGTTCATCCCAGATTGAATCCTAGATAGCAGAAATGTTCCCACTGACTGACACTCAGCAGCAAGACTTTCAGACGCATAAGACCATCACTGGAGCAATCGGGAGCCCGTTGGTGGAGAGGTAATCTGGAAGGAGGCTTGACCAAAACACAGTCTGATCTCCTTCCCCTGAAACTGCCTTACAGTCTCCCACCACGGTATAGTACACACAGCCCAATCAGTATACACGGAGCCTCAACGAGCCATGCAGAAAACGCATAGATAGGTCCCTGTCCAAAAGGCGCTTACAATCTCAAAAAGAGCAGATGAAGGGGAGCCAAACACACTGCAATTCTCCTTGCCCAAATAAAATAAACCAGAAAGTGTTAATACAAGTCCAGCAACAGACCATCTTTCAGCCCTAACACATGTGACATAAGACGAGAGCATCCCTGAGCATGATCAAACACATTTCCTGTAACATTAACTACACATGGGAATTTATCATTCAGGCCCCTCTTTGCTCAGAGGAAACTGATTCCATGCAGGCAGAGCTCCAGCATCTTTCTTTTTAGGAACTGACCCTTGTGTATGGACCTTAGCAATGTTGCTGTCAATGAAACATCCGATTCACCATTTCTAATGATGCTCAGCATTGCTTCATTCACTTCTTTTTTAGAAGAAGAAACTTCAAGAAGAAGAAGAAAAAACGAATATGGGCAACGAATTTTCAAGCCTGAAGGGAAGCAGGAAATGCCAAATAAATTTCAGGTAGAATGGAAAGATAAGCCTGTAATGAATAGTGAGCTGTGCACCCACCCGTCACCCAGCTGCACAGTTGTTTTGCAAAATAACGTTGCCACAGTAGGATTGACACGTTAAGGAAGTTAACACACAAATCAAAGGCCTCTTGCAAGAACAAGAAGGCAAGAACCAGGAAGCTCTGTTGATGTACAGAGAGAAAGGGGCAGAAAGTCCTTTCTCCAACATAAGCAGAGATGAAGACGTAGCGAGAAAATACATTGCATATTAACTCTGCTTGCAGTTTCTACTTTGGAGGGGGACCCATTTCAACCACCACTGAACGCATTTTCAGTACATCAGCCTTATACAAAGGTAGACCAATATTATGCCCTGCCATCATCTGGGGGCTGAGAGTGGTTTCCTGAAAGCCCATGCCAGCACATTCATAGCTCTCCCAAGATATGAAGTAGACATCATATTGGTTCATAGTTCATGCTCTACACCGCCACAATTTCCCAGTGCAATGCATTGTGGGGTGAGTCAGGACCAAGGGAGGGGTCACATGACCTGGAAGTAGCTTTCGGAACACTGAAGACTGCCCTGCAGTCCTGTAAATGGAGATACCTTGCCGCATGAAGGGAAGTAACGCTATTTTAAAACTTTTTTCTTTTTAAAAGGTTTTTAAAGTGGCCCCTGTATCCGCGATAATCCACGTTATCGCGGATATGGTAACAAATCGTATCCGTGGTTTGCCAAACCCGCAGATACGGAGGGGCCACTGATTTGTCTGTGCAGAGAAAACCAGTATGCATGGGAAAGGGACCTTGACAAAGCAGCAATCTAGAGGCAGGATTTGCCGACACCAGCGCCTGCGCATTCTCTCTCTCCCCACACACATTTTTTTCTATTCCTGAAATGTCTGAACAGGGCTCAGATAACATGTGTAACAGTGTTCCCCTAGATGCCTAAAATGTCCCCATCACTCATATTTCAAAAATAAGAAACACAGCTTGAGGGAGACTAGCTTAAACTAGTATTTTGTTCTGGGGAGGGTGTGTTCCCTGCCCCATGCAATTAAAGGAATTAGGAAGGCACACCAGGAGGAAACACACTTGTGTACAGCTCTAATCAACAGTAAGAGCTGGATTGCATGGTATTGTCTGAACAGGCCTGGAGGCAACCTGTTTCATACAAACACGACTTGGACCAAGGCCCTGTTAAAGGAAGAGAAAAAATAATTCCTTCAAGAATCATCACCTGCTCCAGCTTTAGGAATAATCAGCACAGACACAAAACCACACAGCACTGAAGTGTACTGACAAGTACTTCTCATTTGAGTCAACAACACCTGTCTGTGAGGCCCCACAGCAGAGCGAGGCAGCCAGGAGCATTGAAGATTATGTCATCGCTGAGTGTCCGAGGGTTTTCCGGGAAGGCACAGGACCCAAGCAGGCCTCTTGTTGGCAGGGACAGCCAAATTTGTTCTTTCTGTTCTAAATCTTGTTGTACTTTTTCTTTTTCACTGTCCCCGGATCCTGGGATGTGCTAACTCTTAGCTAATTGATTTTTCCAGCACCTTTCAATTTGTTGTTCTCCATATCCGTTGGCTTTCAACATGTTCACAATGGTACACTTTTCACTGGCTAGAGATGAAGGGTCGCATACATGGATAGCTCTATACACCAACGAGTCTATCAAAGAATTCTCCTGTGCGGGATTGGTGGTTAGAAGTACTGTGGAGGTATCTTCCAGTATGCGTGGGCTTCCTATATACTGTGTGACCAAAGGTGAGATCTGATTTCCTGGAAACCTGAACATCCAAGAAAGGCAGCATCCCATCTGTCTCTATTTCCATTGTAAATTGGATCTCTGGACACTAACTATTTAGATGTTTCAAAAAATTGTCCAATTCCTTTCTTCCATGATTCCATGAATTCCAAAAAGTACAACGAGATTTAGAACAGAAAGAACAAATTTGGCTGTCTCTGCCATACATACGAGACTTCTCCGAAAAAATAGCTCGTATTGTCAGGCAATATGGTATTAAGACCCGGTTTTCACCCACAGTTAAAATCGAACAAATGCTGCGTAACCCGAAAGATAGACGACCGCCTCTGTCTAATCCAGGCGTGTATGAAATCCCTTGTGGGGACTGCACAAGGACTTATGTGGGGAACACCATGCAACCCATAAGAACCCGAGTGCAGGAACATTTAAGGGCTACTAAATCCCTTCAGGAAGAGAAATCGGCAATAGTGACACACGTGGCTCAAACCGGGCACTCAATTGCTTTCGAGGAAACTCATTCGCTGTTCAGCGAGTCTAAAAACAGACTGAGAAGAAATTTGGAGGCAATTGTAATTTCTCAAAGGAGGGCTTTCAACCCTCTGAACTGCCAACAAGAACTGGTATTTGTGAACAAGGTCTGGTTTCCGTTTTTGATTAAGACATCGCACCAGCAAAGGTTATCTCCGGTCACAGCGGAGATTGACACTTCCGGTTCTGATTAAGCAGCAACATCTATTTAAACTTTCTAGGCATTCCACTGGCAGTTAACATCTACTGGCTGGTGCCAGGTTTTTGCTCCTGAAGAAACCTTAAGTGCAGGGTGAAACGTCAGTGGGGACTAGAGTTTTTTCTTGTCTGTTTAGGATAATCCTTGGACGTGTCTCCTCCAGCTCATCAAAGGGGGATTTCGACGTTAAGGAATTTCGTCAGACAAACAGTACAAGTATTGAACTTTATTATTTCAATAAAATCACATGGCTGCAAGACCCATAACTTCGTTTTCTTTACAAAATATAAGCCATGAGAATCTTCATACCATGCTATCATGAGGTCAGACCAGAATTGGGGTAAGGAGGCAGGCATAGCCGCCTGCAGACGGTAGCGCTATTTCCTTGAATCAAGATGAGACTTAAGCAGCTATTCCATCTCACATCTTACCCCATGAAGGGTCAAGAGAAGCCCCAAGCAGGTCTACCCCAGCTCCCTTTGACATAGAGCTGCTGCCATAAGAACATAAGAAGAGCCCTGCTGGATCAGGCCAAAGGCCCATCTAGTCCAGCTTCCTGTATCTCACAGTGGCCCCACCAGATGCCTCAGGGAGCACACAAGACAACAAGATACCTGTATCCTGTTGTCACTCCCTTGCACCTGGCACAGAGAAAACCTACTTCTAAAACCAGGAGGTTGCTTATGGCTTGTAACCCATCCTGTGGCAAGGAGTTCCACAGATGAATTATTACATGCTGGGTGAAGAAATATTTTATTTTGTCTGTTCTAACTCTCCCTCCACTCAATTTTAGTGCATGTCCCCTGGTTCTGGTGTTGTGCGAGAGGGAGAAGAACTTCCCTCTATCCACTCTTTCCATCCCATGCATAATTTTATACGTCTCAATCATTTCCCCCCTCAGGCGCCTTTTTTCTAGACTGAAAAGCCCCAAACGCTGTAGCCTTTCCTCATAAGGGAGGTGCTCCAGCCCATGAATCATTCTGGTCGCTCTTTTCTGCACCTTTTCCAATTCAACTATATCCTTTTTGAGGTGTGGTGACCAGAACTGGACACAATACTCCAGATGTGTCCCTACCATCGATTTGTACAAAGGCATAATGATATTGGCCGTTTTATTCTCAATCCCTTTTTTAATGATCCCGAGCATGAAATTGGCCTTCTTCACAGCCGCCGCACACTGGGTCGACACTTTCATCGACCTGTCCACCAGCACCCCAAGATCTCTCTCTTGATCCGTCACAGACAGCTCAGTACCCATGAGCGTATATGTGAAATTTTGGTTTCTTGCCCCAATGTGCATCACTCTGCACTTACTGACATTGAAGCGCATCTGCCATTTTGCTGCCCATTCTCCCAGTTTGCCCTGGGATGAGGCAGAACCGAGGGGGTACGTCACACTCTCAAATTACAAGATTAGTACCCTTAAGTAGCCCAGATAATTTGGAAGTGGATGCACATAATCACAGATTTTAGACCAAAAATGTGAACATAATCAAGGGGCTTCAAACATCATAAGAGATTAAACAGATACACCAACGAAATGCCACAATTATAAGCCTTTTAAGGACTCTTTGTTGTTTCTGCTCCAGCACGCTAGCATGGTTACTCTTCTCTGTGTTTCCAAGGAGCTCCTTCAAAAAGAACATTTACAGAAGATCCAAGGACAAGATAAGAGAGCATCCCATCATGTCCATTGCATCTCTCTGCAAAATAGTAATTAAAATGTTTAACTGGCTGTCTGATCCACATAAATTGGGAGCGTTAAGATCTCCCTGCACCAACCATTTTCAAGGAGAAGAGATCATCTGGAAAATATGGTCTCTTTTCACAGCAATGGGGAAGAGGAGGAAAGTTTCTGCAGTTTCCCTTGCAGCAGTTACTTGAGCTGAAAATGAAATAGTGGTCAAATACGGGGGGGCGGGGTCCAAATTCATGGTTCTGAAGACTAAATGGTCCCCTAAATCTTTGAGTAATAATATGAAAGATTAATCTGGCACATTTTATGCTCTGGTCCCCCCCCCAATAAAAACAACATTTAAATCTATAACTGGGGATATTTCAATAAATATACACATACAAATTTGGCAAACATTGGTGCAAATCTGTGAGAGCCTGATAAAAATGGTACATCTCAAAATCACCATAGAAACTATACCCTCACATTTCCACACCACTCTCTGAGCCGAGACACATGAAGCCACCTAAATGCAAAGACAGATTGTTGGTCAGATTATCTAGCTCAATATTGTCTAGTCTGACTGGTAGAAGCTCTCTTAAAAGGTAGAGAGCAAGACAGCTGCTCCCACAAAGTCTTTTTAACTAGCAATTGAACCTGGGGCCGTTTGCAAGCAAAGCATGTGTTCTTCTAACCACTCAGCCATAGCTCCTTCTTATCCTGTTCTCCAGGCTCCAGGGTTCTCAAATCCCAAGCTAGGCATGGGACTTTTGAAAATTCACCTTGCCACATAAGGATTATGTAGTTGAGTGAACTGTTACTTAAGCCATTACCATAGTACAGTACAGTCCTCTCTGTGACAAGATGGAACAGCATGGCAATGCACACTCAATAATGCAGAAAACAAACAACACATTTGCCCAGAGGTCAATATTCTAAGCATTTTGTTACA
Source organism: Plestiodon gilberti rubricaudatus (assembly GCA_026170595.1). NCBI lineage: Eukaryota > Metazoa > Chordata > Lepidosauria > Squamata > Scincidae > Plestiodon > Plestiodon gilberti. Next base: position 120,880,760 of record JANXHW010000005.1, read on the forward strand.
AGAGAGATATAGCGATGCATACTCTTATTTTTCAAAACACAACAGTTTTGAATGTCTTGGTGCAAATTTAAAGATAATTTAAGGATTTCATTTCACTTGCAATTAAATAATCACGCTCTGTCTAAAATGCCCCCATGCGTTAACTGTTTGCCCCAACAGCCACGTAATGATCTATGACGATTAAAAAGGTAGCAATGCAAATATTTGCTTAGCAGCACGTTAGCAGCCTCTCAAGTTCCAGGGAGTTCACCGATTCACCGCTGCGTCAAGTGAGGGAAAAGCAAAACACAGCAGCCCACACAGTCAGCGAAGCAAAACAGCCGCTCCAAAGCAGCCATGCCAAACTTAAAGGAAAAATGGAAACATGGACGCTGGAACAGAATTCCTTTGTTAGTACAGTACTATTCTTGTGATGGGCAAAATGCCCATGACAATGATAAGTGTGGGAGTAGGGAGGGCTAGTATACTGCAAGGACCCCTGAAGGTGCCCTGCTCCAGCCTTTTCAGGGACAGCCAAGCAACCCAATGTCACACAGAGGTGGAGAGGTTTCGCTCTGCCCACAGCAGCTCTCTCCCCCCCCCCCCAAATTCAGTACTTAATTTTATTTCCCTGTAGAACTGAATGGCAAGCATTCATCATTGGGGGACAGGGCTGTGTCGCAGGGGCAGACCATATGCTTTGCAAAGCAGAAGGTCCCAGCTAGGGCATCCCTACCTAGATAACTCCAGGTAGGGCTGGGAATGACCCCTGTCTGAAACCTTGGAGAGCAGCTGCCAGTCAGTGCAGACTGTAACAAGTTAGATGGACCAATGGTCCATCAACAGTCTGACTTCCCAGTAAGTACATTCCCAGTAAGTCCTTCCCCCCTTCCTCCTGCATCACCCACCAGCAGGCAATATTTTTGGAAACCTCTAATTGCCAGTGTAATGCACATTTCTGCCTTAAGTTTGCATTAAAACATTAAGAAAGCAGTGAGACTACCCACAAGGGGATCACACTACATCATACCAGTTCTGCCCAGTTAAGAACACACTCACATTCAAACAGCCTGCAACACGAAACACCAGTAAAGTAGCTACGTTAAATATTACACAAGTCCCACCTTTGGTCAAAGACACAAACGTTTGGAGAGGGGGAGGGGACATTTGGATAAGCAAAAGAAAAATACTTTCCTCCCAAGATGTGCCTGTGCTGTTGTCTCTCTCTTTGGAACAGCAGTGATTTTCTTTTTGTCTCTCATGTGGAGAACGCTTAATAAGAGAGATCAGCTCTTGGAAGGGTTGTTAAGCTGATAAAATATGCAGAGTTTAAACGTGACTCAGAATCACAGATTAAGGACCCCATTATTAATGCTGTTGCAGCCCAATTTTTTAACCAAGTGTGGACTAACAGGCTCGCTCATTTTCCCCTTGGAGGAACATATTTGTGGCAGTGAGGAATAGAAGCCTACGCTTGAACAGAAAAGGACAACATAAATCTGGTGTTATGGTCTGAAAATTCCTGCTATGAGCGAAAGCACAGCTACATCTGTAGGCCAGCCTTGCACACTTGGAAAACACAACACTTGTGAGGATACAAGGAAAAATGTCTTCCTCTTTCTTTATTCTAGATTGGAACTTGGGGAGGGGGCACCTCCTTGAGGCCAACTGAGACAGCTGCCTCAGGCAGCAGGATGCCATACATGGATGTGTGCGTGGACATGCATGAGTGAATCCTAGAACGAGGTAGGTATTACCCAATCAAGTGAGAGCCGGAGGGGTGGCGGCGGCGGCGGCAGCGTTGGCGTTAAACGTGTTTGAATGAGACCTATGAGAACTAGGAAATAACCACTTTGTGTGTAAATATATACCGTATTGTCCTGAGTATAAGACGCACCTGATTATAAGACGCACCCTTAAAGTTTGGTGCTATTAAAAAAATGTAATTAAATCACTGGCATTAAATTGCAACAGCCTGATTATAAGACGCACCCCTAGTTAAAAAACTTAAATTAGGAGAAAAAAGTGAGTCTTATACTCAGACCAATACGGTATTTATCCATGATGTAGAGTAGATGTTTTTGTTGCAAGGTCAAACTTGGGTACTGATGGATTACAGTGGAGAGTTCCAAACAGTCTCCTTGTAAAGGGTTTTCTGCTCAATAATGACTTCCAGAGCTGTGAGCATCTGTTTAACTCTTATTTTTAAAAAAGTGAAAGTGACTTTAAGTCGAGAAGTTCAGTGATGCTCTGAATGGGCAGAGAAGATGGCTCGTTTAATATCGCCTTCTCAGACATCAAATACAGGATAATCTACATTTTCACCATTGTGTGCTATGTACTTAACTACTACCCCTACCAACCTACAATTTTCCACTGTCTAGTAATCTAACTCAGCATAGTGGCCTGTGACCTGCCATGGCCTGAGCGGGCCCAGCTGGCTCAAAGCTCGCTCAGAGCTTTCATGGAGGTGCTAGGCAACGATGTCATTGCCCGTACACTTCCTCCACCCAGCTGATCGATGGGGTGAGCCGGCTCATCAGCCCCCAGCAACAACCAGAGCCAAGAGCCAGCACTGGCTCCTAAGAGAGGCTGCAGAGGGGAGCTGAATGGAGGAGACAGTGGGAGAGAGTGAGGATGACGGTTCGGGCAGGAGACGAAATGGAGCTTGAGAGGGGGAAAGGCACAGAGGGGCAACAACAACAGAGCCAGGGAGGAAAGAGCCAGTTGGGGAAGGCAGAAGAGAGCAAAAGGAGCCTTGGCAAGGATAGTGGGGCAGAAGAACCTGGGAAAGAGAGGGGGGAGGGGGGAGGCAGCCAGCCTCAGGTAAAGCCACAGGGGGACCAAGTCTGGCAGTCCAGGCACCAAGTAGCAGAACCCCCCCCTCAGCAGAAGCATCAAGGGACACCCCCTTTGCACAGAGGGCAAAGCACCAAAAGCATCACACAACGTGCATCCCGAAAGGACTGCACAGAGGGGGCAGAGGACTTCGGGGCTAGAGTGGGTCACCTCACTGGAGCCTACGTTTCCTTACCCACCTCCTGAGCCTTCTGGGCCCAGCAGGCCTCCACCTGAGACCTCCCTCCTCCTAGCTCCCAACCAAGAACCTCTGGCTAGGAGAAAGAAGGGGCAAGGAAAGGTGAAACAACCTACAGTGCGTTTGGAGATTTCCCCAGTTGGGCCGTATCTACGTTTTGCATTAAAGAGAGACTGTGCAAAGATGTTGGCTGCCTCTGTCCTTGGGAAGGGGCAATCTCTTCCACCCAACCTGAAGATGTAGACCTGCCCCCTTGGATGAGGGAGTGGGCGGGTCACACGCTGCACTCAGAGTGAGCAGAGGGTAGACTGTGGTCCGCAGATGGACCAATGGCCAGCACGGGATACGGAGTGAACCGCCAAGCGTCTTCTGGCAATGAGTGTTGGACTTGTCTGATCTAAGCCAGGAACTTCTTCTGTTCTTTTGCAGGAGCGCAAATGCAGGAACACATAAAAGAGATTACCGTAGTTATGCTTTGGCAGTTAAGAGCTTCTCAGTACAGCATTTGCTCTAGCTTTATACATTTAAAATACGCTACAGAGGACACTGGGGATTATAGTGGCCTGCGCAACACTGAAGCCAAGCCACCACTGCTTTAATTTATGAAACGGTTCACTCTGTGGCAGAACACCGCATCCACTTGGATCATATCCTATTTTTCTAGGGGCTACACGAAGAGAATCACAATACCTGCTTCAGTAATTGAACAGAAGTTTAGTTCATCAGAGGTTCCAGCTGTATCAAATTAATTTTCCAGAACACAGTTGTAGCCTGAGGGATTGTACACAATCTGCAAAGTAGTGTGGGTTACCTCCTAGTGTCTGACTGTGTGTATTAAAGCAAATTACACACACAACACACATGCAAAGCCAACGTTTTGTGTATGGCTGCTTTAAAAAAAAAAATCCTGGCAGAGCTCCCATACACCTAAAAACTTAAGAAGTGGTGTTTTTTTCCTAAGCAAGAGGTGTAGGTTAGGAAAGCACCTACAACACTGTAGGTGTAGCTCAGTGGTAGAGCACATGCAGGGCATACAGAAGGTCCCAGGTTCAATCCCTGGCACCTCCATTCAGGATCAAGCAGCAGGCAATAGGAAAGAATCCTGCCCAAGGCCCTGGAAAGTCACTGCAGAAAATCCTGGGCTAGATGTAGCTGCAGCAACTCCACAAAGGGGGAGGGCAGTTTAGCCTCCGATTGGAACAGTTGCTCCTGCACTAGCCTTTAGAACAGGGGTGGGGAACCTTTTCCCCGCTGAGGGCCATTTAAATATTTAAATTTTGTTTACAGGCCGGCCGCTAGGCCGGCCGCCATGTTTAAATTAATTATTTAATGTAGGCCCCCCCGCCCCCCCATCGGCCTCCGGAGGCTCCGCGCTCACCGTCCGAAGCCTCCGGAGGCCGGGAGAGGGCCCCTGCACGTCCTCCTCGCTCGCCGGTCGGCCCGTTCTGATCAGGCCCTCGTCGGCGATTTTGCACATGCGTACAAGGCCGATGAGGGCAGCAGGGCTTGCTCAGAACGGGCCGAGCCGGCAGCCCGAGAGGACGTACAGAGGCCCTCTCCCGGCCTCCGGAGGCTCCGCGCAGACCCGGCGGAGCCTCCGGGGGCCAGTTGGGCGGCCTCCCGGCAATCTCCCCGGGGGCCAGAGCCGATGGCCACGCGGGCCGGAGGTTCCCCTCCCCTGCTTTAGAACATAAGTAGCCAACCCACAGCACAGGTGCCACTTAGTGGCACACCAAGCCTTTTAAGAACATAAGAAGAGCCCCGCTGGATCAGGCCAAAGGCCCATCTAGTCCAATTTCCTGTATCTCACAGTGGCCCCACCAGATGCCTCAGGGAGCACACAAAACAAGATAACCTGTTTCCTGTTGTCGCTCCCTTGCACCTGGCACAGAGAAAACCTACGTACTTCTAAAGCCAGGAGGTTGCTTATGGCTTGTAACCTGTGATGGTCTTTTCCTCCATGAATCTATCCAAACCCCTTTTAAAGACATCTAGGCCAGGTGCCATCACCACATCTTGTGGCAAGGAGTTCCACAGATGAATTTTGAAGTGGCACACACTGCCATTCCTGTTCAAGCCGAGCGCTGAAGTCCCTCTCTCTTTCTCAACCCCAGCGCGCCTTTCCAAGCCTGTGGCAATAGAGGAGGTCTCTGCACCCCACTGCACCTTATTCTTCTTGCGCTGTCACTGTGCTTTAAATATTTTCATTACCTTAGATTTATTTATTTAAGTGGCACTCCCAAGATTATCTACATAAAAGGCGGCACATGGCGTGCCACGGGTTGGCCACCACTGCTTTAGAACATAGTCCAGATCTTAGTCAGTGCATGGGAAGAAGCTCATGTGCCCAATGCTGGACTCTGAAAACTGAGGCCAGGAAGAGGACTAGGCTGCAAATCACTTGCTCACTTTTGAAATGGCATCACATCTCAGGAAGAACAACTTTATTTTCTCTAACTAGACACAACATCCAAGAACGGGTATAAAAACGCCAGCCTTTGCCCAGCACGATCTTCTGAATCTCGTCTTAAAATCCGGTCTCAATCATGACTAAATATAAAAGCACGTGTAGACACGCAAATGACAAGTACGTGGAGCATAACAGCTCGTGGCAATTTAGTTGTCTTCTAAATACAACTGTTATGAACACAACCCTGTCTTCAGGACTGTAAAGTTACCTTGGCAGCTTAATTCTCAGAATGCTAAATGTCACCTGCCAAATAAATATCAATCATCTCTCTTTTTTCTAATCCTGATAGAGGTCATTTTTTAGGATGAATCATACTAAAATCATACTTGGCAGATACAAGGACTCAGTCATCATCTTATCCAGTGTATTCCTTTCCCAGAAAGAATTTATTCCATACATTTAATCCATCCAGAGAATGTGATGGAAGAAGCACTGTCTCTAACTTGATAAACTGACAAGAGAGCTAATGAGTCGTTAGTAACACCAGTTACATCCCAGGTTTCTAAAGAGCCACTCACTTGGTTGCCAGCGGCAAGTAACTATCTGATCCAGGCCACCAACCAGAGGATCCTGTGTTAGCAGGAAGAAGGCTGCTCCTTTCCACCCCACTCTGCTTCCCTGCTTCTGACTTACATAGGTGGACTGACCCATGAGGAAAGCAGGCGAGTAGAGACCTTGGGGGACCGGTGGGCTATTTATGCAAACTGGTCAAGAGTAATTGATCCATGAGGTAGCCACCATGACAGCCAGCACAGCGGTAGTGGCTAGAGCACTGGATCTAGACCAAGGAGATCCAGGATCCCCCACTACCCCACTCACCAGTTACAAAGCTTGCTGGGTGACCTTGGCCCAGTTACCCTCCCTTAGCCTCACTGACCTCACAAGATGGTTGACAAGGTAAAAAAGGGGGGAGGGAGATGCACACCATCTATGCCACCCTGAGCATTTTAGAGGAAGGGCAACATAATAATATTAACAGCACACGCAGATATCTCTTGCCACTAGAAGAAGCCCTGAACTGCAAATATTTTTATATACCGTATTGACCCGAGTATAAGACTCACTTTTGTCCCCTAAGGCAAGTCTTTAAAGTAGGGGTGCGGCCTACAATCAAAGTCTAGCATTTTCTGCCTAGAGTTTTCTGCAAAGGGTCTCTTTTTCAAGCCTCTCCAAGTCTCTTTCAAAGGTAAAAGCTTTTTCTTTTTTAAAACTGCAAAGCTCTGTGTTTTCAGCTCCTAATCACTTGCTAAATGGCCATGATCTCTCTAGCAACCTCTAGCCTTAGAGGCATTTGAAAAAATTAACCCTTAAGTTCCATCCCCAGGACTCTGTGGAAACTAAGATATGTATTGATCCTGCAGTTTGAAAGTCGAAAGCAAAAGCTCCTGCATAGGCTTACCATATCCAAAGGGGGACAGAGGGTCAACCTTTAGGCTGCAATCCTATGCACACTTTCCTGGGAGTAAGCCCCATTGAATGCAATGGGACTTACTTCTGAGTAGACATGCATAGGATTGTGCTGTTAACCATTGAAATTTGGGCAGGTGCAGCTCATCATCATGGAAGGGTGCAACAAGCTGCACCTGCCCAAATTCCAAAGGTTAAATGTAGGCACTCTATCCCCCTTTAGGTCTGGGAAGGCTATACTAGGGTGCTCAGATTCAATAAGGGACAGGGTACCTATGCCTTTAACAGTACTAAAGCTGTACTGTTTTACTGTTCTACGAATGTGTATATTTTCTTTGAGTTAAAAAAGTTAAAAATGTATTTTTTAAAAAATAGCACCAAACTTTAAGGGTGCGGCTTATAATCAGGAGTGTTCTATACTCGGGGCAATACGGTATATCCAAAGATACTTGAGATCAAGGATGGTGCCACAGATGGTGCCCACACGGAGACAGATCCAGCCCCTGCTGAGTGAGCCAGTCCAACAACAGCCTTACCTTCATTCTGCTTACCATTTGCCTGAGATGAAGATTGCTGTAAACCTCAAAATCATGCTATTTGATATGGTCTTCAGAGGCATAACAAGGGTGGAGCCTGAGGGGCGTTATGCCAAAGGGGGCTCTCTGAGCTAGATCGCCAGCCCAATCTTGATGAGGAAGGCGTGGCAAAGATGAACAGCTGAAGCTACCGGCCCCTCATTGTCACATTGTTCGCCGCTTTTTCGCTGCGTTCCAAGCAGATGGCGAGGGCAGCCCATCGCAACAATGAGGGAGCAGCAAAAAATCTGGAATTGGCAGTGACATCATCACGTCATGGCCAATTACATCCACTTCTGCACGCTTGGTGAGGTGATGCCAGGAGTCACCGTCCCAGGCAGCAGAAGACTCAGCTGCGCCTCTGATGGTGTTACTTTTTGGTTGGTCCTAATAAAGGCCTTATCCTGCACTGGACTGTTGGATCAACACAGCCACCATCAATTAAGGAAAAGGGGATTTTGATTTTGCTGAATCAATAAACCAGTCCTTGGAAGGACAAGCCTTGCAGTAACCACAGGTCAAAATTGGACATACAAAAGACCCCTCATAGCTTGCTGGAGGGTTTGGTCACTCAATCAAATCTCAGCTCAAAACACTGAAGTCCTTCAGGGGGCCAGAATCCAACCAAGGGCTTCTAGCTACCTGCACAAAGGCAAAGCCTCAACACATCAACACATGTTCCAGTAAACAACCATCTCACCAACGTCACAGGAACTTCTCCTCATGCCTCTTTGTCTGGCAGCCAGAACCACACAGAGCACTTCCGCTCAGGAATAAGCAAGCGCTCAGAACAAGCGTCGGGAGGTCAGCTGCCAATGCACGCCCGTGTGCATTTCAGCCCAAAGTCCAACACGCACTTGGCCAGCTTGCATCGTACTCGCTCCAGCTTGAATTTGGCAGATAGTCAATAAGAGGGCAGTAAAACAGGCATTGCTTTCGCTCTTGCCTTTTCACTATGGTGGGAATTATTCTCCAGTGTGCCGCAGAAAATCTTAAGGTTTTTTTTTTCCCCCCTTTCTTCCTTCAAGAAAAAAACAAACAGTGGTCTAACACAACAAAAGAAATGCAACACCACTTGGTTAGTCATTCCTGGACAGAAGGCGAGTCCACGTGGGTCATGCACGTAAAGGCTGTGTTGATACCCGACAATGGAAGTACTAGAAGTACCTTTTGGCCTCTCGCATGCAACTTGTGCACACAAACACGTGAATGAGAAAGCAAAGATGGTAAGTGTGGCGTAGGAGATACAGGGTCAAACTTGGAAGCAAGGTGCTTAGGGGGAGACATGATTGAAACGTATAAAATTACACACATTGTGACTAGAATAGATAGAGATATTTTTCTCCCTCTCTTACGAGGCCAGGAACAGGGGTCATTCACTCACAGGCAGAAGGTTTAGGACAAACAAGAGGAGGGATTCCTTCACACAACATGTCATTAGTCTGTGGAATTCATTGCCACAGGATGTGGTGATAGCGACTAGCTTGGATGGTTTTAAAGGGGGACTGGACAAATTCATTGAGGACAGGTCTATCAATGGCTACTAGTCATGGTGGCTATGTGCTACCTCTATGTTCAGTGGCAGTATGTCTCTGAATACCAGTTGCATGGGAGGAACGGTGGGAGAGAAGTATGTCTTTCCCTCCTGGTGGCCGGCTTCCCCAGAGGCAGGCCATGGACCACTGTGGGAAACAGGATGCTGGACTAGATGTGCTCCTGGTCTGATCCAGCAGGGCTTTCCTTATGGGGTCATTCCATGTCAAATCAACCAATGAAAAATCCATTTTGGAACTTGATGTCATGGATTTTGTTCATTTTTGGTACATATGCACCTTACCATGAGATGTTTAAAAATTATTTTTTTCAGATTTTTTTGTCCACCCGTTTGAGATAATGAATGTTCAAAATTGCCTAAAAATGCCAAAATTCATTTTGAAGCTTATGAATAGGGCTTTCATTTGATATACAACATGACACAATTGTAAATTTTCACGAAATTCAAAAATATTCAAATAATGTTTTGAAATTTTGGACCTCCCTTGCTGAGTCTCCGGTGTGCAAGAAGAAAGTATCTAAAGTGCAAAGAAAAGATGGGAAAGATTAAAAGGACCTACAAATAATTGTTTTTTTTTTACTTCTGAAAATGATTTAGATGAGGAAAAATGTCACTGTGGTGATTCAGAAATTATTCAGCAACTAAAGGAAAATTTTAAAACTACAAACAGAAGTAAATTTTAAAACTACAAACAGAAGTAAATTTTAAAACTACGAACAGAAGTAAAAAGCTCGTGATTTTGATAGTTTTACCAAAAAGCTGATCCTGTAAAAGAATAGAAAGTGAATTCATTCTCTAAAAATCTATCTCTAAGTCCTGTTATAAATTTTTGGATTCATTTCAGTTTACCACATAATTTTATCAATGTAAACTGTAGAAAAATGGACTTGAGGGGTTTAATTCCTGGTCACTGCCAACAATAAAATTTAATTTTTGTATGATACCATTGAGATACCATCTTGAAATTTTGACTGACTACAAGACATATACCTTTAAGTGTGATGTTTTTGAAAATTTTAAAAATATTCGATTTTCCAAAATTTCAAAATTAATATTTGAAAATTTTTAAATTTTATGAAAATTTACAATTGTGTCATGTTGTATATCAAATGAAAGCCCTATTCATAACACATGTCCCATGTCTGTAGCTTTCATCGGTATCTTGTAAATGGCGTACGAAGGTATGGTGACAAGTGAATTTTGGCATTTTTAGGCAATTTTGAACATTCAATATCTCAAAAACGGATGGCCAAAAAAATCTGAATTTTTTTTTTAAAAACATCTCATGGTAAGGTACAAATGTGCCAAAAATGAACACAATCCATGACATCAAGGTTTCATGCATTGGTTGATTTCACATGGAATGACCCTATGTTCTTACCAGGGAGATTCAGACTCAAATTCCTTCTCAGCTATGAAGCCCACTGGGTGACTGTGGTGAAAATTCCTGGTCTCCCTCCCCCCACTATTTGGGGGGACTATTTTTCACCTGTTTTGGTCCTTTCTAGCTCTTAATATATGCTTAGGCCTGACCCATTCTCTCTCACGCACATGCGCACACGCACTTCTACTCACTATTCTTGCCATGGCAAGATTTACAAGAAAAACCCCAGCCTCTCCTTCCAGCTTGGGAGGTGGGGAGAGGGTGCAATTCTGCTGAAATTCAGAGGGTCCTAACCAACTATAAGGAAGTCTCAAGCTGGAGAAGGCAGTTGATGGACATTTTCATGCTGAACAGGTGAGTCACCTCACTCATTCAGCACCACAGGAAGTACCAGCTTATCTCTCCAGCTCCAGAGGGGGGGAGGTTGAGGTGGACCATTCTGAGGCTGGGCAGCCAATGTGTCCCCAGGCATTGTGCCCACCAGTGCCAAAACACTCTCCTGCGCCCCCCCCCCCACTCCACATTTGGAGCTAAAGGAGGAAGAGTGAATGAGGATGGCTAAGTACAGCTTTGGTCAACTGTGGTTGAAGTAGGTACAGATGCAACCCTTACAGCACAATCCTAACCAACTTTCCAGGGCCAATACAGCTGTGCCAAACACTGCATTTTGCGGTGCAGGGGCAGTCACAGAGGCCTCTTCAAGGTGAGGGAAAATTTGTTCCCTTACCCTGGGGCTGCGTTGCGGCTGCACTGGCCCTGGAAAGTTGGTTAGGATTGTGCTATTGACCAAAGATAAGGTTGGGAGGAGAAGAGTGAAGGGGGGGGGGCAACATTCTCACACAGGAGTGCAGAAACATGGAAGAGGAAACAGATGATCCCGCAGACTCTGGCTTCGTTTTTTAACCATGGTTAAGTAGAAGAGTTACAAATGCACCTGGCCATATGGAATCTTGCTAAACTTGGGGGGTGGGGGGGGAGAAGCCAAACCAAAACAAGCCACTGAGCACACAAGATTCCTGTGGATATAATTATCTCAAGAACACCCTTCCTTCTAGTACAGCGTGTGAACAGCTGCCTTGTGGCATTAGCCTGTTTTCTGTAATAGGTCTCTCTCCTCCCCGTTCCCTCCCCACATAGCATTTCTGAATAAAGATGGTTTCTGAAATATACCGTATTGTCCCGAGTATAAGACGCACCTGATAATAAGACGCACCCTTAAATTTTGGTGCTATTAAAAAAATTTAATTAAATCACTGGCATTAAATTGCAATAGCCTGATTATAAGACGCACCCCTAGTTAAAAAACTTAAATTAGGAGAAAAAAGTGAGTCTTATACTCGGGACAATACGGTAATTAGCCAATTTGCATGTCCTCTAAGATTAGCATCTCTTTTCATCGTTTCCAGCTGCAGGGTTATAGTTCAAAGATGGCACATGTGGAAAGAGCTACTGAGCAGCCTGCGCTTGAAACCAAACCTTCCTTTGTAGTGTTTGTCCAAAGGTTATTCCACCTGCTTTGCTTGGCAAGACCAACCCCCCACCCCACCCCACCTCTCCTTGCAGTGCTGCAAAGCAGAATGTCCTTCTTTCTCTTCTAGCAAGCTGTTTAGATGAGATAAACCCTTGAATTCTAATAGAAACAACAGAGTCCTAAGTCTGGGATGTGTCACAGAAGTGGATCTTTTAATTAAAAAAGAAAAGGCCAACCACCACATTGTGATTAATACTGTGCCTTTTCCCATATTCCCACCCACGCACACACTCCCATTTCCGAAAGTGAAAAAGAGAGGTCCCTTCCATTTCTGTTTGCTGCCTGCAAATATTACAAACACAAGTGCTGCTGACATGTGTACATTACAAGCTGCATTTCATTGGGTGCTGTGCTTGGCCCGACAGTGAATATGAGCAGATAAAAGCTTGCTATTGCATTTGATTTCTAGCACTCGGAGGATTGTGTGTGCACGGTATTCAGGGCTGATGCAGGCAGAAATGACAGTAGCTTCCGCAAAGGAGAGGCCGTGGCTGCACCCTTTTATCTGCACGTGCGTTGGTGCGCACCCCACCACCGCCGACTCCTCCTTGCCAGCCCAGCCATGCAAACCAGGTTGGGTTGGGCTGGGCGAGGAGGAAGGAAGGAAGGGAAGGGCATCACTGTTTTTTGCCTCAAGTTCCGCTGCTTCCCATCGAGTCCCTTCTTCAAGCATGAGCTTCTTCAGAGAGCAAGAATGATGTGGGTCCAGATGTGGAACGAAGCGATTGGGGGGACAGCAGGCCAGTGGGCAGACATAGGCTGTGGGGCATCCCTCATCAGTGTCACCCCTCCCCCCCCCCGCCTGCTGCTCAAAGCAGTCACTTCAGTCAGCCTCGTGGCTGGTCCAGCCCGGACTGCATCGATAGGACAATGCTGACCATTTCTCTCTGCTTGTTGCTGTGCCACATGCAGCTGACCGTCACGTTTCCTAGCACCACAAAAAGGGCTGGCCCAAGACCTCCTGGCACCTAAGCCAGTGCGCCAAATGCTGCCTCCTCTCCCCCCCCCCCACAAGCCTCTGCTCCTCCCACTTCTGGATGAGAAAAGCAAGAGGAGAACGGAGCAGAAGAGGCACTGTGGAGGAGATACGCTAGCCCACCACTCTATTCTCCTCCAAACTTCCTTTTCCACTCAATAATAATAATAATAATAATAATAATAATATTTATTATTATTATTATATAATATATAATATTAATATAATAATAATTATTATTATACCGCTTTTCAACAAAAAGTTCACAAAGCGGTTTACAGACAAAATCAAATGATGAAATGGCTCCCTGTCCCAAAAGGGCTCACAATCTAAAAAAGATGCAGAACACCACCAGCAAACAGCCACCAGAAAAGACACTGTGCTGGGGTGAAAGGGGGGCAGTTACTAGCCCACCACTCGATTCTCCTCCACACTTCCCCTCTTCCAATCCAGGGAGTGGGCGGAGAAGCAGCAGCAGAGGCATGCAGCCCAACAGAGGTGGGCACCTCCCTCACCAATCTGCTGCCTGAAGCGACCACCTCAGTCAGCCTCTTGGATGGACCACAAACACTTCTGCTGTCCAGTACTGTACTCAGGGTTGTTGCCAGAACATGGGAGTTTCCAACTCAGCATGACACCATTGAAAATAATGCACTGGTCTGTGCGCATCTTTCAAGTTCTGCAGAAGGAGCACTGAAACATGGTAGGCAGGACCACTGAAATTCCAGTGCGTCAATTCCACAGCAGTGCAGAACACTGGCCTGGGGACACGTTCAGCATCCTGTAAATCTTAACTTTTGTTTAAAGGACAAAAAGAGGGAAGGAACCATATACATCACCCTGAGCTCCTTGGAGGAAGGACAGTCTCATCATCATCATTCAACCATTATTGACAGGAAGGGCAGTATAAAAAGGTGAAAAAAAAAAGCTACTAGTCCTCATGACTGCAAAAATACACTTGAAAAGGCAAGCTGGAACCCCAGACCCAGCAGGGTGCAGCTGAATGTACATGGGCTGTCTCTTCATGATTTGTACCCTGCAGAAAGGAAGAGATCGTATGTGAGAACAGGAAGGGTCCTCCAGGATCAGAATAAAGGTCTACTGAGCCCAGCATCCTGTTTCATCCTGTGGTCAATTGGATGCCTCCAAGAAGCCCCGAAGCAGGACCCGAGGGCAAACAAACATCTTCTGTGGTTGCCCAGCAATTAGTATTCCGAGACACCCTGCCTCTGAACCTGGAGACCTCACAGAGTCACCATGACTAAGAGCCACAGATGGCCACTACCTGGTTGGCTTCAAAAGGACCACCACATTTTGTGGCAGAAAAAGTAACCCATTATGCTCTGGTTGAAGAAGTTCCCCTTTTTGCCAGTCCCTAATCTCCTGCCAATTCGTTTCACGGGATGACCCTGGGTTCTAGCATTTGGCGAAAAAAACTTTTTCTCCAGATCGTGCATCATTTTACAAACCTTTCATATCACATCCCTGCTCAGGTTTCCTTTAAGAAGCCCCACACATTACACCCTTTCCTCATAGGGAAGGTGCTCCAGCCCCCTGATCAATTTGGTGCCCTTTTCAGCATACACCTTTTACATGCGTAGGCTTTGTACAAAAGAGCCAATCAATGGGGCCAGCAGGGAAGATCTTGGTTCTCCCCCTCATGCACTGAATGTCTAACCAGATTTGGTTGTTTAGACAGGGTAAAGGTGGTCATGAGTAATCCAAGAGAGGGGAAACAATAATTGCTCTCTTCTACATGGAGAGAGAACATGCTACCTTTCCTTGGAGGTGGGAAGTAATTAGCGTGCCCATCAATAGAACACCAGAAACGCAACACTTCAAGCAAGCCAGGTGAAAGTCTCGATAAGACAGACCTTGTTATCTGACTGTATCCCACACCATGTTAGAGAATGAATGCATTTTGTTCCGTCCTTGTGACGTTTTCCCGTTTCCATTTCACTTTACCCAAAGCCACAGTAGGTGCAAGTTAAGAGCAGAAGTTCGTTTTTCCTGATGCCGGAGACTAAATTGGGGGGGGGGGTAAAGAGATATGGGCTGATACAGATGCTGTCCACAGAGCAACTGAAAAGATAAGCAGGCTGAACGAAAAGCAGGAGGAACTAGTGTGATGTGAGAGAAACATGGGGAAGGAGAAAGAAAAGCAGTTTGCCTTCCAGGAAAAAAAAAGACAGTGGGTGACATCCCTGAGCACCACTGGTACACCATGCGCCCGGTGCAAAGCATCTTTCTCCACCTCATTCTCCCTACTGAAGCTCTCTGAGCCCCTCCCCCAAACGTCACTGCTCTCAGGGAACCTTCAACAATGGCATGAGATGTGGTGTGTGTGGGGGACTGCAGGGGAGAGGAGAATATGCAGAAACCAGAAGAGAAGCGGGTGCCTCATTAGCCGTTTGTTGCAAGGCTCCCCCATTGTTTAATTTTATGGAAGCTGCTCTGCAAGCCTTCTTGGCTGAAGGTCGGAGTACAAATGACTTAAATTCATCAATCAAGTACATGGGGGAGTGACAATCCAGAAAAATACCAAAACACAACAGTTTTGCGTTACATCTAAATGTGGCTAGAGGTAGTTAATGGTGGATTAACCATGTCAGAGACTCCTAATATACTACGGTTGCAATCCTGTATGCACTTACCCGAGAACAAACCCCACTGAACTCAGTGGGACTTACGTCCGAGTAAAACCTGCATAAGATTGTGCTGTGAATCCATGCTAATTGCAAAACAGGATAAAGTTCTTCATTTGCTCTCTCATATAGTCCCAAGTCATTTACTGAACACTGATTTATAAACAGTTTACCTCTGTTTTACTTGGTTAACTTATTAAAAGTTGCTTCATAAATGTGTTACATGTAGACAAGCAGGCTTTTTGCCACCCTGTCAACTGAAACATTAATGTTAACATTCTACATGAGTAATAGTGTGTTAGAAAAAACGAAACAAAATTAGAATCGCTCATGTTTCAAAACACTTTTGTTAATGTTGAGTGGTCTGTTGGTATTATTGAAACACTGAAATCATCGAATTTCAATCAGAATTTTTCTTCCTGGATCAAAGCTGCATACAAAATGTCTGAGAGAAAACATAGCTGAATTTTCACATTTCAAAGTGTCCCTGTAACTGATTAAAGAGACCGGATGTGTCATTGTCGTCATCCCCCCGCCCTTTGAAGAAGTTGGTATTAGGTTCAGAACAGCTTGCGGTTTCGATTAAGAGTTAGGTAATTACAAGAGATGTGAGAAGACATGATGGCGGCTATATAGCAACGTAGCTTTAATAATAGCGCATCTAATGAATTCAGTTGCTTCCCTGATATTCCCAAACACCTCTCTCTCCCTTCCTTCCCATACCTCCTCAAAACCCACCTGTTCCATGAGGTCTTTGGTACAGTCCTTCAGTTCCCATATCCCACTGTAACGAGGCCAAAGTATATGCAGCACGTATTTACCGCACCTCCATTTCTCTCCTCTTCCTCCGTTGTCACTCCTATGTAGAATTTGAGGTGGCAAGTTCCTTCAGGCAAGGAAAAGTGCCTACTGTACATTAAGGCTGGGACTATTTATTGTTTTATGCTTTCTACTGTCACAGAGCCCAAAAATTCCATTCATTCTAAAATCCACAAGATTCGTCCTGCCACAATGAAATTTGGCAGGACGAATTTTGGGCTTATTCTGGCCAAGTTAACGTGGCTGAGATGGTCTTTAAAAACATTTCTCTGTGTAGAGGAGCCTGTACCGCGTTTGCAACCAAAGGTTTGTCCCTGCAACATTATTTCCTTTTTATTTTCGTCCAAGCAGATTTGATGAAAAAATCCACAAGGTAGGTGCGCCCTTTCCTTGGGATCAAGACAACCCGTTGTATCGTTTTAAAGTTATAAAAGATTAAAAGTCTCCATTTTAAATTCTTCTGAGGACCAACTTGCAGGGCAGGGCATCCCACACCTCAAGGCTGAATTTTGCTTGCTGGGAAGTATTGACAAATTACATTCGCACACACCCTCTGCCCTCCAGAAAGCTGGGTCATTCCCAGGCAATCTATGCTGTCACACGAGATACCTAGGCTTCCCCCCCCCCCCCAATAAGAAGAAGACTTATATACTGCTTTCCAACAAGAGTAGTTCACAAAGCGGTTCACATAGTAAAATGAACCTGGCTCTGATCAGCTGAGCTGTTTGTAAGAGATACAAGGGGTAGCAGAGAAAAGGGTGGTCTTGGCATCATTTTCTCACACCCGGGAATTTAAGTTGATGGCGCTTATATAAACTTACAGTGTTGGGCGAGACAAAGACGAGGCCACCCAGAGTTTGTCTGCTGACTAAAAGTGATTATAAGCCAGTAGGTCCTCTCTTTCCCCATTCAGTTTACCAGATAAAACACACACACCCCAACCTGAGCTGCGATACGTACACTGAGATTTTTTAGAAACATGGAACAGAATGAAATGCTCCTTCTCTCTTAAGATCACAAAGCATCTTCCTTAACAGGTGTGGACATGGAGAGTGCTGTGTTCCCCTCCCATTTCTCCTCTAAATATGCGACCACAATAGGCAACATCACCAACTGTCTGTGTATTGTTCTGTACCTTAAGGCGTAGCTTCGCTTACCTGCTATTTATGCAGTACAAATGGTTTACTGTCATCTACTATGGCCATATAAATTAGAGGAAGAGCAGGAGGGGGCTAAACACGAAGGCAGTGGTTCCTAAACTGGAAGGCGTGGCTCCTAGAGGAGCCGCGGCAACCAGCCAGGGGAGCCGCAGAGTGCCACGGAATCCTCTCAGAAAACAGTGCAATGCCAATTGGCAGGCATCAACAATGTAATGGGGAGCCGTCGCCAATGGTCAAGGGAGCTGCAGGTCAAAAAAAGTTTGGGAAACACTGCACTAAGGAAAATACATGGAAGCAACACTGGAGATAATGCATCTGTACAGCTGATACAGAGGTAACTTAAGCCATACCTTAAGTTCCAGTTTCCAAACATCTGAAAGTATGAGTGAATTTGTAACAGCCTTAATGTATTCTTAAAAAAAAAATCACTTTTGGTTTAAGTTTGGTTTGAGTTGGATATCCTACGGTCAATCAGCAGGACTCAAAATTAGTAAAGACTGAAATGACAAATATACTGTACATATGCAAAAATAAATAAAAGAAAGGCCAACAGATGAATACTTGGTTACTACTTGGATGTGAAACCAATTATATATATCTAGAAATTCAATTAACAACAACAACAACAACAACAAAAAACTAACATTATTGCTAGAGTGGGATAGAAATGTAACTTTCTCCAAAGATTTCAAGGCAATGTGCAATGTTCTCTCCCCTCTCCCTCCAACTTTGTCCTCACAACAACCCTGCAAGGTAGGCTAGAGACCAAGAGATAATGACTGGCTCAGGACAGCCTTCCGAGTCAGCTGCACTGCCACGACACCGCACCACTCTAATCGAAGCCCTGCACAGCTTCCCACTTGGTCAGAGCTCAGTGATGACATCATTGCCGAGCACTCCCCATGCAGCCACTGTAGGGGTCACTGCACTCCAGGGGAAAATTCGAGGGAACATCGGCCCAGAATAACCTGGGGAGCATCATGCCTGAGAGGGGATTTGCACCTGGATCTTCCTGCTCCTAGTGCGACACTTTAACCACTACACTGGTGCTCGCTTTCCAACAGCAATTATGAACAAGCCTCTAGTAAAATAGAGCTTCAAAATGAGAAATGGGAAATGTTGGAGTGCTTTAGGCTGTTACTCAGCTATTAAAAGTGCGACAGTTACTGCAACTTAATTTCCTTTTTCAAATAATGCAAATGAGATTAGGTGAGCTGCAGCGAAGGAACTGGCAAAGCATAACAAAGTTTTTAATGGGAGGGCGGGGAAGATGGCCAAGCTTAAAGAAAGCATTGTACAAGATGTAAGGGGGGGGAGAGGTAGAGTGGGGGAGGGGGTTGAGGGAGCACTGAAACCTCTCCACCTGCAACCTAAAATGGCACAGCAGAACAAATGCTTTCTGGTGAATGTATAATGGACCCTGAGGCGGGGGGGGGGGGGGAAGCTGGGGGAGCTCCAGTCGCTGACTGCTTTCATGACCAGCTTTCAGCCTTGTGAGAAAGTGGGCCAGACAAGCTACTCCATTCAGGCTTTCCAGGTTAGGGAAATCGGAAGCCAGGGAGGCCAGGAGCCCCATTCAGTCTCTTCCCCATCAGAGGGAGTCGAAGTACGACCCTTCTCTGCAACAGGCTGGGGCTCCCAAGTGCCAAGTTGATTTTCCTTCTGGCCGGCAGCCACACGCAGGTTGAGAAAGAAAGATTCTGCAACAGTCAGAGAAAGAGCTTTGGAAACCTTGAAAACAAAAGCCTCCATTCTTCAGAGAAACCAAAAGTCGCACCTTAAAGGGATAGCCAGTCCCTTCTTGGAATCTTTTCCTGGCAGCACCATACAAAGGGGGAAACGGCAATTTTCAAACCCAACTCGAAATAAAGACAGGGCTTCAGTTCCAGGTCGAATTACTAATTCAATCACGTCATCGTTTAACGCGGATCTGGCGTGCGCGTGTCTATTCTCCGTTATGGAAAGCAGGGAGAAAAGCCACACAGCACCTATGGGGTGGCCCGTGCTAATCTTCGAGGAGTCACCTCCGCAACCGGGCACCTGTGGGGGGGAGGGGAGGGTGCTTGGGGTACGAGTGAACTGGCACGGCTCTTTGCAGAAGGTTCTGGCATCGCTGCAGCAGCTCCCACTCCACTAGAGCAACACATGGACTGGGCCTAAATCCAGTGCCCCCCCCCCGCTTTATGATGGCAATCCGTTGTGGAGACACCATTGTATTGTGAAACTATTGCAATATGAACCCAGTAATGCATTGTTTTCTGGTAATTCGTTCCAAGATTCTGGAAGCTGACGTTTCTGCCACAGAACTAAGCCATTTCCCTCTATAAAAAGCTCTTATCACTGCGCTCTGTAGGGGTCATGATTATCAGTTTACAGAATGTTGCAACTATCAAACAGAAATTACAAGGCTGCATCCTTCCCTCCGGGCATTCAGGCCATCCTCTGGACTAAAGCCAAAATGCATAAGGCAGAGAGCATCCTGAATGCACACCTTGCCCATAAGGGGTCTGTTCAAGCCTTGAGCTTCTGTGGTCCGCATCAAATGGCTGCTCTCCCTCCCCACCACAACACCTATCCCTCTGCTACTCTGGGGCTGTGCCCCAAGTCCAGCCACTGTATGTTCCATGGATTGCCCAGCATGCAATGCCCACCTTTGACTGGGGAGGAACACACGTGAAAATCCTCTTTTTAGGACCAACTGTGGTTTAAAACCATTGGAAGCAAGCTTCAGAGAGAGAGAGAGAGAGAGAGCTCATCTTTCAGCTTGGATAGTCAAGGCCAAGCAAGGTAGCTGTGTATAGTTGAAGCATTCACCTCAAGTACTGTACTCAAGACGAGCAGAGATGGGATGGGATGTCCTCCTCACTAGCAACACTTCAGTAGGGCGCATTCATTCTACCTAACCCAGGCAAGGTGGAGAAGAGCAAACAAACTCAAAAGAAGCAATGTCAACAGCTATGAAAACAGTGCACAGGAAGAAAGCAACATCAGTCCTTTCTCTTGTTCCCGGTTCTGCCCTGAAAGCTCGGCAGAGTTCTGCACGCAGAAGGTCCCAGGTTTAATCCCTGGCAGAATTTTCAGGCAGGGTTGGGAAAGATCCTCGTTAGAAATCCTGGAAAGCAAGCAACTGCTTCCAGTCAGTGAAGACAATACTGAGCAAGATGGACCAAAGGTCTGATTCAGCATAAGGCAGCTCTGTATGCTCATGCAGTCACCCACTGCAACGTGCAACTCCATGATGTAACAGCGTTCACACATTCACGTCTTGAGTTTTGGGTGAGCCTATGCATGGCTGAAGCTGGTAGTAGAACCAACTAGGATTCCACCCACAGAGCAGTGAGAAACCCCTGACTTTTTAAAGAGAGAGAAGACGGAAGGAAAAATGACACTACAAGGCATTTTTAGCAATAGGCACCTCATCATAAACAGGAGTGTAAGAATAATCCCTTTCGAAAGGACCAACTGACCCATACCAAGCCTGCTGTAGACACTCCTCTGGCTGCTGGAACAGCTACACTGTCACATGTGCCCAGGACCCAAAGTGACCGCACCACCATTGCAACTGCTCAGACCTGGATGAAGGGGGCAGCTTTTGAGCGCAAAAGAAGGGGGAGAGAAATACTATTTTGCCAGAGTGAAAGCCACCACTGGTAGTTAAGGGATGGGGAAGTGAGAAGGGTGGGTTTTATGGTGAAAAAAGAAGATGAATGACCAAGATGGGGCCAGACCAGGGTTATTATCGGAGGGGGGGAGTATCTTAGCATGCAGGGCACAAGCGGTATCCCAGCCTTGTATCGCACAATCGCCACATTGATTAATCCAGAATAAGGAACTCCTCTCAGTTTTGTATTTGCAAACACTATAAAGGGATCACTAAAGCACACACATGGCTCACTTATAAGAGCGGGCTGAAGGGGACAGGTGTGGGCAGTCACCAGGTTACCACCTTGGCTGTGGTCAAAGGCTGTGTGGCTCACCTGGGCTAAGCAGGCAGGACTGTACCATGTGGGGTCTGTCAGCAGGATTCTACACAGGTGGAGTCAGAGGCAAACCCCACTGCTTTTGGTGGGATTTACTCCCAGGTAAGGGTCCCCAGGATAGCTGCAGGGCAGCAGTAGAGAAAAAGGACACAGAAGTCTGCAGCCGACCACGAGACAGCTCTACTGCTCACTCTCTCCTACAGAACTGGGGGTGGCACGAGAAGAAAGGGACTTTAGGAGGGGGGGGTCATGTTCTCTTCTTGCACCCACATCTGCTCCAGGAAGCACTAACCCAGCCAGCAGACACCTTCCCTGGGAAACAGAGACCCAGCTGACAAGATAGGTAACAGGTGTGGCCAGCAAGTGCTCGGGTTACAGGCAAGGGGGGGGGGGGAGAAAGGAAGAGAGAGAGAGAGAGCACACCTAGTAAAATGCTTTGCATTTTCCCGTTTTTAGCTTCCTCGAGGGCGGGGGAGCCGGCGAGCAATACACCCAGGGTCCTCGTAATAATTCTTATTTTGTTGCAACCCTCAAGCGATCCCCCAGCAACTGACCGAAGAAGGGGCCATATACACACACTGACTGCTGGTGCTTCTTTAGCAGGGCACTTGACGACAGACTGGCTGGGGCTCTTCCAAGCAGACACCGGCTCGGCCCCTGTCCCCCCTCCCCTGCTAGGCGACACCGGTTGAAAGAGAAGCGGCACGGAGGAGAGTCCGATAAGCTGTTGGAGCGTCTTCGACATTTCCCCAGATCCAGAGGGGAGGATCGGGTGAAAAGCAGGCAAAGGTGAGCTCGCCGAGCGGGATGGGAGGTGATCCCTGGTGCTGGGGAAGCCCGCATTTCCCCCCCTTCCCTTGCCATGCCGCCTTTGTGAGGCTCTTCCTACCTTTGCTGGCTCCGTTGCTTCCTTTCCTCTTCTCCGCTTAGCCACAAAGCGTTTCCTAAGGGAGGAAATCAAGGGGCAGGAAGGCGGGGAAATGTCGCCAGTCCTGAGCCAGGAGCCGCCGCTAACTCAAACGAGGAGCGGCGTCTGAACCACCCAAGAGCGGAAAAGACGCGGCGCCGCCACCGCCGTGTAGTAAAGTGCAGCAGGGCAGCTCCGGGTTCCAAAGTGCCCGCCTCTAGCTCGGCTGCTTGCCGCGCTCAGATTTTCCGCAGACAGGAGCTCCCTCTAGTGGCCAACCTAAGCTTTGCGGGTGGGAAAAGCCGGGCTTGATTTCACACGTGTGGCTGCGTATCCGTCCCCTGATTCCTCTGCGCTTGATTGCCCCAGCGCAGGGCTTCTGAGAGGAATTTTATCAGGGCCTACTACTACAACAAAGTATTTTGGGCCCCTGCTCTATTAGTCATTCTATTTGTAACCACGAAATTTCCAGCTCCTCTCCTTTGGTTCCTAGGTCCCCGTTTTGACCCCTGGCCTAGGTACTATGTACCCTTTGCACCCCCCTCTCAGAGGCCATGCCCCAGCGCACTTGCTGAGCCCATTGGAAAGTACTCCGTTTGAGGTGCTGTTTCTGTGATGATCCACCCATGGAAGTCATCACTGGATGCTGCAGGCCTCCCCAAAGGGAGGTGATGGCCCTTACGTGGCAATCATCACAGGTACACAGGTGTTTCCCAGAGCTTGCATGTAAAAAGTGTAAGAATGAACATGCACCCTTAACACCACAAACACACAGTGGTGCGGTATGTGTGGCACAGTGGCGTATCTAGGGGGGAGCCGCAGCGCAAAATGACACACACCCGTGACATCACAAGCCGGAAATGACATCGCCGGCCGGCCCGCCCCCCCCCCCAGAAGCAGCACCAGTAGCGCAAAAAGTACCTGGGGTGGGTGGGTGGGCAGGCAGGGGCAACCTTTCGCACCGCTGCCCACCCGCAAGGATGCTTCAGTGCCCTCCAGGAGCCTCCAAAGTGGTGCGAAACCCTTGCCACCAAATTGCCACTGATGCGACGGCTTTAACACCCCCTCCTTTTTGCCCACGGGCAGTCTGCCCCCCCAGCTACGCCACTTGTGTGGCATAATCAGGGTGCCTGGATGTACCCAGTGTTTAATGGACGTGCATTTCTTGTTCACTCTCTTTACTGTGGAACTGGAAAAGTTACAGGGCAGCTGAATTGATTGAGGAGTTGAAGCACTTCTGCTATAAGAAAAGGCTAAAAACATTTAAGGCTGTTTAGCAAAAATTGATTGACCTATGGCAGTCACTGCCAGGAGATATTTACAGGTAATTACATGTCTATATTACACATCCTCCAAGCAGCAAAAAGCAACATACGGGACATGGGTCTCTTCTTCGCCTCCCTCTGATGTTCACAATGACCCTGTGAAGTAGGCTGGGCTGAGAAGGAGAGCAGCTGGCCCAACCAGGGATTTGGTCCCAGGTCTGCCCAGATATAGTCTGACAGGTTAACTGCTATGCCACATTGTCCACCAGAGCTGTAGTCGTCTTGGGAGGGGCCATAGCTCAGTGTCTGAGCAGATCCTTTCCCTTCATAAGGTACCTGGTTCTAGTTCCACCATCTCCAAGGCTTCACATAGCAGGGCTGGCAAAGACCGTTGCCTGAGGACCACAAACCAGATGCGATGTGAGACATCTATGAGCAAGTGCCATTTGGGAACAGCAGGATCAATAGCATTTGAAGAGAGGCTTGGAGTTAATTTGGGAAAATGGGGTGGGGTTAGATAACCATTTGCACCATAGCTGTTCTTAAGTTTAAAAACCTCATGGAAGATCTTCTCGTTGGGCTTCGAGACTTCTTCTGGAGATGTTGCCACTCAGAGAGGTCATTTTGGGCTCGAGAGGTCAAATGGTCTGATTCAGCTTCTTGTGTTGACAGTCACTAACTGAAGTGACTCTTTTTAAATAATGATGTTATGCAACAATGCAAATATTCAGTAACTACATTAAAACCACCACCACCACCACCACCAGGCCCAACAAGCCATAGAAATACAATCATATAAAAACAAAGATGATACAGGAGCAGGTAAAATGGCATATGAATAGCAATAAAAACTATAAAAACAGCACAGAGTAAAACCTATTCAGTGGGCCCTCCTTATCCGCGGATTGGCAGTCAGTGGATTTGACTATCAGCAGAGTATGGCTATCTGTGGAGGGAAGGAACTCATTGGGGGTGGGGCCACTGTACAGCGCCCCCCCCCCCCATCACCTATTTGCTCTTGCAGAGACTATAGCCAGGCAGGGGCAGAACTTCAGCAGGACCGTTTCAGAATTTCAGAAGAAACAAACGCAACTGGAAACGACTTCCGGTTGCATGCACAACAGGCATTTTACACAATGCAGCGCCAGAGGGAAGGAGCGGGCGGTAGGCCTGCACAGGTCTTCAATAATATTTTGTTGTTGTGTTGTACAATATGTTGTACATTTTGAGCTTCAGGAAAAGCGGTATACAGTATAAATCTTTTAAATAAAAAAATAATACATTCAAATTCATTATGAGCCAGGATGCTCATTTGAAGATGGGTCTCTCGTAAATGGGGGGGGGGGCTGCTTATTATTATTTGTGATGTCGCTCAACTGGCCTTCCATGATGTTTTGTAACACGCTGCCTGTGTACAGCAGCCCTAGTTATCCAAAGCACTTCACATAACATTGTCTCGGTAATCCTTGCAAAAACCTTCTATGGTTGGTCAATATCAATGTTCCCATGTGCCAGATAGAACAAATCTAAAGGAATGGCTTCGGCCAGAGTTGGCAACCCTCTGTCCAGCAGTGTCTAAAATCATAGCTGGATGCCACAGCAAGCCAACTATTTTTGCAATCTCCAACAATGAAACTGCAGCTTGATGCATGCTTACTAAGGAGTAAGGCGGCCATGTTGTGCACGCTTTCCTGGGAGTAAGCCCCATTGAACTCCGTGGGACTACTAGATGATTGTGGTGTGCAGTGCCCAGCAGTTCCTTCTAACAAAATTATCCTTCTTTACAAGTTGTGCTGCTTTGTCGTGCCTGGCGGTTGATTTGGTTTTTTGATCTTAATATACATAGCAGTGACTTTATCGTCATCGGCATTTGTTTTCAACCTTGATACACTTGGCGGTAAAGCCGTCATCGGCATGATGGTGAGAACGATTCACTACAAATCAGGAACAATAGATTGCATTTTCCCGACTGTGGGAGGGGAAGGAAAACAAATGGCAAGCAAGAGCATAACCTATATTAAATGTGACAGAGGCCCAATCAAATCGCTACGGTGAAAGAGGGACGATCCTCCCCCAGCACCAGTTTCTGTACATGATGAGAGGGATTGTCAATCTAACTCTTCTCCTTTCATGACTGTATAGCAGGTGAGCTTCCTAACAAATGAAAAATTCCCTTTCAACTCACTGGATTCTTTTGAAGGAGGAGGGTGGTGACAAGAGATAGGTTGGGCAGCCTGTTTCTTGACAGGCAATAGGCTGCTTCTCTATGACCTCACTTTGAAAGTACTCTTTGTCACTCTTTCGTGACAATTCAGCAGACACAATCAGTATAATAAAGCCACCAGTGTATTGCAGCGATGGATACATGTTGTGCTTTGCCAGAATGCACATGCAAAGGAAGCAAAATTTCTGGTTCAGATGGGATCGGGGAGGTTTAGAAGCTACCCTTTGTACACAGGCTCAGGGCCACTTTAAAGGAGACCACATACCTATGCAGAAAGTACTTGCATGCAGAGGTGGTGCCAGGGATCGGCCAGGTTGATCTGCCCCCTGAACCCTCAGTACCAATGGCATTAGGAGATGGGTAATGGGGAGGCCCGCTTGCCTCACGACCCCTAGCAACTTGTAGTACTGCCACTGCTTCCATTTCAGAGTTACTTAGCATTCAGCCTGTGTGTACATAGGCATGATTCACAATGATGCACATTCCAGAAGATGTAGGGTTGCCATTTTACCCAGTGGGTGGGTTTGGCCTGGATTCTGCACCTGCCACTCCTTGCCTGATTGGACCATTGACAGGCGTGGATTGCAAGCTTTCATTCTTTAAAAGAGAAATGTAAGGCTCTATACGGAAGCGGAGATACGCTCCTAAATGTGCAGACTGAATTCTGCCCAGACACTCAACAAGAGACAGGAAAAGGGACAAAAATAGTGTGCCTGTATGGAACACGCACATGCGGTTGGCAGGGCTGTCTTCTGCCAGGCTGGGACTGTGGGAGCAGCAGGAGGTGGCTGGCATGGAGCTGCTGCTGCTTTGGTTGCTCCGGCTGGGGTAAGAAACAAGAGAGGGAAGGAGCACAGAGGAAGGCAGCTGGGAAAGAACAGCCAGCAGCGGCACCAAGAGGGAGCAATGAGGCAGTGGGAAGGACTGACTGCCTGCCTTGCCCGCCCATTGATCCGCCCTGCCACCACTGGGCAAGCCTGTCCATCAGCTGGGCTTTGCAGCTGCCAGCAGCCCAATGACAGGCTCAGAAAAAGTTCTTATCCTACAAGGACTTGCAGCAAGGTTAGTGAAGGGAAGAGGATCCAGGGTGAAGTCTTGCCATTCTTCCTCATGCACCCCTCTCCCCATCTGAGGCAAGCAGACACAAGAAAGTGATCCTCCTTAAAAGTCTTTGTTTTGTACACCGTGCACAAATGTTGTTGTTGTTATTGCTTTGCTGTTATTGTTATTAACAACAGCAGCAGCATCACAGCATCAGACCCAATTGGACAGAGGCTCTGCAGCTTACTTTGCATATAAGTTTATCCGGCCCAGGCTACTTGTAGGATATCTGCCTTCAGCCCAAGAATGTTCACCCCTGAAGAAGCAAATTCAAATATATGAAGGCTGCAGTTCTATACGCATTTACCTGTGAGTAAGTGCCTTTGAACTTAATGGGACTGACTTTTAAGTAGACATGCGCATAGGATTGCATTGTAAGAATTCTAGAAAAAGAGCGAAGGATATGATTGAATCACTGCACAGCAGTCGGTCAAATATTACTCAGGAAATAAAACTTTCATATTTACTCCTCTCGATGTTCCAGGAGAGCAATTTGCTGGCTCTTTCATTCTCATTTGTACATGCCTGGGGAGTTTTAACTATATTGTATTGACCTTCTAGCTCTATTCATCAGCCTCCCTTCCTTCAGCTATCCAGAGGTCCTAAATCACAGCAGTGTTTAATGCAGGCCTGTGCCTCTTTGTATAATTTAGTGTATTTGTCTCCAGTTGAAAGGCATCTTTATAATGCCTGTTGTACATGAAATTAGCAATGAAAGAACGAATCAATGTGATGAATTGATTCATTCACAAATCACAGATTAAAATGTGGATTTAAAAAACCAGTTCTTAATTAGAGCCATCCTCTATAGAAAAGTGGTGGGAAAACAGGGCCTTGTTAGAGGTGATGGATGGACATCTTTTAATTCAGGCTACATGCATGCAATTAGGCCAGCGGGTGGTGCAGTGGGTTAAACCGCTGAACCATAAGCTGTCGATCGAAAGGTCGGCAGTTCGAATCCGTGACGGGGTGAGCTTTCGTTGCTTGGTCAGCTCCTGCCAACCTAGCAGTTCCATACAATGTTAATGCGAGTAGATAAATAGGTACCGCTTGCGGGAAGGTAAACAGCGCTCCGTGTTCCAGCCGCATGCTACGCGCTGCAGCAAGGAGAGTCATGCCAGCCACATGACCACGGAGGCGTCTTCGGACAACGCTGGCTCTTCGGCTTTGAAATGGGGATGAGCACCTTTACCTTTACCTTACGTGCATGCAAACTGATGCACAGTGCCAAGATGCTGAGGTGGGACATTCTGAGGTTGGGTTTAGGGAAGTTTGTGTGTTGGATGTGTGTCAGGTGGGGCTGAGTTTAGAAGAGCTGTCAGCAACTGGGTAGCTGCGGAGCAAAATCCAGCCCCTTGAGGCTGATTCTGGACTCTCCACCATTGGCAACATAGGTACAAAAGGTGTGTGCAGGAGGAATGGTGGCCGTGTCAATGTGGCTTGCTGGGAGGCCATTTTGGATAATTAACCCTCCCTGCAGTCCTTTCTATAGTTGTCTGCTTCTAATCCTGCTCCAGCACCTCTGTACTTAACAGGAGCTGGATATAGAGAGTCGCTGGTGTCAATTTTTATCTCCATGCTGTGAAAAGCTTCACCTGCTGATTTCTGCTAAACCAGCTGCTGTTAAGCAACAGGCGCAGCCAGCACAGTGTTTGGCAATGTCATTACTTTCTCAAAGCTCAGCTGGAACCACATCACCTTTTTGAAGCTTCCCCTTCAACCTGCTAGGAGGACCTTCAGCATGTGGGAGAGTGAGAGGCACAAGAGTAGCCTTACCAGATGCAAACCGGGACAGAGTGCCTCTAGACCAGCGGTGGTCAACTTTTCAACATGAATGCTCCTGGCCCTTTAATGGGTGTACAGGTGAAGGCATTTCAGCAGGTGCAGCTGCCTTTAGCAGCATCATAGGCAATTGCAGCTGCCAAGATTCTGTCTTCTATACAACTCTTAAGAACGCAGAGGCCCTAACGGTGGAAGGTTGGCCACCCCTGCCCTAGACCTTTAGGAGAAGGAATGTGGGCAGGTGTAGCTTGTTAAACCCTTAGAGCACAATCCTAGGCATGTCTACTCAGAAGTAAGCCTCGTTGAAATGAGGCTTACTTAAGTTACTTCTGGGTAGACATGCCTAGGATTGTGCTCTAAGCCTAGGGTTTAACAAGCTACACCTGTCCACATGCCTGCTCCTAAGGGTGATGGAGCACTCTGTCCCGCTTTGGATCTGGTAAGGCTACACAAGAGCAGGAGGACTGTTGCTCAGTAGTGGGGCACAGGAGGGGCCATGTGGATCTGCTGCCTGAATTGGGGCAGCACTGCCTGTCCTCATACACACACTCCCCCCCCCCCGAATTGCGTGGACATTTGTGTACTTGCACCCCCATCATCACTGCTACCTCCTCATCCACCTGGCTGCTTAGGGAATCAACCAGTTGGGCAAGGAGAGGGGGGGGCGAGGTGAAGCACAGCGGAGCTCTGTTCTGCCTGTCCTGTGTTTTTTTTTCAAACAGGACCAGGCGGTTGTAAAAAGGAAGGAGGCAGCACTGGAGCTGAATGTCAGGGGGTTGGCTCTGCCTCGCCTCACCCTGCCTCTTTCCTGGGGGCGAGGAGGCAGTGGCAATGGCAGCAACACTATTTATTTATTTATTTATTTACAGTATTTTTATCCCGCCTTTCTCCCCGAAGGGACCCAAGGCGGATTACAACAACAACAAAAAGAAAATACAATACAATACAAAAAAATAATCACATTTTAAAACAGTAAAAAAAACAATTAATGAAAATTAATAAAAACAGTATCTAAAAATCGATTAAAAAGATCATAGCACAATTAAAACAGGAGCATAAAAACAGCAGCAGCACCCCCACCTGTACCAGCAAGATGTTTAAAAAGGCAAGGGCTCAGAAGGCTTCTTTGAACAAGAAGGTTTTTAGGCCTCGCCGGAAAGTGTCCAAGGAGGGAGCAGTTCGTAAGTCAAAGGGGAGGGAATTCCATAAGGTTGGTGCCACTACTGAGAAGGCCCTGTTTCTGGCCGCCACCCCTTGCACCTCCCTGCAAAGTATTTTTTTCTCCTCCTTCTTTCTTCCAGCAGTGCAGGAGAAAGAGGTGGGCTGCCACTGCCCAACCCTCTTCCTGTTCGTTCTAAGCAAGCAGGAGGAGGATCCAAGAGTAGATTGAAGTGGCTCAACGTGCGACGGGCTGGAGAACAGCAGGCAGACATGGGGTCCAGCCAGGGCACCCCTCATCAGTTCACTGCTCTGACCAACTCACCACTCAAAACAGCCGTTTCAGTCAGGTTCATGACGGGGCCGGCCCTGGTACAGCATCTCCTTTGTATACAGAAGGCCCAGCCCAGGTCCAGTCCCTGACATCTCCAGGCCCTTGTCTGAAACCCTGCTGCCAATCAGAGTAGACAACACTGGGGTAGATGGACCAAGGGCCTGACTCCATATAAAGCAGCTTCACTTGATTAAGCGCTTACCCCCATCGCTAAGCAGAGAATTTTGTATCTCCAACCTGTGTTATTTCTAGGGCTTTCAGCGCAACCCTATCCAACTTACACCACCAGTGTAACCAGCGGTGCAGTGAGAATGGGAAGCCCCAGAACGGAAAGGGCATTCAATTCCCCTCCAAAGGGGAATTCAAAGGGGATTTAAATCTCTCCTCCCCTCCAAAGCCTCCCGCCCTGCCCTCCCCCGTTGGTTACACCAGTGGTGTAAGTTGTATAGGATTGCGCTGTTTGGTTCTCAGAGGAAGGCTTCTATCTCAAATGCCCAAGATCAGTGGTATTGTCAGGTTGCTGAAGGCCCTGGAGCAAACCCCCCCCCTATTTCCCCCCCCCCCCCGCTGACAACAGCAGCAAGTGTTGGCTCCTCCTATCCTCCTCCCTTAGCAAATGGGAGGAATGTACAGTGGCTGACCAGTACTGGGGGGACCAGCTAAGTGCATGCTCTGATGGGTGTGGACAAGACCAGGCTGATGCCGATCCTGCTCAAGATCATAATAATCTGTAGCACCACCAGGAGAAGAAAACTGAGAAAAAGAGATCCACAGCATGTGATGCTGACCAGAGAGCTAGGGGCTCATCATCAGGGTTGCCAACTCTTTCATTAACTAGGCTTACCAGATCTCCACCCGGGACAGAGTGCTAGACCTTTAGGAGAAGGAATGTGGACAGGTGTAGCTTGTTAAACCTTAGAGCACAATCCTAGGCATCCATGGGGCTTGCTTCTGAATAGACATGCCTAGGATTGTGCTCTAAGGTTTAACAAGCTACACATGCCCACATTCCTTCTCCTAAAGGTCTAGCACTCTGTCCCGGTTGGAGATCTGGTAAGCCTATCATTAACAATAAGCATGGCATGCATGACATTGAACAGATGCCAGCATGGAAACGGAAATGATGATAGTTTCACCTGCTGACTTGAAACATATAACTCACCCCAAAGCCTTGGAGGTGGTGGTGCTATTTCTGAAAATAACATTAAAAAAAACCCACAATAAAATCCAAATTTGGCAGGTTTGTTCTATCTCAGCCCAAGGCTTGCAGTGACCTCCCGAACACCCTGGAAAGACAGACAACATCAGTAAAGAAACGGACTGGTTGCTGAAGGGTGAAAAAGCAGGAGATGGAGAAAAAAAATACTGTATGTGGAAGAGTCTGTTTGTTTTCAATACACCAGAGAAACTGATGGAGCGCAACACAAGTCATGTGAAATCATAACATGTGCTTTGCTGCCAAGGTCAGGCTGCTGAGCGAGGCTTCGACTCTTAAGGACATTTTGCAAGATGAAAAGCAGAAGAAATGTTTGCATTGGAGAAGGGGCTGTGTCATCTTTTCTCCCTCTTTTGGGGGGATTGACATCTTGCTTTGGATTTTTGTAAACATGGACTCTCATTTCTTACTAGTTTGATGTAGAATGACATACAGGGAATCTTTTCCAGGGAAGAGACTCTAGTAGTGTGGCGTGGAGGGTGAGATTCTGTAAGGTCCAGAGGACTGCTCCTGGATTTGTTCAAGGTCAAGCTGCAAAAAAAGAGGTGTATTTTCAAAACATCTTTTAGTAGCTCATATTAACAGTAGCCATGTTAGAAATAAATACTGTACAGGGCAATCAAATGTATACACGCAATTTTGTGGAGGGGAGGGGGGTAAAGGGATTTGTGCCTTGTGATGTGTACCTAGCATAGAGACCCATTCAAAGTACATAGAACTCAAATCAATTTCTCAGCTCATGTGATAGCTCATGTAACGGTATCCCACCTCTCTATACGGTGCTCCAGGTATGCTAACTTTCATAACTAGAAAGCTCCTACAATATCACGTGCTCTGACTGTCCCTGTTTACCAGGGACAATCTCTATTTTCTGGTACTGTACATATCTCTGGAAAATCCCTGTCCCTATTTCTGCCTTTTGTGGATGCCTTGCTGGTTTGTTAGGGTTCATCTCCCTTCCTCTACAAGTGAAATCTCTAAGGTATTGATGCATCTTGTGTCTACCACACACATGTAGCATATATTCTTGCTCATAAACAAGGCATCATGCCAGGCACAGCCTGCCATTTCACACATGCCTGGAGTGTGTGTGCAGGTGCGTACACTCCTCTCTCTCTCTCTCTCTCTCTCTCTCTTTTCATATACAGTACATCTTTATAGTTTATTCATCTTTGTGCAATTGCCAATATCCTATGCACAGGCTTACCAGATCGTCACCGGGACGGGAGCGGTAATTGCCTCAAGCCCCGAGGCTATTCAAAAAACAGATAGCTGCTAATTGCCTTCAAAGAGCTGAGCTCCTGCAGTTTGCAAGATAGCTGCTAATTGCCATGCAAAGAGCTTAGCTGCAGTTTGCAAGCTTGTGTGAATATAGGGAGATAAATGTCTCATAAAGCTAGGTGGGTCCCGATAAAGTGTCATTTTAAAAAGTGGGTTCCAGTGCTAAAAAGGTTGGGAACCACTGGGTTATAGGGTAGCAGCCTAGATTTAGCTTTGAACTCCACTCCCTAACTAACCAATGAAAAGGAGGAGGCTCTTGGGGGCCTGGCAATCAGGTGAAACACTCCTGACACACATGGCATTGGGGGGGGGGGGAACGGACAAAAAGAAAAGGGAAAGAAACAAAGCACTAAGAATGTCATTCAATACTTATGACATCATCAGAGTCCTCTAAAAGATGATAAAAGTTTCAGACAAGATAGAACAAGTGAAATCATTCATGATAAAGTGGACCCAAGATCTCTGGCAAGCTCACTGGATATGATATGCAGGAAGAGACCGCCAGAAAAAGAAGAGCCACTTTTCATTGTGCACAAACCTTAAGAAGAAAATTGCTATAAAATTATGACAAGCTGCTATGCGACATCCTACAGACTGAACACATTTCCAAGAAGCTGAAATGCCAAAAGGACATTGACAGTTTTGTTTCCATGCATGGTGGACATGTCCCCCACATAAAAATAACCATAAATCAAATTCCTAGTGTTCATATAAAGGCTCTAGCTTGTATTAAGTTGATTAACAGATACAAAAAAATCCCCTAAAATAAATATTGTGACCTCATAGTGGCAACAGCTGCCAGGATTTTTATGCCGTTTATTTGGAGTAAGACATCAGCTGTAAAACAATGGGAAAATAAGCTTTTCAAGAATGCTATGGAGGACAAATTAACAAAGTATCCAAGAATGAGAAAAGGAAGACAAAAGCAAACGCTCTCTAGAGCAGTGGTTCTCAAACTGGTGGGTTGCGACCCACCAGGAGAACCGGAAATGGCTGCTACACCCCTGGGGTGTGGCGACCTTGGTGACGATGCTCCCAGGATCACACCGCCAGAGGGGGAAAATGTCTTTTTTTTTTTTAACTTACGGGGGTCGCTCTGGCCCTGGAGGGTGTGGGGAGGCCCACGGCCCCTCTGTGGGCCTCCTCATGCTTCAGATCGTCGCTTCGATGTGATTGAGACCCATTTCTGGTTTCCGCCCCGCCTTATAACTTCCCCACCTTGTGGGGAGAACTTGGAGAAACGCTGCTGTATTGAGGACCAAAGGCGGCCTCCTCGCTTGCCACAATGCCCTGGTCTCCAGAGCAAGACTTCAAATCATTGCCACATCCTCAGTATGGTGCAAAACAATAGACGTGCCCATCTTGAGCTGGGGAAGAGCAATCAAGAGACATCAAATCACAAAATAAAAGTCCTTGATTAGCTCACCCCACAAAAGCCCCTATGTTCCCCTAGTGGAAATATTGTTGGAAAAAGCAGCAATGCTGTGCTGTTGTACCTGTACCAATAGGGGGCAGTAACCCTAGCTAGACAGTGGGAGGGGGGGACAAGGAAATCTTTCTTTATATTCTCTGGTAATGCATGTTCTTTGCTTACCCAGAGTGTTATTCTTAGGCCTTGCTTCCTTTTGCACACTCTCCATCCCTCCTTCCTCTTGAAGAGAGGATGTAGCCAGATAGACTAGCTGGAGAATCCACTTCCATCCTTTCCCACAAAGATGTATTTTCTGCTGTCATAACGCCCTGCCCCCGACAGCCCAATCCGGAATAGAATTGGGCTGTTAGTTTGTGAAAGTGAAATAATCATGTATTCTTCCCCTGTTTATCCCTGCTTCCACTTCCCTCCCCTCCCTCTGTTGTCGCCCCTGTATTTATTTTTGCTTGTGAAGTCTTTGGAGCAGAAGCCTATCTTATTATTCTCTGTGAAGTGCCATGTACTGATGGTGCTATAGAAAGAAAGAAAAAGCAGGTGTGAAGGGATGGGGAGAAGCAGGGAAACATCATGCTACCATTTTGTATCCATGCGCAAGCATTTTCCGGCCTATCAAGAGAGCCGAGATGCAGCTGCTCTCCATTCAAGCGTTCTAACTTCTAGAGAGGAAGTGGAAAGCTGAACAAGTCTACTGTATATGTACACACCACTGCACACTATATGTGCACATCAGTGCACACCACTTCCGGCCCATCTATGCAGCCATCTGATGCAGATTGCAAGGAGTCCAAGGGCGTGGCAGATTCATGGTGCCTTTCACCCCCAAGCCGCCGCCTCCCCCCAACCTGCCATCAATGCAAGCCGCAACGACCTGCTTCCTGCTCGCTTGAGTGAGAAGCAGCTTATTCCCTTCATTACCGTGCTCTTTGCGCGCTGCCATGAAACGCAAAAGTATGGGACTTCCGGTTTCACGGCAGTGCACAAGGAGCACAGAAAAGGTTTTTATTTTTTTTGTAGTGCAGAGGTAGTAGACTTGAGATGGCATCAGGCACCATTCCAACTCGTGCCACCCCAGTGCACACTATCAAAATATTAAGACACCCAGCAGCATAGCTGGACTCGCACCAGTGGGGAGGTGGGCGAAGCGACGCATCATTGCCCTGCCCACGCCGCCACCAGAATGGCACTGAACCCATGGCCATTCCGGTGGTGGGGTGGGCGGGATGATGATGTGTTGCCCTACCCACCGCCCCACTGGCGCGAGTCCAGCTACACTACTGAAGACACCTCTCCCAAAATACAAAATCGTGACAGTTTTACCTGGGACAGGTACCAGAAAATGAGAATCATCCCTGGTAAATAGGAACACTTGGAGCCCATGAAACTTCAAACTCCCCGCAGAGCCTCTCCCAGCAATGACCCCATTATTCCGAATTGGGCCAGAAACATCTTGTTCTTGCATCTGTTATAAGTCTATGACTTTCAAATTCTCATGACACTAAGACCCTGGGAAAGTCTGAAAGTATTTATTTTCCTTCAGATTCATCACAAAACATTGGCACTGACAAATAACATTTTCAAGTACTGAAAAGGGACAGTCTCTGGAGATATTTGGCTTATCTGTTTCAGACAATGTGGGTTATTAAGCAGAGTGTCTTTCGCCAAACGTTGGGGTAACTCCAGCGTGTTGTTTCCATTACAAAAATAGTTTGCTCTAGTTTTGACCCGGCAAAAGAAGCACTTTATCCATCCTGTTCCTAAACCTAGCCTAGGCAGCCATTGGCAGAAATGGTTCTAGCAAGGTGGCTGAATCACAGGTCCACAGATAGTGTCATTTCTGCTCCCCCCCCCCCCGCCCCGTCCCCCTAGTCCCTTGGCATGCACAGAGAACTTTGTGGAAGATCAGGATTTGCTTTCAATTTAAGCTGGGATTTCCTGATGGCACATGCACAAAGATGGGCTTAAGGTTGTTTCTGCCTTTTGCAAAAGCCTTCTGTCCTATGCAAGTCACTTTGGATCCAGAATTGGGGGAAGTGGTAAGCAAAGAGAGGGACTCCCATCACTTCTTTCCTTCTCCAAAGTATGCATGAAGTGATAGAAAACACTCTTCTCCTCCCCTGCAGTCCTCTGCTCCTCAGGTTGTGCTTTTTTAGAAGGTCACTAGAGTGGGTGACCACAGACACTGCAGGTGGTCATCATACCGTAGAGACCTGGCTGCTTGTTTATGGAAACTTAGACACAGTTATTGCTTCCCATGCTGAGTAATATAAGTACAGTATATACAAATCACATTTGGAGGAAGGGCAGGGAGAATGAAGCTGATCTTGCTCCCAACCCAACCTCTGATGCTAACATGGTTCTTCCCAAATGATTGGACCACCCATGTGGTTTCTATATTATGTTACCAAGACTGGAACCACATGGGCTGGAACCACAGTGGAGTGGCACCAACACTACTTTTCTGATGTAAGAGTTGGGTCTGAGTCTCTTCAAAGTAGCCTGGCAACTATCTTTAAGATCAGGAAGGTCCCAAGGCATGGCTTGAAGAAGGCACCTAATGAGCAACCTTGCTGAGCCTAAGCCAGTCTGGATCTGGTCAGTGTCTGGATGGGAGATGTCTTGGGAACATCTGTACGTCACCTTGATTTTCATGGAAGAAAGACAGGATATTAATGGAATAAATGCAAATTTTATAAGCAGCGTTGTAAGTTGCCAGAATTCTTGTAACTTTGATTTTAGGGTCAATGTAATCGATTCTGTAGCAAAGTACTTTCTGGACCCCTTTCTCTCCTACCTCCTGGTTGCTCTATGCTAGGAGCCTGGTGTTGGCCTTCCTGGTGTGTGTTTGTTCAAAATCAGGGTTGGTTCCAGGAAGAACATGCAACTCTGGCAGCGACCTCCATTCAGCTGGGGTTGAACACATGCTTACTGTCTCACTGCATCTATAGTACAGAGAATCAGGGATCATGGTGACTGAAATCAATGGCCAAATACCAGCTGTTTTCAATGAGATGCAGACATTGCCTTTCATCTGTAGCTTATAAAGTCAGAAGTTTATTTGCAATTGCGTTCAAATTCCAGAACATCTATTTTGTGTACAATAAATCCATGCTTGTGGGAATCCGTTTCAAGCTGTTTTTCCCCCTCCATGCATTAGGTAGTTCTTCAGAAATCTAGTGTGTCATCAGTTCCCCAGCATATTAGATAATACTCAACCCAAGAGGTCAACAAACATATCCAAAACCCAAGAACAGCTGCAAGCCTTTTGGGCAGAAGCCAATAAACATGGAGTTTTCCCTAGAGAAAGGAGGGGAAAAAAAACTTCCTTTATTTAAAGAGTTGACCTCTCCAAGATAGATTGCATTATTATAAGTAGTATGAATTGTGGGTTAAAGTGACTATCTTGGAAAGCTGAAGTCTTCTGCATATACATATATCAGGCAGAAATAATTTCATAGTAGACAGGTAAACCATGTTCTTGCCAATGATTAATTCGGTTGTTTCCACAGCACCAGAACTCTTTGCCATTTATTTTTGGAACCTGATGTTCTGCTATAACCCCGTGGGTCTCTCTTTGTGAGCTTCAGTCTATACACACAAGGATAACCACAGACAGGGCCGGCCCATCCATGAGGCCAACTGAAGCTGTCGGATCAGGCAGCAGATTGGTGGGGGCGCTGATCTCTGTCTGCCTACTTGCCTCCACTGCCCCTCCTTCTCCTTCCATTTCCTGGATTGGAAAAGGAAGAGATGAACAGAGAGGGAGAGGCAATGTGGAGGGAGGAGAGTGCTGAACTAGAACATTGGAGAGTGGGAGGAGCGGGGGCTGGCGCTTCATCAGGTTAGGGGGGCACCATTTGGCATGCCGCCTCAGGGGTCAGGAGGTCTGGGCCGGTGGGTAAATGCCCCAGCTTACCACTTGAATAAGTAGGCTGGTGTATTGATACATAAGTAAATTTGCTAGCTGGTACAAGAGCAGCTTGCCTTTTCAGGCAGCAGGACCAGGTGCATACTCCTAAGCAGAGTGGTGTGTGAGTAGGCCTGCCAGCTTGTACTACAGAAGTACTACATGGCACCTAGAATTCTTTCACTACATGGCACCTAAAATTCTTTTTCCCTTGAGCACTTTTCTTTCTCCACTCAGGGAGTAGTGTCAGGTGCTACGGAGCTTAAACTTGGGAGCTTTTGGCTCCCTGTACTGCTGGGCTCCTCATGTTCCAGATCACAGGGATATTCTCTCCCTGAGTACATTTGCCTCTTCAGATAAATGCTGTCACCATGGAGAGCAAGGATGGGGCTATGGCATTGTT
The DNA here is from genome assembly GCA_026170595.1 of Plestiodon gilberti rubricaudatus. NCBI lineage: Eukaryota > Metazoa > Chordata > Lepidosauria > Squamata > Scincidae > Plestiodon > Plestiodon gilberti. The sequence goes on from JANXHW010000005.1 coordinate 120,919,285, forward strand.
TCCCAATAGAGGCGTCGCTCCGGTAGGGGCGGGGCCGTAAGTTTCGCTCCGTCCTAGTACCATTTACCAAGCGAGCGGGAGGCTGCCCCGCCCCCTCACTGTCGGAGCCATTCCATGCGGAGAAAGCAGCAGGCAAGAGACTCCCTGCCCGTTGCTTTCTCTGCACGGGAATGGCTCCGACAGTGAGGCAGCCTCCTGCTCGCTTGGTAAACGGTACTAGGAGCGAAACTTACGGCCCCGCCCCTACCGGAGCGACGCCTCTGTTTCCCAAACTTTTTCGACCTGCGGCTTCCTTGACCATTGGCGACCATTGACTACGGCTCCCCTTTCCATTATGTTGATACCTGCCAATTGGCATTGCACTGTTTTCCAAGAGGATTCCGTAGCACTCCGTGGCTCCCCTAGCTGGTTTCCGCGGCTCCCCTAGGAGCCGTGCCTCCCAGTTTGGGAACCACTGGGCTATGGTATGGAGAGTGTCGGTGCAGGAAGGCGGGGCTTATAGGCCTGCTCCCTCAGACCACAACCACACATTCCTGTCCATGAGATGAGTAACAACCAAACAGGGCTCCTGGGTACTGTTATTCACATGTTCTAGCAATGCAGGTACAATCTGTGTGCAATGTACATGGGTTGCTGATTTGTAAAAATGAACCCCACTGCAGTCTCATTTATACAGATGTTTGTACCCTGGTACGGCATAATGTGTGATCATCAGCCCTGATATTTTACAGGAGAGGAACACTGAAGCGGAAAGATTAGCACGAGACCAGCCATGGCAGAGAATTGTCTTAAACTGTTGGAAAGTATTAGGAGTCAATCTTGCCAGTCTACTGCGAGGTCCCGCTCTACCTTCTTGCCACCCCCGGTCTAGAGTCTGCCAGTGGCTGCAATGCCTGCCGTGGAATTCACAATGTCCCTTTTAAATCAATGTGACACTTCTTGTTTTTCTCCCAGCGACTGAGAACGATAACAAGCTCTTCCTGCTGTTGATTAATTGCTCCGATCTGTTTCACTGATTACAATTCTCCAGCTCCTTCTTCTATAACTTGTGCCCACACAACTGCTCTAACTTGGGGGAGTAATTACTATTCCATGCAGATTTCTCTGTATTTATACTAACAAGGTTGGTCTTGTCTTTCACTCTGCGACTTTTCTAAGTAAACCAACCATACTTTAAGAGTCTTTTTTGACTCAAAGCACCCCCTTCCAGGCCTGATTCCCCCCCCCCTGCCCCAGCACTGCTCAGAATAGGACTTACCCACTCCATGGACTGTCCTCCTTCCTCTTTGGCAGGCGGTGGAGGCCTCGGCACCAGCGCTGCCTACTCACCGGGTGCTGCAAACGTGCTTTATGGCACGTTTGCAACACCCAAGGCCGCAGTTAGGATTGCGCCGTGTTATCTATGGGTTATTCTTCAATCTTGGATTAATCTGGTTCTAATAGAGACTGGAAATGATGGAATCGATCTGCCTTTGTTTCAGCAGAAAACCAAACACCGGCCCGGCTCATCTCGGATATGCCTCTCTAGCTTTGCACTCAGAGACAAGAGCAGAATATAGATAAGGCTCCCTTTTCATCCTTGGCTCAGACGACAACTTTGAATCCTTAGACTGTCCCTGCTTCTTGTCAAACACCTTGACACCGGGCAAAGTATATTCCTCCCTCAACACGGTCGCCTGGCAAAGTATGTTCCTCCCTCAAAGTGAAGTCACAAAGTGGAACGAGGTCAGCAGTTGAAGCTCACAAATCAGAAAGAGAGACAGAGAAAGCAGCTGTTGTGTAATGAACTCAGTACTACTGTATGAAGTGGTGGTGGGGGGAAATCTTTTGTGGAATATTGAACATTGCCCTCTGGTCCTAGAGGGGAAAGATTCCCATCTATTCCTATCTAGGTCTGTCATGTTAGTATCCTAGGTGCATACACTTTAACTTGAGTTAAGCGTAAGATGTGTATATGTATGCATGTGGACAGGGAAATGTTTGTTTTGAATGTCAAAGCAATATTTTATGATTTCAGTGTCTCAATGACTTGCAAAGAGGGACAGACTCATACCTATACACACTGCTGTCCCATCCCTGAGGCCATCTGATGTGGGTTGCATCAGCAGCAGATCTGCTGTCCCAGGGGGTGGCAGATTCAGGGTGCCTTTCACCCCAAGTTTGCCACCACACCTCCTTCCAACCCGCCGCCAATGCATGCCACAACGATCTGCTTTCCACTTGCTCGAACAAGCAGATCATTCCCCTTCTTACCATGCTCCTCACACGCTGCCGTGAAGCCCGGAAGTGCAGGACTTCCGGTTTCACGGCAACGAGCAAGGAGCATGGTAAGGGTTTTGGGGTGTGTGTGTAGTGTGTGTGTTTTGTGTAGTGCAGAGGTGGCGGACCTGAGATGGCATCAGGCAGCGCTCCCTGGTATATCCCTGGTATAGCCAGGCAGGGCTGGGAAAGACCACTGTATGAATCCTTGGAGAGCGGCTGCCACTCAGTGGAGACAATGCTGAGCCAGATTTGGTTTTGTCTCCGAAGAAGGCAGCTTCATACGGTCACTGTCTTTGCTGGTGACGCTTGTGGCTAGCCAGACCATTCTTGGGGCCCTGCTCAGTGATGGCAGCTTGTTCCTTCTTCCATCACTTAGCATTGCTAGTTGGGTACTCCAGGCTGCACCTCTGCTTGGGCCACTGCTAGCAAGCGGTGAGATTTAAAGCCGGTGTGGTGGTCAATAGACTATCACTGCTGGGCTTGGGAGAAAGGGGTTCAAATCGCAGCTCAGTCATGACATTCATGCTACGCCTCTGGGAAAGTCATCACCCCCCAACCTGAGCTGCCACCTTTTCTTCTGGCTCTCCTCTTCAGCTTTTAACAGATGCCTGACATACAGAAAAACAACAGATGAAGCTGTTCCACCACTTATCTCCATGCCAGGAAACGGGTTGCCTGCTTAAAAGCCTGCATGTCAAACCAGCAGCGTCGCGGCACCTGCGTGAGGGGGGAATGGGCAGCGGCATACAAAGTGCCGCCCCCCGTGATGTCACAGACTGATGTGCCGCCGCTGCAAAAGGCTTCCAAGGCGGTAGGCGGGTCAAACTGCTTGCCTATTTCTTTGCCGCCGCCCACCTGCCTGCTGTTCCTGCCGTCGTCAATATGGCGCGTTCCCCCCCGCTTGTCGCCTGGGGGCGGACCCCACCCACCCCAGGCGACCCGACGCTTCTGTGTCACACTCCTGATAAAGGTTCAGGAGCAGAGTCAGCAAAAGAAAAAAAAAAGTGGTAACTGTCCCTCCCTGGATTGTTTCAAGAATGAAATTGGATGACCTTCTGTACTGTAGCCTGAGCATCTTGGAAGAAAGAATACAGATGCAATAAAGAAACATGGCACAGTTTATTACTCTCCTTATTGGAAATCTGGCTCACATGGCATTAAGAGGTCAACAAAAGCAGGATGAAACAATGCAAAATTAATGGCAACTGAAAAACTGGTGAAGAGATTGTTAGTGTGTAACAAGATAGGCAGGGCTCCATCTTGTGGTGAACAGTATTCGTCAACTTTGGCAAATTAGGAGAAGGGAAACCTTTGGAACATGAAGCGCCTTCTACACTTGCACGGTCGCCTACAAATTTAAGCCATGGAACAGCAGAAGAGAACACTTCTAAGGTGCACAAGAAGGATATTGTTCATTAAACTCAACACATTTTCAGGAACACTGTGTTCTGTTTGGCAAAGTAAAGCAGTGCCCCAAAATCAATCCCAGACCAGTGGCCCAGAAGGACACCATGATTGATGGTATCAAATACCACTGAGAGGTCCAAGCAGAATCAATAGGAACACATCCCCCTATCCTGTTCCTGGCACAGATCAACCACTACAGCGTGTGAGCCCCAATGGGGTATGGCTGGCTGGCAGGGAGTGGGAGATGCCCTGCAGGGGAATGGGCAGTTGCACCAATCAGCCAAGCTGTCGTGCATCATCTGGTGATGTCACTGGCCATCGCCCACACTAGCTCAAGGTGATGATCTGAGCATGACAAAAGCATGATCGTGCTCTTTTCCACCTCCACACACCACTAGCCTCCAGCCCAATCGTCAGCACCAGCTCCAGATGATGACCTGTGGAAGCAAACATTAACTGAGAAATGCCCATGGTTGTCAGGGTAGCCATGAAATCCCAAGTTGCACTGGGGGAGGGGCCTTGGCATGGATGCTAAAGTCCCTTAGTACCAAAAGCCTAGGGGACTCCAACATCACACCCAAGACCATCCCAAGCAACCTAGGCAGGGAGATGGTTTTGCAGCAGCGTGAGAGGTTCACCAACAGAATCTCAATCCCATCCCAAACACCCATGCTCAAAAACAGGCACTCAAGTCCAGGTGACTGCTGGACCGGACAGCTCGGCAGGGAGATAGATTCATGATAAGATGTCATGACTCCGCCTCCCCACCCCTGCAGGCAAAGTGGTGGCAATACCCCAAAGATCAGTGAGACAAAAACTGGGAGAGCACAATTCCTCCTCCTGCTTCGTCCAGTCAGGTCTTGGTGATACAAGCCAGATTGGTCCGATGATCCAGGATAAAATCCCGGATGGCCAAGGGCCCACACCGACTGATCTGGCATTAAGCAACACCATAAGCCTACAGCTACGGGGAACTGTTCGGCTGAGAGGAATCGAGTGAGGGAATAGTCACAACTTGGCAGATCTGTTGCCCCCTGTATGGTCTGGCCTGTAAAGACTTTTAATTTGGCTCAATGTCAACAGGTCTGCTATTTCCAGGAGCCTCTTCAGCTCTGGCTTGCCATTGTGCCTGAGATATTTATGACCTTCCTCTGACTGTTCGAAGGTTTATATCTCCCTAACTGGATATCGTATCACTGTTTTGCACAGAGGGCAAATTGCAGGCCAATTGTATAGAAAATTAAATTATAAGCCAAGCTGTGGGACCAATAAAGTCAACATGCCCGTGCAGCACAGCTTGCCTTCATTAGCATCGCGGTTCCAATTGCACCGATTTCATTGCTTATTCCAAGTCTTTGTACAAAGTCAGTGTTGCTGACCTTGGATTGTATTCTTTTCTTTTCTTTCCACCTAATTGTCTATAATACTAACCAAAGAGTCTTTTACAAAATTTATATAAGACAGTTCTGCTAATTAAGCCAGGCATGATCCACAGCCAGCACTTGAAATCAACAAAACACAGATTACGTTTGTCAAGAGGCTCAAAGGGAAGAGAATTAAAATATTTCCTATGTATGAAAAAGACAAATGTGGGTGGGTAAATGAGTTTTGAGATGCATCTCTTCATTCACTTATGCAGTCTTTTATATTGCAATCCAATATACACTTACCCAAGAGTATAGTCCATTGAACTCAATGGAGCTTATTTCTGAGGAGACATGCATAGTTACTTCTCATTAAAAATCTTAATAAAAATTAAATTGGCTTCTTTAGAAAGATTTGCAGTGCATTTCTATGCATGTCTGCTCAGAAGTGAGTTCCATTGTATTCAATGGGGCTTACTCCCAGGAAAATGTGTACAGGACTGCAGCCTTAGTAGGGATATCAATATTTTGAGGTGGTAGAAAACTCTGTAAAACTAATGGTAAGACTGATTTTAATATCAGTCTCCAGATGAAGGCAGGCGAAAAGCCATTCCTCGGGGTAGCCTTCTCTCTGAAAACTGGGGGCCACTAGTAAAGACAGTACAAGATATCCTGATTAGAATGCACATGGAACACTTTTGCATCTGTCAGGCAAAAGTCGCAGTCGAGGGCCACAAGGGGGGGGGGGAGGAACAAACCATACCTGAGATAGCAGGTTAACCTAGGCTGTGAGAATTTCCTTGCTCCTTCGTGCATTTGAATCAACCTGTCCTTGGGGGCAATTCCAAGACCAGCTAGGAAGGTGGATCATCTGAGCAGAATTTATTTGTGTGAGTGAATATGAACACACACAGAGAGACAGACAGACAAGCTCTTGCACTTTCTTTCTGCCTCTATTTCTGAGGCCATTTTCATGCTAGAACTCAACGTGCACTGGTCACTGACCAGTGGTCAGAGCTATTGATGTACTGCTGGGGAGCTGGCTGCCAGGTGGTGGACGTATTCTCTGCAAGCAAAAATAAGTAGGGGCGCTAATTTGAAATTTAAAAAAAAACTGTGCAAATAAATAAATAAGAGACCAGGGAGGAAGCAGCTTAATCTACGATGCTAGTTTCGAACTTGCAGAGAGTCTTTTTAAAGTGACAAACACTCAAGAAAGTTGTCCCCTCGTATTAGAAATGATGCAATCCATTGTCTCACATCAGGACCAACTGTACCACCTCACGGGACACAGCCTACTCCGCACGTATCCGAGGAACATTCGCCTCCAAAGCTCGCACACAGAAGACGGCACACACCCAGTGACTGCGGGTGTTCAGGAATTTGGGGGTGGTGGAGCCTTACACAGCCTCACGCCTCTTAAGGGGCCAGCTCACCTTTTATCCAGTTCCAGGACTTCCCCAGCATTCGTGTTGCATTGCCTTTCCTTTGCTCAACTCTTGGTGGCACGCACCACGCATAGAGATAGGGGGGGGGGGAGCGAGTCACACACGGAGCTCATAGCTTGGTTCCATGGCAAAAGCGGCCACAGGGGGGCGAGCAAGAGCATTGCGCGGAATGGAGAGGACGCTCTATCCCGCATCTCCATTGTTCGCCATGATGAATGGGGCCGGGACCGGAAGTGCCTCTCTAGTTTCGCAGCGCACGCACATTCCGTACTACTTCCGCCGCTGACGCTACTTCCGCTGCCGGTGCCGTCTCTACTCCTCAGCCGCCAGTCTCTTCGCGTGGCTGCGGGCTGGCGGTGAGCCTTTTAGCCCGGCCTCGCTGCGGTGTCTGCGCTTCCCTCAGGCCTCCTCGCGCTTTTCTTCCTCCTCTGCCGCCGCCATGGCGATGAGACAGACCCCGCTGACCTGCTCCGGCCACACGCGGCCCGTGGTGGATTTGGCCTTCAGCGGCATCACCCCTTACGGCTACTTCCTCATCAGTGCCTGCAAAGGTGAGGCGGGGAAACGTCGGCTTCGAAGGAGGAGAGGCCACAAGGCTTATGAGAATGGGGGGGAAGACCGCGCCTTGGAGACCCCGAACCGCATGTTGTGTGATCTGATGAGCAGTGTCGGTTCAGTGGGGCTTGCTTCTGAGTAGACATGCCTAGGATTGTGCTCTAAGGGTTTAACAAAGCTACACCTGCCCACATTCTTTTTCCTAAAGCAGAGGTTCTCAACCCCTTTCCGACTGAGTACCACCTCTGGGGCCACTCTCCTGCTGTGTACTGTCGGAAGTGACTGGCAACAACATCACTGCCAGTTACTTCTGGGTTTTCAGAGGCCAGAAAATGCAGGTACGAGGCTTTGGGTGGGTGCGAGGGCCCTTCTCAGCATTCCCAAGAGGCTTGGCCGAAGGCAGGAGCCTCCCGGGAGTGAAAACGCGGTGCCAAAAGCACCACGTCGGAGCGGGGTTCTGGCAGTTCGAGTACCACCAGCAGTTGACCGAAGTACCACCGGTGGTACGAGTACCACTGGTTGAGAACCCCTGTCCTAAAGGTCTAGCACTCTGTCCCAGTATGGATCTGGTAAGGCTTGCTTCTGAGTAGACGTGCCTAGGGTTGTGCTCTAAGGGTTTAACAAGCTACACCTGCCCACATTCCTTCTTTTAAAGGTCTAGAACTCCGACCCAGTATGGATCTGGTAAGCCTATCTAAACTGGTGAAGCTTTTTGCTTTCGTATGATGGCAAATAATGCAACTGTAGGGTGGCAATGACCCATGTCTTGTTTTCAGTTGTGTGCATCTATACTATGTTGATTTCCCATCCATATTTGTTGCTAATATAAATGGTTTCCTAAACTATAAAAAGAAATGTGTGTGTATATGCATAGATGGTTACAGTAAATACCGGTATATCTTGCAGGCTGTGTTGTGTGATGGATTTTGCCTTTCTGGATATACTCCCCCCCCCCGGGCAATGGAAATCGATCTTAACCAATGTATCAGATGGATGGAAAGATATATACATTCAGATTTTTAGAATATGTAAAGTAAAATGCCCTAAAAATCTGGTTTAAAGTGGCATTTGAATTTAATACTGTACAAACATTCAAATCTGCACACAACTATGAATTTTATATTTATTAAAATGTTACATCCTGTGTTATTGCTCCAAGGCATTTAACTTTCAAAGCATTAAAAAGATCTTCATAGTAACATCACTCTAAATTCTGACATCAGGAACAGAAGTAATGTTTCCACATTATGCAAAGATTGTTGAGACAGAATTTTCTGTTCTTGGTCTGCCCTGGTCAATATTTGATATTTTTTAGTTGCTGTCTTCTACGTAGCAGCTCCTGCTGTAAACGTCTAAGGCAGCTGGAACTTGCTCAGCCCTTGAGGGAGGGCAAGTCTTTTCTTTATAATGTTGTTAATATGTTTGCAACAATCTTACATAAAATACATTAACCCTAATGGTAACTTGGAACAATACAATTTATGTTACTTAATTTATTAAAAGAAATCTGCCTCTTGAAGTTAAGTATTACAGCTGTGGACTAAGAGGCAGTATGTTGTATTGTGACAAATTATAAATATGTGTTGGTTAACCAAGGATCATGGACTTTTAGCTTCTATTTCATGGAGTAACATAGTTTTGCACACTAATTCCTAATTTTTGCTTCTGGGACATTCTTCGTACTTGTGCTGCAATCCAGTACTGAAGTAATGCTTAAAATGCATTACTGGTAATGCACTGGATTGGGACCTTGTCTTCACGTAATTGATTTTTTAGTATCCCTGCAATTGCACAGGCACAACAGGGATGCATTAATTTCTCAACTGGCTCCTTTTTAGTGCAGAAGGATGAGAGCTGTACATCCATAAACTTTAGATTGTGCTCCTGTTGTAGTATAAAGGCACACTTTAGTTGGAAGGCTGTGTTTTAGTTGGTTGCCATAACAATTGATACAGTTCAGAGGGAATTGAAACGCACTCCTTTGTACAAAGCATTAAGTAATCCTGCGCAAACTTACATTGAGAAAATCCTGTTAAATAGGAGGCTGTAAAGGAATTAATTTTAGCAAAGTGATCTTGAGTACTGTATTCACCTAGATTGTGGAGATTCCATGAAAGCATAGCTGAGCTGGGGTAGATGGAGGAAGTGTTGCATGGAAAAGCACATGAAATTGAAGAAAGTTTGTAAATTTTAAAATATGATAACGAGAGTAAGTGGCCCTCATTCTCCCCTCCCCCCCCCCCCCCCAGTGTGGCCCATCACTTTGGGATAAGCACCACTGAATTTATTTCAACCTCTGATCTCTACACGTGTTCAGAGTGAGTTGTCAGTTCCTGGCAAGATCAGAAATGTTTGAACTGTGAATTGGTTGCCAAGAGGCTTTGGCCAAAGCATCTAGGAATTATTTACAGGTATTTGTGTAAACTGGGAGGTGCTTCTTTGAGCATTGATATACCAGGATTTGTTGACACACATTTTGCATCGCTTCTGTTCTAAGTTACTATTTAATAGGATAATAAACCAGGTCTTTTTTTGTTGTTCAGATGGTAAACCTATGCTCCGTCAGGGTGACACAGGCGATTGGATTGGAACATTTCTGGGTCACAAGGGAGCTGTCTGGGGTGCTACTTTGAATAAGGATGCCACTAAAGCAGCTACAGCAGCTGCAGATTTCACAGCGTAAGTGAAACACTTAAACTTTGTACATGCTTCTGCTATTTCTTTTGCAATTCCTTTAATATACCTGGATGTTGGTTTTCTGGTTTCTCAGGTCATTAAAGTTTAGACTATCAGGAAATCACTGCCACTGTGGCAAAAAGTACTGTCTGATGTGAAACACCTTAAACTAGTATGCCACTATTTGTGTTCTTGTGTTTCAGCAAAGTGTGGGATGGTGTTTCAGGAGATGAACTAATCACATTGGCTCACAAGCACATTGTCAAATCTGTGGACTTCAGTCAGGTATTGCAAAATCTCTTATTTCTGAGTTTGGGTCTGTGGTTCATATGAACAGAATTTCATATTAATGGTGGATAAAACTAATTTTAAACTAATTTAGGTGTTGAAGTGTAAGTAGATGTTCTTCAGTGTGACTGTTTTAACTTCTGTTGATGCCCCAGATGTTTGGGGCGAAACGTTAAGTTTGTTTTTAACATCTTGTTTGTTTGAATAAACAAGTCTTATAACGACGGAGTTTACCCGGCAGTATGCGGATTTTTAATTCAGAGATTTGGTTGCGTCGTGACAACCTACGAACATATCTAATTTTAAAAAATCACAAAGACTCTAGAAATAGCACAGGTGGTTTTAATATAATACTCTAGTGAGGTATGGATGAAGAAAACTTGACACCCTTCATTTTTCTGTTCTAGGACAGCAATTGCCTGTTGACAGGTGGACAAGATAAATTGTTACGTATCTATGACTTAAGCAAGCCAGAAGCAGGTGGGTTTTTCTCCTTGTTCATTAGGTAAACTGAGTAACATAGTTTAAAATTAATCTTAACAACTATGCTAATCATAGCCTTAATAAGATTAATATTTAACAGAACCCTGAATTTGTCAGGACTGAAACCACTGATACATACTATATGGTGGTATCTTCTGATCTGTAATTCCTCTTGTAACTTGAGTGTAAAGTGATCAGAGGTTCATAAATTGGTGGCTAATTCAAGAAGAGCCTTGTGTATTTGGGTTCACGCGTAAAAGGTGATGGTCTGTACCATCCTTGGGCTCTTCGCAATTACATATTCTTCGCAGTTAAGCACAGGAAAGAAAAAAGTGAAGATTTTGTTGACGTCCTATTGTCAAAATTGTAAATATGTAGTAGAACTCTCATATCCTATATTTTTGTACTGTCATAAAATATTCTTGTAGTAAGTGTGCTTGTGATTTGATCACAGCTCGCATTAAGAGAACTATCATGGTAAAGTGTTAAGACTAGAGATTTCCTTTTAAATTCCAAGATACTTGCTTTAATTTTTAGAGCCTCAAGTGATCAGCGGCCACACGTCTGGTATTAAAAAGGCTCTGTGGAGCAGTGATTACAAACAGATCCTATCGGCTGATGATAAAACTGTCAGGTAAGAAGGAACATCTCACGCTTTCACAAATGCTGTTGTATTTGGTATGCACTGGTGACTCTTACCATCAGCGTAGAGCAGTCTTCCTTCGGATTCTGCCAGACCACTGATATTTCAATAGGAAACTATGTGCAGGTGATAGCGTGCTATTTTATCTGCAGCACAATTGTATGCGTATCTATTCAGAAGTCCCATTGACTTCAATGAAACATTCCAATTTTAAGCGTGTATAGGTATGCGTATCTATTCAGAAGTCCCATTGACTTCAATGAAACATTCCAATTTTAAGCGTGTATAGGTTTGTAGCCCTAATGTACATGAACGTTAAATCCTAATTGTCTGTCATGTGGGAGCATATATTTTCTACTGCCAAGCTGTTTGTTTAAAATATTGACACCCCACCTCTATTTTCAAGGTGGCATGCAACAGGATTAAAATGTTGTTGTAGTCCATGGAACTTTTTGTATACCACATGTTTTTCTTAATGTTGTTGACATTTTTGCTCTGTCTTTTACTAAAAACTCAGGCTGTGTTACACTAACTTAAACCTAACAGTAAATATTGAAAGAAAGTACTGTACTGCTTATAGTTTCGTCAAATGCAGGAAGAATTTGAGTGGTTGGTGGGGAGTTTTACTGTTCTCATAAATTCAGAAATATTACATTGTATACGCACCATGGTTATAATGAAGCTGGCACCTTTTGACCGATCTGATTCATTTGAAGCCTCTTTTGGTCTTCTGTTACCTGTCAAATCTAATAACCGGAAACAGCTGTCAGAATGTTGCCTTAGGCTGAAGGTCCTGGATGCCCATAGTCTTTAGTCTGAGGAGGATTTTGCACCCACCCACCCAATCTCAAGACTTAGAATACTTGAGAAATAACTTAAGCTTATATATATAAAAAAATAATTTACGTGACAGGCTGGTGGAAACTAAAACCACAGTGTGTCTCGTGGCCATGCTCTTTGGCTACAGTGTAATTTTCTGGGTGGACATGATGACATGTAGAGGAGCCTTTGACCCAGAAGAATTTGGGAATCTAGCCTTTAAGTTAGCAAATGTTATTCCTGCCTCCATTGTAGACTCTGGGACAGAAATACAATGTCGGAGATAAAGGCAATAAATGTTGCCATGTCCGTGAGCAGCATGGAGTATGTTCCAGAAGGGGAAATACTAGTGATCACCTACGGAAGGACCATCGCATTTCATAGTGCAGAAACGTAAGTTGTGTGTGTGTGTGTGTGTGTGTGTGTGTGTGTGTGTGTGTTTAGAAATGTTGTTGCAATAGCAGAAGCAAATGAGAAATGCGCGTTCATTCTGCCATGCGAGATCATTTCTGTCTCTTTCGATTTATTTCTGCTTTGTTGAAAATAGACATACAGATTATCTGTAAAATGTAATTGAAGCTGTAATAATGGTGTTGCTTTCTGCTCTCAAACCTCACTTTTATTATACAATTTGCAATACAAAATGAACACTTTATTCCAGCTGGTTTCTTTAATCAATAAAATAAGTAAAAACGGATATTAAAAACAAGCAGAGAGCTTTGAATCTTGGTTTTGTTCACAAACAAACTTGTCAAATGTTTAAACTTGTGTGTTTGTTAGTGGACACTCCAGAATAAGTGAAATTACTCTGAGTGGAATTCCACCTTTCTATAGCTCCTTCATCCTCTGTGTGTGTGTGTGTGTGTGTGTGTGTGTGTGTGTGTGTGTGTTCTGTAGAAAACTAGAGGTCAGTTTTTCATCTCCATTATTTGAAGCTTTTTTCTCTCTCCACAGGCTGGAACAGATTAAATCATTTGAAGCTCCTGCAACCATTAATTCTGCATCCCTTCACCCTGAAAAAGAGTGTCTAGTTGCAGGTGGTGAAGATTTTAAGCTCTATAAGTATGATTATAATACTGGTGAAGAACTAGGTATGTGACAATTCATTTTAGAGACTTCAAGCATGAGAGCATGTTTCAGTCTCTTATGATTTGAACAGAAGTGCAAAGCCAATTGACTGCTAATGCCAAAGGTTTAAGTCCTATTTAGCCACCATATTTCATGGCAAAGGGACAGGAGGTTTGGAAATATCATAATGGAGCGATGCAACTTGTAATATACTTGCATCACTTTTGACTTGAGGCAGATATGGGTTCATGAAATACTTCTACAGTTTCACATTTCCATCACTGTCTGAATAGGTTTTGTGACTGCTGTTGTCATGAAACCCCATCTACGTTTGATGGCAAGCCATACCTCAAGCAGTGGAGGGTCTCTCAGTACCATATAAGGTAGATGGAGCTTGCTGTTTTAATTGGATGGGTCCTCACTGCTGTGGATTCTGCTACTTGAACCGGTCAGCTGCAAATTGAAGGGGAGTAGTAGTGTTTATCCTAACCCCAAACTCCTAACTGTTGTGGGTTCTGCTACTTGAACCAGTGAGCTGCAAATTGAAAAAGCAGTAGCGTTCATCCCCCTCCCCCAACCCCAAAACAAGCAATTGGTTATTCCTAAATGCATAAGTCAAGATCTTGCATGGCATTCCTTGTACAGTATATATGTGTGTACCTACCCTAACACTGTCTCCCAGTACTTATATTTCTTGCCTGAACATATGTTGTGTTGTACCTTTTTCTGCAGAATCTTACAAGGGACACTTTGGGCCCATTCACTGTGTCAGATTTAGCCCAGATGGAGAGTTGTATTCTAGTGGCTCTGAGGATGGAACTTTACGACTGTGGCAGACAACAGTAGGGAAAACATATGGTCTATGGAAATGTGTGATTCCTGGTAAGAACAAGCATGTTTCTGATAAAACTGCACAGTAAAATAAGTCTTAAAATAAGACAAGTTAATTATTAAATGTTATTGAAAACATTGTCTTATTTGTTACTTTGATAACATGTGACTAAATAATATAATTTCACTGCATTGATTTAAGGCCTAGCTTTCACTGAAGTTCAGACTGCAAGTGAGACCACTTGAGACAGAATGCTTCTCCATTAAAAGAAAAATGAAATCCCTGTATATAGAAAATTGTAGGTCAGCAAGAAGATTCGATTTAGAGCCTTTCTCCCTGGTGCACCTAGTTTTCTACATGGAAGGGACTTTTATATGGAGAAGCATGCAATCTATCTAAAGTGATACAGCCTTGACACAGGTTTGCTAGCTCAAAACTAAATCTAAGTCAGTCAGGTTTCTCAGTCACCGTGGGACTGGTCTTTCTCCTGCTGTTGAAGTTAAACCTAAAACTGAAAGGCAGTGCAAAACTCAGCACTTGCTTAAATCAGCAAATTACTTGAAATTGGCTCAAAATCAAGCCTAGCATTAGTATCTGGGAGAAGATGGGGTACAGTTAGAGGAACAAAGCCTGCATGAAATTAATTGGTAATGTATATAAATGCAGCAGTGGAAAAGAACCTGCAGAAATTTTAAGTTCTACATTAGAAATTTAGTCTTTTTAAAATTGAAGTTTGACATAGTCAAGGTTATGAGAAGAGGACTCTTTATTTTCTTTCTCCACAGAAGAAGAAGGTGGAGAGCTGGTTAAACCAAAAGTCAATCTTCCAGGGACTACAGAGGAAGAACTAGGTAATGAGCTGATAGTAGTGATGGAGTCTGACCATAATATAGAATTATAGATCATTGTGTCTACACACATTTTAATGTAACTTATACAGAGGGAACAAAGCATAAAATCCAGGATGAATCTCCACTTGAAGCCACTGCAAGAGTTGTGGAAGCTCCCCCCCCCCCCCCCGCCTATGCAGTAGCTGCCATCTATGCTGTAGCTTTGTAACTGTTACAAACTTTGTAACTTGGTGTAACTTCACTAAGAATCCAGTGAAGTGAAGGAGCTCTGGACAAATTCGGGGGGGGGGGGGGGAGGAGCATGAAGCTCCTGGCGCCCAAGATAGTCCAAGGAGGTGGTACACCGATAAGGAGTCACAGCAAGAAGTCTTCCCTTTGGGGCAGCTCTGCCCAAATGCCTTGCACTGGGTGTTGCTTTGGTGGCATTCAGAGACTTGCACTGCTACAGCCAAGAGCAGGATTGGGCTGTTCTTGGTTTTATCTAAGAAACTTATATCCCACTTTTAAACTTTATTCACTAATTATAGTTTGTTGCCCTGCACTTAAATGTTTTGAAATATGCCTTAAGAAGGGACATGGTAGAACTCTTGAATAAAGCCGACTTGGATTAACTTTAAGTGAACCCTGTTAAAGGTAACTTTTGTGCTTCTCCTCAACTTGCAGAAGACCTTGGCTCTGAAAATTCAGATTCCATCTACAGCACAACTCCTGAAGTTAAGGCTTGACCTTCACCGCTGTTAATGGCGACACATGGACATTTTGAGACTAAATCAAGAAAGCAGCCGTATGCCGTGGCCTCCCAGGGTGTACACTGTACCTAAGGCAAAGATGGGCAGTCATTGATGAGAAGGCATTGGAACTGATTATTAAGAGCGCTGAGAGTACTGACCTAGGCAAAGCAGTAACAGTTTTGGCTGTCTTCTAGCACTGCTGCCTATTGTCTGTCTGAATGTAACATGCCAGCTGGGACAGTTTCTTCAGCTTCGGTTAACTCATTGTAGTGTTTATTATTGAAAAGAAATGTAATGGCTTCTAGTGTGTTCTGAAGGTGGGAAGAGTTGACAAAAGATTGGGCTATGTGGTAAAATAACTGGTTTGGATTTTTTGTTTTTTGTTATACACCACTTCTCAATATGTTTCCAACAGTCTAAAATAAAATTCCTCTACCACGACACTCCTAAAGGAAGCTCATAATGTACAAGCTAATTCCTCTGTTTTCTAGCAGTACAGTGTTGAGCGTTTTGAGTTTTTCAATGGGAAAAGAGGACTAACTTGGTTGTAGTTTGCACGATAGGTGACTGGATGCCCTGCTGTTCAAGGCTTGTATTTTTTTTTCCAGTAAACTTTTATATTCGAAAGTCTCTCTAAAATAACATGTGGAAGATGCATGTATTGTAATTGCCATGATTATACATAATACATATGGTGGAAATTGTTCATAAAATTTCTGAATATGAAAAACCTAAATGCTTAAACATTATATTCTATCCTCATTTCTTGAAGTATTATCAGATCAGCCTTTATATACAACAGGAAAAATTGGCTTTGTGTACAGGAGATTAAGATTATTCATGGGTTATACAGGAATAATATAATTGGAGTTTAAGGGAAAATCTGTATGTTAACCAGACAATACTAAGGGCGCAATCCGATCCTACTTACGCCACTGTTGTAACCGAAAACGCAGCGAAAACTGGAGGCCCAAGAATGGAAAGGGGATTCAAATCCCCTCCAAAAGGGGAATTCAAAGGGGATTTGAATCCCCTTATCGTTCTAGGGCCTCCCGTTTTCGCTGCGCCGCTGGTTACAACGGCGACCTATGTAGGATCGGATTGCACCCTTAGTCACTACACATTTTATGATGATTGCATAGGCCTATTGCTTGTATAAGGTAAAGGTAAAGCTGACCCCTGACAATTAAGTCCAGTCGTGTCCGACTCTAGGGTGTGGTGCTCATCCCCATTTCAAAGCCGAAGAGCCAGCGTTGTCTGAAGACGCCTCCGTGGTCATGTGGCCGGCATGACTCTCCTTGCCGCAGCGCGTAGCATGCGGCTGGAACACAGAGCGCTGTTTACCTTCCCGCAAGCGGTACCTATTTATCTACTCGCATTAACATGCTTTGGAACTGCTAGGTTGGCAGGAGCTGGCCAAGCAACGAGAGCTCACCCTGTCGCGGATTCGAACTGCCGACCTTTAGATCGACAGCTCATGGTTCAGCGGTTTAACCCATTGCGCCACCCGCTGGCCTTGTATACTTGTGCCCATAGCTGTACTTTTCAGAAATGCTAGCCTGATCCTCTAGAATACTGTAGGCTAACTTTAAAATACACTTAGTTAACTTTAAGGAATGAATGGGCAAAAAGCTAGAAATTAATTATACACCATACAGTGCCATCTCTTTTGAAGTAGTAATGAGTCTATTGTACTTTAGTTTCAGTTTAAAAACATCTCAAACTTTAGGGATGTCTTAACTCAAAAGGGCATAAAGGAGTTAAAGGCAAAGTTTGAAACATGTCTTGTACACAATTTTTGAATGTATTTGGATTCTATTTATTATTCAATGGATTTTTGTTCTGCCTCTCCTTGAGTCACGGAGGCCTCCTCAAGGTAAGGGAACGAAACGTTCCCTTACCTCGGGCTGCATTGCAGCTGTATCGGTGCTGGAAAATGGGTTAGGATTGAGTTGTAAGTAATGCCCAAGGAGGGCAAAATATTATTTTGTCCATTTTGTTCGATGTAAAAATTCTCAGGGTAGCCTACAGGATTTAGTGTGCCTGGTCAAGGGCTTTTGAAGAGCAGAGCTTGAGTAAAAGGTGTAGCTCTTGCCATTTTGACTAAAGAAGATGACAAGGAGAAGGATTCCAGCTCAGCTTCCTTGACATGCTAGTCTTCTATGGGTATCACTATTTTTTTGTAATGGAGAGTATTGAAACATTAACTCCCCTATTCTGCTGCAAAATAGCCCAACTGGAGCTACACCATGTGATTCAGCTGTGTTGCTTGTATCTAAATTGGCTGCATAGTTAAAGAATCTTTCTTGGTGTTTTGTGGCACAGTTCTTGTGCACTTACCCTGGGGTATGTTTTCATCCCCTCCCATCTTAACTGGTGAAACAGCCAAGTAAAAGCTATTAAAGACTACACTTCAAAGTCAATGTTTGCAATTGTATTCTGAAATTGAGTAATTCATACAATATATGGTTATATAGACCTTTTCATTTCCATTCCCTACTTCACACACCTGGTCTGCTGTTTCTGGATTGGCAATGGCTATAGAGTGTTACTTCTACCAGTTGCACAAAACACCCATGAATGGTGGGGATGATGTTGCAAGACAGGGTATTGATTGGTGTCCCTGTGATATCACGTTTGCTACCAGAAATATGCCTGTATCTTGCCCTGCAGCTTTTTCTTTGTGGGTCATTCCATGTGAAATCAACTAATGCATGAAACCTTAATGTCATGGATTTTGTTCATTTTTGGTACATTTGTTCCTTACCATATGAGATGTTTAAAAATTATTTTTTTCAGATTTTTTGTCCACCCGTTTTTGAGATACTGAATTTTAAAAATTGCCTAAACGCCAAAATTCACTTGTCACCATACCTTCAAACGCCATTTACAAGAAACCTATGAAAGGTACAGACATGGGACAGGTGTCATGTCATAGAAACATGGGACAGGTGTCATTTTAAAGCTAATGAATAGGGCTTTCATTTGATATACAACATGACACTTGTAACTGTGAGGTCATGGATACGTTTGAGTGACTTTCGGGAAATGAAATCTGCTTAGGGCGAATAAGCAGTGTTGCTTACAAATGGAGTATGGGATCAGTTTCTGTGGATTCCGTTGAGAGAGACTGAATGAGAGCAATTGCTGGCTTTCAGATTTCCAATTCTGCCCCATAGATATTTCTGTATGCCTTTTTACCTGCATGTTGAATTTATTTTATATAGGTATATGCTAAACCCTGTTTGAGAAGCCTCTGTGACCTAGCATGCTGGCTGAAGGTGTGGCACATGAAGAAATAAGTGCTTCTTGACTTTGGAATGTGCTTGAATTAGAATGTCGCTTCAAGCTGTCTGGGAATTCCTTTCACTCATAGACAATGGAGAGGGTAGACAAACCCTGAAAGAGGCCCTGTACCAATGAGTATGGAAATATCTCTTGCCCAGAGCACTGACATTAGAAGTTCCAGGAGGTGGAGTTTCCTTACTGCAGGAATCTTAACATTACCGTGTTGGGGATCTAGAAGGATTTTTCCACAAGCCCAAATCCATGGATTCTTGAGGTCTTTTCCCTATGTAGTAGGGAATAATCTCACTTAGTTTATCAAGGCTTTAGGTTGAAATGGTGAGGGATGTTGGCTACATCGGAATCCTGGAGATGGACTATATCAGGCTGGTATAGTTACTATGCCTTGTGTCTTTTTCCCCTGCCTGATCCCAAGTGACGGGTACATACAAGTACATATATGCTGGCAGGCTGTGCAAGGCCAGCAGTGATGTCCTTTTGGTCTGTCTTCAATCTTATATTGCACAAAAAGGTCCTGGAAATTGGAAAGGGAAAACAAGTGTGGCTATAAGGACAGTGCTTTTTTGATACGCCGGTTAAAGGCTCTGAATTGTAGGTTTTGGGGCCAAACAATAGGCGAGAGCTGGTACAGTGTATCATATCCTGCATGTGGGCTTCTAAAATGTGTCTGACTTGAAAACAGTACCAGAGTAGAAGGTGTGCCTCTGAAGTCCTGTGCTGATCAAGAGTAAATTGCACAGAGTGCAATTCGGCTTGTTCCTTAATGTATGTGCAAGAGATTGCAGCCCTAGCCTGAAGCATGGCATGGAAGAATAAGTTAATTCCTGTTTTATTACATCTCTAGATAGGGGTGGTTTTGTAAATAGATTGCCAACAACTGGCCAAAAAGGACCTGAGCTGCTCATGTGACCTTACCAGGTGCAGAAATCAAGTGAAGTCAAACATGCTCATCAGTTGCCTGCTATAGACTCTACTGCTCTAGTCCTAAAGAGCTACAGGCCTGATTTGAATGTTGGCAAACGTATGCTCATCAGTTGCCTGCTATAGACTCTACTGCTCTAGTCCTAAAGAGCTACAGGCCTGATTTGAACGTTGGCAAACGTATGCATAAGATGAGCGGAGAGAAGTGGCCAGCATGGCTGCAAATCCCAAACTACTGTATAGTACATCCCATTGAATTGAATGGAACTTCTACATAAACATACTGTATTTAGAACTAAACTATAGAAGTGCAACCTGCTACCTACTGATAAGGGAGTAAAAGTAGTTCTTTGGCACCTCAAGAACTACCAAATACATCATCCAGCATACTTTCTCCCGAGATACATCGACTGAAGTGGGACTTAGAGGTAAAGGTATCCCCTGCTCGAAAGCCAGTCGTGTCCGACTCTAGGGTGCGGTGCTCATCTCCGTTTCTAAGGCCAAATGTTCGAAGACGCTTCCGTGGTCATGTGGCCGGAGTGACTAATGGAATGCTGTTACCTTCCCGCCGCAGCGGTACCTATTTATCTACTTGCAATGTCTTGCTTTCGAACTGCTAGGTAGGTTAGCAGGAGCTGGGGCAGGAGCTCGCCCCGTCACGCTGCACTCGGGTCTCGAACTGCTGTCCTACCGACCTTCAGTTCAGCGTCTTAACCACCAAACCACCGCGGGCCCACTAAAAGACAAGCATAAGGTCAAGCTGCAACTATTGAAAATGAAGCCTGCTGCTAGACGCCTTTTTAAAAATCATGATCTTGAATGTGGCTGCATCCTAGTATAGTAGGCTCACTTGCTGCTTTGTGAAAAAACCTAGGCCTACTCTTTTGCCATTTACCAAGTGCAGATATGAGTATATGATGACCTGGCGCCTGCGGTGTAAGTCCGCCTACCGTTCCTCACAGGGTTGTTGTGACAGTGAAGCCTGATTCACATATGACAGCGTTGTCCCTGCTGTGCGCTTCACGGACCCGCTCTGCGCTGTATTTGCATATTCATCATGTAAAAGGACACCGTTCCGGGGCACCAACGCTTGAATCGCTGGAGATGGCTCGGTTCATCTTTGGCGGAGCTTGTCTCGTGGCGGGTTCACAGCGCTACTGCAGCCACGAATCGCGTGAGGGGGGGGGGAAGAGTGGTTGCATGCCAATCACAAGTAGCTCCAATCGCGTCGGAGGTTACAATTCCACTGCTCTTCCGAGAGGGAAACCCCCGAGGAGAGAGCAAGCCTCGTTATTGCAAAATGTCATTGCAAAACTCTCAATGTTCCCAGTTCATGCTGGGATAATGATATAAAATTTGTGGTTGAAGTAAGGGCAAGAACTTCCGAGAGGAAAAGGCAAGCAGAACAAGAGTTCACAAGACGTCAGCCAATCAGAGCGCGGTTGTGTGTAACCAATCACAGCTGCGCTTTCTTAAGAAGGCAGGACAGCAGGAGGGAAGACAAGCGGAGCGACGCTCCCCCTGCTCCAAGCGCCTGATCACGCCTGATCAGCGCGTATGCTGGACAGGGACATCCACAGTCATATGTGAATGAGGCCTCAGACCAAGGCTGCAGCGTAAGCTCCATTGGCCACAGAAAGATTTAAGCCGGTGACAGACCAAGTCCGTGCTCCGTGCGGCACGGGGGTGCTTCCGTGCTGCGGGTGCGTTTGGTCAGTCTGACATGGCACCGTTTCTGTCTCCGTTCTCCGCCGTCAGCCACGGTCGCGTAAAGCCCGAGCTACATTGTCCACGGCTGCGTTCCGTGTCCCGCCCCCAGGTCAAACAAAGGCTCTGATTGGCCGGACGTAGCGCGAACGCGGCAAAAGTCGAGGGGCTCGACTTTTGCCGCGTTCGCGCTACGTCCGGCCAATCAGAGCCTTTGTTTGACCTGGGGGCGGGACACGGAACGCAGCCGCCGACGCAGCCGTGGACAATGTAGCTCGGGCTTAAACGCTTCAGCTGCCCCAAGCTCGGCTTTAAGCCTGGGCTACATTGTCCACGGCTGCGTTCCGTGTCCCGCCCCCAGGTCAAACAAAGGCTCTGATTGGCCGGACGTAGCGCGAACGCGGCAAAAGTCAAGCCTGGCTCAACTTTTGCCGCGTTCGCGCTACGTCCGGCCAATCAGAGCCTTTGTTTGACCTGGGGGCGGGACCTGGGGGCGGGACACGGAATGCAGCCGCCGACGCAGCCGTGGACAATGTAGCCCAGGCTTCAGCTCTGGCAACGTTTGTCCCGTTCCGTCCGTGTCCCAGCCCCCTGGGGGCAGGACACAGAGAGGCCAGAGCCAATGAAAGGAAAGCCAACGTCAATCAAAGGGAAAGAGGGGCAGAATGTTTTCGTAAAGCAGCCATTTTTCTCCTCGCTTAGCGAGCGCTTTGTTTTTTCAAACCTTCGAGCGTCAGGTCCCCTCACCTCTTCTCTCCCCCCTCGCTAGTGTGTGTTTGGGTTTACTAAAGCTACAATATAAATGGCAGTAACTCTCGCAAGTTGCGATAGTTATTGCCATTTATATTGTGGCTTTAGTAAACACACACACACACACACAAAAGCGTTTCTCTTCTGTGCAGTCCCCACTAGTCAACAGTTTATGGTTCGTATGTCAGTGGTTTCCCAGCGAGTTCCTTCTCGGCTTCTCTCTGACCTCTAGACTCCATGCCTCTCTCTTCAGCTTTCCTGTTGAACTAAGCAAGCAAATGGTCTCCAAAATGCAATCATCCCCACTAATCCTGACCTCTTCTGAGGGAAGATCCGCAGCGAGGATCGAACAGCAAGCGAGCGAAAGAGAGGGGGGGAGAGTAGGGGGATATCTCCCCCCTCCCTCGCTGCTCGATCCTCGCTGCGGCTGCGATCTGGTGGGACATGCAAACGTCCCATCCAGCCCCCTAGCGTGCGTCCGGTCCGGCACTGCAGCCGGAGCGACGCACGCACCGCACGGAGCACGGGCTTGGTCTTGGTCTGTCGCCGGCTTGTGGATAAACAGCGCATAGGTTTGCTCTGCTACTGCAAAGCAAAGGATGTAATTCCCGTGCATACACGCTCACTTGCAAGGAAGCCCCCCGTTCGACTCAGGGGAACTTCCTTCCGAGTAAATATGCGGCTGTGAAGTCTTTAACGGTCTCTGGCTGACCGGATCAAGACAACCGTTCTTTTTGGTCCGGCGCAAGCAGGTGATTGCGTCCGTACTTTGTTCCTATTTTGCAAGCGGAGCAAAAACAAAAGCGGCCCCTCGACTCCTGGGGGAAGCGAGGCAGCCTAGCAAAGTTTCCCGGGCCTCTTGCCGACTGGATGCAGAAGACAGGAAGGGGAGGCGTAACCAGGAAGTGCAGAAGCTGATCGCCCTGGAAGGAGAGAGGAGGTTGGCTTCTGTTGTTGTCAGGATCATGGCTGCTAGGAACCAAGGCACGGAGCTCGGTAAGGAGAGAGCAGCTGCCTCTGTGTGGCTCATGGATGCAGGCCAGTAGGAAAAAGAGGGGAGGGGGTTGGAATTTTAGGTTTTTTGCATTTTACAGCACACAGCCCCCCCCCCCCGTGTATATTTACTGAACTTCGCAGAGTGCAATAGGATCTACTCCCTAGTAAAAGTGATTCTACCCGCGCAGTGCCTGATGCGAATCCCACTGAGTTCAATGGCGCTTACTTCCTAGTATTAGCGTGTTTAGGATTAGCACTCCGAGTCTTCCTGGTACTACCGGTGGGGAGGGAGTCGTAGGGATGGCGGATAGCTGATGTTGTATAGGAGAGTGATTTCCAGCAGGTGGGGGGGAGGGAGGAAATCTCCCTCGGCTAGATAGCAGCAGACCTCCTCTCCGCCCCCGCCCTCACTCCAGTTAGCGCACTGTGCAGATGAAGAGCCCTGGCACCTCCCTCTGGTTTTGAAACGGGTTAAATTACAAATCTGGTGGGTTAGTAGGGGAAGAGGAGGGTGGTGAAAACTTTTGCTGCACAGATTCCGTAGCCTTGTTAGTCTGTTGCAGAAGCCAGCAGGGAGAAGGTGGGGCACTGGCCAGGGGCCCATCACTGGAGGGGGCACCTGGCCAGCCCTACTCCTTAACCTGCAGTACTGGTGGCAGTGCCCACTGGGGGTTGGGTGGGGTTGCTGTGGGGGTTCGTTGCAGGGCTGTGCCTTAGGGCTGCCACCACTGTGTTGTCACAAAACCACTGAAGAGCCTTGAGGCACTTTTCAGGATGGATTCTGGCAGAAAATTGGGGGCTAGAGCCCCCCCATCACTCAGATGCATAAAACTTAGGTGGGTTGGTGTATTCATAGATCACACACACACACACACACACACACACACACACACACACACACACACACACAGTATATGTTCAGGGAGAAGAAGAAAATATATTGTGTACTCGCTTTGGAAAAAGAACCGTCAAAAAGACTAGCAAGGCAAGAGTAAGCCATAGATATGCCTCAGTTATCCATGCCTGGGTTCCTTCCAGCCTTGACTATTGCAATGCTCTGTGTGGGGCTGCCTGCAAAAACCATCCAGAAACTTATGTCTGTTCATGACAAAGCAACCAGGTTATCATCTAGAGCCCAAAAATTGGACCGCAGAACTTTTGCCACGTTCACCGGTTGTCTGTTTTCTTGGCGGACTCAATTTGTGTGTTGGTTTTGTCCTTCAAGCCCTCGGTGGCTTGGGGCAAGGGTCACACGAGGACAGGCTGCTCCTGCCAGAGTCTACCTGGTGCTTAATGCTGGCGGCAGAGGCCCTGATCTGATCTTTGTTCCTCCCTTGCATGAGATGAGATGGGTGGGCGGGCATGTGAGACAGGAGCTTTTCACTGGTGGTGCCAGGATGACACAGTACCTTCCCCTGGAGATCCACCAGGACCCTTCACTCCCTGTGCTCAGGCATTTGCGAAAACCCTTTTTTTTTCCAACAAGTTTTAGATCAGAATTGCTA
The DNA here is from genome assembly GCA_026170595.1 of Plestiodon gilberti rubricaudatus. Lineage (NCBI taxonomy): Eukaryota > Metazoa > Chordata > Lepidosauria > Squamata > Scincidae > Plestiodon > Plestiodon gilberti. Next base: position 120,943,897 of record JANXHW010000005.1, read on the forward strand.
TTTCAGGTGTGACCTGCTCTTTTAGTTTGTATTTAAGCCTTCTGTGTTGTATTGATTGCTGCCAGGGCTGGCCTTGCCATGAGGCTGGCTGTAGTGCTCTCTTCAAGCAGTGATTTGGGGGAGTGGTGAACTGGCAAGAAGTACCTCGTCTCCTGTATCTGCCCGCCACCCCCCTTGGGTCTACCACCCACTGAACTGTTTCAATTGGCGCTCTGGTCCTTTTCTGGCTTGGTTAGAGCAAGTGGGAAGAAGATTACAGCAGCCTGTCTTAGGAAAGCAGCTGGTTGGTCAAGGAGAAGGGAGGGAGGTGGGGGCAAGGTAGATCCAGCCCCTTTACCTCCCGCTCCAGCATTGCCTCCTTCCTCTTACTTCCACCCAGTCCTATTTCAGGATGGGCAGAGCATGCTGGGAGCATTTATTTCTCTCGGGGCGGAGGGGTTGCACATTAGGAGGGGTGGTGGATCTGCCCCAATTCTGGCACCAGGTCCATTCAGATCACTCCTGATTGCTGCTGTTCATATTTTGTAGCGTTCTCATTACAGTATTTTGTGTTTTACTTTTATCCTGCTTTGACTGATCTTTGTTATCTTTGACTGATATTAATACACACTTCGCAATGATTGCAAGATCTTGCATTGGATAGTGATAACAGAGCGGCCTAGAATGGAAACTGATTCTCGCTTGTGGGTAGAAAAGCTATTGTTCTCCAAGACAAGAAGGAGCTCAGCAGAGAGGCCCTTTGGGTTCTAAAGAGTTTGGCATATGTATGTATGTGTGTTAGGAATGTCTGCTGTGTAAAACTGTCATTGTATCATTTCATTTTCATGCCGTAGCAACTACTTCAGATATGAAATCCAATGACTGGGTCTTAAAATAAAATGTCAGGGGTTCCACTTATGCAGGGCCAGCCTATTGAAGAAGATGCAGCTTCTAGTATGGGACTAAGGGTGTGTGTGTGTGTGTGTGTGTGTGTGTGTGTTTGTGACTTTGTACCTCATGTCTGCCTGCCCAGCCAGTCCACCCTGCCTTGGCCTTTTCTTGCTCAGTCTCCCTGTAGAGTGAGTGGGGAGGGGTGTGGGCAACACTCGGGAGAACCGCATAGTGCAGCTGTTGGGTGGGGCTACTCTGATTTCCACCTGGCTGTGACATCACCACCAGAGGTGCAAGTCTCGCGAGATGCAGGCGGCACTGTAGCTAGCTGCGGTTTTGCTGATTGGGCCTCGGCTGCAGCGCGAGATTTATTTATTTATTTATTTATTTTACAGTATTTATATCCCGCCTTTCTCCCCGAAGGGACCCAAGGCGGCTTACAACAGGAAAAAAAAAATACATACAAAAAACACAGTATAAAAAGTATCACGTTTTAAAACAATAAAAACAATTAATGAAAATTAATAAAAACAGTGTCTAAAAACAATTTAAAAGATCATGGCTTCAATCAGAGCAGGAGCATAAAAACAGCAGCACCCCCACCTGTACCAGCAGATGTTAAAATGGTTAAACCAGCAGATGGTTTAAAATGCTGGAAAGAGGCTGGGGCAGGGAGGCGGAGAGGAGACAGGAAGCAGAAGCAGGAAAGACAAGGAGGAGGAAAGGTGCACGGAGCCAGCACAGGTGGAGCTGTAAAGCAGAGAGGGGGAAGGTACAGTTGGGCACGAGGCAGGGGGTTAGATTGGAAGTTAGTGAAAATGGGCCAAGCAGGAGGAGGGTTTGAGTGAGGAAGAATACTAGGGGACTGTGCAGGAGAAGGCTAGGAAAGGAAGGAAGAGAAGAACGGGATCCAAGAAGGGGTAGATCTGGGTATAAACGACCTCTCCTTAGTTCCATACTTGAAGCTGCCCCTTCACCCTTCTTCATGAATGGGTTGGCCCTACGTAACTGGAACCCAGACATTTTATTTTAAGACTGTCATTGGATTTCATATCTGAAGTAGTTGCTAAGGTATCTGAGTATATCCACCCATTCCTGTATCGCTGTTTACCCCCAGGAGGCTCACGGAAGTAACAGTCACCACCTAAGAGCTGGTCCTCCTCAGAGCAGTTGCCTTCAGGGCCCTAGTGCCGCCCCTGGCAGTTTGTATTGCCGAGCCAGGAGTCTTTGCCAGGTAGCCGAGAATCCTGACTCTCGCCTGCATCTAGTGCACCAGAAAAGAGGAAGTAATACAGTAGTGGACCTGGTTTCTAACCCTCCTGACCCCTTATCCTTTGTACCTAATTTCCCTACAATAGCTACTTGTTGAAGCATTATCTTACACCTCCATCTCTCTCTCTCTCTCTCTCTCCACACCTCAGTAAAGTAAGCTTGTGTCTTTCCCAACCCCCTTTGATGTAGAAATTCCCCCATGGGAGGAGCTAGAGTGGGGCATGGAGCCCACATGGGGCAACTTACCTCCTCCAGTGCCACTGCTGAAGAATACAATGGCAGAGCTGGATGAGGAAGTGGGGCAGCCGCTGTAGTCCTTTTCAGTGATTGGGAAAAGGATTGTCGGCCCTTTTGTCCTCCTCTGTGTCTTCACTGCCCAGGTGGAGAAAAACTTGGGAGTGGAATTCCCATAATCCTCTCTGCCAAGCCAGTTTTGAAGGCAGGAAGAGATGATGGGGGGACGGGACGGAGAGGGCACATGCGCACTAATGCACGTGTCAAAAACAAAAAAGAGAGGATGGAATTTGGGTGCCACTTTGCCTTCGGCCGGGCCTGCAATTATGAATAGGGCTTCCAGGCCTGGGAGGGGGGATAGGATACCTCCTGGGCCTGATCCTCCTCTCGTGTCCCGTTAACACCCCTCCCCCCCTGCGCCACTCGGCACAGTTCCTACCTGCTCTGGCGCATGCTGGGCTTCCAGTGGGATGGCACAGGCCTTCCTGCCGGTGCTGCCTACTCGTGTGTAGTTGCAAACATGCTTTATGGCACGTTTGCAACACACGATGCTAGACAGGATTGCGCCATAAGAGAATTCACGTGTACGCCATAGTAACCCTGTTCAAAGCCTCCTTATTAGCATGCTTTTGTGTTTGGCATAACACTAGATATGCTCTCATACCCCTAGGCATCCTGGGCGAATAGCCTGGAGTCAAAGGAGATTGCCTCTCCCTGGGAAGTTCTAAATACAGTTTTGAAGGGTCTTTAATTTTTTGGGAGATATGTCTTCAGAGGAAGAAAAACATTTTTTTTTCAGGAGAGGATTAAAGAAAGTTGGCTAATTAGCTATAGTTTAAATGCTCTAATTACTTTTATCCCTGAAGCCACATGAATATTCAGCTGATGAGCAGATGACATATTAAAAAATGTAGAATCCACACTCCGAGTTTAATAAACCTACATGTCTTTCTCCACTCAAGGCAGCTTCACACAGGTTGACTTTGTCTTATACCGCTTCCTGATCCATATTCCTCTCTGGAAAAGCAAACACTCAAGCAGCAGTTCGCAAGTGATGGTTGAATACATTTTTCCTTACATGGAGATAGTTTGCGAATAGGAAGAACCCTGGCTGCATTAAGACTTAAAGTAAACCCAGTTTACATAAGTGTGAGCAGCCTTAAGCCTCAGACTCGCGTGGTCTCTCCCCCCCCCCCCCCCCCGAGATTAGCAGCTTCTTTCCTGGTTTATCTAAAATCACAGTTGGTCGTTTTGTCCAAGCCTGGCAAACCATGGTTAGCCCACAAACGGGGATCAAACTCTGCTGCCTTTGGAGGTGGATACCCAACCCCTCCATGTGGTATACGGACAGCTGATGGTGGCCAATGACATCCTCGGCTTGTCCCGTGCCCAGCTCATAGGCAGCGCCCGGCTCGGCTCGGCTCAGGGGCGGATGATCAGCACATTGCCTCTCACTCCTCCTCCATCCCTTGTATTTAGCTCCCTTTCTTCATTTCTGCAGTTCCTAGTTGTGTCCAATAGCTTCATCTAGTGTCCCAACAGCTGCAAGATTCCCAAGCTAAACCTTATCTGGGCATCTTGCAAGAAGACTGTCATCTCTTGGCTGCAGCACCTTCTCCTAGCTCACGTATGCGCATGTCTTAAAGCGCTTACTTCCAAATATGTTTCTTTTGCTTCCAGATGTGGGTGCATGTGGCAAAGCAGAGGCATTTCGTTTTCGTGGGGTACAAACATGATTTCTCCTTCACCTGTGTAGGATAAATGTCAGCTGTGAAAGTCTGAATGCCAACGCTTGCTACGGAGACATGCTGAACTACCAGTAGTACTGAGGAGCTTGAGATGGGGAGAGTCAAAGTGTGTGCTTAGGACTGACCTTACTGCAGGCTGTCTGCTAAGGCCTGCCCTCCAGTGTTTGTCTGATCAAGATGGTTATGCTTGTTTTCAGCTGTGAGGCTGAGAGTAAATGAGGTGAGCAACCCTTAAAAATGCACTCAAGATAACTGGGCACTTTCCCTCCCTAGACCTTGGTTGGCTTGCACGAGTTCGGGTGAATCAGCCAGCGGTTCTGAGGCGTGCGGAACAAATTCGGTCACACAGGGCCGTGAAAAAGGATTGGCAGGTAAGTGCTCCTGCTTCAGTATTCTGCTCTTGAGCCTCTCAAACAACCATTCTTCCTTTGTGGGCTTTAATATTGAATTTCATTCAAGATGCCTGTAAACTGAAGAGCTCTGGCTTGCCCATGTCTTATTTTAATAAATCATTTTTATGGCAATGATGAACGGTTGGAAAAATGATTCCCTTATCCAAACAAGGGGGGGGGGGGAACGACGACGACGACTCATGAACAGCAAAACCACAAATGAATTGCAGGCATCTTTATTCATGAGCAGATAGGAGTGTCCATTATCCAAACCGGCACATTTATCCTATTTCTTGGACAGTTCTCTGAGCAAAAGCAATCAGCGCGGTTCGCCGATGCCTTTAATTTCAAAGTGGTTAACGTATGATGCCAGCTCCTGTCGATTTTGACTTGCCTCCGAATCACTCCTTCTGTCTGGCTGTGGGATTTTGCTGTACTGGTTGTTACTCGCAACTGAACTCTCAGAACATTATTTGTTTTGTAGGCTTTAATCCAGCGCAGAGCAAGGATCACTTCGGCCCATTGCTTTCCAAGGCTTGGGAATGCTTAATTCTGTGTTGAATTATCGCCACAGTGTGGAGACAGATTTATGGTCTTTATGGAGACAGATTTATGGTCTTTATGACGAATTCTCATAACTACTCAGGTTGATGCTGTTATTCTTGATGAGAATTTCTGTAGCACTTTTAATTTGAAATATTATATTATATTTCTCATATTTATTTTGAAATAAATATTATAAATATTTCTCATATTTATTTTGTCATCTTACCCTGTGAGATCCGCTGCTGTTGCCTTCATTTTACAGATTGGCCTAGGGCAGGGGTTCTCTCAACCCCTTCCTGGCCGAGTACCACCTCTGGCACCACTCTCCTGCTGCGTACCACCGGATGTGACTGGCAATGACATCATCACCAGTTACTTCTGTGTTTCCTTGGTTTTGGAGGCCAGAAAATGCAGGTAGGAGGCTCTGGGCGGACCCTTCTCAGCATCCCAAGAGGCTTGGCCAAAGGCAGGAGCCTTTCGGAAGCAAAAGCACGCTGCCAAAAGCACCACGTCGGAGCAGGGTTCTGGTGGTCCGGAGGTCCGAGAACCACCAGCAGTTGGCCAAAGTACCACTGGTGGTACTAGTACCACTAGTTGAGAACCCCTGGCCTAGGGCAATACGTTTTACAGAGTCCATAGCCCTCTTCTCACAAATACGCCTGCTCTTCACTCTGCATGTGGAAGGGGAGCAGGATTTCATTGAAGTATAGGTGAGGATGCATGGAAGGGTCTCTTCACATATCACTGCATGCATAGCAACCCAGTTTTTCCTGTTGCCTGGCTACACAAAGGTCAGGGAGTGAGTCCAGCCAGCATCACCCTGTTCTCCCTCCTCGCAGAGAGGGAGTGTGTGGAACATACATGAGAAGAAAACCCAGAACTAAATCCAACCCTTTTCCTCCTGACCCACTCTGGCTGCTCCCATTTTACCAAAATTAAACAACGGCTGAGGGAACGAGTCACTGGAAGGCCTAGTCTGGGTGTGAATTTGAACTCAAGTCTCGAGGTGCAAGTGCAGTGCTCTGTCTACTGGAGCAAGCCTTTCTCTGTCTTCCAGCTTTTTTGTCTTGCTCAGACGAATATGCTAGAAGCCCTTTTTTTTTCCTCTACCCAGAATGCAATGATGGAGTCCTAAGGTGGTAGAATAGACAGTATTGCTTCAGATAGCAGAGAAAGGACAAGTTTAGTTTTTTAAATTATTATTTGTGGGGAGTTTTTACCGGGGGGGGGGATTCAAAATGGTATTTTCCACATACACTGGTACAGTCCGCTTTGCCTAAGGAACCTACCACCTCATTTTTCTGCATGCATAGACTAGGCCTGAGACAGACATCTTGCTTCTAAATGCCCTGAACTTTGGCAAAAGTTTGGCTTCGTAATATGTAGTTAGACTCTTGTCACTCAGTTTCATCTGTAAAATAAGTTCTCAAATTTTATTTTTTATTAAAGCTAGATCTCTCCCTCACTCCCACCTCCTGCAGTTCACACCAATTCTTGGAAGCCGTTTTGCTGCATCTGTTTTCACAACTCGTTTCACAAGTGAGGAGGCCAGAATCGTTTTCCCAGCAGCTGATCGTACACTCTCTTTTAGTGTATTTTAGTTGGAATACGTTATTCCAACGAAAAATGCAGTTTATCCCATTTCGTTCTGTAAACAATGCAGAAGGTACTTAATGGCAAACAAGACTTTTAAGAAAATGTTAGAAATAATATGTAGTGTTTTTATAGTACATTTATGTTTACAAATCGCTTCACACATATCTCGTCGTCGGCTTACAACCCTTTAAGGTAAGTAAGCAGCATTATTCCCATATTGCAGATGGAGAAGACTGAGAGGGAACGGCTTGCCAAAGGCCACCTAGTGAGTTCATTGCCAAGGCGAGATTCAAACTGAGGAAACTGATTCATAACTCAGTTTCTTAGCCACTGTGCTACACCAGCTTTGTGAATGTGAATGCTAAGTAAAAGAGTAAGAGGGGGCAAGGAAAGATGCTAAAACCAATTATCACTTTCAGTTCTCTCTTGTAGGGATATAAATGTTTTGGTAAGTTCTAACAGGAATGTAGTTCTATTTTAAGCAATAACATGGGGTGGAACATTTTCTAGTGCTATATTTTTCCATGGAAAATTGTCTGTTTCTAGAAGAAATGCATTGTTTCATAAAATTAATAACAATAATGAATGAAGACAGCACCAGTCAAATTCAACAGTTTCAAAGTTGTAATTTAAGGTATTTTACCCAAGGGTGTACAGTATATACATACAACAGGAGTTAAATGCGTACTCCTGTGGGCAGGGAGGAAATGTGTTTTAATTTTCTTTTCAGGTTATTCCTAGGGAACATGCATAATAATGTATTATATAATAAATATGAATGCATTTTTTTTGTTAGGCCAAAATCAACGAATTCGTACTTTTCAATGTCTTCATTCCCCCCCCCCCCGTAAAATTTAAACTGCAGTTAGATTAATTCAAAACAGCATCACTAAAAAGAGTCTAAGAACAATCCTATAATCCTGAACAGAAACATTCCGCAGTAGCAATCGGATAGTTTGTCATTGAGGAAGCAACATCCCAAAGGGGCCATTAAAACAGAACAAGCCTTAGCTGACTGTGAGCAGCAATGAGGCCAGGCAGTGTGTTTCAGGTTTTGGGTACCATGACAAAAAAGGCCCTGTCTAGTATAAGTCTGACATAATGCACGTGAAACAGGATGAACACTGTAAAATCAGTTGAATACATGTTGTTCCACCCTGATAAATGGAATTGTAGGTTTGGGAAGGAAAGGGAATGAGGGCAGAACAGGCACAGTGTTAGCTCCCTACACCTTGCTTTCCCTTTTACTGGGGAGACTGGGATTTACTGGGTCTCTTTGCTGTGACCACCTAAGACTGGGAAGACTGAGATAAGTTTTCCCCTTTTTCAAAAGTTACTCAACTATGTGGAGCAGGGGTGCGGAGTGGGATCGCACACACCCAACCTCCATGCAGAAATTCAATAATGCCATGCTATCCTGACTTTATCAGTTATGAATATTACAGCGCAATCCTACGTAAGGATCCAGTGGGCGGCCCACGCCCGCCCTCAAGATCCTGTCCCTTGGTGGCCAGGCTGCCGCCAGGGCGGAAGTCTACTCGGGGAAGGGGACGCTCGTCCCCCTTCCCCGAGTGTAAACTGGAACAGGCCCCATCGGCCTCTTTGGATTTCCGCTAGCGAGCAGGAGGAGGCTGTGTAACGGCCCAGGTGCCCAGCGGGGGTCAGGATACAGCCGAGGCCATACCCCGCCCCCTCCTGAGCCAATGGGCCCCCTCCCCCGCCTGGTGAACTGCCCTCCCGACCGCCGGATCCTTACCTGGGTCTGGTGTCGGCCGGTGGGGCGCACCGTCGATGGAGCAGGGGAGGCCGGCCTTGCGCTGGCCTTCCCTGCTCTCGAGTCGTCGCGAACATGCTTTATGGCACGTTCACGATGGCTTCAGGCCCACCCGCTCCATAGGATTGCGCTGTTAATCTGTTTTAAGTGCACATCCTTCTTCCTTAAGTCTTACATTTTTTCTAGCCACACATCTACATAATGAGGACTCTTCTTAATAGCCTTTCTTCTTCTTCTTTTAATCCAGGCAGCTTGGCTTTTGAGGGCTGTCACCTGCATTGACCTCACCACCCTTTCGGGCGATGATACCCCTTCCAATGTCTACAGGTTGTGTTATAAAGCCAAGCATCCTATCAGAGAGGATCTGTTACAAGCTGTGAACATGCATGATAAAGGTACAACGAATGGTGCTTATAGTCACAAAACCTTCCTTTTGTTAATGTGTTCGTGTCTGGCACAAGGATAAGCTGTTTGCGTAACAGCATCGTCGTTTTTCTCAGCTCAACCCTCTTGTTGCCATTTTCGGTGGGGATCTCTGATCGGAAGAGTGATCCGGTTCAAAGCACAAAATATTTTTGTACTCTGAAATATATAATAAAAGAGGAGGAAGAGGAGGGAAACCAGCTTCAAAACCAGGTTATGGTGGAGTTGGCAAGTTAAGCCAGTAGGTTGCCAGACGTTTTCTGCCAGTCTGCACGGCCCAATGTAGCTATCGTGAGCCAACTTATTAGCAGAGTAGTCGTTGAAGGGGAAAATGGGTGGGTGGAGAATGACTTTTACAGGAGGAAAACTTTGTTGGGCCAAATATGACCACAGGTCGTATTATTCCCCTGAGTCAATGGGGGATGGGTAAAAAGAAAGCATTTTTAGGCATTGCTTTTTAGTGTCTGAGGCAGAAAGCCCAAATGGCACCTCTCTTCCCCCTGGAATATAAAAGTATAACTTCAGGCAAAATAACTAACAATATGCTGCTTTCTAATCGTTGACCGAAATTTGATACTAAGTCTTACTGCCTTAGGCCAGCAGGTGGCGCAGTGGGTTAAACCGCTGAACCATGAGCTGTCGATCGAAAGTTCGGCAGTTTGAATCCGCGATGGGGTGAGCTCTCGTTGCTTGGCCAGCTCCTGCCAACCTAGCAGTTCCAAAGCATGTTAATGCGAGTAGATAAATAGGTACCGCTTGCGGGAAGGTAAACAGCGCTCCGTGTTCCAGCCGCATGCTACGTGCTGCGGCAAGGAGAGTCATGCCGGCCACATGACCACGGAGGCGTCTTCGGACAACGCTGGCTCTTCGGCTTTGAAATGGGAATGAGCACCACACCCTAGAGTTGGACACGACTGGACTTAATTGTCAGGGGTCACCTTTTTACCCTGCCTTACCCTGCTTAATGTTAAGACCAGTCCTAAAATTAGGTGATTAAAAAGAAGGGTGAGCCAACCTGTATCCTGGAATGCGATGGTCCTCGTGTAACACTTGGGCTTCCTTGCAGGTATAACTACTGCTGCTGTTTGTGTCTATCCAGCGAGAGTAGCTGATGCTGCTAAAGCCCTCCAGGCTGCTGGCTGCAGCATTCCAGTCGCTTCAGGTAAGTTGCTCATCCGTATCTTAAAGGTGGATTCTAAGTATTTCTCTTAATGTCAGCCTCCTGTTGAGGTCTTTGACCTCTATCTTTGGAGGCTGCAGACCATCCCATGTTTACTTCTTGCATATCCAATTTTTTTAAAAAACTAAGACGCTGTGATTGGAATGCATAAACCGGATTAAGAAAGTTTGCACACGTTTTCAATTTTTTTCAGTTATATAATTGTCTCCTATTCAGATGTGGCTCCAACTCTGTGTGCAGTCTAAACAGGGTGGAAGATCAGAATCAGCCTGCCCTCAGGCCTGCCTTATGTCCTTATTAGGGATATGGGCATAGTCTCGATCCATGCAGTCATTACCTCTCAAAATTGGGGGGGGGGGTGAGTTCTGGCAGCTTGACAGAATTTGGCAACCTCATATTTGCCAACCTTAATTGTTTCCTTTAACTTTGAGTCAGGTCTTTATAGGCTGGTGGATTGCTCCGCTGGGTAACATCTTTCATAGCCGGTTTGGCTCTTATCTTACCTGAGGACGCCCATAGACTTGGGTGAAATGTTGCATTTGTAGTTTAGTGTTTTTTAAACAGTATGTTTTTGTTTTTTGCTGGTTGTTTTTAACCTTTTAATTTGTTTTAAAAACAATTTCCTTCTGGAGACACATGGCTTTTAATCCCATGTATAAATCTTTGAATATAACCTCATATTTCTTCATGTAGGGCCCAGGGCCTCTGAAAGTGATGTGGCAGGCAGCACAGTAACAGATGCAGCTTCCCCATGCTGTGTATTGCTGCACCTGTTACATTCCAGTCTGTCATACTTCTCTGAAAAACACAGAAACATGGGGTGGGGGGAGGGTAGCAACCTGACGTAAGGACAGTAGATTTGTACTGGTCATGTCAGTTGCTGCTGTTGGCCTTGATTGTCTGGCACTGTCTCTCTTGCGGGGGGGGGGGAGGGGGGAGCGGACATCTTGCTTCTTTGTTGAACAGCTGCGTAGTTGCCTATAGAGAGATGAGAGACCGGGGGTTAGTCGTGATTAATGGGTAGCAGCTGCAACCGACAGGTCTTAGCATGGCCAGTGATGTCTGATGTCAGCATTTGGAGGTTCACCTGTTGAGAAGGTAGTATTGTCATTGTTATAACACTTGCCATCCAAATTTGGGAGTTGCACTGGAATTTTCTCTTGCCAGTTAACTGTTTGTGCTGCATGTGCCCTCTTGCAAGGAAGGTTGTCATGAGTGTCTGACCAGGAGTATGTGTGTGTGGTGTGTGTGTGTGTGGGGGGTGAGATTCAACTTAATTGACTCCAATGGAAGGGTTTTTCTTTTGCTGGTGCAATATTTTGCCATTATTGAGAGTTGTCGCCATCCTACCCCTGAGCAAGCATAGGATTTGAATGACACAATTCCCTCCTTTGCCATGCTCCCACCACCACTGGAATCTATTTGTGCAAGTAGTGTTCTTCTGGCATATGAGTTGTACTGGTGTTATGTGTACTACTAGTGCAGTAGTGGAACAATGTTAGCATAAATTCACTATGCTGGGTGGCTACTCTCAGTGGAATGTTGTAGTGATCCTATCCACGTCCAGTGGTTGCAAGCTAAGGTAAGATCATGCTGCTTGTATTTTTAAGAATTAAGATTGTTGTGTTGGGGGATGTGAGGGATGGTGGGTAAGGCCGGATTCACACTACACGAATCCAGGCGCGGATGCCCTGCCCTTGCCTACGCGCTTGGAGCTGGGGAGTGTCTTCCCGCCTGTTGTCCCTCCTGCTGTCCCGCCTTCTTAAGAAAGCGCAGCTTACAGATTGGAAGTTCTGATTGGCATGCAACCACTCTCCCCCCCCCTCATCCGATTGGTGGCTGCAGTAGCTCCGCGAACCCGCCCCCAAGCTTCGCGAACCCGCCCCCTCAAAAGATGGCTTTCCACATCTTGTACAAGGGAGAGCGCAGCTGCTCCGCTTCCTTCCGAAATGCTGTCAAAGAGCTCCGCGCATCTCTGTAACACGCCGGGATTTGTGTAGTGTGAATCCGGCCTGAGTGGGTTGTACTTCACTGTGGACAGCGTGAGTCTGTGGTCTAGCGAAATGGTGGCTTCCTCCCCACTGTTGTAGCTCTGCTTGCACCAACACAGCTGGTCAGTATTCTGAGTGCTAGGCTTGTTGCCTGGGGAAAGGTGGAATAGAAAACTCCTAAATACATATTCTGTCGACTTTCTAATAAGCTGCAGTGTTTGTTTCATGGATTCTTGTTTCCGTCGTCTTAGTGGCAACTGGATTCCCGGCAGGACAGACACCTCTGAAAACCCGCTTGGAGGAGATCCGGATAGCTGTGGAAGATGGTGCCCGAGAGATTGATATTGTCATTAACAGAACCTTAGTACTGACAGGCCAATGGGAAGGTAAGATGACTCAAGGCAGCAGAGAAACAATAGCTTTACAATAAGCAATGTTCAAGTTCAGCTATCCAGTCGACCAAATGCCCACTGGAACAAAAGGCTGCTCAAGAGTCTGCAGAAGGTCGTTGGAAAGGAAGTCACAGCGTAGGTGAGGCAGCGCAAAAGGCCTTCTCCTGTGTTCTTGCCAGCCATACTTCCGGTACCCGTGGAAACACATGGGAGGATTTTCTCTGCTGATCTTAACGGATGACCAAGCTCTTGTGTGTGTGTGTGTGTGTGTGGGGTGTCAGATGTGGGGCATTGATGATTGATGTGGGGCTTCTGCACACATGTGCTCTACCACTGAATCATGAGCCCTTAAGATATGCAGAATCTCTTGCAGTTTTAAAAATGTTAGGCTTGAGTTGACAACCATATGTAGCCCCTTCAAACCATATGTAGCCCCTTCAGAACTTAACTACCGTATTTCTTAGAGTCTAAGGCGCCATCGATTCTAAGGCGCATCTTAATTTCAGGAACACCAGCAGAAACAAAAACAAAAACCATCGATTGCAAGACACACCACCTTCCTTCAATTTGTCTGCTCAGCACCAACTCTCCCCAGCTTGCCTGCCACGGCGATCTGATTTTTACCACGCCATTTTTCCACCTCTGCTCAGCAGCGAACTCTCTCTTCCTGAACCTGAGAGTTCGCCCCAGCATGCCCCGCGCTGCAGCTGACGATCTCCTCACTGCATTTGAGTAGTGCCTTTGCGGTCCGCCAGGAAATGCAATTTCCTTACTTACCGGGGCTTGGGGGAGCTTCAGGGAGGTCTGTGCGATCCTCTGCAGGCCTCCCCGATCTTCAGTTTGGTGAAAAACAGTGATTTTTGGCCATTTCCAGTTTTCGCGAAAACCGGAAATGGCTGAAAATCGCCGTTTTTCACTGAACTGAAGATCGGGGAGGCCTGCAGAGGATCGCACAGACCTCCCTGAAGCTCCCCCAAGCCCCAGTAAGTAAGGAAATGGCATTTTGGGGTGCTTTTTGGAGATCTTCCATTCTAAGACGCACCCCATTTTTTGAAATGCTTAATTGGGAAAAAACATGCGTCTTAGAATCGAAGAAATACAGTAATGATTTTTCATGCCTTGGGTTCTGTCCCCCCCCCCACGCATCCCCTTTTTTTTTTGCACAGTTTGTGACTTGCCTGAAAAAAGCCTGCTTATCCCAATTTGTTAGTAACTGCCAAAAAATCATGCCAGTGTATCTCCAGACTTTTACAAAGCTTTTCGCGAAAGAATATTGTGAAAAATAATTTTCCCCCACTTTTGTCTAACTTAATGTGAAATGGGGAGGGGAAACAAAACGACATGGGTGCCAATGTTCTAATTATTTCCAAACAGAATTGTTAAAAAGAACTCAAGGGGTTGTCGGCTTAGATGGTAGCTTGTTAAAAAAATAAGTGTTTTCAGTTCCTGACAACAAAATCTGTGTGTTTTCTAATTGGTTTTCGCAGAATCTCAGGGAACGCTTGGTACCGTTTAGATTGCTGCTGCTAGTTGTCTCCCTGGAATGCTATTAATTAGTAAGCTTGATAATACAGTAGGAGATGGGTTTTCTCTGTAATTGGTTTTCTCTTAATGTACCTTGAATGGTTTGCCTTTAAGTGCTGACAATGCTCCAATAACTAAGCTTTGCGTTAATAAAAAAAAAAAGAAGTATACAATTAGCATCCTTGCATTAGAAGGGAACTTCTCCTTAGCTCGAGAATATAGCGCTAATAGCCTCTTCATCAAGTGCTCTTCTGGACTGTGCCTTTGGTTTCCACGGACCTGTGTTTGGCTGAACTCATAGGGTCAATGCAGCCATGATGTTGGCTCCTGCTAACCACAGTTAGCCAATCAGCAACTCGCTTTGGGGATGTAGGAATTCCTAGGAAGGCCCTGTTTAATGGACACTGAGCTCCCCATAGGAAGGGCCTGTCTCTGGGTCATGACAAATATTATATGGAGGAATGGAAGAAAAGGGGAGTATGGGGACTGTGGGTTGATAGACTATACTGCGTACTGAGATTGTGAAGGGTCAACATTGGGTGCCTGTACCCTTGTATTTATTTGTTACATTTGTATCCTATCTTTCTCTCATGGTGGAACTTAAGGCAGCACCCATGGGGTTCCCAGGTCGTCTCCCATCTAGACACTGTCCGGCCTGAGACCTGCTTATCTTCAGCAAAGAGGCTGCTTCAGCTGCCTCCAGAGCATGCCCTGGGGCCATACTTGTAAGTCAGCATCCATGTACACATTCTACCCATAAATAGTGATCCAAATCAGCCATTGCTATCCACTGCTTCGTAGTGCCCCCAGTTTAGCACTGTGCCGAGGGCCTTGGGCGCTCATTGTCTCTGCTCATCCGTGTTGGTTTGCGTGTACATGTGCCAACAGCTAAAGTAACCCATCAGGATATCTGAAAGGAACAATTGCATTTGAGTTGGGTTATAGAAAAGTCGTCCTTAGGGAAACACTGCAGTGTACCCTATAAGTGTGAGCACAAGGAATGACTAGGATTTAAAGAGCCCTTGAAGGTCATCTGTCCCAGGCAAGGACTGGAAATAGCTCAATAGGATTTGTAAGTCTTTTTGTTTGTTTGGTTTTTGTTCTTATCACAAACTGCTTTTTTAAAGTCCCCAGAGTTTCAAAAGCAGTTTGCCATGTGACATGGAGAGCTGTCCAAAAAACCTGAATCCCAAACTGAACATCGAGCTAGCCCAGTGGTTCCCAAACTGGGAGGCGTGGCTCCCAGGAGAACTGCAGAAACCAGTCAGGGGAGCCACGTAGTGCCACAGAATCCTCTCGGAAAACAGTGCAATGCGAATTGGCAGGTATCAACATCGTGTAATGGGGAGCTGCGGCCAATGGTCACCAATGGTCAAGGGAGCTGCAGGTTGAAAAAGTTTGGGAAACACTGAACAAGAGGGTGCCGTTCTTTGGATCCTGGCCAACAGGCAAATGCCTCTTAACCAATGCTGAACCCATAAGAACAGCCAAGGCTCTGTTGGAGGCAGGACTCAGTTTCAGACGTGCCAATGATCAAACCCAGAGTAGGTGAAGTTAAGTAGTAATAATGGAAGGAAGACTTGGAGCATGTACAGAGTGTATGCGCTTCCTTGCTCCATCAACTACATCCTTACCCCCCACATCTGTTCAGGAGGCAGATCCACTAAAAAGTCAATGTGTGACGTACTTTGTAATTATAAAATTGGTAATGTAGATGTTTTGTTTAAATTGTCCTTGATTTTTCTGTTCCTCTTTTAGGGCTTTTAACAAAGCCTGTAGCAAAGTTGAGGGTCGTGCTTGATGTATGAGTGCTGGACTTTCTGAACAGTCTTTCAGCACTTAATTTGGTCAAAAATTGCTGAAAATGTTAAGTACTTTAGTGTATGTCCAATTATGTTGAGATTTAAGTTAAATCTGCTGTTACCTATTGTTGAATATCTTCATGCCACTTGAACTAGAATTGACTAAGCCTGGTCTTTAACAATTATTTTAAGTGCTCTCTAATGGATTGGAATATGAAAGCAAATGTATTGTGTGGCTTTCTTTTTAGTTTAGGAGCCCAGTCCTTGCACTGGATTTACTGAACTCATGTCTGATAGATTGTTAGACAAAAGCTACCTTCCATTAGTGCATTATGTTTAAAAAAAATTATTCCGTGTGGGTCTTTTCCTACTCGTATGCCACAAGTAAGGGACAAAAAACATCAGCCATGCAGCTCTGATTCCTCTCTCTCTCTCTCTCTCTCTCTCTCTCACCCACACCCACACCCACACCCACACCCACACCCACACCCACACCCACACACACACACACACACACACACACACACACACAGTGTGCTCCTAGAAGCCCTGGGCTCCCTGAAACCCCTTCAAGGGCTCCATGAGCACACCATAAATGGCCACCATCTGCCCCTTGCCCAGTTTGCTTGTCTGTCTCTCCTACCTCCCCTGTTCACGGGTCTCCTTCCTAATTTTCTTCTTGTTCTGGCTTTTCGGGTTGGGCTCAGTGCTGTGCCACTTTGCACATGCACACTGTGGGACTCCCCGAAACTCTGCGCATGCACTGGCGGGGCTCCCCATTTTCTTAACACACATACGAGCATTCTTGTTGAATCAGACCAAAATCCTGCCTGTCTTCATTCAGGGTTAGGAATGGGTGAGATGATAGTCATGAGACCTCTGAGCAAGCTTGGAGTCTATTTTTCTTCCACAAAGTCAACCGCATACCGGTCTTGCACATCTGTAGTTAGACGGCAAATTGAACCAAAGTGCCCCCCCTCGTTTGTCCCCAGCACATATAAAAAGTAGATGTGAAAGTATGCATGTGCATGCTTGCGCTCTCCTCTCTCTCTCTCTCTCTCTCTCTCTCTCTCTCTCTCTCGTTTATAACGAAACAAGCATCTGTGCACCAATTTGGGCTCATTTTTTTTTCATTCATTACCAAATGCATGAACACTCCAATAGACATATATGCATTATGACCTCATTTGTCAACTTTGCCTTTTGCTTCATAGTTAATAAAGTATATAGCAACCTGTTTACCTGAAACAAACTTACAGCCGTTTCTGTGAAGCCATTTACTCTACAGCCTGGATTCCTATCAAGGAGCTGACTTCGAGTGCAGGTTCTATTAATTTAAAGTCATGTCAGCAAGAGGTCAATGTGGCGTATTGGAAGTATGACAAGCCGGTCTTAAATAGCCTGATAACAGAAATAAATATCAAAAGAGAAATAATACAGTAGCACTGCGTTTTAAATTCTTTTGTCAACGGGCAAACAAGAGGGAGAAGGAAGACCATACACTAAAGAGAGCTAATAAACATTAATAAAGAATATTTATATACCGTTTTCCAACGAACAATAGTTCTCAAAGCTGTTTGCATAGCTAAATAAATACATGGTCCCCTGTCCCCAAAGGACTTGCAATCTAAAAGCATCTGGAGAATAATTGCACCCCCCCTTTAAAAACAAAAGATGAATGGGGAGGAGTAGCATAGTTCTAGGTGCAGAGAGTCCCGTAACCACCCCAGTCAAAGTCCAACTGTGATGGCAGGGATTTCCATACCGTGGTTAGTGTCTGAATTAACATAGTCACCATGCGCTTCTGCTCAAAATCCCAAACACATTTTGCTGTTCAAAGTGCAGGTTTTAAGTTCTGAGTCAATTTGTTTGGGGGGGAGAGGGAACATTGAAATATTCACTCTATTTGTTTTATAGACACCGATCCTGGAGACAAACTTCCTGAAATGTTTTGAGCCCATTTCTTGTTTTAATGGGGGGAAGAGAAAGACGTTTCAGAATTACTTCTATCATTCTGTCATTCTGTTTGGCTTTTCAGTATTCAAACTGCATTTATTATTTCTCCATTCAAAACCAAGCATTTTTGGATTTTAAGAATCTGCTTGATTTAAGTTTCAGGATTTCTTATGAAGGGTTTTTGCTTTTAAGCTTAGACTGAGGTGTAATGCTGAACTAGAGGTGTATTTTTAACCAAACTCTTTTCTTCTAGGCCTCTATGAGGAAATCTGTCAGTTTCATCAGGCCTGTGGAGAAGCTCACATGAAAACCATCTTGGGGACTGGAGAGCTGGGATCCCTTACTAATGTCTACAAGGCCAGTCTTGTAGCCATGATGGCAGGTAATTTCCATTTATGTAATATTTTTTTGTCAAATTTAGAGTTTTACCTGGTAAGAGCCAGATCAGTAGGATTTGACCTTTTAAGAAGTCTGTCTCCATCTGCAAAATGGAACTCGTGATCAGTTGGTATTGGCGTGTGTGGTTTGCTCTTAAGTAGTAAACTTGCTCTTAAGTGGCTTGATTTGCTCTTAAGTTGATTTGCTCCACCCTTAAGTAGAATGCATAGCTGCTGCCTATACACCAATAATAATGTACACCAGAATTCAGTTAGCACCAGCAATAAAGTCAAATTCTATTGAATGCTGGAGAGAATTAAGAAAGAATTTCAGTTGTTGCCCAAAAGCAATCGGGGTGAGTGCCTAATAAACTGGCAGAGGTGGGGAGTTCCAAAGGTGAGGTGCCCAAACTGAGAAGGCCCTGCTCCACGTTGTCCCTTTCCTTCCTATATCTCTGAGCAGGAAGGTCTTAAAGCTCTTCCTTCCTCCCCAGGCTGACACCCAGACAACATCTTATGTGGTACTGCTGCCTGTGACTATACTACTGAACATAAGAAGGAAAGCAGCAAACCTAGGAGCAGTCCAGCTCCTGACATCAGTTTAGCTGAGGTATTGGGAATAATGTCTGTATTGGCCTTGCTTCAACTGTGGTGGAATCCAACTGCCGTCAGTTACAATCAAAAAGATTGCAGGGCAACAGACCTCAGAGAGAGGGCACAAGCAGACTGTCATTTGCTAGTGTAGATGCAGTGGCAAACCAGGGAGGGAAGGAATTACTGTAGGCGAGGCAAAGGATGGAGCATGTGAGCAAAGGAGAGACTGCGCGAGTCCGAGGCTCTTACTAAGCTCGCTCACTTAATGGCTTGGTCTTGCGTCTGAAGTGAGCAGAAATGTGCAACGGTCAGGATGGGAGAGTAGTAATATTAAGTACAATATAATTGTATCTGCTTCAGGACTAGGGACGTCTCCTTCTTCCCCCCCCCCCATCAGTGTCATGCTTCAACCCAAAACTCTTAGCACTGACTCAAATAATTAGAATCACCAATTCTAATGGACCAATGACCGTGGTCCATAGGGCAAACGTCCCTGAGTAGGTCGAGTAGGAATCCTGCTCTAATGCTGATCCCAATGAATAGCCCATTTGAAGGTGCTCTTCAAGCAGAACGGTAGTGCTGGTTCACTAATACCTTGAGGCCTTCAAAACCCTATTGATATGATTTATTTATTTATTTATTTAAGTAATTAATTAATTGAAATATCCAAATAATTGGAGAGTGAGACCTATTAATCCTATTGGCTTTTTATAATTACTTTAAGCAAACAATAAATGGTGTGTGTGTGTGTGTGTGTGTGTGTGTGTGTGTGTGTGTGTGTGTGTGTGTGTGTGTAGTCACACTCCTTCCCCACCCCCTTCCCCTCTGGCTGCAGTTTCATTGCAATGCAGCAGATGGCTCTGTGGTTAACAGTATTTTTCCCCCGTTGCATTGTTACAGCTTTTTCAAGGCAGTTTCCCATTTTTAAACATACATGATGGCTTTCATTGATCTGTGGCTTTGTTAGTGACAAAGTGTGCTTTGTTTGAATTGAATCAAGCACAATGCTCGGCGACGTCAGATCACATTTCAGAACCCCAAGCATCTCTGAGAAACAAATGCTCCAAAGCCAGTGTCAAACCCCTCTTCGTTGAAGAGCCCCCACACCGAACTCCCGTTTTTGGTATACAGCATTGTTGCTGCTCTGGAGCCAGAGTGCAAAGGCAGATTCTTGGGAGTAATTGCTGCTTAATCTCCAGCAATTTGTGTCCCATTAACCTTTGCTTGCAGAATTTCATGGAAGTCTTGAATGCCACTGCCAATCTCCTGAATAACAGAGGTGGGGCAAGGATAGCTGTTTTGTTTTGGCTCACTGCGTACGTTTCAGGAAGGACAGCGTTCTGTCAGGCGGAAGCTGCTGGCTGCAATTTTTTTTAAAAGAGATTATCATGTCTCCATATTTAGGAGCCTGAACTGCAGTAAAGCAAAATTTAAATTTCAGGTTCCAATATAGGATGCAACTAGACGATATTTCTAACGTGCATTGTGGTGGAGGAGGGAAATTTGCAGGGGAGAAGTGGTAGGAGTTGTTGTTGTTGTTGTTAAGTCGTGTCCGACCCTTCGTGATCCCATGAACCATATCCCGCCAGGCCTTCCTGTCCTCCACTATCTTCCTGAGTTCGCTCATTTTCATGTTCGTTGCATCGGTGATGCTGTCTAACCATCTCATCCTCTGCCTTCCCCTTCTCCTTTTGCCTTCAATCTTTCCCAGTCTTCTCCAGAGAGTCCTCTCTTCGCATTAGGTGGCCAAAATATTTGAGCTTCAGCCTCAGTACCTGTCCTTCCAGGGAACAGTCAGGGTTGATTTCATTTAGGATTGACTGATTTGATCTCCTAGCAGTGGTAGGAGTAGAGGATGATTAATCCTTCCCCACCTATTACGTTTTCTTTGCAACTCCCCACACCCTGATTAGATTTTTCTCCAGCCTATCTCCAAGACTAGATTTTCCAGTCAAGGGGAGAGAAGCAGGACCCTCCTGCAGATTTCTCCCCCCACCCCACCACTTCCACATGGGGTTAGAGATCCACTGTTTGTCAACAAGTGTCTAGTTCTGGCTTTAGAGTTTTGTTTTACATACATACAGTTCTAGATTGTACTTGGGAGATAAAGTGCATCGTTTGACAACATTCGGGATGTGGTGGGGACTCTGCCTGGGTGCAGTCATGTTTTTGTTAACGTTTATTACTCTGTCATTCCTGTAACACTCTTCAGTGTACAAAGTGTTGCCCAAACTATCACATGTTCCATTAACACTCAGTGTAACACAGGAACATTTGGAAAACCCACCTATTGTATCAAAATTGCATCTATAAATTACAAGAAGCATAAAAGGCATTGCTTAACTCCTCACAGGCCCAGCTGTTTAACCCCCCCTCTTCCCGTGTTCCTACCCCTGTTGTCAGTTGCTTTAATACAGTTGCCAGTTTTCAAAGTTGTCACCCTGAGCTAGTGTGGGTTAGAGCCGGTTCTGGTGGTGTTTTGCTCTACTTTCCAAAGAGTTGCTGTGCTATTCTCTTGTAGCCAAAAACAAGTCTTGTGGCCCATGAGCTGAACTATTAAAAATGTCGGTTTTCTCCCAGTATAAATTATCAGCAATTTTTAACTCCCCAGTTCAATTTGTTTGGTAATCAGGTCAGACATCCTTCATGCAGAAAAATGTCTACCTCTTTCTCACAATGGCGCTCTATAGAATAAATATAATTATTTTAAGAACCGTTTATTTTTGAGTTTTTAAAAGGTTTTTACAAGAAACTCATTTAGAGCAGGATTTTTTTTTAAAAAAAGTGCACCAGTACACTTCATGGGGGAGGGGGAAGCTCTTAAATTGGAGTCAGCAACCAACAAACTCTAAGTTTCAAAAGTGGTTTGTAATAAAGCATGGACCAGCACCCAAATTTTCAGCAAAAAATGCTTCTACACATGAAGTAATTGGAGAGTTGTCTCACACCAGAAGGAAGAATTCTAACTAATGACTGAGTTATTCCCTTGTTAAGAGCCTACAGAGCAATCATGAGTAAGGAAGAGACCAACCTGGCAGATAACATATACCGTATTTATCGGCGTATAATACGCACCGGCGTATAAGTCGCACCTTCCTTTTGGCCCTGGGTTTCAAGAAAAAAACATTTAAAGCATTTTTGGGCCACTTGGCCACTTACCGCTTGGCTGCTTAATTAGCTACTTTACATAAATTGCACAAAAATACCAGGATCTCTTTTAAAACACACAGCAATAAGACACATGAACAAAATGCACCAGAACATAAATCCCAAGTAAAAAAAAACACCCCAGACTCAACTCTTTTCCCCCCAACCCACCCATGCACAGTTTCCAAAGTAAAAAACATAAAAGTACAAAAAAAAACCCCAGACTCAACTCTTACCACCTTACCACCCCCAGACTCAACTCTTACCAACTCTTAAACAGAAATCCCAAATACAAAACCCCCAGACTCAACTCTTTTCCCCCACCCCACCTATGCAGTTTCCAAAGCCTCCCAACTAGGCCCATTTCAGAAGCTTACCAAAGCTGCATTCATTCTGCATCCAAGACTAGGCCCTCTGCAGCTCAGCTGAACTGAACTGAGCACAGCGCCCTCTGCTGGCTGCTGAGAAGCTCAACTCATGCACGTGCATAAATTAAACCCGACAAACAGCTGTAGATCGGATAGATTAGTCAGGGAAGAAAGCACAAGGGAGCTCTCAGGCTCCTGAAAAAAACCGGTAAGCCCAAAAATGCTTTAAAACGGGCAGGGGGGAGGAGGGATTTTTTTTAGTATTGGCGTATAAGACGCACCCTACTATTTTGGGTCACAAATTTAGACAAAAAAGTGCGTCTTATACGCCAATAAATACAGTACTTAACAGGAATGAACTGCTGCACAAATGATAAGATTTGATATCACCTAAGTATTCTTTCTCTTCAAATCACTTGTTTTGTTTAGCTGATGTGTAGTCAGATATTTAGACAAATAGTCTCTCGATGGCTTGTTGGACAGACTGAATTTGAGGCTTCAGTTGCGAGCTGCCTTTGTTGGTAATGGAACAGGCAATGACAGGCCGAGAAACACCACACACCTGACCTCTGGCCTGCATGGAGCGCACAAACACACAGGGCACATTCTTGTCCTCTCACAGAAGTGAGCGATGAAGGATGACCTCAAGGGGCTCTGCATCTGCAGCTATTGCAATGAATTCAGCAATTCTTCGGTTGAAAGTTTTTAGTAGCTGTGGAGAAAGGAGAGTCAGTACAATTACTACAGCTCCATTTTCTCAGACCTCTTGTACACTCTCGCTACTACTTTCAATCTCATGAAGTTAGCGGATCCAGTAGAAAAGGCTTTGTGTATTCATCTCTTCTTGGATGATTACCAGGCTTCTACAGAAACTAATAAAATCAGTCAAGTCTTAATTATCTCAAGCTAGAGAGAAATGCGCAGGATCCAAAGGAACAAACATGAATCGTACAATTACAAGCCGAGGGCCTGATGACTGACCTGCTTTTTTTGAACTCGTTAGCACTTTTGACATTTATGGGTTTGCAACCCGTGCAACCAAGGAAGTTAAGCTTTGGGTTCAGTTCCATTTCACTTAAAAAACAACAACACTTTTGAAGTTCAGGTTCTGTTTGACTGTCTGCCTGTGGCACCTTTAAAGGCTTGACTCTCAGATTTCCTGCCTGCAGAGAACACTTTCCGTATTGACTCCTTTCGGCGAGTCACTTTGGTCACAGAACTCCAGTGTTTTTGTGAGGACTGTAGGATGTGTTCTAGGATGTACATTCAGTGTATGGAGGGTAGTGGTCATGTCTATTGTGCCTCACTGTTGCCCCAGTTGAGTCAACAGTGCAATCTCAAATGCACCCAACCCACTTCCTTCAGTTAGACCAGTGGTGGCCAGCCTTTCAACATGAATTTAAATGGTTGTCTAGGTGAGGGCATTTCAGCAGCTGCAGCTGCTTTAGCAGCACCATCAGCACTTGCAGCTGCCAAGATTCTGTCTTCTACCCAGTAGCGTCACTAGGATGCGCGTCACCCTGGGGCGGGGGGCGCGTGTCACCCTAGTGACGCTCTGTCATCGCGGCGCGGGGGGTGGGGGTGACCCGGCTCCCCCCCTGCGTCGCGTTGCCCTCCGGGTCGCCCTTCAGGCCTTCTGAAAGAAGGCCCACGCAGCGCGTTCATCCGGGTATTTTCCGGATTTTCACGCATGCGCAGACCATTTTGAGGGCAAAAAGCTTTGGTTGGTTGGCCACCCCTGAGTTAGACATAGGAGGGGAAGATCAGTAGTAGTGGAGAAGTTTTCTTTGAGGAAATCCCTCTGTCCTCACCAATCTTTTCATTGAGGAACCTCTAATTGGCTTCAGAAAAATTCCCGAGATTCCCCAGGGAACAGTTTGAAAGCCACTGCATTAAAGATTTAACACTTATTGTGGTATACGCTCAGGATAAACAAGGGAAAATGGTTTGTCCACATAGTGTGGAATGTTATGATCTCTAGCTTTAGATGGCTTGAAAAGATTAGACAAATTCATGGAAGAGAGGTCTGTCCATTTCTGCTGGTCATGGTTGTGTGGTAACCGTCATGTTTCAGAGGCATTTAATGGCTGGGTTCCATTTGCTGAGTGGGGGTCAACAGCAGGAGAGAGGGCTCTTACCTTCATGCCTTGTTTGTGGGGCTCCCCAGAGACAACTGGCTGGCCACTGCAAGATGCACAGTGGTGGACTTGAGGAACCGCTGTGTGATCCACAGCACTCCTCTTCTGTGGTCTAGAGCAGGGTTTCTCAACCAATGGTACTTGTACCACCAGTGGTACTTTGGCTGACTGCTGGTGGTACTTGGACCACTGGGACCCCCTCTCCAGCACAGCACTCTTGGCAATGCATTTTCGCTCCCGAGAGGCTCCTGCCTTTGGCCAAGCCTCTTGGGAATGCTGAGAAGGCTCCTCCCACCCGCCCAGAGCCTCCTACCTGCGTTTTCTGGCCTCCGAAAACCCGAAAATAACTGTTAATGATGTCATCGCCAGTCACTTCCGGTGTGGTACATAGCAGGAGAGTAGTGTGTAACAGCAGGTGGTACTCAGCCTGGAAGGGGTTGAGAACTAGAGTCCCCTTCGTCGGATGCATCATGTAAACCCCAGGTCCCAGTTTGGGGGCACCCAGTCCTGGCCTCAGGACTAATAAACTTAACAACATTGTTCAGAACTATTCAGATTATGAGTGGACAACATTTCACTGTTCAGGGTGGTGACATGAAAAGGGGGACGGGTTAAAACAATTTAAAAGGTGTGATGACAGCGAGAGCTAAGATCATAGCCGCTCAAAAAACAGCTCACCAGCTGGGCATGTGAGGAGTTAGCAATGTGTGTGTTCTGCCTTTTATTATTTATAGATGCGACTTTGATGTGGTATGTAGGTTTTCCATGTTTTCATGTGTTAAATTGGGTGGGACAGTGCATGAGAAGCTGGAGAAGTCAGCGCAATGCGAGAGGTTTTAGATCATCTGGAGTGAGGAGGCCCCACTTTGTGGCACTTGAGCAGCAGCAGCAGGCAGGCAGTGCTTGTGTTTATGTTAATTTGCTAGTGAATAATTTAAAGGAGCCTGTTTATTTTTTAATAAAAGGGAAAGATATAAATTGTCTGAGTGTGGGTAATGTTACTTACAGCTGCCATTGAACAGATGCTTGGAGTTTTTAAATGGATATTTTAGCCTACAATAAGTTACAGGAGTGAAGAACAAGCTCCCCACCCCCACCCCTTTTTTATTTTCACTTCCACCCATGCTTTTAAAATTGATTTTCTGACAAGATTCACAATAGGTCTCTCCTTCTTTTATATTTATATATAAGAGTATTCCCTTATAAATATTTAAACTACCTCTTGCTAATTTTTTGTGGCTTTTTGGCACGGATTGTGTGTTAATGATTATGATGGACTATTTTAATAAAGCTGTTAAATAAGTTTCATTTATTTTTTTCAGAGCCAAATTTGCCCAGAATAAGTCATTTGGAAGTTTAGGGTGGAGATAGGTACAAATTAGAGTTGCATTTGAAGTTGCAGAGATAGTTACAAATTAGAGTTGCATTTGAAGTTGCAGAAGTATTGAACAAGCTTTTTGTTGGATATAGCATTTCAGTCTTTCAAAGAGTAGGGCAAGGGTGGGTGTTAAAGAACCGAGAATCTACCTTGTGATTACAAAGGTACTAAGAAAGGCAGGCCTTTTAGCCTTTCTCAGTACCTTTGTAGTAATCACAGATTCTTGGTTCTTTAATACCCACCCCTTTTAGCCTCT
Organism: Plestiodon gilberti rubricaudatus; assembly: GCA_026170595.1. Taxonomy (NCBI): domain Eukaryota; kingdom Metazoa; phylum Chordata; class Lepidosauria; order Squamata; family Scincidae; genus Plestiodon; species Plestiodon gilberti. The sequence goes on from JANXHW010000005.1 coordinate 120,969,855, forward strand.
ACCCTGTACAAGGCTGCCGTCCATGCTTTATATGGACCAACTATAGGCCTCAAACAAAGGTGGGCAAAAGATCTGGTCTTGGAAATTTCTGCTCAGGAGTGAGCATTTTATAAAATTGTTAACATTGATGATGATGCATGTGTTCAGTTAAACAGGCCCAATATGTGAAGTGAAGGTAACTCTAACCAGTGTTGAAGGGTTGTCTTCCTCAAGATTTCTCTTCCACATATGGTGGCCAAGTGATAGGAGCATCTAACTTTGGGACAGATGTTTATGCTATTGGTTCTGCAGTTGTTGGGGTGCTGATGCCACCACCCCGGCCTCCCTTTTTGTTGTTTAGTGATGCTCAGAGAAACGTACCGGACAAAAGATCTAGTTGTGATTTTGTTGATTGCAGGCAGATTAGAGAGAGCCTTATGCTGGGAAGACGGTCTTTCACTTTCTGTTGACCATTGGCTTGAAAGAGTTTGACAAATCGCTCTTGCAAAACATGAATTTGTGAACAGCACCTTTCCTGAGGACAAAGCAAATTGGAGGCATTCTTTGAAACATGACATCCATCAATTTCTTACATAAGCAAAGATTCATCTACTTCCCCAGCTTCTGACCAGCGTCGCATTGCTTGCACAGTCTGTCTGGGATAGGGCACTCTTCCCAATTGCTGATCATTCCAAATAATCTCCCTGGTTTTCTTATTTTATATTATCTGTTCTGTGATTCAAATATTTCAATAAAAATATGAAAAACGGGAGAAATGCAGGGTTTGGCGTTCTCTGTAGAACTTTCTTGAAACTGTTGAGTGGAGAATTAATCTACATCAGGGTTTCTCAACCAGTGGTACTCCAGCCGACTGGTGGTGGTGCTCGCCCCCCCCCCCCGGCCTGCCATAACCCCGCTCCGATGCGGGACTTTTGGTGCAGCGTTTGCTCGTGAGAGGCTCCTGCCTTTGGCCGAGCCTCTTGGGAACACTGAGAAGGGCCTTCCCACCCGCCCAGAGCCTCCTACCTGCATTTTGTGTCTTCCGAAAACCCAGAAGTAACTGTTGATGATGTTATCCCCAGTCACTTCCGTGGTACACAGCAGGAGAGTGGCGCCGGAGGTGGTACTTGGCCGGGAAGGGGTTAAGAACCCCTGATCTACATTGATGGCAGCTCTCCTTGAGGTCCCTCATTTGCAAAATTGCCATGGCTGGAATTTGAAAAAAAGTTTCTTTTTTAAAAGCCTGAAGGTGGGAATGCGAAATGCACCTTCATTTCTGTACTTAGATAATTGAGCAATGCCTTTTAATATATTGGGGTCCTGCTTCAGTAGTTCTCCATACAGCACTTTTGACTGTGTATTTCCCCCCCCCCACTCATTTTTGTAATATGAACTGGGTTTAATGTTCTAGTGCAGTGGTTCCCAATCTTTTTTGCCCCGTGAAACACTTTCGGCACGGAGCTCCGCAACCTGAAGGTTTTCGAGATATTGTGATGTCATCACGTCACCACCAAAACGTCTGGGTTGCCGAGCTTTTTGCTTGCTTGTTTGTTTTTTAACGTGAGCAGTCAGCTGCTCTGGGCCTCGTCGTGTCGTGTTCTTGCTGAGAGAATAGAGGCAGAGGCTCAGGCAGCTGGCTGTTCACATTAAAAAAAACACACAAAAGCTCAGCAACCCAGAAGTTGAGGCTCAGGCGACGGGCTGTTTGCGACCCACCAAAAATTGGGTCATGATCCGCACTTTGGGAACCGCTGTTCTAGTGGCTTCTGTACTTGAAATTTGTAGAAGATTTCTAGAAATTTTGTATGGGATCGTCCACTGCTTCTGAGCCTTCTGCAGCTGTATGACAGAAATTGTAGGTGATTCTATAAAGGCAGCAGGGAGGACACAATCTGCCTTGTGCAGGCTGCTGCAGGTATGGAGCCTTCCTGGCTCTTGCACTCGCATCTAGAATTGCATTGTGCGTTCCTTCTGCCAGCTCCCAGTGTTCTGCCAGAATTAGCAGCCTAATCCCTGCCACCAATCACTGTGCAATCTGGACCTGATCCAGAGTACACTGATACTTTTGATGTGGATATATGCTCATACCTGCATTAAGGTGTGGATAGCTACTGCATACTGAACATGGTGTGTGCATAAAAATGTAACCAGATCTGCCAGTGTGTATGAGATTCCTTAGTTTCCCGCATATGTTGGAGACTTTCCACATGTGCAACATAGAATGGTGCTGTTTAGTTTTTCTGTGCGTGCTGTAGAATTCCATATATGATCCAATATGGAGATTAATCTTCTTGATGAGAGAGGGGGTGTATGAAGTGGACCTCAGTCTTTGCTCAAACTGTTACCTTACTACACAACACATTTGGAACTGGGAGGGGGGAGGGTTGTATCAAGTGCTTTACAGGACATAAAAGCATCCATGTCCTTGGCTTTCAGTTTTTGAAATGCAGAATACGCACTGACAAAAAACAACAACACATAACTCTCCTCAAAATCCACCTCTACCCTGAAGCCGTTGGCTTCATCCCTTAGTCCTCGCCAAGAATTGAAACACAACCTGAGCAGATGCAACACTCCATTTGCGTATTTCCATCCCCTGTTACCCCCCCCCCCTTGTGTTTCTTTTCCCATTCCCTTCACTTCCTTCCTTCCGTTTTTTTTATATCTAGTTTGTAAATGTGCATAATTGTGATGTTTCACTATTTTACTTATATAGTGCCACCAATGTACATGGTGCTTTACACAGAGAGGGCAGTTCTCTGCCCTGAGGAGCTCACAGTCCAAATAGACACAAGGGAAGTGACAAAGGAAGGGGAGGTAAAAGGAGGAAGGAATAAGTTGGGGAGGAATATGCCATTGTTTCCGTGACACACAACTTAAGCTGAGTTATAATACATCACTTTTTCTGAGCAAAGTATTTTAGTTTCTTTTGGAGTAGGCTTTGGGGGTTTGGCACAGAGTCGACCAGGCATTTATATATACTTAAAGCCTGAAGGTTTCAAAAGCAAAAATAACTTTTGCCTTCCTTCAAGGCATGTTCTTTTATTGGAATTTGAGCGTTTTGTGTTTTTTTTTATCAGAAACTATTGAGAAAATACACTCAAGTTGACATTGAAGTGTGATGATTTGGTGGTTGTGGTTTTTTCCCCCTCTTTTATATATCTGGCTTTAAAAAATGTTTAAAATTCATAGCACTTTCGAAGCCTGATAAAGGAGCCTAATTTTCCAGTTTGCTTTGTTCTGTGTAATATATTTTTCTAAAACCATTTCAAGCAGCTCATTTTTCCATTTCAGCAACTTTCCCCCAAGTTTGGTAGACAATAGCCTTTTTTATTAATAAAATTAGTTAACAACTTGCTGCTGACACTGGAAGGCATCAGAGTTAATTCAAGTTGCTAGAAATAATTGTACTTCCTGTAATACAGGTTGAGAGCAATGGTGTGGGAACAACTGCTGTGCTGTAGCCTGGTTAAAGCTTAGTAAGTATGGACCAGATCAGTACCTGGATATAGGAGATCCTTGGGAGCCCCATGTAAGCTTCTCTGAGCTTTTCACGGATGCGAGAGTTTCATGTTTCCTTTTTTAAAAAAATGTTCTTACAAAGCAAACATCATAGAAATGAATCATGTGCATTTGTAAAATTTTATCACAGGTATTTGTTTTAGATTCCTTTGGATTTACCTTTCTAAGCACAGCTAGGATGTGTAGTGAGCCAGGATGGTGTAGTGGTTTGGGAGTCGGACTTAGACCTGGAAGATCCAGGTTCAAATCCCCGCTCAGCCACGATGCTTCCTGGGTGACCTTGGGCCAGTCACTATCTCTCAGCCCCACCTACCTCACAGGGTTGTTGTGAGGACAAAAAGGAGGGGAGGAAATATGTACAGCACTCTGAGCTCCTTGGAGGAAGGGTGGTATAAAAATGTGAGAATTAAATTATTTTGAGCTTCTTGGGCTCTGACAGAACACATCCAATGCTAGCCCCAGGTTGCTGTGACCCCTGGGGTCATCCTACCCCATAGTAGCTGCTACTGCCTCTGGGCACTGGGAATTCAAGGGGTGGCCAATGGGCCCCTCTGATGGGTGCAGACCTTCAGCCAGTGCCCCTGTGGCCACCCTCTGAACGCATACAATCATGGTTTGGCTTTACATGAACTCAGGAGCCTGGGACTATTACGTTCCTTTCTCCTCCTTCTCTGGCACACCGTGATTCTCTACCTTCTATCCTGGTTTGATAGAAGCCATACTTCTTTGATAAAAGTATATCAAATTCTTCTATCCGAGTATAGCATGGCAAGCTATACTTTGCACTTGCCCTGTGAATTATTCTTTGATCCTGGCTTCCAATCCTGATTTATAGGGAAAGCGCAAACCATATTTGCCAGTATGGACAAACTGGCAAGCTATGTTTTGCTTCAAACCAGGATAGAAAGCAAGGGTTGCATAGGGGGGAGGGAGAGAATGCGAGAGAGCCCCAGGCTCCAACTCTTTGTTCATGTAAAGCCAAACACACACTCTGATTCTCTTTTTAAAATGTCAGTACGTTGGACATCAGGCTTCAGGAAGAAATTGTGAACTAGAACTCCAGAGCTCCCAGGTATATGTTGAGTTCCAGGTCAGCGTGAGGCGTGCCCAGTTTGTTTCTCTTTCCGGAGGAGCTCCATCTTGCTTCTCCGTATTTCTAATCTGAAACGTCTCAGTGGTTCCCGTTTGTCTCCCCACATTAATGTTTAATTGTCATTTGAAGGCATAAAGGCATTTGTAAAAGCATGCCTAGTTCATGCTTTTTTTTTTACATTGTTTGCATTGGGGGTAAGGTGCACCTTGCACCTTTGGAGTAGGTGGTAGCATTGAATTTGTGCTGGAGCCCACGGCTCTCCGAATTAGGGTAGATCCTTCCTTTACATCTTTGGGTTGGCATTTAGTCTTCCTGTGGGAAGAACATGCTTGCAGAATGGAACTGAGGATGAGTGCGATGGACCCACTTCGCTCTCTTGCCCACGAGTTGGCAGCTGGTGGGCCTCAGGAGACCAGGATCTTCAGTTCCCAACTCCTGTAATGCTGCGAGATATTGCCATGTATTTTTTTTTTATTATATTTTTTATTTTATTTAACAACAATAAAGCACAAGACAATACAATAATAAAAATACTAACTAACTAACTACCTAACTACCTAACTAACTAACTACCTACCTAACAACAAAAATGATACAACAGGGAATGACAAACTGGGGGATATCAACATGACACATTAGGAACACTAACAAGCCGGACATCAATATATCGTAAAATGACTCTTTCAACTATTCAATTATACTAACTAAAGTTACCGTCATATTTACTCAATTTCCACCTCCTGCACATCAATACATATAATGATAATATTCTTTTTTATAATTACCTTTCCATCTAATCAAAATAAAATAATTACTACCACTCTGTTCTCTTACTAACTTAAGTTAGGACCATATTTACTCAATTTCCACCTCCTGGACATCAATACATAAAATAATTACTACCAGTCTGTTCTTTTCTTTACATTTCCATCTCCTAAACCTTAAATTTAAACATCCAAATCCCTCAAATATAAATCTTAATCATTAACTCTTCAATATCTAGTATAATCTCAATTTCAATCTCAACTTTTCACTGCTGAGCATATATCAATAACCATATATACAACAATATGTTTATCTCTTTAAAACATTACTGATATCATCATATTGAATAAAAACAGATCTTATAAAAACAACAGCGTGCCATATAATATCTCTTCCAAAATCAGAGGAAGCCTCCTCCAAAACATATTAACTTTCCAACAAATACTTTACACTTTCATCAACATCTTACTTAACTTCTTTGATGTTAACCACCCTCGATAAAATATTTTATATAAAATCCTTTATATAGAAGTTTAACCATTTTATAACCTAAGTTCCAAATCTAATCTTACTCTTATAGATAAATCTCTCATCCTAAATTTATAACCCCAATATCATAATATCTTAACTGTTTCAAAATCCAATAAAAAAAATTATAAACTTCATACATATTTATCATACAATCAATTCTTTATATTGTCTATTATGAAAATCTATTATCCACTGTGGTCTGTTCGTTACTTCTAATGTTTTTACCCAGCCAGTTATTTTATCACAAAACTTTATATCTAACCTGTTCCCTTCCTAATTTCTAACACCTCTGCCTCCAGAATCTGCAAATCTTTTATCAACCACGCCATAAAAGTCCAATAGAAATCTTCTCGGTCCTTTGCAAAAAAATTCTGTATTCTAAACATGAAACTTGCTCTCTCCAACTGCAATTTAAAGGTTGCAGCCTCCTGTTGTTCAGACCACTTGTCTAATTCTTCCATAACCTGGATTGCTGTAAGTTCTTCTGTTTGCCGTTTAAAGGTTAGAGCCTCCAGTTGTTCAGAGGTCTTATGTACTTCTTCGATGATCTGAATTTCTACAATCTCCTCTGTAATTACTGCAGCCCGTGTCTTCAAAAGTCTTACATCCTGCATCTGCTTCAATTGCATCAATATCTGTTGTCTTTCTCCAGAGGCTTTATTTTGATTTAACAAAAGTATATTTAGAGTCTCTTTTAATTGATTAATACTGGCCCACATATCTTGCAAAAATTCCATCATCTCCTGCTGCAACGGAAAACAACTGTCCTGCTTGCAACTTCAAACTTTTCCACTTAAGACACACGAAGCATCACAGTTCACAATCCAAATTAAAACTAATAATAGATTCAAAGCCAAATTCCACTGAGTACATAGTCCCAGACCACATCTTGGCACATTCAGGGTTAACTTCCCAGACTGAATCAAAGGAATGCAGCTCCTTCTGTAATTCAATATGTCTCAGTTTAACAAGCACAGCTCAGGCAAAGAAGAGGGAAGCAGAGTCCATGTAAGGGGGGGGAGATCCACCCCTATCCCCTTAGCTTCTTTTAGATGCCTATAAATTTCAGCCTTCCTGTCTTCCCACTCACCGCTCGTCTTCCAGATCAGCAGAGAAACTCTTACTCCAGTCCAAGGTTGGTACGTTGAAGGAGTCTACTTTAAGATAAATCTTTTCCTCTTGTCCGGGTGAGCGGCAACGCGAGCCTTCACAGTCACCAAAATGGTGTCTGCGACAAAGCAGGGACAGAAAAGGGAATACCAAGCAGAAACTGGCTCAATGCCTTGACCAGTTCCCTCAGTTTGCTCCCCAATCTCTCATCTACATCTCTCCTGATGCAGATGGCCCCAATCCAACCTGGATCAAGGGAATTCCACTGCTTTGCGGCGCGGCTCACGTCTTCGGTCCGTCGTCCCAGCCCCGCCCACCTCCGATATTGCCATGTAGAAGCACCTTCCATGTTGCTCCAGGAACGTATGAGTTGGGCTGTTAGTCGTGGGCCTGGTAGAAGTGGAAGAGGGGTACGGCCTTAAGCCCAAGCCAGAGAGGGGGAGGCTGTGGCTTTGGCTAACACTCTAATCTGGGCCATCCAATTTGGACTTTCATGCATTTGAAAGGATTGCTTTGAAAATTGTGGTACAAAACGATTAGACATCAACCAGATTGCTCTGCATTATTTTAAATTGCAGACTGTGTCCTTATTCTTTATTAAGAGTAAAGCAACTTTAAGCAGTCTCAGGTTATCAGGAGATAATCATGTCCCCCGGGTGTTTACAGCACTTTGAAACGCAACGATTGTGATTACTCTGTGATAGCTATGCTGCTTATTATTCTTTACTGCTTAATAATGGGACCATAATATTGTTCTTGGATATAGCTAGCTGAATTCCACTCTCCAGTTTTAATCATGTGAATGGCTACCATTTACAAATCCAAGAGACTTTGGCCAGCATCTGAACTGGGCATAATAGGTAACATACACTCCTGCTGCTTGTCCTATTCTAGACTTACTCCAGGTAGGATTTTTACTTCTGGCTCACAGCTTTTGAAAAAGAAAAGCAGCATCACTTTGGTTTGGATCTCAAATGCAGTATGTGTTTTCCTGTCTGCTTTTGCTCGTTTTCCCAAATACAGTTGCAAGAAAGCATTCCTCTGCAACTTTTGTAGTCTTCCACCCCAGATTATGAAATTCATCAGTTTGCGGTTTAAACACTTGAAGCCAATCTTTGAAGAAGCAGTTAGCCACGGGTAGTGCGGTCATAATTGAAAGTTGAAAGTAACAGTGCACCAGCCGATAAAAACAATGACTTTATCCGGATAGAATGTAGCAGTTCAAACCGGTTTGTCTAACAACTAAAATAACAACTTTATCCGGATAGAACGTAGCAGTTCAAACCAGACAAACCGGTTTGAACTGCTACATTCTATCCGGATAAAGTCGTTATTGTTTTTATCGGCTGGTGCACTGTTACTTTCAACTTTCAATTATGACCGCACTACCCGTGCTAACTGCTTCTTCAAAGATTGCTGCCGGTTATAACAGTTTTCACTTGAAGCCAAGTCTTTCAAAACTGGAGCCTAAAAATTACCTCCAAAAATGGCTTTGGTCTGACTTTCTTTCAGCGTTGGTCTGCTTGTAATTGTCCTTTTTCTGAATTGAGCTCTACATGATGATGATATTCATGATTGTATCCTGTTCTTCCTCCGTTGAGCCCAGAGAAGCATACATGGCTGTAGGTGATCCCACTTAATCCTCGCAGCAGCCTTGTGAAGTAAGTTAGCCTGAAAGACGGCAGTCATTCAGGTCACACAGTGAACACCACAGCTGCATGGGAAATTGAGCGCTTATCTTCCTGGCCAGAGGTCAGCATCCTAACCACTGCATTACAGAGCCTACCAGCGCAGTCCGACTTAACTTTTGTGCCGGTTTAACCAGCGGCGCAGCGAGAACGGGAGCCCCAGAACGGAAAAGGGATTCAAATCTCCTTTGAATTCCTCTTTTGGAGGGGACTTGAATCCCTTTTCCGTTCTGGGGCCTCCTGTTCTCGCTGCGCCGCTGGTTAAACCGGCACAAAAGTTAAGTTGGATTGCGCTGTACATTAGCTCATCTGTTAGTCTTCTGATCATCACCTCAAAGCTAGTGGATATTTCTGAAGTAGGGACCAGTCAGTTAATTCAGTCAAGACATGAGTTCACAGTAATGAGTTGTTGTTTTTTAATGGGACTGTCCTCCAATTTTATGGGGGGTGGAACATGGGAGGTTCAGCACACTTGTGTACCAGCCCAAAGCATTTTCAGTCTGGTTTCAGGGGTGGAATGTGGCTTGTGGAAACCAAGTTCCAAAACCCTGCTCAACCAAGTAACTTGCTGTAGAGCTTTGGGCAAGTCACTGGGCCAAACCACACATTAGGTGAAACCTGTTACACTGTGTGTGTGTGTGGGGGGGACGGACTGTGGTGGGGGCAAAGGTTCGGGGAGGGAAAGGTGCCAAGGGGTGTTTTAAACCAGGCTCTTCAGCAGATAGTCTCCAGTGTCCTACCTTTTGCAGCATGGCTCTTCAGCAGCCATACACATTACACCTTCGTGTGGAGCAAGGAAAGCCTGTAAGCTGCAATGCTAGGCTGGGCAACTGATTCCTAGCATTAGATTGGTCAGCTGAGCCCTTGGCCCACATGGTCAGTGCAGCGGTCTGAGCAGCTTTTCTGAATAGCAGCATAGACTGCTTCACCTCCTTTGGGACCCAACTATCCTCCTAGCAACGCCTCTGACCTTCTGCTTCATCTGTCTCACCCAGGCACACTTGTTGTCTCTGGTCCTCAGCCCTGATCTGGTACTCAATTCTGGGCCATTCTCAGTCACACCTCCTGCCTCTGGCCCTCTGCCCCCTTGCCTGCCCTCCCCCAAACTGGGCCATCCCACTGTGGTCTGTCTTGGTGCTTGGCCAAGGCATTACACCAGGGCCCAAAGGTCCTTAAGCCACTCACAATCCCAGGATTCCTGCAGTTTCTGAATCACAGCACCATATAACTATGGGATCAGACTCTTCGCCTATTCTTTTTGCTTAAAGTTTTTCTTTTTCATTGGAACTCAAATCAAATAAAAGCACTGACAGATGAATAATATGGCCAGAACCACCTTATTTATAAAGTTAACATGAATTATGCTTAATGGCCTTCATTTTAAAGCAGTGATTTGATTTGATTTTTTTTAAGTCTCCATTTTCATTAGTGGAATATAAAATGTTAATAATACCTTTTATAGTATAATGCTCTGTAGCAGCATACTTCTTCCATGTTCTTTATGGAATCGAGCTAGCAAGCTCTTGCTCATATCATAAATAGAATTTGTTCGCGAAATAAAAAATGTATTGTTTTCATTGTTAGAAGATGCTGCTAAATTGACTGTATGTTTGATAATCACATCTCAAGCTGATTATTCTGCTAATAGCCTTAAGATATTATTTTATTTTAAAAAAATAAGTGCATCACTATAGTACTAATACTAGTTTTTTTTAAAAAAAAATCCCTTCTTGTTTCTGCAAAGTCTGAATGAGATTTTCAAAATTGAATAATAATTTAATCCGTTAATCTTTTGAAGCTAGTAATTTTATTTTCCCCTCTTTGCAGTCTCCGAGGCTCGCAAATGAATAGAGCTTCATTACTGGAGCCTGCGTTTAATAACCATTATCCATTATCTTGTAATTAAGACTCCCTGTAACGAATCATGAGGACAATGCAAAAATACATAGTACATTTCTTTAATGAACTGGAAAATGTTCATCTTGTTCTATTTAGTAATGAGTTGCTGAATAGTCGTTAAATCCACTGGAGAATAGAGCGAGATGGATTTTGAGGACTATCTTGAGTTTGTGGTTAATCTATTAGAATTAAAATTTCATCTTCTATTTTTATCAACAGCCGATTAGAAGCCCTTCTGTTTGACCAAATTGATTAGGAGACCCTATACAAGGGCAGATGTTGTTTAATGAAAGTTTTTAATGAAACTGTACCATAGAGATTTCTAATTACCAGACTTATAAAAGCTTTGACTTACCTTGCTCTGAAGCGGGGTGGTGGTGGGGAGTATTGTGCTAAAGGGCTTAAGCTCTGCAATTAAATGGAAAAAGCAGAAAAGTCTAAGTTAGTGTAGTGAAGTTTGACTTGTTTTTCTAAAGAGGAGGAAGATACTTTGGTCATCCGAGAGAGTTGCCAGTTCCCAATCCAGTTTGATTCGGAGGGAACACAAGAATGAGCAGCAATGGCACTGCCTCATCCAATGGTCATTCATTCTCTTCACCCTTTTCTGTTGCAGGGCACAGCTACAGTCCTGCTTGCTACAGCCCACCCAGTGAGATGATGGGGAGGGGACTGTTGGAATAGCCCAGTGGTTCCCAACCTTTTTAGCACTGGGACCCCCTTTTGTAGTATGACAATCTCAACCTGTCAGGACCTCCCTAAAACCTAGGGCCGGAAGTGAGGTCAGTAAGCAGGAAGTGATGCCATTGTTTTTAATAAATTACACTGTTAAATAAATCACACTTTGTAAAATAAATCACATTTTAAAAGTTGGACTCATAAAGAAGACTCATGGGGTGGGGAGTGAGCTAATATTAACAGAGATGTTGCATGCAGATTTTCATGGCTGTGGGTAACTGACAAGGTTCTTAACTGTATGGGTTCTGCAGCCATGTCAATGTAAAAATAGAGAAATAAAATCGTTTACCGCTTTTGTTGTTTGTTTTTCTTTATATTGTGCAGGTGTAACATACACAGAAAGGTTTTCTTACAATAACAACAACACGGGATCCTACTTCCCAAGCCGACGTTTCACTCCATTCACGGAGCTTTCTCAAGGCAATTTGGCAGTAAAAACTGCTGGATGAAAAAGGAATCCGTAACATTCTTTTTCATCCAGCAGTTTTTACTGCCAAATTGCCTTGAGAAAGCTCCGTGAATGGAGTGAAACGTCGGCTTGGGAAGTAGGATCCCGTGTTGTTGTTGTTGTAAGAAAACCTTTCTGTGTATGTTACACCTGTACAATATAAAGAAAAACAAACAACAAAAGCGGTAAACGATTTTATTTCTCTATTTTTACATTGACATGGCTGCAGAACCCATACAGTTAAGAACCTTGTCATTAAAAGAGATGCTAAAGGGCAAACAGAAAGTAACAAAAGTTGAGCAAACAAAGCCTCAAGAGAGCATCAGGCACGTTTTTCTCTGCATGGGGGGTGGGGGTGGGAGTGAACCGCTATCTTGGGTGTGGAATAGCCAGACCAGGAGCAGCTCCTGGTGCCTCTCAGCTCTTAAAGTAGCAGGCAGAGCCAGGAGCTGACAACTTTAGCGCAAGTCCTCTCCCTTTGAAATCAACAGCCCACTGGGGTGTGTTAGATCACACACGTAACCCGCATGGTGCTTTTGAATCCTTGTTGAGTTCCTGGGATTGGATGTACTGCTTTTAATTTATACAGGAATACCTATCTTCCTAGTCCCTGCGATTGCCGAGCAACCTTAGAAAAACTTCCTAGTGGGGAAAAATAAAATTCCGAATCAAGGAGGGAAGTCTAGAGCTATTGGTTTTTTGTTTTTGTTTTTCACAATGCTGTTCGTCTATGTTGCTGGGCTAATGGATTAAGATTGGGGAGTGGGGGGGGGGCTCTCATGCTGGTGGACCTCCACCCCTGCTGGTTTTTTTAGGCAGCCCTTCTGAGTTGGTGCTGATGCAGCAGAGGTGAGCAGTGTAGTAGCATTTGGAGGAGTGAGTAATCCCACCCCCTATCACATAGGGGTTGCATTTCCCTAGTCAAGGTGGATACATATCTTGTATTATCAAAGCCATGGCACTCCATGTGGGGCTGTCTTTGGAAAGTATTTGGAAACTTCACTTGGTTCCAGATTCTACAGTCAGACTCAAGATAGGGGTTTACTGCACAGAGCATATACCGGTAACTCCAGTATTGTAACTCCGGTAACTGCATTGGTTACTGATTTTGTTTTGTGTTAAGTTCAAGGTGCTGATGTTTACCTTCTAAAGCCCTAAATGAGCTAGGATAGGTCATAGAATGTTAGAGTTGTAAGGGTCCTTGGAGACCATCTAGTCCAGCCCCCTGCTCAGTGTAAATAACTGTTGGAACAAATTTAACAAGTGGCCATCCAACTTTTGCTTGAAAAACCTCCAGTGAAGAAGACCCCACTACTGCGCAAGGCAGACTGTCTCAGGCCCGGCTAGTTCGTACAGTTAGGAAGTTCTTCCTAATGCCTAGCCTAAATCTACTTCCACGTAGTTTCAACCCATTGGTTCTAGTCCTGCCTTCAGGAGCCACAGGGAGTAAGCTCACTCCATGTGACAGCTCTGATACTTGAAGAAGGCTATCCTCGCTCCTCTTAGTCTTCTCTTTTCTAAACTAAACATACCAAGCTCTTTTAACTATTCCTCATAGGATTTGGCTTCCAGACCCCCCCCCCCCCCACTGTCTTTGTTGCCTTCCTTTTGAATCCATTCCAGCTTGTCACTGGCCTTCTTGAAATGTGATGCCCGGAATTGGGTGCAATATTCCGAATGAGGCCTGATTAGTGCAATATAGAGTGGAACTGTTACTTCTCATGATCTGGACTCTATGCCTCTGTTAAAATGTCACCCAGTATTGCATTTGCTTTTTTTTGCAGCCACATCACACTACTGGCTTATGTTCAGCTTGTAGTGGTCCACTAAGACACCTACATCCTTTTCACATGTGCTGCTCCCAAGCCAGGTTTTCCCCATCCTGTACTTGTGCCTCTGATCTTTTGTGTACCTATAAGCAGGACTTTACAATTGCCTCCATTGACTTTCATCTTGTTGGTATGGGTCCAATGATCGAGGCTGTCAATGTGGTTTTGAATTCTGCTTCAGTCTTCCAGGGTGTTATCTATCTCCCCTCCCCCCACCTGCTTTGTGTCATCTGCAAATTTGATACTCATTCAATCTACCCCCTCATCCAGTCATTTATAAGAATGTTGGGAAGCATAGGGCCTAAGATAGAGTCTCGTGGCACTCCACTTGATATCTCCCTCCGGGTTAACATACCACCATTTATTAGCATTCATTGGGAACAGTTGTTCAACCAGGTTGAAACCCACCTAACAGTTTTCCATTTTAATAAAGAGCGATAGCTTTCATGGCCAGCAACAATTTTGTAAGAAATAGGGAACACGAGTTTAGATGCCATGTTAGAAAACACACAACGTTTCGTCCACTTCTGTGGACGTCTTCTGGTGTACAGCAGCACCGTGCTAGCAAGATGTAAAGTGCACTGGGTGCCACTGAAGAAGGCTTTAACTGTCAACAGTAACAGAAGAATGGAATCTTGGTGGTGACCTGAAATAACCCTGCAAGGATGTAGCTCAGAGGTGCCTGAGGCAGTGCTGTAACTGCTTGGAGTGCTCTTTCTTATGCAGTATGGGAAGCCAGATTTTATCTATGAAAGACAGTTCATGTTGTCTGTTCATGAGATCTTGGTTTTTTTGTCTGCTTATTTGTATTGCTTCATGGTTAAATCTTTGTCTATTCTCAGAAACATTGAATAAACACTTTGTCTTCTCAAATTGAATAGTATGACCTGTATTTTTTGCGTGGTCTGCCACAGCTGATCGTTCTGCTTGAAGTAATCTGGTGGCTCTCTCGTGCTCTGTAACTCTGGTGGCAATCGGGCGTTTAGTAGTGCCTATATGAACTGTCCTTCATAGATAAAATCTGGCTTCCCATATTACATAAGAAAGAGCACTCCTAGCAGTTACAGCATGGCCTCAGGCACCTCTGAGCCACATCCTTGCAGGGTTATTTCAGGTCACCACCAAGATTCCATTCTTCTGTTACTGTTGACAGTTAAAGCCTTCTTCAGTGGCACCCAGTGCATTTTACATCTTGCTAGCACGGTGCTGCTGTACACCAGAAGACGTCCACAGAAGTGGACGAAACGTTGTGTGTTTTGTGTTCTGTTAAATACATTTTCTAACATGGCATCTAAACCCGTGTTCCCTATTTCTTACAAAAAAGTTTACCATTTTATCCACAAGGATACCATGGGAGACTTTGTCAAATGCTTTGCTGAAATCTAGGTACACTGTGTTCATAGCATTCCCATGGTCTACCAGACTAGACACTGTCAAAGGAGGAGATAAGACTAGTCTGGCATGACTTGTTGACAAGCCCATGCTGGCTCCTGGAAATCACCCCATTATTTTCCAAGTGATCACAGACATTCTGCTTAGTAACCTGTTCCAGGAACTTGAGACTGACTTTCCTGGATCCTCCTTTCCCCCCCTTTTAAAGATAATGGGCGAGTGTTAGAGAGTGTTCTCCAAGTGTTCTCTAAGATTACAGACAGCAGCTCTGAGATTACACCTGCAACCTCCTTCGTTACCCTGGGGTGTAGTCCATCTGGTCCTGGAGACTTCATTTAAAGCAACCAGGTTTTCCTTTACCATGTTGTTACCTATCTTGAGCCATGATTCCCCCCCCCCACTTCCTTGTTAGTGCAACTGTTGTCAGGTTAGGCCACCTTTCCCTTGTGGGAGAAGACAGATGCAAACACATGCTCTTGTTGCTTACCAACTTCTCGGAAAGCTCTCTGTGCAGCCATGCTGATTTCTTTCGACACTTTCCAATTTTCCTGTTCCTGGGAGTAGTTTGTGTTTGTGCCTTCAGTATCTTTCTTTTCAAAATATCCCATCCCTCTTGGACTCTTTTTTGCCTTTAGAAGTTCTAGCCATGAGATACTAATTACTTTTCCTCTGACTGAGCCCATCAAAACCAGATTTTCTGAAATCCAGGGTACACATCTGACTACCATTTGTCTTACCTTCCCTCAATGTCGGAAATTCCAAGGTGACCTGGTCACTTTTTCTGGTCCCTGCCACTTCTACCTCCTCAGCTAGCCCCTGTTGGTGAGGATTAAGTCTAGGATAGCCGACCCCCTAGTTCCTCCTCCCACTTTCTGAAGGATACAGTTGTCGGCAAGGCAAGAATTTATTGGACCTCTGATTCTTAGTCAAACTAGAGTTCCAGCCAATGTGGGGATAGTTGGTCCCTCATTACCACAATGGCTTAATGGCCAGCTGCCTCATCTTGCATGCCCTGCTCTGTGTTCACCCATTTTCAGATGTTAGAAGATGGGGCCTTTCAATTTGTTACACCACACCTTCAGAATATCAAATTCAAAAACCTTTATTGGCATATAATAACAACATCACCATTCATATCTTATCCTGACCTTCAGAATATTATCTTGAGGGAGGCCTGCCTAGCCCAGCTAATTTTTCAGAAGGATTTTGGGGTGTTGTAATGGCTAGCTGGCTGGTAACATCATGCTTACAGTGAAGTTGTCGATGCAATTGGATGTTGTAGATTAGAATGCTATTGTGGTTTCCTTTTTCTGTACTAAAGCACTGGAGGTCCCTTTTGGACTGACAGCATGGGATACCAAATACTGTAATAACTAAGGCTGCAATTATATGCACACTTCCCTGGGTGTGTTGTTCTCAGTCGTTAAGTCGTGTCCGACCCTTCGTGATCCCATGAACCATATCCCGCCAGGCCTTCCTGTCCTTCACTATCTTCCTGAGTTCGCTCGTTTTCATGTTCGTTGCATCGGTGATGCTGTCTAACCATCTCATCCTTCACCTTCACCTTCTCCCTTTGTCTTCATTCTTTCCCAGCACCAGAGTCTTCTCCAGAGACTCCTCTCTTCACATTAGGTGGCCAAAATATTTGAGCTTCAGCCTCAGTACCTGTCCTTCCAGGGAACAGTCAGGGTTGATTTCATTTAGGATTGACTGATTTGATCTCCTAGCAGTCCAAGGGACTCTCATCCCTGGGTGTAAGTCCCATTAAAAACTCAGTGGGGCTTACTTCTGTATAGACATGCATTGGATTGCACTACCAAAAATGTAAAACTTAAACCAGTAATTTTATAGTTTGGGGGACAAAAAACTTCCTATTTTTTTATTTCCCCAAAGGTTCTGATTTTATCAAGACCTCTACAGGAAAAGAAGCAGTTAATGCTACCATTCCAGTAGGACTGGTGATGGTGAGGGCTATTAGAGACTTCCACTGGAAAACTGGCTATAAGGTAACCTTAATACAGCACCTATCTTTTCATTGTGTATTGATGTCTAATTCATGTTCTTGGACATCCGTGTGAAGGAGAAAGAAGGCATCCTCTTATGGTCTAGGTGGGTCTTCCAACTGCCTGGCTTTACAGCCACAGGTGTTCCCTCCTTTTGAAAGGACCCCCACAGATTAGCATATACCGATTTTAGATGGAACAGATAAACTTGGTTAGCTTGCTCAAAGGACTTAATTTTGGAGAATGAAAAGTAAATGTCAGCCATTTCTAATTATTAAATTTTAATTCCTCTTTCTTCCCCTTTTACCCTTGCAACAAACCTGAGAGAACTAGGCTAGATTGAGAGATACAGTGACTGGCCCAAGATCTTCCAATGAGCTTCATGGCTCATTGAAACTTGACTCTCCTCAGTCCTGGTTCAACATGCTAAGAAGCGCTTCACCTCTCTCTCCTTGCAGGTGTTGATATCCCATGATACCACAAAATCACCCAAGTCAGCTTTCCAAGTTACTAGACTTACTTCATTGCCATTTTTCTCTAGGGCAGGGGTTCTCAAAGTGGTGGGTCGCAACCCACCACTTTTTCTGAAATTGGTTGATAATTGATAATTTAAGGGGGGTGGCCAGCTCCAATGTTGGGAGCGGCGCTGCAGGATTGCGCCCGCCCTGACCCCAAAACGCTTTTTTTAAACATACCTGGTTGTCCTGCCAGCTTCCCAAAGGGTCCGGGGGGACTGCAGCCACCTCCGCAAATCTCCCCAAGGCTCTGAACAGTTTTCGGCAAAGACCAGAAGTGGGCTTTGGAACGCAATTGCTATTTGGAGCCTTCGGGAGGCCTGTGGTGGCGGCCACAGCCCCCCCCCCCCCGCTTGGACCCTTCAGGGAGCTGGCAGGACACCAAGTATGTTTAGAAAAGTGTTTTTGGGTTCGGGCAGGCGCAATCCTGTAGCGTTGCCTCCAACATTGCCCCGTCCCCACAAAGACTCCCCTGTAGGACTTTGAGAAATGCTGCTCTAGGGTTAGCAGAAACTGAATTACTTTCCAGATTCAGTGTAGTTCCCTGGTAGTCACACCTGGCCTCATGCCTTGGGCAGGTATGCTTTCTGTCATTGTGAGCAGGTGAAGTCTACAGCTAAAGCAATGGCACCCAAGCACCTTGCAGAAGACATAATCTCTGTTGTGGCAACATAACCTGGCTCTTGATTGGCCTTGTAGCTTTGCGTGACAGTGGATATCATTTGGTCCTTTACGTTGCCTCAGCAGAGGTTTTGCATGCCATTAAGGTAACTGTTTAATTTATCTTTCATTTAAACCAAACTTATGATGTGTGTGGTGATTTTTTAAAAAGCAACTTCTATTAGTAGAAAGTGTGTGTGTGAGTGCACCTGCTCAGGAAATTAAAGAAAAAATTATACGTAAACTGAGTTTATAGCCTTTTATTAAATGAAGACAATTTTATCACTGACGAGAGATTTCTAAATGGTTTCCTTAACAAACCAATTTGGCTGCGGTACAGATGCTTTCTAGCAAGGCGTTGGCTAATAAAAACAGGTTAATGTAGAAATTAAACTCCGTCAGAGGACAGAAGCGGGTTGCAGGGTAACATTTATTGAATGATAAGCTGTGGTGGTGATATGAAAAGTATGCAGCATAATGGGAAATAATCTTTTCCTGTCATTATTGAAGGACACACACAAATTGGTTTTTCTGTTGGGAAATCCCCAGCCCAGAAAAACTTATTACTTTTAATAATATAAGGTGACGAGAAAAAATCTCAAGGAGGTGAACTTATTAAACAAAATAAAGAAATGCTGTGAAACAGCAGGGGGAAAGTAGCTCGACTTTTTATAGCTCTTGAATGCAACATTTTATATAAAATAATATATGGTGTATTCTGGAAATCTGATGGACTCTTTAGAAAATCAGTCAACGGAAAGGAAGACAGGATAGGAAGGGGTAGCTTTGGATGGAAATAAGTGGGATTATTTGAGGGAACATGAATATGGAAGTTGAGAAAGATGGCGGCTGGGATCTGAAGGGCTGTGCACACAGCTACTGTTTGCTCATCGGTACGGTTAAGGTCTCCTTCCCAAAACAGCCCCTGCATGCTCCAAGTCCCTACTAAAAGTCAGGAGAACTCCAGGACCTTTGCAAGGAGCTGTGGTCAAAAAATAATGGTGAGCCAGGCTGCCCAGGTGATGGTTCTTGCCATCTGCCTAAGGAACATTTGCTTCATAGGCAACATGTACAAACTTGACCCAGTTTCCTTTAAAAAAAAAACACCAAATGATCTCGCCGCCTCTTTGTGAGACATGGAAGTTTCCTTTCATCAAGTTGTGTTTGTGAGTGCTGCTGCGTACCCCAAGCACTTATGTCCAGTGAAGCTTATAAGCAAAAGTGTAACATTGAGGAGCTACGTAAAGCATTTCCTGACTCTTGGCCTGATCAAAGCTCAGGGGGACTCGGACGTGCACTCTGGCCTACTGTGGGAGGCCTTGCCATCCACCTCAGGGCTGCAAACAGGTCACACCCTACAGAGCGACTCCTGCTCACACATAAGCTCTGTGTGGACAGATCTCAGTTTTCTGCATTCCCCAAATTACAGCTTTATTATTTGGTGGTTTTTTTTTTTTTAATCAAGGTTGGATTTAAGCCTGCAGGAGGCATTCGCAGTGCTAAAGATGCCCTTACCTGGCTGTCATTGATGAAGGAGGAGCTTGGAGATGAGTGGCTGAAACCCGAACTCTTCCGCCTTGGTGCCAGTACTTTGCTGGCAGATATTGAGAGACAGGTTGGTTTTCTACCAATGCAGTGAAAAATGTATAGCCTTTCCTTTAAAAAAAAGTGTTTGAACTTTTGTATTCTTGCACCGTTGTTAAAATAACAGTGCTCTTAATTACACTGACAATTACCAATTAGCGCTCCTGAATATGAGAGCTCCCTCATTATAGGGAGGGAGGTGGGGGGTCCTCGGTAACCAAAATATGCTCATTTTATGGCATATTACCCATCTTATAGTACTAACTCACTGGTAGAACTCATGCTGCGCATCTGAGATGCCACAGCCTCATTTCTTGCTCTCTGTTTTTTTAAGAGATCATAGGCAGCAGGGAGAGCATTATTCTCCAGAGATTTGCCTTCTCCCTCCTCATTTTTTAGAAAGTGATGGAAGAATGGGGGGGGGGGAGCAAATTACCATAGATGGAATGAGATGGCCATTTTTTTCCTCGTTCGTATGTCTGCCCCATTCACATATAAAGCGGGGTGTGTGTGTCTCATTTTTGTACCAAACCGGGCATATAGGTGGGAGGGACTGGACCCATCCCCAGCCTTACCTTCCTGCACTCTATTATTGCTTCAAGCACTTTTCTCCTCCTCGCTTCTAGTATCAGAACTCTGTGAGAGAAAAGAACCTGAAGTGATAGCTCCTTGTTGTGTAACAAAGTGTACCCCCACCTTGCCATCTGCTCTGTATGTGAATGGGAAGACACGTGAATAAAAAAATATGGCTGCCCCTGCCATATTTAGCCTGCCTGTGGATGGTGGGTATGGTGTATATGGGGGTGTGTGGAATTTCATGTTCCCTTTTCGTTCTAGGGCAGTACAGGCCCAAAAGACCCTGTATGTGTGTGCAATTTCACATTTTGAATTGGCTTCTGGCATTGGGCTTTGAACATCTGAAGTGGTCTTATACCAGGTTAGACCAATTGGTCTACCTAGCCCAGTTTTGTCTCTGCAGGGTCTCGGGTGCAGGTCCCTCTTGCTGCCTGAGGCTTGACAAGTCTGAAAAGAAAGGGACCATCGCTGACCCTAAGGAATGTGGTCAGACTCTGGACCTGCACGTGTTCAGAATCACGTAAACACGGAATGTAATGTCTAAACTGGGCCGTGCACAGATGCAGCCGTAAGACCCAAGTGATGGTTCTTTCTTCACGTTGTTTTTCCCATGTGAATGGTGTCCCTGAGGGCTGTCGGGATGCTTTGCATGGAGCCATGTCTGACCCTCCACCTAGCTTTGTTGTTGAGGTTTACTTTGGATGGGACTGGAGGTGATCTTGGAAATTGTGGAAAAAAGTAAAGGAAGAGCCAGCATGGCACTGTGGCTGGTGTGCTGAGTTTGGGTGTAGGAAACACCAGCTCAAGTCTCCACCGGGTTCTGTAGCTCTCATGAGTCGCTGCATGTGGTGGATAGACTAGGACTGGTCCAAGGAGACCTGGGTTCAGAATCCCATTCAGCTATGGGTGTCCTCAGGCCAGTTACTCTCAAACCAGCCTATCTTGTTGTGAGATTAGCATGCTGCTCAGAGGAGGAGCAACAGCGTAGAAATGGGGCAGGTACTGTAGATAAAATCTGAGCCTGGTAGTGTAAAATGAGACCATCTTGTGTTACTTGTTCAAAGAAATGGCCTTAGAAACCTTGGATAAAACACTGTTTAATCAATGTAATTAAATGTCTATAAACTACATCTGCACTGCCTACTTGTTAACCTGCCCTTAATTTGTTGGCTTTGTTACACCTGTTTAATTTCTGCTTTTCCATAATTGCTCTGGTAAATTCTCCCCCCAACACAGATTTATCACCATGTGACTGGCAGATATGCAGCTTACTATGACCTGCCTATGGCTTAGACCGGTGACTAATTCAGGATTTGAGTGAGCGAAACAGAGAGACATGGAAAGGCTTAAGAAAACAATGTCCTTGAATTTTTTTTTTCCTGCAACCAGGCCCAAGGAGCATTTTTGAAAGGATTAAAGGGCCGGTGCTCCCATTTCGCCATTTCATTATACTTCGGAGTGCTTCTTCCCCATTGCAAGGGTAAATATGGAAAGCTCTGAATGTTAAAGATTTTGTAATGTTAATTTTGCTGTGTATTTTCATGTGTGCGTCACAATGTTAATTCCAGATAACAAAGACCTAAAATGGTATTTTAATTTTAGCCTGGTAGCACCTGTCACTATCCGAATGGACAGCGTCATAGGAACCTGCAAGAGACTCGTGTCTGACTTTTCTTAAAGCAGATTTTGTCGGCTGTCATCAAGTTATGAATGGTTGTGGAGCCATGATCCAGGGGGTCTGTTCCCACCAGAATATAGCAGCATGGCTGCTTTTTTCAGAAAAAAATAACCTCCCTTAGCCTACCCTGAGTTGTGTATGACATTTGAAAGTCTCTTGCATTTCAAAAGCAGCTTTTGGCGCACTGGGGTGAGAAATGGGAGGAGATGCTGTTCTAAACAAGATCAAAACTAGGACCAATTTGTGTGCATAGATTTAGCTTATATTCTCAGGATTGCAACCATAGAGATTTTTGGTTTAGTGTCCTCATCTTGAGCCAATAAGACATCATTTGGGGGAGGAGTGGATCAACCATGGCTGCTTCTTCAAGCCCTCCACCCCCAAATCACTTTATGCTGCTTGTGCTCTCTTGCCCCTGTCTCTGGATTTTGCCTGGTGTTTGCAAGATTGTACATTGCATTCTCAGTTTTTCAGATCAGCTGTGGATGAATAGGACTTGTGGCCTGCAAGAAGCCTAGAGAGTCCTGCTCACTTGTATGTAGGTCCAATGTGCAGATACTCGAGAGCTGAGGACTGCTCTGTACTCAAGCGGTGGAATTAGGTGGTGGCGGTCTGAGATGATAGAATGGACTGAACTATTTCAGGCTGCAGGGCTGCATGTCACGTTTTGAATGCTTACTCACATTAAAGAAAATCCCAGCAAGTTTTTTTTTAACTTTATAAATTATAACAGGTTTAAAAAAGATTCTGCCCCAGCCTGCTCCCTTCTGTACTAGTTTATACTTGCAGGAAATCGGATTTCCCCCCCCCCCAATAGTCTGAAATGGTATGATCCATCCATTCTACCACCTCAGAACTCGTCTACCTCGTTATTATTTTTAAAATGTTTTATCTCCCCTTCCTTTACGATGAACGCAAAGTGGCTTCTAATCAGTGAAAAAAATGACAATAAGCAAAAATGTTCTGTCGCACGTGTAGAGCAGACCTTGGCCAGTGTTTCTGGGGGGGCTTCTGCAGAAGTGGGAGCTTCCCTGTTTGTTTTGGTATTGGGTAATGCTCTGTGCAGTTCCATGGGCACACCGGCAGCATTCCCCATTATTGTAGTTCGTGAACAGGGAAGCTGCCTTGTTTCTGTGGTGCCCCCTTGCACATTAAAGAATCCCACGGAACTTCAAAGCACAGTTCACAACTCTGTCCGTAAGGATTCCGTTTTATATTTTTAAATCTTTAATTCTCTGTAGGGCAATAGAGGGGGGAATGGAGAAGCGGTATACAAAGGTTGTAAATAATAAAGCCAACCATAGCTTAACTTTGAGCTTCTTGTTTTTAAAAAAGTTTCTACTTTGTAAAATCTTATACACCATGTTTCAACTTTGACTTTGCAGAAATAAATTGCTTGACATTTTAAGAACATATGTTTAAATAAAAGAATAATCTGTGCTGAGGATTGTTCTCTCTCATTTCACTTGAGATTAATTACTTTGCGCACGCGACACAACTAAAAATAATTCTAAAATCATTACCTTTCTAAAGATCAGGCCACAGCGAGTTTCATGCCTTATTTCGTCACTGCCTTCTGCTGAGGAAACAGGGCTCAGATGCTGGGCAGACTTTTTCCTCTCATTAAGCCTCCCGCTTCTACCAGCACATAACGTGGAACACTTAGCTCAGAGGACCAAAAGGAGCACTTCATTATCGCAGTATTAAGCGAAAATGTTAGCTAACTAGGGATGCAGAGCCTAGGGCATTTCTAGAAGCCCCATCTCCTAAAGCAAAGTGTGTGGGGCTACACTGAGATTACCCAGTATAGGATAAACACTTTGTACATTCTCAAAGACACTTTTTTTCTTACCAAAAATATGGTCTAGAGAGGAGTCCTGCCATGCAAAACAGGACATTAGACTGAGCCCTGAAACCAGCATTCCGCCACAAATACAGTAGGTATATAGGTAGGTACACATTCGCTCTCAAATTGTAATTGGAAATATACTTTAGTGTTCAAATGACATTTTGGACAAGTGACAGTCATAGCTTAGTCGTGGAACACATGCTTTCCCTGTGTAAGGTCCCAGGTTCACAGAAAGCTGCCTTATACTGAATCAGACCATTGGTCGACTTATTGTCAACACAGACTGGCAGCAGCTCTCCAAGACTGCAAGCAGCTTTTTTTTTTCTCTGCCTTACTTGGAGCTGCCAGGGATTGAACCTGGGACCTTCTGCATGCCAAGTAGGTGCTCAACCTCTGAGCCACAGCCCTTCTGCAGCATCTCGATTTTAAAAGGTAGCAAGCCTGGGAAAGAGAGACTATATCAGGAAGAAGTCTGTGCCTTTGCCTTTCTCCTTGATTTGCTAATTTACTATATGCAAGGAGATGTTTTATGTTTTTTGACATTGAGAATGTTTAAAAATAAAATAACCCTCCTCCCCCACCCGTAGTCCAGTATTCTACCAGCTCTGTCTATCATCGCATTCTGCATATTATGTAGCCTGACTCTTATTTTTTAAAAAAATAAATCAGAATTTTCTCTTGGCTGATGGGGTGGAAGCTCAGCAGATGAGTTTTAATTTTGTTAAGGTCTGGCTTAGTTTGGGAGGAGGAAATTCCCCCGAAGCATTGATTTCCTCACTACCAGCTCTCCAGTCGGCATGTTGGACAAGATGACCTATACAGGCTGTGATTTCACAACTCTGAGGAGGGCAAAAAGAACAAAAGCGACGTCCCTATCTTAATGTGCTCAAATGTAACTTTCGTTTGTTTCCTTCAGAGAATAGAAATAAGTTTTATCCTGCTGATCCTCTGCTGAAATGATCAGAGGTAACATCTGGATGATAGATAAAATGTCAGGGGTAGGATTAAAAGGGAAATCATTTTTAATTAAATACAACCTGCACAAAAAGATGGAGGGGGGGGGGGAAATACCTCCATCTGGTCAATTCTTTAATAGGGCAGATGAGTACCACGTATTCTAACTGCACAAAGAGACAGTGTTTAAAATGCCTGATGGCCTTTAGAGCAAGCATGCCCGGTACGCTACAATCCTGTCCAAAAATAAATCCTGCCTGCCTGTGTCTTTTGTTGGTTTTTAAGGTAACTGTTACTATTTACGAAGGAGATTGTGTACTTTAGGACTGCTGAAACTCCATTCCAGGGGTTCTCAACCAGTGGTACTAGTACCACCAGAGTGATACTTCAGCCAACTGCTGGCGGTACTAGGACCACCATAACCCCGCTCTGACGCGGTGCTTTTGGCAGCATGTTTTCACTCCCGAGAGGCTCCTGCCTATGGCCTCCTACCTGTGTGTTCTGGGCTCCGAAAACCCAGAAGTAACTGGTGATGTCATCACCAGTCACTTTCGGTGGTACACAGCAGAGGAGTAGCGCTGGGGGTGGTACTCGGCCAGAAAGGGGTTGAGAAGTCCTGCTCCACTCCATTATTGTTTAGGAGCTACTGCTGCTAGAACTGAGAGCCCACAGTTCTGCACATACTGTCGCTGCCTTGTATGGCCAACTGGGCTTCAGGTTGGAGTCTCTCTCTAGGCAGCAAAGGGTTCCTAGCTGCTTGACAGCGCAATCCGACTTAACTTTTTTGCCGGTGTAACCATCGGCCAAACAGGAATGGGAGGCCCCAGAACGGAAAGGGGATTCAAATCCCCTCCAAAAGAGGGATTCAAAGGGGATTTGAATCCCTTTTCCGTTCTGGGGCCTCCCATTCTCGCTGGGCCGATGGTTACACCAGCAAAAAAGTTAAGTCGGATTGCGCTGCCAGTGACTCTTCTCACCCAGTCTGGCTTTTGGCTCTCCCCATCAGGAAGGGCAATAAAGACTTCCTGTTCAGGCTTGGACATTGCCCGGCCAATGATGGTCATTCCTGGCTTTGACATCTCAGCTCTGATCCCAGCACAGCTCATGGCTCAGGGGCGTCGCTGGAGCGTGGCGGGGGGGAGGGGTGCCCCCGGGTGACGCGCGTGCCACCTCTGTGATGCGCGACACCCTTCGGACACTCCGAGGCCGGCCGGGGAGCCGGCCTCGGAGCGTCCGACCCCGTCGGCGTTCCAGGGCCGTCTGAAAGAAGGCCCAGGCAGCGCGTCCATCCGGGTATTTCCTGGATTTTCGCGCATGCGCAGACCCGTTTTGAGGGCAAAAGGTCCTCAAAACGGGTCTGTGCAGGCACGAAAATCCGGGAAATACCCGGATGGACGCGCTGCCTGGGCCTTCTTTCAGAAGGCCCTGGAGCGCCGACGGGGCCGGACGCTCCGAGGCCGGCTCCCGGGCCAGCCTCGGAGCGTCCGGAGGGCAACGCGGGGGGGGGGGGAGCCGGGTCACACACCCCACGCCGATATCGTAGCGTCACTAGGGTGACGCGCGCCCCTTGCCCCAGGGTGACGCGCGTCCTAGTGACGCTACTGTCATGGCTCCACTAGATGGCTGTGCCTTGAAATTAGGCATCTTGCCTAGGAGGTTGCCTTGTACTGAATCGGCCCATTGGTCCATGCTGACTAGTAGCAGCGCTCTCATATTTCACACGGGATTTTTTTTTTTCCCCCAGCCACCCTACCTGCTGATTGAGTGTACAAATGCGGATACAAAGCAAGTGCTCTCCCATTGAGCTGCAGCCTCCATCCTTGCACTGTAGCAGTTTTCCTCTGGCTGCACTGTTCTTCACAGCAAGGATACTTGATTAATTTTTTAGGAGAATGGACAAGGGGGAGAGGTGTATAGAGATAAGTGCTGAAGTTCACTTAGTGCTTTGAAACAACCAGGCTAATCTTTGGCTGCAGGCCTCTACCACTTCATATACCAGCAGCGCAGAGAGTGGCTGGCTCCGAGCCTTTTCGGCAATGTACGTATTGAGATTGCATTATCGAGCCACTTTTAAAACTCTGAACTAATGGGTACTTTGGCAACAGTTTCCAAGTCTGAAATCATTATTAATTCTTTTAGTACTGTAATAACATTGATGGAGATGAACTCTTATAACATTGAAATTGTATAGTGTTTAGCAGTAATTAACGTCCCCTAATTAGGAAATGTTGCCAAGTAGTTTTCTCTGCTGGCTCCATCAGTAGTTAAGTGCAGCTGGATGAAAATTAACCACAAAGGGAACAGCTTGTGTTTTATGTGAAGTTCGCCTTTGATTGATTCAAAAAGATATTCCTCAAATGCTCCATCTTATTATCAAAAAGCGTACATGAAATTATCAATGTTAGAGAGAGTGAAGCAATCCACATGTCATAAACCATGCGGCGGATGAACCCAATGTTGGGGGGGGGGGGTTTGGAGGCTGCATAATTCGCCACCTGACCTTCCAGCCCAGTTGCGCTTCTAGTGCTGGAGCAATGAGATTGTGATGTGCCCATTGGTGCTGCAAGTGGAACTGGCCACACACAGAGCATTTGTCCCATTTTCAGGGGATGCTGAGGAGCTGGTGCTGGATAAGCGAGAAAGGGATGCTTCACCAATCATTGTAGCCCTTTTCAGGTGTTCAGTGGATGTGCCGTGGCGGAATCAGGATTGCTTCTGCCTTCTGCACATTCAACTGATTGCCTGTACAGAGTCTGGGAACATGTATAGGTTCTGTGTAATCTGATGAATACACAGAGGCAGCAGGTGTGACACACACACCCCATCCTCCCTTCCATGCAGTCATTGAGTGTCTAAAAAGCTTTAGTTTTAGATGTACACGTAAAATAACATGTCTATAAGGAAAACAAAGTTTGACAATGCACGTATTGTGTAGGTGTGCTCATTAGAGGGCCTGTACCTGCTGCGGCTCTCAGTCAAGTATATGCATAGTTGCAATCCTGCATTGGCTGTCATGTTATGTGTGAAATGGCCCAAACCTCCACAAGAGAGAAATAGAAAGGAGAGGGAGAAGCCAGCGGTGCATAGTTTGGGAGAAGAGACAAGTCCTGATCAGAAAGGGCAAGGAGAGAAATTTGAGTCTGAAGTGATCGTCCTCAGCAGGGATGACCCAACAATGAGGCCAGGTGAAGTGACTGGTGAAGGGAGTCTCCTGCGTGTTGTTTTCACTGCTTTGACTGGTTCGGAAGGCGCGGGGGCGGGGCGCTTCATTCCTCCGTGTAACGGAGGCTCGGATCACGGAGGAACTTAGAGCTCCGCCCCCCCTGTAGTGACGCCAGTGGGTGGAACAAACCAATGGGGGGTACCTTCTATGCATCCTGCCAGCTCATCCTGCTCTCAGCCTGCCAGAGATGGATGTGGCTTATGAGTGAAGTGCTCATAATGGTATACCAGTTTTCATAGCCATGAATGTGACTAGCATTCACATGCTTGCTGGAATTCCTATGTCAACCGTTTGCTGCTACAATTGCCAACTCTTCAAACAGAAACATTCAGGCACCTGAGGTGGGGTGGAACCCTGAGCACGTCTGGGGTAGTGGTGCTGGGGGGGGGGAGGCCTAAAGCAGGTCTAGGACAGGGCCCAGCAGTTTGGGGTGGAGCCCAGTACAAAAGCTCCCTGGTCACTTAAAGTACTGGTGTACCATTTTTAAGAAACTGATTGAGGGCCAAATCAGATGTTACACTGGAACTCTGTCACCGGAATTCTCAACATAATTTTTCCTTCTAAATGTATCAGTCTATTAAATTGTCTACTATTATCTTAAACTGTGAACCCTCTTGAGTATGTTGGCAGAAAGGCAGTCTATAAAATTTTATAGCATTTTTATTGAAAAGCAGTATATAAATATTCTTAATAACAATAATAAAATGTGGCAAGAAAGCAATTATTCTGCTCATTCTCCTTTACTGCCCCTCATGTCTGCAGCTCCCTTCTGGAACACCTACATGGTACCACCTCTGTAAATCCTTTGGCTTAAATCAGAGATGCAACCTGACCCTCAAAGAAATTTTATCTGATTCCTAGGAAACCTACCCAATTTCAATTTGAGGTGTGGTAAAATCTTTGCCAAAGTTCACAGGTTTCACTCAGAAAGGAAAAAAAAAGTAAGAATGTTTTAATGTTGCTTTTTTGTTTTATATGCAATATCGGCTAGGCCTGAATGCATGAGCTCTGTAACTGTGAAGCCCTTACTGTGAGATGATGCCAGATTTATTATTGAGAACCAATTTCTGGCCATCCGTAACAAGGTCACCTTGTATGGCAAAATACAATTCCAGCCCCCAGGCAACTGTCTTGGAAAATACAGTGGTCTGGAAACTGACTGTTTATAGTGCAATCTTTATTCAGAAGTCCCACTTACTCCCAGGAAAGTGCACATAGGATTGCAACCGAAATCCATTAGTCTAACACTCCCAACTGAACTGAAGCTTCAGGACTTGTAATTGCATTCCTTGAAATGTAGGAATTCGGAGTGTGTGAAATGCTAAGTGACATAGTGGTAAAATAGTTTTGTGAATGTTATCATCAAAACCCATGATAAAACATGACCAGATACGGAAATACCAGTCTCTCGATCATAGAGATGCTGTGGGCAACTGAGTCCATGTGCCATACTTTCATTTGCAGTAGGATTAAGAGGACAGATTGCTAGAAGGACAGACTTGTGGCTATCCACACACTGCATTGCTTTTGTACCACATTTCTGCATGCATAACACTTTTGAGTATGCAGATTTGTTCTGACAACTTGCATGAGATGCCTTCAACATCCTCACAAAGCAAGATCATATACAGGAAGTCACTTTTGGAAGGCAGAGCAATAGGTCTCTTGTTTTCCTTATGGGGTCCCATGGGGAGGAAGGCTGTGGGCATGTAACATGCACACATGCACGATAGCTGTTCTACATACAAAACATCCCTACTGCATGCAGAAGAGGACTCCCAGATCAGGAGCCCAAATATTATAGGTTTTTAAGATTGTGGGCAAGGACAGCTTAAAGATCTTACATTTAAGATTGTGGGCAGGGACAGCTGAAAGTCTCCACCATGTTTCAGACAACATGTGATTGTTCCTTAGAAGTACCTA
Organism: Plestiodon gilberti rubricaudatus; assembly: GCA_026170595.1. Classification (NCBI taxonomy): domain Eukaryota; kingdom Metazoa; phylum Chordata; class Lepidosauria; order Squamata; family Scincidae; genus Plestiodon; species Plestiodon gilberti. Next base: position 120,999,811 of record JANXHW010000005.1, read on the forward strand.
CTGTTTGGTCTAGCCAAGGATTTTACACACAGTGGCTAGTCTACTAAACAGGGCTCATGCGTTAGGTACAGTATACAGTACATGGCAAAGGCATAAGTGCCCCATTTGTAAAGTTTGGTAACAGTGCTGTAGGTAGGTAGGTAGGTAGATAGATAGATAGATCATAGCACGTACTTAAAATATATTCTTTTGCAATTTACCCTTTAATACATTCAATAGCAGGCCCGTGGAACTGGTTGAATCTTCTCTCCCTCCCCTAAAATCCCTCCCCCAAAATCACTGTGTGATTGTGTAAACCAGTAGCAGTATATAATGGAAATTGGGAAAAGAAATCGGTAATAATTGGATGGTGTGGATATAACCCTAGCTGAAGAGGCCTTTTTTGGTAGCAAAGGCTGAAGTCTTTGGGAATTTCAGATGCTCTCTGGAACGCTCCTGTTGGTTCATTGTGAAACTTTGGAGCATATGGTGCTTCGGCTGGTAGGTGTTATTTCAAAGTTTTCAAATCACACTATGAGAGGGTCCCTCTGGTGAGCTCTTGGAACGCTTAGCAACTGTGAATTGGAAGTGACAGAGCAGAGAAAGAGGGACTAAAAAAAACACCCAGATACATTCTGTCTCCAAGATGAGTACAAAACAAATCTATAAATTGAGACATCTTTACAAGGAAAAAATGAGGCCAACACTCAAAAGCGAAAAGAGATGTGGGTCCCCCCTCCCTCTTTGCAGAGAAAAACCTGCAAAAGTCATCTAAATTGTTAAAATAAAAATATGGTCACTTTCTTGTGTTGACATGATGTGTTGATGAGTACATTCAACAACTGGCAGAGAAAATGTAGAGCAGCTTAAGATCACTCTCAAGGGTAGGGCCAAGTTACTTCAAGGGACAATGAAAAGATTGTCATCCTGTCTGCTTTCCAAACAGGCTTCTTTCCTTCTGTTGGGGAAAAAAACTGCTCTTATCCAGTAATGCTCTCCTTTCCTGTAATGCCTCTGTTAAATGCCCAACCATTTTAAATGTAGGACTCCATTAAGCTATATAAAAACAACACTATACATAGCCTTGCTGGATCAGACCAGAGGTCCATCTACTCCAATATTCTGTGTCCCAAAGAGACCGGGCCAGAGATTTCGAGGATGCTTGCAAGTCAAGAAGGTCCCAAGCAGCCTTTGTTTACCCCCAGCATTCAGAGCTATGCATACAGCCCCCAGCATCCTGTTGCCCCCAGCATCCAGTTAGCTAGCATGCCTAATGGCTGTTGTACTGCGGATGCAGGAGAGGTGATGTAGCTCAGTGGAAGCACAACTGCTTTGTATGCAGAGCCCCCCCCCCCCCGCCCCCCCAGTGTCTCCAAGGTAGGACAGAGAAAAATTCCTGCTTGCAGAGCTGTATGATTCTGTATTGTCATTCGTGAGCTACTGGACCGATATCAGGCAGCTTCCTAGGCTCCTCTCCTTCATGACAGCTGTAATCCTGTACATGCTTAACTTGGACTTCAGTAAGACTTACTTCTGAGTAAATATACCCAGAAGTCAGCTGCTTGCTATTGAAGCCTTTTAAAAAGCTGGCAGGCATCACAAGCACATTGTGTGGTGAGTGAATCCCCTCAGTTGTGAACAATGTTTCCATCGGTCTGTTCTGAACCTATCGCCAGTCAACTTCACAGGGTGATCCAGTTCTACTCCTCTGAGAGCACAATCCTATGCACGTCTACTCAGAAGTAAGTCCAATTGAGTTGAATGGTCTGTGTGTACAGGATTGTCGTTTGAGGCAGGAAGCAAACTTTCCCTCTCCCCAATCCATTTATAATTGTAATGTACAGATGTTTTTTATTGTCCTAAACTTAAAGGCATTAGCTTGTCTGTACAAGAAAGATGTTCTAACCAACCAGTGGCGTCGCTGGAGGTGGGGCGGAATGCTAAGTTCCACACCGCGCTGACCCTCCGTTACTCACCGGCACGAGGCGGCCCCACTCCCTCGCCTTCAGAGCCATTCAGTGGGGTGAAGGCAATGCGCAGGGAGTCTCCTGCGTGTTGCCTTCGCCCCACTGAATGGCTCCAAAGGCAAGGGGGCAGGGACGCCTCATGCCGGTGAGTAACGGAGGGTCCGCGCGGTGTGGAACTTAGCATTCCGCCCCACCTCCAGCAATGCCACTGTAACCAATTGATAATTTTGGTCTGCCCATTTCCAGCTCTGTGAAACTTCTAGAGCACCAGTTCTCAAAGTTCTTCCCGCGAGTCAGGGAGAATGTAAGTCTGTGTGGAGGCAGGGCGACAGAGGCAATCCTGGTAGCGCTCCCAGGATCGGGGGGGGGGGGAGGGGGGGGAGAGAGGGTTAAATTTTCTCCCAGCTCACATGTGTATGCATTTAACTCCTGTTGCGTAGATACACCCTTGGGTAAAAATGCTTTAAGTGAGCGGGAAGCAGATCATTGTGGCATGCATTGGCAGCAGGTTGGAAGGAGGCAGTGGAGGCAGCCTTGGGGTGAAAGGCAGCCTGAATTTGCCACTCCCTTGGACCCCTTGCAGTCTTCTGCTGATTGCAACCTGCATCAGGTGGCCTCATGGATGGTGCTTCATCGGTGCTGGAGACCTTCCACATCCTACCACTGAGCTACAGCCCTTCTCCTTCTGCTGGGCCAGAACATGGCCGAATATTAACTAGTGGCAACCCAAGGGCCCATATGATCCTTATTCTGAGAGACGCCTCTGTTCATTGTGGGATAGTGTCTAGGACAGGGGTAGCCAACCTTCCACCATTGGGGCCTCTGTGTTCTTAAGAGTTGTGTAGAAGACAGAACCTTGGCAGCTGCAATTGCTGATGGTGCTGCTAAAGCAGCTGCACCTGCTGAAATGCCCTCACCTATACAAGCATTAAAGGTTCAGGAGCATTCACATTGAAAGGTTAGCCACCCCTAGTCTAGGACAAAGGATACCACAGTGAGGAGCTTTTTACCCATGCTTATCGGATGGGGCACTATATTGAATGAGTATCTTGGCCTTCAGAGACTATAAAGAGGAGCAGAGGGGAAAGCAACCCTCCCTGGGCAAATTACTTCCAAAAGGGAGGAGCCACTATTTTGTAGTCTTTAGGGAGACAGTTAAGAGTCTCAGAAAGTATTTGATTTGGCTGGCTGGACTATTTTTGTGTGTGTGTGTTTTAAGCCAATTTAGACAGGTTTGAAACTGATAGCCATTATTATGCAAAAATGACATTTCAAGTTAAATCTAAACTTGAAGTGGGATACAAATGGAATAATTGATCATCACAAACCAGTTGTGCCGAACAAGTACTTTGGTTGTGAATGTATTGAAAGAGTACATCAAATCACAGTTAATCCCAGAAGCAAAGTGTATCATTGAGTCTACTCTGGAGGAGGACTTTCGGGTTGCCACCAGTATAGAACAATGAACGGTTTCTCTATATAAACTACATGGATTTGTCAATCATGCTTGTTACAGCAATTAAGTGCTTGGTAGCTTGTCACTGATAACTCAAGGTAATTCAAAAATTAGCAGTTTGCAATTTTAACTAATGGCTAGGATTTTCCAAAGTGGCTCTTACACTGTCAACTTAACTCCAGATTCCTTTCCCAGAGAGGAAAGTGGTTTTGCTCAGGCACCACACTGCACACATTCCTTCAAATCTAATCTCTTTGTCTGAAAAGCAACAATAACTTTCACAAAGCAGGTTCTAGGATAGAAAATGACAGATCAGTGTGACAGAGAAACTAGCAGCATATCAGGCCTGTACAAAGGAAAGGATGCGTGATGTTGGGAGGAAGTGAAGGCAGAGGCAAGATTTTAATATTTTTATAGTGTATCCCTATTTTTATCCCCACAAGAGCCCTATGAAGAGACAGAGATTACCCCTGCTAATGGGGGGGGGAGGCACCTTTTACAGTGGTGGCTCTCTTATATTGAGCGGTGGGAGCGCATCTGCCCCTCTTCGTCCCAGCAGTGCTGGTACAGGTTGCTGGAGGTTCTGGAGCAAAGCCCTGTACTAGGCCCCCATAACATTTTGGGTCTCTACACCCCCAAGCTCATCAGCGGCAGTGATGGACAACAGGTGGTAGTGGCTCCTCCCACCCTCCCCACCAGCCAGTGAGAGCACCCCCAAAAGATCCCTTGATGACACAGAGGCCTCTGGAGGAGTCTTCCAGTTGTAGATGGTGCGCTAAGCACAGCAGTGGTGTGAGTCTCTTGGCCAACTTGCACTGCTGCTGCTTGCTGCCCCTGGTACTGGGTTGACCTGACTGGTATCAGGGGTTGGCCTGACTGGGTGGGTCATCTGATCAGCACAGACCCTCAGCCTGTGCCCAACTTGGCCAACCCCTGGTGCCGCCCCTTCACCCCAGCATAGCATCTGTCCCAGTGGCTGTCTGCTAGTGCTTGTGTCTCTTTTTGTGTCTCTTTTTAGGTTGTGAGTCTTTGGGACAGGACACCATCTCATTCCTTTTGCCATGAAAACCACTTTGAGAACTTTTTGTTGTTGAAAGTGGTAGATATTCCGGATAACAGTAATTTGTCCAGGGTTGCTCTGTTCAGTTTCATGGCTGAGCTGGGTTTGGATCTGCCACACCTAACCACTAGCTATAGGGAGGACAAGAAACCTCTCTTGTTTCTACTAACTCCTATCCAGTCCTGCTTGCTTCCATCCAGCAGTTCAAAACGCAAACAGAGCACCAAAAGAATAGATCCGGAATGTATCTTAGGAACGCCAACCAGCCTCTCAAGCAATCATATTAGACTGTCCACTTCTCCATATTTTTGCTTCTTTCCCCCAGGGATCCGATTGCATGAGTTCTAACCTCCTTCGTGCCTCCATACCAGATGCTGAGCTTTGATGGCAGCTGGACTGTTTTAAAGTTTTATCCATTTAAGAAATGGAATCTTAAATTTTAACATAGGCCAGCTGTGCCTACAAAGGAACTGCTATTTCAGAAGCACAAAGTCCTGTTTTTTTCTGTTTCTTAATTGCAGTGATATTGTAATTCAAGGCGATTCTGACTCGAGCTCCAGCTCTACTAACCGTAGTCTTGTCAGCTGGGAGCTGGGTTTGTTTTCTACTGTTCCTCCTTCCCTTCCTGCTCTAACACTTTATCAAGTCCACAACAGGTGGGGAAGATGGCAAGCAGATTGGAATGGATCTGGTTGCCACTTGGTTCCCTCCTGAGCTGAAACAAATATTCACTAATTTTTGCAAATATTCAGAATGTTATAACAAATTCAGATTCTTCTGTTCCTATTTGACGTGCAAAATTTTGAACGTGAAATTCAGATGTTGAATGTGAAAGACGCAGGAAGACAAGAGTTTTTGGAGGGGAGGGCCAAATAGCACTTGGTGTTTGCCAAACTAATGGAGGAGGTTTAGCTGTTCTGCCGTAACTGCCAAACAGTGGTTGTAAGGTATGGACATCAAGGATTCAGTGACTGTTCCACACCATCTTGACTATCCATCAAATGACTGCAGAGGAGAACTTTCGGGGGCACATTCATTCATTCAAGCACCAGTTTCTTCTGGCTTACACTGGACTTCTTGAATATACAGGAGCTACAGGCTGTTTGGCAAATGATAGCCTTATTACCAGGGCACTGGACTCCTTTCTGAATATGAACAGAATTATGGTGCAATGTTGCCTTTCCCATTCAGCACACCTCTCAAATGTTCATTATCCCTTTTCTGCTTCTGGGGAGATGGTTGTGACATCTGTTTTGCTACATGTGTTTTATTTATCATTTTTATTTAATGGATTTATATCCTGCTTTTCATTACAACTCAAAGCAGCTTACAAATAAGACATAAAAATGGAGTTTAAAACATCATGAAACCAGATAAAAATAATGAAGCCACTAAGAAACAAAAACTAGTAGCTAAAAACACAGATATCTAAAAAAAAAAAAAACAACAGAAACTTAAAGGGAGAAGGCTTTGCAAGTACAAATGTTTTCAAGTTCTTTTTAAAAATAGAAGCAAGGGAGCCATTCATATCTGTGGGAAAGCCCCACAGAACCTCATAATTGTGGGGCTACTGCCAAGAAGACCTGTCCCTGGTACCTGCCAAATGGATCTCCGCTGATGGCAGGAAAAGAGCAGGACTTTGGTAGCAGATGTCAGTGGCTGGGCCAGCTGATATGGGAGTAAGTGAGTCTTAACGTCGCTTGGTCCCAGGTCAAAAGGGGCCCTAAAGGCTAAAACCATGACTTTGAATTGGCCCCAGAAACAAATGTGTTTGATTGTGCATGTTTATGCTATTTATATTTGAAATTGTATGTATATTTTAGGTATAGGCATACCTTGCTAATACGGTGGGTTAGGATCCAGACCACCTCCATAAAGTGAATATCACCTTAAAGCCTTTTTTTTTCACTTGCCAGTGCATATAAAAGCCCAAAACATATTTACACTATCATTCATTAACAGCCCTATCTTTCCCCTCCCCCCACTGGTGCAGCCGCATCGAAAAGGTGCACACTGTATCCAGCGGGGGGGGGGATCAGGAGGCTTAAGAAGGGAAAGGGGATTTAAGTTCCTTTACCTCTCTGTAAGACTCCGCAATGAGTCTTCTTGGATCTTCACCAGCAATTTCGCAAGTCCAAGGAGAGAAAGGGGATGGGGAGGCTGCTGCCAGAGGGGATAGGATCCAGCGCGCACCATCGACGCAGATCCACCCCCTCCCGCAGCCTCCCCGACCTCGTTCCTCCCCCCTCCCCACCAATGTTCCGCCCTCTGCCACCCCCTCCTGCCTCCCCTGCTGGCTTACCTGCTCCAGCAGATGGCCAGTGCTCCAGTGACGCGTGCAGGAAGGCTCCAGCCTTCCCGCCAGTGCTCCAGTAGCGCGCTACCCAGTGTCCTGCCAGCAGGGTAGCCCAATAGGTTTGGGCTGTAAGTGCGCAATAGCACTAGGCCTAAAAAAAGATGCAAAAGTAAAAATAATTTTAAAAATGCTACAGTACATACAGTACATGAGCGCGGATAACAAAGTGGCACTGTTTGACTCACTCTTTTTAGCTCGGAGTCGGCTGATGTGCACGTCACTGCCAAAAATACCCTTAAGAGCAAGGCAAGCTCCGAAAATAATAAACATGAATATAATTGAAAAGTGCCGTATTACCGAAGCACTGTAAAACAAGGTACACCTGTACTGATATTTGTACCATTTCTGTTGCTATCCTATATTGCTAGTTTTGTTTTGGACTGCTTGGCTTTATATTGATCATGAGGTAACTATTGCTTAATGATACTGTTATTTATTGATTATCGTTTGCTTATATTGTTCAGTTTGCAGTGTTAATTGCTTTGGGTTTTCCTTGCAAAAGAAAAACAAAGAAGTTGAAGGAATTTAATGATTTTTGGTTGTTGTTTTTTCCAGAGGAAGCAGTCCTAACTTTCTGGGAATTGTACATGTTGCTTCACATGTTCCTTATTCTGTGGGAGCACCATGGCTAAGCAAAGCTAGGAGACCATATATGTGACCAAGAGGTGGGGAGGTTGGGGAGAAGGAGGCAAAAATGCTTTTTTGTACCACTGTATCATGTTGATCAGGAAACAGGCAAGAGATGCACTATGATTATGAAAGCATTTGGGGGTCTAGGTAACCAAGGCAACCTTTTTTCACCTCAAGCCACACTTTTTGGACAGCTGTCTATTGCAATGCCAATAACTAGCTGAAGAGGCTGTTTGTTATGAAAGGCAATTAGCACTTGAAATAAAAGAACAGATTTAAGTAAACTGGGGTGGAATTGCATGGTGTGATCCTCACGCACAAACTCATTTTTTAGGGCAGAGAAAGGAGTGCAAATTCCATTATTTCAGTGCCACCTACCCCATAAGTGACTGAAACTGCAATGGTATTAACCATTGAAATTCAATGGTATTAACTTCTGAGTAAGCATGTGTAGGATAAAGCTGGACATGGTCCTTGAATTTATTTAACCAAAAATGCCTACATTTTTTTCTTCCCGATATTTAGATTTACATTGTTTTGAAAGGGAGTATCCAAGGACCAAGAAGACATGTGTACAAAAAGAGACTTAAAGCACTTGGAGATCACTTTTTAATACACAGGTGGCTGTAGCAGAGCAGCAAAGAGAAAGCTTGTTGCCCCAGTGAAGCGGTCACCTCAAGTTGTGGGGGGAACGGCAGACACGACCCCCACCGCTGCAGGCACCATTCACCAGCTGACTTATCTGCCCACTAATATTTTATTTATTTTAAAAATTATACCCCGCCTTATCCTATGCCAAGGCAAATGCCCAAGGCGGCTTACAAGATAAAAATACATAATTTAAAACAATACATAAAATAAGTTAAAAACAATAAAAACCACCACAATATAGAGCAGAGAAGCAACAGAACAAAACATCTTGAGACCCAGAAGTCAGACATCAACCCATCACCCAAACACTAGACGAAACAGAAACGTTTTGAGCCCTTGCTGAAAAGTCATGAGGGAGGGGGTAGTTCTCATTTCCCCTGGGAAGGAGTTCTACAATTGTGGCGCCACAACAGAGAAGGCTTGCCCAAGTGCTGCTATTTCCCTAATCTGAGATAGAGGTGGCACCTGCAGGAGAAGCCCCCTCAGATGACCTAAGAGGACGGGACAGAATGTATGGGAGAAGGTGGTCCCTCAGATATCCTGGACCCAAACCGTGAAGGGCTTTAAAGCTCATTTCTAGTACCTTGAATTGGGCTCGGAAAGGAATGGGCAGCCAGTGCAGCCGCTGAAGCAGCAGTTCAACATATACCCACTACCACCACCACCTCTCTCACTTTCTCAAGTGGGTTCACACTGTATTAACACTGCCTCTCTGCATTTCCCCACCACTCTCTTCTACTCCACTTTCTCTTTCAGGAGGAGGATGGAGGATAGTGGAGAGGAGAAAAGAGTGCGCCCAACAGAAGAGGAAGAAAGAGAGGAGGAAGTTGGAGAAAGGGGGCAGAACAGCATTTGGCACCTTGCCTCAGGCACCCTAAGACCTTGGGTCATCCCCATACGGTAGAGCCACATAGTTGGCTGTTTGGTTACCGCTGCCTCCTTCTCTTGGGGGAATGAAGCCCCCCCCCAGAGTCAGTTGCCTGATATGGGAGGAGGATGCAGCTGTGGGGGGCTTTGGCTTTCTTCCCAAGAAGCAGGAGGAGGAGATAGTGGGTGGGAGCGATGGTAGCAAAGTGAGTCCCCTGCACACGAGGAAAGGAGGAGGACGGATGACATACTGTAATCGGCCATTCATTCTGTTAGGATGTGTCTGGAGGAATCTGTCATGCTGACCACTTGGGAACCACACACTGTTCTCCACACACTGAGGTGGTCACTAGAGACGAGCAGATTGCCCAAGTTCTGCTATGTTATTGTTGTTCACCATACGGATATCCCTTAGTTCCCCTCCACTAATCTTCTGGAAGAAATTTGGAACTTGGACAGATTATGAGCATGCCCATCAGTGTCTCCTTGCAACACCACCTTTTTTTTTTTAAGCCAAAACTCCCCACACTTTTTCTTTAAGAAAGGTTTGTTTTAAGTATGCTAGTTCTCTTTTTCTGTGTGTGGTTTTTTTTTTTTACATTTTTTTGCTACTGTGCAGGTGCAGTCAGGCCACTGTGAAGTGTGCCACCACAAGACAAAAAGAGTTTTTTAAAAATGAAATGACAAGAAACAGTCCAGGGTCAGTTGTTGCACACAGTTTCTCCTTTGTGCTGGCCAGGCACTGCAGTCTCACTGATTTGAGAAAGTGATGTCACAGCTCCAGTTTCAATCTTATTTCCTGTTCTCATGCCATGGTTTGTTTCTACACGAAACAAAGTGCTATGTTTTTGTATCAAAAGGGCGAAGAAACTGGCATCGTCTGAGTTATTGGTTCTCCCCCATTATACCGTATTGGTCTGAGTATAAGACTCACTTTTTTCTCCTAATTTAAGTTTTTGAAACTAGGGGTGCGTCTTATAATCAGGCTGTTGCAATTTAATGCCAGTGATTTAATTAATTTTTTTTAATAGCACCAAACTTTAAGGGTGCGTCTTATAATCAGGTGCGTCTTATACTCGGGACAATACGGTAATTTTATTCCCTAATAAGCGATGCATGCTCATCATGGCATGTATGATTCCAAAGCTTTCATGCGCTACACAGATCTGAATACTTTAAAAAATGTTCCCAGAGCGGAGAGAACTAGCTGTTTGTTTGTTTGTTTGTTTGTTTGTTTAAAAAAAAAACAGAGCCAGAGGAGTTGCAAAATGGTACAGAACTGTGGAGGGCGTAGGGGTGCTTTAGGACTTTTGTCCTGCCACAGTTTAAATCCCAGTCTCATTCCCGCATGCTGTTTTCATTAGGGGAGGGGAAAATCTTCCATTGATTTTCGTAGCCCTCCTCAACTGTTTGTTTCTTTTAAACATTATGCATTTCACCTAATGCAGAGTTTGGCCCTTATCTGCTGCAGTAGGGAGAATGGAAGTTTATAATAGCAGAATAATGGTGGAAAGGGATCAGTGGGGAAAAAAGTAGGAAGAGATGCATAATAAAAGGCAGGCCATGTTCAGTGGTGAGTCCTCAAACTTTGCCTTCACCCCCAGTAATTGTCCCACTTTAAAAAAAAGGTTTTCACATACCTACTTGCTCCCACAAGTTCTGGAATTTTGCCCACAAGATGTATATATGTTTTGAATGTGGCTCTGATTATGGCGTGCCCAGCTCAACCCAATTTACATGCATGCAGTTTGGGCTGCTTTAGCAATGGGGGCTGATTGATCAAATTGCAGACTATAGGCTACAGTCCCTTCTTGAGCTCCTTGCTCTCATCACAGCCATGCTTTGTGGCACTAAAAACAGTGGAATTGGCTCAGTCTAGGAGTCAGTGGCGTAGCCACTGGGAGTCACATCCCAAAAGCAACACTTTTAACATCACCCATGCGCTTTAGTGGAGCACACCAGCTGCATGGAAGTAGCTCATTCGTGCAGCAGCTTATACTGTAAGGCAGGGGTTCTCAACCTGTGGTACGGGTACCCCTAGGAGTACGCGGACCTCTTGCTGGGGGTACGCCAAACCCTGCCCCTTATCTGCCGCATCAGCAACTAATTAAGTGTTAATTAACATGGATTTTAAATTGTAATTATTTTCGGAGCCCTTCTGTCTCTCTGATTTTGGTTTTGGGCTTATTTTTGTACTTTGGAAAATGTACTTTGGTGGGGTAGGGGAGGGAGGAGCTGATTTTGGGAAGTGTGACTTGGAGAAAAAAGAGATCCTTGCATGTGTGTGTCTCTCCCTCTCTCCCTCACACACAGAGTTAAATAAGACATTTTTCACATTTAAAATTGTTTTAGTACTTTATTTAATGATTAATTGCCTAATTAATTGATTGATTAATCCAGTTAATTAGCAGGGGTACTTCAGAAAATTGGACTGTGATAGGGGGTACCCGGGCCTCCAAAGGTTGAGAACCCCTGCTGTAAGGCACATGCACTGATTTTAATCTTGCAATCTTGAGGCCCTGGCCAACATAGTATGTCAACTGAACCGTACAAAACTAGAAGGCAATTTTTATAGGCTCAAATGCATTAGGTGTTTCCATACATGATCTGGGACCAAGTTACCTGAAGAACCATATTCTCCCTTGACCCTTAACAACCTGCCTGGCTCCTGAGACCTGCATTAGAGAGGACCTGCTCTCTGGCCAGCCATTGTCAGAGAGATCCAGTTGTCAGGCACAAGACACAGGACCACTGCGGTGAAAATATCACTGTTGTGGAACTCCCTTCCCAGAAAGACCTGCGCAGCTCCCACACTTGTGGTTTTTAGGAAGAAGCCAAAAACATTTTTATTTGGCAAGATCTTCTCAACAGAATTGTTTATGGTTTTTAATAAACAATGTATAGATTTTGTGGTCATTATTTTTTTTACTCTAATCAGTTTTCTTTAAATTACTTTGAACTCTGAGAAGTGTGGTCTAAAAATTAAGTACCAGTTGTAAGTAAATAAATAATACCAGAGACCCTGATTTTCCAAACAACATGCCAGCATGCAGTGGCTTGCCACACCTTCTCTCCTTGCTCACGCAAATGACATGTCTTTCATAAGTGTATCTTGGCAAATGTACGCTCCTAAATATGTAACGCTGTTAGCTCAGGCCCTTTTCAGGTGCTCAGGCCTGAAGGGAAAGCAGGTATCTTGGAAGTGCTGAATGCAAACTCCAGGCAGACAGACTGGAGACAGGCAGCAGGCAGGCAGACTGGAGATGGAGTGGCTGGAGGCAATTACCGGTAGTCTGTCTGGCGCACAGAGGGAGAACCAGTTGGTGATGAGTTGCCCAGACTGAGGAAATCAGCAGGAGTCTTTATACGTTCAGTAGCGCCAGATTGGCCCTCCCATATCACCTGATTTCCCTTGCCAGAAGGATTATGGGCCATTCTGTCAGTTTCCCAGCTGGAACTGCCTGCAGTCCGTCGTCCCGTCCCTGTCCCCCCCAATCAGAAGCCCTAGTGGGGCAGGTAACAGAGACCAAGCGTCCTCTGCGGGACTCCCAGTTTGGGCCCTGCAGCACCTGCCAGTTCCTCAGCACAGGACAGGCTTCCTGTGAAGCCTTCTGGGTGGAATAAGCTGCCCGTCCTCACCTCAGCAAATGAAACTATCTACACATTTATTCCATATTGCAGATTCTCCTGTGAATCACATCCCCAGGCCTGCGTCTCGCTAGCTCATAAAAATGACCTGTTTATTTTTGAAAGCAACCTGCATAAGTGGATGCTGCTTATTTATTGTCAAAATTAACATCTTTCCGAAACTGTAATAATAACTATGCCGTCAAAGACTGTTCTTCCTCCAAATGCCTCCCTTGCTAATGCTCAGCAGGCGAGACTTGCATTTATAGCCTCCCAGAATAGAGTTAATGCTTGTAAGCCTCCACTCTTGTACGCCTACAACTAAATCATGGTACCTAGCAGATGGTGCATGTGTGTTTCCTAATGCAATGCCTTGTATGTGTGTAGTTGTCATAATTAAATAATGGTTCCCCATGCCATCTCATGTAACAACAGAACTGGAGCTGCATTTCTCAGAGGAGAGCAGCCAAATGCTTCTTTACATGTGCCACAGGAATGTAGCACAGAGGAAGCATCCCGCATAAATAAGGCACATTTCTCCTTAGTTGCCTGTTTGTTTTGTTGTTTAAATTGAATCTGAAATGCTTGGGCTAAACACATCCGAGATGCAATGCAAACTTCCATAGGATGTCGTCATGAATGTGTTGTGTTTAGGCCCGCACAATGAATTAACTGCACTCTCCTCTTAAGGATAGACACGCACACATCCCTTCTTCTCTTCCCTTGGACTAGAAGAAACCTGCTGTAGGCCTGTGTTAGGAGCCTGCCAGACGGGTTCTATAACCTTTTAATATATGCCAGTTAGCTAAAGAAATCATGCTGAGGCTAGGATTGTTGGCTGCTTACCTGATCATGGTCACTTACCCCTTTGAGATCCAAAACATTCTCAAACTGTCCTGCAGCACTTATGAACTTGTTTGGTTCAACCAGCACAAGATGCTCATCATCTGTAATAAATAACCAATGCTTTCTTCTCTGAATGCTGCTCTCTATGTAACTCTATCGAGGTTCTTTTGTGCAAAAGATCTGTTCTTCAAATGTGCCTTCACAGCTCCAGGAAACGTGGAGCTTCTTTCTCTACCACGAAGGAATGAATGTTCTTCCACTCCTCTGGTCCAAGCCAAATTCTGCTCCAGAGCACAGATCCTGACTGGAAATTGGCCTACTTGAGACACTGGTCTGCTTGAGCCGGAGGGTGACATTAGCACTATGGAGGTCGGTGCAACATTTGGTCGCAGGTCCCTCTTGTAATCAGAATCAAATCAACACAACATATACCAAGGTTAAACTGAAGAACCCTTGAGATTTCCCCCATTTTTCAAGAATAAGCCTTTAGACCTTGGGACCCAACTTCACATGCTTGGCATCCAGAAATGCCTCACATAGGACAAGGTTAATTGGGAATCAGGATTCCACAGGACTGAGGCAGAAAGCCACACACTGATTCTCTCTCCTGTTGGATTTTTTTTTCCAACTACCACCTCAACAATCTCTGGGTTTTGAGGGTCACTGAGCAATGTGTTAAGTCTACATTACACTGTTTTTTTTTTTGGGGGGGGCGAACTGTTACCTTTACTTTAACTTTTAATGCACAAATATATGTACTTAGGTACAAATTTATGTAGAAACCATGATCTTATTTTGGGTTGTCCCCCTTTTGCTTACAAGCTGATAGGTACTCAACCACCCCTGAGTTTACTCTTATTATTACATCTGTGTCTGTTGGTTTCAGGCTTTGCACACAAGTTGGAAACTTAACCCTCAAGCAACTCCCTCCCCCCTAATTTAGGCTGTTCCCCATGTAGTAATTGCAGCTATTACTTGCTAACTCAAGTAACTCATGATGCAAAAAATGCTATCATGGGTCATTTATCATGGCTCATTGTCTCTTATCCCATCAGATCATTACCAAACAATAGAAGACAAGCTGTGACATGATAAGCTCTTATTTAAATAGAACACACTCATTAAACTTTCTTTTATTGTATTCTTTATAATCTAGAGCTTTTTGTCACCCTCTCAGCTCTCCTTCAAGCCCTATCATCAAACTTGTCAATTGTCCAGAAAATGGGATTCCACCAGCTCAGGTCTTGGCAGTGCTACTGTAAGTGGAGAGACAGGATGATTTCCTGGGTATGATGCTTCTGATACATGGGGCTGTGGGGCTAAAAAGAAGAAAAATGCAATCAAAGAGTCTGGCGATTGCATTACACTAGCGTGGTGTAGTATTTAGAAGACTAACAGCCAAACCCTATGTAAGGACCGCCCACTGAATCCTACAGGATTTGGCTGTCTGGACCGCCATGCGGAGGTCAACTCGGGGAAGGGGACGTTCATCCCCCGGGTGTAAACTGGGGCTGACCCTATCGGACTTCTAGGATTTCCACCAGCTAAATAGCTGGTAGAAGTAGGAGGAAGCCGTGTAATGGCCGAGCCAGCCCAGCAGGGACGGGAATATGGCCGAAGCCATCCCCACCCCCTCCCAGGTCGGCTCGCCCAATGGCCCCCCTCCCATGCCACCTGGACCGCCCATGCGGCCGTCGGCGGGAGCCTTACCTGCCTCCAGTGGCCACATCCTTGGTCTGGCGACAGAGTAAGGGAGGCTGGCCTTTCGCCGGCCTCCCTTACTCTAAAGAAGGCGCAAACGTTACGTGCCTTACAGCACCTTTGTGATAGCTTCCGGCGCCGGAGCACTCGCTCCGACGCAGGAAGTTTGAGCTGGATCTCGCTGTGAGTATCAGATTAGAACCTGGGTCAAATCCTTACTCAGCCATGAAGCTCACTGGGTGACCTTGGGGTAGGCACTATCTCTCAGCCTAATCTACCTCATACAGTTGTTGTGAGGATAAAATGGGAGGGGGACAACGTACAGCACCCTGAGCTCCTTGGAGGAAGAAATGAAAAAACTAGCCAATATGTTGCTATTTCCTGTTGCTTTGCCCAGGACCGGCCCCAAACCTCCTGACAACATCCTCTTGATGTTGTGCCAGTCTCTGGTCCTCCCACTCTCCAACGTTCTCACTCAGGACTCCCCTCCCCTCCACACTTCCTCTCCCTCTCTGTCTTCCTTTTCCAATCCAAGTAACGAAAGGAGGAGGTGCAGTGGAAGCAAATAGGAGGACAGAGATGGTGTGTGTGTCTGTCCCCCCCCCCCCGGCTGCCTGAGGAGACTACTTCAGTTGGCCTCATGGATGTACTGACCTGGCTGTGCCATCTTTCAGACTGCAGCAGGGAGTGCGGGAGGTTAACGACTACTATAGCCATTCTGCAGTCAACCTTGTTGTTCTTCCATGTCTGCCCTGTGCTCAAAATTTAGCAGGGAAGTCTTATCTCCACACTGCCCAAGCTCATCTGTCTGATCTCCTAACTATGACTGGTTGTGAAAGAAAGAAGCTCTGCTCATGCTCAAAGGTGACATTTCTGTGATTTAGCCATGGCATTCAAAACAGGCTCTAATGCTAGGCCTTGGTGAGCCTTGACTTAAGTTAGCTCTTTTCTCGAGTAAGCTAAAACTGTTGGAGATGGGCAGCGTTCGGCTGCTGAACACTGGGGGGCAGTGTGTCGTCTGGTCACCTGAAAGACCTTTTATCTTGACCTCTCTGTGTTTCAAGGAAGGGGCGTGGCTCCCTGACTCTATTTCCTCCTTCTCCTATCTCAGTCTCATCCCCTTCTTCTTCTGACTGCCAACGAGGGAAGATGTGCCATGCTGGGCTGGAGCCCAGCGGCCATCTTCCAGCATACCTCATGCAGGGAGCGCCAGCTATAGGGGCGCTCCATCCTAAGTTAGAGTAACCTCTGGTCTTAACCAGATGCTGTATATACGAACTGAACCGTGAGTAAACTACTTTTCTTTTGCAACTTCACTCAGCCTATGCCTCGTGTGTTTATTTAGCTAAGTATAGCAATCTGCCTGGGTGTAAGGGGGAACAAAAAAAACTCAACCCCAATAAAAACTACTGATACTAGAGACATAATTGGATAACTGCCAGTTTTAGTATTTCCAAAATAGATTTTTTTTTCTGCAAAAGATCTGCAGAGCACGCTTATCTGGAGTTTGCAAAAATAAAAAAATAGGGACAAGGATTGACCAGAGAGACTATCCCTAGCAAACAGAGTTGGTTGCCCAACACTATGGCACAGACAGCCCTATGATCACTGTGTTCTGCTAGGCCCTCTCCATTGTGGTTTCAAAGATTGATTGCCATGTTAAGGCCGTGACAGACCGCATGAATCTCGGCTCATCCTGGACGCCTGAGGAGCTTAGTCGAGGCGTGCTGGGGTGTCTGGTTACCACAGCGGAAGCGAGCGGTCTCCCGATTTCCGGCATGATCGATAATCCTCCTGGGCCATGTTTGAGGGGGCTGCATCACGGAGCTACTGCAGCCACCAAGGGGGAGGAGAGTGGCTATCTGCCAATCGGGTCTGTTAGCCAAAAAACGTGGAGGTTTCTTCCAAGAAGGCAGGACAAAAGGAGGGACTATTTGCGGGAAGACACTCCTACTCCTCTCGCGCTCGCTCGCCTCGGCGCTCGCTCGTTCGCCTCGGCATGCGGTCTGTCACAGCCTTTATGGTGGAGATGGGAGAGACATTTTGTTCCAGAAACAGAAATTTAAAGCTCCCTCCTAGACACTGGGGCTAGTTTCAGGGCTCTTTATCTTTGGTCTCTGGCCCACATTTGCAAAGATGTTGTCGGTCTGATCTCTAGCGCGAGGCCTGATGCCACTAAAATTGTGAACAGTGACAACAAAAATGCTAAGAGAGTGCCTTGTGAAAATAAAACTTGCTAATTCTTTGTTGTTGTTTGTTGTTTTCTAGAAGTGTGTGTTACCATAAATATGCATAATGCATTCTCCCCTTCACTTTGTAACTTCTGGAGCAAAGACTGTAATCTGTTTAAGAAGAACATGAATCAGACTGATAAAAAATAATTGGTTGGGTTTTTTTAAAAATATATTTTTTTAAAAAATAAAGCTGTCAAAAAGTTCTTATGGTAATGAAGAGCTTTGTTGTTATGACAATTGCAGAGTCTTTTTTCCCTTTTGAAAAAGCCTGCAATGTGCAATTTGATAGGCACAAACATCAGGAATAATTAAAACAAATGGTAAGTGAAGGAAAAAAACATCTGCAAGGACAGATCCCCGCCAGAAAGCTTTAAAATCACACTTGTTAAATGACAAACTTCAAATGGGATGCATAGATATGTAAACTAGCACAGGCCACTCACCAGCTGCCAGGGGCGACGATAATCACACACTTTGAGTCCTTGTGCTTTGGATGGAGCAAGGATGCCTTCATTTGGTTCTTTCTCATTCAATCCATCACTTTGGGCGTAATGTGCCACATACACTTCTGGTGACTGAATCAGGAGGCATTTCATTGTGCGTTATGCTCTTTTCAGGAGCGCCATTATTCATGCTTATCTCATCACGTGGAACACTGAAAATATTGCTGCGGGAAACACAGAACAAACATAGGAGCAAGACACCTACAGGCTGCTTCTGCCTTCTGGATATGAACTTGGGATAAGATGATGGGGGTGGGGGGGGGAGCAGCTCAGAAAACCATCATTCCAACAAGTGTTGAGTTTTGTGGTCCCCAAAGGGGATTATGCTGCCTGAAGGAGTTTGGCACATGATAGCATTTGCAGCATTGGGGAAGGGCCATAGCTCAGTGACAGGGCACTTGCTTTGCCTGCAGAAGATGTTTCAGAAGGCCAGACATCTTCACTTAAAGGATCAGGTAGCAGGTGATAGGGAAGAACCCTGCCGGAGACCTTGGAGAGGTGCTGCCAGTCAGTGTAGGAGACAACAGTGGGCAAGATGGACCGGTAGTCTCTTTCAGCATAAGGCAGCTTCTGGTATTCAGATGCTCGGTGGATCTGCCCCAGAACACTGTTCAGAACTGCAGTGGGTGCAGGTTCCAGGGTGGCACACTCAGAAATGTTGGCGATGGTCTATAATTAGTGCAACGGTCATTGTGGCAGGCTTATGGGAAAGAACAAAGGCACTTTGTGTGCCACTAGGTGTGTGTGCCACTAGGGCCATGTGAGAAATGTGGCACTGCTCCGCCATCTTTGGCTCTTAAGAGAAACAGCAGCCCTGGGAGCCCTGACCCAAATCAGGATGGTGGTATGGAAGAGGAGTGTTTCTCACCTCACCACGCATATTTTTCCCTATGAAAATCCACCCTCCCGTGAAGCTGGTATCTGCCCCAGGAGGAAAAACATACGTTCCGCCCATATATTCCTCCTCTCAGGGCAATAGCTTGGATAAATGGTATGGGGAGGGAGAAGTGTTAAGCCCCCTGCTGCACTCCTGATTATAATCAAAGCCCCTTCTGCTGCTGTCTCTATTTCTGAGTTCGAAAAGACCGAATGGTGATGATGCATCAATGATGATGATTTCTCATCTTGCCTAGTTTGCCCTCACTGGGACACCACTGGGCTATCTGTCACACTGTCTCTGCCCTTCTTTTCTATAGCAGCAGTTCCCAAACTGTGAGTCACGACCAGCACCAGAGCCTCCAGTGAAAATAATGGAAAGATCAGATAACTAATTGCCACAAGCCCTGAGGCTATTCAAAAATCAGATAGCTGCTAATTGCCCTGCAAAGAGCTCAGCTCCTGCAGTTTGCCAGGCTTCTGAAGTTTGTGGGTCTTATTCTTTCAGTAAACCAATAGCTAGGTTTACCAGATCCATACCAGGATAGACCTTTACCAGAAGGAATGTGGGCAGGTATGGCTTGTTAAACCCTTAGAGCACAATCCTAGGCATGTCTACTCAGAAGTCAGCCCCATTGTGTTCAAGCAGCTTGGATTCTGGTTGTGGCAGAACTCTGACCCATTCCTAGGTCAGCAGCCTCAACTGGGCCTTACAGCAACAGTGCCTGCCAATCACAGGGGCAGATGCTGCCTACAAGCCCCCATCCATGCCTGTAAGAACCAGCGTGGTGCAGTAGTGGTTAAAGGATCTGGCCAGGACTGGGAATACTTGAGCTCTGACCTTTGGGTGTCATGGAACCAGACACATCTCTCAATCTCACCTATCTCTCAGCAACAGCAAAGGTGACTAAAAGATGAAATTGGCAGTGGGAGACAGAAGCGGGACCAGGGCGGAGTGCATGGAGCAGCTGCTCCACTTGCGGGCGCGGGCAGGGGCGCACTTACCGTTGCGTTTTCGGCCCCCTCCGCCCTCCCTGGAGCCAGGACGGCTCCAAAATGGGTAGGAAGCTGGCAGGGGGGCGTGTTCAGCGCCGCGCTGGGCGCGTCACGTCAATTAGGCCCTGCCCCCTTCCTCCGGGCGGGCTAGGTGCGCCTCAGGTGGGAGAGCCATGCACAGTTCCCCTGAGTGCCTTTGTGGAAGGATGAAACAAAAAACATTGTAACAAATAAAGATAAATCTAAGGGACTTGCAGTGACTCACCATGCTAGGTCCCAACCTGGGGCCATTGGGGTCCTGATTCCAGCCTTAGGGCCAATGACATTTTATCGACTATCCTTGCCCCTCCCTCCTCTTCCTCCATTGTTCTTTTGTTTCTTGAACTGTCAAAATGACCCCCTCATTTTTACTTCTGTTATTCTATAAAGCACGATGTCCATTGATGGTTCATAATATACACCATGAGGAGGATTGCTATCTCTCTTTGTTGCATTCATACAGAAGAAATGATAAGCTTGGACACTAGATGGTGCTGTAACAGTTGTTTGCAGAGCAGGTGAGAGAGGAAAATGGGGGAGTGGGGAGGGAAGGAAGGAAGGAAGGAAGAACAGCGAGATTACTCAGGAATTACATGTTGCTGCGTCAAAGTTCATGCATGCGTTCAGAATTTAGCACTTGGGTCCAACCAAGAACTGCTTATGAAGATGTCTGCTTCCTTAGCCAGCTGTCTCCCACTGTTGTGCAAAACTACGGCAGGCACTGGAAAACTTCAGGAAATACATCTAAAGCAAGATGCAAAGAAAACCTACCCTACAAAGGTGACTAAATGGAAAAACCAAAGATGGAGGGATCAATATGGGCCGTGGTCTAATTGTTAGGTCCATTTGCCTGTCATCAAATTATCAGCCCTACATCCTGGAAAATTAAACTGCACGCATAAAATGTATATCAAGAGCATCTGTACAGTTAGACTACATTTTCGAACACACAGCTATAGCAATGTTATGAAAAATGCTCAAGCAGTCTCTCTCTCTCTCTCTCTCTCTCTCTCTCTCTCTCTCTCTCTCACACACACACACACACACACACACACACACACACACACACACCCCTTCCAGCCAAGGAGTCTGTGCCTTTGATGTGCACACTTAGTATATAGGCTAATTTAATTGCTTATATCTATAGACCTTCGGTGTGTAGAATCAGGGAGTTACCGGTATGGGTGGCACACACCAGAGATTCCATGAATACTTTTTGGAGAGGAAAAAAAGAGAGGGGAGCAGGTAGAGAGCTGATAGAGAAAGAATCTGCTGCTGGAGCCACTGAAGTAACCTACGTTAAGTATGAGGCCGTGCTCATGTTCCTCTTCCGTCAGTGCTGCGGGAGGTGTCATCGGCCTTCCCTACTATGGTACCAAGGGTACTTTAGTGGTGGAATATCCATGAGCTTTTCCTAGTTTTCTTTTGAACTGCTTTATTGTCTTTGCTGATATAATTCTGCTTTTCAATTTTGTAAGATGCTTTGTGGGTCAAAAAGCATGATATAAACTGCTTGAAGAAGGACGAGGGAAGGAGAAAGAACGAGAAAGGACAACAGATCTAGACAGCAGAGCGAAGCCAAGATGAACAGCCCAATCCTATCCAACTTCTCCCACCGGTGCGCCAGCGGTGCAGTGAGAACAGGAGGTCCCAGAACGGAAAGGGGATTCAAATCCCCTCCAAAGGGGGATTCAAAGGGGATTTAAATCCCCTCTCCCCTCCAAAGCCTCCTGCCCTGCAGTCCCCCACTGGTTACACTGGTAGGGGAAGTTGGATAGGATTGTGCTGTGTGTGTGTGTAAAATAATACAGGTTGATTATCCCTTATCTGGACATCCAAAATCCAGAATATTCCGAAATCCAGACATTTTAAGGGTTATGACTTAAAAAAGACAACACCGTTTTTCAGCACCTGGCTGACATAGCTTAATGCATGCTGGGGCACAAAATTATTAAAAATATTGTATAAATACCTTCAGGCTATGTATATAAGGTATATATGAAACATAAATGATTTTCATGTTTAGACTTGTGTCCCATTCCTAAGAGATCTCATTATATCTATGCAAATATTCCGAAATCCAGACAAATCCGAAATCCAGACAACTTCCCGTCCCAAGCAGTCCGGATAAGGGATAATAAGGGTTTCAGGTTGCAGGTTGGGGTTAAAAATGGGTTTGAGGTCTGGAAATGTTGACCATGGGATAAGATGATCTGTTGGGTTCTATCTACAGTTTTCACCAGTGGTGCCCTTTTGCAAATGTGAAAGGCTCTGTCTCCAGGGATTAGTCAGTCCCCCAGGAATACCATCCACAAGTCATCTAGAGGCATAGAAACATCTTTGTTCTTTCTCTTGTAGTTGCACTAAAGACAGTTTGTACTCCAAAGGTTAACACTGTTGCCGAACACTCCCCACTCTGACAGTCTGCTAAGAGGCCTGATGAACCTGTAAATGGTGGGGAGGGGAGCTCTTACAGCTTTTCCAGGCTCCCACAGGTGTGAGTGGATCTGATGACAAGGGAGGTTACACAGACAGAAGAATACCTAGAGACCAATTAGCAGGGGGAAAAGGCTTCTCTTTTCTACTCCACTTCACACCCAAACAAAAGTGTTTTCAAAGAGTCTCTCCAGTGGATGTCCAATTTCTGTTTCCAGGGGCCAGTCAAGGCATGCATGTGGGGGCCACACCAATCCACAACGTCCACCTCATAGGCAATATACTAAAGAGACTAACAGCCCAATCCTACCTAATTTATTCCCGTGCAGCAATGCCAGCGTGGGCTATGCTGCATCCTACATAGGTATAATGGCTGCTGGAGGTCTCTGCAAGGTAAGGGGACATTTGTCCTGGTGTAAGCCCTAGCTGCCACTATGAGGAACTCAGACCTGCGTGAGCTCAATAGCTGGTGCAAATCCGCGTTGCGTTGCCCCATGCAGATGGATTGGGCCTGGGAGGGGAGATAGGATGCAGCGTGCGCCAGTGCTGCCAATCCTGCTCCCTCCTGGGCCCGATCCACCCACCCCTGCCTGTTATACCCCCTCCCTGCCTTCCCCCTGCCCTCCCCTGCTCTATTCAGAGGTGTTTCTACGGTAGGGGCCCTACCGTAAGTTGCGCCCCGTGCTAGTACCGTGTTTACAAGACGGAGTGAGGAGGCCCCGTCCCCTCGTTGTCGGAGCCATTCCGCACAGCGAAGGCGAACGGGCAGGAGACTCCCTGCCTGTTCGCCTTCGCTGCGCGGAATGGCTCCGACAGCGAGGGGGCGGGGCCTCCTCGCTCCGGTTTGTAAACACGATACTAGCACGGGGCGCAACATACGGTAGGGTCCCTACCGTAGAAACGCCTCTGGCTCCATTCCACCCTTGCACCACTTGGCGTGAAACTCATCTCCAGTACGTGCTGATCCTTCTGCCGGTGCACGTGGCCTGGTACAGGCCTCCACACCAACAAGTGCTATGCCATCGCAAAGCGCTTTACGGTGCTTTTGCGATGGCAGGCACCGGTGCTGGGGGTGAGTAGGTTTCTGCAATAAAACTAAGATCGCTTAGCAGTAAGGCCTGGTCTACACGTGCACCAGACTGATGTGGTAGACTGGTAGTGTGGACTGTACCACTTCAGAGATAATCACATTATGAATGCTCCGCTATATGAAAACAATTCTTGCAAGTACAAATATAGCAGAGAGACATCTTGTCATGAAGATGGAGGAAAAAATGGCTTTGACTATGAAGAAATGAGTTTGATTCAGCTATGGCTTTTTCAGTCCCCACCCTTTTTGCTTTGATTTACCTCAAGTTTTTTTCTCTGCAAGTGTAACAAGTGCAGGGATCTCTACTGTATCTATCTAGCTGGAATTAAACGATGTTTGAGAGTCAGGAAGAAAGTTGGGCAGCTATTGACCATGTGCTGGAGAAGAATAATCTTGCTCAAGGTAGTGGACAGACTTCATGAGGTCAAGAGGTCAATAAGGTCAAGGGAATTCTGGAAGAAGTGAATTACCTGGATCTCTTCCAATCTGGTATCAGGCTAGGCTTTGAGATAGCCCTTGGTCACCTTGATTGATGTCCTGCACCGAGGACTAGATGGGGAGTGTGTCCCTGTTGGTCCTTCTGGACATCTCAGCGTCCTTTGACACCATTGACCATGGTGTCCTTCTGGACTGGCTGGCTGTGTTTGGGCTTGAGGGCACAGTTTTGCAGTGGTTCTGGTCCTTCTTGTCAGATTGGACCCACATGGTGAGGCTGGGGGACACCTTTTTGGCACCCTGGTTGCTGACTTGCGGGATGCCACAGGGACCGATCTTGTCCCCCATGCGCTGTTTTATGTCCTTAGCTGCTGTTTTCAGGTTTTTATTTATGTTACTGTGGTTTTAATATGTGGTTTTAGTACATGCATGTTTTTATGTGAATTTATGATGCATGTGTGTGTCATGTTGTAAAAGTCATAAGAACATAAGAACATAAGAAGAGCCCTGCTGGATCAGGCCAAAAGCCCATCTAGTCCAGCTTCCTGTATCACACAGTGGCCCCACCAGATGCCTCAGGGAGCACAAGACAACAAGATAACCTGTTTCCCGTTGACACTCCCTTGCACCTGGCACAGAGAAAACCCACTTCTAAAACCAGGAAGTTGCTTGTCCTTGGGCACCAGGTTTTTGTTACCTGGGCAAAAGCAGCACATACGGTAAATGAATGAATGGATGAATGCTGTACCATGGCCAGAACCTTGGCAACGCCCCTGACCGCTTCAAAGGCGCTGCATTAAGGTCCAAGGGCAGTTTTCTGAGCCCTCTAGGTGCTTCAAGGGCAACAGAAAACTTTCTATAAGGTCATGCCTATGTTTGGTGCTGGAAAGGAAAGGGATTGTTTTTTTTTCCTTCAGCCTTTAAAAAGATCACTGGAAAAATTCTCAAAATAAAATGTGATAGGTGCCTAAAATGTGTACTGTAATCAAAGCAATGTTGCAAAATTGATCAGCCCTCTTCTTCAAAAAGTAGCTTTTCCTTTGCTTTTTCTCCCTTCTTTCCTTTTTCGGTTGAGTAAGGAAGCATCCCAAAGGATTTCCCTTTAGGAATCCTGATCTCAGCATGAAACCGAGTAAAGCGATTTATGTTGACACCGCCAGCTCTCGCTCTCTCTTCCCCTTTCAGACTGAGAATGGCTTCATCTCATCAGGTAATGCCGTCACGAAACAGTACAGTAGAAATTTCATCACTGGATGGGCTTATAGAGACAGATAGCCTCATCTATATTATTTTTTCATTCTGCAGTCTGTTTCAAAGCATTACGCTGTCCCTAGACAGGAACAAGGGAAATGAAAATTAAAATAACAAAGTCACTTTGAGCACAGAATTGCTGGTTGGGAGAGAAAAGGGTTTACAGGAATCAATCCCTCCATTCTTCAAACAGGTGATCCAGGTTGGCCTCACTGACCGTCTTCCCCAGATGCTGCAAGTGATGTTTTCCCCATACACGACTGCTTTGCATGTATGGGAAGAGTATTTCTGCAAGCAGATGTACATTCACTTGTACATTATCTAAAGTGCCATCACTTGTTAACAATGCCTTTCTGCTGTTTACACAGGCCAATTGGGTCGGTCTGTAGACAAAGAGAACTCGAGAGCCAGTTCCTTTCTCTCTGTATCTGTTTGTTTCTAATGTGTGATCATTGAGGGCATATCTATACAGGAAGCTTAAAATGCTCTTGCTTCAGTTGGGTTTGTTGAGAATATAAACTCTGTATTGGCCAAAATGCTCACTGGCATTTCAGATGCCCCTCTTCTGCATTAATAACTATTGGGTATCGACAGAAATGACATGAGGAAGGCTCAGCAGTAATTTGCAAAGTGTGAAAATGCTCTCAGCCTGCAAAAGTCTGGGACTTGGGACACACACACACACACACACACACACACACACACACACACACACACACACACACACACACACACCCCTCCCATTTAGGGATCCCAGTGGACCTGCCTTGTGCACACAGGGATACCCAGAGGCTCTTTACCAATACGGCATGTGGAATTATTCATGCCCCATTGCTTGTGTCTCACCCCCTTCCAGAGCCGTTCACAGCCCTACTTGCAGAAACACTGTTATAGATTTCTTCCCTCTCAAAGTACAAGTGCATTTTAAATGAACGTAAGTTATACTGGCATCTCCAGCCCTTTAAAACAGTTGTTTGCTGCTGTTTTTTCTTTGCATTTCAACATTCATGAATATATCCGACCATCCTGAGCCGCACAAACACACGTATTCCTGAAACAGCCCATGCGGCTCCTTTTATTCCTAGGAGAAAGCGTAAAATATTTATGACCCTCAGCGCCCTTCCTTTCAGGCTCTTTTTTTTGTTCCAAAATACATATGAAAGGTGATTAAAGATTAACAGAGCTACAAAACAATACAGTTAACTTATACATCATCATCCACCCCTTTGTGCAGTGCAAGCCTCACCACTCTTACTCAGAAGTATTTGCACTGACTTTAATAGGCTTACTCTCAGATATGTGTGAGGGTTGCAGCCTGGGCCAAAATGTACACTATGCTGGGACTAAAATGTACACTATGCACTATACACTATGCTGGGACTATTCCGGACTGATGGAGGTTAGAGTACTGTAATTATATAAGGACCATTCACTTGTTCTCTCTCAACATGTTCCGTGAATGTGTGGAAGGGGAAGTGCGACCACACCTGCTGGCTCTCCCCGATGTCCGTCCACCTGACGGCCACATCTGCCAACATTCATGCATTCTCTGTTACTGTTAAGGGGTAACACGTAAAGGCATGGAAAGATGTGCACTAATGCTAAATGCACGCGTGTCGAAGTGTGGTGCCAGCAGGCATACCGATATCGGGAAGCATGGCCATTTCCACATGTGAAAGATTCCGCAAGGTGTAGCAAGCTTTGATTTCAAGAGACTGTGGTGCTGGTTCCCATTGCATAGATTTCATGTCGTCACTCAGCACTTGATGATGAAGGAACGGAGAGAACTGTCATCTGATCCCTCTGTCAAACAGAGTCTGAAGCCGAGGGACATTTTTTTCCCCACAAAGTCTCTTTAGCTGTTCATGCTGGGAAAGAAGGGGATTAAGGAACCATTCACCTGCAACTTGGTCAGGAAAATAGGCAAACGTTTTGGCCAGATTATGGAAATGGTATTTATTTATTTATTTATTTTTAAAGGTTTTGTGTCCTGCCTTTCCTCCCACACGATGGGATGACCAAGGCAGCGAACAACAAAATTAAAATACAACAGTACAATTAAATACTGTAAAGTATAAGCACAGTGACTTACAGCAGCAAGACAAGAAATAAGAAAGGTGATAAAACAGCAGCTCAATAGGAACCATAAAACAATAAAAGACAGCAGCAGATGGCAATAAAGCAGCAAACCAGTGTTCTGTGTAAAACAGCTTAAATACAGCAGAAGAGGCCTAGGTGAGTGGGTGGGTGGGGAATGCCATGTGAAAGAGGTTCAGTTGCCGCTGGAAGGCTAACAGCAAGGGTGCTGAACTTAAGGCAAAAGGGAGAGTGTTCCATAGTTGAGGCGCCACTAAAGAGAAGGCCCTGCCCCTCGTGGCCATCAGCCTGGTCTCAGCCAGGGACAGCATATGCCAGGGGTGGCCAAACGTGCTTGATGTAAGAACCACATACAATAAACTTTAAATTCTTAAAATATATTTACTCACCATGAACATTAAACTTATGTTTTAATCCAGTGGACTCTTAGTTTATACCTGGTAAATAATTATAAAGCTTAAACATTTCTTGTTTACCTTTTTATATTAATTGTGATGTGAAAAGGAGCACAGCCAACATATTTCGGAGAGCCACACATTATATGTCAAAGAGCTGCATGTGGCTCGCGAGCCATGGTTTGGCCACCCCTGGCATATGCAGCAAGGCCCCCTCTGATGACTTTAGAGGTCAAGCCAGTTGGCGCAGAAGAAGATGGTCCTTTAGATACCTTGGTTGCAAACTGTAAAGGGCTTTTAAGGTCAAGAGCGGCACATTGAATTGTGCTCGGAAACAAAATGCAACCACAGTGGCTCGATAGAATTTGAACAGCACGAGCTTCAGTCTTCTTCCCTGCCCTGAATGTATGGCAGGAAATGGGAGTGAAAGCTTTCAGTGGCCGTTTTGAGCAAACCGCAGTTTCCCATTTGTTACTTCTAGATATGGGGATCTGTGGTTTGTTCTACAGATGGGCGAGTTTGCACTACCTCACCTTGGATGGAAATGAATGGAGTTATTAAAAAGAACACCTCTGAGCCAATTTGAGGCTCACCCTCCCAGCTGGTCCTCTTGATCCCAAAACACCTTCTTCCCTTCAAATCAGCCCTCTAGCAAAGCAGCAGAGAATCATCTCCATTACTGCGCCATGAGTCTGCTTTTAGAGTTCAGTTGCCCCCACTGGCGTCGCTGGAGGTGGGGCGGAAAGCTAAGTTCTGCAGCTTTCCGCCCCACCGTTACTCTCCGGTACGATGCGCCCCGTTGCCCCGACTCTCCTGCGCGTTGCTTTCTCTACGCTGACGGTCTCCTATGACGAGGGGGCGGGGTGCCTCGTACCGGAGAGTAACGGTGGGGCGGAAAGCTGCAGAACTTAGCTTTCCGCCCCACCTCCAGCGATGCCAGTGGTTGCCCCTCCCCAGAAAAACTGGGGGTGGAGGGCAAATCTCACCCCTAACTCAAGGGGAAGGATGGTCACCCATGGGCCATGGGGGATGTGTTTCTCCCCCACCTCCAACTTTTCCAGGTCCAGGTCTAAAAAGCAGCCTCCTGCCAATGCAATGGAAACGTCTGTATACAGTATGCAGTAGATTCTAGTTATACCATAAGGTCCTGCTAGGACAGATTGTTAGAAACCAAAGGCTGATGTGTGTGTATCAGAGTCAGCTATGACAAGGTCATCTGATTATAGTGGCTGCATTCAGAGAATGCAACAGCCTGAGCCTTGGTCTCATTTTCCTGTTGCTTTGCTCTGGAGTTGCTTAGAAGAACCTGCCTATGGTAAAAGTGGGAATGAGGGGAGGGAACACTCCCGCTAGGGGACTCTCCCCACAGGGGATGGGATTCCCTCCCTACTCTAAACTTTTCCAGGACTAGCTCTGGTGGATCTTTTCTCAGAAGAATCCTGAAACTCCCAGTGCTCACCTCTCCTTGGAGCATTGCCAAGCCCAGGAAGTTTGTTTCCAGGCCTGAACCAAACATACTTGGGCAGCACTGTAGGTCTGTTCAAACCATAGTTAATTCACAAACCTGACTTATGAACCAGGACCAAACCCTGGTTTGGGAACAAGCTGTGGTTTGAGCAAACCACAGTTCTCCATATTTAGATGTATACAATGGAAAATTGTGGTTTCTTGCAAACTAAAAAAGGAAGCTTTAACTTTTCATCCCTCACACACAAAGGAGAGAGGAAAAGAAGTACATGATGAGCCCAAGCCTGATGCTTGGATGCTGCATTTTCTGAATGCAGCCACTATAATCGGAGATGCCCTTGTCACGGCTGCCTGCATCAGTCTCTTTGGTTTCTATCAAGGTGTCTTCACAAACGTATATGGTATATAAGAGGAATGTAGTGAATATGCTGCAGACTTGAGTAGCTAGCATGGCTCAATTTACCAGGTCCAGGTGGGCACATGTCTAGGGCTTCAAATCTTTACAGACTTCCAGATCTCTGAAGGGGAAAAAGTTGGTCTTACACAAAACCCCAGCCAAAACAATCTCCGTAACAAATAATAAGAACAATCAATTATAATGATACAGTACAGGGAAGCCCTTGCAGATGGGTGGATTTTTTTGCTGTTTTTAAACAAAGCCTCTTTTAGGTGCTTTACCAAGAATACAGCTGTAAAAATTCAAATTTTTGAGTTTATACGCTCTTTTGGTCCTATTCATATTTTGCTCCAGCGTGTGGGCGGGATATGGTAACTGCGGGCATCATTTCAAGGGATGAGGGCCTTCATAAAGAGGGAAATCTGGCCCTGTAAACTAAGAAAGCACCTTGCAGGCACTGTTTGAACTGATGACTGCTTTCAAACAAATAATGTCATATCGCTTCTTGAAATGATTTTGTCCACATACAAATATTTTTCCTCCAATCCATTTACAATTAAAATTCAAATAGGTCCAGGTATCATTTGCTTTTTCGGGAAAAGAATCTTAAGTTAATTTTTTTTTTGCTTTGTCAACAAACCAGGTAACCAATGGGACCCTCAATTACTTTTAATTGCTGCAAAAAATGGAAAAAGTAATAATGCGCCAGGTGGATAAAATAACAAAACGATCACTATTCATTTGGGTGCCGTTATTACATGCAAAAATAAGGTGCTCTCCTCATTCCTCAAGATATTTCTTTCTAATCCCATAAAAGCATCTGTCTTTGATTTCAAGTGGAATACCTGCTGTGCAGGTTGCAATGCAAATCCAATTTGTGTGCAACAAAACCAAATGGGTTGAAATGAACTCTGCATTCTAAAGATGTTTTTGTTTAATCATTGCCTTCCCTCGACTTTATAATGAATGCATAATCAAGTTATACTTCAAGGAAAAAAATAAGGAAAGCAAAAGAAAAATGGAGTGATGCCTCTTAAGAAAAGAAAAAGGGGGAAAAAAACCTTACACTATCTGCTACCAATGATTGTTGTTACATTTCTCTGTTGTCAGAAAGGAAGAAATAGGAAGAACATCAAATGCTTGTGATTGTATGTCATTTGGAAATATTTGATAAGAATAGCAGCTTCTTTGACATGGGAACACAGCTTAATTATTAGATGAGGAGCAGCAGCAGCTACAACCAGCCATGTTTCTGATGCAGCCATTTATTTGCTCATAAATCCATTTTGTAGCCCACTTTTCTGTCTTCAAGAGATGCTCAAGCTGGCTCACATCAAAATATAAAAAAACAAAATTTTATTTAAAAGTCATGGTCAATGGCAGCTAAAGGAATTAAAACACTGTGGAGGCCAGACAAAAATATTAAGAAGCCAGATCCAAGACCTTTTGAAATAAGAAGGTCTTCAGGTGACATCTGAGTTGCAACAGAGAGATGGGGCCAACCAGATCTTTCATTGACCAATGTGCACATCAGGGTGTATTGTCATGTCCACTCACTGGCGTCGCTCAAGGTGGGGCAGAACGGTAAGTTCTGCACTGTGCTAACCTCCGTTTATTCCCCGGCACGAGGCGGCCCCGCCCCCTTGCTGTCGGAGCCATTCAGTGTGGCGAAGACTCCTTGCGTGTTGCCTTCGCCGCACTGAATGGAGGCTCCGACGGCAAGGGGCTGGGGCTGCCTCGTGCCGGGAGTAAATGGAGGTTAGCACAGTACAGAACTTACCGTTCCACCCCACCTTGAGCGACGCCACTGTGTCCACTCCATTGTGTGATGGTGGCCGGAACAAGATTACCCATGTTGATTTACACTTCTCCCAGTCTGTTTTTGGAGGCCCTTGGGCAATTTAGGCCTACAAAGATCTCATAACTAACCCAAGGGAGTTGTGGGGCATGAAAAGTAAAGGACATGTCAGAATCCTCTGTGTCACCATACAGGTGGACTCTGGTTGCTGGATGGTAGGGACAGATACAGTGTGAACTATCTCCAAGCTGTCTGGATCAGACTATGTTGACTTTGGGCAAATGGCCAGCCATTTTGGAAGACTTTGACATAGTTATACTTGGCAAGGGGAAAAGCCCATATTTTATTTTTTAATGTTTTTGTCACGCAAAATTTGTCCTGCTGGTTCATAGGTTACGATGCTTTAGCCCAGCCCAGCCATCTTATTGAGGAGAACTTAGATTAGAATTGAGAATTAGATTTTTGAGAATGAATCCTGAGACACAAATAAAAACTTTACAGTATTTCAATTACAAAAGGCATAGAACACGACATTAGCTTGCCATTTAGTCCCTATATAAAATTTCCTCCCAGCCCACAAGTGTACGCATTTAACTCCTGTTGTGTATATACACCCTTGGGTAAAAGTGCCTTAATTTGCTCCTATCCATGCACACTTACAGCCCAATCCTATGCATGTCTACTCAGAAGTAAGTTCTATTGTAGCCAGTAGGGCTTACTCTCAAGTAAGTGTAGATAGGATTGCAGGCTTACTCAGGCATACAACCAGAGCAGTCAACTCTAGTATAGCACAGTCTTTTGGGGAGTGGACTTCTTATATGTATACATCGGACCCTTGATCAGGGATCTCTCTGCTGAGCTGAAACTTGAGCTCTCTTTTATCCCCTTTCTCCAGTCCCTGTTCCTTGGCTACTTGCGTCACTCCCTTGTCCTGGCCACTGTCGCGGTGACATTATCTCTTGTTCTTCCCAAGCAGCCGGGACTCAGTTGGTAGTACATGGCCTTCCCCACGCACAACTGAACATGGCAACATGGCAACATCTTCAGGCACCTTTATCACTTCAACTGTCCCTGGACATTGTGGTTGTTTATGGTACTGCTGATATTTGTGGTATGCTTGGAGATCTTTCCTGGAACTGAAGGGCAGCTCGATCTTCTTGGAACTTCACCTTGTCTGCAAGTGGAAAGTCTGCTATTTTCAGTCACATTAGAACCCTTGCCTTTTCTGCCATTTTCTTGCTCACACATACACAAAAGGACCCTTCTGTGGTCATCTAACATCTATTCTAAAAATGACTTGTGACGTGACTCGTTACAACTTGCTATTTTTATCAATTTTATGCAAGCCACTCTGGGAGTCTTGTCAACAGAAGAACAGATTAAAAAGTATTTAAAAAAAATAACATAAAGGACCACTCTGGGGCTCTGCCTAGGCCATGTGTTTCTACGATCTAAGACTTTCATGGCCGGCAGAGATAAACAAACTCACAATTTCCAGGGTCAAAGACCATGGTCTAGAAGAAATAGACCATTGTCTTTGACCCCAGAAATTGTGAGTTTGTTTATATCCCTGTGTTTATGTTCCCAGTCTTGTCTTTTTGCCAATCTCCTACCTCTCCACATCCTGGTGTTGCTGGGCCTAATCCTATCTCTGCACTCAGAAATGACACAACAACGTCAGCTAACTTGTCTTTCCTTCCATATTACCAAGAAGAATACAGCACTAGTTTCCCAGTCCTCTCACTGCTGACAAAAACACCTCACTAGAGTCAACCAAATAGGTTAGTTTTCAAAGCCTGCTGTTTGCTGAGATAGATATTCCATGTGCCAATCTGGGAGATAATTTTTAGCACCACAGACTCATTCCAAACAAGCCTTCACATAGCTGACAGGCAGGAACTTCTACCGACCAACCCTGTTTTTGTGTGTGTGTGCCTTATATATTTTTCAAACACACACATGCACAACTACAGAAGCTATTCATTCCCCACTCTCTCTCTCCCTCTATATTCCTCTCAATTTCATAATGGAGACATGTGTCCCGAAAATGTGTCCAAAAATGTTCCATTTAGTGGTTTCAAATTCTGGTACTCAGACAGCCATATCAAAACCCAAACAACACTTGATGGCATCATGACCTGGCCAAAAATACATCCCTTTTAAAATATTGTGTTTTGTAATACTGAAGCACTTGGTTGTAATTAATTAAACCATGTGACCACTGGATGTCCCCACAGTTCCTCAAATGTAGCTTAGCTCCCTTTTACCTGGCAGGTAGAAACAGAATGTGTTTTGTTTGATCAAGATCAGTGATGAGGCTCAGTGCCTGAGTTGTGCTGGAGACAGCGATCTGCAGGTAATGGCCGCCCTGCAGGTGGGTTTCCTCCTTCAGGTGAGGCGGTAGCTCATTGCATGCACCTCTGCATGCTCACGGAGAGTTTTCTTTATTGAAGTGAAATGGGAAACCTTTTGCAGGCTAGAGAGCTTACCGTGAGTATATCCACAAGGAGCAACTGCATCAGTGTGACCAGATCTTGCTGAGAGAACAAGTATTCTGGAGTTCGGGCCAGCTAGGTCAATTACTTTGTAGATATATTTCTCAGGCTGTGCTTATCTTACACACTTACCTGGAATCCCAGTGAATGAATGAATGAAACCTTTATTGGCATAAAGGAATCCAGTGAATGCAGTGAGTAAACATGCATACGATTTATCTACATCAGGGGTTCTCAACCCCTTCCCGGCCAAGTACCACCTCCCGTGCCACTCTCCTGCTCTGTACCACTGGAAGTGACTAGCAATGACATACTCCTGGTTACCAGTTACTCCTGGGTTTTTGAGGCCAGAAAACACAGGTAGGAGGCTCTGGGCGGGTGGGGGGGCCCTTCTCAGCATTCCTGAGAGGCTCAGTCAAAGGCAGGAGCCTCTTGGGAGTGAAAATACAGCACCAAAAATGCCACGTCAGAGCAGGGTTCCAGCAGGCCGGCGGACTGAGTACCACCAGCAGTCGGCCAAAGTACCACTGGTGGTATGAATACAACTGGTTGAGAACCCCTGGTCTACATGCCAAATCTTATATTTGTTCCCTAATTTTTCTATCTCCCCCCCCCCATATATTGCATGGCTCCTTTACATAATGAAGGAATATTTGCAGTTTTCAGAGGGTGTTGTTTAGGGGTATATATTATCTTGAATCGACAATCTTCGTTTACAATGGAAGGGAATCTATTCTACCCAACCATCTTGGGAAAATGCTTGTATCCATTTATTTGTTAAAGAACAAAAAAAGGGGGGTCTTCGCTAGTTAGAAGTTCCTGCCTACACCCCATCCACCTACTTGATAAATACTGTAATCCGTTTCATTGTTTATGCCAAGATAATTCATAGGGTTAGACAAGAGCCCCTAAATACCTAGGGACTCCTTTTCCCCCATTGGCTTTCAACTAGTTCCTGTTCAATCACGCCATAACAGTATTCAAATATGACACTTTGGAGGAGGAGGACAGAAAGGAGAAGCAAATGACAATAGCCTTACAGAGCTGATTAAACCGAATGAATTTCGGGAGGCAGGAAATACAATGGTTCACACGAGGAATTATTTTGGACCTTGCAAATTGTCTGATGCATCTATTAAACTTCTAGACATGCATTAGTGACGTCTTGCTTTCCTTCCCTCTCCCCTGGCGTCCTGACTTTACGTTACTTTATTACTTTGTTTCAGTAGTATTGGAAGATAAATCATTGCCACAAAGCAGATTATACCATTGTTTAATATGGGACCTCTGAAGATTTCTCCTGCAGCTGTTCTGGATTTGATTTCTTTCAGCCTTGTCTCTCACAAGAGTTGTTGAGGAAATAATGAAAAATGAACAATGTGTAATGAGAGGTAACTCAGACACTACTAGGATATTTTGGACCTAGCTATACATATTTAGTGCATGCAAGTACTGTATTAGTAATTTGGGGGGGGAGGGGGAAGAATACTTTTATGGATACGTAATATTTTGATTTCATTTCCACATTGTATTTCTAATACGCATAGGTGGCATCAGAGATAAGCCAGATTGGCTATTGGCCAAGGGCAACTCCTGCCACTGCTACTTTCACCTGCAATTCTGCAATTGGGCTCAGAGGCCCAAAGAGGACTCAGGCCTCTGAGGTAGCCCATTTGCTGGAGAGCAGGAGAAGAAGCTGCTGCTCTGGTTTAGGCTTACCAGATCTCCAACCAGGACAGAGTGCTAGACCTTTAGGAGAAGGAATGTGGGCAGGTGTAGTTTGTTAAACCTTAGAGCACAATCCTAGGCATGTCTACTCAGAAGCAAGCCCCACTGAACACAATGGGGTTTGCTTCTGAGTAGACATGCCTAGGATTGTGCTCTAAGGTTTAACAAGCTGCACCTGCCCATATTCCTTCTCCTAAAGGTCTAGCACTCTGTCCCGGTTGGAGATCTGGTGGTAAGCCTACTCTGGTTGCTTCTTCCTCAGTACCTTCAGAGCCCTGAAGGATGAGGAGGCAGGGATTGCTCTCCATCTTCCAGGCACCCAAGAAAATAAAGGAGAATGGTCTCTAGCCACTGCTGCCTCAAGTAGCACTGAGAAAGAAGTGGTCCGAACTAACTACACCATTTTAACCTTCCCAAACAGTCAGGAAGGTAAAAGAGGGTGGTCCTGCATCACTTCTCTTCCCATGCCTTGGCAGTGCTGAAAAAGAATGATATGGGAGGCCCATGGTTCTGAGAGGAAGTCCCTCAGAACCAAGCACCAGCGCTGCTAATGTGCTAAATGGTTTACTGTCCTATACTTTAGTTCCTCTAGATATGTCTGTCAAAGGAAAAAGGCTTCCACTCATCGATTACCCCTTTATACTTGTGAAGGGAGAGATGTTCTTCAGGAACCCTCTACCTGGCAGGGTATGTCCTCCTGGGTGCCAAATACTCAGTGCTATAATCTTTGACAATGCCAATGGACCCAGGGCGTAGGGGCGCTGAGGCTCTGGGGGGGGGGGCGCGGGCCTCCTTAAATATGCATTTTTTTTGCATTTTCCCACTTTTTTCTGTTTTTTAAGTGTTTTAAGTGTTAAAACGGTATGTGAAAGTGTGTGTGTGCTTTCCCGGCACTTATCTGTAATATGCGGCGCTTCCTGGACGTTCCAGCAATGATCTTCTTCCTGCGCCCGGGCACAGCTTCTCCCTGCACCCGGGCGCGGACTCCGTAACGCCCCCAGCAGCGCTTTCCGGAGTTTGCGCAGGCGCACAACGTCCCTGGAAACTCTGTGGTTCTGCATATGCGCAAACTCCGGAAACTGCTGCTGGGGGGTGTTACGGAGTCCGCACCCGGGTGCAGGGAGAAGCTGTGCCCGGGTGAAGGAAGAAGTTCGTCGCTGGAACGTCCTGGAAGCGCCCCATATTCCAGATGAGTGCCGGGAAAGCACACATACACTTTAACATGGCGTTTTAACACTTAAAATCACCCGAAAATCATTTAAAAAATCCAAAAAACCCCTGTCAAAAATAGGTTTCAAAACCAAAACCTAAAATTTTGACAGTTTTATTGGGGGGCATCGGGGGGGCGGGCCCATAAACGGGGGCACCTAGTGACGCCACTGCCAATGGTTAGGGACAAGCTACAACTCCATGGTTGAACATGCGTCTTGAATGTCACCATTTCAAGGTTCGGAATCTCCAACGGAGGCAGCTCAGGGAGCAGTGCTGGGAAAGACCCCTGTCTGAAACCTTGGAAGAAATTCTGCCTGTTGAAACAGACAATACCAGGCTAGGAGCATTCAGGATAAGGAAGCTTCATATGTTCATTTGTACAATATCTGGTTGGGAATGGCATATCATCAAATCACCATTAAGTGTTACAAGCAGTGGGGTGGAAGCCACTTTCCCATGGGTTTGCTCTACAGAGCTGTAACATTTAAACACTTGTGGCCATATGGACTCCTATCCCAGAGAACATCGGGAAGACCCGTGTGATCAGCCACCCCATGTGCTTGCAGAATTTTAAACATTATAGCACCGTCGTGGAATAAATCTATGGAAAAGTGAATCCCACTGCAGTACTGTAATGTTGAAAGGGGCCTCAGTTTAGCCAGCGCCTCTGTGCATTCATTGGCCACTTCACTGCCTCTGTTGTAGTGGTCTTGGGAGGTGACTGTCCAAAACGTGTCTCATTTTGTGTGTCTGATGTGGGTTGCATCAGACACATGAAGTGAGACCCACTTTGCCCATCAAGCGGGCAACAGATTTGGGGTGCTTTTCACCACGTCTGCCGCTGCTGCCTCCCATCAATGCAAGCCACATTGACCTGCTTCCCGCTTGCTTGAGCAAGAAGCAGATTGTTCCCCTCCTTACTGTGCTCCTTGTGTGCTGCCGTGAAACCCGCAAGTTCAGGACTGCCGGGTTGTATGGCAGCGCACAGTGAGCATGGTAAGGGGTTTGGTTTCCTTTTTGTAGTGCAAAGGCAACAGTCCTGAGGCAGCATCAGGCGCCTTTCTGGGTTGCGCTGCCCCTGGCCCCCATGAATTCATCTAATTTTTTTAAAAAAACATCTAAGCTAGTGGCCATCGCCCCATTGTGGCAGTTAATTCCATAAATTGATGAGGCAGTGCGAAGAAGTCCTTTCTTTTGTCTCTCCTTAATCTACTGTCAGTCTATTTCATTGGCCCTAACCCCCCCCCCCCAAATCATTTTGGTTTCCCTTCTCTGCACTGTTTCCAAATCTAGGGTACCCTTTTCATGGTATACTTATTTTCTGAGATGGAGTGATCAGAAATGTATGCAATATTCCAAATGCAACTTCACCATAGAACAACAAAACAAAAGAGCGGGCGAGAGAGACATCAAATAGAATAGGGAGCTCTAGCGAATTATGGGTAATGTAATTAACCAATTACCTCAAGTTGCTGATTCTGCTTCCTGTGCCAGGGTTCCTTTCAAACCCTGCACCTCTCATAACACAGTGGAAATGCTCTCATCGTGTGACACAGAAGCTGTTACCGTATTCCAAACGGTGGTGAAATATATAGGTAGCGTAAGGGCTAGAGCTAGGCCCAGCATGAGAAGAGAATGATTGTGCTCTTTCTTCGTAGTACACAGAGGTTGTAAAAAGAGTAAGGTGTGTGGGTTAGAAAGGGGCTTGGAGGAAGAATGTGGTTCAGCATGGGGCTTGCCATTGTTTTAATTCAGTCTTGGCTTGGAGCATGAAAGAAAGGGAAGAATGTGTACTTACTGCTTTTCACTGAGCAAAAGATCCCAACTTTTACATGCTTACCAACTCTCAACCTCTGATTGAGGCTCCCAGAAGCACAGGACAAGATAAATATGTTTGATAGATGTACAGAGCATGTTGCTCCTACACCATCCCCAGTCCTGCATCCCTAATTAAAAAAATACAAAGATGTCAATTAATTGGCTTGGTGTTCAGATCACTGGGAATGAAGTTATTTTGCTATCTCCACTTCAGTTCTGTTAATTTATCCCCACTTGAATGCCATTAAATTCAACCACGTTAAAAGCCATTAGTAAATTTGGTCCAAAGCCTTTATGGGAGATTAGACAAGCATTTGTGATCCGCCGCAAATATGTATCAAATTACCTGACTTTGGGGGGAAAAATAGAGGAAAGTCATCTTATCCTAGTGAAAGGTATTGACAGAGCAATTTTTATCTAATAAACCTGTGCAAAGCGACTTGGGCAGCGGAAAACATTTGGTTGCACATTCCGTCCAGCCTCGGCGTCAACAGATTGCTTCTTGGGTTGTGTTATTATTAGTGGAAGCTGGACAGCTTGAATGTGAGAATAATTTATTCCCTGTACAGTTCTAAT
This sequence comes from Plestiodon gilberti rubricaudatus, assembly GCA_026170595.1. NCBI lineage: Eukaryota > Metazoa > Chordata > Lepidosauria > Squamata > Scincidae > Plestiodon > Plestiodon gilberti. The sequence continues at coordinate 121,038,794 of JANXHW010000005.1, forward strand.
TACAGCAAAAGAGGTTCGATCAGTGACACACTTGTCCATCTTGTTCTTTCTTGTCTTTCAGGCATGGCTGGTTGCAGTTAAGTAGACAGACCAGCGCAAAGCATATGAGAAACACAACTCTGTCAGAAAAGGACTGAAGTGTTACCGTTAATTATTCTGGACCATGTGCTCGTTTACAACCCATCTAACATGAGAAATTGTCTCCGAGGTGTCAAACAGCATCACTTACGTAAGCGCAGGGGAAGCAATAACAAAATGTTTGAGTGACTGGATTTGGGTGACCTGCCAGAGACCCTCACCAGAAGCTTTGAGATTTAGCTCCCAATTTGTGTCTTCAAGTTTGATGCAGAATTTAAATTGGGACCCATTCTCAAAGTGTTTCTCTTTTTAAAAATATCCCCACAAGCCTGGTTCATTGTTAGAGTGGCAAGCATACCTTTGTGTTTGCAATTATGTGCTTAAATAAAACCTCAGAAGATCGCTATCATTTCTTCCCCCCATTTCTCAAAACAAAAATGAGAATGAACAATTTTCTCTTGTAGAAAAGGACCATCATGAACATTAAGCTAGTTTATGAATGACGATGATGCTAAGAAGGAAACTGAGGGTGAAAACATGACCTCCAGGAAATAAGGTTGGCCTTCAAGAATGAAGCATGGCCTTTAAGGTTGCTTAAAACTTTGCTACCAATTACTCTTACCACCAGAAAAGTACCCCAGATCTGTCTGTTCAAAATGCTGAAGGCTCCTTTCCTACAAGCAAGGAAAGTTGAAGAGACTAGAAACCATACTCAAATAAAAGAGCCTTTTCTCTTCTGTTATCATTGCCCAAAAACATAACTAGGGTGGGGTGAATGGGGCATGTGCCCTGGGCACAAAAATAACAGAGGCGCAAAAATTTTAAAAAGTGGGGTGAGGTGGTTGTGTGTGAGACCCAGAGAGTCAATTCCTGCTCTTTTTACAGTTGCGTCAATTTATATATATTAAAGCCCTGCCCACCTCTTGAAACTGGAAGAAAGTGGTGCGTTTCAGCTTTCATTGCATTGAGAATGGTTTGTAGGCACTGAACTGATCATACACATTGGAAAAACTCTGTACCCAGATATCACTGCAATAAATGAAAATCTTTAAAAGATTTTCCCAACGACAAGATAGCAAACGACAACTATTGCTATAAAAATTGGAATACCAAATGTACAGTATTCTAAATATACGATTCAATGACTAAATTTGAAAATGTGTACCATTTTAACTGAAAAGGAGAGGTGGGGGTCACATTTAAAGGTATTTTAATTCTGCCAATTACAGGAGTGGGGGTGCTTTTTTCTCTTGCCCCGGCACTAATTTCCTTTGTTACGGCACTATCACCACTTATCTCTCTCAGCTAATCTTCCTTGATCACAGGAGGGAGATGAGGGAAGGTTAGCCGCAAGAGAGATTTTGCTTTTGTTGTTATCCTGGTTCACTTTTCCATGGCTAATATTTTCTGCTTTTTTTCCTGCCAGCAAGGAAGATTAGCTGAGTACAGACAATACCAGAAGGGAAATGCTTGGCCAATGGCTGTTCCTTCCTTTTGAGTATGGTTTCAAGCACCAGTTTTCCTTAACTATAGAGAAAGAAAGCCTTCAGGATTCAGGAAAAGGTTAAAAAGACTCTCCAGTGTCTAATATAAATACATATTAGGAAAGATAAAAAAATATTATATTAGGAAAGATAAAAATGAATTTAATGAAGAGATTATATTAGGAAAGATAAAAATGAATTTTATGAAGAACACTAGGTACAGGATCAGCAGATGGTAAACCAGATAGAAGTTACAGGTCAACATTCTTCTAAGTAGCACCATGCTACTTCTTGCTGCCAGGTATCCCCAAGATTCAAGGCCATATAAGCACCAACAAGTCTTAATGGTGGATACAGTGTGTGTGTGTGTGTGTGTGTGTGTGTGTGTGTGTGTGTGTGTGTGTGTGTGTGTGTGTGTGTGTGTGTGTGTGTGTGTGTGTGTGTGTGTGTGTGTGTGTGTGTGTAGGTCCTCTGGCAAAGGTCACACAGGAAGCCTTGGGTCACCTCCCTGAGCTTCTTCAGCAGCCCTCCAGCACCATCAAGAGACATCCTTAAGCAATCCTTATGATAACGAGACTCATCTCTCCTCTCCAAAAACAGCAGGCATCAGTAAAGAAAGCATTCCTTTCAGCTAATTGGTATGACGATGAGCCTACCCTGTTCTTATTTACAAAACTACAGATTTATGTCAAGCAAAGCCAATTATGCTTAATGTTTAAACTATTGCAGGTGCTGAATGACTTTGTTGCTAGGCACTGGAAATGAAAAATGCTCTTTTAACGCATCTCATTGCAATGGAGAGCATGTGCTCCATCATCAGTACAAACCCAACAGATGGATAGCTTAATCCTTGCCACTGATCTATCTATCCCCCCATTCTACCTTAGACAGTGTCCCACATGCTTTATCTTGCTTGTAGTACCTTGAAATTGTTCAATTAAAAAAGCCACATATTATAGTTTGCATCGGGCACATTTAACTCATTCATTCATTTCATGTCATTTCAATATTTATACCTGGCTTTACTTTGCTAAGAACCACCCAAAGCTGCCAACAATAATGGCAAACACAATAAATAATAAATATCAGGATAACCACTGCAAAATGCCCCCGACTGCTGTATTACTTGTCATCAGCAAACATGATGGGATTGACTGTTTGCTCCCAAATGTAAAATGGTTGGCACCGTATGATATACTTCTTGCTTCTTTCTGTTTCCCTGCCACTGTTCTAGGCTACTTTCCTTGGACCTCGCTCAGCCCCCTGCAGATCTAGCGCCTGTTGAAACAAGAAACGTGTACAGGAGACCATTATATGATTGTGTTGTTGTAAGAGACTTTATTACATACAAGTCATTTTTAGAGTGAATACACACAGAGATATATGTACATGGAGTTACAAATGTTCCCCTTGCCCAATTAAAAGGCTCTGTCCCTCACAGGCCTCTCATTTTAACAGTAAAGGGAATGAAACATATGGAGCATTTAAGGATCAGGGTCTAAAGTCTGAGTGATTTTGCAGAGAAATGAAAAGATGAACAACGGTCTATTATTGTTAAGTTAGTTCATAAACATAAAAAGGAACATATCATTAAAACCTGACAGACAATAGTCCAATGACTGACTACACCATGTGTGCAACCAGTCATTTTCAGAGCAAGATTTCATAGGAGAGTCTCCATGGGAGACAGAGGAGAGGGACAATCCAGGAAACTGTCATAAAATTTAAGTGATTTCTCATGCTGTAAAAGTTGCTCTTGAAGAAGACTCCCTCTGAACCCTTTGTCATAATCTTGCTGCAGATGTTTGTATCTGCAAATAAAAATAAATGAAAGGTACAATACAATATTCTGGTGGTACAATAAATTAAAGGTACAATACAATACAATACAATACAATACCCACGTGCAATGTCTTCAGAGGCCAAAAAGCATGCGTGGGTTGAGCTGCCATATACTAAATCAAACCAATCGTGCATCCAAACCTTCAGTACTGTCATTGCTAGCTGCCCTTCAAAGTTTCAGGCAGATGTCCTGCTCATCCTTCCTACTGGAGATCCTTTTAAACAGAGGATCAAACCTGGGACCTTGTACTGTATATGCAAGGCAAGTGCTCATTTCTTCTTCTAAAAATACCTTACTTAAGCCTATCTATTACAATTGTACACTCTGGACCACTTTTTTTCTCCTCCTCTCTAGCGCTCTCATCTGGAGACTGGCGGGCATGGCAGTGATGAAAAACTGCAGAACAATGCACATACGGTAGTGCCTCCCCTGCTTTGGTACATAAGAACATAAGAAGAGCCCTGCTGGATCAGGCCAAAGGCCCATCTAGTCCAGCTTCCTGTATCACACAGTGGCCCCACCAGATGCCTCAGGGAGCACAAGACAACAAGATAATCTGTTTCCCGTTGACACTCCCCTGCACCTGGCACAGAGAAAACCTACTTCTAAAACCAGGAGGTTGCTTATAGCTTGTAACCTGTGATGGTCTTTTCCTCCATGAATCTGTCCAAACCCCTTTTAAAGGCATCTAGGCCAGGTGCCATCACCACATCCTGTGGCAAGGAGTTCCACAGATGAATTACACGCTGGGTAAAGAAATATTTTCTTTTGTCTGTTCTAACTCTCCCTCCACTCAATTTTAGTGCATGTCCCCTGGTTCTGGTGTTGTGTGAGAGGGAGAAGAATTTCCCTCTATCCACTCTCTCCATCCCATGCATAATTTTATACGTCTCAATCATGTCCCCCATCGGGCGCCTTTTTTCTAGACTGAAAAGCCCCAAACGCTGTAGCCTTTCCTCATAAGGGAGGTGCTCCAGCCCACGAATCATTCTGGTCGCTCTTTTCTGCACCTCTGGTAAACAGAGGCTCTCAGTGTGCACATAAACTCTGCACCCAGAACATATTGTTGGATTGGGTTACATGACACTGCTTTGCTTTGTTCCTTCCTCCCTTACCTTTGAGGGCTAGACCTAAGGCAGAGCTTCACATCGGATTAATTCTAGAATGGTGAAGGTACCAAGATCAACAGATTGTAAGCCTGTGACAGGAACCTGCATATTTTATTCATGTACAGCAGCTAGCATGTTTTGATCATACTTTTCGTCCATAGGAGGTCAGAGAAGCATGCATGGTCCTTCCCATTTTATCCCCACAGCAACCTTGTGAGGTAGGTTTAGGCTGAACGAGATGGATGAGCTCAAGATCACCCAGTCAGCTGAATGGGGATTTGAGTCCTAGTCCAACCCCTGGTCTGCTATGCCATATTATTTTAGGCACTTCTTCTATAAGAAACAGATGAGGATGACAAAAGACAGACAACAGCAGCCTAGCACCCACAAGGCATGCTCCCGAGTTGCTTTTGCTTCTTATAGATTCATTGGGAAACAATCTCCCATAGTTACAAGATAACCATTACATGCCTCCTTCCCCACTTTAACAGAGCGGGTAGCTGAGCGTGGTAACCACTGTATGTCTTAGCTGGTGGCTGCACAGCATCCCTCTAATGATGCTAGGTCCTAGGACTAGGTGGATGATGATCTATGGTCATTCTATGGTCATTCTTTGTGGGACCAGCAGACTGGTCCCACAAAGCACTGTCAGGTTCTGAATACGCAAAGATTTACCTGTGTGAGATAGTCCAGAAGCCCAAAGTATTAATCATCATTAATGAGGCCAAGAAGAAGTAAAATCTCTCCAATTTACCGTCACTTGGAACATTTGGAAACCAGTCACCTGTTTGGAGAGAAAAAAATTACATATATAAAACTAGTTTGAAGAATTCAGTCAAGGAAATGGATTTTTGTCAGGATCGTTTCTCTTCAGGTAGAATAGTTATTTTTATATATACTTTTAAAAGACAGGGATGGCATTTTAAAACATTTATTTTTAATATTTTTTCCCAGTTACAGAAAAACCTCATGGTTGGAGAAGGGTGGAGGGTGTTTTTTTTTTTGTTTTTGCTCTTAAAACTCTTATTACAAAGGAATATGGTCCAGACACTTTTGAATGGCACAGATTTTCAGACTAGTTTCAGGGCTCAGTTTGAAATGGAAATGGCTTTAGTCACCCTAGTCACTAGGGCCTAGTGGATGATACATGCTGGGAGAGACAGGAAAGAGGAATGTAACCCAAGCTGATTCTCCTGAAGTTCTCAATAGCATTCAGTACCATCAACCATGTTATTCTCTGGAGCCTGGGAACTGGTGGCACTGCACACAGTGGTTGGTTCCATTCCTGTCGGAATAGCTGTTTCCAGAAGGTGGTGCTGGGAGGCTATTCGCTGTGCTCCATGGCAGGGCTATACGTTGTCTGCCATGCTGTGGAACTGCTACATGAAACCACTGAGTGAGGTCACCTAGGGATTTGGAGTGCAGTGCCCTCAGTATGCAGATGATACCAGCTCTAGTTCATCTTTTCATCAAAATCAGGTGAAGCTGTGGCCTGTGGTCAGTAACAAACTGTATTCACAACAAAGTGAAGCTCTCAGTGATGGAGTTGGAACACCTGGAATGGGAAGTAACATGCAGCTCATTTTGGATGTGGTTACACTCCATTTGAAAGGGAAAAAAATCCATGCAGAACACTACTTCAGCACATGTTCTTCCACATCAAGAAAAATATTCATTACCACATCATGACAATCTGATACAGATAATCAAGATACTTTGGGATTGTTTGGTTGTTTGTTTCGGCTCTTTGCTTCATCCTACCAAGAAGGAGTGCCAAACTTGATTAGATGCATGGCACATTTGTTATCTGTGCCCACCCACACATATGAAAATACATGATGTTATAGGCTGATGGCACATCCTTCCTTCCAGTAGCTAGATCGTTAGTTAATAGAACAGAAGGGTCATTGATTACTTTTATGTGAACTAGTTGTTAGGAGTTTGTCTTCTGAGACCTAAGCACTCTCTTGTGTGTTTTGCTGGTTTTGTTTTGAGAGAGAGAGAGAGAGAGCGCTGCAGGCTGAATGAAGGCACTTTAGTGATACAAGTCCTCTCTCTGGCAATCTGATGCTATCTTGTAGGAGTGCCCTTGGTTTGCCTCAACCTATGCTGTGGTTGCATATATGTAAATACAGCCAATATTACATAAACTCCATAAGTCTCCTGTGTGCTTTTCCATTTAAATTTCCTCCTCTAGATCAACGAGCATGAGCTGTCAGTTTCCAGCCGGCTGCCAGAATGGTTTCCTCACACTCATGAAGTCATTCCTTGCTTAGACAAACCAGCCTCCATTTGTGAGAAAGGAGCTCTACCCCCCCCCTTCTGCCCCACGACTCAGGTTTGGTTCAGACTGTGACGTACTCCCAGAGCTAGGCTTAAAACATATCATTTAACACTGTCAGCTGATTGAGCTCCTAGGTACTATAAACTTCCACTTTAGTAGCTTATAAACTTTTAGAGCCATCATTCACAATCAAGCAGCCTTTCATTTTACGCATCCCAGTGGCTGCAAGAACTCAAGGAGAGAGCAAGTGTATCTGATGGAAAAGGAAGGATTATATATGGGTCTCTGTATTACAACTCTTCCCATTAGGGTTCAACAAAAAGCAGTTGGAGTTTTGGAATAGAAACTAGAAGCTAGAGCTGTGTGTGAACAAAGTATTCTTACTCTGGTAGTCCTTTAACCAGTGTGTGAAACTTGTTTCCATTTTGGTTCTATTTTTGTTCAGAAGTTATTTCAACACAGATTCTGTTCCAGCTCAAACACAAAAAAATACCCCAAACCCTGTTAAAATATGGCCTGTTTTTATGTAAAAAGGTAAAAGTGACCCCTGACAATTAAGTCCAGTCGTGTCCGACTCTAGGGTGTGGTGCTCACCCCCATTTCAAAGCCGAAGAGCCAGCGTTGTCCGAAGACGCCTCCATGGTCACGTGGCCGGCATGACTCTCCTTGCCGCAGCGTAACTTAATGGCTGGAAATAATGTTATTTTCCCCATCCCCTTTCCACCCTTTTCTGTCTTTTAAGTGTTTCAGGACAGGGACCTGTCTTTTTACTCTCAAGTGTTATGCACATTACAATGCTATAATTATAATAACATAAGGATTTTGATATATTAAAAATATGCATACTCTGCCTTCTCCTCATACAAATCAAGGCAACAGGTACGAAGTCAAAGTAGGTGGTGTACCTCATTGCTCTGCTCTCTCAGTTATCAAGGCTTTACCTCAGAGAATGAGAGTATGCAGAGGAGGGCCTTACCCACCTGTGAAGGCCATCTTCCTCTTCCACATTCTCTCATTTACTGAGGTAAAAACTGTGAAGGTGTTGGAGCAGTACTTTCTTGGTTGTGGTGTCCACCCTGTGGAACTCATTAGCCTGAAATATATGGCAGTCTTTGACAGTTTACTCAGGCTGTAGTGAGGTCAAAACATTTATTATTTAGGATGGCCACTTAAAATGAAGGGAGTCTGAATAGTTGATTTTAAGTGATTTTTTTTTGCTGCTGCTGCTGCTGCTGGGCCTTGGTTTGTGTTTATGAAGACTGTTTTATCTCATATCTGTTTCATTGGTTATATATATTTCACTTGAGTAACTTTTTTTTAATAGAGAAACAACTCAGACATTTGTTTAGCGAAATAGGTGTCACGGGTAACCTGGTCATGTTTGAAGCTAAAATAGCGATCCAGCTGATTTAAGAATAAATAACAAAAACTACCCGGTATGGACTTTGACAGCCCAGAAATCCGGATAGAAAAAAATTATTTAAAATCTGGAACTCAAAGGACCCGACGTTTCATGCCTTAATCCAGGCATATCTTCTGGGGTATCTCCAAAGTGAATTGGTAGGTGTTAAGGAACAGCATCTTGCTTCGTCATTTTATTTTTTTTGAAAAAGCGCGGGAACTCCTGCTTGTCAGACGGAAGCGGCTTCAGTTCAAGCCTTTACCAAAAGTAGGTGATCCTGCAAGGACTCAGTACCGTGTGTAATCGAGGAATTCTGAAGGCAACTTTTATTCTGCTGCTGTAATGCTGGCAACATTTGTATTAATTACTATTCTGAGTGGTTACATTGTAGTTCAATTGTCCATGGTTTGTATGCCCACGAATTATGGGGAACCATAAACGGTTTGCAAAGCTTAAATCCTGTTGCCTGTTCAAAAGGGCATTTGGCATTCTTTTGCTTATTTCTAAAGCCTCCAGGTTCTTCAGGATGTTTAATTTGCTCTCTGTTCTTAAAGGGCATGTATCTTTGAAGTGGATGGAGTGGCCTGTGGTCAGCGCATGTTCAGCAAGCGCAGAGAGATGTGGATGTTCTAGCCTCACAGCTCTCTCATGCTCTTTCAATCTAGTGCCAATAGAACGCTGTGTAAGACCAATATATTCTTTTCCACAGGTACCACATGGTATGCAATAAATGCCTGGGTTTGAGAGTGGAGGTCTCCTATCTTTTGGATTATTCAGCAATTCTTCAATTTTCCTAGTTGGTTTAAAAACCGTTTTTATGTTTCCTTGTCTAAGGACTCTGGCAATCTTATCGGTTACCCCTCTAATAAAAGGCAAACGTCCAAATTTTCTCCTCTTTTTTGTCTTCTGTTGTCTTATTATTATCCTCACTATTTATCCTGGTTTTATTCCTCCCTTCCCTCTCTCTCTGAATTTTATCTTTTTGTACAGACCATCCTTTGTTAATTTGTGCCTCAGGATATCCGTTGGCCCTTAGTGTCTCAAATAGTATCTTTTTTTCCTTGCTTAATGAGTCTTCATCACAAATTCTGATTGCCCTATAGGATAAAGAACTTATGACTGATCCTTTTTGTGCAGGGTGGTGATTTGAACTGTAGTTCAAATATCTACCAGTGTTGGTAGGTTTCCTATAGACTGAATGACTGAAAGTTAAATCTTCTCTCCTAGTCACTAACACATCCAGAAAGGCAAGTGATCTGTTGTCTTCTTTTTCTATAGTGAATTGTACCTCCTTGCAGAAACTGTTCAAGTGTACCAAAAAGTTTTGTAATTCTAATTCCCCGTGGGACCATATGCAAAAAATATCATCAACATAGCGCCACCAAATATCTGGTTTTAGTTGAGCTGTTTGAAGCACTTGTTGTTCGAGGTGTTCCATATACAAATTTGCCACTAATGGGCTTAGGGGGTTCCCCATCGCCACCCCATCTTTTTGCTCATAATATGTCCCTTCCCATATAAAATAGGTAGATGTTAAACAATGTTTAAACAAGGGAATTAATTCTCTGGGGATTGTAAGGTTGTCAATCAGTTTTAGTACTTCTTTAAGAGGGACCTTCGTGAACAAGGAAACTACATCAAAACTAACTAATATTGCACTAGGAGACAGTGTGATCCATTGCAATTTTTCAATAAAATGGTATGAATTCTTTATGTAAGAGGGAGTGTTGCCTATGTGGGGATTTAATATTCCCGCCAGATGTTTAGACAGGCCATGTGTGGGGGAGGCAATATTACTTACTATGGGTCTCAATGGTACTTTATCCTTGTGAATTTTGGGAAGCCCATACAGTCGGGGTGGTAATGCTTCCGATTTAATTAATCTGTTTACTATTTCTATTTTAAAATTTGCATTCTTTATTAAAACATTTGTTTCTTTTAAAAAAAAATTTGTGGGGTCTTTTTAAGAATAATATAAGTCTCAGGATCTAACAGATCCCTAATTTTTTGTCTATAGTCCTCAGCATCCATTATCACTGTGGCATTACCTTTGTCAGCAGGCAAGATCACAATATCTGCGTTATCATTAAGTTGTTTGATAGCCACTCTTTCTAGACCGCTGACGTTGCTTTCAGGTACTTTAGCTTTAAGTAGAATATTAGCCACCTGGATTCTCAAAGCTTCAGCTGAGTCTTTATCAAAAGTTGCCAGGGATGACTCCACATTCGCGATGATCTGTTCTTTAGGGATATTTTTTGGTGTTACAGCAAAATTTCCTCCCTTCAATAGGACAGATTCCTGTGCTGATGTTAGATTATGTTTAGACAGATTAATTACTGTTTTATTTGTTGTCAATTGTTTAATTGGCACTTTTGTTTTATTTACTAAAGCCTCAAATTTATTTCTGTGTCTATTTCTAATAGTATTCTCCTGTTTTTCTATAAAATTCCAGGAGATGCTGTCCCAGTTTTGCCAGTCTATATTGGATAGTGAGTTACTCAATTGTAAATGTAATTTATAAATAGTCAATTCCGTACTTGCCAAGTCTCTTCGTGTCTTCCGAATCTGGTCTCTAAGTAGAGCTTAGAGCGCTTTTTCAAAAAGAATAAAATGACGAAGCAAGATGCTGTTCCTTAACACCTACCAATTCACTTTGGAGATACCCCAGAAGATATGCCTGGATTAAGGCATGAAACGTCAGGTCCTTTGAGTTCCAGATTTTAAATAATTTCTTTCTATCTGGATTTCTGGGCTGTCAAAGTCCATACCGGGTAGTTTTTGTTATTTATTCTTAAATCAGCTGGATCGCTATTTTAGCTTCAAACATGACCGGGTTACCCGTGACACCTATTTCGCTAAACATTGTTGCCGGTTATAACAGTTTTCGATCTAAAACTCAGACATTTTTTTCAAGAAAGTGAAAAAAAGTGGCCAAAGTCCACAAGAGCACAACGAAAGAATATGCAAGCAGTCACTGGAAACAAAAAGTTTTTAAAAATCAAATTTAAAAAGCCAGTAAGGTCCACCACCCTGAACGCCAAAGATTCACAAGGCTTTCTGAGGGCAAATGAAGCTGAACGTTAACAGGAAGTCTGTTTCAGAGCCTGTACAAGCAATGCAGAGTCTGCACAAGCATCCAGCACAGAGCGAGCACATGGCCAGCATGAGGCCCTGGGGTTGGCGCTGAGGCCAGTGACCGGCAGGAGGAGGACAGAGCAGCACTGGAGTGAGTTGCTGCCGACGACAGCCATGGCCAGAAAAAAAAGCCGTCGTCGCTTAGCCTCAGCCCTGGAGGAAAAGGGCCTGAATCCACTTCATATGAAGGAAAAGATCAATAGAATAGCTAAGAAGATGAAGTGGAAAGAAAACCATCCAGGCCAGTCTCCTTCCTTCTTAGACACCAACCCAAACCCCAAACATACATATTTGCACTGCAACTTTTAGGAGAAAAGTTTATTCTCATAGCAAGTAGCATAGGGGGATAGGTTTTGTCATGTGTCTCATTAAAATGTCAAGGGAGGTATAAAGAGCCTTAAGAAATCAGTTTCCCCAGCTTGTACTGAAAATATCACTGTCACCTGTCATCTGTTTGCACTCATCAAAATTTCCAAGAAGTCTTATTTTATCATATTCACACCATCCTTCATAGATACATTTAAAAAATGATTAACACCACTTAAGGCTCTGGGTGACTATCTTATCCACTTTGCCAGCCAAACACAATTCTAGACTAACAAGATGGTACGGAATGCAAATAAAGCTAAAATATTCTGGTTGAAATTATGCTCTACTGTCAATCTGGGTTCCCATCCCCAAATCAGTCAGAGTCTCAGTAAAGGGACTTGGACACAGTGCTGCATCTTACTATTGCTTTCTTAGTAGGACAACCAACTACTGTGAACTTCTGAAAGTCCCACTGCAATGCATGTCCTCACTAAACAGTTTTAGGCAAGCCATTGCCTCAGCTTCTGTCCTCCCCTCCACATCTGCAGTATGATAATATGTGTCAAATGTCTCTATTTAGCACAAGAGTACATACCAAGTATAAGACGCACCTGATTATAAGACGCACCCTTAAAGTTTGGTGCTATTAAAAAAATGTAATTAAATCACTGGCATTAAATTGCAACAGCCTGATTATAAGACGCACCCCTAGTTAAAAAACTTAAATTAGGAGAAAAAGGTGAGTCTTATACTCAGACCAATACGGTATTTTCTGGTACCTACCCCTGGTAAATCACTGCTCCTTTTTTTGCCTTTTGGGGATGCCATAGTAAAATTTTGATAGGGTAAATTGCTAGCGTTATCATTTCCTCTGGTCTCCAGAAGTAAAATCTCTAAAATGCATCTTGTCTCTAGTGTGCGAAACCATGCACATCAATGTTAAGGCACCACGCAGTGCAGCCTGGCATTCCACATAGCGAGGCTGCTGAAATGTACATTTTGAATAGCTGATAACATATTGTCGATCAACTATGTTTTTTCTAACGTAACTTTAATCAAAAGAATCATCACCTTCTTGGCTTTCAAATCAATGGATATCAGGGCTATTGAAGAGTCAATGAACACAGTGAAGAAGCTTCAGCAACAGAAGCGGAGGGCGGCAGGGGCATCAATCGTGCCGTTTAGGTGGTGGGAAGAGTGAGCGGCAGCAGCGGAGATGGCGATTGTTTTAGCCCACCCACCCAGTGCCTCTGAAGGGATGTTTAGAGGCGGCAGCAGTGGCGATGTCACTTCCGGTGATGATGTCACCAGGGGGGCCATATAGCGATGCCTCTGTTCAGCAAAGTAAAACAGTGGGGGCTGGAGGGACTTGTGAAGTGACCCTCAGTATGAAAATAGGGGTTTTATGAACATGGTCCTATTTTCTTCTGTAAAATGTTGAAGGGCATGTAATACTGACCAACCATACAGGGTATTGTAAGAATTGCTGGAATAATATATGTGCTTTGAACACTGTAATGTACAGTGGACCCTCACTTTACAATGGGTTCACTTTACAATCAAATCACTTTACAATGGACTCTCCGTAGTAAAAAAAGTATCACTATACAATAAGTTATTCAGTTTATGGACTCTTGACTGTCATATGCTCTCAACAGGACCTCGTGGGTGATAGATAAGCCAATTCATGATGCAAATGCAAGCATTTGGTAGCATCTCAGCCAACAGCAGCGCTTTTAGTATCGTGGCTGTGTGTATTGAAGGAAGGATACAACCTTGTAATTTGTGTTTTATAATTACAACATTGTGTAAACTGATAACCATGGCCTCTACAGACTGCAGTAGGCATCTTTTAAATCCCCTTTTAGAGAGGGAAATAGCTTAGTTTTGTGGCAGAAACTTTAACTTCTGAGGTTTTGGAATGAATTACCAAAAATACAATGTGTTATTACCATTGTAGGGTGAGGGTCCACTATACTATATAAATGTCAACTATAATGAATAGGGCCATCACTTGAAATGTAAAGAAATCCATGACATTTTAAAACCCGTTAAAAACAAAGGTCATGGGACAAGAATTGTTACAGATCAAGATGTGAGCTATTGTGGTATTTTGTATTAGAACTTATTTACTGTGCGATTTTTCTTAATGCAGGACTGGCTTTTGTTTCATCTTTATAACAATGATCAAAGAGGCCTTTTCTGGTTCTTTTTTGTATGTTGTTTTATGTCTTGCTTTTATATAATAAATGTATTGAAATCTTACTACTTATGTGAGCTTTAATTTATCAAGGAATTAAATCTGCATAATTTTGCACATAGCAATAATCATACAGAAGGGGAGAGAAGCATTTCTGGTTTTTTTTTTTAATAATGCACATGCATCTCATAGCAAAATGTCTCTCTCCTGTGAGAGTGAAGGCCTCTTCTAAAATGGTGCTTGCCATGGGTACGTATTTACATTAAAATATGTAAACAAATGTGTTTATGAACAAAAAATGGTGACCTTGATTTATCAATAAAAATGTTTGGAATTGATTAATCCAGCCAATTAGTTGAGTAAACTTGCAGCCCTAATTATTATTATTGGGTTCTGCCATTTCCACATATAATTGTAGCCTAAGAGTCAGATTATGACATAAAGAAAGTAATTTTGAGGGTCTTAAACAGGACAGATGAGGTCCTGATCATCTCTTGATTATTTTGTGGCCTCTGTACCTGATAAGTTTTCCTTGTGGCTTGCTCAATATGAGATGCTGACAGATCCCATACGACTTGTCCCTGTTTACAGGGTCTCTCTGTGTTGGACGTTTAGTGCTAATGATCATAAGCAACAGTCCAACACTCAAGTTCCAAGAGTGACATGAGAGAAACGAAAGATCATGATGCTGTCGTATCAGGCAGGCAAATTGTGTCTTCCACATTCACTGCTGAATCCAGTACAAACAGATGGGGAACCAGCACTGCCTGTGCACATGACCATGGTCTTCTCCCATGTCTATAAACATCTATTAGTTAACAATTCAGGCCAATCCTACTAGCATGTTGTGCTGCCAGAAAGAGCGTTTCGGCCTCCAGAGGTCTCCTCGGGGTAAGGGAACATTTGCTTCTTGCCGGCCCCTGTAAGCCCCTGCTGGCCCACATAGGCCTACTCGGACCTGAGCCAGCGATATTGCTAGCGCAAGACTGCATAGACCCATGAAGGCAGATCGCGTCTGGGAAAGGGGTTAGAGTTTAGCATGTGCTGCCACCGCCAAAACCACCCCCTTTCTAGGCCCGATCCACCCCCATCACCACCCTGTTTTGCCCATCCCCTATGCGTTCTTACCTGCGGTGGTAGATGTCTGCTGTCGCGTAGAGCTGGCCACTTGCCGGCTGCCAGTAGATGCCTACTCCAAGGCAAGAGAACAAATATTTCTTTACCTCAAGGAGGCCTCTGGAGGCCAAAACTCCCCTGTGGGATGCAGCGGTAGCTGCTTTGGCACCACTGCATAGCTGCGTGGGGAGTTGGGATCGGGCTGTTCGTCTCTTGAATCCATGATAGAAGTGTCACTATGCGCGCGTCACCCATGTGCAGGTGCGTGTGAGTCACCCCCCCCCCCCCGTCACCCTCCAAGGTCTGGAGAATGCCTTGGAGAGCGTACACCCCTCTTGCCCTCAGAAACATTGTGCGCATGTGCGAAAAAGCTAATAAATGACGCTTTGGCGCAATGGGCCTGGTCAGAAGGCCCCGGACCGCCAGCTTGGGTGGACGCTCTCCGAGGCATTCTCCAGGCCTCGGAGGGTGACGCGCAGAGCGGTGTGGTGCATGTCACCCTTTACACGCGCGTCACCCCGCGGTGGCCTGCCAACCCTGCCACAGTCTAGTGACGCGCCTGAATCCATCTCTCCTCATTACATTTTTCAGGCATAATAAAGATTTATGGGAGTGACAATGGAAAGAGATGTCACAAAATTTCACATAAACCAAAATTTGAGGCAAAATTGGGGATCCCTCCTTGGAGAAAAACATCAGAGGAGGCTAAAATAGTTTTAATAAGATAGTGAAATTCCTCTGGAGGTTTTCTACACTTCCAAGTTTCAAATTCAGAACAAATTAATGCTAATTTGGAGGCTCCTGCTCAAGCAAAACATTCAGGAATTTCAAGGAGAGCTAAAAGACTTTTAATAAGACTGTTGAAACTTCCCTGAGGAGTTTCTAACATCCCTCACAAAATGTGGGAAGCAACTGAACACTGAGTGATGTTTTGAACACAGTTCAATTCATAACCTAGTACCAAGAATGGGCAGAAGCAAGAACTGTTTATCTTATCTTGCTTCACACCAGATAATGAAATAAAGATTTGTAAATATGGTGTAATTAAAATCGAAATACCACCAGGATTGAGGTGATCTGAATGAAAGAACAGCTAGGAAAGACTTGTGCAAGACATTCCTTAACAGTGATACAGAAGATACAGAGTATCTTCAGCCACTTATGGTAAACACATGATGTTTAAAAAACAAAAGCCTGAGAAAATCAATACCCCAAAAGGAACTACAGCTATATTACTAATATTGCCTTTTTGGCTCCTTCGTTTACAATTGGGACTCTCTGGAGGCTGAATTCCATAATAATGTATTGCACATTTATGGCACAGCAAAGTCAACCATACTGGCTTTCACAACCTGGCAAAGGAGCCTATAATTATTTCAACATTGTCTCCAAATATCAGCTCTCTCTGAAGATCCTAAGAGTAGAAGTGCTGAGTTAACATATCAGGGTGTGTCAAAGCACACGATCTGCTGATTACATAGCAAAGTGAACTTAGATCAACTGACCACAGAAAACATGACTTTGTAAATTTGTTCCAGAGATTTCATAATGATGAGCTGGGATTAAGTGATGCAAGTTGCTTTGATCGATCTGAAGTCCATCTTTACAAAGTAAATCTAGTTTTAATTCAGACTTTATTAAAAATAGGAAATACCATCTGCCGCTTTGATAGAAAGGGGCAGAGAGGTAATCTTTTAAAAGACAATTATTAGTCCAATTCTAGGGAAGCACAGAATGCGGTCATCTTCTTGAGAATTTCTGCTCCCCTCCCTTCTATATTTTAAGAAAAAAGCTTCTAGGTCCATGTAGTCCATTCAAATTCAGGGTTCCTAAAACTGCAAGTTTATTTAATCAGATCTTCAGTGGTTGTAGGCAAAGATGAAGTGCCCTGCATAGTGTCTTCTCCCTCACTCCGTGATAAGCAAAGGCAGCATAAATTATGTATAAAACAACAATGCAGAGAGTAGTAGGTTAAATAAAGCTGCAATCCTATGCACACTTACCTGAGAGTAAGCCCCATTGAATAAAATGGGACTTACTTTGAGTAAACATGTATAGGATTGTGCTGTAAGAGAAATCCCACACATTTGATTGATCTGCATGATTTATACAGGTTGTAAATTTGCACTTGGTGCACAGTTTGGATAGCATGGGTACAAATTTTTTGATTTTTGGTTTTTTGTTTTAGTGAAAAGTGCATAGAACCCTGTATTAGCCCAAGTGCTGTAGTGATGAGAATCATGTTTGCAAATCACGGTCAGCTACTGATGAAAATCAAATCTAATTGCTGTTATTTAGCATATTTTTGAGTAGTTTTTAGAGCTGTTGCCTGGCTTGACTTTTTGTTTTATAAGTGAACCCAAGTGCTACTTAATTAATGGGCAACTCTAAATTGCTTAATATTTAAAGAAACATACAAAAATGAACCATGTCTACTTTATTTGCCCTCTCAAGTGCCTACAGGGGATAAGAATTCCAACACCTCTCTGTATCACAGAAAAATCTTATGACTTGACACATTTTCAGCACAGTAAAATGGTACCACGTTCTTCAACATGTACAATTTGCAACTCACACACATGCTCCTACACTTATACCGACTGGCAGAATATGTTACGGTTTCTTCTTGGCACCTGGGGGAGATTTTTGACCTTAACGTTTAGCAAAGAGGACAGCAGTAAAAATGATACATTAATTTAGGAAAGAAAAAAAGTCAAAAGGAGTGTGTAATATAACCAGGTATCTATGGGGAGTTTGACATAAATTCTCAAATGTTTTAAAAGTCTGGCATAAAGTTGATTTGAGAGCAGCTCTTTCCCACGGTTACTGATCCTTCTTGCCCCAGCAAAAATATTCCTTCCTGTTTCTCGGGAACAAGCTCCATGCACCCTGGAGCTTCTAACCCAAAGAACTAGAAGGACAGAGAAGGGAGGAAAAACAACAGCATATCCTGTGGCTCCTTAGTGTACAATCCTATACTCACTGTCAGCGTCAGTTGTAAAAGGCGCTTGAACAGCATGCTACACATCGCGCTGCTGGGAACAACGGCAGGAAGACCTGTGTCTTCCTGCCTGCGCCATCGCTTCTCCTGTCACTCGCCAGAGGAGGTAAGTCAGCGGGAGAGGTGGGAGGCGGTATGGGGATGGGGGAGGGCAGAAAGGGGGCAGGGGGAAGGCATATCAGGTCCTTGAGGGGGGCAGGATCAGTGGTGCTGGCACGTGCCATATCATATCCCCCTTCTTGGATCTGATCCCGTGGCGCGGGTCCACTGGTCCCACCCCAGCCACAGCCCTGCACCACCTGGATGCTTTTCATCATGTGGAATCTCATTCATAAGGTCTTATGTATATGGAGATGTCATGCAGAAAGGGACCAAGAAGCCACACAAAACAAATCTCTGCTGTGGGACTCCTTTCTCCCACAAATGTTCCAGATAGCTCATTTCAAAATCCAACACTGCTAATAGCTAGTTAATAGCTTCCTTCCTAAATGTGTTGATGACCATTTTGCAGTTGCTGGCCAGAAAAGCAGCGCAAAAGGGCAATTTAATAGGCAAACTTGATGGTTATTAGGATTGCTTCACATCTACATTCATTTTATTACATGTAGAAACAAAAGCTTGCTGATCCCTTGCTCCAAGCACTCCCTGACACTCCTAAAAGCGCCACATCCTCCAATATTTTACATATGAAAAATAGGTATGCTCAGAAATTCCTCACATATTACTTTGAAAGACTCAAATCCACTCTCCTCCTGGAGCCACACCAGCATCTTAAGAAATGTTTAAATATAAATATCAGAAGGGCAATACTCGAGTTTCAGAAAGCATAACTTTCAACCGTGCGTTTTATGTCAAAAATGCATGCCAGAGAATGACTGGGCTCTTTTAATTCTGCAAACCAGGAAGGGAGGCACACAGAACGAAGCACTCAAGGTGCTAGACTAAGAATATACCATACAATGTACAATTCACTTGCCAGGAGGAAAGATCAAAGCCGAGGGATTGCGGGGTGCTACTAACCGTAGCTTAAGATAAATCTATTTAAAAATAATATTTCTAACATCCTAGTGACAGTGAAACAGCGCAAATGCAAGCTCACAATACAGTATCAACAAGTAGCAGCTAGATGAAGATAGCTACCACCTGGGTACAACAAATACCCAGATGGTAGGACTGCTACTTGCTCCCTTTTCCTCTACTCCAGAGGAGATACTAAGACTTTTTTTCAGTCTTATATTTGCATATCTTGACATGTCAGTGTCACTGACATGTACTGAGCGCCAGAGACTCATAAGCAGGAGAAACAGAATTTAATCCAAAATATTTAAGACACTGTGGGTAAAATTAAAATACCTCTTCATGCTGAACACACCTTCACGATGGCTTTGATTGCTACAAGAAATGCTGAGAAAATGTCTTTTCTGGGTTTTGCCCACCCCTAGCACACATCTATTTAAACAATTCTTTGGCAAAAAGATATCCTTGTTATAAAAACCACTCTGGTCTTGTAGCACAATACGAAGATTCCTACCTCGTTTTCTGAGTACAACGGAAGGAAGTCCTGTGAAAAATGCCACACTCTAATTATTCCACCTATCAAAATAGGAATGATTCATTACATTTTGATGAATCCAGCTGCAACTTAGTGACCTCTCTTAATCATGAAAGAGAGATCAATAAACTGCTGGCAGCTATACTTTGTTATGTGCTTCTAATGGAAGTCAATAGCCAATAGGAAGAGGGTAAAAATCCCCACTGAGAAGCACTCCCCAAATTCACTATGCATAAAGATGACTTTACCTTGTGAGCCGACATAAGCTGCTTGAACAAGAAAGGCCCCCATAATACAGCCAGCTCCATTGAAGAGAGTCAAGACTTGCATGGCAGTTCCACGCATTCTGCTCGGCACAAACCTGAATGTAATTAAGGAACCTTTGGAAAGCAAAATAAATAAATAATTGTTAAGAAGAACTGTAGCTGGTGATGCATTTTCATGCTGTCCCACATCACTGGCAGCCAACTGCTGGGTGGCAACAGTGGGGAAATTGTACAATGTGGGCAGGGAGAGGGGAGAATGCAGTACAAGGATATCATTTTGGGAGCGTGCTCCTTGCTGCTGGAACTTGCAGCCTGGTCCCCAATTAGGTCCCCAACTTAACGCAGATCAAGTTAAGCCCATGCCCTTCAGTAGTGGATGAGCTGGCCCTCTGTGAGACAGACTCGTAGAGAGGCCTTCATTCTTAAATCACCACCAAATGATCGTAAGAAGGAATATTTGGTTGAGCATTGAGTGTTGACATTTAAATGGTTGAACTTTTATTGCAGTGCAGCATGGGAGCCCTGCCTTTAGCTCCCTTACTAGACGTAATGGATGGAAAGCCCTAGTGGGGTGGCAAATTACACACTTCTCCTGATCTCAGAGAACATTAATGTTCGGTGAGGAGTAACCACAAGGACAACAAATTTAGCTCTTTCAATACAAGTGATGAATGAGCCTGCTTAGAAAAGATGTGGATGAGTGCCAGGAGTGAAGATACTGATGACAGGTATTCTGACTGTCCCCTGTTCAAACAGATGTCATTCTGTGCTGAAGTCGGTTGATTTTAAAATGAGAAAATGAAACAAACAGTCTTCTTACAGGTGGGAGTCACCAGAGCTTCTGCCACACCGAGCAAGATGTACTGTGGGGCCAGATGGATGCACGGCATGGAGGAAACAAGGAGAACTTTGCCTGAAAGAGTCTGCTCCACCGGAGGGAAACGTTTTCTGTGTACCTCAAAAAAACCAGCAACCATCACAGAGAGGGTGGCAGATGTGTAGCCTATGACTGAGTACAAAAAGCACAAAACAATTATAAAATTGTTTATAAATTATAAATTGTTTTCTGGTACGCTGGAGGAAAATGAACGCCCTGTTTATACTCTTGCAACACATTAGGACTTAACCAATTTTTTTTTTTTGCAATATTTCATTTTTTGGCCTGTAAAAGGCCCTTTGTTACCAAATCTGCTGTCCTCTTTCTTGAGAATTTTCATTTGAATATATATATGATATTGCAGAGTGCTAGTGCAGTATTTACCATTCACATTCAAACTGGCTTCAAACTAGTTCAATTATTCAGGTCTTTTCCTTGCAACATAACTGGGGGTCCAATCCTATCCATACAATATGCTGGCGGATCCCAAGGTTCATCAGCGTGCCACGCAGTCTGCCATTGCAGCTGCCTCTCCAATAGTCTGAGGAGCGGGGCCGCAGGCGCATCCTGCAGGATGGTCCAGGATAGGATTGGGCTGTAAGTGGGGTGACAGGATCAGGTTTCTTCCATCTGATCAGTGCAAACTTGGAATTATAACAAGGTTACCCCTTAAAGGTCTAAAATCATTCTCAACAGAGACCCACAATTCCACTTGCCATGGCAAGTATTCCACCACCTTCTGGTCAGCATGATGAACCCCAGTTTTCCTTCCCACATTATTATTATTAAACAGTATTTATACACCACTTTTCAACAACACGTTCACAAAGCAGTTTACAGACAAAAATCAAATGATTAAATGGCTCTCTGTCCCAAAAGGGCTCACAATCTAAAAATTAGAGTCACACTAGAGTTGGAAAGGGAGCAGGGGCCATCCCCACATTTGCCCTGGACTTTGGTGGCACCTAGAGCACAACTACAAGAACAATCCTCAATGCCCCCTCCCCATTTTCAAGGCTGGAACTGGGGGAGGGGAGCAGGGTATGGTCTCAAACTTGCATTGAATTTTGAAGGTGCAGCACGAGGTCAGGAACAAGATCACAGGACAGCACCCCACCATGACTTCTTGGTTGACTCCCAACCGTTGTCAACTTGCCTCAGATGTTATCAGTCATTCCCCACAGGATGCATTCCAGGAGCAACTCCTGCTATATGCTTTTCACGTCTTTATCCCAAACAACTGTTTTTAGTTTGTGTGATGCTGCCTGGTCAGGTGAGTGTGGGGTGTGTGCAGAAGTGAGGCATAGAAACGACTAATTATGGCACTGGATATTTCTCTGAAGCACTGAGAATGGAGTTTGAGGATTCCTCCCTGTTGGTGCAATGCCAAATTTGGTAACAACACTGTCTCAGTGTCCAGAACTGGCACCAAAACTACAGTAGCAATCAAGGGACCAGATTCGATATTAGTTTGGTGATGCAAGCTACTGAATCCACTGCACCAGCGAAAATGGCATCAAGGAATGAGCCATGTAAATACACACTATATGACACCAAGTGAAATATTTAACCTTGTGAACTTTTGGAGTGTCTCACTCTCTAGACTTCATGACTTGACAATGAAACCGGAAGAACTGCCAGGATTCCTATTGGAATGTTCTTTCCAACAGCTCAATCGAGATGCAATTTTATTTTAAATCCTGAATAATTGCCACCTGCTGTTTCACACGCACACTACTTTGCACAAAGCTTAACAACAAAGTTAATTAGGCTAATTCTAGTCAGATTAATACTTCCTGTCTTTTGGCACTGGCTGTGCCACATGCTATGGGGTACTGAATTAAATACTAGGACAGGAAATGTTGGTTTTTAAGCATGTGTGTATTTTAAATTACACTGCAGGGTGGGAGATAGTTTAAATTGGAAGCACATTCCAATTGTTAAGTTCATGCAAATGGGAATGGATTTCTGAACAGAACATATTTCCAAAATGAAGAACAATCTAAGAAAGAAATGAAGAGATTCTCATTCCAGAGTTGGCTACTCCAGTCTACACAATGATTAAGTAGCAATCAAAGCACTTCACACATACATTCTCTCCACAACCCTCACAACAGTCCTGTAATGGGTCAATATTATTATTCCTCTATTGGCAATGGGGATCCGAGGCTGAGATATGGTAACTTGCTTATGTCCACCTGAGTGACAAAGCTTTGAACCAGAGATTTTATTGTCTTCTTAGGCACTGTGCTACAATATCTTCTGTTAAATGTCCCAATCAGACCTTTAGAATTAGGCCTGCGTGGAGGAGATACTCGAGCCAATGTTAGTTTGTTTTATAATTTTGCCCAACTTACATTGGCACAGTTCTCTATAATGGTTAATGTGAGAAGTATGACAACATAAGGCAAAGCAAATGCAGATACCCCCATGAGTGTCATATGCCTATGTAACCCTAACCCTCCAAGTTTCAAGGAACCATTCTTTCCTTAACAGAACTCCACATTCAGCACTGAAGTTCAGCAACTAAACTCTAGGTAGGGTGCCTTTTCAAATTCACATTCAATGTTATTTATGCCTCCTAGCCCAGTACAAGGCTATCTCTGTAATAGCCAGCATAGTATAGCAAGTGAAGTGGATTTGGGAATGGCCCGGGAAACCCAGGTTCAGATCTCTGTTCTGTTAGAAGCTCCCGAGAACCTCTTCCATGCTGCTTTTTCTCAGCCTCGCGTCCGTTATGGCGTTGAAAGACATATCTGAACAAAAGGACAAATTATAAATGTAGTAAGCAAATGGGCAGCCCAATTCTGTCTAACTCTGTGCCCTGTGATGCAGCGGGACCGGTGCAGCTTTCGCCGCATCCAGAGCACAGAGCAGGCATCTGGGAGGTCACCTCGGGGGAAGGGGTTTGTTCCCTTCCCCTGGGTAAAGCCCTAGCCGCCCTGATGGGTCTCCTCAGATGCATGCCAGCGGATCTGCTGGCATACATCCAGGAGGCCCGTGTAAGGCCCAACAGGCTCGGGAAGGGGGATAGGATATGGCAGACCTCCTCCGATCCCTCCCCCTTCCCAGGCCTGATCCATCAATCCCATCACCTGGAACGCCCCGTTCCGCCCTCTCCTTGTTCCTCTGCTGCCCAGCAGGGACCTTCCCCCGTGGATGCAGCTCCAGATCTGGGGCAGGGAGAGCAGTGCTGGCCTCTTTACTTGCACGACCTCCTTGCCAGGTGACGCAAGCGTGCCTTACGGAATGCTTGCAACGCCCTGGACCAGTGGAGCACTCGCTCCGCCAGTCCTGCTCTACAGAGAATTATGCTGCAATGGTAACATTTTCTCAAGCCTAAAAAAAACATATACTGCTTGGACACCAAGGGTAGTTAACAACCGAGGTTCTCCTAAAAGTGCATAGTAAGAGTTATGCAAATATCTGGGAAGCCACATTCAATTATGCCCAAATATTTTAGTTAAAAGATCCTCTGCATAACCTCACACAATTAATTAATTTACAAATGCTATCCAAGTGCCAACTGAATCAAAAGCAATAGCTCCCATCTATAGAAACCAGCATGGTCTTTAAAAGAAACAATACTCACCGATGTAGACTGTAGGGGACCATCCACTACTTTTGGCATTAAAGAAGCAAGTGTTGAGACAGTCTAAAACGGGAGCCAGAATCAAGAATGGCAGGGTGCTTATCACATTCATGGCTGCAATTGGCAAGTAAAACCCATTCAAGTTCAAATTTGAATTCATTGTCTGGAGATAGAATCCTGAAGGTATCTGCATTGAAAGGGGAAACACATTACATTCTACTTGTTGACTCCATGTGGTTCTTTTTTCTGGGGCAAACATTATCTTTTTAAAAAGCACATGCTTTATTCCAGGCTAGAATTGCAGAAATCAGAGGGCTAATGCAGTCAAACTATTGTACCATTCTTGCTTGATGTTGTGCCCTGAGACACCATTGTCAATACGTATCAGATTTTTACTGCATTTGTATCCAACAGATAAAAACCTGATGAATACTGGAAAAAAATAATCAAGGCACATGATGGGGCAGTCACATGATGCTCAAAGTGAGCACAGCACGGATCAATCCAACCCACAGAGGTGCCCCTTCAAGCTCTTGCATTGGAAGCAACCTCTCAAAATACATGTACATCTGACTCTTGTCACTTCCTGCAATATAACACGAGCAACACTGAGCAAAGACTTGCCACAAATCCAACCAAACATTGACTAGATGAGTCTGTTTTAGGGTCTACTCCTTTTTTGGGAATCTTTGGCCTTTTTAACATCTTTGCTGGTAGAGGTGGGGTACTGCTGCTCTTATGTTCTTGCTTTTAATTGTAATAGTGGTCTCATCTTTTTTAGATGTAGTTTTATTAGTTTTAGTTAACTTGTTTTTTAAAAAAAGTGATTGTTTTTTGTATTTGTATTTTCTGTTGCAAGCTGCCTTGGGTCCCTTCGGGGAGAAAGGCGGGGTAAAAATATAGCAAACAAACAAACAAACAAACAAACACATACATACATACTCCGTGGAAGTGATAGCGGTGAAGTGTACATTCTTTTCTGCCGTCATTGCATCTCCACACTGTACACCGGTGGAACTATTCCAAGTGACTAAATCTTTGCTCCATGCTGCCCTCAAGGAAACTGGGGAGGAGCCCTTGGAAGTCCTATGATCAATCTGCACAACATTTTGAATGAACGTTGTTTGTCTCTGTTCCTTTTTGGACTCCAGATTATTTGCAATGGCAGAAGAGATGCCACAGGCACCCACATGTTCTGTTGTTTTGGATACTTTTCAGTCAGTAGACTCTGTGATGGACAGTGATGGCAAACCATTTGGGCTTGGTGTGTCAAAAGTTTGTGTCCCCCCCCCCAACTTTTAATAGTACTTTGAATATTGCTACTTTTAATAGTAATTTTGAATTGAACTGAACAGAAAACAACTATAGAACACATTGCACTTTATTTAACATCAATTAGTGACTTTTTTGTTGCTGAGTTTTACTAGATAATAAAAGAGGTCTTCCAAAAATCTCTGCCCTAAATGTTCAAGAAAAGCCTGTAAAACTTTTGCGAAAATGTAAGGTGTGTTGGGGCCCTGGGGAAAACACTGGCATGTCACCCAAAATGACCTTGTGTGTCACCAATGACACGCGTGTCATTGGTTCGCCATCAGGGCTCTAGGATGTGAACAAGATCCTAGGTAGTATGAGTTAATTTACTAGTACTCTTGACCCAGGCCCATCATGGCTAATTAAATCTGCCACAGGGAGGGATGGTTTGAGGGATGGAGATGGTCATTAATGCTTCCTTACAAGTGGGTAGAGTGCCAGCTAGATTGAAGGGTTGGTTCCTCCATTCAAGAAACTCTCCACTCTTAACAACTACTCACTGGCTCCTAGTCTCCCCTTTTTGAGCATGGTGATGACTCAGCTCCAAACAGTCTTGGGCGTAGGATTATTTAGACCTATTTTCATTCCAACTTGGGTTTGGGATCAAAACCAACTTGGTTGCCCTGGTTGTGGAGTGTGTGCATCTCTTTGGATACCATCAACCATGGCATCCTTGATGGGTGTCATCATGGGATTGGGACTGGATGGCATGGGGCTGTGCTGGTTTCAGTCCTATGTTGAGGGTTCAGAAGATGTTACTAAGGAACTATTGATTGGCCCCTTGGCTGGTGGCCTTTGGGACCCCACATGATTTGATCCTGTCCCCTATGCTGTTTAATATCTCCATGAAGTCACTATGGGAGGTTTCCTGGAGAATTAGTCTCAGAAGTCACCAGAATGCTGATGACACCTAGCTCTATGTCATCCAATCTCAGAGAGTCAGTGGAAGTCCTGAACTGGATCTGGAGGCAGTGATGTGGGCTGGATGTGAACTAACAGGTTGAAGCTTAATCCAGACAAGATGGAGTTCATGTTGGTCTGCAGGCAGGGGTGTATTATCCATAAGGCTGACTAGACTTTAGCCTAGGGGCCCCATGTCCCTGTAGTGGGGTGAAAGATTGAAGTGCTGGAAGGGGCCCAAAATATCTGAAAGCCGAGGGGCATGGCCATGAGGTTAATACACCCCTGTCTGCAGGAGATCGGATTATGGAAGGGATAGTCAACCTGTTCTTGCTGGGATATCACTTCCTCTCCAATAGCATAAGCGTAGATCCTGGGTGCTTCCTGGTAACACTGCCTTATGAATCCCAACGACAACACAACCAATACCCAACAACCACATTTACGGTCTCTGCTGTTCCTTTTATTTTGTACCTCTCGGCCTCTGTGACCAATCAAAGCTACTGGCCCTTGGTCCACAGTTAAAAGCCAATGAGAACTCTTGGAGAGAATGTTGAATAACTGGTTGGAGTGGCCACCTGTTCCAATCAGAACTGCAGGGTTACAGTGTCTTCTGAACCATAGATAGTCCTAGCACTCTTTTATGAGCATGTTCTAGAGAATCTTCAAGAGATAACCCCATGGAGAGCATACTATTATGGTCAGGTCTCACGATTACAAAAGCATGAATGGTACAGGAGTTGCTAGAGATGAATCTTGACATCACCTTGAGATATGGTAAGATCCCATAGTACAATGGCCAACAATAGGTTCAAACCTGGCCTAAAGTTTAAGTTTGCCTGCTCCAGAACATACTCTGAAATGTATTTTCACTTCCTACTTAGGACCAACAGGGCTACTTACTCACCTGCATAATACACGTTCTATAGAGGACTTGAAAGGCAAAGAGAGGGAAGAGACGAACAAGCAATTTTGTGCTCTCCACTTCAGTTTCACTGTACCGGCCACCATGGTTTTCTTTGGCATGGTCTAGCCAGTTTGTGACATTGCCACTGAAATAGCGACATTTCACACAACACTCTTTTAATGCATTAGCAAATACTCCACATGCTGTCAGCAAGGAACTACCTGTGGAAAAGTCAGAGAAGTCAACGTATAACAACCGAGTTATCTCAGATATGCCGATTCTTGTTGCCACAGTCACTCAGACAGATTGGCATGCTGCACCACCGAGCACTGTAACCATTGAGTATTGGCACGCTGTATCACTGAATCATGGTCACATTCCAAGGGCTGGAGAGGCTGCAGTAACTGCAGGCAAAGAAGAATGGAGTTTTCAGCCTACACAGGAAGTCAATGCTAAGGTTCCTAAGTGAAAGGGCACAGCAGTGAAATGGAGCAAGCCAGGGAACCAAGGAAGTAGTAGGTATAGGAAACAATGTGCAGCAGGAGAAAGTCTGGAAGCACAGAAGGGCAGGATACTGGCTTCTTTCAATGACATTGCCCTGATTGAGGAAGTTCAGCAAGTCTCAGAACTACTACACATCAAAAAGTGGTATGGGTTTTGTTCTTCTGGGTCATAGGACTCCAGGGATCAGGAAAAGTCCAGTCTACACTGTCCTTATCAGGGGTGGTGCAACCCGGAACACCACCTGATCTATCTCAGATCTACTGCTTCCCTCCTCTATGCTACAGCTTCTCCATTCACTTCAACTGCGGTGGCAGCTCTCTGAGCAGACAAGTGACTGCAAACACGTGCACCTCATCCACTGAAATTTACTGTGTATAGGGAAATTCGCTTGCACAGAAGCTCCACATATACACTGGAGCCTGCGCAGGGCTCTACGTCAGGGTATTAGAGATATACCTGTTGGGATTCAGTGCCAAACTGCAGGAACAGATTAAAAAATGTTTTACAAGCAATATTCTTCTCCCTCACCCTCTCTCCTGAAGATCTTGGCTCCAATGTTCTGCTCCTCTGACCTTGAGCTAATCTATGCTACTTAATTACAGTTCTTAAAAAGTCTCCATGGCTCTCCAGATGATTTTTTTTCTCTCTCTCTCCATCTTTGGTCAACTGCCAATTGTCAAAATTATAGCTGGGTAAAGGAATGCAAATGTCAAAATTATAGCTGGGTAAAGAAATGCAAATGAAATCCCTGCTTGACATATGCATGGCCTGCATTTGGAAAAAAAGCTACCTTAAAATAAAATACAATCATTTCTTTAAGGTCACCTATGGACTTGAATTATTGACTGGAGGGAGAATTTCTAGACGACTCATCTTATTGGAAAGAGCCAAAAACAAGGTTATAAACTTGGCTGTTAAGGGGGAAAGAAAAGCCCTGACAGAATAGTACTCAAGATGGGTGATCCTAGCCAAAAAAGGAATTTATTGAGAAAAAAAAATCTTAGTGAACAAAAAGAATAGCATGTACCAAATCTGCTGTGACATGAAGGCCAGTCCAGTCCAGCAGATTATAGTAAGAGACTTGGGATACCTTTGCCTTTATCCTATTGTTAACACAAACTGACCAGTTGATTTTAGGACACTTAGGGTGCAATCCCGCCCAAAGTTAAAATGGCAGAGCAAGTGCTCCGCCGTTCCAAGGTGTCGCGAACGTGCCATAAAGCACGTTCGTGATGACTTGAGAGTAAGGGCGGCCAGCCCAACGCGGAGGCCAGCCGCCCTCACCTCACTACCGGATCGTGTCCGCAACTGCCAGAGAAGGTAAATGATCCCCCGGGCAGCGTGGGGGCGGTGTGGGTGGGAGGCCATTGGCTGAGCCGGTCCAGGGGGGACCCAGGGATGGTGGCCGCTATATCTCCGTCCCATTCCCGGGCTGTCTCCGCCATTACATGCCCTCCTCCGACTTCCGCCAGCCAAATAGCCCCTTCCCCTGAGTAGACCTCGGGGAATGGGGATAGGATCCGGTGGGTGGCTTGGGTTGTCCACTGGATACTTAGGCAGGATTGAGCTGTCATTCTCTAAATACCGGTACATTACTGATATATGAAGTGCTCAAGGGCAACAACGTGTCACTCACAGAGGGAGTAGTTCCATCTTGCTTAAGATTCGCAGCTGTTTGCACTCTGTTGAAGAAGCCCTCTCTTGAACAACACCGGGTCAGTCTATAATTGCTTGGGCAAGGTGCTCAAGCAGCATACAGTGGCTGCCAAGCTTCAGGGATTCCTGGAGGAAACTGGTTGTAGTCTGGACCCTTTTCAATTTGGCTTCTGGTCCAGGTCTGGGACTGAAATAACTTTAGTCTCTTTGGTGGATGACCTATGCTGGGAACAGGACAGGCATCCCTGTTGATTCTGCTGGACCCCTCACAGGCATTCAGTACCACTGATGCTTCTGGACAACGTATCCAGGTTGGGGTTGAGGGACATTGTGTTACGGGGGCAACTGTCCCTCTCCGCCCCAATGTTGCGTTTTTTCTAGCTGCTGTTTGCTGGAATTTCTCCTGCATCTTTTTAGACTGCGAGTCATTTGGGGACAGGGAACCATTTATTTTTCTATGTAAAAACTTCCTTGTTAAGAACTTTCTTGTCAAAAAGTTCTAATAAGTTATATTAATAATAATAATAATAATAATAATAATAATAATAATAATAATATCTGAAGGACTACCTTCTTCCACATGAAGCTGCCCATCCTGTAAAATCTTTTAGGGAGGCTCTCTTGCAGGTTCTGATGCCATTGGAGGCTCAGCTATTGTTGACCCGTGACAGGCCCTTCTCAATGATGGCGCCTGCATTGCGGAACATTGTCCTGGAGGTGTATTTGGTCCCCTCTCTGTTTTTCATCACAAGTTGAGGGCCTAGCTTTTTCACCAGGTCTTCATAGAACTTTTCTAATTTTGTCTGCTTAAAAAGTTCTCTCTGGGTTATATAGTTTTTGCATTGCTGTTCTTTTGCTGTGTTTGGGTGTTAATTTTGCACTTTTTTTTTTTTTACAATTTTGTGTAAGCCATCCTGAATCCTTGCTGAGAAGGGCAGAATATAAATTTTAAAGTGAACAAATGAACATAACTCTCTGAGCCTCAATTCATCTTCTGTAAAACGGGAACAAAAGCACCCTAACTCACAAGGATGTTGCAGAGAGCATATTCAATACACATTGTAAAAGACTCCACACAGATAATCAATTGTGCAAGATAAAGAGAACAGATGCTAATAACCATACTAAGCTAAGCTAAAATTCCATATGACAGTACGTAGAGACTGAAAAGCAGAAGAAAATTATTATTGTAGTACTGTATTTTACACCATAAATTTAATCTTGTCTAAGACATATGCCTCCCTTTTTATGGTAATGGAGGGAGAGACCCACACTCTCTGCTGAAGCACAAAGTTTACTGAGTAATATTACAATACAAAGAGTAGTGCTGCTGGCTACTGAAAGGGAGGATTGCCCAGTTTTTCATTTTCTTTCCCTATAAATTTGAACGATCTTAACTTATGCATTAATACAGCATTTAACCAGCCTAGAGACACACTGTGTATTGCTTCTTAATCTGGAATTCCATATATTTTTACTTATTTATTTATTTTTATTTATTTATTCACATTTTTATACCACCCTTCCTCCAAGGAGCTCAGAGTGGTGTACATATTTCCTCCCCTCCTTTTTGTCCTCACAACAACCCTGTGAGGTAGGTGGGGCTGAGAGATAGTGACTGGCCCAAGGTCACCCAGGAAGCTTCGTGGCTGAGCGGGGATTTGAACCTGGATCTTCCAGGTCTAAGTCCGACTCCCAAACCACTACACCATCCTGGCTCTCCTACCTTTATCCTACCTTCCTCCTCCCAAAGGGAGGCGTTAAAGGCGGTTTACAACAACCAAACATTAAAACAGTCACTTTAAACAAAATCAGAGCCAGCACAGAGAAATTAAAAATAATCAGGCATGCACACATTAGCAAAAGGGCAAGATCATGGAAACACCAACAAACGAATGAAACAAAGCACAATAAGTAAATAAATGGACTTTCAGCAGCTGACAGAAAGGCAGGGAGGTCCACATGCAAAGTGCCACCCACAGAGAAGGTCCTGCCTTGTGTCACTGCCAGCTGGACCTCTGCTGGTGATGGAAGGCACAAGAGGGCCCCTCCAGCTGACCTCAGGGGACATGTCAAACCACAGCCATTTGAAAGACTCACAGCCTAATCCTGTGTAACTCTGTGTTCAGACGCCCCCGGAATGCCCTCTGCGCCGGCAGAGTTGCACCAGCATCCGTCCTGCGTCCGAACTGCGCATGCACAGCGTCCGATGGGGGTTACACCGGTGTCCATCCTGAGTCTGTCGGCGAACGGCAAGTTACACTGGCATAAGTGCTCTTACACTGGTGGATCTACTGATACATCGGTGCAAGAGTTACACAGGATTGGGCTGTCATCCTCCACAATTAGACAAGTTCATGCAGGATAAGTATATTTCCAGCCAAGATAACTATGTGAACTTTCGGAGGTAAAGTCACTCATGATCCTAGCTCAAAGGTGTTTTGGTTTTTTGTTTTGTCCCAATAAGCCTGTTGTACTTCTCTGTACTCTATTCTGAGTGGGAAGAACACAAGAGTCTTTCTTAATGACTGAACTGCAATTGTTCATTGCAGGTGCTTTAAAAGCTTGCTGAAACATCAGATTCAGGCTAACCAAAGGTTGGCTAACTTGGCTGGGAAGGATTTAAAAATACTGCTATTGGCCCAGATTTCTCTACCATAGAAAGTAACACCCAAGAATGTGGGAGATTGCCACTCGAATTATTAGCCTGCTTGCTAGCACTCAAAAGCAGGAGCTGTAGCTCAGAGCATCTGCTTTGCATGGCATTAAACAAACCGATAGATATGGCATTAAAATGCCACCCTTTACTCAAACAAGGAGAGCTGTGAGTCTCTCTACTCACTGCACCAACAGGGCAGAGCGGGAAAGTGAAAGTCCTTCAAGCCAGCAGCATCAGTCAGGTGATATGAAGGATTTCACACTTCCTCCTATACACACACCTATCATTTCACAATCATTTCACACTTCCTCCTATACACACACCTCAGTGCTTGTAGCTACTCTTCAGTCCAAGGACCTGATTCTGCAGGGAAGTCATTCCGTTGTTCCTACGTGCCTGCCAGACTCCTGTTCCTTTATCTATTTATTTCATTTCTTTCAATTACTACAGTTCAATTTTAAATGTTCCCAAAATGATATACAACATATTTTAAACACACAGTAGAAAGGCAATAAGTAACAATTTTGAAAGCAGCAGAACAACAATAAAACAAGCAGAAAAAACATCAAGTTCAACAGCAGAAAAACGCACTCTAAAACAGCAGAAAAGATCATATAAGCCAGCAGTCACAAGAGTAAAATCAGAATTACTGAGGTTAGAATTTATTGACTGTACCTGGCATCTAAAGTTTAACAATGAAGGAGCTGGGCAGCCCTTTCTGGGGATGGTATTGCATTAACAAGGTCTATAGGGTTGCTAAGCCTACAGAATAGGCCTGGAATCTCCATGAATCAGTATCAATCTTCAGGTGACTACTGAAACAATTCTGGAGATTTTAACAGGGTCTCCCTGTTTTAATAATGTTGGGGAAAAAATTCTCCAGGACTACCTTTGGTCAGAGTTGGCAACTGTAAGGGCCTACCACCAAAAAGGCCCTGTCCCCAATCACCACCCACCTCATCTCTGAAGATGGGAAGCATGCAGAAAAGGGATCAGACAAAAATATGTTAATACCAGGCAGGCTCATATGGGAGCAGGTAGCCCTTCAGGTAATAGGTGCTAAGTCCCTACCTGCCTATCCAGTCTTCTTTTAGTGTACTCTTCCTTGCTCCACTGGGCTCTGGTTCAAAGAGATGAAAACACAGAATGTCTGTCACATCCTCTGCTTTTGGACCACCCATTCTGTTAAAGACAACAATCATTCTAGCTAGGGGCTTAGCCATGAAATTGCCGAATGCTGAATTCTTCCATTTATCCATAATATAGTAGTAGGCATCAGTACACACCCCAGCAATGATACCACACAAGAAAGCTGAAATATGTATAGAACTGGTTGTTGGTTTCTAGCGAGTGCAAATGAAAGAGATTCATGCTTACAACGTTTAAAGCGAGGGTTTCCACCCACCTCGATCTTAAAAGATTTCTAACAGATAATTTAATTGCTTACCTTTGGGGGGCTGGTAAATCATTTCACTGCGTGCCATATGAACTGTGATCACAGCCATCAAGACAGACACAAAGGGAATGAGAAAGCCAAGGTTTTTGGCCACCGATTGCTGGATGTATGAAATGCTGACAAGGACAACGGCTGAACTTAAATTTACCAGCCAATAAAACCTACAGAAAGAAATGCCGAAAAAAAAGTCATTTCTGGAGGGATACGAGGAAGAAGAAAAACTCCAGTTCATTTTAAAATGGAATTTGTAGGGCGGGTGTGGACAGGACAATCCTGGGCAGCCAGCCAAATGTACAGTCTGAGCTTGGCTGGTGGCGCTTCTGTTTCATGTCCAAAGAGGGAGGTTGCGCAGGAAGCCTGTGCAGTCTGCATGCACACCTGGGGATGCAAGTGAGATCTCTCACAAAGTTAGACACGCATTGCTAGGCTGATGGATGCGGTCTGTTTCTCCCCTCCCTGGAGCTGGCTTTTGTGTGCTTGGCACACCTCATCTGCATGCAGAAACTACAAGTAGCGGCAAAAATGTGACTGCCCCACTCCGGCTGAAGTCCATCCTGCTTGCTCATGTAGCATGGCACTTGGGAAACTGGTTTTACTCCACAAGAGAAGCGAGAGGAAGCGGGCAGGGGGAGCATACTGACTGCTACAGCCCCCCCCCCCACCCAGTGAGGATGAAGGCCAATAGACTTGTCACTCAGTTCTCAAGCGTTCCTTCCAACATTTCACCAGTGAAAATGGTACATGTCTGTTATCACCCTTGGCCTCACACAAAGGATCATGCCCAAGCTCTTCTCCCCATTACATTACACTTTGTGGGAGGTTCTACTCCAACACCCCATGTATATTTATTTGAATACACCAGAAAGATGAAGTCCAACATCATAGTTACTAGTTACGTGCTTGGAGTTGGTATTCTAAATGACACTACAATGTTTAGTAGATTGACAGCGCAATCCTATCCAATTTACACCACCGGTGTAACCAGCGGTGCAGCGATAATGGGAGGCTCTCAGAACAGAAAGGGGATTCAAATCCCCTCCAAAGGGGGATTCAACAAGGATTTGAATCCCCTTTCTGTTCTGGGTTGTCTTGTTCTCGCTGCACTGCTGGTTACACCGGTAATACAGTTAGTAATCTGTTGAAGATCTTTTGGTCAACTAAGTAGGTACCCCCAGATGTAAAAAAATAATAATTATACAAGTTCTTACTCAAATGGCAAGTGGCAGATGCTGCCTTTAGAATAGGGATCCCTCCCCTTCCCTCTCTCTGGATCAGACCCAATTCTATCTAGCCCAGCCAAAGACAAAAAGCAGCATCCTTTCTCCCTTGTGTCCCCCCCCCCCCAGCACCTAGTATTCAGAAATATATCATCTCTTAACACGGAGGTTCCATTTAATCAACATGACTAGTAGCATCTATTTACTCCAAGAACTTGTCTAATCCCTTTTTAAAATCATCCAACCTATTGGGTATCACCACATTTTGTTGCAGCAAAATCCATATATGAAAGTGGTGCCCTGCTGTGACCCATACAGTATATGCATCATTTAGGAGCAAAGAATATATACCTTTCCCTTCAGAATGATCACTTTATTCACATGGAAGTTTATGCAGTTGCTATCTATTAACAAAGAGCCCAATCCTATCCTTTCCTTATCCTTTCCCATGCTGGTGCAGCCAGGCCAAAAATGGGTGTGCTGAACCAGCAAAGGGGGGGGGGGGGGAGAGATTGGGAAGCTTCAGAGGCGAAAGGGGATTTAAATCCCCTTACACCTCTGTAGGCCTCTTGCTCCACAATGGGTCTCCTCGGACCTGTGCTAGCAATTTTGCATGTGAGATTTCGCTACCGCAAATCGGAGGAGAGAAGGCTGCAGGAAAGGGGAATAGGATCCAGTGCACGCCATTGCCACTTGGACCACCCCTCCTGCAGACTCCCTACCCCTGTTCTGCCCTCGCCCCACTCCTCCTGCTCTTCCGCTGACTTACCTGCTCCAGCGTGCAGCGGGACAGCCAACAATGTGAGAGGGAAGGTGCTGGCCTTCCCACTGGCATCCCAGCAGCACGCTACTGAGCATGCTACCAGAAAGCGCTTTACAGTACTTTTGCAGCAGTTAGCACTGGCGGAATGCTCGTTCCGCCAGCGCTAAAGCCCAACAGGATTGGGCTGTTAGATTAAAACTCATAGAATCAATTGATTACAATTTTTTTTAAAATGAGTGACAGCTCTACAGCTAAAGTGTTTTTCACGTCTCAGGCATTTAAGACCAAGAGCATTTAACGACTCCATAAGGTTGGGGCCTAACCTTTACATGTTGGAGGTCTAGAGAGTGTACAAATCCCCAAGTTGGTTTTAACTGTGAGCAAAATAATATCTCTTCTTGTTAGAACAGAGAATGACACTGGCGGAGATGAAGCAGTACATCTGCGCAGCGTGCCTCACGGAATACGGACAGCAGCCAACGGAAAGAACAATGACACATCCAATTTGAGTGAATTTAGTGCTGCTGAGAATCCTTTGGCAGCTGTCAAGGGTGCTAGCGAAACATCTGAGTGCCAGGAAACTGAGATTCCCATCCACCACCAAGGTCACCTCCATTCCCCCCCCCCCAAGCCCTGAGAATTTCAACATTTTGTTGCTTTGGTAGTCCATTTCTGTTCCTTTGAAAACATTGGTATCACAAGAAGTCGTGGGAGTTATCCACGATGTTTGGGTTGAAAAGATGATTAAGTTTGTCACAAAGAGGAAGGGGAAAAAAATCTGTTCTCCCTTGGCTCCAGAAACAAAGAAAACATACCACGCTCAATTTATAAAGAGCAGAGATATGGAGAAAGACATTCATATGTGTAGGCAGTGATCTGCTCAGTCAGACCAAAGGTCTACCTCATTCAGCCAGCACCCTCTTTCCCTCAGTGGCCAGTCAGACTCAGAGAGCTCCAGGAAGCCCACAAAGGCAACACTCTGATCTCACTGCTGCCCCCCCGGGAAGTGGTATGCAAGGGCACTGCCGGCCCATCCATGAGGCCACCTCATGTGGGTTGCATTAGCGGCAGAATGTGAGAGGTTTGGGGGCGGTGGATCTGGGGTGCATTTCACCCCGAGTCTGCAGCTACCGCCTCCCCCCTCCAACTTGCCTCCAATGCAAAGTCGTAATGATCTGCTCCCCACTTGAGCAAGAAGCAGATCATTCCCCTCCTTGCTGTGCTGCTGACACTCTGCTGTGAAACCCAGAAGTCCTGCACTACCGGGTTTCACAGCAGTGTACGGGGAGCACGGTGTGTTGTTTTTGCAGCACAAAGGCAGCGGACCTGAGACAGCATCAGGTGATGTTCCAGGTTGCGCCACCCCGTTCAAGGGCAGACTGCCTCTGAATCTGGTAGTTCCATAGAGCCACACGACTAGTACCCACTGACAGACCAACTCTCCATGAATTTGTCTAGTCCCCTTTTAAAGCCATCTAAGCTAGTGGCTGTCACCACATCCTGTGGCAGAAAATTCTACAAATGATGCACTGTATGAAATAGTATCTCCTTTTGTCTGTCCTAAACCTCCTGCCAATCGGTTTCATTGGATGTCCCCCAATTCTAACGATGGGAGAGAGGGAGAAAAACTTCTCCACACCAGAGAAAAACCTCTCCACATCTGATAATTGAGGGACCGCCTCCTTCCTTATAATCCGACCCGTACTCTGAGGTCATCAGGGGGGGCCCTGTTAACCGCGCCGCCATTGACGAAGGCGAGGAGGATGGCGGCGCGGAATAGGGCCTTCTCGGCTGTGGCGCCCCAATTGTGGAATTCCCTCCCCCTGGAATTAAGAATGGCTCCCTCTTTAGAGACCTTTCGTCAGGGCCTTAAGACGTTTTTATTTAGGTTAGCTTTCGATGTCGGACATGGTGGCTTTTTAACAAATGGCTTTTGACAAATGTAAATACAGGTGACCAACTGGGGTTGTTTATTTTAATTGTTTTAATTACGTGTTTTTAATTATTTTAATGTAC
The DNA here is from genome assembly GCA_026170595.1 of Plestiodon gilberti rubricaudatus. Taxonomy (NCBI): domain Eukaryota; kingdom Metazoa; phylum Chordata; class Lepidosauria; order Squamata; family Scincidae; genus Plestiodon; species Plestiodon gilberti. The sequence continues at coordinate 121,076,431 of JANXHW010000005.1, forward strand.
ATGTTTATTTTAATGTTGTTAGCCGCCTGAGTGCCCTTGCTGGGAGAAAGGCGGGATACAAATTCTTTAAATAAATAAAAAATAAATAAACCGCAATCATGTCCCCACTTAGCTACCTTTTTTCTTAAACTTGAAATACTGCCTTTATTGCAGTAGAAGTCTAGAAAGACACACACCTTTTTCCAGCTGGCAGTCTTAGAGTCAATGAAACTGCACCATAAATTCACAAAGCATACACATAAGGTTTTCAACCTGGATTAGAATTTCTGGTTTCACATTGGCTAAAGTTAACATTTGTCTCTGCCTCTCACCCAGTTAGGAGGCCTCCTTTGGCCATCCTAGCATCATCATGTGTATTCACTAAGAGTGCAATGAGCAATAGCCCTATTCTCACAACACATCTAAGGTGAATGGAACACACATAGAGGATGGGGATGCAGAGAAGGATCTCAGTGGCTTGACCAAGACATTTGATGGACAATTGGGATGGATACATCCTTCTGGTAAAGAACCAAAAAGGAGCCTCCTTTTCAAGGAGCCTCAAAATATCATGAGGTAGTTGCCTTATTCTACCCCACAGAGTTAAGCGTGTGTGTGTTTCAGGTGGCCGGGGGGGGGGGGGGACTGGCCCTTTCAGGGATATCCAAAGCCAACATGTCATTGGGGCCCCCACACAGCTTTAAGGTCTGATTTGTCTGAAAATTGTCTTTCCACAGTGTATAGATTATGTTTCCTGATGACCAACTTTCAAATGAAGGTACAGGTGGGCCCCCATATCCACTGATTCGCTATCCACGGTTTCAGTTATCCACGGATCGTGGGGACCCCCCAGGCTTTTACTTTTTCCCAGTAAGCTTCGTTTCTTCCTTAAAGAAACAGGAGAAGCAGCCTCTGGCTGCTTATTACAGGCAAGTAGAACGAGACTAAGTCCTAGAGAGGCTCTGCAAGGTTAACAGAAACCTTGCAGAGCCTCTCTAGGACTTAGTCTCGTTCTATTTGCCTGCAATGGAGGCTGCTTCTCTGTTTGTTTTAGGGAAGAAACTAAGCTTCCTGAAAGAAAAATAAGAGCTGGGGGGGGGGGTAAACATGCCTGCCTGCAGGGGAGGCAGGGTGGGGGGGCCCCTCAGGAAACCATGGAGAGGGTGTTCGCTCTTATCCACGGTTTCAAGTATCCACGGAGAGGCCTGGAACAAATCCCCAGCGGATATGGGGGCCCACCTGTATTACCTATAACTGCACACTTATGAGGCCAAAGACAAGGGACCAAATCCTATCCAACTTTCCAGCGCCAATGCAGCCGTACCAATGGGGCATGTGCTGCATCCTGAGGTGGGGGGGGGGAAATCACAGAGGCCTCCTCAAAGTAAGGGGATGTTTGTTCCCTTACCTTGAGGCTGCATTAGTGCTGGAAAGTTGGATAGGATTGGGCTCTAAGCTTCATTTTGCTAGATATAAAATTGCAATCTTTTTTTTTCCTTCCAGATCTTATACTGCTATAGAAATTCATTTTTATCATTCATCTTTCCTTAGTACTCTATAGCTAAAGCCCCAAACTGTGCCCCACTCGGATTACCCCAAGGATATATTTTATAAGCATTACAACTCCTTTGTAATCTACGCCAAAAAGTGTCACTTTGATTAAACAAAAACTCTGAATTACTAGGACCACAGTACAATCAATTCTCTAGAGCCATCGTTCAGATTGGTCTTCAGCCTCAATTCTCTAGAGTCTTATTTAATCAAAATGATGTTGCTAATTAAGGATTAAAACTCAGAACTGAATAAAAAAGGGAGGTTTTTCTCTCTCATTCTCTCCTTTGGGCAGGTCAAGGAGGAAAAATTTGCTTCAAGGAATCGAACAATTTTTCACCTTCAGTAAAGCTGCAGTATTCAGGAGCATTTGGATTTAATCCAAAAACAGAGATAACAACATAATAGGAGGGGGAAGAAAAAAGATGATATGCTCAGAAAAGCATTCCCATAGGAAGAGAGTGAATACATTTTTAATTTGTACTTCAATTATCAATATAAAATGTGGTAAGTGTGATGAGACTGGGTCAAACGTGGGATGCAGAGACCCCCCCCAAATCTGTGTGTACCTGAATTCCTGTCACCACCTACCCATTTAGATAAAGGCTGGTGCAAAAACCTGTATAAAAAGACCCCATTGGACTTATGGCAGTCCACAGATGCTTTTAAGAGGACCTCCATTTTACTCAGTCCAGTTCAATCCTTGGGAACATGAACACCTTGTGGCAACATGAGTAAAATTTGAGTGCAGACATTGTCTCCCAGCACAGCCTCTGTGCAGACACCTGTGGAGGTCTGGACCTATCTTTAATACTGATGCAGATGAGAGGCATTTAGAAGAGTGGACATTTACATGGCTTCTCGAGGGAGTCTTGCATGGAGCTATTCAGATCTTATAAGTCATTGTGGCTAGATTCCCTATACTGCCTAGTAGTATAGAGTGAGAGACTTTCTAGTGATATAGTCATTGATAGTTATTTTCTCATGTGCTTCCTATTACGATATATTTTAACAAAGGAGATGTTATGGAACAGATCAGGTCTAAGGCCCCTTTCATATTCTTAATTCTTCTGCTGATGTCTTCTCCCATGTGTATGATGGTAAGGCTTGCCAGCTAGGAACACCAATGTTAAACCACACATGTTCTTTATAAGAACCTAAGAATTGCCGTGCTGGATCAAACCAGGATTTCTCTATTAATAGCAGGAAATACACAATCTAGATCAGCATCATCTCCTCAATTATCTGGACAACCAGATGAAGATGATGACCATACCCAGTTTGCTCTTAAAAGCTGATAATTTAAGTGGTATGTTGCCTCTGAACATATTCTACTTAAATGTTATGGCTGGTAGCAACTGAAAGACATACACTACGTGGTGTGAACCTGTCTCCAGCACATTGTTACCAGGGATGTGGATTAAGTCTTTGACTCCAAGTCTTGAGTCAAGTCCCAAGTCTCTGGGTCCAAGTCTCAAGTCAAATCCCAAGTCTTTGCCCCCAAGTCCTGAGTCTTTGGTTGTGAGTCCCTATCTATTTAATGGTGAAAACAGGTTTAAACCTGAATAAAATTGGACTTGTCATAAAAGGCTTCAAGTCTCAAGTCGGGTCTTTCACAATCGCCGAGTCAAGTCCGAGTCAATAGACTCAAGTCTACATCACTGGTTGTTACAACCCCTTCCCACCTCCCCTTGTAATATAAAGTCCCCAATATAAATATCCCCTTAACTCTGTGAACATCTTGATAGTACTGTCTATAGAAGTTTTTTTTAAAAAAACCATGCCAACAATTAGAACAACAATACTTAGGCAAAATACAGTTTTTTTCAAATCCTGAAAATATTTCTGCAATGCCCTCCCCTCCCTTGGCTATTCTTCCATTGCAACAGTGTGAAGCACTAACCAGTTGAAAAATGACAGAAGCTCCTTTTGTCCATGTTCATCAAGATTGTATGCACTTAAGGGGCACACGATGGCTCTAATTCCTCCTGATCCAAGGCAGGTAGCAGACAATCCAACGCAGAAGATGACCGTCTGCTGTCTTTTAGCCAGGGTGTGAAGGACATAGCGCTTATCTATGTAAACATCTTCAAAGGGGAAGGCAACAACGGGTAGCAAGGCTGTACCTGCAATAGGAAACACAGGCATACGAGACCAGGCCACAGAATAGGAGAGAACGAGTCTCTTTTGGAATTGCCACGCAGGCTCAGGTTACATCTCCTCCAGAACATCGTATCTGACAGTGGTCATCAGCCACATGCTCCATGGAAGCTCATTGTCACACAAGATGACGACAACCATGCCATTTGTTTCCTGCACCTGGTAACAGAACCCTTGGGGTGAAGTAGAGTATGTGAAGGTAAAGGTGACCCCTGACAATTAAGTCCAGTCGTGTCGAGTACCAATGTGGTGCTCATCCCCATTTCAAAGCCGAAGAACCAGCGTTGTCCGAAGACACCTCCGTGGTCATGTGGCTGGCATGACTCTCCTTGCCGCAGCGCGTAGCATGCGGCTGGAACACGGAGCGCTGTTTACCTTCCCACAAGCGGTACCTATTTATCTACTCACATTAACATGCTTTGGAACTGCTAGGTTGGCAGGAGCTGGCCAAGCAATGAGAGCTCACCCCGTCGAGGATTCGAACTGCCGACCTTTCGATCGACAGCTCATGGTTCGGTGGTTTAACCCACTGCACCACCCGCTGGCTTGTGAAACACATGTCCAAATCCTCACTTAGCACTGAGACTTCCTGGGAAAGTTGAGGCCAGTTGCTCTCTCTCTCACTCATTCTTGACCTTTAAAGCTCCAAACAGACTGAGATCACCTTCCTCACCATCCACGTTTCCAGGTCCACGTTTCCTCACCATCACAGGTATTACTTTCTGAACTGGGATAAGGTCATCTCAACAGTGGCATGGAGATTTCAGAATCTCCTCTCCCCCCCCCCCCCCAGTTTGTTCCACCCCCTTCTCTGTTGGTTTTAGACAATTTGCAGAACAGACTGTGTTTTTCGAAAGGGCATTTGGGACCCTCTGAGTTTAAAGGGATCTCCTTCATTGGCTGCTCTGCTGGGATCGTTCTTTCTTCTGGTTTTAGTTCAGCTGCTTAATGGATTTTGATTGTTTGATTGTGGGGTATTATGTTTTAGTTGTTCTATTACGTATTTGGTTTCAGAGTTGTTAGCTGCCTTGTGGAGCCTTTGGCTGGAACACACAGGATACAAATAGCCTAATACAATAAAATAAACCTACCTCACAAGAAAAAGGATGCGTCTTGGAGCATCTTAAAGACTAACCAATGTATTTCAGCATACATTTTCATGGACTATAGTCCATTTCATCAGATGCATGAATTTCATTTCATGCCTTTAACAAAGTAGACTGTAGCCCATGAAAGCATATGCTGAAATAAACAAGTTTGCCTTTGTGCTACAAGATGCTTTGTTGTCTCTGCAAAGAGACTAACACCACTTCCACTCTGGAAGATGCTACCTCGCAGGATTATTGTGAGCCTAAAATGAGTGGGGGGAAAGTGCCATGCATACTGAGCTTCTTTGAGGGAGAATGGGATAAAAATGTAATAAATAAGATTTCTGCAATGCCATCCCCTGCATTTGCATGCCAATGTGCCCTGGGGAACGTTGGACAGATGTGCATCCAAAGCACCTCCAATGCTCACATTTCACACATCAGCATTCCCCATCTGTTGATCTTCTGCCTGTCTCCAACAGGATCAACTGTAGGCCATGCCTCCTTCATGGCAGGAGTTACACTATGAGATCATTAAATGGCACCTTTTGCTATGGCATCAGTACATTTGGGCAGAAATGTCAGCACACAGCTCAGATAACTACAGTACTCTGTAAGAACACTCTACATTTTAACAATCGTCAAAGAAATTATTCACCCACAAGCAAGAAGTAATACCAGATACCTACCTATAAAATGAAGTAGTGCACACATGTACACCAATTTGATCCGCCCCACCAGGCACTCGGCAAGCCAGCCCATCAGAACAGGTGTCACCATACAGGCCCCCACAAAGCTCAGGTTGATAATGACCGCCTGGTAGTTGCAGTAGCCAAGCTTAATAGTGCAGAAAAGGATCATGTTGCAGACAATGCCAAAGAAGGTGAACTTCTCACACAGTTCCACCAGCAACAAGCAAATTGTCACCTGCAGTTCTTTTGGAGACTTGGAACCCGACACGTTGCTAACTCCATTGTACGTGAGGAAGGGTTTTCTTCTCCCCTCCTTTTCAGAGACGTGGTTGAGGAGTTGCTTGTCTTGCAGGACTCTTACACCTGCAGGAGGCATTGCTTGGTCTCGCTGGGTAAGGCTTGCTTGAAACAGTGCACGTTCTTTGTATGTGCCCCTCAGTTACTCTCTTCTGCAATTAACACACAGGTGAGACCTTTGTGTTAAATTCCACACCTCAGCACAACAATTCTCACAACCTCTCTCCTGCATGTTCATGTTTCAGGATCCGAGACATTGATATTAACTTATTTGAGCCCGCAACTTAGGCGGAAACCAATCTGTTTAATTAGCTTGTTTTGAGGCAAACACAATCTTCTCCCATTCTCTCCCTCCCACCCTTAAGCAAAAATTGCCTATTAAATTATATGAATCCAATACAATGTGCAGCAAACTTTATCTGTCCATTACAGATAAAGGTGTAAACACTGAGGAAGGCTAGAGCACCTCAGCAAAATCCTAGTATTAGGATCGAGAAAAATAATGTGCGGCTAATATTCCAATGTTTTAATTAAGCAACCTCAAATGAAACTGGAGGCAAAGAGATAAAGACAGGAAGGATTCACGTTAGCAGATGAACAATAGCTTATCACTATTACACTTCTTGTTATTTTTTGAGTAAAATTCAGATAAGAAACTTAATTAGGAAAAAAGTATATGACTCTAGATTTAAGTGTAATAAGTAGTATCTCCATTTACCACCCCTCCTGCCAGATAACTGCATGTGCTAACGAAAAAGCAAAAATATTCATCTATAGTGGCTACATTCTAGTCTCAACAGTTTGCTGGAATTCAGAAAAGAATAACTGCTTTCTTGTACATATACAGTAATTGGTAATGATGGTCAATATAAGAGTGTGTGTGCGCGCATGTGTGCATGCACACACATACACACACACACAAAGCCTGGCAGGTAAGGTTGACCCAGGTGTTCCACCATAAAGCTCAGTATTTTCTTCATTAATAATGTCAGCTATACCAAGAGGGGCTCATCCTTCAGTACGATATACACTATCACCTGCCAACAGCACCCTTCTTATGTCTATATATGGCAAACACAAAATTATAAATGAATATAAATCTGACAACAAGAGTGGCAACATTAAGTAACCAGCGGAAGAACATTCCAGTCCTCCAGGATCAGCTGTTGTTGACTGGAAAGTCACCTTAGACAAGGAAACATCAAAGAGACTTCACTTTGAGACTACTTCTGAAGGGGTTTGATAATATTCATTCAGGACTGAATCCAGACAGTAGTTTCCTGCCTCTTTACAGGGTTCATTCGCTTAGCCTAACTAGGAACATCTTGTTATCACCAGTTACTGCTGCTGTGAATTGTCCCTGGACCTATTTTATCATACTTAAGTGTTACACTTAATTGTCTCAAACCTGTCACAAAGTCTTTTGCATTTCATTGCCATTTAGCCCCACAATTTGCAATGTTGTCTTTTTTGTGATACCCCCCTCTCTCTCGGGGTGTGTGTAAACCTGGGATAACACTCCATGTATCTGATGAAGCAGATTGCAGTTCAAAAGTTCCCACTACCATTTTTAGTAGTTAGGATGCTGTTATTAATCTTAAGAGTAGTCACATACCCCTGCTAGGATGGTCAATGGTTTATGTACCGCCTCTTCCTCTATGTAGCAGCCTGTCTTGAAGACATTTTGAAATGCAGACCAAGTGATTGCCAAGGTAAAAAAGTTTCCCATCATACATTTCTCAGTGTCAGGCTGCTGTTAAAGGTACAAGAGAAAGGCCAGTAAAATGGGTGCAACAGTTCCCTTACTTCCTATGAAGCTCAGAGAAGTGCAACTCTTGAGAAAACCATCTCACTCCATTTGGCAAACGTTATCTCATCTGCTCTCCAAGAGTCAATAAACTGGGACTACAGTGACACAAGACAAGAGGCAAGGATTTACGGCCATGACAAGACAGAGACATCTTTACACCAGTGTAAAGCAATGCAAGCAATTCCTCACAGCGAGGGACCTTTGAGAGAGATGCTTTAGTGTTCTAATGCTGGCATGGGGGGGGGGGGGAAATGACACAATATACTGTATTAAAAGCCCTTTAATCAAGGGTGCTTCAGACTGGTCATAGCTCTTGCTGAATTGAAAGCAGCCATGGGAGGGGGGGCAGTGGATCAACTGGGACTGCATCACACAGAGGGAGGGTTGAAACCTTTCCCCCTGTAGTTTCCCAAGAAGTCACCCTCTGAAGCTGCTATTTGCCCTCAACATTTTAAAAAATAAGTTTAACTCCCCTGAAGACTGCTGCCTATCCCTGTGAAAAGCTGCTATTGGCCCAGCTCTAAAAGAGGAGGGGGGGGGAAGCACTGCATGTCTTTCAGCATTTTGGGGGAAACTGAGCCTGGGACAAGTACATAGTGGAAGGAAGGGCCAGGCCAGCATTCCTACTTGAATGCATTTCTAGTACCTAACTGGAAAGGAAGAACAGACCGCAGTTACAAGGTTACCTGTCTTTAGCTGCTTGCCGCCGGCTTCTGTCAAATGGAAGTCAGTTTTGAACTGCTGCCCAAGAGAGGCCTGGCTCTGCAATGACTTGTGCCCTTGTGGGGGAAGACTTAAGGAGGATTCCCACTGCATACAATGGGACTTCCAAGTCAACACGGACAGAGCCAGGCAAAGGTCAGAGCATGCTTACCAAACACACAGCATGAGACCGGATGGCCAGAATTTACATTCCACATTTACAACCCAATCCCTAAGCAGGTTTACAACAGCGAGTCCCTCTGAATTAAATGAGAGCTACTACTCCCAGATAGCACAGGAATGCACAGCCTAGAGATGCAATGTCATGTACAGTATGTTTATTTGGAAGTAAGACCTACTGAACAAAGGGAGAATTACTTCAGAGTTAAACAAAAAAACACAGGTGATTAGGCTGTAAGCAAATCTGCATGAATCAAAGTCATTGCATGCTTCCAAGAAGACAGATTTCAGGTATTTTGCAATGTTCTTCATACGGTCCATACAAATTGAAAGGTATGGGAATGATAGGTGGGCTGTAGGGACAGAAGATGGTAGTCATGGGAAGAGGTAAGCACTAAGCCTGGTTCCATTTCCTCTCAGTCCACAGGTGTACACATTTAACTCCTGTTGCGTATATACACCTTTGGGTAAAAATGCCTTAATGAAAGTCCTGCTTAACCTTCACAATGGCAACCAAGATTTCCCTGAGAACTGGTCAGGCTTCCGCAGTGGTTGTGGCAGAGCCCCACTGCATGTTTCATGACATTTATAGACTATACAACTCAACACACATTTTGGAGTCTTAAAAGTTAGACCTATTCTTGGGTATATTTGAGGCACTGATTCAAAAAATGGCATCAGTTTTGCTCTAGTTTTGGAGATAGATAGGGCGTAGCCACCTTATATGCTGATTCAAGCAGCTCTCTCGTGAGGAAGCCAACGCCATGGCTTCCTCATGAGGAAGCTGCTTGAATCAGCATAGAAGAGGGAATTTTGGCAGGTGCAGCTCATCATGGAAGGGGGCAAAAAGCTGCACCTGCCAAAATTCCCTCTTCTATACAATGGTTAAAGGTATAGGCACTTTGTCCTCCATTGTATTTGGTCACCCTGTTCATGTCACAGTCACAGTACTGAGGCTGCCTCTGGATGATGTTCACAACATGCTTAAACCCCCCCCCCCCATCTGCCACTCAAATGTGCATAATTGGCAAATAGTTTGCATTAGATGCAAATCAGATTACCTGGGTGTGAGGAACCGGAATATGGCAAACTTAGGTTCATGAACAATCCCATAGATGTATGTATGTATAAAGACGTATAGATGTATAAAGATGATGTATGTATAAATATATATAGATGTATAAAGACATTTCTCTTTAAACAAGCCCTCTGAGTTAACCACCCAACCTAATTATTTTAGTGGTCCAAACCCTTTTTACAAGAACCTTTTTACTCCTTTTTTATATCGTGTACTGTGTTTTTTAGAGTATATTAATGTTTTAAGAGATATTTAATAATAATAATAATAATAATAATAATAATAATAATAATAATAATAAATGTGTTCTTTCTTTTTTCCTTTTGGTTGAGAAAGTCTGCCCATGTAAACTGCCTTGGATTAAAGTCAGAGGAGAAATCCAATGACCAAGAAAGGTGGTATATGAATACTGTATATTATTATTATTATTATTATTATTATTATTATTATTATTATTATTTTATATTTCCGCAACAGTCGCTCATCTCCCTTAAAGGAGACCTTCAGCTGAAGCAAAGAAGCCCCAAATAGAAAACACAAAACTCTTCCTGTCCTTCCACCTTGCAGTTTTGAATGTCCAAATGTTCACTCTGTAAGGCTATAAAAAATTAGGCACTTATGTGTTGGTGTGCATCCTTATTCAGCAACTTGGGAGTGATTTTGGTGCCATTGTACTTTCCCTTCAAATGGCACCTGCTATATTGTTTTATTTCTTTTCTCTTTTTTTAGCCCCAGCCCAAACATATATAATTATATCTGTACTATGCACTTTTTCATATGTTCGCAGACTCTTGTCTTATTGCACCTATTTGACGGTTTTATAATTCAGAGGTAATTGCATTGCAATTATTTTTCATGATGCATGGTGAAGTTTTATATCGTGTCGTTGGCAGATATTCTTTACGACATTGTTTTCTCTAATGGGTAAATTAGACCTAGTTCTATCATATAGAAAGATGGCTTTTTAAAAACCCAGTGACAAACTATAGATTGGAGAAAGCACTCAAGATCCTTTTTTCCCCTTATCTGTCAAAAAAGGAAAGGGGGGGGGGAGGAATTTGCAATTAGATGATCAACTAGTGCCTGCAACTGAAATATTACCCTCTGTAGATCTGATTCCAGCTGTTCTCTAGGCTAGGGTGCATTCCTAAGATGGACCTGGACTCCAGAGGTGTAGGAAGGGCGGAGCGACCGGAGCAGTGGCTCCGCGCGGCTCCGCGGCTTGGGCGGCACTTCGGGGAGCGCACACGCCCGCCCAGTGACACAGCGGCTCCGCGGCTTGGGCGGCATTCCACTGGAGCAGAACGTTTTCTGTGCATATGCAGAAAAAAGGATAAATAGCGCGGCGCCGCAGTCGGCTGCCTTCAGAAAGCCCTGGCCGCCGGTCGTGGCGGATGCTCCAGGGCTTTCTCCGGCTCCGAGGCCGGGGGAGAAGGCCTCGAGCGCCCGCCCGCATCACCAGGCGGGCACGCAGGTAGGCCGGGTCGCCCCCTCTGGCGGCGGCACCGCCCCTTTGGGGCAGCGCCATGTAGGTGCTCCAGGCAGCCTCAGCTGCCGGGACGCCTCTGCTGGACTCACTTATAAAACTGGAAAAATGGTGAGTAGTTTTGGCACAGTTTCTCTAGCATATTCAGCTAAGGCTACAATTCTAAGCATGCCTGTTAGGGAGTACATCTCATCAAGCTTAGTGGTCCTTGTTTCAGAAGACACTTCCATGGGGACATGCTGCATGGCCACTTGACCCACCCAGTCCTGGTGGGTCAGGTACAGAGAGCCACAGCTTCTCCTCTGAGATCAGGTTGAAGAGATGTTGGCTCCAGGGTTGGCTGAGCCATGAAGTGGCCTGATGCAGCTTGCATAAGTGGCAGAGGGTGAGGATAGTGGACTGGGTGAAGGACACCCCCTGAGTCATCTGCTTTCCCTTAAAGTGACCCTTTTCCTGATTCCTTCAGATACACCAAATACACTCCGCAATACAAGCAACCACCACCATAATAATTTTAGGCAAAGGAACATATATTTATTATGCAATATTTCCAACTGTGATCTCTGAGAGAAGTCATCTCTCTCAGTCTCTTTCTTAAGAGAGGGGGATTTTCTGCAATACCCTGGTTTGTTATCCAGTCTTGTTCCAATGGAATTATGCGGATTCCCCTAAAACCAGCTCCATTGGTTACACAGGGAGCACACAATCACTGGAGACACATGGGAAGACTAAGACTACCCCCGCCCCCTGGGTAGTCATCAGAGGACCTTTGGTATCATGCCTGTGAAGTTGCTCCTGCTCAGACTCTCCATGTCCCAGATGCTGGCAATTGCACAGAGAGATGATGGAAAATGTTTGTCCCAGGCAGAGATGAGCTGGAATCACAGCCGTCCACCTCGTGGATACAAGCCAGGCCCTTTTTATGCTTTTCCCTGTCAGTTACTTGCCACTGTCTTTCCATGTACAGTCTTCTGCAAAATTCCAGCAGCTCCTCCATCACTATCCAGGAATCACAGGTCCAAAGAGGCTGAAGATGCATGGAGTGGTGTTTGGGGGTGGGAAACAATTACCTGTGACAGCATACAAGGAACACAGAAGCAGAGATGTGATGCACATTGGGGCAAGAAACCAACATTTCACATATACGCTAATGGGTTCTGAGCTGTCTGTGACGGATCAGGAGAGAGATCTTGGGGTGCTGGTGGACAGGTCGATGAAAGTGTCGACCCAGTGTGCAGCGGCTGTGAAGAAGGCCAATTCCATGCTCGGGATCATTAAAAAAGGGATTGAGAATAAAACGGCCAATATCATTATGCCTTTGTACAAATCGATGGTAAGGCCACATCTGGAGTATTGCGTCCAATTCTGGTCACCACACCTCAGAAAGGATATAGTTGAATTGGAAAAGGTGCAGAAAAGAGAGACCAGAATGATTCGTGGGCTGGAGCACCTCCCTTATGAGGAAAGGCTACAGCGTCTGGGGCTTTTCAGCCTAGAAAAAAGGCGCTTGAAGGGGGACATGATTGAGACGTATAAAATTATGCATGGGATGGAGAGAGTGGATAGAGAGAAATTCTTCTCCCTCTCGCACAACATCAGAACCAGGGGACACGCACTAAAATTGAGTGGAGGGAGAGTTAGAACAGACAAAAGAAAATATTTCTTTACCCAGTGTGTAATTCATCTGTTGAACTCCTTGCCACAGGATGTGGTGATGGCACCTGGCCTAGATGCCTTTAAAAGGGGTTTGGACAGATTCATGGAGGAAAAGACCATCACAGGTTACAAGCCATAAGCAACCTCCTGGTTTTAGAAGTGGGTTTTCTCTGTGCCAGGTGCAAGGGAGTGTCAACGGGAAACAGGTTATCTTGTTGTCTTGTGCTCCCTGAAGCATCTGGTGGGGCCACTGTGTGATACAGGAAGCTGGACTAGATGGGCTTTTGGCCTGATCCAGCAGGGCTCTTCTTATGTTCTTATGTTAGTACTGTATGTTGTGAAACATATGAAGCAGTTCCTCTCCGGAACTGGGAAAAAAATTAGGCCTCACTAGTAAAACTAAATTTGTCTGCTTCTTCTTTTCCATGCAGGCAATGAATGCACAACACTGTCACAGTTTTATTGTAAAGATTTGTCATTGTGGGTTCTTAATTTTATTTTTAAACGTCTATACCTTAGGCTTGAACTTTCCACTTGACAGCATGATGTTCATTTCAATAAAAATCATTTGCTATTTCCATTACAAAGTTTCTTATTTTCTCCTTGAGATGTTATACTGAATATCTTTTCGTACATCATGTCAGCAGAAGAGCTGACAGCTTCCTGCTGTTATTTGTGCCCTTCCCATAAATGCTTTTCTTGTCTAAGCAAGTTTGGAGTGTCTGAATCCAGGTTCCTTTGCTCATCCATCCACCCCCATAATGACATTAGCAGTGTTCAGTGGTGCTGTGGTGGGTTATGGAGAGAAGCAAGAGAAAATGCAGGTGAATACATTCTGCAAGGGACTGCGGCACATGAAGAGGACCAGCCAGGAGCTAGATATAGGACTGGTGCCGCAATCCTGTGTAACTCTTGCACCGGTGTAACAGTAGATCCCCCGGTGTAAGAGCACTTATGCCAGTGTATCTTGCCATATGCCGACAGACGCAGGATCAGTAGCATCGCTGGAGGTGGGGCGGAATGCTAAGTTCCGCACCGCACTGAACCTCTGTTACTCACTGGCACGAGGCAGCCCAACCAACCCCCTTGCCTTTGGAGCCATTCAGTGGGGCGAAGGCAATGCGCAGGAGCCTCCCTGCACGTTGCCTTCGCCCCACAGAATGGCTCCAAAGGTGAGGGGGTGGGGCCGCCTCGTGCCAGTGAGTAATGGAGGTTCAGTGCGGTGCGGAACTTAGCATTCCGCCCCACCTCCAGCGATGCTACTGCGCAGAATGGATACCAGCGTAACCCCTCTCAAATGCCTCACATGCGCAGTTTGGACACGGAACAGACACCGACACAACTCCACCGGCGCAGGGGGCATTCTGGGGACATTCAGACGCCCCTGGAATGCCCCCTGCGCTGGCAGAGTTGTGCCGGTGTCCGTTCCGTGTCCTAACTGCACATGTGAGGCGTCCAAGAGGGGTTATGCCGCTGTCTGTCATGCGTCCATGGCTATACGGCAAGATACACTGGCATAAGTGCTCTTATACCGGGGGGATCTACTGTTACACTGGTGCAAGAGTTACGCAGGATTGGGCTGTCATCCTCCACAATTAGACACGTTCATGTAGTTACACAGGATTGCATCCTGGGTCAAGCACACCACCACCACACGCACAGACACACTTGAGTTTTTGTGACTTCCCCTTGTTTTTGTAGGGTATTCTATCAATACCAGTTTAAAGCTAATTAAACAAGTGCCTCATGTTTGTAGGGTTTATAGCCTTGGTGTCTATAACTTCTGTGCATTCAAGTGCATGGAGACGTAATAGACGCTGGGCAGAACATCTAGTGCGCCTAAACAATCAGCTAAGCTTGCGTGTCCCAATGGGTCCCATTTTCCAAGGACAGACCCTGGTAAATACTTGTCCCTATTTTATGTTTTGGAAAGATTTGGAAAATGTTGTCTTAAAGCATTGTTCGAGTGAGTGGAAAAAATTGGGATTTGACAGGTTTCAGACCCTGGGTCTCTAGAACAAATATCTGAAGACCAAACTGAACAGGATGTGGGCAATTTGTGAACAAGATCTTCTGCATTAGTCTTTTTTTTTTTTTACTTTTGTTCTATTTTTTTGTAATTAGATGTTTTATTTGGCGACTTTGAAAATTGGGGAAGCAGGGTGGGGGGAAGGGGTTAATCAATTTCCTGCATTGTTACCCCATCTAAACCACCACCACTCCAAACTGCTATTAGTTCCACAGGGGAAACCTGAAGAGCTAAGAGCAGCTTCTGGGGAGGGGGGGGGGTCACAGCAATAATGCAGGAAAAAAGGAATACCCCTTCCCCCACAGCACCACTTTCTAAATCTTCAAAGCAACCACAAAGGGCTACTAATTACTGAAATAAAGCAAAATGTTTGTGATCCTAATCACAGATTTTCTGTGTCACCCAGTTTGGCCTAGTGTGCATATGTGCGTGCGCATGCATCTGAATGCACCAATATCATTTCATATGCTGTAGCTGACAAAGTTCATTTTGAGCATTCATTTACAGCGCAATCCTGTGTAACCTTGCACCGGTGTAACAGTAGATGCACCGGTATAACAGCAGATGCACCGGTGTAAGTGCACTTACACTGGCATAAGTGCATCTACTGTTACACCAGTGCAAGGTTTCACAGGATTGCGCTGTTCAGATGATAATGTGTTACTGTACAATTCTGTTTTTCAAACATCACCTTTGTTTTTAAACCAATACAGGGCAGGCTATCACAGAGTAAATGAATAATGAATATGACTGGCCAAGAAGGGCAGTGATGGGGCAAACTCCTCCAGTCTGGCTCAGAATTGGGCTCAGAAAAGTCCAAATCATCAACCTTGGTAAGGTTTGGTTTATTCTGAGCCCAAATCCAAGCCTAAGTGGACCCCACCACAGTCGATATGATGAGCCATTAGGCAAGCATTACAAACAAGATTCATATTTCTGAGCCGGAAAATATGAAATCTGGCAACCTCTCTAGAGACGAGCTTTCGCAATGTGTAACAGTAGGAGAGGGTCAGGGCCGGCCCAAGACCTCCTGATGCCTGAGGCAACATGCCAAATGTAATGTTGCCTCTCCTTACCAGATGATGTGCCGCCCTCTGCCCCTCCCACTTTCCAGTGTTCTAGCTCAGAACTCTTCTCCCCTCCACATTTCCTCTCTGTCTCCCTCTTCACAGTGGAGGCAAGTAAGTGGACAGAGATGGGTGCGCCTTACAATCTGCTGCCTGAGGCAACTGCTTCAGTAGGCCTCATGGATGGGCCGACCCTTATTCCTTGACGTGAGAAAAGGGCTGTCATGTATCCCTATTCTCGCCTGTGACATGTTGGAAGGTATGTAAAAACACTGAGTGAATCTAGTGAAAATAATCCCACCAAGCATATGCAAGTTTTTGTGCATGCCACAAATTGTTCATTTAACGTTCTTTCTGTGTCATGTTCCTTTTTTAATCATTATGCATTTTAGAGAAGGGCCCAATGGTTCTCAGCTTCATGGAATGGAGCTCATCCTATGCATTCCCCATTATCTCAGCCTGAGCTTAATGACATAAGATGCACTTTATATTTAGAAGAGGATTGCATTTTGTCACTTTTCAAAGGCGGACAGTTCAGTACGGTTTCCAACCTGCACGCGCTCACTCCTCATGGGCTGTGAGTCATGTTTGTTTTGAAAGACACAGCACTTAGAACTGTCAGTCACTTGTTAGAAACACAGAGAGCTCTGGAATAATTAATCTGATGCCGCCTCCCCCCACCCCCCTAAATATAGTAATAAGTGGAACATTGACCCAGTAAGGCAGTGAGCATGGAGGAAGGTTTCATTCAGTGTAATTAGTAATCCATCATTCCCCCCCCCTCCACTGAATTTTATATTGACCTTGGGCCAAATGCATCCCAGACAGAACAGCGAACAGTTAATCCTGATGAATGCCTAAGGCCATCTCCAGGAAGGTTGACCCCAAAAGATGAAGCTGAATTTGGGAGGGTGCAGAAGGAAGCAAGGTAAATTATGTAAGGTGCACTAAAACACACACACACACACACACACACACACAGAAATTCAGTACCAAGAGAAGCTGAATTTTGTAATTTTTATGATTATGCAAAATATGTTTGCACAGGTGTAAAATTAAAGAGACGATAATACTTTTTCTAGGGTTGGTTTGTGGCTCAGTGCTCCAATCAAATATTCCCTGACGCCAAGATAGCCACTGGGTAGGTGGCTGCTTACTTCCTATGTTGCATTATGGACTCCTTTGTTAATAGTAAAGGCAGAAATGAAGGTTGCTGGCCCCCTTGCTCTACACCAGGGGTGGCCAGCCTTTCAACATGACTGCTCCTGGTCCTCTAATGGTTGTGTAGGTGAGGGCATTTCAGCAGCAGGTGCAGCTGCTTTAGTAGCACCATCAACTGCAGCTGCTAAGATTCTGTCTTCTACACAACTCTTAAGAACACAGAGGCCCTAACAGTGGAAGGTTGGCCACCCCTGCTCTATATAGCAGTCAGGGACCAAGCTACTCCTGCTCATCTCCTGCAGTGACTGCAGGCACTTCCAAACAGGAGCAGGAACACAAGTAGTCAACAGTGGTGGCAAAGTTCACTGTCTAGGACCACCCATGTCTCCATCCTTCCTGCTGTAGGAACTGGGGAGTATAATGTCCTCCATGTGATCTGGCTGCCTGCCTGCCTGCCTGCCTGCCTTGTGAAGCTCCTATGAGGGACTGGACTTGGATCTAGAGATCAGTAGCTGTTGAAAGAACTCAAGGTCTTGGTTGGTCTTGGTTGAAGTAAAGCTCACAAGATACTTCTGCCAGTGAGGAATTAGATTATGGAGAGCTGGGGAAAGTCAAAACTTTGTTTCTTGTTCTAGTACGGTTAAGGCTAAAGATACATGTCCATTATGTGACCAATATTTGACCCACATATCATATGACTTGTCAATTGACCAAATCTTCTTCAGCTGGTCAAGTGTCCAACCCCAAATTTAGCCTGCTTCTCCCAGGAGGAGGAGGAGCAATGAGCTATCCAGAATACTGTCCCCACACTGGCTTCTTGGATTTCACTAGAGATTCCTCACACCCTTTAAAGCAGGGGTGGTGAACCTATTTGTTGCCAAGGGCCATTTTATTTATTTGGATTTTGTGTGCGGGCCGGCCATGAGGCCGGCCGCGATTTTTGCACACACACGATTTTTGCAATCACACACACCCCTGCGATTTTTGCACCACCACCCCGTGATTTTTGTGTCCCCGTCGGTCTCCGGAGGCTCCACGCTCACCTCCGAGGCGGGCTCCGCGCGTCACCTCGGCGTCTCCTCCTTGGCCGGCGGCTTGGCCCCTTCTAACGAGGCCCTCGGCGGCATTTCTGCACATGTGCACAACGCCACTGAGAGCAAAGGGGCAGCCTCTTGCCCTCAGCGGTGTTGTGTGCATGTGCGGAAACGCCACTGAGGACCTCGTTAGAAGGGGCCGAGCCGCTGGCCAAGGAGGAGGTGCCGAGGTGACGTGCAGAGCCGGCGGCGGCCTCGGAGGTGAGCGCGGTGAGCACGGAGCCTCCGGAGACCGGCGGGCCTGACCGGATGGCCTCGGGGTCTTAAACGGCCCACGGGCCAGAGGTTCCCCATGCCTGCTTTAAAGCCTTGCAGAATTAGAAGTTTCTCTTTAAAAAATGTGACCCAACCCACCTGCTTGTTGAAAGCTAGCATGTCAGAGGGTTCTAGTCTCAGTTTGTCCCAGATGTGCTAATTGTTTACATGTAAGGATTTTTTTTCCCCCACACAGGGTAGCATTCAAACATGCAAACTATCAGCTGCATGGAGAAGTGATTCCTTGAAGACAGATCCACATGCCATTTCTGCAGATTGACTCGCTGTTCTAGGTAGGAAAGCTATATGCTCAGAAAAAGGACACAGTACAGTACTCATGGATTGTATAACAACTTCAAAATGCAGATGGGGAGTCTCAAGCTACCATGCTCATGTTAACACACACACACACACACACGCACACACACACACACACACACACACACACACACACAAATTAGGCTAGGAACTTTCTCCTTGACAGTCAACTTTCCCACAAACTGGGTTGGGGGGGAACGACTGACTAGGGAAATACACTGAACTCTGGTTACAAAATCATGTTTTTCTTGAACATCCAGCTTGAGTTCTATGGAACTCTCCTACTGCACTACACTGCAGAGATTGGTTGGTTCTAATAAAGGTATTTTCCTGAGTCTGTGAAGTGTATTCTAATGAACCGATGTGGCTACCTGATTTTCATATACTTGTTGGAAAGTCTTGAACCATGTTTGGTTTTCTTAATCCATATGAAACATTTCACAGCCATTCATTGTGCCATAAAGGCAATCAGATACAATGCCACATCTTGTGCAATGCAGCATTGGTTCTTGGAGAACTTGAACCCTGTTGTCAGTGTTTTAGTGCAGCAAGAACCTTTCCCCAAGGTGCAAGCCTTAAAAAATAAGCTTGTTCTACTGAAAAAGCATGCCCAGGTGACTCAGCAATTTGTCTCCTTGCATTTGCCAACCAGAAATGTTGACCTTTTCATGCTTATCATGATAACGCCGTTATCTCCTACGGTAAACAAAGATTGCTAAATTACGAGAGTACAGTACTAGGTTTTGCGAACCACTGTCATCATTTCTCTATAACTCTAGCATTTTGAAAATTCACTGGGCCAGTCAAGAGATTTTACTGTTCTGTAACTGTATGAAAAAAAAGTGTTGTGGCTGCTAGTTGATCACTCCATTAATTCTTAGACAGATTGCTGGTTAATAATCCAATAGGAGCTAAAGGAGATGGTCTCCTGATAGTTGGAGATCTCTCTAGGTTTCTTCTGAGACCCATCAAAGTTTGGAGTAAGTGATATCCAGAGCTAAGGGATGAAGTGGAAAGACAGCAGAAATAGCATGTGGCCATTTTAGAAGAGACAGAAGCAAAGGGAGAACAAGAAGAAATGAATAGGCTGAAGGCACCCTGGGGTTTTAGAGCCTCTCTCCAAGGATCTGATGCAGGATAGCGGGCTGGCCCATCTGTGTGGCCAACTGAAGCAGTCGCCTCAGGCAGCAGATTGGTGGAGGAGAAACCATCTACAGTACTCCCTAACCCATTCCCCAAAGGCAAAGATAGGAACAAACAGGGTCAGTGATCAGGGCTGGTCCAAGACCTCCTGGCACCTGAGGCAGCGCCACTTACCTGAAGAAAGCTGAACATTCAAGGAAAGAGCCTGGGAGATCCCTAAAAGTCTGGCCCCCTCCCAGCCCACCCTATGGCTACAGTCCTGAGGTGGTGGCAACTGAGTAGCCCCTTTCTCCATACTTCCATGCTCACATGTTTCCAGTAAAAGAAAAATCCTCATTACTTTCTCTACGTTTCTTGTTGGGGATGAACTCTACTCCTCGCCCCCACAGATTCAGATAATGAACATTTGGGGCGTTATTTTATTTTATTTTATTTTTAAATCCCAATCCAGAGTTAAAGCAAGCTTTTAAAGCACGGTCCTTTGAGCAGGAGCTATTTGCCAAGTGCTTTCTCTTAAACTCTGAGCTCCTAATAGGCTGTTAAATTGCAGGCAGGATGAAAATGTGTAAGAGGCGTTTGTATGACGGACTTTGGAGAAGCATTTGATAATTGTTCTCAGGATGGTGGATCTAATGCATAAGGAGAAAATAAGAACTTTGGGTGAGTTGAGGCCATTAGCAAATGGCTTCACAACACAGACATCCATCTATTCCTGCTTTTGATGGCAGACACTTCCCCCCCCCACACACACATACCTCTCTTGTTTCCAGTTTTCCTTATCTTCATGTTTAATGGCACCAACATTTACAATAACTCCGCACTGATGCATCTGGCTGCCCTACGCAGAGTAGACACTGTTCTCCTTGTCTTCATGGAGATTGTGTTAGTGGACGCAGTCCAGCATCCTTTCTCCTACGGCCTTAGAAAAGGATGTGCCCAGAAAGTGATACGATTGTTCCACCACCATCAAGGAACTACGTTTTCTCTGTAACTTCACGGAGCCAAGAGCTCCGTTGACCTTGGGCAAACGTTATCCACAAAACTTCCTCCAGTTGATTGTGCGGGATCATTTGAAGGAAGAGACCTAAAACCAGTCTTTGTACTCTGCTGGCTGAAGAGTTTGAAGCAATAACTTTCACACTTTGGGCCTAAATTGAGATCAAGGGGGCTCAAAATGACTGGACGAGATCCACAATATAATGAAATATATTGTATATATACAGTATATTATATATGTGATATATAATATTTACTTGTGCATTATAAATTAGTGAAGGTATTATGCAAAAGAATGCAGATTAGACAGTGTAAAGTGTGTGCAATATGCATGCTTTTGTTTCCTCCTGGAGTTTGCTTGCAGATAAATTGGTTTATGCAGCCCAAATTCTAGTCCACATTATTTTTCTTCATTTAGCCTGCTATCAGGGCCAGTTAGACATTGCACAGAATGTATAACTGTGGCCGTGTGTTTTGTTTTGGGTTTTTTTGTAAACATCATGCCAGAGGGGGGAGGGAATGACAAAACCATGGTGGGGAGGTTAAGGGGACTTTAGCACTACCCCCCCCATGATTCCATTCCTGACTACTGCTCCCCACACCCTCTTTTTATTATAAAACCCTTCCATTGGCTTTCAATGGAAGGTTTTTCAAATAAAAATAGCATGCGGAGATTGCACAATCAGGACTGGAAGTATGGCAAGGGCAGAATGCCAAAGGCTCCCTAAACCCCTGCCAGTTTTGCCCCATTTCATTCTTGATTGTACAACCCCACCCCCAAACATAGATCTACTTTACTCATGCCACATAATGTCTAGTTTGGCCCTCAGGCTAAATAATCTGCCACATTCGATTGCCACATCACAAAGTGATGTTTCTGGGGCAAAACATTACCCCTCTCTTCCTTGCCTGACCTATATTATTCATGGTTCTTTGCAAATACTTGTGCAACCCCTATAACTCCATGCAGAGTCAGTGGGGAATAAATGCACGAATCTCTACAAAAATATATTTTAAAATAGTGATAACTGTATATGTTTTCCTGGGAGGAAAAATAGCATTATTTGGTTTAGGGGCAACATTACACAGAGAAACAGCACACACAAGGGGCGTACAGATGATCTTTTAAGGTCTTAAGGGAAGTATATTTTAATTGGCTACAAAACAGGAACATGAAAAAAGCCAATTATCCAAGGCGATCACCATAGTATCCTATCAAAGCTGGTGATCTCATGGTAATCCCCCCCTGTTTATTTCTGCTTAATTCATGATGTGCAAGAGACACACATCTAAACACAGGTACTTGGTGCTTGGTGTGTGCCTGCAGAGCAAAGGGCCAGACCAATAACGTGACTATTGCAATTTTGCAGGACTGATGACAAGAGACCACAGATCCGCAGGCCAGGAAGGCAACATTATTCATTGAACCATAAATCCATCACCAGCACCCATGGAGCTCAGTGCTCCAAATGGTTTTCAAATTTAGACTCATTTTGAGGTGGATCTTCTCAACAGAGCTGCCCCAAAAGAAGCTCTAGCCCACCACTCTTCTCCACACCTTTTCCACTCTGTTCCCTCTTCCCTTTCAAATTCAGGGATCACAGGAGGAGAAGCAGGGGCAACGGCGGCTCGTAGAGAGAAGAGTGACGCCTGCCATTCCTCATTTCATGTCTGCAGCACCTGGCTCAACCAGGTTCCCGAATGGGTGGCTGGTCTTGGTCCTCCAAGTTCTTTAGCTCACAGCTCAGCTTTATTTATTATTTATTTAAAAATTTTATACCCCGCCTTATCCCATGCCGAGGCAAATGCCCAAGGCAACTCACAACAAGAATTAAAATACATAATTTAAAAAAGAATACATAAAATAAATTAAAAACAATATAACCCCCATTAGGGGGTGACAATATGGAGCAGAGAAGCAGCGAAGCAGATCATCTTGAGACACTGATTGGTAAAACTCGCTGTCAGGGTTTATTACTGATATTACAAACTGCTGATTTGGCACCACCACTGCCCAAGGCATTTTGCAGAATAACATAATGTAGAGAGCTGGGTGTAGCAATGTGTGTAAGAAACTGAGCTCCATTTTTTTTTACTTATTTAATGAATTTATATCCTGTCTTTCCCAAGCCAAAGCAAATGCCCAAGGTGGTTTACAATGTTCCATAATGGGCAGCCCAATCCAGCTTAACTTTCTGCCCAGCGATGCAGCGAGGCCGGTGAAGGCAACACTGCATGCATCCTGTGCAGAACGTGGAAGCTGGGAGGTGTCCCAGAACTTTTGTTCCCTTTTTTGTTCCCTTTTTGTTCTGCAATGGGTCTCCTCGGATCTGCACCAGCTATTTCGCTGGTGCACGTCTGGGAGGCCCGTGTAAGGAAAAATGGCCTGGGAAAGGGGGGTGGGTGGGATTTGACATGTGCTGCTGCTGCCACCGATCCTGCCCCCTCCCGGGAATAATAATTCTCACCTTACAGGACTGCAGTAAGGACCACCACAAGGCATACATATGAAGTGCTTTGAGGACTCAAGGGTGCTTAATAACATCAGCAGGCTCCTGCCCCAAGGTAGTTACAATCTAAATTATAACAGGGCAGGGAAGCAAATGAAGGCCTCAGGTGGCCCTCAGCACATGGGTGTGTGGCATTGGAACCTACAACCCCATGAAAGCAATTTGAAGGGAAGTATTGTGAGTACTGTGGGTGGCACAGTGGGTTAAACCGCTGAACCATGAGCTGTCGATCGAAAGGTCGGCAGTTCGAATCCGCGACGGGGTGAGCTCTCGTTGCTTGGCCAGCTCCTGCCAACCTAGCAGTTCCAAAGCATGTTAATGCGAGTAGATAAATAGGTACCGCTTGCGGGAAGGTAAACAGCGCTCTGTGTTCCAGCCGCATGCTACGCGCTGCGGCAAGGAGAGTCATGCCGGCCACATGGCCACGGAGGCGTCTTCAGACAATGCTGGCTCTTCGGCTTTGAAATGGGGATGAGCACCACACCCTAGAGTCGGACACGACTGGACTTAATTGTCAGGGGATACCTTTACCTTTAAGCCCGAGCTACATTGTTCACGGCCATGTAGCTCAGCCTTTACTGTGACAATATGACTGAGGCACACCAGGCCCAGCAGGATTTGTGTCTGTTTCTGGTTTGGCATTTGTGCCATTGTTCACAAGCAAGCCCCTTAGCTGTGCAATGCTTCTTTTGAAATAATTGTCCCAAGTGGCTATTAACGTCTAGCACAGCCCCATAAAATCATTAGGAACAATCGTGCACCACAAGCAGAAAATCCTCACTGAAAGAGGCGACCCTCGAGCGTTATTGCCTTCAGCAGAGGACGTCTGCTACTGCAAGCCAGCAGAAAAAGTTCAGGGTGACAAGGAACATGCAAAAAAAAGGGGGAGGTTCGATCTTGCACTTATAAGCTGCCTTTGCCTTTGCTGGCTAAGCAGATTCTGATTATTGCGACAATTTTAAATTGGTTACGCACATCCCTAGCCCTTTGAGGAGGACGAGGCTAGAACTACACAAGGGATGAATGAATTCAACTTGTTAATAGCTGTCTGGGATAAATCTTCCACCTTCTTTCCTCTTGTCAATTTTGCCAGTTCTGTAAAGCTATATTCATGCCCTTGTAAGGGAGCCATTTTAGCGCATGGTTTTTGATATGTAACAAGAACATAAGAGATAAGTGAGGCAGAGTGTCACAGGAACCACAGTGTTGGGCTTGGATACAGGAAACTGAGGCTCTGTTCCTTGCCTAATATGTGTGTGGCTTTGGGGAAGTCACTGTTAGCTCATCCAAACTGGCAGTGTTATTGTGAGGCTAAAATAGTGCTTTGAGTCTTTTAGGAGAAATGATGTCACAGCAGATAAGTTCAGGTGGAGGAACACAATTGTTATTTGCACTGTGAATCAACAGGATGGAATGACAGAATGCGTACTGGATTTTAAAGAATCCCAACTTTCATTTTCCTCTAAAGCAAGTTTCTAGTCCTCAAAGGTTGCGGAGATGAACTTAAAAGAACAAGGTAAAAGACATATTATAATGCAACAGGAACAGGGGGCAATACACAAAAGATGCTTGGTTGTGGCCTCTCTCTTTTATACTGAGGAGGTGTGGTCCCAAGGTTGAACTGCTTGAAGATTGCTGGAAGCTAAGCAGGAACAGTCAGTTTTTGTGCTGAAAGGGGGACCAGGAAGTCACTGATAAGCTGTCATGACCTTCGGTGGCAGTTGCGTGGTGCGGTGAGAGAACAGACTGGAATGCTGAGAATGTCAGTGACAGAGCGATGACAACTGGAAAAAGGTTTCCCTGTTCAGCATGATCTGTGGCGTCCTGCAGAGAGCTCGAGGCTTGTGTTCAGCAGCTAGTGAAGATGACTACACCATGGAGGAAACCAGCTGGAATTGTAGGGTTCTATACAGAACAATATTGTAAAGATCCTTATTGGATCTAGATAAGCCTGCCTATGTAAACTGCCTTGAATAACATCATAAGAACATAAGAACATAAGAAGAGCCCTGCTGGATCAGGCCAAAAGCCCATCTAGTCCAGCTTCCTGTGTCACACAGTGGCCCCACCAGATGCCTCAGGGAGCACACAAGACAACAAGATACCTGTATCCTGTCGCCACTTCCTTGCACCTGGCACAGAGAAAACCCACTTCTTTAAAAAAAAAAAAAAAAAAAAACCCAGGAGGTTGCTTATGGCTTGTAACCTGTGATGGTCTTTTCCTCCATGAATTTGTCCAAACCCCTTTTAAAGGCATCTAGGCCAGGTGCCATCACCACATCCTGTGGCAAGGAGTTCCACAGATGAAGCACACGCTGGGTAAAGAAATATTTTCTTTTGTCTGTTCTAACTCTCCCTCCAAAAGAGCTCTAAAGAGCAATCCGAGGATAAGAAAGGCGTTATATAAATACAGAAATAAATAATAATAATAAAAGAACTAAACTACTCCTAGACAGGGATGTGCGGTGTGGGGGCGGCAGGTGAGGTAGAACCGCTCCGTCGTCGTCGTCGTCCACTGAAAAAAGCTGCAGCCTAACCCTGAAATTGTGCGCATGCACACCACCTACTTTCTCGGGTGTAAGCGGGTGGCATGCGCACGCAATCACAGGGCTAGGCTGCGGCTTTTTTCTGTTGACAACAATGGGGCGGTTCTGTCTCACTTGCCACCCCTGCACCA
This sequence comes from Plestiodon gilberti rubricaudatus, assembly GCA_026170595.1. Classification (NCBI taxonomy): domain Eukaryota; kingdom Metazoa; phylum Chordata; class Lepidosauria; order Squamata; family Scincidae; genus Plestiodon; species Plestiodon gilberti. The sequence continues at coordinate 121,102,360 of JANXHW010000005.1, forward strand.
CACATCCCTGCTCCTAGGACCAACAGGGTGTTTACTGCATGCATAGAGCATGTTTAATTTCACGAAAAGAACAAGGCAACCTTTGCACATGCAATTATGTCCGATGATCTCCTGCCACTCTTCCCTCCTTCCCCGCTTGTGCACTAGAGCTGCTGTCTCACAGGAAGCATTTGCTGAAGGCTCTGAGGCTAGTGAACCCTGTATGGCTTTTCAGAGGCATATTAGGTTGGTGAAACATTTGTAGTTATTTCAAGGGAAGCGAGAAGACATTCTGATAAGATTAGCAAACATTTTCAAGGGTCCCCCCCCCCCTAAAACAATAGGTGTGTGGCAAAAAGTTCAGGGAAGGCTTTGCAAGGTCTGTTTCTTTTGAGAAGAGAAGCTTAGGGACTTGTGCTGAATATGAAATCATGTGTTTGCTTACAGATGCCCAGGTGATGGAGGTGCAGCGGCAAGCACACAGGATATGGGAGCAGCGGCAAGTCCAACGTCTCGTTCAGCCATCTACTACTTTAATCAGGAGGAATCATCCAACCCCTATCTTTGCAGATGGAGTCGCACGGCAGGTCACCTGTGACAAAGGCATTCAGACCCTCAATTGCTGACATCCATCAGAGGCTGATACCTTTGCCATAGCATCATGGGAAGGACCCAGAACAATGAGCTGAGGCTGTTACAATATAAGTGACAGGTGGCTTTATGAGAACATCTAATTAAGATTGCACTACTTCATGACTACATATCATTGAAACCACTTAATCACTGGCAAATCATCTCAACCCCATTGCTGCTGTAAGCAGATGTATGCAGATCTTGACAGTGCTATCAGCACAGAGCACCCTTGCACAGGGGACAGTGCCTATTAAAAACCAATTAGGAAGCCCCATTCATAATCTTTGATAAATGCAGTTGATTAGTCACGCTGATTAGTTAATTAGTGGGTTTTGCTGGGGGGTGGTGGTTAAAAGGGGAGGGGTGCTTGTTAGGATTAGGGGAGGAGGAACCCTTAGAATTTTAGTTTCCAGTGAGACCTGCTGGTGTGGTGCAATGGTGAGGGTTGTCAGGTGAGGCTTGGAGAGACTCAGGCCATCAGTCCCCACTCAGGCAGGAAGGTCACTGGGTGGCCTTGGGCTAGTAGGCACCCTCTCTCAGCCTAACCTACCTCACAAGGTTGTTGTGAGGGTAAAAGGCTGGGGAGGGGAAAAAAAACCATATACTGTACTGTACTTATGTGACCCGAGCTTTTTTTTTTTCTTTTAATTTGTAGTCTTGTAATTTGTGTCTCCCGAAGGCACTCAAGGCGTCTTACAACATATTAAAATACATAACACATTAAAAAGCTTCTTAAAGGACGGGCTGGATAGAACTGTGATAGCTGTGGAATCCCCTTCCCTAAGAGGCTGGTGCTGCTTCATCACTTCTGGTTTGTAAGTGGCCACTGAAGACGTGTTTGTTTAGTTGTGCTTTTTGGATTGAGTGAGAAGGAAGTGATGAGACCTCTCTGAACTGTGATGTCTATGCGGTTCCTTTTAGGTTACTGTATATGGATTGTGCTTTTAATTATGTTTGCCACCCCGAGACCTTATGGCAAAAGCAACATACAAATGTGTGACTCACAGCCCAATCCTAACTAAATAAATCCCCCCTGCAAATGCAGCCTCACCAACAGAGCATGTGCTGCATCCTGATAGGAGGGCAGTCCTAGAGGCCACCTCCTAAGGAAACAAATGTTCCCTTTCCTTGAGGTAAGCCTCCACTGCCCCAATGGGTCTCCTCAGATCTGTGCCAGCCATTTTGCTGGCTGAGACACATCCAGGGAGAGGAACAGGGAGGATCCTGGCGCATGCTGGGATCCACCCCTCCCTCCCCCGTTTTTCCTCCCTACTGCCCCCTGCCCGCCCTGTTCCACTGCCCGCCCACCACGCAAGTACGAGTCAAGTGCAAGTCATTTTTGCACGAGTACAAGTTGAGTGCATGTAAGGCCAAAAACCACGAGTCACGAGTTGAGTCACTTTGGGGAAGATGGCTTTTCCCCCTGAAAATGGGGTGGGTGGGTGTCTGTGTGGGAACCTCTGAGGCTTCTAAAGCACCCACTTGGCTTCCCCTATGCCCTTCCCCTCACCTCTCTGTCTTGTCATCACCCATCTGGTTTGAGAAAAACAAGCATGTCTACATTCAAACCATTTATTATTCCCTCCCTGCCCCCTCCCCTTGCTGAGCCGAGCATTAAAGGAAAACGACTCAGAAATGGCAAGTCGTTACCCCCACGAGTGCGAGACAAGTGCGAGTCCCGTGGGTCGCAAGTTCGAGTGCGAGTCAGTGGGTCACGAGTACGAGTCAGGGAAAAAGTGACTCAGTCGCACTTGTGAGTCGAGTCATTTGACTCGAGTCTGTATCCCTGGTCTGTAGTGAGACAGGCACCAGAATCTGGATTAGAGTTGTCAGCCATCCTAGAATTTTAATGATGTGATCATGTTCTGTTGAGGGTTTGAAAAAACAGTTGAGAGTTTGAAAAACCAATGAAGTCTTGATTTGGTCAAAACAACAGAGTCTTGTGACACCTTAAAGATGAGCACATTTATTTCAGTACAGCAAGTCCTCACAATGCAATCCTAACCAACTTTCCAGCAACGGTGTTAGCCGTGCCAACAGGGCACACACTGCATTTTGCAGTGCAGGGGCAGTCATGGAGGCCTCTTCAAGGTGAGGGAACATTTGTTCCCTTATCACGGGGCTGCACTGCGGCTGCACCGGTGCTGGAAAGTTGGTTAGGATTGCTCTGTTAAAGTTGTTTCGTTTAAAGTCATTTTGTTTTAAAGTTGATGGGAAAATGCTATTGGAACGAACATTTAAGTTTATCAATTAGCCTATAGTACAATTGGTTTCATTATAAGTCGTTTCGCGTAAAGTCACAGTTTCCAAGAAGACCCTATCGACAACTTTAAGTGAGGACTTGCTATATAGGTTTTCATGATCTGGCTGCTACAGACTAAATGCAGCTCCCCCTCCAGATTTGGCCAGGCTCTGCCCCTGAACCACCAAGTGCTGCCAGGCTCCACCAATTTGATTCTAAGATGGTGCCAGTCAAGACCTGCTAGAATGCCAGACCCACTGCTTTGGGGCGGCCCCTGGACCTCTAGGTCCTTGCTCTGCCCCCGTCCCTGAGGAGTATTTCTGTAAACCAAAGTAGGTGACTGAAGTCTGAATGGGAGAAGGAAGGCACCTCCCTGGAATTTGGATCTGGGCAGTGGTTTGGTGACCTCAAGGGCACAATGTTGATGACCAGATTTCCCCTCTGCATTACTTATCTTGGAGCCAAACTAAATGCGAAAGTGCTGGCAGACGAGTGGTTCTTTACAAATGTCTAACCTGCTGTTCACATGTAACAGGGGTGGCCAAACCTGCTTAATGTAAGAGCCACATACGATAAACTTCAGAGCCGCAATATTTAAGAAGCATTTAAATTCTTAAATATATTTACTCACCATGAACATTAAACTTATGTTTTAATTCAGTGGACTCTAAGTTTATACCTGGTAAACAATTATAAAGCTTTAAAATGTCTTATTTACCTTTTTTACCTTTTATATTAAATTGTGATGCAAAAAGGAGCTCAGCCAACATATTTCCGAGAGCCGCACATTATACGTGAAAGAGCCACATGCATGTGGCCCTGCATATAACGTGTGTGTGTGCATGTGTGTGTCTGGGAAGAAGATGTCTTCATTGAACAGTACAAGAAGTGTGCCGCCTGCTGGATCCTATCCCTGATGTCTCCTCGTGGGAAGGGGACGTTCGTTGCCTTCCCCCGGTGTAACGCGGGGAGGCCCCAATGGGCCTCAATGGATTTCCGCCAGCTATTTAGTTGGAGGAGGCCTTGTAATGTCAGAGGCAGCCCGGGAAGGGTACGGAGATATGGCGGCCGCTATTTTCCACAAGGAAAAAATAAATCTCAACCCATAGCATATTTAAGATGAATCAATAAGTTTTCCTTTTGAAGGAGCTTTACTTAAAGGATCGTTGCTAGATTTTGTAAACTAATGTTGCTTTTTAAACAACAATATGAAAGTGGGGTTAGTAGAGATCAGGGCCAGCCCATCCATGAGGCCAACTGAAGCAATCGCCTCAGGCAGCAGGCTGGCAGGAGATGCCCACTTCCACCCACCTGCCACAGATCCTCTTCTTCCCACTCCCTGAACTGGAAAAGGAGGAGGGGGACGAAGCAAACGTGCGGAGTAGAGAAGAGCAGTGGGCTAGAGCAGCGGTTCCCAAAGTTACCATGGTCACGGCGTCCTTCTTCCGCAGCGCCATTGGGATGTCTCCGGCAGCCTCTTCTTCCGGCTCTCCCAGGCGCTGCCATCTTGGATCTTGCGAGTGATCTTGCCAATTCCTGTGGTGCCCCTGTGAGTTCGACACGATGCCCTCAGGTGCCACAGCACACAGTTTGGGAACCACTAGGCTAGAGTGTCAGAGGAGTAGAGGCTGGCACCAGTGGCATCGCTGGAGGTGGGAAAGAACGCTAAGTTCCGCTCCACGCTGACCGTTACTCATCAGCACGAGGCGGCCCCACCCCCTCGCCTTCGGAGCCATTCAGTGGGGCGAAGGCAATGCGCAGGGAGTCTTTGCCAGTCCAGCCCAAGACCTCCTGCCACCTGAGACAGTGTGGCATTGTGTGGCACCTGAGACAGTGTGACCTCCTGCCACCTGAGACAATGTGGAGTCTCCTGCGTGTTGCCTTCGCCCCACTGAATGGCTCTGAAGGCGAGGGGGCAGGGCTGCCTTGTGCCGGTGAGTAATGGAGGTCAGCGCGGTGCGGAACTTAGCGTTCCGCCCCACCTCCAGCGACGCCACTGGCTGGCACATCACCAGGTAAGGGGGGCAGCATTAGCACACTGTCTCAGGTGGCAGGAGGTCTTGGGCTGGGCTGGCAGAGATCTATGTGGGAAGCTTGAGCTTATCGCACCAATTGTTTCCTGCATGAGACAAATTGGAAAAATGCTGCTAAGAGTTGTGGCCAATAAAACTGCAACTCTTTATGACTGGTAATGTATCCTTAAAACTGAAATTTCAGTTCTTTGAGTGCTGCGTCTTACAAGGTTCTTTACACTTTAAAACGTTTGTCCTAAAATGTATATCCCATCATCAACACACCTCCTTGCAGATACAAATACAATAAAACATATTTCAGGCAGAAATCATTCATGATTTCTTTCTTACAGATTTCAAAAATCTGTACCGACGATATGTTCTGGGGCACCTTTAAATAACAACACATTTTGGCATAAACTCTTGTAAATCCTGTACTGTTGTAAGACTTAAATCTGCAGGCACGTGTTTTAAATGTATGTTACCAACTACTTTGCAAACGCACAGGAACCCAGCTTCCCGCCCATGAGAAATCCCACTGAAGGGAGGTCATGGTGGTGCAATGTTCGGCAACAAGCAAAAGAGTCTCACAGTGCATACATTTTGGGGTATCAAATCCTCAAAGTTCAGTTCATTTAACTATGGGGTTGGATGGAGCTGAGGCTGCACTCTGGATTTCCCATTAAAATCAGTAGGCCCATTTGCCGCAGTCAAAGCCTCAGGAACGAGGCCCTCGAGAGCAACTATCACCCCAATTGCTTGTCTATTTCCATTTATACCAGAATAGTTTCTAACTACTGTGCAGGCAGTGTGAATAGCTCCTTAACTTCTAAAAGAGGTAATCGAACTTTAACTTAAGGCAGGGATGTGGATCAAGTCTCTGACTCCAAGTCTCAAGTCGTCCCAAGTCTTTGCCCCCAAGTCCTGAGTCTTTGGTCGTGAGTCTCTATTTAATGGGGAAAATGGGTTTAAACCTGAATAAAATTCGACTTCTCGTAAAAAGGCTCTAAGTCTCGAGTCGAGTCTTTCGAGTCTTTTACCATTGCTGAGTCAAGTCCGAGTCGAGTCATTGACGCGACTTGAGTCCAACTTGAGTCTGAGTGATTAGATTCAAGTCTACATCAGTGCTTTAAGGACTAATAGGAAAAGCCTAAGGATATTTGAGCATTCCCTGTGTCTACAAGTGTACAGAGCTAAACGTGTGGAATCTGGTATTTTATTGTTGTTAATATTATTACTGTAATATAGTATGCAAGTTTTGTGCATCATGTTTTGTAACGCCGTAGTCTTCGGCTGTCAGCCAGACTCTTTATGTTATGCATATAAATATTCCTAAGTCTCCAGTTAGGTTTCCCTTAGTAGTTGGTTTGGTTGAATCTGATGCTCTATTGTATCTACAGTATTAGTTTTAGATATTGTGTTTGTTGCTCAGCAGAATGCCAAGTTATGAACCCAGCCTACGTGTACTGTTTGTGGGTCCTTGAGTTGCTTGTAAGATTTTCAACAACTGTCTTACACTTTCCTCTACACCACACTGGCTCTCTGCACATGTGTGCAGGATCACTCAGCTTAGCTAGAATGTTTGAAAAAAAAGTTCTCGCAAGTCGACAGGATAAACGAACTTCTGATCTGAAGGCAGTCGCGCCTTCTGCAAATAAGAAACCCCTCTGCAATAAGAAGCTCCGAAGAATAGGCCGTTGGCAGAGAGAAGGGAGAGAGAGGAGAAAGCGGGTCAAAGGGTAACGAGAGCATGTTGCAATCGGCCGGGTGTGTGCATGCTTGCAGAAGACGCCAGGCCGTGGCCAAGGGGAGGGAGGAGTGTACTTTGGGGCTGGGTGAGGCAGATCAGAGAGCAAGGGGCGGGCTGAGCGTGGGAGAGGGTGTGTACAAGGGAAAGAGCCGGAGGAGGCTCTGCAGGAAGGTTTCGTGCCCTGAAAGCGCGGCGAGTGGTGGATCAGGAAAGGAAACGGCGCCTTTGCTGTAATCCGTTGCAACAGGTGAGCTTCTCTGGCAGCGACTACGCGGCTCTTTGCAGAAGCTGCTCGGAACTTTCTTTGGTGGTGGTTGTGCAACTCGCGGGCCCCTATGAGTGGGACAGAGACACACATATGCGCAGTGGGGGGTGGGGAGAGACTTCCCGTGGAGCGGCAGCGCAGCCCTGTGCGGTGATGGTTCCGTGAATGCGGGGATGGCACCGACGGCTTTCCCCGCCACCCTGGCCAGGCCTCCCACGTGGCCCAGTCGAACCAGTACAATACCTCTTCATACATTCCTGCTGAAAGGCGCTCCCCGGGGCAGGCTCTGGGGCCAGCGCGGTGTGCAGGCGGGCGGCTCCCCCCCCCCCGAGGTTTATCATGGCTTGGACCACTCCACTAAGGGCTGTCACGTCCGCGGCCGCCCTCTCCCCGGGAAATGCGGCGGTGATCGCGGTCGGGTCGAACGCGCCAGCAGCAAAAAAACTGGGTGAACCAAGCAGCGCCAACTGAGATGCGCAAGTCCGCGACAGGCTCGGCGCATCTCGAGGCCCGGGCCCTGTTACAGGTGGGAGAAGATGAACTCTCTCTCCCCTTAAGGATGTGGCTTTGCAGGGCGCCAGATAGGTGCCAAGTGCAACTTTTCATTCTGAGCACCCCAAAAGTGGCTTTATGAAACTTACACCCCACATTTTTAGAGTATTACTTGATTATTCAGTAGATTAAAGCCCGAGCTACGTTGTCCACTGCTGCGTTCCGTGTGCGTCTGGTGTCCCGGCCCCAGGTCAAACAAAGGCTCTGATTGGCCCGATGTAGCGCGGACGCAGCCAAAGTCGAGCTGGGCTCGACTTTGGCTGCGTTCGCGCTACGTTCAGCCTTTGTTTGACCTGGGGCCGGGACACCAGACGCACACGGAACGCAGCCGCGACGCAGCCGTGGACAATGTAGCTCGGGCTTAACAACCCAATCCTAATGCACGCGCGGGCACACACACACACACACACACACACACACACACACAAGGATGCAGCTGTGCCAACGGAGGAGCCTCCTCCGGCTCCTTGAGGTAAGGGAACATTTGTTCCCTTACCTTCCTTGGGGCAAGCCTCCGCTGGCCCAATGGGTCTCCTCAGATCTGTGCTGGCTATTTTGCTGGAGCGCTAGTGGAGACACTAAGTGGGGGCGGGAGGGCGCAGGGCGCTGGAGGCTGTTTGGGGCGCAGGCCTCCTTAGGTTTTGGTTTTTAATTTTCGCATTTTCCCGGTTTTTTTTATTTCGCGTGCAGCTGCCGCCCCCCCAGCTGCATCCCTAGGGCGGCAGCTGCCTTGTTTGTGCCCCCGGGGTATTTTGGGGTGTGTCGTGCTTTCGAGGTACTTAGCTTGTGTGGACGGGGCACAGGCAGCATTTTTCCCGGATCGGCGGCATCCATTTTGAATCTGCGGGACTCTCTAGGACTCTCTCTCTGTCTAGCTGGTCCGTCGGTCCTCCAGGCCTCTCTAGGGTTCTGGAGGACCGACCAATGAGACGAAGAGAGAGTCCTAGAGAGTCCCACCGATTCAACATGGATGCCGCCGATCCAGGAAAAATGCTGCCTGCGCCCCACCGAGACAAGCTAAGTGCCCCAAAAGCACACACACACCCTGGGGGGGGCACACGACCCTGGGAAGCAGCGGGGGGGGGCGGCAGCTGCCCGCGAAATAGTTAAAAATGGTGAAAAAAGAGAAAAAACACTAAGTAAAGTAAAGGTTCCCTGCTAACTGGGCATCTGAGCAAGTAAAGGTTCCCTGCTAAATGGGCAAGAGGCTTCATCATGTGTGCTGCTGGAAATGGAGACAGGAGGTACAACGTGGACAAGGACACTTCCAAACTGATTTTTGCACACACACACCCCAAAAAATTTGCGGGAATAAGGGAGAGGGAAGGGGACAGGAATTGGGGTTAGGATCCTGGTGCACGCCGATGCTGCCAGGATGACCCCCTCCATCCTCTTTCTGCCTCCTACCTGCCCCTTCCCTGTTCCTCTCCCCCCCCCCATTCTTCTGCCCACCCCCATTGCCAGCTTACTTTTGCTGCAGGGGTAGCTGTCTGCAACAGCTGGGTGGACCTCCGCTGCTGAGTGCACTGTGCGCACTGCCTGTGTTCTGCTGTCCTAAAGGGTTGCGTAGCCCTAGTTGGGATTGGGCTGTTAGTGTGGGGATTCTTTAGTGCTCGTGTCACATAGGCTTCATTCTCACACAGGTGATAAGCCCTTGTCTGGGCTATACCACTTCAGATGGCATGTGGGGTCTCACATGAGGAAATGCCCCTTTGTGCAAAAAGATTCCCTGTACATCAAAAGCTAGCATATTAAAAAGAAGCGCCCCCCACCTGAGCTTTGTCTGCATCCTAGGCACCTCAATGAGTGCTGGGCTGCAGCAGGGACATGCGATGTGGGGATGGCAGATGAAGCAGAACCGCCCTGCCTGAGCCCTCGGAAGATTGCTGCAGCCTTACCTAGCGATCATGCACACATTCTGCCCGCTTACTCAAGTGCAGGTGGGTGGTGGCACGCACACGTGATCCCGGGTTAGGCTGCGGCGATCTTCTGAGAACTCCAGCAGGACAGTTCTGCTACCCCTGCACAACAAGTCCCTGCTAGGCTGCAGTTCTTCCTGAATTTGAAAGTCCCAGTTCAAATTGCACCTCAGCCATGAACGCAAGCTGTTGGCTTTGGCCTCCTAAGTGTGCCTGAGAGATTCTGTTTGTCTGTGACATTCCAGGAGGTGAAGAAGAATGGTTCGGTGTTTCAAACAGGTGCGTCTGGTTGGAGAAATTGATGTTCCAGTTTTGCACGGCATGTTCCATCTTCTGCTAACTGCCAGCTTTCTTGTGCTTTCAATTGAAACTTGCACTGAGCGTGTGCACGGAGAGAGACTGGCGTACTCAGCTTTGGGCATGGACAATATTCAGCATAAAATGGGGCTGGTTTTCCCCCTTGAGACATCCATAGACCAGATAGCCCTGTTTTATGTAAATAGATCCAAGGTGCCTGTGATTGATTATTAAAATATTATCCACTTCTCTGCAGGGCAGCAAATGATTGACTTATTAAGTGCTAAAGATTCATTACTCCCTTTCAAAATGAATTACTTTGAACAGCAAGTGCAGCCAGTTTGGCTGCTATTTTTTTTAATAAGCATTTGCAGGAGAGGTAGGGGAAAGACAACTCTTTCCACTTTGGCATGAGTAGGATTGAGTGAATTGCGCTGCATTTATTTTTATAAGCACACTTCAATCAAGCCTGACGAAATGTAAATTATTTGGCCCATCCTCCCCCATGCCTCATTCCTTTGGGAGCTGTACTCCCTAGCATATGCGTGAGAACACTGGCAGATAAAAAAAATTGGCAACTTCGAAACTGGAGGAGTGTGCTTGCAGATAAGAAGAGATCAGAAAATGTTGTGGTGAAGCCTGCCTTGGGATGCACTCTCTTATTAGAACCCTGGCACAGGATTAGCAGGTCACAACAGCATGGAGGTGTTGCAAATAGGGACAGAAGCTTTGGTGCCAAAGGCAAAAACATTCATAATGGGGACATAGTAATAAATAATAATAATATTTGCCACCTCTAATCACGCGCCCCCCTATCCGCGAAAGGGAGCATCTACTTTATTGCGAAATGGAGGGCAAAGAAGCTGGCCAGTCCCTGAGCTTTTCTGACCGCCCTCAAGGAGGTTCTTTGACCGGTTGAACTAAAGCTTAGGAACAGGCCTTGAATAAGCTCCCTGTGCAGTTTATCCGCTTGTTGAACCTTTGCACCTAACTGGCTCACTGCAGGGAGCTGCACAACAGCAGTTGTTGGGCAGCCAGTTGGTTTGCAGTGTTAAAGGTCCTTAAAAAAAAAACACCAGGCACAAATGACTCCAGTATCACTGCCTTTGCTGCCAATGAGTGATATTTTTTCACACTATACAGTATTTCTGCATTCTGAGCTGACTAAGCTACTTTGTTCATTCAACTTTATATTAATAAAGCTTTATGAGTACCTTTGATAGAATTACACAGGGTTGAATCCAAAGGGACTTTAGCAAGAGTACACTTTGTGTACTCTCCCCATTGCACAAGCAAAACTCGGTTGATTCCTCCCCTCCCTTGCAACACTCCGATGCCAGATCTTGCAGTGTGTATAGAAGGGGGTGGGATAAACCCTGGGCAAAGTTCTACTCAGTCTTTGTTAGATGCAAGCCAATACATAATCTTGGGCTCAGTGCACACAAAACCCTTGCCTCTGTTTGGAAAATGCATCCACCTCCTTGAACCAAATTTCTCTCCTGCCCACTTCTCAAAGAGAACCACAACAATCGCACACAAATAGCCCTTTCCATAGTCTGATGATCATACTTACCAACCTTTGGGCAAGGAGGTAGGCAGCAACTCGATGCAGCTCCTTGCAGCACAGACCCATGCACAACCCGTATCAAGGAAAAGCTGTGTGCAGCAGCATGTTTGTCTGTGTCGTTCTTCAACCAGTGAGGATTTTGCACATGGAAGCTTGTGTCCAAGTATGTATGCTCCGTAGTTGGATCAGAGTGATAAACTGTAACCGTCAATGTGAAGGCCATAGCAGACCTAGGCAGTGGAGTAGCTAGCCCAAAATCTAGTGGGGGTTCAATCTCAAATTTGTGCCCGTTATACTCCTTTGCGCCGCCAAAGGCGGTGCGCCAAATTTTTGGGGGTGTAAAAATCGTGTTTTATTTATTTATTTCCCCCCCCTATACTCCCCGGCGATTTTCCCACACTTTTTTACCTTCTTTTTGACTTTTTCCTGCACTTTTTTGCCTTTAATGGCTGCAGCATTGCCCCTCCGGCGGTAGCTGCTTCTTAATCCAAATGACCTCATTTTGCCCTGTATATTGAATAATACCTTGAGGCCAGAAATAGTGGGACATTTAGTAGATCCTAACTATTTCCCGCACACACACACCCTGAGTCCCAAAAACTCATGACATATAATATCATGCACACACAGATATAATTAACTTTATAATTTTATTGTTTTTTTTGTTTTTTGTTGTTGTTAGCAACAGCCCCTCAACTTGGTGGACAGTCTGTCTGTGGTTAAAAAAAAGGGGTGGGGGGTGCCGCCGCAACAGTCAGACTGACAGACTGTAACTGTGTTGTGTAATTTAATTTTTTTATTAAAAAGTGTGAGAAGAAGTGAGATGGTGTTCTTCTGTGTCTTCCTCGTCGCCCCTTCCTTTGCAAGGTGGGTGGGTGAAGCATTTGGGACTGTGTTGTTGTGTTGTGTAATGTGTAATGTAATTAATAACAACTTGGTGGTTCAGTTTGTTTGTTCTTCGTCGTCGCACTGGTCGGCCGGACGGGGATGTCTGCGATCATGCACTGGAGGAGAGTGGAGAACTCCCTCCCTCCCGGCAGACGGCAGAATGATCAGCTGGCTGGCGCTGAACTCGGCTCGGCTTCAGCGCCAGCCAGCTGATCTGCCGGCTGCCGGGAGGGAGGGAGACATTCGGGAGGGACCCCGGGGCCGGACTCGAAGGAGCGAGCGCGCCCGCAGTAGCGGGCGGTAGCCGGCAGATCAGCTGGCTGGCGCTGAAGTCGGCTAGGCTGAAGCCGAGCCGACTTCAGCGCCAGCCAGCTGATCTGCGGGCTGCCCGGGAGGGAGGGAGACATTACAACGAGGGAGTAGCGCGCTCGCAGCAGCCGGGCCAGCGGCAGATCAGCTGGCTGGCGCGGCGCTGCTTATGTCAGAGGCTGCCGGGAGGAGGGTGACGATGAGGAGGAGCGCGCAGCACAGCGGCAGTCAGCTTGGGAGCCGCTCGGCTGCACTTTTTTCCAAGAACAAGAGGCGCGAGCGGGCGCCTCCCGGAAGTAGCGTGCCCGCTCGCGCCTAGGGCGCAGCACACCAGAACACCATATATTTATACGCCACTGGACCTAGGTTTGTTCCAGGATCATTGCTATTTGAAAGAACTAGCACAAGCTTACTGGATTTGTTGCTGAAACATGTTCTAATTATTAATAAGATCTTGGGCAGATAGCATGTGAGAATGCAGTATGGGTTAGCTTGACTTGGGAATCAGCCAATCAGTATAAATGTGCCCTTATTTCTCATTGCCTTGCAGCACCTGTTTAAATGTGTCCTTTATTGTTGCCATTCTTTCCTATCTTGAGTGTGAACCTTTCAGTCATCAGCTCATTGCTCTACATTGTTATCCAGGGAGGTGTGATCTCTCTGCAAATACCCACACAGCAAAGGTTTCTTTCACCCCCTCCGGGGGGCTTAGTTGTTGTTTTTTTCTTACAAGCCAATCCTTTCCTTTTTCATATTCTCTTTAAAATGTGGCAAAACCTGTTTTTGTGTAAATGTTTACACAATGGACCAACTTAAGCCAGGTTTTGATTACAAGAGCTTTAGGCATCCCTTTCCACTTGTACTTATGAGTACTGTTCTCGTTGCCTTCACGTTATGGGGAGGGTAGAGGAGGAGGGGCAGGGAGAAACTGAAACTGCAAAGTGTATTTTATCCAGGGATGAAAGTCTGGCCAAGCCACACAACACGCACCATTTCGTTTTCATCTTTTTGAACTTGATCGTAAGCTGTGGAAGGGCAACTCGGATGTAGAACACAGCATGAGAACCGGGGATTTAACCCTTTCCCCCCAGCAATTTTTCTGGCAAAAGTTCCCTCTGAAGCTGCTGCTTGCCCTGAAAGAAAAACATTTGGGTGCCCAGAACGTTCACTTGTCTTATTGAAACTTTGACTTTCCTTGAAATTCCTCAAATATTTTGTCTGAGAAGGAACAGAAATGTTTGCTTCAGACGTCACTTTCCATGAAATCCCATGTCAACCTCAGGATGTGAAGAACTCACCTCAGAGTTTTTGCTACTCTTTGGCTTCCCGCAAAATTCTTCAGATGTTGCAACCAAGGAAAAACCTCCAAATTTGCAATAATTTCAGTGGAAACTACCTTGTTTCTTTCAGGAGTCTTGTTGGCATCTGTTGTGATTTGGGGGTGAAGCTGGTTATTGAATTCCTAGGACTGTTCACACATTGCATTTGTATAGTTATAGTGTTGTGGTTTTTACTTGAATGATCACATTTTTTTTTTGTATAACGATAGGGTGAGGTAGGTTTGTTTGCTTTTACATGGCGGAGCATTCAGAAATATGACCTCCCCTACACACAGTCTGAGGTGATCCAGTCCAGCATTCTAGAGACCCCACTCAGATTATAGTTGTGACATTGCTGGCATTTGAGGGAGGGGCAGTGCTGGAGTGGGGAGGAGCTACAGCATAGGCTCCTTCTATGTGACCTGCAGCGACACAGCACAGACAAAGAGCCAGACTGCAAATACCTGTATAACAAGAGTGTACCCCCCCCCGCCCAAGTAGTTGATTTCACTTGATACTGAGTAGTAGCTACTTGCAAGCTGATGGCTAACACATGAGTAAATTCAATGTATTTGAGTGTTCATATGAGCATTCTCACAAATGTTATGCGACAGTGGCTGCAATCCTACACACACTTACATGGGAGTACGTCCCATTGAACTGAATAGGACTTACTTTTGAGTAGACATGCGTCGGATTGTGCTCAGAGTTGCTGATGTGTTGTAACATGATTGCTTTCAGTTTCTGTCAAAAGTCTTCAGAAAGGGGCCAAAATGATAGACCTTCGGGAAGTCATCGATCTGGAGATTCTCCTGGTTTTTTCCAAATACACCATCCTTCTCGTTGTGAAAATGATGCTGATGAGTCTTATAACGGGAGTCTACAGAATGAAGAAAAAGGTAAGCCACCAGAAAGTAGAAGACCCTTAGACAAGGAAGCCGCTAGAAGCGAAAGGGTGCTGTTTGCTTCTGAAGACAAATGCTAGCTAATGGCTGTCAGTGTGGCAGGCGGGAAACAGGGCCAGTGGTTCTGCCATTGGAAGGCAACTTGTGCCAGGAAGCGCACAAGAAGGGCTGTACCTTGCTGGCAGAGCGCACGCTTTGCATGTACGAGGTCCCAGGTTCAATTTCCAGTCAAAAAAATCTCTGGTAGAGGATCTGAAAAGGTTTCTGATGGATTGTTTTTTCCTGAAACAACAGTTAATGCAAAATACATATTGCTGCGTATTTATTAACTGGGACCAGGCAGATGGAACATGCCACATGACTGCTTCACTGACTTCCAGGCCGTTTCTGAACACACAATTCAAAGTGCTGGGTTTGAAGCCCCAAATGGCTCAGGATCAGGGTATTTAACGGATTGTCTTCTCCTTAAGATCATTGTCAGTGGTCTGTGAATCCCGTGTTTGTGTGTGTTTGTGTGTGTCTGTCTCCGTCAGTCAGTCTCCGTCAGTGTCTGTCTCTCTCTCTCTCACACGGTGTGTGTGTGTGAGAGAGAGAGAGACACACACACACACGCGCACACACACACACACACACACACACACACACACACACACACCATTTGGGGCTTCAAACCCAGCACTTTGAATTGTGTGTTCAGAAACGGCCTGGAAGTCAGTGAAGCAGTCATGTGGCATGTTCCATCTGCCTGGTCCCAGTTAATAAGAAAAAGGAAAAAGGGCCTTTTCTGTTGTTGCATCTGTGGAATGTTCTTCCTGAAGAAATCCACCTGGCATCATCCTTGTATTCTTTTAAGTATCAAGTGAAGACATTTTTATTTGCTCAGACCTTCTGGGGTTACCGTATATTACATGGGAAACTTTAACCTTCTCTGTGTCTCTTTTATTGGTTTTAATGTGTTATTGTTTAGTTTGCTTTTTAAGTAGCTTTTTAGAGTGCTTAGGAAGAAAAGCAGCATATAAATAGTAAATAAATACTGTATATTTTTGGAGAGATTTTGCTCGAGAATCAAGTATGCCAGTTCAGCAATAAATTGGATCTCAGCCTGCTCAGTAACATCCAAAGTGCCTGAAGTGTTTGTGCAGATCAGCACTAACCTGTCCCTGTTGTAGGTGCTTAAGAGCTCAATGTTATCCATTCCCCATGCTGGTGCAGACGCCAAAAATGGGCATGCTGTATCTAGCCGGGGGGGGGGGGGGGAGGGTGTGAATTGAGAGGCTTCAGAAAAGAAAGAGGATTTAAAGGGCAGGAGGTTTGGTCTAGTGGTTGAGCTGCCACCTAGCCCGAAGAACAGCTGGGATGAGATTAGTTCGAAATTGCTGGAAATTGCCGACAAGCTGAGATAGCCTACTCTGACCCTCTGCGAGAGAGGAGTCACTGTCGGACAAACTCAGAAAGGTGTGTGCAGCCAGGAAGATACCACACCGTTGAAGGGAAACAGCTGGAGAAGATGGGTTCTATGCAAATAGAACATTAGAAAAAGTCTGCCTATGTAAACCGCCTTAAATAAAGTCCGAGGTGAAATCTGATGACAGAAAGGCGGTATATAAATACTGTTGATGATGATGAAGATAAATCCCCTTACCCCTTTGTAATTCTCCTGCTCTACAATGGGTCTTCTCAGACTTGCGCCAGCTAAGTTCAAGACGAGAAAGTGGGTGGGGAGACTGTGAAAAAGGAGGATAGGATCTGGCGTGCGCCATCACCACTAGATCTACCCTTTCTGACAACCACCCCGTTTCACCTCCACTCCATTTTGCCCCGCCCACACCACTGCCTTATATGGGTCTGGCGAGTGCAACAAGGTCTGGCAACGTCCAGGGAGTGCTGCCGCCTCTTGTGGAAGTGCTCCCAAAATGGCCCGCAACGGAGTGCTGCGCGCTCCGTCAGCAGCCATTTTACGATAGCGGAAGTCTCTTCCACTGTCGTAAATGCCTCTGCCCAGCAGCCCAATCCACAATAGGATTGGGTTGCAATTTTTAGATTCTGGTGTGCAACCCATAATACAGTATATAGAAACCTCCCTTTTACTGAGTCAAACCATTGGCCCATCTACTGTAGCTCAGTGTTGTCTACAGTGACTGATAGCGGCTCTCCAGAGGTTCAGGCAGGGGTCTTATTTAATCCTACCTGGAACTCTACTTGCAAACCACGTGCTCTGCTGCTGAGCCACACCCATATCCAAGTCATTCTGGATACCGGACCAGAATCATTCTTAAATTCGGTTTATGGACCTGGAGCCTCGTTGCTAGATCTGAGCCTCGTTGCTTCTAATGACTTTTGTTCTGCATGCCTTTGTCTTGAATAGGCATTTTCTAGTCCTGAAGATGCATCAGCTTTTGGTGGTAAAGGAGAGAATGCAAAAAAGTACCTGAGGACCGATCCAGATGTGGAGCGTGTGCGCAGGTAATCAGGGAATACTCACCAGACTTAAGTTTGGGTGATAACTGTTCTGCTGGGCTGTAATTTGAAGGGGTCAGAGAAACAACATATATCTGCCTGATGTCTAGTAAGTGTGTGCATTTGTCTTCAGAATGAATGGATCCGAATACAAATGATCCCCATTTGTATTGAGTTCCATTCATTCCGAAATGAATGTGTTGTGGAATGAATAGGATGAATGACAGTGAATGGGGGTACATTTTCAGAACCATCGTTTGTCGCCAGTTGTGTTTGTTTTGAATTACCTTTTTTTAAGGGAAAATGTGTAAGTGTAACTTGTTACAATAGCTCTTACCAGGAATGCAAATGCATAGTACCCTCCTGGTGGCAAACGTTTTTTTTATGACCCACAGGCCTTGGGATGCATCTTCATCATAGGGCAGTGTGGGTGAAAGAAAATTGCTTTTGTGGAAAATATGAGAATAAATTACCATTGCCGTGGGGGGGGGGCACCAGGAAATGATTGCCCATTGTTAGCTTCTGCCAGGAACTGCAGCTAACAGTAATACTTAGTGCCCAACTACATGTTCTGAGGAATGAGGCTTGGTATGTTTTGTTTTTTAAATTGCATGGAGGGGCATGTGAGATGGGGCAAAACCACAATGTGGGGTTAGAGGGGCTGTAGCATTTTGCCTCCATTGTGATTCCAATCCCGATTCTCCCCCCCATTTTAATTAGCAAAAATTATTTCTATCCTCATAATATAGTTTAGTCCTTATACTTTTTTCTAAAAAATATTAATTAAAAATAACAAATGTGAAAACAAAAATGAATTAAACAATGAAATGAAATTTAACAAATGAAAAACGAAACATGTTAAAATGAACATGTATTTATTTATTTTAAAAGTTTTCTACCGCACCTCTCCCCTTGTGACTAAGGCGCCCAAGGTGTCTTTTTCTTACACACCTCTAATACCTAGGGTGCCAGCTCCCTTCTTCATTGTTAGGCTCAGAAAAAAAAAACATTTCTTGTTGTGTCCTCAGTTCTGTAAGCACTCTAGCAGTTCTTTTGATTCCATCTGGCCCTAGCTATGTATTGTACTGATTTTTTTTATTTTTAAATTATCCCGCTTTTCTTTGGGTAAACTCAAAGTAACATACAATAACACAGAAATGCACACCCTCATAATCCAGCAAACATTAGTCTATCCCGCATGAAAAAGAAAAGGTTAAGGTGAATTCCAGAAGGGGCTATAAATGTTACCAGTTGTGTCGTGAAACCCAGGCGCAGGCCCTCAAACCTGGAAATAACTGGCAATTTACAGAGAAATTTCCAATCCCCAACTTTCTTCTCTCGGCTTACCAAAGAGTTTATGGATGGGATGCCTGGAATCTAGCGTGTCTCGTCCTGTTGCAGCTTAGGTACTAATGTATGTCTAGTATAAGAATTCACTGAAAGCATATGCTAAGGGTACTCCTGGACTGTAACTCTTCAGAAAGCAAGTGGAGGATGAATTTCCAACCACGTCAAACAACATTTCCGTTGCCTGTGGTAGGCTAGCAGGTCAGGGCCTAGCTGTCTCCCTGACACAGAAGGCGTTCTGCATAGGGGGTGTTTTACAAAGTGGGAGAATATCCAGACCTGTGATTTTTCTCCACTGGTGTTGTGAAGTGAGACAGGACCCATGAAAGCTATACTATGTGCTTCTTCATGCTTCTTTGTGAATGTGTATATTCATGGCCATTCCTGGGAGACATGGCCATGACCCATGTCTCCCAGGAAGAAATGGCATTCAGTAATACGCTGGGCTAAGTCTCTGCTTTCTTCTGCTATTGATACAGGTGAAAGGAGGGCGGCAGAACTGAGAGTTCAGGATAGGACATTCCAAATGCTCTCCTAAGCCTGTGCATTAGAGGAGCATGTGCATTGTGAGGGATAATCGGAAACAGCAAACAAGCGTATAAGAACCCTGTACTATTAACCATCTTGCTGAAGACCCCCCTAATTAGTTTCTAAGGCATTCCAGGGTTCCTCAGAACGCAGTTCGAAACCTTGTGACTTACTGCACGACGGGCCTGCGTGCAGATATTTCCCTCTGCATCCCCCCTGTTGCCAGTGCATGCATTTACACAGGGAGCTGAGGGAATGAAGCCTGGATGCTGGGCCTAGTTCGGGCTTTTAGATTGTCCTCATTGCTATGAGTGGACAGATTTTAACTATGCAAAGCTTTGTTGCCTTAGCTTGTATTTAAGATTTGAATTCAAGACTACCGTCATGGACAGGTATGAAGGAATGATGTGCGTATGATGGTGTGTATAAGTATAAAGGAGCAGCCTGGGTGTTCGATTTGTGAGGTGTTTTCACTGGGCAGCAGAGCCATAATGCCGTGTATCCTTTGTACTTCTTTCCCTAGGTGCCACCTCAATGATCTTGAGAACATCCTTCCGTTCATTTTCATTGGATTCTTCTATTCCCTCAGCGGCGTTTCTCTGGCCACCGCCACTCTCCATTACCGAATCTTTTTTGCGTCTCGAGTCTTCCATACCATTTCCTACCTGATACCTCTTCCCCAGCCCTGCAGAGGTTTGGCTTGGTTTACTGGTTACTTGGTTACCTTTTCAATGATATACAAGCTTTTCCTGCATACTGTGCAAATTAAATAAAACTCCACCGTAGTTGCCACAACACACTTTCTAGAACACACTCAACACTTTCCTACAGCTCACATTACAGGGGAAGATCAGCATGGGGTAGGCAACTGGCTTTCAGGGAAACTAGCCTACCGGTGCTGGACTTCTCACTAAGGAACCCCTGAGAAGCATCAAAGGGTCCCTCAGAACAAAGGTTTGTAACCATTGCCATACCATACTCCGCAAATGCCCATCTGTCTAACAGACATCCCTTGTTGGGGGTGTGATGATTGAAGCTCCCGTTTTCCTCCACTGGTGCTGCTGTTGCTACACGAGTGACAAGCTCCTTGCCAAGGCTGGCCCAAGACTTCCCAGTGCCTGAGGCAGTGTGCCAAATGCTGCCCTCCTTACCTGATAATGTACCAGGCTCTTTCCCATTCCCTTGACTGGAAAAGGAAGAGGGGTATGGAGCGGAAGAGGAATTGTGGAAGAGAGGAGAGTGGTGGTGGGCGAGAGTGTCTCCATCCCCTTCTTCCATTTCCCATCCAGGGGATGCAAGGAGGAGCAATGGAGGTGGACACCCCCACCAATCTGCTGCCTGAGGCACCTGCCTCAGTCTTCCTCATGGGTGAGCCAGCCCTACTTCCTGTGCTCAGAACAATCAGGACTCTACTAATCAGTTGACAGCTCATCCAGTGTATTGAGGCTACTATCTCCTATAAGTGTATTGAGGCGTTGTCTCCTATAAGATTGCCACTTTGCCTAACCTGGACTTTTTGTTGTAATGTTGATGAGAAAAAATGTTTTCATTAATCTTTCTCAAATGTGTTCACTGCATCCGTGGTCATTTTAAAGCTCTCCGCAGTCATTCTGATGGCCATTCTACAGCTCTCTACAGCCATTTGAAAGGTAGTCAATTTCACTAGTAGTGCCCCACAATGCCTTGTGCGGCCATCCTGAAGCTATCCGCAGCCATTCTACAGCTCTATCGACGTTAAGTGAGGACTTTCTGTACCAGATGCTGGGGATGGGGAGCGCAAGATAGTGGTTGCCTTCATGCTGTTCTTTTAGCTTCTAGAGAGGCTTCTGGCTGGAAAGAAAATGGTGGACTAGACAGATTTTGGTCTGATCCAGCATGGCCGTTTTTAAGTTTGTGCACCCAACTGACTTTGGAAGTCTCTCCTAGTTTCTGAATGAGCAGGATTGTCTTATTCCGAGTTTCCCGCCTAGTTTGGTATTGTCCACTTGTAGCAGTTCTCCAGGGGGTCCTGCTGACCCTTTCCTGGTCCTGCGGATACACGAGGGCCTTTGCACCCCATCCATCCATCAGTCAGAATCATTCAGTTGCTTGCAGGGCTTAATTTGCACTAGACTTGGCTCTGGCGTCTGTTTCTAATGTTTGGGATGAGTTCTGGATTAAGCGAAGTAGTAACAAGTGCCTCTAAACAAGTGAAAAGTGCCCTTCTTTCGCCATTGAGCCCAAGTGCAGCCTGTCCCTAGCGTGCCTGGGATTATGGAGCAAGGCTTTCCGGATAGGTGATCCAGATTCCAGGCAGACCTGTGCTCGGATTTTGGTCTTCCAAGTACTTTCTGGTTAAAGGAATCTTAGGCAATTAATCTTATGAGTTTTAGTCAAATAATTGATAAATCAAGCCATTAAATCTGCATGAACTGATGTGCAAAAAGAACGGATTGTTCTAAGAAAAACATCCAACTTTCTTTCACCTTGGCAGTGGCATTTCCTCTTCCATACAGGAAGAAATGTTGCTTTCAATATAGTACTTGGTTTATTAGCATTTGTATTAAAATAAAAACAATTAAAAAATGTTGAGTAATGGGGCAAATTTTTAATCTATCAAAATGGTTTTAATTGATTGATCTACTAAACATTGCAGCCTCACTGTTTTGAATTGAAGTCCTGCTCTGCTGCATTTACCTTTCCACATTCCTTCTGCTGATTTTTTTCTTTGCAAATAGCATACCATATACATACAGTTTATAGCAGAGGTAGCTGTGCTGCTGTTTAAGGGAAACGTTTAACGGGTTACAGCAGTAGCATAGCTGGGCTGGCCCGTACCCAGGGCCACCCCTCTCGTCGTCGCCTCACCCCACCCCCCGCTTCTGGAATGGCACTGATTTGGAGCCAAATGGACGCCGAGGGTGAGCAGAAGGGCTAAACTTTGCTCCGCTCGCTGCTCCGACTACTTGAAGTGGTGAGCACTGCGCCCCTCCCCCCGTGGACAGGCATGATCCCCCCTCTGGCTTGCCGCCCAAGGTGGTGGGTCCCACCACTCCCCCCCCCAGGTACACCACTGTTTGCCAACGGGACAGGGGACAGGGTGGGGGCATGCTTTTACACTTTTAAGAAAACATGTCTAAGAAGTACTCCTGTATTGGAGTTGGCATTGAGGGGTGGGGGTGAATATAACTTTAGGATTAAAGAACTATGAAAATTAAGCCTAAATTATATAATTTTTTGTATTTTAATTCCTACAACACCTTTGCACCAGTGTACCTCTACACTCCTAAGAGGTGTATAACATAAGAAAGGCACATACCTTAAAGCAGATTACAAGGTGATCTTGGAACTTTCCTCACTGAACACATTTTCTCAAGTGGAAATTATTTTCTGACTCGAAGTGTTGCCTTGAGGTGGGATATGCATAAGTTGAATTCCAGATCTACAGCCCACCGTACTTTCTTGCCACTAGTCCTCTGTCAAGACTTAAAAACTGTGTTTGCTAAGCATGCAGCTACAGAGTAGATGAACACATTTTATAAGATCTTACTTTGTGTAGATCTGTACCCCAAGGTGACCTCAAAAGGTTATCGGTCAGGAAACAGAACACATCCATAAAGCATGAGTATTGAGAAAGATGCTCTATATACCACATTCCCTGAACATCACTCAGCATTCCAAATGATGTTGTCAGCAGAAGTTCGCTTCAGTGTCACTCTGTTCTTTAGTTTAGGGTGATGTTTGTATAGCTAATTCTGGGTATTATGAACAACTTCCTGTTGAGCAAAAACATAATAAATCCCCTCCTTTCTCCTTCATGTATTATTTCACCTCCGAATGAGTGGAGCGACTTGTACAAGCCTTAAGATTTTGTAACATATAACAACTTTCTATTGATGGCATGTATGGATGGTAATTTTCTACAGATGCTATTTTGGGATGCATCTTTTTGAAGCATAAATCAATAAAGACAACAGCAAAAAGAAAAAGTGTGTTTGAATTTTGGGGCTGTATTTTCCCCTTCGACTCCTCGAACAGCAGTCAGCAAATAGAATGTCACAATGAATCAGAGATTCAAATCATGGAGTTCTTTGAAGAATATTTACCTTAATAATAAGATATAGCAAGCAATGCCAAGCCTTGTTGCAAAGGCGACTTTGATGCAAATAGATGTTTGTAACCCAGTGTTGGAATATCCTCAGGGAGCATAATTTCTCTTAGTCCAATATCTCAAAAAAAAAAAAAGTTTTGAATTTTTATTACCACTGCTTCAGCAATTGTTTTTGCCATAGAACTGGCAATAGGAGGCCTGTTATTATTTGAATTGCATTGTTGCCCAAACTTAATGTGTGCCCAACAGTTATTCCTTCTGGGCTATGACACACATTACACTCTTCCTCCAAGGAGCTCAGAATGACTTGCTTATTGGTCCCCAGGTGGTCTCCCATTCGGGAAGCTTACAGCTTCATCGGTGGTTGGGCAGGAGGGCAATAGCCATATCTGTCTGTCTGCATTGCATGATGCCTTGGTAAATGGTACTCCTGTTTATCTGAATGCCTGATTATCAAGGTCTGTCATACTCAACCTTTTTATACCAGGGACCTACTTTTCACACTAACATGCAATGCAAGATACCGGGTAACTTTTTAAAAAGTAATGTCTTGTATTTCTCATCTCTGCCGTTCATTCTGTTTTGTCTTCCCTGTAAGTCTCCTTTAAAAAAAAAATCCTTTATAAGGAATTATATAATCTAGATTTTTATGAAGTGATTTTGTATGCTTTAGTAATGGCAAGGATTGTTCTTGTTAGAAACTGGAAAGCTAAAGTGAAGCTATCAAGTGACCTATCAGCAAAGCAATGGGAAATACTTAAACATGACAGCATAGTGCAACTCCCAGGAAACCTTTCTAAGAGTGAATGAAATTTGGCAACATATGATACATTTTATAAGAGATACAGTATTTGTGAGAAGTCTCCGGATAGATTTGAACAGCTCAATTTTATTTAGAATTTCATATCAAATATTAAATACGCAAATGAAAGTCAACACAGATACGCAATGTCCTTGATGAATCCCTATAAAAAGAAGTCGCAGGGTGTTAAATCTGGCAGTCATGGAGGCCAGGGCTCCATTGGCAAATTCCCATTTCCAACTGATCCAACTTCCCAGTACGGTGTCCTAGATATCGGAGGATATGCTGGGAGGCTTTTGTAATGTGCATGTGAAACTTGGACAGTTTTCCTGTCTTTTCATGTCATGACAGTTGTGGTATGTCAGTTCATTTTAAGAATAAATCACCTTTACTTTTGCACCATCCTTTTTGAATAACCCTGTAATTGTCTCTTGGTTGTCCCCAAGTCATCCCGGCTTGTATTACTCTAGAAATGTGCACTGAAACTGAAGGTGAAGACTGATGTAAGACTGATGAAGTGTCGTGGAGATCCGCTTTGGAAAAAACTCAGTTCTCCAGGTTTTCGGAGTGGTTTAGCTTGAACAGAGAAAAGGTGGTGGTGGTGAAAGATTCACTCAGATGAGCTTTGCCATGTGGTTAGATTCATTTATTTTTATTTATTTATTTAAAGAATTCATACACCGCCTTTCTCCCAACAAGGGCAATCAAGGCGGCTTCCAATAAAAACGTTAAAATACATATATACATTTAAAATCAAGAATTAAAACAATTAAAACAAACAGCCCCAGTGGGTCACCTATATTTACATTTGTTAAAAGCCATTTATTAAAAAGCCAGCCCACCATGTCAGACATCGAATGCTAATCGATTGCAGTTTGTTAGCGGCATAAAGTGGTCACTGAAGTGGGTAGGTGTGAGTCTGTGTACAGAGAGAAAACAAATAAAAATCAGCACATTATTTATTACACAATGTAAAGCACCTTGTTCACTAAAAAGGGCTAGCCGAATAACTTACCTGAGTCTTACAGCAGCCACAAATCCTCCGACCCCATTTCTGTCCTTTTGTAAGCCATTTAGTGAACTCCATGATTGTATTAACTCTTATTCTAGTGTTTGAATATTGTACATTATCTTCATATGGACATGGCAGACACACATGGCAATATGCTAGCCCCAAAACCAACAATGCTCCTTTCTGCTCAAATGAATGATTTTTAGTCACCACTAGATGTCCCTCTTTTGCTTTGTTGTCTTTGGATGCTGGCATTCCCCCTGAGTCTTTCTGTGCGGAACAAAATAGGTGTTGGGTCCTCAGTCTGGCATATCTGACCATTTTACATGCTAAAGAGAAGACATGTATAATAGCCTTCAAGAAAATTTGGGGTACAGACCTAAGTAAAGATAAAGGTATCCCTTGACATTTAAGTCCAGTCGTGTTGGACATTTAAGTCCAGTTGTGTTGGACTCTAGGGTGTGATGCTCATCCCCGTTTCTGGTCGAAGAGCCAGCGTTATCCAAAGACGCTTCCATGGTCATGTGGCCAGCATGACTAACGGAATGCTGTTACCTTCCCGCCACAGTGGTACCTATTTATCTACTTGCAATTTCTTACTTTCGAACTGCTAGGTTGGCAGGAGCTGGGACAGGAGACGGGAGCTCACTCTGTCATGCAGCACTTGGGTCTCAAACTGCTGTCCTGCCTACCTCCTGGTCTGCAGTTCAGCGTCTTAACCACTGAGCCACCGTGGCCACAGGTATGATCCTACTACGCCACAAATCCTTTGGAGAAATGCAGTTGAACAAGACTGGAAACATAAATATAAGGCCAGAGGTAACAGGTGTGGAGTTTTTCCGAGAGTTTGATGTGGTATAATGGCATAATCGTTGCCCATGGCACAATCTGCTATCATTCAAGCACATTTTGTGGATTTTTGAGTGCTTCAAAAACTTGTATGATTAGTCTGTCAGGGATAATAGCCCGACAAAAGAAGTCTGTGCTCACCAAAGGCTTTCTTCAAACTATCTTCAAGTAATTTGAAAGCCATTGTGTATCTCCAGCCAAAGAGAAAGCTGTAGCCAGATATGTGGCTGGTTAGTTCAACTTCATCCCTCTCCATTTGGCATTGCTTGACACCTTGGCTTCTGGGCCTTCAGTGGCCCAGACTACAAAGCTCCCTCGACTCTCCACCTCTTTTTGTTATGAGCTAGAATTTGGCAGCTGCCTCCCTCTCTGGCTCTTTGATGCTGGTTCCCAGGTGGATTTTCTGCACCCTACAGTCATCTCTATATTCCTGGATAAGGTCACACTATCATTATTTGGCAGATTGTGAACCTAAATTTGCACAATTGCTTTCCTATGCACTCGGTTCTCAACTGGCATGCCCACCGGGGAACCCCTCACAGGGTAGAGGTGAGATGCTCACCAGGGCAGGGGGTTGAATTCATCTTCCATTCTTCTCCAACTTGGGGAATCTCCTGTCTGGAGCTTGCAAGGAACTTGGAGCTCGCTCCTCCCTTCCTGGTTCCTCTGTCCTGGGTTTCTCCCTGTCTTTATGCATCTTCTCTCAAGTAGCTCTCTCTCTCTCTCTCTCTCTCCCTCCCTCTCCTCCATGGCTACTCTTCTTCCCTTTCTTCCAGTTCCCTGGCTTCCCAGAGATCTCTCTCCAGCCTTCTGGCTTCTTCTCTGCTCCTCACTGTGCCTCTTCTGCCGTCCTTCTGCTCTTTTGGTCCTTTTGAAACATTTTGGGGGCTTGGGGGGGGCAGCTTACTTTCTCTTCAATTAACCGCCCCCCCCTGCTTCTGTAGAAGCAGCAGCAGCAGCAGTGCTTCAGGCTCTGCTCATCCTCATGGCACCTGCTGCTGGCACCTCATGCACCATTTTGTTTCCCAAAATGCACTGGGCCCCTGGTTCATTCTGGAAAAGAAAATATTGAGTGGCCGCCACTGTGGCTCAGAGAAGCAGAGGCATTTGCAGTCTGAAAGAAAGAAAGAAAGAAAGAAAGAAAAGCACCGTCAATTAGCCCTCCCCCACCTCCAAAATGTTTGTCATCTTTCTGGGTGCCTCCACAGAAGTTTACAATTTACACTCCCCTGAAGCTTCTCCCTTTGACCTATAAATGGTAGGAAGTGTTGGGGTGAGACAGTTTTAGCCCAGCATTGATAGAGTTCACTAACAGAGAATTCTCATAGTAACTCATGCCAAACTTCTATTCTCAGGAGTTTGTGGTGGAAGCCATGGCAATTAAAATGACAGAAAACTGATATAATCTGATATAAGCATGTAGGTTAGATGTATCTAAAGAGGCACTGGACTCTTCAGCAGTTTCTTCTGTTATTTTTAGGAACCAGCTGAAGATGCACCAGCCCCAACTAACAGTCCCCAGATCCTAGTTTAAGGGCCCAATCCTGTCCCGTCCCGTCCCCCCCCCGGTCACAGTGTAGCATGCAGCTGCACCAATAGAGTGCATGCTGCATGCTGGGGGGGGGGGGGGACCAGAAGGCCAATGAGGAGTAAGTAAAAATTTTTACTTACCCCTCGGTAGGCCTTCTGGTGCCCTATGGGTCTTCTTGGACCTACACCAGCTATATAGCTGTTGTAAGTCCAAGGACAGAAAGGGGTTGGGGTGGCCTGGGAAATCAGGGGTAGGATCCCAGTGCAAGTTGCTGCTGCCAGAATCCTCCCTCAAACTGCCCCGAACCTCCCCCTCCCTGCCCACGATACCCCCACCGACTTACCTGCAGCTGTGAAAGTGTGGAGCTGCTGACTGGTTTGGTTGGCGGCTCGAAATTGCCCGACAACAGCGCACCGTTTGCGGTGGTGGCACCGCACTTGCGGCAGCAGAAGGCAACTTCCGCTGCCATAATCTGAGCATAGGACTGGGCCATAAGAAGCACTGGAGTAACTGATAGAGACTCCATTGCACACTCAGGTGATGGACTCGTTAACGATGCAACCCCTTTTAAAGTCATGTTTCTCATTTGGACACCGCCACGCATCCCTATTTGTATTTCATCTCCTTTCCTTGCTACTTTGTCTCTGTCTGCCGCGGCTGAGTTGCCGCCCTGGGGACTTTGTTTTAATCATTTGCTGCTCCTACCTGAACCTCCTTGTATGTATTTAGTATTACTTTGCTTTGAGACAGGCACATATGGAAACGGTATTTTTAATTCTCACAGCAAGGCTTGATTACTTAAAAGACATTTTATCCCCTTCTGCTTGAGAGAAAACATTCAAAATCTCCTATATTTTCAGAGCATGGAAAGCAAAACAGTTTTCCAAAGAGAACCATGGAACTATTTGTTTTGGCTTTCTAAAACTTTTATTTTTGGAACTGCTTCTCCCCCCCCCCTTGCTAGCCCTCACCTGACCAGAAAAAAGTGTGACCTGTATCCAGTAGCCTGCAATGATATTATTTTGCTTAATTCATTTAAATATTAAGAACATAAGCACATAAGAAGAGCCCTGTTGGATCAGGCCAAAGGCCCATCTAGTCCAGCTTCCTGTATCACACAGTGGCCCCACCAGATGCCTCAGGGAGCACACAGCCAACAAGATAACCTGTTTCCTGCTGCCACTCCCCTGCACCTGGCACAGAGAAAACCTACTTCTAAAACCAGGAGGTTGCTTATGGCTTGTAACCTGTGATGGTCTTTTCCTCCATGAATCTGTCCAAACCCCTTTTAAAGGCATCCAAATATTGCAACTTCCTGATAATTGCTGTAGAAGGACAGTGTAAACATTAATTAATTATCCTACCCTTCCTCTAAGGCAGGAGTCAGCAACCTTTTCAGGCAAAGGGGCCGGACGTTTGGTGATGTCATCACTGAACGTCCAGGTTGCCAAGATCCTGGAAGCGCCTGTGCATAGTTTGGTTTGGGAGGCAAAGCCTCCCGCCCAATTTGCTGCGTGCCAGACAGGGCATGGCAGAGTCCCTGTGCTGCTGCATCTCTGCCATGACCTGTCCGGCACATGGCAAATTGGGCGGGAGGTTTTGCCTTCCAAGCCGAGCTCTGCACGGGCTGGATGTGGCCCGCTGGCTGTAAGTTGCTGACCCCTGCTCTGAAGTGCTCAGAGCAGCATCCTTGCTGCTCCCCTCTTTATCCTCACACTAACCCTGTGGGATAGGTTAGGCTGAGAAAGAGTGACTGCCCCAAACCTACCCTAGTGAACCTCATGACTGAGAAGGGTACTGAATCCAGATCTCCCCAGACCTTGCCCAGACCACTACACCATGTTGGCTCTGTAACAGATGCATTAGCAAGGACTTTGGGACAATTCCTACAGTTTGCCATACTCCTGGTTCAGATACATTGAGGGAGTGGGAAGGTAAGAAATGGTTCCTGTTCAAATGACAACTGATAGGGCAGTGAAAACTTCACTGACCAGCCTAGCCCCATGCAGTTAAAGACATGAATAAGCCATGAGTGCGCATTTCCTGCCCTCCATGTATTTCTCTGGAGCCTGTTTGGTGTTTGAATTGTCTTGGATTACCTGAGTTTGGGAGGGACTTTTCTTGGATTTTAGTGAGGCTGTTTGAAAGTCTTCCCAGTACTTATCCACTACCACATCCTATTCATTTCTTTTTAACCCCCAGCATATCCCTAGCAACTCCACACTATTGCAATTTTCATTTCTGTTTACCATTTAATTAGACAGCAGTTCGGCTGCTGTCTGCATGCCCTTTCTAATCCCTTCTAAAATGGGACTCCTTGAACCTATCTATCTGAAATTGTACAGATGTGCTCTTGTAAGGGTCCTAGAATGCCTGCAAATGTCATGCATATTGGCTAGCCGCTAGAAAGTACAAAAGTTATAGACCAGACAGTGAGAGCTGTGGCATTATGAAGGGAGCTGCCATCAGGGAAGTTCCCTCTGTAAATGAAAGTTTGTATATGAACCCCTTCCATGAATGGAACACTCCTCCATTCACAAAGGAACCATCGTTTGCAGGGGGAGCTCCTGACAGTGGAAGACAGTGGGATGCCACTCCATGTCCTCTAAAATGAATCCCCTTGGTGTTAACTATCTGAACTTTGGCAGGCCTCTAAAGGAATCCTCAAAATCACAGATTTCATGGATTTGAAAGGCATGAGAAATGGATATGATTCCCCACTGAACCTCAGGGAGAACTGAACTGTAAGGGCAGGTTGCGGGCAAAGCAGGCATAACACTTAGTGGTTAGTGACAAGTACCCAGCTCCCCATTTTCCCCCTTTTAACTGGGTCGACAGGGAATGAACTGGGAAAATGTAGTTCTTGCTGCCATCATTTAAGGGAAGTTAGAGGGCAAGACAAGTGCATCATCTACTGGTTAGCAGCTGACACCCACCTCTCTACGTCTTGCTTCACCACTAGGATATTTTCCTTATCTTACTGACCCACACTGTTTCAGATTTGTGGTCTTTGCACCCACTCTTAGCAAGGTGAGCAGGTGAGCCCCCCCCCCATGAAGCATCAGATACTTCCAACAATGGACCTGGGCAAAAGCACAAAGGAATATGTATGACCTTGCTTTCTACAACTTGTGGGGTTTTTTTTGGTGGGATTGGATACTTGGGGTCCATTGAGTCACTTGAATTTCCCAAAGGGGCTGCTATCTGGATGCAACAACCACGGTTCCTTCCGTCATTGGTGTGGTTGATCCTCTTCTCCTTCTTCCCCAACTGACTGGTAAACAAAGAGTTTAGTTATGAGCCAGGCTCATGGAAGTGGGAAGCCCACTTGATTTCCAGAATCAGGAATATTCTTCTGCTCCCTCCAGTAACTCTTTTGTCTTCTGTGGGGATTCAGAAACTGTGGAAAATACCGGTAGCCTTAATGAGGAAGTCCTGCTTAGTCAGAGACTATAAACCAGGCACCACACCTGGACTGTCTTCTTTCCTTGCTGCTTCAAGAACTTTGGTTACTAGATGCAGTATAAATATTTCAAATAAATAAATGCACAAGGTTTGCAGAACATTTATCTGGCACTGGGGTGTTCATGTTTCTATCCTAATCAAAGTAACTTTTTTTTCATCTTCAATATCTGTGTTCAGTATTTTAAGTAACACAGTACAGTACTGTATTCAGAATACTATTCTGTATCATATTGAACAAGTTCTTAGCTTTTCTGCAAGTCCCACATTGTCTGATCTGCTGTGATGCCAGAGGACGTTCATGGAGAATAAAATTGCCTTCACTTGCCACTGAAAAGATGTAAAGTAAAGTAAAGTAGATGTCAGTCAAGTGTTCCTGGAGAGAGCATTCAATAGTTGGGGAGCTATCACTGAAAAGGCCCTGCCTTGGGCGACTGTCGGCCTTACTTCTGATGCAGTACCATCAGAAGTGGGTTCACCTAAGGGTTAATGGTAGACAATAAGAAAGGAAGGAGAAGAGAAAAAGATGTTATTTGTGATCACTTTATGACATGGTAACTCAGGAAGGTCATTTAAATAAGATTTGCCTGGTGAAAAAGACCACAGGTTGCACCAAAGCACACTGGGTAAAAGAAGCCATGGCAAAATGTTTGAAAATATACCATTCAGTTGTTGTACCTAATAAAGTTATGATGCTGTTGGCTGATGCCTATATAATGCTGTGTATGGAGTACTGTGTGTGTGTATGTGTATATGTATATGTATATGTATATGTATATGTATATGTATATGTATATGTATATGTATATATATATATATATATATATATATATATATATATATATATATATATATATATATATATATATATATATATATATATATATATATATAACAATCCATTTAAAAATATGTTATCCTGTATCATAATAAATAATAATAATAATAATAATAATAATAATAATAATATCTTTGGTATTATGTTTTAGTACTTATGTTTTGGTACTTAAACATTTTGATATTTACCAGGGGGGGGGGATGCTTTTAACACAGAAGCAGAACAACATTTTTTTTTTTAAAAAAGCAGCAGTAGTTGTTATGTTTATTACTTTTAAAATGCAGAACTTGGAAAAAAAATGAAGATCCATTTGAAACACAGAATAAGCTGGTCTGCCAGCTTATTGCTTTCGATTACGTTCCACAGTAATGCTCATTTATTAATTTTGGGAGGTTATTCACTTATTCTGTTTTCTCGTCTTTAATGTCTTTCTTTTTAAATATCTGGTTGGCACTTGCTATCTCCAGCACTGAGGAAGTGCTGTTAAATGATTCGATGGCTTGTTTAATCCCTAGACTATTTCAACACACACACTCTCCCTCTCTCTCTCTGCTTAATTTAACTACAGTATTCTCCTGCTTTCTCCCCCCACTCCCTCCTCCCCCTTTGTTCTTAATTGTTTTCAGAGTGCTTGACTCCCTTTGGGGAATCACTCAGCAAGCCAGACTTCAAAGAACTGTTACAGTAGAACAATTTGGCAATATGCTAATTGAGGCCTTTAAAAAAATCTTTTGACATTGTTTTACAAGGGCCTTGTTGGACACTAGCGAAAGACCTGTGTCTTCTGGGGAGGGGAAATTATATTCTAATATTATATATTAATCAGTGCTTCTCAAACTGTGGGTCGTGACCCTCTTGGTGGGTCACGGTCTGATGCTGAGGTGGGTTGCCAGTGGGGTCCACACTCACCCATCCTTGCCTCCGTTGGATGCAACCGGAAGCCACTTCTGGGTCATGACTCTCTTCTGGAAGCTGCTCCCACACTGCACTGGGCCCAGGACGGCCTCTGGAGGCCTCTGCGGACCTCAGAACAGTTCCGAAAGTGACTTCTGGGTCACTTGCGGTTTTCGACAACATGACTTCCGGGTGTGTCCGGGAGCCATTCTGAAGCCTGCGAAAGCCTCTGGAAACTTTCCCAGGCTCAGCGCGACACAGGAGCGGCTTCTAGAGGTGCATTATGACCCACCGCCGGAGGATGAGATGGGTTGTGGCTCAGGTAAGTTTGAGAACTGCTGTATTACATTATTATTACCAGTGTTTATTTCCTGCTTTTCTATCATGGTCATCAAGGTGGCTGATCATGATAAGATAAGCCATCCAAAATAACATGGTTCAAACTAAAAAGAACTCAGAAATCCTAAAAACATCTGTAGGTTAAATGTTAAAAGACCTCTTTTTTTTTGGTCATGTAACAGGCAAGCACTGAAAAAGGCCAGTGAAACAAGGGCTTGCCCTGCTGTGAGCGCGGCAGTGGGGTCAGGTGGCCATTACTTGGGAACAGGGCTGGCATTAAGTGTCGGCCAGGCTGGGAATCGGCCCAAAGGCCTACACCAGTCAACCACTGAACTTCTGGTACCAGTGCCACCTCTTTGTGGTGTCAGCAGCGACATGAGTCAGCCAGGAGACTTGTGCTGCTGCTGCTGCTGCTGCTGTTGCTGCCTTCTCCCAGCATCCCCATCTGCAAGGGAGTATCCCCAGAGGCCTCTGTGTCATTGCGTAGCTGATGCTTCCACTTGTCCTTTACGTCAGCCGTGGGCTTTCTTCTGAAGGAGAGATTTCTTCCTGCAGTGGCACAAGTGATTCGTGAGGCTGCCAGTGAGGCTGGGTGAGGTGGCTGCCCCAGGCCATGTCTTGATGGCAGATGGCAGGTTGACATCCCATGGATGCCCCCTGCCTGCCTGCTGCCTGCCACTGTCCTCGCCTCCATCCTGTCCCCTTGCCTCCCCCTTACCCAGCCTCACCTGGGAGATGCTCTCGACCGCCACCCGTCTCCTTCCTGTTTCACTCCCT
The DNA here is from genome assembly GCA_026170595.1 of Plestiodon gilberti rubricaudatus. Classification (NCBI taxonomy): domain Eukaryota; kingdom Metazoa; phylum Chordata; class Lepidosauria; order Squamata; family Scincidae; genus Plestiodon; species Plestiodon gilberti. The sequence continues at coordinate 121,135,923 of JANXHW010000005.1, forward strand.
TTTAAAAACAGCAGCAACAGAAGGAAGTTGGCGGCAGAGGTCGTGTGCCACTGGAGAAGCTAAGGGAGGCAAGGACATGTGTGGGAGCAAGGGGAAACATTTGCTGCATCACCTCAGACATGGAGGCAGGGGGCTTGGGCCAGGCCTACTGCAGGGTCCTGTAGGATGTGGCGCTAGGTACTTAGCAGAGGAGAGACAGAAAGAACTCACAAAGGGATACAGGGTCTCAGTGGGGAGTAATGGCTTCATTACCCTACTTCTTTGAGTTCCAGAAATACAGTCTGCCTTGACCCCAGAGGGAGTTTGGAAAGGGCTTGCCATCACCATCGCTTTTCTTTCATTCAAAGCCCCATCTCTACCATATCTTGAGACACTGCCCCGTAATGCCCTGGGGCTGGTTCATGGGTAGAGGTCACCTGTTGACGCCTCAGAGATGGTGGAGCTGGACAGGGTCACTGCCTCTACTGCATACAAACCAATGGGAAGGGACTGTTTGATCAGGACCCCGCCAAGTTGAAGGCCGGAGCCTGGGTGGGGCTCCCTTGCAAGCAAGGAGGCCAGTTGACCAACAGGAGGCCAGTTCAGGCAACAGCCTGAGATTGGAAACGTTTCCTCTGCTGCCTTCTTGTCTCTTTGCAGGGGCTGCTGCTTCCAGAAAAGATGGCCTTCCTTGCTTCAGGGGTGTTTGCAGATACTCCCCCCCCCCCGCCGCCCTCACCCACCACCGTAGCAGTTGCTGCTGTTGCTGGAAATTCGGAATGTGCTTCAACGCTTTGATGAATGGCCGCTGGAGTGCCTTGGCATCTTTTTTTTTAAAAAATTATTACACGCTTTGAGTATTGGTGACACATATGCTCCTTTACAAGCCCACCCTTGTGGTAATTTTCTTAATGAGAATGGCAATTGAAAGGAACATCTTCTACAAAAAAGAAAATGACACACAAGCTCTCTTTCCCCCCCTTCTTCTCCAGCTATTCATTATTCACAATCAAAAGGAAGAATTAGCTTTCAGAATGATCTCTCCAAAAAGGGGTTATCAGTTTGAAGGAGGCTCTTCTAGTGAGAGGGGAAAGTGGGGGAAAAAAACCTTCAGAAATGAATTGAGTGGCTTACAGGGTAGTTGGCGGAGGCTTAGGAGGGGCGGACAGGAATTGCATTATGAAGAATTATTAGCAGACAACTCTCGTGGATAACATATAATTTTATTAGAACAGACAGGAAGAATTTGTCCTCTGCAGAAGAATCTCCGCTTCATTTAAGCCTTTGAATTGGGGCAGTCTGGGTGCTGAGATGTTCTGTAATGTGTGCACCTTGCTCCCAGGAGAAGTCTGCATCAGGGTGTCACATGAGCCCAGGATCTCTAGTGCTGACCCCCAGAGCCTGTTGTAGGAACAGGTTATATTAAGTCAGCCCACTGGCCCCTCTAGCCTAACACTGCCAACTCTGAGTGGCAGCAACTCTCCATGGTCACAGGCAAAGGTCTTTCCCAACCCTGCTGCCTGAAATCCTTCTAACTGGAGATTCAAGAGCCTGAAGCTGGGACTTTTTGGAAGCCAAGCATGTGCTCTGCTATTGAGTTGAAACTATGTCCTATGAAGACAGGTTGAAGGAGTTGGCATGTTTAATTTGGAGAGGAGACAGCTAAGACGGGACATGGGAACGATGTATAACTAATAGCCCAATCCAATGCGCGGTTAATCCCTGCACGGTGATGTAGCGGTGCTGGCATGGGCTATGCAGCATCCCGCGGGGGATTTTTGGCTGCTGGAGGTCTCCTTGGGGTAAGGGACATTTGTTCCCTTGCCCAGGGGTAAGCCCCAGCATCCGTAATGGGCCAACCTGGACCTGAGTCAGCAATATCACTGGCGCAAGTCCATGTTGATCTGTGGCAGGTGGATCAGGCCCAGGAAGGAGGTTTGAACATAAGAACATCATAAGAGCCCTGCTGGATCAGGCCAAAAGCCCATCTAGTCCAGCTTCCTGTATCTCACAGTGGCCCACCAGATGCCTCAGGGAGGACAAGACAAGATAACCTGTTTCCCGTTGACACTCCCTTGCACCTGGCATTGAGATACCCTACTACTACTATCCTACTCCCTCTGAAGGAGCAGGTCCACAGCTTGGAGGTCCGCCTGGATCCGCAGCTGCTTCTGGATTCCCAGGTGGCGGCTGTGGCCAGGGGGGCCTTTGCCAGCTTCGGCTGGTACGCCAGCTGCAACTGTACTTGGATCGTGCAGACCTGACCACGGTGATCCATGCCACGGTGACATCGTGACTAGATTATTGTAACGCGCTTTATGTGGGGCTGCCCTTGAAGACGGTTCGGAAACTGCAATTAGTGCAGAATGCGGCGGCCCATGTGGTCACTGGAGGTAGGTGGTTCGACTCCGTCGGGCCGCTCCTCCAACAGCTGCACTGGCTGCCGATTCGTTTCCAGGCCCAATTCAAATTGCTCGTTTGACCTTTAAAGCCCTATACGGCTTGGGGCCAGGATATTTGAGAGACCGCCTACTTCTATATAGTCCGGCTCGTCTCCTTAGATCATCAGAGAAGGCCCTTTTGCGGGTGCCGTCGCCCAGGGAGGTGCGAGGGGCGGCGGCCAGAAACAGGGCCTTCTCAGTAGTGGCACCAACCTTATGGAATTCCCTCCCCTTTGACTTACGAACTGCTCCCTCCTTGGACACTTTCCGGTGAGGCCTAAAAACCTTCTTGTTCTAAGAAGCCTTCTGAGCCCTTACCTTTTTTAACATCTCACTGATACAGGTGGGGGTGCTGCTGTTTTTATGCTCCTGTTTTAATTGTAGCAATGATCTTTTTAATCGATTTTCAGATACTGTTTTTATTAATTTTCATTAATTGTTTTTTACTGTTTTAAAATGTGATTATTTTTGTATTGTATTTTTTGTATTGTATTTTCTTTTTTTGTTGTATGCTGCCGTGGATCCCTTCGGGGAGAAAGGCAGGATAAAAATACTGTAAATAAAATAAAATAAAAATAATACCAGGAGGTTGCATATACCTATCATGGCATGTAAACTGTGATCCTCCATAAATCTGTCCAATCCCATTTTAAAGGCATCCAGGCCAGATGCCATCACCACGTCCTGTGGCAAGGAGTTCCACAGATTAATTACATGTTTGGATATGGTGTGCGCCAGCGCCTCCCGGGCCGATCTGCCTGCCCCCGCCCCCATTGCTGCTCTGTTCTGCCCTCCCACATCTCGTTCAACCCCCTCCTTGCCCTCCCCCATCCTCCCCCCGCCCCTGTGCTGGACTTACCTGTTCTGGTTGTCCTCCTGACGACCGCTGGCACGTTTGGGCTTTGCGCTGTTGCAAAGCGCTTTAAAGTGCTTTTCCAACAGTGCGCACTGACGGAACACACGTTCCACTGGTGCAGGCCCTCGTTAGGATTGGGCCGTAAGGGGCTGTCGTGTGAAAGAGGGAACAGATTTGTTTTAGGTTGCTCTGTAAGGTAGAATCCACACAAATGGGTTTAAAATTACAACAAGGGAGACTTTAATTAAAGGAAGAACTTCCTGATGGTATGAACTGGTGGGCAGTGGAACAGTCTGTCTGGGAACGTATCATGTCCTGGCAGGACTCTAAACACAGGCCTGCGGCAAGGTTTCTCCTAGGTCCAGGGAAGAGAGTCCAGAGGCTGGGCTACGCTGTCTTAAGGGGACAGCTGCACATAGGTCACTCATTATGCCTGAACATAATGCAGGGATGATGTGGTAGCCAAGAATAAGCTGCTGAGGAGGTGTCTTTTTGGCGCATGCTGATTCTCCTTCATTTTGTTTGCCTGTCTCACTTTAAAAAACAAAATCTAAATCTTGTGCACGGCCACAAAAGAGGTGAATCTCTACAGTCTTTGTCATCAAAAGTCTCAAGTTTTGTTTTCCCCTCCAGCCTGTTTATTAAACCTCGATGCGTTGCTTTCTGTAATGTCTATTTATCACCTTCCTCGGCGCATCTCACATTTCGCATTTCAGCTCCTTTGGGGGCCAAAGGGCAGAAAGAGGCCCTTTGAATGGCTTATCTCTGAACCAGGAAATGGGAAGCTCAGAAGGGAGGTCGCTTCGTCCACATGAAGCAGCTGCGGCTTTGATGCTTCTCTTAACATGCTGGTTGTTGATTACTTTCCGGGCACAAAAGGAGAAGAAAGGTTTGAGGGTAATCTCTTCGCCAGCTTCTAAGTAGGTTTGCTTTTGCAATCCGTCCTGACAGAGTATTTCATGGTGGTGCATCAGCCGCCGCAGAATGGATTGTCAAATGCTGTGAGAGGGTTTTGAGGCTAAAACCAGCACAGGAAACCTCTACATACTGTATAAGGGAAGAATTATAGCATCTCCTCCTGCATAGCACTCTCCTCAGTGGAGTTTATATAGGTGCCACTGGCAGCATCATGTAGCCTCTCTGACCATTTCTCCCAGTCTAGCAGCTGCTTTCCCTTGCAATGCTTCTGAACATCTTGCTCATACAAACTGCAGTGGAGCTGATCAAACTGTTTCTGGACTTTTTGCATAAAAAATCAGGATCCCTAGGGATTCCAAACATTTATTTCTAACCCTTTGCCATGGATGGTAGCAGCAGCAATCTGCCATCCCAGTTTAAACCTGGGTGTGATGGGCTGGAACTGGGTGCCAGTCACTAGATGGTCTGCCCTGCATCCGCCCAACTAACCACCAGCTGCCCTGCTTGCCTTGGCTTAGCAGAGGAGCCGGCTTGTGGAGGAAGTGCACCGCTTGTGAAAAAGTGAGTTGAAATGAGCTCAACTGCCTGGCTCTTTAGTGTGAATGTGTGGACTGTAAGAGCAAAAGGAGAGCCCAAAAGCCCAATCAAGCCCAGCCTCCTGTTTCACACAGTGATCTTCCAAGTACTTCCAGGAAGCCCATACACAGGTTCTATTTAGCAAATCATGGCTAATCGCCATTTATAGACTTCTGCCCGTCATGAATTTGCCTATAAGAACATAATTGCTCCATATGTTACACAGTTCACAGGTGTGCGTTAAGGGAAAAGAATGCTGTTGACTTTTGCCTAGAGAGAATTTGGACAATTAATTCAAAATCCTGACTTTCACACACACACACACACACACACACACACACACACACACACACACACACACACACACACACACACAAATATCTGGCAGGCTGAAACACTGAACGTATCTTTTTTCTTTCCCTTTCAGGCTATGGGCGTGTTAAAAAAGGTAAAGGTGACTCCTGACAATTAAGTTCAGTCATGTCCGACTCTAGGGTGTGGTGCTCATCCCCATTTCGAAGCCGAAGAGCCAGCGTTGACCGAAGACGCCTCCGTGGTCATGTGGCCGGCATGACTCTCCTTGCCACAGCGCGTAGCATGCGGCTGGAACACGGAGCGCTGTTTACCTTCCCGCAAGCGGTACCTATTTATCTACTCACATTAACATGCTTTGGAACTGCTAGGTTGGCAGGAGCTGGCCAAGCAACGAGAGCTCACCCTGTCGCGGATTCGAATTACCGACCTTTCGATCGACAGCTCATGGTTCAGTGGTTTAACCCACTGTGCCACGCTGTTAGTTAGTTAGTTAGGCGTGTTAGTTAGGGCCAAACTACATGTTAAATGAAGCCTGTTATAAAGGCTGATGGGCTTGTTTTTTACCCAGGAAGTGGGAAGCTTGATCCAGATTGGGACTGTGGCCTCCGGAGAGAAGGGCTCAGCCCTTTGCCCCCTCCATGGTCAGATCCTGACTGCTCCCTTTCAGTTCCCTTTTGCTGAGCAAAAAATGAGCTCATCAGCCCTTGTAATGGGCTGAACACAACATCAGGCCTTTACACCCCTACTTTAAACTGAAGGTAGAAGATCACACTGTCTTATCCACACTGAGACTTGATTTCTGATCTGAAATGCAGCAGTAAGTAAAATCTGAAGGTGGATACACTGGAAACTTTCAGCTGCGTTGCTGGGATTCGGAGCTGCCTCCCAGTATCAGTGTTTCAATCATGCCAAACAGGCTGATATAACTGATGCACAGCTCCTTAAGAGCAGTCAGGTAATGTTTGTGCTTTATGGATAAATGGATTAGGGATTTGTCAGGCCAATTTTGCAGATTTCTTTCAAGAACATCACAAATCTATAAATTGTCATATTGCTTTTAAACTCAAAAATGCCATAAATATTTATCTTGGGGAGAGGAGGCATGTTATTTGTAGCTTTGCCTAATCGTTTAAGTATTTCAAATATTCAAAACCACTCGTTATTCGAAAGGAGACAGCTGTAGTTTGACAGCTAGTGAGGTTGATTGGATTGCACTTGGACCTGGGCATAGCCAGATAATCAAAGTATCCCAGCTCTTGCGTGTCACCCTTTGTGTGATGGTCTTGTACGAGGCAAGAACATGATAAAGGGTCCCTGGGTTCTGTTCAGGTACTGTACAGTGACTTAACTGTGCACTGTCCTCTTGAGGACAACTCAGCCTTCAGATTCCCTTTCCTCTTTTCCCTGAGGATAAATCCTGCTGCAGGCCTAGGTTTAGAGCCAGGCCAGGGAGCAGTGTAGAACCCTGTTAACTGGTAAAGAGGTGCAGCTATAATGCAGCTGCACCTCTTTACCAGGGGCAGCCCCTGTTTCCTGGTACTTGTCCTTGGTAAATTCCTCTCTCTATTTTGCCCCTATATTTGCCTCTGGGTGTGTGTGTGTGTGTGTGTGTGTGTGTGTGTGTGTGTGTGTGTGTGTGTGTGTGCGCGCGCGCGCGCGTGTGCGTGCCGTGATCTATGTTGTTGGTAGAATATGCTCAGTTGTCGTTCTTCAGGATTCAGCTCCCTCACCAGGGTTGACTTCTCTGAGTTGACTTCTCTGAGTGGGTGAATGGCTGCATCTTGGCTCTTGGGTACATGTAGATAACTACGTTTTCAGGAATGCTACGGTATCAGGCAGCGCACACAGGGTGAGCCTGCTCATGAGTGGGGGAAGGGGTGGACTAGTCAGTGGCTGGCAGAGAGAGTGAAATATACAAGTTGAGCACCAGGTGGAGACAGCAGCATGTGACCTCCTACACGTCAGCAACAGACCTCATCAGACCGCCCCATTGTAGTCCAGCACCAGATAGTGGGGGGGGGGGTCCCAGCCCTGCCCTAGGGTCCCGATGGTGCACTCTCCTCCCCAACATGGTGTGCACACACAAGCAGCACTGGGAGAGGGATAGCTAGCTGCATTCTTCCCTCAGCATGTTCTCAGCAGTCACAACTCATGAATGCTAAAAGGGAGGTGATTGGGCACTCTCTGCCCTCAGCATTGCAGAGAGCATCCAATTGCTCCCCAGAGAACAACTAGCTCAGTCAAGCAAGCAAGCCACTCTCTCGTCATTTCCTCCGTCTGCCCTTTGCATCTGTGAATGGGCTTTCTAGAGGCTCCTGAGTCATCATGAAGGCCTCTGAGAAAGTGCGGATGGGAAGGGCAGGAGAATGCTGCAACAGAGCAATGGGGAGACTCCATCAGTCAAATGTGTTGCTCTGATGTTGATGAGTCTGGGGAGGGGGGCCTCTGGGGTCAGCCAGGTGGGCCCCCTTGTGCACCCTCAGGCAGTTCCCAACTTTGGCTGACTTCTGACGCCACCCACGTCTTGAGTGCTTGAAGCATTGCTTTCCCTTTTAGGGGTCATATTTCATACGTTGTAATTCTGTTGCATGTTTCTACTCCTCATGGAATCCGAGAACATTTGTGAGTGGAGATCCACTGGGGTCTCTCCAACAACAACTGCTCACCAGAGTCTCAAAGGCAGCAGCATATACACTCCTAGGTGGCCACAGATTAGTTACTGTATATTTCCAGAGAAACAAGATGTTTTATTGCTTCATTATTTGTTATTTATAAAGCTGGGCAGCCCCCTTCCGGTGATTCATGTAAGATTATTGTCCATCTGACTGTGGCAGTTCCTCCCATTACACAATGTTAACATATTTCAATAAGTAATCAATTTGGGTCACCGTGTGCTGTTGGAAATGCAGGTTCCATTACTTGCACCGTATTTATTCTGGGTGAGAGGTTGTCCATCTTAGTCGCAGGCTACCCTTTTTGCATTTGCCATTTTAGGATAAAATACTTAAAAGATTTGCATTTAAAAAATGAACTAAAAGGATTGGACCGCCTCCAGACAAAAACAAGTAATTATGTCATTTGTATTGCAAAGCAAGAGCAGCTGTAAAACATCAGCATACTTGGGGAAAAAAGAGAAAAGATTGATACTCTTAAGCAGTCTTATATTACCAGTGAAATGACAGGCCCAGCAGGGGGAACAAACTAGTTAGAATGGCAGAGGAATCATGAGCAGAGAGCAGCATGGTTTTGTGGTCGTCCAGGGCTTCATCGAGAACTCAGTTAGATTTTCATTTGAGCACTTATAATATCAAGTTAAAAAAGAATTTAGTCTTCTCAACCCTTCTGCGGTCAGGAGCAAGCAGTGGATGCTGCCAGCAGTAAGAAAGAACCGGATATCTTACTTGTTTTTTTTCTTGATTCTTTGTGCAAGGGAGTGGCGACTGGACACGGGTATCGTGTTGTCTTGTGCTCCCTGAGGCATCTGGTGGGGCCACTGTGTGATACAGGAAGCTGGACTAGATGGGCCTTTGGCCTGATCCAGCAGGGCTCTTCTTATGTTCTTATGTTCTTATGTTGACTTCCTGCGTACATTTGAGCAGGAAGTTGCTTTGTGGCTAGGATGGTCAGCCCTTGAAATAAGATCATTCTGAGCAGGACCGGGGGTATATGTGTGGGCCCATCTGGATCTAGGGGTAGGACCTGGAGTAGGTCTAGGTGATGCAGTCACGACACAGGTTTGGGGGTGGGAAACTCAGTGCAAAAGCTGTCAATTAGCCTGAAGTGTATGACTAAAAATATGACCAGAGGGAGGGGAATGGTCTTGTTCACTACTTTTTTGTCAACTAGTCCCTAAACAAAAAAAGACTCCTGGTCCAACTTTTTTTTTCTGGACTGTTGGCAACCCTGCTCTATAGCTATGTTGTTTCTGGATTACTGGTACAATAGAATATTTGACAGGAGTGGGGGGCTGTTACCCCACTGGTTCTACTGGCCTCAACAGCTGTGGCAGCACCAACTCCGTCTCCAGAGAACTGAGAAGATGCTGTACCATAATGTTCCGTCAGCATCAGCCTTGGCTGTCCCACTGCTGAAAGATGAGCCCAGAGGCACATTCCAGCTGGCCCAAAGGAGGAAAAAACCCACCCCCAGTGACAGTAACCATTGCTTTCTGGAAGACACTACCGTGGTGGGCTTTTCCCTGGGTTCACTGCGAGCCCTGAAAGAATAGTAGTGGCAGGAAAACGAGAGCTGGGGTTCCTCAACATCTCTCTTGGCTGCCCAACATTTGTTTTGTTAAAGTCTGTTTTACACTGTCTTGGAGATTATTCAGTTGAAAAGTGGGCATCTGTGCAGAGATAGATAGATAGATAGATAGATAGATAGATAGATAGATAGATAGATAGCACGCACGCACGCACGCACGCACGCACGCACGCACGCACGCACGCACGCATGCACGCACCTAAGGTCATATTGTACCCAAGCCATGGATTCCAATCCAAAGTTCCACAGACAATCCACTGTGCCCACGCAGCGTCCGTGTATGGGGTGGTTCCCATTCACTTCACTGGAGCAGCAGTTTCATGCCACAAAGGGATTGAACCGTGTGTGCAGCACAGGAGTTCTGGCTACTTTCTTTTTCCAACCAGAAGCCCTCCCTGCCCCACAGTAGAAACCTCTTTTAAACAGGATAAGCAGTTTGGGCAACTCAGAACCGAAGACATACGGCTCTAATGGGCCATTATTTATTTATTATTTGATTTTTATCCCATTTTTCCTCTGAAGGGCCTTCCCTTGAATTTTCAACCTCCATTTTTTTTAAAAACAAAGCTATAATCCTTTCTCGTGTAGCAGTAAGGCAGGAAACAATGCAAGCCATATTCCAAACCAGTTCTAGTCAGCTGGGCTGGCCCAAGACCTCCTGGCACCTGAGGTGGGTGCCAAATGCTGCTCTCTTTACCCTGGTGACCTATCAGCCTCTGTTCCTACCACTGCCTGGATGGGAAAAGGATCAGAAGAGGAAGTGTGGAGGAGAAGAGAGCTGGAGTGTCAGGGAGCGAAAAGAACAGAGGCTGACACATCACCTGGTAAGGGGGCAGCACTTGGCATGCTGCCTCAGATGCCGGGAGGTCTTAGGCTAGCCCAGATGACTAGAGCTGGTTTGGAATATGGTTTGCATTGCTTCCCCTCTTACTGCTACAAGAGAAAGGAGAAAAATGGAAGTTGAAAATTCAAGGGAGCTGACCATCTCAGTTGACCTTATTGAGGGTTGGCACTGCTAGCCAAAGTAAGAGTGTCCTTATGAAACCACAGCTGGAGGGTACTGAATGCACCTAGTTAGAGGTCACAACCAATAAATCTGCATTGCAAGAAATATATCTTAGTTAACACCTAAAGCAAAAGCCACTCCTGATGCTTGTTATCCCAAGCTCAAAAGAATCGAAACTTTGCTGATGGTCAGAGCTGAGCCACTGATCAAAATTCTCACAAGCCAAGAGTCAGAATTAGAAAACAAACCATAGGCAGTAAAGAATGTCATGGCCCAAGCAAAGTCCTAGCCTGAGTAGGAAGCCGTTATACCTCCTCCCGTTGAAGAGTGCCAATGGCCAACCTGGGTCGCACCTGTACCTGGGAAACCTTCACTGCCCAAGGAGCTGCTCCAAGTTGGTAGCCTTAGAGGCTCAGCATATGGGGAAGCTGTGCACTGACTGAGCTGCAGGTTTTAGCCAGGACAGGACACTAAATTAGTGAAAGTAATTTGTAATTCTGTGCTGCTGTTCATATTTTATTTTAAGAAGTCACAGGAACATGCTAACTTTTTTTAAGTGGGGGGACAGAATCAGGGCCGCTGTTTTTAGCTTGCTTCAATTCTTCCGGTAAAAAGTCTCAACACATGACCAGATCACAACCACAGCTTGGCGTGTGGTTCTTTTGTTTTGTTGTTTTCCCGTGCTGTTTAATTTGTTCTGCCACAAGAACATAATTCAACGCGGCTAAAGAATCACAGAGAAGTTGCTATCTGGGCGGAGACTCGTTTCGATTTGAGTGCTACTCACCGGAGACCATTTCAATGGGAGCAAAATGAATCAAATAGGCAAGCACTTTTGAGAAATGGAAAAGTTGCATTTATATTGTAATTCAAATTGAGTTTTGTGAATCTTCAACATTTTTAACACAACACCCATAAGGAATCCAAATACTCATGAATAGCCAGTTCCAGAAACTGAGAGGAATCCAACTTGGCACTTTTATTAATGAAAATATTCAGAAAATCAATTTTTCAACAATTCGCAGCCAGGTCTTATCTTGAAATAAGGAGGACTTTAGGATTTAGCCAACAGTTTTAAATTGCAGAAGGCCCTCCTCTATTTGCCAAAGGTCTGGCGTGAATATGAATAACTGTGATTCAATCCCATTTCTGTCTAACGATTTTATTGATATTTGTCTTGCCTGCATCTACTTTAAATTAAGGGTTTGGGGCCTTTTTCTTCGCAACAAAGTTTGCATTTGGGATGGACAGTCTGTTCTCCTATTGGCATAAGGAGATTTTCATTGATCATTTTCATTAATGTATTCACCCTTCCCCCCCCCCGCATCACAGCTCCCATGTAAAGCCTTGTGCAACATCACTGAAGATTTATTGTCAATGATTTATTAAAATGTAATATGCAGGTCAGTCTGTATCATAAAATGAAATCTACAGGCTATCTTGCTTTAAATGTGCAACCTACTTTATCAAAGAAAACATATGATTAAATCTTCATTAGTAAAGGTGGGATTTGATAATGAAATGGAAAATAGCTATTATTACACCCCCACCCCCTAAAGTATTAGGATACTTATATAGCAAAGCCAATACACTGGCTAATTGTCTTTTTGGGGGTGCAATTCAGCTTAATGGTTTCCTCTTTTTTCCCCCTATCCTTTACTTTCATTTTAATTACCCAATCTTGTTTAATTTTTCCCTAGGAAAGGTTTCCGCTTGCCCTAGCAATATTATAGTTGCTAATTCAATTACACTGAAATAGTTTAATAGAAAATATAATTGCTTATTCATACAGAATACCCATTAAGGAAGTGCAAAGGCTTGTACCTCCGGGTAAATTCGTATTAGTACTTTGGAGACGCAAATGGAAATGCTGGATAGGAGAGAAGGTGCCTGCTGATCTTTAATTGTTCATCACCTGCCTCCCAAATAATATGAATGGACCCAAACTAAATGACCACTCATTACACGTTTCAATTTAGGAGCTTGGCTGGGGTCAGCAGATTGCTTATGCTGATCGCAATGATTTGAAGTTGTGATTACCATAAGCAATTTAAATTTTATCGATCCGCCCTTCTGAAAGTTGTAATTGAGCATAGATGTTGGGCCCATGGCTCTCCAAACTAAATTGTACTCTGAAGCCCTTGCTAGATTACTGCAAGAATCAATAAGCAGTCAGTCACGTTAACAATGAAATAGCTCCATTAACATACAGCACTATTGGTGAAACTTTATTTAGGAAGGGTGTTGCGTTCACTTCATTGTTTTATCAATGAATCTCTGTTGTCGGGAGCAAAAGTATTGCTTTTGTTTGCCTAATGAATTTGTGTAATCCTCCTCCTCCTTGCTAAATATGATCTTCAAACTCAACTTTATATTGTAAAGGCCCTTTTGTTAAAGAATAGTCCCATAGCTTAGAAATTGTGGTTTGCCCCTTGTATTGCATTTGGAAATAATTCAGGACTTTCAGTGTAAACTATACTATTAAAGTTTGCCCTAATTCAGCTTTCTCCTCTGCAGAACCATTGATTTCAGTGGGACTGCAATTTATGTGATTTTCGGGAAGCCAATAGTAGACTGGTCCCTCGTATATCATTTTGTGGGCCTGCTACCTCTGCACATCCATGGACTCAGAGAAGGTGCTGTCCTCCCAGAATAGGGGAACCATAGCTATACATTAGGTGCTCCTTCATTACACAGAGTGCCGGGGACTGAAAGTTTTCAGTTTGATAGATGAAAGTCTCCAGTTTGCGTTAACTAGTGATGCAGATCGCTAGTTCCTCCCTCACCTGCTGCATACCGGCAAACTTCTAAAATAACAACCTTGTGTGAAGACCACTTGCTTCCCATTTATCTTCCAATTCTTTTTTGGTAGGTTGTGTTCCAAGACTTCTTCCATTGTTTAGAGGAGCATGAGTGGTCAACCTGTGGAACGTGTGCTCCACCAGCAGGGCAGCCCAAAAGGATTGGGCTGCCCGTGCCTTTTCTTCATTTCCATAGAATGATGGCATACATGTGACCATTGAGGCCAGCATTAGCACATGGCACCCTTGGGCAGTGCCAGGGTGCTAGCACCCTGGGGTGGGGGGAAGCGAAGACCACCACTGATGCCTGCCTTACCTCCCTTACCAGGGAGGGTCAGGCCCAGCCAGCACCTGGTGGCCCTCCCCCTTTTCGTTACCATGGTGGCAGACACAGGAGAAAAACAGAAACCTGCCATCAAGGGTAGGGGACGGGGTTCCTGGACAGCACCCTTGTCAAGGACCTCCCCACAAACCTGAGGCCAGTCCTACATATGCAGAGCCCTGCATAGACTGTACTGAGGCAACGCCATTTCTTTCCTCCTCCTGAGATTTCCTTCTTCTTCCTTTTATAACCAGAGTGTGAAGTTTTCAGGTCATTTCTAAATGGAACTGTAACCAAATGGAGTGGGGGGGGGAGGAGGAAACACACACCCCAAAAAGCTTTTATTGGAAGCCCTTTTACACTAAAAAACAATTAAGTTTTGAAATCCATTTAATTTTTACTTGTTTTAAGCACCATCATAAACATCTGCCATCTGGTGCAAAAATTGCTTCATATGGCAGGTGGGGATTTATTTTAAAGTTCTCTGTCTCTGATACTTTTCCCTGCTGCATTTTCCAGCAGAGTAATTGAAACTTGTAGGTATTTAAGTAGCCATTTATCGCTATAATAGAAGAGCACAGTTAAAAAGATACACTCTGTATAACTGCTGCCATTTCACCACAGGAACATGTTACTTTTCATAATGCTACAAACCAGCTGTCTGTGGTTTCCTGGCCTCCTCCCTTGAATTGTGACCACCATTTTGATCTTCGAAAGGAATCACAGGACCACAGGGCCGAATGGAGGCATGAAATCTTCTTGTTCCTGTGTTCTACTCTGTTGCTGCCCAGATTATAGCACACTGTGAATCCCAAACAGGAGTAAACAAAGTGAGCTGTAGGAGAAGAATAAGACAAAGATGTTTTATACCCTCGTGTCACTAAGCCGAAGTAGGTGTAACTACTTACTACTGCATGTTTGTCTCCTCTTTACGCCTGCCTCCACGACCCCTCCCTTCCTCTGTTCTCGCCCCTGTTTCAAGTTTTAGACTGTAAGCTCTTGGGGCAGAGAACTGTTCACTTATACTTGGCAAAGTGCCATGCCCACCTGGTTCTAGTCATCATCGTTTGATTATCCACTTGGTTAAAAATCATTCATGTCATAACTATGACCATTAACAGCCGAATCCTATCCTTCCCGCTGCCATAGCATGCTGCTGCATCAAAACAGGCTATGCTGCAGGCTGGGGGGGGGGGGGTCGGCAGGTTTGGGAGAGGTAAGGGAAATATTTTCCCTTACCCCTCCATAAGCCCCTTGATCATTCATCAGTGGGTCTCCTCAGACCTGTGCCTAGGAGTCAAAGGGGGGCGTGTCGGGAGGCTCCGGAGGGGATTGCTTCGCGGCACAAGTTGCTTGTGCTGGGATAATCCCCTCCCACCTCTAACATGCCCTCTTCCCTCCCCCCAATCCACCCCATTCTGCCCACCCTGTCAACCTCCTGATGGCACTGGGGCCACTCCTGGCCACTGCTGCGTGGATGGACAATTGGATGGCCTGGGAGAGGTAAGTAAAAATCCACCTGGCCTCCAAATGGTCTCCTTGGACCTACGCCAGCTCTTTTGCTGATGTAAGTTCAAGGTTACTCCTGGGGGTGGGTCTGGACTGGGAAAGGGGATAGGATCCTGCTTGTGCTCGTGCTGCCAAAATCTACCCCTGTCCTGCCCTCTCTCGCCCACAGCCTGGCCTGCTTCCCACCTCGATCTCCCCATGATTCTCCCCAGAACCGCCCCACTGCCAGCTTACCAGCGACGACGTGGGATGGAGGAGGTTCAGCGGGCTGCTGTCACCTGCGCACAGCCTCCAGCCGAATGGCAAAGCAGCTTTCCTGATATCCATCCAGGACTTATGTTGACGGATTGTGAGATCTGTCAGCATAAGCCCCAGATAGGATTGGGCTGTAAGTTCCATTCAAATAGCAGTTAGTTTCCTTCCATCCAGTCCTTCCAGCAGTCTCCTTATCCTCTTTACATCCTGCTGGATTATTACAGGTTGGGCCATCAGGGGTCAAAACCCAGTAGGTCAATCACAATAAATAAAGCTATCTAAAGAACGGCATTACAATTGTTTTGAAAACAATTATTGTCAAGTTCTAATTCATGGCATTTGCACATGTAGCTTTGCAGTCCCTCCATGCCTTTTCATCTTCAGTGCAGGCATCTTAATTTATGGCCTAAAGCAGTGGTTCCCAAACTGGGAGGTGTGGCTTCCAGGGGAGCCACGGAAACCAACCAGGGGAGCTGCGGAGTGTCACAGAATCCTCTCCTCTCGGAAAACAGTGCCGTGCCAATTGGCAGGCTTCAACATAATGTAATGGGGAGCCATTACATCCAGAGATGAGGCTGTGTCCCCATGTGTGGGGGGGACCGACGCTATGCTCCCATGTGACGCCGGGCGTGATGTCATGCAGCTCCAACCACGCCCCCCGAGCAGTTTTCTTTACCATTTCGGAGCCAAACGGCTCCAGGGCGGGCGGGAGGGCCCAGTTCCCGCTCAGCGAAGATGACGGAAGCAGCGGTGGATGAACGGAACGCGTCATCCAGGCAAGTCCGACGCCTTGGGGCCCACGCCCCTACCCCCGCAACACTTCTGATTACATCCAATGTAATGGATGATATCAGGCGGCGTTCTGGCGCACCGCCCTGCATATGAGTGTTTCAATAGTTCTCTGAAATGAAACTCTTGTGTTTGTGGCCTTGGGTTGTAATGCTTGTAATGAAGAAGGTAGAACAGTGAGGTTTGAACTGCTGAATAAGCCAACAATCACACGACACAGGGACCTTGGGTTGGCTTCAACAGCAGGTTGACTTTGCTAGGTGAACTTGGATAGATCTTGCAATATGAAAAAATGAACCTAACCACGGTTATGGGAGTTGTCCTTCTAGTATGAGAGTGCCTCAAAAGTTTGAAATGAGTTTTCCACAGCTCTGATTTGGACTCACAAACAAGGCTCTGTCTTGCTTGCGGAGGCAGCGCAGAACCAAGGCAGCAGGAGGCGATACTGATCAAAGAACCCGAAAGGAGATTTTCAGCCCATCTTTTATAACCACATTTGGAAAATCAGCCAAATTTTTCCTTTCAATGAAGTCAGTCTACTCAACTGGATAATATCTTGTGCATGTGAATTCCTTTGGCGGAGTCAAGCTGCATGAAGAAGTAGCTCTGATTTGTACTGTTGTTACTGCCCTTTCATTTGGAGTGACCATGCCCTCAGATGTGAGAGTCAAAGGAGGGAGAACTCAAAAAGGGTGGCTGATTAGTTTTCACAGTATCTTGTATGCATTTGAATACCTTAATCAAGTCTCTTCTAACTTGTCTTCAGTTGGGTTTTGCTGTCTCTCAACATGCTTTATGTGACATGAATAAAGTACAAATTGCAACACAATCTTGGCACATATTCATTCTGTTTAGAAAAAAACATCATCCCCTTCGCCTTCACTTGCATTCCTTTTGTGTTTGTTTTCAGCAACGATTCTTCTGATTGTATTTACTGGCATTGAATGTTCAAGCAAAGGCAGAAGAATATTCTCAGGAAGCAAATAGGAATTTGTTAACGTAAGTATTTGCATGGAGAAAAACAACAACATCAGCCCTGACTCTCAAATTTCCATCCACTCATCAAATCATGGACAAGAATCATCCACATAACCTTTGGGGCCCATTGCAAATCATGAAAACAAGCATGAGTTGCTTGAATCAAACCTGTGAGCAAATTCATTGCAGGTATACAACACAACACGTTTCTTTCAGCATAGTTTCCCAGCACATTACGTTGAGTTCTCAGCATCTTACAACGAAGTTCAAGTGGTGCTCAATGCTCATTGTGCTTGCTTGGAGGTGCTCTGGAGTTTTGCTACTATGTTGCCACTTGTGCGGAGCCCGCTGGGCGACATTCAAGAGCTGTTCATTCATTCCCTTAACTGGACTGATGACCCTTTGGCTTCTGGCATGGTGGAGGAGCATGTCTGTGTCTCTCCCTCCCTTCACCATACCCACAAAGTATATGTACCACATGGATGCCTGTATGCAGAGAAACTATTCATGCTATCTTTCCCCTTTTACTCTGGGGGAAGAATTTAGAGATAAGCCATAGCACAGTGGCTGAAGATATGCCCTGCATTAAGAAGTTCCCAGGACCAGCCCTAGTGCCTCCAGCTAAGAGGATCAGGTGGCAGGTGGCAGGAGAAACTTCTGGCTTAGAACCTGAAGAGCTGTTCCCAGTCACAATTGACAATACTGGGCTTGATGGACCCTAAGGCTGATTCAGTAGCCCTGTTATAGATTCAGATTTCAGAACCTTTATTGGCATATATGTTATATTATACTACTGTATATATTCAGTATGTATTACACAACCTGGGTACCACAATGAAGAGTGTCTTCTCCTGCATCCAAGTCAGCCGCATGTCTGATGGCCATGGATCCAGGGTGCATGAGCCTGCTTGATGCTCTCAGATCACTGGTCCAACTAGCTCA
Organism: Plestiodon gilberti rubricaudatus; assembly: GCA_026170595.1. Taxonomy (NCBI): domain Eukaryota; kingdom Metazoa; phylum Chordata; class Lepidosauria; order Squamata; family Scincidae; genus Plestiodon; species Plestiodon gilberti. Next base: position 121,153,873 of record JANXHW010000005.1, read on the forward strand.
GTACTGTCTCCACCGCTTAGCAGAGACTCTCCAGGGTTTCGGAGCAGGAAGGGTCTTTCAGCTTGCCATTTTGTTTGTTTCTTCTTTTTCAAAGAGTTGAAGGTGGCATGGTAAGGGTTATCATTGCTATGATGTGCACATACACAAACATATTCCACTGTTACTTCTCACAGGCTTTGCAGGTTTTCATAGCAAAACTAAGTTCAAAAACCCACAAAACCTCTTTGATCAGAGACGGACAGTGAGATAATTGAACTCGAAAATGCATAGGATCTCCAAGAACGTACTGGGATACTCTGGAGAAAGAAAGAAAGAAAGAAAGAAAGAAAGAAAGAAAGAAAGAAAGATATGCAGTTGTGGTTGCCTTGTCGGTGTATGGAATGCACCCAGAGCAATGGTATGCACTAATGCTAATCCTGGAATCATCAGTATATGTTGTTTTATAAATAGTTACCTTTGAAATGGAGCATTGTTTAAAGCCAGATGGTTGGCTTGAATTTTCCTTCTTCAGTTTTGCTTTTCTGGTGAATATGCAGATTTACTTTCTGTTGCTTTCTGTTTTCCCACAGCTCTGTCTAATATTTACATTTCGATAATGGTGACATGGAGGCTGAAGAGGCCAGCCATAAAAATGGAATATAGGGCACAGTGTCTCCTTCAAAAGCAGCAAGCATTTGTGGTAATAAAGGTGTGCTAACGAGGTATTAATCTTGTATTCCTCCCGCCCTCTCCTTTTTGTCTTACATGAAAGCTGCCATGATTAGAATAAGGGTGAAATGAGCATAACTATGATAAGTGATAACGTTCCCATGGGAGTAAATATACCACTCAGAGAGAGAGAGAGAGAGAGAGAGAGAGTTTTGCTAATCAAGCCGGGCATCGAGCTAATGCACTCTGAGACTGCCTGCTTCAAAATGAGTCCAATTGGAAAACAGTTCACTTGGAGTCACTACTGTAAGGGGGAACAAAGAGCACACCGTGGGTGGATTATGGGTGCAAAAAAGAGTCTGGAGGAGGTGCTTCCTTATACTCTTTGTATGGGGATGTCCTTTTTAAAAAACAGAGTGCAAAAATGGATTTGGTAGCAGCACTGTGGGATCTACACATGCAGCTTCACCCTGCTTGGGAGCAATGATTTGCCCCCACCGAAAATGCTTTAAGTTTTGACAAATGGGTTTTTTAATTTGTGACATGACAACTTCTGTTTCAAGAATGAGATTTTGATTTCAGAGCAGAAACATTTCTGCTTTTCCAAACATTAGTGGAGCCTAGTCCCATTCCCCCCCCCCATGGCAGTGCTCCAAACTCCACCCACCCAGCTCTGCCCACCCAATATTTCCCCTGGCACAGGATGGATTTTTTTTCAAGATTGGTATTACCAACGACATCATGCTGAAGTCATCCTGACAAAAACACCACACCCTTTCAACTATTATAACTGTGATCATGGCAATGTGTGTAAAGGTCAAGGGGGTTAAGGAAATTCTTACTTTGTAAGGAAGCTGTTCCTTGTTGTTAAAGCTTCTATACTTAAAAACAACAGCACTTATTCAACACACAGCGGTGTTTTGAATGATGGGGTGAAGCAAGACTGTAGTCACAAGGGCGCTATGGAGGCCTGTCTGCTGAAAGAATATTAGAAGTTCCCTCTTTAGATTTTTAGTTGTCATTTAAAAAAGTTTCTGTAGCCTTTTCTTTTACAGTGATGCAAATAAAACTGTGCAGGCAGTCTTCTATACAATTGCTCACTCATTCTCACTGAGGTGACAGACCTGTGTCCGGGCTGTGCTAAAGGGTCCTAGCCTTGCCTTCTCCCTGACAGGCTAGTTCTCTATATGTGCAGGGATTTTGTTTGTGTGGAGGATCATTCAATCATGTGAGCTCCCTCCTGCAGTCCGAAGTGGTATTGCACAGGCACAAGTTTTACCACTTGGGAGAGACCGGATTTCAAATTGCCACTAAGCAAAGAAGAGGATGTGCCATTCTCTCTCTCTCTCTCTCTCTCTCTCTCTCTCTCTCTCACACACACACACACACACACACGCACGCACGCATGCACGCACACACACTAACCTACTACAAGGCAGTAATGTAGACTTGAGTCTATTGACTCGGACTTGAGTCGGACTCAAGTCATGTCAATGACTTGACTCGGAATTGACTCGGCAATTGTAAAAGACGTGAAAGACTCGACTCGAGACTTGGAGCCTTTTATGACATGTCCAGTTTTATTCAGGTTTAAACCCACTTTCCCAATTAAATAGATAGGAACTCACAACCAAAGACTCAGGACTTGGAGGCAAAGACTTGGGACTTGACTTGAGACTTGGACCCAGAGACTTGGGACTTGACTCAAGACTTGGAGTCAGAGACTTAATCCACATCCCTGCTACAAGGCAGTTGTTGTGAAGATAAAATGGGGATAAAATGGGGATGGGAAGAAAAAGCCCAGGTTTACTATCCTGAGTTCCACAGAGGAAGTGTGAGCTAGAGATTTCTTTAATAATAATGGCAGCTGTGAACTTGTTTCCAGTCCAAATGATCCATTGAGCCTTCATATTACAACATGGTCTTCTGAGCAGGCTGTGTGCATGACAGTCAGAAAAAGAGTTAGTATTGATGCTGATGATTACATCATGTAGTAAGACTGTTAGTCAAAGGGACTGCAGTCTGGCAGCTCGTGGCTCCACATTACAGTCGTTTATATAATAGCAGTCAGAGTCAATTGGTCTACTGTTTGACCTCTCCTCACAGCCAAGGCAATGTGGTGCCCATCTGCACATCTTGTATTCACATCGTATTATGCATTAATACTGCTTTTTCAATGCACAGTTTGCTTTATGGCTTGGTGTATAAATATTTTAATATTTGTATTCATTTGGATCATATCCCCAAAAGTGTACTAAAAAAACAAAATCACAAGGATGTTTCATGCTTCCCTGCTTCAAGACTGAACAGTAGATTATTTAAGCCTTTATTAGTCTGCCCTGTAAAAAAAAAACTCTGAGGAAGTCAATATAGTTTACTCACACTGGCAAGAAAGCTTGCAACTCAGGTTCAGCAAAGCATGTTTCTTTACTTCACTTGAAAAGCAGCAAAGGTTTTTCCAAGCTGCTTGGCTTTGATCTAGTTTTGCAAGGCCCCTGGCAATTAGTTTGCTACAGCATTATCTTCTTCTTGCATAGGGTGTAGCTTTAATTGCAGCAGGTGCAGCTCTTAACTAGGTTAGTTTTAATTGTTGTCAATATAACATTGTTTAGGAAATCTTGGTGAAGAAATAACCAGTTTGTATGGCATCAGAGAGCCCAAAGTCTGGTTTCAAAACTGCCAGGAGTGATGTCAACCTTCAAACTGGTCTGTAAAGCATTTGAAGACGTGCAAGCTGCAGATCCAGGCTGGCACCGCAGAGTGGGGGCTAAAGAAGGGGGAGGGCCTATGGCACTGAATGGACAGCTCTACTAGCATCATGATTGGTAGACAAATATTCTATTTGCTCCAAGCATCCCTATTGGGGAGGGAGAGTTCTCATTTTGTAAAAAAAAAAAGGTTGTTATCATGTGTGCAATTATGTACTTATGTCCAGGGGTGTAGTCAAGGGGGAGCAGGAGGAGTGGACCTCCAGGAAGTCTCTTATAGCAGGAGCAGTGGCGTCATCAGCAGAAGTTCTCCATATTGCCTTCCTTGAAACTTTTCTTCCAAGGATCTTAGCCAAACAGAAACATCAGGCTGGCAGGAGGTAAATTTGCCTAATTTGTTAATGTCTTGGCCACCCTCTTTCCCATGGGCTGTATAAGAGACAGTATGACGCTCACAATACATTAAGGCTGTAATTACATGCAAATTTACCTGGCAGCAACTTCTATTGAACTCAGTGAAATTTACTTCTGAGTAAATGTGTACAGGCTAGCACTCTGAGGCTGCAATTGTATACGTACTTGGAGTAAGTATACTGTATACAGTACCTACAGGCTACAGCCCAATCCTACCACTGTATCCTGCAGGAGATTTCTGTCTGCTGGAGGTCTCCTTGGGGTAAGGGGGAAGGCAACTGGCAAACACATGCTAATGTTTGTGCGCATGTAAGGGGAGCTACCACACCTGTCTTGTGCCTAAGGCCCCTCAAAACTCTGGTGCTGAGGCTGGTGAAAGGGTGCTATTGTTTCTTCTGTAATCAGCACAACCAGGGGCATTGTGAGATTCACTATTCTATTGAATTTTGAAAAAACTCCATTAGCCCCACCCCACCCCATGGTTGCACTCTGGATTGGGCCCCTGCAACTGCTGTTTATTCTAGAAAAATGCTCCCATGGCTGCCATGCCTCTTCTCTCACCCCACACCATGAGCCTGATCCACTTTGTGCATGTGTGAAAAGCGAGCGAGCAAGCGAGTGAGAGATCTGGCTACAGTTTAGCGGGGGGATGCAAACACAGAAGTGCTAAACACACACTTTTCTTACTACTTTGTTTTCTTTGTTTCGACCCTTTTATGGTCAGTTTACTAATATCCTGGTTTCAGAAAGCCATTCAGGAAAAGCTGTTGCAGAGTAAATGAATACAGCGCACAGAGAAAAACATTCAACAACATGTAAAGAATAGTGCTCCAGACAGCGTGACACTGTGTGTGTGTGTGTGTGTGTGTGTGCACGCACGCCTATTTCTATCTTTGAATGCTGGAGGATATGGTATTCTGTACCTTTCCCTCATTCTGTTCTCTACCTTTGGCACTTTTACTTGGTGCTTTTACTTTCTGCCATCTGTTGGGCTCCTTTATTTTAGTCTATTAAAATATCTATGCTCTTTCTTTCTGTCCCATAAAGGGGGACACAAATTAAGATAAAAGCAAGCGGTTGAACCAGGCTAGGCCATTACAAAAAACTCCAAGCACGTATGCAACGCAGGCCCCTCCCCAAATGACCAGAGCTTTCAAGCAAAGTCATTCAGGAGGTGATGGTCCTTTGGATGCTCTGGTCCCAAACAACCAAAGACTTAATCAAAGTTCAAACCTAGCCTTTTGAATTGGTCTTGGAAACAAATTGGGAGCCAGTGAACCTGGTATAGTGTTAGCATTATGTGTCCAGAAAACCACAGTTCTGTCAGCAGGCTAGCTGCCGCATTTTACAGAAACGGAAGGTTCCAGAGGCTTTTTCAGAGGAAACCCCGCAGAGAACACATTACAGTAATCCACTAATCTGGTTGTAGCCAGCACAGGTGTAACTGTGTGGCCTTCTCCAGTGGGGGCTGCAGCTGACTCTCGCTCATAGCCGCCACCATCATGAGCACTGCCAAGTCACAGATCTGTTCCTTAGGAAAAAGCCAACCCCATGTAGAACAGGCGGAACGCCTACTCTCCACCAGCTCCTTTTGCTGCTCTAAGGCTCCTCTTTTCACGAGGACTGATTTCCATCCTGTGCCCCATCCCTCTACTCTCCTTGCCTCATGGCTTCCTTGGGCAGAACAGTCCTACAGACTGTCCCTGAAAATCAGAAACAAGGTAACTATCCAGAAATGCCAACTAACTGGATGTTGTCCTTGTCAACAAAGCACTATACAAGTCGCACTCTTGCCTCCTCAAATACCAGATGAATGAACATTGTATTTTGGTGCAAATTGCTGATTCAAGGAGGGTGATTTTCAGCATGAAAATGGTGGGCGAGAGAATGAACCTTCCCTTCCCTAACCAATTCTGACGAACAGCGCAATCCTGCATAACTTTGGAATGGCGGAGCACAAACTCCGCTGTTCTAAAGTGTTGCAAACATGCTGTAAAGCACATTTGCAACCACTTTGGAGTAAGGCCCACTGGCCCGCAGGTTGGCAGGCTTCACTCTGCCGCCCTCCGGACCCAGCAGCCACCAGGAAAAGTATGTCTCCCGCCGGTGGGTGCAGGGGCAGCGCGTGCAATGAGGGAGTGCAGCCGTTGGCTGAGCCGGCCCGGGTCATCCCGTTCCCAGGCCAGCGTGGCCATTACATGGCCTCCTCGGACTTATGCCAGCTCGATATTTGGCGGAAGTCCGAGGAGGCCCATTGGGGCCTCCCTGCGCTACACCGGGGTAACAGGACGAATGTCCCCTTCCCCCGAGAAGACCTATGGGCCAATCACGGTCGGCCCAGAATGGTAGAGGATCCAGTGGGCGTCCCAGGGGCCGCCACCGAATACTTAGGATTGCGCTCTCAGTTCACTCTCTGGCACAGCTGTTTTTGAGGGAAAAGAGGCATTTCTGGTTTAAAGCACATCTCTTGCACACACGTTTGTGTACATCTAGTTTGGTCAGATGCCCCACGCATGAAATAACTATGTTGAGTAGGGATATGAGTGATAAACACGTCTATGTTTCATGTGAGGGTCAAGATTTGTTCCAGAACTGCACCTTTCATTTGATTTGTCCTTCCACAGATCAAGTGGGCAAATGAAACTTCTTAGATGGGATTCAGCTAAATGAGGTTAGCAAATTTTTTCTCCTGACACAGGGAGGAGAAAGAGGACAGAAGTGCCTACAAATCAAATTGTAAGAAATAAGAAAAGCCCCACATCCAACCATTTGCCTTACACGGTTATAAGTGTCTAACTGGTTTCAGTTTGTTAAAAAACACAGTATACTCTGAAACGAAGGGGCTGTTTATGGAACCTTTTGATATTCTGTTGAAGTTTTGCTTCTTTGCTTTTATGGCCAGTAGCAAGAAAAAAAAAGTCGTCATGTCAGAAAATAAATTTGATCTTCTCTCCTTTTAGATACTCTTCGACTTTGGCAATTTTTTTCTCTCCCAGGTACTGTAGTTTGAACCTTTAAAAAAAAACCTCAGAAACTGCGGGTCTTTTCATTTTTCCGTTTGAAAAGATCTATCTGAGTCATTGGTAAGAGGAAGGATTAGACGGAGGACTCTTTCTAGCTTTTCATTTTAACTTTATCTAATAGATGCCTTTCCGCAATGCAGTGACTTGGGTCACTTTAAGAATGGCTTTAATTTTTGTAGCAAAGGGCAAGATAACATCAGTTATCCCTGATAAAAAGAATTAATATATGAACCCTGCTGCATAGAAAATGAAATACCAAAAAATAAAAAAATAAAAAATTGAACCATTTATGGGAAGCTTTTATTCCTGCAAGTAAAGCATTTGCTCACCCCCCCCCCCAAACCTCCACAAGGTCCATTAAACATATTTATAGATAATAAATAGCTTTTAAGGAAAACTCAGTAGATGGTTGGGGGGGGTAATGAAGGGGTGTATCCCACATTCTAGATCCTCAGGAAAACATACCTTGAGCTTGAATGGTGTCGACCAGATTTTCTCTTGGTGACCCTCCTAATCCTAATGGTCTTCCCGTTTGCTCAGGTGGGCTCGTTTGGCTAAGAGCTATACTGAGAGGATCCATTCCACGCCCAAGGGTCTATATCAGGGGTGGCCAACCTTCCACCATTGGGGCCTCTGCGTTCTTAAGAGTTGTGTAGGAGACAATCTTGGCAGCTGCAAGTGCTGATGGTGCTGCTAAAGCAGATGCACCTGCTGAAATGCCCTCACCTGTACACCCATTAAAGGTCCAGCAGCATTCATACTGAAAGGTTGGCCACCTCTGGTCTATATTGAGCTACTCAGGATAATACTTTCCGAAGTGAATGCATGTTTTCATGCAACGAGGAGTGGGAGTGCACACATCCTGTACCTCCTTCTGATGCACCTTTCACCTTTTCCTGATCATGTTTCCCCTCACGCATGATCCAAATAGTAATTTGAACTAATGTCCGGATTGCGTGCGAGGAGGCAGTTTGGACAAACTGCCTGCCCTGCGTATTTAGATAACGGGGAAAGGAGGACCAGGAAGTGTGTAATCCTGATCCTTGTGAAGGAGGCCAGCTGAGAAAGTATCTTCCGAACTGGGCCACTGTTTCCGAGGGAATCCCTTCAATGAGAGTTCAGTGCAGGGGGCCTTCCTGAATTCCAAAGTGGGCTCCTGCAGCTGAGAAGTGGAATGGAAGGATCAATACAAGGCCTCAAAGGGTTAGATCTTCTCTGAGGAAATCCCCTCAGGCACTGTTCACATGTTCTGAACCCACATACAGGGGAGAGTGGGATTATGCTTGCTCATGGCCACTGGCCCTGTTTCTGCCCATAACATGTGTTCACTGGAAGGTCTGAAAGAGCCTGTGTGTTTATGGGCTGTGTGGAATGGGCCCCCAATATTGATCAGAGCACTGATGCAGGAGGTGTTGGGCAGCCCAATCCTACCTAACGTTCCCCGCACCGATGCAGCGGCACCAGCGCAGGCTGCGCTGCATCCTGTGGGGGAAAGTAGGAGGTGGGAGGTCTCCTCAAGGAGGGGACAGTTGCCCTGGGGAAAGCCCCAACCCCAGCAACAGGTCTACTCAGACCTGCACCAGACATATGGCTGGCGCAAGTCCGCATTAATCCATGTTGGCGGATCGGGCCTGGGAATGTGATTAGGATACGGCATGTGCCAGTGTCACTGATCCCGCCTCCTCCTGGGCCCAATCCACCCAGCCCCCATCGCCACCCCCGCCCCATTCCGCCATCTCCCCATCCTCCCTTTTCCCCCACCCCTCTGCTGCTCAGTGCAGCACTCACCTGCACGCATTCCGGCTTGCACTGGCACTGGTGGAATAGCGCAGGCCTTCCCGCCAGCGCAGCTATTAGGCGCACTGCCACAAATAGCTTTTCGGCAGTTTTGCGCCAGCTTGCACCAGCAGTGTGCGCACTGTGCCAGCGCAAGGGCACTATAGGATTGTGCCATAAGCCTCCCCCCCACACCTTTTTCCTGACCAAAATATCCCCTCTCTCAAGTCCTAGTAGCCCTGCTGGGGAAAAAATGAGGCATTATACAGGTGCGTGTACTTTTTACCCTGGCGCTAGGCTTACCAGATCGCCGACCGGGACGGAGCAGCCTGCCCTTAAGGGGCGGGGCGCGGGGGCCCCAGAACACGTCACATTCTGGGGGCCCCCCGCGCCCCGCCCCTTAAGGGCAGGCTGCTCCGTCCTGGTCGGCGATCTGGTAAGCCTACCCTGGCGCTAGCAACAACTAGGAGGCACTGAATTTGGTAAAATGGCGCAATAGGAAATGGTTAAATCCCTCCCTTCCCCAGTGTCTCTGATTTTTTTTTTTTTTAAAGCGAGGCCCTCCAGGTGCTTTATATTACACAGGAAATAAATGTCTGGAGGTCCAGTCAGGAATTTCCCTGGTCACGTGTGTTTGGGCAACTAGGTACTATACATTAAGCACAAGAAAAGAGACAGATGCTGCCCTCAGAGCAACAGCAGCTGATGAATTTTGGAGCTGCGGGGCTGCAGTAGGGGTGCATAGTCAGGCTGGATTGTGCCTCTGACTATGTGCAGAGTGCATATATTCCTTACTGCTGAATAACCTATGCCCCAAATACAGAGTTACATCCCTATTTAACTGCTGCTGTGAATGAGTAGCATAATTCACTCTTTTGCCATTCTTCAATTTGACCACCTGTAAGCTGAGGAGCATGGTTAAGTGATAAATGCCTAGAGATAGTACAAAAATTGAACATGTAAGGTTACCTGTTTGAAGAACAGCAAAAAAAAGTACAAGAACAGTAAAACAATACCTTTATCAGGATGAAAATTCAGTGTGGCATGTGAGGTTTGAATTGCACAGAACTCTTTCCTGAGACTGGGTGTAATTAAAAAGGAGGAAAATAGACATTTCTGGGTGAGGACATCACATTTAGCCCAGTCTGCAGTCTGTTTCAGTTTAAAGATGACAGTAGAAAAATATTAATGAAGAATTGTGCCTTATTCATTTCTTTAACATTTCTCTAAAGCTTTTTGTCAAGGCAGCTCTCCAGAGCTGCTTACAAAACAATATGGATAAATAACAGCATCACAAGATAAAATGGTACACTATTTACTTGTACTCAGTGGTGTAACTAGAGTGGAGCGGAGGCAAGTAGTTCTGCAAGACTCCGTTACACCGGAGTCTACGGCCCCTCCCCTTTGCTGTTGGAGCCATTCCGTCAGCGACAGGGGAGTGTCCTGCGTGTTGCTGTTGCTGCCAGAATGGCTCCAACAGCAAGGGGGAGGGGCCGCTGACTCGGTGTAACGGAGTCTTGCAGAACTACTTGCCTCCGCTCCACTCTAGTTACGCCTCTGCTTGTACTAAAGGTCTTGAAATGATTATTACATTGCCACATGCCGGGCCGGAGAAGTAAAAGATGAGTGTGACCCAGTGCATCCCTACTCAAAAGTAAGTCCCATTGATTTCATAGGTGTAGTTAGACCAGGGCAGCAGCGGCAAGTAGTTCTGCAAGACTCCGTTACACTGGGGTAAGTGCCCCTCCCCCTTGCCATCAGAGCCATTCTGGTGGTGACGGGGGGAGTGTCCCGCGTGTTGCCATTGCCACTGGAATGGCTCCGACGGCGAGGGGGAGGGGTTGCTGACTCCGGTGTAATGGAGTCTTGCAGAACTACTTGCTGCCGCCCCGGTCTAGCTACGCCACTGGAAGTATGTTCTTTGAATCCCACTTTGGAAATACAAAAACTGGTAGGTTTCGGATTATGCCCTTCGCATCCTAGGATAACTTGAGCCAGGGCTCTCCAAGGCCTGGCACTAGCATGGGTGTTGAAGGCTGTGGCTTCATCATGGAAATATTACCACAGAGCCCTTGCTCAGGAATGGTATGATAGTAGCCGTGTTGTGCCTGAACAGAGCTATGAAGACTTGTTTTGTTGATAGTACGTAAATTTGTGTATTTGGGTTTCAAATTCCTGAGGCTCTTCTCAGAATGTTAAGTAAAAAATTGTTCTGTTTTAAAATCCTTTTCCCGTGCAGCTGGATTTTTGAGGGTTGGTCATAGCTTATCCTAAAACTATCATTTCTTCTGCAGCCTACATGCTAAAATCCACTTATGTCTTCTCTTTTTTGAAGAAAAAAAAAAGAAATGATGAAAACAATTAAGATTATGTCAGTGTTGAAGATAATAAAAGAGTCTTAGGTCTGCCTTCCGCTTTTCACCTGTCTTTCAAAGATGATCAGGTCAAGGGAGTTAATGGCTAATATTTGACTTTGAGGGAATTCTGAGGAAAAAACGCAGTGCGATGCTACTCCCGCCGCCTGCTTTTCCTTGGTATCACTTTGAGCAGCATTTCAAAGTACTTCACAGGTCAGGCACAACTGGGAGATAGATAGCTTAAGAGGCAAAAAGCAGACTATTTGGTATTAACCTCTGACCCAGCTGATTTGACAATTAGGTGGTCTATTCTAAACACAGATGATTTGTCAACGGGCAGCTTACCGGAGGAAAAGAGGCTATATGTCCAGTGTACCCGTTTGTAATTTAAGTTAATTTAAAAAAAAATGTAAGAAGCTGCTTCTCATTTAAATGAAGTGGCTAAAATCAACCAGTATTCAAAAAGGACTTCTTGTTAATCTCTAAACCTTATTTTAGGGCTTCTTCACACTCAGCATTTTCCTTATATGGGTGTGTGCATGTGGAGACAATGAACACTGTCGTATGGGGGAAGTTCTGTGGAGAAACATTATTTATCCCGGTGTTTCTAAACTCATGTCATTGTGACAACAATGGGTGGAGGATTTGTGAATCTTAGGATGTGCCCCTCCCATATAAAGGCATATAAAATTATGCATGGAATGGATAGAGGGAAGTTCTTTTCTGTCTCTCACAACACCAGAACCAGGGGACATCCACTAAAATTGAGTGGCAGGAGAGTTGGAACAGACAAAAGGAAATATTTCTTTACCCAGCGATTAATTCATCTGTGGAACTCTTTGCCACAGGATGTGGTGATGGCACCTAGCCTAGATTCCTTTAGAAGAGGATTGGATAGATTTATGGAGGAAAAGTCGATCGTAGGTTACTTATAAGTCATGATGACTGTATGCAACTTCCGGGTTTTAGAGGCAGCCTATCTCTGAATGCCAGGTGCAAGGGAGTGGCAACAGGATACAGGGTTCTTGTTATCTTGAGTGCTTCCTGGGGTATCTGGTGGGCCATTGTGAGATACAGGAAGCTGGACTAGATGGGCCCTTGGCCTGATCCAGCAGGACTCTTATGTTCATCATATATGGCTCCCGATGCTCTCACATGCTCAGAGAAACTCTGCTCTCAGTTGTCTCCTTTAGGAAGTGAATGGCTGTGTAAAGGTGATGCCCCCCACATTTCGAAAGGCCTTGCTCACTATCTGTTAACTGAGGACCATCTTGTTCTTGTCCCCTGCATTGTTGATATTTTTGTGACTGGTAAAAACTTAGCTTTTTCAATAGGCATTCTCTTTACAGGCTGACTGGGATGTTTGATTGTTATTTAGGATAGTTAGGTACTGCTTTTAACAAAAAAAAGTTCACAGAACAGTTTACGTAGCTAAAGGAATGAGAGGATGGTTCCTTGTCCCAAAGGGGCTTTCATCTGAAAAAACAGAGCAGAGATCAGGGTGGGGAATAGGTGTGTTGAGGGCAGGAAGGGACAGATATTGGCAGCAGCAGCAGCTCCACCGATATCCTATCCCTCTTCCCTGCCTCGATCCGCCTACCCTGGTTTGCTCAGACTTGCGCCAGCAAAATCGCTGGCTCAGGTCCAACAAGTAGACCCATCAGGGCAGCAGAGGCTTGTTCCCGGGCAAGGCAACAAATGTTCCCTTACCTTGAGAAGACCTCTGGGACTCCCCCCCCCCCATAATGCAGCATGCGCTCCGGTGGCATGGCTGTATTGGTGTGGGGGTGGGGTGGTTATGTAGGATTGGGCTGTAAGCTAGTGTCTTATGTTAGACACTCCACTTGAAACAGCATACAGAGTTACACTCCACACCCACCATTGCATTCTGTTGATTCACTGGAGAGATGTTGATGATGGTATAGAACAAAGGTGGTGAACCTATTTGTGGTGGGGGGCCATTTTCCCATAGGGAAAACTTGCTGCGGGCCGGCCGTTAGGCCGACCGATTTTTTTTGCCCCCCCGCGCGAATTTACCTCCCTCCCACCCACCACTCTCCCACCCACCGCTTGCTCGCTCCCTCCCACCCACCCACCGCTGGCTCTCCCTCCCACCCACCCACCCGGCAAGTGCCCACCCCCATCGCTCTCCTCCTTACCTTCTCTTCTCTTCAGCCACCGCTGGCGGTGGTGGCCGCGCGCGCTCACCTCACCCGGCTCTTTTCAAACCCTCCCGGCTGTTAGAGACATGCGTTCTGTCTCTATCAGCCGGGAGGGTTTGCGAAGGAGACGGACGAGGTGAGCGCGCGTGGGGCCGCGCTCACCTCGCCCGGCTCTTTTCAAACCTCCCGGCTGTTAGAGACATGCGCAGAACAGCCGGGTTGAGAAGGAGTCGCGCAACTCCTTCTCAACCCGGCTGTTTCTGCGCATGTCTCTAACAGCCGGGAGGGTTTGAAAAGTCGGGTGAGGTGAACGCAGCCTCCGGAGCCTCCGGTCCGAGCCCGCGCGGGCCGGACCGAATGGAATCGGGTCCAGGCTCGCGGGGGCCGGACCGGATTGCCCCGGGGGCCGGATCTGACCTGCGGGCCGCCGGTTCCCCACCCTTGGTATAGAAGATGCTAGCGAACAGGCACCCACCACAGTCAAACTTTCCCATACTGGAAACTTGAAGAGCCATCTTTTTCAGAGTTCCCTCTGTGATAGAAGAAGGTACATATATTTTCATTGCTGTGGAGATGCTTTCAAATCACCTCCTTTACACTTAAAATGTTACATCTGTCTTCACCCTTTTATGTATCTCAGAAAACCAGAATTTGTCATCACATTACACTACACAAAAACATTTATTGATATCTGTTAAAAAGTCTTACATTTTAGCAACGTTTTGGTCAGAGGGTGAAAAGGGGCAGACTGTGAATCTGGAAAGTAGTCATAATTGCTAAGTATTCTGAATTCACCCCCGCTCTCATGGTACAAATACTGCTCCCTCTTATGCAATAAAGATTTTTTTTTTTAGTGGTTGCAATAAGACAGCTCCAATGAAAGCGGCTGTCATGAGATAATCACACCTCTGGGGGATTATAGGCATCTGGCTATGATTTATAAGATCCCAAAGGATATTTCCCCCTCCCCCCACTTAAAGATAACCAGACTCCCCTGCTGTGTTTTATGATTTGGAAAATACAATCCATGCCGTTACTGTGTACAAATACCATTTACACTCTGGGCTTTATTTTGCTTCACTGTACTGTACATTTTAACTAACAAATGAAATTTTGACTGGGTTTAAAGAGAGCCCTGTTGCCAACAGCACACAAAAGGGCACACCTCACTTTAATATACACCTCAGCATCCTGGGCTGCTTTCCTTTCCCCAACACAAATTACAGCCCAATCGTAACTACGGATACACAGTTCCCCTGTCGTAAATGGCCATACAGCGGCGCACAGTGCACCACCGACAGCCATTTTGGGGTTGCTGCTGCAAGCTGTGGTGGTGCCTGAGGCCTGCTGTGGCAGTCGGCTACCTCTGGCAGCAAAGGCAAATTGGCAGCAGGGGAGGGGGCTGGGTGGAATGGAGTGGGGATGGGGAGGAACGGGGAGCTTCCGGGAGGGTGGGAGGTGGAATGGGGAGGGAGGGGTGGATCCCAGTGGCACTGCTGTGTGCCAGGTACCTAACCCTGGTCCCTCTCCCCTTCCCTGTCCCTTACTCTTCTCGAATTTGAAACAGCAAAATAGCTGGTGCAGATCTGAGGAGACCCATTTGCCAGCGGAGATTAGCCCCAAGGTATGACACAAATGTTCCCTTCCCTCAAGGAGGCCTCCGAACTTCCCCCTCACAGGATACCGAGTGCGATCTGTTGGTGTGGCTGCATTGGATTTAGTTAGGATCGATCTGTTACTGACGTATGGCAACCTCTGAAAAACAAACAAAAATAAAGGCTATTGGATGTTTTTCTTTGATATATAAATCTTGCTGTATGGAAAAATTACTGAGACTGGTTAAGAACATTTTTTAATTATATGTACCATGTGTCACACTGCCATGTATGTAACAGATTTTTCACATCTCACACATATATGCTGGGGCCCTGGAGAGGGAGTGGACAACTAGATATGTTGGGTCTTGAAGCTATGTCTCCTATTCACAGAAATGACTGGTTGAAGGCTAGTACTGAAGGGGGCGGACAAGGGCGGAGATGGGGGCGGAACAGGCTTGGGAGGGGGGCGGGAATACTATTCCCCCTCTGGGGCTTGGAAGCCTGACATGGGCTTCTTGATTCTGTGTCAGAGAATGAGTTTGTGCAGATCCGAGTAGCCCTGTTGCACAGCCCCATTGTGCTTTACCTGGGGTGAGGGGATGAATGTCCCCTTACCCCGAGGAGACCTCCAGTCTGCTCCTAGTCAGCACTGAATACAGCATGGGCTGCCTGGCCCCGCAGTTCTGGCAGAGGTTAGGACTGAGCTGTTAAGCAGACACACTCCTAGGTAGCTCACTGGTGAACCAGGACTGCAGGCTTCTTCCTGTCCCCTGAAACTGAGATAGGAGAGGGGCTCAGTCTTCAATTAATTTTGTGTGTGGTGCTTCCCTCATGGAGGGAGCTCACCATAACAGTTTCATGCCATGCATGTGTACAGTGTATTACAGAGCTCTTTAGATCTCAGCTCTTGACTGCAGAAATAGGATGCACTGAAGTACTAGGAAGGTGGCCTCCTCAGTGGTAGCCCCTAATCTTTGGAATCTCCTCATCAAGGGGATTCAGGGAGGTGTCTTCATTAATAATACATAACTGCTAGGTGAAAACATTCTTTTAAAATGTAACAATGCTTTTAAATTATTGTCCTGCTGTGATTACTGTTTTAATGGTTCTTGGTTTTTATTTGCTGTTGTACTGACCTTTGCTGCTGCTTGTTTTTGGAATAGATTACTTTTTATTATTTTAATAGCCTAGTTTTTATCCATATGTAGTCCGCTTGTATGGTTGTATGTTGCTCAGATACATGTGTAAAAACGCAATGCAGAAATGCCTGGAAAAAATAGATTCTGAGATTCAGATTTCACAGAAGTGCTTCACCTTGGGCACTTCAGGAGGATGTGGCTGCCCAAATGGCACCCAGCAGTGCTCATGCAGGGGTACCATTTGCGCAAACTAGCCTCTCACTATGGGTTCTCTATGCTGCGCACAATTGCAGCAGCATCTTTGGAGGGTGCAGTGATTGCACCATCACAGGGGGCTCACACGTAGACCTCCATGTGGAGGCACTGTTTCCTGCAATTATTCACTGGTGCATGTGATGCCCAGCGTGAGGCTGCCAGGGTTCCAGGGGCAAGCTCCGCACTGGGCCCTCCCTGAGGTTTCCACCCATCCCGATGATATACTGGAGACTACGGCTGCAACCAGTACTGAGGCTGGGCCCTCTTGACGGGTGTGAGCCCTTGCCGAGTGTCCAAGTCCACCTCTGTTTGCACAGGCCAAGTCCTCAGTCCACCTCTGTTTGCACAGGAGCTCATCCATCCTAAGTGTGTACAGGCAGGGCTGTATTGAACATAAAAGGGGGGGGAGGAATGACTTTCTCCCCATGATCCCAGTATGTGTGTGTCTGGATTCTGAAAAGCTCTTTTACCCAAGAAGAGAACTATTTTAAGTCAGAAAATTCAGCAGAGCCTGTGAAGCAAATATTGCTCAAGGCAAAACCGGGGCTTTTATTAAACATATTTTACTTTGAATTTAATGACAGACCTCCCTGTTTAAGGTGTATGAAACTTTTAAATGCAAACGCTCTGGCAATTTCTTAAAAAAAAAAAACAATTTGCTGGTTTGGCAGTTCTCTTTCCTCTTACCATTTTAGCTTATATGGATTTTCACATATTTTTTACATGCTCTGTTTGAACCAGGCTCCCATTTTTTACACACACACACACACACACACACACACACACACACACACACACACACACACACACACACACACACACACAGAAGGTTGCATGAATATGATTTATTTGGCACATTGTATATGATCACCTGCACTGGCAATTCCCTAACAAGGTGAGTGAATCCAGTCTAAGAACCATATTGTCAAGAGACACCTTTGAACTGATCTGTCCTAAAGAATAACCTCCAGAAAGGTAAACAGAAGCAGGGAGGTGGGAAACGGGGGAGGAAGAAGAAAAGGCCCGAACTTTCTTATGTTTGCGGCCACATAGTGCATCTCTGACTTCTGAAACATTTTTCCCCCAATTATTTTTGTAAAGTATTGATTGCAATTTAATTTTGCAGTCCCAACATGAGAAGCGCTTCCCGCCAAAGTGTCTCACAGGAGATTGTAATCAGGGCCTAGCCTGAAGGTGAAGCACAAATACAGAGGTCTTTTTTTTTAATGTATTAAAAAAAAAAACACCCCACCACCTCTTCTATTCCTCTGCTCTCCATCAGTACCGCGATTGGAGCAGAGGGCATTCTCAAGCAGATTAATTTTTGACGATGGGATCGATGAAAGATGCTTCCCCCCCCCACCTCCTGACACTGAGCCATCTAATTTGCTGTTTATCTTTGGCTTATTGAGTTTTGAGCATTGTTAAATCATACCTTTCAGCTGTTTAATTTTGGAGGTGAATTTTGTGCTCCCCTCCTGTGCCTCAGCATAACTCTTTTTCCCTTAAAATGAGGAGGAGGATGTGCTTTTTTCCCCCTTCTGACACCAGGTTACTGCTTCTGAGTCTGTTAAGCACTACAAGGTAGTGTTGTAGCACTTTCTAGCCTCTTTTTCTTTGCTTGTGGCCATAGATCAGATCATCTCTAGGGAAATCATTACTTGCCATTATTATTATCTGGAGCACCTTCATTTATTTTCCCTTGTTTCCTGACTCCATCGCTTGATGAACTGCCTAGATGTGAGGACACCTTTAACTCAGGGCCTCACTATTAACCCTTACAGGGCCCAAACCGCCATGTTTTCTCTCCTCCCCTCCTCCTCTTTGATAACTTGCCAACTACATGTCTAGCTTTCAAAACTGTTATTGCTTTAACATTGTATTTTTCCGTGCTCCTGCATGAGTTGTTTTTGTTAACGGTAAATGGCCCATTTTACATACTTGGAAACAGCCGCACACTGACTTCCCATGTGAAAGTCCAGAGGTTTGGTTTCTGCATGGTGTGCCTTAGGCTGCCCCTGCAAAATGCTTGCTTATGGTAACATCCTTCCACTCACATGTCCAGCAAAAGGACTCACAGCAGGATTGGGAATGAGGTGAAGGGTGGATGGAGGTGAGTAGCTGGATGCCACATCTGCACCATAGTGCACATCTGGACCATAGGCACCAAGGGATCTGCATTCACAGTGCAGGATGCAGGCTCAGTGCACTTTCCTGACCGTCTAATTGGACCCTGTAATATCTTAACTCACTCATCTCCCACAACGTCTTGTTGCACACAAATGCAGTCGGAGTAGATCTTAAAGGAATACATAGTCGAAAGGCAGCCTCATGACTGGGCTATGCGTATTGATGTAGTAGGCTCACATTTGAAGCCATCTTTAATGATGGGCATAAATAAAATGCTCCCCTTTCAATTTATTACAATTATTATTAATATATCACCATCAACGTAAAGAGGGAAAGAGCGTTCTGCTTATATATTGGCAAATACAGTAATACAGATAGGTGTCATAAGTCTGTGGTGCCATTTTGGGCTTTAATCCTATGCACACTTACCTGGAAAGCCTCTGGAAATCGAAACTCCCCCATGATCTCTCTCTCTCTCTCTCTCTCTCTCTCTCTCTCTCTCTCTCTCTCTCTCTCTTGATCAAAAAGGCAGGTCAAAAAGGGTGGGCTCCCTTCGAACAGCGTCACCCCTGCGCCGCAGGGCCGTGCACCAAGGAGCTCCATGGCGGAGGTTATCCATTTGCCCTCCTGGCTGGGAGTGCGGAGCCCGCCTGACAAGGCCTGCAGCAGGCCAAGGAAAGCCAGGTGATGACGCAGCAGACCACACAGGCTGGCAGAAGCAGCCAAGCAGGCCTAGAAAGGGCCGAGTGCCAGGCCTGCTCAGATTGGCTGTCTGGGACCTGGAACAGCGCTTCAAATATCAGAATGGGAGGTGCAGGAAGAGGCCAGATGGTGCACACCAACTTGGCCGGGGGCAAGACTCCAATGAAAAGGGGTGAACCAGGGATCTGGACCCTCTGCTGCTGGGGGCAAGAAAGGTGGCAACACCGGCAGGCAAGGCAGAAATCCTGGGAGCCACCCGCCAGGGAGACCCCAGGATCAACCGACCAACCTCCCCAGGGCTACCTGGCCAATCCTCCCAAGGCTGATTCTCCCGCTTACCTGCTGGATGAGGCGGGTTCCTGCCGGCAGCCATGGCCAGAGACCACCCAAGGGACTACCTGTGGAGAGAAAGAGAAGGAAAAATTGTTAAATGAGACTATGAGGTGGGCTGTGGAGCAACATGCCCACCTATGAATGCTAAAGGGAAGTGAGGAATAAAAGGACATAAGCAATTGTCTCGTGTGACTCGCCAATTTGTCCAGGGGTGGGAACGGCAGACAGAGCTCACCGTGTCCTTGTGAACCCCCCTGGATGCCCCCCTTTCCCAGGGAGGAGGGTGCCATGGGAGGGACGGATGTGACAAGCAGCTGTGGTGCCATTTGGGTGGGTTTATTCGGTGGAAGAGAGAAACTTCCCCACTGCAAGTAGATGAAGTGATTTCACAGCCTGGCTCCGAGTTCACCCCTTTCTTGTAGCACTTACAGCCCAATCCTATGATTCCCCCCCCCACTGATGCAGGTGCACCAAAATGTGTCCTACAAAGGGGGACAGTCTCTGAGGTCTCCTCTGGGTAAGGGAACATCCATTCCCTTACGGGGGGGGGGGGTAAGCATGGTGGAGGTGTCTGCTCGGACCCACACCAGCGAAATTGGGTCCAGGAAGGGGGGTTGGATTTGACAACCGCCACTGCTACCAAACCTACCCCTTTCTTGGACATGATCTACCCTCCCCCATACTGTCCCGCCTCCCCACCAACTTATTTTCATCGGCGGTCTTTTGGCAGTCTGTCGCCACACGTGGGGCTGTTCTGGCCTCGCTGCTGGCAAGCCGTTTGCGACGGCCGTAAAGTGTGCCCCATCGTTGGAACACTAGTTCCGGCAGTGGGGAGGGGGGATTAGGATTGGGTTGTTAGTTTAGGTTACAGAGAGCCATTCTCCAATCGCAGCCTTTTGCTGTGTTCCGAACCTCGGGAACTCTTCTCCCTTTCCTACTTATCTCCCCAATTTTCCTTCCTTCCCTACACCATGAAACCCTCACTAACCCTGGGTCTTTCTGGGAAACCCACCTAGTCTCCCCATGTCCCTTCTCCCCCCCTTTTCCCCCTTTTCACTCTACCCTCTTTCTTCGTCTATGGATTTCCTTTTCCTCCTGCTCTCTCTCTCTCTCTCTCTCTCTCTCTCTCTCTCTCTTACAACAGCTGACACCTAGGACTCTATTGTGAGTGAATGGTCAGTTACAGTTTTCCCCGTGTCTAGCCACAGTGAGTGAGTGAGCAAGTTCAACTAGGCACTATTTTTTATTCCTTTTTTATTTTTGAAGTCACAATCATACATCCTTTTCGTTGCACCTTTCACCTTCGCCTCCCTAGTTCTTTTTCCTGGCGAACTGTACGGCTGTGCCATTGGCCACTTACACCGGGTTCTGGCACACAGATTGATTTCCCCCTGCATGCAAGTTACGAGTGTTTAAAAGGTGCTGCCAGTAACACTGCCTTGTAGCCGACTGCAGTTTCTTAGATGACTGCTGCAAAATGACTTGCTGCCTTACAAAGAGGTCAAATTGCATACTACTTTAAAAGTGTCGTTTCAGCCTCTCGTGTTTGTTTTCTGGATAGTAATATATAAAAACAGTTAATACCACAGTAAAAGAAACATAAAAGAAAAAGTATAAAGGGAAAGAAATAAAAGGAAAAAGAAGAAAAAATACAAAGAACCATAAATGCAAACAATATGGGGAAGCAATTCTTAAACAACGTTACATTTCCTACTTATCGCCACAATTTCCTACTTATCGACTTATAGACGACTTGCTACAGGTTTCTGTACAAGCAACACCTTCTGAGGAAGCCAGCAGTAAGGCTGGCGAAACGTAAAGGATTAAACTTTTAAATGGTTTTTAACTGTTTGAATTGTTTTAATATTAAACCGATCTGAGAACCTGGAATATGGGAATTTTAAATTCTATCAACGTTACATTTTCTTCGTTATAACACACACACAAAGTAGATAATGACTCGGCTTATCTTCCTAAAAGCTATTTCTTACAATTCCTCTCGTGTTTGTTTTCTAAATGAAAATAGCACATGAATGAATGAAATCTTTATTGGCATAAAGACAAACATACATAAAATATAAATAGCAAGCAGACAAACAATATCATAAAACACAGACTAATCCAAACACATAAAACAATATCTAAGACAGTCAGAATAAGTGGATACAACAACAACAACTGTAAAGGACCATCTAGATATATTAGGGATCCCAACTGCCATCTATAAACAAATGAATCTGCGTCATATGAAGGTGAGATCACTTCGACGTATTATTAATAAATCCAGATAGTTTGCTATTTGATTGGTGCGTAATTCATTGTCACCAGCCAATAGCACATGTGGAAGGTCCCAATCCAGTTCAATACTATAGCATGGGAGAGGAGGGTTAACTCTTCCCCTCTACGGGTCCCAATTGGGACATTCTGACCATGTATGCTATTTATCCTGGAAGGACATTCCCAATGGCACCTGTGGTTTATCTAGAGTTCCAAAGTTCTCCACCTCTACCTGTATGTTTAAACACATAATTTTAACTTTCCTTGTTTGTTTTGTAAATAAAAATAGTGGGCATGCTCAGTGAGTGAGCATGCTCAGGAGCATTGGCTGCTTCCAGGTCACCAAGAATATATGTAATTCCAAAAGGTTTCATAGACCAAGGAATATTTGGAAGTGGGAACTCCCAGGCTACCCAGCAGCAGTAGAGAGGCATCCAGGTTGTAATGCTGAGACTGCCACTGCCCTGCGACAGAGTAACAGCCCAATCCTGCTTAAGATCCGCCACACCACACTCTGCGCGCTGTGTCGGGTTCTAAGCAGGATCAGGGCCATGCCGGCAGAGCTGGGGTACACCTCAGGGGAAAGGGACGTTCGTCCCTTTTCCCCGGTGTAACCCCCCGCGGCCCCAATGGGCCTCCTCGGATGTGCGTCAGATATTTTGGTGCCGCACATCCAGGGAGGTCATGTAAGGCCTTCCAGGCCCGGGAAGGGGGTTAGGATATCAGCGTAGTGCGCTGCCATTATCCCCTCCCCCTCCCTGACCTAGCTGGCCAATCGCCCCCTCTTCTGCCACCTCAACCCGCCATTCCCACACCCTCCCGCCACTCGGCGCAGGACTTACCTGTGTCCGGCGGTGCTGGTGTCCTTTGGCAGCAGAGTGAGCGGTGCTGGCCTCGACCCCGGCACCACTTACTCTGCGGGTGCCACGAAAGTGCCTTAAGGCACTTTTGCGACACCCTAGACTGGCAAAGTGCTCGCTCTGCCGGTCTTTACTTGCGCAGGATTGCACTGTGAATCTGATAAGTTGGTGGTGGATGTGGGCGGCTTTTAGAGGGTGCTAGAAGACTTTCAGGTCTCTTTGTGCTCCCAGTAACATCATCAGAGTGTGATGAGGCCTCAGCTCAGAATATGGTCAAGCTTAAATGAGTTCCTTTTGAACCCAAGCCCATGAGAGAGAGAGAGAGAGAGAGAGAGAGAGAGAGAGAGAGAGAGAGAGAGAGAGAGAGAGAGAGAGAGAGAGAGTCCGCCCATAAACCTACTTCCCTGGTGAGGAAAGACATTGGGTGTGGGGCGTGGTGAGGAAACTGAATAGGAAGCTCAGAGGCACACACTTCTGCTGTCTTGAAGACAGAATCTCCTATAGTACAATGCCAATGCAGCTAATCTAAGTTTTTGTCAAAATTGAGAACAGGGCTGTTGCTTTCCTGCTTTCTAACAAAAGCATGAGCCATAATATTCTGATCTGTAGGGAAATTTAAAGCATTCCAGTGCAAACAGAATGAGGATTACACTTTTCATATGGTGCCTCTTCCGTTGACTGAACTACAACCGGGCCTTCAATTTAGCTGTGTCTTACTCCTGATGTCACATAATAGTTAATCCAGCCCCAAATCACTTCTGTATTCTGTATAGAGGCTAGAAAATTCCTGACACTCCATACATATTAAATAGTAGAACTAGAGGAGCAGGGGAAAAACACTCATTTTCACAAAAGAATTTCACTGATTTGCTCTAATTGGGAGCTTAAGCAATCTGAACAAGGCGGGATTGTAATTCTGTGGGAAGTGGACTGGTTTGTAGCGCAAGTTCTTTCAATATGGTAAACCTTGGCCATTAATTCCGCAGTATGGCAGTCGAGAGCGAAGCAGCTGGCCATGTTCTGAGGCTCATCGCCTCAGGGTCAATAGAAACGAATGCATCTGTGGGCTGCCAGAGTGGAATGAGGAACCAATTGCAGGCGCAAGCATGCTGCGGGGTGAATCTAAATTCCATTTAAAGTAATCATAAAAAACCCCGTTGGTCACAGTAAGTGTTTCTGTCCCCTTGTGTTTAATGCAGCCACCGGCGTAGCCTAAGATTTTAACTGCCTAGTGGCAGATGTCTGGGTCCTTGATTTCCTCAGTGTGGACTTCATGAAGCTCTGTAGTACCCTGAAGGAAGCTGAGGTGGGGAGATATACTGTCCATTTTGAAGTAAAAGTGGAGACTTGAAGTCAAGAACACAAAAAAGAGGAGTAGAAGCTGGACAATTGGACGTTGTTGCGTATCTTCTTTAGAGCCCAATACTTATTTAGAGCTCAATATTCTTTCCCTCCCCTGCCAAATGCAGCTGTGCCAAAATGGCTACCGCTGCATCCTGCTGGGGGGGGGATGCAGTTGCAGAGGTCTCCTCTGAGTAAGGGAACAATCGTTCACTTACCTGGGGGGTAAGCCTCCGCAGCACAGGGGGAGCTATCTACCCAGACCTGTGTTAGCTAAATAGTGGACCCATGTCACGCGATTGGGTCTGGGAACAGGGTTAGGATTCAACGGCTGTCGCTGAACCTGCCCCCTTCCCGGGGACTGGGGCAGGGCGGAACGGGGCAGCACTGGAGACGGGGAGGAGGGTGGATCGGGTCTGGGAAGGGGGCAGGTTCAGCGGCTGCTGCCAAATCCAACCCCCCTTCCCGGACCTGATCCTGCGGCCCAGGTCCAAGCAGGATCAGGACCGCCCCACCCTCACAGGATGCAGCGTGAGCTGTTTTGGCGTGGCTGCATCAGCTGGGGTAGGGGAGCCTAGGATTGTGCTGATAGTGAGTGTTTCCATACCTAAATAATCTTCGAGCCCCTGTTGTAGTGTTGCCTTTTGCCTGAAGTAAAATCACCCCAAATCTTGCCTGAAGTGAAATCTTGAGGTAAAGTTGAACGTTTCTGCTTGGGTGAAATAACTACACAATTTTGAGTGATGCAAAATCAGTTTTGATAAGATTTGTGAAATTCCCAGGGTGGGGGAGGGGTCTTGTAAAATTTAGAGGGCACAGCTTGCCTCCATTAGACTTTTTAAAGACTTCTTTTTAATTGAAGTATAAGCAAAGGTCTCTTTTTAACCCTGTCACCCCCAGCAAGAACAGCAATAGAGGCTTTGACAGAGTGCTTCCTTAGGGCACCTCAGTACCTCACCATTGTTTTGCTGCTTGTGCACAGGAAAGAGCACTGTTCTCACTTGAGGCAGGGGATGGGGTTAAAGAGCCATTTGCCTCTTGTTTTGCTTGCGAGAAAGTGGCCAAGGTGTGTGTGTGCATGTGCGTGTAAGTCCGGGACTAAGGTGGGGGCCAGACCTTTGGAGACCAGATTTGACCATAAGTCTTCAGTTTAACATGACAAATTCAATTATAACATGGAGCTGAGATGGATTCCATATGCTCCAGAGCAGAGCTCTTGTATAGCTTTGTCCAGTGTCTCATTAGTTGTGATTTTTCTCCCTCCATTTTTAAAAAATAGTGAAATCCTGCAAGAGGATGGAGGTGTTCTTCAGAATGTCTCTGTTTCAAGAGTGAATTATTCACTTGATTATTTTTTTAATATTTATTAAGCATCTCCATCCTCTCCTCCCTTAAAAACTTGGCTTTCTAGTGTGACTTTTAAAAAAATTTCCTGTTCGCACTTAATGATATCAGCAAATCACATCATTAAATATGAATTGCTTGTGGCTATTTCTTGAAAGTAATTTCACATTCCAGTTTGATTCTATTCTCTTAACACAGTCTTGATGTGGTGGTTTTCAAGGAGTGGAATAAAGGAATGTGGACAAAATATTAGGTGCCCTTTCTGTGCTTCAGTTTAGCATGAGCTTACTGATGTCGAACTGATATCCAGTTTCTCATTTTGGATCCGTTTTCAGTGCCTCTGAGCATGCACAAAATGTCCTTTTCTCATCAGTGCAGAATCATAACTAGCTGACTACACGTTTAAGGCAGCTCTGGCCAGTGATGATGAAATGTCTTGGGGAAGGGCCTGGAGAAATTTTGCTTGACCTCATCAAAACTTGTTTCCCTCAAAATTCTTCAAATATTTTGTCTGAGAAGGAAATTCTCTTCAACGGCTGCTGTAGGTGAAACATGGTGGCAACATGGGGTTGTGTGGATTTTGTTTCCCCTGAGAAATGTAATTTGCTTAATTGAAACTCTTGGTTTTGCATGAAATTCCTTAGATCAGGGGTGTCAAACATAAGGCCTGTGGGCATGTTCAGCTAGCAGAAACTCTTTATCCGACCCGTATGATAATTGGGTTCTCCCAAGCCATGAACTGTTCTCAACTACCAAGCTGTGAAGTGACACATCGGTAGAAGCAGCACTGCTGAAAGGATGGCCCGTGTGATAATTGGGCTCTTCCATACCTTGAAAATATGATCAAAATTTGCATATTTGCTCTTCTGTCGTTTGCAGCTAATGAGTTCCTAGGTGAGAAAAAAAGTGCTTATTTCTGGTTATCACCTGCTTAAGGACATCACTTCCTGCTTAATGACATCACTTCTGGCCCTCAGCAAGTACCATGCATACTATTCAGCCCACTGTATGACACGTGTTTGACACCCCTGCCTTAGATGGTTCCCTCCAAGAACCTTCACATTGCCTCAGCATTATGCATTGCATCAAATTTGGTGGCAACTCTGCCTAAAAGTGTCAAGTTTTTTTCTTGCCTCCCTTGTAGCTTTTTAAAAAATGTGTGCAGATGTAGTATGTGATGTGGGAAATAGCCAATTTAATTAACTGAGTTACATTAATTTAATTAGCCATTAATTGTTAATTTAATGTGAATAACAAAACGTGGCTATTGCTTAGGAGTGATCTGGCAGAGACATGCTTTCTTGTTCCTGTGGACTTCCAGCCGTACTGCTGTAGGCTCAGAGCTCCAGTTGAGACATGAATCTTGACAACTGGAGACAGCTCCCTCATTCATTTCAATGGAGGCTGCTGCTCCATTTGTCTTCCTCCTCCTGAAATAAATGAGGACATTTACACAAGCAGTGTGTGTGTGTGTGTGTGTGTGTGTGTGTGTGTGTGTGTGTGTGTACACATTGCAGTGGCTTGTTTCCATTTTCAGCTTAGGGCACCTGCACTCATAGGACTCAAGTACTCCTCCAGCAGATAGGGCTTCACTGGTATGTCATGGAAGATTGACATAATTACCTGAACTTCCAAAAAGGCATTTGTTAAAGGGCTCAACAACCCTTGAATTTATTTGTGTCACTAGGCTTGAGGTGCATTATTTTTTCTTGGAAAGTAGCAGCCAGATAAGGACCCCCACAAATTGGGGCTGTGGCATGGGGCTGTGGCGGGCTCTAATGCTATCCATTACTGCAGTCCGAACCCAGCTCCGCCCCCCCCACATGCTATTTCTCAAGGAACAATTCTTATATGTCCTCTGTACCCCTGCCAGAGGATCAATCCATGGGCTTCCTGGCTGTTTAGCAAATTAATGCACGTCAGGGCCAGTGACCCATTTTGTCACATGTAGTTTGACTCTAAAGCCCGAGCTACATTGTCCACAGCCGCGTCGCATCCGCGTTCTGTGGGTGTCTGGTGTCCCGCCCCCAGGTCAAACAACAGGCTCTGATTGGCCGGACGTAGATCCGCGCTACGTCCGGCCAATCAGAGCCTGTTGTTTGACCTGGGGGCGGGACACCAGACACCCACGGAACACGGACATGGACAATGTAGCTCGGGCTTTAGTCCCTCAGCAAAAGTTCCTCAGTACAATTAGCAGTCTTGGGACCAGCTGTGACTCAAGCCCAATCCCTGGCTCTGTGACAGTGCCATGAGGCGCCAACCCCCGAGCATGCAAAGTGTTCTGTGACTGAACACCCCCCCCCAGCAACTGCCCCCAGCCCTCTCCTCTGCCACCTCAGCATCGTTCTCACTGCTGTGCCTTTTGAATAGCAGGATGGATAGGAACAGGAAAAAGGAAGTAGGGAGGAGTAAAGGAGTAAATTTGTGGCCACTGTAGCTAGGGAACCTCAGCAGGGAATGGCTATGACCTTCATGTCCTGCTTGTGGGCTTCCCGAAAGCATTTGGCTTTCCACAGTGGGAAACGGATGTTGGCCTAGGACCCTTGGGCTGATCCAGCGGGGTTCTTCTTATGTTTAGTATTGGAATAAAAAAAGGTAAAGGTGACCCCTGACAATTAAGTCCAGTCGTGCCGACTCTAGGGTGTGGTGCTCATCCCCATTTCAAAGCCGAAGAGCCAGTGTTGTCTGAAGACGCCTCCGTGGTCATGTGGCCGGCATGACTCTCCTTGCCGCAGCATGTAGCATGCAGCTGGAACACGGAGCGCTGTTTACTTTCCCGCAAGCGGTACCTATTTATCGCAGTGTTCAAACATCTATTAACTCTTGAACATAATAAAGATCAATGTGCGGTGTGAGCATGGCAGGTGAGGCAACCTCGCCCTCTCATAGTTCACAGAAAAGAGCCTCAGTCTAACCATGAGATTATGTGCGTGTGCACCCAAGTAAGCAGGTAGCATGCGCTCAATCTCATGGTTAGGCTGTGGCTCTTTTCCGTGAACTACGAGGGGGGTGGGGTTGCCTCACCTGCCACTCCCACACCGCACGTCCCTGATGTGACATCACAGTGCAGATGTAGAAATTAAAAACCCAATTTAAGTGTTTCTTGCAAAATGAGCTGGAGAGTGTTGTCCTGTCTTTGGACATTGAGTACTGTACACTGTTTCTTGTGTCTGCTTCTCCAGCTTGGATATTACACTGGTTTCTGAAGTGCATTTATGTAGCTTCTGCTCAAATATTTTTTCTTGAATATCCAATGATCAGATGAACGGTTTAGATTTCAGGAATTCACTGAGCCTCATCCTGGATTACAAACTGGTTCTGGATTGTAGATGAAAGTGAGAATGAACCTTCCTGAATCACAATGTCATTTGGGTTGTCGTGATTTGGCAACCATCATACAATGCAACTCCCTGGCTAATTTTGTCTGATTTCTTCCTTCCTTTCTTTAAAAAAAAATCACTTTATCCAAGTTTACGTATTGCATTATATAGAGACACACCAACAAAAGTGTGCTTGGACTTAGCATGCCCTGCTTTTCAGAAAACAGAATTCTTTTTAATTAAAACCATTTTTTTTGGTTTAAAAAAATCAGTATGTGTAATTGCTAACACCTGCTATGTGTTACTAACAGATGTTTCTTACTTACCTAAGGGAACTGTTATAATTACACTATAAGCTTTGTGGAATGGCATTTAACCAAGCTAGTGTAGGAACTTTAGGTGGTGACTTTGTGTTCTTTTATTAGGTTTTTCTCTCGGGGGTTGAGGGGAGAAAACGTGAGGTAACAAGGAGCTTTGCAAAAATCTGTTCTTACCAACCATATTTCACAATCTGTGGCTTTTGAATCTGTCGCTGAAAGTGGAGATGGGAGTGTGTTTTCTAGCAATGGTAAGTTGTTCGTCAGTTTGTCATCCTTCTTAAAAGCTTGTGCTACAGTCTTT
Organism: Plestiodon gilberti rubricaudatus; assembly: GCA_026170595.1. Taxonomy (NCBI): domain Eukaryota; kingdom Metazoa; phylum Chordata; class Lepidosauria; order Squamata; family Scincidae; genus Plestiodon; species Plestiodon gilberti. The sequence goes on from JANXHW010000005.1 coordinate 121,182,884, forward strand.
AGAACATAAGAAGAACCCTGCTGGATCAGGTCAAGGACCCATCTAGTCCAGCTTCCTGTATCTCACAGTGGTCCACCAGATACCTCAGGGAGCACTCAAGACAAAAACTACCTGTATCCTGTTGCTTTCTCCAGAACATCAGGCTAGAGAACTTGGGTCTAGTGGTACCCGGTTATCCAACGGACCTCCTGCTCCCAAACGAACGTATCTTTTTGTTGATACCATCTTCAGAGGCCCTCCTTTGGGTACCCCCATCATCTGAGAGGTGGGCGGTGACCAGAAAAAGGGCCTTCTTGATGGCAACTCACCTGGTATTTCATTTGACTCCAGGCCAAGCAAGACCTGTTTATTTGCTCAGGCTTTTAATGCATTCGGCTTCTGCTATTTGGGGGTCTGTTTATTATTTCAGTGCTCTTGCCATCTTGTGTTTTAAAAAACTAGCATTTGTTTTTATTCTAAATGATGGATTTTAATGTCATTTGTTTATTGTTGTCTTTGATTTTCTTAGTAAGCTGCCTTGAAGTTTTTTTTTTAAAATTACAAAATGAGGTATAAATATTTTAAACAAAATAAATACTGGTAACACTTGGCTTAGCAGGACTCCTGAATCAACCCTTGCATTGCACACAGCTCTACAATGATAGTGTGTGAATGTTTCTGCTTGAGCTGAGCTGAATGTTCATGAGGAGAGGGACCAGGACATGCCAGTGCTACGAAGGTGCACATCCTTAATTACGTGGGAGAATTAAACTATTATCTGAACTGGTCATGGTTATATGGTGGCCATCAGGACACGTGCTGCCACCTGTTGAGTTTTGCCCCCCTCTATTTTGGCCCCCAATTCCAGAAAAAGAGCAGTGAACATGGGGCCATTTTGGACAGCACTCCTCTCTGCAATAGCTGCCCTAGAGCAAATATTTGTTCTCACTTGTGAGGAAATGGGGCTGACCAATGGGAGGAGAGTGGAAGTCAGCTGGATGTTCCAAAAGAAATAGTCACTTCAAGGGTGATGGGAAAAGAGGAAGGATGGTGGGCTTTTGAGATTAGGGGTCGAGACTTTCACCAAGAAGTTGAATGATGACCCTGAATAGTGACTGGCACACCCATCAACGTGTGCTTCAAGCTGCATAGGGCTGAAGGGAAAATGCCCCCCCGCCTTTCTTAATCCATTTTGGGGGAGGGCATTTCAGAGGTGGGGGAGCAGAATTCAGGCATGGGTGCAAAACTCATCAACTAACTAGAAGGCACCATTGTATTTACACAGAACTCCCCACATTGACAGGAATTTTGACGCCCTTTTTTCATCCCTGTCCTCCAAAATGCTGAGATGAAAATTTTCAGTGGAGAATTTTCACTTCAGCTTTAACTACAGGATTATAATATGGAGATGGCGTGGTGGTGGTTTGAAATGGATGAGAGAAGGAGCAGGATTCAGGCAAAGAACTGGTTGGAGAAGAATCCCCATAGCAGCTTGGTCTTCACAGAGGGGGTACTACTGGACAAAGATCTGGCCTGAGTCTATCAAGAATGAGCCCCTTTGCTTTAACCCAACCTGGGCTCCACAAGATTTCCCTCATCCTTTCTCCTTCTCACATCAATTCTGTATCAGATGTCTGGATGGACCAGGTGCAAAACGTGAGAAACAGCTGCCCATTTGTTCAATTCTAAATTGATCATCTGGAAAGGCCCCCAGCTTCAGTCTCTTATATGTAAAATGAGAATAACAGTGGCAGGAGTTCTTGTTAGGGAGAACAAAATAAAGATTGTAAAACTCCTTGCAAATGAAATAGCCCTGTGTAACTGAGTAATTAGGGGGTACATGGAGAGATCATATAGGTCCATTATATTTATATAATGGCCATATATGCCCATATATAATGGACCAACTGCAAACTGCAAATGAATAAAGAGAGGTAGCTCCTTTTATAACCACCCTTTTCAAGCAAGCAGTGTTGTAATCAAAGTGATCTGAGGGTGACTCATTAATTAATTGTTCTTTTTTATTATGTGCTATTTAGTTAATGAGTAATTTGTGCTGGATAACTCTCTGAACGCATTGATTACATGAGATATTTTCTGGGAACTTTTGTCCCAATGACAGGATGACGAGGAGGAAAAGATGGCAAGTGTTCTTCCTATGGCCTCCTTAGCACCAGATCCAGGAGAGCTAAATCATCTGAAGGGCATTTGGAATGCGTCAGAGGAGGTGGCCTGCTGCACCTGGTTTTTCATTGCTTCAAAAATCACCCCTTCTACAATATTCATCACTAATAATAGGTGGAGATCCCCTTCCTGCCAAGTCTGATTCTGAATGGAATTTTTAAAAATGGATTAATTTGGAGGACATCTGCTGAATGTCCAAAATTAATCTGTTTTTAACAGATCCGTTTTGAATCTGCAAGGCTTCGAGGCCTCCTTCCTTATATAATTGGGGTGTGATGTGGTCTACTCTAGAGGTCTCCTTGCAGCTTGTGCCCACCACTAATTCATCCAGAACTTCTTTCTTTAGCTTAATGAAATAGGAATGATGAGGAGGGCATCCGGCAGGCTGCTGGCAGACCCTAGGACAGTGGTTCCCAAACTGGGAGGTGTGGCTCCCATGGGAGCCGTGGAAACCAGCCAGGGGAGCCGCGGAGTGCCACGGAATCCTCTCAGAAAACAGTGCAATAATGCCTGTATGCCCTAAATCCTTGAAGAGTGTAATGCCAATTGGCAGGTATCAACATAATGTAATGGGGAGCCACAGACAGTGGTCGCCAATGGACAAGGGAGCCGCAGGTCGAAAGAGTTTGGGAAACACTGCCCTAGGGCTATACTGCAAATAGTTCAAGCAGGGATGCTAGGAGCCAGGGGAACTACAGCTATATGGGGTTGAATCAGATGCTATACTTCTCCCGATCCAGACCATGACATGGAGAAAAGTGACGGCACACAGCTCCTCCTCATCTCCCATCATGCTGCCCCTGCATGTATACGTGGAGTTGGGATGCCTGAATACCTCCTGTGTAGCTGATTTACATCAACCATGATTAGGAGGCATTTGAAAGGATGTTTCATTTCCATATATACATGCTTGGGATGGCACAGGGAGGAGCTTTGCGCCCTTGTTCCTCTTCACATGGTAGGCCAGATTGGCGGTGACATATCATGTGATCCAGCCCCTTATTCTCAACTGAAACAGAGTGATGATGGTGCAGCCACCACAAAACTCTAGAAGTCAAAAGGGGACTGACCCAGGTCCATTTATTTTTGGATCCAGTCTAAAATGGATCTGGGTATGGACTCTCTGTCCAAATCACTGGCACCATTTGAGAGTTTGCCCCTCTTAACTTGCCACATGGGCAGTAAAGCAAGGTGCCTTTACATTTATTTTACAAGGGATGCAATTCAACACTAGAAGGGTCCCATAGCAAAATGCTGCATCTCCCCAACCCTAATGCTCAACTCCACCTGGTAAAGGTTTAAATAAGCCAACTTTCTCCCTCCCTCCCGTTTTTTTTTTCCAGCTGCCACCTCAACATTCCATGGTTCCTGAGGTCCACTGAGCATGCTCAGTCTGCATCAGTCTGTGGGGTTTTTTTTGGGGGGGGGATAACTTCCTTTTTTAAAATTTACAAATGTCTCTACTTTGGGAGCACTCTGAGTATGCAGAATTCATTATATTATGTTAGGGTGACTTGTTTTGTCTGGAATCTGATAGGTGCCCAGTCATTCGAATTTGCGAATAGCATATAGATGATCTCTTCCATGGGCTGTTTGGAATAACTCTGATGATCAACACTATGCTCACGTATAAGGTTTTTGAGGCTATCATCATCACAGAGAATGCTCTTAAGATGAGTTCTAACCTGTGATCAGTTGGATTCAGTCAGAGCTTTCCGCCACTATCACGGATAGGCATCATTCCTGCAGTTTCATTCCCTGCAGCATCTCATCCTACCAAGGGCCCACCTGGATGTCAAGTGGAGGGACAGCATGCCTGGGATAAACTGTATCAAGCTCATGGGGCAATAACTCCCCCTTCCAAAGGGCAACCTGAGAATCAAAAGAGTTGCCCGCGGCCTCAGCTGAAAACCCTTAATAAACTTGAATATCAGGTGGATCCACTGGGGGCGGATGGTAACAAGAGATCCTCCATCCTTACAGGAGTCAACAGACACAGGATTATAAACTAAGAACAAAGGAGCAAAAGAAAACGCCTCCCTTTTTGTTCCTGATCTAAACAGAATCCTGGATTGAGGGTATGACTCAAAGTGTAGGCTTTGATACAGGTTGATTACCCCTTATCCGGACATCTGAAATCCAGACTCTTCCAAAATCCAGTTTTTTTTGGGGGGGGGGCTATGATTTTTAAAATTATTTTTTAAAACCTTTCCCAGCACCTGGCGGGCATAGCGCAAGGCATACTGGGTCACAAAATTATTTAAAAATGTTGTATAAAATTACCTTCAGGCTATGTGTATAAGGTGTATGGGAGACATATATTTAGACTTGGGTCCCATCCCCCAAGATATATCATTATGTTTATGCAAATATTCCGAAATCCAGACAAATCCAAAATCCAGACAACTTCCCGTCCCAAGCAGTCTGGATAAGGGATACTCAATTTGTATACCCTGGGATAGGAGACAAAAATAAATAAATAAATCTGTCCATCTGCTGCAGAGGGTGAGGACAGAGAGCAGGCCCCCCTCCATCAACGTGGCTGAAACCAGCTGTCATTTGGCTCCTCCCTTCTTAGAAAACGGTTATCTGTCCGTCTGCCATTCCTCCGTACTGCAGCAGAGGGAGAAATCAGACAGTGGTTTCATTTTACGTGATTTCATATTTGTAAGCCACCTTGAGGACTTTTAAGTCCAAAGGTAGGATAAAAATAGCTTAAGTAAATAAATAGGCTTTTGTTTGTTGTAACATTGGTGCACTCCTGACCAATTCCTATCTGCGGGGTCTTAGAATGGATACCATCAAGTACCACAGAATGAAAACTCTGAAGGATCTCAGTACCAGGTCTGTTTCACAATGGTTTGTTTACATTGCAAGCATATTGTGAGTTAAACAGGTTTTCCAATACATTGAGAAAAAGTGAGCTCATCAAGTGAGCTCATCATCTCAGATGATGATGAGCTCACTTTTTCTCAGTGTATTGGAAAACCTGTTTAAAAGTTAGTTTTAAAAAATGAAAAAAGCTGGTTCTGTGACCTTAGCACATGCCCTCATTGGAGGCAGGAGGAGGGGAACAATCTGCCCATTGTTTCTCCGGGGCAAGCTCCTCTGAAATGGAAGCGACTTTGGGTTTTCATGGAGGAACATGGGTTTTCTCTTTGCCATGCTTATATGGTTCCAGAGGTGTAGCTGCACCCCGCGGATAAGGGGACCGCACCCTGTAACACCCCCTGTGACATCACAAGCCCCGACCCTTGCGCAAAAAAACCTGAAAAACCCTCTGCCATTTTTCTGCAAAAAAGGCACACTATGGGCCTGGCTGGGTGACACCTTATGCCGCTGCCGCACTGCAAAAGGCCCTTTTTGCCACCGCCGCTCGTCGCCACTGCTGAATTGCCGCCAAAATGGTGGCTTGTGCACCGTCTGCCGTATGGGGGCCCATCAGCCCCCCCTCCCAGCGACTCCTCTGTATGGTTCCCTTTAATTCAATAATGCTGGCATTTGCCAAAGTCCTGATGCGTATACACTAGACCCGTGGTTCTAGAGCAGAAAGAAAGCACGTAAGGAAATAAGCTGCTATTCGATTTTCTTCTCTTATACTGTGGTGTTTAGACGACGGAAATGCACTTTGTTTAAAGGATATGATGAAGTGGACTGGATAACTGCAAACTGTCTAATGCAGATAATCAGAAGCTGCTTAGTCTTCCAGTGGGAGGAGGGGAGTCTATAAAGCACTTGGTTTGCCTGCGCTCTTGCTCCTTGTGGACTTTTTTTTTTTTTACAGAGCAAACGTATGCATGTTTACTCAGAAGTCCCATTGTATTCAGTGGAGTTTACTCCCAGGTGTGTATAGGATTGCAACCTTATACACTAGTAGTTAGCATGATTGAGAAAAGATGTGTGCTGGGCAGCCCAATCCTACCTGACTCCCCCTTCCCACCGATGCAGCTGTGCCACCAGAGTGCACAATGAATCCTGTGGGGGGCAGTCCTGAAGGTCTCTCTGGGTAAGGGAACATTTGTTCCCTTGCCCAGGGGTAAGCCTGAACTGTCTGAATGGTTCTACTCAGACCTGCGCCAGCGATTTAGCTGCTGCACGTCCAAGTGGACCAGGGAAGGAAGATCAAGACGGGGAAGGGGGATAGGATATCGGTGCGCCACTGCTGCTGCTACCTCCTCCTTCCCTGCCTCATTCTGCCCTCCTGCTTGCTGTGGCCTCTGCCTTGTTCCTCCCCGTCCCCACTCCGTTCCACCCACCCCTGCCTCCCTCACACCCCTGCATTGACTTAGCAGAGCCAGGGGTTGTTGCAACGCCGCTGGCGTGTAGCTTGCGGCGGCGACACAGCTGTGCAAAATGGCAGGTTACCTTTTGCGACAACTGTAAAGGACCTTGCACTGCCGGAACTTTAATTTTTTTTTGGGAAAAAAGATGGAGGTGGGCTTTAATTAAAACAAATTGAGAAATGTGTTTTTGAAAAGTGATGTCATGTATTGTGTGGTTGGGGCAGACCCCCTGATCAGTTAGCAACACTGATCAGCTAGCTGTTCAGACGTATGAGGGCATGGGAGGGGACTAAATCCAAACCACTATTCCCCCAAGGTGATTGGTGCTGTCACCAGTGACTTGGGCTATGCCCACAACCTCAGCAGACTGATGAGATCAGAATCCATTGTTGGGAATCCAGCTAGAGATAGGCACAGAAAGCCATGCACATCTGCTCTCTAACTGGACTGGGGACTGATGTGAGACATTAAGGCTCCAGTCCTATGCACCGATACATGGGAGTAAATCCCACTGAACACACATAGGACTGCACTGTTAGTAAGATAAAATGGCAATTGCAATGTTAGAATCAGACCAATGGTAGGTGAGGGATTCAAATATAGGTCTCCAGGTCCAAGGCAAGTTCATGATCACACTGAAATGTCTAACGACAATTAGATAAAATCAGAGAGCCTCTACGCCTTTCAATTTTGAGATGGCTGTGAAGTGGTGCCGATGTGGGCTGCATCACATAGATGAAGGCTACTGCAATCTACCTACTTGATGCTTTTAAGTGGCTCCTGCCTAGCTTCCAGTTGTCTGAACCCTTCCTTAAACTGATGTGAGAAAAGCTTCCAGAAAAGAAATGAATGCAGACAAGCCTGGACATGAGTGCAAGCATCCTTTTCAGAAATGCAAAGAATCAATTCTTCCTTGCAGCCTATTCCCCATCAAGCTTCTCCAAGCAGCCCTCTGGCTCTCCTTCCCATTGCCTCTGCCTGAACAATTCTCTGTGGCTCTCACCACACTTTGCCAGAAGCTACTTTGAACAGCAGCTGGACAAGACAGGTGATGATCTGCTGGGCAGCAGCTTGTGGCACTATGTGAGCAACACAGCTTTGCAGAGTGTTCTGGGTCCTTGTGCAAGAGGGGCCTAGTGCTCTTGAAAAGAACTGGGGGTTTGTAGGGATTTTAAGTAAGATGATCAATTTTATAGACTATGTAATGTAATGAAACAAGGTATATTTCCTAACAACCTAGGAATGGAAGCTTGAAGTTAAATTGGTGGAAGAACGGGTTAGGATTACAAGCCTGAGCATAAAACAGATCTCCTGTGCCTTAATGGTGCAGTGTCACATTTCTTTTTTATCTCTCACTGTCCCAATACTAATACTGGCATCTTTCTTATAGGTAGGTATGTACCCCCTCTCCCCCATGCTGTACGCTCAGACTCTTAACCACTATGCTAAATCACTGTACTTGGCATTTGTATACCATAGTACAAAGGCCAGCGGGTGGCGCAGCGGGTTAAACCGCTGAACCATAAGCTGTCAATCGAAAGGTCGGCATTCGATTCCCGCGACGGGGTGAGCGCTCGTTGCTTGGCCAGCTCCTGCCAACCTAGCAGTTCCAAAGCATGTCAATGCAAGTAGATAAATAGGTACCGCTTGCGGGAAGGTAAACAGCGCTCCGTGTTCCAGCTGCATGCTACGCGCTGCGGCAAGGAGAGTCATGCCGGCCACATGACCACGGAGGTGTCTTCGGACAACGCTGGCTCTTCGGCTTTGAAATGGAGATGAGCACCACACCCTAGAGTCGGACACGACTGGACTTAATTGTCAGGGGATACCTTTACCTTTACCTTATACCATAGTACAGTACTTTCTGAGCGTGCAAAGTGCCTCACATCTAATTATCTTGATATAACCCTTACAAGTATTATTACCCCCCCATATTACAGATGGGGAAGACAGAGGTTGAGAGTGGCTTACCTGAGGCCACCTACCGAGTTAATGGCAGAGGTGAAATTTGGACCAGGAAAATTCTGATTTATAGGTCAGTCTCCTATAGCACAATTGTCAACTCAGAAGTAATTTCCATTCTGTTCAGTGGGGCTTACTCCCAGGAAAGTGTGTATAAGATTGCAGCCTTAGCCACTATGCCACATCAGGGAGTCCACAAGTTGTGCATGAAGACAACAGTCCTTCCTACAGTAGCTGCCTGTTCTCAACCCGAGTTAATCTGTCTCAGTACATAGACAGACTTAGCCATTTTAATTTTTTTCTGTCACCATAAATTGCACTGTTGCACTCGCTCATGTGCATCAATAAATTTGCTATTGTGTGCTAACAAAATTGGAAGTGTAAACTTGACCTTCTCCACCAGCATTGTCTCTTTTCTGATGTGAATGTATCCTGCTGTACATCTCCTAACCTCACAACTGCCAAAGGAGTGTGATGGATGGAGGTGGACACATACAACACATGGACAAGTGATCAGAGAATGCAGCTGGCCATTCAGCACGTCGTAACTCAGTGGCAGGATACCTGCTTGCATACAGAAGATCCCAGGTTAAATTCTTGGTACTTCCAATTAGGGCTGAGAAAGACCCGTGTGAAAATCTAACCAATGAGCGTAGACAGTGCTGACTTAGATAGAGCAATGGTATGTTTGGGTAAGGCTACTTCATATGTCTTGTGTTTCTTATAACAGAGGCAGAGGTAGATAGAGGATCACCCCTCCATGAAGCACTGGAGCTGCCAATCAACAGCAGGCATAAGGAACCAATGGAATCACTCAGGAAATAACAGCCTTCCTGTATGACCTGTATGGCTGAAAGGGTTGCATGGACTGGCCAAGTGTTAACAACAGAGAAGAAAAACATAAAAGCAGATTCTGTTTGGGTGGCCATACTTATATGGCGCAAGAAGTGGCCACAGCTGTCCCTTGTGTACCGGTGGTGGTGGGTTTATTAGGCAACTGCCAGTTGGCTGAAAAAGGGTGATGGTGGTGGAGAGTTGAGAAGCACTAGCTTGAGATATTGCCATCCAATCCTTAGATTTTATTGATTATTAGACTGCCCCACCCCAACAACTTGGAATGGATAACAATAAATTAAGAAACAGAGAATACAATAATCAGTTAAATTTTGATAAACACATCTAACAAAGAAACAGAAGCTAAAAACCTCAGCACGCTACTGGGGGTTCTTCATTTCCGTTCCCCAAAATGCCGTCCTAAATCAAAAGCCCTTGCAATGCTTCTGAAAGATTACGTCGCTTTTGGTGAGTCTCCAGTTTCCGTAGTTGTGGGGCAGCCATTAGGAAAGCCTCTTGGCCAGGACCAGCTCTTCCGAGTCGATTAGTACACAGAAGAAAACCTCCAGAGGGCGCCCTTGGTCAAATTTAGAGACTGATGAACCACAGGGAAGGAGGCAGTCTCTTAGGTATGCCAGGCCCACACCAGAGGAAGTCTGGGCAAGACACTGATTTTTTTTTAAATAATGTTTCTGTACAGGAGCAGAAATCACTATCCTACATTAAAATAACTTCAGAAATATATATATAAATATATTACATGACACCCAAAGGCACTGATTTGCATTGGGGCTCCGCTTCTCCTTCCCAGTTAATATTGGAAACAAGCAAACACATTTTCTTGGGAAGTGTACCGAGCATAGGAGCCCCAAAATAATTAAAACACCTGCTCCATACATTTGAAAATGTCTGTCAATCTGGATGAGAGAAAAAGACACCCAAACTAGTTACGTGGATCCCAAATTCTGTAGTAAAACAAAACACATTCTGATGAAGCCTGCAAAATAGCTAAAATATCACTTCCTTAATTAAAAAAAAAAGGTTTGCAGGAGATTTATCCTGAACCACACCAACTAAAGGAGCAACACCACTAGAATTATAATCGAGTCAAAGTTCAGCGCCTCTAAATCCCACGGATTTCAGTGGGAGAGTCAAGCATGTACTTAAATACAGCCTACTGAAGTTAACGGGACTTATTAAAGTGCTTAACTTTGGCTGGATCTTGTCCATCATTTTTAACCAACTAGTCCAAGTGTCAGTAGCATCTGTGAAGTTCTTAAAATGGAGAATAATGGATGGGATTGGCTCATTAAAATTCTTTTTCTTTTTCTTTTTACTAGAAAGATACAGCTCTTTCAAAATAGCTGGTAGATACAGAAAGCATAAATATACAGTAAAGTTTAGACACGGATTGTACTAAATGCAACAATACAAATAAGCAAACGGGAACACAAATGGTAACACAATAAAACTGTATTACATTTGTGCTTCAAATATTACAATACATTATATACATTAGTCCAAAATAAGCATCTCATGCCAAATGACACAAAAAGAAGGAAGGAAAAAAAATCAGAACCCAACAGCAAGCCAAGAAAAAACTCCAGCAGTATGTACATTATCTTTTAATAAACATTCAACTGTGAACTGGTGCAATTTCCACTACATATAGTTGCAGTCCGCCTTTTATTCCACATGACCATCCTGTCTCCCTATATCTACGCTATTCAGTAGCTTCCGTCATCATTTTGTATATACACGCTGAGCAAGAAGAATAAGAATACAAATAGGACTGCAGTACTCTGAGCGACGAGGCATCGGATCAGCGAACCTGGGGCGCGTAACCTTCTTTCATTAAACCTTCCTCATAGTCCGTCTGGCACAGAATCATGTTGTTCTTTAGGAAAAATTTGTCTCCCACGCAAAATCTGGAAATATGGGGAAAAAAAATAGAACACAGAAGATTTAATTGATATTTTGCCTCCTACCAAAGACCTCTCCTCCTCCCCCCCCCCGAAAAATTAGAGAGTTTATCTTGAAGAACCAACAGTTTCACAAAGGCCGATCATTTTGGATGGAGGAACTAACCTACGATGTATCATTTTAGCCCTTTGTAGATATCCGCCCGCACACACAATCGATGAACACAGAAGGAAGGACTGGGATTGCGCCCAGTAGCCACATTCCCTGGCAGGCGCTAACCTGCCTGCTAGCCATGCCCTTAGGTGGCTATGTGTTCAGCGTTAGTTTGCAAGGAGCTCTTTGTGAGAACAGCTGTATACATGGAGAATTCCTCCCCACAGTTTGAAACCTAGCCAATCAGGGCTCCAAAGAGTGGCCCTCTGTGTGTACTTTTGCAGACCAATGCCAAATGCACAGCCAGGAGCATCAGCCAAGAGCATGGGGAGGTGGCTAGTGGGTACTGCACCGCTTCCTGAATTCAGAAGTTGTCTGAACAGTCCTATGCTGTCTCTTGCATCCTTCTAAGTATGCCATTTATAAGTTCTTGCACTTGTGCAACTTGAGGACATTGCCTTTGCCTAACAATGCAAGTACTCAAAGAAAAGTTCATCAACTGCCATCGTAACATCTACATAGTGCTCTGAACACCCTAAGGTGCCTCTCCCTCTCTCTCTCACACACACATGCGCGCGCGAATGATCTTGCTGTACCCCGTACTATGACCACATAAGGTACATCAATCAGTCTCATCATCATCCACAAATTGCAGATGGGGAGTCGAGGCTGAGAGAGGGCAGCTTACCTAAGGCCGCCCAGTAAATCCGAAATTAGAACCAGGGAGATCCCAAAATGTTGGGATCAATGGATGAGAGTATGCTGGCTGGAAGACCACAGTCAGAGACAGAAACGTCAAGTGGGACAAGCAAAATCAGGTGATACCCAAGGCTTAGCTTGGGGTGAACGCAGCTCAACAGGCTTAATTCCAGACTGTACCATTTTTAAAGCCTCTTTTTGCCCCAAAGGGCCTTCGAGGCATCACAGACTGGTAGTTTGGTGAGAAAGAAGTAACCCTTGGAAGGCCAGTGCTTGCTTGCAGACCTTATGCCACCAACCCCTTTTCTAGATTCTTCACCAGTTCTTCTGAATGCTCTCCAAATCCTTCTTGCACAGTATCACACAGGAATAGATGAAGCTGCCTTACAGAGGCAGACCACTGGGATCTCTACCTCCATGCTGCCTCCTGTGACCGGCAGCACCTCTCCAAGGCCCCAGGGAGGTTATGTATGCAAAGCACATGCTGTACCATAGAAGTGCATCTCCTCCTGGTATACCTCACACGGAGTACGTATTATTAGTTTAGATTATGAAGGATCTGGTTTACGGCATCCACCTTTTACGTCAGACAGAATATGCTTCCAACGAGAGAGAGAGAGAGAGAGAGAGAGAGAGAGAGAGAGAGAGAGAGAGAGAGAGAGAGAGAGTGTGTGTGTGTGTGTGTATATTCATTCCTCAATTCAGCCTATTTCCACATTCTGGGCCCCTTTCAGGGTCATGTGAATCAGCCCTTCTATGCAGCCAAACTAATTTCACACTAAGTATGGCCTGAGTGCATGAATTGCTTCCACAATTGATTCACTTTTAAAAAAAGATTTCTCTTTAAATGCAGCTTGGAGAAAGGGGACTTACGCACGCACGCACACATACCCCTCCCCCCCCCCGTCTGCTGGCACAGTTTCACTAATGAGTGATTTTGCATTGGGGGGTCACATTCTGTTTGCGGTGAACGCTCCAACTAGAAAAACATATTGGGAGGAGTTCTGCATGGCATTCCAATTAAACCAAAGAGAGTAACCCAAATGAACTTCTTAGCATTGATGCGGATAGATGAAAACTAGTTCCCCTCAGCTAATTATCCATTTTGCTCTGTAAAGTATTGTTTAATTCAGTAATGGATTACAATGTTCTTTTTTGCCATATAATTTCCAAGCAGCGACATCTTGGACACAATTAGTAGCAGTGGAAAAAAAATGTGCGTTGTTTACGGTAGATTTAACAACAGAGTAGCTGTGGGAATAGGCTGTATATGTATTTAATTGTAACAATTTAACCTTCAAATAGCAGTGTCTGGTGTAGTTGACCCCGTAGAAGTACATATAATTACACATGATGACCTCCCTGACCTTTAATAGCAGAACACCCCTCCCCTTTTTTTATCAGTCAGTTTCTAATGATGTTTGAAGCTGAAATCTGAGGGAATTGTCACAGAGTAAATTGTGTATTGAAAGGAGGCCTTTAATGTTTTGTGAAGTTGTGAGGTTTTAAATGGAGCAGCAGTTGGACTGATTTACATTTGCAAAGATTGGAATGCTAGACAAACAGCGAACCCATTTATTTTCCAACCGGGTAGCTTTGGAAATTTATCCTTATGCTTGCTAAATAGAGTGAGGGAAAATAGTGTAATAAAAAAGTGGATTGAAAAGAATTAGCTTTGCTCCAGGAAGAAAATTGGGCTGTTTATTTGTGGACTCTCTTCCACTCCACTCCCGGCTCTCCCTGACCCCTCCCCTCTCTGTCTCTCCCCCAACTCTGGATTCAAGGCATTGGACGGAAAATGCAGATTATGGAACGATCTTGAAACTTTTAAGTTATTTATGGTCAACCCAATTTAATTCAAGCACACACTTCCAATTCTAGATCCCCCACATGCCCAACATATTTTCATATTGCATTATATTCCACCTACATCTTACTGAATACAGCATATGGAAATAGAGGGATGCTGAAGCAAGCCAAGCTATTTTAGAATCAGAATATTTTTACTTCTTCAATGCAAAAATAAAAGTTGGAACTCGAGAGCATTTTGCTTCATAGTTCAGTCCTATCCCCCACCACACAATAGCATGCAGCCGTGCCAAGGAAACGTGCTGAATGCTGGGGGGGGGGGGGAATCAGGAGGCCTGGGAGAGATATTCTTTTCCTTACCTCTCTGTAGGCCTCCTGATGGTCTGTGGACCTCCTTGGATCTACACCAGCTACATAGCTGGCGTAAGTCCAGGGAGAGAAAAGGGGAGGGACTGGGTGAAGAACAGATAGGAACCTGGTGCAAGTCACTGCTACTGGGGTCCCTTTCCCAAACTGCCCCCTGCCCTCCCCCGCCTTTTCCTTTCCTGCCCACAACACACTCTCGCTGTCGACTTACTGGGAACATCGCAGCCCAGTGTCCACGGCAGTGTGGGTCCAAGGCTGCCACTGCTTTGTGGTGGCTTGTACTGGCCCGGCAGTGGCATGATCTTTGCGCTGTCTCTGGGCCTTTTACAATAGTGGAACACTCATTCCGTTGTCACAAAATGCCCATAGGATTGGGCCATCAGTTACCCAATATTTGCACTATCCCTCCTCTCGCCAATATGACACAGCCCTAATTATAGAAAAATATATTAGAGCATTTCATGTAAATACATTAAAAGCATTTGTGGAGGGCTGATGAGAAGAGCTTTGGTCCACCTCTGTTCCATCACCTGCACAATGACTCCTTCCCCACTGCTTTCATTTTAGCTTTGAGTGCTGCTTCAAGTGGGAATGCCCATCCCTTCTTGCTCAGCCCCCCCCCCCCAACAATGGCAGAGTTGCCTCATACAGTTTTACTGTACTAGTACTGTACTCCACTGCCACATGAGAGCGGGGAAGGTGCTTCTCCTCCTCACCCGACGTACGTAGCAGTGGCAGTGGTGCTGGCAGCATTCAAAGTCCAATGTTATCTATTGCAGGGAGTGTGTCAAGGCCTCCTCTTCTCGGTTAGCTTTAGATATGATCTGGACCATTGCAGGAGTTAGGATAAAATCTCCACCCCACTACAACCCCAACATGGCTGCTATTTGTAAAGAAAAACGTTAAGCCCATCAGCGCCACTCAGGCTTGATGTAATGTGTAGTTTGGCTCTAAGGGGCAAAGAGAAGTCAGTGGGCCAGCCTATCCCCTTCCGCTGCCTCTCTTACCACTTTTCCACCTTCTGCCTGCGAAGGGATTATGGTCACTATCATTAGTGAAACAACCTCCCACTTGACTTCTGAGAAAATCTTCACCCTGCTCCCTCCCCCCAAATAGTAAAATACAGTATTGTTCTGGTGGCCAGACCAGATATTTCAGAAGAGGGTTTCTTGAAAAGACAGACTCATGAAAAATTTACAAAGCTGTATGTCTGATACCAGACACACCCGCTGCTGGTGGGGACCCCTGAGCAGTCGCCAAGGGAGGAGGCGGTGTTCTGCAGGCTTCCACTGGCTAGTCAGGTTTGCCACTCGGCACACTGTTGTCTTGGCCAGCGCTCTTTGCAACTGCATGCATCGACAACTGGCCAGGCCCACGCCTCTCCATTTGGCCCCAGCATCTGAGATGGCAGCTGCATTGCAGGAGTATATTGGGCCTTTGATACCAGCAGCAGCAGCCAGGGCAGGAGTATCCCAATTTCAGCTGAGCTCAGAAGAACAGGGCCCCAGTATCCGCAGGGGATAGCATTCCCCCCCCATCCATGGGTTCCCAGTATCCACGGGGGGGGGGAGGAACCTATCCCCCGCGGGTACCGGGGCCCTATTCTTCTGAGCTTAGCTGAAATACCGGTATTTCATGTTTGGGTTTAGGGATTACTTACAACTGACCACATTGTACATTATGTGGCAGCAAACAATTACCCTTTGTAGAGAAAAAGATCTGTTCTGTAATGCTTGAACTTCCCTATACGCAGATAGTACAAAACAGCTCTCTTCACTACCGCAAAGCAAATGAGACTCCATCTGATCTTAGCTTGCTGTCTGAAACACTAAGAATCTCCATTCTCCCAGCCTTCACGTCTCCTATAAATGCAATCTGTATACAGTCTCTTGGAAGCTGTCCATTGCAGTTCCTGTCTTGAAACTTCTACCATTACCAAAAAAAATTCCCAGTCTGCATTTTCACTTATAGTTTTCCTCTCTGTACTAGACAAAGATCAATAGAGAGGATGTTGAAATTGCTGCCTACTTCTCCGCGGTCACCGAAACCTGAGAAAAGCAGGAATTCCAGGTTCTGACAAATCCCAAATAGTTACCTAATTGATTCTAAGATGGTTATTACATTGGTATCCTGCCTTTCCTGCGAAGAGTTCAGGGTGACATAAGGGTTATCCAAATTTACCTTCTTAAACCTCATGAGGTAGGTTAAGTTGGAAGCGACAGGTCAAAGATCACCAAGGGAGCTTCATGGTGGAGCAGGAATTCCAACCCAGGTCTCCAAGACCAATGCTCTGTCTGCTACATGACACCAGCTATTGAGCTACACTGAACTTGTCACAATCCATTATATCCTTAGGGTTTTGACAATCTTGCTATGAGTAGGCATTTAGAAAATTGTTGTAAAACCAAAACTAAACTACCACTGAAAGGTTCTATCAAAAGAAACAGCCTACTGCACTGGAGAACTGCGATTTATCTTGTCACAAGGGGGGGGGGTTGGGTTGTGGCACCTGGGTGCCAGATGACCTAGCTACGCCACTGGCTGAGGGTCCCAAATACGAACTTATTTTTCTATGTTTTAAATAGCAGCTGGATTGGACCATGCAATATATAGGACTGCGTTCAGCGGGAAGGGGATTTTAACCCCACATCACCATCCCAGCGCCTGATCCAGATAAGGCCCTGCTGCAACTATTCGCCAAAGAAAAACAAAAACTCCTATTAGCGCCACCGAGAACTTTATCTCTTGGCAAATTGCAGCTGTGGAGTGGTAGTGCATTTAGATCAGGATTATGGTGGGGGAATAGGGCTAGTAGGGTTAAATCCCCCTCTTCCCCACTGTGATCCCTATGGCGGCTGCTATTTGGTCTTTAAAAAAAGAAGCACATTAAGCATGCGCTTGGCAAGCAACACATAGGTGGATCCTATGATGAAGATTTTGTAGGAGTACAGTTTGTTTGGCCAGAAGCCACGCTAAAACTGAATGCTGTGGCACCATAATAGGAGGCAAACTATACAGTAGGCCCTTCGCATGCGTGGATTGGCCATCCGTGGATTTGAGTATGGGATCCCTCCCTCCATGGATGGCCAAAGATGAGCGTTGACTTAGGTCTCAAACACCTTATTTGATCCCATAGCATCAAAATATTCTGAGGATGGTATGCAATTGTTCATAGGTGCTCTTCAGAAAGTCTGCTAATATCCTGTTTCTAGGCTTCAGCCCTAGAAAGCAGTACAAACTGTTTCCCTGGTAAGGGAACTTCATGTACAAACATATTTATGTAATTGTATCAAATCCTTATTTGGGTAGCAGAGAAGATGGCAAAGGGGTGTGTGTGTGTGTGTGTGCGCGCGCACGAGTGTGCGAGTGAGATTGAGAGAGAGATTTCACCCATCAAACCAAGTTCCACCACCCACCCAGGAAAGGAAACCCACAATCTTTTTGCATTGTGGGTAACAAAAATTATCTGCTTTGCTTGACTAATAAAGATTAGCTGACTTCTTCGTATTAAAGAAGTTTGTCTTATATGGGATGAAGTGACAAGACAATAACTAAGTGCTAATTGTGCATAACCAATGCGAAAGATATGCAGCCCCATTACAGCACGCAATAAATGAAGCGAACAACAAGAACGTATTAGGCACTTTTAATAATGACACTAGAACAGTGGTTTGGAGCAATAGGGATGGGAAAGGCTTGAGAGTTTCAATTCAAGAGTGTGCAATTATTTCTTCCTTGAATGGATTCTACTGGTAGGGTAAGGCTGACCTTATTTCGAATGCAGACTCTTTAGTTCTGCACCAAAACAAGGCTGATGTATAGGAACTGTAAATGGCCCTGTAACTTCTAATTGCTCAGCATTATTACATAGTTTAAACAGTGGTTATTACTTGTCTGATATTTTAATTTTCTGCACAATGTGATGAAAAAGGTCAATTTGGCTTTGTTTTAGAATGTAATTGTAGAAAGCTATAATTATGGCAGCTGCACAATTCTCACTGCATGAGGGATGTTAGCATTACTACAATGCTACCACACAAAGCAGAACAGCAAGGGCTGCTCAGGAAGTGTTGCTTCTACCATTATTCTCCCCCCTACTCCCCCCATGCATTCTGAGAACAGTTCACAAGACAGTCGCAGGCCAGAGCGACATACTGTGTGTGCCATGGGATTGCCAAAGGAAATGGCACCCCCATGTGGCGTGCCCCTTTCCCCTGTAATGCTTGGGAGCACTCTGCCCATGAGGAGATGTCATCACGTTGTGAGTTTTCCTGTCCCTCTGTCACATCTTTGTGTCCTGCACGCCATCGACCCAGTCAAACGAGCTGGAAGTCTTGGCATTTTTTACTCTTCTCTCTCCTTTATTCCTCATCACCAAATCACATGGGTTCTCTCTGTACAATAATGCTAGAATACAATCTTTTCTTTCTGAGCCCTCAGAAAAACTTCATGACTTGGTCGTCTCTTACTACGACGTCCTCTTCCACACTGGTCTTTCATTAGTTCATCTTGTTCCCCTCGCTTCTGCCAAAATCACCAACCTCTCTCATCAGTCACGCCACCCCCTCTTTCAATTTCTTCACTGTCTCTTTGTCCACTGCTGAATCCAGCCCAGGCTCCTTATCCTGATCTTCAAAGGCCTCCCTGGTCTTGCCCCCACCCTCTCAGTACTCATATCCCACTACACTCCTGACTGTGACCCTCGATCTTTCAGTTCCACCCCCCCTCAGTCATCCTACGGCCTCCTACTACCTCATACATCTCCATCCATTCTCTCTCTCCCCCCCCCCCCCCAATGGCTGGAACTGTCCTGCTGAAACACCAGGCAATGTCTCCTGGTGTTTGCTCAAGTATAGGACCATCGGCCGGCTGTTGCCGGGTTTATGCTTTGAAAAAATCCCAAGCGAGGGATGAAACGTAAGCAGAGGACTAAAGTCTTTTTCTTCTCTGATCTGGATAATCCTTGGACACTGCTACCAGTGGCTTTTGCTGAAGGTGCTGTTTGTTAATAAGGAATGTCTCCAGACAAGTGTTGTACAAGTTTTAAAACTTTATTTCTTCAACAATTTTTTTTTTACATGGCTGACAATCCCATCTATCCTATTTCTGTACAAAATGTCTCCTCTCTTACTTCCTTCAAATCCCTTCTTGGAACCCATTTTTTCCATGAAGCCTTTGGCATAATGTCTTTATTGTCTTAGACCTCTGTCTCTGCTGTATAATTAAGCTTAAGCACTTATAACTGAAGCCATTGCACTCTCTTTCCCTGCTCATCCCTGCCTCCATTTCCTTCTTCTGTTTTTTCCCTTCTGTCTGTCTAGATTGTAAGCCCCTCGGGACAGGGACCCATTCTTGTGTAAAGCACCATGAAAATGAATAGTTGAGATGGCATTATGTACATTAATAATTGATGATGACGATGACGACATCACCGGCTGACAGAGAAACTCACAGCATGATGTCATCACATCACAGACTCTTCCTTTTTAGGAGAACCATTGCTTAGTAGCAGAGGTATCTGTGTTTCACCACGGTGTCATCATGAACCATTAATGTTGTGTTGAACATAATGGGAAATTGAACTGTAGAGGTCTTTGACATCTCTTACATTAAATGATCTGTCTACGGAACTTGGTGTGACCCTCCACTATCTGCATTATGTGGAAGTGAGGTCCAAATTATCCAGTCATCATCCTTTCAGCAGCCATGAGGCCTAAAAATATAATGTAATATGTATGTTTCAGGCATCTGCTGAGGCTCCCAGAGACTCCTGTAAGTCCCTTCCTCAAGTGGTGGTTGTGGCCATGGAGTAAACTAAATAGAAATCTTTCCACTCACTTCACCAATGGTCAGGGTTTCTCCTCATGATATTGGTACATGATATTGGTTTCTCCTCATGATATTGGAGACTAGTATATGCCTGAAGACCAACAAACATTTTCCCCCATGCCCCTTTGTCTTCTAATGTCTTTTTAAACTTAGGAATACTACTTCTGGGTCTGCGAGAGTTACTTTCAGTTTAGGAGGTTTACTTTCGGTTTAGGAGGCCTGTGGAGGCCAACCGCCGGACAGCAAGGTGGGTTGTGGTGCCCTCTGCAGGAGGACAAGTGGGTTGTGGGAAGTGAATTTTGAGAACCACTCGCTAGATTATACCAATGTGTTTTAAGAACCCCACAATTGGGCACAGAAGCTGCAAGAAGGCCAAGAATGAATAAGAGTCCACCAATATCCAAGTGTCTTCAGCTGCAGCCTCCATCCCCAAAACAAATAACCAACTGAGCTTATGGTTCTGCTGAAGCCTGGATTGCTCTTTCAAAGTCCATACTGAGAAGGTAGAGAGTATCTTATCTCATATTGGCTAGAACAGTGGTTCCCAACCTGGGGGTCATGACCCCCAGTGTTACATGTTTGGAAATTACTATACCTTTTTTGGGGTGTGTGGGGCTAACCCGTCAGCAATGTCTGCACGTCGCTTCCAGGTCTTGCCGCTGCCTCCACCGCAGCCCAGTAAGACAAAACAGTTTTTTCCCCTTACCG
This sequence comes from Plestiodon gilberti rubricaudatus, assembly GCA_026170595.1. NCBI lineage: Eukaryota > Metazoa > Chordata > Lepidosauria > Squamata > Scincidae > Plestiodon > Plestiodon gilberti. Next base: position 121,203,613 of record JANXHW010000005.1, read on the forward strand.
GGATTTGGCAGCAGGGAGGCCCAGAAGCAATGCGCAGACATCGCCAATGAGTCCCTCGTTGGGCCCAAACCTCCCCGTAAAGGGGTAGAAGGTTGGGAACCACATAGATGTCATGTTCCTAACAGTTGGATCACCTGTGTCTCAATTCTCCTCTTTCACGTCCCCAACCATTTGCTTCTCTTTTGATTTTACTTCCCTCTCCGCCCAACTTCCAGTATGCCTGAGAACTGTCCACGTTCTTCCTATTTAACACTGCATGTTCCCTTCTTCATTCTGCATCACAGAACACAGGGTACACAAAACTCCTTCCTTTTTTCTCTGCATGAAAAGAGCCATATGACCCTTCCCTTCCGGGTATGCAGAAGGTCCCGGGTTCATTTCCAGGCAGGGCTGTGAAAGACCCATGCCTGAAATCTAGCTTGGAATAAGGCAGCTTCATACGTGAAACGCATAGCAAGGCTGAACAACTTTGGATGTCTTTTTCACAGAAGAAATGGGGCACTAACCATGGATTTCAAGAAACAGAAAGTGTCCTATTAATAGTGCTACATGCTTACACCAGTTTAACCCTGGTCCGTCTTTCCCCCGCCAAATTAGCCCATATCCTGTTTTACAAATTTCCAAAGCTGAAAATGCAGCTCAAAATCTTGCCTATCACCAAAGGAATAGAGAGTTCCATGACTATGGGGGCCATGGGTCAGCTATAGGGGATTCTACTGGATAGGATTTTGGTGTTCAACAACAGTAAGAGAAGCAACCATTAGTCAAATCCATTAGATATTGATGGGAAACATGGAGAGAAGCATTCCCGCATATATAAGGATTTCACTTGATTTAAGAAATTGTAGACAATCATATGAGCTGTAGTCAACTGATCTACTGATAAAATTTACATGAAGTTTCACATGAGTAAAACAATAGCTCTGCAGTGAGTAGCCTACTTTTTCTGTTTTTAGCTAATACAGTTGGCCTCAGTATTGGCGGGGGTTCCATTCCCGGAACACCCACCGATACTGAAATCCACTGATACGGGGGCCAACCAGAAAACATTGTAAAAAGGAAAAAAAGGTTAGAAATGCAGTTTGCTTTACTGCAAACCGCTGCATGCTCTTCCTTTAACAAGCTGAAATTGTGCTCTGGAAGCCTCTTCGGGGTCACACGACTCCCCCCTCCCAAGTTGCATTCTGGAGCTATTTTGGGAGAGGGTGGGGGAGTCGCACAACCCGGAAGAGGCTTCCAGAGCGCGATTTCAGCCTGTTAAAGGAAGAACATGCAGCGGTTTGCAGTAAAAAAGTAAGAAAACTGATTTTTTAAAACTTTTTTTAAACAATGTTTTCTGGTTGGCCCCCGTGTCCACGAAGCGTCCGCCGTAAGACAAATCCACGGATGCTGAATTTGCGGGTACGGGGGGCCAAACTGTACATGCATGTAGTCGTACATGCATCTTGGAAGAGGCATTCCCTTCTACATGAGAGAAAAGTGTGCAGAGTGCCTTTTCTAAGATGGTGTTTTTGCCATCTGCAGTTTTGACAAGTACCTGCATTAAATATAGTTTTAAAAATCTGTCACCCAATTAATTGGTAGCACCTTTTTAGTTTTTTCCCCCCAATCCATTGATCCAGCCATACTTACACATGTTGTGCTCAAGCCATACTTACACATGTTGTGCTCAAGCCATTTATTATCCATCAAAGCAAGTATTTTGCTCAGGGGATGACAGGAAGATATTATGCCTGTTGCCCTCTTATTCTAGACCTGTGCCAAGTTGGCTTTAGCACATGGAAGGGGACCAAGGAACTCTCTTACCTCTGATTACAAAGTTGACACGCAAAGCAGTCCAGGTGGTAAACATTGTCCTTGGCTCTCATCACCATTTCAAAAGCAGGGATGAGCTTGCTGCAGGCAGCACAGTTTCCTGTAACGCCAAATAACCTACAGGGGGGAAAAAACGGGGGGGGGGGGAGAGTTCCAGGAGAGGGTTGATTTTGGGAAAAAAAATCAGTGCCCAACAAGCATAGCTGCATTTTCCCCCTCCCAGCTCTACAAACTATATTTGACTTTACAATCAAATTTCCCTTGGAAACACTTAAATAGGACAAGTGCACTTGGGCGAGAGGTGGTGGTGGAGGAGGAAATGAAGCCCCTTCTCAGCTATACTTGCAGATAAGCATTCTACAGCTGTAAAGCTTTCTACAAGTAGCAGAACGATACTGGGAAGTAATTTATTGCACATCTTTCCCCCTATCCTCGAAATATACATAACTAGTCTCTAGTACATAAGTCTCTTTTGACCTTACTTGATGGGGCAGGAGAATGAGGAGAGACACTCTCCTTCCTGCAAAAAGAAAATAAATTGCTACTACGTTAGCAAAATGTTACGTAACAGCCTGGATTAAGGGGTACGTCTGTTTGAAAGCACAATAAGAAAATGGCTTCTTGGAACTCACTAAAAACACGAGAGAGCTGAAAAACCTTGGCCTCGGTGCTATTTATTTATAAAAACACAGAGGCTTCTGCGCAAGAGGAATTAATACTTTGTTGGCAGCCGTGGAGGAAGCTACTATTCTAGTCATTTTTGACACCTAGTGCTAAACGTTTTACCATTATTAAAGAACATTTTATGAAGAAGTCATTTAAAGCGTCAGAAAGCATTAGTGGTTCATGCACCTTACAACCCTACACCATGCTTATAGCTATGATTATGTTATTCAAGTAGCCCATTAAAGTAAATGAGGCAGTCAACTATATATAGCCACATTAGGAGTCCAGGTATATTATACTGTGGGAACAATTTCAAATCTCTTCTAAAATGTTTTAACTTTGATGTTTAAAAGTTTCTCTTTAAGCGCGCGCGCACACACACACACACACACACACAGACAGAGAGAGAGCTTGTTCAAGATTGTGATTATTCCTAGCTGTTATGTTACACATAGGAATCAAAAATAAAATTCAACAGACATCTAGACAGAATTTTAATTTGAATATGGGGGGAATTAGAACTTTTTGGTTTTGACTGCACACACCACCTACCTATCTTTGAAACTAACCTTAATGTAAAGTTACTTAATACATGCAAATGGATTTTTAAAAAAGCAAACGCTCTTCTCTGTGTATATCAGTTAATGCCATTCTTAAGTAAGATACAAAATAGATGAAAATGCCACATCTGCCGCTTTCCTTTTTGCTCTTCAACATCAGGCTGGCAGCAGAAATATATAATGGCTCTCAAGGGAAACATCAAATTAAAAGCAGTTCTGAGCTAATGAATTCAAAGGTGCTAGAGTGAAAATTTGGTTTGGCAATACAGTACACATAGATATGCGTACACACACACACACACACACACACACACACACACACACACACACACACACACAATGAATGCAAACCCTTTCCATTTTGTAGAACCACATCAGCTATGGCAGGAAGCCTATAGAGCTCCAATACCTTGTACAGTTTCTGCTCCAGCAAAACATGCTCATTTTGCATAATAAATATGGTAGGTTTATTTTTAAAGTTCTGAACCATTTTCCACTGATTGTCTGATATGCTAGTTTATCTCGATTAAAAAAAACCCAACATCCAGAGATAAACAACAACAAAACCCCCAACAAGGCTCAATCATCAGCATCCCTATGTTCATCAAATCCTGTTAGATGTATTATTCAAGCTCTTGTCAACTTCATTTGGCTGTGGAGACTGATGATTAAAATTATATGTATGTGTACACACACACACACACACACACACACACACACACACACACACACGTGTATCTCTAGACCTACCACAAATAGCCCATTCCAGCAGTTTTCAGGCACCGTTGTAATAAGTTTCCCAATCAGAAAGTAAAGGGCTTTGAGTCTCCCCAAGTCAGGCCCTGGTGACCTGATCCTACAACAGGCTGTGCTGAAGTCACTGTTCATAAGGACCATGATGGGGGTATCAATCCAAGCTTGGCGTAATGGTCATTGATGCTTCTGTGACCTTGTCTCCCCCATGTATTATGCAGCACAGCTAGGCAGTGGTGCTCAGTAATGGACAAGTTCAACCATCTTGCACAGCATCCCATGGATCTATAGAGTCCACATAGCAACCATCAGTAGTTGGGCCAAACGCGACTCCTTAGTTGACAATCTAGAGCAGGGCCGTCATCTGATGAAAGGAATCTTAGTGGTTTAATTACCGGTAATCTTATGAACATCTAGTGGATCAATCAACCATCTTTGCACAAATCTGCATAAAACCACAAGTTTGGAAGAACCCACTTACTGAATCAGGCAGTTTTGGAAGCAAGTCCCACTGATTTCAGTGGGACTTCCTCCCCCCAAAATCTGTAGAATTGCAGCAGATTAAACAAACTACTCCTGAGAGTCCCTTGGACTGCTAGGAGATCAAATCAGTCAATCCTAAATGCAGAGGCGTCGCTCCAGTAGGGGCGGGGCTGTAAGTATCGCTGCGGTTACAGTCGCTTTACCGAGCGAGGAGGAGGCAGCCCCGCCCCCTCACTGTCCGAGCCATTCGTCTACGGAGAAAGCAGCAGGCAGGGTCTCTTGCCTGCTACTTTCTCCGCAGGGGACTGGCTTGGACAGTGAGGGGGCGGGGCTGCCTCCTCCTCGCTCGGTAAAGCGACTGTAACCGCAGCGATACTTACAGCCCCGCCCCTACCGGAGCGACGCTTCTGCCTAAATGAAATCAACCCTGACTGTTCCCTGGAAGGACAGGTACTGAGGCTGAAGCTCAAATAGTTTGGCCACCTAATGCGAAGAGAGGACTCTCTGGAGAAGACTCTGATGCTGGGAAAGATTGAAGGCAAAAGGAGAAGGGGGAGGCAAAGGATGAGATGGTTAGACAGCATCACCGATGCAACGAACATGAAAATGAGCGAACTCAGGAAGATAGTGGAGGACAGGAAGGCCTGGCGGGATATGGTTCATGGGATCACGAAGGGTCGGACACGACTTAACGACTGAACAACAACAAACAAACTACGTGTTCAATCCAGGCTGATTTGGACACGTGCCGTCAGCACTCAACCAGCTCAGCCTGTGACTGCACAGCTAGAAGTGAGCAAATGGGCCGACTGAAAACTGTGGCTACAAGCAGCTCTGAGAAACTTTAAGGTATGTCCCTGATGGGAGTCAGGAAGAGCAGGACATATAGGCTCTGTCCCAGCACATGCAGTGTTGAAGGACCTCATCAATGGAACAGTCTTCCATTTCCACACATGACTTGAACCAGAGTTAATTTTGTGACTGACTGAATAGGATTTTCTTTTTCTTTTTTTTCCAGTATGGTGTAGAGCAGGGGTGGTCAACCTTTCAGCATGAATGCTCCTGGCCTTTTAATGGTTGTATAGGTGAGGGCATTTCAGCAGCTGCTTTAGCAGCACCATCAGCACTTGCAGCTGCCAAGATTCTGTCTTCTACACGACTCTTAAGAACACAGAAGCCCTAATGGTGGAAGGTTGGCCACCCCTGGGTGTAGAGTTTTGAACTATGGCAGGGCAGGGCCTGATTTCAGGTGGATTCCATTCTGTCACGACAGCCAGGTGGAACCTCCAACCCCAAAGGTATCATTCTTCAGAGCCACTAAGCCATGAAGCTCAATGAATGGCCTTGGGCAAGTGACTCGCTAACACGGCGCACAATTAGTCCGTGGAATTCATTGCCACAAGATGTAACAACCACCACTAGCTTGAATGGTTTAAAAGGGGATTGGACAAGTTCATTGAGGAAAGGTATTTCACTGGCTACTAGTCATGATGGCTGTGCACTACCTTTGGATTCAACAGCAGTATGCCTCCAAATACCAGTGGCACAGGAAAATGATGGCAGAGAAGTATGGCTTTCTGCCCTGCTTGTGGGCTTCCCAGAGGGCTAACTGTCAGAATGCTGGATTAGATTAGCCTTTGGTTTGATCCAGCTGGACTTTTTTTATATTGTCTCTCAACTCGACCTACCTCACAGGAGTTTGCACATGTGCCACCCTGGAGCCCCTTGGAGGAAAGCAGGGTACAAATGTAATGAATAACATTCATTAACGGCACAATCCTATGGTCTTTGGATGCCGGTGCTGTGGCTTCAGTGCCGGATGTTGCAAACGTGCCACAAGGCACGTTTAAACACCCAGAGAGGAAGCAGTGCCGGCAGGAAGGCCTGTGCCGTCCTGCCGGCACTGAATCCAAACCCAATGCACGCCAGAGCAGGTAAGGCCGTTCTGAATGGTGTGGGGACTGCGGGAGGGAAGACCGGGCCTGGGAGGGGGTGGGACTGGCGTACGTGTCAGACACCATATCCCATCCTCCCTCCCAGGCCCTTGCAGCCAACACGGGGTTGCTTGATTCTCCATCAGCTAAAGAGCGGCGGTTGGGGGTTTGCTTGGGTTAAGCCGGGGGAAGACAGGATTGGGCTGCTCAAGAGATTCACCAAGACTGCATAAAACTTGATCTTTAGATTTAGAAACTGCAGTCTCCAACATGTCCCCTTTCTCACCCCATCTTTTGCTTACCATCTAGCCCGATGGTAAGTTCTGTAGGACCCAGGAGGTCGCTGTTGAATAGTTTGTGTTGCTTTGGTTGGTCCTCATGCATACATAACCCTACTCTGAACTGGGATAAAGTTGAAAACTCTTGTACAATTTCGCTTTATTGTTGCTTACAAAAAATAATGGACTGACATACATTGGGATCCTATTGGCCGCTGTGATGAGTGAATTGTGTTCACTCTTCTCCGTTTCTGTTATGAGGACCCCACGGTTTCAAAACAATCATTTCGTTCTGCATGACATGCAACAGGAGCAGGTGGTGATAAGATCAGGTGGGTTCTTTATACATGAGCAAAACTGCCTTCAGCAAAGTCAGACCACTTTGCCCACTGCTGTCTATACAAATAACATTGTATATTTACAAATAACATTGTATATCCACTGCTGTCTATACAAAAGAAAATATTTCTTTACCCAGCGTGTAATTGGTTTGTGGAACTCCTTGCCACAGGAGGTGGTGATGGCACCTGGCCTGGATGCCTTTAAAAGGGGATTGGACAGATTTATGGAGGAAAAGTCCATCACAGCTTACAAGCCATGATGGGGATAAGCAACCTCCTGGTTGTAGGAGTAGGTTTTCTTTGTGCCAGGTGTAAGGGAGTGGTGACAGGATACAAGTATCTTGTTGTCTTGTGCTCCCTGAGGCATCTGGTGGGGCTACTGTGAGATATAGGAAGCTGGACTAGATGGGCCTTTGGCCTGATCCAGCAGGGCTTATGTTCTTATGTTCTGTTGGGCAGCTGCTCTCCAAGCCTGTCTGTCCTACTCCTGTTATCAGAGACACCAAAAACTAAACCTGGGATCTTCTGCATGCAAAAAAGAGATGCTCTGCCATTAAGCTACGGCTCCTTCCACCAATGTATAAGGACATGGAGGTCAGGAGGGGAAGGACATATCTTGGGGAAGAGCTGTGAGGGTGTGGCATTTTGTGCAATTCAAGGTGGTGATAATTTAGAACAGGGGCATCTATTATCCACAATAAGAACATAATCGATGCCTTGCTGGCTCTGACTGAAAAAATCCACCTCGCCTAGTAATCCCTTCCCAAGAGTGGCCAGTCAGATGGCTTTGGAAGGCTCGCAAGCAGCAGGGCAAGGAAGTAACAGCCTCACCCTCTTGCCTGCTCCCATCATCTGGCACTGCCTTTGGATTGGGAGGCTCCATTAAGCTTCAGCGACAGATCTCATGACCATGAATAGTCATGAATCTCATGACTATTCCCGTCAGCTGTCCAAACAAACAGCCACCTTGATGCACTGAGACAGGGAAAGATACCAACCACTAAGATATTTTACGCAACATTGCAAGACTTCCACAAATACTGCCACACTTTATGCATCCTGTTTAAGAACTTCAGCTTGTTTTCAAGGCTATGCAAAAAAAAAAAAAAATACTCGCAGTAACACTCCACTTGCTGACAAACACACACCAGAACTCAACACTGGTTATTATTAAATCTGGATAAGGCTGTCTGTTTCTATGAAAAATACAGTTTTCTCCCTAATAACAATAATGAAAATAATAATAATAAATAATAATAACTACCACCCGACAATGCCATGTTGAAATTCTGGGCCTAGTTCTCTTCTACCTTCCCCAATTTCAATTGCTTTCTTTCCCTGAGCATTTATCAGCTACCTGATTAGAATTTGTTTCCACACAAACCATTGATCATCAGCCTATTACTAGGCAAATGACAGTTAATTACCCACTACATTAACCACTGGGACCCGAGACCTGCTTCTCCTGCCATCAGTCAACATGATAAATGTGGCAAGTTCAGTAATGCATGGCCAGCCCCGAGCTGCCTGCTATAGTGTGAACAACCCTCAATCTCACTTCCAGGCCCAGGAAAATCTATGGCAATCTGCATAATTACAAGCTCTGGGTTAATAACAGACAAATGATTTGTTGCATCTAAACAAAGTCCTTGGAACGGGCCTGGTCTCCTGTGGCTTTCCCGGGCCAGTTGTGCTCCGCCATTGGTGCACTTTCCAGTATAATGTGCATTTATTTATTTTTTTAAAAAAAGAGAGAGAGAGAGAGAGGGAGAGAAGCACCGCATCTCCCGATGCTATACCTTTCCCAATTTGTTGCTCTCCAATTTATGGATTCTGCATATGTGATTTTTAATCATTAAAGAACTCTTGGAGCAATATTATCTTAATTATTCTCTGCTGTAACCAGGGAATTAGGCTTCAGATAAAATTTTCTTCTTCCGCGCACTTTCCCTGCCTCGCTGGAGGCTCCATCAGTTTTCATCTGCACCTGGACTCTGAAATCCTAATGATGAATTATTGCCCCTTTTCCTAGGAGGGCGAACCTTACAAGGGAACATTTTACTGAACTGTCAAGCTCACAGACCGAGTGCGGAGATGCGGAAATCTGATCTAATTTACTGCAAAACGATGCACTTGTTAGACTTTCTCCCTCGGTTTTGTCCCAAGGATCAAGAGATCAGTCAGTAGCTACCACTGCCTAGAGAGAAGGGGAGGCGGGCGGGGGTGCCATCTCTCTCGGTCTCTAGGAAGCTCAAGTTAATGGAAACGGAAGCCAAATTTTTGTTTTGTTGGGTAGAAAGAAAAACGCTGCTTAAAATAAGCAACAGTTTTCCTCACAGGCTGACACTCTGAACTCTTCCAATGAAAAGGCACAGCCCTATATCAAGCTATCCTCAACTTTGCCTCACTACTCTCTCTGTTAGCCCCTCTTCTTTGCCTCAACTTCAGTCTTGCCTACAGTTCCCAATTTTTGATTTGGCAAATGAGGGGCTTGGGGGGGGTAGAGCCACAGCAGAATCCAGCTGGGACATGGGAGGAATCTGGGTGAGGCATGGGTGGGGCATAAACAGAATCTGGCAAATCTGGAGCAGAGACTGGTGTTATGGGTGAAGGCTGGCAGGAACTGGAAGGTCACAGGCGAGAGCTGGACACAATGTACGGTAGAGTTGGTTGGCTTTTCAGAGCCTAGTACCTGTACTGATTACCTGACCAACAGTTTTACAAGCTGGACGACTAAAAAATGGACTAGCTGGAAGTGCCAGCCCTAAAAGGTAAAGGTATCCCTTGACAATTAAGTCCAGTCGTGTCCGACTCTAGGGAGCGGTGCTCACCTCTATTTCAAAGCCGAAGACCCAGCGCTGTCCGAAGACGTTTCCATGGTCATGTGGCCGGCGTGACTCAACACCGAGGCGCATGGAACGCTGTTACCGTCCCGCTGACGCGGTATCTATTAATCTACTTGCAATTTCTTGCTTTCGAACTGCTAGGTTGGCAAGAGCCGTCGCACGGATTCGAACTGCCGACCTTTCGATCGACAGCTCATGGTTCAGTGGTTTAACCCACTGCGCCACCCTTATCAAACTGCAATATGGGGCTAGTTCATACATGGGCTTCTGCCAACAGGCCTCCGAGGGCCTGTAGCAGCCACTAGATAGCAGTTACAAGCGCGCGCGCACACACGCACACGCACACACACACACGCACACACACACACACAGAGGGAGCCCTCTTGGTGCTGGTGCCGCCAGACCTCACTCAGTCCCTGACACCTCCCTCCTGGCTTCTTTTGTCAGCAGAGCATGTCAGGAAGTTCCCTATTCATGGAGCAGACAAGCAGTGTGGGCTTCTGCATCTGCCAGCAGCAACTGGCATAACCCTTAGCTGGGAAAGGCACCCCAAATACTTCTGACTACATGGGAGGTTCACTCACAGGCTGCTTCGTGAACTGGTCCTATATTGCAGGTTCATGCTCTTTGAAGTTTTTTTTTTTTTAAGTAGCAAGGAATTCAGAAAATCAAATGAAATGCTGATGAAACAGGAGGCCAATATCTAGACTAGGCTGTTGTCTTCCTAAGGCATCTACAAGATCTACTTGGAAAGCATAACCCAAAGGTACTTTCACCTAAGCCCACATGCATGGTGGCTGGCCATGGCTATTCGGTGATATGGGAAAAATACTCTGCACGTCTGCAAAGAGTATTTCTTCAAATATTGCAGGGCAATAGAAAAGGAGATTTTCAGCCTACAGAGCACTGTCGTGTACTGTCCTAATACAGAATCTCAGCACACAACAGCAACCAATAGCACCTTTGCAGCATTGCACCACATCTCCAAATTAAACCGTGCATTCAATAAGGGGTTTGTATTCAATACCTTTCACCAATACTGATTACCTGCCACCAAGTGCTCTTGGCCAATAATAAATAGGAGAATGGCCTAGATACATCAAACACATATCTAGGACCCACTACTCCAGTTCCAAAGCACTCGGGCCAGTTTTTCGCCAGATAACATATCTGATGTTTGGAAAGAGTATGAGGTTTGGAGTACTCGACGGACACTTGGATGTACGGGGTAGAAGGGGGGATACGCTACCTGATGCTACTTCCACACTGGGTTGAATTGAGGCAGCAGCAAAAAGGGGTGTGAATTTCAGAGTCCAAGTTATCTTGCAGCTGTCATTGGTCCAACTGACTGCTGCTCTGGAGTTTGGGGTGGGACTACACCTGCTGCCGTCATGGTAGCTAAAACAGTAGGCCAAAGCAGATGCAGGAGGGAGGGGAAGTAAGGCCCTAGCCAGAACAGACCCACAAGTCCCTGCGACGAAGTTCTGCTCTATGACCAGACAGAGTTGGGCAGCAGCTTCCAGTGCTGGATTTGGGGCACTGTACTTATGGTTAGGGCATCGACAGTAACTAAGACCGGAACATAAAACAAAATAAGATGACAGAGGCCCTGGCTTCAGTTTCATGCAGGGCTGTTGAGGGGCCACCAACACCCACAACAAACCTGACTCTTCACAATGCCCATTTGGTATAGTGGATGGAGTTGGAGGACTCCAGTTCAAGTCTCCATTCAGTACGACGTTCACTGGCTCTTCGCCAAACCTACCTCACAGGGATGTGGGGAGGAGAAAATGGAAACAGTTCATGTACGTGGCCAGCCTGAGCTCCTTCGAGGACATGAAGGACACAAATGGTGATAAATTCTACCAAGAACATTGCTCTACAATGGTGTGAGCACAAAGGCCTTAAAGATCTGCTGTTGGAAATGGGAGTGGGGAGGAGTCAAATTAAGATAAACGACGTACTTAATTAGCTAACTGAGAAGTGGAAGAGGAAGGCCAATTTTTCACACAGCCCAAAAAACCAAAAAAAAAAAAAAAAGCACAGACCCACATGACAGAGCTTGACAACGATCGCAGCTACCAACAATGCCGCTGCTGGAATCTCTCCCCTCCCCTCGGTACAACAGCCAGGATGGCTGCTAGGCCCTGAAATAAATTATGCTGTGCTTTATTAAATGGTAAACAGCTGTTTCAGCCACAATACAGCACATGCCAATTGAAGAATGCCTTAAGCCGTTCTCAACCAATAACGGGCTTTTAAGAGATGGAGGAGGAGGAGGGAAGAAAATATGTACCACACACAACATTACTTTCATAGGTTCCCTTACTTTCAAGTCGAACACAAAGGTCATTTCAGGTGAGAAGCATGTTACGAAAGGCGCTCTCTGGTAATGAATATTCAAGAGTCATTAGCAGCTTCTTTCAAGGCCCAGAGCGTAGTGGGCAAAGGTACACTCCTGTAGGAGTCAGGAGAGCGGCTCGGCTCCAAACTTGGTTTTGCTGGCGGAGATGCTGTTCCCAGCGAGAGCCGAGCCGAGGTGGAGCTGCCAGGTGACATTCTTTCCGCTCACTCACAGAAGTCACACTAGAGATCTAAGTGATCTCACCAAGATAGTGAATTACAAACAGAACACAGAGCAGGTGCATGAGCAAAATGTCACAGCAGGCACTTTCCAAATTTGTAGGATCACATTTGGGAGGGACATGTAAGAACCAGAGGAATTCTTCCTCAGGGAGAATTCTAGTTCCAACCTACTTATGTCTCTCATGTTTGTAGGCCACCCTGCCTCCCAGGAGAAACTTTCATTTATTTATTATTTATTTATTTTTCACATTTTTATACCACCCTTCCTCCAAGGAGCTCAGAGTGGTGTACCCAACCGCCCTGTCAGGTAGAAGCTTTTAGTAGGACCAACTAAAAAAGATCAAAAAGTGAGCTAGTTTTTGAGTTTCACAGAACTCTTCTTTGATGGTTAAAAAAGGGGGAAGGGGAGGAAAAGATTCTGCCAGTAAGAGGAGTCATGGAAATCTCATCTGCAGGCCGTTACATCTTCAGGTTGCAATCCTATGCATGCTTACCTGGAAATAAGTGTCCCACTGAGCACAGTGGGACTTAATTTCTAAGTAAATTTACACAAGATTGGGCTGGATGATGAGCAGTCAGAAACCTCTTTCTGGATTCATGAGGTTAGTTTTTGCCAAGCAGCTTGGGTCCAAGCAGCAACGATTTTTTTTCCCTTTGCAAATAAGAGCCAGCAGCAGAGGTGGTATCAGAGGCTGGTCATGGGAAACTGGCCAAGGGCTAATAATGCTCATGAGAGGGCCCACTTCACCATGGTGACCCTTGGGACTGGTGGCCCTTTGTAGGTCATCAGGGGGCAGGCAGGGAGAACCGTGAGGGGCCCAGCCTTTCTCCCGACGCATCAACTTAGATCCGAGCCAGCGATATCACTGGTGCAAGTCCATGCTGACCTGAGAAGGTACATCAGGCCTGGGAAGGGGGTTAGGATTAGGCGGGCATCGCTGCTACCAAACCCACCCCCTTCACGGACCCAATTCGCTCACCTCCCTGCCCTATCTCCTCCCTGTTCCGTCCACCCCCACCCTACCTCCTCCCTGCCTCCCTCCTGGTCCCTGCACAGTCTTACTGAAGGTGGTGGGCATCTGTGGTCCGTCACTGCGTAGACCCGGCAGTGCTCTCTGACAGCTGGAAAGCAAGATACACCGCTGGAACACGCCTTCCGGTGGCATAACGGCCAGTTAGGTTTGGGTCGTAAGTGATATACAAAGTCGGATGGCAGGATAACACCACCACAAATTGTCAAACTAGTAGGGTCCACCCTGACTCAATGTCAGCAGTATCCAATGTCACATGTCCTTTCATAAGAAGCCAAGGGCCTGGAAGCATCTATGAATGAGCATCAAAGGGCAAAACTGAGAAATCAGGACTACATTCGTCAGAGCTGACTTTCATGCAGTTTTGCTGAATGTCAAAAACAGCTTCCATGTGATTTAGGACCTGCATGATCATTGCAACATCCAGGGATCCAAAAGATATTGGCGGGAGACAAACGTAACAACTCAATCAGAATCAGGTCTTCCCTTGAGTTACAAAGCAAAGAACGTTTCTTATAGTATATGCTAAAGACCACAGAAAACAAAATCTTTTTTTATCATCCTGCTCAGAAACATATTTGCTTCTTAGAGAACTGGGGATTCTAACACTGCATTGCGGCAAGTATGGAACCAGAGACATTAAATTCTCCTGGATTAGTACAGGACTGGTTCACGTACATGAGCTGGGCCACTTATTTTTTCTATTCAGCCTTATACACAAGATGGATTGTACAGAGAAATGTTAGCATGAGCCAGGCTGCATTCAGACACACTGTGGGTTGCATGGAAAAAATAAAGTAATTGGTCTGCATACGAAAATGTAGTTATGAGTGCAAATTCTGATTAGTACCCATGTCTGAAATTGAAAAATTCAATATTTCTAAAAAAAAAAACTGTTGTTTTATGGAAGTCTCTCTCTCTCTCTCTCTCTCTCTCTCTCTCTCTCTCTCCCCCCCCCCTCCTTTGGCATCTTGGGTATCAAATGCTGAAGTCTAACTGTGGCAAATTCTTAAAGAGATGGGGGTACCAGACCACCTTACCTGTCTCCTGAGAAACCTGTATGCGGGTCAAGAAGCAACAGTTCGGACCGGCCATGGAACAACCGACTGGTTCAAAATTGGGAAGGGAGTACGGCAAGGCTGTATATTGTCACCCTGCCTATTTAACTTATATGCAAAGTACATTATGAGAAATGCAGGGCTGAATGAATCGCAAGCCGGAATCAAGATTGCCGGGAGAAATATCAACAACCTCAGATATGCAGACGATACCACCCTAATGGCAGAAAGTGCAGAAGAACTAAAGAGCCTCTTGATGAGGGTGAAAGAGGAGAGTGCAAAAGTTGGCTTGAAACTCAACATTAATAAAACTAAGATCATGGCATCTGGTCCCATCAATTCCTGGCAAATAGAAGGGGCAGAATTGGAAGCAGTAACAGATTTTACTTTTTTGGGTTCCAAGATCACTGCAGACGGAGACAGCAGCCATGAAATTAAAAGATGCTTACTCCTTGGAAGGAAAGCTATGGCAAATTTAGATAGCATAATAAAAAGCAGAGATATCACCATGCCAACAAAAGTTCGCATAGTCAGGGCGATGGTGTTCCCAGTAGCAATGTATGGTTGCGAGAGTTGGACCATAAGGAAGGCTGAGCATCGAAGAATAGATGCTTTCGAACTGTGGTGCTGGAGAAGACTCCCGAGAGTCCCTTGGACTGCTAGGAGATCAAATCAGTCAATCCTAAATGAAATCAACCCTGACTGTTCCCTGGAAGGACAGGTACTGAGGCTGAAACTCAAATATTTTGGCCACCTAATGCGAAGAGAGGGCTCTCTGGAGAAGACTCTGATGCTGGGAAAGATTGAAGGCAAAAGGAGAAGGGGAAGGCCAAGGATGAGATGGTTAGACAGCATCACCGATGCAACGAACATGAAAATGAGCGAACTCAGGAAGATAGTGGAGGACAGGAAGGCCTGGCGGGATATGGTTCATGGGATCACGAAGGGTCGGACACGACTTAATGACTGAACAACAACAACAAAAAGTTTTGTCAAAAGCAGTTACCATCAAGTAAAATGTTGATGGCATCAAGGAGGAACAGAATTCAAATACCGGTAGGTAAAATCAAGTTTACTGTTTCATATTTAAGAGTATGCAGAGGCACCATTTCAGATTTTGGGAAGGAGGCATTGCTGAGAATCCTGCCCCCCCCCCCCCGCCCCATCTTGCTCTTGGCTCTGCTCAACATGGAACACACTGCCAAACACTGAAAGAAGACCACATAGATGGCCATCGCAGTGCTAGCAACATAGATCAAACAGTGGTCTCTTTAAATAAAGGGATGCCTTTCACTTCCATCTGTGAGTATACAGATCCATTTAATTGTTTGATCCATTTGTAAAAGGAATGAATTAGTTATACATACAGAATATTTTTTTGCTAGCAGGCCTTATGCTGCTACCATACATTTTATGTTTTTAAGAATGTTCTTTGTTATTTAGAAATAAAGTAACGACTATTGGAACAAATGGTGCAGATGATAAAGTACCTTTTTCCCAACTAACAGGGGCTATGAGGAGGCCCCACAGAGGAATAACCATACTTCTGGTCTGAACCAGAGTAAGAAAGAACTGGCCCCATCTGTTCTCTCTAAAAATGGTATCTGAGGTTGCCAACTGAAGTTTCAATTTCATATTTTAACATTGGATCATGAAATGCACTATTTTTAACCAGTATAGTATAGCCCAAACCATGCCATTTAATATTTCAGAATTTTTCTCCTAGCCCCTCCAGCAAAAGACTGTATGGCACTGAGAGACAGCTCTACCCCACAGTTAACCAGCTTATAAGAACACTGAAAGCTTAACCTTTCAAAGACTGTGAAGCTTCTTTAGGAGTGTGTGAGAAATGGTGTCAGATCTACATTCAGAGCCCAATCCTAAGCATGACTACTCAGAAGCAAATCCCATTATAATCAATAGGGCTTACTCCCAGGTACGTGGATTGCGGTCTCAAGCATATAGGATTGTGGTCTCAAGCATATAGTGCTGAAGATCCAAAACATCTACTTTGTTGTTTTGGAGAAATAGGGCAATGTTTTATGTGTAGATGGATTCTTGCATCAAATTAAAAATAGATTTAAGACAGAATAAGAAAGAGGCATTTGTTACTGCACCCCATAATTACTCCCAACACAATCTGAAACGTCATGGCCTTCCCTTGCTTTTGTTTCAAAGCAAACAAGATTCTTAACATTTCCTCGCAACAGAACAAAACCTGGGGAAACAGGAAGTCTTTGGACTGCTTTGCAAAATTCTTCCCATAAAGCTGTTTCTTAATACAACTTGCACTTTCCATGGGAAAAAAAGCGTTCAGTTTTTTCCCCATCTTTGGTTGGTCCTTCCTTTTATAAATAAAAGCAGCAGCATCCAAGGTATTTCCTTTGTTGTGTCACCTTTAGGACTTGCTGTTTGAAGTATTGCATCGAAACGGCTATGCGACACAGAATGTTCAGAATTTTAAGCAAGAGACCTTAAACAGTTACAAAAATCAAAGTGTCAGACTATTCTGAAGAAGCATCTCCACTATAGATACAGCAAATGGGATACATATCGATACAGGATCTATCTGTTGATAGGATCATTGCTATTAAGTACAGACTCATGGAAGATCACCTTAGAATACAGTATAATAATTCCAAGGAGGACTTAAGACACGTTATGAGATGGAATCTGAAAGAGACATCTAAGCATCAACTTGAATGGAAATGGTTCTCAAGTTACAGATTTGCTTCAACAAATATTGAACCCATATTAGACATGAAATTGCAACTTACGGCGCAATCCTGTCTACCGCAGGACCGGCGGGGCGAGTGCTCCACTGGTCCAGGGTGTGGCAAACATGCTGTAATGACGTTTGCAGCACCCTAAGACAATGCTGCTGCGGGGAAGATAAGTTTATTTTTTTATTTATTTTCTGTATTTATATACTGCCTTTCTCATCATCAGATTTCTCATCAGATTTATTCAAGGCGATTTACACAGGCAGGCTATTCTAGACCCGAAGGGTCTTTACAATATTGTTCTATTCATATATAGAACCTTTCCATACCCCAGATATTTCCCTTCCGAGTGTAGCCCTCCTCCTGGTTTGTGCTCTGCACTTCCAAGCTTCACAGTTCACTGCAGTTTGCACTCAGATGGTTGTCTAGATGTTCTCTCTCTAGCTGACTCCTCTGCATTCCACTCTCTCATGGTGTCTTCTCAGTGTCTCTGCGAGGTCCGTCGGCCGCTTCTGTCTCCCATCCAAGCAAGAACCGAGGTTGACCCTGCTTAGCTTCTTCAGGCAGGGCACTGGCTCAACCTCCAGGCCACACCTCCTGCGGTTCTCTGTGGTGCGGCAGAGGGGCGTGAGGAGGGCGGAACGGGGTGTTCCCAGGGGTGGGATTGGCCTGCCGGGTCCAGGAGGGGGGAGAGATTGTTGTCGGCGCACTCTGCCAAATCCTATTCCCCGTCCCAGGCCTTTACCACAGAAACGAGGATCCTCAGATTTGCCCCGACCATTTTTGCCAGCACACATCCAAGGAGACCCATAGGGGAGGCTGGGGCTCAACAAAGGGTAAGGGGACGAATGTCCTTACTCCACGGAGACATCCAGCAGCCTCCTGTCCAGCACAGCATCTGGCGCACTGTGCTTTTGCATGTTGCCGTGGTGCTGGACAGGATTGGGCTGCCCATTATCTAGGAAAATGTTGTTTGTTGTGAACAAGTCTGGAATCCATTTTGGAGAACTCCTGACATACCAGTCTTGTATTTTTCATTAAAATGGTTTCAACAGAAGACAGCATTATCGATCTAATTGGTATTTTGGCAGATAATATGGGCTACAATATTACTTAATGGACTTTATTTTTAATCATTGCACACTGTATTTTTGAGAATCAAAAAATCATTACAAAAACTTGAAATTTGTTGTTATTTTCAATAACTGAATTAAATATGGCCTAAAATTAGAAGCATCTTTTATTTCTTTATCTAACAAAGATCCATGGAAGGGCTGAGGTACATTTTCCAAAACATATTAGAAAAAATAGCAAAGAGGCTTGTGGCACCTTTACGACTAATACATGTACTGCAGAAGAAGCTTTCACAAACTAGAGCTCAAAGCTTCACAAACTAGAGCTCAAAACTTCAACTACAATACATTTATCCATCTTTAAAGTACCTCAAAACTCTTGGCTGTTGTGAGTGCAACTGACTTACAGCTCAATCCTGCGTAAGATACACCAGTTGGCCTAAATGGCTGTGTGCCAGCTATTTTGCTGGCGCACAACCGGGGAGACTGTGTAAGGCTGGCCAGGCCTGGGAAGGGGGTTAGGATATTGACGGAGTGCATCGCCGATATCCCCGCTCCATCCCTGGCCTGCCAATCGCCCTCTCCCCTGCCACCCCGACCTGCCCTCCCACTGCCCGGCGCAGCATTTACCTGCGTCCGGCAGCCAGGTTGGGAGCCAGTGGTGGAGTGAGAGGCCAGGCACTGGCCCGTTTACTCTCTCGGTGCCATGAAAGTGCTTTACAGCACTTTCCCACCCACCACCACTCTACCACCCACCACCACTCTAGGCCAGTGGGAGTCGGACGCTCGCTCCGCCAGCCTTAGTTTGTGCAGGATTGTGGCGTAAGATAGCTACCCTTCTGGAATCATCTTAGGCAACTCTTTTTCTTCTCCGTTTGGGAAAATACAGGACAAAATAAAAAATACCAGCCCAATCACGTTTTGTCCTCCCATTAAATGGTTACTTTAATGAAACGACAAGATATAAACAAACATTAGGGAACATTATGGAAATGTTGTATGTTAAAAAAATGTAGATGAATGAAATCTAGAAAACCACCCACCCACCACCTACATTGGTAAACAGCTCAATTACTACATCCATAAAGGTGCAACCTTTTAAAAAAAACATGTGTCAATGCTGACATATACTGCTCATTAAAAAAGTTGCTATTTGTATATCGGTTGTAATTCTTCACATGTATGAATATTAGTAACACGTTGCAGGAAAGAGAGGGCCCTCGAGATTTCGCCCTGTTTGAATATTTAATGTAACAATAGTTGGCTTCCTAACACGCAAAAGTAAATTTGGGAGCAAAAGATATGCGGGTTATGTGCCTACCCTGGCTTGTTTGCTTTTTATATTCAATATTATTAATGTCTTGACAACTCGGTTTGTTTGCAAATCTCCAGAATAGCAGCCAGCATGGGCGAGGAGGAGGCTGATTCCACTTTCCACACACCCCCAAGACCCAAGATACACTGGTGCTGTATAAATAACAATGTGGCACTTCACAGAGCAAGGTAAGAAAAAACCCGAGGAGACAGGTCCCTGTCTCATTCCTACTAGTTATCTCTGCTTATAGTCAAAACTGTAGGAAAACTGTCGGGTGATAAGGTGAGAAGATGGGCAATTCAAGAGAAGATATTGATACCTTTAGCTCCTCACCTTGCCAAGCATGAAACATACAGAAGCAAACAACTGAGGTGGGGGTGGGGAAAGAAATAAAAGAAGTTACTGGGAAATCTCGGGCTTCCCTTTCTTTCTTGTCTCCCAGCTGGTGCTAGAGTTTTCTCACCCAAATGACACATGCATGCGCCCCTCCCACCCAAAAAAAAAACAGCCCAGAGTGATTGTGGAACAAGGCTGTTACACAAGGCAGCTTGCTAATTGAGAAGCTGATCAGGGGTAGAGGATCCTGCTTTACCACGTTAAGTGTCGAAATCAAGCATGACTGGATTGACACCGCCAAATAGCTGTCTGGAGGCCACTCCAAGCCAAGAGCAGCAGGGCTTTTCACACCTGATAGGTCCTCACTCCATCTACATCAAGATGCATTAAGAAAGGAATGGATTACAGGACTGGAGCCCCTGCCCCTTAAGAGAATGCCTTGGACAGGCTTAATTGCTGCTCCTTGAAGTCCCTTAGAAGTATAAAATCCCACTCAAGCGTCGGAACAAAGCCATTATCTACCACCTTGGTCCCTTGCCCTTAGCAAGGAGAACTTCAAAGTTCAGAAGAAGAAAGCAAGAACTTGGCCGAATGCTAAAGTCAGTCATGCTCTTGAACGAACACACACACACACACACACACACACACACACACACACACACACACACACACACACACACACACACGTACGTGTATATATACACACCCATCAACAATAATTATGGGGGTTTTACACACCTGTCAAGATTTTAGATGAAAATAGACGTGCTTTTATCACCCATATTCTCACACCAATGCTCACTGCAAGAACCAGTCGCTTTGCACAGCACATGTGGCTGAAGGTTTTATACCTGCTTTTCACCATATTCACTCACACTCTGAATAGCCAGCATGGACTTCTGAAGCAGAATCAGCGGTGTAAAAGCCAAAGTGCACAGTGGCCACCTAAGGTGCTACCTGAAAAGTGGCTCCTAATTTTTGGCCATTTTTCCAGAGGACACTCAAGTGTTCCCAAGGAGGAAAGGAAACGTGTCCCCACTGTCAAGGCAATGGGGCAACAACTCTGACTTGCTGTAGCTTGAGGGAGGGCAATGAAGTCCCGCTAGCACAGAAAAGGAAGTCTGAGAGCATCACCTAATTGCTGTGGTGCTGCATTACCATCACAATCACAGACACCTCCTTTGAGGCATTTCATACTCAAATCCAATCAGCTACATAGCATTGCAACATCATCTTCCTGGCTACATGACCCTTGGCTGGATGAAGCCCACAGAGGGAGGAAAAAAAAACACATGTTGCTGGAGAAGCAGCAGAAAGCGAGCAGCTGCAAACAGCCACCTAAAGCAGAGAATTGAATAAGGAAACAAATTTGAGTTGTTCAGGAAGCATTTCACAACAGCTGAAGAAAAAAAAAAGTCCAAACCCTTTTGTCCCCAGAGATAGTATCCCAGAACTCCTTTGGCAACTTGTACGAAGCAGTTCTTGTTATGCTTCCATGTTTGGTGCTCTAGTTGCTGAGGAGAGCAAACTGGTGAAACATTTTCATAATGCGATTCAGGACAGGCCTACTTCTAGCTGTCCATTGCAGTTAATTCAGAACAGCGGCCCTTCACCTGTGGAAACATGTTTTACAGTTCTAGTTGTTGCTCAACACGCTAGAGTTGGACACGACTGGACTTAATTGTCAGGGGTCACCTTTACCTTACTCTTTTTTAGAACAGATTTAATATTGAGGTTGATAACATGTAGTCAATTTAAGACCTGGAAACATTTCCAATTCAAGATTGCCAACTAGTGCTATTTACATGATCTTACACAAGGCCCAAATCCCCAAAACATCTAAAATCCAAGTACATAAAATATTAGAACAGGCACTGATGGATGAACAGAATGTTAAACAAACAGAGAAAAAGGAGAAAACATCCAAAGCAAAAACCCCAAAGCTATGCAAGCGCATGACCATGCCTGAAAACCATGCTCTTTACAAAGTTATTGGACCTATCTAGGAAAATGAAACTATATATTGCTCAAGTAAAATCTAAAGGTTTTATGGCCAGCAACAATATAACACGAACGTAGAATCTCTTCGGGATTAAAGGCCATACAAAAGTATACGATGAAAACAATTTAAAAACACATTTAATACTGCAACGTTTCGTTCATTCCCATGAAAAGGAATTTCGTGGTCCACGCCTTAGTGACTTCAAGACTGGATTACTGTAACACGCTCTACGTGGGGCTGCCCTTGAAGATGGTTCGGAAGCTGCAATTAGTGCAGAATGCGGCGGCCCGGGTGGTAGCTGGAGCTAGGCGGTTTGACTCTGTTGAGCCGCTGCTTCAGCGGCTGCACTGGCTGCCCATTCGTTTCTGAGCCCAATTCAAGGTGCTGGTAATGACCTTTAAAGCCCTTCACGGTTTGGGTCCAGGATATCTGAGGGACCGCCTTCTCCCATACATTCCGGCCCGCTCTCTTAGGTCATCTGAGGGGGCTCTCCTGCGTGTACCACCTCTATCGCAAGTTAGGGGAGTGGCAACATGTGGGCGAGCCTTCTCTGCTGTGGCGCCACAACTGTGGAACTCCCTGCCAGGGAATCTGAGAACCACCCCCTCCCTCATGACTTTTCGGCAAGGGCTCAAAACGTTTTTGTTTCGTCTAGCGTTTGGGTGATGGGTTGTAGTCTGCCTCCTGTGTCTCAAGATGCTCTGCCATGCTGCTTTTGTGCTCCATATTGCCCCCCCCCCCGTGGATTTTATTGTTTTTAAATTAAGAATGTATTGTTTTAAACTTTTCTGTATTTTAAACTATGTTTTTTAATTTTTGTTGTAAGCCGCCTTGGGCATTTGCCTCGGCATAGGATAAGGCGGGATATAATTTTTTTAAATAAAATAAATAAAATAATTCATGAAAAGGAATGAATACATATTGCTCGTTAAGAAACTGTTTGACTACTACAACCAACCAATGAAGGCACAACTAGGCTGGTTCAGACATCAAGTCTGGGTATCGGAGTCTGGCAGACACCATCTTTGGTGTAATACACTACAAATGTAAACAGATACAAAACTAATATACCGGTAACTGCTATGGCTTCCCTTAAATAATCATGTGAAACGTAGGCTGAATTCTGTTGGAGGCTCCTAGTCCTTCTCACCTTACAGTTCCCAGGATCCCCTAGTGAGAAGGAAGGAAAGTTAAGTCTGTGTCATAGATACACCCTTAGGTAACACCAAAGATAATCCTATTCCCAATGGCAAGACTGACTGAAAACAAAGAAAAAACAGAACAGAGCATTTGTGGCCATGCTCAGACCCAACTTGGTTGAAAGTACTTGATGACAACATCTTGGGCTTCCAACCGTTGCATTCCTAAAGGTTGTGATTGTTTGTGTGGAAGACGTGGCTGCTGTTCATTTGGGTTATTTTTAAACCAGTCAGTGAGTTTGCAGGCCAATTCAAAGCAGGAAGCAACTTTATCCGGGAAGGGGGGGGTGCAATAGAGAGCTAATTAGCCAAGATGATGTAGTGGTTTGGGAGTCGGACTTAGACCTGGAAGATCCAGGTTCAAATCCCCGCTCAGCAACGAAGCTTCCTGGGTGACCTTGGGCCAGTCACTATCTCTCAGCCCCACCTACCTCACAGGGTTGTTGTGAGGACAAAAAGGAGGGGAGGAAATATGTACACCACTCTGAGCTCTTTGGAGGAAGGGTGGTATAAAAATGTGAAAAATAAATAAATAAAATAAATATTTGAAAACATACAGAAAAAAGTATCCAAGTGGTCCTCACTCTGTCCTTGGGAAGACAATGCAGACAACTGGGCAAAGAATCTGTGGTTCTGGTTCTTACTCTCTACCTTATCCCTGTGTTTAAGTCCACAAACTTTACCAGCACCATAAATTTCTAGTAGCTCACTTGAGTTTGGTCTGAACCAAAAGCCAACCAACCAATCCTTCCTAATCCATCAGCATGTATCATGTCTTTGAATGGCAGCTGATTGTCCTAAACGCTTGTCTGCCCCCTGATTTTAAAGGCTTCCCTGCCTGGCAACAATTCTTATTTGCTATTTCCAGGCCTGTGCTGGCCCACGGAATTTTTCAAACACAATTATGTGCAAAATTCAGCTTTCCTTTTCCTCCCAAAACACAGCCACCAGCGTTGTTCACAAAACGTTCTTCTAAAAATGGGGACAGATCAACTAAATATCCGAGAGAACTTCACAGAGCGAGGAGTCCTAATTATTTTCAAGACGTGAGATGTTGGGAGAGGGAAGGGGAGGGGAACCTACCAAATCTCCCCCACTCCATTAAATCTGGTTCTTATGAAAAGTGAAGTTAATTTTAGTACTGAGATTGGGTTTGATTTCCAAGATGAAAAGAGAATCATGTTCATCACAGGCAGTCACATAAAGGGAGGGAAGAAAAAAAAGAGAAGCAGAATCTGCTCACACTACATTTTAATTGACACTCAAGAGGTTCTAATCAGGGGGCAGACAAGCATTTAGGACAATCAGCTTCCATTCAAAGACAGGATACATGTTGATGCTCTGAAGTACTCAAGCCCATTGCAATGGAGCAAATACTTCAGGAATGCTGCTGAGAATTGAGAGGCCTGTTGGTTCCATCAGAACCAGTGTATAGTCTTGCATACTGTTGTACTTCCCAGGTTGCTGAAACGAAAGCTTGCATATGGCTATCCATTTATTAGTTCAACAATGTCAGCCATTTTTCCAATGCCATTGTGCTCAACAGCTACTACCAGCAGCTTCAGTGCATTATGAGCAGGAATAGGCATGAAAATGAAAGCTAAAGTCCCGGCTCAGAGCTACTTTTTATGCAGCAATTATGTTTGCCACAGCCATATAATTTATGCAAGGGCATGTCCCAATCCATAGCAAGAAGGGTGGATGCCTCCAAAAACCCTCTGGGAAACAGGCCTGGCAGCTCCATTTGGTTCCTGTTCCGAGATACATGCCTGCTCGTCACACTTGTGCTTACACTGGGAAAACAATGGTGCAACTCTGGAGTAGGTGAAAACACAATCATCACACAGAACCGGAAGCAGCTTCCAGTAAAGCCTTAAAGATGAAAAGTTTCCAGATTTGAGGGTCAGCGCTAGACATTACACACACATGTGTGCTTTTATAAAATCTCCAGTGATGATGGTAAGGCAGCTTTTAGGAGAGGACAACAGAGTAGAAAAGTGAAGGCAAGTGGTGGCATTTAATCCTTTCCCTGTCTGCCATTTTTCCACCCCAGACACCCCTCCAGCTGCTTTCCCCATGGGATTCTTAATGCACATTTGCAGGTCAAAACTGGCTAAGAGCGATTTGGAACAAGGGAAGAGATGGTTGGGAGAGAGCTAAACACCTCCTCTTCCTCCGCTCTAGATCACCCCCTTCCAAAAGGTACTCTTCTCATAAAACAGGGGTGGCCAACCTTTCAGCATGAATGATCCTGGCCCTTTAAATGGTTGTATAGGTGAGGACATTTCAGCAGATGCAGCTGCTTTAGCAGCACCATCAGCAATTGCAGCTGCCAAGATTCTGTCTTCTACACAACTCTTAAGAACGCAGAGGCCCTAGTGATGGTGGAAGGGTGGCCACCCCTGTCATAAACCAAGGCTGTCGCTGAGACAGACACCACAAATTTGTGATTAGCTCTCAATGTATTGGTCAGGGTTATCACAGAATCAAAGCTGGGTATGCTAGCCCCACAACAAAAAAGAGAAGGGGCCACAGTCTACGATAGCATAGTCCCTATCACAGAGGGTTCACTGCTGCAGGAAGTACCCCAAAGAAGGCTATTTACCTAAACATGTTGGGCTTTCACTATAATATAATATACTTTTTCTGCACCTGTTTGGAGGTCCCTCCTCTCTTCTGCTGCTGCTTGGTACTGTCTTCTTTTTCTGCTAGTCCCATCCCACTATATAAAAAAGGAACCATTCATAAATCCATCCCCCACTGATGAAATCATGCAATCCATACCAGTATACCACAGGACAACACATACCAGCAGTGCTGTAAGGTGCCAACACCACAAATCAAACATTACTTAAAATGAGTGAGCCAAGACATTTGGAACACTAAACAACACACACACACACACACCTCCAGGGTCACTAGCCAGTTTGACTTGAGAGAAAAATATTTCACTCCCCTAAATATGGCAATCAGGCCCAAGGAATACATCAGCCCCATGCATCAAGTCCCGAAAAGAACTTGGAGGTTTTTAAAGGGAAACAATGAAAGACAGAAAAATCATAGTTTAATGCAAATATTATGGAACTTTCTTGGGAAATGCTTTTGAATCAGACAACTGACTAAGCACCTAGTGGAGAATCTTAAGCAGGTTCCATAAACCTTCGAGCCGATAATAAAGTTAACTTATTCCGAGCATTTGCAAAAAAAAAAAAAAAAAAAAAAAAAGAGCCACAAAGTTATTCAGTAGCTTGTTTTAGAAATTGCAGTCAGTCTTTCACTGCTGGGAGAGAGAAATGGAGGCATCTGAAGGTATTTGTTATGAATCGCTTTCGGAGCGTAACGATCGAGTGGGGAAAACGGCAAATACCAGCAAGTTGTTAACATAAATAAATCTTGTTGGCTGTTTTTCCAACAGCTGCCAGCAGTCCTCAGTAATGCAGGTTACCACCTAACATGACAAAACATAGATGAGCTGTTCACACAGGCCGTCTTCAAGTGTGTGTCAGCAATCTAATCCAACCTGAGATTCTGACCTGCTCCTTACACAGGGCAGGGGAAGTGCAACATGATCACAGCATCGCATTTCCCTCGACGTACATCAGCAGCAGGTCAAAGCTGCTGCTTGGATTATATTGCTAATGCGCCAGGAGAAAGCCCGGGTGGCCGATGCTCAGTGTGTCCCAAAGCAGGGTCCGTTGCTTTAACGTCGTCTGCCAGAAGGATATGGAACAGCACCCTTCTGATAGGGCTGCGCAAGGACAAAGGCAAGCTGCGGCACCTTCAAGAGTAAATGGTTTGTATGAGTAGTATGAGCTTTTGGAGTATAAACCTTTAACAAACACTGCCATGCAAATATTAAAAGCAACAAATGTTATATCTAGAAATGCACTGTTCAAACAATATACAACCCGGGCCACTGATGAGGGATGATTCATACGTTTTAAACGCAAGTGTGGATACGAGAGGACAAGATGCATGCCCATCACATTAGTTCTGAATGGTGCACATATCTAAATAGCTGCCGGTATTTATAAGTAAAGGTAAAGGTATCCCTTGACAATTAAGTCCAGTCGTGTCCGACTCTAGGGAGCGGTGCTCATCTCCATTTCAAAGCCAAAGAGCCAGCGCTGTCCGAAGACGTTTTCATGGTCATGTGGCCGGCGTGACTCAACACCGCTGTTACCGTCCCGCTGACGCAGTACCTATTAATCTACTTGCAATTTCTTGCTTTTGAACTGCTAGGTTGGCAGGAGCCGTCGCACGGATTCGAACTGCCGACCTTTCGATCGACAGCTCATAGTTCAGTGGTTTAACCCACTGTGCCACCCGCTGGCTATTTATACCAAAGTACTAAACAATGCACATCAGCCTTCCATGCTTGCCCAGAAGCAGTGGCGTCGCTTTGGTAGGGGTGGGGCTGTAAGTAACACTACGTTGTAGTCTCTTTACCGAGCGAGCAGAAGGCAGCCCCGCCCCCTCACTGTCGGAGCCAGTCCCCTGCGGAGAAAGCAGCAGGCAGGGTCTCTTGCCTGCTGCTTTCTCCGCATGGGAAAGGCTCCAACAGTGAGGGGGCGGGGCTGCCTCCTGCTCGCTCGGTAAAGAGACTACAACGGAGCGTTACTTACAGCCCCGCCCCTACCGAAGCGACGCCAATGCCCAGAAGAGAAAAAAATTACATCGTATTTAAAAGATTTTGGGGTGACTGTCTGAACTGGGTATCAAAGTAGCACCTTTACCAACAGCATTTCAGAAGGAAGACAAGACGCTGAGGCAGGTTTAAAAAATCTGCTCTTACGTATAGCCACTGTGATCTGCCAACCCGGTCTGATCCCCGCCCCCATCTGCCCTTGCTGCCACCACCTGCTCCGGCAGCTGGTCTGCTGCCTGCTGCTGCAGGGTTTACCGGCTTTCACGCCATCAGTAGTGAGCCACTCACCATTGGAGCAGCCCAGGCAACGGTGGCCTCCAAGATCCGCCATCATATTGCACAGATAGGACTGGGCTGTAGGTGAATTGGCTGCTGTTTTTGCTGGCAGTCACACATTTATGTGGCAGTCACACATCTGGCAGCACAGATTGCTCAGTGATGGGATGCAGAAGAGAGAGAAGTAGAAGCCTCTTAGGTACTGGGGGGCCAAGCTAAATCTACCCATCTATTGTATATTTTTCCAAGTCTAAATCAGCAGCAAAAATCACATCTGACAAACGTACTGGAGTGTTTCCAATGCCGGGTTGGCAGATCACAGTGGCTATATGTACAGGTGCGATACAAGTCTGGGCAATGCACCCCTGTCAGGAGTCAGGTTGCCACATTCTTACACCAATGGTGGAAACTTGGAGGCAGTAAAGGGCAGCCCTTCCACAAGCCAAGCAAGCAGCCCTTGCTTGTCTAGTTCCAAAGTTATGAAAGCACAACTGGATCTGTAGCAGTCAAAGGGATGCAGGCTTCTCACCTGCAGGGAGTTGGGGAAAAGACCTGTCTAAGGTGTCACAAATGTGCTGGAAAGCATGTTTGCGGTATCCGATGAGTAAGCGACGCTGGTGGAGAGGCCTGTGCTGCTCCACTGGATCCAGAGCGGTGGAGTGCCACAGCAGAGGGGTAAGTCCCAGCGGAGGGGTGGGAGCGGATTGGCCCGCTGGGCCCAGGAGCGGGGAGGGATTGGTGGTGGCACGCTCCGCTGAATCCTATCCCCCTTTCCGGGCCTGGCCAGCATTACATGGCCGATTTGAATGTGCACCAGCAAAATAGTTGGCACACATTCGAGTAGACCTATTGGGGCAACTGGGGCTCTACCTGGGGTAAGGTTCTCCAGTCCCGACTTCCTTGACAAGCACACCTGTACTTCACAAGTGCATGCAAACATGTGTCCCATTAACACTTGACTTGTTTAGGTGTTTCCATGAATTACATGAATTCCCTTAGGCATACACCCAAGAATTTTATGGCTGAAGAGGACTTAGGTGTGTCAATTTGGGGTTATACTGTACAGACCAGAACTTGCAGATTTTTGTGGTAGTGAGAGGCCAGAGAGAGCATGGATGTGCAGAAAAGAAAACAACATAACTCACCATGTTGTACCCCTTTCATCTAATCTATCTCTCTCAGGTGTGAAATACAAATGACTCCACTAACTACAGTAATTTCATTGGGAATCCAAACAAAAAGAAAAAGACCAGCAGCACTATCCATAAACGAATAAAACAATCACAGGGCTTTATTCAAGGTAGCCTGGGAAGAAGTACAAAGTGTAATTAAAAGGAGCGAGACAAGCTCACTGCAAAAGGCACTAACATACAGTACAAGGATCTCTCCCTGACACTTGGGTCCCGCCTGTGCTCCTGTAGGGTTAGCAACTCTGCACTTGGGAAACCTTTCTACAGTTGCCTAACTGTGTAGGCTTAATAAGTGTTTCTCAAACTGGTGGGTCGTGACCCACCAGGAAAACCATTGGCGACGTCCTGCTGCTGCTGGGAAAAAGAGTTTTGCCGGGAGTTGCGCCGGCCATCTGGAGGGTGCACGGGGGCCCACTGCCCCCTCTGCGGGCCTCCCGTCCTTCAGTTTGGCTCCCTGAATCAATCAAGACCCACTTCTGGTTTTGAAGGACCCCCCCCCCCCCCCAATTCATTTGTTCTACATTTCTTGTTCTAAGGATCAATACAGTCTTACATGCAAAATATCAACACACAGCTGCCAAGGGGAAGTCCTACAAAACCAGACACGAATGCTCGAAGCACATCTTTGACTATATCCACACAGTGCTGGTGGCCCTGGGTCAAAGCCCTGCACCCAACTCCCTGATGATGCATTGGGTACTACCACTGGTGTGGAGGTCAGGGATCGTCCTGGCCAGGCGAGCTCCCTGATGGGCATGAGCCCTCAGTCAGTGAATCTTGCTCTCTAAAGTTGAACTGGTTTGACATTATCAATACCAGGACATTTGGGCATTGTGATTTTGGAAGGGTACTGGAAACAGTTAATAGAACCACTGTTCTGAGGGTTGGGGTGGAAGGAACAGGGTGAAGCAAAAATTCTAACGGCAATACACTGTTTTTAGAAAAGGCTCAGCCACATAATGATTTTGATAGCCATGTGTATCTAAGCGCTAGTCGCTGCAATTATTATTATTATTATTGTAATATCATCATCATCATCAACAACAACGATTTATACCAGGGGTTAGAAACCTTTTCAGCAAAGGGGTCAAACATTTGGCAATATTGTCATCACGTCATTGCCGAACGTCCGGGTTGCCAAGCTCCGGGAAGTGGCAATGCAGAGATTGGCTTGGGAGGTGAAGCTTCCCGCCCAATTTGTTGCGCACCTGACAGGGAACAGCAGGCACTGTGACTGTGCCCCTTAAGTCAAGCTCCGCATGGACTGGATGACCTTAAGTGGCAGCCCGGATCCGGCCCACGGGCTGTAGATTGCCGGCCCCTGATTTACATCCTGCCTTTGCCCCCCAAGGTGGCATACAAAATTCTTATCACAGTTCAAAAAGAACTCAAAACAAAGATAAGACATTAAAACACAAAGGATGGACAACAGGAAGACAACAGCTACTCTAATCAGACTTCTGGATCAGAGGAATGTTTCACCCACCAATGGCATTCCAGTACAGTGTCAGACTCAGACTAGGGATAAAATCCCCATCGGACCTTAATCTCAGTGGCTGACCCTGGCCCACTGACTATCAATCAGCCGAACTTACCTCAGGAGGGCTGCGAAGAGGACAAAATCATATGTCAGAAAACCTATAGATATGGCTCTCAGCGCTTCTGATGAATAATGGGATACAAATGTAAGCCACCTAAACTAGTTTAAAAGTATTATCCATACAGAGTGAACACATGGGTAGTCCAATCCTATTTAACTCCCTGTGCAGCAATGCAGCTATGCCAACATGGCGCTCGCTATATATAGTGGGGGAGTTTCAGGCTCTGGAGCCCTCTTGGGGGTTAGGGAACCCTCCCTGCCTCCCTTTGCGCTTACTGACTGGTGCTGACAGGCGTCCTTGGGCTGCTGGCACGCGAAGCCGCCACTCGCTGCCGTGCTAACTGGCGTGTCATGTTTTGAGACAGCCGTAAAGGGCTATACACTACTGGAACAAGCGTTCCGGCAGCATAAGGCCCAAATAAGATTGGTCCAAAAGTCATCTTGCAGGGAACTGTTACTGTTAAGTTGTCCATCTAACACAGTATTGTCTCCTCTGGCAGCGGCTCTCCAAGGCCTTGGGCGGGGGTGTTTTCCAGCCCTGATACCCTTTAAATGAGACGGCAGGGCCAGGGCAAAGCATGTGTGCTACTGTTACTCAATAGGGGCTCCTCAGTTCCACCCACTGATCCATCTGAATCAAGGCACAGTGTGTGTGCGCACTTGGCATTCAACAGCATCCGCTTAGGAATTAGAGTGATATAATCCTCTGAACCACAGCCATTTAGAAAAGAAGTTCTGACCATTTCAGTGAAAGATTCCTGCCATAAATCCTCACTCGGCTGCTGTTTTCACTAATTTCCTACGGGTGAAAGTTGGAGCCTCCAAGTTCTTTTTTATTTTAAAAAGTTTTCCTGCAAGCAGCGATGCAATTGCATGCTTTCCTTTTCAATAAAAACCTGGCCTTGAGTTTTTGGCCCCTTAATAGTAGCCGACATGGTTGACTACCCTTGGCGTTAAATTTTCTTAAATTGTATTTTTCGTCAGTATATCATTTTTTTTAAGCAATAGACCCTATCACAGCAAGCACTGTTCTGTCAGGAGTACATTTTAACAGCATGACACAAGTATTTTTCACTACAGGAGACAAACAATGATATGTATTACATGCAGTAAACATTGCCTTTGGTACACTGGGTTCTCATAGCATTCATCTGTCTAAAAAATCTCATTGCGTTCTGGACGGGGTGGGGGGAAACCTTGCCTCATTAATGATTGCCGAAGGCTGGAGCTTTGTAAAGTGCCAACAATGCATTGTCACATTTTTCAGAAAACAAGAGCTTGATTGACTATTATGCGAGACTGTAGGAAACTCAAGCAAGGTGGATTAGGGTATGTTTAAAATGTGGAAGAAAGGAGGGGGGGGGGAATCCTGATAAACATACCAAGTAATTCTAAGAAATTTGTTTCTACAGCTTCTGCTGGAAAAAAAAGGTGGCAGGAAAGGGAAAGTCTGATAGTTAAACATGTACAGGAAAAAAGTAAAGGGACCGCGGCTTGGTTCAGAGTAGACCAGTGTTTCTCAAACTGTGGGACTTGGTGGGTCACGACCTGATTTCTGGTGGGTCCCAGGTGATGGAAAGATCAGATACGTAATTGCCACAAGCCCAGAGGCTATTCAAAAACCAGATAGCTACTAATTGCCCTTCAAAGAGCTGAGCCCCTGCAGTTGCTAATTACCCTGCAAGCAGCTGAGCTCTTTACTTGTAAATAAATAAATTTATTTCTAGATCACCTTTTTTTAAGTCTCGTATAGCTAGGTGGGTCCTGATAGAGTGTCATTTTAAAAAGTGAGTCCCGGTGCTAAAAAGTTTGAGAACCACTGGAGTAGACAATTCAACAAACCTTGACTGGTTGGATTGTGAATGACTAAAGGAGTGATGATCCTGCATGTTCCTTTCTCCTTCTCAGCGGCATCGCTGCAGGGGGGGGCGGAGCTCTAAGTTCCAATGCGGTCCGTCCCTTCGTTACATGGGTGAACGAAGCGGCCCCGCCCCTTCACCTTCGGAACCATTCAAGTCGGTGAAAGCAACGCGCAGGAGACTCCCTGTGCGTTGCTTTCACAGACTTGAATGGTTCCGAAGGCGAGGGGGCAGGGCCGCTTCGTGCACCCGTGTAACAGAGGGTCGGACTGTGGTGGAACTTAGAGCTCCGCCCCCCTGCAGTGACGCTAGTGCTCCTTCTCCTTCTCTCCAGCCCACAGGCTGCTCTCCCCTCCGCAGTGAAGAAGAAACAAGCCCAGAGGCTCCCTCCTCATGCACCTGGCTAAATGGCTAAAGCAAAGCTTTCTGGTTTGTTAAACCACAGTTTCCTGCGATGTCTAAACTGGAAAACTGTGTTTTAAGCACTCTCTACAAACCAAGAGATTAAGAAGCATCAGAACATGGTGCAATATCTTAGTTGACAGAATGCTTAGACCAGTTTCCCAGTTCAAATGTCACAGGAAACTGTGGTTTGACAAATGAGGAAGCTTTGCATTTAGCCAAGCGCATGAGGAGAAGAGGGAGCCTCTGGGCTTGTTCCTTCGTCCTCACTCATTCACAAACCACGGCCCAGTTCAGATGACTCAGGTGAAAACAAACCTAAGGAGTTGAGCCCGCATCCTCCCTTTGTGCACCCAGCTGCTCAGGAGCAAGCAATCCTCAGTAGTTAAATCACAGTTCCATGCATAATTTGAACCCAGAAGCTGGTTTAACTGGGGTTTCCAAGTCAGAATATGAAACTAGGACAAGATAGCATCTCTGACAGTAATGTCGACAAGTTTTCCTTCATGTCAACCGGTGACTGCTATCTTGATAGCAAGGAGGCATGGTGTTCCAACATGAAAGTCAGGGACATGGTGCAGTGTTCTGCTTGAGAGGCCATGGGCACGGTAAAACATCCAAGGAACTTCAAGGGAAGCCAAAGGTCCACGAAGACCTGGGGAGAGAACACAGCCCATAGGTAGAGAACATGCTTTGCATGCGGATTCTTGGGAAGCAGAAGTGTTGACCTAGTGTGGCATTCTGTGCTGCTGCTGCTTCTTCATTCACATGGAACCGGTGCACAAACAGCCTTCTCTTCCACTCTCACCCTACTATGTAGGTCATGGCTATTCTGCACCTTTCAGATCACATACATGAATCAGTTATTATCAGCACTTTCAAATTGCTTCCATATATTTGACATGTCTCATAGGAAAGGTCACTTCAAAACATAGGAGGCAGTAGGATATGAAGGGACATGCCACCCTCAGTCCCGAACTTGGATCACCCTTCTTTGCCCCGCCCTGACATGACAATTCTTCATTGCATAACTGTCCACTTAGCTTCCTCTTTGTTGTTGTTCAGTCATTAAGTCGTGTCCGACCCTTCATGATCCCATGAACCATATCCCGCCAGGCCTTCCTGTCCTCCACTATCTTCCTGAGTTGGCTCATTTTCATGTTCGTTGCATCAGTGATGCTGTCTAACCATCTCATCCTTTGCCTTTCCCTTCTCCTTTTGCCTTCAATCTTTCCCAGCATCAGAGTCTTCTCCAGAGAGTCCTCTCTTCGCATTCCTCTTTGCCCCTCTTGAATTCACAGTATTCACATTCTCTCTCCTGCACTGTATCTAAGAGCGCAATCCTGCATAACCTCCGGGCGGCGGACTTAGCGTCCACTGCCCAGAATAGTCGCAAACGTGCCGTAAGGCACATTTGATGACTACTTTAGAGCCAGGAAGGCCGGTACAAGGCCAGCCTTCCCAGCTCCGCCGGCCGAGGACTCGGGCAGCCACTCAAATCTCTGCCAGTCGCTCTGCTTCTGCCTAGACAGCCACATACCCGTCACCTGACAGAAGATGCTGAGGCACTTGGGTCAGAAGAAGGTTATTATTTCTGAGCACCCCCAACCCCCTTAGAGTACATTTCGGTAGCCAGAACTGGGAGAGTGCTCGGCTCTTGGCAGTCCAGTACTGGGCTAAATAGACAAAGTGAGACTAGAGCTGGGTATGAGGCGGCGATGGGAAGAAGAGAGCACACCTGCTAAAAACCAGAATCTCTCTCTAATATATCTGCACAATCATCCAGAGATCACCAGAGGCTGCCATGTGGCTACATGCAAAGATTCTGCAAACCACCCACTAAACAGCTGGTTGATGCTGAGCTGGGCATAGCACTGAAGGTAGGAGAAGTCTAGACACTTTCACTCCCTCCCCAGTTAAAAAAAACACACACCTTGGTTTCAGGTGTTAAAATGCATTAAAATTAAAACTTAAAACATGACATAGTAGTATTTGAGGGACCGCCTTCTTCCTTATAATCCGACCCGTACTCTGAGGTCATCAGGGGGCCCCTGTTAACTGTGCCGCCATTGATGGAAGTGAGGGGGATGGTGGCACGGAATAGGGCCTTCTCGGCTGTGGCGCCCCAATTATGGAATTCCCTCCCCCTGGAATTAAGAACGGCTCCCTCTTTAGAGACCTTTTGGCGGGGCCTTAAGACGTTTTTATTTAGGATAGCTTTTGATG
Organism: Plestiodon gilberti rubricaudatus; assembly: GCA_026170595.1. Classification (NCBI taxonomy): domain Eukaryota; kingdom Metazoa; phylum Chordata; class Lepidosauria; order Squamata; family Scincidae; genus Plestiodon; species Plestiodon gilberti. The sequence continues at coordinate 121,238,813 of JANXHW010000005.1, forward strand.
TCTGACATTGTGGGCTGACTTTTTAACAAATGGCTTTTAACAAATGTAAATTCAGGTGACCCACTGGGGTTGTTTATTTTAAATTGTTTTAATTAATTGTTTTTAATTATTTTAATGTGTATATATGTATTTTAATGTCTGTGTTGTAAGCCGCCTTGAGTGCCCTTGTTGGGAGAAAGGCGGGGTATAAATTCTTTAAATAAGTAAGTAAGTAAGTAAGTAAGTAAATAAATAAAAGACATATAGCAATTTCCAAAGTTTATGCCATGCTTATTGTAGGCTGTTTTTGACAAGAATTATTACCACTTGCCTGAACACAGTTTCCCTCCTTCTCTACAAACCTTACAAGTTCAGGACTGCTATGGTCCTACTACTGGAATTTTGTATTAAAAAAAAAGAGATGGTGAAAAGGGTATTTCATATGCCCTGCTTCCTCAAGTGGCGAGATGTTTCAGGGACAGAGTGACTTAGGCTTGGCTTTCTTTTGGAGGAGAGAGCTCTGGAGTCTTATGGTGCCTTTTGTAGTAGTCTTATTAACAATTACAGTATATAAGTACAGCAAAAGTGAGAGCAAAAAGCAGGCACTCCTACCAGACAACAGATTTGGTGCCCCACAGCTCATCCTCAGAGAGAGAGAGAGAGAGAGAGAGCGCACACCCAAAGGTGCTGTCAGCCCTTGCTCTTTCCCAGACTACTAAGAATGAGCCCTGGCCCCCATTGATGAGACACCAGCCAGTCCCCTCTAGGCTATAAACCAGCAACTTCCTAACCAAATGAAAGTTAACCCAGCAGCCTGTAATGGAGTAAAGGTGTCTTTGGTCAGGTTGAAGCAATAATAGTCATCCAGCCAAATACGATTTGGTCTGACGCCGAGCATGGATTGTGCCAAACTTCTGGCCGGGTGTGTGGCTCTCTGCTTTAGCAACATCAAATCCAGAAGCCGCACTAGTGAGGATTCTGAGATGCACCTCCCTGGGGGCAGATGGTGCAGGGACAGCATTGGAATAAGCATAGCCCAGACTGTTATTGGGTTACATGGTAGTACTAATATTGCCATAGGGCCCTGCCAAGCTTTAAGCAGTTTTTCCAGCAGCAACCACCCTCCAACAATAGTGAGACGCTCGTCCAATACGTTGTGACTGTGCAGTGCTCTGTCCCTGGCTGCGTTTGGAACCCTTCAGCCCTCTTGGCACTCTGGTGGGGATGAAACACCTTTTTTGAAAAGGCTTCGACTGCCAAAATATTTTATTTTCACTATAGCTTTCCTATAGTTTAGCTTTTGTTCTCTATAACTAATGAGAGTATTTTTATTGTTTTAAGTTTGTTGTTCAACATTTTAATGTTCAGCTTTTCCAACATTTTAATGTTGTTGCTTTGGATGGTAAAATACAGAAGTTTAATATAAAGTGACTGCCTTTAAACTGCAAGTTCTTTTGCAGAGAGAGAGAGAGAGAGAAAGAAATTTGCTGGATAATAGGAGTAACAGTTGCAGTCTCAGTTGTAAGTGCTTCCCTATATAATGAACATTTCACTTCACAGAAATGTATGGACAGAATCTCATGCAGTGAATAAGTATGTCCAAAATAATACCAACACACCTCAGCAACATTTTTACTAAAATAAATAGTACTATAATTCCATCAGAGAGCAAGAGGTCACCTCTTAATTTGGACAGTTTGATCCCAACTAGGTTTACTTGTGTTAATGCCAGCTGTACAGACTTGCAAGTCTATCTGCCTGCTCCAACAATGGAACTTCCTCTCCCCCCATCTCTCTCTCTCTCTCCCCCCCCCCAAAAAAAAAAATTAAATGTACATGCTGAATGTCATCATGCCACTTCATCCAATCAGCCTGGAAGGAAAGAGGAGGCTGAAGACACACCAGCGGTGCACACCGATTGGTCACCTTGGGTGAGGAGGAAAAGGAACTGTGGCAGATCTCTCGCCTCCCCCTCTCTTGGCTAGCTGACTGGCCAGCCGACATGGCTGCCCACATCACACTATAGCAGGTGCAGCATAAGCTGCTGGTACGTAGCACTGTTCTTGCATGTACGCACCAACATAAGAGGGGAGGGTGGGGTGATGGGCTCTTGAGGGCGGGTGCCATGTTTCAGGTTGGGGTTTGAAGTGGGTCCCAGCGAAACTCACTGATCTAGAAAACATCTATCCAGAGCACTGCATGACTCTGCATGGAAGCGTGTGGGGCAGGGAGGAATGAAACTCAAAGCTCCACACATCTTTGCATTTGGAGTATGCAGGGTTGTTTTTAAAAACTCATTTGTGCCTCTAGGAGTTGACTGCAGAGGAAAGGTTTTTCACACAATTTCATCATTTCATTGAAGACGACGAAATGCTCCTCTTGAAAGGAAGAAGCCAAAGGTTTCATAGTCTTTTCTCTCCTTATGTGACAAAGTAAAGCAAGAACATTATTGGAATTTTTGCCCTCCCCTCCCAGGCAAGAATTCAACTCACTAAGCACTTCTGCAGTGTAGCACCTCTTTTGTTCAGTTGAGATCCTCAGCAATCAATGATTTACCTCACTGGTTAAACAATAAAAGATTACTGAGATTGTGGGTACAATCCTGAAAGAAAAGCCAGCAATGGAACGGCGCGAACGTGCCGTAAAGCACATTCGCGACAACTCAGGAGCAAGGAAGGCCGGCGCAGAGGGCGCGGGGGGTTTTTTTGGCGGGCGAGGGAGGGGGCCACTGGCCTGGGATGGGGCGGGGGATGGCCTTGGCCATATCCCCGTCCCCACCAGGCCGGCTAGGCCATTACACGGCCTACTCTACTTCTGCCAGCTATTTAGCTGGCGGAAATCTGAGGAGGCCGATCGGTCCGGCCTGGCTTTACACCCGGGGAAGGGACGAGCGTCCCCTTCCCCAAGTAGACCTCAAGCCCGGCGGCAGACCGGCAGCCAGGGCTCAGGATCTGGCGGGTGGCTGTGGGCCGCCAGCCGGATCCTTGTGCTGGATTGCGCTGTCCATAATATAGTATCACTTGCTTTAAGGCACACATTTCATCTAATGCTCTTCAAGCAAAACAGTCTCCCCAGTTCCAAATGTAAAAACTTCCCTTACAATTCTCATTTGAAGAAAAGGTTTGTGCTATTATATAATCCTGTCTACTTTGGTATCTGAGTCTACTATGCAGCAATTGGATCAGCAATGACTTTTCCCACTACCGTTTTACTATGCTTAACACCTTTTTCCTGAATGATGTTGCTAGACATTAAGAAATGTGCAGCCTAACCAGTGTAAGAAAACACAACAGTTAAGCTTCAAGGATGCCCTTCAGGGCAGAACACACTGTTTTTTCCTATGAGAGGAAGGTATGTTCTACCGTGGAGCCACTCTTTTGAAAAAATTAACAATGGAACCACTTAAGGCATAAATGCTGCCTTTTTGGAAGCAACAAATCCCTCAGATTCTGTGGCTCTCTCACTACTTTGTGGTGCTAAGAGAACTCCGGAAAATAAAGTGACCAATTGATTTGCAATAGAAACCGACAGCAGCAGTCGCCCTAGTATCACATGACAACATTTCTGCAATACAGTTGCAATTGCAACTTTTGGCTGGCCACTCTCTCAACTCTGTAGCAAAACTACCATACCAATGCATTGCAGTCAAAGTTTCTGCAGCTGTTAACAGTTTCCAAGTTGAAAAGTCTACTTTAGGCTTAGCTGTGCCAGGTAGAATTTTCTTCCTTGGAGCAGCCAATCCCCCCTCTCACCGTGCCACACCACAAACCTCTTTTGACCACTGCTATTTGACTCCAATTACATTAAACTGGATGTTCTCAACTGGCTATTTCAAGAGGTGGACATGCACAGTTGCTCACACAGATGGTCTTCATAAGTGGGAGGATGCAAAAACGTATTAGGCTAGTGGTCTTGGATCACATTGATACTATGTGATACTATGTAAAGCTATAATTTGAACCTGGTTCCTAGTACTATACTGCTTTGTGTCTTTGAAGGCAATATTCCATAACCTGTCAAGATTATGGATATCTACTGTCATTTGGAGGACTACTGGAAAACTTCTACTTGTCCTTTGGTCAAAAGATGGTTCTTTAAATCACTGGACATAGCCCAGGATAGAGAAAGAAAGTCAAGAAAGTGCAACAGAGATCTGGTTTAGTCTATCCTTCAGATAGAGTTAAAAAATTGACCCATTTCACTTTTTGCTGCTACACGTATCAGGTTAGAAAGAAGCTTATTTTTATAATCCCTTTATTTTTCACCATGAGTTAATCATAAAGATGTATTTTGAAGTGTGTCCGTGTGTTCTCTTGTTCATAAGTAACTAGCCATGCAAGATGGGGCAAGGCCTGCTGTTCACACAACACAAAAGTCCCAAGTTCCCTTGAGCACACAGAACTGTTGCATGGTTCTTTGGATCCAAGCTTATGAAAATATGTCCAGCTCTTATCTTTAATTTAGCATTCATGAGAAAGCTCTTGTTTCGGTATGCATGCCTTACTTAATACTGGAAGTTGAAAAAACCAACATTTTCAATAGGGCTGACAGCAGATTAAAGAAATCTACCATAGTATGAGCTCCAGTTGATTAAATCTGCATATTTTCATATGCGAAAAAAAACTGTTCCAAGGAAAAAAATACACTTTGTTTTCACAGGATGCATGCACATGTTAAAGCAGGGAACATCTTAGAAGAGGTATTTCCCCTTTTTTCTCACATAGGATGGAATGCTTCTTAAAACAGCATTTGCCACCTACAATTTTTATAAGGACTTGCCTTATAATAAATTTAAAACATGCTTAACAGCACAATCCTGTGTAACTTTGCACCGGTGTAACAGTAGATGCACCGGTGTAAGTGCACTTACACCGGTGCATCTGCTGTTACACCGGTGCAAAGTTACACAGGATTGCGTTGTAAGACTGCAACATTTATTAATCACATTTTTAATTTTTAAAAAAGTTGGTAGCAGGGCGTATGGATGACGACACAAGACAATGACACTGGGAGATAGCTTAACAATACAGGACATATTTAAAATGGGTGCTTGGCATGAGCTACTCTATTACCCGTACTATAGCAGTGCTTTGACTAAGTACATGACTCAACTTATCTTCCCTAATTCATATTCAATACCACTACCTCCTACCTATACAGTCTGAACCAAAGTAGGAACAACTCGGCCTTGCATCCTTTTCTGCATAGGAAACTGTAGTCCTTGAAACTAGATGCACAAATATAAACGCCCTGTTAAAAATATGGAAGGATGCTACAGATCACGCTTAAAAGCCCAGTAAGGCAGAAGGTGTTTTCAAAAGAAAAGAGCTGCCCTGTTTTTGCACAGGCCAACTTTTATAAAGAGATGGCTATAACACAGATGTGCAAGGACACAAACATACACACCCCTGAGAACTTTCCCTGCTGCTGTTGAAACATGCACAGAAGATCTGCAACAGTGATCTATGTACGCCAAAGATCATCTCAAAGTCCCGTTCCCCAATTCTCCTAGATTGTAGTATTGCCCAAGAAATGGCATCTCCCATGGTGGTGAAGATAGAAGCAAATTAAAAATGGACGAGAATTTGCTGCCTTTCACTGGCAATTCAAAATCTGCCAAGAGGCAGACCCTGCTTCACTGTCCAATGAGAGAGCTGGTCCCAATTCTTATGAACACGGCCTGTGTTCATAACAAAATAGTTTACTGTACTGCACTTTGAAAACTTTTCTCCACCTGCTTCGACGCTGTACCTTAAGACCTCACCACGTGCTCACCAGAGGGTTTGCTAGCCCTGTCACTTGAGACATTTTGCCCGGAGATTTTAAGAACAGAACCTGGGCTTATACACACCTACTACTTTCCTCACATTTGGCCTGCACCAATCCTTGGGAGCTTTAATTTCTTTTAGTTCCTCCACAGTCATTCACCAAAAATTGTTTTCCTGTGGTAGCCTGAATGTTTATCTCTCTCTCTAGAGTTCTATGTATATATCCCACCTTTACCTCCCAAGGCAGTTCACAACAAATCCAAAATACAACAATAAAAGAATGCATAACAAAACAGCACAAATCAAATTAAAAATTACAAGTTTTTTTTTAAAAAATAAACTCCAAAACTAAAATTTTAGATTCACTATGAGGCAGAACTGAATAACGATAATCAAGAAGGGGTATTTGTCCCTCCTTCAGGGATACGCAGACCCTCCACTAATAAATACCACCCACCTTGTTGCAATTTTTGCTTATCTCAAAATTTCTTCCAAGGACCTTCTGAATGTGCTTTAGGACGTCACTTTAAGCAAACCCTAGTAGTACCTCTTGTACTCAGAAGGTAATACAATCAATGCACCCTTGTTGCAACCCTTTCCAATGTGCAGTAAGATTCCTAAGAGAAATACGAGAGTTGCGGACATTTCTTTTCTAAACAAGGGGAACAGGGGGGGGGGTGTTTCCTGTATCTCAGTGGCAGAGCACCTCCTTTGCATGCAGAAGGTCCTGAGTTCAGCTCATTTGAAACCTTGGAGAGCAACGCCAGTCACTGTAGAAAATACTGAGCAGGATAGACCAATGAACCGATTCTGTACAAGGCAGCTTCAGTTGCTCAATTCAATCATAGGAAGTCCAAATGCACACAAGTTGCAAGATGTACTGCTTCTTATGATTCATATAACAAGCAGTACATCTTGCAACTTGTGTGCATTTGGACTTCCACAAGCTATAGACATACCAGGCAAATACGTGTCAAGTAGGAAAAGTTTGAATAAAACAGAAAGGTAGAGAGTTTAAACTCTAACACTGGGGGGGGGGGGGCTGGTAGACCTCTTAAACAGGCTTTCCCATAGCAACCGAATAAAGCCACTCACTCTAGGCACTGCAAAGATGAGACCCAGCTACCAAGACAGGGGGAACATCTACAAGACTGATTCCCCAGTCAAACGTAAATTATGCAGAAGGCGGCACTCCTCCAGTTATGTTGGCCCAAGGTTTAGAGTACTGAAGCAACTCAGAAAGTCTTGCAAACAGATTAGAAGAGCTGAGCCGATTTGCAGGGTTTTTTTTTAGTAATTTTTGTACCGTAGTGCCGGGAACGACCTCCCTTTTTCAAGCACGCTTTGCAAAAATGGCCACACACTCATTTGCGCTGCCCCCTCCTGCACCCAGCAATGTTTTCATGTAGCCAAATCTCATTGGCTACACAGGGTTGTGATATCATCCCATTCACAGTGTGATGCCCAATTGATGAGTGCGCTCTCCCCCATGTGGCTGAGCTTATAGGGGGATGGGTTACAGAGGCTTCGCTGGAGGGAGGGGTGGTACTGTAAGTTCCACACTGTTCCACTCTCCATTTACTCCCTGGTACAAGGTGGCCCCGCCCCCTCGCCATGAGAGCCATTGCGTGCGGCCGCTGCGGCGAAGGCAACACGGAATCTAGCGATGCCTCTGATAGGTTAGCACAAAAGCAACATTAGCCAGGAGAAACTGGATATTTTTTTACAAGTTAAAGCAAATGTTCCTCCTAATGCGTCTATTTTCTGAGAAGAATTTCTATTACATCAAGACTGAGAGGTTTCTGACTGCGAGAACTGCATGGGAAAATATTAGGTGCAGTCATAACTCAAAATTCCTAAACAGTTTTGCATCATGGTGGGGTCAGTGATTATTTGACATTTTCAGGTAAGCATGTGACACCAACAGGGCTGCCAAACAATCAGGAAAAAGAAATATATTTCCCTCTCTGGCTTGATTTTGCTGTACATTTTTTGTCAAAGGCTCCGTCTCCAAACCTGCAATGAACTCTACTCCAGGTCTTAGAATTTCTGGAGTCAAGAACTGACACCCCTATATGCTAATTTCTGGAATATGGGAAAAAAAAGTTTAGGAGAAGAGAGACTATCAGCGAGAACACTTTGCAGCAATTTATTTCGTTTGTTTTAAGCTAGAAAAATTGGCTGTTAACTGTTAAATGCATATTTTATTATAACTCAATTGAATGTGACCTTCAGAAAGCTGAATAAATGAGGTTATATGAAATGGGTCTAGCTTTGCAGTAGGATGTGAAACATTTTTAGTTACTGGCTTTGGTATATGCCACAAAAGAGTTACACCTTATATATAGCCTGAACTTGGACTGAGTCGTGCAGAGTGTATGAAAGGAAACTCCACAAATTGTTGTTCAGATAATTCGGTACATTGGTTTTTGATAAAAATGAAACAAGAAATGTATAATCAGAACACTTTCAAGTGCTATAGAAATCATAACTATTGGGGGGAAAATAGTATGGTTTTAATGTAGTGTTTCAACCCACAGATCTTGTATGAAGTGCAAATACCAGCTTAATAGCATTTCTGTTGGCCTCCAATGCCAAACAAGTAGAGCGCATTCAGCTTTAAGAGGGCTGCCTACCCATCAAGCAGGCCTGGATCAGTTAATTCAGTCCTTGTTCTAAATAGTGCACAGTATCTTTTGGGAGACCCCCAATGTCATCCCAACAGCCTGTGCAGTGTGCTGAAATTCTTGCACAGTACTGCATACACAAGTGAGAGCGCAATCCTGACTAAAGATCCGCGGGCAGCCCTAAGGTCGCCCGCTGGATCCTATCCCCATTCCAGGCCGATCATGATCAACCCGGAGGGAAGGGGATGTTCTCTTCGTTCCCTTCCCCCGTTTACCCCCTTCCCCCTGTGTAGCTCGGGTTGGTTCCAATGGGCCATGTTGGATTTCCGCCAGCTATTGAGCTGACGTAAGTTCAAGGAGGCCATGCAATGGCCATGCCGGGACGGGGATATGATGGCCGCTATCCCCGCCTCACCTGGGCAGTCTCGGTCAATGGCTGCCCTCCCTCGTAGCCCGGACCACCCCTGCCGGTGCACCCCTTACCTTTCTTCGGCAGCTACAGGGACGGTCCAACGGCAAAGTGAGGGCTGCTAGCCTCATGCCGGTGGCCCTTACTCTAAAGTAGTCGCAAATGTGCTTTACAACATATTTGCAACACTTTCGAATGGCGGAGCGCATATTCCGCCGTTCGAACGTTGCGGCGGATTGTGCTGCCCGTGGATCAGGCAAAGGAAGTGATGGCGACTGCCTGACTACTCTAGGAATTTACCTGGAAAGGACAGAACATAGGAGCAGCTGGAGGAAGATGCTGCTTGGGAATTTCCACTTGGGAAGCTGCGTGCTTCTGGGAGGAAGCAACTTCCAATTGCCAATTGCCTTCTGGCAGCAGATCACTTCCAAGCTAGCAACACTCTGCAGGTGCCATGTGGTCTCATTTGTGAGTATGTACAGGTGTGCATCCCATTGCACAAATTTGAGAACCTTAGTGTGCATGCCCCCCCAAAAAACAACCCAGAGACGGTTCTTCTACTAGTTGCAGAATTAAACTAAAATATTCTGCTCCCCTCTCAAACTATTTAGCATTGATCTCTTAAAGGAGATTTGGCAACACAGGAAATAGTTTCTTTGAAGACCTAACGAACTAACCCTGAAAGCATTTCTACTCAGAAGTAAGCCTTGCTTTTGAGTAGGCACGCTGAGAACTGTACTGAAAGTCTATCATTGGTAACCTTGGGTAGAAGGAACCCTTCCCCAAATTCCTAAACACATAGATCCATGAGCAACCATACCTTGTATTTCTAAAAGAGAACCACAATGCTCTTCTCTCTAGCCCAAACTCATACCCGGTCAAGTCATTCCCTGAAGCCAAATTTTGAAACAAAATAGGACCCAAACGGTAACCAGAAAAAAGGCCAAAGGAAAAAAGCCCACAGGATGGTTCTAGGAAAAACGCCCAAAAGGAAAAAAGCCCATGGGTCACCACATGACAGAAAAGGTGTCTTTAGGGTCAGGGTCAAAAAGGTTTGGGAACTACCGCAATACCTCCTCATTATACGTGTGTATTTGTCCATGTGGGCTTTTTTCCTAGAACCGACCCAAACAGGTCTGATTTGGCAGGCTCAACTAGCAGGAGGTCCTCCTGTGCAAGCTTCATTGAACTGAGTTAAAGCTCCCATTCAAGTCAAAGGGCTTGTATAGGAGAACCTTTCTGGGGATTATGCTCCATGGGGTGCTGTTTGTGTTTTCTCCCTCAGATATCAAAATGTGTGTGTGTGTGGGGGGGGGGGAGTCGCTGCTTTCTCCATCTAACTTCCAATGTAGACTACAGTGGCAGTAAATTAACCTCGGGGAAAAGGGAAGAAGTTTCCTTCTGGACACACCTTTAAAGCCTGAAATATTTGGTGTTACAAGTCCAATTAATGTCAGGTCTATAAAAGAACATTTTTAAAAGGCGGGGGGGGGGGAGGAGAGAAAGACAGAAACCACTAAGGTTCCAGAATTCTTTAAGGATATTTTTTTTAAAACACCTTCTCCATTCAGTTTGATAATCCTTTCTCTAGGAACCATTTGCCTGGCTGGAATATTTACTGTATTATGACAGTTGCATATAATGTACTAATTCAATTTCTATGCAGAGAGGGATATTTTAAAAACAGTTTCTTTTCAAGGCAGCATAATCTTAGTGTTTACCAAGATACACACACTCTGACATTCAGCATCATAGACGCTGGAGCTAAAGTCTGAAACGGCAAAGATAATTTAGCTGTGTGTGAATAGCTGCACTTCAGCAAAATGCTGCCAAAATTAAATCAGAAACGAAACAGCACTTTGTAGTCATTGGCCGCTCAGCGGGATATGCCTAGTTAAAAACCCGAAGTGAAAAGGGTGATTGACCTGCATTGCTACCAGCTCCACACAGCTGCACTTTCGCATTTTCATTGCATTCAACGAAGCTCATTAGTTAATGCAACTGAATTACCTATACTTGCCAGGCATTCGTTCATTTCATACCACATGGCCAGATAGAGCACAGCTACACAGCACCCTGCCATGCAGCTGCCTGGCGGAAAAAAATACGGGCAACTGAAAATAGTTGCAGAATACTGGGAGCGGTTCTGGATCTGTAGGGAGACAAAATGGAATATTTTGGCTGCATTCCATATTTGAGGGGGATGGAAGAGGTCACGAGTCAAGAGGCTACTTTCCTCTTCTAAGTTACACCTTTTCACAAGAAGTTGTGGGAAGACAGAGATACACCTAGAGCCTGCTCTTGGAATTTTTAGGACACCTCTGCACTACAGACTTCACAGTCATAGCCATCTTCCAAGAGAATACTGGGACTTGTAGTTCTGCAAGGAAGAGGAGGCTCCTTCACAAAACTACAACTCTCAGGATTCTCTGGAGAAGCCAGGAAATTTAGAAGAAGTGGTATAATATATAATATACAGTATTATATACTGCCTTTCTTGGTCATTGGATTTCTCCTACGACTTTAATCCAAGGCGGTTTACATGGGCAGGCTTTCCCAACCCCCCCATCGGGGATTTTTACAATTATAAATATATATAAATGTTCAATCTTGCATGAACAACTTCATTCTAGATGGTTTCCTTCTCAGTCTGGCCTCTCACTGGCCTTGGCCTCCCACGATGCTCGGCCGATGCAACTGGCAGCTTTATCTCTCCTCAGCGGGTTTCACAGCTTTTTGTCAGGTATATATAATTTGTCAGGTATATACAAGTCAGGTATATATTGAAGTGCAGATGGCGCTGAAAGCAAATTCAGCCTTTTCTATCCCTGCTAAGGGTCAACCCAAGAAGTATGTTGGTAGCTCCTGAAAATATTTCCCCAATTTTGACACACATTGTGTTGCCATCATTAATACGTCCTCCCTCACAGTGACCCTGGGATTGGGAACCAAGACCTCAACTGAGAGAGAGAGTTCAAAACCTAAGACAGATTCATGCTTTCCAAGGCAAGCACTTTTACAACATATACACCAGTGTTTGCAACACAGGGCATGGGAAAGTGTCAAGGGGAGATACTGTTCTCTAAAAACCAGAGACATGCAGTGGACACAAGACAAAAATGGACTACCGTAAATGTAGTCTCCTAGTTTTTGTCCACTGCATGTCCGCATGTTTGGGGACTCATATTTTCCCTTCGCATTTTGCTCACTGCACTAAGCAAACACTGTAAAAAAAGCCTGAAGGGTAAATACTGTGGAAAAAATTGGGAACACTCAAGGAAATGGCAGCCCAATCCTATGCCGGCTTCTGCCAGCAGAATAAGCACACGTGGTGTCGCAAACGTGCCGTTAGGCACGTTGCAGCAGCGCAGAGGTTTGTGATGCCGGCAGAAAGGTCTCCGCCAGAGCAGGTAGGCTCCCGCCGGGCTGCAGACACACATGGGGAGGGTGGAATGGGAGAGGGGGTGTTCCAGGGTGGGGGGGAGGGCAGGAAGGAAGGCAGATCAGGCCCGGGGGGGGGGTGTGAATCCTATCCCCATTCCCGGGATTAAAAGCCTGACACTGAGCCCAGTGCAGGGCTTTGGTTAGGGATCAGCTTTAAGGCATTTTCCAGAGACGTCGCTACAGTGGGGGCGGTACCGTAAGTTTTGCACCGTGCTAATCCCTGCTAACTCTCCAGTATGAGGTGGCCCTGCCCCCTCACTGTCGGAACCACTCAGTGCAGCGAAGGCAACGGGCAGGAGACTCCCTGCCCGTTGCCTTCGCCACACGGAATGCCTTCGCCACACGGAATGGCTGCGATGGTGAGGGGGCGGGGCCACCTCGTACCGGAGAGTTAGCGGGGATTAGCATGGTGCGAAACGTAAAGTACCGCCCCCACCGTAGCGATGCCTCTGGCATTTTCACACATTACACAGCAATACACACTGATTTGCTACCAAGCTCACACTCAACAGGGAACCACAGCCAATTCTGGACCTCTGATGGGTGAAACTTGCACGATAAGATGCTTTCAAAGATCTGCTTGCCACACTCACGCTATCTGACATTCACACCATTTGTAAATTTGACTGCCTTGTGTGCAGCTCTTAAGAGTATATCAGACAAATTACAAGTTCACCTCATGCAATGTACTGTATACTACTTGTTAAAGCAAACAGTCTTCCAGTCAATAGCTGCTGCTGTATTGTTACCACAACTGGCCATTAGTCAGGTGTAACGGATTGTACAAAGTGCATACGTTTTTGTAAGAGGGCATGCTGCCAATCAGAATGAAGGACAGATTGCAAGAGATCAGCACATGAAGCTGCCATTTCTCATCTCTGGGGAGAAATACGCATCTCTATTAGTTGAGACTTTCATGTATTTAACAGATGCAAGAATCAATGAGGTTTTTTTTTTTAAGTTATGCGTTTCCTCTTGTACACGACATGGCTTCCTTGGCGGCAAGAGTCACTCCAGCTGCAAAAAGATTAGCCTATTATGATGTCCTGTACACACACTTATAAAGAAATTACAACTGGTTTTCTACAGGACAGTAACTAGCTGATTGGAAATGCTGCCTTCTGCATTTGATCTCTGCACCCCCTTTTTAGAAGTTATCTTTTCATAAGGAAAAATCTAACATCTTCCACAATCTGCATGTAATAACCTGGAGACTTGCTATATTCACTGCAGTTTTAAGCTTTTTCCAGGTAGTTTGTGTGCTCGCTTCTGTGCACTGCTATCCTCGTCTTAAAGATAGAAACCTGACAAAAGTCTGCTGGGTACCTAATTGCAGCCAACACATCTTTCAGAGCAGTACCACTTCCAATACAGTCATTCATCACACAAGCATATTTCCTTAAGAAAGTTTATACCCCTATCAAGTCCCAATTCAGATACAGTACATGCTTTCCAAGGAATGCTGGGGTTTTCCAGAAGCCTATCAGGGGTTATTCAATGGGAAGCTCAGTTATTGGTGGAGAAGCTTTCTTGAAAGATGGTTAGAAGTAGAACATCACTACTAATCTTCTTCTACAACTTGAAGCGACACACACGAGAGTGCCGAGTGTCTTCTAGGCGACACTCTTCAGTTCACATGGGGCAACAATATGGAATGCACAGACCTTAACCAAGGTGTGCTCTCTGGCCCAAAACCGCTCACTCCAAAATCTTCTGTGATGCCCTGGGGATTCATGGCAGATGAGTTGATCGAAAAGGGTTCCCAGAATGTAGAAGTTTTTAAAGCCATTGCTTTAGAATCACAACAGAGCAGCATGGTCAGCACATGAACCTTCCCCCCTGCCCTGCATTCATTCAATGCCAATTTTTAAACCGGGGGGGGGGGGAGCTCCTAATTGTAGGGTAAGGGGGAGGGATTTGAGGGAGGCGGAGGAGAGAAGTTCCGTCCCACACCGTCAGCATCAATGTTAACCAAAAAAAAATGCATGATTGCAATAAATTCTGCCAATACCTGGGGGGGGGGGGTTGTTTCACAGCAAAATACCCAACATATTGAATAAAAAAGCATCACAGAAGATCTCAACGTCTACATTTCCAACAAAAATGCCACTATATAAAAAACACGGGAAAATCTAAATCCACCTTTATTCCTTAAAAAAAAATACAAAACAAACCAACACAGATCCTGGAAATAAAAATTCTCAGATGTGTGTCTTGAAAAATGTTTTGCTCTTGGTATTAAGGGTTGGTGCTCTTTTACTGAACAATTCTCCAACCAAACTGTGTAGTTGTTTCCATCAGAATAAGATGGTGCAAGTTCCTTTTGCCCTTGAAAAATACTATTGCTGAAATGCATATACTGTAAATGCTTCAATTAACCATCACTTTGAGAGTGCCAGTCTGTGGTCTTGCCTCTCCTTTTGTTTTTCCTCCGCTCTTACTGCATTACAATTATATAATCAAGCACCTTTCATACAAACCATCAAGGACTGGAAACTTTTAAAATAAAATTAAGATTTTTAGGAAGCTGAATTTCACCCTTAAAATTACATTTGGCATTTTTTTCTGTCTCTACAAAATCACAGTGCATACGTAGCCCTGCTTTAGGAATTTGAATCCTGCCTTTCCTTGTTAAAGGAAGCCCAAGGCGGCTAACGAAATCAACATATTAACACAACAGCATAATAAATGGATGCTGATCTTCCCCAGAGGTAGATATTACAGTCTCGGTAGAAGAAACCATCTGAGATCAATAGTGAACAGGAAAATAAAAAAAAGGTGATATTAATACGTTAGTCTTATTATTTCACGGAGACCGCATACCCTCTAGAGGGCACTACAAATTAAACGCAAGTAGATTGGTGGAACATACAGCTCTAAGATGCTTTTAAAAGGCAATGGATTCTTTAATAAGCCTATAAAAGGGGTAGCTCGAAGCTGCAACCTAACCCTAATCTGTTCATTACCACATGCAATTTATTCTTCGCATCCCTATCAAGTTGGTCAGTAAATATGAATGCTTATTTGCCTACAAAAGAAAGCACATCTAACTACCTCCAGGATTAGCATAAAAATGGAGATCTTTTTACAGGTTCACTGCATAGCCAAGTACAAATGGATGCAATGAGGCAAATGACTGTCTGCAATTACATTAAGTGCATCAACTGGAAGTTTAACATAAACAGCGCATTTAAGTATAAGCATGTAATTATGGTGGGAAAGATTCAAAGCAAGATCAGAAATTGATGATTGGCCCCAAGACTGGAGGGTCTCTGTGCCTCTGAGTGCTGCCCCACACCAATGTAATGTATGAGCTGCTGAAACAATATCCATTTTGGCAATTTCCAAATAAGAGCTGCACTCAGAGGCTAGAGACAGTACTCTTCAGGAAAGAGTTTAAAGCGGATTGAGAAAGAAAGTATAGCCTACAATGTACAATACCCAAACAGAACTTTTGGCTCTGGTCAAGCAGGCTTTGCAACTACAGAATGACCCTGTATCTGCGGGGGATAGGTTCCTCCCCCCCCCCGCAGGTACCAGGAATCCACGGATAGAGAGGAATGCTATCCCTGTGCGCCCCCCCCCCCCCGGGCGCCCATGACCTTAGTTAGGCTTCCAGCGCTGGCACCAAGCAAGCACGTCTCTTTCTTTACAAAAACACTATAAGCCAGCATGCTGGCTTATAGCACAGAGCAGGCAAGTAGTCTACATGCTAGAGAGGCTTCCGAATGTTAAACAGGAAGTAGGAAGCTAGATGTCTAGGGCTAGATGCCCAAAGATATGGCCTCCAGAGGATAGGACCCTGTCCTTACAAAGAAAGAAGGTATCGAACATGTTTTCCTTAGGTATGTCTCAGCCATCAGATTCGTACAGAAGTCGCTTCCATTTGCTGCTAGCTCCCTGGTCCACGTAGGGTTGGCTATACTTCAGGCTTCTTATTAGAACCCCAACGTCCACCAATCGGAGCCAGGTGCAAAACAGTGGCTGTGAGGAGGGGACCCTGAGTAACAGGGTGCCTCTGAGCACATCCAAAGCCCAGGAATTTGGACTCTTGGTCAGTTCACCCCCCAAACTCCACCCCTCATCTTCATCCAAACTTTCTTAATTTCTGCAGCCTAGTTTAGGAGGGGAGGGGAAAAGGGAAGCCTTTTTGTTGTTCCTATTGTTAAACATCTGGAAGTCAGAAATCCTGCCAATCTATTGCAAGCCATCCAATAATCTCCAGTCTACCCCTTTTCTAATACACACTAGGTTTGGGTAAGCAATTCTGGCTCATGGCCAGAGGTATGCCATGATTCAATCCCTTTCTTCCCTTTCTCCAAGATACACATGCACATTCCCTCAGCTTCCTATCACCGCCAGCTTTGTTGAGAGTTACAAAGAGCAACTCTGAACCGGAAGCTGCTACTGGAAAAGGAGACATCCTTTTACCTGTGCTCCCTTGCAAAGCATCCTTGAGACAGGCCCTGTTGTCTTATAGAGCCAACACCCTTTCTAACTAAGCTCTTCTGAATTTTAAATAGCAAGTGTCTAATATATTTGTTCTTGAATGTCAGCATTTTTCATAACGTGGTTTTGCTGTACTATTCAATATACAGCAGAATCACCCAACTAACAGTCAATAGCAGATTATCAGGGTTTGCAGCAGTATTTGGCAAAATCTGTGCTAACCCTCATTCAAGGAAACTCCCAGAATTGTTTTAAAAAACAAAACAAGGTATCAAATCCTTAAGTTACAGTTCAACTCTGAAATCTGACCAGACATCAACAGCCAAGTTGCAAAATCGGTTGTACTTCAGTGGCGCTACTCATGTGTCCCAGGGTCCCAGCATCTCCAGTTAAAGTGTTTATGGAAGCAGGGCTGGTAAAGATCTCTGGCAAAGCCCTTGGAGAGCAGCTGCCAATCAGAATAAAGCTTCCCAACAAGGCCCATTTTAACAAGCTTCCCAACAAGGCCCAAACTAAAGAGGGCAGCAGCACTGTGAGGTCCCCTTCCCCCTCCACCTCTTCCCAAGGGGGCAGGTCCACATCGAGGAGGGTGAGGTGGTGTAGGACATAGCACGTGATGCTGGGAAGGTAGGTGACCAGACCTAAGTCTTACCTGCAGCTTGATCGGGGTTTATTGATGGTCCAATGAACAAAAAGAAACAGAAAGCCCTTACATCAGGGCTCCCCACACTAAACGGCCCCTCCACCTTTCTCCACCTTGTTCTGTGCACTGGGGTCTTGCTCCTGGCCCCTCACCATGACTTCACCTAGCCTGGCAAGAAAGGTCGTGCCCAGCATCAGGCTCGGCAGCATGTCCAGTGACTTGCTGCACTCCCCAGGCCTTGGTAGAGGAAGAGTATCCCAAGACCAGTGCCTAGCAGCCTATCAGCCCCCTCACTCTTGCCCCCTCATGTGCCTGTTCCCCTCGTCTCCTCATTCTGGCCCCTTCTTCTTGCCCCCATTTGGCCTCTGTCTTCTTTCCTCCTACCCAGGAACCCTTTAGCCACTCCAGTACTCTCCCCCCTTTGTCTCTCCCTCTTGCCTCAGTTCTCGCCGTATGGCCCCTCTCTGCCTCGCCTCTCGCCTGCTTCTCCACCTCCCTGCTCAACCCTTCCTCCTTTTTAAACCCTCTTGCCTCTCTAAACCCCACAGCCTTTGGAAGCCCAGCCTGACCTGTTCCAACTGGACCTCCCTAGTTCCGGATGTGTCCAGCGATGTCATCGCCAATTGTGCCAGAAGCTCTCAGATGGCTGGGGTCACAGGGCGGGACACCACAGTGGACTTCCACATATGCAGAAGGAAGGTTTATTGAAAGGATTTGCCTTCTACACCTTTTGGAGCTCAATTGAGTACAAGGCAACTCTTTTTGTCTTCTCTCTCAATGGCAATGTGACACAGAAGCCAAAAGCAAGGAAGGGCAAATTAATAGCGCTTATACTCACAACAACTGGAGTGGAAGGGAATGTATTGGTACTTTTGTTGACGGGGGATCTAGGGTTCTGCATAGTCCCCAAATCTTAATTTGTACAGTTGGTTAAAGGTTCAACTACTCATGGCTGGTTAGAAGCTCTAAGACTAGTGTCTGGGGAATGATTAGAAGCTATGGGTTAGTTGCTGGAGGGACACTGGTGCTCTGCACAGCTCTCTAGCCACAGTAGCAGCAATAAAACAAGCATCAGGGAAGAAAATAGAAGGATGAGTGTGCTCCATGTGGGAGGTGAGAGAAAGGATAGCCCAGAAGGCATTTGCTCACTGAGCGATTGCAAAACCAGGCATGGTTACTTGCAAGTGTCACTACTGAGCTCTGCAAAGAGAGGAGATCATGTTGAACTGCTATGCTCAACTTGTTGCCCTACAGAATCACTATCCTCCTCAAACGACTAGTTCCCCACATTTCAAATCATTGCTGGTGCATATCTCCAGGCCCTTTTCTCCCTCAGCTTTCCATCGCAGTGGGATGTTACCCAATTCTTTAGAATCTTGGAATCCAAGAGTATTTAACAACACTGTTAAAATGGTTCATTTCCAATGCAGAATGCAGGTCACTTTAAGAATGCAGATCACAAGAATGCAGGTCACTTTAAGCATCAAGACTGCTGAAGTCCAGCCCTCTAACTGCAGTGCAGTGACTATAACCACCATATTTAGCAGTAGCAACGAGAGGACATTTCCACCATCACTGCTTCAAGACACTTGGCAATTCTTTTAGACAATCCTGCCGCAATCCTCTATCAGACAAAGCACACAGGGATCCTAGTTGCATTCTTACAAAGCACTATAGTGTTCAGAGAAACAGAAAGCACAAGCGCACAAGTACA
Source organism: Plestiodon gilberti rubricaudatus (assembly GCA_026170595.1). Classification (NCBI taxonomy): domain Eukaryota; kingdom Metazoa; phylum Chordata; class Lepidosauria; order Squamata; family Scincidae; genus Plestiodon; species Plestiodon gilberti. The sequence continues at coordinate 121,257,846 of JANXHW010000005.1, forward strand.
TACACACACACACAAACACACACACACACGAGTGTGTTTCCAATTCCCATCCTAAGGGCATTCTGCATAAAGGATGAAGTGGGGAGCTATGTTTCCTGTAAGGGGTCCGTGTCGCTGTGTGGACCCCTTCTGCTGCTGCATGGGGTCACAATTCAATCACGACACTGTGATTGAATTGTACCTGGACAGGACGTCGCGCATCATCGCTGAACTTCTGGGTTGCTGAGCTGGGCGGAGCTCAGGTGCGCAGCTTAGCAGGAACTTTGGTGGGGATATAGGAGGGCCCGGTCCTCCTGGCTCTCTAGACCAATCTCAGCAGGCCACACAATTTACAGGAAGATTTGAAAAAACCAAACATGGATCTTAACTTTAAAGGAGTTGCTCCCACATGGGCACCTTTAGCATGTGGGCCTGGGTTGAGACCAGACATGAATAAGAACAGAAAAGGGATTAATGGGAAGAGAGTCTAGAGAGTCTACAAGCTGCCAGGGCAGTGCTGGGGCTTCAGGGTGAAAGTGACTGATCTCTAGGAAAAGGCTTAGCTTACTCAGCTAGACTCTGGAAAGCTGCATTGTGACTGCCCTACTGACATTCTGCACAGGAAAATGGAGAATAGCAGACTTTTCCCATTCAGCCCAAAGACTCTTCCTATATCCAGCAAGAGAGGATTAAATAGCATGATAACACTAAGTGCATATTTGTGATAGTCAGGAGGAAGGTTCCCAGTCAAGTCTTTCCCCAACACGCTACTTTTCTATGTGCAGGGTTTGTTTTATTTCCTCCATTGGGGATTGTTCAGCCATGCAATTCTGCCAGTCTGAACTAGCACCGTCCAGGAATAGCTTTACCCAGTGATAAGCTGCTCATCTACCAAGTCTGTCAAAAACAGGGAGGGAAAGATCTCTCTATTTCTGCTCCAGCTGAACTGCACACAATTTCCTTTGATTTCTGTTCTGCTCTTCCGCTAAAAATCCCTGAATTTTTTCCCCACCCATCACTGAAAAATGCACGTATTTAAGTATGCTTCACTTCAAGTATTCCCTAGCCAGCAGCTGGTGTGATAATATATGGTAAACTATACATTTAAATATGTATCTTTACACAAATGTAGGGAATGCAGAGACTCTGTAGACATCTCCATATCTTATAAGATCCAATCTGCTGGGGAGTGGGAGGGGCCTGGAGCCAAGTATTCTGTTGCGAATTTTGGCAAGAGAGGAATCTGGTATCACCCCTAGTCAAAAGACAAGGGTTCTACAGATGGCAAGGATATTCAATTTTTAATCAAAGCTGCCATGGTAGCACCACTGTCCTCAAAGGAAGCCAGAGCAGTATGGAGCTAAGAGGGTCCAGCACGTAGCTCTTTTAAATTTCACATTTGTGGCAAAAGCATGTTTTAATGATATGAAAGCTGTAGACAAGGACTGAAAATCAGTTTATGGACTATGGACTACCTCCCCCCTCCCCCCACTTAGCTCGATTTGTATGCTTGCCATCATGCCATCCGTGTGGCAAGGTATCCGTAGCAACAGTCACATATGGTCTGCCTCGTGTGGGTTATGCAGTGTGCTGTGCGAGGGAGGAGAACTGAATGAGACTGAAGTGTTTTGTGTACTATGTATGTAAAAAGAGTCAAGTCCTACCTCAGGTAGTCTCTGCGACACAGGATAAGGTTGGCTTTGGTGTACAAGGTGGAGCCCACCTCCCCCAATCGGCAGTCACAGCAGGCACACTTCAGACAGTCCTCATGCCAGTATTTGTCCAGGGCCTTCAGAAGATATCTGTCTTTGATCTTACGGTTGCAGCCAGCACAACCTTTCGGTTTGGTGTCTGGCTGGACTGAGAGCATTTGTATACCTGAAAGGAGAAGATGGGTGAGAAGGGAATCAGAATGTGGTCCAGGTTCGTGCGCATTAACAAGCCCTCCCAAGAAATTGTCAGAATCATTTAATAACTTAAAACATAAACACTTCTTTTCCTTGACATTCTTTGGATATTTTTTCCAGAGTAGGAATCTCCAATTCACCTCAAAATATCTTTTTGAGTTCGGCTTGGAACACCAGTTCAAAATTGCCACTTGTCTTCAGTACAATACTCCAAAAGCCTCAGGAGCTGGGTTTCCAAATATCTCCAGCAAAACGGCTTTTAAAAATGGACTTTTGTTTAATAATTGGTGTTACTTTGCTGTATTTCTAATTTAATTTTTTTTAATAGTTTTGGAAATATATGTTGACCCTCATGTTCCAGGAGAAATGCCAACGAGATTAACTGTTCAGTGAACTGTTCACTTTTACGAAAGCCTTGTTAAATATTGTTGAACGTTATAGCAAAATAAATTGTTTCAAAAATAATTATGCCACTTATAAAAAAAAAACGCTACTATCAAATACTGATGTTAATGCTTTAAGAATAGCAACAGATAATGGTCAAGCATCTTATTGGTCAAAAGTCCAACCACAGTTTTAGGAGAAATTTGGTAGCAGTTCCTGCCCAAGGCCTTATTAACTTGACCTGCCGCAAAGTTGCTTCACCAGCCATGGATTCTCAAACAGAACAACCAGTACCAGTGAGAGGCAAATGACATGGACAATGCAGCTTACCAAGCAACTTGTTCTTTTCACAATTTTTCAAAAAATTAAAATAAAATTTAATGTGTTCATAGGAGTAAAAATACAGCAAGTCGCAGTACTGTACATTAAAAAACTACAAAAAGTCAGTTGATGAATGTCTTCATTTTCCACAATACACGACAAACAGAAATCAAATTACTATATAGTTGTCTTTCTTCTTTTACACAGACACAACGTGCCAGTTTAGACACTGCAGCACATTCGTAGAACTTGTTTTCCCATTCGATTTACTTAATTTTATGGGAGTCTTCAATATTTTACGTAACAGGCCCCTGCCGAAACAATCACACTAAATGAATAATTTCTTGATGTACTACAGAAATATTTTTATATCCCAATTCTATGGTTTGCAGCTGTGCCAAAATGGCTCGTGCTGCTTTGCATCCTGCGGGGGAGGCAGTCCCAGAGGTCTCCTCTGAGTAAGGAATGTTCCCTTACCTGTGGGTAAGCCTCCGTGGCGTGGACTGGTTTACTTGGACCTGCGTCAGTGAAATCACCGACACAGGACTGCATTGACCCATGCCACGAGATTGGGTCTGGGAAGAGGGTTTGGATTTGGTGGCCGACGCTATCACCAAAACCAGCCCCTTCCCTAACCCAATCTGCCCCCATCGCAGCCCTGTCACCTCCTCATTTCGCCTGCCCGTTCTGCCCTCCCCCTGTCGCATACCACATCCCCCGCTGTCCTACCTGGGTCAGCGAGTCCGCAACAATCTTCCTGTGTGTGGGGAAAGGCTCCACCCTTCCTACCGGTGCTCCAGCAGTGCATGGTTTTTATGACTGTCGTAAGGCAGTTAACACTGGTGGAATGCTTGTTCCGGCACTGTTACAGCTGGGTTCTTAATAAACTATCGACCTGCTTTAAATGCTTATTGTGGTATAATGGTCTTATAAAAACTTTTTGCTTCCCTCAAAATTCATCAATTCGCCTCAAAATTTCATCTAAAACATAATGTTGATGGCAACTCTAAAGATGTCCTTTCCCAGCTTTGTTTTTTCCCCAGCTTATACATTCTCTTCAGACGTGTGACTACCACAATATCCAATTGCAAATGCATTGCATTTGAACCACCTTCCAACTGTACCTGATCTAAATACTTTAAACACACACAAGTTACCATCTTAAATTTCCTGTAAACCCAATTGCAACACCACATGCTACATATACATACAGAGAACTGTCTGCCCCTGGTGAGTAAGGAGCTATGCTTATTGTGACAATTAACAAAAAGACAAAACATAACCAAAAAAATGTCATTTTTGTTTTTGTCATGACAAAAAATGATTGCTGTAATTAAAAACTATTGCTTTTTTACATTTAAACATGCACATTTTGGATCCTAAAGTATGGAATGCACTGAAAAAAGCCACAGAAGTAATACCTTTAAACCCAAGTCATGCTCAAGTCCCACTGAGATTTACAGCACAATCTTACACACACTTACCTGGGAGTAAGTCCCATTGAACACAGTGGGTCTCACTTCTGAATAAACATGCATAGGATTGCACTGTTAAGGAGAACTCATGCATGCACATACCTCTTTTTTCAAAATCCCAAACACAGCTGAATAGGTGAACCAACTCCATGAAAAATACTACGTTATACATATCACCTCCATTTCTGGTGTTTACTCTGGGATACCTCACATTCAGCGCAATCCTGTGTAACCTTGCACCGGTGTAACAGTAGATGCACACTAGTGCATCTACTGTTACACCGGTGCAAGGTTACACAGGATTGCACTGTTTGTGTGTGCAATTCACCACTTGGTGATACGGTCATTAGGTGATGATGACCATACGTACATCAAGCAGCCTCTTCTAAGATCAATTTCTCTGGGCTGAAAACAGAACCTTCACAGCTAGTGTTCTCAAATTCTCCTGATGAAGGAGGCTGTAGTCCATGAACATTTATGCCACAATACATTTGTCAATTTTTAGAGATGATTTTTAGAGTTCTCAAAGTGAGAGGAATCTAAAAAAACTGTGTGAACCAGAGGACGTGTACAGGCTGCCACAGAGAACAGGAAGGGGAAGAAGAGTGGAAGAAAGAGACAGAGGAAGGTCAAGTTCCGATCCTTGCTGTTGTGTTCCTGTTTAGTAGAAGATAAAGAATTCCGATGGGACAGATTGTCCTCTATATAAACAGGAACAGAAGACACTGAACAGGGAGACCTGGTACAGAAGAAATATTGGCTTCCTTCAAACCATGGCTTGAAAAATCAGGAGTCAAGCCAAGAAGTATGTGTTTCTTAAGCAATCACCCCCCTCATTTTATTGGTTTTGTCTTTTTGCGCACAGATGCAAACAATGTTTGTCTTGTAAACCTGAGATTGCAAATTTTCCCACCAAGTTTCCAAACCATGGTTATAAGAAAAAGCACTCCCATGGCAAAGCTAACCAGAAATGTTTTTTTCTGGGTAAGGGGGTTTGTTAGCAAGAACGTTGGCTAGGTCAGGAAGCTTCACTCATTTGTCTAAAACGATGCAAGATTGCAAGTCTCTCCTCAGGTCCATTGTCTCCAGCTGCCTTTAGTGCCTCATACGGGTTAGAGGGAGAGGGAGAGAGTTGAAGGATGTACCCATACCCTCCTCCTCACCTCCTAGCAACTTCCTTGGGTCTGAGCTGGGCTGCTGGCCAGCAGGACCCTCGGTTGCACGTCCATTCCTCTTCTCATTGGCGCCATCTGAGGTTTTTAAACCCAGTGATTATTTCCCACTCCCTGGGTGCCCAGATCTGGTGTCCCCATTGCCCTGGATACAGGTCCCCATCCAGGAGGGAGCTCACATAATACAGGATCTGTGATACTGGTGGGCAGCTCCCACCGGCACAAGACTTCCGCCGGCACACAACCTCCTACCCCATTCTGCACAGGACTGTCAGAGCTGAGACATCGCCACTTAGTTGGCGATTCCCGACAAGTATTTTTATGACATGTTGCAATTGACATGTTGCAGTCCATCTATGTACTGAAGATGAGACTACATGCAGCATAACCTATTAATAACCCAGAGTACACATAACCCAGAGTACACAGCACTTTACGTGCCACACAGCAAAGTCCCTGCACCAAAGAGCTTACAATATGAATGTCAAAAGAGATGGAGTGCAGGCAATAAGGAGCAAGGCGAGAACAGAAGAGGCAGAGCCATATTCTAAATGCAAGCAAATGCAGCTATACATTCTCATGTGTGTTTTACTTAGAGGGAAACAACATTTCTCTTTTTATTGTAAGACAAAAGCTTACGGGATTGTGCTGACCTACACACCCCCTATTTACTTACAGAAAGTGTGAGATACTGTGTCCAAAAGAGGCTCTATCCTGATGTGTTAGCCACATCGACTGTTCCCATTCCTCAGGAAAAAGGCTTGGAAAAATAGATGAGCTTTGCAAAGGTCAGATTGGCATCTGTCAGAGCAAGGAAGGAAAAAAAGCGCCAGTCAAGAACAGTCTAGAAAATAAATGCCTTCCCGCCCACTGTTAAGTCTGGGGGCAGCCAAGATTTATCTTTCTCAACTGTTGCAGGAGAAGAATCGGCTGTAGGGAGCTAGAACCTGACGTGTAAAATATTAAGTACCTATGAGCAAAAAGGTTGTCTAATAATGATGTGCCCTTAAAGCAAGTAGCATCAAGATTAGAAGAAGCTGCTGTGTTCTGCAGTAGCTAAAACTTTTGACTGGCCTCAGAGGGGCTCTCCACATATTTATTTTTTTATTTAAGTCCACACAGCTAAAAATGTTGAGTGCAATTGCAATGAGCAAGTTATTATACAGATAGACGCTTTGCAGCCAGAATTAGCAGGGGCTCAGTTAAGCACACACACGCTGTGGAAAGCAAACCCAGAGCAGTACTACCCATTACAGCTTCAGTGGGAAGGGGCAAAGTGGAACTGCAACAGAACTGTGAAGTGTGGACATAAATCATGCATACTTGTTGTGAGGGGGCAGAGGGCTTAGACCAGGGGGGCATTACGCTTTCCACCATCAGGGCGGATTACAGATGGAAACCCTGCTGGCCTGATCCTTGCTACTCTACGCCATCACCCTGATAATGATTCGAAGAATGGTGTAATGCTGCTTGTCAGTCTAGCCAAATCAGGTGACCTGGGGAGCCAATTGGGGCCCTGCTTGCCATATCATTTATTCCATTAGACACTTAATAAGACCCTCAAGGCAGTCAGCCGGCACAATAAAGGCAAAACTCCAACTAAATTTATTAGAAAAGAAATTATCAGCAATACCAAATTATTAGCAGCAGCAGCAGCAGCAGCAGCAGCAACAAAACATCCCAATTACCTCACGGATGGTCCAGTTCAAATGCAAAACTGTGAACAGCAGTATTTTGACCCATCTTCTGAAGGGTGGGAACAGAGGACATTAGCCTCTCTTTAGTCTCACAAGGAAAGGAGTTGCACAGCCTGGGCACAGTGCTCAGAAGGCTCTGCCCCTTGTTCCTATCCAACGGACCTCAGATGATGGGAGGAACACAAAACAGAGGCTCCACTATCGTCCCTTAGTATGAGGACAAGTCTATAGGTGGCCCTTTAAACATCCACATTCTGAACCACTTAGCTTATTACTGCTACCTTGGTCTCCCAGTCTGGGCAATTCAGAATAGCTGCTCCACAGAGTCCTAAAACCCACCCTACCAAAAGCCTTGCCTGAGGACCACTGAACTCCTGGCTCATTTGTCTCCTGGCAGCCAGCCATGACACACTGTAAGTATGCACATCTGGGCCAATCTGGCTTCCCAGATATATGTGCATGCATTTATTATTATGCTTTTACAGGGGATTTACAAACTAACCTTTCCCTTACAGCTATTTGGCAAGGGCTAAAAACATTTATTATTTTTGCAAGCATTTGGGTGATGGTTTTAGTGCTTGGCCTCCGGTGTCTGTATATTGTATAACGTTTGCTCCATTTCTGTTGTCCACGGACACTCCTATTTATATTGCTTGGACTGAATTAATGCCCCGACTGTTTTAATTTTGTATGTTCTATTTCTGTATGTTTTTTTATTATATGATGTTATGGTTTTATGTTTGCTTTTATAAAATTTTGTAAGCTGCCTTGGGCATTTGCTTTGGCAGGGGAAAAGCGGGGTATACGTTTTTAAAATAAAAAATTATGGCCACACTTTGCATTTGCTATGTAACAATCATCATGTGTATGCCTGAAAATATGCTATGACCCAGGGGAACTGTTTCTTGTTCCAAAAGGTACTAGATTTTACATGCAAGATCACTTCATGGAGGAGGAACCCCTCAACAACTCTTTCTACCAGCCTGAGTAGGGGGGCACTAAAGGGTGAATGATACACCTCAGTTTCCCAGTACAAACTGATGAATGAAGCAGGGATTCTAATCAGCATTTCACAGCTCCAAGTACAGAATGTACATTGTAGGCCAAGCATGGGGAGGCTTCAGGTATGTAGGATTCTGTTTTCACGAGAACCATCAGTCTGAGCCAGGGACAAAACAGTGGCTGGGGGTGAAGTCAGATGCACAATGGTGGCTCAGGGGGGTGGAGCCGATTGTGTACTGCACCACACAAGCCAAACGGTGGGATAACCTGCCTATACAAGCAGAAGTCTATCCAATAATCCAAGTTATTGCAAATCAGAGAGTCTAAAAATTTGATCCAGGAGGGGAAAAGCCATTTTGTTGTTGCTGCTGCTGAACAGTTGGAAGACAGCCTTGCCGACCCATAGCAAATCATCTAGCAATCATCAGAAGATCCAAATCTAGCTTCTGCCCCTTGCTGCTGTAGGGCATCATCTTCCATTGCACATTATATTCAGCAATATCAGTTCCTTCTGACACACAGGCAGACCATCCTCTAAAGCTATTAAAAAAACAGATTTGATTTAGCAATATCAAACTGATAACGACCTCCGTAGTAGCACAGTTTTCAGAGTCGTAAGATAATGTCTGACGCCCATTTTACAGAAGAGTCCTTAGAAACAAACATGGGTTACCACCCCAGAGTTTGCCTCAAAGGAGGTAGGGCCCAGGAAGCATTTGGAAAGGGAAATGGTAGATGGGGTGGGTGCTTAACCCTTCCAGTTTTTTTTCCCCCACAGCACAAGCTCAGATGCCTATCTGAGAATTCAAACAGCAATGGAGGTATTTGCAAGGGGAAATCTGCAGATGCAGAAGGTTGAAGCATCTCCCGACTGCAGATACCTTCCTGAAAACTCCTCATTCCATTAATCAGGAAACATGTTTAGGACACATACATTTACTGAATGAACTGAAAGTTCCTATAGGATGCTTTTTTGGGTGTGTGGGGGGGAAGGAACCAAAATCTGATAACCAGGAACAACCACAGTGACCTCTGTCTTCACCCTGTAGCTTGTCGGGGGGAGGGGGGGAAGAGGGAGTTATGCACACATTTTCCAGAAACTCACTATAACAAGCTCTGGTGTCATCAGAGATAAAGGAGTATGTTTGTGGCATGCCTTGACAAGACCTGGTGGCCCAGTAGACCGGGCTGTGGGACAGATTCAGGCCTGTATTCCTTCCTGCCTCTCTAGTGCTGCAGCCTGCTCTGTGGCTTTGGACACTAGAAGCTAAACTATCCCCAATATATGGTGGGGCTGCATATGTATTGCAATGTGCACTAGAGGTGCACAGGTACTCTCTTTTGTAAGTTGGACTTGCCATGTTGCACCCTCGCCAAAAATATGATGCATTTGTACAGGACCCTTCAGATTAAACACATCCAGGGCAGCTCTCAATAGTTGGCCACTGTATAGAGATGGCATCCACTAAATACTGATGGATACTCCAGACAGAACCAGGTCCACCTCACTCACACACAAGAGCCATTTCCCCATCGTGGTATCCCATGTGGCTGGTGTGCATGACTGACACCACATGAGTGGTGCTGATCAAATTGCTCTTCCTCACCAGAATGGAACTCTGCTAGGAAGGAGAGTACAAATTGAAAAGGAACAACCCAGGTAACCAGGCTCCTGTGCAATATTCATCCTCCCTCTCTCCTCATTCACACACAAGGCAGCTCTGTAGGATAGCAACATAAAGAAGTGGTTCTCCCATGGCTCTATGTGCAAGTGGCTAAGTAGGCCCACAGATCTCTGAACACTGCAAACAGATTTCAACCACTGCAGACACCATGGCCAATGCAGAAAAACACCTCGTTCAGAAGTTGGGCATGAAGAGCTGCCAGAAAAGAAAGCAAGTTCTCAAATCAGTGCTTCTGTCAGACATGGGACCCCTACTGACCAAGCATTAAGAGCCAGTATTAATCACAGAACCACATTTCTGCAAGCCTCTGCAACACAGTCCAAATCATTCAAAAGGAGGAAGCAGAGCTATGTATGCAGAGTATCTGGACTTTTCTGTGTGGAAGAAGAAAAACCCAAATCAACGTCTTTCCAAGACCAACCAATATACAGTAAGAAGTTAACACACACACACACACACACACACACACACACACACACACACACACACACACACACCCAGTAACAGACACTGCAAACTTGGGAGCACTTTTCGAGAAGCACAGAGATGAAGCAGAACCTGGGGGTCTCCAATTGTGCACTCTGAACAGGTGTTCCAAGGCAATTTGGAGAACACCCTGCAGCTAGAGGAGCTTTTGAAAAAGGGCCAACCAATGAATAATCTAGTCTTGGTATTAAGATCCGTGTTGCAGATACGAGGTCATCATGGGAAACACAAAGGAAACAGCACATCATACAGTCCGCTGATTCCTCCAGCATCCAATATGCTGCTTTCTATTAAAGCAACAATAAAGTGGTTAAACACACACACCGTTTACTACTTCCTTGAAAGATGTGGGAAACACCTCATTAACACCAGCCTCTGCTATGGTTTTCCACCTCTCTTACTTGCCATCCCATAGTCATCATACCAATGGCTCCAGTAGCAATAGCATCTTCTCAGTCAAACTCAGGCAGAGTCCAGAACTGCAGGCTCAAATTCACCAAAGGCTGCAGGAACCTTTAAATTTACAACCTACCACAAAACTGTAAGTGAAAGATCACCACTTTGTTGAGCAACATTACAGAGATGTAGACAGAGATTTTTTTTTTCCCCTGGCAACTGTTAAAAATTCCTCCATGTGGATCCTCAGAGTCCTAACATGCCAAGAAAAGGAGATGTTGTGAGAATTGTACCCTAAAGTACAACAATTGCAAATCACAAGCAAAAAAATAATAAGAGTCTTATTTTAGGTACACAGGGGAAATTGCCACAGATCAAAGGATCTCATAGGTAAACGTGATTTGTGAACCATTTTTTAATTCACTTCTGGTTAGTATCTACAGTATTCTAGAAGACACTGCTGGTGTCTCACACATTAAGATCTCACCATGAAGATGTCCAATTTAAAAATGGTTATATAGCACTTCTCAGAGCGTTGCAACAACCCTGTAAAAACTTAAGCAAGCCAATATTATTCCCAAAGGTGGGCAGGAATTGAGAGGTAGTGGATAAGCAAGTACCCAGCAGTTCATGACTGAGGTGAGATTTTCCAGCTCATGAGTTTAGCCACAAATCAGTGTGCACACATGCTCTCTTGTTCTAGCATGCAACCATAACTTAGTTCTTTAGCCAACCAGCTGTGCTTACCAGATAGGGAAAGCCAATGCAAGAGAAGAGGGCACTCTGAACTTTGCCAGTGGAATGCTAAATCAAAGCTAAGTTTCCCTGAAGTCTGCTGTAAAGCACTGGCCATCTTTCTGTAAGTAGGCCTGTGGTTTTGACACTAATACAGTCACAGCTCAATAGCCTGCCAAGTTTTCAAATGAGAAATAGCCACCTTAGACTTGCTTGACTTCAGGTGGAGGGTTGGGGGGGGGGTTTGCGCTGATTAGCACAGTTGTGTGGTCTGGGACACAGGTTTTCCTGTCCTGTATACCTGTACAGGTTTCAGATGCACAAAGCCCAAAACTTCTGCAGATCATTCAGCCTCTTTGCTGCCCCAATAAGCAGCTGGGATGGGTGTAACCATCACTGTGCGGACACAAGTCATCATCAAGCAGCCCAATGTTAGTGTAGAAGACAAATACGTTGGCATAAATGTTCAAAACAAGGTTGAGAAAAGATTTTTATGGTGGTTTCAGGATTCAGCAGGTGGAGGGTGCATACGACAGACACTGGGCACAATCCAGCCCAATTTTAAGTCCCTTTCCATCCCACTCAATTCAGCAGGAGCCTTAAGCAGCACATATTTAACTCTCTCCCACTGCAATTAGCAGCATTTAAAAGTTCTTAGATTTGACTGGATCATACCTGTGGTTAAACCATGGATGAAGACCTTAGAGGTAAAACTGTTCTGTCCCCAAACACTAGACTCCACACACACACACACACACACACACACACACACACACACACACACACACACACACACACACACACACACACACTGAATTCTCTCACATGAATCCTTTTCTCATTTTGGAAGAAACATTATTTGGGGGAAGTGAGCTGTCATCGTTTCTTTCAAATTGGCGATAGCAATTAAGAATAAAGTTCACTCAGAATTCCTCGCTTCACATTTCAACACTAATCTCAGAAATTCACTTCTGTTATGTTTAAGTCACCACCAGCCATTTAACAGGCTGAGGGGCCACATTCACTTGTGTGTAAATCTTACTATGCCACTGAGACTTAAAAGCAAACATGCGGAGCACACTGGGCTGCAAAGCTTGTGACAAAACTACACAGTTTCTTCTAAATACTTACATTTAGGGGTGTGTGTCCACAGGGGAAAGACCCTTTCTAAAGATACTTTCCCCTTAAAAATACACAGGCCAAAGAGATGTCTAATTGTTAAGGGGGGGGGAGGGAGGAACAGTCAAACAAAAAGGCAGCTGCTAGAGCTCCCTCCATAACACACAATTATTCCAGGGAGGGGGGAGGCCTATTTTGAAGGAAGTGTCCTTTTATAAAGATGGCTTTCTTCAATGCCTCCCAACACCTCAGATTGGCATGCAAATTGTTGGCAGAAAATTTCTTCTTGCCTCACTAGGCCCCTGCTACTTTTGAGTTGTTTGACAGTTTAAGGGAAATCATAATTAAGAGCGAGACACACAAATAATAGCCTGTGCAGCCGCAGTGAGCGGGAGTAAGCAGAGCCATTTCATTTTTAAAACTCTGGTGAGCTTTTAATTGCCTGGATTGCATTGTGAGCCACCCCAACGCTCCATTGCCTCCATTATGCTCTCTTGTTCTGTGGTGCCATTCATACACACACACACACACACACACGCATACGCATACACACACACACACACACACACACACACACAGACGGATTCTGTAGTTAACACCACAAAGTAACTGCAACTCCATAACACCCACCTTTTTTTTGTTTAGAAGGGTTTTAGTTCAGAATATGGGACTTTTGTCTACTTTGCACTAATTGCTCTCTCCCCCTTCCCAAAAACAGAACAAAACAAAAACTTCTCTCCCTCACAACACCATGTCCCTTCAAGATATGCCAGGAACTTGGGTGGGTTTAGAAGCAACAAAAAGCAGGAACACTGATTTTAAGAAGTGTTATGTTAAATGGGGAGGTGGGCAGCAAGACATGCAGCCCCACAGCCAAGAGCACCAATTCAAAAGGAGAAAAAACTGGTGACTACCAAGACAAGACCACAAAAGCTTTTATTTGGCCTGTCTTCTCCTTGCCCCCTCCAGTTTGGGCCTAAAAGCTTGTTTCTCTGTTCATTGGCCCACATCTTCATTGCATCCTACAGCTCTCTAAGGGGTATCAAGTGCAAACAGCTTCCCTCTCTCTCTCCTTCCCAAACCAAGATCTCAAGAACGGATATTTTCTTTTAAAGTCTCTCACCACTACACTCCTTTCTCTCTCACACACACACCATCCTTCTCTTGCCCTGCCCCCCCCTGAACATGATGCTCCTGGAAGCCAATTTTATTCACTCCCCCCCCTCCTTTCTTCCAATGCAGCTGTAAGACTCCGAGAGATACTGACATTTTCCCACTCTTATCAGTTTAATTACAGTTACCATGGCAGCAAAGTGCTAGTGGTTGGCAAAGGCCAACAAGAGATTTGCAAGACTGAGCTCAATTCTGATGCAGTTCACATGCAAAAAAAATAATAATTAAAAAGCCACGACAGAGGAAACACTCTTTAACAACAAAGAATCTCCCTTTGTGTAGTTAGCACAAGCCAGCCGCCACTAATTTCTCTCCCCACCCCTGCCAAAGCCAGACAAGGCATGGAAGGCGACTGGGCTCGCTTTGTTTTTGTTTTATTTTTTGCAGAGGACGGGAAAAAACTAAAGCAATTTTGTGTTGTTATTGCGCCTAGACGGAATTGGCGTTTTCAAAACAACCCCAGCAGCCCCTCCAAGAAGCTCAGGTTCTAAGACAGCATCTATTCCACAACATTTAGAGATGATCGGCTGGGTTATTAGAGCCATTCGTCCTCCTTCTCCCTCCTCCAGATATCCAGCCCGACATGCACAGAGGCTGAACAAGAAAGCAAAAGACGACGCGATGGCAACCTTACCAAAACTTTTCTCCTTTTTCTGCATGAGTTGATTTAAGGACTCCCGGGTAGCTCCTTCTCATTGAGCAAAGCGAGAAGTGGTCAAGTGTTTTCCCCCCCAGTTTGAGTCAAGTGGAAGAGGTTTGTGTTGCGAGCGGAGACACACGGAGAGGAAGAGAGCAGCAGCAGCAGGGCTATTGTGCAAAGCACTTTGGAAAGGGGTGGAGGTTGGGGGGCCGCTGGAAAAGCGACATACAAACGGGGAGACACTTGCAAGCGTACAATACACACAGAAACACACATCTGTACGTGCGATGGCGAACGAACGACAAAAGCCACATGCTTCCCTAACTCCGCACCGTTTTTCTAGCAATCCCAGCGGTCTCTTTCAAGCTCGCTGGTAACAAATGGATTTGATTAAACCGTCACATGCAGAGTTAGCGCGAGCATATCACGGGCAATAGAAGGTGGCGATGGTGTGTGTGTGTGTTATGTGTGTGTGTGAGAGAGAGAGAGAAATGGATCATAAAAGCGGACTATATTACAAATGCCGATCTGTTTTGGTTTTCTCTCCCCCCCCCCTTATTCCACAATGCCGCACGGATTAGAAATCATTCTTACGGGAAGTATTCTGTGCAGGGCCTTAAGGGTTAAAAGAAAGCAGCGCCCTACAAGCCTTGTTATAAATAAAGCGGGGGAGGGGGAAGAAGAGATTCGATTCCTAGAAGGAGGGGGGGGGAGAGAGAGAGAGAGAGAAATGAAGTCAGCGCTCACCATGGCGTTTCACCCGCACACGCCGTTTGGCAACAACAAGAGCCAGATTTGGCGACGTGGTTAAGAGATAGGGCGAGATGGCATTCGCTCCCGTTTCATTGTTTAACTTTGCCTGCTTCTATTCCGCCAGCCCTCCAATCGCGCCGCTTTCTTCTGCAGCCCGAGCTTGCACTCTTATTCTTGCATCTCTCTCGGTCATCATAAAAATAATGAAGCCTCAAATGGTTTAAAGCACACACACGCACGCACACAAAACACAAGGATAAAAGAAGACCTCCAAGCTTTTGAGCCTAAAGTTGCAGTGTAGTGTAGTGCAGAGAGAGAGAGAGAGAGAGAGAGAGAGAGAGAGAGAGAGAGAAGTGGGATCCAGAGTTTATGACTCATTAGAAAGAGGAAGAGAGACACAAACAAAATCTGACCCAGAGCCGAGCTGCGGACACCGCTGCCTCAACTTACCTTCTCAATTAAAGCAATGCAAGGTGAGTTCAAGAAACCCAGAGAAGCTGCTTCTCCTTGGGGAAGGTCAAAAAGGAGCATTGTTTGCGGGGAGGAAGGAAAATTAATAAAGAAAAAAGGGGGTGGATAGAAGCCGAGAGGAGAGAACGTGGAGGAAAGGAGCAGATTGCCAGTCTTTGGGTTTCTTAAAATAATGAGGTCCTCAAGGATCCGCCAAGTAATTGGGTAGCTCGGCACCAGACCTACAGGTGTCCTTCTCTGTCTACATATATATATGTTTTTTAAAAGCCAAGGTGTACCTTGGCAGTCCGGGGCTGATTTCCCAGCCTCCCCCCCCCCCCCCGGGCTGCAGACAACTTACCTAAAGCAGCGTGCTTGGAGCCGAGCTGTATGAAGTCAGGGGCTGTATCAACTGCAGAACGCAATCCCTTAACCAGCCAGACATAATACAGCAAAGGGAAAAAGGTCACTCTTGTTATTAGGGAGACAGCAGAGAGTCGGTTGCGCGCTCGCAAAAGCAAAGAGAGGGAAGCTGCGGCTCGTGGCCGGTTTCAGGCTATTTACCGCTACTCTCTCTCTCGCCCCCCCTCGCTTTCTCACCCCCACCGCCCCCTTTTCCTCCTCCCTCTTCCCCCCCCTCCTCTCCCGATCTCGCTTTGACTACAGTCGCCCGCTCGGAAAGTGCAAAGCAGCAGGGAGACAGATTGGGCTTTGTCGCTAATTTCCCAGGGTGAAAATTTACAAGCCTGTGTGAGTTCAAGTCAGCAAAAAGCATCTGCATATGGCAAGCACCGGCAGCGAGCGAGCGGCCACCGACTCAGGCACAAAGTGACCTCTACACCGGAAAGGCTACCAGCCTAGCCACGCTCTTGACCAGGGAGTAAGCCCCCCCCCCCGAACTCCCGCCTAGGGCTTACTTCTGAGTAAGCGTGACAGTGGATCGGGCTGCAAAGCTCTCCCGCCCGCTGTCTGCCGTCCGAAAATCGGGGGAGCAAAGGAACTGACACCCCCCCCCCGCCGCCCGGCTCGTTCTAGGGACGCTACCTTCATTTGCGATCCAACCTGGTGCGCGATTACGCGGAAGCACACACCCCCCCCCCCCCGCGAGCTGAACGGAGTTTACTCTCAAACTGGCTTATACGATCGCAGCCTAAAGAAGGGGGAGCAATGGACGCCTGCGAGACCGGTCGCAAACGATAACAAAGTCGGAGTCCCCCCTGTAAACAGGAGAAAGTTTGC
Organism: Plestiodon gilberti rubricaudatus; assembly: GCA_026170595.1. NCBI lineage: Eukaryota > Metazoa > Chordata > Lepidosauria > Squamata > Scincidae > Plestiodon > Plestiodon gilberti. Next base: position 121,274,459 of record JANXHW010000005.1, read on the forward strand.
GGCGCAAACTCGGCAATTGCCACTCACTCACGAGATTTTACAGAAAGGGGGGCGAGGAGGGAAAGAGGAAACTCGTGGCGTATGAGGGAAGTTTCTTCCGCAATTTCACATTCATAAACAGCAGATCTTACAACACGTGGCTTGTTATTTTGAATCTACGACCTCAGTCGGATCCTGCTTCATTTTACGCTTTTGGGGGAGAGACTTGAGAGCGACGTATTGCATAAGACTCCCCCCTCATATACCCCACCTAGAGCGAAAGCAAGGCTGCGATCCTAAACACGCTTACCTAGGAGTAAGTCCTCTTTGTTTCAGTGGGTCTTACTCCCGAGTAAAGACTACTAAAATGGTATTTGACCACGACGAGAGCAACCTTCGTGCAAGGGCGCATTCCAGATCAGTTGATGTCAACAATGGGGGTTCAATCTGATGTTGATTTGTCTCTTCCCCCGCCCCCCATATAGGACATTAAATATTTGCCAGCCTTGCTACTTTGACATAAAGTATCTTGCCTTTTCAGCGTTGAGCCTACTTATTGTGTAAATAACCACCCCCCTCTAATATCCCCCGGGCATCTTCCATTCTTAAGAGTCAATCCACAGCTGGGAGCGGGGGGGGGGGGGGAGAACCGATTAAGAATTTGTGAATGCAGTTTCCAGACTTCAAAGGGATCCTCTGTTGTCTGCCATTAGGAGCTTCAAACCAAGATTGCCACAAAGCTCTCCTTCCCCCATCTCTCTTTTTTAAGATGTCAGCTTAGTATTCCCCGTCCTTTAAAAAAATGAATGACACCCATTATTAGAGAGGGTGCTTTCAAGACCCCCAAGAAAAGCTTTTAAAGCCGTGAAGAGATTTGACATCTTTCCCTCACCCTCTTCTCTTCTCAACCCCCACCCCCATAATCGGAATCAATTCTGATCGGAATAATTATTATAATTTAAGGCAAGAGAAAATGCAGTGCGTCTCTTTTGGGAAGCTTAGATGCTAAAGGGATGCACAGACTGCCCTCGTAGATCGCTCTATCCTCCTCCCCCCCGAACCCATTTAGCAAAATAGCCATAATACCCAAAGACCAGACCGAACCAACCCAAGGCAAGGGCTCCAAAGAGCAGTTCGGGTGCACGCACACTCACGCGCACCTGCTTTCTGTCGATCCGATTCGCACATGCGAAGAGGTAGCGGAAGAAACTTGAACAACCGGTTCCCCTCCAACGGAAGGGTAACCCACATGTCCAGCCAAGAACTCGCCTCTGTTTACACGCTACCTCTGCCAACACCACTTTTTCCCCCAAAGTCACCCAGAGAGAGAGATTGAGAGAGAGAGCGAGAGAGAGAGAGAGAGTGTTTGTCTCTTTTTCCACTATGCAGGCAGTGGGAGGGGGAGGGAGAAGTTATGTGTGAAGAAAGGGAGAAATAAAATCAGAACAAATGGTACAGCTAATGAGGACAATTAAATTAATTATGTTAAAGGAGATGAAATTCTCGCTCTCTCTTTCTCGCTCTCCCCCCATTCATCGCCCTCCCCATGTATGATCTGTTACCCCTCGCTGGCAACGGCTCCTCCGTAATTCATGGCAACTGATTAGTGCATCTATGCAAATCTTTGTTTAAATCATTCAACTAATTAAATGATGGGATTATTCCTCTGCCTACGGTGACATCATGCGCGGTAATTAGTACTCTATTTGGACTGTGGCAATAAGATACCCGGTGTCAACACCAACCTGCAACAGACATTAAGCACTTTGTCACTTTTGTGAGCGTGTGTGCGTCTGAAACAAACAGCTCCGCATTTAATTGCCATCGTTCCTCGCCTCTCCCCCCCCCCCTTCAAAAAGAAAAAAAAATCAAGGGCTCTTAAAAAGAAAAAGAACTTGGTGAGTAATATGCCAAACCACATGTGTAAAGGAATAAAATAGAATAGTTAACATTCAGCTCCATGCCATTCATTTCCCCCTAAAATGTAATGATAATTAGATGGGTCATAAAATGCTCTTCTTTTCATTATGACTGATGAAATGCATTAAAGCTGACAGGGTATTACCTGACAGTAATTAGGTTTTGTCATGAATTAAATTATTTGAAAGCAGGCTCTCTCCCCCCAATCATGCAATTTACAGCAAGGGTTTCTATATAAGTTTGGTTTTTTTTAAGTGGAGAAATGGAAAAAAAAAGCAGTTTTTCTACTTTTGTTCAGAAATATGAATTATTCACGCAAAAGTGCTGGGGGAGGAAAGAGGGCAAAACAAAAATGAAGGGGGGGTCCGCTTTTTTTTTTAAAGCACTTTGCACGGATGTGATGGTAGTGGCCAGTCGTCGAGCCGAAAGATCCAAGTGCACCGGGCGCTGGGGGGGGGGGGATATCGATGGAGGAGAGAAAAGTGATCTGGTGAACAAGAGGGGGGATTTAATCATTTGCTGCTGACAGTTTAGCGAAAAGCACCATTAACCCTCAGCCAACTCCGCAGCTTTTCGGTTTCTCCCCCACCCCCACGCCTCACCTCCGCCTTTCCAAGTACCAGTACCTAACCAGGATTCCCACCCAAAATGAAACAATTTGCTGGTATGGTTTACCTAGCCCAGCTAAAAGCTCAACCCAGACAGAGGAAACACATTTATTTTTATTTCCAGTGTTGTCTGTAGAAAGAGGCAGTGGAAAATGGAAGAGAAAGCAAGAGGAAGGAAAAATTACAATTTGATTATTATTGCTCTTTTACTAAAGTCTTGCATTTTTGACACAAAACGGGGGTATATTCTCTCTTTTTTAAAGATTGCTCATTGCTTGAACATCTCCTCCAATTCTTCTATTTCACTTTCCAACTTGATAAAAGCCACTTAAAACGATATTTCTCTTGATGTGCAAGGGTTTATAAGGAGGGGGCGACAGGAATGGGAGGGAAACAGATTCTTTTATTTTTTAAAAAGGACTTACCTTTATGCAAGGAGAGCCTTCTTCTGGGAAAAAAAGATTAAAAAAAATCTTTCAGTCTTCAAGTCTTTGGGCACTTTCTGTCCTTTTTTTTTTAAAAAAAAGACACTTGCCAGTTTCTGAAGTTTTTTGCCCCCTCCCCTCCGATCAGTAATATTTCTGTAGAGTCCCAGAGAGAGATGCTTGTTGTGGTGTATGCCTCTGATTGTGCAGCAAGAGACAAGGAAACATGCAAGGAAAATATATATATATAGATATAAAATCCTATTTCTCCCTTTAAAGGAACAAAATAACCTCAATTCATGAGGAAAAACTGTACTTGATCATTGTGTGCCCCCCCCAGTTCTCCCCAGCTTGATTTTCCGCAGCAGCATCAAATGGGAGCAAACCCCAGTTTTGCTCTGCCTGCCTGCCTGCCTGCCTGCCTTTATTTCCCCCCTCCTCTTGTCTTCTTTTTCTCCTTTCCTTACTTTCTTCCCCAGCAGAGGAGAAAACCTGAGTGGGCCAGCTCTCCTCCTTCTGTATTTAAGCACCTCCACCAGGTCCCTAGTTAGCAGCTCTCTTCGGCTCATCCAAGAAGCTGACAAGTACGGTTAGAGGAGGCTGTACATGTTGCTCTAATGGACCTCATTAAGTTCTACTTACAGATGTTCTCTTAACATAATTGATCTGCGGTGAGTTGAGAGGACTGCAACTTATTCCCTAGCCCCCAATTATGGTTGGGTAATTAGATCCCCAACCTCCAATTTTTCACATTCACCCTTCTAACATCCCAAAATATCAAAGTATCTCTTTCTCACCAAAGCTCCCCTCCCTCCCCTTACCGGACTCCACTCCACTCACTGTATTGACAGTTAGATCTACGCTAACCTTTGTAGTGACGCCAGTTTTAATGGTGCATTCAGTCCATTGACAGAACTCTGGGATTTTTTTTCTCCCCTTTTTCTCCCTCCCTTCTCTCCTTTCCTCTTCTTCTTCTTCTTCTTCCTTTTTTTTAACCCTCAGAAACAAAAGGGTAAAAGAAAAAAAAAACCTCTAGCTTGTATAGTTTGTACTTTTGATAAAAGGTTTCACTGATGGGCCTTGGCAGTAGAGGTTCTTTTCTAATGTCTTTTTATCTGAATTAATTCCTCAGATGAAAACTTTAAGGAACAATGAAGAAGAGAGGTACGGCTCTGAAATGGTGAGAAGAGGGGAAAAAAATTACACAGCACACCTGGGACAGATGAAGCCAAACTGGTGCTTTTATAATGCCAATCAGCAGGGCTGTTATCATCCCTCTAATTAGGAAAGCAGCCTAAAACAGAGAGCACTTGGGGAAATGGTAATGTTATGGTTTTGCACTTAAAAGGGGAGACATTTCCTGCACTGTAAGAATCCTGGATTGGGGCTGACAAGTCCTTTAATTAATGGGCAGGATTCCCTGCATGTGTATGTTGGAGTGCATGTTTCAATTCATAAAAGTGGACAAAGGGGGCTATTTGGGGAGAAAGGGGTGTGTGTGTGCATGCATGAGAGTGAGCGAGGAAGGCACAGAGAGAACGAGGAGGGGGAGAGGAAAAAAATAGTCCATTAGTTTGAAGGAGAACAGAGTTCACAAGCTACCTTTATTTTAACCCCCAAAGGATTACATGCAGAGCTGCAGTGAGCTGTTTGCCAGCGGATTTGAAAGCTACAGCAGGAAAAAGCCCAAGGCCATCAGGCAAACAAAAAGTTTGGGAGAGAGCACGCTTGGAATCTGAGAATACCTCGATTCTGCAGTCTGGTCTCTAACTTTTCCTTTTGGAAATGTGTTCACTTTTTCTAGAAACTGGACCCAAGCTGACCCGGTGGGGGGGGGGGGAGGGAAGGTGGCCTCTTGGGAGCAAATGTATGACACAGAAGTTCTCCACCTTGCTGTTTAAAAAGTGCTCAGTTTTCCACCCTGCCAATCTGTGACCATTTCTCATCTGTACATGGATGCTCGCTGTTCTGCTCCATTTATGGGAATAGGTTGTCTGACACGTTACCATGAGCAAAAGATGCAAGTTGGCTCACCAACACAAACTTTCTGAATTTAGATGGACTGATTGCAGGGCAAGTCGCAGTTATGTGGAGTCATTCAGACATATCACTTGCCACATCCATGGTGCAAGTGAATCAGCCTTCACACAACCTTTTTTCGCCTTGGTTTCAAATCAGCCCTTTTATTCGACTTGAACATTCAAATTTGATCTCTGAGATGGGCAGTGCAATCCTGCCTAAAGATCCAGGAGCGGCCCCAGGGCCGCCTGCCGGAACCTATCCTCGTTCCGGGCCGATCAAAATCAGCCCTAAAGTCTGCTCAGGGGAAGGGGATGTTTGTCCCCTTCCCCCGGTGTAGCGTGGCCTGGTCCCAACGGGCCTCCTCAGATTTCCGCCAGCTATTTACCTGGCAAAAGTAAGAGGAGGCCATTTAAAGGCTGTGCCGGCCCGGGAGGGGACGAAGATATGGTGGCCGCCATCCTCGCCCCCTCCCAGGCCAGATCCACCAACCCCTGTCCTCCCTCGCCACCCGGACCGCCTGCACGCATGCCAGGGGATCTCTTACCTCCTCCAGCGGCTGCATGGATTTAGATGGACTGCAGCGGAAACCGCTGCATGGGCGGTGGAGTAAGGGCTGCCGGCCTTTCCTCTAAAGTCGTTGCAAACGTGCTTTACGGCATGTTTGCGACGGCTTCCAGCGGCGGAGTGCTTGCTCTGCCGCCGGATATTTAGTCTGGATTGCGCCGTGAATATGTGAATGTGGTTGCTGCTCTGCTCAGCTGCTGTCCCACTTGAGGCAGTGCAGTTCAGGTGACTAGTTAGACTATCTACAAAAGGGCAGCAAATTATGAATTAGATTTTTTTTATCACCATGGGGGCACACTTTGGATTTCCTGGCTCAGACATCAAAATATCTCAGGCCTTTTCAGAGTTTGTTTGCCTATAAGTCAGTCTTATTGAATTGGCTTTATTTTCAAGTAAGGGCCCAATCCTATCCAACTTTCCAGCGACAATGCAGCCACAATGCAGCCCCAAGGTAAGGGAACAAATTGAGGAGGCCTCTGTGACTGCCCCTCCATCGCAGGATGCAGCGTACACCATTGACGCTGGGAAGTTGGATAGGATTGGGTCCTTGGTGGCCTCAGGATTGCAGCTTGGATTTCTGCTGCATGTGGAATGGGATGTGCAATGCTTTCTGCGCATTCTACCTTGGGAAGAAAATCCACCATCTAGACTTGCAGCTAACCACCCTGTACAAATTTGCATTGTGTTGATGCTAGAAGTTCAGATGAACTGATTAAGCTGGATTGCCAAGTTGGCAAGTTGGCAATGCCAACTTCTTTTCTAGTAGGGCTCCTGTTCCTGACACACAGATATTTAGCAGTCAAAGCTATCCCTACCATTTAATCTCCATGATAGGAAGTGCTTCACCTGTCAGTTGATGAGCAAATGCCAGCACTGGATTGGCACACTTCCTTTCCCTTCCTCCTTTGTGCCAAGGGGGTGGGGGAATTTAAAGCTTCTGCTTAATGTTTGTAATGAATTGCAGTTTCTTGTTTCCTCTGAATATAGACAACTGGTTTGTACAAACCACAGTTTCCTGTATTGGGAAGTAATGGGAAACTGCAATTTGTTACAAAGCACAAATGAAGGCTTCTGGTCTTTTCACAATATGTGTAAAGGAGGGAGGAGTGTGCAAAGCTGAGGTGCACAACATTTTTTGTTATGATGTCTGAACTGGGCCTACCTGTCCTTTTCCATCTCCCTTTGCTTCCTCTTCTTGATCTCTCTGCTGCACACAATCTCATCTGTTTGGGGTTTCCATTGTTTGCTCTTCTTATTTCTATCTCCTTATCTTCTACTGTTTTGCTGCATCTCCATGAGAGGCTCTTGCATGGCTGAGGTAATGTTTAGATCAGAGGTTCACAAGCTGTGGTACGAGTACCCCTAGGGGTACTCGGACCAACGGCAGGGGGTACGCCAGAGCCTGCCCCTTATCAGCATCAATCAGTAGTTAATTACTTGTTAATTAGAACTTAAATGCAATCCCCCCCTCTCTCTCACACACACAATTATAATTGTTTTAGTACATTTTATTTAACGATTAATTTGCTAATTAATTGATCGATTAATCCTGTTAATTAGCAATTAGCAAGGGGTACTTCAGAAAATCGGACCTTGATAGGAGGTACCCGGGCCTCCAAAGGTTGAGAACCCCTGGTTTAGATAACTTACAGCCCAATCCTACCTAAATCCCCACATGGCGATGCACCAACGCTGGCATGGTTTCCGCTGCATCCTGCAGGGGATTTTTGGCTGTTGGAGGTCTCCTCAGGGACATTTTTCCCCTTGCCCTGGGGTAAGCCCCAGCAGCTGCTATGGTTCAACTCAGACCTGTGCCAGTTCAATCTCTGGCACAAGTCCACAGTAATCCATGAAGGTGGATCAGGCTTGGGAAGGGGGTCAGGATTCAGTGTGCACCACCACCGCCAATCCCGCCCTCCTCCCTATCTGATTACTGTCCTGTTCCACTCACCCTCACCCCGTTTAACCCCCTCCCCGCCTTCCTCTGACCCCCTGCGCCAGCACCACGCCACACGGTGATGCAGTGGTGCAGGCACGGTTCCCGTTGCATCCCACGGGGGATTTTCAACTGCTAGAGGTCTCCTCAGTGTAAGGGGACATTTGTTCTCTTTCCCCAGGGGTAAGCCCCAGCAGCTGTTATGGGTCAACTTGGACCTGCGCCAGTGATCTAAATCTGCATTGACTCATGCAAGGGGATCAGGTCCGGAAAGAGAGTTTGGATTTGGCAGGCACCGCTGCTGAACCCACCCCCCTCCCAGGTCTGATCCACCCATCCTCCACCCCATCTCCTCCCCGTTCCACCCCCTTCCCACCCTGCCCTTCCCCGTTCCACCCCCTGCACTGGACTTACCTGCTTCAGCAGGCCTCCTGCCGGTGCGAACGGGAAGGCTTCAGCCTTCCTGGTGGTACACAGGATGCTAGAGCTGCCACAAAGCGCTTTACGGCTGCCTGCGCCAGTGTTCCACGCATTCCCCAGCACTTCTGTTGGTTTGGATTGGGCCGCGTCTCTCCCAATATCAGCCCAACTTTGGTCACCTAATCAGGCCCTACTTTGTATTCCAACTCTATGCAGGGCTCGGCCATCCATACAACCACCTGGTGTCATCGGCACATGGATTTGTGGGAGGCACCTGCCTGCATCCTCCTGCCCACATCTTCTGCCCCCTGGCTTTGAAAAAGAAGAAGGGAATGGAGCAGCAGAAGAAGAAGCTCTAGTCCACCACTCTCCTCCATATTTTCTCTTCTGCTCTGTTCACCCTCTTCCTTGTTGAATCCAGAGAGTGAGAGGAAGAGTGACAAGGTGGCTGGAGCATTGCTGGCTAAGAGGGAGAGGTATTTGGCAAGCCACTTCAGAGGCCAGAGGATCTGGACTAGCCCTGACTCTATCTGAGGCACAAAATGTCATGGCTAGAAGCAGGGCCTTTATGACCATTGCTGGGCCTTATGACCATTGCTGTAAGCCTGTGGAATGACCCCTCCCCCTGCAAGTTTGCAGTTCCTTCTCCTGCTTGTCTTTTTATGCCACATCTTACACTAAAGATGTAAGGCACATCTTTTTTTACCTGGCTTATCTTGCCAGTTATTTATTTATTTATTTTAAAAAATTATATCCCGCCTTTTCCTATGCCGAAGGCAAATGCCCAAGGCAGCTTACAACAGATTAAAATACATAATTTAAAATACATAAAATAAGTTTAAACAATACATAATGATACATAAACAAATTTAAAAAAACCAATAAAATCCACTGGGGGAGGCGACAGTAAAGAAGCAGCATGGCAGAGCATCTTGAGACACAGGAGGCAGACCACGACCCATCACCCAAACGCTAGACGAAACAAAAACGTTTTGAGCCCTCGCCGAAAAGTCATGAGGGAGGGGGTGGTTCTCAGATCCCCTGGCAGGGAGTTCCACAGTTGTGGTGCCACAGCAGAGAAGGCTTGCCCACGTGTTGCCACTCCCCTAACTTGCGATAGAGGTGGTACACGCAGGAGAGCCCCCTCAGATGACCTAAGAGAGCGGGCCGGAATGTATGGGAGAAGGCGGTCCCTCAGATATCCTGGACCCAAACAGTTAGTCTTTGTAGCCTTTATAGAAGGTCAATTTGTTGTTTCTTTGAGATTTTAGAATGAGTTTTAATTTTTGGAAACGGCCAGGAGCCTTAGAAAGGTGGAAGGGGCAATGTTTTAAATAAAGAATAAAATGACATTTTCCTTCCTCCGTGACTGTCTGTCTGTCTGTCTGTAGCACAGATATTAAGCACATCTGGGCTGCAAAACCACATGCAACAAGCTTCTGCTCTCATTTAGAAACTGCCAAGTTACGACAAACAGCTGAAGAAAGAAGGTGCCCAAGTTTATAATGGCAACAGCAAGTGACCTCTTGCTGCAAGGAAACCCAGACAATAACAGTTTACAGAACAGCTGAAAGCTATTCCTAATGATTGAAAAAAAAACTTATCCTGAAGGAGGAGAGTTAACAGAGTTCATGAAAACACCATTCAAAGACTAAAATTACAGCGCACGACACAACTGTTAGTAGGAAAAACTTTAAAACACTGCCAATTTTCTAAATGGCCTTTTCACATACATTTGCAGTTGCTGCCTTTCCTCTGTGCCTATGGATATCAAATTGTTCTTTGGAAAATTACGTACCGCAAATGGTAATTTCAAATCAGAAGCAAAGCAATTGGTGTAATGACACACCCCCACTCCCACCATACCAACGTGCATTTGCAAATTTGATAAATGTAGTAGAGTTTGCAGCCTGATCCTAGCCATGTTTTCTTGGGAGCAAGTACAACTGAGTTCAGTAAGACTTACTTCCACTTAAGTGCTCATAGGAGTGCAGTTGATATTTCTGGGTCGTCTTATTCTGTGGCCACAATAGTTCTAGCTGGTCAAAGGAAGGTTTGACCAGCTAGAACTATTAGTTAAATAATCAGATTGGCCTCTTTCAGTTTCTGCTATGCCTCTTCCTTCCCTACACAATTTTGATCAGGCCCACAGAATATGAGACCCAGCTCACCAGCCATGTTTTGTGGCCTTCCAGCCTGGTACTCAACAGCATGGGCTCTTGGGACAAGAGGTGGTTCTGAAGTCCAGACCCAGCCACAGAGAGTCAACAGGGCTGTCGATTCGTTAGCAGCCAGTGAGGAGAAAATTTGGCATCAGCAGCATGATCTCAGACAGCTCCAAGGTTGATAACTTGCTCCAACAGTAAGCTGGACTTCTCAAGGATTCTGGTTTAGGAGGTGATGTTGGGGTTGGGGAAACGGGGCTCTAGGCTACTAAGTCCAGCCTATGGTCTCAGATCTCAGGCTCCTCAGAGCACTGCTTCTTCTGAATCAGGGCTCGGGTCACTGTTTGGAGCCTGGGTCATGACATCTTCAATGGCTGGTGAACTGTGTTCAACTTCTTACAAGGGATTTGTATATTCTGGTAATGTATCACTGAACTGGGGTTCAGAGGAGGAGAGAGGAATTTACAGTGGACAAGGGAGCGGTTGGGGAGAAAAGAATGCATGATCTGCTCCTGATTTCTTTTCTGTCATTAATGGCGCAATCCTATCCCCTGACAGCACCTCAGTGCTAGTGCTGGTTGTCACAAAGTGCCATAAAGCACGTTTGTGACACCTGGAGAGTAGGCAGCGCCAGGGCCTGCGCCGCTATTCCGCTGCCAAGTCCAACACCCTGCGCCACAGAGCAGGTACGTTCTGCACCAGGTGGCGTGAGGGCGGGGGGAGGATGGGGACATAACGGGGCGGGGGGAGGGCAGAGAAGGGGCAGATTGGGCACAGAAGGGGGACGAATCGCGTCACGATGCATGGCGTGCCTGTATCCTATCTTCCCTCCCTGGCCTTTCCCCCCCGACACAGTGCTTTTTGGCTCTTGGCCAGCTAAAGAGCTGGTGGAGAGCCAAGTAGCCCCATAACATAGGCTAGGGTTTTACCCGGGGTAAGCAGACATATGTCCAGCACAGGATGAGGATGCAACACATACTGTCCCTGAAATTAAAGACAGAAATCCTGCACTTCTTTAAGGAAACTGAAAGGGAAGCAAGGTAAAGAGGGGGGAAGATCCACTTCTTGCTCAGATGAGCAAGAAGTGGATCGTTGCAGCTTGCGTCAGCGGTGGGCTGGACAGAGGCAGCAGCAGGCTCAGCATGAAGCGTACCCCGAAACCATCACCCCCTTGAACCCCTTGCAATCTGCCACTTATGAAATCTGTTTCGCCTTGCCTCATGGATGGGCCAGCAGTGCATGGTGCTTTACCCATGTCGTGGCTGGGTTGTGGTTGTGCAGGATAAGGAGAACATGTGTTCGTATGCATTCCTATTTTTTGCCATCATCACATTGTGTATACTTGAGAGATTTTTGTAAGAGTTCTCTTTCTTTGGTAATTACATTTAGTGAATAGATTGCCTTTCATGTTTATTGAGTTTCATTTTTAGTGCATTTTCCCTTTTCTGGCATATCAAAGAGATCTGTTGAGTTTAATTGGGCTCTCTTTAGACTCATGATCCGGCTTGCCAGACCAGGCATTCAAAGCTCACTTACCTGTACTAAAAAGGCTATGAAGCATGCGGTTCTGGCTGAAGTTGTTCCGTTCCGTCTTTCCAATGGCCTTGGCAAGCGGACCCAGTAGTTCCATGAGACCTGTTCATTGGCAACGAAGGCTGAGAGTTGCAAGGCTCCATTGTGCTTGCCTTGTATTTGAACAGAGATGGGGATTTATTTGGCAGTTTCATCCAACTCCACACTCTTGTGTAATATCAATGCCGAGATTTCAGCTACAGGGTTGCATTTTTTTTTTAAACTGGCAAATGGCGGCGCTACACCATGGTTGATTATGACATGCTCCTTAATAAAACACAAATATGTAACGGAACATGGCAGGTCTGGCCTAAACTATTTTGGTGACTGAAACAGAAAATCAAAATGACACCCCTCGACGCTAATTCACATGGTAATTCACATGGACACTAATTCAATTCGACGCTAATTCACATTCACAGGCATCTATTCAGAAATAGAAGTTCTGGGTGCAGTCAACAGATGAAGGAGGTGGGTGAGCTTGTGCCACTGCTTCAATTATAGGGGAAGTGATGAAATGAAACCCACAGGTCCCATTCCCACACTTCTTCTTCCAGGTTTAGACCAAGTCAAGCCCGCTCTTTACTCCTTAGAGGAGTAGCTAACGGAGTCATGAAAAAAAGCTAAGGAGGTTGGGCCTCCTCTGGCCACACTGTAATTCAAGCACTGGACGGTCCGTTTCCCATCCTCCACCTGTTGATCTGCACAGAGGCTAGTGCGTACACATGTGCATGCATACACCACAAAATTGTACCCTGCATTTTTGCTGTGTGTAGATCACATCTCTCTGCAGGACTTCAGCTCAATATGTGGATATTGGGTGTGGTGCCAGCAAACACGATCTCATTTGTTCCCCATCTATGCGTTGATTATGCCCCCAACCGTTGTCTGGATATGGCTTAGCCCAGGCGTTCTCAACCAGTGGTACTAGTACCACCAGTGGTACTTTAGCTGACTGCTGGTGATACTTGGACTGCCAGACCACCGGAACCCCACTCCGATGTGGCACTTTTGGCGCTGTGTTTTAGCTTATGAGAGGCTCCTGCCTTTGGCCGAGCCTCTTGGAAATGCGGAGAAGGGCCCTCCCACCCGCCCAGAGCCTCCTAACTGCTTTTTCTGGCCTCCGAAAACCCAGAAGTAACTGGCGATGATGTAATCGCCACTCAGTTCTGGTGGTACACAGCGGGAGAGTGGTGCCGGAGGTGGTACTCGGCCAGGAAGGGGTTGAGAACCCCTGGAGCCTTAGCCTATACAGTCTACTGGGGGTTCTGCTGCACAAGCCCCACCATTGGAATACATAGCCCTTGCAAGGCAATTGGCAAAGAAGAACATCCTGCTGGGTCAGGTCCTATGAGGGAGATCATCTGTCTCCATCCCATGAACACATGCAGCTGTTCTGCTGTTGGTCCATCTAACCTAGTATTGCCTACTCTGACTGGCAGCAGCTGCCCAAGAATTTAGAGAAGGGTTTGTCCAGCCCCACTGCTTGACGCAGAGCATTGGAAATCAGACCTGGGACCATCTACATGCAGAGAGTGTGCTCTACCCCTGAGCCATAGTCTCTCCCCTATAGTCCCACTTTACACTCATAATGGCACCCAGAAGCTGGGGCCACCTCACCCTTCCTCATGGTGGATCTAACTCTGAAAACAAATGAAGGAAAGGCAGAGGCGTCGCTCCGGTAGGGGCGGGGCTGTAAGTATCGCTGCGGTCATAGTCTCTTTACCGAGCGAGGAGGAGGCAGCCCCGCCCCCTCACTGTCCGAGCCATTTCCGTGCGGAGAAAGTAGCTTGCCTGCTACTTTCTCCGCACGGAAATGGCTCGGACAGTGAGGGGGCGGGGCTGCCTCCTCCTCGCTCGGTAAAGAGACTATGACCGCAGCGATACTTACAGCCCCGCCCCTACCGGAGCGACGCTTCTGAGGAAAGGTCTATCACAGGTGAGAAGTCATGAAGACTGTATGCAACCTCTGGGTTTTAGAGGTATCCTATCTCTTAATGCCAGATACCAACAAGATACAGGTATCTTGTTGCCTTGTGTGCTCCCAGAGGCAACTGATGGGCCACTGTGAGATACAGGAAGCTGGACTGAATCTAGCAAGCTGGACTGAATCTAGCAGGGCTCTTATGTTCTTAGGGGTGTGTGTGTGTGTGTGTGTGTGTGTGTGTGTGTGTGTGTGTGTGTGTGTGTGTGTGTGTGTGTGTGTGTGAGAGAGAGAGAGAGAGAGAGAGAGAGAGAGAGAGAGAGAGAGAGAGAGAGAGAGAGAGAGAGAAAATGTAGAGGATAATACCATGGTGTTCTCCCCAGGATATCCATATGGTTCTCTTCTTGATGACAATTCAGAGCAAATTGAAGACTTTTGACCTGCTAGATGTCTGACCTGATTCTACTTGACTGATGGCCCAATCCTATGGGTCTGCTGCACTTCTGGAACTCACATTCCAGCGGTGCAGCATGCTTTATGGCAGATGCAAAGTGCAACCCGTCATTCCATGCAGCCAGGCCACCACTGTAAGCGATGAGCAGCCCTGCACCACCAGCTACGAACAGCCCTGGTGCTTGAACGTCGGCGTGGAGGGATGGCACTGTGCGGGGGATGAGCGGAATAGGGTGGGGAGGGGGAGGAACGGGGAAGAGACTGGAGGGGGGGTTGAGGCTGGTAAGGGGATAGTATCAGCGGCAGCTCTGCTGATATCCTATCCCCCTTCCCGGCCTCGATCCCCCTTCCCGGGTCCACTTGAACTTGCACCTGGAGGAGACGTCTAGGACTGACCCCCGCCCCTGCAGGATACAGTGCACACTCTGATGACATGGCTGCATTGCCTGAGGGTTTTTTTAAACATAGGATTGGGCTGCCTGTTATTTGCTATGAGCTGTGATCTTTTGCCCTTTTTAATACCAATCTTTTTTTTTTTTTTTAAATGTCATTGTAACTTGTTTTGGGTACCTCTATGTTGAGCAGCCCCTTCATGGATCATTGCCTTGTCGTGGCGAAGGGGCTTGCGTAACTCAATGAAGCCATGAGCTATGCCGTGCAGGGACACCCAAGACGGACAGGTCGTAGCAGAGAGTTCTGACTAAAAGTGATCCACTGGAGAAGGAAATGGCAACCCACTCCAGTAACCTTGCCAAGAAAATCCCATGAACAGTTCCAAAAGGCTACAAGATATGACGCCGGAAGATGAGCCCCTCAGGTCGGAAGGTGTCCAATATGCTACTGAGGAAGAGCGGAGGACTATTCCAAGTAGACCCAGAAAGAGTGAAGCGGCTGGGCCAAAGCCAATAGGACGTCCAGCTGTGGATGTGTCTGAGGTTGAAAGGAAAATCCAATGCTGCAAGGAACAATATTGCTTAGGAACATGGAATGTGAGGTCTATGAATCAAGGCAAGCTGGATGTGGTCAAAGATGAGATGATAAGATTGAACATTGACATCTTGGGAATCAGCGAACTAAAATGGACGGGCATGGGCGAATTTAATTCAGGTGACCATCATATCTACTACTGTGGGCATGAATCCCTTAGAAGAAATGGAGTAGCCCTCATAGTCAATAAAAGAGTGGGAAAGGCAGTACTGGGGTGCAACCTCAAAAACGACAGAATGATTTCAGTTCGAATCCAAGGCAAACCATTCAACATTACAGTAATCCAAGTGTATGCCCCAACCACTGATGCCGAAGAAGATGAAGTTGACCGGTTCTATGAAGACCTACAACACCTTCTAGAACTAGCACCCAAAAAAGATGTCCTTTACATCATAGGAGACTGGAATGCTAAAGTAGGAAATCAAGAAATAAACGGAACAACAGGCAAGTTTGGCCTTGGAGCGCAAAATGAAGCAGGGCAAAGGCTAACGGAGTTCTGTCAAGAGAACACGCTGGTCATAGCAAACACTCTTTTCCAACAACACAAGAGGCGACTCTACACCTGGACATCACCAGATGGTCAATACCGAAACCAGATAGATTATGTGCTTTGCAGCCAAAGATGGAGAAGCTCTATACAATCAGTAAAAACAAGACCTGGAGCTGACTGTGGCTCAGATCATGAGCTTCTTATTGCAAAATTCAGGCTTAAATTGAAGAATGTAGGGAACACCACTAGACCAGTCAGATATGACCTAAACCATATCCCTTATGAGTATACAGTGGAGGTGAAGAATAGGTTTAGGGCACTAGACCTGGTAGACAGAGTGCCTGAAGAACTATGGACGGAAGTTCGTAACATTGTACAGGAGGCAGCAACTAAAACCATCCCAAAGAAAAAGAAATGCAAGAAAGCAAAGTGGCTGTCAGATGAGGCTTTACAAATAGCTGTGGAAAGAAGGAATGCGAAAAGCAAAGGTGAAAGGGAAAGATATAAACAACTGAATGCAGATTTCCAGAGAATAGCAAGGAGAGATAAGAAGGCCTTCTTAAATGAACAATGCAAGGAAATCGAGGAAAACAACAGAATGGGGAGGACTAGAGATCTCTTCAAGAAAATTGGAGATATCAAGGGAACATTTTGTGCAAAGATGGGCATGATAAAGGATAAAAAAGGCAGAGACCTGACAGAAGCAGAAGAGATTAAGAAGAGATGGCAAGAATACACAGAAGAACTATACAAGAAAGAGCTTAATGTTCCTGATGACCACGCTGGTGTGGTCACTGACCCAGAGCCAGACATCCTAGAGAGCGAAGTCAAGTGGGCCTTAGATAGCATTACTAACAACAAAGCTAGCGGAGATGATAATATCCCAGCTGAGCTACTTAAAATCCTAAATGATGATGCTGTGAAAGTGCTGCACTCAATATGCCAACAAATTTGGAAAACTCAGCAGTGGCCAAAGGATTGGAAAAGGTCAGTTTACGTTCCAATTCCAAAGAAGGGCAGTGCCAAAGAGTGTTCAAACTATCGCACAATTGCACTCATTTCACATGCTAGCAAGGTTATGCTCAAAATTCTACAAGCTAGGCTTCAGCAGTACGTGGACCGAGAACTACCGGATGTACAAGCTGGGTTTCGAAGAGGCAGAGGAACTAGAGATCAAATTGCCAACATGCGCTGGATCATGGAGAAAGCACGAGAGTTCCAAAAAAACGCCTACTTCTGCTTCATTGACTACGCAAAAGCCTTTGATTGTGTGGATCACAACAAACTGTGGCAAGTTCTTAAAGAGATGGGGATACCAGACCACCTTACCTGTCTCCTGAGAAACCTGTATGCGGGTCAAGAAGCAACAGTTCGAACCGGCCATGGATCAACTGATTGGTTCAAAATTGGGAAGGGAGTACGGCAAGGCTGTATATTGTCACCCTGCCTATTTAACTTATATGCAGAGTACATTATGAGAAATGCAGGGCTGAATGAATCGCAAGCCGGAATCAAGATTGCCGGGAGAAACATCAACAACCTCAGATATGCAGACGATACCACTCTAATGGCAGAAAGTGAAGAAGAACTAAAGAGCCTCTTGATGAGAGTGAAAGAGGAGAGTGCAAAAGTTGGCTTGAAACTCAACATTAATAAAACTAAGATCATGGCATCTGGTCCCATCAATTCCTGGCAAATAGAAGGGGCAGAAATGGAAGCAGTAACAGATTTTACTTTTTTGGGTTCCAAGATCACTGCAGACGGAGACAGCAGCCATGAAATTAAAAGACGCTTACTCCTTGGAAGGAAAGCTATGGCAAATTTAGATAGCATAATAAAAAGCAGAGATATCACCATACCAACAAAGGTTCGTATAGTCAGGGCGATGGTGTTCCCAGTAGCAATGTATGGTTGCGAGAGCTGGACCATAAGGAAGGCTGAGCGCCGAAGAATAGATGCTTTTGAACTGTGGTGCTGGAGAAGACTCCTGAGAGTCCCTTGGACTGCTAGGAGATCAAATCAGTCAATCCTAAATGAAATCAACCCTGACTGTTCCCTGGAAGGACAGGTACTAAGGCTGAAACTCAAATATTTTGGCCACCTAATGCGAAGAGAGGACTCTCTGGAGAAGACTCTGATGCTGGGAAAGACTGAAGGCAAAAGGAGAAGGGGAAGGCCAAGGATGAGATGGTTAGACAGCATCACCGATGCAACGAACATGAAAATGAGCGAACTCAGGAAGATAGTGGAGGATAGGAAGGCCTGGCGGGATATGGTTCATGGGATCACGAAGGGTCGGACACGACTTAACGACTGAACAACAACAAATGTTGAGCAGGGGCAGGGGAGGTTACAAATGGTGTTTTTTTTAAATAATAATAATAATAACACTCCCCAACTTGCTACATCAGCATTGGTTCATTCCAGACTGTATTTATCGCTTTGCGTAGCAAAACAGCATTTCCAAATGCCACATTTGAATAGTCCTTGTCGTGAGGCTGTTTCTTATCCCGTTGAAGTCGGTCCGCTTTTGGGTTTTACATACTTCTAATCTGATCCCACAACTTAAAATCCTTCCAAAATGATTCCCCTTCAGTGGTGTTCAAGTGGTGTTTGTTGCCTCTTTTTATTATTAATATACATGTAACTGCAGGGGAGAAAATGCCTGCATTGATTCATAAAGCAGATATGCAGTTAGAAATCCCACACCACCACCTGCATTTTCATAATTCTAAGTACTGTAGTGTGTTTATTTATTGAAATTTGTAACCCACTGAGGGCACACTAATCTCTGGGGAAGGAAGCAGGGGGGAAAAGAGGATGGGTTGGAAAAAGGACAACTCACAGTGGTCTGCAGATAAGAGAACGCTGATTAAAAGCATACTCAATAGAAGGCTTCCACCATAAAACTGAATTCCCCCATGGAAACACCTCCACTTCAGAGCATAACTCTCTGGATAAGTGTATTACTTTAGCTCTTCTTACTGTCTTCGGGCCTTTTCACAATACTCTTGCATGCTGCTGAAGGAAACATACGTGTGGGCCAGTTCAGACAATACAGACTGACCGGCCCTTCTCATGTCATGATGAGGGTCACGTACATTGCACATATCCCACTCCCACTTCTACATAATCCTTCTACACTCCTCTACACTCCTTCTGCGCTCCACACTCCTTCTACACTCCACATAATCACAAGGTGGTGGTGGTAGTGGTGGTTCATCTGATAGCCAGTAGCTTTGTTGTTCTCCACATCCACATCCACATCCACAGCTGGACGTCCTATTGGCTTTGGCTAAGCCAGTAGCTTAGGTGGCTTTAAAAGGGGATTAGAAAAATTCAAAGACAATTGATCTATCATTGGTACTAGTCATGATGACTATATGTACCTCCAGGTTCAGCAACGGTATGCCTCTGAATACCAGTTGCACAGGAGCTATGACAGGAGTCATCTCTTGCACGTGGGCTCCCCAAAGGTATTTGGTTAGCCACTCTGGGAATTCCTTCCCCCTTCCCCCACAAGAGTCCAGAGTGAGGCAAGAAAGTGTTGCTCTTTGTATCATGATGACACCAGGCAATGCCATGGCATGTTCATGAAGCCAAATCCGAGTGAGGACAATGCTTCCTACCTTCACTTTGGAGCCATAAAAGAAGTGGCAGTAGCAAACAGAAAAGTGAAGGGGGCTTGTTTCATGAAATCCCTTCCCCAACTAGAAGCCCCATGCTCACTTGGGATTTTTTTTAATAAAAAAATAATGGTTGGTCAGCCCTAATTTTCCCTGTGTGTGAAGAACATATGAACTTCTGTTCAAATACTGGAAAGCCACAGCTGGCAGGGGGTTCACAATGCACATGGATGCAGCAAAGTAAACATGTATTTAACATTTACACAATCCATGTAACACCTTTGCAGGTAAAATATCATATAAACCAGTGTGGGTTAGTGGTTAGAGAGGTGGATCAAGAATAGAAGGGTGGATTCAAAATTGCCATTGACAGAATCAACCTTACAGAGTTGTTATGAGGATCCTACACTGCCTTGAGCTTCTTGAGGAAAGAGATGGGTTGTAACTAAAGTGTAAAGGTGCAAATTTCAGAACCTTACACTGTTCACGGTCTTGTGCTCCCTCTCCAGGATCTCCCAAACTACTTCTAACTCTCTCCAAATGTCTCTCAGTTGGCCTTTTATGAGGCATTTCATTTCATATCAAAGGAGCCAGCATTTTATTTTATTTTACTATGCAGGGCAGGAAGACTTCCAAAATGGTCACATTTTTAGGGCAGGTTATTTTTTCTACACAACATAATCTCCATGTAGGAAAAAAAATGTATACACAGTCGTCTGTGAAGAGGCTAGTTCACTAGTTCAGATTTTGGGGTTGAAATTAGAGACTTAGGTATGTACAATGATTGTGGAATAGTAATTCTTTTCTTCTTTTTTAAACCCTATCCAGTGTCATTGTTTTCTCTGCCGGTTACTTCTTCAGTGTCATTCTCACCCAAACTTTTTCCTGAATAACAGCACAATCCTAACCAATTTTTCAGCACCGATGCAGCCTCAGTGCAGCCCCATGGTAAGGGAACAAATGTTCCCTCAGCTTGAAGAGGGCTCCATAACTGCCCCTGCATTGCAAAATGCAGTGTGCACCCTGTTGGCATGGCTTCATTGGTGCTGGAAAGTTGGTTAGGATTGCGCTGTTACGGTGCAATTCTGTGTAACTATGCATGGCTGGCCTAAAGGGCCGGCCACTGCATCCTGAGCCCATTCCGGTCTGCCCTGGCGCTGCTAGGCTGCACCTCGGGAGAAGGGGACGTTCATCCCCTTCCCTGGGTGTAAGCGAGCCCAGGGCCTATGGGCCTCCTCGGATGCACACCAGGTTGACCTGGGGTACATTCAGGGAGGCAGTGTATGTAATATCCCCACCCTCTCCCAGCCCGGACTGGCCAACGGCCCCCCTTCCTTGCCTCCCCATCCCTGTACCAAGCAGCGCGGGACTTACCTGCGGCAGCTGGAGTTGGGTGAGTTCTGCGGTGTGGTAAGTGGTGCCGGCCTCTGTGCTAGCACCGCTTACACCCAAGTCATCGAAAAAGTGTCCTACTGAAGAGATTTATTATTATTATTATTATTATTATTATTATTATTATTATTATTATTATTATTGCAAACATGATCTACTGATACAGTGTCTAAGTCTCACAACCATGAAGAATCCATTGTTCAAAATGAAATGTGACAGTATTTTCCTACAAACACAAAATAAATCATTTAGCCACTAGAGGTACCCTTTCATAGCCATTGTTTTCTTTACATATCAAGTCCCCACAAAGGGCTGCGACATAATCGAGGCCCAAGAGTCGGAAGGTCGGTGTTACATCTCTACATATTAATCAAGGAATGCCCAGTGGAACTGGGGGCCCTACAGCTTTAAGTGTGCTCTGCTAATGATAGTCACATGGAGAGGGGATGTACACACCACATCTTGTGATCTGTCACCAAGTGCTGGGACCAGGTAGTTGAGGGTCCTGGACCTTGCATGGTATCCCCTACCTACCTACTGATAGTGTATTGGGCGCTACCATTGTCACAAGTATTGGGGGTTGAGGGATTGGCCCAGCCAACTGGACCCTCTAATAGGTGTGAAAAGATGAAGAGATTTGCCCAGATTTTACACAGTGAAAAGTGGGATCTCTTAGTCCACCAAGCTAATGTTTGAATATCAAACAAAGAGTACCAGCTACTGATACTGAATATCAAACATGGAATACAAGTGATGAATGAATCTTGCATATTACCTACTGAATATTAAGTGATATCAAGTACCACTGATAGCCAAGTATAGTCTTTTCAAACACTGAAAATCAAGTATTAAATATCATCAACTGTCAAGAATCGCATGCTGTCAGATGTTAAAAATCAAACACCATAGCCTGTCAGTTGTCAAATGCTATCGGATAGCAAATATTAGATGCCAAATATCAAAATCTGTCAAAAATATAATATTGTATGTTATATATCAAATAGATGTCAGCTGTTAATGGCACATAGCAGATATGGACAATTTGGTAGATATTTGACATCAGAAGTCACAGATGATGATTTTGAATGGTATTTATAGAGGCAAATTTGAGAGCGTTTCGTCTACATTCACCCTCCATTTCTGATTCCATTGGATTCCCATCCCTTGTCATCATCATAATACTTTGGCAGAAGTAATACTTTGGTAAGTCTTCACCTGCTGCGTCAGGGCCACTTCAATGTACTAAGAGGATGCTTTAGCATCTCCGCAGTTGGATTTTTGCCGTGGACATGAATACAACGAAGGCTTTTGCGTGTCTAGTATTTCTGAAAAGAACAGAAAAAAAATTCCACCCATCCATTTAACTGCACTGAGGTTTCTACAGTTAGCACGGTGTCTCAGTGGTAAACACAATGCTTATAACTTTTCATAATGCCCCTGTCAATTCAACGTTAAACGGCAGAGTCTAACATATGGACCAGTCTCAGGAGGTAACTCCAGCATGCGTAATTAGTATGATTTGTCACCATGTACGTTTCAGACTGTACCGTTTAATTAAAACAGGTAACGGTGATGGGGCTATATATTCTAATCAGTGAAATATGTCTGCTTTAGAAAACATAAGGACTGTATTCTGAATTTGGATTATGCAGTTATATTAGAGACATGTCCTACTCAGCTCCCAGTTCAGTTGCCTAGCACACCCTTTAAAGTTCAGGAAATACTGTAGTACTGAGGAGAGGAAGAAGAAGGTACCTTGGTGAGTGGTGTTTTGTGGCTCTTTCCCTCATGTGGGGTCTGCCATTGTCATAACTCTTCAATTTCCCCAGTATCTACCAGAGGCATCGCTCCGGTGGGGGCCATACCGTAAGTCGCGCCCCATCCTAGTCCCGTTTACAAGCTGGCAGCCTTCTCCGCACGGAATGGCTCTTACGGCGAGGGGGCGGGGCCGCCTCCTGCCAGCTTGTAAACGGGACTAGGACAGGGCGCGACTTACGGTATGGCCCCCACTGGAGCGACGCCTCTGGTATCAACCAGGGACCAGGGTCATTAGTGGTGAGATACTCAAGACTACACAGCAGAGGAAGAATGAGATAGTATTTTCCTTCTATGCTCCAACATGCCTTCAACCCTGACCTCCACCCTCAGCAGCCCATTGGTTCCTCCTGACTTGACCTTCCAAGTCAGACTTGGGTTTTTGTCTCAACAACAGTTCACTTGTCCTCAAATTTGAACTCCTACTCCTTGTTTCCCAGGCTCTGTTCTCTGCTGTCTATCACCTGCCCCTCTGCAGAATATCCACCTCCTGACCTCCCTGCCCCAAACCGCCTCCTCTGCCCCCTTATCTGTATCAGCGGAGTGTCCCTTTGAGCCGTCGCAAAGCAGGGCTGGATTAAGCTAGTACAGGGCCTGTACCCCCAGGATGCCTTGGGGAAGCAACTGGAAGCAACTTCAGGTTTCTTGGAAGCAACTTCCAGTTTGATTCTGCAACTTCTGGTTGTTCCCCCGAGGTGTCCTGAGGCCCATGGAGGCCAATGGAGTGCGTCATGGGCCTGGTGTAACCCGGAAGCGGCCTCTGGAGGCACCTCTTGCTAGATCAGGTGAGGCATTGTGGCACGACTTCATCATCCATGGAATTTGTTACCTGCAGGATGTGTGTGTGGAACCAACCCTGCACAGAAAACAAGGGCCTACTGTATACTTAACTAACTCAAAGAGCAATCCTGTGTGCAGCCGCCAGCCACTCCACCGCTCCAGAGAGTCGTAAATGTGCCGTAAGGCATGTTTTCGACACCTGGAGTGTAAGCGGCGCTGACGGTGAGGCTGGTACTGTTCACTCCCTGCTAGAAAGAGGACGCCGCCGGCGGACACAGGTAAGACCTGCGCCAGGCAGCATGGGTGGTGTGGTGAGGGCAGAATGGGAGGGGGTGATTAGGTGGCCGGGCCCGGGAGGGGGGAGGGATTCTCGGTGGCACGCTATGCCGAATCTTATCCCCCATCTTGGGCCTGGTGAGCTCTACACGGGCTCCTCAGATTTGTGCTGGCCATTTTGCCAGCGCACATCTGAAGAGACACACAGGGGTAGCTGGGGCATTACCCAGGGGAAGGGGACAAACATCCCTTTCCCCCGAGGAGGTCTCCAGTTGCACCTGCGCTGACCCGATCCTGCCCAGAATCCAGCACAGCATGCTTTTGCACACTGCGGCAGCCCTGGACAGGATTGGGCTGTCAGTAGTTAAATTTAAACAAAATTATTTATTCGTATCATGCTATCAATGATGTGTGTTATGATTGTACCATGCAGCTCCCCCCCCCCCGACATGTAAACAACAGGGTTGCCAGATCGTGAGATGTCGATTTCACCAGACAGCTTGCAAGCATTTAGTGCGGGGCCTTCGAAAATGTGGGGCCCGTAGCATTTGCTACTAGGTTAATCCGGCACTGTTGCAAAGTCACCTACAGCAGTGAATCATTAGATCCACTGCCTTAACTGGCCCATAAGTTTGGGCCATTTGTCCAGTCCAATCTATGCTGTTATCTATTCCTATCTTTATTAAAGTTATGCTGGCCCTGGATCTTTCTTTTGCATGTGAACTATGTGATCAGAGTGTCCCTGCCTCATGGGTTTTGTAGTAGTACAAGCCTGTCATAGCTTCATCTGGAAATAATGGTTTCTAGGGTGGTGAGAATTTTCCAAGGAAAAAATTCTTAGTGATCTCACAGAACTACCATCTCCAATGTTTCTTGGGAGGAACAAATTTTGCCTATGGTGGTATGAGACATTGTGTTTCAATGTTACCAAAGCTCAATGCTAATGTTCTTTTCTCTCAAAGCAAAACTCAACACAGTGTAAGAATTGGGTTATTATGTGAGGATTTTATGAATACTGGCATTAATGAAAACGCAACCTGAAGCTGCAATTCTAAGTAGCTTGAGTGCAACTTGCATTGAAATTCATGGGACTTGCTTCTCAGTCAACATAGTTAGGATTGAGCTGTAAGTATAACTTTTATTCAAATGAACTGTTTGCATTTCTGCACACAATTATTTTCATTCGGTATGGTCAGTGTCAGGTTGCTGGGTTCCCTGGGCAAATGTCTTGCACTGCTCCCCCCCCCATGGTACCCTTCACTCATTCCCTGATGGCTCATTGGACACTACCTCTACCACCAGTACTGAAGGTTTAGTGGTCAGCCCAGCTGGGTGAACCCTCTAAGGGACTTGGGCCATCAGTTAGTGCACGAGTGGGCCAATCCCTGTCACTCCACTGGACAACTTCTTGAGACAGAAATAATGATTTTTGTGTAGAACTTCCGTGAGTGATCTTCCATCAAAGACACTTAAATTTCTAGGGATTAACTAAAGAGTTTGTCAGTGGAAACTGGTGGTCTCTGAAACTGATGGGGAACTGCAATTCTGCCTTTTATAATACAGTATTCACAATCCCATTCAAAACTCGGCTTCCAAATACAGATGCAAACATAGCACAAACCCACAGTGGACGCTGCCTCAGACAGAGCTGAACACACACAGCAGACCCACAGAACATGCAACTCCCACTTTCCTTTCCAAGGATCTGATTCCTCCCTGCATTTCTTCATTCCCCTTCCCTCCAGCAGTAAATTCCAGGCCCAAGGCAGTTTCCTTTAGCTCCAGAAGTCACAACTGCTCTGATAGCTACCCGTGATGTGTGAAGTATAAATGCTTAGATAGTTGCTGCAGATAGGAGTTCTATTACGGAAGTTCAGTCTATCTATCTACAGACTAAATTGTGGTTTGGCAGGAGGAGGATGGAGCAGTCGAGCTAACATTGTCGATCTTTTCTTCCACTCTCTAATGCCTCGGATGTGATATTTATTGTTGTTTGGATTCTTCTATTTCAGCAAATAAACCCTGGGAAATGGAATACTGAATTGGTATCCCATATTGTTACACGTTTCTGCTACAACAGGGATGACAAGAAACCGTATGGAACCCATAATAAAATATTCCTAGTTCTTATATGGTCCTGGCATCAAAGTCTTACAGAAGGTGTGGTGTAGGAGTGGGCTTTTGAACTTGCGCTTGCCGTCCCCTCATAGTGGGGATGCAGCACACACATCTGCATGTTCCTGAAAACATAGGTCCCTACCGACACAATTCATCCCCCCCCAGAAGCCACAGGGGATGACACGAACATGCATGACATGTTCATATGGGCAAATGTGTGTGGGGCTCACATTGCCCATTGTGTCCAGTCCTGATAAGGCTGATCCCACGGAAATGTTGGAAGGAAGCAGCGACAGTCTTGAACTGATTGCAAAGGATGCTTCCAGTCAAAGTCTAGGAGCTATCATGCACTGGAGAAGATAGGCCTTTCAGGACTCTGGATATATCACAGGAGCGGTCAACTACTTGCTCTGTCAGGTTCTGAGGTCCCACTGAACACTGGGTCTGACTCTGCCCTCTTTCTCAGGAGTGCAGAGCCTCTGACCTGGAGCCAAGCACTCCATTACAGTGCTGCTAGTTTTCACTGAGTGTGTTGCATGTATTGGTGAACAGGTTCTGGACAGCATGGGTACTTGAGGTGGTGAGGGTGCCAACTCCTTGGAGGAATCTGGCTCAGAAGTTGTTGTTTCTAAGAGTCCTGGCTTGGGGATCTCTGGTTTGATGGGTCCCTGGTTGTTGCTTCCAGGCTCAGTATCGGGGCCCCGATTCAGCACCTCCTCAGCCTGTACTACAGGCCCTCCCTGTCTAACTGACCCTCTCCCTCTGTGTCAGTGTTCAGGTCACTGTTCATACTGAGGTCATGGCACATTATGCTCTATGCATGATGCGGAGGGGGGGAGCACAAGCCAGAGGCTCACTCCCATGCCTCATCATGCCTGAAGCATTCATATATGCACACACAAGAACCTTCTGTGAACCAGCCGAGTGTCCCAGTACAAACATTTTGCCACCATTGCCATATCTGTATCACAAGCCTTTGAAGGATAACCTATTAACAGAGGTGGGAGAAAATGGTTTTATTTTTTCGTAGATTTCAGTGTTTAACCAAAATGAAATAGCAGAAAGCGGCGTTAAATGTTTTTATTCCAAATTTTCCCCATTATTATTATTATTATTATTATTATTATTATTATTATTATTATTATTATTATTGTTGTTGTTGTTGTTGTTGTTGTTGTTGTTGTTGTTGTTTCACAGATTTTTTTTTAGCAGAAAGCAGTGTTATGTGTTTTTATTTCGTTATCACGGTTTTCTCCTGCCCCTACCTATTAAATAAACTGTACTCTATTGAAGACTGGACCATAATATTTCCTCCTTTTCTTCCTAATAGAGTGTTGAACGTCACTTAACTGCAGAAAGTGAGATTCAAGATCATTGTCAATTGACTTATTATCATGATTTATATACGTGCATTTATGCAGAAGCAGATGGAGTTTATGCAGTAAGTAACCTGAGATAGCAGCAGGGTGTGGATACCCCTGGGTTCCCTACATGTGTAAGTAGCGACAGTTGACAACAGAAGAACAGCCTGGAATCATTGAAACTGATACTGTTTTTCTGTTCAGGGGAACAAGACCTAAGAGGGATTTGTTGAGTTGAAATCCTCTTGCATCGGCAGTATCTCTGTTGACTCATAGGCCTGCTACCTGTTCTCTTTGCAAAGCCTCTCTCAAGCACCCAAGTCGGAAAAATGCAGATTGGTCGAGCTGTCTCTTTTCAAGGGTAGGATAATGTCAGTGAGTCCTCCGATTGTGTGGAATGTGTCGTTAGGTTGCCACCAATGAAATCTACTTTGGAAATTCATAGCATGGCACATTAACATTTATTTCTGTCATCATGAAAGCTGAGTTCTTTTAAAAATTCAGATATAAAGTACTCAAGTAGGAACCTATGGGGTAAACGTCCCCTTAACTCCCACCTCCTGAATTTCACCGCAAAACGCAACATAGCCTGTGCTGACACCGCTACATTGGTACGGCGAACATAAGGTAGGATTGGACTGCCTGGCCATTGGTCCATCTAGCTCAGTACTGTCCAACCTGACAGTACTGAAACCCGAGCCTCTGCAATGGGTCTACTTGCAGGCGCAAGTCCGTGTTGATCCATGTTGACAGATTATACAGCGTGCACAGTGCCGCTGATCCCGTCCCCTCCTGGGCCCGATCCACCCACCTCAGCCTCCGTCGCTGCCCCTTGCCCTCCCCCTGCTCAGCACAGCCCTTACATGCACCAGCACGTTTTATTCCTTCTGTTGGCGCTGGCAGGATGATGCAGCCCTTCCAGCCAGCACTGCTTTTAGGTGCGCCATTGCAAACTGCTTTTCGGCAGTTTTGCAACAGTCTGCACTGGCGGAGTGCGTGATCCGCTGGCGCAAGGGCACAATAGATTGTGCCATGAGTCACATTAAGGCAGATACACATGTTCAATCTGGGTTTCTGGGCTCTTAGTCTGACACTCACCACTGAACCACACTGGCTCTACCAAGTGATAAATCCGTTTCTGAACTGTACCACTCCAATCTGCAGTTCGGGGTTCACATGACTGAACATTTTTCCATACAAAGCCATTTCCTAACCGGAAAACTGGTAGCAGGGAGAGGATTCTACTCATAGCTTCCTTCCTAATATGAAAACTTTTAGTGTGCAGGGATTTTATTTTATTTAAGTGGAGAAATATTCAGTTTAGTGAGCCCCCCACTTGTACCCCTTGTGAAGTGGTTCAGACCAGACAAAGATTTACACCCCCTGTGTGAACGAGCCCTGGAGCACAAGCCTAAAAATGAAGACTGCATGCTAAGCCCTGCTATTTTGTCCCTTGCACGCCTCCTTCTGACATAATAACTAATCTAGCAATTGAAACGTTAGCTCCCATTTTCCTGCAGAACTGCATGATGGGCCATGCCCACCCTGTTGAGAAGGTCACTTTTAATTTAGTTTTTTAAGAGCTGACTTTCAAAGCCTAACAACGTGTCACAGTTAATGGCATGCTCTTGTCTTAACATCCTTTCTTGCTGTAATGTGCAAAGAGAGAGAGGGAGATTTTTGCTGAGATCAGATGAGACTGGCAATAATAGCAAATAAAAATCCAAATTAAGGGAAAAGAGCGAGTAAATAAATTTTTAATCATATAAAATTTAATACTTATGTTAAGGGAAAAGAATATTAAAAGTCATTTTATATAGAGTGAATGTATATTGGAGCTGATTTCTTAAAAGTTGTGCCGCTCTGAGTGATATGATAATCATGCGCTTTACCCACCCCCTCCTCCAGTGGTACATGCAGATTGAAATTTATATACGCAATAACCAGCAAAGAATCATAAAGGATCAGACCGGAGGAATCTGTCTCACTCCATTTTTTCCTGTCACTCCCACAGCGATTTTAATATTTTTCCTAAGTCTCCCTCTATTTCCTGATACTAATGCTGTTTTCAAATACAGTTGGCTTGACAATAAGAGCTAAATGCCATCTGTTTCTTGGCAAAGCATAATGCCATCTAGGTATTGCGGTGGAGAAAATGACTTCTAAAAGCCGCCCGTTCATTCGTCCTCTTCCTCTGGTAAGGTGAGTGGAGGCGAGGCGGATGCTTCTTCTCCTCAGTCCTCTTACTGCACAGAGTACACAGGTGAACTGGCAATGACAGCAAGGAGGAGGGGGTTAGTGGTTGGCATTGGGTTCCCTGTCAAGGCATAGGTCTTGATAGGTCCTTCACTGACCTCTGATAAGGCCATTTCACACATCTTGTGGCATCAAACCAGGTCTTTTTTCCCCTTGTTACCTTTTTACAGTAGATTGGTTACATGGCTGTTTTACCCGAAAGACATTCGTTAATAAACCAGGTCTTGTCACTCAAGAGGTGTTATGTCCAGACCACAGGCAGAAACCCATGGGGTGCAAAAGGGCATTTGTGAGTGCATAGTTAGGTCAACAGCAAGGCAAGGTTAAAGCTGAAGACCCTCGGACAGTTCTAAGTGAGCAACGTGCGCCAACAAGCAGCAGAAGTGGTCTGAAGCCTTAAATCCCTCCAAACTCCAACTATCCTTTCAAGGCTCCACCTCCCTTCCTGAGAGTGGGATGTCTGAAAGGGACAACCCTCTGACCTGGGTTGTACTCCTTGTCTCCTCCTCTCCATCAAGTGCTTCCTGGCCTGTTGCTGGCATTGGAGTGCAGATACTGTGGAGCATGACATTTCTAATGTGGAAAAGTCCAGTTGTTGAGGTTCTGGATGTGTTGTCTCTGGGGTCTCCTAGGATCTGTTGCTGATAGGACCCAGGACTGGGTGTTTTGTGGATCTTTCCAGCAAAGACAGAATTCACAGTTTTCATCTTTAGGTTATACACTGAAAATATCTGTACAGTGGGCCCTCCTCACCCGCCGATTAGCCATCCGCGGATTTGAATATCCACAGATGGCACCACGGAAGAGGGAGTCCCACTGGAGGTGGGGGCAGCGGTGCCACAATATTTGATTCGTTCGGCCCTTCTGAAGGCAAAGCTTCGAGCGACATTGTGCGCATGCACCGCTCGAAGCCTTGCCTGGCCTACTTAGAAATGGCCGAGCTGCCAAAGAAGACGCGGCTTGGCCTGCTGACGTGTCGCATCACCCTCTCCATGGGGTGAGTACCAAGGTGTGTGTGATGCGGCTGTGGGGGGTGGGTGACGCAGCTGGGTGGGTGGGTGACGCGAATGGGTGTGTGTGGGTGTATGTTTCACCTGGAAACCAGATGACCAAGGGGAGACATGACAGCACTTTTCAAATACCTGAAGGGCTGTCACATAGACGAAGGCAAAGCGTTCCTCTCTGGTGCCACAGAGGGCAGAACTAGATCCAATGGCCTTGTTAGAGGAGGGTAGATTTTGGCTGAACATTAGGAGAAACCTTTATTGGTAACAACAGTTCACAATAGAACCAATTATCTAGGTAAGTGGGGCAGATGCGTTCCTCTTCACTGGAGGTCTTCAAGCAGAGGCTGGAAAACCTTCTGGTGGGGAGGTTCTAGCTCCAGATTTCCTGCACGGAGTAGGGGTTGGACTAGATTGCCTACAAGAACCCCACCTACTTAATGATTCAATCCAACACAGTGAAAAGCATTTAGACCTCTTGATTTCAATGGATTTAAATCAGGCGTACAACTTGTGACCGACTAACAGCCCAATCCTATGGTGCTGGCGGCCTTATGCTGACAGATCTCGCGACGGGGTGGGAGGAGGGAAGCCCTGTACTGGCAGTAGCAGGCCAGCAAATCCACACCAAAGCAGGTAGGTCAGCAGTGGGGGTGGTTTGCGGGAGGATCATGTGTGGTTTGGAGTCTGGGACTAGTATAGGCCAGGGCGGTTCAGGGGCAGGAGGGGGAGGATTTTGGTGGCAGCGACGTACACTGTGAGATCCTATCCCCCTTTTCCTGGTCTGACATGCCCCCGACTCTCCTTGGACTTATGCCACCTAAACAGCTGGAGCGGATCTGAGGAGACCCCCCCCCAAAAAAAAGATTTTTACTAACCTCTCCCAAATTATCTAGTTGCCCTCCACCATAGCATGCAGTGCATGCTCCATCAGCAGTGCTGTGTGCTATGGGCTGGCGGGGAATAGGATTGGGCTGTAAGCCAAATCTAGCCAGACAGTTATATATTGTGGCTTTCCAGATGCTTGCCATATCCCTTATTTTTGCAGGTCTTGGTAGGCAGCAAAAGCAGGATATTTATTTATACCCTGGTAGGCTACCATACAATGCTAGTGGGCTATGTTCAACTTGACTGATCACCAGTTGTGGAAGCCTGGCTTAAGCATAGCTAACTATGTTGGACTGAGGCCAATAAACCTTTTTCCTTTCCTGTTAGTACATGTAATGCTCTGGAAAAAGCGGATGTAGATATTTTGCAAACCTGGCCAAACACCTTTGTTAAAACATAACACTCCGAAAAAACACACCACGAGATTCGTTAAAAGAATAACTTCGGTGTTCCCTGATCAGATAGAAAAAACCAGATGCTTCTTTCTTTTCAATGTTCTAGCTGACTATGACACTGGACAGCAATTCAGTTTAATAACAGAAGCCTTCTTTTACCATTACAAAGCATGCATTTATGCACACATCTTGCTGCTTTTGGATATGGCTTCCCCTTGACAGTATGTTATGATCGTTCCCAATACAGTGCTTTTTTTTTTTTTTTGCATATGCTTATAGCGAAAGAGGAGATATTTCCTGATGGTCATCCTTGAGAAGTATGAAAAGTTATCACAGTCCCTGAAAAAGAATGAACAGAATTTCAGGAACATGGATCCATCATGTTTGATCCTGTTCCTTAACAACTAAGAGCCAAATCTGATAGATTGTACACATTGCATGACTGAATGTAGAGTTGAGAGGGTTTCACCAGAATTGAGGTGGGAAGGAGAGCAGATTGGGGACAGGAAGTGGGCGGTATCGGTGGCAGCAGTGCACACTGATATCCTAACCCCCTTCCCAGCCTTGAACCCTCTTGCACCCCATCTCATAATTTGTACAAACTGCAGATTTCGGGGGCTTTTCTATCATGGCCAAATTTGCCTCCTCCTCCCACCTGAAGAATTGTTCAGGAGTACTGGAAAGCTTGCTAACTAGTATGTGATATTTTAGTTGGTCCAAAAGGTATTATCCTACATTGGATTTTGAATTTATTTTTCTAATGGAAACAATCATTCTAATTTCTAATTTTTCTTATTTTTCTAATTTGGCTATCTACCATTTTATTTTAGTGTAAGGCAATTTCATATGTTCAGCTATATTTTTTTCAGGTATATTACAAAATAAAACAGAGGCGTCGCTCCGGTAGGGGCGGGGCCTGCTGCTTTCTCCGCAGGGGAATGGCTCCGACAGTGAGGGGGCAGGGCCGCCTCCTGCTCACTTGGTAAACGGGACTAGGACGAGCGAAACTTACGGCCCCGCCCCTACCGGAGCGACGCCTTTGAAATAAAACAAAACCAGCAGTATAATTTAAGGGCATTTTTGGTGGGAATGGTTCTGTTTTTGCAGTGCAGAAAAACTAAACCAGCGACATGATAAACTTCCTAGAGCAAAGGGATTTGTGTCCTTGATGTGCACAGCTAGCTATGCAAGCTGCTCAAGGTATAGAGCCTGCAAGTCACGAGTGATGTAGGTGCTCCTGAGGGATGTTTCCCATGTGGTCTGCAATACAAGGCGATTGCTTCTCTATCCAGGGGCGTAGGCTGATATGGGGCCCTGGGGCAGTGGGCCCCAGGGCGTAAGGGCAGAGAGGCTCCTGGGGGGGGCGTAGAGGGCCTCTGAGGGGCGGGAGACATCCTAGGTTTCGGTTTTTTCTTTTGTTTTTTCCCGTTTTTTTCCGGGTTTTTTAAAGGTTTTTTTTAGAAGTAACAGGGCTTTGTAGTTTCCCCCCCCCCTTGCATTGCAGCCTTGCCTAGCAGCCCAGGAGTCCTGATTCACCCCCCCAGAGGGCATTAAGGGGCAATACACTTTCAAGTTTATTCTGCAGAGCAAAATTCACAAAATTGACGTTTGGAACACTTTCAAGTTTATTCTGCAGAGCAAAATTCACATCATTATGAATGCCTCATCATGTGTGCTGCTGGAAATGGAGACAGGAGGTACAAAGTGGACAAGGAGGCTTCCAAACTGAAATCAACAAATCCCAAAAAATTGCTGCGCGGCTGCGCTGTGGGGCGTAAAGGATTACGGCCGCGCGTTTTTATGGGGGGGGCGTCAAGGGTTTGGGCCCCGGATCAAAAATGGTCTGGCTCCTCCTCTGTCTCTATCCCTTTAAAATGGTGTTTCCTCTGACAGCAAAGCAGGGTGTGTAGAGGTAATTGGCCTCTATATTTTGTAAAAGACAGAAGCACCATGTCTACTGTAAGTCTTCTCCAAGATCTCAATATGCTTTATGGTATCTCTAAGTAATCTGCTCAGTGGCACATTTGCCAGATTCTGAGGCCTGCTTCCTAAGAGGAAATAATTTCTTCAAGGTCAGGCAGGGTTTCTGTGAGACAGGAAGGGAAAAGCATTTTTCATTGCCCCTTGGACTACCTGCTAGACCATGCCCCGAAATGCTCTTTGTTGACATCTCCTTCTGTCTGGCCATCATAATAAAACATGATGAATATAAACCCAGATGCCAAGCACTGAAACACACCATGGATTCAAAGTAAACAACTCTGCTGGCACTTGTTTCAAGTTTTTTTTCCTTTCCCCCCAGTGGGGAATTTTCACTTGTTCTCACACATTTCTCAATAAATCTTCATTATTGCTTTCTTTTTTTTCTTTCTTGGGCTTTTTTTTCTTTGAGGCTACTTCATGAGCCAATGACAAATTTCCCTTGCATGTTCCCACAGTCATACATTCCATTGACACAGGGACCTGGCTGCATTATCTGGAGAGCAGGAACATGCTGATGAGATGATTCAGCCAATCAGAGAGGATGATATTGTATTACCGGTTTCATAATGCAAATGAAAAAGATGGCCTTCCTTTGATGAAAGCTGTAAAGTAGCTATTGTGCTTGTTGGGTATTGCAAAGCCAAAATGTATTATTTATGCAATCTTCCTTTTGAAAAAAAGAGGGGAGGGGAGGGGAGGGGAGGGGAGGGAAAGAATGAAAAAAAAAAAACCAACAACCCTGAAAGAGATTATTTCATTTTATAGTCAAAGCTCTTGTCTCAGAGGTGAGAATGGACAAAGCAGATTGTGAAACCACATATGCAAAACATGAGGATTGTTTTTCTGAGAACTGCTTTTGATGGGGGGGGGGGAAACAAGAGCCCCCCCCCATGGACTTTGATGGTGTTGCCATTTGAATATATCTTGAACTGACTCATTGCTTAACCCAAATGTATTCCGTGTCATTTTTCTCAAGATCTTCAAGGGCCTCAACTGGATCTTCTCATCCATTAAATCAATAATGGAGGGCATCTTGTAGCATGGAATTTCAGTGGGACTGTGGGCAGTGGGGGCATACAAGGGAGGGGATCTCAGTGAGTTGGAGGGCATACAATGGAGGGCATCTCATCATCACTTAGATTTGAAAGGGCACACAGCATACCTCAGTTGCACAGCACATGCTTTGCATTCAGAAGGTCCTCGGTTCAGTCCCAAGCATGGCAAATCTGGGAATGACCTCAGCCTGAGACCCTGGATTGCTGCTATTGGTCAGAGTAGGCTGCCTGGTCTATTACTGACAGAATAAAACCTGCTCGATATGTTCAATCTGCCACATTCCCATCCATTCATAGGAGTTATGGAAGACCACTAATCGTACAAATAGTCAAGTTCACAGTATGTGAGACACCTGGAGGTTGTGTCTGCAGGAGGTCTGGCTCGGTTGGTAGAGCGGCTGTCTCATATCCCTGAAGATCTGAAGGATGGCAGTTTGGATGCCTGGAAGTATCCGTGTGCAGTGCTGTTGAAGAGCTGTTTGACATGCCGCTGACAAGCTACAAAGCCTTTGTGGGAGAGAGAAGCTGCAGCTGGCACCTGGAGTGGGAGTCAAGATTGCCTGCCAGTTGATGCATGGGAGGCAAATGCCAGAGAGAGGCTGAACTGTGAAGGAAACCACCTAGAATGAAGGGTTCTATGCAAGACTAGAACATATTGTATTGTAAAAACCCCTTGGGGTTTAGAGAGTCTGCCTATGTAAACTGCCTTTGAATTAAAGTCAGAAATCCGATGACCAAGAAAAGGCGGTATATAAATACTGATTACTGTATTATTATTTTGCATGTTTGTGTGTATATGTGTGTGTGATGAACTCTGCCTGGAGTTCAGTGTCTGACCCTACAGGGGGGAACAGTCAGAGCAGAAGAATGAGACCCAAACTCTGTCCCAGTTGGACGAAAACCGGGAGGGGATCGAGATTGCATCAAGGAGCCATTTTGGGGCACAGGCAGGCCCGCAGAGGGGATCACGGCCTCCCGCACTCTCTCGAAGCCCGGCGCAACCACCGGGTGAGTGTTATACCCCTTTTTTTGTCTCAGTGGTGCGATCCCTGAAGCTCCACTGCTGTCATCACGTCACCACCTCCCTTAAGGGGATAGTGACCATTCATCCTGGATTGGGGGCATCATGACACCACAGTTTGGGAACCTCTGAACTTTGTTTAAATTTTGCTCATCCTGGGTCCTTCTTTCTTAGGATCTTCTGCCTGCCTTTTCTCTCTCTAGGATCAGAGCAACTTACTCACCCAATGACAGCCAGAAACTCACAGGATCAGAGCCTTCATCCAATGAGAACCATTATCTTCTGACTGAGGAACTCCTCTGTGACTGCCAAGTAGGTGAACCAATCAATAACTACCAGAGGCTTCCTGAAAACAACAAGATTCCTTTGTACACTATAAAATATAGATCTCAAGTCTTAATCATATCAAACAATCATATGAAGCATTAATGTCTCAGAGTCGGTACTTTACTCTCCATGTTATTAATCTTCCCCCCTGCTGCACCCAAACGAATCCACAATTATAGATGTTTTTGCAAGCAAGTTTAAGCTAGTTGAATTTGCTTGAGAGTTGTTGCTCCCCAGCTCTAGCAGTACTGCATTGACAATGGGAATCTATTTACACAGTGTCAGCAGCAAAGGAAGATAGAGGACTTACAGATGGGAGCTTCCATTTGCATTCTAATCAAATTGCCAATCAATTAGAAAATTGTTTCCTACCTTTGTTGGGCTAAGGTGTGTAAGAGAGACTGGTCTTGAGACACATCCATAGGTTTAGGAAGAGACCAAAATGGATTGCATGCAGTTCCTTGGGGGTGGGCTTACCAACTAAGCAAAACCTATATAATTGATACCCTTATCAATGGGAACATTGTGGTTCTCCACAGAACTGTCTCCTGCCAAAGCAGGTATGCCTTGCAGAGCTAGCAAAAATGTTTCACTAGGGAAAAGGAATCAGGTTAGGGTAGATTCTGATGTGTGTTTGTGAAACAGGGAGGTGGTACAGTCCTTGAGTGAGGACTCAATCACCCCAGTTTTCATGTGGAGATACATTTTTTGAAAGCACCACCATGTGATACATTCTTGATGGGAACTATATGCAAATAAGAACAAGTTGGAGTTATCAGGGGCAGAATGCATGTTTGGGCTTCCATCCCAATGGATTCACCAAATACTGTACCTCTCTTTTTCACCACCATACATTCCTATGGGAAAATGTAAAGTGCTGCATTTTCCTGCCACCCCTGAGAGTAGGTGGTCTGCATCCGGGGGGGGGGGGAGAATGCACCCCTGTGCATCTCTTGGGGCAACTACACTGGATACCAGTTATGCCAATGTTCAATTTCAAGGCTGGATACCTGAGCCTAGAAGAAACTGGCAGGTCAGGGTTGAGGCAGGATTACATCTGGAGGATGAAGACATTAGGGTAGAATCTTATAGATTGTGAGCATGGCCTGGATGAGGCATGGTAGATTAAGGACAAAGCCCAATGCAATCTCTGGTTTACTGGCTCCTCAGAACCAGATCCTGCCCCAGGGAGGGCTGATAGATAGCTCAGTGCTAGAGCACCTGCTTTGCATGAAGAAGCACCCAGATTTTAGGCAGCGACCAGATAACACTACATAAAAACATGTCTCAGGTAGTAGGGCTAGGAAGGGCCCATTCCTGAAACAGCCAGTCAGTATAGACAATCTTGGGCCAGATGGACCGATGAAAGAGGAGTTTCCTATGTCCATACCTGACTGAACATCATTTTATTGCTCAGACTAGTAACATATTGTCTGGAGAGCAACCCTGCTAGGTAACTGCTACGTTCTAGGACCAATTCAACAGCACCCATGACACTAATCTATCTATAAGCTAACCTACATTTCATGGACAATCCTCATACTATGCCTGATATCCTCCACTGGTGGGGGTGGGGGTGAATGGAAAGCACAAGATGTCATGCACTGCAGAATCTGCAAGACAAAAGTGTATGCCATTAAGCGACACAGATCTCAGCTTTGCATACAGAGCATCACCATCCTGCATCAGTCACATCCCTAAGTGATTTTTCTGCAATCAGAATTTCATTCATTACCCAATTTTCATGCAGCTCCCCTGGCATTTGAAATATGTTTTAAGGTAGGCTCCCCACAGGCTGGCCCCCCTCCTGCAATAACTGATCTGCAGTGTCCAAAGACAGATCTAAATATCTTTGGTGCAAATTACTTTAGGCCGGCTGAGCAGGAGTCTCTGTCATCTTCATCACATTTCACACCTACACAACTGATAACAGATTAATATCTGGGCCTCAAATATTTCATCAGCGTCTCTGGCAAAGGCTCCTTGCATTATTTTATCTGAGGAAACTATCAAAGAGGCTGAGGATGGCAAGGGGAGAATCCATGAAGGGAAAGTACACACACACACACACACACACACACACACACACACACACACACACACACACACACACACACACACACACACACACACAGCTTTGAAAGTGAAAAAGGGGAAAGAAAGAGAAAGGGGTAGAGAATGGTATTTTTTTTTTTAAAAAAAAAAGCATTTCCTTTGGTATTAGGCGAAAAGCAACAAGGCTGGTCATGGCAAAGTTCTCGCCTCCGATTATGTATCCACTTTTATTCAATCATTGTATCGCTCCATGGCTGACACTTGGTCAATAGTGCAATCTACCACTGATCAGAATAAAACAGGCATCCCAGAGCACCTTGGAATTTCATTACTTTCTGTTTGGTGCGGTCTCTATACGTATATGTTGATTTGCAAACATAGTGCTGAAGCTCCGTCGTGCCTTTTGGAACAAAGAGTCAAGGACCCTGAATGTTACTTTAAACAATGTTTTTCCCCTCTCTACCTGGAATAAAATATATACGGTTCACATCTCCCTGTTTTCCCCCTTTTATATGATGAAGAGGTCCAGACCTTGGCCTTGACTCTTTTCAAAGAATCTAAAAGCACTTGGATAGATGCAGATGTCTATGATAAAAGCTCGTACTAAGGATCGTTTCACGTGTTAGGTTAAAGCCACCTTTCCTGCTCCCTTTGTATGAATAGTATTAACATTCGATTTTGTAATTTTACGAGGTTTTTTTTTTTTTTACAGTACTGTTATACGTAGTTTTATCTCACCTTTCTTCCCTGGTGGAGTTCAGACATCAGGCTCCCGAGTGGTTTCCCATCCAGCCCCAAACCTGCCTAGTTTCAGCAACATTGATTCCTGCATCAGGAGTCTTCTGGACCTACCCAGGATGGATCTTAGCCACAACAGCTCTGGTGATCTTGGTACGTTTTGAAGCCTCAGAGATCATAGGCGTTGCCCCATGAAAGGCATGAGCTACTGACCCACACGCTAAATTGCTGGCATGAACAGAAGGCTCTTCTGAATCGAGGTGCACCATTCCAGGAAAAAAAAAAAGAAACACATCCTTTACATCCTTAAGTGAAGAGAAACTACACTTATAACACAATCCTGAGCAACTATGTGCGGCCAGCCTAAAGGCTCGGCAGCTGCATCCTAAGCCCATTGTGGCCTGCACTGGTGTGGCCTAGGCTCACTTTGGTGGAAGGGGACATTCGGTATAAACAGCGCGGGCTACAATGGGCCTCCTCAGATGCTCGCTAGCTTTTTAGCTGACGCGCATCCAGGGAGGCCATGTAAGACTGGCCCAGGCTGCAACGGGGCTCAGGATATTGGTGCATCTCAGCGCCGATATCCCTGCTCCCTCCCATCCCGGGCCAGCCAATGGGATGCAGTGGCTGCTGGCTCTGCTACAACCTGCCCCACCCCAATTCCCGCCAGTCTGTGCCACACTGCTAGCAGCGAACAGCTTTATGGCTGCTGCACTGGCCACCGTGCAGCCGCTGCCGTTAGAGGGCTTATCACGATGCAGGACCCTCATTGTGCTGGTGTGTCTGGCAGTATGCGCATAGGACCAGCCAGCGCATAGGATTCGGCTGTAAGATAATCACATTGGTAGCTGTAGGTAGGCTCCACTTGGCCAACTGAGCTACTATTCCACACAAATGCAAGGAGGGAGACTACTACAATTGTACCTCCTGCCCTATTCCTTCCTGGGTCCTGTCACCCACC
The DNA here is from genome assembly GCA_026170595.1 of Plestiodon gilberti rubricaudatus. Classification (NCBI taxonomy): domain Eukaryota; kingdom Metazoa; phylum Chordata; class Lepidosauria; order Squamata; family Scincidae; genus Plestiodon; species Plestiodon gilberti. Next base: position 121,313,975 of record JANXHW010000005.1, read on the forward strand.
CTCCCTCCTCCATGTGCTATGGGGGCAACATTAATGTCCTGCTTGCTTTAGTAGGCAAAAAAGGAAAGTGAGCAATGGGACCTCGAAAGGAGCAAAACAGGGGCACAGTCCGTATAGCCTCTCTTGCTGCATTCATACCATTCCAAGGGAAAGACAAATTGTCTGAGTTTTCAAGGTGGCTAAGATACTTCTAGATGGTGGCACAAAATGCATGTAGCCTGTTTCTGGAGATCAGGCGTACGGACTGTACATTGATTGCATGCATGTGGTTTAAATTCCAACATTGTCCTACCTTGAATGAGACCTAATTCTTAACTCTCCTTGCAGCATGGTTGCAACCACAAAGCTGTTCCCCTTCAATTAGGTAACTCCTACACTGTAACGGAACATCTGAATGTTTTCATCACTTGGGTTGCCCAGACCATGTCAGTGACAGGGCCCAATAGACACTCATATAAGAAGTGTCCATGTGATTCAGATTATTCAAGTGATCAAAGCATTCACACATCACCATTGAAGTGGGGCTGTCTACCACAGGGGATGTCTACCATTTGGCTTTGCAGTGACAACCACATCACAGAAGTAATTTTTGAATTGGTCTGCAGACTCATGACAGTTTAAACAAATTGCCAAACAAGATTCCCATGGACTTCTACAGGAATTTTCCTTTTCCTCAACGGTTCTATTAGTGTAGCGGTTCTAGGATTTAGAGACTAGATTTTTGGAGACATATAGCAGCCTTCTTGAAAATTGCTTCCATTTAACTCCATTGGATAGATTTCAGAAACAAAAGATGTTGGCTGTGACTGAGAACTTCTGAAAATCCTACTGTGGGAATAAAAAATGATAAATGTCAGGTATTTACCTTCTCTTTTGATTTAGGGAATTGATTCCACACTGGGGGTTCTGTAATCCTCCCGCATTAGCTCAGTATTGCTTTTAAATGTGGTAGTAAAGAAACGCACATATAAGATATATAAAGATTATACTGGATATAGTGGACAAACATGAGTCATTGGTGTGATGCTGTGGAATAACAGGCCAGTGCAGTTTTGGGCTCCTTCCAAACAGTGCTCATTTGGAACACTGTTTCTAGTACTGGAACCACAGTAAAGCTGGCAAATCAAAAAGGATTCATAGGAGAGCTGTAAAAACATTTCCCTAGAAGAATGGGAGTGGCCAACTGTTGAAAGCCAGTGTGGCAGAATGGATCAAGTGTTGGACTTGACGTCAAACCACATGTTATGTTAAGCCTGTCATTTGCGCTGCTAGGCTTAACTTTTCTTTTCAAAATACTGGCTGGCTGGAACCCTGGATTGGGACTGTAGTGGTGTTAGGGGGCTTAACTCTACCCCTTGCCACAGTGCAGACCCAAATCAGTTTCCTCTGGAGCTACTGTTTGCTGGTGTTTAAAAGCACCCATTTGTTGGAAACGCCTGAATTCAAAGCTCTAGACACATCCATGAAACGTGGTGGTCCTGGACAAGTCTCATAAGTTCATCTGAGACCATGAATGGGGCTTGTCCAGTACTAGTGTCTCCTTAGCTGGCAATGAGTGGTCCCAGAAGCTCTCAGCCTTGGTTCAAGGTATCCTTTAATTGGTGATGATGGGAACAGAAGCAGGGTACTGGGTAGGCTTACCAGTTTTCCAACCGGGACAGAGTGCTAGACCTTTAGGAGAAGGAACGTGGGAAGGTGTAGCTTGTTAAACCTTAGAACACAACCTAGGCATGTCTACTCAGAAGCAAGCCCCACTGAACACAATGGGGCTTGCTTCGGAATAGACATGGCTAGGATTGTGCTCTAAGGTTTAACAAGTTACACCTGCCCACATTCCCTCTCCTAAAGGTCTAGCACGCTGTCCCGGTTGGAGATCTGGTAAGCCTAGTACTGGGGATGGGGCAAGGCTAGGGCACACTTGGGCCTAAGACAGAGGAAAGGTGGCTGCTCGAATCCTGTTCCTTCTCCTGGTTCTTTTCCTGGCCAGAGAGCGCCACAAAGCATCTCGCTTCTGTCGTTATATGTATCTTTTCAGCCATGCCTGCTTCCTGCCGGCATTTTCAGCTTCCTGCCACATGAGTAGGCTGATCTCAAGCAGGCTGTTGCTGATGAGGAGGCTTCCCTCGGGCTCAAAAGAGCTGGCTGAGGGAACAGGCTGTTCCTTCCCCATCCAGCCTTCCCTCTTCTTCCGCCATTCCTGCCAAGGACCCTGTTCCATATCTGGGAACACTGGCAAACTGGGCATGATCCCTAAAGAACCACTCTGGAACGCTATGCATGTAAAGAACGTGCTCTAACATAATGAATTCGACTCTCTCTCCCCTCAATCGTACTTTACAGAGTTATCTCCGAAAGAAAAAGGTATAATCTCATCCATAGCATCCTGACACTGGACGAAAAGGCCTAGATAGAAGAAATACGAGGTAGGGTGCCTGCTATTGCTCCCAGCCAGGGCCAACCCATCCACCATATAAGGCCAACTGAAGCGGTCACCTCAGGTAGCAGATGGGGGGGGGGAGATGCCGCTCTGCCTACTTGCTCCCACTGCTCCTATTTCTCTTTCCATTCCCTGGATTGACTTTCAGGTGACGCTTGACTCTTTGGTTTCTGCAACTGTCTAAAAAGGTAAAGCTGACCCCTGACAATTAAGTCCAGTCGTGTCCGACTCTAGGGTGTGGTGCTCATCCCCATTTCAAAGCCGAAGAGCCAGCGTTGTCCGAAGACGCCTCCGTGGTCATGTGGCCGGCATGACTCTCTTTGCCGCATCGCGTAGCATGCGGCTGGAACACAGAGCGCTGTTTACCTTCCCACAAGCGGTACCTATTTATCTACTCGCATTAACATGCTTTGGAACTGCTAGGTTGGCAGTCTTGCATGTCTACTCTAAGGTAAATCTATTGTATTTAATGGGTTTTACTCCTAGGAAAATATGTATAGGTTTGGCTTGTTCGGACAGCCTTACCTACAGAGGGCTGCTCCAATCTGACCGCCTCACATATCCAAAATCCAGTTTGATAAGTAGAAAGTTAAGTAAGGCAGGTGCTTGCTTCCAGCCAGGGACACTAATAAGGTATCTCAATTACTCTATTTCTCTTCTCCTGAAATGCAGGCAAAGCTGGAGGGCTAATAGATGTTGCTAAAGGCAGACTTGTGTGGCTTCAAAAAGCTCTCATGGCATAGTTTTTCTTTCTAATTCTTCCTTCTCTTCAGCTCCTATCCTGCCCCTAGTAGCCTGTGCATAAAACACACTGGGTGGAAGCCAGTGAAAGTTAATAGCTCATCTCAGATTAATCCCCTTTCATTTAGCCTTCCATCCTTAACCTTCTATGTCTTTTCTTGCTTCCATCATTTTTTTTTAAAAACCCACCTTTGTTTTTAATGTTCATTTTTATGGAGAGTGTACCTGAATTCTGTGTATTTGCCGGATCTCTGAGCAAGGGGGTCATGTCCCCACTGCTCAAGTGGATATGAAGTATGTCCAACTTTCTCTGGATTGTGCCCATTGTTTTTGGTTGGTCTTGTGTGCACAGGCATGCACACGGGACTCTATTTTCATAGACAGCATGCAGAGCCAGCCCATGCAGGAGGCTGACTGAGACAGTTGCCTCTGGAAGCAGATTGGTAGGGGGGCTCCCACCTCTGTCCACCCATTTGCTTCCACTGCTCCTCCTCCCGCTCCCTAGATTGGAAAATGAACGTACTCCAACACGTTCCTCTCCCACTTGGTCCCTTTCTTCCTTTTCTAGTCGAAGGAGTGGGAAGAGCAGAGCTGGCACATCATTACTAGGTAATGGGGGGGGGGGGAGAGTGTTTGGCAGGTTGCCTCAGACATTCTCTTACCTTGAGGAGGCCTCCATGACTACCCCCTCCTCAGGATGCAGTGCACGCCCGCCCTGTTGACATTGGAGGTCTTGCGCTGGCCCTGGCAGCATGCCACTGAATTCCCGAGCAACAAAGGAGAAAAGATTCTTTGCCTTCACGTCTTACTTGTGGGCTTCCTGAAGACACCTGGTTGGCCACAGTGGGGAGCAGAATGCCGAGCTGGAGGGTCCTTCTTATATTCTTAAGCAAACCCAGTACTGCAACCTGCTCCCCCCTCTCCTAGCCTATGTGCTGGCCTATAAAGTCGACTTATAACCTTAAATCCTGCTTCTAAAAAAACAATTAATGGTCAGCCTTTCGCTGCCCTCATTCAAAGTTTGACTTGCTGGTTTGTTGAGTTTCCGATTGCTGCTGCTGCTGCTGCACTAACGGAGGACGTCTTTCTGAGCTTTTCTGAATAAATGCCGTGGGGCTAGCATACCCTCCAACTCATACCTCTTAAATAGTTAATATAATACTTTAATATTCAGTATAAAGTACCATGCCTGCTGTGTGTGCCATTTGCTGATGTTTTCCAAGTTTTCTTCATATTGGATTATTCCGCCCAAATGCACCTGTTTATCTGGCTTTGGTGAAGTACGTTGCTAGCTTATGGAGACTTCTGGAGTCCTGGACCTTGTCAGAAAGTCAGGTTTTAAAAAAGGATGCTCATTATTTTTTATTTTTGCATCTAGGGGAAGATTCCTGTCACTTTTTTCCTTTTTTGCCTAAGTACTGCAGTGGGTATCATGTGGACACTATATAAATTGATGACGCACTGATAATAACTGATATGAACAAAGCAGGAGCCATTATGTGCAAGGGTTCCCTTTGAAGCTTGAAGCTCAGGGATATAGAAGCTACTATGGGAGTTTACTTTTATTAGAGCCAGCTAAAATGCCACAAAGTCTTGAGGAAGCTTTTGTGTTCTCCAGAGCCTTAGATGTTAAGGAGGAGAGAGAGAACCCGGAACTGATGGCAGAGCCCCCAACTCTGTAATTTATAACAGTTTTAGGATGGAAGGCAGGAAGAAGGAAGAATGTCTGAGTTTGGGTCTTGCTTTATCTTTCTTTCAACTAGTGTGAGGGGAAGCCTGTGACATACTGTAACTTGAAACTGTGAGGGGAAGCATGTGGGCTTTAGGTTTAGCCCCCTGCCATGGTTTCAACCCCAATGCTGGAATGTGTGATTGGGCTTAGAACTGTGGTGGGGGCCTAAGACCTACCATTCCCATACCCCATGCTATATTTTTCTGGCTGTTTTGCATCCCCCCCCCACCCAACTAGGCTGCAGTGATGATCAGCTGAGCCCACAGGCCAAGTGGTTGGACCCATAAAGCCCTCACCTTGGACCATGCACCTCAGGCTGAGCAACCAAGAGCAGCAGTAAACAGATTCATGGTGTCTCTCCTCATGACTTTAGCCCAGATCTAGCTGTCAGCCCAAACCTAATCAACTTTTCCAGCACCGATGTAGCTGCAATGCAGTCCCGAGGTAAGGGAACAAACATTCCCTTACCTTGAGGAGGCCTCCATGACTGCCCCCCCTTGCTGCAGGATGTAGTGCACACCCTGTTGGCATGGCTGCAGCAGTGCTGGAACGTTGGTTAGGATTGGACTGTGTAGTGCCTATTGCTGGGTCTGACCTGCCTTCAGTGGAACGTTCCCTTTTTCGTGGCTCCTCAGACCCTGATCTGCTTTCTCCAGTCTTTGCCTCTTTTGGACCATGATGCCTTTGTCTTGGCATCCACTGACCTGGAATAGACTAGCTGAGGCCTGCCCCTGGCTGAGGCCTGATGGCTGAGGCCCTGAGTGGTCAGGGCCACTCAAAGGAATTTTATCAGGGGGTACAAAGTTTAATTTGGGGCCCTTCCCTTCATGTGAATTTGGCTCCTGCCTCCTGGCAGAGGCGTCGCTCCGGTAGGGGCGGGGCTGTAAGTATCGCTGCGGTCATAGTCTCTTTACCGAGCGAGGAGGAGGCAGCCCCGCCCCCTCACTGTCCGAGCCAGTCCCGTGCGGAGAAAGTAGCTTGCCTGCTACTTTCTCCGCACGGAAATGGCTCGGACAGTGAGGGGGCGGGGCTGCCTCCTCCTCGCTCGGTAAAGAGACTATGACCGCAGCGATACTTACAGCCCCGCCCCTACCGGACCGACGCCTCTGCCTCCTGGGCCTCGCTTTTTGCTCCTGGGCCCCCTTTTTGACCCTTTTTTGGCCCTTTGCCCGGGTACGATTGTACCCCCTTAACCCCCCCTCTCAGAGGCCCTGCTGATGGTTGTAGGATGGAAGGAATGACTTGTGCGTTTGCCCCCATGAGACGTGCATTCTCCTCTTGCATCAGATGAACTCTGTGTCATGTCCAAAGCCACCCACTGGAGCGTTCCGATGTCAAGGCAATGCAGGACAATTGTGACAAATGGCAAGAGACTATGTCCCTTTGTTCAAGGCACTCATATACACATCATGCTTAGCCATTACCTTCCTAATTTATATGGTGCCAGCAATCCATCTTTCCTCTACGAGAAAAGTGAAGAATGTTTTTGCAGGAAGAAAACCTAACCTTTGAGAACTTCTGTAATTTGAATGACTTCTAGATTTTATATAACAGTCATTTTGAACAAGATGGTAATTGAATTATGAAATATCTCTGCCTTTGTTAGGAAAAGACCTTTCCCCTCTCCTCTACATACATCTTTCTTTCAGCTCAAGGTCATATTGTATTTGTTGCATTCCAGTCTTTTAACACACAAAAAACTCCTGCTTAACAGCTGCACCTCCTGGCATGGACAAGAGACGCAGAGTCATTTAATTTTGTAACAAACACAATATGATTGCTTGAGATTGCACTACAGTTGATTAATGATCAGTGGAGAGGGAGATGGATCGGACAGTGTCTCAACTCCTTCTGGGGGCTAATACACAGATTCTTTTCAGGGGATGAGGGAACAAATGATGTGTGTTGGGTTGACTTAAGTGATCATTGTCAAGGAGACTAGCTGCAAACACGGAGTACCGGAGGACAGGGCTGCGGGTGGAAAAGAAATACATCGAGAGAATGTTGGAGGAAGCTTGCTGCACAGACAGAAAAGTATATGTAGCAGCAGGAGACCTGGGGAGTCCTGCAAGTCTTGCCACCCAAGGGAGCCAAAGCTTCCCTCCATAGGGTAGCCCAGAGGTGGGGCAGACTTCAGGCTTGTGTATGCTGCTGTTTTTTTTTCTATCAGTGACCCAAAGTCCTCCATAGAGAACCAACCAGGTATAACATAGTTGCTCAGCGACTGAACCCAGCAGATCGAGAGGTGTAGTCTACAGAGAATGTTCTGTTCATCTGGTTGCATAAGCTTATGAGCCACTTGCCCTCGACCAATTCCATTCACACGTGGTATAACACAATCCAGAGGACAACTGTCGCATGCCAGAAGTAAAAGTGCATGCAGAGCAGATAATTCAAGCTGGTGAGTCAAGCTGCAAATTACACATTAATGTTTGAAACACACACACACACACACACACACACACACACACACACACACACACACACACACACACACACGTTATTAAGGCATTAAGCACTGAAGACACACGTGTGTGTGTGTGGGAAGTTTACCAATTTTACAGACCGGTAAACACTGAGGCTGAGACTAGTTTCAAGGAAAGTGTTCTACAATTGTTGGCTGCCACAGTTGTGATTGCCTGCCTCTGCCAGTAAGTATGGCCTCCAGCCTGAATCTGACGCTCCTCCCACCACCCGACCTGATGCAAGTCACATCAGGTTGCTTCATGGTTCAGCTAGCCCTGGTTGAGGCACACAGGGTGGCTAAAAAGCAGGAGGGGAAAGTGTGCGGCTTGGTTATGGTCAGTGCACAAAGTCCCCTCCTAAGGAGGGGAAAGTGGAGGAGGAAAACCTTTGACTGTGCTCAGCTGAGGTGTCCAGGGCACCTCTGCTGAACATGACCAACACATCCTCCCTGCTTCAGAGCAGGAAAAGGAGATGAGGGGCTAGGTAGTTTGACCCTGAGTGGCCAGGATATTCCCTGCACATGGTGGGCACCCCAATCTTCCTCATACCACTGGAGCTGGAGAGAGGGTGGAGATTCCACACAACTGTAGGGCGATACCTCCTCCCCTTTTTCGCACCAAGGCTGGACCTGTTCACCAAGTTTGCCAGAGGGCGGTGGGCCACTGCCATTTACCACCATGGGAAATGGGATGACCATAAACGCAGAGTGGACGAGAACTCAAAACCTATACAGCAGATCATTCAAGAAAGTGACCCAAGACACAGGTAAAGACATACATACTGTAAGCACTATGTAGCCAATTTTTTTTAAAAATCTACAAAATGTGTACCCATTTTACAGATGGGAAACCTGGAGACTGAAACTAGACCAAAGGACAATGTAAATCCATGGCAGAGAACTCAAAACACACACAGAGCTGATCAGGATTTGAGCCAAGCCACAAACGACAGTTCTGTGATACATATGCAGTCACACACAGACCGACACAATAATGTGACACCTTATAGACTAACAGATTTATTGTGGCATAAGCTGTCATGGACTAGAGCCCACTTTGTCAGATGTCTCTTTGTTGTTTTTGCTGTAACAGACTAACATAGCTACCCCTCTAGAAGAAAACCCCTCTTTGTCTCCCTCTCTTTCTGAGGGACACATGCAAGCACGTATGACAGCACAGAGACAGCACAGCCAACCACAAAACACACCTCTCTTTCTCAGACACACAGGCAAAACATAATACCCCATCATTGCCTCTCTCTTTCATATGCACGCATGCATTCAGGTACATACATGACAGATCACACATGATGGTACACAAAACATATACCACACACACACTATACGCAGATAACCTTTTTCCTCTTAGACATGCCTTACACATGCTCACTCAACAATAGTGAACCTGCTCCAAGCCCTTCCAGCACTATCGGTCATCTCAGCCGTTTTCTGTAGAAGTTCCTTGTGGAGGCCTCCAATGCCACCTGCCATAACCTAAGTCTGGCCACAAAAATCAGGTGTACACTTGTTTGCTCACTCACTGTGGGAGAGAGTTTCAGACCTTGAGCAAGCTCCACAGCAGGCTGCAGTCCAATTACAGAGCAGGACAATGTAGATCGAAGGGGCCAGAAGCACCAGATGTGGTCAAGACAGGCTAGGATCGAGTACCAGATAAGGTAGATCAAAGGGCCAGAGGCAGAAGATGGGGTTGAAGATCAGATAGTGATAGGATATTGGGAGGAGTGAAGTACAGTCTATGCTTGTACTCTGGATGAGTTACTGAGACTGAGGAACCACGCTTGGAGCAGCTGTTATATAGAGCCAGCCAGATTATGCGTTCCTCAAGTCAACTAGATTGAATGCTTGCAGTACCAGTGCTGGCCATTATAAGGGTGGCACTGCAGCACCTCAGAGTTCAGTCTGATAACTCAGCCTGGGAGCTGCCCTTGTAGTTTAGGGAATAAGGCACCTGAGCCGTGCTGCCAGGGCTGCTGGTTCAAGACCTTACAGAGAGGAAGCAGCAATGATGGGAGGTGAGGAGGAGAAATGTCCGCAGCAGAGGACTCTGGTTGGCATAGAACCACCTGCCAGGGCATGGTCCTGGTAGGTGCTCCACCATCCTGACCACTGCTGCTGAACCAGGTGCCATTGCATGTGAACCAGGATCTGGAAGTGGGACCTCTCCAATCCATACTCCTCTGATGGGTTGTACTTTGGAAGCAATGCATTTGATTCAGCCACGTTGTTCTGGCCCCCTGTTTTATAAAGATTAATTTTTGTCCCAGGCACTCAGAGTTTCCTCTCTTCAAGTCAGAGGGCTGCCTGTCACATCAAGGTGGATTGCTTTAAAATTTGTTGGAGGTAGAGAGAGCTTAATATTTCGCCTACTGTAGAAGGTCTTTCAAACTATTATACCTGCACAGAGCCAAGAGTAGAGATTTCTATAAAGAAATGAATTATTAATGCCAGCTTTTGGAGCAATAGAATCTCTTTACTCCGAGAGTAGCATTCCTTCCCTGATTTCAGACTTTTCCTCTTAATATAAAATACTGACCCTTTGGTAAGGTGTCCTTTTTTGAATCACAGATTTGCTGACTTTCATAACGTGGCGCCTTTACTTTTAATCAGTGCACAGGTTCAGAATGGGGGGCTTGGGTGGTCAGATTAAAATCAGAAGTAAATCTCCTTGAATGTTGGCAGAAATAAATAAACCAAACAACTAGAATGTAGAGAATGTGGCTTCCAGCTGAATATAGATAGACCTCTCTCTCTCTCTCTCTCTCTCTCTCTCTCTCTCTCTCTCTCTCTCTCTCTCTCTCTCTCTCTCTCTCTCTCTCAAATACACACACACACACACACACACACACACACACACACACACACACGAGTAATTCCTCATGTAGAGAACAGAGCCAAAGGCTAAGCCAAACTTGACAAACTTGGTCACCAGTAGAAATCTCCTAATGCCCTCTTAGCAAGTGTGAGGACCTTACAAGACAAGCCCTATTCTCACAACATCCATGGTAAGTGAATGCACGTGGGGAGGAAGGGGGCTACGTGCATTCGTCTCAGTAGTGCCGACATGCTGCATACTACTGTACATGTGTCGGGTTCATACTCTCCCTGCAATTGGGCACCCTGCTTTTCCTGGGTTCCTATGGAGAGAGCCTTGTGTGTATTCCGTCTTATGGATACCACACAGAGCCATAAAACAAAAAAGCAGAGTCATAAAAAACAATTCAGATGTTGTACTGCCAGGGCCAACACAAATGAAATCACAGCCTAAAAAAATCCAACACCAAGGGCCTGTTGGAACAGGACCAACTTGGCCTGATGCCTGATGCCCGACTTGGCCTGATGCCTGTCCCCTCTGGGCAGCTAGGGCTTTACCCAGGGTAAGGGAACAAATGTTATCTTCTCCCGAGGTGACCTCCTGGCTGTCTTTTTGTCCCCTGGATGCAGCGGTGGCTGCACTAGCCTCACTGCATTGCAGGGCATAACGTTAGACAGGATTGGGCTGTAAATGTAGTATGAGCTACACACTGTTTGTCAAACAGGAAAGGTGATCCCAACAAATGTCCCTAGGTCACGTTTCTCAGTTTGCCTCTTGCTGAGTCTGATGTTTCTTTTCTGCTAAGGTCCTCTTGAAGAAGGGTTCACCTGAATGCTCTTGCTATAGAAAAGGTTCAGGAGCTCTGCTCTGCTCTCCTTTGACTACATCCCTAGTGGAATCTGTTTGCCTATGTGGTCTGTTTACTCATGATGCACTCACTTCTGGCCCATTTAGGCTGGCTGCTTGCTGGCACCAGGTCCCCCTGGGCCATGGAAATTGACTGCCTGCAGCCAGACCCTTGCCCAAGCCTCTCACAGTTCAACGACAAAGCAAGTCGAGGAACTGACCAAGAGGCTAATGTGGGAGGCAGGGACATAGCCTACTGGCTCCCCCTAGCAAGGAATTGGTCAGACAGAGGGAATGATGCAGATATAGCAGACCTAGAACCTATATAGCAGGTAATGGCACAAGATCGACCTTCTGAGACCACATGATTCCCAAGGCCAGAAGAATTCTGATCCATGTTGTTTCATATTGGCTTAAGCTGTCTATAATTCTGCCTCCAGCCAGCATCCCTGGTGGTGCAGGGAGGAGCAATACGGTGGACCTGCAATGCCTAAAATATATATATTTTAGGATCATTTCCTGAAACCGCCACACTCGCTATATTCTCCCTTATATTTGGCTTTTGTGCATGCATGAGTTTGGCAAACATATCTCGTGGGCACCTGTTTGATGTGCAGATTATGATGATTGCCAACATTTGGTCTTGATATTTGAAAACAATGTGTTACTTGTCAAAAGACATGTAAACTGCTAACATCTTTATTTACCATATGAAGCAATGTTGCACTACTGGAATCCAGTCAAGAAGGACAGACTTTTTCTTAGCCTCCCCAACCTCGGCGTGTCCACCCCCAGCCCAAATCTTGGTGAGCATTTGAAACCACGTGATTTGTGTATGTGTTTGTCGAATTTGCTTCTGAGTCTTAGTCAGAATTTTTGGAGGCAATTCATTTTAGAAAAGAACTGAAACAAATTATGTTTTTTTTTCCCTCCCACAAGTCAACAAATCAAACTCAAATACAGTATTTCTTTACTTGGATACATGCTGCTGTTTGGTCTCTTGGCATTGGTGATGTGTATCATATTTTAGGTGGGTTTCAACCATATGTTTTCCCCCCCCCCAAATTCTTAAATCAAATTTGAACATTCATCTCATTTGCTAAGCAGCTTAGTGTGACCTGAAACATGAAATATATGAACGTAGATATTTAATGTTCGTGGTGAATATTTATTTTAGCTCTCCTAAGGATTTTTCTTCTCGGCAAGTTCTGGTTACGGGGTAAATTCTGGTAGAAAGGATTTTGTAGCACTCCTATGGGCTTGGCTGGGACATTGATTTAGACCTGCCTTCTGCCTCTTCTACAAGTCAATAGAAGAAGCCAGGCACAGGAAGCTGCCTATCCACAGTAGTGTGTGCTGAAGTGACTGTATCTCATTCTTTGGCCTTGTTTCCCATTGGCCATCACTGGACTAGATGTCTGAGCAATTCAAGTTCTATGCAAAGGACTACCTGTGAACCCACAAGAACCTGCCCGTCTGTTGCCTTCTCCAGGTGTTCCTACCTTCTGAGTTAGGTGGGTGACAACCAAACATAGGCGCTTCTTTGTGGTGGGGCCCCACCTGTGGAATGATTGCCCCAGGGCTGCTTCGCTGACACCCAATTTAATGAATTTTAAGTGCCAGACTGAGATCTTTTTATTTGTCTAGGTGTTTGATGTCTATTTAAATGTGATGCTGCTGCTTTAGGTTTTATCTATTATTTTTTCTATGTTATTGTTGATTTTGGGTGTTGTACGGATAGTATTTTAGTGATGTATTTTAATGTTGTTATTTGTTTGATGTTGTTTACCTTTATTTTTTTGCTGTGTATCCTTTTTTTAACCTTTTTTTGCTGTGTACCCTTTGATTTTTTAATTACAGTATATGCTGCTGGTATGCATTAAAAGACAAATAAGCAAATGACTCTATGAAAGTGGCACAATGAGGTCCTGTCCTCAGTAACATCAATGGAATCTTTTCCATAGACATTAAGTAAGCCAGGATTTTGCCACACCTTGCTTGCTTCCTCCTGCACATGTGACAATGCATACATTTTCTGCAAATCACTTTTATTTTAATTAAAAGGACAGCTCACCTCATCTTCAAGGCTTGGGGTGTGTAACAATATATTTAATATCTAATTAAAATTGTCACCTCTTGCTACTTTAGGCAAATACCCCAGTATAACCAGGATGTAATGATCTGCAGTGATTGACTGTCTGGTGCTTGATGGCAAGAGTTTCAATGTGTAAATGTGGAATGCTGTGAATATCTGTGATTTTCCACGCCAAATGTGAAAACTGCTTATTTGCTTTGTGGATAAGTAACTTGAATTAGCAGCAGGTTTCAGAATATTATCCTGGCTAGAGCTGCTCTGAGAGCTGCCCTAGAGTGGTTAGAGCCCATCCTAATGTTCTCTACCACATTTTAAGGCAAAAATGGGGAGCCAATTCAGTTTATTTTTGTGGGTGGGAAGAGCTGAGAACTTTCCCGGCCCACTGCTGGCCATGTTTGAAAATGCCATTCATAGATCTGTCACCACAGGCAGAATTTCCATAATATCACCTGATAGTACCTGAAATGCAATTTTCTTCCGTTGAGACACAGCCCAATCCTACCTAAATCCCTGCGTGGTGATGCAGCAATGCAAGGGTGGTTTTCCTCTGCGTCCCCTGGGGGAATTTTGGCTGCTGGAGGTCTCCTCGGGGTAAGGAGACATTTGTCCCATTGCCCCAGGGTAAGTCCCAGAAACTGCTATGGGGCAACTCGGACCTGTGCCAGCTCAATCACTGGTGCAAGTCTGCGTTGCTCAGTGCAGGCTGAACAGGCCTGGGAAAGGGCTCAAGATTCAGTGTGCACCACCACTGATCCCACCCCCTTCTGGGCCTGATCCGCCCTCCTCCCTGCCCCATCATCACCCCATATTGCCTACCCCTCTCCTGTTCCATCACCCCTTGCCCTGTTCATCCCCTCTCCGCCTCCTGCAGGCTTACCTGCTTTGGCGGGTGTCTGTCAGCCCACCGGTGTGTGGGAGGTCGCTGTGGCCTCCCTGTTGATGGGCCTGCTGTGCTTGTCGGTGGAGGCCGCTTTATGACAGCCGTAAAGCAGCCTCCGCCGGCATAATGCTAGTTATGCCAGCAGGAGAGGGGGATAGGATTGGGCCATCGGTTCACCTAGTCATCAAATAAACAGTCACCAAGTGTAGAGAAATCCAGTGATCTACCTGCATGTACGTATATGAACCACCTCTCTCAGTACACGTACTAGGCTAGGAATCTGCCCTTCTCCTTCCAACTGTTCATCTCTTCATAGCTGATTCACAGAGGATAAGAAATGCACAAATATATACTGTATGATGGCCCCTTCTCTTTGATTCCAGTAAAATATCATAACTAGGGCTGAGCAGAAACTACCTACCTTGTTTTGTGTTCTTTCTCACAAGTGTTGAACAGTTCCTTTCCATTTGGTGTCCCCCCCCCCCCGGCACTTGTTCCAAACACATTCTCTCTTCTTTTTATGCAGTCCTTCCCGGTACCATTTTCCTTCTGCTTTGCTCTCCTAGCCCTGGTCTTATTTGCCTCCTATTGTCATGTGCTTTGGTTATTGACAAAATGCCATGTCTGGTGTGATGATGTCTTCAGCCCGATTCTCACGACACATTCAGGATGAGTGTATGGGGGGACGGGACGGGGCACTCTCATGTTGGCAGGTGGCTTGCTCTGATCTATGCATGTTCAATCGTCTGCACAAAATCTATGCATATACAACTTTGCATGTGTTGGAGATCTCTCTACATAATTAGGAACTCTGAAAAACAAGGGTTTCCAAAAATCACAGGGAGAGAACCCTAAGTGCATACACTGTATATGTGTAGACTGCACTCAAACATTCAACTGAATTCATGCAGATCCCTCCCTCTATGTGTCTTCATTCATCCTGGATATGTCATGGGAACAGGGTGTGCAGTCACTTGTCTTACAGAAATGTGTTTGGATTCCCTTGAACGTTCCCTGAGAAGGTCCCTGAAATTCATTTTGAATTCCACTTTGGGGAAAATGTTGGTGCCAACCCTGCTACAGATGATCTAAACAAAATGGCACTGAGAAGCAGCAGCTGCTAGGGAAACAAGGCGTGCTGAGCACCGACACAACACGTTGGTGAGGTGAATGCTTTTTTCCAGCAGTCTCTCGGCTGGGTTGAATGTGCTACTTTCAAAGCAAATATCTAATGCAGAGATCATTTGGCACAGCCCTAATCACCAGCAGTAATGGGGTGAAGATATCGGCACACCTTCTTTCTACCTCAATTCATCCTTCTAAAGAAGGATCTTACTGCCTCTCCACTCCACCTATTATGGGTGTCAAAAGTATTAAGTTCTGCAAGTTTCTCTCTTTGACGTGGAAAGGAATATGGAAATGTGCTCAGTATTAGGATTAGACTCCTGCTACTTGGAAAATATTTAAATGCCGAATGACAAAAATAGTTCTGCAATGTAGCAATCTGTCTGAGGGCTCACTTTTATTCATTGGAATGTCAAAGAAATCATTCCAAAATGTTACATTGGCCTTGATATAATCCAAGCTGTTTAACAAAAATGGATGCATTTTTCAAAATGTATTAGACGACTCCCTTGAATCTGGCTTTCCTGTTTTAATCAGGACAACATCAATTCAGATTTTATATAGGCAGCGCAATTTTTAAACAATTTTGGAAACATGGTTTATAGAAATGTTGTCACTGCAAATAGCTGCTGATAGTGAGTTACCTATAGTTCAAGTGTAATTATCTGAGTTAAATCCTCCTTGGCTTTAAAATCTCTTTCCTTTTTTTACCCAAGATGCCAGCAGTTTGGTGTCAAAGTCCTATTAACTGTCAGAACAAAAGAGATGGTGGCCGACCACATGAGAGATAAAGAACTCGAGTAACCTCTCCATACACCAGTCTAGTAAACTTGCCAACTCTTTGTTCCATTCTTCTGCAGATTCCAGGGTTGAAATAGAAATACCCTTCCCCACCCCCATGAACATTGTCATCAGTGCAAAAAACTGTCCCTCTTTGTCCAGAGATTTTTGGTGCTTGTTGCAAAAAAATATTTGCTTATACGTTTGAATTTCCATAATTTGCTCTCACTCTCGATTGCCCTCAATGATGTCATCACATCATCAAACTTGATTGGTGGGTTGACTGGTATCCATCCACCTGATTTTATTGATTGATGTCTGGTGATGTTGTCATGTCAGATGTATTTCCATTCACTACAGGAATCCGAAATGAGTGGGACCATTCATGTGTCTAATCGGGGAGGGAGGAATAAGCAGTAACTAGAGGGAAATGATACCAAAGAAGGACAGGGAAAACAATGGTGCCAAACAGTATTGAAAAAAGCAAATATTTATCTACAGGCTTTGGGGGGGGGGGAGTTGTATTCCACCAAAATTGCTAGTTTTGACAAAAAACAAACAAACTGGTGAACATTTGATGCAGCCCAAGCAAACACTTCTACTTGAGACCAGTTTTACAATTTGTAAGATTATCTATTACCTCGTATGACCGTAGGCCCTTGCTGTATTGATTTCCTTTTTAATTTGAGTTTATATTCCACCTGAGGCCAGGGGTTTATGGCATGTAACCACATTTTATTACATTTAAAATAACTATTCTGCTTGCACAAGACCTCACTTCACTTTAATACGCTCAGGTGGGGGCAGTCCAAGGGGATCTGCTGCCCCAAACAGTGTGGATCTACTGCTCCCACCACCGTTTCACGGGTGCTTGAGGGGGCACCTGAAGCCCCTCTTTTGCTATTTTCACATATGCTGATGCACATACATGCCCCACTACCACAGCTGCTGCCTCCTTTTTGCTTGCCCAGCTGCTTAAAGAAACAGCCAGGTGAACAAAAGGGATGCAGAGCAATCCTGGAGTGCCCCCAACTTCCGCCTCCTCCTTACTTTTATCTTTGCCACCTTCGGGTTGCTCCTGCCTGGCTGTGTTCAAACAAAGAGGCTGGGCAGAGACTTCTGCTGTTTTTAGTATATGCCACCCAGTGAGTTTATTTGAATGTGGCTGGGCGAGAGCAAGCAGAAGGCAGGAGAAGTAAAGGTACGGAGGACGAGGAGGGATCCTGCGTGGATCGAGGAAGAGGAGTGCGTGGATCATGGAGGAAAAGACCATCATCATGGAGGAAAAGACCATTTTCATGGAGGAAAAGACCATCACAGGTTACAAGCCATAAGCAACCTCCTGGTTTTAGAAGTGGGTTTTCTCTGTGCCAGGTGCAAGGGAGCGTCAACGGGAAACAGGTTATCTTGTTGGCTGTGTGCTCCCTGAGGCATCTGGTGGGGCCACTGTGTGATACAGGAAGCTGGACTAGATGGGCTTTTGGTCTGATCCAGCAGGGCTCTTCTTATGTTCTTATGTTCTTATGTTCTTATGAGTGATCAGAACAGGATTGTCACAGTGTCCTGCTGCTTTTTCTCTAGCACTAAAGCTGACATTGCTTGTGGCAGTAGTGCTGGAGGAGGAGATGGGTTTCCGCTGCCCCAATCCTCCATTTACTTGCTCTCAGTGAGCAAGAAGAGGATTGGAGCACAGAGGATTTTAAAAAAGTCTAAGGCTTTTTATTTGGACAAACATTTTGCAGCCAAGAACGAGCAAATGAGAAATCCTATCCTGATCCTCACCCTAAGCCGATGAGGTAGGATAAAAGTTCAAATTTATATGTATGGTTGCGAGAGTTGGACCATAAGGAAGGCTGAGCGCCGAAGAATAGATGCTTTTGAACTGTGGTGCTGGAGAAGACTCCTGAGAGTCCCATGGACTGCTAGGAGATCAAATCAGTCAATCCTAAATGAAATCAACCCTGACTGTTCCCTGGAAGGACAGGTACTGAGGCTGAAGCTCAAATATTTTGGCCACCTAATGCGAAGAGAGGACTCTCTGGAGAAGACTCTGATGCTGGGAAAGATTGAAGGCAAAAGGAGAAGGGGAAGGCAAAGGATGAGATGGTTAGACAGCATCACCGATGCAATGAACATGAACATGAGCCAACTCAGGAAGAAGATAGTGGAGGACAGGAAGGCCTGGCGGGATATGGTTCATGGGATCGCGAAGGGTCAGACACGACTTAACGACTGAACAACAACAACAACAACAACAATAGAAGCTCTGCAGAAATCAGAACTATGCCAGAGTACTTGGGTGCTCTTTTTGGTGTTCTTCTCTTTTTGCCTTTGAAAATGCCAGCCACAGATGCTGGCAAAATGTCAGGGAATGATGCTTTTAACAGACCATGGCCAACAATCCCGGCTGATTTTTATCCAATAGGAAAATGTTTGGGAGAGATAAAGGCAGCGTTTAATATCAATAGCAAAGAGCCAAAATATCTACTTGGACCCCAAGAGACCAGTAAAGCTGGCTCCATCCCAGTTTCCAGAAGGCCAGTAGATCAAGTCTGCCAGTGACTGATGTCCATGTGGCACTCTCAGCTGTTGTAGAAACACATAGCATTGCCTTATACCAAGTCAGACCAGTGGCCCTTCTAGAATCTAGCCCAGTGGTTCCCAAACTGGGAGCCACAGAAACCAGCCAGGGGAGCCACAGAGTGCCATGGAATCCTCTTGGAAAACAGTGCAATGCCAGTTGGCAGGCACCAACATCATGTAATGGGGAGCTGCGGTCAATGGTTGCCAGTGGTCAAGGGAGCCACAGGTCGGAAAAGTTTGGGAAATACTGATCTCTGCCTAATGCTGTCTTCTGTGACTGGTAGTAGCTCTTCAAGGCCTCTGGCAGAGATCTTTCTTAGCACTGTCTACTTGAGATGTTTTAACAGGAGATGCCAGAAATTGAATCTGGGGCCTTCAGCATTTATCCATGGGTGTGCCCCTTCCCAAGACAGATCAACACTACCATAAAAAGAAATAACTTCAGGTTAGATTCAAAATTGGGTGCCCAATGCCAGGCTCCACTGGGCATTAATATCAATAATTACGACCATGCAAAAGATTACAAATGTTTGAAACCTGCCGCAGCAGCAATTAATACACTGGAATATTGTGCACAAAATATCTTTTTATACACAATTTTAAAATGAAACTCAATAGATAACAGTAATATCTATTCTGTTATTCACAGTGTAATCAACAGGGAACATAAGCACATAACCAGATAAAATCTGCCAACAAGTGTTAACATTTCTGAAAGCGGAATACGAAGGTAGTACAGGCATCCGGTCATCTTCCCATTTGAATACATAATCTCGTCTTCAGACTTATCTTCCTTAAACACTGCACTGCAGATGACACCGTTAAAATGATGATACACTGGGAATCACCCAGAAGTAAATTCATAAACAATACTCCTAAATGAACATACAGGTTAATTCTACAGTGAAGAAAGGGGGGATGCTCCTGCCCAAAGGACCACCCATTATATACCGAGCTGTTACTTCTTGGTCGTATAAACAGAGCACCAGATTTCATGATGTATTAAAGCCACTGTACTGCTCTGACCCCAGCAACTGGGATCTAAATTGGAACTGAGGCAATGAGAGCTCACATTTTGAAGTCTAAAAATCCATTCTGCATCCTTGAGCAATAGTGAACTACTGTAATCTTTGCAATCATGCTGGTGCATGATTATAGCCTGTCAATAACAGCAAATTAGAAGGCCACACGCCCGCATCTCTGATCCAGAAGGTTGGCCACTAAAGGTGCTTTTATGACCCTAGTTTTAATGTTGGTCCAGTGCTCTGCAATATGTGTCCTGATGGTACATGTAAGTAAGCCTAAATACGGTAAGCTACATGGACACAGAGCCCAATCCTACCCCCCCCCCCCCGGCTGGTGCAGTTGTGCCAAAAATGGGTGTGCTGTATCCAGCAGGGTGGTGATGGTTTGGGAGGCTTCAGAGGTGAAAGGGGATTTAAATCCCTTTATACCTCTGTAAACCTCCTGACCCACAATGGGTCTCTGGACCTGTGTCAGCAAAATCACTGGATAGGATCTGGCATGCCCCATCACCACTGGATCCCTCCCTCCTGCAGTCTCCCATCCCCTGTCATGCCCCCACTCCCCACCCCGTTTCGCTCCCTCCCCACCCCCACTGTTGCCTTACCTGCTCTGGTGGGTGGCTGGCAATCCGCTGGCAGACTGGGAGCGCTGCAACCTTGTGTGGCAGTGCTCCTAAATGGCTGCCGACGGCATGTGGCAGCCATTTTGCAACAGCGGAAGTGCCTTCCACTGTCTCAGAGGGCTCTGCACACCAGCCCAATCTTCAGTAGTATTGGGCTGATAATAACATAAATGATCCATCTGGACCTACATTTGAAAAATGACAGATTTTAAACATATGATAATCCCTTATGTGTTCAAAACATCTAGTGTCCATAGAGAAAGGATGAGAAGAACACTTCCCACATTTATGAGCATTGCCACGGGCCATCTTTTGGTTGTTCAAGAGCCCATGAGTCTTGTTTGCAGTCCTTGTGGGATGATAATTTTTGATAATTTCAAGTTCCAGCACATTATCATAGAATTGGAGGGAATCTTCAAGGCCCCCTAGTCCACTCTCTGTTTGAAGTAGGAAAACCCTCTCTAGAGCATTTTCAAAAAGTGACTATCCACCTTCTGCTTGAAGGTTTCCCACAAGGGAGAACCTACCTCCTCCCTGGGTAATCAGTTCCATTGTTGAAGCGCTCTTACCATTAAGAGTTTCTTCCTGATGTTAGACCAAAGAATGCCCTCCTTTGGCTTAAGCTTAGCTCTAGTTCTACTTTCTGAGGCAGCAGAGAACAAGCCCTTGCCTGCTTCCATGTGATAGCCCTTCAGGTATTTGAAGACCGCTATCATATTCCCCCCTCAACTTTCTCTTCTCTGGGCTAAAAGGTACAACCACCCTATTCCCCTGGGCTTGCCTTGTCTGGGATTTGAACCCAAGATCTCTCACACCCAAAACAAGTATCATACCAGCCAGACTTTGCCACTTTCTGCCTCCC